>JAPDVU010000001.1:166513600-176513600 GCA_026230045.1 Corynorhinus townsendii
GATGCTGCAGAATCTGAGAGGAGCAGCTGTGGGGGAAGGTCTGCTTTAAGGACCACAAAATGGACAGCAGGACTGCTATGCTTAGGAGCAGGATCCCATTTGCCCTGTCTTTCTCATTCTCGTCACTCTCCATGACTAATGCCAAATAACTCCTCCCATGAAATCACTTCCTAATGCCAAGCTTGGGACCATCCTGTGCAAAATCAAGCTCCATGTGCCAAGCCAACACATAGGAGATGAAGGGGGAAAAAACTATAGAAGCATGCTATGCATTGCAGTGATGGCAGGAGGTAAATAAAAGCAGTAACAAAAGGAATGTATAGCTTTTCAGTTCAGCAAACATTTACCAAGTACCTAATATGTCCAAAGTTTTGTACCAGACACAGTGCGTGTGGAGCTGGGGAGGGCTGGGAGGTTGGCATTTAAGATGGACTTGTCAGACTCTGGCCTCAGGCACTCATCATTTCATAGCAGGGCAAACACATTCACCCTAATAGTTGTGCTACGAGTCATAGTGTACAAGCTGCTCAAATAGAGACAAAAAGATCAAAGTGACCCAGAACTGACTTTATTTTCTTATAACAAAAAGTAAATTTCAATTTTTAAAATATATTTTTATTTTATTTTCATCACCATTTATGCCCTCTTCCACCTCCACTCACCAAAAAGCGAATTTCAGAAGTAAACCCCCAACACAAAGACATGTATAAACGGCATGGGCGTGATAATTGCTGGGGTGTTTTGTTTTGTTTTCCTGACGATACTACATAGAATTTTGGTTCCTTGGGTTTGTTCAGTCCTGGCTGTAATAAGCATCTGTCAACCACATGCCTTTTTGGATCATTGGCAACAGAGCTCTAAGGCAAGGTTGTGTGCATGTGGCTGATGCAGCTTCTTTCAGTCCTCCAGGCTTCACATCTCGGACCTGGCCACTCTGGTCACTGCCCATGGCTGCACCAAATGACTCTGCCAGTTGGAAACAGGTGGCCTTCAGAGATTGGGCTTCCCAACACTGAGGTACAGACCACCCTGAATCATCATGAGAGGGGAGGGACTGCCCCACACCCCGGCTTTTCTGCGGTTAACCAAACCCTCAGCTATTTTTAAGCAACTACCAAAGCCTGACGCATGTGTCATCACAGATTTTACACGTGCCACCACCTTGGACAAAATACAGTGAATCTGAAGCATGCTTTCTGGGAAATGCTGTTCCTGCATCCCACTCCATGTATGCTTGTCCCCCAATGAGGATTGTGTAAGAGTAGGAGGAGTTTTAGAAGCTCACACAGAGATGATGGGCTTTCCCATTAGCAAACAGACACAGAGAGATCTACCTGTTCAGGCTCTATTCTAAACCAAGAAAGCCAGAATTCTAACCAATTTCTGCTTTTGGCTAAGAACCAGTCCCAAAGGAGAGACTCAGTACAGCTACCTATCATCATTGTCAAAACATCCAGCTCATGATACTATGATCCCAGAGACCCAGGGGTAGAAATGATGAATCCTCTGGATGTTGAAACAGGAGTCACTTTTTCTTTTAGTTGTGACTAGCCCAACTCTGAGTCCCAGCTCCAAGGACAGCCCTGGAGCTGAGGAAATGTGGGGCTTCAAGAGAGGAGGCCAGAACGAGGCAGTCAGGGTGCCTTAACCTCACGCATCTACAGGGGCTAGGGGGAGACAGACCAGCAAAGCCAGCAGTAGCCCAGGACTGCTGTGTCTTTCCTAGGGCCACTCATGGTTTGGACACATCCCAGATTTTAAGAGGCTGAATTTCCTTTAGTTTTCTGAGTGCTTCTATCTCCCTGCTTTAGCGACAACACATTTATTTGATTTATATTATTTTAAAGCAAATATTTACTCATATCTACCTTGTTCCAAGCACTGTTGTAGGCACTGAAGATGATGTCACTGCCCTCCAAAGAATGTGGGTTAAAAATTACAGCCACTTGATATAATGTGTATGGCAGATGATAAACAAACAATAAATAACCACCTACATATATAAAAGCCTAAGCGACAGGAACAACCAGAACAACCGGTCTCTATGATGCACACTGACCACCAGGGGGCAGATGCTCAGTGCAGACGCTGCCCCCTGGTGGTTAATGAGCTCCCACAGCCAACCTCCCCTGGCCGGCCAACCTCCTGTGGTCCCTCCCCCGGCCAGTAGGCCCCGATCGCCCATTTGGGGTCAGGCCCTGAGCTGGGATGGGAAACTGGGGGTGGGTGGTGGCAGACATGGCCCCTTTCCCAGGGGGGCCGAGGGCCAGCTCCCTTCTTGGGGCTGGCAGCCAACCTCCCATTCCCTGTCCCACCCCCCAGCCAGCAGGCCCCGATCAGCCCACCACCTGCCCACCACAGTGGTGGCACAGCAGCGAGGGAAGGAGGAGTGGGGGAGGTGGAGAACCGTGTGGTGGTGGAGCACCAACAATGGCGGCATCAGTGTCCAGCATCTCACGCCTGGCCCAGTGACTGTCGCCTCCTCTCCTGACCCCGCCAGGGCCTTCAGTCCCTGGGTTAGGACAGGGAACTGGGGGTGGGTGGCAGCGGATGTGGCCCCTTTCCCAGAGGGCCGAGGGCCGGCTCTTCCTCAGGGCCAGTGGCAACCTCCTATACCCTGTCCCTCCCCACAGCCGGCAGGCCCCAATCAGCCCTGATTGCTGGCCAGACCTAGGGACCCCACCCACATACGAATTTTGTGCACTGGGCCTCTAGTATAATATAATCAAATAAACAAAAAATCATATAAGAGTCTTATGTGCAGGAATGAGGGTAACCAACATTTGAGCACTATCTCTGACAAGTACTCTGTGAGATGTTATGCACTCCTTGAAATCCTCAGGGGAATACTCTGAGATAGGTATTATTAGCTTCACCTGACAAATAAGAAAACTAAAATTCAGATCACAGAGCCCCAAAATGGTGGTGCTCAAAAATGGTGGATTGTAGCAGACATCCTCCATTGTCAGCTGCCTCATATTCCAGGAGCAGGGATTCTTGGGCCCAGGTGCAGCAAATAAAGCAGAGACATCACTGGACCTGAAATCAAACACCTAGGTCAAAATCTATCTCTGCCACCAGCCAGTCATATGGTCTTGGGCCAGAAACTTAATTTCTTCGCATTTCAAGTTTCTGTCCATAAAATACAAACTCCTCTATGTACCTCAGAAGAATCATCAGAAAGAGAAAGAAGGAGACCCACATGAGATCTATGCATCTCTTAACAGGGTTGATTCTGAGAAATTGCACAAACATCAGGGAGTGCACTTTCACAAACCTAGGTGGTATAGCCTACTGCATACCTTGGGTATATGGTATAGCCCAGCAGTCAGCAAACTCATTAGTCAACAGAGTGGCAAACCATGGCTCTCGGGCCGCATGTGGCTCACAAGCCACAGTTTGCCAACCACTGGTATAGCCTATTGCTCCTAGGCTACAAGCCTGCACAGCATGCTACTGTACTATATACTGTAGGCAATCGTAATGCAATGGTAAGTATTTGTGTATCTAAACATAGTAAAGGTACAGTATAAAAGATAAAACAGGGGCAGGGGAGGGGTGGGCTCCCAGGAAACCTCCTACCTAGCCAGAGGTAGGCACAGGGCAGGTAGACAGCATCCTGATCCTCCTCTTCTAATTAAACCACCCAGAACTAGCAGTAAACTCAACATTGTATTTGGGTTCAGCCTTTTCTTTCAACATCGTAAACAAACTTTGCTTATAATCCATTATAATCTTATGGAACCACCTTTATATATGCAGTTCATTATTATGTGGTACCTAACTGAATATTGAAAGAGGGTCATCCTAATATATAAAAAGCCAGGGTCTGTCAAAACCTAAACGACTGGACAGATGACCAAACACCAGGCTAGGGTCCCGGCCAGCATGGTGGGAGTCTGTCCTGGGTCCTGGCCGCCTGCAGTGCGGCAGTGGGAGGGAGCTGTGAGAACAGAGCCATGTTGCCATCGGACTGGCCTCTGGGTCCCTGCCCCCGCCCACAGGCTCCAGGGAACCAGAGCCATGCTGTGATGGGACTGGACCCCCTACCCGAGGGGTCCTGGATTGTGAGAGTGTGCAGGCTGGGCTGAGAGACCCCCCAGAGTGCACGAATTTTCATGCACCAGGCCTCTAGTATGTTATAAAAGGTTAGATGTGACTATATTTTCAATTTTTCTCATTAAAAATTATGTCTCTTGGCTACCAATTTAAACCTTGTTTATATCTCTTATTTGGGGGAAGAAAATAAAAAACCTGAGAGATTACTATTACACTGGCAGTCCCCTGAAGTGAGGTCCCTTACATGCATATAAAGTGACAACGCCTCTACCATGGATAATGGCCACCCAGGGGTGTTAGGAAACAATAAGGGAATTTTTCTCTTTAATATCCAACTTTTCATAAAATGTATAATTTTTAAACCTCACCTGAGGACATGTTTTCCATTGATTTCAGAGAGGGGGGGGGGATAGAGAGAGGGGGAGAAAGAGAGAGAGAGAGAGAAACATCAATGTGAGAAATATTGATTGGTTGCCTCTGTGTACCCACGACCAGGGATGAAACCAGAGCATGTATCATGACCAGGAATCAAAACTCCAATCTTTCAGTACTCAGGGTGATACTCCAACCCACTGACCCACACTGGCAGGGCTATAATTTGTTATTTAAACTCTCAGTCTTCATGATAACCTCACAGGGTCATCTTTCCAACCATTTTATAAATGAACACACTGAGGCTGAAAGAGTTAAAAAGGGAGGTCGGGGGTGACAACCAGGAAAGTTGTTGACTGAATACTCTCCATTCCTATGGACTGTGTAACCTAGATATTTTATCACACTTAAGAAGGATAATATTTACCCCCCATAACTAATGGGTGACTGTTTGGAGCATGATGTGTGGAGAAGAGAGATTGGTATGAGAGGCAGGAAAGTGTTAAAATACAAAGTAGCAGAGAGGAAATGAAATAACCTACCTACCTCTTATCCTTGAGTGCTTTCAAGGACTGTCTGGGGCCTGCAGCCTCAGGAAACGCCACGCTGTTGGCATGCCTTCACCTCTGGGCTGTATTTTTTTTTTACTGCTGTTCATTAAGGAGATCTTTTCCATCAGCCTTATCATCTCTTTCTTGGCTCTTGATCAGGTTGAGTCAGACCTGAAACACATTTGCAAAGACTAACCAATCTTTTGTCTAGACACATGTGTCTTTAACCAAAGCTCTGCTGACCAGGGTCAAGAGAGATGCCAGTTCAACATGTGGATGCTCTTGTATAAGCAAACATTATGGACAGCGGGTGAGAGGAGATGGGGAAAGAGGGAGAAGCTGGGAATAAGATGACAACATATCAGCTGGGCAATGGAAGGCATTTTGAACTCTCTTTGTAAAATACAGGAAATGATTTACAAATCCAAACTGGAGCTAGTTTCAAAGGCTCCAGGGCCTTTGTTCATCTTGCTTCCTCTGCCTAGACCACATTCTGTTCTTCATCTCCACTTTCTCTTCCCCCTGGTCAACTTTTATTTACTATTCAAGTTACACTAAAAGTTACTTCCTCAGGGAAGCTTTTCAGGACCCCCACTCCAGGATAAGTTGCCATTTCACCCTCCCATCATACCCTCTCCTTTGTCAGTGTAGCTCTCATCAGTACTGCACTTAAATTATAATGTGTGCATGGCTAATGGAAAATGATTACCCATATTCATTAGCTGGACATTTTTCAAATTATCTTATGATTGACATATGATAATTTTTAGGCAGCAATATTACACACACAAAAAAGTGTGTAATTATTATTAAACTAACAATGCTGTCTCCCTCACTAGATTTTAAGCTTCTTGAGAGCAGGGACTATTTGGGCCTGTATATCATTGGATGCCAAGTGCCTTCCACTATGCCTAACACAGAGTTGGGGGGGATCAGAATATATGCTGAATACCTGGCCAGCATGGCTCAGCCCATGACCCAGGAGGTCTCGGTTTGATTCCTGCTCAGGGAACATGCCTGGGTTGCAGGCTCCATCCCCAGTAGGGAGCATGCAGAAGGCAGCTGATTGGTTCTTCTCTCTCATTGATGTTTCTTTCCCTCTATCCCTCTCCTTTCCTTTCTCTAAAATCAATAAAAATATACTGTTCAAAAATATATGCTAAATAGGCATGAGATTGTCCAGAAGAGACTCTGGTAACAACAGAAAAAATTCAAGGGTTAATTAAGACATCCAAGGAATACTTTATGCCAGTTCAGGTGGGACAAGCAACATTCTGATGTCTCCATTAAGGCTGCCCAAGAATTCCCCTTGTGGAACGTGCAGCCCACAGCATAAGGTATCCCTGAGTACAGAGCCCCTCTTAAGTCTTATCCCACCATTACCACTATGAGCAGGAAAAAAAGAAACTTGGAAGCCCACTTCCTGGCTGTAGTGTACATTTCTGTGCTGAGCCAGCTCAGCCAGGTTCGGTGAGCCTGAGAGGGCGCAATGAAGGATTGAGAAAAGACAGACAAGAGAATGAAAGCTGGGTCTGGGTGAGACGCCATCCTCTCTGATGGAGAGCTAGCAACAGCGCCACAGCCTGTAAGCTGAGTCTTTATTTTATAGCCATACTAGTGACCCAGTGCACAAAATTTGTGCACATTAAAAGGGGATTAATTAGAGGAAATAATTTAATATTGCTATTTGCCCTTTATAATAGAAGTGTCAGAGATGAAAGAAAATTAGTAAAATGTATATGAAAACCTTCCTCCTATCAGAGTCTGGGGCTCACCATGAGACCCAGAGTCAAGTCCCCGTCCACCCACATGCACCACAAAATCACAGGAGACCCAGACCCAGCTGCCCACCCCCTCATTAGGCTAGATCCAGACTAGGACAGTCCTACCCTTGTCAAGCCCTGCTGGGCAGGGGGCATAGCCTCAGGTCCCCTGGCCCGGCACCAGGCCAGGGGGCATGGCCTGAGGTCCCCCAGCCCAGACCAGGGTGGGGGGCATGCCTTGAGGTCCTCCATCAAGCCCCGCCAGGTGGGGGACATGGCATGAGATCCCCTGTCAAGCCCCACTGTGTGGGGGGCATGGCCTGAGGTTCCCTGGCCTGGCGCTGGGGTGGGGGGGTTGCAGCCTCAGGTCCCCCTCCCTAGCACCAGGAGCAGGGGGCACAGCCTCAGGTCCCCCATGAAGCCCCACAGGCCTGGGCCTCAGCCTGAGTTCACCCAACCCAGCACTGGGAGTGCACCTTGACTTCCCCTGTCAAGGCCCGCTGGGTGGGGGACACAGCCTGAGGTCCCCTGTCAAGCCCAGTCAGGCAGGGGGGCACAACCCCAGGTCCCTAGGCCTGGTGCTGGGGCTGGGGGCTGGGGGCTCGGCCTGAGGTCCCCAGGCCTGGCACTGGGGCGGGTGGAGCAGCCTGAGTTCCCCTAGCCCAGCACCAGGAGGGGAAGCGCACCTTGAGGTCCCCTGCCATATGGAGGGTGCAGCCTGAGGTCCCCTGTCAAGCCCTGCTGGGTGGGGGGCCCGGCCTGAGATTTCCTATCAAGACCTGCCGGGTGGGGGAGGGTGTAGCCTCAGGTCCCTGCTGATTGCTCATTAAGGCTCCTTATGGGAACTTGGCCTCAGCTGTGGGTGCGGCCATCTTTGTGATGGAGTGATGGTCAATTAGCATATTCCCTCTTTATTAGATAGGATTCCACAAGGCTAAGTAAGGGGGTGGTTACAAAGTTCTCCTGGGTTTCGAACCTATTCAATTACATGCACCTGAACTCTATCAAGCCCACATCACTCAGGCACGTAGGACCATGTGTTCAGACCATAGGTTCAAGCTTACAACTATAGCTTTTGGCTATAATTATGCTGGGAAGGCTTTGCCCTCCAAGCTGGAACTTGCACATGGCAATGAGAGGACTGTGCCTTCTCATTAGTCCAAGGCTTGAACCTGTCCAAACACTGTAGCCGCTCTTCACACATTTCCCTTTTGAAAACAAAAAGTGGTCTTTGTCATTTCAGAGAAACTTGAAATTCATTTACACTTGAAAAATAGCCCCTTGTTAGAGAAAAAGATTGTCAAGTGGTGAATCAGACTATGGTTCTGGCAGTCTGATTCATTCATCCTTTCATGAAGTTCTACCACTAAACTAACAAGATATTGCATGTCTCCATGTAGGCCTGATCCCCTCAAAGATATTGTTGGCTCTGTGAAGGTAGAGAAAGTCTCATACATACCTTTCCAGAGGTATGCATTTATCGTGATGTCTTGTGCCTGAAAAATCACTGATGAGATGAATAGACACAGCAAGTCAAGAGGTCTTTCAAAGGTTTTCCATTGGTTTGTGGTGTTTTGCACTGTCAATTATGCTTCCATATAAATAAGCAAGATGAGATTACTTAGGTCAGTATCTATAACCAGTTGGAGGTATAGCCCAAAGATCAAGAAGTATCTAGAGAATCTTTAAGAAAATCCAACTAGTTGGGCAAATATGGGCCATATGCTATGGATAAACTCTTCTCGGAATACCACTCAGCACAGTAGCCAATGGCTTACGAGCTGATACCTTCAGAAGAGTGAGAACAAAGATGAATAGAAAGTATGTATCATGTTAATAGTCTTTGGAGATATCAGCATTAGGGTAGAGGGTTCTTTCCTTCACTTAACACTATGCTATTTAATGCCAACAATGTATTCAGCACTGTAAAAATCCACCAAGTACTATACTCACTCATTGGGTCTACCTCAAGCATAGTCACGCTGTTCAAAGGGAATTAATAAAATGTTTATAATCTGGCCTCCTATCTCTAGAGAATATTGTGAGTATTGTCATTTCCCCACACTTTAAGTAAGGAAAATCAAATGATGCCCTAGGCTGTTTGGCTCAGTAGATAGAGCATCGACCTGCAGACTGAAGGGTCCCGGGTTTGATTCTGGTCAGGGGCACATACCTCGGTTGCAGGCCCCTGGCCCTGGTTGGTGGCATGCGAGAGGCAACCAATCAATGTGTCTCTCTCACATTGGTGTTTCTCTCTCCCTCTCCCTTCCACTCTCTCTAAAAATCAATGGAAAAAATATCCTCGGTGAGGATTTAAAAAAAAGAGAACAGGTGGCCAATCAGATTGGTGACCCTCTATTACAGTCCCTAGTGTTTACCACATCATCACCAACACATACTGTTCTTTAGTCTTGCTCTGTGTGCAGCACCCATGCACCATTCAGTTAACCATATCATATGGTAGTGTCTCCTTTTTGGCTCAGTCGCCCTGTTGACTCCTTGGATAAGCGAAATGAAAGCCTTAAAGGTGCTGTATAAGATAGCTCAATAGAGGTGAGTTTGTTTCCCTGCCTTTAGCATGTGCAGGAAGAATTCTCTCTTCCCTACCTTGGTTGACAATGCAACTTCACATATCAAGTCTCAACAACCGCCCTTCACTCACAGGAGCTACTACAGGGTGATGGGCAGCTTGATCAGAGTCCACATGCCCACAAGTAGGGGAGCCAATAGACTGGCAGGGAAGGAGTTGGGGAAGAGCACTGTCATCAGTCACTGAGCTGTCCACTTGGTTGACATGATCACATTTCACCTCCAGAAGGACCTTAAGCAGATTTTATCTTTATTTTGCACGTGAGGAAATGGATATTTAGAGAAATCAAGTAACTTCTCCAAGTTCACACAGATAGAAGGTGAGTGAGAATCTTAGACTGAAGCTTTGTGATGTCAAAGACTTTGTTTCCCCCTGTGAAACTTTTGAGAAAATGGGACCAGGAGTCAGGATACCTTTTTGACCTGTGTTCCAAACTCAAGATGCCTGAAAAAGAACAAAATTGGAAGAGAATGTTGGTTGTTTATCCAAAACTTCTCCCTGGCATCCTGACTGGCCACCAATATGTCACGACAAATTTCTAGGCTTCCAAAACTAATTTCAATGTTTTAAATTGCCTTAAAAATATGCTAGCGATAAAAGGCAAAATAAAAACTAAATCTCTTTTTTTGTTCATTTTGAAAATAACATCTTTTTCTTTAGGAGAAAGGGAGGGAGAGAGAGAACATTAAGAGGGATTTTTTAAAACGTCAACATTCTTGGTAGTGTTGGGAACCCAAACACAACAGTCTTAGGTCAGTGCCTGAGAACTAGAAAGACAGACTGACTAGAGTAACCATAAACATGATCCCTGTTTAAATTGATGTTGCTCGTGTCCCTGGGAAATACAAAACATAAAATCAAACAAAAACTATGGTTTGGCAACAATTCTGACTTTTAAGAGGATTAAATAAATAAGAGTTTAGGTCAGAGACAGCAATGGTCATTTTCAAAGTTTGGGGATCAGCAGGACACATTTGGAGATATTTTATCAAGACTTAGGAGAGCTGTAGGCTTGCAAATTAAATAGAAAAAGATAGTTTACCTTGTCCCAGTGAATTCTGTAGGGGTGGAAACTTACACACACACACACACACACACACACACACACACACACACACACACAGCATTCCTCTTCACTAGCGAAAAAGAAGCCAATTAACAGAGTTAGGTAGCTATGGCATTGGGGTAAGAGTTTTGTATATATGTTTATATCCCCCAAGTCTCTACTTGGAAGATGCCACTAATTAACCTCCTATTGTAGACAAAGCAGGTCCCTACTGTGCGGGCTGACCCTCCCAGTTCACATCAGACAGTCTCACCAGGGTCTGGGACTCTGGGCCACAGAGGGGCCATTGAGAAGCTGTCCAAGGCAACTCATGTTCTCTCATGGACTTGGCAAGCTCTGAGGGTCACATGTCAGCTTGACCTAAAGACTGCAGCTTCCTCCATGAACTTTAATTCCCCTCTCCCCAACTCCTACCACAGGCCCCCAACAGCCCAGTTCAGACTCCCACATCAAAGAATTCCTCTTACTGAAAGTAGCAAGGCTATTCCTTTTGGCCCCTCTACCATATGGCTTAGGAGAGGAAAGGCGAGAAGTAAAGTGCCTCAAATATTTGCTATGTTCACTTTCAAAGGGCACCCTGTTTGCAGAAGGGGTTATCTTGTATCCACACACTCTGTTTTCCCTGGTTCTAAAGGAGTTTGATGAAGCAAGCCTAGATCCTTTTAAGTACCATAGAGTGACACTGCTGATGGGACCTGTGACAAAATTAATATTTTGAAAATCATGTGCTCCCAACACACATCTGAAAGAAGAAGGATGCCCCGAAGTGTCCTAACATTTTGGATGATTGAGGGACCAAAGGGATGCATATTTTCTCTTTTGGTGCCAATGTAAAACAGCAGAGAAAACCATGACAGTTATCCTAGTTTAGGATGCTGATCTATGCAAACAATGGGAATAAGACATCAAGTCCAAAGCCATGAGCCTCCTTCTCTGAGGAAGCTCCTGGGTCTACCTTCCTTTTTCCCTCTTTTAACCTATATGGAATGAGCACATAGAAAGTATTCAATGAAGACTTGTTGAATTTAAAGAAACTGGAATCAAAGCATGGCCACACATTTCCAGGAGGAAAATAAACATCTCATTCCTCATTCCAAAACCACAGGGACATTTACTACAAAAGCACCTTAGAGGACACATACATAAATCACCTAATATTATGGCATGCTTCTCCGGTTTTGCTAAATTCTCAATGGGTGTGCCCCTTTCCTGTCAGGATTTCCTAAATAAAAATGAAAGCACAAAAATGCCCAACCATTTTTTATCCTTCCCTTGTGGGGAAAAAGGTCAAAAAATAATCTTTGCGTTTCCACTTCGAACATCATATACTAAAATTGTGACTTATGAAAGCAAAGAAGACACACAAATCTTTAAACACTTTCTAGGTTCAGTGTCTTCCACACAGCTGTTGGAAGTAACAGTAAAAATGTAAAATATGGTGATGTAAAAAACAAACTTATAATTAAGAGGGTTTTTTGTCTTGAGTAAACCTGATTTACTCCAAAATATTTTCACATACTTAGGAGCCAAGCTCTGCCCTTCTCTCACTGGTATTAGTGAGTGTTTAATATCTTGTGGTCAGTATGGGGAGTTTGCCTGTCTTCTAATCTAATAGGTTAATATCACTCTTGTTCAAGCAAAGAACCAAATGAAATCCTAACATATTTTAATAGTTTTTATTATTGACACAATTGTCAAAATACTTCTGATCCAACATAAGCAGAATGCAAAAAAGAAAACACACACACACACACACACACACACACACAAAAACAAAACTATTCCTTTACATGCTTTTATATACAACCTCCCCATAAAGTGAACTGTGTTAAAAGGCCCTAAATCAAGGGTCAGCACACTAAAGTCCATAGGCCAAATCCAGTCTGCTGCAAATTTTTTAAAATAAAGTTTCACTGGCATGCAGCCACGGCCATTTATTTATATTTGTATTGCCTATGACTGTGTTCACCCTACAACAGCATAGCTGAGTAGTTGCAACAGAGACCATACTGGCCCCGTAAAGCCTCAATCATTTACTATCTTGCCCTTTACAGTACTGGCTTCCCACTGTTTCATACAACTTATTTTCAAATAAGTGGTCTTTGGTTATTTATTTTTATCTGATATACCTCATACCAGGGAAGTGCTTAAAATTACAACTGCTTTTCATAGAAACAGAGAAAACATTTGATTTTTGTATTCAAGGAAAAGGATTTGTTATCAATTCTAAAGTCAATATACAGAACACAATTTTAAAGGACAGCTCAAAGCGTTTGCTCAGAAAGGGTAGTGAACTTTCTCCTGCCTACATATGCTATGTTGGATGAGCCTTGGCGGGAGCTCAGACACAGAAAACTTACATGGAAAGACTGTCACTATAGACCACAAAGTAGGCTCCTGGGCACAGGTGTGATCAGGTATGTGGCAAGTCCCCAGAGCAGTGATCTGAAGCCAGATACCTGCTTTGACTGATTCCCTCTGGCAGAACAGGTGCTACTCCACTACTCAGACTCTATCAATACACACCTCATGGGACATTCATTAGCATCGGGCTTAACTGCTGGAACAGAACCCAAATCACACAGTTAAGAATAAGCAGGGCTGATATGGAAGCCCCTGAGTGTCTGAGACCAGGCTCCTTCCATCTTGTTGCTCTGTCATTCCTAATCTGCTGTCCCTTTCGGTATACCCCAACATGGCTCCCGGCCCACCTGCATTCAGATCAGTGGGATGGGAAGATGTGGGCATGGAAGAAGCAACAGGGGCTAGGACTTAGTCCCTTGGCCATAAGGACCTGCAAGAGAGGCTGACAAAGATAATCTTTTATTCTAGGCAGCCATGGGCCCATATGAATCGAGCATTGAATTGTATTGCCTGAAGGCCTGGAATCAGGGGACAACTAGCACTCTCTTCGACAATAAAGAAAGATAGTCTTAGGATAGATGAACTTAACAAATCATTTCTTGAGGACAAATGTGAACTAAAAGAATAAATTCTCTAAAGGGAGAAAGGAGGTACCACCAAATTTGAAGAAAATACTTAAAAGGAAGTTTCTCCTGATGAGAAACTTCCCCAAACTTCTCCTGGGACGAACACTACCCCACAGAGTTAGTTTCAAGGTTCATATAGTCCCTAGGCTGGCTTCAGATCAAAGGGCATGACCTTACTACAAAAGTCCAGACTGTGTCTGGTGAGGGCTGCCATCATGTGATGTCCTGCTGTGAGTGTGTAATACACAAGTGCTAACGCAAGGCAGAACCACCAGGAAGCTCACTTGCAAAGCCATCTTCCAGGATAGAGCAGAGCTACTGCCTCACCAGAACTCTCTGGGATCCCCATCCAACCTGCACATGGAAAACAGGAAGGAGGTGCTCCCCCCACACCCAGGGCTCAGCAAGCCTGGCCCAGATGAGAGAAAGAATGGAAAAATGAATGCTGACACCTCGGACAAAGAAAGGAGTACAGGCTGACCCCGAGTTCCTTTCATTTTAGGCTTTCTCCAAGCCACTGCTTGTCATTTTGAAGGTTTACTTGTCAAGACAAACACAGGCAGTGCTTAAGCCATACCAAGAAAGAAAACAGTGTCCAAAAAATAAAGTATATCTTTGCCAAAGGGAGTTGTCTATCATTTGTGGCAAAAGGCACTGGTGCTGCTGGTGCTATCCATGTAGAAAAGAGAAAATAAACAATCCCATTTCTAAAATGGGCAAAGGAAAGCAACAGACATTTCTCCAAAGAGGACATAGAGATGGCCAACACACGCATGAAAAGATGCTCAACATCACTAATCATCAGGGAAATGCAAATTAAAACCACAATGAGACATCAACTCACACCTGTCAGAATGGCTATCATCAATAAATCAACAAACAACAAGTATTGGTGAGGAGGTGAAGGAAGGGGGGGCCTTGTGCTTTGTTGATGGGAATGTAAATTGGTGCAGCCACTATGGAACACAGTATGGAGTTTCCTCCAAAACTTAAAAGTAGGAGTACCATCTGATTCAGCCATTTTACTTCTGGGTATACATCCAAAGAAAACAAAATCACTCTCATAGATATATCTGCACCCACATGTTCATTGCAGCATTATTTACAACTAGAGGCCTGGTGCATGGATTCGTGCAACGGTGGGGTCCCTCAGCCTGGCCTGTGCCCTCTCACAATCTGGGACCCCTCAGGGGATGTTGGACCGCCGGTTTCAGTGATCCCCACAGGCCTGGGCCGAAACCAGCAGTCCAACATCCCTTGAGGCATGTAGTAGTGCGCGAAGCCACAGGTGCCCAGGCAGGAGCCAGAGACCTGGCCGGGCACCATGCCACTCTGGCTCATCCCAGCCCCGCTGCCTCTGTTCCGTCACTGCTGCCATTTGATAGTGCTGCCACGGAAACTCTTGCCGCCACAGCTGTGCTCGCCAGCTGTGAGCCCAGCATCTGACATCCGTCAGTCAGCTGAGTGGTGCTCCCAATGTGGGAGCACACTGAAGCTCCTGCATTGAGCATATTCCCCCTGGTGGTCAGTGCACATCATAGCAACCGGTCGACAGGTCGTTCAGTTGCTTAGGCTTTTATATATATAGATAGCCAAGACATGGAAACAACCTGAGTGTCCATTGACAGATAAATTAATAAAAAAGGCTATATGTATGTATCATGGAATATTATTCAGCCATAAAAAAGAAGGAAATCTTGCCATTTGTGACAACATGGATGGATCTAGAGAACATTATGCTAGGTGAAATCTCAGACAGAAAAACACAAATACTGAATAATCTCACTTGTATGTGGAATCTAAAAAAGCTAGACTCATAGAAACAAAGAACAGATTGGTGTTTTCCAGAGGCAGGATATTGTGGGTAGGGAGCCTGGGGAAAATGGGCAAAGTAAGTTCTGGAATATAATGGACAGCATGGTGGCTAGGGGGAACAATAGTGTATTGTGTGTTTGATCATTGCTAAGAGTCTAAATCTTAAAAGTTCTCAGAACAAGAAAATATATTTGTAACTATGTGTGGTGATGGCTGTAACTAACTTTTTATGGCAATCACTTTACAATATATACATATAGCACATCATGTTGTACACTTAAACTAATATAATGTTACTAGAAGCCTGATGCACAAAATTCGTGCAAGGGGCTTGCCCTTGCAGCCCTGGCTTCATCTGGAAGATTCTCCAGAAGGACGTCTGGAAGATCATTCGGCTGTCTGGTCTAATTAGCATATCACGCTTTTATTATTATAGATGTGTAATTATATCTCAATAAAACTGGGGGCAAAGTAAAAAAATAAAGGTAATAGGAAAAAAATAAAGGTAATATTGATTTGTTTATCACCCAGTTTTTTTACTTTTGCCACTTAGAGAGAAGAGGCCTTTTCCATAGTTCCCAGGAAGAGTTTTCTGCAGGTGCCGAAAGAAGGAGGCTGCAGCTAAGGCCTCTTCTTCTGGGCAGCATATGGGCCTTGCCTTGTCATGCTAGCTGCTGTATGCTCAATAGGTTGTGCAATTCTTTGTGTCCCTCACAGCACTCATCAGCTGCAAGACTCAGAGAAGATGGCCAAGCAGGAGAAGGACAGCATCCATCAACCATTACCTTCAGAGAAGCCAGAACCAAGACCAACCCTTGGTTAAACCTTGACATTTGCTTTTAATTTTCACCCATATTTCCTTTTACCATCCTCTGCCCTACTTTTTGCATCCTTCACCAAGGAATTCCCAAACTGCTTATCAAGCACTTCTCCCACACGGCCTGTACCAGCGCTGTCTCAGTCTAGACTTCCTTCAACATCTCCCGCTATTAAAATGTACTCTGTGTGCCTTTCATTGCACCACAGGAACATGATGTCAGAAAGGAGCTGACAACGCACTTCCCTGAATAACTCTTGGGTCAAAGAGGAAATTATATTTGCAGTTTTTGAGTTTTTAGGATATTGAGAAAACTAAATATCAAAATGTATAGTGTGTGGACAAAGCTTTTTTAGAGAAAAACTGTGGTTTTATAATTGCCTTAAATATTAAACAATAAAGAATAAACTGAGGAGAAAATATTAATTAATAAACTTCAGTAAAGAGAAAAGGGATATAACTATAGCTAAGAAATATCTATAATAATAAAAGCATAATATGCTAATTAGACCAGACAACCAAACGACCTTCTGGATGTCCCTCCAGATGACCTTCTGGAGGAAGCCAAGGCTGTGAGGGCTGAGCCCCTTGCACGAATTTCGTGCATTGGGCCTCTAGTTAATATTATAGGGGAATACTGCACTCAATTCTATGCTAATACATTTAAATGTCAAAATAGCCCTGGCCAATGTGACTCAGTTGGTTGGGTGTCATCCTGTGCACTGAAAGGTTGCTGGTTCAATTCCTGGTCAGGGCACATATCCAGGTTGCAGGGTCCATTCCCAGTGAGAGGCATGCAGGAGGCAGCCAATCAATGTTCCACTCTCATATAAATATCTCTCTCTCCCTCTCCCTTCCTCTCTCTCTAACAAAATCTTTTTTAAAATGTATCAAAATATTAGAAATTTTTCTGGAACACTTAAATGGACAGAAAGTTCATTTGCAAAGCTAAAATAATTATGAAAAAGAAATAGTAATGAGTGCACACAGTACAGCCTTCTATGGTAATATTAAAACAGCATGATGATGGTGCAGAGTGTGAAGTGCACAAAATTATTTAAAATATTTTTCTTCTTCACAAGGAGATCCCATTCTTTTAAGGGAAATAGACATAAAAATTAATGTTTGCTAAAGGGCAATACTATCTTTATTAATAAAGAGCTAATATGCTAATAAGCGGGACACCATAACGGATAATGACCAGGTCATTAGCATATTAGCTGGGGCATTGCTCTGGTGACAGGGCAGAAGCAGGGAGGTGCCCAAGGGAGGCAGGACCATCCCGAGCTGGGGAGGGCAGGGGTGAGAGCCCATAGCGTCCCCCTCACCAGTCCTTCACTACCCACCACTCACACTCTGAGTGCCCCGTGGCCCACCTGCCAGGGAAAGGAGCACAGCGCAGCAGGTGAGAGGCTTCCACACTCTCCTCTGGCGTCATGACGGGGTGGAGCCGCCATGTTGCTTCAGGGACAGGGTGGAAGTGGGGAGGCACCCAGAGAAGGCAGGACTAGCCCAAGGCAACTGGAGGGATTGAGGTTGGGGCTTGAAGTGGCCAGAGAAGGCCAGAGGGTTTGGGGGCTGGGCCAGGCACACTGGAGCTCTGCATGGACAGGTTCGAATGTCAAGGCAGGGCTGCAGGTGGGTGGGCAGTGCCATGCTATTTCACATGCTGGGCTCCTAGTCTATATATATAAAACCCTAATATGCAAATATATCAAACTGCGGAACAACCAAACAACTAGTTGCTATGACATGAGCTGACCACCAGGGGGCATGCACGGAACATGGTAGGTGGGCATTGGCCACGGCAAATGATGGAGCAGGTGAGCAGGGGCACCAAACCAAGGTGGGGCACCGGTCACTGTCATTGGGACAAGCCTCTGGTTGTTACTGAAAATTCTTTGCTCCAGCGCAGTGCAGTCCCACCTGGTGGTGGTATCTGCTGCCAGTGTCAGCCCTGCTTGCACCCACTGCCAGCACCTGGCACTGGCCCGGATCACCCCTGAGGGCTTCTCCTCCTCCCCCTGCTCCTGAGGGGCAATCAGGGCAGCAGCTGCTGCTCGCACCCACCGGTGGTGTCGGCCCCAATCGCTCTGTGCGGTCAGTGGGTGTGAGCAGGGCTGGTGCCATCACATGGGAGTGGTGGCAGGAGGAGCAGGGATGCCGGCAGACAGCGGACCGGGGGCCATGGTGGGAGGGGCCAGGCAGGGATGCAGAGACCCGCCCCTGTGCCCACCACAGCCTCGTGGCCCATACTTCCTTTAAAGGTGCATGAATTCACGCACTGGGCCTCTAGTTTATAATAAAAATGTGAACACCCAGTGCTGTAGGGATGCACAAAGGAGTTTCCTGCTCTGCCTCTTGGAGGCTGGGAAACCCTGGGGAAGAGTTGACACATAAACTGGTCTGATGATGGGCTCAGTGGTGGAGCAGGGTGGCCTCAGTACAGGGAGGGGTCCAAGAACATGTTGCTTTGAAGAAAAAGCAGGATGGTTGACCAAGAGCACTGCACCCAGCAAGGACCCTAATGGATATGCAGCTGGAAGGGGAGGGATTTCTATATTTTTAAGAGGTAGGGGTTCAGGGGTTTAAAATATTTTTTTAATAAATTTGGATTTCCAACCTCCATGCTCAGATGTTGGGATTTGCTTTGCGATTAATTTAGGGTCATAACCCTAGTTGAAAGCTACTGTTGCAGCCTATGGGTCACTACTGAAGCCAACATGAGATTCTGGCTATGTTTCAGAAAAATTACTCTGGCAGTTATATGGGAATGTATTAGAGAAAAAGATGGTAGAAACAGTGGAAGAACCTAAGCTACAGAGAGAAGAGCATACTTGTCTAAGCTGTCACCACCAGCTAATGGCAGAAGCCTCCTGGAGCATGTGTCACCCAGCTTCCAATTCAGTGTCCTCTACTGGGCACCACACGGCTAGGCAGCCAGATAGAATTTCTAAATGATGGCAGGCAGTGCCTAAAGTATGTCATATCAGTTAGACAACAACCATTGACCTTATAAGACAGTCCACAACCACCTCTTACTGCAAAGTTCATTTAGGACAGAAAGTTCATTTGCAAAGCTAAAATAATTATGAAAAAGAAATAGTAATGAGTCATAAATTCTCAAAATAATTGTCATAAATTCTCAAGTTGGGTGAACCCTTTCTATAAAAAGGAAAATTAAGAAAGAGGACAAGGAAGTTTAAATGGGGACATCTGGAGATCACACTCAATAGACCTCTTATACTTATGCAGCAGGATGCACAAAAAAGGATTCTTCAAAGCAATATGCATGTGTGGGCAAGGTGATATGAATCTCTAAATCTGCTTTTTTCCCCTCTCCCAAGAGTCCTGGGTCATTTAAGTAAAAGAGTGTGTGTGTGTGTGTGTGTGTGTGTGTGTGTGTGTGTGTGCGCGCGCGCGCACGCGCACACATACATGAGTGCATGTGCACGTGTGTTCTTTGTACCTTTGAGATTCCTGATGTGATTGGAGAAGTGCTTCAGAAACCCAATAGACTGGTTCTCCAACCTATGCCCATAAGTGATAGGGGAATTGGGATCACCAAAATCTATTGTGTTCAGTATTCAGTTTCATACTAGGCATGTGGGACCTAAGGGAGATTTTACAATATTGAGAAGATACCATCTTTTCACTTGACTTTAAATTTCTGTTAGGTGAGTTATGAATATTTCCCTGAACAGAAATTATTGTATTGCTTACAAACTTAACATCCATTTCCCTCGCTTAACCAAAGATATGAACAAACTATAGGGCAATAACAGTTAATATCACTGGTTTGGAAGAATAGGGGGAAAAAAGAAAGGGAGAGATGGATGGATGGAAAGAATGAAGGAAAGAGGGGAAAACAGGTTGTTTCTTTGATGTCTCCCATTTAATATTTGATATTGAAGAACTAAACATTTCCCAAAAGGATGTTGATGGCAACAAATAAACAAGGTCAGAGAAGGCATAAGGATAGTAATTCCAAGATGATCCTAGACCTAGGTCCAAATTCAATCTTTCAGGCTCAGACTCTCATCTCAGTATGGTGATTAATAATCTTACTATGAGGATGTGTGGTTGGTATCAAGGTGGGTCTAAAAAAAACATGAATCACCCAACATCCCTTAAATCCCCATGGCTTGGAGTCTGAACCTAGACTATCATTACAGAATGATATTCAGAACTTTAAAGCTCAAAAATATAGGGTCCAAGAGTTTCTAAGTTTGTGGAGGTCATAGTCAAGAATATTCAGCATCATGGGAAAGTGTAGGATAACCTCAAACTTAAGTAAGGTTCTGTTTACCCCATTTTACATAGTGGAGTCCTCAGCTTCCCTCCTCAGTATTCTCCAAGGCCAGAATCATCAGGTACTCCTGGGCACATAGCTAGCCATTCACATGATGCAACCAGAATGATTTCAGTGCAATTAATCCATTTTCAGAAAACTGACTAAGTAATGTCCTGTGACTTTTTAAAACCAAGGCAGAACATGTTATACCTGTGCATGTCTTTCACTCTCCCTCTCAGAGACTCCAAGTTTGGATTCTCTTGACTCTCCCCAGTCGCTGCTACTCTTCAACATTTCTTCTTAATGACTCAATGTTATGTAGGTGGGCAGAAACATCTCGGTTTCAAATTCTGCTTCCTCCACTTACAAGTGTGTAATCTAGAAAGTTACGTAGCCTCTCTATGCCTCAGTTTTCTCCTTTATAAAATAAGAATATCTACTACATATGGTTTTTTTCAAGAATCAAGTGAATTTACATGTGAAACACTTTCATGCCTGGCATCTGATAAGTGCTCACCTGTAAGTGTTATGAATATACATCAGTGGTTTTCAAATTCTAATGGAGAATCACCAGGAGCTTGCTGAAGTGCAGATATCAGATGCCAAATCCAAATACTCTGATTCATTAGGTACAAGAAGCAGCCAAGGAATCTTTCTTTCAAGAAACTAGATCAGATGTTACAGAGAGTCTATAGATTGTAACCTGAAAAATCCTCCTACAAGGGTTGCTTCCTACACAAATACTTCACTGGTCCAAAGGTGCAACAGGGGGGCAAGTGGGCTCTCAGAAGGCCCATAAGACCCCTAAAGTATCCTAATCTATCCCTATTGAGTAAGACAGATTCCAACGTCAAAAAATAGCTAAAGGAGTAACAGCCCAGGGCTTTTTGAAATCTTTTCTCCAAAGCCATCAGTGAGAGCTGGGAAAGGGATACCAAGCTCATCCTATCTCTTTTATTTAGTCAAGTTATTTTATTCTGTTGCTACGAGTCACCAAGAGCCCAGTTTAATCCCAATCTTCCCATTATGTTGATATATCAGGCCTCAGTGGAGAAGACATTTACTGCTTCCCCAAAGGACAGTGTGCCAAGAGCAGAGCGCTCATTTCCAGTTTCAGACGCACATTCCATCTGGAGCATCAGACTCCATTAGGTTAGGGACAGATCCTGCTGCTGAGGCTCTGTAGGAACTGGAACACATGTGTGTTTCATCACTTAGGTTTGGTTTCTCTCACATTCTCTCCCAAGAACTAGAGAGCTGCATAGAGAGCTTTGTACTTGGATGGCACCTTTTCCGAGTCCTAACCAAAGAGGGCAAGAAAGAGATCTAGCAAAAGAACCCAGGAACAAAAATTCATAATGGTGATGCAGAAGATGGGGTCCCACAAGCAGGAAACCTTGGCAAAGTGGCATTGCCTCGACCAGGAAGCCTTGTAAACAGCTCCCTCTGGACTGAAAAGTGCCTAAATGTCTCTTACACTCTTCAGAGCAAACTGGAAAAATACCACCTCCCCAGGGACCTCTGAGGGGCATGAGTGATTTGGATTCCTGCTGCCTTCTGCTCTTTACTGTGGTAGAAATGGCCCCAAACTCAGTTTCCTGGCAGAATTTTATCTGTCCTGTCCAATTTCCTTAGTAGTTGAACCACCAAGAGACCCTGTGTGCTGACCCTGTCCCTACTTCACCTCTAAGACAACTTTAGTTGTATCCCTTCATGTCCTCACTGTGCTTGGTTAATCCAACTATAAACCAAAGTGAATAATCAAATATTTCACAAAGCACATTAGAACACACACACACTTTCAGAGAAAGAGAGAGAGAGAGAGAGAGAGACTATTTTAAATTTGTTTGTCCACCTGTTGTTTGTCCATGTTTTTATATTTGTATAGACTTACTAGTGCTTTTATTAAAAATAATTTTAATTTTAAAATTCACAGTTAAAGAATAAGCTGGCATAGCACAATGATTAAGAATACAAGCTATAGAATTATGGGTTCAAATATGCATCTGCCATTTACTAACTGAGCATTTTGGGGCAAATTATTTAACCTCTTTAAGCCACCATTTCCTCACCTGAAGAATGAAGACAATATTAGTACCCATCTAATAAAACTATTTAATGAGTAAATAATACAATTTCTGTGAAGTACTTACATAATAAGTGCTCAATAAACACAGACTGGAGTCCCAAAAGTAGGATCAGTAGTCTGGTGTACCCACTCCCCACACACATATGCACACATTTTTTTTGCTGAGTCCCATGTGTTCCAATGACAGCACCCATGTATAAGAGGGTTAAAGAGGCTAAGCATGAAATCTATTGAGAAAGTATATCATGAGCCAGTTCAGGGATTGGCCCCATGACCTTGGCCTTCTTTAGCACCTCAAGCCATCAAGCAGCAGGCAAGCAGATACTGTGAGCAGTAGTTACCAAGAATCTCTGGCTCTGAAGAATGGTTCTATAACTCAGCCCTGAATATCTTCTGGACATAGGAAGGCTCCCAAGTACTTTCAGTGGTTAGTGACCATATTAATGAAAGAGATCACATACATACACATATATTCTGTCTTTCGCTGAGCAGCTTCTTTGATTTCCTCCTCATAAAGGACATGGGGCCCTAGGATATATTTTGTTTTCACAGTCAATCAGGTCTCTCACCATGTGACATCTCCTACTTTTTCCCACTTTTCTACCCAAGCCCCCATCTGTGGGGTTCTCTGTCCAATTGGCTCCTCTGTGGTTTCCATTAGGCATTGAAGCTACCTCCCTGGAGGACCATCCCCTTCCTCTGAGCTCTGTTGGGACCATACATTGACATCCTGAAATCTCCAAGCATCTCTTCTGAGGTCCTCAGTCCACCAAAACCACACTGTACTCCACACAGAAGTGGGACTTTTACCTCTTTTGTAAACCATCTCTGCCCAGCAGGATACCAACATAATACTGATGTGCAAGGATGTCTTTTTCATGAAGGACTCCAATTTCAACCTCCATTCCATTCTCCTATGACTCAGATAGCGCTCCATGAGAGGATGGGCCAGAAAAATGCCAAGTGGTAGATGGTGTAAATCACTCAAAAGTCTCCTTCTCCCCTCTGAAGGCCAATAGATTTAATCTCTTTCACCAGATCATGTGCATCTAACTCTCTCTCTCCCTCTCTCTCTCTCTCTCTCTCTCTCTCTCTCTCTCTCTCTCTCTCTCATAAGTTTTCTCCTAGGAGGCTCATCAAGAATTCATGCAAACACATTTTTCAGGTTCTACCCCATTGGGAATCCAGACATATCTCAGGAAGTAAACATAGCTTAAGCTCAAGCTGGAACCTCCCCACATACTATCATAGAAATGAGCTTTCGAGCTCTCCTGTTTCTCATTTGATTTCTAAAGCTCTGAATGTGAACTCCATAGGTGAGAAAAATAGAGATCACTGATATTCATTCTACCCAAAACCTATAATTTTTTTAAGTTTTTCCAAAATTTTCATTTGTTATCATGGTAAAATATGCATTACATAAAATTAACCATTTTAAGTGTACAATTAAATGGCACTAAGTATATTCACATTGTTGTACAACCATCACCATTATTTATACCCAAAACGTTTTCCTCATTCTCAACAGAAACTCTGTCCCCATTAAACACTAACCTTACATTCCCCAATTCTCCCAGCTCCAGCAGCCACCATTCTATTTTCTGTCTCTATGGATTTGACGACTCTAGTAATTCATATAAAAGGATCATATAATATTTGCCCTTTGTGGCTGGCACATTTCACTTAGTGTAATGTCTTCAAGGTTCACCTATGTTGAACCACATGTCAGAATTTTCTCCCTTTTTCAGGCTGTATACTATTCTATTGTATGTATTTACCATATTTTCTTTATCCACTCATATGTGTGTGTTTTTAAATATATATCTTTATTGATTTCAGAGAGAAAGGGAGAGAGAGAGAGAGAAACGTTAATGACGAGAGAGAATCATTGATTGGCTGGCTCCTGCATGCCCACACTGGGAATGAGCTCATAATCCAGGCATGTGTCCTGATCAGGAATCAAACCATGACCTTCTGGTTCATAGATCGACACTCAACCACTGAGCCATGCCAGTTGGGCTATCCACTCATATGTTGATGGACACTTAGGTTATTTCCGTATTTAGCTATTATGAACTTATTACTTTTTGAATCAGGTAGTCACACACTCTTCTGACTAAATTATCTTGTTGAGGAGAGGAAAGATTCCAGGTGAATAATCATACATTCCTTTTATCTCATTCACCCTGTGGGCCCACTGAGGTTCTGAGTACTTATGTGCAGTATTTCATTTAATCCTCCTAACAACCTGATGAAGTAGGGGTGTTCCCCCGTGTATAATTAGAAAACTGAAACTTAGAGAGTTAAGAGCTTGTTCAGGATCACAAACTAGACATCCTGAGAAGTGAGAGGGAAGGGCGGGAGATTCAGCCAAGCCTTTGGACAACCTAATTTTTAACTTAACACCGTATAGTGTTTCAGGGGCCAATCACTACTTTCGAGCTTTATAAAATTTAACTTTCTCTTATTCGTTATTTTTGTTGTCTATTTTGTATTTCCTATGCAAAGATTAACAACAGAATCCTTAAAGTAAAAAACTCCTTGCTACTTACAGGCAGCAAAGGAGAGGAAGAAGTAGTTCTGGGAACGTCAGGAGAAGCAGCCATGGGCTTAAGTGGAGAGATGGGTGTGCATTTCCCTGTTACCTGGAAGACCTATTAAAAGAAATTCTGGTATAATCTGTCATTTGTGTATCCTCAAGGTTTGTGCCAGAAAGAATATATACATGCTCTGTCTACTGAGGCTCTGAGTACTTATGTGCAATATTTCATTTAATTGTTGTTAAATTATTGTTTAATTGTGTGTATAACTGTTGTTTTTAAACAAGTAAAATTCATTGTACATCATGCCTGATAGAATTGATCAGAGGGGATTGAGAAAGTTTGAAGTAATAAAACAACAATAACAAAAACTCTACAAATAAAATAAAAAATAAAAACAGAAAAAGTTAAGATGCAGATGTGCCTGGGAAGATGAAGGCACTTATGATGCTGGGGAAAAGCCATTTACAGGACTGCTCTATGAACAGGTATTGGGCATCTGATCATGCGATCATTGCATCTCTTTTGTGTTTGCCCAAAGCCCATTATTTTAAAGGTGTAAATTAATAAATGCAATGCTGAGGATTTAAAAATACACTTTTTCAGTGAAGTATTTATTATAAAACTAACTTGATACAAACTATGTTGCCTTTGACTTTCCCCATCTCACCTTTTTGTGCTTTACTATTTCTTTACCCGGCCCTTGGCTCTCTGCCTGCTGCATGGGCACTGCCCTGGCCTCCTCTGTCCTAACCTAGAAGTGGCCTTATCTCCAAATTTCCTGCCCCTGAACACCTTTCCAAATGTACCTGTCTTGGATTCAACTCCCACAGGCCCTGAACTCCTAAACTAACCAATTAGTCTACTACTGTGAGGGAGGACTGATAAACTAACTCTTTCAGGTTTCACAATTATCTTTAAGCAGAGTGTTTTAGAAGCAATAACGTAACCTAAAGGCCCTGGGGAATGAGACACAAGCAAGAAAAGGGTGATGGGGAAGTCAAATCAGGAATTGTGGATTCCTGATTTGCCCACCATTCTCCACATAGTGATTGCAGAATCTGTCTTATTTTTTTTAAATGAATTTTTTGGGGTAACATAATAATAAAAGCATAATATGCTAATTAGACCGGACAGCCAGACAAACCTGGGGCTGCGAGGGCCCAGGCAAGCTGCCGTGGCTGCGAGGGCTGAGCCCCTTGCACGAATGTCATGCATCAGGCCTCTAGTTGGTTAATAAAATTATACAGGTTTCATATATACAATTCTATAATACATCATATGTATGTTGTATTGTGTGTCTACTGCCCCAATTCAAGTTTCCTTCCATAACCATTTATCCCCCTTTACCTTCATCTACCCCCCAGACTCTTCCTTCCCTCTGGCAATCACCATACTGTTGTCCATGAGTCTTTGTGTTTTTTTCTTTCATTTTCTCACCCCGCCCCTACTCCCTGCTGCTCTCTGACAGCTGTCAGTCTGTTCTCTGTATCCATGAGTCTGTCTCCACTTCATTAGTTTGTTTTGTTCATTAGATTCCACATATAAGTGATATTATATGATCCTATTTTTGTTGTGATTTCTTCCTTCTTATCCCCAGCAGTCTTTTAATAGAAGGTGAGTAAAACAACAAACAAAACAAGTATTACATTATTTGGTTTTATTTTTGGTGGTTTTATTTTTGATTGGTACTCATTTTATCTAATGTTCTTCATCCTTGTAATTTTTCTTATAGCAGGCACAACTTGAATGACTGTTGTGTTTGACCAAACTCTCTAGAGAGCTCAGAGTGGTGGAACTTTGTCCTTCTTTCTCTCCTGTCTCAAATACTTTTACTCTGATGATCATTATGAAAATAGAAAGATATTTAGCTCTGATTTCCTGGAATCTTCTGTGTAACCGAAGATTACACAATCTTCTGTATACAGATCTGCAGGTATATGGGAGAACAAGGCTCTCGGACAAGTCCATATAAACATATGCCCCAAGAGGAGATCTACATTTCCCATCCTTGAACTCTAGAGCCAGCAATCTCTTCTCTTCACTAGACAAGTTTACTATGTCTATCAGGTTTCCTGAACCTTTCAGAAAAGGCTTATACCAGCATATGTTGACTCATCAGTGAGTCAAGACCACAGCTGGAAGAAAGTGCTCATTTTTGAGATGACAACATAAAAAGATTTTTAAAAAAGTCCTGATTTTATAAGGAGATAATACTCATTAATGTCTTTTCTTTCCATTTGTAATAACCAAAGCTGAATGCTCTTCAACAACAGAAGTTTATATGTAATAGCACTTCTCAACCAGTCTCATCCAGCAGAACCTTTTGGAATATTTTAATCAAATAACTAGAAAAATCATTCTTTCTTTTCACTCGCCTCTGTCAAGAAGCCATCTATATATATATAAAAACGTAAGCAACTGAACAACCTAATGACCAAATGACAGGTCAACTGGTTGCTATGATGTGCACTGACCATGAGGGGGCAGATGCTCAATGCAGGAGCTGCCACCTGGTGGTCAGTGTGCTCCCACATCCAACCTTCCATGGCCAGCTGGCCAACCTCCTGCTGTTCCTTCCCCCAAGCCAGCTGCTGCTGCCCCACCACCACCACCACCACCATTGGCCATGACCACCAGGCCAAGGGACCCTACCCATGAATGAATTCATGCACTGGACCTCTAGTGTTAAATAAAAGTGTTTGACTTCTATGAAACATTAAGATAGTTCACTATGGGGTAGTAGTGAGAACTTCTAAGCTTCTGGAATGTAATAAGTTATAGCTGACCCTTTCTGAGTCATACAATCATCTGGTAAATCAATGATTTACCCAAAGTCCACAATGGTCATATTAGACCAAAGCTAAAAGTTTTGTAAAGGTGCCTAAAGCTCTCAATAAAATGAGGAGAGAAAACTTCAGTTAGTATTTCTGGCCAATACTTTCCCTGCAGTCTTCATCTCATTTTTTCAACATGTTAGCACAGATTCAGATTGTCTGTGAAGGGCAGAAAACCCTAAATAACAGTGTATTAAACAATATGAAAGTCAATTTATGTCAGTGGAAGAGGTCCAGGGCTGGTCTGGTTCCCCACAAAGCAGAGAGGCCCAATCCCTTCTACCTTATTGTTCCTTTGTGATCACCTCAAACTCATGATCCAAGGTGGTGGTGGTTACACTCCAGGAAGCAGGATAGAGGAAGGGATAATGAAGAGACAGAGGCAAAGGGGCCCACACTATTATCAGAAGATTCCACATTTCTGCTTATATCCTGCAAACAGAACTTAATAACATGGCTAAATCTATATACAAGGAGGATTGTCATTCTGCAGACTGCATATACAAAACAATCAAAGTCAGAAGCTCTACCTCCATGAAGAAGGAGATAACCAGCAGTCTCTTATAATATTCAATTCACAAGGAATTTTGAATGCAGAGATGAAGCTGCAAAAATGATGGCAGTAGATCAGAGGAGAAAGAGAGTGGGACCGAAACAGAAAAACAAAATCAAAGCAGAAGTGAAAGCACAGCATGAGGGAAGGAAATAAGCTAATTGTTAATTTAAGAGTTATTTAGAGTCCTGGCTGGTGTGACTCAGTTGATTAGAGTGTCATCCCATACACCAAAAGGTGGCAGGTTTGATTCCCAGTCAGGGCACATACCTAGGTTTAGGGTTTGATCCCTGGTAGGAAGGGGCCATGTATAGGAGGCAACCAATCAATCTTCAATATCTATCTATCTATCTATCTATCTATCTATCTATCTATCTATCTATCTATCATCTATCTATCTATCTATCTATCTATCTATCTATCATTGATCATCTATCCCTTCCTCTCTCTAAAATCAATTTTTTTTAAAGAATTATTTAGAGCCGACCAGGTCTCAAACCTTAAATCCACACTGCTGGTAGGAATGCAGACGGGGGCAGCCACTGTGGAAAATAGTATAGAGTGTCCTCAAAAAATTAAAAATGGAACTCACATTTGACTCAGGAATATATCCCAAGAAATCATAAATACCAATCAGAAAGGATATATGCACCCTTATGTTCATAGCAGCACAATTTACAATAGCTAAGATTTGGAAACAGCCTAAGTGCCCATCAGGAGATGAATGGATTAAAAAACTGTGGTACATCTACACAATAGAATACTACACTGCTGTAAAAAAGAAAGAACTCTTACCATTTGCAACAGCATGGATGGACCTGGAGAGCATTATGCTAAGCGAAATAAGCCAGTCTGAGAAAGATAAATATCACATTATCTCACTCATTTGTGGAATATAATGAACAACATAAACTGATGAACAAAAATAGATACAGAGACATGGAAGCATTGAACAGACCAACAAACCTTAGAGGGAAGGTAAGGGAGGAGGGGTAAGAAATCAACCAAAGGAATTGTGTGAATGCATATAAGCATAACCAATTGACACAGACAGTAGTGGGGTGAGGGCATGTGCTGGGGGCAGGAGTGGGCAGGGAGAGGTCAATAGGGGGAAAAGGAGACATATGTAACACTTTCAACAATAAAGAACTTAAGTTAAAAAAAGATAATACATTATATTGCATATAATATAAACATATCAAATAAAAAGTACTCTTATTAATACTAAAAAATGTTTGATAGCTGTGTAGAAAAATACAAATAAATTAGTGGACCATGTGAAGGGAAAAAAAATGGATTATTCAGTAGCTTGAAGACAAAGGGCTATCCATTGGGGGAGGGGGCAATAGATCATCTCCTCTCATAATTTGAATATTATAGAAATAGTATCAGAAGCGAAGTTTAAGTGTTAATGCTTTTTGGAAGATGCAATTTCAGGAAATCAATGGTGGGGGAAAAGAGAAATAAAGTAAGGAAGGGTGGGAAGCAAGGTGATGGCTACAGCTGTGGTGGTTACAGCTTCATAAAGAAACACAACCAATCACACATCCTTGCAGGATATCCACAGTCACACGTACTTTTTTTAGAGGTACAAAAAAATACCTCTAAACTGTCCACAGTAAGAACAAATAAAGTGTTTATCTGCTGCTTTCCTTCTCTCTCCTATTTCCCACTGGCCACAGTGTTCGCTGACTTCCATCTTATGCCTTGTACAACAGATGTCAATTTCTACTGAACAGTTCCCAAATAACACGATTCTACAATCAAGGCAGTGTGTTGTTTTCAAAACATATTTCTTTAGGGATTCATAATGAGTATGGTTGGTATTTTCAGAAAAACAAAGTTGTTTGTATTTTTATTTTTTTTCTCATATACCAATAGCTAACTGTCCAGATGCAGTTACAGATGTTAGAATTCATACTTACTGCCAAAACACCCATCTCTTTGCCTTCAATATCATGAAATTGAGCCAGTAAATGCCTTCTGGATATTTATTTCCATAGTAAATTCCCATTCATCCCAGAAGCTGGGAGAGGAAGAAAAGGGAAAGGAGTTTTCTTCTCCCATGGTAAGATCACTCCCACATTCTTTAAATCAGAAATATCTATTATTCAATGCTTATTGAACAATAAGAGTGTAGAGAATCTTTTGCCAAATTTCAGGCACCAGACACTATTGAGTCTCTTGGGGCTATTCTAAATTCACCCAGGCTAGACATGCTTCTCTTTCAATTGTATTCATGACTGGCAAATGGAAAAACAACTGACAAAGCCAGAAATAAGAAAGTAATTAAAAATTTACAAAAGCTATTAGTTTGGTTTGATTTCTATTTGAGGTAAAAAGTCAAAATCTCAAGTAAAATTTTATTTGATCTATACACTATACCTAATAATTCTTAGATGGAAATAACAATGGACAAAAATGTTCCCTTTAAGTCTTTATCTACTAGAATGGAAGCTCAAAAAGGATGGAGATTTTTGTCCATTGGCTGTAGGTTTGTTGACTAATTTATCCCAAGTGCTTAGAACAGTACCTGCTAAATAGTAAGTGTTCAACAAGTAATTTATTAAATAAATGAAATCTGTGGAAGGATGTTCCTTTCTCACCTCACTTGAACCTTGATCAAACAAAAGAATGAATCTCTATTACACTGCAATTGTTTAGATCTAGTTACTGTTTGGAGGGCCATTACCCTGGCAAAAGTCCCTTTTTGGAGAAAAAAGGAGAAAGCCATTGAATTGAGCTAAGTGCCTCTAATATCTCTTAGTCTTTAATTTATTAAGATTTAGAAATGCATCCATGATCACTCTTTTACATGGAAGTATTAAAGTTTGTCTTTATTTTTTAAGTAGGACTAATTTTAAGAACAAAACACAGGTTACATTTCTTGAACAAGCAAAGAAACTAATTCCAGCTAATTTGGCGGGGGAGGAGGGAGAGGAAATATATTAGAAGAATATATTAGAAGAATAATTTCCTACAAAATTAAAGGAAAATTAAATAATGAAACTCAGAAAGAATGGGAATTAAGGCAGCTCTGAGATATAAGGACCAGAATTAATCAGCAGCATTGCAGAGTACATCAGCATAGACAAATGCCTAGAAAAATGCAATCTTCCAAAACTGAATCAGGAACAATCAGAAAACCTGAATGGGTTGATAAGCAATAATTTAAAAACTCCAGGCAAACAAAAGCCCTGATTCAGATGGCTTCATAGGGGAAATTTACCAAATATTCAAAGAAGAACTAATGCCTATACTCCTCAAACTATTCCAAAAAAATCTAAGGGGAAGAAACATCTCCAAACTCTTTTCATGAGGCCAGCATTATCCTAATTCTAAAACCAGATAAAGATACTACAAAGAAAATTATAGACCAATACCCCTGATGAACATAGATGCTAAAAGGCTCAACAAAATTTTAGCAAATTGGATCCAACAATATATTAAAAAGATCATACCCCATGACCAAGTGGGATTTATTCCAGGGATGCAAGGCTGGTACAATATTTGCAAATCAATAAATATGATATATCAAATAAATTGGAAAAAAAAAGTTACATGATCATATCAATAGATGCAGAAAAAGCATTTGACATAATCTTACACTCATTTTTGATGAAAACTCTCAACAAAGTGGGAATATAGGGATAATACCTCAACATAATAAAGGCCATATTTGACAAACCTACAGCCAACATCATACTCAATGGGCAAAAATTAAAACCATTTCCCCTAAATATAGTTATAAGATAGGGATGTCCACTTTCACCACTTTTATTCAGCATAGTACTGGAAGTCCTAGCCACAGTAATCAGACAAGAAAAATAAAATAAAAGGCATCCAAATTGGAAAGGAGGAAGCACAACTGTCATTATTCGCATATGACATGATATTGTACATAGAAAACCCTAAAGACTCCACCAAAAAATGACGATTTAATAAATGAATTTGACAATGTAGCAAAGTACAAATTTAACACCCAGAAATTAATGGCATTTTTATACACCAATAATCAACTCTCAGAAAGCAAAACTAAAAAAAAAAAAAAAAAAATCCCATTTACCACTGCAACAAAAAAATCAAGATACTTAGGAATAAACTTAACCAAGAAGGTAAAAGACTTGTATTCAGAAAACTATAGAAATGAGATAGAGGAAGATATAAAAAAGTGGAAGAATATACTGTGCTCATAGATTAGTAGAATTAATATCATTAAAATGTCCATACTACCCAAAGCAATCTATAGATTCAATGCAATCCCTATTAAAATACCAGTGGTATATTTCACAAATCTAGAATAAATATGCCAAAAATTTATATGGAACTAAAAAAGACCAGAATAGTCACAGCAATCTTGAGAAAGAACAAAGTTGGAGGCCTCACAATACCAGATATCAAATTATATTACAAAGCTATTTAATCAAAATAACCTGGTACTGGCACAAGAACTAGCATATAGATCAATGGAACAGAACAGAAATCAACCTAAGCCATTATGTTCAACTAGAGGCCTGGTGCATGGATTCGTGCACCAGTAGGGTCCCTTGGCCTAGCCTGTGGGATTGGGTGAAACCAGACTGGTGCACGGATTCATCCAGAGTGTGTCTGGTCCATTTCGCCCAGTCCCCATCTGCCGGACTCCAGCAGCAAGCTAACCAACCAGTCAGAGCGTCTGCCCCCTGGGGGTCAGTGCACATCACAGCAACTGGTCAAACAGTCATATGAATGGTCGCACATTTAGCATATTAAGCTTTTATTATATAGGATTAATAGTTGGCAAATGAGGCAAGAGCATTCAATGGAGTAAAGACAGTATCTTCGATAAATGGTGCTGGGAAAATTGGACAGGTACATGCAAAAAAAACAACAACACTGAAACTAGACCACCAACTTATACCATACACAAGAATAAACTAAAAATGGATAAGAGACTTAAATGTAAGTCATAAAACCATAAAAATCCTAGAAGAAAACATAGACAGAAAAATATCAGATATCTCACAGAGCAGAATTTTCACTGATACATTGCCTAGGGCCGTGGTCAGCAAACTGCGGCTCGCGAGCCACATGTGGCTCTTTGGCCCCTTGAATGTGACTCTTCCACAAAATACCATGGCCTGGGCAAGTCTATTTTAAAGAAGTGGCATTAGAAGAAGTTTAAGTTTAAAAAATTTGGCTCTCAAAAGAAATTTCAATTGTTGTACTGTTGATATTTGGCTCTGTTGACTGAGTTTGCCGACTACTGGCCTAGGGCAAGAGAATCAAAGGAAAAAATAAAGAAATGGTACTACACCAAAATAAAAAGTTTCTGCAAAAGAAACTGTCGCGACCTGTGCAGCAGTTTCAGGATGCCTTTCAGGAGGACCAACAACACAATGAATACACTATACAAGAAATAGGAATTTGGAAGGTATGGGGGGGCCAGGTGGAAACCTCTTTCATGAAGAGATACACCAGATACACTAGTCCCATCTGCTTTTATTCATTTTGAATACACATTTTCCCTTTAGCAATGATACAGGCAGATCAAAGGTAAAGTTTGGTATACAATGTAAAGATTATCAGGTCAAGAAATTGCATCGAGCCATTGCAATCACAGCAAGGCAGTATTGTGCCGATATTCAGCCCTGCTGAATATCAAAGTCCATTGGCCTTCCAATGTCTCTTTTGCACTTTTATGCTAATTGCTGTTTGCTTTAGCCTCTGGCAGAAATCAGCATCAAAATGAAATTGGGAACCTACTCTATGGGAGAACATATTTGTCAATGATACATCTGGTAAAAGGTTAATTTCCAAAATATATAAAGTACTCACACAACTCAACAAAAGGAAAACAAACAATTCAATTAAAATACGTGCAGAAGATCTGAATAGACAGTTCTCCAAAGAGGACATACAAATGGCCAAGAGACATATGAAAAAAATACTCAGTGTCACTAATTATCAAAGAGATACAAATTAAAATGTCAATGAGGTACCACCTCACACCTGCCAGAATAGCTATCATCACTAAATCAACAAACAACAAGTGCTGGTGAGGATGTGGGAAAAAATGAACCCTTGTACACTGCTGGTGGGAATGCAGACTGATATAACCACTATGGCACAGTGTGGAGTTTCCTCAAAAACTTAAAAATGGAACTTCCTTTAAACCCAGTGATCCCACTTCTAGGAATATATCCTATGAATCCCAAAAAACAACACAGGGAAAATATATGAATCCTTTTTTTCATAGCAGCATTATTTACAAAATCTAAGATTTGGAAGTGGCCCAAGTGCCCATCAGTAGATGAATGGATTAAAAAATTGTAGTACATTTACACCATGGAATACTATGCAGCTGTAAAAAATGGGAAGCTATTACCTTTTGAGACAGCATGGGGGCATCTAGAGAGTATTAAGCTAAACGAAATAAGCCAATCAGAGAAAGATAAATAGCACATGATCTCACTTATATGTGGAATCCAATGAACAAAATAAACTGACAAAATAGATCCAGAAGCATGGAAGTATGCAACAGACTAATGAATCTCAGAAGGAAGTGTGTGGGGGGGAGATTAACCAAAGAACCCATGGACACACAATAAGTGCACACACAAGGAGGCCTGAGGAGGGGATCAGAGAGAGGAGGAGGAGGTCAAAAGGGCAAAAAAGGGGGACATCTGTAATACTTTCAACAACAAAGATGATTAAAATAATTGATTAATTGATTAATTTGATAAAAAGTATTAAGGAATAAAAACCAAATAATAGTAATAATGGAATTGACAATGGAAGCAGATTCACATATTTATTTGCTACTATGGGCTTTTACTGGCACTTAGTGTCTTTGGACTTTTCAAACTACAGAAAGTTCCTGTCTCGCATGGTGGCATGGAACCATAAAAATGACTGTGCAAGCTGAAACCGTGCAAAAGGATCTGAATAATCAGTGGGGAAAAAATATAATTATTATTTGTCAAAAATTTTTAAACTCTCTTCCTGTTGGTTATAAGTGTATAGGAAAATGGAAAAAATCGTAAAAGTAATATTTATTTAGCACACCATAATTTAAAAATGAGAAACACTGAAAATTAAAATATTGTATTTCTTTGAAAAAAAACAACAACAACCTATCAACAGGAGTTGAAACTGGCTTGTCTCTTTTTCTCATAGCATAACTATGGTCTGAGCATACTTTCTCTACCTTGGCAAATTATCATACTCTTCCCTAAAATTGAGTCAGCTCCCAACACTTATCTTTTGTGCACTCAATGTTGTGAAATATCTCCAAAAGTTCCTTCAACGTGAAGAATTTTTGCTGGTGTCACTTCCTCTGGGACATCTTAATTCTTTGCATCTCAAATACTTTTCTCCTTTATGTTTATGAGCTCATCTTCAATAAGTTCCTCTGGCTGTATTTCTAGGGTGTCTTAGAGGCAGGGTCAACAATTCAACAGTCAGCTATTTTTTTTTTCTGTAATTCCATTTATAATTGATTCTCATTTCATTATCCAGCATTATCTTTATTGACCAATTTCTTGTTTCAATTATCTACTTTTGTAAAATGTCACTTTATGGCTAAGTGACAAAGAGGCAACATGATTGGTCTCTGATAAAGTGCGCCTGTTATTTTCATAGTAATTTTTAGACTGAAGAGGCTGCAGCATAGTTTGTACTTTATACATCTATTCACAGTTAATACACCATGGTAACTGAAAGTTGAACTGTGTTATTGAGGGACTAATATAATTTAAATAAACTATGTTAACTGAAATTTATATATGTATACTAGAACCATGAAAAGCAATGACTGCCTGAATTGCAAAATATTCTGCTAGAAACCTTTTAGTGGGTTCTGAAATCTCATATGGCATCTCTGTTACCATATTTTGGGTGAACTGTCAGATGGTAAACCAATTATCATGTCCTATCAGTATCTGCTTATAGTTGTAATCAGGAGAGTAGCTTATATTTGACAATTGAATTAGAGTTATCTAATAAATCTTATTTTTGATCCTCTGCCAAATAAATTTGATTTTGTCTGTAATGAAACAAGGTAATATTTTGCTTATATCTATAAGGTCAAAACTGGTGAAACACTAATCATCTTTCAAGACCCAATTCAAGTGTCACCTGCACCATGACTCCTTCCCAGCCTCACCAGCCAGAGTTGGTCATACATCACTCAAGGTCCTAGTGACCCCATCCAGACCTGTGTCATGGCTCTCCCCACACTGTACTTGGTCTCTCTGGGGCAGACAGGGAGCTCTTCAAAGACAAAATTTATTCTTGTTCATCTTTATATGCCTGTACCCAGCAAAGTGCCCAAGCATGTTAGATACACAACTGTTTTTTGAATATAGAAATACCTCAAAATTTTTAAAAAGTCTTTGTGTTTTCCCAGTAAACAAAAGGATGTCTCCCAGTATGGAAATCTAAAATAAAGGCCCTAAAGGAATAACCAGAAGATCCAGTTTGAAGTCCTAGCCTTTACACCCAGGAGTGCCAGAACCCTCTTCCGGATATTGGAGTGCATCTGGTGTGTGACGATCAGGATGAGCTGAAGAAAGCCCTATAGAGAAGATAACTCAAAACAACCTCTTATCTGCATATGGCCTCTGCTGACTCACACTGGCTTTTGTGTTTGCAGCTTTCTACATCCATAATGGATAACACATGGTGTGAGACAGGGGAAAAAACCTACCAGTCATATGGTTCCATGTATAAATCAGAGGAAAATGCTTTTTATATGAAATTGAGTCAAACATCTGTCTTGCTCCTCTTGCAAAGTATAGAATGTTCTATATGGACTCATCAAAATTTATAGCCCTACTGTGTCACCTTGTACATTTCCTAACAACATGTCCTTCCCAGAACTGATGCTTGTTGGAAACTTGTCACTGACTGAATAGTCAATGTTTTATATACTGTGTGAAATAAAATGTAAATATCACAGGGTACATTTAACTGAGCTCATGGGAAAGCATGAAACAACATACATAAATTCCATATGTGCCTTTCTCTCACAAACTTATAAATCTGTTTATATCTTATATTCCACATGTGCCTTTCTCTTACAAACATACACACAAACAGACATAAATCTGTTTATATCTTTCTTGCACTAAGAATCAAATGCAAGAAAACATTTGGCTCAAGAATTTGGCACAAAAGATTGGTCAAGTTACACAAAACTCATTTCATTAGACTGATTTTTTTATCTGAATATTTCCATAAATATTTTTAGAACTTCATTTGATGAAAGGGATTATTGTCATTTTACAAAACTAAATAAATAAATAAATAAACATGGAGAGGTGAGGGTCTTGATCCAGTTGCACAATGGAACTAAGAAAAAAATTAGCTCTCCTGAACCCCAAAATTTACTGTTGCAAAAGCTACGAGAGAGAATCACAAAGGGCTGCACTGTATCTTTAAGGATGTGTTGGAGTTCACCAGATGTACATGTGTGTGACTACACATACAGGCACATGAATGGAGATGGAGGAGGAGGTAGACACTCCCACACTGAGATGGAAGGCTCAGCAAAGTCATAGAGATGGCAGTGCATGATATGTGTGAGTGGGAGCACAGTCATCCAATCTTCAGTGTGCGATAATGAGGTAGTGGCAGTATTTATAGCTGGGCAATGTTAATAGCATTGTGAAGATGCTCAAATGTCTCATCTCAATCATCAAGCCAAGATTTGAATGAATAGACAATAGGACCGATGTCTCCAAAGTTTGAAATGGATGTTCTATTATGGCCTTGCTTCTTATTTGAAAGACTACCATTCTGCAGCAATAAAACATGCACTTTAGGGTTTGTTTTTGTTGGTGGTGTTTGGGGGGCAGGCTATTGTCTGTTTTTTCTGGCACAGGCTGTGGTTCTGATCTACCCTGTTGGCCCTGCATTTGACACTCAGCTCACAACGCAAGCCCCAGAGGGACACCCTAGCAGAAACACAGGAATGTATCAATGAAAATAACTTTATACTGAATCCCTAACACCATGTTCTATCCAACGGTTCTTATAGATGAAGCAAAAAGGACCAAATGACTCATCTACCCCACAAATTTCCACTTACCAATGGATTATCTCAATGATAAATAATAAAAGATTAAGGGGGAAATTTAAATGGTGATAATATAATTATTACACTAAGGCAAGACAATGAAAAAACACACATCCTTTCCCTAGCTGGGTGGCTCAGTTGGTTGGAGTGTTGTCTCCTACACCAAAAGGTTGTGGGTTCCATTCTGGGTCAGGGCACATATCTAGGTTTTTGGTTCAATCCCCAGTGCGGGCATATACAGGAGGCAACCAATAGATGTTTCTCTACATCAATGTCTGTTTCTCTCTCCGTCTCTCTTTCTCCCTCCCTCCCTTCCTCTCTCTCTAAAATCAATAAATATATCCTTGGGTGAGGAATTAAAAAATATATTCTTGCCCAGCCAATGTGGCTCAATGGTGGAGCATTTACCTATGAACCAGGAGATCATGGTTCGATTCCCGATCAGGGCACATGCCCAAGTTGTGGGCTTGGTTCCTGCTCGGGGGCATGCAGAAGGCATCTGGTCAATGATTCTCTCTCATCATTGATGTTTATATATCTCTCTTCCTCTCCCTTCCTCTAAAATCTTTAAATACAGTCATTAACAAAAGAAGAGCAACAATTGAAATTATCAATGACCAATCAATTCAAAACATCATTGATAATAATACACCTATAACAAGGCATCCTTTCCAAAAAGTTGGAAAATTCAATTCTTTGTGGGTAGGTCCAGTGAGAGCTTTGCAAAATGTCAAATGTTCCATGGCAGTAAGAATTTGTATATATTAGTATCTTGAGTAGTAAATATCAGTCGTCCTTAATAACCTGATTTAAAGTATTATGACTAAAACAGACCTGAGACATAGTTAAAAACAGAAGAATTCTTGGTATATAATGCTTGCTGATAAGATCAAAGGGAAAGACTTGCATCTCCATATTCACCCATCAGGAAGACTAGCCCAAACTTGAACACTGCCCTTTAACCAACTGAGGCAAAGCCTCCAACTACAGCCACTCACTGATCTGAATATTCCAGGGTCTTGGTGACTAGCTCTCAACATGGGGATTTCAGGCCAACCTGGGAAGAAAAGGCCTTGAATTGACCTCGGGTACTCAATTTAAATCCCAGGCTGTTTTTTGCCTTGTGTCCATACTGAGCTCTTCATGGCTTTCCCATAGTATCTTCCTGAAGAGGCAGCCAAGGCCTCACAAGCCCACAGCGCCATACATACCAGGCATAAACTGAACACATGTGTGGAAGTTAGAAAGTTGTCAAGGATTTTTTTCTTTATAAGACAGGTGACACTTAAATGCCCTTAAAAAAATGGATGCCTTTCCTTCTATAGAAGTGGGGACTGGAGGCTCCTCAGATATTTTTCAGGCTTCTAAGATCGCTGGTGACCATTTCAGTTAAGTATGTAATTTGTCATAGTATCTGATCATCAATACTAAGCAAGATCTCATTTTTCCCTATGTGTTGTTTTCAAATCAACTCCTTGTTATGAGAAGTTCATCTAGATGATCAGAAATTAATCAAAGTGCAATTCATTCCACTGAAGCCATGGAGAGAACATGAAAATAACACAGCGAGAAATGGCCGCACCATCTCCCTCAGGAGACTGAGCTAATGATAGCAGCGCTGACAGCACTGGTCATAATTACACCAACAATGTGCTACATCCTTTGTAATGTTCTCAAAACCAAATAGGGCTCCTTGATAACCCCGAGCTTCTATCTGAGAATTTGTTCTTGCAGCTTCTCATGTGGGGGTGGGAGTGGCTGGGGAGCTCTGTGTATAGGAAGGTAATTAAGAGCATGAACACTAGAGGTAAATAGCCTAGGTTTAAATTCTTCTGCACTATGTGATCAAGGCCAAGGTATTTAACCCATTTGTGCCTCATATTCTTCAACTCTAAAATAAAAGTATATACATGGGGTTAACGTGAGGATTAAATATATGTTGAAATGATTAAAACGCCTGATGCAGGGCTTGACATGTAGTAGTAACATTAACTGTGGTGATAATAATAATGACCACACAATAGTTAAGGTCCCTGTCACCAAGTACTTCTATGTATCTACCTAATTAGTCTTCTCCAGACCTAACAGGCAGACCATGATGGAAGCATGCAAATGAAAATGAAGGATCACTCCCATTCCCACACTGAGCAGTTCAGCATAAAAGGAATGGAGGTAGTCATTTTCACCACACAGAGGAAAGGAAGCTTACACAGAAATGTGGGAAGCAGAAAACACCATAGTGCACAATGGTTCTCTCTCTCTCTCTCTCTCTCTCTCTCTCTCTCTCTCTCTCTCTCTCTCTCTCTCTCTCTCTCTCTCTCTCATCTTTTCCCCCTCAGAATTATCTCCTCAATGCCCTCCCATTCCTGTATCCACCCTGGGAACCTCCAACCCTCCCACAAGATGGGGGTTATCAGTCTCTAGACCTCAGGCTTGACTAGGAGGCAACTGAAGGCTCACCTCTCTGTCAAATCCAAAGGCAAAGGAGTAGACACCCGTCCTGCAGGCACGCTCATTCCTGTCCAGCCTCCCACTGAAAGAGATGCTATCTTCCTGGAGATAACCCTCCCCACTTTCTCCCATCCCATATTAGGAAAGGATATCCTTCCCAAGAACATGACTTTGACCCTGATCTGTTCCCGATGAACACTGGGGATGACTCACCCAGCCCTCTCAGATGTGCATGTGTGCACATGGTGTGTGTGTGTGTGTGTGTGTGTGTGTGTGTGTGTGTGCATGTGTAGGTGTGGGGGGGCGGTGGGGGAGACAGTTCATCCTCAGTTCATTTTGCCTCATGGTCAATTTCCACAACAACCTTATATCCCAGAGGAGGAAATGGAGGCTTAGAGAAAGTAACTTACACAAGGTCACAAAGCTTATTGTAACCCAAGTAAGCCTGAGGCTAACCCTTTGTTCTCTCCACCACAATATGTGCCTTCCCCTGCCTGCTAATTGAAGGTAAAAGCAAAACCCATCAACTCTGACAAAAATGCTTACTTCTATAAAGCATGATTATCCCCAAAAATGGGTTTCCCTTTACAGACACAGCCTCTACTCACTTAAGAGCGAGCAGAGAAAAATGACATGGAGAAGGGTCCAAGCTCTGGGAATCTTCCAACAGCTTTTCAGATCTCTCTGCCAAACACTGTGAGTCCTGATCTGCATTGTTCTTTTTCAACGTGGTTACACCAAAATATTTGTTCCTCACTTCATTCTGAGAAGACCAATTTGTCCACTTCAACACAACTTCTCTTTCCCAAGATTTATCTGTATTTCTGGTCTTATGAGTCAAGCCTTAGGGCTCCTGCACCCTGAAAATGGCCATGTTCTTCCAACTGCCTGTCCACACCGAGGGTTTGGCGAAAGCCAGTGGAACATGCAGTAGTGAGAGGAATGTCCCCTTATAACCTCAAGCTCCCTTCTTGGCTCTGAAATAATCTCTGTTCCAGCCAGGAACTACTTTTTTCTTTCTTTTTCTTTCTTTTATAAATTTATTTTTAAATTTACATACAGTGAAATTAATACTTTTTTGTATACCGTTCTGTGAATTTTGACAGATGCTAGAGTCAGGTAATCACCACCAAAATCTAGATGCAAAACAGTCCCTTTGCACCTAAAAAACTCTCTGGTGATGTCCATTTTTTATCAAATCCTCCCCTCACTTTTGTTTTAATCCTCACTCAAGAATATGTTTTTATTGATTTTAGAAAGAGAGAAAGGAGACGAAGTGAGAGAGAGAGAGAAACATCTATGTGAGAGAGAAACATCAATTAGTTGCCTCCCATACATGCCCCAACCAGCAATCAAACTCAAAACCTGGGTATGTGCCCTGACAGGGAATCAAACCCATGACCCTTAAGTGCAAGGGAGGATGCTCTAACCAACTGAGCCACACCAACCGGGGCCTCTCATCACTCTTAATGCCTGACAACTACCAACTGTTCTCTCTCCCTATAATTTTACCTGTTCCAGATGTCACATAAATGGAATCATACCTTATGAATCTTTGCTCTGGATTCTTTAATTTAACACAAAGCAGTTGATATTCAGCCAAGCCTTTTTGTATATGAATAGTTAGTTCATCTTTTTATTGCTGAGTACTATTCCATTGTGTGGATGCCCCATAGTTTGTTTATCCATTCACAAGTTGAAGAACATTAGAGTGGTTTGTACTTTTATATCATTATGAATAAAGTTTCTATAAATATTTACATACAGGTTTAATATAAACCTGTTTTCCTTTCTCTTGTGCAAACACCTAGGAGTGGGATTGATGGTCACATGGTAAGTATATGTTCTATTTTATAAGAAACTGCCGAACTTTTTTCAGAGTGGTTGCATCTTTTGCATTTCTATCAGTAATGTGTAAGCATTGTATTTGCTCCACATCTCACTAATACTTGGTATTATCAGGTGATTGCTGTGTTTCTCACACTCCTCTCCTCGCCTCTACTCTCCTCCCCTCTCCTCTCCTCTCCTCTCCTCCCTTCCCCTCCCATCCCCTCCCCTTTTCTCTCCTCTCCTTCACTCCCCTCCCCTCCCCTCTCCTCTCCTCTCCTCTCTTCTCCTCTCATCTCCTCTCCTCCCCTCCCCTCCCCTCTCCTCTTCTCTCCTCTCCTCCCCTCCCCTCCCCTCTCCTCTCTTCTCTTCTCTTCTCCTCCCCTCCCCTCTCCACTGCTCTCCTCTCCTCTCCCAGCTCTCTCCAGAGAGCAGATCCAATTATGAAGCTGCCCATACAAAGACACTTCTGTGAAACAGGGTGGGACTCCATGGACCCACATGGAAGCCATAGGTTTTGCAAGCTTGTGGCAGTTCACAGGGCAAGGAAGAGCAGAGCTATCTGTCTGGCTTCAGCCAAAAAGAGCCACCATAGGCCATGAAACTCAGAAAATATCTAGGTTTGAAGCTCTCCCAGCATATGAGGTTAGTGATATTCCTCTACACATCTTTATATCTCTACCTAACACCATGCCTTATGCTCATCATACACGTAAATAAATGCCTTCATTTTGTTCTCTGGGCTTTCATATGTTCCTCAGAACAGGTGGGCAGCCCTGTTCATAAGAGCTACAAAAGTGGACAATTCCAGCTGCAGGGATGGTCAGTAAGTCTTCAGGTACACTCTATGTCTTGCTGCAGCCAAGGCAGAGAAGCCCGTAATATATGATAAAATTTTGTGGTTTTAAACTTTTGCAAAGTTAAAAACATTGGAGGATCTTGTAGGAGTTCTGGACTATTGCTAGAAAAACTAAGAAATAATATAAAAAGAAAGAATCCCTGGGAACCACTGCTTCTAAAAGACTCGTGCTTCTAAAAGGCAGGAGGTCGTTCCTACCTGGGTCCTGCTCTTCTGGGCGGAGGAAAGAGACTTGGAGACTGTGTGCTAGTTAAATCACGGAGAAAAAACACTTAAATGCTTTTTTCAATTGTATTAGCTTGCTAGGACTGCCCATAGAAGGGCACTAAAGAGTCACAGAATTAAAAAGGTCCACCTTTCAATTGCAACAATAGGTGAATTTATTTACCACTGACTCTCAGCACTGGGCCACTTAATCCCCTCTGGTAGAATCAAATCTACCCTCCACTCTCAGTTCAAACATATTCTAAAGGGAAAATGAGAAGTTCAAGAGTTCACCAGTTCAGCACAAGTCGATCTTGTTACAAATTCTGTTTTTGCCTTGAATTATGGAATTCCTATAACTAGATTGTTGCCTGGTCCCACAGTTCCTCTGTGACTCAATCCTTTCCTCCCACCCTAATCATTGAGTCCCTGCCATAAAAAAAGGTAAAAGGCCTCCTGTAAATTTTAATAGCTGATTTTTCTAGCTTATGGATTAATAGGAGTGTTTTGACCATGTTTTCTTCTATAGAAAGTTCTAATGCTGAATGGTTGCCAGGAGACAGTTTCTGAAGCATTATGGGTTGCATCATGAAGTGATAGCCAACTCTGCCCATGCAAAATCCTAATATTTTTTTACATCAGGAAGAGCTGACCACATTCATAAAGAACATTGGCCCTTGTCACGTTCAGCTCCAGGCTCCTAAAGGAGCTGAAGTTATATGAAGGAGAGGTTCTAATATGCCGCCGCACATCTCCTTCCTCTCAAAGAGTATTTGAATGAAAGATTGATGTAATTCCTGGAAGGCAAGACTGAGAAGCACTGTAAAATGACCTCATAACTTTAAAAATGCCATGTGGCTCTAAATAATCGAAGCTAAGAAATTTGCTAAATCAATTACAAACAAGCCAAAGAAAGAAATGAAAATAAATAACTCAGTTGCCAGATAAACACCTGAAACTTAGAGCCACAAAATAAGTTGTCCATCAAGGAAAAGTCATTGCTTTCCATATATGAAGACATTCTACTGAGAAACCACCAGTGCTGAAGTCCTTCTTATCTCTGAAATAGTCCTTCTTTTTTCAATATTATTATAGCAAGTCTTTGAAAGACACTGAAGAAGTATTGGGGCAGGGTGAAGTCAAAGGGAGAGAGGTTAAGCATCATGCTTATGATGAGACGTGTTCAAGTCACAGAGAAGGATTCTCAGACCTTAAATCCTCTCTGATAACCTCTCCAGGAACCACACCGTCACAAGATTAGCCTATCGGAGTATTGATAATTAAGTAAGAACACATGTTGGAGATTTATTTATTTCACCCCCAAAAAATCAGATCTGGCTCCAATAGAAATGACTAATATGTTCTTTCCTGCAGAGTTCATACAGATTTTAAGACTAATAGTAATGCTAACAAATAAAATCTGGGCTATTGCAGAATGACTTGGCTCATTTCCATAGGCATGCTAGAATGGTGCCATATGGAATTCAAACACACAGCTCTGCATTTTGGGAGTTTATATGAGGTCCTGCTCTTACTCTCAGTTCCTTAGGAACTCTAATCCTGCATAGAAACCATTTCCAAATTCACCTTTAAACAACGCTAGCAAGTACAATTAAAATGAGGTTTGGACTCGGAGTCGTACATTTCCTTAGTCTCCACCTTTCCACAGAGGCTACTTACATGGCAGCCAAGTTTTGTATCCCTAGAGGTAGTCCCTTTTGTTTTGTGCAAGTGCCACACAGATGACTGCCTGTGGTGTGAGACACTAAATGTAGTACGCCACGGCGATGAATGAGCCCTGTATCTCAAAGGTTTCCGGGAAATAAATGTGAATGCAGCCCTGAAAAACCAATGTTTAGGAGTCCATTATATTGCAATGACTTGCAGATAATAAAATGTATTTTTAAGAATGCATTAGTTATCTGTGGTCCTCTGCATATTGTTATCTGCAGCCCAGCCAATCTCTCAAAAGTCCCAGTGATTTACAGCAGTGATTCTTAAAGTTAGCTGCACATAAAAACCATCTAGAGAAATTTATTAAACTTTTAATGCCCTGAACACAGCCTAGACCAATTAAAACAGAATATGTAGGACCTCAGCATCAATATTTTTCTTAACTTCCTAGATAATTTCACTGCACAGTTAATGGAGAACCAGATCCAGAAGCCAGCAAGATTTCAGAGGGTTGCTCAATCACATTGAGAGTGGCCTCAAGGCATGGCTCCTCTCTCAGAGATAACACCAGAAATAATCTTCTCCCTGGTTACAGATTCTCAGGGGCTAAGTGCCCCAAGATCTGGACAATCCATCCACTCTCCTGGGCCACACAGTTTAGGTGAAGCCCAACTACACAAGAGGACAATGGGGAGAAGAAGGTAGGTCTGCTAGCTGAGTATGCAGACACCTGAGGGACTTAGTAGTTATCCTCCACAACAGCTCCAGGACATTGTGGCATCTTCTTGCCCATTCAAAGTTGCCTTTACTGCTCATCGTAGCTCAACTTTACACACATAAACAATATTTAAATAGGGTTTGGGACCACTGACCGAGAGAGTCCTACCCTAAGACATAAATCCTCTAACAGCCAAGCCAACTAAATAAATTTAAAAGAAATTGTTCCTAAGAAGACAAGTCTTATATTTGTCATGCTTTCAAATTGCTTAAGCAATGAAAAGGCAAGCAAAACTAATCTAGACTTCCTTTCCTTAATGAGCTAAAAATAGCTTTTAAATTATTTTTTAATAATGATGAAGCACCAAGCTGCATAAGGTGCTAACTAGTGTTGTGGCTGATTTGTAGCTAGTTAGAGCACCAGGAGAACAAAGGCCAAGCCCTAATCTCATTTTGTTCTATTTCAAGGCCACAGTCTAGGCCCTAACCCCTGGCTACCTGTTCAGCAAAAGCAAGATGATTCATGTCAGGACAAAGTGAACACACAGAGTCTCAGCCCTCTAGAACTTAGTTAAGTCATTAAACATAGCAGCTGTCCAGGTAGATAAAAATCCTTGTATTTTAAAATAATACACAAAATACAAGGAGAAAGCTGAGAATAAGGGCCCATGATTTGGGGGAGGAGATGGGGACAGGAAAATATACATTTTCAGCCACCAAATCTACTAGCTTGTATACATCCTTCTCGTTTTTCCAGTAGGAAAGGTGTCCCACTTACGGGGCTAAGTCCTTCACAGGTAATCTGGAACTTCCCCTCTTTCTCCCAGGGAACTTCCTCTGTCAGTCATCCCTCGCATAGCTTAACTACTCCCTAACTGCTCCTCAGCAGCATCTAAACACGTTCAAGCCTCTCCTAACTTAACAAATTAAATAAATACTTTTAAAAGTATAAAAGAACTCCAAGTCTGCTCTTTCCCCTGTGCTCTCCTAACTACTGCACTATCTCACCACTCTCCCATGTTCATCTATCTGTGCCTCTCGCACTCATTCCTCAGCCCACTGAAATCTGGCTTCCTTCACTACTACTCCACTTAAACTGTTATTGCCAAGACAAACAATACCCCCCTTTTGTAAAATCCAAAGGAAATTTTCAGTCTCTATCTCCCTTGATCTCTAACTTGCACTAGACACATTTGGACCACTACCTCCTTGAAATCTCTGCTCCCCACTCTCCAGCACCTTCTTTTCCCTTCTCCTACTTCTCTGGTTGTTCCTTCTTATCTCCTTTGTCTGTTTCTCTTCTCTTGCCCATCTTCAATATGTTACCTTCCTCAGAGATCCACCCTTGGTCTGATTCTCACTCCATACCCTCTTAGTGAGTAAATCCTCAGGGCTTAAAATCACCACCTGTATGGTCATAACCTCCAAATCCACATTTACAGTCTTGATACTTTTGCAAAGTTTTAGGTCTGGATACCCCCTCTGTATACTCAACATTCCTACTTGACCATAGACATCTCAAACTCAACATGTTTAAAATAAAATCCACTCTTTCCCAAAACATTCTCTTCCTCTTATGCCTCTTGTCTCAGTAAATGAAACTGCCACCTAAAGGGTTACTTTGCTTAGAAAAATTGGCATCATCCTTGTCTTCTTTCTTTTCTTCAGTCTGTCTATCCAATAAATTAGCAAGTCCTATTGACTCTATCTGCTAAACAATGGCTTCAATCAGTACTTCTTTCTATTTCTGCTGCCAAAGTTGAGCCCACCATCATCTCTTGCACTGATCACAGCAATGAATCCCAAATATCCATCAGCTTCCAGACCTAAGCCCCTCCAGCCCATACTCTACATTGTCACCAGACTGATCTTTCTAGAATGAAATGCTGACCTTCCTCACATATTACACACACTTAACCTCTTTTGTAGCTTCCCCAGTGCCTCAGAATATAATCCAAACTCTCCACTATGTCTTTTAGGACCTTCCAAATCTTATAACCTGGCCCCACATCCCTCCATAGCCTCAACCATGGCCACTTTTCCCTTGTACTCGGGCCCCATCCACATTAAATCATTCTAAGATCCCAAATTATGTTTTTCCTTCTCTATCTGCAAATCTAGACATGGTGCCCTATCCTTCCTTAGCACTTTGTAGCTGTTTCTTAACTCACGGACTATAGTCTCCATAAAGGAAAAGAATTTTCTTTGTCTTGTTCATCATTGTACTCGCAGCACTTCAACAGTGCCTGGAATGTAGTGCCTGTATTTTGCTTGATCAGTTGGCTGATTGATTAAATAATGAAACAAAGCTCAATATATCAATTGCTAAAAAAAATGACAAGTCAAATTTGTAAAGTTTGTTCCAGACAGGAGTGGGGTTTTTTCCCCCCCAAGATATTGCTTGAGGCTCCTTTTCATAATTATGAGATGTCAAGCCTTGTACTAAAGGTTCTAAGAAACTGGTGACTGATATTTTGGCATAGAGACTTTTTTTAAAATCATTATCATGTAGTTGTTTTGTTTGTTTGTTTAAATCTTTGTTGTTGAAAGTATTACATATACCCCCTTTTTTCTTCCATTGACCCCTTATAGCCTCCCCTGCCCCCACCCCCCAGCCTATTGTCTGTGATCATGGGTTATGTATATATGCATATAAGTTATTTGGTTGATCTCTTTCCACCCCCACTCCCCTACCCCCGCCTTCCCTCTGAGATTCAACAGTCTGTTTCATGCTTCAGTGTCTCTGGATCTATTTTGTTCATAAAGACTTCATGAGGGAAGAGAATGTATCTTTCCTCACTGTGCCAAAGGTCTGCCATAAACTCTATTTGGAAGCAACATGAATGCTTCAATGGCAGAGAAGTATTCCAAGAGTTTGAGAAAAAATGTTTCCTTCTCTCCCAGATGTCTCAAACTAGGATTCAGAATAATTTCTGTCTTCAGATCTCAGACATTAGCGAGAGAACTATAAGCAATTAGTCATCTTTTGATTGTACCAGCTACCAACTGATAACTAGAAAGGAGAAGCCCAGGACTATCTCTGAGGGTAACAGCACAGAACAGAGTTAAGGCATTCCCAGAGTATGGAGGCTTGTTGACTAGCTCACAGACATGTAGACTTGGCCTAGACTCAGAATCAAATTATTTATCAAAAGTCAAGAGTTGAGGTTTACAAGGAATGTATGTGTATCTGTACATACAAGAATGTGTGTGAATGTGTATGAGTATGTGTGTGTAAATTATTGAAATCTAAAAAGCAAGCTGAGATACCCTTGGGGACAAAAGGAGCCACATGCTAACCTGACAAGCTCAGGGAAGGCCTGCATGGCAGTCTTGAAAATTCAAGGGCCTAAAGTAATCACAAAGGATGGTCTGAAATTAAAACTTTAACTAAAAGCAACTATGGTGGGTAGTCACGTCTGAGGCAAATATCTTCCCTAACAAGGTCAATGTTTACCTTAATTGAGCCTTTGGTCTTTTTGCATCTATGATAACATATCTTTGAAATGTGAGGGTAACTTGTAACTTCCCTTTTTCCTGGACCCCTCAGGCCACAACCAAATGCCCTGGACACCAGGACAGATACCACGAATTCCTTTGATGTTATTGTTATCATATTAATTGTTGACTGTAACTATCAATTACCCACCTCAGTAAAAGAAATATGTCTATCATTTTACTTTTTATCCAATCCCAGAGGTTCCCTCCCACTGCCCCCTTGCTTTCTCCCCCCAGGCTAATCTATCACCAATGGATTTCATGTAACCCACTTATGTCTTTTCCTTTGATTCTAATGTATAAAACAAGATGAAAAACTGCCATTCTCTGGAGCATTATCCCAATCCATTGAGATTCTGCTTCTCGGCAATTGTCGACAGTTTGACTCAAAAAAACTCACAAAAATTCTTTACAAGTTTGAATGTTTTTACGGTAACACCCTACATATAACAATCAGCTTATAACTACTCCATCTCTGCACTAGGACCATTACTACACACACACACACACACACACACACCGTATATATCTATGCAAAACTTACTGAGACCATTTATTTACTTAACTTTTAGCTTACATTATCTCTAATGCTCACAACTGCCCTGCAAACTTGATAGCATGTCCTCCATTATACAGAAGGTTAATCCGAGCCCTGAGGGTCTAATTCCTTCAACAAGTAAAAAAAAAAAGGAAGTTAAGACTTGAACTTCCGGTCTATCCAATTCCATAGCCTGACCTCCTTCTGCTACACCTCTCCCCAACCGCCTCCCCCACCCCCCCAGTCCTAGTACTAGTTACAAGAAATGTCGGGGGAGTGGTTCTGATTTACAATAACCCACCCTGATAAAAATACTTCAGTGATTATTTTTGAGATGTCAGAGCAGAAAATGTACAGATTTCACAGGATGAAGAACCTGCCAAGCTGTGATTGCATAATCACAGCACTGCAAGGAACCAAGGAGGCCAAGTGTATGTTGGAAAAACTACAGATGTCATCTGGGAATGCTCAGAGCTTTGTGTTTTCAAGCTGAGACAGTCTCGCTTCCACCGGAACTGCAGCCTTATAAGGCAAAAGGGAGGCCATGAGTTCTCAGCTGAATCAACTTGACACACCACTCCCTGAGCTCACTGGGATTCCACTGGCTGAGCGTCAGCCCCGTCATGGAAAGAACACCAGCTCCAGGAGGGTTAGTCCCCATCCTGAACTGGGTCACAAACACCCACCTTGTCATAAAGCTGCCTTGAGTCTTGCAGTAGGAAGTCCAGGGCAGGGGCAGGAGGGGAGGGGGGGTACACACTAGAGTCAGGAGTGTAGCTATTTAGGCTCCCCAGAGCAATTAGTCACAAGCCTTATCCCTTCATCTCCATTTACAGCCATTTATTTGGGAGCAACAAGCTCTAAGAGTGAAAAACAAAGTCCTTCCACCCCCAGCATGTGCTCTGAAGTTCACAGGAAGATTTCTCCTCATTTGCTTGCAAACAGCTGTGTCTTCCTACGGACAAATCAGACAATAAATGTTCCACAGAAGGAGAGGGGAGGGCTCCAGGAATGAAATCAGCTCTTTATTATTTGACTTGCTTCATTAGACCTTGTTCCATAATACCAAAAGTCTAGGAAAAAAAAAAAAAACAGCAGAGATGAGCCACACAAATCTGCACAAGGAGGACCTCTTGGTTCTGAGAAGTCATTTTAACCAATGGTTGAGAAATAATGAAAAGGTATGAGACTGCCAAGTCCAGCACACAAAAATGCTTCAGAAAATGGAATGTTGGCACTGTCACCAAGTCACTTTCTTCCCAGGTATTGATTCCTCTCTACAGATTATGGAAAATATTCGCCTGTTATTTCAACTCAGCTAGCAAGCATGGCAGAGCTACAGTGAAGCATATGTTCATAATTCCCCCCACACATACACCAAAGTAAATTATTGATATAGAAATGTTAAGGTGTTAGGAAGAGGATGAGTAAATTTTCATCAGGAGCCCAAACAGCCATATGAGAGGATAGAGAGAGCAAGCCCAAGACCTTGAGATTCTCCTTAGTGGGAACTCATTAGCATGGACTTGGGTGACCCTAACCAAGAACCAGGACAAGCAGAAGATACCATCCCCTTTAAGAGAAAGTATCATGATAAAAAGAGATTGGGTCAGTGGGCAAGCCTACACACAAAGATAGACATCTGAGAGTGGGTAGTGGTTCTGGTTCTTGAAGGCTATATCTCAGAACTGGTACCCAGTCTTACTGAGCACAGCTCGTGTCCTAGGAGAGTGGGCTGTAGGGGAATCTAAGAAGACACAGACCAACTTTTGAGTGGTACATTCCTGGGTCAGGAAATGTCAGAGAACCACTGTGGCTAGAGTAGCTACTGGGAGAAAGGACTCTTCCCTTCTATGATCATGTCTGTGTGAACACTTAATTTGCATTTTCCTAAGAGAAAGGTTTGACACTAGCTCTCCCAGTTGGCAGCCTGATAGCTCATGGCAAAGTAACCAGCTTTAGGAGATGGTTATTACACCATCTAGCTTCCTAGATTGTGGAAGCCCTGAAATTGTGCCTCACAAACCTCCCTCTGCATAGAACAGAATTAACCAAGGGTCCCAAATGCTTCACTTTTAAGTCTATTGATGCGTTTGCACCAGGACCCCACTTTCCAAGGTCTGCTCCCTGCCAGTGCTAGGTTGTAGTGGGAGTACTCCATTCTGGAAGACACAGAATTCCTTAAGTGGTTGACCCAGCACAAGGACTTCCCAGTGGCTTTGCAGAAGCTTCCTCAGTCTGCCTAGCAGTCCAGCCTGATTCCACCTAACCTTCTCTCCCACTCCCTTCACTCAGGCAGGCTCACATCATGATCTGCTAAACCAGCCTTCGCCTTGCAACTTTTAACACTATTTTGGTGTCTGTTCTGGGAGGACAAGACTAAAACAAGAATGGACATTTGAATTGTATCTTCAAGAACAAAGCAGAAGAGGCTAGGATTGTCCCCTGAATATAAATGAGCACCCTGGAGACCTCTTAAGATTACAATAAGCATGGAAGCCAGGGAATATAATATAGAAGCTCAAGTTAATTAATTATATCTCTGGTTTCATTTTGTATGCAACACTTTAAAAAAATAAATATCCATTATGCAAGTTGAGGCTAGAAGAGAACCATCAAGCAAAAGGCCCTTTCTTATTCCCATAACAAGAGGGAAAGCAGGAGCAGGTGATGTGTACCTGGGAGCAGCCAATGTTGCCTCGGCTGTGGTCACCTCCCAAGTGAGCATTGATAGTATCTCATTGTGACCTGCAAGCAATTCTTGGTTTCCATATGTGGATAGAGTTAAGGAATTTCCTCCAGATCCCATTGGCTGGACCCTACATCACCAAAGCCCTGATAAAGCTCTCTACAGTCTTCATCAAGAAAAATTGTGACTCACTAAACCCATAGATATTTATGTTATTCCTTCTTCAAATAGCTTCCTTTCCTCCTGGGTCATAACTGAGCCCATAAATAGATTCTAAGCTTCTACCCATTCGCCAAAAATAAACTGTTAGTACTTTCACAATATCACAACAAGACACACCAATAGCTTTACTTGGGTCATTTTATTTTTGCCTTCTTCCCATCTCCTGCTTTATTTGAATCTCAGTCTAACCCGGAGGCCATATGATAATAAAAGATCCACACCTATGTAGCCATGGTTTCCTAAGTCCTGAGTAACCAGGATCCTCTTACTGTTACCAGTAAACTTTGGAGGTTGTTTTTTGCTTTTTCATGAGCCGACGCTGTGATTCACCAGTTTCATTTCTTGCACTGATATAAAAATCTGTGTCAGTGAACTTTGTGATAACAAGATGGTTGTCCACAGGGTGTTGTCTGTGGGGTGATGAATGGTTTTGCATAACAGTCTTCTAAATTGAGAGCTGAGGGCATAACCCCCTGAAGGTAGTAATGGTCTTGATTAACTCAATCCATATAGAATTCCACATAGCACCATATAGAATACAACCTTTATTATGACAGTTGGTAATAACTAACTCACCACAATTTGGAAGTAATATTTTTATCCTTTTTTTTTTCATCAACAATGGGGCAATTTTTGAAATACAAGTTGGGATTCACATCTGATAAAGATTTTATATGCATTGGTAGCGTCATTCTGCCCAATTCTCTGCTGCTGAGAGTCAACTAAGTGATCAAGTTCAAAGCCTGAGAAACTTAAGCATTATCACACATGAATGCGGGCACTTTATTTAATTCAAGAATGGAAAGCTGTCCTTGAAGCCCCAATCCCTTGTTTGAGGAAGCTACAACAGCCTTGCCTACAAATAGAAGAGATATATTTCTCCTGCTTCCACACTTGTGGATTTTGATTGACCAAGTTTTCTTAGGTGTGCACTCACTATGTGTGTGATAAGGGCTTACAGAGTGGCCAGGCACTGATCAGAAATCCTTCTAGTTTAAAAGATGGAATACATTCAACAAGTAAATACAAATATAGGTAATATATAATTACTAGAGGTCCGATGCACGAAATTCATGCAAGGGCCTTGGCCCCATCCCCTGCCCACCTCTACTGCAGCCCCTGCCCACCACCACTGTGGCTGTGGGGCCTCTGCTGCCTCTGCCTGGGCCCCCACCCAAAGCAGCTTTGTCCAGAAGGAAGGACGTCCAGAAGGACATCTGGTCTAATTAGCATATTATACTTTTATTATTATAAATAATTATTTTAACAATTATAATTATATTATTAATAATTAAATATTATAGCAATAATAAAAAATATATTTAATGAGATAAAATGGTGATTTATTAGGCCAGATGCAACATGCTGTTTTTAAAATATGCTTTGTTTCATTCTATTGCATTTTTCCTTATTTTTGTGTGTGCAGGAGGGAAATAGATAAGCTAGACATGCAGGAATTAACCTATGAACCAGGGACAGGAGAAGAAATCTACATAAAGCAACCAGCTAAGACCTCAAGATCTTCCTCCCATTTGCAACAACATGGATGAACTTGAGGACATTATGCTAAGAGAAATAAGTCAGACAGAGAAAGACAAATGCCATATGATTGATCTCATATGTGGAATCAGGAGAAAAAAAAGCTCACAGATTGGGGTGGGGATGACAAAATGGATAGAAGGTGTCAAAAAGTACAATCTTTCAAATGTAAAATAAAGTCATGGGGATATAATGCACAGCATGGTGACTATAGTTAAAAATTCCATTTTGCATATTTGAAAACTGATGAGAGAATAGATCTTAAAAGTTCTCATGACACGAAAAAGAAACCTTTGTAACTATGTATGGTGATCAACGTTAACTATACTCATTGTGGTGGTCATTTCGCAATATATGCAAATATCAAATCATTATGTTGTTTACCTGTTCTGAATTGCCTTATGGGTTTTGGCAGGTTTGCACATTATGATCACAGACGCCTAATGTTAGAACTGAAAGGGACTATCTCCTAGAGATCACCTTCTTCAACCCCTCTCTATTTACACAGATGAAATGATGGCTCAAAAAGGGTAAGGAACTAAACCAATGATATAATGAACTAGTGCCTTCTCTACTACTTCTTACATAAGTATATCCTTAACGTCTATCTGTTTCTACTTCAGTCTAAACTCCACATAAAGTAAAAAGTCATAAATTAGTAGGGCACCTTATTTACTTTGTTCCTTTTCCCATCTAGTTAGCCCAATAGAACCTTTCATTCATCTGACGACACCATTTATTCTCTGCATGCCTCTGCAACAAGTACCCACTTCGCCACCTTATCACAATGGCCAGACCAAGGGTCCTTTCCTTTCCTTTACATAGGTCATCACTGCTGTTACTTTCTCAGCTCAGTAGAGCACCAGCTATGTAATAACAGTGGCTTCCAGCCAAGTGCTCAACTAAGATTTGTGCTAAGACAGGATTCCCCATAAAGTCGAATGACAAAAGTACATAAAAGAGAACTAACATTCTGTGGCAGAGGGAAAATCCTCTTTACTTCAAAGAGGCTCAAAGGCTCACACAGGGAAAACAGACTGTTCTGTCTTGCTATCTGGGTCAAAGGACTGCCCCAAGGAGCTAGCATGCTCCCCTCGGAAGGGTGGTGGCCCGCAGCAATGAGGCCTTTGAAACCTGGCACCAGAAAACCTCAGTCACCATGGTACAATCAGATAACCAGACGATTGTCACTTACTGTCTAGGACATTCCTGCACTACTCGTCCACACATGACTTTTCTTTCACCGGATTTGCCTTATTGCAGAGGCACCTTGAAATAGACACGAAATGCAGTAATGTCTCAGCTCTCACCTGAGCTAGGAATTCACCTGCTTCCTCCCTTCAGGGCCTAGTCCCTCCACTTCACCTCAGTGCTACGGCCAGAAATATATGAAATGCAAATCTGACCATTTGACCCATCCAGTTAAAAACTGAGGTTAGAGTAGTCCTGGCAGCAGACTAAGTCCAAACTTCTCAAGGCATTCAACAACAGCCTGTACAACCTATCTTTCCAGCAATATCCTCACTGTCCCCTTAAGATGTTGTACATTTTCATTATATATGGTTTTCCTTTCACCATTCAATTTACCTAGAATCCACCCCCACCTCACTTTGCCCACCTGAAAAACTCCCAGCAAGTCTTTGAGAAATAGCCCAAATGCAACTCATCCCTCTGATGCTTTCATCAACTATCTCAGGCCAAATTAACCAGTCCTTCCTTTGTGCCCCTGTATGTTGCACTTCTGACTTTCCCAAGTCAATAGGTGGTGGAGTCAGAGCTTCTAACTCCAAATCCTAGGGTCTCTCAGCTATGCCATACTACCAAAGGAATCATGCTTTAAGTCTGAATCCCTAGTAGCTGACCAGTGGTGGTACTCAGTAAATGTTCGTTGAATTAATGAATGAATGAATGAATGAAAGACAACCTGTAGGTACCCTCTACTATCCTCCCCACATTCCCTTCTCTGAACTACAGTTTACAAAAGATGCATCCAGCTCATGCGGTATTATGTATAATATAATAATGACCCAATTTAAGGATACCACAACCATGTGTTATGTAATTAGGTAGGTCCTCCAGAGGAAGCTCGTGGTGCTTGTTGGGCCAGTGAGAAGGGAGAGAAGAAACAGAGAGTAACATGCCGTGTCCAGAGAGAAGCCTGGCCCAAACAAGCATTTCCCTTTCAACTCTCTAACACATCCCTTAATATAGCCTCAGAGCATTTCAGACCTCCAGGGGCCAAAGGCCAAGTATGAGCTGAAAGTATCACATGCTATTTGGGAAAAAGAAGTCAGGGTGTCCACAACAGTATAAATATAAAGACAGATAGGACAAACAGGCCCTAAGGAGACAAGCCAAAGAAAGTCAAAGGCTTCAGGCTATGAATCTACTCTCTGTCAAAGAAAGAGTAGAAGATAAAATAAATAAATACACTTAATTTTGCCTTTTCACAAAAAAACTCTCTGCAAGAAGCAGCAAATAAAAGTCTCCCAACTAACTGGGTGCTGAGTAAAATGTTGAGATACCAGGCCTTAAAGGAAGAATGAATAAGCAATTCAGCATGGGATTTCCTGTCCTAGGCTGAGACAGCAATGTTCTGTCTGCCAGCCTACCTGCAAAGAAAGACACCATTTAAAACTTCACATCCACCCAAGATGACTGTCATATAAAACCCACACTCACAGGCTCCCCTCTAAGCTTGGTGAGGAAGAAGGAAAGAGGAAAAGGGAAAGGAAATATTTTGGCAAGTCTTCTGGACTTTAGGAATTCCACAAGCAAAGACATTGCCAAGATCTACTTTATAAGATATATAGAGTTAATAAAGGGAGTGTTTGCAGAAATTCCATATTGTTAAGAACCATCTCATGGTTTTCAAAACTCCATGTAATTTGACTGTAAGGATAATCATAGTCTGTTGGAAAATTGACATTATAGAGTCTAGGGTTATTCTCACTCCAGCAGAGTTGGAATGGGCAATCCTAAGGGCCTTGAATTAGATGGCTGTTGTTTTTAAGCAATATTGTTGCTCTTTGATGGTGCCAGCCAAGGAGGACTTAGAATGACACAGCCTGAGGAATGGGGTCAGAGCTGGCTCCCATAGACTCTATTGCTACTTTGATTATAAACTACCTAGGACAGGACTGAAGTTTTTTTTAGGTCCCACACAACACCAAGCACACTGTAAATATTCCATTTGCTGTTGAGTTTATTTCTTTTTGTTGTTTGAGAAAAATAGAATATTGGTGCTTACTTTGCTCTTTTACACCCAGAACATACTACAAATCATAAAGGAACTGACATCTTGCTTATTCTTTTTCACTTACCAAGAAAAAGTGGCATACAGAGAAGGAAAGGTCAAATGGACCCTCAGTGCTATTAAAAGAAAAATTGTATGCCCTGCTCTAATACCATTACATCCCCAGTGAGCATTTCAGATGTTTGCCCTCCTGAGTTCTCAGATCACCTTGGATTAATACAGCTAAGGCAGGGATTGCATTTTTTTTTTTTATCAAATAGTTGTTGAGGACTCCTTCTGTGAACTAGTCATGGTACTTTGTGTTCAAGATGCAAAGATGAATAGTAAATGCCTCCTAACTCAAGGGAGCCATCAGGTGAATTTCATCCAGGTTGACCAGCCACGGCTCTCATTCTGGCCTCTAAGATCCCTGTCTTCTGCTCATCTCTCTCTATCCTTAAATGGCATAAAGGGAAGCATTAACATGTCCCCTGACTTCTAACCTCTCTCAGCTTGTACAAATCCAGTCATCTGCAAATGGATGTCCTCCATTGCTTCAAGCATGAACTGATCCAGAGATCTTTCTTTCCCAAATTGCTCACCCATCCTATTGCCCCTGCCTAATTGCCCCCTTCCCTTTGATACTAGCTCCATTCTTTTAGTCTTCTAGGTTTTACTTCCTACGTCTTCTTTGGCCCTTTATTTTTATCCTGTCACTAGGTCCTAGCATCTGTCATTTAGAACAGCCATTAGCTCTGTTTCAATTTTCATCACTTAGTAAAGTAACTGGCCTCCCTGTTCCTTCTACTTCATTTTTGTGTAATTTTGTAAGATATTTTCTCTAAAAGCATTCATCATTATTTTCCTGTTCATGAAACTCAGTGACTCTCTTGTCTGTCTTGTCAAACATACACACTTCCCTTTTTTTTCCTTTTTAATGAATTTACTGGGGTGACACTGATTAATAAAATTTACAGGTTTCAGGTGCACAACACTTCATCTGTACACTGTATTATGTGTTCATCACTCCAAGTCAAGTCTCTGTTCATCACCATTTACCCTTCTATACCCTCCTACACTTCTCCCACCCCACCTCCCCCTGGCAGTCACCACACAAACATACATGCTTTCAAAACTTTCCATGGCCTGATCTTTCCCGAGCTATCCCCTGTAGTTTCCAACCACTGCATATCCCCCAGCCTTTATTCTAATCAGGCTAGTTCCCAATTTGATGCCTTCATTCAAACTGTTCTCCATCTCACCAAATCGTAGTCACCATCCATGGACATGATTCATTTAAGCAAGTATTCACCAAGTACCACTGTGTAATACACACTATGCTGGGCACTAGGAAACAGCAGACAATGAAACAGGTATATTTCTTGCCCTCGTGGGTCTTACATCTACTGTTACAATAATTAGCTAACCTCCTGGGGGAAATTTTGATCCTTTTCTCATATTTTATACCTTAAAAATCCCTGATAGAGAAAAAGTATTCTTAATTATTTTTAAAAACAATGAAAGTATTGTAAATTTAATGTGTATTTTTCTAATTTGATTGGAAAATGGATTTCCAAAAATAGGTAATATAAAATAAATGATAGAATATTTATCATAGTCTTCATAGTCTCGCCCTGGCCAGTGTGATCAGTGCACTGGCCCATGGACCAAAGGTCACAAGTACAATTTCTGGTCAAGGGCATGTATCTCGGTTGCAGACTTGATCCCTGGCCTGGATTGGGGCACGTGCCAGAAGCAGCCAATCAATGTGTCTCTCTCACATCAATGTCTCTCTCTCTTTCTCTCTGTCTCTCTCTCTCTCTCTCTTAAAATCAATGGAAAAATATCCCCAGGTGAGGATTAAAAACAAAAGAAAACAAAAAATAAACCTTCATAATCTCATCACCCTCCCCCATGAAGCCTTATAAAACAAATCTATATATATTGCAGAGATTCATCCATTACAGAATTTTTCTTCTTTAAATATTTACAGTCCTTAGTATTAGAAAGTCCAATGCTTGATTATGTTCTTTTATGTGTGTGTGATAGTTGTTACCCTCTGGACACTTATACTCCAAATAGACACACAGCTTTGCCTTGTGCTTCTTTTATAACCTTTACAATAATATGTAGTAAGTGAGCCTCTTAAATACACAAGGGTAAATGCAACAACATCCAGATCCAAATGTTCACATTTAAAAACAGATCTACATAATTAAAACCTCAGCCTCAATAATCCAAAAATTCATGACAGCAAGCTTTAACCTCAACATCCATCAACATTTGTAATTAGAAGAAAATCTCACTCTTGAGATCGGCCTCCTCTTCAAGCCTTTCCTGCCTGCAGTCATGTGGACAGGCAAAAAGAAAAGGGCAGAAGAGCAAAGGGTAATTAGCATGTGAACCACATTACACAGAGTCCTTTCTTTCCACCTCTAAACAATATTTTTATCATTTGGGCCGCAAATGACCTTGTCACCAGACATCATGTGGACTTTTACAGCCAAAATCTCCAGAAGGTCTTGACATAACTCTTAGTTTCTGACACAACTAACATTGTCACATAGTTTCTATGATTTCTCAGAACAACAGTATATCTAAGATCAGACAGAAGAGAATTTTATTTTAATTTAAACTTTTGCTCTAAGAGTCGACAGAGCAAAAGTTTACATACCATATTATGTAGGTAAACATCCCAGGAAAAAAAGCTGAGGCGATTCAAAAGAGGTCAGGTCATGCTGTGTTCTTCCTTGGGACAGCAGCTCACCTCGACTGGAAACTTGGGAACTAAAGCGATTAAGTAGATTGATTCTCAGTTTCTAACCTGGCCTCTAAGAAAGCCACTGGGCCCACTCTAAATGAAACAGAACATTAGGAAAAGTAGGTCTCACCTTGACAATTGCCTCTATGTTTCTGATCCTTTTTCAGAGCTACCAAGTACATTCTAGAAGGGACTTTTAACTCCCGTCGTCCCACCTTCACCCCCCCAAGCGAAAGCCAAAGTGGAGTAAACACTCTGGCAACTCTGACTATACAAAATTGTGTTGTTTTTTAAGTTTTTCTCACATTTTCTATTACTTGCTGCTCGTTAGCATTACATACCCCTAGTTCCACAACTCGAAAGAGTGTTTGTCTACAACTAAGTAAGCCATAGTGCAAACTGGTTTTAAACTGGTTGTAAACATCTCCCCAATAGTCCAAAACTAGAACCATGAGGTTTTTTAATAAATATTACAACCAAGAGATAATTTTAATATTGTGATAGTCAAATAATAAAATTAATGTGCTTTGCCCTTCCCCAACCAAATCTGAAATGTTGTTTTTAAACTTATCTATGGGTTGCCTGTAATGATATCTTTGATCACCTGGCTCAAAATTATGGCTGAGCCTATAAATAATATCTTAGAAATATTGAAACTGAAACAATGAATCAGTGGGCTCCAGGGAAGATCTGAAGGTAAGGCGACTCAGGGTCAAGGGGCTACTACGGGCAATGAACAAGCTGAAGTCACGGGAAACCTGGACAGGACCGAGAATAGCAAAGGTATCACAGAGCCTTTGTTCCACAGGGCCTGACTTCAGTGCCTACTTGGAATTCCCAAAATAATACTTTTTGTCCTTATAAATCCTCCTTTCCATGGATTAAAATGAGTGAAAACCAAAGAGTGGAAACCCAAAATCATTGGTGAAGCTATAGAAAGACTTGTGCACCCCTTGTCATAATGAAGATCAGTTTCCCAAACCTATATGATGATAAAAATAACGTGGCATTGCCCTAGCTCAGTGGTCGGCAAACTGCAGCTCGCAAGCCAGATGCTGCTCTTTGGCCCCTTGAGTGTGGCTCTTCCACCAAATACCACGTGCGGGCGCTCACGTTGCGAATGAAACTTCATGGCCCATGCGCAGAAGTTGGTTTTCGGCTCTCAAAAGAAATTTCAATTGTTGTACTGTTGATATTTGGCTCTGTTGACTAATGAGTTTGCCGACCACTGTCCTAGCTGGTTTGACTCAGTGGATAGAGCATCTGCCCACAGACTGAGGGGCCCTGGGTTCAATTCCAGTCAAGGGCACATACCTCAATTGCGGGCTCAATCCCCAGCCCTGATCAGAGCACTTGCAAGAGGCAACCAATCGATGTGTTCTCTCACATCCATGTTTCTCTCTGTCTCTCCCCTTACCTTCCAATCTCTCTAAAAAAATTTAAAAAAATTAAATTAAAAACAAAACACTTGGCATGTTAAAAATACAGATTACCTGGCACCTTCCCTGAGGAGTCTGACCCCAAAATTTTGACTCAGGCCCAAGAATGTGCAGATAATTCTTATGATCAGGCAAGTTTGGGTCAAACTAGATTGGGTGAATTCTGAGATCCTTTTCCTCACAAGGTCAGCAACTAGGAACTAACCACTTCTCCATACACAGCAGTGGTTTAAGCGCACAGATGTGGAATCAAAGACATATTCCTTAAGGAAAAAAAGTTTTTCTGGAACACATGACTAGGTCAATCAATAAAGGAAGGCTTTAGAGACCGAGGAACAAAGCCAAAATATGTGAGTGCATGCATGTGTGTATGTGGGTGCTTTGATCTAATTTTAAAGATTAGAACAAATTCTCTCAAAAAAATTTGAACTATGTCTGCATTAGATAATTAAATCCATATAACATGGTAAATATATGAGTTCTACCTCCCCAACACACAGAGCTGAACTACATAGTTATCTGTTGCAAGAAGGGGAATAGTTTATTTGAAGAGGACCAAGAAAAAAATAGTGCAAATATGGTCAGTTAAGGGATTTGAAAGACAAAATTCTAAAAGACGGTAGAGACATTAGTTAATTATTTAGTTAGTTAATTAGAATTCTATAACGTTGCTATGAAATTACTAAATCCAAACTCCAGAGACCATGTGATCCATGCCCATAAGAAATGCCTTGAGGGGCTTTGGAAGAATAGTCAGAAGCTTCAGGTTCTTTGGAGCCTTTGCTTTGCTTAAGCAAATAACTTCCAGGACTCTTGCTTAGAGAGATTCTCTCTTCTGAAAGTAATCTAACCTCCTGCTTAGAGATAGGCCTTCAACCCCAAGAGGCCCTGAGATAAGCAGTGTTCCAACACGATTAAGAACTTAATACTTGAATCAGATGGCTATAAATGAACTAAAATCTCATTAGGGGGCATGACCTGCTTTCTCTGGGTATCTGCTTTCTAATCTATAAAATGGGACTAAAACAAGATACCTTTTAGAAGTGCTGGGAGAATTAGATCAGATATTATATGGACAGCACTTAACACAGTATCTGACACATAATCAAACCTTATTAAATGTAGCCATATGCACAGCTAGGAGATTGTGCTAGAAGGTTCCATGGTGATCAATCAACCCAACCCTCTCATTGTACTGGTACAGATGAAGAAACTGAGGCAGCTAGGACAATAATTTGTGAACTACAGATTTGCAGAAGTGGGGGGTGGGACAGCAACATAGTCTACTGGTTAGTCCACTGAGTAGTGGAAAGCCTGGGTACTGTCTTCCTAACAGTTAATTACTGAGTGTCTCTACAATGGCAAAGGGATTCTTTTTTATTTTTATTTTTTTGAGAAAAAATAGTTACTCTTTATTGAGGAACTATGAGCAGGGGGCTTTTAGTTTTAGGCTATCCAGTTAGTGTTCTAAGAAAACCATCCAATTGTATTTGTTTAATAACACTATAATTCCAAGAGGAATTAAATCAGAATTACACTCAAGATATTCCCTAGAAATTGACTGGAGCTTATTTTTTGCAGAATACTTTTTAAAGGATATTCTCAGCTTTTATGTATTAGGGATAGCAAACTGCAAACTGCAGACAGGGCCTCTTTGAAAACCTTTGTGGGTTTTTTTTTGTTTTTTGGGGGTTTTTTGTAAATGAAATATGTTTTTTAAAAGCATACTAACTACAGGGACGTAAAGTTCAACATAGGGAATATAGTCTCAATAATATTGTATAACTGTGTGTGGTTCCAGGTGGCTACTTAAATTATTGGTCAGACCACTTTCTAAATTACATAATTGTCTAAGTAGCATGCTATACACCTGAAACTACTTTAAAATAATATTGAATGTAAGAAAATAAAAGTGCACCAAGACTGGAAAAAAAAACAGACTAAAATTATCATTTAAACACAGGTGACAAGGTAGAGAAGAGCTTGCTGTGGGGGTGGTAGCTGCTTGACTTGGTGTGGTCAGAGGAGAGCTCCCTGGAAAAGTGGCAGTGGGCCTGAGGTATGCATGCTGCGAAGGACACAGCAGTGCAAACACATGGGCAGATAGAACAGCAAGTGCAAAGTCCCTGAGGTGAGAAGTGATGAATTTCAAGAATTGGGAAGTATCACAACGTGGTCAGAATATGCTATAAAGTGGAGGGAAGTGGTTGGGGGAGGTGGATTGTTGCCACATCACTAGAATGTACGAAAAGTGTTTGACACTGTGTTTACACATGTAAGTGTTTAATAAATGATAATATTATAAATATGCTTTTGAAAGTCAGAGCCAATCTGATCTACCTCCCAGCAGACAGTAGATGGTAGTGGTCATCCTATATAATAAAAGCCTAATATGCAAATCAACCGAATGGCGGAACGACCAGCAGAACAACTGGTCGCTATGACACACACTGACCACCAGGGGGCAGATGGTCAATGCAGGAGCCGCCCCCAGCCCGCAGGGCCCAGGCCAGCCAAGGCAGGTACCAGTGGGGGCCCCCTGACCACCCCACAGATCGGCCCTGATTGCTGGCCAGGCCTAGGGACCCTACCCATGCACGAATTTCGTGCACCAGGTCTCTAGTAATATAATAAAAGTAAACTATCTAAGATTGTTAATGTCGTGCTTGGCACATAGTAAATATTTAAAACCACCTTAAAACAACAAAATATCTTTATTAGCATTATATAAAAAATAATATAGTCAATATTTAATAGACATGTGCATTTGTTAAATGAATGAGCAAACAGTAATATAATCTACTGGTTAGTCAAGTAGCGGAAAACCTGGATACTGTCTTCCTAACAGTTCATTACTGAGTCTTTCTACAATGGCAAAGAGATTTTTTTTTTCTTATAAATCTTTATTGTTCAGATTATTACAGGTGTTCCACTTTTTTTTCCCCCCCATAGCTCCCCTCCACCTGATTCCCCACCCCACCCCATGCCCTTACCCCCCGCCACTGTCTTCATCCATAGGAGTAAGATTTTTGGCCAATCTCTTCCCGCACCCCTCACACTTGCTTCCCCTGAGAATCGTCAGTCCACTCCCTTTCTATGTCCCTGATTCTATTATATTCACCAGTCCATTCTGTTCTTCAGATTTTTTATTCACTTGATTTTTAGATTCACTTGTTGGTAGGTATGTATTTGATGTCATTTTGTTGTTCATAATTTTTATCTTTACCTTTTTCTTCTTCTTCCTCTTCTTAAAGAATACCCTTCAGCATTTCATGTAATCCTGGTTTGGTGGCAATGAACTCCTTTAGCTTTTTCTTATCTGTGAAGCTCTTTATCTGACCTTCAACTCTGAATGATAGCTTTGCTGGGTAGAGTAATCTTGGTTGTAGGTTCTTGCTGTTCATCACTTTGAATATTTCTTGCCACTCCCTTCTGGCCTGCATAGTTTCTGTTGAGAAATCAGCTGACAGTCGTATGGGTACTCCCCTTGTAGGTAATTAACTGTTTTTCTCTTGCTGCTTTCAAGATTCTCTCTTTGTCTTTTGCCCTTGGCATTTTAATTATGATGTGTCTTGGTGTGGTCCTCTTTGGGTTCCTCTTGTATGGGGTTCTGTGTGCTTCCTGAACTTGTAAGTCTATTTCTTTCACCAGGTAGGGAAAGTTTTCTGTCATTATTTCTTCTAATAGGTTTTCAATATTTTGCTCTCTCCCTTCTTCTGGCACCCCAAAAATTCAGATGTTGGCTCGCTTGAAGTTGTCCCAGAGGCTCCTTACACTATCTTCATATTTTTGGATTCTTTTTTCTTTTTGTTTTTCTGGTTGGATGTTTTTTGTTTCCACATATTTCAGATCTTTGGTTTGATTCTTGGGGTACGTTGATCTACAGTTGAGTTTCTGTATATTCTTTATTTTAGACAGTGTATGCTTCATTTCTGACTGGTCCTTTTCCATTTTTTTGGCATTCTCATTAAGGTCCTTGAAGGTCTTACTAAGCTCCTCAGAAGTGTCATCAAGTTTCTCAGTGGTTTTTAGAAGATTCTTGAGTAACCTTATACATGTGGTTCTGAACTCTATGTCATCCAGTAGTTTGCTTTCCTCCGTTTCTTTCATTCGTGACATGTTTCTTTGTTTCTGCATTTTGGCTGCTTCCCTGTGTTGATGGAGTGGCTTTGTGTGGTAGGTGACCTATAGGGGGCAGTAGCTCAGCCTCCCCAATCACCTGATGTGGATGCTCTTGGTACACCCTTTTGTGGGCTGAGTGCAAAGTCTTGGTGTAGTTAAGCCTGAATTGCTGTTGGTACGCTGGGAGGAATTGACCTCCAGGCCAATTAGCTGTGAGCACTCCCTGTGTCTATAATGGAAGAACTGCTGTGCTGAAGACACGCAGGACTTGTTTCAGTGGGGCTTCGGTGCTCACTGAGTTTGCCTCTTGAATGTGTCACTTATGAATGTGAGGAGTTGAAATCTGGTGTCTCACACTGACCACTAGGTACACTGGCTTCTGGATCTCCAATGGGGTGCAGGTCAGCTACTGTCTGAGGCCACTCAGCAGGAGCTACAGTGAGAGCTGCAGTTTTCTCCTCTTTGCTTGGGGTTTGGAGGTTTTGGAGCTGTCTGACCCGGGCTGCAAGTTTGCTAGGTTAAGCTGCAATAGGGCAGGCTTTTCTTATGCTAACTCGGTTGCTTGGAGCTTGGGTGGGTTTGTAGGTTGTGCAGGGCGGGGCCTCAGGGCATCACTAGGTTAGGGCGTGGCAAACAGCAATGGCTGCTAGTTAGCCGGCTCTGTGTCCCCAAAGGCATCCGCAAGTCCCGTGCCCCAGTGCAGTAAACAATTATTCCTGTGCGCAGCTCTGCAAGCAAGGCACCCTCGCTGGCAGACAGTCCAGCTTCTCCCCGTAGGAGTTTGGGTCCCCCGCATCTCCCCAGAGACTGGATTTCAGAGTAATCAGGGCTTGTCTCCGTTCGGGTTGAAAAAAGCAACGCACCCAGTCGCCCGCAGCCAGCCCACAGCCAGCCCGGATCACGCGCCTCCATACCTCAGCTTTTCAGCGCTCATGCACGTCTCAATGCTCTTTTCTCTTTCCTTCTAGTTGTAGAACTTCCACTCAGCCAGCTTTCCCGTGGTTCTGGGTGATAGACGTTTTGTCTTTTAGTTGCAGTTTAAATTGTTGTGGGAGGCAGCAGTTTAGGTGTTTACCTACGCCGCCATCTTGGATTCTCCGTCGGCAAAGAGATTTTTTAAGAGAAAAAATAGTTACTCTTTATTGGTAACTATGAGCAGCAGGGCCAGAACATAAATAGATAGCTGTGTGACTAACGTTTGTGCACTTTGCCTCAAACTAAAATGATGGCTAAATCCAACATTTCTTTTTTGATGATACAAAGGTATCCACACTTTATTCTTGTTTAATTAAGAAACCTAGCTCACAGAGCCCTACACGGAATGTCATTTTCAAGTCAAACTTCAGACAAGCTCACACAAAGAGAGAGCCCAGAGAAGGAAACATGCTGGGTGAACAGCCACAATGTCTCCCACCCCACGATTTCCGTCTTCTCACTATCACCCACAACAACTTTTTGTTGTTGTTAATCCTCACCTGAAGATATTTTCCCCCCATTGATTTTAGAAAGAGTAGGAGAGAGGAAAGAAAGAGAGAGAGATATACATTGATTGGTTGCCTCCTACATGGACCCCAACTAGGGCCGGAGAAGGAACCTGCCACCCAGGTATGTGTCCTTAATGGGAATCAACCCGTGACCCTTCGGGCTGAAGGCTGATGCTCTAACCACTGAACACACATTCCAGGGTGCCCACAAAAACTTTTGAGGGCAGGTATTATTGTTGTACTTGAGGAAGCCAACAATCAAAGACTTGAAATTCCTCATCTGAAATTGTATAGTCAGTAGGTGACAAGGCAGGAATTTAAGGCTAGGTCTCTTGCTGCTCCTGAAAGCTGATGGTGGGTCACAGTGCAGTCAGAGAGTCTCCTAACACGCAACCATCACGTTTGTGCACTGGCGGGAATTTCACCCGAGAGCCTGGCTGCCAGAGACCACACAGTGAGAGGGAAGAGCCTGCACCTCTCAGTGTAATCCAAAGGCAAACCCAGCACATTTTCAAATTTCACATTACAGGGTACCAAGTATTTGATGACGTTAGCCCTGCAGCATTTCAAGCTCCCCTTCTTCTCCAGACACGGAGCTTCCAAATGTCTCCCCAGAGAGAAAATAAACCTCTTGTTCTTATTTCTTCCCAAAGAAACTATTTTTTTAAATAAAATCAATCTGTTTCATCAAAAGATTGGATTTAACCAAAATCTTCTGCCATATCCACATTTCCTTTGGTTATTGGAGAAATGTGTGGCTGGTCTTTCTCCTTTGCTAGTGGGAGTGGGGTCCTTACAATATCTCGAGAAAAAAAATTTCTGAGACTCACACAGGAGAATGAGTGATTTTTATTTGCATGGAATTATATTCTTGGGTTTGCAAAGCCCCATTTTCCTTAATCCAGTCCTGAAAGAGGTACAGTTGGGGATTCAGCAGAGCTAAAAACAGAGCCAGTGTCCAGAGCTTCCATTTCATGTTGCAGCTGGGTCCAGCATAGCATCAAGCTAGTTGCAGTCCTTCAGTCCATTGTGTGTGGGGACCACGTGGCTATGGCCAAGAGAGCGTGCCCCCTGCAACAAGAGTCCCGAGAGTCCCATCAAACCAAGAGACAAGAGAGCAAACTCCTTTATTTCAGAGCTTAAGTCTCTCAAATCTTCCCATGCTTGCAGCGGCCGCGCCTACTCCAGCCAATGACCTGTTCTCAGGTGTGACTGATCAACAAGGACCTTCCCTATGTCACCCAGACTTCACTGGGCATGTGTCTAAATTGCAACTTCCTGACAAAGTTGTACAAATGGCACGCCCATAATATTTGGGCTTCCCTTTGCTCCTTTTCTGTTAATAACCAGGTTCATTACAACAGTTTCACTTTTAGTTAGGCTCCCTCCCAAGCAAACGCTGGGGAACATGGCTTCCCTCAAAGCAGTAGTAGTGGACCCCAAATGCCACACTTCCTCCAAATGGGGTCTCTGCAGCCCCATGCAGCAGGCTTGCTCTGGTGTAGGTGAGCCAGGGATCCGTTCCCGATGGAAAGGACAAACCAGCAACTCTTACAATCTCACCCGAGGCTGGATGCAAAGAGGGCAGGAAACACAAGGACTTCTCCTCAGAAGTCTTTCTCAGAGGCTCAACTGTCTATTTGGCCAGAGGGCGTGGCCACCAGAGGAGACCTGGAGGCTCAGACCCATCACGAGTGGAAAAGGCAAAGGAGGACATGATAAGTCAGGCAAGGCCTGGTAACCAAGCCGAAGGGGTTTATTCTCACTCAGGATCAGAACAGTTATAAATACCATTTGCAACTCTTTTCAAAAGGGACAAATGTCATACCAATTTTATAAATAAATGGAGACTGACAAAGTGACAGCCTCAGCACTCTTGGTAATTTCCTCAGGAAATTAGAAAAAGAAGTTATGTTGCATCAAGTCATTTTTTCTGGAGTCAGAAACTCAGATTGGAATCTGAGGACTCCCACTTAGACCTCAGTTTATGCCTCCTTAAAATAAGACCTCAGTTTATGCTTCCTTAAAATAAGAACACCTACCTCATAAAGACATTGTTAGGATCAAATGAGATGCCTTGGTAAGAGGGTGTAGGAGTCAAGGTCTCATCAGGAGACAGGACAGAAATGAGACAATATGGTTAGATGAACAGAGATTATGAATAGAGAAGGTTTAATATAAAGAATTCTTAACTACTAGAGGCCAGTGCATGAATTCATGCACGGGTGGGGTCCAGCCAGCCTGCCCCAATTGAGGCCAATCAGGGCTGGCGGGCTGTGGGGAGGGGCCATGGGAGGTTGGCCGGCCAGCCACACCCCCATCAGGCCTGTTGGCTGGCCATAGTGTGCATCATAGCAATTGGTAGTTCTGGTTGTTCCAGTCGTTCTGATTGCTTAGCATTTATATATATATAGATTTACAGAAGATTTGGTACCAAAGAGAATAAAAGAGAACTCTAAGTCTGAATGAGAGAACCTAAAGGAGCTCTGAGACTCAATTCTAATGTAGTTTGAGGGGGGTGGTTCCCTTGCACCAACAAGCAATTCATTCTTAGACACCAGCTAAGTGCCTTACAATTCAACTAGATTCTGACACTACCTGGAGACAGCATTAGATGCCATAGGTTCAAGGCTCCGTCCTTGTTCATATGTCAACTGCAAAACATCTGTGCTTCTGACCCACCAACTATAAGTCAGAGTTTCCCACAACTCCCTCCTTGGGTTTAATTAATTCACTAAAGCAGCTCCCAGAACTCAGAGAAACATTTTACTTACCAGATCACTGGTTTATCATAAAAGGATGTAACTCAGCCAGATGAAAGAAATGCAAGGGCAAGGTGTGGGGAAAGGGCATGGAGTTTCCAAGCCCCAACTCTCCATGAATTTCCACATCTTCATCAACCTGGAAGCTCTGTGAGCCTTATCCTTTGGGTTTTTATAGAGGCTTCATTACATAGGCATGACTGATTAAACCATTGGACGTGGTGATTGGTTCAACTTCCAGTCCCTCTTTCCTCTCCCCAAATCAAGCTGTAGGACTCTATTCAGAGTTAGTTCCCTGGCAACCGCCCCCATCCTTAGGTGCTTTCCAAAAGTCACCTCATTAACATAAACCCAGTTAGGGTGGAAAGGGGCTTGTATGAATAAGACACCCACTTCGCCTTTAAGGCTCTGAAGCAGTTTCAGGAACTGAGGACAAAAGACCAAATGTAGTGACAAAAGATGTTTCCATTTCCCTCGTTGCTCAGGAAATCCCAAGGGTTTGGGAAGCTGTGAGCCAGGTGTGTAGACTAAGAACAAACGTAAATGAGGAATATATTTTGATCATCTGAATGACCAAGTATATATTTCTTTTACATCACAATAGTGCTGCACCCAAGGATGGAACAACCTTGCAGGAGAATCCCCAAGGCTGGGATGCAGACCTCCTTTGAGGGCATGACTGCAGCCCATGGGTGGCAGAGAAGCTTTGGCAGCGTGTCAGCAAACCTCCCTCCTGAGGAGATGCTGCCAGTCCGGGGACCACAGATGGAAGATCAGTGGGTGTCCAGGTGCTACTGTCCACTGCATACTTTAGGAGCAGCCAGAAATAGCACACCAAGACCAGGGGGAAAGGCCCTTGAGGTCCCTCCAGTGCTCTCCAAAGCAAGAAATGTTCCAATGCATTTGGAACTGAGTGATAATAAATTGATAACTGTCACAGAGGCCTAGTTTATCATCATCATTATCAGCATCACTATAACCATATCATTGCTTCTCCTGCAGAGTCATTTGCTGGAATAAGTGGAAAGTGAGGTGGACCAATGAGTGCAACAACCAGCAGCCGCCTAAACTCGTTGTGAACTGGGATCATCAGCTAACCTTGGAGACAGATGCAGAAAGCGTGAGCACCCGTGTTCCTGGGAGGCCAGGCCTTTCTGCTCGGCACAGCAGGGCCTAGAAGACCCTCTCTCCCTGACAGGCTCACACGTCCTCCTGGGAAGCCTCCAAAGCAATTGGAGTCACCAGCTGTCCTTGCAGAGGACTTGCCAAACCCAGAGCTGTGTACACGACATCGCTTTTAACCAAAGGCCTCTGTGATAGTTATCAATTCCTTTAATCATAGACCCAGAAAAGCACTGGGAAAAAGATCAACAATCCGTAGATAACAGGAAGATGAGTTAAGGCAGCTTTCATCCGTCATTCCCAAACACAACGTAATAGGACATTGACTCACCTTGAAACGAGTGAATTTGAATAGACATTGAGGAAAACGTTCACAATTGTGTGAGGATCCTATTAGGTTTGATAACATCTTGGAACAGCTGCAAAGACTTCCTTTTAAATAAGATGCATACTAACGGCTCAGCATCATCCAGCTTGTACCCTCAGGGTACTTTTCTGCCCCAGCTCCTACAGGGAGGTGGCGGTGTGTGCCATGGCTTGCACAAAACTGAAAGAGGGATTGTGGAGGAAAGGCCTGGAGGGTTTCATGTTTCCATCCTCAGCGTGTGCCAAGGACAGGCCCAGGAGGCAGCAGCACAGGGGGCCCCGAGTGGGAAGCCATTTCACGCCAAGCAGGAGGTAGCACTAACCCACCGTCATTGGGTAAACAGCCCAAAGACCAGAATAACTGGGAAACGATGACATTCTCAAATATAGCCGTGCGTCCTGTGTCCAGGAATTTCCCTGGAGGTGGAAAACAAGGGGCCTCCTATTTGGCTGTGAGACTGGCAGGAAAAGAAGAGCACACTTCAGCTCAGTATGGAGAGCTGAGCTCCGGGCTGGGCGGGACTGGGCTCAGCTGGCCCCAGCAGTTTTCCATTTACATTTTTGAGTGCTTCCAATTTCTTCCAAATGAACATTTTCCAAATATCCTGCCTGAAAACTGCCCCTCACCACTCAGGACATGCTTTCCTTCCTCAAGGGACTGACTGCCACTGGAGAGCTGCCGAGGCCCATGGTGCCAGCGACCTTGGGGGAGCCTGTCTTCGGGCTCTCTTGGAGTTTTTCAGGGTCAGAAGGCTTTAGAGCAAGGTGGGCTGGGTCTTCCAGAGCCCGTGCCTCGCACTCACAAGTGCACGTATCTCATCCAACCAGCCGATGTTCCAAATGAGGCACCCAAGGCTCAGAGAGGTGAGAGGACTTGTCTGATAACACTCGGCGAGGTGACAGAAGTGGATCTGGCATGTCCCTCTCTCTCACCTCAGCCCCGGCTCTTTCCCACCCCACCTGTTTGCAGATATCTAACAAAGCATCCAGAGATTAGTGCCTGGGTAACCTTGTTTTCTGCATGTCTGCTCTGAGTCCAACCAGTCGTGAGAAATTACTTCAGCTGGATAGGGCACGGGAGGGTGGTGTCAGAGTTACGGCCAGGGTTCAGGCAAGGGGTAGGGTTTGGATAAGGATGAGGAGAGTAGCCCAAGAAAATAGGTTAACATCAGCTCCCAATGTAATTCAATTTCTATTTTCACCTGGCCTGTCCTAGGACCATCATTCTTTGCATATTAATAATATGAACAAAATTAGAAGATTGGAACATGAGTTGACAAGTTCTAAAGGAAGAGCTTAGAACTTAGTCGTCTGCAGTCTCATAGCATCAGAGCCAGTGTGTAGCTGTTATCTGTGGCCATGTTATCTGCTATCTGTTGCAAGCCAACTCACAATGCTTGAAATAAGGACAGTAGTTTGCATGCACTTGCACGTAGGTCAGGAGTTTGGGTGAGGCTTGGCAGGTGCAGCTCCTCTGGGCCCCACGTGGTGTTGGCTGAGGCAGCTCAGCTGGGGCTGGAGAATCTGGGATGGTCTCAGCACAGGGCTGGGGCCTCGGTGCTGGCTGTTAGCTGGGGAGTCCACACCTCTTCTACGTGGCCTCCGTCTCCCCAGCAGGATAACTAAGACTTCTTTGCATGGTGGCTGGATTCCGAGAGGAAAAGGAGAAGCTGCAAGGCCTCTTTAAGGTCTGGGCTCAGGAGCACCAGATCATCAATCACGTCCTTCACACTCTGTTGCTCAAAGCAAGTCCCAAGGTCAGCTGGTTTCAATGAGAGGCTCCACCTCTTGATGGGAGATCGGCACAGTCATGTTGCAAAGGGTATGAACCTGGAGAAGTGGGGTCCCTCGGGGGTCACTTTTTACAACTTACTCCATAGTGCTTGTCACAGGGAAGGACAGTCTGAGGTAATGAAAAGAGAAGTAGAACCGAGAGCTGGTGGTGAGAGATGAGTCTACTCTCTGCCTCCTGCTGTTAGTGTGGCCTCAGCAAGTCACCTCCTGAGTTTCCTGCAACAAGGTACTTTCGTCTATAATACAGAGATACAGTGACTATGTTGGAGCGAATAAATGAGATTAATAAAATAAAAACACATTAAGACTGTGGGGTATGATGCAATTGTAACCATTTTGAATCTATGTAATAATGCTGTACTATTTTATTTATACCCTTCCTCCTCCTAAAAGCTATTTGAGGTGAATGGTGGAATGCTGAGTGGCTGAATGAGGGGCACTGTGAGAGTCCTGAAAAGAACCCCCTGGTCCAACAGGCTTGGCTTTCACGCCCAGCCCCGCCTCTCTGGTGCGGGGAATCCCTCACCTCCTCCCACTCCCAGTGTCTCCATCAGTACAATTACACTTCTGTCAGGGTTATGGGCTTTTCCCCTAGATTTTTGTGAGGATTCACATAAAATACCTGGCACAAGCATCACTAACATTCTTTCCATCACCATTATTACTCACACATTTAGATTGTGATGAGTGAACAAATCTGAAACTCATAACGTGAGCAGTCAGAATTCCTAGAAAAGCACCAGTGTAGTCTGTGCCTGAGCCACTTTTTAAACTTAACGTTCTCTTTGAAATAAAACCAAATCTAAAACTTTTCTTTTTTTGAAGTTGGGGGCCATCTTTCCTTTAAAAAACAAAAGCCCTGTTACCTAAGACAGCTTCTATGCCCAGAAACCCCAGTTGGAGGTGAGAAATCCCTTCCCAAGGACCAGAGTGGCGGAGCCCTCAGCTCAGGCTGCCAGTGGCCCGGGACTGTCCTCTCTGGGCCTGTGCAGCCAGACAGGAACCCAGTCACCACACCTGACAACATTTATTCCACCCTAAAGACGATCTTTCTGGCCTTCATATTCCAGCCACCTGCCCACCACCACACACAGGTGCCAGGGTGTTCTATGTGGGTATTGAACCCAGGTCTCATGATGCTGTCTGGCAATTCCAGTCGGGAAAGCCATGGTGGGGAGTCCTGCCGCTCCCATCACTTGACCTGGGTGGAGCTGCTCTGTTGTCTTTAGTGCAATTTCCTGGTGTTTGGTTGGGCTGAAGCAGCTTCCCAGCTCACACTGTGTTCAAATCCCCACACCTCCTCCAGCCAAGTTCTCTTTTTCCCTCTGCCTGGACCAGGCCTGGGCTCAGGACCAGCACCGAAGTCAGCTGGACGCGGCTGCTCACACAAATCGATGTGGACGGCCCTGAGGCCCAGGGTCCTGGGAAAGGGAGAGAGGTCAAGGAGATGACTAATGAAAAGGGCAGAATCATGACAGACTTGCCTTCCTCCCGCCAAGAAGCACCTAATCCTGAGTGGAACTGAGGGGATGGGCTCCTGAGGAAAACATGTGCCAGATGTCAGTGGTTTCTGTCTGATCTCTCTGTTCATGAACTTCAGAGCAGTCAGTGGTAAGAGAGTCACGTGGTGGGGGAGGGGCTGCAGGCTTCCCAGGGCAGGGGCTGGGCAAAGAGACCCCAGAGCTATAGGAGTTGGGTTCAAATTCTTGCTCTGACACGTACTGACCATGTGACTTTGAACAAGTCTATTCCTCTTGGCTGCTTCATCTGTAAAATGAGCATCTAACAGATCAGAGGTTCTCAATTGTGTGCCTAAGGATCAACCAGGAGCCCCCTGGAATGGGCATGCAAACTCCTATTGATTAGCATTTTATATAAATAAACACAGTCCAAATGTGTAAGTGAACTCAATCTATAATATTTGGGAACTTTTTCCATCTCATTCTAAAAACACATTCCTACTTTTTCCAAATCTGGGTGGGGCCTTCTCCACTCACAGACTTTCCTCCTAGACCAGTGTCGGCAAACTCATTAGTCAACAGAGCCAAATATCCATAGTACAACGATAAAAATTTCTTTTGAGAGCCAAATTTTTTTAACTTAAACTTCTTCTAACACCACTTCTTCAAAATAGACTCACCCAGGCCATGGTATTTCGTGGAAGAGCCACACTCAAGGGGCCAAAGAGCCACATGTGGCTCGCGAGCCGCAGTTTGCCGACCACTGTCCTAGACTGTTCAGCCAGCTTGAGCTTCTCTCGTCCAACATCCAGGCTCAGAGGGGCACTGTAGGACATTGTCATTGGAAGAAACATAAGATCAGCATTAAGTTACTGGAGTAATGGTGAAGAATTCCAACAAAATTACATAGTATAAGAATCTGGCTCATGTCATCACAAATATAGGATTCTCACTGAGATAAGCTGTGACTGTGGAATTCCTATTTAAGAAACAGAATGATCCTTTCAGACAATTTAGCCATTCCTTCCTCGGAGAAAGCCTAAACTAAATAACCACCAATGAGAAGGTAATATAAATAAGATAGTAACAGCATTAACTTAATCCAGTCCAGGGCCCTTCTAAACCCAAGCCAGTTAGCACTTGCTTTAGACAAGCAACATTTTTCAAGAAAAAAAGTGAGTCATGCTGATATAACAAGATAGAAGGCAATGCAGCTGGCCACCAGGATCATGTAGTGACACCAGATAGGTGGTTGGGGCGTCAGGGGGTGTGCAGAGAGAAACAGCTCTGGGGCCCACCAAGCAGACAATCCACACCAGAGTTAAGAGGTAAGGGGACACTTCCCCAAGACTGACCCTCTAGGCTTCTTCCATGACTCACTGGCAATGAGCTGAAGAAGCTGTGAGACAGATATTGAGTTCTGCCTTTGTTAGAATTATTGCTTTTGGCGAAGAACCCAAATGCTAAGCAATCACAGAGCCAGTCTCCACTCGACTAAAGCAGCTCATGCCCCTCAGGAAGAACACATTTGGGAAGCCCTGATTCATTACACATTTGGGAAGCCCTGATTCATAACTTGTTCCACAACAGTTTCTTGATTGCCCACTACCTGCCAGTTCTGACCAGGCAGGGGGCTTACAGAGACAAGCTAACCTTGCCCTTGTTCTCAGGAACTCAGAGTCCAGGGATCAGAAGAGATGATCCTGGAATGAATGTAGACCATTTACATCAGAAGTTGAAAAGTAATCACAAGGTTTTTGAATTTGATATTTTTTTAATTTCTTGAATTTACCAGGGTGACATTGGTTAATAAAATTATATAGGTTTCAGGTTATTTTAAAAAATCCTATATAATAAAAGCCTAATATGCAAGTTGTCCCCTCAACTGGGAGTTCGACCACCCATGGCCCCTCCCCCCCACCAGTCCCACCCTCAATCAGCCCCCCCAACCCCACCTAATTGTCCCCTCAACCGGGAATTTGACCACCCATGACCCCTGCCCCTAGCCAGCCCCACCCTTGGTCAGCCCCCCTGACTTGGAGTGGGGCTGGCCCGCCAACCCCCCCGTATTCCCCCCCCAGCACCGGGCCTCTAGTCCTATCTAATAAAGAGGTGATATGCTAATTGACCCTCATGCCATGGCAAAGATGGCAGTGCCCACAGCCAATAAGGAGGGAATATGCTAATTGACTGCCACGCCCTCAACGATGGTGGCGCCCAGTCTCCTCAGGCCCACCTGGGTAGCAGGTGCGCGGCAAGCCAGGACCCCCCCCCCAGGCAGGTCCGGCCTCTCCACATGCCTGCCTCTGGAGTCCCCCAATCCCCTCAGCCCCCAGCCGCCCAGGGCCGGCCCAAGGCACAGGCAGGCCTCAGATGGTGACTGCCCAGCTTCCCAGCTGCCCAGGGCCAGCCCGAGGTGAAGACAAGCCTCAGATGGCAGCTGTCCAGCCCCCCAGGGCCGGCCCGAGGCACAGGCAAGCCTCAGATGGTGGCTGCCCATCCGTGCTGGGCTGCCCGAGGCTCAGGTAACCAGGGCTAGCCGAGGCAGCAGCAGAGGTGTGATGGGGCCTCACCTTCCCCTGATCGCCGGGTCACATCCTGCCCCTGAGGGCTCCTGGACTGTGAGAGGAGACAGGCTTGGCTGAGGGACCCCCCTCCAGTGCATGAATTTTCATGCACTGGGCCTCTAGTAAATAAATAAAAGGCTGTCCCTCTCTGTCACCAACCCCTGTCATCAGCTCACAAATATAATGAAAAGCAAGCTGATTTTGCTTTTATTTTATTGCCAAAATGAAACAAAAGTGGGAAAGAAAATTTACCCCCAAAATAGTATTCAGAAATCCTGCATTCAAGAAACAAAAGAGTTTGTGATTAAGTAGGTCAAAGCTCCCTTAAAAGTTGATAGTCTTAAAGAACCAAATGTGTTCCCTTATGTTTTTATCCTAGAAAAATGGACCTAGAAGCTCAGAGGACATGGGCAAAGAACTTCAGGTAATAGATAGCTAATATTTCCTAGGGACTTGTGTGCCTGTGTATGGTAGGTGGGAGCATAGGCCCCTTCCCATGCCCCAACTCCCCCTCCCTCCCTGTGGGAAATAAAGCGAAGGCCATCAATAAGTGGACTGTGAGATCTTGAGAGCCTGGCCAGCTCCTTAGTCAAGAAAGACGGCCACCCCATCCACAAGCTGGGTGGGACTTAGCAGTGGTTCAACTTCATCAGTGGCTGCCAGTACAGTGGCCACCACCAGTGCCCACGTACGGCCTAATAAACTTATAACTCACGTCTTTCACAGTCCTCTGAGTTGTTTGGAATCCAAGAACATGACGCTGAGGTTTTCTGGGACCTCAGCACTTCGCATAACAGCCTGGTTCTGTTCTAAGCAGTTATATATATTCACTCATTTAACCCTAACAGCCACCCTATTAAGTGGGTACTATCAGGAGCCTCGTTTTTGGAGCAGAGGAAATAAGCACAGAAAGGTCAAGTGACATGCCCAAGGTCACACAGCCAGTCAAAGACAGAGCCTTGAATTGAATTGAGCCTGTGCAGTGGGCCCTGGTTGCCTGGTTTCCCATTAGGTTGCAAATGGGTGGTGTCTGTGCTCCTTGGTAGCAGAACCTAGTGACACAGCAGAAGCTCTGGACCAGACAATGGAGCTTGAATCCTGATCCTGCCATTCATTGGTGGGGGATCATTGGTAAGTTATTTAACTTCTCAAGTCACAAGGTCCTCATTTGTCAAAAGGCACTAGCAATCTCTTAATATTATTTTGAGGATATGAGGATTAAATGAGATAAAAAGAATACCCTGTAGAATCCCTGGCTTAAGAGAGAGCAGTTTCACCTGTGGTGTACATTTCAGACCCACGAGTTTCAATAGTTTGTCCATGTAGCTGCATGCTGTCAAGACACACATGGAAGCAGTATAGATTCACACATGGCATGTCTGATTCATCCATTCTCTGTGGTAAAAACAAAGCAGTTTAATAGTTTTTCAGAGCTTCTGCTAAATTCATAACAACTTACTCTGAAATACTAGAAAATGAGGTCATTAATTTTAACCAAGGAAACGAGCAACCACTGTCACTACAATTGTAGAGCGATTCAAAGAGCTCTGGATTATGTAGAATGACTGAACGCTCTCATTCAGAAGTCCCATCCTAGTTCAAACAATGTCTAACCACCATGGAGGTGAGTAAGGGGTCGCACTGGACATACACACAGAAAACACACATACAGCACATACAGCAGAAAACGTTATCACCTAGCATTTTCACAGGACTTTAAAACTGGGAAAACTACATAGAAGTCCTAAAGATTCACCTAATCTAATACCCACCTAATGCTTGAAACAGTTAGATGACATGAGAGCTAAGGATCCATTCACTTCACTACCCCTTGATTCTTTAATAAAGCATATCCTTTACGTACTCATTTCCAGTTCTCAGTCATCCATCTGGCTTGATGTTCAGTTGATATGAAATCAATACTTTCTGAGACTTTCCAAATAGACTAAGGGTACTTAACTTGTATTCTACACACTTCAGAGTATTGAGACTCTGAGATAATACACAAAATCGGTGTGTGCCTTTTCCTGGAGAGCAGGCAGACTAATGTCCATTAGCCCTTCAAGGGGTCTGTATATAGAACAAAAAATACATATTTTAAGAACCATGTAGCTATAAGCACAATGTCCAGAATACACTGGTGTAGCTCCCCTTGCTGAAATCAGCATACGATGCTTACGTGAAAAATAAAATAGGCTCTGAGAGATATGCAAATATTAAACTTCACCAGCTTAGTGCAGAGAAATTTGGAGCTCCCTGCTGAGCTGGCTGCTTGAACAGACATGTGGCATGCATGCGCCAACAGGAAAGAGCAGTGCTCTCCTGGATATTTCCGGTTTCTGTGTTTCTAGCATGAGCATCAATAGCTCACTCTGTATGATTGCTCTTCCCCTCCCTTTAGAGCACATCACTTCATGCCAACTATAGAGATATTAAATACCAGAAGTACAGTAATAAAAGTTAGAAGACATTTGGTGTCAGACACACCTGGGATCAAATTCATAACTATCTTTGGACAAGTCACTTAACTCTCTGAGCTCCAGCTTCCTCACCTGACAAGTACAGGTATTAATGCCAGCTACACAGGGTGCTCTGAGGACTAACAAAATAATAATGTCCAGAACATTCTTAAAGCATTGTCAAGGATGTCGTAGACTCAGTAAAGACTGAAATGAAGCTAGGAAAGAAATGTCCTTATCTTACTGAAAACCACCAAGAGCAGATTAAGACTTAAAAAGATTATTTCACAACAACTACTAGAAATTCTTGAAGTCTGAGGGGAAAGGTTTAAATAGATACCACAGTCTCGTGGGTGATACAGACATCTGTTCATTCAGTAAGTATTTGTTGAGCACCACTGCTTGCCAGAGACATGGTGATGAATAGGCAAACGTTAATCTAATAACCATATAATAAATGTAAGAATGAAATTGTGACGAGTGTGCAAAGGGAAGATTACTGGCCCCTGAGAATAATAATAGTGAGGTGTCGCAGAGGCATGGAGGGCGGGATACTGGGCTTGAGATCTGAAGGGTGAATGAGTGGGTTGCAATGAAGACAGGGAGAATGGAGGGCGGACAGGAGGCAGGGGCCGGGGGGGGGGGGGGGGCGGTGATTCCAAACCAGTGATTTCAGTGCTGAAGAAGAGGAGAGATGTAGGAGGAGATATAAGGCAATAACAAGAGAGGAGCAGTCAAATTAGGGTGTTATCATTATTATTAATGGGAGCTTTGAATGCAGTACTGAAGCAGCGGATAGAACTTTCCAAACATGGTGCGAAATCATCTAAGGAGGAGTTCTGAAACCAGTTGCTTATCTTTTTTTAACCCTCCACCCATACTGAGACTAGAACCTGGTCAGGGGTTATTGGAGGCAAGGAGAGGGATTTTGGAGAGAGCTGTTGGTATGCTGCGAGCCCTACTCCATTCCCTGAAGGGGGAGCATGGGGGCTTTGTCCTCCCCTCAAATGAAGGAGAGGAGCTTTCCCAGGGCAACTCAGAAGCTTCAACTGAGGCCCCTAGTGTTGAGGGAATAGTGAGGACTGGGTCTTAGCAGCTGAGTGGGGGCCAGCTGCTCTGATGAAACCACGAATGCAGGGAGTCAGCTGTGCTCATCAGAAGGTTCTGAGAAGTTCCATTTGTTTATTTTTGCTTTGTTTCCCTTGCTCAGAGGAAAATACAAAAAGATATTACTCTGACTGGTAACACATGGTTTACCATCTATGTTTTTTTCCAGGAGTTTTATAGATTCAGGCCTTACATTTAAGTCTTTAACCCATTTTGAGTTTATTTTTGTTTATGATGTAAGAGAGTGGTCCAGTCCCGTTTGTGTTATTTTGTGTGTGTGTGTGTGTGTGTGTGTGTGTGTGTTTTGTGTTTTTTGTTTGTTTGTTTGTTTGCATGTATCTGCAATTTTTACAACACCATTTTTTGAAGAGAATGTCTTTACCCCATTGAATACTCTTGCCTCATCATAGATTAATTGACCATATAAGTGACCAGCCAGTACCATGCTGTTTTAATTATAGCTTTATAGTATAGTTTGAAATTAAAGAGTAGGATACCTTCAACTTTGTTCTTCTATGCTAAGTAAAATAAGTCAAGCAGAGAAAGACAAATAGCATATATTTTACTTTTATGTGAAATCTAAAACAAAACAAATAAACAAACAAACAAACAAAAAAAACAGACATAGAAACAGAGATTAAAGGGATGGGTACCAGAAGGGATGGGGTGAGGGTATAGGTGAAAAAAGTGAAGGGAAATATAGCCAATAATATTGTGATAAGTTTGAACAATGACAGATAATTACTAGACCTAATGAGGTAACTGTAAGGCATAAAAATGTGGATTCACTATATTGTATACCTGAAACTAATATAACATTGTATACCAACTATACTTAAATTAAATATGTGTATATCCTGAGAGGCAGAGCCCAAAAGCCCACGCCAATCCAAAGCTTTGGTATTAAATCATGTGGTTCCAGGGGGAAGATGAAAGCACCACTAACCCCATCTGAGTAAAGGAGCCTTACTAACCACTCTAGTCTCAGGTGACCACCCCATTCTCCCAATCCTCTCAGCCCTTCCCACAAGGACCAGGAAAATACAGAAAGTATAGAGTTTTATCAATACCATTGAAAGACATCTGTATAGTCCCTGCTGTCTGAAAATTCACAAGGTTAAAACTACAGCAAAACGGACAGTCACCCACGACAGTGAGATATGACCATGATGGTACCAATAGAGATATTAGAGATATTTTAAGTTTGATATTTTGTTTATTTGTTTTTGGTATTGCTATTGTGGTTTGTTTGTTGTTGTTGTTGTTGTGTGTGTGTTTGTTTTTTTAAAAACAGCTGTCAGGGAAGGGATCTTGTTTGTTAACACAGTTCATTTCTACACAGCAACAAAGTCAAAGGGAATTACAATGGCAGGAGACAGGGAATACAGCACTGAAGGGAAGACCCAAAAGTTTCTCTTGCTTTTGTAAAAAATTCTTATTTGAAGTTACTTGCCACTAATGTCCCTGGAAAAAAAGATATCTACATCTTAATAAAGCTAATAGATGGCCTCTTTAATGTTATTATCATGATATAGCATTAACGTAGTATTTGCCATGTGCCAAACTTTGTTAAACTTTGGGGTATGGGTTCTATAAGAAATTTTTTTGTTATGGAAAGAAAGATGACCCTTCTATCTTCTGCCTCCTTACCCAGCACCATTTTTGTTTTATGATATTTTGGTGCTCAGGGAGGTCCTACCTTCAAAGACAAACTCTTCTGGGTACTCTTCAAAGCAGGCCATTGCCACCTGGGATCGCCCCTGAGGAGCAAAGCTCCCTGTTTCCTGACCCACCTTTATAGCCACAACTGGAGGGTTGTTGGTTAGCAGCTGCACTGTGTTCTGGTGCAGACTGAATATATACTTTCACATACACATGTTCCCAAAGGCCAAATTTGGTGCCAGGTTTTATACACGGGTCGCTATCATTTGTATTACATCCCTGATTTAATAAAGGTTTTCTTTAAAGTTGTTAATTTAAAAAAAGAAAGTATTTTTAAAAATTGTTTTGTATCAGAGCCAGGATTCAAAACCAGATCTGTCTGATTTTATGGTCAATGCTCTTAAACATGAGACTATTCAGCTTTTACAGTCATAGTCCCAAACAATTTTCCCATTTGCTTAATAATTTGTGAGCAAAAAATTTTCTCCCAACTACCCTTCATTACCCCCCTCCCCCCCCCCAACACACACACACACATACACAGAAATGCCACTCCACCAACCATCCTCTGACTCCCCAGCCAGGCAGATAATTCAATGCCTCATCATGATGCTCAGAGCCCAGACTTGCTTCCTTCCACCTTCTGTTTCCTGTCTCTTTTATGGATGCTTCTCCCTTTATCTAGTCCTTAAGTGTGTTGGGTTCCTGGAATTTTATCTTTGACCCACCCTACATGTGTTCCTCCCTTCTCATGGCTCCCACTCACAAGTCTGTGCTGACACCTCCCAGATCTGTGTCTCCAGGCAAGATCTCTCTCCTGAGCTTTGAGTTCTGCATCTGCAATTGTTTTATCTCCAGTGGTTGTCTCAGTTTATTCACTGGATTGTGAGGCCCTCAAAGATGAGCACCATGCCTTATTTGCCATCAAGACTTATTCTGCAGGAAGCATTTCATCTGTTTTCCAATAGAACGCATGTATAAGGAAGTGGATTCAATTAATATCTGTTGGATGAATAACAAATTAAGGTGAGAAAAAAAGAAAGACCTTCCAAAGGAGTAGCCATTGACAAGGCAGGCTTTGTCTTCTAGCCCAGAATAGAATGTGCAGGAGGAGAAGAGCCCAAGGAATGCTGTATTCCATAAGATAAAACAGATGTGCTAGAAATTGGCATGGTCAAACACGTTTGACAAACACTAGATTTAAAAAACTTAAGCAGAATTTTTGATCCTCTAGTTCATGTATAGTTCAAATGTCAAAAAGAATATACTTTCCAGCAATTGTTAAGTGTATTTGAGTACATTTCTACTTGGGTTTATTTGCTTAATGCACACCAGTTTTCCCACAGATTGAGATTCTGTGGATAATCAACTAGGGGAAATGATGTTCTAGAACTGTGGTCAGCAAACTGCGGCTCGCGAGCCACATGCGGCTCTTTGGCCCCTTGAGTGTGGCTCTTCCACGAAATACCATGGCCTGAGAGAGTCTATTTTGAAGAAGTGGTGTTAGAAGAAGTTTAAGTTTAAAAAAAATTTTGGCTCTCAAAAGAAATTTCAATCGTTGTACTGTTGATATTTGGCTCTGTTGACTAATGAGTTTGCCGACCACTGTTCTAGAAAATCAAACTTTTGACTGGTCACTACTTATAAGAAAATAATTTAAAAACAACTTCAAACCTAACCCAGTGGTAGTATTCAGGAACTTTTGACCTCTTCTAAGAACAACTCAGTAGGTCTATGTAGACCTCTTGGACATACAATTGAGTTTGGGCTTGGCCTGGTATGGACCACACCCTGGCGGGTGGGGAGAAGACGTGGCTATGCTTTGGGGTTACATGGGTCCTCTATCAATCGGCACCACTGTTAGCCCATTTGCTATGTTGAATACCGCTTGTTTTCCTGCCTCCCCTTGCAGGATGACATTGTGGTCATGAAGCCCACACACACTGGCTCTCAATTGCAACTTCTCTCAGGGGCTTTGGGGTGGGGTTGCAGGAAATGCTGAGTGACATCACCTCCCCCTAAGCCAAGAAGCCTCTTCAAGGTCAGGCCTGGAGCAGCCATCTTGAGACAGAAAACACGCAAATAATCTACTTCTTTCCTTCCTGGGGAGTGAACTCACAACTCGGGAACCCGGCTCTTTATGTATGCTAGGTGAGGTCAAAAGTATTGTCCTGGCACTCTGATGCTGCAGGTGCTACATTCATGGGACACCACCCAGTCTATACCAGATGTCAGCATGGAAGATGGACGTCCACCTCTAGACTTTCCCTTGCTTGAAGTTATAAGGCCTTTGGGGGCAGACTCGCCCATTTTCTTGGACTGAGTTGTATGGATGTTGGGCCAATCACAATGGAATAGTTACTGGAGTAGGGTGGGGATGAAGAAGAGCTTCTCTAGAGAGTTTTCTACAAATAAAACATCTTGGCAATCACTTCTCACTTCTATCATCAACTGTTATTCTCTGGATCATGGAAAATCCTGCATTGTTGGTCATATATGGAGATACAGTGGGAGAGTTAAAGGAAAGTTGATTGGCTCACTGAAAGGTAAGCAGAGTTATATAGGAGGGGAGAGAAGCCCCATAATGATTTGGACAACCTGACAGCTAATCTGGGTTCCCCGATTCCCTATCTTGCTTTTTCCAAAGACAAGAGGCAAAGAAAGTTCAAAATCAGCCTATATTTTAGTTCCATGAGAAATAAGCTTTTCTCTTCTTGTTCAGCTGCTGATTCTGTTAGCCTGTCTATACCTGCTTTCTCAGCACTGATAGGAAATGAGCATGAATAGAACCAATGTGTCTCTTTGAACCCCTCTAAAGAAACGGTCCTAGTTTAATGTCCATCTTTTAATTCAATGTAATTTCCTCGTTTGAATATTTTCAGGCTAAGCCTTTTCTAAGTCAAGAGGTGTGTGTTTATCTGCCTGAGGAGATGAGGTCTCAGGGATTCCCACGTGGGTACCACAGAAAGATGTACCCTTCCAAGGAAGAAGTCCCTTCAAACTTGGAATACCAGCACTTAATCAAATGATTAGGTGCTGGTATTCCAAGGTGGCTTGTTAGGAAAGGAAGGAGACAAGGAAGACAGGAAGGGAGAGAAAGTAGGCAAAGTGGGAAGAAGGAGGGAGAAAGAATGGGAAGGAGGGAGGGAGGGAAGGAGAAACTTTGGGCTAGTCCTGAGCCCATTGGGTTTTATTTTTAAAATTATGGAAATAATGAAACCTGGTTCTTCTAAAAAGGAAAGAGAATGAAAAAGGCTTTCCTTCTCCCCCCACACCCCGGCCCCGGCCCCCGCTGATTTGTGACCTGACCCAGCCTGCAGTCCCAATGGTCTGTGTGTCCAGGCTACACTCCAAATGTGGCTGCTCTGAGAGCCCCCGCAGGGTCTGCTATGGGTGTTCAGACCACTCCTGCTCCTGGTCAGGAATGGCTCTCGGGAAGCTGGTTCACCCCAAGGTCAATCTTTTCAGAATTTAATGAACAGTCCTCAGAAGGATGGAGAGGGATTCAAGATTTGAATCCTGACTCCAAAAACTATATGCCACCAATGTATTTTTCCTCTTGGGGTTTAGCATGTCTTTCAGGAAACTGCAGAGGAAAGTGACCTCCTAGGAACAGTTCCTGCATGTGTGGGACCCAGTCCTTTCATGGCACATAAATGTCTGTGCTGGAGTAGAAGAAAATGCCTGGACCTGAACACAAAAGCTATTTCTTCCTGTTGTCAACAGCAGGTTGACAGAACTGGGAAGGGCTGGGGGAGAGTCTGAATGCCTCATCCTCACTCTAAATGGGTCCAGCATTGCTTCATCTGTACCCATCATCTTCACCTGTATCCATCACACTCAGCCTTCCACCAGTTCATCCATGATGCAGTTGTCCCTAAGCAAGGTCAGCCCATGGCCTTCTCTCCTGAAGACTCCAGTTTTCCCTTTCACTTTTCACAACCCAAGCAGAACAAAACAGCTCCATTCCCAGGAATTCATTCAGCTCCTAACTGAAAGGAAACTTGAGCAGCCATTGTTGCAATGGAGTAGGGCATGCGGCTTTGGAGTTGGAGGGCCAGGTCTGCAATGACTTGCTGATGACCTTGGGAAATACCCACTCTGCACTTACTCACTGGTGACCTTGAGAAAGTAACTTAACCTCTCTGAGACTCAGCCTCCCATGTTCGGAGAAGTGATCACAATAACAACGTTGTTATGAAGGTCAAATTGTATCATCTCTTTGAGAGAAGAATCTTTATCCAACAATGTTTAGCCTGCAGTAAGCACTGAGTAAATATTTATAAATTCATGCAAAATGCTTTGCAGCATTTCACACATGGAAGGCTGCAGTAAGTGGATAATATATATTATCTTTCTTATCATTATTTTCTGCCTCTCCTCATAAGGAGGAGCTTATTTTGGCTGATGTATCAGTCAGGGTCCTGGCAGGAAACAGATGGTTCATTCCAGCTGAGGAGAGAGGCATGAAGGAACATTAGGAGCAGTGGGGGCAGGAGTAAGGGAATGGTTAAACACTTCTGAACTAACAACAGAAAGATGTCACCTCTCCTAGACCTGAGGGTCAAGGAGGGGAGCTGCTACCAGAACCCTGAAAGAGGGCCCTAGCTGAGAGGGCAGCCCCAGAGGAGCTAAAGCCTTCAGGGGAAGAGTGGAGTTTGGAGGAAGAGGGGAAGATGGAAACCGCACCACACTCTCCTCCCACCCTCTGGTCTCCTGCTGATGCCTCCCAAAGGCCAAGCCCACTGCTCCCTGATGAGGTCCATGTGGGTCACTTTTCACAGAGCCAAGTGGAAAAGGGTGGGCCTGTACTAGTATATGATAGTATAAATGGAAAAAACCCAGGACAGCCATGAACTCCAAAGGGTTTATGTTCAGAGGCATCTTTTCTAATCTACATTGGTGGGATCTTGTCTATTGAAGTATAGATCTGCTATTGTAGTATAAATGCTTGGGTAATTTTTAATAAAAATAACTCAATTACTATCTGTAATCTTTCAAGGCTACCCAACTTTGCCTATTGTACTGCAAATTGTATTTGTAACAAGACAAACATTTGGGAATTGAGGAACTAAATTAGTTCACTTTTGAAGCGCTGGTATATCTGTGGCAGGGATAAGCCATGTGAGCCTGGCAGCACATTTCCAGCAAGCACAGGTAGGCAGGTGGGCATCTGCTAATTGACATCCAGCCCCACTACCCAACAGCTGCTGGGAGGCCCAAGGCCTTCCCTGGACATGAAACACAGTGCTGCTATCTGAACACACAGCTTCATCTGTTAAGTATATACAAAGATGCATACAGTAAGATGATAACATGAAAGGCACCCACAGTGAGACTTGGTGGTTCTTCATGGGCCCTGCTTTAATCTGTTTCCTGGACCTAAGAAAATAGCAGTGTTCAGAAATGAATGGTGGCAATGATAACCAAGAATTATGCCGCATTGATTTTGTTCTAGAGACTACACTAAGTGCTTCACATAGGTTATCTCAACCCCCCAAATAAGTTTGTGTTGTAGATTTTAGTGATATTGTTACTTGCTCAAGATAGCAAAGCTAGTGAGTGGGAGAGCTGGGATTGGAATTCAAGTAATCTAACTCCAGATTGTACTTTTAACCATTGGGCAATTCTGTCTTAAATACTCACAGGGTGGGAAGTAAGGGGTGTGAAATGGAAGAACATGAACTTTTCAAGTTGAGTGATTTTATTCAGAGAGTGAGATAATGAGTGGATTATTCCTTTACTTTTTTTTCTTTTTGCTTTTTTCCTGATTTTATTTAAGAATCAATAGTATATTAATTTCATTATGAAAAATATAAACTTTATGTCAAAAGAATTATCTGTAGACTGGTTCTATAATGGAAGGATAAGTACCCTTTGTCCATTCCTCCTTCAGGTTATACTAAAACCCTGTGCAGACTAGAGGCCAAAAAGAGACCCACATATGTGTGACCGATTGATTTTCAACAAATGTGCCAAGGCAATTCAATGGGGGAAGAATAGCTTTCCCAACAAATGGTACTGGATCAACTGGATATCCATATGGCGGGGGGGGGGGGGGGGGGGAGGGCGGGGAATAAAGATTAAACCTTAGCTCTCACCATACACAAAATGTAATTTGAAATAGATCATAGATTTCTATGTCAAACCTAAAATTATAAAACTTTTAAAAGATAGAGGAGAAAAGTTTCATGACCTTGGGGTAGGCAAAGTTTTCTCAGACAGAAAATGAATAGAAACTAATTGGAAAATCTTTCAGGTCAGTGCCACTTCATCAAAATTAAAAACTTTTATTTTTTTAAAAATATCAAGAATACATACAGGCAAGCCACTATCTGGGAGAAAATATTCAAAGTACTTGTACCCAGAGTCTATAAAGGGCTCTTAAAACTCAATAAGAACAAGACAAACAACCTATTTTCTTTAGTGGGCAAAAATATTAAACAGACACATCAAAAGAGAGGAAATATATAGGGCCAAAAAGACATAAAAAGATGCTCAACGTCATTCATTAATCAGCAAGGAATTGTAAACTCCCTGGCCGGTTTTGCTTAGTTGGTTGGGCATCATCATGTGCACTGAGAGATTGCCAGTTCGATTCCTGATCAGGGCACATGCCCAGGTTGCAGACTCAATCCCCCGTAGGGGGTGGTAGGAGGCAGCCAATCGATGTTAGCTCTCAGCATCTATGTTTTTCTCTCTCCTTTTCCCCTCCTTCCATCTCTAAAAATCAATAAACTATTCTTTTAAAAAAAGAATATGCTGGAGAAAAACAACAAAATATTACTACACAAAAACTAGAATGGTCTAAATTAAAAAGACTGACCATACCAAGTATTGGTAAAGATACAGAGTAACTGGGACTCTCATAAACTACTGGTGGAGATCTAAAGTAATACAAATTTTTTGGACAAGTTTGGCAGTTTTTTCAAAGGTTAAACATAAACCTACTATACGACCCAGCTATTCCACACCTAGGTATTTACCCAAGATAAATGGTAACATATGTCCACATGAAGACTTACATGTGAATGTTTGTAGAAGCTTTATGTGTAATAACAAAAAAATGGAAACAACCCAAATGTCCATCAATAAGTGGGATAGATAGACCAATTGTGGTACATCTATCCAATGAAATACTGCTCAGTAATAAAATGGATCAAAATATTGATTCATACAACCATAAGGATGACTCTCAAAATCATTATGCTATGTAAAGTATGACAAACTCCCCTCAAAAAATATTTGTCTTGACTGTAGTGATAGTTGCATGAGTATAGTTGACTCTTGAACAACACCGGTTTGAACTGTGGAGGTCCACTTATGTGGATTTTTTCAATGAATACTATAAATGTATTTTAGCTTTCTTTTGATTTTTTTAAAAAGAATTTTCTTTTATTTAGCTTACTTTATTATAAGAATACTAGAAGCCCAGTGCACAAAATTCATGCACTGGCAGGGGCCGGGGGGTTCCTCAGCCTGGTCTGTGCCCTCTCTCAGTCCAAGAACACTCGGGGGATGTCTGCCTGCTGGCTTAGGCCCACTCCCCACGGGGATCAGGCCTAAGGCAACAGGCGGACATCCCTCTCGCAGTCTGGGACCCCTCGCTCCTTACTGCCTGCCTGATCACTGCTCCTTACAGCTCAGCTCACTGCTTCTTAATGCTGCCGTGGAGGTGGGAGAGGCTCCCACCACCACCACTGTGCTTGTCAGTTGTGAGCCTGGTTTCTGGCTGAGCAGCACTCCTCCTGTGGGAGCACACTGACCATCAGGGGGCAGCTGCTGTGTTGAGCGTCTGCCCCTGGTGGTCAGTGCACATCATAGCAACCAGTTGTTCTGGTTGTTCCGCCATAATGGCCACTTAGGCTTTTATTATATAGATATGTAATACATATGCAATATATATAACATGCAAAATACGGGTTAATCAACTATTTATGTTATTGATAAGGTTTCCAATCAACATTAGGTTATTAGTAGTTAAGTTTTCAGGGAATCAAAATTTATAATGGATTTTCAATGGCATAAGGGATCAGCACTCCTAACCCCTGCATAGTTCAAGGGTCAACTGTATAACTATATGTACATGTTTAAGTTCATCAAATTGTACACTAAATATTGGCAATTTGTTATACATCTGCAAAGTTGCTTTTAAAACAAACAAACAAAATAAAAACTTTCTTGCTGAGCTCCTGGTCTTAGGAACTAGATAGCCTCAGCACCAACACACTAGTTTGCTCTTCCTCCAACAGCAGACTGTGGGCTTGCCATGGCTGTTCTGATTCATCATGCTACGTGGCCCCATTTATCTTGCTCTCTGACTTACAACTTGATTTTCATTTGTATAGCCCTTTGATTTTTTCCAGAGGTTTTACTGCAGTGTAGTCATATGCATGCACTTAAGAATTCAACTATAGATGTGAGGCAATAAAGAAAAGCAATTACAGTATTTACAAGGAAGAAACAATGTGCACGGTGCAGGTGATTTCGATAGCCTTTCCAACTTATGAGTCTGAGATGGTGGAAGTGGCTATATTATTACTCCAGATTGCCCACATGTCTCCCATTTTAGAAGAACAGCATCATCTATATATATATAAAAGGCTAATATGCAAAGTGTCCCCACGGGAGTTCAACCAAGAGACCGGGAGTTCTATCGCTCACTATGACATGCGCTGACCACCTGGAGCAGCGTGGAACAAAGGAAGGCCCCAGCCGGCAGCCAAGAAGGGAGGCCCTGGCAGGCAGCCTAAAGGCCCCGATCAGCCCTGATCACCGGCCAGGCCTAGGGACCCTACCGGTGCATGGGGGCCCCTAGTATGAAATGAAATAAAATTCTAATGTTTAAGGCACACAGTTTTGTACAACACAGCCTCTAAGGCAAACGAACTGATTCATCTCACACTCAGGTGAAGAAACAATGGCCTATCCTAGAATTGGAGAAAATACTAATTGTATAAGAATCTCCCTAGTCATGAGGATACTTCTGCCATATTTGGTTTTCACTATAGGCTGACTCTAGGACTCTCATGTAAGAGGAAACTTTACTGTATCCTTTTTGATTTTCAGAACAGGTCCATGAAGTGGCTGGGAAAAGTATTTTTATCCTATTGTCCACATTTGACAGATGAGGAAACGGAGCCTGAGTGAGATTGTGACTTGCTAGTTACACAGCTAACAGGGCAGCCTCATTCCCAGAACCCACATGTTCAGTCAGCTTGTCTAGGACTGCTTACACCATATCACCACCTCCACATGTTGCCATTTTGCTTATCAGACAAAAGCATTACTTATGGCCTGGATTTGCCTTGAGTCTAAAGGAGAATTCTCACTTCAACTCACAGTTAGTTTCACAATGTGAGCAGAAGTTCCTGTGAATAACTGTGGCTCTTCCTTCATTTTGTCTTCCCTCTTAATTAAGGAGGAACTTATGTTAAGCCAAACAGGTTAGCCATGTGACTCTTACCTGCCAATCATAATCAAAATTTGTTTTAATTCACTATTAAGCTGTCAGTTATCCAAGCTTTGTGAGGAAGGGACACAGATGAGGCTAAGTTATAATGATATGATTCCACAAACTCAGAGGAAGATCCTGGGCAAGTCCCCAATTTATTCAGAGGCAAAACGAAGTGTCTGGCATATATTTAAACCTACCATGTGCCACACACTCCTCAGACATCAATATACATTTTGTCACTTACACACGTTCTAGCTGCAGCCCTTAAGGGCTGAAGTATTTAAACTAGAACATGGAGAATTAACTTTCTTTTAAGGATCTTAGAAAAAGCACTTATTCATGGGGAGGTGGAAAGGTCCTATAAAATGACCTATAGGATTATTCTTACTCTAAAAGTCTAAAACAAACTGGCCCCTGCTCAGCCAGTGTGGCTCACTGATTGAGTGTTGATCTATGAACCAGGAGGTCACAGTTTGATTCCTGGTCAGGGCACATGCCCAGACTGTGGCTTGATCCCCACTAGGAGGCGTGCAGGAGGCAGCCAACCAGTGACTCTCTGTCATCATTGATGTTTCTATCTTTCTCTCCCTCTCCCTTTCCCTCTGAAATCAACTATATGCATATATATGTACATATACTTTTTTTATTTAAAAACAAATTGTCACAATCCATTAATCAACACATGGGTTGCTACTAAAAATCATTTTGCAAAGAGTGGCAAAGGTGACAAGGATTTTGGCGGCTTCCCAAATCTCTAGTGACAGGACCTCAGCACCAAACAAATTCAAGTTTAAGTGCCACCGTCCCAGGTATGTCAACGAGGATAGAAACCCTTCCAGTTCTGACCCATATGAGAAGCTGAGACTGGTTCCCCCCCGTTAGGAGGCATACATGGCAGGGGACAGAGAATGTGCCCTGAGAGTTTACTTCCACCAGGGCCATGTTTCCTGCTCTAAATGAGTTTCCATTCTATAAGAAAACACAGGAGTTTAGCATGGCCGACTCATACACATAGCTTCACAAATTGGGTAGCGATCTCAATTACCCTGAGCTGAGACTGAAGAGTTTCCATGAGCTCAGATATTTGGGGCTATAATACTCATGCTCCCTCATTCGCTCACTAACCTCGGCTGCAGCATAGAGCGAGGCTGCAAGAATCAGGGGAAATCAGAGGGCTCTCCTAGGCCAGCACTCAGAAACGTGAATGAGATGTCATGAGTAACAGAGATGCACAGCACAGAAGGCTAATGTCCCTTGTCTGCTCATACACACGGGTAATTGTTTACTAAGTCCTGTCCAATAGGCACCAGGCCTGAGACTGGGTCTGTGGATTTTGCTTGGTTACAGCATTGTCTTTTTTAATCAAGGGATCATTCTGCCTGTACCTTTGAGTTCCTTTTTTCTGGCCCAGTAGCAAACCAGGACCATAGCAAACAGGCTGCTAAATGTTCTGAGATACAGGAATGTCAGGAAAGTAAACAAATTTGCTCTCCCCTATCCTGTCTCTTTCCTTAAGGAAAGAAAGTAAGAGAGGAAGACTGAGAACTAAACACAGAAAATTTCCAACAGCACTTATCTGGCCAGCTCCTACCAAGGATCACTGGCTTTGAAAACGCTCTTCAGGCCTGAGTTCAGGGCAGCTTGTGTGCAACCCTGATCCGCGTGAAGCTGCCATCATTGCCTTTTTTTCTTTCTCTTTTTTTCAGCTGTTTTCCAGCTGCCTGAACGGGGCATGGAGTGAAATGCAAAACACTCAGCGGCCTTGGCCAGGTGGGAGAAGCAGAGAAAGAGCGGTATTGTTTCTTTCCCAAATGTGATTTTTAAAAAAGGAAAAGAAAAGGCCTTTCCCTTGGGCATGGGCTGCTGGGTTTCTCACAGAGCCTTAATGCAGAACCTTTGGAGATGGTTCTGAAAGAGGGGCGATTGGCACCAGGTTTGAATTACTGAAGGCCATGTATCACAAGATCTCCAGCCATGGAGATGGTAGTTCAAGGTCAGCTTCGTTTTACCAAACGCATTGCATTCACCAAAGCCTAAAGCAGTCAATGTGTAGATAGAGAGAGTGAGGCACCAACACAGCTCAGTCCTCCTTCTGGTGTCCATCCTGGAGCCAGGACAAGACTCCATGCCTTCTGGGCTGCCAGACGGGCTAACTCTCGAGCACCCGGTCCAGAAACAAATTGGGGGGGGGGGGGGGGGGATAGTCTATACAAAATTTCTTGGTATTTGAGAGGTAAACTACTCATGATCCATTCCCAGGACCCATTTTTAGTCATTTGATAATTGGGAAGGCAAGGATTTTAATCCTGCTCCCTGCTGCGCTGTATATCAAAATGGGGCTCTAGGTTCGAGTGAGACTGTCCCACCAAGAGCAAGCCTCGCCTTGGCGCAGCTTTGCTAGTCTCCATTCATCATTCAGCAAAACATCTGCTGTTCCAAATTCTTTTGAGTTCAATATTCACCTCTACATCTGTTTCCAATGCCTAAATGAAACATGTTTGGTTCATGAGCCAGTGAATGTGACAGCTTCAATGCCAAATCAGGAAGAAAGACATTTAAATTGGTAAATAGTGTCAACAATAAATAAATAAAACTTTTAAGAAATTTTGTTATTAGAGAGGTTCAGTGCCCAGTTTATTAAGTTTTTAATTAATGCTTACACATGTTTGGAAGCAAGAAATGGGCCTGCAGCCTGGTCCCAGAGCCCCCACGCATAACTATCCCACCAGCACTGGCTCCTCAGGAGTCACATGGCTCCTTAAACGTCAGTGCCCGCCTGTATTTACTCTTTCTCATCAAAGAAGACAATGATTTCAGAATCTTTATCAACAACAATAAATAATTGTGTTCCAAGGTTTGCAGGACCTATGCTAGACTCTGGGGTGCAGGGTAAGAAGACAGGCCTGACAGTAATAGCTGTCCAAGGCAGCCTAGGCCAAGGGCACATGGCAGGCACAGGCAGAGAGCCTCCAAGGAGAACTGGACCTTCTGAAAGACCTAAGGGAGGCAGCCTGTGCCCTTAAAGAGGAGAGAGAGGCACCGATGAAGAATTGCACAGCAGAGAAGACACATGTTTGGGGTGGTGGTTTGAGGGTTTGAACAAAGGCAGCTGTTGGAGCGCATGCAGTGGACTGAGGAAATAAAGCAGACCATTAAGCAGGATGAAAGAGTTTGCAAAGGACAGACCTGGGAGGTAAAGGCAAGTGAAGGCACAGCCTACAGAAGTCCTGAAAACCAGGTTTGTGTGCAACAAGTATAAACCAGATGCCACTTTATTAAACTTTCATCAACTTCCTATCAGCATTAATTCATGAAATCTTAGTGGCTGTTTCATTTCTTTGGGATTTTTGTTTCTGGTGTTTTTACTGCTCATAGACTTTATAAAATTTGAGCTTGATATCATCAGCAATAAAAATAAAAAAAGAATGGATTACAGGTTGTGTAGCTGCTACTGAAGAATAGAATAGAAATTCCAAAGCCTTAATCACATGGTTAAGCAGCAACACAACTCCCAAAAACAGGTCAATAAAAGACACAGTAATTGAATACTTTTCTTGACCACATGTGTACTGATCCAATTCTAGCTCTATTTTGAGTTGATGTTTTTCCTAACCATTTGCTTTTTTAAACTGGTCACTTTATTCTGATCCTAAGAGAAATATCTAGTGGATTAGGCACCTCCCTTTTTCGGTGTAAAAATAGTTCTCTTGAATTCCCAGAGAATTTTATAAGTCACCAAATGCTTATGTGTGTCCCATTTAATCAGCACTACAGTCTCCTAGGGCAGTGGTCGGCAAACTGTGACTCGCGAGCCACATGCGGCTCTTTGGCCCCTTGAGTGTGGCTCTTCCACAAAATACCACAGCCTGGGTGAGTCTATTTTGAAGAAGTGGCGTTAGAAGAAGTTTAAGTTTAAAAAATTTGGCTCTCAAAAGGAATTTCAATCGTTGTACTGTTGATATTTGGCTCTGTTGACTAATGAGTTTGCCAACCACTGTCCTAGGGGCTTAATCACAAGGAACAACAATAGCCTGTAATTATTGGAATTGAGAGTCTAGGTCAGTGGTCGGCAAACTCATTAGTCAACAGAGCGGCAAATCGCGGCTCTCAAGCTGCAGTTTGCTGACCACTGTAATAAGTTACCTGTCAAGCTTTGGTCTCCAATCCCCAGACCTATGGGGATTGTGCAAAGTCTTGATCAAAATCCCACCCTTTTCTCTACACAGCCTATTGCTAGATATTTTGACATTAATTTCTTTAAACTGTGAGAGCTTTGTGGGTTTTTCCAGACCACTTTTTATACCATATTTACCCAAGGAAGAACATTTTACACCTTGTTTTCTGTGACTACCAACTGGTCAGAGCCAGTGTTTACTGCTCTAAAGGCTGTCTTCTTAATCCTCCATAACACCCCTAGAATACAGGAACCAGTATCCATATTTGACAGCTGTGAAACCAGGTTTAGAAGGATCAAGTATTTTGACCAAGCTCAAATTAACTAGTAATTGAGAAAGTTGGAATTCCAAAGCCTACAATGACACTAGCAGAAAACTGCCCCAACAGAGGTGGGCAATGGTGAAACAGTGATTCTCAAGGCATGATTGAGGCTCCTTGCCTCAGAATCACAGAGGATTCCTATTAGAACTTCAGCTTCCTGATCCAGAATGTTTGGAGATGAAACACAGGCCCGGGCATCTCCATCCTTATAGTAACTCCACAAGATTTTTGCTAGTACGAAGGTCTGGGACATACTGGCAGAAGGCAAGGTCAGGGAATGGTATAGCTGGACCTTAAGAACCGAGGGGGGGGGGTGGGGGGGGGCGGGGGGCAAATATATGTAAGTATTGGGAAGAAATGTAGGTTAGGACCAAGGGGCTGGAGGACTCTAAATGAGGAGGGAAAGGGACTAGAGAGAGGCAGCCTCGAGTCTTCATGTGTGTTGGAAAAAGAGACTACCTTTGATTCAGGAAAAAGATCACTAAATTGGGAGCCAATTAACCTGTCAATCAACAAACTCAGTTGCCTCATCTCACTTCCTCTGCAGACCAGACTTGGGTCCTGTTTCCAGTTCTGCCTCTGACTTACTCTATGACCTCAGGCTAATCACTTAACCTCTGGGGCCTCGTTGCAGCATCAGTAAAATCAAGCAGTGGGGCCACGTGATTTTAAATGTGTCATCTGATGCCAAATTTGTTTTTCCCAGTTACCCAGCTCTTCTTTCTGCTTGAAAGTCTCAATCAATGGTTTTAGCTCTTTCTCCTCCAGCAAGATTCAGCCCCGATGTTTTTGAAAGGCTCAGAAACTATATAAATACTGTGACGAAAAGTGGCTCAAGCCCGGATCTGGGTGGAGAAAGCTGGGCTCGGCGGAATAGCGCCACCGTGTACGCCTGGATGGCAACACAATCATCGCACCAGGGGCACCCAGTGCACAGCAGCCCTCCCTCGGGGAGAACTTCCTAAGTCTGTTTTTCAGTCATGCTCTGACTTTGACAAAGCCCTCATCACCCACGATTAATAGGCAGTGACGCTGCCACTTGGTATCCCTCTGGGTGGCTGAGAAGGCTGGAGAAGTTTGGCTTTGGGCGTGGGGCAGGCAGAGGACCAGGGCCTATGTCCTGCCAGTCTGGTTTAGACCTGGGAGAGGCCTGAGCTGATTGGGGTGGAACCTGGGTTGAGTGGAAATGTACTGCAAGCCAAAGCAGCGATAAATCATTTTTCATTTCACGGAGAGGCCTGGAACCATACGTCCTCCTTGAAATGGAAGGGGAAAGTTCCTTCAAGTCCCTCCTAAATGACTTTGTTGAACACATATGAAAGGCATCGATCTCTAGCCAATCTCAATCCCCAAAGTTGCCAAGGAGGTTTCACAGTCCAGCATCCAGCGCACCCGGTACTGACAGGAGGGCTGGCTACTGGAATTTGGAAGACGACTCTACTCACTCAGGGTAAAAAGTCAATTCCTCCTATATTAGTTTGCCAAGACTTCATAACAAAGTGCCACAAACTGGGCAGCTTAAAAAGCTGCAATTTATCACCTCATACTTCTGGGAGCTAGCAGTCCAAGATCAAGGTGTGGGCAGGGCTGATTCCTTCTGAGGCTGTGAGGGAGGAGTTCTCCTGGCCTTTCTCCTGATGTGTGGATGGCTGACTTCTCTCTTGTCTCCACATCGTCTTCCCTCTCTGTGTGTCTCTGTGTCCAAATTCCCCACTCTTTTCACCCCTTGTCATAAGGACACCAATCCTATTGGATCAGGGCCTGTGTTAATGGCTCGATTTTAACTTGATTACCTCTGTAACGACCCATTCTCTAACGTAGGGCACATCCTGAGGTACTGGGGGTTAGGACTTCCACCTACCTTTTTCTTTAGAGTGACACACCAAATGCATAACACCTGTCTTTTTAAAATACCTTCATGGTTCCAGAGGACTTTAATGTCTTTTCATAGACATAGCACATGAGTGGGGGCGGGGGAGGGGGCTGAGGGAAGGGATTAAATTAGAGAGAGTAGAATAGGCTCCAGAAAAAGTCAGTTGCGGGAAAAGGTCCTGTATAATCCGCTGAGGGAAGGGGAAGGTGCTGGGTTCCCCACAGAGTGTGATTTAGCAAATAGTTGGACCAATGGGCTTCATCAGTGAGTGGCTCTGAAGTGCTGGGAGGGCCAGCTGTGGCGAGCAGGCTCTGCACAGGGACCCAGGAGCCAGACCCCTCTACTACCTGGCACCACACATCTTAGGTCTTCCCCCACCCCTGTGAGGCCCCACCACCCCCCGCTTGGAGAGAAGAAAATATAGGAGTCAAAATCTGAAAGACTGAATATTTACCCTAAACAAATGTTTCCCCAAAGGTGACTGCTTAAAACTGAAAGAGACTTTTCAACCAGAAGAGTCTCAGACACTTTAATTGGCAAGTTGAAACACTAAGAAGGTGTTTTCTTTTCTACCCATTTGGATGAGGGTGCTGGAGCAAGATTAAATTCATTACAGAAAATTAGAAATTACATTTTCTTTGCATCAATAATGAATAAGATAAAACTGTCAACCCTGTTCCTACTACGGAAGGAAAAGAGTTAGAAAAACCATATGAGGAAATGTTCTGGGTGAGCAGTGAAAATCTAACCCTTGAACAGAAGAGGGATGAAATAAAAAATGGGAACATCCTGGATTGCTGGATGAGTGTCTGGGGACTGGGAACATCTGCACAGATGTTAGACTGTATTTTGATGTTCGTAAGAAGATACCTTCACTATTGCCAAAATCTACCCTACATAATGTCTCAATTATGTGGCCGTGACAATACTGGCTGATCTCCCCCATCCCCATTCCTCTTACAAGCACTTTCTGTGAAGCCCCACGTCCACTGTGGGTTTCCATTTTAACCTCTCTTCCTGCCTCTAGATTTTAGTCATTCCCCTGTAATCTGTGCATTCACTCTTCTAAGAACACACTCCTAAAGCACTCAAAAACAACCACATATTAAAAGCTTTCTCCAAATCACAGTCCATTGTTCAGGAAGGGAGTTTTCTATCAACAAGAAAGCTAAGCAGTCAACAGCTTTTGGTGAAGTGATAAGATCAGGATTTAATGGTGGAGCTCATGCCAATTTCAGCAGAGCCCCAGGGGCCTGAAGTGACTATGTATTTGCCTTGGCACTGGTGTCCTCAAGCCACAGAGCACCATTTATGGAAAAGCAAATGGAAGCCCATGGACAGGTAAGCCAGGAGAACAGGGAGACAGCTGTGAATCTATGAGCTGGGCACTAAAGACTTTGTAGGGCCCAAGGGCTCTCACCTCCATGGGCTCTCACCTCCATGGGCAATTGCCTCCAAGGGAGTGCAGCACAACAAACATCAACTTTCTACCTTATTTATGCCTCATATTCTAACTGAAGGCTGAAAACAACCCTTACCTAGTTCTGTGTTTGTGTCGTTGCTTACAGCTTGTGTGTGTGGGTGGGGGGGGCCTCTCTATATACAGATTTGGAACTTGTGACCTGGCAGAGCCATAGTCCCAGCCTCTCACTCCTGCCTCCTCCTGTGTACACCCCTTTTCCCTTCAGCCAAGGTCTTGCCGCTCCTGTGGCAGTGACTGTTAGAGTCTGCAGTCAGGATAGCTGCTTCTAAGTGAATGTCTAGCCCACCACCACTGCCTTCACCAGGGAAGAATGGAGGGAAGAAATGGGGAGGAAACTGGAACAACAGAGAGCTGGAGAAGCAGAGGAGAGGAACCAAGGAAAAAAGGGGCCCAAGGACAGTTTACAGAATTCACACTTGTGCCCACAGACAGCCTCGCCTCCAACATTGACTCTCAGTGTAAATGTTGTTGTATTCGCCTGTCTCCCATCTAACCCAGAGGAACAACTCACACGAGGAGAGTGGGACGTGTTCGTCTCTGGATCTCCAAGACCTAGCGCTGTGGTCAATATGTGTTCCCCGCTGCCCTGGGCAGCAGACACATCACACAGCCCTTCATACGGCAAATATGCTCTCAGGGTCCAACCAGGCAGTTGTGATGCTTCTGCTGCTACATGACAGACATAACCCTCCCAACCCCTCCACCCCGACTACCACCTGTCATGAACTTCACCTTGACTGGAAGTGAAAGGGCAGGCCTACAATGAGAGACAGGTCTTCTCGGAGTTTGCATGTGCAGAGGGCTCTCTCTGAGCCACCATCCCAGAACCCCTTTTCAGAGAGAAGTGCAGAGACCAAAGTCCCTCTTTGCTTTCCAGAAGGATTGCCTTTCATGTCTTGCATCTCCTGTTAATTAACAAGGGGGCCCTTGGGCCCTAAAAATGTAAAGATTGGGCAGGCTACTTCAGGAAACAAAGAATAAATTAAACTTGCTAAGAAGGAGCAGGGTCAGGGCATGGGAGCAGTTCTTGCAGAAATGCAACTCCTGCTTTCCTGTGAGAGGATCCTCGGTCCCCCTCTGAAAGGGCCTCCTAGCCCCTGGGGCCACTCTCTGCTGTGGGCTAAGTTCCATCTACATGACAGCCACATCAGGCCACCACAACCCAGGGACACAGGTGCAGCCAAACAGGGAGCTCACTGGTTCTCAGCAGTCCTGGGCCCATTGCTGGTGGGCTCTGTGACTAAGGGACCTTAGTATTCTCATCTGCAATGAAAGGACTGGGTGGAATCCATCATTCCAGGACCTTCCAACACTGAGGTCCTAAGACTGTAAAGCACCAGGAGTAGACTTGTCATCATCAATGGGCTTTCTTCAAGGTGTCGACCGAGTAGGCCATAGTGTTTTATGTTCTAGGCCCTCGAAGACCCAGGCCTCAGCAGCAACAGGGGGATCTCCTCTCCTCTCCTCTCCTCTCCTCTCTTCTCCTCTCCTCACTACTCTTCTCTTCTCCTCTCCTCTCCTCTCCTCTCTTCTCCTCTCCTCACTACTCTTCTCTTCTCTTCTCCTCTCCTCTCCTCTCCTCTCCTCTCCTCTCTTCTCCTCTCCTCACTACTCTTCTCTTCTCTTCTCCTCTCCTCTCCTCTCCTCTCCTCTCCTCTCCTCTCCTCTCCTCTCCTGTCCTGCCCTCTCCTTACTACTCCTCTCCTCTCCTCTCCTCACTACTCTTCTCTTCTCTTCTCCTCTCCTCTCCTCTCTTCTCCTCTCCTCACTACTCTTCTCTTCTCTTCTCTTCTCCTCTCCTCTCCTCTCCTCTCCTCTCCTCTCCTGTCCTGCCCTCTCCTTACTACTCCTCTCTTCTCCTCTCCTCTCCTATCCACTCCTATCCTCTCTTCTCCTCTTCTCTCCTCTCTCTTTCCCTTTCTCTCTCTCATTTGGACCAGCCTTCCCTTCATGACCCAGAAGAGGGACTGAGTCCCCCCTAAACTCTCATAGCTCTTCCCACCTCTGTCTCTCCTTTGTCACTTAGCAGCAATCCCCTCAGCTTACTATTCAGAAATGACCCTTTAGCACCTTGCTACTCAAATTGTAGTCCCCAAACCAGCTGCCTCAGCATAACCTGGAGGTTTGTTAGAAATACAGACTCCTCCTCAGACCTACTGAATCAGAATGCGCATTTCAGCAAGACTCCCAGGTGACTGTTACAGACAGTAACATTTGAGGAGCACTGATTTACTAGACGTGCTGTCACACAGGGCATAAATGAATCACCTGGGGAGTTTTAACAATTAATGACACCCAGGTCTCACCTCTCAAAATTCTGATTTAATCAGTAATGGGGTATGATATAGGCACTGAGGGTTTTAAGATCTCCTCGGATGATTCTAACAGGGAGAAGTTCCTGAAAGCTACTGCTTTAGCATATCTCCAATTGGATCTTCATTCATTCAATTTCCAGTTATTGAGCAAAACAATAATCAGCTCTCTTTTAGTTATGAATAGATTTTAAATCTACGCTTAGTGCTGATAATTCTAATGAGTCCCAAGTTTATATCTTATATCATCATGGAGCTGGCAGGTCTAGGAAAGGAGGCAACAGCCACAAGCCCAGCCCAGAAACTGTCAACTTTTCAAACACAGCTTGGAATCCCCTTAAAGGGTAGAGCAAGGACCTGTCATTTCATATCTGGATGGGAACAGAGGAATTTCAGGGACAACTCAGGCAGATGACTGGCCCAAGGGCTCATTGTTGCTCCTGGTTACGGATCTATAACTCCTCGCAGAAGGCTCTGAGCCCTTTTCCTCCCTTTGGATCAAGGCCCAGTGGGTGAAGCCTTTAGATGAACACCCTAATACCAACAAGCTCTAATCACATGAGCACAGTCCAACCTGGGCCCTATCCAAGAATGACAACACCAACTGGCAAGAGGCAGAGGTAGCCAGACGCCATCTATGGAGGAACAAGCCTGGGGAAGCTGGCCAACAGGACTCTGCTTACATCACAGAAAAGTCAAGAAGGAAGATAGGAAGGCCTAGCTCAGGGCTTTCTGAACGTGAGGCTTTACTGGGCCAAAGGATTCCCCTCACTTCTCAAAGAGTGGGCTGCCTAAGTCTTTCCAGATTATTGGACCTTAGTAGGCTTAATCCTTTATATGGAAAACTGGCTTACACTGTGATCTGAATTGTTTAATTTATGTATAAAGCAAATTTGACAGCCCCAAAATGGATATCCAAAGGAAATAGTACAATGTGTCCATAGTAATCGTTTTTTAAAATAGAGATATTCACCTGCCAGGTACACTTGAGTAAAAGAAGAGAGGCAATGCCTCAATGCAGCTGTTTGGCCTTAAATAAGTCACCTCTCTAATCTGAGACTCAGTATCCCCATATGTAAGCTAAAAGGACTTAGTTGGGTGATTTCTGACTTACTATTTACACTTTCTATGTCCTATCTAAAGGCTGAGGCTTACATTTCAAAGCCTTGCAACAACTGCTACAATCACAAAGTTTGATGACACGGTTCCTCATTGTTGGAGCTTGGTCCATATTGCCACCAACTAGGAGTGTGTAGAAAGTTCCAGAGATGCTATCAAAGGAGATGATACAGGCAGGATGGGGTATTGTCTGCCCTGACCAGAAACTTTTATGGTTCTTGTCTTGATTCATTTCCTTAAGCAGCAAAGATGAATAAACTCTTTGAGCCTCCTCCATCAGGCTGTTACCTCCACCTCTCCACCAAAAATGCCCTTTCCAAGGTCACTGGTAACTCCATACTGTTAGAACCAGTGGAATGGCTTATGTTCATCTTACTACACCTGTCAGCATCATTCTTCCCTCATCCTTGAAGTTATTTCTCCCTTTGGCTTCCAGGACATCCCCTTTCCCCCTCCACCCAACACACATACACACACATACACACACACACACACACACACACACACACACACACACACACACACACACCTGGTTTTCCTCTCTCGCTGCTCCTACTGGTTTCTCCCTCCCCAATGACTACTATTACAGGCCCTCAGTCTTTCAAGCTCTTCTCTTTCCTTCCATATCCACTCCCCTGGTGATCTCACCAGTCTTGTGACTTTAACACCACTAATGATTCACAACGTTACATTTCCAGCCTGACCTCTCACCACTATAGGATGCCAAGGAAGCCTGGATGGTGGGAAATGTTCTAGATAAAGCACTTGTTTTCCTAATACAGTATGGATAGAAACTATCCCGAGGCTAGTTGGTTTTTTTAAGGCTTTGCAGAAGAAGATGGATATTTGATGCTTACTAAATAGGCAGCATATTTTTCAAAAGTCAGAGAAAATTAAGAGGAACAAGGCAATGCTCTACAGATAGTTGGTCATGTCTCAGGCACACTTATTTCTTAATTTATTCTGAGCACAGGAAGAATATGCCCATGAACCTGAGGGAACCATTCTTTCCGGAGAAGGCCTTGTCTCTGGGGTACCTCTGACTCAGCATTATGAGGAGTAGGATGTCTACCAACCATGTTTGCCAAATAAGTGAATGAATGAAACAAAGAAGGCATAGTTCTGTGCTGGAAAATTAACCAAAAATCCCATTAAGAGGCAATGATAGATATTCAGCAATTAAATTTTGAGTGCCCACTGTATGCAAGAATCATGGTAGGTTCTGAAGGGATGCAAAGTTAAGGTCACATCCTCCCCCAGCCAATGTGTCACCAAGGCTCCAAAATCCTTGCCATAGGTCTAAGTGTCCCAGGATAAATGGGCCAAGCTGTCACACTGAGAAACCAAAATACCTTGTTCTAAGCCACCTTCTCAGCCCCCTGAGCTCCTTCGCCACCACGCAGGCCTATTTGTCCTTACTTGTCTGAACACATACGATTTTTTTTCTTTTTAATTTGCAGACTTTGAAAAACAAATAGGTGAGTGAGCACAGAGCAAAGACTTTAGTTTGGGAACTGGGTCTCAGAAGCCCCTTTCTAGCTCATCCCTGCTTTCCCAGTACTGAAGTAGGAACAGACTTGAAGGAGGCGGCCACACTCTCAAGAACATTAGCCTTGGATTTAATAACATCCCAATAAAGCCCTGAAGCTATCACCTTTGGGTGGGTCTCTGAAACATGGAATTCATTCAACAGAATTTCAATCAACAGCCTCCTAATGCTCTCTTGCCTGCCAAGCCGCACTGTACACAAAGGTGAAGAACAACCCATGCATTGAGGCACGAGTACCCTCCAGTCGGAGGATGAGCAATGCCTGCCCACACAGTCTGCAGTATTATCAGCAAGAACTATCAGAGGGGTCTGTTGTCCCTCCTCCAGGCAGGCAGCGTAGGGGAGCTTCCCACCTCTGACCTGGAGGCTGAGCCAGACCTCGGCAGAAATCCCGGGAGAGGCCAGGCCTTCCTCACCTCCTGCTTCCTGTGCTAAGATCCCATCGGAATGAAAGATTGTAAAAGCCCTTTCATAATGGGACTGGCAAAGTGTGCCTTTATTTTTTATAATCTCTACATTTCATCATCCTTTTACCATCACAAAACTGAGCAGGAAAAAAGCCAGGAGTTATTTTGTTTATCTGCTGTCCTGTTTAGCAACCAGGCTGCTGCATTTCCAGTTCCCCTCACTCCCCTGTTTGGAAACGGACACTAGAAATGTTCCCTACTTATGACTGAAGCTTCAGAAACCTCAGCCTGCTTTCAATTACCCTGTTGTATGTCGCATGGTTACATCCCTTGTCGAGTGGAAGGAAAACAATAGCTAATGCATTCCAACTCCAGTGTGGCTCTGTCCCTCTGAGGCAGCTGACATACATTCCAGCATGAGGTGGGTCCCTCCCAAGGGTGGCTGAGAATAGTGTGGGACCAGAGACAAGGGAGCAAACTAAAGAGGCATCCTGCAGGGTTCAGATCCCTGCTTACAGTTCAGGGCGGGGGTGTCTGATATGCCATCATGAGGGTCTTCCGAGGCCAGGCCCTGGGAAGGCAAAGAACAGAATAAACCAGATAAGCAAAGACTTTGGGCCATACCAAGGTGACAGGTTAACAGGTGTTTATTCAAACACTTCGTAAGTATAAAATAACACACCTGGAGGCTTGCTTAAATGCAGATTCCTAGTCTCAACCCCAGAGATTCTGGATTCAGCAGGATAGGATGGGATCAAGCAGGAGTCTGCATTTTTATAGTTTCTCAGACGGTTCTAGTATATAGATGGTCACTGGCTTATCATTTGAGAAAACTGATGAAGAATGAGTTTGGTCAGACTACACACTGGCCAAAGTAACTTGTATAGAAATTATATGCTTATCAATGTCCTGAGGACAAATCTAAGGTTGAAGTCCGGAGGAACAGACACTAACACATTCATAGCTTGAGGGTTAGGTCTGAGGGTGCAAAGGAAGCACGATCCAAAGGCCCAAAGCAGTCACGGTGGTGCATAAGCCGCTGGGAGCATCTGGAAGCCACGTGAATGGCAGAAGGTCCACATCAGGTAACCTAGATGCACAGTTCAAATCACATACAAGAAAACAAGGCAGGGACCTAAGCAGGTGGCCTGGCCCGTCCAGATTTAGAATTAGAATAGGATTCCCAACACTAAAATAAGTAATACTACTAGTAATTTGACCCATAGGAGAATCCATGTGGAGGCCAAATACAAATATATTCAGAGTCCCACTCATAAGAATATAATCCCACAGATGTCCATCTGCCTTTTAACTCAAGGCTCAAATTAATCAAGCAAAGGGTCTGAAAGAGACTTGTGAAGCCCTGTATCTCCATAATCATACCTTTGCTAAGTTTCCATGATAGTGAGTATCTATGGCCAGTCAGTAGTCACCGGCCACAGGCCAGGACTTGGAGGTTTAGGGATTTGCAGCCTAAACTCATAGCTTGATTAGAGACAGTGCAGTAGTTAGGCAAGTTAGATGAGAATTATCTACTCTGTCCACTCTCTAAACTGTAGAAAAGCCGTTCTACACTTCCCCAAGAACCACTCACTAATAAAGGTTTGCAGAGTGTGGATTTGGGGTCCCCTGTAGTTTCCTTCACTTTTCATAACAAGTCAGCCATATGGGTTCCCTCGTCACTGGATATCAGCGAGCACTTTGCGAGAAGGCTCATAGGTCTAAGTTCTGCTTCCTTTACCTGAGGATGAGAGGTCCCTGGACACATGTCTCCTCAGGGCTAGTCTAGGATTTGGGCCAGTCCTACTGCATTCCAGATTCCCAAAGGTTCCACTGAAAACCTTTTGGGAACTGAAAGCCCTCTAAGCAGAAGAGAACCAACATTCTCACTCCAACATGTTACTGACTTTACTGGTAAATTATTCTCTGATAGTTTGTCTTTTGTGAATAGGGCAACATGTTACGTCTCCCAGAAAAGTATTGATTCAAAGTGTCCTGGGGTAAAAAGAGTTGTGGAGCCAATCATCCAATTCCCTACATTTTGTGTTCCATTTGAGGAAAGCAAGTATCACCTTTTCCCAGAGAGAAAAGTGTCTGCTCTTTTGGCAAACCAGGTATGATGTGATCTCTGAGAGATGAGACAGTTGCCTTCCTTGTCTTTAGTTAAAGGCCATGAGGCCAAACATGGAGAAAAAGAAACAAAGACTCTGCATTGTGGAGCTGAATGGTCACCCAAATACCCCAAAGAACGAACTTTAACTTTTCCAACAGAAAGGCAGCCGCAAGAAGCTTGGCAGCTCATGGAAAAAAGTTTCTTCGTGAATCTGTGACCTTTACAGCATTTCATCTTCATGCAGAATTAACACAGGGCCTGAGAGATGTGTGTCTTTTCCTGTTTTGTTTTAATAGCAGACTCAGAACATAGGGTACAGTTTTGCCTCTGTCTTTAGAGCTGTCCTTGCTTTGCCCTCCAAGGCCTGAAGCCAGATGAGCATTTTTGGCCAGACAGAAACATTCCCCAATCCCAAGAATGCCCAGGAACCAACAGACCTAGGTGGTTCCTAAGCTTATTTCCTGTGTTCAGATTCTGGAGTGGGATCCCAGTTTGGCCCTGACACAGAGACTGGAAGGTGGGAAAGGTGAGAAATTCTCTAAAATGTTTCCAAGTCTTCTATTTACTGGATAGACAACAAACCAATAACTGTTTGGAGGAGCTAGCCCGCTGGCAGTGATTTTCCAAGAATTTCCAAATAAATGTGCATGGCCTACGGGAGGGAGGTACCAGGAATGGAGTTAGAAGAGAGCAAAGTAAAAAATGATTTATTGGTGCCCTTGGCAATTTAAGATAGGAGTGGACAGCACAACTAAACTGTACCTTGCTACTGCCGTAGAGAAATTAGCCAAAAGTGATGTCAAAATTCAAGGATGGTAATTTCACTTGAGAAGCCAACTCTAGGCAAAGGGTATTGGTGCTGAGACATTGCCCCCACCATCTGCCAGATTAGATCCTATGTTTGTTTTCACCAGGACACTGTGTGTGTGTGTGTGTGTGTGTGTGTGTGTGTGTGTGCGTGTGTGTGTGTGTAAAAGAGACAAAGACAGAGAGAGAGAGAAGTGGGTCATTCTACCAGAGGAGATCTGGGGCCTCTGTTCTCTCTGATTTATTTTAGAGAAGGAAGTCACTATCTGCAACACATAAAATAATGCATCGGAATAACAGGAAGTCGAACTTTTGGGAAAACAGAGATAGGACGATGATGAATGAAAGAACCCAGCATTGAAGTGAAGGACAAAAAGAAAACATTTGCTTTCTTGGAGATACACAATTGACCTGAGCCTCAGTCCTGTTAAAGGTTAATGCTCCTTCCTCACTTGAAGATGATGCAGGGGTCTCTGCTGCCAAAACAACATGGTCTCTCCTCCTGGCCACCAGAGGGTCCAGATGCAAGCTAGCCTGGCCAGGAAAGCACTAGGTCTGCAATGAGAAGGGAGAGACCATATCCCAAAGGGGCTACAGTCCCAGGCAACATGTACCAGCAAGGCTTGGTAAACTCTAACTGGGACTGGATCCTCAGAGGGTTGCATCAAGGGGAGTGGAATATAAATTTGAATAAGGGAGAGATCATTGCTATGAAAGCACTCTCTTTGATGCAAAGAGAGTGATCTCAATCATGGTGATGGTGTTAACATGCTACTGGAAAGGCTGTTTAAAAATAATAAAAAAGCAATAAGTAAAATAGAAAAGCCAGACTACCATGCTATGTTTTGAAAAGAGATATCAAAAGGCTCAAAGATGTGGGCATGAGGTGGAGCATGCAATGGAAGCTGGAAAACCTACCACTAGATTATGTTCTGCAGGAGTCCAGGAGAACTCTGCATTCACTAGTGTGGTGAGCAATGTGCTGGTAAGAGCAATATCAGCATCATGAAGCCCTGTAGTGACTGTGCTCCATAAGCTGGGCTGACCATAGCAGATGCTGGTACAGAACTGGACTCCCTGAGGGCAGTGGAGATGAACGGGAATAATAAACATAATGGAGGCCAAGTGGCAGCACTTAACTGTCAGAAACAATATGAGTGCAATGACTGTATCGAGCAGCAAAATTGAAATGGCAGCCCAGGGTGCCTAACATTCAGGGAGCTACGGAACATGGCCTTCCTAACAGCAAGATAGATGGGCAGTCAATAAGAATATTTCTCAATCTGTATAGCCAAAGGAATCCAAGACTGGATAATCAGGAGGCTAAGGGCAACTACCCAATAAAAGTTGTGATCTCTTGCCCAGTTTCCAGAACTAAACCACTTTTCAGATCTTCCACCTTTTGACTGAAGGAAAGGCCAAATACCCAGAAGAAAAGACTTTGCAATGTCACAGCAAGTGTGTAAGGTGATGATTGCTTCAGTCTTCTCTAAAGGGTCCTGTGGCCACTTACTCAACTAACCATAAACTGAGGAAAGGAGGATGTCCCAACACTTCAAAAACTGGTAGATACAAAGTCCAAGATGACATGGATACCTGGGAAAATGAGGCAGCATTTTGCCTCCCTTATTAGAGTGAGGACTTATAGGGCCAGATAATAGAGTCTGGCATGCGAAGGGCTGATCGTAGATAAGTTGTATGAGCTGGTGATCCAAATCCCATGCCATTCACCTCTGTTGTACCACCTACAGTTCAGTTGATGGAGGAGGGGAAAAGCTAAGCCTGTTTACTGTATGGATGCAAACAAGAAATAGACTTGGGAGTTCTCAGTCCCACTTGGCAGTGACCCTGAGAGACAACAGTGAGAGGAGAGCCTCCCAATGGACTTCATGCGATGCATCTGGTCACCCACTTTGTGAAATCCATACAGACTTATGGACAGTGGTAAATTACTTGGCTGGTTCGTTAGTGGCTTAAAATGAGAGAGATTAAAAGATGAGAGACAAGAAGTTCTGAGAAGGAGGAATATGGAACTGTACCTGAGGTGACAAGGTCTTTGCATCCGTGCAAATGCCCACCAAGGAGCACTCACCATGGAAGAAGCACTTTATAGTCAAGTAAACAGAATGACTTGGCCAGCTGATGTCAGATAGGCTCTCTCATTAGCCATCCAGTGCTGGTGCAATGGGCATATGAGCAGAGTAATAACCATGGTGGCAAGGAGACTCTGCACAAATCCAGGTTATTAAAATGGCTGACCTATCTGCTACTGCTGCAGGAACAGGAATTATTGCCAAGCCCCTGGTGCAGAAGCATTCTTCAAAGAGACCACCAGCTGCTTTGTGGTGCCCTAATTGACCCCTTTCTCCATAGACGGGCCAGCAATATATCTTGAATGAACCGACACATACTCGGGGTCTGGGTTTTCCTTTGCTGCTCAGAGATCCTCATCCAGCATCACTATGTGAGGGCTTGCCTCGTGTTTAAATTCACTAACACAGAATCCCGCATGACATCACATCATTCCAAGGAACTCACTTTAAACAAAGGAGAAACAGTAGTGAGCATGTGACCATGGGATCTTCTGGTCTTGTCACACACTATACCACCAAGAAGCTCTTCACTTTAGAGAGTAAAAGAACAGCTTTTGAAGATTCTGCTAAAGCACCACATTACAGATGATGCTTAACAATGGGATGTCATCCTTCAGAATGCAGTGAAAACTCTTAATTAAGGAGTATTACATGGTACTAGATCCTCTCTATATAGAATACAGGGTTCAGGTTAGAAGTAGGGGTAGTCCCACTTACCATCTCCCCAATGTCCTACACAGGGAATTCATGCCTTCTAACTCTGGGCTCCATGGATCTAGTGATTCTGTTACCAAGAGTGGAAATACTTTCACCAGGAGTACTGAAAAAAATCTCATTAAACTTAAAACTATGACTGCTAACCAGGTACTTCGGATCTTGTGCCAAGCGATCAACAGGCAAGGAATGGCACTGCCTTCTTTTCAGGGGCAGTTGACCCTGGTCATCAGAAGAAGGTTGGGCCACTATGACACAATGGGAACAGAGTAGACCATGTATGACATTCAGAAGGTCCTCTGGGGCATATCTTGGTAATCATCTACCTAATCCTATATTTAAAAAAAAAAAAAAAATTAATATGCAAATTGACCATACTTCTGCTACAACCACAAACCAAGCCCACCAGCCAATCAGGAGCAAGTATGCAAATTAACCCAACCAAGATGGCTGCAGCCACGGAGAGAGCAGGAGGCTTGGGTTTCCCCGGCAATGGAGGAAGCCAAGCTTTCTGCCTGCCCTGGCTGGCCAGGCCTCTGCTCAAGGCTACAAAGTTTCAATTATAGAAGATAAAGAAATCCCAACAAAAATGGCAGCAGCCACAGAGCTGGAGAGAGCAGGAGGCTTGAGTTGCCCCCGGCAATGGAGGAAGCCAAGCTTCTGCAGCCCTGGCCTGCCTTGGCCTCCGCTTAAGGCTACAAAGTTTTAATTATAGAAGATAAATAAATCCCAGATACCAGGGCCTCCACTTGGGTTGGTGGGGGTCATGGCCAGCCTGCAAACCACCACAGGCCCCTCACCCAGGCCACCCCATGCCCCAAGGGAACCCCTACCCTGATCTGGGACACTCTTCAGGGCAAACCAGCCGGCCCCCACCCATGCACCAGGCCTCTATCCTATCTAATAAAAGAATAATGTGCAAATTGACCATCACTCCAACACACAAGATGGCTGCCCCAATGTGGTCAAAGATGGCTGCCTCCATGTGGACACAAGATGGCCACCACAAGATGGCCTGCAAGGGAGGGCAGTTGGGGGTGATCAAGCCTGCAGAGGAAGGCAGTTAGGGATGACCATGCCGGCAGAGGAGGGAAGTTGGGGGCGACCGGGCCTGCAGGGAAGGGCAGTTGGGGGTTGGGGGGGAGGGACCCAGGCCTGCAGGGGAGGGCAGTTAGGGGTGACCAGGCCTGCAGGGGAGGGCAGTTAGAGGAAAACAGGCTAGCAGGGGAGCAGTTAGGCATCAATTAGGCTGGCAGGGGAGTGGTTAGGGGGTGATCAGGCTGGCAGGCAGAAGCGGTTAGGGGCAATTAGGAAGGCAGACAGGCGAGCAGTTGGGAGCCAGCAGTCCTGGATTGTGAGAGGGATGTCCGACTGCCTGTTTAGGCCCAATCCAGGTAGGATTGGGCCTAAATGGGCAGTCAGACATCCCTCGAGGGGTCCCAGATTGGAGAGGGTGTAGGCTGGGCTGAGGGACACTGCCCCCACCCCCATGCACGAATTTCGTACACCAGGCCGCTAGTTGTAATAATGAATGGATAAGAGTAGCACTTGTGGGTTAAGAAGGTTATGATGACCAAGAGCACAGATCCTTCAATGATGAGAATCTGGGTCACACTCCAGGTAAGCCCCCTGAGCCAGAAGAACTGCTAGCCAAGGGGGAGAGAAATCTATAATGGGTTGTAGAGGAAGAAATCAATGAGTGTCAGGTGTCCCTGAGAACTATGGTTTGTCACATTAAACTTTCTAGGAAAAGAGGCTGACTAGAATTTAGAGGATGTGTTCCCAAATAGGATAAATTTTTATAAGAAATAAGTAGGTCTTAGAGGTACAAGGGTAATCTGTGATACAGTGTCAGATTACCCCCTTAAGTGCTGAGAACTCCCTCCCCCAGCTTCCAGGACTGTTAGCTGCTGACAGCCAGCAGTTGAGTCCTCCAGGAGTTGCCCTTGGCTAAGGGAGATGCCTCCCCTAAGGTCATGCCTGCTCACTAGAAACAGTGCAGCCAGTGAGTTGGTCAATGTAAGGGCACAAAGGCTCAGCTCCTTTGCCTCCATTTGGGACACATCTAAAGGGACCTCTAAACTCCAATGCTCCCCAGGGGCAGCTAAGGCCCTTGCTGCAAGACAGCATGATTCAACTTCTTCCTCTGCACAGTCTTCTCCTCACTCTCTCACGGGGGTTGAGGGCACTCCCTTGTAAACTTCCTACACACAAATCTCTCTCTCAGAGTCTATTTCTTTGCATCATGATCTGAAACACAATATATATATATATAAATCCTAACAATCATTCATACACCTTGACCCTGTAGTCACATCTAAGATAGTCTAAGAAAATAATGACAGATGGAATCCAATTTTTTAGTTTACTGCGGTGACACTATAATTTTAATATATAAATAATCTAAATGTTCAACAAGAGATGTATAAGTAAAGTAATAGTATAGAATTACTTAAAGCCATTACAATTCCGTTTTCGAATATATAGTGATACAGAAAAGTGTTTACAATATAACTTAAGTGAAAATAGCAGGATACAAACCTTTGAAACTATAAATGGTTCACAAGCATACTGCTGAAAGATCTGTCATGTGTAAGAGAAATTAGATGGCCCAATGGTAAATATATGAGGAAAATCCAAGAAAACAGTCAAATTTTGTTTGATTGGCTAGAATTTTACCTCAGAGTCAAACCAATTGTTAGATGAAATAAAAGATAGTTTCTCAGTACTGAATATTTCAAGAACAGCATAAATAACCACCTGGCAAGCTTGATGTAGAATAGAATTTAGTCTTTTTTAAGGTACCTTTTGGCCCTTTGGAATTACATTCTACAGTGGACAAGTGTCTTAGAGATGTGTGGTTTTAGTCTAGTTCCCTTTGGTTTGCTTTACTTCAGTTGGTTTTTGTAGTTAACAACTTAACTCTTGAAGACTTCTGATTTCTTTGGTTTATTTGAACAATTAAGGGAGAAGGAAATTGCTTGGTCATTCTCACCTCAAAACTCTACAATCCTCAGACCTTTATCACAAGCCTTAGATGAAAAGGATTTCAATTTTTTAAAAACTAATTTAAGGTGGTACCACCTAGAGTAGGAATAGGAATTGGCAATAAAAAGGAGTATATATAAGGGAGGGAGCAGTGCTTTTTAAAAGTTAAGATTTATATTTGGATAAACGAACTGTGATGCTAAGTCATGTTTCGTGTCTAACTAGCCCCGTGTGGATTCTCTCACTTTCGGCAGAGCCCAACCACACCAAAGCAGTTCAAAGACTCTGACCCCATTTCATCGCCAAGCTCCTGACATTTTCAAGGTCTAAATAAAAATCCAACATTCTCTTTTTCCCAGTCCCTTGCCCCCACCCCAAAATAGTTCAAACACCTACAATGGGTCATTTGAGGGTTTTTTAAGGAGTGAAATTTAAGGCAGACACACCATCCACAGCCGGTCCCCACATTCCCATAACTGCAGCTGGGCCGCAGAAGGAAGAGATTAGACTGGCCCTCTGAGAAGAGATAGACCTCCTCTCGATCTTCTTTGTGCCCGCCCTTCAGGGAGGTGTGTCAGGCCCTGTTTGTCCCTGCCCTCCCTCTCCAACCAAGGATGTCCTAGCCCGCCCGTGGACGAGGGGGCCCCTCAAAGCAAATGGGACCTATGATTTTGTGTTTTCAACAAGTTACCAGGGTGTGCTGACAGCCTTTTCTCCCCTCTTCACCTCATTTTTCTTTATAACATGAGTAAAATGTAAGAATACGTCAAGGGGAATTGATTGGAAATCTAAGAGGCAAAGGGACCCTGAAGTGACTGTCTGGTAAAACAAGAAACTGAAAATGAGGGCGTAGTGCATCTACATCCTCTCCATTCTGTCTGTAGAACGGGAGAAATCTCTTGATATAGAACCATCGGTTGAGAAAAAAAAAGTACATGTGGAACCTAAACACATGTTTATTCCACAAATACGTTTATAACCCTCGCTCCACATCAGGCGATGTACTAGATGCTGGAGATACACAGACCTAAACCCTGCCCTCCTGGAAATCATGTGCCAGCAGCTCAGAGATTTCTCAGAAATTGTCCCATCACACCGGGTGGGCGGAGCAACACTGCCAGACAGCCGCGCTGTGGGCTCATCCATCCCTTCGATGTTCCCAGGAGTGCAGAGGAAGGGAAACACTAGCCAGGAACATCCGGAGAGAAGAATTACCTGGGATAACACGAGAAGATCTGCAGAGCTGCACCTGTTCCCTCTCCTCCTCTGCCAAGCAGGACTACAAGGTTGAATTGGAGAGAGCAGGTATCAGGAACTCCTGAGAAACACTGAGAGCCCAGCGTAAGCAACAGCCCTGGGTGTTACTGCAAGCCCTGGGCAACACTGCAGAGCTGGATAACTCGATCTTGCAATCATCCCAACTTTGGCCTCATTATCAATCTCCAAGACACTGCATGCACTTCAGCTGCCTTAAGCTACCCCAAACCCTCCAATAAGCCTAGACATGCCATCAGACGAGTGTCTGATTTAAAATGCAAATGAGGTTTAACCTCAGGGATGCATCAACAAACCCTAGCCAGCCCTCCACGGAGACAAGCAGAAGAGGTGTAATGGAAAAAGCATGGGTTTGTGGCCAGACAGATCTGGTTCTCCACCTGAGTTCCACCCCTTACTGCTCTGTGGCCTCCGGCAAGTTACTTCACCTCTTTCAAGCCTCCGTGTTCTCAGCCATTACCTGCAGATAATGCCTGCCCAAATACATTTGGGGAAAGATTAAAATACAAATAAGTTCTTCATCTCTTATGCCATCTATCCTCACCTTGGAAGGGAACCTATAGAGCTCAGCAAAAATAAAGTGGGCATTGGCAGAGCCCATGCTGAATAGAGAGTACCTCCTGTGTTTGCTGTTGCCGCTCACCTTGGCCGGGAGGTGAGAGAGGGGTCCTGATGCAATTTGCACAGATCCAGGCAATCACCTGAGCAGGAGCCAGGCCTCTGGGCAAAGTGTACAGAGGAGCCATCAGCACCACAATCTCCCTAAGAAAGAGGCTGAAAAGTGCATTTACTGCTTCAAAAGCCATAGGTTCTAAATAATCTGGCCTAAAAATAAAGAAGAAAAGAAAGATTGGACTTGGCTTTACTTAACAGGTGACATCATGGGATTCACAGCCTCTTACCTGGCATTACCTGAGGGCTGGCCTACACCACCACTTCCTGTATAAAGAAAAGGCCCTGACCCACATCCAACCGTAGTGACTCCCACTACGATCAGGCAGCCCGTGATCAGTTCCAACTCAGCCTGGTCCTCCCCACACAAGAACCAGCTTTGGCTTTCCTGCCTCCCTGCTGCTCATCCTGCTCTTCCTCCCACGTGAAAGCCCTCCTTTCCTGTTTGCCCGTCAATCGTCCCCCATCCCCACATTCCAGCTCAAATGGACCCTTCTGTCAGGGGGAGGTAACAGAAGCTGGTGCCCAGGATCTGTGTCCAGAGCCCTGGGGTCTGCTGGGCCCATCAGGGTGGTAGTCTGGACACTCACTTTGGAAGGTGGGTCTCAACCAGGCTGCCTTTAGAATCACTTCAGGAGCTTTTAAAAACATATAGAGCCCAGATCCCACCCAAACCTACTATATCGGGACCCCTTGGGGTCAGGAAGTGCCTAGGCATCTGTATTTTGTAAATGCTTCCTCCTAGATTTTGAGGTGCAGCCCTAACTTAAAAAAAAAAAAAAAAAAACACTGCTCGCAGGTAAGGACTTCTCTACAGAACAGAAATTGGATACCATGGTATTACTTCAAAGACTACAAATAGAGCTAATGGAAAACTATACAAAAAGCAGTAGTTGGACAACCTGACCATTTACAAATCAAAGGGACCAGGTAATAAGTAGTTTGGGATGTTCAAAGAGCTGGGTAAGAAACCAGTGAAAGGTTTCATTATTTCTCGGAATTTATTGGCAAGCAGAGGGGTGGAAGGGAGTGGAAACTAAAATGTCTGGCCGTTTGTCCTGAACTTAACCAGCACCTGTAGGTCTGTAATTAACAAAGCAAGGAGAGTCGTAGGGAAAATATGACCTGTAAATACATCCAGGACCATGGAATTCTCAGGCACTCGGCAAAAAGTCTCACTTACGGGCAAAAAATGCAAAACAACATGCGATCTTTGCTTTGTTTTGGAAAGGGTAACCATACGACAGGAGAAAAGAAACACAGGAGAGGCTGTGTTTTTGGACTTGAGTGGCAGCGTTTCGTACAGCAACTCATGAAACTTTAATTGCTAACGTGGTTCAAATTGGCAGGGACAGCAAGTCACGTGGGTCGAATGCTAACAAAAGATTCTGAAGGAAGGTGCTGTGGCAAGTCCTCAGCAAGAAGAGGTGCTAAGCCAGGCGCCCTTGGGTCAGCGCTTGCTCACTTTAAACTTAATTTTGCATTCTAATTAGCAACCTAGGAGAGAGAGCAAAAGACTCCCCCACAGCCGGCCCCCCCTCCCCCAAAGAAACCCAAGGCAGACTTGCTAAGGGGGATGTTGGCAAACCCCAAGGAGTGGAGCAGATTGAGGTGGATGAGCCCATAAGTTTTAACCAATAGACAAGCCGAAAGCTGAGGGTATTTATAAAAAGACAAACTAGTTCATCAGAGGGACACTAATCAGAAACCTTTATACTGCAGAACCAAAGCATCCAGCCCCCCAAAAATGTCTAAACTAACAGGGGTAAGAGTGGACTGCACCCTTGTGAGGAGGTCAGGCTGTGCAGGGCCCAGCCAGCCTGCAGCTCAGAAGCAGCTTGATAACGCTCAGTACGTGGATTACCAGCTGTAGACGGTTTCTTTCTAGAAAAATAAAATGTTACAAGAAACGTTTATTAGCCAAATGACTCCCTTCAAGATCTTTTCCCCAACCACTGCCCTGCTTTGATCAGCATGTGCAAATAGCCAGAATCTAAAAAACCTTCATATTTCTACAGCAGCTGACGTAAGACAGAAAGGGGAGGGGGGAGTGCTGGTCACAGGGAGAAAGGTGTTTCAATAGCCACGTGCACTGAGTACCTGTTTTGGGTCTGGCCCCGTATTAGAGCCGTGATTCCTATTGTTCCATTTAACCAGGAGGGCAGTTGTGAGGCAGTCGTTGTACCCAGGGCCGCAGAAGTTAAGCAAGTGCAGTGAGAATATACATCTATGAGTGCAACCATCTGTATTTGAATTGTGTCCCTCGGGCTCCACAATCTATGATCTTTCCATCTGTTGGTTGCACAGTCACCCATTGTTCTCTGCGAGAGGGCTCCTCCCACACGTTCTTCCCAGCCTCCATTCTGCCTCTGGAGCCTTGAAAGCCTCCCTGGATGGTATTAGTACGCGGACCTTTTCACTGTGGCCCGGGCCATCAGCAAGCCTCTCCTTTACATACACACAGATGGTTTCCACCAATCTCATCACCCCTCTGGCTCACTACTGAGCCAGGGAGGGCAAAGATCCCTTTCTTCTGGGCGTGTCCCTACTCCTCGGAAATGCTTCATGCAGAATTCTGTGGTTCTCACTTCTAGGAAGTCAACCTTAGGCCCAGTGGGTAAGGAATCAGTTGAGTGTCGATCTATGAACCAGGAGGTCACGGGCCCAAGTTTCAGGCTCCATCCCCAGTGAGAGGTGTGCTGGAGGCAGCTGATCAATGATTCTCATCATTGATGTTTCTATCTCTCTCTCTCCTCTCCCTTCCTCTCTGATATCAATAAAAATATATTTAAGAATCAGGCAAAGATAAACAATCCAATCAAAAAAATGGGCAAAGGACCTAAAAAGACACTTTTTGAAAGAGGACATACAGAAGGCAGAGAGACATATGAAAACATGCTCAAAGTCACTAATCATCCAAGAGATGCAAATCAAAACAACAATGAGGTACCATCTCATACCTGTCAGAATGGCTATCATCAACAAATCAACAAACGACAAGTGCTGGCGAGGGTGCAGAGAAAAAGGAACCCTCGTGCACTGCTGGTGGGAATGCAGACTGGTGTGGCCACTGTGGAGAACAGTATGGAGTTTCCTCAAAAAACTAAAAATGGAGCTCCCATTTGACCCAGTGATCCCACTTCTAAGAATATATCCCAAGAAACCAGAAATACCAATCAGAAAGGACATAGCAGCACATTTTACAATAGCTAAGATTTGGAAACAGCCTAAGTGCTCATCAGCAGATGAGTGGATTAAAAACCAGTGATACACAATGGAATACTATGCTTCTATAAAAAAGAAGGAACTTTTTCCATTTGCCACAGCATGGATGGACCTGGAGAGCATTATGCTAAGCCAGTCAGAGAAAGATAGATATCACATTATCTCACTCATTTGTGGGATATAATAAACAACATAAACTGATGAACAAAAATAGACTCAGAGACTAAGAAACACTGAACAGACCGTCCAACCTCAGAGAGAAGGCAGGGGTCAAGGGTGGATAAGAGATCAACCAAAGGACTTGTATGCATCCATATTTGCCTAACCAATGGACACAGACACTGGGGTCATGGAGACTTGACCTGAGGGGTGGGAGTGGTGGGGGGGCTGTCAATCGGGGGAAAAGGAGACATATGTAATACTTTAAACAATAATAATAAAAAAAAAAGAATCAGGAGGAGGGGTTGAGACGGTGCCACATAGTAGACAGATTGATGTGTTGAATCTCAAATAATGTGTTGAGATTCAAATGCGTTCTCAGCATCCTAGCTGGAGCCTTTTCATATACTGACTTCCCTTGTTTCCCTCTCCAGGGACTGTCCCTGCTTTCTCCTGTCTTGTGTAGATTAACACCCCTCTGAAGTTGTTCTGGCAACTACTTATCCTCAGTAAGACGGGGATAACAAACAAGCAAAGTGCGCACTGAGGTTGAGTGGCTGCCAGCAATGGGCCTCTTTGGGCAAAAAGAAGGAAGGGGCTGTGGGTGGGAAATGATCATTAAATTTGACTCCAAAAGGTTCAGTCAACATTTCAGGCAACGACAGATGCTTCTTTTAGCTGATAAGTCATTTATGTGTCGGACCTCCTGGGCAAACTGAGAAGCTGTTGAAATGTTAAAAATTAAATCTGAACACAGGGTGCCCGAACCCAAGATGAACAAGTCCAAACCAGCCTGCGGTCCCTCTTCCCACCACATCTTATCATCTAACCAAAGCCCTGTGCTGTGACAGCTGCCGCTGCCACCTGCCCGCCACCAAGATGCAGAGTGGGTGTGACCCAACACTGCTTCTGCCACAGAAGAGAGAGGACTGGATGAGGGCCCTGCTTACTCATGGGGCGGGTGCCACATGAAAGAGTACCTAGCATGCAGCTTCCAACATGAGATGTGGACAAGGCAAGGGACTCAAATCATAAAATACACTGTTTTGCTACAGCTACTGGACCCAAATGCAGCTTTGGATGCCATCCTTGGATTTCTTGAGGCTTTCCAATACCTAGAACATAGTAGGTTCTCAAAACATATCTTCAGAATAAAAAAAAATGAAAACATGCCTTCGGGGGGAAGAGGGTATGGAGAAGGAGAGCTGGGTCCCTGTAGCCCACTCCCAGGGAAGACAGGGAAAAAGCATTTTGCTTGACAGGCATGCGATGACGAGAGGCATGCCAGCACGGTAGAAAGAGTACCAGTCTTGGCCTGGAGCCTCTAGATGGGCATGTGAAAGAATTTCCCAAGGTTCTGGTTAAAAGTACAGATCCTAGGCCTCCACTCCCTAAGAACTAAGATTCTGGGGTGGGGCCCAGGAATTTGCTTTATTTTGTTTGTTTGTTTTCAAACACCTAGAATAGAATTAGTATTTTAAAAGTGAGGGATAATCTATATACAGTGACATGTATAGATAGAGCTTAAGCATACAGTTTGATGAGTTTTCACAAATGAGTAATATTTATGGAACTCATACCCCAATAAAGATTTAAAACATGTCCATCACCCCAGAAAGTTCTTTACGCTCCTTTTTAGTGAGTCCTTCCCATCCTCCTTCTCCCCCCACCCCCACCGGCAATCATGGCTCTGCTTTCTATCTCCATAGATAGTTTTTGCCTGCTCTTAAATACCACGTCAATGCAATTATAGAATATAAACATAGACTCACAGTCTTTTACGTCTGGCTTCTTTTGCTCAACAATGTTTCTGAGGTTCATCCAAGTTGTTACATGTATCAGTCATTCATTCTCTGTGTTGCTGAAGTAATTCCATTGTGCAAGCACCACAATTGGTTTAGGCATTCTCTGGTTGCAGGGTTGGAAACTTGGGTTGTTTCTGGCTATAGTAGTAAAGAAGTATATTAGTTTTCAGTGGCTGTGTCACAAGTTGCCATCACTTTAGTGGCTTCAAACAACATAAATGTATTCTTCCCCATTTTCTATGGGTTGGGTTCCAGGCACAGGTCTGTGGGCTCCACGGCTCGGGGAGTCACCAGGCTGAAATCAAGGAGTTGGTCATGGCTGGAGTTTCCTCTGAAACCCAGGTCCTCTACTAAGTTTATAGAATTGTTGGTGAAGTTCAATTCTTACGGCCAGAGGACCAAAGTCCTCAGCTTCTGGGGTGACCCTCCTTTCCCTGCCACGTGTCTGTCTCCACAACATGGCAGTTTGCTTCTGGGGCCACAACAGTACATCAGCTACTATTTCAAATCTCTCTGACCTCCAGGCCCCTTTCAAAGGGCTCACCCAGGATGATCTCCCCTGTGATTGGTTTAAAGTCAGCTGATTAGGGGCATCTTCGAAATCCTTGCTCCTTGCCAGATAACAGGAGTTATAGCCCATCATGTCCACAGTCAGGGCATGGACCCAGGGGATGGGAATCCTGAGTCATCTTGGAATGCTGTCCACCACAAGCAAGTATGAGCATTCTGGAGGTACTTCATTATTCAAGCGTGTATCTCTTAAAAAATACATGAGCATTTCTTTTTTTATTATGCAATTTCTTTCTTTATAGTCCTATACAGTCATGATTCTGCTTATAATGAGTATTGAAACATGGACGAGCTCACAACATATATTCAACTTAGTAATATAAGAATTTGCTTTTTCTTAACAAGCTCCACAGGTGATTTTAATGCAGGTGGTCTGTGGCTCACAGTCTGAGGGACAACTGCTCTAGGTCTCATTTAACTGGTTGCCTTACCATAAGCTTCAGAGATGATCAGAGTTCTTGCTGCCTTTCCCCCAGGGGATCTCTTTAGCCTCTCAAAAGGTAATGGCCCTACAGCCTTCAAGACCTGCATGCAGACAAAAATGTTCCGGAGATGCTGCCTGTAAAGCCACTCTTCAGCAAACAAACCCCAGGTCAGCCAGAAGAGGAGATTCTGGTAGGGCTGAGTGGTAAGAAAAGGAGAGAAATACTATCTGAACCACAGCTCCTGCCCTACTAAAATTTCCATCATATGCTGTAAAAGCATGAGTGCCTCGAAAATTCCTGGAAAACACAGAGGTTTTTCATTGCTTTGTTTTAGAAAGAGGACAGGGTTCATCTTTCCATTATTATAAAATATCAGTAAACTGAGAACTCAGCATCCTGAAACACAGCATAAAAGTTTAATTTTGCCCTGGCTGGTATGGTGTTTCTCAGTGGTTAGAGCTTCAACCAGCACACCAAAGGGTCTTGGGTTTGAGTCTCAGTCAAGGGCAAGAACCTGGGTTCCAGGTCGATCCCTGGCCCTGGTCAGGGCATGTGCAGGAGGCAACGAATCATTGATGAGTCTCTCTCCTCTCTCTCTCTCCTCTCTCTCTCTCCTTTCTCTCTCTCTTTCTCTCTCTCTCTCTCTCTCTCTCTCTCTCTCTCTCTCTCCTTTCTCTCTCTCTCTCTCGCAAAATCAATGGAAAAATATCCTCAGGTGAAGATTAACAACAAAAGTTTACTTTCATGTTATGTTATTACTGGCTTAACTTTAATGGACTTGTAGGAGGAACAGAATAATAAAGGGCATTCCTCTGAGTGCTCTAACAGAGAAAGGACCTCAGTTAGAGTTCAAGGATGTTCTATTGGAAAGCCGACTGACCTTGGGAATGCTCAAGTCTGAGACACACAAAACGCAGAGTTCAGGACACAGCCCCTCCCTGGATCAGGAGTTCAATGTCTCACCAGGTGTGTGTGAGTGAGAGAAATCAAAAACAGGACTAAGGAGGAACTAGCGAGTTTCGTTCCCAATCTTAAACCACTGAAGTGAAATGCAATCTGCACGCTATGTCCAGGTGAAGGGACCAGAAAGACAATGCCAAGCGCTCACCTGGGAACCGCTGGAATGCAGTCTGTCAACATGGGGCTTTCCTCGCTGCAGCAACCTGGTGCCCCACCTTCTTCCAAACCAAGACCCTCTCCTGTTCTGTTCTCCGAGCATTGCTTCGGTGCCTGGTGGAGACTCGCGGCAGTGTGGGGAATGACTCCTCTACCGAGCATGTGTGCTCCAGAGCAGTGTCCATTCTCACAGTTGAGTTGAGAAGACAACTTTAAAGTCCCCTGTAGAATTTTTAAAAACCACACATGATCAGAAATTGAAATTACAAGATCTGGAAAGCACCAGTCACTTACAAACAGGTCGTATCCCCAGAGCTTCTTTCAAATTCACTGTTGAAAGGTCAGAACACATTTTCTAAAAGGACAGTGTTGTGTCTGTAGTTCAAACCTAATGAATTCATAATGCAGCGAAAGTCATACATGTGCGATGAAGACATTTCTGCTGCATTATTATAACTTTAAAATACTTTAAAGAAAAATAGTTAAATGAGTTCTCTTTAATGACAGCCTGAGGAAAAAATATTTAATTAGAATTTGATGAAAATGAGGAGAGTTTTGTAGAAAGCATGAGGAAATCTGGACTCAGGAGGACTTGAGATTCTTATCTCACATTCTTTTAAAAGATGGCATTTTTCTCTTTATGAAAATAGTATATTATGGAGACATTAAACATACATTAAAAGTATAAATTATGCATAGCCAACATGATGTGACTACTGTTAACACTGCATTATATTTCTGTTCAACTGTTTTATTCCAAACATATGTATGTGTTTTTAATTGGAAAATAGAAACATTTTAAAAATTCACTTTTTTGCTATAAAAGTATTCATTCTATCATCAATGCTGTATATTAACTTCCTTCTTAATCCTTGCCAAGTTGATCAATCAAAATTTGCCTCATCTTAACTTTCATTTATTTGATCACTATTGAGATTAGTCTTTGCTTTCCTCAGATTTAAGTGCCACTTATATTCTGTGGTCTATAAATTATCTTTTGTGTCTTTCACCTAATTTTCTGCTGGAGTACTCTTAGTGAGTATAAAATATTTCCTTGGCCAGATACATATATTACAAATATTTTCATAGCTTGTCATTTTTTTTACTTGGTTCATGGTGTTATTTGACAGACAGAATTTTAAATTCTGTCAAAACCATTCCTTTTCCATTTTTCCTTTTTTTATGTATAGAAACAATTTTCCCACATGATACAATATCTATGTTTCTTTACTTCAAGCTGGTATATAATTTAATTTTTATATTTTTAAAATATCGAGCATTGATATGATCAAAAGGCCAAATCTTTAGAGATAGATACAGAGAGGCCTTGCTTCTACCCCTACCTTCCTTACCCATCACCCTCACTCCCTCTGGGAGCCATTTTTATTCATGTCTGGTTTATCTCTCCAGTGCTTCTTTTTGCAAACTTTAAAACCATTACTGATTTGATTATTCTAGTATTTGTACAGGGTATTACATTTTAAAAATATTTTTCTAATGAAATTCTTAATTGGTCATGGCTGATCTAAAAGACAACTTGATTTCTGAACATTTATTTTGAATATGTTCATCTTGTTGAATTTCTAATCATTTTGCAGTTGTCCTGAGTTCTAAATACACAATCATATCATCTTTATAATTTATACTGACAATTTTATAATGTATAATTTTATCCTCTGCTTCCTAATAGTATACACTAATTTTAGTTTGTATTTTACAGGCCATTGACTGCTGTGGACAAGTTAGGGGGAAGAAAAGCAGGAAGTTATGCACTGGATCTCACAGTCCTCTGTCTAGAACTGACACAATCATTTCAAACACATTTTAGTGCCTAAATCAGGTCACATAACCATGCCTGGCTTCAAAGGACATAGAAATTCGATCCTACCATTTTCCCCAAAGGAAGATAACTTGAAATATAGGTGGACAGCCCTAACAAGCTACCATCCCAATCCCAGGCGGAGCCCCGGCTCTGTGCTCTAGATTAGCCTTGGCGATAGCACTGTCTAGAAATGGCTAGTCTTCTTCTGTTCTCCCTTGGAGCGCATTCCTTTGCCAGCCCAGAATTTCACTAATGCTCAGCACGTGCCCCATCTTGGATGACACTAATTGCCAGAGGGCTTCCTTCATTGTGGTGGTTGCAGCCTGTACCCAGAAACATCTGCTTGGTACCATTTTAATTCCATACCTTTTTATTTTACTTTATTTGAATTTTAGGAAATTGTGGGTACTGAAAAGGAAAAGCATTTACATTCCAACATGGAAGGGGTGGAATTGAGAAATAAAGCCTAGGATTGCCATTTAAGCGTTATGACCAGCAGGGCCCAGGAGAGCCTCTCCAGCCCTCTCTGCAAGGGGGTTCTGTCCAGGTTCCAATGCATCAAACATCTTATTCCTCCCAGGCCAGGTCTCCGCCTCTCACAAAATAAGCCCCTGAGTCTGTGGAAATGGTATATAATTAAGTCCATAAATAATTAGGTTCGCCATAGATTTAAAACTGTCCGCTGACCCCATTTGCCCACATGTGTGACAGGACCCCTTAGGGATCGAGTCAGGCACTATCCCTAAATAAAAGGCTGTGGGCTTCACTGGACTCTTAGGCCTTCTTCATCAAAGGTCAGGAATGGCTCTACTATTCTGGCCAATCTATATATCTGAATTAGTTTGCTAGAACTGCCATTTAAAAATATATACCACAGATGTGCAGGCTTAAACAACAGACATTTCTTTTCTCACAGTCCTGGAGTCTGAAAGTCTAAGATCACAATTTCAACAGGTTTGGTTTTTCCTGGGCCTCTGTCCTTGGCGAGCAGACAGACTCCTTCTCACAAGGTCTTACCTCTGTGCATGCATGTCCCTGGTGTCTCCCTGTCTAGTCAAACTTCCTCCTCTTATAGGACACCAGTCCTTGGATTGGGGCCACCCTAATGATCTCAGTCTAACTTACTCATCTCTTTAAAGATTCTATCTCCAAATGCAGCCACATTCTGAGGTACTGAGTCAACATAGGAATTTTGGGAGGACACAGGTCAACCATATTAATATCCTAAATATTGATTGCACTGGTATCAAAATGGTATCAATAGCTAATGCTCATCTTGCTGATTCCTAAGTCACTAGCTTTCATAGTTAAAACACATTTCTGACTGTTACTATGCTAACTAATGAAGTCGCACCTGCGTCTTTACATCACTAGTTTCACAACCAAACAGATACAAGGACACCCAAATGACAGAGCCGAGTAGCCGGGGAGGTTGGTGAAGTGAGTTTCCGACTTTTATACTGAGAGGTGAGGACCGTAAAACTGGGCTCCTTTTCATAGTAGCTGTATTCCCCTTAAGATTTCCACAAACACAGTGTGACATCATGTGTATGCCAGCTTCGACTCTAGAGGCAGCCAATGACCTCAATAGGGAATCCATACTCAAGGATTAGTTATAGGGTAACACTCAGGACACTACAAAAAAATGCTCCAGCCACCCAGAAACTGGTCAGTGTCCTCGCTGGAGCAACCCTGTCTGATGTTTGGCCATATTTTATTATTCCAAGTGATTCTCTGCTCCCCAGAGAGACTGTGAATTCCCTCACACATAATTCTTATAATAAATCCTTTTTCTGCTCAAATAGCCAGATTTAGTTTCTTTGCAGTCATCAGACTGACACAGTTACCAAACCTTGCTTTTCAGGAAGCATATATAGTACAGTATATAGCATACTTTATTTTTAGAAAACATACCTAGTGTAGTATAGGGGTCTCCTCTCTCACACATGTAAATCACAGGTTGAGCAGTTGATGTGCTTACATTTAGCTGCATTAGACCCACAACAGAGAGGGGAGGAATTAGAGAATCGTGCCATGTCAGAAGGAGGAGGAACTGTAACAAACATCTACTGCAGATGAAGAAGCAGAGTCCTAGAGAGAAATGTTTGCTCACGTTACACCTGTTTTCATCCCTACTGCCAAGAGGATTTTTATTTTTATTTATTTTAATCCCCACCGAGGACATGCTTTCACTGATTTTGGAGAGAGAGGAATGGAGATGGAGAGAAAGGGAAACACCAATGTGAGAGTGAAGCATCAACGGCTGTCTCCTGTATGCACCCTGACTGCGACTCGAGCCTGTGACCTGGGTATGTGCCCTGGCCAGGAATCGAATTGGCGACCTTTTGGTGTATGGGGCGATGCTCCAGCCAACGGAGTCACGCCGGTCAGGGCACCAAGAGGATGTGTTAAAGTAACTCCTATACTTCATTCCATAATTCTTAGAACTTAAGGATTATTTTTATTTTTATTTAATCTCCAAACCTATGAAAGTCAGTCTGGAAGATGAATACAAGGGGTTTTCTTAATTGTTGGGGTTATAACTTGGGAAATAAAAATTTTCTATTGCTGTTTAGACCCATAACCCAAGGTGGAGAGCGGTATAAGAGAAGGAAAGAGAACTGGGCCTTTAGTAGAAACATGGACGAGCCCAGGTGTGCTACCTGTGCAACCATTCACCTTGGCACAGATCCCCCAGCCTCAGCAGTAATTCATCACAGGTTCATTCGGGCATGTTTTGCTCTCTTTCAGAAAACAACTCAGCTAGGCTTTGGATCAGCATCCTGTGAGGTGGCAGCAGAAGCTTCCTTGGCTGGGGGACTGAGAGGGGAACAAGATCTTCATGCCTGAACCTGTCCACATGTCTTCCCCAGCCAGGCCAGGCCAGCCAGGAGGAACTGCTGATTTTTATGAATGTCATCTGGGGCAATTCACTCCTCTGTGTTTGCCATTCAGACATAACTATGGGTGGAGGGGGGTCTCTCTCTCTCTCTCGCTCGCTCGCTCTCTCTCGCTCTCTCGCTCTCTCGCTCTCTCGCTCTCTCGCTCTCTCGCTCTCTCGCTCTCTCGTGTGTGTATGTCTGTGTGTGTGTGTGTGTGTGTGTGTGAGAGAGAGAGAGAGAGAGAGAGAGAGAGAGGAAGAGAGAGAGAGAGAGAGAGTTTTAAACCTAAAACAAAAACTATTCAAAGAAAATACATGTTGTCCTTAGATCTCCATGACGCACACTTTCTGAATTAGATGCATATTCACAGAGAATTCGTCTTAAAACCCCTGTGAGCTTAAAAATAGACTAACAACTATTTTCTAAGCCCCATCTCTTTGGAATTTAAAGTGTTTTTATGAGTGGGGATTGTTTCTGTGGAGGAAGGGGGAAGGAAGTTCAGCATAATTAAGTAGATTTAAGAAAATAATTTAATTATTTACCATACTACCCCATACTTTAAGATTTACTCATGTTAATAATACAACTTATTCTGGTTATCCATTCATTCATCTATTCGTCTACTTTTTGAGTCATTAAGACTTGACTGTGTGCCTATCAGGGTCAAGGCATTGCGCTAAGAGAAATATACAGGAAGGTGCCTGGAGCACTTCCGAGCGGGATATTGATACACAAGCAAATTGAAGGTACCATGATTTGAGCTTCTGAGATTTTTGGACTAATGAAAGCTCAGAAAAAGTGGCATCTATGTTGCTGGCAAAACTGCCAACAAAAGAGATAGCACACAGAACAATCCACAGTGATTTCCATCAGCCAAGAAACCTCAATTCATTATGGCCGTCCAAGGAGAAAGTTAATTACTGGCTTCAGTTCATTGCTTTCTTGGCTCTGCAGTGTTCTCTTTACACAGAAGGCGAGAGAAGGCAGAAAGGAGTTGAAAGAACAATCCTTCCAAAATACACTAGAGAAGAATCAAAAACACAGATGGTCCTCTCTGTGGCCCTCGTGACTAGGCGGATCCTCTTGCCCAGATCCTAAAAGGCTTAGTGAACGCAGAAATGGCAGCTGTGAATGTTAACACATTAATTAGTCTCTCTTCTGTACCCAAAGATCCAAGGCTTTCTGAACAGTCTTTCAAGACCCAGCTCAGACAACGCCTCCCTAAGAAAACCTTCCGTGACCTCTCCACCCCCAACCCCGCACACACAACCAGGCCAGGCCAGGCCCCCAGTACTCCCGCACATCATGCTTATCCCTCACCGCTCAGCCCTCAGCATCAGCATCGTGTGCTTGTGCGTCCCTCCCTCACGGGCCAGGTGGACATAAGTCAGGTCTTCGGCACATAATAAATGATACATAATACATAGGTCATGAAATTTGCAGATTATAAGTTTAAGGAAAAACAAAAACAAAATATTTATTGTGTACATTTCAATAATAAAGACTACCTTACATTCATAAACAGAAAAAAAAAATCTGGCATATGGTAGAAGATAAACAATGACCTATCTCACAGGGTATATGTAACCCACCACATCTTCCAAATTGCTAAGGGAGAGGCAATTAGCCAAAAGGTAATTCAACTCTAACCACTGAAGGTGTGGGGTCCGTTTATTTTTAATAGTGGGGAGCATTTCAGAACAGGCTGCTGACGCACATACACATGGAAGGCTCCATGATGTGATTTACTGAAATCTTGGACCAATTAAAACTTTAGTTGTTGGAACTCACTCTCCAAACTTTGCAAGATTATTGCACGTAGAGAATGTGTGAGGTTACAATCAGTAAAATTTAGACACGTCAATCTGAAACATTAATTGGGGTATGTAATTATGATTCTGCTGTACAGTAATTAGGTACTAGTGGTAAGCAATTCATGCAGACTATAATAATTAGCACAGCTAAGTCACAACCTGCTCTGGCTTAGTGTATGCTCCGCTATCTGTAGGACTGTCAGTGTCTACACTGATGGATATGATGCACATAGCGAAGCCTACCACACATTCACATAAGCACAGATGCCAGAAAACAAACCCTGTGCACCAGCACTGGTCACCTCTGTGAGGACTCAGGCAGTGCTCCTACCCTCTCGCCCCCTGAAAACTCCCTCTTACACCCCTCCTCCAGGAAAGGATTCAAGGGCCTGAATTGTATATAGTTTTTGGGGTCTCATTTAAGAAATGTTATATAAAATTATGAATTCAAAATTAAGAAAAAAAATGAATGTTTCTTTAAATCGAGAGAAGTCCCAACAAACTAAAAAATACTTCAAGTAACAAATACCACAACTGTCATAAAATCCAGAAAAAATAACAAGATATTTGTATTATACACTTTTGTGAAACTTTTCCACAGACTACCCTCCGGCTCTGTACACTTCAATCTTTGTTCCTCCACCGTTGCGTACAGGCATCCAGCATCAGAGACCACAGGACATGTGTGTTATGATACAACCTCTAACCTTATGCCTTCATGTTAGGATGTCAGGTAGGCAGTAGAATTACTCATGGATGCCATTCTAATGCAATGATGGCTAGCAATTACTTCACTGTATGTAGACGTGGCTGAAAACCATGTAAACATACCTTTCTACCAGGTCCCCTTAGTCAGATACAAAAAACGCCTATAGTTACTCTAACGCTTCAACATGAGAAGTGTGACTGAGGAGACAAGTTAGAATGGAAAAGTCAGTGGACTTAACTGGTTGTGGTTAAAATATCTTACTGCTGTAAGTGTTACCAAACATATGAACACATCATAGGGCCTGGGAAGAAGGAGCCCAGATACATGAGCGGCCCTGAAACTTAAGTTCTATCAGCTTGTTGGTGAATTCATCTCTGCCCTCTTCCCAGGCCCCATCCCATGGAATCAAACCCCAAAGTACAAGCTTCACCAAGATCATGAGGCTCAAAAGGCCAACCATCATGCCTGAGGGAAAGACAGACAGACTGACAAGGGAAACAGGAAGAGTGAAGTCATACAGAGACCCTCTGCCTTCGAGTATTGAGACAAAGAAGGATGGAGGGAGTGGTTGGAGTTCTGGGAGAAATTGGCATTTTGAACTCAAGCAAGTGGACTCCAGGTCTTTGAATAATGATGAGCTAAATGCTTTACATGTGTTACTGCAGTTCATCCTCACTACAGTCTAAGGAGAAGGGAATAGAGAGCGAGATGGGGGTGGGGGGCAGAAGAAGAAAAAGAGGAGGAGGAGGGGTATGAGGAGGAAGGAAGGAAAAGGAGAGGAAGGGGGAAAGAAGGAGAGAGAGATAAAAAGGAGGAGGAAAGGGGAAGAGGAAGGAAATGAAAAAAGGAGAGAAGGGGAAGAAAGAAGAAAGAAAATTTTTGCTCCACATCACACTTCTCTGGGAAGCAGCAGTGTTTATCTTTGGTATTATAATAAAATCAAAAGCTTTCTTAAGACTATACACTCATCCTCTTAAATTAGAAAGAGTGACAATCCTTTTGGCTCAGTTCTGCAAAATGCAAGTCGTCATGATCTCACTATTAAAAAAAGGGAAAAAGAAAAAACCTCCTCCCAAGAGATTGATATCACTTAAAACAAGTGCCCAGTAACCCGGCCATGTGGTTGCCGTCCACATTTCCCGGTGGCATGTGAGTCTTTCATCCAGACTTAAATTGGATGCCAATCTCCGTGTCACATTCAATCTTCGAAATTCTTCACACAACAGTTGGGCTTTTCTTCATGTTTGCTTGTCTTACTCTTTTAACTGACACTCACAATTTTCTTCCAGGGAAAAGAGTAAAAACAGAAAATGGAAATATCACTTAATCTGGACTGCACATGTGAAAACTGTTCAGAAATTTTTAAAAATTATAATTTATAAATAGGAGGTTTGAGCAGCATGTCGAGCCTCAGGGAAGCTAAATTCTTTGGGAGGAATGTGTTTAATCAGCTTCAGAAGCAAAGTCCCTCATGTAGGTCCTGGAGACTCTGTGGCTGCATGGCATGGATCTGTGGACTCATAGAATTGGTCAGTGCCAGGTTCCCCAGGAAGTCACTGGATCCCAGACTGACTACCTAATCCACCCTGTGAGCGAAGCCCTCCAGAAAACATGTCACAACCATCTCAGTAACCTTCCAAAGTGTTACAATCCTTACTTTTAGTAAGTCTTCATTATTTCCAAAGACTGCTATTGCTCCCATCCTTTGTGAAAATAAGGAGATTGACACCTTTACAAACTTGATAAGAAAAAAAGGTGCAGAATTACCGTACGTTCTTTTCTTCTTCAAGCTAACTTGTACTTTTCTTTAGCCCCTTAACTGTCTGTGTGGCTCCTCAACATCACCAAGGTGCTCCCCAGGCCCTTCAGTTGTGGGCAGAACAACCAAACATATGTCTACAAGGAACGGGTCAGTGCTGGGAGGCCAGGATGTCTCTAGTTCCACAGAACCTGCTGAAGAATCAAAGTGACTCTCTGTTGCATCCCAAGCCAGGTAAGTCTGAAGTGAGGCATTTCCATTCCAACCTCAATGTAAAATGCAGCACCCCTCGCAGGAGTAAGCCTGTAAGAGAGTCAGGACTCCAGAAAAGTGGGGACTCTGAGGGGTCACAGAGGGATGAGATAACACAGATCAGCCTTTGGTTAGCAAGCTACTTTCAGGTTCTTCTGCTCTGTCTTCTCTCCCTCCCTCTCCCTATCTTCTTATCTTGGGGACATACTTTGCTCTTAACTGGCAAACTAGAAAGCATTTCTGCTCATTTTAACACTGAAACATCTCTAAAACCAAGTTAAATGAACCTCAAAGAGCAGAAGGATATAAAGGGAAGGACTTCAGCCTGGAGGTCAAGGCACCTGAGCTGTTTTCTGGACTTTGAGAGGCTCTGTGACTGTTTTCAAGTCACTTCACCTCTTTGAACCAACTTCTTCATCTATTATCCAAGTAGTTGGACTAGATGGCTTTCCTGGTTTAAAATTTTCATGATTTTATTTTTTAATAAATTCAAAGCCCTGATAGAGAGAGAGGAAACTGGGACACAGGAAGTGTGATTTGGACTCATCAAATTAAGTCCCGTGGATGGTTTCCCGGCCCCCTCTGCTCCTTTATAAGGCTCCTTCTAAATGTGTGGCCAGCTTGTGATATGACAAACACCTGAAAAGAAAAAATTTCTATGTTGAAACTCTAACCAGCCCATACTAATGGTGCCCCAGAAGGACCTCAGGATGACACAGTATAAAAGTTAGAGAATAAGCATCGAATGCCTAATGTGGTGACTTCAGTTGACCATATGGTATAACTGCAACTTGTTAAGAGAGTAGAACTGAAATGTTCTCACCAAAACATAAAAAAGCAGCCAAAGAGGCTGCTCCCAAACGCAAGGTTTCCATCATCCACCGTAAGTAACGCTTCCCCTTTATCCAGACGACTGCTGGGTCAATTGTCAAAGATGGCGCGGGGTTTGTCATGATCACATGTTAAGAGGCTGTTCTCCCTGCCCTCACTTTCCTTTTTGCTCATCTTCCCCCCTTCCATTTCTGGGCCCAGGCTGAGATCTCACCACCTCCGTTTTCCATCTTCTTGACCCCATATCCTCTAATCCCCAGCCGTTGATTTCCTAGCTCCTTCACGCCGGCTCAGCTCATCCCAGCTCGTCTTTTCTTTGTGAGCCCACTGGACCATATCTCCAGGTTCCCCAATAGAGGGATATGAAGACAGGGTGAAGTCAGAAGAAATGCTCACTCACCAGTCAGCAGTGAGAAGTGTTTGGGGCTAGAGCGGCTGCTGGCAAAGGGACAGAGAGCAGGGAGAACGGTGCAACTCTCCTGGGAAGCACTTCAGTAACATAAATGAAGACACTTTAAAACATTTTTATTGTATGACCTCGTCTTACTTCTCCGATCCTAAAGACATCAGAAGACTTTCAAACCAAGTCTGGGTGAAAAGGCAATCCAGACAGAGAGAAAAGAGCAGCATGAGTGCTGATGGTTTTGGCTCTAAGTAACAGAGAACAACAACTTGGCTTAAATAATAAGCACATATGCATAGAAACCTGGAGGTACAATGGCCTTTAGGGTTAATAGATTTAGCAGCTCAAAAATGTGATCTATATTCCAAAAAATTCAGAGGAAGGAACACTTCCAAGCTCTTTCTATGAAGCCAGCATTACCCTAATCCCAAAACCAGATTAAGACACTACAAAGAAAGAGAATTACAGACCAATATCTCTGATGAGTATAGATGCTAAAATCCTCAATCAAAGGACCTGTATGCATGCATATGAGCATAACCAATGGACACAGACAATAGGGGGGTGAGGACATGTGTTGGGAGGTGGGGGTGGCTGGGGAGAGGTCAATGGGGGGAAAAATGAGACATATGTAATACTATATGTAATACTTTAAACAATAAAGAATCTTTAAAAAAAATGTGGTCTAACAGAGGTTCTTTCCATCTCTCTGCGCTTCCTTCTCCAACAAGTCACACGCTGGGTTTGGCTCCCCTAGTGGCCAACAGCACCAAACTGCAGTTAGCTCTCTCCAAATGACAAAAGGCTGATTTCCCAAAAGCTTCCAGCAAAGCTCTCATTAGCCAGAACTGAGTCACATGCTAATTCAAAATTAATCACTAACTAGCTGGGAAGCAAGGAATGATAGTAGAAAAGGTAGAGTTACCCTTAAACCAATAGTCCTACCCCTTCCCACTGAGATCAATTCCCTGAGCACATTGCTTTAATTCTGTAGGGAAGGGGCAATGTTTGGGAGTCAATCACCTCATCCACTCCCAAAATCCGTTGGTAACTTCCCTCTGGCTCTGATCATGAAGGCAGCTGAACTAAGACAACTTTCACCCGTGATCTAGGGAAAATAGAGGGAATGAATTTATGATGTCTTCATTTTAGAGATGCTATGATTTGGGTCTATTCTAAAACACGATGATTTTGGTTGCTCCTCACTTCTAAGAAATTTTCCACTGCTGAAGATTTCCAGCATGTTTTAAAATCCCTACATACAATCACAGCCCACCTAGCTGTTCTTTGCTAGATAAACATTTTTCCCCCTCAATTATCTTGCTCTCCTTAATCACATGCAATTTTTAAACTAGCTGTTACTGACAGTCCTTTCCTCCTATTTACTGGCAATGTGCTTTGGTCACTCCCACATGCAATTAGAGGAACTTGGAAAAAGGAAATCCTAAAGGGAAATGCCATATGCCTTACAATTTTATTTTAAATAAGTAATCCTCAAAGATGGCAACTTGGCAGGGAGAGCACCGTCCCTGGAAGGCCCATCACTTGGGTCCATGTCAGATTGTTGGCCTGAAATCCGGCATTTGTGTGCTAAGGATACACACACATTCCAGGGACAATATCCCCAGCATCAAAGGTGTAGGTTTTCTTTCCCTTTATCCCTTTCCTGCTTCTCGAAAAGTGTTCAGAGGCATGTAGGTCTCTGGGAAATATCTTCAGCACACACTGACCCGTAGCAATGTGGGCAGTTCCTAGAAGCTGCCCAGACACCCCCTCCACTGTGCTCTTCTTTCCACCAGAACATCTGAGGTACCATGGTTTGGGGAAGGCCTTTGTGAAAAAACTCCTGGAACTCTGTCAGCCTTCTCTGACAAGAAAGCTCTTTCCTGCCGCCGTATAGGTCACCTTCCTATCTGTAAAGTATGTAGAAGGTTGAAAGAAGGTCCAAGAAAATTCCAGAGGAATTCCTACAGTCATGTAGTCACAAGAGTGGTGAGGTTGAAGGTATAGTCCAGTGAGCTTCTACTCCAGCCACAGGGCTAGGGCAAAGAAGATAATCTTTTTACAAAAAGACAGGTGTATTCTACTTTTGTGGACCTCAAGCCCGCAGCTGACCTGCATAAAATTAGCAAGTGTGCCAAAGGAGCAGGGGGCCATAAGCTAGCCATTCCTCCAAAAACTAACTAAGGACCCAGTATCATGATAAGTAGTAGCAAGTGATGCAAAAAAAATCACCTTTCAAGGAGCTAACAGGATAGGAAGAAGAAAGGGGAGGGGCATGTATGGCTGCTAACTCTGGAATCTTCAGATCTGCTTGGATGAGTCATTACCTATGACTTCCACAGCAGGCATCTGATTTGACTAATCATCTGATAGAGACTTTTATTTCTGTCCCTCAACATGTGAAATCTCTCTGACCATCGGGTTTAGTTATTACTTAAGCAACAAACAAACATGTGTCTTAGAAACATACTTGTCATCTTCTAGAAATACTTGATGTATATTGAGCAACTCACTCGGTAACACACACACGCACGCACGCACACACACACACACATGCACCTTGTCACACAACACTCCCACACGCAAAAAGTGAAATCGCTGCATGATGAATGTAAACTCGTGGGTGTTTCCAGCAATTAGGAGTCCTGCCAGTTCTGTGTGCTGAGAAGGGAAGTGAACCCCAGGGTTTTCCCAGCCTGTGCCCTGTGTCTCAAGGCCAGGGGACACAGCAGGGAAGTGTGGCTGCTGGACACCCCAGCCCAAAGAGATGAATGGAATTCCAGGCAGCTGCAGTCATGCTGGCTTGGGACAGTGGCTTGGAGACCAGACTTCCAATGACAGAAGCTTTATGAGGCAGCGCTCATGGCAATTGGTGCACCCACAGAAATGTAACCCACACCTCGGTTTCAGGAGCCGAAAAATGAAAAGAACGTTTAGGGAGGAAAAAAAGGAAATACAATAATAGGCAGAGGGCAATTTATTACTCTATGAGTCTGTTCTGTAAATAGTTTAAGACTCTGGAGCCAGATGGTTCTGCAAACCCTCCAACCAGGAGTCACGTTAAGAAGCACGAGTGGACACAAAAACTGTTTTTCAAGACAATTTCAATTCTGGCTTGAGGGAACTGGATACAAGCTTCATAACATTCCTGACTAGAAAGAAGTTGCCCTCACAGGTCCCCTTGATCAGAATACGCATATCGCCCCCAAGCGGCAAGCCGTGTAAGCGCCGTAGCAAGCGGGAGAAGCCAGGGCTTGGACTGGACGGCTGGCACTGCAGCGAATGCGCCCAGAGGAGCAGCGAGAACGCGAGCTCTGCACGCCGCCTTGACAGCCCGTGCGCTCACCTCCCCTGGGGGGTCAGGCGGAGGGCAGGCGAGGGCTGGACGCGGCGCATGGCTCCCCATCCCACCAGGATGGGTGGATGAGGGTCAACAAGTATGTAAGCTGGAACCTCTAACCACTGGGTCTCTCTTAGTCCCAATTACTCTGTCGTACCCCCTCCCCCTTTTTTTTTACAAACGGGCCCAGGGTGTGTCTGAAAGCCCCCTACGGGTCTTGGCTGGGTGACAGTCACTGGTCGGGATGCTCACAGTGAGCGCATCGGCCTGCCTGTGTGGCGCAAGAGCCAAAGTGCTGAGCCTGTGCGCCAAAGCCGCGTGGGCGGGGAACCTCGTTTTCTGAGAAGTTCCAGGGCTCTTCGAACCCAGCCCCGCCTCCCCCCTTCACTTTCTAGCTGGAAAGTTGTGCGCCGAGCGGCGGGGGGCGGAGAGAGGAACCCAGACTGGCCTCCCTCCCGCTTCCTGCCCGGCCGCCTCCCATTGGCCAGATGCATGCCCAGGAATGTGAGCGCCGCTTTATAAGTGCGTGGCTCCTCGGCCTCCAGTCACTGCAGCCCAGCCGGCCAGCTAGATCCAACTCCCGCGAACTCTCCCCGCAGCCTTCACACGCCACCGCCGCCACACGCCGCCGCCGCTGCCTCCCCGGCCCGGCGCGCTGCGCTCTCTAGGACTCAGCGTCCTCGCTGCCACTCGCCACTCGGAGCCGCTGCGCCCGTGAGCACACAGGTAAGGGTGTCTCCCAGAGGCCACCGAGGACCAGCGCTGCCTTGATCCACCCCGGGCTCCTGCCCCTCAAGGGATTTCGGACCCCATTCTGTCCCTCCAGCTGCTGGGGGGTCTCCTCTGGTGGAAGAGCTTCAGAGCTATATTCTCGAGCTCTAGGTTCACAAACCACTCCTCAGGGCACCCCAAGATTTTCTTCTATTCTCTAAGTTCCCCCTAAATCTTTCTATCAGTTCTCTGGAGAAGGAGTCCACTTCCCCATGTCCTCCCGGTACCCCCAGACTACATCTTCTGGTCCCGCTGTTCACCCTCAACTTCCCAAGAAAAACCCCCAGGTTGTTGGCCTTTGCACCCCCAACACCCCACTTTAAAACCACAATCTCTTGCCTTGACTCTCACTTTCTTCCTGATGCCCTCTCCAAAGTAAATTCTGTTCTCCCTCATCCAGCAAATGTGGGGCCTAGGGGGTCCCCAGGGACCAGCCTCATGCCCAGCCCCAGGTTTTGCCCCTCTCCCTGCTTTGCCACTTCTCACTCTGGGCTCTGCTTCCTGCTGCAGGCTCCCTGCTGGGCACAAGCAGCTCCGTCATGGGGGTCACCTGGGGACTCAGTGTCCTGTTCCTGTTGCATGTGTGTGGCTCCAGCCGCATTCCAGGTGAGTCTGTATAATACCTTTGAGGGGGAGGGAAGAAGAGGAGGTGCTGGTTACCCCGGGTGTGCCTCCCTCCCAGCTCTCCTCTCCCATTTCTCCCTAAGCCCTGACTGAACATCAGGATTCCCTTTCCATGGTTTTCACACTGTCCCTCTGGCCCCATCCCTCAGAGCTGAGCCCCCACCCCTGGCCCCTGTCTAGAAAGCTCACAGTGTGTCCCGCTCCTGACAGAGTCTGGGGGAGACAACAGCGTGTTTGACATCTTCGAACTCACCGGGGCTGCCCGCAAGGGCTCTGGGCGCCGACTGGTGAAGGGTCCTGACCCTTCCAGCGCAGCCTTCCGCATCGAGGATGCCAACCTGATCCCCCCTGTGCCTGACGACAAGTTCCAAGACCTAGTGGACGCCGTGCGTGCGGAGAAAGGCTTTCTCCTCCTGGCCTCCCTGAGGCAGATGAAGAAGACCCGAGGCACACTGCTGGCGGTGGAGCGGAAAGACCACTCTGGCCAGGTCTTCAGCGTGGTCTCCAATGGCAAAGCGGGCACCCTGGACCTGAGCGTGACTGTGCAGGGGAAGCAGCATGTGGTGTCGGTGGAAGAAGCGCTCCTGGCCACCGGCCAGTGGAAGAGCATCACCCTGTTTGTGCAGGAGGACAGGGCCCAGCTGTACATCGACTGCGAGAAGATGGAAAATGCTGAGCTAGACGCCCCCATCCAAAGCATCTTCACCAGGGACCTGGCCAGCGTTGCCAGACTGCGCGTCGCAAAAGGGGGTGCCAACGACAATTTCCAGGTGAGGCATCTTCTCTGATTCCTGGTCTCTGGAGCCAGCTTCTCTGTCAGGAGGGCAATAGCAGGAGAGGCAGGGGTTCCAGTACAGGAAATATTGCCTGTGGACTAAAGCAGTGGTGCTTAAGCTTGAGGGAGTTTCAGGATCACCTGGAAGTCTTACTGCCGCACCCCACCCCCCGAGTTTCGGGTTCAGTAGATCTGGGCTGGGGCCTGATAATTTGCTTTTCTAAGAAGTTCCAGCTGAGGTTGATGTTGGTGAGGGTCTTCTGGGGACACTTTGAAAGCCACTAAAGGAAATGAATGGTTTTCCTATAACAGCTTGTTCAAGCCCTAGTTTCTTCTTATACTCTTCTCAAGAAATATAACTTACTTCAAATGCATCCAACCAACTGTAATATTGCTTGAAATGGATACTTTGTTTGAGCAGAATAAATACCACTTTGCTATTTGATCCCTCATGGGGATGTGGCGGGTCTCGGATAAAAGGTTAAAGTAGTGGTGATTTGCTGCTGCAGCTTCTTTTTTTGGTTAAACTTCTAGGTCTTTGCAACTGTGGCTTTGAAACTCCCACCTTTAACTCTTTGACATGAAGACTGTCATTATATCCTCGACCATAGTATCAGATTCCACTTCCTGTGTACCCAAGTAGGCTGATAACTGAATTCTTTGTAAAATACTGAAGACTTGGCAGAAGACACAATTAAGATGTTGAAGTTGTTTGGCAGTTTATGTTGGTGTGTTATTTTGACATGGTGACCTTAAAAGGGAGCTCTTTCAAACTTCTAGAATACTTACTGTGTGCTTTTCCTCCCACGTCCCTCCCCTGAACACTCTGCAAGTAACGTGTGTCCTCTGCCCACAGGGGGTGCTGCAGAACGTGAGGTTTGTCTTTGGAACCACACCAGAAGACATCCTCAGGAACAAAGGCTGCTCCAGCTGTGAGTACCCTTCTGTTTTTAGGGTACATGGGGAAATTGGGGGATTCCACTTAAAGCAAGCTAAGAAATTAAACAGTGTTGGTTGTGTGTAAATTACCCTGGGTAACATGATCCGAGGTATATAAAAGTGACCCTAGAAGGCTATTCCACACACACCCCCTCCACCTGCATCCCTCGCCCCAAGTAAAATGTCTTCTACAACTAGGAACTCCAGTGAGAGCACCTTCTGTTCCTTTTCTCATTGTGTGTGCTGTTCCTTGGCAGCTACCAATGCCATCCTCACCCTTGACAACAACGTGGTGAATGGGTCCAGCCCCGCCATCCGCACCAACTATATTGGCCATAAGACAAAGGACCTGCACGCCATCTGCGGCATCTCTTGTGATGAGCTGTCCAGCATGGTCCTGGAGCTGCGGGGCCTGCGCACCATCGTGACCACGCTGCAGGACAACATCCGCAAAGTGGTCAGTGGCCTCCTGCCCCCGCCCTTGGGCGTGAGCCCCTGCAGGCGTAGCCTTTCGTGTGATCCTGAACGACTGACTGGAAATGAGATTGGACACTGATGACCTTTCTCCCCCTTTTAGACTGAAGAGAACAAAGAGCTGGCCAATGAGCTGAGGAGGCCTCCGCTCTGCTACCACAACGGAGTTCAGTACAGGAATAACGAGGAATGGACTGTTGATAGCTGCACCGAGTGCCGCTGTCAGGTAAGGGCTCTTGACACACTGAAATACAAATCGATGGCATGTGAGTGAAGCCACGGCCTCTGGGGAAGTACCCAGTTGGCCACACAAGCTCTTTGTATGTTCCATGGCCTGATACCAAATATGTGTGTGTCTGTGTGAGATGCAAGTATGACATCTATAAATTTTCTTTAAACTCTCACGGAGTTTTCCAAAGTTATACCCCAGGCTAAGTATCTAAAAGAACAAATCTAAAACATCAGAATCATTGGCCTGCTTTATTTCAGAGACTAAGTGTTGACTGTCAGGTGAATAACAGCCTTTCCCCCAGCCCTGATTTGTATTCAGCTATGACAAGGAGGTTCTTTTAACACGGTACAGACTGTCAGACTGTAACTCAGCCCGACATTGTTAGGACGCCACTGTCCCCTTAGCTCAGAGGGCCCTGCCCCAGTGCGTGTCACGCTAGCTCTCCCCAGTGCCCGTGGCAGGTGAGTTTGGGGGGTTCATCTGGCTCAAGCAAAATCAAGCTTAAATACAAATCATGGCCTGCTGGATTGTGGAGCCATCTTTATTAAATTCCATTCTCTTTTTTTTATGGTTTGAAGTATTACAAATAGTAGTACATATGTCTCCTTTTTTTCTCCCATTGACCTCCCCCTGGCCTCCCCTACCCCCCAGTACATGCCTTCACCTGCCCGCCCCCCCCCCAGTGTCTTATATCCATTGGTTGTGCTTATATGCATGTGTACAAGTCCTTCAGTTGGTCTCTTACAGCGCCCCCCCCAACCCCCCAGCCCCCGCCCAACCTCCCCTGCCTTCCTGCTGTAGTTTGACAGTCTTCTCCAACATAATATAACGCCAGATCTATACATGAGGGGGAAAATATGCTCATTGATCTGCTTTTCCCCAATAAGATAATAATTTTTAAATTTAAAAGTACCAGCTGAGTTTTAGGAGTTCAATCTCAGATGCAATTTAATTGATTTGACTTATGATATTTTGTGATTCTCTATGGATAAATTCTTCATGTAATAACTTTCACCATTGACTAAGTAGCAATTAAGAAAGAACTCTCCAAGGAATGGAGTGATAAGTAACTAGTCCAGAACTCTGTCTACAATACTGGTGACTGCAAATAAGATAGACCTTCTATCGAAATCATTCCAGTAGAGCACGTGTAGCCCTGACCATTCATTGAGGGACTGAAATGTTATCGTGTGGAAGTTTCTGCTTGCAGTATGTTCAGTAACCCGTTTCTTCCTCCCTCTTGCTCTGCAGAACTCAGTTACCATCTGCAAAAAAGTGTCCTGCCCCATAATGCCCTGCTCCAATGCCACAGTTCCTGATGGAGAATGCTGCCCACGGTGTTGGCGTAAGTTCCTAAAACTGCATAGCCATTCTTCAGCGACTAGGTCGGCTCTACATAAATGCTGGGCCCCCACCCCCACGTCCATCACATGTTTTCATTCAGCTTTTTGCTGCAGCATCTGGTTACCTGATGGCTTACTTGCTGTACAGAACCAAAAACGCCATTATGACTAAATTACGGTATGGGCAATCATAATCTGGATTACGGTATGGGCAATCATAATCTTGGTATAGCTTATTGATCCCAATTGTATGCTTTGAGGAATAGAGAGATGGATTTGTAGCAGCAGTAATTCCAAGTTCTTAGACTGCTTCTGGAATTTGGCCTTATGGCCCAGAGTTAAGGAAAATCTGCTCACCAGAAACATTGATGGTCTAAAGTGCAAGCATTGGACTTAATTGGGCCAAAAGTCCTATCCAATTTATCTGTAAGAACAGGAGGTCTAGTAGAGTAACAGCAGTTAGAGTTTTAGGGTGCTAAAGAAAGAGGGCACTACATTGTTCCGTGGCACCCTACCCCTGGTTTTTGTTGCTAGTATGAATTAATCACTGTGCTGAGACAATGTTGAATGCAGTAGTACAAGTCATAAAAATGATTCATCACAACAAAGATAAGAAATAAAACAGGAAAGTAGCGCTTGCCCTGCACACACCCCTACACCCACACACACTGGTCACAGCTCAGGATAACTGGTGCCGCCCAGGGATCCTGTTCCCAATACTGGCGCTGTCATAATCATTTGCATATCTATTTCTATTCAGCATTCACTTCAGGTGTGGGTTAAAGGAAACAGAGCTAGCTGGGGGCTAGCGGAGTTTTGAACTTGAACCAGGGGTTGCTAGGAAAACTTCCAACTGATGGCAAGAGAAAACAAGTTCTCTATCTTGTGTCTGATACAGCTTGGTGTGATTGTAGTCATGGTGCCTGGGCACATGGTAAACAAATACACTCTCCTTCTGTAAAAATATGTGCAGAGAAGGCCCCGGATGCTAAGGTGAGGGGAGCAGCGCACTGATGAACCTCATGCCCGAGTTGGAGCCCAGAGCCAAGAGCAGCTGAGCTGCCTTGAAGCTCACCTGTCAAAGGCATGGGCTATGGCTCCCCTAAAAATCAGAAGTGGCTCCTATAAGCTGCCTAAAACTCTGGTGTTCTTGAAAGTCTGAGACTGGAAATGCCTACCAGTCAGGAAAGGGAAACTCATTTGAAATGCAGAGAGAGGTGAAAGGAGGCAACATGAATAGAAGAGCACAGTGGGAGAAAGCAGAGCTGTGCTGACCCAGGCCAGCATTCCATTACCCCATGCAGTACCCACAGTGACCTGGGATAAACCCCTTGGCTATTAGCCTAAGAGATAGATTGCTTTCCACCCTCTGGCAAGGGAAGGAAGTCCTGAACAGAGCAGTCTAAAGAATAGTCTTAATGACCACACACAAACAAACCTGTTTCCTCCACAGCCAGCGACTCTGCGGACGACGGCTGGTCCCCGTGGTCCGAGTGGACCTCCTGCTCCGCGACATGTGGCAACGGGATCCAGCAGCGCGGTCGCTCCTGCGATAGCCTCAACAACCGGTGCGAGGGCTCCTCTGTCCAGACGCGGACCTGCCACATCCAGGAGTGTGATAAGAGATGTGAGCATCTTGGCCACTTGGGAATGTGGAGAACTGACCTGTTCTTGTCATCACCACGAGCAACTCCAAAGCATAGGGGCTCAGGGCACAGGTTCTAGACTCTGGGTCAGAAGCCTAGTTCCACCACGTACCTGGTCAAGCTTGAGCACAATGCACCTTCTCCGAGACGCTTTCCTCATCTGCAAATGGGGCATGATAATAGTTCTCGATGGAGGAATTTAGTTAGGTAACACATTTAAAGTGGTCAGCACAGGGGTTGGCTGGTGGCACGCACCCAGTAACCACCAGCTTTGTGCTTTAGTTAAGCAGGATGGCGGCTGGAGTCACTGGTCCCCGTGGTCATCTTGTTCTGTGACGTGCGGTGATGGTGTGATCACAAGGATCCGGCTCTGCAACTCGCCCAGCCCCCAGATGAATGGGAGACCTTGTGAAGGCGAAGCTCGGGAGACCAAAGCCTGCACGAGAGACGCCTGCCCTGGTGAGTGAGCAGCTCTGCCCCGCTGGTTGCCTGGCACCTGACCTATCTGCTCAGTGGATCGTGGCGGGAAAAGGTTACTTTCTAGAGAAACAAACAAATTCCTACATACTCAGCAGTTTCTTTTAATGAAAAACAGAAAGAAAACCATTTCAAACTCCCCCTCTTCCCAAACATTCTTCATGTGTCAGGGTAGCAGGGTTTCCTGAACAAACTCAGGGGAGTCTTCTGTGGCAAATACGGGGTTCGCAGTGGACCTTAACGTCTCCATGTGGTTTGCTTTCTGACAGTCAACGGAGGCTGGGGTCCCTGGTCACCGTGGGACATCTGCTCCGTCACCTGTGGAGGAGGAGTGCAGACACGGAGCCGGCTCTGCAACAACCCCAGCCCCCAGTTTGGAGGCAAGGACTGTGTTGGCGACGTGATGGAAAACCAGATCTGCAACAAGCAGGACTGCCCCATTGGTGAGCCACACAGCCCCGGACAAAACCGCCCTGGGGGTTTTTTTTAACTGAACGCCACGGTCAGCAGTCAAGGGAGTGCTGGCTCTGAATGGCCCTGAGCCGTTTGATTATTCTAAGTGCCAGGTGAACAACAACATAACCTCAAGTCATCACTTACATAGACCCTACAGGATTTTACCTTGTGTGGTATTTTTAGTGACCAGTATGGCAGTTAGCGGCAGCGTAGACCAACCATTTCCCTGTTCTTTTGTCTCAGATGGATGCCTGTCCAACCCCTGCTTTGCTGGGACCAAGTGCACCAGCTACCCTGATGGCAGCTGGAAGTGCGGTGCTTGTCCCCCGGGCTACGGCGGAGATGGCATCCACTGCAAAGACATTGATGAGGTGAGAAACCAATGCTGCCCTGGGAAAGCAGGGAGCCTGTCCCTCATTCCCTGTGGCAGTGTTCCCTAAACATGAAGCAAACTGTCGTCCTCCCCTAGTGCGCCCTGGTGCCTGATGCCTGCTTCAGCCACAATGGAGAGCACAGGTGCGAGAACACCGACCCCGGCTACAACTGCCTGCCCTGCCCGCCACGCTTCACGGGCCCGCAGCCCTTCGGCCGGGGCGTGGAGCAGGCCACCGCCAACAAACAGGTACACTGGGCCAGACGGGTGGGCCAGCGTAAAGGAGGGTGCCCTAGGCGGGAAAACCAGAAAGGGAGAGATGTCATTGCATCACCTTCACAAAAAACCGGGAGGGGTGAATGCACAATCCAGCCTTTAGAATCAGGACTAGAGAATCGATTGTAAGTCCAGCAGCGGAAGGATAGTCCATCAGATCTGCAATGCTGCTCTGGAGTAACTTGTGAGCAATGGTGCTGAGCAATTTCAGGAAAAACACATAAAGTGGTGTTACACCCACGGGGTGGGGGCGGCGGTGGGGGGAAGGACAGAAATGACCCACACCCTTCCCCATGGGGCCCATCTGTTCGGAGATGACAGGGACCTGGGTTGTTCTTGTTCCCGCCATATCTGGAGATGCTTGAAGGCTCTGCATTAACATCAGGATGTTGTCCTCTCAGGTGTGCAAACCCCGCAACCCTTGCACGGATGGGACCCACGACTGCAACAGTAATGCCAAGTGCAACTACCTGGGCCATTACAGCGACCCCATGTACCGCTGCGAGTGCAAGCCCGGCTACGCGGGCAACGGCATCATCTGCGGGGAGGACTCCGACCTGGATGGCTGGCCCAACGAGGACCTGGTGTGTGTGGCCAACGCAACCTACCACTGCAAGAAGGTAAACCCTAACCCTCACACACCTCCCGGAGGGCACATCAGCCTGACCCAAGGAACCAGTGAGGGGTTTTAAATGCTACAAGTCTGAAAATGAAACTGAAAGATCAGGTCACCCAAAGGCAGAGCATTAAGTCTCCATCATAGTAAAGCACCTGGGGCCAGGAATGTGGCCGTGGCAGCCCTTTGGCACATGTGTCCCATAGTCTGTTATTTTGTCCAAAGAAATGTTCACCTCCCGACCAGACACCAGCAGACTATGTATGGCTTGTGTTCCCAGCATGTACAGAGCCGAGAGCATGTACACAAATTCTAGATCCATCACCCAAGAAAATGTTCAAATTTTTGCCTTCCCATAAAAAATGCATGCTGTTACCGAGTAGCATTCAGTGCTTCCGTGTGTGAGCTGAGCGAGGATGTGCGGGCTGCGGCTAAAATGAGTGTCTTCTCTTTCCAGGATAATTGCCCCAACCTTCCCAACTCGGGGCAGGAAGACTATGACAAGGACGGAATCGGTGATGCCTGTGATGACGACGATGACAATGATAAAATTCCAGATGATAGGGTAAAACCAATGTCTTCCCCTCCTCTTTCATCTTTTCTATCCAGTAACAGCATGAAACACTTTCAGATTCACTGAATTTATAAAGTTATAAGGAAAAATATACCAAACTGGTATAGAGGATAGTTTGAGGACATAAATGTTGCCATGGGAACTTTTAAATAAGGGTTATGTTTTTCATCACAACCTTCCTTCACCCCATTTGAGCAAGATAACCCATAAATAAACAAATGACACTTGGCTCCCCAGAGTCACCTGAAATGTTTTATCTAAATTACAGTAAAATTTACTTTGGGAGTATTGAGAACTGAGATGAGCTTATATTTACATCTCACTGACTTAGAGCCCCCAGGAATCCATGTTTCCTTCATGATGTCCTGGTTTTTAACTTCTGCAGTGATCATTTTACACTGAGTGCTCAATCAGTATAGCCAGGAAATAACTGTTGCAGATATTTGCAGTTTTATAGTATGCAGATGGTTTGAGCTTTGAGCTGGTTTCACAGACAATGTTGTAAAATGCTCCATTTCTTCTCTTTACAGGACAACTGTCCGTTCCATTACAACCCAGCCCAGTATGACTACGACAGAGACGACGTGGGAGACCGCTGTGACAACTGCCCCTACAACCACAACCCCGATCAGGCTGACACAGACAACAACGGGGAAGGAGACGCCTGTGCTGTCGACATCGATGGGGACGGTAAGGCACTCCCTGGCTCCAGCAGGCCCCTAGGCAATGGTGACCTCACTCAGCTATTGAGTGGTTGTTCTCCAGCCCTGGCTGTTCTCCAGTTTGTGCAGTTTTGTTGAAACAACCGAGGCGGAGATTTCACCTCATTTGTCCCGTTCTCTGCAGGTATCCTCAATGAACGAGACAACTGCCAGTATGTCTACAATGTGGACCAGAAGGACACTGATATGGATGGGGTTGGAGATCAGTGTGACAACTGCCCTCTGGAACATAATCCAGATCAGGTAGATGGACTCCTCTCAAAATCTTTCAGTAAAGCGTTGGAATATCCCTTTCTAGGCCTACGAAAAGTAGAGTGCAGACACTGTCGTTCCCATGGCTCTCAGTGATCTCGTAGCCAATCATACTATCTTTAGGTAAACAGTTTGCCTGATGGGATCTCCTGGCAGAGTCCCATCGATCATCAGCATGGCAGTCTTGTAACTTCAGTCTTGTCTTGTACAAGAAGGTCTGCGGACTTGTTCCGCATGAAATACCATTAAGATAAATTATACAGAGTCAAAATCTGACAGCTTTAGTATGTTAATCATATTTAAGACTAAGAGATAAAAGAAATATCCTGAAGCAAAATAACCATTTTCATGGCTAATGGTATAATCTGGCTGGAAGAAAATCATCAAACTAAAACTACTTCCTCTAAACGGGCAATAATTCATTCTTCAAAAGTGTTTGGCATTGCAATCAGATATCACTATCCACCCATGCTGGGAAGTGCTACAGACAGACATTAGCCAGGACAGTTTCCATGTCTGAAAGTATTTCTTTTCTTGTGCAGTTGCCCATTGTTATTTTCTAAGTACAAAAGTTAAGGAATTTTTTTTTCTTCTAAAATGCATTGTTCTGGAAATTTAGAAACCAGCTTTTAAAAATGGGAATATTTTTATCAGATTCAAGATATGAGAAGTACAGTTTTTTCCTCCTAGTATTTGCTCTTATGAGGTCCTGTAAAACAAAGGCAACAAGATAAAGGGCTTTGGGGCCATAATGGGGAAAGTGTGCATGATCTGATATGGCTTTGCTGACCAAATGGTAATGAGAGTCCTATTTTGAGACTGGGTCTTACCATAAATTAAATGTTTTCAATATCATTTAACCTCCCTGGATGAGTTTTTGGTTCCTCAGACTATGATCAAACTTATAACAAAATTCAGGCATCATATAAAAACCTTACTAAGAGCAAGAAAAATTCCAGTTTGTGTATAAATGATCTTTTAGCATCCCATGCACACTGGATAATGTAAAGGGACTCTGAGAAATATAGTTTTGAAAAACCTTAGTTTTGACTTTATCTCAGCCAACAGATCACAGTCTTTATGGACTAGATCTATAAAACCAAATACCTAAAAATAAAAGAAACTAATTGATCCAACCATATGAGTTACCCAGTATGCATAAAAAACAGTGCCATGTTTCCATGACTTGATGGCCTAGAGTAGAGGTTGACATGTCAACAAATTTACAATTGAAAAATAATAAAATGTACCCAAAGATTTCATTTAACATTAAGATAAAAGCAGTTAACATTGCATTTCATCCTAAAGTGAATAATGCTTTCTATTTAATTTTATTTAAAATGTTTTATATTTTTTTAAACTCTTAAAAATCCCTTTTCAAATTTTCATATGAAAACAAGGATTAAGGAAAAAAAACTTAAAATGTGTTACTATTACTGTCTTTTGGCATAGCATATAGACTTGAAACTCTACCAGCCATATCAAACATTAGTGAATTTTCCATAAGTTATCATTAACATTAATAACTTATACCTCAATTTACCCTCCATTTCTCTCTCTAGCTTGACTCTGACTCGGATCTCATTGGAGACACCTGTGACAACAATCAGGATATTGATGAAGATGGCCACCAGAACAACCTGGACAACTGTCCCTACGTGCCCAACGCCAACCAGGCCGACCACGACAAAGACGGCAAGGGAGATGCCTGTGACCATGACGATGACAATGACGGCATTCCTGATGACAGGGACAACTGCAGGCTCGTGCCCAATCCTGACCAGAAGGACTCCGATGGTGAGTCATGGAGCCCCCTTCTAAGAGAGGAACTGAAACCAGGGCCCTCTAGGTTGAGGACATAAACACAAAATTGAATGCACACGAGAGGATGAAGAGACTGACTGCCAGCTTTGACAAGATGGGAGTTCTGACACCAGTAATAACAATGTTTCAGAATTTCACTGAACTGCCTTTCTCGCTTAGGTGATGGTCGAGGTGATGCTTGCAAAGATGACTTTGACCATGACAGTGTGCCAGACATTGATGACATCTGTCCTGAAAACATTGATATCAGTGAGACTGATTTCCGCCGATTCCAGATGATTCCTCTGGATCCCAAAGGGACATCTCAAAATGACCCTAACTGGGTGGTACGCCATCAGGGTAAAGAGCTCGTCCAGACAGTCAACTGTGATCCTGGACTTGCCGTAGGTGAGTAGTGAGTTCTTTGCATAACAGGCTAGCATACATGGGAAGGCAGCAAATGTAAAACCTGGCAGTGAGTGTGTCCCTGTGGGTACTAGGATGTCTGGGAATGGAATGGAGAACCTTCTGACAGCTGCTGTTTTTAACCTGGGTCTGGCCTCACTCACCTTCCAGGTTATGATGAGTTTAATGCTGTGGACTTCAGCGGCACCTTCTTCATCAACACCGAAAGGGACGATGACTATGCTGGATTTGTGTTTGGCTACCAGTCCAGCAGCCGCTTCTATGTTGTGATGTGGAAGCAGATCACTCAGTCCTACTGGGACACCAACCCCACAAGGGCTCAGGGATACTCGGGCCTTTCTGTGAAAGTTGTGAACTCCACCACGGGGCCTGGCGAGCACCTGCGGAATGCGCTGTGGCACACAGGAAACACCCCTGGCCAGGTAGGAGCAACCCCACGGAAGGGAGGTAGGGAGGCGGGGGCTTGGCCAGCATGAGGGAAGCTGTGCTTTGACCGGAACTCAGGGAGTCTTAGAAATCACGTCCCCACCATCAGCTGCAGCACTAAGCTCTGCTCTGTAAACCATAATTGTCTGAGAGGGGAGCTCACCGTTAACAAGAGTTACCCTTCAGATCCAAAGGTAGTTTCAGTCTCTTCAAACAAAGAGGCTCCTTCTCTTCTCTCTTTCTACTTTACATGTGCATTCAAGGGCACACATCAAATGGAAGAGGCCTTAGAAAAACCCTACGTTTCAGCCCCCTAACATAGGTCAGCTTGGCACTTTTCATTCTTACAGAATGAAATATAAATCTTCTCATCACGGTTTCAACCTTTCCTTTTCCTTCAGGTGCGCACCCTGTGGCATGACCCTCGTCACATTGGCTGGAAAGATTTTACCGCCTACAGATGGCGTCTCAGCCACAGGCCAAAGACTGGTTTCATTCGGTAAGATCACACTCATTAAATTTCACTTACAGTCACAACAATGGGCAAGAAGGAAGAGACAAACATAGGGGTGTCACTAACGACATTTTCTTTCTTCCTGCAGAGTGGTGATGTATGAAGGGAAGAAAATTATGGCTGACTCAGGACCCATCTATGACAAAACTTATGCTGGTGGTAGGCTAGGGTTGTTTGTCTTCTCTCAAGAAATGGTGTTCTTCTCCGACCTGAAATATGAATGCAGAGGTAGGAGCAACATTATAGTGAATGGACAGTTGACATCTCTAATTTAGACTGACATCGACAATGCCAATTATAGGGGAGTCTAATTTAAAGACTCTTTTACAGACAGGGTCATCTGTAGTTTGCTGTTGAAGACCATGATAAAAATGAAATAAGGCCTATGAACTGTGGCTTATGAAATCCTGAGTCTTGTTAACAATATAAATTTGCTTAGCAATCTCTGTGCCCTTCGTACACGGTGCGAAGGTAAACCGCAGGCAGGCTCCTGCACAGGTTAGGTCACACTAATAATACTTAACGTTTGACATGTTCCTCGTAGTTTTGTCTGTGCCATTGCAGCACAAGTTGCTTTCACATTCGTCCCCTGTCGTACAAGGAAGGGAGAGTGTTGCCTTCATGTTGGCATGTTCACTTTCACTGTTAACCTGAGCTATTTTCCTCTGTCCTCATTCACTCTGTGGCCACCGAACCTCATGGAGGCCAGCATTGGGACTGCCAGAAGAATAAGTGCTTCAAAAATGTTTACAGGGACAAGGCCTAATGCCAACAAGATCCATTTGAGTAAAAAGATGGTTCATTTACTCAAAAAATATTTAAATTATGATGTAATCGTTGAGTCTGAATGTTTAACATGAAATGCCCTAAACTTTAAACACTGAAGGTCTGAGAGCGCATAGCCCATCGCCTAGGTTCTGCAAGGTCGAGCTGTGCCAGTCTCCTAGCAACAGTGTTCAAACCCGTTAACATTTAATTGTATAAGCTGGCCACCTTATATTATGCTTTCGTCATTATAAAAGTAGAGCTATACCTAGGTTGTTAATTCATTAACTGATATTAAGGTAACAATGCCTTTGTGGATTAGTTTTTATTTATATATCTGTGTTTCTTTACTTAACAGATTCCTAATCTTCAAACTGTTGATCAAAAGACTGATCATAACCAACGCTGGTATTGCACCTTCTGGAACTATGGGCTTAAGGAAACCCCCAGGATCACGCCTCCCTGCTGCCTCTTTCTCTGCTTGCATCAGTGTGGACTCATAAAACATGTGACTTGACTCAAGAAACATGCAGTTTTCCCAATCAGACTCAGCATTCAGCCTCTGAATGAGAAGAGAATCTTGCAAGAATATAAACAGTGACTTTGGTCTGCTTTTGGATAAAAGCAGAAGCATCCACCTGCCTCTGTGGGAAGGTGCCAGCTCCACCCAGCTTTGGTCAGAGCAGGCTGCACCAAAATTGTGAGGCCTTCTCTGAGCAACGGACTCAGAAGCCCTTTCAGGCACGTCAGAGAAGGGAGGACTCACTAGCATTGGCAAACAACCACTCCTGACCTACTCCCTCGGGAATAGGGGGAGCAGGGCCAAAGCTTGGGGGTGGGGGGGCCACATACCCAAGAGATGATTGTATGAGGAAAATATGGAGGAACTGTTACATGTTTGGTACTAAACCATTTTCAGGGGATTGAAAGACTATTGCTGGATTTCATGATGCTGACCAACCGGTGTTAGCTGATTGGCACTTACATAGAAGCAGGGGAGGGAGGAAAGGACTGACTTCTAGACTTTCTCTCGGATCCCCACCTTTTACACGTCACATGTAGTGACCAGAATAGGGAGGCAGAATTAAACCAGAGTGTAAGGCAGTGCTGGCTGCCACTGCCTAGTTACACTGGAATTGTCGGTTTTATTCCAGATATAGCTTGTGCAGATGTAGCAGGAAAATAAAACCTACCATCTCAGAGAGCACCAGGCTGCCTCCCAAGGAGGGGCAGCCATGCTTGTATTTTTATGGTTAGAAAGGCACAAAATTATCAACTAAGACATTCCTTTTCTCTTTTTTCCTGAATATCATGGAGTTTTCTAATTCTTTTAGACTGTAGTTTTGGGTTTTTTTTACACTTTACAATGTAAAATATTTATTTTTCATCTACTCTGGAGAATTTGTCTGAAAGACTTCATGGAACAGGAAGAAGCATAAGGACTATCCATATCACCTTTGTTGAGTCTTCATGACTGTAAGATTGTAAATACAGATTATTTATTAACTCTGTTCTACCTGGAACCTAGGTTTTGTATGAAAAGTGAGAGTAGGTATTGAGCTTTATCAGCCAGTCTCTGGCAAGGAAGGGCACGAGGAAAATCAGCATAGCAAGCTGCTCTTTGCTTTGTGCTTAAATGAGTCGGGATTTCTTGCCTTTTCCAGTGGGATTAGCTGGCTGTCCATTTTCAAGTGCGTTTAGATGGCAAAGAAAGCCATGAGGCCTTTTTTACTGTTCTACCCCATCCCTTGTGCCTATTTCCAGGGAGAAGAAAAGCATCTACGCTTATTATTTTTTCATTTTTCCAAAAGAAAAAAATGACAAAGGTGAAACTTACATACAAATATTACCTCAATTGTTGTGTGACTGAGTAAAGAACTTTTGGCTCAAGCAGAAAGAGTTTAAGTGTCTAACAAACTTAAAGCTACTGTAGTACCTAAAAAGTCAATGTTGTACATAGTATAAAAATTCTTTGCAGAAAAGTATTCCCAGTAAGGAAATAGCATTGAAATGTTAAATACATTTTCTGAAAGTTATGTTTTTTTCTATCATCTTGTATACTATTGCTTTATTTTTATAAATTATTTTCTCGATGCCATTGGAATAGATATCTCAGATTGTGTAGATACGCTATTTAAATAATTTATCAGGAAATACTGCCTGTAGAGTTAGTATTTCTATTTTTATAAAATGTTTGCACACTGAATTGAAGAATTGTTGGGTTTTGTTTTGTTTTTGATTTGTTTTGCTTGCCCCACCCCATTTTTACTATTTGCCAATACCTTTTTCTAGGAATGTGCTTTTTTTTTTGTACATTTTATCCATTTTACATTCTAAAGCAGTGTAAGTTGTATATTACTGTTTCTTATGTACAAGAAACAACAATAAAACATATGGAAATTTATATTTATACTTACTGTATCCACATTTATTTGTTCTCTATTGGCTTTATGTTATGAGATATGGATAAATTCCATTCTTTAATCAGTATGACATGCATAGTCCCCAAAAAGGATATTAATAAAATGTCACATTTTATTAATGTCATTTATTGAATCCTTTTTAAAATCTAATTCTGTTGTGAAAAAAAATGAAAACAAAGGGGGAAAACCAGGATTAAAGCATATAAATTCCTGCACCTACATTTTCTAACCCATGAATGACGGCACTTGGTAGCAACACAATTGCATGTTGTGGAGATGCTTTGGAAATGTTATGAGGGAAAATTTATCCTTCAAAAGCTTCACCAAACTCTACATATATCACCTTTTAAAGAATGAATGTGCCTTGCACCAAAAACAGATGACTAAAGACAAAAGTAGTATCCTAAAAAAATATACACATAAAAAAACATCAAATTATTTTATGAAGAGGACAAAGTTTCAGGTAGGCTAACCATGAATGTAGACTACTAACCAATTAATGTCAAGTTCTAGTAAAAATAGCTAAAATAAGAAATTTTATGAATAGTTTAAAGGTCTGGCTTTGAGTTCCATTAAACACTAGAAAGAATTGAGCAAGATAGAATCTTCTTGTTGATTTTTCTCAAAACACTTATCTAGGCTAGCATAATCATATATAAGTATAATTTGCCAAATCATTTTATGGCACTCAGGTGCAGAATCAAGAACTAGAAGGTGGTAATGATTACAGAGTTTGGAAAACTGATACCTATCCTTCTGAAATTATTCCAAAAAGTTGAGGAGGGAAGATTCCCAAACTTATTTTTCAAAGCCAGCCAGTATTACCCTAATTTTAAAACTAGACAAAGATATTAGCAAAAAATAAAAGAATATTGTAGGATAATATCCCTGATGAACATAGATGCAAAAATCTTCAACAAAATATTAGCGAACTGAATTGAACAAAACATTTAAAAGATCATACATCATGACCAAGTGGGATTTACTGCAGTGACGCAAGGCTGGTTCAATATCTGCAAACCAATTAATGTTATACAGCACATAAATAAAAATCATGATCATATCAATATATGCAGAAAAAGCATTTTATAAAATCCAACATCCACGTATTATAAAAACTCTCAGCAAAATGGGGATAAAGGAAACATACATCAACAAAATACAGAACATATATGACAAACCCACAGCTAACAATACTCAATGGGGAAAAACTGAGAGATTTTTCTTTAATATCTGGAATAAGACAAGGCTGTCCACTTTCACCACTTTTATTTAACACTAGAGGCCCAGTGCATGAAAATTCATGCACTGGTAGGGGGGACGGTACTTGGCCCAGCCTGCCCCTCTCACAGTCCAGGAGCCCTGAGGGGCATGAGGCAACCCAGCGATCAGGGGAAGGCAATGCCCCATCACACCTCTGCTGCTGCCACTGCTGGCAGTGCAAGCCTTGGCTGGCCCTGGTTACCTGAGCTCCAGGAGGCCATGGGCGGCTGGGTAGCCGCCATCCAAGGCTTGCCTGCACCTCAAGCCTGCCCTGGGCAGCTGGGCAGCTGACATCTGAGGCTTGCCTGTGCCTTGGGCCGGCCCTGGACAACTGGGGTCTGAGAGAACTGGCCACCGCCATCTTGTGGCTGTGGGCGCTGCCATTTTTGAGGACGTGGCAGTCAATTAGCATATTCCCTCCTTATTGGCTGTGGATGCCGCCATTTTGTGAAGCTGTGTGGGTCAATTAGCATATTCCCTCTTTATTAGATAGGATAGTGTTGGAAGTCCTAGTCAGAGCAATCAAACAAGAAAGAAAAACCATTCAAATTGTAAAGAATAACTAAAACTGTCATTATTTGCAGATGACATAATACCATAGAGAGGGAGCTCTAAAGAATCCATTAAAAAAACTACTAGAAATAATAAATGAATTCAGTAAAGTAGCAGGATACAAATAAATATTCAGAAATTAGCTGCATTTTATACAGCAATAACAAACTATAAGAACAATAAATTATTAAAACATTCCCTGTTCTGGCTGGCATGGCTCAATGGTTAGAGCATCCGCCTACACATTGAAGGATCTCAGATTAAATTTCTGGTCAAGGGCATGTACCTGGGTTGCAGGTTCAATACCCCACCCCAGTTGGGGCACATGGAGGAGGCAACCAAATGATGTCTCTCTCTCACATCATTTCTCTCTCTTTCCTCCTTCTCTCCCTCCCTTCCAGTCTCTCTAAAAATCAATGAGCCCAGCTGCCATGGCTCACTGGTTGAAGGTTAACCTATAAACCAGGAGGTCACAGTTCAATTCCTGGTCAGGGCACATGTCTGGGTTACGGGCTCTATCCCCAGTGTGGGCGTGCATGAGGCAGCCAGTCAATGATTCTCTCTCATTATTGATGTTTCTATCCCTCTCTCCCTCTCCCTTCCTCTCTGAAACTAATAAAAATATATATTTTTTAAAAGATTAAAAAATAAAAATCAATGAAAAAATATCCTCAGATGAGGATTAACAAACAAAAAAACTAATTTAAAATAAAAGAAAGAAAACAATCCCTTTTGCAGTTGCATCAAAAAGAATACGCCCTGGTCAGTTTGGCATAATGGATAGAGGGTAGGCCTGCGGACCGAAGAGTCCCAGGTTCGATTGCAGTCAAGGGCACATACCTCGGTTGCAGGCTCCTCGCTGGCTGAGGCCCTGGTCAGGGCTCGTGCAGGAGGCAACCAATCAATGTGTTTCTCTCACATCAATGTTCCTCTCTGTCTTCCCACTCTCTCTCTCTAAAAATCAATGGAAAAAATATCATCAGGTGAGGATTAAAAAAAATAAAAGGAATAAATTTAACCAGGGAGGGAAAACACATGTACTTGGAAAACTATAAGACTCTGAAGAAAGCAACTGAAGGAGATACAAATAAATAGAAGGTTATACTGCACTCATGGATAGAAATAATTAACATCATTAAAATATCCATACTTCCCAAAGCAATCTACAGATTCAATACAATCCCTATCAAAACACCAATGACATTTTCACAGGACCAGAACAAAAGACACCCCAAATAGCTAAAGCTATCTAGAGAAAGAACAAAGTTGGAAGTATCACACTACCCGATCTCAAACTATACTATACAGCTATAGTAATCAAAACAGTATGGTGCTGGCATAAATATAGACACACAGATCAATGGATCAGAATAGACAGTCCAGACACTAACCCAATCCTGTATAGTAATTTAATCTATGAAAAAGGGGGCAAGAATTTACAGTGTGGTGATGACGATCTCTTCAGTAAAAGGTGTTGGGAAAATTGGACAGATACATGCAAAAGAATGAAACTGAATCACTTTCTTATACCATATACAAGAATAAAGTCAAAAGGAATTAAAAACTTAAATGTAAGATTGAAATCACAAAACTCCTAGAAGAAAACATAGGCAGTAAACTCTTTTACATCTCTCTTAGCAATATTTTTTTTGGGTATGTTTTCCCAGACAAGGGGAAAAATGGGATGTGAAACTAAAACATTTTGCACAGTGCAAGAACAAGCAAAAAGACAACATACTGAATGGAAAAAGATATTTTCCAATGATACATTCCATAAGGGGTTAATATCCAAAAAATATAAGGAACTCATACAACTTAACAACAAAAACAATTCAATTAACAAATGATCAGAGGACCTGAGTAGACATATCTCCCAAAGGGACATAAAGATGGCCAAGAGACATACAAAAAGATGTTCAACAACACTAACCATCAGGGAAATTCAAGTTAAAACTATGATGACGTCTCGCACCTGTCATAATGGCTACCATCAATAAATCAACAGACAGCAAGTATTGGTGAGGAAGTAGAGAAAAGGAAATCCTCATGCACTGTTGGTAGAACTGTAAACTGGTGCAGCCACTATAAAGAACAATATGGAGGTTCCTCAAAAAATTTAAAAATAGAACTGCCTATGACCCAGCCAATTCCAATTCTGGGTATTTATCTGAAAAAAAAACCACCAAAACACAAATTCCAAAACATATATGCACACCTAAGTGTTAATGGATAGACAAATGGATAAAGTGGTACACATATACAATGGAATATTACTCAGCCATAAAAAATAAAATACAATATTTCCATTTGCAAAAATATGTATGGACCTAGTCCTAGAGGATATTATATGCTAAGTGAAATAAGTTGGAAAGACAAATACTATGTGATTTCACATATATGTGGAATCTAAAAAGAAGAAATAAATGAACAAATAAATACAAATAAAAACAAAGATACAGAGAACAAATTGATGGCTGCATATAGGAAAGGGATTGGGGGTATTGGTAAAAAAGATGAAAGAGATTAAGGAGTACAAATTGCCAGTTATAGAAATAGTCACAAGGATGTAAAGTACAGCATAGGGAATAATAATCAGTAATATTGAATAACTACCTATGGTGTCAGATGAGTATTAAACTTACTGGGGTTATTACTTTCTAAGTTACATAAATGTATAGTCACTATGTTGTACATCTGAAACTAATATAATATTGTATATCAACTATAATTTTAAAATAAAAAAATGTTTTTGTCATTTTAAAAATATATCTTTATTTTAGGCCTGCAATATCCAGGTTATTTTTCTAGGCCTTATTCCACTGATTACAATATAACTTTTTCAATTAATTTCTGCAATGTTGAAAAATTGTCTATTAACTTTATTGCTGAGAACTTTACTATTTCCCTGCAATATCCTCTTTCCTCTCTTGGAGAAAACATTGTAACTGCTCTCCAAATTCTACTTCTGACTATTTCATGTTATGAATTTATTAATATTTCTTCTAAATATGCCATTCTGTACTTTTTCTCTGTCTTGCTATTTTTTACTTCCTTCCCAATTATATATTATAAGAGGAGTGTTTTTTATTAAATTTAATTATGCAGTATGAAAAAAACTAAAATTATGGCATCAAGGTGATAGCCTTTACTTCTGCAAGAGTGTTTTACCGAGTGTTTCAGGGAAAGTTGGATTGAAGGGCAATAAACTTCAGGTCCTGTGGGAATCCATATATATAAAACCCTAATATGCAAATAGACCAAACAGCAGAACAACCAAACAACTAAACTATCAGACAACCAGTCGCTATGACATGCGCTGACCACCAGGGGGTACGTGCAGAACATGGCAGGCGTTGGCCGCAACAAGATGGTAGAGCAGGTAACTGGGGATGCCAGACCAATGCGGGGCGCCAGATGCTGTCATTGAGGCGAACCTCTGGTGGTTACTAAAAAGTCTTTGTTCCCGCATGCTGCAGTCCCGCCTGGCACTCACACCTGCTGCCAGCACTGGTCCCATTCGCATCTGCTACCAGCACCGGAGCCGCTGCTCGCACCTGCTGCCAGTGTCTGGCACCAGCCCCAATCCCTCAGTGCTGTCAGCGGGTGTGAGCAGCGGCTGCCAGCCCTGATCAGCCCTTGGGGCTTCTCCACCGCCCCCTGCTCCTGAGAGGTGATCCCGCCCGTCAGCAGGTGCAAGTGGGGCCAGTGCTGTCAACGTGGGAGTGGCGGCAGTAGGAACGGGGCTGCCGGCCGACAGGGGACCGGACCGGAGGCTGCGGCAGGAGGGGCCGGGCAGGGGTGCAGAGGATGAAGCAAGACCTGCCCCTGTGCCCACTGCAGCCTCACGGCCCACAGTTCCTTTCAAGGTGCATGAATTCATGCACTGGGCCCCTAGTTTACAATAAAGGTGGTGCCAATAGTTTTCTTGAGAAGTCTTAAGTCCAAAAATCTCAAATTTTAGGATACTAAATTCATTCCTGAAATGAATTATCTTTTGTTCTTTTTCATCTCTCTCTCTTTTTTTTAAAATCCTTACATGAGGATATTTTTTCCATCGATTTTTTTTTTAGAGAGAGTGGAAGGAAGGGGGAGAGACAGAGAGAGAAACATCAATGTGAGAGAGACACATCAACTGGTTGTTTTCTGCCCATGCCCCAACCAGGGCCTGAGATCGAGCTTGCAACTGAGGTACATGCCCTTGACCTGAATCAAACTAGAGACCCTTCAGCCTGTGGGCTGAGGCTCTATCCACTGAGCTCAGCTGGCTAGGGCTTCATCTCTATCTTGTTCTGGGGAAATTTTTTTATTCTACAGGAAGCCTTAAAATAAACACACTGGTTTTTAATTAGATCTTTTTCATCTGGAGCCTTCATGTTGAACTATATTATAAATTCAGCTTACCTGTCCTTGCTTAGAGGTACCTTTGGTTGACATGCTATGGAATGGTGTCACCTCTTGTAATGGCAAAATTCATCACTAAGATCATTCTGTTTTCTGTCCCCTCTCTTAAGCTCCTGGAACATAAAGGCTCACTATGCCCCAGATGCCATTTGTAGAAACATGTTATAAAGCCATAAGCTCTCCCAACCACACCCCACCCTGCTCCACCCCACCCCTCCATACTTCTCCCTCTCTTCCTCTCTCTGTCTCTCTCACACACACACTCACACGCACACACATCAAATACCACAAACACATGGATTTAGCAAACTGGGCTCCTTTGAAAGGCTGATGGGCAAAAATGGCTGCTCTTGGCCACCATTCCAAATTTCCACCACATCACCTCCACTCTGACTCTTCCAGCCCAAACTCTACATCACAAATGATGGCACCCCATAGCAAAAACTCTCAGCATCAAGACAAGCTACATTGTAGCACAATGTCATCAGCACATTACATGTAGCACATTGCTATTTTAATGTAAACTGAAAAAAGAGGCTTGAAAAAGAAATTGCCTGAGTACTCTGAAAATAGTAGCTATAGAATTCTTCATTCTAAAAAGTCAAGGTATTTGGTGTAAGCAATCACTAACATTATCCCAACCCCTGACATTCTAATTACATACATCTTTGCTCAAATTTGCTTTCCCTTACTCAAATTTGTTTGAATTTGATTTCTGTCATTTTGTAAATGAAAGATAACTCAGATTTCTGAGGAGAGAATTGATGTGATGAATAAGTTTGAGGTAATGGAGGGAAAATTAAAAGGAGTGAATCAGTGGCAGAATAAGAAGGCCTGTATTTCCAAAGAAACAGATAATCACATAAAGTGCATAATAGTATGTACCACCCCTACTATGTCCATTTTGCTGTAGATTTAAGAGGATCTGTAATAATAAAAGTGTAATATGCTAATTAGACCAGATGGCCAAACAACCTTTCAGATGACCTCCCAGACAAAGCTGGGGCTGCAAGGGCCAAGTCCCTTGCACGAATTTCATGCATTGGGCCTCTAGTCTATATACATAAAATCCTAATATGCAAATAGACCGAACAGCAGAACAACTGAACAATCGAACAACCAAACAACCAGTCGCTATGACGTGTGCTGACCACCAGGGGGTGCACACAGAACATGGTGGGCATTGGCAGCAGGTAACAGAGAGCTGAACATGGAGGGAATGTGTCGGCTGTGGCAGGATGGTGGAGCAGGTGAGTGGGGGCGCGAGAACAAGGTGGGGTGCCAATCGCTGTCATTGGGACGAGCCTCAGGTGGTTACTAAAAATTCTTTGCTCTCATGTGCTGCAGTCCCTCCAGGTGCTCGCACCTGCTGCTAGTACCGGTCCCACTCGCACCCACTGCCGGCACCAGAGCTGCCACTCACACCCGCTGCCCGCACCTGGTGCCAGCCCAGATCGCTCGTCAGCAGGTGTGAGCAGTGGCTGCCAGCCCCAATCACCCCTGAGGGCTTCTCCACCTCTCCCTACTCCTGAGGGGCAATTGGGACAGCAGCCGCCACTCGCACCCACTGCTGGCATCAATCCCAATTGCTCTGCACCATCAGCAGGTGTGAGCAAGGCCGGCGCCATCAGCACGTGGGAGCAGGGCTGCTGGTAGGCAGGGGACTGAGGCTGTGGTGGGAGGGGCAAGGTGGGGGCATGGAGGACGGGCCAAGACCTGCCCCTGTGCCCACCGCAGCCTTGTGGTCCACAGTTCCTTTCAAGGTGCACGAATTCATGCACTGGGCCCCTAGTCTATAATAATAAAAGTGTAATATGCTAATTAGACCAGATGTCCTTCTGGACATCCTTCCTTCCAGACAAAGCTGCAGTGGGTGGGGGCCCAGGCAGAGGCAGCAGTGGCTGGTGGGGGCAGGCAGGGGCCGTGGCAGAGGGGCTGGTGAGGGTCACGGTGGCGGCGGCGGATAGGGCCAAGGCCCTTGCACGAATTTCATGCATCGGGCCTCTAGTATTCTATAAAAGACATAGGAATGTTTGGGAAATTTGGATTCCAGCACTGAACAACATTGCAGTCATGGACAACGTAATAACTGAATTTATTAAATGTGTGCCATATGCCAAGAATTTTACTAAGAGCTTTATGTGCATGATTTTATTTAACCATTTCATACATGAGGAGAAGACGAAGACTCAGAGACATTAAGAAACCACTGCCCAGGGTACATACCAACTAAATGCAGTCTTGAGGTCTGAATCTCTCAGACTCCAGAACCCATGCTCTCTACCAATATACTTACATGGCCTCCCTTGAGGCAAATTTGTGTCTATCACACAAATTGAGGCTAAATGCATTAAAATTCACATTGTCATTTTACTAACCTTCATAATTCCTCTACTTACTGGAATTCTGGAAAAATATTGAGTAAATATCTGTTTTTCAGATAAAAGAAGAAAATGTACAAGCAAAAAATAATAATGCTACATATACAGTACTCAAATTTCATTAAAGGCAGCACAACAGCCGGCTTACCTTTTTAAATAAAAATAAATTGGACTTCTAGTTCTAATGCAAATTCATCATACAGAGTGTTGGCATAAATTTTTCTCATGAATCCAGGTTACTGACTTGTGACTAGACAAAACCTCTCTCTTAAAAATAGCACCACAGATCATTTTTGAGTCACTGATCTTTATTTGCTGCATTCTAAAAGGTAAACTCTAAATTATAACAAACTTAAAGTAATTTATCAAATAATTCAAACTCCTGCTTAAGAAAAGTATCATTGCTAATAAGACAGTAAAGCCTACCTTAACATTGCTTTGTTGACAAAATTCTTTTATTTCTATGGCAAATTGAACTTAACAGGCATTAGACTGGAGGAAAGAAGAAAAGTCAGGGCCAAAAATAAAAATTCATAGTGATTAAATCTGTCTGAATCACAATAAGGTTGTAACATATAAAATCAAATACAGAACAATCAACACATCAACTTGTTTTAAAACAGTACGTACACAAAAAATATTGGTTTCTATAACAGATCCCTGATGTTGCAAGATTAGCAATAAAAAACAATTTTCCCAGGAATTTCAATAAAGAAAAAGCACTGAACAAAAATACCACAAGTCTCAAAAATATCAAGAAAATGCAATCCAGAAAGAGTCCAAATATTAAAATCATTATTTAAGGAATGGTCTGTTGAATGCAAAGATTCAGAAAAGGTATAATTTAACTTAATTTACCAACTTTCTCATAGCACATCCCTGCAAGTCTTTCTTAAGAATCTTTACATTCTTCTGTTGCATCTTCAGTCTCCTGTTCATCTGCACATTAAAAACAATAACCAGAGTTGTTAGGCCATCAGACATGTGTACATAATGAAGAAACATCATTCAGCTTGTATAATAGTAAAGCCTTTTACACACAAGGCAATAATCACATACTCATTTAATACTTGTTGGACAATCACCACAAGCTGCATACAAAGCTTATAAGAAAAAGTGCAAGGTAAGGTGCCTGCCTTCATTGAGATTACAGCTGACCAAGGATCTTCTGGGTTTTGAGAATTAAAATGTTTATGGAGGCCCCAGCCAGTTGATCAGTGGTTAGAGCATCGACCCACGAACTCAAGGGTCTCGGGTTTGATTCTGAGGCAAGGACATATACCTCGGCTGCAGGTTCAATTCCCATCCTGGCGGGGGCCGGTCGGAGCACCTGCGGGAGGCAACTAATCAATGTGTCTCTCTTACATTGAAGTTTTTCCCACTCTGTCTCTCCCCTTCCCTTCCATTCTCTTTAAAAATCAATGGGAAAAATACCTTTGGTTGAGGATTACAAAACATACGGATTTGGAGACAGGCATCAAAAAAAAATTTTTGGCTTTAAACTAAGTTTTTGGGAAGTAGGGCAAAACTAAAAGTAAATATATTTAGAGTAGACAAGAACTTATCACCTTTTATTTCTTTAAAATTAAGACATTAACAGAAGTGGAATGGAAATAATCTTCTGCCAACCTTAGTGAGAAGGTTATCAGAAAAGGCAGAACTGAGCACAGAACCAAAGAAAAGGAGACAATAAAAAAGAATCAGGAGAAACTGGAGAGCTCAGACACTGCTAGTGAGACTCCAAATGGTGCAGCTGCCTTGGAAACCAGTCTAGCAGTTCCCGGAAAGGTTCACATGAACTCAGCAATTCTATTCCTAGGCATACGCCCAAGCGAGAAAACATACACCACCCCAACACCTGTACACCAATATTCACAGCAGCATTACACATACCAGCCAAAAAGCAGAAACAACCCAAATGTCCACCAACTAATGAATGGATAAGTAAAATGTGGCATATCCATTCAACAGAATATTATTCAACAATAAAAATAACGGAGGACTGATACATGCTACAGTGTGGCTGGAACTTGAAAGCATATGTTAAATGTCACCAGCCAGACACAAAGGCCACCTATTCTATGATTCTACTTATGTGAAATGTCCAGTCCAGGCAAATTCATAGAGACAGGCAGTAGATTAGTGAGTGCTCAGGATGCAGGAGGTGGGGGGGGGGGGGCGCACTGGGGAACATGGGGAGTGATTGCTAATGGGTACAGTGTTTGTTTTGGGGGTGAAGAAAATGTTGTAGAATTGATAGTGGTAAAAAAAAATGCCCAATTCTGTGAATATATTAAAAACCATTAAACTGTATAGTATTGTGAACAGTGGCCCAAAAAACATTACATCCATATCCTTATGCCTGAAACCTGTGAGAGTTACCTTAGTGGGGAGAAGGGTCTTTGCAGATGTAACTAAGCTGAGGATCTTGAGATGAGACTATTGATCACCCTGGAATACTCAGGTGGGCCCTACATGCAACAACAAATCCCCTTATAAGAGAAGGGCGTTTCACACACACACACACACACACACACACACACGCACGCACGCACACACATGCACACACACACTCACACAGGCAATGTGAAGACATGTGGAGTGATGTGACCCAAAGCAAGGAGGCCAAAGAATGTCAACAGCCTGAGAAACCGGAAGAAGGAGACATTCTCCTCCAGAGCCCCGGGCAGAGGGTGGCCTTGCTGACACCTCGAGTTCAGACTGCAGGCCTCCAGCTCTATAATAAATTTCTGTTGTAATTTTTTATATTTTTTATTGATTTTTTACAGAGAGGAAGGGAGAGGGATAGAAAGCTAGAAACATCGATGAGAGAGAAACATCGATCAGCTGCCCCCTGCACACCCCCTACTGGGGATGTGCCCGCAACCAAGGTACATGCCCTTGACCGGAATCGAACCTGGGACCTTTCAGTCCACAGGCCGACGCTCTATCCACTGAGCCAAACTGGTTAAGGCTCTGTTGTAATTTATTATGGCAACCATAGGACTCTAATACAGGTTTATGAAATAAATGTCAACAAAGCTGTTATTTTAAAAAATCAATCTAATAATTAAGGGCACATGATTTGTAGTTACAGAAAGTAACGTGAAAAATGTAGTAATATTGTCAACCCATGGAGAAGAAATATTAAACAGGGTATAGAGAAAGTTGGGGTAGATAAGAAGCGGACCTCAGTCTCCCACACCTAAGATGGGGAATGGTAAGACCATACATGACCCCATACCTTCACGTGGCTATTCCTCCTATTCAGAGTGTTCTCCTTTTCGCCCACCCAGTAAATGACCACTCAGCTTGGAGGCTCAACTCAAATGCCACCTCCCCACATCCACAGCCTTTATCATCCCTCTGTAGTGCTGCCATGTACCTTGTCCCGAAACCTTTATTATACTTGTCCCACCCTGCTGTGATTACGTCCCACCCTGCTCTGATATCAGCTTACGTGCCTGGCTTCTTCAATAGACTATAAAATAATTCAGGGTAATGACTGTGTCCTACTCATCTGATACAATGTCCTCAATAACAAGCACGAGGGAGCCTGGAGCAGTGCTGTTAAGGCATGGCTGCACATCAGAATCACCCAGACCCCATCTCCAGAGGCTGACTTAAAATATGCCGATGACCCCCAGCCAGTGCGGCTCAGTGGATAGAGCATTGGCCTGGGCACCAAAGGGTCTCAAGTTTGATTTCCAGTCAAGGGCATGTACCTGGATTGCTAGTTCATACCCTGGCCCTGGTTGGGGCATGTCTCTCTCACATCCAAGTTTTTCTCTCCCTCCCTTCCTTCCACTCTCTCAAACCCAATGGAGAAATATCCTTGGATGAGGATTAACAGCAACAACAAAAAATACTGATGCCCACAGCCAACCCTTAGAAATTTATTTAATTCATCTGGGATAGAACCAAAGCATTAATGTTCTAAATCTCACCAGGTGATTCTAGCAGAGTTTACAAAGCACCGCCTAAGAGATAGACTCAGAATTGCTTAAATGCCAGACAGATGAGAGACAGATACCAAGTAGAAAGATCTAAATATCAAAAGCATAGATGATCCCATACTCACTATACTGTATATATCTCCAAATAAAATATTAACCATGAAAGAGTGAAGAATTCAAGCTAGAGCTTGCTTGCTCAGTGGCTACAGGGAAGGTTAACCAAGGAAGGACAATAGGGTTGGCTGGAGAGATAAGAAGGCAATCTGGAACAGGTAGTATCTTCATCAAAAGGAAATTTAAGAAGAAAAGCAGAATTGAGCAGATGGGGGAAAAGATACCTTCAGACATTGTTTTCATCACCATCTATACGCTAGTGTTTTCTTTACAACCCTGAAGTAGACTGACCAGCAAACCGTGCAGTCCAGAGCTTCTCACAAATCACCTGCTGGGGTCTTATTAAAATGCAGACTCTGGTGCAGCAGGTGTGGATCGGGCCTGATTCGCCATTTCTAACGAGATCTCAGGTAATAACAATACTGCTGGTCCATAGGTCTAATCCACAGTCATGGACTTCAGTAGTTTTTCATTTTACCCAATCTGAATGAAGCAATGGAATCGGAAGTTCCCAATAACTGATAAAGTGATCAATACTACAGTTAAATGTTAAAACTCTCCAATTTGCCATTGTTCACTTGATACTACTAACAAAATGATAGGGAAATTGACATTTTGTAAATAGGTAGAGGAAATAAGTGGCAAATATTTACATGTAAAGTCTACATCAAGAACTGGATTAAGGAAATTAGTTAAAAATAACTTGAAAAGATACATTCATCAAATATAAACTTAACTATATACCAAAATTTTATACAAAAAGGAATTAACACTGAAATTTCCTAATATGGCAGATCTGATCATTTGAGCAAATAAACTTTGGATGAGGTCTTTGATTAATTACTAAGAGCATCTGAGAAGCAATCAGCAGCCTTGAAAAGTAATTTAACAAATGATATCTAGGAGGCCTGAAGGCACACTGTGTGAGAGTAACAGCACTCCATCAAAGCAACGAGTTAAGTTTTTTCCTCAGATCAAGCCAAAATATTTTTAAAGGGAAAAAAGTCAGCCAATAGTGTTACTGTGTTTAGAATATCACCGCTCCACTGCAGATCAGTAAGACAGTATTAAAACAAAGAAAACCTTCTCAATACAATCTTTCTTTGAAACCATTCAGGCAGTGTGAACATTAACATGGACTAACACACATTCTTTTCAAACGCTGCAACATTCTCCCAAAAGTCAATCTACATGTAACCAGACTTCATCACACAAGTAACAATCAAACAGACCCTTTGATGGGCAGAATTTCAACATGAAGTATAGTCAGATTGTATAGTTGCCATTTGGGGTAGAACTTGTTCTATCTGAGGACCACAGTAGGATAGCAATAAACTTTCTTACATCTAAACTGAAACTCATATTTCTCAAATATGTGCAGCAAAATCTTGTGGCCTGCATTACTTTGACAGGCTGAATGCTCTATACCAAAGACACTATTTTCAGCAAGTCTGGCTAGGGTCTTGGACGTAGGTATGAAACAAGCCAAAACTCTCCAGCAATCCCAATGCTCATCCTGGTTAGGAATATGTTGCTTGATACTTGATGCTACTAACAAAATGATAGAGAAATTGATATTTCTGTGGTTTATAACTGTGCTTCTCAAACTTCCCTATAAGTATCACCCGGGGAACATATTAAAATGCCAACTGTGACTCAGTAGGTTAGGAGTGGGGCCTGATCAGCCTCCGTGATCATCTCACACTCTCAGCAGCAAAAGAATGGAAATCACAGGGTTGCAAAGGGCCAAGAACATGAAGTAGAGAGGACCCGATGGAGGCCCTGTCTTCCTGGAGAATATCTGCCCCTTCTAAGGGAACATCTGCTGCTCAGCTTCCTCACAGGTGGAAGGACCTGCTGATTTGTCAGAAAAGTCAGAAATCCGGGCTTTTATGGGGAATCTCCTAATTAAATAATGTTAAAAACCATATAAGTCAACCAAGTCCAGTCACCGACCTAATTAATTATTCATGTGGCTTTTCTCATTTGATCCTTATTACATCCCTGTAGGGTAAATATTAAAGCCACCTTATCTTATAGATAAGGAAACTAAGGTGTAGAGGAGAGAGATTACGTAACCTGCCTAAGATCACCTGCTACTAGCAGAGCAAGGATTCAGACCCAGGTGTGCCTCACCCAGAGCCCACACTCTTAACCACCAGGCGAGAATGTGCTGGTGGACGGGCAAGCCAGGCCCCCCTCTGCTCACCTAGGTTCTAGCCTGGACTCTGTTAGCTTTGTCCTTTGGGTAATTAATTTGCTCTAGGGTTTTAGGTTCTCGGTTTCAATTTAGAGCAACCAACCATCCCAGTTTGTCAGGGACTAAGGGTTTCCTGGGATGAGGAATATTCAGTGGTAAAATCTGGACACCCCAAAGCAAACCTGTGGTCACCCTAGTTTTCATTTAGGGGTGTTATTTTTCAAACAACTTTATCAGACTCATTTTTGCATTTGCTCTAGGAACTGTTAAGACTACTATTCACCAAATGGTCCTATGGGAAGTTCCACTGTTTTCCTGGAAGAATTAGTATAGTTCTGCCCCCTTCTTTACTACTGACTTTGGGTCCCTCTTTGCTCTTTTCTATTTTTGTGTGTTATTCATATTTTCCTCTTTATTATATACATTTCTGTTGATAACTAGTTCAAATGGTGAGTGGCAAGAAGAGAATACTGTGCATGCATAAATACTTTTTGTTATCTAAAAAGCAATTCAGCATAAGATTATTTGATAAATAACAGAATAACTACAGGCCTCAAGTGTTTTCTTTCTGAAGTGCCAGTGTACTCAGCAGTGTCACCAAGGCTGATACCAAGGAACACTTACTCCCCACTCTTCTCACACTTCCATGTGGAGGAGCTCATAGTGAGGAAGCATCGGGCCTCACTCCACCCCCTCCAGTCTCCCTAAGGGAAGAAGAGCCAGGTATCTGATTGGTGAATTTGGAGTTAGAAATGGCATGCTCAGGTTAGCCCCTTCCTCCAAGGAAGTCAGCACCTGGCCCGAGAGGTGCTTCTTTGCCTCTCCATACTCCTGGTTCCAAAGGTGAGGCTTGCGATTTTCACCTCTGCCACTGACTGGGTGTGAAAGTTTGTTTAGTAAGGCGAAACATTAGGAAGGCTGTTGGCCCCTTCCATTTCACCATCAATAAAGCTGACCTCCTTGATCTCCATTCATTGGAATCCATCTTTATCTCTCAGATTTGGATGGGGAAGAGAAGATGCTATTGATGGATTCTCTAGAACCCCCTCAGTGAGTGAGTACAACACTAAATTACTGGACCTCATAAAATTAAAAAACAAAAGTAGTTACCACTAAGTTTAAAGCACAGACATGAAAATGTATGTATTTCACATTGGAAACTTAATATAGCTGTGAAGCAAATCCTTATTTTTCAATGCCACAAATTAAATTAGTCTTCTATGCCATTATATGATTTATAATTTAGCATTTTAGAATAGAATTGCTTAGCAAGTTATTTTAATCATTATAAATGCTGAGGTTAGTAAAATAAAATAGAAACCCCAACTTCAGATATGCTAACATATTCCTTAAAGTTTATTGTGTAATAAACAGAAAACAAAATATGGTTCACATATTCACATCTACACCATCTTAATCCTCCATACGCACAAGGGTTATAATAATCCAGTAGGATTATCTGCTGCCATGGGAGGCATGTTCTGTGGAGTTAGAGCTAAGTTACCATAGCTTATTTCCATTAAGTCACTTTAACTTCTACTTCATTCCATGTTCTATGCAGCAACAGATAAACATCAGTGTGACTCACGTGCACATGGAAGTAAAATCCTATCTTAGCAAAGCATTGTTCAATCCTTCTTTCCCCCTGCCTCCCACCTCCACAAACACACTGGTCCCATGGGACTGAGACCCCACATATAACAAATCATCACATCCAATTTAGTAAGTTTGATTGGAGCAAACAAAGAGGGGATGCAGGTACTTTCTCTCTAATAAAAACCCTTTGTTCCAAAAGAAAGAAAATACACTGCAATTTCAGAGCAGAACAAAAATTCTCCTATTTTGTTCTTTCATTTAATTGTTAAAGTGAAGATCTGGGTGGGAGAAGGCAGACAACACCAATCTCACTGAAATCCATGTTGTCAGTAAATTGCAAAGCTGGATAAAAAGTTAGAGCTTGTGAAATTTCATTTAAAAAATAAAAAAGGTCCAAATCTGAACACAGAATGTGAAACCTACATAAATCTTTAGTGATAGCTAGTGAGGTAGTTATTGGGAGATATACTGGAGCAGAAAAATAATATTTGAAGGTTGTAAGTGGGAAGCAAGGGAGAGGAAGAAGAAATGTGAACCATATTTTCAGTATATATTCTAAAAATGGATAATTTAAATTATTTCACTTATTTAACAGACATTAAGTTTAGGGCAGCACTTTGGACATCGTAGAAGATGTAACAATGAATCAGAAGGTAGAACCTCTGTCTTGAAAGAAAATATACAATTTTAAGGAAGACCTGTGCATGTATAACAAGGTCAAGACAGTGTGCATAAAATGACCTGATGCTCTGGGACATTCAGAGGGAAAATAAAATGTTTAAAAAGGGGGACCAGGAAGGTTACATTCAGAGTGGATGGGGTTGGAATTCAGTTATCACTGAAGAGGTAGGTGCCTGAACATTTGTGAGAAGAAAAGAGTATGGCAACAGCAGAGGCACAGGAAAGCACAGAAAACCCTGAGACCATATCAGCTATAACCTGAATAACATTCAGGGACTAGTCAGAAATCGGTTAGGAAGAGAACATCACATCAGAGTGTGGAGGCCTTGAACAGTGAGGGAAAGAATTCAGATTCCATGCAGTCGGCAGTGGAGAGCCATGGAAGCTTTTTGCACTGGGAGGTGTGGTTATCAAAGCTGTACTTGGGGGAATTAGTGTAGTGGTGCTTGACAATGGCCAGAGGATGGGAGAGACCAGAGGCAGAGAGGATGATGGGAGGGTTCTCATATTGATCCAGTGAGGTAATAGAAAGACTAAGGAAGAGGTGGGTATTGGGAGATATGCAGGACTAGAAAAATAATATTTGAAGGTTGCAAGTGGGAAGCAAGGGAGAGGAAAAATAATGACTCTGACTTTTGAGCCTGGGTAATTGAGGAAACAGAGGTCAAGAGGAAAATCTGAGCTGAGAGAGAAAGATGAGGAAATCAGTTTGGGGCCATATCCAGATGAAGTCTAGTAGGGAGGCAGAAATACAGGACTAAGGAATTCGTTCTGAATTAATAGATGATAGCTATAATAAGTAATAGATAGTTATAGATGTAACAGACAATATATTTTAGAGTGATCTACATTAGAGGAAAAGCTGAAGCTATATAGATAGATTCACCAAATACAACAGAGAATATGTTAGACTTCTAACATAAATAATTCAATATCTGTTGATGTCAAAAACTGCCCATAGTATCACTGTACCACTGTAAGATGCAACATTGAATCAAGACAAAATATCTGAGACCATACAAGTAGCTGGAATGGGAAGTCTGCATACAGAAACTAATAAAACCACAATAATATATGACACTTTACAAATTCATTCCTTAGAACAAATTTTCATCACTTAAGTCTGGAAATTGAAATATAAAGCAAATCTATTCGAATTACTTATACCAATTTAAATCAATTCCTCTTTTCCATTGAAATCAACATTGTTTTCTCAATAACCATCAAGAATATAACTTAAGTGTCCATTGATTAATAGGTAAAAATGATGTATGTTATTACACATACATACAATGAATACTACTCAGCCATCCTATATAATAAAGAGTTAATATGCAAATTGACGGTCACTCCAACACACACGATGGCTGCCCCCATGTGGTCAAAGATGGCCACCCCAGTGTGGACACAAGATGGCTGCCACAAGATGGCCAGCAGGGGAGGGCAGTTGGGGGGGGGACCAGCCTGCAAAGGAGGGAAGTTGGGGGGTGGGCCAGGCCTGCAGGGGAGGGCAGTTGGGGGGGACCAGGCCAGCAGGGGAGGGCAGCTAGGGGTGACCAGGCCAGCAGGGGAGGGCAGTTGGAGGTGACCAGGCCAGCAGGAGAGGGCAGTTTGTGGTGACCAGGCCAACAGTGGAGGGCAGTTGAGGGCAACCAGGCTGGCAAGGGAGGGAAGTTTGGGGGCGACCAGGCCTGCAGGGGAGGGAAGTTAGGGGTGACCAGGCCAACAGGGGAGGGCAGTTAGGGGCAATCAGGCTGGCAGGGGAGGGCAGTTAGGGGTGACCAAGCCTGCAGGGGAGGGCAGTTAGGGGTGATCAGGATGGGAGGGGAGGGCAGTTAGGGGCAATCAGGCAGGCAGGCAGGCGAGTGGTTGGGAGCCAGGAGTCCTGGATTGTGAGAGGGATGTCCGACTGCCCATTTAGCCCAGTGGGATTGGGCCTAAATGGGCAGTCGGACATCCCTCGAGGGGTCCCAGATTGGAGAGGTTGCAGGCTGGGCTAAGGGACACTTCCCTTTGCACGAATGTCATGCACCAGGCCTCTAGTCTATACTAATAAAACAGTAATATGCTAATGAGAATGGGAGACCTTCTGGATGTCCTTCTGGACAAAGCCCGGGGCTTGGCTAGCCTGCAAACTGCCCCCAAACAGCCCTCAGCCCCTTGCCCAGACCGGTCATGCCCCCCCAGTGGGGACCCTCACCCTGATGGGGGTGTGGCCAGCCTGCAGATGGCTATCAGCCCTTTTCCCAGGCCCACCCCACCCCCAGCAGGGACCCTCACCCTGATGATGGCATGGCCAGCCTGAAAAAGGCCATCAGCCCCTCGCCCAAGCCAGCCATGCCCCCCAGCAGGCAACCCCACCCTGAAGGGTGTGTGGCCAGCCTAAAAATGGCCCTCAGCCCTTCACCCAGACTGGCCACACTCCCCAGGGGGAACCCCCACCCCAATGGGGCATGGCCAGCCTGCAAACAGCCCCAGTCCCTCGCCCAGGCCAGCACCACCCCCAGTGAGGACCCCCACCCCAATGGGGGCAAGGCTGGCCTGAAACACCCTCAGGTCCCTCACCCAGGCTGACCCTGACCCCCAAGGGGTCCCCCATGCTGATCTAGGACCCCCTTCAGGGCAGACCAGCCGGCCCCCACCTGTGCAGCAGGCCTTTATCTATACTAATAAAAGGGTAATATGCTAATTAGACCAGGAGACCTTCTGGATGTCCTTCTGGACAAAGCCATGATGGCAGGGCTGAGGCAGAGGTGGTTAGGGGCAATTAGGCCAGGAGTGGAGGGCAGTTGGGAGCGATCAGACAAGCAGGGTAGGTCAGTCTGGGGAGAGCAGGCCGGCAGGCAGAGTGGTTAGGGGTGATCAGGCAGGCAGGTGAGCGGTTAGGAGCCAGTGATCCCAGATTGCGAGAGGGATGTCCAACTGCCGGTTTAGGCCCACAGGGATTGGGCCTAAACCAGCAGTCAGACATCCCCCAAGGGGTCCCAGATTGAAGAGGGTGCAGGCTAGGCTGAGGGACACCTCCCCCCTGCCCCCGCCACTAGTTAAAAGATAACAGAATCTTGACATTTTCAACAACATTGATGGGGATACCTTAAGGTCATTATGCTAAGTGAAATAAGTCAGATGGAGAAAGACAAATATCATATGATTCCACTCATATGTGGAATCTAAAACAAACAAACAAGTGAACAGATAAAACTAAACAAAAAACCTCATAGGTACAGAGAACAGATAGGTGATTGCCAAAGGGGAAAGGAGTTCAGGTATGTGAAGTGAGTGAAGGGGGTTATTTGTGTGGTGAAGGATGGTAACTAGACTTTGGTGGTGATCACTTTGTAGCGTATACAAATATTGAATTAAAATATTATATACCCGAAACTTATATAACATTACATACCAGTAAAAGAACATATTTTTTTTAAAAAGAACGTATTAATTACCATTAAGAACAATGTATTTCACAAGAGTACTAACCACAATCTTGATCTCATATGAATACTGGTAAATGTTATGTCTGTATGCTCTTAATTGACACCAGCTGTGATTCACAAACATACCTCCATGTCTTACCTTACTTTAACTTATAATAAATACCCTTATATTGAGATACTCAGTAAGAATTATCCACCATTCAGGCCTTACCTGTTTTTGGTTTCTCTGAAGGGCTGGGTTTCAGATGTTGGACTTCAGAGAAAAGACTTACATCAATGCCATACAGTGGATCATCCAAAAAAGAAGGCCTTCTCAGTCGCCCAATGCCAAGAGTCTTCGACATAAAATAATCCTCTGTGTCACTAATAACCTCGTCTTGGGGAAACTGGAGGCATTTCATATTCTCAGCTTCAATGACAAGAGCCTGTGACACGTAATGCCCAGTCAGGGCTCTGCTGAGATAGTAGCCTGTCGGTGTTTCACAGTCTGCATTCCCAGGCACATGTGCATCTCCCACCTCCGTGCTTTTGACCTTTGTTTCTGACTCACTTAGTAATTCAGAGAGGACATATCTGGAAAGCTGGGAGGACTCAGGTGTTATATCCTCAATGTCTTCCTTTTCTCTTTCTGAAGAAAGTACAGTCATGGATTTTTGTTTGAATGTGCATTCATCCAGAAGACGCCTTAAGCGTTCCTCAGAGAGAAGTGATGCTGAATCTAGCTGATGAAACAAGCCAAAAGTTTTCATAGTCAACTGATTGAGTAAACATTTTTTCTGGTGAGCTTCCAGTAATACAATATAAATCCAAGTGCCCTGAAATCTCTTACACAAAGCACTCAAATAGCACAATCATTCGTTATAAGGTACCCAAAATTGCAGGAGAAATGTACAGCATCCCTAGAAAATAAGTTTAGAATCAATCACATGCTAAAATACAGGAAAAAGTCCCACAGTGTTGATGGAAATTAATTACTTCACCAAATAAACCAGTAACACTCGACACATATCAGTAACTTGAGCTGAAATGAAGATATTAGAAAGCACTTTCAATTTTATAAATCTTGGAACATCAAGCAGAAAAATGAGCAACCACCTCTTTGATAAAGAGCCAGGAATCCTGCCCTAATCTCCAGTGGGTGTTTCTCTGCGCCCCCCTTCTCCAACCCCCGCTCTTCAGTGGGAACCCCATCACCACCCAATTCCTTAACTGGAAAAAAATCTCGGGCAAACAGGGCAGATTACAACTGCCCTGGGGATTCACCACTCCTATGTCTGTCCACAACTTTCAGCAGACAATACCACTGAAGACAGAAAAGGAAGGGTGAAGGGGTGGTGCATCCTGAGATGTATAGTTGTGTCAAAGCTGCAGGTCTAGACAGAGGTCAGGGGCATTCCAATAGCAGTGCATTCTGGGAGAAGGATATGATTAAACACACTAAATCTCTGCTTGTGAGGTTATCAGAGCTGAGTGTTTCAACCGAGATCTTAAGGATTTAAAAACATTTTTTCTTCCAGTGATGTTCTCAGGAAATAAAATATCACATGAAAGTGTAGGGCTATGTTCTACAAGGATTCAACTAAACAGCAAGCCACTTGAATTGCAACAATCTCAAAAAGAATGGGATTAAAATATATTGAATCACACTGAAAAAAATCCTTCTCTAAAGAATCTTTGATTTTTTAAAATATGTTTTTATTGATTTTATAGAAAGAGGAAAGAAGAAGGATAGAGAGATAGAAACATCAATTGGCTGCCTCCTGCACACTCCAACTGGGGATTGAGCCTGCAACCCAGACATGTGCCCTTACCAGGAATTGAACCGGGAACCTCTTAGTTCTTGGGTGGATGCTCAACCACTGAGCTACACAGGCTGGGCTATCACTAATTTACATCGTATATTATCTAGAAAAACTTCAGTCCTCCTTTATAGGGGAATGAATTATCAAAGAACAGAAAGTCCCCTAAATATAAGAAAACCTAAATATTAATTGCAATGGCCTTACGTTCTACTTTGGCACAGTAAGACAATGCTATTGGCCTACTTTGTGGCCCACTATAAGAATTAATCAAATATTCTGCATATGTAAAGTACTGGGGGTAGAGAAGGGGAGGGAAACGCTACTATTGGAACTGGTATAGTCAATTCCTCATTACTGTGAAATGTTTCTAATCAGCTAATAAACAATAGTATGCAAAACAAATTTTGTATCATGAGTTAAAAATATATTAGGTGTTTTAAAGTTATATTTAATTTCTATAAATTAAAAACTAGTTCTCATAGTGGCAAGTGTCATTATGAGTTTGACAGTAACAAGAATTTGTCTGGGAATATAATCTTAATAATTATCTGGGATTCAAAATTCATGTAATTTACCCTAAGGTTAGCAAACCTGTCAAAAAACAGGAACTGAATTATATATTCCCAAATCCTACTTCATTCACTAGATTTCTGGCACCAGGTGTGGTACTTTATCCATCAGGAGCACTCCCTCACCCTACCATGTAAACCTAGTCAACTATAAAATGAAGGCCATCCTTATATGGTACAGGATACTTAAAATACCTTTCAAAATCTGCGTATGTAAAATAGTTCATAATGGATAGACAATCCTAGAATTTAGAAAGGGTCCACTAAGTCATCCTCACCAAAGGCTTATCATATGAAATTTCCAGATGCTAGGAAAAAATCAGTGCATACTGGAGCAAGAGGATGAAGAATTATGGAAGGAGGTCTGGTGGAGGGGGTGAGATTGGTAGATTATCTGATATGTTTGGCCACTTCCACAAACAATATTGATAAGATAGCTGGTTGACAGTTCTGATGATGTATTTGGCTAGACACACACACAAAAAAAAAAAACCAACACCAAAGCAATTATGAACTCTGTGAACAAAAAGCTATCTGAAAAGGAAGGTAGTATTTCAAGACAGATAACACAGAAAATTAAGCAAAAGAAAATAAGGTAATTATTAACTCTAGGACAAAAAAGTTGTACAAGGATGCCATAGGATACTACTTGTTTTTGCTATAATATTTATACAGTCATCATAATATGAACAGTGATAACAGAGGTAACCAAAAATTGTGATTTAACTCATTAGAGGAAATGGGAGGAGAGAAAAGGGATGTTTGGAGTAACAAAGTTAAATTCTCAGCTACCATCACAGGAAGTCATGTCAATAATAACACCATTATTAATATAAAATGTCCTATCATTATAAATAGATATAAAATTGATCAATTAAAAAAAACAAGTTATTATGAAACAAGATAGAGGTAAAGAGCAGGGGGCACATCTAGAAGAATTAAAAGTGGCTCATTCCAGAGAACAAACTAAGAGGTGGAGAAGCGGGGGGACAAGGAGCTTCCATTTTTGTTAAAACATAGTGTTATAATTTTTAATTAGTAATAATTAAAATTAACTTAAAATATAAAATTAATTTAAATGTATTCATATTTTTAAGAAAAATGAATTTAAAAATAAAAATCTGAAATATTAAAATGAAATTCCCAACCAATTATATCTTTAGACATAAAAAAGTAAATCCAGTAAATTTCATGGAGTCTGAAATTTATATAATCTTGAAGCAGGGGAAGGGTACATCTTTAAGAAAAAGAATATAAAATTATAAATAAAATAGGTACAAAGTGAGGGGAGTTTTTGTTGTTTTTTTAGAATGTGAAATACCACAAGTTACTGGAACCTTGGAAAGTCTAGTCCATTTCTTACACCACCTCTTTACATCATTTACCAGAAATGCCTATAAAGAAATGTTTCCTGATTGGAGCCTGGCTCCCTCTCTCCACTCAAGGTTCAGTGAAGGGCCTTCTTTGGGATGCCAAGGTTGACAAGTCCCAGATCCATAATATTGTCCTGATGGGTGGTTCTACCCATATCCCAAGTTAAGAAGCTGCTACAGGACTTTTCCAATGGGAAAGAGTTGAGTAAGAGCATCAGCCTGGATGATACTGTTGCTACAATGCAGCTGTCCAGGCAATCGTCCTATGTAGAGACAAATACGAAAATGTTCAAGATTTGCTGCTATTGGATGATACTCCTCTTTCCCTTGGCATTGAGACAGCTAGTGGAATCATGACAGTATTCATCAAGCACAATACTACTGTTCCTACCACACAGACACAGACCTCCACTACCTACCTCTGACAACCAGCACCGTGTGCTCATTCAGGTTTATGACAGTGAGCATGCAACTTGGTAATGATGGATAACCACTTGAGTGGCAAGTTTGAACTCACAGGCATGCCTCCTGCACCTCGTGGTGTTCCTCAGATTAAAGTCACTTTTGATATTGATACCAATGGCATCCTCAATGTGTCTGCTATGGATAAGAGTCCAGGAAAAGAGAACAAGCTTGCCATCACTAACAACAAGAGTCGTCTGAGCCATATCTCATAGCAATATCTTGACTGACACTTTACTGACAAGTGCCCATCAGCAGATGAGTGGATTAAAAACCGGTGGTACATCTACACAATGGAATACTACGCTTCTGTAAAAAAAAGAAAGAACTCTTACCATTTGCAACAGCATGGATGGACCTAGAGAGCATTATGCTAAGAGAAATAAGCCAGTCGGGGAAAGATAAATATCACATGATCTTACTCATTTGTGGAATATAATGAACAACATAAACTGATGAACAAAAATAGATCCAGAAATATAAAAGCATCAAACAGACCATCAAACCTCAGAGGGAAAGTAGGGGAGGGTGGGAGGAGTGTAATAGATCAACCAAAGGACTTGTATGCATGGATATAAGCATACCCAATGGATAGAGACAGTAGGGGGTGAGGGCATGTGCTGGGGGTGTGGGAGCGGGCAGGGAGAGGTCAATGGGGGAAAAGGAGACTCGTGTAATACTTTCAACAATAAAGAACTTAAATTTTTTTAAAAAGAGAGTTTTCTGAGCAAGGACGAGGTTGAGTGCATGATCCAGGCAGCTGAGAAGTACAGAGCTGAAAATTAGAAGCAGTGGGACAAGGTATCTTCCAAGAATTTACTTGAATCCTATGCGTTCAATATGAAAGCGACTGATGAAGATGAAAAACTCCAAGGCAAGATCAGTGATGAGGACAAACAGAAGATTCTTGATGAGTACAATGATATCATCAGCTGGCTTGATAATTTTGAACATCAGCAGAAAGAGTTGGGAAATGTCTGCAACCTCATCATTACCGAGCTGCACCAGAGGGCAGGAAGCACACCAGGAGGAATGCCGGGGGCTTCCCTGGTGGTGGAGCCCCTCCATCTGTCTGGTGGTGTCTCCTCTGGGCCTATCACCAAAGAGGTTGATTAAGCCAACCTTGAGCAAAGATTTAGCACTGTTCCACACATAATATTGAAGGACCCAAATTTGTAGCAAATCCCAAGGCAGTTTTAAAAGTTGAGCAGCTGCATAGTAAATAACTGGGCATTCTTGATACTTGAATGTGGACTATGTGCACAGGGAAAGGAAATAATGCACTGTAGAAGCACTGTATTGTAAAGTGGGAAATGTGATGTCTTAAATAAAACTATTAAAACAAAACAAAAAAAAGTGAGAGGCCTTCCTTGGTGTAAATCTGCTTCTGGGCACTCCAAGTTCAAGCATAACAAATTTGAGTCTGTGTGTGAGCAGAAATAAGCTCAACTACATCTCCCTGATCCTCTAGGGCAGTGGTTTTCAACCTTTCTAATGCCGCGACCCTTTAATACAGTTCCTCGTGTTGTGGTGACCCCCAACCATAAAATTATTTCCGTTGCTACTTCATAACTGTAATTTTGCTACTGTTAATGAATCGTAATGTAAATATCTGTGTTTTCCGATGGTCTTAGGTGACCCTCGTGACCCACAGGTTGAGAACCACTGCTGTAGAGCTTAAGACCATCGGAAAACACAGGTATTTTACATTATGATTCATTAACAATAGCAAAATTACAGTTATGAAGTAGCAATGGAAATAATTTTATGGTTGGGGGTCACCAGAACATGAGGGACTGTATTAAAAGGGTCGCCGCATTAGAAAGGTTGAGAACCACTGCTCTAGGGGAAAACACCTCATGGGAAAGAAAACACAGATTAGAACGTGGGCTTTGACCCAAGCTTTGCCACCTTGTGCATGTCACCTAAGGAACCCATCTCCTTCTGCTGTAAAATGAGGAATTTAAAAAGATGATCTCTAAATTAACTGCTAGCTATACAGCAAATTTTTATGAACAAATGCTCTAAAAGTAAACATAAATATAAGAATAAGCCATTCTATCAACATTAGAATGCTGCCTGAGTAGAATTTATAAAAACCATAATAAAAAAAGTGAACTTTTTTCTTTATTTACAATACCAATCCTGAACTCAAAAAATAACTAAACATTCCCTGGTGTCAAATCATTATAAGTGACCTAATTATATTAAGCTTCTGGGTGGCAATATAGATCAGGAACCTCAACACAAGTCAACTTTCTCACCTTTTGATTCCCTGCAGAGCCTTGCGAACAGTGTAAACTGTATAGTAAATCAGTGCCATGGGAATCAAATGAACTGAAGTTGCTGAGTGTTTTGAAATGGCTAGGTACTACACTAATACAAATTACTATATGCTGAACTGGATGAAACTAGGGCTCTATCAGGAACACCCCTGACTACCCTTGATAGTTAAGAAACCATAGCACATACCCTGCATACAGGTTGCTCTGAAACTCCTGAGCTAGCGAGGCTCCCTCCATAACGGAAGGACTCACTGTGCAAGCATAGTAAAGTAACCATCTGTTCAAGTATTCACCTCAAAGTATTTGTCTTTACGCCAGTTCTAATTTTCCCGTATTTCAAAAACAAGTTATTATTCATGCTATTCCTGCCCTTCATGAAATTCATCACAGTGCATCTCAGTCTTCATTTTCCCAGACCGGAGCCCAATCTATTTTCTCTCTTTATATGAAAGCCCCTCTCTTCCCATCTTCATTTAGTAGCCTTTTTATGGACCTTTTTTCTTGTTTTAGCCAAAATACACACATTCCACAGCCAACGAGTAAATGTATTGGATTTTCTCATCAGGAAAAAAAATATAGAACAGTGTGGCGTTATTTCTCCTGCATTTTGCTGGACTTGTTGGCACACCAGGTGGTGTCTTACAGAATAGTGGTAACTAGCATTTATTCACCACCTACTGTGGTGCATATTACATGTATCAATTCTTTAATCTTCACAGCAAACCTATGAGGTAGGTATATTGTTATTCCCATTTTATAAATGAAGAAACTGAGAAATTAAGCAACCCACCCCTGGTCCTATGGCTACTAAGTGTTGGACCTGGGATATGAATCTAGGTCTGAGACTAGAGCATATGCGTTAACTATTAGGCTATATAGCCTCTCACTATAGATGAGTTCTCCCTCTACCATTCTCTAAATATCCTTTTCCCAACTTACACTTTTCTGTCCATTCCTTTGGATATTAAAATCTCTTCCTATAGAGTATTTTGCTTAACTTTGGTTTTTATTACCTATACTAGCTTAGCGTCTTATGCAAACTTACATAGTGCCCTCTCTTGATTTCAGAAAAACAAAAAAGACAACCCCAGCTCCATTCCCAGGGTGCCTACTATTTACACTTCTCCACCCAGATAAATGGCATTTTGGTGTAGGAGCTAAATATGTGTGCAACTTGTAATTGCTGGAGATGGAACACAGCCCATAGATTACCTCACTCTCATCCCTGCCTCCCCTCCTATGCTATATATCAGGAGTTTCCCCAGCCATAAAAATCTCCAGTTTTTTGGGCACTGGATTTATTGACAAGGCAATTAAGATTATGTCTTTGGTGCAGATAATCAGAAAGTCCACCACTATAAACTAGCAGAGGCAATCTTGTCCTTTGATGTAAGCTTATGTCCAATGTTGGGTGGGTTGTTTTCCCCCCACAATTGCTGAGTTCCTAAAGACCCACCCTTTAAAGTCAATATGATTATCACAAGTGAGAATAGGGTGGAAAGCCAGTGTCCTAAATGATTAACAACAACAGTATAGATATAAATAGCTTTCAATGACATCAAGTTCTACTTCAAAATAAGCAACTGGAAAACACCCCACCCTTTGTTTAATTACCAAGATATAAGTTTACAACTTTGTTGCAGCCACTGCTGGCAACACCTAGGTAGCAATTTGTTTTAGTCAAGATTTTTTAGCCATAAGGAACAGAAACCCTTATCTAAAAAAGAGAAAGAAAAGGCAGGCAATGAACTCCTTTACCGTTTGCTTCGCTAAAAAACTATCTCAGTGGGTAGAGGTGAGTGTTATAGGATCTGAGAAGTCATCTCATGGATACCAACAAGCAGGAAATGAAGTTTGAATAGGCCGTTGAGGTTTGGATCTGAGAAGCCACCTAGAGCCAAAGTCATTCTCTTACTGAGTCTCTTGTGTGGTCTCCTAACCCGCTATTTGTCTGATACATCCTCCTCTCTGCAAACCAGCTGTCTTTGCTTATTGCTGGTTTCTGCTCTCTCACAACCTCAGCTTGCCCATGTGGCATGAACTGACTTTGGCCCTCATTCAACATGACCTTAAAAGTCTGTCTGGAACCTAGCAATGACTGACAATGGTCTCTATGTCCATTAACTCAAATTTTCAAGCAAGATAACCTGGTTGGGCACTGACCAGATTATGAACTGACAATGTCAGTTTCAAGTGTTCACCACTAGTCTAACCACCTGTGGTCACATGGTATGAACATGGCCACCCAAGTCCAAGCTATTGGCAGGGCTGTGGGTAAGGGTGATTTCCCAAAGAAGAAGGCATAAGCAGAGCAGGAAACCCAAAAAAAATCTACCATGATGTTAAACTATAATTTCTATGAAGTAAATAACCCATCAGAAGGAACCTAACACTTAATGAAGTTGTATAGCCAATTAAAGGACAATCAAGGTGTTTCAGAACCTCACCAATTTCATTCACTCTGAGTACTCACTGAATAATTAATTGAGATATAAAAGCAGAATTACTTCTCAGAAAGGATTCACTCATGGATAGAATGATATCCAGATGGAGTACGGAGCAGCACTATCAAGTCAATATGCTCCCAATAGGTTCCTATAGGCTTAATGGGTTCATATCACTTTCTGTGGCTCTTGGAAATTAAATAAGTCTAAAAATCATGGAGTGAAATGATTGGTGCTTATGTGAAAGTCTCCATAAATAGTGCTAATGATAAAAAGAATGAATGGCCTTATTCATTCTTCCCTTCCCAGCTCCCTCGCCCTTTTCTGTTCTTAAACTAAGTCTACCCCAATCATATAAAGTAAAGTCCAGCAGATACAGTGCTCTTAGGAGGCCATACCAGGGACCAATGGTAGTAGGGGCCAGGAAAGATCTGGCACATATTTATTCAGAATAGTCAGGGTTCTCTGGCCAAAGGAGAATCTGAACTCTAGTCAAAAGAGAAGCAAAAGTCATTGCCAGAGAAAATATGTAAAACATTAGGAATGAGTGTTGAGGCAAGGCTGTAAGCAGGAAAATGAGTCAGCCCCCAGGTCAGAAGTGGGGAGGATCTGTGGATAGAGTAATATAGAGTGTGAAGTAGGTCAAGGCAAGCGGCTCTGAAGTAAGTTCATGAATGTCAGAGCGGTGCTGAAAGCCTGCTTTTATGTGAGGCTTGGGTGTCAAAGTAACTGTGTGGAGCAGGACACACCCATGCCCAGCTCACCGATCTTCCCCTAACAGCTGGGAGAGAAGGGCTTGGAAGGCTGGCCTGATGGCTTGCTTGGTGAAAGTCTGCTGTGCCCCGAGCATTCTGTGATGGTTCTTCTCAGCTCAGGTGCCAGAGCCGGTCTCCATGTCATCAGGAATGTGGGCTTTCTGTTTCTGTCTACAAGGACAAGGGGGGTGTGATACCAGCAGGATACCAGTGTACAAGGGAAGAATGGCATGGATGGGAGAAACTAGAAGTAAGATATGGGGTTCTCAACTCCTCCAACTTGAAAAGAGGCCAGGAACTCAGATTTAGTTGGTAACCAAGTCAGAAGGATGCAGAAGTGCTCAGAGTTGACCTAGACCAGTGGTCGGCAAACTCATTAGTCAACAGAGCAACAAACCATGGCTTGCGAGCCGCATGTGGCTCGCGAGCCACAGTTTGCCAACCACTGACCTAAACCAACATCACTACTTGGATTTCTAACAGGATGACAGGTGAAAGAGGCTCTAATTTTTCCATTTGGCAGGAAATTTATCATTTGAGGATTGCTTGCAATTGCTGTTTTCTAGCAACAAAGACAATAAGTCTACTTCCATCTGGTTCTATCACTTCCATCTATCATTTCCTTTCCAGAAACAAGACTTGGGTTCCAGCTCTGAAGCTGGAAGGAGGCTGGTCCCTCTGCACCACATATTCCCAGCAAATCAAAGGTTGGCCAGGAGGTTGTTGGAAATGAGGTGAGCAAGTGTGGACAGAGTGCTTTTTCTGGTTGCAGAGGGCTGGCTGGTCCATCCACCTACCTCCCCTCCATTCCCTGGGGAAATATACCCAGTATGTTACCTTTAGAGCAGATAACTCCCGCTGCTATGCAGATTGCTGGTTTACTGGATAGTAACAATTATGAAAATCATTTGCATAGTCTTCCCTGCACTCAGTTTGAAAAGTCTATTTTCACTATGTAAAGATAGATAAGTTGGCCCATGATGGAGTCAGAAGTCAAGGCCATTAGCTATTTAAATGCTTTGCCCTGGGCCAGAGTCCTTCAGTAACAGGTCAGCTGGAAGATAAATCAAATTAGAAAAATTCGGTATAGTTAAAACCTAAAGAACACCTATAGCCCTGCCCTAGTGGTTAGAGTGTCAGCCCTCAGACTAAAGCGTCATGGGAATGATTCTGGTCAAAGGCACATACCTCAGTTGTAGGCTTGATCCTAGGCCCCAGTTGGGGTGTGTGAGGGAGGCAACCAATCTATGTGTCTCTCTCACATTGGTATTTCTCTCTGTGTATCGCTCTCCTCCCTTCCAGTCTCGAAAGATCAATAGGAAAAAAATATCCTCAGGTGAGGAGGAGGAGGAGGAGAAGGAGGAAGAAGGAGGAGGAGGAGGAGGGGAAGGAAAGAGGAAGAGGAGGGGAAGGAGAAAGAAAGAAGAGGAGGAAGAAGAAGAAGAAAGAGAAGGAGAAGAAAGAAGAAAGAAGAAGAAGAAAGAGAAGGAGGAGGAGGAGGAGGAGGAGGAGGAGGAGGTTGGAGGGGGACAACAACAACATCTGTATGTCCTTAGGGCTGCCTAGCTAGAACTTTAAATAGTCATCTTGACACCATCTAAATCTCCCAACTGAAGAGAAGGTAACCTCAGAACTCTGTCTCCTGGATCTTCAACATGCATTTTCTGGGCTAGCTAGTGGTGGTGCTGTGGTCATTACAGGACCAACCTCCTCAGGGGCTCATTTAAGGCCAGGTCAGGGGAGTGTAGCCAGCAGGTGTTAAGGAAGATAAAGGATCACCACTGACACCAGTCAGGAAAGCACAAAGGAGGCCATGCACTGCTTCTAAAATGAGGTGTAGCTATCACACAGCTTAGTTCCCTGAGCCCCACAGGCCTCCAGGCTCTGCCCATGAGTACTGCTGCTTTCCAGAAACATGAGACCTTGATGTGTGATCACTGCCACACTCATCGGCTGCTCCGAGGACAGCTTTTCTGCCTCTTGATGTGAGAAGTATCTCACTATTGTAACATTATCTGGATCCCTCAATTAGAGATAACACAGCTGAACCCCACCCACACAAGGGACCCCCTCACAATGATGCTCAACCTTCGGAACCGGAAATGGAAACTGAGTATTTCCTTGAATGAACAAGAAATTTCCTAGCATTACAAACATGCCCAGGGACCAAGCTGCTCTGACATTAAAATGCTCCAACGTGACCAGATTCAGTTCACCCATCACCCAGATCTGCGCACTTGTCTGCTGCTGGGCTGAGTGGATCTATATGGCTTGTGCTGCCCCCACAGCTGTGGATCCAGATATCACTACTGATGTTACTGCATGGCCCCTCATGTCACCCACCAGCACATCATGTCCCTCTTGCCTCCCACCCAGGCCTTCTCTATTGCTGCTGAGGTGTGAGTCGCTAATGAGATCTGAGCTGGCCACTTATAGGTTTGTGCAAACTAGAAGTGCAAGTCTCCCTTGGAGTAGATTCTGTTCAAGAGAGGAGAGGAGCCAGTGAATAAAACCTTTCCTTCCTCTGGAAGAACTGCCCTGAAATGCAGTCACCCATATGGATTCTCTGAAAATGTCCCGCAAGATCAAACAGTAGCAAGCAGTGACAGATCAAAATACATCTCTCATATTCTCCCTCCTTCTTTATCTCTCCCCACCCCCACCCCCACCCCGCTACCCCCCACTTCTGCTTCTCTGGTATTGCTTTTGCCAGTTAAGTGGTAGCATATTTGGCTCGGGCTCTGCTGTTCCATACTAAAACGGTCACAATAAGCAGCAGCTTCCAAGTCCTGGCAGGGCTCTGGGGTAGCAGCTGGAGCTGCATAGGTTGGGCCTGGGAGCAGAGCCAGCAGCTCCACTCCAGCCTCTGCAGCTGGTGGAAGCTGGCAGGAGGGTGCTGGCAGGGTGCAGGGGCTGCAGAGCTCCCACCAGCACTGCCAAGGCTATGGGAGGAAAAGTGGTGGTTCAGAATTCTTGAGGCGCTGCCCAAGGGGTGCAAGCAAAGGAGAAAATCCATAGAGTCCTGGGGGGACATTTGCCTAGGGCAGCCAGATGGAGCAGAGCTGGAGGGAGACTATGCATTGGCGCCAAAGGGAGAAAGTCAAGGTCAGCTTCAGTTTGAGTGTCAAGATAAAACAGAAAGAAAATGACAAAGGCGTAAAAGATATCATGGTATGGTGTTCAGTTCTAAGGCACATCCACTGCAAAGACAGGAGGGCCTGCCCTCATTCTGGGTGGGCAGAGTACACAACCAGGCCTGAGGTCTACAGGGCCTTCAGCAGGAGCAGACCCTGCTAGTCAGCAGCCATGGAGGGACAAAATGAGGGGCTAGGCGAGCCATGCAAATCCACGACATTCCTGCACATCTCAGGTGTGTGTCCAGTACCCTTTCCTCACGTTGTTTCCCGTGGCCATTTATATTCCACTTGCCCCGAGTTAAGTGTTCCTTAGGCTGCATGCTATCTTTTGGAAAATGCAGGAACTCCTAAATAGAGAGGAAATACCCTTAACAACAGCAGAGAGTAGTGGAGGGGCGGCTGATGTTTCTAAAGTGAAATCCCAGCCTGCTCACTCCCCAGCTGTTCCATTTGGACAAATTACCTCTCAAAGTCTCACATTTCTAAATTGTAAAATAGAAACACTAACAACTAGCTGACTCCTAACAACTAGTTGTGAGAAATCCTAACAACTAACAATTTGCAATGAGCAGGAGATGCATGTGTGAAACTGCTTAGCACACACGGCAGGCAGAGCAGGTAGGATTTCAGTCAATGCCAGAACCCAGTGGTGACACTTATGCTCCCATTTGAGAAGCTGACAGCAGTATTGCTAGATGACCACTCTTATAGACTGAAGTCTGCACATTCCAAGTTCAATTGGCCCCTGCCCTGAGGGTGCCACAGCAACAATTTGCAATGAGTAAACTGTCATGTTTACTCCAGCGGATTAGTTAGGGCTACAGAGGCCAACAGAAGCTGGGTGAGGGCACACAAGAGGGAAAGGTGGAATGTGAGTCTCGCTCACCCCTGCAGAAAGGTTCACACCTCCGGGCAGACACTATTAAGTCCTCAGCACCAGAAAGGACCCAAAAAGGGGCTGGTTTCGAAATATTTTTGTCCTTGCTCAAAATAATCAATATCAGGGCTCAAGATAAAACTTGTGAAGCACAGGGAGGTAGGTGAAAGGGGTTCATCCCTTGCTTTATGTGCACATGCACATGCACACCCACACAACAACAAAGGCACACATGGGACACTCCCCTTTCACCAACCCCTCTCCTTTTTCTGCTCCCTTCCAAAGGTATCCAAAGACCTCAAGCTGTCTCTGCAGCCCTCTCAAAAAGCATACACCCCTCAAAAAGCATACTCAATTCTAATGTTTAAAAATGTCCTATTGCACCCTAGCCGGTTTGTATAGAGTATCAGCCTGCAGACTGAAAGGTCCTGGGTTTGATTCCAGTCAAGGACATGTACCTTGGTTGCAGGCCTCCCTGGCCTGGGCCCTGGTCAGGGCACGTGCAGGAGACAACCAATTGATGTGTTTCTCTCATATCAATATTTCTCTCTGTTTTTCCCTCTCTCTTTCACTCTCTCTTAAAAAACTAATTGAAAAATCCTCAGGTGATGATTTAAAAAAATAATTTTTAAAAAAATGTCCTATTGCCCTGACCAGTTTGGCTCAGTGGATAGAGCATCAGCCTGTGGAATAAAGGGTCCCAAGTTCGATTCTGGTCAAGTGCATGTACCTTGGTTGCAGGCACATACCCAGCGGGGAGTGTGCAGAAGGCAGCTGATCAATGTTTCTCTCTCATCAATGTTTCTAACTCTCTATCCCTTGCTCTTCCTCTCTGTAAAATATCAATAAAATATATTTTTTAAAAAGTCCTATTGCCCTCATATCACAACTTACCTACCCTGAGATGCATTTCCTCACTACTGTACCTAAGACTAAATAATCTAGGTCCTTGTATAACCTGCCCAGGAAACAAGCTCACATTTTACAGGAGCTTCTTCAAATCAGAATGACATAATACAAGAAATGAGTCTAAAAATGGGAAACTAGCCCCACAGCTGGATGGCAAAAAGATACCAGGGAGATATCATTTTTAGCACCCTCAGTTCAGGCCACGCTTAGGCCCAATCTCGTTCTACACCTGATGGGCCCTGTCAAACCTCATCCAATCCAATTTTCCTCTTGGGTGTAAAACTAGCACCAGAGAGTTAACTCCACAGTTAACTTGTTGATCAAGGAGATCTTTTTCTGGTCACAAACGGGAGACCTGTAGCTTTTCCCAGGGCTGAGCAAGTGCTCCCGAAGCTTTACCGTCTAGACGCGTATCTGAAGCATCTAATGACCCCGAACATTGTGCACAGCGCACAATGCCCAACGTCACTGCACAAACACGAAGCTCTCCCGGAACATGCTGCTCAGTGAACTGTCCTTTTACATTTGCCAGTCTGAAAGGAAATCACGCAACCACTGATGATAAGGATGATATACTGTGAACAACATCCATGTTCTCTATGGGCCACTTTGTGGGAATTAAACTCTCTAGAAAGCAAACAAAAGAGTCTTTGAGTGAATTAGATCCAAATTCAGAAGGATCTAAACAGATTAATGCATATTCTCTCTTAATGATGCTTAAATTAAAATTTTAAATGTAAAACTTTCTCTTCCACATAACATGAGGCTACACGAGAAGGATGTCTTTCCGCCTCCCTTCCTGGTCATCAGGCCCCATATTAGGCCAGTGTCCAGGCCAGCCCTGGTCATTGGGCAGCTGCAGCGAGGTTGGGGCCCGCTATCCACTTTGTGCCAGGAACGCTCTCCACTACCCAAGGAGGGGAACTGGGAAATCATTCTCCACATTCAACAGAGGAAGACGCTAAGGCTCAGAAATGAAATATCTTGGTCCAAGACACAGAGCTAATAAAAAATGAAAATATAAAAAAATTTTAAAAATAAAAAAATATGAAGTCAGAGCTTTTCATAGTCCTGTTTCACACAGATTCTTAGAAGAGCTCACAAAGCCCCATTCCAGCGAGAACACACTGGCAGCAGCGGGTACTATGACACGACCCCTCCATATTCTATTTTATAGCTGAAAATGTTACACAGTCAGAGCCCCTTCAAGTCATAAATCCGAGACAGAAGTATGAATGAGAGGCCTTTTCTTTGCAGTGGGTGACAGCTGCCCTCTGCACCCCCAAATCTGGGGTTCCAGGTTACATCAGCACAGCACCCTCTGTGTCTGCTTCCCTGACCAGTGTTAGGTTTCTCAAGGCTGGGCCTGGGTCCCCCTCATCTGTGTCCTTCTCTGCGGCCCCAGGCCTACTGCACAAGATGGACACAGGCAAAGGTTTGCTGGCTACACGAATCCTTCTTTGGGTGCTGTCCACCTCCTGCATGGTAGCACACTCAGGGGTCTTACTCGGCCCCCTTACCAGCCAGTGGTCCCAGGATATGGCTCAGCCTTTCTCTCTCCCACATCCTGTTCCCTCTGGACTCTGCTCTCCCCTCATGACTTTGGAAGGTAATGGTTCAATCAATTAATGAAACTTTACTTATGATTTGAGCAGGCCAGATAACAATGCTTTGGCTCCTGAGGAGCTCCTAAAATGTCCAAATGTCCTATCCCAGCAATGATAGATAAAGAGAGGAATTGGTTGAAGGGAGCTCTCCATATCACACTCCACAGCAACAAGTTCCCCCCCGCCCCCCGCCGTGGGAAAACAAGGATTGTCCCCCACCAACTTCAGGCCCCCTGAACAAGAAAAAAATACTTCAGATTCACAAAAATTCCCAAGTGAAATAAAAAGCCAATATTCTGGGCCTATCATTGTAATACTCACTGCCAGTCTGACAGAGAGGTTTCATTTGGTCTGCCAGGAAAACAGAGCTGAGGAATAATCACAGTCTTTGATTGTGGTTGGGTTTAATTATGGAAATCTATTCATGCGCAGAAAGCTTCACAAGCATGGCGGAAAACCATTTCTTTTTATATGTATTTATAGGGAACGAGCCTTCTCAAAGGTTCTTTATTAATAATTATAAATACTTCAAATAAACAAGCCAAAATAGGGTCCCACCTTTCATGGGACATATTTTCTAATTATTTCATATTACTGTTCTCTCTCTTGATTCCAGTAACAAGCTAGGAGGAGCTCCGGCCGCTGAACCAGATGGGGGTGCTGAGTCACTTATATAGAATGGAATATGTATGGTATCAAGACTGGCAAATACAAATGATGTTCAATGTAGAGGTGTTGGAATATCACCTAAATGAACTGAATATGTTAAAATATCTTGGCTGAAAAATATCAAAAAGGCAGTGAACACTTTAAATCTTTGTACTCTCTTATTTTAACATAAGAAAATACTATCTCTGGAAGTCAGAGAACATAATAAACAGCCTTTATTTTTATTTGCTTTGAATCAAATTTCAAATTAATGTTTTAACTTCCAGTATGCAAAATGAAAACACAATGTCTCCTAAATCAGTAAATAACAATTAATTTAAGAATGATAGGCTAAATTACAAAATGCATAAAAGTGGAAACAGAGAAGTGGATTCAAATAAGTGTTTCCATTTGCTGGATGTAAATTCCCTTACTATGATAACCATTTTTAATGTCCAAAATCTTCCCCACTTAGCCTACCCTTGTAAAAGGCCAAAGCAACTGGTTAACATTCTCTCACACCATATATACGATATATCTGGACACCTTTTTGGTTCTACCTCAACATATATCCAGAAACTAACTCATTCTCACTTCCTCCACGTTCTACTTTAATCCATCATGATTTATCACCAGATTGCTGCATGGCCTCTTTTTACTGCCTTACTGAGTATTCTCAACCCAGAGTGAGCCTATTAAATATGTAAGTTAAATCCTTAGGTGCTTTTCTGCTTAGAATCCTCCATTGGTCCCCAGCTCCCTGAGAGTGAAAGTCAAACTCCTTAAGAATTTGGTTTCTCTCTCTGCTCCCCCCTCATTCACGCCCTCCAGCCAACTCACTGCCTTGAGCATGCTGTGGTCTTAGGGTTTTGCCCTTGCCTTCCATCTTGCAGAAATGCTTCTCACCCAGGTATCTTCCAGACCTGTTCCCTCGTGTCTTTCAAGCACCTGTTCGAGTGTCATCTTCTCACCCAGCTCCTCCCTGACTACCGTGTGTATTTGCTCTCCTTCTGTCCCTCCTCTGCCTTCCTTCTCTCCTTACATAGCACTTGCCCCTATAACTCACTTGTTTGTTGCTGCCTCCTCCCACTAAAATGTAAGATCCATGGGGCAGAGATCTCTACTGGTCCTTTCACTATTCTAGCCCCGAGCCTAGAAAGGTATTTTTAACATGGTAGGAATTTAAATATTTGCTTAATGAATGAAATACTTTTTTGTGGAGAGGTATGTACTGCACATGTATGTGCACATACCATGGTTTTAGCATCCTTCTTTATTCTCTGGTAAATTTTTATCTCCTAGTTGATAAGTGATATTTGCACTATTTGCAAGCCTTGCTCAAATAAATTCATAAATGTCTTTTTCTTACTTCTGTATCATAATAGTATCACAAACCAATGTCTCATTTAGACAAACTAGAGTTTTTGCTAAATTTAAATGCATTTATGAAGAATGTGTATATTCTCTAACCAGTCAGAATAATCCTTCTCTATACTGTCTTACCTTCATTCATTTCATACATTTATGTAACTTTTCTGGTCTCTAAATGAGCTTCACTTAGTGACACCTACATAGAGCATACTATAGGTTTCATAAACCAGCCCCATTTCCAACTGCAACCTTCTAATTTAATTTAGAAATTCCACTTGTGGGCCAAGAACCATAACTTTCTTAAATTACTTTTTCCTTTATTCATTTTCATCATCAATCTATCATATGACCCTTTTGGGACTATTTCTCACAACAAAATTAAATATACACAGTGCACATCACTGTGTCAGCCGTGAGGGACAGCTCATGGAGCTTTCCTGCTGAGTGGACACCAGGAGACTCTCTAGATTGTCTCCTTCCCATAGCTGAATATGTTCCACAGTCAGAGCCCCTTCAAGTCATAAACCCAAGACAGAAGTATGAACGAGAGGCCTTTCCTTTGCAGTGGGTGACAGCTGCACTTTGCACCCCCAACCTGGGGTCCCAAGTTACATCAGCACAGCAATGGTACCAAGATATCAGTGGTATTTGATGGATCCTACTTCTAGATCCTATTAGTGTGTCACAATATATTGGACAAGCATGGTGTCCTGTGTGATGGTCAACAAGCCTGTGGACAAAATAGTTCCAGAAAGAAGATATAAGCCTGAGGCAAAGCAGTGAAGTTATCCTGCTGCTCCTACTAGACAAAAGTAAACTATTTAGAGTATTTTTTGCTCCTTTGCCAGACAAATAAATGCACAGCAAATATAGGCATGTGTGAGTTGCTCCAATAAAGTGACTGCATCTTGAACAGAGCAAGTGTCCACTAATCGCTGTAAGGTCTTAATATTTCCTTTCCCCCAGTTGCTCTAATTAACACACTCAGGCCTCTTCAGTAGGGTCCCATCTAGCAAGTTCTTTACCTTGCTTCCATTGAAAGGCTATTGAGCTTACGAACTGATCACTGTCTGAAAATTAGACTGATTTCCCATTATAACAGCTAAAATCAAGCTTCTGTTTGCAAGAAGACGGAGTATCATCTATCTATATAAAAGCCTAAGCAACCATCGCAACCAAATGGATGAACGAACAGGCTGCGTGGGGCGACCAGGCTGGTAGCAGGGAAAGTTGGGAACAACCAGGCCATCCAGCAGGGGGTGGAGGGGGGGCAGTTGGGGGCAATCAGCCCAGCAGGCAGAGGCAGTTAGGGGCAACCAGGCCAGCAGGGGGGGCAGTGAGGGGCAATCAGGCCAGCAGGCAGAAGCGGTTAGAGGTGATCAGGCTGGCAGGGGAGGCAGTTAGGGGCGATCAGGCAAGTCAGACAGGTAAGCGGTTCGGAGCCAGCGGTCCAGGATTGTGAGAGGGATATCCGACTGCCGGTTTAGGCCCAATCCTGGGGATTGGGCCTAAACGGATTGGGCCTAAACCGGCAGTTGGACATCCCCCAAGGGGGTCCTGGATTGGAGAGAGTGCAGGCTGGGTTGAGGGGACCCTCCCCCCATGTGCATGAATTTCATGCACTGGGCCTCTAGTATATAATAAAAGGCTAATATGCAAATTGTCCCCTCAACTGGGAGTTCGACCAGGAGTTCCACCAGGGGGCAGGGCCAGCCAACTACCCACATCCTCTCCCCATGCTGGCCCAGCCAATGAACCCTGAACAGGGAGGGCTGGCCGGACCCCATCCGTGCACGAATTCATGCACTGGACCTCTAGTTTTTGTTATAAAAATCAAGTAGCACAGCTAAGTGCCAATTTCAGTCACAAAGATCCCATTATCAATGCCAGTTCCAAAGATTTCTTTTGATCATGTCAGTTAAAATGCTTATCCTGCTGCCTATTGGGGTAGCCATGTTGCCCTCCTTGCTTTCTGATGGTAAGGTGATACTACTTAATTAAGCTCTATTATCCCAGGATCAGAGTGCCTGTTTCAACTTTAGCATCTTCAATCAGCACCACTAGCCTCCAGAGAATGGCCCCTCATTTTCCCCCAAAAATGCTAGTGGTTCTCTCTCAGGATCTTGTTGAAGAGAGTCTCAACAGGACAAGTTAAAATATGGGGTTCAAGCTCTAACCGGTTTGGCTCAGTGGATAGAGCGTCGGCCTGCGGACCGAAAGGTCCCAGGTTCAATTCCGGTCAAGGTCATGTACCTTAGTTGCGGGCACATCCGTAGTAGGGAGTATGCAGGAGGCAGCTGATCAATGTTTCTCTCTCATCGATGTTTCTAACTCTCTGTCCCTCTCCCTTCCTCTCTGTAAAAATCAATAAAAATATATTAAAAAAATAAAATAAAATATGGGGTTCAATACCCATGATATATCCCCTCCAACAATCTTACCTCCCTAAGTGTTTGAATACCTAGCTCCTACAGTCTATAAAGAAATGTCTAATGTCTCAAGGGGGCTCAAGTCCAAGTTTTTGTCAACCACTCAAGGAAACAATTAAATCAGTGCCACCTATCCAAGCTAGAACAATGAACCTGAACCTCTGATTAAGTGCTCCCACAGCAGTAAACGTCAACCCATCTCAAATTGTATTTTTCTTTCTTGGACACAGAACCTTCAAAAAATCTATTCTCATGCATATTTCCCAGATTTTCCTCCAATATTAATTGGCAAAGTCTTTCAACTTTTAGCACCATAAGCCACCTCCTCCCAGGTTTGACTTTCTCGTTAGCATCAAAGTCCAGTTATAAATTTGGAAATAAGAGGCATAAGGGTAACTAACTTTGTAATGCAATTCCTTCAGGTGACATAAAACTCAATCAATCACAATATCAAATATCAAGCTGTATTACAAAGCCACTGTTCTCAAAACTGCCTGGTACTGGCACAAGAACAGACATATAGATCAATGGAACAGAACACAGGAGGCAAGAGCATACGGTGGAGTCAAGACAGACTCTTCAATACATGGTGTTGGGAAAATTGGACAGATACATGCAAAAAAATGAAACTAGACCAACAACTTACACCATACACAAAAATAAACTCAAAATGGATAAAAGGCTTAAAGTTAAGACAGGAAACCATAAAAATCGTAGAAGAATCTATAGGCAGCAAAATATCAGACATATGTCGCAACAATATCTTCACGGATATAGCTCCTAGGACAATGGAAACTAAGGAGAAAATAAACAAATGGGACTACATCAAAATAAAAAGCTTCTGCACAACAAAAGAAACCATCAACAAAACAATAAGATTTATAGGGAACTCATACAACTTAACAAAAGAAAGGTAAACAATCCAATCAAAATAGACACTTCTCAAAAGAGAACATACAGAAGGTCAAGAAACTTATGAAAACATGCTCAAAGTCACTAATCATCCGAGAGTACAAATCAAAATGATAATGAGATACCATCTCACACCTGTCAGAATAGCTAGCATCAACAAATCAACCAACGACAAGTAGTGGAGAGAATGTGGAGAAAAAGGAACAATGGAATACTACGCTGCTGTAAAAAAGAAGGAACTCTTATCATTTGCAACAGCATGGATGAACCTGGAGAGCATTATGCTAAGTGAAATTAGCCAGATGAAGAAAGATATCACATTATCCACTCATTTGTGGAATATAATGAACAACATAAACTAATAAACAAAAATAGATCCAGAGACATAGAAGCATCGCAGAGACCGTCAAACTTCAAAGGAGGGCTGTAAGAGATCAACCAAAGGACTTGTATGCCTGCATATAAGCATAACCCATAGACACAGACAGTAGGGGGGTGGGAACAGCCAGGGAGAGGTCAATGAGGGAAAAAGGAGACATATGTAATACTTCAAACAATAAAGAATTTAAATTTTTAAAAAACAATCAAGACAGAAATAGTCTCACCTGGCCGGTGTGGCTCAGTGGTTGAGCATTGACCTATGAGCCAGGAGGTAACAGTTCGATTCCAGGTAAGGCCACATGCCCAGTTGTGGGCTCTATCCCTGGTATGGGGAGTTCAGGAAGCAGTCGATCAACGATTCTCTCTCATCACTTATGTTTCTCTCTCCCTTTTCCTTCCTCTCTGAAATCAATAAAAATATTTTTTTAAAAAAGAATAGCCTCATCATAGAGGTGCACATATGCTGCTTTGCTGGCAGGGGTGGCTTGATGACTCTGGGAATTCTGGGGACCCCGAGTTCACCAAACCCTACCATACCCCTGTTCTAGTTCTCAGGACCTCACCCTTTCTCTATAAATGCCCACACTTTAACATAAGTGACCTGGCTGTGAACTCAACTGGCATTCTAATTTAGCAGCCCACATTTGGTTTTGACCTTTTCAACTCTGAATCACAAAACATGAGATTCTTTTAGAGCAGTCATTGTAAGTTCCTAGTTTTTAATCCATGCTTATGGGGCAGCGGGGGAAGGCGGTAATAGGAATTTGAGCTCATATTCTCTTTCTTGAAGCTTTCCAGCACTATTAGAAGCAGCTACCACCCATGCCAGTCCTTCAAATCCTTAACCGTTCACATTATTTTATGGAAGCTCCCACTTGTTTCCCAAAAGCCTTTCTTCAAGGAGCACTTCATTCTAGTTCACAGGTGATTTGCTTGCTGATTTGCTACTGAATTTTAGGGTATGCCACAGTTTCATTCCTTATGCGGCTGAATTTTTCATACCTTCAGCTCCAACTAAGCCAGACAACCAATCCCAGTCTCCCCTTCTGCCATTTCTCTGTGGTTCCATTTCCTGCAACCATTCCTGGTGTTAAACTTCATACCAATCAAGGTTCTTCGTTGAAAATAATAGAAATAACAAAACTGAGACTGGCTGCTTTAAGCTGACGTGGAATTAATTAAAACAATGTTAGATATTTTCATGTAATCACTGAGAAAGCTAGAGAAGCATTTTGGAAAACAATAGGAAGCTACCAACCACAACCAAAGTCATGCCACATGGTTCAAGGCTGCTACCTCCACTGGACCACTTAGCAAGCTAGCTGACCAACATCACACCACCAGAGACGGGAAACCACTGTTAGAACTGCTGCCACTCTGCCTCATTTGACCGACGTTTTTATCACCACTGCAGACATTGAGTGGATTCTCCACTCTTCCTGTTCCACCCGTTAGTTCACAGTGGGAATGCCTGATGGGCTAGCATGTGTCCTAAGGCCACTAGGAAACTGAATAGTGGGACTTTCCAGATTCTATGGTTAGAGGCAAGATCTGAATTCTGCTAAGATTCACAAAGTAGGGAATTTCCCAAACACAGGAACATGAGAAGAGGAATTATATGCTAGACAACCAATAAGAAAGAAAAAAGAGACAAATATCCCCTACTGATACCATCTTTATATTATTTGGAAGTATCATTACAATAGAAGAAGGTAGATTTTTATGTGAACCAACATTGGAGATTTTCCATTCTAAGGGGAAAATAGTGTTGCAAAAGTTTCTTTGATTTGTGGCTGTTTGGCATTTATGAAGAAGAGAAATGTCAAAGAAGGGGGAAAATCTCGACAAGAGTAAAAGTTCCCTTGAGTTTAATCATGCAAATTAGAGAAGCTGAAAATAATATTATTGTTTCATCATCCTTTTTTCAGTTCTTAATAAGTATCTAAAATATCTGCTAATATTTCTCAGGAATGTATTACTATTCCAGGAGAACATCTGCCACCAATTTGAATGGATATAACATCAAAGAAAAGAAAAATTCTTATAATGATTTTATTTCATGCTTCCCTCTAATGTGTTTGGAGCACATTACAGCCGAGTAGGATGAAGTAATCTGCCCTATGGGTGGTTTTAGATCATTTTCCCATTGGTAAGAAGCAGGGCATTGTTTTCTCCATATTAAGAAAACGAAGATAGAGAAGTACAGAAAAACACGGTGATCTCTCAATTTAAGCAGGGATGTATTGCTCTCTCTTGCTATAAATCACCTGAACACTCTATATAAGTACTTTAATTTGTCTGTTTGTTAACATTTGAGTAGATACATTTATTTTTCTGTGTGTTCCGATTATAGATAACGGAAAGACAAAACACTTTAAAATGTGGTTAGATGACCATAAGGAGGAGTGAAAGAGAGAAAGAGGAAAAAGGATATAGAAAGAAGAGGACAAAGAGGAAAGTGAAGTGACTTTACTATTTCCTCCGTGGATTATGTGAATGTGTGTATGCATTTGTGTGTGGTTTTGACTGGCAAATTTGCTCCATTTCAATAGAAGCCTTAAACTTCACAATTTTTTCCCCCTAAGTATTGTGGACCCTGGGAAATAAGGTATCTACCAAGAAGGACTAACTGGGCTAACATTTTTTAAAAACAGAGCCTAGCAGCCATTTCTATATAGGGGCCTCTCGCACTGCACTTTAGGGAAAACCTGCACTGAACTGCCTTCCTGCACTGTGTTCCTGCCATCTGAGCCAGCCCTTATAAAGAATTTCCTGGAATCCTATTTCAACCAATAGTACTGAGGCTTTCCCAGCCCAATAGAAGCTATACAGCTATATCCCCAGCAGCAATTTCACTCACCAATCAGAGTGGCTCCATTCTGAGCAGTCAGACAGTGCCTTTTGGACCAATCAAACCGTGAGGATTTGGAGTCCTCATTTGCATGAGGATGGACCAATCAGGAACCAGGAGCAGGGACTTTTGTCCATATAAGCCTGCTCCCCTCTTGTTTGGAGAGCTCACTTTCCCTTTCCCCCAAAGACTAAAGAGTGCATTTTCCCAGCTGGAGCAGAAATACTAAACATGTCTCTCAGGAGCAGAACTGACCAGTGCAGGAGCAGAGCAGAGCACACAGGCAGAGCAGTGTAGACCTGCACTCAGCGGACCAGAGCAGAGCAGAGCACACAGACAGAGCAGTGCAGACCTGCACTCAGTGGACCAGAGCAGAGCAGAGCACACAGACAGAGCAGTGCAGACCTGCACACAGCGGACCAGAGCAGAGCAGAGCTGTCTAGCCACAGCAGGGCCTGGGCCCAGGGCCACCGCACCCAGGGCCACCTTGCAGCAGTGCCACCTTGAAGCAGTGCCATTCCACAGCCATGCTGTTCTCACAGCTGTGCTATATCTCATTTGAGCTGTTGGCACTGAATAAAGTTTCCTTCATCACATCCCAAACTGGAGATTCCTGTTGGCGTTGAATTGGCACCAACACCTGTTGATTAACAGTATAAAAACTAATGCTAGTCATTCACAAGAGCCAAGACATGGAAACAACCAAAGTGTCCATAGATAGATGAATAAATAAAGAAAATACACACACACAAACGCACGCATATGAATATTATTCAGCCACGAAAAGAAGAAAATCCTTCCATTTGCAATAACATGGATGGACCCTTGAAGGCATTATGCTAAGTTAAATAAGACAGAGTGTTACAGAAGACTGGGAAAAAAACAAGCCATGCTTAGAGAAAGGGCATTTTATTAAGGGCAGGGACAGAGAAAAATGTGTCTTTCAAATTCTGCCCCCCGCCCCACACACACACACATGGAGGAAACCTTTTCTATTAATACTTTTCCTAGCTCTTTTGTCTCCCAAATTTGGAATGAGACTTCCAGGCCTTCTGGGAAAGAAGGCCTATGTGCTGGGAAGGGGCCATGAGACCATATCTCAAGGCCTGGCCTGGTGTCAGCACTGACAACTCTGTCTGGGGCATAGTCCATGGCCTCTCTGGAATGGGAGTAGTCTTACTTTCCTTATTATTTAAGCAAGCAAGCATTTACAGAAGCCAAAATAGCAGGGTTAAAATTTCAAACAGCAGTTTTTATATAAGATGGATGCTTCAAGAGAAAGACAAATCCTTATGATCTCCTTATACATGAAACTAGAGGCCAAGGGCACAAATTTGTGCACTAGTGGGGTCCCTCGTCCTGGCCTATGGGATTGGGCTGAAACTGGCTCTTCAACATCCCCCAAGGGGTCCCAGATTGCGAGAGGCACAGGCCAGGCTGAAGGACCCCACCAGTGCACGATCAGGGTCAGGGAGGGATACGGGAGGTTGACCAGCTGGGAAGGGACTGCAGAAGGGCTCCAGGGTGTGTCCAGCCCATCTTGCTCAGTTCCAATTGGCTGGACCCTAGCAGCAAGCTAACCTACCAGTTGGAGTGTCTTCCCCCCGGTGATCAGTACACGTCATAGTGACTGTCTGCCTGTCTGCCTCCTAGTGGTCAGTGCACATCATAGCGACTGGTTAACTGGTTGATTGTCTGCCCCCTGGTGGTCAGTTTACGTCATAGCAGCAATTGAGCAGCCTTAGCATATCATTACCATATTATGCTTTGATTGGTTGAACGGCCGACCAGACGACCAGACACTTAGCATATTAGGCTTTTATTGTATAGGATGTAAAAAAAGCCAAACTCATTGTTGGAAGAGATAATCAAGAGGATATGACCACAGGTTGATACTGGAGCTGGAACAGGGCAATCAGAAGCTCCGCATGCCCTTCCCTATCACTGGAATGACAGCGCTGCCACTGGTTCCCACAGTGGGATCTGTTCTGAGGACACAGCCCTGACAGAGGAAGGTTTGTTGAGATTCCCTGGCTGGTGCATGTGATTGAGGCCAGTAAAGGCCTCTATAAAATTTTTAAGATTCTTGCAGGTGAATATGGAGATTTCCTCATCTTGCGCCACCCAAGACAACCTCTCATGTAAATTCCATTGCTTTTTAATTCTGCCACCTGTCAATCTTGAGAGGTTTACCCCTTTCTTCAGTCTTTCCTGGGGCCAGTTTCAGATTATACCTGGGAACCAACAGAGAGAAGAATGGCGATTGTCAGGGGCCGGGGTTAGGGAGGGAGGGGATAAGGAGGAAATATTGGTCAAAGGGTGCAAACCTTCAGTTATAAGATAAATAAGTTCTGGGGATATAATGTACAGCATCATGACTTTAGTTAACAACAATGTATTATATATTTGAAAGTTGCTAAGAGAGAAGATCTTAAATGTTCCCACCACAAACAAAGATAAGTATGTAAGGTGACAGAGATGTTAACTAACCTTATTGTGGTAGTCATTTCACAATATATACATGTATCAAATCATCACATTGTACACCTTAAACTTACACAATGCTATATGTTAATTATATCTCAATAAAACTGGGTGGAAAAATAGTTAATGCCAGGTTAAGACCCAATGTTCTATGTTGAGAAAAATATAATAGTGTGCCTTTAGATTTTAAATGTAGTCTATGACATCAGAGGAATATTATAAAATCAAAATATTGGAGAGAAAAGAAAGTGCATAACCTTCAAATTAAGAGGTTAAAAATTCACCAAATTATCTTGGTCCTAACCAACAACTAAGGCCAAAGTTCACCATTTTCCTTTTTTTCTGAAGCTGAAGTTACAGTGGTCACTGCCAGAGCTAGAAGACCTGTGGGGGGCCCAGAGGAATGTAGGAGGAATGACTGAGGACTGGGGGTGATGAAGCGGAGAAAGTATTTGCCTTACTTCTTTGACATTTTTTTAATGTTTTTCACATTGCTCTCCTAGGTCTGTCTTAAAAATCCTTGCCAGCAAGTGAACAGAAAGCTAGGAAACCACAAGCTTGGTCTGTAATTAAACATACAGTTTCAGTTAAAGACAATGAAAGCAGTAACAACAAAGATGAATTAGAAGTTGATATACAAAACTCTACAATTACGCTTTTGTAAAGGTTGCAGTCAGGAACTAGATAAACTATATTTTGTATAGGAACTTTGCAATGCAAGGGAATATACTAGGGTTTCTCATGAATCCTATGATTTTCAGATGCTTATTTTTCCTCTGAGTAATCCTTTTGACTCTACTCTAAAGTATACAAAGATATCCGGAGAGTACCTTTCCTGTTTGAAATCACAATGCAAATGAGAACATATTGTAATGGGTCACAAATTCAATAACATACTCTAGATACCTAAGAATGTATACTACAGGGACATATAGGAACTATGTTTTCATACAAGTTCTTACTAATCCATGAAAAGGAAAAAAATGAATATCCATAAATAAGAGCAACTTAATTTCCTTATATAACAGTCATTCCAAATTCTTCTTGAAATTTAAACATGGAATATTATTTTATTCTCAGTGCACTATAAGTAACATTTAGGCAAAGCCAAGTTTGTCTTTTCATTGCTGTAATATCAGACTTACTATGGTGTCTGACACAGAGAAGCTGCTCAATCAATAAATGTTGATTGAATAAATGAATACTCAATATATAAAACAATAATTCAATGAATATGTGTTAGCTTTATATATACATAATGTATACTAAAATATACTTAGGCCCCAAATAACGTTGATTAAAAAATAATCTAAACTAGAAAAGGTGGGAAAATAAAGGAATGAGAGACTAAAACAAAAAGATGGAGAGAAAAAAATATCACTTGTCTTTGGAAGATCTTATTCGCAGTTTATCCATTGATCATGGCATCTTAAACACGCTTCATTCTTAAACTAGTGGAGGCTCTTCCTCAAATGGAATAGCTACAGGAACACCCAAGGAGATAATATTACTCTGGGCATAATTAATGGTCCTTCCTCTGTCCCACTATGCCTACTAACATAAAGTGAGGTCTCATCTGGCTGTGGTAATGTCATACAATCAGAGAACCTTAGAGCTAGGAGGAAACATATGAACCACCTAATTCGACCTCATTAATTCACAGATGAGGAATTTCTCAAAGGGTTTGAGAGCCTCGACCCAGTGTCCTGGCAGCAGAGCGAAAACTTGAACCTCTGGTTCGGCAGAATCCTGATCTATGTCTTACACAGACAAGGTACTTGTTAGTTTGCACTGACCGCAGTTTTAACCATTCATTAGGAATTCAAGACTTTTCAACCCAATTCTTGGTTTAAACTGCCTCTGTGTCTATTTTCATAACAATGGTACAGTCATTCTATACAGAACTCATGAATTGACTGAGTTCCACAGAATGTGTATAAGATAGGTGGAAATAGCTCCATAGCAAATATTTACATTTCTAGTCTCTCATTTCCCACTCATGAGTTAAACCTCTCCACTTCCACTCTGGTATACTTTTTATCCTACCGTTGGGTAAAATTTAATAAGATCACTTACTAAACTGTCTAAATGATGATACCAGGCCCCCATAAATCCAGATGGTAGTAGCAGAAACAAAATACTTGGAAGAAGGACAGATGCTCAATTCCCCGTGGCTTATGCTCTGGAGAGTCTGAAAAAGTGGTACAAATGAAAGTTACATGTGAGGAAATAAAGTTGGGAGAGGCTATGTATAAAACATTATCCTCCAAAATCCCTCTTCTCACCTGGCATTATGGAGACCTATCTGAGCATCATCCACCAGGGTACTGCAAAGGACACTAAAGTATACATCACTTTATTCGAGCTTCTTAACCTAAGGGCTCATGGTCAAAAATTATTCATTACTACATATAAAGACCTAATAGACACCTTCTAGAAATTTTCGAAGACAAAAATGCCCCAAACAGTCACAGGGCATGTGTAAGGAAGATAACACAAGTTTCATATACCAATTTTTTCTATTTCAAACTGAAAATAAGAAACAAAGTTTTAATTTCTATTCTCCATAGAGAAGAAAGCAGGGCTTCTCTCCACAGCACACATTCTGCAGTCTGAATGGTGGTATCAACATAATCCCCCGCCAGGGCACTACAGCAACGTTCCGGCCCTCATCTTAGAACCAACATGGGTGGCTGGCAGCCGCCAACTGCACCGATGGGTGAATGCACACACGTCCATGCTGCCTATCCTTGCCTCTTATCACATCACACAGAGTAACAGTTGTGTAAGTAGGCAAAAAAAAAAAAAATCCTCAAAACTGTTTACTGACTGTAATTAACAGGGTTTATGGTATTTGAAATCAAATAAGCACTATGACTAATACCATAATATATGATGCATAAAAATGACATAAAACCAACATGGTGTTCTAGGTGACGTCCCAATGAAAGTCGTTCTCCTGGTATACCCGATGCAGTGTTATTACGGGGGCACAGGGGGAGAACTGCAAGTCACGGCTCCCGGTCTCTGTTAGCCATTTTACCATTTACATGATAATCTGCTCTCTGTCCTCTACTCTAACAAACTTACACAGGACTAAAACACAAGCCCCACCACCCATGTTCTAGGGCATTTTCAGCAACCAGCAAATATAAACAGGTAAGAACCAGAACTCTGAATAGATCACCCAGCTGCTAGCATCAATTTGTAGCAGCCTGTAAGCCTTAAGGATATTCACAAAACTACTGAGCAGTCCTTGATTATGGGATGCTATAAAAATGCAAATTGCAGTTACCGGAATGGAAGTGGGTTGGCACCCTTGAAATCAACCTTCATTTTTTTGACCTCACATTTGATATTTTGCTATAAAGCCTCCAATTTTAATGTTATACTTGTCAGAGTTAGTGAGGCTAAAATGAGTCCTAGTTACTATCTATGCCTCCATTGTTATCATATCACCATCATATAACATTACAAGTGTTCACGATGCAGAAGCAGAATGCCTTAGGACCAAAAACCCTAGCTGCTGATCCCTTCATTATAATGAAGAAAGCATAACGCATTCTGACTAATTTTAATAAGACAGAAAAGTCTTGATGCAAGTTTCCCTCCCCTTCCCCTATTTCTTATTTATTTTACTATTGTTAACCTGCTTGTGGTCCCAGAAACCATTTCCTAGCCTGGAGTGATGGGCATTCGCTAATGACCTTTCCAGCAGGGCTGGCACCTCTGAGTGGGTTTCTCCAGCTCACTCACACACTCACAGGCTCTTAACGGCCCATTTCTACCTGAGGGTCTTTGTATTCAAGGGAATTCTTTAGTGACAGTGATCTATGGGATAAAGAATGCTGCTTGGGGTAAGAATGCGCGCACACACACACACACACACACACACACACACACACACACACGTTTGTGGCTATTTTATATTCAGACCTGCTGTGACTTAGCTTGCAAGTTCAAAGTTATTAAGTCATGTTTCATTTCTTGGGGGGAAATGTCTCAGTGAAAATAAGGAGACAAGAACATCCAAAACATTTTTTTAATAGGGGATACATCGAATACACTTTCAAAATGATTTAGATTTGTCTAAGTGGTGGTAAGTGATCATGAAATGACACTAAGTGAATCAAAAATAAAATACCTATGTTTCTTCCTTTGGCAAAGTGCATCAATTGCCTGTTTATTGTCACTGTACTTGTCAACCTTCACAGGGCATATTTCTAAAATAACTTTGTATTATTATTTCTCCCCAGGAGTTTTGGAGAGAAAAGAAAATTCCTCTAATGAAGACAGTTTCTTTCCATAATTGATTTAGTCACTGAAACAGTTCATTTTTAGGTGGTAGTCATAATATTAAACCAGTAAATTTATACTCAGATTTTGTCTTTGGAGAAAATCGGTGGCAGTGTAATCAGTCCTTCGCACCTGAATTCAGAAATGTGGTGGAATAACGGACCATATTTGACACTGGCAGAACAGAGCTAAGTTCAACTACAAAGTGGGAAGAGAAAAGCAAAAGAAAGAAAGATCTAATATATAAAGTGACTGTTATTAGTATAACAGTGATAATATGTATGAGAAAATATTTAAAAGACAATAACAATGAAATCATAAGAAATTTTGTTTTTTTCTTCATATGAATTTCAAACCTGAAGTCTTCAGAGAACATTAAAACTGAGTTTTTAAGTGTTGAGGGCAATTCTGGGAAAGATCTGCCCACATAAACCCTCCCTGAGTCTATTCCAGATGATGTTTCTATGAGGAGCTGTCCACCTGGTAAATCCTGATGTACCCAAAAAGGAAAGCTGATGCAAAAAAAAAAGAGAGAGAGAGAGAGAGAAAGGATGGAGAACCAGAAGAACAACATGGCCTGTTTTCAGGTCATAAACAAGCCTGCCCACCACTCAAGTAGGTAATGCTTGTCAGTCTCAAGTCTGCCTGACTTTATTCTGTATCTACCTGGAAAAACCGAGATGATGTGCTCCTTCACTTTTGTAAGAAACAGTGGATGGTGCCTCAAACAAGCAGGACCACCAGGTCTGGCCCTTGTTTCTGGGTTTGCCTGCAATCTGCCACATATTACAAAAGTGCTTTTGTACTCTACTCTTCGATATACATATTCTTTCATAAATAAGTTATTTAGATTGGATCTAATCTTCAAAAGTCAATGTCACATTTTCAACCTTCTAGTTCAGCTTTGGTGTGACTGGGAAATTCTGTAAAGCGAAGCAAGTGTGGCAACCATAAATTGAAGCCTGAGGGACAGAAGGCAGTGATATGGTTTACAAGTGGACAAAGGATCGAATGTCATGAAGTCTGAGTGACAAACCCCGGTGACAGCCATTTTCCTCCGCTGAAGATCTCTGTCAGCTAAAATGGCCTGTGAGACTTCCTATTACAGCTTTAGATTTCTCTCCAGGCTTTTGGTACTTTAAACACCCAATTTCTGAAATTCTCCCAATACACTTGACCCCTTCAAATGCACCTCCTCCTGGAATTCCATGCTCATCACAACTGAGTGCGTGTGCGTTTCCAAAACACTGCCCTCACTACAGGAAAGAGCATTAACCTCCAGGTGCCTGGCTGAGTGCTCTGTCAGTTAGATGTGAAGGTTTCGAACAGCTGCTCCTGAGGTGATTAATGTCTGGAAATGTGCAGCACTTTTGTTTCCCTGGGGACCGGTCACCCCAGACCCTCTGTTACTGCCACCAGTCAAGATGTCCTGCTGAAATGCATCCCCTTTCCAACAAGTGCTCATTTATCAATCAAATCTGCCAAAATGATTCTTTTCAGGTGTGCATCTGAGACACAACAAGAAGAGCAGCCTCTGTTTCAATTGCCCACAACTTGTTTTATGGCCTCCAAGAACTTAAGAGAACTCCAGCAGTCATTTCAAGACCAGAAGTTGAGAAGGAGTATTTCCACTAGGACTGAAAAGCAATACCTAGATGAATAATGCTCGAAAACGGTGAAAAGTACTATGATTTACAAGCAAATGTTGAAAAAATGAACTTAGCAGAGATGATTGTTTTGCAGATGTAACTGAAGGTAAAACTATTTTACAGTTAGCTTCCATCTGTTCAGGAAAATCCTTTTCAAGTTCTAATGCCCTCAAAAGTTGAGAAAATAAAATTATTTAATTCAAGTTTTCAAATGGCTCATGTAAAATGGTATAATTCCATTTTCATCCAGGCACAATTATCAAGCAGTTATATCCCAAAGAAGCTTTTCAGAACAAAGTTGCTAAGCCATATGGGAACAAACGCCCTACGTATATATAATTTGGTGTTTATTCAATACTGAATATGTGGCTCTGTCTCCTGGTAATGGGGCTCAGGTGTCTGTCCCACCCCTTCCTGCCTTGGGCACACCACACCTCTGCCCTTTCCACACTTTTCACACCACCCCCTGACTCCAGTGGAGTGTGACTCTGGTTTGGGTGTTTTCTAACAGTCTCAGGCCAAGGGACAATAATTTATAGTTAAAATTTCAAAACAGTCATTTACAATAAAAGTATTACTTAAAGGCTGAGAACACACACACCAAGAATGGAGGGGAGCATATTTTTAAAAGACTTTTTTAATTTTTAATTTCCAAACAGTGCATGTTTAAATGTTGCAATAATACCTGCTACAAAGGACATATAGATACTAAACTAGATATGGTTTAAAAAAAAAAAACTGAATGACATATAAAGTCTGGAATCCAACAGTGACTTTATTATCACTATGTTCTAGTAACTACGTTAGCACCTAGCATTCAATGCACACAAGATCTCTATAAAATTGTTACCAAATAAGAAACTTGGCACTGTACTCGCAGATGAACATTTCCTAGATAATTTTCATTTCAGTCCCTAACACTTGCCATATGTTCATAGAGTCCAAGGCTTCGTACTGCTCACTATAATACAGTGTTTTCATATTTTGGGTTTGATGTAGATCGGTGGTTCTACAAAAGAAATTACCATCTTAGAGGGTGAGACCCATGCATCATAATTTCTAAAAGGCCCTCCGGGTGTTTCTCATCTTCAGTGGCTGAGAACCACTGATGCAAACCAATGATCTCCAAGAAAGTACCTTCTTTAAAAATTTGTTTTGAATGAACAAAAATTAAAAAATTTAAAGGTATGCAACAATTAAGAACTAAGAAGAAGAAAGTTCACAAATTAAAAACACTAATCATGTAAATAAAATGCTAATATCTGCACACACTTATAAAAGAAGATTGGAAAGTGTGGAATGTGTGATGTACTAGGTAGTTTGGGCCTATCAGGGAAGACTTCCTAGGAAAGATATTATAAATTGAATTATAAGGTCAAGAGAATCAATGAATCACAGAATAAATGGGCAGGCATTTCAAAACAACCCCTTAAAATAATCATTCAAGCCACCAAGCAGTAATGGCTATAATGATAACGTATCTTATCTTTATATCATGTTTAAAAGGGAATGCTACTTAAGACTAGCATTATATTTGTGAGAGGTTTATTATAATTGTTCGCAAAAATATTTGACCCCAAAGAGAACTAAACTCTTCGTCAAGTGTAAAAATGAATGAAAGAAAACTAAGCAGAACAAAGAGAAAATAACCAATAAGTCAACTGCAAAATGAAGACAAGCACATAAACATTTGACTGAACACTATTTTAGTCTTGTTTCTTTAAGAAAATTATGTTGAGTTCTAAGGGTTTTCAGCAGCAATAAGATGCATGCAGAGAAATTACATGTCTATTCACATAAACAGTTTTGCAAAAACACTTAGAAAGCCAGTGTGTCACCCACTCCAGGAACCCTAGCTGGTGACTGTTTCGTGACAGAGTGATTTAACCTGAAGTTCACACCCTGCAAGGATAATAAAGGACAAATACATCTTAGTAATAAAGACCGTATAGGTTTCCTGTTTCCAAGGACTTCTTTTCTACCCATTATGCTAATACATCACTAACTCTTTGTTCTTCAACTATCAGAGATGATTGTGATTAAATAATCTAGTTTATGTCTTATATTTTTGCTGTTACTTAGGCATGGGTGAAAACCAGTGTGTGACCATTTCTATCTACAGAGGTTGGCATGGCTCCTTGTTCTTCATTGTCTTTTTGGTCTTTTCCATCCCTACCTGGCTCCACACCATTCTCCAGTTATTCTTGCCAAACACGACTTTACTGTGTCATCCTCTGCCCAGGAGCCAACAAGAGCTCCCTGTTGGATCATGTCTTGAATACTCAGCTTGGCCCTCCATAATCTGATGAGTCTATCTCTTTAACTTTGTTTTCACCTCTCCCAAAGTTTCATTCCATAAAGTTAATATCATGTTTTCACTCCCACATTCATTCAAAAACATTTACTGAGCACCAACTAAGTGCCAGGTCTGGTGCTCACTTTTGGCCCCACATTTTTTTTTTTTAATCCTCACCTCAGGTTTTGCTTTCCATTGATTTTTTAGAGAGAATGGGAGGGAAGGAGGAGAGAGAGAGAGAGAGAGAGAGAGAGAGAGAGAGAGAGAGAGAGAGAGAGAGAGAGAGAGAGACATCTATGTGAGGGAGACACATTGATTGGTTGCCTCCCACTCACACCCCAACCTGGGCCAGGGATCGAACCTATAACCCTCTGGTCCATGGGCTGATGCTCTACTGAGCTAAACAGGCCAGGGTGTGGCCCCACACTCTTGCTCATCCTCGTCCTCCCTGTATATTCCTACTTCACCCACTCCTACAAGCCTGACTCAAATGCTAGGTCCTCCACAAATGCCTCTCCTCAGATATAAGGCCCCACCATTCCGTTTACTTTTCCTTGGGACCCCTAAATCAGCATTTTTCAATCTGGGTTCACATAGCCCTGTTCCAGAACACTTTCAGATATTTCACTTCTCAAATAAAACTGGAAACTCTGCTTTAAACAAAGTGTATGTTTCTCTACTGCAGGGATTCTCAGAGCTTTAAAAGCTAACACCAGTTATGAATTCCTAAGAGGGGTGTATATTTTGGGGAGCACACCAGTCTTGGTTGGAAAGTTGTAAAGAGGACATTCTGAGAAAAGGGAAGTGTGTGGAAGGCCGCCTGCCCTGTTTATCAGAATTCCAACTTAGGGGAGACTTAGGGGAGCTTTGAATGCCGCACTCCTAATTACTCCTTGACCTTTCCAAACCAGTCTGTGCATGTGCAGACCCCCAGGTGCTTACTGGAATCCTTATGCTTAATCCCTGGATGCCCTTGCCTAGAGGACAATGAAAACACATGTGTCCTCCCAAGATTACTCACCCTATTGATTGTATCAAAGATAAAAACTGCAATAAAAGGTTAACGAGGCAGGCAATCAAGGCTGCCTGGCTGCTGTCAGTCAGGCCGTCTCTAGTCCCCTCCCCCAGTCAAACTGTGTCAGAATAACATGTTCATTTGCCGTTCAGGGGCTGCTGGTCAGCCCTGGCATTTAGCAGTCAGCATTTCACAAACGACTTGGACATGGAGCATAGGTGTGTTTTTTACAGCATGACTACTGATATCCCAGGGAAATCCTGTTTGGGAAATGTTGCTGTTATTAAAAATTGGTCCCACATGATTTACCACTTAATTTTATGCTGACTGTAGGATATTATCCTATTATTCCTCTGTCTTTTCTATTATGTCTTAATTCTTTTCAAATACTGAAAATATTAAGTCCTAACTCCCTTATGACTAAGAGCAAAGTGTTAGAGCAGAAAAATCTCTCAACTTTTGGTAAAAGCTTTCTAAGAAGCATTAATTTATTTCCCTGCCATAATAAGAAGTACACTGAATGAATCTTTGTTGACCGAGGCAGGTGGAATAACAAAGGACAATGGTACCACTCTTAAAAATGACATCACACATTTTTTAATTGGGTTATTTATCTCCTTTTGTTAAGTTATATGAGTTCTTTATATATTTTGGATATTAACCCTTTATAAGATGTATCATTGGCAAAAATGTCCTCCCATATAGTGGGATCCCTTTTCATTTTGTTGATGATTTCTTTTGCTGTGCAGAAGCTTTTTATTTTAATGTAGTCCCATTTGTTTATTTTTCTCCTTTGCCCTAGAGACATATCAGCAAACATATTGCTACGAGAGAGGCCTGAGATTTTTCTGCCTATAGTTTCTTCTAGGATTTTTATGGTTTCATGGTTTAGATTTAAGTCTTTTATCCATTTTGAGTTTATTCTTGTGTGTGGTGTGTAAGCTGGTGGCCTAGTTTCATTTTTTTACATGTACCTATCCAATTTTCCCAACACCATTTTTTTTCTTTTTTACTTGAAGGGCTCTTGGAGCTTGGGAGTGAAAAAGCTGGGGCTGGGAGGGAGAGAGGGAAGGGTAAGGGGAAGAGAAAGGGAAAGGCATGGGCATGCTCCCTGGAGGGAGAGCGCCCAACACCATTTATTGAAGAGATGGTCTTGACTTCATTGTATGATCTTACCTCCTTTGTCAAATATTAATTGAGCATAATGGCTTGGGTCAATTTCTGGGTTCTCTATTCTGTTCTACTGATGTATAAAAATTTGTGCAAAAGACCTAAATAGATACTTCTCCAAAGAGGACATATAGATGGCCAAGAGACATATGAAAAAAATGCTCAAAGTCACTAATCATTAGAGAGATTAAAATGACATGAGGTATCACCTCACACCTGTCAGAATGGTTACCATCAATAAATCAACAAATGACAAGTGCTGGCAAGGATGTGGAGAAAAGGGAACCCTAGTACACTGCTGGTAGGAATACAGACTGATGCAGCCACTATGGAAAACAGTATGTAGTTTCCTCAAAAAATTAAAAATGAACTGCCATTTGACCCAGTGATCACACTTCTACGCATATATCCTAAGAAACCTGAAACACCAATCAGGAACAATATACGCAGCCCTATGTTCATAGCAGCACTATTTGCAATAGCTAAGATCTGGAAACAGCCCAAGTGCCCATCAGTAGATGAGTGGATAAAAAAGCAATGGTATATTTACACGATGGAATACTATGCAGCAGTAAAAAAGAAGGATCTCTTACCCTTTGAGACAGCATCGAGGGTCCTGGACAGTACTATGCTAAGTGAAATAAGCCAGTCAGAGAAAGATAAGTATCACATGATTTCACTTATATGTTGAATCTAATAAACAAAATAAGCTGATAAACAAAATAGATCCAGAAACATGGAAGCATGAAACAGACTGACAAATTTCAGAGGGAAGGGGGGAGGGGGGCAGGAAGAGATTAACCAGAGAAATTCTTTGCATATATGTATAACCCATGGACACAGACAATAGTATGGTGAAAGCCTGGAGGGAGGGGGCACAAATGGGGTGGGGGTGGGGAAGGGGATATCTGTAATATTTTTAATAATAAAGGTAAATTTTTAAATGACCTCACGCAGACCACTCCCTGGGCCTCAGTGTCCTCATCTAAATAATAAAGGGAACCTCCCAGTTCTAATGGTCTATCTCCCAGCATCTCAGTGTTATAAGTCCTTAAATGATTATTCACTGCACAATCCTATAAAGTTAAAAGCAAAACGATCAGATATTAGACCAAAGTCACTATTCCTGAACATTCTTAACAAGTCTTCGTGCTTTGCTTTCTTATTATTCTAATACTAACTTGTTTTCTTATTATTTGCCTCCTTTGAATGAAAACAATTACTGTTAATTTAGGTTTCTCATGCTCTTCGATTTGCATCTTGCAAGTCTGGCAGTTGGTCAGATGGAGTCTCTGAGGGTACTGGCCACAGAGAGAGAACTCATTTAAAGGAGAGGGTAGGCATGAACCTGTGAAAAGCAGCTGTGGTAAGTCTCCATGTCTAGCCATAGTTCAGGTTCTAGTGGTTTTACAACTAAACAAATAGTTCATTTCAGAATGAAGGGATTTCTAATTTACCAAATATCAAATTTCTTATGCTTCGAGAGCCTATTTGAAAAAAATCTTATGAATCTTGACATGATGACTGTTGAAACTATCTCTATCCCATTATTCTAATGAATTCTGCAACATTAATATGTTTTTCTCACAATGTTTAATGCAAAACAATAAGCAATTCACATTTTCACATTTTTCATTCAACCATCTATTTTAAAAAGTATTATATTTAGTTCAAGCTCTAGTAAATGGAAAATACATTGTTTCTTTTAAGAAGGTTAAGTGTGTGACTTTGAGCAAGTTAAACCTGTTTTCTCATCTTTATGTAAAGTGGAAATTCTGATAATGCCTACCTCATAGGGATGCCCTGAGTGTTCAAGAAAATATATTCAAAACACTCACTGACACATCACTGCTGCCATTGTTATTGTTGTTTTTATTATGGTGGTTGCTGTTATTGTTTAATTGGCATTATTATTACTATTCTAGAAAAGGACAGTTAAAAGGATTCCCTGAAGCCTCTTATGGAGATTACATTACTTTGATTTGAAAACTGATTTCCAATTCAGATATAACTATAAAAATAGTTATATCTGAATTGGAAAAGCCCAGAAAATGATTCTCATATGGTCTCTTTTACCTTTTATAGTTTCCTCAGCTCAACCAATAAGCATTTGTCTCCCCCAATTCACATCATCCAAGAAGCTTAATACAATTAAAAGAGTTAAAGAAGTAAAGAAAGTAGATGAAGCCAAATTGAAACAGCTTAATGTCTGACACACAGATTGGAGGGTGAATTAAGGAGTGAAAGAATGAGATGCTTTTCCTCCCCAGGCAGGAGGCATGCACTGTACTCCCATAAACGTCAATAACCAGCTGTGTGACTGTGAGTAGGTCAAGAAACCACTACACTAGGTGACCTCCAGTTCCCTTCCCACTCAGAGTCAGCCTCAGGGGCCAAACTGCTGCTTTCTGTAAAGTCAAGTCTGAAATCGAGAATCAGTCTAAATATTATCATTTGAAAAAGAAGCCCAGTGCTATTCAAGAATGAAGCATAACTCAGTCTTGAGGAATACAATCTCATTTACTTAGATAAATGCTTCCAATGCAGATAATATGAAGTGATGTTTTGATTAAAAGTTCATTCTAAACATTTGCTAACATTCAGAGTTAGAACTTTATTAATAGAAAGTTAAAATATATTTTGAACTTTCACCTCTATTAAGCAAGTTATACTTATGTAGGACTAAGGGATGGTGAAATTAAAATGTGTTGCGAATTTTACAGATGCAGATTAACAATCAAAAGATTACCTTTACTTAAACTTTTCCTCCATTATTTTTTCTTAACCGTGGATCCTACCTTTCTAAATAGGCTTCCTTTCTCCTGGATAAATTTACATAACTTAGGAAAACTAAACTTATCTATGAATTGCTCAAACACCCTTTTCTAAGTCTTCAGCCCATTTCATTTGTTATAACACTTAGTAATTATTAACTAATGGAAGCTCCTCAAGCAGACACTATCCCCTTTTGGATTGGGTCAAACACTAATTTATTAACATGTACCTATCCAATTTTCTACTAAGCATTAACTGTATGTCATGCTAGATGTTTTCAGGCTCCTTAGAGTCCCCACCCTCAATGATTTACAATAATTTGAGTAACCTGGATGATGTAGACGAGAAATGTAATGGAGCTCAGAAAATTCCGTTCTCTATAACTTACTAGGAAAAGAAGCAACCTAGAGGTTACTAAGGATGCTACGGAAATGAAAGCACAGTATCTGGTCTCCAGAAGCTCACCTAGTAGAAAGTCATAAGTTTTACATTCTAGATATGAAGACTTGCACTTTTTCAATAATATACTTTTACTTCTCTATGTATAGTATGTAGCAATTTCCATTTTTCCAATTTTTCTACTCTCATTCCAAATTAAATTTGAATATATAAATTAAAAAGAACTAATGTGTAAAATGCCAAGCTTCTTGAAAGACATTTTAGAAGTCCAAGTAATATCAAGAATGAATATGCCTAATAATCAGTAGATAATTTAAGGCAAGCATGTCAAACTCGAGGCTTGCAGGCTGCAGGCCTTTAAATAAATGAGACCTTCGGCCCATGAGCAGCAAGTTTGACATGCTTGAAAGGTATAAATTTCCTTTGCTTTTTCCTCTCATTCACATTCATAAGACATTAAGTCTTGCTAATGCCTAAGGTTTCTATCACTAGAAGAGAGATATGTAAATCACTAAGTTAATTAGTGCAATGGATAACAAGATAATCTGCCAAACTTCCTAGGCTGCCTAAAAATGGAAGAGAAACTGTCTCAAGTGCCCACAAGCCCAGGAAGTGTTCCCAAAGTCACATAAATTGTATGGAAGACACATTTTTCTTAGGATTAAACCAGAAAAATTGGTCTTATCATTCATTAGATTAGAAATTATTTCTCTTGTGTTCATTTCTACCCGCAAAGGTAGAAAATGTCACAAAACATTAGATGAGAATACTGAATGCCTGAAACACAATGACTAAAAAGGAACTTTAAATAGGTCATCTACAGAGAAAAACTGCCAGAGTCCTTTGAGATGAAATAAACCCAATAGAGTCTGCCCAGTCAGAGAAAATATAGCCCCTTCAGAAGTTTTAAAAGAGGAGGCAGAACATGTGTTCTCTTAGACATAACAGGTGTATTCATTTCCACCAGTCTCAGGGACTACAGGCTCACTGAAGCTAGTTCCCAGGGACACCACATCAGTCAGGAAGATTTGTGACCAGTGGCTCTTCTAACTAATGGACTAAACAGGGAACAAAATTCCATGACCCCCAACTATAGTAAATGATGAATGACAAGGGGAAAAAGCTGGCCTATTCTGACCACATAAATTCCTTTCCTTTAAAGGAAGGTCATTTGTCCATAGGTTTAAAGGTGAATCATGAAATTGCTCATGTTGTGGAAAAAGACACACTCACTAATAAAATGACAGTTTCCCCAGTAATAAGTAAAAAATATCAAAACATTTATAATCATGTGCTATTGCTTAAACTGATATGCTCTATTTCTCATCAGTTTCATCAATAAAATTACACCAGGGTAAGGGAGTTTATAAACCTTAAATACAGGAAAATCCCAAGGAAATTCCACTTCATCTGGGTTCCTCAAACTAAAGTTTTTCCAACACCTGTTTTTCCTTGTTAGCAATGTGAGAAGGAATATTTTATAAAAAGAGATTTAGAACATACCACAGACTATGCTATATGAGAACTTGTCCTTCTGGAACATAAATTTAAACTTCTAAGGAATCTTTTTTTAAGAGTCTTCATGGAGCCCTGGCCAACTCAGTGGTGAAAGTGTCAGCTCTCACACCAAAGGGCAGTGGGTTCCATTTCCAGGCAAGGACATGTACCTCGGTTGCAGGTTCGATCCCTGGCCCTGGTCGGGGCACGTGCAGGAGGCAACCAATCAATGTGTCTCTCTCACATCAGTGTTTTTCTCTCTCTCTCTTTCTCTCACTCTCTCTTCCTCACCCCCTCCCTTCTATTCTCTATAAAATCAATGGGGAAAAAATATCCTCAGGTGAGGATTAACAAGAAAACAATACAAAAAGAGTCTTCATGGGTATAAACCATCCCCTCTCCCAGGAGCAGCTGCCTTTTAAGCTTGAAAATATTGAATTAGAAGACATTTACATCCTAGCAATTTTTTCAGGTAACAACATGCCTCAAAATGCAACTCTTCTGTTCAGCTAAAATCACCCAACTAATTCTTCTGCTCATCTAACATTCCAACAAGATTGATAATCCATTCATTCATTCATTTATTCAACAAACATTTATTGAATGCCTACTACCAAGCTCAATGTTGTGATCATTTTATAAGGCCTGGAAATCCTGCCTCCAAAACATAAAACCTGTGTTACCTTGAATTAGTTTCTCAAACTCTCAAGTTTCAGTGTCCCTGTCCCTAAAGTACTGGTTGCTGGTATGCAATTACTTTTTAAGAGACAAGTTTGAGGACACCAAACTCACATGAAAGGAGGCACACAGGTCAACCCAAAGGAATATGATGTTATATTTTGAAATGTTTTTAGAACCCAGAATCTCTGGCATGTTGTTTTGGACTCTTCTACTGGTCCCAGAACAGGATCACTCATTGAGACACTAAAACAACTATTTAGATAGATGTAGGCCTAGATGGTGGCTGAGATGGAGAAATCTCTGAAGGTTTCAATCACAGCCAGTGTTCAAGTGAACTCTCACTCCATCTGTGGAAGTTGGTCAAGATGACAGTAAGATTGCAAAAGTGAACAATAGTACCTAAAAATCCCAGGAACATGTGAACAGCCTAGCTGGTTGTGGGAGAGAGTGAAGATGTGTAGTGAGCAGCTATAAGGTTAATTCTCGGACTGACCTGTTGGCAAAGCCACAAACAAGTCCCAGCTTAGAGGGCACAGCCCTCTTAGCATAATTAAGCTTGACCTTATGACACTCCCTAGATCCTTCCTGGGTACCTAATGGGCTGTGAGAGGTGCAGCAAGTGCTGCCAAAACAAGTGAAGCTCACAAGGACATTGTAACTATGTTGACCACTACATTTTTTACCTCTGACTATAAAATAAAGGCTCAGCTTGCCATCTGGATCTTTTCTCTGTGGCCTCAGCCAGGCACAAGAAGATCCACATAGACCCAGCTTATTCTCTTTGTCTGTCTTTTCTACATCCTTCGCCACCCTCCCTCAGGCTTGTCGAACCCTTGGCTGTGCTGGCACGGCACAAAGGTGGGGTTCTGTCATGCTTGGCCTGCTGCCACCAGCATATCCCAAATGGAAAGGCCATATGCTAGGAGTCTTCGTTCTGTGTCTTTAAAGACAGAATCGCCTTAATTGGCTTAGAGGAGATGGCTGGTCCAAAACTGTCCTGATAAGGTCTCAGAGTATGTCAGATCATTTCAAACCTTTGTTCATGCTGTTCTAATAACCTTCCACCTCGAGGAATCTAATCATTTTTTCAAGATTAATTCCTCTATGAAGATTTTATTACCTATAACATTGTATAATATGTAATTTTTAAGGGCCAGGCATCTTTGTTACTCTATAAGCTCCTCAAGGAAGAAACTGTGTCATATTTGTCCTTATGACTTCAAAACTTAGTCCTTATCTGGCACATTGGATGTGCTCAATTTTCTAGAATGCTTAGGCAGTCCTGACTGAGAATCCCCAGTGTAAAATCAAGGAATGCAGGGCAAGTAGTGCTTGATCTATGTTTAAAGGCAGCCCCTGACATTACTCCAGTAGGAGAAACAAACTATGCACCAACAAGCCTCAATTCACTTTTTTTATCTGGGCTGCTCAGGATTTCTGGAGAAGCAATAGTCAGAACTCCAACTATTAAACGGTAACACTGCCCAGACAGCTAGAATCTAAATCTCTTCTTTAGAGACCTAATTCATTATATCATGATGGGATGATAGGGAGGAAAAAAGGAACACATTTGAGATAATAATTTTCACTTTCCCTTAGAGCTCTACTCTGTACTCTTCTCTGCTGTGTGCCCTTGGCAGTCTGACATGTATGGGTTTCCCTGCCCTCTAGCTTTCTGATGGATTCAGCGAATAGGAGGCATCAGCAGGACATTAAAGGGAGGGTAGAGAGTGAGGCCAAGAGTTTGTTCCCCATCTCCTCCCTTCCAGGTCACCATGGGTCGGCAGCAACCCTCAACAAAGGCCACGTCTTCTGTCAGGAAGCCCCTACCCTCTGTTTTCTAGTAACCTCTCCCTCCCTTACCCTTTCTGGCAGGGTGGAAACAGGAAGGTAACAACTTTCAACAGTTGCTATCAGGGTGTTGTACTATCCTTGGTTGATTTCACTGTACTGTGCTCACATCTTTGTAACTAGTCCCTTTATTAATCTTGCCTCAATAATCTCATTTGAGAGTTCATCTATTTCTTATAGGAACCCTGACTTATAAACATTCAAATCTGAAATGTCTGACACCTAAAAATGTTAAGTGATTCAAGCTTCTTCAACAATTGCAAATGACAAATGATTACCTGTAGTCTTATTTATATGCTTACAATTCTTCATCATTTTCAAATGTTTGGGTTTTGTGTGTGTGTGTATGTGTATGTGTATGGCCAATATTTGGCCATGAAAATAATACCTAAAACACTTATAAATGCAGAAAACATTAGTATTCATCTTAGAATGAAAGATTATTGAATTATTACCAACATATTTTTCTCACTATCAGTTTGCTTAAAATTAAATTCTTTAAAACACCTAAATATACTGACCAAATAGTGATAGGATGCATTATTTTCTTATATACACTAGAGACCCAGTGCACGAAATTTGTGCATGGGAGTGGGGGCATCCCTCAGCCCAGCCTGCACCCTCTCACAATTTGGGACCCCTCAAGTAGGGTCCCTAAGCCTGGCCAGCGATCAGGGCCTGTCAGGGCTTTCCTTCCCCCGGCTGCTGGCAGTTGGCCCTGCCCCCGCCCCTGCTGCTGCCACTGCTTGCCATCTGTGCACTTGCCATCTGTGCAGCACTGCCCCCATGCCCCCCACCACCACCAGTCACCTCCCTCTGCAGGCAACAGGCATGGGGTGCAACTGCTTGGCTGGCCTGGGCCTCCCTCTGCGGGGCAATTGCTGGCTAGCCCCACACACCCACCACAGCATTGCTGGCCAGTGGCCTGGGCCTTCCTCTGTGGGGCAATCGATTGTGGGGCCCCCACATCAACCACCCCACAGAGGGAGGCCCCACCCACTCAGCTGGGCTCCACAATAGATAGCTGCACAGAGGGTGGCCTGCGCCTCCCTCTTTGGGGCGATGGATCACGGAGCCCCCCCCCCCATCGATTGCCCCACAGAGGGTGGCCTGGGCCTCCCTCTGTGGGGCGATCATGGGGCAATGGCAGGGCCCCCCGACCAATTGCATCACACCTGCCTTAGCTGGCCTGGCTCCAGTGCGTGTCATAGCATGGTTGTCCGGAAGGTCATCCGGACAGTCATTCCGCTGTTCAGTCATTTGGTCGATTTGCATATTATGCTTTTATTATTATAGGTAAATTCTTATTGTTGAAAGTATTACATATGACCCTAGGATGGAAACCAAGAAAGTATGTTGGACGTGAGTGGACACTAGGTCCAAATTGTATAATCTGTCAACAGATAATCTATAGGCAATTTATACTAACCAAAAAAATACACAAGCTCCTCTTCTCTTTAATTCTTATTCACCCCAACACAAATGTAGTATGTATTAGAAAAATGAGTTTAATTTATTTCCATGGGAATTTAATTATTAGAAAAATATACAATCTAAACTGATTATAGATAAAATTAATAAGATATAAAATGATGAAAAGGTGTGTTCAGCCAACTCCTACTTTAAAGAATTTTCAATCTATATAAATTCCAAACTCTATAAATTTTTTTCAAAAACCCAGTATTATTAGTGAATAATGCAATTGTATTTGACTAAATTGAAGTAATTTGATAGCACTTGAGAAAACTTATAAGTGCCTATCATTCCTAATATCTAAAAGGTAGTTGCCATGGAAATAAGTGAATAGATTCAAGGATATTTCAAGAGCACAATTTATAACTTCTCTACTAAACCTCAGAAATTTAGTTCATTAAAGTAGTTAGCTCTGATTTTGGAAAGCCAAGGTTAAATTGAAATATTGGGGACATACGTGGTTCTCCTGGAGTTAACAATATCACCTTACCCAGGAGGTCAGAGTTCACATGTCACAATTATGTCTGGAATTTACCAGATGTCACAGCAAGTTCGTGAGTTACCATACATGGTTTGGCACACCCCTGATAGTAGTTTGGGAAAGCCTTGCTAAAAACTCACTCTTCACAGCTTGAGTTATCAATATCAGAGATTTTGGACAAAGAATACACATGGATCTTGGAAACCTAAGCTTCCTACTGAAGGGAAGAAAGTAAAAGGAGCTCAGACCTCCACAATGGCTCCCAATGTCCCCATGTAACATCTCAGCCTTCCAGTTAATGCCCAATTAGCTAGCCCTAAAAGGGAAAAGAGCTGGAAAAAAGTAACTGTTAGAAACAAAGCCTAAGGGCAGGAAAATAAGAAATCAGCTGTGCAATTTAAACACAAGTCCTGATTCTATTTATGGTCTAAGAGTATATTTTTAATAGGAATAATCCTGTGGAGAAACCTCACGCTACATTGTCCAAATGACTGCTCCCCAGTCCTCCCCCACCCCACTGCTGCCATGCTCAGATTGACACCTAGAGAAAAATCTTAACCACAGCTGGCACTCATTCTATATAATAAAAGGCTAATATGTAAATCGACTGAACAGCAGAATGACCAGTTAATATGATGCACACTGACCACGAGGGGGCAGACACTCAATGCAGGAGCTGCCCCCTGGTGGTCAGTGCGCTCCCATAGGAAGAGCACCACTCAACCAGAAGGCCTGAGCCAGGCTCAACGACTGGCGAGCCCAGCAGTGGTGGTGGGAGCCTCTCCTGCCTCCACAGCAGTTGGACATCCCCTGAGGGCTACCAGACTGTGAGAGGGCACAGGCCAGGCTGAAGGACTGCCCCCCTTCCAGTGCATGAATGTCATGCACCAGGCCTCTAGTTTGTTAAATAAATGACTACATTATCCTCTACTACCCATTTAACAAATTTTTATTTAAGGTTTACTATGTGCAAAGTAATGCCTGTGCTAGGTACTACTGGAAAAAGAGATATGGCCATATTTTAGGAGCTCATCTCATCTAGAAGGGAGACAAAGACACACATAAGTAATGCCCACAGGAATCAGACTGTGGGGAGTATTACAAGACAAACACAAACTAAGTGCTTAAAAACAATAGGGGACAACTTAACAATGACAAAAAAGATTACAGAATAGGCAAAAGGCCTAAATAGGCATTTTTCCAAAGATATACATGAAAAGACACTCAACACCACTATTCACTAAGGAAATGAAAATCAACCACGAGATACCATTTCACACCTATTAGGATGGCAACTGTAACACACACACACACACACACACACACACACACACACACACACACGTACAGAGAAGATAACAAGTGTTGGTATGGATGTAGAGAAACCAGAATCTTTATGTATTGCTGGTGGGAATATAAAATGGTGCAGTCACTGCGGAAAATAGTGATTCCTTGGAAAATTAAACAGAATTACCTATCAATTCCACTTCTGGTATATACCCAAAGGAACTGAAAGCAGGTCTCAAACAGACATTTATACATATCCATGTTAATAGCAGTATTCACAAGAGCCAAAAGTTGGAAGCAATCTACGTGTCCACCAACAAATGAATTAATAAACAAAATGTGCTATATACTTTCAATGGGATATTACTCAGCCTTAAAAAGGCAGGAAATTCTGACACATGCTACAACATGGATGAACCCTAAACTCATTTTGCTAAGTGAAATAAGCTAGACACAAAAGAACAAACATTGCATGTTTCCAAGTTATTTGAAGTACCTACAGTAGACAAATTCATAGACAGAAAGTAGAATGGCAGTTGCCAAGGTCTGGGAAGAGGGGGCAGGGCAGAGTTATTAATGGGTACTCAGTTTCAGTTTGGGAAGATAAAAAAGTTCCAAAAAATATTGGTGGTCGTGTTTGCATAATAATATAAATGTGCTAATTATACTGAACTATACGTTTTAAGTGGCTAAAATCAAGGATATTTAAAGTATACATCATGGTGATTTGAAATACATATATATTGTAAAAGAATCCACATCGTCTACTTAATACATCCTTCACTTCCTATATCTTAAAATTTTATTTGTCTATTCTAACACAATAAGCTGAAAAAAGGATTACAATGGCAAATTTTATGTTTTGCATATTTCACCATCATTAAAAAAAAGAGAGAGAGGAGAGAGAGACTGTTTCTGCCTGGGTTCTTCTGGGAAGGTTTGATCAGAAGGATCTGGACGTGGTGATAAGGTTGCAGAGCTCTGGTCAAACAGAAGTTGGGAATGGGGAGATAGGGTAGAGAGGGTACCACCATGCACTGGTATACTGGGTAATTCATTTGTGGGTGTTTGGAAGAGAATTTAGTATAGAATTACAGGACTAAAAAACAGACCGATGGTCCCAGAGGGAAGGGGCGTTGGGGGACTGGGTGAAAGAGCTGAAGGGATTAAGCAGTACAAATTGACAGCTACAAAATAGCCACAGGAATGTAAGTACAGCACAGGGAATCTAGTCAATAATAACGATGTATGGTGCCAGGCGGGTCCTTGAAATATCAGGGGGACCACTTTGTAAAGTGTATGACTGTCTAACAATTATGCTGTAAATCTGAAACTAATACAAAATAATATTTAATGTAAACTGTAATTGAAAAATAAAATTTTAAAAAGAAATTATAGATTAGATGAGGCTGGAAGGGTAGCTTTGAGTGCCAGGCAGGAATATCTGTGCACAAAGGAAAGGAGGACATAATCAGTGTGAACCCTAAGAAGATGCCTTTGTTAGCACCAAGTAGACCAGCCCGAAGCAGGGAGTGCGTGGAGGATGGGAAGCCAGTGAAGTTTGTTATAACAGCTCAGGTAAGACTGTAAGGAAGGAAAAGGCTTCAACAGCATAATGCTTCACCAATGCTTCTCAGCCTGGAGTATTGCACAGGCCACTTGTGAATAATTTAAAAATTAGGCCTGGCCAGAGCGGCTCAACGGTGAGACCATGGGCTCACTGAAGGGTCTTGGGTTCTAGTCCCTGTCAAGGGCACGTACCTGGGTTGCAGGTTCAATCCCTGACCCCGGTCAGGGTGGGTGTCAGGGGCAACTAACCACTGTGTGTCTCTCTCACATCAACATTTCTGTCTCTGTGTGTCTCTTTGCTCTCTCTTTTTCTCTCCCCCTTCCCTTCCACTCTCTCTGATAATTAATGTAAAAAATATCCTCAAGGAGCAGATTAACAAAAAGTTTTTTATTAAATTGTTATTCTCATAAGGTTACTTTAATGTGTACAATGGAGAAAAAAGTATAAATTTAATATGCCTATAGTTTTTATGAAGCTAAAAACCAAACAAAGTTATAAAGGTAGAGAGTGTTATCCTAAAGCCTGTCCTCTTCCATTCTAGTGGACACTTCTCAAGGACTTCCAGTGCCCTTCCCAAGAAACTCACAATTGTCTGAGGACATGGCACTTAGCAAACACAGACGGCTTGGGTTCAAATTCTAACTCTGCTGCTTACTAGCTGGAAACTTGGGCAAATTTCTAAATCAGTGTGAGTCTCCATTTCTTCATTTCTAAAGTAAGCAAATAACCTACCTCACACAATTTTCAAGAAATTCAAGAGAAGTGGAAAGTATCTATTACCTATAAAGCATTTTCTAAGAAGTACCCACTGTCACAATCTTGTGGACCTACATTAATTTGCAAAGGCAATCAAAATTTGCTGAGTTAAGTGGCATTTTTGGAAGTGGTCTGAACTATTAAGAGAAAATAATCAAAGCTTACATTTTCCTGGGAAAGGGGTAATTATTTTTAACCACTTAAACTCAGGGATCATGTGCTCCCCTATCTCATGCCCTCATTTACAGAGGAGAAAAAGCAGACAGATTGAGGGCCCCCTTGTCTTATTAACAAAGGCTGATTGAGCCTAGGCCTCCAGATCTGTTCACCAAGTACAAGCGAAATGCATGACAATAATGCTAAAAAGAAAAGCAAAAATATCACCTTATGTGGAAAGCATCACCTGGAACCCTGCACACACTCCATAATGCACCAACGAGGGTCTCAGAGAAGACACGGCGATTCCCAGGGAAGCTGGAGGATCCCTGTACCGTGGGACCCTCAGTAGTTCTCTTCACCCCAAAAATCATGCAGAAGAGAGGAGGTACCCTAACGAGGCCCAAATATCAACCCTGTCTCTCACACTCTGCTCTGACAGCTAGCATGATACCACGTTTGCCCCCTAGTTCCGATAGCTTTTTTCCAGGACAATTTCTCAGGCAGAGTTTATCATATTTGTAACTCCCTAAACAATGGTTTTTCTCCCCCACTCTTTCAAAAAGAATTATTTTAAGAGCAGAGTTATTAGCATCAATGAAATTGTGTACTTTGCAGAATCTTAGGAACTATTACATTGTATATGTTTTGTTTTTAAAAATATTGAGAGGTTTTTTATACATCTTGCACTTAAAGTCAACTTTGAAGAATTGTTAAAAAAAATGTCTAGATGAAAACATTGCTTTCTTTTTAAATTAAAACCGTTTCTAAAAGCAGTCACTAGAGCTAAATCTGCTTTCCGAGGTTTGGGCTGTACTTTGCTGGCCCCCCTCCCACAGACCTCACACATGTAAGACAAATGTATCTAGCACACACTGTAAAAAGCCTTCAGCACTGACACTCAGCACCCTGGCCATGTGCCACCAGTGCCTGAAACATGCATCACAGCGCTCAATCCTGGGTCTAGATGTGAGATCCAGACACATGGGCTGGGGTGGCCAAGTCTTAAATAGTAGCATTTAGGGTCAGTTAACTCTCCCTGTTCACCATGACTTTGCTTTCGGCTTCAGCAAGCACTCAGATCCTCTCCGTGGAGGCTCAGGAACAACTGGGTTAGACTTTTAATAACTGGCAAGACTGCTCAGTCCAAGAGTGGGTGCTCTGCAGCCTAGTACGATGAATAGCACAAGAGGCACCACTAAAGGAAAAATGCAGAAGCAGTTTCTGTGGCTGCAGACATTATATCAGCAGGAAGCTGAAGGGCCTGGTAAGAGATCAACCAAAGAGCTTTTAGGCACATAAGCATAACCAATGGACACAGACAATGCGAAGGGAGGGGGGGATGAAAGCCAGGAATGGGAAGTGGGGGCAGGCTGGGAGATGACAACAATGGGGAGGAAAGGGAACGTAAGTAATAATTTCAACAATAAAGAATTTAAAAAATAAAAAAGTCAATGGATCCCTCAAAAAGCTAAACATGGAGTTGCCATATGACCCAGAAATTCCACATCTGGATATAATAATTAAGATAATGAAGCATTTGAAGACACATTGGCTTCTCCAGTGAAAAATATACTAGATTATTAGGACACAAACTAAGAACTTTAAAATACTAAGGAACTAAACATTTCCTTTGGAATTTTTTCTCCCATCTATTTTCTTAACAAACTCACAACTTATAGAACAGTTAAGCTGTATCTAAGTGATGAGGTGGCATTCTTTACACAATAGGTCTAGATAAGTAATTGGAAAACTGAGCTTCTGCTACAAATTTTGACTTTTCTGAGCCAAGTTTAGCTAATGTAAATAAAAACCCACTTAAATTAATCCCAGATTCTTTTGTATAATCTTATTACTTGGATATTTTTCATACTAGGACCTAATTACTCAGGAAAATCTGAATGAAATAAAAATTAGACTATAATTCCAAAGGTATTTTGTTCACTCACCTTAACCTCCAAGATGGCCATTTTTTTTTTCTGGGCAATGTTGGTGAAAATTCATTTTGCCCAAATTGCTGGAAATGTGACAATCTAGACTCAAAACACTATGGGTTTGGTTACAGATACCAGAACAAATTAACTTATTACCTTATTCTTTCCCTCAAGTCACACACCAGAGAAAATTTGACTCTGTAAGAGATACAGCTTCTTAACCACAAATATTAATTTTAGGTCATGTTTAGTAGAGTTCTGCCCAGCTGGAAATTGCTATTTTTTCCCACTAAGATGCCTGGTTTTAACATTACTTCAGGATATAAAAATATTATTTAATTAGCCATTCAGGAGCCTGCTCTTCTACATTCCATTAACACCTTCTAATACAGCATAAGCACTGAACAGGTTATATTCTTGGACAGGCCAGGATATCTGAAAAATTCTTAGATCCCCCCCAAAGAACACCGTACCCCAAATAAATGAGTCATAGGACTAACTGGAAGAAGGATATGATCCAATTTTCAGAAATATAGTAAACTATAACTTTAAGAGACTTTTTATTTCATGTTCAACTGCTTACCTCTCTGGCTGGAGTAGGGGTGTTGGAAAGGGTTGTGGGGAGGGAGTGAAGGTCATTATTCAAAAGCACTCAAGCAAAAAATTTAAGCCAGTTGCATTATGTTTAAACTTTAATAAAGTTATACTGGTTAGCAGGAGTCTAGATGTGCCATATGTAGATTAAATCTAATCTAAAAATATCAGCTATGAATATAAAATCCAGAAAAGTTGAAAACCCAGGACCTAAAAGTTTCTTTAGATGAGGCATTATCATGAGGATCTTGTTATCTACCTAAAAAGGAGAAGAAAAGATTCAGCAGGTGAGATGTTTTGAAATAATAGATGTTCTGAAAATTAAGGATATGTAGTCACACAGCCTATAACTCTTTTCTCAATTAAGTTGCATAATATTACTCAAAGAAGAGTAATGAGGCGGATATATGAATAAGCAGCAAGGTCTTTTCCAGCCTTCCACACTGAACAGTATTGGGAAATTAAATCAATGTCCTCAGTTAGATGGGGTGATTATCTTAGCATCCAGCACTAGGCCGCAAGGTTAAGAAACATCAATTAAGACACAGGAAAATATGGTACAATTAATACTTTGTATTAATTGACTTTTTTTAAAAGTCCATTAACTAACAATAAAACATAAGTGCTACTAAATAGCACTTATAAAAACAAAACAATTCCCTGCTAATTGCAAATATAAACAAATCTGGTTAATGTCATAAAATAAGAGACCATAAATCAAAACAGCTCAAGGATTACTGCCTCATGAACTCTGTACATTTTTCACTGCCACAAACTTATTTAGCAAAACTACAGAATGACATATTTAAAACATAATCATAGATTACATCCTTGCCAAACTCAAGCTCTCTTGTTATATGTTTTGATAAATTAACTCTGCCAAAAATTTGGAAGATTCATGATGCGTTAAATAAAGATCTCTTACAGGTTTACACTGGGGCTTTCAGACCCCTAAACACTATAGAATAGTGACTAAGTTTAATCCAACTCTTTTCCATTTGAAAATGAGATCACATTACTACACCCACTTATACTTAAGCAGTTTTTCAACAAAACCTATAGGGCCACTAACACATTGAATTTCTAAAACACCAAAAATAATTGATATCACAACAAAAGAAATTACTTCCCAGGGAATATATATAAACATAAATAAATATACAAATAATTTTTCTATCTATTTGTTTACCTATTTGTATTCATATCTAAGATAAATATATCCAACTCAATATCCAGTACAAATTATTTTCTGATATAAAGAGAAAGTAATAAAAATTCACACTAGGTTCAGTATGCTCAACTCAAAACAAAAGGTACTGTACTTAGTACACTCAAAAGACAACCTTATAACATAAGGTTAGAAATGAAAATGGACATTTCCACTGAAGGTAACTTGAGCAGAAGTAACAATGAGCACTGGCCCTTGCTGGTTTGGCTCAATGGGTAGAGCATCAGCCCGCATAGTGAAGGGTCCCAAGCTGGATTCCAGTCAAGGACCCTTACCTCAACTGTAGGCTCAATCCCAGGGCAAGTGCGGGAGGCAACCAATTGATGTGTCTCTCTCACATCGATGTTTCTCTCTGTGTGTCCCTCTCCTTCTCTCCCCCTCCCTTCCACTCTCTAAGAATCAATGGAAAAATATACTCAGGTGAGGATTAAAAAAAAAAAAGAGAGAGAGATTTAAAAAAGAAGCAACGTGCAATGTAGTGAGAAAAATAAGGTATTAAAAAAAAAAAAGGTTGCAGAATTAATACCCAGAATAATATACTGTCCAAGGAGAGATTAAAAGAAAATAGACAGGCAGTGCCTTGGCAGTCCCGGATCTGTCTCTTGCTTCAACAGTGCTTGGACGGAACAGACCCAAGGATGCCCCTTCTTCCAGCTTCTGGCCACTCTCCTGCGTCTTATCCAGTCACCACCTTCAGAACCACCTACAGGACCAGCCAACACACCAGGTTTTTTTTCTACCTTAATTCCTTATGCCAAACAACCATGAGCTCCCAAATTCGTCAGACTTATTCCACCGAGGTGGAAGTTGCAGTCAACCGCCTGGCCAACCTGCATCTGCGGGCCTCCCACAACTACCTCTCTCTGGGCTTCTATTTTGACCCTGAAGATGTGGCTCTCCAGGGCATGGGCCACTTCTCCCCGAGTTGGTGGAGAAGAAGCTCAAGGGCGCTAAGCAGCTCTTACATTTGCAAAACAAATGCAGTGGCTGCATTCTTTTCCAGGACACGCAAGATGAGTAGGCAAAACTCAGGACACTATAGAAGCCGCCCTGGCCTTGGAGAGGAACCAGAACCAGGCCCTTTTGGAGCTGCAGGCCCTGGGTTCCACCGCGCAGACCCTCAACTTCGTGACTTCCTGGAGAACCATTTCCTGGATGAGGAGGTGAAACTCATCAAGAAGATGGATGAACACCTGACTCACCTCCACAGGCTGTCCACCCCCAGCTGAGCTCACCCTCAAGCATGACTAGGAGCGTTTGGAGCTCAGAGACCTTTAAGAGGCCACTTTGCATTCCCCTGGTGACTCTAGCTTTTTACCTGAGTCTCTCTGCAACACTACTAGCCATTCTTTTAACCAGCTCTCTCCCATGCATTGGACCAAATGAAACAATAAAGTGTTTTGCAGAAGAAGAAGAAAAAACAGACAAATACCTTAAAGGGATAACTAGGTTTTAGGAATATTTCTTAAGCATATTCTTTGATCCTATGTTTTATTTAAACTGCTTCGCTGGCAAGAAAAGAATTTTATGAGCTAGGTATTGTGCGATGGAATGTAATAAAGCATTGTTCAATGATATTGTCTGTTAATTTCTGTCACTGATTTTGGATCCATTCTTAATGGTAACTAAAAGCTTTTTTAATTGAAAACATTAAGCGAAACAAATGCAGAGAGCAGTACAGCCATGAAATAATATGCAAGGGGACAGGGTAGCTCCTCCTCATTTAGACAGCCTGACAGAAAGTAGGTTTTTTCCTATTTCTAAAATTATATTATTTTTTTAAACAATGTTCAGCAATAAGTTTCAGCTGATTCAATCAATCTAATGAATTGACATGTCAATTAAAAAAGAGTGCAGCATATTTTTAATGTCAATTTGCAAAAGTCTTTATGATAAAAATAATTAGAACCAAGAAATGATATAATTTTGGCTAAATGAAGCACATTTTAGAGGATCTTTAAAATGAATGCTTGGTTTTCACCAGACCCATAAAAAATTGGTCAAAAATCCATCCATTCATCAAATTTATTGGCAATCAAAACCTCTGTCCTAAATAAACCCAGACACCAACCAAGGAGCTGAATACTAGTAGAATATTAGTAGAGAAAAATCAAACCAAGCAGATTTATTTTATTTTAGATTCATTACTGCTCACCTCAGTGCTGCTCAGAAATCCTGCTATGTTTTTTATAAGTGTGCATTCTCATCTCAGACAACTGTTTCACACCTGCTCTTCTCCCCTTCAACCACACCTGACTACAGCCTCAGCTGATAACCTCACTCAATGTTGTTGGGAAAACAAAGGCCTTTTTTAAAATGTATCTCTATTTTTGAAAGTATTACAGATGTCCTCCTTTTCCCCCCATTTTCCCCCCTCTACCTACCCCCAGGTCTTCACCACATATTGTCTGTGTCCATGGGTTATGCATTTATAAGTTCTTTGATTAAGTTTTTGAAAGTCCCACCATCAAATTAGGAACCCCTACAGAAATTCCCATTTTCCCTTTCTTTCTTGTGTTTTTAGGGAGAAGTGCCCCTCCTCCACTCAAAGCTAAGCCCCAACAAAGCTTTTCTGAACCACCCAAGGAGAGAAAGGGCAAGGAAAACTGGAAATAACTTCCCTCCTCTGTACCTTTAAAAACACTACCGATTTGACAAAAGTAGCTATTCCCTCCCACTAGAATAGAAGCTCCTTGAGAGCAGGTATGTTGTCTTGTTCACACTGACTCTCCAAAGCATGAAAGAGTGCTTATATGTAGTAGGTATACAACAAATATTTCCTTGAATACTTGTTGAAAATTACATTCTCCACTCTTGCCACTCTCATCACACATATTATCTATTGATACAACCCCAACTACATCCAAAAAAAATTACTCCCATAACACCTGTATTCCTCTTACAACACAGGGAACTTTTAAAAATATATTCTCCCTTGAGCAAAAAAAGAAAAAAAATGAGAAAACTCATGGACATGGATAACAGTGTGGTGACTGGGGTAGGGGATGGGAGTGGAAAAGGGCATAGAGGGGATTAATGGTGGTGGAAAACTGAAAATAAAATAAAAAGGAAAAACTGTGTGTGTGTGTGTGTGTGTGTGTGTGTGTGTGTGTGTGTGTGTGTGAGCATGTGTGTGCGTGCTTGTGTGTATACATATATATTCTCCTTTTTTGAATTTTTTATCTTGGCCTGACGATATGTTTACCAGGTATTGATTTGAGAGAGAAAAACATCAATGTGAGAGAGAAACATCCAACGGTTGCTTCCCGGCAAGCTAAGTATTTGCCCTGACTGGGAATCAAACCTGCAACCTTTTGGTGTACTAGACAACGCTCAACCAAACGAGCTACCCTGCCAGGGCTCCCTTATTTTTACTCTCATTCCACACTATAAAATAAGGTACTTAGAAGACTGTGCCTCATTATTTTCCATTTATTGGATTCTAAACCATGCCTGAATGAACTCACTAAGTTTCTTTACATGAATTTTGGGAAATTTTCAAAAATGCTTTATAAATTGATTTCCAAGTCATCTCATTTTTTTTACAAGAAATATGTCAGAAAAAAATCTTTATCAAATAACAAAAAATTGCTTTTCTTTATTTTCAAAAAGTCATTTAGACATAAAGTACCACTTAATTTGATGGAAAGATAGTCTAAGTCTGTAATGAGGAAACGGAAAACTAAAAATATTTTTCCCCAACATCATAAAAATAAGGTCAATTAGCTACTCTTTATCTCACTAACACCAAAAAGAAGCTTTCATTTTCCAACAATCACATCCTTAGATTTCAAGATTTTTGTTATTATGGAGGTAGTGTGACATTTTTATTTTGTCTATTAACAAAATCAAAGTAAAAAATTAGGTAATTAACTAACTGTACTAAATAAATAAAACAGAGCAGGAAAGCTATTAATATGAACAAACAAGATTTTTTTCTGGGCCATACCACACAGAGCTACACAAAAGCCACTTTAAAAAACTTCCTCAGAGTATAATAGCTACTTCTCTGTGCAGATTTCTAAAGATACTGATTATGCAAAAAAAAAAAAAAAAACACCTAATTTCCTTTTTTCTTGAATTCTTATGTTTCCTAAGAGAAGCTACATTCATAATGTGGAAACTAATGTTTTTAGAACACTCTCACATACTTATTAACCCTAGTAAACATAAAAACTAAACAAAAAATCAGCAATTTTGAGCTTCTGGTTAATCATGAAGGGAATAAACAGTGAAGCAAGAAACTCCATATTATTCCACTCTGTCAGTCTATCATTTCATTTCCTCAAAGTAAAATGGAAGATTGTATTGAAAATATTAAGATATAACCATGTTTGTGTGACTAAAACATTCAGCCAGCGCAGTGTCTGATATAGTTAATATACATGGCAGAACGGCATGGTCAAGCCTCAGAACTAACATGACGTATAAACCATAAGCCTACAACTTATAAGTTGTGTTAATAATGATAAAAAATGTTCTAAATGAAGCTATTATGATTTCAATATTGTTATTTGCATGAATGACTACATACTATTTTTTAGCCCGTTAGTTCTGGCATTCATATATATGAACCACAGGAATGTCAAAGAGGCAACAATTAAACCACCCATTGTTTCAATTTATTCAGAGTGCAAATAAATATCCATGTAAAAAGCTTTATAAAGTAAATGGTTTCAAAATAAAACACAAAATGGCCAGCTAAGTCATACTATCAAAGTGAATGAAACACAAAAATTTGAAAATTTTTCAAACTAAATATACATAGCCCCTCTCATTTTTTTATTGCTCCACATCTAACTATTCTCATGTTTTCTTAGGATGCACTACTGACTTCAGTCAATCATGGCCAATTGTTCAGATGCCTTTAGAACTGAAGTCTAAGACCACAACTAACAAAAGGCAAGTACTCTCTGCTTCACAGCAGGATGCAGATTCCATTTTCTAAGCAAAATTCCACACATTCCATGAAGATGCCCATTTTAAAGTAGGCCAGCCTGAATTCAAAGCATAAAACAGACAAGAAATGCACTTATTACAAAAGGTCTACATTTGCTCTTTCTACTCTTCCTTACATGATACAGGATGCTGTAAAGAGATGCGGTTCAGTCCAAGGAAAATTATTAGATCAGGAGAGTTTTTGAGGAGAAGAAGTGAACGAAGTGCTTTATTCTCTCTTCTCCCAAAAAATGGGTCCTTAAAAAAAAGATTTGAATAATATTTAAAGGTCATCTTGTCTCATAATTCAATGACTTAAGGAAAATAAATTTTAAATAAATTAAATTTACTGTGCTTTTTTAAACCTGACAACATACACTAAAAAACATAAATACTATATTTAAACAAAGGTAAGATTTTTTTTTTTTACCTGTAGACATCAGAGTAGTCTTGGTGCTTAGTTTTTGTGCTAGCAAATGTATGGCTCAATGTGAGACCTACGCTGGTCTGTGTCCATTCTTAGATGACCCCAGCAGTGAGGTGGGATGCTCAGGCTGGTCAGGAAAGGATTGTGTGAGCCCTCTAAGTCCTTCATTCAAACATTAATTGAGTCCCTCCTCTGCACTAGGACTGTGCTTGGCAACAACCAAAGCAGACTTAGTCAGTGCTCTCATGGAACTGCAGCCTGATGAGGGAACTAGACAGTCACAAGTAATTACCTCCTGTGATCAGTTCTAAGAGAGCATATTAGAGGAGAGTAAGAGGGAGACCCAGGCAAGTCTAGGCATCAGCAAAAGCTTTGACAAAGGGAGTAATATGTACACAAGTAGAAGTTATGCAGATGTAGAAAGAAAGGGAAAGGGCATTCCAAGATTACCTGAAGCAAGAGGGACAAAACTTGTTGTAGGAGCTATTGAGGCATACAAAAGGGATAAGGTTGTTGGTTGGGGTTTGGTAATGCAAATAGTGAGAGAAGAGACTGGCAGTTCCATGCAGTAACCAATGCCAGGTACAGTATTTTGGTCTTTATGAAAATAACTAGAGGCCTGATGCATGAAATTCATGTAAGGGGCTTGGCCCTCGCAGCCCCTTGCAGCCCTCACAGCCCCTCACAGCCTTGGCCGGCCCTCACAGCCCAGGCTTTGTCTGGAAGGTCGTCCAGAAGGTCGTCCGTATGGTTATCCGGATGGTCGTTCTGCTGTTCAGTCTAATTAGCAAATTAGCTCTTTATTATATAGGATATGAAGTAGGGTATAGCAGGATCAGAGTTTCTATAAAAATTGGGTTGAAGGGAAAGGAAGACGGCTATCGACAGGACAGCAGGCTACAAGATAGTGTGTGAGTGAGAGAACAACAGGAGAGTGCATGGATATGCAGGGAGTGTATGTATTTGTAAGTGAGGGACAGCTATATTCCAAGGAATTGTTGGGGACTGCCGGACCAGGCTCCTCGGGCCAGGCAGCCTCTACTGCTGCTGAAATCTCTCCCAGAGCAGCCAGCTCTGCACAGAGACTGCACCATCTTGAAGGGGAGAGTGGTGGTGATCTGAAGCTCAGCCTTAACTTCAATTGGGGAAACCCTCAGATACCTCCCGGGACCCTACAACCACAACCCCCAGGGACCAGCTACCTCAGCTGCGAACCCAGGAATACCAATACTCCAGCCTCTCTGACTGCGGGCACCTAGAAAGTCTGTCCAGGAGGAGACAAAGTTGGGCAAGTACCCAGATGACCCTTGTGCCTTCTCACAGAGCAGAAAGAAGGAACAGCTGAATCGATTAATATCCACCCGGAATTGGCGAATTAAACACAGCTGGTGAGGAAATCCATGGACGGAAAGGTCAGCTACTGCCTAGGGAGAGGTGAGATCTGAGGTCCAGGCTGGAGGGCAAAACGTGCATGAAACGTGAGCAGCGGGAACTAGAGTCTCAAAGGAAGATTGCGCCCCACAAAATACGCACTGTTGGGATAAGTGTAGCCCTAGAATGTGGAAGGGGGTCCACAGGGCTGCAGGCAGAAGGAGACTATAGAAATTAACCCATGGCAGGGCTGGGCACAGGAGGGCAGTCTGGAGTACTACCAGTGCTCCAGCTGCAGAGTGCCAGGGGAAGACGCTAGTCTGCCCGCATCCTGTGGCTTTTTTTTTTTCTTTTCTTTTCTTCTTTAAATCCTTGCTTGTGATTACTAAGCCCAGTACATAGGATCTTCCAATTAAAAAACACTCACTGAGATTGTAGGGGAAAGTTCTTTTTGTGGAACCTGGAGAACAGAGTACAGAGAAATGAACAGAAAAGCAGCTCTAGGGCAGTCCATCCCTCTCACCCAGCATTAAGTGCCACAGGGAAAGCCATCTAAACGCTGGGTAGGGGAGGAGCCTTTTAGCCCACAATATCAATACAGAAACACTGCCACACAGGGGTTGTATCAGAAATTGACTCTTGTGTGAATGCAACTAAAGGCAGGTTAAGAAACAAAGAGCTCCCAACTGCTTTTGAAAAAAAGGATTGTGGCTTATGACTCAGAGGAGCTGTGGAGTGCAGGGAACTTCAATACTGGGCGGTCTACCTGACAGGAAACAGACCTGCCAAACAGAACAGTAGAGGAAGTGAATGACCTTCACTACTTCACATTTTTACTTTTTATCTTTTACTTCAGAAACTATTTTTTTTCTTTCCCACCTGATTTTACCTTTTTTATTATATTTTTATTTTTATTACTATTATTACTACTATTATTTTACCTTTTTTAAAGTTTTATTTTATTTTTTCTTTATTTTATTTTGGGATTAGTGTTCTACATTCTATTTTTATTTTTCCTATAGCATTATTTTACTCTATCTCAATTTTTCCTTTATACCAATACTCTCTTCCTCACGTTCCCCTTTTCCCATTTCTCTTATCCTATTCCTGCTTTAGTTTTTCTCTATCCTTTCTTTTTACTCCCTGTTAAAAATTGATCTTACTCAAATATCTAATTTCTGCTCCCCTGCTCCAAGCCCATACACACTTTTCTCTTTTCTTTCTTCACTAAGCAGATTTTCATTTACTTCCCTTTTTTTTGTTTTGTTTTTTTCTTTTTTTAATTATTTGCCTTTTCCTGTTTTTTTTTTAATGTTTGGCTGTTGATTGGTTTGGTTTTTATTGCTTGTTTGTATATTTGTTGGGGTTTTTCTTTTGTTGTTTGTTTTTGTTGTTGCTGTTTTTTTTCCTTCTGTTATTCCTTTCCTCACTTGCTCTCTTCTTCTACTAATAGCTTAACAAATTACAATCACAAACTCAGGCCCAGCTACTCTCTATTCTCCTTTTCCAATACTAAACAAATACATAGATAGATTAAAGAAGGGGAAAAGTTTTATATATTTTTTTTTCTCTTTTTTTGTATTTAGTTTTGTTTGTTGTTGTTGCTGTTTTTACTTTTCTTCTTATACACTCATTCGCTTCCTACCTCCTCTATACTAAATTGTGGCTATTTCCCCATTCATTCAATTCCTTGACCTTACCTTCTGAAATAAGCTAAGCTTCCTCAGATTCATCTGGGTGTTTGTTGTTTGAGGGTTTGTAGTTTACATATTTTGGATTAGTTATTTTTTGTAGTTTTCATTCATCTCTGGGTGTTTGTTGTTTGCATTTTTTGGATTATTTGTTGTTTTATTGGAGTTTTCTCCCCAACCTATCTAATAAAAGAGTAATATGCAAATTGACAGTCACTCCAACACACAAGATGGCTGCCCCCGTGTGGACACAAGATGGCCGCCACAATATGGCTGGCAGGGGAGGGCAGTTGGGAGGGACCAGGCCTGCAAGGGAGGGCAATTGGGGGCAACCAGGCCTGCAGGGCCATTAGGGGTGACCAGGCCTGTAGGGGAGGACAGTTAGGGGCAATTGGGCCAACAGGTGAGCAGTTAGGCATCGATCAGGCTGGCAGGGGAGAGGTTATGGGGTGATCAGGCTGGCAGGCAGCAGCAGTTAGGGGCAATCAGGCAGGCAGGCAAGTGGTTGGGAGCCAGCAGTCCTGGATTGTGAGAGGGATGTCCGACTGCCCATTTAGGCCCGGTGGGATCGGGCCTAAATGGGCAGTTGGACATTACTTGAGGGGTCCAAGATTGGAGAGGGTGCAGGCTGGTCTGAGGGACACACTCCCCTGTGCACAAATTTCATGCACCAGACCTCTAGTATACATATATTTACCCCCCTTCTTTTTTCTTTCTTTTCACTCTTAAATTTTTTCCTTTTCTCAATATCATTTTTGCATTCTTTTCTATCCCCTAACTCTCTTTTTTCTGGTGGTCACCTTTATTTGGGGTTATTAATATTGTGAATACATTTGTGTTTGGTACCCTGTACGCTGTGTCTTGTTGTGATGTATTTTGTGCCTTTAAGTCAATGCAGGAGAGAGAGAACTACATAACCAGACATCCAGAGAGCAGCAATCATGGAGAGACAAAGAAACAGCCCGCATACAAAAGAAAAGAAGGCATCACCAGAAAATTAAGTAAATGAAATGGAGGCAAGCAACATGTCAGAGAAAGAATTCAGAGAAATGGTCATAAGGTCACTGAAAATGTTGGAAGACAAATTCAATATGTGTAAGAACCAAAAGGAAATGAAAAAGAACCAAGAATAAATGACAAATGACATCACTGCAATAAAGAACTCAATAGAAAGCATCAACAGTAGACAAGAAGAAGCAGAGGACCACATGAGTGAGCTAGAAGACAAGGTAGGAAAAATACCCAAGTAGAGCACCATCTAGAAAATAAACTTAAAAAACAGGAGGAGAGCCTCAGGGAACTTTGGGACAACATGAAACGAAACAATATCCGCATAATAGGGGTGCCAGAAGGAGAGGAAACTGAGCAAGGAATAGAAAACCTGTTTGAAGAAATAATGACAGAATAGGGAAGAAAAAACTCACACAAGTCCAAGAGCTCACAGAGTCCCAAGCAAGATGAACCCCAAAAGACCAACACCAAGACACATTATAATTAAATTGGCAAACACCAATGACAAAGTAAGAATCTTAAGGGCTACCACAGAGAGACAGAAAGTTACCTACAGAGGGTCCCCCATCAGACTAGCGACTGATTTCTCAACAGAAACACATCAGGCCAGAAGAGAATGGAATGAAATATACAAAGTCATGCAAAGGAAGGATCTGAATCCAATAATACTGTACCCAATCAATCAAAATTGAGGATGAAATCAGAAGCTTCTCAGACAAAAAATGACTAAGGGAGTTTATTACCACCAAACAAGCAATGCAAGAAATGCTAAAGGGTCTGCTATAAAAAGAAGAAATATGAAGGGAAGAAGGAATACAGGCATAAAGAATAAATATGGCGACAAACAAATACCTATCAATAATAACTTTAAATGTAAATGGATTAAATGTCCCAATCAAAAGACGTAGGGTAGCTGAGTGGATAAGAAAACATGACCCATATATATGCTGTCTCCCAGAAACCCACCTCACAATAAAGGACTCACACAGACTGATGGTGAAGGGATGGAAAAAGGTTTTTCAGGTGAATGGAAAGGAAAACAAAGCTGGGGTAGCAATACTTGTATCTGACAAATTAGATCTCAAAGTGAAGGACATAACAAGAGCTAAGGAAGGCCACTTCATAATACTAAATGGAGCAATTCAACAAGAAGATATAACTCCGGTAAACATATATGCACCCAATACAGGAGCACACAAATACATTAAAAAAAAAACTACTGGAGGATATCAAAAGAGATTGACACCAATACAGCCATAGTAAGAGACTTTAATACCCCACTAACACCACTGGACAAATCCTCTGAACAAAAAATCAGCAAAGAAACAGCAATCCTAAATGACACACTAGATCAGAAGGAATTAATTGACATCTTTAGAACATTTCACCCCAAAGCCACAGAATATACATTCTTCTCAAGTGCACATGGCTCATTCTCAAATATAGACCACATATTGGGACACAGGCAAAGTCTCTTCAAATTTAAGAAGACAGAAATCATATCAAGCATCTTCTCAGATCACAATGGCATCAAACTTGAAGTCAACCACAATAAAAACAATCAAACACCTGGAGGCTAAATAGCATGCTATTAAACAATGATTGGGTTACCAAATAAATCAAAGAAGAAATAAAAATCATCATGGCAACAAATGACAATGAAAACACAACAATTCAAAATCTATGAGACACAGTGAAAGCAGTCTTGAGAGGGAAGTTCATAGCTCTACAGGCTTATCTCAAAAAAGCAAGAAACAATGGTAATGAATTATCTAACCCTACAACTCAAAGAGTTATAAAGAGAACAATAAGAAAAGCCCAGCATAAGCAGAAGGAAGGAAATAATAAAGATCAGAGCGGAGATAAATGACATAGAAACCAAAAAAAAAAAAAAAAAACAATACAAAAGATCAACAAAACCAAGAGCTGGTTCTTTGAAAAGATAAACAAGATTGATGAACCTCTAGCCAGGCTTACCAAGAAGCAAAGAGAGACCCAAATAAACAAAATCAGAAGTGAAAGAGGTGAAGTAACAGCCAATCCCACAGAAATACAAATGAGTATGAAAAAATACTATGAACAACTCTTCCAACAAAATGGACAACCTAGATGAAATGGACATATTCTTAGAAAAATACAAGCTCCCAAAACTCAATCAAGAAGAATCAAAAAACCTGAATAGGCCTATAACTACCAAAGAAATTGAAGCAGTGATCAAAAATCTTCCAACAAACAAAAGCCCTGGTCCGGATGGCTTTATAGGGGAGTTCTACCAAGCATTCAAAGAAGAACTAAAACCTATCCTCCTCAGACTATTCCAAAAAATTCAAGAGGAAGGCACACTTCCGAGCTCTTTCTATGAAGCCAGCATTACCCTAATCCCAAAACCATATAAAGACAACACAATGAAAGAGAATTACAGGCCAATATCCTTGATGAACATGGATGCTAAAATTCTCAACAAAATTCTAACAAATCGGATTCAGCATTACATTAGAATGATCATACACCATGACCAAGTGGGATTTATTCCGGGGTTGCAAGGATGGTACAATATCCACAAATCAATTAATGTGATACATCACATAAACAAAGTGAGAGACAAAAATCACATAATCATATCAGTCGATGCAGAAAAAGCATTTGACAAAATCCAACACCCTTTCTTGATAAAAACTCTCAGCAAACTGGGAATAGAAGGATAATAACTCAACATAATAAAAGCCTTATGTGACAAACCTACAGCCAACATCATACTCAATGGCCAAAAATAAACTCATTTCCCTTAAGAACAGGAACAAGACAAGGATGCCCACTTTCACCACTCTTGTTTGATATAGTACTGGAAGTGCTAGCCATAGTGATCAGACAAGAAGAAGATGTAAAAGTCATCCAAATTGGAAAATAAGAAGTAAAACCGTCCTTATTCGCAGATGGCATGATACTATACATAGAAAACCCCAAAGACTCCATCAAAAAAACTACTACACCTAATAAATGAATTTGGCAATGTAGCAGGATACAAAATTAACACCCAGAAAGCTATGGCCTTTTTATACACCAATAATGAACCCACAGAAAGAGGAACAAAAAAGAAACAACCCCATTTACCATAGCACCAAAAAAATTGAGATACCTAGGAATAAACTTAACTAAGGATGTAAAAGACCTGTACTTCGAAAACTTTAGGACATTTAAAAAAGAGATAGAGGAAGACATAAACAAATGGAAGAACATACCATGTTCATCGACTGGTAGAATCAACATCATTAAAATGCCCATACTAACCAAAGCAATCTAGAGATTCAATGCAATCCCCATTAAAATACCAATGGCATATTTCAAAGATCTAGAACAAACTCTCCAAAAATTCATCTGGAATAAAAAAAGACCCCAAATAGGCACAGCAATCCTGAGAAAGAAGAACAAAGTTGGAGGGATCACATTACCAGATATCAAGCTATATAACCAAGCCACAGTTCTCAAAACTGCCTGGTACTGGCACAAGAACAGTCATATAGACCAATGGAACAGAATAGAGAACCCAGAAATCAACCCAAGACATTATGCTCAATTAATATTTGACAAAGGAGGCAAGAGCATACAATGGAGTCAAAACAGTCTCTTTAATAAATGGTGCTCAGAAATTTGGACAGATACATCAAAAAAAAAATGAAACTAGACCAACTTACACCAACTTACACCATAGACAAAAACAAACTCAAAATGGTTAAACACCTTGAATGTAAGACGGGAAACCATAAAAATCCTACAAAACTATATAGGCAGCAAAATAGCATACATATGTCATAGCAATATCTTTACAGACACAGCCCCTAGAGCAATAGAGACTAAGGAGAAAATAAACAAATGGAACTACATCAAAATAAAAAGCTTCTGTACAGCAAAAGACTATCAACAAAACAACAAGAAAGCCCACCGCATGGGAGAAGATATTGCCAATGATATTTCTGATAAGCATTTAATCTCCAAAATTTACAGAGAACTCATACAACTTAACAAAAGGAAGTTAAATGAGCCAATCAAAAAATGGTCAAAGGATCTCAATAGACACTTTTCAAAAGAGGACATACAGAAGGCCCAGAGACATATGAAAACATGCTCAAAGTCACTAATCATCAGAGAAATGCAAATCAAAATGACATCTCACACCTGTCAGAATGGCTATCATCAACAAGTCAATAAACAACAAGTGCTGGCAAGGATGTGGAGAAAAAGGAACCCTCCTGCATTACTGGTGGGAATGCAAACTGGTGCAGCCACTGTGGAGAACAGTATGGAGTTTCCTGAAAAAGTTAAAAATGGAACTTCCATTTGACCCAGTAATACCATTTCTCGGAATATATCCCAAGAAAAAAGAAACACCAATCAGAAAGGATATATGCATCCCTTAGTTCACAGCAGCACAATTTACCATAGCTAAGATTTGGAAAAGGCCTAAGTGCCCATCAGCAAATGAGTGGATTAGAAAACAATGGTAGATCTACACAATGGAATACTACGCTGCTATAAAAAAGAAGGAAATGTTACCATTTGCAACAGCATGGATGGAACTAGAGAGCATTATGCTAAGCGAAATAAGCCAGTCGGAGAAAGACAAATATCACATGATCTCACTCATATGTGGGATATAATGATCAACATAATTTGATGAACAAGAATAGATCGATCTAGAGACAAATGATAGGGGAGAGGGGTAAGAGGGCAATCAAAGGATTTATATGCATGCACATTAGCATAACCAATAGACATACACACTGGGGTGGTGGGGGCTTGCCCAGGCTGGGAAAGGAAGGGGGAGGGGGTCAATTGGGGAAAAAGGATACATATGTAAAACTTTAGACAATAAAAAAAATGGGTTGAAGATGGGCTGGCAGTAGGTAGCTAGAAAATAGTTGCCATCTTACTGCAGTGAATCAAGGGTAATAACAGGAGGCTAAACCAAGAGGATGCAGTGGAAAAGAAAGAAGTGGCAGTCGTTAATGATCTCAGGTATGGTACTGACACTGACCTTCTCATGAACTATATCATTACATGTTTTAAAAAGGCCTGACCCATAATAAGCATCTCATAAATATTGGTTCATTCAGTCAATCTTTTTCATTCCAAGCTTTTGCCTCTTCTTTTTTTAAAAAGTGCCTTCCCCGTGTCTGCAATGACCCCACAATGCAGAAGCAACTTCCCCAGGAAAATCTGTTAATTCATTTCCAAATACAACAACACTAAAGATATAGAGAAATAAAAAATATATATTATGATGGAGAGAAGTTCTCTCTGCCTTCACGTTCAAATCTTCATTTTTCTACCAACATTTTACAGTTTGTCTTGCTTGGGGCACTTAAGAACATTAGCACGTATTGCATTTCCTGCTATGAACACCTACACTATGTACTTTCATCTACACTATTTAATCAACACATCAACTTCACTCCCTTTATTGACAGATCAGAACCCCGAAGGTCACAGTGACCAAGGGACTTGCCTGTCACAGAGCCAGAGAGAATGCAAACTGGGAGGCCAAGCCAGCTGGAATCTAAACCTATGCCCTTTCTCATTTACCACACTAGTTCCTGAGTAGCTACAATTTCTTTCCATTACTTTTTCCGAACATACATTGACCACCAATTCAAAAATAACAAATATATCCATTGCAACATCATGTCAGTTTGCTGAAAGCTACTAAAATACGACATATAAGTTATTCTTTCTAGTATTGCCTAAAATTAACCATGAGATCTTAAGCAACCCATTTTGCCTCCATTTTTCATTGGTCAAATGAAGATAATGATATACATATATAAAATATAAGTATTATTGTTAATAATAGCTAAGAGAGCCACATGTGTTAGAGCTTGTCCCTCCCCAAGGACCTCCTTCCCAGGTGTGGGAGTGTGGTCAGCAGACAGTCTCTAGCGCACCACAGTTGCTGAGAGCCACTTGCATGAGGTCATACATTTTCCTGGAGGGCCTACATTCAGTGACTGAGCAAGGGGGACCAAAAGGTCGGCCACTTCAGCCAACACAGGACACTGATCACTGGAAACCCTCGCTCCACAGCCCCTGGGTCCCAGGAGACTTGCCAGGTCTGCAAGGCAGTTCCGCTTCTCCCTCCCTTTTATAGGGCATGGTTCCGAACAAACCTCTTTCACCCCATACTCCACCTCAGCCTGGCTTCTGGAGAATCCAAACTGCCACGCTCTTCTTTCTTACTTTGGAGATTTTAACTAGGTCAACAGAAAACTTAACAGAATGCCAAGAATAGGCCTGCTGAGTAACTTGATTTGAAATTGTTCTAGTATAATAGAAATATATTTTTATTTCACATTTTAAGCAAATTAAGTCCTACTTGATGTTAGAAAAATCTCAAATTAATTTAATTATATGCCAAGTTTGAACATTTGACTTTTCATCCCAAATAACTCTGGGAAACAGGTATTAAACTAAAAGCACAAGGATAACACTAAAATAGCATATCCAATAGTATGACAGTGATACTGCTACCAAAAACCATAGGGCAGAGGCCTGCTGTGTTAAACATACACAATATTCCTTCTATAATCAATACAAAAGAGGACATTTGGCCTCTCTGCATATCTAATTCGTATATTTAAGGGTTAGGGTAAACATTTCCCTTCAGATCACATATCACATCAAAACAAAAATGTCGACTGCAAAAATAGCAACAAAACATGTATTCTCATAATAGGTTATTTGAGGTTATCTTTCAAAGAACTTCATACTCTCCTCTTCCAGAGCACAAACTTTTAACTAATCATAAAAAAATAATTCATGACATATAAAAATCTATCTATATAAAAGCCTAATCGACCATCGCAACCAAACGGATGACCAAATAGGCTGTGTGGGGAGACCAGGCTGGCAGGGGGGTTAGTGAGGGACAACCAAACAACCGAGCAGCAGGCTGCATGTGGTGACCAGGCCAGCAGGGGGGCAGTGAGGGGCGACCAAACGACTGAGCAGCAGGCTGCGTGGGGCGACCAGGCTGGCAGGGGGGGTTAGCAAGGGGCGACCAAACGACCGAGCAGCAGGCTGCGTGGAGCGACCAGGCCGGCAGGGGGGGCAGTTGGAGGCAACCAGGCCGGCAGGGAAGGTAGAGGCAGTTGGGGGCCATTAGGCCAGCAGGCAGAGACAGGAGTGATCAGGCTGGCAGGGAGGGCAGTTAGGGGTGATCAGGCAGACAGGCAGGTGAGCAGTTAGGAGCCAGCAGTCCAGGATTGTGAGAGGGATGTCCAACTGCCAGTTTAGGCCCGATCCCAAGGGGTCCTGAATTGGAGAGGGTGCAGGCTGGGCTGAGGGGACCACCCCCCCGTGCACAAATTTCATGCACCAGGCCTCTAGTATAATTAATAAACCAATAGGGTTAGTTTTTATGTGCACATGCAATTCCATGATGTAAAAGAGTAGAAAAACAAGTACAATAATCAAGACCTGTGTAATAGCCTTTATTCTGGTTTTCAATGTATTATGCAAAGCTGGTTCTATACCAGCTCAGCTTCAATAAATTCATAATCAGCATTTTGCCAGCAAAGCATATATATAAAGCCAACAAAGGATAGAAGACCCACTCATGAGTCACTGCCAATGCTTCATGCAACTAGAGCCACTTAATTCGAGTTCTCCTGTTACAGTGAAGTTATCATGCTTATTCCAGGCAAGTCTCTTTTCCAACCCTCCTAGAAACTGGAAACATATATTTCCTTGCTTGCTTATAGCCAATGCTACAATTTTACTTTTATCTAAATCTGGATGTAATGTTTAAACACTGGGATTTAAACCATCTGAGGTTAATTTCTAAAACATTACGTAGATACGAAAGAAAAGTTTCACTCTACACCCCTAATGACTGTTAAATTAGATGTGCAGAGGCCAAAAGTCCCTGCATTCACTGTCTAGAATTTATTCATTCAAACATTATTGAGCACCAGCTATGTGTCAGTCAATGTTTGGATGGGTACATCTACTCCAGTAGTAATTACTTTGTTTGGTAAACAGAAACAGGAACTCAGAAAACAAATTTGGACCAAAAACCCACACATGAAAATGTGTTCCCACATATTAGGAGTAAATTAAAGAACCATATATTAGATGTAAACTAAAGAGTAGTGGTTATTAGTCTTTTAACAGTGTACAAAAGAATATGGGAGAAAGGTCAATTAGTCAATTGGTTCAACTAGAATGTTGATCCCAACTTCTTTCAGAGGCAGAAATAGCTGTCAGCTTTTGATCAACTACTATCTTATTAAGGCTGCTTGTTGGGCTGCATGTGATGCAATGTTACCAATAATTAAATACACTATACATACTGAATGTTGAGGGATGTGATAAAAATTCCTGCAAGGCACACACTTCTAAATGAGGCAACATTTTAACAAACAGAATCTGAGATATATGATATTATTTTTCACTTTAGAATTCAGTCATATTCTCTGTTGAATTTAAAACACTATTTGAGCAAAAGGGAGGCTGTGAAAATAATACTTTGACAAACTGACAGAAAAATGCTACCTCCTGCAGAGAAAGAGAGGTGTTGAAACAAATCAGGTTGATTCTTGTTTTCATTAGTGTTTAATCATTTACAGGACATATTTCATTTGCAATGAAAATACTTGTTCATCAAGTTGAAAGATGAATTTTAATTACTTTTTAGCATTTTAATATTAACTGGATCAAGGTAGGGAACTAGCAAAAAGGGTAAGAAACAAAATCTAATAAGTCACTTTCTTTGTGTGCTAGAGAAGGAAAGAATTTTAAAGTAAAAATTTTATTCTTTTGTCCTTCAGTTAATTAAATACATGGTAAAAGTAGAAAAGTACACTAACTTTTCAAGTTGAATTCCTTTTTTAAAAACTCAACTGTCTGTGTGGGATGAGGGAAGCAAGGATTCATTCTGCGAAGACTATGTTAATGTTTAATTTGGTTGTGTTTTAAAGAACCTGAAGGCTCCTGTGGACTGTTTTCATTCTATGTCACTACTCCACTCCTGGGCACAACCACCAAATTTAGTGCCACCCCCATAAAAGCCAAGGAAGAAGTTTATTTTTCCCAAGGTTCAACAGAGATCTCTTGTGCTTAGTGTGAGGGCAGTGGATTCCTGCATTAATGCATATTTTTATTAAGCTCTCACTTTATGTCAGCATGCTACAGATATTTTCCAAATATTTTTATAAAACCTCTAGTTTTCTGACTTAAACTCCAAAATATAGCCATGAATGCCACATATCTAAATATTACTTATTCAAAGTGAATAATGCAAAAATCTCTCTACCTACCAATCCCAGAATTAAATAATTTTAAATTGAATTTTCAGTAGCAAATAGTCTCCAAAGTTTCCAGAGTCTCTCTTGGCTCAGCAGGGAGCTGGCTTTCCCAAATGGCACCAAGAATCCAACTAGTCACCTACCTCACAGGTCCCACTGAGTTCTGGGTTCCACATACTTCCAAATCAGCATCCGGAAGATAGGCGATAAAAAGGCTCTCCAGGGAACAGCATCCGTATGGGCAGTGGTGATGAGTGTGGGTTTTGGAGTCAACAAAACCAGGGAGTGCCTCCTGGTTTTACCCATTACTGATTGTGTGACACTGGGCCAACTACTGAACCTCGTGGCGCCCCAGCTTCCTCATGTCAAAATGAAGATTAAGATCTGCTTTGGGGAATTGGTTGAGAATTTTAGTGAGATGCTGAGGTTAAGGCAGTCAGTACAGTGGCTGCCACAGAGATGCTTCATACAGGGACAATCACTGTTAATACAGTATCTTTCTCAGCATTGAGATCCACCCAAACACCTCCATCTGTCAACTGTGCTTAGCAGGGGCCTGACTGTGAGCAATGATTGCCTGTCTTCCCCTGCCTCCAGAAATGGTACAAAATAGAAAAATCACTGGTTAAAAAGTAAAAATGAGGATATTTTGGCATTGAGGTTCTTTTCCACACCTAAAGAATTAAACAACCGGTACCTTAAGCACACTCAAGGGAAAATCTAGTAGCTTGAAACTGTATGCGGTACACTTGGAGATAGAAAAATTAATTATATATGATGATAGTAATAACAGTAATAACAGACAGAATTTAACACAACAAACTTGGAAAAAATGTCATGTAAGTTTTCGGATAACATTCTCAGAGTGGTTATTAAAATTTCTAAAGGCCACTCAGCTAGTAAAGAGAAGAGCCAATGTTCAAATCCAAATCGGTTTCATACTAACTGCTCATAACATATTCCACGTGTCCTCCTCACAAGCTACAAACCTCACACACGGGCACCACCTGAGGGGATGCTCTGAATGGAATGGGGTAGGATGTTCAATACAGAAGTGTGTGGCCTAAGTAACCAAAAGAAATGATCTGGCCTCTAAACACTACAGAATGTTCTGTGTGAAGTGTCAACCTAAAATGAGGGTCACTTAATCATCTGGTCATCTGAGGACTAAACAATAAAGAGCACAGGGTAATGCTGGAACCTTTCACTCTTAGGATGTGTAGACCCTAAAACACATTAAGTCTCACAACTAAAATTTGCCCAAAGGGTCTCTAAAGAGGAGAAACTTAACCAATAACAATGAAGAATATGAGCATTTTAAAGACTCTTAACTAAATAAATGCAACAATCTCATGAAATCAAATAACAAATTTTTTTAACCACAACATTTAATTATAATTCTTAGTTCACAACACTTCCACTTAATCTTTCCTTATTGGCCCATGCATGGACTGCTTTCATATTTAACAACTGGTGTTTTAGGCAAATATTTGTATGTTTTAGCTAATAAATTAGACTCGCATGACCCACCACCTCATACAAGAGCTAGGACATTAACAACAATGTACATCTACCAAGTGCTTCTCCCCATTCCACCTGTGTTAACTTTAACCTGAATCATGTACTTGACTTGTTTTTTAATGTAGTTTATATCTTAAATGCATATTGTTTAGTTTGTTATTTTTTATTTTAAGATATTAGAAGTTAAAAGGAGGAAGACATATCTGTCAATAGACTCAGAAATACATTTGATAAAATTTGAAAGAAATATTATCATTGCTTCTCTTCAATATTGTCATGGAGTTCCTAAACAGTACAATGAAAAAAAGGCAAAGTAAATGGAAAAAAGGAAACAAAAATGTCAGCTATGACTGTATACATAGAAAGATCACAAGATCTTTAAGTTATTTTTTTTTAAAGAGAGTTTAGCAAGATGACTGGATATAAGATCAATATACAAAAACTGATCACATATCTGTACACTAGCAATAAACAGCAAATATATAATTTTAAAAGACATAATTTAAAATATCAAGTATAACTAAGAGTGAATATTTTAATAGATGCAAAATTTAAACAGAAGGATTTTTTAAACTTTATTAGGAGACATTAAATAATACCTAATATCATTAAGATGACATTCTTTTCAAATTGACCCTAAAATCCAATATAATGCTAATCAAAATCCTACAAGGGGTTATTCATGGAACTTTAGAAGCTGATTTTAAAATTCATATGGAAGAACAAAGAGCCAAGAATATCTAAGACATTCTGAAAAAGAAGAGCAAGAAGGGGAGCTGCACCCTACCAGACATTAAGACTTCTTAAGAAGCTAATGAATTTAAAGAGTCTGACTTTGAGGAGGGATAGACATATTGACCTAAGAAATATAAGAGAATTAAGAAAATTCCACACTCACGTATAACTTTAATACAGGGTGTCCCAAAAAATGTATACATACACTTTGAATAATTACAAAGGCAGTGTTTATTAAATTTTTATTTAACAGCTATCAGCTATTAAAATGAGTATACATTTTGGGGAATACCCTCTATATGACAAAGGTGGTGAATTCCATGTTAATATTGAAAATTGAATCTGTATTTCACATCATACAAAAACTAATTCCAGATGGATCAGAACTTAAAATATTACAAGAAAAACTTTAAATTTTAGTGGAAAATATTTCTTCTTTCTCACCTTGACAGGAAGGCTTTCTTTAAAAAACACAAAAACATTCGTTATAAAATAAAATATTAATAAATGTGACTGCTAAAAGCAAGGATATCTGATTATTAAAAGTCACCTTAGAGAAATGGAAAAAAACAAATTACAAACTGGGAAAGGATATCTCCCTCCCATATAATTACCGAAGGATTAGTATCAAGAATATATTAAAACCCCTATAATAAGAAGAAAAGCTCAATTAATCCAATTTTTAAAAGCTAGGCAAAAGGCATAAATAGATATTTTTAAAAGAAGAAATACATATGGCAATAAGTATTCAAATAAATATTTAACCTCATTAGTGATCAGAAAAATGCAAATAAAGACCATTATAAACCCACATATTTAACAAAAATGTAAAAGTCTGATAATACCAAGTGTTTAGAAAGAATATGCATGAACAAGGTTTCTTAAGTATTGCTGGTAGGAATGAAAATTGGCACAACTACTTTGGAAGGCAGTATTGCATTATCTTGTAAAGCTGAACGTTTAAATAAATACTCACTGACCCAGCAATTCCACTCCTACGTGGCTACTGGACGGAACTCGTTTATGTACAGCAGGCAGCGCATAAAAGAATCCTCGCAGCAGCAGTCAGAATAGCAAGTCTGGAAACAACCCAGATGTCTACTTACAAGAAAATAGTAAATACATTCAGGTATATTCCCACAATAAAATGTCATATGCCCTCAAAAAGAGCACATTGCTGGTGCATACAAAAACATAGGTAAATCTTGTCAATATAACATTGCCTGAAAAATTAAGTCCCAAAAGATTACCAATACCAAGATACCATTTTATTAAATATAAACTCAAATATAAAATTTAAGGATATATTAAACCAGGAATCAAAATAATAATCAAACTAAAACCCCTACCTCGCTAAAAACTTATTCTAAAAGTATAAATCTCCAGAATTTCCATGGTGTGATATGCTATGCAATCTACTTCATTTATTTCATTTGATAAATAAAATTATGTATTTCATTAAGAGCAAATGAAATTACAAATGGATAAAACTAAAAGTGTATAGTAATAAATGTTCTACCATCTCTTGTTATTTATTAGGAAGAGCCTGCTTGCCCATTTACGGGTGGAGATTAGCCACTCAGCCACAATGACAATCTTGAAGAACTCTAGTGAACCAGAAGAAATATTGGTTATATTATTGTGAAAAGGTACATTCTGGAAAACAGCTTAGTCACATAGTTCATCTTGCCACGCTGGGTACATTGTCCATCTGGAGCCATTTTTGACTGAATGGGGAAGGCCATATACTAGCTCAAAGACCATTTTTGAACCCAGTAAGGAAATTTCATCTTGGCTCCTAAATTAGCAAGTAGCCTGGCAGCCTTCACATGTAGGAAACCTATTGAGCAGTGCATGGAATAATTATTCCCAAGGACTGTGTATCCTGGACATGGGAATGCAGCTCAGAGCTCTACAAAAGCCACATTTGCCCTTGCAACTCTCAAATATCACTAAAAATGGGGGTGGGGAGGGGAAGGGGAGTTCCTCCTTAATGTCATTAACCTATTCTGATGACATATAATTGCCTTTGATTGCCAAATATTTAATACTAGAAGCCAGATGCACGAAGATTCATGCAAGAATGGGCCTTTCTTTTCCTGGCTGCCGGAACCTCCTTTCTGCTCTGGCCCCAGAGCCGCCTCTTTCCGCTCTGGCCCCACTCCAGCCCTGCCTTCCTATGCTGCCCAGAGGTCCTGAGTGGCTGGGGTGGTGCGGAATGCCTGCATGGTAGCCATGGCAATGACGCAAGAGTCCTGTCCCGCTCCTGGCCACTCAGTACCTGCATATGCAAATTAACCCACCATCTTTGTTGGGTTGATTTGCGTACTCACTCCTGATTGGCTGGTGGACATTGTAAAGGTATGGTCAATTTGCATCTTTCTATTTTATCAGTGTAGATAGTAATTATATGGACCCAAGCAATCAAATTATTGTCCTGAAAACTAGAAAATATGAAATTTCTGTCCTGAATATTAAGACATTTCTTAGTGGGTACTAGAGAATCTGCAAATCCAACCCTACATAATAAAAACCCAGCAACCGAACTGTGGAACAACCAGAATGACCAGTCAACCAGTCACTATGACGCGCACTGACCACAGGGGGCAGACACTCAATGCAGGAGCTGCCCCCTGGTGGTCAGTGTACTACCACAGTGGGAGCACCACTCAGCTGACTGGGATGAGTGGCTGCTCCTGCTGCAAACCCCAGGCCAACGTCAGGAACCTGGGCTGTGATCGTCGCCTCATCACCCCAGGCTCCTCCTCCTCACTCCCTGCTGCCTCCTCCAGATGCCCCCAGGCCACGCAACTCAGCCACCAGGCTCACAGAGCTGACCCCGGAGGCTGGGAGGGGGGATCATGGCCACCACGAGTCTGAGGCCTACTCCGCCGCCTCTCAGTGCTATTATCCCTGAGCCCAGCCCCAACTGGGTTCCCTGGAGAGTCAAGTACTCCAGCTCCACGGAATATGCCGGACCAGGGAACAGCCGCTCAGAGAGTGGTTCCACAGCCACTCAGCTGCCCGGGATTAGCAGCACTCCCACAGCAGGCCGATCCCTGCAGGCCACGCCCCCCACCAGTGCACGAATCCCGTGCAACAAGCCTCTTAGGAATTTACCCTAAGAAAATTATCAGAGACACAAAGATAAATAAACAAGGATGTTTGTTGCAGAATTATTTCTACTAACACAAAATCTAAATGTTCAACAAGGGAATTAGTAATCACACAACATAATATAGTACTGGCAGTTATTTAAAAGTGTATTTACAAAGTATAATTATTGACAAGGGAATTTTCACAACATAACATTATATATACAATCTATATAATGCATATATGTATAGGCATATATATATGACTAAATTCCGATTTATTATATAGCTATGCATTTGTATATAGTAGGTCTTCGGGTTATGTCAGAAATCTGTTCCTATGGCATGACATAATGTGATTTTCGCCGTAAGTCGGAACCCACCTCCATAAGCACCTACGTCACTCACATGGAGCACATCCACAGCAGTAATGAAGTGAAACGTTAAAAAAATTTAAAAGAAAGGTAACAATTCCTGACCTTTACTTGTGGTAAATAAATAATCTTAATATATAAAAAGCCAGGGGCCAAAATGACTGGATGGACGACCAAACATCAGGCTAGGAAGCTGAGGGAGTGGGACAAACGGTCACCATGAGGAGACCCCCGCCACAATCGGAGGGCGTGGCTGGCCTTCAAACCATGGGTGGCCCTAGCCCAGGCCGGCCAGCGCCCCAGAGGGGATCCCCGCCACTATCAGGGTCGTGGCTGGCCGGTGGCCCCTAGCCCAGGGAGGCCTCCTAGCTGAGGATGCCCAAGTCTGTTCTGGACCTAGGGCTGCGCTCTCCCCACGAGTGACTTGGAAGCCCTCAGTGTCTAACTGCCAGTCTCCGGGAGGTGGGAATGCATCCACCATCCACCAAAAAGTAGGACCACTGAACCGTTCACAGTCTCAGTGCAGGCATAGGTCCGTGGCTGATGGGGTGGAGGCCAGACCAAAACAAAACACCCTGCCCACCTCAGCAGGTACAGCCACAGTCCACGCAGGCCTGGGCAGTGTAGAGAGCACTACCTTCTCCCAGGTCCTGTGCTGGCACTGCCACCTCACTCACCCTCAGGACTCGCTGAGTCCCGACAGCAAAGTGTGTAGGGCATCCTGAAGGAGTTGTGCTGTTCTTGGTGCGTTTGCCCAAAGACACCCTTTGGGGTGAATTCAGAGCCATATCTCACCTCCCATGAGATTGGAAGAACTACGTAAAAGGAATTTGACAAAAGTTTTCCACATCTCTATTCTATGAATCCATAAAACAACCTTTAAAAAAGCATTCGGGCCACCTAAGAGAGAATACACTTTCTGGCCAGAGCATGCAGGATTCTTTTGCCCAACAGGTTAAAGGAAGCAGAGAGCTGGCACAGTGGAAATGGCCCTGGTGCCCTATGAGGAGACCATGTGAATGGGGTTGCAGAAATTCCACAAACCTCTTGCCACCTTCTCCTTTGCAAAGCACACCATCCAGATCCACCAGGACTGGAGGCAACTGGTAGTCGCAGCCATGGTTTGGAATGCAGTAAAGCAAATCCTGGGGGGGCTCTGAAAACATCAGCAATTGATTATAAGACTGGTACTTATTTAAAAAGAAATAAAAGAACAGCTCTGTTGAGATATAATTCATATACTGTACATGTCACCTAAAGTATACAATGAACTGTTTTTTTAAAGTAAATTCAGAGTGGTACAAACATCACCATGCTCAATTATTAAATATTTTCACAACCCCACCCCCTCCAAAAAAACCTTCTACCCACTAGAATCACTTTCCTGATCATCTCCCCCAAAACAGATTGCATTTTAAGGGTGGGCAAAGGAAAGTTGAGGGAAGTTAAAATACTGCACAAAGGATATTGTAAAATGACAAAGCCCAAAGTGAAGATCATGTGCTTTCTTTTATTATTTTTTTATTATTATTGATTTCAGAGAGAAAGGGAGAGGGAGAGATAGAAACATCAATGATAAGAATCACTGATCAGCTGCCTCCCCCAGGCCCCCTACTGGGGATCGAGCCCACAACCCAGGCATGTCCCCTGACTAGAATCAAACCTGGGACCCTTCAGTCCACAGGCCGATGCTCTCTCCATTAAGCTAAACTGGCAAGGGCCCTGTGTTTTCTTTAAGTTCTGTGTGGTTGTAATGGTCCCCAAATCTATACTAATAAAAGGGTAATATGCTAATTAGAGTGGACATCTTCCGGACATCCTTCCAGACAAAGCCACAGCGGCTGCAAGGACCGAGGCTCAGGCAGCCATGGGCGGCTGCGAAGGGCTGAGGCTCAGACCAGCAGTGGCAGCAGCAACAGGGTAATGGGGGTGGTGCCTTCCCCTGATCCACCAGGTCACCTCCCACAGAGGGAGACCAGACTGGAGGGCTGAGGCAGAGGCAGTTAGGGGCAATCAGGACAGTAGGGAGGCAAGGTAGGGGCAATCAGGCCGGCAGGCAGAGGGGTTGGGGGTGATCAGGCAGGCAGGCAGAGGGGTTAGGGGCAATCAGGCAGGCAGACAGGTGAGCAGTTAGGATCGGGCCTAAACTGGCAGTCGGACATCCTCAGAGGGGTCCCAGATTGGAGAGGATGCAGGCCAGGCTGAGGAACCCCCCTCCGTGCACCGGGCCTCTAGTAAAAAACATAAAGCACATGTATACATACGTTGCAATGACAGAACTTTTTTTTTTTAATAAATAAATGGGAGATGGCAACGTAACCACGAAACGACGTAACCTGAGGACTGCCTGTACTTGCATCCATAGAAAAAGAACTTGTAGGGAGAAAAAATACATCAAAATGTTAAAAGTAGTTATATTTTGGCCCTAGCCGAGTGGCTAAGTTGGTGTCATCCCATGCACCAAAAAGGTTGCAGTTTCAATTTCAAGTCAGAGCATATACCTGGGTTGTGGGCTCAATCCCCATTCGGGGAATGTATGGGAAGCAACTGATGTCTCTTTTCTCTCTCTCTCTCTCCCTCTCCCGTGCACTCTCTTTCTCTCTCTTCTATCTCTAAAAATCAATAAAAACATATCTTCGGGTGAGGATTTTTTAAAAAGTGGTTGCATTTTGCTAATAAATAGAACTTAGCAGTCAGTACATTTAAAAGCTTATAAAAATAGAGAGGAGGAAGATGGCGGCTGGCAGGACGGAGGTGAGGGAGAGGAAGTGAGTGAGTGAGGGGGTGAAAGGAGAGTGTGTGGATGTGTGTGGTGAGTGTGAGTGAGTGAGGGACAGTTAAATCTCGCAGGAGCAGCAGGGGCTGGCAGACCAGGCTCTCTTGGACAGGGAGAGATTACCACTGCGGGCACTTCCCAGACTGCAGGACTCGGGCACAGAGCCCACGCCATCTTGAAGGGGACAGCAGCCTTTTTTAGGAACTCATCAGCACCACCAACCAGACAGGCCTTGGAACTGCCCGGTGACCGAGCAACCACTCCAGGCCAAATCCTGCTGCCCCACCCGCAGACCCTGGGACCTCCACCTGCAAAGGTGCACTGCTCCCATAGCAATACCGCAGCTGTGCAACTTCAGTGCCAGGACCCCCTAGAGTGCGTCAGAGATCTGCGCTGGCAAAGGCACCTCCACAGATGTGCATTTCCAACAGGCAGGCCCCCTGAGCCCATCTATCCACAGTGCACTGGGGGAGCAGCTGTGAGACTCTGCTGGGTGTGATTCTGCACAAACAAGGGCACGCTGCCCCGCAGTAGAAATTCTGAATTCCCTCTTCCTGAATAACTGCCCACAGCCACCCCAGCTGCTCAACCTCAGTGCCAGGGAAACTCAGAGTGCATCAGAGCTCTATGCCCACCGGCAAACGCACCTCCACAGATGCGCATTTCCAACAGGCAGGCACCCTGAGCCCATCTATCCACAGGGCACTCGTGGGAGCCACTGTGAGCTCTCCTTGGGTATGATCTTGGACAAACAGGGGCACACTCTCCTCCAGCAATAGAAATTCTGAATTCACTCATCCTGGATACCTGCCCACAGAGGCCTCAATTACGTGGCTACACTGCCAGCGCCCTTCAGAGTGCCTCAGTGTGCCTCACTGGCAAACGTACCGCAGTTGCCCCTGAGAGCTGCCACTGGGAGCAAGCACCTATCCACCACAGGTGCAGCATCAAAAGCTGAGTCTGCCCACCCTTCTACTACATAACTTTGGACACCACAGTCACACCTTTCCAGAGCACAGGCCCCCTGAACCCCATCACCCCAACAGATGGTTCCTGGGTGCCACTGTGAGTCCCCACTGGGCATGCATGATTTCAATCAAGGGTGCAAAATTGGGACACCCCCCTCCACGGCTACTGACTTCTAGACACCGCAGTTGTGCCTCTCCAGCTCTCAGGCCTACATCAAGAGAACCCAAATCGCTCAAGTAGGGAGCTACACTAGATTACCAAGCCCAGGAGAACTGAGAGATTACACCAGTAGCACCATTCCCAAAAGAACCTGGGTAGCAAAGCAATTGGATCTACAATTAAAACACTACAGGAAAACATGGGAAGACAAAAAAGCAATCCCCAAAGGAAAGAAAAAGAGGAATCACCAGACAGGCAGTTAAATGAAATTGAGACTAGCAACATATCAGAGAAAGAATTCAGAGTAATGGTTCTAAGGATGCTCAAATGGCTGGATGACAAATAGACACAACTCAATGGGAGTTATAAGGAGCTGAATGAGAATGTCACCAACATGAAAAGGAACCAAGAGGAGATGAAAAACGACATAGATGCAATAAAGAACACAATGGAAGGCTTAAACAGTAGACTAGAAGAGGCTGAGGATCGCATCAGCAAATTAGAAGATAAGGTAGGAAAAAACACACAAACACAGCAGCAAATGGAAAGAAGACTTAAAAAGCAAGAGGAGAGTCTAAGGGAGCTCTGGGACAACACAAAACGAAACAACATTCTCATAATAGGGGTACCAGAAGGAGAGGAAGAGAAGGAATAGAAAACCTGTTTGAAGAAATAATGACAGAAAATTTCCCTGATATTGGCAAGAAAAAAAACATGCAAGTCCAAGAAGCACATAGAATCCCAAACAAGTTGAACCCTAAAAGACTGACACCAAGACACATCATAATTAAAGTGGCAAACACCAACAACAAAGTAAGAATCTTAAAGGCTGCCAGAGAGAGACAGAAAGTTATCTACAAGGGTTTTCCTATTAGAATATCAATGGATTTCTCAATAGAAATACTCCAGGCTAGAAGGGAATGGAATGAAATTTACAAAGTGATGCAAAGCAAGGGATTGAACCCAAGAATATTATACCCAGGAAGGCTATCATTCAAAATTGAAGGTGGAATCAGGAGCTTCACAGACAAGGGCTAAGAGAGTTTATCACTACCAAGCCAGCAAAGCAAGAAATGCTAAAGGGACTGCTGTAAAAAGAAGAAAGAGAAAGGCAAGAAGAAACACAAACATTAAGGAAAAATATGACAACAAACATGTACTTATCAATAATAAAATTAAACATAAATGGATTAAATGCACCAATCAAAAGACATAGAGTAGCTGAATGGATAAGAAAACATTACCCATATATTTGCTGTCTGCAAGAGAACCACATCAGAACAAAGGATTCACACAGACTGAGAGTGAAGGGATGAAAAAACATTTTTCAGGCAAATAGAAATGAGAAAAAAGCTGGAGTTGCAATACATATATCTGATAAAATAGACCTCAAGTAAAGGCCATAGCAAGAGATAAGGAAGGCCACTACATAATACTAAAGGGAGCAATTCAACAAGAAGATGTAACTCTGGTAAACACATATGCACCCAATACAGGAGCACACAAATACATAAAACAACTTCTGGAAGATATCAAGGGAGAGACTGATAGCAATACAGTCATAGCAGGGGACTTCAATACCCCACTGACACCACTGGATAAATCACCTAACAAAAAATCAGCAAAGAAACAGCAATCCTAAATGACACACTAGATCAGATGGACTTAATTGACATCTTTAGAACATTTCACCCCAAAGCTACAGAATATACATTCTTCTCAAGTGCACATGGAACATTTTCAAGAATAGACCACATATTAGGAGACAGGCAAAGTCTCTTCAAATACAAGAAGATAGAAATCATATCAAGCATCTTCTCAGACCACAATGGCATAAAACTTGAAATCAACTACAATAAAAACAATCCAAAAAAATCAAACACCTGCAGACTAAATAGCATGCTATTAAACAATGATTGGGTTACCAGAGAGAACAAAAAAAAAAGAATAAAAATCATCATGGCAACAAACGACAATGAAAACACAATAATCCAAAATCTATGGGACACAGCAAAAGCAGTCTTGAGAGGGAAGTTCATAGCTCTACAAGCTTACTGCAAAAAAACAAGAAACAATGGCAATAAATTACCTAACCCTACAACTCAAAGAGTTAGAAAGAGAACAACAAGAAAAGCCCAGTGTAAGCAGAAAGAAGGAAATAATAAAGATCAGAGCAGAGATAAATGACATAGACACAAAAAAAAAAAAACACAATACAAAAGATCAACAAAACCAAGAGCAGGTTCTTTGAAAGGAAAAACAAGATTGATGAACCTCTAGCCAGGTTCACCAAGAAGCAAAGAGAGAGGACCCCAAAAAAATCAGAAATGAAAGAGGAGAAATAACAACACACCCCACAGAAATACAAAGGATTGTTAAAAAATATTATGAACAACTCTATTCCAACAAACTGGACAACCTGGAGGAAATGGACATATTCCTAGAAAAATACAACCTTCTAAAACTCAATCAGAAAGAATCTAAAAATCTCAATAGGCTAATAACTATGGAAGAAATTGAAGCAGAAATTAAAAAGCTTCCAGCAAACAAAAGCCCGGGGCCAGACAGCTTCACAGGGGAGTTTTACCAAACATTCAAGGAAGAACTAAAACCTATCCTCCTCAAACTATTCCAAAAAATTCAAGAGGAAGGAACACTTCCATGCTCATTCTACGAAGCCAGCATCACCCTAATACCAAAACCAGATAAAGACAACACAATGAAAGAGAATTACAGGCCAATATCCCTCATGAACATAGATGCCAAAATCCTCAACCAATTCTAGCAAATCGGATCCAGCAGTACATCAGAAAGATCATACACCCTGACCAAGTAGGATTTATCCCAGGGATGCAAGGATGGTACAATATCCGCAAATCAATAAACGTGATACATCACATAAACAGTAAGACAAAAACCACATAGTCATATCAATTGATGCAGAAAAAGCATTTGACAAAATCCAACACCCATTTTTGATAAAAACTCTCAGCAAGGTGGGAATAGAAGGATCATACCTCAACATAATAAAAGCCATATATGACAAACCCACAGCCAACATCATACTCAATGGGCAAAATCTAAAACCATTTCCCCTAAGAACAGGAACAAGACAGGGATGCCCACTTTCACCACTCCTGTTCAACACAGTACTGGAAGTGCTAGGCACAGCAATCAGACAAGAAGAAGAAATAAAGGGCATCCAAATTGGAAAAGAAGTAAAATTGTCATTATTCACAGATGACATGATACTGTACATAGAAAACCCTAAAGACTCCATTAAAAAATTATTAGACTTAATAAATGAATTCAGCAATGTAGCAGGATACAAAATTAATGCCAAGAAATATATGGCATTTCTATACACCAACAGTGAACTTACAGAAAGAGAAACTTACAGAAAGAGTCTAAGAAAACAATTCCATTTACCATTGCACCAAAAAAAAATTAAGATACCTAGGAATAAACTTAACTAAGGAGGTAAAAGACTTCTACTCAGAAAACTACAGGACATTGAAAAAAGAGAGAGAGAAAGACATAAATAGATGGAAGAGCATACCGTGTTCATGGATGGGTAGAATCAACATCATTAAAATGTCCATACTACCCAAAGCAATCTATAGATTCAACGCACTCCCCATTAAAATACCAACGGCATATTTCACAGACCTAGAACGAACTCTCCAAAAATTTATCTGGAATAAAAAAAGACCCCGAATAGCCACAGCAATCCTGAGAAAGAAGAACAAAGTAGGTGAGATCTCAATACCAGATTTCAAGCTGTATTACAAAGCCACTGTTCTCAAAACAGCCTGGTACTGGCACAAGAACAGGCATATAGACCAATGGAATTGAATAGAGAATCCAGATATCAACCCAAACCACTATGCTCAATTAATATTTGACAAAGGAGGCATGGACATACAGTGGAGTCAAGACAGTCTCTTCAATATATGGTGTTGGGAAAACTGGACAGATACATGCAAAAAAATGAAACTAGATCACCAACTTATACCATACACAAAAATAAACTCAAAATGGATACAGGACTTAAACATAAGATGGGAAACCATAAAAATACTAGAAGAATCCACAGGCAGAGAAATCTCAGACATATGCTGAAGCAATTTCTTCACCGATACCACTCCTAAGGCAATGGAAACCAAAGAGAAAATAAACAAATGGGACTATATCAAAATAAAAAGCTTTTGCACAGCAAAAGAAACCATCAACAAAACAACAAGAAAGCCCACTGTATGGGAAAGCATATTTGCAAATGTTATCACTGATAAAGGTTTAATCAACATTTACAGGGAACTCATACAATTTAATAAAAGGAAGATAAACGACCCAATAAAAAAAATGGGCAATGAACCTAAATAGATACTTTTCAAAAGAAGACAGAAGGAAGGCCAAGAGACATATGAAAACATGCTCAAAGTCATTATTTATCCGAGAGATGCAAATCAAAACAACAATGAGGTACCATTTCACACCTGTCAGAATGGCAATCATCAACAAATCAACAAATAACAAGTGCTGGCAAGGATGCAGAGAAAAAGGAACCCTTGTGCACTACTACTGGTGGGAATGCAGACTGGTGCAGCCACTATGGAGAACAGTATGGAGTTTCCTCAAAAAACTAAAAATGGAACTCCCATTTGACCCAGTGATCCCACTTCTGGGAATATATCCCAAGAAATCAGAAACACCAATCAGAAAGGATATATGCACCCCTATGTTCATAGCAGCACAATTTACAATAGCTAATATTTGGAAACAGCCTAAGTGCCCGTCAGCAGATGACTGGATCAGAAAACTATGGTACATCTACACAATGGAATACTACACTACTATAAAAAAAAAGAAGGAATTCTTATCATTTGCAGCAGCATGGATGGAACTAGAGAGCATTATGTTAAGTAAAATAAGCCAGTCAATGAAAGAAAAATACCACATGACCTCACTCACTTATGGATAATAAAGAACATTATAACCTGATGAACAAAAAGATAGATACAGAGGCTGTAAAGCATCAAAGAGAATGTCAAATTATAGCGGGAAGGTTGTGGGGGGAAGGGTGAGATAAGAGATCAACCAAAGGACTTGTATGCATGCATATAAGCATAACCAATGGACGCAAGACACTGGGGGGTGAGGGCATGTATGGGAGTGGGGTGGGTGGGGCAATGGGAAGATATGTATATATGTAATACCTTAATCAATAAAAAAAATTGTGGATAAATAAATATGCAAAAGAAAAAATAAAAGCTTATAAAAATAAAATTATCCTTAGTAAATGAAATATAAATGAATTTAGTTACTGATAAACACTCTTTTGTGTGTGTGTTCTATCTGTAAGCTATCCAACAACCACAAAAAAAGCATTTAGTATTTAGTCTTATAAGACAGAAATGAGACATTCATAAGGAAGAGGGAAATATGCAAATACAGTTTCAACACCACAAGAGCAACTCCACCAAAATGAGCACATGCTTTAAAAATAGTCATGCAAATAAAATATCTCATTGGAAAGGTAAATATTAGTGAACATTTTATTTGAAATATAGACGCATTCATATTTAAAGTAATGATAACAGTGAAATATACTTTCTAAAAACACTTTAAAATTTTTTAAAATAACAAGTACAGTTGTTTCCAAATTTTGCTTTCTAAAAATAATATTCTGCTACCAATTCTTATCAAGCATGTCAGATTTTCCTTCTTTCATGCTGTTTTATGCTACTGCTACCCAAATTCAATGACTGTATGAGAATACTGAACTCATCTGATGGAAACAATGCATTACCACAGGAAGGCAACCTGAAATCCCATGCCCAGTCTGCCTCCCTGGTAATCTGTCTGCACCAAATCACAAAAGCTGCTAAAACTAAACAGTGGAGATCAGATTCACTGATAGGCAATCAAAAGGCTGTTAGGATTTTTTATTCTTTGGGCAATATTTTATTGTTTTTGTTGTCTTTTTTCATTTTTAATCTAGAAAAAGTCCCCACTATAAAGATCTCAAACCAGAATTCAAAACGCAAGTAAGGATCTTGTTTGGGTCTTAGGCTATTCATATGCACACATTCATTCTTCAGCTGAGTGTACTATACTGTTTAGTGTCTTTGAATCCGTTTTTCTCCTTGTTAATTAAAATAAACTAAATAGATTTTCATGGAATTTTAGCAAGTTCTTTACTCAGACAACCAACATTAGGGTTTAAGAAAGTTCAGTATAATTATTGAAGTAGCCTAGGAGTCCAAGTAGGCTAAAAGCTGAGCAACCAAGAACTCTGAGTATCTTAAATCCAGCTTTAGAAGTCAAACAGATCTGGACAAATATTGCAAGTCTGTTTTTCTGAACTGTTACCCTAGCAAACTGGCATGGGGAAAAGAATGTCTGCCCCAAGTAACACCCAAATTTTGGTCCTAGTCTCAGCTACTTATTTAGCAAAAACAGCCATAAAGCCTAGTTTAAAAATAAGAGTTCTGCTATATCTGAGATGCCACAGAATTTGGTATAAAGATATCCTAATCAGACAGAAGACTATACCACCACATGCAAAAATATCATAGCTACCAACAAGAATATGTATGTTAAAGCATTTTAATTATTCATCAGTGCTCAGAAATATTAATCTATTAATGGATAAAAACCCAACAATGTCATCACAGATGTATCCCCAACTACATAATTTTCCATTTGTCACAGGCACAAATTTTAGTATTACTATTTTAAATAACCACAAGGTACCAAAGCTATTATTTATGATAATAAACATTCAGCTTTTCCAACTCTAAATCATTCAGCACTCATCTGAATGTTTATAATCATATAACTGAAGCCTACATGACATTAATCTGAAGTAGTAAAACTCTTGAACAAGTTCCCACAGTACTCAACTAATTTCAATAAATAAATTGTACATCTTAAAACAAAGAACTGGGGAAATGTTAAGAATAAGAATTGGGGAGATGTTGAATCATAAAGAAAGGATTTTAGACTGAACAGTTCTTTATTCAAAAGCTATTAAACATCTAGCAATCACAATTCCAAGGAATTAGTAAAAGATGAAAATATAAACAAGTTTACAAAGATATTTGATAAATGCATACTAGGTGTACCAGTTAGTAATGCGATTTTTTTCAATAGGTGGAGTTACACATATGTTGATATATATGCAATTTGATATGTATGCTATTTTGTTGTATTGACAGCAAGCTTCAAAACTTCATATGTCAAAATTTTACATAAAAATGTTGAATTTTATGCCAAAAAAAGCATTTGTGGGAAGTTTTAATTCATTACTTTATTTTGAAGAAAAAGTTATCGTATACTTCAGGAAGCTTATGGTGAACATGCTACACCTCAAGATACTTGTGAACGCTGTTTAAACGCTTTAAAAGCGATGATTTCAATGTGAAAGACAAAGAATGTCCAGGTCAACCGAAAAAGTTTGAAGACCAATAATTACAAGCATTATTGGATGAAGATGCGTGTCAAACTCAAAAACAACTTGCAGAAAGATTAAATGTTGCTCAGCAAAGAATTTCCTATTGTTTACAAGCAATGGGAAAGATTTTAAAGGAAGGAAAATGGGTGCCACATCAACTGAATGAAAGACAAATGAAAAACCGAAAAGTCATCAGTAAAATGTTGCTTTAATGGCACAAAAGAAAGTCTTTTGTGCATTGAATTGTGACTGACGGTGAAAAGTGTATTTATTTTGAGAATCCCAAATGCACAAAATCATGGGTTGATCCAGGTCAACCATCAACATCAACTGCAAGGCCAAATCGCTTCAGAAAGAAGACAATGCTCTGTGTTTGGTGGGATCAGGAAGATGTGGTATATTCTAAGCTTCTAAAACCAGGTAAAACCATTAATACTGATCACTACCATCAACAAATAATCAATTTGAACCACGCTTTGACCGTGAAATGACCAGAATGTGCCAGAAGACACCGCAAAGTAATTTTGCCTCATGATAATGCACTATCACACACTTCAAAACCAGTTAAAGACACATTAAAAGATCTTGCCTGGGAAGTATTAACCTACCCACTGTATTCACCAGACCTTGCTCCTTCAGAGTACCCCTTGTTCCGATCAATGGCACACGCACTTTCTGAGCAGCACTTCAAAATGTACAAAGAAGTGGAAAATTGAGTCTCTGAATGGTTTACCTCAAAACAAGAAAAGTTATATTGGGATGGCACCCACAAATTACCTGAAAGATGGGGGAAATGTGTAGCTAGTGATGGACATTACTTTGAATAAAGCATTTCTGATGTTTCTCTTGAAATTATCATGTTTTCTTTTATTAGAAAATCCTCCATTATTAACTGGTACACCTAGTAGATAATATAATAGAGCAGGAGCCAGTTCCTAAAGAGAACATATCTGGAGCCCTGGCCTTGCCTCAGAGACAGTGCGATAGCAGCTATTTTAGTTGGCCATATTGCCACTTAGCTAAGACTCATTTCCCAGTCTCCCCTGCTGCTAGGTATCACCACATAACGAAGTTTTGGCTAACGGGATGTGAGTATACCTGCTATGTGCACCTTCTCAGTCGTGATCATTCCCCTGGCTGGAATATGGCTGAGATGGTCAGAGCTCTAGCAGCCACCTTAGTCTGGGAGGTAGACAATACATGAGCATCAAGGCACAAAGAACCTGGGTCCTCGTAACTGGGACCACAGTCAGCCCTGGACCTTCTATGTAGCCATCCATATGGGAGAGAAACAAATGTCTATCTGTTTGCACCATGACTGTTTAGAGTTTCTTTATAAATAGCAATCAATCATTAGTCAAAATAATACAGCACCTAACATTTATTTAGTGCTTACTACACATCAGACACTGTGGTAAATGTTTTGCATAAAATCTCTCGTTTGTTCCTAACAACACATTAAAACCAGGCCTCTGGAGGACAACAACTTGCCTGGATCCACTCAGCTATGGGGGCTTGAATACAGACCTATCTGATGCCCATGCCATGACTAGGCTGTGAACCACCCTCCACACTCTAAACTCCACTGCCTGTGGGGAGAGCAACCCTGATCCCCTCCTACACAGCACTGAAGAACACTGAGCTGTATGTCCCTCAGATTTTACTGGCATATCTTCAAGGCTGTGGAGAAGACAAATATATATTTGTGATTTATATACTACATCCCAGCACAGAAATGAGAAAGTATTAAATAGTCAAGATTCACAGAGGAAAAATATCATTCCTTCTACCACTCCAATATATAATACAACTTAAAGTTATGCTGTAAAGCTATGTTAACAGTTTGGGCTTTTGGTTTTTTTCTTTTTAGTGGGTTGGGGTGGGGGTGAAAGAAGGAGATTATAGAAGACCTTTATTTTCTACATTATATATTTCTATTCTGTTGGAAGTTTTATAACTAGCTAGTATTACTTGTATTATCTAAAAAGGCAGTAAAGATGCCTTAAAACTTGTCCTAGGAATTTTCCTGTTTGTAATGTTGTTATTTAAGAATATGTAATTGTAAGTTATGATGAAAAAGTGCCAAAGTATTAGAGAAGTGTAATGATGTAGATGAAGATATGAAAAAAATCAGATTTTTAAAAATCTATTTCCAATTCTATTATTCCAATATGGATATACAGCAGCTTATACCACTAACTATATTATAACATGGGAGGGGAGTTCATTGAGGCCAAAGGAAAATAAAGATGAAAGGAAGCAGAGGAAAATTATTCCAGATGTATGTTCAGTGTGTAAAATTCATGGGTCAAAGTCCTGTTGTCTTGGTAGAGATAGGCTGAAAAGTTTTTTAGGAGCTTCCTAGTAGACAGGGCAAAAGGCAGCTCAGAATGTAAACCAGATGATAGGAAGTGAGCCATCAGAGGAAGCACAACTGATTTGGGAACCGGAACCTGCTGAAATGCTTTCCCTGGTGAGGCCACAAAATGAACTGTCTCCAAACACAGAAAGGATTTTAAAAACTTTGGGGCCCTGTTTCAAGTACAAAGGTTTAATAATTTTAAGGCCAAAAATTTAATAACTTAAAGCTGAAAGACATGCATATTATATAAAAGCTGAAATAAAATGGTCTTAATATAGTGGCTGGCCTTTCCAAGCACCTTCTTTATATAAATGGTATATTCTAATTTATTTTCCATAATTCACTTTCTTTGCAGATACTAATATCTTAACCATGAGTTACCCATTTTTAAATATGCAGCACTAAAATCATTATAGTCTGACATTTTTATATGCTTATAAAACACATTTTGTTCCAACTGTTTTTATTAGAAGAAATGTGGCCTGCTGAAAACCAAAACCTACATATTTTACTTTGGAAAAAAAAAAAGGCAGTGGGTAATATAAAACCCCACACATTTGCTTTTAACACTGCTTGAGAACTAAAACCTGTAATGTGAAATTGACATCTATTAATGGTTTGCTCAAAGAAACCGAGACTGTGTTTTAACAGAAAGCAGCACTGAGCTCATGCCACAGCCTGCGTTCTCACTGCTCCCCCAGAGGGGTGAGTGGGTGGCCATGCATGCCGAGGCTCCCCGGATGAGAGCTTGCTTTCACAGGGATCTCTCTGTCTTGTACCGTCTCTGGACTCAAGAATATAGAAACAGATTCTTTAGAATGTAGCCTCTGGGGAGGCGAGCAAATTATGTTGACCACATGCAAACATTTATATTACTCTCTGGTTTGTTTCTATGTCTTTCCAAAAAAAATGCTTTTTCAAATCAGCTCTTAGGAGACTACATATGACAAGACATCCATATCCTTTCTTTTCTTGCCTCATGAAAAAATAAAATTTGTGAAAACAATGATCTAATATAATTTAAATTTTAATACCCTAATCACAGATGTGTTTATGTTAAAGCAAATGTTTATTTAAAAATACAATTTATCTGCCAACTCTCCCACTAAAAATTAAATATGCCAAGTACAAATGCAGGAAGGAGATGAGATGCCAAGGAGTGACCAGCACATAGAAGTTCCTGGTTCAATGCAGGATAGGAGAGAGGATGAAACTAAATATAAATAGACAGAAGGGGTGGAGGCAAAGTATACTGGCATCAGAGGCATGGTTGGTCCGGGAGTGGGAGGGGAGCAGGTCAGCAGAAGATAATAGGGTGGTTAACAGCCCAAATAGCCAATTGATTTCCAGTAATATCGGCCCAAACACTAGCTATATGTTCTCTGCTAGTTGATCCCTTATTAGACAGTTCCAGTTGGAACTTCAAACCTTGACGTGAAGCATGACCAAATGGGGTTTATCACAAGAATGCAAGACTAGGCCAATATGCAAAAACCAACCAACATAATCTATCAGATTAGCAGTCTAAAGAAAAAAACAACATAATTACATCAATTGATGCAGAAAAGCACTTGACAATTCATATAAAAACTCTCAAAAAATAGGAAGTAAAGGGAACTCCTCCAAGCTGATAGCATCTGTAGCTAATGTCATACATAGCGGAGAAAGACTGAATGCCTTCCTCCCAACACTGGAAACAAAGCAAAAATGTCTACTCTCACCACTTCTACTCAACATTTTTGGAAGTTCCAGCAATCCTGAGGAAAAAAGGGGAAGGAAAAGAAATAAAAGGCAAGCAGACTGGAAATAAACAAAACTATCCCTAGTCAAGACAAGATGACTGGTTAAGGAGAAAGTCCTAGAACTAATAGGTCATTTTAGCAAGTTCACATGATAAAAGTCAGCACACAGAAATTAATCATATTTCTAATATAGTAGCAGTGTACAACTAGACACTAAAAAACATACCATTTACAATAGTTCAAAAAATAAATACTTAAGTTTAAACCTTAAAAAATATGTATAAGAGCTATAGACTCCTTTGTCAAATATTAATTGAGCATAGTGGTTTGGGTCGATTTCTGGGTTCTCTATTCTATTCCATTGGTCAATAAATGGTGCTGGGAAATTTGGTCAAACACATGCAAAAAAATGAAACTAGACCACTAACTTACACAAAAATAAACTCAAAATGGATAAAGGACTTAAATGTAAGATGGGAAACCATAAAAATATTAGAGGAATCCACAGGCAACAAAATTTCAGATATATGCCAAAGCAATATCTTCACCTATACAGCTCCTAGGGCAGTGGTCGGCAAACCGCAGCTCGTGAGCCACATGCGGCTCTTTGGCCCCTTGAGTGTGGCTCTTCCACAAAATACCACATGCGGGTGCGCATGTACAGTGCGACTGAAACTTCATGACCCATGCACAGAAGTCGTTTTTCAGCCTGGGCGACTCTATTTTGAAGAAGTGGCGTTAGAACACTCAAGGGGCCAAAGAGCTTCATGGGGCTCGCAAGCCATGGTTTGCCGACCACTGTCTAGGGGCAATGGAAACTAAAGAGAAAATAAGCAAATGGGACTACATCAAAATAAAAACTTCTGCATAGCAAAAGAAACCATCAACAAAACAACAAGAAAATCCACTTCATGGGAGAACATATTTGTCCATGATATCTCTGATAAGGGTTTAATCTCCAACATTTACAGGGAACTCATACAACTTAACAAAAGGAAGACAAACAACCCAATCAAAAAATGGGCAACGGACCTAAATAGATACTTTTCAAAAGAAGACAGAAGGAAGGCCAAGAGACATATGAAAACATTCTCAAAGCCACTAATCATCCGAGAGATGCAAATCAAAATGACAATGTGGCACCATCTCACACCTGTCAGAATGGCTATCATCAACAATTCAACAAATGACAAGTGCTGGCGAGGATTTGGAGAAAAAGGAACACTCTTGCATGGCTGGTGGGAATGCAGACTGGTGTAGCCACTGTGGAGAACAGTATGGAGTTTCCTCAAAAAACTAAAAATGGAGCTCCCATTAGACCCAGTAATCCCACTTCTAGGAATATAACCCAAGAAGTCAGAAACACCAATCAGAAAGGATATATGCACCCCTATGTTCATAGCAGCACAATTTACAATAGCTAATATTTGGAATCTGCCTAAGTGCCCATCAGCAGATTAGTGGATTAGAAAACTGTGGTACATTTACACAATGGAATATTATGCTGCTGTAAAAAGGAAGGAACTCCTACCATTTGCAACAGCATGGATGGAGATGGAGAGCATTATGCTAAGTGAAATAAGTCAATCAGAGAAAGATAAATATCACATGATCTCACTCATTGTGGATTATAATGAACCACATAAACCAATGAACAAAAACAGATCCAGAGACAGAGAAGCATCGATCAGATGCTCAAACCTCAGAGGGAAGTTAGGGGAGGGTGGGGGTAAGGAGGAGAAATCAACCAAAGGACTTGTATGCATGCATATAAGCATAAGCAATGGACGCAGACAGCAGGGGGTGAGGGTGAGGGCAGGATTGGGGGGGGAGGGGAGGGACAATGGAGGACAGGCCTGGGGGTGGGGGGAGGAGGACAATGGAGGAACACATTTTAATACCTTAATCAATAAAGGAAAAAAAAAGAGTTTAACATAAGTAAGGATACATGTTAAATTATTTTATTCCCAAGTGTGAATATATTATGGGTATAAATTAATATTCACTTATGCAAACTTTAATGGCTACAAATAAAACACATACATATGCTACATTTAAAAAAAAATCTATAGACTGATAACTACAAACTGCTCCTGAAAGAAATCAAAGATCTTTTTAAATAGAAAGGCATACCATATTGATGGACTGGAAGCTTCAACGTAATAAAGATGTCAGTTTTTACCAAATTTATCTCCAGATTTGTGCAACCTCAGTCAGAACCCTAGCATTATTATCTGTAGATAGAGACAAGCTGATTATAAAATTTATATGAAAAGACAAATGAACTAGGATAGCTAAAATAATTTTGATAAAAAAATAAAGTTAGAGAAATCACATGACCTGATTTTAAGATGTAGTATAAAAGTACAACAATTAAGACAGTTCAGTATTGGCAAAAGTATAGACACAGATGAAGAGACGGAATAGCTCAGCCAGTGTTGCTCAGTGGTTGATCACTGACCTATGAACCAGGAGCTCACGGTTCAATTCCTGGTCAGGGTACATGACCAGGTTGTGGGCTGAATCCCCACTAGGGGTGTGCAGGAAGCAGCTGATCAATGATCCGCCCTCATCATTGATGTTTCTACTTCTCTCTCCATCTCCCTTCCTCTCTGAAATCAATTAAAATATTTTTTAAAAACACAGAATATAGAGTCCAATAATAGGTCAACACAAATATGACCAAATTATTTTGAAAAAAAGTATAAAAACAATAGAGAAAGAATACTCTTCGTCCTGGCCACTGTGGCTCAGTGGATTGAAGCATCATCTCTAACACCAAAAGGTGGTGGGTTCTATTCCCAGTCAGGACACATACCCAAGTTGCAGGTTTGATTCACAATCAGGGCACATGCAGGAAGAAACCGATTGATGTTTCTGTCAAATAGATATCTCTCTCTCTCTCTCTCTCTCTCTCTCTCTATTTCTCTCTATCTCCTTTCCTCTCTCTAAAAATCAATTTTTTAAAAAAACTGCCATTCTCTAGAACATTTTTTTAAAGTTCATTGAAAAAAAAAAGAAAAATAGTCTCCAACAAATAATTTTGGGACAAATGGTCATCCATGTGCAAAAATAAAAAAACGTTGTCCTAAACGGTATACCTCCTATAAAAATTAATTCAAAGTGGATCATATAATAATATTTAAAATTTTTATAATAAAATCTTCATGATCTTGGATTAGGCAAAGACTTCTTAGACATGCCACCATGTCTAAGAAAAAAATGATAAATTGAACTACATCAAAATTTTTAAATTCTGTTTTGCAAATTATATACTGTTAAGAGACTGAAAAGGACAAGCCAACAGGCTGGAAGAAAATATTTTGTAAATCATATCTGATAAAGGAGTTGTAAAGAGAATATGTAAAGAACTCTCAAAACTCAACAGTAAGAAAATAAATAGCACTATTAAAAGATGAGCTGGAGACAGACACTTTACCAAAGAGGATGTCTGCATGGAAAACAGGCTCATGAAAATACGTTCAACATCATTAGCCACAGGGGAATGCAAACAAGGAGATACCACTACACACCTATTAGAATGGCTAATATTTTTTATTCCATCAATGACAAGTGCTGGCAAGAGTATGGAACAACTGAAACTTTCATACATTGCCAAATGGAAATGCAAAATAGTACAGCCACTGTGGAAAACAGAGTTTATGCAGTTTATTTTATTTTTTTTCTTTTATTTTTTTTAAATAAATCTTTATTGTTCAGGTTATTACAGTTGTTCCTCTTTTTTCCCCCCATAGCTCCCCTCCACTTGGTTCCCACACCATCCTCTGCCCTTACCCTCCCTTACCCCACACCCGCCACTGTCCTCATCCATAGGTGTACAATTTTTGTCCAGTCTCTTCCCACACCGTTTCCCCCGAGAACTGTCAGTCCACTCCCTTTCTATGCCCCTGATTCTATTATATTCACCAATTCTGTTCATAGATTCTGTTCATAGATTTTTTTATTCACTTGATTTTTAGATTCACTTGTTGATAGATATGTATTTGCTGTTCATAATTTTTATCTTTACCTTTTTCTTCTTCTTCCTCTTCTTAAAGAATACCTTTCAGCATTTCATATAATACTGGTTTGGTGGTGATGAACTCCTTTAGCTTTGTCTTATCTGTGAAGCTCTTTATCTGACCTTCAATTCTGAACAATAGCTTTGCTGGGTAGAGTAATCTTGGTTGTAAGTTCTTGTTATTCATCACTTTGAATATTTCTTGCCACTCCCGTCTGGCCTGCATAGTTTCTGTTGAGAAATCAGCTGACAATCGTATGGGTACTCCCTTGTAGGTACCTAACTGTCTTTCCCTTGCTGCTTTTAATATTCTCTCTCTGTCTTTTGCTCTTGACATTTTAATTATGAGGTGTCTTGGTGTGGTCCTCTTTGGATTCCTTTTGTTCGGGGTTCTCTGCGCTTCTTGGACCTGTAAGTCTATTTCTTTCACCAGGTGGGGGAAGTTTTCAGTCATTATTTCTTCAAATAAGTTTTTAGTATCTTGCTCTCTCTCTTCTTCTGGCACCCCCATAATTCTGATGTTGGTACGCTTGAAATTATTCCAGAGGTTCCTTACACTATCTTCATATTTTTGGATTCTTTTTTCTTCTTGCTTTTCTGGTTGAGTGTTTTTTCCTTCTTTGTATTTCAAATCTTTGACTTGATTCTTACGATCCTCTAGTCTGCTGTTGGATCTCTGTATATTATTCTTTATTTCAGTCAGTGTATGCTTAATTTCAAGTTGGTCCTTTTTCATATCCTCAAGGGTCTTGCTAAATTTATCGGAGGTTTCTAGAAGATTCTTGAAAAACTTTATAACCATGGTTTTGAACTCTATAGTCTGCTTTCCTCCATTTCTGTCATTTGTGACCTGTTTTTTTGTCTCTGCATTTTGGCTGCTTCCCTGTGTTGATAGAGTGGATTTGTGTGCTAGGTGTCCTATAGAGCTCAGTGGCTCAGCCTCCCCAATTACCTGAGGTGGACACTCTTGGTGCACCCCTTTGTGGGCTGTGTGCACAGTCTTGTTGTAGTTAAGCTTTGATTGCTGTTGGTGTCACTGGGAGGTAATGACCTCCAGGCCAATTGGCTGTGAGGATCAGCTGTGTCTATGATGGGAGAACTTCTGTGCTGGAGACACCCTTATGGGGCAAGACTTGTTTCAGTGGGGCTTTGGTGGTCACTGAGTCTGCCCCTGGAGTGTGTCCCTTATGTATCTGAGGAGTTGTAATCTGAATGGTCCCACTCTGACCCCTGGGTACACTGGCTCTTGGATCTCCAAGGAGGTGCAAATTCAGCCTCTGCCTAAGGCCATCCAGCAGGAGCTATGAAGAGATCTGCAGATTCCTCTTCTTTGTTTGGAGTTTGGAGGTGCCCAGATGAGGCCCAGCTGTGAAGCAATGCAAGCTGCTATGGGGCCTTCGGCTTTCTTTTGGAAGTTCTGGGGCTCTCTGACCCAGCTGCAGTTTGTTAGGTAAGTTTAAATTGCAAAGGGCCAGGCCATTCATACACAAAAGCCTCTGAGCTCAGCTTGGATGGGGCGGAGTCTCAGGGCAGAGCAAACAGTTACGGCTGATCCTCATCCCTGCCCTAAGAGGCCCCTGGGTCTCAGTGTCCTGTGGTAATCGCTGCAAACACCTCTGAGAGAAAGCCGCCCTCAAGTTCTGCCCAAAGCCAGACAGTCCAGTTTCTCCCTGTATGAGTCTGGGTCCCCAGAGTCTCGCCCGGAACTGGAGTTCAGAGCAGTTGGGAGCTTGTGTCTCCCTCCTGATTGAAAAAGACAGCTGTGTACTCAGTTATACCTCTGCACTTTACTTCCACAGCTCCTCTGAATCTCAGTGTGCTTTTCTCTTTCCTTCTAGTTGTAGAGTTCCCACTCAACCAGCCTTCCTGTGGTTCTGGATGATGTCCACTCTGTCTTTTAGTTGTAGTTTTGAAGTGGTTGTGCGAGGCAGCAATTTCAGGTATCTACCTATGCCACCATCTTGGTTTCTCCTCTATGCAGTTTCTTTTAAAGGTAAACATACGCTTACAGCATGACTCAATCATTCACTTTTAAGCATTTATCTCAGAGAAATGAAATTTTATGTTCACACAAAAACCTGTGTATGAAGTTCATAACAATTCTATTTATAGTTACCAAAAACTAAAATAGGCCAAATGTACTTCAATGGCTGAATGGATAGACTATGGTACATCCACACAGTGGAACACTCTTCATTGTATCCCACTGGCTTCCTAACCAGACGATGAGAATGAAAATACCTCCACCATATATGCAGGCACTGTCCTAAGCACTTTCCATTTAACTCTACAAGGTCAGTTACCATTATCTCCACTCAGATGAAGAACCTGAGGCATAGGAAAGTCAAGGAACTTCTTTAAGGTCACACTACTAGTATGGGCAGAGCAGGGACTCAAACACGGGCAATTTGGACCCATACTTGTCTCAATACTGCCTCTTTCTAGGACCTTAAGATCGAGGCTCCATCACACATTCCAAAACTTCCACCTAGAACAGTGTTGGGTATGCAATAGATACTTTACAATCTAAATGACTGGTGTGTTACCGGGCTCTCTTTGCAAATTCAGAGAGCATCTTTAAGGGAAAGATGATAAAGTCTGCATTGTTCTGAAAAGTTCTCTTATAGTTTCCTTAGAGTTCTCTTATAGTTAATGTGTTATTTCATTCACATGAGAATTTCCTTGACCAAAAAAACTCATTGTAATAAAGACAAAATGTTAGAACTTAGTCATTTATTAAGATTTTTATGTAAATATTGCCCGAAACGTACCAAAACAATACTAATAAAGTAAAGATCCTCCTGAGAAAATGTATTTTATATCCCAGTGAAATTCCTTTAAAAAAAAGGAATTTACTAAAAGCTTTCCCCCACCCCACACACAGAGGAACCTTCAAAGGATTCTTGTTACTGAGGACATAAAGTGTACATGCCCTCTGAGAAGTTTGATCCTTCTTAAGGTCTCTATCCTAACAGTCTGTTTTGGAAAATCTCAATATTTGACACAATTCTGGATTGTGGCTTAAAGATAAAAAAATGATTAGTCACCTGTCGGTGGCTGTCTCTCTAATGAAGTGTGTGCTTGCTGAACATAGCTCATCTGAACAACACCGAAAATGTTCAAGAGATTAGTCTCCCCTTGATATTTTTCTTCTATGACGTTCTACTAAAGAGAGATTACTCTTTTTTTAAGACTTTTAATAAAATTTCACTACACTTGGCCATCATCCAGGCCTTTGGTTAGGTCCCATGATACACTGTAGACAATCTACATGCCTTCTATCTATGTACATGTGATATCATTACAATAAAATGGTAAACTGAGCTTTAATTCTAACCTTTCCTGACACAATTAGCTAAAAAACATTAGCAAAAAGATAACAAAACCATCCAGTTAATAAAGCTAATTTCAAATAATTAATTTGGAGCTGGATAATTTTAAGTAACCATAAAACAGAGGAAAAACATTATCTCATCAAGGACAACAATATGCTAATCGAATATACCACTTATACACTAAAGGGATTTTCCAGGAAACCCCAACACTAGGGGCAACCACCCACTGGCACTCAACCACCCATAGCAAGAAAGAGACCATAAACACAACAATGTGACCACTAGGTGGCGCCTTCACACCGTTTCTTTCCTCTCAACAATCATTTCCTCCTTTATTCTGGCTTTCCCAAAATATTAGCAGTGCAAAATCCAAAGCAGCACCTCACTTGAACAAAGAAAATAATAAAAACAAATTTAGAAAACTTATTTTTAATAAAAGATGTTTCCTGTAACTTTCTACATATAATGTTTTGTTATATAATCAGCAAAGAGTGTATATATAACCAAACTGTAATTATAAATTAGTATTCTGTCTCCCACTCTCTTGGCAATGTATCATTCCAGTGTTTCAATATGTATAGAATTGAGACAAATTTATTTCATTCTCTTTTGTCATATCTTCTAAATTCACATAATAGGAATCCTTTCTATCCCTCCCTATGTAAGGTGTAAAAATTTAAATTCTTCATCCATTTTAAATAAACAGGGTTGAGGGTTTTTTTTTGTGGGTTTTTTTGTTGTTGTTTATTTGTTTATTTGTTTGTTTTCATATTTTTTTATTGATTTCAGAGAGGGAGATGGAGAGAGAGAAAAACATCAATGATGAGGGAGAATAATTGATCAGCTGCCTCCTGCATGCCCCCTAGTGGGGATGAAGCCCACAGCCCAGGCATGACCAGGAATCAAACTGTGACCTCCTGGTTCACAGGTTGACACTCAACCACTGAGCCACATGGGCCAGGAAGTTTGAGATTTTTTTAAGATTTTTTTTTTTTATAACAGGTCTAGACTATGACCTTGCACCATTCACAATCAGCAAGTTTCCCAAGACTTGGGTAGCAATGTTAGATTGAAAGGGGAAGTCTGAGTAATGGGCATTTTGTTTATTTGTTATTTTAAAATTTCTTTTGTTTGTCATTGGCAGGGGGCAGGCAGTTTGCCTATTTATTTGCAAAATATCACCTCAGTTTCAGATGATTACCAATAGGCTGGTTCCCAAGTAAAAGTGAAAAGTATGTGCAGTTACTTCTTGACAACCTCAGTCTCTCCTCTGCCTCCCCAACCTATTTCCTTCCCTGCTCTTCAGCCTCTAGCTCAGTAACATTTTACTGCTCTTGATGCCCTTTCTCCTCTGTAAACCAACCAAAGCAAGGGCCTGGAGTCAGCCATTTCCATTTAAGGTAAATATGTGCCAGTTACTTGGCAGAGTCGGTTCCTCCCACCCACACAGTCCCCTGACACTGTTACCTGACTCTAGTGTAGTCCTTACTACCTCACAGTGTAACTGTCTTCATGAGGGCCTTCTCTATAGTGTTTGTAATAATAAACCCTCAAGAAATTCTTTTTAAAAATGTCTGTATTCCCCTGACTTGCCCTCGTCACATTTTAAGCCTCTTCTCTAATTGTGGTAAGAAAGGATTTCCCTCCATGTAATGCAGGCATTCTTAATTTTAGAGTTCAAGAACAGGCTTTTGGATACATGTATATAAGCATTATTTTCCTAGGAAAGAGGTTTATAGCTTTCATTAGATTCTTCAAGGAGTCTCTTAACTCCCAAAATGTAGAACCAAAACACGCTAAAAAACATGAGGAATCAGAAAAGAGGTATAATCAGGCAGAAGATAATAAGAATATATTTACAGCAAATCCTCTCATCAGAAAGATAAAGCCAACTTAAGTCAAAATATTATATTTATAATAATTTTTAAAAGATTAGACACCTGCATGCCCAAAAAGATGGTGTCAATCACCAAACTTCTCCTCCAAGAGAAATGTTGGAAGTAAATGGAGAATCATTTGGGTGCGTTATTATTTTATTTCCCCCTTTCGTTTTCCAATACGGGTTTTCTTCAGTCATTCATTTCTCATGTTGAAACCTACTCTTCCACTCTCCCTTTAACCAACATCTAAACCATCTATCAATAATAACCTTTTAGGTAGGAGGCCCGCACCTATGTATTAGACTTTCAGGGTTTGATTCAGATGGTTAGAAGTGGCGTTTTTCTGATGAATTACAAAGTCCTGATTTGGTCCAGTCAAAGAGATCTTTGAGAAAGTTACTGTGTGACAAGGGCAAAATGTACTGATGGCCGATATTTGAATGGAAAGACCTTTTTCCAACCAGAACGTGGCCCTCTTTTCCGCCATGCCCAATCTCAAGCTCAGGGAACTTACCCCACTGCATGGGGACAAAAGGGCATGCTCATCAGCAGGGAGGGAAAGGGGCCACAGAGCCAGACCACAGGCAAAGCCGACTGCCACCTACCCCAGTCCACATCTAGCCAGAGCATGGCTGCTGAATCCATTGCCTCCGGAGGTAGAGAGATGAAACAGACGAAAAAGGAGGAGGGACCAGGCCAGGCCTCTTCCCAGATGAAAGAAGTCACTCCCACACAACTCCAGCCAGTAGAAAAAAGAAAGAGAAAACAGCACACATTCACACATGAAAGCTTCTTCCCTATAAAACTGTGGCCCAGTCAACGTTTCAAAGAAGAATACCCTTCCTCCTCTTTAGGAACCTTGCCCTGGATTGTAAAATGGAGCAGGGAAGGGGTCTGAAATTCAGCCTTGAGGACAAATCCACCTGGCAGGGCAGTGGTAGCTGGGCAAGTTCCATTTCAGCCAAAGCCTTCGTCTCCAGTTTATTCTTCATTTCACAACTAGAATATCAATTATTTGCCAAATAATAAAAAGAAAAAGTTTCTTATTTTATGCTAGCAATAAAATGTAAAATTTTGCAGAATTCTCACAAGTGGGTTCTCTTTAAATTATGAATAAAGAATGTTGATAGGAAAAGATATTTCATATGGAACTTTGTAAGTATATAAATTTAACGGTGGGGGAAACCTCCAGTCAACAAGCAGCATTAAGGTGGGAAGAAAGAGTCCCCTCCCTGCTGCAACCCCACCCTTGCACACCCCCCACCAACCCTCCCTGCAAGGAGATGAAACTCCTAACACCAGCTGTGCTCCAAACTAACTGTGTGGCCTGCAGCAACTACCGCATATTAATCCCTAAATTACCCATGGTAAGAGCTATTTAAACACCAAACAAAATAAATTATGTGGGGAAAGGTTTGCAACTATACACCATTATTCACCTGTATTATAATTATGTCCCTACAAATTGTGGTTATTAGTCACATCCCAAATCTACCTAAGCATTAATAACTATTTTACACATTTGGAAGGGACATTATAAAGTTTTGAATTACACTCTGGCTAGAAGAAAATACAGAGCTCTTTGGGGAAAAAATAATGCATCATCCACCTCTTCAACGCCACATCCTAAATAAAGGGTTTAATCCCAGCACATAGCACAAAAGCCTGTCGTCCTATAAAAAGGAAGTACTAAACCTTCAATTTAAGGACTACTTACAACCAATTAAAGTAAGGATACTTATAATTTAGTGTGTAAAAATGTAGGCTGAAATATAATTAGTGCCTATGTATTAAAGCAGGATGAACTAAGCTAATTTGTGGAATGCTGCAGGAAAGAAGACCCTGGGATTTAAAAAAAAAAAAAAAAAGAAAGAAAGAATGACCCTTGTGTTTGCACAGCAGCTAAGCAGCTTAATGTTCCCAGTCTGAATAGAAAGAAAGAGGAGTGGCTTCTCGCCATCCCATCAGCATATGTTATGCCTGCTTGGCTCCGCAGCCCTGCAAGTAGGGTGCAAGCTGAAGAGCCGGGCTTTGTGGCCTCCACTCTTTTCCCAGCTTCATTTACATGGTCATTAGAGCATGCCCTGGCCAGAAGGGAAAGCACCTGCCAAAAGTAAAGTCCTCACAATAACAAAACTGACATGTACTGTGATAGCTCCAAAGTGCTGACTCAGATATTTCTTTAATCTCCCTTTAAAGGCATAACGTACTATTTGTGTTATTACTAGCTGGGAATTTTTATCGGTCTTGTTCTGACAGCAATTATTTAACACATGCACAAAACAATAGAGTTTCACACCACTTAATAAACCTTTGAGCTCTGTGACTTCCAATGTTCTCACTGGCTGGATTTTATGGTCTAGTAGCTCCTAAACAGTCAAGTTATACAAACCACAAAAACAGTATGAAAATTATTTGAAACAACCTTTCTTTGTGCCCTTGCAGATTTTTAAACAAATGAGGCAAGCTCCATGATTGTAGGCTCATTAAAAGATTTGTCTGCCCACTTTACTCTCCACACTTAACTGCTGCAATAAATCTCTGCCAAGGAATCAAGCTGATTGGTTGTTGACCTATCCATACATCTCATTTTTCAAAATAGCTGCCAGAGTAAGATTTAAGTATTTTAATAATCTAAGGTAGAGCTATATTGCTACCTTTCTTAGGAAAAATAATTCATTCAAATACTTGTAAGCCAACTCTGCTAAGCCTGGTAAAAGTGTGGCACCAAGTACTGCCTTCCGATAGCACCTAATCGAGGAGCTATGACCAAATAGTGATAATGAGGCTACAGGTGTTTAAAGAACTCTCCTCAAGTTCAGGAGATACAGGTTATTGGCAACTCACTTAAGCGCCGTACCTTGGTGTCCTCACCTTTTAACAACAGAGATATGACCTCCAAGGTTGTCCTGAAGATCAAGTCAAACTGCTGGGACAAGTACTTTGCAACCTATGATGCACTATAAAAATAAAGGGAACGAATGACTAGGCTCTACAAATGATACCAAGTGATCTTTTTGTTTTAAACTCTGATTCAAGGACTTTATATGTAATCATCTTGACCACTGAGGCCATGTGGCCAACTGATCACTCCATTTACTCTGAGTGATCAGTGGCAGTTTCCCTAACCCACTGTCAAGAAATATAAAGTCAGTCTAGAAGGAAACATAGACAATAAAATCTCAGACATTTCTCTTAGTAATATTTTTTCCAATATATCTCCTTAGGCAAGGGAAACAAAAAAATAAATAAACAAATGGGACTACATCAAACTAAAAAGGTTTTTTGCACAGCAAAGGAAACCGACAAAATGAAAAGACAACCCACTGAATGGGAGAACATATTCATCAATGATACATCTGATAAGGGGTTAATATCCAAAATTTATAAAGAACTCATACAACTGTCCTGGCTAATATATTCAGTGGTTAGTGTCCACCCACTCACTGAAGAGTCACGGTTTTGATTCTCAGTCAAGGGCACATACCTGGGTTGCAGCTTCTATCCCAGGCCTCAGAGTATGTGCAGGAAGCAACCATTTGATGTGTCTCCCTCAGATTGATTTTTCTCTCTCTCCTTTCCTCTATACTTCCCCCCCTCCCTCCCTTCCACTCTCTCTAAAAATCAATGGAAAAAATATCCTTGGGTGATTATTAACACACACACACACACACACACACACACACACACACTCAAAAAAACACACAGAACTTATACAACTCAGTAAACAATCCAATTAAAAAATGGGTAGTCCCTGCCCTGGCCAGTGTGCTCAGTGGTTACAGTGTCAGCCCACTCACCAGAGTGTCTCAGGTTTGATTCACAGTCAAGGGCACGTACCTGGTTTGCAGGTTCACTCCCTGACCCCAGTTGGGGCATGTGCAGGAAGCAACCAATAAATGTTTCTTTCTCTTCCTCTCTTTCTCTCTCCCCTCTACCCCCCACTCCCTTCCACTCTCTCTGAGAAAGCAATGGAAAAAAATATCATCTGGTGGGGATTAACAAAACAAAAAGAGTTCATATTGTTACTACTATGAATAAAATGTTGTTGTTTTTTTAAAGAAGAAGAAATGGTCAGTTCTGGTCAGTGTGGCTCAGTTGATTGAGCAGCATCCCATACACCGAAAAGTCACCAGTTCAATTTCAGGTCAGAGCACATACCCAGGTTTTGGGTTTGGCCCCCTGTTGGGGTGCATGTAGGAGGCAACTGACCAATGTTTCTCTCTCACATAGGTGTTTCTCTCTCTCTACTTCTCCCTTTCTCTCTAAAATCAATTTCTTAAAGACATATTTAAAAAATGGGCAAATGTCCCAATATACAAGTCTCCAAAGAAAACATACAGATGACCAATAGACATATGAAAAGATGCTCAATGTCACCAATCATCAGAGAAACACAAATTAAAACCATAATATAGTATCAATTAACAGGTATTTGAAATCTTTTTTTCTTTAATGTTTTTACTGATTTCAGAGAGGAAGAGAGAAGAGAGAGATAGAAACCTCAATAATGAGAATCATCAATCGGATGCCTCCTACACACCCACCCCCTACTTGGTATCAAGCTGGCAACCCGGGCACGTGCCCTGACCAGAAATCAAACTGTGACCTCCTGATTCATGGGTTGACACTCAACCACTGGGCAACATGGGCGGAGCCAGGTATTTGATATCTTAATACACTATTAAGAGTTCACCAATAGCAGCATATTGTGTGAGTAACTGGCTCAGAAATTTAGACCACAGATGTTAATCGTGACTAAGTAAATAAAAATAACAACAGTGAGTTTGCTAATTCTCAGTTGTTGACATTAAATTAAAATATTAAAAGCAGACTTACTCATGAAATTACATTCTTCTATGTTTTTACATGTCACTGTTTATCTAAACCTTAGATCCAAAGAAATGTAGAAGAGATTAGCTGAAAACTTCAAAGCTAGTAATAGGCACTTTAGCAAGAACATAATTAGATGGTGATTTCCTTGACATTACTTACTCAAAACATGTAGGGTTTAGACCTGAAAGAATATAAATCATTTTGATGAATCATTTTAAGAAACACAAAGCAAGTTGCAACAGCCAATATTTAATTCTCAGAAATGACTCTATACAATAATAAGCTAAAAAAAAGTACCTGGCAAAAATTTGTAATACTACAAAACCATAAGTAGAATAAGTATTTTGAAATTCGTTAAATCTATAACATATGCAACAAAGAGTATTTATTCTATATATATAAAGATAACTATATATATAAAATAGGAAAAAAAAACCTTAATTAAAAAATGAATAAAGATACAAATAGACAATTCACCAAAGAAGAAATATAAACTGCCAATAAACATTTGGAAACATGTCCAAATTCACTAGTAACCAAAAAATACAAATTAAAGCAACAATACCATTTTAAACTAACAGATTGGCAATTTTCTTAATGATTGCACTGTTGGCATAGGTATAGCAATTTGGAACACTGTTAGTACAAGTATAAATTAAACATCATCTTTGGAAGGTAATTTGGCAACATAGAGCCAAACTCTTTACACATATACTCTGGCTCAGCAATTCCACATGGGAATTTATCTACGAAAATAACCCAACAAATGCATAAATAAGGATGCTCACTGTATCATGATTTATAATAAAATAAATACTAAACATACCTACAAATTAACAATTAGAGGACTGACTCAGTAGACACACTCATATAGTAGCATACTATTTAAAAGATGATTGTTGGGACCTAACTGGTTTGGCACAGTGGTTAGAGTGTCAGCCTGCGGACTGAAGGGCCTGCGGACTGAAGGGTCCCAAATTTGATTCTAGTCAAGGACAGGTGCTGGGGTTGCAGGCTCGATCCCCAGGAGGGGGCGTGCAGGAGGCAGCCATTCAATGATTCTCTCTCATCATTGATGTTTCTCTCTCTCTCTCCCTCTCTCTTCCTCTCTGAAATCAATAAAAAATATTTTTTAAAATAAAATTATGTTGGTCCCAGACAGTGTTGCTCAGTGGTTGAGCATTAACCCATGAACCAAGTGGTCACTGGTTCAATTCTCAGTCAGGGCACATGCCTGGGTTGTGGGCTTGATCCCCAGTAGAGGGCCTGCAGGAAGTAGCCAATCAATGTTTCTCTCTCATATTGATGTTTCTATCTCTCTATCCTTCTGCCTTCCTCTCTCTCTAAAAATCTATTTTAAAAAAACATATTTAAAATGATGAGATGTATATACTTTAACATAGAAATTTGCCCGTGATGTATTGTTAAATGAAAAGGCAGGCTATAAAACGTCTGTAGAATATGATCCCAGTTTTGTAAAAAGAAAGAAAGCAGGAAGGAAAGAAAAAAGAAAAGGTGGTAGGAGGAAAGAGGATGTCTGTGTGTAGTGATGGGAGTTGTGAGCAACGTGGAGAGCATGTGAATAGAAAAAGTGTCAGGCAGGATAATGGCCAAGGTTAACTATGGTTGTATTATAGGTTACCTTTCTAAAGAAGTAACATTGTGAGTGATTTTTCCTTTCTTCTTTATATTTTCTGGGTTGCCTGAATTCTATAAAAAGCTATTATTGCCCTGACCAGTGTGTTCAGTGGTTAGCGCTTCAGCTAAAAAACCAAAGGGTCACAGGTTTGATTCCTGCTCAAAAGCATGTTCCAGGGTTGCAGGTTTGATTCCTCACCCTGGTCAGGGCTCCTGTGGGAGGCAACCCATCAATGTGCACTCGCTCTCTCTTTCTCTCTCTCTGTCTCACAATAAAAAATATATATTTGGATGAGGATTTGGGGGGGAGGGAGCCATTATCACTCTGAAAATAAATTTAAGTTGTAACCAGGTTTGCATAATTATTTTATAATTAAAGAAATCTTACAATAAATTCAATTAAAAATTTTTAATCTTTCAACAAATTGTTCTTTATCTTTAGAATCAGTTATCGATTATTTCTAGTTGAAGAATCCTTCGTCTTCACAAAGCATGTTTCTAGTTACATACAAAAAACACACACAAACTTTTGGTATGTCTGCAGAGACCCTTTCAAGATGTTCTCTCCGTTGGGAGAGTTTTTCAGTGCAGGGGGACTTGAAACAGCAGACTGCTGCCACTGGTAACAAGGCCATGTAATGCTGGTTGACCAAAAAGGAAACAAAGAAAATTCTGTAATACTTCATTCATTAAATGAACTGGGATAACAATCACATTAGCAAATACTATGCCCAAAGAAATATTATTGAGAAATTCTAACTTAGGAGTTGAAAACAAGCGGAGTTGATATCAAGCTCACGAGCTGGAAAGATGTAGTAAACCCTTCTCTGTGTTCTCCAAAGTTGTCTCCTCTCATCTCTCCCAATTTAAGGAAGGAAAAGGCTATCCTAACAGGGTGGTCAAACAAGTTAAACTAAGCCCTACCATTTTACATAGACATTGTGAATTATCCTAAAAAGAAACCAATTGCTTCCTACTTCTTAACATACCCAAGAGGTGAAACTGAGAATATCCTTTCTGTTTCCAAGATTACACATATGGTTACAATGAATGTTTTATTTCAGTTTTTGTTTCTTGGCCATCATTTAGATCATATCTAATAACTCAGGTCAGACTCACTTTAAAAAGATAGTTGGACACTTTCCACGGAACCTTTTCCTGCACCATTCTTAGATTCTCCTAGAAATTTACTAATGCCTGTTTCTTCTAAAACCCTATGCTATTAGAATTTTGGTGAAATCTTTCATTTTAAAGAATAAATGTTTCTATATAATGCATAAGTCACTTTGTTCTTCTCTAACACTGCCCTGTCCAGTACAGTAGTCAGTAGCCACATATGGCTATTAAGCAACTAAAATATGACTACTCTGGATCACACTGGATTTCAAAACATAGTATGAATAATAATAATATATTTTATTAACAAATTCATACTGGTTATATATTACAACAAAATTTTGTTATATTGACTTAAATATAATTTTATCTGTTTCTTTTTACCTTTTTTAAGTGACCATTAAAAGACAAATTATATGTATAGTTCACATTGTATTTCTTCAGAAGTGCTTGTCTAAAATGTAAGTTTATCCTGTCAGCATTCTTATCACCATTTCTATAATTCAGCAAATAGTGGCCTTTTGCAGAAGGTTTGCTCCCTCCACCACATTCTGTGAAATGTCTGACACTGATTACTCACTCTCCCCCCAAAACACACACACACACACACACACACACACACACACACACACACACACTAAAAACCTCTCTGTTTACTGGAAACTCCAGGGTACTTGAGTGGGAGCACTCTGTGCACCTGTGGTCAGTGTTCCTCCCCTGGATGTTGTGCCCTCTGACCCATATCAACTTTAGAAATTGGGAGAGGTCTGCTCCTACTAATAGAAGAGGTAACTTTCATTTTGGGGTTGAAACTCACTTCCCACAAGGCAGACACACTGAAAGTGCTCTAGCAATCCCCCAGCAAAACTCATTAATTCCCTTAGTATCCCTAGTGCACTAGCATGAAATGGTAACCATTTTTTACCTGACTGGAAGTAAGCTACTGTTTCAATTAGGATTGCTTTCATAGAAGAAACCAGACAATCTGCTTGACATAACCAAGGTTAGTTTGTTTTTCTTCCTTAAGAAATTGGTCAGAGGTGAGCAGAGAAGGGGCAAGGCAGTGGCTTCATGATGGCATCACAGCCTCTACCTTTTGCTGGGCCCTTGTGGTCTCAAAATGCCACCCAAAGGTTCAGGGAACGTTTCTACGCTCCAATCAAGAGAACGGATGGAGAGGGAAAGGCGCATGTCAGCTGCGTCTCTCTTCTTTTTATCAGAACATGCCTGCTTCTATCTCATGGTTCACATGACCATCCCTAAATATATAAGAAGCTGGGACAGTGAGTATTTTTAACTAGACAAATCAGTAAGAAAGAAAGGTAAATGGACTTGGGGTAAGCAATTGGTAATGTCCACCATCGCTATATTTTTTGGAAGAAATGATTGCAATTCTTTCAGAGAGGAAACTACCAACAAAGATAAAGATTATAGGAGAAATCCAACATAATCTACAATAATAATGTAGGGTACAAATTGAGAGAAAGAAGCCTTGAGAATGTAACATCACATAGTAGAATCATTTCATTTTACAACTTGCTTGAATAGTCCCTATATTAACTTTTAGCATCATCTTTGTTGTTAGTAAAAGTTTAATGAACCACTAATAAAAAGTTTTCTAAAACACAGTTCAGATCATATCAAACAGCTGCTCAGAAAACTTTATCCAGCCTGCCATAGGTTGCTATTAAATATGGCCCCATTCTGTCTTTATGATTTTATGTTCCTCTGTTCCCTTCCTGTCAACCTGGATAAAAGTAGACCCTTCATCACAGAACAAGTTTTGTCCCAAGTCTTTTGCAAAACACCAGACTCCTGTCAACAAACTGACCTAATAACAAATTCAACATTCCAGGAGAAACCAAGATGGCGGCATAGGGTAAACACCTAAACTGCTGCCTCACATAACAATTTCAAAACTACAACTAAAAGACAAAATGGACATCATTCAGAACCACAGGAAGGCTGGCTGAGTGGAAATTCTACAACTAGAAGGAAAGAGAAAAGCACACTGAGACTCAGAGGAGCTGCAGGAGGCAGAGGTACTGAGACGCAAGCGGAGAGGACTGGCAACTGAGTGTGTGGCTGGCTTTCTCAAGCGGGAGGGAGACAAAAGTTCCGACTGCACTGAACTCCAGTTCTGGGCGAGACTCTGGGGACCCAGACTCATACAGGGTGAAACTGGACTGTCTGGCAGCGGGCAAGGCTCGAAGGCGGCTTTCTCTCAGGGGTGCTTGTAGCGATTACCATGGGACACTGAGACACAGGGGCCTATTAGGGCAGGACTGATGGGAAGCCAAGGCTGTCTGCTCCACCCTGAGACTCTGCCCCATCCAAGCTGAGCACAGAGGCTTTTGCAAGTCTTGTCTCATAAGGGTGTCTCCAGCACAGAACTTCTCCCAGCATAGACACAGCTGATCCTCACAGCCAACTGGCCTGAAGGTCAATTCCTCCCAGTGATACCAACAACAATCAAGGCTTAACTACAACAAGACTGTGCACACAGCCCACAAAGGGGTGCACCAAGAGTGTCCACCTTAGGTAACTGGGGAAGCTGTGCCACTGAGCCCTATAGGACACCTAGCACACAAAGCCACTCTATCAACACAGGGAAGCAGCCAAAATACAGAGACAAAAAAACAGATCACAAATGAAAGAAATAGAGGAAAGCAAATGACTGGATATAGAGTTCAAAACCACGGTTATAAGGTTTTTCAAGAATTTCCTAGAAAAGGCCGATAAATTTAACAAGACCCTCGAGGATATGAAAAAGGACCAACTACAAATTAAGCATATACTGACTGAAATAAAAATATTATACAGAGATCTAACAGCAGACTAGAGGATCGCAAGAATCAAGTCAAAGATTTGAAATACAAAGAAGCAAAAAACACTCAACCAGAAAAGCAAAAAGAAAAAAAGAATCCAAAAATTTGAAGGTAGTGTAAGGAGCCTCTGGGACAACTTCAAGCATACCAACATCAGAATTATGGAGGTGCCAGAAGAAGAGAGAGAGCAAGATACTGAAAACTTATTTGAAGAAATAATGACTGAAAACTTCCCCCACCTGGTGAAAGAAAAAGACTTACAAGTCCAGGAAGCACACAGAACCCCAAACAAAAGGAATCCAAAGAGGACCACACCAAAACACATCATAATTAAAATGCCAAGAGCAAAAGACAAAGAGAGAATATTAAAAGCAGCAAGAGAAAAACAGTTAGTTACCTACAAGGGAGCACCCATACGACTGTCAGCTGATTTCTCAACAGAAACTATGCAGGCCAGACAGTAGTGGCAATAAATATTCAAACTGATGAATAGCAAGAACCTCAACCAAGATTACTCTACCCAGCAAAACTATCATTCAGAATTGAAGGGCAGATAAAGAGCTTCACAGATAAGAAAAAGCTAAAGGAGTTCATCACCGCCAAACCAGTATTACATGAAATGCTGAAAGGTATTCTTTAAGAAGAGGAAGAAGAAGAAAAAGGTAAAGATAAAAGTTATGAACAACAAATACATATTTATCAACAAGTGAATCTAAAAATCAAGTGAATAAAAAAATCTGATGAACAGAATAAACTGGTGAATATAATAGAATCAGGGGCATAGAAAGGGAGTGGACTGACAATTCTCGGGGGGAAAAGGGAGTGGGGAGTGTGGGAAGAGGCTGGACAAAAATCATACACCTATGGATGAGGACAGTCGGGGGGGGGGGGCGGTAAGGGCAGAGGGTGGGGTGGGAACTGGGTAGAGGGGAGCTATGGGGGAAAAAAGAGGAACAATTGTAATAATCTGAACAATAAAGATTTATTAAATTTTTAAAAAATTCAACATTCCACTCTAACAATTATCTGAAGCACTGTTGTTATTACTAAGCTTTACCCTTTTTAGGACTGTCTTTACCCTCCTTGCAATCTCAATCACCACTATTAGAAGAGCTTTTGCAATTAATATATATATATATATGTATGTGCATATATATATATATAGCCCAGCTGGTGTGGTACAGTGGTTTTTTTGAGTACTGACCTATGAACCAAAAGGTCACACCGTTCAATTCCCAGTCAGGGCACATGCCCGGGTTGCAGGCTCGGTCCCCAGAATAGGGCATGCAGGAGGCAGCCAATCAATGATTCTCTCTCATCATTGATATTTCTATCTCTCTCCCTCTCCTCTCTGAAATCAACAATATATATATTTTTTAAAGTTGTAAACACTACTTTTAGTACTTCACAAGTGGTAAGGTCCACGTGATGCCAAGTTGAGGGTAGGAGAGCTGTGTTGGCTGTGGTTGCTGGGCTGGTGGCTAGAGGCACTCACTAAGTGACTTGCTCCCAAACAAGAACCCTGAAGAAAGCCTGTTTCAAATTCTTGCTGCAGCAAAATTCAAACTTCTAAAATGTCATGTATCTTTGTGTCATTAGCATAAAGTCAATACTATATGATTAGTCCATAATTGCTACTTATCTCGTTTACTGTTCCCTAAAATGGACCAAGTTTTCCCACATCTGGACCTTTGCCACGAAATACCTTCTTTCTATAATGCCCACCCCAATCTACACAATGTGAAGCCCAACTCATTCCACAAAATTCAACTTGGATTTCACATTTTCTACAAATCCTTTCTGGGTCCCTCCACTACAGTCCTGTGCTAATTTGAACAATACAGCACTTTCTTTGCACCTCTCATGCCACTTGTTTTAATTCTGCTTTATCATATTTGTTTACTAGCTCTATCCCCTACCACTTGATCAAAAGCTTGACTCTATGCCCCACCTTTGGAAGAGAGTTTTAGGCATACTAAACACACAAAAGTTTTTGTGTTTAATGAAATCTGGACTTCTTTTTTTCTATTTGACAGAACAATTTAAACTAATCTTGCAATATTATTGACTGCCATGGTTTTTTAAATCTGGTCATGAATTAGGACCCTCAAAATAATAATTAGCTCATTGCTTTTCATGTGGGGTTCCAGAGAAAACTATTACAAATATCTGAAGGGATATCCTATGGCTTTCTGCGCAGGGAAGAAAGATTGCCTACAAGTGTCTACACAGGCACTCACTATTTCACTGTGCAGCCCACTGTCCCCCAGCCCCATAAATTTAGCAGTAGTTTCTTGAGCTTCTGCAGAGAAGGAACTGATTTCCTAAACCAAAATTAAAACTCAGGATTTTTGTGCCATTTCCAGGTGAGCTCCCATTTAAAATGTAGCTTTAAGGGGCAAGAAGTCTTAGAATGACTGGGACATTTCAAAGTGTTGTCTATTATATGTATATCTGCTTTTGATTCCAGTATGAGCTTACTTTTTTTCTAGAATCATCTTTAAACAAGATAATGGTTTGCTGCTGATAGGTGTACACATAAAATATTGTGGAGAAAGATTTTTGGTTTCTATTAGATTGAAGTATACAAAATTACAAATACTCTATCATTATTTTTTGAAATATGAAAAGAACAGTTACATTGATTCAAACTAATATATTTTTTATTTTTTATGTGTAAGGACCAGTCTTTTTGTTTTTATTTCTTTTTCATTTTTAAATCATTTTTATTTTTTAGTTACAGTTGGCATACATTATTATATTAGTTTCAGGTATACATCCCAGTAATTTGACATACATTACATTCATTTCAGGTGTACACCCTAGTAATGGGACATTAACATAACTAAGTGATCATTCCAATAAATCTCATACCCGTCTGACACCATATATAGTTATTGGAATATTGACTATATTCCATATACTATATTTTACATCACCATAACTGTTCTGTAACAACCAATTTGTACTCCCCAATCTCTTCACCTTTTTTCACCCATCTCCCCCAACCCCCATTTCATCTGGCAACTGTCAAAATATTCTCTGTATCTATGAGTCTGTTTCTATTCTGCTTGTTAACTTACTATGTTTGTTTCAATTGTTAATAGATATGTATTTATTGCCATTTTTCTGTTCATATTTTTTATCTTTCTCCTTCTTCTTCTTCTTCTTCTTCTTCTTCTTCTTCTTCTTCTTCTTCTTCTTCTTCTTCTTCTTCTTCTTAAAGAAGACCCTTTAACATTTCATGTAATACTGGTTTGTTAGTGATGAACTCCTTTAGCTTTTTTTATCTGGGAAGCTCTTTATTTGTCCTTCTATAGCTTTGCTGGTAGAGTAATCTTGGTTGTAGGTCCTTGCTTTTCATCACTTTGAATATTTCTTGCCACTCCTTCTGGCCTGCAAAGTTTCTGTTGAAAAATCAACTGACAGTCTTATGGGAGCTCCCTTGTAGGTAACTAACTGCCTTTCTCTTGCTGTTTTTAAGATTCTCTCTTTGTCTTTAACCTTTGCACTTTAATTGTGATGTATCTTGGTGTGGGCCTCCTTGGGTACATCTTGTTTGAGACTCTCTGTGCTTCTTGGACTTGTATGTCTATTTCCTTCACCAGGTTAGGGAAGTTTTCTGTCATTATTTATTCAAATAAGTTTTCAATTTCTGCTCTCTCTTTTCTCCTTCCAGCACCTCCATGATGCAAATGTTGGTACGCTTAGTACACTCAAAATTGAGACTCCTTACATTATCCTCATTGTTTTGGAATATTTTTTCTTTTTGTTCTTCTGATTGGGTGTTTTTTGCTTCTTTATATTCCAAATCACTGATTTCATTCTCACCTTCATCTATTCTACTGTTGATTCCCTGTAAATTATTCTTCATTTCAGTTAATATATCCTTCATTTCTGACTGGTCCTCTTTCATGCTGTTGAAGTTCTCACTAAGTTCATTGAACATCCTATAATCAGTGTTTTGAACTTTGCATGTAGTAGATTGCTTGTATCCATTTTGTATAATTCTTTTTCTGGGGGGCGTTTTTTCTTACATTTGGAGCATTTTTTTTGCCTTCTCATTTTGGCCACCTCCCTGTGTTTGTTTCTATGTATTAGGTAGAACGACTATGTCTCCCATGCTTGACAGAGTGACCTAATGTAGTAGGTATTCTGTAGGGTCCAGTGGCACAGCCTCCCAATCACCCAAGCTGGGCACTCGAAATACACCTCCCTCCCCCTCCCCACCCCCTGCTCAGTATGGGCTGTGTAAACCCTCCTCTTGCAGTTGAGGCTTAATTGCTCTTGGCACATCAATGAGAGACCTTTACCTCCAGGCCAATCAGCTGCAAGGACTCCAACCACTGTTGAGGATCAGCTGTTCAGGGGGCCACCCCACAGAGTGGGAGTTAACGTTAGCAAGGCTCTGGTGCCCACTGAGTTTCCCCTTGAGTGTGCTGCTTGTGAAGGTGGTTAGGTGGTGCTTCAATGTGATCTGAAGCTGTCCATTGGGTGGGCTGGCTCTGGGGCCTACCAGGACAGGGTCAGCCACTGCCTGTGTTCTGCCCAGAACCACCCAGAATGAGCTACAAAGTGATCTACAGATGGCTGCTACTTGTACTAGGCTTGGAGGTGCCCAGGTAGGCCAAGCTGCAAACAAAGGCCAGTTGCTACTAGTGCCCAGCCACTTAGTGAGAAATATAGGGCATGCTGAGGCCTGATGCTGCTTCTCTGAGATATTTTAGGAAAATCTGAAATATGAGCAAGAGAGGCCATTTATATGGAAAAGCCACTAGAAACAACTTGGCTGTACCAAAAGTTGGGTTAGGCAGGGCCTCAGGAAATCACCAGGCTGGGGTAAACAATGTGAGCCAGGTTGAAGGAGTCTCAGATATGGCACTGCTGGCCCTGTGGGAGAGGGCTCATCCAAGGAACAATGGCCTCTGCCAGCACTTGAGTCTGGAAGAAAACTGTCCCCCCAGACTCTCACCCTGATACTAGACAATTCCATTCCTCCCCCTATGCCTCTGGTGCCTTTCAAGCTGCTATCCCAGTGCTGGAGCTCAGACGGAGTGAGTCCGAGTAAGTCTGTGTACAGGCCCTATAAGAGGAACAGTCTGGACTCCAGCAGCCCTCCGTCTCCCTCAGCCTCAATCTCCACTGGTTTTTACAGCCAGGAGTTATGAGGGCTTCTCTTCCTGGCACTGGAACCCTGGGCTGGGGGGCAATGTGTGGAGTTGGGACCCCTTGCTCCTCAGGAGGGTCCTCCACAGCCAAGATATCCCTCCGATTTTTATCTCCCACACGTGGGTGTGGGAACAGCCCCTTCTGCGTTTCTGTCCCTCCTACCAGTCTCAATGTGGCTTCTCCTTTAATCCCCTAGTTGTAGGACAACCACCATTCAGCCAGATTTCAGGTGGTTCTGAATGGTGGTTGTTTAGTTGTAATTTTGATTTGATGTGATCATGGGAGGAGGTGAGTACCACATTTACCTGTGCCGCCATCTTGCCCAGAAGTCCTCTAGTTCAAACTAATACTTATTAAACTCCAGTATTTCATATTGTTTTTAAATTATGTTCTAGAACTTTTTTATTTATAACAAAATATAGATAATCCTTAAATCAGTGAAAATGTATCAGACATTAAGAGAATGAATACACACACCACAGACTGGGGGAAATATTTTCAAAACACAGATCTGATAAATGGACTTCCATTCAAAATATTCACAGAACTCTTAAAATTCAATAAGAAGAAAACAAGCAATCCAATCTTACAATGGGGAGAAATCTAAACAGACACCTCACTAAATAAAATATACAGATGGCAAATAAGGATATGAAAAGATGTTCAGCATCACATGTCATTAGGCAATTACAAATTAGAACAGTGAGATACCACCACACCTATTAGAATGGCTAAAATCCAACACACTGACACTAAATGCTGACAAGGGTACAAGGAACAGGAACTCTCATTGCTTCGTGTTGGGAATATAATGATGCAGCCACTTTGGAAGACAGTCTGGCAATTTCTTACAAAGTTAAATACAGACTACCATAAGTTCCAACAATCACACTCCTAGGTATTTACCTAAGTAAGCTGAAAATTTATATCCACACAAAAACCTGCACTCAAATGTTCGTAGTAGTTTTAGTCATAGTTGCCAAAACTTGGAAGTAACCAAGATGTGCTTTAGTAGATGAATGTGGTACATCTATACAATGGAGTATTTTTCATCAATAAAAAGAAATGAATACATAAAAACATGAAGAAATTTTAAATACATATTGCTAAGTGAAAGAAGTCAATCTAAAATTCTGTATACTCTATTATTCCAACTAGAGTAATATGACACTCTGGAAACTATTAAGACAGTAAAAATAAAACATTCTGGAAAATTATAAAGACAACAAAAAAGATCAGTGGTTGTCAATGATTCATGAGGAGTGAGAGAGGGATGAATAGGTGGAGCACAGGTGATTTTTAAGGCGATGAAACTGCCACATACTTACTCTGTATGATACTATAACGGTGGGTACATGTCATATATTTGTCTAAACCCATAGAATATACAACACAAAGAGTGAACCCTAATGAAAACTATGGACTTCAGTCAACAGTAATGTATCAATATTGGCTCATCAATTGTAAGAAATGTACCACACTATAGCAAGATGTTACTATAAGGGGAAATTGTGGATCAGTGGTTGCTAAGGATTGAGAGGATAGGAGGAGGAATGAATGAATGAATGAATGAATGGGTAGAACACAGAATATTTAGGAAATGAAATATTTAGGAATGATACTATAATGGTAGAAACATGACATTATGCATTTGTTAAAATCTATATAACTGTACAACACAAAAAATACACCCTAGCCCGGCTGGTGTGGCTCAGTAATTGAGTGTTGACCTATGAACCAGGAGGATATGGTTCGATTCCTGGTCAGGGCACATGCCTGGGTTGCAGGCTTGATCCCCAGTGGGGGGCATTCAGGAGGCAGCCAATTGGTGATTCTCTCTCATCATTGATATTTTTATCTCTCTCCCCCCTCCCTTCCTTTCTGAAATCAATAAAAATATAATTTTTGTGAAAAAGAATACACCCTAATGTAACATGGATATTAATTCATAATAATATGTCAATATTGGTTTATTAGTTATACCACATTAATGCAAGATGTTAATAATAGGAGAAACTGAAAGTGGGTAGACAGGAATTCTATACTTTCTGTGCATTTTTTTTATAAACATAAAACTGTTCTAAAAAATAAAGTCTATTAAAATTTTTATTTCCTAAGAATCTCAAAACACCAATATGAAAGAATATGTTCATAGCAGCATTATTGATAGTAGCCGAGATCTGGAAACAGTCCAAGTGCCCATCAATAGTTGAGTAGATAAAAAAAGCTGTGGCATATCTACACTAATAAAAGAGAAAGATACAAATTGACCATACCTTCGTGACACCCACCAGCCAATCAGCAGTGAGTATGCAAATCAACCCAACCAAGATGGTGGGTTAATTTGCATACACAGGTTCTGAGTGGCCCGAGGGCAGGATGCTTGCATCATCGCCATGGTGATGATGCAAGCATTCAGCATCGCTCCAGCCACTCTGGGCCTCTGGGCAGCATGGGAAGGCAGAAAGGCAGCTCCGGCCAGAACCAAGGTGATGATGCTGGCAGCCAAGGGAAGGAAAGCCCCTTCTTGCATGAATCTTCATGCATCGGGCCTCTAGTTCTATATAATAAAAACCTAATATGCAAATCGACCAAATAGTGGAACAACCAGCAGAATGACACTGACCACCAGGGAGCAGACGCTCAACACTGGAGCTGCCCCAAGCCCACAGGCCCCAACCCATGGCAGTGGCGGGACTGACCACCAGGGAGCAGACGCTCAACACTGGAGCTGCCCCAAGCCCACAGGCCCCAGCCCATGGCAGGGCTGACAAGCAGGCGGCGCCAGGCCAGCCAAAGTGGGTGTCAGTGGGGGCCCCGATCACCCCACCTGTCACATCCTGATCACCGGCCAGGCTTAGGGACCCTACCCATGCATGAATTTCGTGCACCAGGCGTCTAGTTTATACAATAAAATACTATGCAACTGTAAAAAAGAAGGATCTCTTACCCTTTGAGACAGCTTGGAGGGACCTGGAGAGTATTATGCTAAGCACAATAAGCCAGCAGAGAAAGACAAGTATCACATGATGTCACTTATATGTAGAATCTAATGAACAAAATAAACTGATGAACAAAATATATTCAGAGACACTGAAGCATAAAACAGAGTGATAATCTCAAAGGGAAGGTGGGGTGGGGAGGTGATTAACCACAGAACGTACATGCATAACCCACGGACACAAACAACAGTGTGGTGATGGTCTGGGGCAGGGGTTGGGAGCGGGATAGAAGGGGTCGATAGGGGGATAAAGGGATATCTATAATACTTTCAACAATAAAGATAAAGTTTAAAAGATTTTTTTAATTTATCAGGGAGTACTTTTCTTTATTAAATCTAATATATGTTTCAATTAAAAACTGTTCAGTGTAGAAAGTTTAAGTAATAATAGCTAACACCTTAGAAAGCTAAAGTTAGGAAAGGCAGTAAGAAAGGAAGATAAACAGTTGAAAAAAGTCCATCTTGCTGGGGAGAAAATAATAGTGATGTATTCTTGTAAATGTAGGTTGTGTGAGATTCTATTTCTTTTTCTTCCTTCTGTCCTATAGTTCAGAGGCTGATTTGCTGTTCCAGACAAGCGGCATAACCATTTTTCTATGGCTTATTTGAAAATACTGGTGCTGTTCTCACTAGAGAAAGATGATATAAAGCTTTAGAAAATTTACAGGAATATGAGGGGGGAAATAAGTGTAAGTGCCAGAATCCTGTGCAGAGATCAAGGAAAGTCTAAGTCCAAGAATTTCCATTTCATTATATTTTCATTTCTGTGAGTTCTAATTGGTTCCATTTCAAATCATCCTTTGCCAAGCTCTCAAAAGCCCCTTTTATTTCTTTAAATATATTAAACAGACTTTACATTCTAAAATAGACTATTCTAAACTGCAGTCTACATAGAAGTGATTCTATAGTGTGTTTTTTCTATTAACTATTGCTTATGGTAGCTTATCCCTTACTAGTAGCCCTGCGCACGAATCCATACACCAGTATCTCGCCAGTAGCTCGCTGCCGCCCTCCAGTAGCTCTCTGCCCACTGCCCCGCCCTCCTGTAGTTCTCCCTGTCTCCCCTCCCCCTTGACCCCCTCATAGCTTGCTGCCCTGCCCCTCCTATAGCCCTCCGCCACCCACTTGTAGCTCACTGACCCACCCTCCTGCTGATCCATGATCCAGTTGTTATGCGGTCAGTCATTATGCTTCACGGCGTAACAACCATTTGCATATTACATCTTTATGATATAGGATGTGTTTTGGGGGGTAGGGTCTTTATTGTGAATTCATGGTCCTCCAACTTTATTTGTGGAAATTACTTAAGGTATAAATTTAAATTGTGTTCTTCCAGAGTGATTTCCCTTTCCTTCTACTAGGAGCCAAGAGCACTGCCAACTAAGACCACTTTCAAGTAAACATTCAACTTGGGATTTTCAGCCCTACAAATAGTATGAACTCAAACCCAAAACCTACCTTCTTGCAGGCTTGTAGTTAAAAATTCTCATGTGAGACTCTTGTTTCCTATACCACCCACAGACAAAGCAAAGATAGACAGACAGATGTAGATCCAGATAAAGATACAGATATGTGGGTAGAAATTTCCACCTCTCCCTCTTCAGAGCAGGCTTTTCCTAGTTTATCCACTGAGGTTTTAACCATTTTGTGTGCCAACTCTATGGCGGAGTTCTGATTTGACCTCCTCAGTCTCCTGAGCCCCTATACATGGGCTGTTAAAACCCAAACTTCAGGCAATTGGAGATTGGGGACAAATGCTGCCTCCAGGGGCCACTTACCTTTCCTGATTCACACTATCCTGTCATCTCTGTCCTCCAAGGAATTCCCTTACTTTTCTGCCAACTCATCCATGCCTTGAAAAATTACTTTTAAAAAAAATACACTTTATCCATCATATTTAGTTTTGCTCTACTAAGAGGAGTTTCTTTACACATCTAGTCTGCCATATAGCTAGTAATAGAATGCTCAACCCAGAGACTTGGCAAAGGGGGCTGGATGCAAGGGCTAATTTGCTCTTATTTCTAAATATGAAAACTTTATAGAATTCATAGTCCTAGGCAGTATTTTTTCGTTTTGTTTCAGCTTCTTCCAACTTCCTTCGATGCCCATGGAAACCCCACACTGATCCCAGTTCCACACAGTGAACCTGGTTCTGGTCCCAGCTTCACATGCATCACTTGATCTCACATCAGTCAAACTCCCAACTGAAGGTCTGCTAAGTCTTGTGTTACACTTGCTTGTCTGCTCCACAGAGTAATATATCTTGCTGTATTATTATGCTATGTCTTAAATTTTCTACGTGGCAGGAGCCATGGTAAGTATAAAATTAGGTCAACATATGACGTTGACCAGAAATCAAGATTAAACTATTTTTATTGAATTTACAGGTAGAATTTCATGGGCACTTTTTTCATGTATCCTATATGTTTTCTCCTAAAACACTAGTATAAAAGCTAGAGCATCAGTGACTAATGATATCATTTTATTCATACAGGATGTTGAGAACAAGAATTTGATAAAGATAACCTCTGAGTCAAATAAACCAGAGATGGAGGCCTCTATAGTTCCATATAATATATATGAGCCAAAGAGCTAAAAACCAAAGACCAGGGCAGAATCTAGTGATACCGAGACATCACTATGTAGGAGGAACACAGGTCCAGAAAACAAAAGATGAAGGTAAAGAAGGGGGAGGACAGCTACACTCCAATGACTGAGAGCCAGGAAGTTGGTTGCTCAGAACCATGGCCTCCATGTCAGAGATCAGGATGGGCCTGCACTCAGTACTCCTCCAAGCTAGTGCCAGTCCTCAAACTGTTCATTTGTTACCTGTCTGCTAGGAGATAAAGAGCTATGCCAGGACTTAAATAAACCATGTCACAAATACATTTTTCTTGATGAAATAAAGAAGGTATAGATGTATGTTCTGGTGAAAGTTCCTTAATCCACACACCCCCTGCCACCAAGTAACATGGAGTTCTCTGACCATCTCCATTGAGATTATTGCTTTAGATAATCCTGCTTTGGCCAGAGGGAGCCTTAGAGGGTAATCACAGGTAGATCTAGGATCTGAAGGTTTATTAAAAAAAAAAATGGCTATAGCCAGTTAAAAAAATAATGAAGGGTAAAGACGACATGAATACTAATAACACTTCCATTGGAAAAAAATCATTTAAGAATCTATACTAATAAAAGGGTAATATGCTAATTAGATCAGACATCTTCCAGACAACCTTCCAGATGTCCTTCCAGACAAAGCCATGGTGGCGGGGCCGAGGCAGAGGCAGTTAGGGGTGATCAGGCTGGCAGGGTAGAGCAGTTAGGGCGATCAGGCAGGCTCCGGTAGCCCCTCGGGGGCAGGGCTGGCGAGTGGGCAGTAACAGCTGACCTCTCAGTCCCTTCTCCCAGCCATCAGGCACTGATCACCCTATGGCAAAAGGGGAACCGGGGTTTCGGCAGGGGGCGAGGCCAGCTGTGGGCAGCTAGGAAGATGGTCCTGATCGTAGGTCAGGCCTAGGGACTATACCCGCACACTAATTTCATACACTGAGCCCCTAGTTTATTATAATAAAAGAATGGTACTAAAAATGACCTTAAGTGTTAAAAAAGAAATTAAATGGGATGTTAATTCCATGTTAACATCCAAATAACAGGCTTGAGTTCAACCTCTAAAACTCATAATTTTTATGTATGCATTCTAATTTTATGTCAACCAACGCTATAATGGTTAAATGTGTTTTATATGTATAAATAGCATATTGTAATTTTTACAGGATTTATTTTACTTCATTGGTTATAATTAATTATATTCTTCAGTGAGATATTATTTGCTTATTTCTTGAAGCATGTATATGCACTTATTCCATATAACCACATCCATGGTACATGGACTCAACCAATGAACTCTGAAAATTAATTAAGAAAGCAAAAGGTGAGGTATGTTAGGACCTAACTAACTTTATTATCTATTTCTAAAGCCTCTGCTCTACAATAAAGCTTTAAGGAAAAAACAAGTAATATTATGTAAAAAATTTGCCATCAAAATTTTCATTTTTAGGGTAACTTCCTTGATATGTCACTTCATTCAGAAACACCACAATACCTACTACACCTTATATAATAATATCAAGTCTGCTTTATCTTAATACTAGTAGCCCTGCGCACGAATCCATGCACCAGTAGCTCTCTGCTGCCCTCCTGTAGCTCTCCGCCCACTGTCCCCCCCTCCTGTAGCTCTTCCCGCCCCCCTCACCCCTCACCCCCCATAGCTTGCTGCCCTGCCCCCTCCTGTAGCTTTTCTCCACCTGCTTGCAGTTCGCTGCCCTACCCTCCTGCAGATCCATGATCTGGTCATTACGTGGTTGGTCGTTACACCCCAAGGCATAATGGATAATTAGCATATTCCTCTATTATATAGGATATGTAAAGAATCATAATCCAGGAAAAAAGTCCTTAATACTTTTTCAAATTTTTATTGTATAGGCAGATACAAGATATAACTCCTTTTGTTCCAAAATATTTGAAATTGAAATCTACTGATGTATTTTATAAATGCACTAAAAATTGTAGTTGAAACAAAATAAGTCAATGAAAAACACCCTTTTAAAAAGTTAGGCTCATTTATACATTCTAGAATAATTTCTAAATATCTGCCATATACCTATAACTGCTCAACCATTAAATTACACTATTCAATTATAATCAAAAAAAGATTAAATAATTTCTATAGTTCTAAACAATGACACCAAAAAGAGAGTATAACTACTTTTCCAAGTCAGATGTAAATTAATATAGAAACACTAAAGCATACTAGTCTTCGAGTTTAACCACAAACATGTCAGGCTGTTTGGAGTTCTGTTGAATTTGGAAAAGATGTATAAACAGTTGCTAACAGCTTAAGGTTTTTAGTAAAAAGCCCACATTGATAGGTGGTCTCCAATCTTAGCTGAAAATTAACTGAACTATACAGGTGTAACTGAAAGAGGCTGGAATAAGGAAAAGCTCACAGGATGAAGTTTTTAAAAATTGGGGATTGGCCCAAGTCTACCACTAACTAATTGTGATTCTTTGAAAAATTATTTAGCTGTTCATGACTAGTTTCTAATCTGTAGAACTGGCCCAAATGACCTCTAAGGCGCCTTCAGCTCTCACATTCTATAATTCTAATTCAATGGCATGTTTTGTAATTGAAGGTAGACCTTCCATCCATTCACTGAGCAGAAGAAACCCTCCAGTCTTCTTATTGGGATCCATGTGTTTCATACTAGGTTAAATAGCAAGAGCATGTGGAAATACGAATCAGAACACAAGAACTTATCATCTTTTGTGAACCACATTCTTATCCACAATGCCCAGCAACAAGGCCTAGAGTGCTAAACAATTTGATGCAATAATGACAATACAGTTCACCAAACAAGGCCAAGCTCACTGGTTTCCAGGAAACTGAAAAGGGAAAGAATGTAGAAAGAAATAGTAGAGACTTTAAATGATGAAAAAAATGAATAAAGTTCAAACTGAGAATGAAAGAGACACAATGAAGATCTAAAAAGTATGGTCAATGCACTTAGAAGATTGGAACCGTGAAAAGTTTTTCCTAACAATACTAACAAAACATCTTTGAGAACATTTTATTACTAAAGGAGTCAATGAGATAAGAACAGATTGATTATTCTTTCTGTCTGGAGTCGGGGGGACTTCAAGGGGGGAGCAAAACAGAGAAAAAAACTCATGGACAACAGTGTGGTGACTACTGAGAGGCAGAGTAGAGGACAGTATAGGGTAATAAATGGTGATGGATGGAGACATGACTTGGGGTGATGAACACATAATACAGTGTACAGATGATGTGTTGTAAAATTGTGCACCTGAAACCTGCATAATTTTGTTAACCAGTGTCACCCTAATAAGTTAAAGAAAAAGAAAAAAAATGCAAGACTAAAATTGAATTATTTTGATTCATGAAAGCTACAATTATTATGCAACTTCATTAAAGGTATTTTTATCTAATCCAAGAAGTTAAAGATGTTCCTTTTTTAAAAAAAAAACATCCCATTAGCCTTAGTGTCACAATGGAACATTCAATATCTCAAAAACTTATACCAAATATGAGTTATTGTTACTATTTAACTTAATCAAAAATTACATCATTACTGCCCAGGCCAATGTGGCTCAGCTGGTTAACACTGTCCCATGCACCAAGAGGTCGCCAGTTCAATTCCTGGTCAGGGCACATGCCTGGGGTGCAGACTTGATCCCCAAGAGGGGGTATGCAGGAGGCAGCCAATCAATGTGATCAATGTTTCTCTCTCTCCCTGTCCCTTCCTCTCTCTCTAAAATCAATAAAAATATTTTTAAATACATAATGTAAACCCTTTACATTAAAGGGTTAAATATATATATAAATAAAACAAATAATAAAACTGCCTCATTGTGACTCTCTTTTCTTTAGAAATATTTATTTCTTTATCCAAATTAGTGTTTAAAACAATATTCTGTTGTAATAGAGAAACTAAGACAAAACTATAAAATTAGCCATTTACAGAAGCTATCATTCAGAAAGCATATTCTCTGGTCTATAGACAGCGGCAATATATTTATCAATCTCACATTCTCATAAAACGGGTTATTAAACTTGCAAAAATAACTTTCAATAGAATACTTAAGCCAACTACTACTAAATATTTAGGAAATAAACAAATTGAGTTTTAGATTATATAAATAACACCATTTCTCACCAAAAGAAAGTATCCCAAAAATCATAGGCAAAAGGACAAGGTGAACTAGCCCTACCCTAATTTCACAGCCACAAACCAAGTCTCTAAGAAACTGAGAGGGATTTAAGGTAACAGAGCAGGGCACTGACGACACTGAAACAAGGACTCAGGTCTCCATATTCCCAGCCCACAAAACATCTAGAAGCTTGTGAGGCACAATGGGCTTTGCAGAGTTTGAAATAGACACAGTCTCCTCCCTCAAAAGTACACACACAGTACACAATATGATATTGTGAAACACTAAGCAATTAAAACATAAAGACAATATAAATATAGATCAACTCTCATGTGCCTTTATCAACCAGATACCAGTTTCTGAAAGTATTGACTACAAAATACAAAACGGTGAAATTATTATTTATATGAGGGATTCCAAGTATTTTTCCCATGAATATTACTAGTTATAAAAAAAACTTATCACACTTTAATTACAAAAAAAACCAATATTAATCATGAAAAGTAAATCAGTACCAGAAAGGTAGTATAGCACAGTTGTTAAAGCTAATCATTTGAACCCTTTCTTACACTTACTAGCTATATAACCTTAAGGAAGTTACTCAATCTCTCTGTGCCTCCATTTCCTCACCTATAAATTGAAGGTAATGGTGTTTACCTCTTAGAATGGTTGTGAAGATTTGATAAGTTAATACATTGTAAAATACTTGTAACAGTGCCTGGCACATAGTAGGTACACAATAATTGCTCTCCTCTATTCGTATGTTATTCTTCTCCACTTAGTCAACAACAACCTCTTGACACTTATCATGTCTCAAGTCTAGCCAACCTTCAGAAGCCACTAGAATAAAACATAAGTTTCCTAAAGGACCCAGGTTTTGAGTCAAAAATTAAATAATGATAGAGATAAGATAAAAAAAGAACAGATACATGTTCAAGGCATGAGATAAATGATCAGAAATCAGGAAAACTGAATTATAGAAAATGCGGTCTTTGCCTGTCTTAGATTGGCAGGTGTGGGAGGAGAAGAACCAACAGTTTTCAAAGCAGGTCAAACCACAGTCATTTTATTTGACACATCCAGCTTGAAATGCTCCATCACCACCACAACTATTTGCCAAAAGCCCTTTACACTTCTTAATCATTCCTACTTCTTCTACTTCTTCCCCATATCTACAGACACAAGGAAAAAAAATCCTCAGAAAATAAAAATAGAGGTCTCCCTGAAATATAATCCCCATTAAATTTTCCATAAAAGTAAATAAAAATGAATTATAAAGCAAAGCACAATGCATCTATTCCCTTCAGATCTGCTGCCTGGCTGTCATTAGCAGACCTGTATATCCTGAGGCTCCAGGTGGGGGGTGCTGTCCATGGCTGGCAAATGCTAAGAGCAGTTCAGAAAGATGTGATCCTGAAGGGCGAAGAATCTCAGTCAGGATCAGTGCACACTCTTGGAGAGCTCTGAGGAGATCAGAATTTAACCAAAATCACTTACCTGATGTCACTCCCATGGAGCAGCATATAAAATGGATGATGAGAGAAGAGAGTGACGAGGTTATTAGTGGCTACACAGGAGGTGGCAATGCTGAGAGAAGGGTAACACAAGTCAGGACAGAAAAAATGTTCAAAGAGCCATAAGGAACTATTTTAAGATAAATTACACAGACTGGTGAAAACTTAATGAGGCTTGAAGATCACCCAAGATAATAGGACTTAGTAGAAGACAGAAAGTAGGTACTGCTGGCAATTATGACAAGACTAGTTCTGGAAGAGAGGATGTAGGTAGTTCAGCCTTATTATGTCTAATTTTAGGTAAAAGCCAAGTATCCAACTGGAAACATCCTATGGGTAGCTGAAAAAATCATAATCTCATAGAGCATTTTTAAATAGGAGATCACAATTTAATTGATTTAAGAGCTTTCTCTCATCAGCAATTATATATCTTTAAATGGCAAGTATTTAAAACATGAAATAGGCTCAAGAAGGATTTAGAATATATTAAAAATAATGAGAAATGCCCTGGCCAGTGTGGTTCAGTTGGTTGAGCAATGTCATCCCATGCACAGAGAGTTGAGGGTTCGATTCCCCATTAGGGCACATGCCCACCTTGTGGACTCAATCGCCAGTACAGGATTTGCAGGAGGTAGCAATCAATGTTCTCTCTGATCAATGTTTCTCTCTCCCTCCCCCTTCCTCTCTAAAATCAATACAAACATTTTTCAAAGAAAAAGATGAGTAATGATGTTTTATGAATTATTAACAAAAAGGTGGGAATATTTAAGTGATAAGTTCAATATGCAGATAGAATTTTATGCAGAGCAATACCAAATTTTTCCCCACACATATACAAAACAGATATTTATATCACTGTAAAACAGAATATTAGGCATATGTATCATTATTCTGACTTCAGTATTTCACAGATTTATTATGTCATATAAATTAAGTATAATACTCTTTTAAGTTCTATAAATCATTATTAGCTTTCATTCCAATTTTTACTGACAAATTCCCACGTCAGTTCTCATGACAGATTTAACACATAAATCCCCCATAAAACAGTCAAAGGAAACCGAAATCTTCTTAAATATAATCATTGATTACAATTAAATTTTAAATAACAAAAAAACTTACCATATTTTCCTTCATCTTTCTCAACTTTTCATCTATCTCTCTCAGCCGATTTTGCTGATCCCGTTGCTCTTTGGTGTTCCGAAGTACCTTTTCCCCTGGAGTTATTTCCATATTTTTATCATCATCATTAAGGTCAGGTTCCTAATTTTAAAAAGAAATAATTCATGCACAGGCTGAAAATGTACCATCACACACCAATCTAAAGCAACTGAGCTTTGAAGGTTAGCTTTGCTTCTCAAACAATATCTCTTCCCTTAAAATACAATATAATAAAGTGCTAATATGCAAATGGTTGCCAGGCCTTCACACTGTAATGGCTCAGACACTCAACACTGGGGAGAGAGGAATAGGGACCAGCTAGATACAAATGAGCTCGTGAGAGAGGAATGGGGACCAGCCAGGCTGCAACCTGGGAGAGGGACAAGTGGCATGCCCCACAGTCCCTGCAGTCCTGGGTGCCAGCAGCTGCACCTGCGGCCCAGGAGAGGAACAAGCCACCGCCCGCCCCCCTCCCCCCCGTGGTCCTGAGCACCTGTGGCTGTGGCCCAGGCAAAGCCACCCACCCACGGTCCTCTGCAGCTGCGGCCAGCCCGTGCAAAGCCGGCCTTGGTCCTAGGTGCCTGCGGCCAGCCAGAGGGAGGAAAGCCCAGGTCCCGGGTGTCTGCAACCAGCCTGGGTGTGGGCGAGGCAGAGGCAGTTAGGGGCCATCAGGCCAGCAGGGAAGCAGTTAGGGGTGATCAGGCAGGCAGGCAGAGGTGGTTAGGGAAGATCAGGCAGGCAGAGGTGGTTAGGGGTGATCAGGCAGGTAGGCAAGGGAGTGGTTAGGAGCCAGCGGTCCCAGATTGCAAGAGACAGTCGAACATCCCCCGAGGAGTTCCGGATTGGAGAGGGTGCAGGCCAGGCTGAGAGATCCCCTCTCCCCCATGCACGAATTTCATGCACCGGGTCTCTAGTGATATTTATAATTCTTTAAACTCTTCCTATTTGAGAAAGGAAAGGCCCGACTGTACATAAAGCAAGGAGGGAAATAAACTCAAATCATATGGGAAATAGGAAGTTAGAGTGGAAAAAGCAGTGGTCAGGAAGCAGTAACCTGGGCTCTGGTCCCTGTTCTGTACTTATCAGCTTGAAATTTGGGAAAATCAGTTTCTGTAGATTGAAGTTATCATATATAAATAATAAGACAAACCCTTGCCCATCCACGTTATGAGAGGCAGCAGTGTAATAGTGAAAGGGACCTAGACTTGGCAAAGTCAAGCTTTGAATCCTGACTCTCCCTGGTTCCTAAGATGGCCTTAGGGCAGTGGTTGGCAAACCGCAGCTCCCGAGCTACATGCGGCTCTTTGGCCCCTTGAGTGTGGCTCTTCCACAAAATACCACGGCCTGGGTGAGTCTAATTTGAAGAAGTGGCATTAGAAGAAGTTTAAGTTTAAAAAATTTGGCTCTCAAAAGAAATTTCAATCGTTGTACTGTTGATATTTGGCTCTGTTGACTAATGAGTTTGCCGACCACTGCCTTAGGGAAACCAAGCAACCTCTCTGAGCCTCAGTTTCACAATTTGCAAAATAACTAATAATAATAACGGTAATAATAATAATAATGAAGGAGGAGGTGGAGGAGAAAAAGATCTAGCCTAAAAGTCCATAGTAGGAATGCAACAAATCTTAGTGTGTAACAAATGTGAGCTAATTACGTCCTTTCAAAGAATAAGCATTATATAATGAAAGTATGTTATTATCATTAATATTTAAACTGATAGAACCATATTCTCCCAAAGTTAGTATTATTTCTAGGTAATATAAAAGGTCAGTAAGTCAGTCCTACATTTATAACTAAACTTCCTATCTTTTCACCCAGAGAATCTCTTACTCTGTGTTGCCATGTAGGTGACTGGCATAGATGTCATTTTTGAAGTTACTCAAAACAGAATATTCTCACATTTTCATTCCTTACATACATTTGGTCATAAAGAATAGTCACCATTTACCTTCTAACACCTCTTTAATCAAGGCCCTTCTCTCTTTTTCACTGACTACTCCTTATCCACTTGAACTAGTAGTTTTCAAACTCCATTGTGCTGCAGACTTACCCACAGAACCTGTGAAAATATTCAGAGGCCATCCTCCATCCCAGAGATTCTGATTTACTAGTTAAGGGCAGGGGATTGACAACTTGAATCACAGTCACTTGAGAACTTGAGAAGTATCGACTTGAGCTACTACTTGAGCTTCTCACCTGGGCTCAAGTAGTAGTTCATTCATTCCACCTTTTGCAAAGAAGCCACAGAGCAAGGTACAAAGTCCTCACCACTTTGTGGCCTGGTCCTGCCTATCTCTTCAGTCTCATCTCCCATTACTTGCGCATCTCAAACTCAAAGCCTCAGCAATATTCACTACTGCTCATTCTCCACCACTCCATACCTCCACCCTCCAACACCTCATGGAGATTCCTATTCTTTTGGAGCCCAGAACAAACATATCCTATCTAATAAAAGAGTGATATGCAAATTGACCATCACTCCAAGACATAAGATGGCTGCCCCCATGTGGTCAAAGATGGCCTCCACAAGATGGCTGGCAGGGGAGGGCAGCTGTGGGCAGTTGGGGGTGACTAGGCCTGCAGGGGAGGGCAGTTGTGAGCGATCAGGCAAGCAGGGAGGGCAGTTAGGGGTGACCGGGCCAGCAGAGGAGGGCAGTTGGGGGGGACCAGGCCTGCAGGGGAGGGCAGTTGTGAGCGATCAGGCAAGCAGGGAGGGCAGTTAGGGGTGACTGGGCCAGCAGAGGAGGGCAGTTGGGGGGAACAGGACTGCAGGGGAGGGCAGTTGGGGGGCACCAGGCCTGCAGGGGAGGGCAGTTGTTGGGGGACCCGGCCTGCAGGAGAGGAAAGTTGAGGGGGACCAGGCCAGCAGGGGAGAGCAGTTAGGGGTAATCGGGCCGGCCAGGGAGCAGTTAGGCATTGAATAGGCTGGCAGGGGAGTGGTTAGGGGATGATCAGGCTGGCAGGCAGCAGTGGTTAGGGGCAATCAGGCAGAGGCAGGCGAGCGGTTGGGAGCCAGCAGTTCTGGATTGTGAGAGGCATGTCCAACTGCTCATTTAGGCCCAATCCAGGTGGGATCAGGCCTAAACGGGCGGTCAGACATCCCTCAAGGAGTCCCAGATTGGAGAGGGTGCAGGCTTGGCTGAGGGACCACCTCCCCTCCCCCATGCATGAATTTCGTGCACCGGGCCTCTAGTATCTACTATAAAGTATTCCTTGACATACCCAGGACGGGCAACTATTCTCTCCAGCATTCCACATCATTGTATTACCAGACTGTCACTGCCCAGCCAGACACCATGACCGTTCCCACTCTGAATCCCAGCAAAAACCATATCTTGAAGCTGTATAGCACTGGTGTTGGTGAAGGCCCACTTCCTGATTCCTAGATGGCCATCTCCTTGCTGAGTCCTCAATGACAGAAAAGGCAAGGGAACTCTGTGGGCCTTCTTTATAAAGCACAACAAATCCATTCATGAGGGCTCCACCTTCATAACGAATCACCTCCCAAAGGCCTCACCTCCAAATACTATCACACTGGGGATGACATTCCCACATGTATTGTGGGGAACACATTCAGTCTATAGAACATAGTGTTCTGAAAAACATCCAAACCGGATTTCATTTTTAAATGAAAAATTATTTTTTAAAGGACACTACTTAAATAACCTATAGCTATGATTTTTTTTTAATCTTTGGGTAGGCAAAGAAAAGATATAAAAAATTTTAAATCAAACTTCATTAATGTATTTAAAATTTGCAAAGCCACCATTAATAGACAAGCCACAGACTGAGAGGAAAATATAACACACAAGTCTGAAAAAGGACTTGAATCTAGTATATATAAGGAATTCACGCAATTTAATAAAGAAGAATAAAAAGACAATCCAGTTCTAAAGTAACTTGAACAGATACTCCATACAAGAAGATATGTGAGTGACAAGTAAGTACATACATGAAAAAGTCTTTAACATTATAAGGCATCAGGGAAATACAAATTAAAATCACAGTAGGATATCACTGTGCAGCCACTAGAACACCCCAGATAAAAAAATTTAACACCAAGTGCTGGAGAAGTGTGGAACTCTCATATGTTGTTGTGAAGTATAAAATGGAAAACTGACAATTTCTTTAAAAATTAAACATTTGTCTATTCTATGACCCAGCAACTCCACTCCTCTGAATCTATCCAAGAGAAAGGAAAATGTATTGGTCATTTTGTACATGAATATTCATAGCATCTTTATGCATATCCCAAATGCCCATCAACAAGAGAATGATAAACAACGTGTGGTAAGCACCTGATGCAAGCTGGGATAATCAGACTCTTTCTGCTCTACCTCTTGTCTTGTGACTGGGTTTAGTCAATGTGAGGGGAGGAGTATTAAGAAATTGGAGGGTAAAAGAAGAGAAAGCTTGGAGTATTTTCCCCGCCCCTTGCTGCTTTGGCACTATAGTTTTGGCAGGGATGCATCCCTGAAGTGCCCATCAGGAAGGTTTCCTTAGATTCAACTGCATATTTACGCTCAAAGACGGAGGCCACACTTGGAGTCAGTCTATTCAGAAGGATTTAGGACAGGAAACACAGCAAAGCAGTGTCAGGTACCCTCTTCACTGGGAGTTTTTGCTGCAATCCATGTTGTCACAGTACAGGCACAGGGGCAAGGAAGCTACCCTGGTTTAAAAGCTTTCTTTATATCCCATAGGAGCATCATCTCCTGAAATGACTTTATAGGTACAGCATCCAAGGTCCCAGCAAGGGACATACATGCCCAGCCACAGGAATCATTGCATTTAGAGAAGCTCAAAGTATGGCTTCCCCGTCAGGTCTTTATAATTCTCCCATTCCATGGGGTCATTTTTAGCATAAGTGAAGCTGCCTCTTAACATTGTTGACATTCCAACTTCTATCAGTTGCCAGGGAAACAATTAGGAGAGTAAGGACAGCTCAAATTCCCATGCTGAAGGAGAAGGATTGGTTAATCCTTTGCTCACACTTTCTATGATTACAATTTTGGATGGCCGATTCTTTGACCATGGCTCTAGGTCTCCCTAAGCTCTGACACACTTATCCTTCCCCCTACCCACTGTTGCTAGTCCATGGGTGTCCCAACACCCCATACTGGCTCCTTTAAATCTATAAATAGCTCCTTCATTTACTTATCTTCAAAATCCAAGCTGAGTATTTTTCCTATTTCTTACCAAGAATTCTAACTGGTGTACTATGTTTATTTGTATGTATGTATGTATGAATGCATGTATGTATGTAAATATGTATATGTGTGTACATATTTGCAGAGAAATAGACTGGAAGAAAAATTAACTTTATACTAAAAATCTTAATTATTTTATCTTATTTTTTAAAGATATTTTTGTATTTCTTGAGTTTTCTACTACATGCATATATTAATTTTATAAATAGAACAAATCAGTTTTTATTAAAAAAAAAAAAGGCTACTTTTGTTTTTCTCTAACAATGTGACTCTCCATACACAAAAGACATTGGCCTGAAGGTTAGATTTTAGCCCCAGTTCTACTGGTATGACCAGCTATGTACTTTTGAACAATCACTTTCTCTTTCTGAATCTTAATTTCTTCTGATAAAGTTTCTTCAAACTCTAATAGCTTACATGCCTGTAATTCTGCACAGTTAGATCTAAGGATATGTAATACCTTTCCTCAGTCATGGTCTCTGATAGCATAACCATATAGTTCAAACATTTAAAAGATAGCATGTGATGAAAGCAGAGGCTAAGAGAAAGCAAGGAGAGGTATCATTGATTCTGGCAAAAAACTGCCCAGTGGCATATTCAAGAAGCTCTGTGGTGCCAGGAGAGGTTCTATTGTCACATTAATGTGCCCACCAGTTCTGTCAGTTTTCATGATCATCAGGAAATACCTTGATTTCCTATGTTAGAAATATTTGCACAGACTCTGACCATCCATATATTTTCTGTTTTTAAGTCATATAGGAATGCTTTTAATCAGTAAAATTCAGTTTGGTGAAAGCTCTCAAGATATGCTCAGAATATCTAAGGAGCCAGAAGAAGAGAACTATCCCTGAGGTCAATAGATACTTGCTGATTTGACTAATTGATTGCCAAGGTATTCTAAGTTCATCCCTAGAAAAATATGTATGGTGTTGACTGAGCCAACAGGGATCTTTGAAGTTAAGTAAACTCATTTCCAAAAGCCAGATACAGAGGAAATGACTCACATCTTCATAAGTTCTCTGACATGCAAATAAGGCATGAATTTTGGGACAGAAAAATACAAACCTGCCTAAATAAAGCCAGCTTCCCTGTGTTTTTAAACTAATGCTATACTTTTCCACAGACTACTGCTATTTCCTGTCATCAAATGGATGGACCATTTGCCTGACAGCACTGAAAGTAGGGAAAAATCTTTCAGCCAAATTGTTTTTATCATCTTCAAATATTACCACACAATGAAAGAAAACTTAACTATACAGGAGGCTTAACAAAAAATTTTAAATAAATATCCTATATAATAAAAGCATAGTATGCAAATTGTCCCCTCAACTGGAGATCTTCCAGGAGTTCGACCAGGGGGCAGGCTGGCTGGGGGAAGGTAGGTAGGCCCTGGCCAGTAGTGGCTGCAGATGACCAGGGGAAGGGAGGGAGTACCCAGCTGGCAGCCAGCAGCCACTAGGGACCCTACTAGTGCACGAATGTCATGCACTGGGCCTCTAGTCCTATCTAATAAATAGGGAATATGCAAATTGACCATCACACCATTACAAAGCTTCTGGCGCCCATAGACACAAAATGGTGGTGCCCAGTCCCCTCAGCCCTGCTGGAGTCCTCCAGTCCTTTCAGCCCCACCACTGAGAGCGGACAGTGGGGCATGGTGGCTTTGTTTGCAGAGCGGCAATGGCAAAGCCCCTGGGCCCCACAGAGAGCAGACAGCGGGGAATGGTGAAGCCTCCAGGCCCGCAGACAGAGAGCAGACAGCAGGGCATGGCAGCTTCATCTCCAAGGCGGCGGCGAAACAGCCAGGCCCCGCAGAGAGCTGTGGGGAGTGGGCCTAAGCTGTCAGTAGGACATCCCCTGACAGCTACTGGATTGGAGAGGGTGCAGGTTGGGCTGAGGGACCCCCCCACCGCCTGTGCATGAATTTCGTGCACCAGGCCTCTAGTCCAAATATATATAAAGAGTTAGGTGGTGTCACGACCAAATGGGCGACTGGTCACCATGAAGTGCACCGTGAGGGGGGTGCTGGTGGCGGGGCGGGACTGGGGACTGTTGAGCGGCGGTGGCAGGCTGCTTCGCGGAGTGGCCGTGAGCTTAGTGGAGCAGTCACCCAGGCGGCAGCAAGCTGCATGAAGCAGTTGCGGGGCAGGGGAGCTTTGCAGAGCAGTTGCAGAGTCGGGGAGCCTCGTGGAACAGTGGCGGGGCGGGGGGAGTTTCGCGGAGCATCCAGTGGCAAGCTTCGCAGGGCAGCAGCAAGCTTTGTGGAGCAGTCGAGGGGCGGGGGGAGCCTCACGGAGCAGTCAAGGGGCCGCAAGCATAGCGGAGCATTCTGGGGCGGGGAGCTTCACGTAGTGTCACAGAATGGCAGAGGCCATGAAACAGAGGCCGCTGGGCCTCTAGTATATATATAAACTTCAAAGTAATCTGTAAAATATAGGTGGTAATTTATCCCCCAGATTTAATGGGGAATGTGTGATAGGTTAACATTAGAGGCATGAACCTCTGAAGTAACTTGTTTATTCCTCAATCCAAATTCCCATGCTCTTAAGAGTGGCATACTTCTATAGTGTTTGGAAATGAACAGATGGTCAATAAGATTTCTATGCTCATGACCAGCATACATAAAAAATTCCCAGATTCCTGCCCTCACCAGTGCATTAAGTAATTTGAAGTCAACTGGACTCATGGCCATTGTTGGAACTCTGCAAATCTCTGGACTCAACAATAAAAATCTTTCAGGATTACATGTCAAGCAATGGTTTATATTTCCTCAGTTTTAGCTACTGTTGAAACAGGAAGAAGAAGAAAAAAAGTTAGTTGTTGCTATCAGCAATAGTATGCTCTTGACAGGAAAAGAGATTAACACAACTATAATTTTCCTCAATCAAATGTTTGTTGATATTCCATTGGTCTTACCAAATTATGTACAACTGAATCAATATTTTAAGAACAAGAAAATAAATCAAATTAAGCAGGACCTTTATATTCAATTACATTACTTGGTTTAAAAACAAATCCCTCTTGTCAATGAGAGCCATTTCTGAAGACCCTCTCTCAACCAGGAAAAAAAAAATCTTACCATGAACTGGAATTCTAGATTTAATAAGACTGATTGCATGAAAGATAAATTATACTTCTTTACAAAAGCCAACCTGAACAAATCTATTATTGAATCCAGTTGCTAAGGACTTAAGAAACTGAATGCTTACATAATTCCTATCTTAGATATTTCTGGAAAAAGCTAGACTCTCATACAGCTACAAATAAGAACTACAGTACTAAATTATGAAACCTCACTCAATTTTATGGTGGGATTTACTACACATGGAAAGAACTGATTTGTTGGGAGAGTTAGGAAATGAATACAGAAAAGTATGCACAGTTAAGCCACAGATCTTTAAAAAGTTGCTTCAATTAGTTCTCTTTTGCTAAGATGAAATGAAAATAGAAAGCAGATGTAAAACCTGCAGCCACATGATATTATTTACATCACAGCAATAGCAGTAATACGCCATTGGTTCTCCTGAATGTGACCACATGCTTTGTTTTACACTAAGGAAATCAGATATGGAAAAGCCAAATGCTGCTTTTAAAATATTACCATGAAGTTAAGAGCCAGGCCAGCGCATCTATATGAGGACATTGTAATCAGCAAGCTCATAAGGAAAAGGTTTCCTCTCTGCCCTTTTCACAACAACCAACACTTTCTTGATCTCTGAGTCACATTTCTGGAGCCTCTCAAATTATCATGACTCAGGTGCTTTATCATCCTAGGCTGACCAACTTGGCACTTTAAGGTTGCCATAGTCAGGTCAGTCAGAAAGTCTGCATGTTTCAACTTGAGTAACTATTTTTTGGACCACAATTTTAAAAATCTCAGAAAGAATCTTTTCACACCTTCATCAAACATACACTTTCTCAGTTCCCATAATGTGCTGCTTTTTGTTTCATTATATGATCACTCCACAACTTGTTATGTGATTATATACTATCCTCCAATAACCTACAAACTGTCTTAAGGCCAGAGATACAGCCACATACTAATCTGAATACTTAACATCATCCATCACAGCATCTCCTATGAAAAATAAGCCGGCATTCAAAGATGTGTTGATGCCTGTGCAGGGGTTGGACAAGTAACATAAATACAGGCAGTAGGCCTCAGGGCCTGCAATACAATATGAGTAGTGGAGTGGACACTGGAGCAAACTAGAGAATTTGTGCTCCTTATAAAGCAGCAGTTGCTACTCGGCTCAGTTCTGTAGTGGGCCAAGCAAAGATTCGGGACTAATGTTGCCAGATTTTCTAATTTTTCAACAGAAACTAGAAATTTTGATTTTTATATGAGGTCACCCAATTTTTAAATGTTGATTGTAAACCCTATATGGGCTAAAAGAAACCCATCTGTGAGCCCTACAGGCGACCAGTTCTCAACCTCCTGCTATAAAATGGCAGCCTTCTCCTGGGCCTCGGACCCCTGCTGCCTCATTCACAAGCTCCTCTTCCTCCTCCTGCCACTCACAGAAAGAGACTTTCTTCATACTCCTTCTAGATGTGCTTTCTCTCTCCTCTGAACCACCACAATACTTTGCTTTATAGCCTTTGATTGTGCTAGCCTATGTTGTTTCATACCTGTTATCTGTATAATCTGTGCCTCCCATAAAAAAATAAATTCCTTAAGTCACTTCTTATCCTTTTTATATAATAAAAGGCTAATATGCAAATTTCCCCCTCAAACAGGAGTTCTACCTGGAGTTCAACCGGGAGTTCGACCAGGGGTTGGGGCGGTCAGCCAACTGCCCGTGGCCCCTCCCCCCTGCCAACCGCACCCTCAATTGGCCCCTCTCACTCTGATCAGGGGGTGGGGCTGGCCGGAACCCACCTGTGCATGAATTCATGCACCAGGCCTCTAGTTATTCTAATAATATCATTGGTTGAATTCTGTGTCAGACACTGCTAAGCATTTTACATATATTAACTCACCTACCCTTTAAAAAAACACTAAAGAATTGTATTATTATTACTATTTTACAGATGAGGAACCTGGAGATAGGAGTATTTCTAATTAATTCCCAGGCCTCAGAATAGTAAGTGAAAGAGCCAGCACTTGCAGCAAGTTCTATATTTGCCTGACGTACCTTTAAGTGTCCTATAATTCCTTGCACACAGTGAGCACTTAATTAATATTTGTTGAATTGATTGTTGAAAAACAGAAGTTTATATTTCATTTAAAAGACATTCTCTCTTAAGGAGCATGGAGAAAAATTTTGATGAGTTAACGGTCTGCAGAAGGAGTGAAAAATAAAAATAATGTGAATATTCACTATGAATATTTGTGGGTCAGCAGTAGATTGGAGCCCATTCATCAACTGACTAGATATGCCGCGTTTATCTAAGATATTTTTCAGTGTATTTATTCAAAAAGAATTCCAATCCAAAAATAATATTCATAAAATAATTTGCCAAGTTAGCATTTCTGGCTTGAAAATTCAATGTGCAATTCTGGTTTTAGTTAGAATGAGGAAATGCTAAATGGAAATTGAATAAAAGCTCAAAAGATATTCTTTATTTTGCATGCAAAAAGCACTCGTCATTCCTTTTCAACAACTAGGATGTCATATTTGTTTCTCCATCCAATGGGAGTCGCAAAATGCAGTTTTCCCTTTCCTTTTAATTAATGTTTCACATAAAAATATATCATCTCAGTATGTAACAACTAAGTAATGTAATGGTTCCCCTGTTACTATTTTCTAAATATTTTATCAGAACCATAAATGTGCACTCTGAAAATGTGATTTAAATGACAATGACAGAATCTAACCATAGTTATTTAAAGTCCTAATGGGTAAACAAATGTCTAAATTCTCAGTTTCTCATTCAAGAATAACATTTGATACCAAGAAAAAGATATTTTCTATCTTTAGGACCATTATTCAGCTTTCAAATCTCAGCTGCCACTGAAATCTAACAACAATAAAATTTTTTAAAAATCAGCTGTAACACAAGGATATTCCCCATCTTGGCTTCCTCCTTTTGAGAAATTGCACCCACTAACATAAATAAACTAGCCATGTAGTTAGTGTTGATGTCCAGGGGTACATTTGGACGGGGACAGAGATTCCAATTCTCTGTTTTCCAAGAACTCTGATCCCAGTCCAGAAATCAGTGGTTTCCATCACCACCACTTCTGCTGCATAAAGGGCTCAGAAGCAGCTGTGCCTGGCCCTTAGACACATAACCTCAGGAGGCTAAGCTGGCTCCATAAAGATTTGCCAGTGACCAAACTTTCTTCAGAACATTTCTTAAAACTGCTCTTTCCCCTGAGATAGTTTAAATTGGCCCAAAGCCAAATTGCAAACCTTCAATTGATAACTTGGATAAAAGATTCACTATAAAGAAGAATTATTACCTATAGACTACTGATGTTTAAATCTTTTGAAAAACAAAGAAAATTACATGCATGTAAGAGTGTACAGAAAATGATTTGATGAGATGTTTCTAAAACTGGTAGAGGGTCAGTAAAAATAACAAGAGACCAGCCATTTTCTCTTCAGGTAAAAACTGCTATCCAAGGCCAAACTAGATCCCAAGAAGTACTGAAATATAGTGGGGGTGGGAGAGAGGGAATAATTTTACTTTTCCAAAGCTGCTATTATTTTTCTGTTTTCCTACACCTTCTACTAGCTTTGTAAAAGAATATTTGAGGGAACTATTGAGAAAGGAAACACGTTCATTTCAAAACCATCATAGGAGAGTAGCCATCAACCTGGTGAGCTTCACTGCTTGATGTTCCATTAAAGGAGCTAAAGAATGTGTCAGAATAAGGGATAGTGGCTACCAGTGCTAATACCTAGAACTAGAGGAATAAAGGGAAACATGGCTCCCAAAGGACTAATAAGTGCTATATCGATTTTCTTCCCTCTCCTCTCTCCTGATCACAATCAAGAATTGGCTTTGCCCTAGCTGGTGTGGCTCAGTGGATAGAGCATTGGCCCATGGAATGAAGGGTTGCAGGTTCAATTCCAGTCAAGGGCATTACCTTGATCCCTAGCCCCAGTTGGGGCACATACGGGAGGCAACCAATTGATGTGTCTCTCTCACATCGATGTTTCTCTCTTTCTGTCTCTCCCCCTCCCTTCCCTTCTCTTTATAAATCAATGGAAAAATATCGTGGGGTGAGGATTAATAACAACAAAAAGAATTAGCTTACATCTTAAGAAATAATAATATTAAAATAATATTTGCTCAATAACTCCATCCCAGCAAATTACCAACTGAAATAAAAATGAATAGTGAGAAGTCACCAAAGGAAAATACACACTATAATAGAAATTACTATTGCTGTAGTTGTGGTCATGGAAGGAAAAGCAACTGGGAAGAAGGAAAAGCAATTGGGAAGAAACCTCTTTAGTTAACAAGTGGACTGCCAAATGTGAACTAGCTTTAGCACACATAAACCTGAGCAGTCCATGCACTCTTATGATATACCTGATCATTCTGATGTTCAAGTCCTAGAGAAAAGCTGAACGTTGTTAGGGAGGCTGCAGAGAATTCTTGGAGCTTTGTATCTATTTCAGCAAGCTGTTGATGCTGGGTGACTGCCAGTGTATATCCTTCACCTGGGACCAGCCAACCAGACGGATCACCCTAGAAGGAAAAAATGGCCACCAGATCATTCCCATGCTATATTTTTCCCCAAAATATAATATACCTTTCAGACTGCTACTTCAATGCTCAGGATTTCACCCCAAAAAAATTTTTTAATAAAACAAAAGCATAGAATTAACATTGGCATAGTGAAAGAAAAAAATTAAATAGCTTATTATTTCATTATCTGCCAACTCTGTGTAAAGTATCTCCATAAATTACCCTTTGTACGTTTTTTGCCCTGTGGAATAAATCTCTTAGCCTCACAGTTTGATTTTCATGGTATGCTCATTTCTCCACTTCGTGAAAGTGGTTGTAATATGATGAAGAGGGAGAATCATGTTTATCCTATAATAGACATGGTATTTTCAAAATTTGTCCCTGAAAAGTAACATAAGACCTATAAACTCAGTTGTTTGGATTTTATGAATTTAACTGGCCATCTAACTCATTCAACTATCATTATCCTATCTAATAAACAGTGATATGCAAATTGACTGTCACTCCAAGACACAAGATGGCCACCCCCATGTGGTCAAAAATGGCTGCCCCCATGTGCACACAAGATGGCCAGCAGGGGAGGGCAGTTGTGGGCAGTTAAGGGTGACCAGACCAGCAGGGGAGGGCAGTTGGGGGTGACCAGGCCTGCAGGGGAGGGCAGTTGGGGGTGACCAGGCCAGCAGGGGAGGGCAGTTGGGGGCAACCGGGCCTTTAGGAAAGGGCAGTTGGGAAGGACCAGGCCTGCAGGGGAGGGCAGTTGTGGGACATCAGGCCAGCAGGGAGGGCAGTTAGGGGTGACCAGACTGGCAGGGGAGGGCAGTTAGGGGTGACCGGGTCAGCAGGGGAGGGCAGTTGAGGGGGACCAGGCCTGCAGGGGAGCGCAGTTGTGGGCGATCAGGCCAGCAGGGAGGGCAGTTAGGGGTGACCGGGCCGGCAGAAGAGAGCAGTTGGGGGAGACCAGGCCAGCAGGGGAGGGCAGTTGGGGGAGGGGGTCCAGGCCTGCAGGGGAGGGCAGTTGGGGGGCAGGACTAGGCCTGCAGGGAAGGACAGTTTGGGGGGACTCAGGCCTGCAGAGGAGGGCAGTTAGGGGTGAGCGGGCCAGCAGGGGAGGGCAGTTGGGGGTGACCAGGCCTGCAGGGGAGGACAGTTAGGGGCAACCAGACTGGCAGGTGAGGGCAGTTAGTGGTGACCAGGCCTGCAGGGGAGGGCAGTTGGAGGTGACCAGGCCTGCAGGGGAGGGCAGTTGGGTGGAACCTGGCCAGCAATCGGGCTGGCCGAGGAGCAGTTAGGCATTGATCAGGCTGGCAGGGGAGTGGTTAGGGGGTGATCAGGCTGGCAGGCAAGTGGTTGGGAGCCAGCAGCTCTGGATTGTGAGAGGTATGTCCAACTGCCCATTTAGTCCTGATCCCACCAGGATTGGGCCCAAATGGGCGGTCAGACATCCCTCAAGGGGTCCCAGATAGGAGAGGGTGAAGGCTGGACTGAGGGACACACCCCACACCCCACACCCCACACTCCCCACGCCCCCCCTTCATGAATTTTTGTGCACTGGGCTGCTAGTGGTTTCATAATAGATTAAGAACCATTCATAACATTAATTCAAAAATCTCAAACTAAAGAACATATATGCATAACCCATGGACACAGACTTATGGAGAAGTCCTGTGGTGAAGGGGGGGCCAAAAGAAAGAAAATGGGAGACATCTGTAATGCTGTCAATAATTTTTTTTTAAGAATCTCATACCAAGTGCCTACTCTGTGTAGGAATTACACTGGTGATTCAACATGAACCAGGGAGGGTCAACCACCCTCTGTTAGTTGGACAGGAAGGAACAAAATGGTTGGAAAAAGGCTTCCTGGCAGAAATAATCAAACTTAATCATATCTTAATGAAAGAAACAACATGCACTTTAAAACTGCAGCTGGTGAGGGCAAGATTAGAGGCAGAAAACCCAGTTAGGAAGCAAATTTCATAATCTAAAACAAAAGTGGTAAGTGCCTGAACTGAGGAATGTCTCCTGGGAGTACAGAACATAAGACAGACTACAGAGAAACTTAGGAAGTAGAATTTACAGATTCTAGAGATAATGTGATGGAAGATTAAGGGAGGAGGAAGGATCAAGGATAAACACTAACTTCCTGATATTGTCAACTAGGGGGATGTTGATCATATTGACCAAACTAGGGAACACAGATGTGTTAGGTTTGAAAAGGCAAATGATAAATTCTGCTTGGGACCTTTTGATATTTGCACGGATGTCCCTAGGATGTCCACAGATTGTGTTAGGTAGTTAAACAGATGTCTGAAGATCAAGAGACAGGAGGAGAATCCAAGATGGCGGCATAGGTAAACACCTAAACTGCTGCCTCGCGCAACAATTTCAAAAATTCAACTAAAAGACAAAACGTCTATCACCCAGAACCACGGGAAACCTGGCTGAGTGGAAGTTCTACAACTAGAAGGAAAGAGAAAGGAGCATCGAGATGTGCACGAGCGCTGAAAAGCTGAGGTACGGAGGCGCGTGATCCGGGCTGGCTGCGGGCGTTGCTTTTTTCAACCCAAAGGGAGACAAGCCCCCGATTACTCTGAAATCCAGTTTCTGGGGAGACGCGGGGGACCCAAACTCCTACGGGGAGAAGCTGGACTGTCTGCCAGTGAGGGGGGCTTACTTGCAGAGCTGCGCGCAGGAATAATTGTTTACGGCACTGGGGCACGGGACTCCGGGACGCCCTTGGGGACACAGAGCCGGCTAACTAGCAGCCATTGCTGTTTGCCACGCCCTAGCCTAGTGACACCCTGAGACCCCACCCTGAACAACCTACAAACCCACCCAAGCTCCAAGCAGCAGCCTTAGCAGAAGAAAGCCCCGCCCTATCGCAGCTTAACCTAGCAAACTTGCAGCCCGGGTCAGACAGCTCCAAAACCTCCAAACCCCAAGCAAAGAGGAGAAAACTGTAGCTCTCACTGTAGCTCCTGCTGGATGGCCTCAGACAGTAGCTGACCTGCACCCCATTGGAGATCCAGAAGCCAGTGTACCTAGTGGTCAGAGTGAGACACCAGATTTCAACTCCTCACATCCATAAGTGACACATTCAAAGGCAGACTCAATGAGCACCAAAGCCCCACTGAAACAAGTCCTGCCCCTAAGTGTGTCTTCAGCGCAGCAGTTCTTCCATTATAGACACAGGGAGTGCTCACAGCTAATTGGCCTGGAGGTCAATTCCTTCCAGTATACCAACAGCAATTAAGGCTTTAACTGCACCAAGTCTTTGCACTCAGCCCACAAAGGGGTGTACCAAGAGTGTCCACATCAGGTGATTGGGGAGGCTGAGCTACTGCCCCCTATAGGTCACCTACCACACAAAGCTACTCCATCAACACAGGGAAGCAGCCAAAATGAGGAGACAAAGAAACATGTCACAAATGAAAGAAACGGAGGAAAGCAAACTACTGGATGACATAGAGTTCAGAACCACATTTATAAGGTTACTCAAGAATCTTCTTAAAACCGCTGAGAAACTTGATGAGACCTTCAAGGAGCTTAATGAGAATGCCAAAAAAATGGAAAAGGATCAGTCAGAAATGAAGCATACACTGTCTGAAATAAAGAATATACAGAAACTCAACTGTAGATCAACATACCCCAAGAATCAAACCAAAGATCTGAAATATGTGGAAACAAAAAACATCCAACCAGAAAAACAAAAAGAAAAAAGAATCCAAAAATATGAAGATAGTGTAAGGAGCCTCTGGGACAACTTTAAGCGAACCAACATCCGAATTTATGGGGTGCCAGAAGAAGGGAGAGAGCAAAATATTGAAAACCTATTAGAAGAAATAATGACAGAAAACTTTCCCTGCCTGGTGAAAGAAATAGATGTACAAGTCCAGGAAGCGCACAGAACCCCATACAAGAGGAATCCAAAGAGGACCACACCAAGACACATCATAATTAAAATGCCAAGGGCAAAAGACAAAGAGAGAATATTAAAAGCAGCAAGAGAAAAACAGTTAATTACCTACAAGGGAGTACCCATACGACTGTCAGCTGATTTCTCAACAGAAACTATGCAGGCCAGAAGGGAGTGGCAAGAAATATTCAAAGTGATGAACAGCAAGAACCTACAACCAAGATTACTCTACCCAGCAAAGCTATCATTCAGAGTTGAAGGTCAGATAAAGAGCTTCACAGACAAGAAAAAGCTAAAGGAGTTCATCACCACCAACCCAGGATTACATGAAATGCTGAAGGGTATTCTTTAAGGAGAGGAAGAAGAAGAAAAAGGTAAAGATAAAAATTATGAACAACAAAATGACATCAAATACATACCTACCAACAAGTGAATCTAAAAATCAAGTGAATAAAAAATCTGAAGAACAGAATGGACTGGTGAATATAATAGAATCAGGGACATAGAAAGGGAGTGAACTGACGATTCTCAGGGGAAGCAGGTGTGAGGGGTGCGGGAAGAGCTTGGACAAAAATCTTACTCCTATGGATGAAGACAGTGGCGGGGGTAAGGGCATGGGGTGGGGTGGGGAATCAGGTGGAGGGGAGCTATGGGGGAAAAAATAGAGGAACACCTGTAATAATCTGAACAATAAAGATTTTAAAAAAAAAATAAAAAAAAAAAAGACCAAGAGACAGAACTGGGTTGGATATGAGTACTTTGGACTCGCCCATACATCTATAGTGGCTTGAACCCCTGAACCATGGGAATGGGTGAGATCACACAGGGAGCATGTAGTACGATGACAGAAGAGTCATGAAGAACATTTTTAAAATAAAAGGGCAGGTGGAGGGCAAGGAAGCTTAAGAATTTCATAGCAGGACACTCATACCAGGAATCAATCCCTAGATGAAATACATGCTAAAACCTATGCAGAAAGACATAGGTTTCTTTGTCTCCCCTTGACCCTAGCATCAAACCTCCCTTCCTGTTTCAGTAAAAACAAACATGCATGAGTCTTGGTAGGAGACAGGTTCCCACCAGACACTCCTTCTCTCTGGCATCAGGAAGACAAGCAAGTGACCTGGATTCAGCCAAACAGAAGTGAACACCCTGGACCTTGACTCTGAGGGAGAAAGAGAGATGCGAAGGTGCAGGGAAATCAGGGAAGTGATTAAGGGGACAGCAGTGGCAGTGGGCAGTGAGGCCAGTGTTGACAGCAGTGAAGGTGGCAGCGGTGACCATCCTGCGGGAGTGTCTGGGACTATGGTACAGTTTGAAGCAGCCTATTTCTGAGGAGTTTCTATGGCCTTGTTTGATATCGGTGTGGTTTACAAACCTGGTTCTCCAAATTTCCATTGAGTCTGTGAACTACCCAAGTCTCCCAATAAATTCAGTTTCTGTTTTGGGTTTGTTTTTGTTTTTGTTTTTTTAACCAAAGTCCATCTCTGTTTCTTGTAACCCAGAACAGTGACTAATACATTTTTTTCAAGTTATTTATAATAAAGAATATAGGCAAAAAGCCTAAATGTCTAAAAATAAGGGAAGAGTAGATTATAGTATATTCATATAAGAATATGATACAGTAATAAACATTTTAAATACACTTGGAAATTGGCATATGAAAGTCATACATAGTTATTTTATAAATAATATTACCTAGCTGCTCACAAGTAAGGAACTCTGGTTAATTTTTCCTAAATAAAAATGATATAAATACTGTATTACTTAAATGAGAAATAATAAAGTATCACCAAAAAAATAAAATTATGGAATCACAATGACTAAATATTGGTTAATGAATTTTAAATTCTTGTCTGAATGGAATTCTTTTTAATGATACTGGAGGTAAAAGAACATGTCAGATTAAATTCAACAGAAATATAAATGCTCCATTCACTATGCAGTTGCAGAAGGAAATTATATGTAACATATAATAGATGTTATCGTGTTTTTCTGTCTGTCTAGCACCTTCTAGATACTCTTGCTATGTGTGGGAAATCTGTAGCTTTTAGGAGCTTGCCTCCCTAAGGCAGAACCCAGAAAATGCTCTTCACCATCCTCCTCTACGGCTAGGGCCCAGGCTAATAACCAAGGGTCCACAAACAGCTTCACCCATTTGGCACTGAGTAAGACGTAATTTGAGATCTGATGCAAAACCCATTTTGCTGGAAAGATGATAGTAGAGGCATCTGGCTTTGGGAAGTGACATTAGTTTTAAGTGTGAGTTTCCAATCCAGGAGGAAATGTCTTAAAAATTCTAAGTATCCTAGAGAGATTCAAGAGAATATTACACCCACACAATTAAACATGCCAGTAAAAGGAACAGCCAGAGGGCAAGAATTCTGGGGAATTAAAACAGAATTATCATTTTAGTCATCCTCTTTAAGTCTCATAGGTGTTTATCAGAGATGAAGTGGTGGGGCACTCCATAAAGGGCACACAGAAGTTTGAGAGAATACAGCAAATCTGAGGAATGACTCGAAATTTGGTGCCATTTGAGAATACAGTAAATGGGTATCCTCCTCAAAGTGTTCCTAAAGTCTTCCTGCCACACTTCATATCTTCCTCCTCAGAATCTCTTTTTCAACATATGCCATTATCTACCTGGCTTTATAGAATTACTGTATAAAATGTCTATCTCCCATGCCAGAGAATAAGACAAAACCCTCTTTCTCCTTAGAAGACTTGCAGAAAAAAAACCTCTCAGCAAATATTAGTTCAAAAAAAACAATAAGTAGGCCCTGGCCAGGTGGCTCGGTTGGTTGAAGGTGTCGTCCCTTACACTAAAAGGTTGTAGGTTTGATTCCTGGTCAGGGCATATAGCTAGGTAGCAGGTTCGGTCCCAGATCAAGAAGTGTACAGGAGGCAACTAATTGATGTTTCTCTCTCTCTCTCTCTCTCTCTCTCTCTCTCTCTCTCTCTCTCTCTCTCTCTCTCTCTCTCTCCCCCCCCCTTTCCCTCCTTTGCTCTCTCCCTCCTTCCCTCTCTCTCTAAAATCAATGAACATTGAGGATAAAAATAAATCTCAAAAGAGGGCTAAGTAACTAAATTGCAGAAATAGAGGAACAGACATGATTGAAACCCAACTTGGAAAACTGTAAAATGAGTTCATATGAGCAAAATTACAAAAAAAGATAAAGATTGTAAGAAAAATGTTATAAGACCTGGAGGAGAGATCCAGAGGTTCTATACCCATCTGTGACAGACACTTGTATACTGACTGACCTGATCCCCTTTTCCAGTGTTCCTCCTTGCCTTCCTCTGCTACAGAAATGAGAGAGTGAAATAACTGAATCCCAGCAACTCGGCAAACAAATGGCTTTGTGACACAGCTGGGCCAGTAACACACGGGTGAAGTCCTGAGGACACTGTACCTTCCCAAATGAAAAGGCAAAGCCTCAGACGAGTGCCTCTTATGAGGAGCAAGGAGCTAGAGAAGCAGACTTGGCCAAGTCCAAGGCAACAAAGCCAAGCAAGGATTGGTCTCAGCGGAAGACCTGCTGACCCCTGGGGAAGCTCTGGAGGACAAACTGAACCATAGAGCTAATCTCGTTTAGTGAAAGGGCAGGGTTAGGGAGGAGCACTCCCCTCCCATTTAGCCCAAGACAATTCTCTAGGAAGGAGGCAGCTGTACACCTTTGGAATAGGGCAGGGAGGGTGGATGCACAGACAGGTGCCAGGTAAAAGGGATCTGAGCAGGGTCCTAGCAGCATTCACTACATCACGTCTCCATTAAGCATAGGGGAATAAAAACTAGATGACAATGCTAAGAGCTTCAAGGAACACAGAACAATGTATTTCTTTGTAGAAGTAAAGAATATTGCTATAAGTTTAGTAGGCAAGCAAGTGCAAATGCTGAGCCACTATACTCCTATGTTACTTGCCAGGGCCCTATAAATACTGGCACTTGCACCCTGAATTACATGCTGTTCTCCTTAGACTCAGTCTGTGCTCCCCCGGACTCGTGAATGCTCCAAGTTAACTGGCAGAAGCAGGACAGTGTTCTTTAGGTTTACTAAAGACTACATTGAAATATCATGGAGCTAGTTTAGGGATAATAGGAAATGTCCAAAATTACAGGATACAGAGGAGAACATATACCATCAGTACTAAGCCCATTACATCACAGGCAGAAGTTATTATTGTGATAACCAATGTGTAGCAACTCTTATAATGACATAAAATAATCCTTTGGAAGTCAATAATGAATTGACCAAGAATAAATTTGAAAATGTCAATAAAAATAAATTTGTAAATAAGATTTTTTTAAAGCCAGACAATATTATCTCATAATTTTTTTAATGATGGTGAATGTATACTAATAAGTCAATAACATGATAAAAAATATATATTAAGAAGTGTAGAGGTCACTGACTCTCAGAGTTTACATACCTCACAACTGGACAGCCCCGAATCTCTGTCATCTAAGTCCTTCAAAAGCTCAACCAGCCTTTTCTTCTCTCTGTCAATCATAACCTCTGGTTTTCCTGAATTCTTGGCCATCTACAGAATGTATTAATGAAAAATATTAAAAACTCAAAGCAATTCATAGTTCAGGAAAATAAAAATGAAATCTGAGGTTACTACGGTATAGATACACAAAGTAAAATTTGTGAGATTAGGCATTTTCATTTGCCAGTTAATTTGATTTTATGTCAAATTTTTGGTACAAGTCCATTCTCCAAGCAAAGGTATTTCTACTAAACAAGCCCTCATGTTAATCATTTTAACAAATGTTTTATTAGTAAAATAAAACACAAGCAATTTTTCTCACCTCTCTTTATATTATATCAATGCAAAAACGTATTTGCTGGGGCATTTGGAAAGAATCTTCTTGCTACTTCCTATGTGGCATATATCCACTAAATGAAACTGCTTTTAAATTTTAAGAAAATACTGTCAGGAGTTTAAATAAAGATTTAATTACTATTGTTAAATAGGGAAATGTATAGTGGCGCTGCTGTGTCAGCAAGAACTGGGGTATGGGAAAAACACTATTGCTCTTGGAAAATTAAACAATAAATCACCATACAATGAGCCAGCACAAAGAGAAAGATCAAGTTGGAAAAGGTTCCCTTCGGGTCAGAGAAACATGGAGCAAAGAAAACTCAAGAGCCCCAGAATCCAGACCTGGCAGGGGCAGGCTGACCCATGAATATTGGTCAGACTGCTGCATGGAAGTGACATGCCAATTGTGGCAAAAGGATCAGGCTTCCACTGTGAAAATTCCTTACCTCACTGCTCTTGTTAATACTTCACACTCACCAATGCAGCTTTCTAGTGACCTGACTGCCACCGTCGTTTACCATCAGCCTTCTGTCCACCACACTTACATTTCTTGCTGTAAATTAATTAATTGGCATTCCGGTCTAATACAGGGCCCCTGAGCCCTTGGTTAGTCTGAATCTGCTTTAAGAACAAACCATGTCAGGCTGCAGGCCTCTTAAGACCAAGGTCAGGCCTTTGAAGCCAAGAGCTAATCAAGGCAAGTGACAAGGGAAGGGCCACCAGGAGGCTCAGGTGGGTGGGCCAATGGGGTTGGGAGGAACAACCAGTTGGGCTCTCCAGCTCTGTCAGGAGCATTTTCCATTCAAATTTCTAATTGTACCAGCTAGAAAAGCAGTCTCGTTACTTTAAAAAAAACAATTTTATTAATATGCAATTTAAAATCTGGGAAACATGTTCCAAAGCTCCTATCTAAATAAATGTTTTTCAAATTGCAGGAACAAGATTCATTTCTGGTTTTTGGAATAAAGGTGATGAGTAGGAGAGGATAAGATAAAATTAAATAGAAAATAGTAAAGTACTGGTTCATAAAACTATTATTTCAGTCATATATACTGTTTAGATCATATACATGTACCACGGTTAAAAAAATATTTAAAGACACTAAACACAACTATTTCCATTATCACAACTCATTTAGTCCACATTCTGGCTTCTAAATTTCTAAATACGTACCTCAATGTTTCGCTTAATAAAATCCTGGCTGTGTTTACCCCTGAGCTCAATCTTTTCTGTATTTGAGAAAGGGTTCTTTTCTGCTTTGATCAATGACTCATTTTTTTCCACATCACAGGTAAAATCTAATATTAAAAAGTTCAAAATTTTTTCATAATTATGATTGTCAGTTATGCTAAAATTTTACCTTAAGCATATATAAGAAGTAAAACACACATTAGAAGAACTTCTAATTTCCAGATCCAGAAACCTAATATATAGAGATTTATTCTTAAAAAGATGTGCTACTTAATTTACAATGAAGTTCTCATAAAATTTCTGTTATTCATTATCATGTATCAAACTGCTTGCTGTTGATTCCTTTGGAATCCTGAAGAATGTGAAAAGAACCATGAGACATGTAAAGGAGAAAGTTCTGATGTTATGGTAATTTTAAAATATATTCTACTTTAGTCTTTATATGAAAGAGAACTTCCCCTGAAAGACTAGATTCTTTATTAATTTGCCATCATCTCTCAGAACATCAACTTTTTGTTCAAACCTGTCTTTTAAGCAAGGTCTGGGCATAAGTGTCCTGGGTGTTATCACAAACTCCTGGAGCCCATCCTACTTTGACAGTTTTCTCAACCATTAAATAGAGACTTAAGTCAGCCTCTGAGTTTTTCAGATCCTGAGTGCTCCAAACAAGGGTAAGAACAATGCTTATGCACTTTTATTCCCTTTATTAAATACTAGAGGCCTGGTGCATAACATTCGTGCACTTGGTGGGGGCAGGAGGAGTCCCTCAGCCTGGCCTGCACCTTTTTGCAATCCGGGAGCCCTGGGGGATGACGGCTTAAGCCGTCAGTCAGACATCCTTAGCACTGCCTCAGAGGCAGGCCACTGAGCTCGCCAGCTGTCAGCCTGGCTTATGGTTGAGCAGCACTCCTCCTGTGGGAGCACACTGACCTGTGGGAGCACACTGACCACCATGAGGCAGCTCCTGCATTAAGCGTCTGCCCCCTGGTAGTCAGTGTGCATCATAGCCGTTCAGTCAATTTGCATATTACCCTTTTGTTACATAGGATTAATAGGACTAGAGGCCGGGTGCACCGATGGAGTCCCTCGACCTGGCCTGTGCCCTCTGGCAATCCCAAACCCCTCGGGGGATGTCGGAGAGCTGGTTTCTGCCCTATCCCCACAGGCCAGGCCAATGGACCCCACTGGTGCAAGAATTCGTGTACCAGGCCTCTAGTATACATATAAGATCTTTGATTAATCTCTTCCCACCCTCCCTGCTCCCTGCTTCCCTCTGAGATTCATCAGTTTGTTCCATGTTTCCATGCCTTTGTGTTGAGTGTCTGCCCCCTGGTGGTCAGTGCATGTCATAGCTACCAGTTGAACAGTCGAATGGTCAAACAGTCGAATGGTCGCTTAGGCTTTTATTATATAGATCTTGCTTTCACTACAGTCAGGTTTAAAGCATTTTAAAACAAAATCATATGAACCCCTCACTAATGCTTTAAAACTATGCATTAGTTTAAGAAGGAGAGTCTTCTTAAATGACAAGTGGAGTCCTCCCTACAAAATAGGATAGACTGCCACATTCAAGTCCAAAAGGAAAAAACACCAGCCAGCAGCTCAATCCAGACAAGGTTTACTTAAAAGTTATCTTTGTTTTACAAGAAGGTTACCTCAAGGTTATAAGGATTAAGGGTATTTGTAGCTAATTATCCAAGATTAAATATAAATTTAATCATTAAACAATAAATTTTGATAACAATATCTGGAAAGAACCAGGAAAAGAATAATATCTTTGGTTTTAAATTCATTTCAAACAAAAATAAGTTTGAGTAAAACCAAGTTTTATTCAAGTTTAAGTTATGAGTTTCTAGACAAATAAATCTGTGCTTTATAATTGAGGTTTTATTTTCTAATCAATTAAATCATATTTTTAAATCAACTACCAATAGTTAAAATAGCAGTTACTGTTTTGGTGAATGGTCTCCTTAGATATAAAATATGTAACTTTTTTCCATAATCCAAGTTGTAAATAGTCTTTTCAGTTAAAATATAAGGTTTATCATACAGTTGGAAGTTTCCTGTACTCTTAAATAATACAGTATTAAAATAACTCAAATTAAATGCATCCAGATCTACATTTTATTAGAGTTTCTTTAAAATATACTTTTAAAAAATTGTAGAAAACAATGGATTGTCTGGTCAGAATTGTCTCACTAGATATGTCCCTTTCTACTCTCCATCCTTGTGGTGATCCCTGGCAGAAGCTGCCATATTCTAAAGAGACCTAACTCATACTGTGTAGGAGGAGTTGGCTGGACCAGTGGTAAGCACTAACCCAAGTTGGATAGGTTGTCTCTTAAGATTTTGGAATAGAGTCTCCTTCTCAATGACTATCCACAGAATATGCTCTTGGGAATAAAAGAGAAGGTCTACCACCAGGATTCTTTCCATACATTTTCTTTTTTGCTTTAGCTAGGTTTTCATTACTTGCAGCCAGCTTTCCTTATCTCTTTTTATATAAAATTTTAAACATCCTAAAGTGGAAAGAATTGCATAATGAATCCTCAACAATCAACTGATTAACAATGACCAATCTAGTTTTATCTAGAACTTCACCTACTTCCACCCACTTACTGATTAAATCACATCAAATCATCTCATCTGTGGATACTTCTGTATACAGTTAGTACTTTCTTATGACAATATGTAAAAAAAATAAATCACACAAATTCAAGCATACCTTGATTGGCATTCTGCATTAGGTTTTCATATTCTTCTGGAGGCACTTGAGTATGAAACACTGAGAAAACTGTGTCTTCATGCTTACTGCAAGAAGGATCTATCGATTTTTTTAAAATCATTTGTTTAATACACACAAAATAAATAAGGAATTGTGTACACAATTTTGATATCAAATCATGAGAAAAACATGTATGGTAGAATTGAACAATTAAGTAAAGAGGTGGCCAATGGTGAGAGCCAGATTTCTCCCTGTTGGAGTGAAGGTTACAGATGAGCAAGGGGAAAAGGCTAGAATGATCCATTTGGTAATAAAATTGGAAACATCAGTATGGACTAATTTTTATCTTAATATAGATACAGATGGTTACATGGAAATATGTATAGATAGGTTAGTATACAGATAAATATTTCCTTTCTTGGAGGGCCTAGAATTAACAACTCCCCAGCTGCAACAAGCACACCTAACATTCAAATCTTGGTTTCCAATATTTTTCAATCAGAGGAACCAGGGTTCCTTGGAAAAATAGCTAAATCTAGGACACAGGTAGGATATATAGCAGATGAGTCTGGAGCATCTTCTAATGCCATAAAGTAAGAAAGTGCTCAACAACCACAACAAAACAAAACTCAAATGATGGGGATATGTCTAAGGGACATAGGAGTCGACTGAAAGAGCTCCCAATGGCCAAAGCTGGAAAAATTTTGAGCAACAAAATAATATACTATAGGATTATAACACAACGTATACAATAAATACCCATTAGTCTATACTGATATAAATAAATAAGCATGGAGAATACACAAATCCCCCTTGCAGAATAATTCAAAATAATATATGTAAATACTCTGTCTTCAAGGAGGTAAAGCTCAACTCCCTATTTCTTAGGTATGATCTGTGCATAGTTACTTCCTTCCAAAGAAGGAAGTATGGAAAGGGTGTAAAAATAGAGCAACTTTGCTATGAAGAAATCTGACAAACACTTCCTCAGCCAGCTGACCAAAGTTAATATCAATGGTGATAAATTATGTGGATAGGATGATGTGATGTAATGGAAAGGCACTTTCACTCTTTGGTCTTCCAAGAACATATAACCCTAGTCAAATCATGAGAAAAACATGACAAATCCCAATTGCTGGAAATCTACAAAATACCTGGCCAGTCCTCCTCAAAACTACCAAGGTCATCAAAAACAAGGAAAGCCTGAGAAAGCACATAGCAAGAGAAGCCTAAGGAGACATGAGGAGTAAATGTAATATGGCATCCTGGATGAGATCAGAGAACAGGAAAAAGACATTAGGTGAAAACTAGATGTCTGAATCAAGTATAGACTTAAGTTAATAATATGTCAATACTGGTTCATTAATTGTAAATAATGTACCATACTAATGTTAGTAATGGGGAAAATTAGTTGCAATTTTATGGAAAATCTCTGTACTATCTTTATAACTTTTCTGTAAATCTAAAATTATGCTTAAAAAGTTAACAAAACTTATAGATTAAATAAAAGAAAAACATGAATAAAATTAGAAATAATAAATGGGACGTATAAACAATAAGAATTATTGCTTTAAAATGCTATAGTATACAAAATTTTATGTTACTGAAAATTAAAATCTCGGTGAAATTGATAGTTTAAAATCTCAGTGACATGGCTGTATTGCCTCCAGAATTGACTCCAGAAGACTAGTAAACTAATACTAAATATAAAAGAAGCTGAAAAAAGATCAGAGAAGTGCCTCCAAGGAATTATTTGAATCAGATGGTTTTTCCAGTGAAATTTTTCAAATTTTTAGGAAACAGATAATCCCCATGTTATATAAACTATTTTAAAGGATAGAAAATGAACAGCCTTTTTCATTTTATGAAGTTAACATAGCCTGACAAATCATACACATATTCATTTGCCCCAATCCCACCCCTACCCCCAATACCACAATATATGCTCATGGTGGACACAGTCAACCTCTCTCTCTCTCTCTCTCTCTCTCTCTCTCTCACACACACACACACACACACACACACACACACAGCTTATCTCACTTATAAATGTAGATGCAAAAATTCTGAATAAATTAGCCATTCAAATTTGGTACTGAATTAAAAGAAGAATCCTCCATAAGCAAGAAATATTTACCCAGGAATAAAAGATTCATTAAGTATTTAAATCTATTAATTTTAAAACATTAAATAAGTTTGTCAAGTAAGAAAAACTTTAGGATAATTTAAATAGGTATTGAAATGCATTCAATAAATTTCATCACAAAGAAACCAAGATGCCGGCATAGGTAAGCACCTAAACTGCTGCCTCGCACAACAATTTCAAAACTACAACTGAAAGAACGGACACCATCCAGAACCACAGGAAAGCTGGCTGAGTGGAAATTCTGCAACTAGACGGAAAAAGAAAAGCTCACGGAGAATTGGAGGAACAGCACAGGGTCTTTGTGCATGCAGAGAGGAAGGGCGGCTGAGAGCCTGGCTGACTTTCTCTGGCAGGAAGGGGAAGGAAGCCCCCGACTGCACTGAACCCCAGTTCCGGGCGAAGCCCCGTGGACCCAGGCTCATACAGGGGGAGTCTGGACTGTCAGGTAGAGAGAAAGACACTCAGAGACTCGGACACCCAGGGGAGGGGGTCTGGAGGCGCACGCGTGCGCGCCAGTGTACACAAAGACTGAGGAGGTTGTGACAGGCTCTCCCTAGAAGAAGGGAATCAGAAGCTCCTGAATGCACTGAACCCCAGGTCTGACTGTACTGAACCCCAGTTCCAGGCAAGCCCCTGGGGACCCACGCTCTTGCGGGAGGAATCTGGACTCTCTGGCAGAGGCTTGGGAGCCAGGGAAGGCAGAGCGCGCGCGCACGCACAGGGCAGGGCTGACTGGAAGCCAAGACTGTCTGCTCCGCCCTGAGACTCTGCCCCATCCTAGCTGAACACAGAGGCTTTTGCAATTTGGCAAGTCTAATCCTATAAGGCTGTCTCCAGCACCGAACTTCTCCCAGCATAGACACAGCTGATCCTCACAGCCAACTGGCCTGGAGGTCAATTCCTCCCAGTGATACCAACAACAATCAAGACTTAACTACAACAAGGCTGTACACACAGTCCACAAAGGGGTGCACCAAAAAGTGTCCACCTCAGGTAACTGAGAGGCCGACCCACTGGGCCATATAGGAAACCTAGCACACAAAGCTACCCTACCAACTCAAGGAAGCAGTGAAAATGCGGCAACAAAGAAAGAGATCACAAACGAAAGAAATGGAGGAAAACAAACAACTGGATATAGAATTCAAAACCACGGTTATAAGGCTTTTCAAGAGCATCCTAGAAAACACCGATAAATATAACGAGACCCTCGAAGATATGAAAAAGGACCAACTAGAAATTAAACATACAAACTGACTGAAATAAAAAAATATTATACAGAGACCCAACAACAGACTAGAGGAACGCAAGAATCAAGTCAAAGAACTGAAATACAAAGAAGCAAAAAACACTCAACCGAAAAAGCAAAAAGAAAAAATAAATCCAAAAAGTGCAAGATAGTGTAAGAAGCCTCTGGGACAACTTCAAGCGTACCAACATCAGAATTATGGGGGTGCCAGAAGAAGAGAGAGAGCAAGATACTGAAAACTTATTTGAAGAAATAATGACTGAAAACTTCCCCCACCTGGTGAAAGAAATAGACTTACAAGTCCAGGAAGCGCACAGAACCCCAAACAAAAGGAATCCAAAGAGGACCACACCAAGACACATCATAATTAAAATGCCAAGGGCAAAAGACAAAGAGAGAATATTAAAAGCAGCAAGAGAAAAACAGTTAATTACCTACAATGGAGCACCCATACGATTGTCAGCTGATTTCTCAACAGAAACTATGCAGGCCAGACGGAGTGGCAAGAAATCGACAAAGTGATGAATAGTAAGAACCTACAACCAAGATTACTCTACCCGGCAAAGCTATCATTCAGAATTGAAGGGCAGATAAAGAGCTTCACAGATAAGAAAAAACTAAAGGAGTTCATCACCACCAAACCAGTATTATATGAAATGCTGAAAGGTATTCTTTAAGAAGAGGAAGAAGAAAAAAGTAAAGATAAAAATTATGAACAACAAATATATATCTATCAACAAATGAACCTAAAAATCAAGTGAATTAAAAATCTGAGGAACAGAATAAACTGGTGAATATAATAGAATCGGGGCATAGAAAGGGAGTGGACTGATAAGTCTCAGGGGGAAAGGGGTGTGTGGGGGGTGCAGGAAGAGACTGGACAAAAATCGTACACCTATGGATGAGGACAGTGGGGGGAGGTAAGGGCAGAAGGCAGGGTGGGAACTGGGTGGAGGGGAGCTATGGCGGGTAAAAGGAGAAATAATTGTAATAATCTGAATAAAGATTTATTTTAAAAAAAAGCTAAAAATGGAACTCCCATTTGACCCAGTAATCCCACTTGTAGGAATATATCCCAAGAAACTAGAAACACCAATCAGAAAGGATATATGCACCCCTATGTTCACAGTGGCACAATTTACCATAGCTAAGATTTGGAAACAGCCTAAGTGCCCATCAGCAGATGAGTGGATTAGAAAACTGTGGTACATCTACACAATGGATACTACGCTGTGGTAAAAAAAGAAGGAATTCTTACCATTTGCAATAGCATGGGTGGAACTGGAGAGCATTATGCTAAGCGAAGGAAAATAAATATCACATGATCTCATTCAGTTATGGAATATAGTGAACAACATAAACTGATGAACAAAAATAGATCCAGAGACAGAGAAGCATCAATCAGACAGTCAAACCTCAGAGGGAAGGTAGGGGAGGTGAGGGTAAGGGAGAGAGGTCAACCAAAGGACTTGTGTGCATGCATATAAACCTAACTAAGGGACACAGACACCAGGGGGGTGAGGGCATGAACGGGTGTGGGGCGGGGGGGGCAATGTGGGAATAAGGACACATATGTAATACCTTAATCAGTAAAGAAAAAACATTTTTAAATAAAGAAAAATAAATAAAACAAACAAACAAAAATATCCATACTACCCAAAGCAATCTATAGATTCAATGCAATCCCCATTAAAATACCAACATCACCTTTCATACACCTAGAACGAACTCTCCAAAAATTCATATGGAATGAAAAACAAGGGCTCCGAATAGCCGCAGCAATCCTGAAAAGTTGTAGGGATCACAATACCAGGTATCAAGCTATATTACAGAGCCACTGTTCTCAAAACTGCCTGGTACTGGCACAAGAACAGACACATAGATCAACAGAACAAAACAGAGAACCCAGAAATTGGCCCAAACCACTATGCTCAATTAATATTTGACAAAGGAGGCAAGAACATACAATGGAGTCAAGACAGTCTCTTCAATAAATGGTGTTGGAAAAATTGGACAGATACATGCAAAAAAATGAAACTAGACCACCAACTTACACCATACACAAAAATAAACTCAAAATGGATAAAGGATTAAACGTAAGACGGGAAACTATAAATTCTTAGAAGAAGCTATAGGCAGCAAAATAGCAGACATTTGTCATGGCAATATCTTTACCGATACAACTCCAAGGGCAATGGAAACTAAGGAGAAAATAAACAAATGGGACTACATCAAAATAAAAAGCTTCTGCACAGCAAAAGAAACCATCAACAAAACAACAAGAAAGACCACTGCACGGGAGAACATATTTGCCAATGTTATCTCTGATAAGGTTTAATCTCCAAAATTTATAGGGAACTCATACAACTTAATGAAAGGAAGATAACCCAATCAAAAACTGGGCAACGGACCTAAATAGACATTTTCCAAAAGAGGACATACAGAAGGCCAGGAGACATATGAAAACATGCTCAAAGTCACTAGTCATCCAAGAGATGCAAATCAAAACCACAATGAAGTATCATCTCACACCTTTCAGAATGGCTACCATCAACAAATCAACAAATGACAAGTGCTGGCGAGGATGCGGAGAAAAAGGAACACTCTTGCACTGCTGGTGAGAATGCAGACTGGTGCAGCCACTGTGGAAAATGTATGGTGTTTCCTCAAAACATTAAAAATGGAACTTCCATTTGACCCAGTAATCCCACTTCTAGGAATATATCCCAAGAAAACAGAAACACCAATCAAAAAGGATATATGCACCCCTATGTTCATAGCCACATAATTTATCATAGCTAAGATTTGGAAACAGCCTAAATGCCCATCAGCAGCTGAGTGGATTAGAAAACTGTGGTACATCTACACAGTGGAATACTATGCTGCTGTAAAAAAAAAAAAAAAAAAAAGGAATTCTTACCATTTGCAACAGCATGGATGGAATTGGAGAACATTATGCTAAGTGAAATAAGCCAGTCGGAGAAAGATAAATATCACATGATCTCATTCATTTGTGGAATATAAAGAACATAAACTGATGAACAAAAATAGATCCAGAGACAGAGAAGCATTGAACAGACCTTCAAAACCTCAGAGGGAAGGTAGGGGAGGGTGGGGGTAGGGGGTAAGAGATCAACCATAGGACTTATATGGATGCATATAAGCATAACCAATGGACACAGACAGCAGGGCATGTGCTGGGGGTTGGGAGTGGCCGGGGAAAGGTCAATGGGGGGAAAAGGAGACATAAGAAATACTTTAAACAATAAAGAATTCAAGTTAAAAATATTGGAAGTATGTCACTAGATGAAGAATTAAGAAGACCACTGATAAAGTATAGGAGAAAATACATAACACTGAGAAATTAAGAAGCTGGAAGTTGACCAGGTAGCACCAGTAAGTGTTATTTTGAGAAGTCTGACCTTTAAGGAGAGGAAGAAAATGGAGTAGTATCTGTTTGGGAGTAGGATGAAGAACGGAGGGGGGAGTTTCATATGTATGTTTGGTTGATTTGATGGCTCTTTGATTCTGTTTTTAGTATCAGAAGATTCAAGCATGGTAAACTGAAGGGAAGGAGCCAGAAAGGAGAGAGGGTGAAGCTCCAGGTGAGACTGAGTGATTCATGGATCAAGAGTCAGGGGCAAGGTGAAAAGAATGAGATGTTATTGACTTTGACCTTCTAGAAGAGCATCTGAGGGAGGTGGAGGAGCACAATCAGAGTGCAGTTTAGGGACAAAAAGAAAGAATATGGAAAGGATTCCCACCTACTTGATCCATTTTCTCTGGACAGTAAGACTTCCAGAGTGAAGAGCTTGCAGAAGAGAATAGGAGGTTAAATGCAAAGTAACTATTTGGAATAGCTACTTTGGAGACTGCCAAAGAAATTGTTAGGCAAGACTGAGAATCCAACTGAGGTTAAAAACCATACTCTCTTAGCTGTATTAGCACAGTTACATCATTTTCCCCCTCAGTCCTCTGCAAATCAGAGCAGAAAGAGACTACCAGATTTTCTTGGAATATTTAATCTTAACATCACAAAAGCAGCAGGAGTATCATATACCTGAATTTCACAGAAAAGCACTTCAAAAGAGGTATTAACAGATTTTGAGAGGCAGGATTAATTAATATGTTGATGTTGTGTCTTTACACACACTCATAAATTTGGAAACACAAGAGGACACAAAGGCAAAAAAAGTATAACCTCTATGAAAAACACCGAGAACAAACATCCTATCACTGTATGTATGTGTCTCAGAGTATTGAGTTCTATCTCTGTCCATGAGATAAATGCTAAAAACGAAGGGAAACTCATAAGTTTTGATTTTCACAACATTCTCTAGAAAAACTTAAAAGTGATCCCTCAAAAATGGGGTGGGATAGACTTTTAAAATATTACCAAAATCTCTAGCAAGTGCTAATATTGTCTACTTCAAAATCTCAGTAAACTTGAGGTTATTAACTCTGGGTTATAAAGTCAAAATATGGTAAAAAAAAAAAAAATTTTTTTTTTTAATTTGGCTTTTATCTTTTTCTTGGAGTCAGTCCTCATTTGTGTTCAGTGCCTATAAATAAAGTTAAGTAACTCAACAGCAAATACAAATAAATTTTTTTTTTCCTTTTCTTTGCTATTGGCTACTTGTGATGTGAGAAGGGAACTAGTATGTGTGTTGTGCTAGTCCAAAGTCTGTCAAGTTACTCTTAAATAAAAAGTTAAGGAATGACTGAAAGAGAGAAAAAAGAATACTCATCCTAAGAATTTCTCACTTTTTTAAGGGGAAAAAATAAGAATAAAAGTAGTAGATTTGGGTATGTTAATACATGTGTGTTTAAAGTTCAAGTCCAAAAACTTCTGGCTCTAACATCTACAAGTGACTTTTGAAAAGTAGAATGCATTTTAACTAGATGCTGCCATCTACTGGACAATATATAAGAACTCTGCGCTTGCCTGATTTTTAAAAAAAAGCATTCATGGAAAGACACAGGGCAAAAAAGATTTCTGTTTTTCTGTTTGCATCATAAGCCTGAAGAAACAGTAACACAATAAAGTTGTCTCTTCATTTTGGTGATCTGGTCAAGTGTGAGCTAATCAAGATGGATGGTAACATTTGTTTTACCTCACTTTTATTCCCATTTCTTGTACATCAACCCTACTTATGTATCTTATCTGCTTCACCAATACATAATAATCAATTTTATAAACCTTATAAATAATAAATACATATAACTTAAATGAAATAAAGATAAACATAAATAAATCTCATAAATCTTATCTGCTTTGCCAATATGTAATAACTAAGAATTCAAAATCTAAAATTTGAAACTCTAACTCCAGCTTCCAGCTCATTAAGTTCACCTAATTTCCATGTTAGAACATCAGTACTAATCTAACATGAGTGTAACTGTCTACAGGGTTTATAGCAGTCATGTGACTTCAGAGATAACAACTGTGAGCTCTTCAGGTTTAAGGCAAATATACATGTCATGACTAATAAAAATTAGTGTATTTGATGTTCTGATTTAATTTTGAAGAAAGGGCAAAAGTTTTGTCCTCCCAGGCCAAAAATTCACTTAGTAGTGAACTCTGACTGAAAAGGTTAAAGTCAAAAGGCCACCATTGATCCTTTCATCTGTTGCCTCATCCATTAGCTCTACTTTCTAAAATACTGGGTTTCCCCCAAAAAAAAGCATAAACACTTTGAGTAATTATTCATCTCAATGTGTTAAATCTAAAAAGAAAGAAACATCAATTGAGCTATCAGTTATTAAAAGTGTGCACACATATTTTAGGGGACATATGGTGGGATGCTATAGCATCCAGAACCTCATTCCTGACATTGACCATGTTTTTTATTTGGAACTAGAGGCCCAGTGCGCACGAAATCGTGCACCAGTAGCTAGCTTCCACTTGCCTCAGCTGGCTGTCCCGCCCATCACCGCTCGTAGCTCATGCCCCGCCCTCTGCCGCTGGTAACTCTCTGCTGCTGGTAGCCCTCCACAGCTCACAGCCCTCCGCCCCACCCCGCCCGCTGCGAGAGCCACCGCTCGTTTGGTTGTGACAGCGTTACAGCGTCACGACCACAGGCTTTTTATTAATATAGATGGGGGGGAGAACCAGTTCTATGAAGGTGAATTATGGACAGACATGAAAGAAAATATAAGAAGTTTAACTTTTCGAGACAGATTATCTTCATACAATATTCTTTAGACATTTAAGTTAGTAAAAAAGTATTTTTACAAGAGCTATGCAGTCTTTCTTCTTAAATAATGTAGTCATTGCTAAACAGCTCTCAGAGAGAGAGAAACATGTTATTAAAAAACTTTTTGAAAAAGACAATATACCTGCTCTAACAAAATGCATTACAAAGCTATACTAATAAAAACAATGAAATACTAATATCAATGCAGACAGAAATATTAAGACAGACTGAGAAGAATACATCACTTCTGGGGTTATTCTTGCCAAAAATGCATAACCTCCATCGAATCAAGAGAAAATATCAAACACACTGAAGTTGGAGAATATTTTATGACCTAACTGACCAATACTCTCCAAACATGTCAAGATCATAAAGACAAGGAAAGACTGAGGAACTGTCACCAACTGCAGAAGACTAGAGGGACAGGACACTAAATGCAATATGGGATCCTAGATTGAACAGTAGAAAGTAAAGAGGACATTCATGGGGAAACTGATGAATGTTAAGGTCTTTAGTGTAAGTAATAGTATTATACCAATGTTAATTCCTTAATTTTGATCATTGTACTATGGTTATACAAGATGTGAACATTAAGGAATGAGGAGTATACTGGAACTCTATATATTATTTTTGTAACTTTTACGTAATTTTTAAATTATTTCAAAATAAAAAGTGTGGGGTGTTTGTTTTTTCAACAAAACAGAGGCATAAAACAATGACCATTTTATTATGCTCGTGATTCTGTGGATCAGTAATTTGAGGGACACCACAGGAACCACTGTCTCTGTTCCATCATGAATGGGGCCTCAGCTGGGTTGGCTGCATTCTACTGGAGATGTCTGGAGCAGTGCCCCTGGGGTCATAGGTCTACCCTTGGCTATTCTGTAAATGGTATTTGCTAGAGAGGAAATGTCCAAAATTGTTCCTTCATTCAGATGTCTTGTGCCTGCACTAAGATAGCTGGAATAGTCAGTGTATTAGTTTCCTAGGCCTGCTGTAACAAATTACTATGGGCTGGGTGGCTGACAACAACAGGAATTTATGCTCTCATAGTTCTGGAAGCTAGACATTTTAAATCAAAGTATTGCCAGGGCCATGCTCCCTCTGAAGTCTCTAGAAAAGAATCCTTTCCTTGCCTCTTCCTAGCTTCTGGTGGCTCCAGAATCCTGGTGTTCCTTGGTTATTCCAATCTCTATCTTCACATGGCCTTCTTCCCTATGTCATTGTTTTTCTGTCTCTATTAATCTTCTCTTCTTATAAGGACACCAATTATTGGATTTAGAGCCCAGTCTAGTTTAGTATAACCTCAACTTAACTAACTACATATGCAGAGATCCTATTTCCAAACAAGGTCACGTTCTGAGGTTCCACGGGGACATGAATTTCGGAGGGACTACTAAGCTCACTATAGGCAGAATTGGTCAGCATCATTCTCTCTGCATGGAGATAGACCCAAGCAACTTCTGAGCTCTCAATGCTGGGGCTGGGAAGGAACAGACCTGAAGGAATTTCATCCACATCAAAGTTCATGCTAAAGAGTTGCAGGTTGTTGGGATTCTAAAGTGTTAGACATTCCTTTTGTAGAAAACAAATGGATTCCAGGAGTCTCAGAGAAATCAGAGGTCCCTGCTTAGAGCCAGTCTAATGTCCAAGCAATACTAGATGACCACTTATATGATATACATTAAAGTATTTCAAAAGTGTTCTGCCAAACAATACCAACAAGCTTCCCAAATCCCTAAAATTTTCACCACTATATATATACCAGGTAGTAAGTTAAATAGATTATATGACTCCATAATCTATATAAAAAGAAAAATAAGGAGGAGAAGAAAAAGGAAGATGAAGAGGAGAGAGATCACAAATATACATACACACCAGGGGGGAAATAGAAACATGTGTGCAAAATTAACTGGCTGGTCTCAAAAGAGCAGGATTGTTAGAGAACAAGAAATAGGACAAATCAGTAATGGATTTTTATGAAAGGGGTTGCAGAGCCCTGAGTGAGATACCTTGTGGAGGATCCTAGGCCATTAGGGAACTGTCTGCATAAACTGGGTGTCTAGAGGCATCTAAGACATACTAGAAGTAAAGGCAAACACATACTTTGTCTTTTTCCCAATTTTTCACTGCCTTGTTCCCTACCCTTGAGCAGATAGCAGCTCTTAAAAACTCTGAAACATACCAAAGCTTAACGTAGTTCCATATAATCCTACCTAATGTGATAATTTCCTCTAACAAAGAATTAAACTCATGAAGAAAAAGAAAACATAATTGAATTGGAAATTTTACCTTAATCCAAATATTCTATGACTGAGATAAAAATAAAATGAATTAATTTTACTCACCAACAGTTTGTTCTGATGCAGCAGTCAAAGCTAGAAACTTTTTTGTATTTTCCATTTCTTCATTACTAGGCAAAGCTTCCCTATGTTTTGCAGACTAATGAAAGAGAAATTAAAGTTTAAATATGAGAAAAGAAAGCAACATCGGCCCTTGCTGATTGCTCAGTGGTTAGATCCTCGGCCCAAGGACTGAAGGGTTGCAAGTTTGATTCTGGTCAAGGGCACGTACCTTGGTTGCAGACTTAATCCCATGTGCAGGAGGCAACCAATCACTATATCTCTCTCACATCAATGTTTCTCTCTCTCTCTCTCTCTCCCTCTCTCTCTCTCTCTCTCTCTCTCTCCCCCCCCCCCTCCACTCTCTCTAAAAAAATCAATGGAAAAAATATCTTTGGGTGAGGATTAACAAAAAAAAGAAAGCAACATTGATTTTTATTAAATTTCAACTTGGTTTCCAATCTTGTACATACAAACAAGAAAATTTAGGTCACTTTTATTCCTTGAATTAGGAAATCTATTGTTTCCTGTCCCCACAAAATTGTCAAGTATTCCCAAATTCAGTCAGATATAATGTCCAAGATTATATCATAAATAGGGGCCCAGTGCATGGATTCATGCACTGGTGGGATCCCTCAGCCTGGCCTGCAGGGATCGGGCAGAAAGTGGCTCTCTGACATCCCCCAAGGGGTCCCGGATTGCAAGAGGGTACAGGCCCAGCCGAGGAACCCCACCAGTCACAATCGGGGCCAAGGAGGGACCACAGAAGGGCTCTAGGGAGCCTCTGGCCCTTATCACCCAGTCCTGATCAGGGCAAATCGGGGCTGGCTGGGGAGGGACTGTGGGAAGTTGGCCAGTAGGGAGGGACTGCGACAGGGCTCCAGGGCATGCCCGCCATCTCACTCAGTCCTGATCCCAGACCCCAGCAGCAAGCTAATCTACAGTCAGAGCGTCTGCCCCCTGGTGGTCAGTGCGTGTCATAGCACTGGTCAAATGGTCGAACAATCAGACACTTAGCAATTAGGCTTTTATTATATAGGATTACCTTACTTAAAGTTCCTTAAGTTTCTGTTTAATATTTCTTTAACTAATGAGTAACCTAAAAATACATTATCAAATTACAATTTCAGGACATTTCAAGATTACTACTGTATTTCATTATGTTTCCAGTTATAATTCTTGTTTCCAAGCAAGTAAAAAATCTGCTTTGAAATTCAATAGGAACAAGTGATGGGCAAATTTTTTTTCTGTTAAAATTTACACAAATTATTTTAGTTTAAAGCACTGCGTTTTGTGGGTTCCTTTCTTTCTATCCCAGTGGTCTTCCTGAGAACTTATAAAAATACTAGAGGCCCAGTGCACAAAATTCGTGCACAGGGGTGTGTGTCCCTCAGCCCAGCCTGCACCCTCTCCAATCTGGGACCCCTCTCACAGTCCAGGACTGCTGGCTGCCAACTGCTCGCCTGCCTGCCTTCCTGATTGCCCCTAACCACTTTTGCCTGCCAGCCTGATCACCCCCTAATCACTCCCCTGCCAGCCTGATTGATGCCTAACTGCTCTCCTGCCAGCCTGTTTGCCCCTAACTGCCCTCTCCTGCAGGCCTGGTCACCCCCAACTTCCCTCCTCTGCTGGCCTGGACACCCCTAACTGCCCTCCCCTCCAGGCTTGATCACCCCCAACTGCCCTCCCTTGCAGGCCTGGTCCCTCCCTATGCTGCGCCAGCACAGCCAAGGGTTTGGCGAGCCTGAGGGGACCGGTGAAGGATGTAGAAAAGACAGGCAAAGAGAATAAGCTGGGTCTAGGTGGATCTTCTGTGCGTGACTGAGACCACAGAACAGATCCAGACTGCACGCTGATGCTTTATTTCATAGTCAGAGGTAAACAAGGTAATTTACAATGTTCTTGTAAGTTTCACTAGTTTTGGCAGCACTTGCTGCACCTCCCACAGTACTGTCCATTAGCTACCCAGGAAAGATCGAGGGAGCAGTCACAAGATCAAGCTTAATTATGCTGAGAGGGCTGTGCTCTCTAAACTGGGACTTGTTTGCGGCTTTGCCAGCAGGTCAGTCTGAAGCTTAACCCTATAACTGCTCCCTACACCTCCCAACTGCCCTCCCCTGCTGGCCTGATCACCCACAACTGCCCTCCCTTGCAGGCCTGGTCCCTCCCAACTGCCCTCCCCCTACTGGCCTGATCACCCACAATTGCTCTCCCCTGCTGGCCATCTTGTGGCAGCCAATTTTGTGTCCACATGGGGGCAGCTATCTTTGACCAGATGGGGGCAGCCATCTTTGTATGTTGGAGTGACAGTCAATTTGCATATTACTCTTTTATTAGACAGGATACTCTTAGTTACCATTATTGTTCATTCATATTATTGTCAGGAAAATTTCCTCTGAAGTACCTCATTTGATCAAGGAAAAAATTATCAAAACCAACCAGTTATTTCAATGTTCCTTACCTTAAAAGTGCTCTCCTTTAAGGGGGAAAATTAAGTGTGAGCCAACAGCTATACATCAAGTCAATGCCAATATCTGGTCAATATCCACCCCTCAATACTACAGAGAATAAGAGGTCCAAGAAGGCCAAGGAAAGTTAATCGAGCACTAAAAATACTGAGACAGAAGCAAATAGTGTGGTCCCAGACCTCAACCACTTTAAAACTTCCTGAAGAGATCTTGACCAGAATATGAAACGAAAGACTTCCTCACTTGTTGGTCACAAAAGTTTACTCAAATAATAATGAGAAACAGGATGCCTACTGGGTTGTTGGTGGGGAATGGACACACCAGTGCCAATGCAGTGCCTAAAATCTGGAATGCTGAAAAGTTACCTTCCTCCACAAAATCCTATATAATAAAGAGGTAATATGCAAATTGACCATCACTCCAACACACAAGATGGCTACCCCCATGTGGTCAAAGATGGCTGCCCCCATGTGGACACAAGATGGCCGGCAGGGGAGGGCAGTTGGGAGGGAACAGGCCAGCAGGGGAGAACAGTTAGGAGTGACCAGGCTGGCAGGGGAGGGCAATTGGGGGGGCAGGGAGACCAGGCCTGCAGGGAAGGACAGTTGAGAGGAACAAGGCCTGTAGGGGAGGGCAGTTGCGGGGGACCAGGCCTGCAGAGGAGGGCAGTTGGGGGGACCAGGCTTGCAGAGGAGGGCAGTTAGGGGTGACCAGGCTGGCAAGGGAGGGAAGTTAGGGGTGACCGGGCCAGCAGGGGAGGGCAGTTGGGGATGACCAGGCCTACAGGGGAGGACAGTTATGGGCAACCAGGCCTGCAGGGGAGGGCAGTTGGGGGCGACCATGCCAGCAGGGGAAGGCAGTTAGGGGCAATCGGGCCGGCAGGGGAGCAGTTAGGCATCGATCAGGCTGGCAGGGGAGTGGTTAGGGGGCAATCAGGAAGGCAGGCAGGCAAGCAGTTTGGAGCCTGCAGTCCTGGATTGTGAGAGGGATGTCCAACTGCCCACTTAGGCCCACCAGGATTGGGCCTAAATGGGCAGTTGGACATCCCTCGAGGGGTCCCAGATTGGAGAGGGTGCAGGCTGGGCTGAGGGACTCACACCCGCCATCCCCCCACCCCCGTGCACGAATTTCATGCACCAGGCCTCTAGTAAATCAATAAAGGCAGACCACATTAATAACTACCACAGTCTGTGCTCTTTTTACTTGTCACAGAGGAAATGGCTTCTTACATGTCAGCATGTGTATATATAATTCTTACCTTCAGGTCTTCCCATAGCTTTATTCTCATTTCTAGACCTTGCTTTTTAACTTCTTTTTCTCTATATTGTTTCTTCATCAATATTTTATCAAGCCTATTCATCTTCTGAATCGCATCTTGAAGTTGAGAATCCAATTCTTTTAATTTGGGCTCATCTATATTGTGTTGAAAGTAGGAATAAGCTTGAAGTTTAAAAAGCCATAAAGCTTTGTTTTGTTTTGTTTTTACTATTTCTTCTTTCATTCAACAAATGTTTATGGCTGATGGTAATAAGTAACATTGGGTCAAGTATCTTGATTTATAGGTGCTTACACATGTAGTTTTTCACATAATTATCTAAAAATCCTGTGAAATAGACATGTATCTCTATTTTACAGCTGAGATTACTGGATCCTTTTAAATAGCTAATATATTACAGCACTGAACCCAGAAGTGGGTCTTGTATGATTTTAATTCCCAAATTCTTTCTCCTTCATTCTGCTATACCTTCTACATTCATATAATTAACAAATAAGGAATAATACAAAAACCCTATCTTAAATCTGCTTCAGACAAATTTAAAGAGAAGGCATGTACACTATAGATACAGTGAAATGGAACATGTCATACTAGTAAGTGACACAAAATGGTTCCAACATATAGAAACAAATAAGGAAAAGTACTCCATGTAACCAAACACCTTTTACCTATGCCCTTCCCACTTGTTCTATTTTCTAAATGTTCTTGAGTTGTGGATAATTGGAAGTAACTTATTTGAAATTAGGGACTCTGAATTTTCATCATTCAAGTCTTAACATGTTTAATGATATTAATAATAGCAGCTAACATTTATAGTGTTACTTGATAGGCACTGTGTTAAGTACTTTATTTACATGCATTATCTCATTTAATCCTCATCATAACCCTATGAGGTTATAATTCTTGGCCCCATTTAAAAAACTTGTAAAATAAGATTAATTTATAACTGAGTGACATACATATCCAAGATGATATAACTACTAAATGGCAATTAGTTTCCACCGTGATCTGTCTGACTCCAGAGCCAAAACCAGACAATACTTCCTCTGTGAAGCCTGATGAAAGATGATCATCCAGCAATGAGCATAACTGCTCAAACACTGAAGTCTCAGCCACCCTAGTTTAGATCATTAGAAATGGCATATTATGCTAAAAAAGGCCAAATTTTGCAACTTTTGAAAATCTAAAGAGTCCAATGATTCTTTTTATAATGTATACTAGAGGCCTGTTGCACGAAATTCGTGCACAGGGCAGGGGGGTGTCCCTCAGCCCAGCCTGCACCCTCTCCAGTCTGGGACCCCTCGAAGGATGTCCTACTGCCAGTTTACAGAGATCGGGCCTAAACCGGCAGTCAGACATCCCTCTCGCAATCCGGGACCACTGGCTCCTAACTGCTCACCTGCCTGCCTGATTGCCTCTAACCACTCTGCATGCCAGCCTGCTCGCCCCCAACTGCCCCCCGCCACTGGCCTACTTGCCCCCAACTGTCCCCACCCCCGCTGGCCTGCTCACCCCCACCTTCCCTCCCCACTGGCCTGCTTGCCTCCAACTTCCCCCCTGCTGGCCTGCTCACTCCAAACTGGCCCTCCCCCTGCTGTCCTGATCACCCCCAACTGACCCCCACTGACAGCCTGCTCACCCCCAACTGGCCCCCCTGCTGGCCTGATCACCCGCAACAGCCCCCCCTCCACTGGCCTGATCACCCACAACTGCCCTCCCCTCTTGGCCTCTAACCACCTCTACCTCAGCCCTGCCACCATGGCTTTGTCCAGAAGAACATCCAGTAGGTCTCCTGGAAGGTATCCCAGTCTAATTAGTATATTACCCTTTTATTAGTATAGACAGAGACCTGGTGCACCGGTGGGTGCCGGCTGGTTTGCCCTGAAGAGTGTCCCGGATCAGGGTGGGGGTTCCCTTGGGGCATGGGGTGGTCTGGGCGAGGTGCCTGTGGTGGTTTGCAGGCCTGCCATGCCCCCATGGGGTGAGGGTCCCTGATGGTTGGGCGTGGCCAGCCTGGGTGAGGGGCTGAGGGCCGTTTTCAGGTTGGCCATACCCCCTTCAGGGTGGGGGTCCCCACTGGGGTGCCTGGCCAGCCTGGGTAAGGGGCTGATGGCTGTTTGCAGGCTGGCCAAGCCCCCAGCGGGGACCCTCACCCCATGGGGGTGTGGCCAGCCTGGGTAAGGGGCTTTTTTTCTTTTTTCTTTTTTAGCACCTCCTTGAGTGAAGGCCAGGCCAGGGCTGGCTGGAAGCAGGTATCTATAAATAAGCAGGGATTTATTTATCTTCTATAATTGAAACTTTGTAGCCTTGAGCAGAGGCCAGGGCCAGCCAGGGCAGGCAGGAAGTTTGGCTTCCTCCATCGCCAGGGGCAACCCAAGTCTCCTGCTCGCTCCAGGTCCATGGTCACCACATCTTTGTTGGGTTAATTTGCATACTCGCTCCTGATTGGCTGGTGAGTGTAGCAGAGTGATGGTTAATTTGTAATTACTTCCTCTTTATTAGTGTAGATTACTTCCTCTTTAAGAATATTAAAACATTTTCAGAGGGAATAAGCTTATCCAAAAAGATCATATTAATAAGGAGGCTCTGCATGTTTTAATGCGTATGTACTTCAAATGCAATAGCCTCTAGTTCTAATTCCCAGCTGCAAATCTTAGCATGCTCAGGCTCCATGTACACAAGTCATCTATAGAGCAGGCATTTTGAAGTAACTCATCATGCAGTACTGAAACAATATTAAATACAATGTAAACTGGGTGACAGCTCATCTCAACTACAATACCTTGTTTCCTGATTACTATAATCCTTAATCACTTGGCCTTACTTTGAGAGCTAATATCATCCCAAATTTATACTAACTCAGCAGTTTTCACAGTTTATGAATCTCACCTTCTCTTGCATGGGTGGGAAACCTCTTTTCTGCCAAGTGTCGTTTGGATATTTATTACATCATTCGCCACACACAATTACCCACTTAAAAATTAGCCTGCTATATTTGGTCAAACATGTAATTAACTCAACCCTAATGCCTTGGCAGGGCCAGACCCAGTGATTTCATGGGCCTTCCATGGCCCGTGGGCAGACATTCTCCACTCCTGCTTTACAGCCTTAAAAATTATTCAGAATCCAAAGTAGCTTTATTTATGTGAGTTATATCTATTGATAATTACAATATTAGAAATCAAAACTGAAAATATTGTAAATATTTATTTATTCATTTTTAAATAAATGTTATTACTAATTATATGTTAACATAAATGTAATGCTTTTTAAAAAATAACTATATTTTCCAAAAAAAATACTAAGAAGAATAGCATTGTTTTAATTTTTTGAATATCTGGATTAAAGACAGCTGAAATCTCATATTTGCTTCTAAAGTCACTCTAGAGCAATCTGTCATTTTAGTTAAAGTACACAAAGAAAAGTTGGCCACACAAGACATACAGTAGAAAAGAAGAAGAGAAATGTAATAGCCTTTTCAGATAATGGTGAATATTCTTCTTTGACACTGTATAAAAATTCAATAAGGGGTGGTCTCTAAAAGGTTAGTTGTAATGTAAAACCTGTAACCATACTAGTGAACTTTTTGTATTTGTTCCATTAAAATCCATGGTTCTATCTATCACATTAAATGGGTCTTTTACCCTGCACTGGTCATCTGGAAAACAGTGGTTCACTGAATTATGTAGACCTTCAAATGTTAACAGATTGCAGTATACAACATCAAAAAAATCACATTTGTTAATATGGCCACCAATTTTTTTTTTTTTCAGAAAAGTCTAAGTATTCGGAAGTTGTCAAGCTCACATGGACATATATAAGTTTTCTAAAATCCCACCTTTCACTTGAAAGCTCAAATTTTATCATTGACAAAAAATACTGTCAGTTGTCTTCCTTGAGGTAACAGGCTCATTTCTTTTCTTTTTCTTTTTTTTTAATGTATTTTTATTTATTTCAGAGAGGAAGGGAACATGAGATAGAGACATCAATGATAAGAGAGAATCACTCATTAGCTGCCCTCCTTGCATGCCCCCAACTGGGGATTGAGCTGGCAACCTAGGCATGTGCCCTGACCAGGAATCCAACCCTGAACTCCTAGTTCATGGGTCAACATTCAACCACTGAGTCACACCAGCCAGGTGATTTTTTTAAAAAATTAATGCCAAATACCCAAGTCTGAAGGATAATAGTTTTTCTGTCAGTCATTCTTTCAAGTAAAAATGGTGTTCCATTTAAAAAGTGGCCACTTCAGTTCTCAAACTATCACACAAGTACTTTTCCTCAACACAACTTTCACATTTTGGTATACTAGTACAGCAGAATTGTTTTACATGTACCTCCCATTCTACCACAAAAGATATTAAAAAGATGTGTATTCAAAGGTCAAGATATAATAAAGTTATTAATTTTTATTGCTTCAAAGACATTCTTGAGTGCCACTGGCTATTTCTTTTTTCTGCCAGTGCCTGGTCATGAATAATACAATGACTAATAGTGCAATTTGATGCCATTGCCTTGGTTCAAATTTATGCCATTGCCTTGCTAAAGCACCAACAATTTTACCTACACTGCTTTTGCACCATCAGTGCAAATGTCCATTCAGTGGGCAAGAAGGCAAATTGATTATTCCAGTATTATGATAAACTATATTACTAATATATTTTGTTAATATTGTGATGAAAGCAGTTTTTACTTTGCAGAGCTCCTGAAAGGTTCCTAGAGACACCCAGAGCTCTGAAGTCCACATTTTGAGAACTGCTGTTCTAATTCATTCTGACCAGTATTAATTTAATAACCATGAAAAAAAGGAGTCTTATAAAATCCAAGAACTAGTAATATCAAGTGGCATTATCCCTAAAAAGTATTTATAAATTACATGATACATTTTATTGTACAATTTTAGTAATCAAAAAGATCAATAATTCCTGTAATGAAATAGAGAAATAAAACAATTTTATCAAATTACATATCTTATTATTTTTTAAGTATACTTAAGGACTCCTAATAGTCTTCTAAATAATAACTTATGATTGATTATTCACACAAAAAATAATTCATTTATTTCTACTTACCTGATAAAAACATATCTAATTCTAATATTTTAACATCTATAATTATCATTAGCCAATCACCTACCTGAACATTTAGAAATTATGTGATGTTGAACCAAGTTCAAATCTTCATCTGACCCTTCTTCAGCCAGTTTTATATTATTCTCAGAGTAATGTTCTCCTTTATCATCGTTATTGTTTTTACTTCCCTCTATATTACTGCTTTCTGAGTGGCCATCTTTATCAGAGTTCAACTTGATCGCAGTATCAATCTAAAAATTATTTCCAAAGAAAGATTTTTTAAAAATAATGTACTATTTTAAACTTTGAGTTTCTAAACTATTTTAGATAATGGAAGTATATGTGGGGACACACATACACTAGTATTAAAGTATTCTAGGAATATAACACTTCTTAATTAAATGTAATTTAACTACACAATTAAATTTAATAACAATCTGCACCAAAGAAATATGCACCATTCTCTAGCAATTTCTAGCAATAACAGAGAAAAGTCAGGAATCAGTCCTGAAGAGAACTGCTCTCTGCCAGGTTCTGGGAACGAGACATGCCGGTGCCTGCTCCCTGAGCTTATACTCAGCCGATGAGTCAAAGGTCTAGAGCGGTGCTGTCCAATCCTGTATAATAAAAGCCTAATATGCTAAGTGTCTGATCGATTGGTTGGTCGTTCAACCAATCAAAGCATAATATGCTAATGATATGCTAAGGCCGCTCAACCACTTGCTATGGCGTGCACTGACCACCAGGGAGCAGACACTCCAGCTGGTAGGTTAGCTTGCTGCTGGGGTCTGATTGATTGGGACTCAGCAAGATGGGCCGGACACATCCTGCAGCCCTCCTGCGGTCCCTTCCTGGCTGGCCAACCTCCCACATCCCTCCCTGGCCCCAATTGTGCACTGGTGGGGTTCCTTGGCCTGGCCTGCACCCTCTTGCAATCTAGGACCCCTCAGGGGATGTCGGAGAGCTGGTTTCAGCCCAATCCCACAGGCCAGGCCAAAGGACCCCACTGGTGCGCGAATTCCTGCACCAGGCCTCTAGTATAATATAATAGCCACATGTGGCTATTGAACAGCTGAGAAGTAAACAGGCTGAATTGAAATGTACTTTTAATGAAATTCAAGTCAGAACCATGTGCTTTGGTGATTATTTTTATGCTATTCACAGTTTTTCTATTTCATCATGGTTTCCCTTTCCATTTTAGCAACACTCACTTTGAAAACACCACTTTGATGCAGCTATGTTTTCCTGAGAGAACAAGAAAAGACATCCATAGCTGAGTCAGGAGAAAACAGGGGTCACAGTGGAAATGAACACAGCCCAAGGGAGGTCACAACCTCAGGGGAAGAGAGCCAGCCACTTCTTTTTTTAATCCTCACCTGAAGGCATGCTTAGACATATGAAGGACATGCTTATAGAGAGGAAGGGCATGTTCACAGAGAGGAAGGAGAGAGAGAGACATCGATGTGAGAAACAGAGACCAGCATGCTCCCTGACTGGGATCAAACCCACAACCCAGGCATGTGCCCTGACTAGCAACCCTTAGGTGCACCAGAGGACACTCGACCGAGCCACTTCAGGGGATGGGCAAGAGCACCAGCCACTTCTGAGAGGAGTACCTTTTCCCTCCCAATGGAAGGATTGTCTGCTCCAGTCCTTCAGGGCTCATTCCTTGGAGGGTTTTATGCTCTCTCTACACCCACATGATCAATCTCCCCTATTGTAATCTGTGCCCCTTGAGAATCTCCAAGGCAGAAGGTTGGTGGTGCTGAGAATTAAACTGCCAGTGATACAGGAGCATCTCTGTTCACCTGAACTGGTACATAAATTCCAGCAGAACTGAGCTGAGTCAGTGGTATCATAATTATAGCCACTATTTATTGGTGAATTACTATTAGCCATGTCCTGTGCTAACAGGACTGCCTCCTTCACTCCACACAATGACCCTATGGTAAAGGCACTGCTACCTGATTTAACAGAAAAGAAAACAGATCTGGTATCGAATTAAACTAGTGAAGACCCAATTTATAAACAAAACAATGCCTACTTTATGTAATCTCAGAGGTGTTAAAGAGGGTTCCCTGTTCAAAAACATACTTCTGTCAAAGGCCAGGTAAAACCTGAAATCCATAATATCCAGTAAATCCTTAAGGATTTTCTGTGAAAATGCTTAAATTGCTGGGAAAGGTCCCGTGGGCCTTGTCAGTCATTTATATCATGGCATTAATGAATTTAGCTAACCTTACCCTGAGAATGTGTTTTTATAGAGAGGAATATAGAATATACAAAAGATAACTAGATAATCGCAATATACTCAGATAACACAATTCAGAACATATAAAGACCTTTCACATGTATCATCACATATGATCCTCTTAGAATGAGCAGGAAATAATAAGGCAAAAAGATTAAACTGGAGAACAAAAGGCTAACTTTGTCCATTTCACAATTTTACCCATAGCTCCCCACCCATCTTCCCTAGCCCATTAATAGTCCAATAGTCTCTCTGTTCCTAACCCTCCTGCTCTTCTACCCTGTAGCCTATGTGTATGATTTTCCTTTCTTCTTCATTCTCAAAGCCACATTCCAACTCCAATTTTCATTCCTCCATGTCCCCCACTTCATACCTGCATGTTAGTCCCAGGAAAAGTAAATACCCTATAGAAACCTTTCCTAACAATTAGATTCCCTACCTGAAAGATATGGGATTTTTACAAAAAAAATATTCATAAGCAAAAACAAACCAAAAATTATAGAATGAGAAGTCCATTATTACTAAAGAAATTTCATTAAAAATCTAGCACTTTAAATTCATTTTCTGCCATATAAAAAAATTTAGCAATATATCAATCAATGCCAAATTTGAACAATAAAACTAATAAAAACTCCAGGATTTATTATTCAGACAAAATATAAGGTTTCATAGACACTGAATCATTTGCAAACAGCAGTCAACATGCAATATACTTGTGGCTTCCTTCCCCAATCTAAGATGGACCTTACATATTTTCCAGGAACTTGATTAATGCAAATCATAATTTTTTAGGAGTCTTTCCTTTTGATAATAAATATTCTAGAGTTAACTGTAGCGTAGTGGGTTCAAATAAAATCTTACTTGAGTGACCACTGATATTTTTCTTTTAAATAAGTCTTGAACAAATAATATTAATCAATGTATTAAAACCTGTGTATCAATATTGTGAAGTTGCTGCTTTACAAAAAAAAAAAAAAATCAGCCAGGAATATATCAGCAGAAATACTAATCCTATGCTACTCTAAATTTTATCAGGTTTTTGTATATTGTCCTACCTACACAAAGAGGGAAAATCTTCATTCTAAATTTATTGAACACATATTTTATGAATACTTACTATGTGCCACATTAATGCTGAATGCTATGAATAACACAGAAAGGACGGACCAATTGAGTTAAAGAATTGAAACCCGCCCCCAGATGGGTGGCTCATTGGTTGGAGCATTTCATACACCAAAAAGGTTGCGGGTTTGATTCCTGGTGGGAGCGCATATGGAAGGCAGCCAATCGATGTTTCTCTCTCACATTGATGATCCCTCTTTTTTCTCTCTCTCTCTCTCTCCTCCCCCTTCCTTCTCTTTCTTCCTCTCTCTCACCTTTCCTCCCTTTCTTCCTCTCTATCTCCAAAATCAATAGAAACATGTAAAATCAAACAGTCCTCTTGGTGAGGACTGAAAAAAGAACTAAAACAATAAGAAGTACTGAATACTTACTAGGTGTTAGTCACTGTTCTAAGAGCTTTAAATATTATCCTTAAAATATGCCTATGAGGTTTGAAGAGATGAGAAAACCAGCACAGAGAGTCAAAGTAATTTTCCCAAAATCACATAAAATGTGGTCAGCAGAACCAAATTTGAACCCATGACTACAGCTTTAAAAAAAAAAAAAAAAGAGGAGGAGGAAGAGGAGAGATAAAAAAAAAAAAAGGGCAACAGTATCCTATATAATAAAAGCCTAATATGCTAAGTGAGTGGTCGTCTGGTCATCCATTCAACCAATCAAAGTGTAATATGCTAATGATATGCTAAGGCCACTCAACCGCTCGCGATAATGTGAACTGACTGCCGGAAGCCAGTTCCAGCATGTCATAACTGCAAGAGTTTCATCAAAAGTTTAATGGAACTTGGGGACTCAACAAGGGCTGAGTCACATATGTTACCGCCTGCTGGGAATGGCTAAAGGCATTTCCCCAAACCTGAAAAGGATACATAAATTGATTGCTTGCTGCCAGACAGCTCAGGACATCTTAATCTACATGTTATTGTCTCCTATAGGCCAAACACCTGAACAGCCGCAGGCAATACCCATTCTGACAATGCTTCTGTACGAAATCCTACCCTTTGAAGTGTATATCTCCACTTTGCCTTAGGACAATTTGTGTTAATAAAAAGCAAGGGGAGAGAAACCAAGATGGCGGCATAGATAAACACCTGAACTGCTGCCTCGCACAACAATTTCAAAACTACAACTAAAAGACAAAACGGACATCATTCAGCACCACAGGAAGGCTGGCTGAGTGGAAATTCTACAACTAGAAGGAAAGAGAAAAGCACACTGAGACTGAGAAGAAGCTGCGGAAGGCAGAGGTATGGAGGCGCATGCATGGAGAAGGCTGGCAACTGAGTACGCGGCTGGCTTTCTCAATCAGGAGGGAAACGAAAGCTCCCAACTGCTCTGAACTCCAGTTCCAGACGAGACTCTGGGGACCCAGACTCATAAGGGGAGAAACTGGACTGTCTGGCAGCAGGCGAAACTCGAGGGTGGCTTTCTCTCAGAGGTGCTTGCAGCGATTACTACGGGACACTGAGACACCGGGGACCTCTTAGGGCAGGGCTGATGGGAAGCCATTGCTGTTTGCTCCACCCTGAGACTCCACCCCATCCAAGCTGAGTGCAGAGGCTTTTGCATATGAATGGCCTGGTCCTTTGAATTCTAAACGTACCTAACAAACTGCAGCTGGGTCAGAGAGACCCAGAACATCCAAAAGAAGGCCCAAGGCCCAAGAGCCGCTTGCATTGCTTCACAGCTGGGCCTCATCTGGGCACCTCCAAAACCCAAACAAAGAAGAGGAATCTGCAGATCTCTCTGTAACTCCTGCTGGGTGGCCTCAGGCAGAGGCCAAATTAGCACCTCCTTGGAGATCCAAGAGCCAGTGTACCCAGGGGTCAGAGTGGGACCATTCACATTACAACTCCTCAGATCCATAAGGGACACACTTAGGGGACAGACTCAGTGAGCTCCAAAGCCCCACTGAAGCAAGTCTTATCTCATAAGGGTGTCTCCAGCACAGAAGTTCTCCCATCGTAGAAACAGCTGATCCTCACAGCTAATTGGCCTGGCGATCAATCCCTCCCAGTAATACCAACAACAATTAAGGCTAAACTACACCAAGACTGTGCACACAGCCCACAAAGGGATGCACCAAGAGTGTCCATCTCAGGTAACTGGGGAGGCTGAGCCACTGGGCCCTATAGGACACCTAGCACACAAAGCCACTCTATCAACTCAGGGAAGCAGCCAAAATTCGAAGACAAAGAAACAGGTCACAAATGAAAGAAATGGAGGAAAGCAAATGACTGGATATGGAGTTCAAAACCACCGTTATAAGGTTTTTCAAGAATTTTCAAGAAAAGGCCGATAAATTTAGTGACACTGAGGATATGAAAAAGGACCAACTAGAAATTAAGCATACACTGACTGAAATTAACAATAATATACAGAGATCCAACAGCAGACTAGAGGATCGCAAGAATCAAGTCAAAGATTTGAAATACAAATAAGCAAAAAACACCCAACCGGAAAAGCAAAAATAAAAAAGAATCCAAAAATTTGAAGATAGTGTAAGGAGCCTCTGGGACAACTTCAAGCGTACCAATATCAGAATTATGGGGGTGCCAGAAGAAGAGAGAGAGCAAGATACTGAAAACCTATTTGAAGAAATAATGACAGAAAACTTCCCCCACCTGGTGAAAGAAATAGACTTACAACTCCAGGTAGCACACAGAACCCCAAACAAAAGGAATCCAAAGAGGACCACATCAAGACACATCATAATTAAAATGCCAAGAGCAAAAGACAAAGAGAGAATATTAAAAGCAGCAAGAGAAAAACAGTTAATTACCTACAAGGGAGCACCCATACGATTGTCAGCTGATTTCTCAACAGAAACTATGCAGGCCAGACGGGAGTGGCAAGAAATCTACAAAGTGATGAATAGTAAGAACCTACAACCAAGATTACTCTACCTAGCAAAGCTATCATTCAGAATTGAAGGGCAGATAAAGAGCTTCACAGACAAGAAAAAGCTAAAGGAGTTCATCACCACCAAACCAGTATTATATGAAATGCTAAAAGGTATTCTTTAAGAAGAGGAAGAAGAAGAAAAAGGTAAAGATAAAAATTATGAACAATACATATCTATCAACGAGTGAACCTAAAAATCAAGTGAATAAAAAATCTGATGAACTGAATAAACTGGTGAATATAATAGAATCAGGAGCATAAAAAGGGAGTGGACTGACAATTCTCGGGGGAAAAGGGGTGTGGGGGGTGCGGGAAGAGACTGGACAAAAATCGTATACCTATGGATGAGGACAGTGGGGGAGGGGGATAAGGGCAGAGGTTGGGGTGGGAACCGGGTGGAGGGGAGCTATGGGGGGAAAAAAGAGGAACAATTATAATAATCTGAACAATAAAGATTTATTAAAAAAAAAAAAAAGCAGCAAGTGGTCCTGAGACAAGGAGAACTTGGTTTCTTCAGCCAAGCTCCTCTGCTCCACCCCAGGCCTTTCAAAATTATGTTTCATCTCTGGACTCTTATTTAATTTACACACAGCCCCTTCTCCAGGTCTCCTGAACCCTTGGATCAAGACCACCAGCATTAAATGACACCCAACATCCGGCACTGACCACCAGGGGGCAGATGCTCCAACTGGTAGGTTAGCTTCCTGCTTGGGTCCAGCCGATCTGGACTGAGCAAGACAGACCAAACATGCCCTGGAGCCCTCCTGCGGTACCTCCATGGCTGGCCAATCTCCCACATCCCTTCCCGGCCCTGATTGTGCACCAGTGGGGTCCCTCGGCCTGGCTTGTGCCCTCTTGCAATCTGGGACCCCTCAGAGGATGTCCGAGAGCCAGTTTCAGCCTGATCCCGCAGTCCAGGCCGAGGGACCCCATTGGGGGCACGAATTCATGCACTAGGCCTCTACTTTCATATAAAATTATCTAAAGTCAAGTTCAAGAAAACTGAGTGCTCCCAGCACACCCAAAAGAACCACCTAAAAATGGGATGTTAACAACAACTTTGATTTATCAGAGTTTAAATCATTTCTAAACAGCAGAGTACCTTGAAGGACACTGGCTCTGGTGAGAGCACCTCCAAAGAAGTATTTGAACACCTGCTCTCAGGACGTGTTCTTGAATTTGAGGCTGGTTTTGAAATCCCATCTAAGTTCCCCTTTATAATATCCATTGATGTCCTGAAACAAAAATTTTAAAGCAAGTTATGATGCATGTTTGTTTTATTAGTGTTAATATGCAATTCATGGCCTTTGTTATAAGAATTATGTTGCTACCAAAGTCACACTACCCTAATTTCATGAAAGACATCTGTGTCTGTGGATCATTAGATTTTATTTCACTGTAGGTGGAAAATGCTGCCTCAGATGTTAGATTCTGAAAGTGGTTAAAAAGAACGTAGAAGTGAATGCTATCTTGATGGCTTCTTGTGCCTCTCAGAGATATTTACCGTATCCTTGAACTGAGAATACACTCATGAAGCACCACACCTCTCGACCAAGATTCATGTTTTTTCGTAAGGCCTCTACTTTCTTCTGGTTTTGACTGCCTTATTCCAGTCTTCTGCCTTGTCTTCCCTCTTAACTCTGAGTTCTCCTCTCCTCCTTGATGCTGTATTTTCACGGAGTACCTACCTCCGGGTCACTGCTCTTTTTCTATCAACCCTCCCCTTCTAAAACCCATGACACTACCTCTGCCCTCTGAGTCAACAGAGAACAAAACCTACTTTCTCAAGTAGGGGGACAAACTCTCATTATCTGGCTATACATCGCCAATCACTTGAACTATTTTTCTTGTGTCACCACCCATAGGCCTCTCACCACTCTGACTGCTCTATTCCCAGTGCTGTTCTCAGAAGCAGGAACTGTGAGGCAGGGTGATTTAAACGAGTGGGAGGACTTGGGTACTGCTTGCACATTGACCCTTCCAAACTGTGCCATTATTCAGGATCGGTCCAGATTTGTTCAAGAATGTGAGGATGTCATGCATGCTGAATAAAATGAAAGGATTAGGGAGAGTTCCAGTTTTGCCTTCTCGATACTTAGCTTTATATGTGAATTGAAATCTTCCAACAAATCCTTTCCTAAATTCCTATCAATTATGAATTAAACCACTCCTCTCATAACAGAATGAAGAAAGGTAATAGCTTCTGGCTCAGCAAGTGTTAACAATGTCCTTTCTTTATCCTACAAAGTGACTCGTCATTCTCTGTTTTTTAAACAGCACAGGCAGAGTCCAGGGGAGTTTTGGACACAGGCAGAAGCACAAACATAAACAACCTGATGCTTCTCCAAGACACACAGAGGGATAACATGATTTGGCCCCCAACCATTCAGTGTGCCAAAGCTGGTGCTTAAGGAACCAGTAGGTCAAGTCTTTCCATCTCAGCAAATGAAAAAGGTATTGGTCTCAATGTTATTCAACTCTGCAAAAGGGTTTTGGCTCACTCAGGAAGGCACTGACATTATTATTGTGGGATGACGGATTACCCTGGCCGGTCATGTCACAATCAAAAAGCATAAGGCACTGAAAGGCCAAATGTCTTGTAAATGCCCTAAGCAGCTTGTCAGGGAGACTTATTGCAGCTTATAGAAGGAGCAGTGAGATGGAAGCATGTGCAGAGCCAGTATAATACATGTCAGTAAAGGGTGAGGCCCAGGGAGCCGTCAGTGACATGGATCAGCTATAAGGCTCCAGAAATCTTTCAATGTGCTTTAGAAATAAGTCTGGTCTATTATTTTTGCTCCTGAAAATAATAAATTAAATCAAATACAGTTCCCAGGGTGAGTGGGAATGTAACTGACAATCTTTGAATTTGGCCATATAGAAAAAAGTATGAACAAAGGGCATTGAATTAGGATCTCACAGATGTATTTGAGTGTTTGAGAGGAAACCTCAATAGCCACATAGAAATTCCACAAGAAAAATAAAGCACTGTACAAAAAAAGAAAGCAATTAAATGACCAAACTGGGGAGTAACTGGAACTTTCATATATTGGTTGTGAGAATACAAAACAGGACAACCGTGTTATAGAACTGCTTGGCATTTTCTTGTAAAGCTAAACATACACTTACCATATGACTCCACAATCTCGTTTCTAGATATTTACCCAAGATATATGGTTCACACACACACAAAAAAAAAAACTGTGCATGAATGTTTATCGCAGCTTCATTAATTGTCCAAAAATGGAAACAATCCAAATGTTGTTCAACTGCCCTAGCCGGTTACTCAGTGGTTAGCGCGTTGGCTGGAGGGCTGAAGGGTCTCAGGTTCGATTCCAGTCAGGGGCATGTACCTCAGTTGCAGGGTTGCAGGCTCAGGCCCGGCCCAGGTTGGGGACATATGGGGATGTATCTCTCTCAGAAAGATGTTTCTCTCTCTGTGTCTCCCCTCTCCCTTCCACTCTCTCTAAAAATCAATGGAAAAAATATCCTCCGGTGAGGATTAACAAATGTCACTAAACGAGGGAATGAATAAGCAAAATGTGGTACATCCATACAAATGAATACTACCCAGCAATATAAGGGGACAAACAACTGATACAAAACATGGAGGAATTTCAGCTGCATTATATTAAATTGAAAGAAGCCAGGTTCAAGAGACTCCATAATGTTTGCCCAATTATAGGATATTCTGGAATACACAGAACTTTAGGGGAAATAGTTGCCAGGGATGGGAGTGGGGAGGGGTTAACTACAAAGGGGTCCCAGGGGATTTGGGGGGAATTGTCTGTATCTTGATTGTTGTGGCAACTGTGTTTGTCAAAGCTCATTAGACTGCACGTTAAAAGGGTGAATTTTACCGTATATAAAGTGTACCTTAATTTTAAGTTAACCTCTTTTACAAATTTTGTCTTGTTATATTTATGTATCCCGAAGATAAATGAGAATTGCTTAGTCAAAGAACATCTGAGTTTCAAATTCTGGTAGTCTGCCAAATTGTTTTCCAAAAACACTGTACCAACCACACTGCTATCACCAAGTTATGGTGAGATGGGGGTCTGTTTCCCCGTATTGGACTGGAGTCAATGGTTAACGTCAAAGCTTTTTCATCTTTGTCAATCTGGAAAGTGCCAAAAGATATCTGGAGTTTGACTGACTTTGCTTTAATTACGAGAGAAGTTGAGCCTCCAGTTAAATGTTCACTGGCCACCTTTTATTTATTTATTTATTTATTTATTTATTTATTTATTTATTTATTTATTTATTTTCGTTGAAATGCCGATTTGCATTCTTGGTCATTTATGGTCTATTTTAAGTGGCTAATGATTGATTTTAATATAAATTCTAGGCTGTTGGTCAGACTCCCAGGCATGCCCTCCCCGCCTCCGCCCCCCACCCTGGCCCCGCCCCGGCCCCGCCCCTCTCCCTGCAGCCCGAGGCCTCCTACTTCGCTGTGCTCCGCGTGGGCTGGTGGCGGCGCTACCGAGCTGGCTCCTCACCTGCCCGAGGAGACTCTGGGAACTAGTCGCTCAGAGGCACACCACGGACGCTCGCAGCGTCGCCCACTGTCCCCCAAAAACAAGGAAGTCCTTCCTGTCACCACAGTTAACTACTCGGAAGGTGAGAGGAGTTGCGGATCCAAAGCCCTGCTTCTGAGACCGCTGTTCCCCTGGCAACCGAGTCACGCAGCTCCGAGTCTCGCGATACCAAGAAAGGGCTGTATCACCCAGAATGGAGACGTGGGGGCGGGGCAGCGAGGAGCTGGGGCAGCTCCACTAGCTCGTTCGTGTTTCCGGAGGACGGTGTGGGTAGGGAATGGATGGCTCGTATTGAGGCTGAACTCGGAACGAGGATTTCTGGGTGCTTGTATGGCTCCGGCCCTCGCTATCTATATGGTGCTGGCCGGCCCTGCAGGTCCGTCACCCTCTCTGAGCTCGTTGCCTCCTCTGTAAAATTGGGATGATAATACAAGATTGTGCAGCTCCAAAAGATCATGTATGTGAAGTTCTTGGTAAAGTTTGGGTGCCATATAAATTAAAAATTAGTTATTGCACAAAAAGGGCTACAGCCCAAAAAGGGTAAAAGTGATATTTGTGGTTTCTGTCACTGTCAGTGCATGAAGATTCTTTCGTTTAGTCCACAAACTGATTTTTTCATCCCCAGTACCATGAAATACCTGCCTTTTTTTCCAGTCTGAGCAGCACTTTACAGTTTACAAGGCATTTTCACATACTTGGCCCCTTTATCTTCATTGTTTTAGGTGGGTAGGATGTGGATTCTTCAAGTGGTTTTCAGCAGAGTAAATAGACAAAGGTTAAGTGAGTTCCTCAAAAAACCACAACTACATTCTAGGGCAGTGCTGGCTGTAAATAGGCCATGGGCTGCCAACCCTGCATTTCTATCTGCAGCCCAGACTTCTCCCCTGAACTCCACACTGTTGTTATCTGACTGTGACATGTCCACTTAGACATCTCCACTTACATGTAAGAAGCATCTCAAACTTCACATCAAAAATCAGTCTTTTCCACAGTCCTCTCCACCACCACCACCACCACCACCACCACCCTCTTAATCCACCTCAGTAAGTGGTAACTCCATCCTGCCAGGCTCAGACCAAAAAACTTGAAGTCATCCTCAATTCCTTTTCCTCTCACATTCTGCAATCAAGTTATCAACGTGTCATCTCTACACTCAATATATATCCAGAATCCAATCATTTCTCACTGCCTTCAGTGCTTCCAGTGAGGTCCATCCTGCCATCGCCTCTCATGTAAGATTTTTGCAATAGACTTTTACTGTTGCCTCTCTGGACTCTCCTGCTTTCAAACAGCAGCCTGAATGATGCTTTTAAACCCTAAGTCAAATCATGTCACTCTCTGCTCAGGCTTTTCCAGGGCTCCCCATTTCTCACAGTCTTTCCAATGCCCACCAGTCCTGAATGACCAGGCCCTCTATTCTCTCTCAGATCTCCATTTCTACCATCCTTTCCTGGTACACTTTGGTTCAGCCTCACTGTCCTCCTGGTTCGTGTTTCTATACAGCATTTCTCAGGAAATTTATGTTTTTCCAAATTTAAAAAAAAAAAATCAGCTGAGAAATCAGGAAAACTGGAGAAAGTATTCTAATTCTCCTATAAGAATTAAACCTTAGCCATCAACACAGAGATGTTACGGAAGAAATCCACTGACATCAAGTTGAAAGCAAGAGCAGGAAATGCTGATACTCTGAGTCAGAAGTTGAGGTCAACATCCCAGAATCTGGGACAGGAGCACCTGGAAGAGATGTGGTCGCAGTCTGATTGGTCAGTTGTGCTTGGAGTTGTTATAAGAATGTGTTCCTGGTCCTGTCTGTGGCTAACAGGGAGTCATTATTGCAAATAATATAAATATTAATAAATTAACACTCATTGTATGTTTTATACAAATTCTATGAGTGTTGTTCCAAGAAATAAGTTTTGATTTAAAATAAGTCCTTAAATTGGCAATTTCCAACTCATGATTCTGTGAAAAGCTGTTAACCGTGCTTGGAGATTTGTATGTTACATTATTCAAATGGCACCCAAAGATGGTCTCTGTATTCTCCAGTATTTGAATATTTGCTACAAGTGACAATTCTTATAAAGACTTCTAAATTTAAGGGTTCTTACTTTTTAAACAAATGCTTCAGATAGTCATGATAACAAGAAAAGAATATGAAGGTGGTTAGAAGTATTTTAGAATAACAAGGGTTTGATAATGCCTGGCAGTTTTGATTCTTTAATATCTGTTGGGAATTTGGAAACACTACTCCTTGTTGTTCCTCCAATATGAATAACCACCCCCAACACACACACGCACACAGGCACACACACACACACAGGCACGCACACACACAGGCACGCACACGCGCACACACACACACACACACACACACACACACAAATATTTACCCCAACCCATTGCTTCCTCTGCCTAGAATACAGTTGCCCAGCTATTCATGTGGCTTGCTTTCTCTCTTCGCTCAGTGGCTTTTTCAGGAAGATCTTTACTGATCACCCTGCATAAAGTAATCCCTCCCCATCTCCTCACTCCTTATCCTCTGTTCCCTTGACTCTGTTTAATTTTTTTATATGGAGAAGAAATACCATTGTTTGGATTCTGATACTAAATAGCTAGGTAGCCCAGGAGTCTAGGTCAGTGGTTGGCAAGCTCATTAGTCAACAGAGCCAAATATCAACAGTACGATTGAAATTTCTTTTGAGAGCCAAAAACCGACTTCTGCACATGGGCCACAAAGTTTCAATTGCACTGTATGTGCGCGCCCGCACGTGATATTTTGTGGAAGAGCCACACTCAAGGGGCCAAAGAGCCGCATGTGGCTCGCGAGCCTCAGTTTGCCGACCACTGGTCTAGATGATGGCAATGTTTCTGGCCCACTGACCAGTCTCAGTAGCTAGAGACCAGATAATCTCCAAATGCCTGCATAATCCTAATATTGCAGGAATAAAGACCATTATTTCCAGTGTGTGTGTGTGTGTGTGTGTGTGTGTGTGTGTGTGTGTGTGTGAGTGACAACTAATGGTGTTCATCAAGAAAAGAATACATCACCCTGGCCAGTGTGGCTCAGTTGGTTGGAGCGTCATTCTGTACACCAAATGATTGTGGGTTCAATTCCTGGTCAGGGCTTGTATGGGAGGCAACAGATCAATATACATCTCTCACATCCATGTTTCTCTCTCTCTCTCCTTCCCTTCCTCACTCCCTCTCTCTCTAAAATCAATGGAAGGAAGGGAGAGAGAAAGAGGGAGGGGGGAGAGGAAGGGAGGGAGGGGGGAGGGAGGGAAGAAGGGAAGAAGGGAGGGAGGGAGGGAGGGAGGGAGGGAGGGAGGAAAGAAACATGATTTCTTGGGTACGTGGAAGGGGAAAAAAAGCTAACTGAAATCGGGGCTGTGATCAGTGCCCATGATTAATTGGTGTTTTCATTATTTAAAGTGTTGCTTTTAAAATATTTGCAACATAAGATAAAGCAAGTTGAATAAAAACTCGTCTCTTTACTGTCAACTTTCCAAACTCAGTCCCCATTGATTGTATTTTGCATAAAACTGGTCTCATCTTGAATTGTTTTCTGTCAGTCTCACTTTATTTACCTCCTGCTGCTTCCATTTTGCAAACTGCTGAGAAGTTGCATGTGCCTTGAGAGCAAACTTTTGTGCTGTTTTCTGAAATATTGTGTTCCAAAAACCCAAACATAGTCTAGAAAGTATTGTGCCTTCCAAAATAATTCATAAAGATTTCTTCTAGAGTCAAGTTATTTTAAGCTAAAATTCTCCTGGTCTCATTCCAGGTTGGGGACATATGGCAGTGCTGGTTTTAGAGTTGGTTTGTGTGTGTGTGTGTGTGTATTGTTTTGGGGTTTTTTTTTGGTTTGTTTTCGGTCTCTCTCTCCTCTTGACATTCTCCTTCTGAGGGGAGTCAGATTTTGAATGAATGAGAGAGAGCACACATTGTATTCCATCTGGGCTGCAACTCCCATTCCAGTCTTGTTGCCCCAATTTCCTTTTTCTCACCATAAGCATCAGCCAAACGCAACAATACACTGGAAGAGGAACCTCATAAAATCTACAAACTAGATGAAATGGTCATTTCTTTCGAAGGGCAGTTAAAAGTGTATGCCACTGGACAGTTCCCACCTCCTGTGAGTCTATGGCTTAGTGTTATTTAAAAACTAGAGGCCCGATGCATGAAATTCGTGCACTGGTTGGGGGGGGGGGGTGTTTGTCCTTCAGCCCAAGCTGCACCTTCTCCAATCTGGGACCCCTCGGGGGATGTCCGACTGCCTGTTTAGGCCCAATCCCTGGGATCCAGCCTAAACCGGCAGTCAGACATCCCTTTCACAATCCAGGAATGCTGGCTGCCAACTGCTCGCCTGCCTGCCTGATTGCCCCTAACCGCTTCTGCCTGCCAGCCTGATCACCCCCTAACCACTCCCCTGCCAGCCTGATCAGCACCTAACTGCTCCCCTGCCAACCTGATCATCCCCAACTGCCCTGCCCTGACAACCTGGTCACCCCCAAATGCCCTCCCTGCATATTCCCTCTTTATTAGATAGGGATTTTTCTTTAACATATTGGACAGCCCTAACTGGTTTGGCTCAGTGGATAAAGCCTCGACCTGTAGACTCAATGGTCCCAGGTTTGATTCCAGTCAAGGGCATGTACCTTGGTTGGGGGCACATACCCAGTGGGGAGTGTGCAGGAGGCAGCTGATGGATGTTTCTCTCTCATAGATGTTTCTAGCTCTCTATCCCTTTCCTTTCCAATCTGTAAAAAATCAATAAAATATATATTTTTTAAAAAAGAAACATTTAAGATTCCTCCATATCTGCCTGGCTGGTGTGACTCAGTGGTTGAGACCTCAGGCTGCTGCTGCTGGGAGGGAATCACACCCTGGGGATGTGTGCCCCTGCCAGGCTGAGACCCCAGCCCAGGCTGCCACCGCTGGGAGAGAATCGCACCCTGGGAGTGCATGCCCCAGCCAGACTGAGACCCCAGCCCAGGCTGCAGCCGCTGGCAGGGGATCATGCTGTGGGGAGTGAATTTGTTTTTGTTTTTTATAAAGGGTCAGGAGGGCCTCTGGGCAGCATTCCGCCAGGCCGCTTACTCTGCAGGCTCTCAGCAGCAGCCCTCCCTGAGACTGGGGGACTCCGGCGGGGCTGAGAAGACTGGGCACCGCCATCCTGTAGCTATGGAGGCTGCCATTTTGTCGCAGAGTGACGGTTAATTTGCATATTACTCTTTTATTAGATAGGCTAACATTTACTAAGTGTTTAGGACATGCTTTAGATGCATTATTTCACTTTACTTTGTAACACTATTAAAGTGAGGCAGCACTATTATTATCCAGATTTATAGTTGAGAAGCAGAGCACAGAGGGGTTAATTAATTTTCCCAAAGTCATTCAGGAATGGACACTGGGATTCCAACCCAAGTTCCGGAGACTGCTCTCTTCATCTCCTCACTGAATTCAAGAAAAGAGGTTATTGGCATCCACTAGATGGTGCTGACTATCTGTTAAAAGACAAAACTGCAGCTGCTCTTTCAAAAACTCACTTCACTTGGATTTTAGGTGTGAGTCAAGAAACTACTGAAATTACTGTATGTTTGAACTGTGCTTGAGTATATTTTTAAATAGCTATCAAATAGGAAAAGTGAAAATTAGATCTCAAAAAAAACAGAACGGATTTTTAAAAATATCTTGGTACGTATTATGAATATCTAATATCAAATACCATTGGTGACTCACACAGACTTCAAAAGAAATCAATGTTTTATTTCATTTACCTCTTTTACACCAATTGCACTTCCTCCCGCACCTGCCAATCCTGCTTGGCCACGATACCATCCATGCAATCAAGACTCATGAAAAGGGAAGTAAAGAAAGCCTTAAAGAAAAAAAATCATAATCTGGAACAAGTAATCCTATCTTTATTCAAATAAAAATGCACTTTAAATTTAGTACTAGAGGCCCAGTGCATGAAATTCATGCATGGGTGGGGTCCCTAGGCCTGGCCAGCAATCAGGGCTGATCAGGTTCCCTGCCTTCCCACCTCCACCTTCCCTCACTGCCCATGTCCACCACCACCCATCCCCGGTTCCCTGTCCCAACCTGGGCCCAGCCCCAATTGGGCAATTGGGACCTGCTGGCCAGGGGGAGGAACTGAGAGGTTGGCTGGCAGGCCCTGATCAAGTGGTCAGGGCCTGATGGCTGGGGGGAGGGGCCAACTGCCACCATGGCGGGCAGGTGGCAGGCCGATTGGGGCCTGCTGACCTGGGGGAGGAACCCAGGAGGTTGGCCACTGGCCCCAAGGAGGGAGCTGGCCCTCAGTCCCCCTGGGAAAGGGGCTGTGTCCACTGCCACCCACCCCTGATTCCCCGTCCCAGCCCAGGGGCCCGGCCCCGATCAGGCAGTTGGGGCCTGCTGGCTGGGGCCTGTGGGCTGGGTGCAGCTGCTGCATTGAGCACCTGCCCTCTGGTGGTCAGTGTGCACCACAACGACTGGTCATTCTGGTCGTTCAGTTGTTCCATCGTAATGGTCGCTTATGCTTTTATTGATAGATAGATAGATAGATAGATAGATAGATAGATAGATAGATGGATGTGCTTAGTACTTTTTTAGTACATTTTTAGTACTTAAAAAGCTATGAAGTAAATCTGCTAAAAATAGGCTCTCAGATTTTGTTCATAAGTATTGTTTCAGGTGTTATTTTGAATGTTTGTATTAGTCCCTGGTCCCTGATTTAGTAGGTCTGGGGTCCAGCCCAGGAATTTGCATAGTAACAAGCACCTTGATGATTCTGGTGCAGTAGAACCAGGAACACGCTTTTAAAAACACTGCCTTCCCATTTGTGCCCTAAAGGGCAAACAGAGGTGTTGCTGCTCTGAGAGGCACCGTGGAGACCCCTGGAGTTGTGCAGCACAGGGGCCCTGAGCAGAGACATCTGTAAAGAGTGAGCTAGAAACCGAAAAATGTTCTCCCTTCCCATTTTTTAAAATTCTGAACCTTTCCTTCCTCTTCCTGTCTATTGTGGAGTGCTACATAGAATCAAGTTCCAGTCGGAGGATGCCCCCCCACCCCCCATTTTAAAAATCAGGGGGGAAAATCTTCTCAATATTCATTAGTCCAAACACATGATACCTTTTGAATTTTGTAAGAGAAAGGAGTTAGCCCGTGCATTGTCGTGTGACCTTGTTCAGGTGATATGAATATCAGTATGGAAAAAAACAGAACTGTGCCAGGTGACTATGAGATAAATAAAAATCAGCACCCCCTTCCCCCCCCCACCCCCACACACACACAGTGCAGCTATACGTTTATGTCCCAGGATGTTAATAAAGGCTTGTTCTTTAAAAGATCATTGAAGGAAATAAATGAAAATGAAGATACCTACTGAAATCTGGAGGGTTTTGTTCTTGGTGGTGGGTGTGGGTTTTTTTCTGTTTTGTTTTGTTTGTCATTTCAGTGCAGCCCTCAAGAGATCAGCTCTGCGAAGCGACTCATTTTTCATTAGAAAGGGAGAAACCTTTCTCTTCTCTCAGAGAACTGCCTCACAGCAACAGACTGCTTAACTCTCTCGTTATCTTGCTGGGCCCATAGCTGGATCGCCTGCAGCAATTCTGTACCTGTAAAGAGTTTCCAGAAGCTTCCCGAGGCTAGCCGCAGTCCCGTTGCTGATACCAGCTGAGATTATGGTGTTCTACTCCTGGCACGTTGCCGCTGCCAAAGGAATGCACCAGACACTGCTGTGGATAATGGCTGAGGATTGTCATGCTTCATGCTTCAAGCTTGTTTTTTATTCCCAACCATAACTTCTGATTCAAGCCTAGGTTTCTGATCGTATGTTTTGTGTTTTAAATTGGTCTCTGGATCTATGTACTAAAATGCAGTTTTAGGATATAAATTATAAAAATCTGGATTATTATATGAACCTTTATTTTAACACAAAATAAATGAACTTAAAAGCACTTCACGTTATGTAATACTTTCAACAATAAAGAATTTAAATTTTTTTTAAAAAGGCAATTCACATTGCATATTAGAAATATATTCAGCCCAGCCAGTGTGGCTGTTGGTTGAGAGTCGTCCCATGCACCAGGAGGTTGCCGGTTGATCCCCAGTCAGAGCACAGGCCCAGGTTGCAGGCTCTATCCCCAGTAGGGGGCATGCAATAGGCAGCCAATCAATGTTTCTCTCTCATCAATGTTTCTATTTTTCCCTCTCCCTTCCTCTCTCTGAAATCAATAAAAACACATTAAAAAAGCCAATGAATTCAAACCAAATTAAGGATCGTAAGCAGCAATGTAGAGAAATTATTTTCCTCAAAGCTAATATAGCAGAGATAAAGAAATGGGTCAACAACCACAGGGAGTTGTTTGGTCAACAATGAGGCTGCCATCCTGGCATGCTTAGCATCTCACTTCTTACTTATCTTTTTTCTAATTTCAAATTCAAAGTAATGTTTCTATCTGAACATAAATGTGTCTATTTGACTAGGAACTAATCATCATTTTGATGACTATTGGCTTTGTTGTTTAAATCTTTTTCTTAATAGATCACCCAAACTTATTTAACGGAGGCTGATTTTTCCCTTCATTTTATCCTAACAGACAAACTAAAATCAATATTCTAATTTGGCTCAAAATTCGTTATGTAACTCATACATTGACACACAAAACCATTTTAAATGATTTATTAAATTTAAATGCATTCCTGGTTTCTCATCTGGTCTCTGCTAAGAGCTGACCTGGCCTGGTGTCTTCACCTTTCTCCCTCAGTCTGTTTCTTTGTCTAGTAAAATAAGGGGCTGGCTAAAGGTTTCTATGCCTACTTTCAGCTCTGAGGCTCTGTGATCATCTGCTTTAAGCAGACAGGGCTTTCTTAGGAAACAACCTGCTCATGTGCCCCAGACTGAACTACAACAATATTCATACCAGCGTAAAAGCACCTGGTCAAAGGGCTGGGCTGCAAGAATTGCCTGTTTAGAAACATCTGGGTAATGGTAACAGCCATCTGTCTTGTCCTCTGCAATCTACAAACAATAATTAAACAAAGCAAAGACACAATAGGTGTGCCCTATTTTTTATAACATGGTACAATAGAATGAACTGAAAATGGGCTTAGGTTTTATGAGATTTGGGTGTGTATCCCCATCATTGTGGATTCCAGGGCAAGCCTCTCCATTTACCAGCCCACTTATTAAATAACTAGAGGCCCGGTGCATGAAATTTGGGGAGGGGGGGTGTGGGGGGGGGCGGGTGTCCCTCAGCCCAGCCTGCACCCTCTCCAATCTGGGACCCCTCGAGGGATGTCCGACTGCCCATTTAGGCCAGATCTGGGAGGATCGGGCCTAAATGGGCAGTCGGACATCCCTCTCACAATCCAGGACTGCTGGCTCCCAACAGCTCGCCTGCCTGCCTTCCTGATTGCTGCTAACCACTTCTGCCTGCCAGCCTGATCACTCCCTAACCACTCCCCTGCCAGCCTGATTAATGCCTAACTGCTCTCCTGCAGGCCTAGTCACCTCTAACTGCCCTCCCCTGCAGGCCTGCTCACCCCTAACTGCCCTCCCCTGCAGGCCTTGTCCCCCCCAACTGCTCTCCCCTGCTGATCATCTTGTGGTGGCCATCTTGTGTCCACATGGGGGCAGGATCTTCGACCACATGGGGGCAGCCATCTTGTGTGTTGGAGTGATGATCAATTTGCATATTATTCTTTTATTAGATAGGATTAGATAGGATAGAGGCCTGGTGCAAGGTGGGGGCCAGCTGGTTTGCCCTGAAGGGTGTCCTGGATCAGGGTGGGGGTTTCCTTGGGGCGTGGGGCGGCCTGGGCGAGGGGCCTGTGGTGGTTTGCAGACCGGCCACGCCCCCCCCCCTCATGACCCAAGCAGAGGCCCTGTTATCTGGGATTTATTTATCTTCCATAATTGAAACTTTGCAGCCTAAAGCAGAGGCCAAGCAGGCCAGGGCTGCAGAAGCTTGGCTTCCTCCATCACTGGGAGCAACTCAAGCCTCCTGCTCTCTCCAGCTCCCACCATTTTTGTTGAGACTTATTTATCTTCTATAATTGAAACTTTGTAGCCTGGAAACTTTGTAACTTTGGGCCGGCCAGGGTGTGCGGAAAGCTTGGCTTCCTCCATCGCCAGGGAAACACAAGCCTCCCTTCTGCTCTCTCTGTGGCAGCACCCATCTTGGTTGGGTTAATTTGCATACTTGCTCCTGATTGGCTGGTGGGCATGGCTGGTGAGCGTGGCTTGTGGGTGTAGTGGAGTGATGGTTAATTTGCATATTACTCTTTTATTAGATAGGATGGGAAGGCAACTCCCAAACACTCTTCTCACTTTTAGAGAAATCAAAATGTTCTTGAGATTCCATATTGAATGTTTCACTGCATTGTTTAATAAAATGAGGACTTCCATTTCAAATAAAACAGCTTTAAGTGAAAAAGGTGAATTATCAGGCTCAAGTCACACCTGTCATCTATCAAATGCTTGTTTATCGTGTATGTTTTGCTAAGATGACTTTGTATATTTGTGAAAATTGCCAACTATTTTTTGTCATGAATCTAGAGATCATTACCTTGGCCAAAATATTGGGAATTTTCTGCTCAGGTGGCAAACATGCATTCATTTGTCCTCCTTTTATTGGCCATATACTCCAGCCAAATCCTCCAATAAGTTGTTTCTGGACAAGTGAGCTTTTCATTCTGTCTCTAACCATGCCTAGTTGCTCAGAGATCCTGACAGGGGCAGAAACTAGATGGCCACTTGAATCCCTCCAGCTTTTTACCTCCACTCATTTTAGATTGAAAGTGTCAGGAGTAAGGGGAATTTCTGAGTGCTAACTATATAATAGCTACCTATCTATTCACAATAACTAGCGGGAAGAAGATTGAAGGCCTTAGGGAAATATTTTTTTTATCTTCCCATCTACTATCTACTGCATTATTTAAATTTAATCATAAAAAAAGACATTTGAAAGCACTTGTTTCTGCTCCTAACATCTTCTTTATGGATTAGGCATTTTTTAAAAACCATACATTCTGTTCCAAGGTCTTGGCGAGGGAGAGTGCGGGGGGATGGAATCACTTCAACTCCTCCTAGACCTCGACTTCTTCATATTAAATTGCAAAGATGGCATATGACTAGGCTAAAATCCTCCAAATTACAAGTGCTATGACTATATGAAGTAAATTGATATTTTATGGAGGAAGAAATTTCCTGGACTTAAAGAAAAAAACATGCCATCTATCAAACAAAATCACTGAGGAAGACACATACTCTCAAAGAAACCATTTTCACTTTCCTTCAGTACTTTGTGTCAGCCCTTGGTCATTCTGCTCTCTGTCTCTTGTGAGGTGTTTTGTGTTTTTTTCTCCCCTCAGTTGTCCATACCAGGTACACTTCATACTCCGCTATAATAGTGCGTATCAAATGCAATAAAATTTACTGTTATGAATGAATGAATCCTGTTATTGGTTCATATATTTGCAGGGAAGGGTGTCAAGTGACCCTGAGAAAGCATGGGCAATTGATGAAAGTGATTTGATGGCAATGACTCTTAAATTAAATTAAGGGTAAACTCAGTGCAGAATTAAGAAGCAGAACACGAGGCAGAAGATGATGCCTGTGAGTACTCTCAGCCCAGCTATCTCAATCTTGGCATTCCATTAAGCATTTTTTAACATTTATTTTGAACTGTCTCTACAAAAAAAAAGGGAAATTATGAAGCAGAAGAAAATTTGGAAAATAACATCGAGAAAAGCAGCTGCCAGGCATTAAGGATTTAAATCCATTCCCCAGTACAGTTTAATAATATGTGCCAAGTGAGTATTCAAAAATAGTCATAATAACGATAGATGATAATGATCATCAGTACTTTAGAGGATGCAGTGGAAGAAATGGGCTTTAAGGCCTTCTGTACTGTTTTTAGAACTGTCTCCAACGTGCTTCATCTCTTAGGGCTAATGATGTGGCCATCTGTGCTTCTAGTTTCCCCATCTGCAAAATAGAGATCATATCATTTCCTACAGAAGTCTGTGGACTGTGCTTTAATATCCTCCAGTGATACAATCATATATAAATACAAAGCAGGCAATGAGAACCCAAATGCTACCAAGGGAAGAAATTTTAAGACACAGATTATTATAAATTAAGATCTTCTAAGTAATAGTCTAATGGTTTGAAATCATTAATGCAAAGGTATTTATATTGCATTCACTTTTTTTGCAGTCACTTTAGATATTTTTTAAGTAGGCAGAAACATAAATAATAAAAAACCAAGTCCAATATATTTTAATTCATTAAACTCAATGTTTTATACATATTTATCTAAAATATTATATTAATTCTAAGAATTTCTGAAGCAAACTAGCATTATTTACATTAAACTTATAAAAAGTAGTAATAATCCTTAAAAATGCTTTAGAAAAGAAATACTTCTTGTTAGTTATTCAGAGGACATGGAGGAAAAACTAGAATTCAGAACAGCCTAAAGCCCCTAGTTCATACAGCCAAACCAAATGAATTAGCTAAATAAGCTGACATCGTTTGAGTATATCAGCAAAGAGCCATTGGCTACTCTGACCCTGAAAGCCTAAACTGCCTTGTGTTCTCAATTTCCTTTAGATATGCATGTTTCTTGCTTTTTTCTTTGGTTTAGTCTGATGATGCATTGCAAAATTCAGAAGCTTTTGAAAGTTAATTTTTTTCTATACATGTAGATTGTTTTAAAATAGAACAAAGGGGCTTGCATAAAATAAATAAACAAAAAAAGTCCCAGAGACGAAGACCTGCACTAATTTTAGCAGTCTCTTTTGGCATTCACACATCTCCACATTCTACTTAATATGTGTATTCTACTCTTTTGTGTATTATCCATTTGGGATATAATTTTATTGCAACCTGTCATGGTAGATGAGGATACTATTCTCTTGCACAATCATTCCCTCAACTGGATGTGTAGGGGGTCAGGAGGAGGGGTTGGGGCAGCAAAGCACATTCTGCTTCATATATATAAATGAGAATTTTAAACACTTCTTGTCCTCAGCTGTGGGATTTCAGCCACAATTCCAGGACATCAGAAAAATCTATTGACCACCATGTTTTATACATAAGACGACCAGTAGAACAATTCTGGTCTACATGCTTCCTCCTTCGTATCTAGCAGGAGTGGAGCACTCATGAACTATTCATGGAATAGAAATCTTTCCTGTAACCTGATAGGTGGACTCCGAGGACGTAGGTACTCCCGACCCATGAGTCACCAAGGGAATACTATGCACTGATTAGTTTCCACTAACCAGGATCTACCTCAGGAGCTGGGATAGAACCCTGTGAGGAAGCAGGAAGGAAATGGATGTTTATGGGATAATGGCACCTGCTACAGCTTATGACATGTGTTCATATAAAAGTTCAGAATAATCTTCACAGTGACAAAATGTATTAGCCTTACTTTCCCAAAATCAACTCCTAAGAAACCAGTGAAAAACTTGATTAAAATTTTAGGTACATTTTCCTTTTCAATGCCGTTTCAATTCTCTCAGTTTCTCCAGATCTGTTGCCATTACTTCATAGATATTTTAAAATGGTGAGAGTCCTACTATTCTCTTTCAAGAGCCAGGGTGCTGAAGAAAGGTTTATCTCTCATCATTTTAAATAATCATACACTTTTCCTCTGAGAGAAACAAAATTCTACATGGACCTTAGAATAGTTTAATATAAAACCTGTTTAGATCACATTTCTTCCATGAAAAGGCAAAAGCAAAGGGGAACTAAGAATTTTGTTAGGGAAAGCCAAAATAAACTATAAAAGTTTTGTAAACATGTTTAAATATGTAGAATAATAATAGGCTATAGAAGGATAAAATTTCAGAGTTGAAAGGGGATTTAAAGCCTAATTCCCCATTCAAGGTTTGAAAAATTCAGTGTAAAATATAATTTCCTTTGTGTGTGTGTGTGTGTGTGTGTGTGTGTGTGTGTGTGAGTGAGTGTGTGTGTACGTGATAGCTCAATTTTCATTTTGAGATCGTGGGATAATAGAAATAAGCTCAGACAGTCTAGATATCCTGCTCTCTCACATATAACATGGTGTTGTGGGGACATACGTGTGGAAACACCTGTCCTCGATGTCACTGCCTACATGGCCATCTCTTGCCCCATTTAATCCAGCCACCCATCCTTCCTGTCCACCTGAACCTTTGGGCTTGAAGCTTTCTTTTTCTTTCAAACATGCATGGAATACCTTTGAGGCAGCCTGCAAGGCCCTGGCTGTCTGGGCTCTGCCAGACTCTACACTTGGGCTTCACAAACAGGGAAGCGGGCATACACAGGTTCCCTTTGCAATTAGCACAGGTCTTTATTTTGCTGCTTCCCTGGGGCTGTGCCTGGGAGGCATGAGGGCACCTTTATCTCTTCTCTCAACTGTCCTCAATTCCGGGGAAGTTTTCCTACTGAGGGGATATGGCCCCACCCTCCTCCAATCATCTCAAACTTTTGGCTAACCTAAGATTTCCTAACCTGGGCACTATTGATATTTTAGACCAGATAATTCGCTGTTGTGGAAGGACTGTAGGATGTTCAGGCAGCACCCCTAGCTTTTACCCACTAAATTCCAGTAGCACCCCCTAACTTTTGACAATCATTACCCACCCCACCCTCACCACTTCCCTGAGCAAGGCAAAGGAGGGAAGAAAAATGAGATGCATGAGGGAATATGGTTTATATTTCAAAGGCATTATCCCACCTATGTTATATTTTCTCACCTGTTGCCTTAAAATGTACATCATGTCATTCTAGTACCTCCTCTGTGTGTGTATTACCTTTTATTTATAGACTGTAATGAAAAAGCATGTGGAAAGAAATTTAAGAGGCAGGAGATGTAATCACTAAATTCTGATCAATATAATCAAAAAATACTGTAGGGGAGATACCTTAGCTTCCAAAACCTTGTATATGGACAATCTTAAATCATTTCAGTTTCTTTTAAAAGCCAGGAGTTCACACAAAAAAGGCTTTTGATGCTGCCCTGGGCATTAATACCGATTTCAATTCCTGTATTATTCATGTATTCTCAGGTCGTTAACCATGAGTCCTTTTTCTTTTGGCTACAGAATTCTAACATAGCACAAGAGGTTAATATAAACTTACTAGATGTTTACAACTATTTGGGGGAAGTTAATCCCTTTGCTATGCTATTGATTTACATTGTATGTTGCTGTATTGGTAGACTATAATATATGAAAGTATTAACCCTTCCCCTCCCCCAAAGTTCAGCCTAATAAAATAAGATTTTTCTCCTGAGCATCTCAGCTCCTGCTCGCAGCAGCTGCAGCAGCAGCCTCTGCACGCTGAGCCTCTCATCCTGGGGAGGGGCTGCCAAGAGCTCTGAACTCCCAGAGCTGAGATGGAGCAGCCGTTCCCCTGTCCAGTCCAATCAAACTTGTGCCTGAGCTCCAGATGTTATTTAGCACACCCAGTGATGAACTTGCAGTTCCTTTTCCATGGATGGGGCCACGTTGATTTGTATATCTGCCTGTATTACTCCGCTTGCCTCATATTTCACAATATAGAAAACTGTGCTCACTCATATTCACATCCTGCCTTATAGGTTTACAACAAAGTAGAACATTCTTTTTAACATTTCCCCCCCCCTCCATTTTTTTTTAAACTGAGAATTATTTGGTTAAGAAATAGTCTAGCTTACTTAAGTATTTTTTCTTCAGGGATTCAAATAGTCCTTCAGCATTGTGTACTGCCTCAAATTATTATTATGAATATTAATATTGAAGTGACTGGCTTAATGTAATTTTCTGGAAACCATTCCAATTAAGCCCCCTAACCACTTTATAAAAACAAACAAACAAACAAAAAAACGTAGTGGATAAGTACTAATATTGATAGATCTTTACTTTGTGCCAGGCATCATGTTAACACAGATGATCCCATTTAATCCTCACAACTGCCCCACGAGGTATATTCTTGTCTCACTGGATTCCCCTGAAAACAGAGCTTGAGACAAAGGCTTTATGTGGTAGTGTTTTGCGGAGGTGATCCCTGAGGGCATGAATGGGGGCTAAAGAAACCCAAACAGGAAAGGAAGAGGAAGTCAGTAAGAATTTATTACTGAGACACCATTGTGGGCAGCAGGGACTTAATTGTGCCTGACTGCCTGAGATATGGACAGATGCCTCTCACAATTGTCCAGCAGGGCAGGGCAGGGACATTTATCCACTGGTTCCCATGGCACACTGATCAGGGGTCATCCAGGAGCAAGGGAGTTCTCACGGGGCAGAAAGCAAAGCAAGGCCACGAATGCTCTCCGGGAAGGGCGTGGGTGCAGCCAGCAGTGGCCCACTCAAGATGGGCCTCCAATCAGAGGTGAAGTATGCGAACTGGGGCAAAAGACTCTGACAGAGTAATCATCTTCCCATTTTACAGAGAGACAATCGAGACACACAGAGGTTACCTCATCTATCAGGTCATAGGCCCATCAGTGGTAGAGCCAGGTCTCAAACACGGGCCAACTGGCCCCGAAGCCCAGGGTCCTAACCATGTGCTATCATCCCCACCACATGAGGGAGGAGGAAGGCTGTACCCCAGTCTCCCCTGGAGAGGGAGCAGTCTTTCCACCAATTTAATATGGAGACATGTTCGTGACATTCACTTAAATGTTCCATTTTTTCCTTTGGGAATTTATTTTTAAATTTGCAACAATATGCTACTGCAATGCTGCCATCTGTATTTCTGGGGGGGGGAAATACTTTTCCTTTGAGATCACATAGGAAGTCCGAGGTTCAGATGGTAACTGACACTTGAGGGAAAAGAAGAAACAAAAAATACATAGCTCATACAATCTTTTTTGAGTTCAGAAACTGCTTTTCAATTTTTTATTAAAATTTAATGCTTCAGAGAGTATAGAAATACACTGACAATGACCTGTTAGAAGTCAACCATCTGCTTCAAACATACAGAAGAAATACCTACCAAATTCTGCCTCATCAGATTTTATTCAGTTGTACATACATATTATCAGAACAACACCAAAGTGGCTACATTTGACAGATTCTTCTAAAGTAGACACAATTTTTCTGACAGATTATGTTCCCCTTTGATGAAAGTTGTAACAATTGTGAAGGTTTTGAAAGATAAGCTTGAAGGGCCACATATTAACTATCAGGGCAAGGAGCTGCAGATAGCATGCACAGAGGGTCCGGAGGAAGAGGCCCTGGGGAGGGAGTGGCAGTCCCCGAGCACACAGCACTTCGAGGAGACAAAACACAGAGGAAGGGTCTGGGTTCACATTCAGGATTTATAAAACATCACACTCAGGAGAGGAGAGGAAACGGCGACTCCTTACACAGTCGTGCGCTGCCTCCAAGGGACAAGGACCAGTGTGGTTTTAGGAAAGGATGGCCTTTGAGATGCGGTGAGCAGGCCCACTTTCCTTCAGGCTTTCTCAAGGCACTGAATGGGCTCCCTTGCATACTATTAACAAAAACTAAACGCCCTAGAGAAGAGCACTGGCACCTGATTTGCACCCAGTAAGAGTAACGTGTCCTCTGCAGTTTGAATTCAGCCTGGTGAAATGCACGAGGGGACTTGAATTGCCTGGGAAAGCCCCCAGGGTCTAGTGATGAGGACACTGTCTTCCCTCTTCCATCCACTCTGGCTCCTGCTAAAACCTCCCTGGGAAAGAGGAATTGGAGAGCTCACCTGGGCTACTACATGTTGCCGTGGCGTTTTATGATTCTTTTCCCTACTCTGTTCCTCCTTTGTGTCCCAAATGAAGGGAGAAATCACAGTTGCATAAATGGACTGAAAATGAGACTGGCCAGCCGGTGTCTGGAACCCTCCTCAGAAGGGGACCATTTTTGTCAGCCTTTCCCACCCTTTTGGGCAGAACCACCTTTCCTAACCAGGCAGTTTAGCTTGATATTTCCAAGGGACCCAGTTTACACTAACTTTGCATTTTAAAATTACCTCCTGAATTACAAAAGTTGGCATGAGATCATTTTTTTCAATATACTTTACTTCTAATGACTGAAATGTAGCACCTTTCAGGTGAGATCAAGTGGGAAGAGAAAAGACTACAGTGTGTGGACAAGACTAGTGTCTTTCTTCTCCCCCTCGAAGCTTCTCTCTCATTTGTTGAAAACAAATAAATAAAATAAAATAAGGGGGAAAGACATAGTAAGGAGCTTGCAGTGTTTTCCAACCAAAACTGCAGACATGCCTTTCTGAGGCCACGGTGATGCCTGGGAATGTCAAGATAACCAAGGATAGATTGTCTCACTTACCACGAGGCACATCTATTGCCATGTCTGTCAAATGGGGGCAGAAGGGCCATTCCTTATCCACATCCCAGTGAAAGGGATGATAGGCATCGGGAGAAAATGCGAGACATATGATCGGGCCTTCCAAAGAAAAGGTGTCAAATGCCAAGTCCCTATCTTCCCTGAAGGTACAGATCAATCATACTTAAGCCCATCAAATAGGCATTTTCTTTGTGCCCACACCACTCCATAGTCATCTTGGCTTTCCTTGGAGTGGCCCTGCTCCTTTGAGCTCATGGATGCTTTTTCTCTCCATGTATTCTCTGCTGGTCTCAGAGAACTGAGGATCCCCAGAAAACACACATGGGGTACCCACCCCAAGACCCAGTCCACAATGCCCAACTTTCATCTCCACAAAGAGGAACATGGACTTTACTAAGGACTTGAATCACTGAGATAAATATATATACTCCCTCAATAAAAAAGACATTGATTTTATATAGATTTCCCTCTCATTCAAAAGCATCTGGCCCAGACAGGAAAAGTCAACCCATTCTGGTTGCAATGAGATCACACAATTCACAGGGCCAGAGTGAAGGGCAGACCCGAGTGGGGGAGCTCCCTGCTGTTCCCAGGGATTTTCAATCCCTGCTAGGAATCGACCTTTGGAAAAATGCTCACTTTATTGTTTCTACTCATCTTCCACTCCACCCTGCCTACCTTTGGCATCTTTGTCTGGATCAGCTCTTCTGGGGTGTTACCCAAGGGGGGCAGCAGCCGCTTTTTGCTGTTTCGGGTCTCTGAGAGCCACTGGGGAGGCAACTCAAAAGGACCAAAACCAAATTGCAGGGAATACTTGCCAGGGAATGTCTCAGGTTCCACAGGGGCTGCTGAAGCCACCTGGGATATAGAGTCCACAGTGCCCAGGGGTGGCACAGGGGGTGCAGACTGTGGCCCCTGCTCCCTCTCCAGGCAGGTGCTAAGTATCTCCTTGGCCTGGAGGTCAGCAGAGCCAGCGTACTTGGCTTCGCTCTCTTCCTCATCCTCCGTGGGCTTAAAGATCTGCTGCTGCCCAATGTGGAACATCTCCAGGAGCTGGCTTCCCGAGCGCACACTGGGCTCCAGGCTGACGTCAGCCAGCCCACTCCCCGTACTCACCACGTTACGGCGACTATACCGGTGGTGTAGCTGTACTAAGGTCCCTACCAAGCACTTGCGGACAGATTTGTTCACAGTAAGAAAGAGCACGGGGTTTGCTAGCAGAGAGACTTTAGGCAGCCAGATGGCAGTGAGCAGCAAGAAGACAGAAGTGTCAGGGACGTTGAGCACAGTCTGGTAGACAACCAGGGTAGCATAGGGCACGCTACATAAGATGAAGACCATCACCATTGAGAGCAGGGTGGCGTGCAGCTCGGCCTCCCGCTGGGAGGCGTAGGGGATAGAGATGGTGTTCTGTGGAGTCCGGAGCGCTGCTATGATGACCTTCTTCTTCTGGCTGGCACTCAGGGCCCGTCGAATCAGGATCAAGAAGAGGAAGACCATAGCCACAGGCACAATGACCGTGGTGATGTTATAGATCAGAACGTATACCAGGTGGCCCAAGGAGTTGCTCCAAACTTCGGTGCAGGTGGACATGGCATAGATGTCGGCCACGTTGGTCACTGCAAATACTGGAATGCTGGCCACTACTGCATGGGCCCAGATGTACATCACCAGTTCCCGGGACTTGGCATCAGATATTTTTCTCTCCAGAGGATATAGAACTGAGTAGTACCTGCAAAATGCACAAATAAAATTCATTTCACAGGAGAATATATGCTTTAAATAGGGGAATCTCTATTACTAAAAGTAGGAGAGATGGAAAAAAGGGTCAAGTTCTTTTATTCTGCCTAAGAAAGAGGGAACCACTGGGGGAATTAGGCAGACAGACCTTAAATTTTGAGGACTTTGCTGTACAATTCATAAGTAGCTTTATAATTATTGCTACCAAAGAGTGCTCTCAATATAAAGTATGCCTCCATCTGCCGTAAAGACATCTATTTTTCAGTGTAAGGCTAATTTGTAAAAAATGGATATATTAACCTTACAGCTGCTCAGGGCAAGACCCAATATAAAGGATGGACTCTGACAAAGTCCTTCCACAAAATCAACTGACAAAAATTATGCCTGCTCAATAGCTATTGTCCCCATGATAATCACTTAGTAACTCTTTAAGTGCAAATAATACGTCTAAAATGCCTGCATGTTAAAAATTTTTCCCTTCAAGCCTAACTTGATTATTCCATAACCACCTAATCAGAATTCAGAAAGCACCCTGCTTCCATATCAGCAATGATTGGGCAGAACTGAGCAGTTCTTCAGACCCTAGAGCCACGTCTGTTAGGAAAGGGCTGCCACTAGCCATCAGAATTGTGGTGATCATCAGAGATTAGCTCTGCCCACATCACTGCAGTCAGCTAACGCAGGAGTCAACCTTACAACCCTGTTAACATTCATTCATTCGTGAGGCCAACTAAACACGAATGCTTTCCTGTCACAAGTTTTCTGAGCACCACCTATGTGTTAGGCACTGAGTTACAAAAACAAGAAAAGATACACAGGGATGTTTCTAAAGTTAATGGGGGCGGGGGGGGAGCATGCAAACAAACAATTATAAGTGAGGAGGGATGGCTCTACTAGAGGTATGCACAAAGGGAGTATGGGAGAGGGAGCACCTGGAAAATGTCAAGAGAAGGCGGCACTGTGGTGGAGTCTGGCAGGGGACAAGCTGGGGGAGAATGCTCCAGCTCAGGGAGATACGATGCAAACACAACATGACCAGATGATCAGAGATGTATGGAGCACGATGAAATGTGTTCTAGATATCTTTCTGGGAGGGGGGAATGGGGAGAAAAATACGTAAGTTATGCATGCTCTCCATCTTATTTCTCTGACTTACAGATAAAGGTTTCTACCCATGCATGAAAACATGCTCAGGAGTCCCCTGGCTCTCATTCTTATTTGTTAACTGGCAGGTAACGAACCCAGGCTTCCAGGCATTTTTGCCTCCATTATGTATTGGGAAATAGGCGGCAACACAGGCTCATTATACGTAATTTTGTTAGTGTATAAACCTCTAGAAAATAATGCAGGAAGTGTAGGCGGCCTTCCAATTAACTTGCTGATTCAGTGCCGTGAAACAAATATCCGTGACAGAAGTGAGAGAAAGGATCATTTTCCCTTCACCTTCATGCACACCATACATACGTTTATGAGTAATTTGTATCTCTGAATAATAAAATAGGGTACTATCAGCCTTATTTTTCTACTAAAAGGACTTGTTTACCTTCAAAAAAAATAATGGCAAGTACACAACAGGTTGTCTGACGGAAAGAAAGGATTTTTTTATTGTTAGCATATTTTCCTCTCTAAGGCCAAGGGCCCAGAAATAACCTACAGTTATGATTGCATTGATTCTAGGTATAACAGAAAAGTATTCAAAACAATGTGTTCTCACTCTTGTTGAATTCTGTTCTTTAAAAAATTTCAGGATTCGTAGCAGTATTATTCACAATAGTGAGACAAAATGGAAACAACCCAAATGTCCACCAACTAATGAACGGATAACAAAAGTGGTACAGCCAAACAAAGGACTATTATCTGTACGTATAAAAGCCTAAGTGACCCTTACGGCAAAACAACCGGAACAACCCGTTGTTATGATGCGCACAAGCCACCAGGGGGCAGACGCTCAATGCAGGAACTGCCCCCCTGGTGGTCAGTGCACTCCCACAGGGGGAGCGCCACTCAGCACTGCTACATCCCCTGAAGGGACCTGGACTGCGAGAGGGATGGCCAACTGCCAGCTTAGGCCTGATCCCAGTGCAGTTCTCTGTAGAAGGCAGTCAGTCTGAACAACTCAGTGACTCAGAGAAGTTCAGGGAACTCAGGGTGAGCCTGCCTCCGCACTTGACTCACCCACTCAATGGTGTTCACAGGACAGATCGTAGTGGCCCAACCCATGCACGTGCAGCAGCTGCTGAAGCTCAAGCAGCAGGCCGTGCAGCAGCAGAAGGCCATCCAGCCACAAGCCAGCAGTCCGACATCCCCTGAGAGGTCCCGAACTGTGAGAGGTGCAGGCCAGACGGAGAGATGCCCGCCCCCCGTGCCCAAATTTCATGTACCAGGCCTCTAGTTCACCAATAAAAAATAATGAAGAAAGTTGTTAAGAGGGTAGATCCTAAGAGTTCTCTTTATAAGGAAAAAAATTGTTCTTTTATATCTACACTAGTGGGGGCACTCTCAGCCTGGCCTGTGCCTTCTCACAGCCCAGGACCCCTTGGGAGATGTAGCCGTGCGCCAAGCGGCAGGCAGCCAGGGAGGAGCCCGAATTGGGCCTGGGTGCTGCGCCTGCTGCCACAGAGTCAGGAGAGGCTCCCACCATGGCAGCTGTACTCGCCAGCCGTGAGCCCGGCTTCTGGCTGAGTGGCCCTCCTCCGGAGCACACTGACCACCAGAGGGCAGCGCCTGCATTGAGCGTTTTCCCCTGGTGGTCAGTGCATGTCACAGCGACCGGTTGTTCTGCCGTAACGGTTGCTTAAGCTTTTATTATAGAGATGAGATGATGGATGTTAACTAAACTTACTGTGGCAATCAGTTCACAATATACTCAAGTCCTCTATGCTGTACACCTTAAACTTACACAGGGCTGTATGTCAATTATATCTCAATAAAACTACAAGAAAAAAAAGGAATGAAGTACTAATATATGCCACAACATGGATGAACCTTGAAAACATTATGCTGAGCTAAAGAGCCAGACATAAAAGAACACATACTGTATAATCTTAATTACATGAAATGTCCAACACTAGCAAACACACAGAGACAGAAAGTATATTAGTGGTTGCCTAGGTCTGGGGTGGGAATGGAGAGTGAGTGTAATAAGCATGAGGCTACCTTTCTTTAGGGTGATGAATCTGTTCCAAAGGTCAGTTGTGTTGATGGCGGCATAACTCTATAAAGATACTAAAATTCATTGACTTGTACACTTAAAGTAAGTGAATTTTGTGAAACATAAATTCTATCTCAATAAAAATGTTGTTTAAAAAACTCTGAGAAAAGTCCACAATGTGGTCTCTTAAGACTTAAGACCTCACTAAGCAGGTAGTACAAGGGGCAGCTGGAAGGACACCTCCTATAAACACAGAGTGGCTCAATGCAAAATTCACGAGGGCTGTAACTGCATCACTAGGATGTAACTGACTTTTCACTGTGATGTTCCGGTGCTGGGCAATGGTTCTTTCCAGATATTCAAAGGCCTGTTGTTGAGTATGGAAGAGACATGCAAAGTCACTGCAGAGCAGTCATGGCAAACTGGCATTGCATGGTACACATTTAGCTTGCTGAGGGATTTGAGTGTTCCACATAATATTTTTAATGCAAAGTAATTGCAAACATTAAAAAATGATAGAAATCTAGATTTCTAATTTTTCTCCTAACAAAATAGAGTCCTGCCGAAACCGGTTTGGCTCAGTGGATAGAGCGTCGGCCTGTGGACTGAAGGGTCCCGGGTTTGATTCCAGTCAAGGGCATGTACCTTGGTTGTGGGCACATCTCCAGTAGGGGGTGTGCAGGAGGCAGCTGATCGATGTTTCTCTCTCATCAATGTTTCTAGCTCTCTATCCTTCTTCCTTCCTCTCTGTAAAACATCAATAAGATATATTTTTTAAAAAAAAGAAAAGAAAATAGAGTCCTGCCCACTAAATCTAGATAGCCACAAAGCAACTATTAGCTGCATCTGCTAAGTGACTGACCCCAATGAACATGAATGCACACACAACCCCAGCCTGGTCTGTGGCACCTGCCTTGTCTGATCCTGTGGATGGTGAGTTTCTAGTGAGAAAATTCCGAAGAGCTAGAGTGGCTTACAGCAAGATCTGATGGTAAAATGATTGCAGACAATAAATCTAAAGAAGAATGTGCCAATTAGAAGCAAAGCCTAGAGAAAGAGAGGCAAACATTGGTGCAACCTATCCAACCACAGGCCACAAATAATTCATTTAATTCTTCTTACTGCTGAGGAAACTGAGGCTCAGAAAGATTAAGCCACTTTGCCCAAAGCCACCCACCATAAAAAGCAATGTAGGTAGACTTCTGACTCCAAAATTCCCTCTCTTAAGCCAACAACTTCTCCTCATATGCAGGGGCTTTGTATGACTCTTGTCCCTCCAGGCAGATGACACTAGGCAGCTAATGAAATCAAGGTTCCAGGCCTGAGAGGCTCAAAGTGACTCCACAAATGGGTTCTGCAATCCATACTCTCACAGGTCATTAAGATATTAAGCATGTTTTGAATAAACAAAGTGTTTTAAAATTCCAAATTCATCTAAAATGTAGTTAAATTTATCATAGGGTATAAAGTCAGAAGAGCCAGCCCACCTTATCCCTTCAGCAATTTTTCTTCTCTGCAAATCTTGAAACCAAAAGTACTCAGGGGCACAAAATACTTTCCAATTCTTGTTTTCTTATTAAATCTATTCTCTGTATTATTATGTCAACTGTATTCATGATACATTAGCAACAAAGGAAAAAGACAGGAGGCTGTTGATTACTAAGATTTTTAAACTGCTATAAATTTGATCAAATTATGTATGTAGTAGTTAAAATGTAAGATTCATTTCCAAATGAACATCCTCCTAAAGAGGATGAGAAAACAACAGCCATCACAATATAAGGCCTTGGAAATAAATCCTCCAAAGGAATTTTGGCCAGGTCCAATTGGACTACCTAATCTTTTGTTAAATAACGCTGAATTGTTCTCCTGTTCTTCCAGAAACGCTTTTGTCCTACATCAAAAGCCATAATTGTGGAGTTATCAATCAGATGAGCCTATCTACTACACATTGCAACACAAATACCACCAATTCCAACCAAGCTGAAGCTACACCAGGCTCCAGTAGCTCTGCCCCAGCATCATGATGTGACTCCCAATATCACATCTTTTTTCAATGGTCCTATTTCCATAGCTGCTGTTAAGTCCACCTGTCTTGTGTGAGGTATTTTCTGGCAATTCATTCTCTTTCTGTTGACCACAGACTAAAATAGTGGAATAATGACTATTTCCCATTTGCTTCATGATGATAATATTCCAATATACTTTCAAAAATTGGGCCTTTGGCTACCTGACCTTACCTGTCCAAGGCAATGGCAGGGAAGCTGAGGATAGTCACAGAGCAGAAGACTTTATGCAAAAATTTGACGACCTTGCAGAAGATCATGGTGTAGATCCACCAGCAACAGTCAGGACTGGTGCTGAGGATGATGTCGAAGGGCACACAGACCAAGCTGGCACAAATCCCCGAGCAGGCCAGGTTTTTAATGAACCTGTTAGTGACAGATTTGAACACGGTTGTGCGGCAAGTTGACCATAACACCATGAAGTTTCCTGGCCAGATATGCAAAATAAATAAATAAAAATAAAATAAATTTTAAATAAAAAGAAAGAAAAAAAAAGGAAAGAAAACACAGGTTAAAAAAGACTGAAAAACCACATTTCAGAGTTGATTTCAAAGGATTTAAGTTAAATACTTACATATTATATTGTCAATTTATGTGAAATCATTTAAATCATTTATATACATCTCAAAAATTCTAGAAGAATTTTTAGTGGTGAGTTTTGTTACTTAATTTAGACATATCCTGTTGTGCCCCTTCATAGCTCTTATCATAATTATTCATTTGTTTACGAGCATTACGATGCTGATTCAGTCTCCTCTAAGTATAAACAATTTGCTTGGAATTACTTAGTCTCAGGCAGCCTACTCTCACCAAGTTTGCAAATGACTTCCACATTGCCAAACTCTGCAACAGAAATAGGATGCACACCACAGGTGCAATTTTAAATTTTCTAGTAGCCATATTTTTAAAAAATGAAAAGCAGGTAAAATTTTAACAGTGTATTTTATTTGACCCAATATATCCCAAATATTGTCATTTCAACATGTAATCACTACTTTAAAAAATAGTAATGAAATATTTTTCATTCCTGTTTTTGAACTGTCTTTGAATCTGGTGTGTATTTCTTTAATTGAAATAGAATTGACATATACCATTATATTCGTCTCAGCTGTACATGATGTGCATCTTATAGTACATTTCAATTTTCACTAGTTACATTTTAAGTGGTCAATAGCTACATGCAGCTGGTGACTCCTATACAGGACTGCGCTGTTCTAGACCTTTAACAGAAATGACACATTTGACTAGCTCTCTTTGAGCATCCTCCTTTCGTGGCTTCCACAGACCTATAGCCTCCTGGTTTTCCTCCTACCTTCCCACCTCTCCCATGTCCTGGCTATTCCTAGTTTTCTTTACCAGGCCCTTATCTATCCTTTCTTCAAAACCTCTTCCTAGATTAGATTACCCATTCAGGTGGCTCTCTATTGAAATGCTGATGACTCCCACAGTCATGTCCCAAACTAGGCCTCTCCTCTCAACTCCAAACTCCTATTTCTAACTATGCATCTGATTCCCCACACCTCTCAATCTGTCTCCTCTTGATCTTCAAGGGCCTAGGTGATCTAGGTGCGTTTCTGGTTCACTGGATACCAGTTACTTTGGCCTTGCTTTTTCTTTAAAGAGGATCAAAGTTGATCATGTCTCAGGGCCTTTACACATGTCTTTTTATACTGCCTCATATGCTCCTCATCTCTGGTTCCTTTGAATTTAAGTCTTAATGTAATTGCTGTCTCCTCAAAGAGGACCTTCTCTATCTTTTTATTTTAAACTAGAGCCCCGGTGCACAAAATTCATGCACGGGGGGAGGGGTGTCCCTCCGCCCAGCCTGCAATCTCTCCAATCTGAGACCACTCGAGGGATATCCGACTGCCCTCTCACAATCCAGGACTGCTGGCTCCCAACCGCTCACCTGCCTGCCTGCCAGATTGCCCCTAACCACTTCTGCCTGCCAGCCTAATCACCCCCTAACCACTCCCCTGCCAGCCTGATCGACACCTAACTGCTCCCCTGCTGGCCCAATTGCCCCTAACTGCCCTCCCCTGCTGGCCATCTTGTGGTGGCCATCTTGTGTCCACATGGGAGTGGCCATCTTTGACCACATGGGGACGGCCATCATGTGTGTTGGAGTGATGGTCAATTTGCATATTACCTCTTTATTATATAGGATACCCACTGTTCCTCCTTCCATTTTATAGTCTATTATAATATCCTATTGTGGCCTTCATAACTCTAATCATAACTTTTAATTTGTTTACTTATTTTCCCTTCATTTCATGAGGATAAAAACCATGTCAATCTTGGTCATGTTATAACTCTACTGCCCTGCTCAGTATGACACTCAACAGGCAGCTGATAAATGTTTGTTGACTAAATGAATTTGTAAGATAAGGGGACAAGCAGTAATCAAAAACCTCTATAGTAAGAGGACACCTTTTATAATAAGTACTAGAGGCCCGGTACACAAAATTCGTGCACAGAGAGGGGGGTCCCCTCAGCCCAGCCTGAACCCTCTCCAATCTGGGATCCCTCAGGGGATGTCCAACTGCCGGTTTAGGCCGGGGATCAGGCCTAAACCGGCAGTCAGACATCCCTCTCACAAATTGGGACCGCTGGCTCCTAACTGCTCACCTGCCTGCCTGTCTGATTGCCCCAAACTGCCCCTGCTGCCTGGTCGCCCCCAACTGTGCCCCTCTGCCAGCCTGGTCACCCCCAACTGCCCTCCTCTGTCGGCCTGGTTGCCCCAAACTGCACCCCTCCACCCCCCGCCCCGCCAGCCTGGTCGCCCCATGCAGCCTGCTGTTCAGTTGTTTGGTCATCCCTCACTAACCCCCCTGCTGGCCTTGTCACCCCACGCAGCCTGCTGTTCAGTCATTACTGTTACTGTGACGGCATCCCAGACAATTTGCATATTCCTTTATTCGTAGTATAGATATCATGTGAGGATATTCTAAGTCAGTAGTTCCCAAACCTTACTGTGCCTCAGAATTACTATGCCAGACATTCTGAATCACAGTAAATAGGTATAGAACTAGGAACCTGCATTTGTAACAAAAACCCCAGATACAGTTGGCCCCCAGATTAAAATTTCAGAAAACCTCTTCCACACAGTTTATACTGCCACCACCCGCCATCCCCAAGGCTCACAGGGACCAAGTCTTTAGGTATGCAGGGCAGCCGACTCTACTGGTAGAGCTTTTACCTGGTGAGAGAGCCAGGTCAATTTGGCCAGTTAGTCATGGCCCAAGGATATGGCTACCTCCTCTGCATACACTTGGAGAATGCCCTCCAATGAACTGAGCCAATAACTGCGCCTCACTCAGAAGTAGCATGGTGGTACCAGGCGAGGGGACAGCAAGGTTCCAGGCTGTAGCCAGTCACTGCAAGGAGCTGCCTCTGCACCTCAGATGTTGGCATAACTCACTGTCAAGGGTCTCTCTTCAAACACAATATTCTATACTACTTATTTGCCTGACAAAGTAGGAAAAATAGCCACTGTGTTTAGGTAAGTAGGCCACAGCTGCTTCTAGGAAATTCACTACTTAACTTTCCTCACATCAGTAGCTGCCTCACTGAGATGAAACCAGCTGTGTGAATATATACGTACACACACTGACACAGCAGAAGAGCTGTTTTACTCATATCACCACCTCCGGCCCCCTCAAGCTATCCTGTCACCAAGGTGATGGAGCAATAATAATGTGAAGCTCCACTGGTTTGGGGAATTGTTTTTCCTGGCCTTTTTCCACTGAAGCACAGATTCGAATCTGGCCGACGTATCTTTCCCCACAAACAGGACTTAAATTCTGGTAACCATCTAAAAGTGAAATAGCCTTAAAGAAATCTGCTTTGCCCTGACCGGTTTGGCTCAGTGGATAGAGCATCGGCCTGTAGACTGAAGGGTCCCAGGTTTGATTCCGGTCAAGGGCATGTATCTGGGTTGCAGGCACACACCCAGTGGGGAGTGTGCAGGGGGCAGCTGATGGATGTTTCTCTCTCATTGATGTTTCTCACTCTCTATCCCTCTCCCTTCCTCTCTGTAAAAAATCAATAAAATATATTTTTTTTAAAAAAGAAAGAAATCTGCCTTGAAGGGAGTGCACATGTCCCAGTATCTCCAGTTGTCAAAATCAGGGTGTCTCCAGTCTATTGAGGGACTTCCCACAAAGGGGAAGTCTTGCTATAAATCAAGACTCTTTGGAGATTCTTTTTCTTTCATCACTGTCAATCTTTGTAATTTGGCAGGTTATACTGAACAAAACATTTTGAGTATCCAAAGAAACAGGAAAATTCATTATAGACGAGGGGACACGCTGTGGGCCAAGATTGCTCTTGCACATAGATTCTATGGAAACTTAAACTGATTTCCATTATTACCCTCATACTCTACTCTCTTATCTTTCCTTCCCCCTATTATGTCAGGCATACTTCTTCATTGCTTTAAAAAATCATACATTTTATTAGTATGTCCACACTTGTGAATAAGGGAACTTGTTTTCAATGGTAATTACTGAATCACCTGAGACTCCTCTAATCACATTTTATTTCCACTAATTATAAAACTCTAGGAGGTATCTGGAGCCTAATTCTGTTTGCTATTAAGAACCTGAAGCTAAACTAAGGACGGCTAGGTTACTTCCATGGGGCAACGTTCAATCCCACTGAGCCACACCGGCCAGGCAAAACAGCTATTCTTGAAGGTTTGCTTGAATGGATGGTAACTGCACTCTGTAACCCAGCTGCTGTGCATTTTACTGCAGATGCCAGGAGTGGACATTCAAAAGTAGAAACCTCAGGATCAAAGAAACAAAGGTTGATCCTGTTAAAATATTCAGCCACAAGTCATTCATACGACTAGAGACTTTTTGTTTCATGAAGTGTTTACATCCTTTGTTGTTAAAGCTATTTATTGCCTTTGAAAATAGTTCACCTTCCTTTTTGGAATACGATAGAGTGTGATGCGGTCTTAATGAGTGTTAAGGGAACATCCATGTTTGCAATGGAAATCAACACCACTATTACTACAAAAATAAATTCAACCTTTTGGGTTAAAAAATACAAATAGGTCAATGTTTCATTTAACAAAAACGTACCCCAGGCTCATAAATAATACGTGCTATAAACTAGATAGATATGTAAACACAAAAGCTAAAGTAAATGATTCAGATGCAGTTCACTGTGACAATGACTTGGTTTAAAAAAATTTGCCATAGAACAAAAAAGTGTGAGATTGATGAATTAAACCCATTTTAAAGAAGTATAAAGGCACTAAAGTAACTTACTCAGTTTAGCAAAAGCATTCAATAGTTCCCTACTGCCATTAAGAAAAGGCAAATACAAACTTCTCAACATCAAGCAATACCCTTTAAGATATGATCTCTGGCCGCCCCCCCCCTACTTAATACCCAGTTTCAGCATCCTGATGGAATGGAATGAACCTGTAAATCTAAGAGTCAAATCCATGTTTTCCTCTGAATCCTTAAATCTGCAGCCCAAGCAAAACCCTCAAAACTCCCTTCTAAAAAGAGAGAGGGAAGGAAAGACAAGAGGGGAATAAATAACAATGTAGAGAAGGCAAATGGTGGCTAGAGGGTTAAAAAGATCATATTGATAATTAAGCTCTGTGAACCTGGAGTAGGGGGCACCAACATTAAAAGTTGAGTTTCAACATTCACACTTCCAAAGGAAAGTTTAAATAGTTCTTTAAAAGATTCTCTCTTATTCTGATTTTTTAAATCTATTTTTAATATATGCTGGTAACCTTCCCAACTATCCAGAGAATGAAGCACTGGTTAGCTGGTAAGTAGAGCTTTTTTGCCCCTGGTATCAGAATTATGGCCATCAATAGGAATAGAGGGCAGGAAACCAGCTTGTAGCCAGAGAGCTGTGCCCAATGGTTTTCAATACAATTTGCTCTTCCTCTCAGTCTAAACATTTGAGCCTCTTCCTCACTAATGAAATGTCAATTTGCTGTAACTTGTGATTAGATTAATACTGCCCAACTCTGTTTAAGCTGATCACTATTAGCATGAGAAAATTATGTTATTTTAGTTACAATTAATTTTATTCCAGAGGTTTTTCTGAAATGATACAGGAAATCCAAATTAAGCAAGAACTGAATTAGCAGGAAGAAGCTATGTAGTAAGCTTATTAAAATTCATGGTGAATTTTACATAGTTACTTTGAATGAAAAGCAGCTTATGAAATATATATCCCCAATCTAACCTCTGATGGTTTCTCCTTAGAATTCTTGTTCCCAATGAATAATTTAGATAAAATATTAACAGGATTCACTTTTGTAATACCTAAGAATATACAAAGAGACTTCAACAATAGCCTCTTCCAGTCAGCTCCTGGGAGGCCACACACAGGATTTTAGGGGAGTCTACAACAAACGCACGTTATGTTTAGGAACAATGGTATTCCCAAAGGGAAAATGTGGAGCACAATGAAGACAAAAAGACCTAGTAACCTCAGCCACTGGGGCTCTCTCATGGAAGTCATCAAGTCCCTGAAATTAGCTCAGTCTCTCACATCTCTTAACATACACAGCCAGAAACACACAGATGCATAAAGTAAAAAGGAAGGAAACACAGAGTCTGAAGTTGCTGACACTCCTTTCTTTGACTACTCAATTTTTTCCCCATAAAAAAACTAGATTTTCATAGCTTCACAATATACCTTGCTCTCTGGTCTCTCACATTCAGTCTATTAACCTCCCTGACAGGTATATTATTCTCTAAAAAGCTATGGCAAGAGTCTCAGGATATGAGCCCCAATGAACTGACAGTGCTGAAACACTTTAATAAGCACAGGTTTCATTTCCTCCTCAATAGGTGTATGGAGAAAGCTTCCAGAGAAAAGGAGGAAATAAGTTATCTAACTCTCTCATTAAGCACCCTCCCCTTGGATCCTCATCCAAACAAGCCATTCTTGACTGAGTGGAGAAGTAGTTCACTGTCCTAAATATCTACTATGCAGGCCATCTCACTGAGAGGCATTCCTATATTAAATTGCTCATGTAATCTTTGAAGGCAGGGTCCATATTTTCTGCACCATTCAAATTGCATTTAGCCCAGAGGGATCATTTCTCCCCTAAAATACTATAAATTATGAAGCCTGAGAAGCATCTAATATGAAAAAGTCTGTTGACTGTCATGTGCACCAGTTTTATATCTAGAAGTTGCTTCGTGAATACCTAAGTACATGAATAAATAAGAGCCTGAAGTTTGATATTACTTCATAAAAATGATCAGAATCGGTGTGTGTGTTTTGTGGGGTTTTTTTGTATACTCGATTTTGTAGATACATCTACTGATGGCAACAGCCTTTGATCAACAAGCTGAATGTTTACTATCTCCCCATTATCAATACACAGTGTCAGAGCAGCTTGGGAGAGAGACACTCAGTAATGATCCATCATGTTATACTATAATTAGTCTAGTGAACGTACATGGAATACTCATGCACTTTATTATGCTACTCTCTCTGTTCCAGTAAATATAAATATGCAGTATGAAAGAGAAAATGATGTTGGAAAAATTTCCAAAGGACATAAGGGTAAGGTAATTGGAGGTCTCAGAAAGGAAAGTGACTCAAATCCTGCTTTAGTCCATGGGAGACCCAGACCCAGCATAGCTGATATGAAGTAGAGAAATAGGATTTTGGAAATGGGTGTCTCTTACTCCTAATGATCTGGCACAATCTAACAATGACATTAATTAAAAGTTTAAAATTCCATTCCTACTTCTTTAACTGAATTGGGCAGAGAGTCAAGAGAAAGGGGAGAGGCTGGAGTGTGCGGAGCAAGGAAGAGTATTCTAGTTCTTCTAATAGATTTCAGACCACTCTCCCACTTCGTGGAGGTCAAATCTGCTCTAGAATATACTTCCCTGCTTCCTTCACCACTTTCTCCCATCTCTGCAAGTAAGAAAGCCAGCAACAGAAGGTGGCGTAGAGGAGCTGATGCTAGGAGAGCTGGAGCAGCAGATGGGATAAGAGCTAGAGGCAGCCAGATCCAGGACAGGGCCAAAGACACATGGCCAAGGCAGAGAAGGTTTTGGAAGAAAGTGATGGATCTGAAGGTCACTGCAAAGTTGAGGACAGAACACAGAGGCATTAAAAAGAGGAGTGACTGCACACAGCCCATCATAGCCAACTGACAACGTAAGAAAATGGAATAAACACTCAGACAAAATACTAGCCAAGAACTCCGTAGGAAGGAGGGAGTGGAGTAAAGCAGGCAAAATAAGTGACATGAGTAACAAGGAAGGAGCTTGATAACTGAGATAGTCCGGCCATTGGCCGTATAAGGCCCATGAAATCATTTGGTCTAGCCCTGCCAAGGCATTAGGGGTGAGTTCATTAAATGTTAGACCAAATACAGAAGGCTAATTTTTATGTCAATAATTTTGTATGGCCCACGAATGATGTTATAAATATCCAAATGGCTCCTGGCAGAAAAAAGGTTCCCCTCCCCTGGTCTAGACCCTAAACTTGAAAAATAGTTGCTTGTGCACCAGCAAGCTGTAATTACGGGCCTTGCAGGTGCAACATGATTTTGGAAGTACCTATAATGAAGTGCATGTATGTGGGTGGGAAGAAACAATATTTTTCAGAAAGAAAATTCTAATGCTTCTCTTTCTCTTTTTTCCCTCTTCTGTCTCCTTCAAGTAGTAACAGAGGATGGAGTGAGAGAGAAGAGGGCAAATATCAAGAGCAAAATAACATGGAGAATAATTTTAATTCCATTTATCTCCCATGCCACGCCTCATTTTGTATGTACATTTCCCAGTGACATTTAAGAAAATCCAGGCCTTCTGGGCTTGCATCTTCATTAGTCACAATGGTGAAAACTGGACAAAAGGTTCCTTTGCTTTGTATCATGTTCTAAGGTTCCAGGATTTGTGATTATGGTGACTACAGTGACACAGATAAACAGAAGATAAATCTACTAACATTTTAGCATTTCATGAATAACCAGCTTTCAAATCCTGCACTTTTTCTCTAATATTAGTTGATTTGAGAACACTGAGTTACTTACCATGCAATTTCCCTGCTGGTTCAAAATAAAATCTGCATGAAATGCTATTAGCTTATTTAAAGCACTAAGATCAGTGAGAATATGTGACTAATTATCTTCCCATTAGAAAACAAAAGGCAAGGGGAGAATTTTCTATCCTGTGAAATATCAATTTTCCACTTTATGGGTTTGCAAATTACTGGCTTTCATAGTGCAATCAATGTCACTGATTCAATGTTTATGAAATAAAGAAGATAAAATATAAAATCTGTTCACTTACACTAAGCTCCAATTTCAATTAGTGTTGCCCTTGGCATTATTCTTATAAAGGTTTAAGCATCCAAATACCATGGCTAACAGTAGAACATTGGCTAATAAATATTAGCCAACAAATTTTAGTATTACCCCAGATAAGAAATAAAAGTGAGCATATATACAATGATCAAGGGAACAGTAACATGCTGCAACATTTAAAATCATCATTTTTCCATAAAGAAACTCTGAAATTCTTTAATAGAAATAAAATGGTAACATTTACAACACCAAATAGACTTTATACACTCATATGGATAGAAAGAACCAGAAGAATCATCTACACTTTCCTTGTTTCCAGATAGGACTATGTAAGTTTTACACAGAGAAAATAAGTTTTTGCTAATTGTTAAGACTTCTGGGAAAAGCAGTATCCTAAGGCCCTTATTATGGTAAGCAGCCTCCAAGATAGATGGCCAATGACCCCAGCCTCCTGGTATTCACATCCCTGTGTAGACCTCTCCCATAACAAATAGGGCTGACATATAAACAATAGGACATACCAGAAATGGCAGTGAGATTTCCAAGGCTACGTCATAAAGGCATTACCACTTTCATTTTAATCGCTTTGAGTCTTTTGTTCCAGGGAAAGCTAGTGGACTACATCTTAAGGAAACTCAGGAAGGCCTGTGGAGAGACTGGAGTGATGCGGAACTGAGGCCCACTTCCAACAGCCGGGTGATCTGTCAAGTGAGCCAACTTGAAAGGAGATCCTTTAGTCCCACGCAAGCCTTCAGGTGACTGCAACGTGATGAGACCCTCAGCCAGAAATACCTATCTAAGCTGCTCCCAAATTCCTGGTGCACAGAAACTGAGATAATACACGTCTGTTGTTTTATGTTATGTATTCAGGTCTGCCATTCAGACACACTGTGTAGACTAAAATTTACCTGGCAAGGCTGCTGTATTAAATGAGATAACATATAAAAAGTGCCAAACACTGCCTCGTCCATAGTAAGTGTTAAATAACTGTACTATTATGTATCATTATTTTTAAACTATTTTTACTGATCATTATGCAACTATAAATTAGTGAGACTTATTTCTAGAAGTCACAAAAGGTTTCACAATACTCACTGAGCAACCACAAAATAATGTTTCTTCAGAGTGTTAGATTCACTTACCCTTCCTTTACAAAATACAAAATAAAAATCCTTTCAACTTTTCTCTTGGATGCAGTCCTATTAACTTCTAAGAGCAAATCTGTTTACTCTTTCTCTGACTTTCTCAGAAGTATAGTGAACACCAAACAACTGATAGCCCTCTAAAAATGTTTATCAGCTTGACTTCTTTGCATCAGCAATAAAACAAATGAAATCAGAAAATGTAGCTGCTAGACTGGCAAAATGTGGGTTGCCCTCATTTGCCCTGATAAGTGGCTGTTTGAAGGAACATAAAAGCCGGAGTCAAGGCACATCAGTTCGTAACCCTGGAGATCAGAGATGGGGATGGCAGTGAGGGCCTGATGGCGGCAGCATCCACATTTACCTTATGAGACGACCTTAACCAGATCAAGGCCTTGGTTTTTTCCCCGTTGGACATTAGGAACTGCCATAACACTATGTCCAGAGTACACTCTCCTGGTTCTCCTGCTACTACTTCGGCCACTTCTCAGCATCTTCTGCTGACTTCTCCTCTTTTATCAGGGCTCAACCTCAGTCCTCATGTTATCTTCCCCCAGCCTCCCCAGACTATGTCAGACTACTGACCGTTCCCAAATTTTAATGGCTTCCATGTTTATTGCATCACCTCACCTCTTATCTGAGCCCTAGATCCAGATATCCATATACCAACCAGATACCCATATGCCTACCCAACCTTTCCACATAGGACTCTCACAAGTATTGCAAACTTAATATGTCAAAAACTAAACTGCCGATCTTCTTTTCCAATCTCCCCTGAACTCCAGTATTATCTGTCTCAGAAAGTGCTTATTTTTACAGCACTTAGAAACATCAGTCCCCTTCTCAAAAATTTCTGTTGCTTTCTCATTGTTCATTAAGACAAAGCCAAAAGTCCAGCCTGCCCCAATCACTGGTTCATGTGAGAATTTGAAAAGCTTCCTCTTCACTACCATCTGTTCTTTAATTACAATGAATACATGTCTATAACTTTGAATGCGAACAGTGTCCCCCAGAGTGAGTAGTGTAGCAGCCCCTATGTACCTTCTCTTGAATCCCCAAAATTTCAAAGCTCTCTTGCCCTCATGTGACTGTTCCTTCTGGCTTCCACCCCATCCTCTCTAAGTTTACCTCATTCATCAGGTCTTCTTCAAAAAAACCTTCCCTGACCACCACCACTTTCGATCCAAAGCAGGCCTTCCGGATATTTATCATGCTGATTACTTCCTGTTTGCAGTACTTACAATAATGGGAATTAGTTAATCATCTGTGCCAACCTCCACTAATTCATAATCTTTTTTCTTTTAATTTTATTTTATTTTTATTGTTTTAAGTATTACAAATAGTAGTACATATGTCTCCTTTTTTTTCCCCCTTGATCTCCCCCCGACCTCCCCTACCCCCCAGGACATGCCTTCACCTGCCCACCCTGCCCCCCCGCCCCAGTGTCTTATATCCGTTGGTTGTGCTCATATGCAAGCGTACAAGTCCTTCGGTTGGTCTCTTACAGTCCTCCTCGCCCAACCTCCCCTGTCTTCCTAATGTAGTTTGACAGTCTGTTCATTGCTTCTTTGCCTCTGTATCTTTTTCCCACCATTTCTTTCCTTTAAAAAGTTTTGCCTTTGCAGACTGGAAATAAACATATAATAACAAAACAAGACAAAACAAAAGCATGTTTCAGTCCCAATTTCAATGTCCAACAGTTCCTTATGTGTACATGTCAGCATTGATAGCTGGATGGTGGGCACATGGTGGCAATGCAGGTCCGACCCTCTCTGGTTCGGTCCTAGGCAACCTGCAGCGGTGCACAGCTGCTGACTGCTCCCGTGGCAAGGCGTTGTCAGCGTCTTCCATCTCTGGACTGTTTTTTCCTCTTGTCTTCGTGGTTGGAGCACTCCTGTCAATTCCTCTCTGTTGCAGGAATAATTCATAATCTTTATGAGGGCAGGGGCTTCATCTAATATTTCTACCACTACAGCACAAAAGCCTACAGCAGTACGTGGTAATCATGAATGCTAAATATATATCTGTTGACCATAAATAAATGAAAAAAATGAATGCACACAGAAGGAGCACATCCCGTGAGCTCTATGCAAACTAGTTATATAGGATCCTATTTGGACCCCAAGTTTGAAGGAACCCAGAAGTAAGATTCTGGCTACATATCACAAGCTCTTCATTTCCTTGAAAATAGTTTTGGTTTATTTCTGAGTTGTTTTTTAAACACATGCTCACTGTTATAAATTCAAATGGTTCAGAAAGTATGGAAACAAAGAAAAATCATCTGAAATCAAATCACCTTAAGATAAACATGATTAACATCCTGATCACCATCTTTTAATACATCTCTTTCTGAATAGAAACATAATATTATGTAAATGATAAGTCATTTGCACATGTTCTTTTTGCAGTACACTAATTTCTTAAGTAACTGATATGAACATATCTTTCTCCATTTTCATTATTTAATGATACATAAATATATACACAGCATTTACTGACATAAATGGTGGTTTGTTATTATTTCTTTTGCAAATATAAAATTTTATTTTATACTAGAGGCCCAGTGCACGAAATTCATGCACAGGGGAGGGGTGGTGTGTCCCTCAGCCCAGCCTGCACCCTCTCCAATCTGGGACCCCTCAAGGGATATCCAACTGCCCATTTAGGCCTGATCCCACCATAAACGGGCAGTCAGACATCCCTCTCACAATCCAGGACTGCTGGCTCCCAACCGCTCGCCTGCCTGATTGCCCCTAACCACTTCTGCATGCCAGCCTGATCACCCCCTAATCACTCCCCTGCCAGCCTGATCGACGCCTAAATGCTCCCCTACCGCCATGATTGCCCCTAACTTCCTTCCCCTGCAGGCCTGGTCACCTCTAACTGCCCTCCCCTGCTGGCCCGATTGCCCCTAACTGTCCTCCCCTGCAGGCCTGGTCACTCCCAACTGCCCTCCCTTGCAGGCCATCTTGTTTCCACATGGGGGCGACCATCTTGTGAGTTGGAGTGATGGTCAATTTGTATATTACTTCTTTATTATATAGGATTATTATATAGGATATATATAATACACAGTGAGAAAATCCATGATGTAAATATATCAGTTTATTCAGTTTTTGTCCTCCAAATGGGCATTTGCTTTATGAGGTTTTGCCATTATAAACAATATTGTGATAAATATTGTTGTACATATATGCTTATTTTCTGGTGTTTCTATTTCTGTGATATTGATTTCTCATTTCCTTCAGCAGGCATACCTTGTTTTATTGTGCTTCACTTTATTGTGCTTAATAGATATTGCATTTTGTTTTGTTTTGTTTTACAAACTGAAGGCAAGACCCTCTACCAACAAAACAACTTGCTTCATTGCAATACTCACTTTATTGCAATGTTCTGGATCCAAACCCACAGTAACTCTGAGGTATGCATTTTGGAGGAAAAGGTTCTTTTGCAAATATAAAATTTTATTTTATATATTATAAAATTTTATTTTATGCCTGCCTGCAGCAGGTGCTATCACTTCTCAATGATTTTTGCCAATCAATGGGTGAGAGGTTATATTAAGACCCAGAAGGAGTAGTCTCTGTACCCAGTGCTTCATGCAAAAGGCATCATTTGCAGGGCATCATTTTCAGAATGGATTTCTGTAACATTTCTGAAAAGTAATCCAGCTGATTGGGTTTGAATGCTGCTCTAGTCATAAGCTCTGTAATTACTTGAGTCAGGCAGACTCTCATACATCAGTGCTATTTCCCAGATTACATTCACTGCCTTGTGGAGAAAAACACCCCCAAGAGACTATTAGCATGTATGCACTGGGTGCCTGCTTCATAGCATGCTGAATGAGCAGGAAGAATGGCAGGAGAGAGAAAAGGAAGGAAACCTTATGCCTCAGAGGAAAGCTACAATACACAACAAAGTCCCCAGGATTATAGCACAACTCTGGCCTAAGAGTCATCCAATCTGAGTGAGACAGAACAAAGCAGATCAGGGAATCAAGGGTGCTGACTAGAAGGAGAGATAGAAAGTCACATCTATTTATTGTTTATTTATGAAAACCTGCATGTTGCCAGGCTGGTGTGGCTCAGTGGTGGAGCATCAACCTATGAACCAAGAAGTCACAGTTTGATTCCTGGTCAGAGCACATGCCCGGGTTGCAGGCTTGGTCCCCAGTAGGGGGCGTGCAGGAGGCAGCCAATCAATGATTCTCTCTCATCATGGATGTTTCTCTCTCTCTCTCTACAAATCAGTAAAAATATACCTTAAAAAAAAACTAGAAAATCTGCATGTCTATTATTTCCATTAGAAAAATATTAGCTATATAAAATTTTGATCCACTTCTTCTTTACCTCTACCATTCAAACTTAAGTCCTTAATTTTACTCAAATAAAAGCAGAATCATATATCTGACATGAGAATTAAATATTTCACATCGTTAAATTAATAGGATTTCAAAGAATTAGGTGTACTTTTTATTATTTTTCAGGAATAGTAACTCATCTTTCCTACATGTTATTTCCCTTTAGTTTTACTTTTTGAGAAAAATGCAATGCATGACTCTTTTCTCATATCTAGTAATATGAGTGGTACATAAGTGAAATTTATAACATCAGTAACTGGATTCATCATCTACTCTTCAATTCATGTCCCTCCCCCTTATTATATGGTATTTTCCATAATACTTCAGATATTTTAGTCAGCTTACACTTTTCAACATCAATTTTAAAAATTAAGATGTTAAATTAAAAACATTATTAAATTGCAAATTAAATAACACCAGGACCCCTAGGGTAATGCTGTTGTGAGAGGGCCTTGGGCAGCTCCTGTTTCAACCTCAACGCTGCCTCCTTTGAGCAAAGCAGCAGCCTGGAAAGCAGCTCTCGCAGGAAAACTCTTGAAATACTATTTGTAGATTTCACAACTTCGACAGTACTGAAGCTACATCAGCCAGCAAAACAGTTGTTTTTACCACATAGTAAAGTCACAGCCTGCAGCTTTGGGTTTCATCCATTTAGCTTCCTCTGCCACCCCTTCTGGCACAAGCTGTCCACTTGAAGGGTCCATGCCCAGCTGTCCCGACTTAAGAGTCGAATGGCCCCTGGGGCCTTTGCGATGCTGATCACCTTCCTGATCAAAAGCAACATGACTGACTAATCCTTTTCTCTTGAGGCCCCTCTGAACAAAGAATCCCATACACTATACCCACTCACATCTCACCTAGAAAGTCACTTTTAGAAAAATTCATTCACTATTCAGCCAAGGACACTGAGAGAGGGTACACTTCTTTAAAAAAGGGCTGAGAGGTTTCCATAGCTGAAGTAAATGGGATTGAGGGGTGCTTAAGAGCCAGAAAAACCTTTGGAAAAGGAGACCACACGGGAAGATGGACGTAGTTTTAGAAGGAAGAGTGTAAGAAAGGTTTGGAAGCTGTTCGCTCTGGAGAGTCCTTACCACTCCACTCCACACCACTCCACTCCACGTGCTCCTCTCTCTAAACCCAAAATGCTAGCCACTGGAAAGTCCTCCATTTCTGCAGGGCGCTCCTGTAAGTCCTGCAGAGAGCACAGCAGAGCAAGGCACACGCTTACAGGGTGACCACTGCAGAGTCAGGTAAAGCCAGAACACCCACAGTATCTGTACACATACATTATCTACTCATTCCTCCTCACTCCTGTAACCTTTCCAGTGGCATTTACATGATATCCGTCTTTTTTGATAGTTTGAAATTCATACAGTGCACATCAGCTCCTACGACTAAAATCCATTATACTCACTGAAGCTGCTTCTTACCTGGAGAAAACTGAGCCGTGGAGGCCTGAGAGCAGCTGCAAAGGTGCCATTAGGACCAGCTTCTAAGAAAGAACCCTCACCACTGACAGGGGCATCGTAAGGGAATGGCATAAATGCAAATTAAAATAATCACAGCTGAGAACAGTCTGTGGCAAAAATAAAATGTACGAGATCCAGTATTAAGGGGTAGGAAGATACAAACATCTTTACGTGTTTTTGGTGAGCAACTAAATGGCTATATATCTGGAAAGTAACTTGGCAGTATCTATTAAATGCATGTACCTTGAGTTATCCTACTTTTATGAAACTATCCTACCAATAAAAGAATCAACAGATAAGATTGTATATTCAAATATGTTTGCTGAAGGATTGTTGACAGTGACCTCAAATTTTTAAACAGGCTGAGTGTTTATCATTAGGATAAATTGTGGGATGTTCCTATAGAACACAGAGAAAATACATCCCAGGCTGTCAATATTGAGAACCTCGAGTAAACCAGAATTGGGGGATGGTATAATAAACATGTGTGACTTAATTTGTTTTTAAACTAAAGTGAAAGGGAAAATGTTTATACACACACAGAAACACACACCTCTATTACTAGCCATCCTGGTATAATGCTGAAAATGTTACCTTCGGGAGTTAATTTTTCTATATCCAAAAGTCTATTGTTAAAATACAAATACTCTTATTAAAGTTGTTTTTTGGTCCTTAACACCTGGGGGTACAGAAAGGAGATAATGTTTTGATTGCTTTCTAACAGGCTGGGAGGAACCTCCTTAACTAGGACAGGTAGGTGTCTGTGTGGAGAAGATGTGAGAAAGGCGCTGGGCTCCTGGCCTGACTGACATGCAACTTCCTGACGCCAACACCTTGTCTGGGAAGGAGAACCTAATAAAGTGAGGAAAGGGTACTGAATGAAGAGGTGGGTGGGGCACAGGCACTTCCTGCTTTCTTAAAAGCTGCTCGCAGGTTTCCTTCCTGGTTCTTGAGCAGCACGGGGTGAGCGCCAGTCCAGATTTGGCCCTCTGCCAGCTTAAAGGGCAGCCCACCTGGACCAAGAGGGGGCCACAGACTTGCATTAGTTGAGAGAGTAGCAGGGTTTAAAGGTGCCAGACATGGTTTCTTGCAAGTAACTTGGAGAGCAGGACAAATAATCAGGAAAGTGTGATTTTCCTCTGCTCCAATAAAATGAAAATGCCTGCCCTTGTTATAAGGAACCAAGGGAATCACTTAGGAGTTTAAGAAGACAATGGCATGCCCCATGGGCAAACACACTACAGCTTCCACCATGAGGACCTGAAGGCAGAGGCTCCTGAAGGCAGGGGCTTTTCTGCCTGGATAAGTACTAGTATATAACAAAACGGCCTCTCCCACCACCACCTCACCCTCCTCCCCACCCCCACCGAATCGTATGTGGGCCTGTTTGTCTAGGCTGGAGCAACTGGAATGTAAGCTGATATAGTGTGCTAACATTAGAAAGAATGAGACTACTTGCCAGCATTTAGTGAACACCTACTAACTGCCTAAGTCTTTATATTATGTGAGATTTATAAGAGCTCCAAGAGATAGGTACTATTTAACCCCATTTCACAAATGAGGAAACTAAGGCACTGAAAGGTTAGTTTATAGAAATAAGAAATGACGCAACTGGAATTCAGACCCAGGCAATCAGTCTCCAGAGCCTATGATGTAAACCACTGCACCATGCTGCCTCTGCAGGAAGAGACAACACCTGACGCTGAGACAGACTCCTATGATGTGTCACTGGAAACCACTGTGACTCAGGTGGTATGGATCTATGAAAACTTGGCATGAGGAAGGAAGCTATAAGATCAGAAAGAATGCCACAGTTCCAGGTGAGATGTGTGTGCAGGAAACAAGTTTACAAGCCTAATCAATGCTCTAGGGCAGTGGTCGGCAAACTCATTAGTCAACCGAGCCAAATATCAACAGTACAATGATTGAAATTTCTTTTGAGAGCCAAATTTTTTAAACTTAAACTTCTTCTAACGCCACTTCTTCAAAATAAACTCGCCCACGCCGTGGTATTTTGTGGAAGAGCCACACTCAAAGGGCCAAAGAGCCACATGTGGCTCGTGAGCCGCAGTTTGCCGACCACTGCTCTAGGGTAGAATCTAGGAATACTCTGGAAAGTGAGGTTACCACTGTTTGCAAGGTAAAGTGACTCATCCTAGGATGGAAGCAAAGAATGAGCTTAGGACAGATCCAAGAAGGACATGAGACCATAATTTGCTTGACAGAATCTCGTCAAAAATTAAAATGAATGGTGCCACATGGGTACTGGAAATATTGGGGGGAACAGTTTGTAAAATATGATTGTCTAACCACTATGCTACAGATGTGAAACTAATACAAAATAATATTAAATGTAAACTGTAATTGAAAAATAAGTTTTTTCAAAATTAAAATGAGAATAGCTACTAAAATCAGATCTACACAATAGAATTCACTTTTATTACTTATTACTAAATATTCACTTACTGCTTTGACTTTATTAGCACTGTCCCTACTTCACCCAAAACCTTCGTAACCTGGCTTTACAACTCCAACACAAAGATTTTAAATATCCTCCTCAAAGGCAAAATTGACCAATTCCTCAGTCAGTCCCGTCTCTACTCACTGAGCAGGGAACCACTCTGCTGCCTACCACATCCAGAATTTTACTCCTAGGTATATAACCAAGAGAAATGAAAACAAGTCCACACAGATCCTTGTACACAAGTGTTCACTGAGCAACTATTCTTAATAATAAAAAAGTGGAAATAACCCAAATGTTCATCAACTGATAGACAAATAAAATGTGGTATGTCTATACAATGCAATATCATGTGCCATAAAAAGAAATGGAGTTCTGATATATGCTATATTGAAGCATTCATCTTATATAAAAACTGCAGTTTGAAATTTTAACCCTGCCATTTGGCTTCTGTAAATGCTTGCTTGCTTAAATAATAAGGAAAATAAGACTACTCCCACTTCAGAGAGGCCATTAAACCTTCCCCAGATGAAATTATCAGTGCTGGCACTAGGCCAAGCCTTTGTTTGAGGTCTCAAGGCCCCAGCACATAGGGGCTCTTTAAGAACTTGCAAAGTGGGCCAGAAACACCCCATATTTGGGAGACAAAGAAGGTAAAAACATATAAATAGGGAAAATTCCTCCATGTTGGGGCCCAGAATTTGAGAGACATTTTCCTCTGGACCCACACGTAATAAATGCAACTCCATCTCTCTAAGTATTGGTTGGTTCTTCTCCGGTTTTCTGTAACAATATTACACATAAACCTCAAAAACATATGCTAAGTGACGAAGCCAGTCACAAAAGACCACAAATTATACGATTTCATTTGTATGATACATCCATAATAGCCAAGTTCTTAGAGGTGGAAAGTAGATTAGTATCTGCTTAGGGCTGGTGGGGGTAGGGAACTAGGGAAAATAGGGATGCTGATGAATACAGGGTTTCTTTTAGAAGTGATGAAAATGTGCCACAGTTTATGATTGTAATGGTTGTACAACGCTGTGACCACTGAATTGTACACTCTAAAGGAGTAAATCATATAGTGAGTGAATTGTCTATATAAAAAGCCAGTGTTGTGACGACCAGGACGACCAAATGACCAGTCACCATGAGATGCATTGAGCACCTCTCAGTCCCTCCCCCGTGGCCCACAGGCTCCAATTGCAGCAAGGCGGGGCGGCAGGCGGGTGAGCGGGGCTGTGAGCAGCGTCAGGCTACCATGCGTGATTTTGCATGCTGGGCCTCTAGTATCTCAATAAAGCTGTGTATGTTTTTTGTTTTGTTTTGTTTTGTTTGTTAATTGAAATATGTTTTTATTGATTTTAGAGATAGAGGAAGAGAGGAGAGAAACATCCATGAGGGAGGAACATCCATTGGGAATCACCCCCGCAACCAGGGCATGTGCCCTGACTGGGATTCAAACTGGTGACCTCTTGGTGCATGGTCCCATACTCAACCAACTGAGCCACACCGGCTGGGCCATACCAATATTTACTTTGAAAGGTATATTTATCTTTAAGTAGAGGATATTAACAACTTCCAACACAATCTCTGGGAATGATCCGCAGTTCTGAACCATGCTTTAGGAAAACATTTCCCACAGTCTGGGCAGGATTTATTGCTATTCCATCATTGGTAATAATGGCACTTGTGTCTGTAGGAATTTTAAACTCTTCTGCTGCGAACTTTAAGACTGCTGTGAAAGGTGTACTTTCAGGAACACTGAGTACTTTGTATGGCAGCTGCGGGTCGGACGTCAGGGTGATCTTAAAGGAAACCTTGGACATGGTGGAGCCAGCCTGGGCAGAGACACCAACGCCCGGAGCAGTCCCACTTCCGCCGAGGTAAGGCCTCCTGCACACTCAGCAACAGGTGGCTTTTGAGCTTTCTAATTGGTCTCAGTGGAACTCCCAACAGAAGTATTTCTATACACCGAGCTCTCCCATGCTTCTTGGGTACCTTTTTGCGAAGAGATGCCAATTTCTCTTGCGATCATTCCCTCCACACAGCCTTTCTCGGCCACCTCTGAGGGGCGGCGCCTCCCTGCAGGCCCGGGTCCCAGGCCACCACTCGGTCGGGCTGCTGGCGGGCTCTGTGTATATTTTTTAAAGTGAGTCAGTCAGTGCGTGCCTGAAGGTGTGGGTCACAGAAATATGGGAAATTGTAAAATGTATTTACAGTCCCCCTTAAATGTTGCTTTTAGTGATCATTTTGCAGGGAATGTAGTCTCAGGACTAAGTCAGAGTATAAAGACAGCTGGCACAGAAATGTGTCTGGCATCTCAGACACATGCCCCAATTTCATGCACCAGAGGAATCTGACATTGCTCCCTCACTGGATGAGCCTGTTACTTCATAGGAAGTCATAAAACAGAACAGCCATTAAACATGAAGCTTTTTGTTTGAAGGTATTCTCTCTCTCTCCCTTTCTCTCTCACTAACACAATACGAAAAGTCCATTTTCTACCAATTCTCCCCACATATTATAAGTACAATCTTTCTGTTCTTAACACTCCTTTCACAGTTCAGCAGTTTATTCATTTTTTTCTAAGAGCAAGTTTGTTAAAATCTACTAACAACAAATCGCAGCCATAAATTGAACTCCAAGCCTAGCACAGTCAATTCTCTTACTTTAAAAAAAAGTTAAGTTATGATATTTTTTATAAGATAATTACTTTAATTAAAATTCTAAATCTGTTGATTGACAAAAGCTATAAAATTAAGGCAAAACAAAAATCTTATCCACAAAGATCTATAATAATAAAAGTATAATATGCAAATCAACTGAATGGCCCAACAGCGGAACTAACAGAGGAACAACTGTCTGGAAGACCTTTTGGATGAAGCTGGGGCTGTGAGGGCAGCCAAGGCAGCCAGGGCTGTGAAGGCCTACTCTTGCAAGAATTTCATGCATCAGGCCTCTAGTCCTATCTAATAAAAGAGTAATATGCAAATTGAGCATACCACCGCCATGCCCACAAGCCAATCAGGAGCGAGTATGCAAATTAACCCAACCAGGATGGCTGCAGCCACGGAGTGAGCAGGAGGCTTGGGTTTCCCCAGCAATGGAGGAAGCCAAGCTTCCCACACACCCTGGCAGGCCCAGGCCTCCACTCAAGGTTACAAAGTTTCAATTATAGAAGATAAATAAATCCCAACAAAAATGGCTACAGCCACAGAGTAAGCAGGAGGCTTGGCTCCGCTCAAGGCTACAAAGTTTCAATTATAGAAGATAAATAAATCCCAGATATTAGGGCCTCCATTTGGGTTGCTGGGGGGCGTGGCCAGCCTGAAAACCACCACAGGCCACTCGCCCAGGCTGCCCCATGCCCCAAGGGAATCCCCACCCTGATCCCCACCAGGACACCCTTCAGGGCAAACCAGCCAGCCCCCACCTATGCACCAGGCCTCTATCCTATCTAATAAGATTAATATGCAAATTGACCATCACTCCAACACACAAGATGACTGCCCCCATGTGGTCAAAGATGGCTGCCCCATGTGGGCACAAGATGGTGGCCACAAGATGGCCAGCAGGGAAGGGCAGTTGGGAGGGACCAGGCCTGCAAGGGAGGGCAGTTGTGGGGGATCAGGCCTGCAGGGGAGAGCAGTTGGGAAGGACCAGGCCTTCAGGGGAGGGCAGTTAGGGGTAACCAGGCCTGCAGGGGAGGGCAGTTAGGGGCAAACAGGCTGGCAGGGGAGCAGTTTGGCATTAATCAGGCTGGCAGGGGAGTGGTTAGAGTGATCAGGCTGGCAAGCAGAAGCAGTTAGGGGCAATCAGGAAGGCAGGCAGGTGAGTAGTTGGGAGCCACCAGTCCTGGATTGTGAGAGGGATGTCCGACAGCCCGTTTAAGCCCAGATCGGGCCTAAATGGGCAGTCGGACATCCCTCGAGGGGTCCCAGATTGGAGAGGGTGCAGGCTAGGCTGAGGGACACACCTCTCGTGCACGAATTTCATACACCAGGCCTCTAGTTCTATTATAAGAAAGAAGTCAACCAACTGGTCCCCATTTTTAGAGATTTGAACAAGAACAAACAGAAGAAGACTGTACCAAAGAAACTTTTTAAAAAAAGTAAAAAGGAATATTTTATCCTTAACAATGATTAACCCCTATAATAAGCTTGAGGAAAAGTATGAAATCACCCTTCCTAAAGAATAGTATCATTGTATCACTTATGGTTATATTTGGCTAAAAATGAAATAATAGCTAAAGCAAGACAAAAATATTTTTCTGTCTCATATAAAAATCCAGAGACAGGCAGATGCCCAGACAGAGAGGGAACCCTTCCAATACAATAAATAACCAAGGTAGCAAGGCAGCTCAGAAAGAATATGAAAAATATCCAGAAAACAAACTTAAAGACATGGAAATATGTGATTTAAATGATAGAGATTTCAAGACTGCAGTTCTGAAAAAGCTCAACAAGATGTAAGAAAATATAGATAGGCAGTTTAATGAGCACAGAAAACAAATCAACAAACAAAACGAGTACTTTACCAACCAGATTGGAACTTTAAAAAAGAACCAAACAAATTCAGGAGATAAAGAACTCAATAAAAGACATCAAGAATGAACTAGCATAGGAAATAGAGCAGACCAGATGGAGGAAAGGATTAGTGATATCGAAGATAGAAATCTAGAAATGACACAGAAGGAAAAAGAGAGAGACTTGAGCATAAATAATGTATAAGGTGCTTTCTTTATATAATAAATAAAATTTTACAAATAAATAATAAAGATATAATTAACAATTTTGCTTATTGATCATTAATAATAAAGAGATACAACTTAATACCAGAGATAAATATGGATTATCGTTTTAGGAAGTACACACTGCTTTAAACAATGACATATTGTGATACCTAAGACAGTCACTGTAAAATTATTTTATATGAGATTATCATTTCATTTCTTACCAAGTTAGCTGAAGCAAATATCTATGAAATCATCCTAGTTGCCATGCTAATTATGACAATGCTTATGTGTTTGCCAATCTGTACTAAAAGACTGATAATCAGAGCCATTAGCTCTCACCAGATGACAATACCTCCAGAACAAATTTTTACCTCTTTATGCTGTCACTTTCATTGCTATGTGTAAGTTCACACTCTTATCATCTGACTGAGATATGGTGTTCCTGACTCACCATATAATATGACTCCTCTATATTAGGAGGACCCCAGTCCCATGTCCTCTGCCCAAGTCCCTTTGTTCAAGAAAGAGAAATTCAGAGACTTTATGAGACACTCTACCCAGTGCCTTGAACACAGGGAGAGGAAAAGAGACAAATTTCTGGGAAGTTGAGGGAAGAAGGAGGTAATCTAAGCTTAGAGGAAAGTATAAAGATCTAATTTAGATGAAGAGGGCACCAGCAGATGTGGAATCAGAGCCTGATGGTTGAAATGGAAGAGGAAATAAATGTGGTGGTCACAGGTCACAGGGGCATCCAGACTTTTGAGAGCAGGTGTGAAATGCCCCATTTTAAATTTATTTTAGAGGAGGTGGGGGAGAGAAACATCAATCAATTGCCTCCCACACCCATCCTGACCAGGGGTTGAACCTACAACCTGGGTATTTGCCCTGACTGGGAATCAAACCCACCACCTTTTGGTGCATGGGATGATGCTTCAAGCAACTAAGCCACACTGGCCAAGGTGCCCCATTTGAATTTGAAGAGGGCTATGCCCTGCAAGTAGGGGACAAAAGTCAGAATGAAATGGCCTCACTAGTATGTATTTATGAGGTAATTTATAATAAATAAAAAATATACTTCTAAATCATTTTTTAATTATCCTTAGTTTGGACCATTGTTAAGACTCACATACAGCCTCAATTTAATCCTGAATATTACAAGGCCTATAGTACAGCGACTCCCACCCCATACACCACTGCTACCATGAAAGTTGCTACCAACTGAAACAGAGCCCCAGATTAGCCCCAGTTACAGTGAATCAAACACCCATTCCCAGAATCACAATTTGCAAGTTAGCCCACATCTGGGGTTTGAACATACCATAGTGCAAAAAATTATTACATAAGCGTAACTCTGCCTGAGGTAGGAAAAAAGCCAGATTCCAAGCTAACATGTCATCTGGATTTATAATGAAATAAATCTCTCTCTATAGTAGATATTATTTTTAAAATACCAGACATCTGATGGCAGCAGGTGTGATTAAGGTGGGGGGAAGGGGATAATGCTGACTTCAACAAAAAATAGCTTAAAGATCTCCTGGGAATTGGGCCCAGTTTCAGAACACAGGGTAGCAAGTGCTATCTTCTTTTCTATGACTTTGACTCATTTCCGTCTCTTAATTTTCCCTTCAATTCTAGGGGAAGCTTGTAAAGCTGAAAGCAAAACTGTTAAATAGCTATGAAGGTATCCTGTCCCTTTCCACTGAAGTTTTCTCTCTTTCCACTTTGTAAAAGCAGAAAGAATGGCATCAGTAAGGTGTTGGGAGGATTGCTACTATTGCTCTTTTAAATTTTACCCAAACCTAATGCTACACAATTAGCAAAATAATAGTTGACTCTTGAACAACATAGGTTTGAATTGCACTTATATGTGGATTTTTTCTGTAAACACAGTTAATGTATTTTCTCTTATGATTTTAATACCATTTTATTTTCTCTAGCCACTTTATTATAAAAATAATATATAATGCATTTAATGTACAAAATATGTGCTCATCGACGGTTTATGTTATGAGTAAGGCTTCCAGTCAACAGTAGGCTATTAGTAGTTACGTTTTGGGGAAGTCAAAAGTTATACACAGATTTTCAACAGTGCAGGCAGAGGTCAACATACCTAACCTCCACACTGTTTAAGGATCAACTGTATGTAATAAAGACCCCAGAGTCCCAAATATTTTTTTAATGGCCTTTGTCACAAAAAGTAAAATCAGATGCTGATTTCTCCCAATATCTTCAGAACATCATCTAAATAGTATAGAGCAACAGAATAATGGTCCTCTAATGTCAGGATTCATGAATATTACATGAGGTGCTTATAAAAATGTAGTTTCCTGGTCCCTTCCCAAACCTCCTGACTCATTGTGTGTGGAGCTGGGCCTATAAATTTGTATTTAATAAGCCCCAGGTGACCTTAAGCAAAGTAACTGGCAAACACTGGATTAACCACTAGGAAACACTGCTATAAAATATGTATTTAATCTCAAGTCATATTATATAGCTGTCAGTCTGGCTTTTCACTCTGTATTCAAACCACAACTCATGGTTCTCACCATAGACACAGGCTAGATAAGAAAGCCAATTCTTTCAAATTGTTCCTGGTAACCCAATGGGAGTCCCTACCTCCTCCCCATAACCTACCTCTTCCACTGATAAAAAACAACAACAGAAACATCGGGTGGGAGTTTGAGCAAGAACCTACAGGACACATAAGATCCTGGCCAGGAAGTGCCCATCTTTTTCCTTGGCTTCTTGTCTTAAGGAGAACATACGCTAAAACATTGCCTCAACAGTACAAGGATTTGAAGAATCAAAATTGGACAGCCCAGCAATTATGTCAAACCACTTCAACTTCCTCTCAACCTCTTCCATCCCAATCCAGCTGGGAAAGGTGCTGAGATGACTCTGACTCTCCTAGGGAGACCAACCATCCTGGTCTTCTCAGGACTTTCATGACTGAAACTAAGAAAAATCCTGAGCAAACTGAGATGGGTTGGTCCCTCTGCTTTCCCCCAATTTTAACCAGATCCCAGGGCCAGCTCCTCAGCATGTATGTCACCAGTACCAGGGAAGCAGCTCCCTGGGGACCTCAGACAGAGAGGGAGGCAGACTCTGATAGGACACCGCTCACTGAGAGGCCATTTCAAGACCAGGCCCAGGCCCACAAATTCTGGTTCAAAATAGAAAACTCATAGCTCTGAAGACTAGCCAGAGAGCTCAGAGAGATCAAGTAACATGGGTTCCTTGCTCTCAGGTAAGTCTCATTCTGCAGAGTCTGAAGCAGAAACCGAGTTATTACAAGTAAAAAACTGAGTTTCCCATTCATGGACTCTAAACCTACTTTTCCCACTAGATAAGATCTAGAAGTTAGAGAATAACTAGTTAAACAAATAAAGAGGATACTAGTAATTTCAGATAGCAATGTCCCCCCCACCCCCATGGTACGAGAGAATAAGTGGAAACCTTGGGACCAGGGAACGACACGATGGTGAATTCTCTGGGTTTTCATTTTGCCTCACATACCTCAAACTTAGAACTGAAAAAGCCAGCAACCTGGTAATGCAAATTGGCATACAGTAGACAAAAATAAAACAAAGTGAAAAAGCAAAAAATCCTGCTTCCTTTTAGCAAAAGAATAGGAAAGGGACAGTCTAACAAGTTAGAAAACGTTTAGACAATTACGAATGGCACAGAAAACACTGTAACTCCTCCCATATCCATGCTGAGAAATGTCAAGTGGAGACCCCAGACTTTCAGCCTCACCAGGTTTTAATGGGACGCCCCACTTCCCCCACCAGAATGGTATCAGAAAGGATGTGGTAGAGACTCAAGACTTTCCTCACCATCTAGCAATAAGGCCAACACCTCCCATGGGGTCCTCAAAGGTCACAAGGGAGTGGTCATGTGGCACTTCTACCCCTCACACCCAGAGAGGTGTCAGTAGGGGCCTGGTGGAGAGCCCAGCTATGACCCTACCAGCTCCCCTGCTGTGTGCATCAACAGGAGCTGAGTGGTATATCTGGGCCTCTGCCCTCACCTTACAGTAACAGAGAGGCACACCCACTTTCCCTGTCACAGAGGTGTCACAAAGCAACAACTAAAACAGAAGAGATAAATAAGATGCAGTCTCACAATATAATTCCCAAAATATCCAGGTTTCAACTGAAAATCACTCATTGTACCAAGAACTATGAAAATCTCAAAATTAGTGAAAAAAGATAAAAGATGCTAAGACCAAGAATACACACATTAGAATTATTAGACAAGTATTTTAAAGCAGCCATCATAAAAATGCTCCAATAAGCAATTATGAACATTCTTAAAATAAATAATAAAGTCTCAGCAAAATAAAAACAATCCAGAAAATATAAAAAAAGAAACAAAAGAAAATTTTATCACCAAAAAAATATAATAACCAAAATAAAAAACTCAATGAATGGGCTCAACAGCATAATGGAATGAACAAAGGGAAGAAACAGTAAATTTTAATCCTATATAATAAAAGAGTAATATGCAAATCAACATCACTCTGCTACATGCACAAGCCACGCCCACCAGCCAATCAGGAACAAGTATGCAAATTAACCCAACCAAAATGGCTGCGGCCACAGAGCGAGCAGGCGGCTTGGGTTTCCCTGGCAATGGAGGAAGCCAAGCTTTCTGCACACCCTGGCGGGCCCAGGTCTCCACTCAAGGCTACAAAGTTTCAATTATAGAAGATAAATAAATCCCAACAAAAAATGGTGGGAGCCACGGAGCTGGAGAGAGCAGGAGGCTTAGGTTGCCCCTGGTTATGGAGGAAGCCAAGCTCCCGCAGCCCTGGACTGCCTTGGCCTCCACTACAAAGTTTCAATTTTAGAAGATAAATAAATCCCAACAAAAATGGCTGCAGCCACTGGTACATGACCAGCCTGCAAACCACCACAGGCCCCTTGCCCAGGCTGCCCCACACCCCAAGGCAAGCCCCACCCTGATCCGGGACACCCTTTAGGGCAAACCAGCTGGCCCCCACCCCCACCTGTGCACCAGGCCTCTATCCTATCTAATAAAAGAGTAATATGCAAATTGACCATCACTCCAACACAAGATGGCTGCCCCCATGTGGACACAAGATGGCCACTACAAGATGGCCAGCAGGGGAGGGCAGTTGGGAGGGACCAGGCCTGCAAGGAAGGGCAATTGTGGGCGATCAGGCCAGCAGGGGAGGAAAGTTGGGAAGGACCAGACCTGCAAGGGAGGGCAGTTCGAGGTGATCAAGCCTGCAGGGGAGGGCAGTTGGGGTGGGGACCAGGCTGGCAGAGGAGGGAAGTTGGGGGCGACCAGACCTGCAGGGAAGGGCAGTGGGGGAGACCCAGGCCTGCAGGGGAGAGCAGTTGGGGGGAACCAGACCTGCAGGGGAGAGCAGTTAGGGGGAACCAGGCCTGCAGGGGAGATCAGTTAGGGGTGACCAGGCCTGCAGGGGAGGGCAGTTAGGGGCAAACAGGCTGGCAGTAGAACAGTTAGGCATCAATCAGGCTGGCAGGGGAGTGGTTAGGGGGTGATCAGGCTGGCAGAAGCAGTTAGGGACAATCAGGAAGGCAGGGAGGCAAGCAGTTGGGAGCCAGCAGTCCTGGATTGTGAGAGGGATGTCCGATTCCCCATTTAGGATCAGGCCTAAATGGGCAGTCGGACATCCCTCAAGGGGTCCCAGATTGGAGAGGGTGCAGGCTGGGCTGAGGGACACACACCCCCATGCACAAATTTCATGCATCATGCCTCTAGTCTATAATAATAAAAGGATAATGTGCTAATTAGACTGGACGTCCTTCCTAATCAAGCTGGGGCCAGGGGGAAGCCAGCCGGGGTCCTGGGTGCCTGTGGGCAGCCTGGGGGAAGCTAGCCGGGGTCCCAGGTGCCTGCCGGCAGCCGGAGAAGGGAAGCCCGTGTCTCGGGTGCTGGAGGGAAGCTGGTGCTGGCAGCCAGGGGAAGGAAGGCCTACTCTTGCATGAATTTTCATGCATCGGACCTCTAGTTAATAGTAATAACACAAAAATAAACTCTGTGTTTCGCATACTCACAACTGTAAACCTACTTTTGTACACCCACTTTTGTACCACCGTGTGTGTGTGTGTGTGTGTGTGTGTGTGTGTGTGTGTGTAAAATCCTGTTAGCTGTGGGGATAATAAATGTTAAAAAGCAGGAATAGTGAGAGAGAAATCAGTTAGGAGAACATTAAGTCCTCCAGGTAAGAGATGACTGTGCTAAAACTATCAGGGTGGGAGTTGAAGCGGAGAAGTGTGCTGATGGGGAATATACTGTGAAGGCATAATCAATAGTATTTTCAGATAGATAATCTGTAGAGGGGGGCAAAAACTCAAAAGTGACTCCTATGTTTCTTACTTGCACATCTATATAGATAATAGTGTCATTTACTGAGATGAGGAAGAATAATCTATTCTCCAGAAATAAATGAGAGTTGAGACCATTGTTTAATTAGTTTATCCTCTTCTTAACAATCACACTTTGGATGTAAATAATTACCCCGACACATGAAGAGCTTCCAAGGTTCAACACAAGCAATGTTGCTTTGAGTGAAATCAATAAAGAAATAATACGCCTGAAAAGACCAGAAAGGAAGCACTGCTGAGTGGAAAAGCTTGTGTTCAAAATTTCTTCAAGAATTTGAATACCAGAGGAGAAACCAAGATGGCAACATAGGTAAACACCTAAACTGCTGCCTCACACAACAATTTCAAAACTACAACTAAAAGACAAAACAGACATCATCCAGAACCACAAGAAGGCTGGCTGAGTGGAAATTCTACAACTAGAAAGAAAGAGAACAGCACACTGAGACTCAGAGGAGCTGCAGAAGGTAGAGGTACTGAGATGCGCGCGGAGAGGACTGGCAACTGAGTGCACGGCTGGCTTTCTCAAGCGGGAGGGAGACAAAAGCTCCCGACTGTGCTGAACTCCAGTTCCAGGTGAGACTCTGGGAACCCAGAAGCATACGGGGTGAAACTGGACTGTCAGGAAAGAGAAAAGCACACTGAGACTCAGAGGAACTGCGGAAGGCAGAGGTACCAAGGCGCACGCACAGAGAGGACCGGCAACTGAATACGCGGCTGGCTTTCTCAAGCGGGAGGGAGACAAAAGCTCCGACTGCACTGAACTCCAGTTCCGGGTGAGACTCTGGGGACCCAGACTCATTCGGGGAGAAACTGGACTATCTAGCATCAGGCAAAACTCGAGGGCAGCTTTCTCTCAGAGGTGCTTGCAGCGATTACCATGGGACACTGAGACACAGGGGCCTATTAGGGCAGGACTGATGGGAAACCAAGACTGTCTGCTTCACCTTGAAACTTTGCCCCATCCAAGCTGAGCACAGAGGGTTTTGCAAGTCTTGTCTCATAAGGGTGCCTCCAGCACATAAGTTCTCCCAGCATAGACACAGCTGATCCTCACAGCCAATAGGTCTGGAGGTCAATTCCTCCCAGTGATACCAACAACAATCAAGGCTTAACTACAACAAGACTGTGTACACAGCCCACAAAGGTGTGCACCAAGAGTGTCCACCTCAGGTAAGTGGGGAGGCTGAGCCACTGGGCCCTACAGGACACCTAGCACACAAAGCCACTCTATCAACTCAGGGAAGCAGCCAAAATGCAGAGACAAAGAAACAGATCACAAATGAAAGAAATGGAGGAAAGCAAATGACTGGATATAGAGTTCAAAACCACAGTTATAAGATTTTTCAAGAATTTTCTAGAAGGGGCCAATAAATTTAGTGGGACCCTCGAGGATATGAATAAGGACCAACTAAAAATTAAGCATACACTGACTGAAATAAAAAATATTATACAGAGACCTAACAGCAGACTAGAGGATCACAAGAACCAAGTCAAAGATTTGAAATACAAAGAAGCAAAAACACTCAACTGGAAAAGCAAAAAGCAAAAAGAATCCAAAAATATGAAGATAGTGTAAGGAGCCTCTGGGAGAACTTCAAGCGCACCAATATCAGAATTATGGGGGTGCCAGAAGAAGAGAGAGAGCAAGACACTGAAACCTATTTGAAGAAATAATGACTGAAAACTTCCCCTACTTGGTGAAAGAAATAGACTTACAAGTCCAGGAAGCGCACAGAACCCAAAACAAAAGGAATCCAAAGAGGACCACACCAAGACACATCATAATTAAAATGCCAAGAGCAAAAGACAAAGAGAGAATATTAAAAGCTGCAAGAGAAAAACAGTTAGTTACCTACAAGGGAGCACCCATACGACTGTCAGTTGATTTCTCAACAGAAATTATGCAGGCCAGATGGGAGTGGCAAGAAATATTCAAAGTGATGAATAGCAAGAACCTACAACCAAGATTACTCTACCCAGCAAAGCTATCGTTCAGAATTGAAGGGCAGATAAAGAGCTTCGCAGACAAGAAAAAGCTAAAGGAGTTCATCACCACCAAACCAGTATTACATGAAATGCTGAAAGGTATTCTTTAAGAAGAGGAAGAAGAAGAAAAAGGTAAAGATAAAAATTATGAACAACAAATACATATCTATCAACAAGTGAATCTAAAAATCAAGTGAATAAAAAAATCTGATGAACAGAATAAACTGGTGAATATAATAGAATCAGGGGCATAGAAAGGGAGTGGACTGACAATTCTCAGGGGGAAACGGGAGTCGGGGGTGCGGGAAGAGACTGGACAAAAATTGTACACCTATGGATGAGGCACAGGGTGGGGTGGGATCTGGGTGGAGGGGAGCTATGGGGGGAAAAGAGGAACAATTATAATAATCTGAACAATAAATATTTATTAAATTTAAAAAATAAAATAAAAAATAAAAAAAAGAATTTGAATACCAGAGCAAGACAGTGTTCTTTACTATGAAGTTGTAAACAAAATATTTCATACCGTCTACTTAAAATATTTTTTTCCACTCAAACTGATATTCTTATTAGGTGTTTTCTCTCTGATGTCAGTCACAGATGCTTCACCTAGTTAAAGGAACTGGAGGTCTATTATCTCTGAGGCTCAAGACCTGGCATTTAAAGGACCACAACCCGGGTTAACTCTTTCTCTAAGGCAGGACTTGGTTCTTCTTCATAAACAACTCATTTTCCTTAGGAGCACAAGCCAGTGGGCTGCAGCCCCTCATTGCCATAGCAACTTCAATTTCACACACCAAATTGGTTTTCTCAGAACATAGACTTAGAGTAGCACTTTTTTTTTTTTTTTAACATATAGTTTAGCACATGAAAGATTTGGTGCGATTTCCAGTCAGTTGCGTTTTATTTTTAAAATGTCAGAGTGACTGAAGACCAAGACCAAAAAAGAATTTCCAGCTTTGCCCTAATTGCTCCCGTGGCTGCTATCTGCCCTTGAACAGTATCCTTTTGGTATTGTGGCCCAGGAGTATCATAAGCCCATGTAATCAGATTCAGCCCACCAGGAACAATGATCTACTGGCATATCCTGAAAGAAAGGACCTCCTTATTCCTTTATTTCATGCTGTTCTTATTCTTCTGGTCTAGTGTTTCCTGACAGCCCAGAAAAGAACAATGCATGATGAAGTTGCTCAACTATAATATTATGAGAAATAGGGAAAAGAATCATGAAGGTAATGGTTTCTTAAGTTTCCAAATGGCCCCAGAGAGCATGTAAAACACATATACCATCTTTCTCACTCATGGTAAATAATGAAAATCTACCACAGCCCTCTTTACTTCTGGTCCCAGTACAAGACCTCAAAATCTTTTTCAACACTGCATTCCAGGCAGCTGCCACCAATCAAATGGAGTTAGTAAGAGCACTGACACCTATTTGCTATCTGGGATTAGAGTCTTAGCCAGTGTTTCAAAAATCAAGTCCAACATTCCGTAGTAGTAAAAAAGGGATCCTAAGACTGCAAAACAAGCTGAAAATTGGTTATTTCCTGGGTAAGTGTTCGTGAGAGTGTGGAAGAAAAGGGAACTCTCATGCATTAACTGTGGAAATGCAAATTGGTACAGGCACTATGGAGGTTTCTCAAAAAATCAAAAATAGAACTACCATGGAGGAGAACCAAGATGGTGGTGTAGGTAAACACCTGTACTCACTGCCTCTCACAGCCACATCAAAATTACAACTAAAATACAGAATAACCATCATTCAGAACAACCTGAAATCTGACTGAATGAAAGTCCTACAACTAGAGAAGTAAAGAAGAAAGCACATTGAGACTAGTAGGAGGGGCTCAGGCACCGAATGGGCTGGTCTGGAACCCACGTGCAGCATGTGGTTTTTTTTTAATCTGGAATGATCTTTCCAAGGCCTCCTGTGAAAAGCAGGGGGTCCCAGCCCCACACCAGCCCCCAGCCCAGGGTTCCAGAGCTGAGCAATTCCCATAACTTCAGGCTGTAAAACCCAGTGGGGACTGTGGCTGAGTGACACGGAGGCTGCTGGAGACCCAGGTGTTCCTCTTTAACGGCCAGCACACAAATTCACACGGTCTCTCTTTCTCTGAGCTCCAGCACCCAGCGGCAGCTTTGGGGGAATTCAGGGACATACGGGGAGGAACTAGACTGTCTGGCATTGGGCTAAGAACTTGGAAGCAGATTTCTCCCAGAAAGGGGTGCTCACAGGGGTCATTGTTCCTGTGCAGGGACCTACCCCCTAAGGCAGAGCTGACCAGCAGTCATATCTGAGTTTCCATCAGTATGACCCACACTGTTCACTCTGCCCTGGTTATTCCCTGAGACCCCACCCCATCCAATTTGCAGCCCAACCCAGGCTGTTTGCAGTGGCTTTTCCATATAAACAGCCTGTCCTGGCTCAGGCTTCAGACTTTGCTAAAATCTCTTAAACAACAGCAGCTGGAGTCAGCATGCCACAAACCTATCAATAAAAGGCCCAAGACCTGCACTAGCACCAGCCTCTGGGACAAATGCAACCATACCAACATCCGCATTATGGGGGTGCCAGAAGAAGAGAGAGAGCAAGATACTGAAAACCTATTTGAAGAAATAATGACAGAAAACTTCCCCTACCTGGTCAAAGAAATAGACTTACAAGTCCAGGAAGTGCAAAGAGTCCCAAACAAGAGGAACCCAAAGAGGCCAATACCGAGACACATCATAATTAAAATGCCAAGGGTTAAAGACAAAGAGAAAATCTTAAAAGCAACAAGAGAAAAGCAGGTAGTTACCTACAAGGGAGTGCCCATACAACTGTCAGCTGATTTCTCAACAGAAACTTTGCAGGCCAGAAGACAGTGGCAAGAAATACGCAGTGATGAATAGCAAGGACCTACAACCAAGGTAACTCTACCCAGCAAAGCTCTCATTTAGAATTAAAGGTCAGATAAAGGGCTTCACAGACAAGAAACAGCTAAAGGAATTCATCAACACCAAACCAGTATTACATGAAATGTTGAAGGGTATTTTTTTAAATATATATTTTATTGATTTTTTACAGAGAGGAAGGGAGAGAGGGATAGAGAGTTAGAAATATCAATGAGAGAGAAACATCGATTCACCTGCCTCCTGCACACTCCCTACTGGGGATGTGCCCGCAACCAAGGTACATGCCCTTGACCGGAATTGAACCTGGGACCCTTCAGTCTGTAGGCCGATGCTCTATCCACTGAGCCAAACTGGTTAGGGCTGAAGGGTATTCTTTAAGAAGAGGAAGAAGAAGAGGAGGAAGAAAAAGATAAAAAATATGAATAAAATGGCAATAAATACATACCTATCAATAATTGAATCTAAAAATCAAAATAAATGAACAAAATAAACTGATTAATAAAATAGAAAAAGAGGCATGGAAACATGGAACAGACTGATGAATCTCAGAGGGAAGCAGGGGGAGAAGGGTGGGAGGAGATTAACCAAAGATTTTATATGCATATGTGCATTTCCTATGGACACAGACAATAGGGTGGTGAAGGCTTGGGGAGGAGCAGGAACCAAGTGAAGGAGGGCAATGTGGGAAATATAGGGGGACATCTGTAATACACTTAACAATAAAGATTTAAATAAACAAATATATAAATAGAACTACCATAAGATCCAGCAATCCACTTCTTGGTCTATAGGTAAAGGAATTGAAATCAGGATCAATGGATGAATGCATAAAGAAGATGTGATATATACACAATGGAATATTATATTCTGCCATGAGAAAGAATGAAATCCTGGTGTTTGTAAGCTTTGAGGCCTTATGCTATGTAAAATAAGTCAGACAGAGAAAGACAAATACTATATGATGTCACTTATATGTAGAACCTAAGAAAGTCACTTTTTTAAAATAAATCTTTATTGTTCAGATTATTACAGATGCTCCTCTTTTTTCCCCCCATAGCTCCCCACCACCTGATTCCCACCCCCCCCCAATACTCTTACCCCCACCACAGTCCTTATCCATAGGTGTAAGATTTTTGTCCAATCTCTTCCTGCACCCCTCAGGCCCCTTCCCCCCAAGAATTATCAGTCCATTCCCTTTCTATGCCCCTGATTCTACTATATTCACCAGTTTATTCTGTTCATCAGATTTTTTATTCACTTGATTTTTAGATTCACTTGTTGATAGATATGTATTTGCTGTTCATAATTTTCATCTTTACCTTTTTCTTCTTCTTCCTCTTCTTAAAGAATACCTTTCAGCATTTCATATAATACTGGTTTGGCAGTGATGAACTCCTTTTGCTTTGTCTTATCTGTGAAGCTCTTTATCTGACCTTCAATTCTGAACGATAGCTTTGCTGGGTAGAGTAATCTTGGTTGTAGGTTCTTGCTATTCATCACTTTGAATATTTCTTGCCACTCCCATCTGGCCTGCATAGTTTTTGTTGAGAAATCAGCTGACAATCGTATGGGTACTCCCTTGTAGGTAACTAACTGTTTTTCTCTTGCTGCTTTTAATATTCTTTGTCTTTTGCTCTTTACATTTTAATTATGATGTGTCTTGGTGTGGTCCTCTTTGGATTCCTTTTGTTTGGGGTTCTCTGTGCTTCCTGGAATTGTAAGTCTATTTCTTTCACCAGGTGGGGGAAGTTTTCTGTCATTATTTCTTCAAATAGGTTTCAGTGTCTTGCTCTCTCTCTTCTTCTGGCACCCCCATAATTTGGATGTTGGTATGCTTGAAGTTGTCCCAGAGGCTCCTTACACTATCTTCTTATTTTTGGATTCTTTTTTCTTTTTGCTTTTCCGGGTGGGTGTTTTTAGCTTCTTTGTGTTTCAAATCTTTGACTTGGTTCTTGTGATCCTCTAGTCTGCTGTTGGATCTCTGTATATTATTTTTTTATATCAGTCAGTGTATGCTTAATTTCTAGTTGGTCCTTATTCATATCCTTAAGGGTTTTGCTAAATTTATGGGCCTTTTCTAGAAAATTCTTGAAAAACCTTATACCTGTGGTTTTGAACTCTATAGCCAGTCGTTTGCTTTCCTCCATTTCTTTCATTTGTGATCTGTTTCTTTGTCTCTGCATTTTGGCTGCTTCCCTGAGTTGATAGAGTGGCTTTGTATGCTAGGTGTCCTGTAGGGCCCAGTGGCTCAGCCTTCCCAGTTACCTGAGGTGGACACTCTTGGTGCACCCCTTGTGGGCTGTGTGTACAGTCTTGTTGTAGTTAAGCCTTGATTGTTGTTGGTATCACTGGGAGGAATTGACCTCCAGGCCAACTGCTGTGTAGATCAGCTGTGTCTATGCTGGGAGGACTTCTGTGCTGGAGACACCCTTATGAGGCAAGACTTGCTTCAGTGGGGCTTTGGTGCTCACTGAGTCTGCCCCCTGAGTGTGTCCCTTATGGATCTGAGGAGTTGTAATCTGAATGGTCCTACTCTGACCCCTGGATACACTGGCTCTTGGATCTCCAAGGAGGTGCTAATTTAGCCTCTGCCTGAGGCCACCCAGCAGGAGCTACAGAGAGATCTGCAGATTCCTCTTCTTTATTTGGGTTTTGGAGGTGCCCAGATGAGGCCCAGCTCTGAAGCAATGCAAGCTGCTGTGGGGCCTTGGGCCTTCTTTTGGATGTTCTGGGTCTCTCTGACTCAGCTGCAGTTTGTTAGGTAAGTTTAGAATTCAAGAGATCAGGCCATTCATATGCAAAAGCCTCTGTGCATAGATTGAGTGGGGCCGAGTCTCAGGGCAGAGCAAACAGCAATGGCTTCCCATCAGCCCTGCCCTAAGAGGCCCCCCAGGTCTCAGTGTCCCGTGGTAATCACTGCAAGCACCTCTGAGAGAAAGTCGCCCTCGAGTTCCGCCTGCTGCCAGACAGCCCAGTTTCTACCCATATGAGTCTGGGTCCCCAGAGTCTCACCCGGAACTGGAGTTCAGAGCAGTCGGGAGCTTGTGTCTCCCTCCGGCTTGAAAAGGCCAGCTGCATACTCAGTTGCCAGCCCTCTTCATGCACGCATCTCCCTCCCCAAGCACGCACGCACCTCCGTACCTCTGCCTTCTGCACCTCTGCCTTCCACACCTCCTCTGAGTCTCAGTGAGCTTTTCTCTTTCTTTCTAGGTGTAGAAGTTCCACTTAGCCAGTCTTCCTGTGGTTCTGGATGATGTCCATTTTGTCTTTTAGTTGTAGTTTTGAAGTTGTTGTGCAAGGCAGCAAGTTCAGGTGTTTACCTATGCCGCCATCTTGGTTTCTCCTCTCATCATCATCTCTTCAGCTTTTATCATCTTTACTTTCTTAAGAGCCAATAAAAATTGGAATAACAGAATGCTTCTCAAATGCACTCAAAACTAAGTGCAAGCCCAGCAAATATGAGTCTACCATGGACTAAAAGAGAGTGAAGTCAGTACACAACCAATACTGCCATCTGTTGGTTGACTTACTTTTGTTTCCACCTATCAATGTCAGTTTTATATCATTCCTAAATATAGGAGGTGCTACCTCCCTTTTGAACCTGGTAAAAAAGTAAAATCAACCATTTCTGAAAATGTATTAGGTTACTATGGCTGGGAGTCTGCTGATGCAGAGTGCTATTTGTGTGCACCATCTATTCCATTTTATAGAGAGGACCTGTGCTTCTGTGGATTTTGGTATCCACAAGGATCCTGGATACTGAGAGAGAATTTAAGTTTTAAAGGAGTCAAAAGTTATATGGGGATTTTCAACTGAATGGGGAGGTGACCCCTAACCCCACACTGTTCAGGACCAACTGTATATTTATGGGTAGTATAAAGGATTAGAAAGGCCACTGCATTAAGTGTAGCAAACAGTCTCATACAATCCACCACTCTATAAGCTTAGTCAAATCCTGACTTAATTTCTTCACATATAAAATGAGATTATAATGCCAATCCTCTTAACTTAATGGGTCTGTTGAAAAAATAAAGCTTAGTCAAATCCTGACTTAATTTCTTCACATATAAAATGAGATTATAATGCTAATCCTCTTAACTTAATGGGTCTGTTGAAAAAATGAGATAACGTGAAAATATCCTGAAAACTGAAGTATGATTTTAAAAATGGTCTCATTATCATATTGCTCAACTCAAAAATGTTTCTCACACATACACATGCAATCTTCAAGTGTCATCAACTGATTTATCTGGTATGTATTTTCTGCAAATATTTGAATCAATTCTATATTCCTCCCAAAGTTTAACTTTTTAAAAGAGTATTTTTTAAAATAAGGAATAGTACTAGACAGTGGAATAAAAATAAATGCTTCAGTTTTCAGACACACCTATGACCTCTTTATGGTCCTACTAATATACATTTAAAATTGATATTAAACATGTGAATGTCACAAATAGGAGAAAATGAGAACAGCCATTGCTGGATATACATGTACGTGGCTATGCCTGAAAGGTGGTCCACCTTGGTTGAGATTAGAGTGACAGATTATTGAGTACTGTAGAAAACTAGAGGACAGATGGAATCAACCTGTAATCTCAGAGATCATCTGGCATCTCTTCACTTTAAAAATGAAGAAAGGTTAAGTGATTAGCCCAAAACCACAAAGCAGGTTAGAGGCAGAGCTAAAACTAAATCCCAATTTCTTAGCTCTCTGTCCAGTGCTAAAACCTTGAACAATTATGGGAATGCTTCATGGAAAAGACCACCAACCTCTTTCTGTGATGTTGGATGATTATAGTCACAGAAGCAACACATCTCTGACTGGTACAATCAGTGAGCATCAGCTGATTTTTAGTTGCACTTAAAGCAACTTTCTTTTTAATCCTTACTTGAGGATATTTTTTTCCATTGATTTTTTAAAATATTTTTATTGATTTCAGAGAGGAAGGGAGAGGGAGAGAGAGCTAGAAACATCAATGATGAGAGAGAATCATTGATGGGCTGCCTCCTGCACACCCCACACTGGGAATCGAGCCTGCAACCCCAGCATGTGCCCTTGCCGGAATCGAACCCAGGACCTCTCAGTCCACACGCCTACGCTCTATCCACTGAGCCAAACCAGCTAGGGCTCCACTGATTTTTAGAGCGAGTGGAAGAGAGAGGGAAAGACAGAGAAATATCGATGTGAGAAAACACATTGATTAGTTGCCTCCTGCACAAGCCCTGACCAGGGCCTGGGCCGGGGAGGAGCCTGCAACCAAGGTATATGCCTTTGACTGTAATTGAACCGGGACCCTTGGGCCTGCTCTATCCCCTGAGCCAAACCAGTTAGGACATACATAAAGCAACTTTATCCCTCAAATCTATTGAAATCTTGAGGCAGTTAATTCCACCACATTTCACATCCTTGTCACATACCTAAAATTATACTCTCTTTTTACACTCTCATCCCCACATTATTCAAGACTTTCTCTTCCTGACCTTGTTCTCCTTAATCCCTTTCCTTTTCTCACCTCTTACTGTATCCTCTGGAACTTCTATTCCCTGGGTAGGACCAACACTTGACAATAGCCTGCCTACTTCAAAGACTATTCCCTGCTGCCTTGGGCCTTAACTAAAACCTGCTTCTCCACTGGATACTGTTCACTCTCCTATGCACTCCACCTCAGGTTGAGAATTGGGTCATTAGACTCCTCACTCCCCATTCCTACACCTATGATACTGCCCTTCCACATTTATGTAAACCTTGGCTCCTTTAAAGCTCACATCATCTGGCTATACTTCCTTTTACTCTGTCTTTGTTTCTGTAATCTGCAAGCCTCCAGGTAACTCCTTATTCACTGAAGGTTTTAGCACCTGACTCACAGTCCTTACCATTATCTAGAATAATTTCAAAGTGCCATCCAGGTAGCCAGACCCACAATTCCTGTGCCCATCAACTCCAATGAACCTGAATTTCTCTTTGCTTCACTCAGTCACACAGTGAATACCCTCAACTTTATCATCACTCATAATTTCTTTGGCCCTGGTCATTGTGGCTCAGTTGGTTGGGCATCATTCCGTAAACCAAAAGATTGCCAGTTCGATTCCTACTCAGGGCACATGCCTGGGTTGCAGGCTTAATCTCGAGTAGGTGGTATGCAGGAGGCAGTGGATCTGTTTCTTCTTCTTTTTTTTTTTTTTTTTGCTTTTCTTTTTCTTTTTTTATTGTTTGAAGTATTACAAATAGTAGTACATATGTCTCCTTTTTTTCCCCATTGACCTCCCCCCAGCTTCCCCTACCCCCCAGTACATGTCTTCACCTGCCCGCCCTCTCCCCCACCCCCACCCCAGTGTCTTGTATCCATTGGTTGTGCTTATATGCATGCGTACATGTCCTTTGGTTGATCTCTTACAGCCCCCCTCGCCCAACCTCCCCTGCCTTCCCAATGTAGTTTGACAGACTGTTCAATACTTCTTTGCCTCTGTATCTATTCCCCGCCCCCCCCCCCCGTTTCTTTCCTTTAAAAAATTTTGCCTCTGCAGACTAGAAATGAACATATAATAACAAAAAAATAATAATAACAGTAAAAAATGTTTGAGTCCCAATTTCAATGTCCAACAGTACTGAGTCCCCGTTTCAATGTCTAACAGTTCCTTGTTTTCTGTCCCTCTCCCTGCCTCTCTCTCTAAAAATCAATAAAACCTTTAAAAAAAAAACAAACCTTTCTCTGACTAGGAAATCTTAAACTCTGACCACAGCTTAAGGAAGAAACTTAACTCTCTCTTTACTTTTTCACCTTCCATACACTTCTGGATAATCTACCCCTACTACTCTTGAAAATATTCTCTCCCAGGTCTTGAATCCATTTTTATTTGCCAATTCAGTGGACACTGTTATAGTCTTTCTCTGCTGGGCTTGATGTCATCGATCACTCCCACCTGAAAACTCTCTGCTCCCTTTGTTTCTGGGCCACTTCATTGCCACAGTTCTCCCACATCTGGGACTATTCCTTCACTGTCTGCTTCACAGGAACTCCTCTTTAACTTGCTTTTTAAATGCTCTCTCAGTATTTTCTCATTAGGTGAACTTATCCACATTCTCATGGTTTGGTCATCCACTCTAAGGACTTCTACATTTATACCCACAAACTTTAGATTCTTATATCTAACTGGGTATTCCACAGGCACCTCAACTTGTACCAAACTTAATACCTTATCTCTTATACACCCTACTTTATCCCACCTGCTTCTCCCCCTGAATTCAATCTCTCTTCTTTATTGATGGTACCACCACAGATACCCAATCTAGAGACCTCAGCATCATCTTCAACTCTACCTTAACCCAACCTTCATCTCCATATCTGGCTGGTCATCAAGTCCTAATTATTGTAGTACTTATATTTCTTGAATTTATCACCAGCTCATCGCCATACCCTCATTATATCTTACCTAGAATTCTACAACAGTCTCATAGTTGGTCTTCCTGCTTCTAAGCTTATCCCATTAAGTCCATCCTTCAAACAGCCAACAGAATGATCTTACTAAAATATAAACCTTCACCTGTCCCTTCCCTGTTTAAAACCACTCTGTTGCTCCCTGAGGCTCAGAAGACAAATACCAAGCTTCTATCCAGCCATGTTCAGCTTTGTGGGATCCAGCCTCCAGCCTCACCTTTCACCACTCTCTGCCTTGTAATTTATGCACAGGCACTCTGAACTACTTGTGATTTCCATGTTCCATGGTGTGCCTCTCACTGGCATATCTCCAGCATTACACTCAGCACAATGAGTAACTATTTGTTTATATTTCTGTCCTTCCCAAAAGACTATGAGCTGATTCCCTAAGGTAAAGGACTATATCTTGTTGATCTATTTACCTTCGGCATCTAACAAAATGGTTGGCATAGTTAGTACTCAGTTAATGTGGAATAGCAAATAGACAAACTTAGAAACTTCCTATTAAAAGGTATGACATAGCCCTAACTGGTTTGGCTCAGTGGATAGAGCGTCAGCCTATGGACTGAAGGGTCCCAGGTTCAGATCCGGTCAAGGGCATGTACCTTGGTTGTGGGCACATCCCTAGTAGAGGGTGTGCAGGAGGCAGCTGATCGATGTTTCTCTCTCATCGATGTTTCTAACTCTCTATCCCTCTCCCTTCCTCTCTGTAAAAAAATCAATAAAATATATTTTTAAAATAAATAAATAAAAATAAAAGGTATAACATAAGCTACTATGTCAATAGGGTTCTTAGGCAATCAATCATTCAAATGGTCTAGTAACAATTTGGCAGTTTGGGAGAAAAGAGTTTTTTACTCTTATATGCCTTGCAAATTTGAAATGCAAAAGTGATTAGGATTTTTCATGGCATTCCTGTTATGTTCTTAATAATTAAATAGTCCTGTGTTCCACACTCACCATACTCTTAAAAACAATACTTGGTGCAGCTGGTCCCTGCTAACATATTTTGGCACCTTTATGTGTTGCTGTTTGTTAATATAATTTGTACTTATGCCCTGGCCGGTTTGGCTCAGTTGATAAGAGCGCCAGCCCATGGACTTAAGGGTTGCTGGTTCCATTCTGGTCAGGGGCAGGTACCTCAGTTGCAGGCTCAATCCTGGGTCCAGGTCAGGGTGCGTGCAGAAGGCAAGCAGTCGATGTGTCTCTCTCATATCGATGTTTCTCTCTCTGTGTCTCTCTCCCTCCCTTTCACTTTCTCTAAAAATCAATGGAAAAATATTCTCGGGTGAGGTTTAAGAAAAATAACAACAAAAAAGAAATTTGCACTTTTCACTGTTATTAATGTGTTACCTTTTATTCCCAGTTTACACAAATGAATAGATGGTTTAAAAGTGTTCATTAAGGCATAAATATATAATGAAAATAGCAACAAAAATACTAGAACTCAATAATATTTTATTTTTTTTATTTTTTTAAAATAAATCTTTATTGTTCAGATTACAGGTGTTCCTCTTTTTGCTTTCCCCCTATAGCTCCCCTCCACCTGATTCCCCACCCCACCCTACCCCATGCCCTTACCCCCTGCCACTGTCTTCATCCATAGGAGTAAGATTTTTGTCCAATCTCTTCCCGCACCACTCACACCCGCTTTTCCCTGAGAATTGTCAGTCCACTCCCTTTCTATGACCCTGATTCTATTATATTCACCAGTCCATTCTGTTCTTCAGATTTTTTATTCACTTGATTTTTAGATTCACTTGTTGGTAGGTATGTATTTGATGTCGTTTTGTTGTTCATAATTTTTATCTTTACCTTTTTCTTCTTCTTCCTCTTCTTAAAGAATACCCTTCAGCATTTCATGTAATCCTGGTTTGGTGGCGATGAACTCCTTTAGCTTTTTCTTGTCTGTGAAGCTCTTTATCTGACCTTCAACTCTGAATGATAGCTTTGCTGGGTAGAGTAATCTTGGTTGTAGGTTCTTGCTGTTCATCACTTTGAATATTTCTTGCCACTCCCTTCTGGCCTGCATAATTTCTGCTGAGAAATCAGCTGACAGTCGTATGGGTACTCCCTTGTAGGTAACTAACCGTTTTTCTCTTGCTGCTTTCAAGGTTCTCTCTTTGTCTTTTGCCCTCAGCATTTTAATTATGATGTGTCTTGGTGTGGTCCTCTTTGGATTCCTTTTGTTTGGGGTTTTGTGCACTTCCTGGACTTGTAAGTCTATTTCTTTCACCAGGTAGGGAAAGTTTTCTGTCATTATTTCTTCTAATAGGTTTTCAGTATCTTGCTCTCTCTCTTCTTCTGGCACCCCAAAAATTCGGATGTTGGTATGCTTAAAGTTGTCCCAGAGGCTCCTCACACTGTCTTCATATCTTTGGATTCTTTTTTCTTTTTGTTTTTCTGGTTGGGTGTTTTTTGTTTCCTCATATTTCAGATCTTTGGTTTGATTCTTGGGGTACGTTGATCTACAGTTGAGTTTCTGTATATTCTTTATTTTAGACAGTGTATGCTTCATTTCTGACTGGTCCTTTTCCATTTTTTTGGCATTCTCATTAAGGTCCTTGAAGGTCTCACTAAGCTCCTCAGAAGTGTCATCAAGTTTCTCGGCGGTTTTTAGAAGATTCTTGAGTAACCTTATACATGTGCTTCTGAACTCTATGTCGTCCAGTAGTTTGCTTTCCTCCATTTCTTTCATTCGTGACATGTTTCTTTGTCTCTGCATTTTGGCTGCTTCCCTGTGTTGATGGAGTGGCTTTGTGTGGTAGGTGACCTATAGGGGGCAGTAGCTCAGCCTCCCCAATCACCTGATGTGGACGCTTTTGGTACACCCCTTTGTGGGCTGAGTGCAAAGTCTTGGTGTAGTTAAGCCTTAATTGCTGTTGGTACGCTGGGAGGAATTGACCTCCAGACCAATCAGCTGTGAGGACTCGCTGTGTCTATAATGGAAGAACTGCTGTGCTGGAGACACGCTTATGGTGCAGGACTTGTTTCAGTGGGGCTTTGGTGCTTGCTGAGTCTGCCTCTTGAATGTGTCACTTATGGATGTGAGGAGTTGAAATCTGGTTTCTCACACTGACCACTAGATATACTGGCTTCTGAATCTCCAATGGGGTGCAGGTCAGCTATTGTCTGAGTCCACCCAGCAGGAGCTACAGCGAGAGCTACAGTTTTCTCCTCTTTGCTTGGGGTTTGGAGGTTTTGGAGCTCTGTGACCCAGACTGCAAGTTTGCTAGGTTAAGCTGCGATAGGGCAGGCCTTTCTTATGCTAAAGCCCCTGCTTGGAGCTTGGGTGGATTTGTAGGTTGTGTGGGGCGGGGTCTCAGGGCATCACTAGGCTAGGGCGTGGCAAACAGCGATGGGTGCTAGTTAGCCGGCTCTGTGTCTCCGACTGCGTCCCATGCCCCAGCGCAGTAAACAATTATTCTTGCGCGCAGCTCTGCAAGCAAGCCCCCCTCACTTTCCGACCTGATGGCAGACAGTCCAGCTTCTCCCTGTAGGAGTTTGGGTCCCCCGCGTCTCCCCAGAAACTGTATTTCAGAGTAATCGGGGGCTTGTCTCCCTTCGGGTTGAAAAATGCAACGCCTGCCGCCAGCCCAGATCCCGTGCCTCCGTACCTCAGCTTTTCAGCGCTTGTGCACATCTCAATGCTCTTTTCTCTTTCCTTCTAGTTGTAGAACTTCCACTCAGCCAGCTTTTCCGTGGTTCTGGGTGACAGACGTTTTGTCTTTTAGTTGTAGTTTTGAAATTGTTGTGCGAGGCAGCAGTTTAGGTGTTTACCTACGCCACCATCTTGGATTCTCCTTAATAATATTTTAAATAGAAACAATGAGCCTCATTCTAGTCCAGGAATGTGAATATATAAGGGAAATGATTTCACACAAGTGAAGGAAGTCCAATCAACTGCCAAGGGATATCTAAGATTTTGATTATATTAGACAATTAGTCTATTTTTAAGTGTGTTTCTGTTATAAGCCCTTATCAAAGAGCAGCTTGAAGCAGTCAAAGCTTTCACATCATTTTCAAACTGAATTTCAAAAACTGCACAGTAGCCTCCCTATCAAACTTCCTAAGTTTTTCCAAAACAAATATAAAATAATGTTTTCCCATATGAAATTGGCTTATTTTCTCACTAAGGGCAGAAAATAGATCAAAATTACAGAAGCATTACTCCAAGTTGCATTCTTCATATAAAACAAATAAAGATTACTCTACAAAAAAACTCATAAAACCAGCGACCAGGTTAATAACAAATAAAATGGTGGGCATTGCACATCAAAGGTATGCAATGTGGAAGAATAATTACAATCACATGTGAAGTAGCATGTGGTTTGTTTCACAGTAAGTGAAATCAATGATGCGCAGAGTAGGCATATCAGTTAGCCTAGGAATGGAACATATCAGAGGGAAAAGTACTTACAAACTCTGTTCTATCACCAAAAAACCCAATCTAAAGACAAGGTTTTTCTTTAATAACTTTCTTTTTGGAAGCTATTATGAAAATTGGAAAAGATGCATTAGGATCTGTACTGATATGTTCACAGTGAGTAAAAGAAAATTTACCTTTATACCAAAACACACACTGCTTTATTCACTACAATGGATGACACAATATGCCTCCTAATTTTAATCCAGTGTTGCAAAAAAAAAAAAAAAAAAGTTTATGACAGAATCAAATCACTGCAGCTAAGTATTTGTTTTCTCAACATGCTCTTCAAAAAAATGGGCAGAGAGCCTTAGATGGATTGTTTCCCTGAAAAGTACTCTAACTGCCAAGATGTTCATGCAAAGTACTGAAATGAGGGATGAGACTTCAAAGCATTCCTGATCTGCACAGATAATGTCAGGAAGGAGCAGCTCCATGGTTTCAAGTGGCAAATGTCAGAAATGTAATTATCCTGATTTTCTTGATCCTCTCATTCAGGACCAAAAGAGTTTCTGTTGCATACTGAGAAAAAGTTACAGAGAATCTTTGCGAAGACTAAATGGCAAGTTTGAGGGAGATATGGTTGTAAAATTGTAGACTTAGCATCTGATGCAACACTGACCCTCTCTTCAGGTGAGAAATCACACCATTATTTCTGAACATAGGTTCAATCTAAATTTAAATTCTCTAACTTCCCAAACCGACAGACTTATCACACATTTGCTGCCACTCTTAATGGACTAATTATAAAGAAGTACTTTCTATTTTAGTAAAACAAGGAGAAAGGAAAAAAGCAGTCATGTCCTTAGGGCTCATCCCTCTTAAGACAAGGGAGTCACACTAATGCTGCCTCCGACTGCTTTGACTTTTTTTTTTTTTTAATCCTCACCCGAGGGTATTTTTTCCATTGATTTTTTAGAGCGAGTGAAAGGGAGAAGGAGAGATAAGAGAGAAACACCAAGGTACATGCCCTTGCCTGAAATCGAACCCATGACCCTTCAATCCACAGGCCAACGCTCTATCCACTGAGACAAACCAGCTAGGGCCTAACTGCTCTAACTTTTGAAGTAATCCTTATTCCACACTGGGCTGCAGTGTGCATAATCCCTGACTGCTGCTAGGCACTGCTCTAGGCAGAACAACGATTGGCAAGTTTCTATATCTTCCAACAAAGCAAATCTAACAGAGATGGAAATCTCTCTGTATCTAAAATGTCCAACTCTATAAGTTGAACTGTCTATTGGCTTAGATTTTAATTACAAATACCATGTATAAAGACCACCTAACCAGCAGTTTCCCAAAGTTTTATTTGACTTTATATAACAGAGATCCTACTACAAGAGCTTAAACTAAGAAAGGGGTTTTTTGTTGGTTTGCTTGTTGGTTTTTCTCATGTAACCTGAGGTCCAAAAGAAGACTGGAACAGTTGTTCAAAGTCATCAAGGCAAGGACCCAGACATCTAGCTTCCTACTCTGCCAATCTGAGCACGTGGCTTGTGTCCCCATAATTGTAAGATGGTCATTCCATCCCTAGGCATGGCACTAATTTACTGGGTGGAAAGGGCCAGGGCCAAGGGCAAAGGCAAGCCACAGCTTTGTCTGTCCCTTTTCAATGGGAAAAATGGCATTCCCAGAGCTCCACCCAGTAAACTTCCACTTACAACTCGCTGGTGAGACCTAGGTTAACATGGGCACCCCTAGTTGCAAGGGAGTCTCTAAGGTATTTTTATCTGGCATACTGTTGCCCTAGACAAAATAAGGGTCCTTTAAATGAGGAATAATAAGAGGACGTATACTAAGTAGGGAACAAGCAGTAGCTGCTACATGATCAAGGACATTTTAGGTTTTTGCTCAAACTTCACAAGTCAGAAGCCATTGACTCAAACCTCAAACTGCCTACTAACGATAGGGTTTTTCTTCCCTCTAACAAATAGTTCTAAGTTCCTGATTCTTTCCTATCAAATCTACTCTTCCTGACTGACCTGTTACCGCTTCCCCAAAGGATTGACCAGTCTAGCAAACATCACTTCAGTAACAACTACTAAGAGCATTTGAAAAGAAGACATAGTTACTGCATCCTCTGAGGGAATCAACAAACCCTCTAGCACTTGCTCTGTTTGTTAAATGCTTTCCTGCTAATTCCACAGTAAAAATGTGAGTGTGTTCTTTTATAAACCAGGATGGTCTCCAAAGCAAATCAGGTAAAGAGCGGGTAAGGAGGAACAGAGAATTCAAAATAAAACTAAACTCATCCCCCACTGCCTTGCTCCTTGGCAGCTGCTCCAGCCCATTAACTAAAATAAATCACTTGTAAGTCTCCAAAGTAACTTAGAGACAAGTCATCCAATTCATTAACTGTGGCACAATTATCACAGGACTTGGTAATTACACCACACCTGCCCTCACAGGCACTGAGGGCAGGCCCCTGGCCTAGTTATTTCAGCCAAGGACTGCTCCTCGGGTCTAAAAGGTAAGCACTCAGTGAGGTAGAACAAGACACAGAGGAAAGACACAATTTCTCCAAATCTCAGGCTGAATAGACAATTCAAAGCAATATCCCTGCTCTCACAGGGAAACACTACACAATATATCCTGAGAAATGGGAATAGTATATTTTATCTGCCAAGAACGGTAAGACTCAGCAGAGGATTTTGCAGGGCCACTTCCTTCCTACTGGGAGGCAGCCCAAGAAGAAAAGGATACTCATGGGGAAAATGGCAAGACCTGGGGTCTTGTTAGAGCCTGTCCATGCCCAAATAAGTCACTTCACCCCTGACCCCCAATCTTGATTTTCACATCTATAACATGACAGCATTGGGCTAAATTATAAATGTCTGTGTTGTTTTCCCCTAACAATGGGCCAAATGGCTAGAAACTTAGATCTAAGTGTGGAGGCTGAATGATTTCTTAAGAAATGGAGTTGAGAAAAGCCACACTTGGCACACAGACACTAGAGTGACAAGGCATGAGCCAAGGGCACAAAAAGTGTTTATTTAGACTAATCTTTTTGTCAACTATAATGCAAATGTCCAGGTTTCATAACACAATGTTAGCAGAACTAAACTTGAGAAACTGAAGACGAAATAATTGCAACCACCTTCAGCTGTGATAGCTAATTGACCTGGACCTGTTAACAGCAGCCTGACACATAATGGTAACACCCTTGGGAAAGGGCTTTGTCCATACTGGCCTACCAGATTGTGTGGTGCCTTAATTTAAAGGGGAGAATGAGGCTCCAAACCTTTCCCAGGCTGACCTCCAAGGCCAGAAAGGCTGCATTTGTTCCAATGGGACCTAGGTAAGACCCCAAAGGAACTCTGGGGTTATTTCCTTAAAATCTATGAGTCTAAACCAGTGATTCCCAAACTTTATTATGCTTGTGATTCACCTGAGAAACCTATTAAATATGCAAACTCCTAAGTCCCATTCCAGAGACTCTGGTTCATTAGGTTTGGGTTACATCATAAGAATGGGTATTTAATTTATTTTCTTAGGGGAGACTGCAAATGCATGAATATGTAGGTCCTTGCTTCTCAGGAAGATGAAGACCTGAGCAAGAACGGAGCAATGCATACTCCAGTAACTACTGTAAATTATGCAGTTGAGTTTCCCTCATTTGTGGAAATCACAGGGGTTAGCACATCCAGAGTGCAAGGAATAAGCCTTGCTCTGTGAAAACCACCTTGTAATCATGGTATCTCCCCTGCCAGGTAAGTATAGAAATGGGTATTTTAAAGATGACTATGATATTGGTAATCCAAAATCCATACTTGGAGGCACACTGTCATTCCAAAGCAGCTGTGTGGGCTCCTCATACTAGAAAAGGGCCTGGGTTTTCTTCATTTAGCTCAAAATAATAGTCAAGAATTAAAATTCAAACCAGTATGATGAATATGTAGGTCCTTGCTTCTCAGGACGATGAAGACCTGGGCGAGAATGTAGCAATGCATACTCCAGACAAACACAGAGAAGTGAATGGTCCTCAATCCACTTTTGCTGCAATAATGATGCTGAGTAAGGAAGCAGCATCACTACATACCGTGTGAGAATGAATAATTTATTCAACAGGTAAAAAATAACAGGGCAGAGGATCTGGAGAGCCCTGCAACCCCATGCAGAACTTATGCAGCATCATATAGTTAATTTCAAAAAGAAGTCTGTCTCCTTTCCTTCTGTTTTGCTTATCTAAAGCTTTTGAGTTTCCTGAGAACTTACCTTTCTAGAGAAAAATCTTACCCTCACAAATCACACCAACTATTTATGAGTAAGCCTACCTCAGTGATTTTCAATAAAAAACATATGAGATTCTTTATCAAGAATCCTAAATTCTCTTCCAAAGGAATATGTATATCATCTTTCTCTCTGAGTTCTACCATCAGGAGCTTCGACCCTTCTTAGGAATATAGGCCACAATTCTTTAACATGATTTCAGTTGCCAGAATCTTGTCTACTCTGTAAGCTTCTAACTCATTAACTATTTTTAATATTTTTTTAATTTTAAATTACAGTTGACATAGTATACATTTCAGGTGGACAACATAATGATTAGACATTTATATATCTTACAAAGTGATCTTTGTAATTCCAGTACCCACCTGACACCATACATAGTTAATATCACTGAGTATAGTCCCTTGCTATACTTTACATACCCATGACTGTTTTTACAACTGCACTTTGTACACCTTAATTCTTCCCCCTTTTTCACCCTCTCATCCACGCCCCCTCCCATCTGGCAACCATAAAATGTTTTCTGTACCTATGAGTTTGTTTCTGTTTGGTTTGTTAATATATTTTATTTTTTAGATTCCACATATACTATAAGTGAAATCATATGGTATTTGTCTTTCTCTAACTGATTCATTAACTTTTAATGAGGCAAGTAATGGCTTGTAATCAATAGTCACTTCCTCTGTATTAGTTAGGAAACTAGAACTCCAAATAAGAGCCTTACCTTCTCTGATTTTTAACCCCCACCTGTGGGAGCACAGTGCCAATGCTCCTAACTCCGCAAGGTTCAGGGTCCCTGCAACTCCAAGATGGAGGGCTCTATAAAGAGACTGCACTGAAAACTGAAGGGGCTCCTCTGGGAAGGCATTTCCATTTACATGAAGTTACAGTTAATGAGAGTTAATTGAGCAAAGACAGGAATTATACAACAGGAGTGAATGGACACTAAGGAGATGAGCTTCAGTCTCAACCCACTGAGAGAATGTGGAGATGCTAAGCAAAGAGCTCTTTTGAACTGCAAAGTATGGAATCATATACTCTGATTCTGACTATAAATTATACTATTTATTTTCTTTTCAAACACATTTAGAGCATTTACTGTGTGCTAGCCACCAATTAATTTGCTTAGCAAATATTTATTCATTCTAGCTACAAACACCACACATATACATATTCACTACCACTCAAAGGAAACTACTGGCTCTTGCCCTTTAGTTCATGAAAAAACAGAAACATAAATCCGCTCCCACCTACTTAATGGCTTTGGGCTTGTTAATGGTAAGAAACCTGAACTGAACCTGAGGTCCACCAGAACATGGATGAATTGGGCTTTACCAGACCTCCGTAAGGGCTACAGAATAAATTTGGTACCCTAGAGTACGTCCTTCAAATTTACAATTGTGGAATTTAGTGGCATATGATAGAACCCAAGGGGGAGAAAGCGGTCAGTTGGCTATAGGCCTTCTCCCTTTTGAAAAGTTAGAAAACTAGATTAGGTCACCTTTTAAATCTTTTCCAGCTATGTAACAATGATGATAATAAAGAAAGTAAAACAAACTACAAAGCTGGTCTTATTTACATGTTCAGATATTATACCACCAATTAAGAAATTACCTTCCAGACCCTGAACTCAGTGTCAACAATAAATAACAAAAACTTCTTAAGAGTAACTGATATGCCTAGAGCATCTCCTTATGCTATTTTTGAACCAAAATAGGCTACAGCACCAGAATACAGCTAAAATATAATGCTGATACTCCAGGTAGAAGTTTTAAATCAAAGAGAAAACAATAATCTACCTGAATAATCTAAGCCATCAAGATGGACAGATTCTCAAGCAACTTGAATTCTGGAATTCAAGCACATTAAACCATTATTTAATTTGCTTTCCAATTTCCTTTACTTTATCAGAAAGTTAATAAAAATGTTTATTGAGCACAATAAATGTGCTAACACTGGGCTAGGTGCTACAGAAAATAATGTATAAAGCACACTCTCTGCCTTTAGGAATGAGAAGATTCACTTAGAGGGGAAAAAAGGCCTTCCATGCAAGGGTAACAGCACAAAGAGAGAAGAGTAAGATTCAAGGTTAAGGAGAATGATTTCTTACAATAAGAAATCATCTTGGGTAGATAAGATAGAGCCAAGCAGAAAACTTAACGCAAAAATACAGTAGTCAAAGGGAAATCACTAAGTTACATAACACAACTTGATAACGTTATGGTTTGGAAAGCTAGCAGGGTATGGGGAGAAAGGAGAAATTATGAGTTTCTATTTGAACTTAATGCATTTGCCATTGTAGTGGGTTGGATTGTGTTCTCTAGAGAGGTATGTTCAGTCCTAACCCCCAGCTGTGAATGTGACCTTATTTAGAAACAGGATCTTTGCAAATGTGATCAAGATAAAACGAGTCACATTGAATTAGAGTGGGCCCTAAATCCAATAACTAGTGTCCTTATGAGAAGAAGAGAGGACGCACAGAGAAGAGGCACAGGGAAGAAGGCCATTAAAGACAGAGGCAGAAATTGGAGTGGTGCAGCTACAAACCAAGGAATGTGGGCAGCTACCAGGAAGTAGAAAGTCACGGAACAGATTTCCACTCAGGGCTTCCAGAAGGAACCAACCCTTCCAACATCCTGATTTTAGACTTCTGGCCTCCTGAGCTGTGAGAGAATAAATTTTTGTTGTTTTAAACCACTTGGTTGTGGCAGTCTGTTACAGAAGCCCCAAGAAACTAATGTAGTCATGCTCTGTGCAGTAAATGTGTGAAAATGGAAAAAATCAGATTTAAGGTTTCAATGTTTCCTAATTAATTTATTTAAATTATCATTTTATGCCTTTAAAAAAAAGAATAGTTTATTGATTTTTAAAGAGAGAAGAAGTGAGAGGAGAGAAACAAGGATGTAAGAGCACAATATCGATCAGCTGCCTCCTGTACACCCCCTACTGGGAGCGAGCCCACAATCAGGGCATGTGCCCTGACTGGGAATCAAACCAACCACCTTTGGAAAGCTCCCAACACAGGATAGCGCCCAACAAACAGAGCCACATCCGCCAGGGCTATGCCTTCTCTTGAAGTGGTTTACAGTTCTCAAATTATATTTACACTGAAAATCTGGCGTATTGAGAACATTGCTCTGCCTCTTTTGCTTCTCCTATCAGTCAACACACATATAACTAAAATACACATTAAATTCACCCAGTTGTGAATTAAAAGCTTTGACACTATATGAAAAATCAATATAGAGACAATGGGCAGTTGGACCAAGCTTTCAATGGACTGCAATAATTTCCTATTTGTTTGTTTTTTAATTCAAAAGAAATAAACATAATAAATACAGCACTGCCTTTCTCCTCTACCTTCCACCTTATACAGGCAGTTTTTAAGGTAGTTTTCAGGAAAACAGCATTAGGCTAAGTAGTCATACACACAACTTCTATATCACAACAAACACACACAACTCAAAGTTTATTTTCTGTTTTCAGGAAATAATGAGGGTAGTTGAGCACTTAATGATACAGTATGGACAATGGATACATTAAAGCAAAGACTAAAAATCTTAACAATATTTGCTAGTCATTGTGCCACCTGCTTTGTATATATTAGCCCAAATCCTCTTAGCATTATGATACAGTTAAATTAGCCTTTTCTCTGCTTCAATTATCAAATATAAATATTTGCTTCAAAAACAAATATAAAAAATGTACAAACAAAACTCTGCAACACCCTTCCTAGGAAACTATCCCACTGAAAAAAAAACTTGGACAAAGATTATTTTTTAATTAAGAGATATTCATCACAGCACTGTTCACCATGGCTTAATCAAGACACACCCTCCATGTTGAAAACTATAAGAATTATTAAATAATCAAATACCATATAAACTGATGAAATGGTGCTTTAAAGCATGTTTCATATGAGAAAATACTCATATGTTATACGAATATTACTCTTTTTTTCACAACGTTTTCTAATTTCTTGGCTATTTTACAATGAGAAAAGAGTTTTTTCAAAAAAAATAAAAGCTAGCCCAAAGACACAATGCTAGCAAGTGGCAGAACCAGGACTTACACCCAGAACGATCTGCTTCTATAGCTCGGTGGCCCACTACCCAACACTGATCTTATAAAAGTCCTAATTTTATCCCAGGACATTATCCTCAAAAGAGGAACAAGTACGTCATGATCTAGTACTATTTCACAAAACAGACCATTATGACTATGAGCTTTCATAATTTAAAATATTGCCTCTAGCTCTGGTTGTGGTTTCTTGCTTTTCTGATGCAACCTATCAAGAGTCAGAGTTCAGCTTGAGCCAAATGTATCATGCTGAAAGGCAACATAAACCAAGAGAGTCACTACCCAGAGTTAGAATGGCCAGGAAAGCAGTAAAATAAATGGAGACCAGAGCTCCCACTCCAGACAGTTCAGCTAAAAAAAATAATTCATCAACAGTTCCATAGTCCTGGGGGAAAGGAAATTATATCAACACATGCTAGATCCTTAATGAAAGTGACAATATTATTCTCTTTTGCATGCTGTTCTCTATAGTCACAGGAATCTAGGACATAATGTAATCCAGCAGGCACAAAACCACACTACAAAGACCAATTCCTTAATAAAAGTACAGGTATGTGCTACATTGAATTTTAAATATTTCACACTTTTATAATCATTCCACATATTTACAGGATACCTATTGTGTAAAAAGGATTAAGACTGATCTCTGAAACACACACATTAAGAACATTTTGCAAACAAAGTTTTAGGTCTCTTCGCCCTTCAACCTCCACCTTTTGCCTCCCTTCTCATATCTGCAAGTGCCATAGCAATGACACATCTGATAACAAATTACTTTTGTTGTCTGAGAGATCATGACTACAGCTATGGGAAGTACTTTTAAATTTTATTAAAATTTTTCATTTGGCCACAGCCTAGTTTCTTTGGGACTTAATTTATTTAAAGTCCTAAGCCTCCATAGCTTAAATAATCAACTAATAATCCATTACAAGGCCTCAGTGTGTGCATCTTTTCAGGCAGCTCTCCATCTCTATTCCCTGTTACTGTCAAGAAACTCCCATTAATGTAGTGATTTGCATGAGGCCACTCTGTAAACCAACAAGTGACCCTGTCTTGTCACTGCTCCCAAGGGTGGCCAATGCAAGATGTTGTCAGAGTTCTGAGTTATCATCTGAAAACCTTATCATTCATCACTGTCTCTGTGGACCACATTAGTGAAAGTATTCTCATCTGATAAAAAGTACTATTTTTATTTTATTTCTTCATTCCCATGAAGCTACAATGAATATTGTGTAGGTCGGCTAGACGAATTCACACAATGATGAACTAATTAAATGTATTCTTTTTCCTCTTCATTGACAGAGTGATGGTTAAGTCTCCCCTTTTTAAAAAATAAGATTTTCAGTGACTTTATCAAGTGACTTTTTTATCTTTAAATTCCTTCACTAAGAATGACTACCATCATGTCAGAATAACACCTCCTTACAATAATTCTATACTTTCAGCTGCAGTCTGGAAGGGAAAAGCACTGGTACCCCTTCTTTCAATCATTGTTGGGTTATGCAAATAAATATAAGCAGAGATAGAACTTAGATTTCTAAGGACAGAGTGAAAGGAATATCTGACGAATGAGAGAAGTTAGCCAGGTATTAGGCAGGTAAGAGCTTTTATAGATAAAGGAATAACAAAAGCTAAGACAAGGAGACTAGAAAGAGAATAATGTGCTCTAAGAACCATGGGTCGTTTGGAATTTCTTGGTGTGACCTATAAGAGATGAGCTGGATAGGAAAACAGGAGCCAGGTTGTGGAATGTCACCATAAGGAACTATGGGTATGGGGAAGCACAGGACTTGGTTAAAAAGTCTATAAGGAGGATTCTCTGAAAGGTTGGGGACTTCTAGGGGGACCTTGTTGGAGGCAGCAGCCCCTGCCTTGACTTCTCCAAATAAGTCTGAGCCCCTGGGTGTTTTACTGGAATCTCTGTTTAGTCTTTAGACACGACCTCATAGAAGCATGTGTCTTCTCAAGGATACTTACCCTGCTGATTATATCTAGAGGTTAATTTTAGTTCAAGCTATCCTTGAACTAAATAAAAGCATAGTATGCAAATTGTCCCCTCGACCGGGAGGTCATCCGAGAGTTCCACCAGGGGGCGGGGCTGGCCAGGGGAAGGGAGGGAAGCCCTGGCCGGCAGCCGGCAGCCAGCATCCGGCAGCCACTGGGGACCCTACCAGTGCACAAATTTCATGTACTGGGCCTCTAGTTGTTACAATAAAAGCCTAAGGAGGCAGGCAAACAGGGCTGCTTAGTTACTATAGCCAAGCAGTCCCTTAGCCCTCTCTTTCACAGAAACGTGTGTCAGAGTAATCCATTCATCCATCGCTCAGGGTCTGCTGGTCAGTCCCAGCATATGGGGAATCAGAAAAGGGTTCCAAAGAGGAGAGGGACATGATCAGAGTTGTTGAATAAGGAATAATCAAGAGAAAGTAAAATGGAAGTATGGAATTTAAGGCTACTCTCCCAAGAAGCCTGACTATAAACAGAAAGAAGAAAGGTGCTGGGGGGAGGGAGAGAACCACAAAAATGATGAGACAGAGGAGCCAGTGAAAGCAAGAGACATGGAAGATAAAGGAATCAGGGAAATACTGCTGGAGGAAAAGGCTGCTGATAAGTTTGTAAGTGTAGGAATAAGAACTTGAGAACAGTATCCACCAGTGACCACCTTCCTGCTCCAGAGAAGCACTCAAATCTAGATCTCCTATCTAGAACACCAGTTAGTCTAGTTCCTAGCTACTCAAAGTATAGTCTGAGGATAAACAGCACCTATAAGTTTGTTAGACATGCACAATCTTAGACCCCACCGCAGACCTCCTGAATCTGAATCTGCACTGCAATAAGATCCCTAGCAGATTCCCTTACACAGTGAAACTTGAAAAGCATTATTCCACACAACCCTGGAGAAGTGTAAGGAATTATGGAGAATAGGAAAGGAACCAGAAGATGGGAGACAGGGAAAAGGGAAAGAAGAAAAATAACAACAAACTTCATATTGGCAACCTGATGCTAGAATAAATTATTGATAGGAAGGCCAAACACAATCACAATCTGTAAGAGCCAGCAAGGATGCATTAAGAATAAATCATGTCAGCTCTGGCCAGTGTGGGTTAGTTGGTTGAGTGTCATCCTGGGCACCGAAAGGTCACTAGTTTGATTCTAGGTTAGGGCATATACTCAGGTTGCAGGTTCAATCCCCTATCAGGGTGCACATGGGAGGCAGCCAATCAATATTTCTCTCAATCAATGTCGATCTCTCTCTCTCCCCCACACACACTCCCTTTCCTTTCCTCCCTCTCTCTAAAAGAAATAAAATCATGTCAGATTCTCATTTTCTTGTAGCAGTAAGCCTAGGAGACACAATAGACATCTAGGTTTCAGTAAAGTATCTGATAATATGTCTCAAAATATTTTGTAAACAAGAAATGTGGGATCTGTGATAGTTCTATTTAATGCATTCTTAATTGGTTTAATAATTATTACAAAAATGTTTTGACTAGTGGATTAAAATTAACCTAGATTTGCAGATCTCTAGTGACAACCATCTCTCTCCAGATTACTCAAGACTTTTTTATTGGTAATTTTGTTGTTGTTGTTAATCCTCACCAGAGAATAATTTTCCATTGATTATTTAGGGAGAGTGAAAGAATGAGGGAAAGACAGAGACAAACATCAGTGTGAAAGAAACACATCAATTGGTTGCCTCCTGCACGAGCCCCAACTAGGGCCAGGGAAGAGCCTGCAAGGGAAGTACATACCCTAGACCAGAATCAAACCCTTTGGTCCACAGAACAATGCTCTATCCACTGAGTCAAAGCAGCTAGGGCTTATTGATAATTCAGATGATGATACAAAAGAGATGTAGCTAGTATCACTGAGAGCAATTATCTATATATATAAAAGCCTAAGTGACCATTATGGAGTCGAACGAATGACTGGTTGACCAGTCACTATGACGTGCACTGACCACCAGTGGGAAGATACTCAACGCAGGAGCTGCCCCCTGGTGGTCAGTTTGCTCCCATAGCCAACCTCCTGTGGTCCCTCCTCCCGGCCAGCCGGCCCTGATTCACCCGAATGGGACTGGGAGAGACTGCCCCAATCAGCCCCATTGCCGGCCAGGTTGAGGGACCCCACCCGTGCACCAATTCATGCACCAGGCCTCTAGTGTTACATAATGGCATAATCAACCCCCTCCCCAAAGAAATTAATAGATGGATACAAAGAACTAAATCATTTTAGTTAAGTTTAGAAAAATTGAAATGATTATAAAATTAAAGTGCTAATCTGGGCCTCCTAAATTGAATAAAAACAAGGATAATGAAAAAGAAGCATAACAGCAGTACATGAAATAAACCCTTAGTTGTTTTAGTAGATGCTTAATTCAGTATGACTCAACATATTGACGTTAACATGAAATCAATAGGATAATATGTAAGTTCAGTTCAACCTGTATGCCAAACTCCCCAACAACACAAAACTGTTAAGATTAAAAGGGGGCAGCGGAGATTTAAACCAGCTTTTGCCTTCTATAACTTGAGACAGTACACAAAGATCCCACAGTCAAAACTAAGGATGCCTGATATTAACAATCAGAAGGGCCTAATAAGCAGGCCAAATTGAAGTGGCATGTACTTTTAAAGCTGCCCACATTCTCCCTTGTTTGTATTCTAATGAGATTTGCATGCTAATCAGACACATCTGTTCCCAAAACCAAATAGCCCTTAATTGGTCCTTCTGATTGCCTACTTGCCCTCTCTGTTCTGATCCCTGTGTCAAGCTGAAAATGATCCTTGACTACCTTATGTGTGTTCCTATATCTACAATGCTTGTGGCTGTCTTGATAAAGACCTAGTTTCTTAGTTTGGAAGGGTCACTGCATACATACTGGAGATTTGGAGGACACATTTAGGCTTTAAGCATCTCAGGGACACTGGGAAGTCCATACTAGTGGCAAGTGGGTGGAATTTCCAGGCCACAATTGTTGAGGTATCAAGAAGTCCCAGAAGAAAGAACACCCAAATGGCTAAGCGGGACCCCAAATAGAAGGAGTGGTACATGACCAGTCCCTGTCAGATGTTATACACTGCCAAAATTTTTATTTCAATTTCAATGAAAGTGTTGTGATTTTTAATAAATTCTGCAGAGATCAAGCAGAAAGCTGACTTAGTGTTTTCCAATTTATGTAGCTTCAGGCAGTTCCATCATGTTTCTGACAGTCAAGTATTCCAGATGAAGCTCCATAATGAGACATTAGATTGAAAGGTAGAGAAGGAGGACCTAAAGATAAGGGGGAGTAGTCACATAATTCACCACTCCTTTTATAAAAGGATATAACTCAAAAGGCAACCATCAGAAACCCCCTCCTGCCTTTTTGAATAAATAATTTAGTTATTACTTATAGGATAAAGATTGAGATAGAGATAGTTGACAGGGGGAGAATTAGGAAATTAGGTCATTTCATTCACAAAATTGTGAAGCAAGTTTCTAAGTCAGTTTTGAGAAGAGGGAGGCCCTGACTAATCATTCTTAGTCTCATATAACCTTCAGCCTTAAGCAACACTAACTATTAAAAAGATGGGAAGAACTGGTACCAATAACCCCAAGATTAAATTCCTACTTTTTCCCCATCCCAACCACTCTCACTATAAGAATAAGTTGCCTGAAGGCAATGCTTGAGCAGTGACTTGAGCACTTACCTTTAATAACCAGTCTTCTCCCTTCCATCCTCCTAACATCTACCCTCATTACTTGACTCCCTGGAAGATGACCACTTGTCATCTCCACAGACACTAAGAAATCATCTGGGCCCTACCCAGTTTGTCTCAGTGATTAGAGCACTGGCCCTCGGACTGAAGGGTCTTAGGGTTGATTCCGGTCAAGGGACGTACCTCAGTGGCAGGCTCCATCTACAAGGCAACCTATTGATGTTATTTTCTCTCTGTCTCTCCCCCTTCCTTCCACTCTCTCTTAAAAAAAAATCAATGGAAAAACATATTTTAAAAAGAAAAGAATGCTAGCATCCCTTAGGTCAATGTTAAAGTGTGAATCACATACATCAAAATCACATGCATGTTCATTAAAAATATAGACTCCAAAACCCCACGTCAAACCCACAGAAACAAAATTTCTATTGTGGAATTCAGGCATTTTTAACAGATGATTTTTATGAACACTAAGTTTAAGAATCTCTGCCTCAAAATTACAGTCACAAAGTGAGGAAAAGTGATTTACCAACAGTCAACCATCCCACTACTCAACAGCAGGGCCAGGCTAGAATCTACCCTTCCTAAGAAGCTGCTGTGATCTTTACCAGCTACAGTCCACTGATTTGTTACAAGAAAAATGATTTGGCACTCTCCAACAAAAAGTCCTGTCCAATCTTAACAACAGCATCCGCTGAGAAACAGGCAGTTAACCCGCTAGTCCCTATTGCGGTCTTTTATGTGGCAGAGGCAGAAAGCTTCATTTTAGGGCTTCTGATAATTTGTAGAATCATCGTTGCTAAAGATTTGTAGCCTTGGGAGAAGGCCACAGAAACAACAGGACAAATACAAAAGGTGCTATTCTCATCAATCAATGAAAGGGTCTGGAAAGCGAAATTTGATTACTTTGCCTCTGCTTGAGTCTCGCTTGAACTCTGTGTTCCTGGAAATTAAATTCACACTCACGGTGACTTCAGAGAGTCATTCTTTCCTTTCCATTTAGCAGCCTTTGGAAGTGTTTCTTGTCCTACGAAACTGCACGGGTGGCCCCAGCAAAAAGTAGCTGTAATTAAAGGTGCAAATGAGCACACACAGGGATGCCCAGGGAACCAGAGCGTATATATCATCTACCCCCTAACACAAGGTAGAGGTGTCCTCAAACATTCTTGCTCAGAAAATGCAAAGTCACTCTTAATACAAGGCATTCTCTCAATTACTTTATTTGAAACAAGTAATGACTTATTGGGAATTTTCTTTGGAGAAAGCACAATTATCTAAAATTACCTCAATCAACATTACTTTGGGCTTTGTATAAGTGTCACCTGAGAGAATAAGTAAAAAAGGAGGCAACTGTATCATTCATCATTCCTGAGAATATAAACTCACAACTGCAAATTTTATATCTTATTTAAAAGCCATAAATGGCCCAGCTGGCATGACTCAGTTGGTTAGGCATCATCCAATAGACCAAAAGGTTGCTGGTTCAATTCCCAGTCAAGGCACATGCCCTGGGTTGCAGGTTCCATCCTGGGTGAGGGGCATGTAGGAGACGGCTGATGGATGTTCCTCTCACATCGATGTTTCTTTTTCTCTCTCCCTCTCCCTTCCTCTCTAAAAATCAATAAAAATGTTTTTTAAAAAACATTACATGAATGATTATGTCATGGTGTTTGTGAATGGCAATGAGACAAATAGGGAAAACTTCCCCTAAAGAAATCCAAATGGTGCCCTGGTTGTCGGTTCAATCCCCAATTAGGGCACATACAAGAATCAACCAATGAAGGCATCAATAAGCAGAACAACAAATCAATGTTTCTCTCTGACTCTCAAATCAATAAATATTTTTTAATAAGATCAGAATGGTTACTTGTGGCTCAGGTTGAAATCTCAGTGGTCACATCACACATGAGTTTTAAAAAAGATTTAATGGCTCGTTCAAACAGCTTGGAAGTGATGATGGGCCCTGAAAAAAAGTCTATGAGGTGGCTCCAAAATGCTTCTAGTAAAAGCAGTTGCTGAAGTCAAGACGTTTGTGGAGAATCTGAACAAAATTATGTCATAAGTTCAAAGTAGAAAAAAACGTGGTTCTAATCTAACACACTATTTTGTCACTGGTTGCATCAAGATACAACAGATTGAGTACACTAAAGTAAGGTGTCAGATCAAAGATGCAAATTTTTCAAAGTTTTGATCCAGTGGTTATAATACTTGAACCTTCACCCACCTGGAGGATATAAAAGAATATACGGAGAGCTGTGGGTAGACACTATGTCCTACCCACCCAGGCAAGAATGGACAGGTGTTGTCTTTTCATTCAAGCCTAGTAAGGAGCACCAACAAGCCCATGCAGACAGCTTGATGTGTAGCTCCAGCAATTGAGTTCACAGTAAATTTTGACTGGCTCTGAGAAACTGAAAGGGCAAGAGATGGGCTGATGAGCTGCTCAAAGAAGAGGCCAGAGCAGGCAGCCAGTACTCCCAGAATTTACCAGTCAAGGATGTGTGTATGTTCCCTTGCATTGGGTGTGGGCCAATGGCAGGAGGTCACATCAAGGCTTGTCCAAGAGGTCACCTGCAGGGGCAAACATCCCTCCACAAGGAGAAGCTGGAGGTCCAGCAGCATTCATGGGCTGAGGACAAAGTAAGCTACTAACCAAGAATATAAAAGGGCACCAACATCAAGAGACAGACCGGTGACCGTCCAGACAGCTTAAAGCCACTTACAATAGGATCAGTTTGTACAGCATTTCCGAGCCCTCGATCTCCTTCCTCCACCTTAGCTCCACCCTGGAAGGCCAAGAAACCTTGGCCAGAAGCTGAAGATGGGAAAGGAAGCCAACCAGACTTGCCCTACTTCAAGCTTCTCCTAGGCAACAGGCCTGGACTGGGGATTGTGCAGAGGGGAGAAGTTTTCATTTTCAATCAAGTTTGGTGCTTTGACTCCATCAGACTGCACATATTATGTATAGTAATCCCCTTTTAACTGTGGGTGACATGTTCCAAGACCCCCAGTGGATGCCTGAAACTGTGAATAGTTCCAGACCCTATATATACTACATCTTTTCCTATACATGCATACCTATGATAGTATAACTTATAAATTAGACACAGCATGAGATTAACAACAATAACCAATAATAAAATAGAACAATTATAACAATATGCATAGTAAAAGTTATATAAATATAGCATTGTTGAGTAAAAAAAAAAAAAAAAGATTACTTGAACACAAGCACTGCAATACCAAGATAATCGATCTCATAACCAAGAGGGCTACTGAGTGAGTAAAAAGTGGGGATTGTATACAGCATAGAGATGCCGGACAAAGGATAAAGGGATGATTCACATCCCAGGTGGGACATAGTGGACACCAAGAGATTTCATCACGCTACTCAGAACAGCACATAGTTTAAAAATTATGAACTGTTTACTCTGGAGTTTTCCATTTTGTATTTTTGGATGGTAACTGACCAAGGGTAACTGAAACCTGGAAATTGAAACTGCAGATAAGGGGTGACTACTACATTAAACTGAGAGTGTTTCATGACTGAAGAATAACCAGGGAAGCCGTGGAATTATTCATACTTTCACTCAAGGTCATTTAATGAAATTGAAATAAAAAGGAATGAACATGGATATACACAACAATATGGATGAATCGGCAGGAAATTATATGGACCAAAAAAATCCCAAAAAGTTACACACTATGCTATTCCATTTATATAACGATCTGTGAAATGACAAAATTATAGAAATATATATGAGATTAGTGGTTGCCAAGAATTGAGAAGGGGGTGGGTGCAAGAGGAAAGTAGATGTGGTTATGTAAGGGCAACAAGAGGACTCCTTGTGGTGATGAAAATGTCAATATCCTGGTTATGACACTATACCCATCATACCTACCAGGTGCCACATGTACCCTTAGGGGAAACTGGGGAAAGGGTACACAGCATATCTCTTTATTCTTTCTAACAACAGAATGTGAATCTACAATTATCACAAAATAAAAAGTGTAATTTTTTTAAAAGGTGCCAAAAGCTGTGTGTTCACCAGTGGTTTGAACAAGTGATGATCAGCCTTTATTACACTGATTTACATTCTATCAGCTGAAGATGCTTTGAATCTTTTATAAAACCTACTGCATTTTGTTGTGCAAAACTCAAGGTTTTCAACCTAATATAGGGTTGTCCCCCAAAAATGTATATACACATTTTGAATAATTATAAAGGCAGTGTTCATTAAAATACATTTCATTTTCAAAATTGAGCTATCAGCTGCTAAAGCGTGTACACACTTTTGGGGACACACTATATTTGTTGGCTGTGTTAGTGTATTAGTTTACTAGAACTGCCATAACAAAGTACCACAAACTGGGTACTTAAAACAACAGAAATTTATGTCTCATAGTTATGAAAACTAGAAGTCCGAAATCAAGGTGTTGAGGGGCCATGCTTTCTCTGAAACCTGTAGAGGAGTCCTTCCTTGACTCTTCCAAGCTTTTGGTGGTTTGCCAGCAATTTTTGGCATTCCTTGGCTTACAGCTGCGTAACTCCAACCTCTGCCCTTATCACATAGTGTTCTCCCTGCGTGTCTATATCTTTACTGGCCATCTTATAAGGATACCAGTCATTGGGTTAAGGACTCACCCTACACCGGTATAACCTCATCTTAAGTAAATTATCTGCAAGGACTCTAGTTCCAAATAAGGTCATATTCTAAAGTACTGGGGTAGGACTTTTACATATCTTTTAGGGGGCACAATTAAAATATTCTGTTTGTTGTTTTTAGACCTCATTCAACATCCCTACTTGTACCACTGAGCTTCCAGGATAGAAACTCAAGGGCACCACTCTGATCTCACACATTAAGGATCCATCTGTCTCAGGATAGACAGCCAAATGCCACCTGGAGCTCCCTTATGACAACACTGCCTTTCAGCTACTATCCCATAGGCAGGGTCACGCCCCCAGGCTGCTTCTAGCAATAACTGACTTTGCCTAGGATCCAAAAGCCTCTAAAAGCAGCCCCATTCGCATTATGCTACTGGGTTCAAAATGCTGCCTGTCTCATTTCATAGGCTCACTCTAACTTAAATCAGGCTATAGTTTCTGTCCTTGTGGATTTCCTATCAAGAGACCAGCTGTCGCTTCAGATATCTGGCTTTTGTCAACAATGCTCTAGGCTGCTGGCTTTGACTGGAGTGTATGAATCCTAGCTACAGGCAAAATTCATGCTCATTTCCAGAAAGCTCTTAAGCCTTATGCAAATCAAAATTTAATTAACTGTTCTATTTAATTAATTGTTCTATTTCAATCCCCCCAAGTATTTCATTCCATCCATCAATACTTACTGAGCACCAACTATATGCCAGGCCCTGTTCTAGATGTTGGGGACACAGCACTGCATGAGACAAAGTCTCTGTCCCCACAGAACACCAAATAAGCAAGGTAATAGCTGGGATTATAACTGCTATAGAGGAAATAACCAGGAAGATGTGATAGAAGTGGAAAGGGGACTACTTTAGATAAGCTGTACTGGAAAAAGTGACATCTGAGCTGCAATTTAAAGGATGAACACCAGCCAGCCACAAGAAGCATCTAGAGAAGAACATTCCAGGGCAGAGAGAACAATAAGAACAATGGCCTTTAGTGGTACTGAATTTGACATGTTAAACAAATGGAATGGTTTGGAAGCTCTGGGGGATATCTCTGCTTGCTCCTCTCCACCTTTCACCACTTGCTTAGTGCATTCTACCTAAGCACTGGCTATTTAACATGGCAAAGCCCAATGAGTCTGGCCCAGGTTCTTTCAATACTTGGATGTCTGGCCCTTGTACTGACAAAGCTCTTGCTCTCCCCTCTATGCCCTGGGTTTGGACCAGCTGAGGATACACATATACACCTCCCCCCAATACACCCAGAAATATTCTGCTTAGACCATCTTGAGAGATGGACACTGGCCATGGTGAAATCTGAAGCAGAAAACAATGAGCAACTCATTCCCCAACCACATACCTGACAGCTGTCTGGACTTAATCCATGCCACACAACTGACTGTGGTAAGGTTGTTACCTGGTGACCTCCTCATAAGCTCTTTCTTTTTTTTTTTTAGATTTTTTTTCTTTATTGATTAAGATATTACATATGTGTCCTTATCGCCCCACTCCCTTCCCCCCGCCCTTCCTACTCATGCCCTCATCCCCCTGGTATCATGTCCATTGGTTAGGCTTACATGCATGCATACGAGTCCTTTGTTTGATCTCTCCCCCTTACCCTTACCCTCCCCTACCTTCCCTCTGAGGTTTGGTGGTCTGATCCATGCTTCTCTGTCTCTGGATCTGTTTTTGTTCACCAGTTTATCTTGCTCATTATATTCCATAAATGAGTGAGATCATGTGATATTTATCTTTCTCTGACTGACTTATTTCACTTAGCATAATGCTCTCTAGTTCCATCCATGCTGTTGCAAATGGTAAGAACTCCTTTTTTACCACAGCGTAGTATTCCATTGTGTACATGTACCACAGTTTTCTAATCCACTCATCTGCTGATGGGCACTTAGGCTGTTTCCAAATCTTAGCTATGGTGAATTGTGCTGCTGTGAACATAGGAGTACATATATCCTTTCTGATTGGTGTTTCTAGTTTTTTGGGATATATTCCTAGAAGTGGGATCACTAGGTCAAATGGGAGTTCCATTTTTAGTTTTGTGAGGAAACTCCATACTGTTCTCCACAGTGGCTGCACCAGTCTGCATTCCCACCAGCAGTCCACGAGGGTTCCCTTTTCTCCGCATCCTCACCAGCACTTGTCTTTTGTTGATTTGTTGATGATTGCCATTCTGACAGGTGTGAGATGGTACTGCCTTGTTGTTTTGATTTGCATCTCTTGGATAATTAGTGACTTTGAGAATGTTTTCATATGTCTCTTGGCCTTCCTTCTGTCTTCTTTCGAAAAAAATCTATTTAGGTCCGTTGCCCATTTTTTTTATTGGGTTGTTTATCTTCCTTTTGTTAAGTTGTAGGAGTTCCCTGTAAATGTTGGAGATTAAACCCTTATCAGTGATAACATTGGCAAATATGTTCTCCCATGCAGTGGGCTTTCTTGTTGTTTTGTTGATGGTTTCTTTTGCTGTGAAAAAGCTTTTTATTTTGATGTAGTCCCATTTGTTTATTTTCTCTTCAGTTTCCATTGCCCTAGGAGTGGTATCGGTAAAGAAATTGCTTCGGCATATGTCTGAGATTTTGCTGCCTGTGGATTCCTCTAGTATTTTTATGATTTCCCATCTTATGTTTAAGTCCTTTATCCATTTTGAGTTTATTTTTGTGTATGGTGTAAGTTGGCAGTCTAGTTCCATTTTTTTGCATGTACCTGTCCAGTTTTCCCAACACCATTTATTGAAGAGACTGTCTTGACTCCATTGTATGTTCTTGCTTCCTCTGTCAAATATTAATTGACCATAGTGGTTTGGGTCCATTTCTGGGTTTATTCTATTCCATTGATCTATATGTCTGTTCTTGTGCCAGTACCAGGCAGTTTGAAGAACAGTGGCTTTGTAATACAGCTTGATATCTGCTTTTGAGATCCCACCTACTTTGCTTTTCTTTCTCAGGATTGCTGCAGCTATTCGGGGTCTTTTTTTATTCCAGATGAATTTTTGGAGAGTTCGTTCTCTAGGTCTGTAAAATATGCCATTGGTATTTTAATGGGGAGTGCACTGAATCTGTACATTGCTTTGGGTAGTATGGACATTTTAATGATGTTGATTCTACCAATCCATGAACATGGTATGTTCTTCCAACTGTTTATGTCTTCCTCTATCTCTTTTTTCAGTGTCCTGTACTTTTCCGAGTACAGGTCTTTTACCTCCTTAGTGAAGTTTATTCCTAGGTATCTTAAATTTTTTTTTTTTTTTGGTGTGATGGTAAATGGAGTTGTTTTTTTAGTCTCTCTTTCTGTAAGTTCACTATTGGTGTATAGAAATGCCATAGATTTCTAGGCGTTAATTTTGTATTCTGCTACATTGCTGAATTCATTTATTAAGTCTAATAATTTTTGATGGAGTCTTTAGGGTTTTCTATGTACAGTATCATGTCATTTGCGAATATGGACAGTTATATGTCTTCTTTTCCAATTTGGATGCCTTTTATTTCTTCTTGTTGTCTAATCGCAATGGCTAGTACTTCCAGTACTATGTTGAACAGGAGTGGTGAGAGTGGGCATCCCTGTCTTGTTCCTGTTCTTAGGGGAAATGATTTTAGTTTTTGCCCATTGACTATGATGTTAGCTATGGGTTTGTCAGATACGTCTTTTATTATGTTATTATGTTATTATGTTATTATGTTAGCTATGGGTTTGTCAGATACGTCTTTTATTACGTCTTTTATTATGATCCTTCTATTCCCTCCTTGCTGAGAGTTTTTATCAAGAAAGGTTGTTGGATTTTGTCAAATGCTTTTTCTGAATCAATTGATATGACTGTGGTTTTTATCTCTCAATTTGTTTATGTGATGTATCACGTTTATTGATTTGCGGATATTGTACCATCCTTGCATCCCGGGATGCAATCCTACTTGGTCATGGTGTATGATTTTTCTGATGTAATGCTAGATCCAATTTGCTAGAATTTTGTTGAGGATTTTGGCATCTATGTTCATGAGGGATATTGGCCTGTAATTCTCTCTTATTTGTATTGTCTTTATCTGGTTTTGGTATTAGGGTAATGCTGGCTTCCTAGAATGAGCTTGGAAGTATTTCTTCCTCTTGAATTTTTTTGGAATAATCTGAGGAGGATAGGTTTTAGTTCTTCTCATGAGCTCTTATAAACTCTCAGGGAAGTGGAAACCAGCTTATGGCCCAAAGACTGTTGAGATTATCATTCCCTGGGAGGCTACATAACAATAGCAATATTTCCCTTTTCTAAAACAGCTCAATTTTGTTTTTGCTGCTACTAGTAAGTTTTCATATTAATTAACCTTGAGCAACTATTTATGTGTAAATAACTCTTGATAATTTTTAAAAGAATGTTTTCCTTAGAGAGAAAAGGTATCAGAGGCTATATACTGATTCAGGAGAGTTGCCATTGTTTCTAATCCAGTACACCCGCCTCTGGGCCCTGTACTGCACAGGCTTTTGACAACCCTCTGGTGGTTAACCTCCCTTACATTCCTCAGCCTGAGTATGACCCTCCACTCCTGACCTTTTGCACAGCCAGACTTACAGTCCTCCTCAGTTTCCGTGAGCACCTCTCCAGTTACCAGCTTGTCTCTAGCTTCTGCTCAATTCTTGGGGCTCTGGGTTTCAGCTGCTTTTCATTGCTGAGCATCAGACTTCCATTGCATCAGGCCCTAACTTGTTTATATAAAGGGAGGACACGAATGGTGACAAAAATACTACATATATGTCACTCCGGATATTTCTGTTGTGTGATAGGAACTCAATTCACACAAATTTAAGTTTTAAAAAAAAAGAGGTTTGGGGGTGTTTGGTTCACCTAATTGGAAAATACAGGCTCAGGACCTCTCAAACAATACCATCAGGATGGTTTCTCTCTCCCTCACTCTCTCCCCATCCCACACCTCCTGCTTTCTCTCACTCTCACCTCTGCTTCTCTCTCTGTCTACCCTTATTCCCTCCTAAGCAGACAGCTCCTGGCTTCCTTTATCACTGCTTAGCAGCCCTTTTGGAAAAATAGGGCTTCTCTGCCAGCATCTCTATGTCAGGGACTTTGACCAAGCCTGGATCCTATGACCAACCCTGGACCAATCACTGAGGACAGGAAACAAAATCCTGGGACCAGCAAGGTCTAGATCATGTGCCTACCCCATCTCTCAGGGTCGGAGTGGGGTTATACAGAGCACTGTGTGGGGCAGTCATATAAGGAACCTCATGAGATAGATTACAGTTTGAATCACTATTCATTCCACAATCTTTCAACCACCTGCTACCCTCTGCTACACAGGCTGGAAAGCTAAAAATATTACTTATCAGACAGCCTGGCAGTTAGAGTACAGGTTCATGATCTGCGTTCTGCCCAGCAGCTGTTCCATCAGAGAGCGGACATGATTAAGGGGAGATGTTTACTGAATGCAATCATCAAGTTTTCTCATAAACTCAGGGAGATGACAGATGCTGTTGCTGCTTCTGGGACAGCTGTGTCCTAGGGTTCTGGAGTCTACTCCCTTACTTCACTGGTGGAACATGACAGCAGCTTCATGATTTCTGCTGGAGCCAGTGGCATGATTGCACATATTTCTTGACTCTGTCCCTAGCTCTGTGACATCCAGGCTCTCCCATAAATTCTGAAAGCAACCTAATACCCTATAATAAATTTCTTTCTTTATAAACCAGCTAGTTTGGTGTAGAAGTAAAACCTTTCCCTGATGCATTATGGAAAAAGATGCACATTATATCCCACAGACAGTAGGAAAAACAACCACTTGGTCTCTGAGCCCCTCTCTTCCCCCAAAATAAAGACACATTAAAAAGACTCAGGCCCAGCTGGTGTGGCTCAATGGTTGAGTGTCAACCTATGAACCTGGAGATCATGGTTTGATTCCCGGTCAGGGCACATGCCTGGGTTGCAGGCCCGATCCCCAGTAGGGGCTGTGCAGGAGATAGCCAATAGATGTTTCTCTCTCCCTCTCTCTCTCTCTCTCCCCCTTCCATCCTCTAAGAAAAAAAAAAATCTATGAATTTACTTAAAAAGACCCAGGACTACTCTATCTAGTTCTGGTCCTCACAATAAATGAAATCTTGAGCCTTTTCTGTAAGTTACTGACTCCAAATAAAAACTTTATTGTTTTCTAACTTTATTGACTTTTGCAATGCTGATAGCTGAAGATATGACACAATCTTTGAGGTTATAACACTAATGTGATTTAAATGCTTCTTTTTCCCCACAATAAACGTAATAACTGTAAACTTGGTAATCTTGCAGTGGCTTTCTTTTAAATGCTTATTTTATATTAGACAAGCGAATCCTTCTAAAGCCTGAACTCCTTGCAGTCCATTTCAGCAAGTAAAATGTTTTTTCTTACTAAATGTTTTTGTAGCTATGCCTTCTTTTGACAATAGGCTCTGTTGTTTACAACTAAGAACTCTGATGAGTACTGGAAGGGAGGCTAACCAGTGAATGTGCACTTGTTGTTTGGGAAAAGCAGTGTTGTTTGGGAGGAAAAGGGTGTGCTATAAATTAAAAACAGAAAATCTCCCTAAATTATTTCATAACTAGAGGCCCAGTGCCTGAATTCATGCACGGGTGGATCCCTAGGTCTGGCAGATGATCAGGGCTGATCAGGGCTGCGCCTATCGAGGCTGGGCCAACTGGAGCCTGCCAGCTGGGGGGGAAGAACAGGAGAAGGAACTGCAGGAGGTTGGCCAGCCAGGGGGAGGGACCACGGGGAAGGTTGGACAGCCAGCTGTGGGGAGAGACCGGAAATTGGGCAGCTCCTGCATTGAGCATCTGCCCCCTGGTGGCCAGTGCACATCATAGCGACTGCCGACCAGTCATTCCAGTTGTTTGGTTGTAAAAGTCACTTAGGCTTTTATATACACTGAGTGGCCAGATTATTATGATCTCTGAATGCATAATAATCTGGCCACTCAGTGTATATAGACTAGAGGCCCTGTACACGAATTCATGTACAGGTGGGGTCCCTCAGCCTTTCCAGTGATTGAGGCCTATCAGGGGCCAGTCAGCCCCGAGAGGGACTCCTGGGGGTTGGCCAGCTTCCCCCCCCCCAATTGGAGCCTATAGGGGGGCCAGCAGGGGGCCGATCAGGGGTGGGGCCGGCCGAGGTGGCCACAGGCAGCTGGCCAATCAGGGTGGGGGAGCCGATCGGGGGTGGGGCCAGCCAGGGGGAGGGCCCACAGGAGGTTGGAGGGGGCACCAATCGGTGCCTGGACTGGGCTGGTAGGCCACCGCAGTGCGCATCATAGCAACCAGTTGGTCTGGTCATTCTAGTCGTTCTGCCATTCCAGTTGTTGGGCTTTTATATATATAGATGTTATTATAATTGAATAATGTGGTATATGTTATAAACTTAGATCCCAGCATAAGTATAAGGCTGAAGTAGTATTTTTTAAATATATTTTATTGATTTTTTACAGAGAGGAAGGGAGAGGGATAGTTAGAAACATTGATGAGAGAAAAACATCGATCAGCTGCCTCCTGCACACCTCCCACTGGGGATGTGCCCGCAACCAAGGTACATGCCCTTGACCGGAATCGAACCCGGTACCTTTCAGTTCGCAGGCTGATGCTCTATCCACTGAGCCAAACCGGTTAGGGCTGAAGAAGTATTCTTTTTTTTAATATATTTTATTGATTTTTTACAGAGAGGAAGGGAGAGGGATAGAGAGTTAGAAACATCAATGAGAGAGAAACATCTATCAGCTGCCTCCTGCACATCCCCAGGATGCCCTTGACCGGAATCGAACCTGGGACCTTTCAGTTCGCAGGTCAACGCTCTATCCACTGAGCCAAACCGGTTAGGGCTAAAGTAGTATTCTTGATTGGTAGTAACCATGTTGTCAGGTAAGTCAAGGGTACCTAACATTGCACAGGAAGCATCCATGTTGTCAGGTAAGTCAAGGGTACCTAACATTGCACAGGAAGCATCCACCATTAGCAAAACTTTCCTTGTCCTTGCTCAGTAAAGACCCTCTGTGGTCCTAGTCAGTTTTGCTCAGTGGATAGAGCATTGGACCATGGACTGAAGGGTCCCGGGTTTGATTCCGGTCAAGGGCATGTACCTCAGTTACAGACTCAATTCCCAGCCCCAATAGGGCGCGTGTGCCCCTTCCTTCCACTCTCTCTAAAATTCAATGGAAAAATATCCTCAGGTGAGGATTAACAAAAAAATTCTATATAATAAAAGGCTAATATGCAAATTGTCCCCTTGGGAGTTCCACTGGGAAACCAGTTTGATTGCTTGCTATGATGTGCGCTGACCACCAGGGGGCAGCATGGAACATGGCAGGCAACCAGCAGCAGTGGGGTGCTGAGGGTGCAAGGGAAGGAGGAGGTGGGGAGGCCAGCCAACCTGATTGGCCTTGATCGCTGGCCAGGCCTAGGGACCCTACCTGTGCATGAATTTTGTGCACCAAGCCTCTAGTAAATAAATAAAGGCCCTCTGTGAATTTCATAAAGTGTCCACAGGTAATGTCTTCCTACATGAAGGGACATCATTGGAAATCAACACTCTTGAGTTCTCTTCAGCTACCTTCCTTTGAAGTCCAAATCACTACTCCCTTTCTCTTTAGTTTAAGATGGTACATCGCCCCAATTGCCTGATTTGTCCTCAGCTCCCTTATTCGTATAAAACCGCTATATGTATATACATAATAAATTTGGGTATTTAGTACTATTCATCTGTCTCATGTCAATTTGATTAGACAAGCCAGAAGTACTATGAGGGAAATGAGGGGAAAAATTCTCCCTTCCCCCACAGAATTATTTTCAATAGAGGGCCTCTGGACATCACAATGAAAAATTCTAGAGAATAAAGTATATTTGAATTTATTTAAAGAAAAAAAAGGGACTCATTCATCTACACTACAGAACAGGGAAAAACAAGTAAATTACGTTAGAGTCATATACTATACTAGATACTCTTCCATCCTCCATTAATTTTTCAGCATTATGGATTCTTCCATGATAAATCTTTTTATTCCTAATATGTGCTTTTTCCATATATTTTGAGCTTCATAAAACTATACTTGCCAAGTTTACTTGCCTTGTAACTGATTGCACATGACTTTGGAACTTAAACTCTGAGCCTCAACTATCTTTACCAGGAAGATTCAATTACATAGATATGTTTGTATACATCAAATCCTCAGAGAACAATGAATCAAGAATACCAGTAAGTAACAAGTACACAGGGCTATGTTTAGCTAAGCTTTTAAGGAAACCAGAAATGTCTTTCACTTTTACACAAGTTCTCTGATCTTTGATTTCTAGACATTTAAACATATTCTTTTTTTTTTTCTGAAAATAAAAAGGAACAAATGTAATTCTCTTAGGAGGACCCAAGTAATGTGGAGAGGGGAAAATATGTCCCCCTAGTAGGCCAAGTTAGACATAGCCAAGATCAAGAGGAAAATCAAATCTCCTGTTTAGAGATAGCCACAAAAGCAGTTTTTGCATGTCAAAGTGCCATGTGGAAAGACATGAAATAAGGGCATTCATAAAACCACATTTTAACACACACACACACACACACACACACACAGACATACAGTAGTCACATTGAGGTCTACTCTTGAAAATGCCCTCATATCAAAAAGTAGAAGACAAATATTATGATAGAATGGGACAGGATGATGACAATCAGAGAAATTATGAAGGGAAATTCCAAACACTTAAAATTCTTCCATTGCCTTTTTTATGTCAGTTATTTTGGTTTCCATGGAAATTCATAGCAGTTTACAAATAAGTAATCTATGATTGCTCCAGGCCATAAAGTCACACATAATCACAATCTTTTTATATCAATATAAATGCCACATCAGAGAATTTGCATTTGAAGGGAAGCCACATATTTACAACATGTTCAAGAAGCTTCAACAGAAATGAATACTGGTAGTATCATTTATTACTTAAAGAGTCGCTACCATAAGTGCTGATAACTCTCACACTAGGAGACAAACGTTTTTTACTCATTTCAATTCAGTGGTGTTTTCTTCTCCCAACAAGTATAACTAAATCTGTTGAATGTGGTGTTTTGTGTTTTTTATCCTGTCTTTATTTTATATTTCAAACAAAACATAGGTAGAGAAATAAACAGATTTGATTTGGTGCTCAAAAATATCTGAAGGCAACAAAGTCTAACTCCACTGGGTTGTTTACCAGCAGGTCGATGTTCCGAAGAAGCAAGCTATAAAACACGCAAAATAAGGCTCTTTCAAAATAATTTTACATGTAGGGAATAGATGAGAGAGGAAAACACATCCATCAGCAGCAGCAAAACAGAAGCCTTGTTCCCCGCTATTTGTAAACAAGAGCTCAGGCCAGCGCTCCGCCCTGGCACTCGAAAAGTAAGAAATGATGGGCACGACCCTACGCCCATCCCGAAGCGTTCCGCAAGGGCGGCATGGGGAGGCTGACCTCCGCCTGGACCGGGCACGGTCCTCAGCCGGGAGAAAGCCCTACGGAAGAACTCTTCGGCTCCCAGAGTGGGGCTGGAGCGGACCGTGCCTGCTGAAGTTCCCCGCAGTTACCCCGACATTCTTAAACCTCCTCCAACTACCCGCACTTTGCCATATAGGGACTAGATGGGCGCCGGTGCCCTGGGGCAAACCCCGCGGGAGGCGCACGGCTTACCGAGCAGCGAGCCTATGAAGATGACGACCTGCACGGTGGTGGTGAAGTGGCGGTACAGCTGCGCCTCGCCAAGCTCCCCGAGAGCGCTGCGGTTGGCGCCCGCCGCCTCGGCGCCGGACGCGTTGCGCGGCTCGCTGGCGTTCCGGGAGACCCAGCTGCCGTTGTGCCCCATGGCGAGGCTGGGGCTCCGGCTCTGCTCGCCGCCCGCCCGTCCACCTGGAGCCCCGCGTCAGTCTCTCCTGTCCCGGGCGCAGAGGGACCCGCGGGTGCCGGGAGGAGTCCTGGAGAACCCGGGGCAGCCTCGGGTCCCCTCACCACTCCACATCGCCAGCCCCAGCGCCTAGGAGGCGGGGAGGGAGAAAGGCGAGGCGGCGCCCCATGCCCGTTCCCTCGTGGGTCCCGTCAGCACCCACATGAAGGCGGCACGGTCAGAACCCGCCGAGTGTGGTCCGACCCTCTTCCCGGGTAGTCGGCGCAGCCCAGCCCACTCAGCGGAGAGGGAAACACTAAAGGAGGCATTTGATGGTCAAAGGAGGGAACTCTCCGCTCTCGCCGCCCATTCCAACCTCTACTCCTTCCACGCCCTCGAGGGTCGGGGCATCCCTCTCGAGTCTCCTCGGCTGACCGGCTCAGCCCCTCTCCTTAGAGGGAAGAGACAATTTGGCTGAAGCCATTTTTCAATCCTGCTGGCTTTGAGGCTGGATGGCGATGGGAAACCTGTGAAAAGCCCAATCCAAGTGGTCGAAGCCTCGAGGGGAACCCCGAGTTCCCGACGGCGCCCCTGGCCTGGGCAGAATGCCCTGAATCTTCCCCAATTGCCTCGCCCTCAGCACCAAGCGGTCCCCCGGGACTCCCGCGCGATCTCCCACGACCTCCACCTCCACCCCCCTCGGCGCCCGCTGCACGGAACCCGTCCCACAGCCCTTTTGCCTCTGCACAGCACAGCGCCCCCTTTCCTGACCCCGCTCCGGCCCTCGGCTGCTGGGAGAGAGCCCCTCAGCCGCGCGGGCACAAGCGAGGACGCCCCAAGAGGGGCAGGGCACAGCCTGCGCGGCCGCGGGACTCCCGGAGAGCGCCGGGGGCTGCTGGGGGCGCGCGCCCCCGGGGGGGGGAGGGGTCATGTGAAGCGCCCGGCCCCGCCCCCACACGGCGTGGCGGCGGCGGGGACGGCGCCATCTTGGCACTTCTGAGCGTGATTACTACGGCTCGGAGTGTGGGAGGCGCGGTGGGTCCTCGTAGCGCTACGATGGCGAGGCTGGCGGCTTCTTCCAGGCTTCGCTTCCGTTATTGTTGCGGTAGCTGCTCCTTATCCGCAGGGGCTGCCTGAGGCTTATAATTACACGTCGCTGCCACTTGGCCTGGGAGCTCAGACTCCGGCTCCACAGGCAGGCCTTGGGTGTAGCAGGTGCATTTGAGAAAGATGAAATTTAGGAATCCAGTGCACAGCTTCTTGGTCCTTTTATATTGAGTCTCATTTCTAAAAGGTAAACGCTATAACTCAGTACTGGTGGTCCCAGGAATGTAGAGTTGGGAGGGAGCAACGTATGGCGGGCTGATGCAAAAGGATGCAAAGCTGGGATAACCAATTAAGCAAGAAGGAATGGTAAAGAAAGAGAAGCTAAGTGGGAAAAGAAACGTGTATAGTATCCCCAGAAAGGATAGGGGGAAAAAGAAAAGGAGAAACGAGACAGGAGAAGAGGACTAAAGGTTTGCTTATTTTGACTTTATGAAAGTCCCCGCTATGGGTTTCTTTTTTAATAAGTGAAAGGACATGGTTGAGGGCTTTGACATATTGACTGATAGGCCTCGGTCCCAGAATAATAATTCGTAAGAATTAAGATTATAGAGTTATTTCTTGGTTGCCTCGAGGCTAATTGTGCTACAATATGGCTACTTCTTGAAAGGACAAAAATCCGTCTTGTACATCTCACAATACCTGCGTATCATGATCCCCCATGTAAACAGTTATTTTAAATATTTTGGAGGTCAAGAAAGAGAAAGAGGGAAAATTACTGATGAATTGTATTTTTTTTTTAATAAAATTTGTTCTGGGAGTCGAAACATTTTCAAATCCCTGATGAAACCCCTTACACAACAACCATCACAAAACAGAAAGGATAATGATAATTCACCACCATCCAGTACATTCCTTTAGGGAGGGTTCGGGAAGAATGTGTGAGTGAGTTGTCTAGAACAGTTGTAAAAATACCTTTTACCCACCTTCGCCTGCCACCCCCCCTCTCCCCATTCAAAACTCTAAGAAGAAGTGGGATAAAGGTGTAGGAAAGAGAATTTAATAAAGCAAGAAACCTCATTTTTTTAATTATAAAAATATACCAGTGCCGAAACCGGTTTGGCTCAGTGGATAGAGCGTCAGCTGCGGACTGAAGGGTCCCAGGTTCCATTCCAGTCAAGGGCATGTACCTTGGTTGTGGGCACATCCCCAGCAGGAGGTGTGCAGGCAGCAGCTGACTGATGTTTCTCTCTCATCAATGTTTCTAACTCTCTATCCTTCCCCCTTCCTTTCTGTAAAAAATAAATAAAATATATATATTTTTTTTTAAAAGAGCATATGGAATGAGATACGTTGCAGTCATTTAAAAAAAATGTCAAAAGAAATCCTTCAAAAGGTCCCATTTCAGGTATATTTCTTTTGGAATTAAACCTGAAGAGGTCAAAAAACCACAAAAATGAATGACAGTTCATTTCACTTACCGTATCATGTACAGGTGCTCCGTGGATGTGAGCTGGCCAATAGTAACACCTGACAGCAACCTGATACACAGCCATGGCTGAAGGGAGATGATTGGCACCACCAGCCAACACGTTTATGTGCGCGCTAATTTTTATGCAAACTTTGTGGAGATACACTTAAAGCAGATAATGGGAAATGGAGTAAAAAAATAGGGAACCTCTATCTCAGATAATGTTATCAGTGAAGTTCCTTTCCCATAATGAACATTATAAGAAGGCATTCTCCCAACTTAAAAACACCCTGTGTTCCCAGTTTTTAAGTTAGTTGTTTAGCACTCAGGATCCATTTCCCTGTAGAAATAATAAAACATGGTAATAGCGTTCCCAGGCAAGACAGGGGCAAAAAGAGGAATGAGAGGCTCCAAGGATTAAGGAGTCCCAGGAAAGTCCTCTCTCCCTGGTGGTCTGCCTCCTTCAGTCTTTTTAAAGAGTTACTTCTCTTTTCCTCAAATCAGTAGTTTACTCATTTAACAAATGTTAATACCCTTGTGCTGGGAAGGCAGGAATATAGTAGTGTGGACTAGAATAGATTCTCATAGCTTTCAACAATCACCTATTCCTTAATAGTATACCTACTGGGGTTTGCTTAGGAAGTTTCCTTCTCATAACCATGGGAAAATAGGTATAAGGTTAATTTTATGTGGCAACTTGACTGGTCTATGGATTGCTCAAATATTTGGCCAAACATTATTTTGGGTTTGTCTATAGAGTATTTCTGGATGAGATTAACATTTGAGTCTGTAGACTGAGCAAAAAAGATTGCCCTTCTTAAAACCCTTAAGACAGGTGGGCCTCAACATATGGAAGCAACCAAAGTGCCCATCAATAGAAAAGTAGATGAAAAAAAACTGGTACATATATACAGTGGAATAGTACTTGATTCCAAAAAAGAACAAAATCTTACCATTTGTGGATGGACCTCGAGGTTATCATACTAAGTGAATAAGTCAAAGACAAAGGCAAATACCATGTGATTTCACTTATATGTGGAATCTAAAGAACTAAATAAACAAAATTGAAACACCCCTAGCCAGTTTGGCTCAGTGAATAGAGCGTTGGCCTGTGGACTGAAGAGTCCTAGGTTTGATTCCAGTCTAGGGCACATGCCTGTGTTGTGGGCTCAATCCCCAGTAGGGGGCATGAAGAAGTCAGCCAATCAATGATTCTCATCTTGGACGTTTCTCTTTCTCCCTCTACCTTCCTCTCTGAAATCAATAAAAAAATATTTTTTAAAAAATGGAAACAGATTTACAGATACAGAGAACAGACTGATGGTTGACAGAGGGGAAGGGAGGTGGGCTGGGTGAAAAGGATGAAGGGATTAAGAAGTACAGATTGGTAGTTAGAAAAGAGTCATGGGGATGTAAAGTACAGCATAGGGAATATATAATATTCCCTATGCTGTACTTTAATATTGTCAATAATATTGCAATAACTGTCTGGTGCCAGGTGGGTATTTGAAATATGGGGGGGGGGAGGGGAAGAATCGCTTTTTAAAGTATATGATTGTCTAACCACTGTGCTAAAACTAAAAATATTTAATGTAAACTGTAATTGAAAAATAAAATTAATAAATTAATAAACAATGGGTGGGCCTCATCTAATCAGTTGAAGATCTGACTAGAACAAATGGGCAATAGGGAATTTTTAAGAGCCTACTTCCTTCTCTATTTTTTTTTTCTCTTATATTCTAATGGTGTAGTGATAGGTAAAATTTCTATATAGGTGCTAATTATAAATCTTTACATACCTACAGAATGTAATAGGATCCATTTCTGTTCAAAAGAATTCCCAGATGTCCACTTTCTTGGACATTTATTGAAGAGCAGGAAGGGAGTTAGGTAGGGGGAAAAAGAGATGAGATAGGATTTAGGATAATTGCAAAGACCAAGCTGGTGATGGGAAATAAGGAGGAGCTTCTGGGTTTTATTTCCCCTTCCTCCTTCCCTTTCTTCATTGAAGGTCTCCTCCTCCTCCCTCCTGTACTCCACACCACACCCTCATATGCCCCTGCATGGCCTCTCACTAAAGGTGGAGAAAAGAAAAATGTTGGAGAAATGGTAATATTTTGAGTTGTTAAGCCCAAGCAGCAGCATGCTGATAAAAGAGGGGTCCTTGTGGCTCCTGACTACCCATCTGGAATAAGTGATTCTATTTCCAAATGGCTGTTTCAATGCCTATGTAAAAGGCATAGATGGTGCCGATTATCATGTAGGCATTCCTAGTGTTCAACAATATCTCATTCTCCTTAAGGGCACACAGAAGACGATTTTCTGTTTTGTTTTGTTTTTTTTAGCTGCTCTCGCAAGTGGGCAGGGTCATGCAACTATTAATGACTAATGATATGTGAGTAAAAGTGACAAATTATTTCTGGGCTATGGCAGTGATTCTCATGTCTCTGCTGCCCTACCATTGCAATGATGGAAGAGGTCTTGTGTTGAACTACAAGAGATGAAATACTGAAGCAGCCTATGTTTCTGAGCCACCGTATTCAAGGTGAAGAGGGGGACAGCACAGGCAGATGCCCTAGAGAGCCCCCTGACCCACAACAATTTTTTTCTTATTGCATTGATTTAGACAGAGGAAGGGAGAGAGAGAGGAAAAAACAACAATGGTTTTGTTGTTCCACTTATATATGCATTCATTGGTTGTTTTTTGTATGTGCCTTGACCAGAGATTGAACCTGCAACCTTGGCATATCGGGACAATGCTCTAACCAACTGAGCTACCTACAACAAATTTTGTATGAGCAAGAAATAAACCTTTATTGTACTAAACAACCAAGATTTTTGGAGCTGTTCATTATCACAGCATAACACAGCCTATCCTAGCAGATACAGCTCAGAAAGAAAGTGCAGGCCTTATTTCTGAGGAATAGAAGCTGAGTCAGGACTTCAAAAAAAGCTCTCTGTATATTGAGAATGGTAATAAGGATATCCTAGATCCTTGTAAGACGAAAATGATAGGTGATAATAGAGCCTCCAGGGAATCTTTGAATTAAGCTATTTGGGTTTTGTCATGTCCAAAAACATACTGGTCACTGGTAAGTTTATGGAGAGTACTTAAGCTTCGTATAGGTGATAACCCATTTCTTCTTTCCTGGAAACCCAGATCTTTACATAGGCAACCCTATCAACTCCCTCAAGAAAACAATCTAGTATAGCGGGGCAAGGGGGGTTGGTGTCAGTTGGGCCTGGGTTTGAATGCCTGCTCTACTATTTCTATGTGTTCCCCTGGGCAGTTATATGACCTGTCTAAGCTCAATTTCCTCTACCAAATAGGGATTAAAATGCCTATTTTGTAAGGCTGTTTTAAAGACAATAAAATACCTAATTAATGAAAACGTCTAAAAGTTCTGGCACATTGTAGGAAATCAATAAAAGGTGATACAATGACTCCTGTTTATTGATGCTTAAAACAAATATCAAAGGGGGTTAAAGTATCACCTTTCAGCATCTTAAATAATTCTCTTTGTAGATTTAAATAAAATACTGCCTAACAAGCCTTGTATTTTAAAAAATTGAAGAACCATTTTATCTGCAATTAGCAAAGGACAGAATGACTTTTGGGAAATTTTGCTTGAAGAGTTAGAAGTCCAGAATTTAGTCTTTACATTATTGGGCTAAATATGTTCACTTTAGGGTTTTAAGTTTTTGGTATATTAAATTACCATCAAAGCAATTATCTGTTCAAAAGTTACTAATACAGACTGTCCCATATTCCAAATTATCTCAATGTGTGGACTGTGAAATGGTTTCCTACTGATATGAATCTATGAATATATCTCCTAATCCAGTGTCCCAATTTGTAATAGTCCTCACACCTATAGATTTCTATTAAATTCATCAAAATATCAGGGAGGTAGAAGGTTGAATAAACATATAGCCTCAATAGTCTCACACACACAGACACATACACATGCACATATACACATAGTGATCATAAAGCAACCTGACTAGTTTTTTTAATAGTAAATATGCCAAAACTAGAATATCCATGAGTAGTCACCTTTAAAGGAGTCACCTTAGGAAGGTGTTTAGCTGTTGAAGAATATCATGATTTCACAACACATTTTTGGTACTCCTTTTTTACAGTTAACTTCAGAAACTGGCACATCCTTTTCTGTATCCCTGATCATAACAAACATGTCCTTTAAGAATAAATTTGATTATTTTTGAGAGAGCCAAAAGTTATCTGGGACCAATTCTTGTGAATTAAGTGATCAAGATAGTATCTTCTTTGATAAGAGATGAGATATGACTATAAAATAATGTGACTCATAGTTTGACTTGGAAGTAATAGCACAGCTTTGGAATAAAAGTATATACTTAACTTATTTCAGAATTTAAAGGGAAAGATTCATTTGGGTATTTAAATGTGTGAATTCATCCAAACATTCATAAAGTGATGCAAAAGTCACTAAGTAGTTTTTATTTCATACTTTCTTGAGCATGAAGAGCTGTATTACCACTCCTACTTCTGCCTACCAGGCCATAGAAAACTGTAAGAACAAGTACCTTTACATCCTAGAAGGAGAGGAGAAAGAGGGCAGGGCAGCAATTAGTATTCATAAAAGTGATGGCTAAAAAACTCTCATATTTGGTAAAAATCATAAATAAGCCTATTCAAGAAGCTGAGTGAATCCTAATTGGATAGACCTAAAGAAATCCACACCAAGACACACCATAGAGTTCTGGACACTAGGACAAAAAAAAAAAAAAAATTTAAATCTTGATATCAGCCAAAGACAAATGCCACACTACAATGTGAATGACTACAGATTTCTCACTGAAACCCTGTAGGCCACAAGTGGCACAACATTTTTCAAGCACTGAAAGAAAAGACCTGCTTACCTATGTCCCGGCCTGTATGGCTCAGTAGCTCCTGTGCACTGAAAGGTTGCTGGTTCAATTCCCAGGCAGGGCACAGGCCAGGGATTTCAGTGTGCAGGAGGCAGCCAATCAATGCTCCATTCTCACATCAATGTTTCTCTCTCCCTCTCCCTTCCTCTCTAGAAATCAATTAAAAATATTTAATAAAATAAATAAAAGGAAAAAGACCTGCTGACCTAGAATTCTACTTCCAATGAAAATATCCTTTACGAATGAAGGATAAAAGGATTGTGGTTTTGAAATTTAGTATCCAGTAACCAAACAATGTGGGAGTTTTCTCTCAGGAAGTTGAGGGTAAAGAGCGAGACCAAGAGATGTATTTTGGGAGAGCAGGGAAGTCATGGACAGTTAGACTCTTACTTGGAGAACTGAACTAATGGTTTAGAGTAGACTTGGAAAATAAGGAAATCTTGGGGTACCCTGACAAATTGTGAACCCCACTTATGCAATGACACTATAATCAGGCCAGATGCTCCAAGGGGTTAAGAGTTTATCTCCCAGAAGCTGGTTAAGGGCCAGTCTTTTGTTTGAAATGAACAGTTTGTATATCCCAAGCTGCTGACTTAACATTTTATTTCACATAGGGCAACCAAATTCAATCATGGACCTTGTTTGGATCCTGATTTAAATAAACCATTGTAAAACAACAATCTAATTTCTTTTAATAGCTTATTAAGTTATAATTGACATTAATAAATTGCATATATTCATATTGTATAATTTGGTAAATCATCATCAACACCAAGATAATGAACATATCCATCAAACTGAAGAGTTTCTTTTTGTCCCTCTGGAATCCCTCCCTCCAGCTCATCCCTACCACAGGCAACACTTACCTTCTGTTATTAAATTCATATTTTTTAGAATTTTATATAAATGAAGTATGTACTCTGCCTGGCTTATTTCACTCAGCAAAATTATTCTGAGATTCAACTATATTATTATTACACTAGCGGCCTGATGCATGAAATTTGTGCATGGGGGCAGGGAGGGGGTGTCCCTCAGCACGGCCTGCGCCCTCTCACTGTCCCGTAGCCCCCGGGGAATGTCTGACTGACAGTTTTTCGAGCCATTGAAATCTACTAGGGAAGAGATGATGATGGCCGGAACGAAGTTAGTGGCAGTGGGGTGGAGAGAAGTGGCGGTCTGAAGAAAGGGTGACTATCTGGAAGTGAGAGTTGAGAAAAAGGGAATACAGTATTACTCTTAGTGGGCTTAAGCTGATGTTCAGCAGGGGGTGCCATTTATCTACACATGATCACTGGGAAAAGAATAGGTCCATAGGGAGAAGATGGTTTGAGGAGGCCTGGGGTTAAATTAGTTCATTTGTGTTATCCAGGCAAAACTAAGTGGATAAATAACAGCAAGATACCCAAATAATCATTAATTAGCAAACAGAAAAGGGGTAAGCAAAGTAGACTAAGGAAATGTCACTTAAACCGAACTTAAGGTAATATGCTTATTCTAAATCGACATGCAGCCTTATTAAATGACTAAAGCTGAAGTACAATAGCAATGTCGAGGTAGATAATTTTATAAACTCGAAAAAATAATATTGGAGGCAGAATATTACAGAAAGATCCCTAAATTCACATTACCGGGCATGGAACATATTTCTTTTTCATGGGACTGTAGCTCATGAAGATGCCTGAGTGGAAAGGCATTTTCAGTTGAAATTGCAACTAAGAGATCCTTAAAGATGGAAATATAGAGACAGGGGATATACATAGGATGTTGTATCTATAGCTCAAGGGGATGGGTTTAAGGGGTACAAACTGGGGGAGAGGGAGTAGTGGTCATGACTTTTACTCCTGGTAGACTTCTGGGAAAGTTCTAGGTGAGCCAGTGACATGAAAACCCATCAAAGACTTTCCTGCCACGACCCAAACCAGGGTAAATTCCAGCAGGCATTTCTGATAAAGAAACTTATTTCTTGAAAGCCATACCATTTGGCTTTATCATTCCATTCTGATTGATCTGCTTTTCCACGTCCCTGCAGACGCCTTTGCTCTGATTCCCCCGCATTACGTGGGCAAAAGACTTAGCTAGGCCGCGCTCCCTAGCCCAGCTGCTCAGGCCGCTAAACCTGCTCCCGGCGCGGCGCCCCGCCCCCGACACGGTGCCCCGCCCAAGGGCCGACCCTGCGCGAGCCCGCCCACGCCTCGCCCATTGGCCGCACAGCCCTCCCACAACGTGGGGCCCTGCCCACGGGCCGCTCCACCCCGCGGTCCCCCTCGCCGAAGCCCGCCCCGGCCCTCCGCCGCCACTGCAGGGCCGCCCTGCTGTGGCCCCGGCGTTGCAATGGCTGGGGGTCGTGGGGCTCCCGGCCGCGGCCGGGACGAGCCTCCGGACAGCTACCCCCAGCGACAGGACCACGAGCTGCAGGCCCTGGAGGCCATCTACGGCGCCGACTTCCAGGACCTGCGGCCGGACGCGTGCGGACCGGTAGGAACGTGGCTCGCTGATCCGGCTGGCTTGCTGTAGCCCAGCCTCCATCCGTTCGGCCTCCCCGGGCCAGGCCCGGCCGGGAACTGCCGCAGCCGAGCCGCCCACCCCCTTCAGGATTGTGCAGTCCGTTCTTCCCTCCCAGATCCACTCGCGCTCACTTTTTGTCCTTGCAGCGGCCCCGCGGGTCTTCAGAACCCCCATCTGGGCCGAATTCGCCCACAGCTTTTTCTTTCTTCTAAGTAGGCTCCTCTCTCACCTAGTACTGCTTCTCATTTCTGTTGACACCCCACAACATCCCTGCTTCCTTCCAGTCTTGCCGCTTCCCGCCCCCTCCCCCCCCGAAAGTCCTTGAGTTTGATACAGTCGCGCATTCAAAGGGGTCCATTACAACTTTGTTCTGGGAACGCTTTGGGGGCGCTTGCACAGACCTCACTGATGCCCTCAATCAAAATTCTCTTCACTCTTCCTTGTGTTCACAACTGTAAAGAACTCGCCACTTTACTTCCCAGGCATGCTCACCGTGTTTTCCCGTATGGAGGAATTTTTCTGTACCTTCTTCCGGGGCACTTACTAGTAGCTGTCATGGAGGGGAGTGTGCTGAGTCTAGACCTTTTTAAATTACATTTAGTTTTAAAAAGTATTTTCCTTTTTGTCTGGAAGTTAAGGCACATTATAAGCTGCTGATATACTGACCGTTCCCCCCCTCCCCCCCATCCTTGAAGAGTTATCTACCGAACTATTAGGTCTCTGCATATTATCATTTAAAAGCTAGTTCTTCCTTCATCTGCCTTTAATATGTGTGTTGTGTGTGTGTGTGTGTGTGTGTGTGTGTGTGTGTGTGTGTGTTTTATGTGATTTTAGAGAGAGGAAGAGAAAGAGAAACATCTATGAGAAACATTGTTTGCCTGCCTACTGCGGGCCCCCCTACTGGGGATCCAGCTGCAAACCCAGGCATGTGCCCTGACAGGGAATCAACTAATGACCTTTCTGTACACTGGATAATGCTCAACCAACTGAGCCACAGGCCAGGGTCCTTCATCTGCCTTTAATTCTGACATTTCACAGCATCTTTTCAACACAACCTTAGCTACACATCCAATATTTCCTCAACAAATAGGACCTTGATTCTAGGCATTGGGAATAGCCCTACACAAAAGACAAAAACCACTGCCCTGAGGAAAGGGAATTTATTTCTGTAGTGCTTAATTACAAGAATTACTTTTAACCTGAAATGTAAATATTCATCTTATACATGCATGTAATAAAATAATAACAGAACTTTCTGGTGATTTCTCTGTTCCTAAACATTGAGAAACAGGAAGTAGGCCCAGTAAGCAGCCAAAATAGGTATCACACCTGGACTCACTCAAAGGCCTTAAGACTTCATTCAAGGCCAGTTTGTTTACTTTATATATGCTGACTTATCTAGTCCTGTGGTGGCAGAGAAGCAAATGAAGCTGATGTAAGTAGGGATACCAATCCCAGAAGTTATAGCTTGTGGCCTTTATAACAAGACAGAAGACTAAACAAAACCAAATTATAAAAGTCAGGTAGAAGAATTCAAATGACAGTGTGTGACCTATAGTGCACAAGGCAAATAGCCTCAACACTTTTATAGGCCCTACAGGCAAATAATTGATGGTCATAAGGATGAATCAGAGTGTGTTAGTCAGCAAGTACTTACCACCTGCTATTTGAAGTCTTCAGGGAAAGGTTACATATCCACAATCTTTTATCCAAAACTCCTGAGGCCTGGCAGGTTTCACACAGTCTGGAAGTGTTTGCATTTATGTTCACTTATACACATGCCATACTTACCTAATACCTCCCTTGATGTGTGTTTGGAGGTTGGGGAGCATCATCCCAAATCAAACAACTAACTGTGCAACCTGGATAACAAAGACTATTAATAGCCTTGTGTCAGTTCAGGCCAAATTTGCTGCCAATAAATTCAGGTCAGAATTTATTGACCTGAATAAACTTCAGGTTTTTAAACCTTCTGAAGTTTTTAGAACTTCATTTTGGAGGATGTGTTATTATGTAGATTTCAGTTTAGTAGAATATGTATATCATTTATAAATAGCTAAACATTTGGGAGTGAATGCTAAAAATTATTTTAAATACTAAAAAAGTTTGGACAGCACTAGTTTAAAATATAATTTTATCTGGAGTTATACACTTACTATTAACCTAACAAGTTTGGGTAATTTTCCATGTCAACAAAGGGTCTGCTCATTTTTTATTTGATAGCTATTGCAAACATCCCTCCCCCAAAGTTTGCTTCTGTTTCAAGGCCTATCAGTAGTGTGTGAGAGTAGTTTTCCTACATTTTAACTTCTTAGTTATTAATTATGTAGGCTACTTTTGTTTGCAAGCAATGGATTTTTCTTTTTCTGTGAGCTGTTTGTTCATGTTCATTGGTTCATTTTTTTCACTGTAGTGTATATTTTCTTATTCATGTATCAGAGCTATTTATATGTTAATAAAACTAGCATTTTGGGTTATATATTGCAATTTTTTTTTTCAGAGAGGAAGAGAGAGGGAGGAAGAGATACAAACATCAATGATGAGAGAATCATCGATTGGCTACCTCCTACACACCCTTTACTGAGAATCAAGCCTGCAACCCAGGCATGTGCCCTGACCAGGAATCAAACCAGGACCTCTTGGTTCATAGGTTGTCGCTCAGTCACTAAGTCATGCCAGCCAGGCAGTATATTGCAAATATTTTCCCTTAATTGACCGTGTGCATTTTGATATTTATGTAATTAATGCCATTTAAAAAAACTTTAATATTGTCAAAATGACCTGTGTTTTTTTGTTTGTTTGTTTGTTTTATGGTCCCTGTAGATAGTTTCATTTCTAGAAAATATTTTTCTCTCCACTGTTACCAAAAAAATGAATTCTTTCAGGTTTTCTTTTCATGCATTTATTTTTAAACTTTTATCAAATAAATACCGAAAAAGCTTTTTAAAAAAAGTTCTTAGCTCCCTCTAAGTATGAATCTAGGCCACCCCAACTAGCCAGTTATACTAACACCAGGTTTGTTTGTTTTTCCCCCAAATTTGCTACTACTGTAGTTCCTCCTTATTTGAGGGGAATGCATTCCAAAACCCCTAGTGTATGCCTGAAACAGTGGTCCTATAAAACCCTGTATATACTATAATTTTCCCTATAATAACTATGACAAAGTTTATTTTATAAATTAGGCACAATAAGAGATTAACAGCAATAACTAATAATAAAATAGAACAGTTATAACAGTATGCTATAATAAAAGTTATGTGAATGGGGTCTTTCTCTCTGGAAATATCTGTTGTACTATGTTCACCCTTCTTGTGATGATGTGAGATGATAAAATGGCTACATGATGAGATGGAGTATGAGAAGATGAAGTGAGGTGAATGACATAGACATTGTGAGGTAGTTTTAGGCTACATCTTATCAGAAGGAGAATCATCTGCTTGGGGAGATCCTGGGTCATCAAGCTATGAAGATGTTATTAATGATTAAAGATCTTTTTTTTTTCTTTTGAATTATTGATTTGAGAGAGAGGAAGGATGAGAAACATCGATTTGTTGTTCCACTTACTTATGCATTCATTGGTTGATTCTTGTATGTGCCCTGATCAGGGATTGAACCCACAACCTTGTCCTATTTCGACTCTGCTCTAACCAACTGAGCTACTTGGCCAGGGCAGTGAGAGTCCTTGATAGCAGAATTGGATCACGGTTGACTTCAAGTAACTGAAACTGTGAAAAGTGTAACCACAGATAAGGGGGGATTGCCTGCTAATTTGAAATGCTACCTTCACATTTCAGTCTGGTAGCTACATAAGGACAGGATCTGTGTGTTTGTTCACACCTACATGCCAAGTGCCTGGTAAAAAGCTCAAAATTCTTTATTGAATGAAATAATTTCCAAATGTATTTGAGTCTGTTATTGACTCTCTCTTCTATCCCATTAATCTGTTTAAGCACTGTTGCCATATTGCTTTAATTATAGATTTATAATAAGCCTTAGTATTTGATGTGGTCACCATTTATAAAATTTTCCTAACTAGTTTCACTTTAGTTTTTCCATATAAACTTTGGAATCAACTTGCCTGCTTCAAAAAATTATTTTTGCTGGACTGGTATTTAATTTGGGGAGGATTCCGATTCTGAATATTTTTTTCTTTTAATTTTTTAAAAAATTTAATTATGTTGGCAAACAATATTATATTAGTTTTAGATTATTAGACATTTACATAACTTCTGAATTGATTATCCTGGTAAGTCTAATAACCCATCTGACACCATATATAGTTATCACAATACTAGAGGCCCGTGCACGGGGGTGGGAGAGGGGTGTATGTCCCTTAGCCAAGCCTGCACCCTCTCCAATCTGGGACCCCTCAAGGGATGTCCGACTGCCCTCTCACAATTCAGGACTGCTGGCTCCCAACTGCTCACCTGCCTGCCTTCCTGATTGCCCCTAAGCGCTTCTGCCTGCCAGCCTGATCACCCTCTAACCACTCCCCTGCTAGCCTGATGGATGCCTAACTGCTCCCCTGCCAGCCTGATTGCCCCTAACTGCTCTCCCCTGCAGGCCTGGTCCCCCTAACTGCCCTCCCCTGCAGGCCTGATCCCCCCCCAACTGCTCTCCCCTGCAGGCCTGGGTCCCCCACAACTGCTCTTCCCTGCAGGCCCAGTTGCCCCCAACTTCCCTCCTCTGCTGGCCTGGTCACCCTTAACTGTCTTCCCCTGCAGGCTTGATCATCCCCAACTGCCCTCCCTTGCAGGCCTGGTCCCTCCCAACAGCTCTCCCCTGCTGGCCATCTTGTGGCCGCCATCTTGTGTCCACATGGGGGCAGCCATCTTTGACCACATGGGGGCAGCCATCTTGTATGTTGGAGTGGTGGTCAATTTGCATATTACTCTTTTATTAGATAGGATAGAGGCCTGGTGCATGGGTGGGGGCCAGCTGGTTTGCCCTGAAGGGTGTCCTGGATCAGAGTGGGGGTTGCCTTGGGGCATGGGGCGGCCTGGGCGAGGAGCCTGTGGTGGTTTGCAGGCCAGCCACGCCCCCTGGTGACCCAAGCGGAGGCTCTGGTATCTGGGATTTATTTATCTTCTATAATTGAAACTTTGTAGCTTTGAGCAGAGGTCAGGGCTGGCCAGGCGGGCAGGAAGCTTGGCTTCCTCCATCGCCAGGGGCAACCCAAGCCTCCTGCTTGCTCCAGCTCCATGGCCACCACCATTTTTGTTGGGATTTATTTATCTTCTATAATTGAAACTTTGTAGCCTTCAGTGGAGGCCAAGGCCAGCCAGGGCGGGCAGGAAGCTTGGCTTCCTCCATTGCCAGGGCAACCCAAGCCTCCTGCTTGCTCCAGCTCTGTGGCTAGCTGCCATCTTGGTTGGGTTAATTTGCATACTCACTCCTGATTGGCTGGCGGGCGTGGCTTGGTATAGCAGAGTGATGGTTAATTTGCATGTTTCTCTTTTATTAGTGTAGATTATTGACCTATATTCACTATGATGTACTTTACATCCCCATGACTATTTTTATAACTGGCAATTTGTAAATCTTAACCCTGTACCCTTTTTCCAGATTCTGAGTATTTTAATGTTTGTAAATAAAATAGAGCTGTAGGTTATTAAACTTTTAAAAGGAATGTAACATTGTTTACCAGCTTCACAAATAGGTAGGTGAGTGAACAGAAGGAAAATAAACTTGATGATTTTTACAAGATCAGTTACAGAAAGTATTCATTTTCAGAAAAGGAGGAGAAAAATCAGTGAGTACGGCATTTAACATAAAATCAGAGAAAGACAAATATCACATCTCTTTTATATATGAAATCTGAAACAAAGCTCATAGATTGAATGATTGGTGGTAGTTGGAGGATAGGTAAACTGTTAAGTTAAATAATTTGAATTAAAAAAAAAATCTAGAAGAATGTTACCAAATTTCTATTTTCTAAGCTTTCACTGTCATCATTTGTGTGTGTGTGTGTGTTTAATATATTTTTATTGATTTTAGAGAGAGAGGAAGGGAGAGGAAGAAAAAGTTAGAAACTGCCTCCTGTATACCCCCTACTGGGGATTGAGCCCGAAACCCTGCTCAATATAACCTGTAACCTCTTGGTGAATGGGTTGGTGCTCAACCACTGAGCCACCCCGGCTGGACCTTTTTTTTTTTTTTTTTAATGTATTATATTGATTTTTTACAGAGAGGAAGGGAAAGGGATAGAGAATTAGAAACATCGATCAGCTGCCTCCCGCACACTCCCCACTGGGGATGTGCCCACAACCCAGGTATATGCCCCCGACCAGAATTGAACCTGGGACCCTTGAGTCCACAGGCTGACACTCTATCCACTGAGCCAAATCTTTCTTTTTTCTTAACTAGGTGGTTTCACTTGCCTATTTTGGCATTATACTCATCATGTATAAACTGAACATCTTTTACAAGCACTTTACAAATTTTTATTTGACACAGTTGATTATTTTTTTTATAAAATACTGTGTTTCCTGGAATAATGGAGCACCACACAGTCCTGATTTTTCCTCTTTATGTCTTTGGCTACCTCCTTTCATCTCCTTTTTGGTTATTCCCTTTAAAATGGTCATCTAATATTGAAACTCCTCAAAGCCTGCTCATTGAATAGGCTGCCTGAAGAGCAAAGTGAGAATTCCATTTATAATGATAGATTTGGAATAAACTTTGGAGGTCCTTGAATAGCAAGGTAAGGATGCTGGGGCACCCAAGGAAGTTTTTTTTTTTTTTTTTTAAGTAATCACTATTGTTTATTTTATTTTTTTAACTTATTGCTATTATTTTTTTACAATATACAAAATAAATCTATTACCAGATTGTAGCTACAAAATAATTAGCCATTTACATGCAATAAACATTAATATTTAAACAAAAATGATTTTAAATATAATAGTGTTACATGCAATCAACATTAATATTTAAACAAGAATGACTTTAAACACAATAATATTACCAAAACTGTACTAACATAGTGTAATATCACAAAAGTTGTAGGAAATATTTAAAATCTGCAAATAACAGGATTACTTCTATTCTAAAATGTTTTTTTCTCTGGCTCTATTTTTGTTCATCAGTTTATGTTGTTCATTACATTAAACAAATGAGTGAGATTATGTGATATTTCTCTTTCTCCAACTGGTTTATTTTGCTTAGCATAATGGTCTCCAGGCTGGCTGGCTGGCTCATTTTTGTTTTTGATATCTTCACAAACTTAAAACCAAAGGTTTGCCCAGATTACCCAATTTACATATGTTACTTTATTTCTAGATTTGTTATGTTTTCACACAGACTAGTTTTCCCCACACAGAAATGACAGAATATGAGATGTGAAGCAGCTGAGAAACAACAGGCCATGTTAAGCCAAATCTTGCCATAAAATTTAAGGAAGATATTATTAGCAGAATCCTAGGTAACTATTTCAGACCAAACATCTGAAAGTGGTTTGAATTGTGTAACTTTTAAAAAATATATAATTGTGGTAAAAAAAAAAAATCACACACATAACATAAAATTTATCATCTTAACCATTTTTTTAACACAACATTATTTAAAACATTTTTGAAATTTATTGATTTTTAGATTGAGAAAGATTTGTTGTTGTTCTACTTAGTTATGTATTCATTGGTTGGTTTTTTTTCCTCACCTGAAGATATTTTAGAGAGAGGGAGAGAAACATCGATGTGAGAGAAACATTGATTGCTTGCCTTCTATATGCATCCCAACAGGGATGGAACCCGAAACCCAGGTATGTGCCCTGACTGGTAATTGAACTTTCAACCCTTCAGTGCACTGGATGACACTCCAACCAACTGAGCCACATGGGTCAGGGCTCATTGATTGATTCTTATATATTCTTTTACCAGGGATCAAACCTACAACCTTGGCATATCAGGATGACCCTCTAACCAATCAGCTGCCTCCTGCACGCCCCCTACTGAGGATCAAACCCACAACCCAGGCATGTGCCCTTGGCCAGAATCGAACCCGGGACCATTCAGTCCACAGGCTGACACTGTCCACTGAGCCAAACCAGCTGGGGCTCTTAACCTTTTTAAGAGTACATTTTAGTAGTGTTAAGTATACTTACATTGTGTGCAATGAAAAATTATGTTGGTATTTTTAATAGATTTCCCAAACCTCATCCTTACTCTGCTGCTTATCTTGTAAACAAGTAAAGTTTAATCAGAGATTGTAATTAACCCTTATGCTTTAGCCTTGAAACCAAAAAAATTTGCTGCTGTGTGGAATGGCTGATAAAATTATCAATTTTTCCTAGTCTTACCCTTTACTTCAGTACTTTTAACAGAAATAGGCACATTCTTAAACACCCAGTTGATTTTGTTGGGCTTGTGTTAGAAAGTGCCTGAAGAAAGCACATTCATACTGAGCAGCAGGAATTATAACAGCACTGGCTCCTCCAGGAGGTGTGCTAGTGTTTCTAATCCTTTGGGGATAATTTAAGATCCTTGGGATTTGTTTCTTGAATAGCTGTGGGTATTTTTTATGAATTCCAAATGAGCATCACCTCTCTCGTGTTTGAGGACTGAATTTACATGACTCTCTCACTTTTATATGCTTTAGGATTTGTTGGGCTTTTTTTATAACAGTTCAGGGAGTACCAGCTTCATGGTGCCATTAGGAAGTGAATTTACTCATATCTTATTGTAACATTATATGGCCTTCTCTCTATTGCTACTTTTTATGCGGTTTGCATGTCACTTTCATTTTCAGTCTTCAAATCATTTTTTTTTTTGTCATGTAGAATTTTTTATATTTTGGATCTGATACATCTACATTGTGTTTTCTTTTCCTTTAGTGATCTTAAAAATGTTTGATAACCCCTTATTTTGTGTTTATTTGCTTGCAGATATTTCTGGAATTATTTTCTTGTGCAGGTTAAGTCAAAGATTTTACCAGTACTGAATTCTGATGACTAGTTATCTTCTAAACCAGTGGTCAGCAAAATGCGGCTCACGAGCCGCATATGGCTTGCGAGCCGCAGTTTGCCTATCACTGTTCTAAACCCATGAAGGAGGTCCTACTTCATCCTACTCCCCCAATGCTTCTTGGTTGTTAAACCATTTTTAATCAAGTTATGTTCAGTTCCAGGAGTCCAGCTAATGCTTGGTATCCTAAACATGTTTCACATAAAAGCTTCTTCACACATTGGGGAGCCTCTCAGTTTGCTTAAGAAAAACCTGACAAATATTCTATTACATCTAAAATCACTGTTCCCTCACTGTCCTTCCACTTCAACTCCCAGAACCTATATTGGTTAGGATTAAGTTGAGCAACATATGACAGAAAACTACAAAGTTTGCTTTTTTGCATGTAAAAGTCTGGAGTGTAGGGCTTTTTCTAAATTGATGTTTCACCATCCTTAATGTGCCCTTCATGGTCCAAAATGGCTATCCGAACTCCAACCATCACATATGCATGCCAGCCACCTGGAAGGAAAAAGGAATGAAGTTGCTTATGTTAGTTCTTTCATCTTATTGGCCAGAAATTAGCTCAGTGGCTATGCTTAGCTGCTAAGAGGTCTTGTGAAGCCATGGCCTGCGTGGCCTCAGGTTCAAAGACTTGAAGAAAGGGCTGATGCGCAAATTAATACACAAGACAAGAAATATAAATTTGGAAATTATGGGGGAAGCCAATTGTGAGCTTGGTACAAGGGACCAAGTTCCACTGAGTTCCCATCTGCTTTTATTTACTAGAATACACAATTGCCTTTTAGGAATGCAAACAGACATATCAAAGGTGATGCTTGGTAAACAGTAAGATTATCAGGTTGGGGGAATTTGCTTTAGGCCATTGAGTCATCAGCAGTAGGTAATAAAATGCAGATATTCAGCACTGCGGATATAAAAAAGCCCCATTCAGCCTTCTGACCGGACTTCTTACATTTATATTAATTACTATTGATCTTGGGCAAGGTCTGATAAATGTGTCCAGTAAAAAAAATCTGGAGTTCTGTTGCCAATGGATGATCATTGGCATCCATTCAGTGCTATTAGGAATCCCCACAAAAGCTCAATTGTGATACATACAGCATGACTGTGAAAGCAGTGTGGCTGTGAGCAGCCCTGGGGCTAGGCCCTGCTCCAGCTAGACAGCTCTGCTGTGTCCTTAATGAAGCGTTCTTCTCTGCTCTGTGCTGGTCTGCTCCACTGTGCTATGGCAAGACATTTTCAGTGTTTTAGTTTTCAGTGGAAAAAGAAAGTTTGCACTCTCAGAGCCATAGAGGAGCTGGTTTATATAGCCAGATATCCCCACCCTGGCCTCTGATTGTCTGTCCTTATGCAAATGGGGACTCCAAATCCTCACAGTTTTATTGGTCTGATTGTTCAGAATGGATGCTCTGATTGGTTGGTGAAGATGTTGCTGGGGTTATAGCTGTGCTGCCTAGATTGGATGGGGCAAGCCTCAGTCCTATGGGTTGAAATAGAATTCCTGCAACTCCTTTATAAGGACTGGCTCAGATGGCAGAAACAGTAGAGTCAGGCAATTCAGTGCAGAGGCTGGAGGGTCAGTGCAGGCTTCTCTGTGAAGTACTGTTTGTATGAGAGGCCCCTGTGTAGATACGGCTGCTAGCCTCTGTTTTTAAATTTTGAGCCCAGTTAGCCACCAGGAATCCTTCTTAATAGGGATCTGCTTTATCAGAGTCCACAGAAATAAAGGGAGAATGAATGTTGAGGAACAATTAATAGTCTCTGCTGAGAAATGCATTCCCATTAGTAAAAGAATATCTTCAAAATGTATAGGCCCCCAATAGGCCTCTGCTGAAGCCTGCTTCTTGTTCAAGAGACGTTGGGCATTAAGTGGAGGCCCCCTGTACCATTTCCCAAGAAGGTTAGTTATGGTCAGATGTACTGTTTACTTCCTACATTAAGATGAAAGAGGCTGTTAAACCAGACTTGTTGTCTTACATATGCAGAGATTCCCAGTCAGGGCACATGCCTGGGTTGTGGGCTCAATCCATAGCAGGGGGCATGTAGGAAGTAGCTGATCGATGATTCGCTCTCACATTAATGTTTCTCTCTTCCACTCCCTCCCACACTCTCTCTTAAAAATAAAAAAAAAGTTAATAAAAATCAATAAAAAATCTTTAATAAATGGATACAGCACCTACTTTGCAGAGTTGGTAAAGTGCCTGGACACAGGATAGATATTTCTACTCTCAGCATCCCTTTTCTCATGATATAAAGATAATATAAACCATCTCAAGTCTTTTTTTTTAAAAGTGTAATTAATACATAAAAGAACAACAGAGTATTTAGTTATTTGGTGAAAAGCAGTTGGTTGGAAGCATAAACAATTTTTGAAGCACTCTCAGATTTCCATGTCAAGGTTTTCACTTATTATTCTTAGTATTCAACTCTCAGGTGAAATATCCTCTGATCCTCATCTGTCTGAATATCTTCTCCCCACTGTGTTCCATTTGCAGTATTTTCTTTACAGCGCTCACCACTATTGGAAAGTATTCACTCGTCTTCTAGTTTGTATGAAGTAGTTGTCTGCCTAAAGTTAATCCTGTACTCCCAACCTCTGGGGCAGCACCCAGACATAAGCGCCCTCAGTAATATTTGAATGAATGGAAGCTACATGGAACATTTTGGTTCATTCCTTCAGTAACTTTGAAAAGGGAAATGCATTTTCTCTGGCACAGGTTTTATTTTTAAACTGTGCTTTAGGAAACTTTGACCAAACACTATGTCAGATATAATTACATGTAATATTTAAAAAGTAGAACTTTTAAACTAAGATGATCATTATCTTAATTATTGATTGGTTCTCTAGATTAAAAATATATACATATATTTTTTTCTTTTTCTCTTTTAGGTCAAAGAGCCCCCTGAAATCAATTTAGTTCTGTACCCCCAGGGTCTGGCTGGTGAAGGAGTATATGTAAAAGTGGATTTGAGGGTTAAATGCCCACCGACCTACCCGGATGTGTGAGTACATTATAAATAGCTGTGATGAAATTTCAGTTCTCTGTTTTGACCACATAAAAACTGGTTGAAATAAACAGAATTTTCTCCTTCTTGCCATCATTCCATCTAAAATTTCATTTTCTATCACTTGCATGTCATTAAAACTATATCAGCAATAGACATTTTCATAAGACCTATCTCGTGTTAAGTCTGCTTCTAGCTGTACAATAGACACTATAGATACCAGTATTTGCTCCATGACCAATTGTTTGCTTCTTCTGATGTGTTAACTTTTGTTTGTCTAATTCTTCATAAACTGAGAAGAGGAACAATCTAGAAGAAAAGAATAAAGGCATGGTAGTTTGTGTACTTGGTCTTAAAGTATGATCAGCAGTGAGCCCTAACCAGTTTGGCTCAGTGGATAGAGTGTCGGCCTGCGGACTGAAGGGTCCCAGGTTCAATCCGGGTCAAGGGCATGTACCTTGGTTGCAGACACATCCTCAGTAGGGAGTGTGCAGGAGGCAGCTGAATCGATGTTTCTCTCTCATCAATGTTTCTAACTCTCTATCCCTCTCCCTTCCTCTCTGTAAAAAATCAATACAATGTATTAAAAAAATAAAAATAAAGTATGATCAGCATTGGGACTTGGAGTAGCTTTCTGGGCTAAATGGAACTTTACTCATAAAGAAAGATTTAGAGTCACCCTGCAAGGCATGTAGCCAGTGAGATAATCACAGAACCCCACATATTTCCAAACCATCACTGGTTGAGAACCACTGTTACAGCAAAAGTATTAGCAATTAGGACTCAAGTGTTCTTTTTCTGAAGTATCTTGTATATTTCATGTAATTTCCCCCCAGAGGTTCCATATGGAAAGACAGATTGGCCTGGATGATGTTTTGTGGCTTAGTCTTATTGTGCAGGGAACCAGTGAAGAAAAGTGACAAATAAAAGCAAGCACTGCCTTACACAGAAGGTAGTAAACTTATGGAATTTGTTATACTAAGAGATGATGGATGATATGAAAATAAAGATAGGTCAAGATGAACTCTTTGAAGTTAGTGACCCTCTTTTGCTCTCAACACTGTGCTCAGAGTAGAAAAGTAGGTATGTAGAAAGTTAAATAATGAATTGATTAAAGATCAACTAAATTTATGAAAGCAGAATAAGACAGTGCCTCTCTAGGTTTTATTTTTCTGACACCAACTGCATGTCCAGCAATTTAACTCAGTTCTGATACAAACTATTCTTAGTTATTGCAGACCCCAGGGGTTAAGGCTTAGTCCCACAAGGCTTAACCCCTGGGCCAGTTTCAAATACCAGTACTTCTAATCAGCTGGCTGTAAATTTGCAGGTTCCCACAACCCCCTTCTTGGGTTCAGCAATTTGCTAGAACATGCTCACAGAACTCAGGAAGACACTTCACTTACTACTGAGTTTATTATAAAGGATACAGCTTAGGAATAGCCACATGGAAGAGATGCATAGGCAAGGAATGTAGGAGGGGCATGGAGCTTCTCGGCCCTCTTGACATTAACAGGTATCCCTGGGTGAATACACGGTTACTCCTAGTTGAGAACTACTACTACATTCAGGTAATCTTGATGTGTACACTTGGTAAAAATATTGTGGGATGACTTTTTAAAAAACAACAATATGGAAATGCTTGTAAAAAAGTAAAAATTCTAATATCAGCTACATACATTTATGTGGTTAGGGCATAAAGAGAACATTGGAAAGTTCTATTAAATTATAATTAGTACTAGAGGCCCGATGCACGAAATTCATGCAAGGGGCTCGGCCCTCACAGCCCTGGCTTCATCCGGAAGTTGGTCTGGAAGGGTGTCGGGAAAGATGTCTGGAAGGTCGTTCGGCTCTCCAGTCTAATTAGCATATTATGCTTTATTATTATAGATTGTAGATGAAGTTTTCATTATTCTTTTACTACTGCTAAATAATGTTTGCTTTATTTTTAAAAAATAATTATGTAAGACTTGACTTGGGGGAACATTCATATCTTGAGATGATATGGGGCAGGAACTTCCCTTTTCTGCAAAATACCTTGATGCTATCTTTTGAGATGATACGGGGCAGGCACTTTCTTTTTTGCAAAATACCATGATGCCACTGTGAGAGAATCCCCAGTTAGACAGGCATAGACCCAGGGCTATATGGTACTTTTATTCTTTTTCTCATATATATAAACTAGTTTCAGATTCCCATCTATCCAAATAGATAATGATTGTAAAACCCATTATAACTGAAGCATTGTGAGAACTTCATAGATAATGAATAGTAAAGGGTGTGTTGAGGTAAAACACCATGAATTACTCAGAAAAGCTTGGTAGGAAGTACAGTCCTCTTTTGTTCAGTAAAAACCAAGTCTTATTTCAATGTATTGTTAATGGATGTTTATTCGTTGGGAATAGAAGGAAGCCTGAGGGCTGGCTGTGTACTTTCCTTGAGTAGACGGTGTTGGGTCTAAGTTGTGATGAGGAGGGGTGGGAATTAGGCATCTTTGGAAGAGTGTGCAGGACTAGATTTATACATGAGTGAGTGAGCATTTTTCCACCTTGTTTACAATCAGAGTGAGTGACTGGACACGGCATGTTGTGGGAATACCAGATGGATCATTGTGGCTCCATGTAGCCTAGTTATTCTCAGCCTGCTTTATGTGGAGCACACAGACCAGAGCAAAGCACTTGGTGTCTGGTGGGTGTGCTGTCAGAGCTGGAGTAATTGATGTTGGGGGCAAGCCAGGGTCGAGACTGGAATCACACACAGAGTGATTTTTTTTTAAATATATTTTTATTGATTTCAGAGAGGAAGGGAGAGGGAGAAAGAGGTGGACACATCAATGATGAGAGAGAATCATTGATCGGCTGCCTCCTGTATGCCCCCTACTGGGGATCGAGCCTGCAACCTGGGCGTTGCCCTTGACTGGATTCAAAACTAGGACCCTTCAGTCCACAGGCTGACGTTCTATCTACTGAGCCACACCAGCTAGGGCTGAAGTGATTTTTTTAAAGGTGGTAAAAGAATAGTTGATGTGGAAATTTTTAATCAGATTGTAAAGCTGAAATAAGAGACAGAGGAGTTGGGGAGATACTGGGATCAAGCCCCAGTAATTCTGATCATCTGACAGCCCACACTGACAACTGGCCAGCCCACTCGCTCCCCATAGCCTGCAGGTGAATCCACGATCAGGACTGTGTCAACCATGCTGCTGGGGTGTAGTCGGAATCCTTTTGAGATGCAAAGAAATGTTGCTGGGAGTATAGAGGGAGGTTCACAAATGAGCCCTGTATGAAATCCCCAAATATTAACGCAGACAGGCTGTACTTTCGAGTAACTCCTTTTTGTTTTGTTTTTTCTTTCCCAGAGTCCCTGAAATAGAGTTAAAAAATGCCAAAGGTCTGTCTAATGAAAGTGTTAATTTATTAAAATCCCGCCTGGATGAAGTGGCCAAAAAGCATTGTGGAGAGGTAAGATTTATTTAAATGGACTTATAAGAGGACAGTAAAAATCTCATCATGTTCACCAGTGTTTGCCTTTCTGCGTTTTCTGGGACTGAAAGATATTTCCCTTGCACCTTAAATCCAATTTTGACTAGAATGTTTTGTTTTTTATTGATACCTACACAGAAGAACATTGCTATTTGTATTTCTTTAATGTATAGTACTTATGAATTACAAATTGTAAAGTAAATATAGATGATATTATTGATGCTTAAGAATCTTTCCAAAAGATGAACCTGGCCATATTTTTTGCATCTTTTGGACCTGGCACCATGACTTGATCTTGATTTGAACCTTTATATTAGAAAATATTTACATATAAGTGATTTCTGACTAAACTTTGCCACTTTTCCTTTTTCCATATCAGAATATCTAATTATTCTCCGTGACAATAATTAGCAACATGCTCTAATCCTTCATTGTCTCTTCTCTACCTGAGCATGGGGGTACATTTAGTTCAGTGCTAATTCTTTCTTAATCCTCTGCACATCAGGGTCTACCTGAGCTCGTCCTTGGGCGATGCCACTCTCTGGAGGGCTAGACTAGGTGACTTCTTTTTTTTTTTTTTTAATACATTTTTATTGATTTCAGAGAGGAAGGGAGAGGGAGAGAGAGATAGAAACATCAGTGATGATAGATAATCATTGATTGGCTGCCTCCTCTGTGCCCCACACTGGGGATTGAGTCTGCAACCCAGGCATGTGCCCAGACCGGGAATCGAACCTCAACCTCCTGGTTCATTGGTTGACGCTCAACCACCAAGCCATGCCGGCCAGGCTAGGTGACTTCTTAATGTAGAGTATTACTGTGTGCTTCTTAGGTCAGACTATTTCCCTTTACGTATAATCCTCACTTACATGTAAAGTCACAAGGCAGCTCCTATTTATTCCATCCTGTAAAAACTGAGAAGCATAAGTTAAGACCAGCCCTATGTCTCTGTCTCTGTTTCTGTTTCAGACCTCAGTTGCTGTTTCCACAAGCTTCAATAATCATTGAGATACAGACAGTGATTATAGAACAGCCCCGACAAAAAACTAGGCCTTGGGAATTACTCCAGAGTTCTTTCTAGTATAAGGGGACGCTAATGTCTAATTGAGAAATAATATGGAGTTGTGTTAAATTCAGCTACAGAATCCTCTGGTTTCTTGAATTCATGATTTAGGATTCTTTTGAAAAAAATATTTGCTCTATTTTTTATAGCACAGCATTATCCTATATAATCCTCCTATATAATAAAGAGCTAATATGCTAATGGTCGTGATGCCCTCAGGTCATAATGACTGATCAGCAGGAGACTGTGTGTGCATGCACAGCAGGGAGGAGCTGCTGTGTTGCTCCAGAGATGGGCAGAAGCGGGGAGGTACCCGGGGGAGGTGGGACCATCCCATGGTGGGGAGGGTGGGGGTGAGAGCCTGTAGCACCCCTCTCACCACCCACCGCTCACACTCAGAGCGTCCCGCTGCCCACCTGCCAGGGGAAGGAGCACAGTGCAGCAGGCAGGAGGCTTCCATGCTCTCCTCAGGCACCATGACAGGGCGGAGCCACCACATTGCTCTGGAGATAGGGCAGAAGTGGGAAGGCACCGGGAGGAGGCAGGACCAGCCCGAGGCAACTCGCGGGACTGAGGGCAGGGCTTGAAGCAGCCAGAGAAGGCCAGAGGGGTTGGGAGTGGGGCCAGGCACGCTGGAGCTCTGGGTGAGGTTAGGATGTCAAGGCGGGACAGCAGGCAGGTGGGCGGGGCATGTGTGAGTGGGCGGTGCTGCACGATTTCACTAGCTGGGTCACTAGTCTATATAATAAAAGCCTAAGCAACCGTTATGGCGGAACAGCTAGAACGACCAGTCACTATGATGTGCACTGACCACCAGGGGGTAGACACTCAATGCAGGAGCTGCCCCCTGGTGGTCAGTGTGCTCCCACAGGGGGAATGCTGCTCAGCCAGAAGCTGGGCTCATGGCTGGCGAGTGTAGCGGTGGTGGCAGGAGCCTCTCTCATCTCTGTGGCAGTGCTAAGGAGCAGTGAGCCGAGTGGTAAGGAGCAGTGAGCAGACGGGCGGTAAGGAGCGAGGGGTCCCGGACTGCGAGAGGGCTCAGGCCTGGCTGAGAGACTCCTCCCTCCCCTCCCGCCTCCCCCCCCCCCTCGTGCATGAATTTCATGTACTGGGCCTCTAGTTAATGATAATCGCTATGTTGTACATTAGATCCCCAGAAGTTATTCATCTTATAACTAGAACTTTGTACCCTTTGACCAATATCTCTCCTATTCTCCCATCCCCTGGTAACCACTATTCTAGTCTCTGTTTCTATGAATTTGGTGTTCTTTTTTTTTTTTTTTTTTTTTTTTTGCAGGGGGACTTTTTTTAGATTGCACATATAAATACTACCCTACAATAGTTGTCTTTCTCTGTCTGACTTATTTCATTTAGCATAATGCCCTCACTTAGCAAGATGTCCTTTCTCATGGCTGAATATTTATATTCCACATCTTTATTCATTCATCTGTTGACCGACATTTAACTTGTTTTCATGTCATGGCTGTTACAAATGATGCAGCAATAACCTGGGAGTGCCAATATCTCTTCAATATCCTGTTTTCATTTCATTTGGTTATATATCGAGAAGTGGGATTACTGCATGATGTGGTAGTTCTAGTCCTAATTTTTTTTGAGGAACCTCCATACTGTTTTCCATAGTGGATGCACCGGTTTATTAGTACATTCCCATCAACAGTGCACAAGTGTTCCCTTTCTCCACATCCTCGACAACACTTGTTACCTGTCTTTTTTGATAATAGCTATTCTAATAGGTGAGGTGATATCTCATTGAGGTTTTGATTGGCATTTCCCTGGTGATTAGTGATGTTGAGCATCTTTTCATGTACCTGTTGGCCATTTGTATGTCATCTTTGGAAAAATGTCTATTGAGTTCCTCTGCCCATTTTTAAATAAGATTGTTTGTGTTTTTGCTTTTGAGTTGTGTGAATTCATTATATTTGGGGGGGGGGTAATTAACCCTTATCAGATATATGATTTGCAAATATTTTCTCCCATTTGTAGGTTGCCTTTCATTTTATTGATGGTCTCTTTTGCTGTGAAGAAACTTTTTAATTTAATATAGTCCTACATGTTTGTTTTTATTTTTGCTGCCGCCCCCCCCTTTTTTTTTTTTTTTGCTTTATTTTCAATTACACTTTTTACTTTGAAATAATTGTAGAGTCACATGCAGTTGTAAGAAATCATACTGAGAGATCAGATGAACCCTTTCCTTAGTTTGTCCCTATGGTAACGTTTTGCAGAACTATGCACAGTATCATAGTCAGGATATTGGCATTGATAGTCAGATGGTTTCATCACCACAAGGACCCCTCATGTTGTCCTTTTATAGCCACTCCCTTATACCCACCTCCACCTTCTCCTTGACACCTGACAACCACTAATCTGTTCTCCAGTTCTATAATTTTCTCATTTCAAGGAAATTATATAAGTACAATCATATAGTGTATAACCTTTGGGATTGGCTTTGTTTTAACTCAGTACAATTCTCTGTAGATTCATCCAGATGGTTGCATGAATCAATAATTCTTAATTTTTATTCCTGAGTAGTATTCTGTGTATTCATGGTACCACTATTTGTTTACCATCTACCAGGTGAAAGACATCTGGATTGTTTCCAGTTTTGACCTATTAAAAACAAACCTGTTTTAAACATTCATGTACAGGGTTTTTTGTTAATCCTTACCCGAGGATATTTTTTCCATTGATTTTTAGAGTGGAAGGGAGGGAGGAGGTAGAGAGAAAGAGAGAGAGAGAGACATCAATGTGAGAGAGACACATCGATTGGTTGCCTCCTGCATGCACCCCAACTAGGGCTAGGGATAGAACCTGCAACCTAGGTACGTGCCCTTGACCGGGAATCAAGTCCAGGACCTTCCGGTGCTCAGACTGATGCTCAACCAACTGAGCCACACTAGCCAAGACTCATGTACAGCATTTTATGTGAACAGACATTTTCATTTATCTGGAACAAATGCCTCGGAATGCAGTTGTGGCTATGTGGTAGTTGTGTGTTCATTTTTTAAGAAACCGCCATCCTTTTACAGGTTGGCAGTACCACTTTACAGTTCCCCCAGCAATATGTGACTGGTCCAGTTTCTTCACATCCTTGTCAGCATTTGATGTCACTGTAGCTGTTCTAATAGATGTTGTGATGATTAATGTTATATGTGAACTTGGCTAGGCCACAGTACCCAGATGTTTGGCCATATATTATTCTGTATGTTTCTATGTAGGTAATTTTTAGATGAGATTAACATTTAAATCTTTAGACTTTGAGTTAAGCAGATTGCCCTCTGTAACGTGGATGGTCTCATCCAATCAGTTGAGGGCTTTAATAGAAAAAGACTGGCCTTCCTAGAAGAGGAAATTTCCGGAAGATGGATGGCCTTTGGACTTGGCTGCAACATTAACTCTTCAGCCTACCCTGCAGATTTTGGACTCACTAGGCTCTATAACTCTATAATCGCATGAACCAATACCTTCAAATAAATGTCTCTCTCTCTCTGTCTCTCTTTCTTTCTCAACACACACACACACACACACACACACACACGTCCACATCCATATCCTGTTGGTTCTGTTTCTCGGAGAACTCTGACTAATACAGGCATGTATTGAGAGAATGAGTGTAGCTGTTGTAAATAAGGTCAGGAGAGGCCTCTGATAAGGTGACATTTGAGCAGAAGCTTGAGGGAAGCCAGACAATGAACGCTGTAAATATGGGGGGAGGGATAATTGCCAGTTTTGAAAGTAGTTCTTGTTTTCATCGAGTATTATATATTTATCAGATTTGTTTGTATAGAAAATGCTACTAAATTAAACAGATTGGCAAAAGAAAAACATTCCACCACCTGGCTCCTGGCTCCTTTCTGGTACAGAGTAATTTCTCTTTGAAGTAATAGAAACTACTGCCTTTTCCTAGCTTTTTTTTTTTTAATTTTTTTTTTATTGATTTTATAGACAAAGGGAGAGAGAGAGAGAGATAGAAACATCAATGATGAGAGAAAATCATTGATCAGCTGCCTCCTGCACACCCCTTACTGGGGATCAAGCCCACAACCCAGGCATGTGCCCTTGACCGAAATCAAACCTAGGACCCTTCAGTCTGCAGGCCAATGCTCTATCCACTGAGCCAAACTGGCTAGGGCCCCATCTTTTCTTAAAAGAGATTCTTATTTTTTTACTTATTGATTTTAGAGAAAGAGAGTAAGGGAGAGAGAGAGAGAAACATTGATTTGTTGTTCCACTTATGCATTAACTGGTTGATTCTTATATGTGCCCTGACTAAAGATTGAACCCACAACCTTGGCATACCAGGACGTGTTCTAACCAACTGAGCTCTCTGGCCAGAGCAAAAAAAAGAGCTTTTTCTGTAAAGAACTTGCCTCCTAGGATCTAGGCTAGTGTTTCTCAATTGTAAGTCGAAGTAGATCTAGTGAATGCCACAGCTTCTGGTATAATAAAAAATACACGAATTTCCCCCTACAACAGCTGTGGTTTCTTTGCATTTCCTCCCTAAGTCAATAAACTTTATATCCTTGTGTACCATGACTTCTATTACTATTTACCACTGTGTTAAGTCCCTTTAGAAAATGTTTTAAACATATAATTGAAATAAAAGTTTTTAAGCTGTTCGTTGTATAATTGAAGGAAAAAAATCTCAGTGTGTTGGTCGTCAGGTGCAGAAGGAGCTTGGCACTCTTGACCTCTTTGGGGTTGGAGTAGTCAGTGTGGGGTCCCAGCCACCTTGTTCTATTGATTTACCAACCCCAGTATGATTTACAACTCCCAGGTGCAGGGAAAGTGACTTCCTATGGTCACATGACTGTCTGAGAGAGAGGTCGTTTTTCTTCTGGTACAGTCTGAATGCTTCCCTAAGTGTAAATGAAGTGCTGTCCAGGTATTGATCAGCCTCCTACTGGCCCATTACTAGCAGGGAGATAACGAGGGCTTTAAATATCTGCTTCCAGACCCCCAATAGAATTATTTTCAGTATGCGGTGTGGATAGATAAAAGCTGATGTTAGCAATGATTATTGTCTGCTCAGCTATCATATGTATCAGACAGGTTTTCTAGTAAGGAAGGTAGTTTTTTTTTTTAATGCAGTCTTAAACATTTTATCAAATTATTTGTACAGAAAAAAACTTTATCGGATTTATTATACAAAAAATGCCAATAAATGAAACAGGGCTACAAAAGACAAGTGAAGCTTTTTATTTATCTAGTGATTTGTCTTGATAGCAACATGATGAGTCCTGCTGTGATTGCATCACGTCCTGAATTCAGAAATGTCATATCAAAATGAATATCACTATTGTAAGTGGCTATCTGGTAGTCTGCATATTTTTCTATAGTCTCTCCTTGGCACCCTGTCTTCCCATTATTTGACCATTTGTGGTTGACATTCATCTCCTTGTTTAGGTGATGATATTTGAACTGGCTTACCACGTGCAGTCATTTCTCAACGAACATAACAAGCCCCCTCCCAAGTCTTTTCATGAGGAAATGCTGGAAAGGCGGGCCCAGGAGGAGCAGCAGAGGCTGTTAGAGGCCAAGCGGAAAGAGGAGCAGGAGGTGAGACCTTTGTCATCACAGGTGGCCAGCCCCAACGACTGTGAACTTCTATAGGTTGTGACTGTCTCCACCTACACACCTATGTGTTAACACTGTCTCTTAGTGGGTCCCATTAATTTTGTTATTGCTTATCCTATTTAATTGTATATCCTGGTTACCATTTGTAATTTAAAGCTCCTTATTGTCATTGTTTTTAGGAAGGCACAGTTTATTTTTATTTTTTTTTACTTTTGTTAATGCTCATCTGAGGATTTTTTCCCATTGATTTTTAGAAAAAGTGGAAGGGAGAGGGAGAGACAGAGAGAAACATTGATGTAAGAGAGAACATCAATTGGTTGCCTCCCGCATGCGCCCCAACCTACCAAGGGCCAGAGATGGAGCCTGCAACCATTGTATGCACACTTGGCCAGGAATAGAACCCACAGCCCTTCAGTCCGAAGGCCAACACTTGAACCACAGAGCAACCTAGCCAGGGCTGGAAGGGATGTTTTTATTAGAAGATATTGAATATTTAGCTAACAGTTTTGTTTTGGTGTATTGCTATAACTGCCTGTTAGCTTGGGGCATGTTTTCTCATTTTGTATTATTGCTGTTACACTTTTTGTTGAGTGTCTTAATGGTTTTGATATTACAATCTTGAATTTTAAGGGACTCATAAAAACACTTTACTTTTCCCTATCTAAATTTAGACCCAGTGGAGCAATAGATACATGAGTTGATTGGATGGGGATCAACATATCACTTTTAATACTGAGAAAGCTGATTGGAGAATGCAGCTGATTTTGTGTGGCTGTGGTGGTGGTGCCCGTGCCACCCTGGTTCCAGACACTGAGAACAGCTCACCTTCTAATCTGCCCTGGACCCATGGCAGAGAGCAGCACACGTGCATGTTCTCCGCAGACAGGCAGACATCACAGAGGAGGGGCGGAGTCACATGTGGGAGGACAGGAGAGGCCAACAGAGTTGCTGTAGTGAAAGTCTTTCTACATGGAGACATGAAGAGTGGGGGCACTGTCCCTCTCCCACAGTCCTCATACCTGTTTAAAAGGGAATGCCTATTGCATAATAACTCTTGATAAAACTGATGCAACTACAATTTGAACTAGGTTCCATGTATTCAGGTCTCTTAGGAAGAAAGGACTTGTGAATTTTATAAATTACAAGAGTTTTTATAATTTCAGAACTTTTATGTTGTAGAGGTTTCAAAGATTGGCCTTGATGGCAATATGATCTCTTTCAGCAACGTGAAATCCTTCATGAGATTCAGAGAAGGAAAGAAGAGATCAAAGAAGAGAAAAAAAGGAAAGAAATGGCCAAGCAGGTATAGTATCAAGTCTGCCATACTAAAACGGTTTACATTTTGCTAAACATAAAATCTTTTTATTGCCATTGGTGATATTTCCCCCTCCTGTGTTACTTCAGGAGTAAAACTCAAAATGAAGCACTAAAAGAATCGCCAAAACAGGAAGCAAAATTTAGAATTGTATATTATCTGTAAATGACTTAGTAGTCATTTTGCACCTATTGTAGTTTATCAGATGAGTTGAGAGAGAGAGGATATTGAAGTTTTGATAATTAACTCATTCTGGAATTCTTCACACTTGGAAAATAAAACAATTTGTTCTTACTGAGGAGTGAATGGAAACCATAAGGCTCTGCTTGAGATTTCATTCAGTGATGGAAAAGAAGGATTTACATAGCAGGTTTCAAAGCAGTGTGAAAAAGGAAAAAATCCTCTTTTCTATATTTTTCCTGTGTCCAGCTGAATAAAAACGCCAGTTACTCATTCCATTTTCTAAAATTATGGCAGTTAACTAAAAGGAAGCTCTGAGGTGTGGTGGGAGGAGGCACTGATGTATGAGAAGCAGCACCTGGCTTAAAACTTTGGCTTTTTTACTGCCAAGTTCTGTGACCTTTAGGTGACATTCTCTGTGACTTATTTTCTTTATCCCTTAAAATGGGACTTAAGATGTCTCCCTTTCTGTCTCATGTAACTATTCCCACAGATAACTATACTACCCTCTGAAAATACAAAGCTGTGTACAAATTTTAAGATGTTATTACTGTTTCCACCAGGATTCCTGCTTTATGTCTGATCTGCCACCTTGCTCTCTCTTTGAATGCTTTCCGTTTCTTTCCTCTTGGTCTTCTTTCTAACTTTTTATGCATATTCCAATATCCTAAAATTTCCATTTAAAACTATAATCTGACTTTCAGTTCCTGAACCAGTACATATTTGGATATTAAATTGTTATTTTTATTTTTTTCCTTTTTATTTAATTTATTGGGGTAACACTGGTTAACAAAATTATATAAGCCTCAGGTGCACAATTCCACAACACATCATCTGTACACTGTATTGTGTGTTCACCACCCCCAAGCCAAGCCTTAGTTCATCACCATTTAGCCCCCCATACTCTCCTCCACCACCACCCCACCCCAGCAATCACCACACTGTTGTCCGTATCCATAAGTGTTTTATTAGACATTAAGCTTTTAAAAGTTAAGTTCAACTTTATTATACTTGAAAGCATTCCGTTTAAATAAAATATTCACTTTCTCCTGGATTCATCAATCATACACCATGATTGTCTTCCATTTATGACCTACGTCTAAAGTAGGTTTACTTTTCTTTTTTCTAGGAACGTTTGGAAATTGCTAGTTTTTCAAACCAAGATCATACCTCTAGGAAGGACCCAGGAGGACACAGAACAGCTGCTGTTCCACATAGAGGCTCTCCTGACTTCGTAGGAAATGGTAAACATCGGACCAACTCCTCTGGAAGATCTAGGTAAGTCCTTGAGGTTTCTGATCTGGAAGAATGAAAGATGTAGAAGGAATAAAACAACTTGTTGTGAAAGTTGATGAATTTTCAGGTAGTTATTTTAATAATTTTTCAAAGCCTATATGTCTTAATATACCATTTGTTAGCCATATGAAACAAAATTTTCATTTGTTTTAACACTTTCTGTGTACCTTTAATTAAACTAGTTTTATTGCTCACTTGCCTTCATAACTGTCTATCACACTTCACAATCTTGCCTCCAATGCAGTTTGATCTGACTTCTAATGCTCTAACTAGTCAATAAGTGACTTAAAATTTGTTCTTCCATCAGAATCATCATCCAGTCAAATTTCCCACTGTATTTGTTTTCAGTCTGTAACTCCTTGGGCCACACCATGGATGTGGGAAATGCTCCAAATGGGCATGGTGTAGAAGATTCTTTACCTGAGAATGGAGCCCCAGTGTGTTTTCAGGGCTCCCCTTCCTGTCGCTGCTGAGGACACTGGGCTTCCCTGTCCTTGCAGGTGGGCTCCTGGGTTGTTCCCTGTCACCAGAGGTCATATGAAAGATACTACCTCTTCCTCCACATCCTTTCCACTAAAAAACGGAGACTTCCCCAAGTATTTGTTGTGACCCTCTGTGGATCAGAAATAAATTTTAATACAGAATCCATTTATGAGTGAGTAAGTGACCAAGTAGTGTAGTTATTATAATTCGGCTTCCTTATGAGTTTAAACGGACTCTTTTGAGAATCTAAGCAGCACTGAAAACCAATATTTTTCTTCTATGGAAAGAAACATTTTAGGTACTAAATTAAAGACATATAAACTTCCAGGTTATAGTTTCTTTATAAGAAGGAAACATTTCAGTTCTTTGCCTAATTACTGACTTAAAAAGAAAATCAGCTTAGAAATCATTTGGATATTAACACTTAGCCACCTACCCTTAAGGTGAGCTGAATTTTCTCTTGAATACTGTTTCTGGTAACAATTTAATTTTAAGATTATAACTCCTTACACCACTTTAGATTATTTTTGCAATTGGGCTTCCAGTAGGCAACAGAGTTTGAAGTTGTCAGAGCATTTCACTAAGAAATACTTAACAAATTTCTATTGTGTTAGAATCAGCCGTGAGCCACGCTCAGCATGGCCAGGGGGGGAACCTGAGGGTTGATGGGGGGCGGGGGGAGGGGGGGCCAGTGAAGGATTAAAGAAGACAGACAAGAGATTAAAGCTGGAGCTAGGTGGGACACTGCTCTCGGATGGAGAGACAGTGCCATAGACTGCAAGCCAAGTCTTTATTTTATAGCCACATTCCACAAAGCAAAGTAAGGTTGTGGTCAAGATGTTTACAATGTTTTTTAACAGTTTTTTAAACTTAAACATTTCCATTTTTGTGACTAAGTATAAACAGTGGGTCTAAGATTAGACTTGCTTTTAAGATCAAAGATCATTTGCAAGTTTACTCAAGTGGGATGGGGAATTCTCCCTTTGACATAGGTAGGAAAACTTTTTGTTATGCTTGTAAGAGTGATATTTGTATGTCTTGGATAGGAAAACATCCCATGAGCATCCAAGAAGGAACATGAAATAGTTTTCATCTGATATTTGCCAAAATATTGCATATCCCTGCATGAATCTCTGTCACTGTGTTGACTACTGACTAGGAAAGAATGAATCTTCAAGTGTAGTTCATGTGCTTCCTTGGTAAAGAAATAAAAAGTCCTTGATATATCAAAGCACTTCATGATTTACTCTTGATTTTGTCCCTTCCTTGCTATTCATTGGTCTTTATGGATTAGAAAGTCAAAGGAAATAAGTATAGTGTTCCATTTTATTCTTTAACTTTTCTTCTCCTAAAAAGCAAATACATACATATTTTTAGGTGAATACCAGTGACATTGGTTTTCACCTCTTTATTCCTTCTTTTCTAACTCAGTGGTATTTACTTTTTATCCTTCAGAATTATTCCAGCTGCCAGCCTGTCTTATGTGGCATGTACCACATATACCATTTTCTTGGCACTTTTACTTTTATTTTAATCATAATGATACATCTTTTCTTATTAGCACTTTTAGCATGTGTTGGTATTTAACTGCATGATGGGGTGAGCAGTAGGGTGGGGAAAGGGAAGATGTGTAGGATTGGAGGTGGAGAGACCAGATAATAATGGAGTATTACATGTGCCCAAGGGAAAGATGGAGATGATCTCAACAGGGCAGGGGAAATGGAGAGTATGATACTTGGGGATCAGTTATATGTAGGAGGTCTAGGAGCCCAGGGAGCCTCATGCTTTTGACTCGAGACAGAATGGATGACTGTGCCACAAACCAAAATAAAAGAACCCAGGGGAGAAGTCAGATTGAGGGTGGGTAGGAGGAAGGTGGCAGTTTTATTGACATTGCAGCAGCATCAGGAGTAAATAGAGGGGCAGAAGTGGAGACAGCAAGTGTAGAAGTTTGAAAACAAAGAACAAGAGGACGTAGAGATGGGAGAGATATAGAGCTGAGGGAAAGGAGCAATCTACAGGACAGATTGAACATACAGGAGAGAGGGACAACCAATGGACCAAGACCCCAGAGAGACTGTAGGAAATGGAATCAAGGACAGCATAGCTGGCCTTCCTCGGAGTCTGGGAAAGAGAAAGGATGTACAGATTCCAACTAACTTTTTAGGTGGAACAATAGAAAGTGTGGGCTTTACTCCTCTTTGCCTCGTGTTCTGTGTGAAAGTAGAAGTCAAGATCGTGCTTAGAGTGAGAGGGCTGCTTTCTAGAGATTTGTCCATATGCCTCATCAAAGCATTTCTTAGAAGGGTCCAATCTTGACCATCAAGAGTGCTCTCCCTGGCCTCTTCCCCACTTCCGTCTCCCCAATTTATTTATTACTTTTGCATTATAATCTACCTTCCCAGCTGTTGCTTCCCACACACACACACAAAAAAAGTAGAATAGAGAAAGAGAGGAGGAGGATTTGGCTTTAAGTGTTTTAGAGACTTCATAAAAGGAAATGGCAGAGTATCTATCATTCAGTGGTTGGGAGCCCAGTTGGAGAATACGAATTTGAAGTGCTCCAAACGCCCTGTTTTTTAGCTTTCCCCAGATGTGCATGTGCATCTGGAATGAAGAGATTGTGGGGTCAATGTGGTTGAGCTAAATCTCTGTAGAACTGCTGTGATGATGAAAATGTTCTATACTAATGCTGGCCACTTTTGGCTACTAAGTACCTAAATGTGACTACTACAGAAGAAGAACTGAATTTTTTTTTAAGTTTTTATTGATTTTAGAGAGAGAGGAAGGGAGAAGGAGAAAGAAACACTGTCGGCTGCCTCCTGCAGGCCCCCTACTTGGTATCGAGCCTGCATCTGGGGCATGTGCCCTGACTAGGAATCAAACCAGTGACCTCTCGGTGCATGGGAGGTCAATGCTCAACGAACTGAGCCACACCAGCCAGGGCAAAGAACTGAATTTTTAATTTAATTTTAACTAGTTTAAATTTAGAGATCCACATGTAGCTAATGGCTACCACATTGGACAGTGGAGATCTAGAGTTGGGGGTTTGTAGAGTTTATGTGGGAAAGATCGCAATGAGAAATGGGGGAGTTGAACAACTTTCCCATTAGCACCTTAAGCTCAATTTTCCGTAGAAACAGATGTTAGACTATGACTAGTCTAGTAAACAGGAGAAAATGGAGGGGCAAGAAGTTGGGAAAAAAAATCATTGTCCAAATTTATTTTTAAGGCGAGAGCGGCAGTATTCTGTATGTAATAGCGGAGATTCTCCTGGCTCTTGTGAAATCCTGTATTTCTCTATGGGTAATACTGATCAGCTCATGGTGCACAAAGGAAAATGTATTGGTGAGTAAACTAACTAAATTTTTTAACTTTTCTAACAACAGAAGTTAATCATGAAGAAACGAGGTAGAATAGACACCAAGTCCTCTAGACCGTGCAGTCCAAGGAAGACTGGTGAGCTGATAGTCAGTCATTCTAGCTTCCATTCCTAATTACCAGAATGAAAAGTCACTCAGGTTTCCCCTTCTGTAAGATGGAAATTAAAACCTAGGCTCTTGGAAATATTGTTAGCAGGAAGATCATTTAAAGTTCATCATTATTATAATCAGTTGAGCTTTTGAAACCAAAATGGTTGAAATACTATGAATTAGTAGAATTTTGCATCATGTGCATTTATTACCGATGAAATATATGCATTAAAATGAGTTCTAATGCCTGTGATCTTTAATTTTTTATTTTCAATTACAGTTGATGTACAATATTATATTAGTTTCACTAATGCCTGTGATCTTTAATGACCAGATCTTATTTTCTTAAGTTGATATCCATCTACTTAGTTAGCATTTTCCCAGTAAGCATGTTTTACCTGACTAAAAACCATTTTCTTTTTTTCCATTTTATTTTCTATTTATCTTATTTAGCAGTTTTGTCTACTGATGGCTATTTGGAGTGAAGTGGTTCAGCAATTTGTGATTTGAATTGTTTGTATTAAATTTAAGTTTTCATTATCTACTCCTTTGCCCTAAATGCCATCATCTTTTATCAGCCACCCTATCTAATAAAAGAGTAATATGCAAATTGACCATACCTCTGCTACACCCGTAAGCCACACCCACCAGCCAATCAGGAGCGAATATGCAAATAAACCCAACCAACATGGCTGCAGCCACAGAGAGAGCAGGAGGGAGGCTTGGGTTTCCCCAGCAATGGAGGAAGCTGATCTTTCTGCCTGCCCTTACTGGCCCAGGCCTCCACTCAATGCTACAAAGTTTCAATGATAGACAATAAATAAATCCCAACAAAAATGGCAGCAGCCACAGAGCTGAAGAGAGCAGGAGGCTAGGGTTGCCCCCAGTGAATGGAGGAAGCCAAGCTTCTGCAGCCCTGGCCTGCTTTGGCCTCCACTTAAGGCTACAAAGTTTCAATTATAGAAGATAGATAGATCCCAACAGAAATGGCTGCCACCATGGAGTGAGCAGAAGGCTTGGCTCCACTCCAGGCTAAAAAGTTTCAATTGTAGAAGATAAATAAATCCCAGATACCAGGGCCTCTGCTTGGGTCGCCGGGGGGCATGACCAGCCTGCAAACCACCACAGGCCCCTTGCCCAGGCCACCCCACGCCCCAAGGGAACCCCCACTCTGATCCGGGACACCCTTCAGGGCAAACCAGCTGGCCCCCACCCATGCACCAGGTCTCTCTCTTATCTAGTCCTATCTAATAAAAGAATAATATGCAAATTGACCATCACTCCAACACACAAGATGGCTGCCCCATGTGGTCACAGATGACTGCCCCCATGTGGGCACAAGATGGCCAGCAGGGGAGGGCAGTTGGGAGGGACCAGGCCTGCAAGGGAGGGCAGTTGGGGGCGATCAAGCCTGCAGAGGAGGGCAGTTAGGGGGTGACCAGGCCGGCAGAGAAGGGAAGTTGGGGGCATCCGGGCCTTCAGGGAAGGGCAGTTGGGGGGTACCAGGCCTACAGGGGAGGGTAGTTAGGAGTGACCAGGCCTGCAGGGGAGGGCAGTTAGGGGCAAACAGGCTGGCAGGGGAGCAGTTAGGCATCAATCAGGCTGGCAGGGGAGTGGTTAGGGGTGATCAGGCTGGCAGGCAGAAGCGGTTAGGGGCAATCAGGAAGGCAGGTAGGCGAGCAGTTGGGAGCCAGCAGTCCTGGATTGTGAGAGGGATGTCCGACTGCCCTCAAGGGGTCCCTGGTTGGAGAGGTTGCAGGCTGGGCTGAGGGACACCCCCCATCGCCTGTGCACGAATTTTGTGAACCGGGCCTCTAGTCTATATATATAAAACCCTAAGCAGCCAGTTGACCGTTTGATCAGTCGATCGTTTGACCAGTTGCTATGACACATACTGACCACCTGGGGCAGACGCTCAATGCAGGAGCTGCCCCTTGGTGGTCAGTGCGCTCCCACAGCATGAGCACAGCTCAGCTGGTGGACACCAGATGCCAGGCTCAGGGCTGGTGAGTGCAGCTGCTGCAGTGCTACCAAGCTGTGGCGCTACTGAGCTGTGGTGCTACCGAGCTGTGGCGCTACCGAGCTGCAGCAGCAGGCTCAGTGGGCCAGGATGAGCAGGAGTGGTGTGGTGCCCAGCCACCTGCCACTTCAGCATGGGGATTGGCCAAAACCAGCAGTCCAACATCCCCTGAAGGGTCCTGGATTCCAAAAGGGCGCAGGCCAAGCTGAGGGACCCCACTGGTGTACGAATCTGTGCACCGGGCCTCTAGTACTGATATAACCACTAAGTGGTGTAGGGATCACTTGTATATAATTAATTTGACAACTTTTTATTCAAATTATAAGATAAAGTTTATTTAGAAAGTTACAGAGGTAGTAGAAGTTAGCCAACTGGGCTGCATAAGTGCAGGAAACAAGTTACAGAGGCAGAAGAAGGGCCCTAAGAGCTTAGCAGAGAGAAAGGCAAATGTAAGGTGCCTGGAAGGAAGAAGAGGGTGTGGGTGTGCCCTCCCACCCCCATCCCCTCAGCTTCAGGGAAAACATGCCTAAATTTAATTTTTAATTCCATGAATATGATAGCCAAATTACCTAAATAGAGTTTGCTTTTTTGGGGTGTCTTTTTTCCTTCCTCTTTAAGGAGCTACAAATAAGCAGAGGAGCTGCCAGGAAGCAGGCAGCAGGTGGAGGGAGAAGAAACCAAATATCTGAATGGTCTGTGAAATGGACACTTGACCTTGGCTGAACTGGACAGAATTCTGTGCATACACAGAGCCTGCCCTGTGCAGACAAAGCAGCCATTTGGACAGGTTCAGGAGCTTGGTAGAGATGATTAACTTTGGTCTTGAGATTGTCCTTGACTTAGGGCATTTCAGACTCATGAATTGGCAACATAAAACTCACTATTTTTAATAATCTGGGAGATCGGGAAGAGAAATCAATCTACTTATTACCTTAACTTGGTTTCCTATTCTCATTGATAGTTATTAGACATAGTCACCTTAGTTTATACCCTCATCAGGAGACATTTGCAATCTGAAAATTTTTTATAAAACAATTACATAAATTATTTTGTTTTCTCACAATGGGTCTGGTTTTTAAAATATGTTCTAATTTTCTGTGAAATATTTTTATAAAAGATCAACTAATTAATATTTTGTTTTTCAGTTTAAAGCCATTAGAACTTCCTTATGATAAAGCACTATAGAAACTGTATAGTATATGATGATCATTGTTAACATATAATAGACTCAGTTCGAGTTCTTTCTGTGACATATTTTCCTTCAGCCTCATTACAGTGTGTTCTTTTGTCCTTTGTTATCCCCATCATGCAAAAGTGACAGGGAGAGGCAACAATAAAATTATTAAAACAAACCCCCCCCCAGCAATTGTGAAATACCTATCTAGCCCCAGTTGGGAAGAGGAATAGTTAAGGTATCGTACTGCATAATGCACACATGTAATTAAACTTTATGTAAATAACATCATAGTTTATCCCATAAATATACGACATCTGTGTCTCGAGTATGTGTGTACTACTTAGATCCCACGTTGCACAGCTTGCTGCCTTCGGTTGACATCAGGTTTTTTCTGCTTAGCTTAAGAATGTCAGGATTTGTTTATGACTAGCATAACAGATCACTTTAATTAAACCTTTTTAAATTGTCAGCATTTCTATGAAGTGAAAACTGCTTCTCAGATAAAAAGTTTAGGTGAGCTAGTTCAGCCACATTTCTCAAAGTATTTTTGCTAAGGCCTCTGTGTCCTACATATGCAGGTTACTTCACTTTTCTGTTTTTAAATGGGGAAAAAAAGTATTTCTTCAAAAAAGTTTTTCATTTTTAAAACAGTGCAACATCACAGGAAACTATTATTTATATAACAAGAGAAAAAGGCAGAATACTATATATCAGTGGTTCTCAATTGGGATTGACATTGCCCCTGGGGAGCATTTGGTGATGTCTGGAGACATTTTTGATGGTTAAGACTAGGGTGGAGGTGCTATTGGCATCTGGTGGGTAGAGGTCAGGAATGCTGCTAACCAGCATCTTCCAGTGCATAAGATAATCCTTCAACAAAGGATTACCTGGTCCAAAATGTCAAGGAGTAAAAAAAAAAACAACCCTGCTATATATGCTATGATTTCATAAATTAGGGAACAGGGAATGGTAGAGGGAACTAGAAGAGAAATAAAACAGAATGGTGCCAGGCTAGAGTGGCTCAGTGGTTGAGCATCAACGTATGAACAGGAGGTTGCAGTTCAGTTCCTGGTCAGGGCACATGCCTGGGTTACAGGCTCAATCTGCAAAAGGGAGCATGAAGGAGGCAGCCAATCAGTTACCATTAATGTTTCTATCTCTCTCGCTCCCCCTTCCTCTCTGAAGTCAATAAAAATATATTTAAAACAAAACCAGAAAACAAAATATGCTGATATTGTGGGTGATGTTTTTTGTCATTTTTAATTTATTGGCAATTTTCGATAATAGTATTTAATGAAAATACAGATTTTTAAGTACAGCACAGAGAAAAAAGCCACTAATATTATAGTGCCTTTGCACAGTGGCAGATGGTTACTAGATTGTCATGGTTATCACATCACAAAGTATACAAATATCAAGATTACCATGCTGTATACCTGAAATGAATAATGCCAACATACTTTAATTACAAAAATTTAATGAAAATACAGGTTTTTATAAGAAAAATTTGGGTGTTACAGAAATTGAGCTCTTTAGATACAAGTGAAAATCATATGCCTATCACTAAATAAATGTATCTCTCTTTCTAGCTTCAAATTTAAGCTGTCATTTCTGGTTTCTTCCCTCAAAACTTAGTTTGTATTTACTGAATGTATTCAGATTTTGTGTTTAGAAAAATCATTTGTGTTTTCAAATTTCCAGATTACTAAAACTTGTTTACACTGTGCACACTGATGTATGTTGATGAAGTAATCTGGTGGAGTGTTTCTATTTCCAAATTCCTTTTGTCACATTAGTTGGTATTTAGCTTTGCGAAGGTTCACTGTCGCACTGCGAGTTGTCATTAGAGGTGAACTGGTTATGAAAGCAACATTGTGAATCCTGGCTACTAGGAGAACACTCGTCAGATATCACTGTTGATTGTGTCCCTTTATAGTAATTATGTGGGGGGGGGGGGGGGCTCAGAGTATATTGATAAATATTAAAATTTAGTTACAAAAGAGCATGCATTATATGAAATCATATTTTTTCTTAAGTAGCCATGGCATCCACTGGCAAGTGAATGCCATGTATATTTTTTTATCCCCTCAGAAAATGTACCAGTGAGTGTTAATTACATTTTCTCTTAATGTGCAGCCTGTGATGAACAGCTCGGAAAACTAGTCTACAATGGTTTGGAAACAGCCACTGGCAGCTTCGTCTTGTTGTATGAGTGGGTCCTTCAGTGGCAGAAAAATATTGGTCCTTTCCTTACCAATCAAGAACAAGAAAAGATTGATAAGTGCAAAAAGCAGGTAGGCCATCCGAGAGGGCTCGCTGAACAAAGGACCTAATTTTGAACTTTAGGAGATGACAGAATAGCTCTATTTCATTGGCTAATAAAGATGATCAAAATGATGTGAGATCAGTTTAACTAGAGGGATGGTGGGGGACCAGCACCTTCTTTACCAGTTTTCTCAGCTTCTTGCTTCCTCTTTCCGAACTTTCACAGCGTGACCCAAACTTTTGCAGCTGCTTTCTTAACCTCCTTTCTCAGCCTCTATTATGGCATTAATAGCCATCTCTCAATAGTGCTGCATAAGCATGCTTTTTGCAATCTTTTGAAATATTGCTTAAAAACTGAATTCTAGGGGACTTGAGAATTCTAGAGTAATTTATAACATGGAGTTTAAGGAGAACATTTAATATTACATATTGCAGTGTTACATAATAAAAAGGTAACAAAACTGTAGGTTAAAGTCTTGTGTTTAGAAGGTAGGTGTATTCTGATAGAAGAAAATCTGGAAGTAAATACCAAAATCATAACAGTTGTCTTTCAGTGGTAATTATAGATAATTTGTTGTTGTTTTTGTTTTATGGTGTTTTTCTTTTGTATTAGTACTTATTAAAATTTTGACAGTTAATCTTTATTATCAGAAAGGGTTTTTTAAATTATTTTGAAATTAATGTTTCCTTGTTCTGATAGCCTATTGCAAAAGAAATTTTAAAAGCTGCTCACTAATTTTATAGTATTTATACACTAAGTTTTGAGATCAAAGAAGTTGAGAATTAACTAAATTTTTTCCACTTTATGAACTATTAGGTTGACCATACCGTTTAGAGGAGGTGTCAGTTCAGGGCATATTCCTTCTCTTATCCTTTGAAAGTATGTTTTCTATTAAATATTTCACTTTTGAAGTGGGACACCAGATAATGCTGATCAACCCAATATTACCTTTTTTTTCCTTATCAGATTCAAGGGGCAGAAACAGAATTCAACTCACTGGTAAAATTGAGCCATCCCAATGTAGTACGCTACTTTGCAATGAATCTCAGAGAGCAAGACAACTCCATCGTGGTGCACATTTTGGTGGAGCACTTCAATGGGGTCTCCCTTGCTGCACACCTGAGCCACACAGGCCCTATCCCTGTGCATCTGCTTCGCAAGTACACAGCTCAGCTCTTGTTGGGCCTCGATTATTTGCACAGCAATTCCGTGGTGCACAAGGTTCTGGGTACATCAAGTGTCTTGGTGGACGCAGAGGACACCATCAAGATTACAGACTACAGCATTTCTAAGCGCCTCGCTGACATTTGCAAGGAGGATGTGTTTGAGCAAACTCGGGTTCGTTTTAGTGACAGTGCTCTGCCTTATAAAACAGGGAAGAAAGGGGATGTTTGGCATCTTGGCCTTTTGCTGCTCTCTCTCAGCCAAGGACAAGAATGTAGAGAGTACCCTGTGACCATCCCTACTGACTTACCTGCTGACTTTCAAGATTTTCTAAAGAAGTGAGTAACATTGAGATTCTCTCTAATTACACTTTACTGCTGTGCTTTTATTGTGTTTGAATGCTAAACATCTAAGTGATGTGTATAAGCTGAAAAGTGGGCAACAGAATTAGAGTTCATTCTTTGTTTTCTCAATTCTTTTCCTGCCACATATGTTCTGTTTTCTTATGTTTATGATTCCCTTAACTCCACATTTTCCTAAATTCACTTGGGCTTAATAATTTATTTTTAAACTGCTTTTTGGGGACTGCCTGCTCTAGGAAGTCAGTAAGGATGGCTACGGTGGATATGCCCCAGGTAATCCAAATGGAAGAGCCTCTCTGTCTACCTTTGCTTCTGGTTCCTAAGGGGTCAAAGGCAAGGCCTCCTGTTTAGAAAACGTCTTTAGGAGAGTACTAATCCTGCCCCTTGTTCGTTCTTCCTTTCTTTCTTTCTTTCTTTCTTCCTTTCTTTCTTTCTTTCTTTCTTCCTTTCTTTCTTTCTTTCTAAGAATTTTTAAAATTGATTCTTAGAGAAGAAGGGAGAAGGGGAGAAAGAGAAATATCAATGTCAGAGGGAAATCAGCTGCCTCCTGCACTCCCCCTACTGGGGATTGAGCCCACAATCTGGGCATATGCCCTGACTGGAATCGAACTGGCAGCCTTTCTGTGCACAGGACAGAGCCACATTGGCCAGAGACTCTTATTCTTCTTAACCATTCTTCTTCATCAGCAATGTTTCATTCAGCCAAGCCCTAGAATGCAAACGACTTCCTTGCTCTAGTCCAGGGGTCCTCAGACTTTTTAAACAGGGGGCCAGTTCACTGTCCTTCAGACCGTTGGAGGGCCGGACTATAGTTTAAAAAAAAAAACTATGAACAAATTCCTATGGGCACTGCGGGCCCGGGACGAGTCGGCTGCTAAGCAGGACAGGCAGCGGCACCCGGTGGGCCGGATAAATGTCCTCGGCGGGCCGCAGTTTGAGGACCCCTGCCTAGTCAGAAGATTTCCGACATCTATGAATTACAGGTGCACATTTAATTGCAGAGCCAAGTTTTATCCACTTTAAGAGAATCCTTACTGAGAGTTTATCCTCTGGCCTAGTCTTTGTGCAGGTCCTTTCACTCAGTGCTTTCTAGGTTAGCCCTGCCTCTGCTCTCAGTCCAAGCCAGACCTACATTCTGTTTCTCTATTAAGTGAGAAATAAGGTCTCTTAACTTTGGGTTTTTATAGATACTCCCCTAGTCCCACTTTCCAGCAAGTTAACCTGGACTGGATTTCTTCTCTTTCTAACAATCTGTCTTATTTCCCACCTTATTTCTTTTTCCCAGCCATTCATTTTAATTCATTTCATTCAGTCCCTACATTTCATTTATTTTACCCTTAACCTTTCTTTTTCTATTTCTATCTATCCCAACTGCCATCTGTCTGACTTAATCCATATTGTCATTTCCTGTGACTAATGGAATACCTAATACAAACTAAAGTAGCTGCACTTATCTTTATTTTTTAAATATATTTTTATTGATTTCAGAGAGGAAAGGAGAGGGAGAGAGAAAGAAGCATCAATGAAAAGAGAGAATCATTGATCGGCTGTCTCCAGCACACCCCCTATTGGGGATCGAGCCCACAACCCAGGCATGTGCCATGACCAGGAATCAAACTGTAATCTCCTGGTTCATAGGTTGATGCTCAACCACTGAGCCACACCGGCCGGGCAACTGCACTCATCTTTAAATAAGATAGTTCCTATGTACCATAAAATAGAAGTAGACATGATATACATACAGTTGTGAAAATGGGCCAACTTTGATTCTTATGCTGTGTTCTCTCCTTAAAGTATATTTTATGTGGTCAAAAGATAAGAGCAAATTAAAGAATAATTTGTACAGGATGATACCATTTAAAAAAAATCAATATCCATGGTTGTCAAAGACTTTTTCCATTATCAGTAATGTTTTCATAGTATCTGCAAGGAGAAGGTATTCATATTTTGCTTACAGAATTAAAAATCCTAAATTTAGGGGGAAATATAGTATCTTATCCAAATGCTTTTATTACCATCTTTTGTTGTTGTTGTTGCCCTTTCAGTGTATTAAATTGAGTGCTTTACTTTTTAGTGCTGTGATATAAAAAATAAAATATTACCATTTATGATAGTTGCTGTCACCACTTTATATAGGTACTAGAGGCTTGATGCACAGAATCGTGCAAGGGGCTCAGCCCTCACAGCCCCAGCTGCCACCTCGGCCCTCGCAGCAGCTCCAGCTGCCTCGCAGCCCCGCCCCCCCACTGGTCATTCCAGAAGGTCATCCTGGAAGATAGTTCTGGAAGGTCATTCCGCCATCCAGTCTAATTAGCATATTAGCTCTTTATTATATAGCATAGATTTTAAGTCCAGAATTCAGAATGATGGTTGATTCTTTTAATCACATCCTATCTAATAGAGGGAATATGCTAATTGACCCTCACACCATTGCAAAGATGGTGGCACCACAGCCAATAAGAAGGGAATATGCTAATTGACTGTCATGCCCTCAAAGATGGCAGCACCCAGTCCCCTCAGCCCCGCTTGGGGGTGGCAGGCCGCTTCACAAGCCTGCCTCCAGAGTCCCCCAATCCCCTCGGCCCCCCAGCTGCACAGGGCCAGCCCGAGATGCAGGCAAGCCTCAGATGGCAGCTGCCCAGCTTCCCAGGGCCACCCGAGGCTCATGTAACCAGAGCCGGTCGAGGCTTGCACTGCTGGCAGTGGCAGCAGCAGAGGTGTGATGGGGCATCACCTTCCCCTGATCGCCAGGTCGCCTCTCACCCCTAAGGGCTCCTGGACTAGGAGAGGGGGCAGGCCGGGCTGAGGGACACTCCCTCTCCAGTGCATGAATTTTCATGCACCGGGCCACTAGTTGTTTATAATTAGGATCAATTGCTACCAAGTGGTACTACATAGTCATTTGTGATGACAGCCAAACAGTTTAGTTTAGTTAGAACTGTGGTTCTCAGACTTTATCTTGCATTGAAACCACATAGAGAGCTTGTTAAGGCACAGATTACTGCCCAAAGTCCCAGAGTTGCTGATTTACTAGGACTGGGATGGAGTAGAATTTGTATTTCTAACAAATGATACTTATACTGATACTGCTGTTCAGGGACTCCAGTTTAAGAACCACAGGGTTAAAGGTATGGCTTGTTTTCATACATTTAAAACAAAAATCAACAGTAAGCTAATAAGATTAAGGAATGAAAATTAAAAGAAAGTATATGACAAAGTGTGGGACTTTAAAAAAGTAGTTCTTAATTGTTAATAGCCTCATACTATGATGAACAACTTTATGTAAAGTGAATCACAGTGGGTCCCAACCCTACCTCAGATATCTGATTTGCCTTTCCTTTGGAAAGCTTTATGGCTGGTCCCTGGAAAGGCATGTTTTAGCATGGCAAGTCATTGAACTGTACATGGGAGTGAAAATTCATAGCATACTTGTGCTATTTTAGATGGTTTCAACGTTGTTCTACAAGGGTAAGTCTTTCTGTCTCTGGAGACTAGAGTAGTACCCCTTTTTCCAAGGGGAATATGTTCCAAGACCCCCCGTGGATGTCTGAAACCACAAATATTACCAAACCCTATAAACACTATGTTTTTTTCCTATATATGCATACTTACGATAGCTTAATGTATAAATTAGAAATAGTAAGAGATTAACAATAACTATTAATAAAATACCACAATTATAACAATATACTGTAATAAATGTTATGTAAATGTGGTCTCTCTCTCTCTCAAAATACCTTATTGTACTGTATGTACTCACCCTTCTTCTTGTGGTGATGTGAGATGATACAATGTGTACATGATGAGATGGAGTAAGGTGGATGATGTAGGCTTCGTGACATAGCATTAGGCTACTCTTGTGCTTGGGGGCTATTATAAAGTAATATAAGTGTTACTGGAACATAAGCAGTCAATCTGATAACCAAGATGGATACTAAGTGACTAACAGGCAGGTAATGTACGTGCTGGATGAAGGGATGATTCACAGCAGAATGGTGAAAGATTTCATTGTGCTGCTCAGAATGGTGTGCAATTGAAAATTGAAGAATTGTTCATTTCTGGAATTTTCCATTTAATATTTTTCAGACTACAGTTGACTGTAGGTAACTGAAATTATGGAAAATGAAACCATGTCTAAGGGGGGGACTATTGTACACTTTTTAAAAATTAAATTATTGGGGTGACATTGGTCAACATGAACATGTAGATTTCAGGTGTGGGTTTCTATGTTACAAGGTCTGTATATTGTACCATGTGCCCACCACCCCAACTCAAATCTTCTCCTGTCATCTTATCTTAGGACCCCCTTTCCGCCCCCCCACCTCCTTCCCTCTGGCAACCACCACACTGCTGTTTGTGTTCATGAGTTTCAGTTTTATATCCCACATATGAGTGAAGTCACATGGTTCTTAGCTTTTCCTGGCTGACTTATTTCACTTAGCATCATGTTCTCAAGGTCCATCCATGTTGTTGCAAATGGTGCTATTTCATCCTTTCTCGTGGCTGAGTAGTACTCCGTTGTGTATGTGTACCACCTCTTCTTTATCCAGTCCTCTATCGCAGGACACTTTTGGTTGTTTCCATGTCTTATGCACCATGAATAATGCTGCAGTGAACATAGGGGTGCATATATCTTTGTGAATATATGATTTCCAGGTTTTCAGGTATACATCTAGGAGTGGGACTGCTGGGTTGTATGGAAGCTCTATTCTTAATTTTTTGAGGAACCACCAGACTGCTTTCCAAAGTGGTTGTACCAGTCTACATTCCTATCAGCAGTGAATGAGGGTTCCCTTTTTCCCACAACCTCTCCAACACTTGTTATTGCTCGTCTTGTTGATAATGGCCATATCATTGTAGTTTTGATTTGCATTTCCCTAATTTCCAGTGTGGTTGAACATCTTTTCATATATCTATTGGCTGTTCCTGTGTCTTCTTGGGAGAGGTGTATTTTCAGGTCCTCTGCCCACCTTTTGATTGGGTTGTTTGTTTGGTGTTGAGTTTTATGAGTTCGTTATATCTTTTGGAAATCAAACCTTTGTCAGAGCTACTGTTTGCAAATATCATTTCCCATCTGGTTGGCTGCTGTATACGTTTTTTGATTCCCCATTTGTACCCAGCTTGGCGCTTAGCATGTAAATCCTGCAGGAATGTTTATTAATTTAAATTCCTCTGAGTTCATAAGTAACATGAATTCTCTAATGTGTATTTTTACAAGATAAACCCATAGATAAATGCCTTAGATTAACTAGTTTAGCATTTATTTTGTGTTGCTGAGATTCTTTCTTCCCTCTCACGGAGATGTGTTTGCCTGGATGACAAGGAAAGATGGAGTCTTCAGCAGCTGTTGAAACACAGCTTTATAAATCCTCAGCCAAAAACACCTTTACTGGAACAAAGTCCTGAAGGTGAGTCTTTTACCATTCTTTTTTTATATCCTGGTTGATATAAATTACTTAGAAAGTATATATACACCTAAAACTGGAAGGGACTACATGAATGATTTATTTTATCTGTTTTTTGCTGAGCTATATACATACTAATAAATCCATTCATTCAACGTGTCCTGTGTGCCTGGAACTGTTTTTGCCATCCTGGCTTTTCCAGTCTCTACTTACGGAATGACCATTGGTGTAGCCTCTTTTAGTATTTATTAACTCTTCTTGTCATGTAGCCCTTATTACCAAGTAACTGGATGTCCCTGCTGCTACTTAAGTAGCACATTAAGGGGTCTCAATAGAGATTGGGATAGATTAGGAGACCTGTATTTGGGTTCTGGCTCTGTCGTCCAATCATTTCTTTACTCTCTGTCTCAGTTACCTACACCTGTAAACTTGGCCTAATTATATATTTCTACCTACTTTAAAGAGGACAAGGTGAGGAAAGTATTAAACAGTCTTTCAAGTAAGAGGTATTTTTTCAAACTGCTGGTTGGAGCCCCTTCTGCCAACCCTTGAATTGTTGTAGATTGCAGCTCTTCCTGTATTTCTAATGCCTCATTTGCCTCTTGCCTTTTGTTTTATCTCAGATTTTGGAGGACAAGATTACATTGAGACTGTTATTCCTAGCAACCAGCTACCCAGTGCTGCATTCTTCAGTGAGACACAGAGACAATTTTCCCGCTATTTCAATGAGTTTGAAGAATTACAGCTTCTCGGCAAAGGAGCTTTTGGAGCTGTCATCAAGGTGTGATACAGGGTGGTCCCCAGTCCCTTTTAGAGCTCCTGCTCTGTTCCATTTTTGCACTACGGACTTGACTTCTATTTTGAGAGCGAGGAGGGAAGTGAATTCTATCATTTGAAACTATGATTATCTTCACCTTCATGGAGTTAAAGGCTTTATTTAAAGTTACACTGGACACATTAAGAACACATCATTCTTCTTCCCTGGGTTGATGCAGTGTTATTAATGTGAAAACCACATGATTGTAACAGCCCAAGTGGAGTCAAGACCTTTACATGAAGAACATTTTTGTGCTTTGGTTTAGAAAGAAAATTACTCTCTTTTTCTCCCATTTGCTTTCAGGGTTGCTGTAGATAAAAGGGCTGCTAGGTTAGAACTAAGATGGAATTCCAACTGGGAAATGGCCCCAGATGGTCTTGGTGCCTTTTATTTCCCATCTCTAACTGAGATGGGAAATTAGTGATACATTATTAAGGTATGCTATAGTTAGGTCTTCCCTTCTTTGGTCCAGTCTATTTGGGTGACTTTTATTATTATCTGTCCCTTGGCAAAGATTTCAGCTGTTTTTATATAATGGAAGTATTTTGTTTGAATTTAGGAGACCCAGATTAATATAGTATTATTAAGTCCATATAAAATATATGTCATCTTACACGTAAGAAAGTAGGGCATATGTCTATTTAGGATTCTGCACTGTTATTAGGAAACATTACTAGTATTACGGTGGAAGGCCTTTTACATAAAAAAAAAAATAATTGAATTTGTTTTTTGTGGTTATCAGGGATAGAAAGACCATCTTAAGCCAATTTTCCAAAAGGATGTTATAGTGTGGGAAATTTTCAACTTTCTTCTTGAAATTAGAGACATTACATTTAGATGATTAAATAGATATACTGCGGACAGATATGCTGACCAGGTAATCATACTTACCTTTAAGAGGAGTGAATGATTAAAGTATATATTGTCCCTCTAGCTCAATCTATAGTTTTGATGAAGTCCTTTAACTTCTTTATATTTTAGATTTTTGAATGCTAAACACCAGCCCGGCCATGGTGGCTCAGTGGTTGAGCATCAACCTATGAACCAGAAGGTCATGATTTGATTCCCAGTCAGGGCACATGCCCGGGTTGCAGGCTTGATCCCCATTGTGCAGTGTGCAGGAGGCAACCATTCATTGATTCTCTCTCATCATTGATGTTTCTCTCTCTCTCTCTTCTCTCTCTCTCTTTCCCTCTCTTTCTCTCTCTCTCTCCCCCTTCTTCTCTGAAATCAATAAAATATATTTTAAAAAACAAGCATCCCTAGTTTGGCTCAGTGGATAGTGTCAACCTGCAGACTGAAGGGTCCCAGGTTCGATTCTGGTCAAAGGCATGTACCTTGGTTGCAGGCTCAATCCCTAGTAGGGGACATGCAGGAGGCAGCTGATCAATGTTTCTCTTTCATCAATGTTTCTAACTCTATTACTCTCCCTGCCTCTCCATAAAAATCAATAAAAATATTTTTTCAAAATACAACCAACAAAAATACAAAAGTTCATTTCCTTATAAGTACTTAAAAATTATTAGTAAGCTTATATAACTAAAACATCATAGTAATTTAAACACCGAAGTTTTTCCTGTAGTTTCTCCCTGTGAGAATTCCATAGCCCTCACACCCCCTCTCTGTCTCCCGGTTAGGGCAGGGAAGTCTGCTCAGTGGTCTGGCATTTCATTGGCAGTTGGACCCATTACTGTTCATGTACCTTTCCATTTGAATAAGTGAATTCCTAGGATTTTTCCAGTATAGCAAGCTCCATACCCCAGTGACTCAATATATATATGTACTGATATAGGAGATTGAAAGACAATGCTGAGACTTCCCACTGTCCTCAGACCCATATCTGTTTTACTTGAAAGCATCTGTTTACACACACAGTAATCTGAAACCTATAAACCAAACACTTGATGTGCTGTGTTGTTTTTTTGTAATCAACTAGTTTCTCCCTCTGTCCATTGCCAAGTTGTTGCTTTTCATTACCTTAGCTGACCTGCAGGATTAAGTCTAGAATATTCTGGTGAATGAAATTTTATAAAAAGTACTTCAGTCAACCCAACTGCACAGTAAAATTGCCCACCATAAGGATGCCTGAGACTTGGCTTTGATACTTTTACTTATATTTTGTTGTGTTGCTAATGATTTTGTTCTAGTTTCAGTACATACCAGTGGTAAATCTGCAGTCTTTCTAACAAAATCAGTGGGCATTACTTGTCTTAATACCAACTGCTGCTACCTACTGAGCACCTTTCTCTGTGCAGCCTTGATACAGGTGCTTTATCCACCTCATTTCATTTAACCTTTTTTTTTTTTTTTCAATCATCACCCAAGGATATGTTTCCATTGATTTCAGAGAGAGAAGAAGGGAGAGAAAGAGAAAAACATTGATGTGAGAGAGAGATGTCAATAAGGTGCCTCCTGAATGCTCCCTGACTGGGGATTGACTCAGAAACCTAGGTATGTGCCCTGACCAGGAATTGAACTTGGTGTATGGGACTGTGCTCCAACTCATTAAGCCACCTGGCCAGGGCTTATTTAATCTTTTTTTTAATGTTTTTTTAATTGATTTCTTAGAAAGAGAGGAAAGGAGAGGGATAAAGAGATAGAAACATCGAGGAGAGAAGAACATCATCCATTGGCTGCCTCCCCCACACTCCTTACTGGGGAGGGGCATGTGCCCTGACTGGGAGTGGAACCAGTGACCTCTTGGTTGCTGGGTGGATGCTCAATTGCTGAGCCACACAGGCAGGGCTCATTTAATCTTTATAGTCACCCTTTGAGGTAAAGAAAGTGGTATAGATGCCATTTTATAGATGAGAAAATTACCAGTAAGTCTCAAGGAAATTAATTAGTTTAAATTCACACAGCTTTATAGTTGAGAATTAGAATTTTCATTTAGGTCTGTTGAAATTTTTGGAGTTTAGTTTGTGTTTCGTAGACTTCAAAAGTAAAAAAAAAAAATCAGAGAAGTCATCTTCTGAAGCCTTACACTGACTTTAGAAAATAATTATTTTTAAAACAAGGTTAAGAAAGGAACAAGATTTTACTTAGAAATTTAGATAGCAGATGTGCTATTAGAAAAGTTGTCTATACAGTTAATGGTTAAAATGGACATTGTTTTCCCCAGGGGCTCTTAGCAATTTAAATACATCTGGTTTAGGGTGAGATGTTTTCTAAGTTTTTGGCTGTCAATACTTTTTCCAGCTTAAGAGTCCCAGACTGGAGCTGTTTTCACTCAGAACTCCAGGTTCTCCTTGGGAGGGCTTGGGTGACGCTACAGATGCCAGTCTGCTTAAGGTTATGAGCGGCTGATGGTACCTGGTCCCTCTCGGTCGGTCCGCGCTGCAGGTGCAGAACAAGCTGGACGGCTGCTGCTACGCGGTGAAGCGCATCCCCATCAACCCGGCCAGCAGGCACTTCCGCAGGATCAAGGGCGAGGTGACGCTGCTGTCGCGCCTCCACCATGAGAACATCGTGCGCTACTATAACGCCTGGATTGAGAAACACGAGCGGCCGGCGGGCCCGGACACTACGCCCGAGGACACAGGGCCTAAGGCCCGGGATGGCCAAGCGGTGTCCCGGCCAGGGGTGGGCGGCAGTGACGCGGACGGCCCGGACAGTGTGGAGGCGGCCGCGCCGCCGCCCATCCTCACCAGCTCAGTGGAGTGGAGCACTTCTGCGGAGCGCTCAGCAGCAGGCCAGGGCTCCAGCAGCGACGAGGACGAGGAGGATGAGCTTGACGGTGTCTTCTCACAGTCCTTCCTGTAAGAGCGCCCAGTGCTGGCGGAGCACTGCCAGGGGCCGGGCTGTGTGGGGGCACGCCCAGTTTTATACCCCAAGCCCATCGCAGGGAGTGGGGATTCAATTAGAAATCGAGTCCAGTTTACCATGTTAAAAAACAAAACAAAATATGAAACCCACTTTTACAGAGTAACCAAATGCAATCCAAAGGGTTTTTTCCCCCATTATCTTCAAAAGATCTCCAAAACCCAAGCCTGGGAGAAAGGAAAAATAGAAATTTCTTCCAATACCTCATCTTAATATATGTAATACACTTCTTTAAAAGGTCATTCTTTTAGATAAGGACTTCCAACTCTGTGGCACATTGAAGAACTAATTTGGAGTCTTGATATAATGCCAACAACCGCAGCTCCAGAAAAGGTTACCAAACCAATAATTAAGATCCTAAACTCTACTTACTCATCTCAGACGTCAGTCATTTAATCTCATCACTTTACTTCATTGTGTCAAGTTGGATACAGTTTATCATAACTCTTGGCTATTAAATTTCAGGAAAATTATTCAGGCCAATTTTTATTTAAATTGAGTTCTGTGTTTCATCATATATTAGGGGAGTACAAATCAGCATGTTATTGTGGACAGATTTATGCCTGCAGGGTCATGGTATGGTGTCTCTAGCTGCTTTGCTTCCCTAGTCATTAACAAGTTGTGATGTTCAAAATTATAATAGGGATTTTGGTTTCTTTAGTAGTTTTGTATTTTTCTTTTTAAGACCTGCTTCAGATTCTGAAAGTGATATCATCTTTGACAATGAAGATGAGAACAGTAAGAGCCAGAATCAGGTAGATGTATAAATAGAAATTATACCATTTTATTCATCATGGGGTGAGTATGTAAGAAAACCTATGTTTGATGTTACAAATATCAGGTGAAATAGCCTTAATCTGATATGTATATATAGAAACCTTCAAGTTAAAATACTATTTAAAATACATGCTACTCACATGTTTATTTATAGGACTTAATTTATCCACCTAATAAAACATGCCTGTTTTTAGAAAAGAGAAATAAATTGATACCCTGGTTTTTTTTAAAGATAAAACCTTTTCCTTGAGGATTTTGGGAAACTTTATATAGTTGGGGATGAGGATTGAATATAAATTAATTGAATAACTAAACAGCCTAATTGTGGAGTTAAAGTAGGTCTCTCTCCCACATCAATTAATCTTGATTCTTTATTTTCATAATCCATCCCCTAGAACAGTGTTTTAACACTGAGCCATAACCTGTAACAGGTTATGAAATCAGTTTCAAGAATCACAACCAGCTTTATTTTATTCTTAATGCTCTAGAGAGGAGTGTAGAATACCAAAATGTGTCACGATAATACAATGATTTTATTACCAGAAATGAAAATATAATCAATAATTATAAGAAGCATTTATAGTAGATAAAGCAAAATCCACATATAGATTCTGTTAGATAAGCAGGTAAATTGATTTGAAGGAGGTTTAAATGCATTAACCAGTATTTTTATAAGTACTTTCCTTTCTATTAAAATCACCCTTAAAATCATCTTCTTGATTTAAATTATGAATTGTAAATTAGTCAGTAATAATATTATAAATACTGCAAACTGCTAAAGCAAACATTCTTTGGTTTTAGCATTCGTTAATGCATTTAGTTATTATGATGTCACCAGATTTGCACACCTGGCTTTGCTCCGTTAAGGGCACTATCCCACAGGCATTCTAATTAATGGGGAGAAGCCTCCAGGAGATTAACAATCTTCTACAGATAATCCCCGGAGTATATAAATGATTCAAGAGGAAGATGTGATTGTTTCCAGATCAGAATTATTTTTTCTTTGATACAGGAAAAATGTTGAAGAGTGCTTCCACAAAGAAAGTGTAAGTCAGAAATTGTCAAGGCCTCAGTCCCAAATGGCAGATTTTTTTTTTTTTTTCCTAAATTAACTGAGGCCATTTTGGCATATTTGGTTAAAAAATGCAAGCAATTTGGAGCAGAGTAAAGACACTCATGACAAAAGAAAAAGGTCAAATGCTGCTGAATGCTCTTTTCTATACATGCATGGGGGAGTATTTGATTACATCTATTAGAAGAGAAAAAAAATTTTTAAAAACAGGGACATGAGTTAGAAAATTAGCTGAAGGAGACAAACAGACTAGCCATATGGAAAGTAGTAGAGAGGATCAGTGGCAGTAAGTGGCACTGGAGGACCTACTCTGAAGCAGTGTAGCCCAAAGGGCAGGGTGTTTTGGGTCATATGATCCATTTAAATTGTTTTAGCTAAAGATGAATTTCTAATCTTCTATCTCCAAAGGAAGGCATTCAGTAAAACTAAAGCCTTGAAGTATTAGTCTGTACACATTCTGCTTTCCTTATCCAGAGAAAGATATATTGGAAAGAAAGAACTGACTTGACATGGAGTTTTTCTGTAGATTGCACACCTTTAATACCTACCTGTTTTTTTATTTTCCCTATCAATTACTCTGTACAGTGACAGACCTGGAAACTATACAGCAGTTTCAGATAATAGCAAAATTGCCTTTAGAATGCTGTAAGCAACTAAAGGATAGTGATTGTGTTCTGCCCGATGACCTTCCCTCTAATTAAGGCATCGGGATGACCAAGTATTTGGTGGGGGCAGGTGCAAATGAGTTGATGATGATGGCCTTGTTTAATTTTAGCCCCCACTTTGAGTTCTTGTGTGCTTCCCTTGGTTTAGGATGAAGACTGCAATGGGAAGAACAGTTGCCATGAAAGTGAGTTATCGGTGACCACTGAAGCTGTGCACTACCTCTACATCCAGGTGAGGCTCTGGCGTGCAGCGTGTTGACCAATAATTGCTGGTGGATATGTTTCAGGAGACTAGAGCAAGACAATGGGCAGAGCAGGACCCACTGGCACTGCCAAAGGTTAATTGGCCAGAGAGGATCGCGCATGGAGGCCCTTCCCCTCAGCCTCACACTCATGCTTTCCTGTGCCATAGCAGAGGCGGCATAGGTGCTGCTTATGGGCTCCGGACTCAGGCTGTGTAAGTTCACATCTTGGATCTACCAGCCACAGCTGTGTGAGCTCAGGCAAGGTTCTTCAGCAGTCTGTGCCTCAGGTTCCTCATCTGTAAATAACAGCAATCTCCATGACTCATGAAGCATAAATGAAATAATGTGTGTGAAGTGATTAGAACCATATCTGAGTTTCATAAATGCTAGACTGCATGTGGAAACTTTACTTTGTCTAACAGATTGAATCTGGACAGTTGAGGTCTGGTGCACAAACATCCTTGCATGTGCAGGAGAAACACCAGCGTGGCTTTAGGCAAACTGGCTTGTCCTGGAACCTCGGGGGGATGAGAGCCACAGGCTAACCCATTGCAATGAGGCATGACTAAAGGGAAACCTGTTGGCTTTTGCCTGCCCCCATGCCTGAGGGGCGGCATTCTAGACAGTGGTGAGTGCTGCCAGCAGAGAGATAGCCACAAACCAAAGAGGAAAACTTGCCATTACCCCAAGTGAACAGGACCATGGGTCATTATTAGTATATTCAGTCATATCTGCAAGTAGGCAGGTCTTCAAATATGAAGATAAGTTTGACAGTTTTCAAACAAGTGTAGTGTTTCAAAAGAGGCTAATTAGGTAGTTGCTTCCCTGGGATTGGAACTAGTTTTTGGTATTCCCTAACTGAAACATCTTTTTATCTTATTTATTTTTAAAGTTTTTTTAAGTGTTATTTATTGATTTGAGAGAGAGAGAAGAAGGGGGAGAGAGAGAAACATTGATTTGTTGTTCCACTTATTTATATATTCATTGGTTGCTTTTTTTATGTACCCTGACCAGGAATTGAACCTGAAACCTTGGTGTATCAGGACGATACTCTAACCAACTGAGCTACCCCGCCAGGGCTAACAGAAACATGTTTGAGATACTACTCTCACACACTATAAAGCATTTGTCTCCCAAACAGCTACTTATTGAGTATCTACTACATGCCATTACTCTCTGACAGAAGTACGTAGAAGAGATGCATCTGAGGTGTGGTAGGACTGTGGGTGGGAGTCAGAGGCCCTTGTGAGGCCTGGAAGGTGAGTCAGAATTTGTAGATGGTTATTTGGTTCGTGATAGGATGTTCCTCTCTTTTAAAATGAGACGTTCTTTTCTTTAAAAACAGTAAAATCCTCCTTCATGAGAAATGTCAACTCTGGCACTGGTTTGAAACATATAGTCTAGTTTCATAACTCAGATGCTACATGTTGATATATCATTGTTTTCTGATACATCAATACATTTAAGGGGTGAAGTAGAGCCCTTTCTGGATTGTTTTTATATTTATAATGAATGTTTTATTTTAGACTTGAAGGTCACTGTCATTAATATAATGTACAAATGAAAAAGGCTAATGACATCATTAGGTTAATTAGCCCTTCTTGAAAATTTGGGTTTAGAAATAATCTTGTAAAACAATAAATAAAAGTATACTTTTCAGATTTTTATATTATTTGTGACAGGGATTTTAAACAAGTAAGATAATTTTTAAATGAACAGTAATATGAAAAATTGGTTATGTTAGGATGCTAAGATTATGCATATTTCATCCCCAATTTTTTAATACTCTTGGGTTTTTTTAATTAAAGAAAAATCAAGCCTTTCCCATAGCTATTTGAAACCTGTGGTACATGTTTTAAAATGAAGGATTACATTAATTCCAACTGTCCTTAACTGAAACTCTGTACACTCAAATCCCTCCTGGTTTGTTCTTGTCCGTAGATGGAATACTGTGAAAAGAGCACTTTACGTGACACCATTGACCAGGGACTGTATCAAGACACCAACAGACTCTGGAGGCTTTTTCGAGAGATTCTGGATGGACTGGCTTATATCCACGAGAAAGTAAACTACAGCATTTCATATCTGAAAACTTATCTTTATATAAAATTTAGGACCGAATAAGAAAATCAAATAATGTAAGATTGGAGAAAAACAGAAATAGAAAATTATGGGTATATTGAAAATAATCTCTTATAATAGGTACTAGAACAATGTGTCAAAAGATAAGAAAATAGTACAATGCATCAAAGTTAAAAGAAAATATTGAAGGTTAGAACAAGGATTGGCAAACTGTGGCCCACAGGTCAAATCCAACCCACATGACCTATAAGAATGGCTCTTACATTTTTAAGTGATTATTTAAAAACAATCAAAAAAACATTTCATGACAGATGAAAATTCTATGAAATTCTAATGTCAATGTCCATAAAGTGTTATTGAACAGGGCAATGCTCATAATGCCTATGGCTGCTTTTATGTTACAACTATAGAATTGAATACTTATGACAGGTTCTGTGGCCCATAAAGTCTAAAATACTTACTTTCTGGCCCTTTACAGAAAAACTTTGTCAACCTCTGGGTTAGGAAATATATGAACATGCCTAGAATATGAGAATGACTCCTAGAGTGGCTTAGAATACATCAAGAATGTGATTGATGCAGGCCAAATTATCTGATTCTGACTTGGTACCATCCTTCCTAGAAACATGGAGGAACCAGAAAGTCATCTAGCAAGGACAGAGATGGGTCTTGTTGAGTAACATGGTTTGCCACATGTACAAAATCCTATATAATAAAACCCTAATACGCAAATCAACTGAACGACGGAATGACCAGTTGCTATGACATGCACTGACCACCAGGGGGCAGATGCTCAATACAGGAGCTGCTCACTCGTGGCCAGTGTGCTCCCACAGGGGGAGCGCCGCTCAGCCAGAAGCCCTGAGTTGGGCTCACAGCTGGTGAGCACAGTGGCGGTGGCGGCAGTGCTAAGGACCCCTCGGGGGATGTCCACTTGCTGGCTTAGGCCCCTCCCTGAGAGGGCCCAGGCCTGGCTAAGGGACTCCCCCATGCAGTGCACGGATGTCGTGCACTGGGCCTCTAGTGTCATTATAAAGCTAGAAATTGCCATTACAATGTAAATGCTAATGGGCCTAGCTTCAGGATGAAGCACTCTTACTTTTTAAAAATTGGAATTGTCTAATGCATTAGCTAGTGTAAATATGTTTTCTCCTTTGCCTCAGTTTCTTTAACCTCCAAATATTTATACTGTACCATTTTTCTACTAAAAATCCAGAACTGTAATTTACACATGTCTAATTTATAAATGATTTGGTGGAAACAGAATTTGCAAGGCTGGAAATAAAAATGAGTTCTAGTGAAGGTCACTAGAACTCTATTACTGTGATATCATCCTGGGGTCCTACAACTGTGCCCCTGTGCTCTCTTCTCTTGATCTAATTTGCTCTGTATCTGCTAATCATTTGTTGGATAGCTAACATGGTGCCACACCTAGAAATACAGGCAGACAAGCCCCATGCTTGAGAAGGACTTGTTTTTTTGAGGGAGCCAAAATGTACCTTCATGTAAGGTAAAAGGGATCACACAATATGTTTTTATTACACTTAATCATCTCCTATATTATAGTACCTGGAACAATACGCATTATGAGAATGCCATTGGGAAGGGGAGACAGCAGGGTCATGAAACAAGTGTTCATTGAGCACCTTCCATGTGTGCTGGGGATTCAGAGTTGAAGTGTTAGCATTCCCGTGGAAGACCTCATGAAAACGAGTTGGCACTTGTAAATGTTGTACAATTCAAATGAGTGGAGAAAAGCAGGCTCCCACGCAGGGGAGCTAGGAAACAGGTTAAACTTGGTTTCTTTGCTCTCTCATCAGGGAATGATCCACCGGGATTTGAAGCCTGTCAACATTTTTTTGGATTCCGACGACCACGTAAAAATAGGTGATTTTGGTTTAGCGACAGACCATCTACCCTTTGCTGTGAGTATTTTTAAAATTAGACTGTGCCTGAAAAGGGCCCTGCATGCTTTGATAATAATGAAAGTGTCAGAAGACAGGATAGTAATGCGATCAGTGAACTCTGCTGTGTAAGCCCTACGAAGCAATACGAGTCTGAAGGGATGAGCTGCAAGTGACCTTTTATGCTTTGAAATTGTGAATGCATTTTAGTGAGTGCATTCCACTTGAGGGACATAATTTAGGACATAATTATGTCAATATTTAGGCATATAATACTTCATGAAATAAGTTGTGTTTTGATCTACCATACCAGACACTGGGCTAGGTACTTTGCATTTGAGGGGCTTTTAGTTATTTTAAGGAAATAGGCTCAAAAAGCATAAAACATCACTCCTGGACAACATATAATTCACAGGTGTTTGTTCTTCACAGCATTATAGAGTAGTTGTTCGATATACAAAGGTAAAATAATGTGAAGTGAGCGAAATAGAGATATAAAAGGAGAAAATTTACATATGGTTATGAGGGTCAAGAAAAGCTATATAAAGAAAACAGCATTGCAAATGTGCCTTAAAGGATGGGTGTGAGTCCCGCAGGCCAAACTTGAGGGCAGGGCATAGTGACACCAGGATAGGGGATTCCAGCAAAAATAGCATTAGCAAAGGCCCTCAGGTGAGCAGACATGATTGTGTGAAGGCCAGCGTGTTGTCGGGTGAGAGGATGCTGTGAGGTTGAAAGTCCTGTGGGTGGCAGACCTTGAGTGCCAGAGGGAGAGTTACTTGACATTGGAAGCCCAAGTTATTAAGTTCCAAAATGGTACGCTATAGTAAATGCCGTTAATTCTAAGGGCGGTCAGAGAAAATAAAATAGGATTTGGATTAATGGTAAATAATCCACTTGGATATATGGTAAATAGAGGCTGAATTAGAAGGAGAGGTTAGAAGGAGCAGAGGGAGGAGATGGAAGGGGGTCAGTAAGAACGTGGTCCTGACCACTACAGGGTATTTAGGAGAATGCTAAGACAAGGAAGGGCTAAATGATGGGGATCTTGGTCCCCAAACTTGCTTTCTGGAAAGCTTATATTGTGAGGTAGATAAGAGCACAGCTGGACTAATCCTGTGTCTGCCAATTCTTTGTGTTGTGACATTGGGCAATTGGTTAACCTCTCAATAAATACATTTGCAAAAGGTATCTAATACTAGTACCTACTTCAGAGAGTTGTCAGCAGGATAAAGTAAGACTACAGGAAAGCTGTGGACAGTGCCCGGCGCTGAAAATGTTACAGCTACTGGTATTGATGATGGTGCTTGTAATAGCGACCTATGGAGTAATGTCAGCAAAGTAGTGATTTAGGGTAATATGTGAATCAGCACTGTCACAGATACAGTGGAAGAAGGTGAGGCTACTTAAGAGGTGTTTGCAGTGATAGTGGAAATTTGGTGGCCAGCCTCTAGGAAAAAAGAATAAAAATTGACTCAAATGAATGGGAAAGTTAGAAAGTGAGGTGGTGATGGTGGTTGTTAATATATTCTTCCTCTTCCTAGTAAATAAATTCTGTTTTGGCATTTGCTTCTATAAGCTTCAGGGATTTCTGTCACAAAGAAAGAGTTCTATAGTGAATTGCCCTTCTTCTTAATCTTATTGGGTTTCTGGCAAGCTCTGCATTAGTGGGCCAAGTAAACAAAAAATTTTACAGCTCAAAAAAAAAAAAGCTTTATTACGATTATTCTGGTTTCTGTGTGATATTTTTCATTCAGTCTTTATTTAGAAATGGATAAGCCATTTGTATGGAATAATATAACATTTTAATCTGATATTTGGCTATTTATACTTTTAGGCTGACGGCAAACAAGATGATGCAGCAGGAGATCACTTAATTAAATCAGACCCTTCAGGTACATTCAGCATATTTTATTCATGTATTAAAAAACACACCACAGTCTGGCCAGTGTGGCTCAGTGGTTGAGTGTCGACCTATGAACCAGGAGGTCATGACTTGCTTCCCAGTCAGGGCACAAGAAACTTCTTTTTTTAATGAAAATTTGCCCTTTTTTAAGTCCTGTTATTGGAAACCCTCCTCTTGCCTTCTTCCATGCAGGTCATTTGACTGGGATGGTTGGCACTGCTCTGTATGTAAGCCCAGAAGTCCAAGGAAGCACCAAATCTGCATACAACCAGGTAAAAGGAAAGCTTTTGGGAGAGAAAGAAAGGTCTCAAGAGTGAGACAATAGTAAAAACATCAAGGTCATGGCATTTGGGGTTTAGTTTCCAGCTGAAATAGTCAGGAACATTGTATATATACCCTCATGTATACTGAGTGACCACACTACACAGGACATGTGTTGCCAAGGACAGTGACTGACGCTAGCACAGTTGCTGCTGAGATTATTTACAGTCCCTCCATCCATTCAAAGAAGATTTGAACTAACCCTGTTCCACGCCAGGCCCAGGAACACAAGGGATAAGGCAGTCGAGTAATAGGACAAATACCTTATTCCTGCTCTCAAGGAGCTTATCCAATAAAAGCTAAGAAGAAAAGGAGTCCAGTGACCAGAGAACACTAGGGACATCGTTAGATTAAACCAGAGAAAGCTTTTCCAAGAAGTTGGCTGTTAGGATAAAGGAAAAGAAGGGGAAAGCCATGCAGAGTTGGAGGTTGGAGCATGCCTGGGAGGAAAAGGGGGTGAAGCGGCAGTAGCATGCATAAAGAGAAGATGGGGTGAGAGCTAGTTTGGCACATTTAAGGCACCAAAGAGAAGGTCTGTATAGCTACAGTGCGGTGAGCAATGGGGAGAAAGGCATGAAGTGAAGCTGGAAAGGAAGGCAGGGGTCTGCTTAGCCATGATAAGGACCAGGCACAGGGAGCCGCTGAAGGATCTTGAGCAAGAGGTCACTCCAGCTGCTGCTAGAGGCTTTGCAGAAGTCCAGGGTGGAGCAGGTGGTAGCTGGAACCAGAGTGGTACCAAGTGAGGCGGGGAGAAGCATCCTGATATAAGATAATTTGAGGGGAATTGACAGGTTTTCCTCATGGAGTAGATTTGGGTGAAGAAAAGGAAGGAAATGGGACACTGCTCAGGTTTCTGCCTGGAGCAGGAAGGGTGGGGAGGTAGGGGGGGCGGGGCGGAGAGAAATGAATGATATGAGGAGACCTGAGGAAAGATATGCAGGAGAAGATGGCAGGAAAATTCCATTTGAGACATGTTAAGTTTGAAATGCCTCATGAGAAATCCAATTGGAGATGTCCGGTAGGTTGCAAGAGGCTCAAGGCTCAAGACACAGAGAAAGGTCAGAGTCAGAGGTATAAATGTGAGAGTCATCAGCACCCAGATGGGATTTAAAACTATGAGATTGGATGAGATCACTTAAAGCAAGAGTGCAGAGCTAAATTTTAAAAATATATTAGGCAGGCAATTCACATCAAAACACAAGCCTGGGTTTGGGCTCCAACAGGGAGCACTTGGCAGTGACAGAAAGTTGAGACAGGCCTCCGAATACCCATCAAGAGTGAGGGTGGGGGAGAGATGGACTTGGGTGTGGGCAGGGACTTTTGGTGCCACCTTTCAGTATTTAACAGTGAAAAATGACAAGCGTGTTTAAAAATAGGGGACTCGTTAAATAAACTATGGGACTTCCATGTAATTGAATACTGTATGTCATTAAGGTCATATTTTAGAAGCTTGTTTTAGAAAAATGATATAGTATTTAAAAATATTCTCACTAAATTAAGGGAATAAAAGTTACAAGAATAGCATGGCTCTAGTGTCATAGTGTGTACATGTGTACATTCTAAAATGCACAAAGTAGGCATGTCTTAGACATCAATAGTAACTGTGGTGACATTGTGAGTGCAAGATTTTGATCTTAGTGCTTTTCTGAATATTCTGCATTTTCTACAGCCAACAAGTGTAGGAAATGCCACAATGCATGTTTGTTTTTAAAACTTCAGAGGTCACTGGTGATAATTGGAGAGGCTCTCCTACTAATCCTTGACTCCAAATTCATTCAGGAGTTTTTCTTGAAAGTGGCTTCTGTGCCTGTGCGGTGACCATCAGCAGGCTCCCTCAGCTGGCCGGGCAGTGCTGGCTGCCTGTGGCACACGCCCTCTGGCTCCCCCGGCAGCTCCCTCTCGGGCACTCTGCACTGACTTCACCTTTTTCCTCTTTGCTTGCACTTCTATATTTTGTTAGGATTTGTCTCAAGATCTTTCTGTTGTGCAATTTCTCTGCCTCGTTGGTATGGCTTTGCAATCAATAGCTGATCTTTGTTGTTAACTGTAGATTTTGGCCTGTGTTTCACTTTTGAGATTAGTAAAGATGCAAGGCAAATTCTTGAGACAAATCTCAGTTATCTTTGCTTTTTAGTAATTATTCTCAATGGTTGGCCAGTGGTTATCAATGTCTCTGTATATAGCTAAACCAGTCACAATTAAATTTCAAGGGAAATGTTGAAAAGTCATGCCAAATGTTTACTCTCATCTATACCTTAATACCTATTCTTTAGAAGAAATTAATTTTTTATATTTAATTGGCTTGTTTTTCACTTATGCAACCTTTAATTCCAATTAACAGTGCTCATAATTCCCTGGTAAGGAACATTTCCTATCATGACTCTCTAAATATAATTATTTTTCCTCCTCAGAAAGTGGATCTCTTCAGCCTGGGAATCATCTTCTTTGAGATGTCCTATTACCCCATGGTCACGGCCTCAGAAAGGATCTTCGTTCTCAACCAACTCAGAGATGTATGTATGAGATGTTTCAGTGCGTCAGTTTCCAGTAACCTGGATCTTAGCATGGACAGCAGAATTCAGTGCAGAGGATTTTTCTGGTACTTATAATATAGAAAAAGTGATCCTGCTATAATTTTCTGAATTCCTAATAAGTGGAAATCTATCTCTTGCATACCTCCCGTGATGAGAAACTCCCCAGTTTTGTTTATTTTTAGAAATCTTACTTGGAGAAATTGCTAAGTTATAGTTACTTTTTAAAAATGGTCCTGAGAGGTTTACTCTTAATTTTAAAACAAAGGAAAAATCCAAGAAGTTTTGCATAATATCAATACAGTTACAGCAGTGAGAATGGGTTATAAGGTTAGTGGAAATTAACTTTTAAAAATTAAAGGTTCCAGCTGGTGCCTAAAGAAAACTCCCATGACCTAAATATGAGCCATTTGAATTTTTTTCCTCAATGAAATTTCCATTTGTGTTCTTAGGATTAATCCTTGCCTCTGTTATTATCCAAACTAAAAAGGGACTAATGTTAACAGTGTGGAGGTCAAGGACTCGAATTAGAAAAGGCATTAAGATGAAAGTGGAGAGTAAGGTTTGGGTGAGGGTGATTTAGATTTACATATTCATGAGCAAGAGATATTGATATTCTTCCTCTTCCTTCCTGAGCTGAGCCAGTGCTTTGGAAAACACTTGAATTATTTTACTGCCAGTACAGCGTGGGCAGCTATGTTCATAAAGTAAAGGAGTAAATAAAGTGATTACTGTGCCCTTCCTTTGACTTGAGAATTGTCTTTGATGAAGTGCCTTTCTTTAGTCAAAATTTACCTCATTTTAGGAATATCTAAACTGTCAAGTTAATGTTATAACTAGGGTCTTATTTACCAGAAAGGTGGGAAGTAGAGGTTTCAGTTAGTGTTTTTCTCTTACTCTGTGTTGATAGTTTGGTGTTTTTGCCTTTTTTCATCTGTGTGTTTAATAAAGCTACTTTCTGTTTTCTGAAACCATTAGATTTTAAATAGCTTGTCCTCCCCTAAGGTGCTTCCTATCATCTAGGGACTGTCATTTGGGTAACGTTTGTATCAATATGTATGTACTTGGAAGAATAGCACTGGGTTTCAAGAAGGTGCCACCTCCATCTTCCCTTATTGGCAGATTTTCATTTCTGCATTTACTTTTCTTACCTCTAGTGAATAAATGCTTTCACTGTGGCAGTCTGCCAAGCACTTGCTGATTTGAATATGATACTCTTTTAGCCCACTTCGCCTAAGTTTCCAGAAGACTTCGATGATGGAGAGCATACAAAGCAGGTAATTTTCTGATGCTTTAAACACCATCTTCACTCTTGGGTTTTAATTACTATTTTTCTTTTTCAATTAGTAATCTTCTGCCACTCATTCTCATGTCGTGGGAACAATGTAGAGGGAAAATCAAAAGATAAAGCACTTAAAACGTCGCTAATCTTGAAATACACCATAAAAATGCCAAGGATTGGCACAGAAAATTAACAAACTACAGAGTTCTTTTGTGTAGTTCATTGTGCTTTTGAAGTGCTGTTTGGAACCTTGCCTTCCAAAAAAAAGAGAATGCTTTTATAGTTCATTGTTTTAGAGAAAGCTTAGGACTTTAAGAAGAGAAAAACAATTTAAAACTACCATTTTGTTCTGTTTTGTGGTTCAAGTAGTTCAGATTGTGAAGGGGAAGACCAGACAGTCTGAAGTTACAATATTTTAGAGCAAAATAATTTCTCCTCCATGCTATAAATATCTGAATATGTGTGTATGTGGCTTGTCATAGGTTAATATTGGCACCCAGCTAGTCTAAAAGAATAATTATTAGGGAATTTATGTATTATACTTCTGGTGTGCACTTCTTAGTTGGTTGTTTGTCTTGGTGAAACGTTTGTGATTAATACTCTTGTCATATGGATGTTTATTTCTTAAACTGACCTTTCTTAACAATTATAATTATGATAAAATTCCTTATTTAAATAACAGTCCTGCATCACATAATAGTCATGCTTCACATACAACAGCAGTCCCATCCTATCTAATAAAAGGGTAATATGCAAATTAACCATCACTCCGTCACAAAATTGGTGGCACTCATAGCTACAAGATGGTAGCGCCCAGTCCTCTCAGCCCTGCCGGAGTATCCCAGTCCCGGGGGGGCGGCCGCTGAGAACGGGCAGCATGAGTGGCCTGGCAGAATGCTTGCTTTGTCGCTGCAGCGACGAGGCAAGCGTTCTGCGCCCAGCCTCAGATGGGCCTCCGGGCTGCGGAGAGGCTCTGGGCAGCGGGCGTGGAGCGGCCAGGCCCCGCAGAGAGCTACTGGTGCACAGATTCGTGCACAGGGCTGGTAGTTAAGATTATAATGGAGCTGAAAAATTCCGTCACCTAATATTATCATATCCATCTTAATGTTGTAGCACAAGACTTTCATTACTCACATGTTAGTGATGGTGTGGGTGTAAACAAACTATGCTGCCAGTTCTATAAAAGTATAGCACACAATTATAGTAGTGAGCTATCCCACCGAGGTCTGTGTACTGTGATGTTCTTACAATAATGGAATTGCCTAAGGACTCATTTCTCAAAACATATCCCTGTCTTTAAGCAGTGTATAACTGTATTAATGTTGAGAGAAACCTACCTAGAACCTGGCATTAATTTGCTATTATTTTACATATGTTTTTATTGATTTTTAGAAGACGGGAGAGGGATAGCGAGATAGAAACATCGATGAGAGAGAGGAACATCATTGATTGCTGCGTTCTGCTCACACCCTACTGGAGATTGAGCCCACAACCCAGGCATGTGCCCTGACTGGGAATTGAACTGATGACCTCTTGGTTCCTGGATTGACTCTCAACCACTGAGCTATACCAGCCAGGCTAATTTCTTGCATATTAATTATGTAGCTGGGTGAACAATTCACTTTTCTAGACTTCCAATTTCCTCACCTGCAAAATAAAGGGATTAAATACCCTTAAATATTCTGTAATGCTGTAGTGCTTATCTGGTGGCTAGAGGGACCTATTCTGCCTCATCTATTGAATTAGTAAAGACCATTAGAAAGAACATTGAGTTGTGTTTCTTCTTCTTTTGTTAGTTATTATTTTTTTAGCTGAGTCATTTCTGTGTTTCCGGATATCATAAGAAAATGTTCATTTCATTGGACATTAATGAAATGTTCCCTATAACAAGGTCAGTCTTATTCAGTATTTCCATATGAATGTTGGCAGCTGTGGTGGCTCAGGAACTTTATTAAACTACTAGAGGCTCAGTGCACGAAATTCGTGTGGGGGGCAGGGGGCGCGGGTATCCCTCAGCCCAACCTGCACCCTCTCCAATCTGGGATCCCTCTCACAATCCAGGACTGCTGGCTCCCAACTGCTTGCCTGCCTGCCTTCCTGATTGCCCCTAACCGCTTCTGCCTGCCTGCCTGATCACCCCCTAACCACTCCCCTGCCAGCCTAATTGATGCCTAACTGCTCCCCTGCCAGCCTGTTTGTCCCTAACTGCCCTCCCCTGCTGACCATCTGTGGTGGCCATCTTGTGTCCACATGGGGGCAGCCATCTTTGACCACATGGGGCAGCTATCTTGTGTGTTGGAGTGATGGTCAATCTGCATATTACTCTTTTATTAGATAGGATGGAGGCCTGGTGCATGGGTAGGAGCCAGCTGGTTTGTCCTAAAGGGTGTCCCAGATCAGGGTGGGGGCTCCCTTGGGGCATGGGGAAGCCTGGGCAAGGGGCCTGTGGTGGTTTTCAGGCCGGCCACACCCCCTGGCAACCCAAGCGGAGGCCCTGGTATCTGGGATTTATTTATCTTCTACAATTGAAACTTTGTAGCCTTGAGTGGAGGCCAAGCCTCCTGCTTGCTCTGTGGCCACAACCATTTTTGTTGGGATTTATTTATCTTCTATAATTGAAACTTTGTAGCCTTGAGTGGAGGCCTGGGCCTGCCAGGGTGTGCAGGAAGCTTGGCTTCCTCCATTGCCGGGGAAACCCAAGCCTCCTGCTCACTCCGTGGCTGCAGCCATCTTGGTTGGGTTAATTTGCAAACTCGCTCCTGATTGGCTGGTGGGCATGGCTTGTGGGTGTAGCAGAGTGATGATTAATTTGCATATTACTCTTTTATTAGATAGAATAAACATGAGAGCAACTATACAGACCATTTCTCACAACAGAATTGTTCTCCATCACAAGTACTTATTAGGCACCCCTGAGCATTTGCCTTTTGACTATGTAAAAATTGATAAAACCACTGCCACCGCTGCTTCCTACAAGACAGCCATTGCTTCTTATCTGAAAGGAGGCAGCATAGAAAATGCTTATAGATGCATGTAACACAGTGTTCACCACACAGGATTTAAGCAGTATATCAGGGTCTGTTTTGCTGAATAGGCTATTGTTTTTACCACTTCAATTTGGCAACATTTTCATAAAAGTTGTATCATGTCAGTTTCTTTACATGAAAAGCAATTACCTATCTTTTTATTCCAGCCTAACACTAGGATAGGAGTTTGGGGATTGGGGTGGTGAGGGGAGCGTATATTAAAGATATATAATTAGAAAATGCTGCTGGAGTGGGGGGAGGGCAGGAGGAGGGGAGCGTAGAAGGGATAAGAGATCAACCAAAGAACTTGTATGCATATAAGCATAACCAATGGACACAGACTATGTGGTGGCAGGGAGGGGAGTGAAGGCTGGTGCTGGGGGGCGGGGGAAGGCTGGGAGAGGGAGAGGACAATGGAGGGAAAAGGGGACATATGTAATACTTTAAACAATAAAGAATTAAAGAAAAGAAAATGCTTAATAATATTCATCTAAAAATTGAGATGTTTCTGATGTTAGCTAGTCTTCTAACTCCTTATAAACCCTTATTATAAACAAGAGAATTAAGGAATCATTAAGGAACATTTCAAAGGTCTGTATTACCCTCAAAAGAAAGGTTTATATTACCTGCTTAATGGGTAGTAGCTGATATAGTAGAAGATACAGAGTAACATAAATCAAGAGAATTCAAGGGAATAGTATCAATATAGATAACATAAATGGAGAAGAGGAAATGAAAACAAGATGTTTTGCACTGCTTTAAGGATTCCAGCAGCTACTGCATATATTTCTACTGAAATTAGACATCTAAAGGATTTGTTTTATATTCTTACTTGGTTTTTGGATTCAGTGTTTTGTGTGTTTAGAAGGCCTGAGTTCTGCTTCTAGGTAGTTGTTGAGGATTTTTTGGGTCATTTATGTCAATAAAATATAAAAAGGGCCTCTGTTACATTGTTGCACAGCACTGTGGGCCTATTGAAGTACAGGGAGGAAAATGACAAATTCAGAAACCTTCAGAAATGATAAAAATGCACCCACTCAGTGCAAGAAGTATGGTGTCTTGTCTTTGACTGGAAGTAACCACTGGCTTGTCAGGAGAATTCCTGAGCATCATCTGTTGCTTCTCCTCACCGGAATGCCTGGGTTTTGTTATAGAAATCTGTCATCTCCTGGCTGTTGAACCACGATCCAGCAAAGCGGCCCACAGCCACAGAACTGCTCAAGAGTGAGCTGCTGCCCCCACCGCAGATGGAGGAGTCGGAGCTGCACGAGGTGCTGCACCACACCCTGGCCAATGTGGACGGGAAGGCCTATCGCACCATGATGGCCCAGATCTTCTCCCAGCGCATCCCCCCTGCCATCGACTACACCTATGACAGCGACATACTGAAGGTGGGCTTCGATAGAGAGCTGTGCCTGGTTCGCAGAAGGATCAAGTCAGTTTCTAATTTTTCATGGGTTCCTTTAAGGCAGTGGTTCTCAACCTTTCTCATGCCACGACCCTTTAACACGGTTCCTCATGTTGTGGTGACCCCCAACCATAAAGTTATTTTCATTGCTACTTCATAACTGTAATTTTGCTACTGTTATGAATCATAATGTGAATATCTGTGTTTTCCGATGGTCTGAGGCTCTACAGCAGCGGTTCTCAAGCTGTGGGTCGCGACATATAGAACCGCTGCTGTAGAGCCTAAGACCATTGGAAAACACAGATATTTACATTACGATTCATAACAGTAGCAAAATTACAGTTATGAAGTAGCAACGAAAATAATTTTATGGTTGGGGGTCACCACAACATGAGGAACCGTGTTAAAGGGTCGCGGCATTAGAAAGGTTGAGAACCACTGCTTCAAGGCCTCCAACATAAATTCTTAATCTGAAGTCTGTATTAGCAAAATGTGTGCATTTGTATTCTGGGAAGAACCATGCTTTTAATCACTTACTTGAAGGAATTTCTGACCCACCCCCCAGGAGATTAGAAGGAGTGCTTTTAGAGACTGATCTGGCCCAGCTGTCCACAGCCAAAGACATCAACCAGCTCAGCTGCAGATCAGGTAGTCAGTAACTCCCAGTGCTGGCTGCACATCAGAATCTCCTGGGAGACCCTTTGACAATACAGATGCCCATTCTAGTGACAGGATCTCCAGGTGTGATGTACTTGAAGAATCTATTTAAAAGTTCCCAGCTGGTTTCTAAAGGATAGCCAGGTTTGAGAGCTGTCAGTGCTTTCTTTAAAAAAACAGGGTAAAAAAAATTTACCCCCCCCCCACCCCTTTCTGTCTTCTCTGCACTGGGAGCAGCTCCCCTCATCCCCTGAAAATGTATGCCTGCACCATGTTTGTCTGCACCCCTCCTTGGTCAGGAGCACATCTCAGCTGAGCCGATCACTGTCTGCAGTGGTGCTGAAATGACCAGAGACACTGCAGATGAGAGCCTCAGCAGCTTGGCAGCCCACGTCCCCTAACCTCGCTTATTTCTAGTCGCAGCTTCCAAACCAGTGTCATTTCAAGGGACATCGACACAGCAGCCAAGTTCATTGGGGCTGGGGCTGCCACAGTAGGGGTGGCGGGCTCTGGGTCTGAAATTGGGACTGTGTTTGGGAGCCTCATCATTGGTTATGCCAGGAACTCTTCTCTCAAGCAACAGCTCTTCTCCTACACCATCTGGGCTTTGCCCTCACAGAGGCCATGGGGCTCTTCTGCCTGATGGTGGTCTTCCTCTTTGCCATGGGAAGGAGCTGTCTCCACCTCCCATAGTTCTTTCTCTCATGTCTTGTCTTCCCTGTATGTTCCTTTTCCTATACCTCCCCAGGCTACCTGTGGTTGGCTCAGGTTTTGACAGAAAGAAGACAAATAAATACTGAAATAATAAGAAAAACATTATCTGAAGCAATATAGCAAAATATTGAAATGTGATAAAGTTGAGTAGGTGAATAACAGATTTTTGTTATATTGTCTGTATGTTTAAAATATGATATAATTTTAAAAGAGTAATAGAGGAAATGAGAAGGTTTGTGGTAGATCAATATATATGTTAGGGGTCAAACAGATTTTGCTGGCTGGCAATATTAGAAAGATACAGAATTATGGGTGACACTTGTCTTTTTGCCTATCTGTTGTTTTTAAATTTTCTCTAGTGACATAGTACTACTTTCCTAATAAGAAACAAGTGAAAAGGAAAGCTCTTTACAAAATATCTAATGCCGTTTGACTTTCATGGGCCCACTGTGAATCCCTTAGCTTGTGGGAGAGGGCCTGATGCTGTTAGGGGTTTGCTTGCTCCATGGTGGCGCCGAGAGTCCTTAGGGGGAATGTGTGTATTTGACTAGCTCTCTCTCTGAAGGGCAAACACCAACCTGGTTAAGAGTTTGGACTCTGAACCTAGCTGGCCCTCTGCAAGCAGGATGTGCTGTAAGACTTGTGCTTTCTCTAACCTGAATATATTCAGAAAGGGACTAACGTGTTGAAATCTCTTCAGTGATCCTCAGAACAAGCAATGTAATGAAAGCCACAGATTAATATTGTAGGTGTTCCTTTTGATTAACCTTTGATAGCATTTTAATTGATCCTATTTTTAGGGCAACTTTTCGATCCGTATAGCCAAGATGCAGCAGCATGTATGTGAGACCATCATCCCCATCTTTAAAAGACACGGTATGTACTGTTGAAAAAATCATATGCCTTCTTAAAAGAGGTGGTTGTTTTCATCATTAAAAAGTACTGTTGCCCTAGCTGGTTTTGCTAAGTGGGTAGAGCATTGGCCTGAGGACTGAAGGGTCTCAGGTTTAATTCCGGTCAAGGGCACAAGCCTGGGTTGTGGGATCCATCCCCAGTGGGGGGCATGCAGGAGGCAGCCAATCAATGATTCTCTCTCATAATTGATGTTTCTATTTCTCTCTCCCTCTCCCTTCCTCTCTGAAATCAACAAAAACATATTTAAAAGAAAAAGTATTGTTAATGGGTTTGGGTGCAATTATATTTTACTTTTAAATTAAATTACAAGCAACTGACATCATGTGAAATTTAAGCTTATTTGTACAATCCAGCTTGTTAAGGAGAAACAGATTTTAATATTACAACCTTGCTACTAAAGTACAGCTGGTTTACGGAGTCAGAAATATGACTAGATTGTCAAAGTTAACCTTAGGTGAGCTCTCCATTGAGAATTGACCATAGACTGATGATGATTTCCACAGTCCCCATAGCAGGGGACCCCACTGTCAGGTTTGTGTTCATTTTAACTTGCCTCTTCGGAAAAATGATTAGTTATTTTTTTCTAATTTGGTTTAGGAGCTGTCCAGTTGTGTACCCCACTACTGCTTCCCCGAAATAGGCAAATATACGAGCACAACGAAGCCGCCTTATTCATGGACCACAGCGGGATGCTGGTGATGCTTCCTTTCGACCTGAGGGTGAGGCTGGGTACACTCTGCTGGCAGTTCAGATGCCATGTCTGGTCGTAGGGGTGGCATGTCTGTTAAAGGATTACTCGCACCAATCTTTTTGTTTTGGGGTGTTTTTGTTTTGTTTTGTTTTTTTGCTGAACTCATAATTTAAATGTCACCCTTAGGAGACATAGGTTTAAGGAAGTTGTTGGGGTGAGGGCATTACTGGAATTCAGTAATCCTTTGACCCTGTGTACATCCACTTGGTTAATCACACAAGTAAGTGCTTTTGGCCCTGGAAACTGAACCCTGCATTGCAGGTGCCATGTCTGCTCCTCGCGGTTGAGCTCTGCCGAATGACCATAGCACATTAACCAGGCCTGCTGAGACAAATACGTGGAGTTTTCTCTCTACTTCCTGGGCAGATCTTTGCTAACTTCCTAACATGTTAATGTTTAGAACAACTAAATTCTTATAACAGCAGTGTCTGCTAATGAGGTGTGCTGAAATCTGCTCATGCTTGCTTTCCTTCCGGTCCCCAGGGTTCCCTCTGACAGCAACACTCTTACCAATTGTTCACAAGGTTGGCTGCTGACAAGCCCATCTGTAGCACTGTCCGTGCATAAGACAGACACGAGTTTAATACTCCTAATGTACAGAAAGCACTTATAAGTAGAGGAATGAGCAAAAGGTATAACCAGGAAATTCTCACAAGAAATGCACAGGGCTGATAAACTTCTGAGTGTACAGCCTCACTAATAATGAGGAGCTATCAAGCAAAGGTATCTCCACTTCACCCATCAGACTGGCAAAAATATTTCAGTTAATACCCAGAGATGACAAGGGTGTAGGAAAACAGGTACTTTCATATGTTGCTGATGGGAATGTAAATCGCTAAACCTTTAGAAAAGTAATCTGAAAGTATTTACTAAAATAAAAAAAAAATGTTTTTGATACACAAACTATACCCTGTGAACCAGGAACTCCACTTTGAGGAATTGATTTAAAGAAAAATACAAATACATTGGTGTATGAATATTAAAAGGATGTTTATTGCTATATTATTATGGTGGTCAAAATCTGAAAACTGCATGTGTATCTATAGGAAAATGGTTGAATAATTTACTATGGAATATTAAAGAGGTATAAGATAAAAAGACATGTATATGTATTTAGGTATACCCATATCTATATTTGATCTGTAGAAATGTCCATAGGGTAGTGTTAGGTAGGGGAAAAAGTATGTTTCAAAGGAACTCTAATATGACCCCATTTTTATTATAAGGAAAGAAACTTAAAAAACAACAACCGAGTGTGTGCATAAGGTGCACTATATGTTTGCATCATCTGGTATGTGTGTGGTATAAACTTGCCCTCACATGCATGTGAATGACCACAAACACCAACTTGTTTGTATCACCATAGGGTGAAGTGTCAAGCAATACACTGAACCTTTGACTGTATATTTCTGGGGAGGGTGTGGAATCAAGGCATTTCCTCTTTCATACCTTTGTTGTGCAGCTTATTGCAATAACAATAAGCTTTTCTGGTTTAAGAAAAAATTCTTCCATGTTCTTGGCTTGTTTTTCTTATATAGTAAGTAAAGTGATTTGGGATTATTTTGAGTGAAAAGTGAATCAATAGCATATCAGGCATTTGGGCTCTGTTAAAGGAAGGGTAGGAGTACAAACATTTACACAGTGATACTTAAAACTGGCTGCTTCTTCTCTAGATGTTAGGAGACTAAAATATAAATTTTTAAACATAGCTCCCTTTCTGTGAGCTGATAGTCAATTACAAAAGATAAAAAGTAATTACTCTTTAGAATTTAACCCATTGGTTAACGATGCTCTCAGATCTCTTGGGACAATCTGAAAATGGTTTTACAAGTTTTGATGATTATTAGTGGGTAGTTATTAAGCATTTCTCCTAAAAGTTTGGTAGGAAAATCAAGAAATTCATCACAAGAGATAATGCCCATGTTTATTGCATTATCAAAAATGACACTTAAAATTTTTCACAAATAACTTGCACTGATTTTAACTTGGCATAATAAAATTTGGCAGAGTATATTTAACTAAAAGTGAATTTTTCTCAAACTTAAAAACCTAAAAAATACCACAATGAATAAGGCTCACCAACCTTATTATGTCCAGCAGTGGGGTCTGCTGCTGACTGACACAGTCAGAAACATTTCAAGGAACATGAATGACAAGCAGTGCACAACTTTGTGAATGTACTAACGACCACAGAATTGTACACTTTAAAAGGGTTGAACTCTATGGTATATGAATTATATCTCAATAAAGCTGTTACTTAAAATCTAAAAGGAGTGTGCTAGTTGACACATCTTGACATTGACCTTTGAAACTTTATTTCTCAGGTTCCTTTTGCAAGATACGTGGCAAGAAATAATATATTGAATTTTAAACGGTAAGAAACAATTAGGATTTCATTGGTGGATGTGGGGAAAAACCCAGGAAGAATGTTTTATCTTCTGTGATCCTTATACAGCAAAGAATTTGGCGTTTAAAGTATTGAGTTTGGAATAGGGTCAAAAACCCCCAGGCACAGTAGCCCTTTCTATAAAGTGATGAGGATAGTCAGCCTCCTCTTTAGGAGGAAGGTGGCAGTTGGGTGTGTACTGAAGCTCCTGCAGTCTGTTTCTGTGACTGCTGAATATCCCCCAAGCAACATAACTCATTATTTTCATGAGTAGTTGCTTGGAAAAATAACATCTGGCTGTTCTTGATGGTCCCTTTTAAAACTTAATTGGAGGGACAAATGGCCAGTGGTCCCTACGTGAAAACTGCCTACATAGGTAATGGAACAAAAGCTGTGCGTAGGGAAGTGGAGTGAACCAGCAGGAGTGCTGAACACCAGCAACTCCAGGCACTGAGCACCGGGGAAAGTTTTTGTACATTCAGATACCACAGGGGTCTGACACCAGGTCTTCATAAATTGGAACAGTATTGTTGTCAACGAGGCACCCTACCTGAAGGCTCTTTTCCTCAAAAGAAATCACAGCTCTTTACATGCTTTTATTCTCAGCTGCAAGTGAACAATTAATAGTCGTAGTCCTAAGGTGTGGGTATCACTGTGTGGAAAGCAAGCACTTAAGGTAAAGTTATTTTTGTGTGTAATGTCATCTCTATTTCAGACATTTAATGAAAACTGGGAATTGAAACCTAGGCCATAAGGCAAGACTGTTCTGGGAAAATCAGCCTTTAGGCTTTCTTTATCATACCACTGATTAATTTTTTTGTAGCTGTTACTTTTATCTTATTCAAAAACGTCTTAAGCATATTTGATTCCAGTAAGCAATGGCCTTAGAAATCAGGTTTCTCTCTCTAGGTACTGCATAGAACGTGTGTTCAGACCTCGCAAATTAGACCGATTTCATCCCAAAGAACTTCTGGAATGTGCGTTTGATATCATCACCTCCACCACCAACAGCTCTCTGCCTACTGCTGAAGTCATCTACACTATCTACGAAATCATCCAAGAGTTCCCAGCCCTTCAGGTTCCTTTCTGCATTCTAACATTCTGAGGTTCCCCCACCAAGTCCTTCATCGGCGGGCGGGCGGGGGGAACCGCCTGCAGACCTGCACCCCAGCTGTGCTGACAGTGAATCATGTCAATAAAGTGACACAAGAGTTAGATGATGTTGCTTTTGAGTTTTACCTCAGGCTCTTACCTCAGCCTTGAAAGGAACAGCCTTTGTTTTTATCTGTTTGTTGAGGGAAGGGTGTTGTTTTTCTGCCTATTCTTCCAAAATGGAAGAAATTAGGCTGATTCCTAGGATGCTTTTTTAAAGCAGGTTCATAGCCTCTTCAGAGCCCTTGGTGGGTCCCTCCTATACTTGAGCTCTCAACTCCCCAGCTTCACTTTTCCTCATGTTTGCATGCTCCCTAGCCACTGCTTAGCCCGAGGTTTGGCTCTGAGGCCTTCCCTCCCGATTCCATGGGCCTGCGCTGTTCACTCCCATCGCAGTTCCTTCTCTTGAAAGACTTCTCTACCCAGCCATGGGGTTGGCCCATTTTCCCCAGGAAGCCTGACTGCTCTGCCATTGATGGACTGGCCCCCTTTCCTTTTCAACTCTCATTTGACAAAAGACATCACCTGCTTCCTTGAGTTGTGTTGGTTGTCAGTTGTTTAGTCAGAGTGTGTGCTCTTTTTTTTTTTTCCTTCAAACTATAAGAGAAAGTTTATTTGGAAAGTTACAGAGATAGTAGGAGTGAGCCAGTTTAGCAGAAAGACAAGGTAGCATGCCTAGGGGGGAGCTTGAGGGAAAGGGTGAAGCACCTTCACCCTCGTGCTCCCAAAGGCAGAACTCGCCCAGGGTGTGTGCTCTTTTGGGGCAGAACCTGTGTGTCCACTTTTCTGCATCTCCCCCTGCATCAAGCTCAGGACATAGCTTGCAACTCGGAACGCTCATTAATTGACAAAAGTAAGGATAGCTATTTCCCTAGCCTGTGCTTATAAAGTCAGTTACCATTGAACCAGACCTTTTCCCTCTTGAAATCTGTGAATTTGCTCAGGCTTTTTAACACAGCTGAAGGCCAAAGTACTTTGATGTGTGTAATAAAGTGTTGAATGGTATTATACTGTTTGACTACAACAAATGAGAAAAATGTATATGAAAAAATAAGCTAGAAAGTGATATGCTAAAATTCAGTCTTTCACGCTCAGTCGTTTCATGTGTTAGGATCGTAAATTGGTAGTGAGATCTTAGGTTTGGTCATGTACCTACATTGCTTTTATAATTAAAATAGTCTCTTTTTGGGGGGGGGTATCCTAGGAAAGAAATTACAGTATTTACTTGAACCATACCATGTTATTGAAAGCAATACTCTTACACTGTGGGATCCCAGAAGATAAACTTAGTCAAGTCTACATTATTCTGTATGATGCCGTGGTAAGCATTTAATTACTTTCACTTGATAATAGTTCATGAGCATTTTCTTAGTGATGTAGCCATAACATTGAATTTGGAGTTGTATCTCCTTCCCTCATTGCTGTAAGGTAAAAAAACCAATTCTCTGATTATATCAACAATTAACAAGTTGAGCTTTTATTCTGGACTAGTGACTTCCAGGGTGTGTGTGAGTTTTTTTAAGGGTAACTTCTGATTTTATAAAGACCAAATTGTCTTATTTCATTTGTAAGATAATAAAGCTCTTCACTAACCTACTTCTGGAGGCAAAAAATCAGTCCTGATACTTGCTAATAATGACTTTTATTGAGCACCTACCCATGTGGCAAGCATTAGTCTAATCTTCTTACGTGGGTTAACTCACTCCATCCTCACAAGTGCTGTTATTATACTTAATTTACAGAGGCCAAGAGAAGGGAGTATTAATATTGAGGATAAAAGACTTATTCCCTGCCCTTAATTCTTCCAGCCTACCTGTGCTTACCAGCAAGCAAAGTCATTTAAAAGATTTGTATTGGTTGAATTGGGAAGAGTGGTTTAAATCTCTATTGGAGCCTCATTTACCACCTCTTTCCTGTGGGACCAGGGCAGTGGCACCTCCAGTTCCTCTTCATAATTAGTCACATCATAGTAGAGCCCAGAGGGAAAACACTGAAAATTTTATTTTCTTTAAATATATTTTTATTGATTTTAGAGAGAGAGGAAGGGAGAGGGATAGAGAGATAGAAACATCAATCGACTGCCTCCTGCACACCCCTACCAGGGATCGAGACCGCAACCCAGGCATGTGCCCTGACCAGGAATCAAACCAGTGACCTCTTGGTTCATGAGTCAACACTCAACCACTGAGCCACATCAGCCAGGCTGAAAATTTTAAATCATCTGATATTATGAGGCTGGGATGGAGGTGAATGCTTGCTTATTTTTTAAATTTTTTTTCTTGTTAAATATTGTTTTTATAACAAATAAGAAGCATCTAGGAGATTCAGTAACTAACAGTACCAGACAATCTCTGGTTAAGGCAGAACAAATAGTGGAAGTCCAAAATGGCTTATTGTTTTTTATATATATTTAATTGATTTTCTTACAGAGAGGAGGGGAGAGGGATAGAGAGTTGGAAACATCGATGAGAGAGAAACATCGATCAGCTGCCTCCTGCACACCCCCTACTGGGGATGTGCCCGCAACCAAGGTACATGCCCTTGACCGGAATCGAACCTGGGACCCTTGAGTCTGCAGGCCGACACTCTATCCACTGAGCCAAACCAGCCAGGGCGGCTTATTGTTTTTTATATACCAAAAGGCTTACCTAACTTTTCTTTTCCTCTGGCAAGTATACCTCGAGGCCTCTAACATTACTGTCGGTTTCTAGTGGTTCTTTCCTCCCCCAAAATGCTGCTGCTGTGGAGCTGTGACAGATACAATGTCAGTCAGACACTGGCCCCAGGGGTCTTGCAGAGGCCTCAGGTCAGCCTTCTTCATATCCCACAGCCACAGCCTAACTGCCAGAGTGGGATGTAATGCGGAGCCTGTCAGTCCGTGGCTTTTACTAGGGAGACAGAGATCAGTTGGCTCCCTCCCCCACAAACAGAAACGCTCTGGGTCAGGCCTGTCCACCTCAGAGTTGCCTCCTCATTCAGCAAGTGCAACTTTCCCCTTTTTAATTCTTTCATGTAAGGGTTTTTCACAATTTAAAATAATGGTAAGTTTTATATGAATTGGGGGGAAAAACTTTCGTAAATTACAGAATTAATCTTTCATGATTAGGAGTAGTTTATCCAAAATAAAGACTGTACTTAACAGAATTAGCCTGGAAATTGCACTTGTTCAGGGTCATTTGGTCCCTCTCATTTTACCTTTTTCTTCTACATTAGACAGAAAAGCTGACGAGGAGAGAAGTGGAAGCTAAATTTTGTAATCTGTCTTTGTCTCCTAATAGTGTAAGTACCTTCTCATGGAGTTATTACAGCTCTCTGTGAATTTGTGAGACCAGAAAATGTCACCAAATTCTTGCTGCAGTAAGCCGGCAGCACTGCCTGCTGCCTCACAGACGGTTTTCCCCTAGTGTTAATAGGTACCATGGCAACATGGGACTAAGGGAAGAGAGAAACCAGTGCTGTGATCCAAAAAAGCCTCTCCATGCTGCGGCTTAATGTGCTGTAATCATCCTGTTCTTTCTCCATCGTCAGAACCCTCTTCACACCCTTGTGAAGGCGTGCCTGGTGGGCCCCCCAGCTATCCTCTTCTGAAATAGATTCTGTGGGACTAGACAGAGGCACAGAGCTCTGCAGATTAATGGGCATCCACCCATCCTGCAACCCCTCCCCACCAGGGTCTTCTAACACCTGAGAACTAAATTAAGGCTTTTGCTTTCCTGATACATTTCCTGCTCCTAAATTCTTGTGTTTGATCCCATTGGCTGTGAGGAACCTCTCCCGGGGTAACCAGGTTTATTGTATTCTCCCTATCAGATTGGGCCCAGATCTTTGGCATAGTCGCCCACACTTAACTGAGCTGCTGCAATGCAGAAGACAACAGGGATTTCTTACATTTTTCTGAATATTTACATAGGAAGAGAGATTGTAAAAACCTTTCCAGAACCCTGTAGCCCATGGACAGACATAATCCTGTGATCAGCAGAACTCACACATGGGAGAGGTTAAAATGTGACCGTACTCAGGTCAGGCAGAGCAAGGGAGAGAATGAGCAGGTTCAGGAGTCTACAGACTGCTTTCAGTTCTTAATTAGGATTGGCCTTTGAAAAGATGGGGGCGGGGGGTGCGGAGAAAGACATGAGGGGACACCTGCAGCATGTATTCATCCTCAGCTCCTTAAAACAGTTTCACAGGGCACACATAGACCACAGTGTAAAGACATCATCCCTATAGTTTGCAGGTAGGGAAAGTAGACCAGGTAAATAGCACTGGGAGTTCTAGAAATTCAGCTAGATTAGATTTTAAATGTTAAATATTGGAGGAGATATTGATGATATGCAAAGTGATCCAATGGCATAGCATTCTAATACAAAAAAAAACCTGGTATTTACATAAAATCCTAGACATGCACACAGCACATACTATGTTCACAAATAGTGGAGTGTATAAATAGCACAAAGAATCTGCTCAACAAACTGCCCAATTTAGTAATTCCCTACCCAAAGGTTTAAGCCCAAAAGGTTCTTTGAGCTAATGTCCCATTTCAAAGCTATTTCACACTTGTACATGAAAGCTGCATTGGTTGCTAAAGTCTCAGCTTCTTTTTGCTAAATTTCTATTCACTGGTCATTTGATGATGATAAGCATTGATTCAAAGTTATGTGTTCAGTTAGTTTAAAATGGAAAAACTAGTATCTAATAAAGGCAGTTGGTACTCTCATTATTTAAAAATGGAACTCTAAGCATATTAAAAACAGGAGTAGAAATGCTGCAAAACAGTTTCAAATATCTGGCCCTGTCTTATTTACAAACTAAAGGCCCAGCGCACGAAATTCGTGCATAGGGGTGGGGGGTCCCTCAGCCCGGCCTGCACCCTCTCCAATCTGGGACCCCACAAGGGATGTCCGACTGCCCTGTGGGATGGGGCCTAAATCAGTAGTCGGACATCCCTCTCGCAGTCCGGAACCACTGGCTCCTAACTGCTGGCCTGGTCGCCCACTAACTGCCCCCCTGCTGGCCTGGTCATGCTCTAACTGCCCCCCTGCCAGCCTGGCCACCTCCTAACTGCCCCCCTGTCAGTCTGGTCACCCCCTAACTGCCCCCCTGCCAGCCTGGTTGCCCCCTAATTACACCCCTGCTGACCTGGTTGCTCCCTAACTGCCCCCCTGCTGGCCTGGTTGCCGCCTAACCGTCCAGAAGATGTCCGGTCGACCCAATCTAATTAGCATATTACCCTTTTATTAGTATAGATGAGGCACTGCGGCCCAAAGAGATACTGTGAGTTGTCCAAAGTGGTATGTGTTAGATGATGATAGGGGGTGGACCCAACCCTGGGGGTGCTGACTCTAGTGCTTCTGGTGTTTTATTAATGGGGAAATGTAATGTTAGAATTATTGAGAAGAAGTTACTTTATTAAGAGGAAAAAATTAAACGAGACCATTTTAAAATTAAAATATTTTATCTTTAGTAAAGAGATTTTAACGTTTTTATTTTTTTAAAATAACTTATGATTATGTGAAACTATATTAAGCTGACTGTTCATTCAACTCTTAGTTTCCAGGTGCCAATTTAGAGTTGAACCAGGTTCTGCTTGCCTACGGCCTTAAAATAGCTACAATTTTACTTCTTAGTAATTTCCACTTTAGCTCCTGGAAGTTTCCTCTCTGGTCTTATGATCCCAGTTATTGCCTCCTCATTTGCTCTGTGCCTGCGACTGTGCCGGCCGCAGAGAGGTCATCGCTAGCCCCCTCCCTCTCCTGGGAAGGACCATGTATACAGGTGGCAAGAGCCAGGAGCTGGGATCAGGGTCTGAAAGACCAGGAGGCTGCCTGCAGGAGATGACATCTAGCTGCACCCCCCAGATACAAATAGGAATCAGTGAGGCAGAGGGAGGAGAGGGGATTTCTGACTGCTTTGGTGTGGTATTAGACAGAACAAGTCAGACTTTGCCTTCCTGTCCCCAGCCCCCCGTTTGTATGGCTGTAGTAACCAGAATTCATGAGAATGAGGATGGAAAGGGGAACACTATTGGCTTGAAAATATAATGGAGAGGGGTGGGGCAGCCGGGGAGAGGTCAGTGGGGGAGAAAGAAAACTTATGTAATACTTTAAACAATAAAGAATTTAAATTAAAAAAAGAAAGAAAGAAACTATAATGGAAGCTCTGCTAGAGCGCAACTTTGCTCTGCTGGGGTCAGCATTAACTATGAGTAAGTGTGTGACTTAAAAATGAACTTGTGAGGAGGGAGGTGCCTGAAGCACTTCTGTGAGGTGCCTTAGAGTTGTTGGAAAAAGGTAATCCTCATTTGGGATTGTGGTAAGGGCTAAAATGGCCTTCAACTACCAATTCCTCTTCTTGGGAGGTATGTGTACGAAACCCAGTGCATAGTAAGTCTTCCCTGCTGTGGACTGTCTGCAAGCTAACTGTGCCTCTTTGCTTTCTAGCTGTGTCGACTCTACAAATTTATTGAGCAGAAGGGAGATTTGCAAGATCTGACGCCAACAATAAATTCATTAATAAAACAGAAAATGGGTGTTGCCCAGCTGGTGAAGTATGGCTTAAAAGATCTAGAGGAGGTTGTTGGGCTGTTGAAGAAACTTGGCATAAAGTTACAGGTTTGGCAATTGTTTGTTCAGATTTGTAGCATTACTAACAGCACAAGAGGGAAATGGGTTTATTATATTAATGCTAGTAAGTGTTTCATTGTCCCAGGAGAGCTCTGCTTTCTACACTTTGCAACATTTGGTATCTAGTAAAAATTTTGGCTTCAGTCAAAATTTCTGTGCATCTCGATTCCTGTTGTGTAGGAATTCTTATTGTCATTTAGCCTCAGAGAAGACAGCAGTTTCTCTTACTTGGCGGGCTATAGTGAAACAGACTTTGTACCAGATCTTACTGAATATTTGGTTTATGCTAAATAGATTGTTCTGATGCTATTGATGGGAAACAGTGCCTTTGATACGATTGTGTGACATTTCGCTTGGCAGGTCCTGATCAATTTGGGCTTGGTTTACAAGGTGCAGCAGCACAGCGGGATCATCTTCCAGTTTGTGGCGTTCATCAGACGGAGGCAAAGGGCGGTCTCTGAAATCCTTGCAGCTGGTGGCAGATATGACCTGCTGGTGAGGGCTGGCCCGATTTGTTGATCTGTTCTGGCTTAATTTCATTTATTCCTCAACTTGTTATTTTGAACATTTTCAAACCTACAGAAAAATAGAACCAGTAGTACAGTTGAACACATGTATATCTTTGTTGATTTACCTCTGAGTACAGGTGTGTGTGTGTGTGTTTTATTTTAGAAAGGAAGGGAGAGAGAGAAACATCGACGTGAAAGAGATACATCAATCGGTTGCCTCCCATACACACCCGGACCAGGGATCAAACCCAAAACCTTCCAGTGTACTGAATGATGCTCAAACCAACTGAGCCACACCAAGCTCAACATATCTTTTATCTAGAATAGAAATGTCTTGTGAACCACACTTGTAATGTTTTTAAACTTTTATTTTGAAATAATTATAGTTTTACAGGAAGTTGCAAAGATAGTACAAAGAAGTCTGTAACTTTTACCCAATTTCTTCCAATGGTTAAACCTGGCATCCTATATAATAAGAGAGGAATATGATAATTATCTGTTACGCCATGAGGCATAACGACTGACCGCATAACGACCTGGATCATGGATCTGTAGGAGGGTGGGGCAGCAAACTACAAGTGGGCGGTGGAGAGCTACAGGAGGGGGCAGGGCAGCAAGCTATGAGGCGGGGAAGGGGGGAGAAGGGGGAGCTACAGGAGGGCAGCAGAGAGCTACTGGTGCACAGATTCATGCACAGGGCTGCTAGTAATCTAATAAAATGTCAACACCAGGAAATGGACATTGATATACTGTATGTGTGCCATTTTATCCATGTGTAGATTCCCATAACCACCAAGTGCAGAAACCTTATCTGTCTTTATATCCCTTTATTTCATCCCCCATTTATCATGTAATTGTCTTAAATACTTCCTCTACGTACATTGAGATCCATATCAGAAAGTGTTACGCTTATTACTTTGATTGTCACACTCTGAGAAACTCAAGAGAAGAAGAAAGTCTGTTGTATTTCTCCAACATTTTTGGTTTCTTATGAGAAATCTGCTGTTATTTGAATTATCTTTTTTCAGTATAGGAAAGGTGATTCTCACTCGATGGTTTTAAAGAGGTGTGGGGGTTTTTTTGTCTTTAGTTTGAGGTTTATTTATGATGGGTCTTGGCTGCAATGGGGCAGGTATTGTCTAAAATTTTTCTGTCCCACTGGGTTGCCTCTTGCGTGGTCTTTTAGCCAGAAAAAGCAGGTTTTCATCAGGGCTTTTTTATTGTTTTTCCTTGACATGTCTGGGTTGCCAGTTTCTCTGGCACCCAATTCAGGACATATGAGGCAAAGACCAAACCCAGGGAACTAGCCACGTGTCATGTGGTTTCTGGACAGTTGGCTGCCTTCTCTTAGCTTCAGAATCTTTTTATGTTTGTTTTATGTAGTGTCCAGGATTTTTAGCTGTACTTAGCAGGAAGAATAGTGAGGGTACAGAACCTGTATGTTGCCCTAGCTGGTTTGACTCAGTGGATAGAGCGTTAGCCTGCAGACTACAGGGTCCCAGGTTTGATTCTGGCCAAGGGCACATGCCTGGGTTGCGGGCTCGATCCCCCCCAGTAGGGGACATGCAGGAGGCAGCCAGTCAATGATTCTGTCTCATCATTGATGTTTCTCTCTCTCTAGCTCTCTCCCTTCCTCTCTGAAATCAATAAAAATATATATTAAAAAAAGAACCTATATGTTACATTTTAAATTATATAGTAACATAAAATAAGTTAAAAGAAACAGGTAGAATTAATTTTAATAATGTATTTCATTTAATACAAAATATATCCAAAGTATTATTTCACCATGTAATCAAAATTTTTAAAATTATTAATGAGATATTTTATTTTTTCCTTTATTCTGAGTCTTTGCAACCAGTGTGTATTTTACATATAGCACATTTCAGTTCAGATTAGCCATATTTCAAGTGCTCAAGCACATATGGCTAATGGCTGCCCTATTGAACAGTACAGTTCTAAATGTAAAATTTACCTAAATTTGCATGTGGGCTTGCTTCTGTTTCTTACATACACACACACACACACACACACACACACACACACACACACACACACGACTTTTTGTTGAACCCTTTGATGATAAGTTGCTGAGAGTGCATGCACTCTAATCATTGCTTTGCCCATAATTGCAATTTCTTCTCTATTTCGTAACCAGAACTTTGTGTCTGTCTTTCTCTGCAGATTCCCCAGTTTAGAGGGCCACAGGCTCTGGGGCCAGTTCCCACTGCCATTGGGGTCAGCATAGCGATAGACAAGATATCTGCTGCTGTCCTCAACATGGAAGAACCTGTAAGTACTGGCTTTGCTTTCCAGTGTGCCTTGAGTCATCTTTCATTCTGTAGTCATTTACATGGAGCCCAGATGTGGCAGTGATAGATTTGGGTTTGGTATATTATCTTTGCCATGATAGACAAGCCAAAAACTTGGTGTGAGTCCTTGCCTTTCAGTCCTTAGCCTCTAGCTGAGGAACCTCCACAGTCCACCCTCCTTTCCTAGCCTCACTCTTCATCTGTAATGAGCTCTGTAGGTGTGAGGTGTCATAGTTGTTAACAGACTCATATCAAAACCCCTTGTTCAGAAATCCTGCTGTACTCTGCAGAGCTAAAAATGGTTCTTTTTCCTTTGTGTTTCAAGCAAGATTAGTTTTCCTGGAGGGTAGTTCTGAAATAATACTATCTTAAAATACAAATATTAAAGTTTTTTACTGTGCTATTTATTTATTTTACTATAAATTTTGAAGTAAAGGCTTCCGCACATATGTTGCTGTACAAGATTTCAAAATGCCTGCCTTCATATGAGTGCTGCTTCCATCCTGGGGCTGGTCCCGCCTACATGCCTGTAGACTGGCTCTTCTAAATGTCGTCACTCTGTTTCTGATCCAGGTTTCAATAAGCTCTTGTGACCTCCTGGTCGTAAGTGTTGGCCAGATGTCCATGTCCAGGGCCATCAACATAACCCAGAAACTCTGGACGGCGGGAATCACAGCAGAAATCATGTATGACTGGTCACAGGTAAGGAGGCACAGTGACTGGAATGCAAAGAATCATGGTTTCCATGGGGAATCATCCTCTACCACTTTGGGTTCTCAAACGCTATCTCTGAGGTTACAGTTGCTTCCTGTATTCGTTTCTGATTGCAGCGGTAATAAATCACCACAAACTTAGTGCTAAAAACAACACAAGTTTATTAGCTTACATTTCTGGAATTCAGAAGTCTGAAATCAGTATTAACTGAATTCAACGCAAGGTGTCAGTAGGGTTATTCCTTCTGAAGGCTTTGCGGGGAGAGTCCTTTTCCTGGAGGCTCCTGCATTCTTTGGCTCATGGCCCCATCCTCCATCTTCAAACATGGCAGAGTAGCATCTCCTTTCCTCTCTGACCTATGCTTCTGTCCTTACATTCTCTAACTCTGACCCTCCTGTCTCCTTCTTATAAGGACCCTTGTGATTAATCTGGGCCCACCCAGATAATCCAGGATAATCTCCCTATCTTGAGATCCTTAACACATCTACAAAGTCCCTTGTACTATATAAGGTAATATATTCATAGGTCCTGGGGATTAAGATGTGGATGGACACCTTTACAATCCATTATCCACCCTATGGCACTTCCCAAGGGCATTCTGTGTTTAGTGTGTTTGTAGCTTTATATCCTCAGATCTCCCATAGCTGACTGAATATTTGCCTACCCTTTACAACATGGGGCCTTTAGATAACTAACTTCTGCCTGCCATGAGCAGATCACAGAAGGGGTTGTACCCCGAGGTGATCATCCAAGTTGTACACGTTTACCCACATTCAAGGTGCCCCAGAGCCTGAAGAGACACCTGGGGAAACAGAGCCCCCACCCTCCCTCCTGCTCCTTTCACATCACCTGAGAAGTCATTTATGAAGCTGCTGTTGTCCATTTTTGTGTTATATAAAAATTCATGTCAGAAGTAGGCTGAGCAATAATTTTGTTTTTATTGATTTCAGAGAAGAAGGGAGAGGGAGAGAGATAGAAACATCAATGATGAGAGAGAATCATTGATCGGCTGCCTCTTGCACGCCCCACACTGGGGATCAAGCCCGCAACCCAGGCATGTGCCCTGCCAGGAATTGAACCATGACCTCCTGGTTCATAGGTCAACACTCAACCACTGAGCCACGCCGGCCAGGTGCGATGATTTTGTTGTTGTTCAGGTGCGATAATTTTTAATCATTTTCCAGAGCAGTATCTCTTCCATTTGTTAACTTGTTTCATAAATTGTTAGAGAAGGGCTCTGTCTTACCGTAAAATAGAAGCCCAGTAACAGTGACTTCAGTCCTGCAATGTGACATCCCCCTGCAGGCTTCTCTCCTCTGATGTTCTTTGTTTTATGATTCAATTCTGCTTTTCACTCTCCACTATTTCTTTTGTTGCCTTTTCTTTCCTCAAAGGCCTTTTCTGTGTGTGTGTGTGTGTGTGTGTGTGTGTGTGTGTGTGTGTGTGTGTGTGTGTTCTGAAAACCTCTTACTGTGTCCTGACCACACTGCTTGCCCATGGACCCTAAAACAATAGTGAAAGTAATGAAAGCAAAAGAGGTCTTATTCCTCCCTTGAATTCTTCTTAATATTTATAACCTCTGAAGTCAGCATGTTCATTTTGAGAATACAATTGAACACAGTGTTTTCATTCTTTTTAATTCCTTGAAGCGGCTCCAGGTGCTCTGTGTTATTTCATACACTGTTTATTTGTTTCAGTCCCAAGAGGAACTGCAGGAGTACTGCCGACATCATGAAATCACCTATGTGGCCCTTGTGTCAGATAAAGAAGGAAGCCATGTCAAGGTAAAGACCAGAGAACATCTTTCACAATTCAGTAGATTTCCAAAGCTCTATTAACTGTGGAGCACCCAACTTCCCACCTGCCTATGGGTGGAAATCCATTACTTTGCTCTCCTTCTGAATTGCTGGACTCATTATTGGAGAGAACATAAAATAAGAAAGACTCTGAACACTTCCTTAGAGCTTAAAAAATAACGGTGTCTGTAGTTTTTCCTAATTTTCTTCCCTTGTTTTCTTTTTCATCCAAGAAAATAATAATAATGAGAGCTGATACTGCTGACTGGCATCTACTCTGGCTGCTTATTGACCAGTTTTACTGTGTTGCATGTAACTAAAAATGCTCAAACTGAAATAACTTCATAACCTTTACTTCTGTTTTTAAAGGGGGGAAAAAATCAAAATCATTTTTCTCCTTGTTTTTCTCTTTATAATGTCTTTGTCTAGTTTTAATATGAAGGTAATATTGGCTTCATAAAATGAAATGCACAGTGTTCTCTCCTTTTGTGTTTTCTGAAAGATTTGTCTAGAATTAGTATTATTTAATCCTCATTTATTTGGTGAAGTTCACCAATAAAGCCACCTGGGCTTAGATATAGAGCTATTCAGATTGACTTTCTTCATGAGTGAGTTCTGGTAGTTTGTATCTTTCCTAGAATGTTTCCATTTCATCTAAGTTTCCAAATATTCCCTGTTCTTTCACTATCCATAAGATCTGTAATGATATCCTCTTTCATTCCTGACATTGGTAATTTATGTCTCCCATCTCTTTTTTCTTGATCAGCCTGACCAGTTTATCAATTTTGCCTTTTCAGAGAACCAGCTTTTGATGTCTGAGTTTTCTTTATTTTTTATCGGTTTTCTATTTTATTGATTTCTATTCTTTATTATTTTTTTAACCTGATAATTTTGGATTTAGTTTATTTTTCTAGTTTCTTCGACAGAACTTTACATCAGGGTTTGACAGACTACAACCTACATACAGGCCAAATCCAGCCCACAGCCTATTTTTGCATGGCCTATGGGCCACAAACCCTTTTTATGTTCTTTGTTTAAAAAGAAAAAGAGTGTGCGACAGAGGCAATGTGTGGCCTGCAAAGTTTAAATGTTTACTATCTAGCCCTTTACAGAAAAAAAAAATGTTGGCCACCTGGCTTAGATCACAGATTATATAATTTCTTCTTTTCTAAGTATAAGCATTTAATGCTATAAATTTCACTCTACATGCTGCATTAGTTGCATACCATTTATTTAGTACTTTTTATTTTCATTTAGTTCAGAATATTTCTAATTTCCTTGATGATTTCTTCTTTTATCCATAGGTTATTTACTAGTAGAAGTATGTGTTTCAGTTTCCAAATATTTGGGTATTTTCCAGATATATTTATTTAATCATTTCTAGTTTAATTCCTTTGTGACCAGACATCATACTCTGTGTGATTTCCGTCCTTTAAATAATGGTCTGTTATTGTAAATGTTTCATGTACACTTGAAAAGAATGTGTATTCTACATTGTTAGGAGGAGTGTTTCATAAATATCAATTTGCGCATATTAGTTGATACCATTGCTTAAATCTTCTGTATTTTTCCTAACTTACTTGTCTGTTTGTCCTACCAATTACTGGGGAGCATTGATCTCCAACTATAATTATAGGTTTATCTATTTCTCCTTTTAGTTCTATCACTTTTGCTTCATGTATTTGAAACTGTTATTTGGTGAATACACATTTAGGATTTTATATCTTCTTGATGAATTGAGCTCTTTATAATTATGAAGTGCTCTTTATCCCTGGTAATATTACTTATTCTGAAGTCTTTTGGTTAGTATTTGCATGGCTTATCATTCTCCTTCTATTTGTGTCTTTATATTTAAAGTAGGTTCTTTGGAGATAGTCACTAGTTTATTTTTGCTTTTTACCCAGCCTTTTAGAAACTGGTATGGTTAAACCACTTATATGTAATGCAATTATTAAAATGGTTGAGTTTAAAACTACCATTTTACTGTCTGTTCTTTTTCCATTTTTTTTTTTTCTGTTTTCACGTCCTCTTTTAAATTATTTTTATCCCATTTTATCTCTACTATTGGTTTACTGACTTCTTTGTTTTTGGTGGGATTTTTTAGTGACTTCTCTTGGGTTTATAGTGCACATCTCTAACTTATCACATTGTACTTTTTTAAAAATATCATGCACCTTCACATATATTACAACAGAATATTTCCATTTCCTCTCGCTCCCAATTTTATGTGCTTTTTTCTACTTATGTTATAAATCCCATTGTTAATATTTTGGTTTTAATTAGTCAGTTATCTTTTAAAGTGGTTTTTAAATAAGGGGGAAATGTCCTTTATATTTACTCACATATTTACCATTTCTGGAACCGTTTATTCCTTTGTGTTAAGCCAGATATCGTTCTGATTTAATTTTCCTTCTGCCTGAAGAACTTCCTTTAATATTTCTGGTTAGTGCAGGTCTGCTGGTGATGAATTCTCTCAGCTGTTATTGGCCTGAAAAAGTCCTCATTTCACTTTCATTTCTTTTTCTTTTTTTAAGTCATCACTCGAGGACATGTTTTTATTGATTTTTTTTTTTTTTTTTGAGAGAAAGAGCGAGAAAGAAACATTGATCGGTTGTCTCCTGTTTGCGCTGCCACCGAGTTTGTGCCCTGACTAGGAATCAAAACCACAACCTTTTGTTATATGGGGCTATGCTCCAGCCAGCTGAGTCACGTGGCCAGGGCTCACTTTGATTTCTTAAAGTTATTTTTGCTGGTATAGAATTTAAGATTTATAATTTTTCTTTTTCCACTTTGAAGATGTGTTTTATTGTCTCCTAACCTATTTTAAAATGTTTGCTTTGATCCTCTGAATATAATGTATCCCTTTTTTCCTGTCAGCTTTTAGGTGTTTGGTTTTTTTTGTCATTGGCTTTCTGTGATTTGAATATGATATGCTGTGGTATTCTTTGCTTCATGGGGCTTCTTTGACCTGTAGATGTATAGTACTTATCAAATTTGGAAATTTTTTAGACATTATTTCTTCAAATTTTTTGTCCCTTTCCCTCTGGGACTCTGATTATAGTCTATTAATTATTTTATATTGCCCCACAGCTCGGACTCTTTTTTGATTTATTGTGTTTACCTCCCCACAGCTTTATTTTGAATGAGACCCTGATCTTTTCTGCAATCTCCAATCTGCTGTTAATCCCATACAGTGCATTTCTTATTTCAGATATTTTTTTTTTCTCATCTGTACAAGTTACATTGTGGGGTTTTTTTATGTCTTCCATTTCTCTCATTGTGGTTCTTATTTGCTTTACATTCTTTTTAAGATTTAAAATGGGCGTTTTAAGGTACTTGTCTACTAATTCCATCATCTCTGTCATTTCTGGGGCTATTTCTATGAATTAATGTTTCACCTGGTTATGAGTCATATTTTTTAGCACTTTGCATTCCTAATAATTTTTATTGGTTGTTGGACATTATGAAAGTTACATTTTTGGGTGCTGGGTTTTCTTATGCTCCTGTAAGCTCTGTTGACCTTTGTTCTGGAATGTAGTTAGGATCTTGGATTCTGTTTGATCCTTTCCAGGCTTGATTTTAAGCTTTGTTAGGGTAGGTTCAGCGCAACTTTTAGTCTTGGCCTAATTTAGTCCCTAGCAGTGCCCTTTGGAGGATTCTGCCTCATGCCCTATTTATTATGAGATCGCTCTACTCTGGTAAGGACAAGAACTATTCCCAGTCCTGTGATTCCAGAAATTATTATGCCTACTTATTTCTGGTGGTTGTTTCTTCAGCTGTGGATGGTTTCCTGTCACCCATGCCAGGTCAGTACCTCTGCCAAAGATGTGAGTGGACTCCTCTGTAGAGCTTCAAAAACATTTCTCTGTGAGTGTGTGGCTCCCTCCTCTTTGGTCATTTGCCCTACAAATTGAAGCCTGCCTAAACTTCAATTTAGCAAGACTCCTAGTCTCTGTTTAGGTACCCCTCCCGGCACTGCAGTCTGCAAACTTCTTCAACACAATAACCTGGACCACTTGTAGAATAATAGTCCTCCACTGCTCATTGTCCAAAGTCTGAAAACCATTGTTTATGTTTTATCTGGTTTTCTAGTTTAAGGCAGGAGGGCAATTCTTATAGTAGTTAATCCTTCATGGACAGATTTGGAGGTCCCCACTGGCAATCTGCTTGTTAGTCACAAAATCATCAGTTACCCTACATTCCATGGATCAGGTCTCATCTAGAGCAGTGATTGCTCCTGCAGTATTACCAGGAGATGACTGTCTAGCCTCTGCTGGTAATTCCAGTGTCATAACACACTGCTGTTATGGTTAGCACATTTTAGAAACTTGACTCACAATCTGCTTCCCAATAGGTACAATCACTGGTCCTAGTTCTACCCTCTGGAGTAGTCAAGGTAACAAATCTAATTTTCCTACTTCTCTCAGCTACCTTCAAATAAATTTTAGGAGTCAGCTGCCATGCCACTTTAACTGTCTTCTGTTCCGGTGTAAACATTGCACTTATTGAAGCCATTCCTCATAACATGGTTTCCAGATCCTTGACCCTCTTAACCTCCTCTAGACATACTTCACTATGTCAGTGTCTGTCTTTAAATGTGATACTAAAATTTTACAGAGTGCTCTAAGCATGTTCTGATTAAAAGGAAAGGGTCTCTGACCTCCCTCCATACAGATACCATATTTCTCCTAATATAGCCTATAAGTGAATTCTTAGCAACCATGTGGTTCCTTTGGCTCATACTGAATTTATCATCAACTAAACCCATTAGGCTTTTCACAGTTATTACCAGGTCTGGCTGGCCTTCCACAATGAGGCTTTAATTTCAGGACTTCATATTTATCTCCATTAAATATGATTTTGTTCATTTCAACATTGTTCTAGCATCTCCAGCTCTTTTCAGTCTTGAATCTACCTCTATTAATGATGGATCAATAGCATCACCTTCACATTTGTAGGGCAAGCCATCACTTCATCCATTCAGCAAATGCATTCTAAGCATTCATTGTGAGAGGGGTTAAATTGAGGCCCATGAAGAGTACAGGGACATTAAGCCACAGGCCCTACTGTCAAGGATCCTGTAATCTAATGGGAAACATAAGACATTTGTGCATGATTATGACCTAGAAAATGTTCAACACCATGAAGGTCTTACAGAGAAAGTTCTCTGAGGATTCATCCTAGTAGATTCTTTCAGAGGTAGCAAGGACGTCTACAGGGTGGAGGTGGCATTTATACTGGAACTTCATGGATGGGCAGGATATAGATAAGTGCTGAAAGGGACTTTTCAGCAGAAGGAATAGCAAAGGTAATGGTAGTTCTTTCCGTAGATTGTCCGAAAGATAGAGGCAGACCAACAGAGAACTATTCTGGTATTACCCTCAATGTCAGTTTTGGATAAAGCAGAAGGATTATAAAGGGACTTCAGCCCTAGCTGGTTTGGCTCAGTGGATAGAGCATCTGCCTGTGGACTGGAGGGTCCCAGATATGATTCCAGTCAAGGGCACATACTCAGGTTGCGGGCTCAATCCCCAGTAGGGGGCATGCAGAAGGCAGCCAATAAATGATTCTCTCTCATCATTGATGTTTCTATCCCTATCTCCCTCCCCCTTCCTCTCTGAAATCAATAAAAAGATATATATATATATATATATATTAAAGAAGAAGAAGGGGACTTCAGCGGGAGAGAATGGTTCTAGCTAGATCTTGGAGAGCCAGAAATATTTTTACTTTATTTAGCTACTAATAGGGAGCCAGTGTATGTTTTTAACTAAAGGGGACATCAGAATTGTATATGAAAAAAATTAACCTGCAGGGATGTGTAGTATGGAAAGGAGCAAGGGAAAGTTGAAGACAGGGATAGCAATGGGAATAATATCGGGCTATCCCCAAGCCAAGACTGAGTGCTGGCCGTGCAAGTGGAGATGAAAGGGTAGGCACCACAAAAGTAGGATGACAGGACTTGGGTTTGAAAAGGAGAGGGAATAGTTGTAGAAACCTTGGTGACTGACCAAAGGCTGTTTAAGGAGAAGAATATGTGAAAGAATGAAATTAAGTACAAGCAGGTTTGTCTTAGCCTTTTTTTTTTTTTAATTCTGTCATCTATGATAAGCTATTCTAGTCTAGACTTGGGTTTCTCAACAGCCACACTTTGACATCTTGGACCAGATAATTCTTTGTGGGGCTGTTGTCTTGTGCATTGTAGGATGTGTAGGCAGCATGCCTAGCCTCTACTCACTCGATGCCCCCACAGTTGTCACAACCAGAAGTGTCTCTGAACATGACCAAATGTCCTATGGGGAGCAAAATCGCCCATAAGCTATTGCCTTGTATTAATATAGGATTCTGATTTAGCCTTTTGGCTTCTGAAATGATGGATCTGTTTCATTCTTTTTAAGGTTAAGTCTTTTGAGAAGGAAAGGCAAACAGAGAAACGTGTGCTGGAGTCTGATCTTGTGGACCACGTTGTGCAGAAACTGAGGACTAAAGTCAGTGATGAAAGGACTATCAGGTAACTGTAATAAAACAAAAGCCCAGAAAATCAGCTGGGACTACCTATATAGAACATAAACAAATTTACTTTAAAAATCAATTTGATCCTTTTTGGAAATAAGATAGGTCTAGGTAACTTTCAGAGAATCTTTCTATTGTTTCTGAATAACTCAGCAGTTTAATTATATGACCCCCTGTGTAAGATTAGTCATATCTTACTTTAAACATTTGTTCTCCGGAACATGTCAAAGAATATTTTATTTTGAAAGGGCTAAGCTGCCAAACTCTGTCTGCCATTCTCTTATTTGGTCTGTTAATTTTGATAGTGTTTTGTCTAATACGTTCTGTGAAGAGATCTCGTATACTCATGATGGGAATGTAAATTGGTTCAACTGTCTGGATAGGAATTTAATAAAGTAAGTTTTAAAAGCCTTAAATCTGGCTAGTTACGTCAGAGGAATGGCAGCGTACGGATGCTTCTTTTCCTCCCCCCCTGACATTTCAACAAGTTAACCATATGTAATTCAACAAATAAGTCCCTGCTCAACACAGATGCACACCTGAGAGACCTGCACACTGAAACACCTAAAGGTGGGCATCTGGGAATAAACAGGGCAATGAGAAGGCAGGAAAGCGCAGACAGCCCGCACATGCAGCCCTACAGCTCAGCTGGGAGCTCACAGTCTGGCCCGGAAAAGGGAGAAAGCCAGTGGTAGCAGGCACTTCCTTGGGCCTGGAGGAACAAAGGGAGCTAGGGGGAAAGGGGGAGAGGGTAGAAGCAGGGGGAGCAGCGAGCAGTCAAGAGCACAAGCAATGAAAGAGAACAGTGAGTCAGCAGACGCCCAAAGAGAGCATGAGGTTCTGCCATGCGGCTCCCCACTGCTGGGCCGGGCGGTGGTGTTTCAAACTAAGAAGGAAACCACAGAGCCTTGCTCTGCTTAGACTCCCAAAACTCACCTCCTGCTGCCCTTGAAGCTGACTCCAGGAGCATATTATCTGTAAACCAAGAGCTGTTGCAATAGGTTTGCTGTTTCTCTCTGTGACTGAACCCCAGGAAAGGTGCTTGGGGTGAGACCCCACAGAGGTCAGGGGTCACCATTAGTATGAGGGCATAACAAACCCCACCCCAAGCAGCACGGAGGTACTGTCCCATGGAAGCCAATGAGGCTCAAATCCAGTAAAAATCTTTCGATTCAGCGCCATCTACTGGAACATAGTAAAAAGACCTCTTCAGAGATAAATGCGAAAACAAAGGAGGGCAGCAAATACCACGAAGATCCACATTAATGACGACGAGAAAGAAAACAAAATAATTCCCAAAAAGCAGAGTGGAACACATGGAATTATGTGATATAAATGACAGAGACTTCAAAACTACAGTTTTGAAAACACTCAACGAGATGCAAGAAAGTACTGACAAGCAATTCAGTGCACTCAGAAAACAAATCAACGAACAAAATGAGTATTTCTCCAAGGAAATTGAAACTTTAAAAAAGAATATATCAGAAATACTGGAAATGAAGCAGGCAATTTAAGGAGATTAAGAGTGAACTGTTGAGCATAGAAAACAGAACTAACCACTTAAAGGAAGGAACTAGTGATATCAAAAATAGGAATCAAGAGGGAAGAAGAGAGAGACCTGAGAATAAAGAAAAATGAAAGAGCGCTACGAGACTCCCTGACTCAATTAGAAAAAGTAATATCAGAATCATAGGCATAGCGGAGGAGGAAGAGAGGGAGCATGGAATGGAGTCTATTAAAACAAATAGTGAATGAGAACTTCCCAAATCTATGGAAAGAACTAGATTCTCGCATCCAAGAAGCAAACAGAACACCTAGTTACTCCAATCCAAAAGGCCCTCTCCAAGGCACTTGGTGATAAAGCTGTCAAAAATTAATGACAAAGAAAAAATTCTCAAAGCATCCAGGGAAAAGAAGGAAGTAACCTACAGAGGAAAACCCATTAGGATTTCATTTGACTTCTCAGCAGAAACTAGAGAGTGGAGCTAAATATTCAAACATCTGAAAGAGAAATTACCAGCCACAAATAATATATCCAGCAAAATTATCCTTTAAATATGAAGGGTAAATAAAGACATTTCCATATATACAGAAGCTGAGGGATTTTATCACCAAAAAACCTCCTTACAAGAAATACTCCAGAGAGTTATTCTACCTGAAACAAAGAACATGTCACAACACTACGAGTAAGATCCCCCAAAACTTACAGCATAAACAGGGATAATTTGTTACAACAAAAACATACAAGATGAAGGGGGAAAGGTCTGAACTGGCAAAGGAAGATGAAGATCACATATACTCAAAATATCCCGTATTCATGGATTGGAAGAATCAACATAGTTAAAATGATCATATTACCCGAAGCAATATACAAATTTAATGCAATACCCATCAAAATCCCAGTGCCATTTTTTAAAGAAATAGAACAAGAAATCATCAGATTTGTATAGAACCACAAAAGACCCCAAATAGCCAAAGCAAGTAAATATAGTCTCTTCAATAAATGGTGCTGGGAAAAATGGAAAACCACATGCAAACGAATAAAACTGGATTACAGTTTTGTCCCCATGTACAAAAACTAATTCAAAATGGATCAAAGACCTAAACATCAGACCCATAACAATGTTACATAGGAAAAAAATGTAAGTACCAAACTTATGGACCTGGGTCATAGAGAACATTTTGTGAACTTGAGCCCAAAGGTAAGGGAAGTAAAGGCAAAAATAAACGAATGGGACTATATCAAACTAAAAAGCTTCTACACTGCAAAAGAAACTGGCAACAAAACAGACAGGCAGCCAACCAAATGGGAGATGATATTTGCAAACCATAGCTCCAACAGAGGTTTAATTTAAAAAACATATAAAGAACTCAGCACCAAAAAAAAATAATAATAATCCAATCAAAAATTGGGCAGAGAACCTGAAAATACTCCTCTCTCAAGAAGACATATGATCAGCCAATATGAAAAGATGTTCAACCTCACTGGCAATTAGGGAAATGCAAATCAAAACTACAATGAGATACCACCCTGTTAGAGTGGCCATGATCAACAAGACAAGCAATAACAAGTGTTGGAGAGGTTTTGGAAAAAAGGGAACCTTCATTCACTGCTGGTAGACTGGTACAACCACTATAGAAAGCAGTCTGACAATTTCTCAAAAAATTAAGAATAGAGCTGCCATATGTCCCACCAATTTCACTCCTGGATATATAACCGAAAAACTCAAAATCATGTATTCAAAAAAATATATGCACCCTTATGTTCATTGTGGCATTATTCATGGTGCACAAGACATGGAAACAACCAAAGTGTCCTGCGATAGAGGACTGGATAAAGAAGAGGTGGTACACATACACAACGGAGTACTACTCAGCCACGAGAAAGGATGAAATAGCACCATTTGCAACAACATGGATGGACCTTGAGAACATGATGCTAAGTGAAATAAGTCAGTCAGGAAAAGCTAAGAACCATGTGATTTCACTCATATGTGGGATATAAAACTGAAACTCATGAACACAAACAGCAGTGTGGTGGTTGCCAGAGGGAAGGGAGTTGGGGGAGAAGGGGTCCTAATATAAGGTGCCTTTGGGTGGTGGGTACATGATGCAATATACAGATCTTGTAACACAGAAACCCACACCTGAGTGGTGGGTGATAGTTCATGTTGTGGGTGACAGTGATGGGTGACAGTTCATGTTGACCAATTTCACCCCAATAAGTTTAATTTAAAAATTAAATGCTACTGGTATCTAGTAGAGACCAGGAACGCCACTAAACATTCTACAGTGCACAGGACTGACCACCCACCCCCACAAAGAATTATGTGGCTCAAAATGTTAATAGTGCCAAGACTGAGAAGTCCTGGCTAATATAAAATAAATGTTTTTGCCCTGGCAAGTTTGGCTCAGTGGATAGAGTGTCGGCCTGTGGACTGAAGGGTCCCAGGTTCAATTCTGGTCAAGGGCACATGCCTGTGTTGCAGGAGGCAGTCGATCAATCTCATCATTGATGTCTCTCTCTCCTCCTCTCCCTTCCTCTCTGAAATCAATAAAAATATATAAAAAATAAATGTTTTGCTCTTCTCCCTTCCTGGCTCTGCCCCCTCCCATCTGCAACTCGCTTGCATAAATTCATCAGGCTTTTTCTGAGGGAATATGTTTTTTGAAGTTACCAGGTATTAAGGGCTGCAGATCCAAATCAAAGATATTTAGAAGAGAAAACAAAGAAGTCAACTAATTAATAGTGAGTACATGAACACTATTAAGACACTTAATCAGCCAGATGGGATTTAGTTTTAGCAGGAAAGGTTTAAAATCTTTCCTTCCAAATCGTTATTTCCCAAGACAGAATGCTATTGTGTCTCTCAAAGGCTATAAAGTCTTTGAAAGAACATCCATTCACAGATTTTGAAAGAATCTCCTTATTTACTAAATGTTCTGTGGGTGACAGCCAAGGCTGCTGCCATAATGAAGGAGGGGCCTGCCTGTGCTAATGTTTCCTTGTATTGTGAGGGGAGCCAAAAGAACACCCATTACATTTCATTGAAATTAGCTTCTTATATTGAGCCAGGATTTCAAACAGCTGAATAGATCAGAATATTGTCTTTAGGCATTTGTTAATTTGAAATGACATGCTTTGTAATTTTTACCTGCTCTTGACTAAAAGCATAAAGTGCAAATTAGTTGTTTTTGTTTTTCCTTCACTAATAACCAATACTTGCAAAATATTTTTATATTGAATTAAAAAATGATTCACTCTAAGTATAGCTCACTGTAAGTAATCTGTGTTGCTTTTGGCTTATAGTCTGTTTTCTAATAATTTTTTTTGTTTGGTTGTTTTTAGAGAAGCTTCTGATAATATCGCAGTACAAAATCTGAAGGGGTCATTTTCTAATGCTTCAGGTATAATTACTAATTACAATCTAAACATAATAATGCTTTTATGTGTTGTTTTCTGTAAGCACTATGTGGCTAACTACTTATTGCATCAAATGTATATATTTTTAAGTAACATATATATAATTAATTGTACCAAATGGAATTTATCATTATGCTTTGAAACTCACATCTTAGAAAATAACAAGATGATTACTGGTGATTACTGGGCATTTGGTGACTTCTGATCCTGGTATTCTTTGTCTTAGTATCTTATTTTTACAAGTGGTTTAATCTTTCTTCAACTTAGTTTATGGGATAGATTTATTAAATGTGTATACTTTTCCTGGAAATTTTCCCCATATACAGAATTGAAGAAAAGTATTTTGAAATCCTTCAGGGAAAGATGCTATATATATATATTTTTTTTTTTCTTTTTCATGAAAGCCAAGCAGGAACAGTGGTGATAGTTATGCCTTTAGTTTCATCACATCTATCTTACTGAAAAAGAAGTGTCCTAATTAAGTCCACAAGAAGACATATTTGGCTTTTAACAGAATTGGATCTTTTTGGTTCATTTCTGTTAGTATTGACTCTCTGTCACCATCAGATCTCAAATACTTTGAGGAATTTAAGTTAGTATTAGTTTCAGAGATAATGTTTTATTTTCTTCATAAGTACATGAGGTTTGGGACTCATATTGCCTCCCTTTGTTTTTGTCACTTCCCACACCCACCTGAGGAGAGAAGGCTGTTGGTTTTGACGGAAGCATCCAAGCTGCTGGGTGTTGAGGTTCTTTTTCTCCCTGGGCAATTGCAGGCAGTTGCAGAAACAGAAAACAAGGCCCAGATTATGAGCCCCATTGAGTCACCCCAGAGGGTATTCTATTAATATCTCCACCCCCTCGGCGGTGTTGGAGAACACAGGACCAGAGACGGTCATGAAGTCTGAAGCTCTCTCTGTTTCAGGTCTGTTTGAAATCCATGGAGCAGCCGTTGTCCCCACTGTGACTGTGATAGCCCCGGAGAAGCTGTCAGCCAGCACTAAGCGGCGGTACGAAACTCAGGTACATGTTGGAGTCCAAGGCTTTCTAAGGTGAGCTACAAAGGAAGGAAACTGGAAAGGAAAATAAAAGAGTGTTCTGGAAATATTTTCCTTCCCACTTCCCTAACTTTGTGGCTTCTGAAAGTTTCATCAACACAGTCATCTCTCTGGCACCGAGATTTTGCCACATCTGTCCTCCAAAGAGGCGTCAGTGTGGACTGTGGGCCCCTAGAAGCAACTGTCAGAATTATTGGATCTAAACAAAAGCTTTCTCATCTGGCTCTAATGGCAGGTGGAGTTTGTGGAGGTTTTTTTGTTGTTTTTAGAGGGTCGGACCTGCATTACCACCATTTGTCCACCATCCAGAACTGAAATATCATTGCTGACATGTACACATAAGGAACTGTTTGACATTGAAATTGGGACTCAAAAGAACTGTTGGCCCAGAAAGAAACTCACTACAGACTGATTCATTTGCCTCTCAGCATAACCATTATTGCTTGTCCCATTTTCAGTTCTTATAAGTGTATTTCTAGTATCACATGATCTCACTCATCTAGGGGAAATAATGAACAACATAAACTGATGAACAAAAACAGACCCGGATACAGGGAAGCATCGATCAGATTGTCAAACCTCAGGGAAGGTAGGAGAGGGTGGGGGTAAGGGGGAGCAATCAACCAAAGGACTTGTATGCATGCATGTAAGCCTAACCAGTGGTCACGGACAACAGGGGGGTGGGGGCATGCATAGGGAAGGGTTTGGGAGGGGAATGGGGGGATGAGCACAAATATGTGATACCTTAATAAAGAAATTTAAAAAATATATATTTTATTTATTTATTTATTTCAGAGGGGAAAGGAGATAGAAACATCAATGATGAGAGATAATCATTGAGTGGCTGCCTAAATGGAGTTTGTTTTTGCTTTAAATAACAAAGCAGAAGAGATCTATCCCAACACTTGAGGCAAAAACATCCTTACATATATTTTGGTATCTACTATCTGCCTGATTCTGTGCTAAGTGCCATGTAAGATATAAAAGACATAGGACATGGCCCCACTCCTCAAAGAGTTTGTAACCTTAGAAGCATATGCATTTTATGCTTGGAGAACAATAGATGTGAATAAGTAACAGAATGCTGAATTAAATATCTATAATAATAAAAGCATAATATGCTAATTAGACCAGACGTCCTTCCGGACAAAGCCTGGACAAAGCCGGGGCTGCAGCCGCAGGATCGAGGCAGCGCTGTGGCTGCGAGGGAGAGATCCAGGCAGGCTTCATGGCTGCGAAGGCCTACTCTTGCACAAATCTTGTGCATCGGGCCTCTCGTATTTAATCTGAGTGTTAGAGTGTACTACAGACATGTGGGAGAGACAGAGGTCAGTATTTGTTTCACAGAGATGGTCCCTGTGGGATTGAAATAGGGAGAAAAGGTTAGGGTTTTCCAGTTGGGAAGGATGGAAGGAAAGGCGGCATGGACATTGCTACTGAGCACGGTCAGGATGCCGGCCTCACTTGGGAAGAGGGTGAGTGTTGGACAGCAGTCATTTTTTAGAAATGTAATTAGATTGAAATACAGAAGATCAGGTTACCTCACTTTTGTAAGCTCTCCTGGCTATTTCTCAGGATGTTGGTGGAAACTAATTTTTCACATCTTTCTACCGTATTTCAGTTCCATGTTCTCACTGCTACCACCTTCCCCTTTTTCCAAATTTAGCTTAGTGCTGAAATCTCCCTGCTTCCACATGAGTTTCACCACACTGAGTTTTTTACTAGGTATCATTTCAGAATTATAAAGAAATAAGCAACTTAGGTGGGTTATTAAACAAACTATAGATAGGCTACAAAATCTCATTTCCCAGTATCATAATGGGATACACATACATCTTTCTGAGGTGGATTAAACTCAAATTCTAGGGTAATATTTGGGGTCCTTTCTAGGCCTTGGTTTGTCACATAATTGTTTCCTGGAACAGGACATAGAATGGCAAGAAAGATGGCTTGGTTTGACAGGTTCTGAATTCTGACATGTTTTCTTTTTGTTAGGTACAAACCCGACTTCAGACCTCCCTTGCCAACTTACATCAGAAAAGTAGTGAAGTTGAAATTTTGGCTGTAAGTTACTTTCTTTAACCTTTTGAGGACGGCCTCTGTCCATACTGTCAAAGTAGTTTCCTCCAAGGTCAGGGCTTTTTTACTCAGTGTCAGCAGTATTGGGGTACAAGCCTGTTATCCTGACATGGATCTCATGTAATCTAAAGAACTGGGGAGAACAATTGAAGGTTTTGTTTGTTTCTCCTACTTCCTTCCTCTGAAGTGAAAATGAAAATCCTTTTTCTAAATGTTTCAGGCCTTTGCCTCACTAAGCCTACACTGAGTGCGGGTTGCAGTGTCAAACCTCTGGAGGAGTGCAGTGTGTGGGAACTAGGAGTACAGTTCTCCAGGGCTGAGATCTTGTCCGTGCGTGGTTCATTAAGTCTGCTCTATAGTACAATAGCATCCCGGACTCTGCCAGCCACTTTCATGTTGCTCCATCCAGAGTGGTACCATCATCATAAATCAGTATGTGCTGCTGGGGGTTCTCTGACAGATTATGTACATTTTTGTGTATTGACAGGTGGATCTACCCAAAGAAACAGTCTTACAGTGTTTATCATTAGAGGTAAGCAAAACGAACTCTTCTGCATTGTGGCTTTTAAAATCCCAAAGCTTTGCCAAAAAAACAACACTGAAAATGGTATTATTTTCTTAGTGATATTAGGTATTTTTTGTCAGTTCCAGGAATTTGGTAACATTGTTCCTTTATGTGACATATATATTACTAAATCAGATTTTAAAAGAATCATACTTTTCTGGTGACTTTCTTTTAAATTTCAGAGATTATTTAACAAATAACTAGAGCTTTTATTGAGTGTCAGGCTCTGGCAGGCCTTGTCCTAAGTATTTTACAAATTTTAAACTCATTTAATCATAACAAACCCAAGGGAGAGGTACTATTGTTATCATCATTTTACAGAGAACAGAAGTACTTGAGGTCACCCAACTAATAAGTAGTAGAGCCAGTATTTGAACCTAGGTAAAGTAGTAGAATCAATGTTCTTAACCACTGTACATGTCATACCTTCATTCCAACTAGGGAAGCTCATTTGTAGAACCAGAAATGATGGAAGATTTTTTGTAAAAATTTAATTTAGGTACTTTTTTATGTCCCCCCCCCCCAACACACACACACAAGTAAATATCCTAATCCTATATAATAAAGATGTAATATGCAAATGGTTGTTACGCCGTGAAGCATAACAACTGACCACGTAACCACCAGATCACAGATCAGCAGGAGGGTAGGGAAGTGGCAGTGAGCTACAAGTGAGCAGCAGAGAGTTACAAGAGGGGCAGGGCAGCAAGCTATGAGGGGGGGGGGGGTGGCGGGGGATGGAGGGAGCTACAGGAGGGCAGGGCAGTGGACAGAGAGCTACTGGAGGGCAGCATCAAGCTACTGGGGAGCTACTGGCGCACAGATTCGTGCACAGGGCTACTAGTTATCAAATAACCAAATAACTTTTTAAATTTTTAATTAATAGTTAAACCTTTGCTATTAAGAATGCTTAACTATAATCACAGCTATAGGTGACTTTTGCAACATCATATCAAAGATTACTTTGTCTATCCAGATTAAATCAGATGAAAGATGAACTTTGCCCCAAAACTAATGCTTCCTACTGTATTTTCTGTTGTCTTATAAATAAGCATATACCACTACATTGGCAGTGTATTGTCTTATGATCCATTCAGATGGATGCACAGCAGAGGTGGTATGTCCATTATACAAAAAATAGACAACAGGCAGAAATAACTGGTCTAAAGTCAGATCAGCACACACTGTGCTGCTGTATTGTATCTAATAAGGTGATCTGCTGTAAAGAAAACTGATGCTTCAAAGAGGACTCCCAGCAGTCTGCCCAGCAGTTCTAGTATCGCCCTATAATGATTTCTTCAGTATAACTGAAGGGGAGAAAGGCATTGGACTTTCACTAGTGATCCAGAAAAAAGCCACTTAATAAACCCTAGTACCTGTTGTTAAGTCTCATTTATTTTTTTCTAGTGGGATGCTGATGAACAGACATTTGACACAACTGTGAAGCAGCTGCTGTCACGCCTGCCAAAGCAAAGACAAAGATACCTGAAAGTAGTCTGTGATGAAATTTATAACATCAAAGTAGGAAAAAAGTAAGTTATCACTTAGGCACCACAGATTTCAAAACGGGTTAAAACTCGAGGAGGGTTTTTAAAGTGACATAGTTTATTGTCTAGAGGTTTGATGGCTAATAAGCTGTTATGTTAGAACTGCAACTCAGGACTGAACCACAGTCATGATCTTGTCATTAACAAAACCAAGGTCTCAGAAGTAACTATCCCAATTATAAATTTTAATCACCCAGGTAACTCCTAGAACTATGTTTAAATAATAGAAAACAGCTGTGACTACTTTGCTTTATGTCCTCATGTCAGAAGCCAGCTGTTCATATTCTCTTCCCCTTAAAAGGCAATGACAAAGCCTGTGAATGGTGGTCTCCTTGTATAGGCCCTTATACTGCAGACCCTTACCAGTCACAGCTTTTGTAAACTTGTGCAATGTTAGTGCCTAGCCTTCCTTGTTTTTGATTAAACAAAACTCCTACAGTTAGGTGCTCTAAAAATAAATTTTTACTAACCCTGTTCTCTATCCATTTTACTGATCCTACTTTTCCCCTTCTTTTGCAGGGTGTCTGTGCTATTCCTATATAGCTACAGAGATGACTACTACCGAATCTTATTTTAATTCTAGAGAAAAGTCATTACATTGTTCAGACAGGAGCTGTAAAATGTTGTACATTCAATCTAATTTTAAATTAACTTTACATTTTAAGAAGCTGTCACACAAAGTGGAGCTTTGTAAGTTTTTCATTTGTAATATATATATATAAATTTATCTTTTGCAATATAATAAATGCTTTCATATATTTCCTTTTTAACTGCAAATCTATTGACACAAAAGGTTTTGTGGAGCTAGAAGACAGGAAAACAGCCATGTTCTTCCCTTAGGAACTATGATAAAATTATATAGCCTGGCCCTGGCTGGTATGCATGATGGTTAGTGTCCACCTACGCACCAAAGGATTTGGATTTGATACCCAGTCAAGGGCATATGCCTAGGTTGTGAGCTCCATCCCTGGTAGGGGGCGTGCAGGAGGCAGCCAATCCATGTTGCACTCTCTCTTCGATGGTTCTCTCCCTTTCCCTTCCTCTCTCTCTAAAAAATCAATAAACTATTCTTTAAAAAAAAAAAAAATTATATAGCCAGTTGGGAAGACTACCCATGAACTAACACAAAACACAAATTTCAATAAAATTTTCAAGTTTCAATTCCAATGACCTAGAAGATAGGGCTAAAGCCGATTCATAATCATATAATCCCAGAATCAGTACTTATTGCCAGGAATTATTAATATGGGGAGAGAAAAAGAATAAATAAGAGATAGTCAGTACTGATAAATAGATAGGTTTAATGATGCACTGTTCTTCACACAGATGCCTGCAGAGTCTTTAACTAAAATCCAGGAATATGCAAGTAGGCAACATAGACCAATTAGCCAGATCTAAAATAAACTGGCTTCTTATAACTACCCTGTAAACATCACAGCTCTCCTTCCATCCAAAATGAACATAATCTCACATGAAAACACTTAATGTAGGGGAACCAGAAACCTAGTTTTGTGGCCAAAAGTAAAAACCAAAGGAAAATTAGCAATTTGGTGGTTAGTTGTTGAAAGCAGAGAATCTGGAGCCCTTCACTGTGCTGCTTTGCTCTTCTTACTCTTGCTCTTTTTGTCCCTCTTCTTCAGCCCATCCATGTTTGCTCTTAATAGGTTTGAATAAGCCTAAAAGACACAGAGCACGACCTTAGTGGGAAGAGCTACAAATTGGTGGGGCAGCTGCCCTGTTTCCATAATGGCTTCAGTGTGGCCAAATCAGAAAGTCTACCTGATAAAGCAAATGACACCACGGGACACTTGTACCTGAAGGAAAATGGTGTAAGAGGAGAACACTCACATTTTAGCAGCTTCTGCAACACTCACCCACTGTGAGTTGCACTTTTTTTTTTTTTTTAAGCAAAAACAGATAAACATAGGCAACTTGTTCAACTTTACTACAGGCAGAGCATATCTGAAGCCTAAGATGGCAAAATCTAGCTTATAAAAACTTAAAAGGAAGGAGCATCAGTGTTGAAAGTAAAATTCATAGCCTGGCAGCTCTTATTCAGAAACTACTGGTGAAACATCACAGGAGAGCAGTGAACCTAAATGTCAATGTTCACCCAGTGCTCAACGTTATGCTGACTTGCCCTAAGAGAGGGACAGAGGGAACAGCAGAAACTCACCATCTGAAACTTATTCACTTCTTTGGAGCTCACCTGGAAAAGAAGAGGGGGAAATGGTCACCCCTAGTATCCATACAGTAATCCCCTGCCACACCCTAGATAAGAACTCAAAGCCTCCTAATCGTTAAAATATCCCTTCTCAGTCTCAGAGGTCATGATACACTAAAGGCTATCTTCCTACTTCACTCTCCTCTGCCTGGGAACAAGCAAAGTTTGGACTTTTTTCCACATGAGACTTGTGCCATGAGGGGAAAGAGGCAGAATTATGTTCCTGAAGAAGCTGTGCTTCTCACCTCTATTGAAATCTCTTGCACACATAGCATGACTTTTTCTCCCTGGGTTCTGCGATGTCAAAGGACTAAGTACTAATCTTTTCTGCAGGATACATTTAAACTACTCCCCATCTTATTTTATACCTATCTTCCTTTAATTCAAGCCTATGTAAGCAAAATGCAAACCACCACATGAAATCCTACCTCTAAAAATTCTTTGGGTTTTCTTACTTCGTGATACCCAACTTTATATTTTAAAACCCCATAAGCTTTACTGTAAATGTCCTCGAGATAACTGGTAAAGGGAGGCATCAACTAATTATGGTCTTCAAGCTCACGAATATCGTATACTGATGTGACTGGAACGGGAAGGCAGTCTGGTTCTGCCCCAGCAGAATAAGGAAGTACAGGCCAGGCCACCACAGTAAAGCAATTATCACAACAAAGCAAGTCACAGCCTTTTTGCCAGTGGAGGGCCTTGCCTTAATTGGTAATAAACATCTGGCAGCATAATAAAGCATAATAAAAAGAGGAATGTCTGTATTCATTCAGAACCCATGGAGTCTCTTGGTAATTGAGAGAGTATAAATTTAGGCCAGAGCCCTAGTGTTCCCTTTCAAGCCATATTCAACCTTAAGCCAACACTAGAGCTCTGGACTAAACTTATACTCTCTCAAGTACCAAGTCTACATATAGCTACATGCTTACTATGCGAACCACAAAAAAAAGAAATAATTAGCTTAAAAGCATCATCTGGTGACAAGAAGTTGGTCATGGAAAGGCCAGCACAGTAAGCTAAGGGCATAAGTAATCATATATTCACTGCTCCTTAAAATGCTACCATAAGGACCAATATGCTAATTTTATTTCTACAAAACTTTCAGCAGAACAAGTGTTTGACTTCCACCTTCATTTTAATTTTGCTCTTGGGTTTTCTATTACGAAGGTAATAAAAGAAAGCCCTGATCCCACTCTGGCCAGGTGGCTCAGTTAGTTGGAGTGCCATCCTATATACCAAGAGGTTATGGGTTCGATTCCCAATCAGAGCACATACCTAGGTTGCAGGTTCGGTCCCCAGTCGGGGCATGAATGGGAGGTAACTGATGGATGTTTCTCCCTCTCTCAAATCAATAAAAACACATCCTCAGGTGAGGATTTTTAAAAAGAGGGGAAAAATGCACTGATCCCAAAACAGCTGGGGAGCTACACAATAACTACCCTTCATTTAAAACCAAAACAAGCCCTGGACGGTGTAGCTCAGTTGGGCAATGTCTACTGCATTGAAAGATGCTGGTTCCACCTGGGTTGCAGGCTCATCCCTAGTAGGGGTTGTGCTGGAGGCAGCCTATCGATGTTGCGTTCTCCCTTCAATGTTTCTCTCTTCTCCCTCTGTAAAAATCAACTATTCTTTAAAAAATAAAGTAGCCCTAGCCGGTTTGGCTCAGCGGATAAAGCGTTAGCCTGCGGCCTTAAGGGTCGTGCATTCCAGTCAAGGACACATACCCGGGTTGCCGCCGATCCCCAGGAGGCAGCCGATCAATGATTCTCTCATCAATGTTTCTCTCTCCCCCTCTCCCTTCCTCTCTGAAATCAACGAAAAATAAATGTTTCCTTTAAAAATAAAACAAAACCTGGTTCAGATATGCCACCTGCTCAGTTAAGTTTAAGTCTTTAAACTCCAAAACTGTAGTGTTACGAACCCAACTCACCACAGTGCTAATCTTCTTTTTCCCATCAGTAGCTCTTAACAGACACTTGTTGTCTGAGGGCTCAAAGCCCTCCACTGAGCCTTTCCTTGGAATGGGTTTAGTTCGGCCATCATCTGCAAGGAAAATACACCCTGGTGAACACAGCCACAGACGTTGTTAGGGGGTAGGTAAAAAAGTAATAATTAGGGAAGGAATAGAAGAGGACCCCTAATCCACCTGCACTGCTCTAGTTCTGTTAACCACCTTATCCACCATTATCTCAAGTTTGGCCAAAACCTGGAAAACGACTTGCTACTTCCACAATCAGTGGGTTTGGGATCCTTAACAAGGAGAAGAACCATGACGTCTGGGCCCCACTGTAACCGGGACCGGCTTAAGTTGCTAAGCGCTGCGGGCCACAACCCCTGAGTCTTTGGTGCCTCTGCCCTGAATGTGCCCAGTACACGGTGGAGGAAGGCGGGAATGAGTCGGGGGCTGACTCGGGGTTCCCAGACATCGGGCACCCAGGCTGGGGCACCGCTCGGCCTCCCCGCTCCCTCCCGGCCCGGCCGCGTGGACAGCTGCTTACACTTCTTCAAGGTGATGAACACACTGCCCGACAGCCGGCACTTCTGGAAGAGCCTGGTCAGCTCCGTCAGGAACTGGAACACAACAAACCAGGCCCCGTTAAGCAGCCCCAAGTCCCCGCCGCGTCAAGCCCCACTCCCACCCGCCGAAGGAGACAGCGGTCCCGAGCTAAGCCCCGACTGCACCCCTCCCCGGCGGGCCAGGCCTGGCTTACCTGCTCACTCTCCAGCAGAACCATCCCGGCTCCGCTGGCCCCACTCAAGCCACATAAGACCCAAGCAATCGGAGCCGGAAGTTCCTGCCAGGCTGGGTGGGGACTTCCGCTTCTAGATTGCAACTCTATTCCACCAATCCCTGCCTCCGCCCTCTCACCGCCCCTCCTGCCCGCGCCTGCGCTCCGGGACGCCGCGTCCCTTCCCGGACATTTGGGTTGTCTGGGATTTCACTGACAAGAAATCCTCTCTCCCCAGTTAGAGTTGAGGAAGTGAGAGCGCGAAAGAAAGGCTTGATAGAAACCTATAGTTTCTACCTAACAGTACAGTGCCTCAGTTTCCCCATCCTCATCATAAGGATAATAATAGTGTCCACTTCACTGGTTGTGAAGAATAAATGAATTTATATTAAATACCTAGAACAGTGCCTGGCACAGAGGAAGTTCTGGATAAATGTTAGCTGTTACTGTTATTTTCATTATCATTATTATTACTCTAAATTGCCATGGTGGGTCTCTGAACCCTCCCTCTTCTCTGACCAGGCTGGGTGGCCCTGAAGGACCTCTAGCAAGAAGGACTGGAACCCCGTCTTGGTTTTACCTCTGGATTCAATCAAGAGACCTGTGTTGGAGGCCCTGCTATGCCAGTAGCCAACTTGAACCCTAGGCCCTTGACTTGAAGTCAAGCACTCAACGTGCGATGGGTTTTCACTGAGAGCCTCTTAAGCCTGTGCCAGGCACTGCTGTAGGAGCTGGGGATACAACAGAATATGACCAGCTGAACTCCTGGTTTCCTGGAACTTGGATTAAAAGAGTAGTGAAGAAACACAATAAAACGAGTAAGAAGTATAGCTTCAGGTAATGGTAAGTGCTGTGAAGACAAGTAAGCAGGGTGATACAGATGAGAATTACGAGGGAACTACTTTAGGTTGGGTCAGGGAAATCTCTGGGAACTGAGTGGAATGCGGACAGATTGTTCCAGACAACAGGCAGTGGCTAGGACAAAGGTCCCCAAAGGGAAACTGGTTGCCCTGTTTCCACAAGGCTGGGGGTGGGGTGGGAATGGAGAGGGCATTCGGAAGGGGTGAAGGGGTGTGAAGAGCTTGGAGAGGTAGTCACATAGGGCCTATGGCCATGGTAAGTTTGGATTTTGTTCCAGGTACAAAGAGAAGTTTCTCGTTAAGCTCTAAACCGGATAGTGACAATCTAACTTACATTTTTAAAAGATCTCCCTTTCTGTGGTGTGGAGAATGTCAGTAGAGAGACAAGGCAGGAAACAGGGAGTCCCACTAGACTAGAAGATCAAATTAGCTTCCTTTACCACAAACTTAGTGGCTTAAAACAACATGAATTTATTCTTTTTTGTTGTTGTTGTTAATCCTCACCAGAGGCTATTTTCTCCATTGCTCCTGGAGAGAATGGAAGGGAGGGAGAGAAGGAGGGAAGGAGAGAGAGAGAGAGAGAGAGAGAGAGAGAGAGAGAGAGAGAGAGAGATGGGAAAGAGAAACATCAACTGGTTGCCTCTCACAACCCAGGTACATGCCCTCAATTGATAATCGAACCCTCAACCCTTTGGTGGTTGGGCCAATGCTCCAACCACTGAGCAACACTGGCCAGGTGAATTTATTCTTTTCCAGATCTGGAGGTCAGGCTTCTCATATCAATGTGTCTGTAAGGCTGCACTCCATCTGGAAGCTTCAGGGGAAATCTGTTTTCTTGCCCGTCTAGAAGTCACCTGTCTTCCTTGACACATGGCCTCTTCCTTAACATTATTTCAACCTCTTGGTGTGATTATCACATCTCCTCCTACTGACTCTGATCCTCCTGTCTCCCTCTTGTAAGGACCTTATGGTCTCATTGGGCACACCTGGACGACCCAGAATAGCCACCCTATCTCAAGATCCTTAATGTAATCACTTCTGCAAAATCCTTTAAACATATTAAGGTAACATATTCACAAGTTCTGGGTATTAGAACAATAGACATTGGGGGGGGGGCAGGATGCTAACACAGAAGTTATTGCAAAAATCCAGGTGCTAGTACACTTGGAATCAGATTAGGGTAAACAGCAGGTCCTCAATTAACTTTATTTTGTTCAATATCATTTTATTATAATGTTGATGATGTACCCTGGGAACTTAACTCTTGTTTATATAAATTAGCCTATGGTAAAATTGTTTTCATTACAGGTCATTTTGCTTAAAGTCGCAGAACCTACAGACAGACTTAAGTGAAGACACTGTAGAGTCAACAGGGCTGATGTTCAATTGGATATGAACATTAAGAGGGAAAGAGAAATCAGGGCTGTCTCATAGGTTTTTTATCTGAGCAACTGGATGGATGGTGGTGCCATTTGCTAAGATAAGAAAGGCTTAAGAAGTAAAAAGTTTTTGTTTTCACAAGGAATAAAAAAAAGGCCTTGATATTCCACTCTTTGAGTTACAACTATTATGACAATTGCGAGGGAGGCAAGAGTGGTAGCGGGATGAAGAATTAATTAGAAGGGGTTCGATGGCTGCAAGTCTAGTCCACTTAGTCTTTGTACTGGAAGGACTCATCACCAGTTTAGTTGAGAAGACCCATGCAGATGAGGGCTTCTGTCACCCTGAGAAGGGGTGCCTATTTTCAGAGTAACCCTTCTCCTCCTGGCCTACAGCCCGGGGAATGTGGATGCTAGTGCTACAGTGGTTCCAGGCATTGTCCCGGCCCCCTTGGGATCATAGGCTCCGATGAAGTGGGTGTTGCTTGCTCAGCCTCTGGAAGGACTCCTCAATGTACTTCAGACTGTTTTCCTCTCACATGACCTTGGTGCTGAAGTTGGTATGACTGTCCACACCATTCCAGTTCCCAGAAATGGGCTTAGGATCAAAGGTTGCTATTACTCCAAGATGATATCCCATGTGGGTTCCATCACAGAGTCCTATCTGGAATTCCCACTGGGTGGGCATGACCTCAGCATTTGGACCCTTGGTCTTAATGCCAGCATTGAGCAGGCTGGGTAGTGAACCTCCACAATGTCCCTGCCTTCGGCTCTGTCTGCTCCCACACCACAGTAGGGGCCCAAGGAATCCATTGGAAAGTCAACCACAGGAGTAACCATCTGTGCCCATAAGAGTATATTCCTGCTTCATTCCAAACCAGGAGTGCTGATTACTCACTATGTCAATTACCCCTTTACAGTTATGCCTTAAATTGGTCTCTACAGGCTTTCATTTGTACTTGAAGACTTCACAGAACACCATCTTGTTGGGATCGTTGTAGAAAGGGTCCTGAAACATGGCAGCAGGGAAAAGATAAATATCACTGTTAGAGTCTTCAGACTGTAAAGTACTAGAGCCATCAAAATTCCACCCGGGCAACTCTTCATTACACTTGGGCTCACTGTCCAAGGTCAGGGTCTTGCATCACAGTCCTTCTCCAGTATCATCAATCCAGATATACATAGCTTGGACTTTATCACCCTGAGGCAGGGACATGTATACTTCCTTGGTGACTTTGTTTAAGTGGAAACTCACTGAGGTGGAAGAGGTATTAGGGGACAAGTAGGTGGCCAGTAGGTAGCTCAAGAGAGTGAGGTGCAGGGAGAAGAGAAGAGGCTGGAGGAGCTGCTGAGATGCTCCCAACCTCAGCTCTGCCAGGAAGTAAAAAGTTTTGTAAAAAAGATGAAAAGTTTTTATTTTGGTCAAGTAATATCTGAGATGCCTATGACATGTGTAAGTGGAACTATCAAGTAAGCAGCTGAATATACAAGTTTGGAGCTTGGTGGTGTGGTAAACACTATAAAAATTTCGGAGAGTCATCTTCATATGCCATGGGACTAGCACAGACTGGAACAGTCTGGTGAAAACCCCTCCTTATGGGGCTACCAGCGCAGGACCACTCTGCCATGACCACCATTATGAATAACCTTTAATGAGCTGTAGGCCTTGGGATTTCTAGTTCAGAAGTCAGAATTCTTGTTAGGAGTCCCAGATTGACCAACATCTAAGTCCTGAGGGCCGATGGAGGGTAACCCCTCGGACCCTTTTATTTTCTTTGCCTTTCATCAAGAATCACATAATGGGAGATTACCAAAAGCTTCAGATCCTGGAGAACCAAAACCCAGCAGAGGTCTGCTACAAAAGATCATCAGCTTAGGATGAGAAGTGGGCAGAGGGTGCTGAACATTTGAAAGAAACCAAGAAATCAGAGAGTAAATATATTCGAGATGTGTTATCAGATTGCCAGAGAACATCAGAGCCCACTTGATATTCATGGTCATGAATTTAAGTGGAACCCATTGCAGTGCTTGTGGGATCTAAGGGCTGGCCTAAATGATGATCATTTGGCTCTGAGCTTCTATCATTCATTGAACATTGAGTGATGTTCTTTGAAGCCATGGGATTGGTGCTGGGAGCACCATGGTAAAGGAAATGGCCCTACCCTACAAGAGAACAGAGCATAGAGGCCATGATTCATCTGGAGCTTCATCAGTATTCGCCATCAGTTGGACACATTTCTGCTTCCCATAGCCTCAGTCAGACCTCAATTCCATTAAAGAATTAACAATTATGGAGAAACCAAGATGGCCGCATAGGTAAACACCTAAACTGCTTCCTCACACAACAATTTCAAAACTACAACTAAAAGACAAAATGGACATCATCCAGAACCACAGGAAGGCTGGCTGAGTGGAAATTCTACAACTAGAAGGAAAGAGAAAAGCACACTGAGACTCAGAGGAGCTGCAGGAGGCAGAGGTATGAGACATGCGTGCACGGAGAGGACTGGCAACTGAGCGTGTGGCTGGCTTTCTCAAGTGGGAGGGAGACAAAAGCTCCCAACTGCTCTGAACTCCAGTCCTGGGCGAGACTCTGGGGACCCAGACTCATTTGGGGAGAAACTGGACTGTCTGGCATCGGGCAAAACTCGAGGGCGGCTTTCTCTCAGAGGTGCTTGCAGCAATTACCGCGGGACACTGAGACCTAGGGGCCTCTTAGGGCAGGGCTGATGGGAAGCCATTGCTGTCTGCTCCGCCCTGAGACTCCGCCCCATCCAAGCTGAGCACAGAGGCTATTGCAAGTCTTGTCTCATAAGGGTGTCTCCAGCACAGAAGTTCTCCCAGCGTAGACACAGCTAATCCTCACAGCCAATTGGCCTGGAGGTCAATTCCTCCCAGTGATACCAACAACAATCAAGGCTTAACTACAACAAGACTGTGCACACAGCCCACAAAGGGGTGCACCAAGAGTGTCCACCTCAGGTAACTGGGGAGGCTGAGCCACTGGGCCCTATAGGACACCTAGCACACAAAGCCACTCTGTCAACTCAGGGAAGCAGCCAAAATGCAGAGACAAAGAAACAGGTCACAAATGAAAAAAATGGAGGAAAACAAATGACTGGATATAGAGTTCAAAACCACGGTTATAAGGTTTTTCAAGAATTTCCTAGAAAAGGCCGATAAATATAGCGAGACCCTTGAGGATATGAAAAAGGACCAACTAGAAATTAAGCATACACTGACTGAAATAAAAAATAATATATAGAGATCCAACAGCACACTAGAGGATCGCAAGAATCAAGTCAAATATTTGAAATACAAAGAAGCAAAAAACATTCAACCAGAAAAGCAAAAAGAATCCAAAAATATGAAGACAGTGTAAGGAGCCTCTGGGACAACTTCAAGCATACCAACATCCAAATTATGGGGATCCCAGAAGAAGAGAGAGAGCAAGATACTGAAAACCTATTTGAAGAAATAATGACAGAAAACTTCCCCCACCTGGTGAAAGAAATAGACTTACAAGTCCAGGAAACGCACAGAACCCCAAACAAAAGGAATCCAAAGAGGACCACACCAAGACACATCATAATTAAAATGCCAAGAGCAAAAGAAAAAGAATATTAAAAGCAGCAAGAGAAAAACAGTTAGTTACCTACAAGGGAACGCCCATATGACTGTCAGCTGATTTCTCAACGGAAGCTATGCAGGCCAGATGGGAGTGGCAAGAAATATTCAAAGTGATGAATAGCAAGAACCTACAACCAAGATTACTCTACCCACAAAGCTATCATTCTGAATGGAAGGTCAGATAAAGAGCTTCACAGATAAGAAAAAGCTAAAGGAGTTCATCACCACCAAACCAGTATTATATGAAATGCTGAAAGGTATTCTTTAAGAAGAGGAAGAAGAAGAAAAAGGTAAAGATAAAAATTATGAACAACAAATACATATCTATAAACAAGTGAATCTAAAAATCAAGTGAATAAAAAATCTGAGGAACAGAATAAACTGGTGAATATAATAGAATCAGGGACATAGAAAGGGGGTGCACTGACAATTTTCAGGGGGAAAGGGGTGTGGGGGGTGCAGGAAGAGACTGGACAAAAATCGTACACCTATGGATGAGGACAGTGGGGCGGGGAGGGGGGGTAAGGGCAGAGGGTGGGGTGGGAACTGGGTGGAGGGGAGCTATGGGAGGAAAAAAGAGGAACAATTATAATAATCAGAACAATTAAGATTTATTTTTTAAAAATTAACAGTTATGCTGGCCCCTGGGTGACATCTCAAGACCATCCAAGACAGAATAAACAACTCTAGTAATAGAAATATCCAAGTTTGCCAGTTTTAGCATCATATTTGGCCCAGTACAATTCGATTATTGACAGAGTATTTGGGGGGCTCTATTTTTCTGTGGGGAGTGATTAAGAGCACCTGTTCTGAAGTCAGTGATCTGGTTTCAGATCCCATCTCTGCTAGTTATTAATTATACTAGAGGCCTAGTACGTGAAATTTGTGCACTTGGGGGGGCAGTCCCTTAGCCCACCCTGTGCCCTCTTGCAGTCCAGGAGCCCTTGTGGGATGTCCCACTGCCGCAGAGGCAGGAGAAGCTCCCACCACCACCACTGCACTTGCCAGCCATGAACCCAGCTTCTGGCTGAGCGGCGCTTATGCTGTGGGAGCACACTGACCACCAGGGGGCACTCCTGCTTTGAGCATCTGCCACCTGGTGGTTAGTGCACGTCATAGCTACCATTTGTTCTGCCTATTAGCCTTTTATTATATAGGATGACCTTAGCCTCTGAAGGTTTAAATCTCTTTATCAGCAAAATGGCAATAATACTTCACAGATGTTATGATGATTTCATAAAATGCTGTAATTGAGACTCTTAGGCATGCTCTAACATGGTAAATATAGATACTTATGTTTAAATAATTAAAATTAAATAAAAGAAAAAAATTAATTCTTTAGTCCCACTAGCCACATTTCAGAGATTCAATAACCACATATATATTGGCTAATACAGAAAGAGAGTATTTCTGTCATCACAGATTCTAATGGACAGTGCCACTGTGGATACCATAGCATTGGGGCTGGCACATAATGAATTCCCAATAAGCAGTGTTATCATTTATGGACCAGCCACCTTCTGTCATTTGGATACCACCTTCTTTTTTCCTTTTTAAAAAATATTTTTATTTATTTTAATGAGAAAAAAGGAGAGAGATAGAAACATCAATTGACTGCCTCCTGCATACCCCTTACTGGGAATTGAGCCTGTAATCCCCGCACATGCCCAGATGGGAATCAGAACTGTGACCTCCTAGTTCATAGGTCATTGCTCAACCACTGAGCCACACTGGCCGGGCAAAGATATTATCTTCTTGATTTTTGCTAATCAAATACCACCTGTATTATTACTTAATATTTTTCTTCAAGTTGACTCATTTTACACTTAAACAAGTTTATTTAATATCATTATCATACATGAAAAAAACAGCAGCATTTGCCATAAAAAGGAATCATAAAAATCGGTACTATGAAACAAAATAATGTAGCTAAATTTTAAGTTTTTACGTTTAAAAACTTAAAAACAATGAATAAAGCAATAATGAAGCAAGTCAATTTTTAAAAATAGAGATCCAAAAATAAATTCCCCAATGAGGAAAACAATGAATTGTTAATGATCAGTCAGGAATAAAGACAGCTCAGTGAACAATGAAATTGAGAGTCTATTTTAAAAAGACATGGTTAAATTTTATCAAAAACACAAAATTCTGCCTTGCAATTAGGTTGGTGGCTTTTAGCCCTTGGAACAGAGGAGGCAGGAAGCTGGGTCGCAGTCTCCAAGTTACATGGACCAGACACCTTCTGGCACCTTCTCCGTCACTCACCCTAAGAGAACTGGGAAATGAAAATATCTCCCAAATCCCCTCCCACTTCCTGGGGTCTTCAGCAAAGGCCTAGGCAGCACTGAGTGCGACAGGAGCCCTTAGCAGAGGACACCTGCGTGTACTTGCCCCGCCTTAGCTGCCTCCCCAAGTGCAGGGCTGCTGCAGGCTGAGCTGGGAGGAGACAACACCCCCAGTCCTCAGTGGCCTGGGGCCTAAGGGCCTGGAGAAGCGTCCGCTTGTATCACCTAAGATCACCTCTCCAGAATGTGGTCACACATGTCCCTTCCTTAGGCAGAGCACGATTGAATTTATTAGGTTTTAATTAGGGCTAGGGTTTGAATTAGGTTCAAAGGTCTTATTTAGATGTGGGTTGATTAACTTACAGCTGTGGTTACCCGAATGCAATTAAGCTCTGCAGTGTCTGGACTCTAGTGATGGTTATAAACACAGATGCTGCCTGGCTGCCTGGGTGTGAATAACAGCTCTACTGCTTCTTGTCTAAGTGACTGGAGGCAAATTACATGGCCTCTAATGAGGGGTCACTTTTTTTAAAAAGGTGAAATAACTCTCACACACATATTTAAGATCTATTTACTTTATTATCTATCAGAGAACCAGAGAGATATTACAACTCATTCAAGGTGAATCCAAAGAACAGACCATTTATAGATCAGGAGTATTGAAATGAGTTTACAAATGGAAGCAAAATTGAATTTCTCACGAGAGGAAGATGGAATAAAATCATTTGCGTATGCATAGACTGAACAGCCATTCGGTCTCTCCAACCTACGGGTTGCAAACTAGTTTAAAGGTCATGAAAAGGTATAATCAGATGGCACCAAAGAGTGTGCTCAGTGCATGGTTTTTCACTGGAAACACCTGCTATTTTTTTTTATTCCAAATTTACTGAAATCCTTCGCTCTTTTAGTTCCCTCATCTATAAAAGGAGGACGTAATTCAAGTGCCTACCTCACTGTGAACTGGGGAGAGGTAAGTGAGTTCCTTGGATTGGAGGTGGCTGTTCCCTTTTCTGTTTGTCAAGGTGGATTCGTTCTACAGAAGCAGGTCACGATGTTAACAAGCATGGATGAGTGCCCACCTTGCCAGATGCTGTGCTGGTTTCCAGTTTCACTCTGAGGCGCACCACAGGTTCTGAACTGCCTCACTGTAGGCCCAGTGTGCTGCCGTCAGGGTCAGCTCAGGATGAAGGGGGGAGGGAGGGAGGGTGTCTTTGAAACAGAGAAGGGAATGACATTGGTTGACCCCCTGAGTCTGTGGGAAGTGGTTAGCTCTGGTGGCAGCATCCTAGAGAAGGCCACAGGTGAGGCCAGAGGGAATTGAGGATGTGTCCGAGACATCTGGGTGCTCAGTGTGAGAGAATAACCTCCCTGTAGCCATGGCAACACATTCCTTAAACTGAATCCACCCAGACACTCCGAACTAACAATTCCTTTATTCTTTGTATCAGTCAGTCAATCCACAAGTGTTCACTGTGTATCTTCTTGGGAGATGCAGGGCCCCAGGAACTTCTGCTTCCCACACTCCCAGGATGAACTCCCAGATTTAGATCCCAGCCCTAGTTCCCTGGAGCGGCATGGTGAGAGCACCGGACTGGGAGTCAGGGGGGCCTGGGTTTGCCTCTTGTCCCTTACTTTGAGCTAGGTACTTAGCCGCAGTTTCCTCTGCATAGTACCTACCACAAAGGGCTGTTTTCAGGTTTCGGTGAGATGATCTATGAAAAGGGCCCACGGTAAGCACCAAACAGATGTATTTCTTTTATGTGTCACCATTACATTAAGGACTTAGACCAGATTGCTAAAATTACTTCCACTTACAAACTTCTGAGAGCCACTGCTTCTCAGCCCCTGGCCCCTTCTGGGGGCCTTAGGGAAGTTTCTGGAGCTCACGAGTGTCAGTGGTTAGCCCTGGCCTTCCCTTTGCTCAAAGAAAAATAAGGAAGTAGGAAATACCACCACGTCCTCCCTCCAGTAGGGCATCTCAGAAGGGGGCGCGTCCTGCCGAGCCCTGCCTGCAGCGCTCCCTGGGGCCGGCAGGGGGCGCCCTGACCTCGCCGGACAAGCGCAGCTGCGGGCCGCCCGCCCGTCTTCCCAGATCTTTTGTCCCATTACCTTAGACCATACCAATATCCAAGATTCTGGTCATTATTTCTCAAAGTCACTTCTGCTGTGCCTAGAAGTTTCTGCGTAACGGATATTATCATTCATTCAATCATTGAACGAGGACTAAACAAGCACCCACTGGTGCCAGGCGCAGTGCTCTAGGTGTGGGGTCACAGGAAGCTGACCAAGATCTGCATTAGAGGAGGAACTGTGTGTGTGTGTGTGTGTGTGTGTCTTAGATAATAGGTCGCTTATATTTTTAAGAATTTACTAAGTGCCAGGCTCACTTCTAGAGCTTTAAATATCTTCTTTCTTGAACCCTCATAACAGTCATGTGCGGGGAATGTTGTTTTTGTCCATTTTCTGGCCAGAGACACGGAGGCACCAGAGGTGAAACAACAGCGTGCCTAGGGTCACACAATCAGTAAAGGGTGGAGTGGAGATCAGAAGCCAGGTTCACGGACTTTAGAGGCAGCCCCATGCTGCACTGCCTCTGGGCCTGGAGGAGAGCAGCAAATTAGCGCAGCCTGAGCGCTGAGGGCCTGTCCGGTGTGCAGAGCGGTGGTGGGCCGCGTCGGAGAAGGTGGGAAGTCCGGAAAGAGGCCTTGGCAGAGCAGAAAAACTGGGGAGTCCACTCTCCACCTATCATCTTTCTCTCCCTCCCTCTTGGTATGGAGCCACATCCAAGCCCCTGCCCACCACCATCCCGGCCACTCCCACCGCCACACAGGCTTTTCCCGCCTCCTACGTCCTTGTTCTTGGATTCTAGGCTCCCTACCTTCTGGCTGTGTCTCTGAAGGAAAGTCACTTCTTCAATCCCTCTGAGCCTCCATTTCCTCAACTGGAAGATAGGAGTGTCTGCCTCACACTGTTGTGGGTTGTTCTAAGTGAGAAAGCATGGCGCCAGGGCAGGTTTCATTGTTATTCTCCCTCCTACCCAAGCAGTGCCCTGAGTGCAAATATCCCATCCTCCAAAACCTCCTCTTCTCCCCCCCACCAAACCCCAGTTCACTAATCTCAGCTCACTGAGCGGAGCAACCCACCTGGGAGCCAAACCGTGCTAACATGCTTATGACAAATGGTTACATATGTCACACACTCACTCCATTTTTGGAGGCAATTTAAGCAATATTAAACAAAGAAAGGACTCTGAAGGTGGGCTTTGGGGAGATTAAAAGGAGTTCTCAGTACCCCACAGACTGCACCCCATAGTATATACAGAAGTCAGTGTGCACAGAACCGGGCTGTGGCACCCATGAAACACCTGTGATCTTTGACAGGTCTTCCCCTGCGATGATTTTCTTCCTTGCTGAACCTCAGGAGGAGGAGGATCACCACACCCCATGTTGTGTGAGGGAAACTGAGACCAAGAAAAGCAAGCATGGTTGTCGCTCAAACTGTCCCACTGAGGCTGGAGGTCTGGGGCATGAAGGACTCTGCCCCCAACAACAGCAAAAAAGAAGTCTGTCCTCTTCCTGACTTCCTTCCCCCACCTCCCTGCGTAGTGAGTGGGAGGAGGGGACCCTTTATTCATGATGACTAGGGGTCCCAACATTTTCAATTTCCTGCCTGGAAGTCAAGGACAGGAAGTTATAAAGCCAGAGTTTCTGTACAAATTACCCAGGTGTCCTAACTCCCAAAAGTAACAGATGCTGTTCATCTCTTGGCCTCTGTCATCATTCATTCTTCATTGTCCCAGGAAGCCACTCCACGGCTCTGAGAGACCAGCAGATGTCGAGTTACGCAGGGAACCTAGACAGACACAATGAACAGATTCCCGTCAGATCGGAGCCAAGTCCTGGCAATAACATCCATGAATCACTGACTTCAGTGAGTCACAACATCAAGCTGCAAGAAGCCTCCGAGATCTTTCCAGTCCAAGCCCTTACCGTCTGGTTACTGACAAGTAAGAAAGTCAAGTGAGACCCAAGAGGGAAAGTGACTTGGCCAGGGTCACGAGTTTGGTGGTGGCAGAGTAAAGGCTGGAAGCCTGAGCCTCAGGCCCATGTACTTTCCACTGCCCTTCACAGCCCTCGGAAAGCCCCAGGGGAGCTGGGACAGAGGGTGTAAGGAAAAGCATAGGCCCCTCATGATTAGCCAAGGGCAGCTCAGGCTCTCCTAGCAGGTTGGCTCTGGGTTAGCCACTGCCCTCCCTTGAGAAGGAAAGGGCCTGGGTCCATCCTCACACCCCAGGCGCCCCGACTCACATTAAAAGATATACGAGGCAGCTTCCTGCTTGGCCCTCATCCAAGGCCATTTCACAATAGGGGGAAGAGCGCTGGGCTGAGAGTCCCGGGTGACTGCTCACTCCACCCCCACCCCAGCCCCTATCAGACCCCCTCCCCCCGGTAGAATTAGCTAGGCCAGTGGCTGGCAAACTCATTAGTCAACAGAGCGGCAAACCACTGAGCTAGGCCCTACCTGAGATTGGGGGTAGAGGAGAGAGCAAGGCTGGAGAGCCCCCATTGCAAGTGCTCTGTGAGTGGTGCCCTGGAGTGGACCTGGGGGAAGCCTGGCAAGTGCCCACTACCCTTCCCTTTCCCTTGCCATCCACCTGCAAGCACTCACACTTAGGAGTCCCTCATAGGACAAGGGCTGGTCCATTCAGGTCAGCCCCACAACACTCACTATTAGTCAGAGGGGACCTGGGAGCAAGCTTGGAGAGGGGCAGGCCTTGGTCAGCTTCCTGAAATGAGGCAACGTGACTGCCAGGCAGAATATTCTGGGGAGGGAAGCCCCTGTAATCCTCCTTCTCCCGGCCTGGCCTGACCTGACTGACATTCAGGCAGGAACTAAGACAGAGGCATTGGGACATTCGGTGAGGTTTTATTTTCCCCCACAATAGGGTCAGCTCTAAGCTCAGCTCTGTAAGGGATCTTCTTTGAAGTAGAAGGTAGTGGTTAGGGACCCAATTTTTCCTGTCATACAGTCTTCAAGAGGAGACAAAGCAAACCCAGGCAAAATGTCAAACCACAACACAAGGCAGTGTGAGACCGGGGCCCACGTTCTCAGGCTGGACAATCCTCGGAGCAGGAGCAAGTCACTGTAGACAAGGCTGAGGGGGCCCCAAGCATGGGGAGCATTCAGCTCTGCAGAGCTGGTAGGAAAGGTCTTCCAGGCAGGGAAAGGAAGGTGGGCATCAATGAACATGCACTTGCAGGGGACAGGACCCTGTTTGCACAGCAATGAGGCTGGGAATGTGCCTGGTCCGTCCTCAGTTCTCCTTAACTCGGTCTTCCTCTGTCCCTGGGAAGCCACTGGCCTACTGAGGCAGGTGACTGTGTGGAGAGCTAGGCATGGGGCAAAGGGTTGCCGGGGGCTCAGCGCCTGGGTGGAGAAGCCCTCTGACAACAGGAAGCAGCTGCAGCAGGCTCCAGGGCGGTGATGGTGTCTGTCACTCTCCTACCCCGTCTGCAGCCCTGCAGAACAAACTGTTCTTCAAGAAGCTCTGGGGACAAAGGGCCCACACCTGCTCCCCAGGTCGGTTTGGACAAGCCCCCTCGGCACAGGCAGGGAGCCCAGCAGAGCCATGACAAGGCACAGCAGCTTCCCTAATCCCCGGCCTCCTCCTACCCCTGAGCCAGCTGCAGTTTACTGAGTGGATGAAACACAAAACAAGAGCTTTCATGCGGGGTGGGGGGTACAACAGGGACTGATCCTTCATAAAGACCTCATCCCTGGTCCCAAACTCTGAACTGAGTGGCGATGCTAAGTGGTGTGGCTTTGCCAAAACAGCACTGGACTAGAAGTCAAAGCCCTGAGTTCTCATCTTAATTCTGCCACTAAAAAGTTGTGTGACCGTGAACAAGTCATTTCCCATCGGTGGTCTTCAGTCTCCTCCCCTGGGGAGTTAGAATTGATAAGCTCGAAGGTGCCTTCCGGTTAAAAATGTGAATCTAGTGCTGTGGGGTAGCTTTGAGGTTGCTAAAGTGACTCTCAGGGGCTGGCGTATCTGGGAGAGAAATTAGGATGAGAATCTGATCAAGTTCTAGATAAAATGGAATTAGATTCAATTTAGGACCTGAGACGGGTTTTGTTTCCCCAGACCCCCATGATAAAGAGATACGGGTCTGTTGAACTGAGAACACCTCAAGGAAGAGATAATTTTATGGAAGAAGATTCCCCAAGAATTGTTGAAGAGCTAGAATTCTTCCAGATACTTTAAGGTCATTCCTCAGTCGCAATCCCCCTCCCCCATCTGGGATGAATTAGGAAAAGGGACTTGCTTGAGAGCAGAGAGCCGGGTGTCATAATGCCAGGAAGGAAAGATCCCATCCTTCGCAACGTTCTTCCTCACTTAAGCTGCTCCTTAAAATTCCTTCAGCTGGGGACCAAGCCTTGCATGCCACAGTTATAGCTAAAACCGGACACAACCATTTAAATTCTACCTTTCTAGGATACGCTGGGAGAGGCTTTAAGAGGGGTGGGGCTGGAAGAGGCAGGGAAGGTGGAGTTCCAAATATCACAGGAGCCAGGCTTTTTCTGAGGTCAGATCTAGGCCACGCAGCTCAGGTTGGTTCCCTGTGGGTGGTGATATGGCAGAAGGCCGGGGCATCCTAAATGCCTGCTGGTTCACTTTCTGAAACCCCCTACATTTGTCTCCCAGGCCAGCAGTCCTCAAGCAGAGGGGCCCAGTTTAACTCCTGTGAGTCTGCTACCTCCTCACCTTCCAGTGGGGTGGGGGGAGAGGCCTGGCCTCCCACCAGATTACCCACGTGGTTTAGGTGAAATAGACTCTGTCTGAACTGTTTAAAAAGGAGCCACAACCCTAGCCTCTTGGAGGCAGTGGTAGTGCCTGGTGGAGTGTGTGGCGTGGAAGGGAGGGTGAGAATAAGGAGGAGAGGGGAACAGGCCAGCCTCCACTGGCTTTCAGTCTACAGGGCTGCACGCTGCCAAGACCATTGTTGGCAAAAAAACTAAGGGAGAGGAGGAACTGGCTAGACCAAGCCTATGTGTGCCGCTTCTCAATTGCAGCCTAGAGCATACAGACGTGGGCTTGGCATACTCCCGTGTGTGTGTGTGTGTGTGTGTGTGTGTGTGTAGGCAAACATGCACAGCAAGAGGGAGTGTGTTCGTTGGCCTGAGTGAGCACTAGCAATCACCATAGAGAAGATGCCAAAACTCTGTATTTACCATCAAGGTCAGTGGTGCCGGGAGATGCAGAGCCAGAGCCCACCTCCCACCCTTACCCATCCCAAGACACTGCTTCTCCCAGCACACAGGAGGAAGGGAGGTGGAGAGGTCTGCAGTAGAGGCTTCATCTTCAAGGAGTACTCAGCGGGCCAGCAGACAAGGTCAAGGTGCCTGAATAAGCAGCTCCTTTGCACCGGGCACTCTCAAGCACCTCGTTCCTTTCCTCAAATCAGATGCTGTCTGGCAGGAAGGGAAGATTCATGCAGACAAGGAAGAGCTTCAAAGCAGCACTCCTATCCCTGGTTGCTCAGTGGTTAGAGCTTTAGCTCTGGGACTGAAGGGCCTCAGGTTCGATTCCTGGTCAAGGATACATACCTGCGTTTCCGGTTCAATCCTCAGCCTCAGTCGGGGTGACCAATCAATGTTTCTTTCTCTCTCCTCCTCCCTGCTCCCTTCCACTCTGTCTAAAAATCAATGGGAAAAATAACCTCAGGTGAGGATTAACAACCACAACAAAAAAAGCAGGACCTCTAGTATCAACTTGTGAAAGGGCTGGATTTGAAGGAAAGAGGATTTGGGAAAACTGAAACTAGTGGACCAGTGGTCATGGAAGGGGAGGAGACATTGCAGACAGGGAAAGGGGTTAAGCGTGTCATTTATAGAAAGATTATAAGGAACACTTTTTGGTTTTACTGACACAGCTCTGACACCAACTGAGTCAGACCAATCGAATTGACCTGCAGTTAGCACCCTGAGTTAGCACCAGATCCCACAAATTAAAGGACAAAGTCCTCAAGAAGACTGCTCTTACCTCCAATAACAGATGCAAATGGGGTCCCCAGGCCACCCACACTTCTATCTGACTTGGCTCCCACTACCCCCCTTCAGGTTCAATTATTTGCTAGAATGACTCTCAGAACTCACTAAAAGTGCTGTGTTTACAACTAGAGTGTCACATACAACTCTGCAATAGCCAAGGGGAAGAGGCATAAAAGGGAGGGCTGGGGGAGGGGCTGCCAAGCTTCCATGCCCTCTCCTCAAGAAATCAGGTGTGTCACCCTCCCAGCACATCACGTGTTCACCAACCAGGAAGCTCTCTGAGTTTCAGTGCTGGCAATTGTTATACGAGCTTTCATTCCATAGGCATGATTGATGACATCGTTGACCATGTGATTGAACTCAGTTTCCAGGCTCCCTCCTCCCCTCAGAGGTTGGGAGTAGGGTGGGGATGAAATTTCCAACCCTTTAATCACACCTTCCCACAGTCCTTCTGGGTGGCCAGCCCCTCACTTGAAACTATTTTAAGGGCCCACCTGAGTCATCTCATTAGCATAAACTCAGGTATGGTTTAACAGGGCTCTATGGACATCATAGCTGGTTTGGCTCAGTGGATAGAGCATCAGCCTGCAGACTGAAGGATCCCGAGTATGATTCTGCTCAAGGGCACATACTTGGGTTTCAGGCTCCACCTCCAGTAGGGGGCGTGCAGGAGGCAGCCAGTCAATGATTTTCTCTCATCATTGATGTTTCTCTCTCTCTACCCCCCTTCCTCTCGGAAATCATAAAAATATATTTGAAAATAATAATAAATAAAGGGCTCTATGGATAACAAAAGACACTGCTTATACATAGGACAGCTCTGTGCCAGGAAAGGGGGACAAAGATACTGCAGCAAAGAAGGGGAAGCTGAGGATGGAAAGGTAGGATGGGACAAATTTAAAAGGTCAGAAATTGATGGATAAGAGGAGAAGGAATCACTGGCTCCCTCCTAAGGACAGAGGAAAAGCAGTAGAGACAACTCCCTCACTTTAGTATCTTGGTAGAATCTCTCACCCTTTTTAGTGTTTAATTTCCTCCCAGGTGTTTTATCCAGAAAGAAGAGTCATCCCCCAGTCTCTGCTTTGGCACCAAGACCCCCAGGACTTAGGTCCACCTTCCCCCAACTCAGCCTATTGACATCTCCACAGTTCAAATGCCATCTCCTTCCAGAAGCCTTCCCTGATTACCCCAGTGAGGAGTGACCCTGCTCTAAACTCCAAAAGCCCTTTGGGTCAGTCAGTACCTTACTGCCCTATACTGTGACTCATATGCTTATACTCCCAATTTGATACCAAGCACCTTGCCTTTCCTCATCCTGCTTCACTCAGAACAACCAGCGCTGTGTGTTTTGTATAACATCTGTGAGCTCTCTGCAGACATCCATTACTATCATTGTCCTCTTCTCTGTCCATGAGAAGTTGGCGCCTTCCCTCAGCAGGGCACGCCCCTCCCCGTCTCTCTCTGAATAGAGTGTGAATGTCTCTCTCTTTGAAGAGTGTGACTGTCTATCTTTGTGAATAGAGTGTGAATGTCTACTCCACTAGCCTGATCCTCCAGGGCAAGGACATGTCTCTCCATTCCAAGCCTGCACACAGCCTGACAGGTAGTGGGTGCGCAGAGGTATGTGAAGAATGAACTGAACTCAGTTCCTCCTAGAGAATGTTATCTTTCTCACATTTAGGAAAGATCAAGAGAGGAGAGGATGAGTTACCCTGGGAGGGAGGGGGCAGCTAAAACAAGGGCAACGCTGGCCTTTCCCACAGGATCCTGGGCCTCCTGGCCCTCTTGCCAGAAGACTGCTCTTGGTGGGTACTCCACCAGCAGGCAGGTGGACGGCAGAGTGAGAAGCCAGACTGACCCAGGCAGACTGGCCAGCAGATGGGCAGCATTAGCACCACAATAAGCCCTGGGGACAGGCATCGCTGAAAGGAGCCTTCTGGGAACTGTGTGAAAGCTTTCCCCTTGAATGGCTTCCAGCCCCTTTGACAACCCCAGAGCAGTGTCCAAACCATAGTTGACTTGCCACTAATGGTTACCACTGGGAGGCCCTGGGCTGAGTGGGAGCAGGTCTGCTCAGCCACCCGCTCCTCCCGAGGCCGGGTCTAATGCTGCCTGAGGCGGTCCCCCAGGGGTGGAGGTGAGTGCCACAGCTGAGGGTGAGGCTCCCTTCCACCTCCCTCCAGGCAGGATCCCATGACATGGACTCACTCAGGGGAACCGGAAGCCAGACATGAAAAGGGACATGATGCCCAAGGCTTCTCAGCGGCCTCCGAAGCTGGCCCAGAGTCAGTGACAGTGCCTTGGTCTCTTTCTGCAGGCTTCAGGGCTTCTCGGGCAGGGGTTTGTCGCTCCCTGGAGCACAAGTTCTTTGACTTTTCTGTGGCCAGGTACACACCCCATACTCCCCAGAGTGGTGCCCGGCGTCATGGGGGAGCCAGTTTGGGAATGGAAGAAATGGAGACTTGCTCCTAAGAAATAGTTAATCCTCTCCCCTTCCCCCAGGCCTCTTGCACCTGCAGGCTGCGGTGTGTGGTTTCCCACAGCTGCAGCTGGCTCTGCAGCAGCCCCCTCCCTTGGAGGGAACCTGAGAGGCACCGTGGCCTGAGGCCCCTGGGAGGGGCTCCTCACCCTGGGTCCAGCTGCTGGGGGTGGCATGAGCGGGTCCTGCTGCCCTCTGACCTGGACCTGCCACGAGGAGTGCTCCAGTTCTGGGAGGGGTCTGCTGGCTTCTTGCTAAAGCTGAAGGCAGAGATTCCAGTTTGGAAGGTGGCCAGAGACCCCCTCCACAGGGCCTCTCAGCCCCTCGCTTGCTCCAACTTCAACTGGCTTCTGGAAGAAGGATGGCCTCTTGAGTGTGGGCTTGCCATGGCCCGGGGGAGGGGAGGAGTGGAGCTCCTGAAGGAGAGGGTGAGTTGAGTGTGAGAAGTGAGTGGGAAGGACAGGAAGGAACAGGAGGAAGCGAGATTTGGCAGGCCAGACCTCTGTTGGTCAAGACAACCTTGAACCCACGATGCTGGGACTCTGGTAGGCTCTGTTCTCTGTCTGGCCTAGAAAAGGGTAGGTTGTCACAGAGTCTGAGCAGATTCCCAGTTGCCCTCTGGGCTAGACATATGTGCTCAAGAGACACCTCTGAACGCTGCTCATTATGAGGCAATGAAGAAAAAGTGTGGGAGCTTCCCTGTGGGACATGTCCTAGGGAGGACTTAGCAGGGCCCCCAGACTCAGCCCCTTGATAACAGCCTGCCCATTGCCCCACCTTTGGCCACTGAGCATGCGCTGAAATCCCAGGGGAACATGTGGTCGATGCTACATGGGGGGCTCCACCCCGGGTCACAGCCAAGAGATGATCACTTGGGTCCAGAGCCAAGGCTTGAGAGATGGAGGGATGGGAAGGCAGGAATATGACAGGCACCCGGTGGTGACAGGGCCCGGGGCTCTGGCTAATCTCACATCCAGCTCCAGGCAAATTGCTTCAATTCAACACTTTCCCTGTGAGGCCCTATGGCTGGCCTCCTGCTCAGGACTCCAGGCCTCCAGTCTGCAGAAAAAGCCCAGCTCCCCTTGGAGATAACTCCCCCACTGGGATAGGAAGAGGGAGGGCAATTTGGCAAAGAGGCTTGAAAGGAAACAGAGCTACCCATCTGCAGAAACCCCTGAGTCAGATGTGGGGAGGAGGAAGAGAGGGCTCAAGTAGAAGCTGCAATTCGGTCCTCCTTCCCCGGCCTCAGGAAGAGACTAGCTGCAAGGTGGCAGCCAGGCCTGGAGGAGGTAAGGGTGCGTGCTAGGCGGGCACTGAGCAAGCTTCGGTTTTGGCTCTCGTGTAACCTGACACTCTGAAAGGGGTGTAACTGATGCCAGCAACCCTTGCCAGTGCCAGGAGTCCACTGTGTACTCCAGACTTGTGCTTGGCCCGTTCTCAGCAGCGCCACGTGGCCATGAGCACAGAGTGTGGCTGGGAGTTGATGTGCCCTCAGGTATATGGAGCCAAAGCCCTTCGAAAGACCACTGAGCCCCTGAGAGAGGGGGGTCATGAGACGGCCCAGGGGGATCCTGCCTTCACTGGGGTTCTGTTTTTGTTTTTGCTTTATTGCTGTTACACTATATTCAACGTTTACTCATTATGATTGTCCAGACCCCAGGTGTCAAGAAAATTCCCGGAAATCTATTGGGATGCCACAGATCTGGAGTACCGCCCTCTGATTCGTGACTTAAACAGCATTGCCTCTTTCCTCCTTGCTCACATTCATCCATTTTGATGATTTTAAACCAGTTTGGACTTTTTGCCAAGACTGAGCTGCTCCAATACTGAGTTAGGACTCTTTCTATTCATGCATTTATTTCATTTTTCATTCAACGAATATTTAGTGAGTTCCTACTGTGTGCCATCCACTATGCTGATGTTGGGAATAAAACAAGGCCCATCCTTGGTCAGATGACAGGCCACATCCCAGATGTCACAGACAACATAGAAGTTACTATCTGCACCCAACCATGACTACTGAGCACTTTCAATTTCTTGAAAGAAAGATCTTAGAGTCCTTAGAAGAGGAGCATCCCCACAAATAGGACTGTGATTTTAAAAAATATATATTTTACTTATTTATTTTATTTTTAAATAGGTAATACAGTCACATACAAAAAAAGACATGAAATCTCAATCAAGTTTCCTACTAACTTTTCCCTAAGATTCCATCTTTCTAGTATTTTTAAATGTAAATATTTTCTTAACTTTCCTCTTTATTTCTTAAAAGGTAGTGTACTATAATCATTGAAAGGAAACAGAGCTCCCATCTGCAGAAACCCCTGAGTCAGATGTGTTTTTGTCTTTTGTTAATCCTCACCCAAGGATAATTTTTCCTTTTTTTTTTTTACAGAGAGTGAAAGGGAGAGGGAGGGACAGAGAGAAACATCGATTGGTTGCCTCCTGCATGCACCCCAATTAGGGCGGGGAACCTGCAACCAAGGTACATGCCCTTGACAGGAATCGAACCCAGGACCCTTCAGTCTGTGGGCCGACATTTTATCCAGGGAGCCAAACCGGCTAGGGCATCATGGTTTTTCTTGACAATATGTCCTGGGGATTGTTCTATATCTGCACAGAGAGGGTTTCCTATTTCTTCTTACAGCTGCAAAGTGTTCCTTGTTCTAAACCAGTCCTCTACTGATGGCACCAGGTGGTCAGTCCCCAGCCCTTTGGCAGAGGGCCAGATGTGCACTTTCAGGTGTGAACAGGTGTCCAGGGCCCAATGGTTTGTGCGTTTGTAATTTAGAGAGATATTCCACATGGTCCTCCATAGAGGCTGTGCCATTTCCATTCCTATCAGCGATGTATGAAAACTGTTTTGCCACCAGGCTGAGATTTATTTTTAAATATATTTTTATTGATTTCAGAGAGGAAGGGAGAGGGGGAGAGAGAGAAACATCAATGATGACAGAGAATCATTGATTGGCTGCCTCCCACACACCCCCTATTGGGGATCGAGTGCGCAACCCAGGCATGTGCCTTTGACTGGAATTGAATCTGGGACCCTTCAGTCTGTAGGCTGATGCTCTATCCACTGAGCCAAACTGACTAGGGCCAGGCTGAGATTTTTAAAGAGAAAGGAAGAAGGCAATATCAGGGCTCCAAAGAAGCAAGGTAAGGAGAAGACCAAGTCCAGAGCAGAAGCCCAGAGCTTGGCTGATGATGGTGTACAGAGAGCTGAGGACTGGTGTCTTCAGGCCATGGTGTTTGATTTGTGTTGGAGCAGCAACCCTCACAGGTGGTAAATGGGGTACTCTCCCCTGGGGGAGCAAAGAGACTCCGGGAAGAGAATCTCTGAGGAAAGGCTGAGGGAAGAGTTTAACTGGTGTGTGGAGGTTGTGGGGGGTAGGTATGCATGAGGACCACAATACCCAGCAGAAAAAAGAAAATGGATGTGACATGGCGGGCTTCGTAAGACCTAGGGAAGAACTTGTAACTTTGAAGGTGTCTCACACTGTTTTAGGGGGTGGAAGGCCTTGTGGAAACTCCTCAGTGGGAGTCCTAGGAGCATTGCCCAAACATTCAGGCAGCAAATGCCAAGCATCAAGCATGTGCCCAGCTCTGATCTAAGTGCTGAGAATACAAGTATGAACAGGACAAAGTCCTCACTCTGTAGAGGTCTAAAGGAAGGGGGCCGGGGGTCTAAGCCAGTCAGCAAATAAGTAAACAAACACAGATTTTTTTATAGCAAGGAGAAGGGGTAGGGATTGGCAGTGGGGAGAGGTTATGGAAAAGAGGAAAATTCTCCCAGAGGAGGTGACATTTGGGCAGACAAGACACCTGAGTCATGAAAAGGAGTGGCCCATATACTGATACGAAGGAGAGAGAAGGACAAGCAAGGGTTGCCTGAGGCTAAGGAGTGGGCCTGCTCCCAGCACTGACAGTGAGGCTGCAGGAGATGGACAGGGAGGGACTGAGGAGCCTCACATGGACTCCAAACCACACAAGAAGTTTGGTTCTTATTTTAAGAATATCACGAGAATTATAAGAGTTTTATTTTTCTGATATTAAAAGTTACTTAATAAAGACTTGTTTCCATTAAAAAAAAAAAAAAGAATATTAGGAAAGCCCTGGCCGGTGTGCTCAGTGGTTAGGGCATCGGCCTGTGCACCGAAGGATCATGGGGTTCAATTCCCGGTCAAGGGCACATACCTGGGTTGCAGCTTCATTTCCAAGTCCCGGTAGGTTGGGGCATGTGAGGGAGGCAACCGATCTCTCACATCGATGTTTCTCTCTCTCTCAGCTCTTCCTTACCTCCCCCCACTTCCCCTCCTCACTTCCAGTCTCTCTGAAAAAAATAAAATGAATGGAAAAAAATATTCTCAGGTGAGGATTAACAGCAAAACAATGAAAAAAGAGTAACAGAAAAAAGAAACTGGTCACGAAGACATATATTACATGATTCTATTTATGTGAAATGTCCAAAGTAGGCAAATCCATTAGACACAGAAAGTAGTTTCATTTCTCAAGGAGATTAACCCAGGGCTGGTAGGGTTGGGAGGAAATGGGCAGTGAATATTAATAGGGGTGATGAAAAGTTTCCCAAACTGATCATGGTATTGGTCAAATAATCCCATGAATATACCAAATAACTGTTGAACTGCACACTTTGAATGAGTGAGTTACATGGTATGTGAATTACATTTCAATAAAGCTGTTATAAAAATATGGTAACAGGAAGCTGTTGTGAGGCTGTTTTAATCAGGGGAGTGACATTATCACTCAGGCTGCCGTCGGAGAATAAACTGTAGGGAGGCGAGAGCAGAGGCCAGAGACTGCTGGGAGGCTACTGCAGTGGGCCAGGCAGGGGGGACAGTGACTTGGCCTGGACTGGTTGCTTTGTGACAGAAATTAACGAGGAGGTCAGACTAGGTATATTTTGAGTTTGATGATGGATTGGATGTGAGGGATGGAGGGTAGTGATGACCTAGGCCACATAACGGCAATGAAGAAGACTGGAGGAAGAGTCAGATTGGGGGAGGAACAGGCAATCAGAACTCTGTATTGAACATGATAGGTTTCTGAGATGCCCACCAGGCAGGGAAGATATGAGGGTCAGGGTCACCACCATGTAAATGGTCATATATGCTGAGGGCCAGCAATGCTATGAGAAGAGCTCCTGCAGGACTGAGCAACAGTCACCCACAGAGGAGGCCAATTCATTAACACAACCCTCTGTCCCTGTTTCACTCTTCCTCTCTCTCACTCCTGCTCCCTGGGTCACGTTCCCAGGTAGATTCCTGACTTGTAAGCCTTTGTCTCAGACTCTGCCTTTGGGAGATCCCAGGTAAGATGCCACAGAAGATTATTTAACAACCATGTCACAGCTCAGCGGGGCGAAGCAAGGATTCCTATCCAGCAGGGGTTCTGGAGATGCTGTTCCATTCTCTACTCATTGCCTCAAGGAGTCCAACCCCTGAATGGCATTTAAAGACACGGGCCTGGATGGGATCTGACCAGGAAAAGGCTGTAAACAGGAAACAAGTCCCCACACCTTGCTAACATTTAGAAATGAAGAATGGGAGGAACCAGTGAAGGAGTCCTGGACTCCAAATGAAGACAGTATTTCAAGGAGGAGCAGTTTCTCTATTGTGCGAATGATGCTGAGAAGCTGAATGGGAGAGAGGAAACTGACTGTTGGATGTGCCAACAGGAGGTCATTGATGACTTGGACAAGTGCAGCTTCAATGGAGTGACAGAGACAAAAGCTTGGCTAGAGTGGCTGAGGGGATGGGGGTGACACGTGGGAGGAAGGAAACAGGGCAGCAGCTGAAGAGGCTATAGAGTCAAAAGAGAGTTTGTTTTAAAGATGAGAGAGATTACAGCATGTTTATATGCTGAAGGAGATGATCTGATTGAGAGGGGCAGTTGGATAGTGTGGGAAAGAGAAGGATGATTTTGGTCAGTCCTCGAGTAAGTGAAGGGATTGGGATCTGGTGTACAAGTGGAGGTGGGGCTGGCTGGCCCGGATACTGAGAGGAGGCCATGGGTTGTAGGAAAGGAGGGCAGAGAGTAGGACACAGATGCCGGCACCTGGGGAGACCTGATACTGAGAAGACAGGTACTTTTCATATGACTGCATCTATTTTCTCACAGAAATAAGAAGCAAGGTCCTTTGCTAACAGCGGGGAACAAAGAGGAGGTGCTGAGAGTTGGAGAAGAGAGGAGAAGATGTGAAACAGTCATCTGGAAAGTGGGGCAGTGAATTTAGTAGAGAAACACAGTAGGATCACTGGGCAAGTTGAGTGCCCACTTGAGGTTTGTGGTCACAAATGTAAAGTGCGGCTAGTCAGCATGGTTGTGAGTTTTCCCCAGTGATGTCCAGCTACGCAGTGCAGGTGCAGAGAAGGTAGGGCACAGGGACTAAGCAGGGTCGAGGTGTCAGAAGAGTCCAACCAAAGGGAAAGGGCCCAGAGAGTGGAAGGCTTGTGCAAAAGGGTGGTATTGTCACAGGCCACAGAATCAAGAGGGAGAGGGAGGCTAATGAGGACATGAAGGGACTGATGGACAGCGAAAGGGGTGAGTTCAGTGGCATGGAAGTCCCAAAAGAGACAGAGAAGAGAGTGAGGGGAACAGAGTAAATGATCTAAACACAGGAAATGGTGGTCAGAGAGTGGGGGGGTTAGAAGAGCTAAGTTATAGGTTATGGGCATGGGAGTGGGCGTGAGGTGGGAAGAAGAAGACTAGTGGAGAGAGGAGGTCAAAGACCATGAGTGGGAGGTGCTGGCAGGGTCATCTCCACGGCTGATCGTCCCTGCCCATTGCCTCTAAAAGAGCTCTGCCCCTGCCACACTGCTCCTTCACCTGCATGTGTTCCCTTTTGCAGCCTCTCTACCTGACATGACGTTATGCCGTGCTTATTTATTTGTAAGCACCTTGAGGGCTGGGACATTTTCTCTTTGATTTACTCCTGTACCATCAATTCTAAGGATAGTTCCTGGCCCTCAGTAAGTGCTCAAAAATACTTGTTGAATGAAAGACTGAACGTTAAGGTCTTAAAAAATAATGAGGAAATGGTGGAAAAGAGGAAGATCATGAGCCGGGAACTATTCTGTGAATGAGTGGGACTGGCCTAAAGTGTGGTAAATGTCTAGAAGGGATTGTGGCTGCTTTGGTCTGATGGCATGGCCTTCGAATGATATGGACTTTTAGTGTGTGGAAGGAGAAAATCCTAGAAATAACCATTAGGAACAAGGAGGATAACTCTCCACCTCCAGACACACTGGTGTGAGGGATGTAGGAGAAAGAAATCACCACCATAGGAGGTGGCTGCAACAAAGTTATGTTTTGGGGATCAGAGAGGTTTTCTTTAGAGCAGAAAGGTGAAGGGATGCTCAAAGAGAAGTCTGAGTGTGTGTGTGTGTGTGTGTGTGTGTGTGTGTGTGCGCCCGCGCGCATTGATTTCAGAGAGGAAGGGAGAGGGAGAGAGATAGAAACATCAATGGTGAGAGGGAATCATTAATTGGCCACCTCCTGCACTTCCCCCACTAGGGGTGGAGCCCGAAGCCTGGGCATGTGCCCTGACTGGGAATCAGACCGTGACCTCTTGGTTCATAGGTTGATGCTCAACCCCTGAGCCACACCAGCTGGGCATATGAGGAGATTTTACTGATGATAAACCATGAGTTCCAGAAAGCAAAGTGAGAGGCTTTGGGGTTTGGGTCAGATTAGGGCATTTCAGAGCTATATAGGAGTGAAAGTCTTGGGGATGAGGATGGCTAAAATTCTCAGGCATCTGGTGGTGACTGGGGACGTGAGGACTGCAGGGTGTGATGGGATTATCCTGATGGTCTATCAAGGCAAGGTGAGTGACAGGTTTCATCCCAGTCCCCTCCTCCAGTCTGGGCCTTTGGGTGGTACGTGGCAGTGAGGCAGCAACATTGCCAGACAACAATTGTGCAGAGTGCGAGGCGAGGGCAGCATGTGGTACCAGAAGGAAAACTGGGCAAAAAGAGGCTAGATGATTGTCCCAACCTTTCCTACAAACAGTTATGTCACTTTGAGCAAAATGGGCATCGTTTTCCTTGTCTATAAAATGGAGACAAGAGGGGGTCCCTTCCTGCTCTGCAAATCTTGATCTCTCCCGGTTTGTCCACGACCTGCTTGCTCCTGAGCCTCCCCACCACTTAGCCAAGGCTTTAGTCCTCCGGGGCCCTTATATATCAACCACGCTCCTGCTGCCTGGGTAGCTGGGAGGCAGAACCTCAGGCATGAGTAAGCAGAGGAAACTTCCCGCAGGCAGTGGGGAAGACTAGCAGGGACAAATGACAAAGAAACAGACAGACTTGCAGAGGCTCCCAGGCCCTCTGGAAGGGAACAGAGGCAGCAGGCACGGCTCAGGGATGGGCTCTTCACGACGAGCTCGAGCTCCACGAGCCTGGGGCCTGCCCAGGGAAGCAGCCAGAGCTTGCTTAGGCCAGGGGTTTGAAGGATACGGGCTTCACTAACAGCGAGTGTGTGATCCTTCCCGGGCTGCTGGGCAGGGATTGTAATAAGGACCTTGTTTTCTCCCTGTTGAAAGGTAAGTTCACTGAGTGCTCACCATGTGTCTGCCATTAAGTCATCCTCACAGAGACTCTCTAAACTCGTTTCTATTATGATCCTCCTGGTTCATAGGTCAACCCTTAACCACTGAGCCACACCAGTTGGGGCGATATGCCAGCTTCCTTAGAGAATCTCTGGAGACCTTTAAGTCATTGGCAGCTGGTGTTAGCCTCACCAGTTTCTCAGATTGGATAATTGAGTCATGAAGGGTAGACTCCTTCAATGAATCCTTTCCTGTTGTCTTTTCTGTGTAACATGAGGCAGAAGGTGGGGCCAAAGGTATTTCAGGCACAGTTACTGCTCAGGTCAGGTTAGGAGCAGGGATGGGCAGATTCCCAGAGCTTCCGGTTGCCTGATGAATGTGCCCTGTTGATGGTGAAGCTACCGCACTGGCCATTGGTTGGGGACTTAAAAACACTCACATTGTTTCATCTTGTGCTTGCACCATCACACTCTGCTGTGCGTACCCACCCACCACATAAATACAATTTGTGCTCAATAAATGTTAATTAGCCTCATAAAGGGCTCACAAAAGGCTCTGGGGAGAAAGAAGGTGATGTTTCACAGGGGCCTTGAAGGGAATTGAGTTGGTGCAGAGAAGGAGGAGATGAGCAAGGCCACATGCCACATTGGTGGGGGACTGTAGTGTGAGATGAGATTAGACAGAATTCAGAGTTCCTGAGTCCTTTACTTCTAGGGACCTGGTTATGACACGGTGATTTACACATCCTGTTCAAGAAATTTTGACTTCTCATAGGCCCGGACCATATTCTGTCCCCCAAGCCTTATCCCTGGATGGAGCTGCTCCCACCCAGAGGGAAAACCTTTTACAAATTGCCACCGACACACTGGATAGGCTGACCAGGGACCGACTGGCACATTCCATTCATCACGGTGACCACACTCGGTGCTTGACAGCTGTTCGAAATGATGGAAAAGCTCTCTATCTCTGCTATCCAATATGGTAGCATTAGCCACCTGTGGTTACCGAGAATTCGAAATGGGGCTAGTGAGACTGGACGATGAATTTTACATTTTATTTCATTTTTGTGCAATAGCCACGTGTGGGAGGCAGGCAGGGCAGGTGCACATTCCTGCCTGGTCATGGGCCATCAGCTCTGGGAGAGACTGACTATGCCTGGTTTTGCTTACAGGCTTCTCCCCAGTACCTACACAGGGTCTGGACATGATTGGCATCCCATTAATTAAAAGTTGCCAGATAAACAAATGAGCGAATTCTGTCTTTCCTTCACCAAACTCTGTAATCACTTTAAGACCAGAGACTGTGTCTTTTTGTGGGTGGAGGGAAAACAATCACATAACATAAAATTTGCCATCTTAACCATTATTAAGTACACAGTTCAGCAGTGTTAACTTATAGTCACACTGTTGTGCAACAAGAATTTATTATTTTGTATTCTCAGATCCCAGCACGGCGCCTGCTACAGAGTCTCAGTAAATACTGACCGACAGACTGGGGAGTTCCAGGCTTTTAAAGGTTCCAGTGCCACTTTCTACCCCTCCTCCACACATGCCCTTGCGCTTTGAGCACAACTTTGAGTAAAACTCTAGAGCACAGGGTTGTAAAGAAGGTTCACAATACAATCCACTGGGGGTAGGGAATAAAATACACTTTATGTTTTAAAATCTAAAATAAAGTTGATGGGGTGGGGATGGGGGGCAATGGTAAGATATGTACACATATAATACCTTAATAAAAAAAATAAAATAAAGTTGAATCCACATAACATATGGGTTGACAGTAGTAGTACATGCATATAAGTTATAAATGTATAAATATCTGGGGGTGCTGCCTCTCAACTTTTTGCTGATTGGTTGGATCCCACAGGCAACTGTGTATTTAAGTCCTATCTATTTTTGAGCTCCCTCCTAGCAGAGGAGTCAAAATTTAAGTTCTGGCCCTCAAGTCTTAGTCATAAAATTGGGGTGTTGTATCCCCGGAGAGTTCAAAGAGAGCTTGAAGAAAATCCATTTTCTGATCCTCAATTTTTTACGCTCTTTCCTTAAAGTGACCTCCCTAAAAAGGCGCCTCTGACAAGGCATCCCCTTCCACACCTGGTGGAATGGAGGGTTTTACGAGAGAAAGTGGCACCTTGTTCTGACCCCACGGTGGACCAGAACTCTGAGTGACTCCAAACAAGTCTTCTCACAACGTAGGTGCTTTCCAATTCTTTGTTTTCAACAAAATTGAAGGAGAGGCAGCCAGCCTGTGTGGCTCAGTGATTGAGTGTTGGGCCATGAACCAGGAAGCTGAGGTTCAATTCCTGATCAGGGCACATGCCCAGGTTGTGGGCTTGATCCCCTGTAGGGGCTATGCAGGAGGCAGCTGGATCAATGACTCTCTTTCGCCATTAATGTTTCTATCCCTCTTTCCATCTCCCTTCCTCTCTCTGAAATCAATAAACAACGTATAAAAAAGATGGAAGGAAACACTAATCAAATTGTCAGTGGATCATTAAAAACAACTTGGTAATATTGATACCATTGTAATTAGTTACTAATAATAGGAAAGAAGCCAGGGGAAGGCCACAGACATTATAGGCATGTCATTTGGGCAGCTTCACCAGGAAGCTGCAACTTTGTGCTCCCCAGGTAACGGAACCATCAGCCTATTCCTTGCAAAACACTGGGGGGAAGGATCCAGCAAAGGAAAGGTAGACACATGCCCAGCAAAGTTGGTGGGGCATAGGGAAGGTTCTTGCCTGTCAATCAAACCTGGGGGCAGAGATGAATGCCCAGAATTGGTGTGGCCACTGCAAGCGGTTGAAAGTTTGGGAATACATAATCTCCTAAACAAAGGAGTTCTCTCTCTTGTTATTCTTGGCATACTTGGCTTGTGACTCTTGGTTCTCTTACATTTGTCTTTATTGCCATGTGGACCTCACATGCAATGGACTGATGGATGCAGGGGGAAAGCACAAGCTAAGCTAGCCTGATGTTGGACTGGAGCCGGGTCCAACATGGGAAGGAAACTCTGGACACTGACTCTGATTTTAACTCTGCTGAAGCCCCAGCTACCCTTCCTCTATGATAACTGAACTAAGGGAAATGGGACTTTGGAAACCCAGGAGTGTAATTCCACAGAAATAAAGCTTTCTACTATATGTCATCCTCCCTTGTGAGTCTCACAAAATTCTTTTTCTCGGGATATGGCAAAAATTCCCCTCCCCGTGGCTCCCCGCCGCCCCCCCCCCCCCCAGCAACTGGGGGAGACAAGGTCCTCTCTTCTCTGTTAACAATATTAGGCATATAATTTGGAAGAAGTTCAAAGGGTTGAATGACATTTCTGTTACAAAGCTCATTGGTTTCCATTTAATTTTCTATCATCATCATCATCATCTATCTAAACAGTGTTTCAATCTATAAAAATAAAACATGGCAATAAAATAGATGCTAAACCTTTAGTCTAGCAATAAGTAATAGTCATCCATATATGCATGGACTAATTTGGCCCTACCACCTCATTAAAAGATGTATTTCCAATAAAATTTTATTTTTTTTGTTAATAGTTTATCAAATTTTACAATTATTTATATTGTTCTGATCAATCAAGTGTTAATCACTGTAACAACTACAATCATAAAAAAATTATTAAGTTTTATGAACAAAGAGTTTTAACTAAAAATTGTCTTGATCTGTTACTCAATAAAAGATTTTTCAGTCATAAACTATATTATAGTAGGATAAACTCCATAATGAGGTGTGATGAAAAGATAAGCTCATGGGAGGAAAGGACCAATGTAAATTTCCAGCTGGTAAATAATCAGTGTGTTTCTCAATTTTTTAAAATGGATAATGAAGGATGTCAAATTGCTATGATGTTTACATTCCCTTGGACATTAACATTTTTTATTTTAAAATATCAATATTCCTTTTTCTTGGCGTTTTCATAATGACTAATATATAATCAAATACAGGCAGATAGAAGTGAAAAAATCCATTTTCATAAAGTGCTGGAAAGGATTTTTTTGGAACTATTTAAGCTTCTGATGAAAAGTTTTAAATGCCAACTTAAAAAGAATACAAGAGGGTATGTAATGTAAAAAAAATGTTCAGAGGCTTTGAAGGCCAGGGTCTGGGAGCTGGGGACCCCGCCCGCGTCTCCAGCGCCTGCTCCCACCCCAAGGTGCGGGCTGCCTCTGGAAGCGCATTGGTCCCCGCTCTGCCTTAGGCGGGAATCTTTGATGTGGCAAAAGCAAAAATAGAAAAAGTAAATAACCCGGACCCCTCCCCAGCGTGCGCAGCCCGGGCTCTGCCCGCCGCCATCCAGCCTCCCGGGCCTGGGCTCAGCCGGCCCTCGGCCTCAACCCGCCAGCGGCCGGTGCCCCCCACCCGCACCCCGCACCCCTCCCCGCCGCCGCGTCCCCTGACCCGCCCGCCCCGCCGCCTCCCGGCCCCAGCCGCCCAGCCCGGGAGTAAATAAACCACCGGGCAGGGACCCAGACAATGGCCTTGGCGAGGAGTTAATGGGCTGGGCCTCTCGCGTTAGCCGAGTGTGACCGGAGCTGGCAGGGGGCCTGGCCTGGCGCCAGCACCGATTACGACTAGACGGAGCCAGGGCAGACTTGGCACGGCGGGCCCCGCAGCTGGCAGATCCAGTCACCCTGGCCATGAGGGCACGGGCCTGCCCGGGCGCCCGCGGCCACCGCTGGCCGAGCCCCCGCCGGCTGGGCGGCCGGCCCTGCCAGTGGGGCAGGGCCCCTGGTGAGCCCCGGACTCTCGGCCCGACCTTCGGTCCTCCCCAGGGGGCTGCCCCAGATCCGGCCTCTTCCTGTCCCCGGCGCGGGGGAGGCTGCTCTGCGGCCCCGCAGACTGGGGGTGGGGCGCGTGGGGGAGGGGCAGCGGCGAGGCCTGAGAACCCGCGGAGGCTGCTAGTCTTGATTGTGTGTGTCTGTGAGCGGGCAGAGCAGGTAAAGCGGCCCTGATTCGTCTCCAGATTGGGGCCCCGTGAGGTCTTTCTTTTCCGGTCCCTCAAAAGCCCTGCGGGGCCACTTGACTGAGCCCCGCCTCAGCACCCCCACCCTGGAGAGCAAGGGGGGCCGGCCGCAGGGGAGCTAACCTGAAGGGCGCTTCTAAGCTTCTGTGGGGGCTACAAAAAATTAACACTTTTCCTCCCCCCTTCTAAATCCTTCTGGTTGAGCTCATAATCATCAAATTAACAGAGACCGATTAACAGGAGAAAACCAAATTGTAATACATGTGCATGGGGATTCAAATAAGCATGAAAATTCCAAAGACAGTGAGGCAATATTGGGTTTATGTGACATTTTTGGACAAAGGAGAAAAGGGTAGAGGACAGGGTATTAGATTTCAAAAGTGAGGATGGGCGATTTACAGGTAGTTGAGGAAGGACATGGCAGGGAAATGCTTGCTAGGCAACTCCACAATGGGACACAGCGGGTATCCAGCTAACGGGCCGGGAGTGGGCTTGGAGGAAGGCCAGGGTGAAGATTTGTAAGGTGATTAAGCCGAGACACCCTTCCGAAAGCAGGTTTCTCTGTCTGAATCTCTTGGGCAGGAAAGGGGGGAGGGTCAGAGGTTCCTTCCTGAGTCTTGTTTCTTAATAAACAGCTTAAAATCAATATCCCAAAAGGCAGCTGCAAGGTGACAAAATTTTGGTTCCCTTCACTTCTCTGCTTAAAAGGTGTTCGTGTTGCAGTTGACAAGCCAGGCTCGCCTGGGTGCAAAGGAAATGCTTTGCTTTTTAAAGTTCGCTTCCCAGTTCCAAGACTCTCCTTGGACACTCTCCCCAGGGCAGTGGAGTACAGTATAATATGACTCTTCATCACCGCACGGGCCTCTCTCTCAGGTCGGCTCCTCATCCTGTGCTGAGGAGATCCATGGTCTCAGTCTTGCTGAGCAAAGGCTTTGCAGGTTTGGCCTGACCTCAGGGACACAAATCATTCCACTGGGAAGAGTCTCCAAATTTGAAGGGATGGTCCCTGTGAGGCCCCAGGAACCCCACTGAGGAGAGAAAACACTTGGTCACATCCCCGAGTGACAGTCCCTGCTCCCAGAGGCCACAGGTGGAGAGCAGGGAGGACAGGTCCTGCTGGCGCCTGATCATACCACATCTTCGGAGCTGCAGGTGGAGATGTATCCCATCCCAGGAGGCCGTGATGGACCCCTCCACCTCAATACCCAGAGAGGGAAGTTGAGCCAAGGAGTGAGAGAGGCATTTGAAATGGACCACCCCAGGGCCCAGGTAAAGCAGTTAGATCTCATGCCACTTCCTGTTCTTCCTCGAACTCTTAGTTTCCCTTCTCAAGCTCTAAGACCAGATCTTATTCTTCTCCGTGAACTCTGTTCTTAGAGGGGGTTGGATGTGTGTAATGACTGACTAGCTGAGGGTGAGTGGGACTTAGGGGAGGGGGAGATGTGTGGCCCACTAAATGGCATCAGCTCTAACAACACTGGGGAATTGTGGCCTTCAAATGGAATGGACACAGTGACAAGAAGCAAAACTGGTCTGGACTAGGGATGAGAAATGCCCAGACATTTTATACTAAAAGGAGGAATGGTGGGGGGATGACTTTTCTAAAAGGAGTATGGCCCTGGCTGGTGTGGTTCAGGTGGTTGGAGCGTTGTCCCGTGTACTGAAAGGTCACAGGTTCGATTCCCGGTCAGGGCACATATCTAGACTGAGGGTTCCATCCCTGGTCAGGGCACGTACAGGAGGCAACTGATGTTTCTCTCTCACATGGATGTCTCTCTCTCTCTCTCTCTCTCTCCCTTCCTCTGTCTAAAATCAATAAAAACATTTTAAAAAATTAAAAAGAAATACAGACAATTATTTCCCCCCCTCCACACTTACTTTTTAGAGTCCTTTAAGGACCTACAAAAACCACTTAGGTCGTTTAGGAACATAAAATGTGCTATGCATAACTTGGCTCATAAAATTGTCACCTTTGTTATACGGTTTTGGAGATGTGAAGGCCTGTTACAAAGTTATAAACGTGTTGTTAATGGAGAGTCTTTATTTTTCCACAATATTTTTTAAAACCAAAAGACTCAAGCAGTTTGGATTTTTTCACCCCTGGCCTTCACATCTACAGCCCACACTCATCCTTTTGGCATCATATACACAGGAGCTCGAAGACCTCTCACACTGGACCCTCACACCCAGGGCCGGCTCTGACCTGAGCCGCCGTAGCCACAGAGGGCCCTGGGCTCAGAAGGGCCTGCACTTGGTTTACTACTCTGCTGTTGCCATCTTAAAATTCTTCATAATTTTTTAACAAGGGGCCCACATTTTCACTTTGCACTGAGTCCCACGAATCACATAGTGGATTCTACTTGCACCCTACCTTTCCTGGTCTTTCCTGGTTCTGGTGCCTCTGGGCCATCGCTGGTCCTCACCAGCAGGGAGTCCCTGGGATCCCAGATGGCCTTGTCCTTCCTCAACTCTCCTTCTTCCCTGCAGGCCCTGCATTCCTCCTGATCCCCTCCTTTCCCCGCCGGCCCATCAGCATCTATTTCTTTTCTTTTTTTTTTTTTAATAAATCTTTATTGTTCAGATTATTACAGGTGTTCCTCTTTTTTCTCCCCATAGATCCCCTCCACCTGATTCCCCACCCCACCCCATGCCCATACCCCCCGCCACTGTCTTCATCCATAGGAGTAAGATTTTTGTCCAATCTCTTCCCGCACCCCTCACACCTGCTTCCCCTGAGAATCGTTAGTCCACTCCCTTTCTATGTCCCTGATTCTATTATATTCACCAGTCCATTCTGTTCTTCAGATTTTTTATTCACTTGATTTTTAGATTCACTTGTTGGTAGGTATGTATTTGATGTCATTTTGTTGTTCATAATTTTTATCTTTACCTTTTTCTTCTTCTTCCTCTTCTTTTTTTTATTTTTTATTTTTTTAAATTTTATTTTATTTTTATTGTTTTAAGTATTACAAATAGTAGTACATATGTCTCCTTTTTTTTTTCCCCTTTGATCTCCCCCCGACCTCCCCTACCCCCCTTCTTCCTCTTCTTAAAGAATACCCTTCAGCATTTTATATAATCCTGGTTTGGTGGCGATGAACTCCTTTAGCTTTTTCTTGTCTGTGAAGCTCTTTATCTGACCTTCAACTCTGAATGATAGCTTTGCTGGGTAGAGTAATCTTGGTTGTAGGTTCTTGCTGTTCATCACTTTGAATATTTCTTGCCACTCCCTTCTGGCCTGCATAGTTTCTGTTGAGAAATCAGCTGACAGTCGTATGGGTACTCCCTTGTAGGTAATTAACTGTTTTTCTCTTGCTGCTTTTAATATTCTCTCTTTGTCTTTTGCCCTTGGCATTTTAATTATGATGTGTCTTGGTGTGGTCCTCTTTGGATTCCTCTTGTATGGGGTTCTGTGTGCTTCCTGAACTTGTAAGTCTATTTCTTTCACCAGGTAGGGAAAGTTTTCTGTCATTATTTCTTCTAATAGGTTTTCAATATTTTGCTCTCTCCCTTCTTCTGGCACCCCAAAAATTCTGATGTTGGTTCGCTTAAAGTTGTCCCAGAGGCTCCTTACACTATCTTCATATTTTTGGATTCTTTTTTCTTTTTGTTTTTCTGGTTGGATGTTTTTTGTTCCCACATATTTCAGATCTTTGGTTTGATTCTTGGGGTACGTTGATCTACAGTTGAGTTTCTGTATATTCTTTATTTCAGTCAGTGTATGCTTCATTTCTGACTGGTCCTTTTCCATTTTTTTGGCATTCTCATTAAGATCCTTAAAGGTCTCATCAAGTTTCTCAGCGGTTTTAAGAAGATTCTTGAATAACCTTATAAATGTGGTTCTGAACTCTATGTCATCCAGTAGTTTGCGTTCCTCCGTTTCTTTCATTCGTGACATGTTTCTTTGTCTCCACATTTTGGCTGCTTCCCTGTGTTGATGGAGTAGCTTTGTGTGGTAGGTGATCTATAGGGGGCAGTAGCTCAGCCTCCTCAATCACATGAGGTGGATGCTCTTGGGACACCCCTTTGTGGGCTGAGTGCAAAGTCTTGGTGTAGTTAAGCCTTGATTGCTGTTGGTACGCTGGGAGGAATTGACCTCCAGGCCAATTAGCTGTGAGCACTCGCTGTGTCTATAATGGAAGAACTGCTGCGCTGAAGACACGCTTATGGGGCAGGACTTGTTTCAGTGGGGCTTTGGTGCTCACTGAGTCTGCCTCTTGAATGTGTCACTTATGGATGTGAGGAGTTGAAATCTGGTGTCTCACACTGACCACTAGGTATACTGGCTTCTGGATCTCCAATGGGGTGCAGGTCAGCTACTGTCTGAGGCCACCCAGCAGGAGCTACAGTGAGAGCTACAGTTTTCTCCTCTTTGCTTGTGGTTTGGAGGTTTTGGAGCTGTCTGACCCGGGCTGCAAGTTTGCTAGGTTAAGCTGCGATAGGGCAGGGCTTTCTTATGCAAAAGCCGCTGCTTGGAGCTTGGGTGGGTTTGTAGGTTGTGCAGGGCGGGTCTCAGGGTGTCACTAGGCTAGGGTGTGGCAAACAGCAATGGCTGCTAGTTAGCCGGCTCTGCGTCCCTGTCGGCAGTCCCGTGCCCTAGTGCCGTAAACAATTATTCCTGTGCGCAGCTCTGCAAGCAAGCCACCCTCACTGGCAGACAGTCCAGCTTCTCCCCATAGGAGTTTGGGTCCCCCGCGTCTCCCCAGAAACTGTATTTCAGAGTAATCGGGGGCTTGTCTCCCTTTGGGTTGAAAAAAGCAACGCCCACCGCCAGCCTGGATCACGCGCCTCTGTACCTCAGCTTTTCAGCGCTCGTGCACGTCTCAATGCTCTTTTCTCTTTCCTTCTAGTTGTAGAACTTCCACTCAGCCAGCTTTCCAGTGGTTCTGGGTGATAGATGTTTTTTCTTTTAGTTGTATTTTTGAAATTGTTGCGGGAAGCAGCAGTTTAGGTGTTTACCTACGCCACCATCTTGGATTCTCAGCATCTATTTCTTACATCCCCTTTTTGTCTGGCTCTGGTGACCACCTGGAACACAACATCACTACAGAGCCTGTGTCCAGTGTGAAGTGGGTTTGGGCAGCCAGGCTCGCTCCTCACGGCAGCTGGTGTCCCCTCCAGAAGCCGTACTTCACACGGAGCAGGGAGCCTTCAAAGGAGCCAGGCCTTCCTGGCTGTTTCCTTCGCATCCTGATCCAGTCAGGAGGTTTTTTGCCATTTTCCTATCAGCTCGGTGGGACAAGTTCAAAGAGACTCTGTCTTCCTCTCTGGCTTCCTTTCTAGATGCAGCCCTTTCTCTTGGCTACTCCCCGCCCCACCTCTCTCCAGGAAAACCGGTCCATTTATGAGGGTTATCCTGAAAGCAGGTGTGTGTATGTTTGGGGGACAAGAGGTCATTTGAAGCACAAGGCAGGTCAGAAGTCAGCAACTCCCTGACATTGGGGTCTCTTTGCCAACGCCCCGCTGTGGAGTTAGACTCCCAGAGGATTGGAGAGGGTGAAGCGGGAGAGAGAGCCCCTGGGGCTAGAAGAACATGAGCAGCTCTCATTAGAGCACTTGCATCACCAATTCTGAGAGAAGGTGATGGACTCTATAATTTGCTTCTCCTGTTCATACTGCCCAGTGGCCTATGACAAAGGGGAATTAGCCCCACCTGCTGCCTTCCTGCGGAGGAAGCTTAGTTGGCTAAGGCTACTCACTGGGAAGAACCTTGAATCCCAGTGGTCTAAGAATGGGCCTCTGATTCCAGAATATGAAGCAGTCATTCCCGCCCCAAACTGGGAGTTTTCTGATTCTCCCAGGGCATTAGTGTTGCTCAGCACTCTACTCGGTCAATTCCAACTGCCCCAGAAAACCTAGTATAGTGCTCAGAGTGTGTAAACACAGCTGACATCACTCCTCCATCCCAGCTCTCCCTCTTTCCTCCTCTACTGATTGAAACGAGTCAACAGGACCTGGGTGTAGAGGTGCCTTGCCTGTTGTTCCCATCCAGGCATAACCACTCACTGCAGAGGAGCTGCCAGGCCAAGGACAAGCCCTGGGCCCCAAGCCTTCCCTTTCTGATCAGCACTGGGCACTCGCGGCCTGGGGACCAGACTAAATAGGTAGGACAGTGAGCAGGCCAGGAGACAAGATGAACAGTAGACTGAAAGACAGCAAGAACATGCCCTGCAAATTCAAATCCCAAAAGAACAGAGGGGGCTGGTTTCCAGAAAGACCCCTTGTGGAGCAGACTCAACTGGCAGAGGAATATCTATTCAGGCTCCGGGGAAAGGGGGACATGAGGGCAGTCAGCAAAAATTCTAACCCCGCAAAAGGAAAGAGGAGTAAGGGTGGACATTACTCCCTTCAGCAAGACTACCAAGATATGGGGTAAAAGTGGAAGAGAGAGAGGCACACAGAGCATGAAGATCACCCCATTGGAATCAAAGTGAGCCACTGAGTCTAGCAATAAGAGAAGGACGTTTTAGCTGTCTTAGTCAATCTTGTGACCAACAGTACCTGGGACTTTCCTAGCAGCATCAATGCACAGGGGCTTGGAATACCCTCTGTGGCCAGAAATGGTATCTGTGTACCATTATGCACCCTTCCATAGTGTGCAGGTGATGCTGGGAAGTGTCCACCCAGCCAGGGACTATATTCCCCAGTTCCTCTTGCAGTACGTGCGGTACCACGTGACTAGTGCTTGCTCACAGAAAATGAATGGAGATGGTGTGTGTCATTTCCAAACTGATGTGGCTAAGAAGCAGATGTGCCTTTCCACCCCCTCTTTCCCCATCTGTAGTGGCTTTTGAAGGTACTTGTGAAGTTGACCAAGTGAGAAGCTAGAAGGAGCCTGGATCATTGAATCACCACATCAAAGGCCACCCACCAAACACCCTCAGTAGACAACAGTGTGAGTGAGAAATAAATTTGTTTTGTGTTAAGACTTTAAGATTTTTAGGGGGTGTGTAATAGAGCAGCTAGCGTTCCTTACATCCCTGACCCAGAAATTGCACTTATAGGAATGTTTCCTAAAGAAATAACTAAAGAAAAAGATTTATAGAGCCTAAGAACAAGGAGCAAAACCTTAAATGGTTATAATCACAGTGAACGCTGCACAGAGCTCTGAAATATGGGAATGGGCAGTGGCCAGCAGAGGAGAGAAAATAGACTGGGCAATTGCACAGTAGTACAAACACTAATAGTTGTGGGAAATAAGGAAGAACAGCAGTTGAGAAGAAAATAAGAAAACTGATCAACAATCCCTGTGTTTAACAAATGTGTAAACTGAACCGTCTGTACAAACATTTTGGAAGAGATTGGTGAATAGATCCTTGCAGGGAAATACTTTGTTAATTGCAATCAGGAGTCATCAGCATTTCCCTCCTTCCCCTAAGAAATCCGTTGACATCTGATTAAATCGTCAAGGTTTCTTTATAAAATTTTTATTCTTTTAAAATTTATTATTATTATTATTGATTATAGAGGGAGAGAGAGAGAGAGGAAGGAAGCGGGAGAAAGAGAAACATTGATTGGCTGCCTCCTGTACAATCCCTACTAGGGATCCAGCCTACAACCCGGGCAGGTGCTCTGACTGGGAATAGAACCTACAACCTCTTGGTGCATGGGATGATGCTCAACCAACTGAGCAACACCTGCCAGGGCCCTTTTACCTTTTATATCTGGGCTTCCCTAGCTCAAAAACCTTTACATTAGTGTTTTCATAAATCCGAAGCTCTTTGTTCTCTCTTGTCAGTGATGCTCTGGCCATCTTCTCTGGCTCCAGGCAGTGATGGTAGTATTGGTAAAGTAAGTACTAGTACTAATGTTTAAAATATTCTATATTTTCATATTCCTTATACTTCCAAATACATTTTCACTATTTTGCAGGATTGTCATTATTACTTCAAATGTCATTTTTCAGATTGGCAACTCACATATGCACCAAAAATAACTTTCAAGGTTCTATTATTTCATATTTCGGAAATAGTGATCTCAAATATGGGCAGAAAATGAAAAAAGAAAAAAAAAAGTTCCCCTTTCATTACTATTAGTCAGGATAGACCAGAGTATGCTGTAGTAATAAAGTAACTCTGAAATTCCAGTGGACACAAGAGAGGTTTTTTCTCTTTTAGGCCAGTGGTCGGCAAACTGCAGCTCGTGAGCCACAGGCGGCTCGCGAGCCGCGGTTTGCCGCTCTGTTGACTAACGAGTTTGCCAACCACTGACCTAGAGTCTCGATTCCAATAATTATAGGCTGTTGTTGTTCCTTGTGATTAAGCCCCTATTCCAGTGGTCGGCAAACTCATTAGTCAACAGAGCGGCAAACCGCGGCTGGCGAGCCGCATGTGGCTCGTGAGCCGCAGTTTGCCGACCACCGTCTTAGGCTATGTGTTCATCCCAGGTTTTCTCCACATAGTCCTCAGAGACCTCAGGGTGAAAGAAGTTACACCATATTGTAGCTGCACTATCTGGAACAAGAAGCCTCCTCAATCACGGAACACAGGATGAGAGAGTAAAGGATGACACACGGGTATTTTCTGCTCCAGCCTGGAAGTGACACACACCATTTCTACTTATGTCTTACTGCTCACAACTTGTCACATGGCCCACCTAACATGAAGGACTAAATACAATGTTTAGCTAGCACCACTGTCTCTGCTATAATTACTGCGTCTTCTCTCATCCTGTCTACCATTTCCTCTCTGGAACTGCCTGTTTTCTACTTACGTTAGCATATGTACAGTCATCTAACTTTCTGACATTGTACTAGGACAGGGATGGCAAACATGTGCTATCATTTCCTCCTCCCATGCCCAGCAGACATTGCTCTTTGATCACAGGACTCTTTTCTGTGAAGCCAAGAGGCAGCATCGGAACTCCCCAACACAGGTGGCCGCCAGTTCTCCATGTCATCCCTAGAGATGAAACTTATTTTCCATTCCTTGCCTAAGGATTTCACTGACGCCTCAGACATGGAACTGGCTTGCTTGGCTCCACTTCTTTCTTTGGGGGAGAACATGAAACCAGCAGGCATTTGATCATTTCTGTTATCTGTACTGTTTACAAACACCTAATCTGGGGCCTCCAATGTTACCAGCATTTTTGGACTCTGGTATTTTCCCTTCAACGTCTACCACTTTGATCAGGGTAAGAACAATCAAAGGAAACTTGACTTCCTTCACCACTAGCATGGGCTAACACAAGAAAAGGAATCTTTAGGGGAAAAACAGAAACACAAATCCTTCCGACCCAGACTTGTGGAATGGAACAGTCCAGATCTCCTCTCCAGAAGCCCCTATAGTTTCACAGGTCAGTCCCCTAAACCCAGGAAGGGAATCTTTTGTTCCTACCCTGAGTGATGTGTATCACAGAGAATATCCTTCATAAAAAGTAATGACATTAAAAAGGAAAGAAAATATCCCTTAAGAGTTAAACAAAGTAGGATCTTGAATAAGAAAATCCAGAATGTTCTTCCTCTCAGCCATTAACATTCTGCTCACCATTTCTATTTCTTGAGAGCTTTAACCTGAGTCCCTGGGGTCTCTGGTAAGAGACACTTCAGAAAATAGCAAAGTTGGGGTAGGCTGCTGGCTTCCTTGTATTTTTTTCTCTAAGTCATTTCCCAAAATGTCTTAAAGTCCTCTGGTTATACAAAGTGAAGATTTGTTCTCTTACTACCACAGTCAAGAAGTCTCTCCCTACAGAGGGTTTCACTACTGTTGGCTGTTTGGAATTGGCTCAGCAGACGTAAACAGGGTCATCTGGGGCCAAAGAGGGTGGGTGTTTAGTTTTAAAGCTCTGGGGTTAAGAGTGAAAACATGTGACTCCAGCCTGGCCAGAAACAGAGGAGCCTTTGTGTGCAGGGAGCAAGCGATTGGCAGTCCCAAGGCTAAACACAGGGGGAGAGAGAAAGAGCGCTGACACAGGTTTCAAGGGTCTGATAGGACACCACTGGAGGGAGGTTAACTCTTTGTGTCAGGCTCTGAGGCTCCCCTGGGGAGAGCTGCTGTTTGTGGCTCATCATAGAGCAAAGACCTTAGGAAAAATACGTAGAGTTTCCTTGGCTTGCAAAGAAATGCATGTTCTCCTGTAGCCAGTGTTGAGATGAAGGTAGGCTGAAGCAACTGGAAGCAAAAGCAATGCCTGGGAGGGGGTGGGGTTGATAGATAATCCAATAGAACTTCCTGGGAGTCCTAACATGTTCCTGTGCCAGTGCTCCCCCCAGCTCCCCCGCCTTCTCGCCCTGGATGGCTGGGATGAGCCAGAGAAGAGAGCAGGGCAGCCTGGACCACATCTCCTCCTCATTGGCCCTCCTCAGCAGTGGGGAGGCTGGTGGTTGGGTGAGCACTGCAAGAGGGAAGCTGGCGGGCTGCTGACTCAGCCCACCCTGGCTATCCCCGCAGGCGGCAGCAGCCCACTGGCAGCATCATTCACCAAGGTGCTGGGGACCCACAGGCACTTGGTGAGCTTGGGCTCTGCTCACGGTCAATGCTGAGTGAGGCACGTGGTCCTCAGGCTGGCCCACTCTCCTACACTGCTCAGAGCCCACCTTGTGCCCCAGTGCCCATGTGCCCTTCCCCCAATCCCACCTCTGCCCAGATATTACTGCATTGAATGTATTTGAAATGAGCAAGTCAAGTTTCCTGAAAGTCTGCAGAATCTGACTTTCAGACTCTGGCCTGGGGAGGAAAAGGAAACAAAGATCACTCAAAGCCTGGATCCAGGAGACTCCTCAGGAGGCATTCAGAAATAAACGTGGCAATGGTGGCATACCTGGCTGAACATCACATCAATACTCACCCCGTTCCTCCAACTGTAACTCATCACTCCTTCCTTCCACAAAGATTTCTTAGCATTATGCCAGTGTCAAGTTCTTTGCTGGATGGGGGGATACAGTATTGAACGAGACAGACCAGTTCCTGCCACCAGGAGCCTTTAGTCTACCAGACATTCACAGAGCCATTCACACACTACTGCTTACTGGTCAAGAAAGTGGTGATAATTGTGCTGGATAAATGGGGACTGCCCATGTGAGAGGTAGTCCTGATGGATTGAAATCTAGTCTTACGGTGGGTTCAGTTTCCCCAGTTGCTGACATGTCTCCAGCTCTTCTCCGCATTTCAGGGAGGGATCACTGCTGGAAGGACCATCAGCAGCATCATACAGATGCAGTGCCACGTCCTGGTGCTTAGGCTGGGGCCTCACTGACCCAGGCTTCATCTACCAGACTTGGAGCTGATGGATTTTTCCAAGGTTGCTATTTAAAACAGTACAATATACAGATCTTATATCATAGAAACCTACACCTGAAACCTATATGATCCTATTAACCAATGTCACCCCAATAAACTTAATAAAAATAAAGAAGCAAAGGCAGCTAATTAACTAATTAATCAATCAATTAAAAAAAAAACTATATCCAGTTCACCCTGACCAGTGTGGCTCAGTTGGTTGGAGCATCATCACATGTACCGAAAGGTGGCTGGTTTAATTCCTGGTCAGGGCACATACCCAGGTTTTGGGTTCAATACCCCGTTGGGGCACAGGCAGGAGGCAACCAATCGGTGACTCTCTTTTGCATCAATGTTCCTCTCTCTCTCTTTCCCTTCCTCTCTCTAAAGTTAATGAAAAAAGAAAAATGAAAAAGAATAACATTAAATCAAAAATTGTGTCACATAATTAAAAAACAGCAACAGTACCCAGTTCACTTGTGTGTACGTGTGCGTGTGTGTGTGTGTGTGTGTGTGTGTATGCACGCACAGTACTTATGAAACTGCTGCTCAGTGCTCAAGGGCATTTGGCAAATGTAATGATGTGTTAGAAATGAGGTTGCCACCAGGCACTGAACCCTCTCCACTTCAAAGATAAATTCACCCAGCAGAACCCTGGACTCACTCAGGTGAAAAACAAGAACCTTTTATCAGGATTGCCCAAAGCGCCCTGATTTTTACCCTTGACAGCTCCTGGGTCTCCCAGGGCCACAGGCCACATTCTCCTACACCTTCAGTGACTGATTGCACCCCACCAGCTCATTCAGCATGAATCCTGAGACACCTTCAGCAAGAGCCCCTTTCCTCCCTGAGTTTATGAAATGGCATGTGGGCTTATTGCCGAATTTAAGCTGGATAAGATAGTAGGGCTGCAAAGACAACTGTGGCCACAAATACCCTGTCTGTGTGTGGATATGGGGGTCTCCAAAAGAACCAGACCATTGTCACAGCTCCAGTCTCCAAGTGTGCTGAAGGAGTGTGCATCTCTGAAATCCAGAATAATAAAGGAAGTGCATCCAGAGATTGCACTGTCCTCCTTTATGGTGTATCAGAGGTCGAAATGTCTAGGAGGCAGAGGTAACTTCTTAATATATTTTTAATATATTTTATTGATTTTTTACAGAGAGGAAGGGAGAGGGATAGAGAGTTAGAAACATCGATGAGAAACATCGATCAGGTGTCTCCTGTACACTCCCTACTGGGTATGTGCCCGCAACCAAGGTACATGCCCTTGACCGGAATGGAACCTGGGACCCTTGAGTCCGCAGGCCAACATCTATCCACTGAGCCAAACTGGTTAGGGCCAGAGGTAACTTCTTGTGGTATAAGCAAAGTCAGGTACAGAAAGAGGAAAGAATTGGCTTTGGTTTAATTTGTTTTATTTTAGAGAAAGAAAAAGGGAGGGAGGGAGAGAGGAAGCGAGGAAGGAAAGGAGGGAGAGAGAGAAACTGATTTGTTGTTCCACTCATTTAGGCATTCACTGGTTGATTCCTGTATGTGCCCTGACTGGGGATCCAACCTACAATCTTGGCGTATCAGGATGACATTCTAACCAACTAAGCTACCCGGCCAGGGTGGGTTTCTAAGTTTTTGTACTACTTGTTCTTCACAGACATGCAGTCTGGTACTATCCCATTTTATAGGTGAGGACACCAAGGACCGGAGAAGTGAAGTCACTTCTTTGCCCAGAGTCCTTCAGCCAGTTAGTGACAGAATCAGTCTAAAAACCCAGTCTCCTTAATCCTGGTCAGATAGGGTTTCCACAGCTTCCTCCCAACTGGATTTCTTTTAGGACATAATTTTGAGCGCAGGCATCCTGTGGCCTGCTTCTTTATTTTATTTTATAAGAGTTTTTATTGATTTCTAGAGAGGGAGAAACATCGATGTGAGAGTAAGACATTTATTGGCTGTCTCTTGCAATAGAGCAACCTGGGCATGTGCTCTGATTGGGAATCAAACTGACAACCTTTTGGTGTACAGGATGATGCTCCAACCGAGCCACACCGGCCAGGGCTGGCTTGTTTCTTTAAAATCTGTGCATGGCGTAGGGTGGTGTCTTGCCCATGGAAAGGGCTCAGCCAGTGCTGTTGACTCACTCAGTAGACCTCGTCTCCCCTCACCCGCAGGGCATGGCATAATTCAAATGCTAGTGCCAGATTCACCTGCAAGGTAGCATGGAGTCAGGGGAGCTTTGAATGGCAGCAAAAGTATCAGCCAGAGAGGACATCACTTACTCTTACCCTCCCTTCAGGGCAATTCCAATTCCATTCTGAGCCTTCCCATTTAGGAGTGCAAACACTTCTTCTGAGAAGCAGGGGATTAAGGGAGAATGACTGGGGTTAGTGGTCCAATGAAGTCTCATTTTCCACAAGAACTGGTTCCAAGACCTCTCGCAAGGCAAAAATCACATGACGTGAAAATTGCCCTTAAAAATCCTTTCAGACACCCATGAAGTACAACAAGCAAACAGATCACTTCTCAGGAAATCCCAGCCAGCTCGCGTTTCCTTCAGCTTGGAAGAGGGCTCTGTTGCCTCAGTGGAGCAGCAGAGGAAACAACTGGCAGCCAGGGCATACTGGACCAGAAACACTTATCTTTGAGGGTGATACGTTGCTGGTGTGATATGAGGCCCGGAAAGGGCTGTCATGCATGTTCCCATGTCGCACTCACTACAGGCACCACATGTTGTCCACTGAGTGGAGGGCAGGAGTACCATCTGCTACACTACGTCACCATATACATTTCTCTCTCTCTCCCCTCTGCACCCCCCCAAACTGAGTGTGTACAGTTGACTTCGTGTAAATTAAATGGGTGCTCCAGGAAGTCTCCATCTTAACACCAGTCTCTCAGCATGCTGCCACCTGGGGCTCACACTTCTGAATTCCTGACCCACAGAAACTGTGAGATAATAAATGTTTGTGGTTGGAAGCTGCTAGGTTTGGGAATATTTCATTATACAGAATACAAATGCAGAATTCCAATACAGGGGCTAGCTGGAGAGGTAGGCTAAGGAATGTGAGCTTGATTCAGGAGGGCGAATTTTCCAGTGGAGAGCAATGGGATAGGGCCTGTCCTTTTGAAATGACTGGCGCAGAGAGGTCACTGTGGAAGGAGTAAGGCTGGCAAAGAGACCAGTCAGGAGGCTCTACATTTGTTTAGGGGGGAAAAGGAAAACAAAAAGAGTCATATTAGAACAACACAGCAGAGATAGAAGATATGTGCAAGAGACAATTCCCAGTAAGAATGGTCAGACTTTGCTCTAGCCAGTTTGGCTCAGTAGATAGAGCGTCGGCCTGCAGAATGAAGGGTCCTGGGTTCGATTCTGGTCAAGGGCACAAGCCCAGGTTGTGGGCTCAATCCCCAGTTGGGGTGTGCAGGAGGCAGCCGATCAGTGATTCTCATTCATCATTGATGTTTCTATCTCTCTCTCTTCCTCTCCTTTCCTCTCTGAAATCAATACTGGTCAGAACTTATTCATTGGGTGCCTACAAATAACAATAATAAAAGTAATACTATTATCAGCTAACATTTATTTAAAAGGAGGCAGAGTGGGAGTGGAGGCAGGGGACTTTTTTTATTATTGATTTTTAGAGAGAAGAAGGGAGAGTGCAAAAGAGAAACATTGGTTTGTTATTCCACTTATGCATTTTATTCATGCATTTATTACTTGGTTCTTACAAGTGCCCTGAGGATCCAACCTGCAACCTTGGCATATCGGGACAATGCTCTAACCAACTGAACTACCTGGTCAGAGCCCAGCTAACATTTATTGACAACTTAATATGTACCAAGCATTATTCTAAGCACCTGACACATATTCACATATGTAATGCTCACAACAACCTTAGATAGATACTATTGTCATCCCATTTTACAGATAAGGAAACTGAGGCACAGAAAGGCTATGTGACCTGCCCAATGCCATTCAGCGGGTGAGCAGCAGAGCCTGGGTTCAAACCTGGGCAGCTGCGCCTTTAACTTCTCACTGGACTTCCTGGGAAGGGTTCAGAGAGAGAGAAAGGGAGGGGCAGGGTGGGACAGGGTGAGCTCTCAGGTTTCTAGCCTAGGCAATTGAATGCAGCCGTACCCAAAGTAGGAGCAGATGACTTGAAAGAAAGACAGTACATCACCAATCACCTACTAATTCCCTGTGTAGCTCATAGGAGCTGCTAATGGGCTCAACTACAACCCAGCACGTGAAATGTAGAATAACATCCGGACGTGGCACCAGGCCGCACTTCTACCACACTCCAGTAAAAATAAACCTCTCCATCCAAATATAGAGTGGTTAGAAGTGCCATGTTTTACAGGAGAAGAGGCAGCTATTTGGCATTAAAAATAGACAAGTTTTGGCTTCCCTGCAGATCTGGGCAAGAGCACTACAATTTCCAAGTGGAAACCCAGATGGATGGGGTAGGCCCCCCCTCAGACTGACTCAGCTATTTAAAGAGCCCAACAGAAAATTGCAGCCCCTTTCTGGGCCTCAGTTTACTCAACCATAAAAGGAAGAGGTTTGACAAGACGGTTCAATGTCACTTCAAATTTCCACTGTCTATGGGGGGAGGAACTGGAGTCCAAGGCTAGTCCTCAGAGAACCGACAGCTTCCTAAATCATGGGGCCCGGCGCTGGCAAGGTGCATCGGCCCTTTGGCTCTCAGCTTACTGCTGACAGGACCAGGGGTGGTTTTCCCCGAGGATTTTCAGAACTCTGTCAAGAGCTTTAAATTACCCTCTTGAATCAGACACATTGTTAATCCACAAAGAAATGCAAGCCAGGAAGTCCTCCTACAAGGAGCCTACCTCCTGAGATGTTACCTTGATAAAAGAAAACTGAAGCCCAGCTTGACAGGGGTGGGGGAATGGAGGTGTGGGCAGGTCCTTTGCACACATTCCCTTTAATCCTGCAAGGCAGGCACAGCTCTGTTTTACACAGGAAGAACCAACAGCTCAGAAAGATTACTTAACTTGCCTAAGATCATTCAGCTGATGGAGGCTGGAACTGGATTCAAATCTGGATCTGGATACAAAGCCCATGTCTTCCACCTCATGGGGCCTCTACTGTGCTACTTACTGTGTGGTCAGAAGGCTATTCTCCAGTCCAACAGGGGAAGGGAAGTCCTAACAAGCCGGGAACCTCAGGGATAACTCAGGAGTGCAGCTGGGACACAAGTTAGGAATCTCCAATTCTCCAGTGGGTCCCGTTGCATTTTTACCACACCTTGAAACAGACCGGTTTTCCTTTAAATGGTTTTATTAAAAACTGTACCAATTGATGGAGGGAAGACACACACACACACACACACACACACACACACACACACTCGAAGAACAGAAAGTCAAATACTCTGTACAGGTTAAAAAACAATGGGTCCCGCCCTGGCTGGTTTGCCTCAGTGGACAGAGCATCAGCCTGTGGGCCAAAAGGGTCCCAGGTTCGATTCTGGTCAAGGGCACATGCTGGGTTGCTGGCTCGATCTCCAGTAGGGGGCGTGCAGGAGGCAGCCAATCAGTGACTCTCTCTCATCATTGATGCTTCTATCTCTCCTTCTCCCTTCCTCTCTGAAATCAATAAAAATACATATATATAAAAAAAACAATGGGTCCCCGTTCCCCGTCTCTCTCCCAGAGGCAGAGTGCCTAGAACCCAGGGCAACTAATCTGGGATGAACAAAATGCTACATTCTCACCGGGTCTCCCCTGACAGCCCTGTGGACCCAGGGTGGCCGCTGGGCAATGCTCACCCAGCAGGGAGAGGCTCTGGCCAACTATGCAGGGAAGAGCAGCGTGGACCTGGAACCTGCACAAACTCTGAGCACAGTCAGCGTCAGCGTCAATGCTGGTGCATCTCTGGAAAGGCTGGGCTTTCTCTGCCATTCATTCCCTTGAGGCTCTAAATCCTCACCAGCCCTGGCATGCCTGCCCACTGCCCAGTGTCCCCAGGAGGCATCACAGGCTGATAACTTAACCCCTTCCTTGGGCAAGTCTGGCCAGGGTGGCCTGCCACCAAGGGTCCCCGCCTACACACAGAGGGGCCCTAAGCTTCCTCCCGCCTGGGCTGCAGCACTGATTCCCCTAAGCCCTGAGGGCAGTGGCAATTTAAGTCTGCCTGCTTCTGCTGCTCTCCACTGTCCCTACTGCCTCGTCATCAAGTCCCCACCACAGGCAAGCTTTCATGGGCAGTGTACTCCTTGCTGACTAGGACAGTCAAGTGGCTCTCCAGTCTCCCTCCCAGAAGACTTCAGGCAGATGGAGGACATAGACGGGCCATCCCAATCAACCCCATCCTGCCATGACCAGTCAGGAGCCACCCTTGGACAGGGCCTGGCTACAGGAGGCAGTGAGACAAGTCAGTCGGGGGCCCCTCTGAGCACTTCGAATGTGCCTACCGCACAAGCTCTGAAAACAGACCTACTCCCCTAGGGGGTTGGGGAGGTCACTGGGAGGTGATCTTTTCTTCCTGCCTCAGATTGAGCAGAAGGCCATGGGATAGCTCTTCAGCAGCCCAGACTTTGCAACCCGCTGGGGAAGTCAGATGTCTGGCCTGGGGGGATTGTCTCCCCACTTCTGTCCACAGGCTTCCAGAAACCCCTACTCTGGGGTTCTGAATTGGAAGGGCTGTTTAGACCCTGCATAGCAGGCTTCCCTCCTCCAGGGCATTTCTACCACAGGGAGGGAGGTTTCCAGTCCCTCTCCCACCCCCATCCATCAGCAAACCACAAAAGCTCCACAAGTCTTCAGCTGGTTACAGGTCAGGACCCAGGTCAGACTGTCCCTCCCTCTCAATCGGATTCTCCACCCCCTCACAGGAGACAGCCAAGCCTCTGGGGGTGGGAGTGGGAGAGGGGCCCAGGGGGAGGGACACATCTCCTGAGGCTGGACTTGAGGAATGTTCAGACCAACTCACCAGGCAGAGGGGGAAGGGGCGGGACCCAGATCACTAGGCCAATTGAAAACAGCCAGCCAGGAGGAACCTCTCTCCTAGGGCTATTCTGGGAGTTACCTCCTTGGTTTCCTGGGCATGGGAAAGGAAGGTTTTAAATGTTGCCCTGGCTTACTTAAGATAATGAGTTAGTTCTTGGCTTCACAGATGGTGATAGTGCGGTTGGACCATCTTCCCCCTAGCCCCAGGCTCAATGTTCAGATGGGCTTGCCAAACTCTGGGCTCAGTTCTTAGCACAGGCCCTCCTGGGCCTGGCAGGGTCCCTGAAGTGGATGGCTTTGCCTCAGCACCAAAGTCTAGACCATTTCTTTGCTCTCTCACTCAGCTCAGGTGAAAAGTCTGCCAAGAGGGGTTAAAAAATGGTTGGTAGAAATAATCGTGGTTTTCTTGTGTGTTCCACTCCAGCATATATACCAGCCGCTGCCTGTCATAGCCTTGGTCCAGGAGAGGGGAAAACACCAGGCCCTCAGCACATCATGAATGGTATGGAGACACACAGGGGAGGCTGAACTTCACAACAGTCAGCGTGTTCCAGAGCCAGTCCTCAGGCCTGTTCTCTGGGTTCCTTCTTGTAAGTGAGAACCCATCTTCTTAGCAGACAAACCATGGTACACACCCTGAGAATATAATTCTGGCCAAGAAAAGGTAATACCTCCAGAACATCTAAGTAGAACAAAACAAAGGCATTTGCACAGTTTGAGGTCCTTCTCCTCAGGGTCACTATGAGCCCATATGGCACCTTCATACAAAGGCACCAGTTCTTCTGGGAAGACACAGCCCTGCACTGGGGCATACAACTTGGTGAGCAGAGCAGGAGCTCAACTTTAGTCTCTATTACCTTCCTCTGCAGGTGAACAACCTGCCCAACTGTATATACAGGTGATCAAGGCTTCCTTCAATAGTATTGAGACTTCCTCTTTGCAGAATTCTCCAATCGCCTTGGCTTGTTCAGATGTGAGAGCCTCCTCTGGACTTCTCCAATTTCCTTGTGTAGCCCCAGGGTCTTCTCTGCCCAGGAAAGCAGTCTTTTCTTTGGGTCTTGCTTCCCAGTTTAGCACCAATGTTATCTTTTCCTACATATGCAAAACTGATCATTTCATTTCTAGGTATCCGTTAACAGGTCCGGTTAACCAAATTCTCTGTCTTGTCAGAGCTGGCACACTGGCTGCTTTAAATTCTCTCCATTAGTGCCACAGCAGGGAGAGAAGGGAAGTTTGGAGGCAGCTGCGATCCTGCTGAGGTCCAGAGCATGCCCTGCTGGCCTAGCTGGGAGCTGAAGGACAGGAAATGTGTACCCAGCTTTGACGGTTCTGCACTCTAATCATTGTCTATTGCTTGAAAAGACACGTCAGCTGACAAAGTCACGGTGCTGGCTTCTTCCTTCTACCTTTCATACAAGGTGTGAAAAAGGAATGGGAATAAGGAGGAGGAGGTATGTTGTTTCCAAGGAAACCAAGTGGTCTGGGTTCCTCTAGGGCTGACTCGTACAAGTGAGATGGCCACATTTCCCAGTCCCACTGCAATGCTGCCCCTTCATGCCCTATAGTGCTGATCTGAGGGCCAAATGCAGTCTGTTGCTGGGTCTTTGGAAAGAAGAGCCCACAAAGGCACAAGCTGCTGGTGACAGCACGCTGATTGGCTATTTGGCTCATCCATGGCTGACATGCAGCCAGTTCTAGGAAGCCAGAGGTGGCAGTGGTTCTGTACCTCAGGATCAATCCTGGGGTCTCCAAGTGGGACCAAGTCAGATTTGAGGCCTACACAGAAGTTTGGTTCATTTTGAGGCATGTTTGAGGGGTCCTTGGAGAAACCAAATCCTCCCTGAGGTCTGCTGGAGATGACAGGGGCTGGGCAAGAATCCCTGAGCCCTTGGAGTGGGCACTGGCTTGGCCAAATGAGAACCCAGATATAGGCTGAGTGGCCTAGTGAAGTGGCCATGCTCAGCTGGAAAACCTCTGACCAAGGCCCTGGTGCATTGAAGCAGTGTGACTGTCCGGATCTCGGCTCCATCCATGGTGGAAGGCTGACAGGATTGGTGGGAGCAGGAGTATAACCCAGCCTCCTATGGTTTAACTGAGTTCCTGTGGCTAAACTACAGTCCTCTGGCCAGAGAACATCACTACCTGGTCATCTTCAACAACTGCAGGCTGAAGAATCTGCTTGTCAGAGCCCTGGGGAGAACCCACCATCAGAGACTCATCAGCCTTCACTTCAACAGTGTTTGACAAAGGCCCCCATTCCTGGTCAAGGTCCTGAACAGGGAAAAAGGTCCCACTTGGGTATGTCTTATTTACACATAGAGATAAAATTTTAAGATAAGAACAACAAAAAACAACTTCACAAGACACAGTGTCAGTCCTCGCCGAAGTCCTTCCTGTGGTGCCCCATTCGAAGAGGGCAGCCCAGCCTCACCTGGGACCTGCCCTGTTCCTGTTCTCATCTCCATTCAAGGCGAGGTTATGTAGAAAGAGGAGGAACTGCCACCACATGCGATTTCGGTTCTGCTGGTGCTGAAAGGGGGGAAAAAAATCAACGTGACTCCTAAACGCATCCTTAGATGACTTCTTATCATTTCCAATAAAAGTTCAGATCAACATGTCTGGGGCGGCACTTTAATCCTATCAGTGCAGCAAAGGAGGGGGGACACAAGAGAATCGGCGATGAGGGGGAGATAGCGGAGTCCTCCAAAAACAATTGCAGTTTTTAACATTAAAAAGAAAAGACCAGGCTCATTCTGCACTGTGCACAAGAGGATTAAACTTTCTCCCCTGCTTGCAGGATTTTCCAGAGTTTAGCCAAGTGCTGCTTTTAATCAGATTGGCTCCTGAGCCCCTCAAACCTCAGCTGCATGAACAACAAACTTTCTTCAGAAAGAAAGAGAAGTGCCCCCCTCTCTCCCCCGACTCCAAAGTAACACAGAGAACAAGGGGGAAAAGGGGGGAGCCTCCATCTGCAAGTGATTTGACACTGTGAAGGTCAAAGGGTTAATCTTCAATTTAAACCACACTGCTGAGGCAGCAAAAATCTGATTTCATCCAGTGCAAACACGCACACAGACAGACACACACACACAAACTTGAGCGCCTGCCCTCTCTCCCTTCCCAGCATCTCCAGCTCAGCACTGCCCTTTTTATAGCTGCTCTTGACAGTAAGCCATAAATAACCCCTCTTGGAGCGCTTTCCTACTGACTGGAGCCAATTAAACGTTAAGCAAGAACATACTTGAAAACAAAACAAAAACAAAGAATGCACACTACTCTCTGGAGGTTATCCCAGGTCCTACTGTCAGGCAGGGAAGCTGGGGGCAAAGGTCAGGGGTCAGTGGCTCACAGGATTGTGGCTGGTGCCCCCCCACACAGGTACATTTCCCTGGGGCCAGAAGAGGCCAGAAGGGGACTGAGGGGTGCTGGAAGAGGCGGTCTTTGTTCTCTCTTTGTCTGCCAGGGCAGGACTGGGCTGGGGCCCTCTCCACAGGGTTCTCAGTGGACAGGGGAATAAAAACCTAGTGTGCAGAAAGAAACCAGCACAGGCTGGACTTGTATTGCTGCTGGGGCCCAGGCAGCAAGGGCCAGGGGAGCTGGAGCCCACGCTTGGGTTTTTTGTGTTGTTGTTGTTTTTTAATATATTTTTATTGATTTCAGAGTGAAAGGGAGAGGGAAAGAGAGATAGAAACATTAATGAGAGAGAATCATTGATTGGCTATCTCCTGAATGCCCCCCCACTGGGGATTGAGCTAGCAACCCAGGCATATGCCCTTGACCGGAATCGAACCCTGGACCCTTCAGTCCACAGGCCGAGGCTCTATCCACTGAGCCAAACTAGCTAGGGCTCTTGGGCTGTCTTTAACCACACAGCCCTGGCCACCACCAGGAGACTACTAATCAGATAGGAAGAGGATAGGGTAAGTCAGTAGCAGAACTGGAACGTGAGTCCAGGTCTCCTGCACTCCCAGAGCTTCACAGGTACCTCTGGCCTGGGAAAAGCATGTAGGCTGCTGGGTTCCCTTTCACTCTGCCTTAGGCCACTAAGAGAAGAGAGGTGAGGTGTCAGCTCAGGCCGACCTCAGAGCCCTGCCAACCCAGGAGAACAGAATGCCCCATGCCTGTGGCAAGAGTATTCCTTCCCCTGCAGAAGGAGGACTGGAAAACAACGTGGAAGCATAACTACTGCAGGGAGGGGCAGGAAAACTGGGCTGTGCCACTGAGGAGGCCTGGCAGCGGCTGGGGAGACTGATAGCTTCCTAGCGTTTTGTAAACAAAGATGAGTAAAAAGAGGAAACACACCCGGCTTAACAAAATCTGGTTATAGTAAAACAGCGTGAAAATGGACTCAGCTGCAAACCTGAAGATGTAGGCCTGCAGCAGCTGGGCAGAGGACCCTCCCTTCCCTCCCCAGCTGCTGCCCAGGACAGGTGCAAAGGTCATGTGCTGGAACAGGAGGAGATTCCAGGAAAAGCCCAGTCCCTGGAGAGACCAGTCTGCTGGAATCCCCATTCTCCTCAGGTGCCTGTTTGAAAAGGCCAAGTAACAATAACAGCCATTATAATAACAATAATAGTAACATTGAGTGGGCAAGGCTCTGTTTTGAGTGTTTCACATCCATTCAACTCCTTTGGTTTAACAACCTGATGAGATAGGTGTATATTATCATCCCCATTTCACAGATGAGATCTTTGAAAGAGTTAGGTAACCTGGCCACATAAGCTCGTAAGTGCCAGGGATTGGACTGAGTCCAGACTATTTGACCCTCGAGCTGTGTCTTTACCCATTGTCACTACGTTCCAAGTACCACCATATATACCTTTCTTTATACCAAATTAAGCCTTTATTCTCCCTTCTCTAAATCGTCTCCAAACAGCAATTCAGCCAGGGATGGGAGATCACAATTCCATGATTTGGGATATGGTCCAATACCATTTCTGTATGCCTCAGTTTCTCCAGGAATTCCTCCAATAGAGGCAATCTGCTGCCTTGAGCCTCTGGGAACAAGGCAAGGAAAGCAGCCTCACTCCCATCATTGGGGATATTGGAGGACCCAGGAAGAGCTGTGGGCCAGAGAGTGCTGTCAGATGTGAAGGCTGAGGTCTTCTGGGAAACACAGGCCGGCCCAGGCACAGGTGAGCACGCAGGTCCACCCTCAGGAAGGATCAAGGTTCTGTGCCTCGGCCTGTGCAGATCTCAGGGCTCATGAATTGGCAAGGAAAGTTTTGGTCCAGGAATCTGAGGACTTGGCTATAGGCTGGGGTCTCCCACCAGCTTGTCTGTGAGTCCTCACTTTCTTATAAGTGAAATGCAGGCTCCTCAAACCTGACTGTATCATAGAATTCACTGAGGTGCTGCTGTAAATACAGAGTCCCCGGGCCTCACCCAGACCAATTGGGTCAGAATCTCCAGGGAAGGGCCCCAGGAATTTGTATACTAAACAAGCTCCCTGAGTGATAGTGTAAAAATCAGAAGTTACTTTTATTGTATACTTTAGTCATAAACATAATTACATGTTAACTGTAGAAAACTGGAAAACACAAGAAAAAACAGAGGAGAAAATAAAATCATCCATGGTTCTATAGCCTAGAACAGTGGTCGGCAAACTGTGGCTCGCGAGCCGCGGTTTGCCGCTCTGTTGACTAATGAGTTTGCCGACCACTGGCCTAGAAGAAAACACTTCATGACCTGGTGTTTCCTTCATGCTCTTTCAACCTCTTCCCACCAGAGTAATGCCTTGGCCAACTCAGGGGTAAATCCTGCCCAGGTGGTTCTACAGCAGCCAGGCCACAGACAGGCATTTGGAAACCACTGAGGTGCTTTCCAGCCCTCAGGTTTGGTGATTCCGAGTTTGTCATCCACAATTATCTTCAAGACTACAACTCAGAGCTCCAACAACTGAATCCAGTTAGCCTGGTGGAGGGTCTGGGTGGGCCTGGAGAACAGGCTGTCCCGCACAGAGTTACATCAGTGGCGGCAGCAGCCGTGAGGCCAGCGAGAGCAGCCTGGGAACCTGCTTATGGCCCCGGCAGCCCTTTCTCTGGGCATAAGCAGATGCCACACATACTCCACTTAGCTTTCTCCTGCCACAGGTGCAGCCTTACAAGGCCCTTTTCTGAAAGGAAACCAAGCTGCCTCACACCAAGAGAATCAAAGAATGCCCTGATTTTGAGGAGCAACAATAAATATTTTTTAAAAAATTAAACAAAGGGGCCTGACGAGAAAGGAAAGAAAAAGGACTTGAAGGGAGGCCAGTGAGAGAAACAGTGAGGAGGAAGGAAATGAACATTTGCCCAACAGGATGAAGTGCACAAAGACGCCAGAACGCCAGAGAACCTGGGTCCTTCCAGGAGAGGGTGTGGAGGAGAAGGGGAGAAGGAAGAGCGAACCAGGAAAGAGTGTGCTTGGCCTCGGACGCACGGGTTCTTGGCACAGCAGCCAGCACTCAGATTAATGAGTGCAAACCCCAGAGCAACGCCCAGTCTCCCAGACTCAGCCTGAGCACCTCTCAAAATATGGGAACTTGCCCTAGTCCGTTTGGCTCAGAGGATAGACTGAAGGGTCCCAGGTTCGATTCCAGTCAAGGGCACGCACCTCGGTTACAGGCTCAATCCCTGTGCAGGAGGCAACCAATCAATGTGTCTCTCTCAAATCAATGTTTCTCTGTCTCTCCCCCTCCACTCTTTCCAAATATCAATGGAAAAATATGCTCAGGTGAAGATTAACAACAACAACAACAAAAGAAGTATGGGAACTTGCAAAGAGTGGAGTTCCCAGAATGCACAGTCAGGTGCCCTCAGGGCTAAGGGGTTGGGCTACAAGGCATGGGAAGCTGGTGGCAATTTAAGCTTACACTGGAAGTATTCAAATTCCGTCTAGAGGGTAGGACCAAGGCAGGGAGGGAAAGAATAGAGGTGAATGCCCAAGGGAAGGGGTTCAAACATGGTGGGTAATAATATTGTCTTCAGGTAAGAGAGTACAACCAGGCATTAGAGGCCTAAGGTTTGTCTTTAACTCAGGGCCCCTCTCTTGCTGTGGTCCAGGGATGAAGGTGTGCCAGTCAGTGGGGACTGGTGTGCCAGGCACTGTGACTAAATGGACATTTATCCTGTATAACGGGGAACATGTAGGGACCCACAGTAGGTATTCAACAAGTATACACTGGACTGACTACAGAAAAGTCAGCTTTGCAAGATAACCCACTTGTCTGAGGCCAGGAACAACTGATGTCTGGCCAGGTCTAAAGATGTACTAGATGTGATAGTATCAGCCTGGGGAGAGGCCCAACCAGTAAAAGGCTGTTTTTTTAAAGAGCTAGCTGTGGTGTCTAACATGGTTGGATTACACAAATCGAACTCTGTTTCATCCCACGTGGCCTCTGCCCTAAGCACAAAGAGTGTTCCCTGCCCTCCCCAGATAAAAATCTCCCTCTGCCTCTCCCCTTCGGATCTAATTCACACACGTGGGAGGGGGGCAAGGGGCTGTCACCAGTGTTCCAGATGCTCCAGCAAGAGCTAACTCATCTCCATAGGACTAGAGGAAAGAGCCAGGCTACGCTGTGGCCCTGCTTGAAAAGAAGCCTGCAAATTTACCAACCAGATAGCAAGTTATTACAGCTCATACTTAGAACAGAGTACTTGATCTTCCCATTTGCTCCTCACAAAGATCTGGGATGTAGGAAGGGCAGATGTTATCACAGACAGGGAAGCAAAGGCTTAGAAAAGTTACCCCAAGCAAATTAGTTGAGATAGTGGGTTATTCAAACCCCTGACTTCTGACTCCAGAGTATGTCCTTGCACTAAAATATTACAGTGTGTTTATTCACATTATGGAAATAGTATTAATTCTTCAAAGCAAATCACAACTGGACTGCTCCCCTAGTATGTTTAAAGACATTGTTTCCAGGTCATTAACTATTTAGTAAGGATGCTGTGGACCAGAAAAAATAAACCTTTCAGAGGCAGAGCTAACTGAAGATCAAACAGAAATAAAGCTAAAACTGGTCTGAAATTATAACTTCAGATCATGTTCTGAAACCATGCTCAGTTTCTTGAAAATGCAGAACTCTACATACTCTACTTTCTGGGGAGACACACTCTCTACAAAGTGACATTTTCCTACCTTTTCCCTTTCCCCATCTAACCCTAGCCCGGCCGGGCCGAAGGAAAGAGGCTTGCGGCTTACAACCAGGAATGGAGATAAGGGAGACTTCAGGAAAATTCCACTTGCAAGAAGCAGGGAAGATACTTTTGTTCAATCAAGCACCCAACTGAGCTAAGAGTTATGAAGGATACAAAGATGAGCAATGCAAACCTTGTCAATTATTTTACAACCTGAAGTGGAGAAAAGCAAGAACCCAGACTAAGGTGAGAGGAGGTAGAGCAGGGTGCTCTCACTTTCCAGCATGTGCTGCTGAGGATCAGGGGTGGGTGCGGGAAACCCCAAGGCTTCCAGCCCAGCCACTTACAGTGTAACCTGGGCACGTTATCTCATGTCTCTGCGTCTCACTTTCCTATTGGACGGGCATAGTGGCGTCTAGATGTATAAGCTGGCTGTGGTGATCAAAAGAGAAAAGGCTATGTCAGGCAGGGGGCCTGGTGGCAAGCGCACCTCTCCTGGCGAGCACAAGGGGACCCTGGGCCACTTCACTTTGCTGGGTTCTTCCCTCAACACGCTCTGCTCAGTGTGCCAGCCTGGGAGCATTATCTTCTGAACAGAGTGATCAAGTCCTGGGGAAAGCCATGACTTCTCGCCCGGAGACAGGCAGTGGTGGCCAGGGACAGCTGGGCTCAGAATTCCAGGCTGCCACACAGAGCCAGGCATTCTGAACCCCCAGTGGGCCCACTGTCCCAAAATGCTTCTGGCCCAGATACTCAAGGAAAGAGCAGTGGAATGGCAAAATGGGAAAGGTAAAAATCCTCCTTGCCGCCATGCCGGTATTGCTCTGTTGTTGGGCATCGTCCCGTGCACAGAAAGGTTGCTAGTTTGACTCCCAGTCAGGGCACATGCTGGGTTGCAGGCTTGATCCCTGGTAGGGGGTGTGAAGGAGGTAGTGAATCAGTTTCGTTCTCACATGTTTTTCTCTCTCTTTTTCCCTCTCCCTTCCTCTCTCTGCAAATCAATTTTAAAATATTTTTTTAAAAATAATTCTCCCTGCCAAGAGCTTCCTCAGCTCAACAAGCAGTGCCAACAGGACGTTGAAGCCACAGGCCACTACCATGGCAAAAGGGCAGCCTGGAGCCAGCAGGTTCTCAGTCAAAGACAGGAGGGCTTCCTCTAATGCAACTGGAGGACACCACCGGGGGCTGGGGATGAGGGACAGGCTGGGTACCACCTAGGTCCCCAGAAAGAACTGCTGAGACCCCTACCTAGCTCCCCTCCTGGAGGGCTCTGTGCTTCAGTTTCCCTCAATCTGAAAACAGCTCCATCCGACTATCAGGCAATCTCTCAAGAGATCAAAAGTAACAGTGGTGTGTGTGCTCTGGCCAAAGGCAAGGGAGAGGGGATCGAGGAGGGGGCAGGTTTGTTGTGGGTCTACAAGGCTGTGGAGAAGGAACCCCAAGGTTCTGACTCCCAACTTGGGGCCTTTGCAACTGGCTGTTCTTGTCGCCACCTGAGCATGGAAGATGGCCGGACCCTCCTCCTCACCATACCAGTGACTGTTCTCATTCTGGTCCTAGAACATGCCCTCTTGGTTGCCAGATGTGGATCAAAAGGCAAACTAGACATTTTTCTTTTTCTTTTTTAGTGCCTCCTGCTACCCCCTCCTCCAAGAAAAACACACACAACAAAAGCCACGTCCCATCTCCATGGCTTGCCTTGGTGGGGAAGGAATGAACTGTCCGGAACTACAAGGCCCTTCTTCTAGAAAAGAGAGTAGTCAGGTGCAGAGTTGTGTGGGGAACTCGGCCTCTAGTCAGCCACGCTGATGACTCATAAGCTAAATATAGCGAGCGATATAAACAGAGCCAGCCACAGAGCAAACACAGGGCCCCCAAGCCCTTGCACTGGCTCTCACGCACGGCAGCTTTCCACAGCCCCTCCCTCAGCCTCACTTTTCCCAGGCACTGTCCTAGGTGGACCTCCGAATCCTGGGTCAGAGTCTGGCTCTGTTGGGGCCCTTCTCACTTTAAGGCAAATCTCTGGGGCTCCTGCCCAGGGCTGTCCCATCTAAAGCCTGAACAACCTCACTAGCCACAGTCTGAGTTCCAGAAAACCACTCGCTAACAAGGAGAGCATCCCAAAGGGTCAGGAAGCAGTCAGGGGCCCCCTGAACAAAGGATCCAGGCTGCTGGCAGAGAAGCTGCTAGTGAATACACCGTGTCTAACACCACCCTGGGTACAACTGCCCAAAGAGCTCCCCAAGAACTATAAGGGCAGGTCCAAGCGAAATCCTAAAATCATCTTTTAACACATTTCTAAAAGTGTTAAACTGTCCATTCCTTACTAATGATATATCTTACAACCGGGATCTGCCTCGTAAGTCCAGGATCCTTTCTGTGATATTGCAATTAAAGATGATTTCAACTGAGTGGCTGAATTTTTTCTCAGATTTCATTTTCCAGAAAGTCTAATTACTACTCAGGGAATTTCCAAATCTGACTATTCTGAATGGAGCTACTCCTTGTCCAAGTGAGAAAGTCATTTCCAACATGAAAAATTCCAACCCTCCTTTAGCTTTACTCAACAGTCTACAGTAGCTACGTTTTTGGAGGATTCTTGGCTTCTTAACTTTGCCCCAAAATACCACCACAAATTTAAAGATGGTGCCACTGGGACAGGAGACTTTCTCAAGGGGAGGGGACACTAGCTACTGCTGTCCATTCTTAGGCCCATGCAGGAGGACACCATGACAGAGCAGCCATGAGCTTAGTGAGGAAGCAAACCCACACCTCCTGTTCCCTGCAGGAGCTGGATGGACATGGAAGTACCGGGGCACACTCACAGAGCCTGAGTCAAGGTAGGCCACCGTCAACAGTCTGCAGCCGGTCAGATCACAGAAGAGCAAAGAGGAAGGTAGAGTGTGTGACCAGGTTTGGAAAGGGTTTTACCTCCATTCACTCTGCCTCCAAATCTCTTGTTGCTTTGAAGACCCTCGCTGACACTGATCTGCCTCAAATTCCTTGCTGGTTGGTCCAGAGGAGCCACCTGAACTGATCACTTGAGTAACCAGCCTAGACCTGCATGCTCTTTGGGAAATATGGCCAGCATAAACTGAGCCGGGAGAATCTGCAACCTCTTCAATCTGGGGTCACATTGATGCACTCAATTTGCCATATTGCCATCAACACACTCCCCATCAGCATACCCCCACCCTTGGCTTCACATCTCCTAGGGAGAAGATCCTACCTGACACAGAAAAAGAATAGCTGAGGTTCAAACCAGGGACAAAAATCAGAACTCACACTGCCTTCAGGACTCAGGGATTAATGGCCACTGTCTGGCTCCGTGATACCATCCTAGATCCAAGGACAAAGAAGATGGCCAGGCCCCTTCAACTTCTTCTTACCTCTTGGGTTGTCTTTCGTGGCTCTCTAAACTCAGCCTACAATGATGGGGAACTACCATCACTCTCAGAGGAGAATGTTCAAGGCCAAAGCCCGAAGCTGAACAGTTTGGACACCAATTTCTCTGGACAAGACAGACAGACGGGAGCTCAGGGAGCAGCGTGATGGGTGGGGTGGGAAATATTGAGGGCTGATCAGGATTACAGAGAGACAGAAGTAAACAACCATTAAAGAATACCTACTGATGTGCCTGGAGTTTCCACAGGTATTAACTCACTTAACCTTTCAAGTAAAATTCCGTGGTATTAGCTCAAATTTACAGAAGAGGAAATAGGCTTGGCAAGGTCAAGTGACTTCCCAATGGCTAGTAGGTGGCAAAACTGGTATTCAAACCTGGGCTTTCTGACTTTATACTCAAAGCCTACAGACTTAATCCTAAACCACTTCCTTCCTAGGGCCTCAGTCTCCCTGCCTGTAAAGATGAGGGAAGGAAATAGGGAAAGAAGATAAAGGATAAGAATGCAAGAGTGTCAACAGTACTTTTTAGATATGAAATATTAGACTGTAGTTATGTAATAATGAAGTTCAGAAAATTACTAACTCCTTAAAACTAGCTGCTAAAAGAGTCTATGTGTGCAATTATCCTAGCCCTTCCCCCAGGATGAGCCAGCCCCACCCCCGCTCCTGTGAGCAGGGTTAGTGGGGAGGAGGGGGTAAAAAGTAAGAGGACGCCACAGTTTCTTTGTAATGGAAAATTTAGGAAAACCAGCTCTGGGCTAGAAAGACTTCACCAGCCAGCCTGTGGACACTGCAAGAAAGAAATAGGTAGCTGGCAGGTGGATGAGGGGCACAGAGAGCTCAGGAGCCAGTACAGGGTGAGGTGCCGAGCAGGGAACACTTTTTTACAGTTAGTTCTCCTGCTCTATCCTTCCCCCACCTGGCTGGGTGGCTCTGCTGAGAGGACGGCATCCTGTCTAGGGTGGAACCATGCCCTCGAAGAGGCAGCCCTGGGCTGGGGGAAATGATGCCAAGCAGCAAAGAGCAGGGTCAGGTCCTGAGATAAAGGCCGCCTCCTCCTGTTCAGGACTGAGTCAGGAAGAAAGGGCGCTGGGCTGTGGTCTGGTCCTATCCTCCTAGCCTGCTCCCAAGCCTACAGGAGCTCCCAGATGAGGGGATATTCTGGGCAACACCTGTTGAAAGAGACCAGATCTGTTGAAAATGAAACAAGCTGCCTTCCAAACAATACTTTAGATGCGTCTAGGAGACCCAGAGCCACCGTGTCATCCATCAGCTCCGGCACCAGAACTGGAAGCTGTGAGCTGTACTCAACCACAGGCCGTACAACCAGGCTAGAGTGAATGGGCAGGAAGGAGGCCAAGAGAAAGAAATCAAGAATCAGAGTGAGTCCACACATGGACTGAAGGGGAAACTCTAAGCCAAGTTTCCACAGAAAAATCAAAGGACAGACTAGAAACGAGTTTGGGGCCAGAAGAGGAGGCCAAGCTGCCTTATTATCTAAGCACAGGGCCACTCTCCCTTCCTGATCTCTGAGGGACTAGGAGAGTCCACCAGGGCCCGTTCTAGACCCAAATTTCCCTCAGAACTCCTTGGCAGAAGGCACTGACCATACTTAACTCTTGATGGCCTGTTCTTAGGACACCCAAAGTCAATTTCTCTTCCCCCTGGTGCTGGCAATGGTTTGGTCCTTGAATCAAACCTACTACTATCAATAGCTCTCCTCAGGCCACCTGAAGTGACCTCAGAGCCTTGCCCAACCATGATGCTATTTATTTTCCTGATTTCCATGCAAATAGACAGACACACACACACACACACACACACACACTTATCCTACGGGCCAGGGACACTGTCCCAGAAGGAGGGGACGTGTTCATTTCCAGGTGGCGTGCCTCTGCTTCATGCGACGGGCATACTAGCACAGCTCAGCCTCAGCCCTCTCCCTGCCTTGGCAGCCCTCCAGAAAGTCAGCCCAGAGAGGAAGGGTTAAGTGCCTGGGGGCCGCCCAGACAGGGCTGCAGAGCAGGGCAGCCTACAGCCCGTGGCACAAGGGCTCCTTCAGCACGAGCCTGCCAGCCGCCGCCTTTGTTGATGGACTCTGCCACATGCTCCACTGACACGGGATGCCCCGCCCTGGCGGTGCTGGTGCCAGGCTGCCGGCCAAGCACCAGGCCGAGCGCCCGGCCGCCGGTCTGGAGAGACTCCCCGAGGTACACTCTCCAGAGTCCCAGGCCCCAGTTCCCAGACAGAGACAATGAGGAGCAGCCTCCCCAGCTGGAAAGTGTCAGGTTACAACCGGTTCCACCACTTTCCCCCACTCAGCCCATCCCTCAGCCTTGGTTATTAGGTTCCCATTGCACCTCAGCCAGACACCCCCAACTGTCCAGTTTCCCTGCAGCACCCTGAAAATCTTCCCCTTAGTTCCATACAAGACAATCTCTCAACCCTGGCCTCAAGAAGACACAGTTTGTCAAGCAAGGCTGCAAAAAGCCATCCCATTTCCCAGGAAGGAGGGATAGTGGCATCTCCCAAAAAACCATCTTATGGAGCCTGAGCTGCAAGTGGGCAGATAACCAACTTGGAGCTCAGGGATGAGGGCGGGCATACTCATCCAGTAGGGCCCAACCAGTCCTCAGGAATCACATTAGTCAAGGCCAAAACTCTGGGACCATATTCTTCAGATCTAGCAAGACAAAGTTGCAGAGGCAGGCCCCAGCCACCCCCCTACCCACCCTCCCAGCAGACTCAAACCTCACCCCCCACCCCACCCCAAGAACCCGTGCCTACTTGCTGCATTTGAAGCCGATGAAATTGGTCTGCAATACTCTGAAGCTTCCTGGCAATCTGGATCTCTGCTCGATGATGTTGCCACTGTCCATCAGGGGGCTGCTCACCAAGAGGCAAGCCTGCAGGGAAACTGGCAGGAAGAGGGAGCCGGTAGCCAGCATTGCCTGCAAGGACAGAGGGCCCACACCTCAGTATGCTCCACAACCGTCCCTTCTTCCCCATGCCTAACACTCCTGGCAGAGACCTGGGGTTGAGGCCTCATCAGGGCAGTCTGCCAAATTTGGACAACCTGACTCACTAGCAAGTATATAAACGTTGGTGCTGGGAGAACAGAAGGGAATGGTCCCAGCCCTCTTTTCGGTTTTACATTAGTCGGCAGTGCCATGGCAAAAGTAATGTGTATGAGTGAACTTGCCAAGCTTCTGTCCTTATTTACCAAGCTATGCTTGACCATAATTTATTATTCATGTAGTAACAGGTTGGAGCTCTTCTCTGGAAAAGCACTGGAGGCAGCTCTCCAGAGTTCCTGGGTTGAGCAAAGCAAAGGACAGAGAAAGAGAAAACCAAAACATGTCTTCATTTATTAGTGCAGCAGAGGAAGGCTGGTCTCAGTTCCTAAAGCTCTGGGCTGTGGTATAAAAACAAGGGAGAGAAAACTCAGACCCACAGAATAGCTAAGTTCCTCTCTGGAGGCAAGACCTCAAGATCAGTGCTCCATACTTACCAAGTGCTGGCAGTTGAGCTGCCACTAGGGGCACCCGCCTGCCTCCTCCCTCCTTTCCCTCTTCCCGCCAGAACTTCGGTGCAAGAATTACCCTATGGGTCGGCTCCCTCTGGGAATAACTGCAGCATCTCCCCAATCTGTCCATCAGACTCAGCAAGATAGCCTCTGAACCCTTCCCCTCTCTCCATACGCTATTGTGCTAAAAGTAGAAAACAGACTGTGCATCTAACCCTGCCTTTTTGCCAGAGGAGGGCACACAGCTCATAAAACAAACCATTTAAGTCCACAAATGAAGGGGTCTTGTCCCATTGAACCTTGGAAAAAGCCCCTCTGCTGGCATCAAGCCTAGGCAGTCTCAACCTCTTTTTCCAGTTCCCCTTCCAAGCACAGAAAGTCCCAAGTGACAAGTGGGGGCCACCTTCTGCCTTCAGGAACCTTCTGTCCCAGAACCAGCTGGGTTTTTCCCTTCGGTGTCAACAGCGAGTCACAGATTCCCCCAACCTTCTCCGGAGCAATGTCAGTCACTTTACGGAAGGTACATCACTACCAGCACACTAAAGGCTGCACCACTTTACTGGCCACAGGATGTAAAAGCTGAGGCTCAGGTACCCTGTCCAAACCAAGGAGACACCATGGACCCAAAGATCCCTCCAGAAATGGACCTAAGAGCAGAAATAATGGCAGGGCAATGTGTTCTTCTTGGCGCTCAAGGAGCACAGGTAAGGAGCAATGACAAGCAGAAAGGCAACAGGTGAGAGGTGAGGAAATCAATAGCCCCTGCTGCTCAGTTTGGGGAAGGAAATAGCAGCAGGCAGGTTTGGGGAGGGAAAGTCCCCTCTTTTCCCCAAGTCTCTATGGGAGGAGTCCTGAGGCTAAGAGCACTCACCATAAAAGAGTCGCTGGGGTTCCTCGGTCACCCCACAAGGCAGCATGACACCCTGGCTCGGGGAGGCTGGACTGAGGGTCTGGGTGGCCTTGTCTTCCTGGCTGATGGGTCGAAGCCCAGGGCCACAGCAGTGGGTGAGAGGGAAGAGCTGCAGACGGCTGAGGGGGCAATCCAGCTGGCTCTGGGCAAACAGGTCAGCAGAAGGCAAGCTCCCAGGCTGGGTCCCCAGCTCATCCTCTGGCTGAAACACATCATCCTCCAGCTCCTCCACACACTGAGGTGGGTCCATCTCCCCTGTTGGATGTAATGAGGCATCCAGGATGCTATCCCTTCCAAGCCAACCCTGGAGTGGGAGTCCTAGAGGGGGTCCTCCCCTGCCCTTCCTTATTTTCTCTTCTTATCTGTGCAAGTGGGGCCAGGTACTGATGACTGATAACCCTGGTGATATAGTGCTGCCAAGGGTGACACCTGTCCCCAAATGTGGACTGCCTCACCTCACTGTTCAGGGACTCTCCTTACTTCTTCCTGAGCTCACCCACGGCCACCCTCCCCTCAGTCCCTTCTTCTGACCCAGCTGGTCAGTCATGAAGTTTGCTCCCAACTCTGAGCAATAGCAGGGGTATGATCAGCTGCTAGAAGCACTCAGGGTACCTGGGGAAATGTCAATGAGACTAGCCTCTGTGAGAGAGCAGAAGGGTGCTGTGACTGACTGTACACATAGTGCTCACAACACTCACTCTCTCACTCACTGCCCTGAGGAGTAACCAGCCACCAAGTCTAAACTGAGCTCCAGGCTCAGCAGTAAAAACAAAAGCCAGCCAGCAATCCTAGGACAGCCAGGTTCCCTCCAAACCTGCTAGGCCCTGCCCATCTGCCCAGCTACTCTAGTCTCCACCCCCAGCTTGCTCAACACAACAAACAGGCTCCCTGGTGTGGTAAGAGTGAGTCCTGGGAGAGAAAGGGAAGAAAGACCCAAGTTAGTCATTGCAGCTGCCCTCTAGGCACAGTAGAGCTGTCTGCCCACCACAGCTTGGCCTAAAGGGTAGGTCCAACATCCAGCAAAGTAGCTGACTTCCTCCAGCTCGGTCTACTCATTAGTCTCCCTGATTTCAAATCTTTTCCCACAGCCTACCACTCCTGCCAGTGCTGAACCTTAGATTGGTACGATCTGCCTCACAGGAGGAAGTGAAATTTTGTCCTTTCTCTGTGACCTCACTCACTGCCAAAATACTCAAGTTGTTGATATGAGTTTCTTGGTAATAAAGAAGTTCCTCTTGCTCCACCTGATGACTCTTGGAAGTCTGACCTTGGAGTCACCTAGCATCTTGAGTTCCCAACCCAGCCCCCTCCATACTAAATAACTAGGAACCCCACTGGAGCAGCTAGAAGCAAAACCACCTGAATAGTTAAGGATACAGAGAGACAATGTTTGTCACTGCCGGATTCAATTAGAGATCCCCTGGGAATTCTGCTTCCCAGTCTCTTGCCTTTGAAGAACAAGCCAAATGGTCGGTGGGTTGGTAAAGTACTTAAATCTCAGTTAAATTCAGAAGTCCTGGCTTTCCCAAACGAAAGCCTCTGTCTCTCTGTCCCTCCACCCCACCTAGTCCTGAAGCTATGGTTCTATCCCTGCCCTCTTTCCTGGAGAGTGAGGAGATGGCCACTTGGATGGCAAAAGAGGCACCTGGTATTCTTTGAATATTGTTTCCCAAAGGGGATGGGGCGGGGTGGGGTGAGGTGGGGAGAACTCCAGCTTATCAGCACCAGGAAACAAAGTTTCCTGCTGAAAAGACCAAAGGCTGTCCTGCCAGTCAACTGGCAGGGGCTCCCCTACTGTCCCTCAACCTCCTCTCAGCAAGCCGGCAACCCCAACCTAAGAAGGGGCCTCCAAAGCCAATCACAACGAGGACTCATTGTCTTGTTTCTTCCTTTGAGGCCCGTCACCTCCCCCTCTCCCTCCCCCCTCCCCCTCCCCCGCCCAGCAAAGCCCAAAAGTTCAACCCTTACTTGGACTGGACAGTGGGGGAGGTACAGCCAGAGGGTGTGGCTCTGCCAGCCAGGGTACCCTTCCTACTCTCAACAGGAACTGCAGGTGGGAGCCTCGGAGGGGTGCTGGGCAAGGTCAAGTATAAACTAGGATACAGTAAAGAGAACCTCTTCTCCCCGTCCCCAAACCTGAAGAGGTAATGTCCAAACTGGTAGGAGGGCACTTCCTGAGAGCACTGCTAGGGAAGGGTTTATTCCTAGCAAGGGGAACTGAACTAAAAGCCCGCCGTAGCCATCCAGTCCCTATGGGCTCTAACAGGGATGCTGAGCTTAGACTCCTCCTCCCAGGAGAAGGCAGAAGGCACTCTGAACCTCGACTGGGGCTAAAATCTGGGGACGCGCGCACGCACACACACACACACACACACACTCACACAACACACACCAGACCTGGGTGACTCCAGGAGAGAGTGTCGGCCTCCGAGTCGTGATGCCAGGGCTCCGCGCCAGGGTCCAGCGTGACGAGCTCTCGGGGGCTTGGCGCCCAGACGCAATTGGGAAGGAGAGGAAAGCCCAGCTGTTAAGGAGAGGAGCCTTCAGACTCCGCGGGGAGGCAGGACGCCCCACAACTTCCTGCCCTACCACAAAGTAAGATTCGGAGACCCGGCTGTTCTCAGGCGCCCAGGTCGGCTCGGCAGTGCACCGCAGGCTCCCTTGCCCACCTGGACCCAACTCCTGGGACTCTCAAATGCTACGACCCCAAGTTGCCTCGTGGAGCAGCGCACCTAGATGTGGGTTCTGCACCCCGTTTCCACAGCCCAGCACCCCAGTCCTTCATGGTCACCCCAGAAACCCGCAGTCCAACCCTTCCCGGGCCCCCACGCACAGCGCGACTCCTCTCCCCACTTCGCCGAGGAGGTGCGATCCAACTCCGCCCGGCTCCCGGCCGCCCGGGCGCCTTCCAGGCTGTTGCGGGGGGCGGGAGGCGCGAGCAGGGGCAGCAGCCGCAGCGGGCGGGTGGGCGCGGGAGGAGGCCACTCCGCACCTCGCGGTATTGTTTCCAAAATACGCCCGCTCTGGGCATCCCGCAAACAGCTGATTAGGCCCCGCCCCCACGCGTCACGCCGACGGCTGGCCAATGGTGAGTGGAGCCCCAAGTCCCGGGCTGGGCGGCTGCCAGGGACGGTCAAGAATGTACGAAGAAACATTGCAAGGGGCCGAGCAAAATTCTGACCCGCGCCAGAAACGCAATTGGTGCGCCGTCCTCCACGCAGATTCTGTTCCTAACGCAAGCTCGGGAATCGCCAGAGAGTCATCCTTCCATTAGGAACGAGCGAGGGGGCGCCAAAGTGACTTTTGTCTTTCTCGGGAATGGGTTAAATAAAAACGGCTCCAGACAGGGAGGGGAGGGAGAGGCTGAGAGCTTTTAGACGCGGCTGGTGGCGTCCAGTGGGTGCAGGTGCGGGTCCCCGTGGGTCCTGGCCTGGTGGCAAAGCACCCTCCTCTTGCCGAGCGAGTCAGGAGAAACTCCAGCCCCAAGTATATAGGAAGCCTGAGAACATGTGTCTGAAGCTGTTACTGAGTGGCTTTCAGATCAAACACATCCAAAGGGGCCCTCGTGTTCTCTTCTTGTCTGGGCGGGCACACTTACAAAATAAGCATGTGGCTGAGGAGAGGCGAGATCAGGGACTGCTTGGGCAGTTGACACCCATCCTCTTTATGGTCGCATCCAGAGGTGGTGGGGGTGCTGCCAGGAGATCAAAGTGTCCTGCAGATGGCATACCACCGGTAAGGGAGTGTGGAGTTTCACAAACAGTTATTGAGCACCTGTATTGTGCGGGGTACTGTGTTAGGTGCCAAAAACTGATGTCTGTCCTTAGGGAGCTTATAAGTTACTCGGAGAAATAGACCTGAAAATAATGGAAAGCAGGAGGAAATGTGTTGATTTGGGGATAATGACTGCTGGAGATGCAGAAAAATTCAGAATGCGAAGGCAGGAAGGCTTTAGGGAGAAGGCTTTTGAGTTAGGCCTTGAAGGATGGGGAAATTTTTCAATATGGAAAACTAGATAAAACAGCCCAGGCCTAAGGGCAGCAGAATAAAACAAGCTGGGGAATCTGTCCTGGGGGCAGACTAGAGGATGGGATCATTGGGTGCACACTGTGATGCAGGAAGAGTGGGCTAGACAGGTAGGTTTAAGTCAGAGTACAGAGGTGTCCCTAGAATGCCAAGTTGGGGAATCTGTACTTATTCTGGAGGCAAAGTGGAGCCAGCAAAGGTTTTATAGAAGATGAGTGACTTGGACAAGCCTGAATTTTAGGAAAGATAAATGAAGGGGCCAGAAATGAATGAGAGGGAGCCAATCCCTGCAACAGACTTGATGATTGGTTGTAGGGCCTGATCACAGTGGCAGAGGGACTGGTGGTTGTAAACTCAGATTTAAGCAGAGCTGGGACCCTTAGCCCAGAGGAGCCTGAAGTCATCTTATACCTTTTTCCTACCCATTCTTTCCTTAGCTCCTTCAAAGGGCACTTCAAAGAGAGCAAACCAGGCTTAGTGAGCACTGTGGTTGCTAGAGTAAAAAAACACCGTCCCAAAAGGATGAAGAAGAGGGAAAAGGGAAAGACAGGAGACTCCAAGTTGGCCAGCAGCCCAGTCCCCCCAGGAGTTGACAGGCATCCAAAAAAGAGGTGCTGGAGCCAAAACGAGGTCTATTATTTTACCAGGAGGCTTGGCCAAGAGGGAGTGTCAGAACCTGTCATGCCACATGTGGGGAGATGAGGAGACCAACCCAGCCTCAGTGCAGGGTTCTTGGGAGCCTTCATGTTCATCATGCAGATCTCCTTCTCCTCCTTCCTTCCAACCTTCCTATTGGCTTTCCTCTGGGGCCAGTGTTTCAGGCTGGCCACTGATGATATGGGAAGGACTTGGGGTAAAGAGTGGGACTGAAGGATGAAGCAGCTTGGAATCTGTCCTCTGGGACAGCACAGGCCCCCAAGGGCAGGGGTCATCCTAATTCTCCTGATCCACCCAAGCTGCTAAAGCTCTGTCTGCTTCCTCACAAGGCGGCATTGGGTCCACAAGGCAAGGAAGCTGGTAGAGCAGGATGTTCACCTGGGGTCCATGTATCTGTCACACTCACCAGGGTCTCCTCAGCTTTAGGGTCTATGAACCCCTAAAACTGGCTAACTTCTGCGTGGGTTCACACATACATTTTTGGAGGTGTGGCTCCATAGCTTACAACAGTTTCCCAAGGGGGCCTGTGACCCTATAAAAGGTTAAAAATCATCATTGTAGGGTAATGGGGCTGGGGAGCAGAGGGAATCATCTTAGTGGGTCTGGGCAGTTTGCAAGATGAAGGGAGGGTCACACCCTCCAGTGACATTTCTTCTGAAGACCTCTCTCCCAGGCTTTCCCAGGCTGCTCCCTCAGGCTAGTTCTAAAGGACACCTGGTGGCTTGGCCTCCTGTGTTATCAGCCTCTAAGGTCAAGCAGCAGGGGCCCAGCCTTCTGAGCCAGAGGGACCAGAAAAGACTGTCAGGGATAAAGGGGTCAGGGAGGTCAGGAGCCTCACTCCCCACCTCTCATCACTGTCAAAACAGACCCCTCCCTCTGGGCCCTTTCTCCCCTGCCAGACAGGGCAGACTCAGCAGAGTCAGGACCTGTGGGGCTAGAGATCTGGGATCTGAGCCCCCTGTCCAACAGCAGCAGCACGCTAGTAACCCAGGAACCCTAGGCTTTTGACTAGGCTCAGAGCAAATGCACATTGCAGCTGCGGCAGCCTTTATTTTGGAGAATTTCCTTACTCCTCCCCACCCCCTACCCCCTTTGCCCCAATTTGTTTTCTCTTCTGCTAACTGACCCTGGCTCTAGAAGGCGGGTCCCCAGAGAAAGGCAAAGTGTGCAGGCCTGAGAGGGAGGCTGATCTTCCCCCACAATCTTGGAGGGATGCAAAGAGTTAAAAGGAGCGCTTTCAGCAGAAGAGAAAACCCAGCTCCCAGTAGACAGCAGGCAGGAGCCCTCTCCATTGTTTCACCTGGCTATAGGATTTCTCTCTGAGACAAGGAATGGGCTCTAAAACTCTGGTAACTGGATCACTGGGAAGGGAGGTTTCTTAAAAACCAGCTGACAGCTGAATAATAGGAATTACCAGGCAAGCCGCCCTGGGGTTACTGAGGTTTGTAACTCAACCCCCAGGGAGGGGTTAGATTGGAAACTGATTTATGGGGAAGGTGGGGGTCTTGGTGGGGGAGCCCATAATGCTTGACCCCCTTGCCTCTTAATTCCCTCAAGGAGGGATCCTGAATGTAAGAAAGACCAGGAACCCGGGTGTCCATCCCTTGCTGGACTTACTCTAACAGAGTGAATTCATTCTCTCTTGTGCATAGTTCCATCTGCCTGCATGGGGAATTAGTCCCTCCCTCCTGGAGGTTTGGGGGAGAGAGAGAGAGAGAGAGAGAGAGAGAGAGAGAGAGAGAGAGAGAGAGAGAGAGAGAGAGAGGAGAGAGGAGAGAGAAAACAGCAGAACAGATAGCAGACAGACAGATTGGCTTCTGCTAATTGGATAAACAAGTGGAGAGACTTGATTTCCCAGTCAATGAGCTCACTACATGCCAATCACTGGTTCAGTGAGACTAAAATAGAAAAAGCAGGTACTAAAGGGAAAACATTTGGGAACTCAAAAAACTGGATGTAAGGAGAAATGTGGAAACTGAGGCTGCCATGCTAAAGCCCAGTGGAACCTAAAAGATAAGATGAAATCTATGAATTATGACATTCAGCACATATTCAGTTTTGTTTGGGGGAACATTCAATAAATATTTCCTAAGTGAGCAAATGGATGAATGTACATTTCCACATTTAAAAAATATGAATAGCCCGGCTGGTGTGGCTCAGTTTGTTGAGCATCATCCCATGCATAGAGAGGTCGCCAGTTCAGTTCCTACTCAGGGCACATGCCTGGGTTTTGTGTTTTGGGCTCAGTCCCTGATGGGAGGCATGCAGGAGCAGCTGACTGATGTTTCTGTCTCTCCCTTGCCCTTCTCTCTCTAAAATCAAGAAAAAACATATTTTTAAAATAAGTGAAAAAAAAACCTTCAGTGGAGGATTTGCCATGAATGTCCGGTGTTACATTGCGTTTGCCACTTGGAATGGTTGGCCTGACCTGAGTTTCTTCTCACCAGCAGAGCCTCCCCTTAGAAGGGAAAAGTGATGCTACCAACGCTTTGGTACCCTCAGACCATCCTCCAGGCTTGCAACATGATGGAACTATGTTTTTGGAGACAAATTTACAGGAAAACTACAAGCATGGCCCTGAGGGTGGTGCCTCCGCTCCACTTTCCCCCACTTCCTGCCCAGCCCAGCGCTCAGCATGCCTAGCCCACGGGGGGGAAAAGTTGGCTTTGTCCTGCTAAGAGACGAAGAAATCCAGTAAGAATACTCTTCCTTTAAATCTGCCTCCCCCAGGATGTAGCCTCTTTCCTGGACAAAGCTACATCAATACTTCAGTAGGTACTTTCCTTAAGATTGTCAGGGAAACAGCAGAAATTTCAAGCTGAGGCCAGAGAATGACCAATTGCTATCAAGGAAACCTGCCACCCGGGAAGAGCTGGGGACTAGTCCCTTCTGGGCCTGGAGCCTCCCAGGTTTTGAATCTGGTGTTCAAGAGGATCTGGGCAGAGAAGGGGAGTTGCATCAGCTGCTTTCCCAGCCCACCCCTCAGCCCCCACGTGCCTGAAGTGGAAGAGGGTTCCTACCTGGCAATGAGAGAGAGGCTCAGTCTCCTAGGTGTGACTTCACTAAACATTAACTGCCTGGTGCTAGGCTCCTCGCCAAGGACAGGCGGTGCAGATACAGGCCCTGGGGGATCCTTGAGCGTATCCACATCCTTTCTTCCCAAACATGAACCCTCACATGCACACCTACACACAAACTAAGAGAAACTTGGGGACAGGAGGAGAGCATGGCAGGGGGAGCTGCAACTGGACAAGCTAAGAGTAAACAGCCTTCTGGAAAGGTTTGATGCTCCACTTCTTCCCTGTTCCATCATCAGGTCGAATAGAGAGAACTCTAGACTAGATGTCAGGAGATCTGGGTACAGTTCCCAGCTCTGCTCTCATTAGATGACTTTCCAATACCCATATATATGTCCTTGCCCCAACAGATTCAGAGGTGGCATAACTTGGGCAAACAGTCTGGTTTGGCAGGGGTTAGGACTTTGGGGCGACACCAGCCTCTTATCCCAATCCTGCCTGAGGTCCCTGGGCTATAATCCAAACAACTCCCACCTGCTGAGCACCTAATGAATGCCAGACATGTGACAAAAGGTGTCTCATTTAACCCTAAACAACCCCAAGTAGGAGCTATCACCGCCAGTGCCATTTTACACTCAAGGAAACTAAGGTCTCATTTCTAAAGAAAGGCGAGCGGCAGCAGAACTATGATTTGAGGCCACATCTGTCTGGCATGAAAGCTGCAGCTCACATCCCCTACATCTACTGCCTTGAAGGTATACCCAGTCCTTCCCCATAGGCAGAATTCACTCCCCTTCCCCCATCAATAACACCATGTCCCCTGTGTCCCCAGAACAGGAAGGCCAAGCCTGAGGCAACCTAGCGAGGTAAATTCCAGCCTCTCTCAGTTGCAAACACTCCCACAGCCACCACCACCTGTGGCAGATGCGATTGCATCACCCGCAGGAAGCAGTCCAGCAGCCCTGCATCAGCTCTGGGGCACATTTTCAGTTCCTACTTCTATCCTTGCCTGCGATGAGCCTTACCTTCTACCCCTGCCTGACGCTGTGGGTTGAGGCTAATGTGCATGACTGGACAAGAGACTGTGGTCTTTCACTTGGATGAGGTGTGTACAGGGCCAACAGGGGCCCCTTATCCCTTTTCTGAATGCAGCCAGATAGGGAAGGGGTGGTTAGGCTGAAGGGGCTTTCCCAGCCAAGGTCTAAGGTCCTGTGGGCTCAGAGGAAAAGTCCTCCTGAATGCAGGAGACAAGTCCCAGGCAGCCACCATGACTTCACATCTGCCGTTCAAGGATGAGTACCCGCGTGTCTGGGCCATGTCCGGCTGTCAGGCAGGTCAGCGAGAGGAAGAACCTCCCAACACAGCCAGGATATCACTGGTATAGTGTCCGGAGCCCAGTAGATTGGCAGACACACTGAACTGGGCTTTGCTTCCCACCCTACATAGCTGTGGAATTTTCTGGATCTGAGGATAGCTCCTCGCCCCTGTAGTTTCTCTTCTGCCCACCTGGGCTTCTTTCTTCTCTCTGCAAATATCCTTCTCCCTCTCCCCCATGCAGCACTCTTTATCTCTTTCATCTCTCTTCCTACCCTGTTTTTTCCTGCATTTGCCACCTCTCTCTGGGCCCACCTTGGCCCACAGCGGCAATGGTCAGCCCTTCAGGGGCTCATAAAACGCTCGACATTTCAGTGCCACTCATCCTATGTGGAGTTATCACCCCCACTTGAAAATGGTTTGCTTGCGTCTGAGGGACATTTTAAATGGCCCCGTGAGTGGCGCTGACACTATCTTTTCATTCAGAGAGAGAGCTACACCAAACTGGTGGCCAATAGATGGGTCTCTCGCAGCCCGGAGATGCTCTTTGCACCACTGAGCTTGGAAAGGGTGAGGGCACCTGAATCAGTGATTTGAATAAATATCAAGTTGTTCTTTTTGGACCAGCCCAGCCTTAACAATACCGGTTTACTTTGTTTGAAAAAATGTCAAAATGCAATGTGTAACAGGGTAATGATAGGGCCATTCAGGCTCTCTCCTGAGGGTCAACAAACTTCTTCAAGATGTAATAAACCTTTAAGGAATAAAGGAACCTCACGGACTCTGAGCGCTTCCTCCAAATCAGACCAGGTTATGGAGCCTATTCCAGGTTTCATGGCCTCCTACGCATCCTTGAAGGCTAAGTGGACTCATGAGGAAGAAAGCAAATATCGGGATCAATCCTGGATTTCACAGCTGGAGAAAAATATCAAAATATCCTGGATGCTTCAGAGTGGAATCATTTTTTCATCCTGACCTCTCTCACAATGAGGATATAAAATATACAAAACTGACCTCTGTATAAGTCCCTGGCATAAATTCTTATTGACCTTGGGAAGAAACTACTTCCCCAGCTTACTTCAGCTCCAAGACAGGTCATCGACTATGAACATCATCACCATTCTTTTGGAAGAGTAAACTCCCAGAAGGGAGGAGAAAATAGATTCTTGATGTGCTTTGGTTTAGAACGCAGTTCTTTGGGAAGATCCTGGAGTTTACTAGTTTCCTTGTCTGCAGGAAGGAAGTTTTGCTTAAATGTTTATTTCTGTCATATATACCCTGTAGGCAGAGAGCTTCTACATTCCATTTCTTTAGTACTTAAAATTTGTGTCATTGTCTTTGAAATGTGATTATAAGGAATAATTTAGTCATGTTTTGGGGTCTTTGTTTCATTTGCTTCTTTGGCAATGGAGATCTATTCCTATTTCTACACATCCCTAATAGGTTTAACTTCTCTAATGCACTTTATTACTTCTCTGAAAACAAACTATTTCCTTTAATTAAGTATTTATTGAGAACATACTATGTGCTCCAAACCATATTAGGAATGTTAAGGAGGCCATCTCCTGCCTGCCTTCTCACTTTCTGCCCTTACAGTTTTTATTGAGATACTAGAGGCCTGATGCATGAAGATTCATACAAGAATGGGCCTTCCTTCCCCTGGCTGCTGGCACCGCCTTTCTGCTCAGGACCCGGAGCCACCTTTCCGCTTTCCCACGCTGCCCAGAAGCCCGGAGCAGCTGGGGCAGTGTGGGTGCCTGTGTCGTTACCATGGCAACAACACAAGAGTCCTGCCTCACCCCCAGCTGCTTGGTGCCTGCATATGCAAATTAACCTTCCATCTTTGTTGGGTTAATTTGCATACTCACTCCTGATTGGCTGGTGGGCGTCGCAAAAGTACAGCAATTTGCATCTTTCTCTTTTATTAGTGTAGATAATTGAGATACAATTCACCTACCATAAAATTCACCCATTTAAAGTATACAGTCTAGTGGTTTTTAAAATATTTCCAGAATTTTTTAACCACCTTCACAATTTTAGAACATTTTTATCAATCCCCCCAAAAAATCCCATATTCATTAGCAGTCACTCTTCATTTCTGCCAACCTCTTCCAACCCAAATAACCACTAATCTACTTTCTGTCTCCGTAGATTTACCCATTCTGGGCATTTCATATAAATGGAACCATATACTATATTGTCTTTTGTGACTTACTTCTTTCACTTACTGTTTTCAAGATTCATCCATGTGATAGCATGTATCAGTACTTCATTCTTTTGTTATGACTGAATAATATCCCATTATATGAATATGTCACATTTTGTTTATCTGTTCATCAGCTGATGGACATTTGGGTTGTTCCTACCTCTTGGCTATTATGAATATGAACATTTGTGTACAGGTTTTCATTTGAACGCCTGTTTGTTTTGCTCTTTTGAGTATATAGGAGTAGAATTTCTGGATCAAATGGTAACTATGTTTAATCTTTTGAAGAATCATGTGGTTTTTTGTTTTTTTTAAAATATATCTTCATTGATTTCAGAGAGGCAGGAAAAGGGAGAGATAGCTAGAAACATCAATAATGAGAGAGAGTTATCGATTGGCTGCCTCCTATACACCCCCCTCTAGGGATTGAGCCCGCAACCCCAGGCATGTGCCCTGACCAGGAATCAAACTGTGACCTCCCGGCCCACAGATCACCAAGCTGGCCGGGCAAAAATCATGTGGGTTTGACTTGCATTTACTTAATGACTAATGCTGTGAAGTATCTTTTCATGGGCTTATTGACCATTTGTATGTCTTTGAAGAATGTCTACTCAAATCTTTGCCCATTAAAAAATTTAATTATATGTCTTTTTATTAAGTGTTGTAAGAATTCTATATACATTTTGGATTCAAATCTCTCAGCAGATATACAATTTGCAAATATTTTCTCCTATTCTATTAGTTGTCTTTTTTTTTTAACTTGTGTTAATGATGTCATTTGCAGCAAAAAGTTTTTAATTTTAACGTTATTCATATTGTCTATTCTTTCTCATGTCACTTATGCTTTTGGTGTCTTATCTAAGAAACCATTATTTCATCCAGAGTCACAAAGATTTACTCATTTTTTTTAAAGATAGAGACTATTTCTTTTTTATTTTATTTTATTGATTTTTTACAGAGAGGAAGGGAGAGGCATAGAGAGTTAAAACATCGATGAGAGAGAAACATCGATCAGCTGTCTCCTGCACACCTCCCACTGGGGATCCGCCCACAACCAAGGTACATGCCCTTGGCCAGAATCGAACCTGGGACCCTTCAGTCCACAGGCCGACGGTCTATCCACTGAGCCAAACCAGTTAGGGCTACTCATTTGTTTTCTTCTAAGAGTTTTACAGTTTTAGTGCTTACATTTAGGCCTATGTTCCATTTTTAGCTAATTTTTGTGTATGGTATAAAGGGGTTCAAGTTCATTATCTTGTGTGTGGATATCTAGTGGTCATAGCACCGTTTGTTGAAAAGAGTGTTTTGCCCCATTGAATGGTCTTGGTAGCCTTCTGAAAATCAATTGGCCATATATGTGAGGGGTTATTTCTGGCCTCTCAATCCTATTCATTTAATCTATATATCTATCCTTTATGCCAGTACCATGCTGTTTTGGTTATTGTAGCCGTATAGTAACTTTTGAAATTGGGAAATGTGAGTCCTCCAACTTTGTTTTTGATTTTCAAAATTATTTGGATATTTTTGGTCCCTTGCATTTCCATGTGAATTTTAGGATCCATTTTCAATTTCTGCAAAAAAAAGCCAGCTGAAATTTTGATTGGTATTGCACTGATTCTGTAAATCAATTAGGGAGTATTGCCATTCGAACAAGATTAAGTCTTCTAATTCATGACATGGGTTGTCTTTCCATGCATTTAGATCTTCTTTAATTTCTCTCAACAATGTCTCATAGTTTTCAGCGTACACATCTTGCACATCATTTAAAAGTGTATTATTGTCCTGGCCAGTGTTGTTCAGCTGATTGAGCATCTTCCCATACATCAAACAGTTATGGGTTTGATTCCCAGTAGGGGGCATGCAGGAAGCATCTGATCAATGATTCTCTCGCATCATGATGTTTCTATATCTCCCTCTCCCTTACTCTCTGAAATCAATAAAAATATATTTTTAAAAAACCTTTGAAGCCCTAGCTGTTTTTGCTTAGTGGATAGAGCATCAGCCTGCCGACTGAAGGGTCCCCGGTTCGATTCCAGCCAAGGACACTTGCCCAGGTTGTGTGCTCAACCCCCAGGAGGGGGCGTGCAAGAGGCAGCCGATCAATGATTCTCTCTCATCCTTTTTTTTTTTTTAATATATTTTATTGATTTTTTACAGAGAGGAAGGAAGAGGGATAGAGAGTTAGAAACATCGATCAGCTACCTCCCACACACCCCCCCACTGGGGATGTGCCCGCAACCAAGGTACATGCCCTTGACCGGAGTCGAACCCGAGACCCCTCAGTCCACAGGCCAACGCTCTGTCCATGGAGCCAAACCGGTTTCGGCTCTCTCATCCTTGATGTTTCTATTTCTCTCTCCCTCTCCCTTCCTCTCTGCAATCAGTAAAAATATGTGTAAAAATTTTTTGGAAAAAAAAAGTATTATTAGGTATTTTATTGTTTTTGGTGCTACTGTAAATATAATTGTTTTCTTAATTTTATTTTCAGATTGCTTATTGCTAGTGTATTGAAATACAATTAATTTTTGTATATTGACATGTTATTCTCTAGTTTTGCTGAATTCATTTACTAGTCAAATAGTATTGTGTTTTTCTTTTTGAGGATTCCTAAGGCTTTACTACATACAAGATCAGGTCATCTGCAAATAGAGATAGTCTTTCCAGACTGCATACCTTTTATTACTTTTCCTTGCCTAACTGCCTAAGCTGGAACCTCCAGTGCAATGCTGCACAGTGTGACAAGAGTAAAAATTCTTGTCTTGTTCCTGATCTTAGGGAAAAAGCTTTCTGTCTTTCACTATTAAGTATGACGTTAGCTATAGGGTTTGGGTAGATGCCCTTTTTCAGGTTTAGGAAGCTCCCTTCTATTCCTTGTTTACTGAGTGTTTTTGTCATGAAAACATATTGGATTTTGTCAAATGTTTATTCTTTGTTGATTGGGAGGGTCATGTGATTTTGTCCTTTATTTTATTGATATTGGGTATTCTATTGATTGATTTTATATATTAAATTAACCTTGCAATCTTAGGAAAAATTCTGTGTAGTGTATAATCCTTTTCATGTATTGCTGCCATCGGTTTGCCCATCGTTTGCTGTCTTCGCCTTTTGAGGAGGCACAATTTACACAGAAGAAGGAATAGAGGACACTTAATGCAAAACAGTTTATAACCAAGTGCTATAATATAAGATACAGTCAATGCTATTCTATTAAATACAGGCATACCTCGCTTTATTGTGCTTTGCTTTATTGCTCTTCACAGATGTGTTTTTTAGAAATTGCAGGCAAGACCATCTACCAACAAAAAGATTACACTTTGCTTTATCTCGGTGGTCTGGAACCAAACACACAGTATCTCCAAGTACGCCTGTAAATATTTATTGTGCATCAACTATGTGCCAAGTATTGTGGTTTGGGAAGATAAAATCTGCAGGGGCTAAGAGCCCTTGGGAGCCAATATCCCCAAAGTCTGATGACACCCTTCTCCACTTCAGTCATGCACAAGGGCCATTAAAAAAGCAGCCAGGACTCCTTGAGGATTCATTTAGGTGGCCAGAGATAATACTGTGACACAGCTAAGAAGCCAGAATAACAGAGTAAGAACAAAGGTTTTGGAGTCAGACAAATGGGGATTAAAATCCCAGTATTGGCAGCTGCTGGTGATATGAGAATAGTAAATTATTCTCTGAACTTAGTTACATCACCTGTCAGGTGGAAATAATTATAGCGCTCTCCTGATGTGGTTGTTGGGGAGTAGAAAGTGTAATAAACTAAGGGCAGTGGTCGGCAAACTCATTAGTCAACAGAGCCAAATATCAACAGTACAACGATTGAAATTTCTTTTGAGAGCCAAATTTTTTAAACTTAAACTTCTTCTAAAACCACTTCTTCAAAATAGACTCGCCCAGGCCATGGTATTTTGTGGAAGAGCCACACTCAAGGGTCCAAAGAGCCACATGTGGCTCGTGAGCCGCAGTTGGCCGACCATGGAACTAAGCAAAGCACCTGGTGGAGTGCTTTGGTACATAGCAGATGCTCAACAAAACATAGTTATTACTATGTGACAAGCACTGTGTGACAAGTGTAGGGTAGGGGAAGAAAGTCCAGAAGAAGAGTGAAAGAAATTATTGGCTCTATTTTCAGAAGGCACATGTTCTAGTTGGGGAGTAAAATCCAGCACATATAAAATAAGTATAGCATTATAAAAACAGCATATATTTTCCTTAAAAGATCATATTATACAGGCTATGATAGGAATAAATGACACTATAATATGTAAAGTCTTTGACACCAAAGTGCTTGATATTGGGTAAGTACTCGATAAATAGTAGTAGTAATAATTAACAGTTGCCTTCATCTAAGTGTCAGTCTAGAACAGTGGTTTTCAAAGTGTGGTGCCTGATCCAGCAGTATCAGCATTACCTGGGACTTGTTAGAAATGCAAATTCTTGCTCTCCTTGCCAGACGTACGAACTCAGAAACTCAGAGGGTGGGGCCCAGCAATCTGTTTTAATAAGGCTGCCAGGTGATTGGGAGGCAGCGGTTCTAAATGTTGGCTGCACATTAGAATTACCTGGGGAGCTTTAAAAAAACCCTGATGCCCATGCGTCCCACAATTAGACCAATTAGAATCTCTAGGGATGGGCTCCAGGCCTTAGAGTTTTTTAAAGCTCCCCAGGTTATTCAAATGTACATCTGGGGTATAGGACTATACCTCCAAGGTTTCCTTAAACCAGCAGTCGCCAACCTTTTGAACTTCATGGTCCACCGGTTGGCAACCACAGCTCTAGAAAGCCTTCCTTTGCTGACCCCTCCCTATTCTTTCCTATTACTTATTATTGTTTTACATTTATTTGCTTGTGGTTTTATATATACACTAGGAGCCCAGTGCACAAATTCGTGCACCTTGAAAGGAACTGTGGGCCATGAAGCTGCGGTGGGCACAGGGGAGGGATCTTGGCCCATCCTCTGTGCCCCTGCCCTGCCCCTCTTGCCATGCCCCCGGGTCCCCTGTCTGCCAGCAGCCCCGCCCACCACTGCCACTCCCACGTGCTGACAGCTCCAGCCCCACTCACACCCACTGACAATGCGGAGCAATTGGGGCCAGTGCCAGCAGTGGGTGCCAGTGGTGGCTGCTGCCCCGATCACCCCTCAGGAGCAAGGGGAGGTGGAGAAGCCCTCAGGGGAGATCAGAGCCTACAGCCACCTCTTGCACCCGCTGATGACACTGAGTGATCTGGACCGGCACCAGGCACTGGCAGTGGGTGCAAGCGGTGGCTCCAGTGCCAGCAATGGGTGCGAGTGCTGGGTGGGACCATGGCACACGGGAGCAAAGAATTTTCAGTAACCACCAGAGGCTTGCCCGATGACAGCGACCGGCACCCTGCCTTGGTCTGGCACCTCCGCTCACCTGCTCCACCATCCTGCCATGGCCAACACCCACCATGTTCCAAGCTCTGCCGCCTGCTGCTGATGCCCGCCATGTTCCGTGCACGCCCCCTGGTGGTCAGCGCATGTCATAGTGACTGGTTGTTCCACTGTTTGGTCTATTTGCACATTAGGGTTTTCTATATATAGATGAGTGTGTTGTTTCCCCTGAGACTGAACTCTTCCAAAAGTAGGCACTTTTGTTAGTTGACTCTGGCATAGTTGCTGTCTCCATAGTCATAAATGTGTGGTAAGTTGAATTCAACGTTAGGACAAACCAAATGTTTTCCAAAAGTAAATATTTTGGGAGGACAGAACCCTCCAAGTCATGTTAATCATAATTAAATGTTAATGTAAAATTTCACTTATACCCTAGTATAACATGTAATTTGTAATTATGAACTCAAATGCAGTATAGAAGTTCATGTTTCCTTTAGAATTGTTCACATTTTGACATGGAGGGAACATGTAGTATAGTTCTGCTCCCCTTTGGCCTTTGGGGGAGAAATAGAAAGCTCTTCCTAGAAGAAATATCTTTGCTAAATACCATTCATATTTATTGTACCCTTATTAACTATTTGCCAGGCATTATGCTGAATAGTATATGATGATTTTACAGGTTAGGAATTTGGGGCTCAGAAGGCTGTCTTGTTTGTGACCACATTTTAAATGTAGAGTTGGGGTTTGAACCAGGTCCAACTCAAAGCATTTCACAATACTATATAATCTCTATCTTTAAAAACTTTTTTGTTGATTGATTGATTTTTGAGAGAGAAATTGTTGTTTCACTTATTGATTCATTCATTGGTTGCTTCTTGTATGTGCCCTGCTGGGAGAGCAAACCTGCAACCTTGGCATGTCGGAATGATGCTCTAGCCCAGCAGTCGCCAACCTTTCGGTCCTCACAGACCACCAGCGGCCCGTGGACCACCAGTTGGTGATCACTGCTCTAGGTAGAGTTTTTGCATTAACAAGAGGGAGAGAAGAAGATTCAAACTTTAAAATTAATAAATTAACTAAAGAAGGTTACGTAAAAGGCCCTAAAATACCCCTTCTCCATTTTATGCCCCTTCTCCCAAATCTGCCCTACAGGAAAGGAGACACAGGAGAAAACGGAGCCTCTTTCGGAACCTGAAGTTGAGCTGGGAGTCATGGAACAATGCATCTTACTCCCAGATGGACTGCCATCCCAGGGAACAGACTCTGAGATCTTGGGCCTGCTGTTCATTTTTAATCACGCAGTTAAATTCCCTCTGGAGGAGAAGGAGGCATCTGCCTTCAACACAAGAGGGTCTCACGTCACCCAAATACTTCACTTATTCATGAAACAAGGAAGATCCTTTATCAGCCCCAATCCTGCACTGACCCAGACTGTCCCAGACGCAGTGCCCACAGCATGCACACTGGCTGCACCCTGCCCAACCCAGTGTGTCTTTGGTGCCTCCAAAGTCCAGGACAATTTCTTAGACAGAAAGAGAACTTGGTGTGGAGCTTAGCAAAGCATAAAAGGGAAAGGGAAGCCTGGGTAACCTAGAGCCCACATGCCATCCTGTGTAAGTGGCTGTGCAAAAGGACACCTTTAGGAGCAGTAGCTTCTGGCCTGAGTTCAGGAGAACAGTCACCAGGCTCCTTGGTTGTGTTAGCCAGGAAAGCAGATGCTTCCTCTGCTACAGGCTATTTTAGGGAAGTGGCTAACAGTGGAAGAAGGGTGGGCTTGGAATCCTCATACAGATGGAAATACTGCTGTGCCCCTTCTAAATTACTTCTTTGAGTCCCAGTTTCTTCATCTGCTTATGGGGATTAAACCAGGTGACAAAACGTGCAAGTCCTTAGCATGGGCCAACCACATAGATGCTCAGGAAATATTAGTTTATTAGTGGCAGGGGTATGATGGGTTAGCTGTCCAAGCCTTCTCTGTGGCACCCCCCTCCAGAACCACCAGTGTCCCTGCTGCTCACTCTCTGTGTCTTTCAGAGCTATTGCTAATTAAGATAGGGTGAGACTCATCTGTTAAATACCTCTCTAATCATTCCCCAGCTGAGGCTACAGCAAACCCTCGATTTATATTCCCAGTACATAACTTAAAAACTCAAATAGCAGAACATAAAGTTTATTTTAATCCTAAAATTATTATTGTAAAAATTAAGACAATCTTGTGACCCCTGTTTCTTCAGAGGGGAGACAGTGCCTCACAGACTGTGCCCAATCCAAGGAGGGCTTGGGGCTTTCTTCCTGGCTTTCATTTTTGGGTTTGGGTTCACATTTCTTCATTCTCTTCAGCGTCTAGGGCTGAATTTCTAAAAGAAAGAAGAAAAGGAAGTAGAGGAAAAACGAGTTGTTTTCTTTAAAAGGGAAATGGTCCCAACCTATAAATGCCCCCAGTCCTCTGGAATGCCCACACAAACCCCACAATCCCAGCTTGGGAATCTGAACAAAAATAGCACCAGGCCTCTTGGGAGAGCCACAAATGTTGTGCTTGGTTGCATATATTTGCATACAGTAAGAAGCAAATAGGCACAGTGAATTAATGAGGGCTCCCTGTGGTGATTGCAATCGACCCCAATATTACAAGCTGGCCAATGGGAAGCAGGTGGCATGACCACAGGGCAGGGCAGGACAGTGCTGCCGCCCAGAAGCAGCTACTGGCCTCCTTGAAACGAGGGCCAGAAACCAGTGTCACAGAAACCTCCTCGTGTTCTCTCTTGATCTCTCTGCCCTCCCAACTTCCTCTTTTCCCCTCAGCACCAGCTCCAACGGTCCTCCCTTCTCCCTCCAGATCCGGGGGAGGCCATGGCTCAGTGACTCCCTCCTGAGAGCTCTGAGGTAGGGTGGACCTGAGCCCCCACGCGATCCTCAGGCTGCAGAGCGCTCCCCAGTCTGGGAAGCAGGGGCCTGCTGGGCACAGACCCTTTGGCAGTGCCCACCCCTCAAGAGAATCTGCATAGTAGCTACAGTGGAGCAGGCATGCAGGAGCATGCCAGCAGCATGGAGACTTGTAAGGAAAAATAAATCTCCGGGAAGGAAGGCAGGGGAGCAGACCTGGGAGTGTGGAGGAATTTGGCCCAGATCCATTACACCTGCCTTTAAAATACACCATTAAAGTTTCATGCTGTTTTCTTTCCATATCTGTGGAACCCTTTGTTCTCTGGTCATTACTGACCAGCCTGGCTCCGGGACAAAGCCAGACAGATTGTTCTAAAGTTTGAATTTCTACTGGCTCTCTGCATCTAATGAGCTGTCACTCAGAACTCTGCCCAGAAGCCAGGCAGTGCCTGGAGGAAGTAGAAGAGGACAGCTGGGCCTGAGCCTCCCAGGTTAGAGGGAAGTCTGGGTTGCCTAGACCTCTGGCCCCAAATTCCACACTCAAGGAGCTCTGTGCCCTTAGGCCATTAGTTACCTGGTGTCTGGAGGGCAGAGCCAACCATGGGCAAGGCCTCTAGATCCTATCTAACCTTCAGGCTAGAGCCACACACATGGCATTGCTACAGCTAGTTTCTTTTTCTTTTTATCTATCCTCTCACAATGCTTTTTTGTTGTCCTCTACCCTAAATGACTTGCATAAAGCCATGGAGATGATGGATTAGGAACAAAAGAATTTAGGCACAATTAGATTAAATGAAAAATCCCACTAAATTGGAAGTGTATATCTAACAGGGGAAGTGTAGTACACTGGCTAAAAGTATTGGATTTGGGGACCCAGTATCAGGATTTTTTTTTTTTAAATAAATCTTTATTGTTCAGATTATTACAATTGTTCCTCTTTTTTCCCCCATAGCTCCCCTCCACCTGGTTCCCACCCCACCCTCTGTCCTTAGCCCCCTCCCCCACTGTCCTCATCCATAGGCATACGATTTTTGTCCAGTCTTTTCCCACACACCCCCACACCTCCCCGAGAATTGTCAGTCCACTCCCTTTCTATGCCCCTGATTCTATTATATTCACCAGTTTATTCTGTTCCTCAGATTTTTTATTCACTTGATTTTTAGATTCACTTGTTAATAGATATGTATTTGTTGTTCATAATTTTTATCTTTACCTTTTTCTTCTTCTTCCTCTTCTTAAAGAATACCTTTCAGCATTTCATATAATACTGGTTTGGTGGTGATGAACTCCTTTAGCTTTTTCTTATCTGTGAAGCTCTTTATCTGACCTTCTATTCTGAATGATAGCTTTGCTGGGTAGAGTTATCTTGGTTGTAGGTTCTTGCTGTTCATCACTTTGAATATTTCTTGCCATTCCCATCTGGCCCGCATAGTTTCTGTTGAGAAATCAGCTGACATTCGTATGGGTGCTCCCTTGTAGGTAACTACCTGTTTTTCTCTTGCTGCTTTTAATATTTTTTCTTTGTCTTTTGCTCTTGGCATTTTAATTATGATGTGTCTTGGTGTGGTCCTCTTTGGATTCCTTTTGTTTGGGGTTCTGTGCGCTTCCCGGACTTGTAAGTGTATTTCTTTCACCAAGTGGGGGAAGTTTTCTGTCATTATTTCTTCAAATAGGTTTTCAGTATCTTGCTCTCTCTCTTCTTCTGGCACCCCCATAATTCTGATGTTAGTACACTTGAAGTTGTCCCAGAAGCTCCTTACACTATCTTCATACTTTTGGATTCTTTTTGCTTTTTGCTTTTCTGGTTGGGTGTTTTTGCTTCTTTGTATTTCAAATCTTTGACTTCATTCTTGCGATCCTCTAGTCTGCTATTAGATCTCTGTATAATATTTTTTATTTCAGTCAGTGTATGCTTAATTTCTAGTTGGTCCTTTTTCATATCCTCAAGGGTCTCACTAAATTTATTGTCCTTTTCTAGAAAATTCTTGAAAAACCTTATAACCGTGGTTTTGAACTCTATATCCAGTCATTTGCTTTCCTCCATTTTTTTCATTTGTGATCTGTTTCTTTGTCTCCGCATTTTGGCTGCTTCCCTGAGTTGATAGAGTGGCTTTGTGTGCTAGGTGTCCTATAGGGCCCAGTGGCTCAGCTTCCCCAGTTACCTGAGGTGGACACTCTTGGCGCACCCCTTTGTGGGCTGTGTGTACAGTCTTGTTGTAGTTAAGCCTTGATTGTTGTTGGTATCACTGGGAGGAATTGACCTCCAGGCCAATTGGCTGTGCGGATCAGCTGTGTGTATGCTGAGAGAACTTCTCTGCTGGAGATATCCTTATGAGACAAGACTTGCAAAAGCCTCTGTGCTCAGCTTGGATGGGGCAGAGTTTTAGGGCGGAGCAGACAGCATTGGTTTCCCATCAGCCCTGCTTTAATAGGCCCCTGTGTCTCAGTGTCCCATGGTAATCGCTGCAAGCACCTCTGAGAGAAAGCCACCCTCGAGTTTCGACCCCCTGCCAGACAGTCCAGTTTCTCCCTGAATGAGTCTGGGTCCCCAGAGTCTCGTCCAGAACTGGAGTTCAGCGCAGTCGGGAGCTTTTGTCTCCCTCCCACTTGAGAAAGCCAGCCGCGCACTTAGTTGACAGTCCTTCCCGCACGAGGTCTCAGTACCTCGCTTCCTGCAGTTCCTCTGAGTCTCAGTGTGCTTTTCTCTTTCCTTCTAGTTGTAGAAATTCCACTGAGCCAGCCTTCCTGTGGTTCTGGATGATGTCCGTTTTGTCTTTTAGCTGTAGTTTTGAAATTGTTGTGTGAGGCAGCAGTTTAGGTGTTTACCTATGCCGCCATCTTGGTTTCTCCCCTACAGCTAGTTTCCTTATTCACAAGACTGTCCACACTTAGGCCAAGATGGCAGCTGCCAATATGGGATGGTGTGAGAAGAGTCCTCAAACCTCTGGGTTCCCACAGCCTTTCCTGAGACTTGCCAATCCCACCGATGTAATCTCTCTCTTGGAGTATCCAGAGGCCCTGTTAAGATGCAGCTGTTGCTAGAAGAAACCTTGGAGAAAGTGACTGTAGCTTCCCCTGCTGGAAGTGTTCCAGCTTCTCTGTGGTAACATTCAGCCCAAACCTCCTCCCATGGGTTTTTTCCTTGCTGTGATTTAACAGGAACAGTAAGACAGACCCACAAAACATGTCATTTCAAAAGTGTGTTGCCTCAGTATACCTACTTCCTGGCTCAAGCCAACATTGAAAGAGTCTTGTGCTGAATGCCTAGGACAGAGTTACTCAAACCTTAACCACTCACCTGGAGATCTTATTATAATATGAACCACACTTTGATTAGCAAGGCTGGAGAGGATTCAAAGATGAAAAAGACAAGGTCCTTGCCCTCACTTTCCTTTCAATCCTTGCCCTCACTTTCCTTTCAATCCTTGCCCTCACTTTCCTTTCAAACCTCGCCCTCACTTTCCTTTCAATCCAGACAACATTGCATGGGAGATTGAGAAGTGCCATAATAGAGACACAGAAGAAAGCACAGCAGAGAGAGTATTTCATTGGTTTCGATCAAAAAGTGCAAGATTTCTGTAGATTTCAAACCTCAAACCACTAGACAGATTTAATATCTAAGAGGATTTGACAAAAGAATGAGCTGGGGAAGGGGTAGAGTTGGGGAGACACAAAAACTCGGAGAAGTGTGGATGAAACCAACATCTGTATAATCCAGGCAAATGTGCTACTGGGATTCTCACTTTTTCTATCACCATTCTGATGGAAATTGCTGGAAGGAAAGAGACCCCCATCTTGGACTGGCCAGTGGAGATGTTTTCTCATAAGCAAAGAAGGCCCATGATCAGCTGTGGGGAACCTCTGAGAAATAGCTAGAAGAAGTGCATCAGAGGGAGGTGCAGGAGGACCCAGATGTGGGCCCTTCTTGTAAAGGGAGAATGAAGCAAAGTGTACCAAGCAGCCAGAAGGAGTATAACTCTCTGTGGGTTAGTCTTGAGTTCTTGTCATTGCTCAGCGGGAGCCCTGCTTGCTTCTTTTGAATCAGGCCTGCTTTGAAGAGGTGCAGATTTCAGTACAACCTTACATCTAACACCAGCCCTAAGGACCAAGGCTGATCAATGTCAGGCTTGTCACTCAGGGCAGGCACCTCACACAATCATGAGATTTTAGAGCTGAAAGTTTCTTCTTTGGGCCCAACACCTTCTCTTTAAGGTAAAAAAAAAATTACAACCAACTCAAACCTGGGCCCAGTGCTCTCTGGAACAACCCAGCGTGCCTCCCTTTTCCTGGAGCTGAGATCCCACATGGACAAACAGCTCCACAGTCCTCAGAGAATCCTGCCTGTGCTCAGCAAGACCTGAGGAACGAGGAGAAGAGAGGCACATCCTCTCCCAGGGTGGAGGGGCGAAGGTGAGGAGGGCTGGTTTGTCAGCTTTGTAGCATCTTCAGAAACCAGAAGGTAGGACTCTGTGTCTGGTGATTCAGTCCCAAGTAGTAGAACCACAATGAGGGCCCACCCTTGGCTGCTGAAAAACAGTGGAAGTTACCTGGATTTAACCCCCTGGCATGATGGAAGGCCAGTGGGAGTGGGGCCCAATGGGTACCCAGCACCCATAGAGTTAGAAAGGCTGTGTGTCTGGGTTAGCCTAGATAGTCCCAGCATATAATGTTATCCAAGAATAATTCTTAAACATTCCTCCTTTTACTACCCATCACTACTATTGTTTTACACAATTACTCCTATAGTCACTCTGGCATAGCTGCCAGGCTCTGACTGCAAAGGCTGAAGGATGGGGGGTTGAGCCCTGCTTGCCCCCATGGAGTCTTCCTTCCCTGCTGCTGTTCCACTCTGATGGTTCTAGATGAATGAGTCTGGGTCCCCAGAGTCTCGCCCAGAACTGGAGTGCAGCACAGTTGGAAGCTTTTGTCTCCCTCCAACTTGAGAAAGCCAGCCACGCACTTAGTTGCCAATCTTTTCTGCGCATCTCAGTACCTCGCCGCCCCATGTGGTCAAAGATGGCTGCCCCCATGTGGACACAAGATCCAGCACAGGAAAGAGGAGGGGCCTGGGCTCAGGATGGTGGGGAGCTTGGGAGGCTCAGCCTGACCTTGAGACAGCTCTGAAGGGTAGAGAGGGGGCCAGGAAGCACTCTGGGGCTGACCCAAGATGGGAGATGGCCTTTGACTGCAGCAAGCCCCCACCAGGGTGGCCTTAAAGCTGACTCAAAGTCCCTCACTCGAGAGGAGCAGGCTTAGGACAGTGCACACACTTCCTAGATATTTGCACCATGGTGTTAGACTTTTCCCCCCTGGGAAGGGAGGAGGGATTCCAGGGAGACAACAGAAATGAGGAAGCCAGGATACTAAGCCAAGACAAGGTAATCAACTGCAATTAAAACTACAATCACACTATTCATCAACTACTTATAACATTACTGGCTATTCTCCTATACCCAGGGACTAGCTCTAATACAGTTCAGCTACAGGCCTGCGAGGAGGTCACACTCCAAGGTCACGCTTCAGGGCCTTTGCCTCTGAAGAAGCACATTTTCCTCCTCCCATGGCAACTGACTGGGGCCCCAACTCAACTCCTCCCTTCCCCCACTATCACATTCTGTTCCCCAAGGTGGGAGGCAAACTTCATCCAAGCCCCAGTGTTCCTGGGATTCAGGCATCCAAAGGATCCATGGGCCTCAGGGAGGGCCCGTACTGCAGCAGATCTGGTGCAGCTGGAGCTAAGGGGATTTGTGCTGGGTGAGGCCTGGTGCTGGTGCCCCTGCTCAGCTGAAGGGTCCTTCATTTAGCTCTTGGCAGATAACTAACAAGAGGGCTGGTTGCAGCTAGCAGGCAAGCACCCCAAGGACCCCTGTTCTCCTGAGGACTTCTGGAGCAGAGCCACCATGCTGGGCCTGGCAGGCCTACTCCCGGCAGTCACATAAGAGACAGCCTCTGTCTTGTTGAAGCCATGTTTGTTTCGAATACCCATTACCCACAGCCAAACCTAATCCTTAATGATGTAAGTATGTTCACATGTATTGTTCACACTCCACTTATTTCCAAAAATAATATGAGACAACTTATAGTAAACTAGAGGCCCGGTGCACGAAATTCGTGCACTAGGGTAGGGGGGGGTGTCCCTCAGCTCAGCCTGCACCCTCTCCAATCTGGGACTGCACCCTCTCCAATCTGGGACCCCTTGAAGGATGTCCAACCGCCCGTTTAGGCCCGATCCCACCAGGCCTGGTCCCCCCAACAGCCCTCCCCAGCTGGCCCGGTCACCCCTAACTGCCCTCCCTGCTTGCCTGATCACCCACAACTGCCCTCCTCTGCTGGCCTGGTCACCTCTAACTGGCCACAACTGTCCTTCCTTGCTGGCCATCTTGTGGCAGCCATCTTGTGTCTTAGAGTGATGGTCAATTTGCATATTACTCTTTTATTAGATAGGATAACAATGAAATGATAGAATCATGCTAACAGGGATAAATGAATAAATGGCGTATAAAAAAATGGGGTGACAGTTTTTCCAGAAAATGTGTGTTAAGGGTAATTATTGTAACTGCACGCAACATTTCATATTTAACTTCCTGGCAGCCAAGTGAAGTAAAGGATACCTGGTGACTTAACATATCTCTCTTTATCAGTGACTTGGGACAAGACTGCCATCTTATTTGTGCCCCCATTGCTCAGTAGCGCCTGGCATGAGATAGTAAATACCCCAAAAGGATTTGTTGACTGAGTGCCTGACTGAATAAAGGAATGGGAGTTGAGTTGTGCTCTCAATTTTAGCCCCAATATGCTGTGCAACTTTGGGCAAATAATTTATCTGAACTTTGGTTCTGAGTCTGTCACTTGAGGAGTTGTACTAAAAGATCTGCGAGACCTCTTCTCATTCTGACATTTGGTGATTTCTAACTTCCTCCACCTCTGGAGTTATTTCTCTGAATCGGGACATTAGCTATCCAAACCCTCTGTTCAAATACACATACACCACATGAGGAGGTTAGCATAATAAAAAATCCATCAGCATCACGGAGGAAAATTCTCTGATGTTTATATTAGTCTCATAGAGAAGTGTCTTGAGGGAGAGAGCATATGAGAGGTACATTTGGATATGGGTAGAAAAGGAAGTTCGAAGCCAGGTGTACTTGTCCAGGTACTCTGGGACTAGTTGAGATTTTGCAAGAAATAGAGAGGAAATAATAAGCCTGGGTAACTAGAAAGTAGGGGGCATAAGGACATTGAGAAATTTTGAGGGCACAGAAAGTTGCCAAAGAAAACACCATCAATTGTCCATGTCTGTCTAGCAGAGTAGCGGGACATGATGAGTCAGGCCGTGGATCCCAGAGGGGCAGTGGGGCAGGGATGGGGCGAGGGCCCATACCTTGTTGCAGGAGAGCTGGCCAGAGGACCAGGTGGAAGGCACCTCTGGGCAGCGGGTTGTGACAATGTGACCTGTAGCCACTGGGACTGTGATAAGCCATGGGACAGTCCTCAGGGTACCTGCATGGCTGAAACGGGACACAAGAGGGAAGAGCCCGTGTCCCATGCCTCCAGATCCCCCCTCCACTATGCATGTGCTGGGAAAGAGTCAGATCCAAAGCAAGTGACATTCTTCACAAGGTGTCTACTTTTGTCTTTTTGTATAACCTGTCACGTTCTCTCCCCCTCACAGATATTTTTGCCATGAGTATAATGGTATAACTTTATTATTAGTCACTCACCCTGGGTAATTCTGATTTTTTAACCCCACGTACATTGGCTTAATCACAATCCTTGGTCTATAGCCTCTTCCTTCATTGATCCAGGCAAGGCCTGTCTTTGTGTTTATTTATGTTTAATTATTTATTTCAAAAGGATATAAGAAACATGATAACCCAGTGCCAGAACTAAAATATGGGCCATGGGTGTGTCTTCCTTCTTCACCCTATCCCTCTCCCTACCACAGATTTTTTAAAAATTTTATCTCCAAGGCTTGTGAAATCTCAGTGCTTCTGATTTCTAACCCGCTAATGTGCACATGCTCAGAGGGGCCCAAGCCTTAGTCAATGACATGTGTTCACAGCATTATGGCTGCAGTCACCAACTTGCAGTGAAATCATACTGCCCACATTGTCTTAAAATTTTATCTAACCCAGGGTTTCTTAACCTTGGCACTATTAACATCTGAGGCTGGATGACTGTTTGTTGTGAGGGGCTGGCCTGTCCTTTGCAGGATGTTCAGCAGTATACCTGGCCTTTACCCACTAGCACCCCTGCCTCCAACCCCCCCTAGTTGTGACCATCAAAAAATGTCCCCTGGGAGAAGAGCAAAATCACTCCTGGACAAAAATCACCAATTTAAGCAAATATTTGGCAATATCGAGTTCTACAGACAAAGTGCCCCCCCCCAATACACTCCCCTCCCTAAAAGAAATATGCACAGCAGTCTGAACAACACGTGGGAACTCGTTAGAAATACAGAAGCTCAGGCCCACCCCAGCCCTACAGAATCAGGATCTGCATTTTAACAAGTTCCCCAAGTGATTCATGTGCACAGTGAGGTTTACCAATAAAAAGCCCTGATGTAGAGATTTACACAAATTGCACTTCTGTGAATAAAGTGGGCCCAGATGCAGTATTTCTCAATGGTGGAGGTCATGACCATTTTGGGTGGGACAATCTGCCCCATCCCCATTAAATGCCCACAGTGCTCCCTGGTCCCGCAATACCCTCACCCTCCAGATGCCCACTGGGAAGCAGAAGCATGTGGGGTGCAAACCCCTGGACAGGAGTATTTTGCAGTCTGGACAGTGTGCCTGACTGCAGGGCTACTTCAGTCTGCAGATGTGCCCAGGAGGCAAGGAAAGATTCAGAAGTTAAAACTTCACAGTGACCTCCACCCTCAAGTGGGGTAGATGATGGTACCATGTAATGAGTACTGGCCAAGGAGGAGCCACCCCAGCTAATGCGAACATGTCGGGGCCGCGGGCAGCAAGGAGGGGCCCAGGGGAGACACAAGAGCTTTGACCTGCAGCCCAGTCAGAGCAGCTGGGGCAGTTCTCCCTGGTCAGGGCACCTCAATGGCTCAGTCAGGATAAAACCAATAGATGAAAACAGCTTTGCATCCAAGAACTTGTCTAAGGTGAGGAACAGAATGCATCCAGGTGGGTGAGGTGCCCATTTTGTGCCTTGCCCTCTGCCCTTCCCAGAGCAGGAGGAATAGGAGGCCAAATGGGATGCCCACCCTAGACTGGGAGCAGAAGGGGCTGGGTTTGTCCTCCAACCTTGCTGTTTGCCAGGTGCAGTGAGTCAGGGGCATCTCCAGCCAGGTCCCTATACCTCCCCTATGCTCCTACCCACAGTTCCCCAGATAACCAGTACATTCACTCTCTTGCCTCCCTATATTAGACATGCTGTTTCTTCTGCCAGATTAGTAACTCCTAATCATTTTTCAAGGCCCCTTTTGGAAGAACTTTCTGAGACCTCCCTTCTCTCAGCCCCCAAGCTTAGGTGGGGGAAGGGCTGCCAAATTCTAGGCACATGCAGGGTTATAGCTCATAAGCTACCATGTTATAAATTGCTTTTCTTGAACACAGGACTTGTGCTTTTTTTCATCTTTATACCCCTGGTGTCTGGCACAGCACCTGACATAAAATATTCAATAAATGAATATTGAATAAATGAGTGACATCCTAGAGTGCTTGGTCTAATAGGTCATGTGCTAGCTATTCTCTATTGTTCACTTCCATCAGTTAGTCAGGTCCTGGGAATTCCATAATGAGGAAGAACTGCCACGCCCTGCCTCGTGGCTCTACACTTCAATGAGGGATGCAGGATGAAACAGTGGAACAAGCCTTTGACTGCTGGAAAGAGTCTGCAGGTCCAATTTCTTTGCAGTCCAGGAGGAAACTACAGCCTGTGGACTGGAGGGATGAGCCTTTCTCAAACCTGTCTGTGTGGCAGGGTCTTCCCCATGACATCTCCGTAGGGACTCTGTCCGTGCACACATGTCCCGGGGGGCAGAAGTCAGCCTCCCAATACCACAGCTCCCCTGGTGAAAACACAGGGACCATAGCTGGCTAACCTCCCTGCCTCTTCTCAAGGCATGCGCACTACCTTTCCTAACTCCTTACATGGGGCTTGGACGGAAAATCAGAAACAGGGTCAGGTTCTGTCTTTTATTAGGAGGTGATGTTTTCTAACTCTGCCCGTCTCTGGATTCTCTTCCCACTTTAGTTTTTGTTATTGTTGTTGTTTGTTCTTTAATTGATTTCAGAGAGGAAGGGAGAGGAAGAAAGAAAGAGAAACATCAATGATGAGAGAGAATCATTGATCGGCTGCCTCCTGCACACCCCGCACTGGGTGGGGATTGAGCCTGAAACCCGGATATGTGTCCTGACCAGGAATAGAAGCACAACCTCCCAGTTCATAGGTCGGCACTCAACCACTGAGCCATGCCGGCTGGGCTCTCCACTTCAGTTTGGGGGCCTGTATTGGAAGAAAGGCATAGAAACTCCCAGAGACGGTGTGTTCTGTCAACCTCTGTGCAGAATAAAAGCTGTGTGGTTCTGTCCTCGCTCCAGAGACTGGAGTTCCCATTGCTGGCCTGATCAAGCCCAAGAGTGAGCCTGGGACTCTGAAATGTGAAGAGTTCCTCTAACACTGCTCAAGAAGTGTCCCACATTCAGGTTTCCCCTGCCCTCAGTCTCAGAATTGTTTTAAGAAAGGAATAATATTGGCTAATCCTGGGGAAGATCCAAACCTCCAGACAAGACCAAAAAAGAACAGCCTTTAGGGTAGAGGGTAGAGGTGGGAACAGAGGCCAAATAGCTTGTCACCTCACATAATTCTTCTCTGAGTCATCTCACATCTAGCCATGGTCAGCTTCTCACTGTACAATCCAAACATCTCCATTCTTGGCTCCCACAGTCAGCCAAACTAAGTTGCTTCCAATTGTCTCACCCTCTCCCAGCCTGGGGGCCTCTGACCTCTGACCTTTCCTTGGAAAAGCAATGCAGAGTCCAGATCTGCAGGAATACCTCCCACGGCTGGGCCCCTCAGAATGTCAGAAGCAAACTTTCCACAGTCTGCACCAGGTCCCAGGAGGCAACGTCTGAGCGAGGAAGCAATGGAAGCCCAGACATACCCACCCCCGAGATACTCCATCCTCCTGTCAGCTTTCCCACATTGGTTGGCTCAGCCAGGAGCCATCCCAATTGCTGTTCAGTTATCATGGGATCCCACCTCCTTAAACAGGGATAGACCAGTATGTAACTCATTTCCTCAGGCTTCACTGCTATGGAGCCACAGGAACAGGGTGATGAAAATTGCATTGCCTCTCCCACAGGACCTCCACAGTTAGCACACACAGTGCTTTGTGTGAATTAGAAAAAGGAGGCCCCCTCTGGATAGATAAACTTAAAAAAAAGTTTTATTGATTTGAGAGAGACAGAGAGAGAATGATCGATTTGTTGTTCCACTTATTTATGCCTTCATTGGTTGATTCTGATATGTGCCCTGATCTGGGATTGAACTGCAACCTTGGCATATCGGAATGACACTAACCAACAGAGCTAGCTACCCAGCCAGGGTAACTTTTAAAGATGCCTCCTCTGAGTGAACAAAGGAGGGAAAAGTGTCCCCAGTTATGCCTCTGGTCAAGCACTCTTAGGCATGGCATAATTTGTACAATGATATATGCAGCCCTGAGTCAGCCCCCTTTTCAAAGCGTCCCAGGTCATCTGGGTGTTTTCCAGAGCTCTTATGCTCACCAACCAGTCCAGTTCCCATCCGGCATCCACCCTAGTCTTCCTTTCCTGCTGTCTCAGGCCACTGAAGGATATCTTACCTCTGGTGGAGACAGCTAGGTGGGTGCTAATGTCTAGGCCCAGGTGTGGCTGCCCAGTGCTCTCAAAATGGCCAGTCTTTTCTTCCCCCATATATTTTATTGATTTTTTACAGAGAGGAAGGGAGAGGGGGAGAGAGTTAGAAACATTGATGAGAGAGAAACATCAATCAGCTGCCTCCTGCACACCTCCTACTGGGTATGTGCCCGCAACCAAGGTACATGCCCTTGACTGGAATTGAACCTGGGACCTTTCAGTCCTCAGGCCGATGCTCTATCCACTGAGCCAAACCGGTTAGGGCAAAATGTCCAGTCTTTGATGCTAGAGCTGAGCTGTGCCCTTGGCAACTGGGCATGAAGGTAGTGCTGCTGGAGGCCAGCCTCACACAGAACTGACTCCTGCAGCCCCTGCCACAAGCCCTCTCTACACCAGGCCAGGAGTCCTTGGGGCCAGGCCAAGGAGGGTCACGTCTAAGGTGGATCCTAGGTGGCCCTCCCCATTCCTGTTCTCCACAAGCCCATGGGCAAACCCTCCTGCTTCCACCATTCTTCTTCCTCAAAAGCAAACAAAATTACCTGCCAGGGGTCCCACTCATTGGTTTTGGGGAAATATCTAACATGTTGCAGTGAGTGGAGGCTTCCTCTACATATGATGCCGGAGAACCTGAATTCACTCCTCCCACAGAAAGTGACACCCAGAAGGTGAAGTTTACTAAACATTACAACTGGTTGAATCCCTTAACACAGGACTGGGCTTGAAGTACAGAGACGGCAGCATTCAGATCCCACTCTGCTCTTCCTTAATGGGAAGTCTCACAGTCACTTTACTTCTTCGAGTCTGGGTCACCTCATGTATAAATTGAGCACGGTAGTGAATACCTGGAAACTTTCTAGATTCTCCAAGACCTTCCTGCACACAAAACTCTGGTCAAGTTAATGCCAGGGCAAAGCAGTCTAATTCTGCACTTCCTATTAGCTAAATAGCTTACTTAGCTCTACATCTAAATTTGTTTCTTAACAGCCCAGTTTCTGTTCTCAGCTTGTGGTCCATCCTGACCTTTTGGTTCTTCTGTCAAAAGTAGATAACTAGTATCTCCTCATTGGCATGTATATTTTTTGCATGTATAATTATAGAAATTCTGGGTCAGGTAATTTTCCATGGTTTGAAAAGACCCATGTAATGTAAGGTAGTTCTGTAGAAAAGTAGAAGCATAGTCCAGAAAGGAGTTTTCATGAAGTTAAAGATAAAAACCCAGCTCCTTGGATAGTAAACTAATACCCAGTCAGCAACAGCTACTGTGAGATGCAACCAGGCAGCAGCCAGTAGCCCCCAGCACTGGGCTAATGTATCTTTTCACCCTTCACCTCCCTACCTCTTGGCAACACAAGATGGTTTGAATTACTATGCCTCTTTCTCATTGGTTCTTCTACCTCAAGACACTTCACCACTGGTAAATACAAGATGCAGATGCTGCTCTGACTGGTTGATCTGTTGCTAGGGTAAAGGCCAGCATGGTGATGCTGCTTTCCCAGATGTGGTCTCCTTCAGGCCCTGAACACACACACACGCACACACACACCCCCATTTGGTCTCTCTTGACCTTCCTCCCACCCGTGGGACAGTCCCTCCCTCCTCCTGTGGTTGTACAGTAAACAAGCAGTCCATCCAAAGGGTTCCCTGGAGATCCAGAGGTTTTCATCTTTGCAGTTTAGCCTACTAAAGCTGGATTTTGTATAATCCATGAAGGCACAGTTGGGGAAAATCAGCCTTTGATAATCAAGAACACACACACACACACACACACACACAACCTCCACAAGCAAGAGATCATAAATTTTTTCTGATAACTGAATCCCTCTAACAGCCACTGGTGCAGATAGGTATGGCTTTGCATGTGAAGTAAATGAGTGAAAATGAGGAGCTTGCTAGTCCTTAACTGCTACCACATGCAACTGTGCCTGAAATTACACCATTAAGATTTATTCCTTTATGTGTATTCTTCTACTAGGCCTTCTGTTAAAATACAATGAGCCTAAAATCTGTTCTGAAAGATGTTTGAGAAAGTTTCGTTAGGATCAAATAAGTTTAGATATGTCAACATATTTCAGCACCCTCAGAAGTAGGTAGAATAATGGCTCCCAAAGATGTCCATATTCTAATCCATGGAACCTGTGCATATGTCACCTTATAGGTTCAAGACCTTGAGATAGAAAGTTTATCTTAATCATCTGGATGGACCTACTCTAATCACATGAGCCCTTAGAAGCAGGGAGATTTTCTTGACTGTGGTCAGAGAAAGAGATGTGACAGAATCCAGAAAAACACTATGTTGCTGACTTTGAAGATGAAGGAAGGGGGCCACAAGCCAAGGAATACTAGTGAATGCCTCTAAAAACTAGAAAAAAGAAAACAAATTCTTGCTTAGCCCAATAAGATCAGGTCAAACTTCTGTTATACCAAACTGTAAAATAACAAAGTGGTGTGGCGTTAAGCTACTAAATTTATGGTAGTTTGCTCTAGCAGCAATAGAAAACTAGCACACCCTTCCGAGATTCATGACGTACTTTGGCATATTAGGATCTCTTGGGAGACTTTCAGTAAAGATGCTCATTTAACCCAGAATTTCAGAAACTTATTTGAACACCAAATACTTATTCTTCTGTAACATATATGAGCATCTTAGAAAATGATGTGGAAAGTACTGCATTCAAACATTAACTGTTATTAAAATCTTATTACGATTTAGTTAATATGTTTTCAATGTGATAGCAAGGTGAGAGAGACTAGGACACAGGACAAGTGCAACTCTGATACGATGATTACAGAACTAGAATCCAGCTCTTCTGAATTCAAGAGTTGAAAACAACTGGGTCAAAGTAGCCTGAGAACTCTGGACACATGTGAGACTTGGGGCAGACATCAGGGGGTGATCATATAGCCTGGCCAGCCACCCCAGAGCAAAGTAAAGCCAAGTGCAAACAGTCAAAAATTTATCCCTATATCCAAACAAGCAAAGACATTTTGGTGCTTAAAGTGTCTTTGACTTGGCCCAGAAACTGGCCATACACGCAGAAAGCACCTGCAGAGAATTTACTAGTATACCCCTTAAACCTGCGGTGCCTGGCAGCCACCGATCCTGGAAACTACAACTCCCATTATGCACCGCGACTGCGTGGGTTAAACCTGAGCTAAACTACAAACCCCAGAATGCCTTGAGCAAAAGGCGCGAATAAGAGCGGAGGGGCGTAGCTACGTCGTCCGTGCGGGACCGTTAAATTTGAAAGTTGGCGGCTGGTCTAGGGGTGGCTGGTTTGTTACGGAGTTAGGTGCACGTTGCAGAGCACCCTCTGGTCGCTTTGATACATCCAAGGGCCGATTGCAGAAGGAAGCCCAGACGGTCTGTGGCCCCGAGGAAAGGCCCACAGCGGGACAAGGACCTGAGCCGGGGATGCAGGATGGCGGCGAAGAAGGAAGAGGGTGCTTTGAGGTAGGTGCGAAAGCTGCGAGCTGGTCCGGCGAGGCCCCCTTGTACCTAATAGGAGACCGAGGCCCCGCTCACAGTCAAGGAGAAGGGCGGACGGTCAGTAGAAGAGCAGGCCGGGCCGCAGCCTCCTTCCTGGTCGAATCTGACGCGGGGGGCGAAGGTACAGACTCAGGGTAAGCACCGGCCACCGCATGGCCGGCTCTGAGACCCCGCCCCATGCCACTTCAACATGAAGGAGGCTGTGGGACCCCAGTGTTACAAAGAACTTGGAATTTGGGGTGTGTGTGTGTGTACGTCTGCGTTTGTATATCAGCTCAGCCATTTACTAGCTGTTTGACCTTGGACACGTCTTAATATGGAAAATACTGGTATTAATCTTAACCTTGCCGGGTTCTGGGAGAATTCAAAGTATGACTCCAAATAAGTGCTCAACAACTGGTAGGTGCTATAATTATGGCAGTAGCATAGGTAGAAATCTAAAGCCTTCTCTGCGTGCTTGCTACTTTTCCATCTGTAAAATATGTATTACCTCTTCTAGGCTGGAGTTCTCTGCGTTTTCATTTTGGGGTACACAATACCTAGATAAATGTCATGTCATAAGCTCTTTAGTTCATGCAACAAATATTTATTGACAACCTACTAAGTGCCAGGTGCAGCAAATAAAAGACAAAAACACCCTCGTGAAACTTCAGTTCTGGGGTAAGCTGTGGGTAGGGATAACAGACAGTAAACGAGATAAATAAAGTAAAAGTTAGATGGTGGTCACTACTTAAATGAAAAATGGTGGGGCAGAGGAGGTTGGTGCAATTTTAGACAGTTTTGAACAGGGGGCCTCACTGAGAAGGTGTCCTTTGGGTCAAGCCTTGAAAAGAAGCTCTGGAGCTAGTCGTGCATTTATATGGGAGAAGCGCTGAGGCCGGAGGGTGAGGGTTGGAGGAGGAGCTACACCTGGCGAGTAGTTGAAGCCTAAGGAACCTGGAGAGTCAAAGGAAATGAAGGAAAAAAGGTGAGATTGCAGGCATTGTAAGGACTTGGCTTTTACTCTGATTGTAATGGAAAGTCATTGGAGAGTTTTCAGCAGAGGAAAACATGGTCTGACATGAACTTAAATTGGATCACTTTGGCTGCAGTGTTTAAAAGACTAAAGGTAGGAAAGAATGGAGGCAAGGAAATTCGTTAAGTTATTGAAATAATCCGGGCAAGAGAAGTGGCGGCTTGAGCCAAGCTGGAAACAGTAAAGATGGTGAGAATAGGTTGATGGCTAGATATATTTTGAAGGTACAGCCAACAGGACTTGCAGAGTGACTGGGGAGGTGTGAGAAGAGTGTCAAGGTTGGTACCAAGACTTTTGAGCCACTGGAAAAATGAAGTTGAGATGAGGGAAGACTGTGGGGGGAGGAGGAGGAAGCAAGGGAGTAGTCTCAACTCAGTTTAGGGGCATTTAACTGAGATAATTTAATTGCTAGTTTAAGAGCAAGAGAATAAATTCAGATGAACTCAAGTATTTATTTATTGCTTACTAGTGTCCAATCCTGTATTAGACCATGGGGGTTACCGAAATAAATGGCATGACTGTTACAGGATTCACACAATGTTAAAAAGATGTGAGTAGTTACAACCTAAATGAATTTATTTTCTTTTTGTTGTTGTTGTTAATCCTCACCCGAGGATATTTTTCCATTGATTTTTAGAGAGTGGAAGGGAGGGGGAGAGACAGAGAGAGAGAGAGAGAAAAAATTAATGTGAGAGAGACACATCTATTGATTGCCTCCTGCTTGATCCCGAAACCGAGGTACTTGCCCTTGACTGGAATCGAACCCATGACTCTTTAGTCTATGGGCCAATGCTCAATCCACTGAGCCAAACCTGCGCAGGGATCCTCAAACTGCAGCCTGCCGAGGACATTTATCTGGCCCGCCGGGTGCCGCTGCCTGTCCTGCTTAGCAGCCAACTCGTCCCGGCTCGCAGTGCGCATAGGAATTTGTTCATAGTTGTGTTTTTTTAAACTATAGTCTGGCCCTCCAACGGTCTGAGGGACAGTGAACTGGCCCCCTGTTTAAAAAGTTTGAGGACCCCTGGCCGCTTAACTTCTTTTCTTTCTTTGTTAAAAAAATTTTTTTATTGATTTCAGAGAGGAAGGAAGAGGGGAAGGGAGATAGAAACATCAATGATAAGAGAGAATCATTGATTGGCTGCCTCCTGCACACCCCTACTGGGGATCCAGCCTGCAACCCGGAAATGTGCCCTTGACCAGAATCCAACCTGGAACCCCTAAGTCCGCGGTCTGACTTATTTTCTTGAAGAGAGTTTTGCTCTCTCATCTAGACTGAGGTCACAGATAACTTTCATTCATTTCTGAAGATTAGTGCCTAATGTGTCTCTCTGTTTTAAACCAGAAATAATGCCTGTCATTCAGATGTAGGCTTTTATCTGACCATGACAAAGCTCTGAAGTTCAGAGTCCATACCCAATATGGTGGTTGCTCCTGCCCATAGGCTTGATAGAATGGGGGTGGGGGGGGGGCAGATGTGATCAGTAAAATGTATTTTTGTCTGCTTCTGCTCTGGGCTAGCTATATGTGTAAACTTTAGTTTTAAGTCAGCTAAACCGTGGGTATCATTCTCATGAACACTGCTAATTTTAAATTAAACTAGATGATGCATTCCGTGGTAGGCATAGAACTGCTTTTTGTCCACTTTGCCAAATTTATAATAATTGTTTCCCTTCTTTCCTTCCTGCCTTAAACTTTATTCTTATAATACTATCCACAATACCCTACTACATTCTCTCTTCCATTAGGCAAATATTATAGTCATAAACTTAGAAATCAGGTCACATATTCAGAAGCTTAGAAGTGTAATAACATTACTAATGTGCATGCCCACGATACTCAACCTAAAAATCATGAATAATCATTTATCTGAGAACATTTACAATAATCTTGTGATATATTTCAATATTGATATGAAACTTATTTTTGTTTTCCTCTTCACAGTGAAGCCATGTCTCTGGAGGGAGATGAATGGGAGCTGAGTAAAGAAAATGTACAACCCTTGAGACAGGGGCGGAGCATATCCACACTTCAGGGTGTATTGGCACAACAAGAATCTGCCCGTAACACTACTCTACAGCAGCAGAAACGGTATGTAGAACAGTTGGAGCTCAACCTGTCATTGTTCATCCCCAGCTCTGGTAGATAATGTGTGTGGATCCATGCACAATGGCATTAGGAGTACTCTTCAAACATTGGTGGTATGAGAATCTGTTCTCACATGTTTTCTCATCATGACAGCTATCTGAAGATCTCAAGTATGATTAAAAACAAGAGCTATAGGATTTCATTTCATTGTGAAGCAAGCCAAACTCTTGTATTGGTAAAAATGCATCTTAATACAGGAGGCAATGAGAAGCAAAGTAAAGCAAGTATCATATTACTACATTTTCCAAAAGTATTCTGTCATTCTGAATCCCAAAGAGAATTAACTCTTTTATTTGATAGTAATCAATTAGAGAAATTTCTTCCTTAAATTCTGAGTACTGAATGAGATTGAATCTGCTATCTTTTATGTGTATTCAATTATTAACTTTTTAGGAAGGTATTTTTGATAATGTGCCAAAAAGGAATAGTGATCTCCAAAAAAAATGTAAACCTCAGAGAAACTGAAATTATACTAGAAAGTGTTTCAATAATGATTTAACGAGCTCTGGATAAACAAAAACTGGAAAAAAAAACTACATTATTCAAACAGACCTATGGAACTTGCTTTTCTTTGACTAATACATGTTTTCATAAGTACGCTTTTTTCAAAAAAGTAAAGTATTGGTTTCTATCCTGGATCTTTGACAAAATTATTTCATCATAGATAAATTATAATTTTGGGTTATGTAATGAATATTCTTGTTCATCTCATTAGATCTTTAAAAGCATTGGATTTTATGATTTTGCTTCAGAGCTGGTAGTATTCTGTTCTTCCTGGCTTCTGTGACATTTTACTAGCTTTTTTCACTTCTCCAAGTACACCTTTTTCTTGTTGACTTCCTACTGCATTTACTTAAGTTCTTCCATGTTCAGGTTTTCCAGGGTTATTTAACTACTGTATCTTTTACTTGCTTTCCAAATATCTTTTTATCTACCTGTAATATATAATTAGATAAATGTTTCACCAATTATTAAATACTGAATCTCTTTTCTTATAAATAACCTTTTTCTACTCCCATTTTGGTTAGTGATACCAAAACTCACCTGAATGTTCTTATTTACTGCTTGCTCTCTTACCCTAATTTTATTTAGTTGGTTCCTAAGGACTAGCAATTTTTTTAAAGTATAATTTACATTTAGTGAAATGCTCAGATTTTTATGTATACCGTTTAATCAGTTTTGACATGCATCTCAAGACAGAACATTTTCATTACCTCTCATGCCCCTTTCCAATCAAAGCAACCAGTAATTAGATTTCTGTCAACACAGGTTACTTTTGCTTATTCTAGAATTTTATATAAGTGGAATCATACAGTTCTTTTACTCAGCATGGTTTTTTTCATGTTGCATGTATAAATAGATCGCTCCTTTTTATTACTGAGTAGTATTCCATTTGTTTATTCATCAGTTGGTGGACATTTAGATTCTTTCTGATTTTGTTTTATGAGTAAAGCTACTATGGACATTCTTATACAAGGTTTTTTGTGGGAATAGATTTTCACTTCTATTGTAAAGGAAGTGCAGGTCATAGAATAAATGTATGTTTAACTTTTTAAGAAACTGCCAGTTTTCCAAAGAGGTTGTGATATCGAAAGTCTGTGTGCTCCAAATCCACTCCGGTATTTGATGGTGTCAATCTTCTTTGTTTTAGCCATTCTGGTGGATGTGTAATAGTATCTCATTATGGTTTTACTTCCCATTTACTATCATGGTGACTAATGGTAGTGAGCACTTTTTTGTTATTGTTAATCCTAACCTGAGGATATTTTTCCATTGATTTTTAGAGAGTGGAAGGGAGGGTTAGAGACACAGAGAGAGAAACAGCCATGTGAGAGAGACACACATCAATTGGTTGCCTCCCGCACATGCCCCAACCAGGGTGGGGATTGAGCCTGGAACCAAGGTATGTGCCCTGGAATAGAAACCTGGACCCCTCAGTTGGAGGGCCAATACTCTATTCTCTAAGCCAAACTTGCTAGGGCTTATTGGCCTTTTCTATAACTTCTTGTGTGGTGTACTAGTTAGACGTTTTGCTCAGTTTTAAAATTAGATTGCAGGAGTTCTTTATATAAACTGTATACAAGTCCTTCAGCAAATATGTGTTGTAAATATTTTCTCCTAGTCCATGGCTGTCTATTTTCTTGGTGGTATTTTCTTCTTCTTCTTCTTCTTATTTTTTTTAATAAATCTTCATTCAGATTATTACAATTGTTTCTCCTTTTTTCCCCCATAGCTCCCCTCTACCGGTTCCCACCCCACCTTCTGCCCTTAACCTCCCCCCCACTGTCCTCATCCATAGGTGTACGATTTTTGTCCAGTCTCTTCCTACACCCCCCATGTTCCTTTCCCCCTGAGAATTATCAGTCCACTCCCTTTCTATGCCCCTGATTCTGTTATAGTCACCAGTTTAATCTGTTCCTCAGGTTTTTAATTCACTTGATTTTTAGGTTCACTTGTTGATAGATATGTATTTGTTGTTCATAATTTTTACCTTTACTTTTTTCTTCTTCCTCTTCTTAAAGAATACTTTTCAGCATTTCATATAATACTGGTTTGGTGGTGATGAACTCCTTTAGCTTTTTCTTATCTGTGAAGCTCTTTATCTGACCTTCCATTCTGAATGAATGATAGCTTTGCTGGGTAGAGTCATCTTGGTTGTAGGTTCTTCCTGTTCATCACTTTGAATATTTCTTGCCACTCCCATCTGGCCTGCATAGTTTCTGTTGAGAAATCAGCTGACAATCGTATGGGTGCTCCCTTGTAGGTAACTAACTGTTTTTCTCTTGCTGCTTTTAATATTCTCTTTGTCTTTTACTCTTGGCATTTTAATTATGATGTGTCTTGGTGTGGTCCTCTTTGGATTCCTTTTGTTTGGGGTTCTGTGCGCTTTCTGGACTTGTAAGTCTATTTCTTTCACCAAGTGGGGGAAGTTTTCTGTCATTATTTCTTCAAATAGGTTTTCAGTATCTTGCTCTCTCTTCTTCTGGCACCCCCATAATTCTGATGTTGGTACGCTTGAAGTTGTCCCAGAGGCTTCTTACACTATCTTCAACTTTTTGAATTTTTTTTTCTTTTTGCTTTTTCGGTTGAGTGTTTTTTGCTTCTTTGTATTTCAATTCTTTGACTTGATTCTTGCATTCCTCTAGTCTGTTGTTGGGTCTCTGTATAATATTTTTTATTTCAGTCAGTGTATGCTTAATTTCTAGTTGGTCCTTTTTCATATCTTCGAGGGTCTCGTTATATTTATCGGCCTTTTCTAGGATATTCTTGAAAAGCCTTATAACCGTGGTTTTGAATTCTATATCCAGTCGTTTGTTTTCCTCCATTTCTTTCGTTTGTCATCTGTTTCTTTGTCGCTGCATTTTCACTGCTTCCCTGAGTTGGTAGGGTAACTGTGTGCTAGGTTTCCTATATGGCCCAGTGGGTCTGCTTCCCCAGTTAACCTGAGGTGGACACCCTTGGTGCACCCCTTTGTGGACTGTGTATACAGCCTTGTTGTAAAGTCTTGATTGTTGTTGGTATCACTGGGAGGAATTGACCTACAGGCCAATTGGCTGTGAGGATCAGCTGTGTCTACGCTGGGAGAAGTTCGGTGCTGGAGACAGCCTTATAGGATTAGACTTGCCAAATTGCAAAAGCCTCTGTGCTCAGCTTGGATGGGATGGAGTCTCAGGGTGGAGCAGACAGTCTTGGCTTCCTGTCAGCCCTGCCCTTGTGCGCGCGCCTCCAGACCTCTGCCTTCCCCGGCTCCAGAGCCTCTGCCCGACAGTCCAGATTCCACCCACAAGAGCATGGGTCCCCAGGGGCTCGCCTGGAACTGGGGTTCAGTGCAGTCAGAACTGGGGCTCAGTGCAGTCAGGAGCTTCTGACTCCCTTCTGCTAGGGAAAGCCTGTAGCAACCTCCACAGTTTTTGTGTGCACTCGTGCGTGCACCTCCAGACCCCTGCCTGCCAGGACTCCCCCAGGTGTCCGAGTCTCCAAGTGCCTTTCTCTCTACCTGACAGTCCAGACTCTCCCTGTATGAGCCTGGGTCCACGGGGTTTCTCCCGGAACTGGGGTTCAGTGCAGTCGGAACTGGGGTTCAGTGCATTTGGGGGCTTCCTTCCCCCTCCCGCCAGAGAAGGTCAGCCAGGCTCTCAGCCTCCCTTCCTCTCTGCGCGCACAAAGACCCTTTGCCGTACCTCAACCCTTTGCTGTTCCTCCAATTCTCTGTGAGCTTTTCTCTTTCCTTCTAGTTGTAGAACTTCCACTCAGCCAGCCTTCCTGTGGTTCTGGATGATGTCCATTTTGTCTTTTAGTTGTAGTTTTGAAATTGTTGTGCAAGGCAGCAGTTTAAGTGTTTACCTATGCCACCATCTTGGTTTGTCCACATCTTCTTCACCTTCTGAACCTGCTGCTTTGACTTCTTAAAGCCTTAATGATCCATTGTTGGCAATTGTAATATACTGTAATGTTTTGTGTTTTTTGTTAATTTTTCATTTTAAACCTTGTCTTATTAGAGTATAAATTTCTTTGTATTAGGGACTATTTTATTATTATTTATATCAAACATAACCTCTTATACAGTTTTTGTTGATTTATCTAAATTTTGGTTTATTACCCAATATTTTCCCCTCTATTCTAACTGGTCAGTCTTAACTCTTAGCCCTTGGCCTTTCCCAGGTCTTTACAAAGTCATATTTTATACTTTAAGCCACTTCCCAAATTACATGATATACTCTTCTTTGACTAATGTTGCCCATGGAATTTTTCTTTAACTCTATGATTCGTGTGTGTGTGTGTGTGTGTATTTGTATCTATTTAGTTTGTTCCATACTATTATACTATATAATAAAAGCCTAATATGCTAAGGGTCCAGTCGTCTGGTCATCCGTTTACCAATCAAAGTGTAATATGCTAATGATATGCTAACGCCGCTCAACCGCTTGCTATGACATGCACTGACCACCAGGGAGCAGACACTCCAACTGGTAGATTAGCTTGCTGCTGGGGTGTGGCCTATCAGGACTGAGTGAGTCAGGCTGGACATGCCCTGGAGCCGTCCTATGTCCCTCCTTGGCCCTGTGCACTGGTGGGATTCCTAGGCCTGGCCTGTACCCTCTCGCAATCTGGGCTGAGGGACTCCCCCCACCCCCAATCCAGTGCATAGATTTCTTGCACCAGGTCTCTAGTATACATACAAAATAATAGCTTTAATTTATTGAGTTATGTCTAAACATTTTACATTTAAGACTAATCAACCTAATAAGATAGGTACTAGTACTATTATTATTCCACTAGGGGCCCGGTGCATGAAATTCGTGCACTGGGGAGGGGTCCCTCAGCCCGTTGGGAGCGGGCCTAAGCGGCAGTCCAGCCTCCCTTTGCGGGAGGTGACCAGGCTGACCAGGGGAAGGCACCAGCCCCATCACCCCACTGCTGCAGCCACTGCCAGTCACCGCAGCCGCCAAGGTATTTTCATCAACACGGACTCCAGTCCCATCACCATGAAAAAATGACAACTTTCTTTAGGCATTTTCAGGATGTGTCTTTCATAGGATATGACATTTCTTTCTTCTTTTTTATCCTCACCTGAGGATATGTTTCCATTGATTTTTTTCCCCCCCCTTCCCGGCCCCTTCTATCACAGGCTTAGCCAGAGGCTGTCAGCTTGAGCAGGGGCCCCCCGCCCATTGGATCACCAGTTCAGCCCCTGCCCCTTTGATCACCGGCTTGGGCAGGGCCCTCCCTCCCCCCGCCCCTCTGATCGCCGGCTCAGCCCCTGCCCAAGGCTAAAGCCTCAGCCCGAGGCTTTAGGCTTGGGCAGGGGGACCCCCACCCCTCCAATGGCCGGGTCGGAGTGACCTGGGTGCTGAGGATGTTCCCAGGACCCATGTATGTATGCAAATTAACCGCCATCTTTGTTGGGTTAATTTGCATACTCACTCTGATTGGCTGTGGGTATAGTAGAGGTATGGTCAATTTACATGTTTGTCTATTATTAAGTAAGATTTTATAGATGAGTAAACGGAAAACAGAACCTACATAGCTTGTCCAATGTCACTCAGTTAGTGTTACTGGAACTGCATTTGAATCTAGGGAGTCTTGTTCCAGGACTTTAAATTGCTGTGTAATACTGCTTTCCTATGTGTTTCTTGGAATTTGTTTCTCTAATTTCTACATGTTTTGTTATGTTACCAGGCAGAATCCTAATTATCTCTATTATTCTTTCTGTTTAATAAACCCTCAAACTCCAGTGTAATTATGTAGATTCACATTAGACATTTAATGACTAAAAATGGAGGTGATACTTATTTATTTGGCTACTTTAACTATTGCTTATGTTAACATTGTTTTGTTTAAATTTTAGGGAATTTGAATCTGAAATTCGATTTTACACTGGAAATGACCCTCTGGATGTTTGGGATAGGTGAGTATTTTTTATTCAAACTTAATAGATGAATCCTTATGGCCATGCTTCTCAAATTGGGGTTTATAGAACAGTGTGCCAGAATATAAAGTGGTGTCTTGTGGACAAAGAGACAGAATAATCATAGTGTCTCTTCCTGAGTTATTCAAGACTAAAGAAATTTCAATTTTGTAGCTGTGAACTACACTCTTTTATCCCCATCCCCATTATTTCCAATTGGCACTTATTAGAGATACTTGGAAAAGTCTGAGGGATACAAGCTTAGGACATGTCATTGAGGACATCTAAATAAGCATACTTTCAATATATTAGGTATTTCTGCTTTAAAAAATCCAGAATGGGTCTTGAAGCAAAAACAAAAGTTTAATGTACTTTTAAAATGTTCTTTTCCTTTTCTTCCTGTTCAGGTATATTAACTGGACGGAGCAGAACTATCCCCAGGGTGGGAAGGAGAGTAATATGTCAACATTATTGGAAAGAGCTGTAGAAGCACTACAAGGAGAAAAAAGATATTATAATGATCCTCGGTTTCTCAGTCTCTGGCTTAAATTGGTAAGTTTCAAATACCATCTGAATTTAAAATATTAAACCAAAAGATTTTCTCCAGAAATACCCAGTACACCAAAAAATGGCAAAACCTGAGCCTTTTAATAGATACTAAACATTTAATAAATATTCAATATTTGGTAAATTGGTTTTACTTTAAAGATAGATTTTAATATAACGTTTTATACCTCTTTACGAGTGATCACAAGGCTGGTACCTTTCCATGGGAGTGTGTTGTTTGTTTGTTTGTTTGTTTTAAATATAATTGGGTCATGCAGCTATATTGGAGGAGAATGTGTAGGATCTAATACATGACATTAGTAAAATTGGAAAAAGCTATTGTAGATGATTCTGGTATCCCTTTCTCTGCTTTTTGAGAGTCATCATCATAAAAAATGGTGTTTAGCCGAAACCGGTTTGGCTCAGTGGATAGGGTGTCAGCCTGCGGACTGAAAGTTCCCAGGTTCGATTCCCGTCAAGGGCATGTACCTGGGTTGCGGGCACATCCCCAGTAGGGGGCGTGCAGGAGGCAGCTGATCGATGTTTCTCTCTCATTGATGTTTCTATCTCTCTCCCTTCCTCTCTGTAAAAAATCAATAAAATATATTTTAAAAATAAAATAAAATAAAAAATGATGTTTAATTCTTCATTTGTCTTTGGGCTTCTTTTACCTAGTTTATTGCTATGTCCAAAAATGTCTGCCTGACTAGATTGTACTGTCTTACTTGACATGTAATTCTTTTATTTCTAGAACACTCTTAAAGGTTTTTAATGAAAATATCTTCATGACTAATAATGACCAGGGTTTCTTAGACATTAATTTCATTGCTTTTATCCTAAAAGAGATAAGAAAAAAGTAAATGATAGATATTTAGAATACAGTGTTAGATAATGGATAATTAGATACTTATAAAAAATAAAATAAATTTAAAAAAATAAAATAAAAAATTGGGGGTAGGTGGGATAAGAGATCAACCAAAGGACTTGTATGCATGCATATAAGCATAACCAGTGGATGCAAGATACTGGGGGATAGGGGAGACTGGGGGAAGGTCAATGGGGAAAAAAAGGAGACATATGTACTACTCTTTGTAATACTTTAAGCAATAAAATAAAATTTAAAAAAATAAAAAATTATAAAAAATAGGTAATTAGATACTAGATTAGATAATTCTAAGTAGTAGAATATTTACAGTGACTATATGACAAAATATTGATATTTGAAATTGATAAAATTTTTGGCTAAAATATCTCTTGAGGGAGGCTCAAATTTTTTTTTTTTTCTTTTTCAAACTTTATGTTTCAATTACACTTTACATTCAATATTATTTTGTATTGGTTTCAGGTGTACAGCATACTGGTTAGACAATCTTATACTTTATAAAATGTTCCCCCTGATATTTTCTGTACACACCTGCACCATATGTCATTATTATATTATTGACTACATTCCCTATGCTGTGCTTTACATCCCCATGAATATTTTGTAATTACGAATTTGTACTTCTTAATCTCTTCACCTTCTTCACCCAGTACCCAACCCCATCCACCACCTCCCCACCCTCCACTAGCAACCATTAGTTTTTTCTTATCTATGAGTCTTTATATTTTGTTTGTTCATTTATTTTGTTCTTTAACATGTTAAGTGCCATGTCAGTCACCAGTGACTGAAACAGAAAGGAAGACAAAACAGGCTTGGCTCTTAACATGTTAAATTCCACATATAAGTGAAATCATATGGTATTTGTCTTTATCTGACTTTACTTATTTTACTTAGCATAGTATCCTTTAGGTCCTTTTATGCTGTCGCAAATGGTAAGATTTCATTCTTTTTTATGGCTGAGTAATCTCACCACTTTTTTACCCACTTGTCTATTGATTGTCACCTGGGTTGCTTCCATATCTTGACTATTGTAAATAATGACCATAGGGGTGCATATATATTTTTGAATTAGTGTTTTGGGTTTCTTTGAATATATACCCGGAAATGGAATTGCTGGGTCATAAGGCAGTTCCATTTTTAATTTTTTGAGGACCCTCCATACTGTTTTCCATAGTGGCTGCACCAATCTGTATCTCCACCAATAGTGCACATGGGTTCCCTTTTCTCCACATACTTGCCAACACTTGTTTGTTAATTTATTGAAGATAGCCATTCTGACATGTGTGAGGTAGTATCTTAATGTGGTTTTAGTTTGCATTTCTCTGATGATTAATGACATTGAGCATTTTTTCATGTCTTTTTGTCATCTTTATGTCCTCTTTGGAGAAATGTCTATTCAGGTCCTCTGCCAATTTTTAAATTTGATTGTTTGGGGTTTTTTTGGTGTTACATGAGTTATTTATAAATTTTGAATATTAATCTCTTATAAAATGTATTTTTGGTGAATATCTTCTTGCATTCATTAGGTTGTTTTAATTTATTTATGGGTGTTTTTTATTGCTGTGCAAGAGCTTTTTAGTTTGATGTTTTTTGTTGGTTTCCCTTCCCCGAGGAGCTGTATCAGAAAAAATATTACTAAGAGAAATGTCAGAGATTGTACTGCCTATCTTTTCGTCTAAGAGTTTTATGGCTTTCAGTCTTTAAGTCTTTAATCCATTTTGAGTTTATGCTTGTATGTGGGGTAAGAATGTGGTCTAGTTTTATTTTTTTGTATGTATCTGTCCAATTTTCCCAATGCTGTTTATTGAATAGATTGCCTTTATTGAGTATTCTTGCCTCCTTTGTCCAATGTTAATTGACCATGTAGGCGTGGGTTTATTTCTTGGCTCTCTATTCTGTTCTGTTGATATATATGCCTGTTTTTATGACAGTACCATGCTGTTTTGATTACTAAAGCCTTATTGTGTTAGTTTGATATCAGATAATGTGACACATCCAATTTTGTTCTTCCTTCTCAAGATTGCTGTGGCTATTCGGGGTCTTGTGTGATTCCATATCAATTTTTGGACTATTTGTTCTAGTTCTGTGAAACATGCTGCTGGTATTTTGATAGGAATTGCATTGAATCTATAGATTTTCTCAGAGGATAGACACTTTAATGATGTTAACTCTTCCTATTCATGAGCACAGTATATGCTTCCATTTATTTGAATCTTCTTCAGTTTTTTTCTTTAGCATCTTATAATTTTCCAGGTATAGTTCTTTTACCTCCTTGCTTAAATTTATTTCTAGGTATTTTATTTTCTTTGAGACAATTGTAAATGGGATTTTTTTCTTAGTTTCCCTTTCTGATAGTTCATTATTGGTTTTTTTAAAAAAGCAACCAATTTCTGAATATTTATTTTGTGTCCTGCTACTTTGCTGAATTCATTGAACAGTTCTAGTAGTTTTTGATGAAATTTTTAGGGTTCTTTCTATATGGTATTATGCCATCTGCAAATAATGAGTTTTACTTCTTTCTTTTCAAATTTGGATGCCTTTTATTTCTTCTTGTCTGATTGCTATGGCTAAGACTTCCATTCCAGTATTGTGTTGAATAAGAGTGGTGAAAGTGGACATTCCTCAACTTGTTCCTCATCTTAAGGGAAACACTTTTAGTTTTTCCCCACTGCATATGATGTTAGCTGTGGGTTTGTCAAATACGGCCTTTATTATGTTTAGGTATGTTCCTTCCTTTCCGCTTTGCTGAGTTTTCATCATAAATGGGTGCTGATTTTATCACGTGCTTTTTCTGTATCAGTTAATATAATCATATGATTTTTATCCTTTATTTTTTTATGTGGTGTATCATGTTAATTGATTTATGGATTTTGTAGCATTCTTGAATCCCAGGAATAGATCCCACTTGATCATGGTTAATAATCATTTTAATGTATTGCTGAATATGGTCTCCTAATATTTTGTTGAGGACTTTTGCATCTATGTTCATCAGGGGTATTAGCCTACACTTTTTCTTTCTTTGTAGTGTCTTTATCTGGTTTTGGAATTATGATAATGCTGTCTTCGTAAAAAGCTTGGGAGTCTTCCCTCCTCTTGAATTTTTTGGAATAGTTTGAAGATAGGTATTAGTTCTTTGAATGTTTGGTAAAATTCATCTGTGAAGCCATCTGGTCCAGGACTTTTTTATGATGGGGTTTTTTTTATTACTGCTTCTATTTCATTCGTTGTTATTGGTCTGTTCAGGTGTTCTGTTTTTTCTTGGTTTTGTTTTGGACGATTGTATGTTTCTAGGATTTTATCTATTTCTTCCAGATTATCCAATTTGTTAGCAAACAGATTATCCAATTTGTTCATAGTATTTTCTTACAGTCCTTTGTATTTCTATGGTGTCAGTTGTTAATTTTCTTTCATTTCTGATTTTATTTATTTTGGTCCTCTATTTTCCTTGATGAATCTGGTTAAAGCTTTATCAATCTTGATCAGCTTTTCAGAGAACTTCATCTGGTTTTATTGATCCATTGTGTTATCTTTTTAGACTATTTTGTTTATTTCTTCTCTGGCCTTTATTATTCCTTCCTTCTACTCACTTTGGGCTTTGTTTGTTGTTCTTTCTCTAGTTCCTTTAGGTGTAAGATTATATTGTTCATTTGAGGTTTTTTTTATTTCATGAGATATGCCTATAATGCTATAAATTTCCCTCTTAGGACTGCTTTTGCTATGTCCCATATATTTGGAGTTGTAATTTTGCTACTGTTAATGAATCGTAATGTAAATATCTGTGTTTTCCAATGGTCTTAGACGACCCTGCTAGCGGTTCTCAACCTGTGGGTTGCAACCCACAAGACCATTGGAAAACACAGATATTTACATTACGATTCATTAACAGTAGCAAAATTACAGTTATGAAGTAGCAACGAAAATAATTTTATGGTTGGGTGTCACCACAATATGAGGAACTGTATTAAAGGGTCGCGGCATTAGAAAGATTGAGAACCACTGGTTTTGTAATGTTATTTAGCCTCTGTGTATTTGTTTGTGTTTAGTTTTTTTCTTGTAGTTTATTTCTAGTTTTATACCCTTGTGGACAGAGAAGATGCTTGATATGATTTCAGTCTTCTTAAATTTTTTGAGACATATTTTATGTCCTACAATGTGGTCCATCCTGGAAAATGTCCCACGTGCATTTAAAAAAAGTGTATATTCTGCTGTCTTGGGGTGAAATGCTCTGAAAATATCATCTAGTCTAGTGTGTTATTTAAGGCTATTGTTTCCTTATTGATTTTCTGTTTGGATGATTTATCTTTAGATGTCAGTTGGGTATTAAAATTCCCTACTACGGCTGTATTATAGATGATCACTCCCTTTATGTCCCTCAAGTATACTTTCTATATTTTAGTGCTCCTATGTTGGGTGCATAAATGTTTAAAGAGTTATATCCTCTTGTTGGCTTGATCCCCTTATCATTATGTAATGTCCTTTGTCTCTTATTATAGCCTTTGTTTAAAAGTCTATTTTGTTTGGTATAAATATTGCTACTCCAGCTGTTTTTTTTTCTTCTCATTTCCATTTGCATTAAATAAGTTTTTTCCATCCCTTTACTTGCAGTGCGTGTGCGTGTGCCTGTGCGTGTGTGTGTGTGTGTGTGTGTGTGTGTGTATGTGTTTGGGTGTGTGTGTGTGTCTTTCCATCTGAAGTGAGTCTCATAAACATACGTAAGGGTCTTATTTTGTTATCCATTCAGCCATAGTATGTCTTATGATTGGAGCATTTATTATTATTTTTTTTCTTAATTAAATCTTTATTGTTCAGATTATTACAGGTGTTCCACTTTTTTTTTCCCCCATAGCTCCCCTCCACCTGATTCCCCACCCCACCCCATGCCCTTACCCCCCACCACTGTCTTCATCCATAGGAGTAAGATTTTTGTCCAATCTCTTCCCGCACCCCTCACACCTGCTTCCCCTGAGAATCGTCAGTCCACTCCCTTTCTATGTCCCTGATTCTATTATATTCACCAGTCCATTCTGTTCTTCAGATTTTTTATTCACTTGATTTTTAGATTCACTTGTTGGTAGGTACGTATTTGATGTCATTTTGTTGTTCATAATTTTTATCTTTACCTTTTTCTTCTTCTTCTTCTTAAAGAATACCCTTCAGCATTTCATGTAATCCTGGTTTGGTGGCGATGAACTCCTTTAGCTTTTTCTTGTCTGTGAAGCTCTTTATCTGACCTTCAACTCTGAATGATAGCTTTGCTGGGTAGAGTAATCTTGGTTGTAGGTTCTTGCTGTTCATCACTTTGAATATTTCTTGCCACTCCCTTCTGGCCTGCATAGTTTCTGCCGAGAAATCAGCTGACAGTCGTATGGGTGCTCCCTTGTAGGTAATTAACTGTTTTTCTCTTGCTGCTTTTAATATTCTCTCTTTGTCTTTTGCCCTTGGCATTTTAATTATGATGTGTCTTGGTGTGGTCCTCTTTGGGTTCCTCTTGTATGGGGTTCTGTGCGCTTCCTGAACTTGTAAGTCTATTTCTTTCACCAGGTAGGGAAAGTTTTCTGTCATTATTTCTTCTAATAGGTTTTCAATATTTTGCTCTCTCCCTTCTTCTGGCATCCCAAAAATTCGCATGTTGTTTCGCTTAAAGTTGTCCCAGAGGCTCCTTACATTATCTTCATATTTTTGGATTCTTTTTTCTTTTTGTTTTTCTGGTTGGATGTTTTTTGTTTCCACATATTTCAGATCTTTGGTTTGATTCTTGGGGTATGTTGATCTACAGTTGAGTTTCTGTATATTCTTTATTTCAGACAGTGTATGCTTCATTTCTGACTGATCCTTTTCCATTTTTTTGGCATTCTCATTAAGGTCCTTGAAGGTCTCACTAAGCTCCTCAGAAGTGTCATCAAGTTTCTCGGCGGTTTTTAGAAGATTCTTGAGTAACCTTATAAATGTGATTCTGAACTCTATGTCATCCAGTAGTTTGCTTTCCTCCGTTTCTTTCATTCGTGACATGTTTCTTTGTTTCTGCATTTTGGCTGCTTCCCTGTGTTGATGGAGTGGCTTTGTGTGGTAGGTGACCTATAGGGGGCAGTAGCTCAGCCTCCCCAATCACCTGATGTGGATGCTCTTGGTACACCCCTTTGTGGGCTGAGTGCAAAGTCTTGGTGTAGTTAAGCCTGAATTGCTGTTGGTACGCTGGGAGGAATTGTCCTCCAGGCCAACCAATTAGCTGTGAGCACTCCCTGTGTCTATAATGGAAGAAGTGCTGCGCTGAAGACACGCTTATGGGGCAGGACTTGTTTCAGTGGGGCTTTGGTGCTCACTGAGTCTGCCTCTTGAATGTGTCACTTATGGATGTGAGGAGTTGAAATCTGGTGTCTCACACTGACCACTAGGTACACTGGCTTCTGGATCTCCAATGGGGTGCAGGTCAGCTACTGTCTGAGGCCACTCAGCAGAAGCTACAGTGAGAGCTGCAGTTTTCTCCTCTTTGCTTGGGGTTTGGAGGTTTTGGAGCTGTCTGACCCGGGCTGCAAGTTTTCTAGGTTAAGCTGCGATAGGGCAGGCTTTCTTATGCTAATTGAGCTGCTTGGAGCTTGGGTGGGTTTGTAGGTTGTGTGGGGCGGGGTCTCAGGGCGTCACTAGGTTAGGGCGTGGCAAACAGCAATGGCTGCTAGTAAGCCGGCTCTGTGTCCCCGACAGCGTCCTGGAGTCCTGTGCCCCAGTGCGGTAAACAATTATTCCTGCGTGCAGCTCTGCAAGCAAGCCACTCTCACTGGCAGACAGTCCAGCTTCTCCCCGTAGGAGTTTGGGTCCCCCGCGTCTCCCCAGAGACTGGATTTCAGAGTAATCGGGGGCTTGTCTCAGTTCAGGTTGAAAAAAGCAACGCACCCAGTCGCCCGCCGCCAGCCCGGATCACGCGCCTCCGTACCTCAGCTTTTCAGCGCTCGTGCACGTCTCAATGCTCTTTTCTCTTTCCTTCTAGTTGTAGAACTTCCACTCAGCCAGCTTTCCCGTGGTTCTGGGTGATAGACGTTTTGTCTTTTAGTTGCAGTTTAAATTGTTGTGGGAGGCAGCAGTTTAGGTGTTTACCTACGCCGCCATCTTGGATTCCCTGATTGGAGCATTTAAACCATTTGCATTTAAAGTAATTGTTGATATGTATTAATTGCCATTTTGTTATTATCTTTTTTTTCCCCCTTTTTCTTCTTAAAGCAACCCCTTCAACATTTATTGTAATGTTGATTTGGTAGTTATGAACTCCTTTAGCTTTTTCTTATTTGGCGAGGTCTTTATTTCTCCTTCAATTTTAAATTAGAGTATTGCTGGGTAGAGTAGTCTTGGTTGTAGGTCCTTGCTTTTCTTCACTTTGATTATTTCGTGTCAATTCCTTCTGGCCTGAAAAATTTCTATTGAGAAATCAGCTGACAATCTAATGGGAGTTAGCTTGTAGGTAACTAAGTCTTTTCTCTTGCTGCTTTTAAGATTCTCTTTTTGTCTTTAACCTTTGGCATTTTAATTATGATGTGTCTTGCTGTGGGCCTCTTTGAGTTCATCTTGTTTGGGATTCCCTGCACTTCCTGAACTTATATGTCTATTTCCTTCACCAGGTTAGGGAAGTTTTCTGTCATTTTTTTCAAATAGGTTTTCAATTTCTTGCTCTCTTCTTCCAGCATCACCATGATGCTAATGTTGGTACAGCTGAAGTTGTCACAGAGGCTCCTTACCCTGTCCTCACTTTTTTGGATTCTTTTTTCTTTTTGCTATTCTGATTTGGTGTGTTATGCTTTCTTGTATTCCAAACTAGAGGCCCAATGCACAAAATTTCGTGCAAGAGGAAGCCTTTCTTCCCCCGGTAGCTGGCACCGGCTTCCCTCCAGCACCAGGGACCTGGGCTTCCCTCACAGAGGGAGGCCCCGCCCACCCGTTGAAGCCCGCTGGTTGGTGGCCTGGGCCTCCCTCTTTGAGGCGATCATGGAGCCACCCCCCACCCCCCCCCACCCCCCGATTGATTGCCCCGCCAGCTGGTGGCCTGGGCCTCCCTCTGCAGGGCGATCATGGGGCGATGGCTGGTCCCCCGACCAATCGCATCGCACCCAGTTTGGTTGGCTTGGCGCCAGTGGGTGTCATAGCATGGTCCTGGATGGCTGTCTGGATGGTTGTTCCACTATTTTGCCATTCGGTCAATTTGCATATTACACTTTTATTATATAGGATGGCTGATTTGATTCTCATCTTTATTTACTGTCCTATTGATTCTCTGTAAATTACTCTTTTTTCATTGTTAATCCTCACCCATGGATATTACCCCCACCGCCCCCCCCCCCGCCCCCCTGCCCATTGATTTTTTTATAGAGAGTGGAAGGGACGGGGAGAGACAGAGAAACATCAATGTGAGAGAAACACATGGATTGGTTGCCTCCCACATGAGCCCTGACCAAGGCCAGGGATGGATCCTGCAACCAATGTGCCCTTGACCAGAATCAAACCTGGGACCCTTCAGTCCTTGGGCTGATGCTTTATCCACTGAGCCAAACTGGATAGGGCTATAAATTATTCTTCATTTCAGTTAGTGTATCCTTCATTTCTGACTGATCTTTTTTATGCCATTGAAGTTCTCACTAAGTTCATTGAGCATCCTTATAACCAGTGTTTTGAGCTCTGCACTAGTAGATTGCTTATCTGGAGTTTTTATTTGTTTCATTTGGGACGTGTTTCTTTGTCTTCTCATTTTGGCAGCCTCCCTATATTTGTTTCTATGTATTAGTAGAGTTACTACATCTCCCAGGCTTGATAGCATGACTTAATGTAGTAGGGGTTCTCTAGGGTCCAGTGGCATAGCCTCCCTGATCACCTAAGCTGGGCTCTCCAAGTGTATCCCCTGTATGGGCTGTGAAGACCCTCCTCTTAGTTGAGCCTTGATTGCTGTTGGCACGTTGATAGAAGGGATTTACTCCTAGGTCAGTCAGTGGCAAGGACTGGCTGCAACCACTGACCATCACTCTCCAACCACTGTGGAGGATTAGCTGTGCAGGGGTCCACCCCGCAGAATAGGACTTACTTCATTTTAGCTCTAGTGCCACTGAGTCTGCCCCTTGGGTGTGTCACTTGTGGAGGTGGTTGGGTGGTGGTCGTTTGACTTGGTCTGAAGCTGTCCATAGGTTGCACTGGCTCTGGGGCCTCCCCATAGATGCAGGCCAAGGTCAGCTGCTGCTTGTGTTCTGCCCTGGGCCACCCAGCATAAGCTACAAAGTGATCTGCAGATGTTTGCTATTTGTGCTGGGCTTGAAGGTGTCCAAGAGAGACCAAGCTATGAACCATAGCTGACTGGCACTAGTGCCGGGTCTGGAGCCACTAAATGAGTGGTATGGGGCATGCCGAGGCCAGATGCTGCTTGTTTGAGAGATTTTAAGTCTGAAGCATGAGCCAAGATTAGCCATTCCTATGGAAAAGCCACTGGAAACAGCTTGTGTGGGTCCACAATTTGGGTAGTGTAGGGTCTCAAAGAATCACCAGGGCAGGTGAACAGTGATAGCCAAGTTGATAGAGACTCAGATATGGTTCCCACCTGCCTGCTCTGTGATGAGAAGACTCAGAAAAGGAACAATGGTCTCTACCAGCATTTCTGTTTGTGAGAAAGTTGTTCCTCCAGTTCTTGCCCTGATGCCAGACAAATTAGTTCCCCTCTGTATGCCCCTGGTGCCTTTGAGCTGCTGCCCCAGACTAGAACTCAGAGGGAGTCAGTCTGACTAAGCCTGTGAGTGGGCCCTTTAAGAGAAATTGCCTGAGACTCCGGCAGACCTCTGTCTCCCTCAGCCACAGTCCCCTCTGGTTTTTATATCCAGAAGTTATGGGGGCTTATCTTCCTGGCACTGGAACCCTGGAATGGGAGGCCTTGTGTGGGGTTGGGACTCTTCACTCCTCAGGGGGGACCTCTGCAGCTGAGATATTCCTCCCAATTTAAAAAAAAATTTTTTTTTATTGTTTTATTATTTATTTATTTATTTTTTTACAGACAGGAAGGGAATGGGATAGAGAGTCAGAAACATCAATAAGAGAGAAACACCGATTAGCTGCCTCCACACCCCTACTGGGGATCGAGCCCGCAACCAAGGTACATGCCCTTGACCAGAATCAAACCCAAGACCCTTCAGTCCTCAGACTGATGCTCTGTCCACTGAGCCAAACCTCTTAGGGCTTCTCCCAATTTTTATCTGCCACATGTGGGTGTGGAACCAGTTCATTCCACATGTCCACCCTTTCTATCAGTCAATGTGGCTGCTGCTGCTGGTGGTGCTTTTTCTTTTTTTAAATTGATCCAGAGAGAGAGAGAAATATTGATGTGAGGGAGAAACTGAGCAGTTGCTTCCTGCATGCGCCCCAACCAGGATTCAAACCCACAACCTGGGTATGTACCCAGACTGAGAATCTAACCCACCACCTTATGCTGTACAGGATGATGCTCCAACCTAGCCACACTGGCCAGGGCAATGTGGCTTCTTCTTTAATCCCTAGTTGTAGGACTTCCATTGGGCCAGAATTCACATAGTTCTGAATGATTATTGTTCTGTAGTTTAGGTGTCATTTTGATGTGGTTATGGGAGGAGGCGAGTACCATGTTTACCTACACCACCATCTTGACTGGAAGACTCTTATATAATACTTGAGGTCCGGTGCACGAAATTCGTGCACGGGGGTGTGTGTCCCTCAGCCCAGCCTGCACCCTCTCCAATCCGACTGCCCATTTAGGCCCGATACCTCTCACAATCCAGGTCTGCTGGCTCCCAACTGCTCACCTGCCTCCCTTCCTGATTGCCCCTAACCGCTTCTGCCTGCCAACCAGTTCACCCCCTAACCACTCCCCTGCCAGCCTGATTGATGCCTAACTGCTTCCCTGCCAGCCTGTTTACCCATAACTGCCCTCCCCTGCAGATCTGGTCTCCCCTAACTGCTCTCCCCTGCAGGCCTGGGTCCCCTCAACTGCCCTCCCCTGCAGACCTGGTCCCCCCCCAACTGCTCTCCCCTGCAGGCCTGGGTCAACCCCCCCCCCCCACTGCCCTCCCTTGCAGGCCTGGTCCTCCCCCAACTGCCCTTCCCTGCAGGCCAAGTCGCCCCCAACTTCACTCCTAACTGCCCTCCCCTGCAGGCTTGATTGCCCCCAACTGCCCTCCCTTGCAGACCTGGTCCCTCCCAACTGCCCTCCCCTGCTGGCCATCTTGTGGCGGCCATCTTGTGTCCACATGGGGGCAGTCATCTTTGACCACATGGGGGCAGCCATCTTGTGTGTTGGAGTGATCGTCAATTTGCATATTATTCTTTTATTAGATAGGATTCTTATATGTGTTTTATTAAGAGGTTACACTGGGTAAACCTCTAAAGTGACTTAATCCTGGGATTCTATGGTTATATATTGTTGGAGCTATTAAAAGTAACAATTGATGCTATTTGGTATTGATATTGAAGAGCAATGACATATTATAAAGTAAAAAAAATCATAATCTAGACTAGAGCTCCTGAAAGAATGGTCTGCAGACTGTTCAAGGTAAGTATAAAAATTGAGTAGCCATTTAGAAATTTTGTTAACATTTCACATTGTCACAATATCCAAACACATTATCTATTTATCTAGTAACTTGTTTTTATTGTATTTAAAAATATCAGCCCTAACTGGTTTGGCTCAGTGAATAGAGCGTTGGCCTGCGGACTGAAAGGTCCCAGGTTCGATTCCGGTCAAGGGCATGTGTCTTGGTTGCGGGCACATTCCCAGTGGGAGGTGTGCAGGAGGCAGCTGATCGATGTTTCTCTCCCATTGATGTTTCTGACTTTATCTCTCTCCCTTCCTCTCTGTAAAAAATCAATAAAATATATATATTTTTAAAAATTAAAAAAATATCAGTTCCACAATGGAATGGAAATTTTTAAACACACACACACACACACACACAGGCCCCAATACTGGCCCCTTCACCACAGGTAACCTGAGAAATGCTATTCTAGACAATCCTCAAATTCAAATGATCAGCCCTAGAATGGTCAGCAATAATCTTAACATTATACGTGGATAACAAAGTGCATATTAAATTATTATTTTTTTCTTTATGGTATAGTCAGGAGGAGTAACAAATGGATTTCCGACTATCTTTTGATTTGCAGAAAGATGTCTCCAATCAGCCAATCAGAGTTATTTTTATAAAGGATAATTACAGTCCATCTAAGGGGATGTTTATTTTTAGAAAAATCCAGTATTTTTAGTTAAAATTGTTTTAGTTTGGCTTTTTAGAGCTTACCAAAAAGATTGGGGGGCGGGGGTGGACGACGACATACAATACAGTGCACAGATAATGTATTGTGGAATTGTGCACCTGAAACCTGGATAATTTTGTTAACCAGTGTCACTCCAATACATTCAATAAAAAGGAAAAAGAAAAGATTTGTTTACCTTTTGGATCTATTGCTCTAACCATGTTGCCCCTTAATTTATGTTTTCTTAAGTGATCTCATTTAGCACTCTGGAATAACCATGGGACAGCCAGCTTTTATTGGCAGTTCCATGCTGCACAGAGCTATTCAGAGAGTTGTTAATAAAGTGAAATCTCTGTTAAGACTGGATCTTACACTGATAACACATTCAGAATTGTAACTCTGTTTGAAGCACTATCACATATGGGAAAACATTGCTAATTTGGGTAAGCAGAGAAAAATCATTTACTGAATTACTGCAGAATTAAACTATAAAATACTGCTTTTGTGAGAGAGATATATAAATGGAGCATTTCATTTATTCAACCATTTTCTACTAGACCCGGGCTAGGGATTGGGATATAGTAGAGAGCAAAGTTTTCTGTGTTTGTGGAGCTTACTTTATTGTGGAAGACAGATGTTAAGCAATTAATTGTAAAAGTAACTAAAAAGAGGGAAAATATTGAGTTGTGTGGGCATACATACAAGGAAGACTTATTTTAGGCTTGACAATCAGGAAAAGGTAGGTATCAGAGAAAATACATCTAATAAATTAACAGGAGAAAATGTTAGACTCCCTGATAGTAAAAGAACTAATTGGAACACTGAAATGCCATTTTTATACGACGTAAGGGAGTTTTAAAAATTGGTATTTAAGCCAGCTGGGTGTGGCTCAGCGTTTGAGCGTCAACCCAGGAACCAAGAGGTCACTGGTTCGATTCCCGGTCAGGGCATATGCCCAGGTTGCTGGCTCGATCCCCAGTGGGGGGCGTGCAGGAGGCAGCCAGTCAATGATTCTCTCTCATCATTGATGTTTCTCCCTCCTTCTCCCTTCCTCTCTGAAATCAATAAAAATATTTTTTTAAAAAATTGGTATTTGGGAATTACTATTAGCATTTTAAATCTGTATGACTCTTTTAAAAGGCAATTTTTAACTTTTTAACATAGTCCTACTAGGATTTTTTTCTTAAGAGGGTAATGTAAAACATGAATGGTTGTATGCATGAAGATATTTATTATAGAATTATTTGTAATTGTGCAAACTTAAAAGTTGTTTATTTAAAAAGTAATAGTGAAGAGTAAGCCACAGCATGGAAAAAATGAGTGATGCACCAAGTGTAATAAAAGCAATTTTGATTATTAAAGCTTTATAAAATGGTTGGAAAAATCATCTTATTCTGTATAAGACTAAAGAAAGTATATCAAACTGTCAGTGGTGGGATTTTTAGTGATTTCCACCCATACCCCCTTTCTTACTACTAGAATTCTATATAATTACAAGTTCACTTCTAAAATCCAGATTTGAGGACTCGGTCCCAGCACGTGAGGGAGGCAACCAATTCAAGTGTCTCTCTCACATCGATGCTTCTGTCTTTCTGTCTCTCTCCCCCTCCCCCACCCTTTCACCCTCTCTAAAAATCAGTGGAGAAAATATCCTCGGTTAAGGATTAACAAAAATAAAAAAAGAGAATATAATACAGATTTAACCATGTCATATAGCTCTCCCACCCAACACACATACATTGACTCTCAGGTAAATTCAGAATTGATTAGCTTGACATTCAGCTCCTGTCACGCCTTTTTTTCCCCCCCAAACTCCTATCTTGGCTACACCCCTACAAACAATTCTCTATGCCTAGAGTGCCCTTCCTTTCCCATTCTCTACCTGATGTAAGTCTATTCTTCTTTCAAGGCCACACTCAAATATCATACCTTCTTGAAGTCTTTCCTCCTTTTTCTCACAAATTAACCTCTTCTGTTCTCTTTGTAGGTCCTTTTGTCTTTTTTTAGGTCCTCTCAGTATCATCCTTACAACATTATATTATAACTAGTGCCCCGGTGCATGGATTCATGCACATTGAAAGGATATTAATTAGAAGGTGACCAGCAGGGACTGGGCAGATGGGCTGGACACGCCCTAGAGTCAACCTCCCTTGGTTCTTCCCCAGTCGGCCTCCCTGGCACTGTGGCTTGAAGGGTGTCTACGGTGTGAGTGGGGTCCCTTGGTCTGGCCTGCGGAGATCAGGCCGAAACTGGCTCTCTGAGATCCCCCTAGGGGTCCCGGATTGCGAGAGGGCGTTCTCTGGTGATGTACCCCAGAATCGGGCTCCCTCTTCTCTGGTTCCAGGGTGCATCACCCAAGAACCACCGCTATCAAATCACCGCAACTTGGCATCTCCTGCGTTGAGCATCTGCCCCCTGGTGGTCATTGCGCATCATAGCTACCAGTCAGATGGTCACTTAGCCTTTTATATATATAGATTACATATATAAATAGTTTGGGTTTTTTTTCAATGCAGAAACTACCGATAGTATGTCCAGTCATTGTTTGGCACATAATAGTAAGTGAATAGAAATCGGCTAACTGTTAATGCTTTTAATTTGTTACAGGGGCATTTATGCAACGAGCCTTTGGATATGTACAGTTATTTACACAACCAAGGGATTGCCGTTTCACTTGCTCAGTTCTATATTTCATGGGCTGAAGAATACGAAGCTAGAGAAAACTTTAAGAAGGCAGATATGATATTTCAGGAAGGAATTCAACGGAAGGCTAAACCACTGGAAAGATTGCAATCCCAGCACCGGTAAGATGCTTCTCTAGAGCTTGTTTTAACTCTTTATAGCTAGTGGCTATAAATGGTCATTTTTGCATCTAATAAAGTACTCTCCATGGATTGGCATGTTTATTGTGTTACTATTCAGTTTTTTAAAAGGCATATTTAACATACAGTAAAATGCATTCTATGGTGTACAGTTTTATAAGTAGTTTTCACAAATGAAAAGAGACATGTAACCATCACCATGATCATGATATAATAGTAAACTAGTTCCATCACTCCATAGAATTCTATCATGCTATCCCTTTGTGGTCAACACCTACTCTCACTCCCAACCCCTGGCAACAACTCATTTATTCTCTCACCCTATAGTTTTGACTTTTCCATAATATCATATAAATAGAATGATAAAAATATGTAGCCCTTTGTATTTGGCTTCTTTCATTTAGCATAATGCATTTGAGGTGTAAGAGTTCTTTATATATTCTGAATATAAGTCTTTTGTCAAATAAGTGATTTGTAAGCCTTTCTCCCAGCTTAACTCTGGTCTATGCATTCTCTTAACAATATCTTTTATAGAATAAAAGTTTTTAATTTTGAAGTAGTCTGACATCAGTTATTTCTTATGGATTGTACTTTTGTTATATCTGAGAATTTTGTCTAGCCAAAGGTCACAAAGATTTTCTCCATTGTTTTCATCTTGAAATTTTATAGTTTTACTTTCACATTTAGATCTGTGGTTCATTTTGCATAATTGTTAATTTTTGTATAAGTTTTGGATCAAGGTTCTTTATTTTTTGCAGTTGAAAAGACTTTCTCCATTAAGTTGCCTTTGCACCTTTGTCAAAAATCAGTTTCAGTTTGATCATTTGTGTAGTTTTATTTCTGTTACTCTATTTTGTTCTATTGAGTTGTATATTCATTAGTGTATGCCATGTTATCTAGATTACTGTAGCTTTATAGTAAATGTGGAAATCAGGTAATATGAATTCTCTAACTGTTCTTCTTTTTAGCTCTTCTAATTCCTTTGACTATAATGTGTTGATTTTTCTTGGGGTTTATTTAAGGTATTTTTCTTTAACATTGGTTTTCAGCAGTTTGATTGTGATGTCTCTAGATGTAATTTAATCCATTTGGGGTTTAATGGGCTTTTACAATTTTGTTAAATGTATACCTTTCACAAATTTTGAAAAGTTTCAGTCATGGTTTTAAAAATATTTTTCTGTGCCTATATTTTTTTCTTTCTTCTTCTGGGACTTCAGTTATACATATGTCAAACCTTTTGATAATTGTTCCACAGGTCCCTGAAGCTCAGTTCCTGTTTTAATAAAATTTAAACCTTTTTTCTTTCTATTCTTCAGAATGGCCAATTATTAATTTTGTTTTCAGGTTCATTTACTCTTTTGTCAGCCCTCTTCATTTTGATATTGAGTCCATACAGTAAATTTTTTATTTTAGATAATTGTGTTTTTCAGGTCTAAAATTTCCATTTGATTCTTTTTATGTATTCTGTGTCTCTACTAAGAACTTTAGTCTTTTTATTCGTTTTAAATGTTTCTACCTTTATCTCATGGAGCATAGTTATAATAGCTGCTTTAAAATCTCTGAAACCTCCCACCACACCTGTGTCATCTTTTTGTTGTTGTTATTAATCCTCATCTCAGGATATTTTTTCCATTGATTTTTAGAGAATTGAAGGGAGGGGGAGAGACAAAGAGAAACATTGATGGGAGAAAGACACACTGATTGGTTGCCTCCCACACAGTCCCCAACCAGGTCCAGGGATTGAGCTTGCAACCAAGGTATGTGCTCTAGACTGGAATCAAACCTGGGAACCTTCAGTTCATGGGTCCGTGCTCTATCCACTAAGCCAAACCAGCTAGAGCACCTGTGTCATCTTACTGTTAGTATCTCTTGATTATCTTTTTCTTTGAGAATTGGTCACATTCTCCTGGTTATTTGTGTGTCAAATTCGGATTATATCCTGGACATTTATAATGATACTATGTTATTAGACTCTGGGTCCTATTGGTTAATACTCTGTGGAGAATGTTGAATGTCTTAGTAGGTAACCAACATTCAGATGTCTCAAGTTTTCTCATCTTATGAGATTTCAGTGTCTGTTAAATATTGAAGACCTTGGGGGTCTATGTCATGTGTGTTGCTCATTGGTTGTTCTTGGACTTGGGCAGTGGTTTATGTTATAGTTCAGTTCTCACAGCCTTTTCTGTGCTGCCATGGTTCTGCCTTGTGCATACATAACTGAGGAGTGAGTCTAGGGTTAGTGTCAATTCCTGTACAGAATTAGGAGATCCTATTCTTCAGCTCGTCCTCTCCCATATTTCTCCCATACCCATTGGCCCTCAGAGCCCCTCTTTCCTAGTCCTCTGGCCAGAAAGATGAGGTTTCTCTAGGAGTTTTAACTTTGTACCTTTGCAACCATTCAAAACCATAAGAAAAAAGAGAAGGGAAAACAAACAGGAAACAACCCCAGGTCGGTTATTTCTTCAAGTTTGTCTCCTCTCCACAGTTCACTTGCTTTTGTTTACTTTTCAGAGACCTCAGTTGCTTTTTTTGTATTATATCTAGAGATTTTAGTTCCAATCAAAGATGGGGGGGAGGGGGAGAGAGGAAGAGAGAGAGAAGTACGTGCTATCATTGGCATACTCCATGTTGGCCAGCACTTGCAGTTTATTGGGTTTTTGTGTGTGTGTTTTTTAATCTTTTGTAATACTTCAAACTTCTGCCAACTTTACTAAAGTAAAATGTTATGTTGAATGTAACTTTATTTTGAATGATTTCACAAAAATGGTGAGTTGGGGGCAGTGTATGGAGAGAGAAAGAGACACATAAAGGCAGTGATAAAATAATGTGGCAAGAAGTTAACAATTGGTGAATCTACATAAAGGGTATTTAGGTACTTATTTACTCTTGTTAATTATTTTGTAAGTTTTATAATAAAAAAAATGGTGGGAAACTCTGACTTTAATAAATTCTTTAATCTTAGTTACCCTGATTTTATCTTCAGACTAACCTAATGGTGATCTTCAGAATATTTTTAATTAGTCAAATTTGGACATTTCAAAGGGGGTGTTAAATCATTCTAGCCCGGTGGTCAGCAAACTCATTAGTCAACAGAGCTGCAAACTGCGGCTCGCGAGCCAGCCACATGAGGCTCGCAAGTCACAGTTTGCTGACCACTGTTCTAGCCCCAACCCTCTCTGATCTCAAGGTGGTTTTCTTTATTCCTGAGAAAATAAACACTTTCTTGGGCTTTTTCTACATATTTCTTCTCCCATCCAACCCTTCTCCCTTGTTTGTTTTAACAAATTAGAACTTTGAATGTGGTGAGTAGTAGACATCTCACCAAAAGTTAATTGTTTATTTTTTACTTTAGACAATTCCAAGCTCGAGTGACTCGGCAAACTCTGTTGGTACTTGAGAAAGAAGAAGAGGAGGAAGATTTGGGGTCCTCTGTACCACAACGAAGTACACTAGCTGAACTAAAAAGCAAAGGGAAAAAGACAGCAAGAGCTCCAATCAGCCGTGTAGGAGGTGCTCTCAAGGGTATATTTGTTAAATGTTATTATGGGAAATTCTTAGTCTCAGGTGGTAGGCAAATTATACAAAGAGATAATATATATGTAGACATTGTCCTAGTATTCTGAGTACTAGGTAGCAAAAAGAAGGAAGCCTAAGGAGAATTGATATCACAGTGTACACAAAAAACTTGTCAGCAATTTTGTGACTTAATTTTTAAAAACCTAATATAGGAAGCATCAAGAGTTTTTGAGTTTAAGAGTTGTTAGTCGAAAAAAGATATGTCTTGTCAAAATAAGTTTACATGTCCAGAGCCTCAGAGAATATATTAACATGGTCTTTAGTCTTTTGGGGCCAAAAATTGGGCTCTCTTTGTACATCTAAAGATGAACAACAATAAGCTTTTTTTAATTTACTATTTTTTAGGTAAATTTTATGTTTATAGCAACGTTGAACAAAAGGTACAGAGAGCAATAAGCTTTTATTAACTAAATTGATAGCAGTTAGACATGTAAATGAGAATATTTTTTTTAAATCTCTTACCCTTTCTTGGTACCAACTTAACAATATTTAGACTGTTTTTTGGAGATCCTACAATCCTAATATATAAAAACCCTGGGACCGTCACATCCACAATGACCAGAGGCTCAACCAACCGGAAGTCAGTCCTGACTGCTGTGACTGTAGGCACAGTGACCCAGCACTGACTGCTGAAGGGGCTGTGAATCAGGCCCGGAGAGAGTCAGGGTCTGATCAGTAGCCTCTGTGGCAGGTGTTGATAAGCACTTGTCTCTTTCTCTCCGGACCTGGCCAGGAGCTGTGCCTCCATTTCTCTCCAGGCCTCCACTTGGACTGCTGGTCAGCCCTGTTTTTCTGATCAGGCTATGTTAATAGGCCCAGAGATGCTGACTGACATAGAAAATGACCAGAACCAAATATAGGTGAACTGTGAGGAGCCATGGTTGCCTAAGGGGCGGAGCTTTTGATGCTGACTGGCATAGAAACTGACCAATCAGGGAGAGACCAAGATGGCAGCATAGGTAAACACCTGCACTTGCTGCCCCACACAACCACTTCAAAACTACAACGAAAAGACAAAACAGATATCCAGAACCTGAGTGGAAATTATACAACTAGAAGGAAAGAAAAAAGCACACTGAGACTCGGAGGAGGTGCGGAGGTACAGAGGCACGTGCGCTGAAAGGGACTGGCAACTGAGTACGCTGTTGTCTTTTTTCAATCAGGAGGGAGACACAAGCTCCCACTTGCTCTGAACTCCAGTTCCGGGCAAGACTGGGGACCCAGACTCATACGGGGAGTTTCTGGACTGTATGGCATTGGGCCGGAACACGAGGGCGGCTTTCTCTCAGATGTGCTTGCAGCGATCATTGTTTGTGCACGGTGCCGTGGGACACACAGACCCGGGGACCTCTTCAGGGCAGGGCTGACGGTCAGCCATTGCTGTTTGCCCCACCCTGGTGATGCCCTGAGACCCTGCCCCACCCAATTTACAATACCACCAAACTGTGCACAGAGGCTTTTGCATATGAATGGCCTGGCCCTCTGCAATCTAAAACCTAACATACTACAGCTGGGTAAGAGAGCCCTAGAGCCTCCAAAAGAAGGCCCAAAGCTGCACAGCAGCTTGCAATGTTTCACAGCTAGACCTCATCTGGGCACCTCCAAACCCCAAACAAAGAGGAGGAATCTGCAGATCTCTCTGTAGCTCCTGCTGGGTGGCCTCAGGTAGTGGCTGACTTTCCACCTCCTTGGAGATCCAGGAGCCATTGTACCCAGTGTTCAGAGAAAGACCATGCAGATTATAACTCTTCAGATCCATAAGAGACACACTCAGGGAGCAGACTCAGTGAGCGCCAAAGCCCCACTGAAGCAAGTCTTGCCCTGTAAGGGTGTCTCCAGCACAGAAGTTCACCCATTGTAGACACAACTGGTCCTCACAGCCAACTGGCCTGGAGGTCAATTCCTCCCAGTGATACCAACAACAAACAAGGCTTAACTACAACAAGACTGTGCACACAGCCCACAAAGGGTTGCACCAAGAGTGCCCACCTCAGGTAACTGTGGAGGCTGAGCCACTGGGCCCTATAGGACACCTAGCAGACAAAGCCACTCTATCAACACAGGGAACCAACCAAAATGCAGAGGCAAAGAAACAGGTCACAAATGAAAGAAATTGAGGACAGCAAACTACTTGGATATAGAGTTCCAAACCATGGTTATAAGGTTACTCAAGAATCTTCTAGAAACCTCCCGAGAAATTTTGTGAGACCCTCAAGGATATTACAAAGTACCAACTAGAAATTAAGCATACACTGACTGAAATAAAAAATAATATACAAAGATCCAACAGCAGACTAGAGGATCCCAAGAATCAAGTCAAAAATTTGAAATACAAAGAAGCAAAAAACATCCAACCGGAAAAGAAAAAAGAATCCAAAAATATGAAGACAGTGTAAGGCGCCTCTGGGACAACTTCAAGCATACTAACATCAGAATTATGGGGGTGCCAGAAGAAGAGAGAGAGAGCAAGTTATTGAAAACCTATTTGAAGAAATAATGTCAGAAAATTTCTCCTACGTGGTGAAAGAAATAGACTTACAAGTCCAGGAAGCGCACAGAACCCCAAACAAAAGGAATCCAAAGAGGACCACACCAAGACACATCATAATTAAAATGCCAAGAGCAAAAGACAAAGAGAGAATATTAAAAGCAGCAAGAGAAAAACAGTTACCTACAAGGGAGCACCTATACGACTGTCAGCTGATTTCTCAACAGAAACTATGCAGGCCAGACAGGAGTGGCAAGAAATATTCAAAGTGATGAATAGCAAGAACCTATAACCAAGATTACTCTACCCGCAAACCTATCATTTAGAACTGAAGGTCAGATAAAGAGCTTCACAGATAAGAAAAAGCTAAAGGAGTTCAACACCAAACCAGTATTATATGAAATGCTGAAGGGTATTCGTTAAGAAGAGGAAGAAGAAGAAAATGGTAAAGATAAAAATTATGAACAACAAAGTGACAACAAATATATATCTATCAACACGTGAATCTAAAAAGTGAATTAAAAAATCTGATGAACAGAATAAACTAGTGAATATAATAGAATCAGGGGCATAGAAAGGGAGTGGACTGACAATTCTCGGGGGAAGGGGGTCTGGGGGGTGCGGGAGGAGACTGGACAAAAATCGTACACCTATGGATGAGGACAGTGGGGTGGGGTAAGGGCAGGGGGTGGAGTGGGAAACGGGTGGAGGGGAGCTATGGGGGGAAAAGGAACAACTAATAATCTGAACAATAAAGATTTATTTTTTAAAAATGCAGAAAAAAAAACACCCGACCAATCAGAACCAAATCTGGGTGAACTGTGAGGAGCCAGTGGCTGCCTAGGAGGCGAAGCTTTTGACACTGATTGGACTAGAAACCAATCAGTCAGAACCAAATCTGGGTGAACTGTGAGAAGCAAATGGCTGCCTAGGAGGCACAGCTTTTGACGCTAACTGGCATAGGAATCGACCATTCAGAACCAAATTGGCCAGCAGAGGAGAACAATTGGGGGTGAGATCAGGCCTGCAGGGGAGGGCAGTTAGGGGTGATCAGGCCAGCAGGGGAGGGCAGTTAGGGGTGATCAGGCAGGCAGAGGCAGTTAGGGGCAATCAGGCCAGCAGGGAAGGGCAGTTGGGGCGAGATCAGGCCTGCAGGGGAAGGCAGTTGGGGACCGTCAGGTCAGCAAGGGAGGGCAGTTGGGGGGGACCGGGCTTGCAGGGGAGGGCAGTTAGGGGTGAGATCAGGCTGGCAGGGCAGGGCAGTTGGTGGCGATCAGGCTGGCAGGGGAACAGTTAGGTGTTAATCAGGCAGGCAGGGGAGTGTTAGGGGGTGATCAGGCTGGCAGGCAGAAGTGGTTAGAGGCAATCAGGCAGGCAGGCAGGCAGGCAAGTGGTTAGAAGCCAGCAGTCCCCGATTGTAAGAGGGATGTTAGATTGGAGAGGGTGCCAGAGGGAGTGGCAAGAAATATCAATGTGATAAATAGCAAGAACCTACAACCAAGATTACTGTACCCAGCAAAGCTATTGTTCACCAAGCCTCTTGTTAGAGTAAAAGAGTGTATATGGTCCTAAGGAACATTTCATTCAGATCATGACGAAGGTTGATTATATCAAGCAGCCCCACAACAGAGAGCACCCCTAATAAATGGACTAATTTTAATTTGTCTTCATTAGATTCAGTGTGTCTCAACTGATTTCCATTGACAAAGTTTTAAACTGAAAAATGAAGGTTTAGGTTAGGTTAGTCTCTGATAAAACTAGACAATGTTAGAATGATGACTGAAGACATGTAGAATTTGGGGTGTTTTTTTTTGTTTGTTTTTTGGTTTTTTAATGAGTAAAAGATTGTAGGTGAGGGAAAGGAGAATATAAGTAAACAAACACTGGATTAAAATATTACTTTGATTCTATGGTAGTAGAAGTAACCTCATCTGGCATCTGAGTGGGATAACTGAAGTTTTTACATCGTTTTAATATTTTTCTCCTAGCTTCAAACCAGAACAGAGGACTCCAAAATCCACTTCCTCAACCCATGCAGAGTAATTCTAGAATTACTGTTTTTGATGAAAATGCTGATGAGGCTTCTATAGCAGAGCTGTCTAAGCCTACAGTCCAGCCATGGATAGCACCCCCTGTGTCCAGGGCCAAAGAAAATGAGCTGCAAGCGGGCCCTTGGAACATAGGCAGGCCTTTGGAATACAGGGTAAGGACTTTTACTTTGACCCAGTGTCTTTGCCAATATAAAAAAAGACCAGATTTAGATTACAGGAATATTTTTAGCATCTTTAAAAAAGATTCTTCTTGCATAATTAGGCATGGTCTCTATATTTGTGTCAGAATGTAAAGCCATGATAATTTTCATTTTCTTCATCGCCAGCCTCATGACAATACAGCTTCTGTGACAGCTGTGTCCTCCATGCTGCCCAGTTTTACTCCGTATGTGGAAGAGACTGCACAACAGTCTGTTATGTGAGTTTGATTTCCAGATTTTTTGAGGTGGGAATTATTAAGCATGGGCAGAGGTTCCTAGCCTAATTCCCAAAGGTATTCTCATCTTTGTGGGTATGAAAGTAACCAAAGTTTTTTTTTTCCTTTGTCTATATTCCTTTGAGTATGTTAGGGCTAAAAGACCATTTGGTAATATTCTTACAGAAAAATAAACTTAATAGGTTTATATTTACACTAGAGGCCTGGTGCATGAAATTTGTGCGGGGGTGGGAGGTGTTGTCCCTCAGCCCGCCCTGCACCCTCTAAATCTGGGATCCCTCGAAGGATGTCCTACTGCTGGTTTACAGGGATCGGGCCTAAACCGGCAGTCAGACATCCCTCTCGCAATCCGGGATTGCTGGCTCCTAACCGCTCACCTGCGTGTCTGATTGCCCCTAACCATTCTGCCTGCAGGCCTGCTTGTCTCCAACTGCCCCCCACTGCCGGCCTGCTTGCTCCCAAATGCTCGCCCACCAGCCTGATCACTCCCGACTGCCCCCCCATGCCAGTGTGCTTGCCCCCAAATGTCTCCCCTGCTGTCCTTCTCACCCCCAACTGCCCCCCCTGCTGGCCTGCTCACCCCCACCTCCCCTCCCCACTGGCCTGCTCTCCCCAACTGCCCCCCTGCTGGCCTGCTCACTCCAAACTGCCTCCCTTCCCCCCGCTGTCCTGATCACCTCCAACTGACTCCCACTGATGGGGTTTTCAGGCTGGCCAAGCCCCACAGCGGGAACCCTCACCCCATGGGTGTGTAGCCAGCCTGGGTGAGGAGCTGAGGGATGTTTTCAGTCTGGCCATGCCCCCCGACGATCCAGGCTCCCTGCCTCTCCTTTTTTTCTTTTTTTTTTTCAGCGCCTCCTTGAGCAGAGGCCAGGGCCAGTTGGAAACAGGTATCTGGGATTTATTTATCTTCTAGAATTGAAACTTTGTAGCCTTGAGCAGAGGCCAAGGTGGCGGTAAGCTTGGCTTCCTCCATTGCCAGGGGCAACCCAAGCCTCCTGCTTGCTCCAGCTCTGTGGCTGCCGCCATCTTGGTTGGGCTAATTTGCATACTCGCTCCTGATTGGCTGGTGGTTGTGGCTTATGGGTGTAGCGGCGTGATGGTTAATTTGCATGTTTCTCTTCTATTAGTGTAGATTGTTGTAAGTCAAAGATAACCACTATGATTTAAGTGAGATGTTCTACCTTTATTATTGACAGAATTAGAAATTATTATAGTGTTTCATCTGATCCTGCTCTTTCCTTCCAAATGTATTTTTCTTTCCTTCCTAGTCCTTAGCATTTCTGTTTATAAAAAAGAGTGATGACTAGATAATCAGGCAGTCTCAGATTTGTTCTAATACATAACATTGTGGCATTATAATACTAGATCGTATTTTGTGCCCCAGAACAACCTAATTCATAAGTAATCTATAACCCTGTACTATATGGTAGGTAGTGTAGCAGAGTAAAAATAGATAAGATTTAGAGTAAAAATTCTGTCTGATAAGAGCTCATTACTAGGGAGGTTAGTCTTTTTTAAAAATACATATATATTTTTATTGATTTTAGAAAGAGAGGAAGGGAGAAGGAGAGAGAGGTAGAAACTTCAATCGGCTGCCTCCTGTAGGCCCCCTACTGTGGATTGAGCCTGAAACCCAGAATCAAGCCAGCAACCTCTTGGTGCATGGGTGAACCGAACACTCAACCACTAAGCCACACTGGCATGGCAGAAGATTATTCTTAAGAAAATAATGAGTATTTATGAAAAATTCCCTGAAAAAATTGATAGCACTTATTTATGGATGTTTAATTTTTTTAATGTTTCAAATTTGTATAAATAATTATGTCAGAATAAATATGGTATAGAAAATGTTCAACTCTGTTTTCATTAAACTCTTTTTCATGACTGTCTTGTTTGACTTCTCTATAACATTTTTGTTTAGTTTGTGTTTTTCTTAATATGTTTCAGGAACTCTTTTTATATATATATATGTGTGTGTGTGTGTGTGTGTGTGTGTATATATATATATATATATATATATATATTATTGATTTTTTTACAGAGAGTTAGAAACATCAATGACAGCTGCCTCCTGCACACCCCCCACTGGGGGTGTGCCCGCAACCAAGGTACATGCCCCTGACTGGAATCGAAACTAGGACCCTTTAGTCCGCAGGCCAACTCTCTATCCCCTGAGCCAAACCAGCCAGGGCTGTTTCAGGAACACTTGATTAAGAAAACCAGCTAAACTCTGTAATAGGAGTTGTAAATATTTTCCTCTAGTTTGCCACTTATCTTTTGATGTTGCCTAGTAGCAACCATTATAACAATATTTTAACTTTTTACACAATCAAATTTTACCATCTTTGCCCTAGCCGGTTTGGTTCAGTGGATAGAGCGTCAGCCTGCGGACTAAAGGGTCCCAGGTTTGATTCTGGTCAAGGGCACATGCCTGGGTTGCGGCCTCGATGCCCAGTAGGGGGCATGCAGAGGCAGCCGATCAATGATTCTCTCTCATCATTGATGTTTCTATCTCTTGCTCCCTCTCCCTTCCTCTCTGAAATCAATAAAAAAAAATTTTTTTTTAATCAACATATTTTACCATTGTCTTTATGATTTTTTTAATGATAATTTTGTTTTTCTCAAATGTCATTTATTAGAAAATAAAATTCCGGAGAAAGTAGGAGATACAAGGACAGCTGGGAAGTTGGTACAGTAAACAGACCTCTTTAAATCAGGGGCATAGAGCTGTGGTCGGCAAACTGCGGCTCGCGAGCCACATGCGGCTCTTTGGCCCCTTGAGTGTGGCTCTTCCACAGAATACCACGGCCTGGGCAAGTCTATTTTGAAGAAGTGGTTTTAGAAGAAGTTTAAATTTAAAAAATTTGGCTCTCAAAAGAAATTTCAATCATTGTACTGTTGATATTTGGCTCTGTTGACTAATGTGTTTGCCGACCACTGGCATAGAGGATCAAAATAAAATAAGCTACAGGCATCCCTGTACAGGTGGTTCATTTGGTTGGAGTATTGCCCTGTTTACCAAAAGGTTGTGTGTAGGTTCTATCCCTAGTCAGAGCACATATCTAGGTTGCAGGTTCGATCCCGGGTAGACTCTCCAGTCGGGGTGCATCCAGGAGACAACCAATCAACCTTTCTTCCTTTCTTCCTTTCTACCTTTCTACCTTCCTCTCTCTCTCTCTCTCTTAAAAAGGCAATGAAAACATATCCTCAGGTGAAGATTAAAAAAAAAAAAAAGCTGCAGGCAAAAAGCCAGTAACACATCTATGGTCCATTCACCTAGAGAGGTTCACTCCTGTTCCCCACTTCCCTTACCCCTCCCCATAGCAGTCAGCTTTATCTTTGGTGTTTTCAATTCAACAAAAAAAAATTTTTTTGCCACCCCATGGTTTCAATGAATGCAGCTTCTTTCTCCAGTTATGGAATGAGTCAGCAAAAGGGGGAATTTCTGATCCTTAGAGCGGGGAGGAAGCTGAGGAGGGACAAACAGTTCACAAAGTATCCCCCATTAACTCTGTTCCTCAATCATGAGGCACATCCAGCCTATTCTGGTTTAAAACATTAATAAGAAATTCTAAGTCTTCCCCCTCTTTTTTTTCAAGGAAGATAATGCTTTGGAGGCACAAGAGTGAATTTCAAATCCAAATGGTAGGAAATGAGGAGTATCCTAATATATAAAAAGCCAGGGGCCATCACGACCGAATCAGACGGACAACTGAACAGCAGGCTGCGTGGGGCAATAAGACCACTAGGGGAGTTAGTGAGGGACAACCAAAAGACTGATCAGCAGGCTGTGTGGGGTGACCAGGCCGGTGGGGGGAGGGGGTGAGCAGTTGGGGGTGACCAGGCTGGCAGGGGGGGCAGTTAGGGGTGACCAGGCTGGTAGAGGGGGGCAGTTGGAGGTGACCAGGCCAGCTGGGTCGGGGGGGAGGGGCAGTAATGGGTGACCAGGCTGGCAGGGGTGCAGTTAGGGGCAATCAGACCGGCAGAGGGGGCAGTTGGGGGAGATCAGGCCGGCAGACAGAGGTGGTTAGTGGTGATCAGGCTGGCAGGGGTGGCAGTTTGGGGCAATCAGGCTGGCAGGCAGGTGAGCAGTTAGCAGCCAGTGGTCCCGGATTGTGAGAGGGATGTCTGACTGCTGGTTTAGGCCTGATCCCGGGGCCTAAACTGATAGTTGGACATCCCCTTAGGGGTCCCGGATTGGAGAAGGTGCAGGCTGGGCTCAAGGCCCGCCCCCCCCCCCCCCATGCATGAATTTTGTGTACCGGGCCTCTAGTATATATATATAAAGGTTAATATGTAAACTGTCCCCTTGGGAGTTAAACCTGGAGCCCGGAAGTTTGATTGCTCCCTATGATGTGCGCTGACCACCAGGCAGTGGCACGGAATGAAGGAAGGCCCTGGTTGGCAGCTGGCAGCCAGGAAAGGAAGTCCCTGGCTGGCAGCCGGCAGCCAGGAAGGAAGGCCCCGGCCGGCAGCTGGAAGCCCCAGATCGGCCCTGATCACCAGCTAGGCCTAGACGCCCTACCTGTGCACTAATTTTGTGCACCAGACCTCTAGTTAAGAGTTCCAGTCTCTTCCTCCCAGCTCCAGGGGATCAATCACCACTCTAATCCAGCCTCCCTGAGAACAAAGAAAATCACTGGAAAAACAAGTTTAGGTGTTTTTTAAATCCTCACCTGAGGATATGGTGTGTTTTGTGTTTGTTTTTTTTTGGATATGAGAGGGGGGTGGGGAGAAATATTGATGTGAAAGAGAAACATTGATCAGTTGCCCACCCCTGGCTCAGGCCATGCCAGAATGGAACTCAGCCTTTTGGTGCACAGGACAACACTCCAAATAACTGACCCACCCTACTATGGCAGGAAAAAGAAGTCTTGATGGGACCCCATGCCCCTTTCCTTCAAATAAGGCATCCCTTTGGCTCCAGATTACATAGGTTTATGGTCCCATAGAATGAGGGAAATTCTTATTAAAAACTAGAGGCGCGATGCACGAAGATTCGTGTAAGAATGGGCCTTCCTTCCCCTGGCTGCTGGCACCACCTTTGCTCTAGCCGGAGCTGCCTTTCCATTCCGGCCCAGAGCCACCTGTCCACCTTCCCACGCTACCTAGAGGCCCAGAGCGGCTGGGGTGGTGCAGAACACCTGCATCGTTGCCATTGGCTAGAGGGCATCGCGAAGGTACAGTCAATTAGTATGTTATTCTGTAATTAGTGTAGATGTGAAAGAAATGGAGTTTGGGAGAGAAGCAGCATAAGAGGAGTGCTGGGTTATGGGAAAGGCTTCCAAGGACTATCCAGCTGGCAGCCATGTTGGTATCTGCAGCCTAGGAGCCCCCTTCCAGGACCCAGATGCCCTTGGGTGAAAGAAATCAAGGGCCAAGGCATCATATTATGCCACAGAGAAAAATGACGAGAGTGACACATGAAGGAGCAGCCCCAGCATATTCACAGGGACCAGCTAGCCCCCAGAAGGGTGAGAGAATGGAGGGGTAGATGGCATATCCAGGGCAAGTCCTAGCAAAGAAGGTGAAGATGAGAGGAAAATCTCGCTCACCCCCCACCCTGAAAGATCACTAGTTCCTGAATACAGGTCCTTTGCAGAACTCCATAAGAAAGGCAGGCCCTTCCTTACACACACAGGAATCACACTGCTCTCCTTTGGAAGCAAAATCAGAAAGTCCGGCAGCACAGGCCTTAATCCAGCATACTCAGCCCTTCCTGCCTCCTGGACTTGTCCTTAGAGAGGGGAGCTCTAATGGAGGACTCACTGGGCCCCTCCCCAAATAATTCCTATAGAGAGAAAAACAAAAAATAACAAATACAAATCGAGGGGGAAAGTCCAATAAGAACCTTAGCATACAAAAATCAAAATAGTCTTCCTCTTTTTGTCTTCTGAGGCATATGTGAGTTTCTTCTTACAAGGCTTTTGTCCAGTTAGGACAACATTACTATTTCATTTTTAACAAATAAAAATAAAGCCCTGGTCAGTGTTTCACTCTCACGTCAATGTTTCTCTCTCTCCTCCCTTCCTCCCTCTCTCTGTAAAAATCAATTTTAAAATTTTTTAATAAAATAAAGATATCTGCCCTGGCCGGTGTGGCTTAGTTGGTTGGAGCATTTTCCCATACACGGAAAGGTGATGGGTTCAATTGCTGATCAGGGCACTTACTCGGGTTGTGGTTCATCCCTGGTCCCGGTGAGTACAGGAGGCAACCAAACAATGTTTCTTTCTCCCTCTGTCTCTCTCTACATTAAAAAAAAAAGATATCCACATTGCTCCCTTGACACAAGGTAAACTTAAAACTTTGCTGCAACCTCACAGCCTCCAAGGGCCTGTTCATTACAACCAACTCAAATTCAGTCTGCAGAGGAAGGGATGGCAGAGAGCTTCTTACCTCCTATCACTGAGGCCCCATCCACCTGGATAGACAGCAAGGAGGCCTGCCAAGGGCTCTGCCCCTTCACAAGGAAAAGACAAGTCACACAGGGAGAGTCCTCTCCACCAGCTCCATTACCAGCCTGAGGCCCAGGCCAGGACTTTGCTGGGCTCATGAGGTCTTGTGACTTTAAGATCCTAGTTTGAACCAGCAGATCCTAGTTTGCACCTGACCAAGGAGAAGGTTCTTCCAGAATCCTCACACACTCAACACACTCAGCTGTAGTTCCTGCTGCTGCAGGTTTCCCTTGGGCAGTGGTTGGCAAACTGCAGCTTGTGAGCCGCGATTTGGCGTTCTGTTGACTAATGAGTTTGCCGACCACTGGGATAGGGGCTTAATCACAAGAAACAACAACAGCCTGTAATTATTGGAATCGAGAGTCTAGGTCAGTGGTTGGCAAACTCATTAGTCAACAGAGCGCCAAACCGCGGCTCACAAGCTGTATGTGGCTCGCGAGCCGTAGTTTGCCAACCACTGCCCTTGGGTATATCATCATACACCAGCATTGCATTGTAGGTTGGGTTGCAGGTTTTTTTGAGCCACTTTGGTTTTCTTCATAATGGTTTTCTGAGGGTCAGGAAGGAGGAAAATCTTCACATAGAGGTCAGTGTCATTCCCATCCAGGAACCGTTGCAAGCCTCGAATATGTATCACCATGATGAAGAGTTTATTGTTTTTGTAGGAGATGATAGCTTTACCTCCCCTCCCCACTTCCTGATGGGATGGGGCCCAAGAGGCATCTGAGGACTTGGGAACTGGGTTGGTGCTTGAATCCTTTTCATCCCAAGGCAGAAGGTGGAAGAAGGTATATACCAAATCACACACAGTCCACCTCTAGGTGGTATGGATTAAATGCCCTTTTTTTTTTTTTTTTTTTTGCTGGTGTTACTGCAACCTAACTACCTCTGCTTTTATTCATCCCATTCATTCTTTATGATGTCAGAGATCTTCCATGTAAAACATAGTAACCTCCATCTTGTGTAAAAACTGCTGTTTGAAATTCTCTGCTATTGTTAGATAGTCCTTTGTTCTGTAAACTCTGTCATTTTTAGACAGTCTCTTATTCTGTAGAATAACTTTTAGTTTGAATAAGAGGAAAAGATAAAAACTTAACTGTCTGACCTTATAAGCTAGCCATCTGACCTAATGGACTAAGCCTATCTAATAAAAGACTAATATGCAAATTAACCATCACTCTGCTATGCCCATAAGCCAATCAGGAGCGAGTATGCAAATTAACCCAACCAAGATGGCTGCGGCCATGGAGCAAGCAGGAGGCTTGGGTTTCCCTGGCAATGGAGGAAGCCAAGCTTTCCCCACACCTTGGCCAGCCCAGGCCTCCACTCAAGGCTACAAAGTTTCAATTATAGAAGATAAATAAATTCCAACAAAAATGGTGGCAGCCACAGAGCTGGAGAGAGCAGGAGGCTTGAGTTGCCCCCAGTGATGGAGGAAGCCAAGCTTTGGCAGACCTGGCCTGCCTTGGCCTCTGCTCAAAGCTTCAATGTTTCAATTATAGAAGATAAATAAATCCCAACAAAAATGGCTGTAGCCATGGAGCAAGCAGACGGCTTGGCTCCACTCAAGGCTACAAAGTTTCAATTATAGAAAATAAATAAATCCCAGATACCAGGGCCTCCGCTTGGGTTGCCAGGGTGGGGGGCAGGGGGGTGCAAACCACCACAGGCCCCTTGCCCAGGCTGCCCCACACCCCAAGAGAATCTCCACCCTGATCCGGGACACCCTTCAGGGCAAACCAGCTGGCCCCCACCCGTGCACCAGGCCTCTATCCTATCTAATAAAAGAGTAATTGCAAATTGACCATCATTCCAACACACAAGATGGCTGCCCCATGTGGACACAAGATGGCCACCACAAGATGGCCAGCAGGGTAGGGCAGTTGGGGTGGACCAGGCCTGCAGGGGAGGGCTGTTGGGAGGGATCAGGACAGCAGGGGAGGGCAGTTAGTGGTGACGAAGCCAGCAAGGAATGGCAGTTAGGGGCAATCGGGCTGGCCAGGGAGCAGTTAGGCGTCGATCAGGCTGACAGGGGAGTGGTTAGGGGATGATCAGGCTGGCAGGCAGAAGCAATTAGGGGCAATCAGGCAAAGGCAGGTGAGCGGTTTGGAGCCAGCAGGCCTGGATTATGAGAGGGCTGTCCAACCGCCTGTTTAATGGGATCAGGCCTAAACGGGCGGTTGGACATCCCTCAAGGGGTCCCAGATTGGAGAGGGTGCAGGCTGGGCTGAGGGACAATCTCCGCCCCCCCCCCCTGCTCCAGGGAACAAATTTCATGCACTGGGCCTCTAGTATTGATAATAATAATTCCCATATTTTTATGCCAAATGTTTGTTCTTTATGTATCCAAGATTACAAACCGCCTGTAACAATAACTCAGAGGCTTTGTAAAATCTGCAGACAAAGAAGCTCAAAAGGTATAAATACAAGAAACTTCCTGTGTGACTTCGCTTAGAGATTTGGAAGAAACACCTCCCTCTGGGCTGTGTGCAATAAATGACTCCTAATTAATTGGCTCATTAAGGCGTCTTGTATCTCACTCGCTGATTTATGATACAACAAATGCAAGTCTGATTGTGTCATTTCCTGATCAGAGTCCCTTGCTAGCTTCCCATAATCTATGGGTTGAAACCCAAACTCCTTAACATAAATTATTAGACTATTCATAATTTTACCTCTAATAATATCTCCAGTTTTCTCCCCCAGATATAGTCACATTATACTGTTGAACTTGTCTAGAATAGCCAGTCTTTGGACATTTAAGTTGTTTTGTACTAATTTTGGCTATTATGAATAATGCTTCTTTGAACATTTTATACGTTTTTGTGTAGACACATGTTTTCACTTCTTTTGGGTATATACCTAGAAGGGAAGTTGGAGAGGTATGTATTAACTCCATGTTTAATATTTCGAGAAACTGTTAAACTTTTTCCAAAGAGACTGCTTTTTATGTTTTTACAATTCCATAATGAGAGTTCCGATTTCTCCACATCCTTATTAACACTTATCTTTTTTATTTGTTACTGCCTTTGTGAAGTGGTATCTCATTAGGGTTAGTGACATTGAACATCTTTTCTTGGGCTTATTGGTCACTTGTGTATCTTATTTAAATGCCTATCAAATCCTTTGTCTATTTTTCAGTTGGTTGATTTATCTTTTATAGTTGAGTTGTAAGAGTTTATATATTCTGGATAAAAGTCCATTCTTTTGTTTCTTGTACTTTTGGTGTTGTATCTAAGAAGACTTTGTCTACCCAAAGGCATAAAGATTTACTCCTATGTTTTCTTCCAAGATTTTTATGGTTTTAGCTCTTACATGTCTGTGACCCATTCTTAGCTAATGTTTGTGTATAGTGTATGTAAGGGAGGGAGTCCAACTTCATTCTTCTGCATGTGGTTGCCAGTTGTTCCAGCACCATTAGTTGGGAAAACTAATTTTTTCCCCATTGAATAGTCTTGGTATCCCGATGAAAATCAATTGACCATAATGTATGGGTTTATTTCTGGACTCTTAAGTCTATTCCATTGATCTATATATCTTTCCTTATACCAGTACTAAGCAGTCTTGATTACTGTAGATTTATGCCAACTTGTGAAATCCAGAAGTGCAAGTCCTCCGACTTTGTCCTTTTTAAATATTGTTTTAACCATCTAGTCCCCTAGAAATTCCATATTTTAGGATCAGCTTGTCAATGTCTGCAAAATAGGCAGCTGGGATTTTGATTCAGATTGTGTTGAATCTGTAAATCAATATAATTAATATCGTTGTCTTAACAATATCAAATCTTCAGATCCATGAACATTGGATGTCTTTGGTTATATTTTCTTTCATTTCTTTCAACAGTGTTTTATAGTTTTCAGAATACAAGTTTTGCACTCTTTTTAAAAATTAGACTTTTTTTTTTTTTGCTTGAGTATATTTATTTTATATTTTATTGATTAAGGTATTACATATATTTCCTTAGTCCCCCTTGCCTCCCTCCCCACCTGTTCTTGCCCTCACCCCCCTGGTGTCTGTGTCCATTGGTTATGCTTATATGCATGCATACAAGTCCTTTGGTTGATATCTCCCCCTTAGACTTTATTTTTTAGAACAGAAAAAATGTGCAGAAAGTACAAAAAGTTCTTATATACTAGCCCCACCTCTTTACACATTCAGTTGTTCCTATTATGAATTAACAATTTGTTATGAATTGGCAAAGCAATATTGATACATTTATTATTAACTAACTAGAGGCCCGGTGAATGAAATTCATGCGCTCAGGGCTGGTCCCTCAGCCCAGCCTGTGCCCTCTCGCAGTCCGGAATCCCTTGGAGGATGTCCAACTGCTGCAGAGGTGGGAGAGTCCCCTGCCACTGTGCTCGCCAGCCACTGCTGCGCTCGCCAGCCATGAGCCCAGCTTTTGGCTTAGCGGCACTCCCCCTGTGGGAGTGCACTGACCACCAGGGGTCAGCTCCTGCATTGAGCATCTGCCCCCTGGTGGTCAGTGTGCATCATAATGACCAGTCGTTCCACTGTTGGGCCTAATGTGAGAGGGCCCAAGCCAGGCCAAAAGACCCTACCAGTGCACGATCAGAGCTGGGGAGGTTGGCCAGCCCCAGGAAGGTACCGCAGGAGGGCTCCAGGGCATGTCCAGCCCATCTTGCTCAATCCCAATCGGCTGGACCCCAGCAGCCAGCTAACCTACCAGTTGGAGCGTCTGCCCCCTGCTGGTCAGTGCACATTATAGCAACTGGTTGACTGGTCAGAGCATCTGCCCCCTGGTGGTCAGTGCACGTCAAAGCAAGCGGTTGAGCTGCCTTAGCATATCATTAGCATATTATGCTTTGATTGGTTGAATGGCCAACCAGACGACCAGACACTTAGCATATTAGGCTTTTATTATATAGGAAGTTCATAGCTTACATTAGATTTTACTCTCTAATGTGTTTCACAGTTCTGTGGGTTTTGACAAATGAGTGTCATAGATCCATTATTATAGTGTCATACAGAATATTTTCACTGGCCTAAATATTCTCTCTACCTTATTTATCCATCCCTCTCCTGAATCCCTGGCAACCACTGATTTTTTATATATTATCTTTATAGTTTTGCCTTTAAAAAATTATTCTGAAATATTTTATTCTTTTTGATGCTGTTATAAATAGAATTGTTTTCTTAATTTTATGTTCAGATTATTCATTGCAAGTATATGAAATACAATTGATTTTTATATATTGGTCTTGTATCCTACTTATTTTATGAATTCATTTATTCTAATAGTTTTTAGGTGAATTCTTAGGATTTTCTATACATAAGATTAAGTCATCTACAAATATAGATCACTTTACTTCTTCCTTGCCCATCTGAATGCCTTTTATTTATTTTTCTTGCCTCATAGCCCTGGCTAGAACTTGCAGTTTAAATGAAAGTGGCAAGAATGGACATTCTTGTCTTGTTCCTGATCTTAGCAGGGGAAGCATTTCATCTTTTATCATTAAGTATGATATTTGTATGGGTTTTTCATAAATGTCCTTTTTCAAGTTAAGCAAGTCGAGGAAGCCTTTTAAGCATATAGATGCTTGGACCCTACCATTAAAGGCTTTAAGTGGACTGGGATAAGGACCAGGTATCTTCATTGTGAAAAGGTATATAAGAAAATGAAAGTTATAAAGTCATTCTGACCAAGGATTGAGAACATCTGAGCTATCCTTATTGGGGCACTTTATACTTCATTCTTTTCAAACCTATATTACCACTCTCATTCTTCCCCTTCAGCTGAGAACCTTGAACTTACATCATCAGGTCCCTAAAATTGTACTCCTAACTCCAATTCTTTTGGGTGCTAAGCAGTGGGAAATGGGTTATATTGCATAGGTTAATTTCCATTCATATACTGTGTTTGATTAAGAAATTGTATTGTGGCCCAGCTGGTGTGGCTCAGTGGCTGAGCGTCGACCTATGATCCAGAAGGTCACGGTTCGATTCCTGGTCAGGGCACATTGCTGGGTTGCAGGCTCGATCCCCAGTGGGGGGCATGCAGGAGGCAGCTGATATATGATTCTCTCTCATCGTTGATGTTTCTCTCTTTCCTTCTCCCTTTCTCTCTCTGAATTCAATAAAAACATAGTTTTTAAAAACAAAGAAATTGTATTATGATATATATTTTTTTTTACCTATAAGGAATATAAATATTTGATGACCCTAACTTATGGCTAATTTTCTTCCTAATCATAACATAGTACTTAGAACATGATTGTTGATAACCAATGTAAATTATTTGTAGGCTCTTTTCTCAACCTTTTGTGGTTTTGTTTTTGTTTTAAAAATCAATCACATTTAGTCTTGCTGTTGACATTGTACTTTTGTCTTATCAAAACGTAAAAAATAACTCATTTAATCTGTATGGTGAATAATAATTATTTTGCTTCTTTTAGGACACCATGTAAAATTGAACCCAGTATAAACCATATTCTAAGCACAAGAAAGCCTGGAAAGGAAGAAGGTGATCTCCTGCAAAGAGTTCAAAGCCATCAGCAAGCATCTGAGGAGAAGAAAGACAAGGTGATGTACTGCAAGGAGAAGATTTATGCAGGAGTGGGGGAGTTCTCCTTTGAAGAGATCCGGGCTGAAGTTTTCCGTAAGAAATTAAAAGAGCAAAGGGAAGGTATGTGTATTGATCTATTTACGTTTGTCATAATAACTTAGTTGTGGGAAGGTTAGTATATTAAGTCTGAGGAGAATTGCCTTATTTTTTTTTATTATTAAGGCATTATATGTGTACATATCTTACCATTGCCCCCGCCTTATTTTTTGTATGTTTGTGATGTTTCCATGGTTTCTACTGTTTCTGTTTAAACTGAACTCCCATTTCTGCTTTCCATGAGACCCCTGAGGGGAAAAAACTAAGCAACTAAGTCTGTGTTCTAAAGTTGCACCTACCTTGGGATCCCCTGGCCTGCTGGTGGGGTTCCAGCGCTGATCACATATCTCGGGGAACTCGGGTTTCTTCTCCAGTGAGGGCCCAGCTCACACGATTGGGCGAGAGACAGATCCATGGTACCAGCCCCCACGAGGCTTCAAGCTCAGCATGAACAGTAAGCTCAGGCAACAGCTGAGGGCAATTGGATTGTGAGAAGAGGGTCCCTCTTGAAACAAAAGGCAAGAGGGGCCAATATAGGATGCTCAAGTGCCTTCCCAGTGCCTTAATTCCTTCTGAAAGGGATTAAATCCTTCCATGTCCTTTTTTTAATTGCTGCCAAACATTCAAAGCATTAGTTTGTAAGTTTGTTTGGGATAATTGTACAATATGGTGTTGTAAAATATCTAAAATTATAATGGCATTGTAGAATAATATCATGTAAGGATATTCTTTGCTCTAGGCCATGGCAATTCCATTTCAAACTGGCTGTCAATTTCTTTTTGTAACTTTATATAAACTTTATCAGGGAGGCAAAAACACAAATTACTTACTTTAGTTCAAGAGGCCAAATATATTGACTTTCAATTACAATCCTTATGACTTTTGAAGGAAACTTCTCTTTGTTTCCTTCCAACATAATTTTCAGGCTACAGAGAGTTTCATTTAAAAATCTTTGTCACATGAAACAATTTTTTTGTTCATTTGTGTGTGTGTATTTGCTTCCCCCAAATTGAATGTTAGCATCACATGACAAAGGACTTTGCATTATGTACCAATGAGATGTAAATGCTCAAGAGTTGTGCTTGGCATGTAGTCAATACTTTATTTTTTACTGACTGAATAAATAAGACCTCAAGTTGAGGGTTCTGCACCACTTATATCATTCATATCTGTAATATTAACATCCATGTTAAGGACATGAAACCCAAACGCAGTTTTGACAGAGTAAATTGCTATGAGGAGTAAATGCCTTGGCCAACTTTATTGTTTCTAGCTGAGCTACTGATCATTGCAGAAAAGAGAGCAGAAATGCAGAAACAAATTGAAGAGATGGAGAAGAAGCTAAAAGAAATTCAAACTACTCAGCAAGAAAGAGCGGGTGATCAGGTTACTTCTTTTTTTTTTTTAATACATGAAACAAAGCTTATTAAAACAAATTTATGCAATGTAAAAGCATAGAAGGTAAAAGTCCTCAACCCTCATTTAGATTTTCTGTAGTTCCTTAACTGTTAATAGCAGCAAAGTTGAACAGGAAAGTAATTTAACAAGTGATTTCAAATGGCATTAGTGGCATGTGAAACAATTTATTAACTTCTTAGTTATATTCTAAACCATTGTTTTGTTACCTCTAATTTTAGCTCTTTTTTTTCTATTCATTTCCATTAAAATGGAGTTAACTAAAGAAATTCAGTATATGCTTGGCACTCTCATAACAATGCCAGTTGATACTGGGAACCTAAATTTTTGGAAAGAACTTTTGTGGAACAGACATTTTATCTTATTGGTGAATATCTAGGGGCAAAGTATGATAAAGCTAACTTTGGAACTAAAGATTGAAAATAGGTAGCATTTTCTAGATAGAGGGGACAAATTGATTTTGTTTATTTAATGCAAACAGCAAGAAGAAAAGATGCCTACAAAAGAGACAGCTGAACTGCAAATTGCTTCTGAGTCTCAGGAAATACCAGGAATGACTGTGCCCAATTCTGTTTGTCCAGTAAACTCTTGTGCCAGGTAGGACCACATTGGTGGAAAGGATGCTGCTTATGGGAAGGCATTTACAACCAACCTCTGACTCTCTAGTGACTTGAAGTCTCTTTGGCTTCTGTAGTATCAAGACATGATTTTGCAAGTCTCTGTCACAACATAAACTTTGATGCTGATGAGGGAGGACAGGGTAATGACTTTTTTCTATTAAAAACTAACACATCTTTCTTATAGAAGCAATCAAATGTAAATAATAGTTTAAAAGGAAAAACTACCCATTTTTGCCACCAAGAGATGACTACTATTAACATTGTGGTTTTTTTTGTTTTATAAAAATGAGAGTTTAGCCCTGGCACATGTGGCTCAGTTGGATGAGTCATCCCATGAACCAAAAGGTCAGGTTGATTACAGATCAGGGCTCTATCCCCAGGAGAGGGCATGCAGGAAGCAGCCGATGATGTTTTCTCTCTCCCTCTCCTTTTATTTCTCTTTAAAATCAATATAAACATTTTAAAAACACATGAGAGCCCTAACCAGTTTTGCTCAGTGGATAGAGCGTCAGCCTACAAACCAAAGAATCCCGGGTTCCATTCCGGTCAAGGGCACATACATTGGTTGCAGGCTCCTCCCCAGCCCTGGCCCTGATCAGGACATGTGCAGGAGGCAACCAATCAATGTGTTTCTCTCACATCGATGTTTCTATCTTTCTCTCTTCCACTTTCTCCTAAAAGATCAATGGGAAAATATCCTCAGATGAGGATTAACAACAACAACAACAAAAAGACAAACTCATGAGAGTTTACCATTTTGTAATCTGCTTACACTGTTAATGTAACTTAATATATATTGTCAAACATCTATAATAATAAAAGCATAATATACTAATTAGACCAGACGTTTTTCAGGAAGACCTTCCAGATGAAGCTGGGGCTGCGAGGGAAGCCCAGATGCCGGAGGGAAGCCCAGGTCCTGGGTGCCACAGGGAAGCTGGTGCCGGCAGCCAAGGGAAGGAAGGCCTACTCTTGCACAAATTTCATGCATCGGGCCTCTAGTCTATATATAAAAGCCTAAGCGACCAGCCGACTGGCCGGTAGCTATGACGCACACTGACCACCAGGGGGCAGATGCTCAATGCAGGAGCTGCCGAGCAACAGCAACTTTGCAGAGTGCCCTCACACACTCCAGGACACCTCAGGGGATGTTGGGCTGCCGGTTTTGGCCCAATCCCCACAGGCCAGGCCAAGGGACCCCACTCCACAGACTCCCTTCGAACCCTGGCGCCACCCTAATGCAGCCGGCTGGGGAGGCACCACGGGAGGTTGGCTCCAGGATGTGTCCAGCCTGCCTCGCCCAGTCCCGCCCTGCTGGCCACCTTCTAATTAATTTACTTTCAATGTGCATAAATCCGTGTACCGGGCCTCTATTATTTCTATAATGGCTATAATGACTGAAGATGCCATCTGTTTTAAGAATTTTGATTGACAGTACTAGAATATTTTCTTTATCTAGGAGTGAAGAAGATTAATGAAAAAGCCGCCTAGACTTTGTTGTTAATCTTCACCCTAGCATATTTTTTCCATTGCTTTTTTTTTTTTTTTTTTTGAGAGAGAGAGAGAGAGTTGATGGGGGAGACAATGAAACATCAGTGTGAGAGAGACACATCAATTGGTTGTCTCCCGCACAAGCCTTAACCAGGGGCTGAAGATTGACCTGCAACCCAGGTGTGTGCCCTTGATCGGAAATCAAACCCGAATCCCTTTGGTGTGCAGGCCAAAGCTCTAACCACTTAACAACCCAGCCAGAGCAAGCCTACTAAACTTAAAAATTCTTTCTGTGGGTAGCAAGCACATCTTTTAAAACAATTTTCTTTATAGGGAAACTTCACTTGCAGAAAACATTTGGCAAGAACAACCTCATTCTAAAGGTGAGTTGCATTTGACAATGTCATGAAGAACTTGCTGATAACCCATGCTTTATGTAACAAATGGTAGATATTTTTTATAGATATTTTTCTTAATTACAATAAAAAGAGTTGAAAGAAGGCAGAGAGGGGAACTAAGGTTATTATTATATCTCTGAATCATGGAATTTATTTATAAGCATATGATTTGAGATAAGAGACATTAAAAAAAGTGTTTTGAAATATTTGGTTTAATGTAAATATAAAGTTATACTAACTACCAAATAATCTTCCACTTTAGCTAGTGTACATTAAATCCCTCATGGGGATTTAGTATCCAGCAGCCAAGACTGGAAAGTGATCTTTGGAACAAAGAAAAAATGCTTAGCCCTGGCTGGTTTGGCTCAGTGGATAGAGCATCAGCCTGCAGACTCACGAGTCCCAGGTTCGATTCCAGTCAAGGGCATGTACCTTGGTTGCAGGCACATACCCAGTAGGGGGTGTGCAGGAGTGAGCTGATTGATGTTTCTCTCTCAACAATGTTTCTGGCGACTCTCTATCCCTCTCCCTTCCTCTCTGTAAAAAATCAGTAAAATATATATTTTTAAAAACTTAAAACTAAGACTATATTATATTTCAGGTTGTTATCTTTTCCACTTAGAAACATGTTAAAATGGTAAGAACATGAATATCCACCATAAGTAGTTACTTAAAAAAAACAACATTAAATCAAATCTGATTAAAGCTCTAATTCTAATAAACCTCCCACCAAATTATCTTATATAATAAAAGCCTAATATGCAAATCGACCGACTGGCAGAACAACTGGTCACTATGATGCGCACTGACCACCAGGGGGCAGATGCTCAATGCAGGAGCTGCTCCTGGTGGTCAGTGTGCTCCCCCAGCTTCTGGCTGAGCAGCACTCAGCTGGCAAGTGCAGTGGCGGTGGTGGGAGCCTCTCCCACCACCTCCATTGCAGGCAGGTGGTAAGGAGCAAGGGGTCCCAGACTGCAAGAGCCCTGGACTGTGAGAGGATGTCGGACTGCTAGGGATCGGGCCTAAGCCAGCAGGCAGACATCCCCCGAGGGATACCGGACTGCAAGAGGGTACAGGCCAGGCACATCCCACCTCCTCTCCCCGCCAGTGCACAAATCTCGTGCACTGGGCCACTAGTAGGAAATAAAAGCAGGGAGGAACAGGTTAAACAACACAGAAGGATATAATTGGCAAAAAATTTCAACATTATGGAGCAAACAACCCAGTTTCTTCAATTTATTTTTTAAAAATTCTGCCCTAACCGGTTTGGCTCAGTGGGTAGAGCATTGGCCTGTGGACTGAAAGGTCCCAGGTTCAATTCCAGTCAAGGGCATGTACCTTGGTTGCAGACACATCCCCAGTAAGAGGTGTGCAGGAGGCAGCTGATCGATGATTTCTCTCATCGATGTTTCTAACTTTCCCTCCCTTCCTCTCTGTAAAAAAATCAATAAAATGTATATTTTTTAAAATGCTATGGAATAAAAGTGACTTGAGAGACATTTTATTTTATTTTACTATTTATTTAATTTTTAGAGAGGAAGGGAGAGGGATAGAGAGATAGATACATCGATAAGAGAGAAACTTCGATTGGCTGTCTCCTACACACCCGCCACTGGGGATTGAGCCCTCAACCCAGGCATGTGCCCTGACCGGGAATTGAACAGGGAACCTCTTAGTTTATGGGTCAATGCTCAACCATTGAGCTACACTGGGCGGGCTAAGAGACATTTTAACTAGTCACAATACATGAATCTTCCTCTGCATCCCCAGTTCAGACTTTCTAAAAAATTTTGGTAAAATGTGAAACTTCTGATTGGATAGTTGATATTCAGAAATTGTTAATTCTATAGTTATGACTCATGCTTTGAGATTATGCTTTTTGAAAAAGAGCCTCTCATAGAAATACATACTGAAATTTGTATAGATGAAATGATATGATGTGTTGTATTTGCATCAAAATAATCTTAAGTAGGGTTGAGTTTGGGGAGTGTGGTAGTGGTAAGGAATAAAGATAAACAAGATCATCCATGTTTAGATAATTATTATTAAACTAGAGGCCCAGTGCACGAATTTTTGCATGGGTGGGGTTGGGCCAGCAGGGCACCCTGGGGCTGGGCCTGTCGAGAGGAGGAGATGGCAGGGCCGATCAGGGCTGGGTGGAGGGGCCATGGGCAATTGGCTAGTGGGCCCTGCCCCCGATTGGGGTTGGGGAGCCGATTGGTGGCGTGGCCAGGCATGGGAAAGGCAGTGGGCCGGCTGCCCCCACCCCCGAATGGGGTAGGGGGTGCCAGTCAGTGGCCAGCAGCCTGTGGAAGGGGCCATGGGTGGTTGGCCAGCTGGCTCTGCCCCTGATTGGGGTAGGGGGCCGATCTGGGATGGGGCCAGGTTGGGGGGCACTGCAGGAGGTTGGCCAGGTAGCCCCGCCCCCTGTTGGGGGGAGGGGCTGCAGGCTGATCAGGGTGGTGGGGGCCATCAGGGGCAGGGCCAGTGGGGGGAGGGGCTGCAGGCCGATCAGGGTGGTGGGGGCCCATAGGGGGTGGGGCTGGTCAAGGGAAGGGGTTGTGGGAGGTTGGCTGGCTAGCCCTGCCCCCTATTGGGGTGGGGGGGTGATCAGGGGTGGGACTAGATGGAGGGCACGGCTGTAGGCCTATTGTGGTGGGGCAGGCTGATCGGTGGCAGGGCTGGCCAGGGGAAGGGTTGGGGTGTTTGGCCGGCCAGCCCTGCCCTTGATCAGGGTGAGTGAGTCTGGTAGTGGGCAGTACTTATTAAAGGACTGGAGGCCCAATGCACGAAGATTCGTGCAAGAATGGGCCTTCCTTCCTCGGCTGCTGGCACCACCTTCGCTCTGGCCTGAGCAGCCTTTCCGCTCCAGCCCGGAGTTGCCTTTCTGCCTTCCCACGTTGCCCAGAGGCCCAGAGCAGCTGGGGTGGTGCGGAATGCCTGCGTCGTCGCCATGGCGATGACACAAGTGTCGTGCCCCACCCCTGGCCGCTCAGTGCCTGCATATGCACATTAACCTGCCATGTTTGTAGGGTTAATTTGCATACTCACTCCTGATTGGCTGGTGAGCATCGCAAAGGTACAGTCAATTAGTATGTTACTCTTTTATTAGGTAGATGATGCTTTGGTTGAACAGCCAACCGGATGACTGGACACTTAGCATATTAGGCTTTTATTATATAGGATACTTTTGAAAACAGTAACTGGGAAGAATGGAAAGAGCAGGTTTGAGCAGAGGAATAAGTAAAGCTTCAATGCTGTCCAGGAATCAGCCTCAGTGAACTACAGAGAGAGCTCTTGGGTCAATGGGAAAAAAAAAGAGACATATGTACCTGATTCAGCCAGTTTGCTGACCAGAGTGGGCGTCATAGAGACCTGTTGTTAAGGTAGTTATGGCGTTATGGCCACTGGCTTTATAGATAGGTAGGTAGGTAGATAGATAGATAGATAGATAGATAGATAGATGATCTTTACTTTTATGTGTTTGAAATTATCCCATATAATAAAAGAGAAATATGTAAATTGACCGTACCTCTGCGACGCCCACCAATCAGGAGTGAGTATGCAAATTAACCTGACAAAGATGGAAGGTTAATTTGCATACACAGGTGCCAGGCGGAGAGCAGAGCGGGAGAGCCGGCGGCTTGGGGGGATGTGGCTCCCTCGGTCACTCCCCCCAAGCTGCCGGGAGGAGAGGCATTGGCTTGGGGGCGGGTGTAGCTCCCTTGGTCTTTCTCCCCAATCTCCTGGGTGGAGAGCAGAGCAGGAGAGCCAGCAGAGAGTGGAGTGGCTTGGGGAGCTGGCGGCTTGGAGGACTTGGCAGAGCTGGAGGCCATGGGACCAAAACAGAGCAGGAAGGGAAAACCAAGAGTGCGGGAAACACCAGGAATTCTGGGAATAGTAGTTCTGGTGGCAGCCCCAGGACCGGAAGAGGAAGCCCAGAACACAGGGAGCACCAGAAATGCTGGGAATCGTAATTCTGGTGGCAGAAGGATCTCCTAGACACTAAAGCAAAGTGAGCCTGGAGCAAGTTACTGTTGTGTTGAGGGATGGAGGGAAAGCAAAGGTGGGAGGCATAAGTAAAATCAGAGTGTCTAGGAAAAATTAAAGGGAAGATATCCTAAAACTTCCAGGAAATCTGCACCAATTGAAGCAAAGAAAAAAAAAAGAATGCCTCTATTATTCTGTGAGCAACAAACCAAACTGTGTTGGGGTCTCAGACAATTCGCTCATATGATTGCAAAGACAGAAACTCCCGGATTGGAGAGGGCTCCCCTGGGGGCTCTCAGATTGGAGAGGGTGCAGGTCGGGCTGAGGGACCCACCCCCCGTGCATGAATCTTCGTGGACCGGGCCCCTAGTTCATCATAAAAAACAAACAGTTGCCTTTCTGTTTCAAACAGTACAAAATATTAATTGATCTAGTTGCCTTGAAGAATAGAGTGTTTAAAGAGAATAAATCTAGTCTCTTTTTCTATAGGTCCCAGTGTACCTTTCTCCATTTTTGATGAGTTTCTTCTTTCAGAAAAAAAGAATATCAGGTTTGAGTATTTTTGTTCCATTTTGACAATTCAAAGTTTTCTATTTTTATAAATGAGAGTTTACTGTTATCTCTGTCAACAGAAAAATATTGTTAAATGGAATGTGTCTTTTTGTAGTCCTCCTACAGATCCTCCACGGGTTTTAGTCCAACGAAAACCCCTTGCAGTTCTCAAAACTTCAGACAGCATCAATTCAAATGAAGATGTGTCTCCAGATGTTTGTGTAAGAAGTATTCCTAAGTTAATATAAATGGACTAGTGAATTGTTTCATTCAATTCTCAAAAAAAAAGTTTAGGATTCAAGTGAAAATTACTGATTTAAAAAAAGCACTGGCCAGTTTTATTCCCTCTCTCTGTAAAAATCTATTTTAAAAGGCACATGGAAAGATGCTCGACATTATTAATCATCGGAGAATTGAAACCACAGTGAGATACTACTTCATAAGCACTAGGATGGCTATAATAAAAAAAGACAGACAATAACAAGTGTTGGTGAGGATAGTGAGAAATTAGAACCTTTATACATTGCTGGTAGGAATGTAAAATGGTATAGCCACTTTGTACAACAGTTTCTCAAAATGTTAAACAGAGTGACCACATGATCACTCTATGTTTAACATTTCTCTCCTAGGCTTATATCCAAGAGAATTAAAAACATATGTTAACACAAAAAAATTTGTACATGATTATTCATAGCATTATTCATGATAGCCAAAAAGTGGGAACCCAATGCCCATCAACTGAGGCATGGGTAAATAAAATGTTGTATATCCACACAGTGGACTATTATTCAGGCATAAAAAAGAAAGAGGAACTGATACATCTTATAACATGGTTGAACCTTGAAAACACTTTGTTAAGTGAGTGAAGCTAAACACAAAAGACCACATAGTATTTGATTCCATTTATATGAAATGTCCAGAATAGGCAAATCCATAAAAAGAGAAATTAGACCAGCTGGCGTGGCTCAGTGGTTGAACATTCACCTATGAACCAGGAAAGCACAGTCTGATTCCCAGTCAGGGCATATGCTGGGGTTGCTGGCTTGATCCCCAGTGTGAGGCATGCAGGATGTCACCCATCACTGATTCTCTTTCATAATCTATGTTTCTACCTCTCTTCTCCCTCTCCCTTCCTCTCTGAAATCAATAATAAAAAAATATATATTTTTAAAAACAAAACAGAAAGTAGATTAGGGATTTCCAGGGAATAAGAAGTTAGAGGAGTTAGAGAGTGACTGCTAATGGGTATGGGGTGTTTTTTGGGGGGAGGGGCGTGAAAATATTCTGGAGTTAAATAGTAGTGATGATTGTACAACCTTGTGAATATGCTAAAATCCACTGAAATGTGCACTTTAAAAGGGTGATTTTTTTGGTATGTGAATTATATCTCACTTTTTTAAAGTGTGTGTGTGGGTGGGGGGGGGACGGAGTATTGTGTTAAAAGCCTTAAGCACTATTTTACAAGTAACATAGCAAAGAATATTTGTTCTTTTTATATAAAATGCTTTTTGTGACAATAGAAGAGTTATGTGACCAACCATTTGACTTTAGTAATGTTCTATTTTAACCACTATGGACTAGTGACATGACTAGTTTATAAAAATTCAAGTCAAAGTAAATAACTTTTATCATTGACATTTCATTGAAATTTTAAGAAAGAAAATCATCCCTGTCTTCAAACCAGCATCTGGAAACTTGTCTTGAGGTGGAAGAAAATGGAATATGTTTAATCTGAAAATTTGACAGAAGACAAAGAGTGGCTATAATGATTTAAAGCATTGTATTCTCCATATCCTAGGGAATTAATCATTTGGGGAAACTTTTTAAACATGTTTTTCCCCATTTACTTCTTTATTGAAGTATATTTTATATCCAGTAGACTGTACACATTAATTGTACAGCTAGATGAGTTTTTACATGTATGAATAACTTTGCAATTTCCACCTAGATCAAGATGCAGACAATATCTAGCAACAAAAGAGACTAGGGAGCCATTTATGTCTGCAGGTGCTCAGGCCCCATTCTAGCTATACTGAATTGGAATTTCTAGGGATGCAGTCCAAGCATGCATTTTTTAAAACTAATTTATTTTTAATTTATTGGGCTGGCCAGTTAATAAGCACGTATTTTTGTTTGTTTTAAATACTCTCCGAGATAATTCTGATAGTTTACTGACTGCTATGAAAAGGTAACAATGTAGAATAGTAATAATTATATACTGTGTTCCTGAAAATACCACCAGAGAATACAAGGAATGGATAGGCTGGATTTGGAGGTAGTATTCTAGGTTCAGCTGTTCCGAAATAGGCTGAATTATTAAAGGAGTCTATCTTAATCTATTTGGGTTTTATTTATTTATTTTTATTGATTTCAGAGAGGAAGGGAGAGGGAGAGAGAGACAGAAACATCAATGATGAGAGAATCATAGATCAGCTGCCTCCTGCAGGTCCCAAACTGGGGATTGAGCCCACAACCCGGGCGTGTGCCCTTGACTGGAATAGAACCTGAGACCCTTCAGTCCACAGGCTATCTGCTGAGCCAACCCAACTAGAGCTAGTGTTTTGGTTTTAAACCTTTTACTTGAATTTTGTTAAGAGATACCTATCAGAATTTCCTCCCTAAAAATATGTCTAACGGGCCATATTAGGTGTACCAGTTAATCGGATTTTTTTCAATAATGGAGTTACACATATGTTGATATATATGCGATTTGATATATATGCTATTTTGTTATATTGACAGCAAGCTTCAAAACTTCATATGTCAAATATGCTGAAGGTTTTAACGTCATAGATATTTTATGCTTAAAATTGTCCAATTTCCTGCCAAAAAAAGAGCATTTGCGGGAAGTTTTAATTCATTACTCTATTTTGAATAAAAGTGCTGCTGAAAGTTGTCATATACTTTGGGAAGCTTATGGTGAACATTCTCCATCTCAAGATACTTGTGAACTCTGGTTTAAACACTTTAAAAGTGATGATTTCGATGTGAAAGACAACATCCAGGTCAACTGCAAAAGTTTGAAGACCAACAATTAACAAGCATTATTGGATGAAGATGTGTGTCAAACTCAAAAACAACTTGCAGAAAGATTAACCATTGCTCAGCAAACAATTTCCAATTGTTTACAAGCAATGGGAAATATTTTAAAGGAAGGAAAATGCGTGCCACATCAACTGAACGAAAGACAAATGGAAAACTGAAAAGTCATCAGTAAAATGTTGCTTCAACAGCACGAAAGAAAATCTTTTTTGCATCGAATTGTGACTGGCAATGAAAAGTGGATTTATTTTGAGAATCCCAAACGCACAAAATCATGAGTTAATCCAGGTCAACCATCAACATCGACTGCAAGGCCACATCGCTTCGGAAAGAAGACAATGTTCAGCATTTGGTGGGATCAGGAAGGTGTGATGTATTATGAGCTTCTAAAACCAGGTGAAACCATTAATACTGATCGCTACCAACAACAAATAATCAATTTGAACCACACTTTGATCATAAAATGACCAGAATGGGCCAGGAGACATGGCAACATAATTTTGCTTCATGATAACACACCATCACACACTTCAAAACCAGTTAAAGAATAAAAGATCTTGCCTGGGAAGTATTAACCCACCCGCCGTATTCACCAGACCTTGCTCCTTCAGATTACCACTTGTTCTTATTGATGGCACACTCACTTTCTGAGCAGCACTTCAAAACATACGAAGAAATGGAAAGTTGGGTCTCTGAATGGTTTGCCTCAAAACAAGAAAAGTTCTATTGGGACGATATCCACAAATTACCTAAAAGATGGGGGAAATGTGTAGCTAGCGATAGCCATTACTTTGAAAACAGCACTTTTGATGTTTCTCTTGAAATTATCATGTTTACTTTGATTACAAAATCCGCCGTTATTAACTGGTACACCTAGTAAGTCATATTTGCATAAAATGTATTCTTAGACTATAGATACCTATTTTACTTTAATTTTATAATTTTTAGACACATTTATTATTGGTTTGTTTTATTTTGTTTTGTTTTTATTTCAGAGAGGGAGAGAGAGATAGAAACATCAATGAAGAGAGAGAATCATTGATTGGCTGCCTCATATACGCTCCCAACTAGGGATTGAGCCTGGGCATGTGCCCTGATCTGGAATCAACATGACCTTTGGTGCATAGGATGACACTCATCCAACTGAACCACATGTGCCAAGGCTAAACTCTCATTTTTATAAAACAAAACAAAAACAGAACAAACGCACAAAAGGAGGGCTATATCAATGTTAATAATAGTCATCTCTTGGTGGCAGAAATGGGTAGTTTTGCCTTTTAAACAGTTATTTATATTTGATTGCTTCTATAAGAAACATGTTTGTTAATTTTTAATAGGAAAAAGTCATTACCCTGTCCTCCCTCATCAGCATCAAAGTTTATGTTGTGACAGAGACTTGCAAAATCATGTCTTGATACTACAAAAGTCCACAGGCCGGTGCTCTGTCCACTGAGCCAAACTGGCTAGGGCTATTATTTCTTTTAGATGTACCTCTCATCTCTACTTACAAATGTTATCAGAAATTTAAAGTATATGTCAAATTGATCATCTAGAAAATTAATGTCTAGCATCCACAGGGGTTAAATGAAATAGGCACTTTTGTATACTGCAGGTAAATGTGTAAAGTAGTACAATCTCTTTGAGGGCAGCTATACCATATATATAAAGACCTTTAGTGTTCATAACCTTTTGTTTGACCTGATAATTCTTCTTTTAGGAATTATTCCTAAGATATTAAGATATTCCTGAAGACTTAAATGTATAAGGATATTTAGAATAGTTGTATAATAGTAAAAACAGGAAATAATCTTTAAAAAATTGGTTGACTTCTGATAGACCCACATGTGATCATATTGTGTTTTGTTTTTTTTTAACTGAACATTTATATACTCTTTTAATTGTTCCACAACATTATTTAGGTATTTCATGAGTTCAGAATCAGTAATTACAAGCAAGGTGAGCCCATATTTCTGCACTCTAGTAAAGGTTTTAGAAGGATATATGCCACACTGATATACAATGCTATGGTTTTTTTTTAAATCACCACCCAAGGACACTTTTTCCACTGATTTCCAGAAAGAGTGGAAGGGAAGAGTGGTCATATTGTTTTAAAGGATTTTTAATTTAATAGCACAGAAAATATGCTAAAAATATAATGAGTAAGAATAATATATACAGCCCTTGCTGGTGTGGCTTAGTTGGTTGAGCATTATCCCATGCACCAAAGGTCACTGGTTCAATTTCTGGTCAGGGCACATATCCAGGTTGTGGGTTCAGACCCAGTTGGGGTGCATACGGGAGGCAACTGATTGATGTTTCTCACATTAATGTTTCTCTCTCTCTTTGCTCTCATTTTCTCACTCTAAAAAAAATCAATAAAAACATTTTTTAAGCATAATTTATACAGTTGAACCTTAAACAACATGTGTTTGAACTGTCCAGGTCCACTGCTACATGGAATTTTTTCAATATATAGTTGGTCCTCCATATGCCCATGTTTTACATTCACAGATTAACCAACCAAACAGTATTTTTCAAACAGCTGGGAATCTATGAATGGGGAAGTCCAAATATATGCATTATTCTGTGCCATTTTACATAAGGGTCTGTAGCATCTGGTGGAGAGAGGGGGTCACCTGAAGCCAATTCCCCATGACACCAAAGGATGACTTCTAAGTTAAGCTTTGGGAGACTCAAAGTTATCCAAGGGTTTTCTACTGTGCAGGGGGAGAAGGTCTCCTCCCTTAACCCCACGTTGTTCAAGGGTCACCTGTACTAGCATATATTTCACTTGTTTTAAAACTTTTTTTTTTTTTTTTTTTGCCCTGGCCGGGTAGCTTAGTTGGTTAGAGCATCGTCCCAATATGCCAAGGTTGTGGATCCCTGGTCAGGGCACATATAAGAAACAACCAATGAATGCATAATGATAAATAAATGGAATAATAAATCGATCTCAAATAAAAAAATAAATACACTTTTTAAATGCATAGAATATGCTTGTTCATGTATCCCACCAGATATATAGATATATATGACAACTGATTGTTTCTGGGGAGTGATGGGGAAGGTAAGGGTCAAGTGCAGGAGGGAGAATTTTTCACTATATGTCCTTTTAAATCCTTTGACTTTATTTTTTAATATATTGTATATATTTTTAGAGAGAGAGGAAGTGAGAGAAAGAATGAGTGAGAAACATGGATGTGACAGAGACACATCGGTTGTTTTCCATATGCACACCAACTGGGGACTGAACCCACAACCTGGGCATGTGCCCTGACTGGGAATCAAACCAGCGACCTTTTGGTGCCCAAGACAGCACTCAACCAATTGAGCCACACTGGCCAGGGCAAATTAGTTGACTTTTTTAAACTATATATATGTATTACTTTTAAAGACAAAGACATATTTTAAATGTTTCTTTTTATACTTTATATTTTTTCCATATTTTCTGCTATGATGGTGAGTTATTTTAAATAAAAATTAACTATTTGGCATAGAAGATTACTTAAAAACTAGTAGTACAGCAGATTATAGAACATTCTGTAGGCCAAAATAAGGAGAAAAATAGTTTTAGCCCTTTAGTTCTTAAATTGGTTGGGGAAAAAACTATTGCCCAGTATTTTTCCTTTGTGTGGAAATTCCTCATAGTGTATTTTTGATGAAATGTAGTTTGCTGTTTTCATGATACAAAACTTTTTTCTTCAAATGTTTTGATGTGCTTTTTAAATTATCTTAGAGATTCTGATATACTACTTCTGTACCCTGTGTTGAAAATCACATAGCTACTGTATGTCTCTCTAAGTAAAAAAGATAGGGCATCCATATGCTTATTGAAATATTTCAGCTGAACTCTATTTGATTTTTATTTCAGGATGAATTTACAGGAATTGAGCCTTTGAGTGAGGATGCTATTATCACAGGTTTCAGGAACATAACTATTTGTCCTAACCCAGAAGACTCCTGTGACTTTGCTAGAGCAGCTCGTTTTGTATCCACTCCTTTTCATGAGATAATATCCTTGAAGGATCTCCCTTCTGATCCTGAGAGACTGTTGCAGGAAGAGGATCTAGATGTGAAGACCTCTGAGGACCAACAGACTACTTGTGTCACTATTTACAGTTCACCTCTCAGCATCAAGAAGCTGAGGTGATTGATGATTACAGGTTGCACAAACCAGGTTATTTAAGTGCTCTCTTATTGTGTGTGCTAATCAGTTGTAGCAATTAATTATCTCTTACTACCTGTCAGGTACTGTGCTAAGTGCTTTGCATGACAATAGGACTCCCCCAGATAAAGTGTCAAAGGAATTTAGTAATTGATTTAAATATGAGGGTCAGAAAAGTACATTTTGATGGTTAGGAGACTGAGAGGCCCAGGAGGATCATGGTGTATACCTGATTGGGAGAGAAGAAGCATTTACTTTTTTCTTTAATATTAAGTTTAATAGTAGAATAACTTTTTTTAAAAATATATATTTTATTGATTTTTTACAGAGAGGAAGGGAGAGGGGTAGAGAGAAACATCGATGAGAGAGAAACATCGATCAGCTGCCTCCTGCACACCTCCTACTGGGGATGTGCCTGCAACCAAGGTACATGCCCTTGACTGGAATCAAACCTGGGACCTTTCAGTCCGCAGGCTAATGCTCTATCCACTGAGCCAAACCGGTTAGGGCAATAATAGTAGAATAACTTGATACTAACTTTGGTTAGGCAACTAGAGATGTATTTTTAAAAAGTATACTTTGATAGAGAAGTGGAAATGAACAAAGAATAATTAGGAGGGAATGACATAGAGAGCCAGAGACTAATAAGCCTTATGATCTATCCATATTTAAAAGTTGGCTAATTTTAGCAAACTTATTCCAGCTTCGGGAATATTCTTAAGTTTGCCAATTTTTGTTTTTAAATTGCATTTTCAGACTTTTTCTCCAACAAACTTTTTATCAAATTTGTTAGCATGTTTTCACCTTGAGTAATGTTGGTTTCCCTTTTTCTTTATTGATCCTTTCTTTTTGCAGAGTAAAAAATCCAGAGAAGCAATCAACAGGTAGAAAATTAGTGTCTATTTCAGTTTTCTCAATCATTTAGGATAGATATAGAATAGGCATTTACTATAGATTAGATAAATAAAGCATTAGAAATTTAATGCTAGGTATTGCTTGTTAACCAGGGTAGGTAAAGTTACCTAGATTCTGATTATCAATCTACTTTTGTTTCAGGAAAATAATGGCCTTTTAAAATAAGACTATTAAATATCAAAATGTTATATAACAGATAAAATTGACAGGTATTTTCCTTATGAGGATTGACTGATTTGTAATTCTTTCAGCCCAATTATTGAAGACAGCGGTGAGGCCACACATTCCTCTGGCTTCTCTGGTTCTTCTGCCTCAGTTATAAGCACCTCCTCCATCAAATGTCTTCATATTCCTGAGAAACTGGAGCTTACTAATGAGGCTACAGGTAAGTACACATATACCACTGACTTGTAAGCAAACATCTACATCCATGTGTAGTGCACACTTGTTTATCTCAGCAAACTGAACTGTTTTTCTTTTCTAGAAAAGTTACCATAAATTGTGAAATTTCTAAAATAGATTAGTACTAACAGAACATCCTATATATTAATAGGCTAATAGGCAAATTGACCTAAAGGTGGAACAACCAGTTGCTATGATGTGGACTGACCACCAGGGGTCAGACACTTAATGCAGGTGCTGCCTCCTGGTGGTCAGTGCGCTCCCACTGGGGGAGCACTGCTCAGCCAGAAGCCCTGAGCTGTGCTTACAGCTGGCGAGTGCAGTGGTGGTGGCAGGAGCTTCTCCCGCCTCTGTAGCAGCACTAAGGATGTCTGATCAGGCCTTGGACATCGCCCGAGGGCTCCCGGACTGTGAAGAGGGCACAAGCCAGCGTGACAGACACCCGCCCCCAGTGCACGAATTTTGTGCACTGGGCCTCTAGTAATAGCATAAAGACCTGAGATAGATGAGTTTTGTTAGGTTACCAGTATTGATCATGCAATCTTGTTTTTCGCCCTCCTCTGTTATAATACTCATTTTAGATTTTTTGGGTGTGTTTTTTTACAACTTCTCCTCCTCCCCCAGAAAACCCCATTCAGTCACCCTGGTGTTCACAGTATCGCAGACTACTGCTAAAATCCCAACCAGAGCTGAGTGCTTCTGCAGAGTTTTTTGTAGAAGATAGACCAATGCCTAAGTTGGAAATAGAGAAGGAAATTGAACTGGGTAAGTACCACTGGATGCATGTCCTTTTGTGTATGACAGTATACTAGTAAGTGATTATTTTTGTACTTGAGCTTGATGCTTTTGAACAATAAATATTTCTAGATTACAAGAAACAGAATCATTGATAAGTTCTTGTCCTACTAACAATAGGAATTCTGTCTTCCCTTTCAGTATTTAATGATTTTTTTTAATATGTTTTTATTGATTTCAGAGAGAGGAAGGGAGAGGGAGAGATTGAAACATCAATGATGAGATATAAACATCTATCAGCTTCCTCCTGCATGCCCCCTTTTGGGGATCAAGCCTGCAAACTTAGCGTGTGCCCTGACTGAGAATCAAACTGTGACCTCCTAGTTCATGGCTCAATGCTGAGTCACACCAGCCTGGCTAACAAATGATTTTGAAAAGTATTCTAGCTGCTACTGACTGACTAATTACAAGGTGCTATTAGCCCTTAAACCAGGAAGTAAAAGCTAGGGGCCCTATATACAGTATATTCCAGTGGTTTTTAAATGAAATCAAAACCTTCTCAACAGGTAATGAGGATTATTGCATTAAACAAGAATACCTAATATGTGAAGATTACAAATTATTTTGGGTGACACCAAGAAACTCTGCAGAGTTGACCATAATAAAGGTAGGACTGATTCCTTGTCATTACAATTAACTTGTAAATAAAGTGAGTTGAAGTAATAACTGTGTCCCCATGGTACCATCAAATTCTTTGAATAGTAAGTTTCTTATAGGAAAACCACTGATGCTTCAAGAAATCACTCACCATTACATTCCAGGACCAGATATCAAAAATAAGAAGCTATTGTGTAACTCTCTTAATATGTCCAAACATACTCAGTATTCTGTAATTTTATCTTTTTGAGAAAATTTGAAATTTTCTGCCCTGCTCCAGTATCGACAAGTTACATTCTAGACTTCACACACACACAATATTATTTTGAAATTTTCATTCACCACCATCCCAGGGATTCACATTACCTCATTCTTAGATTGCATGCCCAGTTAATTGGATTTCATTTTGTTCTTTCTTGGTTTAAGCCCTCATGCTTTAGTAGCTTCCTGAGAAGAGATGTGTGGAATGTAAGTTTTTTGAAATCTTGCATTCTGAAAATTTCTTATTCCACATCTTTACTTGATTAGTAGTTTGGATATTAGAATTCTTTGTTTAAAACACTTTGGAAATTTTTTTAAATATGTTTTTATTGATTTGTAGAAAGGGGAAAGGAGAAGCAGGTGGTCTTGTGGCATAGATTTGGTTGCTCTCAGTTCTTTTGTTACAGATTTACTAGAAGCCCGATACATGAAGATTCATGCTAGAATGGGCTTTTCTTTCCCTGGCTGCCAGCACTGCCTTTCCACTCCAGCCCAGCCCCTTTCTCCTCAGGCCCCAGAGTTGCCTCTTTCCACTCTGGCCCTGCCTTCCCACGCTGCCCAGAGGCCCTGAGAGACCGGGGGTGGGGCAGAATGCCTACATCATCGCCATGGCTATGATGAAAGCATCCTGCCCCCATCACTCGGCACCTGTGTATGCAAATTAACTGCCATCTTTGTTGGGTTAATTTGCATATCACTCCTGATTGGCTGGTGGCATAGCAGAGGTACGGTCAATTTACATGTTTGTCTATTATTAGGTAAGATGCCTTTCAAAACATCCCTTTACTGTTATTTCTGTTGGGGTTTAGAAGGGCTGGAGGGAATGTTTTTAATATGCCAACAATAACCACAGATTCTAATGGCTCTTATTTTTAAATATCATTTCTTACTAGGTATCTTCTCAAACTATCCCATGGGACTTTTATATCAACCTCAAGTTAAAGGAACGTTTAAATGAGGAGTGTGATTATTTGTGCAGCCATTATCAGTACCAAGATGGCTGTATCATTTGGCACCAGTATACAAACTGCTTCACCCTTCAGGTTTGCAATAACATAAAAACAATTTCAAGTCCTCAAGTAGAGAGATTTGTGTTCCATTTAGCAAAAGAATTTAGTACAAAATTCTTGTTAATTCTCTAGAAGTAGACCAACTCATTGTATATGAAAAGCATTGATCATTTTCTTTTCCCAAGTTATTTTGACCAAGACCTCTTTTAACTTAAATCAATGTTCAGACATACACAAAAGTAGATAATTGTGTAATGACCCTGTCATCTATGATCATCATCAGCTCATGGTTCCTCTTGTTTTAAATTCCTGGTTGGTTAATTCCAATTTCTCTGCCATGTCTGGTTTTGACACTTGGTCTGTCTCTTCAAATTTGGGTTTTGCCTTTTAGTATTCCTTGTAATTTTTTTTTGATGGCCAATATGATATACTGGGTAAAAGGAACTGCTGTAAATAGACCTTTAGTAATGTGGTGATAAGGTGTGAGGGGAGGAAGGGGGAGTACTGTATAGTCCTGTAATTTATGTTTTTAGGAGCCTATGTCTCTGTGTTTCTGTCCTTCCCTACCCCACATCCTTGTGTGGAACAGGCTAGCTAGAGTGGGCTGGAGTTGGCTTTCCCTTCCCGGGTCTGACAGGCTCTGGGTAACTAGTTTCCCATGAGGCAGGCCCTGTTAAGAACAGAGCACTCTGGGCTATTTCACATGGTTTCTTCTCTTCTCCTCCTGCAGAAGCACGAGAGACATTTTTGCCACTATTTACTGTGAGAACCTGGTCTAGCTCCTATATAGTAAATGCTCACAAAAGTGTAGATCTTTGCTTACAGATCCTAGAAGAGTTACAGAGCTTTTTACTCTTACCCCCACTGGATTATGTTTAGAACCCAAACACATGTAACATTTTCTTTGTAATGTTCTTAAGAAGGTTTTGCTGCATATTTTGACTGTAGTATGATTTCCCTAAATGGTTGGAATAAGGGTATTTTAAAACCACCATTTATAGAACACCTTTTATGGGCCAGGTTTGTCCTTAATGCTCTTAGTCCATTATTACATTAAATCCTCACAAACAATCTTATAGGAGAGCAATGTTGTTAAAACTGGGACAAAGGCCCAACCTACAAAAGAGCCCCCAATTCCAGTACAGAACAACAAGAAAGAGGACAAAGCAGCAGCAAGCAAGGTGTTGAATATAAGTACAGTCACCCTAACTTAAAAGACAGTGAATTTTGTTGTCCTTCTATCTCCAGGATCTTTTTCAACACAGAGAATTGATTACCCATGAAATAATGGTGTTGATTGTTTATAACCTTTTGACAATCGTGGAGAAACTACACAAAGCAGAAATAGTCCATGGTGACTTGAGTCTAAGTACTCTGATTTTTAGAAACAGGTTGGTCCTTTTCATTCTTTTATGCTTCTGTTAGCTTTCTCTCAAACATAGATAGTTACCATTTTCTTTTGTCTTTCAATAAATGCCACATTGACAAACACAGTATGTTAAGAAAATATTTGCTACCTAAATATCAATAACCATTTAAACAGTCAATAGTTTAAAAGTATTCAAAGGAAAAAAAATTTTTGGAAATACATTAATTCAGAAAAAAAATAATTAGCCACTCTGAGTATTGTGATGATTCCTATCAAAAAGAAAAGAAAATATGAATATTTTGGGGAATGTAAAGTAGATTGTCCGGTTTTTCTTTGAGTGGGACCAGTACAAATCTAGTGAGTATGCTAGTAAAACCAAGGCACTGCTTAGTTTCAAAGACCAAAGCTTAAATCAGGCCAAATTAAGGCAATTGCCAAGAGGAATAAGTAAAAACCAGAATATAAATGCAAACTATGCCAAGAAAAGGGGCTTAGTGTTCAAATTAAACCCAGCTTAGCCATCAGGTTCAAGGGGTAAGTGGAGAGCAGGAAATAAGAAATAAAGCCCAAATACTAAGAACTGAGAAAATATAGAACACATTAAGGCATGTACAGTAGAATATTACTTGGCTATAAAAACGAAGGAAATCTTACCTTTTGTGATAGCATGGATGGACCTGGAGAATATTATGCTAAGTGAAATAAGCCAATCAAAGAAAGACAGATACCATGTGATCTCACTTACATGTGGAATCTAATGAACAAAGTAAACAAAAAATAGAATTAGACTCATAAATACAGAGAACTGACTGACAGCTGTCAGAGGGGAGGAGTGTTGGGAGGCTGGGTGAAAAAGGTGAAGGGATTAAGGAAAAAGAAAACCACATATATATAACATGTAGACACAGACAGCAGTGTTGTGATAGCCAGAGGGAAAGGGGAGTAGGGGGTAGGTGGAGGTAGGCAAAGAGACTTTGCTTGGGGCACTGGGAGCATGATGCAGTGTGTGCAGATGGTGTTTTATTGAGTTGTACACTTGAAACCTACATGGTTTTGCAAACCAATGTCACTCTATTAAATTTAATTAAAAAATAAAGAACGAACACATTAAGGCATGAACAAGGCAGGCATAGTCCATAGTTTTTGTTTTATGGGAAGGACTAGAGGACCAGCATACCTTTGTAGTGATTACTGGTCTCATGGTATTTGAGTAAAGCCGTTTGGTTTAAAGATGCTTTGTCTACCCCAACCCTGTGTCTACCCCAACCTTAGGTAAGCAATTAACTTTCTCTGAGGCCACTGATGTACACTAAAAGCAGCAATCATTCCTTACATTTCTCCTGATTACTTAATCTGTAAGAGAAGACTCAATTCAACTCTAAATTATAGTTGGTATGGAAATTAAAGAAACCCTCAGTGTATTTCTGCAATTATAACCAAAAGAACTGAAGCATCCCAACTTCTTTCCGGAGACAGCAGAACCCTAAAGTCTTCCCCAGGCATAATACAGCAGCATTTCTCATCCAGGGCACCAAAAGTATTTTGGATAAGATAATTCTTCATGCCAGTCTATTCCAAACATTTTAGGATGTTTTATGCCACTATTCTCCCATAGCTGTCCCCACCCCATCCAATTAAATACAACTTATATTCCCCCAGCCATGTGACCACCAGACTCCCACCCCCACCCCCACCCCCATGTGTTCCCAATGTGAAAACCCCAGGTACAGTTTTTTTTCACTGTGTTTCACAACACTGAAAGTTTAGAGGATAATGCTAGAGTTCTCTGGTCTACCAAAGTTTTAAGCAAAGGGATATTCAAAGCCTTTTAAGGATTGGGCATTTGGGCACTATGTATTTAGATATCCCTTCTTTTTGTCACGATTTGTCAAATGTGATAGGAAATTTCATATACATTCAAAAGGATTTAAAAGAGCCTTTGAAATCATTTAATGCAGTGCTTATATATATTTTTTTTGTGATGAAATGAGATCCAAAATAGTGAAATGCCTTGTCCAAGGTAACAGTGAGTGGCTAATTAGAGAGTGAGGAGATCTTCCTACTTCTTTTTATTAACCTAAGAAACATTTTTCCTATCTCTCCCAAATTTAAAAATATATAGAAATTACAATTTTGTGATGGCCAAAACAGTTGCATCATATAAAATGGGAGCAAATATAAATTTTAAGGTAAAATAGATCGTTCTGTGCTGTAGACATACGTAAGTGGTTTAATCAAAGCCTCTATTTAGGAATAGAGGACCTGCCACCAATGTCAATCAGGGATTTGAGGGAACTGAGAAAAGCAGAGAGACAAAGAAACACAAAAGTAATCCGTTCTTTTCTCTCACATATAGTTCCTACATCTCTTTGAATAGTAGCTTTATTGCATGGAATAGATAAACCCAAGGAAATAAAATTAATGGTGAATTAGTGATACAAAATTATTTTTCTGTTTGTTTGTTTTTGTTTTAGGAAATAAGGGTTGAAATAAGAGTAAGGTTGGATTTGGTGTTAGTTTAATAGAAAACAGGATAGATTTCAATATAGGTTGCATTTTACAAAAAAAAAAAAAAGAAGAAGAAGTCCTATATTTTCCGTTACAATCTGGGAGAAAGGAACCTGACTGAAAATGAAAACTTGGAAAATCTAATCTATAGTAGTAAACAGAAAGGTTATAACACCTATAAAAGCTTAATTTTCTCCATCATAATTCTCACCGGTGTATAAATAAATCATTGCTTTTGTATGAGTTAATATGTACAGTGTAAGGCAGAGGCCTGCACTCTACTTTCAGTACTTACATATGGAAACTTGATAAATGTTCTGTGGTGACCACGCGCTATGGTTTAGATATATACTAATGCTTGTGTCAGTAAGCTGTAATCTTGACAATCCCCACTTGCCCACTTGGGTGGATAGACACTACCACTGCTTCTACAGGTATGTTTTCAAAACTAACCACTGGGGGGAGCTATTGGCATAGCTAAGACACACCTGCATTACCTCTTTTTTTTTCTTTTTGGTTTAAGACCAGCTATGCAGCTTTTTTCATGGCCTATTTTTTATTATCTCTTTCTCTTAAATCTGGGCTTAGAATCTACGATCCCTATGATTGTGATAAGAACACTCAAGCTTTGAACATAGTGGACTTCTCCTATAGTGTGGACCTTAGAGCACAGCTAGATGTTTTTACCGTCAGCGGTTTTCGGACTGTACAGATCCTGAAAGGACAAAAGATCCTGGCTAACTGTTCTCCCTACCAGGTAAGTGTAACAAGCCTGAGCAAATACGGAGAGGATTTCTTCATCTCTCTTTTCTAGATAAGCTGTGAAAGCTCTAGTATTTACTGATACTGTCTCTCCTGGAATAGATGACCTAATTTTCAAATATCATCAAGTCAAGCAAAATATACCTTTTTTCTTTGCCACAACATTAAAGAATATATACAGATACATGCAAACCCATGATTAACTCAGTAACCTAAGTGTCAGGATTATTTCTAGCATTTATCTATGTAGTAAGTCATTCTCTGTGATCTCTGTAAAATAAGGATGATCTGCTCTGTGTACATAAAAATTGTTGTGAGGATTAAATTAAAAAATATAAAGGGAACATTAGGACAAATGTGAAGTGTTTTATACATTATATGCACAGCCCTTTCTGACTCAGTTCTGGACAGATAGTATTTGCTGATTGAATATGTAGCATGAACCTGAATTAGTCATATGGACCACATTTAGATCACAGCTGGAGTCCATGCAAATTCAGTAGATCTACAAATTTGAATTTGACAGTTCAGTTATTTTTGTTACCTTTTGTTCTTAAGGATAGTTCCTAGAGTTGGCTCCATTGATCACTTCTTTGGGGGAGCTTCTCCCTTTACTGTAAGGGTATGGGGCAGTCTACTAAAATATATGTCATAAAATAAATTTAATCTCTCTAGTATCTTTCAACTTCCTATATAAATAAATTGCCATGAATCCTGGTCGGTGTGGCTCAGTTGCTTGGAGCATTGTCCCATACACCAAAAGGTGGCGGGTTTGATTCCCAGTCAGGACACATACCTAGGCTGCAGGTTTGATTACCTGTCGAGCTGAGTGTGGGAGACCACTGAACAACGTTTCTCTCTCCCTCCCTCCCTCCCCCCTCCTTCCCTCCCTCCCTGCCTTCCTCTCTCAAAAATAAATAAAAATAATTAAATAAATTGCCATGATAGTAGCAGAGAATTGTTTTAGCTGATGGTGCTTTTTGTGATTTCAGGTAGATCTGTTTGGTATAGCAGATTTAGCACATTTACTATTGTTCAAGGAACACCTACAGGTCTTCTGGGATGGGTCCCTCTGGAAACTTAGCCAAAATATTTCTGAGTAAGTATTGGTGATTTCAGGGTCTTTGCCTGCTCAAATAATTTTCTTTTTCTATTGGGTGCTCTCTCTGCTTTGGCAGCCTTAGTTTTCTTAGTCCCAATGCCATGATTCCATTAATTTCAACAGTTTTTATTAAGTATCAGTGGAGCACCTAGGACAAAGGAATTGGTAATTAAAAACAAGAAACTATTCAGACTTCAGGACATCATTCTAGACCTAGATGTATCATATAGACTCCAACTGTAGTATTGAGCCTCTTAATTAGAAATGTTAGTAGAAACATTTCATGAAAATAATTTTCTAACCAATTGGTGTTAGTGTTATACCCCTTTTTAATAGCTGTTGTTATCAAAAGTTAATAACCATCTCTTGAAGATAGTTAAATTTCTAAATTATATACTAATTGTAGGCTATTATTTATTTAGTGAAGGGGTGGAACCAAAGCAGAGAACTGAATCTCCTTGGTGAAGAAGTAAATGCTCTTTTAATAAGAGCTGCTTGGTCTCAGAACTTTAGTACTCCCTCAAGCCTGATCATGAAACTTATTAAATATCCCATGTTTCACTTTAGTTTATCAGAGCTAATAACTTCCCAGAATAAGTTTACCAAGGCATCACTAATACATTCTTTGGTTTTAAAAAATCAGTGTTGAAGATTTAACACTCCTTCTCCTTCATTCCCCATTCCCAACAATTGAATTGCATTTTTTTCTTTATTTAATTTAGAATTTGGCCAATCTTATTTGCCTCCAACATATACTTTAAAAAATAGGCTTGAAATATAACACAAGACACATAGGATAGATTCAGGTGCCTCCAGTTGTTTATGAACCTAGGTGGGTCTAACAAACAGAAACAGGTGGGTCAGTTGGAATTTCCTAATAGCTCTGCCTTATACAATAATGGCAGCTTTTCTGATTTGAGGGGGGGGAAAAAGTACAAACATCATAGACTAAGCAGCAGTTACTTCAGTCAAGCTTAGGATTCTTGGAGGGTTGTGAAGATAATAAACCACTAGGTAGGGGGAGAGATTCTATAATCTTTCTAATGACCTAGACTTTAGGAAAGTTAGAGGAGACAAAATTCATTTTTCTGCTATTTGTAGAAGAGAAGTGCTGCATCTTAGTAAAGAGAGGAAATTTATTGGTTTAGATGAGAGACTTTTTTCTTTTAAGTGCATTGTATTATGGCTTTTCCCATTATGATAGTCTTTTTGAGTTTCACCTTGGACTTCCAAAGTGCTATTTGAATGATCTCTAACCCTAGAGTTCTAGGCATTACCTTAAATCATATGGTACATAAATGTACCACTGAGTTAAACACAGAAAGAATTTTAACTTTTACATGCCTAATATTGACAGAAATGGTTTTTATATATTTTTAGGCTAAAAGATGGTGAATTGTGGAATAAATTCTTTGTGCGGATTCTGAATGCCAATGATGAGTCCACAGTGTCTGTTCTGAGGGAACTTGCAGCAGAAATGAATGGGGTGTTTGACACCACATTCTACAGTCACCTGAACAAAGCTTTATGGAAGGTAGGGAAGTTAATTGGTCCTGGGGCTTTGCTCTTCCAGCAAGATAGGCAGTCAAGTCTCTCACAGGTTCCTGCCTAAAACCACTGGTTCTGCTGTAGAACACTAGACCTGTCTATGCTATAAGCTACTCTAGGATGCATTTAGATACACTACCAACACTTTCTACTTTTTGGTAGTGGTGTACCTCTAGGTAACTGGCGGTTTTTTTTACACAGTAATGTACCTATTCTCCTTGTCAAACTTTAACAAAGAACTGTTTTATTCTAAATGGACTCCATGTGAATGGGTACCTTGTTGTCGTTCATTGCATTTGTCTCTACTTTTCCCTTTCATAATTTGTGATGTGTACCCTTCTGATCACTGTATTTTGTAAATAATAAAATAGTATTTGTTAAATTTGTGCTTCTAACATCTCATCTACTTTTTGCCAACTAAGATAATAAATGGCTTGGTTTTGTAGACAGGAGCTCTTTTACCATGGAAATTTATAGATCTTATATTTGGAACTGTTATGATAGATTCGTAACAAGACAGTGGCCAACCATTCCTTTAGGTGTTCCTGACCTTTCACTAAGTGGTCTAAATTGAAAAGTAGATAAAATATTTACACAAGGCCAAATTTTCTTAACTTTCAAGTGGCAAGATTATGTTTTCAGTATATCTTAATTAGAGGCCTGGTGCACGAATTCATGCACCAGTGGGGTCCCATGGCCTGGCCTGCAGGATTGGGCCAAAACTGGCTCTCCGACCTCCCCCGAGAAGTCCCGGATTGCAAGAGGGCGCAGGCCAGGCGAGGGACGCAGGAGGTTGGCCATCCAGGGAGGGACTGTGGGAGGGCTCCAGGGCGTGTCCGGCTCATCTCGCTCAGACACAATCAGCCAGACCCCAGCAGCAAGCTAACCTACTAGTCAGTTTCTGCCCCCTGGTGGTCAGCATACATCATAGCGCGCGGTTGAGTGGCCTTAGCATATCATTAGCATATTACACTTTGATTGGTTGAACAGATGACTGGACGGTTAGCATATCAGGCTTTTATTATATAGGATGTTTTAATTTTTATCCACCCATCCCCTTTGTCTGTTTATATAATCTAGTGGTGCTGTTGCTACTGGGTCTCTTGATTGTGACAGTGGCTATAGAAAGGAAAAGGAAAGGTTTTCAATGTGGTTTAGCAACCCTTTAGAAATAGAGTAATCATCATTCTGTTACATACAGAATGACTTGGTGGAGGCTTGAAGGAATAGAAGGAGATTTTGTTGTTTGGAAGATTTGAAGAGACAGAGGTCAGAATCTACCTAATAAAAGAGTAACGTGCTAATTGATCATACCTTCATGATGCCCACCAGCCAATCAGGAGTGAGCATGCAAATTAACCCAACATCTTTGTTGGGTTAATTTGCATACACAGGCACTGAGTGGCTGGGGGTGGGGCGGAATGCTTGTGTAGTTGCCATGGCAGCGACACAGGCGTTCCACACCACCTCAGCTGCTCTGGGCAGTGTGGGAAGGCAGAAAGGCTGCTCCAGCCAGAGCAAAGGCGGTGCCGGCAGCCAGGGGAAGGAAGGCCCATTCTTGCACGAATCTTTGTGCATCGGGCCTCTAGTGAAAAAATAACTTTGAAGTATGGAATAATTTGTAAAAGAATAGTTCTAGATGAAGTAGTGAGCCCCCAAATGGAAGCATGGACTACACCTGGCCTTGGTGATAGGGGAAAAAATTGGTATAAAAGGGCACTAAAAATTATCTATTTTATATCTAAATATCAAAATTAATATGACTCCATGCAGATGCCTGATTTTTTTTTTTAAAGCTCTAGTAGTCACTGTTACTGCTGTGACAGTAAAGATTGCTGGAAAGTAGAAAATTCTAAATATATCGCAACTAAAAATATATAAGCATATATAGTTGAAGCACTGAAACATGACTTGGATCTAGAATATCCAAGTTAGAAATTCTTGCTCTTATCCAAAATAACATTTTCATGTTTACTTCGCATACAACTGTTGATGTAAAGTTACGTATCTGTATCGTCTGTGTAATTGAGCCCTTCAGCGCCTCTGCTTTCCTCATTGTTCAATCTACTGCTTTGCACAAAGTCATTACTCTGAGGCTGGACAATGAACCTAGATTCTTTCTTAGCATAAGCTTAGCTACAGTCTAGTGAATTCTTCAGCAACCTTGACAGCATGGCTGACAAACCACTGCTCTCTGGAGAAAGCTTTATTTCTGAAAGTCCACTCAGAGGAGAGGCGGAGAATCTGAGGAAGCTACTTACTAGAGAACTTGCAACTGTTTTGCCACCTCTCCCTCCATTTCCCATCCCTCCAACTCCAGGCCTTCTTTGTAGAGGAGAGAAAACAGTACCTGATCAGTTAGGTCATCTTAGCATAAGCATAAAACCACAAAGCGGGCACATTTTCATTTCTCGTATATTTTATGGTTGTTTTTCTTGGGAGAAAGAAGCCTGTGATTTTTGGCAGAAGGTTCAAATAATCCTTATTTCTTGTCTCACTAAGGCAAGAATAGCATAATGAGGACCTAGAAGAAAAATAAACATCTGAAAAGACAGGATTTTCACTTTTGTTTGAAAAGAGGCCATGGAATATATAGTGCCTCACCATTCACAAAGTGTGCATCCACCAACCTTCTACCATTGAAAGCCTGTGTCCTATGCCGGTTGTATAAGAACCTGCCAGTTACAGTGCTCTAACTGATGCCAGACCTGAGGCTGGAAATAAAATGGTTTCCTATAACAGCTGGACTTTAGACTGTTAGTTGAGCTATTACCTCAAGGTAGATAAGAAAGCCTTTCAGATGGTTAATACTGGCTCTTTGAAATTAATCTCCTTATTGTATTTAGGCTAAAGTTTTTAAGCAAAGAAGTGCTTCTTTTCTGTTACATCCGAAAATGAGAAATTATTCATCCAACTCTTTCTAATATGTTAAAATTTGCTTCCAATCTGGCTCCTAAAGTTAAGACTTGTGAGAAAGAAAGGTACATTAAAAAAATTTTTTTTTGATATAACAAACTTCAACCTTAATGATGTTCATGGTTCCACCAAAGACACAAGAAGCCATGACTAGAATAGGATGGAGATGGCATTTCAAATCTGTAAGTATTTTTCTCTTTCCGAGTCCAGTGCAGCTAGAGAGCAGGTCCAGTTCCTGAGTAGGGGCGGCTGGGGATTGAGAAATGAAAGAAAGAGACAAGACACAGAGATAGAAGGAAAAGCTGGGACCGGGTGGGACCGCTGCCCTCTTCTGCTGGAGAGACAATGACCCAGGGCCAATCCAGCAAGTTTATTTTATATCCCAAATACCAGGAAGTTTTACCAAAAGGTCAAGACAAAAGGAGAGTATTTGCATTCTTGAGTAGGCCGGAGCATTCCTGGTGCTTGACTGGATTTACATATCAAAACACTCTCCCCGATACCTGGGCAAAGGTGAGAGTCAGTGCTGATAACACATCTGCCTTTTTGGTAAATGTGTATCCAAGACGTGGCTTTGCCTGTTGCCTTAGGTTCAGCTGACAATAATTAAAGAAATGCCCATGTGCCTTCCCAGGCGCTGTCTACACAAATCAGTGTGGGGAGAGATGGATTAGTTCATAACTGCTGTGGAAGGAATGGATTGGAGTTTGAACTCTCTCATTAGTGCCACCACTAGTGTGTGCAGTACCTCCGTACAAAGTAGAGGAGGGCCCTTCCTCTACTGGGCTCTGCCTCTCAGGGCACTGTTGCTCGGCTGATTTCAGACGCTGCTCAGTCTGGTGCCCTTGTGCAATGAGTAAGTTCCATAGCTATGCACTGTGGCCTTTGCCTATTTTACTGCTTACCCACAAAACAATTTTAGATAGATCAAAAATGTTAATATAAAAATGAAAATATAAAATACTAAATGACTTCATAATCTTGTCTGTGTAACATAAAACTAAGATATAAATAAGAAGATTGCTGTATTACTATAGTAGATAAACAAAATCTAACATGGCCACTTATCTCTCCCCTCAAAAACAAGAAAAACACTCCATAAATTCAAAGCAGGAAAAATTACTTAAAACATATACTTGCATCATCTTTCACTTGGATTGTCTCAAGGTCTTGTAACTGTTGCATTATTTCCCCCACCTACCTCCAGTCATATATGAACCCTCCAGTAGTTTCCCCTCTCACACAGCACATCTGAAGACCTATCACCCTGACAACACCCTACCAGATCTGACCTCGCTGTTTCCTGACCTCTGTCCTGACTCCAGTTTTTCTTGTTCACTCCAGTCTGCCCACCTGCTTTCTGCTCCTCAAACATGCCAACTAGTTTCTCTCTTTATGGCCTGTTTGCTTTGCCATTTCTCCTGCCTGGAACATCTTCTCCTGGGTTTTCACATTAATTACTCCCTTATTTCCCTTCATGTGTCTTCTCAAATACCCATTTTATCAGAGGTCTTCCCTGGCCATTCTGTACAAAACAGCATCCCCAGACACACTGCTATCACCTTCTATACTCTCTATACTAGTATGTATTTCTTTTCTTGTATCCCACTACAGTCAGATCTCATTTCTTGAATGTCTCCCATCTCGAACAATTCGGTTCTCGACCAAGTTAGCAGACAAAAATGTCTTGGGCCAAAACTTCAGTTTTCAACCTGACAACCCTTTCATGCTGATATCTCAGCATGACAAAAAGCATTAAGCTTTTTGGAGAGAGTGCTTTTGTTGTGGGTGATTAGCACTATTTTAAAACATAAAGAGGCCATCAAGAGTGCTAATATTGCTAAGGGTGTGAAAGTGCTCACAAAACAGCAACCACAGGCAATTGAATAGGTAGAAAAGCTTGTTGATTGGATAAAGGAAAAGCATTTAGCCAGTGATAGCATTTTGTAGGCAGTGATATATGAAAAATTTCTTTACGGCTATTAGAAAATGGTTCTATAAATTCCAGAAAAGAAATTTTTAAGAAAAGACATATACTGTATATAAGAAAGGTTTGAAATAGAATCAATTGGGGGTCTGGAATGGATTAATTCAATTTACATTATTTCTAATGATTCGGTTTTATAAGAAATAAGGTTCCACTGTACTAGAATTTAAGCTCCTAAGGGCAAGAATTTTGTTTCCTGTAAAAATGCAACATAAACCTGAAATTTTCATCATTCACCTAGTAAATAGTTGAAAATTGTGTTTGAGGATGAGGAGAACAAATTTAGTACATTATTGGGTGATTTGTCTATTTTTATTAAATTTAAATATTTATTTCCTTCAGTTGATAAAGTTTCCTAATATTTATCTTAAACCTTGGCACAGGTGCTCAAAGATAAAGCACTGTTTGTAATCATTGTCCTCCCTGCTTCTAAGGCTCATTATTCCCAAAAGGATAATCAATGTGACAGATCCTGGGAAAATAGGAGTCCTGGAACTAATACAGAAATGATGTCAGACCGTTTTGGGGTCTTTTTTGTAGACTGGGGTGCCTTGGCATTGCTACTGGAGGCCAGTCTTCCAGTTTGGCATTGAGCCCAAAGAGATGGCAGAGCCTGAGTTAGGCTTTGAAAGATGAGTTGCAAGCTTTTTCAGCTTATGTTTAAAAAAAAGCTGAGGAGGAAACGTTACTGCCTTTAGGGAGGGTGTATTATTAGGTCGCCAAAGGAGGAACGCACGAGGCCAGAGTGGTGAGGGATTCTGAATTTATTTGATCATCTGCACATCGGGTGGCTGAGCCTAGATGGCTCCAGCATCCAATGAGGGGAGTCACCGGCTTTTTAAGGACTTTTGGCGGGAGGGATTTTTCTGGGCAGAGACTTCTTTATGCATACCCTGAGGGAAGAGAATGGAATGTGGTCACACCGCGAGTGAAAAGTGGTCTTCAGCAAAGGGAATGTCCATAGTGAAGTGACCTGCAAAGCCAGTTCCCGGGGGAAGGATATCAACTCAATTGCTCTATCAAACCTAACGTGTAAAGTGATGGAGAGAGGAAAAAGTGAAGGCTTTTACTTTTCAATTTGTACGTTTCTGCACATGTTATGTATATTTTATATCTATAGGATAATCTGGACTAAGAAATTATGGGCCATGGTTTTGTCATCTTTTCCCTTATTTACATTTAAAAAATAAAACCCTAGTGAATGTTTTTTGTTTTGTTTTTTTATGGGAAATGTGAGACTCTTTATTATCCAAATATAAAAGCAAGATTAATTTGAAATTAAAATGAGAAACTGAAAATAATTTTAAATCATTGAGGATAATATAGCTAAACTTTTTAGTATGCTAAAAATTCATATGTGATCAAATGTTTTGTAATGTTTCTATTCAAGATATGCTTTGTAAAATTACCACCTTCCTACTATTACAACTTCCTATGTCTGTGAAGGGATTGAATTATATAAAGCCCAACTTGTTTTCAAAACAAATATATTTTTGGCTTTCATATAAAAACTTGACATTGTATGATTAAGAACGGAACGAACAGTGATGAACGTAGGCTAAACTTCTATAGACATACTTTTCCCCATCAGAGCATACTGCTCTAAGTAATCTTGCTCTTGTACAGGCTCCTGTGGCAAACTTTTGGCTGCTCAACATTATTGTCCCATAAGTTCAGATTTCTCTCCACGGGAAATAGTGGTTGCCCAATCAAACTACTAGTTTTCAAACCCCATGTGAGCAAAGGACGTCTTAACTTTATATACTCCCAGAAATTAGCACATAGTTCTCAAAAATAAGTAGTGAATTTAAATGTTGGAAGCGTGAGTTTTAAAAAATGTATGTTAGAGCCTTGGGGAGGGTGGGGAGTGGAATCTATCCTAGGCTCTAAATGTGCCTGGTATGGCAATCTCACTTTCATATCTCTTGTGTCACTTCATGTATGTTTCTTTAACCTTCAGTTGTCATTTGCTGCTGACCTTATGTCATGCTACACTTCATTGTCCTATTTACTCTTTTCAGAATTAAATATTTTCACAAATTTACTTACTCCATCAAAATATGTACTTTATTTCCCACGTATGTTTAATTTAGCCTCACATTTATTTGAAATCATTATATGAATCAGTATATGCTGCAGTTTCAAAGTGGTTTAATCTTACTGGCCTGGTCATGTGATGCATTTTATATAATTTTTTCAGTCCTGCAATTAGCAAAGTGAGGATGGCATTTCATAAAACAGATACCCATTAAAATCTGTGAACAAAAGGATGAGTATACATTTACTTGTGTGTTTTTTCTTTATTTTTTTCCCCATCACCATTTATCCCCCTTTACCCTCTTCCCATTTACTTGTTTGATTTTGCATTTTTTAAACAAAATGTAAAAGAAACTTGGTAACACTAGAATCCTATCTAATAAAAGAGTAATATGCAAATTAACCATCACTCCACTACACCCACAAGCCAATTGAGCAAGTATGCACATTAACCCAACCAAGATGGCTGCAGCCACAGAGAGAGCAGGAGGGAGGCTTGGGTTTCCCTGGCAATGGAGGAAGCCAAGCTTTCTGCACACCCTGGCCGGCCCAGACCTCCGCTTAAGGCTACAAAGTTTCAATTCTAGAAGATAAATAAATCCCAACAGAAATGGCTGCCACCATGGAGCGAACAGAAGGCTTAGCTCCGCTCCAGGCTATAGTTTCAATTGTAGAAAATAAATCCCAGATACCAGGGCCTCCGCTTGGGTCACTGGGGGGCTTGGCCAGCCTGCAAACCACCACAGGCCCCTCGCCCAGGCTCCCCCACACCCCAAGGGAACCCCCACCCTGATCCAGGACACCCTTCAGGGCAAACCAGCTGGCCCAAGCACCAGGCCTCTATCCTATCTAATAAAAGAGTAATATGCAGATTGACCATCACTCCAACACACAAGATGGCTGCCCCCATGTGGTTAAAGATCCTGCCCCCATGTGGACACAAGATAGCCAGCAGGGGATGACAGTTGGGAGGGACCAGGCCTGCAAGGGAGGGCAGTTAGGGGCATTCAAGCCTGCAGGGGAGGGCAGTTGGGGGTGACCAGGCCAGCAGAGGAGGGAAGTTGGGGGCAAACAGGCTGGCAGGGGAGTGGTTAGGGGGTGATCAGGCTGGCAGGCAGAAGCAGTTAGGGGCAAGCAGGCGAGCAGCCAGGATCGGGCCTAAATGGGCAGTTGGACATCCCTCGAGGGGTCCCAGATTGGCGAGGGTGCAGGCTGGGCTGAGGGACATCCTCCCACCCCTGTGCACGAATTTCGTGCACCGGGCCTCTAGTAAAGTAATAAAAATATTGGAAAGGATGACACATGAAGATTGGATCATTTAAGGAAATGGATAGCGAAGGATGCATGTGTATGTAGTACAGTGAGGGAGTCCCCATGATTCCAGGGGTCAGGTAGGCAGAAACACGAGCTAGGCAGAGTAGACAAAAGTTAACTAGCATTGCTAGGAGAGATTCCAGGTCAGCTGTACCCTGTCATTGAACAGATAAAAAGTCCATTTGCTTAGGACTCACCCAGTCAGGCACATCCCACCATGTAGACCAGTGGTCAAGGTTCCATGCTGTATAGAACACTGAGGGCAGCCCATAACGCCTACCTTTACCATTCCCCTACTACATTATTAGTTGCCTGGGAAAGGTACATGTACATGCCTTAACTCTAACTCAAATGAGGTCTTTGGGAGAAGATCTGTGTCTTTTTATACCTAGTTATAACTTGCATGTAGTGCTCACATTATAGGACATCAACTTCACAGGTCTAGGACCTCTTACAACCTCCTCTGTATTGAGGTGGCTCCCTGCCTATAGAACCAAACCAAACACTAGCATAGTGGTTACAAATGCTCTCTAGAAACCAGAATGCCTGGGTTTGAATCCTGGCTGTGTGGCATTGAACAAGTTACTTCCTCTCTGCACCTATCTTCCTATATAAAAGGAATCTGAGTGCCTATTTTACAGAGTATGGAGAACTAAAGCTTTTAGTACCCATACTTGTAGATGCTTGTACTGATTTAGTTCTGATGTTTAAATAGTCTAAAGTTCTCTGGAAACCTCTCAAGCACACTGGGATCCCAGTTAGTTGATTGGAGCCTCACTGTCTTGGATTAATTTACAGTACAGAGTATAGCTAAATCTGTTAACATAATGAAGATAAATGAAAGAAATGTATTCTGTAACTTTAAGGGTAAGGCAAAACAATGTGTTTCTGTTGAGAGTTACCTTCAGGGAACCAAATATTTATATAGTCCCAAGACAGTCTCGAGATCAGGCAAGGACCAAGCTATCAGAAAGGTCCATCTGGTCCCCAATCTTTAGTCTCAACGTCATTTCAACCCAAAGAGTCTCTGGCTTACAACTTCTGCTGCTTCTGTGCCATGTTCAGAACACAGGAATCTTGAAAAGACTGTCTCTGGTCCCGGTTGCTCTGACGGATCAGGCTGAGACTTGCTGCTCACATTGGTGGGAAACAGGCTGCGGGTCCCTTCTCTAGCCACCTACAGACACATCTTACTCCTCTCCTCTCTCTCCCATATCAGGGGAACAAATTTCTGGCTTGGGGAGCAGGGCCCTACTCAAGCCAAGATATTTAGTCTCTTCCTGAGACTTCCTTGTAGAGCTTGGAACTATTTCTACTTTCTGCTCAGCTACATCCCTATCCTGAGCCAATGGATTAAAGGTGTCCACTGCGTAATAGGAAAGAGGAGGCACAGGAAGCCCTATAAACTTGATTCAGGAACTGGAAAACCTCATACCCTCCATCTGCTCCTTACTAGCTGCTTGATCTGGGCAGGTCAGTCTGCCATGTTTAAACCAGTGCTGATGGTTCCTACCCCAAAAGGTTGTGAAAATTAAAAACGATATGGTGCCCTGGCCAGTGTGGGTAAGTGGTTAGAGTGTCAATCTGTGCACCAAAGGGTCGTGGATTCGATTCCAGTCAGGGTATCCAGGTTCAAGCCCCAGCCCATATGAGTAATACGCAAATTAACCATCAGTCTGCTACACCTACAAGCCACGCCCACCAGTCAATCAGGAATGAGTATGCAAATTAACCCAACCAAGATGGCTGCGGCCACGGAGCCAGAAGGAGGCTTGGGTTGCCCAGGCTTCCACTCAAGGCTACAAAGTTTCAATTATAAAAGATAAATAAATCCCAGATACCAGGGCCTCTGCTTGGGTTGCCAGAGGGCATGACCTGTCTGCAAACCACCACAGGCCCTTCACCCAGGCCACCCCATGCCCCAAGGGAACCCCCATCCTGATATGGGACACCCTTCAGGGCAAACCAGCCAGCCCCCACCCGTGCACCAGGCCTCTAATAAAAGTAATATACAAATTGACCATCACTCCAACACACAAGATGGCTGCCCCCATGCGGACACAAGATGGCCAGCAGGGGAGGGCAGTTGGGGGCAATCAAGCCTGCAGGGGAGGGCAGTTAGGGGTGACCAGGCTGACAGAGGAGGGGAGTTGGGGGCAACTGGGCCTGCAGGAAGGGCAGTTGGGAGGGACCCAGGCCTGCAGGGGAGAGCAGTTGAGGGGAACCAGGCCTGCAGAGGAGGGCAGTTAGGGGCAAACAGGCTGGCAGGGGAGCAGTTAGGCATCAATCAGGCTGGCAGGGGAGTGGTTAAGGGTGATCAGGCTGGCAGGCAGAAGTGTTTAGGGGCAATCAGGAAGGCAGGCAGGCAAACAGTTGGGAGCCAGCAGTCCTGGATTGTGAGAGGGATGTCCGACTGCCCGTTTAGGCCCGATCCTACTGGGATCGGGGCTAAACGGGCAGTCGGACATCCCTTAAGGGGTCCCAGATTGGAGAGAGTGCAGGCTGGGCTGAGGGACACACCCCTCCGTGCACGAATTTCATGCACCTGGCCTCTAGTATACACACACAAACACACACATACTAGAGACCCAGCGCATGAAATCGTGTGTGGGTAGGGTCCCTAGGCCTAGGCTGCGATCAGGGCCATCTTCCAACTGCTTGCCAGTCCCCAGTCCCACCCTGCTCACCAGTCCCCAGCTGCTACCCACCCCATTCCCCATGGTTCCCCATTCTCCATCCAGTGATCAGAGCCTGCAGGCCAACGGGGGGGAGGGAGGAGAGGGGAGGGGTTGAGAGGTGGTCAATGCACCTCATAGTGACTGGCCGAGCAGTCGTTCTGGTCATTGGGCTTGTATAGGAGATATTCTATCTAATAAAGAGGGAATATGCTAATTGACCATCACTCTGTCACAAAGATGGCTGCACCCACAGCTGAGGCCAAGTTCCCATCAGGAGCCTTAACGAGCAATCAGCAGGGACCTGAGGCTACTGCCCTACCCCCTCCCCCCCCCCCCCGTGGGGCTTGATGAGACCTCAAGCTGTACCCTGACCCAGCAGGGCTTGACAGGGGACCTCAGGCTGCGCCCACCACCTGGCAGGGCTTGACAGGGGACCTCAGGCCGCATCCCCCACCCTGGCATCAGGCTGTGGGACCTCAGACCGCACCCCCCACCCCAGCACCAGGCCAGGGCCTCTAATATATACTGAGTGGCCAGATTATTATGTGTTCAGAAATCATAATAAACTGGCCACTCAGTGTGTGTGTGTGTGTGTGTGTGTGTGTGTGTGTGCCCCCTGCCTGGCTGGGCTTGACAGGGGACCTCAGGCCACACCCCCCACCCCAGCACCAGGCCAGGGAACCTGAGGCTGTGCCCCCTGCCTGGCTGGGCTTGACAGGGTACCTCAGGCCGTGCCCCCCACCTGGCGGGGCTTGATGGGGGACCTCAGACCATGCCCCCCACCCAGCGGGGCTTGACAGGGCACCTCAAGGTGCACCCCCAGTGCTGGGTCGGGGGAACTGGGGCCGCGCCCCCCGCCCAGCGGGGCTTGATTGGGGACCTGAGGCTGCAACCCCCCTGCTGGTGGGACTTGATGGAGGACCTGAGGCTGTGTCCCCCCCCCACACCTGGCAGGGCTTGATGGGGGGGCCTCAGGCCATGCCTCCCACCCAGAGGTCTTGACAGGGGACCTCAAGGCACACCCCCCCATCCTGGTCTGGGCTGGGGGACCTGAGGCTATGAGGGCTTGACAAGGGTGTGACTGGCCAGGTCTGGATCTAGCCCAATTGGGGCGGGGGGGGGGAGGCTGGGTCTGGGTCTCACGCGATTTTGAGGCGCATGTGGGTGGGCGGAGACTTGACTCTGGGTCTCGTGGTGCACTGACAGGAGGAAGGTTTTCATATACATTTTACTAATTTTCTTTCATCTCTGACACTTCTATTATAGAGAAAGGGCAAGTAGCAATATTAAATTATTTCCTCTAATTAATCCCCTTTTAATGTGCACGAATTTCGTGCACCGGACCACTAGTGTATACACACACACACACACACACACACACACACACAAACACACACTGAGTGGCCAGATTATTAAGATCTCTGAATGCATAATAATCTGGCCACTCAGTGTATATCCTATATAATAAAAGGCTAATATGCAAATTGTCTCCTCAACCAGGAGTTCGACCAGCAGGCAGGCCGGCCAACCGCCCATGTTCCCTCCCCTTGACCAGGCTGGCTGGACCCCACCCATGCATGAATTCATGCACTGGGCCTCTAATATATACTGAGTGGCCAGATTATTATGTGTTCAGAAATCATAATAAACTGGCCACTCAGTGTGTGTGTGTGTGTGTGTGTGTGTGTGTGTGTATATACACACACACACACACACACACACACACACACTAGTATTCATGCATGGGGGGCGGGGGGTGGTCCCTCAGCCTGGCCTGCACCCAATCTGGGATCCCTTGGGGGATGGCCAGCAGTCAGGCATCCCTCTCACAATCCAGGACCACTGGCTCCTAACCACTCACCTGCCTGCCTGCCTGATTGCCCCTAACCTCTCTGCCTGCCAGCCTGATCGCTCCTAACTGCTCTCCCCTGCGGGCCTGATCGCCCCTTGTGCCACGCTAGCACAGCCAGGTTCGGTGAGCCTGAGAGGTGAAGGATTAAGAAAAGACAGACAAAAGAAGAAAGCTGGGGCTGGGTGGGACGCTGCTTTCTCTGACGGAGAGTCAGCGCAATGGCCTGCAAGCCGAGTCTTTATTTTATAGCCAGATCCCACGAGGCAAAGTAAGGGCGTGGTTACAACGTTCTCCTGTGTTTTGAATCTACTCAATTACATGCACCTGATCAAGCTTTGTTAACCTGGTGTACCTCCTGCAGCTTATATCACTGAGCCACGTGGGACCACAGTTCAGACCATAACCTGTCCAAACACTGTAGCTGCTCTCCACAGCCCCTAACTGCTCTTTCCTGCCAGCCTGATCACACCTAATCACCTCTGCCTCGGCCCCCACCACCGTGGCTTTGTCCTGAAGGATGTCTGGAAGACGTCCAGTCTAATTAGCATATTGCCTTTTATTAGTATTGATGTATATATCTGCCCCCGCCTCCCTTTCTCCCTTCCACTCTAAAAATCAATGAAAAAAAAATATCCTCAGGCGAGGATTAATACACAAAAAAAACCATAATATGATTGCCAAACAAAGTTTCCTGGCTCATAGCAAGGAGCAGAGTCCTGTCTATCTCCTTAACAGCCAGCCCAGAACTGGGCAGGTGGAATTGGTGGAATCCATTGTGAAATCTAAACCACGGCCTAACATTGTTATTTAGTCAGGCCTCCAGCTACTATCCGTTGATGCCTTAATTTAACATGGCCATTTATCCCCCTTCCAGGGCAGAAAATATCTCTAAATATGTCAAAGAAGATTAGCCAATAAATATTTAGTAAGCTCTACTGGGGCTCCAGTAAGGATGTAGGCATGCTTACTCCCTTCAGGAAGTTTATAATTTAGTTAGAGAAACAGGATATTACGGGTTAAAAGCCAAGACAATAAAGAGAAGTAGGTCAAAGGACATCTCAAAGTAAGCCATGAGCAGGAGCCAAAGGAGAGGAGCAGGTGTGTCAGGACACTCAGTGGAATTGAGAGCCAACTGGGTCGGGGTGTCCTGGAAGCCATCATGGTGTGACAGGGATTGGTGGTGGTTTACATTAGGTCATCTTCACCTGCACACAAAAAAATCAGAAAATCCAAAATACTGTAAGGAGTAAGAACCTCTGCTGTCTCACCTGATAATGAGCCTGGAGTTCAGCAGCTCAGGAGAACCCAGTTGTTTCCATCGGTCTATCCTGCCAGCTCAGCATATTGGCTTGTCTTCAGGCTGGTCTCCTTAGGGAACCACAGTTCCAAGCTCAACAACTTGGAGTAGCACAAGAAAACTCTCCAAAACCCTCCCAGCCAATTTCCCCCATTTCTTGGCCATATTGTCACATGTCCTGACAAAAGGAAGGGAATTACCAAAATTGGTCCAAACTAATTAAAATTCACCCCTGGGACTGGTGTTGGGGGCCCTTCCCTGAGTACATAGGAAGGGGAAGAATGTACATCCTAATACATGGGGTTTCTTCCAGCAAGTAAGAAGGGAGGTGAGATTGCTTTAGAGAGGCAACCAGTAGTGTCTGCTGCATGGGTGGTGTTGGGAAGGAAAAAGGGTTTGGTAGCAAAACAGCATCCTGGCCCTAGCCGGTTTGGCTCAGTGATTAGAGCGTTAGCCCGTGGACTGAAGGGTCACAGATTCTATTCCGGTCAAAGGCACATCCCAGTTGAGGTGCATGCGGGAGGCAAGCAATTGTGTGTCTCTCACATCAATATTTTTCTCTGTCTCTCTCCCTCTCTCCCATTCTCTCTAGAATCAATGAAAAAATATATCCTCTGATGAGAATTAACATCAACAAAAGAATAGCATCCTGGACTCTGAAACAGATTCTAAACCCCTGTCCTGATAGTGACCTGAGCAAGTGAATTAACTTCAGGAAGCCTTAGTTTCCTCATTTCTCAATCAGGATAATAGTTCCTACCTAGATTGTAAATTACATGAGGACAGGGACTTGAGTTTTGTGCCTAGCAAGTACTCAATCCAATCCATTCATCGAATGGATTCATTCATTGGGTTAGTTGAGGATTTAATGAGTTAATGTATGGTAAGGGCTTAGCACAGTACATAGCCTATGTGTTCAAGAAAGTTAGCTTTTAGCCAGTCATTTAGCGACATCAGGAACCCTCCACCTGTGTCCATTTGCTGCTTTGTAGCACCTGTACTGCCAGATTTATCACTAGTCCTTGTTCATGCGAACTGAGGCGTGTTAAGGAGACTGCTCCTGGCGGACTAGGCCTGGGATGGCAAAGACCCCTCACATCCTCTACTGAAGAGAGGACACACTTGTGATCCAGCCCCTGGGACTCTGCAGTGTGTAACTCTGCTCTGACCAGTTTCTGAGCCGCCCCTCACATTGCTTTTAATGCCTCAGGGTCAAACTCCTAGCAGACAGGGATGCCCATTTCACTTTTCTTTTTCATCCTGTCTCAGCGGCAGCCTAGCCAGTCCCACCTTTTCCATGCTCTGACAGAGATGGGTCAACTCGTCCATAGAGGCTGCTCCAGGAAAGGCTGATCCCTAGGAAAGGCCTCCTCCCAGACACTGAACTGGGGAATGAGTGCTGGCCCCCTCCTAAAGTCTAAAGGCCTGCACAGTCCCACAGAGACAAAAGCCATCGGAGGCAGCATGCCCCTTTTCCCTTTCTGCAGCACTCAGCCCATGAGAGCAGGTGTGGTCAGACCCCAACTGCGTGGCTCCCTCCAGGCATCTGTGCAGTGTCACCCACCAACAGTCGAGCCAGAGCTGCCCCAGGAGTGCCTACCTCAGCCACAGGCCTTTCTAAACATTATCTCCAGATGATTCTTTTTAAACCATGCAGTAAGACAGGGAGAGCTAGGGCAATACTCTGAGCCTGATTCCTCATCTGTACAAATGGGGATAATAACATTGACCTTTGGTGTTCTGAGGATTCAGTGAACTAACAGGTGGAAAGATCCTAGCCATACTATGCTGCCCGCCCCCCCCCCCCCCACCGCCCACCTGTGCACGAATTTCATGCACTGGGCCTCTAGTAGTTCATAAAAGTGTTTTCAGCTGCTGCCACCACATCTCATAAAACCAAGTATTTTCACACTTCCATTCACCCCTGGAAAAGGATCCCATTACTTGAAGCATACTGTTTCTCCTGAGGGGAAACTCTGGAAGTCAACAGCAGAACCCCTAGCTGGGGTCACCCCTAATGCTGATGACATTCTGGTCTGTGCTCCCCTCTCTCATGCCCCCTATAGCACTGTGATGGACTGGGCAACATGGGAAGACCACTCTGACCCTCCCTTCTCTGGGTGTCTCCCCGCGGACCATGCCACTGCCACGCTCTCTTCTGGCTTCCTCCAGGTGCCCCAGAGGCATGGGGAATGCTAAACCAGCTTTTCAGTACATAAACCCTGTTTTCTGTCAGACAGCACTATGGTCCCTTCACCTCCTCCCGCAGCCCTGCTGCTTGGTCCGCGCAGGTTCTGCAGCCTAGACTAGGCTATTGGAATGCCTCCAGGTTCCCTCTTGGCTTTTAGGCAGAGGGCCAGCCTTGGGCCTTCTGATCAAGGCCAGAGTGGCAGCAGCCTGGCAGCAGGGCTGTTGGTTATGACTCCTCCCAGGCTTTTCCAATGTGCTCTAGTTAAAGAAACGAGTTCCTGGAGAAATCCCTCAACCTGCAGCCTAGTAGGCACTCCTATTCCATGGAGCATGAGAGACGCCCCCTGCCAGCCATCCCCCACACAGCTGGCCCTGCCCCCAGGTCACTTCATTACCCTGGGCTCTCACGCACGCATGCATACACACCAGATGGAAGGAGGAACAGGGCCAGAGGAGCAGGCACCGAAGGTACGCAGAGTATATCTGACTAGGCCCGAAAGCATCCTTCCTACTGGACTTGACCTGGTCGTCCTCCCTTTTGCTACCAACACATCTGCTCCCCAGGCGCCCCACCTGCCATGCAGGAAGTCATTTGGGAAAATCTCTTGGAGATGAGGCACCTGCCTCTGGCCTGGCTCTCCTGGAGGCCCAGGGCTGAGGGACACTTCTGAGGTAACAGCAGCCTTGGAATGCAGGACCCTCCTCCAGTGACAACACCTGCTCATTAATCCAAGACTTTCTTTCTGGAGCCTGCCCTGGCTTGGATGGTAGGAGGTGAAGGCAAGTAGAATCTTCCTCCCTTCCTGGCCCTGAGATGCGAGGTGTTGACGAGTGTAGGCAGGTGGAGACAGGCCCACTCAGCCAACAGAAAACCTGTGTAAGGCACCCTCTATCCATGCAGCACAAGAAGGTGGGGAGTGTGTAGAAGAATCTAAAGATCTGGAAAAATGCGGCAGTGAAAGGGAATTTCTCCCACATGCTAGAACCCTAGACTTTGTTCTGAAACTTCATTCTTTGGGAAAACCTATGAAGCATTAGTTCAGGAAAATTTTAGGACTTCATTGTTACATGGCCTTTCTAAACATATCTCCAGATGATTCTTTTTAAACCATGCAGTAAGACATCGTTAATGTGGGCAATCATTCCAGTTGAACCTGACTCACCGAAACGGTGCAGATGAGGCAAGTTGTTTTTGAGGCTGTAAGTATATATCCATTTTCAAAAACAAAAGAGCTTCAAGTGAAAGCCTTTATTAAGAAATTGTTGCCCTAGCCCCGTGGTTGGCAAACTGTGGCTCGCAAGCCACATGCGGCTCTTTGGCCCCTTGAGTGTGGCTTTTCCACAAAATACCACGGCCTGGGCAAATCTATTTTGAAGAAGTGGCATTAGAAGAAGTTTAAGTTTAAAAAATTTGGCTCTCAAAAGAAATTTCAATTGTTGTACTGTTGATATTTGGCTCTGTTGACTAATGAGTTTGCCGACCACTGCCCTAGCTGTTTTGGCTCAGTGGATAGAGCATCAGCCTGTGGATCGAAGGGTCCCAGTTTCAATTCCAGTCAAGGGCACGTACCTCAATGTGTTCTCTCACATCGGTATTTCTCTCTGTCTTTCCCTCTCTCTTCCACTCTCTCTAAAAATCAATGAAGAAATAAAAAATAAAAATAAGAAAGAAAAAAATTATAAGGACATCATTGTGGCTGATTTGCATTGCTGCAACCTAGAGAGCCAAGATTCAAAGGCAGAAATGCCTGTGGTGACATCGCCACTGCTGCCTTGACTAAATTACCTGCGTGGACAGCAAAGGGAACAACAGGCCTGTAGGAGAGAAAACCAAGTTCCAGTCCTGACTCTGCCTCCTATGTCCAATATGGCTTTGCTGAGTCACCTAATGGCTGGCCTGCAGCTTTCTCACCTGGAAAGGGGGTGGGGCTGATGATCCTACAATTCCTCTCAGCACCGTAATTCACCATATTCCAAGTAGGGGTGGCCAGAGCACAGAACCTCTTCAGATGTTCTTCATTCATTCAACAAAGATGCTCATTTGTATGAGCATCCCCTTTGTGCAAAGCACCATGCTGGGATTCCTGCCCTAGAGCTCTCACAACCTACTGAGCAGAGAGGTGAGTCCACTGGGGTAAAGAAGGGCACAGGGCACACCACTGGCCCAGGAGCAACGGGCAGTCAAGCTTCGCAGGGTTTTCTCCAAAGGCTGGCAGATAGCACACTCTCCTTTCTACAACCTGTGAAAGAAATGGATCTCAGTTTGCAGATATTTTCACCAAATCAATAAGTCATGCAACATTATAGAGCAGAGGAATGAGACTGTGCAGGCCATCAGTTTTCAGAAGTCCATTGCCGCGACCTGCACGGCTGGGTTCAGGATCTGAAGGAGAGGCCAATGCACAAATGAAAATGCACAAGGGATTTAGAAGGCATTGGGAACCAGGTGGAGCCTCTTTCTTGAAGAGACTTCTGGCCTGGTCCGCTATTTATTTACTTGAATACACATTTGCCCTTTAGCAATGCATACAGGCATTATCAAAGGTAAAGTCTGGTAAACAGTAAAAGGATTATCAGGTTAGGGAATTGCCTTGAGCCACCTCTATCTCAACAGAACAATTGGTCCTTAGCACTGACACCCAAGGTCCATCGGCCTTCCATGTTCCTTGGTGACAGTATTGGCAAGTGGTGGCTTCCTGCAGTCCATGAAGACAAGAACACAGGAATCAACAATTACAGATTATGACACTCAGAAATTTAAAGTTATTAGAAAAAGTGCCAAAGATGCTGTGGTGACCTTTGGCTGGTTTGGGGCCTCCAGCACACTTTCCTTTAGAAAGAGCACCCTAATCTTCACCACACCTGTCTAGTGACAGAAGCACTGTGCCCTAGGCTACCCTCCCCACAACCAATGGTGGATACATGACCTGAGGCGGCCAACCAGATGCACCCTGCTCTGGGACTAGGTGTGGAGGTGCACTAGGTAGACTGTGTGGTGGGAGCACTTCCGTCCAGGTCAATCCTGATGCCTCGAGACCTTGGGGCTGCCCTGGCTTCTGTCCTAACTTGATGCTCCAGACTTCTCATCAGTGCTAGGAACAAGTTACCTGATGGCTATAAAAAATATTCTTTCTTGCTCAAAATGGAGCTAAGGTGGATTCCATGGCTGGTAGTTAGAGGATCTGACTAATTGAAGTTTTTATGATTAATGCCATGTGCTCCAATACTGTGCAGTTCAATCAAAATGTCTATGTGTTCAGCTTGAGACCTTTGCACAGGAGATGACTGAGGTCACGGTTTTGGAAGATTAATCTGCCACCAGTTGGTAGGTGGATAAGAATGAGCAACGAGCAACACAGTCATGACAGCTAAGAAGAAAAATTCATGTTTATTGAGCTCTCGGGATGAGTGGTCCCTGTGCCAGGAGCTTTGTTCATTTAATTCCCACAATCCTGGAAGGTGGTCAAAATCACCCCCATTTTATGGATAAGAAAATTGAGTTTAGTTGGTTAAATAACATGCCGAGGTCACTTGGTTGATGGACAGCAGAGCTGGGACTTGAAGTCAGGACAGTGAAAACTCACAGCCTGGGCTTTTAACCAAACACCACGTTGCTTTACTATGGAAGAAAATGTATGAGTTTTCAAAAATAATATGAGCAGCCTATTGCCACCTCGGAAATAAGGGCCAGGTTCCCATCTGTCAGCAACAGTGGGCCCTGGGAGCAGGAGCTGGCTGGTCAGGAGTCAGGGTGGCACCTGCAATGAAGCGGCAGGGTGTTGGGCTCCGCGGGGAGCTTTTCCAGGTTGACAGTCAAAGCCACAGAGAGGATAGTGTTCCAACCGAGTGTGGTAAGTGGGGAGAAAAGGTTAGGGAGTCAAAACTGGAGCTTGGGCACCCACAGCTGGATACTGGGAGAAGTAAAGGAGGCGGGAGGCTGTGAAAGAGAGAGGGCGCCTCGGCAGGCCGGGCTCCACATGGCGCGCTCAGGGTAGCTGACCGGTAGGCGCATGCGCTGTAGAGCTCAAGCTACTCACCTGCACACGCCCTGGTTTCTGACGGGGGGAGGGGGGCATGATTCGTAGGGGGCGGTTGAGTGGCTGGTTTCACTGGTCCCTGCAAACCCAGGACGCCAGCGTTCACGCTGCCCAGCACCCCCAGTGTGCCATTCACAGCAAAACCAGCTGAGACCCGGAAAGGGGAGCTCAGCCCAACTGTGGTCAGGGCCAGCCAGGTCTGAATCTCGCAGCGCTGCGGGGGTGGGGAGCCTGGGAGGTCTGGCTGGGGGTTGGCGGGCGGGGCGGGGGGGGGCGCTGGAGGAGGCGCCCACTGACTCCGGCAGGCAGCTCTTCCTCTCCCTCCCGCTCAGTAAAGGAAGGCAGGGAAAAACGCTTTTATAAATAGCTCCAGCCCCAGCTGATTTGTAAATTCAGTGGGTTTTTTTGTGTCAATGACATCACTCTCCTCCCCATGGCAACACTCGACGATATCAAAATTGCCAAGCAACATTGGAGCAGGTTGCTGCCTGAGGATTTAATGGAGAGATCCCAAAGTGAGCCGGGGCGCGCTGTGGAGGAGGGGCGCGCCGTGGCGGGGAAGGAAGCTGGAGCCCGCCGCCTGCCCGGCCGCCCTGCGCCCGCGGGAGCTCCCGGGCCACGCTCCCTTTCATAGCTGTGGACAGCAGGTGGGGGAGGGGCTGCTCCCTGCCTGGTATGCCGGGAGCCGGGAGCAGCCATCCAGGTGACTAAGCTGGCCCACTGGCACTGAGTCACCTGCTGGCCCGGAGGCTTCTTTCTTCTCTTTTGCATCTGATTATTTTGGGAGCTGGAAACTTGGAGCTGCATTTGAGTCCCGCCCCTTCTAGCCTCCCCTCCCTACCTTGGGCTCCGAGGAAGATGGGACCTGCCGAGACTCTGCCACTCCTTCCTACGGTTATAGAAGACGCTGTGGGGGCCGGAAGTGCCATGGGAGAGACGCCAGCCACCAAAGTGCAATAGCAGATATGGTGATCAGGCTGCCTTGTCCTCCAGAGGTGCCGGGAGAGAAGGGGAGTCTGGTCCATGCCGACTGGATTCCTCCCGGGCTGGCTTTGAACTCACCTCCCCCGAGATATTTCTGTAAATGAGTGGCTTCTAGGGTCAGAGTGGCATTTGGAGAGCGAGACTGGATTGGCTAGGCCGACCTGGGCAGGTAGGTGGCTCTGTGCTGGGTGTGGCCCCACGTGTGTGAGAGAGTGTGTGTTGTGCCAGGGCTGAGGACAGCAGGGGGTCCACGGAGAGCTGAGGATGCAGGATTTGGCAGCAGCTCGTCCTCACTGGCGCTGGCCCAGCCAGGTCCTGAGGTGGGTGCTGTGGAAAAGGGACACAAGCACCTGGCCTGAGCAGGGGGAGAGCAGTGCCCGCTCAGACAAGCCCAGGCCCTCTCTGAGTCCACAGCTCAGACACGCGGCAGAATGCCGAGGCAGGGAGCGGTCCGAGGGGCAGGCCAAGGATGGAAGCCAGCCCGCCAGCCGGCCGGACAGCTCGTTGCTGCTCCCTCTTCTGACAGCCCTGGGCACTGAGGAGACAGCTTTCTACCAAGGAATTCTGTCACTCGCCCATGCAGTGCCAGTCAGCATTATGTGTGTTCTCGGCCACGCTCCCAGGGGTGCGTTTCCTGAGAAGAGCGCTGGCCAGGGGACAGCTTCCCCAAACTCAGGGCCCAGCCAGGGGCCATTGCTCAGCCTGGCCCCCACGAGGCATGCTCCAGTGCATGTCAGGCTGAGGGGCGTGGGCCCCCCACTCCCCCACACAGCTGGCAGCCTCACGGGCATACCGGTGAGTAAGCTGCTGAGGGAGGAGGCTGTGTGCCCACAGAGGCAGCACGACACCAACCAGGAGCCTTTGGGAGAAGCTGCTGGGTGAGAAAAGCACTGAGGTTTTCTTTTTCTCTTCTTTTTTTTCCCTTTTTGCCTGAAGGGAGTGGCGCTTCCTGGGCTAGAGACAAGCATCAGCCTGCAGTGGGGAGCTCCAGGCCCAGCTGCCCGGAGGAGTGACACGGTAAGGTCCCGGCCACCTACATAGGTTCGGACTTCCCAGGCAGGGGTGGGGATGTGGAGGTGGGTGTCCAGGCTATGTGCCATCTGGGACAGGGACAGCAGCTGTGGGTTCCTGTGGGCCCATCTTACCTGCCACTCCCTTTCCAGATCGATTTGGAAACATCCCAGTGCAAGCTGGCCTCTGGCTTCCCGGCTAGAGCGAGAAATGCGTGGCTAGAGCAAGAAATGCGTATTTCTGCTGTTCCCGCCTGTGCCTCCCTCTTGCTGGGCCGAGCCAGTGCCACCAGGACACCCTTCCAAGATGTCCTCTTACCCTACCACCTCTAGGACATTCCCCTCTTGTATTCATCCCACAAATATCTGTGGAGCATCTTTGGGACCCAAGCTCCAAGTCATGCCCTTATGCAGAGCCTAACGGGGCACAGATTCTGACTCTGAAACTCCGTGGCAGGCCTGGTTCAGAGGGCCTGGCTGAGCAGTGAAGGCCTTGGGCTCTTCACTTCTGCTGCAGGCGTTAGCGTCCTGATTTGCTCTAGGGTGTCAGGCCCAGTGAGCTTGGGGTGTTCAAGTGCGGGGGCCCAACCAAGAAGCAAGGCTGAAAGAGCACAGTTGGTTCTCTCCCCTGGTGTCACACACCCAGGTCGGAGGGGCCTGCTTGGGTTCTGTTCCTACGCCGGGAACGGGGTTCTAAGAGTCGAAGATAAGCTCTGGGCCGCCGGGCACTTGGGATCCATGAAAGCTCATGGAGCTGGGAATCAGGCCTTTGGGCCAAGCAAGGGGTCCCTCTGCAGATGAGGAGTGGCACGCCCGGGAACCCTAGTGCCTAGTCAGGAGTGGTGAGCACCAGGAGCAAGGCTTCTGTTCCGGAAGCACTTGATTTGGGCAGGAAGCTTGTGCCCCTGTGGTAGTCACAAGGTGGGAGTGTGGGGGCTGCATGGGTCCCAAGGACAGACTGACTCTTGTGCGCTGAGTTCCTAGGACGTGCCAGGCTTGGGGAAGGTGCAGGCAGGAGCAGCACATGAGCCCAGCATCAGGGTGAACCCTTACGTGTCCCCACACCTGGCTCCAGGATGAGGAAATCCTGCTCTCCCCCCTGCATAAGGTGACTCCAAGCCTGGGGGGTACCCCGTGTGTGCAGAGCTAAGCAGCAGCTGGTGCCCAGGAGCTGGTGCCCAGCTGGGTTCAGAGTGGCAGAGGCTGTGGAGTACCAGGCAAACAGCAGGCTAGCAGGGTGGCAGCTCATGAAGACAGGAGGGAGCAGAAGGTAGAGGCCAGGGTTTGGGGGGCAGGAGAGGAAAAGCCTGCCTGGAGTTTAAGATGGCTGAGGGAGGCCCTGGACACTGATTTTCTTATGCCTGCCCACCTCTGTGGGACAGCCCGGCAGCGAGTCGTCGGAGATAGAGAGACTGCATTCCTTCCCAAAATGGCCCAGAGACACCTCTAGCACACTCTGCCCTGGGTGTAGAAGGCCCGAAGGACTCGTGGGAAGCTGTCCTGTGGCCTGAAGCAGGGCCCTTCTCACCGGATGCCCTCTACCCCGTGAGTGGGAAGGCCCGGGCCTCAGGAGCAGTTTCTAAAACTTGGGCAGTAGGAAGGGTGCTGACAAACCTCACCCACAGGCATTCCGCAGCTGCCCCTGTGAGGGCTTTGAGGAGAGTTCATTTCTGTGACCCGGCCTTGGTGGAAAGAAGTGGGCTAGCTTGCAGGCTGGGTAGAGCATGGAAAGATGAAAGCTTCGGAGGCAGAAAGAACTCTCAACCTCCTAGCCCCAGCTGGGCCTCCTGCCTGGGGAGAGCAAGCTGACTGGAAGCCCCCTCTTCCGAGCTTAGCCCTGGGGCCCATTAAGGGCTAAGGTGAGATGTGAAGGGTGTGAAATAAAGGGGAATATGTCTTTCTTGGCAAGATGAGTGCTCCAGGCAGCCTTGGAGATGGCAGTTGGCACCTTGTTCTGGCTCACTTGCTTGTAGGCAGAGAACAGGGATTGCCTCCTAATACAAAACTGGTGGCAGGAGCAGGGGGTGGGAGGAAGTGCCACGAAATGACCAGGACAGAGCCCTTGCCCCGGGGAGTGTACAATCCTTCAGCAGAGGAGGGAAAGGAAAGCTGAGCATGGGGCCAACCCCACCCGAAACCAGCCAAGCTGCTGAGCGCCATGATCAGTAATTGGGGGAGGGGGAGGAGGTGGGGGAGGGAGGGCAGTGTTGCCCTCTGTTCACTCTGGGTCCCCAATTCATCACTGAAATTGTTAGCCATGACCCATTCAGTCCAGATAACTTATAAATTTAGACCAATACCAGGAGATGGTTCTTAACATAGAACTTTATAAAGGTGAATAAAAAAAGATTAGCCAAGAATGAAAACAAAAAGGAAGAAACAGCTTCTACTGTTATGGGCAGAAGACAGATTCTCAGAGAGATATATAGGAAAAGGCAGAATAGTGGATGGTTAACAGCAGGTGAGTGTCAGGCCCGAGGCTGCCTCTTCCTGCCTGGGTGACCTCAGATAAGTTACCTCATCTCACTAGGTCTCCATTTCCTTTCCTGTCCAAGGGAGATAATTATAGCACCTATGAGTTCGGGAGGTTGAGAAGATTAAGTAAGGCTATATGCAAATACCCTTAGCAGCATGGCTGGCACATAAGTGCTCAGCAAAAATAATGTTATCATTGCGATGACTATTAGTGTTAGAGGAATAAAGTGCCAGCAAGGGAGAGACCACACTGGGGTCTTCAGGGGAATCAGAAAAGGCTTCATGGAGGAGGTGGCTTTGGAAGAACCCTGCCCTGAAGAAAAGCTAGTTTTCAGATTGCTGATAGATCCATGCCCAGTAATGCTAGGAAGGAAAGCAATACCAGATCTATTCTTTTCCAAATAGCAAATTGTTTATCCACGGAAATTCTCTCAGGAATGATTTGAGCCTATTACGAGTTTCCTTCTCTTGGGGGGTTCTAGAGTTTGAAGTCTTGAGAACTTGACATGGACTGTACATAGTGAAGGAATCAAAAGTCTGACTCTGGTCACACTCTTCTTTGGGCCTGCAATCTTGTCACAGGGTGGCCTGATTCCCTGAAGAACTGTGTACGAGTGCGCCCCATCTAAAGCACACACTTGGAGGTGCTTCCTGCAAAAGGGCCAGCCTGGAGACCGCAGCAATCTCCTTGACTACCATGACGTGACTTAGAAATGCCCAAGAATCGTAAGGCTCAGACTCAGAGGCTTTTTTCTTTGCCTGCCAAAGGGTTATCATTCTATGAATTTAAGAAAGGTAATCCCAGGTTCTGTTCACCTACAACAAGACAAACCCAGAACATGACAGACTTTCATATCTTGGGGAATTAGCATACAAACAAACAAAGTTCCCTCATAACTACATGTGGCCTCATCAGCCCCAGCAAAAGGACACCCACACTGGCCAGCATTTTCTATAAAATCTCATTATGACAAATCAGGCATGCAAAGACCCAAGTCTTTATAGAAAGACAATGATGACTTTTTTGTACACCTATGGGTTCTCTGTGGCAAAACTGCCCCCCTCGGAGTGCTGCGTCATCAGCAAATGCTGGCATCTTCCTTGCCCAACCCTCAAAGCACTCAGGCCCCTGAGCCTCTGGCTAAGGGGATGGAGCAGGGCTGTAGATCTGCACACTCAGCTGCCCTGGACCTGGAGTAGGGGCCTCTGGGTGCTCAGAAAAGAAAGTCCAGAAAGCTCAGGTCAGCTGCTACATGGTTCTGGCTTCTGGTCCCAGTGCGGCAGCTCCCCTCAAGGCAAATAGCAATGAACCAGTCACCATGCTCAGGGCCCCCTGCCGCCCGCCTGTGTGCCCAGCTCCTGAAGGCTGCAGCAGCGGCAGGGTTAAAACTGGAAGGACTGGTTCTCTGGTTCAGCTTCCTGGCCTAGAGCCTCCAGCCTCCATTTTCTTTCTTTCAGCTTCAAATGAGGCTTCAAGTGGAATTATGCAAAAAGGCCCCGGGGGTGTAGGGAGCCCGGGGACCCTTTATGCCACAGCCTCCCTGACCGGCAAGAGCACAGTCCCAGGTCAGTGGGCAGACGCACAGAGGTGGAAAGGGCTGTTCCAGAAAAGAGTTGGCCGTGGATTGCTGTAGCACATGCAAGCCAAAGGAAGTTCCTAAGAATGTTTAATCCTGCCCCCCTACTTTTAGAGAGGGCAGAAGAACCCCAGAGAAGGAAAGTGGGTCCTGGGAGCACACAACTTAACTGCAGCAGAGCCAGTTTCAGACCTTGGGGTCTCCGGCCCCCAGTTCAGTACTCTCCCCACCCAGACTGCCTTTCCATAGGCAGCAGCAGCAAAGGCACCCCAAGTAGGGACAGACATTAGACACTTGATGAGAGAGGTGGCCTGACCTGACAAAGTGGGAGGCTGGGCAGGTCCCAGCACTCCTCTGTGCCTCCTGCCCTACCTAACAGGGTCCTGGTCCTGCCCCCCCTGCCCCCGTCTGGCTCCACATGGAGCCCCAGCTCAGCTCCTGCTTGGTCAGCAGAGCCCCCAAGAAGAGGCTCTGCCCACCCCACCCAGGCCACTCTGTCGAGTGTAAATGGACTGACTCAAGTTGTACTTGCTCCAGGGAGCATTTTACACTTTAACTAGAAGGCTGTCATTGTCTTAAGCCAGAGAAGGAGGGAATGATGAGCGTATCTAGGAATGAAAGGGAAATCTGGGCAGAGATTAGGGGAGGCATGCAGGAGACCCTTTACCTCAGGCAGACTTTTCAGCGGTGTATACTCTGACCTCAGGCAGGAGTATAAATGTCCAGTGGCCATCATCAGAAGCAGGAGGCCTGTCATCTGTCACCCTATCACCAGGCCCAAGCTGGACAAGAAAAAGTCTGTGTTCCACTGTAGTGGGTCTTACTGGAGATGGTGTGTCTAGGATCAGGAACGGTGGAGAAAGGTGGAGGTCTCAGACCCTGGGGGGAGGGAGCCAAGGTCAGGAGAACAAATGCAAGGCCAGGAGAGCACAAGGGTGCAGGCTCCTGTGGAGAGGGGAGGTCAGGACAGGAAGAGGAGCTGCCTCCCGATGGTCCATCATCCCAGCAAGAGCCATCCACCAGTGAAGGCGTGGTAGTACACGCCAGGCCCCTGCATGGCAGCACTCACATGGAGGTCCTGAAGGCTGCTACCCTGGGGCAGTCAAGGTGTGGGCCAGAGACTAAGAAAGGAATGACCCTGAGAAGGGAGGGCAGCAGCTGCCTGCATCCCTCCAGGACCCTCTTAAGCACAGCACAGCTCAGGGCAGACACAGAAGGCAGAGTCCAGCGACCTCTACAGCCAGGTGGTCAGTGCTCCCGCAAGACCGCACAGCCCACAGCCTGTGAACTTGTGCATTTAGAGTTAAGGCGCTCCAGCCAGAGGGTTGTGCATGGGGCTTGGACAGCCAACACTGTGCTTCCTCAGACTCGTTCCTTTCCCTGGCCTGAGCCCTTACCTAGTCACAAGCCTCCTACTCCCCGCACTCACCTGTCCTTCCTTAAAGTCAGGCCCTGGACACCCACTCCAGACTGGGGCAGCCACCAGAGGCTCAGGAGGGAGAAAAAGGACAATGAATGGCTTCCATTCAAGGAGGCTTCCAGCTGTTAGTTCTGCCAGCAAAAAAGCCAGGCAGAGAGCGAAACTGCCAGCAACAGACATTTGGATGGAACTTTGGAGCCCATTAAGAGCAGAACCTGCAAAGCGATCATAGTGAGAAGATATTAAATGAATTTATCATGTCTCTAAAAACGAGTGTTCTCAGCACAGAGGTGACTCTCTCTTTTCCCAGCCCTCCCCAGGATGGCTTATCACCCCTTGTACCTGGGAAGGGTGCCCCAGCCTGCGCTGCCCCTGCTTCAGCCCCTTGAGGTGGGTGGACAGTGGCCCCTGCACCTGAGTGGCTTGTCCAGGTCACCAGGCCCCTTTGTGACAGTCAAGCAAGTTTGGACCCAGTGTCAGTTTGCGTTTGGGGAGGACTAGCCTTGTGTGTTCCCGTTGTCATAGGGAGCCTATCACAGGTGCAGAGCTTGAGAAAAAGGTGGAGAGAGGCTAGAGGCTTCTCGATGTGGGAGTTTCCCTCTACTGAGGTTCGGGCAGCAGCCAGGTAGGGGAGCCCCATGGGCTTTTCCCAAATACCTAACTGGGCCCAGACAGTGCTCCCCTTGGGCTGGGTTCTCTCTCCAGGATCTGGAGAGACTAGACCTATAGAGCTGACTTCTTGGCAAGTCTTCCTGGAAGAACCCTGGCATCCCGCCCCTGGGGCACTCCAAACGGGGCTCAGTGGCTCCCTGTGGCAGCTACATGCGTGCATGGCACGGCAGAAGGGATCTCCTTGGACCCTGTAGCAGCTGTGAGGGCTGAGGGTCAAGAACCTTTCACCCTATTTGTGGTGCTGATCCTCCGGGCCCCTGCACTCCAGTGTCCTAGATCTCATCATTTCCCCACCTTCTGAATGGAGGTTGGCCCATTATACACATCAAGAAGCTGAGGCTGAGATGTGCTGGCAGTCTAGAGAGATAGAAGGGCTCCAAGCGTGCAGGAAGCCATGTTCTCTGCAACTAGTCTCTCTATCCCCTGCTTAAGGACCCCACGGGCTTGGCAATGTTAAGTCCCTCAACTCACACTTCCAGGCTCTCAGAGCTGGTCACTTGCCTCTCAGCTTCATCAGCAGAGAGAGAAGTGGTACTATCAGGATGGGGGACATTGCTCAGGCTACCCCGAGAACAGGAAGGGACAGCCTGGAAGAGAGGGAGATGAAGGAATCTATAATAATCTATAATAATAAAAGCATAATATGCTAATTAGACTGGACAAACGAACAACCTTCCAGACGTCATTCTGGATATCCTTCTGGACCAAGCTGCAGTGGCAGGGGCTGAGGCAGAGGTGGTTAGGGGCAATCAGGCAGGCAGGCAGGCAGAGGCAGTTAGGGGCGATCAGGCAGGCAGGTCAGTGGTTAGGAGCCAGCGGACCCGGATTGCGAGAGGGATGCCCGCCTGCTGGTTTAGGCCCAATCCCACAGCAGGATCGTGCCTAAACTGGCAGTCGGACATCCACCGAGAGGTCCTGGATTGTGAGAGGGTGCAGGCCAGGCTGAGGGAATCCCACGCCTGTGTCTGAATTTCGTGTACCAGGCCTCTAGTCTACTATGAAGACTGTCCCTCTCCTAGGGCCAGAGGCTGCCTCTCTTCCAGGCTCCAGGGGGTTCCTCCAGCCAAGTAGCAAGCAGGTAAGCCACCTTCCCAGCGGTGCCTGCATGTGGGCCTCCTGGTGCTGGGCCCACACTGGGTCTGTGAGGGACACAGGCTGGATGCTGGGACTTTAGACAGGGTGCTGACTCATGACTGGGGCAATCCAGCACCTGGCTTCTAGCAGAGGCTCAGTGACAGGGTGCGAGCACTGGAGGCCCCCTCTACCCCTCACACCCATTGCTGTGTGAAGGTCCTCACGCCCCATCAGAAATGAGGGAGGGTTACCCCCACCTCTCGGTGTCACATCACTTACCCATCCAGGGTGGCACAAGAGGACAAAGGATCAGTGCCTCCCCCAGCAACTGTTCCCAGGAACTTAACCCGACTTGGTCAAGTCATATCAGACAGTCCTTGGAACTAGGGGCCTCTGAGCAGGATGGAGTTAAGAGAACAGTCTCGGGGGATACACTTGGTTTGAAATTCTGGCTCCACCACTCAATCACCACAAGGCCTTGAGCTGGTTCCTTAACCACTCTGAGCCTCAGTTTCCTCATCTGTAAAATGAGAACAATAATGTCATTCTTCTGTGCCAAGGTTGTGGTAAAGACTTGAGTGAGGTAATGTGTGTAAATAGCTTAGCACGGGGCCTGGCCCACCGGAAGCGTATAATAATTGGCAGGTATTATTATTACTGTTACTAGAGGAGGGCAGAGTCCTCCAGAGAAAGGAGCTCTGGGAGAGAGTGAGCTTGTCAGCAGTCTTCCTGATCCCCAGGCAGCTTTTCAAGTCATGCAGCAGAAAGTGCAGGGAAGGGATAATGTGTTTGTGTTTCTAAACCACAAGTCGATCCATATCTTTCCTCTTTGGTCCTAACCCAGGCTCCCAGCCCTAGCTGTAGGTGCTTACAGCAGGCCCCAACAGGCACAGACGGAGAATGAGCCAGGAAGTGCCTGCCCCGCCCAGCATGCCTTCCCAGACAGTTCGGGTTGGCCAATGCCCCAGTGCTGGTGGGGCTCCAAGAGCCATCGGCCATGGTGAAATGTCAGTTCTCAGTGTCCCTGTCTAGAGCTCCTGCCCAGTTTGTAGAATGGCAGCATATGGACAACTCCCTCAACCTGAATGCCTCTGCCAGCTGCCAGGGCTTTTCAAAAGAGGGTGTGCCTGATCCCTTTCCCTGTGCCCAGCACAGCGCCATGGGAACAGGGCCAGAGGGAGGCACATGGATGCTGGAGGAGACACTGTCCTCCAGGCTGTTCCTGCCACTTCCTGCATTCTTGTTCTGCCCTCTCATCCTGGACAGGGCCGAGTTGGCTGTGAATCAGAGGAGGAGGGAGAAGAGGGGAGTCACTCACAGGAATTAATCACTCAGGACCCAGCCATCCTAATTTGCAGAGGTCACCCAGCCCAGAGGCGCTGACCCACCTATAGATGCAACCAGAAATGCAGAAACTTGGGGTTGTGATGGGCCGGGAGGTCCTCTCATCTAGCCTAGTATCCAGTCCGGGAACCTTTGCTCTAGCATACCTGACTGATAGTTACCTGGGGTCTTCAGTGATGGGGGATTCATTACCTCCGTGGTCAGTCTTATTTGGGAGTCTCTGACTCTCCCCAAACCCCATCGATGTCCCCAAAGGTAGGAGGACCTCAGGGTTACCTGGACTCACTCCTTACAGGATGGGGATGGGACTTGGCTAGTAGCCTTTCTGGGGTACCCAAGCCTGGACTCAACCCAAATTAAATACCAGTTCACTTTTGATAATATTCTAATGTTCGCACTTTATCAGAGTTCAACAGTTCAGAAGTACTGCTTGGAGTTGTCGTTTTGATATATAAGGTATTTGTATAAAAAGAATGAATTCCTGTTTGCATCTGTGGGTCAGCAAAATATAATTTAGGTCCTGTGTCCCTGGGTAACTAAGCTTGGGGAAAGCCATATTTGTATCACAGGCCCCTTTGTCCTTGGCTCCGCAGGCAGCTTCCTGCTGGGGGTAGGGGTGGGGTTGGGGAGGGGGAGGTCAGAGGTTGGCTAACAGAGTAGGGCCTAAGGTGTGGCCTGAGGAAAGAGAAAGAACCCCTTTGGGAAAGACACAGAGAGGAAAGGAGCCGGAGGGTACGGAGAGGAGCAGACCTGCCTGCAACTGCCCCAGCTTCCACACCACACTCCTGCTCTCAGGCCCACATCTCCAGCAGGCACCGCCACGCTTCCCCACAGAGGCCGAGGGCACCGGGGCTGTGGCGCAGCCAGCAGGGTGTGGGCCTGTTTGGGGCAGGCGGAATCCCACTCACCACCTTAGCTATGTTTGGCAGGAGTCTAGAGTAAACTGTGCATAAGCAATAGAGCCCCATATGCAAACGCTGTATCCATCAATTGCATTGATATGTCTAAAGAATCGATGAACAAAAATGACACATGACAGTAGTGGCCTCAATTAATAACTGAAGTTCGAAGTGCCAACAGTGACAGACCCTCTGCCGTCCTAGGTCCCCTTGCTGTGACTCCCAGCCACCCAGCCACTGCTTGGGGGAGCCATTTGGAGTGCAGACGTGCTGAATTTCCAAGCCAGAATCCTCTCAACACTCAATTAGGCACAGGCCTTTCCGGGGGCCCAAGTCTGGGACAGCAAGGGTCTTCTCACTTCCTTGATTGGGGAAGAGACAGGCAGGTGGTCCCTCTCCCTCTCCCACAACATTAATACACGGGAGAAACCACCCTCCAAGCCAGAGGACGCAGGGCGAAGGGCAGCCATCCTGCTCCTGGGCCAGGGTACTGCTGGGTAGAACGACAGATGGATGCCCCTGTGGAGCCGAGCCCCACCCAGTTTGGGTGCAGGCTCCCAGTTTGGGTGCAGGGCTCCTGGAAGCTTTCTTTCCCCCAGAGGTCCCCCACCTGACACCCGAGGGTTCTCAGAACTGAGCAGGGTCTGACAAGGAAATTGGTATCTCTTTAATTCCAGCTCTCCTGCCCAAGACAGTCTTAGGGCCTCGTCCAGATGGACAGACAGGCCAAGGTGGCAGGTGGCAGGACTCCAGCTGGGGCTCTCCAAGGGGGGTGGGTGGGCCCGCAACACCTCCAGGGTCTGGAAGGAGGCAGCCTGGAGCATCTGCAATGCAAATGGTGAGTTAATTACACAGAAAGGGGCGCAGCGGATAATCAGGTCAGGCCTCCGCCAGGCGGCCCAGGGACCCCCAGGGACTGTGAGCCACCGGCAGGTCACCGCGGGGCACGCTGGGGTCAGGGTTCTAAGGCGAAGGGCCTGAGGAAGCGGGAGCCACGCGTTAGGAAGGGTTGAGCGTGGAAGCGCCCCTCGGGCAGAGAGGCTCCTGGATACGGACACGGACCCCCGCGTCCTTGGGCGACTTTTCCAGGACTCTGTTCGCTGCCGAGTCCTACCTGGAGCCACACCCTAAAATCCAACTCGCGGCCAGGTGAGGCCGGCGCTGCACCGACATGTAAGCGCGGCCTCCCCTCGCGTTCCTGGCGCCCAGGTCCCTCCTGTGGAGGGCGGGCCGGCTCCCTGCCTCTCCGAGTGCTCCGAGGCTTCCTGCTCGCAGGTGGGTGCCCCAACCAACCCCTGGAACTGGCTATCCTCCCCGGGCTGGGCTGGGGCTGGGACGAGAGTACAAGCCTCCCCGTACGCGCGGCCCCTTTTCCCGGTTCTCATTCCCCTAAGTTCGGGCCGCCGGCGCCGGGAGAGGCGCCCGAGCGAAGGGGCGGAGAGGTCGGGCTCTGCGAGCGGCACCTCCTCCACGAGGGCGCCCAGCGCTCGCCCCGCTGGCTGAGGGGTTCCCGCCCCATTGGCGCCTGCGAGGTGGGGCCCTGTGGCTGCTGTGGCTCCCAGTGCGGCGGGAGAAGGACCCTAAGCGCTGCGCATACTGTCCCCTCCTCCCCTTGCGCCGGTGGAGAGACCGCCGCCTCCCCTTGCACCTGAGCAAGTGGCTTAGTGGGGAGGCTGGTCTGGGGCGGTTTGAACGCTCTGGATTGCTGCCAAGCGCAAAATCCACCGCGGGGAGACGTATTGCATTTGTCACAATGACTGTCTTATCTGTTTCCCCTCAGCCTACAGGACTGGCCAGGAAGGTCCTTAGTCTTCCCTCTCCTGGTGCCTAGAGCTCTGCCCACTGAAGGGTAAGGAGCCAGGAAGAAGAGGAGGCAAGGAAGGCAGCCCGCGGAGGTGAGTGTCCAGGACTCTTTTGGAGACTAGCGCGAGGGATAGGTTGGAGGGGCAGTGAGGCCTTCTTGGGCCACCCCGTTCTTGGTACTGCTAGGCAACAGTGATCTCTCTCTCTCTCTCTCTTTTTATTGTTTTTATTTTAGAGAGAGAGAAAGGGAGAGGGAGAGGGAGAGAAATATTGATCGGTTGCCTCCCCCGGGCAGGGTGCCTGCACCCTGGGCAGATGCCCTGACCAGAATCGAACCAGGGCAGCAGCGGTCCCTTTTAGGTGCCATCTCTCTCTCAGTCCTCAGTGGGTGTGCATTGTTACTTCCATCGCCTCAGCCCACAGCAGGCCACTGAGCCCCAAATGCCCTGCCCTGGCCCCTGGCCCAGCCTCGCATGTCATCGGGTCTGATGCCTGTCTGGGGCAAGGCAGTGTCACCAAAGCCCTGCACTGAACTCTTGCTTGGGAAAGAGGCTCCCGAACAGGAAGGGCAGTAGCAGGGCCAGCGCCCGTGCTGAGCAGCGCGTTCCCCGGATCTCCAACCTGCTAAAATCCCGCCAGGATTTCTGGCACCCAGGGTGCAGCATCCAACCCGGGATGTAGATGCTGTGAGGAACATGAAGGGCCAAGACATAAAGAGCTCCCAAGGCATGGACTGTGCTTCCTGTATCTTGCCCCTTCTGGCATTCTCTTAGGCTCTTCTGACGTGCTTCTCTAGGTGGGGGGGTTGGGACTGTGTGCCCTCAGGTCTTTTGTGGTGGGCGCAACATACACTGCGATGCTGGGAGTTCCCATGCCGTGCACAGGACAGTGGCTGAGCACCCATTTGGAACCAGAAAAGGCTGGGTTCGAATCCTCACTTTACCTTTGATCGCTGAGGCAAGTTGCTTTACTTCTCTCCCAACTTGAATGTCCTCGGCGATAAAATGGGGAGTATCATGCTTTCCTCATGGGATAGTTGTGAGGAGTCACAGTGAGACATGAGAACAGCACATCAAGGGAGCATGTCTCGCCTCCACTTGTTAGTATTGGAAAAGCTAGAGCTACCTGAGCTCTCCTTGCTTGGAGAACACGGAGACCGGTCTGACTGTGTGGCAGGACATTGTGAGGCTGTGAGAGCAAAGCAATGGGAGAACAGTAAAGGCGGAGGGTCCATGGGGGCAGGCAGGGAGGTGGCCCGGGGAAGGGGCTGTTTCTGGAAGGGGATCTGAATTTAGAGGCAGAAACAGCAGCATGCTCCGTACATGTCACATGTGGTCACATGTTCCTGGGTGACCCAGGTTACAGGTGTGGCCTGGGGTAGGAGGAGCCTCTGGCTTGAGGCTTTCGATCCTCTCTCTAAGTAGCTGTGCGATCTAAGACAGGTCATTTAACTTCTCTGGGCGTGACAGAGGAGAGGAGCTTGGAGCTTGGAGTTGGAGAGATCTGAGTTTGAATCCCAACTCCACACGTAACCACCTCAATTACTTCTCTCCAAGCCTTGGTTTCTTCACTTGTGAAACAGTTTATAATATCTCCCTCATAGAGCTGTGACCATTAAATGCACTAGTAAAAGGCACCCACCCAGCACAGTGCCTGACAGCACAGATAGTGTATATCCCTTTCTTATCTCCTCCTTCCTCTCCCCAGCCTCCTGTCATCTTTAAAATGCACCCAGTAAAGCAGGTTTGGCCCAAGTCACAGTGGTATTGTGAACATAAAGAGAGGAGGAAAACAAAGTAAATATAGAAAGTTAAGGGCTGTAAAAATATAACTGTGTGTGTGTGTGTGTGTGTGTGAGAGAGAGAGAGGGGGGGGGAGGGAGAGAGAGATATTGGGGACCTAATTTTGTGAGTAGGGGACTCTAGAGGTTCTTGCTAGGCACTGAGAACTCTGTGATGAGTTCTGGCCTCTGCATGCAGAGGCTGTTGAAAATCCGGGCTGGTGAGGAGGTGCCTGGCCTGCGGCCCTCCCAGGAAGGCCATTCTTCTCTCTTCCCTTGGAGATAACCCCATGCCCAGGAGAGCACAGTACTGTGGACCCAGGAGGGGGGTAGAATTCCAAGTACAGAGAACAGAGGTCAGAGAGCTCTGGCTTGAGCTGCTGCTGGACCACAGCTCTGCATGTGCAGGCTGGAGCTGGGCCTGAGAGGCGAGCCTGAGTCAATATTAACCTTCTCTGGCTGGCCAGCCTGGCTCTTTGGCCTCTTATTCAACTGGAGTGTTGACACAAGTGATTGAATGAGCTTTATTATCATATTCTTTTCAACAGCAGCCCCATTATCTCTCCCCTGGGGATTCACTGGGGCCTGCAGTGTGGGAATGATGACAGGGGCAGGGAGCCCAGACATGTGGGCTTATTAAGTGCACAATGCCCTCTGGCCTGCACACACAGCTTCTCTCTAGGCCACTCCAGGGGGACAACAGGACCTGAGCACTACTCAGCATCCTGGGGACACGTCACACTGCAGCGCAATGGTCCTGGGCAGACCTTATAGAGCCCCCAGGCAATGGCAGTGAGGGCCACAGCCTGGGTCTAGGACCCACCCCCTGCAGGTGACAGCTGGGCAGAAAAGCAAATCAAATTCTATTCAGGCCTTTCCCTGGTATATTTTGGGGGGCCAGGAAAGTGTGCTGGGGTGCCACCTCTCCTGACATTCGTGTCATATGAAGAGGGACAGATGGTGTCCTGGACCCCTGGTGGAGGCTGAGGGAGGACAGAGGCCAGCCCCCCCACCCCCCCGGGGAAGGGGGAGGAGCTCCCCATCTGCAGCAGACTCCTTTGAGCAGTGTGAGCACAGGGACAGGCTTCTGTGGGGAATACCACCCAGGGACTGCAGTTTGGGCCGGCACAGAGGGGAGGCCAGACCCCATGCGCGAGTCCCTCAGGCTGAGCACGCCCTCTCTTCCGGCAAGTGGTGAGCTCAGGAGGGTGTCTAAAATCTATTTGGAAAGCAAGCTAAACTGCTTAAGAGCAAGGATTTTGTTTTGTTCACTATGGCCCCTGGGGCAGAGTAGATGCATAATAAATACCTTTGAATAAATGAATGAATAGTATAATTTTATATTAAAACAAACCCCAGAAAATAAAGTTTGAGAAAAATCTTCTGACTGATGAGAATACTCTAAGGAGAGACTGGCTTCAGTCCACACTGTTCTCAACCAGGGGCCGAGACCCACAGGCTCTTCAGGAAGGGTGTGAGGGATGCCAGTTCCCAAGAAGGTGGGAAGAGGTTGGGCAGCCCGACTGCAGAGGTCAGCGTGGGAGGGCCCAGCTCTGGAGGTGACAGGGTCCTCTGTGGTCACTCTGTGACTGGACGGTGATAGCAGTAGGGGTGCCTGTCTGATTGCTGTAGAACTCGGGGTCATTCCTCTGCCTCGGTGCCATGATTCTAGAATAGTTCCTTTCCCAAAGCAGCACTTTGGATGGGCCTGAGAACTATGCAGCGTGGGTGGTGGGAGGTGACAGCCGACCGCAGCCACGTTCACATCAGGATCTGGGTCAGATAGACGTGGCTCTGCCCCTTCTTTGCTGCTTGGCTTGGACAAATCATTAATCTCTCTGAACATCAGTTTCCTCATCTGCATAATGGGCCAATAAACAGTCTAACCTCACAGGCTTGTGGCGAGAAGATTTTGTATGTGAAATACTCAGCACACAGCCCAGCTGTGTGGCTCAGTGGTTGAGTGTTGACCTATGAACCAGGAGGTCACAGTTGGTTCAATTCCTGGTCAGGGCACATGCCCGGGTTGTGGGCTTAATCCCCAGTGTAGGGCGTGCAGGAGACAACTAATCGATGATTCTCTCTTATCACTGATGTTTCTCTCTCTCTCTCTCTCTTTCTCTCTCTCTCTCTCTTTTCCTTTCTTTCTCTCTGAAATCAATAAAAAAATATATTTTTTAAATTAAAAATCTGCTTAGCGCACAGCCTGGTGCTCACACCAGGCATTCCCTGAGTGGTGGTTACTGAAAACACCCAAAATGGACCCTCAAGCTAGAGCAGATGCTGTCTCTCCTCTCACTGTGCTTGATTGAAGAAGCTGGTGGGTGAAGGAGTCCCTTCCCTGGTCTCCACCTGAAATGCTCTGGCCTAGGAAAGAGAGTAGGCCAAGGCCACAAGCCGGAGCTCAGGATCCCCATTCCCTGGGGCCACACTGAGCCAGAGCTCAGCTCTGATTAGCAGGCCCTGAGCCTGCTGAAGAGGAAGCTGGGGTGCGCCCCCCACTCTGGCTCACTGACACTCAGTGCAGGGCCTAGGGTGCAGCTGCCTCCTCTCTTCTGGCTTCATTCCTAACAGATAGTTAACCACCATCCCAGAACTTATCCAGCCAAGCCCACCCGCTTCAGAGTAGCTGCCTGCTCCTTTAGACTTGCTCTCTGGAAGCCACCTTCCCAGCCTGCTGCGAATTCTTGTGACTCCCTCTCATGGGCTAAGTGTCCTTGCCTTGAAGGGATCTGATGTGTGGAAATAGTGAAACCCACTCGAAGCCAGGCCTGGAAGGTAAGGTGGCTAACCAAGTCAGACACCGCCACTTCCGGTGAAAGCAGAGGCAACAGGTTAGGAGAACAGTTGATGTTGGCTCAAGAGAACTTCGGGAAGTACTAGAGCATGTTTAAAACAGAGTCACTCCCAAGGGTCTGCCTCAAGGGCAGCACTCATTTGAATGTCTGAGCTCCAGTCTGAGGTTTAAATGCAGACTCATTTCTCTGTACCTGTGTCTTTGGTGTGTGGAGCCCTACAGCGTGGTGGCCCTGGCACCCCAGGCCCTGGCAGATGATGGCAGAGGAGAGGCAGTTTGAAAGGGCCACCACCCACCATGTCTGCTCTGCTTACTCTGTAATGGACTCAAGACCAGCCAAGCCACAGTGCCCTGCTCTCAGGGCCACCACCCAAACCCCATGTGGCCAAGGAGCAGTAGCATCAACCACAAAGCTCTGCCTACCACTCTTGGAGCCAAGCCTGCGGGTTGTCCAACTTCAGGCCGAGTGAGACCCTGCGGAGGGGACCTGACCTTGCTGGAGAGAATACACTCCTGCTGCTTTTGTGCCCTTTTTCATATGTGTTGGGCCCCACAGCAAGGCCACCAGCATGAGCTTTTTGGAATAGTTTACCCACCCTTTGCAAGGCAAAAAGAAGCCTGGTTTCAAACAAAGTAAGGGTCAGCCTGCAAGTCAGGGCAGCCCCAGCTCCCCTGGTTCTGACTCACCCATCAGCCTAGGAAAGAACCTAGCAATCTTGGATGAGGAAGCTGGCCCTCCCCCTTCTACACACTCCCATGAGTTTGCTCAGGCTGCTCAGCACCGTTCCTGTTCACAGAGACTCAGGGAGGGAGGTTAACAGCAGCCCAGGGCCCTCAGAGTAGACATGGTGGATGGAGCAGGGACGCTGGAACCACATCTAGGGCCCAGGCCCGACCCAGTCACATCCTGTGACTTTGAGCAAGTTATTTTACTTCTCTGAGCCTCATCTAGATTTGTGAATAATAATAATCCCTACCTACCAGGGTGGTTGTGAGGATTAAATGAATTGATCCTTGGAAGGGCCTAGCACCTAGTAGGTGCTCAAGAACAATAACTTCCCTTTCTGTCTTGAGTCTCCTCTAACATGACAGTCCCACTCCTCAGTAACCCCAGCCTGTAGTTCCCTGAACTCTCCCACCACCTCTGCCCTCGGGGTTACTGGGTGTGGCAGCACTTCCGCCAGAAAACCTCTGCCAGGAACTGCCCAGCTCCTCCTCTGCCAGGCTCTGGCTGGAGGACGCAGCATCCACAGGAGCTGTGCCCAGGGAGCCTCCTTCTCAAACTGGTTTGGTCTGGTTCTCCCCTCCCAGCACTGGCATCCCCCTGTGGTCCAGTCATGGGCCAGCCAGCCAGCCAGAAAGTACTATCTGCAGACATTCAGAAGAGCAAAGTTCAAAGCATTCCTGTCACAACAATGCCTCCCGGCCTGGGAAAGAATCCTTAGCACCCCCCTGCCCTGTGATGGGGAGAGGTGTCAGACAGACAAGAGGTCACCCTGAATCTGAGCTGGCCCCCTGCTTCTGTCCATTTCTACTCCAGAGTCTCAGGCCCATATCACTTCCTTCAGGCTCGGCAGAAGGAAAGGTAAGGACTGACTCTCTGAAGGAAAATTGTCTCCCTCCTCCCTCCTCCCTCCTTCCTCCTTCTTCCTCCTTCCTCCTCCCTCCTCCCTCCTCCCTCCTTCCTCTCCCTCCTCCCTCATCCCTCCTCCCTCCTCCCTCCTTCTTCCTCCTTCCTCCTCCCTCCTCCCTCCTTCCTCTCCCTCCTCCCTCATCCCTCCTCCCTCCTCTCTCCTCCCTCCTTCCTCCCTCCTCCCTCCTTCCTCCTCCTTCCTCCTTCCTCCTCCCTCCTCCCTCCTCCCTCCTTCCTCTCCCTCCTCCCTCATCCCTCCTCCCTCCTCTCTCCTCCCTCCTCCCTCCTTCTTCCTCCTTCCTCCTCCCTCCTCCCTCTCCCTCCTCCCTCATCCCTCCTCCCTCCTCTCTCCTCCCTCCTTCCTCCTCCCTCCTCCCTCCTCCCTCCTCTCTCCTCCCTCTTTCCTCCTTCTTCCTCCTTCCTCCTCCCTCCTCCCTCCTTCCTCTCCCTCCTCCCTCATCCCTCCTCCCTCCTCTCTCCTCCCTCCTTCCTCCTCCTTCCTCCTCCCTCCTCCCTCCTCCCTCTCCTTCCTCCCTCCTTCCTCTCCCTCCTCCCTCCTCCCTCCTCTCTCCTCCCTCCTTCCTCCTTCTTCCTCCTCCCTCCTCCCTCCTCCCTCCTCCCTCCTCCCTCCTCCCTCCTTTCTCCTTCTTCCCCAGGGATATCTTCTTTGAGGAAAGCTCCTCCACTAGATGAATTGATTGTGGATGCAAAGAGGTGAGATACTGGGGGCGGCAACTTTAAGGGTTGGCACAGCCTGATTTGATTTAACACTGCACCCTCAGGACTGATGCAGCAACCCACTCTCCCTCAGCCCCCGGCGGGGCGTTTGGCTTGGGTCTGAGGTAGGAACCTGGGGTGGAAGATGGAGAACTAAAAATGGCAACTTGACTGTTGAATCTCAGAGGGAAGGCAAATCTCAGAGGGAAGGCTTGGGTGGGTGGGTGGTAGGAAGAAATCAACCAAAGACCTCACCTGCATATATGTATGCCTAACCCATGGACACAGACAATAGGATGGTGGGGGTGGGGAGGGGCAGGAGCAGCTATATGGGGTCAATGGGAGAAAAAAGGGGACATGTGTAATACTTTCAACAAACTTTATCTTTAAAAAAAGAAATGACAACTTGAGGCCCCCTGTCTGGGCAGGCGGGTGTGCCTAAGGGCATGGGCTCTGTTGCTGGAAGGGTGCAGAATGTTTGTGTCTCAGGGTTTCTTATCCAATGACTTGGCAACATTAGGTACTTGAGTAGGTGAATGTCTCTTAGGAGCTCAGTTGTCATGGATTGCCCTTTCCTTTCTTTAAAAAGTTGCTTTCGCCCTGGCCAGTGTGGCTCAGTTGGTTGAACATTGTCCTATGCATTAAAGGTCACAGGTTTGATTCCTGATTCCCAGTCAGGGCACATGCCTGGGTTGCAGGCTCCATCCCCAGTGGGGGCATGCAGGAGGCGGCTGATCAATGATTCTCTCTCATCATTGATGTTTCTATATCTCTCTCCCCTTCTCCCTTCTTCTCTCTCTAAAATTAATTAAAGCCTATTTAAAAAATATATATATTTTTGGCCTGGCCGGTGTGGCTCAACAGTTGAGTGTTGACCTATGAACCAGGAGGTCATGGTTCGATTCTCAGTCAGGGCACATGCCTGGGTTGCAGGCTCAATCTCTAGAAGGGGGTGTGCAGGAGGCAACAGATCAATGATTCTCTCTCATCATTGATGTTTCTATCTCTCTCTCCCTCTCCCTTCCTCTCTGAAATCAATACAGATATATTAAAAAACACGTGTGTGTGTGTGTGTGTGTGTGTGTGTGTTTTCTTTAGAAAAGCAGTCTGTCATCTTTAAGGAAAATGTAGAAGAGTGGAAGATGAGGTAGGAAGAATCACTTGTAGCCCACCAGTCAAACACAACAACAATGAATATTTTGCTGTATTTCCTTCAAGTATTCATTGCATTCATACTACATTTACTAGTTAATCTTGGTGAAATTTTTACTTTTATTTATTTTAATTTTTATTTATTTATTTGTGAGAGAGAGAAAAGGAGAGGGAGAGAGAAACACCGATTTGTTCCACTCATTTAGGCATTCATTGGTTGATTCCTGTATGTGCCCTGACTGGGGATGGAACCTACAACCTTGGTGTATTGGGATGACACGCTAACCAACTGAGCTGCCTGTCCTGGGCTAGTGAAATCTTTAGAAAGAAGCCCAACTCTTAACCTGCGACATTAAGAATTCCGCTTTGGTGTTGGAAAAAAAGGGGTTTTGTGGAAAGTAACCTTACATGGTGATCTGATTATAAATTCCTAACTGGGCAGGCCTATAACTTCTTTAGTGAAAGGCTTACCTTTGCCTTAAGCAAGCCCTGTCCATTGTTTCTGTGCATCTTGGTTAACACACCTTTGAAATGCCCCCTTTCGGACCCTCCTTTAAAGCCTGAGAGCACATCACCGTAGCTGTCCTGTAATCCAATGCCACCTTCATGTGATCCTCCTAATGTTTCCTTCTTACTTGCAAATGCATAAGAGAAGCTGCAAAACTGTTATTCTCTGGAGCATGTCAGATCTTGCTCCCTAGCATATGCACATACAGTTTGGCTCAAATAAACTCTTATAAACATTTTTTTAAAAATTCTGCTTTGGACAAAGAAAACCTGGTAGGGGCCCCAGGTAGTCACTCACAGGGTCCCTGGGACGAGATGGCCAGACATTGGGTGCCCCCTCTGCTGTCCCCACCACCACTCCCACCAGCTTTATTATTTTACCTTTCACGTTTAGATCCAATTAATTTCGAGGGATGATATGAATTCATTTTCATATAGATATCTAATTGCTTCACTACATTTATGGAAAAGGTCATCTGTTTCCACCATACCGCAGTGTCACCTTTGTCATAAATTAAGTGACCTTGTATGACTGAGTCTATTTCTGGATTCTCTCTTCCAGTCCTTTGGTCTAGTCATCGATCTCTGTGCCAGTTCCATGCTATATTAAGTAAAGTAGCTTTATAATAGACCTTGATACCTAGTAGCCTAATCCTCCAGCTTTGTTCAACACTATCTTGGCTCTGGCCAGTGTGGCTCGGTTGGTTGGAGCGTCATCCTGCACACCAAAAGGAGGCGGTTCTATTCCCAACCAGGGCACATACCCAGGTTGTGGGTTTACTCCTCAGTCAGGGTGAATGCAGGAGGCAGCCAATGGATGATTCTCTCTCATGATCATGTTGATCTCTCTCTCTCCCCCCTCCCTAAAATCAATTTAAATTTTTTTTTTAAAGATTATGTTGGCTATTCCTGGTTCTTTATGTTTCTCTGTACATTTTAGAATCAATTTTTCAATTTCCACCAAAGAAATACACCGGGATTTTGATTGAGATTGAAATAAATCTGTAGGTTAATTGGGAATAATTTGCATCTTTACAATATTGAGTCTTTCAATTTATGAACATTCTTTAATATCTTTCATTATTTTATACTTTTCAATGTAGAAAACTTGCACACTGTTCATTACATTATTCCTAGGTGTTTGATACTTTTAATGGTATCTGAGGTTTTTCCCCCCTGATAACATTTCTGACATCAAATGAGAGAGTTCTTTTCTTCCTGTGACCATTACTCCACCTTGGATACCAACTGGGATACCCTGCATAGGGTGTTCAACAGTTGAGTCCTTTTCTCAGGCCTTTCTGCTTCTGTGGAGAATGTTCTGGAATTGTTGGGGTAGCCTCAGGGATCCTAGAGTCATTTAGATGATTTGTTAAAGATTCTGTCCCCTGCAAAAGCTGGGCCCTTGGGTTGGGCAAGGGAGTTGGGGAGAGGGATGTTATTGGGGGGGAGGAAGTATTAGCCAACTTTTCTATTCTTTATTATTATTATTGCTTTCTAGAGATAGAGGAAGGAGTGAAGGGAGAAAGAGACATTAATCTGTTATTCCACTTACTTATGCTGTCATTGGTTAATTCTTGTATGTGCCCTGACTGGGGATTGAACCCACAACATTGGTGTATCAGGACAACACTCCAACCAACTGAGCTCCCGGCCAGGGCCTTAGCCAGCTCTTCTTTAACTCTTGGATGTGTCCCTGCATCTCCAGAGGAGTTAACGGAGTTGGGGAATAGGGTGAAACCATCAGCGAAGCTAAGCCCAGGATAGAGGGTCTGTGTCAGATGCTGTGAGGATAGACTGAGGGACGAAGACCCTTCTGTGGCCAAAGGCTGAGAGAGAGGAGATCAAGTTTTATCAAAGCTTCAAGCGTCAACATAGGGGAGAGTTGTTGAGGGCCTGAGGTCACAGAAGTCAGGCCTGTCGCCTTGACAGGTGAATCTGAGGTCGGGGTTTGGCATCGCTCCCAGACTAGTATCTGCTCACGTTCCCACATCTGTAGGGCCCTGAGCTTAGAGACAGGAATACACAGAAGTAACACAGCAGCAGGAACAGCCCCCATTTACTGGGAATCTGCTCACTTAATACTCCCCAAACCCTTGAGATATATTTTATTAACCCCATTTCATAGATGAAGACCACTGAGGGCATTTAGATTAGTGGGCGACTCCCTACAGCTCACCTGCAACTCAGACAGCTGTATGTCACTCTGAAGTCCTTGGTGCCTGGGGGTCCTGCATAGGGGGCTTTGCTTGTAGCGGGTGCTTGGTGGACTCTTGAACCTTAAGGTCCCGAAGAGTAGCTGACATTCCAAGGGGTATGATAGGGACTCAGATTGTTTCACACCGGGTGAACTCGCGTCGGGAAGCTGTGGCTGTGAGCCGGCAGCCTTTCTGAGTGGGCGCCAAGTGCCTCCCAGGTCTGTGACCTACTCTGGAATCTGCTAAAGTGCCCAGGAAAATGCTGTGTCCACAGCAGCCGCCAAGAGGAAATGCCCCAGGATCCGAAGACACCCCAGATATATGGATAGATGAGTGACCCAAGCATTCAGGGAAACTAACATGCTTCTTGAAACCTAGAAGTGACTTTTCCAGGTAACCTAAGGAGCCCACTGAGTGTATTTTAAAACGATAAAGAAAAGTTTTAAAAACCCAGTGAGCTGCTTCAGACACAAAAGCCTTCAGTGGGCACCCTGACTCATATCACATGAGGACCTGTCAGGGACTCCCTGAGGTGAGGCTGGAGCCGCACTTCCAGTCTCCCTCTCTCCAATCCGCATGCCAACACCGCTCTGAGCTGCTGAGGGACCTCACCAGGGCCTTAGAAAACCCCACATCAGCAGGGAGAGGGAGGAGGTTGGCTGCAAGTGATGTTTTGTACAGTCAGAGTTCTGAGACCCAGAAAAGAGGCCCAGAGGGTGGGCTCTCTGTTGCCTGGAGAGCTTTACCCCTGAGACAGACCCCCTCAGGGCTTTCCAGAATTAGGGGGAGCGCCTGGTAACAGGAGGGTCCCAGACGGAGCAGCGTGTCTGTGACTCAGTGGGGTTGGCTTTTTATGAACGTTGTGTATAAACACATGAACAGGTTTTCTGTCATTGAACCATCCTGGGACAAACCCTAGTTGATTGTGAGAAAACAAAAACAAACAAACTGTAACAAATGATTGGATTCCACTTGCTGGTTTTGTTTAGGATTTTCACATTTATGTTCATAGGTGAGGTTGGTTTAAATTTTCCTTTTCTTGTACTAGTCTTGTCTGGTTGAAGAGTCAAGGTCATGCTCACTTCATTAAATGCACTGGCCGGCTTTCCTCCCTTCCCCCCTCTTTAATTCTTCGACAGTGGACGATAATGGTAATGGGCTTTGGGTTTTATAAGAACACACCCAGAGTCTGCCTGCTCGACAAGGGATGTGCACAGACAAGAAGACAGACACCTGTTTTCTTTAGTCTGTTGCCTTAAATATGGTGCTTTTGTTGCTTGTGGGACCCTGTGCTGGGAGCTAGCCACTTTCCTGAGGAAGTAGAGATGAGGGATGAGGGGAAGCCCTGGGCCCAGACAGGGGAGATGTGCTGGGGGGAGAGAGAGCCCCGACCTGGTGCCCCACCACCCGCTGCAGCCACCCCAGCCCCCCGGGCCCAGGCTCCTGGAAGTCCCTCAGGAGCTCAGCCTGCCCCTCCCACGCAGGCACCATGTTCCGCAAGAAAAAGAAGAAACGCCCTGAGATCTCAGCCCCACAGAACTTCCAGCACCGCGTCCACACCTCCTTTGACCCTAAAGAAGGCAAGTTTGTGGGCCTCCCCCCTCAATGGCAGAACATCCTGGACACTCTTCGACGCCCCAAGCCCGTGGTGGACCCTTCGCGCATTACGCGGGTGCAGCTCCAGCCCATGAAGGTAAGGTGGGCGGCGGGGGAGTGAGGCCAAGCGCAGCCTCTCCCGCTCCACAGATGCCCTGGTCTGGCCAAACCGCAAAGGCACCTGGAGGAACCCCCTAGTTACCAACTATCAATTAGCCGCTGTTTTCATTCCCTGCTCACCAGCCCTGTGTCTCCCTGGGTAACCCAGGGAGGAGGAGCCTGGGGAGTCCTCTAAAGGGTAGGGTTGCCAAATATAGCGAATAAAATGCAGGCTGCCCAATAACATCAGAATTTCAGATAACAACAAATAATCTTTCCGTATTCAGCGTGCCCAGGTAATATTTGGACCTGCAGCCCCTGTGGGACTGGAGATTTTAGCTGAGTGGGTCAAGAAGGGTAGATCCAAGAACCTGGGAGGGGTTGGGGTCAGAATTTAGAGACCACAAAGCCAGTGTGTGCGGAGGAGGGCCCTGGCCTGGTCCTTGCCTCCTCGGAGGGCTCTGCACATTTCCCAGAAGGCCACAGGCAGAGCTGGAGGATGGTAGGGGGCCCCGGGTGGCCCTGTCTCCATGGTTCCCCTTGCCTCCCCAAGCTCAGCTGCCCACACCATTTGGCGTTCTGGATTGTAACCCCATGGTCACTCACCTGTGTGCTCCATGGTTACTCCCCTGAGAGCCCCATGAAAATGGGCCTTTTCCCTGTGTTCCTGCACCAGCACAGGCCAGGTCTGCCACCAGCCCGGTAAACGACTGAAAAGTTAAGGAATGGGGGGATGACACAGCAGGCAAGGCCTTAGGCGTTCCTCCTCAAGGCCCCCGGGGAGGCCCCCGGGCCTGGTCCCAGGCTGCCCTCCCTGCCGCGAATAGATCATTCACCCACGCTCTCCTCTCTCCTGCAGACTGTGGTGCGGGGCAGCTCTGTGCCCATGGACGGCTACATCTCGGGGCTGCTCAACGATATCCAGAAGCTGTCAGTCATCAGCTCCAACACCCTTCGCAGGCACAGCCACACCAACCGGCGGCGGGCACAGTCCCTGGGGCTGCTGGGGGAGGAGCACTGGACTGCCGACCCGGACATGTACCTGCAGAGCCCCCAGTCTGAGCGCACTGACCTCTACCTCAGCTGCAATGGGGGTGCACCGGCAGGCCACCGGCAGGTGCCATGGCCAGAACCACAGAGCCCACGGGTCCCGCCCAATGGGCTGGCCACCAAGGCACAGTCCCTGGGCCCCACCGAGTTCCAGGGTGCCACACAGCGCTGCCTGCAGCTGGGTGCCTGCCTGCAGAGCAGCCCACCTGGCACTTCACCCCCTGCAGCCACGGGAAGGCGGGGGGCCAAAGCTGTCAGGCATGGCTCTGAGGAGGCCCGGCCACAGTCCTGCCTGGTGGGCTCGGCCGCGGGCAGGCCGGGCGGGGAGGGCAGCCCCAGCCCCAAGACTCAGGAGAGTAGCCTGAAGCACAGGCTGTTCCGCAGCATGTTCCTGTCAACTCCTGCCACAGCCCCGACGAGCAGCAGCCAGCCAGGCCCTGCACCACAGAGCAAGGTAGGTCAGCAGGGCTGCCTTCTGGGCACTCTCTGCAAGGCCGGGAGGTGGCCTGGCAGGCGTCCACTGGGGAATGCATGTCAGGCGCACAGGCCCTGCCTGGCCTTCCCCATTTACAGGGTTGGGTTGGGGACAGCATGAGGGAACAAAATAATCAAGAAACCAGCTGAGCCTCAACTGAGGATTCTATCCTGAGCGAACTGAGTCCTCGTCCTCCAAAGGTTTGGCGTGTGTGAGTCAGGCTGAGAGCCAGGGCGTTTTCCGGGGGCTTCAGAGGAGCTATGTGCACCCAGCTTACACTCCTGCCCCCTGGGGGGTGGTTGGCAGATACCCCCCGGAAAAGCAGCATTTAAAAAACATATTTTTATTGATTTCAGAGAGGGAGGGAGAGGGAGAGAGAGAGAGAGACATTAATGATGAGAGAAAATCTTCAATTGGCTGCCTCCTGCACGCCCCCTACTGGGGATCCAGCCGGACACCTGGACATGTGCCCTGGAATCGAACTATGACCTCCTGGTTCACAGGTCGATGCTCAACCACTGAGCCAAGCCGGCCAGGGGAAGAAGCAAAGCACCATTTTTAACCACAAAAGCCCAGACCTTCCCTGCCCCCAGTGCCAGCAACCTCCACCCAGGCTCCAGCAGAGATAGGGGCTCCAACACCTGGGAGGAGAGCTCTCCTGCCTCCCTCTTCTCAGATCGTCTTTCGGTCTTTCCGCCTCCATCCCTCACCTGGCCCGACCTCCTCCGAGGCTCCGCTGAGGCTCCTGCACTGCCGCTCCCTCCGCACTCAGCTCGCGCCTCCGCCGGTGACCGTTCCACCCGCCTGCGCTTTCTTTAGCATTAACATTTCTGGAATGACTTATTCTCAAGTTTGTATGCCGTTTGAAAGGCGAGAGGATTGAATTTGCCTGCCTCCGGAGTAGCAGGAGGACTGCCTTGGGCTGTGTGACGGTCTAAAATGCACATATTTCTCTTAAAGAAAGGAAACGGTGAAGGGGCCCTCGCAGTGACATTTCTGGACAGGCAGAGAACAGTGTGCTTCTTGCATGCCCTGTGGCATCCTGCCTGTGGTAACATCCTTTCCCACTTTCGTCAGTCAGAAGCCTGAGTCAGAGAGGGTGAGAGGCCCGGGTGTTGGGAGTGCTCAGGGAAGGAAGGCACAGAGGCCTGGCTCGGGGCTTCTCTGTCGTGGCAGCCACTGTTCTCTAGCTCCTTCCGAGGGGCAGGCAGAAGTGAGCTCAGGAGACTCCTAAGTCAGACCTGAGAAACTTGGGTGGCTCAGTGATGGCGGCTCCCCTCCCTGGAGGACGAGCCTGGGTCCTCCCCCTCAGTGATGGTGCCAGTCTGGTCCAGCCTGAACGTGCCTGGGGAGTTTGGAGAGTGGCCTGGACCCTCAGCCTTTCTAAGTCAGCACCAGTCCCAGGCACCCAGGGAAGGCTCTGGGCTTTGTGCACTCCAGCCCTGCACTGGGACCAGCACAGTGGGCTGGTATCCCCTGGGGGGTGGGTGTCTGGGGGGCAAACAGAGGAGTTGTGGCTTGATGTACCTGTCCATGCAAGGAACGTGTCTGTGAGCTGAGGGGTCTGGAAGGCTGTGCCCCAGGGGAGACATTCCCCAGAAAACCAAGGTGGGAGCAGCTCAGGGCACACTGCTTGGGAGGTGAGAATGGGAACGGGATCCCTCGCTGGCCTCTTGGGAGTCCTTTGGGAGGGCTTCAGGGATTTGGAGAGGGGGGGTGTCTGGGCACAGACATGAATGTTTCCGGGTTCCTAGCAGCACCCCACAGCAGGGCAAGAGCTGTGCACACCTTACTGAGTACCTACCGTGGGCCACTGCTGCTGGGTGTGCAGGCCTGTGAGGGAGGTGGTGGTTGTCTTGGGCTTGGAGATGCCACAGCTCCAAATCCAGCCAAGTGCTTTCCTTCTCAGCACTGTGGGCACATGTTTCTAGAGAAAAATTCTAAGCCAGGCCTGCGCCGCTCTGAGCCAGGGCTTCAGCCAGCACTGCTGACATTTGGATCAGACGATCCTTTGGCGTGGGGGGCTGTCCTGTGTGTACTGTAGGGTATCTAGTAGTATCCCCAGTCTCTACCCACTAGACGCTAGCAGCACCCCACCAATGGGACAACCACAAATCCTTCCAGATAACTGCCAAATGCCTCTTGCAGGGCAAAGTCACCCCTAGTTGAAAACCGCAACTTTAGACAAATTACCTCAGATGGGAAGCTCCAGGAACCCCCAGACCAAGCCAGCGGCCAGCACTCTGCCCCTCAGCATATGCCAGGTGCTGGCTCTGGACACTCACAGCAGCTCCCATGGCAGCACTGGTGCCCGGGAGGTCAGGCTGCCAGTGGCCATGTGTGCCAGGAGTGGCTACAGGAGGCCTGTGGCCCTAGGGCTCTGGGATTCAGCCCAGACAACTTGGTCTGTGGTCACTCAGTTTGGCTAAAGAGCAAAAGAAGACCTCAAGTGGCCCCACCACCTCATGTTCCTGTCCCAGGCCATGTCAGTGTGGGGCTCTCAACTCGGTAGGGAGGGACACCCTGACCCTAAACAAGGCCTAGGACTGTGGTGGGGGTGGAAGCCCAGAAGCCTGAGGTGGGTTGCTGAAGAGCTTGAAAAGGTGCTGGCTGAGCCGGGTGGGCCTGAGGCCCAGACTTAGAGCTCCCCAGCCCAAGCAACTCAGCCCAAGCGGACTGCCTGAGATTTCATGGAAGCTGATTCAGCTCCAGGAATCAGGACAGGAGCCACTGGGCACCTAGACAACCAGATGTGATTCTGGTTCTGAGAAGTTCCGAGAAGCCTCTGCAGCGCCTGAAGGTCCCCTAGGTTACACAGGACCCTCTCCCCATGCCCCCTTTAAAAACACAAAATCCTCACCGGGCCAGTGTGGCTCAGTGGTTGAGCTTCAACCTATGAACCAGGAGGTCACAATTCAAGCCCTGGTCGGGGCACATGCCCGGGTTGCGGGCTTGATCCCCAGTGTAGGGTGTGCAGGAGGCAGCCAGTCAGTGATCCTCTCTCATCATTGATGTTTCTCTCTCTCTCTCTCTCCCCCTTCCTCTCTGAAATCATATAAATATATTTTTAAAAAACAACCCACAAAATCCTTAGTCATGTTGCACATGCCAGCTGCCTGGGGAGAAACCCAAGGAGGGGATCATTTCCTGGCTGGGCTGGCAGAAGAGCTTGGACCCAGAAAGGCAAGGAGCCTCGAAGGGTTTCAGGGGTGGGCCCAGCCTGCCACTCAGCGCCACCTTCCCTCCCTCCCCCCCAGGATAGGCCTATCTTTCCTTCCTTGTGGGGGGCCCTCAGGCAGGAGTTTCATGCTTGGGAGAAAACCTCCCCAGGATCCCTGCCCCAAGGATTGGGTTTGGCTGGACCTACCCTCCTGATCCCAGATTTCTCTGGAACCATATCCCCAGCCCCGGGGGTGGGGGGGTTGGAACCTCCCGATGGAAACATGGCTCTGTGGGCCTCTGTGGGGAACACCACAGGGCTTCTTCCGCCTGTGTGGGCCTTGGGTAGGGGAGCCATGGGAGCCACTGCCTCTGACCCAGATTCCCCAGGGAGCCCTGCAGCAGAGGGAGACTGCCTCCCTGGGGCCTGGCTGTCAATTCCCCAGGAAGAAACACCTAGCACAAGGGCACCCCAGGGACTCTGCTTTTTTTGTCTTCCCAGGAGCAGGCAAATTGGATGTAGAGAGCTCTTTTTTGGTCTGCTCAGCTGGGAGCCATGGGGGGCTGGTTTCCTGAGCAAAACTGTGGTTTGGCTTCAGCTCTGTTTGAAAATCTTTGCTTTTGGCACATCCCCAATTTGGTGTGATGCCCTGCCTAACCCTGCCCATGTCTTGGGGTCCTAGCAGTCACCCCCTGCCTCTCGGAAGTTTGTTCCAAACATTCCCACAGCCAAACCCCTTTCTGTGTCTTTCTTTTTCCCCTGCAGCCCAATTCCTCATTCCGGCCACCACAGAAAGACTCCCCCACAAGCCTGGTGGCCAAGGCCCAGTCCTTGCCCTCAGACCAGCTCATGGGGACCTTCAGCCCTCTGACCACCTCAGATACCAGCAGCCCCCAGAAGTCCCTCCGCACAGCCCCAGCCGCCGGCCCTCCTCCAGGCCGGTCTTCTCCTGCTGGTTCTCCCCGCACCCGGCACGCCCAGATCAGCACCAGCAACCTGTACCTGCCCCAGGACCCCGCAGTAGCCAAGGGTGCCCTGGCTGGTGAGGACACAGGCCTCGTGACACACGAGCAGTTCAAGGCCGCACTAAGGATGGTGGTGGACCAGGGCGACCCCCGGCTGCTGCTGGACAGTTACGTGAAGATTGGCGAGGGCTCCACCGGCATTGTCTGCCTGGCCCGGGAGAAGCACTCAGGCCGCCAGGTGGCCGTCAAGATGATGGACCTCAGGAAGCAGCAGCGCAGGGAGCTGCTCTTTAATGAGGTGGGAGGAGAGGGCGGATGCGGGTGGGCATCTGGGATGGGCAGTGAACACCCAGCCAGGCTGTTCAGGTAAAAACAGGGCAGTGGGTCCTACCGGCGCTCAGGCATCCCCACCCGCCCCCAGGTGGTGATCATGCGGGACTACCAGCACCTCAACGTGGTGGAGATGTACAAGAGCTACCTGGTGGGCGAGGAGCTGTGGGTGCTCATGGAGTTCCTGCAGGGCGGGGCCCTCACGGACATCATCTCCCAAGTCAGGTGGGCAGCTGGAGGGCTGGGTCCCAAGTGCTGGCTGCCCCACCATTGCCCTGGAAGGGCTCCAGGCAGCCTCGGGCCCAGCAGACTTGGGGGAACTATCCCCCCAAGCTCGCCTGTCTGCTTGGATTCATAGACCCAAGGGCCTCAGGGGAGTGGGAAGGCAGGGGGGTCTAGCGTAGGCCCAGGCCCATTTCCGCCAGGGCTCTGTCCTACCTGGGCTCTCACACACCAGGCCCAGGGGCGGTGGGGCCTGGTACCAGGGGCTCCCAGCCCGTCTGTCCTGCAGCCCAGCCAAAGCTAACATTCTCTCCCGATGGGGTCCTGCCTTCCCTGTCCAGGCTGAACGAGGAGCAGATCGCCACAGTGTGCGAGGCCGTGCTGCAGGCCCTGGCGTACCTGCATGCCCAGGGCGTCATTCACCGGGACATCAAGAGTGACTCCATCCTGCTGACCCTCGATGGCAGGGTAGGACCCTCCCACCCTGGCACACCCATGCTCCCTACTGCCCTGCTCCCAGCATAGCTCCCCCTCCTAACTCCCCACTTCCCTTTTCCCTCTTACCCCAACCCCAGGTGAAACTGTCAGACTTCGGATTCTGTGCTCAGATCAGCAAAGACGTCCCTAAGAGGAAGTCCCTGGTGGGCACTCCCTACTGGATGGCTCCTGAAGTGATCTCCAGGTCTCTGTATGCCACCGAGGTAACCGGGCCCTCCATCCCCAGTCCTCCCAGAAGAGGCGTGGGAACACACAACTCTAACACGTTTGGCCCCGCCCACCAAAAATAGGCCTGTTTCTCAGGTTCCCACTTAGTCAACCCCCTGCCCCACTGCCCACTGTCCCTCCTTGGATGCATCTGCTCTTGCCTGTGACTCTGCTGCCACAAACTGGTCTCCAAAATGCTAGTCCTCAGCTCAAGGGCCAGGAGTATGGCCAGGCTCCCCCATGTGTGATGTCCTTTCTCAGAGAGTGGTTGACAGCTGTGTCCCTAGTCAAGGTCACTCATGCAGGAAGTAACTGCCCACAGGGCCAGTGGCCAGGAAGGAGGCCAACTCACTAAGGAGAACTGAGACCAGCTGTGGCCTCCCCGGACTGCAGCATGCTGTGACCAAGGGGCCAGACTCTGGCTAGTGGAGTCAGAGATATTTTCCTCCTGCAGGTGGATATCTGGTCTCTGGGCATCATGGTGATTGAGATGGTGGACGGGGAGCCACCCTACTTCAGCGACTCCCCAGTGCAAGCTATGAAGAGGCTCCGGGACAGCTCCCCACCCAAGCTGAAAAATTCTCACAAGGTCAGTCGGTGTATAATGTGGCCCCACAGACCAAATACTTCCTGAGGCTCAGAGGACCAGAGCCGGGGCTCCAGCCCAGCCTCTCCCTTTCACAGAAGCCAGAGGGTCTGGGATCCTGGGAGTGGTACCTCTTTCTCCATATGAAACCTGTACCTAGGTGTGGAGCCACATCTATAAACAAACTTCCATGGTCACTCCGACAAGTTTCTACCAGCAAGGGATTGATAGGAGCCCAAGAGAAGGGAAAGCAAAGCGTCCAGGAATCTCTGATGCTCTGGAGAAGATGAGCAGGAACACCTCAACCCTTCTGTCAGGGGAGCCATACCATGGCAGTGTTCCCTCCCCCCACCCCCCCCACCCCCATCTATTGCAGTGAATCGGCTTGTCCTCCATCACTGCACATTCTGACCACATCTAAGCTAGTTTTTCCCTTAAAACCTGTGTGTGTGTGTGTGTGTGTGTGTGTGTAACCCTTTTCAAGCAAATCTTGCCAAACCAGCAGGCCTTACACGCCGGTCCCCCTCCCCCCAACTTCACCCCACCCCTGGCCAGGTCAGCACAAAGCTGCAAAATGGCTCTGCCACCTAGTGGCCAGAGTGAGAAGTGTTCCAGAGTGTTGAAGCCCTGTCCCCAAATGGCAAGATCTGTGACCCCAACACAGCTAGATGGGAGGACAGATGGTAACACCTCAGAGACAGCTGGACCTTGAAGACCACTGCTGACCACAAGATTAGCAGATAGGGGAGAGTTCTAGTTGACTAATTCCCCAGAGGAGGTAGCTTTCTGTAACAGACCAAGACTCAGCCTCTCCCCAAGATATTGGCTCAAAAAGAACTAATATAAGACTTTGACTTGGACTCTAAGTCTTAGAGCAATAAAGTTTCTTGTTCTCTATTTTCCAAAAAATACTTTTTCATCTCTGATCCCTTTTGTCCTCACTAAAGTCCTATGTGGCAGATAGAACAAGGACATTAGCCCATTTTGCAGATGAGAAAACGGAGGCCTAGAGAAAATTGCAATTTGCCAGAGATTAGAGATAAACCCAGAACTGGATCACTGATACCAATCCCATGGCCCTTTCCATGAAACCTGAACGCTGAGAGACCCCCAAGAAACAGGGTGTGGAATGGTCTGTATTTAGAGCCCAGCTCTCCCAGCACTCCAGGTGCCCTAATCCCATTGCTCAGCAGCACCCCCTGGAGGTGATCTGGCCACTTTTCCTGGACTAATGCTGATTTTCTTTACCTACTTGATAATCCCAGAAATGCTGAGCCTGGGAGGAAGCAGGAAGTAAGAAAGGAAAGAACTTAAGACTTTCAAATGATGGTGGGATCAGGCATCTGGGTCACCCCAAAATGACTGCAAATTGTAGCTTCATCTCACTGCCCTGTCTCCCCAGGTTTCCCCAGTGCTGCGAGACTTCCTGGAACGGATGCTGGTGCGGGACCCCCAGGAGAGAGCCACAGCCCAGGAGCTCCTGGACCATCCCTTCCTGCTGCAGACTGGGCTCCCCGAGTGCCTGGTACCCCTGATCCAGCTCTACCGCAAGCCGACCTCCACCTGCTGAGCCCACCCCGAGTGCGCCTGCCACCTGTGCCCACAGGCAGGGGACATGGGGCAGCCAGCTCGCTGCCAGGGCCTGCTTGCCTCATTCTCTCAGTATTCTCTCCAAAGATTGAATGTGAAACTTCCCCCTCCTGCCCTTCTGCCCACTGGGCCAGGCCGGACCTGCCCCTTAGTCTCTCCCCCTCCCAAGAGAGTCCCCAGTTGCCTTTGGGATGACGGAGACCCCTTTTTCAGGATGACCCTTTGTTATTTGCACAGGGATATTTCTAAGAAACACAGAGACCAGCACTTCTGGCCATTACAGCCAACACAGAAAAGGCTGCTGCGTGTTTTTTTTTTAAGGCAGCATCCCAGGCCACCCAAGAGGGCAGAGTGTCTGTCTTTACCAGGATACTTGCTGTTCTCAGCTCTAGTTCCTAACCCTGATGTTTCGAGAGGGCCACAGGGAAGGTTTTTATTACCTAAATCTATCTATCTTCCCTTGTGTCTGACTTCCTGAAGGCACAGTCCCACCTGCACCTGCTTCCTGACCCGCCTGCACTGACAACATACAACACTCTCATGCACAGCCTGCTCCGAACTGTGAACAGCCTGCTTGTAGGCCTTGGGAGCAGAAGGGACATTTTCTGGGTGACAGAGAAATAATGGGGTTGGTGGTAAAGGTGGTGTCACTTTACAGAATGCAAGTGCTCGTGTGTGTGTATGTGTGTGTGTGTGTGTGTGTGTGTGTGTGTAAGAAGGTCACCGGACAGCCTGGCCCCTTCAGTAAGGCTTCCTCATCCACTTTCCACTAAGTTCTGCTCTGAAGAGACCTGCTTCCTTGGCCTGGCTTCCCATCCCTTAAGTCCCGTGTCTCTACCTGGCCAGTGAAGAGGTTTGTACTGAGGCCGACACATCCGGAGGGCTGGGCAGCGTTCTGAGCGACTCCTGTACTATGGGGTCGGAGCCCAAGTACGCAAGGATGAGGAAAGGAACTTCATTTTACCTGTTAGCTTCATCTCAATAACCAGGACATCAGGGACCTTCTTTTCAAAATCCTGGTCTGGGGAGGTGAGCCAGCTCCCGGGGTTCCATCATGTCCAAGAGACTGGGCACCCCATTTGTGCAAACCGTCTGCCCCTCGTTGCCTCCTCGGGCACCTGTCTCTTGTCCTCCTTCCTTCCCCACCTTCAGGGCAATGGTGAGACAGGGAAGCCCAGGAAAGAACTCCAGGTGTCTGGACCCAATCTAGATCATATTTTTAGATTCCTCTGCTCCCTAGTGGCCTGATTTGGGGCAAAAAAAAAAAAGTAAAATTACAAGGACTTTTTTAAAGGTCAGTTTTAAAAACAAAAGCATCTTCCCTAGGAACTTTTGTGAATTGTTTGCACTTGTGCCTGTTTTAAATTAAACTGAGTGTTCAAAACCTGGGACTTCCTGTTGTCTCTAGGAGTAGAGTTAAGTCTTTGAATGGACACTCTGTAGTGGGTGTCTAGTGTGGCCCGCCTCCTCCCCAACGGGAGCTTTCCAGTGGCCACGCTAGTCCACAGAAAACCCAACTCCCTGGTGGTGTGCGGGCAGAGAATGGGGGAAACGGGAAGTGAAATCCCCTTGGCACTGAAAGAGCAGGGAAATAGGCTCCTTCCCAGGGGAGAAGAGCCCAGCCAGGGCCAGGGCCGAGCATCTGGCTTGCTGGCCCTACATGGGCTGTGGGGGCAGCCACCAGGGCTGATGACCACTCTCGGCAGCAGCTTCTCCCTTCCTGTTTGCTTCTCACTCCCCGGAAAGTCCAAGGCTGCTCTCGAACTGACCCTAGGAAGGGCCTGGAACTGCTTCCAATGAGAAAGCTGTCTCCGTTTTGAGGGAGACAGTGAGGAGTTTGGATAGTGCAGTGGCTGGAGATTAAGAAACCCAAGCTCTCGTCCTGGGATTGAGGTGAGCAGATGAAATTATCTTGAAACTTCTAGCTCTCACACTGATCCCAGTACTTTACTTCCTGAGAGTTAAGAGCTGGAAGCATCCTACCGCTGAACCCAGGGCTCACTGAAACCTCCTAACCAGGAGCAAGGAGTCATGCAGACCACCTCCTGCTCCCCAAAGCATTCCCAGCTAGATAGCTGCCCTGGTCCAAGGGTCCTAGTCCCACCAGCTCAGCCGGAAACAGCACCTGAGTCTTACCTTCTGGAGGCAGCCACAGAGGGAGGAGCAGAGATGAGGCAAGTGTACCACCGACCCTCCCACTGCTCCAGAGGGAGCCCACAGTCAGGAATGGCTGGAAAGGCAGAGAGAGGCCAGTTCTTGAAACTGAACAATACTGGATTTATTAATTATTCTCTTGAGTTCTAATAGTCCTTCCACCACACAGTGTCACCCCAAAAGCATGTGCCTACATCAGTCAGCCTCACACAGACCAGCTCCGAGTTTGATCTTAGAGGACCAGACTCCAGTGGCATGGGTAATGCTTCACAATGACAAAAGCAACGAGAATTGGGAAAGCAAAATGTTTAGAGAGTCTCTTCTAAAGTGGAGAGAGCTAAAGGGGACCCCAGCCCCAACGCCCTTGGGGCTGGCAATGAGTGCAAGTTTAAGTTCTGCCCGGAGCTGGGCCTGGTAAGAAATCTGCAAGAACAGCAAGTCAGTCAGACACACAGTTCAGTTCAGACAGGAACAATTGGCTGTGGTTTTTCAGGAACATGACGTTCAACCACCCAGCCCTAGGCAACTCCACCAGAGCAGCCCTCAAGGTTGCTTACCCAATGAGGAGGGCGCAAGGTGACATTCAACCAAAGGCCTGTAAGTGACACTTGAAAGCTACAGCACACTCAATGTGCAACGCAGACCTCATGGTGTTTTGAAGCCAAAATGCTTGTATTCTTACGCCATTAGAAATGTCATGAAAATTAAACACAGTTGGAATAAGTGAGCAAGCAAGGATCAGAAAAAAAGGAGTTTGCACTTGGGGTGTCCATCCCTCCCCAGATCCTCTTCCTCTAGCTTTTCAGGAGCCTCTGTATTGTTCACCCACCACCCAGACCATGGGGCTAAGGGGATCCCAGCAGATGTTTGAGAAGAAAGAAGTGAGGAAAGGGCAAAATGTCCCCTAAACAAAAGCAAAGCTCGTCAGACAAAAACAGTGCATCATCAGTAGGTCCCAAGGTTCAGCAGTGGTAAGGGAGGGCTTGGGGGCTCCCATTTTTCAGAAGACAGCAGGACCGCTCAGGACACAGAACTTTAACTTGGAAGATCTTGGGGTCTTTAATGACGGGGTCTGGGTTCCTGCTACTCCAAACGCGAAGTTTTTGTTCAATGTCCCTCACTTCATCGCTGTGAAATGACTTCAAGTATAAGGATTTAATATATTACAGGAGTTGGGTTCCATGGGTAAATAGACACAGAGAGAGAAGTAGATAGCAGTGATCCCAAATAAAACTAAGTCCAAACTCCGAGCTAGGGCGCAGCGAAGAGAGCGCAGCGCTGCCACCAGGGGGCACCAGAGATCACGTCCAGTGCAGGGGCGCTGGCGGCCTCACGGGCCTGGAAAGGTGGAAGGATTGGGGAGTTATCAGACATCTACCTCCACAAGACCAGCTTCTCACCCCCAGGCGCAATTTCTCAGCACAGGTCATTCTCTCTCTGGGCAGTTCCCTTAGAGTTATTGGTGAGAAACCTTCCGTTCTGCAAAGACGAGCAGGTCGACGTCTTGTAAACACCCCTCTGCTGGTAAAAAAGGGGGTGCACGTTCAACCTTCGGAGTTCACAGAAAGAGCCCCCACGCGCCTTTACCTGACGGGCTAGGTGCGCAGATACAAGTGCTAGCGCTTCCGCAGGGTCCTAGAGCACGCGGTTCGCCAGACCCGCCCAGGGCGGTGAGGGAGAGAATGGAACGAAGACCAGGCCGAAGGGAAAGCGCTTTTAGCCACCTCTCTGCGGTTGCCTCTGACTCACTAATCTGCCCAGCAATGAAGCGGGGCCGAGCCTGCGTCCCACGCGTTGGAGCAGAAGCAGGGGTCCTTGGTCTCGACTTCTAGCATCCATCATCCGCCCTGCCCTCCATTAACAGCCCAGCGAGAGGCAGGAGCCTTTTAACAGCCCCCTCCCGGCTCTCGCCGGAGTTTGATGTAATTTAAACCCGGGCCTGCGGCTCGTGTGGGCTTCCGACTCCCGCGCGCCGCCGTTTAACGTGGCAAACACTTCAGTCAATTATCCCCCTCGCGGAGCTTCTATTTAAAGAGACATTGTCAGGTTCTTAAGCCTGGGATCAGACCTGCTGCTTTCTGCTTCATATACAAAAGCTCAAAACACCAGCACTTTGAGGATTGGAACAAATACAATTAAGCAAAACCTTCGCAACCGTTCTACCCTGCAGGAGCACCCAACGTGTGGGATGCGGGAGCTGGGAGGTGGTGGGGGCGGGAGAAGTGCTTAAGTCCTTTTCATTTCGGGCCTCTGAGAGAGGAAATAGGCTGGGCCAGGAAGGGTGAGACCTCAAAGATGGAGCTCGAATATAGCCGAGCCTGGGGATGGGCTGGGTGGGCGCTGGCTGGGGCAATGACCACACATTGTCAAAGAAGTTGAATTCTGGGTGGGCCTGGGGAAGAGGTGGAGGAGCTGCAATTAGCCAGAAGCTAGTTCAAGGGACAAAAAAAAGCAGTCAACTCCCGGGGCTCTGCCACTTCCAAAATAGGCTTTCATTGTCCTGGGGCAGGAGTTTCTCCCCAGAAAAACTTAACCTCTTGACTCTTTCCTAATCAGCCCTAGTTTCCTAATGAGGCCCACCCAGGTGCTCCCCTCCTCCAACACTTAAGGGGATGGGAAACTTGGGTCGTGTGTGGCATTATTGTCAACATCCCTGGGAGAGGGGGTGGCTAGGCCTTTGTACAGGTTCAGTCTTCGGCCTGGCTGCCTGGGTGTGGGGAAACCTGACAACGGGAAGGAGACCAGGCAGGAGCCACAGACTTGGGACTGAGCCTTAGGGTGGAGGGAGGGGCGCGGTCCATCTTCCTGGGAGGCTGTAGCCCATGGAACCAGTCTTCTACTCCTCCCTTTCCAGGACAAGAAAGGCAGGCTGTAGGGAAGGTGAGACTTGGGCAGGGAATACCAAAACTACCAACAAGCACAAAAAAGAAATAATAGGGGTCCCTTTCAGAGAGAAGGCCACTCATCTTGGCAGTGGGGTCAGATGGGAGGGAAACCGCCAGGAAAGAGAGGACCTGGAAGAAAGAGAAATCCCAGTGGAGAAGAGACAGGCAGGTGCAGGGAACTCGGCTAGTCCTCTATGCTCTTTACCGCTGATCATGCAACACCACGGCCTCCTCCGTGCTTGCCTGCCCAGGCTGGGGCCCAGGCGTCGAGTGTGGCACAGCATTGGCCTCTAACTCCGGGCCGCTCTCGGGCCCCGGTGCCTCCCCGACCAGGCTGGGGATGTCGGGAGCTGTGGAGCGTCGGCGCAAACCCAAGCGGCCGGAGCCGGGGCCGCCCTCGGGGTGGGGACTAAGGCCGATGGGAGCTTGCGCCAAGGCCGGAGGTGGCGCTCCCTCCAGCACCTCATGCGAACGCCACCGCCCGGTCCCCGAAGACTGGGGAGAGTGTGGTCGGGCCATCAGGGCTCCCGCCCGCAGGCGAGCTGCCTCCTCCTCGGTCACAGCTCCCAGAGCCAGACTCATGCTCCGGCCCAGCTCGGGCCGCTCGCTCCCCTGCGCCCGGTGCCGGCCCGCGCTCCTGCCCCCAGAGCCAGCCTCGCTGCCGTGACCATGGCCGCCTGCCGCTCGCGCAAAGCGCGCCAAGAGAGGCCGCGGTAGGCGGCGGGGGCTCGGTGGTCGTCGCTCCGGGCTTGGTGCGGAAGCCGGGCGAGCAGGGGGGCTGTCGGAGTTGGAGCCCCGAGCCGCGGCGGCGGCGGCGGCGCGGCCCCAGGGACCCGTGAGGGCCTGCACGCAGGTTCCGTGGCCGCGGGCGGCGGCCAGTTGCAGCGCTGTAAGGCCCGCACGGTTGGTGCGGTCGAGGCGCAGGCCGAGGCGGCGGAAAGAGCGCACTAGGAACTCGAGCACCGCCCCGTGGCCGCAGGCCGCCGCCCACATCACTGGGCTGTTGCCCGCGGAGTCGGCCGCCTCGGGGTCGCCGCTGAACTGCACCAGCAGCTGCACGGCGTCCAGGTGGCCACGCTCGCACGCCAGGCTGAGCGCCGTGCGGCCACGCTCGTCCCGCAGGTTCACGGCCGCACCCTGCTCCAGCAGTAGTCGCACGAAGCGCGAGCGCAGCGCGGGATCCGGCAACCCCACGGCCACCATGAGCGGCGTGCGGCCCTGTTCCGCGCGGCAATCGATGATGCTTCGGTCCAGCGCATCCAGCACGAAGCGGGCCAGGTGCACTTTGCCCGCCTGCATGGCCTCCAGGAAGGTGCGCGTACCCGCTCGGGGGCACAGGTCCTTGGGCTTGAGCATGGCACTCGCCGCCGCGCCCAGGCGGCCCGGCAGCTCCGCACGGGGGCGCCCCTGTTCCCGCGCCCCACCGGACTCTGGCCTCCGCGGTGCTCTGGAGTGGCTCCCTCTCCGCGTGGGCGGCTGCGGCCGAGGTTCCTGAGCTTCCCACTCTTGTGACCCCACTGCTCCCGCTGCCCTGCCGCAACTGCGCCGCACGCTGCTCCTTCCCTGGGCTTCCCGCCCGCCTGGAGGTGTAGGTTGCTCGCTCCTCCACGCTCTGCGCCTGGCCCGCCACGAGATGACTGGAGCCGAAACTCTGCTCCCTCCTGACTCTCCCGCTGTTTTCCTCGTGTCCGGCGAGCCTCAGTCCCCTGTGGCCTGGCGCCGCGCCACTCACCCGCACTCGGGGCAGCCCCCGCTCCCCTGCTGAGACGGTGGCGCCCGCCTTCCGCGCCTGCCTCTAGCCCCGGCGGGGCGCGCCTCTTCTCAAGCTGCTAGCGCCGCTCCTCCGCCTCCTCCCCTCTCGCGGGGGCCGGGCCACGCCGGGGCGCTTGCTCCTTTCTTGGGGGGCTCAGCAGCGCGGGAGCCGCCACCCACCTAGATACCTGGCTTTGTAGCCTGGCGTTGGGGGGGGGGGGTGTCTCTATGGAAATGGCTGCCCTGGAAAAGGGCTGAGCCATCAAGGCAGAAAAGGACTGGGCGGGGGAGTCCGCCCCTGACCCCCACACCTCCGTGGGCCTCTAGGTGGGGGAGCGGCTCTTCCTCCACGCTCCCCTGGGGCTACAGCGGCGGTTGCGGAGGCTGCTCACTGTGGGCCACACGCACCAATCCAAAAGTCAGTCATTTCTCCCCGCCCTCTGCCCAGCGGAGTCTCTGCCCTAGGCTCCTTAGAAACTGGTGGGACCTCGAGACCGTCGGGGAAGGCCGCGGGTTGCCCCCAGCTGTCCGGGTGGAAGGAAATGGTACCCCATGAGAGCAGAACTGGACCATAAGAGAGCTAGGGTGGCTGCGAAAGGCGGGCTGGGAGTAATTCGGAGGAGGGAGTAGCTGCGCTGTGCGCGGGATGGGGGGGCTCAGTCTGGCTGGGAACTGCCACTCGAAGTGTCGCAAACCACGCACTCACAATTGTTCCTCCCGCACAGGCTCACTCGGAGTGGGGGTGGGAGGAGAGTGTGCCCGCCAATCTCAGACGTCTCCAACCCCTACAACGTGCCCGCCTGCCAGCTCCCGGCGGCTGAGAAGCAGGCGGGGCGGGCGCCTTAGGATCCCGGAGTGCTGCCGCCACGGTAGCAACTCCCGGGTGCCGCCTCCTCGCCGCTTCAGGACAGGCGCCATCCCGGAAAGAGCAAAGATCAAGGGACACACGCAAGGCTCCCCCAGTTCCCAACTCCCTCTTAAGCATAAAACCACCCCTAGACCACAAGGCTCTGTCTGACCTTGTCCACTACCTGACCCCTTTGAATAGAGAGAACTCAAGTCAATAGGGGGTCTCTATGGCAATGGCTGCCCTGGAAACCACCGCATCCAGTCTCCCTCCGGTGGTGCTCTGAGGGGGGCCTTGGAGAGCAGGGCGGGCAGGCCTCCGGTAAGGGGAGTCAGGGCACCTCAGAGCTGAAGGGATGTGGGAGGGTGTGTAGGGTTGGAATGGATTTTTGTAAAGTAAGAAGTGAATCAGGTACCAACTACAGAATTTACTGAGATTTTTAGTGAGCCAGGTTTCCAACTGTTTCCTGCTGTGGGAAATACAGAAACAGAAGTTCCGTTCTGGATAGAAAAGACCTCCCCTCTCAAGTGGGAAGACAGGACCAAGACCTAAAAAGTGGAGATTATCACCTGAGGGCGGAATACTTCTGTTAAAGACAAAGGAGGCGGTCCTTAGAGGAAAAGGTGGAGTTGTTGGGAAGGGAGGGCCCTGAATCTTCTAAGGAAGCGCTTCCCAGGTGGTCTTCAAGGAAGTGTGGGATGGGATCTGGCTGCTAAGAAACAGGAAGAAGACATTCCAGGCGGGGTTACTGAAGCAAGGGCATGGAGGGAGGAGGGACAGTGTCGGAGGCTGTTTTGAAGGGTCCCTCCCTATGAAAGACAGGAGATTAAGGGAAAAATAAAAGTGTCCTTAGCCTGGGCAGAGCAGTGACAAAAAGCTTTGCAGCAGGAGTTGCCTGGGGAAAGGTATGGGGCAGGCAGAGGCTTTGTCTCTAGGAAGAAGACGGTGGTTGGGTGGCAAAGTGGGCGCATGGCCCCGCACTCTGAACTTCTTGCTTCTCTCTAGCTCCCAGGCCCCAGGGATGCCCACTTGACATGGGGCCCAGCCAGGGAGCAGGCGTTCCCAGATCACTCTGTCCTGAGGGAACATGTGATGTATGCCCACACACACCGTGAAGCCCCTCTTTTTCCTTTTGCATTTTTTTCATCCCTCTGCTCAGGGCTCTGTCAGCTTTCTCTCATGGTGTCACAGAAAGGGCAGAGCGTTCAACATCAGAATTAAGTCCCAGCTTGAAGGCATTTACTAGCAGTGTGGCTCCAGGTCTGCATATTCCCACCTTCAAAATGAAGTTGATGATACTACCCTGCCTGCTTCAAGCAAGATCTTGCTCCAGTGTCAGGAAGAGAGCTGCACAAATACTCAGCATGCAGAAGCTCAGTGCCTCCCTCAGACCGGCCCCTCCTGGCTGTCGCCCAGGGCGGGTGCAGACTCTCCCACCCCCATAAGGATGGGGAATGCTCTCCCTCTTTACTCAGACAGCAGAAGAAACACGTGTCTTCCCTTTGTGACTCAATTTCCCCGTTCTCCCCCCTGAGGGAAATTGCTTTCTTCCCTTCTTTCTCTGTTTTCAGGGTCAGGGGAGAGGGCACCCCTGGAACCTGTGTGTGGCAGACCATCCTACACCCAGGCAGTGTTGCCCCCCAGATGGAGGGGAGAAGCAGCAGGAACACGGACTGGGTCCTAAAGAGTCAAGGTCCCTCTCCCCGGAGCTTCCCTGAGACAACTCTGTCTCATTTATGTCACTGTGGAGTGTGGAAGATGGGGACAGTCCCATGGAAGAAGAGGAGCTGAGGCAGGTCCCCTTCAGGGCCTCATCCTAGCCTGTGAGAGAGCATCGTGCTGGCCGCTCTTTGGTTCCATTTCCCCCAGCTGGCCTTGCCAAGCAGGCCTGACCTGTGTGTGTGTGTGTGTGGCGGGGCGGGGGGCGGAGGGGGGTGCCAGGTCTCTGGCCTGGAGCCTTTACTCTGACTTCCCTGTGGGCTCAATATGTTCTGAACAGAAAAGAAATAGCAAAGCTGAAAAAAGGCTGAGACTTTGCTGCAGAGCACAAAGGCACCAAGAGCCCGAATTAGAAGCTGTCGCTTAGGGAGCTGAAGGCTGACAGGAGATAGAGCCGAGGCAGGCAGGGGGCAGGCAGGCACTCCACACTCCCTCCCCTGCCACCCGCTGATCCTCTCCCCGTGCAGGCCCCAGGCTGGCAAAAGGACTTCCCAGCAGAGGTGGCTCAGGTCTTCAGTCTGTCACTGTCTGCCGCTGCGCACCCCCCCACCCCCCAGGCCTGCTTCTTTCCTCAAGTGTCACCAACCCCCTCACCCTGTCACGTTGCACCAGCTCGGCGGGGTTGGGCCTGGTGGCACGTGGCTGGAAGATTTAGAGCTTGGGGTTGTGGGGGTGCAGGGGGCTGGTGAGTCAACAGGGGACTCTGGCAACTGAATCGGCATTGGGATTGAGCAGTGGGTAGGGACCCTTCAAAGGGTGAAACTGAGGCATGACAAGTGGACAGGGAACCTTGCCCCAGCCCCATAGATACACATCAGGAATGGAACCCAGGTGCCCTTCACCTGCCCAGTGCCCGAGGGAAGGCAACTCTTCCTCTGTACATCCCCTGATGCCAGAATTAATTCATCCCCGAGGCCCAGAAACTGGCGTTTCCCCAGGGGCACCTTGCCCTTTTCTAGGAGAATAGAGGCAGGGAGATGGGTACTGGGCCTGGAAGCCTCCAGCGTGATGTGCAGAGGCCTCTCTGGGAGGCAGGATTGCGTTTCCTTCCCCATCCCTGGGCTTCCCAGCTCCACACCAGGGCCCAGAGACTCTGCCAGGCCTGGCTCAGAGGCAGGGGAAAGGGCCCCTCCTTTCCCTGCACAGTCATTGGCACAACAAGGGGGTGATGCCCTGTGGGCTCTCTTTGGTGCTGGCTCTGGCTTCTGCCCCATGCCTGGGTCAGTGAGTTCCTCTAGGCCTGGGTACTACCCTGGGCTGGAGGGCAGATAGGCAGCTGAGTGCCCAGCTGGAGAACTGAGGGCAGGGCACTGCCCTTGGCTGTATCAATGAGCAGGCCCTTAGCTGCACCATGTGGCCAAGGACTGCTGGGATCCCAGAGGGGATGGGGTGGGGCGGGGGAGTCCTGTTCATTTTCCAAAGGCACTGGTGCTCACAGCTAATGGCATTTGCTATAACCCTCTGATAAGAAAACAACCTCTTCCCAGAATCAACCCCACCCTGCCTCTCCCAAACCAGTGTCTCCTCCCATTTGGATTTGGGACCATGCCATGGGTGCAGTGAATGGCTGCCCACAAGCCCCTCCACAGCAAGTGCTGGGTGAACCGTAACTGACCATTGTAAGGTGGCCTGAAGGTTGGCAACTTGCAGGAGGGTGGGGGGCACCTCTGCATAAGCTCTTCTGCTCCAGCCCTGAGGGTGGAGACAAGGAAGGGCCACATCTGGGTAGGGGTGGAGAAGAGGGGTGACATCATTTTCCAGTGGCTGTGGCAGCAGGGCTGACAGAAGGGGAAGTGAATCCTCTTCAAGCCTAGAGGCAGGGCCATTCTGCTGGGCTCTGGAGGACACCTTTCCCCCCGGGTTCCGCTCCCAAGGGTTTTCCCAGCCTGCTTCAGTTCAGGGCTTTCTCTTCCCCTCCTCCCCATTTCTCAGCAGTAGAACAGAGGCCAGGCTTAGGCGGGAAATAATGGGACAAAGTTCTTTTGTAGGAATAAAAAAGGAGAAAAATAAATAAATCTCATAAAGTTAGGAGAGAAAACAAATGTGGCCTTGTCAGGAAGCCTGGGTTGGAGTACATGTTAGGAAATATACCCCCCAAGCCTAGGAAAAGGGTGAGCCGGGCTCTGGATCGAAACATGCCCAAAAGGCCACCCTTCTCCCCTCACCACCAGCCACAGCTCCAGTTGTCTCTGGGACGGAGAGACAGACAGCTGAGGCAGCTTTTTCATGTCAGCCTCCCCCCCCTCCCCTCCCCACATCCCTACCCCTACCCCTAGGCAGGAAGCCAGGGAAGGGACCTCAGCCTGGAATCCTAGGGGCATCAGGCCTCAGGGAGCAGACAATGAGGCCAATTCAGGGCAGGCCCACAATGGGGCAGAAAGCCTGGGTAAGCTGCCAGCCTTACAGCAGAACAGGTCCTGCTTGAATTACAGGTGCTGAGTGGAGGTTCCAGGAGGCCAGGCCTAGCCCTCCAGGTGAGGAAACTGACTCCAGAGTGGGTGAACCGTAGTTCCTAGTTGCACACTAGGAAACACAGGGTGGTGCCAGGACCCCATTCCCTGCCTCTCAGTCCATATTCTTTTGCCCTCAACAAATAGATAACAATAATTCAAGGAGAAGGAGGAGGAGGAGGAGGAAGTCAGCTTAGAGAGGACCTCAGATGAGCCCCTGCCCTGATGGTATCCCTGCCTCCTCCTCTAGCCTGGCTATTGAGGAGACGGCTCCAGAGTCCAAGAGAACCCCAGCTCCCCACAGCCTCAGAGCACTGGGACTGCTGGGGCCTTTCTTCCTGAGGGAATGGAGCCCCATCCAACAGAAGAGGGAATGTCCTTGCAGAATGTCCCAGTTGGATGGGGGTATCAGAGGCAGCTCTCCTGGGTGTCTGCGTTGGCTGTAAGTGAGTCCTGTTCACACAGCTCCCGGGATGTCTCACAGGACCTCTCAGGCTTGTCCTCAGCCCCAGAGGGGAAGTAGGTCCTGAGGCAGGTCCTCAGCGACTCCTTCACCTCAGTCTCCAGGCCCTTCATCCTGGCCTCGTACTCTGCCAGCACCTCCTGCTGCAACTGTGGGGACAGCAAGGACCACCACCCGGCTCAGGAGGGGCCACCTGCCCACTCTCCCTCCCTTGGACAATGGAACAAGGAGATACCCAGTCTTTGTAGAGCTCCCAGGAGATGGAGGTAGGAAGTAGGCATAGTGGAGCCCATCAGGGAGCCTCTCAGGAGCGGGGGTGCCAAACAAGCACAGAGGCCTGCAGAGCTGCCTGATGTAAAAGGGCTCTAGGGCCCCAATGGAACCGGAGCCTCTGACCCACTGGTGAGGGGTGAGTCCCTGCCTCCTGAACTCCTGACTGGATGCTCCCTGGAGCCGGGCCAACTCTGTTGGGGGCCAGGGTGGCAGGTCCTGTCACCTGCTTCTCCATCTCCCGGATCTGCTCCAAGCAGGCCGCCTGCTTCTCCTCCAGCTTCTCCTGCTGCCTCTCCAGGCTCTCTGTCATCTGGATGGGAGTGAGAGGCAGGCATCAGGGCAGCTCAGACAAGCAATCTGGGTTGGCATCCAGCTGCAATCCCAGTTAACCAGCTATAACACTTAGGGTAAAGTCCTTTGCTTTTTAATTTGTAAAATGAGGATAACAGTACCTGTCTCACTGGATTATGAAGGTTTATACGACACGGTTCAAGTAACGCACCTGGTTTAGTGTCTGGCATAAGGTCAGGATTCGGAAGCTGGTAGTTCTGCTACTTCTGCTAATCCCCAGAGGAGCTTTAGATCCATTCCCAGCAGGCCTTTCCTTTCTCTTTGGACTCCTTGGAGCCTCAGGAAGCACTCCTCGCTCCCGCTCACCCATCCACCCCAATTCCATCCTCCCTGGCTAGCTGGCTCATATCCTTTCCATACAGGGCGGCTGACAGAGACAGAAGCCTTTAGGCTAGTACCCCAATCTCCACAGAAAGACCAGAGCCTCAGCCTGGCCTGGAGGGGGGGTGGTTCCCTTCCCCTGCACTGCCTCCTGCCTCCCCTAGCTGCATGGGCCACTCTGGACAGTATATCTCCTAAGGGCAAAGTAAGACCCAATTTTCTCTCACAGGGAGAGCGTGTGCGTGTGCGTGTGCGTGTGCATGTGCGTGTGTGTGTGTGTGTTACACACCTGGTTGATGATCTGTACCACCTCCTGGATGTGGGAGTTATTAATCTCTTTCTTCAACCTGTTGGGGTGATCAGAGTTTTACAGAGGGCAGGAGGCCCCTGGGAAGAGCTGGGTGAGATGAAGACTCCTCAGGGTACAGACCAAATAAGGACTATGCAGTAGGGGCAGGAAGCAGCCAGAGGGGTGACATGGGAATCCATTGGAAGTCCTGGGGGATCCTCTGAAGGAACTTGCACTGTCCTTGAAGGTGTGCATGGGAAAACCAAGGTGGGAAGCTGCTGTCCCAAGGTTTCACCTCCCTCTTGATTTTCCCTTACATTCTCCTCTCTAGTTAAAGTGTTGGCATCTGTGTTTTGCCTAAGGAGGTCACTCTAATCAGCAGTAAGATTAACTTTCAAGAGCCAGGGGACAGGCACATGGCTAGGAAGCGAGTCAGGACCCTCTGTAGGGAGGCCCCTTCCTCCCTGGAGTGGCTCCTGCTCAGCACTGGGCCTGGAGTTGGAGTCCTGGGCCTCTCTTCCAGGGCTCACCTCTCCTGGGCCATCTTGTCAGTGGTGACCTTCATCATGGCCTGGATCCGCTCCAGCCTCTTGGCCTCCAGCTTCTTCTTCATCTCTTTGGTGTCACTGTAGAGAGACAGGCATCAGGGAGATGTTTGGGGGGAGCTGAGCCAGATGCTTTGTGGGGCCCTGAGCCCCCCTGGAAGTTGAGAGTCAGGCTTGGGAGGGAGGCAGTCAGACCTCTCTGAGATCTCCTTGAGGGTCTTCAGCTCTGCGGCCTGTTTCTCTTTGGCCAGCTCCACCATCTTGGCGATTTGCTGCAGGGAGAGGAAGGATGGGTTTAGCAAACGGGCTTCGCGGGTAGCCCTTTGTTGGGCAGAGGGAGTGGTTTTGGTCGGATTGTAGCGCTCCCCCCTCCCCCGCCCGGGCACCTCGGCCAAGTGCTGCTCCTTGCGCTTCAGGACGCACTCGCACTGCTCCTCCCGCTGCTGCCGCAGCTCCAGCTCCAGCCGGTCCCTCAGCTCGCGCACGCGCGGGTCCGCGCCCTCGGGGCCCTCGCCTGGCGTGGCCCCGGCCGGCTCCTCCCAGGGCTGGGTCCTGCGAAGGCCGCGTGGGAGCAGGTCCTGAGCCTCCAGCCGCCCGCACCCGCGCGCGGAGGGCAGGCCGCCGCCACTGCCCTTACCTTTTCTTGCGGGAACTCTTGCCCGGGCCCAGCCTGCGGGCCCCGCTGCCTCCCACCGCACCTGGCGGCCCCGGCTCGGCCAGCTGCGCCGCGCCCCGCTGCAGCGCCTCCTCCCAGCGCCGCGCGCCCCGCCGCTCCAGCTCCCGCAGCTCCTTCTCGTGCCGCCGCTGCAGCTTCACGACGCCCTTCAGTTCCCGCAGCTCCTCCAGACTGGCGGTGCGCGGCTCTGCGGGGAACCCGGTGAGGCGTCCCACCGCCCGAGAGCCCCCGCCTTTCCCACAAGACCCGAACCTTCCCCAAGGCCTTACCACAGCCTCGCTCGGGCCCTCCCTGGCCCTGGCCCTGGCCCCGGCCCCAGCTGCTACAAGAGCCACAGGCTGACAAGGTGTCCTGGGCCCCCGGGCTCAGCTCTGCTCCTCCCCGCTGCCTGGGGGTGCCAGCGTGGGACCCCCGCGGTGCACTTTCTCAGCTCTGAGGCTTCAGGCACGTGTTCCCTTCCCTCGGTGAAAGTCTTAGTTTTGTACTGATCTGCCGCCCCACTGGGCGGTGCCTGTAGATGCAGCCAGAGAAGCCAGGACCCTTGCCGGTAGGTGGGAGGACCCCGCAGTGCATACCTGCTGACCCATTGCCGATTGAGGCAGTTGCCCCGTTCACCTGGCTGGCAAGTGGACTCCCGGGAAAGAAGGGCTTCTGTGTAGGGAGAGCAGGTTAGGAAGACGGCTCCAACATCCCTCTCTCCTCAGCCCTGGACTCTGCCCCTCCCTCATCTTCCCACAGAGGGCAAAGGTGCTGGGGGCCCTGGCAATGGACCCAACTGCACAGACCTCAGGCAGACCTCCCATGGCTTCCTTGAGCTTCACAGACTTCTTATCACGGGCATTGAAGAACTTGATAGGATTGGCGAGGGCCACAGTGAGATCTGGGTACACAGGGGCATCATAGGCCTGGTATGGAGAGTACCTGGCAGCTCCCCCCCCCCCCCACCTCAACCCTCACCTACCCCAGGATACCCTGTCCTGCCCCACTCTGGAGGCTGACTTGAGGAAGGGCGAGTGGAAATGGACAGCCCTAGGCTCCCAGCACTCTATGGGCCTCCTAACCTGCCCAGGTGTCAGGTACATAGTCTTTCATCTCCAGGAGGACGAAGAGCGCAGGCATGGTGAGGGGCATGTTGCTCTCGCTGCGCAGGCACAGATGGTGGTAGCCTGAGGGCGTGACAGAGGAGCAGTGAGCAGAGCCCATTGCCGCCCAGCACCCAGGCTTCGGGTTTCAAAGTCAGAGAGGCCGGGGTCCAAGTCCTGGCTGTGTGACCTTGGGCAGGTTGCTTTAAATCTCTGAGCCTTTTCCGTCTGCGGTATCTGCCTCGTGTGATTAACAGGATTAAGTGAGAATAGAAGCCCTTAAAGCATTTTAAGTGCCCAATAGATGTCAGCTACTTGGGAAATTGCCCCAGTGGTTTCAGAAAATGACAGCGATTCTGTTGGATGGCCGGAGTCCCTTCCTGCTCCATGCCTAAAGGCTGATGACGTGAAGGCCTTAGTAAAGTTCAGGGCCACCTCCCTGAAGCTGCCCCACCCTCTGGACAGGCTCCTGATGCTGGCCTTAGTCTCAGACCTGCAGGGGACAGTGAAGAAGGGCCCCTCCCCTTACCAGAATTCAGGGCATTGATGGGGATGATGCGGTGTCCAAGAAACTTGCTGCCTTCCTCCATCACAGCCACCCTGAGGGAGGCCAGCTCAGGCATCAAGATCTGGGGAGAGTTCGGGACAGGACACGCTGGGGAGGAGGGGGTGGCCAAGCTGACCCCCTCCCTAGTTTCAGAAGTCCAGGGCCAGTGTGAGAACATAGCAGGTGTGACCAGATTTGGTGAGGACAGAGGGCACACTCTAGGCCACACACATAGACATCCTCACAGCTCTTGTCCTGGCCGGTCCACTCAGGGGAGTAGGACTGGATATGCAGCCACAGCTCTGGGGGTCCTGGTGCAGACAACTGTGACGGCTTTGTCACAAGTATCCAGTGGGGGCAAAAGGCCCCCTTGTGACCCCATGGGACCTTGCACCCTGGTCTGGGAGTTCATGTTTCTGCCTCTGATCCTAACATGAACACACACATGCACGCACATACACATGTCCACATGTGCACAAACACACACAACCTGTGCACCAAATATATTTCTATAAACTTGCTTTTTGGATTCTTGAAATTAAGGAGGGCACAAAGTGAGGGGTGGGGAGAGGAGGAGAATCAAGGAACTCCCTCTATGTATTTTCTCTTTTCTGTAAGTAGAGGCCAAGAATTAGGGATAACCTTTACCCTGCCCAGACCCCAGCTCCTGCCCTGCCATAGCCCTCCACCTTCTCAAACAGAAAGGGCTCCTCATTCCAGATGGGATTGATGGAATTGGCAGTGGGGGACAGCTTGGTGCGATAGCGCCTCTTGGGGTCCCCAGGAAGGCCAAACAGCTCCACTTCCACATAGGTGCGCACACTGCGTTCTGACAGGAACTGCCCCGAGATTACCTGGAGGTGGGAGCCCGTGGGAGACCAGCATCAGCTCCCCCACCCAGTCATTCCCCAGCACCTGGGCCTCTAGCTTCTCTGGCTGAAGCATCCATCCATTCTTGGGTACTGTGAAGAGTGCCACTCAGCTCTGGCCACTGACCAGAGGCTGTGTGGCTCAAGGTTACAGCTAAGCTCTGGTGACGAGGGTATTTCCAGCATTCAGGAAGAGGTGTGGGCCTCCCCACCTCTCCTCCCAGGCAAAGAAGGAATAGGGCTCTCTCCCAGGGCCTGGGCTCCTACAACCCTACTTTGCCCACTCTTCTCCCCTCCCCCATCCCAGCCTCAGTCCTTCCCCTTGGTTTCCATGGGGACCAAGAGGCAGCCTCCAGGGCTGAGGAGGAGGCAGTTTCCAAGGCAACTTGCTACTGCAGGAGCTGGCTGGGCTGAAGTTTGCAGGATATCAGAGAGGGGGTTGGGAGTGGAGGAGTGGGGCTCCTGTGTCTTTCTCCTCAAGACGCCAGCCCTCCCGGCCACTTGTCCACCTCAGGGCCTTGCCTTAATGGAAAGGGTGGTGGCTACCACCACGTCGATGCCATCCACCGAGAATGGGTTGAACTGCTTGTCTGGCCGACGCATGAACTCATGCTTGAGGAGGTAGCCGCTCTGCCCATTGAACTCAAATAGCGCCATGTTCTGCTGCATGGGCAGATCTGGGGGGACAGGGTACTTGTGAGGAAGGCCCAACCTCTATTTCCATGTTCCCAGTCTTCTCCCGGCTTGTGAACGGGGAGATTGAATGACCATGGCATAAGGATTCCTCATGTCAACTTGGTTTCTTGGGGTGTCTCTTCTCTCAGGAAGGGCCACAACCTGCAATCATCAGGACCAAAGCCACAACCAGACCTCAGGCTCACAGTGGGAGTGGAGGCCAGTGGAGCAGGTGTTCCCACAGACCACTCAGAGAGCAGCCAGCATCCATGCCAGCTCCTGGCATCTTCCCATACACACTCATACGTACAGTCATATAGGCATGAGCTCACGCATTTCTACCCCGAAACACGCACACACCTGCGTTCTGACAGGAGCTGCCCAGAGATTACCTGGAGGTAGGAGCCCGGGCCTGACTCCTCTGGTGCACATTTATAGACAGGGGCCCAGTCCAAGAAAGGGAGTGGACCTAACAAATACTTGAACATCCTGTCTGTTCTAAAGACCACCCCCCAGGAACGGGGTGAAGGTGGGAAGGGCAAGGGAAGGGGCTTAAGGGCCTGAGAGTGCCTCACCCATTGTCTGGAAGTTGAGGGCAACCATCTGGCAGCCAGCATTCCAGAACATCTGGGGCATGTAATTGGAGGAGTCCATGCGGGTGCCCTTGGGGTAAATGCGGCTCATCTGGCGCTTGTTGTAGCTGCTCCAGAGTATAGGAGGCCAGCCTGAGGCTGCACCCGGAGTACCCAACAGCCCCCCTTTGAGCCCTTCCCCATCCCTCCTCCCAACCAGGACCCTGGCTCCTGAGGCCTCAAGGATACTCCACAAACTGCACTGCAGCCTTGGAGAGCAAGTCATAAGCCTTGAGCTCCGTGAAGGAGGAGATGACGTAACTTCGGTTCTTCTCTGTGGCGGGAGTAAGAAGGGGAGGGTCTATGTCAGGCTGAGGTACTCCCTCCGACCTACCCTCCCCTTCGGTGCAGCTGCCTCCAGCACAGAGATGCATCTTGGTCCCCATGAGGCTTGAGGGTCAGGGAGGGGGTGAACCCGAGGGGCAGGGGGATGTGCAGATCTTCATGGGTAACTGTGTGCTGGGGGTAAAGGGCATGCGCGGTGGGTGTGCACAGGGATGGGAGGTGTCACAGTCCTGGAGGGTGAGGAGAACATGCCTAGTTGGGTGCAGAGGATGTGGGGAACATGAGAGGATGAGCCCAGAGAGACAGGAACATGCTGTGATGTGCAGGGTCTACACACAAAGGGTGGGTGTGGGGGTGAGAAGTACACACCAAGGGTGGTACACGCCACGGGGCGCACCGGTAGGGGTGCAGGCTGTGGGTTCAGGGGTGAGGAAACAAGGTTACAGAGGTATACACTTTGCACAAGTGTATACAGAAAGAGGCGATTGGGTTGGGGACACGCACAGAACGGAGAGGAAGGCACCGCGTGCGTGTCCGGGGAAGATAAATAACGGTGTGCACAGAAAGGGAAGGCTGCAAGGAGTGAGGCGCACTGGCTGGCTGCCCTGCCTTCCGCACGCCCCCCCTTCCCGCCCCCCGGAGTTCTTATGCCCTGGGGATGGGCTTTCTGGGCTTAGGGGCCACAGAACCTGCGGAAGCTGCAGGAGCCCCAGGCCAGCCCCACTGAGGTAGCCTGTCATAAAGGACCGACCGGCCACTGACATACTCCAGAGCGTTCTGCTTGGTGCCAAACCCCCGGCACTGTGCTGGGAAATGGAGCCACTGCCACTTAAGTCCTTGCCTGACTCCTCTGATGCATATTTATAGACAGGGCCCCAATCCAAGAGCGGGGAGGAACCCTTCCTCCTACCCCCACCCATCAAAGTGCCTGGTGTCAGACACACTTCCTGAGGGCCTCCTGAATCTAGCTGAACCTCCAGCTCACCACCACCCCGTGCGAGCTTACGGGCAGAGAACTCAAAGGAGAGGAACTTGGTGGGCTGGATGTAGTTGACGAGGCTGGACATCTCCTCGTACGCTGTCACCTCCAGGCCCGCTGTGCCCTGGGAAGAGAGAGGAGGTGGAGAGGAGAAGCTCACAGCCCAGGGACATGGCCCCATGGCCCCACTGGACAACTCTCCAGCGGAGATGGTAGAAGGGCCTCTGGGCTGTCTCCACACACCTCATCTGACTGCATCTTCTTCATCTCTTCTTCATCCAGATTTCCCGACTCCTCCTCCTCTTCCTCTCCTACCTCCTCCTCCTCCAGCTCAGCCCCTTCCTCACCGGCCAACACTGCCACACACAACTCCATCAGCTCTGGGGGCGGGGGGGGGGGCGGCCCCCACACCAGGCTGGCTCTCCAGCACTTTCCCTCCAGGCCCAGTCCCTCTCCCATTCCAGATCCTCCCTTACACCCACCGCTACCCCCACTTCTCCGGGGCTGACTCACCTGTGTCCCCACCCACAGGGGCACTGGGTGGGCAGCTGCCCTCAGCCTCCCCACTGGGGGATGCTGGGCCTGAAAACTGGTTCTTCTTGTTCTTAATGAGGATCTTGCCACGGAGATCCTCAGGGCTGGGCAGGGGGCTGCCTGGTTTCAGCTGTGGGAGAGGAGAGAGTATCAGCACCCTCTCCTCACCTTCAGGGTGCAGCCTCAGTTCCTTCACACGGAGCACTGCTCCACCTGCCCTGCCTCCTTCTGCAGCCGGGCCTCTCTCCACTGCCCCGTGTGCTAAACTGCTGCCTGGCCCACCTCTCCCCTGTTCCTCAGACATGCTCTCTCTCACCTATTCTGTCTGCCTAGCACTCCTTTCCCTACTCTCACCAACACAAACCCAGCATCACTCGTAGGTTTTAGCTATCACCTTCTCCAGGAGGCCTTTCCTGATCCCCAAGACCAGTTAAGGACTCCCCAGGTACTCCCAGAGCAGCCACTGTTGCCATGGCCAGGTTCCTTGTCTTTCTCCCCATCAGATGGTAAGCAGTCTGAGGGCTGGGACTGCACCTTTGCCACTAGCACCCCCCCAAAGCCCAGCACAGTGCCTGACACGTGATTAACCTGGCCCCCACCATGCCCCTGGCCCCCAGCTCCCAGCCCCAGGTGTCCCACAGAGAAGTCCACTCGCCGGAAACTTTTCCAGGGGCTCAGTGAGCAGCGTGTCACCAAACATCGCCCGGCAGTACTCAGCCATCTTGGCCTGTTGGCGGGGCCTGCAGGGGGCAGAAGTGGGGAAGGTTCAGCAGCACCACCCTCCTCTTGGCCATCCTTCTGGGCCCCTGATCTCGGTCATCAAGACCACAAGAGGTCGGGGAGGCAGGGACACAGGCAGGAGGGCCTGGGGTCTCGAGGAAATTGTGTGGAGGGCATGGGCAGAGGCTGGGATAGTTGGGGGAGGGCAGCACAGGCGGAAGATGGGGACAGAGTAGAGAATGAGGCTGAATGGGCCTGGATACTCACGAGTCCACGTGGTTTTCAAATGACAGTATAACAGGATAGGGGGAGGTCTTAAAGGCACTTTCTGCAATCGCTTCAATTGCTTCCTAAAAGAGAGAGGACTCCTTGCAGCAAGGTCCCTGCCCAGGCTTTCCCTCCCCCAGCGGCACCCTTCCCTCTCCCCAGTTTTCACACACACGTGGAACCGGAGGGCCACTGTTGGCCCCTGTCTCCTCTGATCTCCTCTGGTCCCCATGCTGGTCTGAGGCCCCCAGCCAGTCCTCCTGCTTCATGCCCCCCACACCCAGAAAGCTTGGGGACCAGGGCCCTTTCCTAGTGCCCTACCACCAGCCTCCACACTCCGAGTCTCACCTTAAAGTAGATGTCTGTGGTCATGGTGAAGCCATGGGTGATAATGGGCTCCTCATCGGGGAGCTTCCCCTTCCAGCAGTCCAGCTCCACACAGCGGCAGCCAGCCAGCAGCACCTGGCGGTACATCTCCGCAGAGGAGAGGCCTGAGAACTGGCCAGCTGAGGCAGAGCAAGGGGGGGGCAGGGGCTTCACTCAAGGGCTCTCCCCCACCCCACTCCAGCATGGTCTGTACTGTTGGCAGTCCATGGGCAACCCTGCGAGGAATTCAGGAAACAGGAGCAGCCCCCGTAAAAGGAGAAGTCAGTAGTGAGGAGGCTAGGGCCCACCTGTCAGGTAGGTGTTGTGCGAGGAGTTGATGAAGTAATGATTGAGTGGCTGGGTCATGTCGTGGTGAACCAGCAGCTTGTCCTGGACCAGCACGCTGTTCTCCGGCCCACAGAGAAACCACACCATGCCTTGGGGTGACAGCTGGCCTGGGGAGCAGGGGATAACTATCAGGGCCACAGCCCAGGTGTCAGAGCAGGACAAGCCCACAGGGGCTGAGGGCTTCCATTGGGCCTCACCCCTCTGCACGTTGATGCCACTGGGCTCATACTTGTCGATGAGGCCCTGCACCTGGTCAGGCCGCGCTGGCGGGAACAGTAATGTGTTGAGGCGAGGGTCCCTCTGTTTCTGGTTGATGAATTTGGTCAAGTGCTCCTTGGTCATGTAGGGTTTGGCCTTGGCATGGCTGCAGGCCAAAGAGAAGAGCACAGTCTCCATCCGCTAGGCTGGGGAGCTCAGGCAGTCCCTCTGTCCGGCAAAGCTTCCTAATTGTCAACATGGCAGGTAGGAATTTTAGCCACACCCTTTCCCCATGCCCAGCCCAATCCAAGAAGCTCACTGGGAAGTGAAGATCTCGTCTATTTCTGGCCGAGGGCAGAGGTTCATGAGGAAACTCTTGTAGACAGATTGTGGGAAGTCCTCAGGATTGATGGCATCATTCTGGGAAGACAGTCACCTGATCACTTCTGCCCCACCTTCTCAGCACTAAGAACCACAAACTAGGCCCAGCCCTGCACTAGGGGCCTGATCCAAAGGAGGGCTCAGGCAGACAGAGGGGCATTAAGGACATGCTGAGCCCCACTTTCCTTTTTTCTTTTCTAACTTAAATTCTTTATTGTTTAAAGTATTACATGAGTCTCCTTTTCCCCCTATTAACCTCTCCCCAGCTGCCCCCACCCCTTAGCACATGCCCTCAACCTCCCCACCCCCACCTCCCTGTCTGTGTCCATTGGTTATGCTCATATGCATGCATACAAGTCCTTTGGTTGATCTCTTACCCTCCCCAGACCCCCTACCCCCACCGTCCCTCATAGGTTGGACAATCTGTTTGATGCTTCTATGACTTTAGTTCTATTTTTGTTCATCAGTTTATGTTGTTCATTGTATTCCACAAATAGTGAGATCATGTGATGTTTATCTTTCTCTGACTGGGGCTTATTTCACTTAGCATAACGCTCTCCAGTTCCATCCATGCTGTTGCAAATGGCAAGAACTCCTTCTTTTTTTTTTTACAGCAGCATAGTATTCCATTGTGTAGATGTACCACAGTTTTCTAATCCACTCATCTGCTAATGGGCACTTAGGCTGTTTCCAAATCTTAGCTATGGTAAATTGTGAGCACCCACTTTTCAAGGCCCTGGTTGCTGAGCAAAGAGCATGCTTAGCTGGTTTGCTTTGCTCCTGAATTTAGACACTGGCTGGTCTCTTGGCTGGGGCAGGATTAGAACTAAGAATGACCAGAATGAGGAGGGGGAAAGGTCAGAAGTAAGTGGTGCTGCTTGCCAGAGTAGTGCGCTCGGTGTGTTTTTTTTAAGCAGAGAACAAATTTTCAAAAAGAAGCAACTTGAATATAAAGAATACAGCTAACAACAGAGCCCCAAGATGCATAGTGTAAAAACTGACAGGCCTGGCTGGCATGGCTCAGTAGCTGAGCATCGACCTATGAACCGGGAGGTTACAGTTTGATTCCTGGTCGCAGCACATGCCCAGGTTGTGGGCTCGATCCCAAGTGGGTGGGGGCATGCGGGAAGCAGCCAATCAATGATTCTCTCTCATCATTGATGTTTCTATCTCTCGCTCCCTCTACCTTACTCTCTGAAATCAATAAAAATGTTCTAAAACAAAAATAAATAACTGACAGAATTAAAGAGAAAAATAGACAAGTCAACAATAAATGTTGAAGACACCAAAAAGCACAAGAACAAGAAAAGAAAAATTGGACTTCATGAAAATTAAGAACTTTTGTGCTTTGAAGGACACCATCAAAAAGGTGAAAAGACAAGTCACCGAATGGGCGAAAATGCAGGGTGGGGCAAAAGTAGGTTTACAGTTGTGAGTGCACTAATGTTTATTCTTATATTCTTTTTTTAAATTTTCTCTATTGATTATGATATTACATATGTGTCCTTATTCCCCCATTACCCCCCACCCCCCTCATTCATGCCCTCACACCCCTGTTGTCTGTGTCCATTGATTAGGCTTACATGCATGCATATAAGTCCTTTGGTTGATCTCTCCCCCTTACCCCCACCCTCCCCTACCTCCCCTGTCTTATATTCTTATTTATTAATTATTTGATTATTTTCCATAAGAACAACTGTGACCTACTTTTGTCCCACCCTTTATTTACAAATCAGATATCCATGAAGCAACAGCTCAGCAATAAAAAAGCAAATAACCTAATTGAAAGATGGGCAATAGATTTGAATAGATAGTTCTTCAAAGAAGGTATTCAAGGAACTAATAAACACATGGACAAATGCTCAATACCATTAGTCAGGGAAATGCAAATCAAAACCACAATGAGATATCATTTCACTCCTACTAGGATGACTAAAATTAAAGAAAAAAGAAGATAAGTGTTGGTGAGGATGTGGAGAAATTGGAACCCTCGTACAATGCTGGTGGGACTGTAAAATGGTGTGGTCACTTTGGAAAACAGTTGGCAGTTCCTCAAAATATTAAGTAGAGTTACCATATAATCTAATAATTCCGCTGCTAGGTATATATATATACCCAAGAGAATTGCAAACATATATCCGAACAAACATGTATACATGAGTGTTCATAGCAACTTTACTCGTAATAGCCAAAAAGTGGAAACTATCCAAATATTCATCAATTGATGCATAGATAAACAAAATGTGATATATCCATACAATGGACTGCTATTCGGCCATAGAGAGGAATGAAGTATTGATACATGCTACAGCATGGATGAACCTTGGAAACATGCTAAGTGAATAAAGCCTGACACCAAAGATCACATATTGTATGATTCCATTTACACGAAATGTCCAAAATCGGCAAATCTATAGAAATAAAAACAGGAAGTAGACTAGTGCCAGCCAGGGATTCTGTGCCTTTGCATCCCATCCCAGAAACACCCATCCTACGTCCTCCAGGATCACATTGGAAGGCCAACATTAATTCGGCGCAGGAGAGCTAGAACAGATTTCCCAAAGATTGGACCTTGGACCCATCAGCTTCAAGCAAAGATTGGCCAGTGGCCTCTACTGGGACACCAGCAGAGCTGACAAATCAGGACTTAGCCAAGGTGGGAGCTCCGGAGGCAGGAAGAAAGGAGAGTGGGTGTGTACTGACCGCAGCTTACCCTGCTGGCTGTAGGGCCCTCAGCAGGAGCCCATTCCCACCCTCTCTCCCACCCCAAGCTTGCATGCCCTGGGGCTGATTGCACCCAGGGGTCACCAGCTCCACAAAGCTGTGACTGTGGGGGAAGTATCCCCTTGAGATTCCTGGGGACAAGTGATCAGTGAGGTCTTAGTTTAGTTACAATGTTCCAAATTCTTAGCAGGAGAAACGACTCCATGGGGTGGGAGTGGTGCCCTGTGCAAAGGCATGGCCAAGCGGGGAGAGGGGGCTGAGACCCACTCCCTCCACCAGGCATGAACCCTGGCTCAGCCCTGCCTCTGCCCGTAATATACCTTACGGGTGTATTACATAATATACCTGCACACAACCTGTAATTAAAAATTACTACACTAAAAAGGAGGAAAAACATTTTTCTGTGTTGAACTAAAGCCTGTGTCCTGGCAGCTTGCGCCCTTGATTCTGTGCCCCTCCCACACCCTGCAGAACTAGTCCCTGCCTGCACCTTTCACATCCCTGAAGTCCGCCTCCTGACCCGCTGCTTCTCTGGCTCCTCCAGCTGAAAACATTCACCTCCTCCCCCACCCCACCCCTGGCCCCACCGCCACCAGGGGGAGGAGACCAACCTGCTCAGAACCTGGAGCACCTCGGCCCCCTTGCCTGGTTCTGTCTTTGTGTATCAGAACCAGTGGTTCTAGGGTTAGCTGGCTTTGGGGCTGTTTGCTGGGACTGTGCTATCATTCTTACCCTCTCCAACCCCCACCAGGCCTGGCCTAGTTGCCTCCTGGTCAGAGCCAGCTCAGGCGACAAGGAGAATAGTGGGGTGGGGAGTGGGGAGCCACTCACTTTGCCTTTGGGGAGGTGGCAGGCACTGAGAGCAGCTTCTACCCGCTTTCGGTCAGCAGGAAACATCTGGAAAAAACTAAAGGAGCAGACGAAGAGAGGAGTCATGCCTGGAGAGGGAAGGCTGTGGAGAGCTGGGTGGAAGTGTGGGGAGGGGGCGGGGGAGACTCACTTCTTCACAGGAATCTTCCCTTCAGGGTTGAGCTGCATCTTGAGCTTCACCAGGCTGGTGGGCAGAAAGCAGCCTGTCAGGCCCTGGGCCGGCACACTCAGCCCCACACTCTAAGGCCAGGCAGGCAGCACTTACATCTTGTCCAGGAAGGTGGTGCGGGGGGCGTTGGCTGTCAGCGGGTGCTTCACCAGAGCCAGTATATCCTCAGCCCAGCCCTGCCGGACCCCAGAGCACAGCAGTCAGGCCCCTGACCTCACAGATGTCCACACCACCCCACGGCCCAGGCCTGTCTCTCCGGAAGTCCAGGCTATGCCAGGTGCCAAGCCCCAGGCCCGGTGACCCCAGTGCACCTTGCCCACATTCTCCTTGTAGGAGACGAAGTTGTGGAAGGTGAGGTCCACCATGTCCGGGCCAGACACCACAGTGAGTGTCTTCAGCAGGAAGTTGTTGTCAGGAAAGTCCAAGTTGAAGACCTCCCGGAGCTTCTGGCTCTGCAGCAAAGGTGACATTGTTAGGGTGGTCCCTGGCCACGGTGGCGCTGCTGTCCCTCCCTCCCCCTCAGCCACTGGGGTAGAATCGCATCCTCATCTTAGGAGCCATAGGCCTCAGCATCTTCCTATCCCCAACTTCAGGGCCTGTGGCCGGGAGGGAGAAACCCACCGGAGAGATGAACCAAGGCCCTGGGGTCTGGAGTCCTGCGTATTTTGTTTGCCATTTTTTTATTTGAATCTAGATTCTTAGCTCCCTGTCTCAGGGAATCCTGCTCCCCCAATCCCTTCCTCCAATCTTTCTATGAGCATTAAGCAAATATAGGCAGACCAGTCAGGGAGTTGTGAGGGGGGCGGGGCGCGTTGGGAACCACACCTCCCAGACAGCCTGGGTGATTTAGGGGCAAGGGCTGGCCTTGAGACAGGAGCAGCCATGCCCCTTGCTCGGCTCAGGGGGAGGCCCGGTTGCCCAGCCCAGGGACCTCTCCTCACTCCCCAGGGTTCCTGCCCCAGCCCCGCGGAGCTGGTGACCATGCCAAGCCTGCGCTGCTACTTGGGCCCACCTACCTTGGGAATCTTGGCAAACTTCCCAGAGCGGGTGTCCCGGATGCTGGTGATATCCAGAAACTCCATCTCCTGGGGGGCCGCAGGGCGGGAAAGGAGAGATGTAGACATAGAGCAGGGAGGGAGCTTCCACACCCCTTCACATCCCGACCAACCGCCCTCTCTAGATGCTAAGACTGTGTGGGGCTGCCCTTCTGTCCATTCCTTCCCTGGCCACTCAAGTGACTCAGGAACCGGTAGCCCGCGGTGTCGCCTCCACCACCCTGGACTCTCCTCAGGTTCTCCCTCCCTCCTTTCTGCCTGGGTGCTGAGGCCCTTCTTTGATCTCTCTGAGCCCTCAAGTTCACCTGGGACCACAGGCAGAGAATCTGCCTTCAGTAGCAGTGTTTCCCCTTCTCTCTCTCTCTTTCCATGCTAAGGCTGAGCATCTAGGCTGAAGGCACCCTCCAGGTTGGAGTGACTGCACCCAAAGCAAATAGCTCCTGCTCACAGGAGATCCCACAGAGCCACCTGGCCAGGTCATTCTACACTCCCAGCATGCACCTCCAGCTCCGCATTGCCACGAGGCTGCTTTGACTCCATGGAATAGCAGGAGCTCAGGGCCACGCTAGGAGGGGCTGCCTCACCTTACTCTGATATGTCCAGTATAAGTAATAGCCCTTGGGGTCCACACGAAGGATAACCGGGGAGGCTAATGTTGTTTCCTGTGGAGAGAAAGAGTCAGCACCCTGCTCTGAGACTTCAGGCCACGCTTCCCTGGCGCACACCAGGGGTTTCAGAGCTCATCATCTCCCTAGGAGGTGGCTGTCCCAGGAATCTGCGGGCATTTCCCTCATCCTGCAGAGCTAAAGGCTGGGCATAAGCCTCAAAAGCTCTGCGCCAGGGGAGGGAAGGGGTAGAGGATCGGAGGAGGTATTTCTGGGAGAAGAGAGGGTTTCCCCTCTAAACTTCAAAGAGAGGTTCTCCCTCTAGGCCCCAAACAGGGTCTTGGCCCCCACCTCATCCTGTTTGTAAGGGCCACAGCTCAGTCAAAGGTGGAGAATATCTCTCCTGAGAGTCCATACCACCTCCAGGGTTGCTCAACAGTGAGAGCTGAGAACCCCACTCCCACACCTGCATCCAAGGCCCTACACAATCCGGCTATAACCTAGCTTCCCACATGCTCAGTCTTCCCCTCCATGAACTGCTCCCCCATCCATCCATGCCCCAGAGATACCAAGTGCGTTCTCACCTCCCACCCTCCCGCCTGAAACACCATTACGGACCAGCAGATGCCTCATGTCTTTGGGAAAGCCTTTTCTGGAACAGCCTGGGGCTTATCCTCAGACCTGGAAACCCATCCAGGAAATCCCCAGGGACTCGGACTCTCAGGAAACAAGCCCGTACTAGACCATGAGCCCGGTGCTCATGGTCAATGACGAATGAACTCACTTCTAAATTCCTGTTCAGTTCACGGAGCACACAGGCTACCTTTGATTCTAATGATTTGTATGCGTATATAACAAGATATTAAAGTTGAAGCCTCCTACAAAACATGGTAGTTGCTGCACACCAAAGCAAGTCAATTGCAGCATTTACAAAGGAAAGAGTAAAAAAAAAAAGGTTCTCAGATCTGGGGTGCTTAATGGACTGGAGAAAGAGAACACTTTGTGAGGAGGCTAATTTTGGAGAAAGCTGTGCTGTGCGCTCCATTCCCTTCCTTCCCCAAGGGAGGATTGGGGTGCCTGACCCCTCACTGTAAGCCTCGTGAGGGGTTTAACTGCACTTGGAGAGATTTTGTCACCCCTGCTATTGTGGGACATAACTGACTGTGGTCTGACTCCTGCCCAGGAAACAGTTGGTGGCAGACCAGCTGACTGCTGGAGGCCGAGAGACTCTGGTGTGCAAGATGAGCCGGCCCCCGGAGTCTGTTGGGACAATGCACACGTGCACACTTGCTGGGGCCCAGCGTGGGCCTGTGGGAGAGAGGGGCTGAGGCCAAAGCTGTGGGAAACTGACAGCGGTCACTGGATTCTGAGGGGCAGAAGAAGCCATTGCAAGTGGCCTGACATACAGACAGCAGGAGGGCCCTGAGCAAGAGAACCCCAGTTCAGGGTGGAGAGGTCTCCCGAGAGTCCTCAAAAATGTGCACCATCAAAAGAATAAGCTCAGAGAGCACGAGCCAGTTGATGATGATGCCTGTTCAATGAAGTCCTTTGATACCCCTTCCCATCTCCCTCCCTGCACCCCGTCCCTGGCGGGACTGGGAGGAGGAGCAGGAAACCCTACCAGAGGCCTGCGGCCCACCTAAAACCATTCCTAGCAGGAGGAGGGCAGAAGACGTCATTCTCATAAAGGCTGGCGTTCTTCATGATAACTGTTTCTGAAATAACACTTGGCTTTGTGAAGGAAAGTGACCATAGAGTTGTGTTCCCCGAAAGCAAATGGATTGTCTGTGGCTGCCTGAGTGTCCTTGCACGGGCAAGAGGAGTGCTTCTCCCACAAATGCATTGCAAAGGGGCATGGGAGACAAAATGCAGTTGGGAGTTGATTACATCCTGTACATTGTGCTTATTCAACATGGCGCGACATACCCAAGTCACCTGCCACCTGGGCTGAATAGTCTGAGAGCAGAGCCCTGGCTCATAGGTCCATGTGCCCTGTGGCTGGGCGTGGGCGGTTCCTGCTGTGGAAATTGGGATTGAGGGCCCTGCAGAGCCCTACCTTGGAGAGAGGAGGGGAGCAGCCAAGTACCCAGGTGCTGGCTTGCAGAAAAGGCCACAAAGCATGCCCCCACTCCTAATGACCCTCTGCCCAGTCAGGTTACACACACTTCCCAGAGGAACTGAGAGAGGCCACTTCACTTTTCATTTTGAGCCACTTCCCTCATTCCACAGGCTCCTGGGACATGCCACCGCCATGCCACATCTACCACACACCCCTAGGGAAACAGAAAGCACCTGCCATGGCCTCCTCCCCATAGTCATGGCAACCAGATTGGTCAGCCCAGCCCAGCCCTGAAAGGCCGAGAGCCCAGGCTACCTTAACTCACAGACCAAGAGCCCCCTCATCCCACCTGTGAGGAGGACTAGCCAGCCCTAAGGACCCTCTCTTCCACCCCTACACCCTTCCCCAGCCTTCACTTCCCTTCATGGGACCAACCCCACTGACTCTCACACAGGGCCAGCCCAGCAGCCTCCCCTCCCTGAAGAAGGGTCCCCACACCACTCTCCTCACCTACCCCAGAGAATCCCTGGCCCCTGGGGTCTGGGAGGACCAGAGGCTGGAGCAGGCCCCAGTTTGGGAAGAAGCAGACACAGTGGAGACACACTACAGGGCAAAGCAGTGCCTTCCCCCTCCCCTGCAGACAGGCAGGCGGCAGGGAGCCGGGTGAGCAGCCCACAGAAGCAGAAGTCAATCCATTCCTTCCGGGGCCCCTGGGACTTGGGGTGCAGGGTTCTTTAGTGGCTGTCCCACAGCCACTTTTGGGAGAGCAGGGCTTCCTTGGGATAGAGACAGGGACAGGGACAGGGACAGGGGTGGGTGGGGCGGGGCGAACAATCCTAATAGGCAAAAGTGGGGCATCTGTGATGGGAGCAGGCCCTGGTTCACCGCTGCTTCTGGCCCTGCCTCAGCTCTGGGGCACTTTCCTCCCACTAAGCCGGGACCAGGAGCAGCACACTCTGGGGGCGACGGGGAAAGACCCACCCAGACCCACAGAAACATCCTCCCAGCTTCTCACATCCAGACACAGAACCTTAGCCCCGCAGCCCAGGAACATATGTTTGGGGCACACACCCTCACCCCCAGGTTTGTTTATCCAGGCAGTTGTGTCAGCTGCCTGGCCAAGCCACGCAGGCGCCTGAGTCCTGACAGAAATAAACCTACCCATCACCCAGGCAAAGCACCTCGCAGCCCGGCCTGCTACCCGTGTCCCAGTGGCCCACAGCCCTGCCCCACTCACATCGTCCCATTTGATGAAGCGCTCCCCGTGGCTCAGATAGGCCTTCACTTGTGGGGGTAGCAAGACAGGGTTGAGCAGAGACATGGTGCCAAGTGTTCCTCTTTGGAGAAGCTGGACAGGCAGAGGCGGGCAGGAGGAGGGCGGGCAGGAGGAGAGCCAAGCTGGGCTCACATGGCACCCGCCCTGAGCTGGTCCGGAAGTCTGGGTGCTCCTACAGCCCACGGTGGCTGTGGGTGGGTGCAGAGCTGAGTGCTTCGGACAGAGGCCCCGCTGCCTTTTAAATCAGCCTCCTCCTGCCTGCCTGCAGTGGGGGGCTGTGGTTACTCTCCTGCCCTGGGAGGCCGGCTCCCCTCCTCGAAGCCTCCGCCCTCACCCTGTGCCTCAGCACTTCCTGCTCACAGCTTCCTTCTCGCTGCTGTTCAGGATGCAGGTCAGGAGGTCTGGTCTGCTTGGAGCTGGGGCCTCCCGGTCCCAGAGGTCCTACTCCCGGTCCTACTCCCCTCGATGCGGCCAGGGGACTAGAGAAGGGATAATATGGGGCCAGCCGCGGATACTGTTGCCCAGGCAAGGACTGAGGGGAGGAAGCAAGAAAGTGACAAGGGAAGGGACTTCCACAGAGGTGGGGTTCCCAGAACCTGAGGAGCTGGGACCACCCTGGAAGTGGGAGTTGAGGGTGGGGCAGGGCCCAGCTGGGACTGAGCATTTTTGAATAAGCAAAGTTTGCTGAATACCCAGCTCCTCTTTCTCAACGCTTCCTCCCCATGAAAATGAGGTGCAAGTGAGGCAATCACACACCTCACCCCCCACACATGACTCTCCCCTCTTGGACCTCTAGGCCTGGCTGACACCTGGAAGCCCCGCTGACCAGCCACCCTCACACACAGACAGTTGAGCAACCCTTGGCCACCAGACTTCATGAAGCTCTCCTACCAGGCCCCCTCCTCTGATCTGTGCCCAGAGCCTGGGTGAGAACACTTGAGGCAGGAGGCTGCTCGCAGAGGCCTCAGCTTTGGTCACTTGCTCTGGGTGCCTGCAGGGCCTCTACACTGCCCCAGCCCAGGGAGCTCAGTCCTGGCCCAGCTCAGCCAGCCCACTTCCTCTTGCTTAATCTGATTTGCTTATCACCCTTGCTAATTCAACTGGGGGAGCAGGGAGCTCTGCCCAGGACTTCCTTCCCTCTCGGGGCCTGCTTTGCTGTCCCAGGTTCTGCCATGAGCCTTAGTGCCAGCCCCTGACGACTGTGGGTTTCTCACTCAGGCCCTAAAACCGTCTCTGCTGGCCAGTCTGGGCCAGGGCAGGGGGATAGGGCTAGTGGGGCTGGAGCTAAGGGGACTCCCAGCACTGAAATTACCTCTAGGAGAGCAATTCTAAGACTTGGGTTGGAGCCTGGAGCAAGCAAGGCCTGGCTGAGTCTGTGGAAGCAGCTTGGGAATCCTCCAGCTTCTTTGCCCTTTGCCCTCATCCTCCCACTCCCCCTCCAAATCCTGCTGCCCCACTTTTCTCTTCCCCTATCCCTCTAGCCAAGGGCCCCTCTGGTGTCCCTGTAGTTTTGGTTCCCCCCTGGGCTCAGGTTCCCTGTTAGTCTGTTTGAATAGATTTTGCAAGGGAAATCCTTGCCTCTTCTCAAAGCCCCTGCACCTGTCACCTGTAGCCACCTCTGGCCCTGACCCGCCCCCCCCCCCCCCACCTGCCCTGCAGCCATCAGCCTTCTCTTCACTTTGGGCCTGGAAAGACAATTCCTTCCCTCTCCCTTGGGGCGTCGGGGGAGAGGGAGCCGGGGAGAGACAGGTTTGGGGATGACACAGGAAAACAGGGAGTTCAGGATATTTTACTCTAATCCTTCCATTCTCTGGTTCTGATGATTGAGGCTATGGATCCGCAGAATAAATCCTCACCCATCTTTACCCACTGATGGCACTGCCTGGAGCAAGTTCTTGAGAACCCCACTGTAGCTTCCACGGGGCCTGTATTCTCCTGCCCACATCCTGCAGAGCAGCCCTTAGAATGCAGGGGATTCACACAGTGAGGGAAGCTGGGAAAACCTTCATCAAAGGGCTTTGTTTCTTTTAAAAACACTGAGGGTTTTTTAAAAAGTGTTTCGACAAAGAAAAATGCTGTATAAATAATGGTAGAATGGCTATGGAGAAAGCAGGAGGTCACGCGCATACCCAGTTTGGGAAATGTGCTCCTGGCCTGAGCTGAGCAGAGGGCCCCAGGCAATCTGCCAGTCTCTCCCCCTCCCCCCTCCTTCCAGGGCAGAAGGTGGAAGGGTGACGATGCCCCCTACTGGGCACACTGAAAAGCTCATGCCTCCTGGGGAAAGGCTGGGGATCAAGGGAAGGCAGATCCCGAGTGAAGTCGCCGGAGGGTCTGTGTCAGCTGTGAGACACCTACAGGAGAGTTTGACATGTGTGAGCTCTGGGCCATACAAGTCACTGGGAATGTACAGTCAGCACGCACATCGCTGCCTCCCAGGGAGATGGTGGTGGCCCAAAGTCTCGGAGGACCCGACCGAGTTCATTGGCTCACTTGGCAGCTTGTGTGAGGACCTTGTGCTTTGATTTCCCAATCTGCTCACCAGAGAAGTTTAGTGGTGGAAGTTGAACTCAGATCTTCGGGTGACCCAGTTACCAGCCAATAAGAGAGTCAGATTAGGTGGGTTTCTTAGCTGATGCCATGGCTTCCCTGATGAAGCAGTTGGGGTTCAGGAACCCTGAGGCCTGTCGTGCATCTTCGGCCAATGGCTAGCTTAGTTTTGGAATGAGGAGGTCTGCTGTTACATCCTCTGGGGTCTGTTTCTCAGCCTGACACATGAGCCAAATTCACTACTCTATGAACCCAGTCACTCACTAGCTGGTTTACCTTGTGATACTTAACCTTCCTAACCTTCCTGTGCATCAACATCCTGAACTGTAAAATGGAAATAGTTATGTTTCAAGGGGTGTTGTAAGAACTAAATACTGTAATGAACATAAAGTACTTAATACAATGCCTACACACGAGTGGTAGTAGTAGCAGCAGCCACTGGCGGGAGCAATGCAATTTCTTATTTCGTCCTCCTCAGTATATATGCTATTCTTTCCACGGCAAGTATCTTCACTGACTTGCTCTTTGTGTTTTTTCCCCCCAGCAGTTTGTGTGGGTCAGGGGCTGGACCCACCTTCCCAGGGCAGGCCGAGTTAGGGGTGCTTCTGGTTGTAGACTTGAAGCAGGCTGTCCCCCAGATGACCAGAACTCAAGAAGTTGAGTGCCAGCTTCCCACCACCACAGCCCCCACAGCTGATGAGGCAGAGTAAAGAGCAGGAGCTGTCCATCAGTCTGTCTGTATGTCCACCTGTGGCTCCAGATCCAGCCACCCTCTACACACTGCAAGCTGAATGCGAATGGAGGAACAAGGCTGGATAGCAGGTGCTGAGGTTCTAATTCCCCATGTAGGGGAGGAGAGACAATCGAGAGCGTTCCGAAGAAGCCCAGGAGGGAGATGTTGCCTGACCTCCCAAACTAAGCCCCTCTAGAGCCACAGAGGGAAACATCGGGACTTAGAGGTGGAAAAGATCCGGTTCCATGTGTGTTTCCTTTGAAGTGCCATTTTGGACCAAACTTACTTGGAGATGTAGCTGAGTGAATACTGGATTGTTCTCAAGAAACCCAGATTTTAATCTCCAACGGAGGAAAGGTTTTTGCTGTGTGATCGAGGCAAGTTACCTGAGCTCTCTAATCTGTTAGCTTTTGATGGTTCCTAAGATTCCGTCCAGCTCTAAAAATCTCTCTTTTTCCAATCAGAAGGGTCAACCTTGTCACGTTTACCTCCCACCTTTCCTCTGGGAGATGACAAACCTAGAGATAGGAGCGGTAGATGGCAGGAAAGGATTGCCCCCTCCTGCAGCAGGGTATTCTTAGACACAGTCGCATCTTCCCTGCCTCTGCTTATCCGTCTGTGAAATGAACCCATTTTCCAAAGTGTGCTGAAAGTGAGATGGTGTCCTTCTCCAGGAGGGCCTGGTGCCTTGCACATAAGGAAGGCCCTCAGGAAGACTGCTTGCTTCTGTTCTTATTCCTGTCCTCGTCCATCTTTTTATCAGGACCTGGGCAAAGCCACAGGGAACAAGCCCCCCAACGTTGTGGATAACAGGCAGTCAGTGAGAACAGGGGATGTGTTGGGAGACACACTCAGGATCACAAAACCCCCGAACCTGCTGGAGTCACAGCCTGAACCTCAAAGGTGAAATGAACATGGCTTAACTGAGAGATCTGGGCTTGGCTCCAAGGCACCGACTGTGCAAGGACAGGGTGGGGAAGTGGTGGCTTAGCAGGAGCAAGTGTGAATAAAACTGAGGGTTTTTGCTGACAGCCAGCTCCATATGAGTCAAATGAAAAGGCTGCCAGAAAAGCAGACAGACTCTGAGGCTGCTGAATTGAAGTCGAACACTGAGCCCAGTGACTCTCCATCTTGATATCAACCAGAATCACCTGGGAAGCTCTGGTAACACTGTGTCCTTGCTGTGCCCAGACCCTCTGAATCAGGACCTGGGATGGGTGAGGGGGAAGAGGGAGAGGAAGGTGAGGAATTTGTATTTCCAATGTTTCACCCTTGGTTCCAATGTGCAGCCAGAGCTCTAGAACCAAGGAAGACGCGGTCACCTTCTCATTCCTGTCCTGTCAGACCACATCTCATGTACTCAGGGACTTACTTCCGTTTGGTTGCTTTATCATGGGGGAACGAACAGCAGGAGGGCATTTGGTGGAGGACAGCCAGGATGTAGGATGCACACAACACTCTGTGAGGACTGGTGGAGGGAACTGTGGCTCAGAAGACTCAAGTGGCCAGGAGGTCTACCTTCAGATGGATGAGACTTGTTCTTCTGGGTCCCCAAGGTTAGAATCTCAGGTGACTTAGGTGACTGTCTTAGCTCAGGTTTCTCATGAAGCATTATGAAGAAAAGGTTTTCTTGCAGAAAGTTTATTGGGAAGCACTCTCAGAAACATGGCATCGAGGAAGTGAAGGAGTCAGTAGTGAGCAGAGGAATACATTGATCAGTGATGCAGTCACAGCAAAGGACGCCTCCACAGGGGGCTCTGGAGTGCAGATTATCCCTAGGAAGAGTTCATGGAGTAGAGGCAATGGTTCTTCCTACTTACAGTCCTGTAAGATTCCCAGAGAACACAGTCACTAGGATTCTGGAGGAGCTATTTCCACACAAAACCACCTTCCCGTATGAAGCATGGAGGGCTAAGCCATGTCCAGGGGGGCACTGCTGCAGTTGCTATGGACACCACCCAGGTCCTGCACCTGTGACCAAGAAACTTAACCCCAAATTGCCAGGAGTGCTGGTGGCTGGGGGCTCACAGCTCAATCTCCCCCTGAGCACTTCCAAAGGGAGCTACCTGGCCCGGCTTCCTGAGCAGGGACCATCTGCCTGGCCAATGTGGGGACGCAAAGGTCCAGCCCTCGTGCCTCAGGTGGGGCCAGGTCTGAAGCGTCATCCCAACTCCAGAGCCCCCTGTGGAGGCGTCCTCTGCTGTGACGGCATCACTGATCGATGTATTCCTCTGCTCAACCCTCACTCCCCACTATTGCAGCCTGTCTTGGTGTCACTGATATTCAGCATTCTCCCAGCCCCATTACCCAGTCTAGATTCTCTCTACTTCAGTTTGAACCTCTGCTGGTCTAGGTGGCTTACCTGGTGGCATTCCTGAGGGGTCTGAGTGCCTACTCACCAGGCCCTTCTCAAACCAGGCTTCTGAACTTGTCTACTTACTATAAACATTGGGCAAGGGAGTACCAAGAGACACCCATGTGCATCACGTGCGTGCCACACATATTCTTCCCTGACCCTACTGTGTAGCAGCAGCCCTATCTTTTCTAAAGGACCAGGGTCACGTATCCCTACCAGGAAGTGACTCCTTTCTTTGCCTGATGGTCTCTTGGCACAAGGAGTCTGAAGGATGAAAAGCAGCCACACTGAACATTTATGGGACCCTTGTTCTGTCCCCTGCTGGAAGTGTTCCGCCTCTGGGACCCAGATTCTCTAAACCACAGAGACTGGAACTGTAGGAATAGGAACCACAAAACCCACCCCTTCCCCAAGCATCACTGGGAGTGATGGTGAGGTTATTCCTCCTTCTACCCACCCCTTGTTCCCTAGACCTCTGTATTTCAGCTGTTGAGCCCTAGCCCAGATTATAGTTATTGGATAGAGTGCCTACTTCATGCCGGACCACATTGTACTAAAGTGGTGCTTCAGCTGCACCTTTCAAAGGCGGTTCTTTTACTCTGTCAACTCTATTCACCAGTGGGCAGCAAAGTTTGTGATGTGCCCAGATGATCATATGACCACGCTTTTGCTAGAAAGTGGGACTCTTGATCTGATGCAACATTATGTGAGATCCTAGGTCAGTCAGTGAATCAAACACTCTTTAAGCCCTTGGAGAGTGGTGCTGGTTGAGACCTTTGGCAAGAATGTATGCCCATTCAAGTCAGGATGGGTCACCAACCCTTCCAGAGTACCTGCCTGATAGGTTGTTGTGAGACAAGGAACGTAAGTGCTGAGTATGGTACCTAGCACATTAGGGCACGGATGTTGCTGCTGTTATCATTGGTCAGAACTTTCCAAGGCTGCCTTAGGGAGCAAACACGGTTCACGATCATGGTCTTTTAGTTGACGCTCCATAGGGATGTTGTTCTAGGGCCCATTGGAGTATTTACAAAAGATGACCTTCTGGGCCCTTTGTGTCCCCACCCTGCCTTGATGCTCAGATTTCTCTCACTCTCCTCCCTTAGTGGGGGAGAGACACTTAGGGAAGCATATTCACCTTCAGGCCACTAGGGGGCCATTTAGTTGCCTGCAGCAGGAATACACTAATGGTTTCTTAATGGCTCAAGCACCAGGGAGATCAGGCTCAATTATATCTGAAAGCAATTTGAGTTCTGGGGTAAAAGACACTATGTAAATCCAGATAATAAATAGGGCTTACTGATAGGTTAAAGAATCTGGCACTGTTCAGTTTAGAGAAAAATAGGCTGAGAGGAATTGAATAAGTGCTTCTCAAGTATGCTTATTCTTTAGTATAGAAAAGAATGGCATGCTGTTTTCCGCTCCACTGAGAACCAAGCAAGAAGAAAGAAGTTTTAATTTGCAACAGAAGAAACACCGGGTGAATTCAAGGAGGAGGCTTTGGGTTGGCCTTACCTGGAATCTTTCCGAATAATTTACCTTGCATAGTTGGTATGATCAGTCCTGCCAGGAAAGCCAGAGAGCAGGGGAGAAGAGAGGACACCATCCGGGACACCACAATTCAGGGATTTTAACTTAGCAACCCCCTGTGGCTGACCTGGGAGCAGATGGGGAAGGAGTGGTTGTCTTGCCCCCATCGGCCCAACAGAAGACAATACACACTCCAAACTTCCAATGTTCTTGAAATTTCTCAGAAAGTGAAAAGGCAGGCTATTCTGGAAATAGCATCCAGTTGGCCACTGTTAGTGGCAGGCTCATAGCTGGGCCTCAGGAATGAGAGTGAGGGGTCAGGTAATAGGCCTTTCGGCTCCCTCGGCCCACAGCACACTCAGTTCCGGTAGCCACCTGACTTCTGTGTGTAATTGGTCAGAACTGTCCAAGGGCTAAGAAGCTGCCTCAGGGAGCAGGCAAGGTCCACCATCACAGAGAATCTCTACAGGACACTGAAGAGTGCTCCATAGGACGCTGTGCAGGAAGTTCTAGGGTCCATGGGGGTATTTACAAAAGATGGTCTTTTGGGCCCTTTCGGTCCCCACCCTGCCTTGATTCTCTGATTTCTCTCACTAGACCTATCCTAGTGCGGGCAGGACAGCAGTGTTGTGAAGGAGATTCCTCATCATGGAGCATCGTGTCTGGATACTATAGGTTTCCTGTGGAGGATGAGGGAAATGGGAAAGGCGAGAGCGTCCTGCCCCACAGAGTCAGAAGCGAAAAGTCAGGCTCTCATCTGCAGGGGCAGAAGTTGGGAGGAAGCTGTTCACCCACAGAACCACAGTCCTGTCCCCACACAGGCAGTCTCCCACACCTAGGTGGTCCATACATCCGGTTCTGGGAACATAGGAAGTAGAATTCTGGAGTCTTGTAGAGAGAGAATAGGAAGAAGAGAAGGCAGGAGAGGGAGGGCAGTAGGAGGGGGAAGGCGCAGGGAAAAGCGTCTGCTGAAGAGTCCGAGCTGGGAGAGGGATTGTCAGAGTAGACCAGAGGACAAACCTCACATGGGAACGGGGTAGGGGTGGGGGCGAGGGAACAAACGCCCAGGCTCTGCGGCCTGGAGAGGATGAGAGGTGGGAAAAGCTCTTGGAGCCGCTCCACGGGTTCAGTGTCGCCCCTTGACCTGGGGTCGGGAGCCCCCGAAAGCGGGATGACACCTGTTGCAAACTTTGGCACTAAGATGGAAGGCGAGCCTGGAAAACGAGCTTAGCACGTGGTACTGGCTCGGAAGCTCTGGGCACCCTGACTGGGGCCCTAAGAGGACAAGGAATCGGATGGATTTCAGCGAAGCCCCGAAGCCCTGGCGGGACGGGAAAGGGGGTGCGGCTGGCGGGGAAGGGGAGCGACCTGCCGGGAGCTCAGCGCGCGGGGCCGGTCCTTGTCTGCCTGCGCGGGGCGTGGGCTAGAGTCGCTGGGTGCAAAGGGGTTTGGAAGGCCACGTGGAGCGGGGCGCGAGCCGAGAGCACGCGCGTGCTATCACCCCACTGCGGGGTACACTGAGGCCTGGGGCCCAAGCTGGTGCTGCTGTTCCTCCTCGGGACCTTCAGCAGAGAGTCGCCAGAGTTGGCAGCTCCGCCCACCCCTCCCCGCCCCTTTCCGCTCTCCTCCCCACAGGACGTGGGTCCCCCTTCAAAGCAGCACCGGAGCCCCCCCTCACGGGCGGCGGGCGCGGGGCTGCGGCGACGCTGCCCCTTTAAGACCAGCCTCCTTTAACCCTCTCGCACCCGGGCGCCCTGCGGGCTCGCTGCGCCAACAGAAGCCCGCCTCCCGCGGCGCTTCCGGACCCCGGCGTCGCCCCTTTAAGAGCAGCCCCCCGCGGCGCTCCCGCCCGGGTCCCGGCGCGTTAGGCGGGGGAGCTGGGCTGGAGCAGCGCGGTCGGCGCGGCCACTGGAGACCGAGCGGCCGGCGGCCAGGCAGACGGTGGCGGCGGCGGATGGGGACGCGGAGCCGGGCGGCTGCGGCGGCTGTGGCTGTGGCGGCGGCGGGGAAGCAGCTGACGGGCCGGCGGCGGCGGCGGCGCTGGCGGCGGTGACTGGCCCAGGCCCCGGCGGCGGCAGCGACGCGGTGGCAGGCTGCGGGCGGGCGGTGTGAGGAGCGCGGAGCGGCCGGGAACCGGGGCACCCCCGTCCCCTGTCCTCCAGGCCGCCAGGCCCCCGCCCGCCGGGGCCGTGGAGCGCCGCGCCAGAGGCCGGGGCCCCCCCATGAAGGAGCGCGACGCGGCCCCGTCCGAGCGGGGCAAGCCGGCCACCTACACCGGGGACAAGAAGGCGAAGATGGCGGCCAAGACCAACAAGAAGTGGGTCCGGCTCGCCACCGTGTTCGCCTACGTGCTCTCCGTGTCGCTGGCAGCCATCGTGCTGGCCGTCTACTACAGCCTTATCTGGCAGCCGGTGGGCGCCGGGACCTCGGGGGGAGCCGCCGGCCCGCCCCCCGGCGGCTCCAACGCCACCGGCCAGTCCGGGACCTCGGGGGCAGCCGCGGGGCCCAACGCCACTGGGTCGTCCCGCCGCGAGGCGCCGCGCGACGCGCCCCCGCTGCAGGCGGCCCGGCCACCGCCTCCCGAGCCCCCGGCCGACAGCCCCCTGGCCGGGCCGCTGGAGCGGGCGCGAGGGCCGGAGGAGGACGAGGAGGAAGCGGCGGCGCCCGGGAGCCGATGAAGTCCTCGCACCTGGGCGGCGGGGAGCCGTCCTCCCCGAGCCTGGAAGCTGGACTTTGCAGCAGGACGGAGAGCCCGCGGGAGGGACCCTCACGGAGCGAACGCCCCCTTCCCCGACGATCGCCGATTGGTGGGGCGAGTGACCTGCAGCCGATCTTCAGCGGAGGGACCACGATTGGTCCGGGACTCGGGGGTTTGGTCTTCCCAGGACTGTGCGGCGGCGCCGGGTCTATGAGCCATAAGGCGGGGGGGCGGGGGCGCGGATTCCTGCACGGAACCCTGCTGCGCCGCTTGCAGTGGTGTATCCTCCGTGCAGGGGTGACTCGGGCTTTCCCCCAAGACTCAGGGGAAAGAGGGAGCTGTACGGGCTCTTAAATAAGCTGAAGCTGTCGGAAGGAGGGAGGGCACCAAAAAAGCAGGGGAGCTCAGGTACGTCAACCTAGTTGCGGTGGCCACAAATGCATTTAATTTATAGATCCCTGTATATAGTTGACATATGCACCAGAAGTTGTGATTGCATAGTATTATGTATACTCTCCCACACCCTGGGTAGCTGATGGGGTCAGGCAAGGGCTATTTGCTGGGCCCCAGAGTGCAGCCAGCCACAGGGCACAAACTGTTTTTTCCATCATCCACTCTCCCTCTTACTTCAGAAATAGGGTTATGACACAAAAGAGTATAATCATTCTTCGACTTGTTGAAAGGACAGTGGAAACCCTTAGGAGAAGTAGAAGCAGTTTAGGGAGGGTGGGGAGTGTGCTGATCTCCTCCTCTTCCCACCCTAGTGCCCCCACCCAGGAGGTTTCCTGTGGCACCCTAAGTATCTGGAAATGGGCCAGGAAAGAAGGAAGGGAAAGAGCGATGCCTGCGTGCTTCAGTCTTTGGCCTTCTCACAGTTTTTTAGGAAGAGCAAGCTTTTGTAAGTAGGGTGACTCACAAGTGTTTGTTTTATCCCCCTCCTTAAAATCATGCCAGCCTTCCGTCTTTCCTGAGCTCGTAGTGACAATTTAGCCCAGCGACTAGGATGAAATTTGTTGTGAAATCAGAGCTTTGAACACATCCTCTGGTTTAAAAGCTCAGGATTGTGCTTTGATAGCCAGTTAATAGATGAGTGGTGGCAAGGTTAAATTGGCTTGTCTTTACCTCTCCTGATAAACTCCTGTGCATTTACTGAGATGAGAAACATCAAGGGGAATGACACTTGGCAGAGCTCTGGGGCAGCAAGAATTATACATCCTCAATTAGGATTCCATCTCCTTCTGCCACTTGCTTTTAGGCAATTGAGTGTGGGTATGACAAGATACCAAACCCCTTAATGTTTCCTTTTTGGGAAATGAGGCACCTTTTTTAAAAAAGGACAAATTTAGCCACCTGAGCCCTGAAACAGTTTGTCTCTCCAGTTTTCTGACCTGCACTCTAGTTAGCTCTGATCCAAGGACGCACAGCCTTGCTTTAAGCCATGTCCTGTTGTGGGCAAGAAAACTGCAGCCTGGGGGCAGGCTGGTAGCACCCCCAAGGTGTCTTGCTGGAGATTTCTGAGCAGCTGACTTGACTTTGGTCATGAGAAAGCCTCTGAGGCCTTTTAAGTTTTTGGTGGGGACCTATGGGGGAGAAACATAAAATGCCACTTTATAACTTCAATAATAGCCTGTACTTTATATTTATTGTGTGAATTTTTAGTCCTATATTTTAATAATTTATAAATTGATCTCTTATTCCAAGAATTCTTTGAACTTGCAGGAGAACATCTGGGAGTCCAACCCCCCTGTCCCCATCCTGATCCCTGCATTCTGGACTGTTGGATCCACTCTGGGATGGATCAGGGTCTAGAGAGACCGCTCACAGGCCCCACTGCTGGCCTCCTGACTCTAAAGCCTTCACTGGAACTGGGACATTGGTTCCAGCCCTCGCTGTGAACATGACCAGAGACATTATTTATAATTCAGCCATTTAAGATATACCTGTACTCAAAAAAGTCTTGTATATTTTTTAAAAGTTTTATTTTTCAGGTGAACAAAAATACATTCTAAGAACTCTACGTAAGCCTGTTTAAGTTGTTTCTGTTTTCGAATTTCTCGGGGAAGGAGTAGAAGTTGGAAGAGGAAATGGTCTGATGTGGTGGGTGGGTGATGGTAAATAGCTGTCGGAGGAAAAAACAATTGCCCTAATGTTCTCTGCCCGATGGCTTGACTGAATTGATTAGTCAAGGGTGGCAAGATCCATCTTAGTTGGGAAGCAATGATGGGGTTGGCAGAACAGTGATATGTAGCTTTAAAAGGTTAGAAAAAAAAGAAGTTCTGCTTTTATAGGACTCTGAACAGATGCCTAGCTGAAGAAGCTAAGGGATCAGCCACCATGCATATTAAGAATTATTGCAAATATTGAGCTGGCTGAGAGCTGAGGTGAGGATAAGCCGCATGATAACATCACTCTTCTCAGCTTTAAACAAACCATTGGCCCCTAGATAGTTCAGGAAATGCTAACACCGGTAAAGACACACTGAGAAGGCTGCAGTGATTGGTCGGCTTTACCTAAATGGAGGAGGCGAGAGAGCCAAATGCTGAGAGAACTTTAGATTGCTTCAAAGGTGAGGCTTTTTCTCCCCCGAAAGCAAACAATACAAGACATGTGGGTGAAAAGCACAAAACTAAGGGATTAGTTATGCCACAAAATACACGGCAAGCAATAGAGCTCGGCTCATTATTAGACGGCGCTGCCTAGTACACAACCAAAAGCCCGTGTTGGTGGGGCCCCCTGGGGCCTGCACTTCTACAGAGCTGTTGGGGGGTGGCTGCTGCTCTTTTACATCACCTTGTAGTCTGCAGGGGAGCGGGGGAAAGCCCGCCCTTCTTTTATTTCTCTCTTCAGCCTACACAATGGCTTTCTGTGAGACGGCTTGGTAAGGCAGAGCCGAAGGGGCGGGAAAGAGTTTTGTGGTTCTACTCAGGCTCCCTTCCCATGGACGGTGACATATGGCTTTTGCTGCTGCACCCGGCTTCCCATGGTGGACCATGCAGCAGTGTGTGTGGCAGGGGCCTGCTGGCTGATGAGATGGTCACCGTTCCACCAGAACTGGGCCCAGTTGGCGGGGGGCAGTGGTCTCAATAGTTTTATTTTCAAGGGTGAGACATTATCTGCAAAATTGTCCAACAGCCTTTGAGTCAGAAAGTAGAGATTTGTGCAAAGGCAGTTCCTTTCCTTCAGCTGCTTCGTACCTGCACCACAAGGATAATTTCTCGATGTTTGCTTATATTAGAAGTTACTGCCGTGCGCGTATTCCCTGACAGCCTGAGTTGGAGGAAGAGATAGATAATCCTCTTTTGAAAGAGGTTTTGGAAGGTGAGGGGCCAGGAGTTTGCTAAGCCAGTTACACTGAGTTTGTATGAGTATTATTTCTCTCCCCCAGGGATGCTGAGGTACAAAAAGTGTTTCTCTGAAGTTTTAAGCAGAAGAAATATTTTTCTTCCTAAGCTCTAGATTTCTGCACAGTATGAGACCATTTTCTGTCTACCTTGTTTTTCAGTTTTCACTAGGGAATTCTAAGATACTGTGTTCTTCAGTTGAGTATTTATATCCTGTTTTGAAATGCTGAGTGGAGAGCATCTACTTGTTTCTACATGTTTCTTCAAGGGGAACTGAAAGGTCAGCTCCTAAGCTTTAGGGCTACCACAGCTATTTAAAAAGGGGTAATAATTGTCCTCCCCTTCCTGTTTGCAGAGAATAGAGGTATTTCTGGAATTGCAATTGCATTAACAAAAGGGTTACAGCTGGAGAGGCTGTGTGTGTGTGTGTGTGTGTGTGTGTGTGTGTGTGTTTTGTGTTTTGGTCTCTCTGGGCTGAGAGAGGGACTTTGCTCATTTCTCAGGACCAGCACTAAGCTCAGTGCCTGGCACAGTTGTAGGTGCTCTGAGTTTGTTGCTCACCTGGTTAATCACTGTGTTGGATAGCCTTGTTCCTGTGTCATTGTGGTGTCAAGGTCATAATTCACTTGTGGACCCACATCCACAGCCCATAATCTGCTTCAAGGGAGTGGGCTGATGGCTGAAGAGAGCCCCTGCAAATCACGGCTACACTGGCCATGCTAGCCGCTGTTTTCTTTGTTTGCAAGTTGAGGGAGGTGGGCTGGGCCTGCCTGTTCTTTCCAGGCTCCAGAAGCCCACAGCTGTATTCCAGGAGGTGCCCACAGGAGGCAACCCAGAATGTGTGACCCACTCATTGTCTCCTGTGTTCTGACCCTTTATGCCTGACCGTTAAGCTATAAAAATACCTACTCCATTAACAGTTTTACTTGCTGACATAGCCTGTGGGTTTCTGCTGCCAGAAAACCTATGTTCCGCTCTTTGTTCCCTCCAGTATCTAATTTTAAGAATACAAAAACAAAACCTTTTTTTTTTTTTTTTTTTTTTTACCACACAGCCAGGCTCTACCAGGCTCTCCATCCTAAGTACAGAAACAGCTATGCTCCCATGATGGACGGGAGCCACCTGGTCAGTAAGGAGCACAGTTCCCTTGAGCTACTCTAAACATTCGGTAAGCTACTACTACAGGGCCAGAACGTTACCACACAGTTCTCACCCTCAAGGACTTTACAGTCATGCCAACACTGTTATTGCCCTGTTTTCTTAACTTTAGTAATCTGTTTTGGCTAATAGCTTGTCAGATAAACTGCAGTAAGATTCTAACTATTTTCCATAAACCACTACCATTAATTCAAAAACTATTTATTTAGTGCCTACGGTGTGACAAGTGAGCCTCAAATGTCCCAAAACGAACTTGTCCAAAAAAGCAATTATGTTGGTTACCAAGGATTTATTTTTAAATATACCTCTCTCTGCTACCTCCGTAGTATCCTGAGTCATGAGTTGAGTCTCCCTGCACTGTGTTCTGGAGACCACTCATACCCGCAGCTCCCTGCTGGTCAGTCTGGGCAGTGTGTGTCACAGCAGCCAGTCTCTGATCCATTGACAGCTCACAGTATCGTGAGGACCTGGGTGGGAGGCAGCATGCTCTTAGGAGGGACTCCTGAATGGGCAACTTGAGGACTCAATGGCATTGGTTATGGCCCTTGAGAGCAAATGGAGGCAATAGATGTGACAGGGCTTGGAGATCTCGGGAATAAAAGTACAGTGTTCATACATGAGGTAATATGTTTTCAAGGGAATGTCTGTCCCTTTGGGAAAAACCGATGCATGGAAAGAAATGTGAAGGGACAGGTAGCAAACACCATACCTGTGCCCAGACCATCAGCTTGAGCAGCCCTGGGAACTTTAGAAATGCCATGTCTTGGGCCCCATCTCAGACCAACTGAATGAGAAATCCAGGAATGGAGTCCAGCATTGAGTTTTAAATAGCCTTCCAGGTGATTCTGATGCATACTAAAATTGAGAACCACTGGTCCAGGCTTTCCCTCTGAACCTGCAACAGGTGAGGGTATTTCTGTTATTTATTTTGATTTCAGATAGAGGAAGGGAGAGGAAGAGAGAGAGAGAGAGAGAGAGAGAGAGAAACATCAATGTGAGAAAAACATCAACCAGCTGCCTCCTGTACATGCGCTGACTGGGAATCGAACCCGCCAGCTCTTGGTGTACGGGATGATGCCCAACCAACTGAGCCAGGGCTGAGGGTATTTCTGGTTGTTTTCTTTTTTCGGGGGGGGACCTTAAATATTTTATTTATTTTTTACAGAGAGGAAGGGAGAGGGATAGAGAGTTAGAAACATCGATGAGAGAGAAACATCAATCAGCTGCCTCCTGCGCATCCCCCACTGGGGATGTGCCCGCAACCAAGATACATGCCCTTGTCCAGAATCGAACCCGGGACCCTCCAGTCCGCAGGCCAACGCTCCATCCACTGAGCCAAATCGGCTAGGGCGGGATTTCTGTTTTGACAGACGATTATCAAGGGGACTTTTGATCCTCTTGGTTGAAGCCAGCTGCCCTGCTAGGGGGAAGGGAAACACTGTGTCTCCAGAGTTTGTGAGAAAAGGGGAAAAGCCCACAGTGTTGAATATTTGTGACAGTTTCAGCAGAACTTGCCCCGGAGAGCTTGTTAACAAGGAGGCAGTCCTCTCTCCCCTTCCTACAAAGGTACTGATGTGTTTGCCTCACCTCCTCCCTGAGCCTGCTGCTCCTGGAGCCAGTCCTTAAAAGGAGCAGTGGGTGCCACATTGGTTCCTTCTGGTGCCAGGTCTGCGCAATTTCACTTCCCTGGTGTCAAGTGGATGCTTAATGAGAGGCTGTGACGTGGGCCAGCGGCCTTGTTGAGAAAAAGCAGCCTCAGTCTGGGCCTTATGCTGGCTCCTCTCATTGCCTTTCCCAGCCTTGACTTCTCCCCCTCAGTGAGGTTGTGGTTACCCAGTGTCAGCCCTTCCTCATAAGCCCTGATAACCCTTGCTCAGCGAGACGCTTGCCGGGGTCTGTGGATGCTGATAAATGACTCAAGAGGCAGAAGTGAAGGGGTTGGTGTCTTAACTTTCTCCTATGCCCTTGATCGCCTCTGATTAATCCCCAAAATAAGAAAGTATGGGGGATTTTTTGCAGTTTCCTTTGTTCTTCTGGAGAGCTAGTACCATGTTTACCTGTTATTCCAGTCTCCTAGGCCAGGGTTGGGATTGGAGTTGACTGGTGGTCAACACTTCCCAACTTGTGCCTTGTTGGGTGGCTGGGGAGCCCTGCTTCTAGGGATCCCCAATTACCTATCCCTGGACCATAAGAAAATATAGTCACGCTGCTCCTTTGGGTGACAAAACATAACACTAGGAGACAAGGAGCAAACTCCACAAGTCGAGTTTGTTTCTGGGGGAAATACTAAAGAAGTAAACACTGGTGGGAGTTCATGAGATTCCTAATGATGTGAACAGAGGAAAAGAGAAACCACTCTGAACTGTGGGAGCCAGTGTGCAAAGGCAGGCAGAAGTGCGTAGCACATCCTTGGATCCCACTGGTGGGTAGGGACAAAGAACCCTCCCTGTAAGAGAAGGGTCACTTCCTGAGGCCTTGACTTAACTAGACTTCCTGGGGTGAAAGCTGGTCAGCTTTATAAACCACCCCTTGTTTCCCTGAGGGTGTACTGACCCCGTGAAGATGAGACTAGAAGAGAAAGTAAAAGAAAAGATGGGAAACAAAGTAGACAGGTCACACCAAATAGCTACTTCATTTATTCAACAGTATTCACCAAGTGCCTTCCGGTTCCAGGCTACTGTTAATAGAGTGCCTACTGTGCGCCAGGCATATTTTGCATACTCTTATCTTTAATTTTTTGAACAACCCTTCAAATAGTTATTACTAGCCCCATGTTGCAGATAAGAACACAGGCTTTTAGAAGCTAACTTGACCAAGGTCATCCAGCTGGCAGATGGCAAACAGGATTCAGATTCAGTCTGTCAGACCCCAAAGCCCATGTGTGTCCTATCATCAAAAAAGTCCCCTCCCACCCTGGCCAGTGTGGCTCCGTTGGTTGGGCTCTGTCCCATGCACTGAAAGGTCGCTGGTTCCCTTCCTGGTCAGGGCACATGCCCAGGTTGCAGGCTCCATCCCAGCTGGGGAAGTGCAGGGACAGCCCATCAATGTTACATCATTGTTTCTCTCTCTCCCTCAACCTTCCTCTCTAAAAATCAACAAAAAATCTGTTTAAAACAAAACAGAACACATACCTCCCTTACAATATGGTCTGCTGTTCTTCTCTGTGAAGTGATATGGCCCCAGCACAGGGATGCCTCCTGCCTCTTCCGAGCTCCCTGTTTTGAGGCCTTCGGTAAAGTAAGTTGTCATCTCCCCGCGGGTTTCCTGTCACACTCTGCGCCCTCCCTTCTCAGTTCCTCCAGCTCTGTGCCTGGGCTCCTGAAAGCCATGTCTCATGAAGAACTTCCCACTTTTAAGAGCAATCTTGTCTGTTGGTTGGAGAAGAGAAGGGATTCTGAGAGGAAGGCTCCCGATCAGGCCTTAAGGACCCAGGAAGAGAGAAAGCCAGCCGTCCAGGACCCCGAGTTTTGTGGGAGGGTATCTGCCCACGTTCCCTTCCTGCTCCATAGCTGGTTCCTAGCACAGGAGGGGTGGCCCTCGTAGCTGCTGGTTCCCTTTCTGAAGAAGGGCTCCCTTCTTTTTGGTGGTTGTTCATCCTCACCCCAGGATATTTTTTCCATTGATTTTTAGAGAGGGAGGGAGGGAGGGAGGGAGGGGGAGAGGGAGGGAGGGGGAGAGGGAGAGAGAGAAATATTCATGTGAGAGAGACACATCGATTGCTTGCCTCCCACACAATGGGCCTGGAAAAAACCAAGGTTCGTGCCCTTGACCAGGAATCGAACCTGCGGACCTCTGGTGCGTGAGCCGGTCTCCACCACTGAGCAACACTGGCCAGGGCAGGGCTCCCCTTTGTTATTAAAGAACAGTGATATTTGCCTTGCCCTACAACCTTCCTCCAGGGAGGATGTCCTGTGCCGGTCTTCTTTCCAGCCCCTAGTGATTCCCTTTCTCCTAAGATCCTTTTGGATGTGACCCTCAGAGAGAGAAGCCCTCTCTGTCCATAGCCTTCTGCCCCTCTTTCGCTCTTGCTTATGTCCTGTTGTGAGGACTGAACCAGAGCTCTGCCCAGATGCTAAATCCCCATCCCACAGTCAACATGCCCTGGCACATACCCTTGAATGAAGGCACATCTGTACAGCTGGAAGCATTGGAGTTGGGAGAAGTTTGTGAACCTTAGAATTCAAATTCTTGGTCACAATTATTTTTGGAGAATAATTTTTGGAGACATGCAGAGCCTTTGCATTCAAGGGCTCTGCCTACCCCAGCTCCATCCTTTGGGAGTGAGTCATGGGTTCCAGGGCCAGAGCAAAGCTCCAAAGCCATATTTGTGTGACTGGAAGGCAAGAGGAAAGCTTGAGCTGGGACTCTTTCATTCTTACCTATTCATTTCGTAGGGGTCTTCCTCCCATACGCATGGGAATGTTCCCAAGCCTTTTCAAAATCCCTTTGATCAACCCACACCAGCCTCTTCCACCCCCTTTATCTCAGCCCTTTCCCACCCAACTTTGCCACTCTCCACCACAGGAAGCTGGCAGCCCCACTCACTGGCCTCTCCAGCATCTTAGCTGCCTCAGCTTCCCACCCAGCTAGCTCCCCACACAGGGGCAGCGCTTCCTCATCCCTTACACAGCCAGCAGCAGGCAGTGAGAGTCTAGTCTGTCTTTGCCCCCCCCCCCCCCCCCCCCCCCATATATGCTGGTCAAAACCCTGACTGCTAAAGTTTGGTCCAGGAATTAGCAGCATAGGCACCCGCTGGAGATGCATCAGACATGAAAGTCCCCCGGCCTTCCCCCGGCCTGCCCCCGGCCTGCTGAATTAGAATCTGCATTACTCTGCACCTTAACGTGTGAGAAGCACTGCTGTCAACAGTCGGAGCCCCTCCTCACGCTTCCTGAATAGTTGGGGAGGGTGGAGTGAGAACCCGTGAGGAAGCCCAGGCTGCGACCTCATGGTCAAGGCCTCACTTTGACAATGGAAATCCTGGGGACAGTCTGGATACTCCCCAGGGAACCTAGGGAAGCTGGTGAGGCCAGGCTCGCTCAGCAGAGAGGAACAGCCATGGCAGGAGCAGAGAGGAGGGGAGAAGAGAGGCCCCACGGGGAGATCCAGGCAAGGGCTCGGGGGCAAAGGGTACACATGTTGAGAAAGGGAGGGTTCCTCCCACCATCCCCAGCCCTGTCCCGTGTGGGGCACCTACATTCAAGAACGGCTCCCACGGTGCAGCCTGGATCTGCCCCGGATCTGCCTGGTGACTAGGTTCCCTCCCTCCCCCTTGCTGGCAAAGTCACTGTCGCCCACAGGCTGCATTGCTGGTAGTGTGTGCTCAGGAAATGTTTGTTGAATTGAGAGGAAGCCACAGCTTGTGCGGAGTCTGGATAATTCACCAGACGTGGGCCTCAGAGGAGGGGCAGAAATGGAGACTTCAGTAGGAAAGACAAGCCCTGATGTCGTACTTATGGAGAGTTGCTGTTTCTCATCTCTGAGATCCTGCCTGCATCTTTGCTTTTGCCTGACTATGGTGCAGTGAGATGGTGGGAGAGGAAGGAGGAGATGGCAGGAAATGATCCCAGGCTGCAGGGCTGCTCCCTGACCCCCCTGCAGGGTGCACTCAGTGTCTGAACTGGTGTGGGGGGTGGTCCCTGATGGTAAGGTCTCCCACTGTACTGTGGGGCGAGGAGACTGTCCCCTCCTCTCCCACTCTCACTCAATTTCAGAGAGGAAGTCTTCCCAGGGGAGATCTGAGCTCTGTTCTTCTAGCCCCAGCTCAGCCTCTGCCAGCTGTGGCCTGCCTTTCTCTGGGCCTCAGCCTCCTTTTCTAGAAAGGCAGAAGGCTTGTGGCCACTGGGTTGGCCACCCTGTGAGTCTGGGTGCAAGGCAGAGGCAAGGGAAAGGGCCCAGGCCTGGACTGGTCATGCCAGCTGCTGAGGTGCCTGCATTGAGGAGCTGGCAGCTGGCAGCTGGCGAGGGAGGCCACATAAGCCAGGTGCTAAGTGCTTCTCAGCCTTGCTCTCTCACCGAGGAAGGTCGGGGGGCAGGCAGGGTAGGGGGGGTGGGGGGCAAGCTTGTGACCAAGGCAGCAGTAGACCCAAGACAGGGCTTACCAGCCTCAGAAACCAGGTGTGGGAAACACATGCACAGGGATGTGCACATGAGGTGCAGGAAGGACAGCTCCTGGCCCCCACATGGCACTGTGCCAGAGAGTTTGCCAAACTGCTGAGCCAGACGGCCATAAGGCACAGCAACCAGATGCCCATCACAAAGAAAGCTCTTGACTGTTATCTTTCCTTCTCTTCCCAGTCTGGTGCCCCTGCTCCCAGGAGCTTTGCTCAGCATCTCCCTGCAGGGCCAGGGCCCCCTCTTCTACTCCTCACATCTCCTGTGCCCCTCGCTCTTTGACCAGTTCCTCTGGGGGGCCTACTTCGCGGTGCCAGGCCCTGCTGGGCCCCAGCCTTGCCAGACCTGTCTTTTCTGGGTTCCAGGAGCCCTGATCCTCTTTGTGGCTCAGAGCAAGTCTGGACTTCCTGCTCAGCCTGGGGATCATCCCACCACACAGTCTGCTCAGAACCATCCCACGGGGACACAGGACTCTCCTGGGCCCCAGGCCTCAGACACATGCTCTTCCCAGGCCCGGGGCTAACGGTGCCTCCTAGAGAGAGGTCAAGGGGGACCAAGTCAGTGTTCTGTGGAGAGCCAGGGACCGGACTGGCTGCCGAAGCTTCTGATTCCCCTTTTGTCCCCTCCGGGGATGCTGGAGCTGGGCTGGTTGCCGGGGCACTCGGGGGTCTGCCCTGCTCCGTCCTGCTCTGTGTCTGTGCATGTTCCTTCTCATTCAGAGTCTGGCTGGTGCTTTCACCTCCCTGAAACAAGAGATTGGCACTGCTGGTTGACAAACCAGGGCTCAGGTCCCTAGCCCGCCCCACCCCCTGTCCAGGTACCCACCTCCTGGCTCTCCACATCCTCCTTGTCTTCCTTCGTCTCCCACCTGTAGAAACACTGCACATGGTAGGCCCTACTCTTACCCACCCAGCTTCACGTCATCAGCACTGTAGTCAGTGGCTTCAGGGTCTCAGGAGCATCAAAGCCAGAAAGAGGCTCCAGGATACTTCCCTTCCAACCTGCCTTGCTCCCCGAATTCAGTTTCCTCTGAACACTGCCCTCCTTAGCCCCATCTCAGGTCCCCCGCTGCGATGTATGGCCAAGCCTGAAGCACCCTGAGTTCTGTGGAGACTCCAGGCACGTCCCTGCCTGCGCTGCCTGGGAAAGGCACCTGACTTCCCGGGGGAAGGTAACTGCTGTAATTACCACCCGCCTCCCTGGACACCAGGCTCTTGCTGCTGCTGCCTTTGCTGATGGCCTCTCCCTGCATCTCATTAACCAGCCACCAGGCCACAGGCAGCAGTCAACCAGGAGGCAGAGGCCGGAGGGCCAGAACTGGCACCCGGACCAGTGTGGGTCCACAATTCCTGGGGCAGAAGGGAGCCAGGAAATAAGGAAGCTCCGATGCTGCCCTTGAGTTTGCCCCTGCCCGTTACCTGCGGGCCCTGCCAGTCAGCCTCTCCGTCCCTCGGGCTTTGCTGTGTAGGGCCAGTGCCGCCAAGGGTCTGCTAGATTGCCCACCCCGCGCAGTACCACCTGCAAGAAATGGTCCACGAATCAAGGTGAGAAGAGGGCCTTAGCAGCCTGGCTCCCTCACCAGCTCATGGGACCCTGCTCCTTCCTCTGTCCTAACTCACCTTTGCCATCAGGGGACCGCGGTGGGGGCTGTAGCTTCCGGTGGCTCCTGGGACCTAAGTGAAGCCAAGGAAACGGGGGAAGGGAGGGTGACAAAGGATGCAAACACCAGTTTGGAGCAGGAACATCAGTTCTCCCAGGACCAGGAAGCCGTTGGTCATTCTCTCTGTCTAGCTGTGCGTTTTCTGGCTCCCACATGGAGCCCTGGTCTGGCAATCAGGAGGGCTGGGTCCCTTGCTCACTTTGCCACTCCAGCACCATCCTCCCCATGTGTAAGACAAGGGACCAGGGATCTGCAGAGCTCTGTTCTACACCAGGCCAGGGCCAGGGGAACTCGGGCTTTCACCCACGAGGAGCCAACAACTCAGCAGGACCCAGCACAGGCTTCCTCATGAGCTTCTCCCAGACATCTGGGGTCGGAACCAGGGGCAGGAACTGTGGTTTGGAGGGGAGCAGGGAGGTCATGGTGACCTCCTCTGATAGCAAGGGGGAGGAAGGAAGGTGTTCTTTCATGCTTCCTTGCAGCTCTAAAAATAAATGGCAAACCCAGAGGCAGAGAACAGAGAGGAAGAGGGGGACAAGGAGTAAAAAAAAAAAAAAAGCCGAAGAGGGGCAGGCAGTGAGGTGGGGTGTGGCTCACCCCTGGCGCTGCCTGTCCCACCGGGGCCCTCATCCCGAGGCTTGCTGGAGCCCTGGAGCCTGTGGAGACAGAGAGGCAGTCAGGCTGCTAGTGCAGGGAGGACAGAGGCTGCAGCGAGACCCACACCTGCTCCACCTCCCCGACCCGAGCCCCAGAACTGAGGGCAGCATGAAGATGGTGGGCCCAGGAAAGATGGGGTCCCAGTACCCACACAGAGCCCTGACTCGAAGGCCCAGGCAGACCCTCACCACCCTGGGGAGGGTCCTACCAGCTCTCCAAGAAGCACCCACAGTTAGCCTACCCCAAGCCCCACAGCATGTCAGCCCAACAAGCTTCCCTGCCCCGCCACCCACGTGGGCTTGGCCTTGTCCAGGTCCCATGGGCGGCGCCAGTCACCCTGTGCATCCCTGTGCCGGGCGAGGCGGGCCAGGTCAATCTCCTCCCGCTCCTGCTTCCACTGCGCATAGTCCCAGCCCACCTCTAGGGGCCCCCACACTGGGCGGCGGGGAGCTGAGCGTCCCAGGCCTGGATTCCGGGGCTCCCGGGCGCCCTGCCAGGAAAAGACACTCAGAACTATGGGGTAAAAGCAGAAAGTGCCCTCAGTTTGGAATGGACACCCAGAGTCTACTAACCCCTTCCTCTCTCAAGGTTTCACTGTCCCCATCTAAACATTAGATGTGTTCCATCTCTAATGTGCTGTTGGCGGTGGGCATGGTTTCCACCCACTTGCTAGCTGTGTCTTTGGGACAGTTACTTAACCTCTCTGTGTACCATTTCTTCATCTGTAAAACGGGGTAGTAATAGCACCTGCCCACAGGGACGCTGCAGGGGTGTGTGGCCAGGCCCAGAGTGAGAGCACCCAGCGGCTGTGAGCAAGAGCCAGGACTAGGTGCTGCTGCCACCTAGAGGTCGAACCTCACACGTGGCCAGTCCCTGGCTCCCTCCTGGCCCCACCCACGTGCCACTAGAGGTCCAGGTAGGGTAAGGGGCTGGATCACAGGTCTGGCTTACCCTTGACTCTCACTACAAGACCACCTAACATAGGGACTGGCCCGAGAAAGGAAGAAAGGGTGGGAATTCTTGCTGGTGCTGCCTGGCCATGTCCCCACAGATGGGGACATTGTGACTCAGCTTCTTGACCTCCCCCAGATGGGCACCACCACATCCATGTCCCCATCCCCTCTTGAAGATATACCCTCCGCGCAGAATCCAAGCTGGCAGCCACGTGCGTGAAGGAGCTCCGGCCCAAGCCCTCTCCAGGTGACCCTTCTGCCCCCTGGTTCCTTGCTCTGGGCTTCTCACTTACGATCCGCTTGGCCTGGGGGAGGTGAGTGTGGGCAATGAGGCAGAGCTGGGGAGGAGAGGCTGCACACCGGGTGCCTGGGCTTCCCCCACCACCCTGCTCACCTCAGCTTTGTTTTCCATGGTCACAGCCAGCTCCACCCGCTCCCCCAAGCAGAAAGCATCAGCGTGGTCCCCCACCTCCTCATCCTCCAGCATCTCATTGGCTGCTTCAGGCCCAAGGGTGCTCCTTGCCCAGTTCTGGCTGACCACCCGCTTCTCCTGCAGAATAAGGAGCTCTGCCCTCAGGCCCTGTGGGCAGTGCTGGGGGCTGGGTCCTTTGGGTGGTTCCCCAGGCTGGGCTCCGCCCTGGCCCTCCCTGGAATGCCCACAGAGAAGCTGACTCCACGGGTGTTCACATGCCAGTGGCATTAGGTTATCAAGGCCTGGGGCCACCCTGGGGCCCAAGATGCCAGAGTGACCGGTCATCTCTGAGCTGGGAAGTCCAGAGCAGTCGGACAATGGGGCTTTGTCCCTCACCCACTGTTCCTAGCATTCAGTCCCAGTTCCCTGACCCCTGGGGTTTGGGGTTTAGGAGTGCTTTGAGGCCTATGCACAGGGCTGTGGGGCTGGAAAAGGGTATGAGGAGGCTTCTGTTTGTTGGCCTTTCAGCTGTGGCCCTTAAGGGATGGGGACAGCAGTAGCTTGGGCTGCATGGGGTTGGGAGCTGGAGAGTAGCCCAGGACTGTAAGTGGGAGAAGCAGAGGGGCAGGGGTGGATGTCATCCCCGATGTGGGCTGGGCCTCCACCTTCTTGCCACCCTGCCCTGCCTGCGGGTAGGGCTTACACCGGGAACCTGGCTGATGGTGATGGTGAGGCTGTCAGGTCGCAGCAGCTCCGGCGTGGTCACAGCCATGCCCCCCTGCTCCGCCTGCCGACGGTCTTCCTGGATCTCCTGTGAGATGACCTGGGGTCAGCATAGGCCCCAGAAGCATAGAGAACAGACACTGGCAGGCCTACAGAGAGACACCGGCAGGACACCAGGAGGCAGAGGCACCACTTCACAGAGTCCCCAAGACCCTACGGAGCCTCTGAGATGGACCACACCCACCCTTACTCCGTCCCCAGCCCGAGCCTTCAGGGAGAGACCTCCACACAAGGGCTGCGGGTCAGACAGGGAGTGCCAACCCAGCTGGTCCTCCCAGCCCCTGGCACAGCCACTCACCTGGTACCTACGTAGTAGGGCCTGGTTCTTCTTTCGAAGAGCAACTATCCTCCGGTCCAGCTCTGCATCCTTCTCTTCCTGCCTGTTCATCGGGGTCTCAGCCCCGTGAGGCCCCTGCAGAGGGCAGGGGGCCCGCGATCCTGACGGCTGGGCCCAACACTCACCAGTGCCCCAACCTTCCCACCAACCAGATTCTTACTACCCAAGGAACAGACCTGAGGGGCCCAGAGCTGGGGGCACAAGGGGAGATGGCACAGAGAAGAACCAAGCCCACACCCCACGAGGCCTGTCTGCCCATCACTCTGCATTCTCGGGCTCAGGTCAAGGCCTCATACCCAGGCCCCAGGCTCCCAGCAGTGGGCTGCCCCTCCCCCGGCTCTCCAGGGAGCGCCACTGCTGAGCACAGCCTGGAATGGGAGTTATAAATGGCTCTGGCAGCAGAACCTGCCGTGACTGGGAAGCTGCCAGGGGATTCGGGAGGCCGAGGAGCAAGCTGTTTGGCTCCCAGGCCGAGAACCACCATGAAAAGAGAGGCCCCTGATTCGTCCTGCACTCCGAGTCCCTGGACCCCACTCCCCAGGCCTGCACCTAGCCTGTGGGAAAGAGCTGCTCCCAGGGGTCCAGCCTCTCGGGGCATGAGCTGCTGGCAGTGGGCACAGGAGAGAACCAGCTCCAGGGAGGCCAAGGCCCCTCCCTGTGTGGCTGCAGGGTCTCCTTTGTCACCAATGCCCCTGCCCAGCCCTCCGCCAGCCTAGGCACAGCCCTTCTCCTCCCAGGCCCGGCTGTCCCCAGCTGCCACCAGAGTATGGCTTCCTGATGTCTCAACCCTCTCCCAGCCCCAAGAAGCCCTCCATCCAGGGCGAGGTGCCACTCACAGCTGAGTGCATGGCAACAGCAGGCACGGAGAGAATTCCAGAGCAGCCCCGGGGGAACCGAAGCAAGAGGGACGCTGGAGCCACTGGAGCCAGGCCTCTGCCGGCCTCTCCCTGCCGGCTTCACTGCTCAGCACACGAGATCATGTTGTGATTACAAAAGACTCCTCTGGGCTCCCGGCCAGGAACGCCTTGGCCACTGCCCCCACCCATCCACTCTCAGAGGGCGCGGGCCAGGCCGCCGGCAGCCAGCTGGTCCTGCCCAGTACCTCTCCCTGCCCTGCCCCAGTGTCCCCAGACAGACCGACAGAATCTCTCCCTGGCAGGTCGAGTCGACACAGGGGACCTGCCCCAGACCCTGCTTTCCCCAAGGCCCTGTGCACAGAAAGGCCCTGCCTGGCCTGCCTGCAGACAGATGGGCAGCCTTTACCCCTCCCTGTAGTAGAGAAAGGCCCACGGGACACAGGATACAGCCCCTCGGCAACCTGGTCTGAGCCCCCCTCCTGACCCCCCGCCCCAGAGGAGCCTCCCCTCACTCTCCTCCCCGGCCCTAGTCAACATAATCGGAAGCGATCAAGAAGCTCACCTGACCTAGTCTCTGCTACCAAATACTACTCATACCTAAAATAACACCATTAGTCACTCGTTCCTTTAGGTTGAACGCCGTCTTTCCTGTATTTTAAAGTTCAGCCCCTCCTGGGAGGCTCAGCTGTTCGTGTCTCTCTTTGGAATGGGGTGAAGGGCCCTTGCCACCACAGCTCACAGCTGGCCACACCAGCCTTCCCTCCTCAGGCTCCTAACTCTGGGCCCTTGCTCTTTAGGGCTGGCCCTTCCGGCCTCTCTGATCCGGAGGAAGGAAGCAACCTTTCTTGGGAAAGTTTCTTGCTCAGCGTTTCCTGCGTAGCTAAGGCTGTCCCTCTACCCAGGGGAGCAGCTTGCCTGCATCCCGTACATCCCTGATTGACAAGACCTCAGTTTCCCTAATCCCATGCCACGACTCGTGCCCTTTTGGTTTCAGAACAGAAAGCTCCTCTGCCCTCTGTCTTCCCAAGCCCAGTCAGAGGCCCCACCTCTGCTGCTCTTGAACCCCCCTTTCTGGGGGCCCTCCCCTCCCCTCCACAGTTAGCCTCTTTCCTGGCCAGGCCCTCACACAGCACTCTAACCCCACATCCAGGCTCCACAGAGCCAGAGTTCCCTTGGAAATGCCTCTGCTCTCTCTTCCTTTCCTGCCGGATGTTCCCACTGAGTCAGACTCATCTGCTTTCCCAGCAACTGATGCACTCAGGCTCCTTGTCCTGGGCCTCTCTCAGGCACACTTGCCCCATCACCACCTTCTCCATGCGCTGCCCCCCACCCACAGCCGCTGAGTTCCAGCAGAGCCACTGAAGGGGGGGAAGAGGAAGGGGGGAGGGGGAGGGGCAGGAGGCGGGTAGGCCCTGGAGCATGGCAGGCAGGCTTCCCATCCACTGCCCACACTATGTTGCTGGAGCCAGAGGCCTGCAGAGCATCAGCCTGGGAGGGGAGATGCAACTGAGACCTTACGTTCTCTACCATGTTTGGAACCCAGGCTCCCAGACCAGATGGAGGAGGAGGGGTATAGATTGAAGAGGCTGCAAGGGTGGGGCAAGATCTGCTGTCCCCCTGGGTCCCATTCCCAGCCAGGGGAACAGGAGGCACAGGTAGGAATCCAGCTGCCCCATGGGGAGGGTGACCCAGCGCTTCTGGAAGGGCCTGCCAGGAAGGACTCCAAAAGCCTATCAGGCCGGAGGCCCAGGTGCCCAGGACAAACCAACAGTCAGAGCCCCACAGTTTCCGGTCCTGAGCTGTCCAAGTGTTACACTGTCACACCTCAGAGTGGCCCCAACACGCTGCTCTTTCCTCCAGAGCCTTTTTTGCCTGTGTGCTCTCCCACTGACAGAGGCTCTCTGAGGGCAGAAATTGTGTGCCAAGGGCCTGGCAGCGCCCTTGCAAATGACAGACCCCACCACCACTTGCAGAATGAATATATGAGTGAATAACCCGTGCCATCCTGGGCGCAGCTGCTGGTATCTTATATATAGGCAGGCTGTGCCCGCCTTTCACCCAGACCGCAGGCAGCCCTGAGGGAGGCGGTGGCTGGTAAAGGCCCCTAAGAATGAATCCCCCTTCCCTGGAGATGACCAGCATGATGTTCCAGGAGACTCTGATTCTGTTACTCCGTGCCACCACTAGGGGGAAGCAGAGTTACAAAAGCCCGGTTTGGGGAGGCGTGGCTTTCCCCTTCACTCCTGCTCCCCAGCTCCTGTACCTTAAGTCTCCGTAACCCCCACCTCCCAACTCCACCAGAATGGAGATGAGGAAGCTCAGAAAGGTAGCCCCATTTGCCTAGGCTGCACAGACTGTATGAGGCACAGATGCAACTACTAGAAACCAGCAGGGCACCTGCCTCCCTTGCCCAGCGCTCTCCGCCGCCCCTCAACCCCACCAGATGCCCCAATATTTTACTTCTCAGGTCTGGGTTACATCTATTCCCTTTGGAAGGTATGATAGGTCTGTGGTCCACGGACCCAGAGCCAACCCTGAGGGCAGGTGCTGCAAGACTGGAGATTCTTGTTGAGGAAGAAACGAGGAGGAAAGCTTGCAGGGGAAGAAAGACCCTCTGGATTACTCGCTGAGACGGGAGCACAAATCTGGCAGAGAGCCGGCACTACTCAGTCTCTGGTCACTGTTTCCAGAATGGGGGATCGCTAAATACAAGCACTCCTTGCCCTTCCTCAACCTTGTCATAAATGAGGCAGTGCAATTGCACATTCCAAATTAACTTCACCCCTTACTGGCCGCATGGCTCTGGTCCTCAACTATAATATGAGGTGTAACTACTTCAAGTCATTGGCAGATGAAATGAAAAAAACACAGGAACATCCTATGTGTCTATACTAGGGTGAAGCTCAAAATAGTTTTCTTCTTGCCTCAGGTAACCTTGATAGCCACCTCTGGATGCTTTCTTCGAGGCATCCCAAAGGATGCGGGGACTGCACACATTGTAGGCGCGTGGTGTATGGAGACCTTTTGTGACCTGGTGCAGGAGATCCTAAGGCACGTTCTCAGCATCCTTTCTGTGCCTCCCTTCATGTCGTTCCCTGCCCAGAAAATCCTACCAGGCCAGGCTCCTACCCCACCTCCTCCAGGAGTCTTCTCTGCCTGCTCCCCTCCCCCAGGCCTTGTTCCCTCTGAAATCCAGGCTCTGGCTGCCATCCATCTCCAGCTAGCATTGGAGCTCCTGGAAGCAGTCCCTGTACTTCACCTGCCTCTGGATCCCACTGGGTCCAGTTCCAGGCTCACGTCCCAGTGCCTGGGAACCATTCTTTTTGACTGGGGCTAACCCCTAGAGGTCCCTGGTGCCACTAGACAGCTCTGGGTGGATGGATGAGTATTGAGGAAGAGGATGGGCAAAGCTAGATTGCACGAGAGCCCAGTTACTAGGCAGCAGCCCTTTGAATATGAAGAGACAAGAAGGTGGCTTAAAGCACATTGTTCCTTTCCTACAAACCCACTTCCTCCACTCCCCCCTTCTTGGCTGAAGAAACTGCTGTGCTAAGTCCTACTGACTAGAGCAGCAGTCCCCAACCGGTGGTCTGTGAGGTCCAAAAGGTTGGCAACCGCTGGACTAGAGTATATGCAGGCCTTGCAGGTCGGGCCAGGCCTGGCCCTGGGTGGAGAAGATGCAGACTGCATGATATGGGGCCAAAAGGACCAGTCCTGGGTAGGCTCCTGGTGCCAGAGACAAAGTCTGGGCCCGCCTCTCCCAAGAACACACATGCCAGAGCGGGGCAGGGCCAAAGCCCTTAGAGGCGTCAGGAAGCAGAAGGAAAGCTGGTCTGGGGACCCACCCCTCCATTCTGCTCTCCAGGGCACACCCGGGCTGGGGCCTCTAGAGCTTTCCAGCTTTAGGCCTAGCTGTGGGAGGTGAGCCCTTGTGTGGAACTGAACCCTTGGGTCTCCCCTATAGGGGACACTCTTCTCCCTGGTAGCTGCAAAGTAACTCAGAGTGTTTTTCTCAGAACTGCCCACACCAGAGGCCAAGTGCTGCCCGGTCAGGGCACCTACTGTGTGCTTCACCTGGCTGGGGGGACAAGGAAGTGAGCACACAAGTAGGAAGCTGTGTCCAGAGCTGGAAGGGAGGGGTCTGGGCCAGGCAGAGCAGTGGGGATCCAGGGAGAGTGAGCAGGAGGCCTCAGAGCATTCGCATAGCTGCGGGTGAGCACAGCAGAGAGGGGAAGGGCCAATACAACGTCAAGGACTCAGGCCTGCAGACCCTGGCAGCGTGGAGCAGACCGGGCTGGCCTGCGTGTGCCCAAGGTGCTCCTTCCTCTGGGCAGGCAGAGAGGGTTGCGTGGGATACACAGGCTCTCTTCTACCTGGAAGCTCATCCCAGGGGCCTCTCATGGGAGTGGGGTGTGGGTGGAGCCACATCCTCTAAGGATAGGTAGGGAAAAGGTCTGGCAAGTTTTGAGGGGTAGAGAGCTGGCTGGCCCCACAAGAGGGAATGGCCAGGGGTGGTGTGCCCCATCTCTGGATGGCGTGCCCTGGATTAGAGGCTTCAAGGCAGGAGAGGTCAAGCAGGGGGGGAGAGAGAGAGAGAGAGAGAGAGAGAGAGAATGCTGAAATGCCCGGCACCATATTCACCCCAGGGAAGAGGAAGCAGCCTGGGGGTGGGACGAGCAGGACGATGACCAATTGTCCCGGTTTGCCTGGAACTGACCCCATTTTAGCACTGAAAGTCCTGCCTCCAGAAACCCCTCAATTCTAGGCAAACCTGGACATTTGGTTGGTTTCAGGGGAAGGAAGGTGTTTGTTGCAAGAGGCCAGGGCAGGGGAGGGAACTTCTCAGGAGCCTGTCAGTGAGATGCCAGGGGGTGGAGCCCTGTCCATAGGAAGATCCCTGTGTGGGCGAGGGAATTTAAATAGGTCCTCAGTGCTCCTGCTGACAACAGTAACAGCACCTCCCACTTACAGCTGACGTTGCCAAGCCCTCACACACCTGATGCCATTTGATCTCATCAAGCTCTGAAATCTGCCAATTAGTTAGCCAGGGCAGGTGTTATTAGCTTCTCTTTGGCCATCAGGGTCAGTGACCTGCCCAGGGGCCTGGATGGAGGGGTGGAGGCCTCCCACTCACCTGCTTGCAGCACTCAGGCCCAGGCCCAGGCCCCAGCCCCGCTGCACACTCTCCAGGGCATGCCCAGGGCTGGCCACCTTTGCCCTCCTGCAGTGATAAATCTGTCCACCCAAACCAGTGGTCAGCAAACTGCGGCTCACAAGCCACATGTGGCTCCCAAGCCGCGGTTTGCCGCTCTGTTGACTAATGAGTTTGCTGACCACTGGGATAGGGGCTTAATCACAAGGAACAACAGCCTGTAATTATTGGAATCGAGAGTCTAGGTCAGTGGTCGGCAAACTCATTAGTCAACAGAGCCACAGTTTGCCGACCACTGACTATGCAAAGGGCCTGCTGTCCTGCCTCCCTCCTCACCCAAGGAGCCCGGGAGCAAGGGGCCTTGCCTGCTCTGCTGAGAGACATCGGATGCCACTGAGAGGAACATTCTGCCTGCTGGCCTTCACTGTCAGTGCGCACCTCCCCGAGACCCCTACCCATAGCCTCTACCACTAGGAGACGCCCTCCCACCTCTCCTCTCCCTGAGTTCAGCCCCTCACCCAGCAAGGTCTCCTTTGCTCCCCAGGGCTCCTTTCTCTTCCACTTGGTGCCTCTCTGGCAGGAAGGTGCCACCTCTCTCAGCCACGCAGTAAGTCCAAGCACTTGGCAAGCGCTTACCCCTGTAAGGCACAGTGCCGAGGGAAAGAGGGACACGTGCGGCTCAGGCTCTGCTTGCACATCTTAGGGTTGGTTAGGGAAGATCAGAGCATCATGCTCTACTGTAAATTGACTCTCACGTGCTGGCCCTGCTGTGGGCATCCTCACTTCTCTCAGGCCTCCCACCCCAGCCAGGCTACCCAGTCTGTCCTAGCTTCTCTGTCCGCCTCATCAAGACAGGTCTACCGCCTCTATACCTCCCACCGCGTTCCTCAGTGAGCTCAGACCTTGACTCCAGAGATGGTGAGAACTGAGGCCCTGAACCTTGAGACCAGAGCAGGGAGCCCTTACAACGTTCCTCAAGCCTGCAGCCCCCTCAGTCCCCTGAGGGTCCTTGAGGACATAGGCTTCCCCTTTTGGCTCCCTGCCAAAGCTGGGGTGGGTGGGGTGGGAGGTCATGTTGGCAGGGGCCCTGAAGGAGAAAAGGAGGATTCCTGGAAGGGGGTCAGGGGCACGGAGGGCTGGCGAAGACAGGCCCTGGGTGGACGTAGGTCCTGCCACTCATGCAGTGTGAGCTGAGGGGTGGGAGCACTGTGAGCACCAACGCCTTCATAAACTTCCCCGTGGGCTTCCCCTTTCTGTGCCCTGGCTCCCCCAGGCTCACAGCAAATGCACGGGTGATGGATGCAGTAGTAACTCCCCACTGACTCATTGACCAAAGTCCTTTGCCCACAATGTTACCAAAGCAGGCTGCAATTTTTCCACAGAGCATTCCTGAAAGGAGAGACAACAGGATGGAGAAGGGGCCCAGATTAGACTTAGATGGCTGTGATTGGGACAGTACACTGGCTGGGTGGCCTCAGGCAAATTTCCTAATCCTGGATTTTTTTTTAATCTACAAAAGAAGGGAAGATAAAACTAATCTTCAAGAGCTGATACAAGATAATCCTATATAAAAAAAGGCTAATATGCATATGGACCGAACAACGGAACAACCGGTCACTATGAGGTGCACTGACCAGCAGGGCGCAGATGCTCAATGCAGGAACTGCCCCCTGGTGGTCAGTGCACTTCCACAGGGAGAGCGCCATTCAGCCAGAAGCTGGGCTCATGGCTGGCGAGCACAGCAGCAGTGTCGGGAGCCTCTCCCTCCTCCGTGGCAGCACTAAGGATGTCTCACTGATAGCTTAGGCCCACTCCCACCTAAGCCAGCAGTTGGATATCCCCCAAAGGCTCCCAGACTGGGAGAGGGTGCAGGCCAGGCTGAGGGACCTCCCCCAAAAGGGCACAAATTTTGTGCACCAGGCCTCTAGTCGATACTATAAAAGAACCTGACACACCGAAATACTTTTCTACCCACCATGAAAATAATGGAGAATCATTCTTTTTCCTTCTCTCCATTTTTCAAATACTTTTCTGATGTGGTTGTTACTTCTGTTTTCACAGCCCCTAAGTGAGAACAATTGACATACCATAAACTGCACAAATTGTGCAATTTGCTAAATTTTGTCTATGTATAACCCATGAACCATCACCATAACAAGATAATGAAAATATCCATCAAACCCCAAAGTGTCCTTTCTAACATCTCCTTCCAATGCCTCCTCATTTCCACCATGCTGTCCCCAGGCAACTATTGATTTGCTATCATTATAATTACTTCACATTTCTTAGAATTTTCCAAAATTCTAGAATTTTCTAGACAGAATTATACAGTATGTGTTGCTTCTTTCATTCAGCAGTTATTTTGAGATTCAATCATATTTAGCATATAGCAAAGTTCTTTTTTGTTGTTGTTAATCCTCACCCAAGGGTATTTTTTCCATTGATTTTTAGAGAGTGGAAGGGAGGGAGAGGGGGGAGAGAGAGAGAAACATTGATGTGAATGAGACACATCGATTGGTTGCCTCCTGCACATGCCCAGACAGGGGACTGGGATCAAACCTGTAATCCAAGTATGTGCCCTTGATAGGGAATCAAACAGACCCTTTGGTGTGCGGGTCAATGCTTGCCACCTTGCCACACTGGCCAGGGCCAAAGTTCTTTTTATTATTGAGTAGTATTCCATCAAAAGCATATACCACAATTTGTTTATTCATTCACCTATTCATGGACATTTGAGAAAATTCCAAGTTTTGGCTTTTCCAAACAAAGCTACTTTGAACATTCAACTATAAGCCTTTGTGAGAAGCTGTTTCCATTTCTCTCAGATATGTTACTTTTTTCTTTTTTTATTAAACTATTTTTTAATTACAATTGGCATACAATATTACATTAGTTTCAGGTATGCAGCATAGTGATTAGACATTTATATACCTTACAAATTGAGCACCCAGATAAGTCTAGTACACATCTGCCAATAGATAATGTTACTTTTTATTTTATTTTTATTTTTTGGTTTTAACAGTTTATTATGATTTACAAGTGTCATTTTAAAAGCATTGGTCCATTAAATCATGTAGAAATAAGTATGCAGAAAGTTTGCAAAACAAAGCATACTTTAAACTTGTTTAAGTACAGAAATAATCTGAAATTCTGGATTTTTCAGTCACTTCATTATTAGTAGTCCTTAACTTCAGTTGGAGTAAGACTCCTAAATCCAGCTTCATTACAGATTCCAGCTTCTACGTTATCTTCAGTCATTTGCCCTTCACAGCTTTCCTTTTGGGTTAATATGGCTGTATGAATGGCATCTTCAAGTTCTCAATCTTCATTATATCTTTTCTCAAGGAAAGTTTTCCATTCACATGGTTCTTTCCCATTGCTGTGGCTTTCCAGGCAAAGTAGGCTCTTGATCGATCTAAATAAAATAAATATGGTCCCCCCTCATTCCAACCACAAATTAGTAAAACACTCCAAATGGACGAGCATTACGTGACAGGGCATATTCTTGCATCACAGCAGCTACTCTGCACCAGCTGAGTGGTGGGAAGGGGTTCTTGGTAAACAAGATAATATTGCTGAGCCAGATTCCAGCTCTGTGCACAAGCACTCTAACCTGGGCACGTGCCGCTATAGCCAGGCCTGTATGTTTGGTGACTGGCTCCACTTTGTGTACACTTTGCTCATCATGCTGAATGGATTTCTGTTTCTCCTCAGTTGCCAATACCACACCATTTGCAGATTTAATTCCCACTGAAGGGGGGTAGGGGCTCCTCCAGCTACAGCAGCTAAAGCACATGCAATCTGGACAAGTTTACCAGATGGCTGAACATAATCAATGAGGAGCTGTAACCTGCTCCAACCACACTCTGCCATCTTTACCCGGAGACTAGGTATGTAACTTTTTATTTGTTAATCCTCACTGGAGGATATTTTTCCATTTATTTTATAGACTGGAAGAGAGAGAGAGAGAGAGATTGGTTGCCTCCTGCACACACCCTTGACAGGGAATCTAACATGCACAGGCTGACTTCTAACCACAGGCTATGGCTTGATGTGTTACTTTTTTTCATTTAATTGGTTTCAGAGAGGCAGGGGGAGGGAGAGAGAGATAAAGCCATCAATGATGAGAGAGAATCATGGATTGACTGCCTCCTGCACACTCCCCACTGGGGGTCAACGTGGACATATATCCTTGTGTCCTGACGGGGAATCAAACCATAACCTCCTGGTTCAATAGGTTGATGCTCAACTACTGAGCCACACCAGCCCAGGCTGTGTTACTTTTTAAAAAATGAATGGAATGCTGTTCAGGTGCAGGTAGTGCTTCCAGGCTCTTTAAAGGACAACCCAGAACAGTGACTGTTTTAACACTCTGCTTTCTCTTGCAATTTCACGTGCTTCTTCCTTTTGGTTGAAACAAGCCACCAAGCCTCTCTGCCTGAGAATGGAGTCTCAGCTGCCCCAGTGTTGCCGGCATTGTGAGCTCCAGGGTGGGCAGCAGGAACTCAGGTCAGCCAGTGACTGTCATCATGGGAAATATTTTCCTCCTTCTTTTATCAGAAAAAAATTTTTTTAAAAATATGTAACAGCCCGGCTGGCATGGCTCAGTGGATGAGCATTGATCTATGAACCAGGAGGTTGCGGTTGGAGTCCTGGTGGGGACACATGCCTGGGTTGCCTGCTCGATCCCCAGTAGGGAGCATGCAGGAGGCAGCCAATCAATGATTCTCTCTTATCAGTGATGTTTCTATCTCTCCCTCTCCATTCCTCTCTGAAATCAATTATATATATACTGTATATCCTATATAATAAAGAGGGGATGTGCAAATTGACCATCACTCCACCACAAAGATGGCAGCGCCCACAGCGGAGGTGGGGGGTTTCTGTAACACAAGATGGCTGTGCCCACAGCAGAGGCCAAGTTCCTATAACGAGCCTCAATGAGCAATCAGCAGGGACCTGAGGCTGTGCCCCTCCCCCCGCCCCCGTGGGGCTTGACAGGGGACCTCAGGCCACACCCCCCACCCTGGCGCCCAGCCAGGGGACTTTCAGTTGCTCCCCCCACCCAGCAGGGCTTGATGGGAGTCCTCAGGCCTTGCCCCCCACCCTGGCACCTGGCCAAGGGACCTGAGGCCGTGCCCCCCCCACCCGGTGGGGCTTGACAGGGGACCTTAAGGTTCGCCCTCTGTCCAGGAGACCTCAGGCCTCTCCCCCCGCCCAGCAGGGCTTGATAGGGGACCTGAGGCTGTGCCCCCCCCCAGGTGAGGCTTGACAAGGAACCTCAAGGCACACCCCCCATCTGGTGGGGCTTGACAACGGATTGCAGGCCGCGCCCCCCATCTGGCAGGGCTTGACAGGGGACCTCAAGCCGTGTCCCCCACCCTAGCACCCGGCCAGGGGACCTGAGGCTGCACCCCCCGCCTGATGGGGCTTGACAAGGGTGGGACCGGCCAAGTCTGGATCTAGCCCAATGTGGGGCAGGGGCCGGCTGGGTCTGGGACTCATGCGATTTTGAGATGCACATGGGTGGGAGGGGACTTGACTCTGGATCCAATCATGCACCCCTGACTCTGACAGGTGGAAGATTTTCATATACATTTTACTAATTTTATTTCATCTCTGACACTTCTATTATAGAGAAAGGGCAAATAGCAATATTAAAATATTTCCTCTAATTAATCCCCTTTTAATGTGCACGAATTTCGTGCACTGGGTCACTACTCTGTGTGTGTGTGTGTGTGTGTGTGTGTGTGTGTGTGTGTGTGTGTATTAGAGGCCCGGCGCACGAAATTCATGCACGGGGGTGGGTGTCCCTCAGCCCAGCCTGCACTCTCTCCAATCTGGGACCCCTCGAGGGATGTCTGCCCATTTAGGCCCAATCCAGGTAGGATTGGGCCTAAATGGGCAGTCGGACATGCCTCTCACAATCCAGGACTGCTGGCTCCCAACTGCTCGCCTGCCTGCCTTCCTGATTGCCCCTAACCACTTCTGCCTGCCAGCCTGATCACCCCCTAACCACTCCCCTATCAGCCTGTTTGCCCCTAACTTCCCTCCCCTGCAGGCCTGGTCACCCCTAACTGCCCTCCCCTGCAGGCCTGGTACCCCCTGCAACTGCTCTCTCCTGCAGGCCTGGGTCCCCCCCAACTGCCCTTCCCTACAGGCCCAGTCACCCCCAACTCCCCTCCTCTGCCGGGCTGGTCACCCCTAACTGCCCTCCCTTGCAGGCCTGGTCCCTCCCAAATGCCCTCCCTTGCTGGCCATCTTGTGGTGGCCATCTTGTGTCCACACGGGGGCAGGATCTTTGACCACATGGGGCAGCCATCTTGTGTGTTGGAGTGATGGTCAATTTGCATATTACTCTTTTATTAGATAGGATAGAGGCCTGGTGCATGGGTGGGGCCCAGCTGGTTTGTCCTGAAGGGTGTCCCAGATCAGGGTGGGGGTTCCCTTGGGGCATGGGGCAGCCTGGGCAAGGGGCCTGTGGTGGTTTGCAGGCCGGCCACACACCCTGGTGACCCAAGTGGAGGCCCTAGTATCTGGGATTTATTTATCTTCTACAATTGAAACTTTGTAGCCTGAAGCAGAGCCAAGCCTTCTGCTCACTCCATGGTGGCAGCCATTTCTGTTGGGATTTATTTATTTTCTATAACTGAAACTTTGTAGCCTTAAGTGGAGGCCAAAGCAGGCCAGGGCTGCAGAAGCTTGGCTTCCTTCATCACCGGGGGCAACCCTAGCTCTGTGGCTGATGCCATTTTGGGGGGGGATTTATTTATCTTCTATAATTGAAACTTTGTAGCCTGGAGTGGAGGCCTGGGCAGGCAAGGGCAGGCGGAAAGCTTGGCTTCCTCCATTGCCAGGGAAACCCAAGCCTCCCTCCTGCTCTCTGTGGCTGCAGCCATCTTGGTTGGGTTTATTTGCATATTCGCTCCTGATTGGCTTTGTAGGCATGGCTTGTGGGCGTGGCTTGTGGGCATAGCAGAGGTACGGTCAATTTGCTCTTTTATTAGATAGGATATATATATATGCACCCTGCCTCTTTATATGTGTTTGTGTGTGTGTGTGTGTGTGTGTGTGTATGTGTATAAAGAGGCAGGGTCCATAATGTCCAAAATAACCAAAGGGATGAATTAATGCCAGGCTGCATGCACAGCAGGCTCAGGTGGGCAGGGATTGGCTAGTGGGCTGAACTGCTGAACTCTCAGAGAGAGAGAGAGAGAGAGAGAGGCGGGGCTGATCAGCAGCCACCCCAGGCTGCTGGGGAGGCTCTCTCTCTCCAAGAGGTCAGCAGTTCAGCCCACTAGCCAGCAGCCTGGGACAGCTGCTAGTCAACCCCGCCTCTCTGATCAGGCCCAGAAATGCTGAATGGCATAGAAACCGACCAATCAGAACCAAATTTGGGTGAACTGCAAGGAGCCAATGGCTGCCTAGGAGGTGGAGCTTTTGGAGGTGACTGGCATAGAAACTGACCAATCAGAACTTAACCTGAGTGAACTGTGAAGGCAGAATCTAAGGTGGGGGCTGAGGAGGGGTTTTAAGAGCAACAGCTGTTTGGTGTAAGGTGTAAGAAAGTCGTTCAATTTTTTAATGACTGGTTTGGCAGTAGAGTGCATATGGCTGGCTATCAGTCCAGATGTAGGGATTATGTATTTTGTCTGCCAAGAGCATCTCCTCCTGCTGAAAAGCCCCCCCCCCATTTAAGCAATCCTATCCCATATAATCTATCTATACTAATAAAAGAGTAATATGCTAATTAGACCAGGTTGACCGGCCATATTCCAGACGAGACGTCCAACTTCCTTTTGGACAAAGCCATGGTGGTGGGGGGCGAGGCAGAGGCAGTTAGGGGCAATCAGGCCAGCAGGGGAGGGTCATTGGGGATGAGATCAGGCCTGCAGGGGAGGGCAGTTGGGGGCAAGATCAGGCCTGCATGGGAGGGCAGTTGGGGGCAAGATCAGGCCGGCAGGGGATGGCAGTTAGGGGCGATCAGGCAGGCAGAGGCAGTTGGGGCAATCAGGCAGGCAGGCAGGTGAGCCGTTAGAAACCAGTGATCCCAGATTGTGCAAGGAATGTCCCTGATTGGAGAGGGTGCAGACTGGGCTGAGGGAACCCGCCCCCCCCCATGCATGAATTTCGTGCACCAGGCCACTAGTATATATATGTAACAGAGAGACAAAACACAAAGCATAAACCACAGAAATGGATACACACACACACACACACACACACACACACACACACACACATATATATACACACACACACACACACACATACACTAGTGGCCTGGTGTGCAAAATTCATGCACATTTAAAGGGGATTAATTAGAGGAAATGATTTAATATTTCTATTTGTCCTTTCTCTATAATAGAAGTGTCAGAGATGAAAGAAAATTAGTAAAATGTATATGAAAACCTTTCTCCTGTCAGAGTCTGGGACACACCACGGGACCCAGAGTCAAATCTCCACCCACCCACATGTGCCTCAAAATCATGTGAGACCCAGACCCGGCCCGTCCCCCCCCCCTCCCCCGCATTGGGCTAGATCCAGACCTGGCCAGTCACACCCTTGTCAAGCCCTGCCAGGCAGGGGGTGTAGCTTCAGGTCTCCTGGCCTGGTGCCAGGATGGGGGATGTGGTTTGAGGTTCCCCAGCCCAGACTGGTGCAGGGGGCATGCCTTGAGGTCCCCCGTCAAGCCCTGCCAGGTGGGGGACACGGCCTGAGATCCCCTGTCAAGCCCCCTTGGGTTGGGGGCATGGCCTGAGGTCCCCCATCAAGCCCTGCCAGGGGGGGGTGGGCGCAGCCTCAGGTCCCCTGTCAAGCCCCGCCGGGCAGGGAGCGGCCTGAGTTCCCCTGACCCAGCACTGGGGGTGCACCTTGAGGTCCCCCATCAAGCCCTGCTGGGTGGGGGGGTGCGGCCTAAAGTCCCCTGTCAAGCCCCACCTGGTGGGGAGCATGGCCTCAGGTCCCTTGGTCTGGCACTGGGGTGAGGGGTGCAGCCTGAGGTCCCCCAGCCTGACACCAGGGCAGAAGACACAGCCTGAGGTCCCTTGTCAAGCCCTGCCAGGTGGGGGGAGTGCAGGCTGAGGTCCCCTGTCAAACCTGACAGGGGCAGGGGAAGGTGTAGCCTCAGGTCCCTGCTGATTGCTTGTTAAGGCTCCTTATGGGAACTTGGCCTCAGCTGTAGGTGCAGCCATCTTTGTGATGGAGTGATGGTCAATTAGCATATTCCCTCTTTATTAGATAGGATGTGTGTGTGTGTGTGTGTGTGTGTGTATATACATACATATATATATATATATATATATATATATATATATATATATATAATATTTTCATTATTACCCAACAGTAACTACACTACAGCTTCACCAGATATTTACTGGGCACCTGCTAAGTGCCAGGAGAACTGCTAAGGGCCAGTCCCTGGAAATACTAAGGGGAGCATACAGTCCAGGGGGGCAGGGAACATTAGGAGAAAGGACCCAGGGAGCTAGGAGAGCTTGTAACAGGGGTACCTGGTCTGTCTGCAGGGCGTAAGGAGAGGCCAGTGGGCCAGGCACACAGAGCAAAGGGTTGTGGTTCACAGCACAGATCAGGCTCAGAGGAGGCCAGAGCACAGGGGCTTGCAGAGTGCAGAGCACGTTGGCAGCCTGGACTTCAAAACCCAGGCTCCTTTCTGTCTTGTCTAAATTCCATCCAAAAAGCCCACTTTTCTGACTTGTTCAATTTCCACTCACAATATGACACCAGGGGCTGCAGCAGCACGTTTGAGCACCCAGGACTGGAACTTGGTATTCAGGGCTCCTCCGCCTGTTCCTTCCACCAGGCCACTATTTCCTCCCCCACCCACGGAATTAGGTGAGAATCCTGTCTGTTTGGTAGGAATCCGTTGATTCGAGTGTGTGACGCAGCAAAAGGCCTGGGACTCAGTAGCAGCTCCACAATATTTAGAGCCAGTCCCCTGACCAATGGTTCTTGTTAGCAGACCAATCAGGTAACGGGTTGTTCCCTACTCTCTCCGCCTGTCACACACACACACACACACACACACTGATTCCAGCTCCTCTGTGCCCAGATAAAGATTAGCTCTCCCCTCCTAGTCCCCTCCCCACCCTCTGCCCACGATCCTCCCAGTGCACCTGAGCCATCCCAGCCCCTCCCCACCCTATACCAGTGATTTTCAACCTTTTTCATGTCATGGCACACATAAACTACTTACTAAACTTCTGCTGCATGCCAAAAGATATATTTTTTGCCGATTTGACAAAAAAAAAAAAAGGTGTAGTTTTGATTCATTCACACTAGACAGCTATTGTTGTGTTGGCTGTTATCACTTTTTTATTTGACAATCTAAGGGAAAGGAGGTCAGTGCCCCTGACTAAATAGTCAGGTATTGCATGTTTTTTAAAAATTCCTGTGCCACACCGGTGTGCTGCAACACGCTCGTTGAAAACTGCCGCTCTGTACAAATACACCTGAGCACTGGGAGAGCCTCAGACTTCCCTGATCCCTGCTCTGCACTCTCAGGTAAGAGTCTGGCTCTGCTGGCTGCGGCAGGGGATAGGAGGGGCTCTCTGTGAGTGTGTGTGGTGCGTCTGTGTGGTCATCGTCTCTCTGGGTAGAAGTGTCTGTGTACTGAATTGGTATCTGTGCCCCTGTGTCTCTTAGGGTGGGTGTTCTGCATCTGTGTGTGTTAGTCTGTGTCTCTCATCAATGCAAGGTGGGTCTGTGTGCTGTATGTCTGTGTATCTGTGTCTGTTCACCTGCCCTGGTCCCATTCCTCGCCAAGCCCCTGAACCTCCACCTTCCGCTTGAGTTATACGTGAATTTATAGCCTCTGCCATGCCAGGCAGAAGGGTTTTGCTGAGGGTTGAATGGATTGAATGACTAGTTCCCTTTCAGAGCCACCAACTCCTGTCCCTCAAGCACTTGTCCTGAATTGGGGAGACAGTCCAAGGCCTTTTTTTTTTAGGTTTAATTGACATATATTAGTTTAAGGTATGCAACAGTTCGTACCTTTCATCCCCTTCACTCATTTCACACACACACCCTGCCACCTTTGATAACCACCAAACTGCTTTCTGTGTCTATGAGCTGAGGAGTTTAAAAAAAAGTTTATTTTTTTGTTTTCTGTTTTTTAATATTCCACATATAAGTGAGATCATACAGTATTTGTCTTTCTCTGTCTGACTTATTTCACTTAGCATAATGTCTCAAGGTTCATCCATGTGGTTGCAAATGGGAAGAATTTCTTCCTTTTTTATGGCTGAATAATATCCGTGTGTGTGTGTGTGTGTGTGTTGTGAACATTTGTGCTTCTATGTTCAGCAACTATATGAGTACCAGAGAGCCCTGATGTCAAGAATTTGGTCTTTCTGTTACATAATGTATTTTAATTTGTGGGTCAGAAAAAAATGAAAATGTACTGTGTGCGCACTTGGTCCATTCTGGGGTTGTCCATTGTGACCTAGCTGCCAGCCCCAAGCAAGATGAGGCCAACCTTGCACCAGAGTTCCTCAGTAGTCCATCCAATGAGAACACACTTGTTGGTGAATGACAAGTTGGCTCAGACCCCAGGCCTCCCACCAAGTTCCAATCCTGGTGGGAGGAGATAGGAACAAGCAGCTAGGACTCTGGAAGACTTTCCATTCACTTGCAAAGGTCTTCGGGTCCCTGGATCTTCCATAGGCCCCCACCCACTAACTCCATCCTGCTCTTCCCTGCTCTGGGTGAACTGATGTCACCAAGCCATCCTCTCCCACCTTTATGCCAGGTGTCTACACAGGGACAGGGATCTATAGGATCACCATGAAAATCACATAGTAGGCACAAACATGAATAACATGATTGACATTGACCCAAGTGGAAATGAATCTATAATAATAAAAGGGTAATATGCTAATTAGCCTGGATGTTCGGGCATCATTTCGGATGTCATTCCAGATGAAGCCAGGGCTGGAGGGAAGCCCAGGTCCGGGTGCCCGAGAGAAGCTGGTGCCAGCAGCCAGGGGAAGGAAGGCCTACTCTTGCACAAATTTCATGCATTGGGCCTCTAGTTAATATATAATTGTGAGTCTGGGGGTCATGTGTGAAGGTGTCTGCTTCAGGGACCAGTGCATGATGCTTTCATGTCTCTGTCCACCTACCATGCGGGTGAACCCACTGTATCCATTCAACACTCATGCCTGGCACCTACTCAGTGCCCAGCTCCATACTGGGTACCAAACTAAGCCAGAGGGAGCAGTTCTATCCCTTTTACCCCTCGATGGGCTGTGTGTATACATCCCTGAGAGAGAATAAGGAAATGTGGAGGTTTAGATTACAGTAAACTAAAATTTACCCGTTGACCCACAGGTGTTTCTTGTGTCAGTCTCTGTACTTGCCCCATAAAGATGGAGCCAGGGAGTTACTGTGGTTGGGAAGCTGCGGATGGAAGAAGGAAGTGAGAAGGAAAGGGAGGTAAAGGCAGGGGCAATCAGTCAGCTCTATGTACTGCATGCCAAGAATGTGTGTTTGTGTGATGGTGGGGGTAGGCTTCCAAAATGAAAACTCTCTCTTACACTTTTAGAACACTTTACAGTTTAAGAAACATTCTCATACATCCTTCATCTTCAGCCTCAGAAATAAAGCAGACAGATGCTTCTCCCGGTGTGCACGTGAGGCCCAGAGAAATTAGGGGGTTATACTGAGGGGGAGGCCATGGAGGTGGAGCTAGGTCTGGAGTCCAGAACTCAGCTCTTGGCAGCTGTGCCATTGGCTTCCCTCAAAAGGAACAAAAGCCCGGCCCATGTATCTCAGAAGTTGAGCGTCAACCTAAGAACCAGGCAGTCATGGTTTGATTCCCAGTCAGGACACGTACCCAGGTTTCAGACTCAATCCCCAGTGTGAAGGCATGCATGCAGGAGGCAGCCAATCAATGATGTTTCCCTCTCTCATCATTGATGTCTCTCTCCCTCTTTGAAATTAATATATATATATATATATATATATACACACACACACACACACACACACACACACACATATATACATATATATATATATTTTTAAAGGAACAAAAGACCATCCTGATCCTCAAGAAATATGTCTCGCCCTAACCAGTTTGGCTCAGTGGATAGAGCGTTGGCCTGCAGACTGAAGGGTCCCAGGTTCGATTCCGGTCAAGGGCATGTACCTTGGTTGTGGGCACATCCCCAGAAGGGGATGTGCAGGAGGCAGCTGATTGATGTTTCTCCCTCATCAATGTTTCTAACTCGCTATCCCTCTCCCTTCCTCTCTGTAAAAAATCAATAAAATATATTTTTAAAAGAAAAAAATATGTCTCATTGAGTAGGCAATTCCCACCAAAGGTGCCCTTCAGAACACCCAGGACCACTCAGATTGGTTACTGAAGAATGAGCCATTGGGTCGCAGCTGAGCAGGCAGGGCAGGCAGAATGGCCCAATCTAACCAGACATCCTGAAGGAAAGCAACACAGAATTGAGCCAGAGAGATTTTCAAATAACAGGAGAGATAAGCAAAGGCTAACAGAGGGAAACAGAAGATCATAAGCATTAGCTAACAAACAGCTGAGGATCTGAGCAGAGACTGGGCTGAGAAAAGTGGGATGCGTGGGGGGGGGGGGGGCAGATGGGGAGGTCGGATGGGGCCTGTCTGGGGGTAGAAGCAGAAGAATCAGGGTTTGCCAGTGCAGAATGTCTCCCTTAGTGTCATGGAGTTTGCCTGAGATTTGGAGGACAGACAGCTGACAGGGTGGGGAGAAGAGCCCACACTTCCTAACTGTCCCCACCCCACTGAGGAGGACTCCACCGGCTCTTGAGCAAATGGGAATGCACAGCTGAACTTTGCATTAACTTTCAATATCCTGTTGTCGAGTGAATGAAGGAAGGAATAATGGTCAGGCAAGTGATCAAGTCTGAAGACCTTTGTTGGAGGTGGGGGTGGGCCCAAAATCCGCACCAGGGAGAGAACTGGCTTCTCACTGCAGCACTAAATGACCAAAGCTGCTTCTTCCTCCCCCGTAGGGAAATTTCCCAGTCATCTTCCCTTTCCTCCCTGCTGCCATGTCCTCCAGAACTCTAGCGGCCTTCTCAGACCTTCCCAGGTGACGAGTGGGGAGCAGGCACAGACATCGCCCCGCAGTACTCATCCACCCCCTGCCGGTTGCAGCCTTCTCTTCAGCTGCTCTCATATTTCCATCTGTTTCTCTCCTTTCCTCTCGTCCCCTTCCTGCCCCAGCAGCTCATCCTCTCTCCTGCTGCTTCCCCTCCTGTTCATGTTCCCTGCCTTCCTGGCTACCCCCACAGCCTCCCTGGATGGCTGGCTTGCTCTCAAACCCCAACCACCCTACAGGGCCCCAATGACCTGACAAGGCCAGAGAAGGGAAGCTGCCAGCTCCCCCAATCCCTCCATTGCTACCACCAGCAGACCCAGCTCCTAGGCCTGGAACTGGTCCTACTGTAAAAATAGTCATGGAAGGAGAGATGGACAGGGTAGGAAGGGGCTATTTCCAGGCATCACAGAGCCTGGATGGGGCAGGGACTGCTCTAAAACGGTCACGAGAAAGCCCCTAGTCCTGGAGCCTGCCTCCCGCTCATCCCCCATGCTGCCACCCCCATGGCAACCCCCACTCCCCAGTCTTTACGAGGTCCTAGGAGGCAGAAGCAGCCTGGGAGGTTATCCCACCCCTAGAGTAGGAGCATAGCCCCATCCCTGTTCCCTTAGGATCCCAGGCAAGGTGTTATCTCTCGTCTCTTCCCTCGTCCTGTGGCAAGAGGCAGAAAAATTCCTCTGACCTTGGGGCCTCAGGGGTGGTTCTAGCCAAGACAGGAGGTTAAACCACCCTCTTTCCAGGCCTCTTCTGGCTGAGGCAGTAAAGCACTGATTTTACTTTCTATTCTTTCTGGTTTCTTGAGTCTGGCACCTATACAGGGACAGGCACAGGTTCACACACATTCCCATTGTCCTGTATATACAACCATGCACATGCACCCATATGCATATATCTGTGTACACAGCAGGCATGTATATGCACCCACCCATGCACATGTATACAGACAGCTATTTTTATGTGAATTAGCACACACCCATGTACCACACACATGCATGCACTACCTACATAGTGAACACAAATACCCTTGACTTGCCACTTCCTACCTTTGGTCTCCTCTCACCCTCCAGCTGCCTTTCTCCTTTTCCTCCTCCACCGCCTCCTCCTCTTCCTCCATTCCTACAAACCCTACAATTCCCCTGACACTGCCTCCTGTCTCCTCCTTGCCTCTGGCCCACGGTGAGCTCCTCTGTAGCCTCCCCAGCCCCACCCTCACTTTGAAGTACAGTCGGCTTGCAGTTCCTAGCATGGCAAAACCTCCAGTCACTCTACAAGGGTTGCTGGGTGATGGAAGGAAGAAGATGAGATTGAGATAATTCTGCTTCTTTGTTACAGATAAAATAAACTGAGGTCCAGGGAGTGGGAGTCATATCTCAACTCAAGGAATGGAGACAAATGAATCTGGCTTCCTCCCTTTTGTCTGCTCAGTACTCTGATTTCATCAAAGCAAAAGGCCCAGAGCTAGGAACTGTCGCTGCTGTCTGCCTCCCAACCCTCCAGCATGATCCCCTGCAAGTGCCCCAGAATCTTGAGTCCTCTACAGTAGGGTGCAGAGAGAAGGGGGAAGAGGAGTGTCGATTTGGGGTGAGATTGGCACTGACCGTTGACTCTAACATTGTTCATTTGGCTTTCTGCAGGAGCACTGCCATGGTGGTGGGCATGACCATGACCCTGGCCCTGGGCACTGCCTGGAGGGGAGCCACCCTAAGGGTCCTGTGGGCCATCCCCTGGTCCACATCATTGAGCAAACAAAAGAACGAAGGCACAAGAAGGGGAAGTCTGAGTGTGTTGCCCTGCTGACCTGACATGGAGCCTGAACCAGAGTAAAACAGCTTCCTAAAGGCTTTGTTTCATTCCTTTTTTCTTAAGAGAGAGAGAGAGAGAGAGAGAGAGAGACATGTGAGAGAGAAACATGGATCAGTTGCCTCCCATACATGCCCCAACCGGGGATTGAACGTGGGCATGTGCCCTGACTGGGAAACAAACCCATGGTCCTTCGGTGCACGGGATGATGCTCCAACCAACTGAGCCACACAGGCCTGGGTACCATGTTTTACTTTTAAAAGAGCCTGTCTTCCTTCACATCCAACCTGTCACTCAGGGGTCCAGCAACTAGTTGTGAGAATGGGGTACCCAGCCAGGCATTCTTAGAACCTTGGCTCAGTGATCCCCATAGCATCTGGTGGTATAAGGCCACCTCTCCTTTCCTTTTCACTTTTGCTTCCTCCAATCAGAGGACCTCAAATGTGGCCCATCATATACACCCAAAGGGCCTCCCAAAGTTCCATCTTACTTCACTTTATAGATCAGAAACCTTTAATGGATCCCTATTGTCCAGTTGTATTTCTCACCATTCCCTGAACATACATTGAACTTTCCAGCCTCCTTAACTTTGCACAGTTCCCCACCACCACCATCCCTGCCCTATCCCCAGGTCAGTAATCCCTTGCTTCCAAGCCACCTGAAGCTCCACCATCAATGAGGCTTTCCCTAAAGCCCATTAGGAAAAGAGAAGTCCTCTCTCTGCACACTGCCTCCTTCTCTGTAGCTTATATCAACTATCGCATGGACCTGACCACATCCTACCCAGTTAGCACCAATTTATGGGCTAGCCTTTTATCTCTCCAACCAAACTAAGGTACTCAGGGCAGGCCTACCACTTCTACACATCTAGATTTCCCACCCCCATCCCCTACTGACCTATGCCTTGCATAGAATGGCATTTGCACACAGTTTTGGGATATTTATACTCCAAATGCTTCTGATTCTAACTCTCCCCCCAGCCCCATTCTTCAACCAAGGCACCTCCCTGTACACACATCCAGCCTGCTTGCTGTGAAACCCTTTCTGCTTGTGCAAACCCTACATCTGGGGCCCTCTCCACTCGCCAAATCCCAGACTTCTTATATTTGCCCCTATCGATTCTAGTGCTACCACAGCCCTCTAGCCAGGCCTAGCCACAGCCCATCACACCTCCCCTCCCTCACAGTCATTCCCAGACGGGAAAGGCAGCAAGGGAGTAGGTACTGGGTACTTCCCAGGCTCAAGTAGGGTGATTGTAAGAAAAGGAACCAGGGATTCTCTTTAGTGTCTTTCTTCCCCCTCCCCACTGTACTCCACACAATAACAGAATTGGGGCTCCGTGTCTGATGGATGGGCACAGACTCAGGTCCAGGTCCAGATGAACGTAAAGGAAGACACAACTTGAGCAGATGCCTAGCCCCACTGGAGAGGAAAGGGGGTCGCTGAACGGAGCAGAGAGAAATGTGGGACTTCTCCCCTGAATGCCCTGTGCCGCGCTCCCTCTTTCCGACTGGTAAAGTCTGCATTTCAAGTTGCGAGGCTCTGTACACTGGGTCCTTACGGCAAGATCGATGCCCCTCAAGAAAAGCCGGTGTGCAGACGACAGCCAGAAAGCCGGATTCCTAACAGCAGCTCTCAGACTTGGCCTGGTTAAGGGGCCCACACCACCAGCCCGGGGGTCTTAAGGCTTAGCGAGCCTCCAGCTCTGGGCAGCCGGCGCCGCGGGTAGCCTCTGTCCCCGCCCCCCGGTGCCGCACCCATTGGTTGGGCTCCTGGTCGGCCCCGCCCAACAATCGGCCCGCCCGGCGCCTACGCATGCGCAGGACCCCACCCCGCGACCGCTTCAGCACCAGCGCCCGGACAGCGGCACCGCCCACGGGCATGGACCGAGGTAGCTGCAGCAGCGGTAGCGGTTCGGCTCCCGGCCCGGGTCCGGAAGGGGAGCAGCAGCACGAGGGGGAGTCTTTGGCCCCAGATGGCAGCTCTCCGGACAGGTAGGGCAGACCACTCCACAAACCCAACTCTCAGACCTTCTCAGCACCCCCGCCCCCGGTATCCACAGTAGCCGCCATACATTACCCCATGCAATCCCCAGCCCCTGTCGGAGCCCCTTCCGGCGCCTCCAGGCTCCCGGCCCCCTGGCCACGCCCTCATTCTGCCAAGTCAATTTTCTCTCTCGCTGATACCCCCTACTGTCAGCTCCCACCTCCCTCGTCGCCCCGGGGAAGCTGTCCTTCCCACTGTTCCTACCATACCTCTAAGACCCGGGGTTCCCCCCACCCCACCCCACCCCACCCCACCCCATCCACCGGCCTTCTGAGCCACTCCCTCTAGGCCCTGCCCCCGCGCCTTCTCAGTGAGCCCCAAGCCTGCGGCCACCTCAGTCCCGGTTCCAGCGTGTCAGTGTGCTGGAGGGTGTGTGTCTATCGTAGATGGGAGGCTCGCCACGGTGTGTATCCTGGGGAGGGCAGACACTCGGCGGCCACGCCAGGGACTGTCTTTGTCCACTCCACCCTGCATGGCCAGCTGCGCACGTGTGGGCCAGAGTCTCCGCATGTGGCAGCTACCTGCACTCTCTGGAGGTACTACCTGCACTCTCTGGAGACCTGACCGAGGCTCAGGCCACCGTCAGAACCATCTCCCCCTCCCCCCACCCCCACCCTCAAGGAGCCCCAGGAGGGAGGATGGGAGGAACACTTTCCCCGCTGAGGGCCTAGGTCTTGGTGCTCTCCTCTCTCTTCCTCCACCATATGTGTGAGGAAACAGCCCGGCTAGGTAGCAATATGGCGCAATTTCTGTGCCCTGTTAGATCTGCTGCCTCCAGAATCCCTCCCCTGACATGACACTGCCTTTCTATCCTGCCTGGGCTGCAATGAGAGGCATTCTTGGGAGACACAAAGCAGAGGTGGACATATGGTCTCCAGACTGCTCCAATTGGAATGCACATTCTGTACCTCAGAGCAAGAGGGTGCCCCACAAGTGAAAAGAAATGTTTCCTGCCCTCTGTTGTTAACACATCAGCTGGACAGATTTCGCCACCTTTCCATCTGAAAGGCCCAGTTTTCTTCAAAGCGGTGAAACACAGGATGGATGTGTTCCTGGACCAGGGTCTACCTGGGACTGCAGCCTGACCAAAGAGCCAGGCGTGGACAGGGCAGGAACAGTGACAGGGCAGAGCAGGGTCCTGGGCCAGGAGCCTTCCCAGAAGGGACTGGAGAGTCATTTGGTGTCTTGGATATTCTGCCAAGGATCAACACTGTCAGTCTGCCCACCTCCCCTGCACATGAGGGTCATTCTCTCCTCCAACAACTCCTTGTGACCTCTGGCGCCGCTCTGTACATTCCCAGAGACACTGGATTCAATAAGGCAAATTGACTCTGGGGGGGATAGATACACAGTGAATATGATGGTGTGCATGTGTGCACGCATGCACAGTCCTTTATTAATGCATTGGCTACAGCGCAATTTGAAAAGTTCATTCTTTGTGTTTTTAGAAATTACCTTTTTATTTTCCTAGTGGTGTGGGCTGCTTCCCCATCTATCCTGGCCACTCTGCAGGATCCTGTGGATGTCCATATGGCTATGTGTCTGTGGACTTGGGGGAAAGATTAATGCACATGTGCATTGCCCCTTATAAGGCTCCCACGTGGGGGCTCTGTGTCTGGAGCCCTGTCAGCTAGGCCCTGAATACTGACTTTGGCCTCTTGAGGAGGCCTGCATCACTACTTTCCATCTCCCTGCCTGCCTGTCTCAGTCACTTGGCTTACAGGCCAGCCGGCCCAGGCAGTCAGCCCAGAAAGTAGCTCATCCCAGTCTGATCCATGGAACTGAGAGGGTGAGAATGAAAGTCCCCTGGGGAGGCAAGGTCTGGAGTGCTTAACTCATATGATTACTAGGTCTCCTAAGCATAGAAGGCAGCAGGGGCTAGCAAGAGAAAGCTTTTATTCTGAGGAGAGTTTGGCTGTTCTCCTTGAAAGGGTTGAGACAAAGGCCCAGTTCTACAGCAGTCAGAATGGGGAGTTTTCACATTTTACCATATTGCCCTAGCCCGTGTGGCTCAGTTGATCATCCCATGCACTGAAAGGTTGTTGGTTCAATTCCCAGTTAGGGTACATGCCCTGGTTGCAGGTTTGAAACCCAGTAGGGGGAGTGCAGGAGGCAGCTGACAGATTGTTTCCCTCTCCCTCTCCCTTCCTCTATTTCTCTCTCTTTGAAAAATCAATTTTAAAAAATTCTACCTATTGACAATGATGGGCACAGTAAAAAAGGGTGATATTTGGGAACAGTAGATTCTAGGTCCCTGGAGAGGGAAAGAAGGGGTTAAAAGAAAAAGCATGGCTCCAGGAAGACCTTAGTAAAAGCAAATCAATGGTGGAGGCTAGAATCTCCCTTGAACAGAAGCCACCAAAAGAAGGAGTTAGGCTTATGAGGTTTGGTAGACTGGTTAAGGGAGTGTGCTCATGGTCTCCTCCGGCACCCCCTGGAGTGCTTGCTGACTTCCCTTAATGAAAAAGAAACGGACGCTAAGTGGGAGCCTGGCTCCTGGGACAAGTCAAGTACTCAGTGAGTGCTTTAAGGCCACAGGAAGTTGGAATAAGTGTCCTTGTTGCCCCACCCTCCTGACCTCTGGAAGGCAGGCCCTGCTCTAAAGAGGGAGACCAAGACTAATGGATCATCTTCATGCCTTCAGAGTCCAACCCAGACCAAGCTCAGTGCCCAGTGTGTGGTAGGTGCTCAAAATATACTTGCAGAATAAAAATCTTTTAAACGTAGATGTCCACACTTAAACACATAAACTCAGGCCATTTATGCAGCTTCCTTTTGGCCCATGGAGATGGGCCCATAAGGTCTTTTAACTGGCAGGACACTGGTTGCTATGTCATTAACTTTATGGGGTTATCTGAGGTCTTGCTTTAGAACAACATTGATCAAATTCCTATTTTTCTAAATGTTGTTAGTAAAAAGAAAAAGTATCAGTGATTTATTCATGAGATCAAATTCTGATGCAGCTTTTGAATAACAAAAAAGAAAGTATTAAAAAAAAGAAAAGAAAGGAACGTATTTATAATTATACTATATGAGGCCCAGTGCACAAATTCATGCATGGGTGGGGTCCGGCTGGCGCTGCACAGTTGCGGGGGGGTGGGGAAGGGTCATGGGTGGCTAGCCTGCTGGTCCTGCCCCCGACCGGGTTTTGGGGGCCGATCTGGGTCCGGATCAAGCTGGTTGGCTGCCACAGTACATGTCATAACCATCATTCTGCCGTTCCCATCGCTGGGCTTTTATATATATAGACTAGAGGCCCGGTGCACAGAATTTGTGCACTCAAGGTAGGGGAGTGGGGGAGGGAGTCCCTCAACCCGGCCTGCGCCCTCTCACCGTCTGGGAGTCCTCAGGGTATGTCTGCCTGACAGCTTAGGCCTGCTGCTCCCCATGCTTCTGGCTGAGCGGTGCTCCCCCTGTGAGAGCACACTGACCACCAGGGGGCAGCTCCTGCATTGAGTGTCTGGCCCCTGGTGGTAAGTGTGTGTCATAGCAAACATTCGTTCCACTGTTCAGTCGATTTGCATTTTAGCCTTTTATTATATAAAACAGAAGCCACCAAAAGAAGGAGTTAGGCTTATGAGGATATATAGTGAGATTTTCAAGGTATGAGTTCTCAAATAAAGATATATTATCTGAGGTGCCTAAAGAGGTCAAATTGTAAATTTAAATATACTTCTTAAACTACATGCTCCCCGCAGCACTGAGTGTGAGAAGGGGCAGGAAAGCAAATGTGTCTTCCATAGGTCTTCCACATATGTTATATCAGTTAATACCAAACCTGGGAAGGATCATTATCATTATACCCTTATGCCACAGACATGGATGCCAATGATCCAAGAATTGTGTGTCTTTCCCAAGGTCCCAGAGCTAGAGGATGACAGAGCCAGAAGTACACCACCACTGCTCCCCATTTTATTCTCAGCATAAGGCTCTGCCAGCCTTCTTGGAGGAAGAGGTTGAGTTTGCCTATTCTTTGCAGTTCCTCTACTTGGTCTCTGGGCAGAACCCAGCCTCTGTGGACAATGTCCACTTGCATCAGGACTCTGGCCCACAGCCCCTTCAGCAGTGCAGCAGGCAGGACTAGAAGCCCAGGTTGCTTCCGCATACACCTTGCTCTCCCATGAGGGCTGTGCAAGCTCTGGCAGGCCACAGGATCCAGGGAAATGGGGGGAGACAGGGCTCTGCCAAGGCTACCCATCCCAGACCTCTGTTCCGTGGCCATCTCCTCGTGTCCTAAGTCTGGCAATTCTGTCACTGGGGTAGGACTCCATCTACCCCCATACCCAAGGAGTGGGCTGAGTCCCTACAGGGAGTGTTGCCCTCATTAGTAATTTTGAAAGAGATATCTATTTCTGAGTCCTCCTTGGCAAGTTCCTTGGGGGTCCCAACTCTATCTCCCAGCTGTGCACACCCTCACAAAGTAAACCTTCTGTCCCATGGTCCAAGGTTGGTGGAAAGGCAGTAACTGCCTTGGCCAAACTATCCCCAGCCTTGTGAAGGTCGAGCCCTCCTCTGGGCTCCTTCAGCCCTCTGTGACTTCTCTCACAGCACTCAAGAAGTTAGACTGTCCACATCGCCCACCTACTTTGAATGCCTAGAGGACAAGGACTGGGACTTCTTTATCCTAGCACCACTAGTAACAGACTGATATTAATTCAACAAACATTCCCTGGGCACCTTCTGTGTGCAAGGCACTGTTCAAGGCACTGAGGATAGAGAGATGAACAAATGCTTCAGGCCCCTGCTTTCCCATAGCTCACATTTCATATGAGAAACAGGCAATAAACATGACAATTATATCATATAATGTCCAGTTGTGGCAACTGCTCTGAAGAATTATAAAGCAGGTAGGGGGATGGAGAGCTGGTCGGTGATTACTCAGAGAGGGTAGTCATGGAAGGCTTCTCCAAGAAGGTAACCGTTAAACTGAGAACAGAGTGTGAGCTATGCAATTATCTGGGAGAGGAGCAGTTATCTGTGGGGACACGAGTGTTGCAGGTGCTCAACAAATATCTAACAAGAGAACGAACCAATGACTGTGGCAGCAAGAGCACAGGACTGCAAGTCAGAACTGGGCTCAAGGCCCAGCTCTTCACATCTCACTGAAACTCAATTTTCAAATCTATAAACAAGGAAAGTACTACCCCTGTAGGTTTTTGTAAGGAATAATTAGGTCATACATGTAAAAGCATGTTCATTGCCTAGCACAGTGTCTAGCATATAGCAGGCTGACAATAATGGTGTGTGTGTGTGTGTGTGTGTGTGTGTGTGTGTGTGTGTGTGTGTGTGTTGAGTGCATGGACAGATGAGTCAATAAGACAATGGACCCCAAGAGGTAGATTGGGACTATAGTTCCATGGTCCCCACCCTCCTTGCCTGTCCTCCAGGACTAGTAATAGAAAACTCTTGCCCTAGCCAGTTTGGCTCAGTGAATAGAGCGTCAGCCTGGGGACTGAAGGGACCCGGATTCGATTCCTGTCAAGGGCATATGCCCAGGTTGCGGGCTTGATCCCCAGTAGGGGGCGTGCAGGAGGCAGCCAATCAATGATTCTCTCTCATCATTGATGTTTCTATCTCTCTATCCCTCTCTCTTCCTCTTTGAAATCAATAAAAATATATTTTTAAAAAGAAAGAAAGAAAACTCTCACCAGTGTGCCTCACCCAATCTTCCTTGCCTCTTCTCTCCCCAGGTCCCAGAGCAAGGCTGTGGCCCCTGAGGCAAGCCCAGAAAGGAGCTGCTCCCTTCACAGCTGTCCCCTTGAGGACCCTTCCAGTTCTTTGGGACCTCCACCGGCAACTTCTACCCTCCAGCCTGTGGGTCCGTCCAGCCCCTTGGCCCCTGCCCACTTCACTTATACCCGGGCACCGAAGGAATACCGAGGGGGCAGTTCCCTGCCAGGGCTTGGGGACCGAGCAGCTCTGTGTTCCCATGGCTCCAGCCTCAGCCCTTCCCCAGCCCCCTCACAGCATTATGGGGCCTGGAAGCCACCATCTGTGCAGCACCATGTAATCAGCGTCAGGTAAGAGGGGTCTAGCAGCCTGCCAGCTGCCACTGGAAGGTAGGGCTGGGCTAAAAAATAGGGCCAACACTGCCCCCCACCCCCCAGGATCTGAACTCCAACAGTAAGGCAGCCCAGGATGTCCCCTGCCTCCGATGAAGGAGGCACTTGGATGGAGGAGGAAGTAAGGGTTTAGCTGTGGTATGGGAAAGCCTAAGAGGGTTAATGCCATCATCCTCTATCCTCCTACCCCCGCCCCTCCCCCTGTAAAAGGACTCTGACAAGCAAGTGTCTTTTCTTCTATTCCACAGGCAGGAACAGGCCTTCCGGATGCCAAAGAGGTAGGCTGAGGCCTTCTCTTGACCTCTAGAGTGACCAGGCTGTGCCCAGTACAGGTCCACTAGTCCTTCTTGGTGGCTCCTAAGCTCACCAGCCCCTGCTACCCCACCCAACACCAATTCATGCGGGCTCTCCTCCTCTTTCCCAGCTATTCCCAGCTGATTGCTGAGTGGCCAGTGGCAGTGCTGCTGCTGTGTCTAGCTGTCATCCTCCTCTGCACCCTGGCTGGACTCTTGGGGGGCCACCTGCCCGACTTCTCCAAGCCCTTGCTGGTGAGGGGTCAAGGGGAGGGAGGGGGGCCCCAGGCCTGGCCACCTCAGCTCAGTCTGGGGCAACAAGTCGGAGGGGCCCAGCTAGGGGTGGGGTGGCAGTGGTGGGCTCTCAGCCTACAGAGACAGTTGGGAAGCTGGTATAGAGGTGATACTCCCACTCAACAATCCAGGCAGGTGAGCTGGCCTTCCCTGCTCCAGGGACTCAAGGGGGCAGAGCCAAGAAGGACCAGATGGAAAACCCCTCCTCCTACTTGCCTCATCTTCCTCCTCCCTCAGGGCTTTGAGCCTCAGGACACAGACATTGGACGAAAGCTGGTGGTCTGGAGAGCACTACAGACCCTCACGGGCTCCAGGAAGCTGCTCTCCCTTTCCCCAGACCTTGAGCTGAACAGGTAATGGGTTCCATCTTCCCACACCATTGAGGGAAATGGGAGAAAAAATGAGGTCTCCAGAGAGAGGCCACTGGGTGACCTCCTCAAAGGTAGGTCAGAGGGGCTTGCTGGGGACCTCTGGGGAGTAGTGTCTGGCCTCCTCTGAGCACCCCACCCCTTGATGATGCCTGGCATTGCTTTTCTCTATACCTCAGCTCAAACCCCCACACCACTCTGAGCCCCACACCCTGGAGTAGTGCCCAGGAGGGCATGGTCCGGCCCCGGAGGATGGTGGAGCCCCTGGAGGACAGAGGGCAAGAGAACTTCTTCTGTGGCCCCCCTGGTAAGCTTCAGCTTGGCCACTTCCTGACTTTAAAGATGGTCCCCACCCCACCTACTAGAACAGAAGGGGCCAGAAGAACAAATTTGGGCAGACAGAAAGGGAAGGAAGCCAGCTGGCCATATTTAAGCCAAGGAAGTTGGGTTATATTTGGGAAGATGAGGCAGGTCTCAGGTGCTCCAGCCAGGTAGAGTTAAACTGGGTGTGGGTGGGGCACAGAAGCTAGGATGCAGACCCAGGATGAAGCAGCCAGTAACAGGTTTCAGCTTCCTGAGAATCTGAACCTCACATGGCCCTGGGTAAGAATCTTTCCTTTGGTGGGTCCAGGACCTGGGGCAACAAGGGCTGAGCTTTGGGGTGTGTTGCAGAGAAGCGCTATGCACAGCTGGTATTCATGTCCACTTCAGCGGGAAGCCTGTGGAACCTACACGCCATCCATTCCATGTGTCACATGGAACAGGATCAGGTGAGCTGACTGGGGAGGTACCAGGGACTGGGTGTGGAGGGAACCAGGACACCAAGAACCTGACCCTAAGGAAATGCTGCTGAGTCAGGACTGCCAAGGTGGCCTGGGGAAGAGCATTCCCTGCTTAGAAAATTATCCCAATGCTGCTAACAGGCTCCCAGTTGGGTGGGGGAAGAAGAGTCAGCTGTTTTCAGAAGAGCCAAAACACAAGTGTTGGAAGACAGAACATGTAGAGCCTGGGGGTTTCCTAAAAGTCCTAAATCGGAGCTCAAGAACTGTTAAAGAGGCCGCAGCCCAAGGGCCCCAGGCCCCATCGATCCAAGCAGTGCACAAGGGTATTCACAGTACCCAAAGGCACGGGTTAAGAACATGTGCTCTGCCCTAGCCAGTTTGGCTCAGTGTATAGAGCATCAGCTCCTGGACGAAAGGGTTGCAGGTTGTATTTTGGTCAAGGGCATATACCTCAGCTGCAGGCTTGAGGTAACCAATTGATATCTCCCTCCCTCTCTCTCTTCCTCCCATCCACTTTCTTTAAAAATCAATGGAAAAATATCCTTGGGTGAGGATTAACAAAACAAACAAACAAATAAAAAAGAGCATGTGCTCTGGAGTCAGATGCTGATTTCAAGGCCAGCTCTAATACTCCCTAGGTCAGTGGTTGGCAAACTCATTAGTCAACAGAGCCAAATATCAACAGTACAACGATTGAAATTTCTTTTGAGAGCCAAATTTTTTAAACTTAACCTTCTTCTAACACCACTTCTTCAAAATAGACTCGCCCAGGCCGTGGTATTTTGTGGAAGAGCCACACTCAAGGGGCCAAAGTTTGCCAACCACGGCCCTAGGTGAATTCAGACCACTGACTACCAGCTGCCCTCCCGCAAGCTGTGTGACTTCAGGCATGTTTCTTAACCTCTCAGTGCCTCAGCCTTTGTATATACAAAGTGGGATAAGCCCTAGCCGGTTTGGCTCAGTGGATAGAGCATCAGCCTGCAGACTGAAGGGTCCCGGGTTCAGTTCTGGTCAAGGGCACATACCTGGGTTGTGGTCTCAATCCCCAGTGTGGGGCATACAGGAAGCAGCTGATCAATGATTCTCTATCATCATTGATAGATCTATCTCTCCCTCTCTGAAGTCAATTGAAAAATAAATGGAAAACAAATAATAAAGTGGGAATAAGAATGGTACTTTCCTCATAAGGATGTGTGACAATTAAGATAGAGTTTGTAAAACTGTAACATAATGACTGGCAATAGTAATCTCAATAAATGTTACCATAGTCACCATGATCTCAGAGCCAAGGCCATACATCCAGCTGGTGGCAGAACAGAGCCTCTGGTTCCCAGGCAGGTGCTCTCTGTAACTACACCAGTTGTGATGTCAACAGCAAGTGGGAGAGAAAAGGAGGCATGAGATCTGATAAAGAAACAGACCTGTACCTAAGAGGGTTTAACCAGGCTAGGAGACAGAGGTGGGGCTAGGGTTTGGCAGTGACCCTGATCCTGGAATGTTTTGGCCTCCGCTTTTCTCACCGTTTGCTCCAGTTCCCTGTTCCATCTGTGACTGCCACTTCCACTCCTTCTCCTGGCTCAGACAGTGTAGAGTTGAGGTGTATGACCTGCAAGGCCCTTAGGGCAGGACCTCTCAGGCTGGGGCCTCAGCGGCATTCCCCAGACTCCTCTTTGATGGAGCCAAGATGTAAGTGCTGACACCTGGGCCATGAGCCAAAGGCAGCTCTGAGACAAGTCAGTTCTGCTGGGTTGTCAGGATACCTCTCTCCCTCCGCTCTGCAGCCTGAAAGGAGGTGAGAAGGCCTTGGACAGGGCGGGGAAACCCGGGCCCCTGCACTGCCTTTGAGCTCTCTCCTGCTCTCTGTGCCATACAGATTCGCTCCCATCACCGCTTTGGGGCTCTGTGCCAGCGTACAGCAGCCAACGAGTGCTGCCCCAGCTGGTCCCTGGGCAACTACGTAGCAGTGCTCTCCAACCGCTCCTCCTGCCTGGACACTACTCAAGCAGACGCAGCCCGCATACTGGCCCTGCTTCGGACCTGTGCCCTCTACTACCACCGTGGGGCCCTGGGGCCCCCTTGTCTGGGACCTGGACAGAATAAGCCCCCACGCTGTGCCCAGGTTCCCACCAAGTGCTCCCGGAGCAGTGCCGTCTACCAACTTCTGCACTTTCTGCTGGACAAGGACTTTCTGAGTCCCCAGACTGCTGACTACCAGGTGCCCTCCCTCAAGTACAGCCTGCTCTTCCTGCCCACCCCAAAGGGTGCCTCCATGATGGGCATCTACCTGGACCACCTAGCCACCCCCTGGGGACTCTCTGACAATTACACGTCCATCACTGGCATGGATCTGGGCCTCAAGCAGGAGCTATTGAGACACTACCTAGCCCAGGACACGGTGTACCCCTTGCTGGCCCTGGCTGCCATCTTCCTCAGCATTGCTCTCTACCTGCGCTCCTTCTTCCTCACGCTCATGGTGCTGCTAGGGGTGCTGGGCTCCCTCCTGGTGGCTTTCTTTCTTTACCGAGTGGCCTTCCGCATGGCCTACTTCCCCTTCGTCAATCTGGCGGCCCTGGTCCTGCTCAGCAGCGTCTGCACCAACCACACCCTCATCTTCTCCGACCTCTGGCGCCTCAGCAAGAACCAGCTGCCCTCTGGGGGGCTGGTGCAGCGCGTGGGCCGCACCATGCATCACTTTGGCTACCTGCTGCTGGTCTCCGGCCTCACCACCAGCGCGGCCTTCTACGCCAGCTACCTGAGCCGCCTCCCGGCCGTGCGCTGCTTCGCCCTCTACATGGGCACGGCCGTGATGGCGCACCTGGCGCTCACGCTGGCCTGGCTGCCCTCTTCGTTTGTGCTCCACGAGCGCTACCTGGCGCGCAGCTGTGGAACCCGGGCGCAGGGCCCGTGGGCCGGCAGCGCGCCCCGGCGGCTGGCGCTGGCGCTGCACCGGCGGCTCCGCGGCCTTCGGAGGACCGCTGCCCGGACCTCGCGCCTGCTCTTCCAGCGCCTCCTGCCCTGCGGCGTCATCAAGTTCCGCTACATCTGGATCTGCTGGTTCACGGCGCTGGCGGCAGGGGGCGCCTACATCGCCGGCGTCAGCCCCCGCCTGCGGCTGCCCACCCTGCTGCCGCCCCGCGGCCAGGTCTTCCGGCCCAGCCACCCCTTCGAGCGCTTCGATGCGGAGTACCGCCAGCAATTCCAGTTCGAGCGGCTGCCTGAGGGCGAGGGCGGCCACATGCCCGTGATTTTGGTGTGGGGCGTCCTGCCTGTAGACACTGGGGACCCCCTGGACCCTCGCAGCAACAGCTCACTGGTAAGTGACCCTGCCTTCTCAGCCAGCAGTCCCGAGGCCCAGCGCTGGCTGCTGGCACTCTGCTCCGGAGCTCGGAATCAGAGTTTCTTTGGTGCCCAGCCAGAGGGCTGGCCCACACTGTGCTTCGTGGAAGCCCTCCAACACTGGATGGAGAGCCCCAGTTGTGCTCGCCTGGGGCCTGGCCTCTGCTGTGGCCACTCAGGCTTCCCCTGGGCACCCCAGCTTTTCCTGCACTGCCTCAAGATGATGGCTCTGGAGCAAGGTCCAGATAGCACCCGTGACCTGGGGCTCCGCTTCAATACCCAGGGCAGCCTGACCGCCCTGGTCCTACAGTTCCAGACCAGCTTCCAGTATAGTCCGAACTACAGCCAGGCCCACCACTTCTACACTGAGGTCAGCCACTGGCTGGCAGCAGAGCTGGGCAGGGCACCTCCTGGCCTCCGCCAGGGTTGGTTCACCAGCCGTCTGGAGCTGTACAGCCTGCAGCATAGCCTGAGCACCGAGCCTGCTGTGGTGCTAGGCCTGGCTCTGGCGCTGGCCTTTGCCACACTGCTGCTGGGCACCTGGAACGTTCCACTTAGCCTGTTCTCTGTGGCAGCTGTGGCAGGCACGGTACTGCTCACCGTGGGGCTCCTGGTTCTACTCGAGTGGCAGCTCAACACTGCCGAAGTGCTCTTTCTCTCTGCCTCTGTGGGCCTCTCGGTAGACTTCACTGTCAATTACTGCATCTCCTATCACCTTTGCCCACACCCAGACCGCCTGAGCCGCGTGGCCTTCTCACTGCGCCAGACCAGCCGCGCCACAGCCATGGGGGCTGCAGCCCTGTTTGTAGCTGGTGTGCTCATGCTGCCTGCCACGGTGCTGCTCTATCGCAAGCTGGGCATTATCCTCATGATGGTCAAGTGCGTCAGCTGTGGCTTTGCCAGCTTCTTCTTCCAATCTCTCTGCTGTTTTTTTGGACCAGAGAAGAACTGTGGGCAGATCCTCTGGCCCTGTGCCCACCTGCCGTGGGATGCCAGAACTGGAGAGCCAAGTGGGGAGAAGATAGGCCGCCCACGACCAGGGCCACCCGGGTCCTGCTCAGAGCAGTATGAGCTACAGCCCCTGGCACGGCGCCGGAGCCCCAGCTTTGATACCAGCACAGCCACCAGCAAACTGTCTCACCGGCCCTCTGTGCTCTCTGAGGATATACAACTTCATGATGGCCCCTGCTGCTCCCGGCCCCCACCGGCCCCTGCCTCACCAAGAGAGCTGTTCCTGGACCACCAGGCAGTCTTCAGCCAGTGCCCAGCCCTGCAGACCTCCTCCCCTTATAAGCAGGCTGGCCCCAGCCCCCAGCCTCAGGCCAGGCAGGACTCCCAAGGGCAGAAGGCTGAGCCCGTGCAGGCCTCACCAGAAGCCCCAGCCCCAGCCCACGCCCCCAAGCCCAAGGCTGCAGAGCCACCTGATTGCCTCTGCTCCTCAGCCAGCACCCTGGAGGGGCTCAGCGTCTCCGACGAGACCTGCCTAAGTACCTCTGAGCCCAGTGCCCGAGTACCAGATTCCATGGGTGCCTCCCCAGAGGACCTGGATGAAACTGAGCAATCAGTACCTGAGCGAGGCCAGCTGAACGGGAAGCGGGACACCCTGTGGCTGGCGCTGAAGGAGACTGTGTATGATCCATCACTGCCTGCCTCCCACCAGAGCAGCTTGTCCTGGAAGGGCCGAGGGGGGCCAGGGGATGGCAGCCCTGTGGTGCTGCCCAACAGCCAACCAGATCTTCCAGACGTTTGGCTGCGCAGGCCCAGCACCCACACTTCAGGCTACAGTAGTTGAGAGTGGCCCAGGAAGGCTGGATCAGGGTACAGAGCCTGGACCAGGGTGCAGGCAGGGGCAGCATCAGGCCCGGAGCTTGATGGTGTTTCCCCATGTTAGCATGGAGAGGCCTCACCCTTCAGCTTTGGATTTTAAATCCTGCCAGATATTCCAGCCTTGGTCTGGGCTGCTGCTTACACTCCACATTTGGAGGATTCAGAGGGCAGAGTCTTTGGAGGGGAAACGCCCGGCTCTCCTTGTGACCTGCTGAGGGCTCCTGAGCACCCACAGTGCCAATCAGGACCCACCCCATGGTATCTCACCAAGCAAGAGTCCCGGGGAATCTCAGCAGCCTCCTGGGCCTCGTGCTTTTCAGGGGCTCTTTATCAGGACATTTGCTTCTCTTTGGGGAGCTTTTCTGTGCCAGAATGGGTCTGGGGCCTCTGTCCTGAACTGCCCTGCCCCCCTCACTCACCCAGTCTGACCAGAAGTTCATCAAGGCCAAGCCTGAGATGGCAGGAGCAGGAGAAGGAGGGCTGCTCAGCCTCAGAGCATCTCTATTATACTGCAGGCTGGTCCTTCATAGGAAGCTGCTGTGGCAGGGAAAGTGGGTGCCCCTATTAACAATCAGAATCCTTTCCATCCCTGCCTTAGTTTACGGAACACTTCCATACTTGTCTCCTGGGAATCTCACTTCACGGTGGGGTAGCCTGCAGTTGGTCAGGTTCTTCTGCCCCCAACTAAGTTGATTTACCCAAAGTCATGTAGCTAATAAATGGCAGAGCAGGTTCCCACACTCCACAACTACGGCTCCCACTATCCTCCTGGCCACCTATCCCAAGGCTGTCCTGATCTTTTACCTCCAGCACCATCCTGTGACCTGCCTTCTCAGATGTCTCTGAGTAAGCCCCACCCTGCCCCCTGCTCACCTTTACCTCCATTTCCAGAGAGAGCTATACAGAGCATGCCTGGAGTTCCTCCCCATCATCCCTGTGTGTCACTCCAAATTCAGCTGAGAAGCCTAATGGCCATACGGCATCCTGGCTAATCTGATTCCCAGGTTCAGAGTTAGGGGCATGCCTCTTCTATGGCCACAGTATATGGAGAGCCCCCACCAGAAGAGACACTGCAGGAAGTAGAAGTAGAGCAGAGTTCAATTAAAGCAAGAACTGCCCTTTTTGGGACTGTGTGGGTCTGAAGCTGTTCCCCAGGTGGGGTCCCCATCTTCCTAAGGACAGGTATCCCTGGTGGCCAGCAGTAGACCAGAGGCTGAATCCTCCTCTCCAAATCAGTGAGTCTCTTTGGAAGGTTTTATCCCATGTAAGAGCTCATGACACTCAGAGCATCAGCAATTTACTGAATACCTCCTCTACATATGGTATCACACGGGGCAGAGGAAAATCGGCATCTTCCCTCACGGAGCTCACCTTCTGACTGGGGAAACAGTTCACATACCTATGCCTGTCACCCTCAGTATTGCTGGAGCTCGAGTACCAGGACTGGGTAACCAGGAAGGCTTTGGGAAGAGGAACAACTTGAGCTGGGCTTCAGAATCCTAAATATCTCATACTGGAAGGAATGATCCTCCACTCCAGCAGTTTTCAAACTTTGTAGCCTCGGGACCCTTTCTTCAAAGAATTGTTGTGTGGAAACACAGTATATAAAACAGATAAAAAGCAGCTACTCTGGTGGGTGCTGGCTAGGGAATACAGCTCAACCCTCCTTTCTACGGTGCCTGGGAAATGTCTCAAACTCTGAAGGCTCCAAAGAATGCGATGTGAAAACCCCTGACTCAGGCCATTTTACAAATGAGTATCACAAAGGGGAAGGGAGTTTTCTAGGAACAAAGAGTCTGGCAGAGCTGGAGGCAAATCAAGGAGTGTTTTGGTTTTTCCTGTGTTGTAGAGGACTCGCCTCTTACCCAAGTAGCTCATGAAGTGGGACAGAAACCCAAATGAGACACGGGAGTTGAAGACACAGAAGACTGTGGGCAAGATAAGTAAATCAAACCCATTTGACTCCTGATAGGAAGGGAGGGTAGTGACTAGGACATAACTTGGACCTGTCCCCCAGCTGCTTGGACCTCTCTCCATGTCCAAGTAGAATTCAGCCTCTCTGGCCTATGGCTGCTCATCAAGACTGTCTATGGACTGTCCTGTTATCACACAGCCAGGCTGAGAGGGCCCTGGTCTCATCTGGGACTATCAGCTCCCTCGAGGGAGGACAGGTGAGCCCTTCCTCCTGAGCATGAGCAGAAGTCTGGCCTTGACTCAAAAGAGAATCTAGCATCTTTGTTGCTTCTCAGCAACTCACTGTTGTGGGAGGGCAGCAGGGACCTGGGCCAAAAAACCTGCTCTTCCACACCCTTTTTTGTGTCTCACAAAGGAGAACATTGGTGTCTGGGACGGAAACTTCAAAAACTGCCTGAACACAACCACTGAAATGTTAGAGCATGGGTGCGGGGGGAAGGGTTATTGGGGGTTTGGGCACACCTGAGACCCTATCAGGGTCTCATTCTTGTAGACCATGACCATCCAACCCTATAGGAAGGCAGATGAGCCAGAGCAGCTTAGGTACCTACTGGATTTGTTCTTTATGCCTCCAGGCCCAAAGGATTGGAAGAACCCAGTAGCAATCAAAAACTTCAGCCTCACAACAAGAATGGCCCAAAACACCCTAGTCGGGTTGCTCAGTAGTTAGAGTGTCGGCCCTGGGACAGAAGGGTCTCAGGTTCAATTCTGGTCAAAGGCATGTACCTCGATCCTGGGCTCCAGTCTGGGCGTGGGCAGTAGGCATCCAATCAATGTGTCTCTCTCACATCAATGTTTCTCTCTGTCTCTTTCCCTCCCTTCCACTCTGTCTAAAAACTCAATGGAAAAAATATCCTTGGGTGAGGATTAAAAAACAAAACAAAAAAAGAATGGCCCAAACCAACAGCAGGCATCCCACTCCAGCGGGTAATCCAGCCACCTCTCTAGCCTCAGTTTTAGAAAGCAGGATTTAAAGCATTTTCAATTTCCTTTGACTTTAGCAGGTCTATTCACTTTATTATTGTTACGGGTGGTTACAATGAATGTGTGGACCTGGACACATGTGGGGAAAGGCTTATGAGCATGTTATGAGGCAGGGGGAAACCAGTTAAAGCATTCATGTTTGCTCTGGAAAATTCAAGAAATTATTTCTTAATACTGAGACCCTTTAAAATAGAAGTACATTAAAATTCACTTGGAACTTGAGAGTATTTCTCCCATTTGTGCCACAGATTCTTGGACTCACACACGGAGTATGTGGTGCTGTGTTTTCAAGATGTAACTTGGTATAGTTTGCTACAATGGGAAAGCCCATCCTTCCATGGCTGTGGTGCTTTGATGACGATGGGAGACAGACTGATGTGACCAGCAGAATCTTAGATTTTTACTGGCACATGGCATATCCCATACCATAATATCCAGTCAGTATCCCAGCTTGAGCCTGGTTCTGAAAGAGACATCTCACAAGAGATTTGTAAGCCAAACTTCCTCAGCCCCCTCCAATTTCATTCTCCCAGCGGTGAGGGGTAGCAGTTTTACAATCTTCACGTTGTCTGGAGAGTTTCTGATCTTTTCTTCCATGTTGGCCTTATCTCAGCCTTTGATAATACACATGGGCAATGACAAGCACTCTGGCACCCCACGCCACACATCAAGATCCCATTAGCTTGGGGATAGGAACAACAGACATTCCGCACCCTTTCTACCCTGACCCTGTTCACAGGGGCGACTGTAACTCAAGGTCTGGAGGTATTTATGCTTGAGAGAAGAAATTGTAACATAATTCGTTGGGAAGATGAGAAGTAAAAGAAAGCCATTATATGCTATGTAAATGCCGTCCAAAGCCACCCTGTAACTGAAGAGCCCTGGAAGGACCTTGATAAACTGTAATTATTATCAGGCCTCTGTGTGATTATTCACCGTATCTCTTAATACAGGGGAAGGATCAGCATTGTACTGTTAGGCCTAATCAAATCATCGAATGGATACCCTCTCCCCTGGGAACAGACCTTTAGACCATTTCACAACCGACATTCCCTTTCACTTAGACCACATTCCATTTGCTAAGACCATTATCCTTCCACCCAGAAAAAGCCCTTTAAAATCTCTGACTCCTCGTCGCCTGGGTGTTGGCACCATTTTGGGGCTCAGCCCATATGGGCTTCCAGATGACCTAATACATTTATAATTCTTTACCCCTTTTGGCCTTGTGCGTTCCCCTTTGGCAACCCTAACATTTACCAAATCTGTAAACATCGAACAAGAGCTTTAGCATTGCTAAAGAAAATCACACAGATTGATGTAGATCTGAATTCATGACCACCAACCTCAACTGGACCCTCAGCCCTGTCTAGCTAGTTTCCATACTAGTTACTATTTTCCATTCTTTGTAATGACCATTTCAAACTTTTTCTACCTTCCACAAATATCTGCTGTCCATATCCATCTTCCACAACCCCACTGTCAGTAGATAACTCATTCTTCATAAAGAAAACTGGAAATTTACCTCAAGGCACCAAGTCCCCAACTTACCTACTCCTGCTGCTGCCTGCTTCTGTCCCCATCCCTTCTCTTATCACAAAGGAAGCAGTAATGGTTCCATCAATGGCTTCACGCTGCACAAGAGGCCTTCAAACAAGGGCTTGCATTCCCACAGGGACATGAAGACTTTCCAAAAGGTAGGTGGACACAAACAATCTTAAGGAAATCAATTTCCAGAGCTTCCTCCTTTATATGTTTCCTCTCTTTATATTGATCAGCCTACGAAGGAGGCTTAGGTCAGTCAGTTCTTCTCTATCTCCATTTTCCCAGTTGACCCCTCCTGCATTTTGAATCCTATTCTGGCAACTCTCTCAAAGGACAACTTGAGAACTATGCTTAAGGGAGTCTTTGAAGGAGCAAAGCCTAGAGAGCTTCTGTGAGAAGTTTCAGTTCTGTGCCTTCTCCATTTAATTTGAATTACTTGAATTGAAAAACAAAATTAAGAACAAAAAAATTAAATAAAAAATTGAAAACCAGACATTTTCTAATAGAAAGTCTATCTTATTTGGCTGATGAGTTTGACACAGAGGACTGGCTTTGCAAATAGCATATATGATGGACATTTTCCAAAATTAAAATCATATAAATCTGAAGCTTCATGGTTTGAACAAAAATATATTTAAAGTACATATACAACTTTCCCTTCTAGCCAAGATAGAGTAGCAGGGATCAGATTTACGCTCCTTCCTGAAACAACAACCAAACAGGAAAACAAAAAAAGAAACAACATTTTTCATGACACTGGGTATCAGAAAAGAAAGGACAGTGAGCCCTGACCGGTTTGGCTCAGTGGATAGATAGTCGGCCTGCAGACTGAAGGGTCCCAGGTTCGATTCCGGTCAAGGGCATGTGCCTTGGTTGCGGGCACATCCCCAGTAGGGAGTGTGCAGGAGGCAGCTGATCGATGTTTCTAACTCTCTATCCCTCTCCCTTCCTTTCTATAAAAAAATCAATAAAAAATTTTTTTTTCTTTTAAAGAAAGGACAGTGATCCCTGATAGACAAGAAACAAATGAAGTGGGCCTTCTAATTGCTCAGCTTACTGCTTGAGAGAGTTTGCAGATATGTTGCAGGAAGGGAGCCCGCAGGCAGGGCCATGCAGACTTCCTGAGCTAAGAAGATATCAGGGTTTTGGGCAACTGAGGTAGCTAGAGAGCTCAGGACAGAATACTGGATAGGAGAAAGGTACAGAGAGAGAGTTCTGGAGATCTGCAAAGGACCTCCCTGAGTATTCTGCAGAGCACTGCTCAACATATAAATGTGAGGAAACTACTTGAAACCAAGGAAAGAACCACCCAAAATGATTAGAAGGAACAGAAGTCACTAGTTACACAGGGCTGGAACATAGTCTATTCCCGTTAGACTGAAAAACCTCATAATTTATGGAGCATTGGTTAGAGTTTTCAAAAAGTTCTTGGCTCAGTAGTGGGGACTCATTAGACCTAGTTTGAACACTGATTGCTCCCACCTAATAAATCTCAAAAGCAAGACTTGAAGGGATCAAACTGTTTCTAAGTAATGTAACTTTATCCCAGAACAAACCTTTAGAATATTTACAGGAATACAAAAATAACCAACATCCAAAACATAAAATTCACAATGTCTGGGGTCAAATAAAAAATTACCAATCATGCAAAGAAGCAGAAAAATATGACCCATAGTGAGGGGAAAATGAATTGATACCAATCCAGAACTGATACTTATATGAGAATTACCTGACAAGGACATAAAAAAGTTATTGTAACTGTATCCCATATATTCATATAGCTAAGTGGAAACTTGGAAGGTATTTTTAAAATATGCAATTTGAACTTATAAAGATGAAAAATCACTGGGTGGAATTAAAAACAGTTTAGACACTGCAGAAAAAGAACTTGAAGACAGAGGAAATTATCCAAAATGAAATACCAAAAGAAAAAATAATTTTAGAAATGAATAAATATGATGCATAATATATAATAAGTAGAAAGTATATGTCCTTTATAAATATTTTAAATTATGAAAACATTTAGGCATCAACTAAAAATAGGTAAGAGGGTACTTTTTTGTTTTATTATTTTGTGGGGATATGTGAACAAAAGAACTTTAAGATGCTGCTGTAGATCCATCTTCCATCCCTCTTTCTCTATGACTTCACTCCTTTGATCACCCCCTCTCCCCTGTGAAGCATCCTTTTCTTCCTCTTAGCTAGCACATGTATCAAGTAGTATCTGCACCTCCAAGCGCCCAACCCACCTCCAGTTACTGCTCAACTGCTCCTCCATTCACAAGCTCTCAGTCTATACCCGCCTCCTCCTCTCTCATGCACTCTTCAACCTGCTCCCACATGGCTGCCACTCAAACCTCTGCACCAGGCTTTCTCTTCCTATACTCACCAATGACTTCTTTGTTGCTAAATTAAATGGATCCTTTTTCTTTCTCATCTCACTTACCCTTTCCTGTGTGTTTTGCAACAGTTTACCACTCCATCTTTCACTCCTCCAGCAGTTTACCACTTTTTCCTTCTTAGCTTCTAGGATACCACCCTTTTTTCCCTTCTTCTCACCTCTCTGGCACCTCTTTATCATGTTTCTTGGCTGGCACCTCTGTATTACAACTTCTAAATGCTGCTGTCCCTAAGGCTCACTGTGGACTTCTTCCCTTGGTGATCTCATCCAATATTGTGGATTTGAATGCATCCATATACCCATAACTCCCCAAAGTTTATCTCCAACCTAGGCTCTCCTCTGGGCTCAAAGCCTGCATTTCCCACTGGCTACATACCAGTTTAAACACTTGAATGTCTCAGAGGCATTTCAAGTTTACCATGTTCAAAACTAAATGCTCAATCTCCCCACAACACAAAGCAGTGATTCTATCCACCTAATTATTCAAGCCAGGGAGTCATCCTTAAGATTTTCCTCTCCCTTATCCTCCACTCCCTGCCCCACTTCCAATCTAGCACTGAGTTCTGAGATCCGATCTCCAAAAGTTGTCTTAAATGTATCTGATTGTCTCTTCATTCCCACGAATACCACCATCCTCATGGCCAACCCACCATCTTCTCTCACCTGAATGATTACAGTAGCCTCCCAATTGTCTTCCTAATTCCACTCTTGCCCTCTTCCAATCCATTCTCTGGGGTGGCCAGAATGAGCTTTAAAAATATATATGTTTTTTAAATTGATTTCAGAGAGGAAGGGAGAGAGAGATAGAAACATCAATCATGAGAGAGAATCATTGATTGGCTGCACACCCTTTCCTGGGGATTGAGCTAACAACCCGGGCATGTGCCCTGACTGGGAATTGAACTGTGAGCTCCTGGTTCACAGGTTGATGCACAACCACTGGGCCACACTGGCCTAGCCAGAATGAGCTTTTTAAAATATAACTTGAACCCAGCTGGTGTGGCTCAGTAGATTGAGTGTTGTTCCTTGTACCTAGAGGTCACCAGTTTGATTCCTGGCCAGGGTACATGCCCAGTTGGAACTGGATCCCCAGTTGGAACTGGATCCCCAGTAGGAGGCATGCAGGAGGCAATCTATTGATCGATTGATCAATTGATGTTCCTATCTCCCTCTCTTTTCCTCTCTATCTAAAAATCAATAAAAGCATATTTAAAAAAAGAAATAAAATATAACTTGAAGAATACTCTCCTGCTCTAATCCTATTTCCTATATAATAAAAGCCTAATATGCAAATCGACTGAATGGCAGAACAAAGGGTTGCTAATTATGTGCAATCGCTGACCAGGCCTAGGAACCCTACTTGTGCAGGAATTTCACTCACAGGGCCTCTTCAATGACTTCCCTTTACTCTTTAGATAAAATCTCATTTTTTTACCTTTGGCCTACAAAGGCTGCCATTCTTCCAACTTCATCTGTACCACTCTCCTTGCATTTTTCAGTCTCTTCTAGGAGAAAAGCCCATTCCAGCCTCAGAACTTTGCATTTCTGCCCCTCCCCCACTGTTACTCTGATTAAGTCCCACTTATCCTTACATCACTGGGATGTGGTCCCTTACATTTAAACTTGCTTTCCCTGCTTTTCTCTCTCCCAGAACATTGTACTCTTCCTTCATAGTTTTACTACATTTGGCAAATATATATTTTTTGACATTTGTCCAGCTTTATTGGGATATAATTGACAAGTTCATATGATTATTTGTTCACTAGATTGTAAGCTCCAGGAGCGCAGAACCAAGGTCTCAATATTTGTCCCTCTTCTCCCCCACTTAGAGTAGTGGCCTGGCTCATAGCAGGTGCTCGATATTTGTAGAGTGAAATGATCAAGTTAGAATTGCCTGTAGGTGCCTCAGGTATTTCAGCCCACAGGTCCTCTTCAAACCTCATCTGCTACTCCCCACCCTGCCACGCCTAGTTTTACGCCCACTGAAATACCTTTTGCGCCTGGCAACCAGGCATCATACAATATCCCTGACCACCACAGAGCAAACAAAGAGAAGGATTGTGACATGGGCTCTAAACTTGGCTGCGTTTGCGGCCCAAGCTGGAAAGTGACGCCGGGTGGGTCACAGCTCCACTCAGGTCCGCCAGGTGCACCACTCCCCTCCCCTCCCCGGCCCAGACCCAGGGACTCCAGCAACACCCCCCGCGGGGAAACGGGCTCGCGCCTCAGCTCGGACGTTCCGTACAGCATGGCAGCCGCCAGAGGCGTCGCCCAGGGCAGTGCGGGCGGCACAACATGGCCGCACCCCGGGCGCGCACCGCAGTCCCGCCCACCCGCCCACCGGAAGTTTCCATTTGAAACCCAGGCGGCAGACCCGGCCGGCAGTGCGGCGGTTTCCGCGGAGGACCTTTTGAATCGGAGCGACGAGGATTGCCGGCGGGAGCAGCAGGCATCCGGGTTCGGCTCTCCCGGGGCAGCGGGTTGCGCTGATGAGGGCGGACGGGTTGGGGTGGAAATGGACGAGTTTCTCTCTACTCCTCCCCGGAGCCGGGAAGGCTGGGTCGCGCTCTCCCCGGGCCCTTCACCTGCTTGGGGGCGGGGGGACCCTTTGGCCCACCACGGGGTCATATTCACCTTCCACCTTCTAGGGCCAAGCCTTGCCACCCCGTTGCGATGACCAGCGTGGTTAAGACAACGCACACACTGCAGCCCCCCTCCGTGCAGAGTGGCGGCCCGCTCGCCGGTGAGTGTCCACACCTCCCCCCAGCGGAGAGGGGAGGATCGAATCCGTGGCCGGGAGTGAGGGGCGCAGGAATCCCTTTGTAAACAATTGCCAGTTTTATTTTCAGACTTGCGCTCCCTGGAGAGACTGGGTTTGTTGTCAGGGAGGAGAGAGAAACAAGATACTTAGGGGAGAGCACTAGGGTTTCCCGCCACGTCTGGTTCACATTTGTATCTGCACAGTGTCTCTCATATAGTACATTCTCAATAAACATTTGTTGAGAGAAGTGAGACAGGGGGGTCAGGCCCAGCTAGAGCATTCGAGAAACTTGGGAGAAGATACATGGTTAAGTTGGGTTGATTGCTTTGCCATCTTGCTTTATGTTACCTGGCCTGTGGTCGAAAGTCACTGCCTAGGAGGGTCTGCAGGTGTGCAGCTGCCTAATCTAGAGATAGTAGCACCACATGAGCTTCAAACTTTAGAACCTGTTATGGAACAGGTAGGCTGTCCAGTTAAGTTTAGAAGAGCGAGTCGATAGCTTGTATTTGTTTTTCAAATTCAATTAATCCTGGATTTTTTTTAAAGAATCTGTTGTGGGTGATTTTGAAGCAGTTCTAAGATCCCTTCCCAGTGACTCCATGCAGCTGGCTGAGGAAGTAGCAGGACGTATCTGTGAAGCAAATAGGCTTTTCTCCCAAGGCTTAAAGGGCTCTTCTGCTTTGTCTTTTGTTGTCTCAGAACACCTGACTGGTAATCCTGGCGTTAATAGGGCCCAGGCGTGATCGCGGGAACCAGAGCCACATCTGGTTACGCTGCTTTTCCCTTGGAGTGCAGTGCCTCTCAGTCAGTGTGGAGTGAGTGACTGGCTCTCCCCAGTCAAGTTGAAAATTTTCATCTCTTTACTTTCTATCCCTGTCCCAGCTTTATGATCTTATGTAGCCTCAATAACTTAACATTTTTAGACGTATTCCAGGCTTTTAGTTTTTGTTTTGAGCATAAGTTGGTTGTTTTTACGTTTCAATTTTTTTTTTTGTTTCTTTGTATTACATTTAGTGGGGTAACTGGTAAATAACATGATATAAATTTCAGGTATACAACTTTATAATGCAGCATCTGTATATTCATTATGTGTTCAGAACCTGAAGTCTATTTTTTTTAAATAACTATATATTTTTTATTGGTTGCTCTTTTTAGAGAGAGGGGGGAGGAGGGAGAGAAAGAGAAAGAAACATCAATTTGTTCCACTTATTTATGCATTCATGAGTTGATTCTTGTATGTGCCCTGACCAGGGATCAAACCCACAACCTTGGTGTAGGGGGGGACACTCTAACCAACTGAGCTACTCAGACAAGGCTCTGGTCTCCTTCTGTCACAGTATATTTGATCCCCTTCCACTCTAGTAACCACCATTCTGTTGTCTGCATCATTGAGTTTGGCTTTTTTATGGTTGCTTTTTGTTTATATCCCACATACAAGTGAAATCATATGGTTGCTTTTTTCTCATTGACTTATTAATTAGCGTAATACTCTCAAAATCCATCCATATTGTCATCTTTTTAACGGCTAAATAGTATTCCATTGTATATATGTACCATATCGTGTTTTTCCAATCATCGGTCAAAGGACACGTGTCATAGGTTGTTTCCATGTCTTGACTATTGTGAATAGTGCTACAGTGAATGCAGTGAGTGGTACATAATGTCTTTACAAATAAGTGTTTTCACATTTTTAAGGTATGTATACCCAGAAGGGGTATTACTGGCTCATATAGTAGCTCTGTTAATTTTTTGAGGAGCCTTCATACAGTTTTTCATAGTGGCTGCACCAATTTACATTCCCACCAGAAGAATACGAGGGTTCCCTTTTCTCCATTGCCTCTCCAACACTTATTTTTTGTCTTACTGATTATAGCCATTCTAACAGGTGTGAGGAGGTATCTCATTATGGTTTTGCTTTACATTTCCCTTATAACTAGTGATATTGAGCATCTTTTCATTTTTCTGTTGGTTATATGTGACTTCCTTATAAAAGTGCTTATTCAGATCTTCTGCCCATTTTTTAAATAGAATTGTTTTTGTTGTTACTTGTATGAGTTCTTCATATATTTCAGATATTAACCCCTTATCAGAGGTATTGTTTGCAAATATCTTCTCCCATTCTGTTGGATGCCTTTTTGTTTTGTTATGGTTTCTTTTGCTGTGCAGAAGCTTTTTAATTGGATACAGTCCCAGTCATTTATTTTTGCTTTTACTTCCCTTGCATTTGGGGTCAAGTTCACCAAAAACCCTCTTTGACCAAGATCCATAAGTTTAGTGCCTATATTTCTTTCTATGTATTTTATTGTTTCAGGTCTTATATTCAATTCTTTACTCCATTTTAAGTTAGTTTTTGTGTATGGTGTCAAATAGCAGTCTAAGTTTCATTCTTTTGCAAGTGGCTTTCCAGTTTTCTCAAATGTATTGAAGAGACTTTCCTTTCTCCACTATATTTCTTTGGCTCCTTTGTTGAAAATTGGTTGCCCATATGTGTGTAGATTTATTTCTGGGCTCTCAATATTGTTCTATTGGTCGGTGTGTCTAATCTTCTGCCAAAACCATGTTGTTGTAATTATTGTAGCTTTGTAGTATAATTTATCCTTTTTTCTCAGGATTGCTTTGGCTATTTGGGATCTTTTGTGATTCCATACAAATCTGAGGATTTTTTTATTCTATTACTGTGAAAAAAAGGCCATTGGGATTTTGATAGGGATTGCATTAAATCTTTCAACAGTGTCTTGTAGTTTTTATTGTACAGATTCTTTATCTCCCAACTTTATTCTTAGGTCTTTTTTTGTGATCATAAATGGGATTGTTTTCTTCATTTCTCTTTCAGATATTTTGTTGTTAGTATATGGAAATGCAACAGGTTTGTCTTGATTTTGGTTTTTTTTCTTTTGTTTTTTTAAAAATAAATCTTTATTGTTCAGATTATTACAGGTGTTCCTCTTTTTTTTTTCCCCCATAGCTCCCCTCCACCTGATTCCCCACCCCACCCCATGCCCTTACCCCCCGCCACTGTCTTCATCCATAGGAGTAAGATTTTTGTCCAATCTCTTCCCGCACCCCTCACACCTGCTTCCCCTGAGAGTTGTCAGTCCACTCCCTTTCTATGTCCCTGATTCTATTATATTCACCAGTCCATTCTGTTTTTCAGATTTTTATTCACTTGATTTTTAGATTCACTTGTTGGTAGGTATGTATTTGATGTCATTTTGTTGTTCATAATTTTTATCTTTACCTTTTTCTTCTTCTTCCTCTTCTTAAAGAATACCCTTCAGCATTTCATGTAATCCTGGTTTGGTGGTGATGAACTCCTTTAGCTTTTTCTTGTCTGTGAAGCTCTGACCTTCAATTCTGAATGATAGCTTTGCTGGGTAGAGTAATCTTGGTTGTAGGTTCTTGCTGTTCATCACTTTGAATATTTCTTGCCACTCCCATCTAGCCTGCATAGTTTCTGCCGAGAAATCAGCTGACAGTCGTATGGGTACTCCCTTGTAGGTAACTAACCGTTTTTCTCTTGCTGCTTTCAAGATTCTCTCTTTGTCTTTTGCCCTTGGCATTTTAATTATGATGTGTCTTGGTGTGGTCCTCTTTGGATTCCTTTTGTTTGGGGTTCTGTGTGCTTCCTGGACTTATAAGTCTATTTCTTTCACCAGGTAGGGAAAGTTTTCTGTCATTATTTCTTCTAATAGGTTTTCAGTATTTTGCTCTCTCTCTTCTTCTGGCACCCCAAAAATTCGGATGTTGGTACGCTTGAAGTTGTCCCAGAGGCTCCTTACACTATCTTCATATTTTTTTATTCTTTTTTCTTTTTGTTTTTCTGGTTGGGTGTTTTTTGTTTCCTCATATTTCAGATCTTTGGTTTGATTCTTGGGGTACGTTGATCTACAGTTGAGTTTCTGTATATTCTTTATTTTAGACAGTGTATGCTTCATTTCTGACTGGTCCTTTTCCATTTTTTTGGCATTCTCATTAAGGTCCTTGAAGGTCTCACTAAGCTCCTCAGAAGTGTTATCAAGTTTCTCAGTGGTTTTTAGAAGATTCTTGAGTAACCTTATAAATGTGGTTCTGAACTCTATGTCGTCCAGTAGTTTGCTTTCCTCCGTTTCTTTCATTCGTGACATGTTTCTTTATTTCCGCATTTTGGCTGCTTCCCTGTGTTGATGGAGTGGCTTTGTGTGGTAGGTGACCTATAGGGGGCAGTAGCTCAGCCTCCCCAATCACCTGATGTGGGCTGAGTGCAAAGTCTTGGTGTAGTTAAGCCTTAATTGCTGTTGGTACGCTGGGAGGAATTGAGCTCCAGGCCAATCGGCTGTGAGGACTCACTGTGTCTATAAGAACTGCTGTGCTGGAGAAACGCTTATGGTGCAGGACTTGTTTCAGTGGGGCTTTGGTGCTCACTGAGTCTGCCTCTTGAATGTGTCACTTATGGATGTGAGGAGTTGTAATCTCGTTTCTCATACTGACCACTAGGTATACTGGCTTCTGGATCTCCAATGGGGTGCAGGTCAGCTATTATCTGAGTCCACCCAGCAGGAGCTACAGTGAGAGCTACAGTTTTCTCCTCTTTGCTTGGGGTTTGAAGGTTTTGGAGCTGTCTGATCCGGGCTGCAAGTTTGTTAGGTTAAGCTGCAGTCCATTCATATGCAAAAGCCGCTGCTTGGAGCTTGGGTGGGTTTGTAGGTTGTGTGGGGCGGGGTCTCAGGGCGTCACTAGGCTAGGGTGTGGCAAACAGCAATGGCTGCTAGTTAGCCGGCTCTGTGTCTCCGACTGCATCCAGTCCCGTGCCCCAGCGCAGATAAACAATTATTCCTGTGCACAGCTCTACAAGCAGGCCCCCCTCACTTTCCGACCCGGTAGCAGACAATCCAGCTTCTCCCCGTAGGAGTTTGGGTCCCCCGCGTCTCCCCAGAAACTGTATTTCAGAGTAATCGGGAGCTTGTCTCCCCTTTGGGTTGAAAAAAGCAACGCCTGCTGCCAGCCCAGATCCCGCACCTCCGTACCTCAGCTTTTCAGCGCTCGTGCACGTCTCAATGCTCTTTTCTCTTTCCTTCTAGTTGTAGAACTTCCACTCAGCCAGCTTTCCTGTGGTTCTGGGTGATAGACGTTTTGCCTTTTAGTTGTAGTTTAAATTGTTGTGCAAGGCAGCAGTTTAGGTGTTTACCTACGCTACCATCTTGGATTCCAATCCTATGTCTTGATTTTGTATCCTGCAACTTTGCTGTGTTTGCTGTTTCTAATAGTTTTTTGGTGGGATCTTTAGGGTCTTCTGTATGTAGAGTCATGTCATCTGCAAATAGTGTCACTTTTACTTCTTCATTCCCAATTTGGATGCCTTTTCTTTCTTTTTTTGTGTGTGTGTTTTTTTTGTTTTGTTTAATTGCTCTGGCTAGGACTTTCAGTACTATTGAATAGCAGTGATGAGAGTGGGCATCCTTGTCTTGTTCCTGATCTTAGAGGAAAAGTTTTCAGTTTCTCACCATTGAGTATGATGTTACCTGAGGGTTTGTCATAATGGACTTTATAATGTTGAGGTACTTTCCTTCTATACCCATTTTATTTCCTTCTATACCATCTATAAATGGACGTTATAACTTGTCAAATGCTTTTTCTGTACCTATAGTTATAATCACACTGGAGGCCCAGTGCACGAAATTCATGAAGGGGGTGCGGGGAGGGGTCCCTCAGCCTGGCCTGCACCCTCTTGCAATTCGGGACCTTTCAGGGGATGTGCAACTGCCAGTTTAGGCCCGATCCCACAAGGATCCCTGCAGATCGGGCCTAAGCTGGCAGTCAGACATCCCTCTAGCAATCCAGGACCGCTGGTTCCTACTTGCCTGCTCGCCTGCCTGCCTGCCTGCCTGCTCGCCCCTAACTACTCTGCCTGCCTGCCTGATTACCCCTAACTGCTCACTGAGGGGCGGGGCCATTCTGGTCGTTCCACTGTTTCGGTCACTGGGCTTTTATTATATAGGACTAGAGGGCCATTGCACAAAGATTTGTGCAATAGGCCTTTGTTACCCTGGCTGCCGGCACCAGTTTTCCTCTGGCACCCGGGACCCAGGCTGCAGCGGAGCCAAGCCGTCAGCCTTCAGGCTTGGCTCCGGCTGCAGAGGAGCCTTCAGTCTTCAGTCTTCACTCCATGCCTGCGTATGCAAATTAGCCCACATTTTGTTGGGTTAATTTGCATACTCCTGATTGGCTGATGGGCGTCACGGAGGTATGGTCAATTTGCATCTTTCACTTTTATTAGTGTAGATTGATTGGTTTATGGATGTTGAACCATCCTTGCATCCCTGGAATGAACCTCACTTGATCATGACTTATGATTCTTTTAACATCTTGCTGTATTCAATTTGCTAGTGTTTTGTTTAGGGTTTGCATCTGTGTTTATCAGAGATACTGGCCTGTAGGATATGTGTGTGTGTGTGTGAGAGAGAGAGAGAGAGATCCTTGCCCGGTTTTGGTATCGGTAATTAATGTTGGCCTCAAAATGAATTAGGAAGTTTTTTCTCTCCAATTTTTTGAGAAGGATTGGTATTAAATTTTCTTTGAATACTTGGTGGAATTCACCAGTGAAGTCTTTAGGTCCTGGACTTTTGTTTTTTAAGAGGTTTTTTTATTGTTTCAATTTCCTTACTAAGGATCCATCTATATGCATTTTCCACTTCTTCATGATTCAGTCTAGGGAGGTTGAATATTTCTAAGAATTTGTACATTTTGCTAGGTTATTGAGTTTGGTGGTATATATCCTTTCATAGTATTCTAGTATAATCCTTTGTATTTCTGCAGTGTCCATTGTAACTTCCTCTTTCATTTCTGATTTTATTTATTTGAGTCTTCTCTCTTTTCTCTTTTAGTCAGAGGTTTATCTTTTCAAAGAACCAGTTCTTCGTTTTACTAATTTTTTTCTATTGTCTTTTCTCTATTTCATTTATTGCTCTATTTTTATTACTTCCTTCCTTCTACTGACTTTGTGCCTCATTTGTTCTTTTTCTAGTTCTTTAAGGTATAATGTTAGATTATAACCAATGGACATAAACACTGGCAGGGGCGGGGGTGTAAGGGCATGAACAGAAGTGGGGGTGGGGGGTAATGGGGGGATAAGGACACATGTAATACCTTAATCAATTTTAAAAAAAAAAGATTGTCTATTGTGTTTTTCTTGTTTCTTGAGGTAGGCCTGTAATGGTATAAACATCCCTCCTCATGCTTTTACTGCACCCCTAAAATTTTGTTACATCATATCTTTATTTTCATTTGTCTCTATATATTTTTTGGTCTCTTATTTTTTCTTTGACCCAGTAGCATTCAGTAGCATGCTGTTTAATCTCCACATATTTATGGTTTTTCCAGCTTTCTTCCTGTAGTTAATTTCCAGTTTTGTACCATGTGGTCAGAAAATATGCTTGGTATGATTTCATTCTTAAATTTATTGAGACTAGTTTTGTGCGCTAACATATAGTCTATCTTGAGAATTCCCATGTGCACTTGAGAATGAGTATTCTAGTATTTAGAGATGGAAAGTTCTATAAATATCAATTAAGTCCATTTGGTCTAATGTGTCATTTAAGGCAGTATTTCCTTATTGACTTTCTGTCTGGATGATCTATCCTTTGCGTCATCATCCAGGGGTGTTCAGGTCGCCTATTATAATTGCAATTTTGTCAGTTTCTTCCTTTAAGTCTGTTAGTAATTGCTTTATATGTTTTGGTGTTCCCAGGTTTGGTACATATGTATTGATAAGTATTATGTCTTCTTGATGAATTATCCCCTTTATCATTATAAAATGTCCATCTTTGTATCTCTTTGCCTTTTTATTTTGAAATCTATTTTGTCTCATGTAGGTACTGCTACACCTGCTTTTTTCTCTGAATACCATTTGCTTGGAGTGTCATCTTCCACTCCTTCTCTTTAAGCCTGTGTCTATCTTTGGAGCTGAGTCGCCTGCATGCAATATATAGTTTGTTCTTTTGTAATCCATCTTGATACTCTGTGCCTTTTGATTGGTGAGTTTAGTCCATTTACAGTTAGGGTAATTATTGACATGAGAACATAGCAACAGCCATTTTAAATTTTGTTTTCTGATTATTCTGTGTCTCCACTGTTTCTTTTCCCTTGTGATTCTCTCTCATATTTTAATTTGGTGGTTTTCTATGATTTTTTTCCTCCTTCATTCCCTCTTTTTTTTTAATCTAATGATAATCTAATGGGGGGAAACAAAGGAGTCTTCTCACTCTGCCATGATGCTTACATCATTCCCAAGTTTTACGTAACTCCAAGTTTCAGTTTTATGACTGGGTACCATATACACATAAAAAAAACAAAATCCAAAGTTAGGAAACGACTTGCATTGGAAAACAAGACCCCTTTCCTCTTTTGAACACCAGCATTCAGTTTCCCCCCTAGCGTCTCTCATTTTAAGAAGACAGTCTTTGTTAAATCCTGCTAGATTTTTCCACAGTGAAATCCTTAGGTTCTAGTAAATAGGGGTTATTGGAACTAATTACAGTCACTGAATTTATGGTTTAACACCTTTTTACATGGGGTGGATTTGTTATTATGAATAACTTACAAATACTTGAGAGAGGAGAAGGTAAATACATTCCTCCACAGTTATCTTTTACTTCAGACAGAGACCTCATGAAGAACCCATTTAATCTTTGTTTTGTGGATGAAAGTATGGAAAATAGAGTGTAAGTGCCAGTGAATATACCTATAAATGAAATAATTTGTTTACCTGAGAAATATTTATTACAAACTTAGGCAGTTAGAGTCATCAAAATAAAATATCTTTCAAATATGAATACAAAATTTCCTAATCCCTGTGATCCAGTGCTTTGTACCTCATTTTTTCACCTTGATTTCATAATTATGGCTTTTTATTTAGGTTAAGCTTAAAGGGGCCATTTTACAATGAACAAAGTAAAAATTAGTATAAACTAGAAAATCGTGGGGGCAGGGAGAGAGTATGCTTAATTCCAGAAGAAGCTATTACTTGAATTTGGTATGGAATATATATGGTAGAAAGTGTGGTAGAGGATAGGGTAGCAAAAGGGTTAGGGGAAGAATACTCTTGTGGGGAAGAAGAGTCACGGCAGGGCCATTTCTCTGCTTATCTGACAGTAGCCTGGCAAAAGGATCAGAACAGAATGCCAGATGGGGAACCTCTGAACTTAATGATGGGTAAACAAAGTAAACGGGCTGGCAGTGAAGCTAATCAGCATGGAAGAAGGAAAGAATACTATAGGAGATATTTAGAGATGATCTATGAACAATCCATGAAACTGTGAAGTATACCACTTATTCAACAAGCAGGTATTGAACCTGTTGGTATGCCAGATACTCTCCTAAGCGCTGGGACACAAGACATATTTTTGAGTAGTTAGGGAGACAGTCTGGTGAAAACTAAAGTGATATTTAAAAGAGAAACTCGAAGCGGTTTGAGTGTATCCTCTGGAGAGTGTGCAGAGTGCCTGGGAGCTTAACAAGATGGCTTGATTCTTCTGGTGTTTGATGAAGGAGTCTACGGTGTTTTGCCCTGCTGACTGCTACACTGCCTTTTATTTAGCTCTTTGTTTGTGTCAACCTTCACTTTATACCGTCCGGCCATTCCATTTGATAGGTCATGAAGCTTTTGGCTACCCTTAAACACATGCACTGTTCCATTTAAAGAATTTGTTTTAGCCCTGGCCAGTTTTGCTAAGTGGTTAGAGTGTTGGCCCTCGGACCAAAGTGTCTTAGACTCAATTCCTGGTCAAGGGCATGTGCCTTGGTTGCGGGTTCAATCCCAGCCCCCGTCAGGGCGTGTGGGAGGCAGCCAGTCTATGTGTCTCTCTCACACTGATGTTTCTCTGTCTCTCTTCCTCTTTCCCCATTCTCCCTCCCTTCTACTCTCTCTAAGATCAATGGAAGCTCGTGTGGCTCAGTGGTTGAGTGTCAATCCATGCACCAAAAGGTCGCTGGTTCAATCTTCACAAATTGAGATTGGCCAGAATGAAATACAGGTTTCTGACAACTTGGAATGGAACTCTGCTTAAGTTTTCACTCTCCTGTTTTCCTTTGCAGACACACAAACTCGAGCCACTTCTAAGAGCTTATTACCTGTGAAATCTAAAGAAGTCGATGTTTCCAGATCTCTTCATTCAGGAGTTTCAGAAAATGATGTAATGAAAGTCATCAAACCGAGACGGGAGAATGGGTGGGTCAGATCATTGGTTTCCAGTTAGAAATTGCTCAGTATCAAGAATTAGAAAGTGGGGCGCTTGAGAGCACAAGGCACCTGAACACTGAGCCCGGAGTCAGGGACCTGGAGCAGTGCCGCATTGCTGAGCTGTTTGTCGGGACCTTCCACGTCGATCAGTTCTGAAGAGGCGCAGCAAGGGTTATGCTAAGAGGCACCCTTCCCCTTCTCACCACTACTCTGAGTGTACAATGGCCCTACTGTGGTCACACCCCAGCCCTAAATGGTATTCACAGTGGGTGGGCCAGTTGTTAGCCTGTGTTGCTGGTCTGAGCACAGTCCAGGCCAGTACGCATGTGTGTCCCTCCACCCGGTGCTCAGTCCCCATGTAAGTGAGGTTGACATGAGAAGGCCATTCTCCCATTTTGAGCAAAAGGGGAGTTCATTATTAATAAGCCTTTTTCAATAATCTGGGCTGAAACAAAGTGAGTGGGCTTCAGAGCTTCTCAGTCTCGTGTTATTTGCGTTGTTTAAAATCTCTGGTTCTTTCCTCAGAAAACCAGCCTCTGTTCTGCTTTGTTCACAACACATAGAACAACATGTTACAGTTCTCGGCTTGATTTCTTTGTTGCTGGTTTTTAATTAAGGCATTGACTACATTATAGTTTCAAGTATACAGCATAATGAAGTGATGTGTGTACATACTGCAAAATGTTTGCCACAATAAGTCAAGTTACATTCTGATTTCTTTGTCTTTGCTCCACTAGGCAGGGGAAAGCTGCAGATCCTGCCATCAAGAAGAACATCAAAAAGAGGTGAGCATCAGGGTAAGTGAAGGTTGGGGACCGTGTTAGTGGATCGCAATCCTGGTTATGCAGGGTTTGTTGGGATTTGTTTAATGTGTTATAGTCAGGGTGCCACCCAGAAATCGGAATGGAATTTTCAGGGTGAGGCACAGCTAGATTTGAGAAACACTATCAGGGCACGATTAGTGAAGCTACCTTCTTGAGTGTCAGTCAAGAGCTTTTGGGGCTCTGTGCCAGGACCACTGCTGATCAGAAGTCAAACCCAGCTGTGACCTCCCAACAGAAGCATAAAGCCTGCAAGATCGGAGGGGCTGTGTGTAGTTAGCAATTTCAAGATGGTATTTCTGGTGGTGCTGCTGGTGAAGGAGGAATCCAGGAGAAGGACCAATCCTTTGTCGTGGAGGCTAGCTTGGACATTTTGCAGTCCTGAAAACAGAAATAATGTAAGCAGAAAATTCTATAGAAATAGGTTCTAATTCCAAATCTGGGCATGTTTTAAAAGTTCTGAAAACAAAACTCTATCCAGGAAGAACTCTGAGAAATTGAAAAAGAACGTTTAATACTAATGGTGATAATGGCTCTTATTTATTAAATGTTTACTGTGTGTCAGTAGTGTGCTAAGAATGGTACTTGTATTCTTTCTCTTATTCTTCACAATAATAGCTTTATGAGAGGTAGGTATTATCCTAATTCTGGAAATAAGGAAACCTAGCCTCAGAGAGGTTATGCAACTCACTGAAGGTCATATACCACTATGTGCTGAAGCCAGAATTCGAACGCCTGTTTGTGAGACTACCCAGTCCATACTCTTTACCCTCTCACCATTTCATATAAGTACAATTATCATTACAGCTACAGGCCATTGAGTAAGCAGAAGTCAGAGGAAGAGCTCAAGGATAAGAACCAGATCTTAGAGGCCGTCAACAAGCAGTTACACCAGAAGTTGACTGAAACTCAGGTAAGAGACCCACCAGTCCTGTGCCATCAGCCACACTGGGTGATGCATGTAGAACCCCGAGGGACAGCCCCTCAGACCACCCCTGCGGAGTAGCATAGGCCTGATCTGTCTGCCTGGCACCCCCATAGGGCAAACTGAAGGACCTGACTGAAAAGGTGGAGCTGCTGCAGAAGTTTCAGGACAACAGTTTGGCGATTTTGGAGAGCAAGGGCCTCAACCCAAGTAAGAAACAGCACACAGCAGCCTTAAAGGAACCAGTGTGCGTGCCCCTGCTGGGCTGGTTCTGGGATGTGTGTTAGGGTCCAGCGTGGCAGCAGCTGGCCTAGGCATGCAGAGGTTTGGAGCACCTTTTTTTTCTCTGGTGATGCTGACTGTGCCTGACCGATTCCAGGTGGTTGTGGAGCGAAGATTATCGCTTTCTTATCTGAACACTTTGGTGCCCAAAGGTATGACCTTGCAAATTAGACCAGAAATATTTTATTCCTTTCAAGATAGGTAGCATACAGTTAACTTTCTCAAGTGGGAAGAGAGAGAGATGATACTGTTTCTGGCTAATCAGCAGAATCCCAGTGGTTAAAGTGCGATTCCTGCTCTGACGCTCTCCCTAGAGATCAGTCTCGAGCAGAGAGGAGAGCACAAGAAGGACTTGCCCAGAGACTGGGAGGGGGCCTCAGATGGAGCTGAGGGGCCTGAGCATCCCAGGGAAGGACCCCAGGCTTCTTTGAATTAAGGAATGCTGACTGAATGCTACTGGTTAACTGTACAGTTTAGGATATATTCTTCACATATGTTTTTATATTACTTTATTATGTGTATGCACTACTTTTATGAAAAATAATATTTAAGGCCTAAAAAACTTTAAAAAATTGTTTTGTGTTTTGTAAACAAAACTATACATTGCCTTTGGACAAATTTTCTGAGGAGAGAGCAGAATGAATTTTTGGCCATATCCAAACATAGAAAGGAAGGAGCTAAAATGTATCTCGAGGCAGGCGTGGGCCACACTGCCAGGGTGAAAACTCGGGGGAGTCAGGAGCAGCTGCCTAGAAAAGCTTCCGTCATGAAAACTCTTGTGCTTGTCCTAGAGGGTGTTTTTGGTTGTTTATTTTGTGGAAGGTACAGTTCCCTAAGCGAAGCTAATTTTGTTGTCTCCATTCCATTTAGACAGTGAAACCCTGGAATCACAGCAAGAATCCAGCCCGGATCCCATGGACTCAATGGTGAGGGCCTGGGTGTGAGTGGGCGAAGGCCGAGGGACCGCGGGCCGAGGGCCCACGGGGCTCTGCAGCTCTAGGAGATCGCTGCCATATGCTCAGTAAACCCCGAGAAGCAGCCTTTGGGACCCAGGATGTGGAAGAAGAGAGTGGTGGATATGTACTCAAAAGAGCATATTTTACTTGGCAGGTGACCTGTGCTTACAAATATGAGTGAGTCTGAGTTGAAAATGTACTACTTTAAAACACATAACAGGACAGACCAGTAGACAGAGCTTTCTGGTTTCTCTGTTTTACACCAGACCAATTTCTCTCCTTATTCCTTCGCTGAGAACTAGATAATGAAAAGGTTCTGCCCGAGTGAAATTTGGCTTCTCTCTGGCTCCTTCCCTGAGGTAGGAAGGTAATTGTTTGGGACCCTGCTAAAGTCTTTTGAGCTTCTGTGAGTTGCATCTTACAGTTATAGAGCACTAGATATGGAACCATCCTCAGCTTTCCCAGGTAATTAGTCACCCCTTCAGTGGGTACGTGTGTTCATGTTGCTTGTGTGGCAGAACCCACGGAAGTGGATAATCCTTCGTCCCTCCTGGGGACTGAGTTCCACCAGGGTGTCCAGTGGAGAACCCAGATGTGTGTGGACACAGCCAGTGGCTGAATGACGTTAACAGTCCTCTAGTTCAGCTCCCCTTTTATACAAAGAGATTAGTTTATATGAAGAAAACGTTCGCATACCAATGAAGATTTATACTTTATTTTACTAACTGTACTTTCCTCTTAGTTGCTGTTAGAAACTTTGCAAGATGAATTGAAGCTTTTTAACGAAACAGCAAGAAAGCAGATGGAGGAGTTACAGGTGAGAGGCAGACATCACCCTGAGGCAAAATTACCATTCCTGCTACAGTAGATGGATATATAGAGGGTTCGCACGCGTGCTTGCTCTCTCTCTCTCAAATCCTTACCCAAGGATATTTTTCCATTGATTTTTAGAGAGAGTGGAAGAGAGAGAGAGAGAGAGAGAAACATGGATGTGAGAGAGACACATTGATTGGTTGCCTCCCACATGCCCCCGACCAGGGCCAGGAGCTTGCAACCAAGGTATGTGCCCTTGACCAGAATCAAACCCGGGACCCTTCAGTCCACAGGCCAACACTCTAACCACTGAGCCAACCACCTAGGGTTGGAGGGCTCTCTCTTATTTCTTTATTTTTAATAAACTATTTTGTAATAATTTTAGATTTACAGAAAATTGGCAAAGAGAATTCAATTCCCCTACAAATACAGAGACAGAACAGAATGGGACAGAACAGAAGCATGATGTTTCAAAGTTTTTGTTTGTTTTTGTCTTGTTTGATATCTTTCCAAACAGGCCTTAAAAGTCAAGTTGAAGATGAAAGAAGAAGAGAGGGCCCGGTTCCTAGAGCAGCAGACCTTATGTAACAGCCAAGTAAATGATTTTACAACAGCCCTTGAGGAAATGGAGCAGCTATTAGAAATGTGATAAAAAGCAAGTGGCCAGATGGCTCTCTCTCGGGGATTAACTCTCAGAGGAAGCCGCTAAGGACATCTGCTTCTTGGCCATAATCTTCACCATTCCAAGAATGAAACCAGTTTGTGCAGTAGGGTTAAGGATAGTTTATTCTGGAATGGCAGTTCCTCCTTTTAAGAAAGTGTTCCCACTCATCAGATTGGCCAGCTCTCTGAACCTCACATGTACATAATTGAGGTCAACAAGAAGGGCACCTGGAAGCTTGGATCAACTCGTAGGCAGCAAAGCGACCCAGTATTAGAAACAGGAGACTAAACCAGCCACAGCCAGAGGATCCAAAAGGTCACATTCAGATGTGCGGGGAGAAACCCCGCATCGTACTGTGGGGCACAGGTGCTCCACAGGAAACGCCACTGAGGAGCCATGCAGGCCCTTTGATTTGGACACATGGGAACTTAAAGTCACTTGAAATGGCTTAATAAATGGGGTGAAGGTATAGATAGCAATGACACCAACTGAAACAATACACTTTGGAGCTTTTACTCTAAATCACTTCTGTGTTTTTAATATGTATATATATAAAGTGCTAATTTTAAAATAAATATTTCTGTAACTTCAGATTGCAATGAGATATGAAAACAGCCTTTTAACTTAAATATATTCACTGAATTGAACTAATGTAGGCAAGTTCACACCTCTAATTTAATCCAGAATCTTTCCCTTCCACTTGTTAAGTGCTGCATGCCCACCCAACCCCTTCTTCTAGGCCTTCTGAGGGCGTTGCCTGTTGGCAGCAGTGGGCCAGACTCCATCCACCAGATTTGTGTCACTACTGCCTGTTCTCCCTGTATTCCTGAACATGATTATGTTCCTGCTATTTGCTCTGCACAGCCAATCCTGGACCTGGCTTCATGGATCCTTAATCAACTGAAGTCCATGGCAGGCCACCCCACCCTGGTTTACCAAAGGCACAGCCATATTTCATTTCTTAGACAAGGCAGTCGTTGGCCAGCTCCATTTCTTTCCTGCAATTTTTTCACCAAACCCATCCAACCATTCAGCATTGCTGAGGCTGCCCAGAGCCATCCATTAATGCCACAACCCTAACTTACAGGGTTAAATTTTTTTTTTGCCTTCACACACAAATGTTCATGCAGTTGGTTATGTCTCAGATATTTTGAGGGGGGAAATCCAGTTAAATAATTCTCACCAATGAGAGGGGCTGAACATTGTCTTCTACCCATTTTCAAGATATTTATAGTTTAAAAGATTGTTTACAGCAAATGAATTTGTAATTGCTATTTAAGGCCCCCAAAAAGTTTTACTTCCTTTTTGGAAGGAGAGGGTGGGAAACTCAGTTGTGGGATCCTCACCTTGTCATGCCTCCCTAGTTAAAGCCCGGGAATGTAATGATCTTAATGTCTCCCATTACTCATCTTCCCCAGTGTAGAGACCCTGCTCTTGTGGCCTGGTCTCACCAAAGGGCTTTCACTTCATGGTGCTGCTTTGCACCACCAGCCAGTGTTTGTGCACTCTTGCCTTTATTCCCTCTGACCTGTGCTGTTCCATCTTATCTCTTGTGCATGTGACTTAATCTGATCTGGAGCCTGAACAGATTCATACATAAACCCAGCAAATAGTGATCTGCACCCTCCGCTTTGCTAGATGCTATAGGAAGCTTTAATAAGCTTACAGTCTTATTTGGTGAAACAAAAAATGTGCAGGTCATAAACAAGTTAAATAACAAAAGGCAATACTTTATCAACAATCGGTGGTGTGATACAGTTGTGTTCTATAATAGTTAACTGTGGGCTAGGCTTATGGAGGAGGTAGATTGACACTTGGAGAGGCTGGCAAAAAAAGTTGAGGACCTTCCAAGTTGGTGAACACATGGAGAATTGGCAAGAGTGGCAGGATCTTTGGAAACTCGAGGGAGAAAATAAAATCACGAAAGATTGAAAGAACGGGGGAGGGGGAGGTTGGGGGGGTAATCCAGATGAGTCTTGGGGAACTTAGAACACTGGGCTGTTCAGAGGGTTCAATATGAGAAGGGATTATGTCTGACATTTAATTGAACATTTGTAATATGCAAATGTATCTATGTTCCTCGTGTATTCTCATGTAATCCTCATTATAAGCATACAAGGTAAGCACTATTACTCCATTTTACAGCTGGGGAGATAGCTCAGAAAAGTTAAATTGATTCACCCAAGGTCAAACAACAAGCAAGTATTGGAGAAAAATCTGAGCCAGGGAATAATGAGGGTAAAAGGTACATGGTGTTACCAGAAGTTTTGAACCTTGAATGCCAGGCTAAGAAGTGTGGGGGTTTTTTGTTGTGGTTGTTTTTTTCATTTCTTTATTAATTAAGGCATTACATATGTGTCCTCATCCCCCCAGTGACCCCCCCAACTGAAGTGTGGGTTTTTATAATTTAGGCCAGAAGTTTCCAACTTTCTCAGTTCATGATGCCCTTATTGTCTCAGTAATAAATTTTTTTATTTAAAAAATTTTATTATCAGCTGTCTCTACAGTTTGCTTGCTCTTATTAGCTGATAAAAAAATATTCCAGAGCAATTCACTGGCACTGGCATTAAGTTGTAAATCTATCCTTTGTCATAGAGCAAGAATACACTTCAGATCAACTCAAGAAAATAACTTCACTGAAAAGTGTCACAGAAGTACCCATATCCATTTATCATGCATTCCAGTGTCTTGTAGTCGCCTTTGCAATTGCCTAACTTCTAACCCAGTTTCATTTTGTAGTCTAAAAATAAGGAATCACTCAAGTGAGATGTCCCTTCAGAGCATTGTTGAAAAAAATATTAAACGTAGAGATATCCCATATCCCTGTTCAAAACGTTAAAAATATATTAAATGAGCACACAGAGAAAATATCCATAAGTATCGTCTATGTTCTAATTAGTTTTTGTTTCTCCCTTTTTGATACCTCCAACTTCTGAGGCCCTTCCTTTGTAGTCATTTGGCTCTGTCATATTTAACTTCTTTTGATACTCTGCAAGCATTTCTATTTTTGCACCCATGCAAATGACCTTTTTATACTGGGGTGAAGGGGAAGCATTTAATTTTTAATTAAATGGGGTGACATTGGTCAACATGAACATATAGGTTTCAGGTGTGGGTTTCTATGTTACAAGATCTGAGTATTGCACCACGTGTCCACTACCCAAAGTCAAATCTCCTGTCACCATATGTTAGAATCCCCTTTCTCCCCGCTCCCCAACCTTCCCTCTGGCAACCACCACACTGCTGTTTATGTTCATGAGTTTCAGTTTTATATCCCACATATGAGTGAAGTCACATGGTTCTTAGCTTTTCCTGGCTGACTTATTTCACTTAGCATCATGTTCTCAAGGTCCATCCATGTTGTTGCAAATGGTGCTATTTCATCCTTTCTTATGGCTGAGTAGTACTCCGTTGTGTATGTGTACCACCTCTTCTTTATCCAGTCCTCTATCGCAGGACACTTTGGTTGTTTCCATGTCTTGTGCACCGTGAATAATGCTGCAGTGAACATAGGGGTGCATATATCTTCGTGAATACATGATTTTGAGTTTTTCAGGTATATACCCAGGAGAAGGATTGATGGGTCATATGGTAGCTCTATTCTTAATTTTTTGAGGAATCGCCAAACTGCTTTCCATAGTGGTTGTATCAGTGAAAGGGTTCCCTTTTTTCCCATAATCTCTCCAACGCTTGTTATTGTCTTATTGATAATGGCCACTCTTAACAGGTCTGAGGTGGTACCTCATTATAATTTTCATTTGTAATTTTTTATCTGGTAACTTCGACCGGTTATTTTCCTTCTTGAGGGTAAACATTAATTTCTATTGGGACATATGTTCCACTATTAATCCCTTCTTGCTCTTGTTCATTTTCCATACTCATCACCTGGACTTTGAAAAATGGTGGCTATACCTCCACACCACGTTTCACTTGTTTTGCCATGAGAATTGCCAATGTCAAGCTTAAAATCCTATAAATGAATAAACATTTGACTGATAGCTCTTCCCCTGTCTCAACTATAAGTATCTGAATTTATTTCCTACATTTGGGAAATTCCCTACTTCGTGCGTCTGGAGGGTAGAACCACAGAAACTGGTTTTCCATCTTTGCTCGCAGTCAGGGCATGGGCACGCGGCCAAGACTTAGCCCTCCGGGGTTTTGAATTATGCCCAAAGACAGCAGAAGCTCCACCCTGGTGGTGGCAGCCACATCTGAGTTTTGGAAACTGCAGGGGTGTAGTGACTGGCAGGCAGGACCCAGAGCAGGTGGTGCTGTTAGATCAGCTTTGTGGCCCTAACTTCCTGGTCATTCTATAAGCTCTCCAACAGCCTTTCAACACATCTGCTTATCTCAGCCACTTTCTGTTGCTGCAACTAAGAATGCTGTGGGTGGGCCACACAGCAGAATGCAAACTCAGGGGTGTCAGAGATGGATCAGCTGGGTTCAGCAGGTTCATGCCATAGACGAAGTATAGAAAACGCCTCCGCCTGCCATGCAGGTCCTCGCAGCCTGAGTTCACCATGCAGACGCCTGCACGCCCCACCGTGTCTGCAGCAGGGTTATGAACAGCAAGCACAGCACAGGAGTTAGAGGAAAGGTGGGAAGTATGGGCCCTGTTGTCTCAGTAATATTTTTTGACACCAAAAGAAATACCTAACTGCCCTAGCTGGTTTGGCTCAGTGGATAGAGCATCAGCCTGAGGACTGGAGGATCCCAGGTTCAATGCCCATGGGTTACGGGCTTTATTCCTAGTGGGGGATGTGCAGGAGGTAGCCAATCAATGATTCTCTCTCATCATTGATGTTTCTATCTTCCCCTCTCCCTTCCTCTCTGAAATCAATAAATATATACTAACTTAAATATATAAATCAATAATATATATACTAACTACTTTAAGTAGTTACATCCAATAATAAGTACTTATGTCCTAACAATAGCTTGAAGAAATACACAAATCTAAAGAAATTTTTTTTTATTTCATTGCTCAGTAACTACAATGATTTAGTAACAGGATGTTGGGAATTGCTTAATTTCTCAAACCTTGGAATCAAATTAGACACTATTGCCTTCATTCCCTGTTTGACATTGAAAGGAATGTGGCGTGATCTAATGTTGAAACTGACCTACTTCAAACTAGTAGTTCACGTCTAACATGTCAAGTATCACTATGATTCCCCCAAAAGTTTAAAATATCCCATGGAGTGCCTGTGAGTTTGTTGCCCAAGGGTGCCTTAACTCACAACCTGGGAACCACAAATCTAGGCAATGGAATCAGTGAAACATTCTGAGCAGGCAATCATCATGATGAATGTTTTAGAAAACTGAATCTGGCATTGGTGTTAAAGATGGATGGCAGCGTTAAAATACAATAAACAAATGGAGGCCAGCCTTGACAATTCTGAGGAGACAAAACCAGTTTAGTCATACAAACAAATCATAATTTAGCTTATTTTGCTACAACAACTTGCTCTGGTTTGTTTCTTGCTTTTGCTTCAGGAAATCATAAGCAACACTTGACCCCTTTCATGAGGTTGACATAAGGTAGCCACTGAAAATCGCTGTGAAGAATAAGCAGTCACTGCGAGTTTGTAACTTCAGAACCAGCTCAAAATGGTCCTATCCTGTTTCTGACATGTTACTGAGTTACCTTTCATAGTCAACAGACCAAAACCGCAACTCATGAAGCCAAAGCACGCGCAGAGGAGAGAACTTTGGCCTCCGGCTACACACGGGACCAAAGAACTGGGACATGACCAGTATTTGAACCAAAACCCTTTCAGAAGCAAAGGGTCAGTTGTGCAGGAAGATCAATGCTGAAGCCCCTTGCCAGAATCCTATCTAATAAAGAGGGAATATGCTAATTGACTGCCATGCCCTCAAAGATGGCAGCACCCACAACCACAAGATGGCGGCACCCAGTCCCCTCAGTCCCGCCAGGGGGTGGCAGGTGCACGGCAAGGCCAGGCCGGGCCCACCCCCAGGCAGGTCAGACCAATCCGTGCACCTGCCTCGGGAGTCCCCCAGTCCCCTCAGCCCCCCAGCCACACAGGGCCAGCCTGAGGCACAGGCAAGCCTCGGATGGTGGCTGCCCGGCTGCCCAGCTGCCCAGGGCCGCCCAAGGCTTGTAACCAGGGCTGGCCGAGGCTTGCGCTGCTGGCAGTGGCAGCAGCAGAGGTGTGATGGGGGCATCGCCTTCCCCTGATCACTGGATCGCCTCCCACCCCTGAGGGCTCCCGGACTGTGAGAGGGGGCAGGCTGGGCTGAGAGACCCCCCCTAGTTTACCATAAATGGTCAAGTTCCAAAGCTCTCCAACACCTGCACCACCAGTGCTTCTTCCACATGCTAGCAGCCTGTTTCCCTTAGCCTTTGCCTTTAAAACCCCTTGATTAAAAGCAAACTCCATTGAGAGTTGGGGTTTTAAGTGATTGCTTCCTGTTCTCCTTACTTGACTCCCTGCAAATACTAGTATAACAGCTTTAATCTCTCCATTGCAAACCTCGATGTGCAGTGTTTGGCTTTGCTGCACATAGGGCAAGCAGACCCTTGAATGGTTTGGTTTGGTAATATTTTTCTCACCATATCAGCTGCTTTATAACAATATACCCCTGAGCCTCATTCCATGTTTTAATTTGAGTGCTCCTGGTTTGCACAATAAACTTTTACTAATTGCTACTTCAGTAACTCATTGGTTTTACTTTGGCTATTTATGAACTTTTAAGAGGATTAAGAGAATACAGTCAAGGACATCAGGACAATGTAGGAATCAAATGTGTAAGGGCCATAGCAGCAAAGGTGTAAAGAAAGATTCAAACACAAGAAAGCTACAGGAATTTATTGATGACATAGGGTGTGGGGGGAAGGAATCCATATACATAAAAGGTTTGAGCAAGGTGTCAGAATAAGAATTAGTTATAAAATTAGGTTATTAAAACTTCAGCTTGCAGCCCATCCCAGCCAGACAAATCTGGATTAGAATTCCAGCCCACACACTGTTTCATCAAACTGGAGGCTTTGGCTAGAAATAAATGATAAAGATTTCAAGGGTCTTATGATTTGCAAACCGGAAACACAACTAGTCAATACCCAGAGTGTTCTGTAAAAGACAGAAAAGCTAAGGGTCCTCACAGTAAAAAGTACATTCTTGAAAAGAATGAGTTCATAGCCTGTGGATTGGTCCAAAATGGTAATCCTCTAGAATCTAAACGACCTGAGGTCTGGATAATGGCTGTCAGTAGTTTGGATATGTGAACATTTTTTCCTTCGTCTTTCAAGGAGTGATCAGAAAGTCACCTGGAGGTTTGATGTATATCCAGGTATTGATGTTGGATTAGAAATTCCAAAAGTCAGGTCAAACCAGTTTGGCTCAGTGGATAGAGCATCGGCCTGTGGACTGAAGGGTCCCAGGTTCGATTCCGGTCAAGGGCATGTACCTGGGTTGCGGGCACATCCCCAGTAGGGGGCGTGCAGGAGGCAGCTGATCGATGTTTCTCTCTCATTGATGTTTCTGACTATCTCTCTCTTTCTTCCTCTCTGTAAAAAATCAATAAAATGTATCAAAAAAAAAAAAATTCCAAAAGTCAGTTCCCAGGCTAGTTAAAACAAGAATAGAATCATTTCCTCATACTTCAATCTGCTTGATTTCAATAATTTAGCAGCTTGACTATAGTGATTCCATTTTATTTCTTCACTCTATTTCTTACCACTAAAATCTGGTCTTTGACAAATTACTTCTCTCAGTCTCCTTTCTTACCAGTAAAATAGGGATAATTGTGTCCAGCACTTGGCAAAGGTACTCAAATTCTGATGGTGATTAGTACTACAATTCAAACTTTATCTTGATAAATTATTTCTTTCATAATCTTGCCCTTAGCCATGCTGGCACTCTCTCCTGCTCTGTAATGCCCTCATTTTACTATGACTTTGCAAAACTCACATATTCAACTTCCCTGTCACTGGGATCTCTTAGGCTCAAATACAACCATCTTGAAAAACAAACAAAAAACAAAACACCATTCTCATCCCCTCCAGCTACCCTATATCTCCTATTCATTCACTCACTGTCCTTTTCCCCTTCTAGTCTGATTACATGAGAGTACTTAGAGTGCACAAATTAATAGAGACAGAAAGTAGAATAGAGGTTTCAAGGGGCTGGGTGGAGAAGGGAACAGGAACTTTAACACGTATAGTTTTTGTTTGACAAGATGAAAAGTTCTGGAAATGGATAGTGGTGATGGATGCACAACACTGTGAAAGTACTTAATGTCACTTGATGTACACTTAAATAGTAAAAATGGCAAATTTTGTTATGTACTACAATACTATGCTACAATCCTATATAATAAAGAGGTAATATGCAAATTGACCATCACTCCAACACACAATATAGCCCCCATGAGGTCAAAGATGGCCACCCCCATGTGGACACAAGATGGCCACCACAAGATAGATGGCTGGCAGGGGAGGGCAGTTGGGAGCGACCAGGCCTGCAGGGGAGGGCAGTTGGGGGCAACCAGGCTGGCAAGGGAGGACAGTTAGGCATGACTGGACTAGCAGGGGAGGGCAGTTAGGGGCAATCAGACCAGCAAGGGAGCAGTTCGGCGTCAATCAGGCTGGCAGGGGGGTTGTTAGGGGGTTATCAGGCTGGCAGGCAGAAGTGGTTAGGGACAATCAGGCAGAGGCAGGTGAGCAGATGGGAGCCAGCAGTCTTGGATTGTGAGAGGGTTCAGGCTGGGCTGAATTTTGTGCACTGGGCCTCTTAGCTTTTAATAAAATGTATTGAGGTTTACCAAAGTGTACTAACCTTAAGTATACAGGTTAATAAATTACTGCCTCCCTCTGTAGTAGGCAGTTAGCCAGACATGAGCAGAGCAAAGACAATGGGCCAAGTGCAACAGGTCTCTGGTGTGGAAAGCGCCGGAGCCTAGCAACAAGAAAAAAACTGGAAAAACAAGGACCTCGCACCCCAGGTAACCTTTCATTCCCTACCATATCACTGGTCATTTGGCTTAGACGCCCTGATCTTTCATATCACTGGTCAGGTGGTCCTGACACTTCCCCTGACCTCTCCTCCCTGGCATGATGGTAGTCATGTAGGTTAAACCCCTTAGAGGGGGAACAACAAACAGCACCCATGAACAGCCCTTAAATATTGAGCCCCCAGGATAATGAGGTTCTGACCTGCATCAGATACATTTAGGCCTCAGTTGTGTTTCAGCTCCAGGCCCAGAAAAGCAGCAAAACCTCAGGACCAGTTTTGTTGACTAACGACCCTGAAGGGACACACCTGGAAAGCTGATGGCTATTCTATTGAGGTTCTCCCCTGGGACTTCCCCTAGAATCTCCACCCTTAAGAGCCCTTGGGACTGGAGAACACAGTGGTTCTCCCTCTCTGGAGAATGCCCACTCCTTTCCCTCCTTCCCATCCATCTCTTCCCCCCTTCCCCCAGGAAAGTTACCTTTACCTTTCTCTCTTTCTCCTAAGCTCCTTTCTTTCTCTCTTTCTCCTAAGCCCCAAGGGCCTTTCTTTTTTTGTTTTTGTTAAACCTCATCCAAGGATATTTTTCCATTGATTTTTAGAGTAAGTGGAAAGGAAGGGGAGAGACAAAGGAAACATTGATATTAGAAAGAAACATCGATTGGTTGCCTCCCACATGCAATCATCAGGGCAGGAGATCAAGCTACAACCAATATGTGCCCTTGGCTGGAATTGAACCAGGACCCTTCAATCTGCAGGCTGACTCTCTATCCACTGAGCCAAACCAGCTAGGGCAGTCCTTCTTTTGCTTCTGTAACTTGTTTTCTGAGCACATTTCTTCTACAGTTCACTTCTTCTGCCTCTGTAACTTTCTGAATAAACTTTCTCTTATAGTTTGAGTCATATCTCTAAATATTTTCTTAGCCAGAACTCAAGCACCAAGGTTCAATAGCCAGTAAAATTCTGGTGTCCTTTTTGCTACCACCACCACCTCCAGAGAGGAGCACTATTCTGACAGAAAATCACCATCTCTGAGTATTCTTCTACTGAACGTCATATAAATGAATTAGAGGCCCAGTGCACGAAATCATGCACTTGGGGGAGGGGGCATCTCTCAGCCTGGCCTGCACCCTCTCGCAGTCTGGGAGCCCTAGGGGGATATCTGACTGATGGCTTAGTGGGACTTCCTTAGTATTGCTGCTGTGCTCGCCAGCTCTGAACCTGGCTTCTGGCTGAACAGTGCTCCTCCCCCTATGGGAGCACACTGACCACCAGGGGGCAGCTCCTGCATTGAGTGTCTGCCCCCTGGTGGTCAGCGCGCATCATAGTGACCGGTCATTCTACCATTCGGTATTTTGCATATTAGCCTTTCATTATGTAGGATATGCTGTAGATGAGGCCCCTAAAACAGTGGTCGGCAAGCCACGGTTTGCCGCTCTGTTGACTAATGAGTTTGCTGACCACTGCCCTAGAACCATAAGAAGTGCAAAAAATTCACTGTTAACTCATTCTCAAATTGCCCCCACTTAAAATAAAATTGCCCCCCCCCCGCCCCCCACCGTGGGGCGTGTGTTGCACCTTGGGAACCACTGGGCTTGATACTTTTCCTCTCTGAGCTTCATTTCTGAATATATATGCATATACCATGGGAATTGTAATCTCTTCTCCGCCTACCTCACTGGGTTGTCATGAGGAGGTTCTGAGTTAATAAACCTAGAAATGTTTCAGCAAGTAAGTGATGTCTAAACGGGAAGGGATTGTTATTTTTAAGCTCATGGGTACCCTCGCAGGTAGCAGGTGCTGATTCGGGGAGGAGGCATGATTGTTTCCTGGGACTGTAGCTATGGAAGCTTTGCAGAGGGTTCCGCAGGCCTCAGAGGGGCGGGCTCTGGCCAGCAGCCCTGTAACGGTGGTTGTCCCTGGACGCGCTGGCGGGGGGTGAGGCCAAAGGGGGAGTAACTGTCAAACCTTCCCACTTGGTGCCATTCTTTAAATTGTATGTGGCTGTTTCACAGCTGTACCTGCTCAGGGTGGGGCTCCAATCTCCTGGAGCAGGGTGGGGGCTGGGCCAGGGCAGAACCAGGCTGGCTAGGAGGGCAGATTTAGCCGCGCCCCGGCAAGGTTTAGCGCGCTTCCGCTGCAGAAACAGTGCCACTGCTGTTGCGGGGGCGGGTTTGGCCTTGGGGGAGCCGCTCAAGCCTGCCTCCAGAGTCATGCCCGGTCTCAGCAGAGAGGGCCCGGCAGCGGCAGGCTGCAGGCCCTGGGTGCCTCAGGGGCACTGATGGGTGGTCGCCCCTGGCAGGGGTAGTGGGGGAAGAGATCGGGAGTCCGAGGTACAGGCTGCAGCTACCCCCGAGGCTGGGTCTTCTCCCCGTCTGGTCAGCCTCCCCATCACCCTGGGGCTGCGGGGACTGGGGTAGGGTGTCCATCCGTCCCCCCTCAGGTGCTGGGGCTGGGGTAGGGTGGCCGCTTCCTCTTCCTTCTTTGCAGTCGGGGATCCTGTCAGGCACTCTCCTCAGAACCCTGGGAACTTGACTACAGCCACCCGCCCCCTGCTGCACGTGCAGCCTCCTGCTGGTCTGTCAATATGCAAATTGGTTGTTACTGGGACACCCTAATGGATAATTAGCATATTACTTCTTTATATGTATAGATTTGTCCATTTCGTCATTGTCAAATGTGTTGGCATGAATTGCTCAAAATATCCTCTTATATTTTTCATATCAGTAGGATCTGAAGGCTATCCTCTTTCTCATTCTTGATATCAGTAATATGTAATTTCTCTTTTCTCTTGATCAGTCTTGTTAGTGTTTCATCAATTTTATATTGCTTTTCTTTGTTGTAAATCTGCTCTTTTTCAGAATTTCTACTCTTATTCATTTCCACCTATATTAGTTGTAATTTAGTGTTCTTTTTCTATTTTCTTAAAACAGAAGAGTAGATAACTTCATTTCAAGTTTTCTCATACCCAGTTGTCAAAAAAAGAAACAACAGGCAAAATGGAGTCACTTCTGCTAAGCTAACTCACCAAACCAAAACTAAATAATTAACCTAATTGCAGTTTCTGACTCTCCCTGGAGTCAAATTTTTACACCAATTAGTCTGAAATTTCCTGGTCAACACTGAGGTATCTACCTAATAAGATCCCTTGCCTTCACCTACAGGAGGCTTACTTGTCAAAATAATCCCCTCTTTTAACTTCTTAGTCCCACCTACTTTCTGCCTACAGAACCATTTCATTTTGTTCAACTCAGTTGAACTTTCTAGTTGCTAGATTGGACGCTGCCCAATTTATGGATTGCTTAATAAAGCCAATTAAATCTTCAAATTTACTCTGTTGGATTTTGCTTTACAAACTATAATTTTTTCTCTAAGGGCCAGATAGCTGCATCCCACTCATTTGGCTATGTCATATTTTCTTTACTTATCATTGTGTTTAAAATATTTTCCAATTTCTATTGTGATTTTTTTCTTTCACCTATGCATAATCTGACTTCTTGTCTCATTACTCTATCAATACAATCTTCACTTAGGTCACCAATGATCTGCCTGTGGATAAATCCATTAGACTTTCAATTTCATTTAGACCTTTAAACAGTTGAGGACACTATTAACTACTTCCTTGAAGTTCAGGCTCTTGGCTCTGCCTGAAAAGAACAAATTTTCCTCTACTCTCAAGGGTATTCTGGCTGGTCTAATAATCAAATAGACATGAGAAAGATTCGTAAGAAAAAAATAACCAAATTTAATAGATACAAAGACCCCACATGCATAAGAGGTTCAGAGATAGAAAGGGGGATTAGCCCAACCAGCGTGGCTCAGTTGTTGAGCGTCAACCTATGAACCAGGAGGTCACGGTTCAATTCCCAGTCAGGGCACGGCACATGCCCGGATTGTGAGCTCAATCCCTTTGGGGTATGCAGGAGGCAGTCAATCAATGATTCTCTCTCATCATTAATGTTTGTATTTCTCTCCCTCTTCTTTCCTCTCTGAAATCAATAAAAAATATATTTTAAAAAAAGATAGGGGGATTAGCCCTAGCCGGTTGGTTCAGTGGATAGAGTGTTGGCCAGCACACTGACGGGTCCCAGGTTCAATCTAGCTCAATCCCTGGCCCTTATTGGGGCATGCTCCCGCATTGGGGCAGCAACCAATCAATTGACTCTCTCACATTGATGTTTCTCTCTCTCAGTCTCTCTCTCCCTTCCTCTCTTTCTAAAAATCAATGGGAAAAATATCCTCAGGTAAGATTAACAAAAAAATAAATAATCTATATATATAAAAACCTAAGTGACCATCCAATTGTCCAACTGTCTGACCAGTAGCTATGATGTGCACTGACCACCAGGGGCAGGGCAGATACTCAATGCAGGAACTGCCGAACTGTGGTGAGTTGGCAGCTGCATTCTCAGGTGACGTACCTGAAACCAGAGAGGAAGGAGCCTGATTCAGAGAACTGCCATCTCACAATCCAGGACCCCTCAGGGGATGTTGTAGAGTCTATTTCGGCCCAATCCCCACAGGCCAGGCTGAGGGACCTCACCAGTGCACGAATCCGTGCACCAGGCCTCTAGTAAATAAATAAAAATGAAAATGTAAACTAGCCCTGGCTAGTGTGGCTCAATTGGTTGGGCATCATCCCATGCACCATAAGATTGCTAGTTCCATTCACAGTCAGGGCACATACCCAAGTTGTGAGCTCGATCCCCAGTAGGGGGCATGCAGGGGCAGCTAATCCATGTTCTGTTCTTACATTGATGTTTCTCTCTCTCCCTTTTTCTCTCTCTAAAAATCAATTTTAAAAAAATTTAATGCAGGCTCTCTGCTCCTCCTTTTTTCAGACAGCCTCTCCTCCTGCGCTGTGCCAGCAGCCACAACCCTGAGACACAATGGTGAAGGTCGGAATGAACGGATTTGGCCGCATTGGGCGCCTGGTCACCAGGGCTGCTTTTAACTCTGGCAAAGTGGATATTGTCGCCATCAATGACCCCTTCATTGACCTCAACTACATGGTCTACATGTTCCAGTATGATTCTACTCATGGCAAGTTCAAAGGCACAGTCAAGGCTGAGAACGGGAAGCTTGTCATCAATGGGAAGTCCATCTCCATCTTCCAGGAGCGAGATCCCGCCAACATCAAATGGGGTGATGCTGGTGCTGAGTATGTTGTGGAGTCCACCGGTGTCTTCACTACCATGGAGAAGGCTGGGGCTCACTTGAAGGGCGGAGCCAAGAGGGTCATCATCTCTGCCCCTTCTGCGGATGCCCCCATGTTTGTGATGGGTGTGAACCATGACAAGTATGACAACTCCCTCAAGATTGTCAGCAATGCCTCCTGCACCACCAACTGCTTGGCCCCCCTGGCCAAGGTCATCCATGACAACTTTGGCATCGTGGAGGGGCTCATGACCACAGTCCATGCCATCACTGCCACCCAGAAGACCGTGGATGGCCCCTCTGGGAAGCTGTGGCGTGATGGCCGAGGGGCTGCCCAGAACATCATCCCTGCTTCTACTGGCGCTGCCAAGGCTGTGGGCAAGGTCATCCCTGAGCTGAATGGGAAGCTCACTGGCATGGCCTTCCGTGTCCCCACCCCCAATGTGTCGGTTGTGGATCTGACCTGCCGCCTGGAGAAAGCTGCCAAATACGATGATATCAAGAAGGTAGTGAAGCAGGCGGCAGAGGGCCCCCTCAAGGGCATCCTTGGCTATACTGAGGACCAGGTTGTCTCCTGCGACTTTAACAGTGATACCCACTCCTCCACCTTTGATGCTGGGGCTGGCATTGCCCTCAATGACCACTTTGTCAAGCTCATTTCCTGGTATGACAATGAATTTGGCTACAGCAACAGGGTGGTGGACCTTATGGTCCACATGGCCTCCAAGGAGTAAGAGCCCCCTGGACCACCAGCCCCAGCAAGAGGAAGAGAGGCCCTCCGCTGCTGGGGAGTCCTTGCCCCAGATCAGTCCCCCGACACTGAGAATCTCCTGGCCACCGTTTCCATCCCAGACCCCCTGAAGAAGGGGAGGGCCGTAGGGAGCCCTACTTTGTCGTGCACCATCAATAAAGTTCACTGTACCCAGCCAAAAAAAAAAAAAAATTTAATGCAAACTAACCTTGGCCAACTGGTTCAATTGATTGGAGCATCTTACTGTACACCAAAAGGTTGCAGGTTTCATTCCTGGTCAGGGCACATACCTAGGTTTTGTGTTTGATCCCCACTTGGGATGTGTATGGGAGGCAACTGATATGTGTTTTTCTGTCACATTTCTCTCTCTCTCTCCCACTTCCTTTTTTCTGGGGATCAGTAAAAACATATCCTCAGGTGAGAATCTACATATATAAAAGGCTAATATGTGAGGTGTCCCCTCAGGAGTTCAACTGGGAGACCAGGAGTTCACTCGCTCACTCTGACATGCACTGACCACCAGGGGGCGGTGTGGAACAAAGGAAAGCCCTGGCCAGCAGCCAGAAGGCCCTAATTGGCCCTGATTGCTGGCCAGGCCTAGGGACCCTAACCATGCACAGATTTCATGCACGGGGCCTCTAGTTTAAAAATAAAAATGCAACCTATGCTCTGGCTGGATAGCTCTGTTAGTTAAAGTGTCATCCCAATATGCCAAGGTTGTGGGTTCCATACCCCATCAGGGTACATACAAGAATCAACCAATTAATGCATAAATAAGTGAAACAACAAACTTATGTTTCTCTCTCTACCTTCCTCTCTCTCTCAAATCAATAAATTAAAAAGTGTTAAAAATGCAACCTTCTTTAATATTAATTTTGTATTCTGCTACTTTACTGAATTCATTGATCAGTTGTAGTAGTTTTTGTGTTGTGTGTTGTGTGTTTTTTTTTTGTAGAATATGCAGTGTTCTCTATATATGGTATCATGTCTTCTGTAAATAATAAATTTTACTTCTTCCTTTCCAATTTGGATGCCTTTTATTTGTTTTCTTGTCTGATTGCTGTGATTAGATCTTCGAATGCTATGATGAACATGACAACCCTGTGTTGTTCCTGATCTTAAGAAAAATGCTGTTAGCTGGGGGTTTGTCACATATGGCTTTTATTGTGTTGAGATGCATTCCCTCTACTTCCCCATTGCTGAGAGTTTTTATCATAAATAAATGCTGGATTTTGTCAAATGTTTTTTCTGCAACTATTGATATGATTATATGACATTTATCACTCATTTTGTTTATGTGGTGTATCATGTTAATTGATTTGTGGGTTTTGAACCAACCTTGCATCCCAGAAATAAATCCCACTTGCTGGTAGTGTGTAATCTTTTTAATGTATTGCTGAATTCAGATTGCTAGGCAGAGTAGCCTTGGTTGTAGGTCCTTGCTCTAATCACTTTGAATATCTCATGCCAATCCCCTTTAGTCTGAAATGTTTTTGTTGAGAAATCAGCTGACAGCCTTATGGGAGCTCCCTTGTCAGTAACTAACTGCTTTTCTCTTGCTGCTTTTTAGAGTCTCTCTTTGTGTTTAACCTTTGCCATTTACATATATATATATATACACACACACACACACACACACACACACACACACACACACACACATATATTTCAGAGAGGAAGAGAGAGAGAGAGAAACATCAATGATGAGAGAGAATCATTGATCGGCTGCCTCCTGCAAGCCCCCCAGTGGGGTTCATGCCCACAACCCAGGCATGTGCCCTTGACCAGAATCGAACCTGGGACCTTTCAGTTCGCAGGCTGACACTCCATCCACTAAGCCAAAGCAGCCAGGGCTAACCTTTGCCATTTTAATCTTGGTGAATCTTGGCGGGCGCCTTTTGGGGTTTGTTTTTGGGGGGAACGCTCTGTGCTTCCTAGACTTGTGTGTCTTTTCCTTCACCAGGTTAGAAAAAGTCTTCAGTCATTTTTTCAAATAGGTTCTCAATCCCTTATTCTCTCTTTTTCTTTGGTACTCCTATGATATAAATGTTGTTATGCTTTATGTTGTCCCACAGGTCCCTGAAACTATCCTCATTTTTAAATCATCTTTTTTTTTTTTTTTTTTTTTTGCTATTCTGGTTGGGTGTTTTCTGCTACCATGTCTTCTAAAGTGCTGATTCAGAACTCTACTTCATCTTGATTTTTTGTTGATTCCTTCTAATGTATTCTTCATTTCTCTTATTGTATTCTTTATTTCTGACTGGTTCTTTTTTATAGTTTCTATGTCCCTTTTTATACTTACTATATCTTTGTTGAGGTTCTCACTGAGTTCATTTATTCTTCCTCTGAGTTTCTTGGGCATCCTTATGACTGTTGTTTCAAACTCTGCATCTAGTAGATTACTTACTTCCATTTAATTTACTTCTTTTTCTTGAGATTTATTCTCTTCTTTCTTTTCTTTTTTTAATGTTTTAAAACATAATTTTTCTTTTCTTTTTAAAATATTTTATTGATTTCAGAGAGGAAGAGAGAGGGAGAGAGAGATAGAAACATCAATGATGAGAGAGAATCACTGATTGTCTGCCTCCTGCACAACCCCTACCAGGGATCTAGCCTGCAATCTAGGCATGTGCCCTTGGCCGGAATCAATCCTGGGACCCTTCAGTCCACAGGCCAATGCTCTATCCACTAAGCCAGTGGTTCTCAACCTTTGTAATGCCGCGACGACCCTTTAATACAGTTCCTCATGTTGTGGTGACCCCCAACCATAAAATTATTTTCGTTGCTACTTCATAACTGTAATTTTGCTACTGTTAATGAATCGTAATGTAAGTATCTGTGTTTTCCGATGGTCTTAGGCTCTACAGCAGCAGTTCTCAACCTGTGGGTCTAAGTGACTAAACCAAATCAGCCAGGCCAATAATGTCCTTTTTAACTTAAATAACAAACAAAGAAAAAGAACACCAAACTTTTAATTTTGCATTACCTTATTTTTGGTATTTAAATTTACTCACTTGATGCCCTAACCAGTTTGGCTCAGTGGATAGAGTGTTGGCCTGTGGACTGAAAGGTCCCAGGTTCAATTCCAGTCAAGGGCATGTACCTTGGTTGCGGGCACATCCCCAGTAGGAGGTGTGCATGAGGCAGCTGATCGGTGTTTCTCTCTCATCGATGTTTCTAACTCTATTCCTCTCCCTTCCTCTCTGTAAAAAATCAATTATATATATATATATATATATATATAAAATAAATAAATAAATTTACTCACTTGATAATTTATTTCAATCTTATTCAGCCTGACTTCACATAAGATTTTCTTTCTAAAGATTTTTTTCATAAACTTTCTACATCACTTTTAATACACACTCTTGTTCTCTCATTCATGCAGAAATAATCAGTGCAAAATTACTTTACTTCCCTTAACAAAAACACATCTCCAGATTGCATACCTTTTTTCAAGCCAAACCATATCCTTTTTTTTTTTTTTTTTTGGTATACACAGTTGTTTTTCCTATTACCATTAATTTCTGGAGCATTAATTACATATATTAGAATTCTTAACCTTTACATTTTTAATTGCTAGTGAAAACTAAAAAGTAAGCAATTTTGTTTTTGTTGTTAATCCTCACCTGAAGATACTTTTTCCATTGATTTTTGGAGGGGGGAGGGGAAGCATCATTGTGTGAGACACATTGACTGGTTGTCACCCCAAATGCATTCAACCAGGGCTGGGGGTCAAACCTGCAACACAGATATGTGCCCTTGACCAGGAACCAAACCTGAGTCCCTTCAGTGCACCGGCCAATGCTCTAACCACCGAGCTCACTGGCCAGGGTGAGAAGTAAGCAATTTGTAACTATCTGTTACACCAATATTTTTAGATACATTTATGAGCACATTTCATAATTTCTAGAAATATATGATCTCAAGCACCATAAAAATTTTTTGAATATATATATCTTCATTGATTTTAGAGAGGAAGGGAGAGGGATAGAGTGAGAAACATCGATGAGAGAGAAACATCAATCGGCTGCCCTGCCCCCTGCACACCCCTCACTGGGAATGCGCCCACAACTAACGTACATGCCCTTTGTTAGGTCACGCAGGGGGAAGTACATGCCCTTTGTTAGGTCACGCAGGGGGAAGTCCAGAGCCGATGCATGCATCTGCAAGGTAGATGGTGACAGAGATAACTGGCATCTGCAAGGTAGATGGTGACAGAGATAACTGGCGCCTTCCTAGACCCCTGGCCCAAGGCGAATTCCACACCTCTCATGCCCTCTGCCCTCCCCTCACTAAACAGCTGTATAAAAGAAGTGCCTATGCCCCTTTTTTGGCGGGAACTTCCCTGGCCCACCCTCGGACCCGCGAATTTCGCCCGGGAGCACAAGATTAAACCCCTCCCTTTTCTAATCGCCTGGACTCTCTGTGTTTTGTTTCCTGCGTCGCAAACTTCTCACCCTTGACCCGAATCGAAACCAGGACCCCTCAGTCCGCAGCTCTATCCACTGAGCCAAACCGGCCAGGGCCATAAAAAGTATTTTAATGTGGGGTGCAAGACATGTTTACTGATAGACACAAATATTTTTAATTCTGTAGCAGGCAGTTAGACAGACGTGAGCAGAGCAAGGACAATGGGCCAGGTATAGAAGGTCGCCAGGGCAAAAGCCCTGGTTGCCTTGCAAAAGACAATTGTAAGGTGGAACTTCACCTCCAGGGTAACCTTTTCTCCCCTAGTATATCTCTCTGGTCATGCAGTTTGGATCCCCACAACCTTTCCTATCACTGACCTTTCCTCCCTAAAGATATTATCTAGGCCTCAGTTGTATTTAGTCCCAGACCCCAAAAAGCAGCAAAACCAGACAAGTGACACCACAGCTGACATCAGGACCAGCTGCATTGAATAATGACCCTGTGCTCTGGTGCCCACCAATTAATCAGTGGAGACCCAGACTGACGGAGGCTAAGACCAACAAGTGGTTAGCATAATTACGTGTAGAAGTTAGAAGGCTAATGGACTTTGGTATTCAGCAAGTGCTGAAAATCAGCATTGTATTACCCTGCTGCTGGCTGAATGGCTGAAGGCAATCCCCTAACCTGATAGTCCTTTATTGTTTACCAAATCTTACCATTGACACGTCTGTTTGCTTTGCTAAAGGGCAAATGTGTATTCTAGTAAATAGAAAGCTAATGGGTCCGGGCATTTGGGGAACCTCTCTGCTAGAACGTAAGGTCTCCACCTGGCTCTCCCATGCCTTCCAAATTTATATTTCTTGTCTAGTATATCCGTTTGTGTGCAGCCCCTTCTCCAGACCTTGAACCCTAGCCATGCCAGTCTCGGCTTCACACCAGACCCTGAAAGGACACACCTGGAATGCTGCTGAATAGCCCATTAAGGTTTTCCCCTGGGACCTCCCCTAAAATCTCCACCCTTACAACCCTCAGGACTGGAAGACCTATGGAGCTTTTCTTTCCCTCACTCTCCCTTTACCCCTCCCCGACCCAGGCACCTTACCATTACCTTCCTCACTCCTAAGCTCCAGGGCCCTGTTTTTTTCTCCCTCTTTAACTTGTTTTCTGAGCCCACTTCCACTGAAACATGCCAGCAAGCCAGGACAAGTGGGTAAGGAAAGTGAGACAGGTAGCTGAACAAACTGGCAGAGCAATTTACAGCAGATACAGAAGGTCACCTACCTAGAGATAATATCTAGACCTCAGTGGTATTTCAGCTCCAGACCCAGAAAAGCAGCAAAACCAAGTGGCCAACACCAGGACCAGCTGCAATGACTAATGACCCCCTTCCCTGACACTGACAATCAAGGTAAGGTAAAAAGGAATTGGTGGGCTTTCATTGGTTTTTGGAGCCAATACCTCAAGTATTGGGTTGTGGTGTAAATGGTGTCAAAAGACTGACAAGTGCATTCACCCACTGTTGGAATGTTTCTTTCCCTCTGGGTACATTTCTTATCGCTGTTGGTGTCTGTTATCAGGCATTAGTTTCCAATTCAGCCAAATTTCTGATCAGAAAGTTATTAAATCCTTTTAGATATCTTGTCAAGTTTCAGCTGGGATAAACAGTATTTCTGGTGATATTGAAGAATCCCACGGACAGATACAGAAGGTCACCTACCTTCTGTATCAAACCCGACCTGAGTTCAGCAACCGCATTACTTGAGTTCTGGCTAGGAAAGAATTCTGGCTAGAAGACCATTTACTTACTTACTTATTTATTTACTAGAGGCCCAGTGCACGAAATTCGTGCACTCAAAGGGGGTGGGTCCCTCAGCCCGGACTGCACCCTCTGGCAGTCTGAGAGCCCTCAGGGGATGTCTGACTGATGGCTTAGGCCCACTCCCCATAGATACATTTTAAATAAAGGAAAATATCTTAGTTGAAAAGAGTTTTATGTGAAATAATATAATTGCTCTACACTGTACTTTATATTCTCAACTCCTCTCAAAGAGATATTAATTGAGCCTATGTTCACTGAGTGCAGGACCAACTGCCACCACGCCGACCCAGCACTGACTGCCACGGGAGCTGTAATAAGACCCTGCTTTTCTCTCTTGGCCTCTGTCCGGGCCTGATCGCAGCCCCCTTGGCAGTCAGTGCTGGGTCGCCAGGACTGACTTCCACCACGCTGACCCAGCACTGACTGCCACGGGGGCTGCGATCTGCCAGGAACCAATTGCAGCATGTAATAATTACAAGGGTTCCGTCAAAAGGTTGATGGGACTTGGGAGGCTCAACAAGGGTGAGCCACATATGTAATTTACCTGTTGGAATTGGCTAAAAGGCATCTCCCCCAAACCTGGATAGGATTGTTAACTGTCAGACAGCTCAGGGCATTTTATTGCCTCCTGTTGGCCAAACACCTAACAGCTATAGGCTATTCCCCAAACTGACAGTGTTTCTATATATCCTTTGATACCTTACCCTTTGAAGTGTATCTCCCACCTTGCCTTAAGATTGGAATAAAAGCACGGGTCCTTGGTCAAGGGAGAGTCTTCAGTTCCCTTTAGCTGAAGCTCCTCTGACCCCCAATGCCTTATAAAAATATCTTTTGTCATCCTTGGACTCCTTCTTAATCATCTACGTGCAGCCCATTTCTCCAGAATGCTGAACCCTTTGTAAGGCTGGGAAAAGAACCCCGGCATTATGGTGCCCTGCTGAGGGACACCAACAGCGATCAAACCCTGCTTTTCTCTCTGGGCCTCTGTCCGGGCCTGATCACAGCCCCCTTGGCAGTCAGTGCCGGGTCGCTGAGGCGGCAACCCAGCACTGACTGCAGAATTGACTTCCCATGTTCAGTCGAGCCTTCTGTCCTTTTGGACGGTATGGACCCTGGCTCTTTATCTATAGAGAATATTGTTGAAAGTATCACAGATGTCCCCCTCTTTTTTCCCCATGGACCCCCTGCACCGTCCACCTCCCCCCCACCCAGGCTTTCACTACACTATTGTCTGGGTCCATGGGTTATGCATAAATGCATATAAGTTCTTTGGTTAATTTCTCCCCACCCACCCACCCCTGCCTTCCCTCTGAGATTCATCAGTCTGTTCATGCTTCTATGTCTCTGGATCTATTTTGTTCATCAGTTTATTTTGTTAATTAGATTCCACATATGAGTGAGATCATGTGATACTTGTCTTTCTCTGACTAGCTTATTTCCCTTAGCATAATACTCTCCAGACCATTTATTTATAAAATTACAGAGGCAGAAGTAATTCATAGAAGAAATGCGCTGAGGAAACAAGTTATAGAGGCAAAGGAAGAGCTCTTGAAGCTTGGGAAGCAGAGAGGAGGGGCAGGAGGGAAAGGTGAGGGTGTGCTCCCAGGAGCAAGAGCAGGTTGGGTCTGCCTTTCTTCCAAAAGGTTTGAGATGTTAGGGGAGGTCCCAGGGAAAGATTTCAATCGATTATTCAGCAGTTTTCCAGGTGTGGTCTCCATTGATTGATGGACCTACACTGGTCAGGGGGTCATTATTCAATGCAGCTGGTCCTGAGGTCAACTGTGGCAGGCTTTGCTGCTCTTCTGGGCCTGGAGCCGAAATACAACTGAGGCCTAGATGTTATCTCTAGGGAGGAAAGGTCAGGGGGTCCAAACTGCATGACTAGCAATGTGCTAGGGGAGGAAATGGCCCCCTGAGGGCAAGGTCCCATCCTGCATTTGCCTTTGCTAGGCACCCAGGGCTTCTGCACCCACGCTGGTGACCTTCTGCACCTGGCCCATTGTCTTTACTCTGCTCATATTTGTCTAACTGCCTACCACACTTACATTTCTATATTCTTTTTTTTTTTTAGTCGGTTGATTCTTGTCTGTATCCTGACTGGAGATTGAACCCTGACCTTAGTATATTGGGACAATGCTCTAATCAACTGAGGTACAGTGCCAGGGCTATATATTTTTAATCTAATTGTAGTCTGAGCCAGGGCTTCACCAATGGGCTTTTATACCACAGTTCATGAATTCCCATGTGAAGGAATCCTAGAAATTTATCTTTTCTATCTCCTGACCATTTAACCCACTCGAGTAAAAAGGCTTTGGGTCACCAAACCTGGGACCCTTCAGTCCGCAGGCGGATGTTCTATCCACTGACCCAAACTTGCTCGGGCAACTGTTCACTTGGGCAACTGTTCACTTGCTTTTTCAGTGCAGCCTTCTTTCCTAGTCTGAGCTATCCCAGATTTGCTTTAACGATTCCCAAACACCGGGCATTTGGGGAGTTTTCCCTTTGCTGTTTTAACACCCGCTTTTCAGTGGAGGGGAAGCACTAAATTCTCCACTCAGAAAAGGAAGACACTTCTCCTGCTATTGCACTTAAAGGAGTCCCAGCCTAGCGCTGACGCCAGCCGCTCCCGCGCCTGGCACTCAGAACCCCCTCACGCGGGGTCACCGCTGATTAGCTCTGGTGTGGGCGGAGGGCAACTCGGCCGCCCGCAGACAGCGGGGGTGATAGGCTGCTGGAGACCCATCCCCCTCGCCGATTGGTGGGGGCCGTGCAGCCGGATTGGCGGAGCCCATAGGGCGGGCTCATCTCCGCTCGGCTCCAGCTCGCTGCGGTGCGGAGATGGCGACTACAGCTTGGCTGCTGGGGCGGCGTGTGGGGAGCTGGCGGCTGCGGGCGCCGCTGTCGCCGCTGGCCCGCGTCGTTTCCCAGCGGGCCCACTCGCTGCTGGCGGTGGACGATGCGATCAACGGACTGAATGAGGAGCAGAAGCAGGTAGGGAGCCTGACCCTCTTCCCGGCCCCTAGGCCTCCCGGCCTGGCCCCATCTGCCAGCTTCGGGGTCGCCTTGGCACTCGCCTGCCCGCCTGCCACCCGTGCGCCCGGCTGCGGGAGCGAGATGCGGAGGCAGGCAGGAAAGCTGCTGGAACGGAGGGTGTTCTGGTGGAGTTCGGGCAGGGGCCACCCGTGCGTGGCAAAGGGGCCTCAGTCTGCTTACACCTGAAGGAACACCGAGGTTAATCATTGTTCCCAATAAATTGCTTTCCAATACACACCCCGGGGGGCGTTGACATGCAGTGGAATCTCCCCCCCCAGAGTCCCAGCCCAAAGTTGAACAAAATACTTGAAAGATGTCATTCAGCGGGAGCTGAAGCAGAGCCCTTCCAGGAGGGAGGAGACTGTGCACTTGGACACAGTTCCCCGGGCAGGTGATTTTTCCTGAGGCAACAGCGAGCCTGTGCCAGAGTTTCCGGGAACTCCACGGCCCACTTGGATTTACAGACAGCAGGCAGAGCTTTAAATCACGCTGGAGAACTAGAAAGCAGTTCTAGTTCTCAAACTTTCCTGCCAAGAGGAGTTTGTAATGTCGTTAAGTAATTCCTTTTAGACAAAGGGCAGAAAAGAGCCAACAGGTGCTTACAACTGGGAGCGGGGGGCTACTGGAGAAGGCTGGACCAGTCCGTTCATGCAGGGCCTTGTCCTTCTAAGCACAAAGGAAGGCCATGGGATGATTTTATGTAGGGGAGTGACATTTAACAAATACTCATTAAGCGGTCTAGACTGAGGACCTCAAGAAAGAGGGGTGAAGATGATCTCTGAGGAAGCATAAACCACGGCCTCTTAAGTTTCAGTCCGATGCTGTTTGGTGAGGTATCATGGAGCCTGTTTCCCTGAATGTGTCCTCAGTAGTGGAGACGCTGTCTTCAGTGGCAATAACATGCTGTTAAAGAACTGTACATCTCTCTCCCTCTAGCTTCGTCACACCCTTTCTAAGTTCCTGCAGGAGCACCTAGCCCCCCAGGCCCAGGAGATTGATCGAAGCAATGAATTCAAGAACCTTCGAGTGAGTCTTAAGGCCCACATTGGGGGTGCGGGGGCGGGGGGGGGCGCAGTCTGGGAGCTGGGCTGTGCTGGGAGTTACCCTGCAGCCTAGAAGAACTCATACAGTCTTCTGGTAAATGAAGCCCCTTTCTGTGAAGTGTTTGGGTCTCTTTGTTCCAGGTGTCCAGGCGCCTGTGACTGGTTGCCTTCTCACGACTCACTGTGCTCTCTCCATTCTCTTGCCAGGAGTTTTGGAAGCAGCTGGGGAACCTGGGAGTCCTGGGTATCACCGCCCCTGGTGAGTATAGTTTCATTCCCTAAGGAGAACTTTTCTCTGTGTCTCACGTGCCCTTTAACACCAGAACTAAAAGAAGCAGGAAAGGAGTGAAAAGACTGCTCAAAGAAAAAAAAAGGGGGGGGGGGATTGTACTCAAAGAAACCCAGAACTTCCTCCCCCTTGGTCCTAGGAAAGCTCCCCTTGACTGTCAGCCTTCCTATTTTTTAGGCAGTGACATTGAGATGACAAAGAGCCAGTGTGGTTCACGTGGGTCAGAATCACTTGGACTCTTGAAGTCTGCGTGCTGAATAAGCTCTCCCAGGTGATGTTGGCAGCTTAGTCCCCTATTTTAGTCCCTAAATTCTTAAACTCTGTTCTACCAATAACATCTAGGCACGCAGCTTGGTCCTGGGGCCCCTTTGGAAACAGATGAAGTTGTGGAGGAATGCCAGTCTGAGCCTGCACATGAGGTCGCCAGATGATGTGTTACATACACTGTCCCTGGGCCTGTCCTGTGTCCCCTATGGGTCTTACTACTTGTTTTCAGGGATAAAGGGAGCTGGTGGTCTCTGATTTGGATGTTGGCCTCTGAAGGAGAGGCCCAGCCTGGCTGGCAGTGCCCAATAAATAGATGAGACTGTGGCCTCACCAGCTAAAGCCTGGGATGGCACACCCTGCTTCAGCTTGTATTCCTTGGCATTGGAATAGAGGTGGGAAAAACAGTGTACTTCTTACATCTCCCCCTCACCGCTTGGAGACAGTTCTTGCTCCGTTTTAAGCTGATCATAGAAAGTTAGATCATGAGTAATGATAAAATGAAGCCACTTAAAAATTAATTTAGACCACCTTAATGGAAAATAGGGGGAAAGCCACTGGAAACTCCCAAACAAGGCTTTCTTCCTCTGTGTCTTGGGGGTTTATGAACCCCATAGAGAATATGTTTCTGAACCAGATGGTATTTTAATGGAAGAAAGAGGTACTTAGAAATCAGAAACTTGAGAAGAAAGCCAGATACAAGTTCTGGTTTCTGCATGATTGTTCCGGTGGCTGTTTCCGCTGTCACCACCTGAGGGCTTTCCTTCCCTGAATTGCAAGGGGCGGGCCAGCCTTTCCGGAGAGCCTTGGGTGAGCCTGACTTCTTGGTCAAGAGTGAATATGTGCAGAGGATCTCACCAAGGCTTACCCAAATAGCAGGGCAGCAGTTGGCACCAGTTGACCAGCCACTTTTTTTTTTTTTTTTCCAGAGAGGAAGGGAGAGAGAGAAACATCAATGATGAGAGAGAATCATTGATCAGCTGCCTCCTGCATACCCCTACTGGAGATTGAGCCCAAACCAGGCATGAGCCCTTGACTGGAATTGAACCCGGGACCCTTCAGTCTGCAGGCTGATGCTCTATCCACTGAGCCAAACCGGCCAAGGTGATCCAGCCACTTTGATTTAGGATCTCCTGCCTAGGAAAACGCACATTTTTATGAGGAGTTCCGAAATTCCCTAACCAACATCTCGGCTGCACTGCCCACCAGATTTTCTCTCAGGCAGTGGCTCTCCTGTTCCTGTTACTAATCTTGCTTTTTTTCTCTTTTTTTAACTTTTTAACTGACATGTAACCTTATGTATGTTTAAGGTGTACAATTTGTTTATTTGATAGTCCTGTTTCTTTAGGTCCAAACCTATGCACATCCCACTTTCCTCAGGCCTTTTACACAAACATCTGTCCTGCACTTCAGGTTCTCTTGTCTTCATTAAGAGGTCTGTCTGGGATAAAGTGGGGGTGGCAATGACTGTTTTCTGAACCACCTCAGCTGACAGAGGCAGTAAACAGAACCTATTCTGTGTGTTTGTAGACAGACTCCTGGCATCAACCTGTTGACTTTGTCAGCAGGAACTTGGAATACATGCTACAAGGAAGTTTCTCTGCTGTCAACAGCTGCTAGGTTCCTGTCAATATCCTGGTTTAATCTGAGCTGCCTTTTCTGTTCCCCTGCACAACCTCTACTCCCAGTCCAGTATGGCGGCTCTGGCTTGGGCTACCTGGAACATGTGCTGGTGATGGAGGAAATATCCCGAATTTCTGGAGCCGTGGGACTCAGTTATGGTGCCCACTCCAATCTCTGCATCAATCAAATTGTACGCAATGGAAATGAGGCCCAGAAGGAGAAGTACCTCCCCAAGGTGAGGAAATGGGAATGGAGACACACACCCTGACCTCCGTGCAACCACCAAACACGAGGCAGGCACCCTGTTGTTGAGGGTCAGTCAGATTTGCTTTCAGTAGCATGCTGCCCTGAACCAGATGTAGTTAGGAAGGAACCAGGGGTTTGCTTTCAAATACTTAAGTCAAAAACATTAAAAATACGGCCAAACCTTCTGAGTATGTCATCACTGGACAGCATTTGCAGGGCGCATTTTCAGAAACTGAAGACTAGGACTTGCTTCTGTGCAAAGGGACTAGGAAAAGGAGAGATATTTTCAGCCATGTAGATACTGGGCTTCTTTTATAAGACTTTACCAATAGCCTGGTCTTTGAGAGAAGTTTGAAGGGGTGTCACGTGTGCCCCTCCAGCACAGCCAAGGGTTTGGCCAGCCGTAGGGAGGCGGGCGAAGGATGTGGAAAAGACAGGCAAAGAGAATAAGCTGGGTCTAGGTGGATCTCATGTGCCTGGCTGAGACCACAGAACAGATCCAGACTGCAAGCTGATGCTTTATTTTATAATCAGAGGTCAACAAGGTAATTTACAATGTTCTTATAAGTTTCACTTGTTTTGGCAGCACTTGCTGTACCTCCCACAGACCATTAGCTAGATCCCAGATAGGATCTAGGGAGCCTTAAGAGGGCTGTGCCCTCTAAGCTGGGACTTGTTTGTGGCTTTGCCAACAGATGAGTCAAGGCTTAACCCTATAGCTGCTCCCTACAGTCATGCAAATAGGCAAGAAGAATCTCACTCCTGTAGGAACTTCTAAAGTCGTAACCAAGCCCTTTGGGGTTTTCCTTGCAGTTGATCAGTGGTGAGTACATCGGAGCCCTGGCCATGAGTGAGCCCAATGCTGGCTCTGATGTTGTCTCCATGAAGCTAAAAGCTGAAAAGAAAGGTGAGGCCTCTCTTGACTTGGGAGCTGAAAAGGACAGAGGGACAATAATTGGGGTGGCCTATGCTAGATTTCCAGGACTATTTCCAGCTGGGCAGCGTCTTCCTTAGCAGGTCTGTGGACTGAGATGGACCAACATGGCTGGTGTTAAGTAGCCAATTTCCTGTTCTTAGGAGATCACTACATCCTGAATGGCAACAAGTTCTGGATCACCAATGGCCCTGATGCCGACGTCCTTGTTGTCTATGCCAAGACAGATCTGGATGCTGTGCCAGCTTCTCGGGGCATCACAGCCTTCATCGTGGAGAAGGTGAGTGGAGTGGGGGAGTGCAGGTGGGAGGCGTTGGTGATGCCAGAGATAGGTCCCTTCCCCTGATGGCAAACACGAGCTATCCTGTATGCCCTGCCAAGGCTCTCTTGGGTGGAGGTGAAGAGCAGACTGAAAGGAGGGTGGCCAGACAGTGGAGTCCGGGGAGGGTGCGTCAAGACTGAGTTTGGTGGAGCTGCCCACCGAGCCAGGCCACACACAGGGTCAGGATGATAAGGAATGAGAAGGACTGGATTTGACAATGAAGGCGTCATCGGGGCTGCTGCGAGCAGCTATGGAAGACTGAAGTGGAAGTGTGAATGGGAATGCGAGTGGAGACAGAATGAACACTGCACCTTTCACATCTTTTTTTAAATATATTTTTATTGATTTCAGAGAGGAAGGGAGAGGGAGTGATAGAAACGTCAATGATGAGAGAGAATCATTGATAGGCTGCCTCCTGCACGCACCCCCTCCCCCCCCCGGGAATCGAGTCTGCAAACTTGGCATGTGCCCTTAACTGGAATCAAACCCAAGACCCTTTGGTCCACAGACCAACACTCTATCTACTGAGCCAAACTGGCTAGGGCCAGATCTTGACAATAAAAGCAAGAGGGAGCGCTGGCTGGTTTGGCTCAGTGGAATAGAGTGTCAGCCTGCGGACTCGGAGGAGGGCGGGGGGGTCCCGGTTCGGTTCCAGCCAAGGGCATATGCCCAAGTTTCGGGCTTGATTCCCAGTGGGTGGCATGCAGGAGGCAGCTGATCAATGATTCTTTCTCATCGTTGATGTTTCTCTCTCTCTTCCTCTCCCTTCCTCTCTGAAATCACTAAGACTATATTAAAAAAAAAAAAAAAAAAAAAAAAGCAAGAGAGAGACAGGGCAGAAGGTAGAATGAAGGGTTGGGAGTTTGGCCTGAGCCTATTTGCTCAGTGGTTAGAGCGACACTTCCGGTCAAGCATGTACCTCAATTGCAGGCTCGATCCAGGAGGCAACCAGTCAGTGTGTCTTTCATATTAATGTTTCTCTCTTTCTCTCCCCCTCCTATCACCCCCTCCCAAATAATGGAAAAAATATCCTCCGGTGAGGATTAACAACAAAAGTTGGGAGTTTGAGTTTGTTTTTAAGAATGGGAGAGAACTGAGCAAATTTTTTGGTAAAGAGAAAGAAATTTATTTATGAGAGGGAGAACTTGAGATGTATCTGAGCAAGTGAGCAAAACACAATGGAGAGTTGAGGAAGGAGAGGTAAGGCTGGTACAGGTGATGGGGCAGGAAGATCTGCCTGGTGACCTTGAGGTGGAAGGCCAGGGCATCCGTGAGGGCTGGGGACCACAGGGGTAAAGTTGGTAGACAATTTCACAAATTAGTTTCATAAGGGTTTGCAATACCCTCCCTAGAGAGGGGGAAAGTGGCTGGCTAGGATTGGAGGACGAGAATTGAGTAGCCCAAAGGGCCTGGCTAAGATTGGAAATCTCAAGGTTGGGTAATGCCACTCAGCAGCCAGGAGGTTAGGGAAACAAAACGTGCTCTGAGCACTCGCCATGCACAGTGCATCTGATTAGTCCAGGTCGAAGCACGCAGGTGGTTGAATTGATCCCGGCTGTGATTCAATTAGGTACAGATGGCAGAGGAACAAAAGGCCGAAGGAATTGAATGGGCTGGTGAGAATGTCTTGGAAATTATTTCCCTAAGGAAAGGAAACAACGCTGGGAAGGGTCAAGCAGGCCCCAGGGATCAGGCGTTGGAGAAAAAAGTGCCCCCCGTGAGAAGTGGGGAGAACGCAAGCTAGCGGCAGAGAAGGCTAGGGTCTGGTGGGGTGCTAGGGCTGGAACTTTCAGGAGTGGACCAGTACAGGGTGGGGCCTGGGATTAGAATGCTGGTGTGCCGTGGGAGTACTGGGACTGGGTGGGAAGGTGGGCTTTTTGCAAGGGTCTTCCCTTTACTAGATCCTGTTGGGCCTGGTCTGTAATCAAGGCGTTTTGTTTCTGTGAAGAGCATGCCTGGCTTCAGCACCGCCAAGAAGCTGGACAAGCTGGGGATGAGGGGTTCTAACACCTGTGAGCTAATCTTTGAAGACTGCAAGGTTCCTGGTGAGTCTAAGAAAGTGTGAGCCCCTGTAGGACCCCTTCATAAGCTGAGAAAGCCCATCTCTGGGTTAGAGAGGCTCCCCATTGTTAGCTTACCAGTGACTGTGGCTGGACAGGGGGGCCTGCCACTGCTGGACTGGCCCACTGGCCCATACGTGTGGGACTCTGGGCCTGAAGGGCAGCTGTTTTCCCCCTGTGTTGCCCTGTGTGCCTGACTGTGGCTGCGGTGAAAGGTGGTGTTTCCTATGCAGAGAGCACACTGTATCTGAGTTGGATTCCAGGATCTGGAATAGAAAGATAAGATCCGCTCTTGCCCACTAATGTCCTTCAGACGTCCTTGTTTGTATGTTTCCCTGTACAGCCTGTGGGAGGTATTCATTAACAATGTTAAAAAACCATCCAAGTACACTGATGGAAGCTGGACTCAGTGAAGGGAAGGCAATTCAGTTTGAGTATTTTCTCCCCTGAAGTGTAACTGGAAATGTGACACATTGTAGGAGACCAGCACACCCTTCATGTGCTAATGAGACCAAAGGCATAGATTTGATCACCGACTAGGTTTATTCTGTAGTACCTCAGCCATAGACCACGCCTCACCCTCACGATCCACCACCCAAGAAAAGTATGCTTTGGTTACAAAGAGCATGAAGGGAGTCGGGGATCAGTGCAGATCCTCCTTCGTAAGCAGGAAAACACTTGGAGGTCATCCGAGGTCCTGGCTTCCGGGGTGGAGAGGCCCTCAGCAGTTTCTGTCACCAGTGTTGACTGGCCCATCTCCTGAACGAGGACTGTTCCATGGACACTCTTGGAGGGGCGGGGCCGGGTGATAATAGACCAGCGCAGGCTCAGTCTGAGGGAAAGAATAATTACAGACACAGGTGTGAAGATACCAGGAGGGATTTGGACCAAAATTAGCTTTTCTTCTTCCCATCCAAGGCAGTGGAGGAGGAAAAGGCCTGAGGGTCGGGCCTTTGTGTCTGATCCTGTGGATCGTGTGTGTATGGGGGCGGGATGTCTGTCCAGCAAGCTCTACTTCTGACTGGGAGTGGTAAGCTCCAGCCTTTTCTCTCATCCAGAATCACCCTTGTTGAAGGTCAGGTGACATGTTTTAGTGCCTTGTATAAGCGCCATGGTACCAAACCTAGTAGCTTTATTTATAAAGTGAGAAGTCTATGGGCGGTGGACAGCCCTCTTCCCTCTGACCAGCACTTTTCCCGGCAGCTGAGAACATCTTGGGTCATCTAAGTAAGGGAGTCTACGTGCTGATGAGTGGGCTGGACTTGGAGCGGCTGGTGCTGGCTGGTGGGCCCCTCGGGTGAGTGTGACGCTCAGGGTGTGGGTGTGGGAGCTGGGCTCTTAGCTTCCTTGGCAAGCAGCACGCTTGGCAAACAGCAGCCACAGCCTCAGCCTTCCCCTTCTGGCCGATGAACCTTCTTTCCTGAAAATAAAAAGAGCCTCCTATTCACATGTGTAATTTCTTCACACTGAAGGGAAAGAACTTTCTTTGAAAGACAAAACGCCTGAAGAGCAATACTGCTTGGTTACTGGGGATGTGAAATAGGACACCCAGGCTCTAAGGCCCCACTGTGCAGGGGTCTTGCCGCTCTGTCTGGTCTTGGGGTGCAGTGACCGAGCAGGGGTAACCAGTGTCCTCAGTCTCCTTTTCTCATCTCTAGAACTCCAGCTTTTTGTCTCACTGAGCTGTACCGCCCCCCCCCCCCCCAAGCCTTTTCACACTGGCATTTTGCCACCCCAACTGGCAGCGGGGGGACAGTGAGGCACCGCCCAGTGTCTTTGTCCTTCCCACAGGATCATGCAAGCTGTCCTGGACCACACCATTCCCTACCTGCACGTGAGGGAAGCCTTTGGCCAGAAGATTGGCCACTTCCAGGTGAGTGGAATGCTTTGTTGACATGTCCTCTTTCATTGGGTTTAAGTTTTCTTTAACAAATGAAAACGTGGAGCATGTGCTATGGGCATTTGCCAACCTTCCCCAGCAGAGTCAGTTTGAATGCTTGGAGGGCAGGCTTCTTCAGCATGCTACCTGGCTTCGGAAGTTGTCGGGAAGTTCGCCACGTCTCCTCGCTTCTTTGAGATGAATGAACTAGGCATTGTAAGGGTGAGGCGTGGATAAAGGGAGCGCATGTCTAATCGCCCTTTCTGCTGTGAAGACACTGCAGGGCATTAACGGGGGTGGTGGTGGGTGGAGGGCCAATCAGGGCGCAGCAGCAGCCCTCCACCCTCTCTCATCCTAGGCAAGTCCTATCAGCTTTCTGTGACCTGACTTTCCCATGCTGGCTGCCAGGTTGCTGCTGCGGATCTGTTTTTGGTTAACTAGGGAGAGGATCTAAGAGGAAAGTTGACTTGTGACCTCTCTTTGTGCCCAGTTGATGCAGGGGAAGATGGCCGACATGTACACTCGCCTTATGGCCTGTCGGCAGTATGTCTACAATGTCGCCAAGGCCTGCGATGAGGGCCACTGCACCCCCAAGGTAAGGGCCTGCCCAAAAGGGAGGCAGTGGGCGGGTTCTGGAACTCGAGTCTGTGTGGCCCTGGCAGGGCCTGCTGACCTGGGACCTCCTGCCACAGGACTGCGCGGGTGTGATTCTTTACTCAGCTGAGTGTGCCACACAGGTGGCCCTGGATGGCATTCAGTGTTTCGGTGAGTGGCCCCCACTCCCCACCCCCTTCCCAGGGCTTGCCTGTGGCTGCCTCCGGAAGGAGGTTTCCTCTTCACCCCTCACTCGGAGCTTCAGCTAGCTGCAGCTGAGCTGGTGCTATTCAGCTGCTTCTGCCGAGTTATTACGAGAACATGGAAAAGCAAACGAGAAAACTGCTGGAGGCAGCACGCTCGCTCACACCTAATCCTATAGACACTGGCAAGTGGAGAGAGAGATGCCTCGGGGGGACAGCCTGGTTTCAAAGCTGCACAGTAGTTAAGAGCACAGACTCGAGCCAGACGGCCTAGGTTTGAGTCTTGTTTTTACCACTGACCAGCTTTGTGACTTGTGCAAATCACTTCTCTGAACCTGGCACCCAGTAAATGCTATGCAGTATCTCCTTATCCCCCTTCTCCACGTCACCAGTGGTCCTCTCTGCCTGCCAGCTGTCCTCTGCCCTCTGGGTGGCCTTCTGGCGCCTTGTCCACTGTCCTCCCCAGTAAGGTATTCCCCACACCCCGCCCTTTCACCACCTTTTGCTGATTCTCTTGAATCAGTCTCTCTTCCTCTGGCCTGTTTCTATATCCTTGGCCTTCTGTTTGCTTCTCTTGCTTTGCCCACTTCCCATCACTTTTCCTGTCCTTTCTTCTCTGCCCACACCCTGGTTACAGGTGGCAATGGCTACATCAATGACTTTCCCATGGGCCGCTTTCTGCGAGATGCCAAGCTGTATGAGATTGGGGCCGGGACCAGTGAGGTGAGGCGGCTGGTCATTGGCAGAGCCTTCAACACGGACTTCCACTAACTCCAAGACCTTCACCCTCCTCCCAGCACCTAGAGGCCTTTCTTCGGAAGTAGAGTTGTGGCAGCTCTCCTCCTCTGCCTGAGGCAGGTTCTGGGCTTGGCTGCCCTTGCATCCGCCTGCTGGCCTCTGCATGAGGTTGTGTTCTCTACAATGGCAGCCAAGTGCTGTGGGCCGCGGAGCCTGGCCAGCCAGCCTAGGAAGTGTTCAGTGGCTTAACATGGACCCGACAGGAAGCAGAGTGGCTTTTTTGGGCTATGGCGATGGGCTATGGTGACTGCCCTTGCTCTCTAAATTCCAAGCCTGACACCCACCTCCCAGGGTGGTCCATGGGGGCAGGCAGACAGTCACCTCCTTTTTGGGAGTGAGCCTTGGCAGGGAGCCCTCTGCTCATTTACATGTGCCTGGTAGCTCTTTCAGGGGGAAAACCCCCAAAACCTAGCCTTTTGGCTGATTTTCAGAGGCATCAGCCCTTAGCAGCTTATGAGCAGGCACCCACTCTTCACAGCCCTGCATCCTTCCAGGGGCTTCACTCTTGAGGGCTGAAATCCCCCAATCAGGGAATAGGTATCTCAGAATATGTGCCATCTAGACCAGCAGTCACTAACCAGTGGTCCATGAGGTCCGAAAGGTTGGCAACCACTGGTCTAGGCTCTGTGGTGGGATAGAGGTCAGCATGCTTGTCAAGGATCAGCACCTCTGAGCCCTTCAGCACTGCTATGCCACCACCACCATTGTCCTAGCCATGTGACAGCCCATGGCTGACTGGGCAGCAGGCCTGTGTTGGCTGGCTCAACTCCAGCCAGGGCTGCCTGTGTACATTTCTCTGGACACCCTACGGCTAATTCTGTTACAACTGCACAGCGGCTGCTGCCATTTTATATTAAACATTATGAAGCAGACCCATCTGCTTCTACTCTGGTAGTTTTTGGAGAGAAGCAATTGACTTGCCTCCTGTCTGGCTCCAGCCCTGTGGAGTGACTGGTCTGGGTCCTGCCCTCCAGTCTGCTCATTGAAAGGGGAACACCGGCGTGAAATCAGCCCTTAGAAGAGAAGAAGTCTCAGCCTCTCTTTTCCAGATCCCCAGAGATTTTTTAAAGGCAGTTGGAATCCCAGAGTGGTAAGAGCCTTGGAGCTAGAAGGAAGCTCATAAATTTTGGAAACCATCCCCATGGTTGGTTGGTTGGTTGGTTTGCTAATTCTCACCCAAGGATATTTTTTTCATTAATTTTTTTAGAGAAGGGGGGGTGGAGAGAGAGTGATAGAAACATCGATGTGAAAGAGACACATCTATTGGTTGCCTCCTGCGTGCACCTGTCCAGGGTCAAGGGTTGAGCCCTTGACCAGACAGGAACCCAGAATCCTTCAGTTCGAGGGCCAACCCTCTAACCACTGAGCAAAACTGGTTAGGGTTATCCCCGTGTTTTTTTAAAAGAGCAAGACAGTTTGATTTTCCCAAGGTCAGAAATGGAAATCTAGAACCCAGAGCAACAGGAATGGGCATTCTGAAAAAGCCGCCATGGGTCCCCACTGCACAGCTGCCGGGACGGAGCACAGAGAGGAGCAGCTTAGGGTGGTTCCGTTCCATCTAGGTTCCCTAAAAGAGAATTGGTTTTCTTGGTTCTCGGTCCAGTGATGCCCCTTTTGGTTTTTGATCCTGGCCTGTAGCCAAGTGCTGTTCCATACCTACCCGAGCCCATTTCAGCCTAAGGGAGGAATATCCAGGGCTTGTGGCACTGCCCCTTCACGTCCCCACTCGGCCTCTAGTTGTGTTGGTGAGTGTGGTTAAGATGGTCGTCTTACTGGGTTTAGTGTGTAGCTGGAACACCAGCCTGGAGACATTCAGAATGTGACAGAATGGGATGTCTCATCCAGTCAAGATGGGTTACAAACCTTGCCACCATCTTGGGAAGAAAGTGATTGTTCTCCTAAAACCAAAAAAATACGTAGCATGACTCATGAATGGAAGAGCAGGGGGCCTTCCACGGTGGTGGTTGTGGGAGTTCCTGCTTGTTTACATGCACTGTGTAACTCCACAGCCTCAGCTGCCAGCCCTGCTCCTTCCTGGGCTGCCTCTAATTCCACTCCAATTGTAAGCAAGTCACACTCAGCCCAGGTTCCCCTGTGGACTACTGTCCCTGCTTTCCCACTGCTTGCCCTGTGGGATGGTGGTAGAAGCTAAGGGAATGGTTCTCCAAGTGTAGTCTGGGCATACCCTTTATGAGAGCTTGGCAATCTGTAAAAAAAAATAAAACAGATCCCTGGATGGGCTCCAGACCTAGTCACATCTTCAGGGGTAATTCTGAGGCACAGGCCACCTTTCAGAACAACTGGTCTGTCTGGGGCTGTAGCTACAGGATGCTTCCCAGAGGCCTGAGTCCTAATTCTAAACCCATGTAACCTAGTAATGGCAATACCTTACTGATGCAGCTCTCAACACTCGTTTTGACATTACTTCCTTGATCCTCCTGAGAACTCGGTTGGGAAGACAGGATTGCACACGATAGTGAGGATGGGTGGAGGTGGAAGAGAGCGTAAGGGAAAAATCAAAGGTTGCACAAGAGCTCCATTCCAAGAGACGGTTACGGTGAGTGGTCCAGGGGCACACGAACAAATCCCAGGTGAGCCAGCCCCGCCCAGACGCTGGGTGGAACCAGAGCGGTGTCAACACAGAGTGGAGGGGGCGCTCAGTTCACATCCTGCCCCGCGGAGCCTGGACTCGACCCAGGTAGCTTTCGACGTGACCCCCAGTTTAAGGTAGGTTTAAGGTCCTCGGTCTGCCTGTCTCCCCGGAGGCACCGCGCGCCCAGGAAGGTTGCTCTGGCTCTCGGGTTCGGCGCGGGCCGTCCGTGGAGCTCGCCTGACCCCTGCCGGCCGGCCGCGGGGTCGCAGGCGTGCAGAACCCTCAGCTCAGCCTTTGGTAGGTGCTCTGCACGGCTCAGGGTTCAATGAGAACATTAAGGGGAGAAGGAAGCCTGCAGAAAGTCCACTTTTAGCAATTAAAGAAAGAAAGGACTTAAACTCAGAACAAAGGCCAGTGGTGCGTTTTAAAATCTTGTGAGTTTTGAAATAGTTTAAAAGGCTTATTTTAAAGCCCTTTAAAAATAAGATCCTTGTCTCCAATGTCTCATCCCTCCCCCCCGCCCCATCAAAGACAAAAAAACCCTCGCCACTTTTGAATCTTTTAAGAGACATATTTTGGTAATTCACTTAATGCCTGTAAGTGATATGCTTGCTTATTGATTTAATTACAGACACTTCTGAAGATGGTTCTTTAAAGTGCATACATTTGGCTTATAAGAAGCTCATTACATGCCCATATTTTCCTGACTTTCTCAGACCAGTCCTGTCCACGGGCCAGAATTTGGGAGCCCTGGGACCAGATGGTGCAGCGTCCCATCCACATTCCTGGCTGTTCCCTGACTCTGCCCATATTTAGGGCTCCCCAGTTCCCAGAGCTCAGAGCTACACTCCTTCCAGGTGGGAGCCCGCCTCTCCCTGTGTGCTCCACCTGGTCACTCCAGCAGAGAGCTGTTTTTGAAGCTGGCCTCTCTCATACCCACCACCCTCTCTAACACAGCTAGCCTGTGTAAATATTTCTTGAATCCACAATAGTCTGGCAACTTGCCTGCCTTCTTCCAATCCATGCCCCTCAACCCTTTATACTGAGCCAGAGTGAACTACCAAGCTCCCCCTAAACACTTCAAGGGCTCCCAGCACCTGTAAGATCCAAGATTTGGCCAGGCAAATAGGACTCTGGTCTGCCCCAGAGAGGGCTTATCTCATTTATGTGTCTGTCTGAGCTGGATCAGCCTAAGAACTTAAGGGCCAGGATCGTGATTTAACTGCCTTTATCATGCTCACCATCCTGCATGACTCCGGGCACATAATAGATGCTCAGCAAAATGTTTATTGAAAGAGTAGATGGGTTGTCATGTGTCACTTAGCTCACATTTTCTGGTATCATGGTTATTTGTGTATGTGATCACCTCTGAGTATATTGTAAAATCTTTGAGGTCAAAGACCATTTCTCACTTAACCGAATCCTCCCAACAGCATCCAAGGCTTACAGAAAGCCCTCAGCTATGTTCATGCTGAATGAGTGAAACAACAGGTGGGCTAGAGCCTTGGCCTAATCCCCAAAGTTGGCAGGAACAGCAGAGCCAGCCGGCCTCGCCTGGCCCTGCTTTCCCATCACCCTGGAGTGGCCAGGACCCAGCTGCAGAGGGGAGGCCCTCACCCCCCAGATTCCTCTCACCCACTCAGTAACAGAAAGGAACTGTGATGAAGGACACTGGCCCCTCTTCTGCCAGCTGAGGACAAGAATGGGGGAGGGGGAATTGAATGTGTGGTATACACACAAGAGTATGTACGATGCATATGCAATGCAAAGAACAGTAATAAATTCCTATGCACCCGGCACCAGGTCAGTGAGGAGAATATTCCAATTAGCTTAGAAGCTTGTGTTCCCCTCCCTGATACATCTCCCCCAAAGGAAACAGCATCCTGAATTTAGTGAAAATCCTCTCCTCACTTTTCTTTATGGTTTCCTACCTTTGTGTATACCCCTAAATAATAATGCTTAGATTGCCTGTTTTTACATTTTCTCTATTGGACTCAGACTTAATATATTCTTCCATGTCTTGTTTCATGGGGTCATCACTGTACAGGTTTTAAAGATTTCTTCATATTAATGAGCAGAGCTGCAATTTGGTCAACTTTTTTTCTTGTATAGTATTCCATTCTGTGAAAAGGCTACAATTTAACATCCATCCTAGTGTTCGTGGGCATCTGGGTTGTTACCAGTTTGGGGCTACTCTAAAATATTATATGTCTTATGTGTGCCAGAGTTTCTCTAGGTACATTCCCAGGAATGGAAGTTCTGTGTTATAGGGTATACACCTGGTCAAATTTACTAAGTAATTCCAAACTACTTTTCAAAGTAGTTATGCACCTATATTTTTTAGAATAATGCCACCAGAGGTGACCCAGGGCAGAAGTGGCATGCCAGCCTTGGGAAGCCAGCTGTATGAGCTGTTTTTCAGCAAGGGAGAAAAGTCAGATGGCAAGAATGTGCATCATGCTTTCCTGCCCGGGCCCATCAACCTCATGGTCAACAAACCTTTACAGACAAGCTAAGAGCCATGCACTAGGCCAGGGGCTGGGAGATGGCATTGAGCTAGCGCAAAGCCGCCTAAGAGAGGGACAGTTGTGATCCCACTTATGCTGCCAGGCAGCCTGACACAGCTTTGCCCTGGAACACATGGGAGAGTCAGGGTGGGATGGGTAAATGGGAGTTTCTTGAAGAGAGGAATAATGTGTCTGGCTCAGGATATCCCAGCACAGGCACGATCTTCCTCCTCTTCCGAGGACAGCGGTCAGTGGAGGAAGGACAGAGGGCTGCCCTTGCCATCGCTAGAGGGAAGGAAGGAAGAAAGAGAAGATTGGGGCTCTCTGAACCCCAGGGATGGACATCTCTCCATCCAAACACACCTGTTTCCTTGTGCCCATCCAAAGGCAGACACGGCGCACACCTAGAGGCAGGCTGTTAGGCATGCTGCAGGAGCAAAGGCCAGAAGCATGAGCTTGCAGCTGCCTGCAGGAGATAAGCCTAGCTCAGGGGCCGGCCTGGGTCTGGACTGCCCTGAGCGTCCCCTGGCACATCGCCTGGGCTCCCAAGAAGCAGCCTCTGCAAAGCCTAGTGTCTTCAGGACAACCTGGCATCCCATCCCAAATGCTTGCTCTGTTTATGGAAATGGGGTAGCAAAGTCTCTTAGTCCCTACTCCACATCTCCCCACCCCCGCCCCCTCTGATGCTGCAAGGATGGACAGGATTGAGTATGCAGTAGGTCCCTTTACTTGGTGAAGTAAAATTGTTTAATTAAATTTATTATAAGATGAATTAAGATTTAAAATAAGGGGAGGAGGACTCTGAAATGTGAAAAGGCCAGTGAGATGAGACTCTGTCCTTTCATAATTGGCCTGCAGCCTGCCCCATCCTTCCTTTCTTTCCAGACTCCCACTGTTGGCCTGCAGTGGAAGGGTGTGGTCTGTTGACCCAGAGTGGAAGGGTGGGGTTGGGGCCATTGCAAGGTTACTAATTAAGGCTGGAGGTATGTGAATGTGATATGACTGTAGTTGCCTGAGAAAACAGGGATCTGCTCCCCAAGGCTGAGACTGCTTCCAGTGGCTGAGCTGGCCACACGTCGGGCTAAAGCATCACCACCTAGATAGACCCAGCAAGCACCAGCCCCTCTCACCATGATCTCCTTGCTCCCACCTCCCGGGTGGCCATGGGCAGAGTACACACTTTGGTCATGCAAGGCTGAGAAGAGCAGGGAGGAAGGAGGTTGGTCTTGGAGATCTCCATCTCCTTGGGGTACCTCCCTCCCTGGGAGGCTACCAGGCTCCAGAGTGAAGGAAGGTGAAGTTTTCACTGGAAAGTAAGTGGGGCCCCCTTAGTCTTCTGTGGGGGGATACTCAGATGCTTGGAACCTTGCCACACACCCCTCTATGCCCCCCTACTCTCCTTCCCTGACCCTTAGGGGCCAATTGCAGAGCTTCATCCTGCAGTTTTTCTGCTCTCCCCACCTGGTCATCCACATCTGCAAGGGGCTAGAGCCTCCTGTCTGGGACTCCTGAGCCCTGGAGAGAGGCCCTGGGGGTGGGTGCCTCAGAGTGTGGAGCCTGTTGTCAATAGGCGAAAGCTAATCTATAAGTGAGGCTGTTACACTCCCCAAAGAGTCCAACAGCCCCAGTGGTGCGGCTCGGTTGGTTGAAGCATCTTGGGTTGATTCCTGGTCAGGGCAGGTGCTATGTTTGGGATTCGAACTGCCGCGCGCCACCCCACCCCCCCGCGTCCCCTCCCTCATTGATGCAGGAGGCAACCAACGGATGTTTCTCTTTCAAATCAATAAAGAAAAACAAAAGGGTCAAGGCTGGCTTCTCAGTCTTAGCTGAGAGGCAGATCCCTCACTAATGGATACCCTTCCCTATCCCATATTCTGCATTCTTAAAACTTCCACGTTCCCCTCTGCTTCAAGTGGACACTCCTGTGGGCTCAGCCCTCTTATGATGCCCCACTAGGTCCTCTGATAAGCCCTTCCCTCCACCCAACCCCTCACCCCAGCCCGCCCCTCCCACCAGGACAGCCACCGAAACTCATTTCTCTGCAGCCTCCCGGAAACTTCATCTCTGTACCTCCTGTGAGGGTTTCAGTCCCCAGTTAGTGGGTGGACCTGCTTGTCCAGCTTCCTACCCCCAGCCAGCATATCCCTGGCTCAGCCCATTGAGTGACCCATTCTTGCACCCACCAATCCCTGGCTCAGAACAAAACAGGCATTTGCTGAGTGGCTGCTTTGCACCAGGGGGTGCTGGGGATTCAAAGGCCATTAACAGTCATGGGGCCAAAGGTGATTACAATTTAGTTGAGGACATAGACATAAAACAGATCAGTTCAATCACTCTAATCAATTCTAATGTTATTTATTCATTAAGACCTAGCATGGGCACTGCTCAACCAAACATTACCTGTCTGTGGTTTGCTGCTGTATTCCCAGCATTAAGTCTGGCTTAATGGAGGTGCTTGAATAAGAAATATTTGCATGATGAATGCCTGCCCTGGGGGTTTGCAGGAGGGAACCACCTAGTCTATTCCATCTCTCTCAACCAAGCTTATCCAAATGAAATCAGATTTAACTGAAACATCACTGGCAGATTTGCAGGGGGAGCGGGGGAGGTGCCAAAGTGGACAGGGGAAATCTCAATTGAACTAAATTCTCCAATCTTTATAGTAGCAGCTAAAAGATTGGGGTTCCGGGGCCACAGACTCTAACCTCTTGGAGAAGCCATCTGGTCTGCCAGAGCCAGAACTGTAAATTTTATGTCTCCAGATTTCAAAGGCTCTGCCTGTCAAACCCATAACTCGGAATCCAGTCACTGCATTCATCAAGCCAGTAAATTTTATAGTAAAAATGTACACAAATCACAAACTCCACAAACATTGGAGATCAGAGACCAAGGTAACTTCAAAGTGGCTCCTGAAAATAGGCAAACTGGGCTGGAAGGAGTGAGTCTAAGGGCAGCAGGCAGGGCCTGGCACACAGTGTGGCTAGAGGAAGTAGTTTTCCAGCACTGTGATCATGTGGCAAAGCAGTCGGACTGCAGAGCTAAGGAGGCACAGGCAAGGCTTCATTTCTCTGCCAGTCATTTATTTATTCATCGTTTGGTAATTGTTACTGAGAGCCTACCATGTGCATTACCCCACCAGGCTGTGGGGAAACAGTAGTACCCAATGCAGACGTCCCCACCCTAGCCTAGTCGGGAAGACAGGCCTTACAGGAACCACTCCCTTGACAAGCTGGGCTTGGGAGGGATAGAGGGAAGGTGGGGAGCAGGTTCAGGAGTGAGATTGGGGGGCGGGGCACGTAGGGGTCAGGAGCCTCCGTCGTCTGTTTCAGAGTTGGATAGCAGGAGCTGCAGACAGGTTTAATCCGGAGAATGATATGATGCGATCTGTTTTGGAAAGATCCCTGTGGCAGGTGTGTGGGAAAGTCTGGGGGGCGAGGGGTGGGGAGATGGGAAGGGCTGAAGGGCTGCAGGAGGCCAGGCTGTGGTTGCTGGGGTGGGGAGGAGGTTCAGTTCCAGGCGTGGAGGTAAATGACAGTCAGGCTGTAGCGATGGATTAGATATGGGTGGAGGCTGGGAAGGAGAGGGAGGTGCCAAGTATGACTCTTGCAGGTTCCTGGCTTTTGAAACTGGGTGGGAGGTGGTGCTTTTACCCCCAGATGGAAGCACTGGGTTTGTTTGTGGTTGGGAGTAAGCTGGAGTGTATTTGATGTTCCTAAAGGACCACATTGCTATTTCAGCATCAGAATGAGTGCAGAGGGCAGGGAAAGGGCACTTTTCATGAGACTTTGCACAAGGAATACTTCTTTTTACAAATAAATATGACAATGCACTCACAACATTTTACCCCCAGTCTGATAGTGGCTTACAGCACCTTTATGAGTAAAATCCAAATGATTTGCTAACCGATGGCTGGAAAACATAAGAACGGAGAGTTGTTGGAGGAAGCTCATTTAGGAACAAATGATGGAGGAACAATTCAAAGTGACAAGGCTGAGACCCACCACTGATTAGCTGTGTGACTTTGGGCCAGTTATTGAAACTGTCTACGCCTCAGGTTTCTCATCAGTAAAGTGGGAGTAATAACACTTTATAAGTGTTTTTATAAGACTGGTTGAGATATCTAGCTTATGGAATCTATTCCATACCTAGCTTATGGAATCTATTATCTATCACAAACTATACTCCATGGGCATCTCTCAGGATAACTGGTACAAGCGTGCAAGACCTGGGGGTGGTGGGGAGGCAAGAGAAAGCCTTACCACAAGAAGCCAAAACTGGGAAGCCCTGCTGCCTACTGTAAGATTGTCCCCCCCCCCCCCCCTACAGAATCTGAGTACGGGGGAAGCAACAAGAAGTACTCTGAGTCCTAGCTGGTTTGGCTCAGTGGATAGAGCGTTGGCCTGTGGACTGAAGGGTCCCAGGTTCAATACCAGTCAAGGACATGTACCTTGGTTGCAGGCACATCCCCAGTAGGAGGTGTGCAGGAGGTGTGCAGGAGGCAGCTGATCGATGTTTCTAACTCTCTTATCCCTCTCCCGTCCACTCTGTAAAAAATTAATAAAAATATATTTTTTTAAAAATAAAAAATATAAAAATTAAAAAATAAAACTCAAGCTCCTTTATCTTAAAAAAAAAAAGAAGAAGAAGAAGAAGTACGCGGAGCCTTGAGCCTAGATGTGGGCAACTCGGGCTTGGAGGGTTGTATGTGCAAAACAAAGATTATCGATGTTGTCTACAATGCATCCGACTACAGAGTGGACCGCACCAAGACCCCTGTAAAGACCTGCATTGTGCTCATTGACAGCACTCTGCCAACAGAGGTTCGAGTCCCACTAGGCACAGGCCTGGGCCACAAGAAAGGGGTCAAGCTGACTCTTGAGGAGGAAAAGATTCTAAACAAAAAAAGATGGAAGAAAATTCAGAAGAAATATGATGAAAGGAAAAATAGTGCCAAAATCAGCAGTCTTCTGGAGGAGCTAGTCCAGCAGGGCACGCTTCTTGTGTGGATCGCTTCAAGACCAGGCCACTGCAGCTTAGCAGATGGCTTTGTGCTGGAGGGCAAGGAGCTGCAGTTCTGAGGAAAATCAAGGCCTGGAAAGGCAAATAAACCTTCTTCCCTCCTCTCTTAGCTCACTATTAAAGGTGTTTATTCTAAAGACAGAGAGAGAAAGAGAAAAAAGAATTTAACACAATACCTAGCTTATGGAATCTATTATCTATCACAAACTATACTCCAACAGAGAGAAACAAATGAAAAAGGAAATTGCTGACTTATACATATGCTTTTCAATAATAAAGACTTGCCCATATAACAAGCACGATTTTTACAAATTCCCTTAAAATATTTTTAAAAATAGAATTATTCACAAATTGGAGGGGAAAGATTATTAGACCTGGTGCCTGAGTCTAGATGTCACCTACCCAGCTGTTTTTTTGCCTGACCCAGTCATTCTTGGGTTATATATGCTTCGCTGGGATCTTTAGTTTCAGAATCTCAGCAAGGTGGAGTGGAAGCTTTCCAAGGTCAGACGCAATGTTATCTGCATCATCTTCCAGGTCCCGTTGGTACCTGAACAGTGCTGAGTGTGAGTGATGCTGTGGTTGGCTAGCAGAGTACTATAGTTTGGAGACCACTCCAGGGTGCGTTTGTGCTGGGAGAGGCTGGTCCTGGCTCTCGTGGGTACATTGTGGTTAAGGGAAAATGGCAAAAGAGCCATTTGCTCTTGGTTTAGAAAAACTCGAGAGGCTGGTGGCTGTGGCTGAAAGCATGTAGAAGATAGAGCCACCTCATTTTGGGGAATGTGATTAGGGATGCCACGGAAAATCTTTCCAAATGTAGAGGAAGATGGCTAAGGTCACAGAGACAGCCCTGGTGTTGGGAGGGTGGAGTGGGAAAGCTATGGGGAGGGAGGCTGGCCTCCAGACCCAGCAAAGGGAGGACCAGCCTGACTAAGGCTAGAGTGGGACACACTGCAGCTGGATGGACAGAATACAGCCATGGATACCACATAGTAGGGACTCCATATGGGAGACAGAGGTGCAAACAGGGGTTGCAGGACTGGCTTCAGAAACAGGGCAGTCTATAGACATGGCCGGATGGGGGTATGATGAAGTAGGAATGTTACCTATCATAGATGGGGGACATTTGCTCAGAGTTGGGCACTCTTCCAAGTACTTTGCATGTTTTAAGATACTGCAGAGCCAGAACTCCAACTCAGGAAGTCTAGCTGCAGAGTTTGTATTCTATAGCCACTACATTATATGAAATGTAGAAAGAGTAAGGGTTTCAGACCTACGGAGGGTTAGACCTCTGTTTAACCTTTATGCTAACTGCTTTATTGTAAAAAACCAAAGGTCTGGAGCCACTCCAAGCCTGGGTGATCTTGAGCAGTTACTTAGATATGCCAGGTCTCTTATTTGTTTGTAAATTTGAGAACATTTACCTAAAAGGGTTGTGGAGGATTAAATGAAGAAAGTGTTTGTGTGCCCATGCCGTCTGTAAGACCCCTGGTTTTGGCAGACATTGCCTACTCCAGATTTGGGTGTCTTCATCATCCCAGGAGTCTGCAGGTCTGGGTTCAAGGAACCATAGTGGATATACTCCTGGGCTTCCAGTGCACAGCCTCTGGGGTCCTTCCAGTGCACAGCCTCTGGGGTCCTTCCAGTGCACAGCCTCTGGGGTCCTTCCAGTGCACAGCCTCTGGGGTCCTTCCAGTGCACAGCCTCTGGCGTCCTTCCAGTGCACAGCCTCTGGGGTCCTTCCAGTGCACAGCCTCTGGGGTCCTTCCAGTGCACAGCCTCTGGGGTCCTTCCAGTGCACAGCCTCTGGGCGTCCTCCATTTGAGCAAAGTCTCCTAATAGCAGTGATCCTGAGCAAGCTGAGGTCCCAAGCGACCACATCCAGATCATCACAGGCATATCATGCTTCTCAGAACCATTCTCCCTTCACCATTAATTTATTCAGTTGCTATTTACCAATCATTTACTATTCAATTCATCAAATATTAGGCACCAACTATCTTCCAGGCATTAGGTCATGTTCTTAGGAGTAGAAGCCCACAGATGCTGGCTTGCGCTTAATTTCCCTTTCCATCTCCAGCCTAGTCCCATGGATCTTGGAGAGTACTCATTAAACATCTGTACCTGCGGCAATAATAAAGGCTCTGTTAGATGTGATTAGGGATGCCACAGAATGTAACAAGACTCTCCAAGTAGGTCCAATGGAGGTGGACACTCCAAAAGCTTAGACCATCCTTGTCTGTGACCACAATGCAAGGATCACAAACCTGAAAAACTTCAAGAGTCAGGCAGGTCTCATAAGTGCCCGAAGAGGGCAAGGTGGGACCATGGCAAACTAGAGCAGGCCTGCCCCATAAAGATGGCATTTGCTACTTGGCACTAGCCTATTATTGCAAGTGGAAATGTGGGCCAAAGATAGTCAGATCTAAGTTTTCAAGAGAAATTGGAAATTTGGATGTTTATTTTAAACCTCCAAAAATATCAGCATTGGCTCCTAATTTAAATCTTTTTAAAAGTCCTGTGAAATAAACACTTGTCAAAACAGAGCTTGTCAGCCTGCTGAATTCTGCTGAAAAGTTGCCATTTGGGACCCCTGAGTGGATGTGTGGTAGGGGAGAGTTAGAGGGCTTTGTGTCCTGGGGCTGGTTCTGAGAGATCTAGAATGCCATCCTTCTTTGGGTGCATGGAAGTGCCAGACACACAGGCAGCCATAAAGGGGAAGGTGAAGCCATAGTCCTGCCCTCCAGAGGTTAGTAGTCTCATCACAGACCAAGGCAAAGCAGCAGATGGTCAGGAAGGCATAGCAGGAGACTGTGTGGGGCCCGAGGAATTCAGGGCATCAGGGAGCAAGGTCTCACTTCCCGAGACCTTTGCCTGAGCTTTGAGAGACCTTTCCAGGAAATCAGGCTTAAGACTCTGAAGATGAGGATGAGGATTTCAGAGACAGAGTTCAGGGAGCAAGCTATTCTGGGGACCCTGAAGAAAAGCCCTGAAGGGAAAAGGCTTGCTGGGAAAGGCAGGGCTCTGTAGTATGAGGCTTCGATGATACCCACACCCTGTCCCACGGGACCTGGCAATCCCTGACTGTGACAGTGGTCCCAAAGGGCAGGCTAGTGGGGCAAGGCTCTCTAGGCTTGTAGAAGGCAGCGCTGTGGGCTGGGGCTACGGGGAGTCCAACCCTGACATGAGTCAGGCAGAGCAGACTATAATCCTCAAGACAGGCATTAATGGCTTTAAGCCTCGGTTTCCTAATCTGTGAAATGGCAACAGTGAGCCTATCTATCGCCTGGCAATGAGGGGGTGAGGACGAAACCAGCTCCCAAAGTAAGGTTCTCAGTCTGATGCCAGCCCCAGTGAGGGATATTTGCCAGCGTCTTTATATGGTTTTTATCAGCATGTCCACTGCCTGAGAATTCTAGTCCCAAATCGGGTGAGGAAAGAGCCCCGGGAGGGTAAAGCTGGTCTCCATGTTTTTGTCTTCTTTATTGTTGGCGTTTCAGGAAATGGCATTGATTCTGGGAGGGCAGGAGGGGGTGCAGGAGGAGGTGGGGAGAAACTAGGTAGAGCCCCCGCTTAGCGGTGGGAGCAGCGCTTGGGAGCAGCGCTGAGGCATGGCTCTTCGCCAGGGCTGGACCCTTCCTGCCTAACCCCCACCTAGGATGGGGGCAGAGACTCAAGGTTAAATATCCCTCGGGGAAGACAGCTTTGATGAAAAGCAAAGTGCAACGTCCCTCCAGCGTGAGCCACATCAGGCTGATCCCCCATTTGCCTTCCCAGATCTCTGTCAGATACAGATCCGACCAGGACCTTGCTTCCCTTGAAAACCTCCAGTGCCCCCGGTGCCTTTGGGGTGAAGATCCTGGGCAGGACTTACAAAGCCTAGGCGGCCCCACCTCACCCCCTATTTCACAGCTCGACACCATGGCCAAAGCTCGTACCCCTGTGTGGATGTCCTCAGCTTTCGTTCGACTGATGGCAGATCTGCGTGAAGAATGCCTGCGCCTTCATAAAGGTTCTGCTCTTGGCTTAGCTCCCTCTCAGGACGTGCTCGCACCTCACTCCAGCCCCACACAGGGAGGACCTGGCACTCTGCCCTTTGCTTCCTCGGCAGCCATTACGGGTTGCTGTCGAGAAGTTATGTTCAGCATACTGTTTTCTGTATACTTGTCCCCCTGCCCGACTGGAAGCTTCCTGAGAGCAGGAAAAGTCTTGTTCCTCGTGTTAACCCCAGGGCTAGCTAACCCTTTCGCCTGGGGCATTCTGGCCACTCCACACCGGACGGACAACGGGCGGGGGCGCCGCCGAGTGGGCGGCTGGATGGAAGAACTAAAGCACTGGATGGGGGTGCCTTTCTAGAAACCGCGGGGGTGGGGGCGAGGTCAGCTCTTCGGCCTCTGCAGTAGGCTCCCGCCGACCCAGCCCAGCCGGCCCAGCTCCCTCCCGCTCCGGGAGCCCGTGCCCACCGGGCCAGGTGATCTCGAACCTTCTCCCTCTCACACCCCAACAACAAACAACCCTCGCTCTCTCCCTCCAGAGAAAGGAGGTGGAGCCTGACCTCCGCCGGAGGCTGCTGCAGCTGCCGAGGGGGGTGGGGTAGAGCTCGGAGCTCCAGTCCTTAGGGGAGCCTGTCCTCCAGGGAGTGGCTGGGGTGGGGGCTTTGGCGAGTTCCCAGGCGCCCGGGAAGCCCTCCCTCGGCAGCCCCGACCCTCCTCGGGCGAAAGGAGGCGGGGCAGTAGGGGTGGCTTCAGTGAGTGCCTGCTTCCGACTCTGACACTCTAGATCTGGAGTGCCCTCGGACCCCCTCCACCCCATTCACACCCACCCTTCCTCGAACCCTGCAGCCTTAAGGGCAGGGTGAGACTAGGAGCCCAGTAAACCGAGGGAGAGGATGCAGCTCAGAGGGGTAACGGGGAGCCAGGGTGTGCCCATCCCCCACCCCATTGGCTGGGAGGGGGTAGGGCACAGGGTGGTGAGACAGACCTCAGGGACACGGCCCACTGAGGCCTAAAAGGGCGCGAAATGGGGTGTAGTCTGTAGTTGTTAGGGCTGTGGTGGAGGCAACCTGGATAAGGGGGGAGAGGGCACCCCTAGGGTTCCAAAGAGGGTTCCAGGAGTTGGGAGAGAAGGAGAATGCAGAAATAGCTTCTTGGGGAGCAGCAGCCTGCAAAGATTTCCCTGGCCAGCATTCTGGAGGCTAGCAATGGACACATGGGGGTTTTGGACACAGCGCACTGGACATGTGTTCCACAGAGTCTGAGTGCATGTAACACACCCCTCTCTTGTTCCTTCTTATGAAGGTTGAAGGTCCTGGGCCCACACAGGCCCCGGCTTCACTTTGACACCTGCCCACCTCCAAGGGCTTTGGCAGTGGGTGCCTTAGAGGAGGAAGAGGTCCTGTTCTTTGCTGAGATTTAACAGCTGGTTCCTTAGCAGGGCCTTGCCCCTCCAGTTCAGAGTCACAGAAAGAATACTTCTGTCTCCCCATCCCTAGGGAAGGGGCCCCAGCACGTAAAGAGCCAGCAGGCGCTGGCTGCACTTGCTTTTGCCTAGGGGCAAATAATTTCTGGCGATCCTTTAAGGAGAAGGTCCCCCATCTCCCTTTAAGAGGGAGTGGGTCAGATAAAAGGACAATAAAAACCCACCTTTCATTATTGGGGAGAGAGGGAGGGTTCCTATGATGGAGGGGACAAGCACTGCAGCCGAATTTAACTGGCGCCCTGGTATCTTTCTCTCAAGGAGCTATGCCCTTCAGTTTGTCCAGTGGGACTGAGACCAAGTGGTTCAGTAAGTATTCCTAGGACCTAGAGTTCAGCTGCCCCACACCCTGGAAAGTTGGGACCAGTACATGGAATGGAGGAAGGGGAGGGTGGTTACTTGCCACCACTGTAAGGACTGTGTTGCCCCGCTGGGGTATCCTGCCTGGTGCCAGGTGGCTGGAGCTGAGGGCAAGCGGTCTGCAGGGACTGTGTGGGCAGTGGGGAGGTGCCTGGCGGCTGGACTGGAGATGATAGAGCAGCCAGTCTGTCCCAGCTGTCAGTCTGGTCGTAGGTGGTGGGGGAGGGGTGTATTGTGTGTTTTCTCGAAGCCCTGTTTCTTTCCTCTCTGCATCTCCCTCTCTCTGGCTCTGCTCTCCTGCTCTGAGGCAGTTAGTCCTTCCTGATGGGTCTGGAAGCGCCTGGGTAGAGAGAGTCCCTGTCTGGAGGCAGGGAGCGGTGGCCCTGGAGACCTGATGGATCTATTCCTCTCTCCAGACCCAGCCACAAACCCTTTTCCGTGGGGAACCTCTGGGCTGCTAGGTGTGCCACGGTGCCTTGGAATGGGGTGGGGGCAGCACTCATTCAGGAAAGGTTAGGGGAGATGAAGGGAGGAGGAAGGGGTGGAGTCCTTTCCAGGTGTAGAAAGGCTCTGGCTTGGGAAGGAAGGAGGCCCAGTCACAGAGGTCCCTGGAAGTGAGGTGAAGGAGTACTGGCCGAAGAGTCCCTTGGGAGACAGGCAGGGTGTGCAGCCCAGGGCCTCTTCTTCCCTGGATTGTTGACCAGTTTTAACAAAGTGGGAGAGAATAGGGGTAATCAGTGCCCTGGCACAGAAGGAACAACAAATGCTTTTTGCCAGCCTGTCTCTGAACCTAGCCCACTCAGTCAGAGCCTCCTGGGGTAAAGGACACAGAGCCTCCTGGGGTATGGAGCCACATGGGGGAGGCTCTGAAGGTAGAATTCCTCCAGCTGCCAGGCAGGACAAGCTGGGTAGGCTTGAATGGGTTCTCACGACCACTCTGCCTCCTTTCCAGTCAGTGATCCCTTTTTTCCCACCCAAGAGGGACCCATATAAAGACAACTCTCTCCCCTATGCCTTAACCCAGGGGCACTGGATCTTCACTCCTGGATGCTGAGGAAACGCCCAGACCTCCAACCTTATCCTACAACCACTTCCTAGCAGGGGCTTTCTGCTACTTGGGTCTCCTTCCCTGAGACAAGTACATTTCTCTTCTGACCCTTTCAGCCTCAATCCCTCTCTACCCATTTGTGGGCATGAAGCCAAGGTCAGCTCAGGTTGAGCTGCTGACAGGAGTCCTGTCTTCTCTTTTGTCTTGGCTCCAGGCTGCCAATGGGGGCATCAGCCCATGGGAGACTGGGGCAGGGAGAGGGTGCATTTTCTGAGGTGGGGATAGAGCTGGCCTGGTGATGGTGGGGGTACTGGTAGGAATTTTTGTCCTGGGAAGCTCAGGGAGGGGAGAATCTTTAGCGTCCTACTTTTATAGTTTGGATGATTTAGCTTTCCCAAAGGGTGGGAGGTGGGAGAAGTAGGCAGTTGTCCTAGGAAAACTTGATTGAGTTTCCCTGACGCAGTCTTAGCTTCCATCCACACACTTCTCTTGCTGGGTGGCCTCCTCCTTTAAACATCTCCCCCAACCTACCCAAAACTGTCTGGGCCTCACTGACAGCTCTAGAGGCAGATGGGGAACCATTCTTTAGGGTTCCATCTTCTAGCCATGGAGGCAAATAGCCCCGATTGTCTTCAAGGCTGCTGCCGGTGAGTGCTTAAGTTTCAAGATCTAGGAAAGGCTAGAGAGTGTGTGAGGCGCAGGAAGAGCCCCCCACACTCCAAGGCTGGGTTTCTCCTCCAGCCTAGGCAGCCCCAGCATTTGCGGGTGCTTCTCTCTGCTGGAGGAGGTACCTCCCTGGGCTGTTCCCAGCCCTCTGATGACTTGACATTACCCTTTTTGTTGCTGCTCCTTTTAACTCCCAAAGCTCCCCTCCCCCTCCTGAATGGGGAATGAGGCTTTGTTCTGGGGTGGACTCAGTATGTCTCAAGAACCTACTATGTGCACATTCAATCCTGGTTGAAGTGAAGCCCTATGCAGGCTTTGGCGATACTAGGTGCCCAAGACAGCCCCTTTCCATACCTCAAAGGGACCTCCCACACCTCCATGTGACCTCAGCCTGCTGTGCCCACCCACCCCGCTGACCCCGCGAGCGTGCTCGGGCTTGGAAAGGCACGTCTGTGGGTGTGAGACAGAGCCACAGCATTCGGTGAGTAGGGGGAAGCCAGGTAAGTGTCCATGCTGGGTCCCATCCTGGCTTGGGGACCAAAGGGAGGGAGTGCAGTGTGGGCTGTCAGGCTGCCGCTCCCCGCCCCACCCCCCACCCCCTCAGCCCTCCACCGACCAGCTCCCGCGGAAAGCTCTGATGTTCCCTGCGATGGTGGGAGAGGGTATGTGGGTGTCAAGGACTCACAGACCAGACTCTGCTGTCGGCTGGAAATGGATGAGGGTTCCACACTCTGCTTCTGAGAAGGGTGAATTAGGAGCTGGAGTGGGGGGGGGGGGCGGTAGGTAAAGGGGAGAAAAGAGGAAAAAGAGATGCGGGTGAGGGGTTACGGAGCCAGGACCGACCTTGCTTGAAAGGAAAGGAGACGTGGCAGGCAGGGAAGTCGGAAAGATGAGGCAAGGGCGGGAGGGGCTTCTCAGCGGTCGGGGCCCTTTCGCTGGAGTCTGGGGCCCTTTCTGCAAGAAAGGGGGGGGTTGTCCTCGATTGATTTTTGTCTGGTCTTCCCGAAGCTTTGCCCAGGGGGCAGCAGCCGCTGGCGAGGGTGGGGGTGTTCCTTGGCCCGCAGTTTTCTCCAGTGGGTGCTAGGGAGGAGAAGGGGGAAGAGGGATGCAGAGGGGTTACGGCCAGGGCGGGGACAAGATTTCTCGGGTGGGGGGTAGCAGCTGGGGGATTGGGACTTCAGGGTCGGGTCACCATGGGATGCGGGCTCAGGCTATGCAGACGAAGAAAAAAATACAAGAAGCCCGGAAAGAAAACCACCACCCGCCACCACCCTTGGCACCGTACCCCTCCCCCCAGGCCCCACCACTCCCCGCACCGCCTCCCCCAGCCGCCTCGTGCTGCCCCCTGCGTTGGGACGACCGACCCACGGTTCTGATTGGCCGGAGACTGGGAGGGGGAGCCGAGGGCCGGATTGGCTGGCGGGGCCAGCGCAGGGCGGGGCGGCTGATTGGCGGAGCTGGCCGAGGGGCGCTCCGCTGATTGGCTGGGGACGAGGAAGCAGGAAGGAGGGTGGCGGAGGCTCCGCTCTTGGGGAGTTTGTGGAGGAGCCGCGAGCGGCGTAACGGATCCCGGAGCCCGGCCCCCGCCGCCCGCCCGTCCGGCTGCCTGCCCCGCCCGTCCGGCCCTCACCGTCCGCCCGCCTCGGCGCGCCCGCCCCCCCGACGGCCCCGCCCGGCCCCGGCCCCCGCTCCGCCCGCCCGGCCCCGGCCCCCAGAAGGAGGCGCTGACGCAGCAGCGTGGAGCCCGGGAATTGAGCGCCCCCGGGGGGTTCCAGCCGCCGGATTCCAGCCCGGCTGGGGCCTGCGGGCGCCCAGAGCCGCGCCGTCCGCGCCACCGTCCCGGTGAGCTAAGGGCTGGGGTCGAGTAGGGGGGAAGGGGCGAGTGGGCAGGAGAGAACGAGCAAGGGAGGCGGACGAGTGAAGGGGAGATGACCGGCCGCCCGTCAGCGCGCCCCACCGAGAGCGCCGCGCCGCCGCCCCCGCCAGCCCGGGAAGGGACGGACGGACGGACGACGCGAAGCAGGTGCGGCCGCCCGCTCACTCGCGCCGCCTCCCTCCCCGGGGTCCGGCGCCACAGTCCCGCCATCGGGGAGCGCGGCACGCTTCGAGGTGACAGCCCCGGGGGTCTCTCGCTTCGATGGTCGGGGGCGGGGTGGGTGGCGGCCGCAGGGTGGCAGCTCGGCCGTGCGGCGGCGGCGCGGGCGTCCCGGGCCGCGGAGGGCGGGAGGACGCCGGTTGTTTCCTCGCCGCTGCGTAGCCGGCTCGCCTCCGAGTGCGCGGGCGGCGAGGCCCCGGCCCCCCCGCGCCGCGCCCCCTTCCCCCGCCGCACCCCCTCCCCCATCGCGGTCCCTGAGGCTAGGGGCCGAGGCCGGAGGCGGCGCCGCGGGATTGCCCGCTCTGGGTGGGGGGCGCTCTCCCGCGCTGGGAGCTGACCGGTTATTGCTGGATGGGGGGCAGGGGATGGGGGCCGCGCCGGGGCGGGCGTTAGTGTAGACCCGACCGGATCGGACTGAGAGGAAGGGAGGCGCCGAAGACGGAAGGGAACCGGTTCGAGAAGCGAGTGTGGGCCGCGGGAGGCCCGGCGGGGACCGTGCAGAGCGGCGGCCGAGTCCGAGGTGGGGCGGAGGGATCGAAGTTGTCAGACCGCCTCTAAGTGACAGCAGGACCCCGTGCTCGCGGCCCGGCCTGGTCCTGCCCTGCCCGCCTCGCCGCCGCTCCTCTGGGGCCGGGTCAGGTCGGGCCCAAGGGGCCCGCTCGGCGTTGAAGCGCCGGACAAAGGCGGCGCCGGAGCGGGCGCAGGTGGTGGCGTCGGGGAGGGGAGCGGGTCTGAACGACCCACCCCGAGGGGCGGGCGACAGGCCCGTACTCTGCCCCAGGACTGCGGGGGTCGGGGGGCCCGCCGGGAGGAGCTGTGGCACTGGTTCACCGCCCTAGCCGCGGATCGCCTTGAGGTTCTAGAAAGAGTGGGGGTCGACCCGGTCAATGTGGAGGGGGGCACAGGAGCAGAGGTGAGGGAGCGGATACGGTGGGCCTGGCAGGTAATGACGAGGTTGCTGAACTCACCTAGGCAATAGTCCTGTGAACCACTACAGCCTGCTAGGAATGAGGCTTTCAGCAAGCAGTCTGCCCATGGGCAGAGGTTTAATCCCACCTGGGACATCTCCCAGTCACCCATTGTCGACAGTTTTAAGAGGACAGACATCAGTTGCATTGAGGACTAGGAGACACCCTCCAGATGTACTCCAGCAATCTATCTACAACTGCTTTCAGCACTTAGGCAGAAATTTAATGATTAAATAAAAAAGGCTTCCAATCCCTTTTCTTTGTGCCACCTGAGGGACTTTACTTCCTACTTTTCTCCATCCCATGTCTTCCCCAAAAGGGCCCCAGAGGAACAACATGTCCTGGAGGGACAACCTTGTACTTGGCCAGCTGGAGGACACTTTGGAACCAGTGGCTTAAGCTATGAGTTCTTCTGACCCCACTAGTGACCATCTCTAAACTAGATGCTGTTTTCCCATTTGTAAAAACCCGCTCAGAGCTCCCCTCACGTGATCCCAAAATGGAAGAGTTGGGAACGCAAAGATAGAGATTCAGGGTGTTTAGAATGCAGACTTTTGCTGAGAATCCGGGTTTGAGTCCCACCTCAGATAGGTGTTGGTTAAGAGCTGCTCCCAGCTGTGGTTGGCTGTAAGCTCACTCTGGGAAAGCTGCCTGTCAGCCTTGCTTAGTATGGGCATGGAATTAATTTATGCCCACTCTGCATCTTCCCCAGGAGGGTCTAGACCCCAGCCTGAGTGAAGTTGAGGCTTGTGAGATGAGATGTGTTACCTTATGAGAGAGATTAAAGTTTGGTCTGAGATAATTTAATTGTATGTCTAAGATTCAGAAAATGATGAAGGCCCTCATGCCTAGTCTGGAGCTATACAGTATGTGATTTCTTTTGGTGGCAGTAAGAAGAGGGTAACCTGGTCTGGCCACTGGATGTAAAGGGTAATTAATTGCCACAACAGTGGTTTTCCTCTTTGACAGGCTCTTACCTGACAGGAGTCTCATGTCAGTCAGCTCAAGTGTTTAGGAGGGTTTACTCTGGAGAGGTTAGCCAGTGAAGAGTTTCTGTCTTTTATATCTCCCTCCTTTTCTTCCTTTCTGTTGTCCTGCTGTTCCCATCTCAGACCTGTGTTGTCATGGCCTCCCTTTTCCTCTGGCTTCCTCTAGTCCATCTGACACAGTCTCTCCACAGCTGCTAGGTCATTCTTCCTAACGCACTTCTTCCCCCTGTCACTCCCCTATCCAAGGACTTGCAATGGCTCCCATTTCCCTGCAGCTTGATCCCTGACAGTTCCCCTATGACTCTCCTCTAGCCATGTCATCCACATTTATCTTCCTGCATCTTTGCTCCTGCTGCTTTCCATAGCTGTCCCCAGTGAAGAGCCCTTTGCCTTGCTCTCCTCCAGGCTAAACCCTACGCCTCCATCCTCTCCCTGTCACTCAGACCACTCCAGGCCAATCTTGAGTGTTAAACGTGTGTGCACGCTCCGCCGCGCCCCGCCCCCCCCCCCCCCCACCCCGTGCTGTTGCTTTTATTGAATGAGTAAATGCAGTTGACTGCTTAGTTGGGTGGGAACAGATGGAAGCCTTCCCTTCTGCTTTCCCAGCAATGCTCAGTATGGAGCCCTTCGTGTGGTTTCCAACCTTTTCTGTCAAAGGGTTATAGAGGGGCATCTTTGCGATCTTCAGCATGGGGAACAAGTGAAATTTAGCTGTTTCTGATACTCTGGCTGGTGAAGAATCTGTCATGGATTGCTCACATGACACCATACAGATATGAATTAGAAAAAGACTATAATCCTGTTTTTCTCCTACCTCACCAGGCCATTCCCTTCACCCGACTTTGATGCTCTTATGCAATCTTCCTGTTGTCCATGCTAAATGAATCCATATGTTTTACCTCTTCTCAATCCTGGGTGTAAATAGGGAGAAAAAGGGTTCTGACAAAAAAAAATAAAAGGATTCCTGGGTTTGACCCATGGATGGGACTTTGGTGTAGTAAGAGGTGTTTATAGGGGCATTGCTGACGTGGGAGGTAGGGTTAGCCCCATACTGGACCCCTCAGAAAGGAGAGCTATGATCTCAGCTGTCTCAGAACTTCAGTTTTTGTTTACCGTCAATCCTGGACTATGGGGGAAATGGGAATGAGGACTGGTGACTGATTTGAGTCTAGACATTGAAAAAATGAATTCTGCATCTATCCCCTTTCCCCAAAACCTCCCTTTTGTGCCCCAGTTTGATGATTAATGGACCAGCATTTCCCTTCCAAGCTGGAAGGCTACCCCTCACAGTTGCCATGGCAATGTAGACCGCTCCCCGTCAATTAAAAAAAAAATTCCTACTTCTCTCCTCCTTGCTTCTGTAGCAGGAGACAAGCTACCTCAGAATATAGTTCCTGGGCTCTCTCCTCAGCTACTCAGGCTGTTTTTGCTGTGTGTTCTAGAATATAGCCCTTCCTCTCTTTCTGGGGTTTTTCATAGTTTCTTCACCCTGAGCAAATTGTGCCCCTCTTAGATCCAACAAACCCTGAAATAATTCTGTGAAGAATCAGAGAAAATTAATATTTTTTTTATTCATCTGCCATGTAAATGAAAAAAAAAAAACAGAGCCTTCCTCTAACTTTTTCTTTGGGGTTAAAAAAACAACCGTCCACACCTTCTCTGGTATAGGAGTATAAGTTGGGGGACATTTTGACATTCATAAAGGAAGTTTCAGTAAACCTGAAAGGAATTCAGCTTCCCAATATACTTACTTTACATTGGCGTTCTATAGGGATTTTTCAGTTTATGTATTTTCATTCATCTCTACCTCTCTGTCCCAATATTCAGGAGGACTTGTGTGTTTTTATTTTATCTGTTCTTATTCCTCTTGGCCTTGCTTGGGCAACATCTGGCCTCAGTGCCCTGTTGCAAGGTGAGTCATTAAAGAGAAAAAAATCCTAAGGGAAAAAGGTCTCTGGAATTGAGAAGTAGCCTGTGTTGAACTAAGGCTGCCAGCCGAAGCTGCCAGGTTTATAGAGCATTATACAGACAGCCCCAACATTAAAGGGCCTCCTTTTTTATGAATGGGTTGGGAAGAATGTAAATAAAGCAGCATCTCTCAATGGGGAAGCATTTTACATAAGCAGCACTACCCCAGTCTAAGTATTTATGGGCATTGCTAGCACAATCTGGCAGGACTCACTTGCTTTGTGAACTTGCTGATGTGCTTTGGAGGGACGAGGAGAGTATGCTTTGATACTCAGAGCAGACCCAGTACTCCTGCTATGCAGGTCCCTGGCCTTGACTTGATGGTCCAGCTCAAGGCTAGAAGTGCCTGTTCACTCTGAAAAGATGGGAAATACAGAGTTTAATCAAAAGTTCATGATGAATGAAAGCACTGGCTCTGACACCTGGGGTCCTGAGATTCTGCTGTTCCTGACGCTTTGTGCTGCTTCAGTCTCCCCAGAGCAGGGGACAGAGAGGACCTGGATGATGAAATCTGGCCTGGTTTTATGGGAGGCACCTAACTGGAATAAAATGGACTGGTTTGAATTTCAGTTTCTTTATGTTTCCCCTGCCCACCTCCTGGTACAGCCACTAATGAGCAGTAAACTGGCTAACAGGGAGGAAGAGTAGTGGCAGCCGGCCTACTCTGGACCAGATGAAGAGCTGCTGAGCACCAACGGGGCCCTAGGGTTTCACTGAGGGGAATTGGTACCCTGCCTTAGGCAACTTGGTCTAGAAACCTGGGGATGGGAGAACTGTAGGTTTGGTGAGCAGGCTCAGGGCAGTCCTGTCCAGGACTTCGTTTTTTGTCCTTTGAAGGATTTTCATCCAGATTCCATCTTTCACAGTGTGATACACCTGCAAGGGTGGTTGGTTATTCACCTGATTCAGTGTCCCCCACACACACCCAAAAAGATAAAATATAACTGTCCTTGAGGTCCTCTGCAAGCCTGATCTTCAGGAATAAAAGAATGGGTTTGTCTCTTAGCCTCTCTGATATGTAAAATGGGAACTCTTTTTCACGGCACCATGACCAAGTTATCTGAATGAAAAAAATGACAAGTGACTTTTCTTAATTAAAAGAATGGATGCAGGCTGGAACTTGGGTTCCACATCTTCTTTCTCACATCAGTTTTTCTAAGGGATTTGGGAGGAGGTGCTTCCCTGTCCTCAATTAAGGCAAAGTGACCTGTTGCATTTCTGCTTTTTGTGACCTGGAGTGGTATTGACTGCTCCTACTTCCAATCCATCTCCACTGCCTGTTTGGGCCCTCCACCCTCCCTTGATGCAGCTTTCAGTTTCCTGCCTGTGGAGGAGAAGGGTGGACCACACTTAGGCCCTTCTCCAACTACAGCTACCTGTCTGAAATGTTTGGGGGAATTCAATTTATTAATCATATTCTTATTTGGACAAGTAGTGTAAAGGTCAATTACCTGTTTTTAGAGGACCTTTACAGAAATCATGGGAAAGGTGTTAGGGTGCTGCTTGATGCCAGGATATCCTGACAAGTATGCCAGAAGGGAACATTCATATTTCTACTGTAGACCCTCCTCAGAAGTGACGGGTGTCCCCTGTTGTGTGCCTGGAGGGGTTCACACAGTGTGGACATAATGTAAAAAATAATTATAAAATTGATGAAATGACTGTAAGACATGATCTTCAGAGAAAATTGAAAGGATTTGTATTTATTCAGTCCCAAGGGAGGTGGCCAAGGGGCAGTTACTATGTCTTCTCACATTAAGGTGGCTGTTTGGAGCATGACCAAATGTCAGTCTTCATTGCAGTTCAGACCGGAGGAAGGATATTGTACCTGATTAAAGAGGTGTTGTTAGATGTGGGAGGGAACTCTGTAGATTTTTTTGGATTTACCATAAAATCAAAACAAGATGCTTTTGAAGCCTTTGCAAAACCCTTTCTAGGATATGAAATGGGTTTGTTTTCAAAAAGTGCATGTAAGCCCTCGCCGATTTGGCTCAGTGGATAGAGCATAGGTCTGCTTACTGAAGGGCCCAGGTTTGAGTCCAGTCAAGGGCACTTGCCTGGGTTGTGGGCTCATTCCCCAGTGTGGTGTGTGCAGGAAGCAGCCGATATCAATGATTCTCATTGATGTTTCTATCTCTCCCTTTCCCTCCCTCTCTGAAATCAATAAAAAATATATATTTAAAAAAGGGGGGCATGTAAGAATTTATTGGGACCTTTGAGCAGACTTTTCTGTAGAAACAGTTTCTAAAATTATGTTTATGTTTGTAGCACCCCGATGCAATTTAATTGGAATACACCTTCAATTCTTTTATGATGAAAAATTAGGAAAAACTATTAATGTGTTGATGCCAATAATTAAAACAGCACAGAAAAACAAAATTGAATTTGCAAGTTGAACTTGAATGTTGGTCTCTGACCCATAAGCTGTCCTCTGTTGCAGGGGTGGTGTACAGAAGGTAAAAGAATTTGCCTCTTTGTATCACTGTTTTACAGTGATACAGAGATGGGATAATAACTATCCTGTGAGGACAAATGAGACTGAATGTAATGTGCTTAACTGACGGCAGGCGCATAGTGAGTGCTTGACAAACATGAGCCATCCTGTTATAACTGAAGCCTCTGGTGGATCAAGAACTCCCTACCTTGCACACTTAGGGGATTCAGGGACTGAGAATGCTAACTCTGGTTCTTTGCTACTGAGTTCACCTTAATATTCAAGACATTCTTTGTCTTGATAGAATTGTGCCTCTAGCACCAACCTTGCTTTTTTAATGGTTTGGGATAAGAAGTGAATGAAGTCCCTGCCCTTGACTCGAAGGGACAGCTCTTGGCTAGACGTGCCTGTTAACCCTGAAAAGATAGCTGGGCAAGTTGGGAGAGAGAAGAAAGAGGATGGTAGTGAAAGAGGGTTGTGCAGTGTAAATATAAGAGATTTCCTGAAGTAGTCCTATTGAACATTGGCTTACACTGAAGAGGCTCCCAGGGATGGGGGAAAGTTTGAGGGTCAGAGTTTCTTGTCCTGGGCTCCAAGTGATGCCATTAGTCTAGAGTAGAAATATTATATGGGATGGGACACGTGGGCAGCCAGATCTTCATTCATTAAGTTCTTACTAAGTCCTGAGGATGGGATTTAGTGATAAGGAAAACAGAGCCTGCCTGTCCCCATAGAGCTTACATCCTAATGGTGGTGGCACTAATAACTTAGTAAATTAGTTAGGTGTAAGATACTCAGTTGGGTGTCCATAACTCTGGTAGGCTCTGCTTTGTGGTTCTGCTGGTGCTGGTGGAGCTTTGGGAAGGCCTGTCTTGGGGGTCTTGTTCCTCATGGCTGGTTGATTCAGGATGTTAGCACACCTGCTGGAGATACTGAGGGCAGAGCTCCCATCTCTGCCTGGCTGGACAGTTTCTTCTGTCCAGGACAAGAGAGCACTTCCAGTCTTGGCTAGCCTTCTTAGAAATCTAAATTGTTAGTTTTTGGAGTCTCCTGGTGGTTAAACCAACACATATCCTTTGCCACTCCTGGGTATGGGCCTGGAGCAGGCTGGTAAGCTATTGTGTTTTTTGAAGAATGGTGCATTAGTAACATGAGGTTTCCACCTGATTCTGCTGAGAGCTGTTGCTGAGCTTTGGGGAACCCAGCCCTATTTCTGTTTTATTTATCCCACATTGTTAACTGCCCAGAACAAATGGGTCTTGCTTCAGGAGGAGATTTGCTTCTGACTCAGCCTGGGCACTGCTGGGTCTGGGTGGGAGGGGCTGAGGAAGCTTAGCCTATGCTCCGTATCCCCCTCCTGAAATGTCTCATGGAACCAGTAGGACAGAATCTGAGGAAAGGGGCATTTGTCTCCTGCCTCAAAAAGACTTCAGCTTTTGTCTGTTGCCCCTTCCTGCATCCAAATGTTTGTAAAGCCAATTTCTTAGTGCTGCCCACTCCCTACTGGGCTTTTGTTCCGCCAGTACACCTGGCATGAAGGAGGCCCTCTGTCTGAATGAAATTCTGGCTCAAGTGTGCCCTCTGTGAAGCTGCAGTGGAACGAGAGTGCTCTCCACTGAGTTCCAAGCACTTCATCACAGTCCCTGTTACACTCTCTTGCCCTCTGACTTCCTACCAGCCCAAAGTTCCCAATTTCTTAGGCTTTTTTTTTTTTTTTTGCATGTTTCTTTCAGCACTTAACCTAATACTTGAAATATAGGGGGAAAGAATGAGCTTGTATTGAGCACATTTTGTATACCAGGCACTCTGCTAGGCACTTGACACATTCTTATTTAACTTGATCCTCATAACAACTTCTTTGTGTAGACAAGGAAACCAAGGCTCAGAGAAGGTCAGTTCTTTGACCAAGCCCACTAGGATTAGCAGCAGCACCAAGAGGATTCCAGTGACATGTGAGCTTTGCCTCCACTGTGTTGAGCCATGGCAAGTAGTCAGCGAATGTTGGCTGACTGAGCAAAGGTCACAGAGGTGCCATGGGCCTGGGAATGAGCCGCAGTGCTCTGGCTTAGTTGGACCCACACCTGCAGGTATAGGTCTACCTCAGCCATATAGGAGCTGTGCACTGGGAAGAAGCTAGGGGAAGGCAGATTGCTTCAAGTAGGGGTATGTGCCTTTAGAGAAAGCCATAAAGGCTAGCTTTGTACTGTACCTAATTACTTTCTAATTTGTCAGGTTAGAGTTTCTTAAAGCAGAGCACTGTTGTATGACTAAAACACAATGCTCTCTGCCCACTGTCCTAGCTCAGGGGTCTGTGTGTATACATCAACTTCTAGATCTGAGGGTACACTGTCTCTCTCAGCCCACTATCTGTAGGAAGGACCTTGCCCTACGAGTACGGCACTGGCAATTTCCAGTGAGGAGGAGATTCCACCAACTCTACTGTTAATATACAGGGGTGGGCAAAAGTAGGTTTATAGTTGTTCATATGGAAAATACAAAAATTAATAAATAAGATTAAACTGTTTTGAATACTCACAACTGTAAACCTAATTTTGCCCACCCCTATAGGTTTATGCTTAATTACTATTCTAACATAAAATGGGGGAGTCCCATTTTATTATAATCTGAGTTAAAACTCCCTTCCCTCCCCATTAAGATTTGCGCTCCTTTACAGCAGGGGTGGGGACCATCTGCCCTGTGGGCTGTATAAGGCCCGGGAAATCATTTGGTCTGGCCCTGCCAGGGCATTAGAGCTTGAGTTAATTAAATGTTTGACCAGCCCATAGAACATCGGCCTGTGGACCAAAGGGGGTCCTGGGTTCGATTCCGGTCAAGGACACATACCTTGGTTGCTGGCTCCTCCCTGGCCCAAGCCCTGGTTGGGGCTCATGCAGGAGGTAATCAATCGATGTATTTTCTCACATCGATGTTTCTCTCTGTCGTTCTCTCTTCCACTATCCCTAAAAATCAATGGAAGAATATCCTTGGGTGAGGATTAACAAAACAAAACAAAACAAACAAAAACGTTTAACCAAATATAGCAGGCTCATTTTAAAAATTGATAATTTGTATGGCCCACAAATGATCTTATAAATATCCATATGGCCCTTGGCAGAAAAAGGGTTCCCCACCCTTGCTTTACAGTTACAAGAGATGGGATGTCTGGTTTTGCATTTGGAGCTAGAGTTAGTGGAGGATCTGAATACTTGGGTGCAGTTCTGGGCCTGTGGTGTCCTACTGGGATAGCCAGAGTGGACAGAAGTAGGCAAAGACAGGGCCAGCTGCACCCCAGACCCCATGTGGTGGGTATGGATCTTCCCAACCGGGCTACTTCTGTGTCACTGGGTTCCAGGGAGCCCCCAGTGTGAAGGGTGAGGAGCAGGTGGTGTGACAGGCTGTAGATGGGCTTGGTGCCTCTGGGGGACAGGCTCAGCTCTTCAAATGGCTGCCAGACCTGAAGGCATCTATAACACAATCTGAGTCCAGGGGGTTCAGGCCAGTTCTCTTTGGTTGGAAGCCCCTTGCTTCCTGCCCGGGTGTTTGTAGGATCCTAACCTGATTTCATAGTGAATTGAGACCCTGAAGTAGTGAGTAAGGCAGAATGGGCAGGAGAGAGCTGGAGCCCTGGGACAGTCAGATGGCGGGAACAGGTAGGATGCAAGCCCTCTGACCCCATTCCTGGGCCTTTAGCATCCTTTAGGAGCTCCTCTTTCACTGTAGTTTCCCAGTGTGGAGCTGTAGTTCAGGATCTCTTGGGATGCAATTTTTGCCCCTGTGCTCTTGCTGTATTATAAACTGAATCTCCCCACAATTCACCCCACAGTGGATCCTGCATGGGAAAGAAGCAGTGTCTCCATCAATCTCTAAGGTTGACACTTTGGTGTTTTCAGTGGACTAGTAGCAGAGTTGAGGCGCAGCCTGGGTTTTCAGATTTCCCACAGAGGAAGCTTGACTCCTACTGTGAGGAACCATTGAGGCCCAGGGCAGGCCTACCTCTGTCTGTGGGTTTGGAAATGGGGAAGGTTGTTGGTTCCTACCCTTGTAGGTTTGTGCACAGTGACTCTATCATCCTTACCATCACTCTTAAGTAAGGTTCATTTTGGTGTATCCTTTTTAGATGAGGAATCTGGAATTCAGAGAAGAGAGTTGCACTGAGGGCCACAGCTGGCCTTTAAATCCAGGTCTGCCTGACTAAAAGGTTTGGTTCTTTTTACTCTACCGGCTCTTGGGAATACCAGCCACATCTCTGTACCTCACATGATCATAAGAATTTCAACAGCTTCACCTATCTGTTGTTGTTTTTTTTTAATTTAATAAATCTTTATTGTTCAGATTATTACAATTGTTCCTCTTTTTTCCACCATAGCTCCCCTCCACCCGGTTACCACCCCACCCTCTGCCCTTACACCTCCCCCCCACCCCGTCCTCATCCATAGGTGTACGATTTTTGTCCAGTCTCTTCCCGCACCCCCCACACCCTTTTCCCCCAAGAATTGTCAGTCCACTCCCTTTCTATGCCCCTGATTCTGTTATATTCACCAGTTTATTCTGTTCATCAGATTTTTTATTCACTTGATTTTTAGATTCACTTGTTGATAGACATGTATTCATTGTTCATAATTTTTATCTTTACCTTTTTCTTCTTCTTCCTCTTCTTAAAAAATACCTTTCAGCATTTCATATAATACTGGTTTGGTGGTGATGAACTCCTTTAGTTTTTTCTTATCTGTGAAGCTCTTTATCTGCCCTTCAATTCTGAATGATAGCTTTGCTGGGTAGAGTAATCTTGATTGTAGGTTCTTGCTCTTCATCACTTTGAATATTTCTTGCCACTCTCATCTGGCCTGCATAGTTTCTGTTGAGAAATCAGTTGACAGTCGTATGTGTGCTCCCTTGTAGGTAACTAACTGTTTTGCTCTTGCTGCTTTTAATATTCTCTTTGTCTTTTGCTCTTGGCATTTTAATTATGATGTGTCTTGGTGTGGTTCTCTTTGGATTCCTTTTGTTTGCCGTTCTCTGTGCTTCCTGGACTTGTAAGTCTATTTCTTTCACCTGGTGGGGGAAGTTTTCGGTCATTATTTCTTCAAATAGGTTTTCAGTATCTTGCTCTCTCTCTTCTTCTGGCACCCCCATAATTCAGATGTTGGTACGCTTGAAGTTGTCCCAGAGGCTCCTTACACTATATCTTCAACTTTTTGGATTTTTTTTTTGCTTTTCCGGTTGAGTGTTTTTTGCTTCTTTGTATTTCAAATCTTTGACTTGATTCTTGCGATCCTCTAGTCTGCTGTTAGATCTCTGTATAATATTTTTTATTTCAGTCAGTGTATGTCTAATTTCTAGTTGGTCCTTTTTCATATCCTCGAGGGTCTTGTTAAATTTATCAGCCTTTTCTAGGAAATTCTTGAAAAACCTTATAACCGTGGTTTTGAACTCTATATCCAGTTGTTTGCTTTCCTCCATTTCTTTCGTTTATGATCTGTTTCTTTGTCTCTGCATTTTGGCTGCTTCCCTGAGTTGAAAGAGTGGCTTTGTGTGGTAGGTGTTCTATAGGGCCCAGTGGCTCAGCCTCCCCAGTTACCTGAGGTGGACACTCTTGGTGCACCCCTTTGTGGGCTGTGTGCACAGTCTTGTTGTAGTTAAGCCTTGATAGTTGTTTGTATCACTGGGAGGAATTGACCTCCTGGCCAATTGGCTGTGAGGATCAGCTGTGTCTACACTGGGAGAACTTCTGTGCTGGAGACAACCTTATGAGACAAGACTTGCAAAAGCCTCTGTGCTCAGCTTGGATGGGGCGGAGCCTCAAGGCAGAGCAGACAGCCTTGGTTTCCTGTCAGCCCAGCCCTGTGTCTCAGTGTCCTGTGGTAATCACTGCAAACACCTCTGAGAGAAAGCCACCTTTGAGTTCCGCCCACTGCCAGACAGTCCAGTTTCTCTCTAAATAAGTCTGGATTCCCAGAAACTCGCCCGGAACTGGAGTTCAGCGCAGTTGGGAGCTTTTGTCTCCCTCCTGCTTGAGAAAGCCAGCCACGCACTCAGTTGCTGGTCCTCTCCGCATGCGTGCGCACGCATCTCAGTACCTCTGCCTCCTACAGCTCCTCTGAGTCTCAGTGTGCTTTTCTCTTTCCTTCTAGTTGTAGAATTTCCACTCAGCTAGCCTTCCTGTGGTTCTGGATGATGTCCGTCTTTTAGTTGTAGTTTTGGAATTGTTGTGTGAGGCAGCAGTTCAGGTGTTTACCTATGCTGCTATCTTCACCTCTCTGTTTTTTCATGAAATAGCATCAACTAAATGAAAATGAACAGGAACCTGCCTTTGTGCTCTTCCTCTTCTCTGATAGAAGATTGAAGAAACTCAGTGCTCATGAGAAAGTGTTATTCCTTTAGTAGGGGAGGGAGGTGATTCCAAGAGAGATTGCAGAGTAAGGCAATATTTAACTCCGTGCCAGTTCTGTGGCTTTAGGTATAATTGGGAGGTAGCTTGAGTCAGGGCTCTTCTTGGACCTTTCTCTGGTGACCAAGCGGGTCCTTATCCAACACCCTCTTGAATCCGCCCCTCCCATTAAAAATTTAAAAAAAGCCTTGAAGGGCAAAATTTTAAAAAATTGAATGAGAAAGAGGGAGAGAAAGACATCAATTTGTTATTCCACTTATGCATTCATTGGTTGATTCTTGTATGTGTCCTGACCAGGGATTGAACCCACAACTTTGACATGTCAGGATGACCCTCTAACCAACTGAGCTGCTTGGCCTGGGCCTGAAAAGCAAAGTGTAAAATGCAGTGACTAAGAAAGGTTTCAGAAAGGGCAGTAGGGCAGAGCCCCAAGTGTGGGGGTGGAGGTGTAGCCTAGAGCTGGGTAAGTAAAGGGAGAACCTTGGCCAAGGCTCAGGACCTTTTCCTGCTATAGACCAGCCTCTGTTCTCCGGACCTGCCTATTCAGGTTTTCCCCTCAGTCGTTGCCCTACAGGCCACACTTCTCCAAGCCTCTGGCCCTCCTTTGCTCACACGTTGGATGTGCTCCACCTGGCTGGTGACGAGTGGGTGCACAGTGCTGCTGAGGCTTGAGGGCAAAAGACCAGTCCTCCTCCCCTTTCTATTTCTGTGTAAACAACTTACCCTAGCACAGTGGTCGGCAAACTGTGGCTTGTGAGCCACACGCGGCTCTTTGGCCCCTTGAGTGTGGCTCTTCCACAAAATACCACGGCCTGAGCGAGTCTATTTTGAAGAAGTGGCGTTCGAAGAAGTTTAAGTTGAAAAAATTTGGCTCTCAAAAGAAATTTCAATCGTTGTACTGTTGATATTTGGCTCTGTTGACTAATGAGTTTGCTGACCACTGCCCTAGCAGACCCTTCTTTGACACTCCAGCTGGGACTGAGATGGCTCCTTGGCTGTCTTTAGAGTACACTTGTGATTTTGCCCCTGGCTTGGGTGGCTCAGTTGGTTGGGCATCTTCTCATGCACTGAAAGGTTGCTGGTTCGATTCTTGATCAGGGCACATGCTCGGGTTGTGGGCTTCATCCCCAGTAGGGGTCATGCAAGAGCCAGCTGATTGGGGTTTCACTCTCACATCAATATTTCTCTTTCTCTCCCTAAAAATCAATGAAGAAATCAATCAAAGACCTTGTATGCATATATGTATAACCCATAAACACAGACAATAGGATGCTGAAGACCTGGGGGCGGGGGTGGGGGGGGGGCGCGGCTGGAGAGGGTCAATGGGGGAAGAGGGGGAACATACGTAATATTTTCAGCAATAAAGAATTTTTAAAAAATCAATGAAAATATTTTAAAAAAATAGAGTACACTTGGGATTTTGGACTGAACATGTGGCTTGCTGGCCATCCTTCATGGTAGTTGGCTATTTGCTCTTCAGAGCTGGGAACAGTCAGACTGGTTTTCTTCAGTGAGAGCTTGTTTGACATGATATAAGTGAGTGGTAATATGCTCTGGGAAATCCCTCCTAGGAACCTTCCCCCAAGGGGACCTGGACTGCCTGTGCCTGGGAGGACAGGGTTTCCCAGAGAAGAAGAGGGTAATGCTGAGAGAACCCAGGCACCCTGTCTCTTACAGTTATAGAAGTTCCTGCTTGAGCTGGTGTATAAGTGGGAGGGACAGGAGAGCAGAAGGGATTGGCAGAGCTGGAATGAGAACCAAGCCTACTGCTTTCCAGGGTTGTCTTTCTCCAAGGAGTTGGGTCATCCCCTGCAGGCCAAGGAGCCCCCTCCACCCAGTCTCACCTGGGAAAGAGTGAAGCTGTAGCCCCAGCTTCAAAGCATGACTCACACTTGCTCTCCTAGGTTTGGAGTGCAGTGAAGCAGGCAGCAGAGACCCCAGCCTCTTCTCAGGGTGATGAGTGACATTGCAGCCTTAGGCACCACATGAAAGTTAAGAGTTGTTTTGCAATGTGCCTTTGATGGCCTGGGGTGTTTTTAGTGGATGACAGGGATTTGGCAGAATCAAGGGAGGCTAGCAAGAGGCTCTTATGCTTGATTTGGAAATGTGACACGTCCCTCTATGATTTAGAGGCTTCCCTGGATAGTCAGCCAGAGAATCAGGGCATCAGTATGGAGGGACTGGAGACAGGAGAGGGACAAGGGTTGTCTCTGAGGGACTGGAGGTAAAGAGAGGGATACTCTACAGGGCAGGGGAAAAGCAGGGACAGACCAGTCACCGTCGGTTAAGAGCTCTTTTGCTCTTTCGTTTTCCAGGCTTGAAAGCATCTCCTTGTGCTCCCTCTCCTTCCCATCCACCCCACTCCTTGCTCTGTATTTGTCCGTGTCCTTAAAGGCCACGAGCCCAGGTGACCTAAGCCTTGGCTCCCTGCCATTGTCAGGCCTGACTCCTCTGGTAACTTGGGGCCTGTTTAGGGGCTTTGGCCCCTGCTCTGCTGTGTGGTCTGTTCACTGTCCTCCATCTCTAGGCCCTCTGGGGGTGGGAGAGGGCTGGGTCTAGGCTTTCCTAGGAAATACAGATGTGTTTCTCCTTGTTGCTGCTCCTCCACATCTGGCACAGGGGTATCCTGCATTTGAGAAAAGGGCTCGTGAGTTATAAATAACTGGGGTGCTTTTAAGCATGAAAGGATACATTGCTAATCAGCATGCTGAGCAAACAGGGATGAGTGGTCACCATGATTAGAAGCAGGAGTCTAAAGGAGCCTAGCAGATGCCTGGGATTTTTTAGGACCTCTCCTGTCTGTGCTTCAGGAATGAATGGATTTACCTTCTGTGACTCTGAGTCATGCCTGGGGTCTGGTCTCTGGGCAGTGGCAGGTTCCCTGCATTGTGACCAGAGCAACCCTGGGCATGCTGCTTCTCTTTTCCAGTTTTCCACATTCTTTCTCAGGCATGAGGGACACCCATGCTGCCCTGGTTTTCTGAGTATTCTTTCTTAACTAGTGCAGTATGTCTCAGGAGAGTAGGTACTCAGTGACCCCAGCCATTGACCCAGGGACACTGGAGCTAGCTGGGAGGGCTCTGGAATCCCTGGGAGCCCTCAGGCCTGGGACTTTCAGGGTTAAATCTTGGCCCAGCAGGAGTTCTCCCAACTCCTGAGTTAGAGTGAGTGTGAATAACAATTACAGTGGGAAAATAAAGCTGGAAAGCCTAGGTCTACTGGATGGGGAGGGGGTTGCAGGGTGCCAGGGAGGGCAGAGTCTAATCTGGCACCTTACTTGGCAGACCTTGATTTGGGTTGGGGAGTAGGTGAGGAGTAAGCCACTCAGTAGTCTGACCACCGACAGCTCCCCTTCCCACTACTCTATTGCCTTGGCCATAACAGCTTCTAGCGCACACCTAGCTCTGGCCACCCTCATTCAGAATGGGGTCCAGGCTGCCCCAGGTATGTTGGGGATGGGGGGAAGTGTTTGACAAGCAAAGCTAGGGGACCGTGCCTGAGCATGGGCATTTTTTTTTGTCAGGGGCTCTGGGCTTCCTGGTTCTCACGCCATCCTGCCTCTTGCCTGGAGTCTTGCCTATCAGGTAGAAGACCTGCAGGATAGAGTAGGATTAACAAGACGCTTCCATTAGCCTCCTGAATTAGTTCTTCTCCATGATACTTTCTTTTCCCAGCTCTTAGTAGCTGTTGGGGGAGTCTTTAAAGATGTACCACACTAGTGTGTGGTCTCTGTTTTCCCCCCAAAAATGCTGCCGTGGCTTTACTGACATTCCTTCCCTAGGCACTGGCACTATTTAGGTTGCCCTTCCCTGGAATCCCCTGAGTCAAGGTGGGTCTGGCTCCTAGGGCTGACTGAGACCTCCCCTGACCACCGACTCCTCAAAGCCAGACCTTCACCCTTCCTTGACTTTTTCAGTAAGACCAGATTATAGCTGTCAGTCCTGTGTGCTCAGCAGGGCATCCTCACAAGCTGGACTCTGCCTCCTCCATGGCCCAGCAGGCAGCTTCCTCCTCTCAACTCCTCAAGGTCCATATCCTTATCATTCTGTGGCCAATCTCAAAAGGCCCATCAAGGGGGGGGAGGGGGTTGGTAATATTTTTGAAGAAATAGATGGACTCCCACCACCCAAGCCCCCATCCTGGCTTAGTGTCTTCAGAGCCTCTTACTGGCTAGAGAAGAATAGCTAGCCGGAGAAAAACAATCAGAGAGAATTAAGAGCTTTGCCCCTCCTTGCTCCTGTCTTCTGACCCTGAGACCTGCATTGCTCTGTAGGCTCTTAGTTCAAAGAAGAGCCCTAGGCCAGTGGTTGGGCGCTCTGTTGACTAATGAGTTTGCTGACCACTGCCCTAGGCTAAAAGAAGAATGGGGCAGCCCTAGCTGGTTTGGCTCAGTGGATAGAGCGTCGGCCTGCAGACTGAAGGGTCCCAGGTTCGATTATGGTCAAGGGCACATGCCCAGGTTGTGGGCTCAATCCCCAGTAGGGGGCGTGCAGGAGGCGCCAATCAATGATTCTCTCTCATCATTGATGTTTCTATCTCTTCCTCTCTGAAATCAATAAAAATATATTTTAAAAATAATAAAAAATGAAAGAAGAACAGGGCAGCCATTCCTTGCACAGCTGCTGGTACTCTGACCTCATTGAACGTTGGCACTCTGGAAGAGGAGCCTGTGAAAATACAGGCTGGAGATGGGGTGAGGGTAGGCCGGAGTTATTGTAGGTGGGGCTGGATAGGCTGCAATGGGGGAAAAAGCAGGGCAGGGCAGGCTTTTCTCATTGCCTTCCTTCTGTCCTGCAGATTGGAGGTACTTCATGACACACACTCGGAGGAAGTCCCTTCCCATGCTGAGTTCGGGCCCCATTGGCCGCCGGGAGCCCCTGCAAATGGAAGGCAGCAATATGGAGCAGGGGGCAGAGGGTATGGACCCAGGCATGCCTGAGAGCCCAGGGCACCCCACAGGGCGCCGCAAGAACTACCCACTGCGTAAACGTCCCTTGGTTCCTGAGAAGCCCAAGGCCTGCAAAGTGCTGCTGACCCGTCTGGAAAATGTGGCCGATCCACGGAGTGCAGATGAGGCTGATGAGCTGCCTCCTGACCTTCCCAAGCCCCCCAGTCCGGATCCATCCAGTGAGGACACTGGCCTCACCCAGCCCCGCAAACGGCGCCTGGCCTCCCTCAATGCCGAAGCCCTGAATAACCTGCTGCTGGAGCGAGAGGACACCAGCAGCTTGGCAGGCAGCCGCCGCAGTCGAGGGGGAGACCACCACCACAGTCGGGACCGTGACAGGGCCACTGGAGGCTGGTCTTCCAAGAAGCGGCCACGACTAGAGGACCGCGGAGGAGAAAGTCGGGATCTGTCCCCAGAGCCAGCGCCAGATGAAGGTGCCCGCCGAGATGGTGACCTAGCTCCCAAGAGACTGGCCAGCCTGAATGCAGCTGCCTTCCTAAAGCTGAGCCAGGAACGGGAGCTACCCCTGCGGCCACCTCGTGCCCACCCAGAAGCAGACAGGCGCTCCACTGAGCCACCAGCACTGAAGGCTCTGAGGCCAAAGTGGGCCAAAGTCAATGGCAAGAACTATCCCAAGGCCCAGCAGGGGGTTGGCTCTGGGGAGGCTGCAAGCCCACCCCGCTGGCAAGGGTGCCCTGAGGAGCCATGGTTATCTGCAACCCCTCATGGACCATCCAGCCAGCTACCTTACCAGCCCCTGAGCAAGGCTCTGGAGAGCCCCTTAGGGCTGCGCCCCCACTTGCCCCTGCTGATGGGTGGACAGGCAGCCCTGAAGCCAGAGCCTGGGCGCCCAGGAGAGGAGTCACCTGCCCCCAAGCAAGAACTGCACCAGCCCTCTTTTCCTACACCCCAGCTGTCCCTCCTGCCTATGCCTGGCAACCCTGCCGACTACAGTGGGCTGTGTGGTCGGCCTGAGCTCACTGCGCTAGGCAGCTTCTACCTGTATTGCAGTCAAGATGGGCTGCAGTGTGGGGGCTATTCCCCATGCCCCATGCTTCCCGAGGGCAAGCTGTCCCCAGTGGCTGCACCTACCGAGGGGCCCCTTGTGGCCCCGAGCTCAGTGCCTGTGGGCACCCCTTTCCTGCACCCTCCCTGGGGCTCTCACTACTGTTCCAGCCAGGATGCGGAAGTGAATGGCTATAGCATCTGTGAAATGTTGCCCCCTTCTCTTACCCACATTGGCACTACCTGTGGCGGCTGTTCCTACAAAATGCCTTTTGCAGCAGGTAAGCCTTCCTGAGGATGGGATGTACCAGAGAGTCTCTGAGACACAGTGTCCCAGGAGTGTGGGTTGTGGGCTCCTTGAGGTATTACTGCATGGGAGGCAGGGGACTTTGAAAGGGGAAGACTTCCCTCCTTTTGTGCCCCAAGCTTAGGAGCAGTTTCAGGAAAGGGGTCAGTGTTTAGCTTTTAGCAGCCCTGCTCTGTCCCCACTGTCTATGGAGAGATTTCTTGGCCTGACAGCATTGGCTGCCATAGGTAGCATTGTCATGGTGGCGGGGACAGGAGGGGCCTCTTCCCTCCCCATTGGGATTGCCAATCTTAGACTCTGAGTAGCAGTTATTAAAATTAGGGCTTTTGCCAAGTGGTTTCCATGTCCCTTCTGTCCTCCTTGAAGAAAGCTAGAATTCCTTACTTTCCAGGAGCCCAGACCATCTGCATGCCAGCCAAGTACAGCATTCATAGAAAGGGTGGGGGTTACAAGGTCCAGTAGGTGATGCCAGCTGCAGTAGAACAGTTTTACCCTGACTATACAGGCTTTGAAAGAGAAGAAGTGCCCAGACTTAGCATCACCTTGCTAGGGGTAGATAGGGTGGACACTCTCTAAGAACAGACAGAGTTCCCTGGCACTGACAGGGTGCTCTCAGGGCCTGTGGCTTTGGTGTCTGCCTTCCTGGCAAGATCTAGACACCTGAGAGGCTTATGATGCAGCTGATGAGACACCCCCACAGTGATCTCTCTCCCCCCAAATTGTCAGGAATGTCCTCAAATACCTCTCCAGGCTCCCTTCCTGGCTCCTGAGTGGAAACAAGGTGATCAGAGCCATCCTGGGTGGCAAGTTGGCCCTGCTGCTGGTGAAGTGAGAGGCCAGGCCTTCCCAGGGTTCCCCTCCCCCACACCCCTCTTATAGGGGGTATATAAAACAGCTTTATAGACCAGTTGACTCTGGCCAGACTGGTTTTAGCTTCTGGTGTGAGTTGGAGTTCTAAGAAATGAGAATAGGCTTCTTCTCGGGCTTTTTCTTCTCTTTTGGACCATTTTCCAAGTCTAGACACCTAACCTGTGGGACCCAAGGTCCTTACCCTCTTGTCTTGGAACTGTGTGTAAGCCCCATTTGCCAGGCACTGTTCCAAAGCACTTTACAGATGGGAGGCCACGTGGCATGTAATTGAGCATAGACTGTGGAGCCAGACTTGGAGTGACATGTTCTCTCCCACCTCCTTAGTCACGTGACTAGGACCAGCCAATAACTATTCAATGTCCCAGTTTCCTTAATTGTAAAATAGGAATAATGGTACCTGCCTCATAAGGTTGTTGTAAGGATGAGGTGAGTTAATACATTGGTAAGAAAAACACCTAGAACAGACTACATATTTGCAACTACTATTGCAAGCCACTGAGAGGTCAAGTGACTTGCCTGAGGTCACACAAGTAAGTGGCAGGTTTGGGATTCATATCCTGAGCTGTCTGATTCTAGCTCCTCTGCTCCTAAGCACTGTGGAAGCCTTAGAGAAGATTAAGTCACAGCTAGAAAAGCTGTCCCCATTATCCACCGCCTTTCTTCTTTCAGGTTAGAAGGGGAGATGGAGATGTCTGTGGCCCAGTCTCCAAGGTCAAGAAAACCCTTGGCTAGACACTTTGACAATCCACCTTAAAAGCCTCTGATCCAACTTGTCACCTCAGTAGCTTTTGGGTTCACACTTAGAATTAAAATAGAAGCAGGCTCTGAAAGCAGAGAGGCCAGGGTGGGGTTACTGCTTGTCCTTACTTGTCCTGACCTTCTTTGTCCTTTTCCCAGAAGGCTGCAGGTCCCTGGGCCAGCTGGAATTTCCTCTTCCAGAAGCTGGCCACCCAGCCTCACCTGCCCACCCCCTCCTGGGATGTCCTGTGCCCAGTGTGCCACCTGCAGCAGAGCCCGTCCCTCATCTTCAGACACCCACCTCAGAGCCTCAGACAGTAGCCCGTGCATGCCCTCAGAGCGCCAAGCCTCCTAGCGGCTCCAAGTCAGGTTTACGCACAGGCTCCAGCTGTAGGCACACTGTGAGGAGCAAGGCTGCCCGCAGGCCCAGCCACCCTAAGCAACCACGTGTCCAGCGCCCACGCCCACGCCGCCATCGCCGCCGCCGCACTAATGGCTGGGTACCTGTTGGGGCTGCCTGTGAGAAGGCTGTCTATGTCTTGGTGAGTACCAACTCTTAGCTGATGGAGGAAGAGAGGGTAACATTGGGGACATAGAACTTGAAATGAGTTGCGTCTCAGGAATCCTGGCTCTAGCTACTCTGAAAGGTGACAAGGGGGCTCCAGCGCACTTGTGTTCCAGGAACCAGTCATGTTGGCCCAGCCTGCTCCCCTGTCCTGTACTGATCCTGTACTGTGCACCTCGGGGCGGTCAGAATATGCACACAGACACAGCTGGTGGCTGCCATCTCTGTCTCTGACTCTCAGGGAAATGATCTGAAATGTTTTCATCTCTCATCCCTACTCATGCTGTCCCTCTATTCTGGATTTTAAAATGGAGGACTTTCACTCGTCCAGGTGGCTCAGCTGGTTGGAGCCTTGTCCTGTACACTGCAAAGGTTGCGGGTTCAATTTCCAGTCAGGGCACATTCCTAGGTTGTGGGTTCAATTCCCTGTATGTGAGGCAACTAATCAATGTTTCTCTCTCTCTCTCAAATCAATAAAACATATTTTCATTTTCAGCCCTAACTGGTTTGGCTCAGTGGATAGAGCGTCGGCCTGCGGACTCAAGGGTCCCAGGTTCGATTCCGATCAAGGGCATGTACCTTGGTTGTGGGCACATCCCCAGTAGGGGGTGTGCAGGAGGCAGTTGATGGATGTTTCTCTTTCATCAATGTTTCCTACTCTCTCTCCCTCTCCCTCGCTATAAAAAATCAATAAAATATATATATTTTTAAAAACAAAACATTTTCATAGAGCCTTTTTGGATAAGTATGTATCTGGAAAACTGGGATAGGCAGAGAAAATCAGTGATATAAGAACATCTGGGATGATGAAAAGGATGTCGACTAAAATTTATTAAGCACTTCCGAGGTGCCAGAACTGCTAATTACATGCATTATCCACTTTCATTCTTACCACTACTCTATAAGGTACATACCCCATGTTCCTATAATTATCCTCATTTCACAGATGAGGAAACTGAGGCTTAGCAGTAGTAAGTGATTTATCTAAGGCTACACCGCCTACAGTGATGGTTGAAGGCCAAACCTGGACTATCCCATTAGGAAGCTTGAGGACCTACCCAGTGCTGGGGATTGGAGTGAGAGAGTCGGTTATTGGGGTATGGTGGTCAGGGTGCAGCCCCACAAGCCTTTTTATATCATTGCTTTATTGCACAGGATGAACCAGAACCAGCCATTCGAAAGAGCTACCAAGCGGTGGAGCGACATGGAGAGACCATTCGAGTCCGGGACACTGTCCTCCTCAAGTCAGGCCCACGAAAGACGTCTACACCTTATGTGGCCAAGATCTCTGCCCTCTGGGAGAACCCTGAATCAGGTACCCCCCCCCCGCTGCCTGGAGTTTGACCTGGCACTGGTCTCCCCATGTTTTTGGCACATTCTGCCTTCCACTCATCCGGGGTCTGTCTGCTACTGAGGGCTACAGACAGATGGCCTTGTCGCTTAGGTTGGATCAGCTCATTAACCTTTCCAGCCACCAGAACCTGGGCACCTCTCCCCCTTCCTCACCTGTCATTGCTTCCTCCCCCCGCCCCTCCCTTCATACCTAATGGCATTCCAGGCTTCTGAATGCCAGGCTTGGCTTGAGGCAGAGGCTCAGCACTGGCCCAGCACTGAAGTTGGATGAGCCTCCAGGGCAAGTGGCCAGCCTGCCTGCTGAAGTAACTCTGGGGTTGCCAGCTCAAGCCATGACTGCTTCTCTTGTACCCCCAGGAGAGCTGATGATGAGCCTTCTGTGGTATTACAGACCAGAGCACTTACAGGGAGGCCGCAGTCCCAGCATGCACGAAGTGAGTTACCAGGCAAATGGAATGGGGAAGGCAGGGTTTGGCAGAAGGAGAGGTTGTAGCATAAGGAGTTGATACGGGGTAGACAGCCATGGGTAGTCAAGTCCCTAGACTTGTTACCTTGGATACCAGAGAACTTGGGGAAGGGCCTGGGTTTCAGCCTCTTTTCCCCAATTCATGTTTCAGAGGGTTAGGGGAAGTGGAGCGGCATACCTAGCCCCCTTTGATGCTGTCTGCAGCATGAGAGGGACTGGGAGAAAGACTTCCTAACATTCCTTAGCACCAGACCCAGTGGTGTGCTAGAAGTGGTAATATCCTTTGGGTTTGGTTCCTGCCCCTCCACTCTCCATCTGAGCCTGCTTTTACTTTTTCCCTTGGGGACTTTTTGGAAAGATGCACACCAACTCCCCCTCCTCCCCTGGCTGGGGGTTAGGAAGCTTAATGACGGGCTGGAGGGGGCACCTGGCTTCTCCGGGTCCTCCCTCAGAATCTGGGAGGAATGCCTTGGAGTTTCAGGTAAGGAGCAGTTAGGCTCACATTCCAGGAAAGCTGCCCGGCTTTCTGGGCACTAGCTAGAGTGATCTCAGGTCAGGAGTCTCAGCAGAGGGGTTGGGATTAATGTCCACTTTTTCCCTGGAATTAGGTGCTTCTAACCCCGGTAACTGATCTCCTCTCTCCCCTTGAGCCTTTGCAGAATGAAGTCTTTGCATCGAGACATCAGGACCAGAACAGTGTGGCCTGCATCGAGGAAAAGTGCTATGTGCTGACCTTTGCAGAGTATTGCAGGTGGGTGGTGCCCTGTGTCTCTGGCTAGCATCTCCCCTCAGACTCCTCAAGGCCATTTGGGGGCTGCCTGTGATCCCCAAGGGGATCTCACTGGGCCTGATCTCCCAGAACGTTCTTCCTTACAGCCTGCTTCTGCCATCTAATATTTTTAGAAGAAAAAAAATAGTTGCTTGTCTGAGGCAGAGTGGTTGGACAGAATTGGGGGTGGTTACAGTACGGCTCTCCGAAAACACCAAGGAGAATTGGCAGGTGGTCATGAGGGAGGCCCTGGCAGGTATGTTTCCCCAATGACAGACTGGCAGTTGGCAGAGAGGGTATAGTCCCTAGGACAGGTGAGGAGGCAGCACAAGCCCAAGTGGGGGTCGAAGACTACTTCCCAGTTCTCTGAGCAGGGTAGGGTAGGGAAGGGTAGGGAAGGGGTGGTCTTTCTGCAAAGGTGGCTTTGTAAAGGTGAATGGTATGTTACTGCAGATTCTGTGCCATGGCCAAGCGCAGAGGCGAGGGCCTTCCCAGCCGAAAGACAGCACTGGTGCCCCCCTCTGCAGACTACTCCACTCCGCCACACCGCACAGTACCCGAGGACACGGACCCTGAGCTGGTGTTTCTTTGCCGCCACGTCTATGACTTCCGCCATGGCCGCATCCTCAAAAACCCCCAGTAGCCTCCTCTTGCCCACGGGCAAGTGGGGCTCGGGGCAGGGGGCATTGCTTGAAGCACAGCACTTGGTTAAGGGGCCACAGGGACCCGAGGTTGCTAGCCTGTGGTTCTCTTGGGGGGAGGGCAAAGGCCCCTGTGGCTTCCGGGTCTTACGGGAGGGAAGGGGTATAAGAAAAGCATCAGAGCCCACAGCTTGGTCCAGGGTACCTCTCTGTGGTCCCTGGGCAGAAACTCCTGAAGAAGGCAGTCTTCCCTGAGACTGGGGGGAGGAGGAGGTCCTTCAGGAACCAGGCCCAACGGGCCATTCTTTATCCTCCTCTGGGCCCTTGAAGGGATAGTGGGAGCCAGCTTTACCTCACCCACTGTGACCTGCTGCTTCCCCATCAGCCTGGGACCAGCCTCTTTCAGATTCTAGCACTGCTCCCAGCTCATTCCTTTGAGGCATAAAGAGCCAGAGTCTGGCTTCCAGAGCATTGACTTCCTCTTCCTGGATTCAGGGCCTTTCCCTGGCTTTCCTCCTTTGCCCCTGCAGTAGCCCCTGGTGCTGGGATAAGTTACCTGGCCCTCAGAGTCATGGGTGTCAGCTTCCTGTTCGCCACCCAGCAGGTCTGGCTTCCCTGAAGTTAACTGATCAACATGGGGTTTGTCATGTTGGGGAGGGCAAAAGGGAGCTAGGAGGGGGTGGGGGACAGGGGGCAAGGAAAATTGCTACCTGATTTATTGAAGACTTTTCCTCTTGCCTTACACTTGGAGGTTCTAGGAAACCTCTTGCAGAACTTCACACATGACTCTTCAAGCTACACCCACCTGAAATCAAACCTGCCTTTATTACAATATGTTGTCATGAGTCCATTTGTATTGTCCCACAGCATAGCAGATCCAGCCCCAGGGACAGCCCCATAAGGCAACAAGCTGGGCTGGGACCCCAGAATCTGGTAAGGCATGAGGTAGAACTGGGCTGAAAGGTGATTTTGGGCCCGGGGAAGGTTGTTCTCTCTGGCCCAGCTGCAGTCCACAGTTTAGGTGAAGGCTCAGGATGGCCTGGAGCTCCTGAGCATTATCGCCAGGCAGTGAGCCCAGTGCTAAATGGAAGCTGTCAGTGTGCTGTTTGGCCAAGAATGTCAGGAGCAGCAGCATTGCGGACTTGGTGTCTGGTAGGATCTTGTCATCAGCCTGAATGAGGCTACAGATGTGCAGGAGCCCAGCAGCCACATCTACAAACTGGTCAGGGCTGCTATGGTATAGGAAGCTGAAGCGGTGCCCTATGGTGACCCACTCCTCCAACTCCTCCTTCAGTGGCAGGGTGTGTGGCCGGACAGCCAGCACCTGCGGCTCTGGCTTCCTTGTGGGACTGGCCATCAGTAGGTGGGTGAGTGCCCCACAGATACCATGGACACAATCATGATGCTCCCATGCCAGGAGTGTCAACAGGAGGCCCACCAGCTTGGGGAAGTATTCCTGGGCAGGGCAGCCCCTGTGATAAGCCAGCACACCCAGCCCGAAGATGGCATTGCTCCACACTTCGGAGTCTGCCTCCCAGGCAGCGCTCAGCAGGATGGGGAACAGGTGGGAAACAAACTGGTCTGAGGCAGCACCCAGGCCCAGAATAGACTCCCCACTGCAAAGGACTTCTCTGCCACTGTGCAGCCCTGTTTTGTCTTGCAGAGCAATAATGGCTAGGACCCAGCAAAGAAGGGGGCAAAAGCATCTTCCCCAGCCACAGCTGCCAGGGCAGGAATGGCCTCACCAGCGTCCTCTATAGCGACATGGCGGCGTTTCAGCCTGGTCCTCGTCCTCATCAGTGCCCTGACAGGCTGTCTTCCTCTGCAGCATGACCTTGACCATGTTGTAGAGCTCACTGAAGCGCCCAGGGGGCTGCAATGTGAGGGTCCCACAGCTGCGCAGCATCGTCAGCGCCTCCAGCACGGCCATCAGCACTATCACCATTGGGCACTCCCACTCCCTGTGTACTGCCTGCATGTAGGACAGTACCACCTTGGCCAAGGTGGCCTGCAGAGCAGCAGCGTTGGGTTCTAAGGGGCAGCTTTGACAGGCCTTGTGCAGTGCACAGCAGAACTGACCCAGAGCCTCATGGGCTGCCTTGCACACACAGGTGAGGGCACTTCAGAGCTTTGAATACTTCTTCAAAGATACTCTCCATGTAGGGAAGGGAGGCCACACTGGTGTTCCCCTTGCCCTGCCACCCCTCACCCTAGTCTTTTGTAGATTGCACTAATTTACATCCCAGTGAAAAAACCACACTGAATCAGTCAGTCCACAGACCTGCTGAGCTGCAGCCACTCACTCTAGGAACTAAAGACCCCATTTTGTACTTGTTGCCCAGGGGCCCTGTTCTCACGCTGCTCCCCAGAGTAGATTAGGAGACTCAGCCCCCTGTTGTCATTTCCAGAACTAGGCCCTACGGTGAAGTTCTCTGTGGGAGGGCTGAAGCAGCCTGGTTCTTTCCTGTTTGTACCAAAGAGGGGCATGTGGGGAAAGGGAGAAGAGCCCTTTGTGGCTTGGGCCTGGTGCTGGGAGCCTCCTTGTGAGCACATCCCTGGGGGCAGGAGCCAAGGAGGGCAGCACTGGATCCTTTACCCCCACACAGGGGCAGACACGGACCCAGCAGGCTGAGGAGGTAGCAGTGGGTGAGGTCAGGCCAAGTTTGGAGAAGATGGAAGTGAGTCCTGAGGGCACTCCCAGCAACCCTGGCCCTAATGCTCTTCCTGAGAAAAAGGCTGCTCCTGCTTGGTCCCTGAGGTGGGGGAGACCTGGATGTCTGAGGTGAATTTACACAGGGAAAGCCCAATCGCAAGCCTGAAGAGAAGGGACTCAGGTTCCCTTGAATAGAATAAGCTGTTTGGAGGAAGGCATTGGTCCAGGAGGGCTGTGCAGTAGGAGAGGTTGGCGGAGTAGGGGCTCTGAGGAGCCAGTCGTGGAGCCTGCTGATTCCCAGGGTGCTGGGCCCTTGCCACCTAGGAGCCTAGCCCCACCCAGCAGGAGAAATCAAAGGCCCTTCCTCCCAGGGTCTGCTACCCAGAACTTAAATGCTTTTGAAATCTCTTAGATGTGGAAATATTTTTTCGAACCTGAAAATGCAGCTGGTAGAATTTCGATGGAGCATAATTCATGTAAAATATATTTTAGTTGATAATTTTGTAAAATGCACTTTTTGTGTGTGTCGACCCTGGTTTCTCAGATCTGTATTTCAGTGTTTACAAGGGAGGGAGGATCTTTCCTCGCCTCCCTTTTGACAGAGATTAGAAGTACTTCTTTAAGAAAAATAAATTTGAGAAATTGTATTGATTTAGAAAAGAATCGTTTTCTGTGTGTCCTGTCATCTTTTTGTGTGTGGGTGCAGGGGGCTCATTTTTTTGGGGGTCCCTTTTAACCCTTGTAGTGCAGGGGCTTACTAAAGCCAGTAGCAGAGAACGGGAAAGTAGGGGGAGGAGAGGAGAAAGGGGATGAGAGTTGATGTGTTAGCACCGTGGTGGCCAGAGCCACCTCCCTGGACTGAAATCTTTGGGTTGCCAGCCCTCATCAGGCTGGTGACCTGGGAACTGGTCAGTGAAGATAGCACCTCATCACCTTAGGCCCTTGGAAAGCTGGCCAGCAGGAATTGGCCTAGAGCCCCAATATCTAGGTACTGGCACTCTGCTGAGGGAATGATGGCTCATCCTATGTGCTCATATTGTCAGGATTGGAGGGCATCCAGGAGCTTTCTAGCTTCATTTCATCCCTCAATCCCTCATCCTTCTGAATTCATCTGATCAATGGTAGTGCCATTCTCCCACTAAATTCAAAGCCTCTGGCCTCGACTGTTCCATCACCTACCCCCTCAGTACAGTGTGTCCTGGGTCAGCTACTTCCTCCTTCCCAAATTCTACTTTTGTACTCCATTCATCTCTGAAGGATGGAATTCAGGTTTTAGAATCAGGCCGACCCAAAGTCTCAGCTTCCAGGAGCCTGTGTTTCTTCAGCTGTATAGTGGGAAATGCCCATGGCATCTTACTCCCAGGGTGACTGACAAATGAAGGAGAGAATACAAAGCACTGAACAGGCACCTGCCTCAGGAAGTGTGGACTCTCATCAGTACTACTGTGCTTCAGAGCCTCCCTGGCTCTCCACACATGACAGGGTGAAGTTTGTGTACTTAGTAAGAATCCAGTTCAGGTGGGGAAAGGCTGGCCACTGTCATCCAAGCCATCCCCATGTCTGCCTCTAGCCCAGGTGGCCAACCTGGTGCCTTTGAGCATGTGTTTGGCTCCAGGCACATAAGCTCTGTCCCCGCAGCTGCTCACCCCTCAAAATGTGTGCTGGCCACATCTTGGTCAGGAGGCACCAACTTATCATTGGCTCCTCACTAGTTATCCCACCTCTTTATGCCTGGGGAAGGGATATTCAGCATTATAGTGGATAAACACTATAATGAGCCAGGGAGTTAAATTTAAGGGTCACCATGGAGAGGAGCCCGGGTCAGTGGAGTGACCAGGACAGGGGGAGTATACTGGGGACTCTGCTTCAAGCTAGAAACGGGCCTCTCAAAAGTTTGGACTCAGTGCTGGCGCGAGGGTGGGGGTGGAGGCTCCTCCAGCTGTTAGAAGGGAAGGGCTCAGCCAGACCACAGTATATGGCTGGGTGTAGAGTGCAGGTCCTCTCCGTCTAGCTCCCTGAAGGCACTCGCCGGGGCCTGGATCTTTTCTTGCCATCGGAACCTCGTCAGTTTTTGTCCCCGAAACCTGGAGGATCAGGGTGGCCCTGCATTAGGTGCCCTCTCTCGGGTAGGGGTCCTCTCCCGCACTCCCAGCCCGCTCCCAGCAGGGGTGTCCGCCCCTCTCTCCGCCTCCGGCTGGGCCCGCCCCCCGCGCCTGTGTCACCGCGGGGCTGGGGGCGGAGAGCTGTCGGGCGGGACATCCGGCCCGTTCTCTCCCTGCGCCCTCCCGCCGCCCGCCCGCCGCCCCGCTTCGGCGCCTCCACCAGGGAGCCGGCCGCCTCCGCGCGCGCCTTGGTCTCGGGTCAGCGCTCCCCTCCCTAACCCCAGCCCGCGTTGCGGCCCCAAACCATCGGCGCCCGATTCCCAGACAGGCAGCCCGGGATCGGCCGGCCTGCGCAGGCCCCCAGCACCGGAGCACCATGTTCCCCCGCCCGCTGACCCCGCTGGCGGCCCCAAATGGCGCCGAGCCCCTGGGCCGAACGCTGAGGCGGGCCCCCTTGGGTCGGGCCCGGGCCGGGCTGGGGGCGCCGCCCCTGCTGCTGCCGTCCATGCTGATGTTCGCGGTGATTGTGGCCTCCAGCGGGCTGCTGCTCATGATCGAGCGGGGTATCCTGGCTGAGATGAAGCCCCTTCCCCTGCACCCTCCCAACCGCGAGGGCGCAGCCTGGCGCGGGGCGGTCCGCCGGCCTGGGGGGCTGACCCTGGATGCCGAGGACTCGGGCTTGCAAGTGAGGCAGGACATCCGAAATCGGACCGTGCGGGCAGTGTGCGGACAGCCAGGCATGCCCCGAGACCCTTGGGACTTGCCGGTGGGACAGCGGCGCACCCTGTTGCGCCACATCCTCGTGAGTGACCGCTACCACTTCCTCTACTGCTACGTCCCCAAAGTGGCCTGCTCTAACTGGAAGCGGGTGCTGAAGGTGCTGGCGGGCGTCCTGGACAGCGTGGACGTCCGCCTCAAGATGGACCACCGCAATGACCTGGTGTTCCTGGCTGACCTGCGGCCTGAGGAGATCCGCTACCGCCTGCAGCACTACTTCAAGTTCCTGTTTGTGCGGGACCCCTTGGAACGCCTTCTGTCTGCTTACCGCAATAAGTTTGGCGAGATCCGAGAGTACCAGCAGCGCTACGGGGCTGAGATCGTGAGAAGGTACAGGGCAGGAGCTGGGCCCAGCCCTGCAGGGGACGATGTCACCTTCCCTGAATTCCTGAGGTACCTAGTAGATGAGGACCCTGAGCGCATGAATGAGCATTGGATGCCTGTGTACCACCTGTGCCAGCCTTGTGCTGTACGCTATGACTTTGTAGGCTCCTATGAGAGGCTGGAGGCTGATGCCAACCAAGTGCTGGAGTGGGTGCGGGCACCACCCCATGTCAGATTCCCAGCTCGCCAGGCCTGGTACCGGCCTGCCAGCCGCGAAAGCCTGCACTACCACCTGTGCAGTGCCCCACGGTCCCTGCTGCAGGATTTGCTGCCTAAGTATATCTTGGACTTCTCCCTCTTTGACTACCCACTGCCCAATGTCACTCGGGAAGCCTGTCACCAGTGACCATGGGTGTGGGCCAGCAGCTGTTGGAGACTGGTTTTGACAATGCCAGCTTCTTGTGCCTGCCACTCAGAGAAATCCTGGCTCTGAGCCTGGAGCTTCTCCATATAGCTGGATGACAGGGACTGTTTTTTGTCCAGGGTGCGTGTCCATCGTGGCTCAGAGGACAGGGTTGGACAGGAGGCCTGGTACTCTCCCATTGGGAAGATTTCTTGGGGCCAGTATGATCTTTCTTGTCCTGGCAGAGCCAGATACCAGTTTGCCAGTGAAGTAACACATCTGTTCTGTAGACTGACTGCACGGATTGGGCACTTGGCCCACCTTCACCTGTGGCCAAACCCAGAGGTGGCACTCATCAGGAGCACAACCAGAGCCAGGGGCCCTGTGGCTCTGGTCACCCATTCATCCACAAGTTATCAGTCATGCCTTACAAATAACTTTTGTGCCTTTCTGCTTCAGACTCAGTTTCCTACACTTGCCATGATCTTTCTGTTTTTTCCAAGGAAAGTAACACTGAGTTAGGGCTCTTGCCTGGTAGCTCCAGGACCCGGCCCTGCAGGTATCCAAAGAACTCTGTGCCCAGCCTCTTCTTAGGGCTCTGGGCACCTCCTCTCTTCCCCCAAGTCTATGACTGTGGCTGGTGTATCTATCTGGCTGCCACTTTTCTGACACATTTATTTAAAATTTGTACTTTTTGATAGAAGCCTTGTGAAGGCTTTGTTTTTCTAATAGCTGCATTTTTATTAAAGATGTTTTGTACATAAAGTCAGCATCTCTGATTCTCCTTCTGAGCTCCTGTGCATCAAGCAAATCTCCCAAATGTCCATCTCCCCAGGTCAGGAGAGGGAGCTTGCAGGTACAGAAAGGAAGACAAAATGTAACTTGTTTGGGACAGACTAGTGGGCCACTGCCATACCATGGAGAATTTGGAGCTCCCCATAGGCCATACCTGATCACAGACTCAGCTTCTGGGATGCCATCTCTGGGCAAACCCCATTAAGTATGACACACCCCCATGTCTTATTCCCTGAAGAAGCAGGTGGGTGTGAGACACTGGCTCCTCTTCCTCTTAGGCAGGAATAGTTCTTGACTAAGGATGCCCCCAGATGAAAAGGGGGATTGTTTTGTGAGCAAGGGGAGGTTACTATATTCCTGGCCTTGAGAATTACAAGGAAGGAAGGAGGTTGAGTGAGGAGCAGGCTCTTGCTAACTTAGGTCCAGAGGAAGTGGTGAGCGATGTGGGAGGTTATATAGCTAGCCTTGATATTGGCCTGGCTTTGGAGGAGAAGTTGGGGAAGGGGGCTTCTATGGACACTCATGGTTCTCTGCCATGACTCAGCAGGAGGCCTTACCTGCCTTATCTGATCTCTTGTCTGGTCAGGTGCTGCTCTTCAGGGCCCCCTTGACTCAGGGGACTTCACCTCAGATAGCACTCACCATGCTCTGTTGTAATGGCCCAGTTACTTGTCAGTCTCCCCACTGAGACTGAATTGTGTGAAGCTGAGATCATGTCTGTCTCGTTCCCAGAACCTAGTCAAGGGACTGGCCTACAATACGCATGTATATGGCTCAGCAGAACCAAGGTGTATATCTTTTTTTTTTTTTTAAATATATTTTATTGATTTTTTACAGAGAGGAAGGGAGAAGGATAGAGAGTTAGAAACATCGATGGGAGAGAAACATCGATCGGCTGCCTCCTGCACACCCCCACTGGGGATGTGCCCGCAACCAAGGTATATGCCCTTGACCGGAATCAAACCCGGGACCCTTCAGTCCGCAGGCCAACGCTCTAACCACTGAGCCAAACCGGTTAGGGCCAAAGTGTATATCTTGCTACAGGACAGAGAGCACTGCACTTGGAGTTACCCAGACTGATTAAGTCCCTCCTCTGCTCACCAGCTGCCTAACCACCTCTCTGAGCCTCCACATACTCCACTGTCTCGTGGGAATAATAACACCTATGTTATGTCAATTACTGTGAGGATTAATGAAAACAAAATGAGTAAAAGGGCCCATCCCAGCAAATGGTTCAGTGATTGCTCTTTGAGATGCTAGTTGAATATCTGATCCCTTTGTGGCCAGTGGGGATAGGGGAGAAGCCAGGACACTGTCCATCCAGCACTGGAGATCGGAGCTGCCTCTGGGTAGAGCCCCTTTGACCTATGGGTTCACTTCCTGTGCTTATCAGTCAGTCCTCTGAGCTTTCTGCCTCTCATGGGTCCCACCCACACTCTGCCCCAGCTTCTTCCTCTTTGGCTGGGAACTGCTGCTTCAGACCTATAGCAGCCACTCAGAACCCAGAGGATGCTGGGCCCAGCTGCTGTGTTTACTTCATCTCAATCTTCACAACAGCCCAGTGCTTTAGAGACATGGAACCTGGCACAGAGAGGGTAAGTGTATTGCCCAAAGTCCAACCCAGATCTGTGTGCTCCCAAATTGGGAGCCAGAAGAGAGAGAGAGATGGAGATTGTGAAAAGTGGGGGTTGAGGGAAGAAGGAATGAATACAGAGGTTAAGAAGATAAAAGGCAGCTAGGGAGGTCATATTTATGGGCATGTGCACACATTTTCCCTCAGTTCTTTCATTCCTTCATTAGCAAAGAATCCAGTTTAGCCCAACTGACATTTACCAGTCCCCTCCCTGAAGGAGCAGGAGACAAATGAAGTCCTTGATGTGGTTACCTTATTGAATACTCTTCTCCGGCACTAAAGGGTGGCCGGCTGCAGAGCATCCTGACAGCCAGTATTGGACACCTGTGGTGTGGGAGGAGGGACTGAGGTAAGAAGATGAGGGGGACCGCTGAGACAAATGGCCACCTATTGTCATTTTTCCCTCTAGAGTCAGCCCCTGAGGAAATCAATTTGTCATCTACCTCTCCTTTTAGGAAAATACTAAGGAGCTGACAGAGAGTTGTGGGATCCAGCTGGCCCGAGTGCAGCCTGCTTTATATTGGCACCTAGGCCAGAGCTGAGGGCATGAAGGCTGGCAAGCTCTGGGTTGCCAGGGGTGGGGCAGGGACATTCTCAGGACTGGACACCTGGACTGTGTCTTCTTGGGATTTTCCCTTTGCATTGAGTCAACTCTCACCCCCACAAGAAGTCAAGCTCTCCACCACTGACTATGAAAACAAGGGTCCCCTTCATAACTTACGCCATTCCCAACCACCCAGTTCTCTGGACACAGGGGGACTGGCAATTATTTAACTTCTTTCACCGGTTGAGGGCGGTGAACAAAGGAAAGGGGAGGGGCAGGAAGGGGCCTGGCCTTCCAGGTCTGGGCCCTGACTCCACTTTCAGGCTCCAATTCTGGTTCATTTTCCATCCTGGATGTTACTACTGCCCAGAAACCATTTCACCTTAAGTTCTGAGACTGTTTCCTCTCCCTTTTCTTCTCATACCTCTGTTCCCTCCCTCCAGGAGGTTCCCACCACATACACCCTGTACAGCAAGCGTGTTATTTGGCCTGTGTTAGCCTTTGAGTTTGACATGCTTGCTGTACAGGCAGCAAGATCTGAGTGGAGCAGCTGACCCTTCCCTTGGGTGAATACAGAACCCTCACCTTTTCCAGGGGCTCATCACCAGAGGTGACCAAGCCTCCTGGCCTCCCAGGATGGATCCAATTTTTAAATATGTATTTTTATTGATTTCAGAGAGGAAGGAAGAGGGAGATAGAAACATCAATGATGAGAAAGAATCATTGATTGGCTGTCTCCTGCACGCCCCCCAGTGGGGACTGAACCCACAACTGGGTCATATGCCCTTGACCAGAATTGAACCTGGGACCCTTCAGTCCGCAAGCCGACGCTCTATCCACTGAGCCAACCCAGCTATGGCAGAGCCAGTGCTTTTAATATTGAACCAGCCCCTGCCTGGCTTCAAGGAAGAGGAAAGACATTCTTTCTCTGCCTGAAGTTCAATACTAATATTTAACAGTAGCTACTCTGAAATCAGAGCACCTGTGCCAGGCATGCTGATAAGTACTTTACATGTATCCTCTTCATTCTAACAACCCAGCAAGGTAAGCAAAATTATTTCCACTTTATAGATGAGGAAATTAAGCCTAAGTGACTTGCCCAAAGTGACATGAAGGGGTTGGGATTAAAACCCAGCTCCATCTAATGTTTGCTCCTTTGTAAATGCATCATAAATTATCCAGCTCATGGCATTTGCTGACAAGCATTGTGTTCATTTTCTCTAGTTTCTGCACCCATTCCCAATCCTTCTTTTCAATGCTCCACAAGCTATTCTGTCCACAGAACTCTCCAGTTATTATAAAATTCTCTAGATTTGCCCACCCTGAGCAGTGCTGGGCCCAGATCTCAAACATGCTAGACCCGGGATTGGCAAACTGCAGCTCTCGAGCCCCATGCGGCTCTTTGGCCCCTTGAGTGTGGCTCTTCCACAAAATACCACGGCCTGGGCGAGTCTATTTTGAAGACGTGGCATTAGAAGAAGTTTAAGTTTAAAAAAGTTGGCTCTCAAAAGAAATTTCAATCGTCGTACTGTTGATATTTGGCTCTGTTGACTAATGAGTTTGCCGACCACTGTGCTAGACTTGCAGTTCAGGTCCTCTGAGAGGCGGATACTAAGGCAGAGTTAGACGTGCAAGGGATTTATAGGAGAAACAGCTGTCAAGGATAAAGGGGAAGGGAGCATTAGGCTGGAAGAGCCTGATACCTGTGACAGGAGAGATGGAAGGAAAAAATTGTGTAGGAAGAGTCTCAGATTACAGTGTAGCTCTAAGAAAGTGTCTGCAAGACCAATGGGGAATCCCAGGCAAAGGGCACCTATTGAAGGAATCCTGCCTCGAGCAGAAATGGGGAGGGGGACACAAATAGGAGGCAGATCAAAAAGAGATAGAGAGTTATAGCAGCAGCCGGGGGCTGTCAGCCAATTACACTTCTCACAGCAGGTTTTCTTGAAGGAAGATGTGAACTCAGCACCTCCATGGCCACTATACAGGCCCAACTTGGTTACTCTGACTTACAGGCATTTGTCCCCCAAAGTTCTGTTGGCATATGACCTGGTCAACAACCAGAAAGCAGATGTTGCCCTAGTAAGAACCTCTAAGATGTCTGGGGGATCCTGAACGTAACTTCCCATAGCCATTCCTTGGTTTTATAGGGACTACTGCCCCTGCCTTGGGCATTGGAGGACGTGTGCCATCACCAGGCCCAAAGGCCCACCTGTCATTTTCAGGGTATTTCCTCTGCATTCACCCCACTCTCTGCAGGTTTTGATTACCCTTGGTTTGTGCCTTTGTCATTAATTAGGTAGATATTGATGGTCACCTTTGCCTAGCTTCCATCTTTCATAGGCTCAGCAGATGCACCCAGAGGTTGAGTCTGGGTGCTGGAACCCCAGACCTCCCAAGGGATATAGTCTAGGCTTCCTCCCAATCTGATCATTTACATAAACTCCAGGGCAGCCTGAGAGGGAAGCAAAGTGTCCCTAAAGGGAGCTTCCAAGGATCCACATGCCCATAGCACCAGGTCTTCTGTAGCATCCCCCTACTGAGCTTAAAAAAAAAAAAAAAGCCCTGTATGGTTTGGCTCAGTGGATAGGCTCAGTTGGCCTGCAGACTGAAGGGTCCTGGGTTTGATTCTGGCCAGGGACACATGCCCAGGTTGTGGGCTCAATCCCCAGTCAATCGATGATTCTCTCTTATCATTGATGTTTCTACCTCTCTCTCCCTCTCCCTTCCCCTCAGAAATCAATAAAGAAATATATTCCAAATATATATACATATATATATGAAATATATGTATATATATTTATTGATTTTCAGAGAGGAAGGGAGAGAGAGAGAAACATCAATGATGAGAGAGAATAGCTGATTGGCTGCCTCCTGCATGCCCCCCACTGGGGATCGAGCAGCAACCGTAATCGAACCTGTGACTGACTTCCTGGTTCCTAGGTTGACCCTCAACCACTGAGCCACGTCAGCTGGGCCTCGTGGTGAGCTTTTGAGCTTATTACATCCCGGTTCTGGACAAGTCAGCAGAGGAGTCCCAAAGAGAATCACAGCATCGGTCCTGATTGTGCCATTGTGAGGGGACACAGGACCCAGGTTGGAAAGCTGTGTCAGCCCCAGCCTTGAGGTGACGCTTGGGGGACAGAAAGCCTGAGGGCCTTCAAGAGCTTGGGAAGGAGAAGCCTGTCGTGTCTCTGCTGCCACTGGCTCAGTATCTTCCCCAGACCTGCTGAGTGTCCACTGTGTGCAGCTGGACGGAACCCAACATTCTGCTCACAGCAGCCCAGCAGGCATCCACTGGATCAGTTCTCTGTCCTCTGCCCTGGAGAGACTGAGCTGCCCCTGGGCCCCTGCCAGTGCCCCAGGGCAGCAGAGTCCCAGGAGTCTGAGCACGGTGTCCAGAGAGGCCATCAGAGCAGAGGAATTCATGGCAACTGGACATCAAGCTGGCCCCTGAGTGAAGGGCCACAGGCTGTCGGGAGGAAGGCCTGGAGGCAGGCATAGAACGGTGGAACTGACTGGGAGGGGGAGGGGAAATGGGCCAAGATTTCTGGTTGAGAAGCTAAACATATTGGGGGTTAGCTGACAGCTGACAACCCGACAACCCCCAATGAAAAGCTCTTCCGCAGAAGCTGTTGGATACAATGGCAGGCCAGGCCCCTGGTAGGAGGCGTCTCCTGTTGCCTGGGTGCAAGTGTCTAGTAATAAAGAGAGCTGTTCTGATAGAAGAGAGAGCTGGTTTAACTAAAGCTGGAAACCCGGGAGGAAAAAGCCAACAACTTCTGGATAGGACTCTCATTTTTGTTCACTGACACTACCTTAAGCCCAAGCACCCACATATAAGAACACGAATGGACAGAGGACTGGGGGAGCAATGGGCACAAAGGAGGAATAGAACAAGAAAGGGGACTCAGTTGGTTGGAGTGTTGTCCCACACACCAGAAGGTTGCAGGTCCCATCCCCAGTGGGGTGCGTATAGGAGGCAATTGATCGATGTTTTGATGTTTCTCTCTCATTTCTCTCTCTCTCTCAAAAATCAATAAAAAATAAATATCCGCAGATTATGATTTTAAAAAAGAAAGGGGCCTCAGTTGCAGCTCAGGTGCCTGGCCCTCCTGAGGCTTTTCCCAGCTGCCGACCACTTAGCCTCTCCTCCTTCGGAGCCCCATGGTCCTAGCACTGCACAATGCTAGGAGAGCTTTAACCCAGAGGGTTCCTTTCCTGCCCCTGCCTGTAGGCTGGGAATTCCCCAAAGGCAAGAGCCAGGCCTTGTTTATCTTTACTGTTGGTACATAGCTGATGCTCAATAAAGGTTGAGTAAGTGGGAGGTCTGATGGTTGGATGATGGGGCTGCGGATGGGTGGAAGAGGGAGTACATGGGTGGATGGATGAGTAAATGGCAGCAAGGGGACTAAAGGAGGAGGAACTTCTGCAGGAAGAGAAATCCGGAATCACAGTGGACATCTGGTCGTTGGCATCTTGCTTTTTAAAGGAGGAGATTGGAGGGAACGGAGCTGTTCCACTCAGGAGGCAATAGCAGAGGTTTGGCAGGTGGAGGAAGTGGCCCAGCAGGCTGGGTCCTGGGCTTGCTGAGATCCAGGAGGGAAGGATTTGAATGGGGACTGTAGCTGGGTGAGAGGCAGAGGTCATGAAAAGTGGGAGATGAGGAGTGACCATGGGAATTACGAAAAGGGAGAACTTCCAGCAATCAAATGGCTTCCCTAACTGAAGCAGAGGTAAAGGGGGGCCAAATTCATTTGTTCCTAATGCATCAGGCTTCCTACAGGGTGGGTCTCAGTCACCAATGGTTATTAGGAAGGGAGCTCCTTGGGGTATTAAGGACACAGAGTGACCTGATTCCTGCATTCCAGTTCAGACTCTGCCACCACCAGCCTCTGATGATCTTGAGCAATTCTCTTCTCTAAGTTTCAGTTTCCTCACCTCTACTGCCTTTAAAGTTATGGGGACTTGCAGGCCACACGAGGAAAGCACTTTATACGGCATAAAACTGAACAAGAAGGAGTCCAGAAAGCGGCATTGGCTGAGTGTTTAGGAGTCAGAAGTTCTGGATTCAGATACGTGCTGTCTTGCTCAGACACTCACTAGCTGGGCCTCTAAGCCTTTCTGAGCCCGTTTCCCCACAAGTGAAATGAGCAAAATAGCATCTTGAAGAGTTATTGTGAGGTTTCAAAATGACTCACAAAATATGCCTGGCACTCAATAAATGGAAGTTAATATTACATAGAAGGGATTCATCAGGGCTGCTGTGTGCGATTGGCAGCAGGTGCCTGGACACAGGCTGTGTCTCCCAGAGGAGTGGGGACTGCCTCCACCATGCCTGGGATTAAAAGTGTCATTTCCTTGTCTGGCCAGTGGGGCTCAGTGGTGGAGTGTTGACCTATGAACTAGGAGGTCACGGTTTGATTCCCAGTCAGGGCACATGCCCAGGTTGTGGACTTGATAATGATTCTGTCATCATTGATGTTTTTATCTCTCTTTCCCTCTCCCTTCCTTTCTGAAATAAAATATATATACACACTAGAGGCCCGGTGTGCACGGGGGGGGGGGGGGGGGGGGGCGGCTGGGGGTCCCCTCAGCCCAGCCTGCACCCTCTCCAATCCAGGACCTCTTGGGGGATGTCCGACTGCCAGTTTAGGCCCGATTCCCCTCTCACAATCCTGGACCACTGGCTCTTAATCGCTCACCTGCCTGCCTGCCTGGTCACCCCTTACTGCCCCCGCTTCTGGCCTGGTTGCCCCTAAATGCCCCCCGCTGTCAGCCAGGTCGCCCCCAACAGTCCCCCCTACCAGCCTGGTCACCCCCAACTGCACCCCCTACTGCCGGCCTGGTTGTCCCACGCAGCCTGCTGTTCAGTCATTTGGTTGTCCCTCACTAACCCCCCTGCCAGCCTGGTCATAGGCAGCCATCTTGTGAGGGCATGAGGGTCAATTTGTACATTACCTCTTTATTATATAGAATCTATATTTAAAAGAGTCAACAAGTTAAAAAAAAAAGTGTCATTTCCAGCTCTAATCTCTTACCTTCCACAGTGGAGAAGTCTGAAGACCAGGCTCTGAACATGGCCCATATCCTGGGCTGGGTAGGTCCAGACATCCTCCTCCCGGAGTGTGAGAGGAGCTCCCTCTCAGTGTCAGGGAACACGGTCACCACCCCTTAAGGGGCCAGTCAGAGTGGGGAGGCCCCAGCAAGGCTCCAGCAGCCTGAGTCTTGCCACCACCCATGGCAGAGTCATTCCAGTGTTCCACAGTCATTCTTTTGGTTTAAGAAATCATCCCACATAGATGCAAAAGTCAGACAATCATAGTAAGGAGCTGTCATTTATTAACTGCCCCTTTGTGGGAGATGTCTGTACACCTTTTCTCCTATTTTTTATTTTGAGAATGTTCAAACCTACATAAAAGCTGTAAAAATAGTACAGCGAACACCCGTAGACCTAGATTCACCAGCTCACATTTTGCCACATTTGTTTGATCTCTCTGTATATGTATTTTTCTAAACCATTTCAAAATAGATTGTAGACTTTGTCATGCTTCACCCCCAAAATATTTCAGCATATATCTCCTAAGGAAAAAACATTCTGCTATATAACCCAATACTATAATCAAACCTAGACATTTTACAGTAACATAACAGTATTACGTAAATTCACTTTTAAATTCTCTCAATTGTCCAGATAATGTTAACTTTTTATTTTAAAATCCAATAAAAGATCATGCTTATTTAGTTTTCATGACTTCTTAGTCTCCTTTCATCTAAAACAGTCTCCCGCCCCTGACTTTGGTCTTTCATGCCATTAATGTGGGTTCTTAAAAATATATACATATATATTTTATTGATTTTTTACAGAGAGGAAGGGAAGAGGGATATAGAGTTAGAAACATCAATCAGCTGCCTCCTGCACACTGGGACCCTTCAGTCCGCAGGCCGACGCTTTATGCACTGAACCAAACCGGTTAGGGCTAACGTGGGGTTTTTGTGGTTGTTAATCCTTACCTGAGGATATTTTTTTCCATTGATTTTTAGAGAGAGTGGAAGGGAGGGAAAGAGACAGAGAGAGAGAAACATCGATGTGAGAGAGAGATATCAATTGGTTGCCGCCTGCATGTGCCCTGACCAGGACCAGGGATCGAGCCTGCAATTGAGGCATGTACCCTTGACTGGAATCGAGCCTGGGACCCTTCAGTTCACAGGCTGATGCTCTATCCACTGAGCAAAACCAGCTAGGCTCATTAACGTTTTGAAGCTGAAATTCAAATTAGTTATTTGCAAAATGTCCCTCAATTTGGATTTTCTGGTGGTTTCCTCATGCTTAGATTCAAGTTGACTTGCATGTTTGATTCTCCCTGTGACTTTCTGATGGATTTTACTACTTCATTCTGCAGAAATGGAGGCCGAGGCTCAGAAAGGATTGTCTCACAGCCACTGAGGGGTTGCCCGGAGAGTGGATGCAGAGCCTGGTCCTCGGCCTGCTCATGCTTCACACTGCCTGGAGCAGCTGTGAGGTCCTACCAGTGGGTTATAGGGTGGATTTGTTTATCAGCCCCTTCCGGAACCTTGACCCTGAATGGAGAGCAGATTTTGACAGGACCTGGCATGGGAAGAGGAGTGGTATCTCAGGAGAGGGGCACCTCAAACATACTCTGCAGTGAGCCCAGTCTCCATAGTGAACCCGGCTGGAACCCCAAATACTCCTTTAGGCTGCTTTAGAAATTTGACTTTTTCCACCCCTTTCTAGACTTCCAGGGGAAGTGATGCATCACATCACACACACACACACACACACACACACACACACACACACACACACACTGCTAGGATATAACAATTTTCTGGCTAGCATCATAGGTGAATTCTGTCCCGTTGCCTAGCAACCCCAGGGTATTTCTGCCCTTCCCAGCCAGAGGGCAACTGCGGGACTGGCTGGGGGGTCTCTTGCTGTGGAGTCTGCTGGCCTGCTTCCTCATGACCAGTTGCCTAACAGCCAGGTGCTCTGGGGAGTTACCTTCCTCCTCATGGGGAATGAGCAGTGCCTCTTAGGGTCTTTCCTCTGCACAAAGGCATCATAGAATGCAGGGCTCCTCCCAGGGAGGGGTGCCTGACTACTAAAGGGAGGACGTGCCCCTCAGCTGGCAGCGCATCTTTGAAGAGAAACGGGGAAAGGAGGTGCTGGATGAGAGCCTCATTGTGCCAGGACAGCCTCGCTGGCTGTGGTGTGGTGCCACAGAGGTTTAGAGACCTGCTGGCCAAGAGGGTGGGTGTGGGGCCGCCATGCTCCCTGTGAAAGGAGAGAGCTGGTGCATGGTCCATGCACGGGCAGCTCCTGAATTATCCAAACATGCCGTTAAACTTGAATGTGTATGTATAAGTTTAACCACTTTATTTGGGTAAGATTTAGGCCAAGGGTCCTTATATGGATCCTCAGGACCCCTTAGGGGAGGGTCCGTGGACAGAATTCAGGGGGTTGGTAAACTTGGGGGAAAGTTACTCTTTATTTTCACTGACCTCTTCTGAAATGTGTGAAGTGTTGTAAGTTCATAGTTTTATGAAATAGTAAAATTGATGACTTTGTCATCTTTAGAAATACTTTTATATCATTTTATAGTTGTTGAAGATATCACAAACTATTGATTATGCCAATAGCTCTTTAGAAATTATGACAATTATTAGACCTGCCACTAGATCCTTAATGTGTTCATAAAGAAGCACATGTCAATATCACATTTTTGCTTTTAATATTTTGATAACTAAATTATAATGTAATTGGTTTCCTTTGCAGTCCTATGCATTTTTTAATGCAAAAAAATTATTCTGAGGCTTCACCAAGCTGCCAAAGGGAGCTGTGGTACAAAAAAAGGTTAAAAGGCTCAGGGTTAGACTATGGAAGTTTTTGTTAAACTAAGACTCAAGTATATATTTGAGGGAGTCTTCTAATTTGAATCGTCAGTGTTGATGCTAACCTAAACAAATCACTATATAAACTTCTTGATTTTTTTTTATCCTCACCGAGCATATTTCCCATTACTTTTATTTTATTTTTTTATCATACATTCTGTGGATTTATTCATTTTATTACACCTCAAGCACAATTCTCAGACCTGCACAATTGCCTCCTGAACTTCTCTGGTCCTTTGAGATGAAGTTAGCACAAGTGCACTGTGTTTATTTTTCCCCCATTGCTTGAGTGGAAGGGAGGGGGAGAGAGAGAGAGAGAAACATTGATGTGAGAGAGACACATCGATTGGTTGCCTCCCACATGCACTATGAGCTGCAACTGAGGCGCATACCCTTGACTGGAAATGGAACTCACAACCTTTCTGTGTGCAAGCAGAAGCTCTAACCACTGAGAAAATGGGCCAAGGCTGATGTGGGTTTTTTAAAATATATGTTTTCATTAATTTGAGAGGAGAGGAAGAGAGAAATAGAAACATCAATGAGAGAGAAACATCAACATTGATCTGCTGCCTCCTGCACGCCCCCCACTGGGGACTGAGCTGGCAACCCTAGCGTGTGCCCTGACAGGGAATCCAAATGGTGACTCTCTGGTGCAGAGGTCGACACTCAACCAGTAAGCCACACTGGGCTTCCTGATGGGTTGACCGACTACTTTACAATCCAGTACTGCCCTGCCATCTCAGCTTCCGGGTTTACATTTACCACAGAGGTGGTGCCAAGCAGCTTCACCTGAATTGTTCCATTCTGATTAGAAAAGAGACAGATTAGACATGTAAACGATGATGGTACAAAAAACAACAACCATGGTGAAGAAGTCAGCTGGAGGAAGTGTACTGAACTCAAAGAACCTGCGGTCTGGTGCCTCACCACTGTCAGGTTAGCAGAATTCAGTTGCGGCAACACAGTATCATTTATGACATAAAATAATTATTTTAGCATGGATTGTGTTTCGTAGTAATTTTGTTTTGGTTCCCACAGTAGTGTGGTAACTATTAGCATAAACATATTTAGCTTTGTCTTTTGTACTTGCGTGGCTAACAAGTCGACTGAGCACGTTTTCTTTTCCTTTAAAGGGCGTGTGTTGCTCCAAGGTGAGAAATGCTGGACTCAGGGACGTACCGACGCTCTCCGTGTTTCCTTCTCTAGCTGACCCCTTTTCCACTGAAGGGACTGAGTTAAGGCCTCAAGCTTTAGAGTGGCTTGATTTCAAAGGTTTCCCAGATACACGATTAAATAGCAAATTACTTAGTCATCTCTGGAGATGTGAAGTGTATGATTGCTTGATTTGTCCAGTCACTCTCACATCGTGAGGACTGAAATAAGGGTGTTTTTATGCCAGTGAGCTTTCTACACCGCTTAACTTTCTCAAGACATGGCTTCCCTGTGATGTAAGCACCAATAATGAGGTTGGGGGTGCATCTGACAGGCCACGCTGAACATACGGTGTATATGAAATTTTCCTTTTTTCCTACTCTACTCTAGAAAGCATTTAAGACACATTTTCTGGAGTTCTATCATTTGTTATATATTTACTGCATATGTGGTATATGTGTGTTTTTTCTTTTTTGTAGCAAGGCCTGAAATGAGAAAACCTACAGTGTCAGAGGGTTCAATTTTGATTAACCTTTACCCTCTTAAGGATCAAATAACAAGCAGTTTACCAATGTTAGTGTTTCATTTTTTTAAGTTATTATTTTTTTAAATATTTAAATATGTTTTTATTGATTTTAAAGAGAGAGGAAGGAAGAGAGAGAGAGAAAGAAACATCCATGTGACGGAGAAACATCGATCGGTTGCCTCTCCTACATCCCCAAGCAGGGATCAATTCCCAGCCTAGGTATGTGCCCTGACCGGGAATTGAACCCACAGCCTCTTGGTGCACGGGATGAAATTCCAACCAAATGAGCCATGTGGCCAGGGCAAGAGTGCGTTTACTAAAGCTGGGCACAGTGCAACAAAGGACGGGCTTAGGGAAGGAAAAGCAAGAGGAAGGAGCCCATGAGGTGCTCTGCTTTGGCTCTCCAGATACATTAGAAGAAAGAAGGGAGCCAAGATGGGGCTGCTGTCGGCTCACTGAAAAGTCAGAGAAAAGGGGGCTTTGGAGACAGGTTCAGAGCGAACCCAGAATAGCTGCCGCTGCCCATTCCTCCCCTGGTTGCAAGTCTTGTGGGAACCCTGGGAGTTCAGGGGAGAAAAGTAAAGATGCACCCCTGCAAGGGAAGAAAGCGTGGGAGTGCTCCAGGGAGACCCCCCTGTGTTAGTAAAACTGTGGGTGTGTAGCGCTTGTTGGACTTTGAGCCCCATTCAGTATGGCAATGTCATTCTCAGAACTCAGGCTTCCTCTCGGAGAGTCCCAGCTGCTCACATTGCCCCTCCCCTGCCCCCGGGGCCTTTCCAGTTGTCCCGGTGACCTCACTCTGTGTTTCCAGGCTACTCAACAGCCTTTGGAGGCATGATGGCCAGCCTTGGGCAGTGTGTGTCCTTCCTCAGGGCAGCTTCCTCTTGGCACTGCCTTCTCCCCACCCAACTGGTGTGTACTCTGTGCTGTCATGTCCTTACTTAGTTCAGCTCCCCATGTTGCCATGTCTGACTCTGAGGTTGGGATGGTTTCTTGTCCATGGCTCTGGCTCTTGAAGTGCCCAGAAAGCTCAGTTCTAATTTCCTTTTCTAGAAGGAACTTGGAAAGTAAGTCTCCCTGGACGTGGCTGGAGGACTCTGCTTGGAGAATATCACTCAGAGCACATCAGATGAGGCCCCTGGACAAGGAGTACTTTTGTGTATGTGTGTGGTAAAAAACAAAACAAAACAAATAAAACCCATAAGTTTACCCTCTTGACAATTTTAAAGATCACAGTACAATATTGTTAACTATATGCACATTGTTGTACAGTAAATCTCCAGAACTTTCATCTTTCATCACTGAAACTATACCCATTAAACAACTCCTACTTCCCTTCCCCCCAGTGCTGGAAACCACTATTCTACTCTCTAACTCCACGAGTTGAACTTCTTTAAATAGATACGTCATATAAGAGGAATCATGTAATACTTGTCTTTTTGTGGCTGGATTATCTGCTTAGCATAATGTCCTCAAGGTTCATCCATGTTGTAGTGTGTGACAAAATTCCTGTAGTAAGGCTAAATAATATTCCATTGCATGTATATACCACCTTTTGTTTATCCATTCACCTGTTGATGGACATGTAGGTTGTTTCCACATTTTGGCTCCTGTGACTAATGCTACAATAGACATGGTGGTACAAATATCTCTTCAAGAGCCTGTTTTAAATTCTTTTTTTAAAATATGCTTTTATTGATTCTTAAAGAGAGAGGGAGAGAGAGAGAGAAACATTGATGTGAGAAACATCTACCAGTCGCCTCCCGCACCCACCAGGAATCAAATCAGCAACCTTTCAGTGCACTGGATGATGCACAATCAACTGAGCCACACCAGCCAGGGCTAACTTCTTTTGATGTGTAACTATAAGTGAGGTTACTGAATCATATGGTAGTTCTATTTTCCTTTTTGAGGAAACTTCACACTGTTTCCTATCGCAGCTACGCCGTTTTACAATCCCATCAACAGTGTACAAGGCTTGCAATATCTCCAAACCCTCACCAACGCTTCTTTTCTTTTTTGATAGTGGTCATCCTAATGGGTATATCTCATTGTGATTTTGATTTGCATTTCTCTGATGGCTAGTGATGCTGAGCATCTTTTCATGTGCTTGCTGTCCATTTACAAATGTCTTCTTTGGAAAAATGTCTATTCAGGTCCTTTGCCCATTAAAAAATTTTTTTCCTGAATTGTACAAGCTCTTTATATATGCTGGCTATTTATATATGCTGGCTATTAACCGCTTATCAGTATGTGCTTTGTAAATATTTTCTCCCATTCCGTATGTTGCCTTCCTATTATTTTGGTTGTTTCTGTAGTTACACAGAAGTTTTTAAGTTTGATGTAGTCCCATTTGTCTGTTTTTTTTTACTTTATGTTTTATTTGGTGTTGTATCTAAGAAATCATTGTCTATTCCAATATTAGGGAGCTTTCCCCTTAGTTTTTCTTCTAATAGTTTCAAGTCTTAGCTTTAGATCTTTAATCTATTTTTTAGTTAATTTTTGTAGCTGGCATAAGATAAGGGTCTGTCTTTATTCTTTTGCACCCTTACTTATCATATACACAAGGGCTTATTTTTGGGCTTTCTATTCTGTTGTATTGATCTCTATAGCTGTCTTTATGCCTGTACCATACTATTTTGATTATTATAACTTTATAAGTTTTAAAATCAGGAAGTATGAGGCCTCCAGCTTTCTTCTTATTTTTCAAGATTATTGTGGCTACTCAGGATCCTTTGTGATTCCATATGAATTTTAGTATAGTTATTTCTATTTCTGCAAAAAATGATGTCACTCGTAGACCAGTGGTCCCAGAATCCCTGGATGGCATTTGGGGTGCTGAGAGTCCCCTAGAATTGTGTGTGTCTGCCTCCAATCATTTTTACTTGGTCTCTGCTCAGACATCTGAGGGTTCCCAGGAGCCTGCAGATTGGGTTCCTGATCACACATTCCACAAAGGTCAAAATGATGGCCATGGGCAAAGGGGAAGTCACACATAGGCATCAAATCCAAAGAAGAGCATGAATACAAATGTAGCCTGATTATTAGTTAGTATTGTTGCTGTTGGATTTTTCCAGTTACCACTATTGACACTTTGGGGGAAATGTTGGTAATCTGTACCCTTGCAGGCTTTATTAATTAGAAAGCAATATTCCATCAAATGATTATCACTTTAGTGTGCTTTGTCCTAAAAGAGATACCTGTTTTCCTCAAAATCTGTCTTTCTTTTCTTTTTTGGTCTCTGGTGGTCTATCATCTCAGACTGTAAGCCCCACAGGGACAGGACCAGTGTTATTTTTAATTATTCATTTCTTGTCATGTTAGTGTGGGAGTTTGGTGATGAAGCTGTTACTGTGCATGTGTCCCTGGTGGTGTCTAAGAAGGTTGGGGGACAGCTTTACATGTGTTGACACATTCTGTTCAGCAGCTGCATTCTTTTTTTTCTTTCTTTTTTTTTTTTATCCTCACTCGAGGATAATTTTTTCCAATGATTTTTTTTTTTTTTTTTTTAGAGAGAGTAGAGGGGAAGGAGAAGGGGAAGAAGGAAAGAGAGAGAGAGAAACATTGATGTGAGAGACACATTGATTGGTTGCCTCCCGCACGTGCCCCTACCATGGCTGGGTATCAAACCTTTGAGCGGGAATCAAACCCAAGACCCTTCATCCATGGTCCAGTGCTCTAACCACTGAGAAACCTGGCCAGGGCAGCATGTACTCTTAAGCACAAAGAAACAAAAATCGTTTACAATAATTGTTAATGCAATCATTGTTAGAGACCTCTATGGACTGAATGTGTCCCCTCAAAATTCAAATGTTGAAGCCCTAATCCCCAATGTAATAGTATTAGGAAGTGGGCCTTTGGGAATCAATTAAGTTTAGTTGAGGTCATGAAGGTGGAGACCCTGTGATGGGAGATATATCTATATCTATCTATCTATCTATCTATCTATCTATCTATCTATCTATATCTATATCTATATATCTATATCTATATATCTATATATATAGATATATAGATATAGATATCTTACGATTTCAGGGAAGAAGGGAGGAGAGAGAGATAGAAACATCAGTGATGAGAGAGAATCATTGATTGGCTGCCTCCTGCACGCCCCCCACTGGGGATTGGGCCACAACCCAGGCATGTGCCCTTGGCCAGAATCAAACCCAGGACTCTTCAGTCCGAAGGCCGACACTCTATCCACTGAGCCAAACCAGCTAAGGCGGATTAGAGTCTTTATAAGAAGAGGAGGAGACCAGAGCTCTTTCTCTCCACCATGGGAGCACACAGTGAGAAGGCTGCTGTCTGAAACCCAGGAAAAGGGCTCTTAGCAGACACTGAATCTACCAGCACCTTCATCTTGGACTTCCCAGCCTCCAGAACTGTGAGAAATGAGAGTTGTTTAAGCTGCCAGTCTATGGTTTTCTGTGATAGCGGCCTGAACTGACTAAGAGACTCTTCCTGATTAAAACACAAGTCAATTAACAGGATCTTACACTTTACTTCTCATAATTTAAGGAGCTTTTTACTCTTGGAAACCACCACCTGAATTGCAAACTTGAAGGCAATGTTTCCTTGTACCAGCAAAACAAATTTGCCCATTTGTGTTGGCTCCCTCCCTTCCTCTCTCTTTGATGAGGGTGGCTGTAACTTTGACCCTCTTTCCCCCTCCCTCTTGAACCTCTACTTTACTCAAGAGTCTAGAGGTATTTTACTATTCAGACTGTGCTGTCACTAGCATCACTGGTCAGGAGAGCATCCAACTGGGCTGCAGTCTTTAGAGGGAGCTTACCTCAGGCCAGGCCCACACTGGCATTTCCCCGGGGGGACACAAGTTGCATTCAGGAGGTAATAGGCCTCATGAAAAGTTTGATGGTCGGATGTGTTGGGGGAATCCAGAATTACACAGAATTTTAAAAGATCACTTTTTCCCCTGAAATGTTACTATGTCTTATAGACCTGAGTGGAAGGTGGAGATAATAGAACCTATATTGTTCTTCCAAACTTATTTGACTACATAATTCCTTTTTTCACAGATCTGAGTTTCCTCTAAATCCACTAGTATCTCGGAGGCACAACCCAGCTCCTATATCAGCTTTGTGGTTTTGAGTCTCTCCTATAAATAAATACATGTAATAAATGTTTCCATCCACTTCTAATTTCTAGAAGAAGTACAAATTAATAGGTATGATTCAGGTACAAAGATGGGTGGTGTGTATATGAGTGTTTATTTTATTACTCTTTGAGCTGTACATATATTTTATGTATACTCTTTTGTATGTACATTTTGTCAAAAATTATTTATCTCTTGCTCTAATTCTAACTATCATAGCTCTTATAATTCACATACCATTATTTGTTGATTCCAGAAATGGAGAAATGAGCTTCCTGAAGTTTTAAATAGTAATAAGCACCAGCTGGAATGGCTCAGTTGGTTGAGTGTCATGCTTTGCACCAAGAGGTTGCTGAGTCAATCCCCCGTCAGGGCGCAGGCCTGGGTTGCAGGTTCAATCCCCGACTGGGGCACATACAGATTGATGTTTCTCTCTCTCTTTCTCCTTTCTTCTCTCTAAGCATGTCCTTGGGTGATGATTTTTTAAAAAAAGATTAATTAATTAATAATAAGCAAGACTAAAAGTTGTTCAGAACAGGTGGGTTTTTTTTTTAATTATGTACTATTTTAGATCCATTTTTTTCAAAGTATATATAGAGAGATTATAAGTCTTGGAATCTGTAAATATCACTTATTTGAACTGTGTGTCACAGAGTAGAAAACTTCACCTTGTAAGCTCATGTTCTTTCCAGGATATCTAGAATAGTGGTTAGGATCTCACAGTTGGAAATCAAGATCTGTATTCAAAAACCCGCTTCATTTCTTACCTGTATAATCCTGGGTAAATTCTTTCACTTCTCAAAGCTTCAGTTTCTGGATCTGTAGAACAGAGTTTGTTTGAAGGTTTAGATGGGATAACACATGTAATGCTCTATAAACTATAGCCAATCATATAAAGTACTACTAACACCATTACTGAGTCTGGTCTTGTGAACTAGCAGGCAGAATGAATGAATGTTGATTTCCTGGGCAGCAAAAAGTCTTCCCACCCTCTACTTAAAATTTTTAAATATGTTTTTATTGATTTTAGAGAGAGAAGAAGGAAGAGGGATAGAAAGATAGAAACATCAATGAGAGAGAATTATCAACCGGCTGCCTCCCTCATGCCCTCTACTGGTGATCAAGCCTGCAACCCCGGGCATGTGCCCTGACTGGGAATCTAACCTGTGACCTCTTGGTTCCTGGGTTGATACTCAACCACGGAGCCACACCAGCTGCCGCTCTCTACTTTTTGATAGTTAATTTTATGTGTCAACTTGCCTGAGCCACAGGACACCCAGATATTTGGCCAAACATTATTTTGGGTCTTTAAAAATGAGATTAACTGTTGAATCAATACATTGAGTAAAGCAGATTGTTCTTCCTAATGTGGGAGGGCCTCATCCAACTAGTTGAAGGGCTGAATAGAAAAGAAAGGCTGACATCCTCACTCCTGAGAGTAGGGGAACTCTTCCTGCCTGGCTACCCGAGCTGGGACATTGGGCCTTTCCTGCCTTCAAACTCAAAATGAAACATCTGCTCTTCTTCTTGAGTCCTGAGCCTGCTAGATTTGAACTAGAACTACACCATCAACTCTCCTGTGTCTCCAGCTTACCAACTGCAGATCTTGGAACTTCTCAGCATCCATAATGGTCTGAGCTAATTCCTTATAATAAACTAGAAGCCCGATGCATGAAGATTCGTGCAAGAATGGGCCTTCCTTTCCCTGGCTGCCAGCACCACCTTTGCTCTGGCTGGAGCTGCCTTTCTGCCATCCTGCCCTGCCCCTGGCCGCTTGGTGCCTGTGTATGCAAATTAATCTTCCATATTTGTTGGGTTAATTTGCATACTCACTCCGATTGGCGGGTGGGTGTCACAAAGGTACGGTCAATTAGCATGTTACTCTTTTATTAGGTAGATGCGAGCGCACATGCACACACATACACCCTGTTGATTCCGTTTCTCTGAGAAGCCCTCAACAACTTTTGATAGATATTTTTAAGTTACAATTAAGATAGTCAAAATGACTAGAAAACCAACCTAAGGACTGGTATAAGCATGAAATATACAGTTACTCATAGGATTAAGATGGAGTGAGGATTAAAACTGAGAAAATATAATGTATTTTTATATAATGTAGCTATCGGACAACAAAAAAGTTGGGGGGAGAAGGAACGGGGAGAGCATATTTAAAAAAGCAGTTTTAACTGTTCTCAGTAATTTTAGCAATGGTTGTAGTAGTATTCATGTTATTCTGAGACTATTGTGTATGTGATGTGGGATAAAATAGATTATTAAAAATGTGATATTCTAATTTTATCCTGCCCTGTGTTCTTGGGAAGTAAGCTTCTTGGATAGAAGAAAAGATACACTGATATAATGCACAGACAGTTAGGTGAAAACCCTGTAATCCTGCATTCTTAGCACAAGCCAGGGGTGCCTTCCCTGTGCCCACGTCCTTTGTGTTCTCGCACCCAGCATGACATGACTTCAGCTTATTGAGATTCCTTCTTGCCTGAGAATTGCCCTTCCATTTGCCTCCCCAGTCTCCACTCCCAATGTCATGCTTATAACACACGAAAAGGCCTGCCAGCTGGAGTGTTTAAACACCTTTTACTAACCACGTGCATGATGAAGTGGAGGAAGTAGATCTGGAGAAAGAAAAACAAGAAGCTGCCCCATAGAGAAGGGCTGTTTTGATCCCTGACAACTTTCTTATCCTAGGTTCCACTCCCTTCCTGGGGCTCAGCTACATTTCTGCTCTTGGGCTCTGTGTGGGTTTTTGTTTTGTTTTTGTTCATTCTCACCCAAGGATATTTTTGCCATTGATTGTTAGAGAGAGTGGAAGGGAGGTGGGGCGAGAGAAAAATACGTTGATGTGAGAGAGACACATCAACTGGTTGCCTCCTGCACATGCCCCACTAGGCGGGAAATCAAACCTGCAACCCAGGAACATGCCCTTGACTGGCAATCAATCCATGATCCTTTGGTGCAAGGGCCAACAATCTAACCACTGAGCAATACCCACCAGAGCAAGGGCTCTGTGTGTTCTTTTTTTTTTTTTTTAAATATTTTATTGATTTTTCACAGAGAGGAAGGGAGAAGGATAGAGAGTTAGAAACATCAATGAGAGAGAAACATCAATCAGCTGCCTCCTGCACACCTCCCACTGGGTATGTGCCCGCCAAGGTACATGCCCTTGACCAGAATCAAACCTGGGACCCCTCAGTCCACAGGCCTATGCTCAATCCACTGAGCCAAACCGGTCAGGGCTCTGTGTGTTCTTATACTAAGCTTCCCTTTTCTGCTTAAGCTTTCTTGGGAATTTGTTTTCACCTGTCAATTTGGAAAAGGTCTAGCTAATTCTTACTAAAGTATACATGACTAATAAAATGCCCTAAGATTTCGAAACAAAAACAAAAACCTTAGTCCTGATTTTGAATTGAAAGTGTCTGTAGGAACTCATGAGATATTATATTTTTATTAATTGACTGATTTATCAATCTATCAATCAATCTCTCTATCCTAGCTATATCATCAGAAGAGGCCTAGAAACAATAACCAACTCAGTAGCAATGAGTACCTATACTATTCAGATTGTAGTCTTGAAATATCATTTTCTACTAAAAGAAACCAGAGCTTCTTGGAGAAATGGTTTATTCTAGGTCTGGGGTAGGAAATGAACAAGATAGCCTGAACATCTTGTTTTACTGGATAGCAAGGAAGTGATCAAAGACTACTGTGATCATGTTAAAAGACTCAGGATCCAACTTTAAAAGGCTCCCACCACACAAAAATAAGACAATTTTAGCTTCAAATGAATAATAATTGTAACTGATTGAGACCATTGGCTGCATTCAAATTTGTGATTTCATAACTATTATTTTAATCTGCAGCCCTGCTGGTGTGGCTCAGTGATTGAGCATTGACCTATGAACCAGGAGGTCATGGTTCTATTCCTGGTCAGGGTACATGCCAGAGTTGTGGGCTCGATCCCCAGTAGGGGGCATGCAGGAGGCAGCGATCAATGATTCTCTCTCATCCTTGATGTTTCTATCTTTCTATCCTTCTCCCTTCCTCTCCAAAATCAATAAAAATATATATTTTTAAATTATAAGGTAACTAGAGGCCCAATTCATGAAATTTATGCATGGACAGGGTCCCTAGGCCTGGCTGGTGATCTGGGCCAATCTGTGGGGAGACCAGTAGGGCGACCAGGGGGGCCCGCCCCGTTGGCACCCACCTTGACTGGCCTGGGGCCTGTGGGCTGGGGGCAGCACCTGCCCCCTGGTGGTCAGTGCACATCATAGCAACTGGACATTCTACCAGTTGTTCTGCTGTTTGGTCAATTTGTATATTAGGCTTTTATTATCCTATATAATAAAACAGTAATGTGCAAATTAACCATCACTCCGCTACACCCACAAGCCACACCCACCAGCCAATCAGGAGTGAGTATGCAAATTAACCCAAACAAGATGGCTGTGGTCATGGAGCAAGCAGGAGGCTTGGGTTTCCCCGGCAATGGAGGAAACCAAGCTTTCCGCACACCCTGGCAGACCCAGGCCTCCATTCAAGGCTACAAAGTTTCAATTATAGAAGATAAATAAATCCCAACAAAAATGGCAGCAGCCACGGAGCTGGAGAGAGCAGGAGGCTTGAGCTGCCGCCGGCGATAGTGGAAGCCAAGCTTTCCAGACACCCTGGCAGGCCCACACCTCCACTCAAAGCTACAAAGTTTCAATTACAGAAGATAAATAAATTCCAGATACCAGGGCCTCCTCTTGGGTCACCAGGGGGCGTGGCCAGCCTGCAAACCACCACAGGCTCCTCGCCCAGGCCGCCCCACACCCCAAGGAAATCCCCACCCTGATCCAGGACACTCTTCAGGGCAAACCAGCCAGCCCCCACCCGTGCACCAGGCCTCTATCCTATCTAATCCTATCTAATAAAAGAGTAATATGCAAATTGACCATCACTCCAACACACAAGATGGCTGCCCCCATGTGGTCAAAGATGACTGCGCCCATGTGGACACAAAATGGCAGCCACAAGATGGCCAGCAGGGGAGGGCAGTTGGGAGGGACCAGGCCTGCAAGGGAGGGCAGTTGGAGGCAATCAAGCCTGGAGGGGAGGGCAGTTAGGGGTGACCAGGCCAGCAGAGGAGGGAAGTTAGGGGCAAACAGGCTGGCAGGGGAGCAGTTAGGCATCAATCAGGCTGGCAGGGGAGTGGTTAGGGGGTGATCAGGCTGGCAGGCAGAAGTGGTTAGGGGCAGTCAGGAAGGCAGGCAGGTGAGCAGTTGGGAGCCAGCAGTCCTGGATTGTGAGAGGGATGTCTGACTGCCCATTTAGGCCCGATCCAGGCCTGATCCAACCTGAATCGGGCCTAAATGGGCAGTCGGACATCCCTCGAGGGGTCCCAGATTGGAGAGGGTGCAGGCTGGGCTGAGGAACACTCCCCCTCCCCCACCCCGTGCATGAATTTCGTGCACCAGGCCTCTAGTATAAGATAATAATGGCAAGTCCATGCGTACAAAGACACGTACAAACTCTTAAGATTCTAAATGTTATTTAAGAAGATACATGCAAATGCTAAAACTTTAATTTTAAACTAGGGGTAGAAGAGTTCAGTGGGGTCCTCCCCCTAAATCTGATTTGGTCCCCAACAACTATCACCTTGATTGTCTCAGAAAATGAAGGTGGTGGATGGGATTGATTCTTCTGAGCATATGTTCCAAAAGAGGTGTCTTGCAACAAGGTAGTTGTCAAAACTGATTTTAAGGTAGTTGTCAAAACCGCTGAAAAGATGTTGGAGGCAGCCTTGTGAAAGCAAGTGCCTGAGGCTCGCAGAGAGAGCAGCCAAAGTGTGGAGTCTTTTTGACATGCCCACTATTCTGCTTAGGCTCCCAAGAGTAGGAGGAACCCACTCCTATCTCACACTTTCTCTCTCCCCTCCCTTCCTGTCAGACCCAACGCTGAGCTAAAGCCAACATATGAATTCTGTCTGCCTTGCCTAGACCCTGCCTTGCAGCTCCTGCATGGATCCTGCTCCCACTGTCCTTCAGGCCCAACCAGTTTTTCTGGAAGCAGCATTTACACTTGAGGGTGAATTTAAATCTCTGAGTTACCTTCTGCAGGGTCATAAGCATTTACACTTTATCTCTACTGTAATTCCAGACGTGCAAGAATTTTTGTGTGATTGCAATTTGTCACCATTCCCACCCTTCTCCCAGAGGGTCCTTTCCATTGGAAATTCACCCCAGGCAGGACCTTGGCCTTCTTGCCCCAGATTATGAGTGGCTCCAACAGGAGACCCTGGCTTCCTCTGACCAGTCCACTTAGCATCCTGCGTCCACCCACCCACCTCATTCTCCTCCTCCAAGACATGGAAACATTGATATTTATTAAAGTGAATTGTGGCATAAAGGAGATATTTTGTCAGTTCTGGAGTTTTTCTTAAACCCAACAAGGAACTCAGGCACTAGGAATAAAAAGCACCAGATGTCTGAACATATATAACTGTCGTTGTCAAATAACTATCTCCAAAAACCCTTCCTGTAATATTTGCATGGTCTATGAATAAATATGGGTAAATTGTGCCCAAAGCCATTTCTAAGTAAGTAGCAGCGCTCTTGGTATAGAGCAAGCATGTCAAACTCAAAGGCTAGCACATGCCAAAGAAATGGGTGTGCAGCCTGTGGGCTGTGAGTTTGACATGCTTGGTGTAGAGTATCTGCTGTCAATATGATTGTGCCGAGGAGATAAAAACACCAGTTTGAAATTGCAAACATTCTCTCTTCTCCTGATATGTATTTCAGCGTTTTGGGGTTCTCTTCTTTGAAGGTAAGAAGGATAAAATAGAAGGAGGGGTACACAACTCTAAAAGGAGGCTTTTGGGTGTCAGAAATAGAGTTAGGAGATTTGGGCCATATGCATACAGATTTAAAAAATGTTGATTGTATAGGAAATATAGTCAATAATCCTATATAATAAAGAGGTAATATGCAAATTAACCCTCACAAGATGGCTGCTTACGACCAGGCCGGCAGGGGGGTTAGTGAGGGACGACCAAACAACTGAACAAGCAGGCTTCATGGGGTGACCACGCCAGCAGGGGAGGCAGTTAGGAGCAACCAGGCCGATGGGGCGGGTGTAATTGGGGGCAACCAGACCAGCAGGGGAGGCAGTAAGAGGCAACCAGGCTGGTGGGGGGCAGTTAGGGGCAATCAGGCCAGTAAGGGGGGTGCAGTTGGGAGTGACCAGGCTGGCAGGGTGGGGGCAGTAAGGGGTTATTAGGCTGGCAGGAGGGCCAGTGAGGGGTGACTAGTCTGGCGGGGGGCAGTTGGGGGCAACCAGGCAGGCCCGGGGGCAGTAAGGGGTGACCAGGGGGGGAAGTTAGGGATGATCAGGCTGGCACACAGAGGCAGTGAGGGGCTATCAGGCCAGAAGGGGGGGCAGTGAGGGGCAACCTGGCCATCATGTGAGTTAGGGGTGATCAGGCTGGCAGGCAGAGGTGGTTAGGGGTGACTAAGCTGGCAGGCAGGTGAGCGGTTAGGAGCCAGCAGTGCAGGATTGTGAGAGGGATGTCCGATTGCCAGTTTAGGCCCAATCCCAGGGATCAGGCCTAAACCAGCAGTCAGACATCCCCCGAGGGGTCCCGGATTAGAGAGGGTGCAGGCTGGGCTGAGGGGACTCCCATGCTCAAATTTCATGCACTGGGCCTCTAGTATTGTAATAACTGTGTATGGTGTCAAATGGGTACTAGATTTATCTGGGTGATCAGTCACTTCCTAAGTTATATAATTGTCTAATCACTATGTTGTACATTTGAAACTAAATGCTATATGTCAACTGAAATTGAAAAAAAAACTTTTTAAAAATGCTGATTTCTATTTAGTACCAAGTGAGTGCCTTGTTAATGTCTTCAAATGGATCAAAATGACTGAAGTATTGAGATCCAAAATGATTGAAATAATCCTCTGTCTTTGTTTGGGTATCAAAGTTGTGGGTATTTTTGTATATTTCAGTATCTAAGTCCCTTGTCCCTCCTGGTTCTCGTTTGTCTCTTGAATGAATGCCCTGTGCCCGTGTTTCTATAGCAGAGCCTTCCTGTTGGTTTTTAGGTGGCCTCAGTGCTGTCTGAAGCATCACAGGCTGAGACCTGGGTGCTGATGCATGCTGTGAGTCAGGAATTCTGATGCCCACATCCATCATGGTGATTAGTCTCTTTTCCTGTCACTTCCTGTACTTAGTAGATCAACTGGCTAAAAATGCCCCCATATCAGTAATTGTTTACCAAACCATCTGCACATAGAGACCACACTGCTTAGGTTTACAAGTGAATACCCAAAATGAACATTTGTCTTGTTGCTGCCATGATATATGTAGCAATCCCACCAGCATCAATGCTCCAAAGTTTCATTAAGGCAGGCACCGATTCTGTTAGTATGTGGATCCTATTGACAAACGATGGCTCTCTTTCCATTGAAATATGGTACTTGCTTCAGTGAATTCTAATGTACAGGTTTCAACATCATAATTGCATACTCTAAATAGAATAATAAAGTTTCTACAAATTATTTATATCCATTGTCTCCATTTATAACTTCTTATTTATTCCTCAACTCTGGCCCCCATCACTCTATAGAAACATCTTTCCCCAAGGTCAAGATCGAGGGTCCTCTGACTCACTAGATCCAGTGGGTATCTTCAGGTTTCATTCCTTTTTTTAAATATATTTTATTGATTTTTTTACGGAGAAGAAGAGAGAAGGATAGAGAGTTAGAAACATTGATGAGAGAGAAACATCCATCAGCTGCCTCCTGCACACCTCCTACTGAGTATGTGCCCACAACCAAGGTACATGCCCTTGACCAGAATTGAACCTGGGACCCTTGAGTCCGCAGGCCGACGCTCTATCAACTGAGCCAAACCAGTTAGGGCTTCATTCCTTTTTTTAAAACTTATTTTTATTTATTTATTTATTTCAGAGAGGGAGAGAGAGATATAAACATCAATGATGAGAGAGAATCATTGATCGGCTGCCTCCTGCATGCCCCACACTGGGGATTGAGCCCACAACCTGGGCATGTGTCCTGACCGGGAATCAAACCGTGACCTCCACGCTCAACTATTAAGCCATGCCGGCCTGGCAAGGCTTCATTCTTGACTTCCCAGCAGAATTCAACCCAATGGGCCACTCTCTCTTTCCTGAAACACCCTCGTTTTTAAAATTTTTGAAAATCCCCTCTACTGATATTCCTCCTCACTTTCTAACCTAACTGCTCTGGCTGCTTTGTGGGCTCATCTCCATTCAGTCATTGAGTTTGAGGTACATCACGATCTTTCCTGGGCCCCTTTCTCTCTTACTGTATGCTTTATCCACCAGCCATCCATTCACGCTCAATGTTTCAAGTATCACATATGTCAATAATCTCACACACAAATCTCTGGCCCAGGCCTCGCCCTCTGAATTATAGACCCTTGTATTCAACTGCTAATTAACATCACCACTTGCATGTCTCAAAGATACTTCTAATTCAAAATGTCCAAAACTCATGGTTATTCCTCAAGAAAAAGGAGGAGGGAGGAAAAAGAAGGGAAAGGAAAGGAAGAGAAGAAGAAGGGAAAGGAAGGAACAAACAAGCAAGTATTGCTTTCTGTGCTCCAGCCCTGTCACAGTGCACATGACCGCCATCCCTCCAGCTCCGAAGGCCACATACCTGGATTCTTGCTTAACACCTTTTTCTCCCCAAATCGGGATTCTAGTCAATCACCAGTCCTGTTCCCTTTACCTCCAAAATGCCTCTTCTTCTATTTCTACTCAGTCTGCTTAGTGCCAAAAGTGAGGTGATAACTAACATTATCTTGTGCCTGGACCATTGCAATAACCTCCTTTCTCTTTCCCCAAACCACCATTGCCCTCATTCCAACCCAACTCTTCTTACATCCTTCAATAGCTTCCCTCTGCTCTTAGGAGAAAGACCCACATCCTCAACACAGCCATAGGCCCTGCATGATCCAGCCTTTGTCCTCCTCTCTGATCTCCATTTCCCAGAACACTCTCCCACCACATAGGTCTTCAGTTCCTTATCTACCCCTGCTTCCTAAGGGCCTCTGCACATGCTGCTCCCTCTACCGAAATGCTCTAATGCTCTCCCTCCCCTGCCTCCACCCCACTTTGCCTATATAACATCTCCTTCTTCAGATCTTCTCAATTGTCACTTCCTCAGGGGAGCAGCCTCCCTGACCCCTAGAGTAGGTCAGCTGGCCTGTCAAGCTCTCACAATGAGATGTACCTCATCTCTATGGCACTCCTGTCTCTGTGTGATTATCTATCTATTGGTGCAATTATTTAATTAATAGCTGTTTCTCCACTAGCCAGAGGGTGGAGGCTGCATCTAATCCTGCTTATCTTTGTACCCTCACTTAGTGTGGGATCTTACCTGTTACAAATACTGAAAATGTTTAACAATAAAAGTAGCATTTCCATTTTGCTTTAAAGAAGTATTTAATGGGTTTGTATTTACATTTCCTTAAATGACCGAAATGTAGAGGTTCCCTACTCTTACCTCTTTTCTTTTGGTATGTGTTTCAGTCATGGATGGATCTACAAAAATGAGGGCATGGTAGGTACCCAAAAAGTCAGAGTTTCCAGTAAGAGGTACTTTTGATGTCCAGGTCATATATAAACTTTAAATGTCCAGGTGGTTGTGGCGCTTATTCATCACTGCTGCTGCGAATGTCTCTCGAGAGACTGTCACTAGTTTCAGGAGTCTGTGAAACATGCTACCCACACATACCTCCCAATTCTGGACATTTTATATATATATATACTAATGGCCCAGTGCACGAAATTCGTGCACGGGGGGTGGGGGGTGAGGGGGTGGGGAGGGGGAGTCCTTCAGCCTGGCCTGCAACCTTTTCTTTTTTTTTTTTTAATTTAATAAATCTTTATTGTTCAGATTATTACAATTGTTCCCCTTTTTCTCCCCATAGCTCCCCTCCACCAGGTTCCCACCCCACCCTCTGCCCTTACCGCCCCCGCCACTGTCCTCATTCATAGGTGTACGACCTTTGTCCAGTCTCTTCCCACACACCCCCACACCCCTTTCCCCCGAGAATTGTCAGTCCACTCCCTTTCTATGCCCCTGATTCTGTTATATTCACCAGTTTATTCTGTTCATCAGATTTTTTATTCCCTTGATTTTTAGATTCACTTGTTGATAGACATGTATTTGTTGTTCATAATTTTTATCTTTACCTTTTTCTTCTTCTTCCTCTTCTTCTTCTTAAAGAGTACCTTTCAGCATTTTATATAATACTGGTTTGGTGGTGATGAACTCCTTTAGCTTTTTCTTATCTGTGAAGCTCTTTTTCTGACCTTCAATTCTGAATGATAGCTTTGCTGGGTAGAGTCATCTTGGTTGTAGGTTCTTGCTATTCATCACTTTAAATATTTCTTGCCACTCCCATCTGGCCTGCATAGTTTCTGTTGAGAAATCAGCTGACAATCGTATGGGTGCTTCCTTGTAGGTAATTAACTGTTTTTCTCTTGCTGCTTTTAATATTCTCTCTTTGTCTTTTGCTGTTGGCATTTTAATTATGATGTGTCTTGGTGTGGTCCTCTTTGGATTCCTTTTGTTTGGAGTCTGTACACTTTCTGGACTTGTAAGTCTATTTCTTTCACCAGGTGGGGGAAGTTTTCGGTCATTATTTCTTCCAATAGGTTTTCAATATCTTGCTCTCTCTCTTCTTCTGGCACCCCCATAATTCGGATGTTGGTACGCTTGAAGTTGTCCCAGAGGCTCCTTACACTATTTTCAACTTTTTGGATTCTTTTTTCTTTTTGCTTTTCCGGTTGAATGTTTTTCCTTCTTTGTATTTCAAATCTTTGACTTGATTCTTGTGGTCCTCTAGTCTGCTATTAGGTCTCTGTATAATATTTTTTATTTCAGTCAGTGTATGTCTAATTTCTAGTTGGTCCTTTTTCATATGCTTGAGGGTCTCGCTAAATTTATCGGCCTTTTCTAGGAAATTCTTGAAAAACCTTATAACCGTGGTTTTGAACTCTATATCCAGTCATTTGCTTTCCTCCATTTCTTTCATTTGTGATCTCTTTCTTTGTCTCTGCATTTTCGCTGCTTCCCTGAGTTGGTAGAGTAGCTTTCTGTGCTACGTGTCCTGTATGGCCCAGTGGCTCAGCCTCCCCAGTTACCTGAGGTGGACACTCTTGGTGCACCCTTTTGTGGACTGTGTGTACAGCCTTGTTGTTGTTAAGTCTTGATTGTTGTTTGTATCACTGGGAGGAATTGACCTCTTGGCCAATTGGCTGTGAGGATCAGCTGTGTTTACGCCGGGAGAACTTCTGTGCTGGAGACAGCCTTATGAGACAAGACTTGCAAAATTGCAAAAGCCTCTGTGCTCAGCTTGGATGGGGCGGAGTCTCAGAGCTGAGCAGACAGCCTTGGCTTCTCATCAGCCCTGCCCTATGAGGCCCCTGGGTCTCAGTGTCCCTCAGTTATTGCTGCAAGCACCTCTGAGAGAAAGCCGCCCTAAATTTCGCCTGCTGCCAGACAGTCCAGTTTCTCCCCCAATGAATCTGGATTCCCAGATTCTTGCCCAGAACTGGAGTTCAGCGCAGTCAGGAGCTTCTGTCTCCCTCCCGCTAGAGGAAGCCAGTGGCACACTCAGCAGTTAGTCATCTCTGCACACACTCGCACGTGCCTCCAGACCTCTGCCTTTCTTGGCTCCCCTGAATTTCCATGCGCTCCTCTCTTTTCCCGACAGTCCAGACTCCACCCGTATGAGTCTGGATCCCCAGGATCTCACCCGAAACTGGGGTTCAGTGCAGTCGGAAGTGGAGATCAGCACAGTGGGGAGTTTCCGCCTTCCTCCCACTAGAGAAAGCTAGGCAGGCACTCAGCCACCCGTCCTCTCCATGCACGGGTCTCCGTACCTCAGCCTTTTGCAGCTCCTCTGAGTCTCCATGTGCCCCTCTCTTTCCTTCTAGTTGTAGAATTTCCACTCAGCCAGCTTTCCTGTGGTTCTGGATGATGTCTGTCCTGTCTTTTAGCTGTAGTTTTGAAATTGTTGTGCGAGGCAGCAGTTTAGGTGTTCACCTGTGCCGCCATCTTGGTTTCTCCTCCCGGCCTGCAACCTCTTCAATCTGGGACCCCTTAGGCACAGGGATCGGGCCTAAACAGGCAGTCGGACATCCCTCTCATAATCCGGGACCACTGGCTCCTAACTGCTCACCTGCCTACATGCCTGATCGTCCCTAACCACTCTGCCTGCCTGCCCCAAACTGCCCCCCTTGCTGGCCTGATCACCCCCAACTGCCCCCCCTGCTGATCTGCTTACCCCCAACTGATCCCCTGCCAGCCTGATTGCCCCCAACTTCCCCCCTTGACATCCTGCTCACCCCCAACTGATCCCCTGCCGGCCTTATCGCCTCCAACTGCCCCCCCCTGCCAACCTGCTAGCCCCCAACTACCCTCCCCTCCTGGCCTGATCTCCCCTTACTGCCTCTGCCTCAGCCCCGCCACCATGGCTTTGTCTGGAAGGGCGACCAGAAGGTCTCCAGGAAGGTTTCCCAGTCTAATTAGCATATTACCCTTTTATTAGTATAGAGGCCTGGTGCATGGCTGGTCTGCCCTGAAGAGGGTCCTGGATCAAGGTGGGGGTCCCCTTGGAGGGTGGGGCAGTTTGCAGGCTGGCCACACCCCTATTGGCATGGGGGTCCTCGCTGGGGGCCATGGCCAGCCTGGGTGAGGGGCTGAGGGCCATTTTCAGGCTGGCCACATACCCTTTGGGGTGAGGTTCCCCACTGGGGGTGCGGTGGGCCTGGGAAAAGGGCTGATGGCCATTTGCAGGCTGGCAATGCCCCCTTCATGGTTGGGTTCCCCACTGGGGTGTGTGGCCAGCCTGGGTGAGGGTCTGAGGGCCATTTGGGGGTGGTTTGCAGGTCGGCCAAGCCCCCAGCTTTGTCCAGAAGGATGTCCAGAAGTTCTCCTGGTCTAATTAGCATATTACTCTTTTATTAGTATAAATATAATTGATTTCATAGAAAAAGGAAGAGAGAGACAGAAATATCAGTGATAAGAGAACATTGATAGGCTGCTTCCTGCACACCCCCCACTGGGAACTGAGCCCGCAACCTGGGCATGTGCCCTGACCAGGAATCAAACCATGACCTGGTTCATAGGTTGGTACTCAACCACTGAGCCACCCCAGCCTGGCTGAACATTTTATCATCATGTTTTCACAACCTGACAACCTGGAGGTCAATCAAGAGCATTAAAAATGCAATGATCTCTAATGACAAGCACCTGGTACATTGAAGTCACTGGGTGTGGACCCAGCATCCCACGCCCACCCTCTCTACTGGTTCAGCTCCACGCACTAATACCCAGCTGGCGCTGTCCTCGCTGTTCTTGCCTCTCCCACCTCCCCACTCCGTAGCTGCCACTTTCTTACTGCTCCAGCCACTGACTGCCGAAAAGAGACCAGGGCCACTTCCCTTTCAACTGACACTCAACTGCAGCTGCCATCCCCCTTCAGGTTCCTCCACCGTCACTAAGCCCAGCTATCTTGAGTCTGGGCCAAACCCTGAACAGTCTGGCTTGTGAGCAGAACACTAGCTAATTTCCCTGGATGCTGTCCATGTAACCCAACCCTCTCCTACCTGCCCCCCAGCTTGCTTCTTTCTGAAGATCGGGGCAGCATTTTTCTTTTTTTTCTTTTTAATTAATCCTCACTTGAGGATATTTTTTCCCATTTGTTTTTAGAGAGAGTGGAAGGGAGGGGGAGAGGCAGAGAGAGAGAAACATCAATGTGAGAAAGACACATTGATTGGTTGCCTCCACAGGTGCCCCTTGATCAGAATTTGGGCCGACGCTCTAACCACCAAGCAAACCAGCTAGGGCTGGGGCAGCATTTTTCTACCTTTCGTATTCAGGAGAGTTCATTTTGGAGCGCCCAAAGCCCAGCCTTGAATCCCAATAGGTTTCTGCCATTTCCCCAGGACACACAGCTGGGCCTTCAAGTGGGGAAAATCTTGATACTAGCTCTGTTATCCTAGACCCTGCGGTGGCCCAGCACAATCCTCGCTACACTCTCCCCGCTGTGGAGACCTCTCCTGTCCCCTCACCCTCACATGGTCTGTGCCACCTCAGCTCCGTGGTTACTTTCTCAGGGAGCCTCCTCTGACCCGCAGACCAGATCGGATCTCTCTGTGCTTTGCTCCCCTCTCCTCGGGAGCTCTTACTACAGTTTGTAATTCTATATTTGATTTCTATCTACGTCCCCCTCTAGAAGATAAGGCCATTGAAGGCGGCAATTCTGTCTTTTTTGCCCACCATTGTGTCCCCAGCAACCCGCACAGCATCTGGTCATGATAGGGGCTCAATAGGTATGTATTGGCTGAGTGAATAAACTATGATTCACTTCATTATGTGTCAATCTTTTGAGTGCCTGTCTTCAATAAACCCATTTCTCTATGATGGCAAACAAAACACTCTGGGGAGCAGTCATTAAGCAGCAGGCACTGCATGCGTTAGCACCACCATATTTCTGCGTGTGCGTTTGATACTTCCACCGCATATTTTATTAAAGTATTTCGTTCAGAGTGGTGAAAAACACTCTGGTACCGGCTTGCGGGAAGTTAAGCCTGGCTCTGGGGGAAGGGTCATGTTACGACACTGCAGATAAGTGAGGATACTGGTGCCAGGTGGGGAGGAGGCTGCGACAAGGCCCTTGCTCCTGCCTGGGGACGTTCTACCTCCTTCCCTCAGCTGTGCGGGTTGCAGAGGACTTGAAGAAGGGGTGGACAGTTCCAGAACCAACTGGCAGCTATTCCTACGATCCCTGACAGTCATGAGGTGGCTCTTTGGAGAGATCTCAGAAGGGAACTGTGGTTGGCTTCAAACATTTCCCTATTTGCCTTGTGGTTTGTCGAGTCATCACACCCTGTGTTGTTGGAAGATGACAACAATATGTTTGACTCAAAATGACAACAAAGCAGCTGTGATGTAGAGGGATGAGGCTGGCCTTAGAGTGAGAACCATTATCCAGTTCACTGGTTCTCAGAACAAGTCACACATCAAGAATGAAGGCCCGGGGAACGGAAGGAGAAGCTCTTGGGAGGCAGTGTGGGAAGGTGGAAAGAGCCCTGCGTTTGTGGTCAAGGTTTTGGTCTGCCATAGGTGACTGCTGTGCTGAGTACTTTGCATGCATGATCTCATTTAATCCTGCAATAGGCTATGAGGGTTCGTGCTGGTCATCACCATTTTTCAGATCATAAAACCAAGAGTCAGAGTAAGAACAAAGTGTACCTGAGGTAACACACTGAGCAAATGTCAGAGCCAGGATTTGAAGCCAGATCTGTTTGACCCCACCTGGACACACTTAACCCTGGGATACACTCACTGCCCATCAGGAAAGTTGGGTTTGAGCCCTTCTTCTTCCATCATGGTGGTGTGCCTTGGAATAATTACTTCAGTTCTATAAAAGTTTGCCCTGGCCAGTGTTTCTCAATGGTTAGAGCATCATCCTTCACATGAAAGGGTTGCAGGTTCAATTCCCAGTCAAGGGCATGTGCCTGGGTAGCAGGTTCCATCCTTGGCCATGGCCGGGCCCTATGCAGGAGGCAATCAATTGATCTACTTGATCTGTCTCTTTCAAACCTCTCTCTCTCTCTCCCCCCACCCCCCTCAATCCCTCCTTTCCACTCGCTCTAAAAAATAAGGGAAAATATCCTAGTGAGAATTAACCCCAAACAAGTTTTATTATCTGCAAAATGTAAATATCTATGGTGGAGGGTTTCTGTGAGGATTAAAAGAGACAATGTGGGTGAACTGTGCTAATACAGCAACAACCAGCCACATGTGGCTACTAAACACTTGGACCCTGACTAGTCTGAATTGAGATTTGCTGCAAGTGTGAAGTATACGCTGGATTTTTGAAGACTTAGTATGAGGAAAAATGCAAAATATTTTATTAATTTTTCATATGGAATATATGTTGAAATGATAACATACTAACATTAATTTCACCTGTTTCTTTTTCCTTTGTTAAATGTGGCTGCTAGAAAGTTAAAACTACATATGTGGCCCTAGCTGGTTTGGCTCAGTGGATAGAGCATTGGCCCGTGGACCGAACGGGTTGGATTCCGATCAAGGGCTCGTACTCCGGTTGCAGGCTCCTCCCCAGCCCAGGCTCTGGTTTGGGCTCATGCATCAGGCAACCAATCTATGTGTTTCTCTCACATCGATATTTCTCTCTGTCTTTCCCTCTCTCTAAAAATCAATGGAAAAATATCCTCGAGTGAGGATTGGAAAAAAAAAAAGACATGAACACAAAAACTACATATGTGACTCATTCCTATTGGATAGCATTGCTCTAGACCCTATAAAAGTGAGTAATTATTGTTATGGTAATTTCACACAGAACTATATGCCAGTTCACTACTGAGGTCAGGACCTACACAGTCTGACATAGACTGAGTCCCCATTTTTCTAAACATGTTTTAATTAATTTATATTTATTTATTTTTAATTTTGTATTTATTCATTGATTTTAGAGAGAGAAGAAGGGGGGGAGAGAGAGAGACCTTGTTCAAGTAAACAAGGTCTCCGAGTGGAGGGAAGTCTCTATGTCTGAGTATATAGATGAAAACTGAAAATATTCTGACCCGGATTCTTTTTTCAAAATACGATTTTTATTAATTTCAGAAAAAGAAAGGGAGAGGAGAGTAGAAATATCAATGATGAGAGAGAATCATTGATTAGCTGCCTCCTGCACACCCCCTACTGGGCATGTGCCCTGACTGGGAATCAAACCCTGACCTCCTGGTTCATGGGTAGATGGATGCTCAACTACCAGCCAGGCCTGACCCAGATTCTTAATTCAGGTAACTGGACAGTAAGCTGCATATCATGGAGTACAAGAGTCATGTTTCCCTTACACATAATAGAAATGATCCCCATTTTCTTCCACTACTAATCAAATGTTGCTTGTCCCAAGTCATAATAATATCTGAATCATTGGTTCAATCCACTGCCTATCAAAGCATATCACATTAGTGTATGCCTACATTTCATCTTGTTACTTTTGACCCATAATTCTAGTCTACATCATTTTGGATGCTGATACTCTCCTTGAGCATCATGCTATCCCTCTCAGCTTTGTATATGTCTTCAGATTTCTTTTAAACCTCCTGCTGTTCATTCAGGTCAATAAATGAGACTAGGACTCAAGACAGAACAGTCAACTAAATTATAAACCTCCTTTAGGACAGAGGGACCACACTCACATAGTTAAAAAGAGGACTGATCTACATTCCATATTAGAGTTCTATTGCAGAAAATTGCAACTTATATTGAAATTATTTTTGCTTCAATGAGGGTAACACTACCCACGTAACACAAAAGCCCCAACACTGCAGAGGTTTAGCACAACAGAAGGTCACTTCTCCCTCACAGAACAGCCCAGTCTGAAGCTCCTTCCGGTGACTCAGGCCCAGGGCGTCTCTTCCCTCACCTGACTGCCATCTCCTAGGACTTTGTCCCCCTCTTCTGCCAATCAGCAGACGCTGGGGAAAAGCACCCACATTTCTTAAGCCTGGCCTGGAAGTGGTGTACAGTGGCTCTCATTCACGTTCCATCAATGCAAATTTAGCCCACGGTCCCACCTAGACCTAAGGGGAGCTAGAAAGACAATTCCTGCATGGGAAGCCCCTTTCTAGAATGCATTATACCAGTGGTTGGCAAACTCATTAGTCAACAGAGCCAAATATCAACAGTACAACGATTGGAATTTCTTTTGAGAGCCAAATTTCTTAAATGTAAACTTCTTCTAACGCCACTTCTTCAAAATAGACTCGCCCAGGCCATGGTATTTTATGGAAGAGCCACACTCAAGGGGCCAAAGAGCCGCACGTGGCTCATGAGCCGCGGTTTGCCGACCTAGGCATTATACTATGAAAGAGGATCATGAAGTCTGATAGTTGGCTCTCCATTTCTCCTGCCTAACAAATGGTAATTATTTCCATAAGAATTAATGCAAAAAATGTCTAGATGTAGCTTTGTACGTCACCATACAACATTACCCATTATCACTGCCCTCAAACACATTAAATAACACTTAAAATGCATTGCGTAAACCAACAGGAATAATAAAGACTGTAATCACTTATATTTTAGAGGGACACTATGTTATTGCACCAAAGGCAATGATCATAAAAGTGTATCCCCAGATGGAATGAGTTAGGCATAGGGGGATAAAGAAGGGAGTGGCAAGATGACCAACCTCCCCTATTCCCTGCATTAAAGGGGCAGATGCAGAGAGAGGAAAGATTAATCAATTCAAGGAAGGGTCTAGTCTCTGTCTTATAAACCTTCAACTTGGTAAAGAAGTAGTCACCTATTTTCCTTTTTCAATTTCAGTAACACAAATCATATGGTTATTCATATTTGCTCACTCTTGGCTAAAGTTTCTGGATGACTTTCCAGCTAAATAACTTAGGAAGATCGCTTAATACCTAAATTGTCATATAAAGAAGTGCAAAATTATAAAAAATATTAAAGGGCAAACATAAACAATGACCCCTCAAATTCTTTGTATTACCCACAGTGCCTAACAGTGCCTCGCCACATCAGGTTACTAAATATCTATTTAAGATGTATCCAGCCCGGCCGGGTGGCTCTAAGGTTAAGCGTAAACCTATGAACCAGGAGGTCATGGTTCAATTCCTGGTCAGGACCATGCCGGGGTTGTGGGCTCTATTCCCAGTAGGGGGTGTGCAGGAGGTAGCTGATCAACGATTCTCTCTCATCACTGAGTTTCTGTCTCTCTCACTCTCCCTTCCTCTCTCTGAAATAAATAAAAACACATTTAAAAAAAAAGATGGATCCAGAGTTTGCTATAATTGTATCTTACCAAAGTATTCTCTTCTAAAGTATTTATTTTAATAGTTTTATGTATATTATAGATGTCAATTCCCCCTCATGGATATTTCTTTCTTTGATGTGAAAAGGGTACATTCTATAAAACTATGAGGTCTTCCTATGTCTTTAGTTCTGCATCTGCTACCAGCTCTGAACCTGGAAATTGGTTAAGAAACTAAATTTCTGTTCTTTACATGATTGAAACATAATAAATAAAATGTCTAAAAATATGGGCATTTTTCTATATAAAAAAGCAGTCACTATGATCTTATCATGTTTATTTTTCTATGTGCGAATGTGGGGAACGGAAGGGGATCAATATTATGCAATAAATGCTTTGTATTCTTATAAAATTTTAATATGTTCTGCTGGGGTTTTTGTGGGTTTTTTTGGTTTTTATTTTGGTTTCACTTCCACAACGTGTTGCCTCCCTCTCATCATGATTTTTTAAATTAAGTGCATTGGGATAACATTGGTTAATAACATTATATACATTTCAGGTATACAACGTTATAACACGACATTTGTATACTCAATTCTGTGCTCACCACCCAGAGTCTCACTACACATTTGATCCCTTGTACCTTCTTCATCCTCTCCCAACTCTCCTTCCCCTCTGATAACCACCTTCCTGTTGTCTGTAACTATGAGTTTGTTTTATGTTTGTTTTGCTTGTCGCTTTTTGATTTATATTCCACCTATAAGTAAAATGATACAGCTCTTGTCCTTTTCCATCTGACTTATTTCACTTAGCATACCCTCAAATCCATCCATATTGTTGCAAGGACAAAATTTCATCCTTTCTTATGGCTGGGTAGTATTCCATTGTACATATCTTCTTTATCCAATCATCTATGGAATGACACTTAGGTTGTTTCCATGTCTTGGCTGTTGTAAGTAATACTATGTTCTGCTGTTTTAAGAAGCTGCTCCTTAAAGTGGGAAGACCTTTTTTATCTATATCTAAATCCCAGAAGCCACACACACAAGTGATTGATATATTTAACCACATTAAAAAGAAAACACTCCTGCATGACAAAAATACTATAAGCAAAGTCAAAAGACAATGTAAAATTTGGGAAATATTTGCAAATTGCATAATTAAAAGCTAATTTCCCTGTTATATAAAGAACTCTTAGAAAGAAAACAAAAACGAATAGACCAATAGAAAAGTGAGCAAGGGATATAAAAGACTATACATAGTAAAGAAATACAATGAGTCTTAAATATATGAGATGATGTTCTTAAGTGTAAATTAAAACTGCACTGAAAAATGAAAAGAAAAAAACAAACAAACAAAGCTACACTTACTGAAAATATTTTTCACTGAAAGTGTGTGCAGCAAAAATCTGAACCTTTGATAACACACTCTGTAGGTGAGCCTGGGGGGAGCTAGGAGGGTGTTGTGGGACAATATCTCTTGAAACCAAAAATGCACTTACCTTTCCACCCAGCAGTTCCACTTTTAGGCAGTTACCTCCAAGATATAACTTATGAGCAAAGTGACATGCATACTAGATTATTCATAGTATGATTGTTTATAATAGCAAAAATACTGGAAACAACCTAAATGTCCATAGATAAGAGGACTGGATAATTAATTTATGGCCCATTCATACAGTAGAACACTATCACATTATGGAAAAAAAAAACTTTTTTAATATGGAAGCTTTCTGTGAGCTGATATGGGAAGACCTTCAAGATATACAAAGGGGAAAAGCAAGACACAGAGCAGTGTGAATAGTATGCTACATTTTGTATAAAAGAGAGGGGAGTATTCCTATGTGCTCTTTAGAACATAAAGAAACTCTGGGATCAGACTAATAACAGTGGAGGAGAGTAGGAGGGAACTGGTGGATAAGAGATGCCAGAGGAGGAAGACTTTTTTTATGTAAACTCTTTATTGTTTAATGTATTACATAAGTCTCCTTCTTCCCTCATTGACTGCCTCTCGAGGAAGAAGACTTTTGTGAAAAAGTTTCATGTATCCTCTGAGGTTTGAACCTCGCTAATGTATTGTCTATTCAATAAGTTAAACTTTAAAAAGTAACACCATCTTGGTGAACTTTTAATTCAGCGTTGGTAAGATGATGATGGTTTTAGGAAAATGTGAATTTTCACACCCAGTGACATAATTGCATGGTACAGATCATCTTTACGGCTCGTCTTGTGCCCAAGTCTGTGTGTGTGTGTGTGTGTGTGTGTGTGTGCGCGCGCGCGCGCGCGTGCGCCCAAGTCTGTTCTCCCTAGTGAAACTGCCAGTCCTCACCTCCTCCGGAGCCTCCACAGTGTCTAACCTGGGCTCCCAGGCGGGGTCTAAGGACAGCTTGTTGGTTGATTAGGCCTCTCAGATTTTCATCACAAGCACTTCTTATGTGTTTTCCACTTTTTCCTTTCAACTAATTCAAAATATTGGAACGAAAGGACAAGTAAAGTAGAAACTTGACAGGTAAATTGGGCCTCCTGAGAGTACATCTCCAGGTTAAAAAAAAAACACAAACTAGTTTCCATCTCATTGGAAAAAATGTGTTTGCTTTCTATTCAGTCAGTTCCCTATTGTATGCTAGATGGTATTTTCTGGTTCAAATGATTGTCTGCACCAAATGCCAACATTTAAAATTTTTTTCCTCGCTATGAAAAATCTATTTCCTCCACTCCTGTTTCAATGCCGACAACTATCCGGTTAGACTCTGCGAGTTGGTGGTGTCTTTCCAGCCAAAGGATAATTCAGCTGAGACGTCTGATTTTACGATACAAATGTGATCTCACTTCTCCATGTGAGCTGCTTCCTGAGAAATCACTTAGTGGAAGAAAGACAAAACCCCGCAAGTCTCCAGCGCGTGCTGTGTGTGCTCACCTCTGGGCGGGCGGCGGCAGGGGCAGCCAAGTCTGACAGGCTCCTGGCCCAGGCAGGAGGCCCTGCCTCACTCCCCGCCCTCCACCCATCCCCTCCAAGAGGTGGAACCTGCCTTCCCCCAGCCTCCGGGGTGAGAGTGGGTCCCCCTGCAGGTTCTCCAGAGAATCGTTTCTGGGCAGAGCATTCTAGCGTCCTGTTGACTGGGAGCCCGGGTGTAAAGGGCAGCTTCTCCCCGCCAGCCTGCAGCTTCCTGGTGGGGGAGTCTGGGCGGGCAGCCGTGGGCCAGGGCCTGAGAAGGATGGGAGGAAAGGTGTCATCTGCTCACCCAGGCGGAGCTCCAGGACCCCGCGCGGACAGCGCTGTCCCCGGACTGCACTCGGTCCCTCCCCCAGGACAGCGAGAGAGCCGCTCAAGGCTGGTTCCCGCGGGTTAGCACCCTCTTCTCTCCCCCTCACAGCCTTTTCCTTTCCTTTTCTTTTTTTCTTTGTTAATCCTCACCGGAGGGTATATTTTTCCACTGATTTTTTTTAGAGAGAGTTTGAGCGAGAAAGACAGAGAGAAACATCAATGTGAGAGAAACACATTGATTGGTTGCCTTCTGCACGTGCCCCAACCAGGGCCGGGGAGGAGCCTGCAACCAAGGTATGTGCCCTTGGGGGAATGGAACCCAAAACCCTCTGGTCCGCAGGCCAACGTCTATCCGCTGAGCCAAACCAGCTAGGGCAGGGCTTTTCTTTTTCTAGCCCCAGCTTCTCCTTTTCCTAATTCATTCCCAACTAGAGGGTCTCTCTAGAACACCATGCTTAGGCAAGGTATTTGGGGGCAATGAATTCTTCTGGCTGGGCCTCGTTTCCTCTTGTATATAATAATATTAAATTTTACAACCTTCAGAAGACTTTTTGGTAATTCCCTATAAAGTTAAATACACACTTATTTAATTCAACGCCTAAGTAATTACCTGAGAGAAACTAAAATCTATGTCCATTAAAATACTTGCCTACAAACGTTCATAGCAGCTTAATTCATAACAGCCAGACCAGAAACAACTCAAAGGTCCATCAACAAGTAACAGAAAACACATTGTGATGTATTCATACTTCTCAGCAACAAAGGGAACAAACTACATGATACATGTTTCAGCATGTGCGAATCTCAAAAGCATTATACTAAACAAGGCAGACACTGTGATTCCATTTATATGAAGTTCTAGAAAAAGCAAAGCTAGTCTATGAGATAAGTCAGAACAGTTGTGTCTCTGGGTGGTATGGCTGATAAGGGCAAAGGGGACTTTCTCAAATGATAGAAATGTTCTTTATCTTGCATGAGATGAAGGTTACATGAATATCCTATCTAATAAAAGAGTAATATGCAAATTAACCACCACTCCACTACACCCACAAGCCATGCCCACCAGCCAATCAGGAGCGAGTATGCAAATTAACCCAACCAAGATGGCTGTGGGCACAGAGTGAGCAGGAGGCTTGGGTTTCCCCGGCAATGAAGGAAGCCAAGCTTTCAGCACACCCTGGCTGGCCCAGCCTACAAAATTTCAATTATAGAAGATAAATAAATCCCAGATACTAGGGCCTCCGCTTGGGTCACTGTGGGGGGGGGGGGCATGGCAGGCCTGCAAACCACCACAGGCCCCTTGCCCAGGCCACCCCATGCCCCAAGGGAACCCCCACCCTGATCTGGGACACCCTTCAGGGCAAACCAGCTGGCCCCCACCCATGCACCAGGCCTCTATCCTATCTAATAAAAGAGTAATATGCAAATTGACCATCACTCCAACACACAGATGGCTGCCCCCATGTGGTCAAAAATGGCTGACCCCATGTGGACACAAGATGGCGGCCACAAGATGGCCAGCAGGGGAGGGCAGTTGGGGGTGATCAAGCCTGCAGGGGAGGGCAGTAAGGGGTGACCAGGCTGGCAGAGGAAGGAAGTTGGGGGCAACCAGGCCTGCAGGGAAGGGCAGTTGGGGGTGACCAGGCCTGCAGGGGAGGGCAATTAGGGGCAAACAGGCTGGCAGGGGAGCAGTTAGGCATCAATCAGGCTGGCAGGGGAGTGGTTAGGGGTGATCAGGCTGGCAGGCAGAAATGGTTAGGGGCAATCAGGAAGGCAGGCAGGTGAGCAGTTGGGAGCCAGCAGCCCTGGATTGTGAGAGGGATGTCCGACTGCCCCTTTAGGCCCCATTCTACCGGGATCGGGCCAAAATGGGCAGTCGGACATCCCTCGAGGGGTCCCAGATTGGAGAGGGTGCAGGCTGGGCTGAGGGACACACACCCCTGTGCATGAATTTTGTGCACCGGACCTCTAGTATAGTATATTTGTAAAAACACATAAAATTGTATTTAAACTTTTATGTTTTATGTAAATGAAACTTTAATTTAAAATTATCTTTGACCCTGGCTGGTGTGGCAGTTGTTTGGAGCATTGTCCCATGCACCCATAGATGTAGGGTTCAATTCCTGGTCAGGGTGCATATGGAAGGCAAATGATCCATGTTTCTCTCACATCAGTGTTTCTCTCTCTCTCTTTTTTCCTCTCTGTCTAAAATCAATAAAAACATATCTTTGGGTGAGGATTAAAAATTTATCTTTGAAAAATAATAGTAGCCCTAGCTGGTTTGACTCAGTGGATAGAGCATTGGCCTGTGTACTGAAGGGTCCCTGATTCAATTCCAGTCAGGGGTGCATGCCCTGGTTGCAGGCTCGATCCCCAGTAGGGGGGCATGCCAGAGGCAGCCAATCAATGAGTCACTCTCATCATTGATGTTTCTATGTCTCTCTTCCTCTCCTTTTCTCTCTGAAATCAATAAAAATATATTTAAAAAATAAAACATAAAAAAAGAAAAATAATAGTACCTACTTGATAGTGTTGTTGTAATTGTTAAATGAATGAATATGTAAAGTATTTAGAGTAGTGCCTGACACAAAGATATTATTATTTAAGTATTTATATAACACGTAATTGTTCATGTTGTTCTTATGTAGCACTTGTACATAATATTTATAATTGATCCAAAATCCATGAGACTGTGGAACAGACTTACACTTCAAAGTTCTATGTGACAGAACTTTCCACAAAGGAATTCACACTAAGGGCGGAGGAGTCATATCATTGTCCCTACCTCATAGGAGGTTGTGAGGATTAAGTGGGCCTGTGCCTCAGCTACATTTGTATTTGATGAATAATATTTTAATAGTGGATAGTTAAGTCATCCAATTTAACTTCCTGACATAATTTCTATATCTGTGAAATGTTGCTTCAAGTCCAAATACCAAAAAGCACAGAATGAATCAAGGCACACCACATATTCTGTGATCTGGACACTTCCATATGCAACAATTCCATGACGACTGCCCATAGATGAGTCAGAAGACATCACTTCAAATATGGCTATTATTTATTTATTTAATATATTTTTATTGATTTCAGAAAGGAAGGGAGAGGGAGAGGGAAATAGAAACATCAATGGTGAGAGGGAATCATTGGCAATCAAGCCCACAACCCAGGCATGTGCCCTGACTTGGAATGGAACCATGACCTCCTGGCTCAACCACCGAGCCACACCGTGGGGCAAATGTGACTATTTAAACTGCCCCTCTGTGAGGCTGCTTAGCAGGAGAAAGAGCAGGTCTGCCTGGGTTTTAATACTGGTCAGCCCTTATTACATGTGATATTAGGAAAGGTACTTAATCTTGCTAACCCTCAGTTTCCTCATCTGTAAAATGGGAATAATGCCCACCCTATGTGGATTTTGGGGATGGTTGGATGAAAGAAGTTATGTGTTTCAGAAATAAAAACGGTGCTAAATCTCTGCAGAGGGTGAAAGCTGGCGATGAGAGGGTACTTATTTATGTCAATTCTCACCTGAGGATATTTTTTATATTGATTTTGAGAGAGAGTGGAAGGGAAGAAAGGAGGGAGAAACACATCGATGAGTTACTTCCGAAATGTGCCCAGAAGTGGGTGGGGAGGTGGTGGTAGGGTGGGGGAGTGGAGATCGAACCTACTGCTCAGATACATGCCCTTGACCAGGGTCGAATTCACCACCCTTCCAGGTGCGGCTGATGCTCTGACCACTGAGCACACCGGCCAGGGCGAGAGGGTCTTTTTGAAGCAGGCTGTGTGGTGTGGGACAAAGTATGTGTTCCCATGAGCAGCTTGGAAAAGGTGGGACCCAGCTGCCCTTTCCTGCATGAGGAAGGGGGAGAGATGGAGAAGCCCAGAGGAAGATCCCGGAGGGCGTGCCTAGGGCTGGGCACGATTCAGAGGCCTCTCAGAGAGAGGCTGAGGAACAGCCAAAAAGGCAAATAAGGAAAGAAATGGTTAATGGAATTAAATGCTGCACCCTGCGCTGTACGTATGAAATTCCTTTTTCTTGGTCTCCTCTATAAGCCTTCCAAAAAAAAAAAAAATCTACAAGATTTACTAAAGTTCTGTGTAAATGGATGTTCTGTAGAGGAGTGCGAGGAATTGCCAAGTCCTGCTTCAAGGGTAGCACAGGGCGGCAGGGCAGGCTGCAGACACCCGCACCTGGCTCAGGCAGCTGCCTTGCACGGGGCTGGGTTCTGGGACGCCGTGTTCTGGCCGAGCTGCCTCCTTCCACAGCGCGGGCGCAGGGCAGTGCCCAGAACGAGAGGCTCTACGCTAACAGAGGCGTATTTGCGCCGTCAGGTGGGCGCTGGGTGGTGAGGGTGCGGCTAGAGTGGCCTGTGCGCCAGCAAAGCCTCCCTCTTCGGGGCGCAAATTATTTCCTCTCAGTTTAGCTTCTGGCTGGTCGTCGGCGCTGGGCAGTAACTCGGCTGTCGCCCGCGCCGCGGCCTGGTGTGGATCTCCCGCGGAGGTTCGCGTCCAGCCTCGCGGGTCCAGGGCCGGCCTCCCGGGGTCTGGCCACTGTGGCCCATAACCCGGGGCGGTGACAGGACCCTGTGCTGCCCTCGGGCCCCCGGGTGGGTGGGCGGCTTTCCTCACTGAAGCCCTCGGCTCGCGACTCCGGCCTCCCCGCCCGGCAGCCGCCGGCTCTCCGCGGAGCCCGCGGAACAGCGCCGGTGCCTCGGCCCCGCCCAGCGCTCTCTCCCCAGGGCCAGGCCAGGGTCAAGGTCTCGGCTCCGTGCGTCCGCGGGCAGCGCCACCCCCTGGTGCCGAGCCAGCAGGAACGTGCCGGCTGCTCCCGCGCGGATCTCGCACAGCCGGTTCCACCGCAGCCGACCCGGCGGCAACTGGGCGCCGGCCCGCCTCCCTCAACCTCCCCTCCGGCTCCCCTCAATCCCTCCCCCGGCCCCCGCCGAGACCGGGAGGGCGAGGCCACGAGGGGCGGGGCCGCTGGCTGGGGCGCCGCCCCGAGGTCGCTCCGCGCCAGCTGAGTTCGCCGCCCGCCGGCGCCTCCGGGGGCCCGAGCTCCGCCCGATGGGAACAGAAGGTTTAGACCAGAGTTTTAAGACCACGCTCCTTTGGGTTGGGGCAGGCATGGGTCAGGCGGTGATGCAGCTGTGGACCAGTCCAGCCCTCCGGCAGGTAAGTCCCGGGCAGCCCGCCAACCCACCGCAGAGGTCAGCAGTTCCTGACCTCTCACCATCATGTACCTCCATCATGTACCCTGCCCCTCCGCTTCCCAGACCTCTATTTGGGGATAGGCATGAGCTCCTCTGGCTCTGACATCCTTTCTTGCTGAGTGTCCATCATTCTCCTCCTCCTATTCCATCACCCATCCTCCTCCGCTTCCTCCTCCTTTGCGCCGCTTCTTCCCCATCTTCCCCACTGACCCCATCTCCCCCAGACCCTTTCTCAGCCCTCCTCCTGACTTAACCGCCATCACAGCTCAGGCTCACTTAGCAGCTTCAGCAATAACCCTAGTACTCCAGTCGCACCCCCATTCTCATCCCTGTGTCCCAGTCTTCACAGTTCTGTGGCTATTTCAGGCTCCCTATTCCCCCACCTCACTAATCTCCATCCTTAATGTGTGTTCCAAACACTGCCCTCCCCCAGCTGTCATCATAGTCCCTGACTGTGCCCTCAGCCCCCACCTCCCTTGAATCTAGATTCACTGTCCCAATCCAGGACAGAATCTTCTCCTGACCCGGCCCATGGAATTGGTGTGACATGCTGCTGTCCCAGGCCCACCGCAGCCGAGACCCTCACTTGTACTCACAGAGCTATCAGTTGAGTCCAGAGGCCTGGCAGCATCCTCTCTTGTTCAGCAGACCTGCTGAGGGTCCACAGAGCAGATTCAGGCTCCTGCTTTTTCTACCCAAAGGATTGGAGCTCTGTTTGTTAATAGTTTATTAATTTTTAGAGAGAGAAAAACATTGAGGTGAGAGCAAAACACCAAAGGGCTGCTTCCTGCAACCCCAGCAAATGCCCTTGGCCAGGATTCAAACTGGCAATCTTTCAGTGCACGGGAGGACACCCAACTGAGCCACACTGGCCAGGACTAGAGCCCTGTTTTTTTAATCTGACTTGCCATTGAGGGTCCTGCATCCTCCAAGGACCTCCCAGATGATGGAGGATGAGGGGAGCTTACCTCATCCTCCCTCTGGCACACCAAAAGATGCTATTTAATCAGCTAAACATTCCCAAGAAGAATTGGTAAAGGAAGCAAGTTTCAGCTGCCCCTGTTTCCTGAAGTTGATAATAGCAACATAACTACTTTACCTCTGTAGCATCTACCACACCTAGGATGAACAGCCAGTCACATGCCAAGGGAGGCTGGACTCCCCTTTCCGGGGACACTCAGGATGCGTGCTGTGATGGGTACCCAAGAAGATGTGTGTGTGCAGGTCCCTCATGCCCTCAGAGCTGTTCTTGGCCCATTACTGAGAACATACTGTGTCCTGCCTCTGGATGAAGTCAGGAGTCATCCTTTCAGGAATACACACAAAAATAGGGTTTCTTGCATTTTTTTATTTTTATTTTTTTTTGTACCAGGAAAAACATTGGCGGAGGGACCAACAGGGGATGTCTAACTTTTTACTTTGCCAAGTTCATTTATAAATAATTGGCATCTGCCCTAGCTGGTTTGGCTCAGTGGATAGAGCGTCAGTCTTCGAACTGAAGGGTCCCAGGTTCGATTCCAGTCAAGGGCACGTGCCTGGGTTGCAGGCTTGATCCCCAGGAGGAGACGTGCAGGAGGCAGCCAATCGATGATTCTTTCTCATCATTTATTGTTTCTATCTTTCTTTCCCTCTCCCTTCCTCTCTGAAGTCAATAAAGATGCTTTTAAAAAATAACTGGCATCTACTGTCACCATCATTTCATTTATAAACAAACTTCTTAATTCTAAAAATATGAGAATAACGTCATTGAAGGATTACTAACAGATTTTGCTTTTGCCAACTTTTTATTTTGAAACGATTTCAAACTCACAGAAAAGTTGCAAGAATAGTACAATGAACTGCTATATGCACTTCACTCAAATTTGCCAATTACTAACATCTTTGCTGTGTTTGATTTATCATTCTCTCATTCTTTCTCTCCATACACACATAATACACACAGAGAGAGAGGTGGTGGAGAGGAAATAGTCTCTCCAGAAACACAAATTTCTTATCTGAACCATTTGAGAGTAAATTGTTGATATGGCACCTCTTTACCCTGAAATACTACATTGCTATTATCATAATCAGGAAATTTAACATTGATACAATGCTATTATCTAATATACACAACTTATTCAAATTTTGCCAATTGTTCCAATAATGTCCCCTTCCCTTCTCCTGCTGAGGCAGCTTCCTCCTCCACCGCCTTTGCCTCCTTCTCCTTCCATCCTTTTTCTTTCTCCTCTTCCTCCTCCCCTTCCTCAGCCATTCCCTTCTAAAAGCTATTGTTATCTCTAGCTCAGGATCACATATTGCGTTTAGTTGTCACGACTCTTTCGTCATCTTCAACCTGGAACAGCTCCTCCACCTCTTTGTCTTTTATGCTGTTGACTTAAAAAAAAACAAAAAACAGGCCAGTTCATATGCATAATGTCCCTCCATTGGAGTTTGTCTGATGTTTTCTCATTATTGCATGAAGGCAATGCATTTTTGCCAAGAATACCACAGAAATGATGTGTCTTTTCTCAGTATATCACACCAAGAGGCACATGACATTTGTTTGTCCTATTTTGAGAGACGTTAATTTTGGTCATTTGGTTGGAATGGAGGCAACTAGGTTTCTCCACTGTGAAATTATTATTATGCCTTTGGAATTGGTAAGGAATTTGTCAGATGAATTAATAAATCTCTTAAATGAAATAAAATTGGCTTTTTGGAAAATTCACTTTATAGTCCTTATTTTCTTCATTTGCTCTTGCCTGGTGAAAAGATCATCAGTAAGCCATAGATTAGCTCTTGAAAATCACTGCATAAAAATGCAAGCAAGCCCTAACCGGTTTGGCTCAGTGGATAGAGCGTCAGCCTATAGACTGAAGGGTCCCAGGTTCGATTCTGGTCAAGGGCATGTACCTTGGTTGCAGGCACATCTCCAGTAGGGGGTATGCAGGAGGCAGCTGAATGATGTTTCTCATTGATGTTTCTAACTCTCTATCTCTCTCCCTTCCTCTCTGTAAAAAATCAATAAAATATATTTTTAAAAAATGTAAGCAAATCATTCATCTAACAAATACTTGAGTATTACATATGTCAGATACTAATCCAGACCCTGCCTTCTCCATCTAAACCCTTCTTTTTTTTAATTTCAGTTTTCAATAACAGTTTATATTCAGTATTATTTCATATTAGCTTCAGCTGTACAGCATAATGGTTAGACAATCATATACTTTACAAAGTGGTCCCCTCCATATTCAAGTACCTACATAGATATTACAATATTATCGACTATATTCCCTATGCTGTACTTTACATTTCAAGAATATTTTGTAACTTCCAATTTGTATTTCTTAATCCCTTCACTTTTTTCACCCAATCCCCAAACCCTCTCCCTCTGGCAACCATCAGTCTTTCTCTGCATCTATGAATGTGTTTCTATTTCATTTATTCCTTTATTTTGTCCTTGAGACTCCTATATAATAAAACCCTAATATGCAAATAGACCAACCAGCGGAACAACCGGTTGTTATGACATGCACTGACCACCAGGGGGCAGACACTCCATGCAGGAGTTGCCCCCTGGTGGTCAGTGCACTCCACAGGGGGAGTGTTGCTCAGCCAGAAGCTGGGCTCATGGCTGGCAAGTGCAGTGGTGGTGGTGGGAGCCTCTCCTGTCTCCACTGCAGGCAGGCAGTAAGGAGTGAGGGGTCTCGGATTGTGAGAGGGTTCAGGCTGGGCTGAGTGACCCTCCTACAGTGCACAAATTTCATGCACCAGGCCTCTAGTTTACATATAAGTGAAATCATTTGGTATTTGCCTTTCTCTATCTGACTTATTTTACTTAGCATACCTTCTAGGTCCATCCATGCTGACACAAATGATAAGATTTCATTCTTTTTTATGGCCAAACCATAAAAATGCATAAAGGTAATATATATATATACACACATATACATATATATGTATGTATATATAATGTCACAGTTTTTTTATACACTCATCTATTGATGAGCACTTAGTTTGGCTATTGCACATAACACTGCAATGAGCATAGAGGTGCATATATCCTTTTGAATTAGTGTTTTGGGTATTTTCAGGTATATAGCCAGAAGTGGAATTGCTGGGTCATAAGGCAGTACCATTTTTTTATTTTTTGAGGAACCTCCATACTGATTTCCATAGTGGCTGCACCAATCTGCATCCCACCAACAGTGCACAAGGCTTCCTTTCCTCCACATCCTCACCAACACATGCTTGTGGGTTTACTAGTATTGATGATAGGCATTCTGACGGGAATGAGGTGATAGCTCATTGTGGTTTTAATTTGCATTTATCTGATGATTAGTGATGGTGAGTTTCTTTTCATATGTCTGTTGGCCATCTGTATGCCCTTTGGAGAGAATCTATTCAGGTCCTCTGCTGACTTTTTAATTAGATTTTGGAGGGGGGTGTTGAGTTGTTTGAGTTCTTTATAAATTTTGGGTATTGATGTATTATTGGCTAATATCTTCTCCTAGTTATTAGGATATCTATTCATTTTGTTGATGTTTCCTTTGCTGTGCAAAAACTTTTGAGTTTGATGTAGTCCCATTTGTTTATTTTTTCTTTTGTTTCCCTTGCTCGAGGAGATATAACAGAAAAAAATATTGTTAAATGTCAGAGATTTTGCTGCCTATGTTTTCTTCTAGGAGTTTATAATTTCGAGTCTTACATTTAAGTCTTTAATGCATTTTGAGTTTATTCTTATATGGGGGGTACAAACACACAGGGAAAGGCTGAGTTGTGTGGCTTATGAGTGAGAGCCGTCTTCCCGCATGCCACACAACTCAGTCTTTCCCTGTGTGTTTTCAGCAACCCCAAGCCTGATCCCTGCAAACTTGAGCAGAACTCCCTAAGAATATTTTTTAAAAGATTGCAATGTGGGCCCAGGGATGGGCAGAGCCCACAGCCGTGTGCAAGCTTGGCAGGATGGAGCCTCAGGGAGTCTCAAGGTAAAGATAGTGCAGCTCCCCAAGCTAATGCCTGGGAGGTGAGCCCAAGGAGCAGTGGCTGTGTGGGAGATAATGGCCCTAAAGCCATACCACTCAGTCTCTCCCTGTGTGTCTCTGACACCCCCAAGCTTGCCCAGAATTCCTTGAGAGTTTTTCAAGAAAGACCGCAATCCTGGTCTGGTAGTTCAGTTGGTTAGAGCATCATCCCATCTACCAAAAGGTTTGGGTTCAATTCTTAGTTAAGGCATACACCTTGGTTGCAGGTTTGATCCCCAGTTTCAGCCAATTGATGTCTCTTGCACCTCTCTCTCTCTCTCTCTTCCTCTCTCTCTCTCTCTCTCTCTCTCTCTCTCTCTCTCTCTCTCTCTCACTTTTTAGAGCACTCTAAGAATCAATAAAAACATGTCCTCAGGTGAGGATGAAAAAAAAGAAAGAAAGACTGCAATGTGGGTCCAGGCTGCCCACTACTGGCAGGGCAGGGTCTCAGAGTGTCATCAGGTTGGAGCTAGTGTAGCCAACCAGGCTAACGCCATAAGGGGGGAGTGCTCAACCCAAGAAAGATGGCGTCCGTGGGCAGTTTGGGAGAGGGACTCAACACAGGGACATTAGCAGATGTTCATCCAGCCCTCTCCCTGAAGCCACACAACTCAGTCTCTCCTTCTATGACTCCAGCACCCTGCAAGCTGTCATCCCTCTGCAGGAGCTCAGGGTGAGTGCCTATGAGCGATATTTTGAGTGTTTTCCCTTTAAGAGAATGCCTGGGTTTACAGCAGTCTCCCATCTCACTAGGGCAGACTGTATCCCTGCTGATTTTCACAGCCAGATGTTACATGGGTTTCTCTTCCTGACACTGGTGTTCTGGGCTTGGAACCCGTAAGTGGGGTTGAGACCCATCACTCCTCAGGAGGAACCTTCGTAGCTGACATATATCTCCAGATTCTCAATTATCACAAGGGGGTGTGGGGCCAGCTCTTTTTGCATCTCCACCCCTCCTACCAGTCCTCACATGGCTTCTTCTGTATAGTTTTACTTTTAAGACTTCTGCTCAGCTAGTCTTCAAATGGTTATCCAGGTTGATTATTCTGGAATTTAGTTGTAATTTTGATGTGGTCACAGGAGGAGGTGGATGCAACTTCCACCTAGTCTACCACCTTGGATCACTCTAAACCTTCTTATTGTCATGTAGAAATGTAACAGATTTCTGTATTTTGATTCTGTACCCTGCTACTTTACTGAAGTTTTTATTAGTTCTAATAGTTTTTTGGTAGATTCTTTAGGGTTTTCTACTTATGCTATCATACCATCTGCAAATAATCCTATCTAATAAAAGAGTAATATGCAAATTGACTGTCACTCCAACACACAAGATGGCCTGCAGGGGAGGGCATTTGGGAGGTATCAGGCCAGCAGGGGAGGGCAGTTGTGAGCAATCAGGCCAGCAGGGGAGGGCAGTTGGGAGGGAACAGGCCTGCAAGGGAGGGCAGTTGGGGGCGATCAAGCCTGCAAGGGAGGGCAGTTAGGGGTGACCAGGCCGGCAGAGGAGGGAAGTTGGGGGCGACCAGGCCTGCAGGGGAGGGTAATTAGGGGCAATCAGGCTGGCAGGGGAGTGGTTAGGGGGTGATCAGGCTGGCAGGCAGAAGCGGTTAGGGGCAATCAGGAAGGCAGGCAGGTGAGCAGTTGGGAGACAGCAGTCTTGGATTATGAGAGGGATGTCCGACTGCCCATTTAGGCCTGATCCTTCTGGGCTCGGGCCTAAATGGGCAGTCAGACATCCCTGGAGGGGTCCCAGATTAAAGAGAGTGCAGGCTGGGCTGAGTGACACCCCCCCCATGCACGAATTCCGTGCACCAGGCCTCTAGTCTATATATATAAAAGGCTAATATGCAAAGTGTCCCCTTGGGAGTTCGACTGGGTGACCGGGAGTTCGGTTGCTCTCTGTGACGTGCACTGACCACCAAGAGGTGGCATGGAATGAAGGAAGGCCCCAGCCGGCAGTGGACAGTCGGCAGCTGGGGAAGGAAGGTCCCGGTCAGCAGCTGAAGGCCCTGATCAGCCCTGATTGCCGGCCAGGCCTAGGGACCCTACCCATACACGAATTTCGTGCACCCAGCCTCTAGTTACATGATAATAAGAAGAAAATGGCTTCCTTTCCTATTAGGATGCCTTTTATTTCTTTCTCTTGTCTGATTCCTGTGGCGAGGACTTTCTATGTTGAATAGAAATGGTGATAGTGGTCACTCTTGTCTTGCACCTGATCTTAGAAGAAAGGTTTTCAGCTTTTCAACATTGAGTATGATATTAGCTGTGGGTTTGCCATGTGCTGCCTTTATTATGTTGAGATATGTTAATTCTATGCACACTTTATTGAGAGTTTTTTTTAATTATAAAAAGATGTTGAATTTTGTCAGATGCTTTTTCTGTATCTATGGAGATGATCACATGGTTTCTATCCTTTACTTTGTTAATGTGATGTATCATATTAATTGATTATGAATGTTGAACTATCTTTGCATCCCTGAGTTGAGTCCCATTTGGTAATAGTATATATCTTTTTAATGCATTGTTGAATCTGGTTTGCTAACATTTTGTTGAGAATTTTTGCATCTATGTTCATAAAAAATATTGGCTTATAATTTTTTCTTTGTAATATCTTTATCTGGTTTTGGCATCAGGGTAATGCTGGCCTCATAAAATGAATTTGGAAGTGTTCCTTCTCTTCAATGTTTTGAAATAATTTAAGAAGGTATTAATTCTTCTTTGAATCTTTGGTACAATTCACCTGTGAAGCCATCTTGGCCTAGACTTTTATTTGTTGGATTTTTTTAAATTTCTGCTTCAATTACATTGCTGGTAATTGATCTGTTTTGATTTGGCACTTCTTCCTGGTTCAGTCTTAGAAGGTTATATAGAAATTAGAAATTTTATTTAGAAATGTATCCATTTCTTTAAGATTGTCAAATTTGTTGGCATATAATTGTTCATAGTATTCTTTATTGATTCTTTGTATTTCTGTGGTATCTGTTGAAACTTGTCTTTCATTTATGATTTTACTTATTTGGGCTCTCTCTCTTTTTTCTTGATGAGTTTAGCTAAAGGTTTGTCTGTTTTATTTGTCTTTTCAAAGAACCAGCTCTTAGTTTTATTGCTCTTTCCTATTGTTTTTAAAATTTCTGTTTTGTTTATTTCTGCTCTGATCTTAATTATTTCCTTCCTTCTCTTTACTTTGAGCTTTGTTTGTTCTTCTTTTTCTAGTTCCTTTAGATGTAGATTTAGATTGTTTATTTGGGATTTTCTCATGTGTGTTCTTTTAATGTTGCTGAATTTATATATTTTTAAAATCAGAACAAGTTTCCTCTATCAGTTTCTCCTCACTATCATATGGGGAGAAAGTCCTCAATTTTTTTACACTTAAAAAGGCTTCTAATTCAGTGATTATGGAAAGTATATTGGTAATATATGAAACACCTTACAAAATTCATGCCCACTTGGACTTAGGAATTTAACTGAGAAAATAACCATAAATTTCTGTAAATATTCAGCAATAAAGATGTTCATCCCATTATTGTTAATGTCAGTGGAAAACTGGGTAGAATTTAAACGTGTAACAGTAAAGGATCAGTTAGATTAACTAGAACCAGACACCCAAAGAAAGGAATACCATGCATCCGTCAAAAATGTTTTGGTATCAGCCATGTGTCAATAATGGTTGAAGCTCGGTAATTTGTATATAGGAACCCCTTATGCCAGACTATCTACTTTTGTACATTTAATTTTTTGTCCTTAATTAAAAATAAGGTGTTGCAGAACAATGTTTAACAAGTGGGAAGATATTTGTACAATATATTTAGTTTATGTGGTGGGAGGAAGTATGTACTGTATGATTCCACTCCCCCCCCCATTTTTGTAAAAAAATACCACAAACAAACAACTTAGAAAAAAGACAGGAAAAATATACACCCAAATGTCTTACCTTGTTTGTCTCAGGGGGCTAGATTTACAGGTACTTTTATTATTTTCTGTTTCCTTCTACTTTCTAAAATTTATAAAGTGAACATGAATTACTTTTATATTAAGAAAAAATAATAAAAATTATGTTTAAGAAATACTACTGAATTATTCATTGTTTTCTTCTGAGATTAAGGACCCCCACTGAAGGTCCCTGGGGCCTTATCAGAAGTGTGACCATTCCCAGCCACAAGGTGGCAGTGCTGATTGCTGAGGCCACCCTCCTTGGGCTGATCACCCTCTGCTGCATCCCTGAGTGTCCTCTGCCCCCTGCTCTCCTCTTATCCTGAAAGCCCGGGGCACCCCCTGAAAGAAAAAAGACAACCTGGTGTACAATGGCAGCTCCTCCCCTCTCTGCATCTAGGTTAGGGGTGCAAATGGTAGGGGTCAGTGAATATGGCAAATCAGGAAATCTTTCTTTCCTTGGGGAGTCTGTGAAGCCTCCCCCACCAACATTTGTCTAGTCATCTCTAGATGTGACAATCAAAAGCTGGCAGTTTGAGTGTGTGTGTGTGTGTGTGTGTGTGTGTGTGTGTGTGTGTGTGTGGCGGGGGAGGGGGACGGGGTGTGCACATGTCATGCACCTGTGTGAAATGTGTTTTTAAGAATGTATTCTGGAACTAGCTGGTTTGGCTCGTGGATAGAGCATTGGCCTGCAGACTAGAGTCCCAGGTTTGATTCCAGTCAAGGGCATCTACCTTGGTTGCAGGCTTCTCCCCCAGGGCCCATGCAGGAGGCAACCAAATGATGTTTCTCTCTGTCTTTCCCTCTCTCTTCCACTATCTTTAAAAGATCAATGGAAAAATATCCTCGAGTGAGGATTAACAAAACGAAATGAAACACACAGAAAAAGAAAGTATTCTGCATATTACTAATTGTGTCATTTCCTTCAATTTTATATGTTTGTTTTAATGTTTACAACCTGTTCTTTTATTACAAAACAACAAATGTGGATATAAAATATTGAAGGAAACACATTTACTTTGTACCTAATTCTATGCATATTTTCTTCGGTTTTTCAGACCATACATTGCTCATCTTATTGAAAATCCTATCTATACCTGCCTTTGAAGCAGAATCAATGCACTATACCAGTGGTCGGCAAACTCACTAGTCAACAGAGTGGCAAACCGCGGCTCACGAGCCGCATGTGGCTCGCGAGCCACAGTTTGCCAACCACCGCACTGATAAAATTTCAGCAAATAACAGCCAATATGAAGTGTATTGAATAATGGTATCATTTTGTTTTTATTTTTTAAAATATATTTTTATTGATTTCAGAGAGGAAGGGAGAGGGGAAGAGAGAGATGGAAACATCAATGATGAAAGAGAATCATGGATTGGCTACCTCCTGTACACCTTCTACAGGGCATGGAGCCCACAACCTGGACATTTGCCCTTGACTGGAGTAGAACCTGGTACCCTTCAGTCCGCAGGCCGATGCTCTATCCACTGAGCCAAACCAGTCAGGGCAATGGTATCATTTTGTACTAAGCTCTATAGGCGTATAATAAAAGTACTTTATTTATAAAACAGTAATGTAACTATATTTACAAAATTATGTCCTAATTGAGAAAATGTTTAATAATTTATAAAAATGGACATTTGCATAATGATTTTTTTTACAATTTACCTACTTGTTTAAAGTGTAAAATTTAATGTTTTAATGTATTTACAGAGTTCTGCAACCATCTCCACAGGCAATTTTAGAAAATTTTTATTAGCCCCCAAAAAACTATTAGTAATCATTCTCCACTTCCCCCAAACTCCCTCCTTTAACCTAAGCAAACACTAATCTATCTGCTCTCTATACATTTAGTCACTCTGGACATTTTATATGAATGGAATCACACAATATATCATCATTTGTGTTTGGCTTTAGTCAGCATAATATTTTCATACATATAATATATTGGAGGCCCGGTGCATGAAATTCGTGCACTGAGGAGGGGTCTCTCAGCCTGGCTTGCGCCCTCTCACAGTCTGAGACTCCTCGGGGGATGTCTGCCTGCTGGCTTAGGCCCCATCTCCCTGGGGATCGAGCCTAAGCTGGCAGGCAGACATTCCTCTTGTAGTCCAGGGCTCTCGCAGTCCGGGACCCCTCGCTCCTTACCGGGCTTCTGGCTGAGCGGTGCTCCCCCTGTGGGAGTGCACTGACCACCAGGGGCAGCTGCATTGAGCATCTGCCCCCTGGTGGTCAGTGCATGTCATAGTGACTGGTCATTCTGCCAGTCGTTCTGCCTTCCAGTCTGTTTGCATTTTAGGGTTTTATAATATAGGATGGTTTTTGAGAGAGAAAGAGGGAAAGAGCAATAGAAACATCAATGATGAGACAGAAACACTGATCAGCTGCCTCCTGCATGCCCGCCACTGGGATCGAGCCTGCAACCCGGGCATGTGCTCTGACCAGGAATTGAACCGTGACCTGTTGGTTCATAGGTCAGTGCTCAACCACTGAGCCACACTGGCCGGGCTCAGCATAAAGTTTTCCAGGTTTATCCATGTTGTCACATGTATCAGTAATTAAGTCTTTTAAATTGCTAAATAATATTCCATCATATGGAATTTTACTTAATCCATTCATTAATTGATTGATAATTGGGTTGTTTTCACTTTTTGGTTAGTATGAATAATGTTGCTGTAAGCATTTATGGACAAGTTTTTGTGTGGAGATGTTTTCATTTCTCCTGGGTATAGACCTAGGTAACTGTTTAACGTTTTGAGGAACTAGTCGGCTATTTTCCAATAGCAATATATGTGGGTTCCAATTTCTTCACATCCTAGACAACACTTGTTGTTATCTGTCTTTTATATCATAGTCATTCTAGTAGGTGTGAAGTGGTATTTCATGGTGCTTTGATTTGCATTTCCATGATGGCTAGTGGTCATTTGTATATCTTCTTTGGAGAAATGTCTATTCAGATCCTCTACTCTTTTTTTAGTTGGATTATTTTTTCATTTTATTATTGTATTATAAGATTTCTTTATTTATGCTCGATACAAGCCCCTTATCAGCCATCTGATTTGCAAATATTTTATCCTATTCTGTGTGTTATCTTTTTACTTTCCTAATGGTTCTTTGAAGCCCAAAAGTTTTTAATATTGATAAAGTTTAATATTTTTCTTGTCACTGTCTTGCCCACCCAAAGGTCACAAAGATTTTTTAAAATATGTTTTTAATATTTTTTTTTAGATAGAGAGTATAGAAACATCAATGAGAAAGAAAAATTCTGCACGCCCCCTACTGGGATTGAGCCTGCAACCCAGGGAATGTGCCCTGACTGGGGATTTAAGCAGCAACCTCTTGGCTCATGGGTCCATGCTCAACCACTGAACCACATCAGCCGGGTGGACACAAAGATTTATGCCTATATTTTCTTCCTATATTTCTTCTAAGAAATATATAACGTGTGCTCGCTTCGGCAGCACATCTACTAAAATTGGAACGATACAGAGAAGATTAGCATGGCCCCTGAGCAAGGATGACACGCAAATTCATGAAGCGTTCCATATTTAAAAAAGAAAGAAATATATAATGTATATTGTGTGAGGTAGAAGTTCAACTTCATTCCTTGGCAGTTGGATAACCAGTTGTCTCAGCACCATTTGTTGAAAAGATTATTCTTTCCCCCATTGAATTATCTTGACACCTCTGTTGAAAACCATTTGGTTGTAAATTAAAGATTTATATCTGAACTCTAACTTCTATTCTGTTGTCCTATTTCTATCTTTATGCTGGTACCACACTGTCTTGATTGCTGTGAATTTGTAGTCAGTTTTAAAATTGGGAAGTGTAAGTTCTTTTTCATGATTGTTTTGACAACTCTGGGTCCCTGGAATTTCCATGTGAATCTTAGAATCAGTTTATCAATTTCTACCAAAAACCCCTAGCTGGGGTTTTGATATGGAGTATGTTGAATCTGTAGATCAATTTGAGGAGTACTGGCATCTTAACCATATTAAGTCTTTTGATCCATTAACATAGAATGTTTTTCTATTAGGTGCATGTCTGACTTTTAAATTTATTCTTTTACTGGACAGGAAACTAAAATATCAGGGGCTTCTGGTTTGTGCTCAAACCTCTAAATACCTTAAATAAAGTCTACTAAGCAGGTGGGGGTCATTCAGCACCGCTTAAGGATAGCAGTGCCTCCCTTTGCAATACAGATAGTTGATCAGAATAACTTGGAGTTGCTGTCACAAACTGCGGATTTTCTACTGCAACAAAGCATGGGTAAGTCTTCTCTGGACTTATTTTTCATACCTATGAAAAGGAAACAATAATGACCTCAATCACTTTTATAAAATTTTGTTAAATAAAATTTCTTTTAAAAATCGATTATAAAAAAAAACACACAGACAAACGACTTGAACACTTGTTAAAGAAGATATATAAATGTCCAATAAACAAATAAAAATATGCTCAGTATCATTAACCAACAGAGAAATGCAAATTTAAAAAGCCTGATGATATACACACCCACCAGAATGGCTAAAGTTAAAAAACTGACAATACCAGGTAGTGGTGAGGCTATGGAATAATTGGAACTCTCATTCACTGCTGGTGGGAGTGTTAGATGGTACAACCACTTTGGAAAATAGATTGGCAATAATAAAGTTAACAACAACAACAAAAGAAAAGACAAAGTTAACAACAACAAAAGACAAAAAACAAGAAGAATGAAGAAAAAAAAAAGAACAAAAGGAAAAAATAAGTTGACATACTTAATGTAACAATAATTTCAGTCTGTGGTATTTATCCAAGAGAAATGGAAATACATATCCGCAGAAAGATTTATACATGAATGTTCATAGCACTTTTATTCACAATAACCAACAATTAGAAACAACTCAAATAGCCATTCAGGAAAATGAATAAATTGTGATATCTATACTAATAAAAGCCTAGGTGACCCTCGTGCACGTCGCGGCCACAAGATGGCCGCCACAAGCTGGCCGAACACACAGCAGAGATGGGACCCGGCAGCTGCTCCGCATGGTGAGGCCTGGGGGTACTGTGGCTCCACAGGGCACAGAGGAGGTCAGTCTTGGCGTCTCCGCTGCCTCGCACGGAGGAGGCAGGTCACAGCAGGGGAGGGCAGTTGTGGGCGATCGGGTTGGCAGGGGAGGGCAGTGGGGGGCAATCGGGCCGGCAGGGGAGTAGTTAGGGGGTGATCAGGCTGGCAGGCAGAAGCAGTTAGGGACAATCAGGCAGGCAGGCAGGCAGGCAGGCAGTTAGGAGCCAGCAGTCCCGGATTGTGAGAGGGATGTCCGATTGCCGGTTTAGGTCCAATCCCACAGGGCCTAAACTGGCAGTTGGACATCCCCCGAGGGGTACCAGATTGGAGAGGGTGCAGGCTGGGCTTTGGGACACCCCCTGGCTCCATGCACAAATTTCGTGCACCAGCCCACTAGTATTTAATATAATTAAATATATGTTAATAATTTAAAAGAACAAGTTACTGACCTGTAACATGCGTGAATCTTTAAAATATTATGCAGAGTGAAAAAGACAAACACAAAAGAGTACGTAGTGGGTGATTTTATTTATATGAAATTCTAGAACAGACAAAGCTAGGCTGTAGTAACAGCAGATGGGTGGTTTGCTGGGGACAGTGGGGTTGGGAAGATTGACTGTAATGAAGCAGGAGGGAACTTTCTGAGGTGATGGAAATGCTCTGTCCTCCTTGGAGTGGTGGTTATAGGGGTATATACCTTTAGAGAAATGTTTCAAGTTGCTTTTAATGTACTTGATGTGCACTCAAATTAATAGATTTAAAATGGGTACATTTCACTATGTGTAAATCAGACCTCAACAAAGGTGATTAAAAAAATAACAAGTCCATACTTATTATTGGCTAGTACAGGTGCTTCAGCTATCTCTTATCTGTATCAGGTGCTTCGCTAATTATCATAATGAATGTTAAAAATGGGTTTTCCTTGGTAAAAATAAAGACTTATTGATCAGTGATTAAATGCCTCTCTCAGTATTGTTCTGAGGATCAAATGTGATAACGTATATGCAAGTACAGCTTTGATGGCTTTACAAGTTCGTCACAGTTTGTAAGGCAGCGATCCTCCAGGCTTCCAGCTTGTCCAGCCTCCCCACAGTCCTGACCTAACTGCTGAGCAGTCCTTCTGGGTCTGCCCTGCTCCGGTCTTGGCTGATTTACTTCACCTCCAGCCCTCACTTTCTGAAAGGCCCTATCCATCGGAGCATGGTGGGCGAACTACTGGGAACTGCCTCGCCTCTGAGAACCTGGAGGCAGTTGGTCAACCTTTGGCTCTTGGCCCTTATGCAGGCCCAGGATGCTTCCTGCCTGGGAGTGCTTGTAAGCCTCTTGATGGCACTGCAGTCACTTGGACCCTGTTATGGACTGAATGCTTGTGTACCTCTCAAATTTTACATGTTGGAGCCCTAACCCCCACTGTGATGGTGGGATTGGTGTCTTTATAAGAGAAGGAAGAGACCAGAACTCACTCTCTCTCTACCACCTGAGGATATAGAAGGTGACTGTCTGCAAACCGGAAAGAGGATCCTCACCAAGAACTTGACCATGCTGGTACTCTCATCTTAGACTTCCCAGCCTCCAGAACTGCGAAGAAGGTCTGCTGTTTAAACCATCGAGTTTACTGCAATGTGTTATAGCAGCCTGAACAGATTAAGACAGACTTCATCCTGGTAAATTGGAAGTGAACTGTGGGCCTTTCTCCAAAAGTCCCCCAAACTGTGTTGTGTCTCCTAATTTTTGAAAAATTCTTTCTGAATATTCCAAAGTCATACTGTTTTGTAACCATTTCCGAAATCTCAGGGAGGCCGGCCTGTTCTCTTCGGGACCCTATGACTGACCCTGCTGCTCTTAAGTGACCTCTCACCCAGATCCAGGTGTTTCTCTGATCTTGTCCCGGTCCACGAGGGCCTACATGGTCCCTTGAGCTGACCCTGCTTGACATCTCTTTTTACCCCTTAAGCTTTGAGCACAGAGACCAGAACTTTCAGGATTTAGCCGCTGAAACATGAACCAACCCCCTGCTCTGGGCATATTGGCTGATTCTGGCCCGGTGCTCCAAGCCTTAGAAGCCACCTACCCACAATGTCTGGCTTTCCCAAGGCCCAGGCCTCTGCAGGTAGGTGTCTCTCCTTAGATATAAATAAAACAGTGTTCTGAATAATTGCACATCTCGTCCTTGGCCTTTTTCTCTCTGACCCTGCAAGTCACCTTGAGGGTGGTTGGGCTTTACTGTTTTTTTCTATGGAGAGAACAGGACTAAAGGCAACCAACAACAACACCTGTGAGCTGCCAGGTGTATGTGTGGGCTGCCCACTGCAGCCCCACCTCTCACGATGTTGCTTTTGTAGACCAGAGCCAGGGAAACAGAAAGCTGCTCATACCCAGGGGAAAGCACAGCTATCAGTGGTCACTGTCTTTCAAGGGCCTTTTTTTAGGCACATGGACATGTATGGGCTTGTCTATAAATGTGGGAACGGTAATTTCCTTTTGAAAGCATCTGAGATCATACTCTTTCAATTCAATATGTATTTGTTTATTACCTACTACATGCTAGGCCAGTGGTCAGCAAACCGCGGCTCGCAAGCCACGTGCGGCTCTTTGGCCCCTTAAGTGTGGCTCTTCCACAAAATACCCTAATTAAGTTAATAACAATGTACCTACCTATATAGTTTAAGTTTTAAAAATGTGGCTCTCAAAAGGAATTTCAATCGTTGTACTGTTGATATTTTGCTCTGTTGACTAATGAGTTTGCCGACCACTGTGGTTTCTTTTTTTGTTGTTGTTGTTATTTATTTCAGAGAGGAAGGGAGAGGGAGAGAGATAGAAACGTCAATGATGAGAGAGAATCATTGATCGGCTGCCTCCTGCATGCCCCACAGTGGGGATTGAACCCACACCTGGCATGTGCCTTTGACCAGAATCGAACCTGGGACCCTTCATTCCACAGGACGACGCTCTATCCACTGAGCTAAACCAGCCAGGGCTAGCACATTTTCTCTATATAGTCATTCATTGATGGAGACAGGTTGTTTTATGTCTTGGTTATTGTAAATAATGGTGCAGTGAACAAGGGGGTGAAGGTATCTCATTCATTTCCTTTGCATATATACCCAGAAGTGGAATTGCTGGACCATATGGTCGTTTAAAAAAAAAAAACAACAAGAAAAAAACTATATCTTTTTTGGTCTATAAGTAATTTTGTTAATCTGATAGGTGAAAATGGGCAATAACCTTTTCAGCCTCAGCCGTGGATATGGACGGAGCAGCTTGTGACCTTCAGCACAGGGCACGGATAGAGTATAGATTAAGCCAGGTCAAACTCTGGTGGCTCCAGTGGATAAGCTTTAGATTTGACCAGCACTTGCCCCAGTTAGTCAGGTGCTTTCACATGCAAGGTCTCTTTTCTCCCTCATCACCATCCTCTGAGGTAAGTGTCATTGGGTTTTTTATAGATGAGGAGGCAGGTCCAGAGAGGCTGACTCCTCCAAATCACAAGGTTAACAAGTTAAGAGCCAGGGAGGAAGGGCATTCAGGGTAGAGGGAAGAATAGCAGGGCAAAGCCATTATTAACCCTGGGGTTTGGGTGGGGCCAGGCCTGGGTCTCAAGGCCAGAGCCAGACCAGTTGGGATGGAGATGGGAGCCAGGAATGATGCTAAATTCCTTCCTGTGGGCTGCAGGGTGTGGGATCTGTTCTGCTTGTGCTTGTCCTGGTTGGGCATGACACAGAGGCTGCAAATATGGAGAGAGGAACGCCCTGTGTGTGGTAACCCAGAAGGACCAAGGGAAGAGTGGGGTGGACTTCTCCCTGGTGCCGGTGGAGGTTTGTGTGATTGATTATATGTGTTCAGGCCTTGTCCACAAGCTCCTGGGAAACCTCTCCCATCCTCCCCCTGGCTGCTACTCCAGTCACTGCCCAGGGCCCTCCACACAGACTCCATTCCTCCAACAAAGAGGAGCCCTGCCTGGGTTCTTTTCCCAGCATTACGAAGGGGTGCAGCAATCTGGAGAAAGAAGCTGATTCATAGATTCAAGAAGGAGTCCAAGGACGAAAGATAATTTTGAAAGGTATTGGGGGTCAGAGGAGCTTCAGCTAAAGCAGTGGTCAGCAAACTCATTAGTCAACAGAGCCAAATACCAACAGTACAACAATTGAAATTTCTTTTGAGAGCCAAAATTTTTAAACTTAAACATCTTCTAACACCATTTCTTCAAAATAGACTCGCCCAGGCCGTGGGATTTTGTAGAAGAGCCACACTCAAGGGGCCAAAGAGCCACATGTGGCTCACGAGCCACAGTTTGCCAACCACAGAGCTAAAGGAAATGAAGACTACCCCTTGTCTAAGGATCCCTGCTATTTATTAACAAAATTTGTCCTAAGGCAAATGTGGAGATAATACACTTCAAAGGGTAGGGTTTACAGAAGCATTGTCAGTTTGGGGAATAGCCTACAGCGGTTCAGGTGTTTGGCCAACAGGAGGCAATAACATGTAGATTTAAGATGCCCTGAGCTGTCTGGCAGTTAACAATAATATATACAAATCTTTAGGTTTGGGGAAATGTCCTGAAACCATTTTCCATCAGGCCATAACATATGTGACTCAGCCCTTGTTGAGCCCTCAAGTCTTATCAACCTTCTGATAAAACTTTTGCAGTTATGACATGCTAAAATTGTTCCCGGCACAGCCCCTCAAATAATCCTCCTGGTATAATGGCATCTCTAAGCTTCGGAGTTCTCCGGACTGACTCTTATTTAACCACTTTTGGCTCCAGCGCTTGCAGTTTGGTCCTTAGAACTCAATGGTTTGAAGAAACATTTTCAGCAGACTGTGGTGGTAGTGGGGAGCCAGTTGGGAGCTAAGTGACTTTCCCTTGAAATTCCATTCCCCGGGAAGCTGGGCCCAAGTGGATAACCTTCCTGGGTCACAGAAACCTCTGTGGTCCTGTACGTGCAGAATCCCAGTCCTGAAAAGAAGCCTCTCCAGAGGTGCCTCCATCTCACCCCTCCTCCATACAACCTGAACAGTGGAGGGAGGGGGCACAATACCGGTCCCTCAACCAAGTGTCTTAAGGGGGTCCTGCCCACAAGCAGCATGACTGACCTGGAGGTTTACTGGTATTTTGAGATGTGAGATGCTCAAAGATTGCATTCTGAACCTAGTGAGATTGTCGTCCAGGATCTTAAGAAAAGAAGACATATTCTCTCAATCTTTTTATTTTTAAAATAGTAAGAAATCTATCTTGTGATTATGTAAGAGAATGTCTTTATTTTTTTTAATATATTTTTATTGATTTTAGAGAGGAAGGGGAAAAGAGAGATAGAAACATCAATGGTGAGCAAATCATTGATCAGTGGCCTCCTGCACACCCCCTACTAGGGATCAAGCCTGCAACCTGGGAATGTGTCCTTGACCAGAATTGAACCTGGGACCTTTCAGTCCGCAGGCTGATGCTTTATCCACTGAGCCAAACCAGCTAGGGCAGAGAATGTCTTTATTTTTAGTAAATGTATGAGAGAGAGAGAGAGAGTGAGAGAGATGCAAATAATTGGTGATTCTGGGTAAAAGATGTTTGGAAATTCCTTGTATGTACTGTGCAACTTTTCTGTAAATTTGAAATATGTCAAAATTCATTGCTGCCCTGGCTAAGTGACTCAGTTGGTTAGAGTGTCGTCTGTACACCAGAAGGTTGCAGGTTCGATTCCCGGACAGGACAGATACTCAGGTTGTGGATTTGATCCCTGGTGGGTGCATAGAGGAGCAAGCCAATAAATGTTTCTCTCTTCTCACATCGATGTTTCTCTCTCTCTCTCCCTCTCCCTCTCAAATGATGTTTTTTAAAAGTTCTCAGGTGAGGACTAAAAAAAAAATTTGTCCTGGCCAGTGTGGCTCAGTTGGTTGGAGTGTTGTCCTGTACACCAAAAGGTTGCAGGTTCTAGTCCCAGTCAGGGCACATACTTAGGTTTTGATCCCTGGTCAGGGTGCATATGGGAGGCAACCAATTGATGTTTCTCACAACAATGTTTCTCTCTCTCCCTTCCTCTCTCTAAAATCAATAAAGAAAAAAAATAATTGCTGACAAAAAAATCGTAATTACAAAAATCAGAGGTAAATTTAGGTAAATTAATTCTCATTCCCACCAGAATAGCCCAAGAATGTATAGATTTTTTTGTAGGTTTTGAATTCTTTTTAGCCAGTTGTCATCATAGACAATTTTGTAATCTGCCTTTTTTCACTCAATGTCAGTCATACGCTATTTTCCATGCTACTACATATCCCTGGTAGCTATCATTTCAATGATATGTTATTCCATTGTATGTCATAATTTATGCTTTCCTATTGATAGACCTACCCAAGAGGAAGAAGGGGATTGGTATTAATTCAACATGAACTTGATTCCAGGTGCTATTCATCATAGGCCATGCACAGGCATTATCTTATTAGACCCTCACGATTCTACTATGATAAATATGTTTACCCCCAATTTGCAGACGAGTTACTTATAACATGCCAACCTCATTCAATTAGGGCAGATTCAGGGTTCAATTCCAGTCTCTTTGATTCATCAGCCTCCCCTCTCCCACTCCCGCCCCTGTGTCTCTGCTCATGCCTTCCCTCAGCTTTTTCATGACCGAAAGCTTTCTTTCTCTTCCTCTAACCGCCCAGCTCTTTTTCTGTTCTGCTGCTTCTATCTCGTATTGTAGTTATTAATTCCATATCTCAACTGTAAGGCTAACCTCTCAGCTCTTCCAGGCTAGAACTCACAGCAGATTCATCTTTGGAGGCCTCAGCATACTTAGCCGGTGTCATACATAGCAGGAGCTCACATCACTTTCTTTCAACAAACACTGTATTTATGGAGGACCTCCTATGCCTGTTCTAGATTCTTGGGACACATCAGCAATTCAATAGACAAAATGGAGCTTACATTCTGGAGGAAGGTGCTATACAATAAGGTATATACATTTATAATAATAAAAGCATAATATGCTAATTAGACAGGATGTCCTTCCGGAAGACCTTCCAGACGGGGCTGCAAGGGAAGCCCAGGTCCTGGGTGCCAGAGGGAAGCCAATGCCGGCAGCCGGGGGAAGGAAGGCCTACTCTTGCATAAATTTCATACATCGGGCCTCTAGTAATAAATAAAAAAGTATATATTGTTAGGAGTTGCTGAGTAAAATAGAAATGGAGCAGGGTAAGGAGAACAAGGGAGTACATGAAGAGGGAATGTTTCAATTTTAATTAATCAGAGTAGGCCACATTGAGGAGGTAACATCTGAGCAGACTTGGAGAAGATAAGAACATGTGAATATCACATCAATGAACAAATAAATAACTTTTATGATTCATTCTAACTACGCAATTGGAAAGCAGGTATTTAGAAAGGCCAAGACCCTAAGTTTGAAAAGGTAATTCAAAGAGAGATAAGATCAAAGTTTAAAAGAGTATACTAAGCATAAACAGGGTGAACAATGAATCATTCCAGAACGAATGCCAATCTGATGCCTCAAAGTCATTTTGGAGCAAACAAAGAAAGCTGCTTTACATATAGCAACCAGTACACAGGTGAGACTTATGCCCCTAACCATGGTGTAGGGCATTAGGCTGAAGCAACAGGACAGTTCTGAATAAGATGCAGACCTGAGATCAGTGATTGAAAGTTGGGGATGTTTGTTTGTTTGTTTTTAAATATATTTTTATTGATTTCAGAGAGGAAGGGAGAGGGATATAGAAACATCAATGATGAGAGAGAATAACTGATTGGTTGTCTCCTGCACACCCCACACTGGGGACTGAGCCCGCAACCCAGGCATGTGCCCTGACTAGGAATTGAACAGTGATCTCCAGGTTTATAGGTTGATGCTCAACCACTGAGCCACACTGGTTGGGCAAAAAATAAAATAATTTTTGCCACCCTAACTGGTTTGGCTCAGTGAATAGAGCGTCGGCTTGCGGATACAAAGGTCCCAGGTTCGATTCTAGTCAAGGGCATGTACCTTGGTTGTGGGCACATCCCCAGTAGGTGGTGTGCAGGAGGCGGTTGATTGATGTTTCTCTCTCATCGATGTTTCTAACTCTCTATCCCTCTCCTTTCCTCTCTGTAAAAAATCAATAAAATATATTTTAAAAAATAATAATAATAATTTTTTGCCCTAGCCAGTTTGGCTCAGTAGATAGAGCATCGACCTGTGGACTGAAGGGTCCCAGGTTTTATTCCAGTCCAGGGCACATGCCCAGGTTGAGGGGCATGCAGGAGGCAGCTAATCAATGGTTCTCTCTCATCATTGATGTTCCTAACTCTTTCTCCCTCTTCCTTCCTCTCTGAAATCAATAAAAATATGTTTTAAAAATAAATAAAATAAAATAATTTTTAAAACAACATTAAAAAAAATAAGGCATTGCTGTTTTAGGACAATTATACTGTCCCCAGAACGAAATTAAATGATGAATGTTAGTGTTATGACACGTTGACAGGGTCAGGAAAAGTATAGTCTTAGTTCAGGAAATGCCATTTCCTACGTTTTCCCGTTAAGTGTAGCCTAGTATTTTAAGTTAGTTGACCTCAATTTTGTTTTAAAGATTTACTCACGACACAGCTATTTGCATGCTTTATTGATAGAGACCTCTGCTCTGATTTCACAAAGTCTACCATGTCTGCCCTTCAAGATTGCCTTTTCTTTTATTTTTTTTCTACATTTCAACTTCTGAAATGTGAAGACTTTAGCAATTATATGAGCCACAGATATGAACACATAATTCACACAAGACAAGATACAAATTGTAAGTCAATGCATGGAAAACATTCCACCTCAATAGTCAAAGAACTTTGAACTAAAACAAAGAAATACCTTATTCAATTAGAAATTTATTTAAAGGTTATTCCCAGGAGAGAGGAGGGTCTGGTGAAACTTGTATGTATCATTGGCTAAAATGTTAATTGGTTCAGCCCTTTTGCAAGGCATATGTTCATTCATGCAGCCATAAAAATATTAATGTCTTTTAACATGGCAATCCCACTCCGGGAATTTGTCCTGGGGTAGCTTTTCCAAAAAAAGAAAGAATGCTGTGGAAAGATCTTCACCGCAACTGTATCCATCATGGAAAGGTGATGGGCTACATAGAAAGAGCCAGGGTTTGGCGGTGAGGTGTCCAGGGTTTGAGAGTTTGGTTTCAGGATCTGCCACTTGCTATCTGTGCGGTCTTGGATAAGTGACGTGATCTTCCTGAGCCTATGTCTGCCAGGATGGAAGGAGGGAAATCAGGTTGGGAAAGTCACGTGGGACCAGATTATGGATGATCTTGACTGCGAAGCCAAGGTCTCCCGGCTCTGTGCAGTCGGCAAGAGGAACGTTGCAAGTTTTGATCAGAGCTCTGCATCAGGAAAATGAACCCAGCAGTGGCATGTAAGATTAATGGAACGAGCACGAAGGTGGAAGATGGGGCAGGGTCTCGGGGAATCATCAGGCAGAGTGAACAGTGTGGACCATGCTGATGGGAACTCAGGGGAGGCCACTTAGAAGGCTTCTGCTGTTGTCTATAGGAGAGGCGATGACTAATTAAATGAAACAGCCCAAATTGTGTGAGTACTTTGTGAGGGAGGAGACGTTATCATAAATCTCCAGCCTTCCTGGAGCATCTGTTTTATAGTCTGCACTGAGCAGAAATATTGCATAGTAAGTAACACCTTATATTTCTAAAGCCCTTTACAGTTCAGGAAGTACTCTCATGTATATTCTCATTTGATCTTATAGGGTGTTTTTAAGTTAATTTTTTGTGAAGGAGTTTCCCAGATATTGGAGCCAGGACTGTGCATTTTTATATGTCCAGGAGAAGTACTTCATGGTTCTTTCTTTTTAAATATGTTTTTATTGATTTTATTAACTAGAGAGGGAGAAAGAGATAGAAACATCAATGATGAGAGAGAATCATTGATTGGCTGCCTCCTGCATGCCCCACACTGGGGATCAAGCCCCCAACCCGGGTATGTGCCCTGACCAGGAATCTAACCGTGACCTCCTGGTTCATAGGTTAATGCTCACCCACTGAGCCAGGCCAGGCCAGGCCTTCATGATTCTTTATTTTAAAAAGAAAGAAAGAAAGGTTGACTGAAAAATGCAACAGGCTCCTTGCTTAAATCCCTTTGAAGACAGAGAAGTCATCAGTGTGTTGGATTTGAGCGCATTTATTTTATTTAATCATTTGTTCATCTTTCTCTGCTTGCAGTGGAGTTTCACATGTCCCGCCATATGCTGTTCCTGAGATGCTCTGTGCACATAAGTGAGAGCCCGGGAGGGCCCAGAGTTCCCTTTCTTCCTCCAGTTCCAGCCCTTCCCCATCCCAGGGAATGGCATCTCTCTCTGGGGGCCCAAAAAGGAATCCCAGCTCACACAGACCCAATCCACAAGAAGTGGGACTAGCGATCACCCAGGAAAGCTGAGCCCTGGCCCCACTGCAACTCCGGGCTTCTCCGGATTCTAGGGCACTAATGAGCAGGGCTGAGCAGTAATTAAGACTGTGCTCTTCCACATCACGCAGCACAGCTGCAGCCAGCCAGGAGGGAGAGGGGAAGTCAGGAAGGATGCCCCCAGCCCTCTCTTCCCACTTGGAGCCTGCTCTCCAGGGCTCCCATTAATGCAGCAAGAGGAGTCAGTAAAGCCATAAGGTGAGGGGACAGCTATAGCAAACAGCTGCCAAGGGCTAGAGAAAAAGCATCCAGATGATAGCCAGGTGCACTGCTCCATCTCTCCATGGGGTGCCAGTGGGACAGGCCATGGTTTTATCACAGGTGTCTTGCCACCAGCCTGGCACTACAGGACCTGCAGCAAGCAGGCTGGGACCCTGGTCTGACGGGGAAGCAGAGGCACATACCATCCACTACTCACTGCACGCAGGTATGGTGTTGTCTCTGGGGAGTCTGGGACCTTCTCTGGCTCACACCCCAGATCAAGAGTCTGCCCTGGAGGGCGGGTGGGGGGCGGAGGGTGGTCAACAGCAATAACAAGTATGCAGCGGGGGACACAGCCAAATTCTGGAGTTCTGGAGATTCACAGATCCGTACGACCCAGTCTATTCCAGAAGGCACGCCCTCTAGTGGCGGAGCCTATGTGAAAACTGAAACATGGCCCCTACGATCGTGATTTAAAAAAAAAAGTTCTGTGAACAACAGAGTAGGCTAGGATAGATTGAGGAGAATTGACTTGTAAGGTGGCAGTCGAGTTGAGCCTTTAAATGGCACATGATCTACCAGAAGATATGTTTTTGGCAAAGGGAATAAACTGAGCAAAAGCATGGGGCACGAAACAGCCCAATGAGCATGCAGAAGTTGTGGTGGGCTGGCCCAGCGCATGAATGGAGACTGAAAGGATGGATTCTAAGGAAACCATCACAGGCCAAGCTGCCCACATGCACCACTTCAGGCGCTGGACACATGGTCTGAGACTGTACCAGCATCTCTGGGGAACTGTCCCAACCCCAGGTGCTGAGCTGAGGGGGATCAGGGCTGAGTTGAGGGGCTGACATAGAAAAGGCTGAACTGCAGGGAAAGGGCCTAGAACAAAAAAGAAGACTGAAGGGTCCCAGCCCAGGGCCAAGTCCCACACAGAGAAACAGTCACAACTAGGGAAGAGAAGTGGTGCAGTGCGTGTGTCCTAGGCTGCAGCCTGGCCTCATGCCTGGGGTGTCAGAGCACCAGTTGCCCTCCTGTCCTCTGCCCACTGCTCTGGACACACAAGTACAGTGATAGTTCTGTAGGAGCATAACTAGGAGGTGATGTCAATCAACTCCCAAAGAGAGGCCCACAGCACATAAGCCTGTGAGTGAAGGAAAGGTATCTGACGGCCAAAGCAGCAGTTTCCCGGGGAGGGGTGGTGGTGTCTGCAGTATAAAAGAAAGCCTGGAATGCTGGCCTGTCAAGTTACCCACCTCTGGTCTGGTGAGTGCCCATTCATGTCTTCCCTGAATGTGGGTTTTCAGCATCTGACAAGCCCTTCTTTTTCTTTTTTAATATATTTTATTGATTTTTTACAGAGAGGAAGGGAGAGGGATAGAGTTAGAAACATTGGTGAGAGAGAAACATCAATCAGCTGCCTGCTGCACGTCCCCCACTGCCTGCAACCAAGGTCCATGCCCTTGACCGGAATCGAACCTGGGACCCCTCAGTCTGCAGGCCGACGCTCTATCCACTGAGCCACACCGGTCAGGGCAAGCCCTTATTTTTCATTCTGAGTTTGTGGTCTTGTTTTCCGCAGCAGTGTGTCCAAGAGGCTTGAGATCTCTTGTATGGTCATGACTGGAAGGTCTGGAAATGAGATCCACAGGTGAGCTGTGTTCTCTGTGGAGCTTACCTGAGGCGTCACAGGGTTATCAGGGTACCTGTGGGCACCTCTTCCTGGGTCCTGCATGTCTGCTCTAACAGGAAAAAGAGAAGGAGTGGAGAGAGTGTGTATGAGCTGGGGGGGCGGGGGGGGGGGACTGTGAGTCCAAGCCTCCTTCACACACAAGCAACAGCCGGTCTGGCATCCCTTCTTGTGCCCGTGTCAGAGAAATGGACACGGGGTCCATCCTCATTGCTGTCCCCGACCTGGCAGGTATGGGAAGCAACTGCAGAAGGTCCTTTATTACTGGGAGGAGCAGAGGCAGGATTAGAATGTCTTTTATTTTCAGTATCTCTCTTTGGAGTTTTGCATTTATAATGTTTCTATTTTTGAAAGAAGCATTTGGCTCTTTTTATCTTAGCATATTTTCCTTAGAGCAATAAAGGTTTTCGCAGCATGAAAAAAAGTGACATTTGATCTGAAGGAATCTGTGGGGAGGGAGCTCTGAGTGTGGGGACTGACCTTTAATAACCGCCCACCCAGCGCTGGAGGGGCCAGTGAAGGGTAAGCCAGGCCTCCAGGAATGAAGTCTAGTGTCCTCCACAGGTCAGTTCACAAGGGGAGTCTCGGTGACAACCCTGGGACCATGTGCATGCACGTGTGTGCTTGCTTGTGCTTCTGTCCCTCTCTCGCGAGGTTTCTAGTCTAGATGGCTATGGCTAACCCTCTGTCCTTTCACTCTGTCGCCAGCTGTCCCAGTTCTAAGTCTATCCCTCTCTCCTTTCAGCGCAGCCCGGGAGCCAGAGGGCTGGGCCAGAGGGAAGCAGTTGTTGCTGTTTTTCCCCAGCTCCCGCTCAAACCTGACACCCACAGAAAGGTCAAGCCCACGTGGTTCCTCATGTCCCCTTCCTGGCCCGCCCTCACTGTTACCATGACGACTGCTGGAATGGAAGTGTCCTTAGCCACCTCTACTTCTCTGGTGGCTGTCCTCGGCTCTCGTCTCAGAAAAGCCACTCCTGCCTGGCATTCAAGGGTTATAGGGCTTCTGGGAATACAGACAGACAGACAGAGACACAGAAAAATAGATCAAGGCAGAGGCACACACACGGATGGAGATAAAGAGAAACGAGTATACTGCGGGGCACAGGAAGTAGGAAGATGCAAGAGAGCAAGACGGTAACAGAACCTCCGTGATGCAGAACTGAGGGATAAATAAAGCAAAAACAGAGTCTGAGATGGAAATGAGAAAGAAAAAGAGACAAAGATAGACACAGGTGACCCATGAGGACATAGGGAGAGAGAACCCCAAACTTAGAATAACGGGGAGGGCCCATTCTGAGCAGGGCTTGTATCCAAGAGCTTTGTTTTTGTCTCATTCTTTGAGGTCTCAGCCAGGTTGTCTGGATAACATTTGCCACCTTAGGACAGACCTTGCCCTAAGGCAAGGGTGGGGAACGTCTGGTCCGTGAAATCATTTGGTCTGGCCCTGTCAAGGCAACCACAGGCGGGACTCAAAATTCAATAAACCTAGGAGCTTTTTTCATAGCAACATAAATTTACATTATGTGAATTATAATAAGTGAATGATGTTATAAATATCCAAATGGCCCTTGGTAGAAAAAAGGTTCCTCACCGCTGCCCTAAGCTAACAAAGGTAAAATGCAATCCCAACATCCACCAACCCCTCCTTGCCCTTGAGAGGCAGTTGGTTCCATTTTGCCCCAAACTCATCATAAACATCTGTTCTCAGCCTCACCTCTCCCAGGAGGTGAAATGGGCATCAGAACACTGAACGGGATGGTAAGCAATGAGGCAAAATTAGGGAGCAATGAGTGTGAATATCAGAGACAATAAGGCCCTGGAGTTAATTAACATGAAAGTAGAGAGAAGACCCCAAGTGGAAAGTCAGTGAGTACCAGACAGGAGTGTAGGGGTGAGAGGGTGAGAGGGTGAGAGGAGCAAAGGGAGGGAGAGAGACAGGCTCAGAGCTCTGACCAAGGCAGGGCAGAGGAGAAGTAAGGGGAGTGGTGGGCCAGCAGGGACTGGTCCCCCAGGTCTGGCCAGGAGCCCTGCCTCCAACATTAGTGCAATGATTTCCCATCTTGGAAGTGACTCTGAGGCTCCGAGTGAGGTCTCTTGGGGTCTTTTGAGTTCTTGGTCATTCTTAGCTTTTTATTCTTAAGAAATAATGAGACCATCCGCAGAGAAAACTCTGGAGCCCATCTAACTTTTGACTTACCCTGACCTTGACGACAGTGTAGAGGGGATAATGAAGCCAGCATCCCTAATATAAGCATGTTCCAAACTTATGTGTGGGCATAGAATAGAACAGGTGGCAGCCTGGGGAGCCCACTGCCCTGGTGCCCTCCCGCCCACAGGCCCCAGAAGGGAGACTTGAGCGCAAGAGTGTTGTGGGGGGCAGTCAGACAAGGCTATGCTGAACTAGCCAACCTGGTGAACACATGGGTCACAGAGACTGGAATGTGAAAGTCAAAGGTCCCATATCCCTGGGAGATGGGTGCTGGCCTGGGCAGGAAAGGAACTATGGCAGACGTTGTTGAAGCCACATCCCTTTAGCCCCTTCTGGGTCCAACTGCAGCTGTGGTGGACAGTTCTGGTGCACGCTCACAGCTTCCCACCTCTCTGCTTCTCTGCTGGAGGCTTTTTCAGCCCCTCCAGGGCAGCTTGGAAGTCATAGGAGCTTAACACTCCCAAAGGGCGAACTTCAACCAGTGAGAGGTGGGCATTGGTGGGATTATACTCCAGGTTTCCCCATCACTCAGTGGGAAAATTCTGAGCTGAGATCTTTAAGATCCTCAGAGTGACCCTAGGGGGACTGAGCCCTACTCCATGCACCCTTCTCTGCCTCATTCTCCCTGCTCCCTCATTCCTGCTCTCCCCCCAAAGTAAACTGCTTCCATCCAAGTCCTTGTCACACCAAATGTGTTCATAAAATGAACAGAGGACATAAAATAGCACAAGAGCTATCTTTCTGTGCTCTTCCCAGCCAGTGTCTGCCCCTCAAGGCTGGGCTGAGATAAAAGTGTTAGAGGGCTGTGCCTCTGACAGCTTATTGGTAGGTGATTGGGTGTTTATTGGAAGGGGTCATTGTCATCTAGGAGGCCAGGGCTGACTTAGTAGAAGCAAGCCCCGGGGGATCTCCAATGGACAACCACAGATTTTCATAACTGGAAAGGACCTTGGGGGTCCCCTGATCTAGCTTTCTATGCAATGCAGCAATCCCCTTTACAACCTCTCTGACCCCTGCTTAAACACCTCCAGTGACAGGGAACTCACTATCTTTTATAAGGTAGCCTGTCTACTCTTGGACAGCTATTAGAAAGATCTACCTATAGCCCGGCTGGTGTGGCTCAGTGGTTGAGTGTCTACCTATGAACCAGGAGGTCACAGTTTGATTCCCGGTCAGGGCACATGCCCGGGTTGGGGGCTCAGTTCCCAGTGTGGGGCATGCAGGAGGCAGCTGATCAATGACTCTCTCATCATGGATGTTTCTATCTCTCTCTCACTCTCCCTTCCTCTCTGAAATCAATTCTTTAAAAAAGCATATTAGGACAGCATGAAGGGAGAAGAGAGTCTGTCTTTTGGGGAGGAGAAAAACCTTTACTTCGGAACAATCTGTGACACATAGCTCTTGGGAAAGAGAAGGGGGAGAATGGAAGATGAGTATCTCTCAACCACATACTGACTCACAGCAGGCAGCACATTGATGGCCTTCCTAAAGCCCGACACTGGAGATTGGGGACTGGAGGCACAGAGAACCACTGTCGTTCTAGTCTGGCCTGTAGGCGGCAGTATTGTGCAGCACCAAGAGCATGGGCTCTGGAGAGAGCTAGACCTGGCTCTCAGTCCTGGCACTGTCACTTGCTAACCACCCAACACTACCTTGTGCCATATGCAGAGCATGCTTCATTCTCCCCACACTCTCACTCTTCATTCCACTCAGTTACCAAGTTCCAGTGGTCCTTGCCCTAAATGCTTCCAGATCACTTCATTGCCACATGCATGTGGCTATAATCTTCAGATATTTCTTCTGCCCCATTTCCAGTCTCTACCTTCTGGGACTCATACTACACGTTTATTAGATTGTTTTATATTTTCCCTCAGCTTTTGGAAGCTTGGTTTTGTTCCCACTCCCAAACCCCCCTTCCCCAACCCCCCCCCCCAACACACACACACACACACACACACACACACACACACACACACTTCTTTTTCTCTTTCTGTTTCAGTTTGGATGATTTCTACTGACCTTTCTCAAATTCACTGGTTCTTTCCTCAGCTGTGCCTACTTATTCAAAAGCCTATTAAAGGAATTCATCTCTGATATCATGGCTTATTTCTAGCATTTCCATTTGACTTTATTGCCGTTTCCACATCTCTACTGAAAGTCCCCATCTCTTTATGCAAGTTGCCCACCTTTCTCCACTAGACATGCTGGTCATTATTATTTTAAAGTCCCTGTCTGGTAGTTCCAATATCTGTGCTATCTGTGGCTCTCGTTCTATGGATTTATCTTTTGACAATGGAGTGCCGTTTTTCCTTTCTTGCCTTTTTGTGTGTTTCATAACTTTTTTATGGACTGCCCATCGCGTGTAGGACAGCAGAGACTGAGGTAGAAAGTATTTATGCCTGGAAGTGGGCGTGCCTCTTCTGTCAGCTTGCTGGTCTGGGGAGTGTTGAGTCAGCCTAGTTAGGAATCAGGCAGGGTTTAGGTTTTGTTGTTATCATTACCTCAGTGCAACACCGGCATCGAGTTTCTCTGGTAGTGAAACTTAGAGTGGGGACTGGGTGTCAGAAGGTTTTTCTGTGTTCCTGCTCCACCCTCAGCTCTTCAGCCATCCCTGCATTCCTGCCCTCCACCTGTGGTAGACCGCTATTTGGTGATAGGCTCCTGGAGGCACAGGGCATGGAGATGGAGGGCGTGTGTCTCTGTTACCCTGGTTCAGCTTGTCTCAGGCTGGTCCCATGCTCCTGCGCTTCAGGAGAGGGGCTTTCTCAGGATTTCTGCCCCTATTCCCTGTGACAACCAAACAGGGCCTTTTCTCTATGGTTGGTTTGGGTGGCCAGAGTGTCCTGCTCTCTCTCCAAAAGAGAAGACCTTTGCTAGAATCTTCAGCCCAAGAGAGTTTCTTGCTTCTCCCCTTGGGGTAAAGGGTTTCTGTTTCTGTTCTTTTCCCAGAAGCAGTGGATCTTTGCCTGTGTTCAAGGAGCTTTTTACCCTCACCCAGAAGCAGCTGAGTTTTGCTTTTATTCCCCCCTGGAAGCAAAAATTTGCCCCTCCCCCAGTGGTTTAAGGCTTTTGCTCCCAAGAGAGGAGGACGGTGGAAGCAGCTGAGGCTGTCTTCGTTCCCCAGCAGCTGCCTTAATCAGTTCCTACGTGCCTGCACCACCAAGAAGGAAAGGCGGTTGCCAGTTCTTGCCCTGCTCCCACCCTTTCTCAGAACCCCGGGGGAGGCCTTGGAAGCTTGGTTTTGTTCCCACTCCCAACCCTCCCTCCCCACACCTGACCCCCACACACACTAGCCTGTGAGTACAAACTATCCCCTGTGCACACTAGCCCACGTGTAGCCTTTTAAATTGTGTTCAATTTTTGTTGGGTTCTTCTTACCTGCTTGTATGACAGCCACCTCTTTCTCACAGGTCTGCTAAACTTTAAACAGGACATGTGTTTCTCTCTCCTTGAAGAGCTTTACTTGGTTGACTTGTGGCCTCAGCTTTCTGAGGGCTTGAGAAAAGCTATGGTTTTGTAGACTACTTGGCTGCTTCTCGTTGTTAGGATGGGAGTGATATTTTCTTGCAGCATTCCACATCCTAAGTGGAAATAGAAGTCCTCAAGATACTATCATCTCTTTCTCAGACAACTGCAACCACCTCATAGCTGGGCCCCTGCAATTTTGCTCCTCTCCACACTGAATCTAAAAATTCTGTCACCATCAGAAACCAAAAGGGATGCAAATACCTGGAATTAGCTACATAAAATCCGAAACCTAGTTCATGGTGTACCAGTTATCTATTGTTGAGTATTAAACCAACCCAAGGCTTGAACCATGAAATTTATTTTGCTCATGAATCTTCAGGGCTTTGCAGAGACAGCTGGGGCAGCTTTAAGACTAGGGCCTGAAATGATTGGATCATGTATGTGTCTGATGTCTGGATGGGAAGACTTAGACAGTTAGGGAATAAACTGCTGGGAGCACCTTTATCTCTGCATGGCCTCTCTAGCCTGGGGGCTTCAAGGTAGTCAGACTTCTTACCTGTTGGTTAGAACTACCAAGGAGCGTGCTGAGAGAGAGAGAACCAGGTGGAATGTTTGTAGATCTAGCCTCAGAAGTCACATTATTTATGCTGTACTCTATTAGCAAGGCAGTTACATAGGTCTACCCAGGTTTAAGGAGAGGGAATATTGACCCAACATCTCAATGAAGGAGTGTCCTCATCTCCCTGCAAGATCAAAGTGTGGGATGTGATATATTGATATACCCATCCTTGATAAATACATGATTCTATTTGTTCTGTAAGAGTGAAAAAAATTAACTTCAAAGAAATAAAGCTAAAACATTAAAAAGGAAAACCACGAGCCCTCTAATTGTATTATTTCATGTAGACATAGCATTGCCAAATGTGAAGTTGTGTTCCTCTAATCCAGTGGTCGGCAATCTGCGACTCGCAAACCACATGTGACTCGCGAGCCGCGGTTTGCCACTCTGTTGACTAATGAGTTTGCGGACCACTGGGTTAGATGAATGAATCTGTGCCTTCAATAACCGACTTCTGGGTTCAAGTAAACAGCCCTCTCACAAACCTAACATTGTTATGGCAGTGTCCTGTCTTTAATATTTTAAAAATATATTTTTTATTGATTTTTTTATAGAGAGGAAGGGAGAGTGATAGAGAGTTAGAAACATCAATGAGAGAGAAACATCAATCAGCTGCCTCCTGCACACCCCCCACTGGCAATGTGCCCACAACCAATGTACATGCCCTTGACCGGAATTGAACCTGGGACCCTTCAGTCCACACGCCAATGCTCTATCCACTGAGCCAAACCAGTTAGGGCCTGTCTTTAATCTTTTAAAAATATATATGTTTTTATTGAGTTTTAGAGAGAGAGAAAGAAAGAGGGATAGAGACATAGAAACATCAATGAGAGAAGCATCAATTGGCTGCCTCCTGCTTGCCCCCTACTGGGAGGTAAGCCTGCAACTCAGGCATGTGCCCTAACCAGGAATTGATCCATTGATCTCTTGTTTCCTGGGTCAACACTCAACCACTGAGCCATACCAGCTAAACCTGTCTTAAATCTTATAACTGAAGTAGGGCCAGAGCTGATTGGAACAGTTTGGAATTTTCAGGAAAATACCTACTGTCTCAGGTGACTGCAGCTATTCTCAGCCTTAGGGACTCATTCCAAGGCAGGGCCAGGGAGTGGCTCCAGGCTGTCTTCCTCTTTCAGCAATAGTCCTGTGGGCAGGCCTGCCTGGGAAGGACACCTCAGCAACAACTGGTAGGGTATTAGTTTACTTGCTGTGCCTATATCTAGAGCCTATTTCTGGAGCAGGTACTGGATGCAAGCCTGTGCTGTTCCAGCACTAATCTTGCCAAGCCCTGGGTGATGAGTGCATGTACCGGAAGAGAACAGTAGCAGACATTTAGCTTATCTCCTTGGCTCCAACCCAACCTTCTCTGGATATACCAAGTTATTACTGCTTTGCCCTTGTTGGTAATTGTCCTTCCCTGGCTCTAAGGTTTAGCAATATTCATTGCTCCATTTGCTCTAACTTTCTGTTTCACTAAGGACATGAGGAAGGAAGGAAGTTTGGTGTGATTAAAAAAAGGCTCTCTCAACTCATAAATTTCACTGGTTTGAGGAAGTCCTAACTGGAGTTCTTTGGGAGTTTCCAGGGTCAAAGGAAACAGATCAGTATTTTTGGCCAACACCATTTTTCCTATGGTTGGTCCAATTTCTGAAAGGGAACTGGAACACAAAGAGGTCTTGACTTATTTATGACCACACAGTAAGCCACAGACAGATAAAGATAGCACCCAAGACTCCTGGTTTCAAATTTAGTGCCACTTAAATAGCCTAAGGTAAGTCTATATTAATAAATTAGCTTTGGGAACTAATATCAAATTTATTTTTGGTAAATAGTTTCACCTTCTTTTAGAGCCATCACTTTAATTGTCACCTCTAAAGCAATTAAGAAGCCATAGTTACAACATATTGGACTCCCTTCTGTGGAAATCTATCTTTATTAAAGAGTGAAGCAAGAAGGTAAGCAGAGATCTGGGAGCTGCTCCTCATACCTCATCCAGGTTTTCATGGGGGGCTAAAAGCCTTTCAGTCCTACAATTTCTTTTTGGTTCTTTTAAATCAACTCCCCATCTTCTCATACTAAAATTTCTGTTTCCTAAAGATAAAATGGGAGAGAGGTAGAGAAACAGCAAAGCTAGAATCTTGCCTGAATTACAGAAACACTACTTTCTGGTACAGAAATATTCCCTATCCATCTTATGATCAGCTATTCTTTGGGAGAATGTTTTGAGACCTTATTGCTTTTTTCCTTAAATACCAGGAGAAGAAAAATCTTAGTCTTTTGGACTTCTGGCCAAGATAGTGGCATAGGTAAACACAGTTCTCACCTCCTCCCACAACCACATCAAAACTACAACTAAACTACAGAATAACCATCATTCAGAAACATCTGAAATCTGGCTGAATGGACGTCCCACAACTAGGGAATTAAATAAGACACAGCAAGAATAGTAGAAGGGTAGAGTTGCAGAAGGGTTTTGTCCCACATCCATGTGTAGGGGATAAAAATTGGGAGAGATAGCTCTGCTGCCAAGGTCTCCACTGAGGAGTGAGGGGTCCCACCTCCACACCAGGCCCCCCCAGCCCAGGATTCCTGTGTCAGAAAGAGAAGCCTCCATAACTTCTGTCTGTAAAAAAACAGGGATTAAGGGTAAGGGAGGGCTGATGGGATCTGAGGCAATTCCTCTTAAAGGGCCCACATATGGACTTAATTGGGCTCACTTGCTTTGAGCCCCAGTGCTGGCACAGTGGCTCGAAAGGCACCAGGGACATACAGGAACTGAATTGTCCTGCATCAAGCAAGCACCGGGGGCAGCTTTCTCCCAGACAGAAGCACTGGCAGAAGCCATTGTTCCTTTTCTGAGCCCTTACCCACAGATGGGCACCATATTTGAGACTCCATCAACCTGGCTCACACAACCTGACCCCATCTTGGTGATTCCCTGAGGCCTTGCTCCACCCTAGTTTTGGGCCCACCCAAGCGGTTTCCAGTGGCTTTTCCATACAAATGGCCTGTCTTGGCTCATGCTTCAGATTTTCCTAAAATCTCGCAAACAAGCAGCGTGTCCCATACCTCTCAATAAGTGGCTAGGCACTAACAGTAGCCAGTATTGGTTCACAACTTGGCCTCGCCTTGGCACTACCAAGCCAAGCACAAGTAGCAGCCATCTGCATGTTTCTTTGCAGCTCAAGCCAGGTGGCACTGTATGTCCTCCCTGTATGTCCCTGGGGAGAACGCAAGTGGCTGCTGACCTTGGCCTATACCTCTTGGGGGGCCCCAGAGTCAGGACACCCAGTGGACAGTTTCAGACCACATCAAAGCACCACTCAACCACCTACAAAGTGACACACTCAAGAGGTGGACTCAGTGGGCACCAGAGCCCTGCTGAAGTAAGTCCTGCACTGTGTGGGCCCCTGCACAGCTGATCCTCCACAGTTTTCAGAGGTTAGTGGTCAGTAATTTCAGCCAGTCCTTGCAGCTGATGGGCCTGAGGGTAAATCCATCCCATTGATGTGAAACAGCAATCAAGCCTCAACTATAAGAGGAGGCTGTACACAGCCCACACAGGATTCGCATCTCTAGTGCCCAGCTTGGGTGATCAGGGAGGCTGTGCCTCTGGACCCTACAGAATACCTACTGCTTTAAGCCTGAGGGACATAGAAGCTCTACCTAATGCATAGAAACCAATACAGGGAGGCTGTGAAAATGAGGAGAGAAAGAAACATGTCCCAAATGAAAGAACAGAACAAAACACCAGGAAAAAATAACTAAACTAAATGGAGACAAACAATTTACTAGATGCAGAGTTCAAAACACTGGTTGTAAGGATTCTCAATGAACTTAGTGAGAACTTCAAAGCATAAAAAGGAACAATCAGAAATTAAAGATATACTAACTGAAATGTTTGAAATGAAGAGTAACTTACAGGGAATCAACAGTAGAGCAGATGAAGCAGAGAATCAAATCAGCGATTTGGAATATAAAGAAGCAAAAAACACCCAGTCAGAACAGCAAAAAGAAAAAAGAATTCAAGAAATTGAGGATAGTGTAATGAGCCTCTAGGACAACTTCAAGGGTACCAACATTTGCATAATGGGAGTACCAGAAGGAGAAGAGAGCAAGAAATCGAAAACCAATTTGAAAAAATGACAGAAAACTTCCCTAATTTAGTGAAGGAAATAGACATACAAGTCCAGGAAGCACAGAGTCCTAGACAAGATGAACCCAAAGAGGCCCACACTAAGAAACATCATAATTAAAATGCCAAAGTTTAAACACAAAGAGAGAATCTTAAAAGCAGCAAGAGTAAAGCAGTTAGTTACCTACAAGGGAGCTCCCATAAGACAGCTGATTTCTCAACAGAAACTTTCAGGCCAGAAGGGATTGGCAAGAAACATTCAAAGTGGCAAAAAGCAGGGTCCTACAAACAAGGTTACTCTACCCAGCAAAGTTATCATTTAGGATCAAGGGGACATATAAAGAGCTTCCCAGACCAGAAAAAGCTAAAGGAGTTCATCACCATTAAAACAGTATTATATGAAATGTTAAAAGGTCTTTTTAAGAAGAAAAAGGGGAGGAAAAGGATAAAAATATGAACAATAAAATGGCAATAAATACTTATCTGTCAACAATTGAATCTAAAAAATAAAATAAACAAACAAGCAGAACCAAAACAAACTCATAGATACAGAGAACATTTTGATGGTTGTCAGATGGGAGGTGGGTTGGAGTACAAATTGATTGTTGCAGAATAGACATGGGGATGTAAAGTACAACATAGGAAATATATATATATATATATGCCTAAGCAACCATTTGACCAGTAGCTATGACACACACTGACCACCAGGGGGCAGATGCTCAGCTCACAGGCATGGAAACATGGAACAGACTGATGAATCTCAGAGGGAAGGGAGTGGGGGGAGTGTGGGAAGAGATTAACCAAAGATCTCATATGCATGCATACTAGAGGCCCAGTAAATGGATTCATGCACCTGTGGGGTCCCTCAGCCTGGCCTTCAGGGATTGAGCTGAAACCAGCAGTCTGACATCCCCTGAGGGGTCCTGGATTGCAAGAGGGCGCAGGCCAGGCCAAGCGAACCCACCGGTGCACAAATCCATGCACCAGGCCTCTAGTAGTCAATAATATTCGAATAACTATGTATGGTATCAGATGGGTGTGAGATTTATTGGGATAATCAGTAATTTATGTAATGTTTACTAGTAATCACTGGAGTGTACACCTGAAACTAATATAATAATGTATATCAACTGTAATTGAAAAATAAAAAGTGAGCCCGACTGGCCTGGCTGAGTGGTTGAGTGTCAACCTGTGAACCAGGAGGTCACGTTTCGATTCTGATCAGGGCACATGCCAGAGTTGTGGGCTCAATCCCCAGTAGGGGGCGTGTGGGAGGTGGCTGATGGATGATGTTTCTACCTGTCTCTCTTTCTCCCTTCCTCTCTCTGAAATCTATAAAAATATATTTTAAAAAATAAAAAGAATTTTTTAAACAATCTTAGTCTTTTTTCTTTAAACCAATCCTTCCAGCTGAAAGCCATCCAATGGCCTGTAGGAAGAGCGAGGTATGAACCCCAGGCAGATGATGGCAGCTTGCAAGCTTGAGCCAGATGATTGGCACTGCCTGGCTTGCTCAAAGTTTCTGGAGAACATAGAGGCCCACTCTATGTCAAAGGTATCCAACCAATAAAAAACAGTGAAAGTACAAAGCTAATAATATTAGTTTACCAAAAAAACAAAGCGGGGGGGGGGGAGGGGAGAGCAGCCAGCATGGCTCAGTGGTTGAGAATCGACATATGAACCAGGAGGTCATGGTTTGACTTCTGGTCAGGGGACATGCCCAGGTTATGAGCTCAATCCCCAGTGGGGGGTGTGCAGAAAGCAGCTGATCAATGATTCTCTATCATCATTGATGTGTCTATCTCTCTTTCCCTCTCCCTTCCTCTCTGAAATCAATAAAAATATATTTTTTAAAAAGAAAAAAGGGGAAATATATCTGGAAATTACAACTAAAGTATTCATATAATTAGGCTAGGATACGGAATTACTTGGGTGGTTACCATCCTTTCAAACAAGGCAAATACTTAATTTAGAAATAAGCAATAGGCAGTAAAATTTCAGACATTTCTCGTAGCAATATTTTTGCTGATGTATCTCCTTGAGCAAGGAGGGGGAAAAGGAGAAAATAAACAAATGGGATTACATCAAACTAAAACGCTTTTGTACAGAAAAAAAAATCAACAAAATGAAAAGGCAAACCATGGAATGACATAGCTGATAAGGGATTAATTTCTTTCTTTTTTTAAATATATATTTTATTGATTTTTTACAGAGAGGAAGGAAGAGGGATAGCCAGACACACCGATGAGAGAGAAACATAGATCAGCTGCCTCCTGCACACCCCCCACTGGGGATGTGCCCACAACCAAGGTACGTGCCCCTGACCGGAATTGAACCTGGGACCCCTCAGTCTGCAGGCCTACACTCTATCCACTGAGCCAATGTTTTAGAAATTAAGGGGTTAATTTCTAAAACATAAAAAGAACTTATACCAAAAAAAGGAAGAATTTATAAACTCAATACCAAGAAAATGCAATTTAAAAATGGGCAAAGAACCTGAAAAGCCACTTCTCCAAAGAGGACATAGAGATGGCCATTAGATATATGAAAAAATGCTCAATGTCACTAATCATTAGATAAATGCAAATTAAAACCACAATGAGATATTATCTCATGCCTATCAGAATGGCTATTATCAATTTATCAACAAACAGCAAGTGCTGGAGAGGATGTGGAGAAAGGGAACACTGCTGGTGGGAATGCAGACAGGTACAGCTAGTGTGGAAAACAGTATGGAGTTTCCTCAAAAAATTAAAAATGCAACTGATTTTGACCCAGCAATCCCATTTCTGGGAATATATATTAAAAAACAAACAAACACTCATTTGAAAGAATATATGCACCCCTATGTTCATTGCAGCATTATTTACAATAGCCAAGATCTGGAAACAGCCTGTGTCCATCAATAGATGAGTAAATAAAAAAGCTCTGGTGTATTTATACAATGGAATACTACTCAGGCTTAAAAAAGAAGGAAATTTTGCCTTTTGTGACACCAGGGAGGGACCTGGAGATTTTTATGCTAAGCAAAATAAGCCAGTCAGAGAAAGACAAATAACATATGATCTCATTTAAATGTGGACAAAAAAAACTGGGTCCTTCACAAAATTGAAACAGAGACATGGATACATTGAACAGGCTGACCATTGTCAGAGGGGAGGAGGATTGGGGGGCTGGATGAAAAAAGGTGAAGGGATTAAGCAAATATCCTATATAATAAAAGCCTAATATGCTAAGTCTCCAGTCATCTGGTCGTCTGTTCAACCAATCAAAGCATAATATGCTAATGATATACTAAGGCCACTCAACTGCTCGCTATGACATGCACTGACCACCAGGGGGCAGTCAACCAGTCACTATGATGTGCACTGACCACCAGGGGGCAGACGTTCCAACCGGTAGGTTAGCTTGCTGCTGGGGTCCAGCTGATGAGGACTGAGACAGGCAAGACAAGCCCTGGAGCCCTCCCATGGTCCCTCCCCGGCTGGCCAACCTCCTGTGTCCCTCCCTGGCCCTGATTGTGCACCGGTGGGGTCCCTCGGCCTGGCCTGCGCCCTCTTGCAAATCTGGTGCCCCTCAGGGGATATCAGAGAGCCGATTTCGGCCCGATACCACAGGCCAGGCCAAGGGACCCCCTGCTGCATGAATTCATGCACCAGGCTTCCAGTGTGTGTGTGTGTGTGTGTGTGTGTGTGTGTGTGTGTGTGTGTGTACACACACACAACACACACACACACACACACACACACACACACACAGTGTGCTGATAGCCGGAGGGGAAAGGGGATAGGGGTAAGTGGAGGTGGGCAAAGGGGGGATAAATGGGGATGGAAAGAGACTTTACTTTGGGTGATAGGTGCACAATGCAGTGTGCAGATAATGTTTTGTTGAGTAGTATACTTGAAACCTGTATGGTTTTGTGACCCAAAGTCACCTCAATAAATTCAATTAAAAAAAAAAAGCAAATGTTCTCTGAAGATTTGTATGGCCACCCTGCTCCTCATTAGGGACTAGGAATCTATTATCCAGGAAGAAGCTCCATGGAGCTGTGGCCTCAGAAATGTACCCCTCAGAGCACCGAGGATTGGCTTGTCAGAGGGCACATGTTAAAAACAGAAGGCTGACAAGTTACCAGCTCACTGCATGGGCATGCTTTTGTTTTTACCTCCCCACTGCCTGGGAGCATCTCTCTGGGAAGAATCAGGTCAACTGCACCACACATACAGCTGTTCTGATGAGAAAAAGTTATATATGGACAATACCATCTGAACAAGAGCACCATAAATAAGGAGGGAAGCACAGGCTCATCCAAAAAAGCTGCTACTAGTAGCAAGCAGGGAACATTCAAGCAGTGGTGTCAAATACCAAAACCATATTTGCAAGTCTAATTTGGACCTTAGTCCTTTATAAGTGCAGGAGGAAGTTAGGGGAGAAACCACTCATGAAACTTAAAAATACATACACACACACACACACCTTTTCACATTTCTTTTGTCCATTTTCCCCACAAGAAACAAATCAGACAAAGAAAAACCACAGGCTCTTTTGCTAAAGTCCTCATATTTATTATGGACTTAGAGAAGCCCCAAAGGGGGCTTGGATTTAAGGAGGCAGACTTCACTTTCTTTGGCCCACTCACCCCTGACAAGTTACCCAGGGAATGCTTGGGACACAAGTAGGAAAATCCAGAAGAGGCAAGGATAAATATGGCTCACTTAACTTAAACATTATACACATGGGCATCAGCTGCTCCACATACATTTACACCTGGGTCCTTCACTAGATTCTCAGTAGATTCTCGGTAGACTTCTCACCAGCACCACCAGAGCTGGAGCAAGCTGTGAGATATACAGGAAACCGGTATTTTGATCCAGCATGCACTGGGTCAGTCACTTCATCCAAGACAGACACACATTCCAGCCCCAAGCAAGTCCTCAGGTACCCACAGCTGTTTGCTTTGTGGAGTGGAAAGTTGGGCTTTGCCCCTCCAGAGTTTTCTCCTTGCTGATACTGCCGCTGAGCTCCCCACTTCCCTCTGGACTCAAGACAGCTGCTCCATGCAAGCGCGCGCGCGCGTGTGTGTGTGTGTGTGTGTGTGTGTGTGTGTGTGTCTACTTGTCTATCTGTGTCTGTCTGTCTGTCTGTCTATATGTGTGTGTAATTTATTGTTCTGCTGCCGCTGGCTCGTCCCCAGCCACTGGCTTCTCCACCTGTGACTCTGGCGGAATCAGATACTGGACCTCCTCTGTACTGATGGCCACCTTATCTGGCTGGAGCCACCTCTTGAAATGTTCCAAGGTGCTAGAAAAGAGCAAGAGAAAGGGTGACTGCATCAGACCTGGATGATTAATTACTTAATGATTATCTCAGTTACTCAAATACTGCCTTCCCACCCACAACCAATTTCTTCCTACAATTGTTTTTCACTGCTAACGCAGGGAGAAGACGATATTCCTCTGACAGCTGTGCATCCCGGCAGCTCCCAGGCATAATTTAACCCCTGGTGGGCACTTGGCTATAAGCAGCATCAGACCCCCTTGGAATGCAGAGCCTCTGAAGGCTTGATGAGAACAGCTGAAGAGCTAATGCCTCAGTCCTGTCTTTTTTTTTTCCCCCTCAAAAGAGGAGAGAAACTGTTAAGGGGAGAAAACATTGCAATAAATACCAAATTATTAGGCAAAAACCTGAGCATCTTGAAATGTCATACCTGCGATAGTCTGAGACTCAATTATGCTTAGTTGCATTAAGAGCAATTTTGTTTATGGGCTTTTTGTTTGTTTAGTTCGCCCTATAGCAAATCCCCAAGATAGAAACACTAGAACAGCAATGTCCCCCATAAAGGAATGACCAGCAAGCCAGAAGGCCCTTTTTGGTTTGGATCTGTGGGGAAGGGAGACGCGTTCTCCTCCCCCGCTTCCTTAAGTACACAGGATTCTCACTCTACAGCCATTAGACATCCACAGTAAAATAAAAATGACCAGAAATAATGTTAACCACATTCTATGCTCTTCCATAGCACAAAGTCTTACTAGTAAGCCAAGAAATAAAGCCATAACCAGCAGATTTAAGACATCTGTCAGGGATGGGGATTCGTGTTGTGCACAGTTGGATTGCTCAGCCATGACTCCCTTGCCAAAAGCATGAAGAAGGGTAGCCATCCTGTAGGTGAAGAACCACACAATCCCCTACAAAATGGCCTCTGTTTAAAACATAAACTTTGAAGTTTGAAAACAAATGCATATATACTGTTTCCTGGTGCTTGCTCTGAACAATGAGAGAAGTTTTCCCACCGATGCAGGCTCAGGGGAGTAACAGCCCAGCTCAGGGGACTCAGATGCTGCACAGGCATTTAATCTTCACCTACCACACTTTTCATAGGATTATTTCAATTATTTCTTTTTTAAAAAATATTTTTATTGATTTCAGAGAGGAAGGGAGAGGAAAAGAGAGCTAGAAACATCAATGATGAGAGAGAATCATTGACTGGTCACTTCCTGCATACCCCCTATTGGGGATTAAGCCCGCAAACCAGGCACGTGCCCTGACCAGGAATCGAACCCTGACCTCCTGGTCGACCCTCAACCACTGAGCCATGCCAGGCGGGCTCAATTATTTCTATAGAGAAGGGAAAAACCACATTATCTTAGCTATTGATAAATACACATAAATGTTAACGAGCCTTGGTGCTGATCTGACTTCAAAGAAAAAGAATTCTTAGTTGGGAATTAGGCAGAAGAAAGTTTTATCTTTCCTTCTTAGAGCTGGAAAGGAAGGAAATATTCAAGGGGAGAGAAAACACCAAATTATTACTGAGTCAGGAATCTGTGTATCTTCAAGTCTTTTGTATTTGGGGCAGTTTAAAGCTCAATTGGATTGTGCCTTTGGATACAGAAAAGAGCAAAATTTGTATTATTTTTCTGAACCTGAGAAGGTAGCTGGTCTGACCTTAGATGCCACACCGATTTCTGAAGGATCTCAGGGAATGCTGATTTGGTATTTAAGATAATGTAAGTGAAGGTACTTTGCAAATTAAAAAATAAAATGTATGAAGTTTTATTCCCATATTACCCACAATTTCAGCAACAATATCTTCATCTGACACACTGGGACTCTCAAAATCATGTTAAAGATATGTTGTAAACTTAGATTAAGTCGTATTCCCCTCAAGACCTTTTGTTAAAATTAAGGTTGTTACTCCCCTCACCGATCTTATTTTGAATAAGTTGTTACTGAACTTTAAATTTCTGTTAGCACCCTGGCTGTTGAAGTGTGGCTCGTTGGTTGGACATCGTCCCATGTACCAAGGGTCGCTGGTTCAATTCCTGGTCAAGGGCACATGCCCCAGTTGTGGGCTCAATCACAGTAAGGGGCGTGCAGGATGCAGCTGATCCATACTGTGCTCTCACATCCATCAATGCTCCTCTCTCCCTCTCTTTCCCTCTTTCTCTAAAAATCCATAAACTGCCCTAGCCGGTTTGGCTCAGTGGATGGGGCGTCAGCCTGAGGACTGAGGAGTCCCAGGTTCGGTTCTGGTCAAGGGCATGTACCTTGGCTGTGGGCACATCCCCAGGGAATCAGGAAGCAGCTGATCAACGTTGCTCTCTCATCGATGTTTCTAACTCTCTATCCCTCTCCCTTCCTCTCTGTAAAAAATCAATAATATATATTTTTTTAAAAAGTGAGAAAAATAAATAAATTAATAAAAATCAATAAACTAGTCTTTAAAAATAAATAAAATTATGTTAGGAAGAATAATATTAATAACTAGAGGCCCAGTGCACGAATTCGTGCACAGGTGGGGTCCCACAGCCTTGCCGGTGATTGGGGCTGATGGGGGGGGGGGCGCCCAGCTGGCCAGGGGGAGGGACCATGGGAGGTTGGCGGGTGGCCAGGAGGAGGGACATCGGGAGTTTGGCCAGCCATGGGAAATTGGCCAGCCGTGGGAGATTGGCTGGTCATGGGAGGTTGGCTGTGGGAGTGCACTGATCACTAGGGGGGCAGCTTCTGTGTTGAGTATCTGCCCCCTGGTGGTCAATGCACATCACAGCAACCAGTTGACCAGTTGTTTGGTTGCTTAGGCTTTTATATATATAGGTAGCTAACACATATAGCACTTACCATGTATCAGGCACTGTTCTAAGAACTTTACACACAGTAATTTGTTAAACCTTCACAATAACTTTATGAGGTTTCCTCTGCTTTACAGAGGAGGAAACTGAGGCACACACAGCTTTCTTACCCAAGAACATACAACCACTAAGTAGCAGAGCCATTTTCCCAGTGTCAAGCATTCCCTGCTTTGTGGCAGAATGCCCTCTCTCCTTTCTGCATCTGGCCCACCTACAGGTACTGTTCAAGTCCTGCCTCCTTCTTTGGCACAAACACCAGAGCCCAAAGGGGACTCAATGGTCTCTCAACTCCTAAAGCATGTTCTATCACTTCTTCTCATCTGGCTCTTCTCTCATGCTGCCTCATATTACTAGGTACGTCTTTATACCTATTTGTCATCTCTCCTTAACGAGTTACAAGGACAAAAAAAAGAGGGTGTTAAACTTCCTTACACCCCAGCCCCAAGATACCAGGCACAGTGCCTTCACTCAGTAGATGCTTAAGAAAATCATTCATTTCCTCTACACCCATTTGAGTGGCTACAATATGACAGAAACTCTGTAAGGCAACAGAGATTTGGAGGTAAGAAGACATAGTTCCAGTTGTTGATTGATTACTACTTTCTCAAGTGCTTTATGTACTTGCACTTAAAAATGCAGACAATGGCCCTGGCCAGGTGGCTCAGTTGGTTGGAGCATCGTCCTCTACACCAAAAAGGTTGCCGGTTTGATTCCAGATTAGGGCACATACCTAGGTTGCGGGTTTAATTCCTAGTTGGGGCATGTATGGGAGGCAACTGATTGATTGAGTGTTTCTCTCTCTCCCTTCCTCTCTCTCTCGGAGAACCAATAAAAAATATATCTTAGGGTGAGGATAAAAAAATTTTTTAAAAAAGAAGGCAATGGTTTATCCTCAACTACATCCAATCTGTGATCAAGATGTGGCTGGAGTATTTTTGCCTTTTGGCAAAAAATACCCTTTCTCAAAAATCTGCTGCTGTACTAAGAGCAAATAGAGCAAACTGACAAAGGATGATTTTAACTCAGACGCTGATGCTGATATCAACTAATATCTAAACTCACATGTCACTCTCCCTGAATTCTTCAGAGAAAAAGAAATGCGCACAGTAAAACAGACTGCCACTTAGAACTGGCCTGGGAATCACTTACCTCTCATCAGAATCAAGTCCATCCACGAAGAACTCTGATGCCAACTTTTCCTGGAGGAACCGATCCCAGCATTCCTTCTTGGCTTGGGCCAGGGTTCGAAGCATGTCCTTAGAAGTCACTTCCTGATTTAAACCTTTGATTCTTCTCAGTTTATTCTCTAAAGAGAGAAGAAATGGAGCTTAACAAGGAAAGTGAATATGAAATGAAACTAAATTTTAAATGCAAATGCCAACTTCAAAAATTCTCTGATGAGTACATCCACACTCTTTACAAAAAAACAAACAAAAAAAAAAACTAATTTTTTAAGGAGGGCAGATAAAGAGAATTGTACAATTTTCCTTTTCCTGTACAATGTTTTCACTCTACATTGCACCATATAAATGTTTAACCCCAGAAAAGGGAAAAACCATAGGTTCTCATAACAAATTGATGGCATGTTTTCTTTGAAGTCACAGAAGCCCAGCAGGTATCTCTCTAAGGAATGCTTGTTTTCCCTGGCTTGACATGTGTAGACTCTCATCTTTTTTTAACTCCTTGAAAATAGTCTCTCTGAGGAGTAAATGGTTTTTCTTTTTGTTACAGTGACATAAAATGGTTGCCAAACCCCATGAGAAAGACTTAGAGAAAATGATGAGAGATCCAATGGTTCATTAGACATTGAAATTGACTTGATAAGAACTCAATAAGAGACTTATAAGATTTCTATGTGTGATTAAATTCTTGATTAAAGAGAAGGAATCTCCCAACATTTTTTAAAGTTGCTCAACTTTGGACCTGGATGTTGGAGCCTAATAAAAACAAACATCTTGTAATCTCTTTGAGAGTGGTCCATATGGTTTCCTGATGATAGATGTTTAATTACTCTTATTTGCATTTTAAGTGTAACTGTTGAGAACAGATATCCCCTTTTGAAGATTATAAGAGAGAGTATCACCATGTACCTTCTGCCTTTGTTTAGTCTTGCCTTCAACTATAATAAATGGGTAAATGATAGCTTTTAGGGATGGTGAACTTCAAGCCCAGAACCAATGGAAACTTTTTAATTTACAATCCTGTTTTCATTTCTAAACTAGAGGCCCGATGCATGAAAATTTGTGCAAGAGTAGGCCTTCCTTCCCCCAGCTGCTGGCACCAGCTTCCCTCCGGCACCTGGGACCCGGGCTGGCTTCCCTCTGGCCCGGCTTCGTCAGGAAGGATGTCCGGAATGACATCCAGAAGGACATCTGGCCTAATTAGCATATTACCCTCTTATTATTATAGATAAGCCACATCAGCTAGCATCTACTGATCAAAACAGTAAGTACCTCCTGTTGATGCAAGTTACCTCCAAGTGCTCACCCATGTAAAACACCTGTAAAATATTTGAGGAATTTTTTTCTCCTTGAGGATATGAAAAGAATTATGTATATCTCATGTTGAACTGACTAAGATTTTAATCGGTGATCTTAGTGAATTATCTTTGATACAGTTTATTTGGCAATACAAACAATCTTTATATTGTCTGGCCTTGGCTGTCAAGGTGGAAGGTGCTCTTTTGGGCTGGAAAAGGTCTTCCCCTCTCTGAGTGTGCTAAGTCCATGATCAGGTGTGATCTAAGTTGGGCAGGCAGAAGCAGGTGCCATTACATACTCCAAACCTGCCTGCCATTGTCTCCCAAACTCTGCCATAGGAGACAGAAATGGTTCTTATTTTCCTCAGAGAAGGAAATTTTAATCATCATCTTATCTGATTTTAGAAAACATCAAGGGAATTTTAACTTTCTGAACCAATCAGAATTATCACTGAATCCATGAAAGCTTCTTTTATTTTGTCATAAAATATGGATATTTTATTCCAGCTCTGGGAAATAAAAAACACATCCTTCCATACACCATTCTAATTTAGCTGACATTAATTACAAAAAGCTAAAGCAAATATACCTATTGTATAAGTACTTATATACACATACATGTTTCTTCAAATTTTAGTCTCATAAGTGTTCACATATTCAATCTATTTTTTGTTGTTTTTATAAACACCCTTGAAAGTCATCAAATGCATCCTAATACTACTGCCTCTTCACCAATCATTTAATAGTATTTGGATTGTGTTTGCTGTGTGTGTTTTAAACACTTATGTGATTGGCCAAACTATACATTAGATCTAAAGGATAAACTTGCTTTAAGTTATACTCCATGTGTCACAGTTACTCATTACATGATCTTCTTCGTCATTATTTGGAACTTCACACATCTGTAGTTCTCTATTAGACTAGTTCAGCTTCTACTGCTGTACACATATATCTACACTTTCTATATGGGACTGCTTGTGATCCATGTCAGGCATAAACTGTGTAGCACCTGAGGTGAATTCTGATTTGGTCTTCATTTCAGAGCTGAGTTCTGTTGGAAAGAAACCGAGTGTTTCAAGTCGTGAGTTGTTTCTGCAGGTAATTCTATTTCAGTAGAGCTTCCTAGCTTTGTTTTTTCTTTAGGTTCACGAAGTGATTCTTTTTTGGTGTTTTTGTTTGTTTGTTTTTCCATAACAATTTACCTGCTTCACAAATTTTCTGGCTTGTACCATATGCCTTTTTTCTAGTTACCTTTGCAATTGTTACAGAATGCACTGGACAATAAACAGTTGCTCCTAAAGTGGCCAATCCCAGTGGAGAACCAATTTTCTTAAATCTAGAACCTTTTCTTGCTGAAACCAAGCCTGCCGATCCTGAAACCAATTAGTCCAGTTTTCAGAAGAAAATTCCATGGTGGATTCTTCAGATAAACATATGCCTCTTTTCCAAATTCTACTGTATCCATTATCCCATTTTCCACAAGGACATAAACACCCTTGCACCAGCCAATATCAGGACCAGCTGCAGTGTGGATGGAGCCAAAGCCCACTTGTCAATTACCAGGCTGCTCTTCAACTTATTTAGACTGGAGAGGTGGTTTCACTAGCTCCTTTTTGGATTCCTCTTCTCTGGCTGCATGCACACATATAAATGCAAACATCAGACTTGCAGGTATAGTTGTCAGTTTTCCCATCCTAACGGCCACTATGTCTGTAACCCATGAAAGTTTCTTATAACCCTTGGGCACAGAGCACCAACAAATCAAAGGGTCTGGTTTTTTAGTTTTCTCAGAATGTTGCTTCTTTTCCTTATCATCATTAAACAGATGTTCTGACTACCACAAAACAGAACTGCCAACCTACTCAGCCATGGTCATAGCCTGTCTTTGGTGGCTTCCTGAGAATCTCACATTATACCCTCATCTTTCTCATTATCCATCATTCTACCTATTTTTCTCATATCCTTTCCTCCAGTACACAGTTAACAAAATTTCTTGTTTTTCCAAGGTATTTCTCAGCAATTATGTAAACTCTATTCTGACTCTTCTTTCTAGCCTTTCTTAAAAGCTTCTTCTTCCTGAATTGCCTTTCCTTCCTTAAACAATTATTTCTAGGTTTGGTTTTGTGACACATAAATGGGTCTCATGTATGTTTAATAATAAAAATATACTACAATTTTAAAGCATGGCAATTACTATCTTCAACTGATATTTCTCTTTCCCCTAGCATGGAACAATCTGAAATCTCTTTCTTGTGTATTTAGTCTTTCTAAATACTTACACTTAAAGCCATAGGACAGGACAGTGAAGATATGTTCAGGAAATATTTAAAAAATAAAATAGCTACCAAGAGGCAGAATGAATTTTATGTCAACATGTTCCCATTCCAACAATCAATCTATCTACTATAACAGGTTTTCAAACTATAGTCTCATAAATCCATATGTAGCTCTGCTCTTTCCTTTTAGGATAGCATAAGATTTTGTATTTTTGAGTTATTTGAATATATGAGCCACCAACAGTAGGCAAGAGGGTCTACAGAATGCCAAGAAATAAAGCAGAATTTATTTTTTATATGTTTTTTTATTGATTTCAGAGATGAAGAAAAAGGGAGAAAAAGAAACATGATGAGAGATTATCAACCGGCTGCCTCCTGCATGCCCCCTACTGGGGATTAAGCCTGCAACCAGGCATGTGCCCTTGACTGGAATCGAACCTGGGACCCTTCAGTCCGCAGGCCGATGCTCTATTCACTGAGTCAAACCGGCCAGGGCATAAAGCAGAATTTAGATATAACAGAGGTAAGAGTTTGCAAAGACCATTTTAATCACTATGTACAAGGAAAATGGGGTCCTTCCCACAACCAACCTGAAACAACCCCTATACTTACTTACACCTGACAGATACATGTGGTGAAGACAAAAAGACATTTTTTTAAGAACAGAAAACCACCCTGGCTGATGTGGCTCAATGATTAGACTGTCGGCCTGTGCACTGAAGGGTTCTGACTGGATTCCCAGTCAAGGGCATATACCTGGGTTGCAGGTTGGATCCCCAGACCCAGTTGGAGCCTGTGTGGGAGGCAACCAATTGATGTGTCTGTCACATCAATGTTTCTCTCTTGATCTCTCCCTCCCTTCCACTCTCTCTAAAAATCAATAGAAGAAATATCCTTGGGTGAGAATTTAAAAAAAGAACAGACGACCAGGTTTAAGGTAAAGGAACTTCAACAAGCATCTTTAAAACCATCAATCTATGATTTTTTTTAAAAAAAAGCCATCTAACTTACCTAAAGATGCTAAATACACTTCTGAATCCTGCAAGGGAGCCCAAGGCTTTATAGCTGGCTGAGTAGCAAAGTCTGGGGCCTCCCTCTGGCCTGTGCTTGCAGGATAAGAATCCATAAAGGAGTCTGAGAAGGCATTTTTGGCACCATCCTCTTGGTCAGGATTTGGCAGACAGGAACATATTTCAGCCCAAAGATCTGGGCCAGATTTTGTAGCTGTAGAGTCAATGCTTTCAAACATTTTCATTTGGAATTTGAGCTGAAAAAACAGAAGCTCAAGTGAGCAAGGCTTTAAGGATACAGTATAAGTATGTAGTATTCAGATGCATGTTTACCCACTGAAGGTAATAGGCTTTTAAGAACTTTAACAAAGTTTAAAACTTCTTCTATTATTTTTCTGTGTTAGAGATAAAAAGATGACAAAAAGGTAACTGGGTTCCTCTTCTGGCTCTGCACCCATGTTGTTTTCATAATGCAGTTTGTCTTCAAAAACGGAATTTCTACAAACCAGATACAAAAGGATAAATACTGGACGATGCCACTTATATAAGGTGCCTAGTGCAGTCAAATTCATAGAGACATAAAATTGAACAGTGGTTGCCAGGGGTTTTTGGAATGGGGGAATGGGAGTTATTGTTTAATGGGCACAGAGTTTCAGTTTGGGAAGATCTACAGATGGGTGGTGGTGATAGTTGCATAACAATGTGAATGCCTCTGAACTATATATCTAAAAATGGTTAAAATGACAAATTTTACTTTTGTATGTTTTTAAAATACACACACACACACACCCCACAGGTGCGTGCACATTTCATGACATTTCCAGTGAAGACAATCAGCTTGCACTTTTCTCCAAAAAAGCTCCCAAATTCAACAATTCTGCCCTCAGCTAATTAAATTCCGTTTTCAATAAGGTACTAAAGGTCTTGCACAGTTCCATATACACAAGTGTGGCTTGGTGAAAAGTGTCTCTCAGAGAGCACTGTCATATGCAAAGGCCCATTTGCTCATTATAGGTAGAAGTTGGGCTTGTGTTCTTATTAAGAGAAACACTAGTAGACATTTTCATCATTTTGCAGCTGAAGAATCTGTAGGATCTGAGGATCAGAAGGGTAATTACTGATATATGGTGAATCCTTGATTGGAAACCAGACCAGTGCCGCTCCAAAATCCATACTTTTACCAGATATCGTTCTGCCTAATTGGGAATATACTGAAAGTAGCCCTAGCAGACGTAGGTAGGTGGAGGGCTCCACACAGCACCTGGAGGCTTTCCTAACTATCTAGTTTTACAGGATGGGCCTTTGACATTAGGAAGGCTGCCAACAGAAAGGTTTGAATAATTCCGATTCTAGGAGAGCCCAACGAGCGCTCAAGGGCTCAGAAGTAAACGGGGCAGGTACGTCACGGCAGCCCTGAATGAACTAATGCCAGGGGGCACAATGAACCCCCACCCCCATCCCAAAATCGTTTAAACGCACCCAAACCAAACATTTTCTCACACCGGAGCCCGGTCCCCCTCCCCTCCTAGGAAGTCCAGAACAGCGCAGGGAAGTTGGGTGGCCAGACGGGCCTCAGTCACTCTGGCCTCCAGGACAGGCTGGGCGAGATGAGTCAGGCTCCGAGGCCTCCCTGCGGTATTCCAGGATGAGGCCGGAACCGGGGATACAAAATGCTGGGCCCCCCGCCCCTGCTCACCTACCGCAACAGCCTGCCCTGCAGCCCGAAAACCCTCGACTCAGCTCAGTCCGCGGCAGCCGGAAGAAATGGTGGGCGGAGTCTCCGAGTGACGGATCCTGAAAATCCTCCAACCACCGCCGACCTGGCGATGTTCTGTGCGTGGATAGGTCGAGTGGATAAGGAAGTGAGCATCTGAGTGCAAGGAAGCGGGCCGGGGGGGGGGGGGGGGGAGGGCGAGCCTGTTGTTGCCTGGAAACGGTGGAGCCAAGTATCCCGGGCCCCAGCTTCTCCCTGGAGCCAGACTGATTCCACTTATTCCTGGGTGTTCCAGCCGCGCGGTCTGTGTCCTCCACCCATCCCCTGCTTGGATGAGAAAGCCTGGTTTTCAAGGCCTTTTGATTTTGCTTGGTTCCCTGAGCAAGTTCACCTCTTCAGCAATTGTCTGGGCCGATTTTGTCTCCAAAAATTTCAGCCCTTCGCTACCCAAGTTAGAGCACTTGGGGGCTTTAATGGGGTAGGAGACTTCGTCCCTTACAGGAGACCCTTGTCCCATTCATGTTATGAAGCTTTTCCTCATTCATTTAGTCAATAGCCAAATTCCTGCTGTGTTCTAAGCATTGTGTTAAGCGGGAATTCAAGACATACACTCGGTATGGGTCCCGGAGGTCTTCACAGTTTAGTGTAAGAGGGTGCGTCAGGGGGCAGACAACTTTACAAATAATAGCAAATAGTTGTAGATGATATAACAGAAGTGTACCCAGAGCACATAAAGGAGAGAGTGGTCTTGGGAGGTATGTGTCAGAAACACTTTTTAAAAGGATATCAAACACCTTTGATATCTTTTAGGGATTATCAGTAAGCTGAGATGCAACTCTTCCTCGCCCCTACATCCTCAATTTCCAGAGCTGGTTACTCCTAAAAGGACGTGCGGAAAGACATTAGCCAACCATCAATAGAAGAAACTTGGCTTATGATATAGTGTCTAGATGTGTCCAAAGTAAATTAATGTGGCTATGGTGTTAATAACTACCAATATGTGAAAGGAAACTACAAGGTACTCCGTTGCTCACATTTATAACCATTCTTAGAATGTGCAAACAGAAGGACGTGGAAAGCAACGAGGTTACAAAAAAGGAACTTATAGCAGGCAAGGTTTTGACAGTGCTTATTTATAGGGAATGAATGAGGGGAGTGGAATCTCCCACTGAAGGATCCTGAGTCCTCCAACTACCGTCCCATGTAACATGAGTCTGGCAGCATCTGATTCACAGAATGAGGCAGTCTCAAAAGCTTAAGGATTCTTCATCAACTACTCCATGGCCAGTATGAACATTTTAATTATGTTAATGCTACCAATACATGAACATGGCCTGTTCTTCCACTTGTTTATATCTTCTTCTATCTCTTTTTTCAACGTTCCATAGTTTTCCCAAGTACAGGTCTTTTACCTCCTTGGTTACATTTATTCCTAAGTATCTTACTTTTTTTTGTTACAATGGTAAATGGGATTTTTTTTTTAATTTTCTTTCTGAGAGTTCATTATTGGTGAATAAAAATACCATTGACATCTGGGTGTTAATTTTGTATCCTGCTACACTGTTGAATTCATTTACTAAATCTATTTTTTGGTGGAATCTTTAGGATTTTCTATGTACAGTATCATGTCATCTGCGAACAAAGACTGTTTTACATCCTCCTTTCCAATTTGGATGTCTTTTATTTTTTCTTCTTGTCTGATTGCTGTAGCTAGGACTTCCAATACTATGTTGAATAAAAGTGGTGAAACTCTGTCTTGTTCCTGTTCTTAGGGGAAATGGTTTTAGTTTTTGCCCATTGAGTATGATTAAAATGACCTGCTAGAATGGCTACCATCAATAAATCAACAAACAAGTGTTAGCAAGGATGTGGAGAAAAAGGAACCCTACCACATTTTTTCCCAACGTTCTGCTGGTGGAAATGCAAACTGGTACATTTTTTTCAACATCCTGCTGGTGGAAGAATGGAAAACAGTGTGGAGTTTCCCCAAAAAATTAAAAGTGGAACTGCCATTTGACCCAGTGATCGCACTTCTAGGAATATATCCTAAGAAGCCTGAAATACCAATCAAAAAGAAAATATGCACCCTATTTCATAGCAGCATTATTTACAATAGCTAAGATCTGGAAACAGCCAAAGTGCCCATCAATAGGTGAATGGATAAAAAAGCTGTGGTACATTTACCCAATGGAATACTATACAGCTGTAAAAAAAGAGGGATTTCAGATGGACCTGGAAAGTATTATGCTGAATGAAATAAGCCAGTCAGATGAAGACAAATACCACATGATCTCGCTTATATTTGGAATTGAATGAACAAAACAAACTGACAAACAAAATACACGTAAATCCAGAGATATGGAAGCATGCACCAGACTGATGAATCTCAGAGGGAAAGAGGTAGGGAAAGGAAGACATTAACTGAAGAACTTACATGCATATATGCATAACTCATGGACACAGACAATAGTGGGGTGAAGGCCTGGGGAAGGGGCAGGAGTGGAGAGGAAGGGCTCAATGGGGGAAAACAGGGGACATCTATAATACTTTCGACAATAAAGATAAAGAAAAACAAAACTACTCCATGGTCTCTTGACTCACTTATGCCCTTTTCCCTGATTTCCTGCTCACCAAACAAACTTGGCTATTGTAAAGATATGGAAGCAACCTAAGTGTTTACCAGTAGGTGAGTGGATAATAAAGATGTGGTATATAAATACAATGGAATATTACTCGGCCATAAAAAAGAATGAAATTTTGCCATATGCAAAAACATGGATGGACCTAGAGGGTAGTATCCTAAATAAAATAAGTTAGAGAAGGACAAATATCATTTATTTCACTTACCTGTGGAATCTAAAAAACAAAATAAATAAGCAAACAAAACAGAAACAAACTCATAGAAACAAAGAACATTTTGATGATTGTCAGATGGGAGGGGGGGTTAGGGGAAAGGGTAAAAAAGTGGAAGGATTAAGTTGTGCAAATTGTCCTGGCCAGTGTGGCTCAGTTGGTTGGGCATCATCCAGTGCACAGAAAGATTGCCGGTTCAAGATTCAATTCCTAGTCAGGGCACTTGTTCAGTTCCCAGTCAAGGGCATATACCTCGGTTGTAGGTTCCCCAGCCCTAGTAGGGGCATGTGTGGGAGGCAGCCAGTCGATGTGTATCACTCATGTGGATGTTTCTCTCTCTCCCCCTCCTCCCTCCCTCCCATCTCTCCCTAAAAATCAATGGAAAAAATATCCTCGGGTGAGGATGAAAAAAAATTTTTTTAATCTACAAATTGCCAGCTATAAAAATAGTCACAGGGATGTACAGTACAGTATGGGGGGGATTTAGTCAATAATATGCAAATCGAACGAATGGCAGAACAACCAGTGGAAGGACTGGTCTCTATGATGCGCACTGACCACTAGGGGGCAGATGCTCAATGCAGGAGCTGCCGCCAGCCCGCAGGCCCCAAGCCAGCCAAGGCAGATGCCAGCAGGGGCCCCCCAATCACCCCACTGTTCACCCTGCAGATCAGCCCTGATCGTCAGCCAGGCCTAGGGACCCTACCCGTGCACAAATTTCGTACACCAGGCCTCTAGTATTGTAATAACTATGTATGGTATCAGATGGGTACTAGACTTACCAGGGCAATCACTTTGTAAGTTATGTGTCTAATCATTATATCCTACACCTAAAACTAATATAATTTTGTATGTCAATTGTAATTTAAATTTTTTAATATTATTTTTAAAGAACACAAAACATATTGGACTCTAACTTAACAACAGCGCAGTTAGAACAAATATGTTTTTTATTTGTATTCTCTATTTGCCTATGCCTTCATTGAAATCAGTGTTAGGGTTTAGCTGGTGACGGGGGCCATGAAAGAATTCACAATTGAGAAGAGATAGATGCAGGGAGGAAATTTATTTTACAGGGTGGGAAAGAAAAAGTGGCTTGCACTTTTAAGCAGTTGCTATTGCTAAGTGACAAGGAAGGAAGTGGGATTGTGTTGAAGTTAAGCAGATACCAGGGTGGTTGTCTTGAAAAGTCACAGTGTGTTTGCTTCCCAGGAGACAGTCCGGCAGATATCCTAAGGAGGTGTCGTATCAGTATTTTCCCCAGCCTGTAAAACATGCTTCGAACAAAAGTTATGAAGAGTTCAAAAGAGGCTTTTCTGAAAGGGAGGGTGGAGACAAGTTTCTGCTAACTAAAGACTCCTTATTGTGAATTATCCCAGAGTTAAAACAGCAGGAAAGAGGGGGTGCAAAAATGCAACTTACAGAGTGTAGTCTTACCTTGTCCCACAGTTTGAATAGAGGAACTGTATGAATCAGAAGAGCCAACAATCTTGGGGTTTAATTACCAGGTACTTCTCATAAATTGCGGAGAGGCCACAACAAAGAAAAGGAGAGGACTTTTTCTATCCTTACAATCAGGAGCCATGTCTTTCTAACCTCTGTACCTCCGAAGCCAAGTGATCCCTGGCAAATATTCAAAATTTGTTGGTATATGAATGTTTGGATTAGAGCCCACCCATGGTCAAGAACCACATTGAACTGGAGCTAGAACTTGTGATTCTCTCTTTTCTCTCTTCTTTAAGTTGCGACCACGGTGATTCTTTTGGAATGGAGACCAAATCATGTCACACACCCCTTCCCAAAAAACTCTTTGATGATTTCCCATTACTCTTAAATTACTTAAATCCTTATCACAGTAAGTTAGTTGGAGTTCTTAGTTCAAACCACAGAACTCATTCTAGCCAGTTTAAACAATAGGAGGAATTGATTAAAGTTGCTCTGTCCAATAAAAGTTTCTATAGCTGAGTTGTCCAATATGGTGGCCACTGGCTTTATGTGTCTATTGAGCTCTTGAAATGCAACGTGTGCAACTGAATAACTAAATTTTAAGTTTTATGTCATTTAAATTAATTTAAATAGCTACAGGTAGCTAATGACTACTCTATTGTACAGCACAAGATTAAAAGATAGTAAGTAGTTCAGGAAATCTTGAGATGGGCCAGACAGTAAGGCTTGGGGTCTATGGAGCCAGGAGCAGTGTCCTAACCTCACTGAGGAACTGTTCAAGGAACACCACATTGCCACTGCAGCTGGCATTGCTGACTGGGAACTGGGCACGAGAACCTCCCCCACTGCTAGCCCCCCAAATCAAATGCCTCCAATACTATCTTGTCAGACACGATGCTTGCTTCCTCTGCTCTGTGCCTCCGGTAGGTACCAAAGGCTGTGCCTGACGGGTAGAGCCCAGAGGATACACCAATGTGCAAGATGCAAGGGAAGCTGGAAAGAGCTTGATTCTTTAAAAGTATACGACACAATGCTTAAATATCCCTAGCATATTCGGAATTTAGCACTCTGTTTTTGTTTTAAAGTCTGTTTGTTTTCAATATATTCCTTTCAGGAGCTTTTCCATACTCAAGGAACTTCGAGTATATCTACCTGAATCCAATGCTTTTGGTGAGTCTTCCTCACAGCCTCTCAACTCCCCACGCAAATCATTCAACTCACTTCCTCCCTTCGCTGTCCCCACCTCGCACTGGGCCTCGTTGATTGGCCGGTGCCGAGTGACGTCTTCAGATCGCGACCCAGCAGTGGCGCCCGCGTGGTTATGAGGCTGAGCGGCTGCAGGTGGCTCCAGGGTGTTGTGCAGGGGTGTTTGAGCCTCTCGTGCCTCAGTCTTGCCAGGACTTGGGGTGGCCGAGGAGGCCGGATGGCGGAAATGCTCTCCACAGGGGCGGAGGCGGCGAGCGAGCTGAGGGCTCTGGCTCAGCAAAACGGAGACGCGGACGGTGACGCGAGGGACGAGCAACCCCCAGGGCGCCCGGAGCCGGCAGCCGCGGGAGTGAAGTTGGCCCCGGGATTAGGGAAGCAGGTCACGGGGAGCGAGGAGCAGGTCCCGGCTGCAGCGCCGGGCCCGGGCAAGCGCAAGAAGCGGCGGGGGGCAACCGGGGAGCGCGTAGTGCCGCCCCCGAAGAAGCGGCGGACAGGGGTGAGCTTCGGCGATGAACACTTTGCAGAGACCAGCTACTACTTCGAGGGCGGCCTGCGCAAAGTGCGGCCCTATTACTTTGACTTCCGAACCTACTGCAAAGGCCGCTGGGTGGGCCACAGCTTGTTGCACGTCTTCAGTACTGAGTTCCGAGCCCAGCCCTTAGCCTACTACGAGGCCGCGGTCCGAGCGGGGCGCCTGCACCTCAACGAGGAGCCGCTCCAAGACCTCAGCATTGTGCTCAAGGTAGGGTACTGATGGGGCCGGTCGGAAGGGGACCGGGAAAGGGGCAGGGATTTTTTCCCCTGAGTTAGTGGGCCTAGGTACTGGAGTAAAATCCGGGTAACTCCGAGGCTTTCTCGCTTTCGCTTCAAACAATCTTTAAGCCCTCTCCTCCCACCCCATCTCCGCAAGTAGCCTCAGTGCTTCAAAAACAGTTTTCTTGTTTCCAAAGCATGGAAGTTGGAATTCTTGTGGCTCCTTTTATGCAGTCTGTGCCACTGGCATGGACATTGATCACTTTCTATTTTGCATTGTGGATCTCTGTACAAATAGTACAGTAGAAGCTATCATTTATGTCTCCTTACTGGGTAGAGTTAGGCATTTTGAGTACTTTAACATTTAATTTTATCGATCGCCTTTTGGGGTAGGTATTGCCATCTCATTTTACCTGTGAGGGAACTAAATAAAGGTAAACCTCACAGAGGTAAGGCAACAGTGTCACCTCTAAAGCCTGTGCTGTTATAACTACTTAAATTATTTATTATAGAGACTAAGATGATAGAATTGTGAACTGTCAGGGATAAAGACTAGAGCTGTCTAGCCCAGTGCTTTGACCCTTCTTTAAAATGCCTTCACAGCTAAGAGGTACCAGACACCCCTGGCTCACCGGGTTGTGAAGGGAGACAAGGCGATCCCAATATTTGGGGAATGAGTGGCTTGAATCCACTCTCCCATCCCAATTTTGGAAAGCAAGCGTCTTGCCTAGCTGTCACATTTTATAGATAAGGAAACTAAGGCTTAGAGAAGTTAAGTGAAATTACCTTTAGATATAATGTTATTGTAGAGAAAATACAAATAAGCAAAATAAAAAACCATCCATAATCTCATCACCTGGAGATAGTACCATTAACCTTTCTATGTATTATCGTTCTAGTTCTTTTTCAGTGCCTCCTGTCTGTCTGCATTTTTACAAAATGAGTATGCACTGTGCATACCTCTTTTTGTGTAAGGATATACTTTGACCATTCTTTTGTGTCAGTAAATAAGAGGAAGCTGTGTGTGAAGTGGAGTGATTATAGGTTGCTGGTCCCTGGGCTGAACAATTGCCTATGTCATCGGCAGGACAATGACTTCTTGCGGAACACAGTGCACAGGCATGAGCCACCAGTCACAGCAGAGCCTATCCGCCTGCTGGCTGAGAATGAAGACATGGTGGTTGTAGACAAGCCTTCTTCCATTCCTGTCCACCCCTGTGGCCGCTTCCGACACAACACGGTCATCTTCATCCTGGGCAAGGAGCACCAACTTAAGGAGCTACACCCACTGCATCGGCTCGACCGCCTTACCTCGGGGGTCCTCATGTTTGCCAAGACAGCAGCTGTTTCGGAGAAGATACATGAGCAAGTTCGGGACCGGCAGGTGAGCCTGGCTTTTGTTTCACGCTGGTCACTTTCTGGGCTCATAAATGCTGTGTTAGAAGGGCAACACTGACTTCTATCTCAAATGGGCCTTTGTATTTTTCTGGCCAGGCTTCCTACCTTTAGGGAGGTCAACACCTAAAGTACCAAAAACAGGTTATTATCTCTTACGTTTCAAGAGATTTTTAGACATGGCATCTACTGCCTATCTTGGTAGTTAGCTCTTTTGAAGTTTTATTTATTTATTTTAAATATATTTTATTGATTTTTTCACAGAGAGGAAGGAACAGGGATAGAGAGCTAGAAACATCGATGAGAGAGAAACATCGATCAGCTGCCTCCTGCACACCCCCCACTGGGGATGTGCCCACAACCCAGGTACATGCCCCTGACCGGGTTCGAACCCGGGACCCTTCAGTCTGCAGGCCGGCGCTTTATCCACTGAGCCAAACCGATTTCAGCTCTTTTGAGGTTTTAAAGTGCCAACAGGCTGAGCAAGGTTTTTAAGGTTTTGGGGAGAGCCTTGTTGGTGGAAAGATTGTGAATGAAATTAGAAGAGGCTTGGGTAGAATAATTAAGTGGTACTGAGTGTGGTCTTGAGACTTGTAATTCTGGATCTGAGTATGATACATTTATTGAGTGCTGACTGAATATCAGACTAAGTACCAAGTACATTAGAGCCTAACTTTCTGAATCCTTATAACAGCCCTTTGAGGTTAATGCTTTTCTAATCTCACTTTTTCTAGACAAGTTAATGGTATTTAAAGAGGCTAAGTAATGTACTCAAAATGATGAAACTGGCAAATGGTGGCGGTGGGGTTTGCATCTTCTTCTGCCTGGCACTGTTGCATTCCTCACCACTTGCAGTGGGTCTGGGCTTCATGAGTTTAGGTTTTGTGCTGATTTTCTCCCTCTTCCCTCCTGTGTAGCTGGAAAAGGAGTATGTGTGTCGGGTGAAGGGAGAGTTCCCCTCCGAGGAAGTGACCTGCAAGGAACCCATCTTGGTAGTATCTTACAAGGTAGGGGTGTGCCGTGTAGATACTCGGGGCAAACCCTGTGAGACAGTGTTCCAGAGACTGAGCTACAATGGCCACTCCAGTGTGGTGCGGTGTCGGCCGCTCACAGGTCGCACTCACCAGATCCGAGTCCACCTCCAGTTCCTGGGCCACCCCATCCTTAATGACCCCATCTACAACTCGGTGGCCTGGGGCCCCTCCCGGGGCCAGGGTGGCCACATTCCCAAGACAGATGAGGAACTGCTGCGGGACCTTGTTGCAGAACACCAAGCCAAACAGAGCCTGGATGTGTTCGATCTCTGTGAAGGTGATCTGTCCCCAGGACTCACAGACTCTACAGCTCCATCCTCAGAGCTGGGCAAGGACCACCTAGAAGACTTGGCTGCATCTGCTCAAAAGATGGATGGAGTACTTGAGGCAGCCCCTCAGGATCTGGACACAAAGGCCCTGGCACCAGGGAATGCAGCTGAAACAGATGTTGTGAATCAAGAAATAGACCCCCTCTGTGCAGAGTGCCGACTGGTGCGACAGGACCCCTTGCCCCAGGACCTTGTGATGTTTCTGCACGCCCTGCGTTATAAAGGGCCAGGTTTTGAGTACTTTTCACCCATGCCTACCTGGGCACAGGATGACTGGCAAGAGGACTGAGAGCTGTGGCCTATGGTGGGATTACTTCTTGGGTTGGAAGAAGCCATGGAGTTGGAATTGACCTCATTCAGCTGGTACTCAAATGCTTCTATAAGGAGTAAAGTTGGGCACTTAAAGGAACTGCTTATACTTGCTACCTCCAGCTAGTTTGGGAACTTTTTGGTTTGTAAATATATACCTTTTGCTTATACCTTATACCTTGTGTGTCTGGTTTTCTTACTGCTTTTTTTCTTTGTATATATTTTTATTGATTTCAGAGAGGAAGGGAGAGGGAGAGAGAGAAACATCAATGATGAGAGAGACTCATTGATTGGCTGCATCCTGCATGCCCACTACTGGTGATTGAGCCTGCAACCTAGGCATGTGCTCTTGATCAGAATCGAACCTGGGACCCTTCAGGCTGCAGGCCAACGCTCTACCCACTGAGCCAAACCAGCTAGGGCTTCTTCCTTTTTTTAAGAGAGCTAAGAAGGGCCCTAACCATTTTGGCTCAGTGGATAGAGCGTCAGCCTGCGGACTGAGGGGTCTTGGGTTTGATTCCGGTCAGGGGCACGTGCCTGGGTTGTGGGCACATCCCCAGTAGGGGGCGTACAGGAGGCGGCTGATTGATGTTTCTCTCTCATCGATGTTACTAGCGCTCTGTCCCTCTCCCTTCCTCTCTGTAAAAAATCAATAAAATACATTAAAAAAAAAGAGAGAGCTAAGAAGTGGGGGAGAGAGAACCATCAATCTGTTGTTTCTCTTGTTTGTGTATTCAGTGGTTGAATCTTCTGTGTGCCCTGATGGGATTGAACCTGCAACCTTGATGTATTGAGACACCAACTGAGCTACCAGGCCAGGGCCTTTTTTTCACAATACATACAATTAACCATAATAAGGTATACTATTTAGCCGCATTTAGCACATTCACAGTGTTCGCAACCATTACCCTCATCATTGATGTTTTCTCCCTTTCCCTCTGAAATTAATAAAAACATTTTTTAAATTATAAAACAATAAGTGGAATCATACAATATAAGACCTTTTGTGTATGTCTTTTGCTTAGCATAATTTTTTCAAGGTTCATCCAATTTATAGTATGCATCTATACCTCAATCCTTTTTATAGCTGAATAATATTTACATGTCATCAGTTAATGGACATTTAGGTTATTTCCACCTTTTGGCTGTTGTGAATAGTGCTATGAACATTTGTGTACAAATTTTTGTTCGAATTTGTATTTTTAGTTTTTTCTTTAGTATGTACCAAGGAGTAGAATTGCTGAATATATGGTAATTTTATGTTTAACTTTTTGAGGAGTCATGAAACTGTTTTCCACAGTGGCTGAGCCATTTTATGTTCCCATTGACAACACAATAGGTTTCTAATTTCTCCACATCCTCACCAATACTCATTTTCTGTTGTTCTGATTATAGTTAGCTTAGTGAAGTCTTAATCTTGTTGTTTGATTTGCATTTCTCTATTGATTAATACTGTTTAGCATCTTTGCATGTGCTTGTTGGCCATTTATATATCTTACTAGAGGCCCAGTGCACAAAATTCGTACGGGGTGGGGGGGCGGGGATTGTGTGTCCCTCAGCCCAGCCTGCACCCTCTCCAATCTGGGACTCCTTGAGGGATGTTCCTACCAGTATCGGGACTAAACAGGCAGACATCCCTCTCACAATCCAGGACTGCTGGTTCCCAACTGCTCATCTGCCTGCCTTCCTGATTGCCCCTAACGGCTTCTACCTGTCAGCCTGATCACCCCCTAACCTCTCCTCTGCCAGCCTAATTGATGCCTAACTGCTCCCCTGTCAGCCTGATTGCCCCTAACTGCCCTCCCCTGCAGACCTGGTTCCCCCCAACTGCTCTCCCCTGCGGGCCTGGGTCCCCCCCAACTGCCCTCCCCTGCTGGCCTGATCACCCACAACTGCCCTCCCCTACTGGCCATCTTGTGTCCACATGGGGGCAGCCATCTTGTGTGTTGGAGTGATGGTCAATCTGCATATTACTCTTTCATTAGATAGGATAGAGGCCTGGTGCACGGGTGGGGGCCAGCTGGTTTGCCCTGAAGGGTGTCCTGGATCAGGGTGGGGGTTCCCTTGGGGTGTGGGGCGGCCTGGGCGAGGGGCCTGTGGTGGTTTGCAGGCCAGCCATGACCTCCCGGTGACCCAAGTGGAGGCCCTGGTATCTGGGATTTATTTATCTTCTATAATTGAAACTTTGTAGCCTTCAGAGGAGGCCTGGGCCAGCCAGGAACTTGGCTTCCTTCATCACCAGGGAAACCCAAGCCTCCTGTTCGCTCTGTGGCGGCAGCCATTTTTGTTGGGATTTATTTATCTTCTATAATTGAAACTTTGTAGCCTTGAGTGGAATCCGGGGCCTGCCAGAGTGTGCAAGGAAGCTTGGCTTCCTCCATTGCCGGGGAAACCCAAGCCTCCTGCTCGCTCTGGCCACAGCCATCTTGGTTGGGTTAATTTGCATACTTGCTCCTGATTGGCTGGTGGGCATGGCTTGTGGGTGTAGTGGAGGTACGGTTGATTTGCATGTTACTCTTTTATTAGATAGGATTTGGAGAAATGTCTATTCAGGTCTTTTGCCCATTTAAAAAAATGTTTTTATTGATTTTAGAGAGAGAGGGAGAAAGAAAGGTCAATGTGAGAGAAACATCAATTTGACTGCCTCCTGCACATCCCTTCTAGGGATTGAGCCTAAAACCTGGACATGTGCCCTGACCGGGGATCGAACCAGCGACCTCTTGGTATATGGGATGGTGCTTAATCAACTGAGCCACATTGGCCAGGACTCTCTTTTGCCCATTTTTAAAAACATATTTTTTTATTGATTTCAGAGAGGAAGGGAAAGGGAGAGAGAGAGAGAAACATTAATGATGAGAGTGAATCATTGACCGCTGCCTCCTGCATTCCCCCTATTGGGGATCAAGCCTGCAATCCCGACATGTGCCCTTGACCAGAATCGAGCCCAGGACCTTTCAGTCCACAGGCTGATGCTCTATCCACAGCCAAACCAACTAGGGCTGCCCATTTTTTAATTGGGTTTTCCCTTTTGTTGTTAAGTTATGTGTTCTTTATATATTTTGGATATGAGACCATTATCAGATATATGATTTTATCTTCCACTTTATAGGTTGTCTGTACATTTTATTGATAGTGTCCTTTCATTGACAAAAGTTTTAATTTCCTTTTTACTTTTTTTGTGATAACACTTCACATGAGATATACCCTTTTATGTGTACAGTACAGTATTGTTAACTACAAATACAATTGTTGAACAGCAGGTCTCTAGAATGTAATCATCTTACATAACTAAAAGTTTATATCTATTGACTAGCAATTCCCCACTTCCCCCTGCTCCCAAACCCTGATATCATATTCTACTCTCTGCTTCTATGTGTTTGTGTTAGATACCTGAAATGAAAATCTCGTTTTCCTTTACTCACTACTCACTCATAGAATACTCTATACTTCAACCCCCACGCCAAGCAATTCTCTGAGACAGCTAGATGTCCTACAGTTTTAACTCAATACTGACACTATCTACCTGGAGAGAGGGTCAGTCCTACATTGCCAGTCTCAAGTTCAGCTTATCACCTGTGCTTCTGACCAACCATAAGTTAGAGATTCTCACAACCCTCTCCTCAGGTTTAATCATTTACTAGAATGGCTCACAGAACTCAGGAAAATAGTTTATATGCTAGATTACTGATTTATTACAAAGGATACTAAAGGATACAAATCGATGGCCAAGTGAAGAGATATGTAGGATAAGGCCTGGAAGGGTCTTGAGCACAGGTGTTTCTGACCCCATATTGCTCAGGGTATGCCACCCCCTGTGTATGTGGATGCCTTCTTGTTCACCACCCTGAAAGTTCTTTGAACCTAGTCATTTGTATGTATTATGTGGAGAAACATCTATTTAATCCTTTGCCCATTTTTAAATTGGCTTATTTGGATGTTTTGTTTGTTTTGCTATGGAGTTGACTTCCTTATATTTTTAAAATATTAACCCCTTATCAGAAATATGGTTTGGTCTTGGCCAGTGTTGCTAAGTGGTTAGAGTATCGGCCTGTGCACCAAATGTCATGGGTTCAATTCCAGTCAAGGGCACATACCTCGATTGCAGGTTCCATCCCGGGCCCTGGCTTGGGGTGTGTGTGGGAAGCAACCAATTGATGTGTCTCACATCGATGTTTTTCTGTCTCTCTCCCCTTCCCCTCCCTCTCTCCTTACTCTCTAAAAAGCAATGGAAGAAATATCCTTGGGTGAGGATTTAAAAATAAATTAATATGCTTTAAAAAATATTTGTATTGATTTTTAGAGAGAGAGAAAAAGAAAACATCGATGTGAGATTGATTGGCTGCCTCCTGCACGCTCCCTACCAGGGATCAAGCCCACAACCTGGGCATGTGCCCTAATCAGGAAATGAACCGGCAATCTTTTGGTGCACAGGATGACCACCAACCAATTGAGCACACCAGTGATGAGATGTTTTAAATTTAATTTTTTATTGTAAAAATTTTTATCATACTAGCCATTTTTAAGTGTACAGTTCAGTAATGTTGAGTATGTTCACATTGTTGTGAAACATCGCCAGAATTTTCTCCTCTTGCATGACTGAAACTCTACAACTCCCCTTTCATCTCCTACCCCTAGGCCCTGGTAACCACCATTCTACTTTCTGTTTCTATGGATTTGACTACTTTGGATACCTCATGTAAGTGGAACCATACACTTTACTTTTTTGTGATTGGCTTATTTCACTTAGCATAGTGTCCTCAAGGTACATCCATGTTATAACATGACAGGATTCCTTATTTATTAAGGCTGAATAATATTCCATTGTGTGTGTATACCACATCTTGTTTATCCCTTGATCCATTTATGGACACAGGTTGCTTCCACCTCTTGGTTATTGTGAATAGTGCTGCTGTGAACATGGGTGTGCAAATAACTCTTTTTTAAAAAAATATTTTTATTCATCTCAGAGAGAGAGAGAAACATCAATGATGAGAGAGAATCATTGATCAACTGCCTCCTACACACCCCCAACTGGAGATCGAGCCCGCAACCTGGGCATGTGGCCTGACCCAGAATCAAACCGTGACCTCCTGGTTCATAGGTTGACGCCCAACATTTGAGCTACACCGGCCAGGGCTGTGCAAATACCTCTTAAATATCCCACTTTAAATTCTTTTGGGTATATATCCAGAAATGGAATTGCTGAATCATATGATAGTTCTACTTGTAATTTTTTGAGGAAACTCCACACTGTTTTCTATAGCAGCTGCATCATTTTACAATCCTAACTGCACAAGGGTTCCAATTTCTCTACATCCTTGCCAACATATTATTTTCTGTTTTATTTTTTTTATTTTTATAGTAGCCATCCTAATGGGTATGAGGCAATATCTCATCATAGTTTCGATTTACATTTCTCTGGTGATTAGTGACATTGAGTATCTTTTCATTTACTTCTAGGCCATTTGTATATCTTAGAGAAATGTCTATTCAAGTCTTTGTGCATTTTTTAGTAGAGTTATTTGATTTTGTTGTTGTTGAATTCCATCCATGTTCTTTACATGCTCTGAATGTTAACCCTTACAGAAATATGACTTGCAAATATTTTTTCCCATCACTCTTTTTGTTCTGTTGATTATGCCCTTTGATACACAAAAGTTTTTAAGTTTGATGTAGTCCCATTTTCCTCTAGCATTGACATTTCCAGTGTATGTGTTATAACCTCCTTTGTTAAACTTATTCCTAAATATTTTATTCTTTTTGATGCTATTTTAAATGGAATTGTTTTCTTAATTTTATATTTGGATTGTTCATTGCTAATGTATCGGATTATAACTGATTTTCTGTTGATTTTATATCCTGCAACTTTTCTGAATTTATTAGCTTAATTTTTATTTTTTGTGGATTCTTAAAGTAGGTATGTGTATTTTTTCCCCATGACTTCTGAGAATAGAGATAATATTACTTCTCCTCTAAACACTCTGTGTGCTCTCTTTTTTTCCTTTCATTTGAAGGTTGTTCATGTTTTCAAAACTGCAACATTTTTATCATCACTCAATACATCAGAACAATTAAGAATTGCCTGGTAAAGTGACTGGCTGCAGCTGAAAGCTTAATAGTACAGCTCGTGGGCTCGTCAGAGGCAGTTGATGGCACTGGTGAGGACTGCAACGACAAGGACCTGTTGTTGACCATTCTGACCGTGGAGGAGGTTTACCAGAATTATGGCATCCTAGCCAATGGCACAGAGCACATGGGCCAGGCGGCTCAGTTGGCTAGAGCATCACCCCATACACCAAAAGGTTGCAGGTTGATTCCAGGTCAGGGCACATACCTAGGTTTCAGGTTCGATCCCCCATCTGGGCATGTACTGGAGGCAACCAATTGATCTTTATCAGTAAGCATGTCCTTGGGTGAGGATTGGGGGGGAGGGAAGGACACCTACCAAGTGATATAGGATGGTGTGAAAGGTGGTGCCAAGGAAAAAAGATTAGTAGCTCAGTTTATATCAAACTTCTTTAAGCATTTTCCAGAGTTGGCTGCTTCTGCTATCAATGTACAGTCCTTTGTGAGGATGAAGATGTATCAATTTGCTGGCAAGCAGTTAAGAACTTCCTCAATTTGCCACTGGAGAAAATCTTCCCCCAGTGGCAGATATTCTAATACAACTTTTGCAGATGACTGCAGAATTTAACTTAGTGAACAATGCCTTGTTAACTTTATTTAAGATGGATGTAAAAGGTACTTTAGGTGGCTTATTCAGCCAAATTCTTCAAGGAGAGGACATTCTTAGAGTATGAGCAATTATAATCCTTTCTACAAAATTAAGACTTTACCAGATGGAGTCTTAACAAAGGAAGTAAAGGAACTTATACTAACTGAAGCCAAAAAGGTCCTAGAAGATGTGACTCAGGAAGAATTTGCCCTGTTCATGAAGATACTATCTGGGTTAAAAAGCTTATAGATAGTGAATGGAATACAGCAACTTGTAGAGTTGGTAGCTGAACAGATAGACCTGGAACAAACCTTCAACCCAGCAGATCCCAACTGTATGGACAGGCTCTTACAGTGCATTTGGCAGGCGGCACCCCTCTTTCAAAATGTGCATTCTAGCCCTAGCTGGTTTGGCTCAGTGAATAGAGTGTCGGCCTGCGAACTGAAGGGTCCCAGGTTCAAATCTGGTCAAGGGCACATGCCTGGGCTGTGGGCTTGATCCCCAGTGGGGGGCTTGCAGGAGCAAGTGGTCAATGACTCTCTCTTATCATTGATGTTTCTATCTCCCTCTCCCTCTTTCTTCCTCTCTGAAATCAATAAAAAATATTTTTTTAAAATGTGCATTCTACATGCTTTGTGACATCTGTGAGCAGGCTCACGCTGACCTCAGGTCCTTGACTACCCCAGTGGAAAGTCTCGATATACAGTTGGAGTCATTGACACTGTTGATGGAAATTATTTCATTTTGTGGTGACATGGAAAGGTTAGGAACAAATCTAAGGAAACTAATAAATTATTGGAATATATGCCTCCCTCCAGAAGCAGCAGAAAACGAGGAGAATCCTGGCAATGAAGAACCCAAGCTGCAATTCAGTTATGTGGGATCGTTAGATTATGCCCCCAGGTCTTGCCTTCATCCATTAACTTCACCCTATGGGGGTTGGGTTAAGCCAGTTTTACTTCATTCTGAAGATTTCAAATGAAAAGTTACTTTGAAATTTAAAATGTAGGGCATTTCTCCTCCTCAAAATGATGATAAGCAAAGGTGTAATTGGTTGTTGCTTGTTAACTATCCATAGTTATCTCAGCAAACAAAGCATGGATATAAACAGTGTTATTCCCCCTTTCCCCTAGTCTATTGGCATTTATTCACTTTGTCTTTCCTAAGCAAGGTTACTACAAACTAGATTTCAGTTTTTCCTCTATTGGACTTCAATATGAAAAAAAATTGTTTTTTCATTTTTAGCTCAGTAGACATTCCCAGAAGCTGTTAGAGCAAGGTGGATGTTTTTACATGATAGCATGCTGCTCAAGGAATGAATTGAGCAAAGAAAAATGTTTCAGGTTGGTCTTGCAGACTCATAGAAGAAAGCCTGGATTTATTCTTGAACCTCTCCAGGCCTTGTCTTGGCTGTTTTCCCAGAGATGGTTCTCCAGTGGGACCACACTTACTAATGATAAAACAGACTGAACTTACTTCTGTCACTGCCTGCCTCTCAGAATCAGTCATTGTAAGTCTTGCAGCCTGGAGTCTGGGTTTTTCTTGCAAGAATTAAATAAAACTGTAGACAAACAAACAATAAAAATCATTGATTTCAAGTTTTCCTTCAGAGCTATGTCATATAGGGCCTGCCCAGCTGCAGACCATCATCAACTAAATACTGGGCAGTTCTTAGCAGAGCTCCTCATTCTCCAAACATAATGGGTCTTCTTCCTGAAACTGGACTGGGATAATGAAGAACTATTCCCGGGCACTGAAGTGTTTGTTAAGAGAGCTGCAATATCTTGGTAATGCATTTGACTGCAATGTTTTTTTCTCCAGTGGCCTTCCAGAGGTTGAGGGGTCTTGCAATGGTTCGGGATAGGACTTGAGGAGAGGAACCCTGGTGTTGATGGAGAATGGTTTCCTTGAGCTGTGGTTTGTTGACAAATTTGGGAGAGTAAAGGAGATCTTTCCAAACCTAGCAGCCATTCCTATAGAACTATCTTGTGCAAGTCTTGCGGTAGATGCTGTCCAGTAGATGGCGCCTCTAACTCTCATATTGCCTTAGTTTATAAATTGCTTTTTCCATTACTAAGTATTCCCCCACACTCCCCGGGGCTTTTAAATAATCTGGCATGTTGTTGATTCTTTTGATTCTCTTAGAAGGTAAAAATGGTTCTCATAGATGAAGAGACAATAAATGCAAAAGAAGGACTGTTGGAGCAAGTCTTACTGCAATTCATATGAAAGACACCACAAATGAACTAAGCATAAAAACAGGTATAGAAATTAGGTATAGAAAAGTGAGTTTCCACTCAAAATTCTTCCTCCCTCCCTCTCCCTCTCTCTCTCTCCCTCTCTCCTTTCTTTTTTACCTCTAGACACTTCCAGTGCTTTGTATTTTCAGAACTTCCACAGCTGAAGATTTTCCTTTGAAAAGAGAATCCACTTACTTTTTATTTGTAGAGTCTCAGCAGTACAATTTTCTATAGGAAGTCACCACTGCGTGAAGCAGGCAAAACTCAGAAAAATGATGTCATTTTAAGAGGCTGCAGCACTAATGATCAATTTAAATACTGTCTGGCAAGTGCTGGGGGAAACCCAGGGACTACTGGAGCATCTAGAAGGGGACCAAAGGTCCTGAAGCAAGAGAGAATACATGGGCTAGTTGAAAGGAAATCTGAAGAAGCTTTCGGTCACAGGCCTAGGGGAGGCTTGATGATGAAGGAGCAGCAGGAGTCAGCCAGGCAAATGTAGATGGTAAAGAGGTATTGGGACTGGGTGCCTGTTCCTGAGAGAAGTAAGGCCAGCATCTGCAAAGGTCGGAGAGAGAGATACAGAGCCTATTTCAGGGAAAGCTTAAGATCAGTGTCAATCACTTATTTACACATTCATTGATTCTTGTGTGCCCTGACTGGGGACTGAACCTGCAACCTTGGTGGGGCGGGAGGGAGCTCTAACCACCTCAGCAACCTGGCCAGGAAAGCACTTGCCGAATTTGAGCAGCTTTATTAAGAGCTGCATCTCCCACCCCTACCCCCACCCCCAAGCTGGTGTCACTCAGTGGTTGAGCATCGACCAATGAACCAGGAGGTCACAGTTAGATTTCCCCTCAGCGCACATGCCTGGGGTTGGGGCTTGATCCCCAGTAGCGGGTGTGCAGGAGGCACCCGATCAATGTTTTCTCTCAGCATTGATGTTTCTATCTTTCTCTTCCTCTCCCTTCCTCTCTGACATCAATGAAAATGTATTTAAGAAAAAAACAAACTGCATGTCCTGTGTCAAAACCAAGAATATGTTTATCTAAAGCAACGGGCAATTGTTATTTTGTTTGATTTGCTTTAGCAACTGCATCCTGTATCAGGCGCTCCTGCACCAAAATGCGAATTGCCTTAAGCATTACCAGGTAATCATTATGATTTTGGATCTGAAGGTTAGATAAAACCATTACCCCAACCTTAAAATCAGGATTATTTACATCCAGATTGATGAATGGCTCCGCATTTTTAGTTGCATTGCCGGTATTCCTTCCCTTTTCTTTACCTCTCAAGTCAGAATGCTCCAAAAGCTGTCTTTTAAATACTGAAACCTGAGATTGTGGCGCTAAAGTAAATTGACTAGTAATCCACAACTGTAATCTATTATACTATTTATTTCCGCAAATAAATTCATCTATTCAAATCTGGGGCAAAAGCTAGTCGACGAGGATGGGATTCGAACCCACGCGTGCAGAGCACAATGGATTAGCAGTCCATCGCCTTAACCACTCGGCCACCTCGTCCCAGAAGTCTGTCTTTTCCTGGTAGCTATAGGGAGTAATACTAGGGGCTGTGACGCATTATTATGATGGCCGCCATTTTGTACGGAAGCAAAAAGCAGATATTTTTTATACCAAGTAATCAGAAGAAGATGGCTGCTCCCACGATATGGGAGATCTGCAATGAGGGAAACAACAACAAAAAAATTAGTAGACAATGAGAAACCTCGAAGGACATAAAATTGACGTACAGGCTGGAAAGGAAGCCGGGTTAAAGGAGCCTTCGGAATGGGGTTGCCCCGGCGTCTAAGGGGCGGAGCCGACGCCTAGAGCGGCTTTGCGCTTGCGCAGCATCTAGGCGGTTAGATTTGAATACGGCCCGGAGGCTGCCCGGCGCTGCGCGGAGACACTGAGGCTGTGGTGAACGACCTCTCTGAGGACCGCGCACCCCAAACTGGTCCGAGGAGAATTTGTCAAGCAGGAGGCCCGGCAGGTAAAGAGAATGGGCTTTCGTTCTGGGCTGCTGGCGGCGACGGCGCGGGGGCAGTCAGGTTTTGTCTGAGGGCTCTGAAAGTCCGGGGCGGGAGGTCGGGGACGCGCCCTCAGCCCACGAAAGCGCCGGGCCCAGAGTGGGGCTTTCTTTCCTCGCCTGGGCCCGCTTCTTGTGCCGCCTCCCCCCTCCCTGCTCCCGGGCAGCTCCCACCCACACCTGCGTCCCTGGGCCGGCGCGGCCTGCGCTCCCCGCTCCCCGCTCGTCCTCGCGCCCTGCTGCTCTTCCCTGGGGAGCTCTCGGTATTTTGACCCAGTCTTTTCTTAGCTGTAAACGAAGTGACAGCAACAAGCGATTGTAAACTCTCGGCCAGTCGTGGTTTATTTACAGTGTTTGGAGTGCTACCGGCACTGAACAGACTTTCGGTTTCCTGCAGATAAAATAACATTAGCAAATAAGCCGGTATTAGTACTCCAAAAATAAGCTTTTATAAATCTTCCTCTGTCCATTATTAGCTCAGAGTTAAAGCCCCTTTTCTTGCTTGTTTATCTTAATACTAGAGTTTAACAAAAAAATCTTGGAAAATTGCCGATAAGTTCATAGAAATGTCAGAGGAGACTAAGCAAAGCTTACTCTAGATATTAAGATTGAAGTTTCATTTCAATTGAATTAGATCAATCGAATTCCTCAGGTTATTTATTGGGTTTCATATTGTCTTATGCTAGGGCTGGGAGCAGCTGATTCAGAGTCCCTAATGTAAAAGAGCTTACAGTCCAGAAAGGGATATAGTATACACAAATAATTATGATACAAGACAAGGTAAAGGATTCCAGGACGTGTTCCAGTTGTGTGGGAGCACCTTATTTGATACCCCTAGCTATGGAGACGAAAGGAGGCGTCATGGAGAAAGTGGCATTTGAGGTGTAACTTGAAGGGAGGAATGATTTATGGAGGTAAATGTACCCTAAGATTTTGCTAATTGAAGGTCAAGTTAAAAGCAGTATAATTCTTCTTGGCTCTGTGATGACTGGAAATGTTTACAAGATGTCAAAGAGATGCAAACTGAGTGAAAATGTTTGGAGTGGTAGTATTAATGATGTTTCTGATGATAAATAAGAGACTGTATTAGATACTCTAGATATTGATAGGACAACTGTCCCATAAAACCTTCAGTGATGATGGTAACGTTTCACATCTACATTGTTCAACTTGGTACCCATTAGTCACATGCGACTATTGTTGCTATTGTGACTGAAGAATGGAATTTTAAATTTTATTTTCATTAACTTAAGTTTAAATAGCTTACTGTATCAGACAGCACTGGGCTAGAGCCTGTCAGTGGACGCTATGGAACATATTAACTCTAGTTATTGCTAGTGTAATTACAGGAGTGGACAAAGAGCCAGAAAATAAATATTTCAGGCTTTGCAGACTTCATGGTCGCTGGCATGGTCTCTGTCACATACTCTTTTTTATTTGTTGTGTTTTGTTTTCTACAACCCATTCAAAATGTTAAAAAAACAAAACAACAACAAAAAACCACCACTTTTAAGGCCCTATTTGGCCCAATAGCTTTGTTTGCAGACCTCTGGGTTATTTAGACTAGTAGTTCCTAAACTTTCTTGACTCATGGTGCCCTTAGGCCAAAAGAAATACTTATGGGTTCCATTTGTTAGTCAGATCCAGACAATTTAAAGAGTTGCTAATAAGTTGAAACAAATGTATTTCCTAACTACATAGTAGCCTTTTAAAAATAATAATATGCATAAATTGAAGGAAAATATATTTTAATTTTATTCTTAATGATCACAATTATTTACTAACTAGAAGCCTGATTTACAAAATTTGTGCAAGGGGCTCAGCCCCCACTGCCACGGTGGCCTTGGGCCTCTGCCTCGGTGCCCACCCGCTGCCCGCTGCAGCTTGGTCCGGAAGGACGTCTGGTCTAATGAGCATATTACATTTTTATTATTATGGGTTGGATATGTGTGCCTGTTGAGCATTGTACAACTTCTCAAATCTTGGAGTTAGATCAGCCACTGCCTCCCTCATTTCCTGTACCACATTGATGAAAAGAACTACTTTATATCACAGCATCTGCCAAAGACCCAACTTTGCAATAATACAGGGTGTTCCCATAACATGTATACAAACTTTAACCCGCTAATAGCTCAGTTAATGTTTCTTTTCAACCAGACTAAGATTTGAACAAAGGAAGTTCATCCTAAAATGCTACTGGAAGTTTAAAAACGCAGTTGAAGTACAAACACTGCCTTTATAATTAATTATTCACAGGTGTCCCCCCCCAAAAAATTTATACACACTTTAACAGCTGTTAACGCAACTAATTTTCAGTCCTTTTCAGATTTAACTGATTTGAAATAAAGGGTGAAGCTAGACTAAGCTTTGAACAACAACAAAAAATTTATCCACTAGACTTTTTATGGGGATACTTGCAACATTCGACGAATTGAGGACACTCAAATACTCAACGAAATGATTCTTGATGTTTGTGATTCCATTGCTTCAAGTTCTCAGCAGTGCCTGGACCAGAATGGTCATCAGTTTGAAAACAGCCATTGACAAAAAAATTATTCATTTATGTAGATTCTTTTAAATTTTGAAAATGAACTGTGTTAATAAATTCTGACTTTATAGTCATTCAAAGTGTGTATACATTTTGGGGGCACATCCTATATGTTATCAAAACTAATGCAATACGAATGGATACTATTTTGAGCTAGTAGTTCATATGGTGCCTGACATGAGAACGGCTATTTCTCACAAACTTTAAAATATCTCAGGACACCTCTGTGAGTATACAGAAGCACCCCAGGTGCAGTTTCAGAACCAATCAATAATCAACTAATGTGGCAGTGATCAAAAATTCAAACATAATAGCATTTTATTTATTATTAGTAGCCCTGCGCATGAATTTCTGTGCCAGTAGCTCGCTGCTGCAGTAGCTCTCTGCCCACTGCTCCGCCCTCCTGTAGCTCCCCCCGTCCCCCACCCCCGTCCCCCCCCCCTATAGCTTGCTGCTCTGCCCCCTCCTGTAGCTCTCACCATCCACTTGTAGCTCCATGCCCAACCCTCCTGATCCGTGATCCGCTCCTTACGTGGTTGGTCATTACGCTATTTGCATATTACATCTTTATTATATAGAATTTTAATACATTTTTATTGATTTCAGAGAGGAAGAGAGAGGGAGAGAGAGCTAGAAACATCAATGATGAGAACGAATCATTGATTGGCCACCTCCTACATGCCCCCTTTGGGGATTAAGCCCCCAAACCAGGCATGTGCCCTAACTGGGAATCCAACCATGACCTTCTGGTTCATAGGTCCACGCTCAACCACTGAGCCAAGCCAGCCAGGCCATAACAGAATTTTATAAATGAGGCTTAACATGGGAATCTAGGGTCTCCTATTTCTATTGAATTTGGAACTTATAGTTATGTGATAAATAGGATAATTTTAAAAGGAGACTTTAATAATTTTTAAATCTCTCCACTTAAGTGCCAGCTAGTTTGTAGATTAGACAAGAATGATGTTCAATGATCATTTTAAACAGTGAAGATGCTTAGGTGATTCTGATTAGATAGTATTTAATATCATTATTTGTGAATTTGAATATGTTTCTGAATTTTAAAATATTCTCAAAAAGAAAAAATATGCAAGTCAGTGATCATAAAGTAACTTTAAAGAATTATTTCTTAATTATTCATTCAGCAAATTGGTACTATGCTGGGTTCTGAACTTAAGAGACACCACCCCTATTCTCATAGTTTACTGTTGGGGCAAGGGTAGTTTGGGGAGATAACAGGAATAAATTAATTTACATAACAGACTTAAATTACAGTGTGGTAATACTACAAAGTATTACCACAGTAATACTTTGCAGTGCTACAAAGAGTGCTTTTCTTGGCTTTCTTGACAAGGGAGAATATAAATTGAATGCCTCAGGAAAGAACTTTGTGTGTGCAAGAATAGAAATACTAGTTGGCTAGTATGGTGAGTAAGGAAGACAGTGATATGAGAGACAGTATGAAGTATGAGGGGCAGATAGGGATCAGGTCTTGTAGAGCTTTGGTAGGTCCTGGTGAAGTTTATCTCAGTATGATGGGAAGCCATTGAAGAGTTTTAAGTAGGGGAATATAACTGCCTAATATGTGGAAAAAGGAATGGGAGGGGGGAGGAGAGACTAAGTGAAAGCAGGGATACCAGTGAGGTTGATTGCAGTATTGTACATGAGTTATAATGGTAGCTTGAACTATGGTGGTAGTACTAAAGATAGAAGTAAATGGATTTTGGAATATATATTGGAAATAGAACTAAGACTTGATGATGGATAAGAAGTGGAAATAGCTGCCATACTTGTTTGATCTCTCTCTCTTTTCTCTTTTATTGGTCTTAGAGAGAGGATGGGAGAGAGAGAAAGAGGGAGGGAGGGTGGGCAGGAGGGAGGAAGGAAGAGAAAGAGAGATACCCTCAATCTAGGTATCTACTAGTAGGTATGTGCCCTGACTGGAATCAAACCCTCCACCTTTCAGTGTACCAGTCAATGCTCCAATCAACTCAGCCACACCTGCTAGGGCACCCTTATTTGGTCTCAAAGGGAAAGTTTTCAAAGTTTCACTATTAAATTTGTTTGCTTTTGTTTTTGAAATAGATATTGTTTATTAGATTAAGGAATTTACTTTCTATTCCTAGTTTGCTAAGTTTTTCTTTTGTTTTAAACATGAAAGGATGTTTAAAGTTCATCAAACTTTTTTTTATTGGTTAAGATGATCATGATTGCCCTAACCGGTTTGACTCAGTGGATAGAGCGTCGGCCTGCGGACTGAAGGGTCCCGGGTTCCATTCTGGTCAAGGGCATGTACCTGGGTTGCGGGCACATCCCCAGTAGGGGGCGTGCAAGAGGCAGCTGATCGATGTCTCTCTCATCGATGTTTGTAGCTTTCTATCCCTCTCTCTTCCTTTCTGTAAAAAAATCAATAAAATGTAAAAAAAAAAAAAAAGATGATCATGATTTCTTTTTCATTTTAATCCGTTAGTATGATTAATTATAAAATTTTCTAATGTTAAATCAATTTTGCATTTCTGGAATAAAACCAACGTGACCATGATATATATATCCTTTTTACAAATTGCTAGCTCCTTTTTGCTATTTATTTAGGATTTTTATATTAATGTAGTATAATCTTTTCTTTTTAAAAAAATATTTTTATTGATTTCAGAGAGGAAGAGAGAGAAACATCAATGATGAGAGAGAATCATTTATCTGCTACCTCCTGCATGCCCCACACCAGGGATCGAGCCCGCAACCTGGGCATCAGTGTGCCCTGACTGGAATCAAACCTGAACCTCCTGGTTCATGGATGGATGCTCCACCACTGAGCCATCCTGGCTGGGCAACTTTTCTTGTATTGTATTTATCTGTGTATGGTGGGGTAGGGTGGATGCTTGTGTATGTCAGATGGAGGTGGTTGCAAGGAAAGAGCTTTTTTTTTTTTTTCTAATATATATTTAGAGAGGAAGGGAGAGAGAGAGAGAGAGATAGAAACATCAGTCAATGAGAGAGAATCATTGACTGGCTGCCTCCTGAACCTGCAGGCTGGGCATGTGCCCTTGACTGGAATCAAACCTGGGACCTTTCAGTCCACAGTCTAATGCTCTATCCACTGAGCCACACCAGCTAGGGCGGAAAGAGCTTTTTTAAAATACAAAATAATTAGATTAAAGTAGTGAAAGTGGTTGCTTTGGGGAAATGAGGAAATTGAAGATGCTTTATAAAAACTAATCTTGTACAATCAACTTATACTATGTACAAAAAACTAAAATTTAAAAATATTACTTTAACTAGATATGGGTGTTGTCTGTGAACAAGGGGGTAAGTGATACCAGAAGAATGGATGAGCAGAAAGTAATGGAGGACAAAATGAGAGGGTCAGAGATCAAATCCTAATAGATGCCCTCATCTTATATATATGTACAGCTGATTGAATAAGTTGATATTAAAAAATAAACATTTTTATTTCAGTTTGAATTTCAGGTGCATTATGAAGAATTGTTTCCTAATTTGTTTTTTGTCACATAGGATGAAAGCATATAAAATAAGATACCTTTTAAATAACAGCATTTTTATTTATTGCTAAAAATAAGAACATCGATTCTAACAGTTTGAGTACATGGTACTCATTTAGTGTTGTAATAGAAATGTTAATATTGTTGAGTCAAATCTCTAGTATTCTTTTTTTTTTAATGGAATTTTCTCTTACCCAGGGGTGAGATTCAAAAGTTAATGCATAAAGTAAAAATCTCATATAGTAATGGCTAGGGAGGAGCTAAGACCAATTAAGGAAATGTCAGGTTATGCCTCTTATTTCACACTTTTTTCAAGACAATCACTTATTGAGTGCAATTTTAAGTGTAATCAGCTGCACTATTTAAAACATTATTTTTGTATCTTAAAATAGTTTAGCTGAGTATATTTTCATAAGGTAAACATGCATAATATGCAAATCTAGTGTGACACTTAATTGACTTTATTTTGGGATTGAATTATTATGTAATCCATAAATATTTATAAACTAGGGCAAACCTTTATTTTAACCACTAAAATCCATATCATCCTATTCAGAATTCGTCGCTGATTTTATCTTAAATACCAGAGGCCCAGTGCACGAATTCATACACGAATGGGGTCTGGCCAGCCCGCCCCTATCGGGGCCCAATCAGGACCAGGCCGGCCTGGGGGAGGGGCTATAGGAGGTTGGCTGGCTGGCCCCACACCCTATTGGGGTAGGGGGGCCCATCAGGGGCAGAGCTGGCCTGGGAGAGGAGTTGCAGGAGACAGGTCGGCCGGCCCTGCACCCTGTTGGGGTGGAGTGGGGCAATCAGGGGCACGGCTGGCCAGGAGAGGGGCTGCGGTGAGGGGGGGTTTGGCCAGCCGCCCTGCCCTCAATTGGGGTGGGAGAGGCCAATTGGTTCACTGGCTGCAGTGAGCGTCATAGTAACTGGTTGTTCCAGTTCTGGTGTTCTGGTCACTGGCTTTTTTATATATAGACTAGAGGCCCGGTGCATGAAATTCGTGCATGGGGGGGTGTCCCTCAGCCCAGCCTGCACTCTCTCCAATCTGGGACCCCTTGAGGGATGTCCGACTGCCTGTTTAGGCCCGATCCCGGTCAGACATCCCTCTCACAATCCAGGACTGCTGGCTCCCAACTGCTCACCTGCCTGCCTTCTTGATTGCCCCTAACCACTTCTGCCTGCCAGCCTGATCACCCCCTAACCACTCCCCTGCCAGCCTGATTGCCCCTAACTGCGCTCCCCTGCAGGCCTGGTCACCCGCAACTGCTCCCCCCTGCAGGCCTGGTTACTCCTAACTGCCCTCCCCTGCAGGCTTGATCGCCCCCAGCTGTCCTCCCTTGCAGGCCTGGTCCCTCCCAACTGCCTTCCCCTGCTGGTCTGATTGCCCACAACTGCCCTCCCCTACTGGCCATCTTGTGGCAGCCATCCCATCTTTGACCACATGGGGGCAGCCATCTTGTGTGTTGGAGTGATGGTCAATTTGCATATTACTCTTTTATTAGATAGGATAATCTTAAATATGATTTTCCAGGAGTATTGATTATAATAGAGTATATAGTTTAAACGCCTCAAAATTTCTGGTCTTATGGCCCCATAGTGTAGCTTTTCTTCCTTTTTTTTCCCTTCTGTCTTTCCCCGGAAGGTAATACTAAAGTCAAAATTCTGTTCTTAGCCCTAGCTGGTGGCTAAGTGGTTAGAGCGTCACCCCGAGGAGTGGGTTCAATTCCAGTCAAGGATACTCCAGTCAAGGGCATGTACCTCAGTTGCAGACTCAGTCCCCAGCTGCCTCCTGCATGCCTCCTTTTGGGTGTGTGCCAGAGACCAATCCTTGTGTCTCTCTCACATGGGTGTTCTCTCTGTCTCTCCCCCTTCCACTCTCTCTGAAAATCAATGGAAAAACATATCCTTGGGTGAGGATTAACAATAAAAATATCTACTCTTAATCTCTTCATGGGTTGTACTTTCTCTTCTTTCTTTCTCACCTTTTCTAATATTGTGTTTGTTTCAGAAAAGGTTTTCTTCAAAATGGATGGGATGTCTTCAGAGACTAATGAAGAAAAGTAAGTTCATGCAATGCCTCTAAAAGTGTTAAACTTTATCAGAGAAAAGATACTTCTTCAACTAGTAAGACCTATTGACTTTGTAACATTTATTTTTTCCTTTGGAAGAGAATGGAAGAAGATTTCACAAGTTATTAATAGGTCTTCCTTGCCATATCTTTATATAAACTCATTTAGAGTCCAAACTGAGAGAGGCTTTAGAGACCATGTCTCATCTCTTCAATTTAAGGATGAGAAAATTGAGGCATAAAGAAATGAAAGGATTTGTCTAAAGTTGGCATCACAAACTGGTGGCCTGTTTACAATCAAAAACATAATTTTTTTCCCCTAAGCTATGTTTTTTAATTTTTGAATTAGTTGCCAAATTTCAAGATTTCATATAACAATTAGATTTTCACCTTCTCTTAAAAAATCAGCTGTGGCTACACTGGGTTTATATTTATACTTGGCAACAATTCACCTGGGTGGAGTAATGGCTATGACCTTCAGACTAGTCAGAAACTCTCCATTATAGTCTCCATCCCACCTATTTTTCTTACATTTACTAAACTATGTATTTTGCCTTCATAGGCATTTGAATGTTTAAAACCTGGTCTAAAAAGTCACACAGTAGTAAAACCAGAACTAGAATCTCTTGATTTATAACCCATTTATCTTATAATTGTACCTTTGTAAATATTTTAAAATATGTTGTACTGTGTTCTAAGAGATAGTATTGTAGTATACAATATGTATTTTAACCAGTTCACTGCCACGCATCTAAAACGAAAACCATCCCCATGTGCCAAGATATTTTGAATGTAATTAAAAAAATCACCTGACTCTGAAGTTTGAATAAAGGATGTCATCTTCTTCTTGGGAGGTGCTTGGTTTGATTATTTCTTCATCTGATGCCATTTATGGGGATTGAATTTTATTTGCACAATATACTATATGACAACGATAAATTCAGTAATAAAATAATGACAATTTTCAGTTCTACGGAAATATCAACAAAAGTGAGCACAAAATAAAAATAAACCATCGACATGAAAAGCCTTGAAAACACTAAATTTTGTTGATGCTCCAAAGACCAAATTTGTAAAAAAATAATGACGAATGCACCCCACTTTACCATTTTAAGTGTGAAATTCATGATAACACAAACAAATCTCAAGTGTCACAATGACCAAAAAAAATCTCACGTGTCTCAGTGTTTATCTCTCACATGTCTGAATGGCAGCCCTATATATTGATATTGGAATTTCTTCCATATGTGCTGGAATATATACGAATTTAAGTTACCATAATTTTCATTACAAACCCAGAGATGTCACTAACAAGTCTGATTTTAAAATTGGGCGACCAGAGTTGATATGCAAGTATAGACGCGTGTGGCATGTGAAGAAGGTCCACTACTTGTGTATATAGACGCTTATGGCCTACAAAGGGTTAAAACACTGACTATAAATATTGAATTTAGTGTTATAAATTTTGCTAGGTGAAAGTAATGCCAAGTGTTAAGTGAAAGTGATGGCCAATTTAAAAGCATGTAAGGGATACTGTGGACTTTTGAAAATTCATTCTTCTTTCAGTGTCTATGTAAAATTTTTTTTCTCTTTCAGTGACAATATAGAGAGACCTGTTAGAAGACGACATTCCTCAGTAAGAAATACTTATATTTAAATTAATTGTTAACATTTTTTGAATGATGACTATGTACAACAGTAATTTTGACTGTGGCATCACCATCCCATCCCCACTGGCTTCTCTTGCTTTCTGGATAGACTCAAATGTTTTACCTGATTCACAATTCTATAAATACATTAAAAATTTTTATTTCATTAATTTCATGGTAATTTTATGAATTGTATGCTATATAAATTATACTTTAATAAAGCTGTTTTAAAAAGTTTTTAAACTGCCCTGGCCCGTGTGGCTCAGTTGGTTGGGCATCTTTCCATGCACCAGGAGTTTGCTGGTTCTCTTCCTGGTCAAGGGCACATGATGGGCTTGTGAACTCAACCCCAGGTAGGAGGTGTGCAGGAGGCAGCTTTCCTACAATGTGCTCTCTCTCCCTCACCCTTCCTTTCTCTCTAAAAATCAATAAACTATTCTTTTTTTTATTTTAAAGTATATGCATACTAGAAGCCCGATGCACGAAGATTCGTGCTAGAATGGGCTTTTCTTTCCCTGGCTGCTGGCACCGACTTTCCACTCCGGCCCAGCCCCTTTCCGCTCAGGCCCTGGAGCTACCTCTTTCTGCTCCAGCCCCGCTTTTCCATGCTGTCCAGAGGCCCTGAGAGACCAGGGGTGGGGCAGAACGCCTGCGTCGCCATGGCGACAATGCAAGTGTCCTGTCCCCCATCACTTGGTGCCTGTTTGGCTGGTGGTGTAGCAGAGGTATGGTCAATTTACATGTTTGTCTATTATTAGTTAAGATATATATATATATATATGTATATATATATATATCTTAACTAATTGGCTGGTGGTATAGCGGAGGTACGGTCAGTTTACATGTTTGTCTATTATTAAGATAGATAGATATATTTATTTATTTATTTATTTTAAACTGGTATACAAAGCTATAGCAAGACCCCAAAATATCCAACTTAAACTGATTTGAGCTAAAAATGTATTGGGTTATGAAATTGAAAAATCCAAAGATAGGAATGACTTTAGGCATGATTTACTGACAAGGGGTTCCAACAATATAATCAGTACTAGGATCTCCTTTCACTTTTTCTACTCTGGCGGCTTTCTCTGGGTAATCTTCATTATTAGACAGGTTCTCTGTGCTTACTACTTCCAGGTTCAAGTCCTACATGGAAAAGTAGTGTGTATATCCTCAAGATAAAAACAACTCAGGGTTGAATCGTTTGGCTTAATTATCTTGATATGGGTCAAGACCTCATTCCTGAACCAATCACTATTGCTGAGAGAATATCATGTGTAGATTGTTCTAGACCACGGCTACATGTTGTACCCTAGGTTGAAATGAGCTTTACCCAGACCACATGGGATCAGAGTTAGAAAAATAATTGGGGAAGGTAGGCAGAAGGGAGAAGGGAATAGATACCAAATATTTAAATGAGCCACAAAGCAAAGCACTGAACAGTATGATTTTGAGGAATTTGAGAGGTTTTTACAGGAATTTTAGCATCTCTACCTTTTACTCATGGTATAACTTGAAATGAACTGATTATTAATAGATATGCCAGATTTTCTTCAGTAATTCTCTTACTTATAGATTTTGAAACCCCCAAGGAGTCCTCTTCGGGATCTGAGAGATGGGAATGAAATAGTTCAGGTACGTTTCTAGTGTAAATGCTTTATAAATGACTATTTTTAGTGATATTGTTAATAGTAAGGAACTTTATTAGCCATATGAAGAGAGAACATCATAAATGATTCTCTATTGAATATGAACAAGTAAGCATACCATGGTGTTCAGATTAAAATCCAAAGACCTGAGTAAGCTGGCATTCATGATTTTTAACTCCTATTTACTTTGCAGCCTTCTTTCTTGCTTCTTTCACATATATCTCACCAATTAGAATTGCTTACTATTCCCCAAGCAAGACATGAACTCTGGAACCTGCAAGTATTTACATATGATGTTCCCTCTGCCTAGATGGCTAGTTCTTCCATTATTCCTTTTTGTTTTATTAAAAATTTTTAAAAAATATACTGAAAGTAGGAATAGTTTTATAGTGAATGCTCATATAGTCATCACCTATATTCTATAATTAATAATTTATCATACTTGCTTTATTATAAATCTGTAGCCCTCTTTATTTAGTAATTCCTATTTGTCTTTCAAGACTCAGGTTTGGAATCACTTTTCTCAGAAAAATCATTCCTCTATACCTTATATTGTAATTGTTTACCAATGTCCTTTCTAAATTGAGAGCTCCTCAAAGGCAAGAACTTTATCATGTGTTTGTAAATTTATTGTGCCTATCCCAGCTGGCATGGCTCAGCGGTTGAGTGTTGACCTATCAATCAGGAGGTCATGGTTCCATTCCTGGTCAGGTTCTATTCCTGGGTTGCAGGCTTGATACCCAGTAGGGATGTGCGTGAGGCAGCTGATCAGTGATTCTTTGTCATCAATGATGTTTCTACTCTCTCTCTCTCTCCCATCCTCTCTGGGGGAAAAAAAAAAGTATTGTGCTCAGTACATAATGGCTTCTAATAAATTTTGTTGATGGATGCAATGCAAATAGTTTTAGAGACATATAATTCTGAGTGCTCATTCTACTGTGGCCTCTTTAATCTTTCTTCCTTTTTTTTTCTCACTTTCACTTAAAAAAATGTTTTTTTCAATTAGTGTTTCGGGTTTTCTTTTTTTATATATATGTACAAGAGGCCCAGTGCATGAATTTGTGCACAGGTGGGATCCTTTGGGGTGGCCTGTGGGGATCAGGCCAAAACCTGCAGTCCAACGCCGCCTGCAGCTCCTACCTGCCGCTCCCGCTCATCCCGGCCCCACTGCGCCTGCCGCGGGCTCGCGCCCAATCAGTCCCAATGGGGAGAGGCTCATGCTGCTGCAGCAGCACTTGCCAGCTGTGAGCCCTGGGACTGGTGCCCTCCCAAGGGGAGTGGCCTCCAGGATCAGGCCTAAACCGGCTGACAGACAACCCCCAAGGGGTCTCAGATTGCAAGAGGGCACAGGCCAGGCCAAGGGACCTCACCAGTGCACGATCGGGGCTGAGAAGGGACCGCGGGAGGGCTCCAGGGCATGTCTGGCCCCGTCTTCTCCTTTCCCAATTGTGGCTGATCAGGGCCGGCTGGCCAGCTGGCCGGGGAGGGACGTGGGAGGTTGGCCAGCCAGAGAAGACCACAGGCGGGCATGTCCAGGGCATGTCCAGCCCATCTCTCTCAGTCCCGATTGGCTGGACCCCAGCAGCAAGCTAACCTACCAGTTGGAGCATCTACCTCTGGTAGTCAGTACACATCATTGCAACTGGTTGGCTGGTCAACTGTCTGCCCCCTGGTGGTCAGTGCACGTCATAGCAAGCGTATTATGTTGAGCGGCCTTAGCATATTATGCTTTGATTGGTTGAACAGTCGACCGGTCACCAGCTGACTGGACACTTAGCATATTAGGCTTTTATTATATAGGACTGGAGGCCTGGTGCATGAATTCATGCACGGGCAGTTGGCCGGCTGGCCCCGCCCCCTGGTTGAAATCCTGTTTGAACTCCTGGTCAAACTCTCAGTCGGGAACCATTTGTATATTAGCCTTTTATTATATAGGATTTTTTTTATTGATATCAGAGATGAAGGGAGAGGGAAAGAGAGATAGAAACATCAATGATGGGAGAGAATCACTGATTGGCTGCCTCCTGCATGCCCCCTATTGGAGATCGAGTCTGCAACCTGGGCACGTACCCTTGATCGGAATCAAACCTGGGACCCTTCAGTCCACAGGTCATTGCTCTATCCACTGAGCCAGACCAGCTAGAGCTCTTGTTCTTTTTTTATTATAGTTTACATTCAGTATTATTTTGTATCAGAAGTTCAGCACAGTGCTTTGACAATCATAAAGTTCACAAAGTGCTCCCCTTGACATTTTTAGTACCCACCCAGTAATATTACGATATTACTGACTATACTAGAGGCCTAGAAAATTCGTGCACACGGGGGAGAGGGGATGGTCCCTCAACCCGGCCTGCACCCTCTCTAATCTGGGACCCCTCTCACAATCCAGACCACTGACTCCTAACCACTCACCTGCCTGCCTGCCTGATTGCCCCTAACCGCTCCCCTGCCAGCCTGATTGCTCCCAACTGCCCTCCCCTGCTGGCCTGATTGCCCACAACTTCCCTTCCCTGCCAGCCTGATCACCCACAACTGCCCTCCTCTGCCACGACCTGCCTCTGCCGGGACCAGCCTACTCCATGCCACACAGAGCCACGGGACCCCCAGGCCTCACTGCACAAGTGGTCGCCGGGCCCCACCTCTGCTGTGTGAGTGGCCATCTTGTGGCAGCCATCTTGTGACAACGTTGCACAAGGGTGTGATGCCACCTAGGCTTTTATTATATAGGATTCCCTATGCTGTACTTTACATCTCTGTGACTGTTTTGCAACTATCAGTAATTCTTAATTCCTTCATTTTTCACCCAGTTCCTCATTGCCTATCCCCTGGCACTCATCAATCTATTCTCTGTATCCATGAGTCTGTTTCTGTTTTGTTTGTTTATCCATTTTGTTCTTTAGATTTTACATATAAGTGAAATCATATGGTATTTGTCTCTCTGTGTCTGACTTATTTCACTAAGCATAATACCTTCCAGGTCCACCCATGCTGTCACAAATAGTAAGATTTCATTCTTTTTTATTGCTAAGTGATATTCCATAGCTTGCTTGCTTGTTTGTGTGTTTATTAATCCTCACCTGAGGATTTCCAGTGATTTCTTTTTAGAGAGAATGGATGGGAAGGAAAAGGGGGAGTGAAACATCGATGAGAGAGAGATATATCGATTGGTTGTCTCCTGCATGCACCCCAACTGGGGCTGGGGATTGAGCCTGCAACCGAGGTTCATGACCTTGACCAGGAATTGAACCCATGACCCTTTGGTCTGTGGGATGATGCTCTAACCACTGAGCAAATGGGCCAGGACATACCACAGCTTTTTTATACACTCATCTCTTGATGGGCTCTTGGGTTGCTTTCAGATCTTAACTATCTATAATAATAAAAGCATAATATGCAAATAGACCAGACAACCTTCCAGATGAAGCCAGGGCTGCGAGGGCCAAGGCAGCCGTGGCTGTGAAGGCCTACTCTTGCACGTATTGTGTGCATCGGGCCTCTAGTTGTAAATAATGCTGCAATGAACATAGTGGTGCATATATTCTTTTGAATTAGTGTTTTGAGTTTCTTTGGATATGTACTCAGAAATGGAATTGCTGGGTCATAAGGCAGTTCCATTTTTAACTTTTTAAAAAATACATATTTTTAGTAATTTCAGAGAGGAGGAGGGAGAGAGAGATAGAAAAATCAATGATGAGAGAGAATCATTGATTGGCTGCTTCCTGCACACCCCCATTGGGGATTGAGCCCGCAACCCAGGCATGTGCCCTTGACCAGAATTGAACCTGGGACCCTTTAGTCTGCAGGTCGATGCTCTATCCACTGAGCCAAATCAGCTAGAGCCATTTTTTAACTTTTTGAGGAACCTTCTTACTGTTTTCCATAGTGGCTGCACCAATCTGCATCCCCACCAACAGTGCATGAGAGTTCCCTTTTCACCTTATCCTTGCCAACACTTGCTTGTGGATTTATTGATGATAGCCATTCTGACAGGTGTGAGGTAATGATTTATTGTGATTTTAATTTGCCTTTCTCTAGATGATTTTGAGCATCCTATCTAATAAAAGAGTAATATGCAAATTAACCATCACTCCGATACATCCACAAGCCACACATACCAGCCAAATCAGGAGTGAGTATGCAAATTAACCCAAACAAGATGGCTGCAGCCACGGAGTGAGCAGGAGGCTTGGGTTTCCCTGGCAATGGAGGAAGCCAAGCTTTCCGCACACCCTGGCTGGCCCAGGCTTCCACTCAAGGCTACAAAGTTTTAATTATGGAAGATAAATAAATCCCAACAAAAATGGCGGCAACCACAGAGCAAGCAGGAGGCTTGGCTCCGCTCAAGGCTACAAAGTTTCAGTTATAGAAGATAAATTCCAAATACCAGGGCCTCCGCTTGGGTCGCCAGGGGGCGTGGCCGGCCTGCAAACCACCACAGGCCCCTCACCCAGGCCTCCCCACGCCCCAAGGTAACCCCCACCCTGATCCAGGACACCCTTCAGGGCAAACCAGCTGGCCCCCACCCATGCACCATGCCTCTATCCTATCTAATAAAAGAGTAATATGCAGATTGACCATCACTCCCAACACACAAGATGGCTGCCTCCATGTGGACACAAGATGGCCAGCAGGGGAGGGCAGTTGGGAAGGACCAGGCCTGCAAGGGAGAGCAGTTGTGGGCGATCAGGCCAGCAGGGGAGGGCAGTTGGGAGAGACCAGGCCTGCAAGGGAGGGCAGTTGGGGGCGATCAAGCCTGCAGGGGAGGGCAGTTAGGGGTGATCAGGCGGGTAGAGGAGGGAAGTTGGGGGCAACCAGGCCTGCAGGGAAGGGCAGTTGGGGGCGACCCAGGCCTGCAGGGGAGAGCAGTTGAGGTGGACAAGGCCTGCAGGCGAGAGCAGTTAGGGGTGACCAGGCCTGCAGGGGAGGGCAGTTAGGGGTGACCAGGCCTGCAGGGGAGGGCAGTTAGGGGCAAACAGGCTGGCAGGGGAGCAGTTAGGCATCAATCAGGCTGGCAGGGGAGTGGTTAGGGGGTGATCAGGCTGGCAGGCATAAATGGTTAGGGGCAATCAGGAAGGCAGGCAGATGAGCAGTTGGGAGCCAGCAGTCCTGGATTGTGAGAGGGATGTCCCAGAAAGATTGGAGAGGGTGCAGGCTGGGCTGAGGGACACACACCCTTGTGCATGAATTTCGTGCACCGGGCCTCTAGTCTTTTCATATGTCTATTGGCCATCTTTATGCCCTCTTTGGAGAAGTGTCTATTCAGATCTTCTGCCTATTTTTTAATTGGATTATTATATTTTTGGTGTTGAGTTGTATGAGTTTTTTACAAATTTTGGATAGTAACCTCTTATCAGATGTATCATTGGCAAATGTGTTCTCCCATTCAGTAGGTTGTTTTTTCTTTTTATTGATGTCCAATCTTTCTATTTTTCAAATACATTAAGCTTTTTTCTGCATTAGAGCCCCTGGACATAATCTGCCTAGAATGCTTTCCCTGTACCCAACCCTGACAAATAATACTTATACAAATAAAGTTTAGGTTTCAACTTAAATGTACTCTCTGAAAGAGATCTTTCCTCATTCTCAGGCTAAATTCGTTTTTTTATGTAGTTTTCCTTCATATCATTTACTATATTTTGAATTTTATGTTTGTATGGATTTTTTGTTTTAAAAATGTCAGTTTTGTCCTGGCTGGTTGGGCTCAGTGGATAGAGTGTCAGCCTGCGGATTGAAGGGTCCCAGGTTCGATTCCAGTCAAGGGCACATGCCTGGGTTGCGGGCTTGATCCCCAATAGGGGGTGTGCAGGAGGCAGCTGATCAATAATTCACTCTCATCATTGATGTTTCTATCTTTCTCTCCCTCTACCTTCCTCTCTGAAACCAATAAAAATATATTAAAAAATAAAATAAATTTTAAAAACTGTCAGTTTCACCATTAATTTCTAGTAGAGTAGGACTGTTTTCTTCTATCACTCAGCATGGGATCTAGAATATGTATTTCTAAATATGTTTATTTATTTTTTTTATTTTTATAAATCCTCACCTGAGGATATTTTTTTTGCACTGATTTTTAGGGAGAGTGAAAGAGAGAGGGAAAGACAGTGAGAAACATCAATGTGAGAGAAACACATTGATTGGATTGCCTCCTGCATGAACCCTGACCAGGGCCTGGGTGGGGGAGGAAACTGCAACCAAGGTATATGCCCTTGATCATAATCTAACCCGGGACCCTTTGGTCTGTAGGCCAGTGCTCTATCTACTGAGTCAAACCAGCTGGGTTTAAATTGATTTTAGAGAGGAAGGAAGGGAGAGGGGGAGAGAGAGAGAAACATCGATGAGAGAGAAATATCAACATCAATTGGCTGCATCCTGCATGCCCCTTGCTGGGGATTGAACCTGAAACCACATGTGCCTTGTTTGGAAATTTAATCAGTGACCTCTTGGTACATGGGTCAGTGCTCAACCACTGAGCCACACTGGCCTGGTTAGAATGTGTGTCTTTTTTATAATGTGTTTTTGTTTATTTTGTTTTTTATGTAATTTATTGGGGTGACATTGATTAATAAAATTATATAGGTTTCAGGGGTATCTTATCTAATAAAAGAGTAATATGCAAATTGACTGTCACTCCAAGACACAAGATGGCTGCCCCCATGTGGTCAAAGATGGCTGCCCCCATGTGGACACAAAATGGCCACCACAGTATGGTTGGCAAGGGAGGGCAGTTGTGAACAGTTGGGGGTGACCAGGCTGGCAGAGGAGGGCAGTTGGGGGAGACCAGGCCAACAAGGGAGGGCAGTTTGGGGGGACCCAGGCCTGCAGGGAAGGGCAGTTGAGGGGGACCAGGCCAGCAGGGGAGGACAGTTGGGGGTGACCAGGCCAGCAGGGGAGGGCAGTTAGGGGCGACCTGACTGGCAGGGGAGGGCAGTTAGGTGTCGATGAGGCTGGCAGTGGAGTGGTTAAGGGGTGATCAGGCTGGCAGGCAGAAGCAGTTAGGGGCAATCAGGCAGAGGCAGGTAAGTGGTTGAGAGCCAGCAGTTCCAGTGGGATCGGGTCTAAATGGGTGTTGGACATCCCTCAAGGGGTCCCAGATTGGAGAGGGTGCAGGCTGGGCTGAGGGACACTCCTCCCCTCCCCCAGCCCACGTGCATGAATTTCGTGCACCGGGCCTATAGTAATTCTTTAATACCGTGGTTGGTAAACTGCGGCTCGCAAGCCACATGCGCCTCTTTGGCCCCTTGAGTGTGGCTCTTCCACAAAATACCACGGCCTGGGCGAGTCTATTTTGAAGAAGTGGCGTTAGAAGAAGTTTAAGTTTAAAAAATTTGGCTCTCCAAAGAAATTTCAATCGTTGTACTGTTGATATTTGGCTCTGTTGACTAATGAGTTTGCCGACCACTGCTATAATACATCATCTGTAGATTGTATTGTGTGTTCACCACCCCAAGTCAAGTTCCCTTCCCCCTTCATCCTCTCCTACTTACTCCTCACCCCCTTTTAAGAAAATGTTTTGTTTTTCCTCGACTGAGGATATATTTTTCAATGATTTTTTTTTTTTTTTTTTTTTTTTTTAGAGAAAGAGGAAGGAAGGGAGGAAGGGGGGAAAGGAGAGAGAGAGAAAGAGAGACATTGATGTGAGAGAGACACATCATTTGGTTGCCTCCCACATGTGAGGGATTCCTTTGCAATTCAGGTACATGCCCTTGACCAGGAATTGAACCTGCGACCCTTCAGTGGGTGGGCTGACACTCCAACCACTTAACCACATCGGCCTGGGCAAAAAATGTTTTTAATGAACTTTAAATGATTAAATGATAGATTCATAGAGTCATAGAGCTTTAAAATCAATAGGACGTCACCAGTAATCTTTTTTGTTGTTGTTCCTCTTTATGGAAATCTTCAGTAAAAGGCAAAACATTTATGCCATCTGAAGAGAAACCAGAGTAATCTTGAATCTTTTCCCCCCCTCATTTTATAGATGAGAAATATGAGGTCCAGAGAAGTTAAATGTTTGTCTAAGCCTACACACCTACTTAGTAACAGACTTCAAATTAGAGTTCTAATCTAATTTCTAATATACCACACAAATTTTTCTTTTTTAGTAAGAAATATGCTAGTATTGTGATCTGAGAATACTGTTGAAGAGCAGTAGAAAGCCCCAGCCATTGAAGACTTGAACTAGTCTAGCAATTTCTGTTCCTGTCTCTTCTGATAGAACTAGTTAAAGTTAGTTTACAGAGATTACAGCCAGTGAAGAAAGAAGTGAATACAGTACCTTTGGAGGAATGCAGATCTAGTCTGTGTAAGACCACACTGCCTAGATCCACGATGCCTTCCAAAAATACTGAGGAGAGTGCAGTTTGCATTTTGAAGATCAGTTCGGAGGGAACTGACTTAGGTGATAAGTTGCTTGTCACACATCCTGTTTTTCATGCAGAAAACTTCACTTTAGATCTTCAAGGACTTCTGTAAAGAAAGCCTTTCTAGCATAAAAAGACATGTTAAAGTTGTAGGGAAAAAAAAGAAAGGTATTAATCTCTTTTAGTCCCAATATTTATTAACTGTGTCAGTATTATCATATTAATTTTGAGGTCACCTGTAGCATCTGCCAGGATGAACATTCCTGATTCTTTGTTATAATAAGACTTACGTTCAGGTATTCAGAATTATCACTGTGAAATTCTCTGTGGATGTTGTTTGTTTCTCTGTCTCGCTTTTTGTGTTTGGTATCCATGAGAGTAAAAATGTTTGCTCTTGTTAAGGAATATGAGGAAAAGTAAAAACTGTATATTATAATGAAAGATGCTCAACATTACTAATTACTGGGGAAATGCATACTATAACCACAACTAGAAGCCCGGTGCAGGAAATTCATGCCCAGCCTGCACCCTCTCCAATCTGGGACCCCTTGAGGGATGTCCGATGGGCAGTCAGACATCCCTCTCACAATCCAGGACTGCTGGCTCCCAACCACTTGCCTGCCTGCCTGCCTTGATTGCTCCTAACCGCTTCTGCCTACCAGCCTGATCACCCCCTAACCACTCCCTTGCCAGCCTGATCGACACGTAACTGCTCCCCTGCCAGCCCGATTGCCCCTAACTGCTCCTGCCCTCCCCTGCAGGCCTGGTTCCCCCCAACTGCCCTCCCCTGCTGGCCCAGTCACCCCTAACTGCCCTCCCTTGCCAGCCTGGTTGCTCCTAACTGCCCTCCCCTGCAGGCCTGGTCCCCCCCAAGTGTTCTCCCCTGCAGTCCTGGTGCCCCCCTCCCCTGCAGGCCTGGTCGTCCCCAACTGCCCTCCCCTGGAGGCCTGATCACCAGCAACTGCCCTCCCCTGGTGGCCATCTTGTGGCGGCCATCTTGTGTCCACATGGGGCAGCCATCTTGTGTGTTGGAGTGATGGTCAATTTGCATATCACCTCTTTATTATATAGGATGAGATATCACTTCATACTCATTAGAATGACTATCATCAAAAACTTAGAAAATAACAATGTTGGCTGGTATGTGGCATAATTAGAACCTTTGTGTCCTGATGTGGGAATGTAAAATGGTGCAGCCGCTATGGAAAAAACAGTATTGCAATTCCTAAAAAAATAATAGAATTACCATATGATCTAGCAATTCTGCTTCTGGGTATATACTCAAAAGAACTGAAAGAAGGATCTTAAGAAATGTACACCCCTGTTCATAGCATTGTTATTCACAGTAGTCAGAGGGAGGAAGTACCCAGTGTCCATTGACTGATGAATGGATAAACAAAATGTGGTATCAATGGAACATTATTCAGCCTTAAAAAAGAAGGGGATTCTGGCCCTGGCGGGTGTGGCTTAGTTGGTTGGGCATTGCCCTATGCACTGAATGCTTGTTGGTTCGATTTCCTGTCAGTGCACATGCCCAGGTTGTGGGTTTGATCCCCGGTAGGGGGTGTGCAGTAGGCAGCCGAGCACATCCATTTTTTTCTCCCTCTCCCTCTTTCTTAAAAAAAATAAATTAAAAATAATCTTTAGCATGGGTGAACCTTGAAGCCATTGTGCTTAGTGAAATAAACCAGGCACAAAAGGAAAAAAAACACTTTATGATTCCACTTGTGAAGTACCTAAAGTATAGAGTAGCCAAATTCATAGAGACAGAAAATAGAATGGTGGCTATGGAAAGGTTAGGGGGAAAGGGGAATTGTTTAATGGATATAGAATTTCAGTTTTGCAAGATGAAAAGAGCTCTAGAGATTGGTTGCATAGCAACCTAGATATACCTAACTGAACTATACACTTAAAAATGGTTAAGATGCTTAAGTACATTATGCTAAGTGAAATAAGCCAGTCACAGAAGGACAAATACTGTAAGATTCCACTTACTTGAGTTATCTAAAATAGTCAAACTCATATATGCACCCCTATGTTCATAGCAGCACAATTTACAATAGCTAAGATTTGGAAACAGCCTAAGTGCCCATCAGCAGAGGAGTGGATTAAAAAACTGTGGTACATCTACACAATGGAATACTATGCTGTGGTAAAAAAGGAGTTCTTACCATTTGCAACAACATGGATGGAGATGAAGAGCATTATGCTAATTGAAATAAGCCAGGCAGAGAAAGATAAATATCACATGATCTTACTCATTTATGGAATATAATGAACAACATAAACTGATGAACAAAAATAGATCCAGAGACAGAGAAACATCAATCAGAACGTCAAACCTCAGGGAAGGTAGGGGAGGGTGGGGGTAAGGGGGAGAGATAACCAAAGGACTTATATGCATGCATATAAGCCTAATCAATGGACACAGACAGCAGGGGGGTGGGGGCATGAATGGGAGGTGGGGGGGTAATGGGGGAATAAGGACACATATGTAATACCTTAATCAATAAAGAAATTTTTAAAAAATCATATAACACCAGAAAAAATAAAATAGTCAAACTCATAAAAGCAGAGAGCAGAAGGTGGTGGTTGCCAGGGGCAGAGAGGATGGGAAAATGGGGAGTTGCTAATCAACAAATATAAAATTTCAATTATGCAAGATGAATATGTTCTAGAGATCTGTACAATACTGCCTATAGTTAACAATATCATACTATGCCTTTAGAAATCTGTTCAGAGGGTAGATTTCTTGTAGAGTGTCCTTAATGAAATAAAAATACATGTTCAAAATGGTTAAGGTGGTAAATTTTATTTGTGTATTTTACTACAATTAAATTTTTTTAAATCTTCAAAATAGTATAGTAAGGTTACCATAATAGGCAACATATAATTTGCTTTATCCTTTGTCTTTTTTCTTGATAGTAAAATAGCCATTCACTCAAAAGGGAGAGAAGATAAGGAGCAGTATCTCCTTAAATATATGTTGTTTATGTCAGTATACTTAGTATCATTCACATTGAAAATTATATTCGTGTTTATTAAGTGTTTCTACATTGGGATATCGTGGAGACTGGTAATCAAAATTAATAATAATATAAAATTATTTAAGATTAAGACTTGGTCTATATGTAGTACTCTGGAGACCTAATTAACAGTGGTCTCATTAAGAATCATACCAAATATTCTCTGCCCTTAGGAACCCAATGCTTCGAGAAATAAGAAAAGCTCTCGCCGAGTCAGTTTTGCAGATACTATAAAGTAAGTTGAAAGGAGAAATAATTTTAAATTACGGTAATGCTTTGTTGTGTGTCAAACTAAATATGTTAGTGCTGACTCAGATAACCTGTGTTTCTATTAGATAAGCATTAGAGAATTGTTATTTAAGAGGTTGTTATTTAGCATTATGCTTAAAAGAAAAACATAGAGCCCTAGCTGGTTTGGCTCAGTGTCTAGAGTGTCAGCCTGCAGACTAAAGGGTCCAGGGTTTGATTCTGGCCAAGGGCACATGCCAAAGTTGCAGGCTCAGTCCCCAGTGTGGGGCATGCAGGAGGCAGCCGATCAATGATTCTCTCTCACCATTGATGTTTCTATCTCTCTCTCTTTCTCTCCCTTCCTCTCTGAAATAAATAAAAATATACTTAAAAAAAAAAAAAGGAAAACATTGAAAGTGTTCCCTCTAAAGTCAGGAATAGAACTACTAGGTCTTACTACTGAGAGAGATGGTGCAAAGGTCTGGGTTACACACACAACTCTAAAGGAAGTGGAAGTATAAAAAAAGTTATTGGGAAGTTTTAAAAAAAAAGCCTTCCAATTTACTCTCCCTTTTTTTTTCTTTCCAATTTTATGATTAAAAGTTATAACACAGAGAAAATAGTATTATGAAAACTCAAGTATTCATTTTCAGCTATACTTGTAAACTGTGGCCATTCTTGTTTCACTACACCCCCACTTAGTTCCCCTTTCCCCTCCTACTGAATTATTTTCATGTGAATCCCAGATGTATTTCATTAGTTATGTCTTTAAAAAACAAAATATTTTTAAAGAACCTATTAATAATGCTATTATTACATCTTTTAGAAAGCCAACAATAAGTCCATGATATTATCAAATATCTGTTTAATGTTCACATTTCTCTGATTCCCCACCCACCCTCCCTGCAGATTACTGGTGTGACTCAGTATCCTAACAAGGTTAATACATTCCATTTGGTTGATAGGTCTCTTAAGTCTCTTAATCTGTAGGTTCTCCCTCCCTTTTTTCTATTAAAAAACTTAGTTTGTCCTATTGAGTGTCTTATATTCCATATTTTGCTGATTGTATCCTAATGGGCTAACTTTTTAAAATAATGTTCCTCTACAATTGATTTCCTTTCCATTGGTTGTTAAAGGTGGAAGGCTTGTTTGACTTAAATTTGATGTTTTAGACAAGAATATTTCATAGGTACTGTCCTGTGCCTCCATCAGATGGTACTTACTGTTCATTTACCTTTTTTTGTGTGATGTTAATGGACATTGATGATCTTTATCTAGATCCATGATTTTTTTAGATTTTTTGGTAATTAATAATATTCTCATTCTGTCATTCCTTTTTTTTAAATTTATTTATTAACAGCACTTCTATTGAGGATTTCCCCATAAAGTTATTTGTTTACTTGAATTGTGATTAATATAGGAAAGGCAGGTTAAACGCTTGGAGGTGTTGTTTTGCTTTATTTACTAGTTTTCAGTACAAGTTAGTTTTCTAGTATCTTCAAAGCTGACTAGTGAGGTATCTTTACCTAAATATCTAAATCTAAGAATCTATTATCATGAACTTAAATATATTTCATGTGTTTCAGTAGTTGTAATTATTATTTTTATTAATACTTAGACTATTCTATCTTTGACCAGTAGAATCTCTTCAGATTTGTTTCTGACCTTTTAAATTTTTTAAAATATATTTTTATTGATTTTTTACAGAGAGGAAGTGAGAGAGATAGAGAGTTAGAAACATGGATGAGAGAGAAACATCGATCAGCTGCCTCTTGCACATCCCCCACTGGGGATGTGCCTGCAACCCAGGTACATGCCCTTGACCGGAATCGAACCGGGGACCCCTCAGTCCGCAGGCTGACGCTCTATCCACAGCCAAACTGGTTTCGGCTGTTTCTGACCTTTTAACATAACACCAATAATTTTTAATAGCTTCTTTGCTTTATAAGTATAACAAGATTTTCATGTTCATTTTTTATATTATTTGCCCCAGACCTGGAATCAACCATTTCTCCAAGGTATGGCTCAGTTCTTTTTAGTAGGAAATGGCATTTAGAAATCACAAAATGGATGCTATAGGTTCTCCTTACTATTGAATTAGTCATTGTTTCTATGTCATTTTCTTGATGTGTATAGTTGTCTTTTTCTTCTGACTTGTTAAAGTTTGTTTTTTTAAAAATATATTTTATTGATTTTTTACAGAGAGGAAGGGAGAGGGAGAGAGTTGGAAACATCGATGAGAGAGAAACATCGATCAGCTGCCTCCTGCACACCCCCTACTGGGGATGTGCCCGCAACCAAGGTACATGCCCTTGACTGGAATCGAACCTGGTACCCTTCAGTCTGCAGGCCAACGCTCTATCCACTGAGCCAAACCAGTTAGGGCTTGTTAAAGTTTCTTAATTATTAGGGATATCAGCCCTTTTTCATCTGCATTGCAAATTTTTAAAAGAGGGAAAGAGAGAAACATCAATGATGAGAGAGAGTCATGGATCAGCTGCCTTCTGCACAACCCACACTGGGGATTGAGCCCGCAACCTGGGTATATGCCTTGATCAGAAATCGAACTGTGACCTCCTGGTTCATAGGTCGACGCTCAACCACTGAGCCTGTTTTAGTTTTCCTTATTTGGTATTTTCCTGTATAAAAGTTTTAAATTTTTTATATGGTGATATCTGCCCGTGATTTTGTTTCTGGTTTCTAGATTTGTTTAAAATATCAGATGCCAATTTTTTTTTTAAAGTCACCTGTATTTTCTTCTGGTCTCTTTATAGGTGCATTTTATTTAACCCATCTAGAATTTATTTTGGTGTTAATGAGTACAATGGAACAATCAAGTTGATTTTTGTTATTGTTTTTATTTTTAAATCCAAGTCCACATTTTTCATACAGCTGGAAGGAACAAATCAGATATCATTCTTATATTTTTTTATTTTTAAAATATTCTTTCTCCTTCCTGGAAGCAATGACTAAGAGCCTTCTTTCCTTCTTAGATTTCTTTTTTTTTTTTTTTAAACCTCACCTGAGGAGTGAGAATATTTTTCCCATTGATTTTTAGAGAGAGTGGGTGGGAAGGGGGAAAGGAGAAGAAGAAGAAGAGGAGGAGGAGAAAGGGATGTGAGAGAGACACATCGATTGGTTGCCTCCTGTGTGTGTGCCTGACCCAGGGCAGGGATGGAACCTGCAACCCAGATACATGCCCTTGACCAGCAATTGAACTCATGTCCCTCTGTTGTGCAGACTTTTGCTCTAATCACTGAGCAATGGAAGATTTTAAAAACTTGAGAATAGGTGCTTGAATTATTTCTCAAAAAAAAAAAATCTGTCATCTTAATAATCACATTGAAATGATCTTTTTAACATATGAAGATTACCTGTCTCAAATATAATTGAAAGTGGATTTATATGTGTCAGTTTTCATTTATAATTAATTAGAGGCCCAGTGCATGAAATTTGTGCCTCTTAGCCTGGCCTGTGCCCTCTTGCAGTCTGGGACCCCTGCCTGGCTCCTTACTGCCCTGCTTGCTGCTCCTCAGTGCTGCCACGGAAGTGGGAGAGGCTCCCGCCACTGCTGCTGCGTTAGCCAGCCGTGAGCCCGGCTTCTGGCTGAGCAGTGCTCCCCCTATGGGAGCGCACTGACCACTGGGGAGCAGCTCCTGTGTTGAGCATCTACCTCCTGGTGGTCAGTGTGCATCATAGTGACCGGTCGTTCTGCTGTTCATCAATTTACATATTAGGCTTTTATTATATAGGATAGCTAATATTGAATATATACAATGTGACAGGCACTATGCTACTATTTAAATTTATTACTCATTGAATTCTAACAATCATATCACATTTTATGAATAAGGAAACTGAGGTTTAGCTCAGGTTCCCATAATTATTAAGGAGTAGGGCTCAGACTTTGGACTATTTCACATCAAGTATTCTTAATCATTATATTATGATGTCTTCTTTCACATTGTTGGTATTTTCTTTTTCCTCTAGTACCTGTATTAGGAAATTAGATGTATTTTCTAGGCCTATCTGATTGGCATTCCAGTGCTTCTATTCTTTATTTTCTTTGTTTTTCACATTTGCTCTGTTATTAATGCTTACTTGGCTTATTCTTTCCCTTCTCTTAGTTTTATAATGAGTTTGGCTAATTAAAAACATTTCCCAAAAGTCAAGAAGGGGTGCCTGGGATAAGATTTTTTTCAAACAGTCCATAAAATAGATATATAAGAAAATTGAGCATTTTCTACTCAAAGTTGTCTTTTGGATGACAGCATGTTAAAATGAGAAGAAATCTTAGTAAGAAGATACAGTCCCAACTCTCCATTTTTTAAAATTGGTATGCATAAGAATCTCCAGTCTTTTTTAGATATATTTTTATTGATTTCAGAGAGAGAAGGAGAGGGAGAGAGAGAGAGAAACATCAGTGATGAGAGAGAATCATTGATTAGCTGCCTTCTGCACACCCCTTACTGGGGAATTGAGCCCACAACCTAGGCATGTGCTCTTGACTGTAATCAAACCTGGGACCCTTCAGACCGCAGGCCAATGCTCTATTCACTGAGCCAAACCAGCTACGGCCCAACTCTTCATTTTTAAGGTGAGAAGATTAAAGCCAGAGGGGTGATGTTACTTTCCCAAGGTAATGTAGATAGTGACAGAGCCACAGTAATAGTAGGTCCTGCCGGCCAGCCTAACTTAGTGGTTGAGCATCGACCTACGAACCAGGAGGTCACGGTTTGATTCCCGGCCAGGCCACATTCCCAGGTTCTGGGCTCAATCCCCAGTATGGGACATGTATAAGGCAGCTGATCGATGATTCTCTCTCATCATTGATGTTTCTATCTTTGTCCCTCTCCCTTCCTCTCTGAAATCAATTAAAATATATTTTTTAAAAAATGTAGGTCCTCTGATTCCTAGTCTACTGGTTTTTCCACTGCTTCTGATTACCTTTCCCAAGTTAACTCTATTCTACCCTTTTCCTTTCCTTAAAATAATCTATTCACTGTACTTACTTTTCTAAAATGACTCTGGAATATTAAAAGGAATTTCAGATTCAAAACAAAACAAAACAAAAAAACACCTGGCAGAAGTTCTGGCTTATCACTAAATAGCCTCTAGTTCAAGTCATTTAACTTATCAGAGCATCAGTTTTCTTCTGTCTTATGATGGAAATAATAGTGCTTACATATCTCATGGTATTATTGCATGACCAGAATAAGATAGTATATGTTATTACAGAAGTTGTCAATTTAGATAATACTAACCAATACATAACTAGTGTTTCACAAAGATATTCTCTGTTCAAATAGATCAGCAATTTTCAACTGGTTTGCCACAAGAATTTTTAAAACATGCAGTACCTGACTTTAGTCAGGGGCACTGACCTCTTTTTCCTTAGATTGTCTAATAAAAAAAGGACAACAGTCAACACAACAATAATCATCAGTGTGAATTTCCTGTCTTGAACCATAAATATATAGGTCCTATAATAGAGTTGCCTCTTATTGGTCATATCACATAATAAGGTTATGTCTGATTGGTTAATTCTTTTTTTTTTTTAAATGTATTTTATTGATTTTTTTTTTTTTTTACAGAGAGGAAGGGATAGGGATAGAGAATTAGAAACATAGATGAGAGCCGGTGATAGAGCGTCAGCCTGCGGACTGAAAGGTCCCAGGTTTGATTCCGGTCAAGAGCATGTGCCTGGGTTGAGGGCACATACCCAGTAGGGGGCGTGCAGGAGGCAGCTGATCGATGTTTCTCTCTCATCGATGTTTCTAACTCTCTATCTCTCTCCCTTCCTCTCTGTAAAAATATATTAAAAAAAAAAAAAGAAAAAGAAACATAGATGAGAAACATTAATCAGCTGCCTCCTGCACACCTCCTACTGGGGATGTGCCCACAACCAAGGTACATGCCCTTGACTAGAATCGAACCCGGGACCCTTCAGTCTGCAGGCCGATGCTCTTTCCACCGAGCCAAACCAGTTAGGACTGATTGGTTAATTCTTGGTACTAGAAATTCTTATATACAAGTGTAGGCCTCTGATTTTTTTGAAAAAGTCATTTTGAGGTAAAAAAAACTAATTCCTATTATTTTTTTGCAAATCAATCAAAATTATACCTATTTTTTATTTATTGGTGTGCCACTAAATTTTAGTGTTTAGTATATGTGTGCCATGAGACAAAAAAGGCTGAAATAGATCAATTGAAAAAGAATCAGGTTGTGGGGAGGTTGAAAGGTTAAAGGGGGTCAAATATATGGTGATGGAAGGAGACTAAGCTTTGGATGATGAGCACATTGCAATATAGAGCTGTTGTATTACAATACTGTATACTTGAAGCTTATATAATCTCATTAATCAATGTCACCCCAATAAATTTAATAAGAAAATAAGAATCATATTATTCTAGACATAGAAACAAGTACAGTAAAATTGATACAGAAAATATACAGTAAAAGCTCTTAAAACTCCCACCTAACTCAATTGTTAGAATTAACCTATATTCTCCATTTCCTTTGTAAAGCATACTAATTGATACCTACACTACACTGAACACTCTTATATCCATAAACTTCAGTTCCTAACAGTTGATTGGCTGGATAACCAAGGAGGGTTTGTCTTATTTATATAGCTGAAGTTGTAATTACATAATCTATTCTATTACATAAATCAATGAAAGTGAGCTCAAAGACAAAGATAGTTATTTCTGTGAAAAAGTATATTGAATGGCTAGGGAAATGTTTATAAAGATGAATTTATTTTTTAAAATGCTCTTAGCCTGGCCAGTGTGACTCTGTGGTTGAGCATCGACCCATGCACCAAGAGGTCACTGGTTCAATTTCCTGGTCAGAACACAATGCTGGGGTTGCAGGTTTGATCTCCAGTAGGGGGTTGTGCAAGAGGCAGCCAATCTGCAGAAACCGGTTTGGCTCAGTGGATAGAGAGTCAGCCTGCAGACTGAAGGGTCCCGGGTTCAATTCCGGTCAAGGGCATGTACCTGGGTTGCGGGCATGTCCCCAATGGGGGGTGTGCAGGAGGCAGCTGATCGATGTTTCTAACTGTCTCTCTCTCTTCCTCTCTGTAAAAAATCAGTAAAATATATTTAAAAAAAAAAAAAAGAGGCAGCCAATCAAGGATGTTTTTCTCTCATGGATGTTTCTGTCTCTCTATCCCTCTCCCTTCTTATCTCTAAAAGTCAATAAACACACACACACACACACATATATATATATATATATATATATATATATATATATTTTTTATTTTATTGATTTTTTTATGGAGAGGAAGAGAGAGGGATAGAGAGTTAGAAACATTGATGAGAGAGAAACATCAATCAGCTGCCTTCTGCACACCTCCCACTGGGGATGTGCCCGCAACCAAGGTACATACCCTTGACCGAAATCAAACCTGGGACCCTTCAGTTGGCAGGCTGATGCTGTAGCGACTGAGCCAGACTGGTTAGGGCAATAAAAACATATTTTTTAAAATGCTTTTAAATTTTGTATGGGTGAGATAAAAGACAAGGAAATCAGTCATAAAAATTTATAAAGTTTCTGTGTTAATATTGTTTTAAAGTGTGTTTAAAAACTTTATAAATACACTAGAATTGTACCAGTAGATCCATACTCAGAGTGAAGACCTCAGATTAATATAAGGAGATGTGCAAATTAAAGTCCCAAGTTTTTAAAATGGTTAAGGTATATATGGATCAGTTATGATTTCTTTTTTTTAAAGATATTTTTTGATTAATTGACCAACTGCTTATCCTGCTCATCTATAATAATAAAAGCATAATATGCTAATTAGACAGGACATCCTTCTAGACGACCTTCTGGACGAAGCCAGGGTTGTGAGGGAAGCCTGGGTCCGGGTGCTTGTCAGCTGCCAGAGGGAAGCCAGTGCCAGCAGCTGGGGGAAGGAAGGCCTACACTTGTACGAATTTCGTGCATCAGGCCTCTAGTATTGAATAAAAAGGCTTCTGTTGTAAATCATTTGAAGAAAAGTTGTTTCAAATGCAGCTTTGTAGTCAAGTTTTGAAGTCAGACAGATTTGGGTTTGCATTTTGGCTCTGCCACTTGTCACTTACGTGATCTTGGTAGTTACTTAACCTTTATGACCCTCAAAATCTACATCTGTAAAACAACATAGTAATTATGATCATGAAAAAATATGTAAAGAACATAGCACAGTGCTTGGAACACATTATGCTTGCAAATGAGTGATCCTATATAATAAAAGCCTAATATGCAAATCGACCAAATGGTAGAACGACTGGTCGCTATGATGCACACTGACCACCAGGGGCCAGATGCTCAACACAGGAGCTGACCCTTGGTGGTCAGTGCGCTTCCACAGGGGGAGCGCCACTCAGCCAGAAGCCAGGCTCATGGCTGGCGAGCACAGTGGCAGTGGCGGCAGTGCTAAGGAGCAGCGAGCAAAGTGGTAAGGAGCAGCAAGCAGGTGGGCAGTAAGGAGCGAGGGGTCCCAGACTGCGAGAGGGCGCAGACCAGGCTGAGAGACTACCCGCCCCCCCCCGCCAGTGCACGAATATTAGCAGAATGAAAATGAACTGTCAAATTCATCAAGGCAGATATCACAGATATCAAATGCTACTTCTGCCTGAAACTTAATCATCCCAATGAAAAGAGATTTCTTCTGGGCTCCATGCCACATTATCTGAACTGTTAATAACAAAAGTCAGTAAAGTAATGTTTATAATCACTGTGTTAGCTCTGTAGTGAAAGCATCTTGAGTTCAAGGATCATCTGTCAGACTCTAGTATGTAACATCAGGTGTATAATGAGTGCTTAATACTAGTAAATGTTGAATAAAATTTTCTAGGTTATTGAAATAATGATTCTGTCAGAGCTCATTAAAAAACTTAACAGATTTTAATGTAGTAAAGTAATTTTGGCACTTCAAATATTACTAGTACCTGATGTAGCAAAGAGGTAGTAGAACTCAAAGTATAATTTACAAAGTATTCCCCCTGATATTTCCAGTGCCCACCAGGCACCATATAAGGTTATTACGTTATTATTGACTATACTAGAGGCCCGGTGCATGAAATTCAGATCGGGCCTAAACCAGCATTTGGACATCCCCCGAGAGGTCCCAGATTGGAGAGGGTGCAGGCTGGGCTGAGGGACAACCCACTCCCCCATGTACGAATTTCGTTCACCGGGCCACTAGTGTTCAATAAGAAAGTGGACATTCCTGTGTTATTCTAATCTTAAGGGAAATGCTTTTAGTTTTTTCCTATTGAGTATGATGTTAGCTGTGGGTTTGTCATATATGGCCTTTATTATCCTATATAATAAAGGAGGTGATATGCAAATTGACCTGCACGCCCTCACACAAGATGGCCACCCCCATGTCATCAAGGATGGCCACCACAAGATTGCTGGCAGGGGAAGGTAGTTGTGAGTGATCAAGCTAGCAGGGGAGGGCAGTTAGGGGCAACCAGGCCAGCAGGGGAGGGCAGTTAGGAGCAACCAGGCCGGCAGAGGAGGGCAGTTGGGGGTGACCAGGCCGGCAGGAGAGGGCAGTTAGGGTGACCAGGTCAGCAGGGGAGGGCAGTTGAGGGCGACCAGACCTGCACGGGAGGGCAGTTGGGAGTGACTGGGTCAGCAGGGGAGGACAGTTGGGTGTGATTGGGCTGGCAGGGGAGGGCAGTTGGGGGCAATCAGGCTGGCAGGGGAGCAGTTAGGCATTGATCAGGCCGACAGGGGAGTGGTTAGGGGATGATCAGGCTGGCAGGCAGGTGAGCAGTTGGGAGCCAACAGTCCCGGATTATGAGAGGGATATCTGACTGCTGGTTTAGTCCTGATTCCTGTCTGGCATTCGGACATCCCCTGAGGGGTCCCAGATTGGAGATGGTACAGGCTGGGTTGAGGGACACCCCCTACCCCCCCCCCCCCCGTGCATGATTTTCATGCACCAGGCCTCTAGTATTAAGATAAAAACAGTATAAATTGATGCTATAGTGTTTTAATTCAAAATGACAGATTTTCATTAATCTTTATTTTCTTTCCTAGGGTATATCAGACAGAATCTCATATGAAAATAGTGAGAAAGTCAGAAATTGCAGGTAATATATTAATGCAATTCCTGCGAGTCTGTTTTGTATAAAAATTTACTGTGGGTATCTAACCAGATAATTGATATAACTTATTTTTTATTTTATTGGTTAAAAAGTATAACTAGTGTCTTGGGGGGGACAGTATTTTTTTATTTTTGTTAATTTTTCTAATGCTTTATCTTTGAAAAACTTTATTTTTTAAAAATTTTTAGAAACAGAAACAAGAGAAAATGTTCTACTTGTACAGTAAGTAAGAAAAATATGATTCAAATTATATTTTAAAGTTATTTATTCCTACTAAATAAAGTACTTTTTAATATATCCTTTTAGTTTTTTAATTTTGTGTCCATTTTGTGGAATACTTAGGAATAATTTAAAAAACAAATTATTGCACTAGCTAGTTTGGCTCAGTGGATAGAGTCGGCCTACAGACTGAAGGGTCCTGGGTTCGATTCTGGTCAAGGGCACATGCCCGGGTTGTGGCTCGGTCCCAGTGGGAGGTGTGCATTGATGTTTCTATCTCTATATATATTTTTAAAAATATATTTTTTAAAAAAACAAAACATGTTCTAAAGAAAGGAGTGTATACCAGACATTACTTTAAAAACAACAACCACAAACAAAACAAATTGTTTTGCAGAATTTAATGTACTATTATATTTGACTATAGGCCCAGTGCACAAAATTCATGCATTTTGCGGGGCTAGGGGGTGGTCCCTCAGCCCAGCCTGCACCCTCTCGCAATCCAGGAGCCCTCGGGGGATCGGACATCCTTGATGCTGCTACAGAGGTGGGAAAGACTCCCACCACTGCCGCTGTGCTCATAAGCTGTGATCTTGGCCTCTGGCTGAGCGGTGCTCCTCCTGTGGGAGCACTCTGACCACGAGGGGGCAGCTCCTGCATTGAGTGCCTGTCCCCTGGTGGTCAGTGTGCGTCATAGTGACCAATCGTTCTGCCATTTGGTCAATTTACATATTACCCTTTTATTATATAGGACTAGAGGCCCAATGCACGAAATTTGTGCAAGAGTAGGCCCTGGCTGCCTCGGCCCTCGCGGCCCCAGCTGTCCCATGGCCCTGGCTGCCTCATGGCCCTGTGGCTCCACGACCCCTGCCCACTGGTCAATCTGGAAGGTCATCCCGGAAGGTCGTTCCACCGTCCGGTCTAATTAGCAGATTAGCTCTTTATTATATAGGATAAATATGTACATTGTACAGCTTATTCTTTTAATTTATAAATCTTTAAATACATCAGCTGGTATAAAACAATAAATACCAATCTTCAGATTTTTTAATTAAAGTTATTTTTATAATATTACTACATAGAAAACTAAATACCAGTAGCTTTTGAATACATGAAAAGATGCTTATCTTCAGAAGAGAAATAAAAACTATTGAGATATAATTTTTCATCCAACCACGTAAGAACATAGGTGAAACATCACTCATTCCTAGTGGGTATAAATTGTAGAAAGCAATTGGCATTATTATTCAACTGTTGTGATTCTTGGTAATTGTTTGTGATACAGATTTTTAAAATATTTTTTTATATTTTAGGAATAAGACTCCACAAGATAATTACTGTGAAATTACTGGTGAGTATGATCAGAATACTTTTCCTGCTTGTATCCATTGTAAATGCTATTTTCTCTACCTAAAGTGCTCTCCCGACTATAATTTGCCTAGCATTCTTCCCATTTTTCACTTAGCATAACTTTAGTGCTTTTTAAAGTAACCAGTCTACAGCTATTACGGTCCATCACTGAAGAGGAAGTTACTCTGGAATGTAAATCAACTGTGGCAGTAAGCTATTATTTTGTTTAGCTGACAATTTTTCTTAGCAAGGGAAATGCTTTGGTTTAGCAGTTCACAGACTGGCACCGTACACTAAGTAGTACTGCCTTAAATGGAGTTGTTGTTTTTTGACAAAACCAATAAGTTAATCACTCTTTCCTGTGTTTTGATAACACTCCTTTTATTTTTCAGTCTCTTGTAGAATTTATCACATTGTAGTTTTGGTATTTACTTGTGGCTCTTTTGTTAAACGAAATTTTTTGAGTCCAAAAATTTTGTCTTTTCTTTGTACTTTAGTAGATAGTTGTTTTGGGGATCATAATAGGTTCTGAAGCAATATTTGTTGAATAAATGAATGGAAACTTAATAAATAAATAAGGCTTCTAACAAAAAGCCTATAATTACTTCACCATGTTTAATCAAGGTTGCTGTAAATTCTTTAAACTATTCTAAAGATTTGCCTTTATTTTTATTTATTTTAATTTTTATTGATTTTAGAGAGAAAAAGGGAGAGGAAGAGAGAGAAACATGGATTGTTTACCTCCCTTATGTACCCTGATCACGATTAAACCCACTACCTGGGTATGTGCCCTGACCTGGAATCAAAGCCAAAAACTCTTCGGTGCATGAGATGACAATCCAGCTAACTGAATCACACTGGCCAGAGCCTATTTTTACTTATTGTTATTACTATAGGCCTGATGCACGAAATTCGTGCAAGAATAGGCAGGCCTTCCTTCCCCTGGCCGCTGGCACTGGCTTTCCTCTGGCACCTGGGACCCGGGCTTCCCTCCAGCCGCTGGCAGTCACCTGGGACCCGGGCTTCCCTCGCAGCCCGGCTTCGTCCGAAAGGTTGTCTTGAAGGATGTCCTGTCTAATTAGCATGTTATGCTTTTATTATTATAGGTTCTAAAATGTCTTGACTCTAGTTCCTTATTTCCATTATTGTATCTTGCTCTAACATAAAATCTCATCAAGTTGTATCTGAACTATTACAGTAGTTTCCTTATCGGTTCATCTTTTTCTTGAATGTACTTTCCTTCTCTAGTATTATTTTTATAAAATGCACATTTCATCATGGGAATGTCTAGATTCCTTAAGATAGAATAAAAGATGATTCAAATCTCATGTAACCGCTACTATCCAGGAAATAAAAATGGAGAAGTAAAGGGGGAAAAAGTGGTCCAAACTTTTCACATTTAAAATTTGCGCCACATTCTAAAAATATTTTAGTTACACAGAGAATACAATAACTGTTTCTGTCTCTAACATGGGACAATTAAAAGTCAATAAAATTTAATACCTAAGTCCTTATAAAGGGATTAGTAACTAGTAAAACTTTAGTAAATAGAGTAGTCTCCCCCCCCCTCCCCGCACTTATATATGGGGAATATGTTCCATGAATTTTCCACTTAATATTTTTAGACCATGGTTGACCATGAATAAATGAGACTGAAAAAAGCAAAGCTGCTGATAAGGCACTACTATACTTGTAACCGATGAAGAATCTAACAAAAGGAAAATCAGGCTCTTGGTGATATATATATGTTTGTCATTGACTATTGTTTTTCTTCTTCTTCTTAATAGGAATGAACACATTGCTTTGTGCTCCCATTCAGACCCAGATGCAACAGAGAGAGGTATGAGTTCATACAAGTGCCTTCATATTCAATTTCCCTTGACAGTTGAAACTTTTTAAAAACTCAAAATTTAATGGTAATGGCATGATTTAGGGGTTACCTACCAAAATGGACCTATAGACTGGAAAAACTTCCTACCCTTCGAGTTAACTAAGGAAAGTTAAATCACTGCCAGTTTAAATAATAGGGAAATATATTAGTTATATTGGGACTTCTCACACTTTAATGGGCATATGAATCATCTCAGGATTTTGTTTAAAATGTAGATTTTTTTATACAGTAGATCTAGCGTGGGCCCTGAGATTTTATACTTCTAACAATCTCCTGGGTCTTACTAGTGCATTGGTCTATAGACTATACTTTGAGTAGCAAGGAGTTTGACTATATCCTTACAAATAAAATCACTGTATTAAGATTCAAAGAGAATCCAACTTTCAATGGTTCAGAAGTGTTCTATAAATTAGTCAGCTATGCACTTATCCCTTTCTGAGCCTTTTATTTAAAAAGAGAATGACCTATCTAATACAGTAATTATAATTTTCATTATATTTGCATTTCGAATTGTCAGTGCTTTTTATCTTTTAGTCATTCTAATGGGTGTATAATTAACCTTGAACTTTTAATTTGTCCACAAACACTAAAAGTATTTCAGGGAGAGAAAGATAGAAACATCAATGATGAGAGAGAATCATTGATTGGCTGCTTCTTACATGCTCCCTACTGGGGATAGAGCCTGCAACCCGGGCAGGTGCCCTGACTGGGAATCCAACCATGACCTCTTGGTTCATAGGTCAATGCTCAACCACTCAGCTACACCTGGCAGACTAGAAAAAATTTTATTGTTCTTTTTATTATTATTATTATTATTATTGATTTTTTATAGAGAGGAAGGGAGAGGGATAGAGAGCCAGAAACATCAATGAGAGAGAAACATCCATCAGCTGCTTCCTGCACACCCCCTACTGGTGATGTGCCCGCAACCAAGGTACATGCCCTTGACCAGAGTCGAACCTGGGACCCTTGAGTCGACAGGCCAATGCTTTTATCCACTGAGCCAAACCGGTCAGGGGTAGAAAAAATTTTAATAACTAATTATGTACTACACAGCACACCATTGATTCAAACGAATCATTGATGATTATTTTTACAGTACATGCTGTAAAATACCTTTTTAAAGTTTTTATTGTATTTGACTTTTTAAAATATTTTGCTTTCATTATAGATTTCAGTTATAGAATACAATCATGAAGAGAAACATTCAAATGACCAGACAGTCATCTTTTCAGATGAAAACCAGATGGACCTGACAGCAAGTCACACCGTGATGATTACGAGAGGCCTTTTAGATTGTACAAAAAGTGAAAAGTCCACCAAGACAGATACCACATCGTTTGTGGCTAACTTAAAACTTCACACTGAGGATTCAAGAATGAAAAAAGAATTGAATTTTTCCATGGATCAAAACACTAATTCAGAAAAGAAAATAAATTTCAATGACTTCATAAAAAGATTGAAAACAGGGAAATCTAATACAGGACCTGATACAGGACCTTCTTCTACAGGACCTGATAAAGAAAATTCTGAGATATCTATTCATTCCATAGAATCAAATAAGGCTTCTTCCATACATCAAATGCATGTATCGCTTAATGTAGATGAAAATAGCAGTAATATGACTAGAATCTTTATAGAACAAGATGATGGGATGAATTTCACCCAGTGTTATACATCCAATATTCAGACTTTGGTTCCCACATCCACTGAAGCCAACTTGAGGGAATTTAAAAGTGATAATACAGTTTATGGTAATGACTTGATGGATTTGACAATAAACCGCACTATACAAATTTTACCCTCTGCAGATAATTTATCTGAAATAGAAAATGAAACTCAGACTGTCATGATGGATGTTACAACAGGTTATAGAAATAAAGCTCCAGGAAAGACGACAGTCTTTGAGAATAAACCAAATGCTGCTTCTCCAGACTCTTCCTTAAACCCTAAAGGTGACATACATATTACCAGAGGTCATATTATGGGAACAGAAACTCACACAGTCACACAGACTTCTAACCAAGATGTCAGAACATTGGCCATGGTCCCAGAATCTATATGTTTCAGTCCAGCAATTCAAGATTATAAAACATTTTTGTATTCTACTGGTAATGATGCCATGGAACTGACCAAGTGTCTCTCAAGTATGAAAGAGAAAGAAAATTTGCTAAAGGATGACTGTAATTATGCCAAAATGTATCATAATCCAGATGACAGCTCTTTTCTCATAGAGAAAACGATTTACTCAGGAGAGGATAGCATGGACATTACCAAGAGTCAGACACTTGCAATAGATAATCAGATTTTTAAAGAAGATCAGACAAATGTCCAGATAACAGCCATACCAAGATCTGAAAAAGAAATGATGCTCCAAAATCACATAACTATGTCAAAGGATGAGGAAATGAATGTTAATTGTATCTCAGTTCCTCATGTATCTAAGGAAAGATTACAACAGGACCAGGCAGATCCTTTGCCTACTTCATTGGCTGGTAAAAAGACTGTAATCTTCACAGGTGAAGATAAGGGTTTGACTAAAAGTCAAACCCTTCACTTAGGAAGTCACGCTCCTTTTACATCTTGTAATCTAGCATTCAAGGATGCCAGTACATTTCACTCTGACAGCAAAAGCCTTTTAGATGAATGGGGGAAAATGACCAAAAGTCATAATGAACTCTCCCGACAACCAAAAATAATATCTGAAAACATCCTAACTGATGCCTTGGGCAAAGAAATAGATCAAGTTTTGAAGATTTCACCCTATCTTGATAAAGTTTCTTCTCAGCCAGTTGATATTAACCAGGACAAAGCAGCAAGCTATAATATAGTTTACTCTGGTGGAGATCTTAATAAACAAGTATCACTGGGGAAGAATAGAAATACAGTTTCATGTGAGCAAGCTTTATTTCCGACCACTAAACTGTCTTCATCAGAAGGCCAATCTGCCATGGAAAATCATAATACTGCTCTTAACAGTCATATAGTTAAATCTGTACCAGACCAGAATTCTAAACTGCCTGAGCCACTGATTAAAAGTTTAGGTAATCCCACCCTTGACTGTTCTTGTGACAAGATAATTACTTGTTCAGAAGTGGAGCAAAATATGGATCTAACCAAGAGTCACACTGTTGTCATTGGATTTGGTCCTTCTGAAGTACAAGAACTTGGTAAGACTAATTTAGAAAGAACTGTACTTGCAGACAGACCTGACTTTGAACTGTCCAAAAGGAAAAGCCTAGGAAAAATAAAAGTGACTTCTGCTGAGGAGAGTGTTTTCTTTCTGGAGAATGGTGAAAGTGACCATTCAGCAGCAAAAGTCAGCCAGCTAACACTTCTTGGGGACCCATATAATAGTGGTCCTATAGAAAAAGCTGTAGCATTTATAGCTGATGAGAACACGGAAGTGTCTACATCAGCCGTTTGGAAAAATGACAGAGATGTACAAAAGCCTGGATTTTTGAATGAATATTTGTCAGGCAAAAGTCAAAGAAGGAAAAGCCTTAGACTCAAAGATGACAAGCCCATTGCATTTTCAAGTAATGATAAAAATGATATGGATATCATCCAGAGTTGTACAGTGGAAATAAATAACAAAAATGCCCTAGAAGATGGAAAAGATTCTCTGTTGGTGCCTTTGGTAGGAACTTCTAAAACTATTTTGTACACATGTGGGCAGGATGACATGGAGATCACTAGAATTCACACAACTGCCTTAGAATGTAAAACTGTCTCACCAGTTAAAATAACCACTAGGCCAATGGACAATACTACATTGTTTATAGATAATCACAGTGATCTGGAAGTCACCAAGTCTGATACTGCTTTCATTGATTGTCAAGCCACAGAAAAAATACTTCAAGAGTGCCCTAAATTTGGAATAGTAAAAAGAAAAACCTTGGGTGTTTCTTTTCCTAAGAATGGTAGCTCTGTTCAAGAAATCACTAAACAACAAGCACAGGCTATAGAAAACAAAATTGTTCTTCATACTGAGCAAGAGCACCATGTGATACCATGTTCTAATACATTGTCTGGGGATCAAGCTCAGATAGAAATCATCAAATTCCATAGCACTGCTGTGGATGAAAAGGTCATGGCAAAAGTTGTAGATAAGGCCTATACATTGGAAAAAGCCAAACTTCAAAGCTGCCACTTAAATAGCACAGGTAGAAGAAATGTGGATTTTACAAACAGTCATGCACCTGCTATTTGTGGGTCCAGCGACAATTATTCCTTTTCACCAAATGTTATTTCCTGTGTTGATAATTTGGAAGGGAATGTCATGTCCTTATGTGATAAAGATGAGAAAGCCAGTAATTGCCCAGTGCAAAATGATCTTGCTTATGCAAACGATTTAGCCAGTGAATATTACTTGAAATCTGAGGCACTGCCTCTCTCTGCTCCTTGTTCTCTGTTAGAGAAGGAAAACGTTATTCAAACTAATACCCAAGGACAGCTAAATGACTGTGTCATAACAGTGCTCAAAGATAAAGATCTGATTAAGGACACCCCAAATCTATTAGCTAATCAAACTTTAGTATATGGTCAGGATTTGGGAAACATGACTAAACTTGACTCAAAGCAAGTATCTTTTAAGTTTCCAGAGGATCAAATGGAGAACTTTGTTCATAACACAGAACATAGTTTAAAGCATATCTTTGTTGATGATGATGTTTGTGTTGATTCTCCACTTCATCTCTCAACTCAGCTATCTCCATTACCTGAACAAGGACAGAGCATTGTTAATAAAGATGAAGCAATATTGTCTCAAGCTGGAAGTAAGAATTTAAATATTCTAAGAAATTCCTCTGTACTCACATGTGAAAATGAGTCCAAAATACTCAATAATGAGAAACAGTTGACTGTAGCCTGTGAAAAAGAACTGAAGAAAAATATCCAAACAGCTAAATGTAATACAGCGGTAGATTTCCACAGTAACTCAGACTTGACTAAGCATGTTATTCAAACTCATGCCAATCCTAAAGAAACATCAGATCCTGTAATTGCATCCAATGTTGCAAGTTTTAGTAGTGGCAAACAAACTCTGAATAATTTGAATGGGAAAACTGAAGAATTTTCAGATATCCAAGCTTTTCATATACCACCTTTTCCAGAACAATTACTTGAGTTAGTAAATAAGGCAGACAGTGATATGAGTATAGTGCAAGCTACAGAAAGAAATAATATTAGCACAGTGTCCAATAATGTTCAAGATGATAGAGGTGAAGAAAATAAATGTTTTCATAATGGAGCTGAAACCAACTCAGTACCAGTTGTAAAAGATAAAATAAGGAGATGTTCTTTGGGAATATTTTTGCCCAGATTGCCAAACAAGAGAAATTGTAGTGTCACTGGTATAGAAGACCTGGAGCAGATTCCCTCAAATTCAACTGATTTAAGTCACTTAGAAACTCAGCCGGTCTCCAGTAAGGATTCAGGCATTGGATTTATTGCAGCTAAACTGAACTTAAGTCCATCTCAATATATAAATGAGGAAAATCTTCCTATATATCCTGGCGAGATTAATTCTTCAGACTCTATTAGCATAGAAACTGAGGGAAAGTCTTTGATCGAGACATACCAGAAAGTGATTTCACCATCTGAAAATAAAATGAAAGAAACCTGCAATAGCCAAAAAAGAACCTGGGTACAAGAAGAAGAAGATGATACTCAGAATGAGAAAAAAATCAGAAAAAGTGAGATTAAGTTTAGTGATACTACACAAGATCAGCAGGTGAGCTCTGTCTTCAACTGATAAATGTTCTTGTTTTTTTAAAAAATTATGAGTGTTCTTGAATTTTAATTTTAGTTTTGGATAAGCAGGAATTTATTATTTTTAGTTATAGGGCTGAAGAAACATTTTTTTGTAGAATCTTAAGGAATTAATTAACAGACTTAAAAATGATTTGAAGTGACAAATGGTCACAAAAAATGAAATGGAAAGTAGTACAGAAGTTAATGTTGAAACTGTGTAATTCTAAATATTCTGTCACCTTTGGTGATTTGTTGTGGTTTTGCATATGAAAATTTCTGGTCAGGGTATATGTAATTTTAACTAATTTATTTATATTGATTTCAGAAAGGAAGGGAAAGGGAGCTAGAAACATCAGTGATGAGAGAGAAACATTGATTGGCTGCCTCCTGCATGTCCCCTACTCGGTATCAAGCTGGCAATCTGGGCATGTGTCCTTGACCGGAATCAAACCCAGGACCCTTCAGTCCACAGGCCAATGCTCTGTCCACTGAGCCAAACCAGCTAGGGCTACATGTAATTTTAAAAGCCATCTTAAGTATTATAAATACTTGGAGGGTAAAAAGTCTTTATTATGCATAAAGAAAAGCTTGACAGAATTTTCTTGGCAATTGAAGATATGTAGAAACTGAAAGTACATTTCTTTAGTGGATGGGGAAATGACTAGGTCAAGTCCAGTATCTCAAAGTGAAGTAAGTGAAATTTTGTACTTATGAAAGAAAGTCATAAATATTAAAGCTGAGGGACACTGATTTGGATAACCTGTCACTCAAACTGAGTTTTATAGCTCAAGAGAGAAAGATTAAAAATATCAGAGATTCATAGAAAACAAAGTTTAAACTCTTAATATGCAAGCTTAGAAGATGATTTCAGTGGTTCTATGAGAGGAGGTGTTGAGGAAATGGTTTGTCTATGAAGCTTTGAGAAAGTACTAACATATAAAATGTACTAGAGGCCTGGGGCACGAATTCATGCATGGGTGGTCCGGCAGGCCCCCTCTAATGGGGGCCCATTGGGCCGGGCCAGCCAGGGCGGGGGGGGGGGGAAGGGTCACAGGTGGTTGGCTGGCCAGCCCTGCCCCCCGGCTGAGGGTGGGAGGGGGGCCGATCAGGACCCGGATCAGGCTGGTTGGCTGCCATAGTGCACGTCATAGCCACCCGTCGTTCTGGTCATTCTGGTCATTCTGCTATTCCAGTTGCTGGGCTTTGAGATATATATATCTGAATAGATTCTAGGAAAATTAGTATTATTTTGTTTAATATTGAATATCTGCCATGTCCTAGGTACTGTTTAGGTTGCTAGGAATGCCTCAGTGGAAATTGATAGACAAGAATCTCCTCTCATGGAGCTTACATTCTAGCATTTAGACAAAGAATATAATGTCCTCAAAAATATATGTAAGTAGATAGACGAAAATGACATTTAAGGCTATAAAATCAAATGATTAAAATGATAAAACAGGACCACATGACTTACACTGGATTTGACTTCAGTCAAATGAGTCTTGGTCACCAAGTATAGAAAGCACTGAAGCCTGGAAATGTTTCTTTTCTATACACTAGCCAGGACCACCATGTACAGCCAATATTCTGTCCTGGTTTTCTGGAGTGTGGTAGCCCTAATTCTGTTGGCTAGTAGTTGAATAATTGTGTAGGTCAACATTTGATAGCTCATAGGATCTGGCTATAACTTAGATACATCTGAGAAATAATTTGCTTATACAGTGTAATGCAAAAAGTTGTTTCTATGTATTTTAAAATAAAATTATTTTTAATTCTAAAGGCTCCAGTTGTATGTTAATTATTTGAATTCTTTGCTAAGGGATCTCATAAGAGTTATATTATACATAAATTTTATGTTAGAAATATTTCTGTTAGTGTTCAACAAATACTTAGTCATTATAAGTATATAGTGTTAAAATTTTATGCTGATGTTGTTTCTTAATTGGTAATTTCAGATTTTTTATCATCATGCTGAAGGAGATACAGATAAAGATGCTAACAGTGTATTGATAAAAAGCCTGGGCAGGACCCCATCTAGTTGTAGCAGTTCTCTGGATTCAATCAAGGCTGATGGGACCTCTCTGGACTTCAGCAGTAAGATAATGTTCATGAAAATTAATTTTAATAGAAATTATCTATAGACTTGACTAATAAAAACTTTATTTCAATTCAGGAGTTATTTGAAATTTGTATAAGCTTTTGGGGAGGTATAAGTAGTTTATAAGTAAAATAATACTTTATATTTAATTCTTAGTTATTTTAATAAATGGAGAAGTGAAATACAACATGGGGTAGAGTGATTTCCTTAAGAGGCTTATAAACTCAGTAGAGAAACATTAATGGAGCTTTAAAACTGCAATATACTTTGACCTACAAATGACTGTCTTCCCAACAAGACCCTAATGAATAGTTTCAAAGGCATGAACCACACATTAACCTAAATGATAACTAAAAAATTTAAGTTTACAGTTTAATTTTGATTTGTTCATCACCTGAATGCCTTACTTTCAGCATACCGCAATAGTCAAATGGAACCACAGTTTCTCACAGACACTGTTTGTGAAGAGAGCTTGAAGGAGGTATGTTAAGTATTTCTCATTTCTAATGCAACTAATTTCCTAATTTTGTTTTTCTTTTTTAATTTTTAAAAAGTTATGAAATGTTTTGTTCATTTATTTATTTTTAATCCTCACCTGAGGATATTTTTCCCATTGATTTTTAGAGACAGTGGAAGGAAGGAGGAGGGGAAGAGAGAGAGAGAAACATCGGCTGAGAGAGACACATTCAATTGGTTGCCTCTCAAACCTGCAACCAAGTTACGTGCCCTTGATGGAATCAAACCTGAGAACCTTTAGTCCAAGGGTCAACACTCTAACCACTGAACATACTGGCCATGTTATTAAATGTTTTAAATATATAGAAGAGTTTTTTTTTCTCTGTTTTGGACCCAACTTGGCAGTTAATTATATGAATATGAAATGGAAATAATGATTAAAAGAACTAAGTTTTGTTATTTTTTCCCCAATTCTACTGTTACTGAATAGCCTTAAGAAATAAATTTTAGATAAAATCTGTTCATGTACAGCTTATAAATATCTGGATAGTATTTCCACAAATATATGCAAAGTACTTTAAGCTATTTTAAACAAATGTTAAAATCAAAATGAGCTCACTTTGAATGGTTATGCAAACTTTTTTTTTCTTTCCTCAGAAACTCAAAGATGGGAGAATAACAATAAAGGAATTCTTTATACTTCTTCAAGTCCACATTTTGATACAAAAACCCCGACAGAGTACTCTCCCAACCAAAGTAAGTGTAATTTTTGGCAAAATAGTTGCCTCAGGTAGAATATATTGTACTTATTTACTAAACTGCATCAAAGTAAGCATTTATTCAGAAACAAAAAGAAAATCTAAGGAAGCAAAATTTCCTATAAAAGTTTTTCTGTAATAGATAATACATTTGTGGTTAGCATAAAAACTGATATTTTATTTTATGTCATGGATTTTCATAAGGTGATTTATTTTCTTATTCCTTGCCATCTATTTTGTTTTTGATACTTTTTCCTGAACATATGCTCTTTCCCACATTTAAACAAATCTAAAAATAGCAGTTTTTAATAAACATTTTTCAAAATAAACATGTATGATCATAGAATATTTGAACAATACAATCAACAAACTAAAAAAGATTAATAGAAAAACTTGTAGTTCTTTCATAAGAATTTTTTTTCTTTTTAGTCTGTTGAACATTTAAAAGAATTAGTTAGGCCCTTGCCACAAAGACAACATTAACAAACTGAAAAAAATGGAGATTTTATGGACCACATCATCCGATCTTTGTAACAGGAAATTAAAAGCCTCATATCCTATATAATAAAACCCTAATATGCAAATCAACCAAACGGTGGGATGACCGGTCACTATGACACGCACTGACCACCCGGGGACAGATGCTCAACACAGGAGCTTCCCCCTGGTGGCCAGTATTCCGGGGGAGCGCCGCTCAGCCAGAAGCTGGGCTCATGGCTAGTGAGTGCAGCGGCAGTGACGGGAGCCTCTCCTGCCTCCACTGCAGGCGGGCAATAAGGAGCGAGGGGTCCCGGACTGCGAGGGGGATGTCCGACTGTTGGTTTAGGCCCCATCCCCAGAGATCGGGCCTAATCCAGCAGTCAGTCATCCCCCGAGGGGTCCCAGACTGTGAGAGGGCGCAGGCCAGCCTGAGGGACGCTTCCCCCACCCCCTCAGTGTACGAATCTTGTGTACCGGGCCTCTAGCCTATATATATATACAAGCCTAAGTGGCCTTTACGACCGAATGACCAGTCAACCAGTCGCTATGACATGCACTGACCACTAGGGAGCAGATGCTCAATGCAGGAACTGCCCCATGGTGGTCAGTGCGCTCTCACAACCAACCTTTCACAGCTGGCCAACCTTCTGTGGTCCCTTGCCCTGGCTGGCCACAGTCCCTCCCTCTGGCTGCCTGGCCCAAATCGGCCCAGATTGGGCTGGCGACCAACCTCCCATGGTCCTGGCCTGCAACCTCCTGTGGTCCCTCCCCCTGGCCGGCTAGTGTATCCTCCCATGGTCCCTTCCCCCGGCTGGCCCCAGTTGCCGGCCAGGCCTAGGGACCCCACCCGTGCATGAATTTGTGCACTGGGTCTCTAGGTTTTATAGAAGAGAGTCTAAAAATAAAGGAATTAATTATGTTCATAACAGCAAAATTTACAATAACTAAGATCTGGAAACAGTCCAAGTTCCCATCAGTAGATGAGTGGATAAAAAGGCTGTGGTACATTTATACCATGAAATACTATGCAGCAGTAAAAAAGAAGAATCTCTTAACCTTTGAGATAGTATGGAGGGACCTGGAGTGTATCGTGCTAAGTGAAATAAGTCAGTTAGAGAAAGACAAGTATCACATGATCTCACTCATAGGAATCTAATTAATAAAATAAACTGATTAATGGAGTCCAGAGACATGGAAGCATGGAACAGAGTGTGGAATCTCAGAAGGAAGGTGGGGGAAGGAGAGTGGGCATGTGGGAAGTAATCAACCAAAGACCTTGTATACATATATGCATAACCCATGGACGCAGACAGTAGGTTGGTGAGGACTTGGGGTTGGGGGTGAGAGTGGGCTGGAGGGGGTTGATGGGGTAAAGAGGGGGCATACATAATGCTTTCAACAAAAAAGATTTTAAAAAATAGTAAAAATAAAGGAATTATTAATACTCACTTTAAGAAATTGGAACAATACAATGATATCCATAAAAAGGCTGGAAGACAATTAATGTAGGTAAATGGTAAAGCTAATGTATTTTTAGGTATTGATTTACTTAAAATAATGTATAGCCATTTTATTTTTATTTTTTTCCAGCTTTATTGAGGTATAATTGACAAATAGCACATAGCCATTTTAAAATCACTTAAAATCCCATGTGAGTGGAACATACAGTTTCCCTAAACATCTGTGGAAAATTGACTTTGATGTCAGAGACTTGAATTCAAATCCCAACTTATAGCTTTACTGGGTGTAAGAATTTTTATAGAGTATTCACAATTTTCTTTGTAGAACTTTTAAAAATAGGCACTCTAAAACTTGAAACAGTTCTTAAACATGATTTGTTCTCAAAATACCAGTTTTGAGGGACTGATTTTTTTTTTTCCAGTTTACTATAAACACACAACCTACTACAGAAGATCTGATGTTAAATCAATATGTTTACCGACCCAAGATACAGATTTATAGAGAAGATTGTGAGGCTCTTCGCCAAAAGATTGAAGAGTATGAAAGTTTTCATTTTTTTGTGTTTGTTGGATGGGTGAACATCTGTGTGGTAAGGTTTTGATGAGAATAACACTATAGAAAAAAGTTGATGGCATTAATCAGTGGTGTAGAACAGTATGTTTATAGAAAGAGCTTTGGCTTTCAGATTGAAGCTTAGTCCTGTCTATGACACTATGTAACATTTATTTCCACATCTATAAACTGGGAATAATAATACCTACTCAGCAGGGAGATATAAACAGTAGAAAATAGTGTATATAAAATGTTTTCATGCCATTTTTAGCAAAAAGTGTGTCCTCAGTGAACAATAATTATTAAATTATCTACCTAATAAAAGAGTAACATGCTAATTGACCATATCTTTGTGACACCCACCAGCCAATCAGGAGTGGGTATGCAAATTAACCCAACAGAGATGGTGGGTTAATTTGCATATGCAGGTGCCAAGTGGCCAGGGGTGGGGCGGGATGCTTGCATCATCGCCATAGCGACAATGAAGGCATTCTGCACCACCCCAGCTGCTCTGGGCCTCTGGGGAGCATGGGAAGGCAGGAAGGCGGCTCCGACCAGAGCAAAGGCAGTGCTGACAGCCAGGGGAAGGAAGGCCCATTCTTGCACAAATCTTCATGCATCGGGCCTCTAGTGATATCATAAATTGATTGCAAAGGAACATCTTCAAAAGAGAGATGTCTCTTTATAGACTTATATATAGTGCTTAAAATCAGGAATGCCTTAGGGTTTATAATTTTATCACATTTTACTTTGATTTGCATGTATAAAAGAACATGCTTTCCTCAGACTGTAGTTTAGTGCTTTGGTATATATAGATGCTGCAGACTAATTTACAAATTTGATACAGTATACCTAGATTCTCAAAGATAGAGCAGAACTTGCAACCCAAAATAATGTTTATATCATACTTATGTAGAACTATTCAACTAAATTTGAACCAGTCTAACAGAAAAGTATATAGTTTTAAAAATAGAGACTTTAGATGCTGTTAAATTATTATGCTGCAGATTTGCCTGATTATGGCTTATTTATTTAATAAATGTACATATTGAGCACCTATTGTTTTAAGTACTGGGGTTCTTCACTGAACAAGACAGACAAGTTTCTTCATGTTGTTTAAATGAGTTGGGCATCTGATGATTTGTTGGAGAATGTTTTATTTTGAATGAAATACAATGAATAGTCTATTTAGATGTGGTCTACTATTTGATTTTGCACTTCTATGCCTGTATATAATATCTTTGAACTCTGGTAAAGATTTATTTCTTCTGCTTATTAACAAAAGATTAATAACATATATCTTTGCTACTTTTATACATGCTATTCTGTAAAGATGAGATAGGACTTAGAACTGAATTGGAAACATTTATTTAAAATAACTAGAGGCCCGGTACATGAAATTCATGCATGGGTAGGGTCCCTAGGCCTGGCTGGCGATCAGGACCCATCTGTGGGGCGACCGACGGGCTAATTGGGGGCCCCCACTGGCACCCGCCTTGGCTGGCCTGGCGCCTGTGAGCTGGGGGCAGCTCCTACGTTGAGCGTCTGCCCCCTGGGGGTCAGTGCACATCATGGTGACTGGTCATTCCACTGGTCATTCTGCCGTTCAGTCAACTTGCATTTTAGACTTTTATTATATAGGATAGTTACAGCCCTGGCGGATGTCTCTCAGTGGTTAGAGCGTCGGCCTGTGTACCAAAGAGTCTTGGGTTCGATTCCCAGTCAGGGGCACATATCTGGGTTGTAGGTTTGCTCCCCAACCCTGATCTGGGCACATGCAGGAGGCAGCTAGTCCAGGTGTCTCTCTTGCATCAACGTTTCTCTCCCCTTCCGCTGTGTCTGAAAAGAATGGAAAAAATATCCTCAAGTCAGAATTAACAATAAAAGTAAATAACATCACAATTATGAATTGACAGGCCTTAAGGATTCTTTATTAGCATCATGTTTTCATATTGGAAACGCTGATAACATTAGGATGAGAATTCTATCTGTGAGAAGTTTTGTTTTATTTTTAAATATGATTTTATTGATTTCAGAGAGAAAGGGAGAGGGAGAGGGAGAATCATTGATTGGCTGCCTCTTGCACTGCCTACACTGGGGATTGAGCCTGCAACCTGGGCATGTGCCCTGACCAGGAATGGACGCTCAACCACTGAGCCATGCCAGCCAGGCAAGAAGCTCTTTTGATGCATAATATTCTTGAACTTTTCTACAAGTGTTGAAAAATAGTAAGGCTGGTCACTGTTCTTTAGTGAATTCCCCTCTTTTAATGTAGAAAAAGAACTAGAAAGATCTACTATACCTGTAAATCTGAGTTGATTCATTGAAGTTGACTTCTGAACTCTATGCTAGTTAACTTTTCTATATTTTAGATTAAAGCTTTCTGTATTGAACCAAGATAAACTGTTGACTGATGTAAACAGGAACCTATGGGGGAAAATGAGACATTGCTCTGATGAGGAGGTATGTTTGTGTCATTTTCTGAATAGGAATCAGTGTAGACATTTTGAACAATTCTTATTATGAAATAGACAATTATTACTTAGTATTTAATGTTGAGTTCTTTAACTTACTTCTCAGGTATATGTTACCAAGGATTTATTTAAGTATACATGAGTGATTGTTAATGCATAATTTTTTCAAACCTGAAATTATCAATTTAATATATGAAATATAATTGAAGTTTATTTAGAGTTCTCTCCTTCTTGTTTGCCTTTCATTTAGATTTACATGAGGAAAGATTTAATTTATCAAATAATAACTTACTCATTTCATATGTGCCCTAATATATTAAAAGAGTTTTATTAAGTAAGAGCCTGTCATTTTTAAATTTGTAATATAAATAAAGTGAATTAAAAGCAGGAATCAAAATTAAAATTTCTGGTTGTGCTTTTAAACTATTAAATGGGATTAAATTTGCAAATGAGAAGTGCCCTGTCTTAGGAATCAGAGCCTAGAATGGGCAAAGCTTAGTGTGTATCATCTGAACCAGCCTTCTCAGATCATTTGCTTTTTCAACTCATTTGTTTTAGTACATTGTAGCCTTTGACTTTTCCTTACAGCTGAAGGCCTTTGGAATTTACCTGAACAAAATAAAATCACATTTTACCAAGATGACTAAAATCTTCACTCACCAAGGAAAAGTGACTCTCTATAGCAAACTGGTACAGTCAGCTCAGGTAAATAAATATTTGATACAGTAAATAACATAGAAAGAAAGATCTATTAAAATTACTTTATGGTAATTTTACTAATGTGGGCCTATTATCTCAAATTTGTTATCCATTATACATATTGAAATAAAACAATATAGGATTCTGATCTTTCATTGCTAAAGACTATACTATAGTATTATCTTCCATATAATTCATACCTAGCTGTGTATGTTTGTGTATGTGTTTAAAGAAGCATGTTCCAAAATGACTGTCCCTTAAGAAAGGTTCCATATTTAAAAACTTTCTATTGGCAAATAAATCTGGGAAATGTAACATGTAATATTACCCTTTCAGAGAAATTATAATAGATATCATGTTAATGTCTTTCTTTAAAAGTCTAAAAATAAAAAAACAACATAATTCTATTGGACCAGTGTTTCCCATATTCATTTGACCATAGAACATTGTTTAATGAATTCTTTCTTTTGAAGTAAAATTTAAGTCTAGATTGGCAACTTTGACCTTCATTTTAAGATCTGCCTATTTATCATTTAAACATAGCAGTTATATCAGCTGTTTGAAACATGATAATGTTACAATGTTTTGTTTGGAACTTTAATTTGACAGTCTATACTATTGTGTGTTTAGAATGAGAGGGAGAAACTTCAGTTAAAAATAGATGAGATGGACAACATACTTAAGAAGATTGCTAACTGTCTCACTCAGGTGAAAATAGGTAAAGTATTTGGAAATTTTTTCAAAAGAAAATTTTATTTTATCTAAATGCTTCCTTTTGTACAGATTGCTGGTATCACTATGCTCAAGTCTTGTATCAGTAGCTTCAGATATTAAATTAGATCAAATTAAAGCTCTTTTACTATGCTCCTCCATAACACTATCAACAAGAGATGCCTAAAATTGGAAAGCTCTTCATAACCTAGATCATAATGTTTTTTTGTGTGTTTTTGTTTTTGTTTGTGTGTGTGTGTGTGTGTGTGTGTGTGTGTGTGTTTGTATGTGGGTATCCAATTGGTCATTGGTTTTGTTTTGTTTTTCTTTTCTTTTTTTAAGATGCCAATTTTTAAAAAATATGTATTTTATTGATTTCAGAGAGGAAGGAAAGGGAAAGAGAGAAACATCAATGATGAGAGAATCATTGATTGGCTACCTCTTGCACGCCCCCTACTGGGGATTGAGTCCACAACCAGGCATGTGCCCTTGACTGGAATTGAACCCGGGACCTTTCAGTCCCCAGGCTGTGACACTCTATCCACGGAGCCAACCCAGCTAGGGCTTTTTAAAATATATATATTTTTATTTACTTCAGAAAGGAAGGGTGAGGGAGATAGATATAGAAACATCAATGATGAGAGAGAATCATTGATCAACTGCCTCCTGCACACCTCCTACTGGGGATCGAGCCTGCAACCCGGGTGTGTGCCCTTGACCAAAATCGAACCTGGGACCTTTCGGTCCACAGGCTGATGCTCTAGCCACTGATCCAAACCGGCTTGGGCCATACTCTGTTTTTTTTTTAATAGGTGAACGTATCTCCATTTAAAAATGAGCCTTTTGCTCTGGCTGGTGTAGCTCAATAGTTGAGCAGTGACCTATGAGCAAACGGGAACATTGTTTGAGGTAAAGCTGGAGATGTCACTAGGGGCCAGGCCAAAGGGGGTGTTAAGCATTGGCTGACGTGTAGAGATGGGATTTGAATACGTCAAGAGTAAATGTACTAGTAAGACTGGTATGGTTAAGAAAGGACAGTACCCTGGCAGGGTAGCTCAGTTGGTTAGGAGCATTGTCTCGATACACCAAGCTTTCAGGTTTGATCCCCAATCAGGGAACATACAAGAATCAACCAATGAATGCATAAACAAGTGGAACAACAAATGGATATTTTTCTCTCTCTCTCTAATCAAATTTTTTAAAAAGAAAGGATGGTAGCTTATATTAAGGAAAGATGGTGATGGTGGAGGGAAAAAAAAGATTCAACAAAGTAATTTTTTGAGGTAAGAATCTAAACTTGGTTTGGATTGCAGGGAGAGAACGGAATTTTAAGGATGACTCCAAGGTTTGTGTTTTTTTTTCTTTATTGTTGACACCATTACTGGATGATTCCAAGGTTTTTAGAAACAAATTAATTTAAAAATTTTAAATGTGTGTGCATGCAGTATCTGTTCCTGCTTAGTTCACAGGGTTACCTAACAATTACTTTGATTATACAAATTTATATAAACAATTTCCAACTCAGAATGGTCCTTGAAAAGCTGCTACTGGAGATCATTGCTATCTGGCTCAAAGTTCAGTTGTTTGCTACTAGAAGCAAGTTTTTGTATGAAATTATAATTATGTCTGTGATTTATTGGCAAGGAAAGGTGGGGGAAAGATGAGTTTTTGTGAGATATTCTTAATTCATTTTAGGAGCATTTTTCTTTTCATGTCCAGTTTTTAAATTATTTTTGACTGGGTTATTCTAATGCACATTGTCTACTTTAGAAAGTAAGAATTTAGAGGATGAAGAGAAAGACAATCCTGTGGAAGAATGGGATTCTGAAATGAGAGCTGCAGAGAAAGGTAACTGAATTCATCAAAAAGATAAATGGGGGAAAACACTCTTTTGTTCTGTGATTATTTATTTAGGTGACATTAATTGAACTAGAATTTTCAATAAATAGATGATTTTTGTAGCAACATTTTAGTGTGTCTACTCTGATAGATTTGTTTTTATTTTTATTTTCAAAGAACTGGAACAGCTGAAAACTGAAGAAGAAAAGCTTCAAAGGTCAGCCTTCATTTTGAGTGTTAAAAAATATGCGAAACTTCATAAGGGTAAATGACTTTCTACCCCCAGAAACTGATAAGATTGGGAACATGATTATTGACTAAGGCTGACTCAGGGCTTTGACCTTGACTCCAGGGTTGACAATATTTTCTAAGCACTATTGTTTACAAGGCTTTATTCCAAGGCAGTATTTCTCAAGCTTGAATAATAACAGGATCCTTTTCTTTTTCTTTTTTAATCCTCATTCGCAGATACTTTTCATTGGTTTTTAGAGAGACAGGAAGGGAGGGGGTGGAGGGAGAGACATTGATACGAGAGAAAAACATTGATTGCTTGCCTCCCACATGCGCCCCGACTGGGGCCAGTGATTGAATCCGAAATCCAGGTATGTGCCCTGACTGGCTATTGAACCCAAGACCTTTTGGTGTATGGGACAATGCTCCTACCAACTGAGCAACACTGGCCACAGCTCAGGATCCTCTTAAAGGAAACAAATTAACCAAGCATTAAACTATATTTATAGTATACTTAAGTATCAGTAAGTATAAAAAAGAGGTGTATATTTCTTATACTCATGAATTTTATTTAACTAAAAGACTAAAATCAAATATAAATAATGACAAAACCAGTAAAATTACAATTGATAACATTAATTTGACAGGTGATAATGTTTGGCTGAAATTAAATTGATGCTAGCAGAATGACTAATAAAGCATCAGTTCTATTTAGATCTAGTAAACTAAATTAAACCAAATGAAGGCACTGAAATTATGGTATGTCTCAGTTTTAAGGTAGGCAATCTCATAATCTGCATTATGCTTATATTTTATTATAAAAATGAAAATGTAAATTTTAATAATCTCAAAGAACATGAGAAACCTTAAGGATATCTTTATGGATTCTAATTTGAGAGCCATTGATTTAGTCCTTTCCTAATTAGACCTATGCTTCTAGATTAATGCTCATTCTAAAAACCCATTTGAGAATGCAAAAATGGATGCCATTCACCTCTTTGGGGAGCCATTAGCATATAACTTCTTGTCATAAACCTTTTATTTTAATAGAGTATGAATTCTCTAACAATGGACTTACCTTTCTGTGAATACTTTTTTTTTGCAGAAATCTCTCAGAACTAGAGGTACAGAAAGAGCAGACCCTTGCTCAAATAGACTTCATGCAAAAACAAACAAATACAACTGAAGAGCTGCTGGATCAGTTGAGGTAAGGAAAAACTAGTGTCATTAGTTTGCATTTTATCCTGTGCCTTTGTGGTTGTCTAAACCTACTAGAGCATTTGACATGTGTTTGTATGTATGTATCACTGTTTTTAACCAATGTAGCCTCAAAAAGAGCCAATGTACTCAATACTTTAAGTTGAAAGTATACAAGGTGAAAAAAAAAGGGACATCTGTTAATACTTTCAATAATAAAAATAGGTAGGTACCTTTCTCAGTTCTGATGCTCTCTGCTGGGTGGCCCTGCTTTGGGATTAGACTCCAGAATTCTCAATGGCAACCCCCGACAGCTGAGATATCTCTCCAAAACTTCAGTTGCTGTTTGTGGGAACCTGGCCAGCCTTTTTGCACCTCCACCCCTCCTACCAGTCTCTATGTGGTGTTCACTTTCCATCCTCAGTTATCAGGGTTCTCTCCAGCGAGTCTTCAATTATTATTCAGGAAGTTTTTCTGTATCTTAGTTATAATTTCAGTTTGGTTCTGGGAGCATGTCCGTGCAGCATCCACTTAATCTACTGCCATTTTTAATCTCCTCAACAATAAAGATAAAATTAAAAAAACAAAACAAAGAAAGAACATATACAAGATGAGAGAGCCATGGAATTAAAATTTTAAAATATTACTTATTTCTGTCAAAAGCATGTTTGTACATTCACAATATTTGAATTAAAATGTTGTCTCCTGCCCTGCTGGGGTGGCTCAGTGGTTGAGCGTCAACCTATGAACCAGGAAGTCACGGTTCAATTCCCGGTCAGGGCACATGCCTGGGTTATGGGCTCGTAACTCCCAGTAGGGGAGTGTGCAGGAGGCAGCCAATCAGTGATTCTCTCTCACCATTGATGTTTCTATCTCTCTCTACCTCTCCCTCTCTGAAATCAGTAAAAACATATATTTTTTAAATGTTGTCTTCTGCCCTGGCTGGTATGGCTCAATTGGTTGAGTCTCATCCCATGCACCAAATTCCCAGTCGGGGCACATACCTGGGTTGCAGTCAAGGCACATTCTGGAGTTGCGGGCTTGATCCCCAGTAGGAGGAATGTAGGAAGCAGTCAATCGATGTTTCTTTCTCTTTCATTCTCTCTCTCCCCCGTTCTTCCTATCTCTCTAAAAACAATAAAAACATACTTTAAATATATATATTGATTTCAGAGAGGAAGAGAGATAGAAACATCAATGATGAGAGAGAATCATTGATCAGCTGCCTCTTGCACACCCCACACGGGATGGAGCCTGCTACCCAAGCATATGCCCTGACTGGGATTTGAACTGTGACCTCCTGGTTAATAGGCTGACGCTCAACTACTAAGCCATGCTGGCCAGGCAATAAAAACATATTTAATAAATAAATAAGTTGTCTCCCAATCCAGTCAAAAACTAGCAGCTGCTGCTTGTACTTTTTGGGTGGTATCTGAAGTTAACTCTCTTCCTTTATCTCAAAAACAAATTTTTTTGACTTGTTTATCTCTCCAGCTTGTCTGAATGGGATGTCATTGAGTGGAGTGATGACCAAGCTGTATTCACCTTTCTTTATGACACAGTAGAACTCACCATCACTTTTGGAGAGCCAGTAGGTGAGTAGCAAAAGTAAGATAATTCTGCAGAAAACTATCTGGCTAAACTCAAATCTTTATTTTAATATAATAATAACTATTAACATTAAAGCACTACTGAAACTCTTAGAAGAGGTGATCACCTCAATTAACGAGAATAGAATTTTATTTTATTAGATAAAGAGTACAATAAAAATTCAGCCTGGCCGGTGTGGCTCAGTGGTTGAGCATCGGACCATGAACCAGGTCAAACTTCGATTCACAGTCAGGGCACATGCCCAGGTTGTGGACTCGCTCCCTGCTAGGGGGTGGGCAGGAGGCAGCCTCTCTCATTGATGTTTCTCTCTATATATCCATCTCCCTTCCTCTCTAAAATCAGTAAAAATACATATATTTTAAAAATTCAGCTAATGAAAGTGCCCTTTGTACAGTAGAAATTTTGCCTATTCAAATATTGATCAATATGCTATTCATATCTATTTACTGTGAGTTCCTCTCTTCTGTTTCTTTTGTGATAGAGAATTTACTCTAATAGCTGGTGACTCTTGACCTGTATTTTTGTACTTCAGTTTATCTAAAAGTTAATTGGAAGTCCCGTGTATATTGGTGGGCTCATCAAAGTAGGTAGACATCACTATATGGTGACTGGAGAGAGTACTAGCTGTATTGTTAGATTTATCTGTTGGTATCTTTAGGTCTTTTCTCTTGAAATATTAATTTTGTCATAGCCAACTATGGGTAAACATGGCCAAATTGGAATTTAGGATCTTTACATTCTTCCAGCCTCTAAACATGTCTCTCTTGAAAAGTTCCTTTTCTCAGTGAATAGCATCAACTTCCATTCAGGTCCAAAATTAAAACTTAGGAATCACTCTATATCTCTTTCTCCCTTACCAGACATATTTAAATTATTAATAAGACTGATTTTAACTTAATATTAATCTACTTTTTTTTTTTTTGCCTCTTCTGTCCATAGTCATCTCTAACTTAGATGGTCTTTCTGGATCTTCTGTTTTTCTTCTCCAATTCATTCTCCTTCTGTAGCTAAAATGATTGTTGGAAATCTGATCATGCATCTACTACTCTTAGACTAATGACCAAAATATTTAATATAACCTATAAAGCTCTTTTTTTCCTCCTTTTCCTTCCTCTTCTTACATTGTTATTTTTATGTCAGGCACAATGAATTTTTTTAATTCCTTAAAACGGGTGGGGAAACTTTTTTTCTGCCAAAGGCCATTTGGATATTTATAACATCATTCACCATACATAATTATCAATTTAAAAGTTAGCCTGCTTATATTTGGTCCAACATTTAATTAACTCACCCCAGTGTCTGGCAGGGTCAGACCAAATGATTTCACAGGCCTTATTTGGACCATGGGCCAGACGTTCCGCACCCCTGCTTTAAAAGATCATGGTTTTTTATTCTCAGTCATATTCTATTATACCTCAGCACCTACATACTGATGTTTTTTATTCCTGGGAGCTCTTTCCCTGTCTTAGTCCATTTGGGCTGCTATAATAAAAATACCATAAACTGAGTAGCTTTTAAGCAACAGATGTTTATCACAGTTCTGGAAGCTGGAAATCTGAGATTAGGAAGCCAGCATGGCCAGGTGAGGGCCCTGTTCCAGGTTGCATGCTTCTGATTGTATCCTCACATGACAAAAGGCCAAGCTAGCTAAGCTCTCTAAGGGTCTCTTTTATAAGAGGTCTCTACCCACATGACCTAAGCACCTCCCAAAGGTCCCACTTCCTTATACCATCACATTGGACATTAGGATTTCAACATACGAATTTGGAGGAAACACAAATGTTTAGATAGCACCCCTTCTTCACTAAATAAGTTTCTACTAATAATTCTTTTTTTAAAATATATATTTTATTGATTTTTTACAGAGAGGAAGGGAGAGGGATAAAGAGTTAGAAACATCGATGAGAGAGAAACATCGATTCAGCTGCCTCCTGCACACCCCCTACTGGGGATGTGCCCGCAACCAAGGTACATGCCCCTGACCGGAACTGAACCTGCGACCCCTCAGTCCACAGACGGATGCTCTATCCACTGAGCCAAACCGGTTAGGGCTTAAGTTTCTTTCAAAGGCCTGCCAATCAGTATAGTTCAGTAGTCCAGGGAGCCTTTACCATATAGAGAGAATAATATGATTCAAGTATATACCTTCAACTGCCTATGAAAAAGTCCTGCTACCCAGAAAGAGTAGGATTCTAAAGTACTTGAGTTGTATATAGTTTAAAATCAGATAATGAAAAGAAATACTGTCCTTATTCTGGTTCTTCCTAGTTGGTCTCTTTTTCCTGAACAAGGCTAATAGGAGGACTGTTGACCTGAATTTTCAGTCTCTGTTAGATGGTAAGTTCAACTCATTTAAGCCATTAAAAATGTGTTGGAAATTTACAAGTGTGAATTGTTCCTTGAGAATTCTCACATACTAAGTTAAATATAAGCTCTAATAATAATAATTTGTCCTTAGAAATGTGTAGTAGACATAAACTACTAGGATAATGTTCCAAATATTGGGTAGGTTTTAAAAGAAATGATTTATTATTATTATGACTAAGCCTTGAACAATAATTAATAATAGCTAGTTCCGTAATCTAAAAATTACATTGTGAGTATTTGTTCTGTATTAGGCATGTGTATTACTTACATCAACACTATGAGGAAGGTATTATTCCCCATTTTACATATTAGGGACCTACAGCTCAAAAGAAATGTGTGTTGTGTTTAGGATCATTCAGGTAGTAAGGAAAGACAGGATTTAAACACAGGTTTATGTTACATTTAAGCCTATGCTCTTAACCAAGTTTTATTCTGTATGTGATAAAAACTTACATTTTTATAAGAATGTCTTATGTGAATCATATATTCTGATTCATGTGTTTGAAAATAAAATAAAGAGGATATTTGGACACCTAGTAGTTTGAAGGTATTTTTAGTTTTTATAATATTTCTAGTTTATATATTTTTCTTTTTTCTAGCTTATATATTTACATAAAATATTTGAATAATTAATACCCTGCTTTTATTTTCTTCCTTCCTCAGAGGATAAAGCTCCTCCTTCCTCCCTTTTAGTTCATAAGCTTATTTTTCAGTACATTGAGGAACAGGAATCCTGGAAGAAGAAATGTACAACACAGCATCAGGTACCCAAGGTAAATTCTAATTGAAGTATATAAAGGCAAATTATGTTACCTATCCCAAAAAACAAAACTAAAATTTTATGAGTGTAATAGTGTATCATGAAATGATAAATTTATTAAATCATTTAACTTTGGGGGATTCTTTATTTAAGAGCCACTAAACACTGAAATGTTTTTATAATTTTTTTTTCTTCTGTTTTTCCCAGATGCTTCAAGAAATCTCACTGGTAGTAAGCCGTTGCAGACTCCTTGGAGAGGAAATTGAGTTTTTAAAGAGATGGGGACCAAATTATAACCTAATGAACATAGATGTAAATAACACTGAGTAAGTATAGTTCCCTAGGGCTGCCATAGAAGTGCACTACAAACTGGGTAGCTTAAACAATAGAAATTTGTTATCTCACTGTTCTGGAGGCTGGGAGTCGGAGAGCAAGGTGTCATGGTTGGTTCCTTCTGAGGGCTCTGAAAGAGAATCTGTTTTATGCCTCTCTCCTAACTTCTGGTGATTTGCTGGCAATATTTGGCATTCCTTGGCTTGTAAATATCTTACTCCACTATCTGCGTTCACCTTCACATGATATTCTTCCTGTGTGTATGTTTGTGTTCAAATGTCCCCTTTTTATAAGGACACCAGTAATTTTGAATTAGGAACCCTCCATACTTCAGTAGACCTCATCTTAACTGCAATGACCTTATTTCCAAATAAGGCCACATGCTGAGGTGCACTGGGGTTAAGGCTTCAACATATGAACTGGGGGGAGGGCACAGTTCAATCATAAAAGTAAGCAGTAGAAAACTTTTAAAAATATTTTGAGCCCTAGCTGGTTTGACTCAGTGGATAGAACATCGGCCTGCGAACTGAAGGGTCCCGGGTTCGATTCTGGTCAAGGGCACATGCCCGGGTTGCGGGCTCGATCCCCAATGAGGGACGTGCAAGAGGTAACCAATCAATGATTCCCTGTCATCATTGATGTTTCTATCTCTCTCTCCCTCTCCCTTCCTCTCTGAAATCAATAAAAATGTATTAAAAAATATTTTGAGTTTCATAACTAGTAATGGAAAGCCAACCATAATAATACTTAGTTCCAGGTGTTATACCTTCTGGCTATCTGATAAGGACAATAAATAATGTACACCTGCCCTCCCAGTGTGGCTTACTTGGTTAAGCATCGTCCCATGCACCTAGAGGTTACCTGTTCGATTCCTGGTTAAGGCACATGCCCAGGTTGTGGTCTTGATCTCCAGTAGAGGGGCATGTAGGAGGTAGCTGCTCTCATATCGATGTCTCTTTCTCCCTCTCCCTTCCTCTCTCTCAAATCTATAAAAACATATTTTTACAAAAGGAAAAAGAAATAATGTACACCTAAGTTTCACATGCCATTATAAAAGGAAAATATATTTGTGTTTTATTCTGTTTTTGTTTTGTGTATTAATTGAGGATTTTGTCTTTTACAGATTGAGGCTCTTATTCTCCAGTTCTGCAGCATTTGCAAAGTTTGAGATAACATTGTCTCTCTCAGCACATTATCCATCTGTCCTATTACCTTTCTCCATTAAAAATCACCTTGGAAACATCAGGTGAGTGAAGGGCCAACAGGATAGCACTTTCAACTGCTGTTTTACCTTTGTTATATTATTTGAAAGATCCTTCACTGTAGTCAGCAAATAATAGACCACAGTGAGAATCAAATATTACTTCTCTCTGACTTCATTTTGAGGAATTTGTTCTTTTAAGGTCAGTGACATTCACTGCTATGTCCAGAGGCTGCTGGAGATCACTGGTCTGTTTTTCATACTGGATCCACTTTTTTAACCCTCTTACCTAAAAGAGGAATTAAGGAAAAAATCCTGCATAAGGGTAGCCCAGGTCATAATGAACACCTTTTATGCTCTTAAAACAGAATAATCATTTGAAAAGCTGTGCAGTCATAATGCTTTTCTCAATTAGTCTATAGAACAAGACCTAAAAATATTTAATTCCTACTACATATTGTGTGACTTTTTAGACACACTGCTGACAGATTGTAAAATGGCAGAATTTAGAATGTGTGCACCTCAAATCCATCAGCAAATACCAACAGTTAAACAGTTTAGATTTTTATAGCCAAAGAAAGCAGCCAGGCCAAGATAACTCATAATTGCATACAGAATTGGTTCTTAGGCTTTGTTTTTAGACTCTCAATTCAAACAGAATAGTTTAATTATTTCCAGAAATGTCTGTTTGTGCTTCCTGGGACTCAGACTATACCAAAAAAACACGAGTTCCACTGTAATGGAGATAATGTTTAAGTTTCCAGAAAAGTTAATTAACCTTTTGTTCTTTCCAGCCATGATGAAATTTCCGCCCTTCTATATAAAGTGCCACTGGAGAACAACTACTTAAAGAATGTAGTCAAGCAAATTTACCAAGATCTGCTTCAGGCTGCAATTTCCACCAGTAGACCCTTGGACCACAGCTGTAACAACCAAGCACAGTACACGTAATAATAATTTATGTTAGAGTCTCCATTGCTGTTTAATCTTCATCTTCAGGTCCTAGAAAGAAGCCTTGTAAAATTCCTTCTGATGATTTTCTAGTTAATTGGTAGGGTTAATTTTAAAGCTCTACAGTCAGGAATAATGAAAGGCCTCAAATAGCCTGCTATCAACTTGCTTATTTTTCTACTAAAAGTTTAAGTGGTAGAAAGTATAATTTTGTAGGGAAAGATCATTGATTTTGGCCCAGTATATATGTAAATATATTAATATTGATTTTGTGTTTGTGATGTAGTAAGGAGATATATAGAAATACCAAGTGACGTTTAGAGTGATACCATAAGGCAGTTTCCATCTTTCTGAAGGTTGCCTTACAGCGATATTCTCAACTCCTTTTATTAAATAATTACACTTTAAATAATACAACACCCAAAAGAGCAGTTTTGTCAAATTCTGGCAGTAGTAATGAATTTACTATAAGTATTGTTTTCTGAAGCTATACCTTTCTTAATATAAAAAAATAAAAATATCCATTTATATTGATTGAGCATTATTATCTGTGATGATATAAACAAATAGAAAAGACTTTTTCCCAAACTTTAGTCAAATCCTAATCATGACCATTTTTGTTTATATTTAATTCTAAACTAAAATACATTCGCATTTTTAAACTAATTCATCTTATTATTTTTACTTTATACTTGAAGATCAGGTTAAAGTCCTATGTTTCCTTCTTGGTTTGCTTTGAACTTCTGAGTTATTAGTCAAAAGATTACATGGTCTTTTAAGCTTTAAAAGTCAACACAACTCATTTGCCATACAAATCAAGATGCAGATGTTCCCTATTTCCATGACCTCCTTGAAAAACTTTTAAAATTGCCAATATGATCTGTTTTCCATGTAACTTAAATTACTTTTCTTACTGGAGTTGTTTTCTTTCTTTTCTGTAAGCCTAAAAGTAGAAGTTTTGTTTCATGCATTTTGGTAACCTGGAATTATCAGTTCCAAAATGATTTGGCTTCTAATGATGATTTCTGCTTTCTTGTGTTTGGAGTACATAATTGTAATACTTACTTAGCTATTTGATTTTTTTTTTCAAAGTATTGCCTATTTTTAAAATTCTTGGAAGTTTTCCTTTACTGATTGGAAGCAGATTATTTTTTGCACTATTAAAATAAGTTTATTATGTGAAATATTTTTAAGCAGCATCTCCTTATGAATTGAAGAGTGTTTTTACCATGTATCCAAAAGACCTCTGAAGGTATGACAAAGAAAACTTCCTCTGCGTGTATCAGGATGATGCTCTCACCAACTGAGCTAGCTACCCAGCCAGGACTAGTATTTTTTTTTCTTTTCTTTTTTTAATATATTTTTATTGATTTCAGAGAGGAAGGGAGAGGGAGAGAGAGTTAGAAACATCAATGATAAGAGAGAATCATTGATCACCTGCATCCTACACACCCATCTGCTGGGGATCAAGCCCTTGACTTAGCTACAAACCCGGGATCCTTCAGTCCACAGGCCAGACTTCAGTCCCCAGGCTGATACTCTAGCCACTGAGCCAAACTGGCTAGGGCTAGTATTCTTATTTTTTTTAAAATGTTTAACCTCAGTCTAATCATGAGGAAGTAATTAAATCTAGATTGTGGGACATTGTTCCTAGAAACCTGGCTTGGACCCTTCAAAAATGTCAATGTCATGAAATCAAAGCAAAAAAAAAAAAAAAGACAGTGGAACTCTCCTAGATTACAGGAGACTAAAGAGACCAAAAAAAACAATGCTTAATCCTTGTTTGAATTCTGTATTAAGAAAACAACATATAGCCCTAGCTGGTCCCAGGTTCAATTCTGGTCAAGGGCATATGCCCAGGGTTGCGGTCTTGATCCCCAGTAGGGACATGCAGGAGGCAGCCGATCAATGATTCTTTCTCATCATTGATGTTTCTATCTCTCTCTCCCTCTCCCTTTCTCTCTGAAATAAACAAAAATATATTTTATAAGAGAAAACAACCTGTAAAGGATATTTTAGGGGTACTTGGAAATTTGAATATAAACTATGTATTAGACTATATTCTTTTTTTTCCAAGTTAATGGAAACAAGTCTTTATTAAGTAACTTTTAATATCAGAAAAATAAAACTCTTATAATTCTCTTTACAGCAAATATATAATATCAGGGCTTTGGCCATCTTAAATTAAAGGCCCTTTATCATAAAATATATGGTTTTAAACTTGACTCAAATTGAATTTATCTCTATGACTTCTCTACATATACATAACAAAAGAGTAGTAAAATTAGCAAATACTAAACTATATTGATAATTTATCATTCTTAGTTTGGGTTTTAGAAACAGTACACACACCTAATATATATGTCGATTCCTTGGCTTATTAGTTGCAGTGTACAATGTAACAAAATACAAAATACATGCTTGGCGAACATTCCTTCATATCTACAAGATGTTGCTAAGGATTATGTTTCAATACTGACATTTAACTATCCTACAAGCAATTAGCATTACATCATAATATGCCATCAAGGCAATTTTTTTATGCTGAAAAAAATCAAAATAAAAACCGTTACTTGTAAACTTTTATACAAAATGTAACTCAAGTGAAAATAAAAAATAAAATTTGTCCATGTACTATTTAATACACATAAGATAGATTATATTCTTGTGTTAGTGTTTAATTCCTGGGTGTGATAATAGTATTATGGTTCTATGGGAGAATGACCTTATTGGGATATAATGTCTACAACTTAATATGTGTGTATGAGAGAGAGGAAATGGGATAAAGTAAATAGCAAAATGTTAACAATTGATGAATCTAGGTAATTGGTACATGGATGTTTAATTGCACCATTCTTTCAACATTATATCTGTAGGCTTTATTTTTTTCAAAATAAAAAATTGGTTTGCTTGGTGGCTAAGTATCTAGAGATAGTATAATTCTGAGATTTCATTCAGGCTTTAGGGAAGCCTCATGAACCACTACTGCAGCTGTTTTTTAGGCCAAATTTAATTTCTTTCTGTCCTAGACTATATCAAGTTCTTGCTCTGATGTTCTCCAATCCTTTGAAATTTTTCCAAAAGGAAGCATTTTTATTGTCTTCATTTTTAAAATCAGACCTAAGTCTGTATTAGTTTTTGAGTGGGTAAAACATTGACATGATCCAGAATTCAAAAAGTACCAAGTAAAATGTTTCGCCTTTCCTCTACCCCAAGACACCCAAGCTTCCCTTCTTAGAGACAGCCAATGTTACAGTTTATTGTCCATCCTTCTGAACCTATCCTATAATACAAAAGCAAACGTGTGCAAGTAGGTATGAGTGTATAAATATTATCTTTTTTACACAAATACTAGCACATCAATACACTGTCTTTCATTTTGCCTTTTTCACTTAACTACATGTCTTGCTAGGTTCAGTTCAATACATACAGAACTTGTAACACGTATTTTTTCCTTTTATTTAAATAGTAGTTCACTGAATGGATGTACCATAGTTCTGTAGATAGACATGTAGGTTATTTATCATTTTTTAATATTGTAAGCAATGCCAAATTTTTGCATATGTTTATCTGTAGAATAACTTCCCAGAAATGGAGCTGTTGAGTCAAAGACTAGTTGCATTTGCAATTTAAATTTTTTATTTAATGTATTGGGGTGACATCTATAATAATAAAAGCATAATATGCTAATTAGACCAGACAGCCAAACAACCTTCCAGACGACCTTCCAGATGAAGCCAGGGCTGCAAGAGCTGAGGCAAGCCACTGAGGCTGCAAGGGCCGAGCCCCTTACACAAATTTCATGCATCAGGCCTCTAGTTGGTTAATAAAAATACAGATTTCAGGTGTACAATTCTATAATACATCATCTGTGTATTGTGTGTTCATCACCTAAAAGCAAGTCTCCTTCCATCACCATTTATGCCCCCTTTACCTTCTAACAACCCCACCCCCCACATTTGTAATTTTAATAGATATCACCAAATTGCCCTCTAAAATAGTCATATAGCCCTAACCGGTTTGGCTCAGTCGATAGAGCGTCGGCCTGTGGAGTCCCAGGTTGGATTCCAGTCAAGGGCATGTACCTTGATTGCAGGCACATTCCAGCAGGGGATGTGCAGGAGGCAGCTGATTGATGTTTCTCTCTCATGGATGCTTCTAACTCTCTCTCCCTCTCCCTTCCTCTCTGTAAAAAATCAATAAAATATTTATTTTTTAAAATAAATAAATGAATAAAATAAAATAGTCATATAAATTCTACTAGCAATGAGTGCCTGGTTCCTTCCCCAAACTTACTAATACAGTACATTTTAAACTTTTTAAAATATTATTTTATTGATTGATTTTAGAGAGAGAAAGGAACGGAAAGCAAGCAAGACAGAAAAAAGCATTGATTTATTGTTCCACTTAGTTCTGCATTCTTTGGTTGCTTCTTGTGTGTGCTCTGACTGGAGATTGAACCTGCAACCTTGATGTATCACAAACTTGGTATTATCTAACCAATTGAGCTACCTGACCAGGACCCCAAACTTTTTTATGGTATTTCAGTGCGATTTTAATTTGCATTTCTCTTATTATATGTGAGATATAATATATATATATATATATATATATATATATATATATCAAACAATTTTTAAAAATTGATTTTAGAGAAAGGGAGAAACATCAATTTGTTGTTCCACTTATGTTTTAAAAATACATTTTTATTCTCTTTTTAAAATACATATATTTTTATTGATTTCAGAGAGGAAAGGAGAGGGAGAGAAAGAGAGAATGATGAGGTAGAATCATTCATTGGCTGCTTCCTGCACACCCCACACTGGTAATTGAGCCAGCAACCCAGGCATGTGCCCTCACTGGGAATTGAACTGTGATCTCCTGGTTCATAGTTTGATGCTCAACCACTTTGCCACACCGGCCAGGTAGTTCCACTTATTTATGCATTCATTGGTTGCTTCTATGTGCCCTGACCAGGAATCTAACCCACAACATTAGCACATCAGGACAATTCTCTAAACAACTGAGCTACCCAACCAAGGCCTTATCAGAGCAATTTTTACCTCCCCTGTGTACTGCAAGCATGTCAAACTCGCGGCCCACAATAAATATTTTTGTAGCCCAGCTAATATAACTATGTAAGAAACGTTTTAATAAAAATGTTTTAGCCCTAGCCAATTTGGCTCAGTGGATAGAACGTCAGCCTGCAGACTAAAGGGTCCAGGTTTGATTCTAGCCAAGGGCACATGCTCAGGTTGTAGGCTCGATCCACACCAGTGGGGGATGTGCAGGAGGCAGCCAATCGATGATGTTTCTCTCTCTCTAGCACTCCCCCTTCCTCTCTGAAATCAATATATTTTTAAAAATTTTTGTAACTTAATTTTTACAATATTCTGTTACGCATAATTATTAATAACGAACTATAATGTTCACTAATGACGTTTGCTATAATCGTGTTGCATTCATTTCCCTTATGCACCTTACCAGGAGGCGCATCATTTCTCTCCACTAATACTAGCAGTGAATATTAGCAGCCGATTGCCACATCATTAGTCTTGGACTGACTGGTGTGCGCAACAGGAAATATTTCGCTTTCGGAGAACAAAAAAAATAGGTTTATTTGCATTATGCTTATTAATTTGTGCAGTTATTCAGTGTCCGGTATGTTAATGTTCAAGAAAAAATATTAATTTTTATTTAAATGCTCTATTATTTTATGTTAATGATTACTCATTTATGTCAGCCCTTCCCTTTGAATTCAGCATTTCTCTATCAAAATAAACCTACGTTTCTATGAAAATTGAAGCTTTATTTTTTTTGCAGCCCACATAAACTTAAATCTAGTTTATTTGGCCCATGTTAGCCTTTGAGTTTGACATAGTTGGTATACTTTCTATTGATAACCTTTGCTTATTTTTCTGACTTATCTTTCTCACAGACTTGTAGGATGTCTTTACATATAAGAAGAAATAACTCTTTATGAGAAAGGTTGCCAAATTTTCCCCCAGTTTGTTGTTTTTTTGACTCTACTTATGGTGGGTTTTGCCATTAAGAATTTTAAAGATATATAGTCAAATGTATTAATATTTTTTTATAGCTTTAGGGGTTTGTGTCATACTTAGATTTTCTCCATTGTAAGATCCATGGTTTCTCATAGAACTTTGTTAATCCTCACCCGAGGATATTTTTCCATTGATTTTTAGATGGGAAGGGATGGGGAGAGACAGAAACATCAATGTGAGAAAGACATGTCTTAGAACTTTTATGGTTTAATACTTTACATTTATATCTTTAATCCATTTGGAAATTTACCCTAACATAAATCATGAGATAAGGATTCAAATTAATTTTTCCAAATGGCTATGTGGTTATCCCAGCACCATTTAATAAACAGTTTATTTTTCCTACTGATTTGGAATGCCTTTGATCATATACTAAATTTCTGTGTGTGTGTGTGTATATATATATATATATATCCTATGTAATAAAGCGGTAATATGCAGATTGACCATCACTCCAACACACAAGGTGGCTATTTTCACGTGGTCAAAGATGGATGCCTCCATGTGGACACAAGATGGCCAGCAGGGGAGGGCAGTTGTAAGCGGTCAGGCCAGCAGGGGAGGGCAGTTAGGGGTGACCGGGCCGGCAGAGGAGGGCAGTTGTGGGGGACCAGGCCTGCAGGGGAGGGCAGTTGGGGGCAACCAGGCTGGCAGGGGAGGGCAATTAGCGGCAACCAGGCTGGCAAGGTAGGGCAGTTTGGGGTGACCGGGCCAGCAGGGGAGGGCAATTGGGACGGCCAGGCCTACAGGAGAGCAGTTAGGCATCAATCAGGCTGGCAGGGGAGTGGTTAGGGGGTGATCAGACTCGCAGGCAGAAGCGGTTAGGGGCAATCAGGCAGGCAGGCAGGCAGGCAGGCGAGCGGTTGGGAGCCATCAGTCCTGGATTGTGAGAGGGACCAGATTGGAGAGGGTGCAGGCTGGGCTGAGGGACACCCCCACCTCCCCGCATGAATTTCATGCACTGGGCCTCTAATACACACACACACACACACACTCTCTGTCTGTCTCTCTCTCTCTCTCTCTCTCTCTCTCTCTCTCTCTCTCCACAGTACCAAACCATCTAGGGTTTTGCAGGATCTTGACATGGGAAGACTATCCTAGATTGGCTCGCTGGGCCCAATGTAATCACAGGGTCCTTATAAGGATGTCAGAAAAGATGAGATGATGGAAGCAGAGATCAGTGATTGTTTGCTTTGAAGAAAAAAGGGGTCTTGACCCAAAGAATGTAGATGCCCGTAAAAACCAGCAAGGCAAAGTCTTTCATAGGACCTCCAGAAGAAACACAATTCTGTCAAAACCTTGATTTTAGCCTAGTGAAACCTATTTAGGAATTCTGACCTCCATAACTGTAAGATAATACATTTTTGTTGTTTTAAGCTACTAAATTTATGGTAATTTGTTACAGCAGCAATAGGAAACTAAGACACTGGGATAGTCTATTCCATTGACCTAACTTTTTTGTGCAAATACCTTTTAATTATTGTAGTTTTATAATATCTTAATATCTAGTCAATGCAGACTCTTTTATTTCAGGATTTTCCTGGATCTTCTTGCTTTTTAAAAAAAAACAAAAAACTTTTATTGATTTCAGAGAGGAAGGGAGAGATAGAAACATCAATAATGAGAGATAATCATTGATTGGCTGCTTCCTGCATGCCCCACATTGGTGATTGAGCCCGTAACCTGGGCATGTGCCCTGACCAGGAATCCTACAGTCCAACCGTGATCTCCTGGTTCATAGGTTGATGCTCAACCACTGAACTATGTCGGCTGGGCTCTTCTTGCTTTTTATTTTACCACATTAAAGGTGAGAACTAGCTTGTGCAGTTCCCAAAATAATCTTTTTGGCATTTTTCCTGAGATTATGTTACATTAAATTTAAAGATCAACTTATGAATAACTGATACCTTTAATATGTTGAATCTTCCAATACAAGTGCATAGTATGTTTTGTTTTGTGTCCTTCTTTAATATCTTAAAAGTTTCCTTCATATATGATGTGCACTTTTCTTGTTAAGTTTATTTCAAGGGATTTTATATTTTTGTTACAATTTTAAAATTATCACAAAGTCAAAACAAATTTATACCAAAAATTCAAACAAGACAAAAAAGAATACAGATGAAGGCAAAGTTATCCAAAAGCTTACTACTGACATACTTCTACACATGAGGTTCTTAGTTATAAAGAAGGGCAATGGCTGTTGGGCAGGCAACCAAAAGTGATTATCTATAATCCTATTAGGATTTATATTGAGAATTCACTGATTTTGAAGAATTTTCAAATTTATAATATTGAGCCTTATCCTCTGGGAACATAGTTTTAGATATTTTCCCATGTAGGTCCCTAGCACTTCTAAAAGTTTATTCCTAGATATTTATGTATTTTTGTTGCTACTGTGGATGGGATTTTTTTTTTCTATCTCATTATCTAATTAGTTATTGTTAACACTTAGTAAAGCTCTCATCTTTTTATATTTTATATATTTGTAATTAGTTACACTAATGTAATCTCTTATTTGTCCCTTAAACTATCCAGGTATATAATCATATCTGTAAATCTTTTCCAATATTTACATCTTTTGTTATTTTTTATGACTTAGTGGCACTTCCTGAACAATAATAAATAATAGTGACAATAGACTATTTTGTTCTTGGTTTTCATGAAAGCGTTTCTAATGTTTTACCAGTAAGCAGATGATGGCAGCTTATTTGGAGTGCCTATATTCTTGATCATGTTTAGGAAACATATAGTTATCTTTTTTCCCTTAATCAGGAATTTATGTTGAATTTTATTGAATGAGTTTAAAAAGTGATGAAATTAACTATATGATCTTGTCTCTTTAATCTGTTAATATTAATAAAAGACTTCCTAATATGGAATCATCCTTGCACTACTCAAAAGGATTACTTGGACACTGGGTTTCCCTTTCTGAATTTCTCTTTAAATGTTCCTAGCTGACTCTGCTGATGAGATTATTTTTCTTCAGACAAAAGATTAGGCTTCTGCTAATTGAGTTTTGGTCTTACCAGAGGTTGCCTCCCTGAGATTTCAGGTAGGTCATTTAGGTTATAATTAAGGATATATCAAAAACTTATCAATTATACATTTATATAAATACTAGAGGCCCAGTGCACAAAATTCGTGCATGGGGGGTCCCCTCAGCCCAGCCTGCACCCTCTCCAATCCAGGACCCCTTGGGGGATGTCCCTGGGATCGGGCCTAAACCGGCAGTCAGATATCCCTTTCACAATCCGGGACCACTGGCTCCTAACTGCTCACCTGCCTGCCTGTCTGATTGCCCCTAACTTACCCCCCTGCCAGCCTGATCACCTCTAACTGCCCCCCCTGCCGGCCTGGTCACCCCCCACTGGCCTGGTCACCCTCAACTGCCCCCCCCCCTGCTGGCCTGGTCACCCCTAACTGCTCCCCCTGCCTCCCTGTTAGCCTGGTCACCCCATGCAGCCTGCTGTTCCGTCGTTTGGTCACCTCTCACTAACCCCCCTGCTGGCCTGGTTGCCCCATGCAGCCTGCTGTTTGGTTGTTACTGTTACTGTGATGTTGTACCAGAAAATTTGCATATTCCTCTATTATTAGTATACTCATGAATTACTAATTTAACCACTAGTGAGAAATCTAGTTTGTCTTATTCTCAAGTTCTTAGTGGGTTGTCTTGAAGGAAGGGAACAGAAAACTACTCAAATTGGTTTAAGCAGGGAAAAAAAGGGAGATTTATTGGAGTGTAGGGCCTTATTGACCTGAAGAGCAGTTAGTGCTATTGGGTTCATAATAAATTAGAGATCTAGAAAGCAGAATTCAAAACTGTTTCTGTCTCAGACTCTTTCCCACTTGATTAGTATCTCAGTTTCCTTTTTTAAAAAAATATATTTTATTGATATTTTTACAGAGAGGAAGGGAGAGAGTTAGAAACATCGATGCAAGAGAAACATCAATCAGTTGCCTCCTGCACACTCCCCACTGGGTATGTGCCCGCAACCAAGGCACATGCCCTTGACTGGAATCGAACCCGGGACCCTGGAGTCCGCAGGCCTAAGCTCTATCCACTGAGCCAAACCAGTTAGGGCTCAGTTTCCTTTTTTAAGTGATTGAGAGAGAGAGAGAGAGAAACATCTATTTGTTGCTCCACTCATTCATGCATTCATTGGTTGACACTTGTATGTGTCCTGGCCTTGGATGGAACTCTCAACCTTGAGGTATTAGGTGATGCTACCAGGCCAGGGCAATCTCTCAACTTCTTAATCTTTCTGCAGATGAGGTTTCTCTCATTTAACATCCACAAAGCCACAGAAATTTAATTTAAATAAAGGTCAAAGAAATGTGACTTCACTCAGCCAGAAGGTGGGGTTGGGGTCGAGTGGAGGGGTGGGGCTATGGATTTGTAGATGCTCTAAGGAGCAATATATGTGAAGAATGGGAGGTAAATATGGGTGTCTTTGGTATGGAAGGCAGCTCATTATTATCCCCAGGTACTATCTATAATTACTAAGGTTGGTTGTACTTCAGAATGCTTCCTGAATCTGTTGTCATTGCTCTAACGCAAGCCTTCATCTCTTGCCTGAAATACTCCAAGAGCTTCCTAACAGCTTTTGCTCTCTTGACTCTCTCTCCTGAAATTTATCCTGCAATGCCACAAGATAATGGTGTGAGGATTAAGTGAAAACTTTATGAACTTTAAACCACTTTATAAATGTAGTGGTGGGGGGGAAACAGATCTAACCATATGACTCGTCTGCTTAAAATACTTTCAGTGATTTCCCCATTACGTAAAGACTGAAGACCATACATGGTCTTAAGCCTCTTCATAGCCTGAACTAAATAAAATGTAACTCTCAAGTCTCAGAACCTCTTACGACATGTTTCCTTCATCAGACAATACTGTTCCTCGACCATGTGAAATTTCTACATAATGCTCTTATTTGCTTGTCTTCCAGCGCTTCTTCTTTGCCGGGGAACCCCTATTAACACTTTAAAATCGTAATAACAGATTAAACTTTCCAGGAAAGGATTTTTTGAAGGGTTTACCTTCAAAATCAATGCCTCCCTTTCTTCCTCTGCAGTCCTGCAAATCTTCAGCATAGTTACCTTTTTTTTTTTTTAATCCCCTTCCCGCGCTCGATTTCCAGGTTTCTCCGCCTACTCTGCCTTCCTCAGCTCCACCACCTCCAGAGACCTGGAAAACGCCTGGCTCCCGGAATTTGAGTCAGAGAGGCCCAGAACTACTACCGAAAGCACCACCAACTCACGCTTAGATACTTAATCAAGGGTAGCTCTCAAGGGCCAGGCTATTTCCGGGAGAGGCTGAGGACACGCTTCCGCCCAGTCCGCGGGCGGTGCATACTGGGAGATGTAGTCTCTAGCTGACCCCATTCCTCTTGAGAGTTGTAGTCATCAACCTGATAACGAGAAGGCGGCAACTACCAAATTTTGAGTTAGTTTTAAGGGACAGAAGAGGGCAATACATAGTATCATGTTGCTTGGCCTTATCAGGAGCTTGCGAGCAGTGGCGGGACAGGCTAGAAGGCGGACCCGAGGAGGGCGGGAAGACGTTACGTTTACGCGGGCGTGACCCTGTCCGGAGGGTTTGGCGGGATTTACGAAACCTGGGCCGAGCGCGCACTGTGACTGGGGACTGAAGCCTGAGGGAGGCCTGAGGGGAGCAAAGGCGTCCCGACCCGTAGTTGAGAGCTGAAACTTGAGTTGTGTGCAGAAGGTGGAGCAAAGGAGGACAGAAGTGAGGCACCAGCGAGTCCGGGTGGGCGCGTGCCAGGCCAGCGGACGGAGGTCGGAGCGCTGCAGCCCAGGTGAGTGTGTCAGGTGTGGACAGGCGCCCTTTCCACCGCCAGCTTCTTCCCCGCGATAGCCAGGCTGGGACCCGGCCCGGGCTCCTGGGCTCTCCGCCACGGCCGGGACATACCCGGGCCCAACAGATTCGGCTCAACAGACAACAGACTCTCGGAGCTCGTTATGGCGGACCGGTCTGGGAGGAACCTTAGAGGGAGAGAGAGTTAGAAACATTGATGAGAGAAACATCAATCAGCTGCCTCCTGCCCCCCTACTGGGGATGTGCCCGCTACCAAGGTGCATGCCCTTGACCGGAATCGAACCTGGGACCCTTGAGTCCGCAGGCCGTCGTTCTATCCACTGAGCCAAACCGGTTAGGTTAGGGCAGGGCGCTTTTTTGAGGCCTCCATTTCCAGCACCCGTTTTGTGGGCGTGGGCGAGGAAGCCGAGATCCACAGACTTAAAATCACAGCTGTTTTATGTTAGAGCCAGGGTTTCCGGATTTCTGGGCAGTCCTCTTTCCATTACACTATGTTTTGCTTACTCCAGTTGCCAAAAAGATACTTTCATTTCTAATCGGAAGACCGTTCACGTGATGCCTAGGGAATGATCTGTAGTGAGCTGTTGTTTTTTTTAAACTTCTAAAGTGAAGTGTAGCCCTGGCCGGATAGTCCTGTGCGTCATCCGGATACACCTAGGTTATGGGGTTGATCCTGGTCTGGGCGCATACGAGAAGCAAGTGGAACACCAAATCAATATTTCCCTCCCTCCCTCTCTCCCTATATGCCTGTATAATCACTATAATCACCACTCAGGTCAAAAAATAGAATGCTGTCCGCACCTCGGAAGCCTCCCTGTGCCCCCTCGTCTAATACTCCCCTCTTCTCTCCAAAGGCAACCACTATTAATTTCTAAGACACAGACTAATTTTGCCTGTTTCTGAATTTTATATAAGCAAATGTGTGTGTGTATTAATTTATAAGTTTATTTGTGCCAAACTGACGACATATGCTGGGAAGCAAGATCTCAAATGCTTCTTTAAGTAATACTATATATTTTTATGTCTGACTTTGCTCAATATTTTGTCTTTAGGTTCATGCATGTCTTTGCATATAGCAGTAGTTCTTTTTTTTAAAATATATTTTATTGATTTACAGGGAGGGAGGGAGAGGGATAGAGAGTTAGAAACATGGATCAGCTGCCTCCTGCACAACCCCCCGCCCCTCCCCGGGACGTGCGGTACATGCCCCTTGACCGGGATCGAACCTGGGACTTTCAGTCCTAGGCAGATGCACTATCCACTGAGCCAAACCGGTTAGGACTAGCAGTAGTTCTTTATTGTTGCTATATGATATTCCTTATTGTACTCATGGTGGACATTTGGATTGTTTGTTTTTTAACTTGTATGAGAAAGGCTGCTGAGAGCATTCCTGTATACCTCTTGGTGTACACGTGTATGCTTTTCAGTAGGTTAATAATACAAAGTAGTGAAATTCCTGGGTCATAGCATTTGTCTATTTCAGCTTTCACATTTAATGTGTTTTCCGGAGTTGTACCATTTTATACTGGAACCAGTACAGCAGTGTATGAGTGTTTAGTTGTTCCACATGCTTGCCAACACGAAATTGTCAATATTTTTAATTTTAGCTATTCTGGTGGGCATAAAACAATAACTCATTTTAATTATCCTGACTATTAATGAGGTTGAACATATGTTTATATATTTATTGGCCCTTTTTATATCTTTTAGTGTGAAGTGCTTGTTCAAATTTCTTGCCTATTTTTCTTTTGAATTGCCTTTCGTGCTGATTTGGAGGAGTTCTTTACTACATAATTTAGTTATCAGCCCTTAGTTGTACATGTGGTAAATATTTCTTCCCTTGGCTGTAGTTTTACTTTTCATTCTCTTAATGGTCTCTCTTGATGGGTTTTAAGTTTGAATATAGTCCAGTTTTTCAACCTTTTCCTTTTAGCTTATTGCTTTATGTATACCATTCAAGAAGTCTTCTCTATCCCAAAGTCATGAAGATTTTCACCGATACTCTAAAAGCTTTTTTTTACCTCTTACATTTAGATCTATAATCTCTAAATTGGAAACAGATTTATTTCCTGTTGTTTTTCTTACTCTATAAGGCTATCCAGTTAATTCAGCACTATTTATTAAAAAGACCATCCTTTCCTCATTACTTGCAGTGCCATCTTTTTCATAAATTATTAAGGAAGAGATTTAAATTGCATTCAGGTGATTTTGATATTTGAATTATGCTAAAACTGTCACCTAAGAGGCCTGTACTTGAACCAGTCAAGAACAAATGGTCATCTGTCAAGTCTCTAAGAATGGAAATTTCATATTTGTTATCTTTTGAATTAGATTTATTCTGATTGTTAAATTGTCCTGATTGTTTAGGGTTTGATTTAAGGCCATTTATTCTTATGGTCATGAAGACTTGTTCTCTTCTACTAATAAAATCTCTTGAAGATAATTAAAAAAACTTTTTGTTCTCAGTTCTTCTTTTCAACCTGAGCAATCTTAACTCTATCATAATAATCACACTTTAGGTATAGCCCTTACACTTAAGTGGAAGATTTCAGACTGAGCAGGGTACTTGCATGTTATTTATTCATTGCACATTCCCTGAAGTATGGAATTGATTAAAATGTTGAACTTAAATTTCATACACTCCTATTAGAAGCATAATGTGTAACTACAAGCTATGATCCTTGCCTAAGATGGGAAGTACTTTTCTCATATCAGTCCACTGTTTATCAGGAATGGAGACTATGGGCAGTCATTCTGTACATTTATTTCACTCCTATCTCACCACCTACAACTCCTTCTTGCTGGAAGGGAACAATGGAACTGAAGCAATTTAACCTTTCATTAAAAAAAAAAAGATTTTTTTTTTAATGAAAGGTTAAATTTTAAGTACAGCAAGCATGTCAAACTCAAAGGCTAACACAAGCCAAATAAAGTTTAAGTTCACGTGGGCGCAAAAAAACAAAAGCTTCAATTTTCATAGAAACGTAGGTTTATTTCGATAGAGAAATGCTGAATTCAAAGGACTAACATAAATGAGTAATCGTTAACATAAAATAATAGAGCATTTAAATAAAAATGAATATTTTTTCTTGAACATGAACATACCAGACACTGAATAACTGCAGAAATTAATAAGCGTAACAAATCTATTTTTCTTGTTCTCCAAAAGTGAAATATTTCCTGTTGCGCACATCAAACAAGTCATTCCAAGACTAATGACATGGTTATTGGCTGTTAGTATTAGTGGAAAGAAATGGTGCGCCTACAAGTAAGGTGTGTAAGGGAAATGAATGCAACACGATTATAGTAATCAGTCATTAGCGAATGTTGTAGTTCGTTATTAATAATTATGCTAACAGGATATTGTAAAAATTAAGTTACAAAATTTTTATTAAAATGTTTCTTACATACGGTTATATTGGCTGGGCCGCAAAAATATTCGTTTTGGGCTGTGAGTTTGACATGCTTGAAGTAGAGTCTTGGAAAGTCTGCATTCATTTACCAAATATTTACCAAACACCTAACATTTATAATGTATATACAAACAAAAAAGGCTTAGCCCTACCCTCAGGGAATATGAAGGAGGGGAATGTGGACATAGTTGATCTAGTTAAGCTTTGCATTTTTAAGAAACAGAATAGTCCTGGCTCTTCCTAAAGTTTTCCTGATACAACTAGCTAGGTGGAAGGGAAAGCTGGTGAGAGATTTGTTCTTTTTCTTGATTTAGGTAGGTCAGTGATTACACCAAAAGCCTAGGAGGTAATTCTTAAGAGATTTATTGCAAATGTAAGTTTGCAGCTCTGTACTTTTTCTAGTGTTCTCCTTGATGGCCATCTGTATTTTTCAGCATTGAACACTGAGTAATGGCTATGCAGATGCAGCTTGAAGCAAATGCAGATACTTCAGTGGAAGAAGAGAGCTTTGGTCCACAACCTATTTCACGATTAGAGGTAATGTGCTTAGTTGCTAATTTGGGAATTTTAAAGCTGGTCTAGATTCTTCTACCTATTGGGAAAAATCACAGCCTTTATATAAACCGTTAGAGGCCCAGTGCACAAAATTTGTGCACAGGTGGGGTCCCTGGCCCCTCTCTCCCCCCCTCCTTCCCTTGCTGCTGTGTGGCGGGCGGGCAGCAGGCTGATTGGGGCCTGCTGGCAGGGGGGAAGAGACAGGGCACAGGAGGTTGGCCGCCAGTCCTGAGGAGGGAGCCAGCCCTTGGCCCCCCTGGGAAAGGGGTCACATCTGCCACCACTCACCCCCCCCCCCCTCCGTTCCCTGTCCCAGCCAGGGCCTGCCAGCCAGGGGGAGGTACTGCAGGAGGTTGGCTGGCTGGGGGAGTGCACTGACTACAAGGGGGCAGCTCCTGCGTTGAGCGTCTGCCCCCTGGTGGTCAGTGTGCATCGTAGCTACCGGTCGTTCGGTCATAACAATCACTTAGGCTTTTATATACATAGATTGCTTTACTACCTATGATCAAGACCCAAATTAGTTTTCAGAAGGGTTGTCAAGGATCCTGTGGAAAGGCTTAAGATAGTTGCAAAACATGTCAGAGCAGATCTCTTTTGTCAAGAATTCTCCTCCTACTTTGTCATTTTTCTTTCCCAGAGCTGGATTGTCAGAAATGAAGAAGCCCTAGTGTCCCATAGTAGAGTCTGCTGTTTTTACTAAGTATTAAACAATAGTTGTATTAAACAACTGTCCAGGGAATTACAGTGGCCTGTCTGGTGGTGCAGAGAGGAAAGACCCAGATATGTGCTAAAGTTACTAGCAAGACAGCTGTCATGGTCAAGGAGAAGGCCTTGTAGTTACACTATATAGTCTCAAAGTTCATTTAAAGTCCCAGTTATAAAAGGTTGAGAGTTACAGGTTTATTTCCGGTAGTTGGAAGTTACTAGTTTAATCCATTTAATGTATGTGGGATAGTTCTAGCTTTAAACTCCTGGTTTTGGTAATTAAATACCTTATATTTAGGGCACACTTTTTAAAGCTTTTGTATTCTAAACAACTCTGTGAGTAGGTAGGACAAATTATCCAGATTAGACAGATGAGAAAACTGAAGTTTAAATTAATCCCTGGTTTTCTTCACTCACAGCAATGTGGCATAAATGCCAATGATGTGAAGAAATTGGAAGAAGCTGGATTCCATACGGTGGAGGCTGTTGCCTATGCACCAAAAAAGGAGCTAATAAATATTAAGGGGATCAGTGAAGCCAAAGCTGATAAAATTCTGGTAAGTACTGCTTCCGTGCCCTAGTGAGGCATTAAAGGGAGGAATACAAAAGGGTATACAGTGAAAGGTGGTGGTCTTCCTACTTCCATCCCTTGGTGTGTCATCTTGTTCCCCTTTCCAGGGGTGACCGCGTTACCAGTTATCTCTGTATGTGCCTTCTTGCATAAATTGGGATTTTCTCTAAGGAATTGCAGTACCATGGGTAGTGACATAAATACTGCCAAGTTGACTACTAACAGTGAGTGAGTGATATTTACCTTATCTTTCTAGATATTTGATCTCATGCCTTAGAAATATTCTTTAGAATGCAGCCATTTAAAACAGTTTCAAAGAATATTCATTGACAGGATAATGTTCCTGATACAAGAAATGTTAACAAAACGTGTGTGTGTGTATGTATGTGTGCATGCATATATACATGCTTGGATTTTGGTTTTTAAAATGTGTATTTATAAATGTATAGCACATACAGTAGGGATAAATACACTAAAATATTAATGTTAATTTCTGATGGTAAGAACGTAAGCAATTTTTATTTTTGCCTCAATTTTCTGAAACTTATAGACACAGACAACATGTTTTCTATAATAAACATGTTTTACTTTCAAATAGAGAAGTTGTTTGAATTGCTTATGTCTTAATAAATGACATAAAAGTGATTTTACTGGCTTAATTGAAATGAGGTAGTAACTTAATCCCTTATAAAGCACTTTAACTTTGAAATATCATCTGTTTCATATATATTATCCCTTGGTCTTCATAACAGCAATGAGAAAGATAGGTAGAGCCAGCATTACCTGTTTTGCTTCTGGTAATCCACATAAAACAATTTTACACAAGTTTTCTCTGAAAATAATCTTGAAAAACTAGAGAATCTTCCAAAAGACTGTATCCTTTGTTATTGAGTAGCTTCAATACATGTAGTTCTGCTATGTGACTTACTCAAATGGACAGTATCTAAGACTTATGTATACTTATTTAATATCTTACACATAAAATATATATACAACACAGTAATTGTTTTATTGGTTATTATACAAAGAGCTTTGAATTTTTAAGCATTGGCAGGGCTGTTACTCCATTTATTTAGTACTACTTTGTAATAGTAATTTAGTCAGAGCTCAAAAATCATAAGGAATTCTTAATTTGAGAGGAAACATGCTGTCATTTATTGGATTATTCAAATAAATAAATGTTTGAAGTGCTGACTTAATTAGAAATAAGAGTTCTGAGTTCCTAATACCTTATTGAAAGATTGTGATATTGAATGAGCCAGTAGGTGTCCCTATTGTTTTATTTTGAACATCAGTGTTTGTGACTGGACAAATCCTGGCAGGATTTTTATTTATGCCTTGTCAGACTGTACTTTTAGAAATCAAATCAATGTTTTGGTGTAAACATACAAACTCATAATAAGTGAAATGAGATGTGCAAGATGATAATAGATAAGTCTTAATATTTCTGTCCTTTTGATCTCAGACATTTTATATTCTGAATTTCTGGTGACTAAAGATTATACTATTTACTTTAAAAAGGCTAAAGATTTTTTTCAGTACTGTGGCTATTCCCTTCCATTCCCCCCAAATCTTTGGAATTGAGATTTTCAGCAAGAATATCCATTGTCACAGTGGAGAAAGGAAACTATCCAGAATTATTTATTCATTTTTATTATTATTAAGTTTATTGGTGTGACATCCTATATAATAAAGACCTAATATGCAAATGGTTGTCACACCCTCACGCCTCAACGGCTCAGACACTCAACACTGGAGAGAGAGGAATGGGGACCAGCCAGGCACAAATGAGCTTGTAGGAGAGGAATGGGGACCAGCCAGGCTGTGGCTGGGGAAAGGAACAAGCCGCCTGCCCTGCGGTCCCAGGCACCAGCAGCTGTGCTTGTGGCATGGGAGAGGGACAAGCTGCACGCTCCACGGTCCGGGCACCAGGAGCTGGGGCTGCAGCCTGGGAGAAGGACAACCTGCCTGCCCCATGGTCCTGGGCGTCAGCAGCTGCACTTGCGGCCCAGGAGAGGGACAAGCTGCCCGCCCTGCAGTCCCGGGCACCTGTGGCTGTGGCCCCAGGCGAAGCCACTGCCCATGGTCTCCTGTGGCTGTGGCTGGCCTGAGCGAAACCAGTCTGAGTCCTGGATGCTTGTGGCCAGCCAGAGGGAGGGAAGCCTGGGTCCTGGGTGCCTGCAACTGGCTGGAAGAGGGAATCCTGGGTCCCGGGTGTGGGGCAAGGCAGAGGCAGTTAGGGGCAATCAGGCTGGTATGGGAGCAGATAGGGGCGATCAGGCAGGCAGGCAGGCAAGTGGTTAGGAACCAGCGGTCCTGGATTGAGAGAGGCAGTCAGACATCTCTGGAGGGGTCCTGGATTGGAGAGGGTGCAGGCCCGGCTGAGGGACCTCTTCCTTCTATGCACGAATTTCATGCACCGGGCCTCTAGTCTATATATAAAAAGCCTAAGCAACCGTTTGAACGTCTAACTATAGATATGACAGGCAATGAGCACCAGGAACCAGATGCTACAACCAGTAGCTATTATGTGCACTGACCACCATGGAGCAGACACTCAATGCAGGAGCTGCTGAGCTGTGGTGACTTGGCAGCTGTGGTTCTTGGGTGATGCACCTCGGAGGAGGGAGCCTGATCCCAGGGTGTGTCACCCCAGAACAGCCCTCTCGCAATCCGAGACCCCTTGGGGGATGTTGGAGAGCTGGTTTCAGCCAACCCCCACAAATCCATGCACTGGGCCTCTAGTTAATAAGATTATATCGGTTTCAAGTGTACATTTCTATGATGCATGATCTGTGACCTTGAGAATATTATGCTTAGCAAAAATAAGTCAACCAAAAAATGCTGTGAACCATATGATTTCATTCATGTGGGGTATAAAACTGAAACTCATAGACACAGACAACAGAATGGTGGTTACCAGAGGGAAGGGGGTTGAGCGAAGGGTAGTAAAAAGAAATTGTTACTGGCTTTTGTTGAGCTATTCTTTCTTGCTTGGTACACCACCATAGCACTGACAGATTCAGCATAGATATTTTTAAAAATATTTTCCTTTTACTTGACATTTTGTGTCTTGTGTTCAAGGGTTCAATGGTTCTTGACTATTGAAAACATCTAAAGACTTCTACCTAGCACAGATAAAAGCTAGCTTATTATGTTAAGTGTAAGAATTGAAGTAAAGTTCTGCCATATTAGGCAATTGGATGGTTTTTACTTCAAATTTCACTTTGGTTTAATATTCTGTTCCTTTAAGAGCTCATAGACAAGAAAATGTAGGGGTTAAAATGAAAAGAAGGTAAAGCATCTCCTGAGTTTTCTCAACATTTTATTATTAAAATTTTTTAACTTATTGCAAAGCTGAAAGAATTAATTATATAGTGGACAGTCATATACCCACCACCTGGGCTGTAACATTAACATCTATACTAATAAAAGGGTAATATGCTAATTAGACTGAGAGACTGGACATCTTCCTACCATCCGACTTCCTTCCGGACAAAGCCATGGGGATGGGTGCCAAGGCAGAGGTGGTTAGGGGCAATCAGGCCAGCAGGGGAGGGCAGTTGGGGGTGATCAGGCTAGCAGGGGAGGGCAGTTGGGGGCCATCAGCTTAGATAGCAATCAAGCCAGTAGGCAGTCAAGTGACTAGGAGCCAGCAGTCCCGGATTGCAAGAGAGATGTCCGACTGTCTGTTTAGGCCCCATCCCACAGGGGCCTAAACCAGCAATTGGACATCCCCTGAGGGGTTCCGGATTGGAGAGGGTGCAGGCCAGGTTGAGGGACCTCTTCCCCTGCCATGCATGAATTTTGTGTACTGGGCCTCTAGTCTATATATATAAAGGCTAATATGCTAAGTGTCCTTCCCACTATCTGACCGGTTGCTATGACGTGCACTGACCACCAAGGGGCAGACCCTCAATGAATGAGCTGCCCTGGTGCACACTTGCCATTTACAGAGAAACTGGCAATGTGGACCTGGCCGACAAAGCAACACTCAGCTTCCCCCAAGTGGGACACAGGGCCTGCCACCACCGTGGAGCGACAGCCCATCAAATCACAGCCGTGGCTGCTGAGACCCTGTGGCCAGGCCAGAAACAGTTGCTGTGGGTGCTGGGTAATGATGTCATGTAGCAATGCCCATCTTCCTCTCCCTAGCGACTAGCCTCCTTGGAATTTCTGCACCCCAGGGTCATGACTTGCTTTGTACCCCGGTGGAAACATTTATACCTTAACCAAATGTCTGTGAAGTGTTTTCCCGTACCTCATCTCATTTGATCCTCACAGAAGTCCTGGAGTAGGTAGATAGGAGACTCAGTGGAATCATATTTTCTTTTCATTAGCTGGGAAACAGAGATTTAGAAAGCTTAGAAACTTGACCCAACTGAAAAGAAGTAAGAAATGGTGGAACTTGAAAATGACTTCATGTTTTCTCACTGCGCAGAATGTAGTCAAACACTGCTGCAGTTAACTATTTTACCCTTTGTTCTCCCTTCGTGATCTACAATAACAATCTGCTTTGTGTTGATATTTACTGCTGTGTTGCTCACAATTACCTGAAAGAGAAGTTGGGGTGCTTCACTGGGCTGGGAGAAGTTTAGCTAAATCAGAAAGCAGGTCTAATTAAGCAAGTTTATTCTATATATACAAAAGGCTAACTTGACTCACGCATGCGCAGTACATATAAAGCTCTCTCTGGCACCAATCACATCCATGTGTTTCCATCTGTCATTGTCGATCGTGAATTTGGTTGACATTTCTATTATAGAGAAAGGGCAAATAGCGATATGAAAATATTTCTCCTAATTAATGTCCTTTCATTGTGCACGAATTCGTGCACTGGGCCACTAGTTTTAATATACTCGCTTTATCACTTGTTTATCTCTCTATCAGCAGTTAGATCCCCATCTTGGATTTTTTTTATGCTTTTCAACGAAAGTTGCAGATATTAATACATTTCCCCCTAAATATTTTAGTATACATTAACTAGATTTCAATATTGGTGTATAAGCTTCTTCCCCCCTTTCTTTGATATTTTTATTTTCTAAATCTACTAAATCTTCATTCATCCTGAAGATTAGTAGAAGTTACAGGAAAAAGGAAGAAATTCTCAGAGAAATAATACAAGAGAAATTGACAGAGTTAAAGAGAAGCAGAAGTCTTACATAGTAATATCCCATAGACTATAAAAAATGAACACTTAGATCAGTGTGAAATTTCAGTATCCTATCTAATAAAAGAGTTATATGCAAATTGACCATCACTCCAACACACAAGATGGCTGCCCCTATGTGGTCAAAGATCCTGCCCCCAGGTGGACACAAGACGGCCAGCAGGGGAGGGCAGTTGGGAGGGACCAGGCCTGCAAGGGAGGGCAGTTAGGGATGACCGGGCCAGAAGAGGAGGGCAGTTGGGGGAGACCATGTCAGCAGGGGAGGACAGTTGGGGGGTATCAGGCCTAAGGGGAGGCAGTTGGGGGGGACCAGGCCTGCAGGGGAGGGCAGTTAGGGGCAATCAGGTTGGCAGGGGAGCAGTTAGGGGCAATCAGGAAGGCAGGCAGGCGAGTGATTGAGAGCCAGCAGTCCTGGACTGTGAGATGGACCGATAGGATCGTGCCTAAATGGCCAGTCAGATATCCCTCGTGGGGTCCCAGATTGGAGAGGGTGCATGCTGGGCTGAGGGACACACCCCATGCATGAATTTCATGCACCGGGCCTTTAGTACCATTCATAAAGAGAAGGTTCTGAAAGATTTCAGAGAGAAAAAAGTAAGTGACCTCTAAAGGAACAATCATCAGAAAGTACATTGTCAGAAATCTGGGTGATAGAAGCAGGTAGAGCAATGCCTTTAAAGCTCTAAGGGAAACTAATCTTAAGCCTAGCTTTCTATCTATAGTAGCATTATTAATAAAATATTAGTGCAGATTAAAACAATTTCAGAAATGTAAGAATTCAGAACATTTTTCTCTCATCCACTTTTTCTTAGGAAGTTACTTAAGGATATACTTTACCAGATTGAAGATGGAAAAACATGGGATCTAGTTTAGAGTGGCTCCAACTCAAGTACTCAGTGAAGGAAGACCCAGGATAGGAGCTAGCTAGAGAGCAGAAAGTGTAGTTGGAGAAGGAAAGAAGATCTCAGAGGGGGGGAAAGGGATTCAGTGGAATACATAGTGAGATTGAGTGGTTGGAAAATTTGAGAAATGGCAAAGTTAGAATATGTGGCTCAGATATAAAAGCAGGGTAAAATGGCGCATGATTTTGAAACTGTTGTAGTATAAAAAAAGAATTCATTTGAATTTGACAGTAGAAACTTTTGAGAGACATAATGTAACAAAAAAATTGTATTTCTATCACACTATTTGGTTCTGCAATGAATTATGTGTACAAAACTAATATAAACATTGTAATGAATTTTTAAGTGAAGTTTTAAGAGCTCTGTCTGTGTAGCTCAGTTGGTTAGAGCATTGTCTCCGTACCCCAAGGTTGGGGGTTTAATCCCTGACCAGGGCACATAAAAAATCAAACAATGGATGCATAAATAAGTGGAACAACAAATCGATTTGCCCGTATGCTTGCATGCTCGCTCGCTCCCTCCCTCCCTCCCTCCCTCTCCCCCCTCGCCCTTTTCTTCCCTTCCTTCTTCTGTTTCTAAAAATCAGTTAAAAAAAAAAAAAAGTCCTGTGTGACTCGGTTGGGCATCAAAGAATCCAATTCCCAATCAGGGCACTTGCCCAGGTTGAGGGCTCAGTCCCCCATAGAGGGTATGGGAGGAGGCAGCCAATATTTCACTCTTGCATCAATGTTTCTCTCTCTCTCTCCCTCCCTCCTTCTTTCTCTCTTTTCCTCTCCCTTCCTCTCTCTCCCAAAATCAATTTAAAAAAATTTTTAAAGTATGAATAAAGAAGTTTTGAGAAAGTTTTTAAATTATAAGTTTCATCTCTTGCTATTGATCTATTCAGACTTTTCTTTTATCTTTGTAGTGCAGACTCAATTTATTTTACTGAATTTAGACTCAAGTTCAACTGATCTTTCAGTGCCTTGATTTGGATTTTTTTTCTACTTTAATAAGTTTGAATCTTTCTAGAAATTTGCCTATTTCATCTAAGTTGTTTTATTTGTTGGCATAGTTTTATTTTTGTAAGGTTGGTAATGATGTCCCCTCTTTCATTCCTGATTTTAGTCTTTTTGGTGGGGAGGGGTCTGGCTAAAGGTTTGTTAATTTTTTTAAATATATTTTATTGATTCAGAGAGGAAGAGAGAGATAGAAACATCAATGATGAGAGAGAATCATTGATTGGCTGCCTCCTACATGGCCCCTACCGGTACTGAGCCTCAACCTGCAACCCAGGCATGTGCCCTGGTTGTGAATGAACCAGGACCTCCCTGTTCATAGGTCGATGCTCAACCACTGAGCCGTGCCGGCTGGGTAAGGTTTATTTATTTTAATGATCTTTTCAAAGAATCAAGGTTTGGTTTAGTTGATTTTTTCCCTGTTATATTTCTGTCCTCTATCTTACTAATTTGTGCTCTAATCTTATTTTCTTCTTTCTGCTTGTTTAGTTTCTTCTTTTTCCAGTATCTTAAGATGGACATTTAGGTTATTTAAGATTCTCCTAGCCCTCGCCAGTGTGTTTGGTGGTTAGAGCGTTTGCCCATGCACCAAAGGGTCTTGGGCTCAGTTCTGGGTCAAGGGCAAGCATCTGGGTTTGCAGGTTAGATCCCTGGTGCTGGTCCTGGCGTATGCGGGAGGCAGTCAAGGAAACCATTCGATGTGTCTCTTTCATATCAATGTTTCTCTCTTCCCCCTTCCTTCCTCCCTTCAACTCTCTCTAAAAAGAAATGGAAAAAATATCCTCAGGTGAGGATTCTTTAAAAAAAAAAAAAAGGGTTTTCTAATATAGGTGTTTATAGCCACAGATTTCCCTTTACACACTACTTTTGCTGTATCCCATGAGATTTGATGTTTGTGTCTTTATTTTTAGTCATCTCAGAGTATTTTCCCTTGAGATTTCTTGGGTTCATTAGTTATTTAGGATTGTGATATTTTATTCCCACATGTTTGTGAATGCATTTATTTTTAAATTTTGGAATCAGCTGATAGACTGATTATTGAAGATGTATAAGTAACTACAAAATAGGATATAAAATGGGTCGTAAAAAAGTAAAAGGTGAAAGAAAAGGAATAGCTGACAGAGGTGGGGAAGTAGACATGGAAGGAGAAGAGATCAAAGGACAAATGTCCTCATTTAACAAAGTAGATAGAAAGTTGTATAATCTGTGGTAGATGGTACAGGAAATGAAGGTTTAAATCTGTTTTGGACTTTGTACTGTATTGTCACATTTGTCATAAATCAGCTGAAGCATATATGTGTGGGTCTATAATAGTTTTTTAAGTACATGAATATATTGCTTGAATTGGCAATTTAAACTTTAATCTTCATGGAGTCTCTAAATTAGCTTATCCTTTAGTTGCCAGAGAGATAAAATAATCCTGGAACTACTAGTATTTTGATGACTTCTTAAAGAGAAATCATAATGGGAATTTGTTAGATGTTGTCTCTTCCTATTTTATGCCTGGTTCTTGTTTTGGTAAGCTTTTTTTGTTGATTTGACATTTCTTGTTTTTCCCAGACTGAGGCAGCTAAATTAGTTCCAATGGGTTTTACCACTGCAACTGAGTTCCACCAAAGGCGATCAGAGATCATACAAATTACTACTGGCTCCAAAGAACTTGACAAACTACTTCAAGGTGTAGTAATTCCTTGTCCTATTTTGTGAACTGCAGTTAGCAAAGCATCCAGGTCATAGAACAAAACTAAAGTATATGGGTAGGATTTATATGTTAGATATGATTAAGAGATAAGAAAAGTATCCACATTGATGAAGTAAGACTGCTGCAGGGTGGGACCTGACTTGTAAAATGCTAAAGTGATCTGCCAATTAAATAATTTAATCTCCATTTAATATTGCATTCAGAGAGTAAGCTCCCTCTGCCTAAAGAAATCATTTTAATCTTCTACTTTAACACACAAGTTTAAGAATCTGATGGCTGATTAAAACACTCCGTTTGGTCCTGGCTGGTTTTGCTCAGTGGATAGAGCACTGGCCTGTGGACTGAAGGGTCCTGGGTTTGATTCCGGTCAAGGGCACATGCCCAGGTTTCGGGCTCAGTTCCCCAGTAAGGGATGTGCAGAAGGCAGCCAATCAATGATTCTGTCATCATTGATGTTTCTATCTCTCTCCCTCTCCCTTCCTCTCTGAAATCAATAAAAATATATTTTAAAAACCACTCCATGTTTGAATACTGTACTTTAGTTTACACTAAATCTTCAGGACTTTATGGAAAGCTGTAGTTTTGTTTATGCTTTTATTTCTTTTTAAATTTTAGGGAGTGAGGAAGGGAGAAAGAACAACATTGATTTGTTCCACTTTTGTTTTTGTTTTTTTATTTTTTCTCTTTTCTTTTTGTTGTTCCCCTTACTTATGCATTAATTGGTTGATTCTTGTATGTGCCCTGACCAGGGATCTAACCCGCAACCTTGGTGTATTAAGATGATGCTCTAACCAACTGAACTACCCAGTCAGGGCAGAAAACTAGTTTTTGAACTTTTGAAAGCATTGTTGTCCTAAGTTAGATTTGATTCTTATTGCTTCCCCAAATATTTAAGCATTCAAGTTATCTTTTTATAGAGTGCAAAATATCCCGAGTTTAGGAATCACACTTAAATTTAAGTGTTAGCCCTCCCCTCTGCACCTCTGTATCATCCTGCAAATATCTTTCTGATGAGCTCCAAGAATATTTCTATGATTATTGTTTATAAGCATTTGTATTGTGCTAAGAGGTGTTTCTTATTGCTCTGTTAGGTGGAATTGAAACTGGATCCATCACAGAGATGTTTGGAGAATTCCGAACTGGGAAGACCCAGATATGTCATACATTGGCTGTAACATGCCAGGTGAGCTGTTGGGCCTCTAACTAATCAAACCAGCAGATGTTATTTCCACTGTTTTCAAGCATCTGTTGGGATGGATATTAAGGCACTTTCTTTGTTCTCAAGAATCCCATGTGCTACTTAAAAAATAGATTCCTATTGCAAAATTCTTCCACATCATAGAAACTTTCAGATCATTGACTTCAGTACTTTCTTACAACCCACCAGGCCTCCCGTGGCTTTATCTTCTCTTTTCACTAACTAGATTTTATGATTCGTCATTAAAGTCATTCCTTTACCACCCCGGCCAGTGCAGGTCAGTTGGTTGAGTGTCGATCCAGGAACCAGGTTACGGTTTGATTCTCAGTCAGGGCACATGCCCAGGTTTCAGGCTCAATTCCAGTGTGGGGTGTATAGGAGGCAGCTGATCAGTGATTCTCTCCCATCATTGGTGTTTCTATCTCTCCCTCCCTTCATCTCTGAAATCAATAAAAATATATTTTTAAAAAGTCATTCCTTTACCAATACCCTAAGATTTATATCCCATACCTGCTATATTGCTATTGCCTAAATCAGTGCATGGGACTCAGTAACTACTTGACTGGATGGAGATGATAGAGTGCATATCCTAAGGCATGTCTGATATAAAGCAAATGGTATAAAGGAAGTAGCATAACTATTTAAGGAAGAGAGAAGCATTACCTCACGCTAGAATAATCATGGAATACTTTATGGAGAAAAGAGATTGGACCAGACTTCTAAAGAATACTAAATTTGAGCAGGTAAAGAAATTTAGGAGAAACCAAGATGGCGGCATAGGTAAGCACCTAAACTGCTGTCTCACACAACAATTTCAAAACTACAACTAAAAGACAGAACAGACACCATCCGGAACCACAGGAACGCTGGCTGAGTGGAAATTCTACAACTAGAAGGAAAGAGAAAAGCTCATGGAGAATTGGAGGAACGGCAAAGGGTTGAGGTCCAGCAAAGGGTCTTTGTGCGCGCAGAGAGGAAGGGCGGCTAAGAGCCTGGCTGACTTTCTCTGGTGGGAGGGGGAAGGAAGCCCCTGACTGCACTGAACCCCAGTTCCGACTGCACTGAACCCCAGTTCCGGACGAAACCCCGTGGACCCAGGCTCATACAGGGGGAGTCTGGACTGTCAGGTAGAGAGAAAGGCACTGGGAGACTCGGAGACCTGGGGGAGCCCCAGTGGGCAGGGGTCTGGAGGTGTGCGCGGGAGTGTGCACAAAGACTGCAGAGGTTGCCACAGGCTTTCCTTAGCAGAAGCGAGTCAGAAGCTCCTGACTGCACTATACCCCCTGAACCCCAGTTCCAGGCGAGCCCCTGGGGACCCACGCTCTTACGGGGGGAATCTGGACTCTTGGGCAGAGGCTCGGGAGCCGGGGAAGGCAGAGGTCTGGAAGCGTGCACGCGCGCACAAGGGCAGGGCTGACTGGAGGCCAAGACTGTCTGTTCTGCCCTGAGACTCCACCCCATCCAAGCTGAGTACAGAGGCTTTTGCAATTTGGCATGTCTAATCCTATAAGGCTGTCTCCAGCACCGAAATTCTCCCAGCGTAGACATAGCTGATCCTCACAGCCAACTGGCCTGGAGGTCAATTCCTCCCAGTGATACCAACAACAATCAAGACAACAAGGCTGTACACACAGTCCACAAAGGGGTGCACCAAGAGTGTCCACTTCAGGTTAACTGGGGAGGCCGACCCACTGGGCCATATAGGAAACCTAGCACACAGAGACCCAACAGCAGACTAGAGGAACACAAGAATCAAGTCAAAGAATTGAAATACAAAGAAGCAAAAAACACAACCGAAAAAGCAAACAGAAAAAAAATCCAAAAAGTTGAAGACAGGGTAAGAAGCTCCTGGGACAACTTCAAGCGTACCAAAATCAGAATTATGGGGGTGCCAGAAGAAGAGAGAGCAAGATACTGAAAACCTATTTGAAGAAATAATGACTGAAAACTTCCCCCACCTGGTGAAAGAAATAGACTTACAAGTACAGGAAGCGCACATAACCCCAAACAAAAGGAATCCAAAGAGGACCACACCACATCATAATTAAAATGCCAAGAGCAAAAGACAGAGAGAATCTTAAAAGCAGCAAGAGAAAAACAGTTAGTTACCTACAAGGGAGCACCCATACAATTGTCAGCTGATTTCTCAACAGAAGCTATGCAGGCCAGAAGGGAGTGGCAAGAAATTTTCAAAGTGATGAATAGCAAGAACCTACAACCAAAATTACCCAGCAAAGCTATCATTCAGAATTGAAGGGCAGATAAAGAGCTTCACAGATAAGAAGAAGCTAAAGGAGTTCATCACCACCAAACCAGGATTACATGAAATACTGAAGGGTATTCTTTAAGAAGAGGAAGAAGAAGAAAAAGGTAAAGATAAAAATTATGAACAACAAATACATATCTATCAACAAGTGAATCTAAAAATCAAGTGAATTAAAAATTGAGGAACAGAATAATCTGGTGAATATAATGGAATCAGGGGCATAGAAAGGGAGTGGACTGATAATTCTCAGGGGGAAAGGGGTATGGGGGGGGTGCAGGAAGAGACTGGACAAAAATCGTACACCTATGGATGAGGACAGTCGGGGGGAGGTAAGGGCAGAAGGTGGGGTGGGAACTGGGTGGAGGGGAGCTATGAGGGGAAAAAGAAACAATTGTAATATTCTGAATAAAGATTTATTTTTTTAAAAAATTTAAAAACAACAATACATTTAACTATAGGGAATGGTATGAACAAAAGTGCAGGGGTCAGGGAGGCATATGTATTGAGGAGAAGACAATAAATAAACCTGTTTACTGAGTTCAGAGGTTTTATTTAGAAAAGTTGTAGGATATAAACCTTAAAAGGACAAATCAAGACCAGATTTTAGAAGGTCTTGATCGCAGTGTAAGAAGCTTACACTTGTTTTTGTAAAGAGTGGAGATTATTCAATGTTTGCAACTAAAGAGGAACACAAGCAAAATTTTCAGAAATATTCTGGTAGCAACCTACTGAATGGCTTGAAAGGAGAGGCAAGAGCTAAGGATATTTGATGTATGATTACTACAAGCACTAGATCATCAGAACTAAACTTAAAAAGTGCCACTGAAAGCTCTAGCCATTTTGGCACAGTGGATAGAATGTCAGCCTGTGGACAGAAAGGTCCTGGGTTTGATTCCAGTCAAGGTTCATTTCCATGGTCCAACTCTGCTGTTATAATCTTTTGGGGCTTTATTACAGTTTTAGGTATTTGAAGAAAATGGCATTTAAAATTTTTTCTTTTTATTAAAAAATTTAGAAAACACACACATTGATTTGTTGTTCCACTTATTTATGCATTCATTGGTTGATTCTTATATGTGCCCTACGTGGGGATTGAACCTGCAACCTGTATCAGGAACAATGCTCTAACCAATTGAGCCACCTGGCCAGGGCAAGAACGGCATTATTTTAATCTAGATAGATCATACTCATTTCTCCCAGGCACACAACTTATTGATGGAGTTCAAGAATAACAAATGAAATGTGCTTTCTTATATATATAGTACCTTTCCATCCTAGTGTGAGTCCTTATCCTCTCAACAAAATAATAGTAGTTCGTGGAACTTATTTATAAATTTAGACATCAAATATAAATTTTCTTTTGTGTTTTTTTCCCTTACAAAACAAATTATGAATCGTTCTTCATAGTTTATTCTGTATTTTAAGTAGCACTTTATAAAAAAATGGTATGTTTTTATTTTAGAGAGAGGGAGAGAGAAACATTGATATGAGGGAGTAACATTGATTGGGTTATCTCCCATACCTGCCCCAACCAGGGATCAAACCTGCAACCTAAAGTATGTGCCCTAACCTGGAATAGAACCCACCATCTTTTGGTATATGGGATGAAGCTCCAGTCAACCAAGCCACCTGGCCAGGGCAACTGCTGCTGTTAAAAACTGTGTGTGTTATAAAAATAAGGATTTTTGCCTGGCTGGCATGACTTAGTGGCTGAGCATCAACCTATGAAGCAGGAGGTCACGATTTGATGCCTGGTGGTTGGGGCACATGCTGGGGTTGTGGGCTTGATACCTTTGTGGGGCAGGCAGGAGGCAGCCAATCAAGGATTCTCTTTCATCATTGATGTTTCTCCCTCTCTGAAATCAATAAAAATATTTTTTTTAAAAAATAAGGATTTTGTTAGGACCCTGTGTCTTGCATAGGGTTCACATTCAGTTTTATATATGTACTACGGGCCCGGTGCATGAAATTCGTGCGGGCTGGGGGGGGTCCCTTAACCCAGCCTGCCCCCTCTCACATACTGGGAGCCCTCAGGGAATGTCCTACTGACGGCTTACACCTGCTCCCTGTGGGCCTAAGCCGAAGTCTGGCCTCCTTTTATGGAAGGCGACCGGGCTGATCAGGGGAAGGCACCAGCCCCATCACCCCGCTGCTGCAGCCACCAAGGTGTTTTCATCAACACGGACTCGTCCCTTTACCATGAAAAAATGACAACTTACTTTAGGCATTTTCAAGATGTGTCTTTCATAGTATATGACATTTCTTTCTTTCTTTTTTTTTTTTTTATCCTCACCTGAGGATATGTTTCCATTGATTTTTAGAGAATGTGGAAGAGAAAGGGAAAGAGAGAAACATCAAAGTGAGAGGAACGCTTTGATTGGTTGCCTCCTGCATGAGCCCTGACCTGGGCCCCAGCCAGGGAGGAGCCTGCAACCTAGGTACATGCCCTTGATCAGAATCAAACCCGGACCCTGTGGTCGGCAGGCCTAGGCATTATCTACTGAGCCAAACCGGCTAGGGCAGGATATGACATTTCTTAGCCCTCCAGCAGCAGACCTTCGTTTTTTTTCTCCAGGAGTGTGGTGGAAAAACCCTAGATCACCTTCTTGGATTCTTATACCCAAGTTACTAAGAATATTACCAGTGGCAGCGCACAGGGAGCTTAGCCAATGAGCAGTCAGAAAAGATGTTTCCTCTGTACTTCACACGGATCACCGGTTCTGCCCCTGCCAAGGCCTAAAGCCTTGGGGCCTGGGCAGGGGCCTGCCAGCTCCTTCCAATTGCCGGCTCCACCCCTGCCAAGGCCCAAAGCCTCTGGCCAAAGCTTAGGTCCTGGGCAGGGGACCCCCAGCTCCAATTGCTGGCTCTGCCCCTGCCCAGGAGCCCCCTAGCTCAGGCCCTTCCCAGGTTGCTCGGGACCCACACAGGGCCTACCTTGGAGTGACCTGGGTGCTGAGAAAGTTTCCAGGACCCAGGCTGCTGGGTGCCTACGTATGCAAGTTAGCTGCATCTTTGTTGAGTTAATTTGCATACTCAGTTTGATTGGCTGTGGGCGTAGCGGAGGTACGGTCAATTTATTTTATTTTATTTTTTTCTTATAAATCTTTATTGTTCAGATTATTACAGGTGTTCCACTTTTTTTCCCCCCCCCATAGCTCCCCTCCACCTGATTCCCCACCCCACCCCAGGCCCTTACCCCCCGCCACTGTCTTCATCCATAGGAGTAAGATTTTTGTCCAATCTCTTCCCGCACCCCTCCCACCTGCTTCCCCTGAGAATCGTCAGTCCACTCCCTTTCTATGTCCCTGATTCTATTATATTCACCAGTCCATTCTGTTCTTCAGATTTTTCATTCACTTGATTTTTAGATTCACTTGTTGGTAGGTATGTATTTGATGTCATTTTGTTGTTCATAATTTTTATATTTACCTTTTTCTTCTTCTTCCTCTTCTTAAAGGATACCCTTCAGCATTTCGTGTAATCCTGGTTTGGTGGTGATGAACTCCTTTAGCTTTTTCTTGTCTGTGAAGCTCTTTATCTGACCTTCGACTCTGAATGATAGCTTTGCTGGGTAGAGTAATCTTGGTTGTAGGTTCTTGCTGTTCATCACTTTGAATATTTCTTGCCACTCCCTTCTGGCCTGCATAGTTTCTGCCAAGAAATCAGCTGACAGTCGTATGGGTACTCCCTTGTAGGTAATTAACTGTTTTTGTCTTGCTGCTTTTAATATTCTCTCTTTGTCTTTTGCCCTTGGCATTTTAATTATGATGTGTCTTGGTGTGGTCCTCTTTGGGTTCCTCTTGTATGGGGTTCTGTGCGCTTCCTGAACTTGTAAGTCTATTTCTTTCACCAGGTAGGGAAAGTTTTCTGTCATTATTTCTTCTAATAGGTTTTCAATATTTTGCTCTCTCCCTTCTTCTGGCACCCCAAAAATTCGGATGTTGGTTCGCTTGAAGTTGTCCCAGAGGCTCCTTACACTATCTTCATATTTTTGGATTCTTTTTTCTTTTTGTTTTTCTGGTTGGATGTTTTTTGTTTCCACATATTTCAGATCTTTGGTTTGATTCTTGGGGTATGTTGATCTACAGTTGAGTTTCTGTATATTCTGTATTTCAGACAGTGCTTCATTTCTGACTGATCCTTTTCCATTTTTTTGGCATTCTCATTAAGCTCCTTGAAGGTCTCATCAAGTTTCTCAGCGGTTTTAAGAAGATTCTTGAGTAACCTTATAAATGTGGTTCTGAACTCTATGTCATCCAGTAGTTTGCTTTCCTCCGTTTCTTTCATTCGTGACATGTTTCTTTGTTTCTGCATTTTGGCTGCTTCCCTGTGTTGATGGAGTGGCTTTGTGTGGTAGGTGACCTATAGGGGGCAGTAGCTCAGCCTCCCCAATCACCTGATGTGGATGCTCTTGGTACACCCCTTTGTGGGCTGAGTGCAAAGTCTTGGTGTAGTTAAGCCTGAATTGCTGTTGGTACAGTGGGAGGAACTGACCTCCAGGCCAATTAGCTGTGAGCACTCCCTGTGTCTATAATGGAAGAACTGCTGTGCTGAAGACACGCAGGACTTGTTTCAGTGGGGCTTCGGTGCTCACTGAGTCTGCCTCTTGAATGTGTCACTTATGGATGTGAGGAGTTGAAATCTGGTGTCTCACACTGACCACTAGGTACACTGGCTTCTGGATCTCCAATGGGGTGCAGGTCAGCTACTGTCTGAGGCCACTCAGCAGGAGCTACAGTGAGAGCTGCAGTTTTCTCCTCTTTGCTTGGGGTTTGGAGGTTTTGGAACTGTCTGACCAGGGCTGCAAGTTTGCTAGGTTAAGCTGCGATAGGGCAGGCTTTTCTTATGCTAACTCGGTTGCTTGGAGCTTGGGTGGGTTTGTAGGTTGTGCAGGGCGGGGCCTCAGGGTGTCACTAGGTTAGGGCATTGCAAACAGCAATGGCTGCTAGTTAGCCGGCTCTGCGTCCCCAATGGCATCCGCAAGTCCCGTGCCCCAGTTCAGTAAACAATTATTCCTGCGCGCAGCTCTGCAAGCAAGCCACCCTCGCTGGCAGACAGTCCAGCTTTACCCCGTAGGAGTTTGGGTCCCCCGCGTCTCCCCAGAGACTGGATTTCAGAGTAATCGGGGGCTTGTCTCCGTTCGGGTTGAAAAGAGCAACGCACCCAGTCGCCCGCAGCCAGCCCGCAGCCAGCCCGGATCACGCGCCTCCGTACCTCAGCTTTTCAGCGCTCGTGCACGTCTCAAAGCTCTTTTCTCTTTCCTTCTAGTTGTAGAACTTCCACTCAGCCAGCTTTCCCGTGGTTCTGGGTGATAGACGTTTTGTCTTTTAGTTGCAGTTTAAATTGTTGTGGGAGGCAGCAGTTTAGGTGTTTACCTACGCCGCCATCTTGGATTCTCTTGGTACGGTCAATTTACAATCTTGGTTTGTCTGTTATTAGGTATGTGATATATATATACACACACACACATACATATATATATATGATAAATGTAATGAAGCTGATTTTTTTCAAGTTACCTGAGAAAATGTCTCCTTATTTTTCTCATGTTACAGATATGTTGTTACAGATATGTCCTTTATCAGTCACCACTTCTGTGTTGAAGTGGTGAATGCCACTTTTTTTTTTTTTAAGATATATTTTATTGATTTTTTTACAGAGAGGAAGGGAGAGGGATAGAGAGTTGGAAACATCAATGAGAGAGAAATATCGATCAGCTGCCTCCTGCACACCTCCTACTGGAGATGTGTCTACAACCAAGTACATGCCCAGAATCGAACCTGTTTTGACCCTTCAGTCCGCAGGCCAACGCTCTATCCACTGAGCCAGACCAGTTAGGGCCAATCAGGACACATACAAGAATCAACCAATTCATGCATAAATAAGTGGATCAACAAATCGCTGTTGCTCTCTCCCTTCCTCTCTCTCTCTCTTTCTCTTTCTCTCTCAAATCAATTGAAAATATGTAAAAGATAGAAAGATATTTTGGTTCTTTATGAATAAACTAGAGGCCTGAAGCATGAAAATCATGCAAGAGTAGGCCTTTGTAGCTGCGGCAGCTGCCTGGATCCCTCCCTCACAGCTGAGGCAGCTGCCTGGATCCTGCGGCTGCAGCCCAGGCTTCATCCCAGAAGGACATCTGGCCTAATTAGCATATTAGGCTTTTATTATTATGGAAGTTTGTCTAACAGCAACGGGCCCAACTTGATAGTCTCCTGTTTTTGTCATTCTTTACCTTTTTCCTGTGTCCTCGATTGCTCTACTGATCTTTCCATTGCAGACCCAAATGTCACCATTTGTCTTAATGAGACATCTAAGTTATAAAGTAGACTTAAGTCATTGTTGGCTCTCCTCATAAATAATTCTGTAGAGGAAAGAGTTTGGGGGTGGGTGGAGAGGGCAATGGGGGAAAAGGGAGATATATAAAGATTTCTTTTAATAAGAGGGGGATAGGAGAACTTTTAGATAATAAGGGAGGATCATTGAGAAGAATAATAGTAGTAAGCTGTGAAGGCTATAGCTTACTGCCTGAGCACCATTAGAAAATTATTAGCTAAAGGGAAATAGTGCTGTTTAAATTATCACCCTCAAAATGTCATTTGACATGATGTGTGACCCACTGAAGTAAAATGTTATCCCCATTTTGTTCTGACAGATTCGTGTGAAATAAATAGAGTACAGTGCACAATACTTACAGTTACCAGGGAACTCGGCATGTCTTACATGTACAAACATAATTCTATCCTGGGAATGTTTATTAAGTAGTCAGTATTGCCTCAACAATAAACTGAAGCAAAATTCTCAAACATACCCTCTCTGTAAAAATAACTGAATATTCGCAGGTGACTGAATATCTTTTTCAGATAAAAATAATGTTAATTTATTAATAATAGAAAGGATTACATTTCACCATCCTAACAGCTAGAACCTGAGATATAAAGAGGACATTAGATTACTAGTAAATCCAAACATTATCTGCTCTCATTTGTTCAGATTTTCTCAGTTTAATGAAGTGAAGCTCCATTATGTGTTAGATCTCTGTCCTGTAGTGAAGTTATAAAAAGTTGAGAGCCACAGGTAGGTTACCAAAATATGAGCAGTTCATGCTTGTTCAAAGTAGAGTAATTTTTAAATTCTAAGAAGACAGTTTAACCTAAGTACCAATTTTAAATCTACATGCCCTTTGACAGAAAAATGTATTTCAGAACTTTTCACATATGGTCAAGGATAAAGATACAAAGAATTTACACAGCAGCATTATAAAATGGTGAAAGTTTGAAATGAGTGGTGTCACTATAAAACAGAAGAAGAGTTAAATTATGGTACTAAGCAGTTATTTAAAAAGCGTACTTGCTGGAGTGCCAGTCCAGTAACACAGTGTGGCCACAGCAGCACTGAGAGCAAGGTGGGGGAGACAGTGGGCTGGAGTGCAAAGTGTGCAGTCCATTTCCTTGAGGTTGGCCCAACAATACACCAGGACTTTGTTCATGCCTCTGTGTCAGTCCGCCTACCCATGTCCAGCTCTCTGTGGCTCTCTTCTACCTCGCTAGAAAAGAAACCCGCTCATGCTAGCACTAAAGATACCAGAAAGTGAGAGAAAGGAGAACTTTATTCATCCTAATTCCTTGGAACTTAGCCTGAGTGCAAAGATTTTCTGCTCTCTGTCCTCTTGGCCAGCGTTCTCAGACCTTTTCTCTGTCAAAACCCTCTCATACACATATCCTTTGCTCCTTCCATGGATTTCTATGATTTGAAAGATTTTTGTTTGCTAACCTGCTAAATAACAACTATCATTTTTCCCTTTCCAAATTAACAGAGTGTATGCTAAAAGTAAGTGTCCTAAGAGATAGAGGATATCATTACTAGGAAGTCTTCAAAGTGCGTTCTGTCTGTCAAGCACTGTGCTAAACACTTTACATAAATTGTTTTATCTTAAAAACAATCCCAGAAGGTGGATTTTATCTACAGAAAAGGAGACAGAATGTTCTTAGGGACACATATTAAGTGTCAGAACCACTTATAAGGAGTACTTGTATAAGAATGCATAGAAAAGGACCTGGAAGATTACTTTTGGGATATGGAAGTGATGAAGAGAGCTATCAACTTTCACTCTACTGTTTTCTATATTTGAATATTTAATACAACTATATAGTACTTTTGTAATTTTGAAAATAAAGTTTTTTTTCTCAGAAATAGGAAAAGAAAGAAAATTTGGTGCTACCAAGTCCTTAATGTAAAATGTCTTAACAGGTTTTCCTCACAATTTAAAGGTGAATTATGGCTCCACAGTAGATTTCTAGGGTAGACACTACCCTTTAGCATCATTCACCTAAAATAGCTATAATTCAAAGGTGTCTGGCATGGGCTAGATAGCCTAAAACAGAGATTTCCTTGAGTAGCTCATGAGATAGTTTTCATGGGATTTTTAAAAAACTTTTTCTATTATTTATTTTTCCTTTTTCTCCTTTTGTTCATTTTAAACATCTATATGTACTATTGAAACAAACACCTTTTTCTTTCTTGCTCATACATTAAATTTGCTAGGGATGTCCTTAGGGCATTGCCAAGCTCCTTCAGTAACCCAAAGAAAGGAACTGTTCAGTAAAGTGAAGTGTAAGAGTGGTTTGGATATGCTAAAATTAATTGGGTATTGGATCGGGCTCTCTTACTTACTAAAGCTAAGGTAAATGATCTTCCAAATATTTGTACTCTTTTTAAAAAAATACATATATATTATTGATTTTTTACAGAGAGGAAGGAAGAGGGATAGAGAGTTAAAAACATTGATGAGAGAGAAACATACATCAGCTGCCTGCTGCACACCCCCTACTGGGGATGTGTGCGTAACCAAGGTACATGCCCTTGACTGGAATCGAACCCGGGACCCTTCAGGCCACAGGCCGACACTCTATTCACTGAGCTTAACTGGTCAGGGCTATTTGTACTCTTGGGAGCATTGGTCAGTCTTATGTTGGTGTGCAGTCATAGAATTTTATTACCTACTTTGGACTATATTTCCAAGCAGACCAACTCTGGCAAGACGTCTAGCCTTACATGCTATGGGACAGTGAGCTTCATATCTACTTCTAGCTGAGCTTCTTGGAAGGGAATGCTCTCCTTCCTATCTCTGATTGTCACTTTGAAGTGATTTTTTCCCTTTGCCTTATTGGAGAGAGGGGAATGTACAGAATCATGGGTAAGTTGGTCAGTGATATAAGAAGTACAGTGTTCATTTCTGCTGTTCTTTTTCTTCTCTCTAGCTTCCCATTGACCGGGGTGGAGGTGAAGGAAAGGCCATGTACATTGACACCGAGGGTACCTTTAGGCCAGAGCGGCTGCTAGCAGTGGCTGAGAGGTAGGTTACTGGATTAGATGAGAGAAGTATGGCTATACCTGTCACTGTCATGATTTATAGGGTTAGTCTGTTTGAACAGTGTCTTTTCTTTTAAAAAAAAACACAAACTTGTATACTAGTATATATATATTTTCATTAGAGGCCCAGTGCACAAAATTCGTGCACAGCAGGGGGTGGTCCCCTCAGCCCAGCCTGCACCTTCTCCAATCTGGGACCACTGGCTCCTAATTGCTCACCTGCCTGCCATCCTGGTTGCCCCTAACTGCCTCTGCGTGCCGGCCAAGTCGTCCCCAACTGCCCCCTCTCTGTTGGCCTGGTCGCTCCTAACTGCCCCCCTACGCCGCCGGCCTGGTCACCCCTTACTGCACCCCGCCACCCCACTGGCCTGGTCACCCCCAACTGCCCCCCCCTGCCAGCCTGGTTGCCCCCCCTGCAGGCCTGGTCACCCCCTACTGCCCCCCTCTGCCAGCCTGGTCGCCCCCAACTGCCCCCCCTGCTGGCCTGGTCACCCCAACTGCTCTCCCCACCCCCCGCCAGCATGGTTGCCCATCACGGCTTTCCCCCCTCCCCCCCGCCGCCAACCTGGTTGCCCCATGCAGCCTGCTTGTTCAGTCGTTTGGTCATCCCTTACTAACCCCCCTGTCGGCCTGGTGGTAGGCAGCCATCTTGTGAGGGCGTGAGGCTTAATTTGCATATCACCTCTTTATTATATAGGATTGATTTCAGTGAAGGAGAGAAAGATAAAAACATCAATGATGACAGAATCATTGATCGGCTGCTTCTTGCATGCGCCCTACTAGGGATCGAGCCCACAACTTGGGCATGTGTCCTGACCTGGAATTGAACTGTGACCTCCCGTTTCATGGGTCAATGCTCAACTACTGAGCCATACCAGCTGATCATCATCTCATTACTCCATACTAGAGGCCCGGTGCACGAAATTCGTGCACTCAGGGAGGGGCCCTCAGCCTTGTCTGTGCCCTCTCGTAGTCCGGGAGCCCTTGGAGGGTGTCCGACTGATGGACATCCTTAGCGCTGCTGCGTAGGCAGGAGAGGCTCCCACCACCGCTGCTGTGCTCACCAGTCGTGAGCCTGGCTTCTGGCTGAGCAGCGCTCCCGCTGTGGGAGCGCACTGACCACCAGGAGCAGCTCCTGCCCCCTGGTGGTCAGTGCATGTCATAGCGGTCAGTTGTTCTGCCGTTCAGTCGATTTGCATATTAGCCTTTTATTATATAGGAGGATTCCAATGGTGTATGTATGTAGTACAGACAAGCATTCTTCTTTAGTTAGAAATCTATGAGTTGCTGCCAGAGTACATTTAAAAAACACAAGACCCAACTATATGTTGTCTTCCAGAGAAACCCCTTAGGTTCAAAGACTCAAATAGGTTGAAAGTAAAAGGATGGAAAAAGATTTGCATGCAAACAGTAACCATTAGAGAATTCTAGTAGTTACTCTAATATCAGACATAATAGACTTTAAAATATGCAAAAAATATCACTAGGGACAAAAAAGAATATTTTATAACTAAAAGGTCAGTTTATCAGGAAGGTATAACTGTAAACATATAAACACCTAATAACTGAGCCCATTAATATGTGAAATAGAAACTGACATAATTGAAGGGTGATAGGTAATTCAACCATAATAGTTGGGGACCAATATCTCACTCTCAATAATGGATGGAACATTTATCAGAAGCCCTGATAAAGGGCAACTGCAGAAAACCTATAGCTTGCATCGTACTTAATGGTGAAAGTCTGAATGCTTGCTCCTTAAGATCAGAAACAAGGCAAGGGTGTCCACTCTCATCACTTATATTCCACATTGTACTAAAAGTCCTAGCCAGTGCAGTCAGGAAAGAAAATAAAAGGCATCCAAATTGGAATGGAAGACATAAAACTATTTACCGATGATATAATCCTGTATGTAGAAAATCCTATGGAATCCACACACATACAAAAAAACCCTACTAAAACTAAGTTAGTTCGGCAAGCTGGTAAGTTACAATTTCGCTATACTAGCAATGAGCAACTCAAAAATTAAGAGAACAATCCCATTCACAGTAACATCAAAAATAATATTTAATAATTTAATAGAAGTACAATACTGGTCCACTGAAAACTAAAATCATTACTGAGAAATTGAAATCTGAATAGAGAAACATCCCACATTCATAGATTGGAAGATGCAATACTATTAAGATGGTAATTCTCCCTCAAATTGATCTATGGATTCAATACAATCCCTATTGAAATTCTAGCAAGCCTTTTTGTAGAAATTGACAAGTTGATTATAAAATATATATGGAAATGTTAAGGACCCAGATTATTTTGGGTATGAGGGGGTATAGATTGCAAGTCTTAGTCTTTCCAATTTGCAAACTTCCTATTAAGCAACAGTAATTAAAACAGTGTGGTGCTAACATAAGGATAGACCTATGGATTGATGGAACAGAGTTGAGAGAACAGAAATAAACCCTCTCATTTATAATCACTTGATTTTTGACCAAAGGTACCAAGGCAGTTTAATGGGGAAAATAATATTCTTTTTAATAAATGGCTAATGTAGTTGGATATCCACATAAAAAAAAAAAAATATATATATATATATATATATATATATACACACACACACACACACACACACGTGTATATATATATATATATATATATATATATATATATATATATGGTCCCTATACCATACATAAAAATTAACTAAAAATAGATAATAGTCTGGTGAGTCCTCAAAAAGTTAAACATAGAATTACAATTCCAATTCTGGTTATATACTCAAAAGAATTGAAAGCAGGTACTCAAACAGATACTTTTGTATACCAATGCTCATAGCGGCACTATTCATAACAGCCAAAAGGTGGAAACAAGTGTCCATCAACAAATGAATGGATAAACAAAATGTATATACATACAATGGAATATTATTCAATCTCAAAAAGAAAGGACATTCCTACACATGCTACAGCATGGACAAAACTTGAAAATATGCTAAGTGAAATAAACTAGTTTGCATCAAGGACAAATATTGTAGGATTCCTCTTATATGAGGTACATACTTAGATTAATCAAATTCATAAAGACAAATTAGAATGGTGGTTTCCAGGGGTGGAGGTGAGGAGAATGGGGACTTAGAGTTTCAGTTTGGAATGATGAAAAAAGTTATGATGGTGATGGTTGCAAAACAATGGAAATGTATTTATTGCCACTGGACTGTATATTATTATTTTTTAATATATTTTTATTGATTTTGGAGAGGAAGGAAGAGGAAGAGAGAGGTAGAAACATCAATGATGAGAGAGAATCATTGATCGACTGCCTCCAACTGGGGATCAAGCCCCCAACCCAGGCATGTGCCCGTGACCAGAATGGAACCTGGAACCTTTCAGTCCGCAGTCCAGGCTCTATCCACTGAGCCAAACCAGCTAGGGCGGGACTGTAATTAAAAGGTTAACATGTAATTTTATTTTTTACTTATTTTTTTATAAATATATTTTATTGATTTTTTTACAGAGAGGGAGGGAGAGGGATAGAGAGTTAGAAACATCGATGAGAGAGAAACATCGATCAGCTGCCACCTGCACACTCCCCACTGGGGATGTGCCTGCAACCAAGGTACATGCCCTTGACCGGAATCCAACCTGGGACCCTTCAGTCCACAGGCTGACTCTCTATCCCCTGAGCCAAACCAGTTAGGGCATCATGTAATTTTATGTATATTTACAATAATTTTTTTAAAGATGATAATCTTAAATGTAAGAGCTAAAACTGTAACGCTTAGGGGTTTCTTTTCCAGTTAGTTAGAAGGGACTCCATCGGTAGGCCAACGAACAGCAGAGGCATAGACATTTGTATATCTTTTTTGGAAAACGTCTTTACAATCTTTGCCCTTTTTTAAATTATTTATTTATTTGTTAATCCTCACCTGAGGATATTTGATTTTTAGCAGAAGGGAGGGGGAGAGATACAGAGAAACATTGATGTGAGAAAGACATCGATTGGTTGCCTCCCACATGGCCCCAAACAGGGCCAGGGATTAAGCCTGCAACTGAGGTAAGTGCCCTTGACTGGAATTGAGCCCATGACCCTTCAGTTCATGGGCCAATGCTTTATCCACTGAGCCAAACTAGCTAGGGCTAGAATGATTCTTTAAAGACTGATAGAATCATAAACATAGAAACTTTTGGTTATCAAAGAATTAATAGCACATTGATTTGTTTAAACAGATTCTCTTTTGAACTATTACATTAAAGGAGTATTATATTTTTGGACTGTAATGATTTTTATGACATCAATATGAAAATATGATGGGTTAAAGGGATGTGTATGATTTTTTTGTATGGATTGTGCATAAAAGCTTTACTTAGCAACATTCAGAATTTACTAGGTATAAAAAGTATTCAAGGTAGACAAGCTTATCTTTATCCTCAAGGAATTTGTAGTCTAGTGAAAGAATGACAGGGTTGCCCCACACAAGTGCCATAAAAAGACCTAAATCAGTTTTTTGGAAGTGCAGAAGAGGGAAAAATCACATCTATTTGAGAGATAAAGGGGAAGTTTATCTTCAAAGAAATGGAGCTCCATTATGGTACATTTAATGAGAATGAAAACTGTGTTGTTACTCGAACCATTCATGTCTTAGGTATTAGTTATAAAGATGAGAAAATACAAATTGTTCTAAGAAAATAAGAAATATTTTATTTGCCTTTTTTAAATGCAGAGGGAAAAATCATTATTGAGGTATAATTAATTACTAGCAAGAATAAAGAAGAAAAATATTTGCTTCTCTTGAACTTTTAGAGTTTTGAGTCCTTGCTTAGGTTTTATTCCTCTGTAATAAATTTATATGAATTTGGTTAATAGATCTTTGAGTGGTTCTTTTTTGTTGTTGTTTCCGTCTCAATTCTGTCATGTTGCCCTTGGTTTTTCCAGGAGAACATTGTTTCCTTGTACTTGGAAATTTCTAATTCTAGTTCAGGAGTTCTCCAAGAATAGATTTGATTTATCCTAAAGTCCTGTGTAGATTACTCCAAAGTAGTAATTGCTGTCATCTCTCTTTGCAGTTTATCTGAACTTCGTAATAGAAAGGGAATTAATACTATTTAGTCCCAAAACTTACCTACCCATCCATGTAATTTCTAATAAAGAAATTTCTCATCTGCCTGCGTTCTCTGTGCAGCCTAAAAATGTTCTCTCTTCTTTTCTAGATATGGCCTCTCTGGCAGTGATGTCCTAGATAACGTAGCATATGCTCGTGGGTTCAACACAGACCACCAAACCCAGCTGCTTTATCAAGCATCAGCTATGATGGTAGAGTCCAGGTATGTGCTCAGAAGATACTGAATATGCTCCCAGGGCCCTTATCCTGAATCTTATATAGGCTATTCGGCAAAATTGATAGCTTGAATTAGAAATGGGGAGATTTAAGTTTTAGTTCCTATTTTGACACTCTTACTTTGTGGTTAAAGTCAAGTCACTGTTAAAAAATGAAGCCATAACCTTGGCTGGGTAGCTCAGTTGGTTAGAGCATTATCCCAATAAACCAAGGTTGTGGGTTCGATCTCCAGTCAGGGCACAAACAAGAAGCAACCAATGAATGTATAAATAAGCGGAACAACAAATCGATGTTTCTTCCCCCACCCCCACCCCCTTCCTCTCTCTAAAATAAAAACAAAGTAAAAAGAAACCATAATCCACCTGAACTTACTGGAAATTTTATCTTGTTATATGGTACCTCAGACATGGATGCTATACAAGTATGTTAATGAAACATCTATATACATGTGTAACTGAATATGAAATTTTAGCATAGTGAGAGTAAGGAAGCAGAATCTGACATAAGCTAGAAATAGGCTTGAGAGAGTCCTTGTTCCCTGCAGGTATGCACTGCTGATTGTAGACAGTGCCACTGCCCTCTACAGAACAGACTACTCTGGTCGAGGTGAACTTTCAGCCAGGCAGATGCACTTGGCCAGGTTTCTGCGGATGCTTCTGCGACTTGCTGATGAGGTGAGTTGTCAGGTGGGGACAGAGACTACTTTCAGGGGCCACGGATTTCAGGAGCTTTGCTGGAAGGATAGGACATTGGGGTCTGATATCAAGATATCAGTTAGATATGAAGAGAGACATGAGTTATTCATTGGTTTGTGGGGAAAAGGGTTGCCAGCAGTAAAGTTAGTCCTTGCAATGTCTGTGGCCACACACACACAAAAAAAGACATTTATCCTTTCTCCATCAGTTTGGTGTAGCTGTGGTAATCACCAACCAGGTGGTAGCCCAAGTGGATGGAGCGGCCATGTTTGCTGCAGATCCTAAAAAACCTATTGGAGGAAATATCATCGCTCATGCCTCAACAACCAGGTAAAGTGATGGGACAGATGACTTCACCTTGGAATGTCATGTTAACTATGAAGTAGACATATAACATTTCCCTGTTAAAGCTACTGTTGTGTAATTGGACAAGAGCTCTTGCTAAATCTCATTGTCATGCTTTGGTTAGTAGAGGTGTTTGCTTTTAGTTCATAAAAGAATTAAAAGCACTCTAATATGGAGAACTGAATGTGAAGAATTCATATGTCTCTTCATTATTAAAAGAAAATAATTGTTTTAATATGGAAAATCCACTAAGGGTGGGGGGTAGGGTGACAGGGCCCCAAGGAATACAGAAAGATTCTGAAAGTCCTTCTAAGAAGTATATACATCAAAAATGTTTTTAGTTCTATAATAAATAGGAAGAGTTTTTTTAATTATCATAACTTTGGTATTTTGATCTGTGTCTTTGGGTCAGACTGTACCTGAGAAAAGGAAGAGGGGAAACCAGAATCTGCAAAATCTACGACTCTCCCTGTCTTCCTGAAGCTGAAGCTATGTTTGCCATCAATGCGGATGGAGTGGGAGACGCCAAAGACTGAATCCTTGGGTTTTTCCCGTGATAAACCTAAGTGCTGCAGCCTAATGGAGAAGACTGCTCCCTGGGGTTCTTTGCAGGCCTCTTCCTGTTGTGACTGCCAAAAAAAGGTCATCCAGGAAAACAGCTATTGTATCAGCTTTTCTGATGGAGTAAACAGGAGACAGGTCAGTAGTCACCAACTGATCTGAAATGTTTGTTCCTTCTCTAGAGAGTGCATTAATCTCTATGTGAATTCTTTGGTTGGGGGTGGGGGTGGGGGTGTGGAATACCTCTGACATAGTGCCTTGAGGTTGACTTGGGACTAAAAGCTGGACAATCTTGTGTCTCTAAGAGAACTAAAGCTGGGAAGACGTGCCTCTTCTCTCACTGGCTGAATAATGAAAAAATGTCAACAACAGGGCAAAGGGAATGAGTCTTCTCACAGTTCTTTTTCTCTGTAAATCTGTCAATAAATCTGTCAATCAGACAGGTTTTTAAGTTTGTGTGTCTGAATTATCTTATGTAAGAATTTGGAGTACTGAGCAGATCTGTTGGGTCACTAGCCCTTCACCATCTACTTGCTTGGGTTTTTGATGTGTGTGTTTTTATTGCTAAGAGCAACTCAAGAAAATTCTGTAATCTTAAGTATTTCAGAGGCTTAAGTAAGTAGATTCAGTGTGGGGTTGCTAATAAAGTAGTTATTTGTAGTGACTGCTGCTTATAGGAGTTATTCTGATACAAACTAAGTATTTCAAGATAGGGCCTTTACGTCTTTTTTGCACTGGGTAGGGGTGATCAGTTGCTATTGCTTTAAAATTTAAAATTTAAAAGGGAAGTTCTACATTCAGATAATTGAGCTTATTGTCCTTCAACGTAATGGACTATTACAAGATGGATGTGCCATGGCTTTACTGTGGTCTTTGTTTTTATTCCGTTAGTCTCGTGTTGTAGAGGTCTGATGCTTCCCTAGGTTATTTTACTTCAGGGATTCGAGATATTCTTCCCCTTCAAACTCCCACTCAGGATTGGTTTTAACCAGATCTTGACATTTCAAAGAACCTCTCAGCTAGTATTGGGAGGAAAGGCAGTGGAAATCTCTGCTGGTGCCTGTGTCGATCCTACTATATGTAGGGAGATACAATCTAGTGCAGCTTTGTTTTAAAAGCAGTTCTATTCCCTGGCTTTTAAGAATGGAGGTCTTCTTTTACCAGAAAACAAACCTGGGGTGGTATGATAAAGCCACCGTGACAGATTGTGGTATTAGAGCTTGAGTCTTATATAAGAGCATCTCAGTCTTTTAGGACCTATAAAGTATTTAAGTGGCTCTGACCTAGAAATTTGTCTCCATTTTTCTTGTAGGTGGCATTAGGCTTTGTGCTGCTGGCTCTGAGTAAACATGAGTGGGTCAGGGAACACCTCCTCAGTGGGAACAGGCCTTGTTAAGCTAAAAATCAGCTATCTGCTGATTCAGAAGTAACTAGGATTTTCACAGAAATAGCACTAACCCAGAGCATATTCTAAACTCTTTGGTGCTATTTTTCTACTTGCCTGCAACAGAGCTAATAGCAAACATAGGGGGACATAATCACTTCTAATCAAATTTGGTTTATTTTTAAATTGGTACCAAAATATATTCCAGGCAACTCCTCGGATCATCATTTCATAGTCTCCTAAGTCTTGTGCACTGCTGTTCCAAAAGCAGCGAAGACTAGAAGTCAAGTGTCCAGCCCCTCAGCCCAAGTATACAGTTAGAATCCACATGCTGGGTGAGAAAAGGGCAATCCCGTGGACGGCCCTGACCCTTCCTTGTGGGATGTGCTTTATAATTTGGGGTTGAATATGAATCAGTGGACAGATAAGAGAGTACACGTGCTCTCTTTGGTTTCTGTGACTCTTTGAAGTTCCTTCATCTTACCAGCAGTTAGAAGGCTGCCTTCAGTTCTCTGCCCACACTCAGCCCTAAGATAGGTCTTGATTTTTCAAGAATTGACTTAAGGGAGAATACAACAGAAACCCACGCCTCAAGTGCATCCCCAATTTCAGATTAATTAAGGAATGAACCAGTGGAATGGTAGGTAGCAGGTACTGGTTAGACCAGGATTCAGGATACTCCCTTAACCAGGCTTGCTCAGTTTCCTGATCTAAGCAAGGTCTAAGGGGGGGAAAATAAAGACTTGATTTCACCCCCCTTAAGTAGTGATATTTCTCAAATCACGAAGGCTACTGAAATGTGGTTAGTGTCCTAAGATGACCTCCAATTCTTCCAGGTCCTTCTGGAAAGCTGAATCCTAGGGAGACAAGAGAACAATACTAGGACCTCAAATCTAAGCCAACATTTCCCAAACCACTGGTACCCAAGAAGAAGGGCCCTTTGCTTCGTTTCTGAGCTGTTATCCTAGCACCTACATGCAAAGTGAAGGCTCTTTTCTAGGAAAATAAGATTTCAAGGGAAGGTTTTCTTTCTTGAAAGGGCCCAGGGATGACTCAGTGATAAACCCAGGGTTAGAAAAGCTCTTAAAAGCATTACCTCACTAGTGACATCTGGCAGTTCCATGGCCAGCTTCACCCACTGTCTAGCTTCAGAGTTTTTTCCTAGTTCTCTGTAGCACTGAGAAGAGACAACAGTGAAAACCTGAGAGAAATACCACCAGGAGACTGGAAGGGGATAAGTAGGTGTGCTTTTAGGAGTTCCCAGAATATTATCAACATACATACTTTTTATCTGTGTTAAAATAAGATAGGTGAGTTTACCTTGGAAATATATACCCGTCCTGCTTTAGAGAATCCTGGCTGTAGTTCTTCAGCCTGGAGGAGGAAGGAAGGCATTTCAGTAAGTGTTCCCAAATTCAAGTCAAGCTCTGAAGTATATTAGAGATTTCAGCCCCCCTCCCTGGAGTCTGGTTTAGTGGGTCTGGGAATGTATATTTTTTATAGGCTCTCCAGGTGGTTCTGATTTTCCCATAGAACAGGCAAACAAAATTGGCCCCTACCAGAAACCTAATAATGTCCTTAGGAAAAACAAGGTCACCCGGGCAATTTTGGTTGCTGTCCACTCCTTCCCTTCCTTCCTCCCCTGATACCTTTAGGAAGCTCTGTAGGGCATCTTCCACAGTAGCACTGAGAGGGGTTTCAAATAAGGCTGTAGCAGTTTTTTTTTCTAGCCAGCTCAGGTGAGCAACCTGCCAGCAAAAGATCAAGGTGTGAATAAAGTTTTAACAAGAATTTTCAGAATATTGCATATTCTGTCCTGAAAACAGGGTCCAATTACAGTAACATGACCATTCGGAGGACATGGCACATGAGCCAGGCTGAAGCCCCAGCTCCCAATTTTTCACTGTAAGGAGATCAGTGTCACAGGACAGTGAGGTCCTTATATTAAGGCCTGGAATTTAGCTCACCTGGTAGCACCACCTGCCGAGGAGAAAGTGAGCCATAGGGTTTTCTGGCTGGAGAGCAAGAGCTTTGTCCACATGTTCCTGAGGGGGGGGAATGTAAATATAAACTACCATCAGACACCAGCGTTGATAATGGAAGAGGGGCAAGTCAGAGAGGCAGCAGGAACACTGCAAGGAGCTAGGGTGAGCAGGGAACATGGACAGCACAAGGGAAAGAAGAGGAGCCTCTCCTCACCTTGAAGCTAAAGCCACTCTGGATGCGCTTCTGGATGCCCTCATGCTCAGCCAGCTGACCACAAAGCACTGCATACCTAAGGGAAAGCAGCAGCAAGCTCAGAGACGGAGGGCTTTCCTAGCCCCTGCACCCTCCACTAGAGCAGAAAATGTCATTTCTATCTGAATGTCATTCCTCTTTTCACAGACCTGTGGTCCCAATTCATATTCTTCTGTAAATACAATGGTAGGCTCTCCAAAGTGTACATACTAGGTACAAAAAAGGCTGGTGGGTCTCTTATACTTCATATTTAGGCAAGGTCTTGGTCCAGATCTCCAACAAATTTCCCCTCACAATGAGTACAGACATAGGTATTATAAGAACTTAAAAAGCAGTTCTCTCCTCATCAGCATCAAAGGGCACTAGACCTGAGTACATTCCTTTTTGTCTCCTGCAGACCCTAAAAGGTCTCATGCCTTGGAGGTACACAGGTTACTAACAGTAAACTGTGCTCTAGGATCGTGAGACTGGGGCGAGGCGCTCCTGGTGTTAACTTGGAAACCAACAGAGGCAGAGGAAGAAATGCCTCTGATTGCAGCCTTCACGTCCTTCCTCCCAGGGAACAAAGCCAGCCAGCTTTCCATCTTCTGTCTTCAGAATCAAGGTCTCATTACCCCATTTCTCCAGCATTGTTTCCAGAGCACAGTTGACATGAAGTGAGCATCTAAAGGCCCAAGCTGCTTTTTCACATGTTCACTAAATATCAGATATTTCCAGAGGCTCGTTTCCATGTTTAGTCCAAACAGCTGTTCCCCAAGATAGTTAGGAAAACATGAAGCCAATTTCCATTCTTGGGAGTCCAGGAGCCACAGGGAAGCAGCACCTATGAATCCCTAGAAACAGTGATGACCTGGCCTCTGAGATAAAGCTGAAACTTCACCTCAGCTACAGATAGATAAACAGCTTCTCTCATCTCACAGTCTGAGGGCAGAGCTACAGAAAGCAACAGGGGAGGTAGGAAAGGAACATTTTCACTAATACTCAGAGGTGCTGGAACCAGGCCCCAGGACACAAGTTGGTAGAACTTTGCCTCACATGAGACCACAAACAGGGCTATTTTTGAGAGCTAAATACTAACTACTAAACTTCTGGAGGTAAACTCAACATCCACTTTTCCTCATGCAAGCCAAGCAAAGAAGCGAAAGCGCACCACCAGCAAGGGATAGCTAGGGGAAAGAGGAGGTTGTGCAGGATATGGGAGCTGCAAATTGTCTCAGCCTCCATGGGGAGCCCAGAACCCACAAGTTTTATAACTAGGGTTACTTACAAAGCTGCTCATTTCTCCAAGCCCTAACGGGGATTGGGGGGGGGGGGGGGCCTGTACTCTCCCCTGCCTCATCCTGAAAGCACCTGCCAAAGAAAAATTCCCTGGGCCCCCAGCTGGGGGTAGGGTAGGGCATATGGAAGCAAAGGCTAGAGCTCCCTACCTCCGCTCCTCTCTAACCCATGCTGGCTCCTCATGGGACCCTGCAGGGTGTTATTACCATTGGTGGCAGTCAGCATTCTCATCCCCCTTCTCCAGAGCAGCCTCCGCTTCTTCTTTTCCTGTAGGACAAAGGTGATCCAGAGTAGATGAGGGTTCCCATGCACACTGCCCAAGAGGGGGCTTCAGGACGAAAGACTGCTCCCGCTCTCAGCAATGCCTATCCAGCCTGGACTTGCTTGGAAATAGTTGTGAACTTGAACAGAATGAAAAGCTGCACGTAGCTTTTCAGGGATGACTTCCACTTCACCTCACCTTCCTGATTTCTGTGGTCAGCTGTCCCAGCAAACTTGTTTTTACAATTCCCACTGATGTGCTTGCTGCACTTCAAGTATAAAAGGACCCAAAGTCGATCTGAAACTGCCGGACAGACCTGACCCTGGCGGGTTTTATTTGGGGTCTGTAATAGGCTTCAGGGTATCCATGCATACCTCTGAAGTTGTATAAAGTTTTAGGTACCTGTGCATTTTATCGAGAAGGTTCCACGGCTTTGATAAAATTCTCAGAAGGATCCATGATCCAAAAACATTCATCACAGCTCTAGGCCAAAATTCACCAAACCCAAATGGATTGACGAATGACCAGAGGTGACTTTCACTTATTTAGTCTTAAGTTTCCTAGGCAACAAGACAAACAAAGAAATTGAGGCCTAATTGCCACAAGGGTCCCCTCAAATGACAAGTCTAGAACCTCCAGATGAAGACCATCATGCCTACACAGTGGAGAAAATAGCACCCTGCAAAAGGGGACTTCTTTGATTAAAATGGAGAGGGCTTGGAAGGGAACATGGAGAAAGTAAACAAAAGTAATGGTTGAGGTGGTAGGCTGTCTGAAATGTTTCTTCCTCCTTAAGTGATAGTAATGATGGTATGTTGGATATGCAGCAAGTACATTTTTAGGTAGCTGATGAGAATCCTACATATCCCTTTCCAAACAGAAGAACAATGCCCCCGCTCCCCGCAATGAGGGATATTGTCTCTCTACCCCCTTCAAAGCACTGGCTCACTAGGAAATAATAGTGAAAAATGAGAACTAGTTCCTGCCAGGTTAGACATAGAGGTGAACAGATAGATATTGCCTGAGATCCCAACGAATGATTGCCTCCTGGTGGTCCAGCTTCTAGAGACAGAACAAAATGAACTTTAGACCCAGCAAGGATGGTCCTGAAAAGCTGGAGTCCCAGGGCAGGGCCTTCCAAGATGTTACATAGTCATCTGACCTCCAGCAGGAACAAACTCATCCAGGGTGCTAACTTCAGGAAACCAGGCCAGTGCGGGCTGTGGGTGCTCCTAATAAGAGCTAAACAATGACCAAAGGGAAAGGAAAGGTTCTTACTGATATCAAAAGCTGATGAGAATCCTCACCTAAAATTTGGATGGGAAAGCAGGACATTCTTTTAAATAAAGATGCAAAGAATAATTAAGCACCTTTTGTTAAAATTGTCAGGGGTTTTTCTGAAGGTGTGTAACAATGAACATTTGATTCAATTGGGGTGGGATTTTTTAATATATATATTTTTTATTGATTTCAGAGAGGAAGAGAGAGGAAAAGAGAGAAACATCAATGATGAGAGGGAATCACCAATCGGCTGCCTCCTGCACACACCCCCCCCCCACTGGGCATCGAGCCCGCAACCCAGGCATGTGTCCCTGGCTGGAATCGAACCCGGGACCCCTCAGTCCATAGGCTGACGCTCTATCCACTGAACCAAACCAACCAGGGCAGGCTGTTTTTATTTGTTAACCTCACCCGAGGATATTTTTTCCATTGATTTCTAGAGAGTGGAAGGGGGGAGGTAAAGAATGAGAAAGAAACATCGATATGAGAGAGACACATTGACAGGCTGCCTTCTGCATGCACCCCACCTGGGGTCTGGGATGGAACCGTGACTCCTCGGTGTGAGGGCTGATGTTCCATCCATTCAGCACCACAGGCCAGCACTCGCCTGTTCTTTTTATAGCGACTTCCTAAACACATGTTTAGAACACTTGGGGTATTGTCAGATTCTACATTATCAAAGATTCAATAACATTTGCAAGGCTATATATATATATTTTTTAAATAAATCTTTATTGTTCAGATTATAAGTGTTCCTCTTTTTTCCCCCCATAGCTCCCCTCCACCTGATTCCCCACCCCACCCCATGCCCACCCACCCCATGCCCTTACCACCTGCCACTGTCTTCATCCATAGATGTACGATTTTTGTTCAATCTCTTCCCGCACCACTCACACCTCCTTTCCCCTGAGAATTGTCAGTCCACTCCCTTTCTATGTCCCTGATTCTATTATATTCACCAGTCCATTCTGTTCTTCAGATTTTTTATTCACTTGATTTTTAGATTCACTTGTTGATAGGTATGTATTTGATGTCATTTTGTTTTTCATCATTTTTATCTTTACCTTTTTCTTCTTCATCATCTTCTTTAAGAATACCCTTCAGTATTTCATGTAATCCTGGTTTGGTGGTGATGAACTCCTTTAGCTTTTTCTTGTCTGTGAAGCTCTTTATCTGACCTTCAACTCTGAATGATAGCTTTGCTGGGTAGAGTAATCTTGGTTGTAGGTTCTTGCTGTTCATCACTTTGAATATTTCTTGCCACTCCCTTCTGGCCTGCATAGTTTCTGCCGAGAAATCAGCTGACAGTCGTATGTGTACTCCCTTGTAGGTAACTAACCGTTTTTCTCCTGCTGCTTTCAAGATTCTTTGTCTTTTGCCCTTGGCATTTTAATTATGATGTGTCTTGGTGTGGTCCTCTTTGGATTCCTCTTGTATGGGGTTCTGTGCGCTTCCTGAACTTGTAAGTCTATTTCTTTCACCAGGTAGGGAAAGTTTTCTGTCATTATTTCTTCTAATAGGTTTTCAATATTTTGCTCTCTCCTTTCTTCTGGCACCCTAAAAATTCAAATGTTGGTAAGCTTAAAGTTGTCCCAGAGGCTCCTTACACTATCTTCATATTTTTGGATTCTTTTTTCTTTTTGTTTTTCTGGTTGGGTGTTTTTTGTTTCCTCATATTTCAGATCTTTGGTTTGATTCTTGGGGAACATTGATCTACAGTTGAGTTTCTGAATATTCTTTATTTCAGACAGTGTATGCTTCATTTCTGACTGGTCCTTTTCCATTTTTTTGGCATTCTCATTAAGGTCCTTGAAGGTCTCACTAAGCTCCTTAGAAGTGTCATCAAGTTTCTCGGCGGTTTTTAGAAGATTCTTGAGTAACCTTATAAATGTGGTTCTGAACTCTATGTCGTCCAGTAGTTTGCTTTCCTCCGTTTCTTTCATTCATGACATGTTTCCTTGTCTCCGCATTTTGGCTGCTTCCCTGTGTTGATGGAGTGGTTTTGTGTGGTAGGTGACCGATAGGGGGCAGTAGCTCAGCCTCCCCAATCACCTGAGGTGGATGCTCTTGGTGCACCCCTTTGTGGGCTGAGTGCAAAGTCTTGGTGTAGTTAAGCCTTGATTGCTGTTGGTACACTGGGAGGAATTGACCTCCAGGCCAATCAGCTGTGAGGACTCGCTGTGTCTATAATGGAAGAACTGCTGTGCTGGAGACACGCTTATGGGGCAGGACTTGTTTCAGTGGGGCTTTGGTACTTGCTGAGTCTACCTCTTGAATGTCACTTACAGATGTGAGGAGTTGAAATCTGGTGTCTCACACTGACCACTAGGTACACTGGCTTCTGGATCTCCAATGGGGTGCAGGTCAGCTACTGTCTGAGGCCAACCCAGCAGGAGCTACAGTAAGAGCTACAGTTTTCTCCTCTTTGCTTGGGGTTTGGAGGTTTTGGAGCTGTCCGATCCGGGCTGCAAGTTTGTTAGGTTAAGCTGCAGTCCATTCATATGTAAAAGCCGCTGCTTGGAGCTTGGGTGGGTTTGTAGGTTGTGTGAGGTGGGGTCTCAGGGTGTCACTAGGCTAGGGCATGGCAAAAAGCGATGGCTGCCAGTTAGCCGGCTCTGTGTCTCCGACCGCGTCCCTGTGTCCCGCGCCCCAGCGCAGTAAACAATTATTCCTGCGTGCAGCTCTGCAAGCAAGCCCCCCTCACTTTCCGACCCGGTAGCAGACAGTCCGGCTTCCCCCCATAGGAGTTTGGGTCCCCCGTGTCTCCCCAGAGACTGGATTTCAGAGTAATCGGGGGCTTGTCTCCCTTCGGGTTGAAAAATCAACGCCTGCCTCCAGCCCGGATCGCGCGCCTCATACCTCAGCTTTGCAGTGCTTGTGCACGTCTCAGTGCTCTTTTCTCTTTCCTTCTAGTTGTAGAACTTCCACTCAGCCAGCTTTCCCGTGGTTCTGGGTGATAGACGTTTTGTCTTTTAGTTGTAGTTTTAAAGTGGTTGTGCGAGGCAGCAGTTTAGGTGTTTACCTATGCCGCCATCTTGGATCCTCTTGCAAGGCTATATTTATAAAAGTGGGAAAGTAGACAAATCCATCCTACATAATAAAGAGCTAATATGCTAATTAGACCAGATGGCAGAAGGACCAGTGGGCAAGGGGCGGAGCCAGCGAGCCTGTGCTGCCAGGCAAGCCATGGCGATCCTGGCGCCCCCCTCCCCTTCTGCAGAGGCGGCTGCAGAGGAGCAGGCCTGAGCCATAGTTGGACATCCCCTGAGGGCTCCCAGAGGGATGTCTGACTGCCAGCTTAGGCCCACTCCCTGGCAGGTGGACATCCCCTAAGGGGTCCCAGACTGCCTGTGAGAGGGCACAGGCCAGGCTGAGGGACACCCCCCCCAAGTGCACGAATTTTCATGCACTGGGCCTCTAGTTTTGTTTTTTGTTTTTAATAGATTTTATTGATTTTTTTACAGAGAGGAAGGGAGAGAGATAGAGAGCTAGAAACATCGATGAGAGAGAAACATCAATCAGCTGCCTCCTGCACACCTCCCACTGGGGATGTGCCCACAACCGAGGTACATGCCCTCGACCGGAATCGAACCTGGGACCCTTCAGTCCGCAGGCTGACGCTCTATCCACTGAGCCAATCCGATTAGGGCTGGCCTGCTAGTTTTAGATAACTAACTGAACCACAAGACCTGGAAGCCCCCTGATGGTACATGACTCAGGTGTATACAGAGGCGGGACACATCCCCATCCCCACAAAACCAGTCGCCTTTTATTCAAACATGCTTAGAAAGAGGAAGGGAGAGAAACACCGATTGGTTGCCTTCCATACATGCCCCAACCAGGAATCGAAGCCACAACCAGGCATGTGCCCTCAATGGGAAACGAACCAGCAACCCCTTGGTGCATGGGACAACACTCCAACCAAGTGATTCACTCTGGTTGGGCCAGTTGCTTTTTTTGTTGCTGCTAATCCTCAACCAAGGATATTTCCCCCCCATTATTTTTAGAGAGTGAAAGGGAAGGGGAAAGACAGAGAAAGGAAACATCAGTTGGTTGCCTTGAGGGGTCAAACCTGCAACCAAGGCACATGCCCTTGACTGGAATCGAAACCAGGACCTTTTGGTTCACAGGCCGACACTAACCACTAACCCAAACCGACTGTGGCTGGGCCATTCGCCTTTTAGAGTCCCAGGATTCTCAGCGATGGAGAGGGACGAACCCTCAGCCACATACACCCCAGGACACAGATTTGGCAATAGAGTTGCTAAATAGATCCCAGGGACTTATAACCTTACTCACAGGTGCTCACCAACCATACTCCACTCATATCCTTAGAACTGCCTCACATTCTCCATAACTGAAACCAGATTCCTAAGTCACCGCAAAAAACCCTTCAGATTAAGAAAGAAGATCTTGCCCTCCTTTGTGTTTGGGGAGAACACACTTAGGCTGGAACGATACTAGTACTCCGAAAGACATGCACGAGTGACAAACTCTGAGCAGGGCCATGTGCAGAAGAGCAGGCTGTTCTCGGTGTCAAGGAAGCAGGGGATCCTGGAGCCCGAGTTTGTTCCTCGTGGGTACCTGAGCCACCCTGCCCTGACAGTCTGCCTCCTGTGGTTCCTCTGGTACCCAGGCAGGTGGGCTGGCTCCACCCCCACCGTCAGTCAGTCACCTTCCCACCAGGAACCTGTCAGCACTTACCGTTTTGAGCGTACGACTTCTTCTCGCTCACCTCCTCCGCGAGCTCACACATGTCACTGTAGGCCCGGGCCAGGCGCCAGAGAAAGTCCTGCTGACCTCCATACTACAGACCAACAGAGAAAGGGATGGAGGCCTTTCTTCCCTCAGAGAATTGGGGCTCTGGCCTTCCCACACCTTACGTTTGAGCTTCCACGCTAGTGTTAGATGCTGACTGACATTACTTCAGTTTTATGCATGGCCCTCTGCCCCCATATGACCTCCCTTGGGCTAACTTTGGGGCATTTTTACTTGAGTGAGCATCAGTTCGGCAGTGAACCTGAGGAAAAGGGAATTGCCGTTGAAAAAGCAGGTGCTGGGAACTTCAAGTGCCATAGGCAGCTTGGGCTCTGCCTCAAGGGAAATAAAAGGACATTCCAGTTCTCTCCACATTTCCCTCTACTGAGAGGTGGGGCTCTTGCCATAAAAATAGGAGGCAGAGACCTGCTCTCAGGAGGAAGCTCTGGAGCAGGCATAAACCTAGGCCTTGGGGCAGCATGTAGCCCCCAGGAAGAGGATGTGCAGCCCTGGGGGAAAGGTGCGGCACCAGCCATCTCGCCCTCAGTTCCCACCCGCGTCACCAGGCAGGTCAGTACCCACAGGACCTGCTCTCATTCCCTAGGAGTCAGCAGGGAGGGAGGAGAGGACAGGCAGCAGCTGGAGCCTCACCACTAGCTTGTTGTTGAGCAGCAGCTGGAAGCCCTCCCGCTTGCTCTGCTCACTGCCCTGGTGCAGCTGGTCGGCCTGCAGCAGGAGGGGCAGCATGTCCTCCAGGCCAGGGGAGCCTTCAGCCTCCAGGGCTCTGGGAACTGGGCCTGAAGCCACCTCTGCCTCCAGGTCCAGAGAATCCTTTCTCCCCATCTTCACGGTCTCACAGCTCACTTCATCTTCCCCGTCTTCACTCTCCCTGTCAGAATCCCGCTCATAGTCAGACTCGGCATTAGCTGTTGTGTAACTGTGGCAGAGAAATGTGAGTTCAGGGTCAAAGGGGTGGACCATTCAGCCTTAGAACTCTAGGTCTGTCCCTCACCCACAAAGAGGAGCTCTCCATGACACTGTCCAGAAAACCAAATAACCATTTCCCCACTTTCTTTAGAGGACTAGGCAAAAACTAGGCCTCTAAAGAAAGCTTCCGGTGTGAACTATGGGCTGGGAAATGATTTAGGAGAAGAGGGACCAACTCTGGGGGCCCTGTGGCAGTCAGGGCCCATTATCAGAACCCCCTGTTCAGCTACTATCAAGTCTGACAGAAAATAGAGAAAAACAAAAAGCCTAGAAAGGTCTGTACGTACCAAAATGTTGCCAGTCGAATTAAGGGAAATTGTTGCCCTGGCTGGGTGGTTTAGTTGTTTGGAGCTTCATCCCACTGGAGGCACCCATCTATGTTTTTCTCTCTCCTACTTTCTCTTTCTCTCTCTCTCAGAAAAAAAGAAAATTAAAATAAATAAAAACATCCTTGGGCCCTGGCCAGTGTGACTAAGTGGTGGAGTGTGGGCCCAAGCACCTTTAGTGGTCCAGGGTTTGAGTCCCTGTCAAGGCACATAGCTGGGTTGCAGGTCAATCCCAGGCCCTCATCAGGGAACATGCGGGAGGCAACCAATCAATGTGTCTGTCTCTTTCACATCTATGTTTCTCTCGCCCGCCCTCCCTCCTTCCACTCTTAAAAAAAAAAGGAAAAATATCCTCAGGTGAGGAGGTGAGGATTTTAACAAATTTTTAAGGAAATTATCTTTCTACCTTTTACTTATTTATATTTTTAAATACATTTCTATTGATTTCAGAGAGGCAGGGAGAGGGAGAGAGAGAGAGAAACATCAATGAGGAGAGAATCATTGATCAGCTGCCTCCTGCATGCCCCTTACTGAGGATCAAGTCCACAACTTGGACATGTGCCCTTGACAAGAATCACACCTAGGACCCTTCAGTCCTCAGGCTGATGCTCTTTCCACTGAACCAAACCAGTTAGGGCTATTTTTCTATCTTTTAGTATGATTGGTTTAGTGAGCATATTCCGAGTATCCCAAAACATGTATACACAATTTAACAGCTGATAACTCACTTAATTTTCACTCCTTTTCAGGTTTAACTGATTTGAAATAATGGATAAAGCCAAACTAAGCTTTGAACAAAGAAAATTTATCCACTAGTCTTTTTTATGGAGATACATAACATTTATAGTACAAAACCAGCAATAGTTGATGAATTGAGGGCACACAATTACCAAACAAAATGATTCTGTCTTTTTGTTAATATTCACCCAAGCATGTTTTTCCATGGACTTTTAGAGAGTGGAAGGGAGAGGGAGAGACAGAGAAACATCAATGTGAGAGAGATACATCGATTGCTTGTCTCCCACACACGCTCCAAGCCGGAGCTGGGGATCAAGCCTGCAACCAAGGTAAGTGCCCTTGACTAGGAATCAAACCGTGACCCTTTAGTCCACAGGACGATACTCTATCCAAACCAGCCAGGCAACAAAATGATTCTTGATGTTTGTGTTTGCATTGCTTCATGTTATCAGCAGTGCCCGGCCCAGAATGTTCATCAGTTTGAAAATAGGCGTTGACCAAAAAAAAGTTAATTCATTTTTGTAGATTCTTTTAAATTTTGAAGATAAACTGTATGTTAATAAACACTGACTTGATAATCATTCAAAGTGTGTATACCTTTTTTGGGACACCTATATTATTTTGTTTTTGTTTTGTTAATCCTCACCCCAGAATATTCTTTTTTCACAGAGAGAGAGAAATATCAATGTGAGAGAGATATACCAATTGGTTGCTTCTGACACATGCCCCAACCAAGACTGAGGATCGAACCTGCAACCCAGACATATGCCCTTGACCTGGAATCAAACTCTCGACCCTCTGGTGCGTAGGCCAGTGCTCTACTACAGAGCCACACTATATTCTTATAAATAAAAATAAATGAATGTTTAAGATTAAAACTTTAGCCCTGGCCAGGTAGCTCATTTGGTTAGAGTGTTGTACCAGTACATCAAAGTTACAGATTCAATCCCCAGTCAGGGCACATACAAGAATCAACCAAATGAATGCACAAATAAGTGGAACAACAAATTGATCTTTCTTTCTCTCTCCCTCAAATCAAATAAATAATTTTTTTTTAAAAGATAAAAACTTTCATGTAGGTGGAGCTGATCTCCTGAGCTAGATGGCTCACCAGGCTCAGGGTTTGTCAATCTTTTTTGCTTTATCAGCCAAAGGCATCTGTCAGAACCAACGTGGGTGGATGCCAGCCTCTGAGGCCATGGACAGCCACAGATACCCACATTTTCTTTCTCAATTCAATGTGTGCCTCTATCCCAAGTCAGCCAGCAAACCTAAACTACAATAGGAATAGCCCTTGGAAACCTTTGCAATTGCTGGAGGTGGGGTGAGGGCCATTTGCAGGTAGAAGGAGGAGAGAAGGAAAATGCAAGCAGAATCCCCTGGGAAGGTATCTCTGGGCGACCACAGCCAGGGAGCCCCAACCTCAATTCCCCACTGACGAGGAAGCCAAGTTTCTCTCAGATGTTGGCCTGTACCAGCAGCTGATTAGGGTATTCTTCCTAACTGCCAACCGAATCAGACCAAAACAGCAGGGGAGAAGGTAAGGCTTCCAGGGGCCAGAATCAGACGCCAGAGAGGCCTCCGGGCAGAGTAGAAGGAAAAGCAGGTTTTACAAGAAACAAGGTTCTGAAGCATAGGGAGGACCTTTAGGTGGTAAGGAATCCTGGAATGAAAGATCCCTATTGCTGGAGCAAAACAGAACTGAAGGAGAGATGTGGGCTGAACGCTGTAGGCCCGAAAGCCAGATGTGGTATGGAGGCAGGTTCCATCTAGGAAGTACCAGGTGAGCAATCCATGCTGACTGCTTCTTCCAGAACCCGCTAACAAAGGGGCCCTAGTAACATCTACCATAGGAACTGACAACTTCACCCTGCTTTTTAAGAACTTACCAAATATAGCAATCTGCAGTAAAAACTTGAGAAATTAAAGGGACAAGGCAAAGTGCCATCAGGTTTCACAATCAACCTGCGTGGTGATGAGTGAGGTTGCACAGGGGCATCCTAGAGAAACCCAACAGTTCATGGGGCCTGGACAACAGCCTCCCTACTCAGCCCAGCCAGGCCCAAAGGCAAGCAGGTGAATGGTTATCTGGGGTGGAGAACTCGAGTCTCGTCAACTCCAATTGCTAGAAAGAAGGGGAGATCCCATTCCCTGCTGGATTGAAGGCTGTCTTGGCCAATCAGGAGTCTCCCAGGAGGGACCCCTGCTCTTATGCTAGAGCACAGGCATCAACAGTCTCTCCAGGGAGCTGAGCCAGGAGGAAAATCCTACAATTTGTGATCCCTCTGGATCCTAAAGGCTAAGGAGAAAGAGAGGTCAGGAGGGGCTTTTTTGCCACCCACTGTGAGAGATGGTGGAGTCTGTGAGACAGGGATGCTCCAGCAAGGCTGGCACAGTGAGGAGGCCTTTTACTGCATGTCAGCCCCACTTGGAGGAGCTCTGCCTCACTAATTTGCAGGCCTGCTGCCTGGCACACAGTGGGCAGGCAAACACTTGCTGAGTGAGTACTGACATCAGCCCCATGGGCTTCCAGGATTTGAGAGATGGATCATGTGCCAGAGCTACATGGGCTGCCATCCCTACATTCACATGTTCTCACACCCCCTGGACCACCATCCCAACCCTCGCAGAAATCCACGAGAGAGAGAGGGTGGCCCTTTTGTTGAATATGCCAGGGAGCTTTGAGACCAGCAAGAGACTGGCAGAGACCTTTGAAAAGGCCATTTGGATCTCTACACTCAGACGGAGCACTGTCCCCACAGTGAGTCGAGAATCCAAGGCTCCCTCGGAACAGGGAGCCCAGCGCTATCCTACTCTACACCTTGAGTGATCAGGGACTCAGTTATACATATCTCCCCTCCTGGCAATTAAGTTTCTTTCCTTGAACTCCTATGCCCCATGAGAGGGGCTGAGCTGAAGCATTCAAAGACAAGCAGGTGTGGATTCTGACCCTGAGGCCTCTCGGTGGAGTGAGAGAGAACACCAACCTAAATGAGGTGGTAAATGCCAAAGGAGATGAGATGGCAGGCAATCCCTCTGGGCTGGGATGCCTGTGAAGGCTTGCTGGAGGGCGGGTGTTTTCAGGCGAGTCTGGTTTTTACAGGGAGGGAACTAAAGCTGTATTTGCTACAATGCTCAGGGAACAAGCTCACGGACCCACACAGGGACTGCCTCTACCACAGTCAGTCAGTCCTCTGGGGACTCAACGTTACTATTTGGGGAATGAAAGGTACTACAGCTTCCAGTGGACTGAGCAGCCATCAAATATTCTTATCCTTTCATCCCTCAAACAGGCACTCCTTGCCCCAGACCCACATGTGCAAAGTCTCCAGAGTTTGAGGTCTCCCATAATTTCCCCTTGACCTAGATGGCAGTGACCATGGCAAAAAGAATTGTTCACTACGGCCACTGCCCCAGATGGCAGCCAGCTAAACCGGAGTCTTGCTTCACCCCATTGCTTCCACGTTACATGATCAGTCGTGGGGCTGCGCCGCTGGAGCTGTAATTAAGAAAGCCACCCTTCCTCTCATCCCATCACAGGTGGTGGAAGGCCTGTCCTGTCCTGCCCCTTACAGGACCCCCAGTGAGCACCACAAGCTTCCCTGGTTAAAGAGAAGTTTGTTTAACTTCTTAGAAATCATCCATGGCCTTGAGTTCTACATCCTGATCTTGGGCAGATCTGTGACCTCTCCTGTGCTACCCTCTGACAAAACTCAAACATCAATTCCCCACCCGAGTGACCTGCTTCCTTGGGTGCATGAAGATGCTCCTTAAGTCTCAGGGTCCATTATCAACCTCTTTGTCCTTTCAATCCAGATGTGTCAAATATTGCCTCTGCCCCTCCTCTCAAACAGCCCACTGGAAGCTCTCAGCCCAGAGTTATTAGGTAAACTGAACTCAGACAACCCTGGCATCAGTAGCCATGAATGGAGGACTAAAGTTCTACTAAGATTTGCTTCTTTCTTTTATTAAATTTTAGAGAGAGGAAGGGGCGGGGGGAGGAGAGAGAAACACCCATGTGAAAGAGGAACATAAATCAGTTGCCTCCCCCACGTGCCCCGACCTGGGATCAAACTTGCAACCTGGGTATATGCCCTGACCCGGAACCAAAGCTGCCTTCCGGTGCATGGGACAAGGCTCCAACCAACGAAGCCACACAGGCCAGGGAAAGACGTCACTTGTTTCAAAAGGCATCTGAGCAATAATCAAATCCAGCAGCAGTGCCTAGAGGCAGTGACATGGAAAAGAGAGTAATACCGTTCTTAATTTTCTTAGAAAGCCAACTGAGTAGAGGCAGGAGAATGGCCCAAACAATGCTGCAATCTACTGAGTAAGATTACTGAACATACTGTACTACCATGGGCAGTGAGCTGTGGAAGCTCTTAGTCAATGGGAGGAACTCCCAAGGGCTGCATGGGACACATCTTCCTGTGAAGGCCCTTCTGTGCCTGACGACCAAGCCGTACCTCAGATCACAGACCTCACACCTCTGCAGATGAGGCCAGCTAACCTGAACCTGGCAGGTGTACAACTCTGGGCAAGGCATCAAGTCTGCTCTGAGAAACAGAAAAGTACCATCTATTCCATAGGATTCTTGTGAGGATTAAGTCAGAAAATACCTCCAAAGTGCTCAGTACCTGCCTCCCCCCAAAAAAAGAAAGACAAAGTGCTCAGTACCATGCCTGTCACAGAGAACGAATAACCAGTAGTTAATATTATAATGTGTTTCAGCTAAAGAGAGTGCTGCAAAAATCCTCCTGAATGGCCTGTTTATAGCTAAATCAGACTTTCGGACTCAAGAGAAGGCTTGGGTATTCTCTGCACCAATCTTTTTCTCGAGGAGGAAGAGGTCAGCAGTGGCCACCAAAGAGAGGTCAGCCTCTAGACTTCATGCACACTACCTGACCGCTGGAGCTAGCAGCAAACCAGGGCCGATGCTGCCATGACAGCATCAGGCATGAAGACAAAGATGTTCATTCAGACTTCTTGCTTGGGACCAAAGTTTCAAAATGGCACTAGTGGTTTCAAATCAAAAGCTGTAGCCTGACCAACTTTGTAGGCTGTCCACGAGATTCCTGCCTGCGGCCACACCTCATGGCAAGGCCTATGGTCAGACTTGCTGGGCCACCAATTACTTGGACAGTCACTCCCACCTGTAACGCTGAAGGAAGCAAGCCTCTCCTGTGGGAAGAGGACAGTATCCAGGGAAGGGGCGCGCACTCAGGGAAGGGAAAAGTTCTTGTGATAACACAGGAAAATGCTCAATTCGTGTTGCTAAATGGTTAGAGCATTAGCCTGTGCACCAAAGGGTCATGGGAAGGGTTTCGGGTTCGATTCCAATCAAGTGCTCATAACTGGGTTGCAGGTTTGGCCCGGTCAGGGCGTGTGCAGGAGGTAGCCAGTCCATGTGTCTCTCTCACATTGGTGTTTCTCTCTCTCCCTCTCTCCCTTCCACTCTCTCTGAAAAGCAATGGAAAAAATATCCTTGGGTGAGGATTAATAAAACAAAAGTTGGTAATGTTATAGAGAAAAATAGAAATAAAAAACATAACAACAATGTAAAGAACAAACCTACTCAGAGGAAAATAACAGATGCAAGCAATAACCATTGTTAACATTTCTATTTGTCTGGATGACATAAGATGGATGGTTTTTCTTATTTCAACTATTCTGTATTTGTTTATACCAGGGGTGGGAACCTTTTTTTCTGCCAAGGACTCCTGGGATATTTATAACATCATTCACAGGCCATACAAAATTATCAACTGAAAAGTTAGCCTGCTATCTTTGGTCAAACATTTACTTAACTCACCCTAATGCCTTGGCAGGGCCAGACCAAATGATTTCATGGGCCTCATACAGCCCACGGGCCAGATGTCCCAGCCCTGATTTATACCTTACCTTGTTCCCAAAAGTATTTATGGCAGCGTGGTGTGAATTTTCCATCGGTAAGCATTGCTTTCACAAAATGTAGCCTGGCTGGAGCCACAACTGCCTCCAGGAGAGATGCCTTACCCGCCTTCGCTCTCCGCATCTGTGAACGTGCCTCCCGAGGTCGCTGTGAAGTAGACAGAGCTGGAGCTGGTGGAGTCACTCCTCTCTCGGGCAAACGGGAACCTTCGCCGCCGAGCCGCTCTCTGGTTCTCTTCCATGTGGGATCTGAAAAGCACGGTGGCTTAGACCCATCCGGCCTCTTCCCCCTCACCATGCGGGAGCCTCTTACACGGCACCTCACTAAAGGGCCAAGGGCAGAAAGTCCTGGGTCTCGGCCCTGGCCAGGTGCTCAGTTCGTTAGATGTCATCCGGCACACCAAGACTACGGGTGGTCATTCATGAATGCATGAATAAGTTGAACAAATCAATGTTTTCCTCTCGCTCTCTCTCCCCCTCCTCCCCTCCCTCTCTAAAATCAATAAATTAAGAATATATATTTTAAGAAAATCCTGGGTCTCTACACTCAAGAAAACAAGGGCAGCTCTCTGGACACACCAGGGCAGACCAGGTTAGTCAGAACAAAGCGTTTCAGCTGCCACAACAGATTACAAAGGCCCCAAAGCAGCAAGTAACTTGTGCAAGGCTGGTTTCCCTGCCAATTAGGTGAGGAGCTATAAAGCTGGCTTCCTCCTCTGAGACAGACAGCGAAGGCCAGAACACAGCTCAGCTGAAAAAGCTGTAGAGGCAGGGGACAAGGCAGGAGAGGAGGCTGATTACTCACCGGAACTCCCCAACAATCTGCCCAGCAAGCCCCTGCAGGCTGCTCCTCAGCTCCTCTACCTCCCGCCGCAGTGCCACCAGACTGGTCAGCACGAAGTCCAGGCGGTCCAGCACCATCTCCTGCCCTTCTCGTGGAAGGCTGGGCAGCACCGCAGCATCTCCAGCCTCACCTGGGACTGCTCGCAATGGCCTCACTGAAGGAAGGAGGACAGGAGACGTGATGTGCATGGGACACAGTGAGGAAGAGATCGTGCACCTAGAATTCAAGAACACTTGCTTCTCACTGGAGTTGTTTTCAAAGACTCAGAAGGCATATGTTCACAGCTGTCTGGTTAACAAGTCCCAAGTAATTATCCAGAAAAAAATCAAGGTCCCAATCCATCAACAAGAGCCCTCTGTTCCAGGAACCTTCCTCACCAACCTTTGGCAGTATTACACACCAGGCCAGATGATATAAAATGCTTGCAAGAAAAAAAATAAATAAATAAAATGCTTGCAAGAGTGAGATTCCTCAAAGTTAGGACAGTTGCCCTGCTAAAATGAAAGAAAAACCACCCTAACCGGTTTGGCTCAGTGGCTAGAGTGTTGGCCTGTGGACTGAAAGGTCCCAGGTTCAATTCCGGTCAAGGGCATGTACCTTGGTTGCGGGCACACCCCCAGTAGGAGGTGTGCAGGAGGCAGCTGATCAATGTTTCTCTCTCATCAATGTTTCTAACTCTATCCCTCTCCCTTCCTCTCTGTAAAAAAGCAATAAAATATACTTTTAAAAAAAGAAAGAAAAACCTATCTGACTACAGGCATACCTCGGAGACATGGCGGGTTTGGTTCCAGACCACTGCGATAAATCAAACTTCACAATCAAGTGAGTAGTAATATTTTGCTAGTGAAGATTTGAGGGGAAAATGCAATGTCTGTGAAGCACTATAAAGCGAAGCACAATAAAATGAGGTATGCCTGTATATAATGCCCAGATATCTGTCAATCCCCGTGGTCGGCAAACTGCGGCTCGCGAGCCACATGCGGCTCTTTGGCCCATTGAGTGTGGCTCTTCCACAAAATACCACGGCCTGGGCGAGTCTATTTTGAAGAAGTGTCATTAGAAGAAGTTTAAATTGAAAAAATTTGGCTCTCAAAAGAAATTTCAGTCGTCATATTGTTGATATTTGGCTCTGTTGACTAATGAGTTTGCCGACCACTGGTCAATCCCAACCACACAGCAAAACTAAAATGGAGTTCACTCAAACTCTGATCTTTCACTTCATAGAGAATAGCAAAGAACACAGCTCCTTTCAAGAACTTTTTTTACTAGCCTCAGAGAAGGGCAAAGAGAAAGAGGGTAGTTACTAGAGAAAAGGTACAGTGAGAAAAGCCCATCCAAAACGTTGGAGGGCGGGAACCAGGGGGAGGGGGCAATGAGGGGAGAAGAGGGACATCCATAATACTCTCAACAATAAAGATTTAATTTCAAAAAAGACATTGGAAAAACAGTATTACCAAGATCTGAACTGAGCTCTACATAAATTCCAACAGTAAATGCAAGTAAACTGAGAACTACTACCTAAGGCAATTTTACTGGAAAATGTAAAAGCAGGAAAGAAACGAGGGAGGCAGAACCCACAGTCCAGGAAGCACAAGTCCGTGAAACCTAGTAACAGTCTAGGCCAGATTACAATACACATCCAACTACTCAAGACCGTAGAGCAAGAAGGTCCCTGGGAACAGAGCCACCTTCTCCCAACTTCAGCAGAACCACTACTGCTGAGAAATTACAAACAAAACACGGAAAATGAAGGAAAGACAAGCATACATGCAACATTAGGTTACTATCAGGTTGTAAAATGCTGACAAACGCTGCAATTTAAAATGATAATTCTTGCTCAGCAGGTATGGCTCAGTGATTGTGCATTGACCTATGAACCAGGAGGTGACAGTTCAATTCCTGATCAGGGCACATGCCTGGGTTGCAGGGATCCCTGGTATAGGAGGCAGCTGATCAATGATTCTCTCTCTTCATCGATGATTCTCTCTCTCAGTTCCTCTCTGAAATCAATAAAAAAAAATATTTTAAAATGATAATTCTTTGCTGAAGACTCTTCTAAAACTAATTTTCTAAACCACTTGGCATTTGGTTATCAGAGAAAACACTCATTCCCAATTAACATGGGGTGAGGTTCTCTGAAAGCTCCACCATTACAGGAACATGAGGTTTGAACCAGCCCTGGATACTCTGCTCAAATGAGTTAACATGAAAGTTTTGCAAAACTGAAAGTCCTCCCCATTTCAGCTGTGGCTGGCTTCCACCCATATTCAGCTTCATTGCAATTAAGCTCACTCACAGCCCATGGCATGTTAGTTCATGGGACGGATGACCAGGCCCAATCCTGCCTCTTACTCTGTGACAACCTTGGGAAAGTCACATAATCTTTCTTAATCTTGATTTCATCATAAGAAGGATAAAAAACACTTGGACTAGTCTCCAAGATCCCTTCATTCTAATATGTAATTTAACACATAAGCCTCAGGACTTTCAATTCCTACAAGGCTTGTTTTTCCTTTTGCTTTCTTTTGGACTCTTCCTCTACTTATTAAACACCTCACCCAACACTGAGCAAGTGTCTTCAATATGTATATAGCACCATTGTGGCCAAAACCAAAAGTGAAAGCTAAACAGCCTTTTCACAATGCACTGTCCTTGGATTACAGGGGAAAGAGTAGAGAAGAGAAGAGGGGGAATGCTTTCCTTTTCAATAAGCTTTCCAAAAAGGCACCCGCCTCCGTTGTCCTGTCCCATAGGCTCTGCTAAGGCAGGCTGGATCCCAGGCCCATCCATCAGCCGTGACTGTGGCCTCAGAGGACCGGCTCCTACCCTGGCGTCTGGGCTCCGAAGTCTGCGTGACGTCCAGTGAGTTGGGCAGGAGCTGGTTCTGGCCATGGCGCTGGGTCCGTTTCCACCGCTGTCTGTAAAGGGCATACAGGAATCCAAGGCCCGCGGCGGTGCCCAGCAACAGTCCCAGCCCGGAGCGGGCGCTGCCCAAGACTCCCAGGCTAGGCATGATGCACCTGCAGCCCGCGCGTGAGCCACCGCGAGCAGGCGGGGGGGGGGGGGGGGGGGAGGAAGAGAGGAGAGAGATTCGTGAGCGTGGTCCACCCTCCCCCACGACGAACCCCTGGAGATATCTCCTTGCCCAGACCCTGAGCGCCCAATTACCTCACCCCAATCTGGACCCTAAGACTTCCGCCAGCCCCGAGCCGAACTACCGCGCCTCTCACACAGTGTGGAAGCAGCCTCCCCTCCAACACGCCCCCTAGCCCTGATCCCGGAGTCGGTTCCTGGGCTTCCAAACCCTCCGCTCCAGCCTCATGACCCTGCAGATTACACACCCGCCACCCTGGCCGCAAACGCCTGGCCTCCCCCGCGCCCTCTGAAGGCGCCCTGGCCTTGCAGGAAATAAACTTAGACCCTCACCCGGACGCTCAAAACCCAGGCAGCAATCGCCGCCGCTTCACGCTGTCAATGATCGTGACGTCATTAAGCGGCGCCATCTGCCCCTGCTTGCTGTTGGGACGGCGCCGTGAGATGACCGCACTTGGCTGCACCTCCCGCCCAAGTTTTTCCCAGGGGCGGGGCCACACTGCGCCAGAGGGGCGGGGCCAGCGGAGCGGCGGGAAAGGTGCGCCGGGTCCCAGCGAGAGGCGGACGCTGACTTATTGGGGCGATGCTCTAGCAGAAACCCCTAAGGTCTGGCCAGCTGAGTTACCATTTCTCTCCGGTCACACCAGGTTACCTGCTGTTCCCCGAATGTCTTTCTACCTTCGCGTCAACTGTTGCTTCTGCCTAGAGGACCCAAAATCTACCTGGAAAATGCCTTCCCTTCCTCACCTATTCTTCAAAGTCTGTGGTAACTCCGACTCCATTTATTTCGGCTTAATTTATTTATGCATTTTTATTCAAACCATTTGCTAAACACTAGACAATAGCGCTTTTCGCAGTTCAACTTAGAACATGTAAACTGTTGGTTGGCCACAAGAGGTGCCTAAGTCCCCAGGGCCAGCTTCTTAAAAACTCTTACCTTGCTCTTAAAAACTTGTATCCTAGCCCAGCGGGTGTGTCCCAGTGGTTGAGCGTGGACTTAGGAACCAGGTCAGGGTTTGATTCATGGTAGAGGCACGTGCCAGGGTTGATGTTTCTATCTCTCCCTCTCGCTTCCTCTCTAAAATCAATAAAAATTTATTTTAAAAAAACCTCATATCATAGATGCACACCCCAACACTATATATAAATATATATATACATATATGTAATTATTATTTTAAAAATCTATATATATGAAACCCTAATATGTAAATAGACCAAAGAGGGGAACAACCGAACAACCAGTCGCTATGACGTGTGCTGACCATCAGGGCACATGCAAAACATGGTGGGCGTTGGCAGCAGGCGGCAGAGCATGGAACATGGTGGGCGTTGGTCAGGGTGGGATGGTGGAGCACGAGAGCGGGGGTGCCAGACCAAGGTGGGGTGCCGGTCACTGTCATCAGGGCCTCTGGTGGTTACTGAAAATTCTTTGCTCCCATGCACCGCAGTCACACCCGCTGCTGGCGCCTGGCGCCGGCCCTATTGCTCCGCACCATCAGCGGGTGCGGGCAGGGACAGAAGTGTCAGTGTGTGGGAGCAGCGGGGGTGGGAGCAGGGCTGCCAGCAGACAGGGGACCAGGGACTGCTGAGGGAGGGGCCAGGCAGGGGCAGGGAGGATGGGCCTGTGTGCCCACCACAGTCTCACAGCCCACAATTCCTTTCAAAGTGCATGAATTCATGCACTGGGCCCCGAGTCCTATATAATAAAAGGCTAATATGCAAAATACCCCACAGGCGGGAGTTTGACCCACCTGGAGTTAGAAGTGTGGTGACCACCAGTGGGCGGTGGCAGCAGGCAACCAGGGGAAGGGAGGCCCCGGCCAGCAGCCACTAGGGACCCTACCCGTGCACGAATTTCATGCACTGAGCCTCTAGTATATACCAGGTGTACCAGTTAATTCAAATTTTGTAATCAAAGAAAGCACGATAATTTCAAGAGAAACATCAAAAGTGCTTTATTCAAAGTAATGTCCATTGCTAGCTACACATTTCCCCCATCTTTCAGGTAATTTGTGGATACTGTCCCAATAGAACTTTTCTTGTTTTGAGGCAAACCATTCAGAGACACAATTTTCCACTTCTTTGTACGTTTTGAAGTGCAGCTCAGAACATGTGTGTGCCATTGATCAGAACAAGCGGTAATCTGAAGGAGCAAGGTCTGGTGAATACAGCAGGTGGGTTAATACTTCCCAGGCAAGATCTTTTAATGTGTCTTGAACTGGTTTTGAAGTGTGTGATGGTGAGTCATCGTGAAGCAAAATTACTTTGTGCCGTGTCTTCTGGCCCATTCTGGTCATTTCACGATCAAAGCGTGATTCAAATTGATTATTTGTTGTAGGTAGTGATCAGTATTAATGGTTTCACCTGGTTTTAGAAGCTCATAATACACCACACCTTCCTGATCCCACCAAATGCAGAGCATTGTTTCTTTCCGAAGCGATTTGGCCTGGACCATGATTTTGTGCATTTGGGATTCTCAAAATAAATCCACTTTTCATCGCCAGTCACAATTCGATGCAAAAAAAAAGACTTTCTTTCATGCTGTTGAAGCGACATTTTACTGATGACTTTTCAGTTTTCCATTTGTCTTTCGTTCAGCATTTTCCTTCCTTTAAAATCTTTCCCGTTGCTTGTAAACGATTGGAAATTGTTTGCTGAGCAATGGTTAATCTTTCTGCAAGTTGTTTTTTAGTTTGACACACATCTTCATCCAATAATGCTTGTAATTGTTGGTCTTCAAACTTTTTCGGTTGACCTGGACGCTCGTTGTCTTTCACATAGAAATCATCACTTTTAAAGCGTTTAAACCAGTGTTCACAAGTATTTTGAGATGGAGCATGTTCACCATAAGCTTCCTGAAGTATTCAGCAGCACTTTTCTTCAAAATAAAGTAATGAATTAAAACTTCCCGCAAATGCTTTTTTTGGCACGAAATTCAACATTTTTTAAAAATATATTTTATTGATTTTTTTACAGAGAGGAAGGGAGAGAGATAGAGAGTTAGAAACATCGATGAGAGAGAAACATCGATCAGCTGCCTCCTGCACGCCCCCTACTGGGGATGTGCCCGCAACCCAGGTACATGTGCTTGACCAGAATCGAACCTGGGACCCCCTCAGTCCGCAGGCTGACGCTCTATCCACTGAGCCAAACCGGTTTCAGCCGAAATTCAACATTTTTAAGCGTTAAAAATATCTATGATGTTAACACCTTCAGAAAATTTGACATGAAGTTTTGAAGCTTGCTGTCAATACAACAAAATAGCATACATATCAAATCGCATATATATCAACATATGTGTAACTCCATCTATGGAAAAAAATCCGCATTATTAACCGGTACACCTAGTATTGTAAGTACCACTGCAATGTGCAAAAAAATAATATAAATGGAGCCTGAGCTGCCATTCCAGAGGCACATTTTATGCCTCAAGACCTTTGGAATGTGAAACAGGTCCTAGGCCGGCAAATTAACCTTTGGGCTGGACCTAAAGCAACGTTGTAGTCCTAAAGAACTTTTTGCAAAGATAACAAGAAAGCAGATATTTTGTCTACTGGACTATGGACTGAAAATCAACAACATTGTTTAGAATTAGCAGCACTGTGAGCTTATCCTTCTATTGATATACTTTTCCCCCTTTCCTTTCTCACAAATACCCCTTGCTTGGTTTCCTAATCAGAATATTATTATTATTATTATTATTATTTTGAAGAAGAAAAGAATGATGAGGAGGAGGAAGAATAGGAGGAAAAGGAGCCCTAGCTGGTTTGGTTCAGGGGATAGAGCATCAAGCCACTGGACTGAAGGGTCCCAGGTTTGATTCTGGTCAAGGCATGTACTTGGGTTGCAGGCTCCATCCCAGTCCTGGTCGGGGAGTATGTAGGAGGCAACCAATGGATGTGTCTCTCTCACATCGATGTTTCTCTCCCTCCGTCTCTCCTTCTTCCTTCCTCTCTTTAAAAATCAATGGGAAAATACCACTGGGTGAGGACTAACAAAACAAAACAGAAGAAAAGGAACATTATCGGGTCTGCTTGAATCAGTGCTTCCCCAGTAGGGATTGTTATCTCAATAAAGGCTTGCTGCCTTTTCACTTTGGCCTTTTATTTTCAGGTTGTGCTCTCATATTGAAAGTGTGTTTTTAATATCCTGCCCCCTATTTTTTCTCACTTTTTTCTGAACTGAGCTTGTGTTTCTTTTGTAACAAGAAAAAAAATTAACTTAATTTTGGAGGGAATAAAAATTCATTTCCTCTGGTGGAATTAATCTCTGTATCTTTACTTCTGAGGCTCAGTTACCTCATTATATTTGCTTCCATGATTACTTTCTGCTCTATCTTGTGGACGAAAAGGGGCCACTTACTAAACTTGGCAAGCTCAGGAAGTCTGCATGGTGGCCTTACAAAGTCAGAGACCTAAAATAACTACAAAGGATGTTCTGAAATGAAAACTTGTTAGCTAAAAGCAGTTGATGGAGGCTAGTCATGTCCTAGGCCAGCACCTTCCCTGCCAAAGGCCAATCTTTACCCTAACTGAGCCTGTCTATTGTCTTTTTGCCTCCACGATAATATATCGCTGGAATGTCAAAGTAATTTTCCTTTTTCTGAACCTCTCAAAGCACAGACACTGCTCTTGAGAGACCACAAATCCCCTCATTGTTACTGAGTTAATTGCCAGCTGTTAACTATCCTTCACCCACCTAAGTAAAAGAAGTATGTGTCTATCATTCTACTTTTTCTCCAACCCCAGAGGTTTCCCCACTTTGCCTCCTGCCTCCCACCAATGGATTTCATGTAACCCACATACTTTTCCTCTTTTGATTGTAATGTATAAAATAAGGCACAAGACTGCCATTCTCCAGAGCATTATCTCAATCCATTGAGATTTTGCTTCCTGGCAATTGTCAACAGTTTGGCTCAAATAAACTCACAAAAATCCTCTATCGGTTTGAATGTTCCTTACATTGACAACCTCACTGGACTGCTCACTGTTCTAGGTCGGGGTGCATGCCTGATTCATCTCCATGTCACCCGTGCCTCGTGCAGCTCTAATGCAGAAGCCATCCATAAAAGCTGAATAGGCAAGAAGGAATGACAATACCCAGGCCCTGCCACTTTAATGAAAAGCTGTGTCGTGAAAGAACAATTTCTCCTCTGTTTACAGGGGAGGAAGATCTGCCAGATAAACTGACTATGGCAGGAGGCAAGGCCAGATGGGCAGACCAAGCAAGCGAGGGAATTCATTTCCCTCTGGATATTAAAGACGTTATCTGGGCGAGGCTGCCAGGCAATCAGCAGAGGGGTGGGAGGTTCTCAATAAAGCTCCCTATCACTGCATCTGCAGACCAGTTTTCCAAGTGTAATGAAGCCCTGGCAGCCTGAGATGTGCTGGCCTCTGTCTCCTCCCCACCTCCCACAGCCCAGCCTGAGAGAGGGGAGGAGAGCAGACAGACCCCAAACTCTCATTCTGCTCTCAGAACGTGACGCCTTCATTTACCTGGCTCATCCACGAGGGGCAACACGTCCAATGCCTTGGGACAGCAATTTTCACCCATGTGCCACAAGCATTTTTAAAACCTGTGGTACCTGCCCTAGCTGGTTTGGCTCAGTAGATAGAGCGTCGGCCTGTGGACTGAAGGGTCCCAGGCTCAGTTCCGGTCAAAGGTACATGCCCAGGTTGCCAGTTCGATCCCCAGTGGGGGCATGCAGGAGGCAGCCAATCAGTGATTCTCTCATCATTGATGTTTCTGTCTCTCTCCTCCTTCCTCTCTGAAATCAATAAAAAAATATACATATCTATTTTTTTAAAACCTGCAATACCTGACTAGTCAGGAGCATTGACCTCTTTTCCCTTAGATTGTCAAATACAAAATTACAACAGCCAACACAACAATAGCTGTCCAGTGTGAATGAAGCAAAATTATATCTTTTTTTTTTTTTTTTTGCCAGATCCACCAAAAATATAATGTTATTTGGGTGCTGCTGAATTTTAGTACTTAGTTTATGTGTGCCATTAGATAAACAAGGTTGACAGCTGCTGCCTTAGAGGTTAGACACAGGGGAAGGCCACCATCCAAAGGCAATAGCAGGAGGGTAGCCAGATCAACCAGGCGTTCTAACGATGTCCTTTTAAAGGTGACTTAGGTTCAAGAAACTTAAGGCCTTCTGAGGACCCTCCCTAATGTCACTGAGAGACCAAAGGTAGTTTCCCATTTTTCTCAACTCAGAACAGTAAATATTGCACAAGTCTACAGACAAATTGGGATCGCACTGAGAGAGACAGCCACCTCTCCCAGGGGTGCTCTGAGCACCAGGGGAAAAACAGTGCCCAAGGTTTGTAGTGTCAGCCCTGCAAGAATACCAATTAGTCCTGAAGAACTTGGGGGTTTCTCCTGCTCAGCCAAGGGATACCTGCGAGGCCAAGCAGCCAGTCACAGGCCTGAGGGCAGAGAGGCAGCTCCCTCAGCCCACCAGAGCTCAGGAGGTTCTGAGGGCCAGTTCCACACACACACACACACACACACACACACACACACACACACACACACACACACACACACACGGGAGCAGGAGGCCATATTGCACAGTGACCAAGAACTCTCCTTCTAGAGAATAGGGTCGCTCCTGGGCCCAGCCAGAGCAAAGAGGAGAGGGAGACTTGAGAGAAGTGTTGTGCTTTAAAAAGAAGGCAGTAAGAAAGGACCTGGAGCTTCTGTGCCAGCTCTCAAAGGGATAATAGCAGCAGATTAGGACTTTGAGGTGGTTCAAAAAAGGAGGGTTTGGGCCTAAAAAAAAAAAAGTGCCCAGTGGATACTCTGTGGGTCCTAAAATCCTGTTGTAAATCACCCGAGTTATCCGCCACACCTGCACACGGAGCTGCGCGTCGCAAAGCAAAGGTTCTGTGCAGAGTACCCTTCCATCACAGCCCGAGTACCTCCAGCCCTGCCTTACTGCCCCGACCCCCAAAACCAAAAGCTTTAGATTCCTGGCTGGGAAGCAACATCTACAGGCCCCTTGGCGTAGAATTAGAAACATGTGATGATTTGGAGAAAAACTGCTTAGGACAGAAGAAATCATTCTCTGCCCAGGATCTCATCGGAAAAATAAAAGTGGAGATTAGGCAACAGGAGCTAAGTCCAGGCTTGAGCGCCCCTGAGGTCAGGGGCGCAGGTGTTCTGGGGGGGGGAGAGTGAGAGGTTTGAATCAGCCCTTCCCCCCTTACCAGGCAGATCCTGATCTCTCTCATCCACAGCTGCTAACCATGTTGCTCCCTCTCACATCTTCTTCTTCTTTTAAATGTTCCTATTGACTTCAGAGAGGAAGGGAGAGAGAAACACCAATGATCAGAGAGAATCATTGATAGGCTGCCTCCTGCACCCCCCACCCCGCAACTGGGGATCAAGCAGGCAACCCAGGAATGTGCCCTGACTAAATTCGAACCTGGGACCCTTCAGTCTGCAGGCCTATGCTCTATCCACTGAGCCAAACCGGCTAGGGCCCTCTCACATCTTCTTGAGGTGCTGGCCAACCTTCTCCCACCCACTTGGTCGGGCCCAGCCTTAACCGCTCCCCCACCCATAGGCAGACACTGAAGGCAAGTTCTCTCCAAAGGCAACTGGGAGGTCGCTTCCAAGCAGCAACTTAAAGAACTTTTTTCTTTTAAAAATCTTCAAGTTTCTTTTTCCCCCCTTTTCTTAAAAAAAATCTATATATCTATATCGTCCTAGACAGTTTGACTCAATGGATAGAGCTTTGGCCACAGACTGAAGGGTCCTGGGTTCAATTCCGATCGAGGGGACGTACCTCGGTTGCAGGTTTGATCCCCAGCCCTAGTTGGGCCCAGCCCTGGTCGGGGCACATGCAGGAGGCAACCAATCGATGTGTCTCTCTCACATTGATGCTTCTCTCTCTCTCCCCCTCCCTCCCACTCTCTCTAAAAATCAATGGAAAAATATCCTCAGGTGAGGATAAACAACATCAACAAAAATTAGATAGACACTGATAGGGGTGTCTATCTAATTTTTGTTGATGTTGTTCATCCTCACCTGATATAGATATCTATAGATACATCGATAGTGATATATGAAAAGCTCTTCATTTAAAGTACATTCCCCAGGTTGAGGTATGCTGTGGCCTGGCCTGCTGTCACGGCAGGATGAGTACAGCGGAGTGCAGGGTGGGGCTGGCAGGGGAGCTAACTGCAGAGGCCACCCCATAGTTCTTGCAGGGGCTGCTCCTGCCCAGCATCATTTCGTTCTTGCAGGTGAGGAACCCATAGGAGGCGATCAGCGGGCCTCGTCATACAGGACGCAGATGAGCCATCCTCCCGCATTCGGTAGGACACTTCATAGGTGTTCACCCACAGGGTGCGCTCTCAGGGCAGCAGCCGGGCAGCTGGGGCTGGCCGAGTCCCATCTGGCTGGCCACCTTGCTGACAATGGGGTCCATCTTGTGGCGGATGCGGATGCAGAGGTAGCCAGAGCCCTTGGACAGCTTCTTGGAAAACCAGTGGCATCTGTCGTGCTCTTAGTGCCTCCTGGAGAGCCTCACTGAACACCTCGTCTCTGCTCGCTCAGGCAGCCTGGGTCCTCGGAGGCTGGAAGGAAGCCTGTGGGGGTGATCCCTGGGAGCACGTTTGTCCTCTTTCCGGTCCAGCTGGCCTGGCTCCGACCCACCGCGCGGGGCTCTGGCACCAGTACCGCAGCCAGGGGCAGTGAGAGGTTTCTGCGGGTCCTACCGCTCCGCAGGATGTGCTTGCTCAGGGGCTCTTCACTTTTGCCTTCCAAAACGCCTGCGTCTTCCCCTGTCCCATCCCTTTCCCTGCTCTTCAAGATAACCCCTACCCTGAATTAGCAGTTATCATTCTCTTACTTTTCTTTATAATTTGACCATCTCTGTCTTTATCTTCAAACAGTATATTGCTTAGTTTTGCAAGTTTGTGAACTTTATGTAAATAGAATTGTTCTATATGTTTCCAAGGTTTGCTTTTTCACTGAGCATTTTCATTGCTATCGTTTCCATCTTATGGATTGAGGGCATATATCATAACCGGTGGCCCAACATCTGGATTTTTGCAGTTTGAACTCTGAGGCCGCTTCTAGAGCATGGCTCTAGTCCTTGGATTTGAAAACTGCCTGCAGAACAAAGTCTTTCTGTGCTGTTTGATTTCTGTTGATAAGTAACCCAAAGGCTTTTGTTCTATAAGCAGAACACTGACAAATGCCTAAACTTCAGTTACCCATTATTCTTGTATCACAGCCCCACTTGCTCAACACGGAGTTGGCCACTGTTGAAAGTCCAGTTGCCTCCACCAGCTGAGAAATGAATGATGTAAGTTTATGGTCTTGTTTCTCCTAACAACCCATCTCTTTGATGATCAGCTGCTAGCAGCTTATATCTTTAAAAACTCTGTTCTCCTCCTCCCACCTCAGAGCGTGTCTTTGGTTCATACCTAGGGCTATGTTGTCTGATTTGCAAATCACACAGGAATAAAATTCTCTTAATTTCTTCTGGAATTTTTGTTAACAGCATCAGCCAAGAACATGTTCCACTTTTGATGGCCATAGGACTGTTTCCAGTTTTTTGCTAGTTACAAGCAGTGTTGTTATGAACATTCTTGTACATGTATTCCCATGACGCATGTCAGTGAGTGCTCCTGAGGTTTTTGTAAGAGAGGTGAGGCTGGGTCGCAGGGAATGCACATCTTCAGCTTTACCAGATGATGCCAGATTGTTTTCCAAGGTGCAAGGTCACTGTAATTTGCAGTCCCTACAGCAGTGTTCCGTTTGTTAGATATCTTCACCAATACTTGATGTTTACTTATTTTTTTGCAAATCATTAAAATAGTATAGTGGTTTAAAGTGTTGCTTAATTTGCATTTCTAGGATTTCTAATGATATTGAACATCATGCTGTATGTTTATTGGCCATTTCCATTCCCTCTTTTAAAAAGTGCCTATTTTAGTCATTTGCCCAATGTTCCTTCTATTGATTTATCTTTTTCTCATTGATTTGTAGTTCTTTATATGTCCTGGGCATTCATCCTTTGACAAGTTAACAAAACCTTTGTTAAACATGAATATGTCTGTCTTACCTCTCTAGCTAGATTAACCCTGGGGATAGTAGAGAGTACAGAAAATAAATTAGACCAATAAGAATCCTGTAGAATTATAACTTCCTATTTCCCTTACAGTTCTCTTCACATTTAAGAGCCCTTCAGTAAAAGTCAAGGTTTTTCAATTGTTGGCCTAGAAGGTTACAGGCTGTTTTTGTTTTGCTTTTTGTTGTTAATCCTTACTGGAAGATATTTTTTCCATTGAGGGAGTGAGGGAGGGGGAGAGACATCCACACGAGAGACACATGGATAGTCTGTCTGTCCCCCAATCGAACCTGCAAACCAGGTACCTGCCCTTGACGGGGAATCGAACCCACGGGGCCGATGCTCTAACCACTGAACCGCACCAGCCAGGTACGGTTTGCTTTATTTATTTTCAAAGAACCAATCACAGCAAGACAAAGAATGTTGAGTTGTCGGATTTTGCTACATCCAGATGAGGGCGTGGGTACCCGGAGGTGAACTCGCTGCCCTCTCGTTGATGACTGGTGCGGGGAAGTAGTTTCCTTTGCCCCATGCGTTGCCTTCTGAACTCTGCTTGTGCCAGTCTCTCTAGCTTCGCAGAAATCTCTCCGAACTGAAGGCCAAAACAAATTCTGTTGGTTCAAGTCTGGCACGTAGCCAAGCGCTCAGTTCCTTTACAGATTTACCTATAGCGCCCCAGAAATGCAAGGTCCAATCACTGTGCTAGGAATTAGGGCGGCGGAAACGCGCAGCTCACCCCAGGTGGTACGTTAGCTGTAGCCACAAGCCTCCTCTCCCTGTATTTCCTCTGCTGAAGACTCTGGGGAACGTGTCTTGCCGATGGGAAGTGAGAGGTGTCCCTGGGTGCAGTGGGCCGGAGCTTGGGAGGCTTTAGCGGGGTCGCCGTTTGCTCCCTGCTCTGCTTCACTGGGACGGAGAGGGGACCAGCAGGACTTTGGAACCTGTTCCTGGAGGCGTTGCAGTAAGAGGGTGCAAGGCCAACAGGCGCGTTTGGCGCCTCCATGCAGCGGGTGCCCGAGTGGCCCCCAGCCAGCCCCGGGCTAGGGGCGGGTCCTGAATCTCCGGGTGCCGGGGCGTCACGGGCGCCTGCTCCTGATTGGCTGCCGCCACGGTCACGGGCCGGGCACTCCGAGATTGGCAGAGCCAGGGGCCGGAGCCGGAGTAGCGGACCCGGGCGTCTGGTCGCAGTCCGAGGGGCTGGCGTCGGCACCAAATCCAAAGCCCACGTTGGGAGTCTGGCCGGGAAGCGCGCACCATGCCCTACGTGCTCATCAGCACCCAGATCCGCATGGTGAGTACCCCGCCTGGCCAGTGGAGTGGGGGCCGGCCGGGCCTCGGGGACTGCGGCCGCACTTTGGCGCCTCCCTCTTGGGCAGCGCCCGCGGTGCAGGGCTCGGAAAGTGTCCGGACACGCCCCCTCGGGCCTCAGGGAGGGCGGCTGGGGATCCGACTCTGCCCAGATCGCGGAACTGGTAGCTCTGGCCGGCTTAGCGCCTCCGAGGACGCGAAGGAGGCCAGATGCGTGTGTCCCCGCGACCCAGCGAGCATGGGCTGCTCCCACCTGTCCACGAGAAACCCTGGTCTCACACGTGCAACACCCACTGCCCTACAGGGAGCCGCTCCGCAGGGGGTTGGGGGGGGGCGGGGAGGGGTTGTAGTAACCCGAGGAAAAGAGGTTTGGAAAAGGATGTGCTAAAATGCTAAAACAGCTATGCCCAGTGCCTGACCCACCCACAGCCGCTAGCTGCACCCTTAAGCACTTCCAGGAAAAATTGTCCCTAAGGCCTTAGGAAAGGAAAAAAACAACTCTTCCTGCTCAAGAAGAAGGGGGCGCCCTAGCCAGGCCTGGGGACTGAAGGGTCCTGGGTTCCTTCAGGTCAAAGGCACATACCAGGGTTGCAGGCTCCTCCCCAGCCCCCACTGGTCTGGCGTGTGCAGGAGGCAACCAATCTATGTGTTTCTCTCACATCGGTATTTCTGTCTTTCCCTCTCTCTTCCACTCTCTCTAAAAATTAATGAAAAAATATCATTGGGTGAGGATATTAAAAAAAGAAAAGAAGCCCTAACTGGTTTGGCTTAGTGGATGGAGCGTCGGCCTACAGACTGAAAGGTCCCGGGTTCGATTCTGGTCAAGGGCATGTACCTTGATTGTGGGCACATGCCCAGTAGAGGGTGTGCAGGAGGCAGCTGATCGGTGTTTCTAATACTCTCTCCCTCTCCCTTCCTCTCTGTAAAAAACCAATAGAATATACTTAAAAAAAGAAAAAGAAGAAAGGGGAGAACGCCGCCCATAGTATTAGAGGTGGGGAGAACACCATTCCAGTCAAAAGTCACTCTCCTCCGGGTGCAGTTTCCTGTCTAAGAAGGTGCTGGTTGCTCCAGGGGTCCTCTTTTAGCTTCGGAATTATATGACTGGGTCCCCCAGCTGGGCAGCAGGATGCTCCTCTGCCTCTTCTCACTCCCCAGGGCTGAGTGACCCATCAGAGGGTAAGCAACTCCCTGGGTGGGAGGGAGATGAGCGGCTCACCACGGACGGTCTTGGCCGTGCCCAGGGCAGTGGTCTGAGAACCAGTCACTTGAGCGGTTGTTAAATGTGGACTCCTGGCCCCCTCCCAGACCTCTCAAAACACTAAGCCTGGGGCATGGGAATTCGGTGCTCCTCAGGTGGTTTTAAAAAATAGGTCAGCTTTATTGCTATATAATACACAAACCACGGAATTCACCAATTTAAAGTGTACAATTCAACCGTGTTTTTTTAGCATGTTCAGAGTTGTGCAACCATCATCCTAATCAATTTTAGAACATTTCCATCACCTTAGCAGTCACTTCTCATTACTGCTCACCCCGGGTAACCACTAATCTTACTTTCTGTCATAAGAAGTGGTCTTGTATCTGGCATCCTTCACTTACATAAGGTTTTCAAGGTTCTATATTGCAGTATGCATCAGTGCTCATTACTTTTTATTGCAAATACGATTCCATCATATGGATATGCCACTTTGCATTTATCCATTCAGCAGCTGAGAAACATTGAGGTTGCTTCTACTTTTGATTATTATGAATAATACTGCTGCCGACCTTGCCATAAAAGATCTTACGTGGACAGGCTTTCATTTCTCTGCTCTCCAGCTGATTGTGACACACATCAAACACGGTGGTGGGTGGTGCCTGGCACGTAGGTGCCAGTTCAGACACTGCCCAGCTCCTCTTGGAGGGGCTAGAGAAGCCTCACATTGTTTGGTTGGGTCACTGACCTCACCCTTTTCCAGAGTGTTCTCAGCCTTCAAGGTCCCTCACCAACCCCTCCAACCTTTAAGCTGGCTCAGCACCAGCAGGCAGGGAAGAAGGAGAGGCAAGACTGGCTACCTCTACCTGGCAGCCAGCCAAGCATCCACTGTGGCTTACCTTGCAGGAGGTGGGTCCCACCATGGTGGGCGATGAGTACTCCGATCCAGAGCTGATGCAGCATTTGGGGGCCTCAAAAAGAGGCGTCCTGGGAAACAACTTGTAAGTAGTGGCATTCTTAAGTATCTTTCCCCCTGGATCCGTCCCTGTTCCCTTCACACACCACCAAGACCAGGGACAATGCCAGTGCCCAACCTCAGAGCCCCCTGCCTGCCTCCTGGGCTGTCCTCTTATAGGGTCAGTCCTGTCTGCAGCCTCACAGCCCCCCAGGCTTGCTCTGAGGCTTTCCCACTGCCCTCCCTTCATAAGAGAGCTCATGGACAAAGTCAAGTCCCAGGACAAAGTCCCAGGACAGAGTCCAGGCCCTTGAGACAGGATTATGGAAGTGCTCTATTCCTTGCTCTCCCCCGCTATCTCCAAGCTGGACCTTATCGTGGCAAAGACAGGCACAGGGAAAAGGTTTCTGTCTTGCAGAGCTGGCTGATTACAAACCTAAGCCCCCAAAGCAGGGAGCAGGCAGCCTGGGCCCTACTTACAGCTCAGCCAGCAGCCTGGTACTCGGCCACTTCCCTTGGCTTTCTTCACACTAGTTTTGAGCTTGAACAGTGAGTGCTGCTTCCTTTTCTGCCCCTCCCCGTTCACGCCCCACAGGCAGGGAGAATCCTGCGCCACAGGCTGGAACTCCTTAGAAGGGTCCCCAGAATGAGCCCCATTCAAAGGGGGCAGCTAGGAGAGGCGAGCTGGTGTCAGCCCCTTGGGTCAGGGCTGGAGGGTGGAAGCCAACCCCATCCATTTGCCATGCAGCATTGATCTGGAGATGCCCAGTGTGGAGTTTGCGCCCTTTACCTTTGTGATGGCCCTTTAGAATCAGTTCACCCTGAAAGAAAGAACACAAGCCTTCTCCATGCTATCGAGAGGCGCCCAAAGTCAGGAACTATTGGGGGTCAAGCTATGGCCCCAGAACTGTAGGACAGGCTAGGCAGGAGGAGGGGCAGGAGGCTGGGTGAGGCCCTGGGAGCAGTCATTCTTCCTGAACAGTGCAGCAGCCCAGGACACGTGGGGCTGTCTGCCCGGTCTTATGGCACTAGGAAGGCGACTTAAGCCCTCTAAGTTTTCTCATTTACAAAATGGAAACAATGATGGTGCCTTCCTTGGGCTGTTGGGAGGAATAAGTGAGATGATGCATGGAGAGTGCTTAGCAGGGGAGGGTCAGGGAATGTGCACGCAGCCCGGCACCTGGAAGAGACCAGCAAGTGTCAGTCCCTGTTATGAGCATTCCTGCCCAGGTGTGGTCTTCAGCAGACAATAGCTTTGTAGGGGAAGCTCGCACTGTGACCCCCTCACACTGCCCCTCTCCATCTGTTCACAGTTACGAGTACTACGTCAATGACCCTCCTCGAATAGTCCTGGACAAGCTGGAACGCAGGGGCTTCCGTGTGCTGAGCATGACAGGCGTGGGCCAGACGCTGGTGTGGTGCCTGCACAAGGAGTGACCCTCACTGTGAGGAGCGGACAGGGCACCCCTTCTCTTGAGTGGTTGCCTATGGGTCCTGATCCCAAGCCCTCCTCACTCACTGCCCTGCCCCTCTTCCCAAATTGTCCTTTTCCCTTGGTCCAGCACCACTGGGCAGTGAATGGCCCTCTGAAACCTGCTCCCAGCTGCCCCTCCACCTTCCAGCTGGGTGAGGGTTCTGGAGGAGTCCATGTTCATGGGCAGGCTGAGGGGCTGGCAAGAGCCAGGCTGCCTTTGTCAGGAGCACTGGCCCTAAGACTGGGCAGGTGGGTCCTGTGCCGCTAATCTAAGCCAATAAAGGGCTGTGATGATGGTTGATTCTAAGCTGTGTGTGTGCAGGGACTCAGCAAGTGGAGCACCTCTCCCTGGGGTCTGTCCACTGCCAAGGGGGAGAGCCAGCCTGGACGGAGCCTCTGAGGCAGAGCCCAGGACCCAGGGACACAATGGACAGGCCAGCTTCCTACGCCTATATATGCAACAGAGATAGACTTAAAAAAAAAGTTTATTAGGGAAAGGAGCTGTGGGGTGGTAGGGCTGGATGCTACGTGAGCTGCCCCACCTTATCCTCCTGCTGCATCTGGGCAATCAGCTGCTGCCGCTCAGCTGCTTGGCGCATGCGCATCATGACGAGGCTTTCGTAGTCCCTCTCGGACACCACTGAGCCCTGGGGGACAGAGGAGAGAGAGGGAGGGCAGGGCCTGGGCAGAGCTAGGCAAGAGTTAAGAAGAACAGTGCCCAGGAGGAAAAGGACCGGGGAGCACCTGCAAGCCCAGTTCATCATGTTCCTTCAGAGCAAGCAGACCCTGGGCCTCCGGACCAGCTTCTCAACCCATCCCAACCAGCTACCACCTCCCCCCTCTCAGGTCTTTCCCTCTCCAGTCAGCTCTGGTCCAGCTTTCCCAGGGGATTCACTCCCTTCATTCCCCTCAGCCCTCTACTCCAACTTCTGCTTCTCACAGGTTTCCAGTGAAGGGAAGTTGTCAGAGGTTAGAAACCTACTCTGCTCTGCCAGGTGGAGGCGGGAGCACTGTGCCCTGCCAGCTGCCCATCTTCCCTGTGGACCGGCTCCTGCTGAGGTCACAGGGGAAGGAAGCCCTGCCCTAGACACAGCCTCAATCAACCTCAGCCTAAAAAAGAGAAACAAGCACGAAGCTGGCTTGCCTCCTAAAAATACACACCAGGGTTCTTGGAGGGTAGGGCCCGTAGCTCTTTCTTGTATGATCTTGCCAGCAGAGTGCAGGGGATTAAAGACTGCTATATTTTAATCATCAAAAGAATAATAAACAACCACCTCAATGGGCCAAGGCTGTGGGGTGGAGAGGCGGCTCCACAGTGCCACGAGCCGAGCTGCCAGCCCCCGCCCTGATAAGGTCTGCAGTGGGGATTAAATCTCTTCCTCCTTCAGGGCAGCTGAAGCCGCGTGGAGTGTGAGGCCCACCTGAGACGGCACAGAAGCAAGGCCAGGGGGTTACACAGCAGGCAAAGGTGCGGCGCCCTGTTCTGTGGTATGCCAACCTGCTGCACGCTCATGGAGTAAGTCAGGAGGCAAGTTTGGTGGTCAGTGACCCAGGGAATAAGAAGGAAGTGGCTGTGGTTAAGATGCCAGACCCTGGCAAACTGGTTTGTAGGATTGGGGGTTCGGAACAAGGAAGTATTATTCAGCTCAGATCCCCCTACTCCTCCCCCAGCCCCACCCCTCTCTTCCTTTTTCCTGGGCTGCAGAAGCTCTGAGCAGAGTTGCCCTCTCAGCCAGGCTGTGTGGCACCCAAAGTCAGGAACTATTGGGGGTCAAGCTATGGCCCCAGAACTGTAGGACAGGCTAGGCAGGAGGAGGGACAGGAGGCTGGGTGAGCTTGGTCAAAGCTCTGCTGACAATCCAGGGCAGTCTCATATGACCCAGCCCCCTCCACATAGGAGGGGCCTCAAGTGAGGCCCAGGCAGCCCACAGGAAGGACTGTAGCACAGGGTGGAAGGCAGAGGATCCTGCCCCTCAGCTGCTCTCTCCTGCCCTGAGGCCATCTGGTAAATGGATGAAGGATGAGGAAATAGAGCAGCTTAGATTGGGTGTCAGGCCAAAGGGAGGGCAATTCTCCCCTCCCCAAGGAAATACTGCTCTGCTGAGAAAACTCGAGTCACCCTGGCATGCCCTAAGCCCAGCCCTGGAAGCTGCCAGCCCTTTGTTGGCACGGGGCTGCTCCCTGTTAACACACCCTCTGCCTCCTTCCCCCATACCTGTGGGCTCTGCTAATGAGGGCCTGTCCCCCGGCTGAGTCACCCACACTAGCAACAGGTCTCTTCTTCCTCCACAATCACTCCCTACGCCTGCACTCAGTTAACTCACACCTCCCTGGGCGCCTCTCCCCCAGACACACTGGGGGCTGGGGAGCTACGCCTGCTGCTGCGGCCCAGGATGGTGGTGGGGAAAGGAGACAGTGTGCTGACGTACAAGGCAGGGCTGCCCCAGACAAGTCCCCAGGGGAATCTCTGGCTCCCCAGCGGCCCTGGGGTGTTGGCCACGGCTGCCCCAACTCCTGCATGCGGATGCTGCAATTACCGGAGCACGAAACCAGCTTCCCACCTGACTGAGTCAGCTGAGAACAACAACACACCTCCACGCCACACCAGCACGGCTAGCAGGGCACTCATCGGAGGCAGGGAGCCACGGCGGACAGGCAGGGCCAGGGAGAGGGTGAGATGGGGCCGTGAGGAGCTGAGGCAGAGACCGCCCCTACCACCTGAGAAGATTCATCCCTCACCCCCTGGCGCTCCTCTCTCTCCGGCTCCAGTAAGTGCTGCTTCCTCCTCAGGGTTTTTCCACTGCCCTATCAAGTAACCGGGCCACTCCTGTCCCTTTGGGAGACTCCCCGTGCCAGCAACTCACGGCCCTCTGCTAGCCTCTTCCAGGGACGTCGTCTCACCACCAGGTGCTGGCCTGAGGTCTGTGCTGAGCAGAAAGCTGAGGCCTCTGCTAGGAGCCCACGTGGGCTGTCTCCCATCTTTCGTCAGTCACTGCTCTGGCAGAGACCAAGTGGTCCCTAGCCACTGCGGAACTGGACTTCTAAGGTGTGCTGGCTCCCCGGCCCCATGGAGACCTGGCGGAAAGGCTCCTTCCGCAACACCTCCTTCTTCAAGCGGCTGAGCCTGAGGAGGCCTCGAGGACTCCGGCGACAGGGCAGTGTGCTGAGTCAGGCCAGCATGGCTGGCGGGGACCATGAGGAGTACAGCAACAGAGAGGTCGTCCGGGAGCTTCGAGGGAGGCCGGATGGCCGGCGCCTGCCACTGTGGGGGGACGAGCAGCCCCGGACCACCCTTCTGGCCCCACCCAAGCCCCCTCGCCTCTACCGAGAGAGCTCCAGCTGCCCCAACATCCTGGAGCCCTCACCTGCCTACACTGCTGCCTACTCGGCTACCCTGCCCTCGGCGCTCTCCCTGGCAGACGCCCTCCACAAATACTCCGAGGAGGACCTTGTGGACACGCCCCCCTTCCAGAAGACACCTGCTCCGGACCTTAATGATCCCTTTTTCTCCTTCAAAGTGGACCTGGGGATTTCACTTCTTGAGGAAGTTCTACAGATGCTGAGGGAGCAATTCCCCAGTGAGCCCGGCTTCTGAATGGGGTGAGGGTGTGCAGAGGTGTGGTAACGAGAAGGGACGAAAGCCTGGGGACCCAGGAAAGGAAGGTAGAGTTGTGGGGTAAGAAAAAGGTGCGGGTGGGAATCCAGGGCCCTGCCTGCCCTCTGGGTCCTCAACAGTCCTCCAGGTCACCCCAGAGTGGAGGGACAGAGGTGTGGAGGCAAGCTGGAAATGTGAAGGGGCACTTGCTGTCAAGAGCCCTGAAGGCAACAGCAAGGCTGGGAAAGAGGCCACACGGCAACTCCAGGGGCCAGGAAGAGGCCAGCAGAGGGGGTGGGTGGCACAAGGGGTGAGTCAGGGAGTGGAGGACACAGAGACTGGACAGATCTACTCTCTGAAGTTACTCTCCACAGCGAGAAATTACAGGACAGCGTTAGGCAAAAGTGGTCCAAATCAGACCTAAGGGGAAAGTGGGAAGACCTGAGGGGAGAGGATGAGACAGGCTTGACTCTGTCCAGTGTAGTAGCCACTAGCTACATGTGGCTGTTTACATTTAAATAATTGAAACTAAGTAAAATTAAAAATTTAGTCCCTCAGCTGCACTAGCTGCATTTCAAATGCTCAATCGCCACACATGACCAACGGCTACTACACTGGACAGCGGAGGGTAAACTTCATTAACATCGCTGGGGAAAGTCCTGCTGGGTAGTTAATAGGACCACAGTGCCCCTACCATGGCCTTGAGGCAGCAGTGGCATGGGGGAGGGGAGCACAGGGGCCTGCACAGGAAGGGAGGGGCTGGCAGAGGAGGAAGAGGGAAGCACAGAGACACACACATCATTAGCAGGAGAGGGGGCATGAGAGACTCCAGCTGCCAACACAGCTGCCTAGAGCAGCCCCTGGGGCGTGAGGAAGGTGGATCCAGGGACTGCCAGCTGAAGGCACAGACACAGCGGGAGAAGGGCTGCGTGGGGAGTTCCCAGAACTATTGCTGATGGGAGCCCTGGGGGAATGCAGCAACAACAGTGGCAGATTTCCCTTCATCCTTCCCCCAACGAGAACGCAGGAGGACCAAACCAGGGATGGGCACGGAACTCACGGCCGTGACCATGAAGAGGCACAGCGAGTCTCCAGAATCCTCCACCAGGACTGCAAGCTCTGCCTGGACCCTCACCGATGGGGCCTGCCACCTGGGGCCAAGCCCACTGGCTAAGGCCACATGCTGTGCTATGGCCCCACACTGTGGCTTGGCCAGAAGACTTTAAACTAGAGCTCAGGTAGGCTGGGCCATGTGGTTCTGAGTTCCCGGCGTGAAGAGAGAGGGAAGCTTCGGCACATGCTGCTTCCACAACCCAAACGCGTGGCCTCCATCTCCCCTCCTCCTGTGGATATGCCCAGAGGAGGCTCCTCCCCGGATGCAGGAGGCAGTAAATAAAGTTCTATATAGCAGCCTATGCAATGTCATTTGGGGCTGTGAAATGCTGGGACTTAACGGTGAGGGAAGGAGCTCTCTAAAGAAGGGTCTTCAGTTGGACAGTTCCTTTTCCTCCTTTGTCCATGGTCTGGGACACCTCCCAGAGCTTCGGTTCTCACGGCCAGGTTGGGGGCAAGTAGGAAAGCAGGGGTGGAGTGACAGCGCAAAGGCCTTGCCGACCCACCGAGGGGCATGCTCCCCTCAGAGGGACTATGACATCAGTCTGAGGCTCCCACACAGACCACAGGCCATTCCAGAGAAGGAAGAGCTCTTGGCCTAAAAGCTCTCTGTCCCACCAAAGCAAGGGCGGGTGTGTGTGTGTGTGCGTGCGTTCCTAAGTAGAAGCCTTCATGGAGCTGTGAGGACCAGCAGCTAGTGTGGAGAACACACCGGCTGAAGCCTGCTTCCTCATGAGTCGACCAGGCAGTGAGCGCCCAATCACTAGGTTATTTCTGAGGAGGAGGAGACAGGACTTCTTGACAGCAGGTCCTGCCTGGGGCAGCTGCAGACACACCTGGAGAATGAGTTGGGGACGCAAGTGGAAGCAGCTGCCCTTGTCCTCTACCCCTTCCTCGCAGCACCAGGTTGTCTAAGAGCCAAACGCTTCACATCAAAACCAGGCAGCCTGCGGGCCAGGGAAACCCCTCTGGGTGAGGATGGTCTCCAGTAGGAGCCCGGGATGTGGAGGGAAAATAAGTTCTAAGAATCTTTGTAGGGTGGGCCGCTGGCACCCAGAAAGGAAAAGGGGTCAGCACAAAATCACAGTCCCCTGCTCTGGTTGGCGGACCTGCCAATCTCATTCCATCAGGATGAGCTGCATTTGCGAGCAAAGAGCTCTGAGAAGAGCCCAAACAGGAAAAGGTTCCCCAAACCCTGGGCAGGCACCCTGTGTGAGGCCTGGCTCCTTACCTGTGACAGTCCTGGGTGGCTGGGGCCGTCCTTGCCCTGGGGCCGTCCCTCCAACCAGGAAATCTTCAGAGGATTATCAACCAGGCCCACTTCATTCTGGACAGCCAGCTCCTGCCAAACACAGCCTCCCGTTAGTCCTATCACTCCGAAAATCAGCTATAGAGTGGCTTTCTCTACCCCCATAGAGAGTACCAGAACCAGCAAACTCATCCTCCAAGCAAAACTGAGCAACCTTCCCATGATGGTGAGCTGAGTGGGGTAGATGGAGAAGGGGGAAAGGCAGGGTGGGGCCATAACCTGGAGGCACACCAGCTCCCATGGCAGAGTGGAGGGGTGGAGCCAGCAGCAGGAAATGCTGTTGGTCCACGCTCTCCTTTATCCCAGAGCATTCTCCCGCCCATCCTTTCCCTCACTATGCCTGTACTCCTCCCGGGATTCTGGAGTCAGGAGTCAAGCACTGGGGTGGGCGTGGGGGTGAGAGGGCTTGGCTCTGAGCTGCCCCAGAGATTTCCTGGGAGTGTGGATGCCCAACCACAGGGTAGCCCCAGAATTGAGTCCCTCCCTGGAATGGCAGGGCCAGCAGTGGCTCCCCCAAAGCCTCAGGCAGCACTCACCGCAGCCTTGATGGTCGCAAACTCCACCACAGCGGTGCCTGCCTTCTTACTGGAAAGCACGAGGTTGAGCACCTCTCCATACTGTGGGGACAAGGAAGGCCGTCAAGCCTGGCTGCCCAGAGGCCCCCGGGGCGTGTTCAGCTGGGGACAGCTTCTTGTTCCCAGGTTCCCAGAGGGAGATCAGAGATAGGAAGGAAAGGGTTTTCCCAGGAATACAGGAGAGAAAGGAGAGTTGGACAAAGGGCTGGGACTTGGACTGGCAGAGTGGCAAAGCTGCCTCAATGACTGAAGATGGTGAAGGAGGCAAGGCTTTTGTGCCAGATGCCCACCTCCTCTCTCCCACACTCAGCCAAGCCCTCTGCTTCTAAGGATGACGGGCAGGGAAGGTGAGACAGGCTGGAGGGGAGAGGAAGGCCGTGGCCTGGAAGAAGCTAAGCTGTCCTAAGGTCCATGACGGAGAAAGAGGCAGGGAGGGCGGTGAGGGAGGTTTAGGCATGGAGACCCTGGGCTTGGACTGAGAAGGTGGGAAAGAGGGAAGTCAGCAGGGCAGACCTTTTGAAAAAGCCGCAGGAGGACATCTCTGGAGTAGCCGCCTTTTGACCCATCCTCTCTGCACTTCCATTTTAGCTGGAAAGACAGCAGCGGGCATCACCAGTGAGTACCAGCCTTCGCCTGAACAACACCAGACCCCACACCTGAGCTTTACAGTCTGAACAGACACCCTCCACTAGCAATCTAGGGAGAACCCTCCAAAATGTGCCCCCCTTGAAAACGGACAAGCAGGTGGCCTGCTCACTGCAGCCATTCCCCAGCCCTGTGGGATGCTCTCTTCGAAGGCCTCTGGGGAGTGCTGCATGCAACAGTCAGGGCTAAGAGCAGCCTTCCCTGGCGAGCTCTAAGGGGCTGTCCTCCCGGGCAGTGGGAAGGTGGAAGGCTGTGGAGAGTGGTGCTGGCTCCCTGAGATCCAGCCCTTGAGCCACAGAAAGTATCTGTTCTTGCTGAGAGGAGGTAGCGTGAGGTGACCCATGGATCCCCACATGGCTCACCTTTAGCTTGGGAGTTCCTTTGCCTTCAGGATTTTCTGCCTTTCCTAGAAAATTTGGGGAAATCAGAAAGTAGAGTATGAGGGAGAGAGAAGTTCTCTCAAAGGAGATGCAGCCCAGGCCCAGAAGGACCTAGTAAAGGTCACTCTGACCAAGGGCAACAGCTGCCCCTGCTCAGGAGCCCCTGAAGCTACTATCCCAGGGGGGTCTGCCGGCCGCCTGCTGAAGGGCACGGGAAGCACTCTGCCGGCACAGGGCTATGAACACCTTCTGGGGGCAGGACGCAGAGGTCCAGAAAACACAGTTCTACTAAAACTAGAGCTTTTCTCCCGGTTACCTGCTCCAAAATAGAGCCAGCCCTACTTGGGACTAAGGTATATCAGGCTAGGAGATAGAGGGCAGAGGGAAAAGCAAACAGGCCCAGAGAACTGGTAGGAAGCACAGGTGGCATATGTCCATGTGGGGTGCCCCTGGGACTGCAGCAGGTAGACGTCTCCACAGAGAGCTGCCTCAGAGCGGGAGGCGGGTGAGGGTGATGGACTCTCACCTCTCAACCTCTGCTCCCGTTCCTGGCGTATCTGCTCCTGCATCAGCCTTTGCTGTTTTTCCAGCTGCCGGGAACCCTCTTCTCGCAGGCGTTCGATCTGCAGAGCAGGGGGTGGGAGGTGACAATTCTGTGCAGATCCCATTCCAGGTTGGCTCCCGCTGTAAAGGCCCCTGGGAGGTTCCACCTGTAAGCTAGGGCTCAGCAACCTGCAGGTGGGACAGATGGCCCAGATCCCACAGAAGAAGGTGGGGAAGGCATGACCTCCCAGCCACCACACCCTGCTAGGTCCACCTCCCCCCAACTCCTACAGATGGCCTCAAGCCCTCATGCCCAGTCACTCACCTCCTGCTCTAGTGTCCTGGTGCTCCGTCTCTCCTCCTCCTCCTCCTCGCCCTGGGACTGGGCCTGGGCTTGAGCCTGCCGCTCCCGGGCCTCCAGGTCTAGACACAAGGGTTGAATGACCCAATCGCTGGTCTAAGCAGTTTCTACACGGCCTCAGTTCTCCCAGCTCTGGCTGCTTCCCCAGCCTCACACAAGATGAAACCGTACAGTGACTCTGCCCCCATCCTCCATGCCCATGTGTTCCCAAGTTTATTTCCATTGAGAAAAAGTCACAGCACAGAAGTACAGGCTCCAGATGAGTGGCTGGGGTCTGAAAGAGTTAAATCAGCTCGTACTGACCAAGCTGGCTGTCTGATCAGTGAACAGGGCGTGGGTAGGTGCTTATGTTAGCCACCCAGGGCCATGTGTCAGGGATGCCAGTGGGAGGAGCTGTTGGCCCCTGTTCCTGCGGTTTGGCACCACAGCCTGACTGTGATCTTGCCTCGGCTTTGATGCATTTCCCACCAAAGAGCTCAGGTTGTCACTGTCTCCTTCACTTCTCCCTCAACCCCCATTTACCAAGCCTCACTGCGACCTGGCTACCGCAGCTCCCACAGGGATGGAAGATTCTGTGTGAGGACATCACCCACGTCACAGAGCCCTTCCCACCTTCCAAGGGAAAATTGCTTGTGGCCCTGTTCCAGGCGAACCGCTGTGACAAACTCTTCTCTCGGGCTCGGGACTCAGTGCTGTCTTTTCTGAGCACTTTACTTACCTTCAATCTCCAGAATTTTTGTTTGTTTTTGATAAAGAGTTGGATGTACTGGGCTGCCATATGTACATATCAAATATACAGGTATCAAATAGGCAAGAAAATGGAGGGAAAATCGAGTGAAGAATGTATGGACCAATCTTACTGGGCTGATGAAATTGATTTACAGTCATAATTACACCATTTGGTAAATTTACTAAAAACCATTGAATTGTACACTTGAAATGGGTGGATATTATAATATGAAAAATATACCTCAATAAAGCCGTCTAAAAAAAATGCCTGGACCTCTTTGGATCCTTCTGAGGGGACTTCGCAGAGTGAAAGCTCTGTGCAGAAATGAGGCTGGGACGAGAAAAAAGGCCCCGGATGGCATGGTGAACAAGAACGGATCTACGCGGACTGCGGGTTTTAAAGCACAGCTCCAGCCAGTTCTCATCTTTGTGGTGCCTTAGCTTCTTTGTCTACAAAAAATGGGTTTAGTAATACCCACCTCCTTTGAGCACTGTGACAATTAAAAGAGACAATAAGACATTTGCCACAGTCCCTGGCTAATAGTGAGTCTAGTCATTGCTGTTATTCTGGGTGTCCTTTAGGATCCACCCGAGCACAGGGTTCTTCCCAGAGCTGGGCCAAGAGACTCAGAGTTGCTGGAACTGAATGAGCTCCAGGAAGAAAGGTGAGGTTGCTGCATGAAAACGGCCCAGGGAAACTGCAGGCCACCCGGCACCACCATCTCACCTACCAAGCTTCACTTTCTTCCTTCTTTCATCTAGTTTCTGGGTCCTCTCTGCTGCCTGCTTCTTAGCTTTCCTGACCTTGTCATACGCGGCCTGGCAGGAGAAAGGAATGCCAAGGAGCAGTCAGCGGGGAACAAACAGAGGGCCCAGCCATCTTCCTGTCCCCCTCCCCCCATCCCCCACCCCCCCACTGCTAAGCCCTGGGAGGGTCGCTAGGCTGGGACAGCTGGGACTGTGCTCATGGCATAGTACAGAGGACTGAGGCTGAAATACCACACGGTGGTCTCTAACCATGAGGGCAATTCAGACAGAGGGGGATGTCTTACCCTGGCTGCAGCGTCAGTCAGTACCTCCAAGGCCTGAGAAAGCTGGTGGAAGAGTTCAGCTAAACACAAAGATAAAAAAACAGAGAGGAGAAAAATTAAATTAGACTTGGTGATGTTGTGCTCCCTCAAAAAAGTACCTCAAAGAAGCCACAGGCTGCCAGAAAAGCTGACATCAGATGACAGACCAGCAAGGCAGGGTGAGTACATCAGCAATGGACCTGACACCCCCAACATGAGAAGCCGGGCTGTGTGCACCAGCATTCCACAGCACCCCCCCAGGAGCACAGGTGGGAACCACATGCCCAGGTGGCCTTGCCTTCTTCTTCCCACACCCAGGAGAGTCTCACCTGCTCTGGGATTATCCGGATTTTTGTCTGGATGGCAGGAGAGGGCCTTCTGCCTATATGCCTTCTTCACCTTGAAGAGTCAGAAAACATGATCATTCACTCTTTCTCACCCATGGCAAACAGGAAAACCTCGCTAAAGCAATAAGGGAAAGCCCTATAAGAGAGGCTGCTGGCTCCCACACTGAGACAGTAACTCACAGCCACCGAGGAGATTTGCAGTGGAGGAAGCAAAGGCCGTGAGGGAGCCCAGGACATCCTGGAGCAGAGGGGCTGGGCTTACCTCCTGCCCAGCCCCCAATCTCATCACTCGGGATGCCAAGGGCTCCTGGCAGGGGCAGGTTATCAGCAGCCACTTGGAAACAGGCACTCTTACACACCTTGATGGGCATGGGAACTGGGGCAACCTTTCTGGAGGGAAATTTTGCCATCAAAATTTAAAATATACCTTCCCTTTGACCCACTCCTAGGAATTTGGATTTGTAGAAGTATGCTAACATAAACATACAAGGATGCCCACTGCACCACTATTTATATTAGCCCCCAACTGGAACCAACCAAAATCTCCATCAACAAAGAGCCATTTAAAAAGATAGATGGGAGCCCTCACTGGTTTGGCTCAGTGGATAGAGCATCGTCCTGCGGACTGAAAGGTCCCAGGTTCAATCCTGGTCAAGGGCATGTACCTTGGTTTTGGGCACATCCCCAGTGGGAGGTATGCAGGAGGCAGCTCATCGGTGTTTCTCTCTCATCAATGTTTCTAACTCTCTATTCCTCTCCCTTCCTCTCTGTAAAAAAATCAATAAAATATATTTTTAAAAAAATAAAAATAAAAAGATAGATGGGAACCTCTATGTGCTGACTAGAAAGATCTTCAAGCCCTCATCCCAAGGTTGGGGGCGGGGGGAGGGGAGGGGAGGAGCAGGCAGCCCTGGCCAGGTAGCTCAGTTAGTTGGAGGGTCGTCCTGTACACCAAAAGGTTGTGGGTTTGATTCCGGTCAGGGCACACACCAAGGTTGTGAGTTCGATACCTGGTACAGGTCAGGTGCACATGGGAGACAACCGATTGATGCTTCTCTCTCATATTGGTTTCTCCCTCTCTCTCCCTTCCTCTCTTTCTGAAAATCAATGAGAATATGTTCTTCAGTAAGGATTAACAAGAAAAAAAAAGATTCTGTAACTATATGTGGTAACAAATACTAACTAGACTTACTGTGGCGATCATTTCATGATACTATATATAAATATCGAATCATTGTGCTGTATACCTCAAATATAATGTTATATGTCAATTATACCTCAATTAAAAAAAAGAAAGATCTTCAAGACAAGGTGTGTGAAAAAAAAGGCTTAGAACCGATATATAATATGATCACTTTGGGGTTTAAAATAAACAATCAAACAAATGAAATAAAAATAGTTCAAGATACTCTGGCACGTGCATAGCTTCTGTTTTCTTTTTTAATATATTTTTAATGATTTCAGAGAGGGAGAGAGAAACATCAATGATGAAAGAGAATTGTTAATCGGCTACCTCCTACACACACCCTACTAGGGATCGATCCTGCAACCCGGGCATGTGCCCTTGACCGGAATTGAACCTGGGACCCTTCAGTCTGAAGGCCGACGCTCTATCCAGTGAGCCAAACGGGCTAGGGCAGCTTCTGTTTTCTTTTTTCCTCAAAGCAATCATAAGAACCATAAGAGTTGTTTCCTTTGGAGAGAAGCTAAAGACAGAGGGGAAGGAAACATTTACATCTCATTTTATGCCATTCTGGTAGTTCAAATTTTCAAACCTTAAACAAGTCTTATTTTACTATCATTGTTCACTGTCAACAGAGGTTATCTTGGTGGGGAGGTTATGGCCCATTTTTAGTTTTTATCGTCGCATATCTCTGATTTGAAAAGAAGAAAAGTAGTATTTTTTCTATTAGTAAAAGTAAACAGCTACCAAGGTTCTCTTTCATCTATTATCCACTCGTTTGTTTTAAGGGAAGGCAAAGCACAAAATCCCAGATTCTGCCCTCTGCTTCCTGAGGGCTTGCCCTCACTTCTGCCTACATACCTTACCTGCTGCTCAAACCTCCTGGGAGGAGGAGCCTCTGGACCTACAACTTCCACATCTCAGAGGGAAACAAATACTTCTACCCAAAGTGTGCTAAATGAGGACCTTCAGAGGCAAGTTGCCAGAGGCCCTAGGGGAGGAGGGCCTGGAGACAGGTGCCTCATTCCACTCCCACATCTGCTAAGAAAGGCCGGCAGCTGCCTAGACCTCTGGGCTGTGCTGCCCCCTGGTGGGCCACTGCCAGCACCACACCGTCACCTGCTAGGTAACCTGGCCCATCTGGCTCTCTGGCTGAGCAGGAGGCAGGAGGAACCACTCAGGACAGGTTGTGAGCAGCAGTATAGACATGCCTCCCTGCCCTCCCACCTTCCCAATTGCACGCTATGCTCACCTGGCCCACCTGTTCACCTCCCCACACCACAGAGGTCTTCATTAAACAACAACAAAATCTAGTTCTGTTTTCACTACACACACACACACACACACACAAAAGAAGAAGAACAAGAAGAAGAAGAAGAAGAAGAAGAAGAAGAAGAAGAAGAAGAAGAAGAAGAAGAAGAAAAAGAAGAAGAAGAAGAAGAAGAAGAAGAAGAAGAAGAAGAAGAAGAAGAAGAAGAAGAAGAAGAAGAAGAAGAAGGGAAAAAAAGGGTAATTCTAAGAGAATGGGCCTTAGCCAGGTAGCTCAGTTGGTTCAAGTGTCATTCCTATATGCAAAGGTTTTGGGTTCAATCCCCAGTTAGGACACATAAAAGAATCAAACAATGAATGCATAAATAAGTGGAACAACAAATCAATATTTCTCTTTCTCTCTCTCTCCCTTCTTGCCCCCCCCCCACCGCCCTCTCTCTCATCAACTAAAAATAAAAAAAAATTGGGCCCTAGCCAGCGTAACTCGGTTGAGTGTTGTCCCATGCGACACACACACACACACACACACACACACAGATAAGGGAATGGAAGGTGATAGTTTTATATATAGTCTTACATTTGAAATGTCATCTTCATTCTTTAGCCCCTTATCTACCCCCCTTTTTAAAGATTTTTTTAAAGTGATTTTGAGAGAGAGAGAAAAACATCAATGAGAGAGTGAAACATCAATCGGGCTGCCTCCTGCACACCCCCTACTAGGTATTGAGCCCACAACCCGAGCATGTGCCCTGACCAGGAATCAAACCAGCAACCTTTCAGTGCCTGGTATGACACCCAACTCATCACACCCTCTCTCTGAGATAGGTGACAGGAAGAGGCAGGGAGAAGGTGTCTATCACCTTACCTTGCAACACTGCCCTCAGAATGAACTTCCTTAGAACAAGGATTAGCCGGCGTGCCCTACTGAGATTGAGGGATTTTTGTGGAAGATGGTTCATTTTGTGTTATGGGGCTCTTTTAAAGTGTTTTATGTTCTTTTTTTGTAAATCTGAAAGGAACAGTAGAAAGGAGAGGGACAATAAGGCCCAGTAAGAAAGCAAGATAAAAGAGCCATGAAGTGGGCTGGCTGGCATAAAGAGAGCATTATTATTATTTTTTAAAAATATATTTTATTGATTTCAGAGAGGAAGGGAGAGGGAGAGAGAGAGAGAAACATCAATGATGAGAGAGAGTCATTGATTGGCTGTTTCCTCCATGCCCTCCACTAGGGATGGAGCCTGCAACCCGAGCATGTGCCCTGATGGGAAATCCAACCATGACCTCCTGGTTCATAGGTCAACGCTCAACCACAGAGCCACACCGGCTGGGCTACTAAGAATTCTTTAAATGTGGTTTGTTTGCCCTAGTCAGTTTTGCTCAATGGTTAGAGTGTCAGCTCTTGGACCAAAGGGCTGAGAGTTTCATTCCCGGTCAAGGGCACATACCTCGGTTGCAGGTTCCCCAACAGGAGGCAACCAATCAATATATGAGCCTCTTGAGTCAATGTTTCTCTCTCTCCCTCCCACCCTCTCTCCCTTCCATCTATATCTTCTTCCTCCCTTTCACTCTCTAGAAATCAATGGGAAAAATATCCTCAGTAACAGAGCACCCAAACCTTCGCCAGGGTGCAGCCAGAGAAAGGTAGAGCTCATCCTCAAAAGATGAAAATATAAATTATCCCTCAAACAGAGGGTTACAGTTGATATTTACTTTCCTACAATGAGCTCGTATTACATTTCACATCAAGAAAATAATTATTTAAAATAGCAAACAGAATTAAATTCTTCAATCAAAAGATAGAATGGCTGAATGGATTTAAAAGAATAAGACCCATTTATATGCTGCCTACAAGAGACTCACTTCAGGTGTAATGACATACAGACTGAAACTGAAGGATGGAAAAAGATATTCCATGCAAATGGAAACTGAAAGAAAGTTGGGGTAGCTATACTAATATCAGACAAGACAGACTTTAAGACGAAGACTATAATAAGAGACAAAAAAAGATAAAAATAAAAAGACAGTAAAAGAGTTCAATCCAACAAGAGGATATAACATTTGAAAATATTTATGCACCCATCATAGCAGCAACTAAATATATAAAGCCACTATTAACAGACATAAAGGAAGAAATAGGCAGCAATGCAATAACAGTAGGAGACTTCAATATCCCATTTTCATCAAATGGTTAGATCATCCATCATCCAGACAGAAAAATCAGTTAGGAAACATTGGCCTTAAACAACACATTAGATCAGATGGACTTAACAGACATATATGGGACATTTTACCCAAAACAACAGAGTACATGTTCTTCTCAAGCACAGGACAGATCATATGTTAGGCCACAAAAGAATCCTTAATAAATTTAAGAAAACTGAAATCATATCAACCATCTTTTCCAATCACAATGTTATGAAACTAGATATCAATTACAAGAAGAAAATGAAAATTCACAAATATGTGAATATTAAACAAAATGATACTGAACATGGGTCAAAGCAGAAATCGAGCGAGAAGAAAAATGAAAATAGACACACAACATACCAAAACGTAGGAGATGCAGCAAAAGCAGTTTTAAGAGGGAAGTTGATAGCAATAAATTCATACATTAAGAAACAAAAAACTCTCAAATAAACAATTTAACTTTACACCTCACGAAACTAGAAATAGAAAAATAAATGAAGGCCAAAGTTAGTAAAAGTAAGGAAATAATACAGATTAGAGTGAAAATAAATGATGTAGAGTAAAGGACAACAGAAAAAAAATCACTGAAACTAAAAGCTGGTTTTCTGAAAAGATAAATAAAATAGACAAATCTTTAGATTCACCAAGGAAAAAAGAGACAGGAGTCAAATAAATAAAATGAGAAATAAAAGAAGAGAGATCACTGATGTCTGTTGACTTCAACACACATTAAAAAGATGAAACACTGTGAACAAATGGGATTTATTGCAGGGATGCAAGGGTGGTTCAATATTTGCAAATCAATTAATGTGACACATCACATTAAGAAAATAAAGGATAAAAATCATATAATCATCTCAACAGATGCAGAAAAGCATTTGACAAAATTCAATATCCATTTATGATTAAAAAAAAAAACTTTCAACAGAGTGGGTATAAACAGAATGTACCTCAACATAATAAAGGCCATATATGACAAGTCCGAAGTTACCATGTGTTATGGTGAAAAGTGAAAGTTTTTCCTCTAAGATTATGAACAAGAAAAGGATGCTCACTCTTACCACTTTTTTTTAGGCTATGATATTGTTTGTATTGAATTTATGGGGGTTACATTGGTTAATAAAATTATATAGGTTTAAGGTGTACAATTCTATAATACATCATCTATATATTGTATTGTGTGTTCACCACCTCAAGTCATGTCTCTTTCCATCACCATTTATCCCGTCTTTAACCTTTCCTGACTCCCTTATTCTCACTACTTTTTTAAAAAATATATTTTATTGATTTTTTACAGAGAGGAAGGGAGAGGGATAGAGAGTTAGAAACATCGATGAGAGAGAAACATCAATCAGCTGCCTCCTGCACACCCCCTACTGGGGATGTGCCCGCAACCAAGATACATGCCCTTGACCAGAATCAAACGTGGGACCCTTGAGTCTGCGGGCCAACACTCTATCCACTGAGCCAATCCGGTAGGGGCTATTCTCACTACTTTTATTCAACACTAGTGTCCCAGTGCACAGATTCGTGCACATTGAAAGGAAATTAGAATATTTTAATATCGCTATTTGCCCTTTCTCTATAATAGAAGTGTCAACCAAATTCATGATAGACAATGACAGATCGAAACACGTGTGCGATTGGTACAAGCAAGAGCTTTATATGTATCGCGCATGTGCGAGCCAACTTAGCCTTTTATATTGATAATCACGCAGGGGAACAAAGGGTAAAATATTTAACTGCAGCAGTGTTTGACTATATTCTGCACAGTGAGAAAAACCTCAAGTAATTTTCAAGTTCCACCATTTCTTACTTCTTTTCAGTGGGGTCAAGTTTCTAAACTTTCTAAATCTCTATTGTCTTGCTAATGGAAAGAAAATAGGATTCTCCTGAGTCTCCTATCTACCTACTCCAGGACCCCTGTGAGGATCAAATGAGATGAGGCACGTGAAAACGCTTCACAAACATTTGGTTAAACTGTAAAATGTTTGCACCTAGCTATAAAGCAAGTCATGTTCCTGGGCTGCAGAAACTCCAAGGAGGCTAGTTGCTATGGAGAGGAAGCTGGGCTACGTGACATCATTACCCAGCGCCCACAGTGACCGTGTCTGGGCCGGGCTGGGCTGTGGGCTGCATTTTGCGCCATGAGGTCTTGGCAGCATTGGCTGCGATTTGGTGAGGTATGGTCAATTTGCATGTTTCTCTTTTATTATTGTAGATAGTATTGGAAGTTCTAGCCAGAGCAATTAGGCAACAACAAGAACAAAAAAGAAAGAAAAGAAATAAAAGACATCCAAATCAGAAAGAAAGAAGTAAATTTGTCACTATTTGCAGATGACATATATAGAAAACCCTAATGACTCCACCAAAACACTATCAGAACTATTAAATGAACTCAATAAACTTGAAGGTAAAAAAATCACTATAAAAAAAATCAGTTGTACCCTAGCCAATTTGGCTCAGTGAATAGAGCGTCAGCTGGTGGACTGAAAGGTCCTGGGTTCGATTCTGGTCAAGGGCATATGCCTGGGTTGTGGACTCAATCCCCAGTAGGGGGTGTGCAAGAGGCAGCTGCTCAATGATTCTCTCTCATCATTGATATTTCTCTCTCTCCCTCTCCCTTCCTCTCTGAAATCAATAAAAAAATATATATATTAAAAAAATTAGTTAGTTCTATCCTATACACGTATAAAAGAGAAATATGCAAATTGACCATACCTCCACAATGCCAAGAAACCAAGATGGCGGCATACGTAAACACCTAAACTGCTGCCTCACACAACAATATCAAAACTACAACTAAAAGACAAAACGGACATCATCCAGAACCACAGGGAAGATGGCTGAGTGGAAATTCTACAACTAGAAGAAAAGAGAAAAGCACACTGAGACTCAGAGGAGCTGCAAAAGGCTGAGGTACAGAGGCACACGTGCAGAAAGGACGGGTGGCTGAGTGCACAGGCGGCTGAGTGCGTGGCTGGCTTTCCCAAGTGGAAGGGAGATGGAAGCTCCCGACTGTGCTGAACTCCAGTTCCAGGCGAGACTATGGGAACCCAGACTAATTCGGGGGGAATCTGGACTGTCAGGAAAAGAGAAAGCACACTGAGACTCAGGGGAGCTGCGGAAGGCAGAGGTCCGGAGGCATGCGCGCGCAGAGAAGACTAACTGCTGAGTGCAAGGGCGGCTGAGTGTGCAGCTGGCTTTCTAAAGCGGGAGGGAGACAGAAGCTCCCGACTGCTCTGAACTCCAGTTCCAGGCAAGTTTCTGGGAACCCAGACTTATTCGGGAGAAACTGGACTGTCTGGCGGTGGGCGAAACTCGAGGGTGGCTTTCTCTCAGAGGTGTTTGCAGTGATTACCAAGGGACACTGAGACCCAGAGGCCTCATAGGGCAGGGCTGACGGAAAGCCAAGGCTGTCTGCTCTGCCCTGAGACTCCACCCCATCCAAGCTGAGCACAGAGGCTTTTGCGATTTTGCAAGTCTTGTCTCATAAGAATGTCTACAGCACAGAAGTTCTCCCAGCGTAGACATAGATGATCCTCACAGCCAATTGGCCTGGAGGTCAATCCCTCCCAGTAATACCAACAACAATCAAGACTTAACAACAACAAGGCTGTGCACACAGTCCAGAAAGGGGTGCACCAAAAGTGTCCACCTCAGGTAACTGGGGGAGGTTGAGCCACTGGGCCTTATAGGACACCTACCACACAAAGCTACTGTACCAACTCAGGGAAGCAGCGAAAATGCGGAGACAAAGAAACAGATCACAAATGAAAGAAACAGAGGAAAGCAAACGACTGGATATAGAGTTCAAAACCATGGTTATAAGGTTTTTTAAGAATTTTCTAGAAAAGGCCGACAAATTTAGCAAGACCCTCAAGGATATGAAAAAGGACCAACTAGAAATTAAACATACACTGACTGAAATAAAAAATATTATACAGAGACCTAACAGCAGACTAGAGGACCACAAGAATCAAGTCAACGACTTGAAATACAAAGAAGCAAAAAACACTCAACCGGAAAAGCAAAAAAGAAAAAGAATCCATAAACTTAAAGATAGTGTAAGGAGCCTCTGGGACAACCTCAAGTGTACCAACATCCGAATTATGGGGGTGCCAGAAGAAGAGAGAGAGCAAGATACTGAAAACCTATTTGAAGAAATAATGACAGAAAACTTCCCCCACCTGGTGAAAGAAATAGACTTACAAGTCCAGGAAGCACAGAGAACCCCAAACAAAAGGAATCCAAAGAGGACCACACCAAGACACATCATAATTAAAATGCCAAGAGTAAAAGACAAAGAGAGAATATTAAAAGCAGCAAGAGAAAAACAGTTAATTACCTACAAGGGAGCATCTAATACGATTATCAGCTGATTTCTCAACAGAAACTATGCAGGCCAGATGCAAGTGGCAAGAAATATTCAAAGTGATGAAGAGCAAGAACCTACAACCAAGATTACTCTACCCAGCAAAGCTATCATTCAGAATTGAAGGGCAGATAAAGAGCTTCACAGATAAGAAAAAGCTAAAGGAGTTCATCACTGCCAAACCAGTATTATATGAAATGCTGAAAGGTATTCTTTAAGAAGAGGAAGAAGAAGAAAAAGGTAAAGATAAAAATTATGAACAACAAATACATGTCTATCAACAAGTGAATCTAAAATTCAAGTGAATAAAAAATCTGATGAACAGAACAAACTGGTGAATATAATAGAATCAGGGGCATAGAAAGGGAGTGGACTGACAATTCTCGGGGGGAAAGGGGTGTAGAGGGTGCGGGAAGAGAATGGACAAAAATCGTACACCTATGGATGAGGACAGTGGGGGGGAGGTAAGGGCAGAGGGTGGGGTGGGAACCGGGTGGAGGGGAGCTATGGGGGGAAAAAAGAGGAACAATTGTAATAATCTGAATAAAGATTTATTAAATTAAAAAAAAAAAGATTTGGAAGAGGGCAGCGTAGGGCATTAATCACCAGTGTCCCGTGATCTCTGAACCCTCAAGGGCTTCTAGGAGGGCCAAGCAGAGGCCCTGCCTTTTCTGTTTCAGGATGGAAAGAAGGCCTTGCCTCTGTCAGCTAAAAACCAATTGGAGGGAGGAGGAAAATGGCCATTGACAGCATATGTGCATGAGGGATGGTGCGAGTGTTCTAAATCTGATTTGCAGTGATGCTACACAACTTGGTCAATTTAGTTAAAAAAGCATGGAATTGGCCCTAACTGGTTTGGCTCAGTGGATAGAGCGTCGGCCTGCAGACTGAAGGGTCCCAGGTTCAATTCCGGTCAAGGGCATGTACCTTGGTTGTGGGCACATTCCCAGTGGGGAGTGTGCAGGAGGCAGCTGAATCGATGTTTCTCTCTCATCGATGTTTCTAACTCTCTATCACTCTACCTTCCTCTCTGTAAAAAATCAATAAAATATATTAAAAATATATATATATTTAAAAAATTAGTTCTATCCTCTACACTAATAAAAGAGAAATATGCAAATTGACCATACCTCCACGATGCCCACCAGCCAATCAGGAGTGAGTATGCAAATTAACCCAACAAAGATGGCAGGTTGATTTGTATACACAGGCGTAGAATGGCCAGGCAGGGCAGGACGCCTGCTATGAGGGGCTTCTAAGGGGGCAGAGGGAGCTACAGGAGCAGCACTCCGGTCAGAGCAGAGAAGACTGAAGGCTCCGGCTGGAGCAAACACTGAAGGCGGCAGCCAGAGCAAAGGCCTGGGTCCTGGGTGCCGGAGGAAAACCAGTGCTGGCAGCCAGGGGAAGGAAGGCCTATTGCATGAATCTTTGTGCAACAGGCCTCTAGTATATGTGTAATAAAAGCCTAATATGCAAATTGACGAAAAGGTGGAATGACTGGTCGTTAGGATGTGCACTGACCACCAGGGGGCAGATGCTCAACACAGGAGCTGCCCCCAGCCTGCAGGCCCCAGGCCAGCCAAGGCGGGTACCAGTGGGGGGCCCCCCGATCGCCCTGCTGGTTGCTCCACAGATCGGCCAGGTCTAGGGACCTTACCCATGCACGAATTTTGAGCACCGGGCCTCTAGTACACTAATAATAAACTATCAGAAAGAGAAATTAAGAAAATCCCATTTATAATTACATCAACAATAAAATCTCAAGAATAAATTTAACCAAGGAGGCGAAGGAATTGCACACTAAAAACTATAAGACACTGATGAAAGAAATTGAATAAAACACAAATAAATGGAATGATATTCCATTCTCATGGATTGGAAGAATCAATATTATTAAGATGTCCATCTACCAAAAGCAATTTACAGATTCAATGCAACCCCTGTCAAAATGTCAATGGCATTTTTCACAGAAATTCAACAAGCAATCCTAAAATTTGTATGAAACCACAAAAGACACCAAACAGCCAAAGCCATCTTGAGAAAGAACAAAGTTGGAGGCATACACTTCAAACTTTATTACAAAGCTATAATAATCAAAACTGTATGGTTTACAGGCACATAGATCAATGGAACAGAATAGAGAACCCAGAAATAAACCCACAAATTCATGGTCTGTTAATTTACAACAAAGAAACCAAGAATATAGGATATTCCCAAAAATGTGTACACACACTTTGAATAATTATAAAGACAGTGTTTATTAAAATACATTTCATTTTCAACACTGAGCTATCAGATGTTAAATTGTGTATACATATTTTTGGGACACACTGTATACTTAGGGAAATTACAGTATCTTTGATACTGTTGGGAAAACTGGACAGCCAAATGCAAAAGAATGAACTCTTACACCAAACACAAAAATGAACTAAAAATGGGTTAAATACTTGAACGTAAGACCAGAAACCATAAATTCCTAGAAGAAAACAGGTGGTAAACTTCTTGACATCAGTCTTGGTAATAATTTTTTTGGAATTGACACCAAAAGCAAAGGACAAAAGCAAAAATAAACAAGTGGGACTACATCAAACTAAAAAGCTTCTGCACAACAAAGGAAACCATCAAGAAAATGAAATCAGCCCACAGAATGAGAGAAAATACTTGCAAATCAAAATATATAAAGATTAATATTCAAAATATACAATTCAACAGCAAAAAAACACAAACAACCTGATTAAAAAATGAGCAGAGATTCTGAAGAGACATTTTTCCAAAGAAGACATATAAATGGCCAACTGTTACATGGGAAGGTGCTCAGCATCACTAAACAACAGGGAAATTACAATAAAAACCACAATGCGGTATCACCTCACACCTGTTAGAATGGCTATTGTCAAAAAGACAAAAAAAATAATAACAAGTGTTAGCAAGGATATGAAAAAAAGGGAATCCTGTATACTGTTGGTGGGAATGTAAATTGTGCATCCACTATGGAAAACAGTATGGAGGTTCCTCAAAAACTTAGAAGTAGAACTACCATGTGATCCAGCAATTCCATTTCTGGGTACACATCTGGAATAAAAAAAGTTGAAAACACTAAATCAAAAAGATATATACACCCCTATGTTCACTGCAGCATCCTATCTAATAAAAGAGTAATATACATATTGACCATCACTCCAACACACAGTATGGCTGCCCCCATGTGGACACAAGATGGCCGCCACAAGATGGCCAGCAGGGGAGGGCAGTTGGGAGGGAACAGGCCTGCAAGAGAGGGCAGTTGTGGGCCATCAGGCCAGCAGGGGAGGGCAGTTAGGGGTGACCAGGCCGGCAGAGGAGGGAAGTTGGGGGCAACCGGGCCTGCAGGGAAGGGCAGTTGCGGGGGGACCCAGGCCTGGAGGGGAGAGCAGTTGGGGGGAACGAGGCCTACAGGGGAGGGAGTTAGGGGTGACCAGGCCTGCAGGGGAGGGCAGTTAAGGGCAATCAGGCTGGTAGGGGAGTGGTTAGGGGGTGATCAGGTTGGCAGGCAGAAGCGGTTAGGGGCAATCAGGAAGGCAGGCAGGCGAGCAGTTGGGAGCCAGCAGTCCTGGATTGTGAGAGGGCAGTCAGACATCCCTCGAGGGTTCCCAGATTGGAGAGGGTGCAGGCTGGGCTGAGGGACACACACTCCCGTGCACGAATTTCATGCACCGGGCCTCTAGTTATTTATAATAGCCAAGACACAGAAGTAACCTAAGTGTCCACTGATGGATAAATGGATAAAAAAAATGTGGTATATACATACAATGGAATATTACTCAGTCATAAAAAAGATTAAAATCTTGCCATATGTGACAATATAGATGGAGCTTGAGGGCATTATGCTAAGTGAAATAAGTCAGACAGAAAAGGACAAATACATATGATCTCACATATATGTGGAATTAAAAACAAAACGAAGTAAAAAACAACCCAAACTCATAGATACACAGAACAGACTGGTGGTCACCAGGGGTGGGGGGTCAGGGGTGGGCAAAATAAGTGAAGGGGATCAAAAGGTAGAAAATTTCAGTTATACAATAAATAAGTCCTAGGGATGTAATGTATAGAACAGTGACTAGAGTTAAAAATACTATACTGCAGCCTATCTGGTTTGGCTCAGTGGCTAGAGTGTTGACCTGTGGGCTGAAGGGTCCTGGGTTCAATTCTGGTCAAGGGTATGGACCTCGGTTGCAGGCTCCCAGCCCTGGGGTGGGGTGGGGTATGCAGGAGGCAACCAATCGATGTGTCTCTCTAACATCAGTGCTTGTCTCTCCCTTCCACTCTCTCTTAAAATCAATGGAAAAAATATCCTAAAGTGAGGATTTAAAAAAAAAAATACTATACTGTATATTTGAAAGTTGCTAAGAAAATAGATCTTAAAAGTTCTCATCCCAAGGGGAAAAAATTTAACTATTGGTGATGAATATTAACCAGACTTATTATGATGATCGTATTGCAGTATATACATGTCAAATCATGTTGTGCACCTGAAACCAATATAATAGTATATATCAATTATGTCTCAGTAAAAAAACAGGCATGTTTAGCTTCTTTCTACTGTTCCAAGCTAGGAGGCAACAAGGAAGGAAGGAAAGAAGGGAGGGAGAGAGGGAGGGAGGGAGGGAGGGAAAAGAAAAAAGAAGAAAGGAAGAAACAGAGAAGGAGGGAGGGAGGGAGGGAGGGAGGGAGGGAAGGAGGGAAAGGAAGTAAGTTCTGAGCCTAACAGATGGGTTTTCAAAATTTGAGTCTCCCACATACAACTAAGCATGATCTAGGACAAATTACTGAATCTCACTCATCCTTAGGTTCTTCAACTACAAAGTGAGGAAAGTATCCCCTCCCATAGGGACTGTTGTGAGGATTATATAATTCATGTAAAGTACCTAACAAAATAGCACTCAATATAAGTTCCAAAACTCTCGATTATCCATTCCTGGGGGGGAGGTAATTGTAACACCAGCCCAGTATGAAGCCAACCTGACAGTAACTCCAAGGATGGATGTCAGTCCCAATTTGAATTCTTGAGGGGGACAGGACTGTTTTCAAGTCTGCTGGAGGGCAGTTCTAAAATTCAATCCTTGGTTAGTCCCCAAGGGCTCTGAAATATTCTCATTCAAAGGGTGGAGGAGTCTTGAGATCTTCCAGAGACTGTGAACCAAAACCCAGCTGGTCTAAGTGTGCTGGTCAAGTGTGTTTGTCCAGATTAACTAGTTATTACTATCTTTAGCTGCTAAGCCTGCTCTGGGTGGGGCTCATTCCTGGGTTTTAGCCTGGAAGGTCAGTTTTGACTTTGAACCAGTTTGGCCTAGAGTATGGTGTTTTGTGTTACAAACTGGATTTCCAGCTTTGCCCAGCCCTCCTGAAGTGACTGTTGCCTGAAGAATTTCTCATCATGTAAACACAACTCTCCTAAAACAGGCCTTTGAAAAAGCTCCCAGAGTCAATATTGTTTATTATCAAACTAGAGGTGTTATGTAATACTAGGGGCCCAGTGCACAAATTTGTGCACCTTGAAAGGAACTGTGGGCTGCAAGGCTGCGGTGGGCACAGGGGCAGGTCTCAGCCCATCCTCCGCGCCCCCGCCCGGCCCCTCCCGCAGTGGCCCTGGGTCCCTTGTCTGCTGGCAGCCCCGCTCCTGCCACTGCTCCCATGTGCTGACAGCACCAGCCCTGTTCTCACCCACTGATGGCACAGAGCTATTGGGGCCAGCGCCAGCAGTGGGTACAAGCAGACCAGCACTGTCAGCGGGTGCAAGAGGTGGCTGCTGCCCCAATCACCCCTCAGGAGCAGGAGGAGGTGGAGGAGCCCTCAAGGGGCAATCAGGGCCAGCACCGGTCACCAGCAGTGGGTACAAGCTGCAGCTCCAGCACCAGCAATGAGTGTAAGTGTTGGGCAGGACCGTGGTATGTGGGAGCATAGAATTTTCAGTAATCACCAGAGGCTCCCCTGATGAGAGAGACTGGCACCCTGCCTTGGTCTGGTGCCCCCACTCATCTGCTCCACTATCCTGCCGTGGCCGACGCCCACCATATTCCACACTCTGCCGCCTGCTGCTGACACCCGCCATGTTCCATGCGTGCCCCCTGGTGGTCAGTGCACGTCATAGCGACTATTGTTTAGTTGTTCTGCCGTTCAGTAATTTTGCATATTAGGGTTTTATACATATAGATGGAATTTATGGAATTGGCGTGAAGAGACAGTTGGGACACTCTGAGGTTTCAGGAAAAGCCCTTATTTAAAGCAGCGCTGCTGGTTCAGGGGACTCTAAGATCCAGATCCTGAACCCCTTAGACCATGAGATTTTCTCTTTATATATTTCTGAGTTTCTTTGTTTCCTACCAAGCTTCTGTACTGGACTCTCACAACCCGCCTCGAGTCAGTTAGAATGGTTAACTTAGATTGTATCTAATGTCCATCCTGGATGGTGCCAGTGACCTCCCTCTAGTTAAGCTGTTACATACTTGGTTTACAGCCCCTTGTAAATTGGAAGTATTTAGGTAAATAGCTCTTGCAAGATCAGATAATTAAGGAAGCGGCAGTGACTTCAGGAATGTGCATTAGGGGCATTGATTAACTTAGGTACAGAGTCCAGCTGCTAGTCTCCTACATTCTTTCACAAATGGAGTTATTTACCGGTTAGCAAGAGGGTGCAGTAGAAAGTAAGTTACTGGAACAAATTCAGATTGCTAGCCCCCAAAATGTCTTATGCTCCCCATCAGAGGCCCAGTGCATGAAATTTGTGCACTCGGGGGGAGTCCCTCAGCCCGGCTTATGCCCTCTCGCAGTCTGGGAGCCCTTGGGGGATGTCCAACTGACGGCTTAAGCCTGCTCCCCAAGCGGGCCTAAGCCATCAGTCAGATATCCTTAGCACTGCCGTGGAGGTGTGAGAGGCTCCAGCCACCACCACCAGCTCAGGGCTTCTGGCTGAGCGGCACTCCCCCAGTGGGAGCGCAATGACCACCAGGAGACAGCTCCTGTGTTGAGCATCTGCCCCCTGGTGGTCAGTGAGCATCATAGCGATCAGTCGTTCCGTCGATTTGCATATTAGTTTTTTATTATAATAAACTAGAGGCCCGGTGCATGAAATTTGTGCACGGGGGGGGGGGTCCCCCCTCAGCCCAGCCTGCACCCTCTCCAATCTGGGACCCCTTGGGGGATGTCCGACTGCCGGTTTAGGCCCAATCCTGGGACCACTGTCTCCTAATTGCTCACCTGCCTGCCTGCCTGCGCCCCCCTGCTGGCCTGGTCGCCCTCAAATGCCCCCCTCTGCCGGCCTGGTCACCCCTAACTGCCCCCGTCTGCTGGCCTGATTGCCCCCAACTCCCCCCCTCGCTGGCCTAGTCACCCCTCACTGCCCCCCTGCCAGCCTAATTGCCCCCAAGTGTCCCCCCCCCCGCCGGCCGAATCACCCCCAACTGCACCCCCCTGCTCACCTGGTCACCCCTAACTGCCCCCCTGCCAGACTGGTTGCCCCCAACTGTCCCCCCTGCTGGACTGGTCGCCCCTCACAGCCCCCCGCCAGCCTGGTCACCCCACGCAGCCTGCTGTTCAGTCATTTGGTCATCCCTCACTAACCCCCCCTGCCGGCCTGGTTGCCCCACGCAGCCTGCTTGCTCAGTCATTTGGTCGTCCCTCACTAACCCCCCTGCCGGCCTGATCATAGGCAGTCATCTTGTGAGGGTGTGAGGGTCAATTTGCATATTACCTCTTTATTATATAGGATAAGCCTACCTTATGAGCAACTCAAGAAATTAGATTCAGGGCAAAAGGATGCAACAATATTTTTCTGAACTCTGATAAAGCTGGGAAGGAAAAGGAACTTTCAGAAGAACAAAGAAATAGAGGGACCTGGTATGGAATGATGTGGGGTAAACATAGAACTGCCTATTCCAGGCATCGAGGTTTAGTGGCTCCTCTATGAAACTGGGTTTTGCAGGTGCTGGGATCTCTTAGGCAGGGTTGAAGTAGCCACAGGAAGTTGCCAAAGGCTACTGCATTATCTTAACACATGCAGTTTCCTTCTTTACCTCTAGGTTTCCCCTAAGCCCTCTGGTCTCCTTCACCATTGGAAACATTCATTTGCATTTCCTCAGGCCTCAAAGAGAGGAGCTAGGTGACAGTTGAGAGACTTCCCACCCAATGCCTCCTGACCAGACCAAGGTTTTTCAGAGGACGAGGCTGTCTCCAAGGCCCAGTCCCAGATCAACAAAGATCTCAGATGAACATAAAGCTCTGTGAGGACTTTAAAATCCAGTTTGCAGAAGTGTGTGTGGCCTTTCTCCTGATGTCTTTCTAAAATGTTACTGCCTACCCCTCCCCATCTCCATCCTAGGACATACTTGAGTTTAACCTGTCTTTCATGTCTCAGATCACCATCTAGAACATAAACTACTGAACAGTAACAGCACATTCAGATGCTACTGAGGGCAGAGTCAGGCTTTTCCTATGCTTGGGTAGTGATAATCTTAAATTTGACTCTTTTTATCGTTTTTCCATCTCTTCCCTAATCAACCTCTACTAGATTATGCCAGATGCCAGCACTTCCCTGGAATCTGCAGTTTTTTTCTGGTATGGTCTGGAAAAACATGTAACTTGGTCATAATTGTACCTCATACGAGAGCATCCAGGTATAAGAAATTATGTGTGTTCCTCTTATAAAGGGAATGCACTTTAGGGGCCAGGGCCCAAAACAGTGCACTGAACACCACCTGGCACTTAATGGGCACACAATAAATACCTATTGAACAAAAGGGGCAAACATTCATATGTTCTCAACCAAAACACAATTAGAAAGCCTCAACTATGTCAATTAGTTTAGACCCACTGAGGAGTAGAAGGAAGTGGGTGCTGCCCCGACTCTAGGAGACCTTACCACTTTTTCACAATTTCCCCTTCTACCTAACACCTCCTCTTGAGAAATCATGTCTGGGAATTGGAAGAAATCACTATAGAAGACTGCGAAGAGAACCACTGTGAGAACTAAAATGTCATCTCCCAGAGCCCACATTATAGAGGAGAAGAATGAGTCATGAATTAATAGCCACCCAGCCCTTCCTGGAGTCTTCATAACTGGTTCCACCACTTGCAGCAACCTGAGCCCAAAGCAGGAGAGGGGATGGGGAGCTGGGTCTCCTGCCATCTCCAATGGGCTCTGCACCAGGCACAGAGCTGGGGCTTCTGACAATCCACCTGCCTACAGTTTCACCTCTTTAGGGGAATGAACTCCTGATTTACCCAAAAAAGCAAGGCTCTAAGGGGTCCAATAAACATAATAGCCATAATTAACTTAAAAGAAAGGTGCCCTACAAAGAGGAGATTACTGTTTTTTAAAAGGCTACAGCACTTTTTAAAAAAATATATATTTTATTGATTTTTTACAGAGAGGAAGGGAGAGGGATAGAGAGTTAGAAACATCGATCAGCTGCCTCCTGCACACTCCCCACTGGGTATGTGCCTGCAACCAAGGTACATGCCCTTGACTGGAATCGAACCTGGGACCCTTGAGTCCGCAGGCTGACGCTCTATCCACTGAACTAAACCGGTTAGGGCCTACAGCCCTTTCTTATAATAAAACTTAGAGCCAGGTAAGTAAGTGGTACAAGTAATTGGGCCCAGTTCTCAAAAGCCACTCATAAATGGGAGTCAGAGATGAAGATTTATAGAGAGGACTCAGATATGGAGAACACATAGGGAGGCCACTCAGTGTGACCACAGGTACTGAATGAACAAACCACCTCAGTGAATCAGCTAGAAAGACTGGGTTCCAGGAATGGGACCCAGTAATCAATACCCAGCAGTAATTTCTCCCCAAGCCTGTGAGAGGCAGACATAGCCACAGGAATACCAGAGGTATATGTGACTGCCTGATATTAGAGACAGGAAGTAAACCACAGAATTCTGGGTATTTATCTAGAAGTCCGCTCTGCCTAAAAGATTGATCCCTTTCATTCCTTATAGCTTATGGCCCACGCTACGACAGCACTACCGAGATATTCCTAAATGCCTGGTCACTACAGAAACTATGGACTTCTCATAAGTCTCAGTGCAAGCAGGGTACCAGCCAAGCCCCAGACCAGCACCCTCAGCTCAACACTCCCAAAATGTGGGCCTGCTGGTGGTACCAGGATGACTCTGGGGGGACCTGGACCTCACACCATTTTTCTTAGGTTGCTACCATACCCATCATCAGACTCAGGGTAGTAACCTATGAAGCCTGGACCGACTGGACCATGTACAGGATCTGGCTTGCTTCTCTCCAAATGTTGTCCATGTACCCTTTGGGATCTGGATCCTCAGCCCATCTCTGAGGTCATTCTTCAGCTCCTCCCATGTCTCGGGTCCTCACATCTGGGTTCCTCCTTCCCTTAGCCCTCCCAGCACTCTCTCCTGGGCCTCAATATCTGCCCTACGCTCCTTCTCAGCCCCACTTCCCCAAATCAGCAATTCATCTGGAGCCAAGTATACTGCCATTCTCTTTCTCCCCCCCTTCCTCAGATACCCACTTCTCTCAGGCCCCACCTCTATTCTCCACCCTTACCCTAAGTACCCCTATATCAGGCTCAGACTCCAAAATCCTTGGCCAACTTCTTATCTCAGGTTACAGATTCTCGCCCCTCAGGTCTAGCTATACCCTGGGTCTGGCTATCCCTCACCTCTCCCCACTGCCTGCTGTCAACCTCAACTCCTGGAGACCTGAGTCCCCAGTCTCTGCTCTCTCGTACACCTCCTCTCTGGGCCCTGGTACTTCCGACATCTCATTCATTTCTTTTTTCCTTTAATGTACCAGTTTCCTTTATAAACAAATTTATATTAGTAAAAAGAAGTGAGCCAACTTAAAACAGCAAAAATAGGGAAGCTGCTGTGGGTATGGAGAATATTTTTAGTACTGCCTCAGTTGAAATAGAAACTCTGCTGTGGTAGTTTTAATTCAAATTTTGACACATATTCATCCAACTTTCCAGACCAGTTCAATACCTGTTGGGGTCAGCCCGATAGGGCAACTTTATGTAGTCAAATCTCCATCTGTGTCACTGTTGGAGTCCCAAGGCTCTCTGAGGCCCAAAAACCTGTCTTTTATTGCCCTAACTGCTCCTGAAGTATGGGTCATGGAAAAAGTTCTGAGAGAGGAGTAGAAAATTCAGGTTTGGGCAGGTGCTTTGCATTTACTAGCCACCCTATGCTGGACAAATCAATTAAACTCTTCGTCTTCTCGCCTATAAATTGGAGCTAATGGTCATTGCCTACCTCACAGGCTTGTTTTGAAGATCACATCAAATGAGATTAATTTATGTGAAAGCAATTTGGTGTCATATAAATGAGAGGTATTATCTTGAATGCTAATGAAGAGCTTACAAACACAAATGAATCATTCCATTTGACTTAACAGGCAACGAAGTAACTTCAAAAACCCACAGCTTCAGCCAGACAATTAAACCCAGGAGTGAGTTAACCATCAGAGAGATAGGGAGAAGTCTTGGAGTGCTGGTCAGGCCTTGATGAACAAACGACCATCATCAAGTGAAACCAGGCTCGGTGCCCAATCTCAAGGACTTAGTGCCTGTTCTGGTAAGAGGCTTCTCTCAGAGACAGTGACCAAGTCAGGTACACCTCAAATGCAGAAATGGCCCCCGGATGCCCATAGAATCAGGTCCAACCACACTAGAACCTAGAGGTCCAAAGACACCACGTTTTTCAGATTCATCTCCTGCCATATCCTTAAAAAACCCTAAGCAATGCCCCATTCCTTGTCATGCCAAGTACTCTTACTTCTACTTCTTCATGCTCATACTGTTCCTTCAAGCACCTGTCTGTCTTCAAAAACTTAACTCTTCTTAAATCTGTAAGAAACAATGTCAGTGGATCACATTCTGGGATGTAACAGAAATACGTGGTTTAAGGAAAGGTATTAGCTAGCATACAGGTAAAATAGCCTTTTTCTTAAAGCAGTAATAAAATATATCCACCACTCCCAAATGTCAATATTAAGTTTCCATGGTAGTTTTCCTGGTAAATACACTTAAAATTTGAGTGTTCAAAAAGTTGATCAAAATGCATTTCAAGCTGGCTTCACCAAGTAATACCTGCCAAGATACAGTGAGTTTGAAGCCTTCGAAGGGCTTCAAATGAAAGGCGAGGCTGATGGACAGGAGAGAAATTCATGTGTTAGCTGCAGAGGAGTGAAGAGAATATTAAACTGGGGCTCCAGTCTGGCCCGACACTCACTCACTGGGTGACCTCTGGCAAGTTCCATAACCTCTCTGGACCTCCATCCTCATGTCTATAAAATGAAGAGAGTAGAGGACCACGAAGATCCCTTTTAACCCTGCTGTGATATATTCTTTTCTCTCCTCCAGGCCTTGCACAATAACACCTCCTGAAGGATATCTTCCCTGATCCTGCTAATCGTATGAGCAGTGTCTCCCTTTTTATTCCTACATTTTCCTTATATACTTTCATTGAACCTCCTGCATTCTACCTCAGAATTCATTGCTTACTATACTGTGTGAGCTGTCAGAAAGCAGAAGTAATGTCTTATTCAACCCTACAAGACCCACAAGGTACTTGTTCATGGTGACATACTCCATTCATTTGTAGATTTGAACTGAACAGTGGACTCTGCTGATTCTCAACTTTGTTCTGATTCCCCATCTCCTTTCTACCCTGATCACTGCCTTAGTCAAGAATCACTGGTGTAGTGTTGGGTGAATCAGCACTGGTCTGTCAGGACTGGAACGAGTGAGAGGGGCAGGGGATAGAGTACAACCTCAGACATGAGTTGTGGACAGCATATATTTGACTTTAGCACTCACAGTTAAGGAAGGTGGAACAACAATGATAACAGCAAGAGCTAACTTGTAGTAGGCATGTACCCTCTACCAGGCCCTGTGCTAAGTGTTTTACTTGGACCAAGCTTCACAACAATGTTGGCAAGGAGGAACTGCCATCATTCCCATTTTACAGATGGGAAAGCCAAGGCACACAGACGTTAAATATTTGCTCAACAGTCTAGTTATGATCAGCAGCATGATTCCTATCATCAAAACCAGTAGTCTTACCATTCACAAAGGAAAAATTACAGCCACCACACACAAGATGACTGTCTGATGTGAGTAGGTATAGAGAAGATAATAGGGGATATGGTGGATCACAGGGAATAGGCAGAGGGTGTGGGAAATATGATAAGGATGAAAGAAGTCCTATGACAGGATCAAGTGGTGGTGACTGTAGTAGCTTCAAAAATATTGGTGGTCACAGGAATTATGGACCCAGACCAAATGCTGATTAAGAATCTGATAATTCAGATAACAAACACAATCTTTGGAGAAGGACTTGGGTAGGGTGTGTCTACAGATCAAGTAGGGGAGTTCTTTAAATGAATAGGAATTATCAAGACAAAAAAGAAGACCTGAACAGATGATAAATATGTACACAGACAAGGAAATAGGGAAGCCAAAAGGGGAGACAACAGAGTATTTGATAACTCTCTTTCAGCTAAGGCAGCCATTAACTGGTTTGATGGAAAAGAATTCCATGGTAACATCATTAAAGTGTTCTTTGCCACCAGAAGACCTGACTTTATGAGAGAAGGTGGAAGTGGAAGTGGGTGGCAAGGCCATGGGGGATATAGAGGTCATGGAGGCTTTCAGGGAGAGATGGAGACCCCAAAAGTGGGGACTGGGTTTGCCCTAATCAGTCATGTGGAAATATGAACTTTGTTTGAAGGAATCCCTGCAATTAGTGCAATGAGCCCAGACCAGAGGATGCTTGTCCCTCAGAAGGAGATTTCTGGGGAAGAGGCTCTGGTGGAGAGAGGGGCTATAGAGATTGTGGGGGCAGAGGTAGAGATCGAGGCAGCTATGGTGGAGAGAGAAGTGATTATTATGGGGACAGAGAAGATAGCTAGCTATAGAGGGGACAGAGGAGGTGGTTATGGAGATCAAGGGAGCTATGGTGGGGACCGAGGAGGCCATGGTGAAGACTGAAGTGGGAGTGGCTATGGTGGAGACAGGAGTAATGGAAGCTATGGAAGAGACCAAGGTGGCTATGGAGGCAAAATGGGAGGAAGAAATGACTACAGAAATGATCAGCACAACTGACCATACGGACTGTTTTGAATGTTCCTTGGTCTGTGACATTATCCATAGTGAAATTGCCCGAGTTTTGCTCGCTTCTTTCATCATGGCCTCTTCTTGGGTAGTGAAATGAAGTGGCATTTGAAATTTTATTTGGAGGGGAGGGCTGGGACAGTTTTTCTTTTAGTAATGTCCATTGAAATTTCCCTCTTTAATTTCCAACTTTCGCTTTCCCAACCCTTGAAGCTAAGTGTGTTGTAAAATATTGCCAAAATGGAGTCCTAGATGGTTTGGCTCAAAGGATAGTGTTGGCCTGTGGAGTGAAGGGACCTGGGTTCGATTTCAGTCAAGGGCACATGCCCAGGTTGTGGGCTGATCCCCAGCAAATCAGTGATTTGGCAGCCAATCAATGATTCTCTCTCATCATTGATGTTGTTTCTCTCTCTCCCTCGCCCTCTCTCTTCCTCTCTGAAATCAATAAAAATACATTTAAAAAATATATTGCCAAAATGGAAAATGTTTTATAATACTACAATAAATGCTGCTTGTATTATGGGAGAAATATATTTTTTCTTTTCTTTTTTTGCTTAAGGTAACAAACTAGGTAAAAATCATGGGACCCATATCCAGGCAGTCTGACTCCAAAGTCCACTTTCTTAACTATCACTGGTAGTCAGTACAATAGCTATTATAAAGGCACTAGGGGCCCGATGCATGAAATTCATGCAAGGGTAGGCCTTCGCAGCCCTGGCTTGGCCCTCACAGCCCTGGCTTCATCCAGAAGGCCATCCAGAAGGTCGCCCGGATGGTCATCCAGCTGTTTGGCCATTCGGTCAATTTGCGTATTATGATTTTATTATAGATTATTATAGATATTTACAACTGCCAACATTGCTTAGTGCTCTGTATTATGAGTCCCATCCATTCTCAACACACAGTTGATGTACAAAGCAACCATTCTTGGCCTTACTTGTTAAAATTAGTTATAAACACTGTTATTTTCTACACTACTTCTCTAGGAAATTATCGTCTGATTAGAAAACTTCATCTTGTAGAATTATCAACGTTAACCCCTGCATTTCAAAATGATGAGCCACAGGAGCAAGAGACAGGAAAAGTGAAAACAGACAAGCTGGGGGTGACCCTACAGGGATATTCGCTTCACATTTGTATCCCTAGCACCACGTGGGATGGACACAAGGTAGTCACTGAAAAGTAGTCAAATGGTGTTCGTGAGAAATGTTTTTACCCTCATGTAAAATACTCATGGAGAAAGGAAAAGGAAACCAAAAGGAAGCAGGGGGAACTAGAGTGAGTGAGTGAGTGAGTGTGTGTGTGTGTGTGTGTGTGTGTGTGTGTGTGTGTGAAAGAGAGAGAGAGACAGAGAGAGAGAGAGCGAGCGAGAACACGTGTGTGCCTGCTCTGGGCAAGGCAATGGGCACACAGCATGCTGATTTCAAGAATCAGGGTGGGGACTCCCAGCAGAGAGAGGGGCGGTCTAATACTTAATGGCTGGGAGTGTACCACCTTTCTGAAAGACAATTTGAAAGAGCTTTTAGAGAGGCTGCTAAGGGAGGGGAGGAGGATGGTGATGGCAACTGCAGCGGAACAGGGATTATCAGTAACGAGGATTTTAATTATTTGATTTTAGAAGACAATATAGCTGCAAAATTCTTGATTATGTTTATACAACAAGGGATCAAGATTTTTTATAGCTGAAATTTGATGTTGAATACCTAGCAATATAGCCTTCAAAATAGCTTCCTTTTGTAGCCTTCTCTGTTACAGCTCCGCTATAAAGACATCAAAATCATATTCACCTCCTCCATGAGTGTTCCTTGTCAAAGATACCTGCCTATCTACCAGAGTCCCTCCCAAGAGGCCCTAGAACACACCCAGAGGCCAGCTTCAAACAACATCAGAGCAGGATCTAATTAGCTTCACAAGCGGCATATACAAAGGGAGACCTTGGCAGGCACCAGACCCAGCTAAGGAGAATTCTGCTTCATATGTACAGCAGTTCATACACTGTGGTTGGGTTGATCCTCACAGTCAGCCAGCCTGAGGGTTGACCCAACACACAAAAGGGCCAATAACAACCAAGTTTCAATTACAACAAAAGGGCCCACAAAGCCCACACAAGGGACATTCATAGAGCACCCAGTTCAGGTGACCAAGGAGACAACGCCCCTGGGTTCCACAGGACACCTACTACAAAAAGCCACCCTACAAAGACTGGGAATCATAGCAGATTTTATTAATACATAGAAAAAAAACAACAGGCAGCCCAAGGAGGAAGACAAAGAAACATGCCCCAAATGAAAGAACAGGAGAAATCTTCAGCGAAAGAGTTAAATGAAAGGGGGCAAATGATCAGATATAGAGTTCCAAAAATGGTTATAAGGATGCTCAAGAAACTTAGTGAATACTACAAGGAACTTAGAACTACAACAGCATAAAAAAGGGCCAGTCAGAAATGCAACTTCATGGATGGACCTGGAGAGTATTATGTATGCTAACTGAAATAAGCCAGTCAGAGAAAGACAAGTACCATTATGATTTCACCAGGTAGAATCTAATGAACAAAATAAACTAATAAAGTAGAAACAGACTCATAGAGTCAATACTAGACTGACAGCTGTCAGCGGGGAGGTGGATTGGGAGGCTGGGTGAAAAAGGCGAAAGGATTAAGAAAAAAATAACAACTACAAAACTTGACCAGCCAGTGTGCTCAGTGGTTCAGCATCAACCTATGAACCAGGAGGTCACAGTTTGATTACCAGTCAGGGCACATGCCTGGATTGTGGGCTCCATCCCCAGTGGGGGACTCCATTCCCAGTGGGGGGTGTGCAGGAGGCAGCCGATCAATGATTCTCTCTCATCATTGATGTTTCTATCTCTCTCTCGCTCTCACTTCCTCTCTGAAATCAATAAAAATATATATTTTAAAAAAGATATAAATCACAGAAAAAAGAATATCCCCTTAAAAAAATAAATAAACAAATCATAATATAAGAATGAGGAAATTCTGATACATGCTACAACACAGATGAATCTTGAAAATATTACCTTAAGTGAAATAAGCCAGTTACAAAAGGTCAAATATTATATGATATTTGTATGTTTATTTATATGAAGTACATAGAATAGTTAAGTTCATATAGAGAAACAATAAGAAAAACAGTAGAAGAGTAGTTACCAGGGAGGGGTTGAGGGGAGAGGGAATGGGAGTTAATATTTAATGGATTGGAATTTCAATTAGGATGATAGAAAAGTTCTGGACATGGATAGTGGTGATGTTTGCACAACAATGTGAATGTACTAATGCCACTGAACTGTACACTCAGAAAGGGTTAAAATGAGAAAGGCAGTGACTGTCTCCTGATTCTCAAGTCAAGTTGCTGCAGTGGTTTCTGAAGACACTATTTTATTCATTAACAAACACAGGGTGAGGCAAAAGTAGGTTTATACTTGTTTGTATGGAAAATAAATATTTAATAAATAATAATACAAGAATAACTCTGTAAACCTTTCACATACTCACAACTGTAAACCTACTTTTGCCCCACCCTGTATTTGTTGAGAGCCTACTCTGTGCTAGTCACGAGGCAAGGGACTGCTGCAGAAGTAAATGGACTAGATATGCTCCTTGCAGCTGAATATACAGGGGAGTAAGACACGAGACAAATAATCACACAAATGCATAAATAATTGCAAAATGAAATAAGTGCTGGAAAAGAGGAGAACCAGTTGGTATGGAAGAATAATCAGCAAGGTCTCTCTGGGGAAGTACTATTGAAGCTGAGTTCTGAAAGAAAAGGAAAAGCAACCCAAGCTAACAGAAGGGGAGAAAAAACATTTCTGGTAGAAGGGACAGCATGTATGAAGGGTAAGAAATTCTATTGAGTATTTTATTAAAAGCACAATATGGTTTCAAGGGAGTGCCAAGATCATTCCATTTTCTGTGAGGAGAATAGATTGGAGAAGTGCAACAGAGTAGACTAGAATAGACTGGAAGCAGGCAGACAAGCTGACAGGCTACTCTAATGGTTTGATGGAAGTTGGGGCAGAGTGCTAGTGGTGGAGATGGAGATGAGCGAACAGGTTTGAGAATTATTTGGGAGGTTGACTCATTAAGACATAGTGATGGCAGGATTAAGAGGATAGGGAGGTATGAAGAATGACTCCAGGTTCCTAGCTTGAGTGGATGGATATTGGTGCCATTTATTGAGACAGAGAAGTACAAGGAAGGAGCAGGTTTGGAAAGAGAAGTTCAAGAATTCGATTTTGGATGTAATACAATTTAAATCCCTGTGAAGCATCCAAATGGAGAGATTGAATAGGATGATGGATATACAGATTTGGGATTCAGAGAAGTGGTATGAATGAAAATAAATCAGATGTTGATGCGCATCACTTCCACTGAACTGTATAGTGCTGGACAGGGCTGGAGTGACACGGTGTGGAAGGAGCAGTGACCTGGGCTGGGTATCTAGGGGATCCAGGTTCTTAGACCCAATTCTGTCACCAACCACTCTTGCTGAAACTTCAGTAACACAGGGGGTTGCCCTAGATTGAGGCTTCTTTAATCTTTTCTGGATAAGACTTACCTCTTCTCAAAAATGAATACACACACAAAAATTACACATGATTTCCGGGGTTTATTTAGTTCTTGGCACCTTTTTGTGGACCCCAAATAAGGAACTCCTATCTGACCAGACAACCAACATTTAGGAGGCCTTCCTTGTACAGACTTTAGGTATCTGTTGGTCCTCCAGGCACCCCTAGAAAACGATAGGCCTTGAACCCAGGAGGGGGCACACAGGGCCTATGTCTCCTGGTTCTCTGCCAAAAAATATCCATTACCATGAAGCTAGCCAGTATATCCAAAGGCCCCAATCTACTTTTCAAGGCTTATCTTCTTTCACCCTTCCTTTCTTCTTGGCCTATACTCCACACAAATTGAACTACACACATTCTCCCTTTTCTTGGAATATCCCTTCCTCCTTATCCCCAGACATCCAAACTCTGCCGGTTCTTCTAGGCTTAAAGTGCCTTCTCTATTTCCCCTACCCCTTTTCCCAAACTAGAAGCAACCTTAGCCTACTTCAAACATCCACAGCACTTTGTCTGTATCCCTCTTAAGGAACTTATTGTGTTATATTACAGTTGTGTCTCTCCTACTAAAAGGCAGAAGCACCTGTTATCCTTTAAAAGAATGTTCTCATCTATCCCTTATCTTAGCTCGTTTGAGTGAAAACTGGATCCCAACCACACTGGTCTGATTAGACCTTGGTTTCTGGCTAGACAACAGACTCACCCGCCCCCCACTTGTGTCCATTCTACACAGTGATGTTTAATTTTTTTAAATCTGATTACATCACTTCTCTGAGTAATATTATACATCAACAACTCCCAATTGCCTTCCTCACAAGTTCTCAACTTCAGGGTTCCAACACACCTGCTAGACCTAGTGTGAAATGTCCCAAGTAGTTTCTCACTTTTAATGAAGTACAAGTTAAACAATGTACAAATGTAGAACTTAGAATAGTGTTCAGCACACAGTAAGTGTTATATGGGTGTTAGGCATTACTAATACTGAAATTTTAAGACTCAACAAACAGATATAGCAGATGTTACCACATCCCCCTGGCCCGTTTCTTTTCTTTTTCTTTAAAAAATTGTTTTTAATCCTCACCAAAGAATTTTTTTCCCCATTGATTTTTTAGAGAGAGTAGAAGGGAGGGAGGAGAGAGACAGGGAGGGAGAAAGAGAGAGAGAGAGAGAGAAAGAGAGATATTGGTTGCTTTCCCCACATGCCTCAACAGGGGCCTGGGAATGAACCGAGGAACGTGCCCTTGACTGGGAATCAAACGCGAGACCCTTTGATCCGCAGGCCAGCGCTTTAACCACTGACCCAGATCCAAACCGGCCAGGGCCCCATGGTCCACTTGCGATTTCAGCCCAGCTGCAGGGGACAGTTGTGTGCAGGTTGACTGCAGCTCTTCCCAAGGGTCCTATGGGTCTCCCTGCTTTTCTGCCTAGAGTTTCCTCTTAAAAGCTCACTCAGTTAATGAGCAGGGCAGCCTGGAAGTACAGGGGCATTCATAGGCTTTAATGTTCTTTTTTCTTTTTTATTTATTGAGTTTTTGAGAGCGGGGGGAGGGATATAGGGAAGGAGGCAGGGAGAAAGAGAGAAACCTTGAATTGTTCCACTTATTTACACATTCATTGTTTGATTCTTGTATGTGCCCTGACCAGGGATCCACTGGCAACCTTGGCGTATCTGGAGGACGCTCTAACCCTACCCAGCCAGAGCAGGCATTGATTTTCAGCTGATGAATTATCTCCGCGGCCCGCCCCCCCCCCCCCCCCCCCCCGTCCCTACGTTGCTACAACTACCAACCATGATCCAGGGTTAGATAACAGAAACCTTAACTACAGTACAGTGTCCGAATCCCTGGCGCCTTTATAAACACCTTCCTGTGGAACTTCAGGCCATCTCCCTTACCCTATGATCCTCCTGCTTTGGGCCCACTAGCACATGTTGAAAGGACAACACCTGAGTATCTGCTTCTTCAAGAGTCAATGAGCTGGGATGGAAAAGAAAACAGAGACTGCAAGGTCACAGGTCCCAAGGAGGGGGTGCAAAGGGAGTGGAGGCGCCTTGAGCCTTTCTTTCGTCCTAGGCTCTAAGCGGAGTTAATCAGCCTTCAGGAGATTGAAGTACCTCCAGCCACAAGCGGAATTAGAGGCTGACCCTGCGCAGGCGCAGGGAGGAGTCTAGCATTCCCTCCCAGGCTCACCCCACAACCTCCCCTAGACTAGGGCCAGAGGGAGAGCACAGTATCCTGCACGAGGAGCCTCTCTTCTGTGACCCCTTCTTCCTCGTAAGGCTCTCAGACCGCCCTAGAATGGTTTGAGAGCCCAGCTTTCTGAGGCCGTCAGGCCGCCCCTCGCTACCAGCCCGACCGAACCTCGAAAGCGGGTGCCAGTCTAGGCGCCAAGACAGGAAGGGCCGCTCGACCTCTCGTGACCGACCCTCCTCGCCACCATTCTCACCTCTTTGTCCGCTGCCTTCTCCTCAATGCCTAGCAGCGCGTACAGGTCCATCTGTAAGAGCTCCTTGGCCACCGACATGGTTCCAACCCTGACTGGATTCGTACTACAACTCCCAAGAGTCTAAACGTGCGCGGGACTCTTCCCTAAGACTGTCGGCCCCGAGACGCTAAATGGCGCTTAGCCCCCTGGGAAATGTCGTGTTCTGTGTCAAGCTTGATTGCCACTGAGGGCAGCGGGCTGTCGTAAATGAACTACAACTCCCAGCAGTCCTCGCGACCGCCGCTGTTGCTCTTCGACTAGGATGGCCGGTCGCGATTTCCCTGCGGGAGGCCGTGGCAGGCTTGCGCGAGTGGGTGTGGGGGACAGGGGCGGAGCTGGGTGAAGGTCCACGGGGCGCCGTACCTCGCAGGCGTGATCTCAACTCTGCTGACTGTGCCTCGCCACGCCACGCCACGCCACGCCAGGAACCAGGATGGAGAGTAGGTGCTACGGGTGCACTGTCAAGTTCACCCTCTTCAAGAAGGAGGTGAGTCTTCTCTCCCCGTTGTACTAGAGGGCCAGGGAGAACGCAGAGTGGAGGGAGCTACACTGGACTTGCAGCCCATAGACTGCTTTTCCAGCCTTTTCCAGCAGTATGGTTTTCAGTCACTGGGCCTTAGTTTCCATTTCTGTAAAATGGGGCTAGCACTCCCTCGCTTGCCGACTGGTGTGGGTCCAGTGAAGTAATGGATGGGAAAGCTTTCTATAAACTGTAAAGCGCGCTCCTCTGGGTTTTGGAAAGCTAGACTTTTCTGTCTGCCAAGTGTAGGATCCGGCTGTTTCCTCCCCTCGATCCTGCTTCTTCTCCGCAGCCCAGTGACCACTCTCCATCACGCCTTGTCCCCTTACTCTCTGCTCTGAAACCTTCACCATCACGCAGCCTGCCCTTCCTGTTTCTTCCGTTAGGTTACCAACCTTTCTCCTGCCCGCAGGGCTCCAGGGCAGAGTCTCTCCGCTCTTCAGCACAGACCCCTCGGTTCCCTTGGTAAACTGCAGGCTTCCTGTACCTCAGCAGTGACTAGGAGATAGAAACCACACAGGTTGAGTGAAGAGCACGTAGGGAGGCAGGTCTGTGCAGTACTAGGAAAGCTGGGTTTGGGAGTCAGGGTGGTCAGAGTTCAAATTTGAGTTCTGTTGTCTTGTTCATAGGGTGACTTTTGTTTGGGCAAGTCATGTAACTTCTCTGACTTCACCTAAAATAGGAACAATAATGCTGGACATCAGGATTAAGTAAAATAGTGTGTCGAAACTGTGAGGATTAAATCAGCTGATGAATGTTAAATACTGAGCTTAGTGCTGACACACAGTAAGTGCTTAATAAATGGAGGCCATTGTTATCATCCCATCCTCAGCCAAAGCCTCCCTCCATCATTGCTGGAGCAGAGATGGCGTGAGCTCTGCACTTTCTCTGATTCTCCTTTGTTGAAGAGTCAGTGACCAAGGGGCTTTGCCTGTTTGTCTTCTATACCCCAGTGTGAGGAAATTGAAGACCAGTTAGACAGAAAGCATGGAAATTTTGTATGAAGCATTACCTGATTTGAATAAAAGACTGGAGATTGAGGAATCACTTTACTCCACCCTTGTGTCTTCCCAGGCCTTAGGGTCCCCGCTTCTCATCCTCAGCAGCTGTTCATGACTTCAGTGTCTTCTCTCTGGGTGCTCAGAGAGTGTCAGGAGGAGCCCACCTGGGTGGTTGAGAGGTGGATAACTCTGCTTCGTGTTTCTTGTAGATTGGCTGTAAGAATTGTGGCCGGGCCTTCTGTTCCAGCTGCCTTAGCTTCAGTGCAGCAGTGCCCCGGGCTGGGAACACTCAACAGAGAGTCTGCAAACAGTGCCACGAGGTCCTGACCAGGTGAGAAGCTGACAAGGGCGAGGATTCAACCAACCATGGCAGCAGGCAGCTGGCCAACCCTTGTAGCCTGTGCTCTGTGGCCTGAGGTCAGCCCAGGAAGTGTTTGGGATTGGGGGGCACTGATTGGCAGATGTCAGGACTTCTGAAACCAGATTTCTTCTCTATAGAGGATCTTCTCCTGCCAATGCCTCCAAGTGGTCACCACCTCAGAACTATAAGAAGTAAGTGCTGAAGGGACAGAGACAATGTGGATGGGGGAAAGGACAAGGAAGCCCCAGGGTAGGACTCTCTTCCCAGCCTCGAGATCAAATGAACACAGGGTTAGGAGAATATCCATCTTGAAGGCTCCTACCTGCCCTCTTGGGATCATAAAGCAGCTCATTAGCCCTCTCCCCAGAAACAGTTCTTGATACACATCCTTTCTGTTGGACCCTCTGCCTGGGCAGTTGGGTTGAGCTGCAGGCCAACATGCATGAGGACCACAGAAGATTGTCGATTGGAGGCCTCCCTAGAGGCCTAGAAATGATTTGAATGGGGAAGAGTGAGTGGGTGCCTTCACCCCTCCCTTTTGCCTTCTTCAAGAGCCTTTATGTCATACCCTGCCAGGCGTGTGGCAGCCTTGGAAGCCAAGCAGAAGTCCAGCACTCCCCAGAGCCATGGACTGACCCAACAAGACCAAGTCATCGCTGAGCGCTTAGCACGGCTCCGCCAGGAGAACAAGCCCAGTGAGTAGGGGCAGGCAGGGTGGCCTAAAGCAGCAGTCGCCAACTGGTGGTCTGCAGACCACTGGTGGTCCATGAGGTCCAAAAGGTTGGCGACCGCTGGCCTAAAGGACACTCTCGGGGGCTCCTGGGACTGGGATCCCTCTGGACCTTACAAATTTCCCCCATGCCAATTGCAGAGTCAGTGCCTTCACAGGCAGAGATAGAAGCCAGGCTAGCCGCTCTGAGGGGTGAAACCCAGAGTTCCATCCCTTCCACCCAGGAGATGGAGGCACGGCTTGCTGCGCTGCAGGGCAGAGTTCCACCTTCTCAGACTCCCCAGCCGGTGAGTGCTGTGGCTTGAGAGGGAAGGGGGTCCTAGTACATGTGTGCTTATGTACTCTGTAGGAGTTGGCAAGCCTCTGACTCCCACCCCCTGATCCTCGGGTCTGCTGCCATGCCAAGGAACCAGGGACAAGCGGGATTGGATGGGGCAGGAAAGAGTGGCCCCAGTCTGGTTGGGGACGGTCATACTTACTCAATTATGTGGGCCCTGGATTCGCCCGTTTCCCTTTGGGAACTCCTCAGCATTCACTGACATAGACTGCTCTGGACCTTATGGTGCGGCTTCCCCCTTTCCTGATCCCCACTGAGGTTCCCTCCTCTGAGCAGGTGCATCAGCCACCAGATACCAGGACCCAGGCCCAGCAGGCGCAGGATCTGCTGACACAGCTCACAGCAGAGGTGGCTATTGATGAGAGCTGGGAAGGAGGAAGCCCAGGTAACTTCACCTGGGCCCCAGGGACCTGCCCTCCTTTTTCCCCAGGTGGGAGAGGCTCTGCTGCCCACTGGGAGGTGAATATATGTAAATCAGAGAACAATCAACATTATAAGAGCTACCATTTATTGAGTGTCTACTTCTCTGGGAGCCAGTGTAAGCCTAGTGGATAGTGTGTGGACTTTAGAATCAGTCAGTGATTCTCCTACCACTTACCAGCTGTGTGATCCTGGGAAAGTCTCACTTTCTTCATCTGTAAAATGGAGGTGTGTGTGTTAAAACCTACCTTGTGGGAAGTTTCGAGGAATAAATGAGATTATCCAATTAGCTCTTAGGACCCTGCCTGGCTGTAGTAAGTGCTCAATGAATGTTCTTTGCAATGATGATGATGATGAGGAGGAAGAGGCTACTTAAATTTAATTAAAATTAAATTTAAAATTCTGTCCCCTCAGTGGTACTAGCCACATTTCAAGTGCCCAGTTCCACGTGTGGCTCATGGCTACCATCTTGGACTGCACAAATATAACCATGATATGGAATATTTCCATCATTATAAAAATTATATTGGATTGTGCTATTCAAAGGCTTCAGAGCAGTGGTTCTCAACTAAGGATGATTTCCCCTCCTTGGCCCTTTTGACAGTGTCTGGAGGCTTTCTGGTTGCCACAACTTGGAATTTACCACAGCCACCTAGTGAGCAAAAACTAAGGATGCCGCTAAAACATCATATAATGCACAGGACAGCCCCACAACAAAGAATTATCCTGCCCAAAATGTCAATAGAACCACCATTGAGAAACCCTGCTTTAGAGACACAATCTCTCTTTGAACATCCTCAGTAATCCGTAAGATGCATACTCTTATTATCCATATTTTATAAATGAGGAAACTGAGGCCTGGTGAGCTTAAGGAACTGGATCAAGATCACACAGCCATTAAGTAATAAAGCTAGGACTTGAACCCAAAGCTGTCTGCTTTCAAACCCCTTGGTCTGATATTGAGCTTAAGGGAACATGTCAAAGCCACACCCACTCTGTCAAAATTCTTCCAGCCCAGTAACACATAAGACCTCAGGTTCTGTCATGTCCTCTATGTGCTGGTTCCTGGAAATGCTGACTCAGCCTGTAAGGCAGAGAACTTTGGCCTCCCATAACCTGATTATTTGGAGCATTGATTCTCATACCATTTTCCCCCCAATATAAAACACTGGTAATCATAGAGGTTTTTTCCAACTATATCCATCCCAACCCACCTGATATTTTAACATGCTGTTCTTAGGATGGGCATCTCCTTTGTAATATAAACCATGGAAGCTAGTGCTGAACAAAAAGCTGATGCTCTGTAGGTTTTTATAAAATGTTGAGAAATGGGCTCAGTGGCTTCTGATGAGAGATCTTGGAGTAGCTCTGCCTCCCTGACTGCATTGCTCCTTCCAGCTGTCTCTATTCAGAATGACCTCAACCAGGGTTGGCCAGACGGCCTAAGTGCAAATTCCAAGGGGCAGGCCACCTGGTCCCTGGATGGGGAGAAGAGCAGGCTGCTGGCTGAAGCTGCGGTCGAGCTGCGGGAGGAGAACACGAGGCAAGAGCGGATCCTGGACCTTGCCAAGCGCCTGGCTGTGCTTCGGGGGCAGGACCCTGACAGAGGTAGAACCTGGGGAGCAGCCCCCACTCTCAGGGCAAGTTCTGTGAAAGGGCTGTCAGGCTCAGGCAGGTGCTGGGGGTCTCTATACCTGGGGGTTTATCAAGCTCTGCCCAGAACCACAAGGAAAGTACTGGAGCAAAGCAGTGGCTGAGGAATAAGTGGCAGCCATCAGGGGGCAGGGGACCCTCACTGCCTTCAGGTGCAGAGCCTTCTGTTCCTGACCCCAAGCCCTGCCGGGTGGAACAAGGAGTGGGAGGCCTAATCAGAATGGCTGCAGAGACTGCTCATCTCTGGACCAAGTGCCACTGGAAACCAAACCAGCTCCTGGGAGCAAGAGTATAGCCGGTGAACTCTCTCAACTCACTCCTCCCCTGCTCCTACCTCTCTCCCTCTTCAAGTGACCCTCCAAGACTATCGCCTCCCAAACAGTGATGATGAGGATGAGGATGAGGAGACGGCCATCCAAAGAGTCCTGCAACAGGTGGGCCTGCCTTACCCACTGACCACCCTTGGTCCTGCCCCTCTCTCACTGTCCCACCGCACACCTGGCCCCATTCATCCTGCCAGTCGCTCTGCAGCTGCTGTTCCAGCTGAGGTCCCTCTGTCCCTATGACCCAGACCTGCCCCCTGGCCCCTTGAGATGGGGTGACAGCAGCCATAGGCAACAAATAAAGGAAGATGGGTTGAGAAGCTAAGGCCACAGCACCTTCAGGGGCACGGGGGAGGACCTGGGCCACGAGCAGGGAGCTATACTCTTTGCCCTGTCCACAGCTCACTGAAGAAGCTGCCCTGGATGAGGCAAGTGGCTTTAACATCCCCGCAGAGCCAACACTCCAACCCCTGGCCAAATCCTGCAGGGCAGAGCCTAAGGTGAGAAAAGCCCCAGACACAGACTGCGGGGCCTCCACAGCCTCTCCCCTGACTGGCTGATGCTCTGGCAACAGCCACCCCACCTATACTCCCTTAGGGACCTTACTTCCCCCATTCCTACTGCTCCCCGAAGGCTCAGGCTATGGCCCCCAGGCCTGAGGCTGAGGAAGAGCAGCTCCCTTGGTGCTGCATCTGCAATGAGGATGCCACCTTGCGCTGTGCTGGCTGCGACGGAGACCTCTACTGTGTCCGCTGCTTCCGGTGGGTGCAGGGAGAATGTTCTGTGAGACTGGGAGGGCCCAAGGGCTACCTGTGATCCCTGACATGTTTCTCTTTTTCCACAGGGAAGGCCATGAGGCCTTTGACCTTAAAGAGCATCAGACATCTGCTTACCACCCCCCACACACAGGCCAAGAACACTGAGGAAACCCTGGTCCTCCCAGGAAGGTCGTCCTACAGGCAGTCACACAGGCTGGGGCACCCACCTCTGGGCCCAGACTCGGGGCATCTGATAGGAGAGAATTTCAAGCTAGACTGCTCATGGGTGCACCCCTTCCTGAGCCTCGATGTCCATGAAGGGGGAAAGATTCTGCATTGGAAATGATGACTGGAGGAGCCAGAGGGAAGGCAGAAGTCAGGAGCCCTCCACCAGCAAAGCCTGGACTGGAAAGACCAGACTGAATCTAAGAACGAGCCTGAAACCTGCTCAAAGGCCCCAGCACTTAATGTATCAAATAAAGTATGTTGAGTCCTTGGGCCCAGCATCGTTGATCTCTAGAACCTGTGGGCCCTGAGCCTGGGTCCTTGGAGAGGTGGCAAAAGCAAAGTAGGCTATAAGTCCAGTCCTACGGAGTGAGGGAAAGGATTGAGCCTCATGTAAGATTCTCCTGCCAGGAACAGTACTGCCTGTCTCAGAGGCCTCATAGACCATGGGCATGAATATTTGTTCAACTGAACGGAAGTGTGGGTCCTGCTCTGGGCAGCCCAACTTAGCCCCAGCCCCCACGATCGTGGATTCTCAGACTCTAGTACTCAGATGCTGCATGCACAATGGAAGCACACCCTGCTTCCTGCCTTATTCCCAAAGGGTACTAACTTCCAGGGCTCCTGTCCCAACCTGCCTGCCATTCTGATTCAGTGTCTGTTGCTAGAAACTCCCTCCTGGCTTGACCCCTGACCTTTTAGCCTGAATCCTATCCCTCTCTGCTTAGCTCCTGCTTTTCCTCTTCCCCTGGCTGGAGCCAGCTCTGAAAAGAGTCCTCAGCCTGGGGCCTCCTGCCTCATCTAACAGGGGAGGAGGTTTCAGCCTTCCCTGATGTCCCAGACCCAGATTGCTTTTTCCTGTTGCCTCCTCTGGGATTCAAAACTAGTCTTTGCCACTTGGGCTCCTGTTGATGATGACAGGATGCTTTGTGTCTTAGCCTCAGGGCCTTGCTAGAGTTGTGATCTCGGAGGCAGAACTCTGACCTTCATTTTTAAATTCTCAAAGATTGGATGGATGGATGGATGGTGAGGTGTGAGGCTAGAGTGTACCAGGATGCTCGTCTCCTGGTAAAGCACTTCACCCTCTCCCTCTCCCACCCCTCAGCACAGATATGCTCCACACTCCATTCAGCTGGGACTCCTAAAGGTTTTATCCACTTGGCTGTCAAGGAAAACACTGGGCAGCAGCCATGACTGGCTCCCAGAAAGCCCAACTGACAAGAACTAGCTGTGACTGTACATACAACAGGGGTGGCCACATGTGACCTCCTCAACTTCCAGTGTTCCTTGTCCATGTCCCAAGGAGCCACTTCCCTCTCAGCCCAGGATCCAGAGGCTCGGGGCAGGCCTGACAGTGCTGAGGCTGCTAAACGTAGTCTCACAAGTCTTATTTCTGAGGCCGACTGAGTCTCCGGAGTTTCTTGAGTTGACTGAGCAGTTCGGAGATAAAAGGCTGAAGAAGAAATGGGTGAGATTAAGACATGGAGTCACACCCACCACCATACTGTCCTCCCTAATATCTCCCTTACCCCATCTCCTAGAGCCAGGGAAGGGGGGAAAGATGCAGGCCCAAGCTTTCCTTTCATTAGTTTCCTCCCCACTGGGCCTCCTCTAACCCCCAGAACAGCAAAGCATCCTTACCTCTGTGGGGCTGGGACAGTCTCGGAGAAGAGCCTGGGTAGAAGAGAGCAGACAGTGGGTCCTGAGCCACCACACTTTCCCATAAGCTCCCACTCAGTCTTCCAGGAATTCCCTCTGATTTGGTTCTCCCACTCCACCCAAGGAGGCAGAACCTGGGTTCTTAGGTTCCCCTTAGTCCAAGCCCAGCTTCCAACCCCAACCCCTGGCCGCAGCGCCTAGCCCCCATTCTACCTCCAACTGAGTTTTCTGCTCCTCTGTGGATAGTTCCAGGAGATCTTCCAGGTCAATCTCCAGCTCAGAAGAGGTTGGTTGATCCTGTTTGGGAATCACATGGGGCTCAGAGAGGCCTGGCCAGCTAGTGCTGGAGTGAAAGTTACTGTCAAGGGCTCACCCATTCCCCACTCTATTTTCCATGTCCAGTTCCTCTCGTCTTCTTCAAACCACGCATTCATCCTTCCATAACAGTTACTGGACACATACTGTGATCTACCAGAATGGCCCTAGAAGTCTTTAAAAAGAGTGTCTGTTTTAATTTCAGCAGTTTTATATATATTGTTGGTAGAGATGTAAATGGTGCAGCTGCTTTGGAAAAGTTTGGTCGTTCCTTAAAATGTTAAATATATATTTATCATCTGACCCAGCAATTCCACTCCTAGGTCTATTCCCAAAAGAAATGAAAACATGTCCACACAAAAAATTTTCTCATGAACGTTCATAGCAGCATCATTTATACTAGCCAAAAAGTCTAAAACAACCCAAATGTCCATCAACTGATGAATGGATAAATAAAATATGATATAGCCATGCAATGTTACTTATCAATAAAAGGAACAAAGCACTGACTCATGCTACAACATGGATGAACCTTGAAAACATTGTTAAGTGAAAGAAACCATTTATAAAAGACTACATATTATATGATTCAATTTGTAGGAAATGTCCAGAATAGATAAATCTATGGAGACACAAAGTAGATTAAGTGGTTTCTTCGGGCTGGAAATGGTGGTGGTAGGGAATGAGGTATGACTGCTAATGGGTTCAGGGTTTCTTTTAGGGGTGATAAAAAGGCCAAAAATTAGATTGTGCTGGTTGTACAAACATTTGAAGATATTTAAAATATGAAATTTCCCACTTTGAGTGGTTAATTATATGGTATGTGAAATAAAGCTATCTTTAAAAGTTATTATAGTCGCCCTAGCCGGTTTGGCTCAGTGGATAGAGCCTCAGCCTGTGGACTGAAGGGTTCCAGGTTTGATTCTGGCCAAGGGCACATGCCGGAGTTGCAGGTTCGATCCCCAGGAGGGGGTGTGCCGGTCAATGATTCTCTCTCTCACCATGCTTCTATCTCTCTCTCCCTCTCCCTTCCTCTCTGAAATCAATAAAGATATATATTTTTAAAGTTAGTATAGTCATTGAAAAAAATTAATTACTGAGATTATAAAATTGAAGATGAAAGAAACTCAAGAGAATAAGAAGACAAGCCACAGGTTGGGAGAAAATATTTGCAAGAGATATATCTGATAAAAAACTGTTAACCAAAATATACAAAGAACTTTTGAAACTCATAAATAAGAAAAGGACAATTTAAAATGGGCAAAAGACCTGACCAGATGCCTCACCAAAGAAGATACACAGATGGCAAATAACAGTTGAGAAGATACTCAATATTACATGTCATTAGGGAATTGCAAATTAAACCAACCATTAGATACCACTGCACACCTATTAAAATGGCAAGAAATCTAAAACACTGACACCACCAAATGCTGGTGAGGATGCAGAGCAACGGGAATTCACATTCACTGCTGGTGGGAATACAAAGTGGTACAGTCACTTTGGAAGACAGTCCTCTTATTACAAAACTAAACACAGTCTTACCATATAATCCAGCAAGTGTGATCCTTGGTATTTACCCAAATGACTTGAAAACACTTCCACACAAAAACCTGCACACAAATATTTATAGGAAGTTCATTCATAATTGCCAAAACTTGGATGTTACAAAGATGTCCTTCATTAGGTAAAAGGATAATAAACCATGGTACGTCCAGACAATGGAATATTACTCAGCATTAAAACAAAATGAGCTGTCAAGCCATGAAAAGTCATGGAGGAACCTTAAGTGCATACTACTAAGTGAACGAAGCCAATCTAAAAAGTCTAGAGATTGTATAATTCTAACTATATGATATTTTGGAAAAGGCAAAACTCTAGAGACAAGGAAAAGATCAGTGGCCGCCAGGGTTGTGGGGAAGCTGGGATGAATAGGTGATACACAGAGAATCTTCAGGGCAGTGAAGCTATTCTATATGATATTATAATAGTGGAGACATGTCAATATACATGTGTCAAAACCATAGAATGCATAACACCAAGAGTGAATCCTCATATAAAATATGGACTTTGGGTGATTACGATGTGCTGGTATAAATTCATCAGCTGTAGCAAGTGCACTGCTGTAGTGGGAAACGTTGATAGTAAGGGAGACTATGCATGTGTGGGGACGGGGAATAATGGAACTCTGTACATTCTGCTCACTTCTGCTGTGAACCTAAAACTGCTCCAAAAATCAAAGTCTATTTTCTAAAAAAAGATGGGAGCTCAAGGGCCAAGATTTAATAAACTTAATAATTTTTACTGCTTCATCAAGGACTTTCATAAGTGAAAGTGGCGTGGTGGTGAAGAACATGATTACTAGTGCAGGTTGGTGTCACTTTCCTTTTTAATGTATTGAGGTGACATGGGTTAACAAAATTAAATAGATTTCAGGTGTACAATTCTATAATCTGTATATTGTATTGTGTGTTCACCACCCCAAGTCAAGTCTCCTTCCATCACCATTTATGCCCCCTTTACCCTCTTCTACATCCTCCCATCCCTTCTCCCTCTGGTAATCATACTGTTGTCTGTGTCTATGAGGGTTTTTTTCTTTTTTTCTTAATCCCTTCACCTTTTTCACCCAGCCTGCCAGTGCCCCTCCCCTCTGACATCTGTCAGTCTGTTCTCTATATCTATGAGTCTATTTCTATTTTGTTAGTTAATTTTGTTCATTAGACTCCACATATAAGTGAACTCATATGGTACTTGACTTTCTCTGACAGGCTTATTTCACTAAGCATAATACTCTTAGATCTATCCATGCTATCGCAAAAGGTAAGATTTCCTTCTTTTTATGGCCAAGTAGTATTCCATTGTGTAAATACACCACAGCTTCCTTATCCACTCATCTACTAATGGACACTTGGGCTGCTTCCAGATCTTGACTATTGTAAATAACACTGCAATGAACATAGGGGTGCATGGTGTCACTTTATTGATTAATTCTAAGAGCCATCATTGCTTTTGCATCATCAGTACAAGTGTCAACATAGTGAAAAAGGCGAACAACATCTTAGTATTACTGTGAAAATAATCATGGGCCCCCTGAAATGGTCTTGGGAACCCCTGGAGTCACCAGAACACACTTCAAGAACTGCTGCCTTATCCATTTTTCTATTAGGTTTGTTCAGTTTTTTTCTTACTGATTAAAAAATAAGATTAGCCCTAACATTCCACATATTATAGAAATATCATTTGTTCAGAAGGGTTTGGGGAAATATGTGTATGTGTTTAAATAGTTAAATCTAATGATCTTTTCCAGTTTACGTTTTGCTTCCTTTTTAAGTTCTTTCCATATTGATTTGGATATTTTATATTAGCCTTTACAAACTTCACCTTTTTTCATTTGATTATTAATCCTTTGGGATAATAATAAATATGTGTCAAGTGGCTACTGTGAACTTGGGAATTCAGTGAACAAAACAAAGAACCTGCTCTCAAAGAGCTTACATGTTAGGGTGAAAGTGCTAATGTAGAACCCTGGCGCTGTGTTCATAGACATAATAGAAATAGATGTACTAAGTAATCAAGTTGTGTAATTTAACTAAAGGTAAAGGCTATTGGAGGAACTTTTTGGACTATGGAAATGTCCCATATCTTGATTGGGGTATTGGATACATTATAGCAAAGTACATTCATATGTAGACTTTATTCTATAATTGATTTTTTAAAAAATATTTTTTATTGACTTCAGAGACAAATTAACAGTTTTGGTCCTTCCATTCCTTTTTCAAAATAAATAGTGCTAGGTGTCTAAGATAGCTCTTTCATCCTAAGCTCCAGACTTTCCCCTTTGCTTCCTTGGTTTCTAGCTCATCTGATTCAGCATTCATTCATTTAATGCACATTTGTTGAGAGAATGTTGTACACCAAGCATTGTGACGAATACTGGGGTTATAATTGCAGGACAGACAGACATGATCCTGCCCTTGAAAAGCTTATCCTCTCCTGAGGGATACAGACATGTGAAAAGGCAGTTGCAATAGGGTGGTAGGCACGCTGACGAGATACTTTGGGAGAATATGGAAGGGGAACCTAACCAAGCCTGGGGTTTAGGAAGGCTTTCTGGAAGGAAGTGACCTCTAACCTGAGACCAGAAGGCTGAGTAAGAGTTAGCCAGATATTTAACTTCTGGTCATGATGGAGCAGCAGGGACCAGATTTATTATCCCAACATAAGCACTAGAACACTAGACAAAAATATATCAACAGTGTTTTCAGATATTGGACAAGAAGTAGCTCAGAAATACCCGAGAGAGAAGGGAAGTGAAAGGGGTAATCTCTATACTTGCCCTGAATTGCTTTCTCGAGGCAATTTCCAGACAACAGAGCTGAGAGGGAGATTCCAAGCAGAGCACAGTGGTCTTGCTAAGTTGATATGACAGAGATCAGAATTCAGGGTTGAGGTGACTGGAATTTGCTGGACAAAGTTCTGGAGAGGAGGCAGTTACAAAGAAAATAACCTTCAGAAATCTACAAAAGGGGGTCTCTGAAGTCTGCTGAACACAAGATGCACATTCGTAGGGTAAGACTTCACAAAGCCAGGCACCATGAGACTCCGAAAGCACAGAGATGAACAGGTCCCAGACCTCACAGAGGCGTGGAGACAAATCAGAGTCCACCCAGCCAGAGCAGACAGTCAGCACTGACCATGCAGGGATTCAGTAGAGACCTCAGAAGAGCCATGCTTCATTACGGGGGTAAATTATTCTCTAGATTAAAGGCAACTCTAGACTAATGCTAACACAGCTTAAAAACAAGCCTCAGCAGAACCACAAGTAGCTAAACTTCCTACTAGGATAAAGCCCAACATTCTTTAAAGGAAGAAAAAAGAATCCAGTTACTCAACAACATAAAATTTACACTACAATTCAGTATCCAGGCAAAAATCACTAGTCATGGCAAGAAGCAGAAAATGTTCCCTATAAACTAGGAGGAAGATCAGTGAATAGAATCAGACCCAGAAATGACAGAGATGATGGAATTAGCAGACAAGGAAAACATGAACACAGTAATGATGAAAACAGAAGATCTGAGAAAGAACCAAACATCTAGAGATGAAAAATACAATATTTTAAATAAAAATTTTACTGGGTGGAAATAACAGCATACTTGCAGAAAAAAAGGATCAGTTGAACTGGAAGATAGAGCAAAAGAAACTAGTCAAAATGAAGCACAGAAAGAAAGAAACCTGGGCAGTGGGAGAAAAGGAACAGAACAGAGTTTTGGTGACCTGTGGGATAATATCAAGTGGTCTAGCATACATGTAATTTGAAATCCCAGAAGTTGGGGGTGAGATTATTATATAGAATACAATAAAGATATATTCTAATTATTAGAATTCTGCCTCTAAAATATATTCTGATTAGAATTCTGCCTCTAAAAAAGTATTAGTGCAGCCAAAAAAACAACAACCACACATATTTTTATTCTCTCCTGAGGATATGTTTATTGATTTGAGAAAGGAAGAGAGATAGAGACAGACAGACAGAGAGAGTATGAGAGAGAGAGACATCAATTGGTTGCCTCCTTTATACACCTGGACCAGGAATGGAATATACAACCTTTTGTGTATTCAACCAACTGAGCCACCAAAAATTTTTATATGACTTATAATGTTATATTAAATATAAGGAACATATATTACCTAGAGTCAGATTGTCCCTGCAGTCTGGAGTTGAGAAATGGGCTCATATCATAATCCATATTCTTTCCCTCAAGTTTTTTTTGAATTCTCAGAAAATGAGCAGATACATCAAACAACTCCTGCTGAGATGAACAAGTGTGGTACGCTTGTGACTCTATATTTCATGTGGCGGTACCCTGCCAGATATGGCCCCTTTCTCAGCTCCACTCCCTACTCAGGCCCTTACTCCTGACCTCTCTGCCCTGGGACTAGCCATGGAGTAAGATTCAGAGATGAACTAATAATGTCTGTTTTCACAAGTTCATTGGCAGTATTTTTTTAAAGTTGGAAGGTTAATAGATAGTTTCTTAAAATCTTACCACACTAAAAGAGCTGCATCAAGCCCTAGGCAGTTTGGCTCGGTGGATAAAGTGTCGGCCTGCGGACTGAAGGGTCCCAGGTTCGATTCTGGTCAAGGGCACATGCCTGGGGTTGCAGGCTCAATCCCCAGTGGGAGGCATGTAGGAAGCAGCCGATCAATGATTCCCTCTCATCATTGATGTTTCTCTCTCTCGCTCTCTCTGACATCAATGAAATCAATAAAAATATTTTTTTTTACAAAAAGAGCTACATCAAAATGCTAGCTGCCACCAGGAAAACATAGTGTCATGAAATCCATAGGAAAGGAATGTATCAAAATCTGGGGTGATCAACAGTGTCTTCCCTGCTGCTGTGTGCATTAGATTTAGCCCAAGGCAATGATTGGTGACCTTGGCAGGAGCTCTCAATAGAGTTGGGGGAACAGAAGCCAGATTTTGATGGTTTGAATGGTGATAGGAGAGGGAAAGGTAAGTAAAGGATGTGAGTATGGACAAATCCTTTAAGTAGTCTTATTGTAAAGGAGACACGAACTATGGGATGGTAATTAGAATGGGGCACATTGATGAATGAGAGTGTTTTTAAAATAGGAGAAACTTATGAGTGTTTAAGCCCCTGCTTAGTAGCCAAATCCACACTCCCCCTCTGGACAACAGGAGCGCTAGAGCCCCAAATCTGTTTGTTTGGGTTGGATCCAGACTTGCTTCCTCTGAAGACCCCAAAGCAGGCTGTACACCCTATGAGAAGAGGTGGGGCCCTTCATCAAAGGAAGGTTGGGTCCCATTAAAAAAACTAAACAAGTAGTGATGTATCCCTGGAACCATTTCCAGTTGTGCCATTTAAGGTGGACATGTAAGGAGAGCCCTAGTGGGTGGCGAGGGGCCCTGTGAAGTTAGAACGGGGGTCGGGTAAGTCTGGAGGCTCTACTGCCTCCATCTCTGCCCAAGGTGATCAGCCACTTGGGGCTTCCCCAGTCACTTGGCTGTTTCCGGATGAAAAAAGCAGGGATTGGGAGAGGAACTGCCACCTGCACCTTTGGACAATCACCATGGCAACTGCAGGCCAGGTATTTTATTTCAGTCATTGCCTGGGAGCGGTCCTCCTACATGCCCTGTTGGAAATGTTTTAAGTTCATTATTGTACAGCTTTCCCCCTCCTTCCCCCCCCTTAATCTTGCAAAACAAGTTTTGGCTAGTATCTTCCTTTGATGCCCGGAAGGACTTGCCCTGAGGTGTCTGAAATATGAGACTTTTCATGCAAGTGCACAACAATCTGAAATTGAAACTGATTCAGAGAGAGGGTGCTGGCAGTAGTGACCAGCAGGGGAGGTGTCCTGCAAGGTCAGAGCAGACTCAGGCCAAGAGAGTTTGCCTCTCCCCTTCCCAGGTCAGGACATCTGCAACCTGCCCCAGCATGCAGCAGGGAACATGGTCAACACCTGGACCAAGCAGCCATATGACCCAGTGAGCCTCACAAGGCAGCTTGGGCCACATGGACGACTCCTCCCCACCCAACCACAGAGCTGCTGGCAGAGCCCTTTCCTGGAAGAATCACAGGCTCTTGCTTCCCACAAGAAAGAGAAAGAGAGAGAGAGAAAGAAAAAAAAAAGGACTGAGTCAAGAAAGAGGAGAAATAAGGACCATGGTATGAGGACAAGGAAGACTTCTAGTTTCTGGCTTGGTACAGTGGCTCTCTGCCAGCCACATGCTAGAGTCAACTGTGGAGCTTATAAAAAAGACCAGTGCCTGGGCCCCACCCTCGAATATTCTAATTAAATTCAGTTGAGGTGCAGCCAGGGCACTGGTTTTTTTCCTGAAGTACTTCAGGTGTGTGGAGAACCACTAAATGCACAAGTAAGTGCTCAGGCTCTGCGGGCAGAGCCCTGGCTGCAGCCCTGAGTACCGTAGCTTCCTAGCTACTGAACATCGCTAAGCTTCCATGTCCTCCAGGGTGAAATAGTAGCTACCTAGTGGAGTCGTGGGGGGGCTGAATGAAATAACACACATCAAATGCTGGCACTGTGCCTAGCAGGTGCTTAAGTGCTCAAAATGTTTTCTTGTTAAAGCAGTGGTTGCTACTACATTAGGATCCCAATGTGGAGCTAGTTAAGTACTTCCCATGACAAGGGGCCAAGACAAAACCCATCCTTTGCCCTGGGTGGAACTGAGGGTAGTCAGTGAGAACCAGGACAAGCTCGACCAGCTGCTGGTGTTAGTGCCGGTTACTCTGATGTTCTGGTCCCGTTCTGTTCATTCTGAAATGAGGAAAATGACAGATATATCTGTAGCCACTAGCCACATGGGGCTATTGGGTAGGGTGACTGAGAAACTGAACTTTTAATATTATTTAATTTTCATTAATTTGAAGTTAAATAGCTACACATGGCTGATATCTACAGCATTGGACAATGTAGCTCTAGACGTGTATATATGTTGAGGATAAGAGTAAAGAAACAAAAGAAAAAAATAGCCCTTCTATTATCTTGCTTCGGCATCAAAATGTCGTAAAAGGAGGTATTGACAGGCATTTATAGCCCTGTTTTATAGATTAGGAAACCAAGTCTCAGAGATGGTAAAAGACATGCCCCGGATTATGAAGAGAGTTAGAGGCAGAGCCCAGACCAGAGGGGCCAGATTTCTGGGCTGCAAACTCACGCTTCACCTGTTGGGAAAAGCGTTCTCTCCAAGGGAACATCTCACATCCACCCTCCAGCTCCTCCTGAGGTTTCAGAGCAGACTTTTCCTCAGCTCACTGGCCAGGCTAAAAGCCCCCACCTTCCCTCTCCCTCCCCCACACTACCCACCTGGAAGAGCTCCCGAACCTTCGCATCCACCCACTGCTCCAGGTCCACCCAGCGCTGGAGCTGCCCGCGGTCATACTTCACCGTCAGCCGGCTCGGTCTCCGGGACCTGGACACTTTGGACGGGTCCAGGTGGGACTTTGACTCTGAGTCTGTGGATGACGTCCTTCTCTTCCCAGAAGCCCAGTGGACCTTCTTACTTGAGTTCTCCCTGTCAGGGTTGGGAGAGGTGCAGGTGGCAGGGTTTGAAGACAGCATGGAAGGAATGGCCTGGGCAAGGAGCTGGGATACACTGCCAGTCAGAGCCAGGGTGCCTGGGAACTGAGGAAACCGAAAACAGGAGAGACCAGCAGGGGAGAAAGGTGGGAGGGGCAGGGGTCAAAGATCAACAACAGGTACTGGAAATGCCAGACTCCTGGCTCCTGGCTGCCAGGGAATGGCACTCCTGAGCTGAGCTGTGCCCTAGCCTCCCTTTCTAGCAGCTGTAGAGGCTCAATGTGACATAAGCTGCAAATGAGCAAAGGTCAACAGGGTGCCATGCCTTGGGAGGGGGAAGGGGCCCTTGGGCCCTGAGGGGTGTGGGGCTGTGATCTGTGCTCTATGACCAACTCTGAGACAGGACCAGAGTCACACACATCTGAGAACCTGCTGCATTCCACCACCTGGGACCTGATCTACCTGCAGTCGGACGGAACCTGCAGGAGCAGTGTCCCTGGCAGGCAGGAGCTCCTGCTCAGAGTATGGCACTGCTCAGAGGGGTGCTTATCTGTGGACCTCATGGAATCAGTGCCCTCTTGTGTCTGGGTGTGTCTGCATGTGAGCTGCCTTTCGAAATATGTGAGGGAAGGGGAGCTCCTGTGTTAGCTGGGTCCCGTGTGCTTGCAAAGGCCAATTTTTCAAGCTTGTCTCCAATTCCCTTCTTCCAGAGGCAACTGCTTAGGAAGCCATGCTTATCATCACATGACCCTCCCCTGACTCACATCCTTCCTGACAGAGGAAACCTGCAGACTTACTTTTACCCAGGTGTCAAGGCCTACTACTTCTACACATGCTTGCATTCTAAAGGAATGATGTTTTTGTTTGTTTACTCCTTTGTAACAAAGATATCTAAAATTTTTTAAAAAGTTACAGAACACTAATTTTTTTAAATTGATTTTTAGAGAAAGGAAGGGAGAGAGAGAGAAACATCGATTTGTTGTTTCACTTATGCATTTATTGGTTGATTCTTGTGTGGGCCCTGACCAGGGATCAAACCCACGACCTTGGTGTATCAGGACAATACTCTAACCAACTGGGTGACACAGCCAGGGTTACTTTTTTTTTTTTTTTTTTTTTTAATGAAAAGCTCAGAGGACAAACAAATGAAAGTGAAACTTTCTGTTCTTTCTCCAACTCCTCTCCCCAGAGGCAACTGCCATCAACAGCTTGTCTTTAGTTCTCCTGTGATCACCATTATCCTTTTATGCAACACCATAAATTTGTCCGTTTTAGACAGTATCTCTTCTCTCCTTAATCTGAAGGATGAGAAATTAACCCCCTCACACTAACTCCAACTCCTTTACTTCCACATTCCAATTTTTGTTTATATATTACTTTTGAGGTCTGGTAGCAGTTGCCTTTATGTTGAGTTTCTGTTTCCAATGTATGGGCTTCAACCATCATACTGTACACGGACTCCTAAAAGACAGCTTTAGACAGAGGCCAACCAAGGAGTCTTTAGGTCCAATTTTAGGCCCTGGAAAAGTCCAGGCGCTGAAGGAAGACTAGCAGATCTGAGTTCAAACTCAGCTTTGCCTTGCATCGGTTTCATAAGCTCTTTAAGTCTGTTTTCTCATCTGCAAAATGGGGTTAAATGAGATGATAGATATAAACATTTAGCATGGTGTCCAAAAAGAGTCCCTTCTTCGTAGATATCCGTTCCCTCCCTTTCTCCCCCTTCCCATTCTCCCTGCCTTTCTGGTGAGGCTCTGCATCAGAAAGGCTGGCCCTGGGACTTCTCAGTGACTTCCTTCCTGGGCCTCCTTGGAAGAGGGTGGAAATTAGCAAGGATAGGGAGGCCTCTAAAATGCATCCTGTAGACTCTCCTGTTACTTTGACACTGTGATGGGCAGTCATTATTGTGATAGTCCCCTCTCTCTCTGCTGTTTCCTGTCTTCTGAAGGATTTGAAGGCCCTTTCAGGAAAAGGAAGCAGATCAGAGGAGTCAGTGGGTTTTGTTCATTCATCACCTCATTCACTTAACAAAGGCTTTATGAGCTCCTCTAGCAGGCCAAATACCATGCTCAGCACCAGGATGGGTAATCCAAAAGAGACACAGTTCCTGCCTTTATGGAACTCACCATCTAGTATAAAAATAAACAAATATTAATCAGCTAATAAATAAATATAAAATGGCAACTGTATTTAGTGATCTAAAGAAAAAGGTGCTATAAGGTGTCATGTAGTGAGTAATAACATTTGAACTGAATTCTAAAGGATGAGTAGGTGTGAACTAGGCACAAGGGCCAGCAGGAGTGGACCTGGCAGAAGGCAGACCACATGCAAAGCCTCTGTGACTAGAAGGAGATGATGAGTACAAAGGACAGAGAGTCCAAGGGATTGGAACAGAAAGGAGGGGGGCCGTGAGCAGAAGGTGTAAAAGTGTCTACACAGGGCCCGGTGAGTCATGTTAAGGCGTTTTATCTCTATTCTAAGAGCCTTGGGAATCACTGCAAAATCTTAAGCAATGGTGGTTGGGCAGGCTGACATATTCCGATTTAAATTTCTAAAAGATCACCCTGACCATTGAATAGAGAGAGGATCAGAGGGCGCAGAAGTGCTGGAGGAGACCAGTTAAGAGGCCATTGCTGTAAGGCTTGACGAGGGGAGGTAGTGTTGCTGACAGTAAGAAGTGGAGAGATTGGAGAGGTATTTAGGGGGTAATCTTTAACAGAACTTTAATTGAGAACATAAATATGCATGGATGCCTACATAGACACAGAGACATAGACAGGTTCATGCTTGGAGCCTCTCTGAGTCTGTTTCCTAATTTGTAAACTGGAGGTTGGTGGGATTCTGCATCAGCAAACAGTATGGACCTGGTGAAACTTGAGGGCACAGGAATGAGTTATTCCCATCCTACATAATAAAAGCCTAATATGTAAATTGTCCCCTTGGGCAGTTGTTTGACCGAGAGTTCGACCAGGAGACCGGGAGTTTGACTGCTCGCTATGACGTGTGCTGACCACCAGGGGGCGGCGCAGAACATGGCAGGCATTGGAGATGCAGCGCTGGCAGCAGGTGGCAGTGGAGGCACTGCCAGCCCCGATGGGGCCCCCGACAAGAGCGGCACCTCTGTGGGATGGTGGAGCAGGTGAGGTGGCGGCGCCAGGCCACGTGGGGGTGCCAGGCAGGGCTGCGAGGCTGGGGGCACAAGCTGGGGCCCAATCTCCGCAGGCCACCCCGAAGGACCCCCCTGTGCACAAATTCATGCACCAGGCCTCTAGTTATTAATAATGTGAGGGTCCTTAAGGTATTCACAAATGATACATCTGATAAGGGGTTAATATACAAAATTTATAAAGAACTCAAACAACTCAACACTAAAAACAAACAAACAATCCAATGAAAAAGTGGACAGAGGACCTGAATGGACATTTCTCCAAAGAGGGCATACAGATGGCCAATAGACATATGAAAAAATGCTCAAAATCACTAATCATCAGAGAAAGGCAAATTAAAACCACAATGAGACATCACCTCACACCTGTCAGAATGGCTATCATCCATAAACCCACAAACAAAGTGGTGAAAGTAGTGGCACTTGAATGGTGGAAATATGGGGTATTTTAAATTCTATTCCATGGTATTATTAATTTTTCAAGTGCTGAAAGCAAGTCACTTTGTTTTTCAAGACTCACTAATGGAGTCCAACCTGTTCAGTTAGAGGCAATTCCATGATCTAGTTACTCAATGCCCTGTTATTAGATGTATGGGACGGCTACCAATTTTTGCCATTATAGTGCCGCTCTGAACATCCTTGTAACTATTCCTTTGTTAGCATTTCATGAAACGGCCCCCCCTTTAAGAGAAGTTCTAGAGATAGATCTACAAGGACAGAGGATGTGTAAAATTATAGGAGAATTGAATATTTATGGTCATATTAGCTCCCTGAAAAATTGTATCAAATACACTGTTTATAGTTTGATGTCCTAATATGTTCAGTTAATGAATATGTTAGTCATATACACATTGCTACACAATAATTATCCCCAAATTTAGTAGCTTAAAACACTAAGCATTTTTTATATATCACTGTTTCCGTGGTGGCTTGGCCGGCGCCTCTGGCTTGGGGATTCTCAGAAGGCTGCAAGCCAGGTGGCGGCCACGGGTGTTGGTCAGAAACACTGTTTCTTGCCTTGTGGACCTCTCTAGAGCAGCGGCCGCCAACCTTCCAGACCTCACGACCACCAGTGGTCCGCGGGCCACCGGTTGGCAATCGCTGCTCTAGAGGACACTCACCACATAGCAGTGGCTTCCACTAGATCCAGGACACCAAAAGAGGGAGAGGGTGTCAAGCAAGATGGAAACCACAGTCTTTTCATAGCCTAATCTAGGAAGTGACATCCCATGACGTTTTGCTCAGCAGAAGCCAGCCACTAGGTCCAGCCACACTCAAGGGGGAGAGATGACACAACAGCAGGTGGGGACTACTGGTGGCCACTTATGGGCTATCCACCACACTAGAATTTGTGAGCATTTTTGACATTAGGATCTGCCCTCAGAGCACCGTGTGGTGGCCTTGTCCTCCAGAGCCTGTGTGAACACCCTGCAGTCCTGGTGGAACAGCTTGGGCTGGAGGCCGGTATGGAAAGGATCAACAGTACTGCATGCAGCATGCCTGCAAGGATGCTCTGCTGGCCAGTGTTCCAGCTGCAAGCAACCCCTCCTGGGAACCCAGGCCCTGCGCTTTCCTCTGGAGACCGGGAAAGAAGTTCACTGAGGAATGCCTTCAGACGCAAAGTGATGAATGACTGCCTCCAAGTCTCAAGAAGACATTTTTCTCTACTCAAATGGCTTTCAGATATTTCAGACCTGTCCTGTGGCCTGGTACCATAGCCAGAATTCTATAGAAATTGATGAGTTTGTACTCAAATAAAGAATCTGGGGGAGCCCAGCCTGACAGTTCAATTCCTAGCCTGGGCATATGCCTGGGTTGCAGGTTCCATCCCCAGTGTGGGGTGTGTGGGAAGCAGCCAATCGATGATTCTCTCTCATCATTGATGTTTTTATCTCTCTTCTTCCTCTCTGAAATCAATAAAATGTATATATTAAAAAGAATCTGGGGGAAAGGAGTAGACCTTTTTCCTTTGAAATGTTTTTTTAAAAATATTTTTAATTGATTTTTTTACAGAGAGGAAGGGTGAAGGATAGAGAGTTAGAAATAGTGATGAAAGAGAAACATCGATCAGTTGCCTCCTGCACACCCCTTACTGGGGATGTTGTATTTTACTTCAATGATGTGACTTTGATTTAATTTCGGACACTTTTAAAAGGATGCTTTGTGTTTGTAATTATCTTTAAAGAGTTTGCAAATAGCCTGGCTGAGTATGGCTCAATGGTTGAGCACTGAGAGGAACCAAGAGGTCACTGGTTTGATTCCCAGTCAGAGCATATGCCTAAGTTGCAGGCTTGATCCCCAGTAGGGGGCGTTCAGGAGGCAGCCAATCAATGATCCACTCTCCTCATTAATGTTTCTATCTCTCTCTCTCTCCCTGTCCTTTCCTCTCTGAAATCAATAAAGATATATTTTTTTAAAAAGAGTTTCCAAAGAAAATTTCTGCTAAATTAATCATTTTCTATGATTAAAAAAATAATTGTTGCCCTGGCCAGTGTGGCTCAGTTGGATGGGCGTTGTTCTGTACACCAAAAGGTTGCTGGGTTGGGTTTGGCAGGTACAGCTAATTTCTGCTGGGGTGACTAGATTGGGACTAAGAATGTTAATGCAGCTCTTCAGCTGGACCCCTCTTTCTCCCTGATAAACCTCTCCTGCTCTCTTTGGGTGGCCTCTCTCCTACAGGGTAGTCAAATTTCTTTACAGCACAAATGGTTCTAAGAGGGAAAAATGGAAGCCACAAGGCTGAAGTCTAAAAGTCATGTGATACCACCTCTACTATGTCCTATTGGTCAAAACAAGTTGTAGATTCAAAGGGAATGAAAAGGTAGATGCCCCCACTTGGTGGGAGGGACAGCCTGCACATATAGGAAGATGAGAGGTCTGGTCTACCATCTTTTTTTTTAATCCTCACCAGGGCATATGTTTCTAGTTTTTATTTTTTAAAACTTATTTTTATTGATCTCAGAGAGGAAGGGAGAGGGAGAGGGAGATAGAAACATCAACGATGAGAGGGAATCATTGATTGGCTGCCTTCTGCATGCCCCACACTGGGGATCGAACCCACAACCCGGGCATGTGCCCTCCCTGACTGGGAATGGAACTGTGATCTCTTGGTTCATAGGTCGACGCTCAGCCACTGAGCCATGCAGGCTGGGCTGTTTTTATTGATTTTAGAGAGAGAGGAAGGGCGAGAGAGAAACATGGAGTATGCACCAACCTAGGTATGTGCCTTGACCGGGAATCGAATCCACAACTGGACGATGCTCCGACCAATTGAGCCACACCTGCCAGGGCATACTTGTTTGATCTCACAGGGAATGAAGGCTATAGCATAAACTCAGGCCTTCTATTCTCCAAGTTCACATTGGGGAGTGAGCCACATTGTCTAACAAAAGAGCTAATGCATCCAGACACCTGGCCCTGGGCCTGCAATATAGATTTAGAAAACAACACCATCTGGAAATGCTTTGTAGAAAGGCAAGTCATAATTATCATGGAAAGGGCCCAAGATTGGCAGTCAAGAGACCTTAAGTCTAGGCTGGCCTCTGCCACATACTAGCTGTATGTCTCTGAACAAATCAAGGTCAAATCTCTGGGCCTCAGTTTCCTATATATAAGGCGAAGGCCTTTAACTAAGGCCCCCAACAGTTCTGACACTCTGTCTCTTCACAGACAGAACTTCATGAACCCATCCAGGTAACAGCTGGCTCTATATACACTGCCAGAGAGGCTCTTGGGGTCAATGAGGGTCTGAACAAGTGAAGGGCAGATGAAGGCAGGGCTGGAGGAGAGAACCTTATGCAGTGTCCAGGGTGGCTGGGGGTCCATGTGGAAGCTGGCACAGAGCCCAGAACAAGGGCAGCAGTGGCAACAGGCAAGAAGGGGTAGATGTGAGTGAATACCAGGGAAGGCTGTCAGGTCCCAGGGGCTGTCTGGATGTTTGCAGGGAAAGCCCAAGGAAAGGCAGGGGGTACAGATAAATCCAAAGTGAAATGAGGCCAGAAGAGCAGAGCAATTCTGAGGTTAAATAGGAGAAATGTAGAGGTTATCATGATATATTTCTCTCTTCGTTATAGAGGCAGTCCGTGTTCACTAAAGGGAACCTGGAAAATAATTTAAAAACTAAAAAGAAAATAATTTAAAAACTAAAAAGAAATACCCCATATTTCCACCATTCAAATGCCATTACTTTCACCACTTTGTTAAACCATCTTTTTTCCTCTTATGTGTAGTTTTTCTTTTTATCAGAAGCAGTTAAGATAGTGGGGAAAATAGTGTTTTTGTTTCTTTGTTTTTTTATTGATTTTTAGAGAGAGAGGAAGGGAGAGGGAGAGCCTGCAACCCAGGCATGTGCCATGGCCTGGAGTGGAACCGGGAATCTTTTGATGCACCAGAGAGTGGGATGACACCCAACCACCTGGGCCACAGCCAGGGTGGAAGAGTATAGTTTTTGATGTCAGAGAGACGGGGTAACATTCTGGCTCTGTCCCTTTTTACAGATAATACTTATTGAGTACTCAGTGTCACATATTTTTTCTGTAATAATTCATTAATCCTCATAATAACCCCATGCAGCCCTATTTTGAAATCAAGGAGACTAAGGCACACTGATAGTAAGTGGCAGAGAAGAGAATTAAACCCAGTAGTCTTGAGTGTGAAGCTCATCAGCTCAACCCTGATACAGGCTTGCCTCCCACTCTTCATGTGACCTGGACAGAGTTAGTAAACCTCTGCAAAGTGGAAATTATTCTGAGTTGTCTGAGCATTAGCAATTATATACACTGAGTGGCCAGATTATTATGATCTCTGAACACATAATAATCTGGCCACTCAGTGTATATCTTATATAATAAAAGGCTAATATGCAAAATTTCCCCTCAATCAGGAGTTCGACCAGCAGGCAGGCCAGCCAACCGCCCATGTCCCCTCCCCCTGGCCAGGCTGGCCGGGCCCCCACCCATGCACGAATTCATGCAGCGGGCCTCTCATATATATATACTGAGTGGCCAGATTATTATGCGTTCAGAGATCATAATAATCTGGCCACTCAGTTTATGTCCAGTGCCTAGCACAGTAAGTCTCTCATCAAATGGTGGCTGCTCACCACTTGAAAATGAGTTTTGTTTCAGTCAAGTTAAGTTGAATCTGGGGTGAAGGTGGAACTTCCATCGGAACTCAAAATTCTTAAGTGTGGAAAAGCCCACTGAAGCAATAGAATTGCTTGCTGGGATTCCAATCCCCGCTCTGCTAACTACCACATGATTAACAAGTTAGTTAACCTGTCTGAGCCTATTTGCTCATCTGTAAAATGGGGATAGAAATAGGACCTACTTTCTTGGTTTGAATATATGGGGCAATATGTGGGAAATACTGAGGAACAGGGTTTGGGCACTGTTGGTGCTTGATAAAAGTAGGTTTTGTAATGGTGTGTATAATGGATGTAATGATAAATCTGTGGTAATATAGTATTACCATAAGGTAGTAGTCTCCTTGTTAGGATTCTTGTATGTATAAGGTGTTGGGGGGAGACAGGAATCCTATCTAATAAAGAGGGAAAATGCTAATTGACCATCACTCGGTTACAAAGATGGCTGCATCCACAGCTGAGGCCAAGTTCCCATAAGGAGCCTTAATGAGCAATCAGCAGGGACCTGAGGCTACGCCCTCCCCGCCCCCATGGGGCTTGACAGGGGACCTCAGGCCACGCCCCACACCCCGCAGGGCTTGACAGGGAACCTCAAGGTGTGCTTCCCCTCCTAGTGCTGGGCTAGGGAACCTCAGGCTGCTCCCTCCACCCCCAGTGCCAGGCCAGGGGACCTCAGGCCTCGCCCCCCACCAGGTGGGGCTTGACAAGGAACTTCAGGCCACGCCCCCCACCCCAGCACCAGGCTCGGGGACCTCAGGCTGCACCCCCCGCCCCAGCACCCAGCCAGGGGACCTGAGACTGCACCCCCTTGCCTGGCAGGTCTTGACAGGGGACCTCAGGCCATGCTCCCCACCCAGAGGGGCTTGACGAGGCACCTCAAGGTGCACCCCCAGTGCTGGGTTGGGGGAACTCAGGCCATGCCCCCCCCAAGCGGGGCTTGATGGGGGACCTGAAGCTGCACCCTTTTGCTGGTGGGGCTTGATGGGGGATCTGAGGCTGTGCCCCCCTCCTGATGCCCGGCCGGGGGACCTAAGGCTGCACCCCCGCCCCCGCCTGGCAGGGCTTGACAGGGGGACCTCAGGCCATGCCCCCCACCCAGCAGGGCTTGACAGGGGATCTCGGGCCATGTTCCCCACCTGGCGGGGCTTGACGGGGGATCTCAAGGCACGCCCCCTGTCCCGGCGCTGGGCCAGGGGACCTGAGGCTACATCCCCTGCCCATTGGGGCTTGACAAGGGTGGGACTGGCTGGGTCTGGATCTAGCCCAATGGCGGGGGGGGGTCAGCTGGGTCTGGGTCTCACGAGATTTTGAGGCACATGTGGGTAAGCGGGGACTTGACTCTGGGCCCCATGGTGCGCCCCAGACTCTGACAGGAGGAAGGTTTTCATATACATTTTACTAATTTTCTTTCATCTCTGACACTTCTATTATAGAGAAAGGGCAAAAAGCAATATTAAATTATTTCCTCTAATTAATCCCCTTTTAATGTGCATGAATTTCGTGTACCGGGCCACTAGTTAAATCATAAAACCCTTTATTCCCAGCCAGCTCAATGGTTGTCAACCTATGACCCAGGAGGTCATGGTTCAATTCCTGGTCAGGGCACATGCCCAGGTTGTGGACTTGGCCCCCAGAGGGGGGCATGCAGGAGGCAGCCAATCAATGATTCTTTCTCATCATTAACGTTCCTTTTTTTTTAAGTAGGGCTTTCTTTATTTTTAAATATATTTTTATTGATTTCAGAGGAAGGGAGAGGGAGACAGAAACATCAATGATGAGAGAGAATCATTGGTCGGCTACCTCTTGAGGCTCCACTGGGGATCAAGACCGCAACCCAAGCATGTGCCTTGACGGGGAATTGAACCATGATCTCCTGGTTCATAGGTCAATGCTCAACCACTGAACCACACCAGCCAGGCTCATCATTGATGTTTCTCTCTCTCTCTCTCCTTTCCTCTCTGAAATCAATTTTTAAAAAATATATTTTTAAAAAGCCTTTATTCCCAGTAACTACACAATCATTTACTTCAGTCCCAGCATACCATCGATTGCCCTATGTGTAGCCAGAGGCTATGGTCAAACTCAGAAAACCCAGAGAAAGAAAGACAGACCCTAGATTCCCACCCATAATGTGGACAGCAGGGAGATGTTGCAGCTCAGTCAGAAAAATGACTAAAGGTTTTGCTACAAAACCTAGTAGGTAAAGCTGTTCTAGATAACATATTGGGGAAAATGTTCCCGTGAAGGGCTCGGGGGTTAAGTCATCATGAAAAGATGTGGAGTCTCTTTTTGGAAGAGAATTAATAGGACTAATCTTGCTTTGTAAAGAATGGTCTTTAAGAGGAATTCTTCCTTCAGGAAAAGCAATAAGCATGGATTCAAAGAATCCACGGTTCTGTGAAGGTCATTAACTCAACTACTTTGGTGAGCTGGAACTTCCAGCTTCCAAGGATGACATTTCACTGGAAGAGAGCGGCCAACTCTAGACCAGGAGCATCCCCTGAGTGATAGAGAAGGGATCTGCGCACCAGGCAGGGAGCAGCTGACCCGTGAGCACCAACAGGGACTCAGCTCTGACAGACTCCAAAGTAAACAAACTCAGACAAAAGGGTACCACTGCAGTCAAGCAGAGAAGCCAGGCGGCGGGAAATCATCTGTTTCTCACTCTGGCAGAAAGAAGGGCTTCCCGGGACTGGCAAGGGTGGTCACGCGGATGCAGGCACACAGCTTCCGGGATCTCTCACCGCCAGGAGAGGGAAATGATTTCCCGAGGGCTGACGACCACGGCGAAGTCATTTGCATAGGGCTTTCCCCCCGTTTCTCCACGTCTGTCCCCCATCCAAGTGCCTAGGGCTTGCGGGTGGGAATGCTGACCCAGACCCGAAAGGGAAGAGGAAGGCAGCGGTCCCACCCAGAGCGCCCGACCCTCAGGTGCCCGACTTCACTGGATCGTCCTGGCGCGTCTGGACCTCCGGGGCTCGGAGTGCTGTTCTGGGGCGCAGCTCCACCCCCCACCCCCACCGCGAGCTGCACTCGGTGGAGCCAGCGTAGAGCAGCCTCCGGGGGCACGGTCGAGGGCCGGGCGCCTCCGGACTCAGCCCCTCGGGGACCAGGCTGCGGGGGTGGGTCGGGGATCCGGGGGCCACGGGACAGGTGCCCCGGAAGCGAGGCTGGGAAGCGCCGGCCGAGGCGCGTGGGGCGTGGGCTGGGGCGGCGGCGCTGGGGTTAATGTCCGCCCCGCCCCGGCGCGCTGACTCAGTTTCACCAGAAACTTGGGGGAGGAGAAGGCGGATCTCCGGCGAACCCCACACCTGGGCGGAAGCGGCGACCGGAGCCGCGCAGGAAGTCGGGACCGGAACCTCTACCGCCCCGGCCCCACCCCACTCACCTGCGCAGGTAACCGGGGCCCGGAAACGGAGCGGGTTCGGAGCATGTTTGGCCCTTTGTTCCACACTCGTGCGTGTGTCCGGGTACGTGACCTCCTTCGCCGTCCCTCGGGCTGCGGGTTGGCGGCCGGGTGTCCGGGGCGCTCCGAGCTCCCCAGCACTTCCTCGGGCCGGACCGCCTCCCTTGAAGGCGCCCCGGGCGGGTCCGGTTCCCGGCGGATCCAGTGCCGCCACCTGTCTCCTCCCCTCTCTCAGGTCGCCAGGGCCCTCGTAGCCCAGAGGCCAGCACAGTGAAGGTGACCCCCGTGGGCAGGAGGGCGACGGCCCCTGGGAAGACGATGGCTGGCGGCCCTCGCTCCCGGGCCCGCACCCCAGCGGCCGCCCTGTGGCTCCTGTGTGCGCTTGGCCTCGCGGGCACCTACGCCGGGCCGCCGCCCACGCCCTCCGCGCAGCCCGCTGGAGCCGCCTGCCTGGACCGCTTTACCCCCGGGGTGCCCGCTTTCGTGCTCGACACCGACGCCTCGGTCAGCAACGGGGCCACCTTCCTGGGCTCGCCCGCCGTGCGCCGCGGCCGGGACTGCGTGCGCGCCTGCTGCACCACCCACGGCTGCAACCTGGCCCTGGTGGAGCAGCAGCCCGCCGGCGGGGAGGACGCCGTCGCCGGCTGCTTCCTCGTCAACTGCCTCTACGAGCAGAACTTTGTGTGCAAGTTCGCGCCCAAGGAGGGCTTCGTCAACTACCTCACGAGGGAGGTTTACCGCTCCTACCGCGAGCTGCGGACTCAGGGCTTTGGAGGTAAGACGGGGGTGCGGCGATGGATGGATTTAGGAAGACTTCGAAAAGGAGATTGTTGTGGAGTCCTGGAAGAGGCGAGCTTCAGGGAGGGGTTACTGAGAAGAGCCCCACTCTACCCCGATTCCTCCTTAGACGTAGGCAGTATACACAGTAAACAAAGGACAGGCTTGGTGCCGGAGGAGAGGTGACAGCCCAAAGACCGCACTCGCGCCTGAATTGAGGGTGTTGGGTGGGCTGGCGCTCTGGGCTGTGTGTATGGGATGGAGGAGGCAGCTCCTTGGGATTCTTGGTTTCTGGCCCTGATATGCTGCTGAGTCAGGGAGTGAGCTGCCTGGAGGCCGCCTGATGACTAGCGGGCACCCCCTGGGCCAGGCATCCCCAGGCCCAGCACGCTCTGAGGCACCAAGTGCGCCTGATGGAGGAGAGAATCCTTCTCCACCGATGGGCTGGGGATTGGTTAGCATCTCTCCACCCTGCCCCCCACCTATTGGCCTTTGGTGGTCTGGGGGAAACTGCTGACCCCAGACACTAAGAACAAGTCTAGCCTGGGGTTGACCCAAAAAGAGAGGGGGAGGGGGCATAGCAGCCAGAAGCTCTGGGGTGGGAGTGAGAAGGGTTGTGGGTGAGTCAGTTCATCAGTATGTATACCTGGTAGGGCAGGGATGTCAGCTGTCCAGGCAGGTGTGTGTGCTCCCCGAGCCAGGCAGGGCTCTCTCTCCCTGCCTTAGGATCTGGTACCAAGCCTTCTGCTCACCTTGTTTACTTCTGGGGATAAGGGCAAAGGGGGCCAGGGCTCCTCTTCTTTACTCCTGGGACTGAGCAATAGGCTGAGATCAGGGCCCCTCCAGAGACCTTGGTTCCCCATTCTCTCCACCTGCTGTTCTGGCCAGGTGGGGCTCCAGGGCAGGGATGGGTCACAGCTGATAACCTCTATTAGCACTTTACAGCTTTCTCATTGCTGTACCTTTCACCCTCTTACTGAGGCCTCATGACAGCCACCTTTGAAAAGGGGGCTATTAGTAGTCATCCCACTTTTCAGATTAGGAAACTGACTCCCATGATAAATATTTGCCCATAAATGGTAGACCAGGGACTCGACCCTGGGCAGGACCTCCAAATGTCTGTGCTGTTTTTCACACAAGATCACCTTCTGAAAGAAACAGCCCAGGGGGTAACAGAGCCCGAGGCCAAGGGCTGAGTCAGGGGGTGACCTCAATTCTGGAAAGTGGAGAAGAGATTGTCCTCTCCAACCCTTTTCTAGACTAGTCTCTCTCCAAGTTAAGGGCCCACTCTTCTCCCTGTCCTTCAAGGAGCTCTCCTGGGTCTCTGGGATGGGGATTCCAGGAGGGGGCACCATCTCTGGGCCAGGACCTGAGCCTGTTCCACAAGGAAGTGGCAGAGTGTAGGTGGTGATGACTAATTGACCTGAGCTGCCAGTGCCCTTCCTGCGCTGACAGTGGCAACCTTGGGAGTCCCACTCCAAGGCCAGTGCCTGAAACCCCAGAGTCTGCTCAGAGAGCTGAGCTGGACCGGGCCACATGATCTTGGAACCAGCCTTCCTCATCTGGAAACTTTCCCACTCCAAACTGGCCTGTTTAGCACAAGACAGGATGGAATGGGAATTTCCTTGGCACTGAGGGAGCTGGGTAGGGCTTGGAAGTGTGAGCTCCAGGCCATTTTCAGGGTGTTGCAGTGCTTTGGGGAGTGGGAAAGCTGTGTGGTGTCAAGGAACCCATTCTCAGTTGAATCCAGTTAGAGAGACTGGAGTTGGGTAAGAGCCGGATAAAGCCACTTTGTCAGACAAGATGGGCAGGTGCTTAGGACTTCTAAACCTTTGATTCTTGTATTAGGTAGAGAAATCCTCCCCGGATGGGTTTGTTTGTTCCCCTTTCCTTCCCTGTGGCCAGGCCAGTCCAGTCCAGATTCCTGTGGCCTCCTGAGTCCCTCACTCCTTCCTCTCCTGCCTTCTCCCCCCTTTCCCTTGGAGGAGTGGCTTAGCAGGTGGAGTCTGTGTTTGCCTGGGGCAGGCAGCTGAAGGAAGGGCTGGCTTTATCACCACTCTGGCCCTTTGCTCTCTTGGGGGTGGGAAGGAGGGAGTGGTAGGACAGGTCATCTGCCCCTTGCTCCTGGGCACTGGGGCTTGGAGACAACCAGCTGTGTGGGGGTGGACATGGCTGATTTGGCCCAAAGTCTGACACATCACTCTGCCTGCCACTTCCACCTTGGGTGCTGGTGGGGCTAGCCTGTCTGTCTGCTATATAGACTGCCAAGTAGTCTGTCTTCTTTTCCTTTTAGATAGCTGGTTACTTAATGAGAAATGCAAGGAGTGGGGCATGGGCTCCTCCTAGTCACTGCCCCCTTCGCTTTGTCTCTCAGAAGTCACCTCTGAAGCATCCCTGTGACTCAGACTCCAGCCAGCTGTTCTTATTTCTTTACCTTCTCTTCTTCCTTCGAACTCCCTCTTACATTGGACATGCCCTCTGTAGATCCCCTGTGGAGGGCAGTTTGGCAATATCCACAAAAACTGTAAATGCATATTACCCACAACACAATTTCCCTTGTAGGAATTAATTCTGTGGCTATATTATGCATGTGTAGCACAACTTACCAGCCAGGTGTTCACTGTAGCATTGTTTATAATAGCAAGAATGGGAAAGGTCACCGTATCTGCCAACACAGCCTATAATTGGAAACTGTGGTGATAATATTAATAATAGTAATAATAAATCCCGAGGCAGCATGGCTTAGTTGTTAGTAGAGAAGGAAGGGAAGGCCCTAGCCGGCTTGGCTCAGTGGATAAAGTGTCAGCCTGCGGACTGAAGGGTCCCGGGTTTGATTCCTGGTCAGGGCACGTGCCTGGGTTGCAGGCTCGATCCCCAGTAGGGGGTGTGCAGGAGGCAGCCGATCAATGATTCTCTTTCATCATTGATGTTTCTATCTCTCATTCTCCCTGCCTCTCTGAAATAAATAAAGAAATATATTTTTTAAAAAAAGAAGGAAGAGAAGGAGGGAAAACTAAATCAAGAGGAGACTGGTGGACTGGTTAAATAAGTTGTACATTATGGTGTATTTATACAATGAGTATGTCCAACTTAAAAAAAAAACCACTATGTTGCATGCTTATGAGTTCAATATCATCTCTGTTGATAGTCACATACACACAAACTAGCAAGAGTAGATGTCTCTGGAAAGAACCTGGGGGTTTAGGAGAAGAGGGAGCTTAATTCTCACTATCCTTTTGTACTTTTGAATTTTACGTCATGTACCTATATTACAAAAAATCCCAAGATTATAAAAGCAATCAAAAGTACACCTCTAAGCAAGTGAGTGGCCTGCAACATGGCATTTGGGAGAAAGAATGAGCTATGGAATCAGATAGAACAGGGTTCAAATCCCAGCTCTGCCATATAGAAACTGAGCAACCCTGGGCAAGTCATTTAACCTCTTTGGTGCCAATTTTCTCCTCTGGAAGGAGGGATAAGAATGCAGTTGTAGCCTGGCTGGCATGGTCAGCGGTTGAACGTTGACCTGTGAACCAGATCATGGTTTGATTCCTGGTCAGGGCACATGCCCAAGTTGTGGGCTCAATCCCCAGTAAGGGGTGTGCAGGAGGCAGCCGATCAATAATTCTCTCTCATCATTGATGTTTCTATCTCTCTCTCCCTTTCCTTTTTCTCTGAAATCAATAAAAAAATATTTTAAAAAAATATGTAGTTGTAGCAGGTTGTTTAGGAAGGTAGGTGATGTAGATCAGTGGTGAGCAAACTTTCTATAAGCTTTCAAATAGTAAATATTTTATGCTTTGTGGACCATACAGTCTCTGTTGTAATATTCAGCTCCACTGTTGTAAGGTGAAAGCAGCCATCCACAATGTGTAACCGAATAGGTGATGCTGGTTTGGATACAAATTTGATATACTTTTCACGTCACAAAATAATATTCTTTTGATTTTTTTCAACCATTTGAAAATGTACTAGGTGGTGGGCTGGATTTGGTTTGCAGGCCTCATTTGCCTACTTGTGTTGTAGCTGATGCAGGTAAAGTGCCCAGCGTGGTGCTGAGTACACATCCAACGAGTGGCAGCTTTGTTAATAATTATGACTCCAGATTTGTTTCCAACCCTGGCCTCTCTGGAGCTCCCACTGTGTCCCTCCCCTCTGCATGGTCTTACCTCCCTCAAATTTAAATTCTCTGTGACTAAATGCACACATTTCCTCTATATCTTATTTCCCTTCTGCCTTACCCCTTCCTCCCCATTTCCCAGCACCTGTCAGACACAGGAGTTCAAAGCATATGCCCAACATTGTTGCTGACATCCTCCTTTCCATTCCCTTAGCTCTCCCTTAATTCAGGCCACTCTCATTGCATCTGCCCTGACCCACTCTACTGGTCCACTTGCCAGCCTCCTTGTTCCATAGAAATAGTTCCAGACAGATGGTAAACAGGAGTCCCTGCTCCCCAGGCCCTTGGCCTTTGACCCTTGGCCCTGCCTTAGCTCTCCTGGGCCTCCATTGCGCATCTAGAAGGTCAGTGTCTGCTGTAGCCAGGGCTTCTAGGACTCTGCACCTTCTCTTGCAGCCAGTGTCCCCTTCCTGTACCACCAGTTGTTAAACATTCAAATGTCACTCCTTCTGTGTCCACATGCCCTGGCCCAGTATTCAGGGCCCTTCGAGGTCTGTCCAGGCCAGCCAGTCTCCTTAATGTCATGCTGCCAGCCTTGCGAATCCCCAACTCCTTGCTTTGGCCCCTCATGTTTTCTTTTTTTAAAACAGTTTTTGTGTTTTGTTTTAATTAATTTCAGAGAGAGGAAGGGAGAGGGAGATAAAAACATCAATGATGCGAGAGAATCATCGATTGGTACCTCCTGCAGGCCCTCTACTGGGGATCGAGCCTGCAACCTGTGACCTCCTGGTTCATAGGTCTACACTCAACCACTGAGCCACACTATCCAGGCAAGCCCCTCATATTTTCTGTTGTCATCAACAACATAGCACATTCCTCCCACAACTAAACAATTAAAAACAAAAATAAAAGAATCAATACATTCTTTCTCCCTTCTCCAAAAATACTTTTTTTTTTTAATGTATTTTTATTGATTTCAAAGAGGAATGGAGAGGGAGAGGGAGAGAAACATCAGCAATAGAGAATCATTGATCAGCTGCCTCCCGCATGCCCCCCACTGGGGATCGAGCCTGCAACCTGGGCATGTGCCCTTGACTGGAATCGAACCTGGGACCCCTCAGTCCACAGGCTGACGCTCCATCCACTGAGCTGAACCAGCTAGGGCCAAAAAGACTTTTCTTATTCTTCTAGTCTTTCAGAGCCTCCCCCTTCTCTGAATGTCCATCCACTTCCTTGTCCTGTATACATACTTCATATGGCTTCATCTTGTTGGGTCTTTTCTCCCATATAGCTTCGTGTGGTTGCATCTTACCTGCCTAACTGGGCTGCAAGCCCTTCAAGGACAGTACTAATTTCCTGTGGCTGCTATAACAACGTATTACAAACTGGGTGTCTTAAAATCACAGAAATTTGTTGTCTCACAGTTCTGGAGGCCAGAAGTTCAGAATCGAGGTGTTGGCAGGGCTGTGCTCCCTCTGACAACCCTAGAAGAGGGTCCATCTTTGCCTCTTCACGTTTCTGGTGGCTCCAGGGCTGCTTTGTCTTGTGGCTACATGACTCCGGTCTCTGTCTCTGTCTTCACACCGCCCTTTCTTCCTTCCCTCCATGGTCTTCTAGCCTGTCTTTTTTTTTTTAAGGTATACTGGAACAGGAACTGTTTTTTAAAAAAATACATTTTTATTGACTTTTAGAGAGGAAGGGAGAGGGAGAGAGAGATAGAACCACCAATGATGAGAGAAAATCATTGGTCAGCTGCCTCCTGCATGCCCCTTACTGGGGATCAAGCCCACAATCCAGCATGTGCCCCAACTGGGAATCAAACTGTGACCTCCTGGTTCATAGGTCGATGCTCAACCACTGAGCCACACTAGCCAGGCTGTCCTCTCTTTATAAAGATACTTGTCATTGGCTAATCCAGGATGATCTCACGTGGAAATTGCTTAACTTGATTACTTCTGCAAAGACCTTTTTTCCAAATAAGTTCACATTCATGAGTTCAGCAGGTTAGACATGGGCTCTGGGGGAGCCACCATTCAACCCACTACAGGCAGGAATCCTGCTTTGTGCTTTGTTTCCCTCTCCAGCTCCTCACCAGAGACCAGGGGAAGCCTCAGACGCAGGCACTGTCAGGTTGAGGGAGGGCACGGTTCCCTTGGGCCCTCTCATAACTGGAGGCAGGGTCTGTCTGAGGTGGCCACTCTCCCTGGGACACCAAGACTTGTCACATTGCTGCCTGGGGACTCTGTATGTAGGGTCTCTATCAGCAGAGGGGGTGATGGATGTTAATTCCACATTTATTTATTTGGCTTCTCAAAAATGTTGCTTTAACTTTTTTAAAAAATATATTTTCATTTATTTCAGAGAGAAAGGGAGAAGGAGAGAGAGAAACATCAGTGATGAAAGAGAATCATTGATCGGCTGCCTCCTGCGCACCCCTACTGGGGATCGAGCCCGCAACCCAGGCATGTGCCCTTGACCAGAATTGAACCCAGGACCTTTCAGTCCACAGGCCAACACACTGTCCACTGAGCCAAGCTGGCTAGGTCGCTTTAACGTTTTTAAGCAGTTAGCACAAGACCTACTTAATGTAGAAAATAGGACTAAACCTCCCCTAAAAATACTTTTTTTCTTAAATGGGATCAGATGGCACATGATGTACAGTAATTTGCTTCAGAAAGTAAGTCTTACAACATAAAAAATGTCTTTAATATACCAAAGACTTAATACATATAAATAGAGAGCAAGAAGATGGTTTAGTTGTGAGTGCCCACCTGTGCCCCATGCTGGTTGCTGAGTCCTAGGTTGGTCTAGGTGTGGCCCATATAGCTCCTCATCCCCAGGAGAGATCTGATCTGTTCAGTGAGATTGACCTTACCTCACCTTCCCCCCAGGGTCCCAGATCCCCAAGATCTGGGCAGGCATAGACTTGAAGGTACAACCCCAGGAACCCCTGCTGCTGAAGGGTGTGGAGAACACAGATTGGCACCTACTGCAGGGTGACCCGGACGTCAGGGTAGAGGTGAGACATTGGTCTGGCTCCCTGATTGCACCTCAGCTCTCCAGGGCCCCCTTTCTTTCTGGGGCCACAGGTTAAGGTGGATAAATGCTGAGGATACATTTAATAGCAGGTCCCTCTGTTCTCCCTGGGAGGTTGTGTGCTGGGAGGGCCTGGAGTAGCCAAGGGCATCAGGGGTCCCAGCCTAATGGCCACTCCTATGTGTAGAGGAAAGATCCGGACCAGGTGGAGCTATGGGGACTCAAGGAAGGCACCTACCTGTTCCAGCTGACATTGGACAGCTCAGACCAGCCAGAGAGCATGGCCAACATCACAGTCACCGTTCTCTCCGCCAAGCAGACAGAAGGTGAGGGGGGTGGGTAGGCAGCATCTAGAGCCACCCCCATCTGTGGATTGGCCCTCGGCCCCCCTCACCAGCTTTCCTCCCCACAGAATATTGCCTCGTAACCAAAAAGGTGGGCCGCTGCCGTGGTTCCTTCCCCCGCTGGTACTATGACCCCAAAGAACAGATCTGCAAGAGTTTCGTTTATGGAGGTTGCTTGGGCAACAAGAATAATTACCTTCGGGAGGAAGAGTGCAAGCTAGCCTGCCGTGATGTACAAGGTGGGCCTTTGCGTGGAGGCTTTGGGCCTCAGGTGACTTTCCCTCAAGGTAGGTGGTCTCTCTTCACTAGTCAGAGAGGTGGCCATGAGAGTCCCCCATTCCCAGGCCCCCCATCAGCTCATCCCTGCTGGGGCCTGGCCCCGACTCCTCTCACCTCTTTGTTTTCTCTCTCTTAGGTTCCTCCAAGGAAAGGCACCATCCAGGTAGGCTTTGCTCCTTTCCCTATTCCCCTCACTCCTGCCAGATCTCCAGCCCATATCATGTCCATATCATGTCCACGCCCTTGACCAAGCTGCTTTTGCCCAACCCATTCCTCCTCTCATAGTAAGTGGACAGAGCACAAGCACCCACCCCTTGCAGCCTAGCATCCTCCTATCAGGATCTGCCCAGTTTGTGTGAGGAAGGGTTCATGGGCACAGGTGGGGAAATAGTGCACGTGTCATGATTCTGTGTTGGGGCAGAGAGGGCCAGGTAGATGATGGACCCTTGGTACTTGCTGGCCTCTGTTGGAGCGTGACCTCACCCCCCTCCCGATTCCTCCCCCACTCAGTGTGCTCTGACACCTGTCCGTCCTCCGAGTTCCACTGCCGCAATGGCTGCTGCATCGACAGCTATTTGGAGTGTGATGGCACGCCCGATTGCTCTGATGCCTCCGACGAGGCCACCTGTGAAGAATGTAAGGCCTGGGAGGTGGAGGAGCGGTGGGCAGCAGGGTGGGAGGTCCTGACAATTTACCCTGCATCCCTGGAGATCGTTGTTGGGGCTGTGCCTCTGATCTTTCATTTTTGCAGACACCAGCGGCTTTGAGGAGCTTCAGAACTTCCGTTTCCCCAGTGACAAAGGTGAGCCCCCCCCCCACCCCCCCAGATCCTCCGGGTGAGGGCAGATGCTGACACTGCCAATCTCACTCATCCTATCACCGTGCGAAAGGGCCTGCTGTGTATGCCAGGCTGTGGGCAGAAGAGCTAGGGTGGGCTTCCAGCTCTCTTCTTTGGCTATTTCCCAAGCATAATCAGCCTCTTTTTTCTTTTTTTAATGTTTCTATTGATTTCAGAGAGGAAGGGAGAGGAAGAGAAAGAAACATCAATAATGAGAGAGAATCATTGATCAGCTGCCTCCTGTATGACCCCTACTGGGGATCAAGTCCACAACCTGGGCATGTGCCCTGACCAGGAATTGAATGGTGACCTCCTGGTTCATAGGTTGACACTCACCCCATTGACCCACACCAGCCAGGCCATAGCCAGCCTCTTAACACTTCAGAAATGTAGCCATGCCCACAGATCACTGAGGCAGTATTTACTTAATACTTTTATTATTCAATTACTCTATTAATTTAATGTATTAAAAAGGAAATTCACTGTTACATACCAAAGCTTGAGTCTGACTATTAAAATAAGTGTAATAAGACAACATTAATAAATTTTAACTGGACATGGGTGTCTGCCAAGGCCTAGGCCCTCAGCCACTTTTGTTAAAAGGTAGACCATCAGTACTAGAGAGAAAACCAAGACCTTGACACAATCAGAAAAGCTGAAAGAAGATTGAAAAAGAAAGAATTATGTGAGTCAGAGTAGTTTACTTCTGTGCCTGTGATTATTGTTCATGTTATGTCTTGCTTCGGGTAATACTGCAAATGGGCCAGATGTTTCTGGGGCCCCTGACGCCCTCACGGAGCCACAGCCTTCCTCAGTATGATGTGGATTGGGAGGTGGCGGGCAGCAGCCTCCTAGAGGGCAACCAGGAGGCCCCGTGAGCTTGCTCAGTCCCCTTTGCCTGCTCCTCACCTCCCAGGGCACTGCGTGGACCTGCCAGACACTGGCCTCTGTAAGAAGAACATCCCACGCTGGTACTACAACCCCTTCAGCGAACGCTGCGCCCGCTTTACCTATGGCGGTTGTTATGGCAACAAGAACAACTTTGAGGAGGAGCAGCAGTGTCTTGAGTCCTGTCGTGGCATCTCCAGTGAGCAGGGCAGTGGGCGGATGGAAGATAGGGAGGGGAAAGGCTTAGCTAGAGCACTGTGCTCTGTCCCAAAGCCTGGGCTGGTCACACCGAGTCCTCAGAGCACCTGAAATGGGGATGGGAGAGGATGGCGGTGGGGAGACTGGGGTGCTGGGGAGCAACTGAGTATCAGCCCTTGGTATTGACTTGTCTCTCCCCCATCATGTTGTAGAGAAGGATGTGTTTGGTCTGCGGCGGGAAAGCCCCATTCCCAATGTAGGTAAGTCCAAGTCTGCCCTATTACCAATGAGTAGTATCAATTCCACACGATTGGTTGTGACTGCCTAAACCTGTGTTGAGAAGGATCCTGAGGTTGGCTAGAGGGACAGAGGGTCACAAGCTATAGTTGTACCTACCATAGCAGGGGAGGCAAGCACAGTCAAGAGTGTGTAGATGTTTGCTGTCAGTCCTAGGCCTTTCTCCAAGCTCCCTGCAAATAGAGCAACTTGGAGCTGAGACCCGAGGCCCATCAGAATCTGTCCCACTGAGCTCCCAATAGAGCCATTCAGCTGCTCATGTGCTGCAGGTCCTTCCACGTCTGGCATCCATTTGACTTGGTCCTCTCGATACAGAGTGGGGGGTGGGCATCAGAACTGAGCCGGTCCCAGGAGCTCTTCATTCTGTCCTGTCTTGCCCTAGGCTCCGCAGAAGTGGTCGTTGCGGTATTTCTGGCCGCCTGCATTGTGGTGGTGGTAGCCATCCTGGGGTACTGCTTCTTCAAGAACCAGAGAAAGGACTTCCACAGATACCACCACAGCCATCGCCACCCCCACCCCCCTACCCCCGCCAGCTCCACAGTTTCCACCACAGAGGACACAGAGCACCTGGTCTATAACCACACTACCCGACCCCTCTGAGCCGGGGGCTCTCATGGGCTCTCACCAGCTCTCACCTGACCCGGCTTCCTCCTTGCCAAGAAGGAGGCCTGGGCTGGGAAAGATTTTGGGACCAGACCCTTCCTGCCTGTTTCTCAGGCCTCTGCCTCAGAGGCTTGAAAGAGATGTCTCAGCTAAGCTCAGACCACTTGTTCCTGAGAAGGCTCCGTGTCTGAAAGGAAAGAAAGCCTTGGAGCCAGGAGTCCCATAGATGGACCTGCTTACCTTGGATTTCAGAGGAAGTTGGAGGCCTGTTTCCTGTTCAAAGCTGCCTGCCCCACACCGTGGTGTTGGGAAGGGGACTGGGCAGCATCAGAAGCTGGAGGCCCTCCCACTCTGCACAGTCCAGAGCGGGGTGAGGACCTCCTGTGAATTTTGTGCTGTACAGAGTTGCTTTTTGTTTATTTAATGCCCTGGGGGTGGGTGAGAGGAGTGGAAAGTGGGTCTCTGGCCTCTGCTGCCTTATCCCTTCCCCCAAGAGTGAGTCCCAACTTGGCCTGACCTAGCACATGGAGCCAGAGCTGCTCCAAGCTCCCTGCACTCCCCAGGCCTCTCTGGCACCACACCCCTTCCGCGCCCCTACTTCCCACAGGCCCCAATGCACCCACAGTGTAATAAAGTGGTTTGTTCTGTGGGGCTTCTGCCTCTCTCTGTGGGCCAGGAGAGGGACATGGCTGCTGGGGGGAGATGTGACCGCCCAGTCCAACCGGTTCAGGCTTTGGCCACCCTGTTGAGCAGGTTTCCACCCTTCCCGAAACTGCACCAGCACCTGAGGGTGGAGAGAAGTGCCAAGTTTGACCACCAGAGGGGAGGGGTGAGAGGGCCACGGCAGGAGGGGGCCCAGGGAAGCGGCAATGCTGCTGTGTAGTATTTCCTCCTGGTTTGATGCTGGCTACAAGCCTGCTTTGTAGCTGGGGCAAGTCTTCACTGCAGTGTGTAGTTGAAGACAGGGAAGGTGGGCACACAGACTCGAGCCCTGGTTCTTCACTGCCCTTTTTGTGGGGCCTAGGGATAGGGGTCCCATCTGGCCCAGGTCACCACTGTCCCCTCCCCACCCACAGGAGCCTTGGCTTCACAGGAGCAGAGTGCTCCCCAGACTCTGGACTCCTACCCAGGAGCCTTTAATTGAGGTACTCCAGTTGCACCCACACCCTGTCTCCCTTTGTTTGAGCCACATCTTGGTACAAAAAAGCAAGGCTTGCTTTTAATTTGTTTATTCTTTTGTTCAACCAATTATTGAGCCCCTATGTGCTAGGTACTGCCAATCATTAGGAATTCTGTCTTGTCAAGATAAGCACACACAAAGCACTATGTAAATGCTTTACACGTATCAAGTTATTGTCTCAGTACGCAATCCTATAATACTATATAGGTACTATAATTCCCATTTTACAGATGAGGAAACAGACAGCAGTTCTCAAAGTCTTAGAGCTGGTACGGGGAGACTGGATTTAAATCCTAACTGGCTCCAGAGTCTAGTCTTACAAAAGGGAGACTCAGATCGTGGTAAGTGCCCTACAGAGGAATAAAACGGCAATGTGAGAGGTTGGCGGCTAATTTTAAACAACGAGTGTGACCCAGGTGAATATGCATGTCCTAAGTGCACAGCTCTGAATATCCACAGCTGCGCATACCCAGAAGATAAATACCCAGGTCAAGAAGCAAAGGGTCCTAGCACCCCAGGATGGGTAGCTTTCCAATATTTCTTTTGTGTGCATATTATACTCAGCCTGGACCACCTCCCCATTTCTCATCTTTCAGCCTAAACTCAAGTTATTCCTGAAATCCTGCACACATTCAGTGGGTGACACTCCCTGCTTCACACCCCTGCGTCCGCTAACAGGACCCTGAGCACAGAGCACCCCCTTTTCCTTTCCATAACTTTTCTTGTCTAGCTCCTTGAGACACAGATGGTGTCTTAGTCGTCTCTGAGTCTCCCCATACTCCATGACCATAGTAACTGTAGTGGTGCGCTACATGTTCGAGTAGATGGCAGAGGGTTGGGCTCCTGACCTTGCTTTGGCTCTTCTCATCTCATGGGGCACTGCATTTTTGCTTCCGAATTTGCCAGCCACTCGTCCATCCTTCAAGGCTCAAAACGGACTTGCTCCTCTTTTGGTCCACGCAGCATTAACTCCCATTATCCCTTGGTTTTCTAAAAGCATTTCAAGGGCTGAGGTGATTAATGGCTCCTTAAACTCTGTGTCCCAATTCTTAGAGCAGTTATCAACAGAGTAAGTGCTTAATAAATGTTTGTTGGGCCGAAGGGAACATCCTCCTCTCAGGGAAGGGGAGAGATGAAGTGAGACCATGCCAGGCAAAGCACCATCCCAGGAAGGGGCACGCCTGGGTCAGCCATGGCGATAAGAGGTGAGTTCGCGCAAGGGCCACTAGGGGGCGCTCTCGCCGCTATTCGGCGCTGTGATCTTTGCTACAAGGGTTTGAGCAGAGTACACAGTCCCCGGCAGGGGTCAGGTGTGAAGCAATGAAAATTGAGATGCCACCCCTGTTCTCCTGGAGTACAGGCAGAAGAAATACAAATACTATAACACAAAAATTTGGTTCCAAATTGCTCCTTATCTCTCTGACTTCCCCAGCTGTCCTCTGTCCATCCCCACCCAAATGACTCCTTTCTCAGAATCTCATGCCTCCATTCCTTTGCACAGGCAGTTGCCTCTACCTCAAATGCCTCTTTTCCCTGGAAACTCCTACTTACTCTGTCCTCCAGCTCAAAAAGCCTTCCCCTCTTTCCCCAGGCAGAATTCATTGCTGCCCTCCATTCTGTCAGGCTTACACAGCTCTGCTGAGGAGTACACACAGCCGTTTAGTAGATGTCTGCCCTCATGTGGGCAGGACTCCTCAAGGCAGGGATGGGGCCTTATTTATCTCAGCATCCCCTATGCTTGTGGATATGAGGTATCCAGCAAATGGCTGCTGAAGAAAGCAGAGCTGGTCAAGCCATAGAGATTAAAAAGGTTGACTTGGGGGTGGTAAACACACAATATAACATAGATAATGTATTGTAGAATTGTAAACCTGAAGTCTATATAACTTTCTTACCAAGGTCACTCCCAATAAATTCAGTAAATAAATAAAAAGAAGGAGGTTGAGGCTTCATGGAGGAGGCATGAAGTAAGATGCACAGGCCCTGGCTGGTGTGGCTCTGTTGGTTGGAACATTGTCCCATGAACCAAAAGGTGGCAGGTTAGATTCCAAGTCAGGGCACATACCCAGGTTGCAGGTTTGATCCCAGGTCAAGGCACATGCAGGAGGCAAGCGATTGATGTTTCTCTCTCTAAAAAAAATTAAAATGCAGGCTAGAACGGGTCAATGGGGGGTAGGGGGAACATATGTAATACTTTCAACAATAAAGATTTTTTAAAAATAAGATGAGCAGGTAGGTGTGCGTGGGTGTTCCAGGCATAACAAAATCATAGCGAGCAAAGCTAGGTAGTGGAGATTATGGATCTCGATTTGTTTGAAGACCAGTAAGCTGCTCAATTTGGCTCAAGCACTGACAGGGAGGTTGGTGGGTAGAGGCCACATTGATGGGCACTTGGGGATTTGAGCAGGTGAATGGGGTGATCTAAACTCAGCTTTAAGAAATAGACAAGTCCTGGCTGGGTAGCTCAGTTGGTTAGAGCATCCTCTGATATGCCGAGGTTGCAGGTTTGGTCCCCAGTCGGGGCACATACAAGAAGCAACCAATGAATGCATAAATAAGTGGAGCGACAATTGATAGTTTTCTCTCTCTCTCAAATGAATAAATTAACATTTTTTTTTAAAGTTGAAAAATAAATTTAAAAGAAAGAAATGGGCAGGTAAGCAGGCCGTATCACTAGAGGTCAAACCACAGGGAGAGGGAGGTAGCCATGCCCAGTAAGTAAATAAGACAGAGTACCCTATGTGAAGTACGTAGTAGATGTACAGTAAAGACTAGCCGAAAGGTTGTACCTGGTAGCCTGTAATCACGCTTTGACCCAAACAGTGCTTTCTTTAGTTATCAACGTTTAAAGAGTCAGGAAACTTCATTTAAAAAAAATCCTGGGGCTTTTCCCAGGCGGCTGCCGAAGATGGCGGAGGGGCAGGTCCTGGTGCTAGATGGCCGAGGCCATCTCCTGGGCCGCCTGGCGGCCATCGTGGCCAAGCAGGTGCTGCTGGGCCGCAAGGTGGTGGTTGTGCGCTGTGAGGGCATCAACATTTCTGGCAATTTCTACAGAAACAAGTTGAAGTACCTGGCCTTCCTCCGCAAACGGATGAACACCAACCCGTCCCGCGGCCCTTACCACTTCCGAGCCCCCAGCCGCATCTTCTGGCGGACCGTGCGAGGCATGCTGCCCCGCAAGACCAAGCGAGGCCAGGCCGCCTTGGACCGCCTCAAGGTGTTTGATGGGATCCCACCGCCATACGACAAGAAAAAGCGGATGGTGGTTCCCGCCGCCCTCCAGGTTGTGCGTCTGAAGCCTACCCGGAAGTTTGCATACCTTGGGCGCCTGGCTCATGAGGTTGGCTGGAAGTACCAGGCCGTCACAGCCACTCTGGAGGAGAAGAGGAAGGAAAAGGCCAAGATCCATTACCGCAAGAAAAAGCAGCTCATGAGGCTACGGAAACAGGCCGAAAAGAACGTGGAGAAGAAAACTGACAAATTCACAGAGGTCCTCAAGACCCATGGACTCCTGGTCTGAGCCCAATAAAATTGACTGTTATTCCTCATGCTTGGCCTGGCCTGCCCTTCCTCCATCGCCGCCCTAGGATGTGGGGAACCCCAGGGGCTGTTCCGGGGCCACAGGCACCTTACCTTGGGCCTTAGAAGGCTGGGGACACAGAAGGGGCCTTAGTCACTGCTATTGAAAGAAAGGCCTTTTGAAAGTTTTACTTGGCCCTGTCAATTGGGCATACTTTGCCTGTGACCTACTCAGAGTTTTAGGAAAGCAGCAGCTGGAACAGCTAGTTCCCTTTCAGCGTTTATAAGCTGGAAAACGCTAAACTTCCCATGTGATGCTAGACTGTAGCTGTTAGGATATAGCAAATGCTTGGGGGCAGGATGGACCTGGTATTGTACAGAGGGATTTACAGATGCACAGACGGGACGGCAGGCAGCCGCAGAGTCTCAAGCATCGCACTTGCACGTTCCTGTACCTTGTGATCAGAAAATGAATAAATTATTTTTAAAGAAAAAAAAAAATCCTGGGGAGAATCCAAGATGGCGGCGTAGGTAAACACCTAAACTGCTGCCTCCCACAACAATTTAAACTGCAACTAAAAGACAAAACGTCTATCACCCAGAACCACAGGAAAGCTGGCTGAGTGGAAGTTCTACAACTAGAAGGAAAGAGAAAAGAGCATTGAGACGTGCACGAGCGCTGAAAAGCTGAGGTACGGAGGCGCGTGATCCGGGCTGGCTGCGGGCGACTGGGTGCGTTGCTTTTTTCAACCCCAACGGAGACAAGCCCCCGATTACTCTGAAATCCAGTCTCTAGGGAGACGCGGGGGACCCAAACTCCTACAGGGAGAAGCTGGACTGTCTGCCAGTGAGGGTGGCTTGCTTGCAGAGCTGCGCGCAGGAATAATTGTTTACTGCACTGGGGCACGGGACTCGCTGTTGGGGACGCAGAGCCGGCTAACTAGCAGCCATTGCTGTTTGCCACGCCCTAACCTAGTGACACCCTGAGGCCCCGCCCTGCACAACCTACAAACCCACCCAAGCTCCAAGCAGCGGAGTTAGCATAAGAAAGGCCTGCCCTATCGAAGCTTAACCTAGCAAACTTGTAGCCTGGGTCAGACAGCTCCAAAACCTCCAAACCCCAAGCAAAGAGGAGAAAACTGTACCTCTCACTGTAGCTCCTGCTGAGTGGCCTCAGACAGTAGCTGACCTGCACCCCATTGGAGATCCAGAAGCCAGTGTACCTAGTGGTCAGTGTGAGACACCAGATTTCAACTCCTCACATCCATAAGTGACACATTCAAGAGGCAGAATCAGTGAGCACCAAAGCCCCACTGAAACAAGTCCTGCCCCATAAGCGTGTCTTCAGCGCAGCAGTTCTTCCATTATAGACACAGGGAGTGCTCACAGCTAATTGGCCTGGAGGTCAATTCCTCCCAGCGTACCAACAGCAATTAAGGCTTAACTACACCAAGACTTTGCACTCAGCCCACAAAGGGGTGTACCAAGAGCGTCCACATCAGGTGATTGGGGAGGCTGAGCTACTGCCCCCTATAGGTCACCTACCACACAAAGCCACTCCATCAATGCAGGGAAGCAGCCAAAATGCAGAAACAAAGAAACATGTCACGAATGAAAGAAATGGAGGAAAGCAAACTACTGGATGACATAGAGTTCAGAACCACATGTATAAGGTTACTCAAGAATCTTCTTAAAACCGCTGAGAAACTTGATGACACTTCTGAGGAGCTTAGTGAGACCTTCAAGGACCTTAATGAGAATGCCAAAAAAATGGAAAAGGACCAGTCAGAAATGAAGCATACACTGTCTAAAATAAAGAATATACAGAAACTCAATTGTAGATCAATGTACCCCAAGAATCAAACCAAAGATCTGAAATATGTGGGAACAAAAAACATCCAACCAGAAAAACAAAAAGAAAAAAGAATCCAAAAATATGAAGATAGTGTAAGGAGCCTCTGGGACTACTTCAAGCGAACCAACATCTGAATTTTTGGGGTGCCAGAAGAAGGGAGAGAGCAAAATATTGAAAACCTATTAGAAGAAATAATGACAGAAAACTTTCCCTACCTGGTGAAAGAAATAGACTTACAAGTTCAGGAAGCGCACAGAACCCCATACAAGAGGAATCCAAAGAGGACCACACCAAGACACATCATAATTAAAATGCCAAGGGCAAAAGACAAAGAGAGACTATTAAAAGCAGCAAGAGAAAAACAGTTAATTACCTACAAGGGAGTACCCATACGACTGTCAGCTGATTTCTCAACAGAAACTATGCAGGCCAGAAGGGAGTGGCAAGAAATATTCAAAGTGATGAACAGCAAGAACCTACAACCAAGATTACTCTACCCAGCAAAGCTATCATTCAGAGTTGAAGGTCAGATAAAGAGCTTCACAGACAAGAAAAAGCTAAAGGAGTTCATCACCACCAAACCAGGATTACACGAAATGCTGAAGGGTATCCTTTAAGAAGAGGAAGAAGAAGAAGAAGGTAAAGATAAAAATTATGAACAACAAAATGACATCAAATACATACCTACCAACAAGTGAATCTAAAAATCAAGTGAATGAAAAATCTGAAAAATAGAATGGACTGGTGAATATAATAGAATCAGGGACATAGAAAGGGAGTGGACTGACGATTCTCAGGGGAAGCAGGTGTGAGGGGTGCGGGAAGAGATTGGACAAAAATCTTACTCCTATGGATGAAGACAGTGGCGGGGGGTAAGGGCATGGGGTGGGGTGGGGAATCAGGTGGAGGGGAGCTATGGGGAAAAATAAAAGAGGAACACCTGTAATAATCTAAACAATAAAGATTTATTTTTTTTAAAAAAATCCTGCCCTAGCCAGTTTGTCTCAGTGGATAGAGTGTTGGCCTGAGAGTAAAGTGTCCCAGGTTTGATCATGCCCGGGTTGCGGGCTCAGTTCCCCCCAGTAGGGGATGTGCAGGAGGCAGCCAATCAATGATCCTCTCTTATCATTGATGTTTCTATCTCTCTAGCTCTCTCCTTTCCTCTCTGAAATCAATATATATATATTTTTAAATCCTTTTCTAGCTTCTTGTGAAAACTTGGGGGATTGGCAATCGGGAACCCATATATCTGCAATAATGCAGATGCCAAATTCAGGTCGTCTTGAGGTGGGCAGGTGCTAACCTGTTCACAGCCCCTCACAGCCTGTTGCTCCCAGACATTCAACTTTGGGACTCCTATCATCTTATCCCTTATAACCCATCCTGCCTTCCCTATATTGGAGAGTTTTCGCCAAAACGTATTTGTCCTAACAGTTCAAATAAACACTAACAAAACCCGGATTGTTTCTCCCAAACCTATCCCTGCTACTTAAACAAACAGCCCTGAATGAGGAGTGGTTTGTCTTATTGCAACAAGACCACTCCCTTCCCCACCCAACCACAACTAGACTAAAGCCTGGGAAAGTACTTTTCAGCTCCCCCTGGGAGGGGTGGTCATCAATAGTGCCGCCTGGAAGCCCCAAACCCGGAAGCTCAGGGGCCCCTGGAGGTGTCCAAACTCTCCTACAGGCTCTCTGAGAGCCTGCCTGTCCTCTCACCTGCAGTGGTTCCTGGGTGATCAGCCAAGCACCAAAATCAGGAAAACCAAGAAAATAAACTTAGAAGCCCTTCATTGTGGAGTTAAAAAAAGACGAAACAAAACTGAGAAATATTTACCCAAATGTCCACAGTGTTATCTCTCTTGATAAAATGACAGGTGGTTTTTGTTTTCTTCTTTTTGTCAACCTGCATTTTCTAAGTTTTCTACAATAAATATCTATTGCTTTTGTAATAATAATTATGTTTTGAGCAGGCATTCAGATATATTTTAGAAAGAAACAAATCATCAGTCCATGAAACTGAGATGGGATAGAAACAGTGGGGATGGAAAAGAAGAGAGAGCTCTGGAGATCTGGGAAAGGGACAAATTCAAAACTTGGTACCTGGATTGTGAAGAGGAAGAACCGGAGTCAGTGGAGCCTCCAGGTTTTCTGTCCTGGGAGTCTGCATGGGTGGCAATGCCAAGAGTAACAGGGCTGACTGCAGGAGGGCCAGCTTCAGGAGAACCAGGCAGAAGGTGAGGGGCCATCAGGTACCAGATGAAGACTGGTTGTATTGATGTTATTGTTGGCAACTTATTTTTTGTTTACCTATGGCTTGCTTTACTGAGGAAGGAGATACAGATATCTCCTTCCTCAGTAAAGAGAGGAAGGGAAAAGGAGAAAGAGATAGAAACACCAATAACGAGAGAGAATCACTGATCAGCTGCCTCCTGCATACCGCACACTGGGGATTGAGCCCACAACCCAGGCATGTGCCCTGACTGGGAATTGAACTGTGACCTCTTGGTTCATAGGTCAACGCTCAAACACTGAGCTACACTGGGCTGAGGAAGGATTTAAAGGCAGCTTAAAGGGGACTATAAATTATGGCATCAATATAAAGTAGGACCAAGAATAAAAAGAGCAAGAAGGAGCATAAAATAGGGCTAGGAACAAAACAAAACCATGAATCGTGTAGTCTTTGGGCCATATAGTTAGCTCTAAGGGTTCCAGTTGTGGTGCATTCTCATGAGGCTCAAACACATTGGAGGTGAGTGGGTCTGGGCTTGGTAGAGAGTATCAGGATCCTGGATTTGGGTGTAAGCCATGAGGAGTGGGGAGTTTATGGTGAGAGAGAAGCAGAGCAGACATAGGGAGGAGAGAACAGACAGTGAGGACAGAGCCTCTTCTTGTTGACTAACTCACTTGGAGTTACCGTCCCAATGGATTTTTTTCTGACCCACTTACTCTCTCCTGCATGATCCCTTTTGCAATCAGTTTAAGACCTTGGGTTAATCAGGCTGACCAGGGTTAGTCTGTGGCCACCAGACAGATCTAGGAGAAGTAAAAGACTTGGACTAGATGGCAAGATCTTTTTAATCTTAAAATTATGATGTTATCTCTTGTTGCAGGTTCTAGGGCTCCTGAGTGCATAGCTGGGGGAGGCTATCAGAGCCAAGTCACTGAGGCCAGAGAGGGACAGTAACTGGCTAATGGTCACACAGCCAGTGGTTGGGGACAGAGCCTGGCCAGGATGCCAGCATTCCTGAACCCCAAATGTTTTGCTCTGATGTCTCACCTCCAGACGACCAGACTGCTGGGTTTGGTTTCTGTCCTTTCTCTGGAAATGGGACAAAGGAGCCAGAAGCCAGGCCAAGAAGCTGTCAGGGCCGGTCCCAAGCCCCAGATGGCTGGGAACCCAAGGTCCACACCCATGTAAACACAGGCCAGCACTGATACTTCTTACTTGGCTCTCGATAGCTTCCTCTAAATCAGTTCCTCGCTATTATCTTGCTGATTCCTGCAGGTGCCCTGGGAGCCAGGGAGGGGCAGAGAGTATTAGCCACACATCATAACTGGGAGAAACTCGGACAAGGAGGAAGGCAGTAATTTACCCAAAGTTACCCAGCAAGTCAAGGATGAGGCTGAAACAGGAGGCCTGTGGAAGATGGAGTGGTCAGCACATGGCCTATTGGATAGGGGTGGGGAGGTGCCATAGGTAGAAAATGCACACAGTTCCAGGTCCCTTGTCTTTACCAGGAGAGTGATCTTGCTGTCCCTGGAGGGATACCTCTAGGAACAAGCTGTGCTAGCTCCCCCAACTGTGCAGGGTACTGGGCAGGGAGAGAAGATGGGAATGGCAGCAGCACATGGCCATAGAGAATACAGGTCTGAGGGAGGAGGCCATCATAGGTCAGGCATCCTTGAGTGAGGTCTGTGCTGCCTGCTTTTCTTCCAACTTCAAGTGACCCCAGGGACCCCTAAGCCCAAACTGGGCCCAAAGGCTTCCCTGGTGCCCCTCACTACCAAGGGGCCATGGAGTCATCTGGACACCTGGGAACAGAGGCAGATTGGCACAGGTGAGGGTCAAGGAGACCATGGAGCTGGTGACAATAACTGGCTCTGCCTTCCAAAGGGATTATAAGTAGGATGAACATAAGCCCAAGTTATTAATAGAGCTCTCATTCAATTTCAAAAATATCTTGAGTCATCCCAGCTATGGGACAAATCCTATGTCCAATGGAGAAAGGCTTGAGAACATTCCACTAGAAAGGCAGGCCTGATTCAGTGCTGACATCTCTCCTCACATCCCACCTCCAGCTCTGTCTCCCTCTGCCTCACTACCCAGCTTACAACAACCTAGTCTGTCCCATAAAACATGCTTCCCAGCCTCGCCCTTTAAGAAAACCATTTCTAGGGGGCCGGACCCCCCCACACCCCACCCCTGCCAGGTGGCACACTAGAAAGAGGCCTGGACCCAAGGTCAGGAAACCCAGGTCCAAAGCCCAGCTCTGCTTTTACCTTGGTGATGTGGCTCTGTGCTGCGGTCTCCACACCTGATCCACACCTGATAAGTGGAGCTAATAAGAGCCATCTGGGCCCTGGCCGGGCAGCTCAGTTGGTTAGAGTGCTGTACCAATACGCCAAGGTTGGGGTTTGACCCCTGGTCAGGGCACATATAAGAATCAACCAATGAATGCATAAATCAGTGGAACAACAAATTGTTGTTTCTCTCTAATAAATAAATAAACAAACAAACAAACAAACAAACAAATAAATAAATAAATAAAGTTTTTTAGAGAGCCATCTGGCCTATCTTGAAGTTCCGTTGTAAGAAGAGAAGAGGATAACAGAGGAGATCAGGCTGCCTAAGCATAGTTGTGTTCAGGGCCAGAAAGCAATGGTCCCCTGGGACAGCCAGCACTGCCCAGGCCCAGGAAGTCACTCTCTGATGTTGCCACAGGGTGACTAATGTGGCCCCTCAGCTGGCTGAGCTCTGCTCACAGAGGATCTGGCCCAGGTCCAAGGAGGGAGCTGACAGCATAGGCCTGCTGGGAGCCGGGCTTCCTGGCAGCCAGGCACAGTGGGCAGGTCTGACCTGTGAGAGCCACAGTTACCGCCTGGGGCCTGGGCTGGTTGCAAAAGGGGCCCGAGCTCCTGACGCAGTCTGCTCTTGGTCTCACTCACTCTCCCAGGCTGGTTCCCAGGAGAACGGGGAGCTCAGGGAGGGTGTGTCACCTCTGCCCTGGGCTCTATTCTGCTCCCAGGGGGAAAGCAAGCAAGGCACACACCAACCCAGGCCCAGCACACACACACCCAGCAGGAGATGCACATGGAGAAAGACAGCCACACAGAACTGACTTTAGGCAGACAGACACATAGACACTCAGCCCCCAAGAAACTAGGCCCAGACATACATATAGGATTATGTATAATACACATTCCTAAGGGCAGACATCTGGCTATACAGACAAACATACAGAGCTATACACATCTTTTATAAACTTAGACATCCACACTTAGAGACATAAATACACAGACTTGCATGAATATGGGATTATTCAGAGTTTTGCACAAAGACAATACATTCTTTAAATACACAAGAGCAAAAGCAGGGACACAGAAAAATGCACATCGACACAGATATGTGTCATCATTTAGTATGTGTGTTGATTGGATACCTGCAATCTGCTAGTAATGCTTCCACAGAAAAAGCCTCTCCACACCAAGTCACATATACACAGACACCCAAGCTCCCTCAAGAGAAACTTGGGCCCAGCTGGTGTGGCTCAGTGCTTGAGCGTCCACCCATGAACCAAGAGGTTGCCGGTTCAATTCCCAACCAGGGCACATGCCCAGGTTGCAGTAGATCAATGTTTCTATCTGTTCCTCTCCTTTCCTCTCTTTCTAAAAACAATGAAAACATTTTTTTTAAAGAGTACTTGGGATTGTATTGGGGCCCAGTCTCTAAGTCAAAGACAATAACATCTTTTCTGTAGGTGGTCACCAACCAATGGTAGAAAAAATAATCAACTATTGATATAGTCTTATTTATAATAGAAAAAAAAGTTAAAGAGCCTAAATGCCCCCAAATGGGGATCTAGTTGAAGAAGTTATTTATGGTCAGGGTGAAATAGTAAGCAAACAGACACTATGGTTACAGCCTCAGAATTTATAATTACATGAAAATTACTGTTACATTACTGTTAAATTTTTAAATGAAAGAAAGCAAAAATACAAAACTGTACATGTAACATGTCACAAAAATACTTCCAAAATATGCATACAGCCCTGGTTGGTGTTTCTCAGTGGTTAGAACATCGGCCTGGGCACTGAAGGGTCCTGGGTTCGATTCCCGGTCAAGGGCACGTACCTGGGCTGCAGGTTTGATGGCCAACCCTGGTCAGGACGAGTGTGGGAGACAACCAATTGATGTGTCTTGGGTGAAGATTAATAATAAAAAAAAAAATTTTGCAATATGCATACTAGGAAAGACTGGAAAAAGTTTATCAAAATGTAATTATCTTGCCAGGCCGATGTAGCTCAGTGGTTGAGTGTCCACCCTTGAACCAAGAGGTCACTAGTTTGATTCCAGGTCAGGGCACATGCCCGGGTTGCCGGCTTTATCCCAGTAGGGAGCTTGCAGGAGGCAGCCAATTGATGATGTTTCTCTCTCATTGATGTTTATAACTCTTTATCCCTCTCCTTTCCTCTCTCTCTAAAAATCAAATAAAAACATATTAAAGCCCTAGCTGGTTTGGTTCAGTGGATAGAGCCTCGGCCTGTGGACTGAAGGGTCCCAGGTTCAATTCTGGTCAAGGGCACATGCCCAGGTTGCTGGCTCGGTCCCCAGTAGGGGGCGTGCAGGAGGCAGCCAATCAATGATTCTCTCTCATCACTGATGTTTCTATCTCTCCCTCTCCCTTCCTCTCTGAAATAAATAAAAAAATATTTTTAAAACCATATTAAAAATGTTATCTTTGAGAGTTCACACTATGTAAATTTTAAATCTTCTAATTCTTTGAATTTTCCAATTTTTTGAGTATTTATATGGAAAAACTAAACACACTAAAGATTTAAAATACACTAAGGGGCCCTAACTGGTTTGGCTCAGTGGATAGAGCATCGGCCTGCAGACTGAAGGGTCCGAGGTTCGATTCCTGTCAAGGGCATGTACCTTGGTTGTGGGCACATCCCCAGTAGGGGGAGTGCAGGAGGCAGCTGATCAATGTTTCTGACTTCCTATCCCTCTCCCTTCCTCTCTGTAAAAAATCAATAAAAATATATTTAAAAAATAAAATAAAATCCACTAAGGGTTGGTTACACAGACGTTAAAAATTTTACATCGATAAGGGCATATGTACAAATGTATATGTAAAAAAGAGTTCATCTAATGAGAGGAAGGAGAGATAGAGATAAAAACAGTACCAGAAAAGTAGAGAGAGTCTTGGCCGAGTAGCTCAGTTGGTTAGATCGTTGTCCTGATATACCAAGGTTGCAGGTTCAGTTCCCAGTCAGGGCACATATAAGAATCAACCAATGAATGCATAAATCAGTGGAACAACAAATTGATGTCTTCTGTCTCTCTCTCTCTGACTCTCTCTTCCTCTCTCTCTCAAATTTAAAAAAAAAAATGGTAGAGAGAGATTGTGTTATATAGAGAGACAGAAGCAGGGTTTGGAACCAGAGGTAAATTCCTTTGGTCCTGCACAGGCATTTCTAGCAAAGCCATGCTCTTAGGCCTGTCCCAGGCTTCACTGACATAAAACCTGGAGCTGAACTGGTTGGCTTCTTATCCTAAGCTCTTAAAGCCCAGCAGCAAATATTGCTTGAGCCCAAGATCCTGTGAGAGCACAGAGGCATGAGTGGGACTTTCTCTCGGTGCAGCTGGGGAGACACAACTTGAGTGCATGACCAAATTCAGTGTCTTCAATGTGCTGAGGGAGCAGTGTGGCTGGCCACTGCTACAGGTAAGAGACATTTCCTGGAGAAGGGCAGCATTGGAAGATGACTAGAGGAGAAACAGGGCATGAGTAGGGGACACTTTCCAAACTAGAGGATTTGGCAAAAGCAAAGACTTGGAGTCAGAATTCAAGAAATAATTGGGAATCAGGGAGTGGGAATCACTGAGACAGGCTGGCCTAGTCCAGGTTGGGTCAGATTTGAGCAGGTCTTGAACGCTGGAATGAGAAGCTGGGAGCACATTGCTGGCAATGAGAGCTGGTAACAGTCTTGAGTCGGAGGTGCCAGAAGAAGGCAGTAGTGCTGGAGGGACTAGAGTGGGGAGTGTCAGTGGCAGGGACATAGGGGTGAGGCTGATGGAGGTTCTGAACCGGCTCAGCGACCCAGCAGGAGAGGAGAGACACAGTGATGTGGATGGCTGGTACCACCAGAGACTAAGGGAAAGATTGTATGTGGGGGGGAAGACAGGGCAGAGGTCATATGATTAAGCTTCCTCTCCCAATCCTTGGTACATCTAAGGACCCTTGGGGCAGTTTAAAAAACTTCTAATTCAGAGTCCTGAATCTTTCATTTTGCACATAAGGAAACTGAGGCACAGAGAAGGGAAAAGATTTGCCTAAGGTCATGGTTGATGTCAGACCCTATCTTGAACCCAGGTCTCTGCCCCAGCGGGGGATGTGTCAGGCTGGGCTGAGGTAATAGTAGGCTGCGCAGCTGGAGTGTGAGACTCCCTCAGGACCTGGCTGCAGCTGTGCAGCTCAGCACCTCCACCTGAAGGGGCAAGGGCACAAAGGGAGATGAGATGGCTGGAGCTCTGGGGGACAGGCCCTGAAGGGGCAGGAGCCAGCCAGTCTTGGCTAAAACTAAACTTGGGGATTATCTGAGGTTTCACTTGGCTGGGATTTCTGTCCCTCAGCCATTCTCTTTTTCACACACATACACACACAAGCTGTAACTTCCTACAGAGGGAGTTGGACTGAGACAGGGTGAGTGCTCACCTGGCCCAGCAGTTGCTTAGCAGGTGTCTGAGGTGTGCCTTAGAAATACCTCTCCACAGGAATAACACTTACCCCTGTACCTGACTCTAGAGTTTGCAAAGTGCACTTACAGCCACTTGGTAATAGTGGCTTTTTCTCTGGGCCTCACTTCCCTTATGGGTGAAATAAAGTGCCCCGCGCCCCGCCAAGGTGCCCTTTAAAGTCCCTTCTGGCTCCAATCTCAGGGAATGTTCTCTGGATTCCTGCTCCTCTCAGGTTCCTCACAAAATGAACCCTCACTTCCAAGGATTTCTGAGCCCAAATTTCCATTTAAATTATTGACAATTGGTCCTGTGACTAGGTCCTTACGTGAGCTTTGAGTGCCAAGGCTGAAGACTGAGTCCAATCAACCCAAGGCGAAGCAGTTTGGCCACTTGCTGAGATTTAGGCTGTATGGGATCCTTTCGTGCTCAGGCTCTGAAACAGAGCCCCCATCCTGAGCCCCTGTGCCCTGAGGACTGTTAGAAGGATCCCAGAAGGAGGGTTAGAGGGCTCAGGATTGCCCCAGAACTTAGCACTGAGCAAGGTGCTCTAGAAAGGAGGGGGAGAGGGGAGGGGCACCACCCGCCCGGTGAGGTCATGGGAAAGCAGCTCTGGCGCTGACACCTGGGGAAACCCGTTTCCAGGCTGCTTCCCACGCTAGCTCTCCTGGGAACCAGCTAAGCCCCAAGCGGGGAGCCCCAAACCTGCCCCCCCACCCCAGTCCGGTTCCCATCACACTGTCCCATCTAGTCCAGCCCCACCTTTCAATCTAGCCTCAGTCCTTTGGTACCCAACCAGTCTCTGTCTTCACTGCTGGGCCTTGAGGAGGGCTATGAGAGAGCAATGGGTTGATCATTCCAAGAAATGACACAGAGTCGGCAGCTTCAGAAACTTATATCTTTATTTGCAGTCTGCATGGCCCTACCTTCTAGGCTGCGACCTTGGAGAAAAAGGTGATCCCCAGCCCCTTCTTCCTTCAGATTCTGGTTTGCAGTTTCTCCCCCTCCTCTGCTGGGCCTTGCCTCTCACTTCCTGCCCCACTCCTAGCCCAGCCAGTTTGGGCAGTGCCTAGGGAGCCTTGAGACCCAGTTCTTCCCAGGGATCAGCCCCGCCCTCCCTGGCCTTGGGGGTTGAGGGCAGCCCAGGTATCAGCCTTACTCCTCAGCTGCTCCACTTCTCTGCTCTCCTCTTACTCCTTCCAGGCCTAGCTCTCTTATCCTCCTTCTCCTTCCCAGCCTCCCAAGGCTGGTCCAAGGCCTCGTTTTCTGCTCCTTCTTGATCTCTCGCTGATTTCTACCTTACACAGTCCATCCCAAACTTTCCAAATAGGGCTGGACACCTTCCAGCTCTCCAAGATGCCCAGCTATTCCCTGGGCTCTTCCTCACCCGTGCCAAGGAGGAGGTGGGGACCACCACAGGGGCCCTAATTTAGCCAGCGTGACCTGAGGGCCCATGATAAGAAGCTGGGAATTGGATCCCAAACTGCTTGGAGGTGGCTGGCACTGTTAGGACCATCCCATGAAAATCAAAGTGCTGGGATTTCTCTGTAAGCCTTAAACCACAGAAATCCAAGTTACAGCCTTCCTTCTTCCAGGCCTTAGGCTCAACCTGGCATGAGTGGGCAGTTAGAGGCCCACATCCTCATAGTGTTCAGAAGGGAACTGAGTCTCATGGGGTAGCCTGGCCCTGCCATGAGCCCCTACCCCAGGCTCCAGATGTCCGCGGCTTTATGTCTACTGCTCCCTACTCTGCCATAGCTGTTCAAACAAAGCAGAAGAACTTCTTCCAGCGGCAGCGGGAGAGGGTGCGCACACCTTTGGCGTTCAGTTTCTTCTCCAGCCGGGCTTTGTGCTCGATGGCACTGAGAATGGCAGAGTCAAACACCTCCTTCAAGTTCTTTTGGGTCAAGGCAGAGCATTCGAGGTAGCAGCAGGCCCGGATCTTCTCAGCCAGACCCTGAGCCTGGGGCTGGGGCACGGGGCCCTCCCGGCCGCCCTGATCCAGCTGGATCAGGACATTGACATCGTCCCTGAGATCGGCCTGGGTGCCCACCAGCAGCACCGGCGCCTGGGGGTTGTGGGTGCGGATCTCGGGCAGCCATTTCTCTGTGATGTTTTGGAAGGAGCTGGGCTGCACTACGCTGAAGCAGGCCAGGAAGACATCGGTGTCCGGGTAGCAGAGGGAGCGCAGGCGGTCAAAGTCTTCCTGGGATGGGAAGGCCAGGTCACTCATTAGTAGGATTATTCCCCATCACAGGGAGCGGGAATTCGCTTTCCACGTAGGGTTGGAAACCTGAGACTCGTAGCCGGGGGCCCAAGGCCTCCTGCATGCCTGATCCATCTGGGGTCCTCCCAGCTTCCGGACCATCTCCCCCCAGACCAGTAGCGGCCATTCCCAGCTTCTCACCTGTCCCGCCGTGTCCCAGAGCTCGATGCGCACCGGCGCCCCGTCCACCAGGACTTGCACTGTAGGGCGGGGCGGAGGGTAGTCCGAGTGAGGGAGGCGTCGGGGCCCATCAGGCCTCACAGCGCCACCTCCGGCCCGGCTCGCCACCCTCGTGAGGGGCTTTCCGCCGGCCCCCGCCCGCCCTGCGGCCCCAGCCCCCAGGTGCACAGCCCCACCCCAGGCGGCCGGAGAACCTACCGGAGAAGGTGTCCAGCGCCGTGGGTCGGTAGCACGCGGGGTACCCATTGCAGGTGTAGCTGACGATGAGGCTGCTCTTGCCCACGGCGCCGTCGCCCACCAGCACGCACTTGATGCCCAGCTCCGTGGTCGCGCTGCCCCGCCGCGGGGGAGGGGTCGGGGCCCGGAGTGGGGACGACTCGGCCTCGCTCAGCTCCCGCGGGGGCATGGCCCACTGCGGGGACAGCCCAGCACCGGCTCCGCTGCGCCGGGAGAAGCCGGGTCCGCCGCTGCCTCAGACCAGTCCGCGAGGCTCGGCGCGCCGCCCGCCGCTAACAGCCCTTATACACGGGCCCCGCCCACCTCGTCTGCATATCCCTTGGGCCCGACCCCGCCCACCCACCGGGCCTCCTCCCGCACCGCCCCCTGCGGGCGCCCCGCGGAGATCTCAAACCGGAGGAAGAGAAGCGGACGGAGAAATGACGCTCAGAGAATCGCACAGGTACAAGGACAAAGAATCGCCCAAATGAGGCAGATCTAGGTGTTTTGTCGGAGAAAGATATGGAGGATGTATCTTTAGGAAGAGGAAGCAAGTTGCGGAACACCAAGTGCAGCTAGTTCAAATGAAACGTATTCAAATTAAAACAAACCGGACATATGGTTGTATGGGTATAAAAAGTCTGGAAATAATTTTATTAATTAAAGAATGATTTTTAAAAATATATGGATCATGAAGAGGCAGAAAATACACTCAATCGTGAACACAACAGTCAGGAATGTATTGTACTCCCTTTGGGGGCACAGCTTCCTCAGAAGGCAGGCCTTAAACACCTTCACTCTGCGCTGCTAAAGGAACTTCGGGTGTTGGAGAGCCCAGCTGGGAGATCTTCAAGTACAATTCTTCATTTGAATATTTTCTAAGTCCGAAATGCTCCTAATATTTTCCTCCTCCTCCTTCTCCTCCTCCTCCTCCTCCTCTTCTTCTTCTTCTTCAGCACATGCGACTCTGTGCCACCCACTGTCCTTACCCTAGAAGGAGTTTATAGACAGACAAGATATCGCAGGTGGCCTACGGAGGTCACCAGGAGAGCAAGTGAAGAGTAACCTGATGCTAATTTCATCTCTATTGCAGTCACACCACCAAGTGACATCAGGCCCAGAATCCTTTCTCTAAACTCCAAGGCAGTCTTTCATTTCAGCCTATACAAAAATCATTCAAAATGTGTCCTTCATGAGTTGTTGCAGGGAGAGTGTTGGGAGGGGAAGAAGGCAATGAATATTAAAGAGAAGAGATAATCCTACTTCTCAGTTAGCAGTATAAAACCCCACAAATACAAATCTCTGAATCTCTTTGGAGAAGTCCCAGAATCCCTGATTTTTATGTTTTTCTTTCTTTCTTCTTCTTGTATTTTTATTCAAAAGTTGAGGACAACAGCTAGAAAGTTGCTGATTTTAACCATTAAAATGGTAGGATCCCCACTATCCATTTCTATATCCCCATGTTACATCCTATTTCTCCTATGTCCAAACATCTGGGGATGCTAATAATCCTTAATTATAGTCCCAAAGACTTCGCAACCACATCCATACATGTTTATTCACCTAGCAAGTGAAAAAGGCCCAAGGTGTTGTCTTGCCACTGTATCCCACAGAAGGTCTGAAAAACTGTTCTTTTCACTGTCCTGGAAAGGGAGGAAAAAATGGGGATTTGAACATCAGAAGACCTGTCACAGTATTCCTAGTTCTTCAGCTCATTTGCTGTGTGACTTCCTGAGAAATCACTTAGCCCGTAAGTGCATTTATTTCTGAAAGCCCTTCTGGTGCTTGCAATCTGTGATTTGGAGAACGCAGGTAAGTCGCCCCAGCCTACACACACACACACACACACACACACGCACGCACGCACGCGCACGCACGCACGCACACACACACGCACGCACACACACACGCACGCACACACGCACACACACGCACACACACACACGCACACACACACGCACACACACACGCACACACACACACACTCTTCTTTACAGTGCTCTTCTCCTTTTACCCACGTTTAAAAAATATATACATATCTTTATTGATTTCAGAGAGGAAGGGAGAGGGAGAGAGAGATAGAAACATCAATGATGAGAGAGAATCATTGATCAGCTGCCTCCTGCATGCCGCACACAGGGGGATCAGAACCTGCAACCTGGGTGGGCATGTGCCCCAACTGGAAATCGAATTGTGACCTCCCGGTTCATAGATTGACACTCAACCACTGAGCCACGCCAGCCAGGCTTACCCAAGTTTTAATAATAGTTTAATTGTAGCTGTAAATTTAAGAGTAATCCTGTTTAATACTTTCTGTAGGTAGGAGGAGTATATATAATACACAAATGGGGGGAGGTGTCTGCTGGGCATGGGTAAAAGCTTTGACGTGGCCTGAGACAGGCCATTCTTCTCTAGCCCAATGGGCGGGGACACTTTCTGACCTAGGTCCCTCTGTCAGAGCTGGTTTAGGGACAGTCTTGTCAGCAAGAGGGGGAGGGAGGAGACAACCTGGGGAGCTGGTGAGTCACCTATTTCTCAGCTAGGACTTGCACTGCTGGCTGCTACTGCTGGGAAAATACCCTCCTAAAGGTGGGTTGAGTCTTACTGCCCACCTGTCAGATCACTTTCCAGTCACACGGCACATTTGCTAGGATTTAAACTTGCCCCTGACATTCTCCTTGAAGAAATTATTAATTTTAGGACCCGGCCAGGAAATATACAAGATGAGCCTGTAGCATTTTGTAGTACAGAAGGAAGTGTAAACAAATAAAAGAAGAGGAAGATGGAGATATGATAAATGGACACAGGAGCCAACTGAAAGAGCTCCCAAAAGCCAAATCTGGAACAACGTGAGCAGCAAAATACAGAGTTATTGGACTATAGCCTAAAGTATAAAATAAATATCCACAGGTCTATTTTGTTATAAATAAATGATTGAACCCACAAAAAAAGGGGGATAATAGGCAAATTTCCCATGGAGAATTCCAAATAACCTATGTATATAGTCTGCCCTCAAGGGGGAGCATAAATCCCTACTGTGCATCGTGACTTCCTACCAAAGAGGACAGTTTGAAGGGATGGGGGGAGGGGCAGACCAAGTAACATTACAGTAGAGAATCCTTAACACTCTCAACCAGGTGATCAAAATTAAGATCCAGTTAATATAGATCCCCTTGATATGACGTGATGCAATGGCATTTTTACCTCTGGTCTTCCCCACAGGAACACCAATCTAACAAGAAAAACCACCGGAAGAAAAATGAAGAAAGAAAAGCTCCACTTGAGAGATATTCTACAAAATCTCTGCCCAGTACAGTACTCTTCAAAACTGTCAAGGCGGTAAAGGGGGGATAAGGACACATATGTAATAACTTAAAAAGGAAATTTTTTTTTAAAAAGGCAAACTGGCTATTGAAAAAAATAAACTTTCAAGGTCACCTGGCTGGTGTAGCTCAGCAGTTGAGTGTCAACCCAGGAACCAAGAGGTCACTGTTCAAGTCCCAGTCTCTCTCCCTTCCTCTCTGAAACAAATAAAACTATATTAATAAAAATAAAAATCAATAAAGAAAAAAAACAGTCAAGGTAATCTAAAACAAGGAAAACCTGAAAAACTGTCATAGTCAAGAGGAGCCTAAAGGAGGCATGATAAAATGTAATGTATGCTGCATGGGTTCCTGGAACAGAAAAAGGACAAGGAATTCTGAATAAAATCTGAACTTTAGTGAATAATAATGTATCAATGCTGGTTCATTAATTGTGACAAATGTCCCATAGTAATGTAAGATGTTCATAGTGGGGGAACCTGGGTGTGACATATATGGGAACTCTCTTATTATCGTCTCAATTTTTCTATAAATCTAAACTGTTCTAAAACAAAGTTTATTAAATAACAACAAAAGAAAACAAAAAAACTAAAATGTGTCCCTGACATTGATGTTTCTCACCCCCTACCCTGGTCTCACTTCCTTTCTCTATAAAAAATCAATACAAACATATCCTTGGGTGAGGATTTTTTAAAAACCTACAGGGAGTCCCTATCAGCCACAGATAGAGGGTAGAGTCTCTGCCTGGCCTGGTACCAGTTAGAGTATCTCCCAGGATAGGATAAACAGTCACTGAAAATGATTCTTAAAAGAATTTTCAATGACATGGGAAAATGTTAAAAGATAATGTTAAATAATACAGAATTATATAACCATTTTGAGCCCAAGTATTTTTAAAAAGTGAACACTTAGAATAAAATAGAGTCCTATATATACAAAATGTGAGTCATTACCACTAGGTGAGAAGCTTGTTTTGCCTGACAAAGAATGAGCATTAAGCATGTTAGCTATTAGTACTATGTTGCTTATCAGCATTTTCTCCTTTTTCTGAGATGAACATGCTACTTTTGGGGAAAAAAAAGTTACTGAAGTTTAAAAAATATATTTATTGTATATTTAGAGAAAAAGAAAAAATGCACTACCACAGCCAATAAGGAGGGAATATGCTAATTGACTGCCCCGCCCGCAAAGATGGTGGCGCCCAGTCCTCTCAGCCCCCCTGGGGCGGCAGGCGCATGGCATGGCCAGGCCCACCAAGCAGGCGGGTCTGGCTGCACCACGTGTCTGCCTCTGGAGTCCCCCAATCCCCTCAGCCCCCCAGCTGCTCAGGGCTGGCCCCAGGTGCAGGCAAGCCTCGGATGGCAGCTGCCCAGGGCCGCCCCAGGCTCAAGTAAGCAGGGCCGGCTGAGGCTTGCGCTGCCAGCAGTGGCAGCAGCAGAGGTGTGATGGGGGCATCGCTTTCCCCTGATCGCTGGGTTGCCTCCTGGTCCTGAGGTCTCCCAGACTGTGAGAGGGGGCAGGCCGGGCTGAGGGACTCCCCCTTCCAGTTCATGAATTTTCATGCACTGGGTCTCTAGTTAGACTATAAGCAGCTAGAGGACAGGGAAGGTCTCTGAGCTCTTACTGCCTCAGCCCAGTAGCATCTCACTATAGGAGCTTATTAACTACTTGTGGAATGAATTAATACATAAATGGTGAAGCATGGTTTGCCAAATGATAAGAAGACTGATTGGTGGGTTGCCCCACCTTCCCTGATGCCACAAGTACTTGTCCAAATGGCCAAGCACTAGGCCCAACCAAATCCCTAGTTGCTTCTCCTCAAAGACTCGCTCCAGTGGTCCAAAGCCTCCTCTTGAACAGAAGCTGATACTGCTGAGGTCCATTCAAGTCTATGGAGTTAACCCTAGGGCATTGATGATAATCATGGTCATGATGGTCATTAGCAACTTTACAAAAAGAGGACCAAATAAACAAGTATTCAATTAATACTCATATCACTCCAAATTCTCTTCTTGGCATTGCTTACATAAATTTACATTTTACATAGTTATATCAGGGATCAATTATTTAGCACCTGACATGGCCTCAGAAATATGCTAGTCCTGCCCTGGCTGGTATGGCTCAGTTGGTTGGGCCCCCTCCTATGCACCAAAAGGTTTCGGTTTTGATTCCCATCAAGGCATATGACCTGGATGTGGGCTCTATCCCCAGTGTAGAGTGTGCAGGAGGCAGCTTATCAATGTTTTACTCTCATATCAATGTTTCTCTCTCTCCTTCTCCTTCTCCAAAATCAATACAAACATTTTTTAAAAGCTTGAAAAATCTTTTTTAAAAAGATGCTAGTCTTGTGCTAGAGCAGCTTTTTAGAAGAATTCTGGTATGCTTGGCATTAACCCTTTACATTAACCCTTTAGTGGTTGGATCCTGTGGAGAATGACAGGGAGGGGCACATTCAGGGAAGTGGGTATTTTAACAACTGGTGGCCATACTGGCATGAACCTGCTGAACTGCATCAATCTGGCTGGATTTGGAATGAGTATGAGTCAAGCGAAGAAGGCTTGGAAACAATCTGAAGAAACAGCAGGAATCAGGAACAGAGGGGAAAGAGAGAGTAGAGAGAGTGTGGTCTAGTTTGGAAGTAAAAGTAGCTCAGCCTGGCTGAAGTAGGGCGTTGTGAGAATGAGCTGGAAAGAGAGGCAGGAGCCTGATCAGGTCACACCGCAGCTTCTCTCACTGGGGAACAGCTCAGCCTAGGGTGACCAGGACTAAAGGTGTCCCAGGAAACAGAACTTCCCATGTGAAAACCAGGAGGGTCGGTCACCCTAAGTAGATCTCTTTTTGCCCCTGTTACTAGTTACAGCCTGTTCTTCAGAAAGACCACTGCACTTGAAACTAGAAGCAGAGCAGGATTTTCCAAACCATCATGCAATCAGCTTTCACTAATTTTATAGGAAAGAACTTATAGAAAAGGTACAGCTTTGGTTCATATTTAAGTTTATATAAAGCTACTATCTGAATCCAATTCATTCTGCCTCCTTTATCTCCAATGACAACTTTGCCAACAAGAGACAAGTTAGCTTGATGCTTCAGAGCATGGGCTCTGGGACAAAGCATCTGGATTGGTATCCAGCTTGTGTCACTAGCTGTTCTCTTCTCTGGGTCTCAGTTACCTTGTCTGTAAAATAGGATTAAAGAAGTTTTTAACTTGCAGAATGTTGTGGGAATTAGAATAGCCACACAGAGAATGCTCTGCAAGGGTGAGCTATTATTAGAATTGTCTTCCTCCTGGGTCAGGGCACATTTGTTCAGGTGCAGTCAAGGCCCTGCCCGAGAATGAACAACACAAGTTTGCCAGGTCAGATAAAGTTCAGAATTTTGTCTTCTGTGATCCAGATAGGGAGCACAAAAAGAAACTAGTGTTTATTCGTGTCATCATTCTAACATACTAGTAATGTTATTGTTATCTTTATTTCATAGATGAAGAAACTGAGTCTTCATAGAGGTTAAGAGACTCACCGGAGGCCTCACCAGCAAGAGAGAGACAGATCTCAGAGCCCAGGTCCAATAACACCCTCTCTTTAGTCCTTTAATTCGGGGGGGTGGGCGGGGGGCGGGAGAGAGAGAGACATCAATGATGAGAGAATCATTGATGGGCTGCCTTTTGCACGCCCCCTACTGGGGATCAAGCCCACAACCTGGGACCCCTAAGTTCTCAGGTTGATGCTCCATCCACTGAGCCAAACCAGCTAGGGCTAGTTGTTAGATTTTATGGGTTTCATATTAATCAGAGAAGGTTCCCTGACTTAGGCATCTTTTGAAAAGTATCCTAGACTAAAGGACGTATAAGAAGCATAGGAGGAATCCAAGATGGCGGCATAGGTAAACACCTAAACTGCTGCCTCCCACAACAATTTAAACTGCAACTAAAAGACAAAACGTCTATCACCCAGAACCACGGGAAAGCTGGCTGAGTGGAAGTTCTACAACTAGAAGGAAAGAGAAAAGAGCATTGAGACGTGCACGAGCGCTGAAAAGCTGAGGTACGGAGGCGCGTGATCCGGGCTGGCTGCAGGCGACTGGGTGCGTTGCTTTTTTCAACTCGAATGGAGACAAGCCCCCGATTACTCTGAAATCCAGTCTCTGGGGAGACGCGGGGGACCCAAACTCCTACAGGGAGAAGCTGGACTGTCTGCCAGTGAGGGTGGCTTGCTTGCAGAGCTGCGCGCAGGAATAATTGTTTACGGCACTGGGGCACAGGACTCCAAGACTCGGTCTGGGACACAGAGCCGGCTTACTAGCAGCCATTGCTGTTTGCCACGCCCTAACCTAGTGACTCCCTGAGACCCCGCCCCACACAACCTACAAACCCACCCAAGCTCCAAGCAGCTCAATTAGCATAAGAAAGCCTGCCCTATCACAGCTTAACCTAGAAAACTTGCAGCCCGGGTCAGACAGCTCCAAAACCTCCAAACCCCAAGCAAAGAGGAGAAAACTGCAGCTCTCACTGTAGCTCCTGCTGAGTGGCCTCAGACAGTAGCTGACCTGCACCCCATTGGAGATCCAGAAGCCAGTGTACCTAGTGGTCAGTGTGAGACACCAGATTTCAACTCCTCACATCCATAAGTGACACATTCAAGAGGCAGACTCAGTGAGCACCAAAGCCCCACTGAAACAAGTCCTGCCCCATAAGCGTGTCTTCAGCGCAGCACTTCTTCCATTATAAACACAGGGAGTGCTCACAGCTAATTGGCCTGGAGGTCAATTCCTCCCAGCGTACCAACAGCAATTCAGGCTTAACTACACCAAGACTTTGCACTCAGCCCACAAAGGGGTGTTCCAAGAGCATCCACATCTGGTGATTGGGGAGGCTGAGCTACTGCCCCCTATAGGTCACCTACCACACAAATCCACTCCATCAACACAGGGAAGCAGCCAAAATGCAGAAACAAAGAAACATGTCACGAATGAAAGAAACGGAGGAAAGCAAACTACTGGATGACATAGAGTTCAGAATCACATTTATAAGGTTACTCAAGAATCTTCTAAAAACCGCCGAGAAACTTGATGACACTTCTGAGGAGCTTAGTGAGACCTTCAAGGACCTTAATGAGAATGCCAAAAAAATGGAAAAGGATCAGTCAGAAATGAAGCATACACTGTCTGAAATAAAGAATATACAGAAACTCAACTGTAGATCAACATACCCCAAGAATCAAACCAAAGATCTGAAATATGTGGAAACAAAAAACATCCAACCAGAAAAACAAAAAGAAAAAAGAATCCAAAAATATGAAGATAATGTAAGGAGCCTCTGGGACAACTTCAAGTGAAACAACATCCGAATTTTTGGGGTGCCAGAAGAAGGGAGAGAGCAAAATATTGAAAACCTATTAGAAGAAATAATGACAGAAAACTTTCCCTACCTGGTGAAAGAAATAGACTTACAAGTTCAGGAAGTGCACAGAACCCCATACAAGAGGAACCCAAAGAGGACCACACCAAGACACATCATAATTAAAATGCCAAGGGCAAAAGACAAAGAGAGAATATTAAAAGCAGCAAGAGAAAAACAGTTAATTACCTACAAGGGAGTACCCATACGACTGTCAGCTGATTTCTCAACAGAAACTATGCAGGCCAGAAGGGAGTGGCAAGAAATATTCAAAGTGATGAACAGCAAGAACCTACAACCAAGATTACTCTACCCAGCAAAGCTATCATTCAGAGTTGAAGGTCAGATAAAGAGCTTCACAGACAAGAAAAAGCTAAAGGAGTTCATCACCACCAAACCAGGATTACATGAAATGCTGAAGGGTATTCCTTAAGAAGAAGAAGAAGAAGAAAAAGGTAAAGATAAAAATTATGAACAACAAAATGACATCAAATACATACCTACCAACAAGTGAATCTAAAAATCAAGTGAATAAAAAATCTGAAGAACAGAATGGACTGGTGAATATAATAGAATCAGGGACATAGAAAGGGAGTGGACTGACGATTCTCAGGGGAAGCAAGTGTGAGGGGTGCAGGAAGAGATTGGACAAAAATCTTACTCCTATGGATGAAGACAGTGGCGGGGGGTAAGGGCATGGGGTGGGGTGGGGAATCAGGTGGAGGGGAGCTATGGGGGAAAAAAAAGTGGAACACCTGTAATATTCTGAACAATAAAGATTTAATTAAGAAAAAAAAAAAAAGAAGAAGCATAGTGACTGGCTCTGAGGCAGTGTCCTGAAAACCCTTATTTCCTGGGCACTGTCCCCGAATGTCTCTGGCTGGACCGTGACTTTGGCTTTCAGAGAATCACAGAAGGTTAGAGATGGACACAGTTGAGAAAAGTTAAGGTTAATATTTGAGGAAAGAAGAGGAGCTCAGAGGGGCTAGGTGACTTGTCCAACAGCAGTATGTGGCTGAGTGTGATTTGTATCCTGAAAAGGAGGGGGGCCTGAGAAATTGCATGGAGGGTGGTGAGAAGAAAGCCATGGACCAGCCTGGGAGTGGCTCCTGGCAGGGGGGGTGCTGGTCAAAGCATGGACCCCACTAAGATCCATACTCCCCAAAAGAAGTTCATTAAACTATACCAAATACTAAAACTTTTCACTTTAGTACCCAGTAGTTGCAAAGGATGTCACTTCTAGCATACTGTGAATATTGATGTTTAATAAAACTATTACCTCACTCTTTTAAATGCATGCATTGGAATTTTAAAAATATGTTTTTATTGCTTTTATAGAGAGAGGAAGGGAGAAAGAGAGAGAAAAAAATTGATCAGCCACCTCCTGCCTTGCATTCCCCTCCCCCCCCCCGCCCGCAACCAACCAGGGATTGAGCGAAACCGGGCGTGTGCCCTGACTGGGAATCAAACCTGCAACCTTTTGGTGCATGGGATGATGCCCAGCCAACTAAGCCACACGGGCCAGGGTAATATATTACACATTTTGATAAAAATAATTATACATAAAAGTAAAATTATATTAGAAATACATCTTTTGATTAGATGCATGACTTTTTTGTTTATATTTTCAAGTAGTTCATGTATTCTTGGATAGAATACTTGATTAAGACAAATTTCAGCATCAATTCTCTTCCTATATATTTTTTGTTTTGTGTTGATACAAATGTGGAGAAACTTTGTTCACATTAATCATTAGATGGGAATGAAAGGAGGTTTGGTATAGCTATAGTACTGGAATATGTGACCCCCTTCAAAATTATATGCCACGCCCTAGTTGGTTTGGCTCAGTGGATAGAGCATCGGCCTGCGAACTGAAGGGTCCTGGGTTCAGTTTTGGTAAAGGGCACATGCCCAGGTTGCCAGGTGGATCCCCAGTAGGGGCCTGCAGGAGGCAGCCAATGATTCTCTCTCATCATTGATGTTTCTATCTCTTTCCCTCTCCCTTCCTCTCTGAAATTAATTTTTTTAAAAACCTGCTTAGGTTCTCAAATTGTATTTGAGTTAAAGAACTACAAACCATTTGATGTACAAAGAACCTGTTATCTTGTCTTTGTCCTTTTTGTGGGAATAGCAGCAGTAATTCCAGTGGTCTCTGCAGATTTTTCTGCCCTAAAGCAATGCGCTGAGGTGTGGGGCTGTCTCACTATCCAGGTTAATGAGTGGTCCACCTTTCTTTTAAAGAGAAGCAAGGGAGGTGGAAGGGAGCCTGCCCCTTGCCCCAGGCACCTGCTATTGCTGGTTACTTTTAGAAAAGAGCCAAGGGAAGCTGAGGCTTTGGTCACTGATTCCCTTAAAACTATTTGGTTCCTTGTGCCCCTTGGGAGGCCTTCCATACCCCTAAGGATGGGTGAAGCCTAGTGTGGAGGACTGTTCACCCGAGGAAGCTTTTATTTCTCACCTAGACAAGTGGCCTACACCCTTAGAAGGTGGTGGGGATGTAAGAGGGCAGGCTGGGTCCCCACATGCTGTGGATGGGGCTTTGACATTTACTCAGTGGGAGATGAGAGAATAGTAACAGGGAAGAAAGAAGGATTTTTGATGATTGAGGAGATTCGGGTAGGTTTGGAAACATCTGGAAGGGAACCAAACAGGTAAGAGAAAAGATTTACAAACTCTTGTAAAGAGTTGTGAAGAGGCTGAGTGAACCAAGGTCCATTTTTCCTTCAGTGTATTTTAATAGGAGCCAACAATGTGCCAGGCTCTATCCCAAGAGGGGTGCACAACACACCTGTCCTGCCCCCAGTGAGTTTCTACATAGTCAGCCCAGGGAGGAGGCAGAAGCAGAGGTAAGTGGAAAGAGGAGGGTTAGGAGGGAGAAGGGAGAAAAGGAAGAGGGGAAGTGGAGGGAGAGAGGGAGATACAGATAGAAAGTTATAAGGCAATTGTAATGAAGGGTAATCATTATGTGGGGTGATAAGCACAGGGGGCTCTGATCCTGGCAGGGAAGAGTATCAGGGAAGCCAGTCCAGAGGGGACAAACCCCAAGAATAAATTCTCAAGTGTTTGGAGGAGTAGGATGCATTCTGGGAATATTCTTAGATCAGCACTGAGAGATAAGAACAGATCCAATACAGTTTAACTGGGGATGAGGCAAAGGATGTCTTAGTTTTCTTAGTAAGTTTTGTAGTTCTATTTTTTAAATGTACTTATATATTATGATGATTAAAATAAAAATTAAGCTTTGCCTGGTTTGGCTCAGTGGATAGAGCGTTGGCCTGCGGACTGAAAGGTCCCAGGTTCGATTCCAGTCAAGGGCATGTACCTTGGTTGCGGGCACATTCCCAGTAGGAGGTGTGCAGGAGGCAGCTGATCGATGTTTCTAACTCTCTATCCCTCTCCCTTCCTCTCTGTAACAAGTCAATAAAATATATTTTTAAAAAATTAAATTTCAAAACAAATTCCTAAATCTCCCATGAAGGATTCCAGGTGATTTATACTTTATCTTCAAGGAAACATAAACCTCCACTCCTCTAGTGTGGGCTGTGTGTAATGACACCCTTCCAAAGAGTACAGTATGGAAAGGGGAGAAAGAGAACTTTATAATGGAGAAAGCTGACAAGCACTACCTCAGGCAGGTGATCAAGGTCAACATCAACAGTGATAAGTTATGTTGATGGTATGTACCTTTGATATGAAGTGTGATAATGGTACCTTACCTTCCCCAAACTCATAACCACCCTAATCAGTTTGGCCTAGTGGCTAAAGCATCAGCCCCATGGACTGAAGAGCCATCGGTTCAATTCTGGTCAAGGTCAAGGGCACATACCTTGGTTGCAGGTTCAATCCCCTACCCGGTAGGGATGTGTGCGGGAGGGAACCAATCGATGTGCCTCTCTCACATCGATGTTTTTCTCTCTCTGTCTCTCCCCCTCCCTTTCACTGTCTCTAAAAATCAATGGGGAAAAAATACATATATCCTTGGGTGAGGATTAACAAAAACCTATAACCCCAGCTATGGGTTTATAAAAATATATATATATATATCAGGCAAATTCCATTAGAGAGCCTCCTACAAAATACCTGCCCAGCACTCTGCAAAACTGTCAAGGTCATCAAAAACTAGGAAAGTCTGAAAAATTGCCATAGTTAAGAGGGACAGGCCTAAGGAAACATGACAACTAAATAGAAGGTAATATCCCGTACGGCATTTCTAATTTTACAAATGTAGAAACAAAAGCATGAGAAAGCTCATTTATGCAATTGTTTAATACATATTTATTAGTGAGTTAGTGACTGGCGCCCAAGTGCGGAGTCTCCTCCAGTTCATGCCCTGCAGGGGCTTCAGGTGCCACTGTTTTGGATTGAGTTCAGTCATGTGACCTCTGCCTCTTTTCCCCCAAGCAGCTCCTCCTCCTCCTGGACTGTGGTGTCACTGCACCATCTGCCAGGTCTCCCAAGAGAAGTCCTACACTATTTCACCCCCCCCAACCCCCCACCCCAGAAATCTAACTTGACACTAAGTCCAGTAGGCCCTTCTCAGAAATGTCTCCCTAGGGTCTTCCTAGTTTACTAGCTCTTTCTTCAGATTGGGCCGTCCCTCACCACTTCTCCTCTGCATCTGCCTCAGGTCTCATCCTTTCTGATGTGGACTACACCCAAGCCACCGCCCATCTTTCTAGAACCCACATCAGATGATCTCATCCCAAACCAAGGCCTTCTGAGGGCCCATTCAATGGCTTTCTCAAGCTGGCCACAGCCAATCCCATATCCTACTCCATTATGCTCCAGCTTTTTTCCCCAAACTTCAAACATCACACTGCTTGCAGGCCTTTGCTCTTGGTTTTCTTTTCTTTTTTTTAATAGTTTATTGATTTTGTTTTACATTTTATTTATTTATTTTAATTAAAATTCTTTATTGTTTAAAGTATTACATATGTCTTCTTTTTCCCCATTGGCCTCTCCCCGGCCACTCTCATCCCCGATTTTGTTTTTTAGAGAGGGGGAAGGGAGAGGGAGCAACAATGATGTAAGAGCTTAACATTGATTGGCAGCTGCCTCCTGCATGTCCCCTACCAAGAATTGAACCTGCACAGGAGGACGCCCAGGGAACTGAGCCACACTGCTCAAGGTGCTCTTGGTTTTCTTTTCTTTTCTTTTTTAAGTTTTATTGGAACACAGCCATGCCCATGGGTTTCTGTATTTTTAAAAATATATATTTTATTGATTTTTTACAGAGAGGAAGGGAGAGAGAGTTAGAAACATTGGTGAGATAGAAACATCAATCAGCTGCCTCCTGCACACCCCCTACTGGGGATGTGCCCGCAACCAAGGTACATGCCCTTGACCAGGTACATGCCCTTGACTGGAATCGAACCTGGGACCCTTGAGTCCGAAGGCCAACACTCTATCCACTGAACCAAACCGGTTAGGGCACTCTTGGTTTTTTTGAGCCCTGTCTAACGCCTTTCCTTTTTTGCCCTTGGAAATCAAGCATGCACTTCAAGTCCTAGCTCAAATTCACCTGCTTTTGTATACCAGTCCTCTCACCCAGCAGTCAGCCTTGATCTGTCTCATGGCACTACCACATGGATTCTGAGGGATAGGAGCTGCTGGTGGATCTGTGTCTGTAACTGTGAGTTCCCTAAGGCAGTGGTCAGCAAACTGCAGCTCGCGAGCCGCATGCGGCTCTTTGGCCCCTTGAGTGTGGCTCTTCCACAAAATACCACGTGCGGGCGCGCACGTAGAGTGCAATTGAAACTTCATGGCCCATGCGCAGAAGTCGGTTTTCGGCTCTCAAAAGAAATTTCAATCGTTGTACTGTTGATATTTGGCTCTGTTGACTAATGAGTTTGCCAACCACTGCCCTAAGGCACCTCTGTATTCCCGTGCTCAGCAAAGTTTGAATGATTTCCCACAATCAGCTTCTGTTATATCAAAGCAGAATGTCCACACTTCATAATTAAGTGCCAGTAAGTGGCCAGGACAAAGAAAGCCATAGTAGCTCTTAGGGGGAGGTTGTGGGCCAGGGAGGAGGTGGACTTGAGAGTGAGTGTCAGATTAAAGCCCTATTTAGAGTTTATTGAGCATATGTTCTATGTTAGACATTATGCTATAGCAGTGAGCTTTCTCCTAGATCACCTCATTTACTCTTCAAAACAGACCTCCCAGGTAATTATTGTATCTATTTCTGTAGATGAAGAAACCGAAGCTAAGAGCAATCAAATGTGCAGTGTCACAACTAATGAGTGACTGGGGACAGGTAAGAGGGCTGGTCTCTGGGTTCTTCCAAAGTCCAGCCCAAGGATTGAGTAATGAGTATGTGGAAGATGCTGCTGTAATCACCTCAACAGGGATCCAGTATGTACTGTGTCTATAGTAAGCAAGGCCCACTTAGGCCCCACCCCACACATCCCAGAGAGCAGTGGAAAAGCGGGAGCCTTTTAGAACAGTGAGGAGGTGGCTGGAAGGACTCTGTGTCCCTGAGAACACCCCCATGCTGACCAGCTCTGTGCATGGGGGGACACTCTCTCTGCACAGTCCAGACCTGAGGAATCAGTTGGGCCTTCCTTTCACAGCTGGCATTAGGGTCATGGACAGTGTGCTTGGATGTGAATATTGCCTCCTGGCTTCCCATTTCCTGGTCACAAGACTTTAAACAAATTGCTCCACCATCTGAACTTCAGTTTCTGCTCTTGTAAGGTGGGGAAAAGAGCAGTGCCTACTTCAGACTATTAGTGTGCACATAAATGAAATAACAATGACTATTAGGAACTTAGTTTGGTGCTTGGCACATTGTCGATAATCAGTAAACGTATCTTTTATGATTACTTGACCTTTGGCTGGACCTGTTTATGTTTCCCTAATGCAGATGACAGGTGATATGGGGTGGGGCCTCATGCAAGGAGTAGGACAGCTCTCTGGCTGGGATCCCTTTTCCCAGGGTGGAGGCCTCCTTCCCTGCTCCACCTAGCCTACGGAGCAGCGCCCCTGGCGGGGAGAGTGGCTCGCAGCCGCTGGTTTCGGGCAAGCGAAGGGAGACAGGCGTGAAGGTAAGTTATCTCAGACGCAGTAACCTGTCACCCCATCCCGGCGGGCGGGGGCCACTCCAGGCCCAGAGAGCCCTCAGTGTGGGCTAGTGAGGGTGCAGTTCTCAGCGCCTGGCAGGGAAGTTTGGCAAAAGAAGCATGACCACACAGAGAACTGTGCAAACCTGGACGCTTTTGAGAATAAAGGGGGAGCTTTTAGTCATTACTTGGGGGCTACCGGTTAAAGCTGGATGATGGTGACTCTGTCCAACAGCCTTCCTCAGTTTAGCAAAGTGGAGTCCATGGGCCTCATAAAGAAACAGACTCCCACCGGCCGGTTGTGGCTCAGTGTTTGAGCCTCGACACCCCACCCCCGTCTGGGCACTTGCCCAAACTGCAGGCTTGATTCCCAGTGGGGGGTGTATAGGAGGCAGCCGATCAATGATTCTCTCTCATCACTGACGTGTCTATCTCTCTCTCTCTCCTTCTTCTTTCTTCTCTGAAATCAATAAAAATAGATTTTTTTTTTTAAAAAAGAAAAAAACCGACTCTGAGTCACCTAGTCAGTGGAAGAGGGAAACCAAACTGCAGTCACACCCAAGCCCTTGCAGTTCTGTTATTTAGGACTCCACACCCACCTCCAAAACTTGTCCCTATTTCCTGCGGGATTTGAAGGTATTTGTTCCCCACTCCTAGTGCAGCACTGTGGCCAAATCTCTGGGTATGCCCCTGCTGTGCCCCAGGGCCTGGAACAGTGCCTGGCACAGAGAGTGTCATTTGTGAAATGGGTGAACTGAACAAATCCATCAACAGCGTTTCTAGCATTAATTATTTACTTATTGGGCTATCGACCTTCAAGGATGGTACTGTACTTAACTCTGTGACCCCAGCACCTCGCCAGAGGCCAGGCACAGAGTAAGTTTTTGGTGAATGAGTGAATGGAAGCAGCCTGGCACCCCTTAGCTGTGCCTTGTCTTCTGCCTTCCTTTCTGGCCTCCCCCCACACCAAGGAGCCACTACAGAGCAGGTTAGAGGCAGGTTAGGTAGCACATGACTTCCCACTGGCTGGGGCACCCGGCTCTGCCACTTTCTGTAAGTGGGCCCTGGATGTGGAAGAAGAGATCAGGACTACTTCCCTGTGCTTTGTGAAGGTAGGATCCAGACCACGATTAGATTGAGGAACAGGACGTTCTCCTGGGGACCTAGGGCAGCGAGCTGTTTACAAAGGTGGGAGCGGAGCTGGACAGGGAGGCTCAGCGGTCCAGCTGAGGGAGGAAAGCCTAGGCGTGGAAGGTGGGAGGGACCCGCGAGGCTGGAGCCGGATGGCTGGACAGGTCGGGCAAAGGGGCTGAGAAAGCCGGGATTACCTCCTACTGTCAAAGCCCGGAACTGCAGCGGGATGTTGGAAGGAGAGGCTTGTGTTCAGCGAGGCCAATCCACCACCCCACTGGTCTCTAGTACAGACGCGTCCAGGCCTCCGCCCCAAGCAGGGAACCGCAGCTGCACTCCCAGTTCCCGCCCTCAGGGGCGGACTGGGTCCCGGCCCGGCCCGGCCCGGCCCCGCCCCCGCCCCGCCCCGCCCCGCCCCTCTCGCGGCGCCTCGCGGCGCCTCCCCGTGGCCGCCCTGCGAAGTTCCTGCGCCAGCGCACGTGAGGTTCTGAGAACCCGGAAGTTACGTTGTAGGCGCGCGTCCTGGGGGCGGGAGTCAGCTGAGCTACCGGGCGAGGTTGGGATCACCTGAGCTCCGCTAAAGGGTCGAGATCTCTTGGCGGCGGGCGTGGGATGCAGGACTGCGCCAGATTCAAGGGGGAGCGCTCCTGAGCCATCTCGTTCTATAAGGCGACAGCGAGAAGATCCTCAGGATTTTAAAGAGGAGGAGGGCGGCGGATCGCCAGGGTCTGTCAGATCGCTGTGTAGGCTGGGGAATTGCAGGCTCCAGTCGGGGCGACAGGGATCCCTGGGGGAAGCCCCGTTGTAATCCCTGAGGTGGCGAGTCCCGAAGCCAGGCACCATGGCGTCCATCCTGGATGAATACGAGGACTCCCTGTCCCGCTCGGCCGTCTTGCAGCCCGGCTGCCCCAGCGTGGGCATCCCCCACTCGGGTAAGGAAAGGGAGGGCGCCCTCTCAGCTCTCCTGGCACTTGCGGGGGACGGGGGGGAGGAGTGGGGAGGGTGGCCCCAAGAGCTCTGGTTCGCCTGCTGGGCGTGCAGTTTGGGTCTAGGCCCCTGATTCTCCTCAGTGATGGTCGAAGTTTGAAAGAGCAACAAGAGCAGCCGCGTGATCTAGGCCCTGCCACTAGGTCCTTCTAAGAGGGAACTGGGACCCAGATAAGGAAGTAACTTTGCCTGCAGGGCTGCAGTTGGGAGAACTGAGAATAGGCTTCAAGATTCACCTGATTCTGTGGTTTTCTCGAGGGCCTTTCTGGAGGTGGGAGGAAGAGAATGGGGAAAGAAACTGGTGAAAGGAGGATGTTGTTGGAGAAGGAGGGATGGTCCCAGAGCTAACTTTGTCCCTGAACAGGGGAATTGAAGTATTGTAGGCCTTTGCTGGAGCTGGGTGAAGCCTGGCATTGAGGAGACATTTTTGCAGAAAGTAGTACAGAATTGGCAGAGGGGTCTGAAGTGCTGGGGGTTTTGAGCAATGGTGAAGGAATGAAGTAAAGCCAGAGAGAAAGCAACTTCAGTTTGTTAACCAGCTCCTTGGAACGGTTTTTCCAGGTTCCCTTTATCCTCATTTTTCTGGAGACTCACTGAGAGCATTACTGCATGGGCAGGGAGGAGGGGAGAGAGTGAAGCCAAATGACTTTAGTTGAGCTGAGGTTGCTGGGCCAAAGATGGATAAGGAAAATGCCCAACCCCCGCCCTCCCCATAACCATTGGGAGTAAGTACATCATGGCGTAACAGCAGCCACAGCATCCCAGGGTTGTGAAGAATCAGTTCCTCACTTCTGTCAGAAGTGTGGGAAGAGCCTAGGACCCCTAATGCAAAGGTGATTAGCAAACTACTTGACATACTGGTTTGTTAACCAAGGCCCTGGGTGGGAATATGTTGGGAAAGTGAAGAGGAGCACTGTTTTGTTGTTGGTGTTAATCCTCACTGGAGGATACTTTCCCATTGATTTTTAGAGAGAGTGGAAGGGAGGGGTAGAGACAGAGAGAGAGACATTGATGTGAGAGAGAGACAGTGATTGGTTGTTTCCCGCACGCTCCTTGACCAGGGCCGCTCCCTGACCAGGGCTAGGGATCAAGCCTGCAACCGAGGCATGTGCCCTTGTCTGGAAAGGGACCTGCAGCCCTCCAGTCCGCAGGCCAACACTCTATATCTACTGAGCCAAACGGGCTCGGACAGGAGCAGTTTGTTGTTGTTTCTTGCCTTTCTTCCGTCTCTTCCACAGCCAACCTTTTCTTTGCTTCTCACCTGTAGGGTATGTGAATGCCCAGCTAGAGAAAGAAGTGCCCATCTTCACAAAGCAGCGCATTGACTTTAGCCCTTCCGAGCGTATCACCAGTCTTGTCGTCTCCTGCAATCAGCTCTGCATGAGCCTGGGCAAGGATGCACTGCTCCGGTAAGTGAGGGCCAAAATATATAGGAATAGGCGTGGAATGGTGATATTTTGGTACTGTTAACTAACTCATGCCTTTCTACTTCTCTGGGCAGGTGAAGCAGGGGATTTGGAATTTGCAGGAAATATTCTTCCCAAAGAGAACCAATGTAGTGTGGTAGTTAACAATAAGGTAGACCTGGATTCATATCCTAGCTCTGCCACTTGCCAGCTCTGGAATCTTGAGCAAGTCAGGCAGTCTCTCTAAATGTGTCCCTTCATCTGTTAAAGATAACACCAACCACCGATGAGTCACATGGATCAGTGGAACTGCCTAGAATCCTGGATAAATCCACTCTAAAGGGAAATAATGGTCTGGCTGGCGTGGCTCAGTGGTTGTACATCAACCTATGAATCAGGAGGTCAAGGTTGGATTCCCGGTCAGTGCATATGCCTGGGTTGCGGGCTCGATCCCCAGTATGGGGGGATGCAGGAGGCAGCTGATAAATGATTCTCTGTCATCATTGATGTTTCTATCTCTCTCTCTTTCTTCATTCCTCTCTGAAATCAATAAAATATATTTTTAAAAATGGAAATAATGTATCTTAATAAATCTGGAAATAAATGCATATATAAATTGACAAAGGTATTAGCAAATTTGTTTATCTACCTGGAATAACCACCTGGGATAAAACAGCTACGCCTCTGTGTCACAGAAATGAATTCTAGGTGAAATCCTTATTGTTATTTAAATATAAAATATAAACAGTGCACCCTGGCCCTAGCCGGTTTGGTTCAGTGGGTAGAGTGGCAGCCTGCCAATTGAAGGGTCCCAGGTTACGGGGGTTTCATCTCCAATCGGGGCACATACTAGAGGCAACTGATAGATGTTTCTCTCACATCAATGTTTCTCTCTCTCTCCCCTCCTCCTCTCTCTCGTCGTTCTCCCTTCCGCTCTCTAAACATATTCTCAGACGAGGATTTATTTTTTAATATATTTTTATTGGTTTCAGAGAGGAAGGGAGAGGGAGAAAGAGATAGAAACATCAATGATGAGAGAGGATCACTGAGCCACAACAACCAGGCAGGCGAGGATTTTTTAAAAAAAGAATATTTAATAAATTCTACGTTCTTGGGCTGAAGGAAGGTCTTCTTACTTAAGCTAGAAAATCCAGATGCCAAAAGCACAAGATATAATTGATTGCATACTAATTGCTATTGTGACAAAACAAAAAAGCATATGAATCAGTTCAAGACAAAAGATGGTGGGAAAATAATGTTTTTCCACATGACTAAATATCTACATCCTTGTTTCTTAAAAAGCCCTTACAAATTAATAAGACAATTTAGTAGAAAAGGGAGAGCAAAGAATATAAACAAGCAGTTCACAGAAGAGGAACTCCAAATTTCCACTAAACATCTGAAAATATTTTTTAACTCCTGGGAATTCAAATTAAAATAACACTAAGATGCCATTTTTTAAAAAATCTATCAGATTGGCAAAAATTAAAAACAGTAATATGTGGTGCTGGTGAAGATGCACAGAAATGGACTCTCATACATTGCTGGTGAGAGTATAAATTGCCACTATCTTTTGGAAAAATAATTGGCAATGTCTGTTAAAATTTGAAATTATAACTGACCCAGCAATCCCATTTTGGGGAATGCATAACTATAGAAAAAAAAGTACCAGTCTGCAAGGATATAGATTCAAGGATATTGATTGCAGCATTATTTGTTTGTTTATTTATTTATTTTGTTAATCCTCATCTGAAGATATTTTTTCCATTGCTTTTCAGAGAGAGTAAAAGGGAAGGAAGGAGGGGAAGAGAGAGAGAGTGAAACATTGATGTGAGAGAGACACATCAACTAGTTGCCTCCTATACACACCCTGACCATGGGCGGGGAACAAACCCACAAATGAGGTACGAGGTACATGCCCTTGACCAGAAATCGAACCTGAGACCCTCCAGTGCCAGGCTAGTGCTCTAACCACTTAGCAACACCTGGCCAGGATGATTACAGCATTATCTCTGGTAGGAAAAACTGGACATGAGCTGAATGCTTATCAGTTGGAAAATGATGATTAAACTATGGTTCAGCCATAAAAGGAATATTATGCATTTATTAAAACGAGTTAGAGCTGTATTTTTTGACTCAGTGAATGCTCATGAAATATCCAAGTGAGAAAAGCAAATTATAAGTTAATGTGCACACACACTATGAAGTCATTTTTGTAAAAATTGACAAAACACTGTATTATAAATATGGAGAGAGATGTTAGCATCAGTTTTCTCTGTTGGGAATGACAGGTTTGAGAAGAAAATCATTAGCTTTTTCTTTATACATCTTTACATTGATTCCTTTAGTTAGAATGAGCATGTAATTTGAAAAGAATCTAATAAGGGAAATACAATTCAAACAGGAGTATTTCTCAAGGTTATTATGAAGATTGAGATCATACTAGATTAAGCTCTTGGCATGGTGCTTGATATATAGAAAGTACTCAGTAACCATTAGCTACAATTTGTTGTTCATTTTTTACCCCAGGAGTCTGGGATACCCCTGCTTATTTTCCTGGATGCACTAGAGGTCTGTTGAGTAGAGGAGAAAGATTTCTGCTTAGTGGACTTCTCAAAATGAGGTTCGGGAATTCTCAGCTGAGGGTTAAGGACCCTGCCTATGTTTCAGAGTTCCCGTGGGATTGTATTCAGAGTTTTATGTGTATATGTAGATTTCAGGGAAGAAAGGCTGTGGCTCTCATCAAATTATAAAGAGGTCTGTGATTCGAGAAAAGGATCTGCCCTCCTCTTGTCCTGACAGCATTGACTTGGGCAAGGCAAATGAACCCAACCACGTGGAGCTGGGGCGCAAGGATGATGCCAAAGTTCACAAGATGTTCCTGGACCATACTGGTAAGTGGTGATGGAGGTCGGGGGTAGGGGTGGGGGTGGGGCTGAGGTAAGTCACTGCCTGGGTGGATGGGATCTGAGGGTGGTGGGGGCAAGGAGGAGGCTGAGGGTGGAATAGCAGCAGCCTCCAGGATGCCATGCTCTCCCCTGTTCCAGGCTTTCACCTGCTAATTGCTCTGAGCAGCACTGAGGTCCTTTATGTGAACCGTAATGGACAGAAGGTACGGCCACTGGCACGCTGGAAGGGGCAGCTGGTGGAGAGTGTGGGCTGGAACAAGGCACTGGGCACCGAGAGCAGCACAGGCCCCATCCTGGTTGGCACTGCCCAAGGCCAGATCTTCGAAGCAGAGCTCTCAGCCAGCGAGGGTGGGCTTTTCGGCCCTGCCCCAGATCTCTACTTCCGTCCATTATACGTTCTAAATGAAGAAGGGGGCCCAGCACCCGTGTGCTCCATTGAGGCCGAGCGGGGCCCTGATGGGCGCATCTTTGTTATTGCCACCACTCGGCAGCGCCTCTTCCAGTTCATAGGCCGGACAGCAGAGGGAGCTGAGGCACAGAGCTTCCTGGGGCTCTTTGCTGCCTACACTGACCACCCTCCCCCATTCCGTGAGTTCCCCAGCAGTCTGGGCTACAGCGAGTTGGCCTTTTATACCCCCAAATTGCGCTCTGCGCCGCGGGCCTTCGCCTGGATGATGGGGGATGGCGTGCTGTATGGATCATTGGACCACGGGCGTCCCGACTCCCTGCTGAGTGAGGAGCGAGTCTGGGAGTACCCAGAAGGGGTAGGTCCTGGAGCCAGCCCACCCCTGGCCATTGTCCTGACCCAGTTCCACTTCCTGCTCCTGCTGGCGGACCGGGTGGAGGCAGTGTGCACGCTGACCGGACAGGTGGTGCTGCGGGATCGCTTCCTGGAGAAGTTCGGCCCGCTGAAGCACATGGTGAAGGACTCCTCTACGGGCCACCTGTGGGCCTACACCGAGCGGGCTGTCTTCCGCTACCATGTGCAGCGGGAGGCCCGGGATGTCTGGCGCACCTATCTGGACATGAACCGCTTTGACCTGGCCAAAGAGTATTGTCGAGAGCGGCCTGACTGCCTGGACACCGTCCTGGCTCGGGAAGCTGATTTTTGCTTTAATCAGCGTCGCTACCTGGAGAGCGCCCGCTGCTATGCCCTGACCCAGAGCTACTTTGAGGAGATTGCCCTCAAGTTCTTGGAGGCCCGACAGGAGGAGGCTTTGGTTGAGTTCTTGCAGCGAAAACTGGCCAGTTTGAAGCCAGCCGAGCGTACCCAGGCCACGCTGCTGACGACCTGGCTGACAGAGCTCTACCTGAGCCGGCTCGGGGCTCTGCAGGGTGACCCAGAGGCCCTGAACCTCTACCGGGAAACACGGGAGCGCTTTCGTGCCTTCCTCAGCAGCCCGCGCCACAAGGAGTCGCTCTTCGCCAGCAGAGCCTCCATCCACGAGCTGCTCGCTAGCCATGGGGACACAGAACATATGGTATATTTTGCTGTGATCATGCAGGACTACGAGCGGGTGGTGGCATACCACTGCCAGCATGAGGCCTATGAGGAGGCCCTGGCCGTGCTTGCCCGCCACCGGGACCCCCAGCTCTTCTACAAGTTCTCGCCCATCCTCATCCGTCACATCCCCCGTCAGCTGGTGGATGCCTGGATTGAGATGGGCAGCCGGCTGGATGCCCGGCAACTCATCCCTGCCTTGGTGAACTACAGCCAGGGTGGGGAGGCCCAGCAAGTGAGCCAGGCCATCCGCTACATGGAGTTCTGTGTGAACGTGCTGGGCGAGACTGAGCAGGCCATTCACAATTACCTGCTGTCGCTGTATGCCCGAGGCCAGCCAGCCTCACTGCTGGCCTACCTTGAGCAGGCTGGGGCCAGCCCACACCGTGTGCATTACGACCTCAAGTATGCACTGCGGCTCTGTGCTGAGCATGGCCACCACCGTGCTTGTGTCCATGTCTACAAGGTCCTGGAGCTGTATGAGGAGGCTGTGGACCTGGCCTTGCAGGTGAGCCCATGAGTCTTGACGCCATCTAAGAGAGGGGCCTGTATAGCAATAACTTCAATGCTGAAGGGTTGGAAGAGGTGACGGTGGCTAGGGTGTGCTGGCTTCCTTTGCAGAGAGGTGCTGTAGTATAGAGGCTAAGAACAGGGACTCTGAAGTTAGGATTTGAATTCTGATTCTGCCACTTTCTAAGCTGTGTGACCTCAGGCTAGTTCTGAACCTCTCTGTGTCTCAGATTATTCATCCAGAGAAGGGGGAAGCACCCCAGGAATGCTTCCTCATAGGGTTTATGAAAGTACTGAATAGGAAAAGCACTCAGAACAGTGCCTGTTGCATAGATAAGTTCTATATACACGCTAGCTATTGTATTATGGTCACAATTGCAGAAGGACATTTCTCCAATCATGAGTTATTACCTAAAGGACTTACTGATGTCTGAAGGTAGGGCCCCAAAATCTGAATTTTGATTATGTTCCCCAGGTGATTTTTAAGTTCACTACAATTGAAGCCCACCATCCTAAGTAGCTTTTGCAGAGCTGTGAGGGGACAGGCCCACCCCTGAGATAGGTTTCTAGCTTGGCTCCCAGAAGCTCCTTCTCAGGCCCAGGGTCTCCATAGGCATTGGTCTCTCCCACAGTCTCTATCCTGGGTGGGGAGGAGGCTTGACCCTAACAGTCGTGGTTGCCCCACAGGTGGATGTGGACCTGGCCAAGCAGTGTGCTGATTTGCCCGAGGAAGACGAGGAACTTCGCAAGAAGCTGTGGCTGAAGATTGCGCGGCACGTGGTTCAGGAGGAGGAAGATGTGCAGACCGCCATGGCCTGCCTGGCCAGCTGCCCCCTGCTCAAGATTGAGGATGTGCTTCCCTTCTTTCCTGACTTTGTCACCATTGACCACTTTAAGGAGGCGATCTGCAGCTCACTGAAGGCCTACAACCACCACATCCAGGAGCTGCAGCGGGAGATGGAGGAGGCCACAGCCAGCGCCCAGCGCATCCGGCGAGATCTGCAGGAGCTGCGGGGCCGCTACGGCACTGTGGAACCCCAGGACAAATGTGCCACCTGCGACTTCCCCCTGCTCAATCGCCCTTTTTACCTCTTCCTCTGTGGCCACATGTTCCATGCGGACTGCCTGCTGCAGGCTGTACGGCCCGGCCTGCCGGCCTACAAGCAGGCCCGGCTGGAGGAGTTGCAGCGAAAGCTGGGGGCTGCTCCGCCCCCCACCAAGGGCTCTGCCCGGGCAAAGGAGGCTGAGGGTGGGGCTGCTGCTGTGGGCCCAAGCCGGGAACAACTCAAGGCTGACCTAGATGAACTGGTGGCGGCTGAGTGTGTGTACTGTGGGGAGCTGATGATCCGCTCTATCGACCGGCCCTTCATCGACCCCCAGCGCTATGAGGAGGAGCACCTCAGCTGGCTCTAGGACGTTGTTGCCCCTGATAGGTGGGCAGGCAGTCAAGCACAGCTACTTGCCGGGTCTTAGGAAGGCCATGTGAGAGGGCTGCTGCTAGGCTATGGCTGTAGGAGGGAGTGGAGTTACAGCCGTTGCCCATGGGGTATCAGCTCTGAGTGCACCTGCCCACTGCTCATGCTGTTCTTCAGGGCTGCCTTAGAGCTGCTGTTACACCAGGCCATCAGCCTGCCTCCCAGCACAGGGCATTAGCTGGAGAGGTCACAGTTGTGATTGCCTTCCTATATCCCCTCAGCATCTAACAGCTCCGTATTCCTTTTCACTCTTGGCACACTTCCTGTCCAGCTTCTAGAGCAAGAGTATCATTCTTCCTTTTCACTCCGTGCCTCTTCTCTCTCAGAGGAAGCCCTCTCTTCTGTCTGCCCCCAGGTCCCAGAAGTGAAAAGACAACCCCTCCAAGTCCTGGGCATGGGGGGTGGGAAAGGTAGTGCTGATGGGTGTGGTCTTGTGCAAACTGTTCGGTGTTCTGCTGTGAGGGGTGCCCTGGGCAGAGGGCCTCATGGAGGACAGTGGGAGCTGGTGATGGGGCGGAGAGCATTAAACTGTCTGCATTGCACTAGCGGCTCTGGAGCTGGTGGCTTGTGGTGATGCTGGGCTGAGTGGGCGGGGGGTCCAGAAGGGGTGGGGGGCCGCAGGGAAGCTACCTGGGTCCTGTATGCTTTTGAGCCTTGGCCCTTGTGTCTTCACCTGGAAGTGTGACTGGATGATTTTGTCTGTCCCTCCCCTCTATCCTCTCTGATTCGTGGCTTCTGTTGGAAATTACCACCCATCATCCTGTTTGGAACAGGGGCTGTTCTTCCCTTTTGCCAGCAGGTGGTGCTGCTCCCCACAGAATCCTTTGCATGCAGGTAGTTGGAGGTGCTGATTTCTCACTTTCTCCAGGAGCACGTCCTCAGTGTGTTCCTTCCCCAGTTGTCCCAAGCATTTTCTGGGCATCTCGGTTACCTAACCATGAATCTAAGCCCCTCATGCCTTCTCCTTCCATTAGCCCTTACAAATGCTAGATTTTACTTGCCCCTCCCTACCAGCTTGGATCCCTGAGTGCCCAGGTGCTGCCCATCTTTGATACTGCCCTGTCACTGTCTGGCACTTAACCATAGCATTGAGGTCCAACATGGAGGTGAGAGTGCCATTGTTACCATTCATGGCATTTGGCAGATAGGTTTTTTTCCTCTCTAGCTCCTGTAACCTGCCCCTCCCCCCAGATTACACTTCTTTAGTTGTGGCTGGTAGCTAAGCCACAACTAAAGATTCTTAGAGCGGGTCCTTCCTGTGACATCAGCCGAATACCCTTTGCTCCTAACGCTGGTGTCCACAGTCCACAGCCCGGCTCTATGGGTGTGGTCTATTAGCTGCCAGATTGAAATAAAATAACAAATGAGTGTTCCTGGAATCAGGCTGAGGTCAAGGCACCTGGCTGGTGTCTGCAGTCTTTTCTTTCTCCCCTGCGGCCAAATCCTCTTCCAAGACTTATCTCCTGTAGTCCCGGTGGAATCTTGCCCAGCCAAGTTCCCCAACCGCTAGAACAACAGCAAGGCCACTGCCAACTTGCAGGGCTGGAAGCTGCCTCTCTTTGATGAGCCTCAGATTCCCTATGTTCCCCAGAAGCAAGAGTGGGAGTAAATATGTGTGTGTGTTGAGGGGGGGTTCTCATTGGGTAAGTAGAGGACATCAGAATCCTGTTCTCTCTTTACCGGTCCAGGAAGATTTGGAAGGCTCCTACTCTCTCTCCCCATGTGGCCTAAGGCTCTCCTCACACCTAGACATGCCCAGTAGAGGACTCAGGGTACTCTACCCCCTGTCAATGCATATTAGGTATAAACCTTGGCCTGTCACTGGCCTGGTCCCTTCCTTACTTAGAACAGCTTGGGGCTTCTGTCTTTGCACATAATGGGTGCCTAATATGTTAGTTAAACAAACACTGCCTATTGCTCCCTCCTCCCAGAGAACTTGGCTAAGACAGCCTGGGACGCCCCTGCCCTTTCTGTCCTCTCTAAGCCTGCCCATCTGGTCCTAGGCCGCTTCCTCATTCCTGGAAAAGGCCCCAGGTTTCCCTGGCACTGATAGATAGGGGTTCCGTTGAGTCAGGGCAACGGGAAGCCACAGCTCTTAGATCCCTGGAAACCAAGCAAGGCCTGGAATGAAGGGGAGAGAGAAGGCCCTTAGGGCCTTGGCCCTAAGCCTGGGGGAGGGCCAGAGAGGGGGAAGTGGGGGAGCTGTGTGGGCAGCGGCCAAGATGAATGAGCTGCTCCTGGAGCGGTCACTGGAAATAGAAGGAGTGGCCAGAGGCAGTGACGCTAGGATCAGGGCAGGAGGCCTGTAAACAAGGAAGCCACCTGGGGGAGATGCAGGGCGGCCACTGGTCCTGGGGAGCAGGTGCTTCCTGAGGCCCGCCCTTGAGAGGGCCCTGGGGAGCCGCCCAGTTGAGTTGGCAGAGGACACTAGGGGACGCTGTCTACTGGCTTCCCCAACCCACCAGCTCCCTCCCACAGCTCCTGGGGGAGTGGCCATCGGAGGGTGTGCCAGCCCAGAGTCAGGCCTGGCTTACCCGCCTGGCCACCCTCCCTTCTCTTGTCCCCAAGGCAGACTGGCCAAGGGCACCAGCACTGGCAGGGAGGGCTCAGGGCTCAGAGTCTGGGCAGCCTGGTGTGAACTCATTCCCCAGGGACCACCAATTCTCAGAGTTCCTGCCCCCAGGGCTTGGATCGCAGCCGGCAGGCACCAATCCCATTGGGGGCTACAAAGCCACCAGTCTCCAGACTGCCCTGAGCGCTGCCCCCCTGGCGCCAGGGAAACAAAAGGTTAGGGGGCCCAGAGGGAGCTATCTGGCCCCACTGGGTGGGTGGGGGCATGAGGGGTACACCTCCTCCCCACTCCCCCCAGCTCTGCAGATTCTTCGAGACACTTTCACAGGCGGAAATTCCCAGAGGTCAGAGGAGGGAAACGGTTAATTCCTTTTATTCAATGGGTCCCCCCTACACGCCTCCCCCCAACTTCCTCCCTCCACTTCCCGCCCCCCCCTGTGTGAACAGGAAGTGGAGAGGAAAAGGCTCTGAGCAGAGCAGCTGGGAGCAGGAGGCAGGGAGTGGGCGGCAGGCTTGGTGCCAGCCCTGCCCCTCATGGCTGCTTGCTGGAGGGCCAGACCCACTGTGGCCTGGGAAAGAACCTGCAGCCCCGCTGGCCAGTGGCAGGGAAGCCGGGAAACAGCCTAGTGTCAGCCCCCTTCCCTCAGCCTGCTCCCTCCCGGGTCACCTGCAAGGCATCCTCTGCCCAAGACCCAGCTGCCCTTGCCACTGCAGCCCCACCCCCACTGAAGGCTGGGCATCCCGAGCTGGCAGGCATCTCTTTAGGCAGCCGCCAGTCCTGGCACTGGCTCCAGTCCCTCAGCCCTGCCAGTTCTTTGAAGCTCATGCAGCGCTTCCTGTTTGGGGCGGGCGATGCCAGGGCCCCTCCCCCACCATTGTTCTGTAGAGACCATAGGTCCATCTGTTGCCCCATGGTGGGGCCCCTAGGCAGTGCCACAAGGGAGCAGCACCACAAAGGACCCTGCTGGCAGCTTTGCTTATGTGGAGTGAGGCTGCAGCAGGTTGAGGGTGAATGGTGGTCAGAGGCAGGCCCGAGGGGGCAGTGGGATAGAAGCAGGAGGCTAGATCTAGTTCTTGGGCAGCTGGAGCCATCCGCTTTCTCCTCCACCTGGAACATGGAGATGAGTACATTCAGGGGGCGCCGAAGCCGCCATGAGAGGGAAACTATTCTTATGCCCAGATTTCAAAAGGGAAAACTGAGGCAGAAGGGCAGACTTTGGTCTAGGATGGCCAATTAAAGGGGCATCAAGAAGGGTTCTTTTCGGTGGGATTATGAGCCCCTGCTCGCTGAATGTCCTCTGATTGGCGCTTTCTTTTCCAGAGCAGCTTTGCCTTTTCTCAGCTTTCGCGTTGAAGTAGCCCTTGAACTGGGCAGTCAGGAACCACGAGGCCATGGGAGGCTAGGGCAGCCCTAGGTTGGTGACCAGCAACCAATATCCACAGAGAACAAGCCCAGGCAGGCCTTCCAGAAAAAGAGAAAGGGGCAATGGTCTGGCCCCAGGAAGGGGGTGCTGCCCATGGTTCCCAGGCTGCCCGCCTTGGCCAAAGGTCTGTTTGTTTTTCCCAGGTGTAAAGGCAGGTGCCCGGTATCTCTGCAGCTTGCCGCCCCTGCCATAGCTCCATCTCACAGCTCTGACCTCGACCTGCTTCCTCTCACAGGGCTAGAAGCCCAGCCATGGTCTAGCCCGTTTCCCTCACCAGATCCTCTGGCTCCTCTTGCCAACCCAGGACCTGAACTACCTAGGTCACAGCTCCCAGAATGTCAGAGCAGCAGAGGCCTCCGATAAAGGCTATGGGGTGATGTGGGACCTTTGTTTCGGTAAAAACTTGCATGGATGTCCAATACCTGAACATAAGCTTCCCTGCTGGAGCCAGGCTCGGGGAGAGGCACACCCCTATTCACTGTCCTTTCCTCCCCCATCTCAATCTCATCCTCTGCGGGATGCCAGGATGTCCAAGAATCCAGCCTGAAAATCACTGAGCTGCCAATCCCACGTTCTGATTTGACAGGTGCTGAATCTCGGGAGAAACGGGTGGCAGCACTAGGCTCCATCCAGGATCCTGTCCCTTCTCCAGGAGACTGAGTGTCAGTCAGCAGTGGTTTTCTACCCACTGGAGCCAAACATGGTCCCAGGCCCTTCATTGTGATCATTCCTCATCAAAGTGGGTTGTGCCGAGGGACAGGGAGGTGATCTGGAAAGAGCAAGTGCAGGTCTCTGCTCTGCCGATTACCAGCAGTCAGTTGAATCACGCCCTCGGGACCTCAATTTCTTTGCCTGTTAAAGGTGAGTAACCGTAACAGACCTTGAGAGGCTCCGGTGAAGCTTAGACAAGAGCAGTGAAGCACATCTGCCAAGTCAGCCCAGGGCCTGGAGCCTGGGCAGTTCTTGGCTTGCTTTCTCTTCTGTTTTACTCTGTGCCTCATTCCTCTAGGGCTGGCACCCTGTGAGCCCTGTCATGGTTCTTCCCTCGGAAACCCCTCTGATCCCTTTGGGAATCAGGCTGGAATGGAAAGAGGCTTTGGTGAAAAGGTTTTTCTGGTTCTCAAATATGGTGATTGTGGGGAAGAGAGGATGAGGACGAGAGGAAGCCCTCAGGCAGATAGGATACAGCCACTCAGGTGGGACAGGAGTGCTACTACCTTGGAGGACAGGTTGGGGTCCTGGAGGAGAGAGGGCACTGCTCCAGCCCCAGGGGGCAGACAGAATGAGCTAAGGAGGCTGAGCCAGGCATGGTCCCTCTGCCAGCCTGCCCTCATGGTCCAGCCAGAGCTTGCACAATAGCCTGGCTGACTGGATAGCTGGCACTCCCCGGGGAGCCTCAGGAAGTCCCCCTTTGACCTTTGACCCCTCAGGCCTGCTACCGGCCAGAATTCCAAGCAGCTGTCCTCTCTTTTATCTTCTGTTCCTGGTCATTTCCCTTTAGGGCTGAGACTCAGAGACACCCCAAACATGTACCTTATAGCTCATCCTTTCACATGTTCTTGGGGATAGATGAGCTGGAGCCTCCCCTGGGGCAGCTCCCTATGTGGGCTAATGGGGACCCTTGGAGTCTAGCTGTCTGAAGGATGCAAGCCTTACAGGAAAGCCCCCCAACAAGTGCTCCTGAATTTCCAGACGTCCTCCCAGGTGCACTGCCTGACTTCATCCTTGTCCCAAAGCCCAGCAGGTAAAACCAGGAGCAGCAGGCAGCGCCTGCTCCCTCCTGCCATCCTCTAAAAGCCTTAGAGTCTAAGGAGTCGGCGTCCGAAGAGCCCTCGATGCTGTTCCACACTAAACCACGCTGTGCCTCACGGCACTCAGTTTCACAATCAAACAATTCTCTTTGGTTTTCTAGCGGAATTTTTGCTTTTATTTTTTAGGGTTTCTCGGCTTTTTTTTTTTTTTTTTTTTTTTTTTTTTTTTTTAGTAATCAGTCTATATTTGTCATTACACATCCCCCATTTCCGTCCCTAAGGGCCTCATTTTCATCCCCTGGAATCTGGAAACCATATGTGTGGGCAGAAACCCCCCAGCATCCCCCACAGTACCCTGGCCCAGCCTGGCCTCTGCAGGGGCAGCCTGCTAGCTGGGGAAGAGTCTACACTCCAGGCTGGGGCTGGAAAGGGAGTTTCTCTTTGGACCTTCCCAGCTTAAGCCATGGAGAAGCCGTGTGGTCTGGTGGTTAGGACTGGAACACATGGGTTCTGTCCCCAGCAATCTCTTTGACTAACGCCAGAAGCCTGGGAAACTCCCCTTGGTACCCGAGGGACTCAGTTTCCCCACTAGCCAGGGGACTCAGAACCTCACTACCTAGCTTATCTCCTACCTACCTTGGTAAAAAGTGTTTGATCCAAAATTTTAACTGTCACTTACAAGCTGTGTGACCTTAACAAACGGCTTAATCTTGCTGAATGTCAATTTCCTCATCTATAAACTAGAAGCTGTTATTGTACCTACCTCCTGGTTGTTGTTAAAGTTAAATAAGAAAACATGTTCTCAAGGGCCCAGGGCCACGTGTGCTGTACAAGTCAGTACACAGTAGATGTTACTGTTAATAAGTAGAAATACATAATGAGGTGGGCAGCGCTGTTCTCCGTGGTACTGGTCTGAGCCCCAGCCTACTTGCCCTGCCTCTCCTGCTCAGGCTGCCCAGTCCAGACCTTCCTTGGGCCTCCTCTGGCTGGAGAAGGGGCAGGGATGACTTACCAGTTGTGAATCAGAGCAGAGGCCTGGCTGCTAGTGCCTGTCTCCATGACGACCCCAGCCCCTCCCCTCCTTCCTTCCTCAGGAGCTTTCTGTTTACTGTAAACAGCTGCCCCAGCTCAGCCCTAGCTGATCCGGCCCAGGGCCAGCCAGACCCTCTCTGAACTGGGGATTGATGATGTGTGAAGTTCTAGCCCCAGCATCCTGGGCTGTGTGATGCCTTGAGCAGGCTCTGCTTTGCCACCTTGACTGGAGGGGAGGGGAATGGGGAAGGGAAGGGCCTGTCACCTCAGACCAGGCCAGCCAAGGCCTCAGACAAGGAGCAGATGGAACATAATTGAGGAGGACCATGCTGAGAGAGCGTGCTGGAGAGATCTGTGCCTTGGCCTTAGGCTGACCTGGGTTCAAATTCTGACCTAGATTTATTCACTATGTGACCTCTGACTGGGCATTGAACTTCTCTAAGCTTCACTCAATTTATTGATTTGTAAAACAGATAACACCTTTCTCAGAGGATTGGCTGCTGTGTAGATTGGTGATAACACATGTACGTTATCATGGCATGTTGCTAGCCTGCACGGATGGTGGCTGGATTTATTAATTCACCTCTCAGATGCTCTCCTGCTCAGGGGTCTTGCATGAGTCCCTGCCTATTCCTTCTTCTGGCACACCTCAATCACACAACCTACAAGCATGTGTACACGTGCACCAAGCACATATGTACACATGCACAAAGCAAACACATACAAACCAGGTAATGAACTGAAACCTGCAAATGGCTGGTGCACAGGAGAATCTCCATGAGGGTGAAGTAGGAATCTAGCTATTTCCTAAGCCTGTGCCTGGGCCTGAGCGGGCTGACATTGGAGCTGGGTCACCACAACTGTCTCCCTCTCCCTTCACTCAGCCCCCAGGATTGCACCCACCCTCCCTGCCCAGCTGCCCACAGCGCAGGAATACAGGGCATGGCTCTCCTTTCCTGGGTCAAGCTTCCAGGACACAATGTCTAGGTTGTGAACTCTTGGCCTCCAGCTCCCAAGGGGCCCACATTTGACATCCCAGTATCCTTGGAAGTGCCAGCGGTCAGGAGAGCCTTAAAGGGTGAGATTTAGGCCTGCCATTCCCCTGACCACCAGAGTCAGGGCAGATTAAGGTTAGGCATGGGGCATTCATCGATTTGAGTCATTGCCCACAGACCCATGAGTAAGTGTGGCTCTGGATTTCCAGTCCTGCGCCTCACCAGCATGCCCATTGGGGTCTTCCCCAGCTGGGTCCTTGTTGGTTCCAGGTACAACCATGAGGTCCTGCCCTGGGCTCGGCTCCCTCCAGAGCACAGAGCAATTAGTGGGGGCTTGTGGGCTCAGCTGACTCTGGTGCCCTATGTCCCTTTGCCAACTATTGGGTCTAATGAGTTTCTGTCCCCACCCAGGCCTGGGCTGCATGAGAAAGGAGAGGAGCCCCCAGGACTGAAGTTAGCACAGTGGACCGGCTGGAAATCCCCCACTTCTTACCTTGGCCAGTTGAGGAAACAGCCTCCCGGCAGAGGGCCGCCTCCCGCCAGGGACTTTTCTCCTGGGGGTGACACAGCACACAGGGCAGCTCTGGGACCCCAGCCACACTTCAGCCTGAGGGTGAGGATGGTATCAGACAGGACCCCTCTCTCCCTTGCAGGAAGCATGACAGCCGAAGAGTCTAGAACCCACTTGGGGTTTAAGCAGGCCTGAGGATGGGCAGGCAGAAGGGAGGGCTCGGGGTGTAGAGGGTGTGGGGGCAGTGGTGTCCAGGAAGGTCCACACTGTTGGTGACATTTGGTAGTCTAACCAGGTCCAAACTATTGGGCACCCAGACCTCACTAGCCCCTCCTCCACCCTCCCTTCCCTCCCCCAGTATCTAATCTGAACAGGCTCCTGGTAGGATATAAAGCCCTCACTAATCTCCCAGGGGGGTGGTCTCCAAACATTTTTTATTATGAAAATTTATGTATAAGAATATACACTACAGTCAAAACATACTATACATTAAAGTTTATCTTTTATCTAAAAAATAAGTCTAAATAGAAGCCCTCCTAGTCCCCCCTTCACAGATGACCTTGCTCACTTCCACACACAGCCCCCAGGAGCCTACCCCACAGACAGAGAAGGCAGGAGGGCCTCTCAGAGCAGACCATCCACCTTGCAGGAGGGTCAGGGCTGGGGGTACCGGCTGGAGCTAGTTTTCTTAATACATTGCAAACCACAAACAACTGAGTCACCCACATCTGAAGTCCTGCTATTTGTTGTTGTCAGCGTGAAAGAAACGTGGTCTCTTTACATCTGGCTCTATTGCTGCAGCCGTGGCTGTGCTCAGCTCCCATCCGAGGGCCCAGGCGGCCTGTCCCTAGAACCACCGCACCCCAATGGAGAAATGGAATGTTCATAAAGGAAGAACACACAGGCCTGTGTGCGTGCGTGTGTGTGTGTATTTCATGTGTTTCACACATGTACATGCGGTCCTGGAGTGAGCCATTCAAAGAGTATTTGCTCAGTGGCAGCCTCTGTTTTCCAGTCTGCTGGTTGTGGAGGCCTCAGGCAGGTTACACAGGTATGACAGATCGAGGAACTTGGAAAGTCGTAAGAAGCCTTGACATTGACTCAGAGACTTTATCTCATCTGCATCCTCACAACATAACTGTTTAGGTGGGGGGGCGAGATCAGTAAGTCCATGTTGGAGGTGAGGAGTCCAAGGCGCAGGACAGTGAGGGGCTTGCCTAAAATCAGTTTGGCACAGCTGGGTCTCTTGTTTGCTCGCACTTTTCCCAGCATGCCTCTCCTCATGTCCTGCCCCCTTCAGCTATAGGGTAGCCTGCCTTTCTGCCCCAGGACCCTCTCCCTGTGCTTGGACACCTGGCCCAGCCCATGGGGTAACCCTGTTAACAGGGAGCAGGGGCCCCACTGGCAGAGGACGGGTCTTTCCTGTCAAGGCCAGACTGCCCCTGCTCCAGTCTGGCTGGCTGAGGGGCCAGGGCTTCCTCCTTCATTTGAAAGCTCAGCCCTGTGAGAGGAGCAGAGGGGGAGGGTAAAGGGAGGGCTCAATCGCCAGTGCCCTCCCCCCTCACTGACAGCTGTAATCTGCTTGGGAAAATCTCTTTTTTTTCCGCACAGGAAAAAATATTAGTTGTCCCGATAACAAGGAAAACAAAATCCAGTGCAGGGCATCAGAGACTTCCTGAAGCGGGAAACAATGTCCAGGGAGCTCAGTGGAGAAGCCTGAGCTGGGAGGCTGAGGGGGAGCAGAGCGAGGACACTGGTCCAGGCCTATCTGGCCCGTGGGGGAGGGGAATGACAGATCGAGGAACTTGGAAAAAAGATTCCCCCCGCAAAACCTTGAAGTCCAGGCTGTTAAGCTATATCCGGGAAATGATTCAAGACCATCACACATCCCTGAACGGAGCAGGCTGCTTCAGCTCAGGTGCTCTGAGTCCACCTCTCTTCTTCCCTCCTGGTCTCCCAGCTTGTTCTCCTGGGTGCTGTTCCCCATAGGCACCCCTCCCCCAGGCTTCTGGCCTTGTCTGCCCACAGCTGCTTCCCTGGGTAACTTTCCACTGAGGGTCAGGGGATAAAAGGGGGAGGGCTTCTCCAGAGACCCACCTCCAGGCCTAGAAGACTCTGGTGCCCATTTCCCTCTCTGCACAGGACACTTGTGCTATTTGCTCCAATGGGTGTGGCCTCCAGGGGCAGGTTCGGGCCTGGGATTTAAAGCAGAGTCCTGAGCTCCCAGGGAGTAGTTCTCAACCGTGGCTGCACACTGGGTCACTTAGGGAGCTTTCAGAAAATATCAGTGCCTCCCAGGCCTCATCCCAGACCAGTTATAGCAGAATCTCGAGGGAGTTATCAAGTGATTCTTGTGTGTAGTCAAGGCTGGCAATCCCTGCTCTATGACCCTGTGACCCTTTGGTCACTTGCTGGCTGGCCCCTCAGTTCCAGGTTGGAACCCCTCAGAAATTACCACCTAGCTGATGGCCTCAGAGGTGCCTACAGCATTCTCTTCCCAGCTGGAGGCCAGCTGCTTAAACCCATAGCAGGTTCTGGGTTACCCGGCCCCTTCCCACGGCTCCTTCTCCTTCTCCCAGGGCCTTCTCTGGGGCCTTTGTTCTCAGCCAACAGGAGTGTGACCAGAAACCTATCCATAGTCAGTCCCATTCACTGCGATTAGAACCCCACTTTAGCCACCGAACACACTTAACCTGTCCAGTTCTCCCACTCAGCATCCCTGCACATCCCAGTGTCATCTCCAGCTTTATTCTCAAGAGGACCCAGGTTTCTTCCCTTACAATGCCCTCAGCTCTTGCTCTGCACAAAGCTTAGGGCCCTTGGGCTCTGAGCACAGGGGCTGTCATTTTCCCCAAGGGTTGGGGATCCCTACCAGGGTGTTGCTGCTGTGCTATGCCAGATACTGGGCTTCCATGGTAACCTCTTTGAAGTCAGAGACCATTCCTGGTTCAGTTTTTATTGTTTATAATGAAAAATGTACCAGTCACCTAAGTGCTAGGTCTTTAGGGGGTATCACATGCAAAGAGCCACAGTCCCTCCTCTCAAAGGCCTTAACAACACAGAGGCCGGGCTGTCATGAGCTATCACAAGGTAGTGCCATTCAAATTCGCTGAAACCTTCCCAGAACAGTTGAAGGAATATTTATTTCCTAAGTAGAGCATAGTGTGCCCCTCCCTTAACAGAAAAATAAAGGAAGATATTTCAGGGGCCAGGGACAAAGTGAGGTTCTAATCGCATCAAATGGAAGGGGCAAGGCTGAATGAGCTGGGGCCTGCAGCCTGGCTGAAGAGAACTCACTAGGGTTCCTTTTTGCTCCTCATCAGGCTTTTACTAACTGAGGGGCTTGCAAGTCCCCGGAGTCTGGCCAGAGGGCCTGTGGGTTCCCACCCCTCTGTTCAAGTGGTCACGTCTACCTAAAGAATCCCCGAGATCCTGAGAGGCAGAACCACAGAGCAGGCTTTTTCCTTTCTTCTAAGGGGGCCTTCTTGGCCTGGGATTCCCAGGGGTCTCCCCTTTCCCTCTGGAGGAGCCCAGCCCAGCTCCCAGCCCCTATCATAGCATTTCCCAAGCAGGTGGAAGATGCTATGGACAAGGAGCCACCTGGCTGCAGGAGAGGGGAAGCCCCAGTGCATGTCCCTGGGGCCTCCATCTCTCCAGAGGGAAACAGTTGGCCGAGAAGCCTGCTCCCCAGAAGCTTAGGCTCTGACTCTTGGCCCCGGCAGTGGGCAGCAGGCTTCAGGAGCTTGGGTAAGGGGGTTTGAAGGGAGGGGCTCTAATCCCAGCTGCCTAGCTCTGGGTACTAACAGGCCACACCAGGGGCAGCCAAGATTGAGGGGGGGCACCACCACCTGCTTTTCCTTGTTTTGTTTTCAGGGCACTAATTACTGTGCTGAGCTCCGAGCTGCCTAATGAGGCCGTTTGGATTTCCTGTTGTTCTGGCTTCCCAAGACCCTTAAAGGGCCAGCATCGCACTTGGAGTGGGCCTGGGTGGGATACCGACCACTCTGGTGAGAATGAGCACAGAAGGGCTATTCCTAGGCTCAACCTGGATGCCAAGGGCAGTGGTGAGGGTCTGATCTAATAATACTTCCGGGCTGCTCTCAAGGCCCTCCAAGAGGGCCCGCTCAGAGGTGCTCAAACCGGAAGCAGGAGCTTCAGAATTGTGTGGCCTGGTCAGAGCACAGGGTGAAGGGGAGGAGGAGGTAAGGAGGCCAGGGCTGAGGAGGAAAGGCTGGTGATGTCACCAGTGCCCAGACTGTGAGAACCACTGCAGCACCAGGCAGGAGGGAAACGCCATGACGTCCTGTTCACCCCCCTACCCCCCACCCTGGAAAATAAACACTTGTTGTCCAAGAGGCCAACGCCACTTCCTAAGGGGCAGACAGACCGGGCTAGAGGCCCAGAAACAGGGTTGAGCCCAGCTTTGAACAAAGGCCTTTGCCCAAGTTGGATGCAGGAAGGCCTACAGGTCAGACTCCCCCTAACTCAGCCCCTCTGTGGCACACCCTCCAACAGGACTTGCAGGATGCACCCTAGGGATCATCTTTGCACTTGGAGGAGCTGAGCATAGCTGGGTATGCCAGGGAGCCCCTTCCAATGCTTGATGCAGGCTGCAGATGGGCTGGCAGGCAGGTGGGGGGGGGGGGGCGCCCATCTGCTTCCTGAGTCGCCCTCAGATTTGAGGCATAGCCTCAAGTCCTAGACCTGTCCCAAGTGCCCCTCAGGCTGCCCAGACTGTGGGTCCCCTGGGCCCCAGGAGGCCTGGCCTGCAGTGCCCTCCCCCACAGACGGGGTGACGACATTGTTGTTCTTATACAGGACCTTCCGCCTAGAGTTCCGGCTCCGCTAAATGGTGGGAATGAGGGTCCCAGGGACAAAGCCAGCCTGGTTCCCGCAGCCACCTCAGAATGGACGGAATCCCCATTGTGTGCGGGGCGTCTTGTGCCCGCCCTCCCCTTGCCCTAGCCGGACATGCCAACAAACAGCTCATTGAGCTCGGGGGAGGGGCCGGGAGACAACAATGTCCCCCAGAGGACCAGAGCAGTGAGCTCAGCTGGGGGTGGGGGCTGCCATGGAGGCCGGAGGGCGATGATCTCAGCGTGGGGAGGGTTGGCCCTTTCGACAGGCTGACCAGAGCCTGGCCTCCCCACGAGGCTGAGGAGGGCTGGCCTCACCCTGGCTGCCCCACCCCCCAGGGCTGAGCTGGGAACGGACTGGCACTTCTCATGCTTAAATTGCCCCAGCCCAGGGCGCCAAGCAGGCGAAGCAGGGGAGTGGGGGCGGGGGGTTGGGGGGGCCAGGACCCAGCAGAGCCACCTAGACCTAAGAGGCTGGTGGACCCTCGCTCTGTCAGTGCCATCCCAGAAGCCCCTCAGTGAGGCCCAGCCCAAACAGAGCCCTCCCATGCCACCAGCCCACACTGACCACAGCAGGACTTGCAGATCAACAAGAGGATGCATTTCCTATAACCAGAACCATCTCAAGAACAGGGATCAACCTATCAACCTGGGGGCGGGGGGTTCTGTCCTGGAGGTATTCAAGCCCTGGACTATAGAGTAGGAGGTTTTCTAAGTGCCCGTGAGAGCACACCTCACCCTGAGCCTCTGATAAAGGGCCCCAGCTCATTCCTTACAGATACCTCTGCACTCCCTTTGTGGGTTACAGGTCTGCAGTTGGATGAACCCAAGCCTGAGCCAACCCTTTATCCTCTTCTGCCAAGTCTGGGCTGCCAGGCAAAGCCTTGGGCCTCTGAGAAAAAAAGGGAGGAAGGGGGAGGGCTGGCTGGGAGAGTGGCATGGCCAAACGGGGCCCAATCTCAGTAGAGAAGCCAGGGAAGCCCTGAAGCTAGTCATTTCTGCAGGACTATCTGGAAAGCAGGGGTAAGCGGGGAGAAAAGCTGCTGGCAAGGACAAATGAGCCTGTCCCAGCAGGTCATCAGAGCTCTGGCATTCTCAGGTGCCCAGCCATCTCAGGGACAGGACCTAGGCATTGGTGCACACCTGGCCACTGGCCACAGATGCCCCTGGCTCTCCTTCTGCACCTCCATGCTCCAAACCACCCTGTACGCCACAACCAGACAGTGATTAATACCCTCTTCTGCTCAAGACCCAACTGGTTCCCTCCAGCCATCAGTCAAGTCTGAATTCATCTGTCTATGGATCTCCATACCCTAGCTATCTAACCTCAGGTCCAACTCCCTCCACATATGAAGTCTACTCCAGCTGTACCTTCTTCATTTCCACCCTGATCCTTTTCCTCTCCCCATTCCCTCTTGCCAGGAATCCTCTCTTTTCTCTTTATCTCAGTTCTGCTGTATTTTCCAGGCCCAGTACAATCCCCCTCCCCCACAGAGCCTCCTTTGACCCTTGAGGCCCCAGTCCCTCTCTGAACCCTCGTTCTGTAGGTTGTTACACTCCTTTTATGAACCTTGATTTCATCTGCACATCCCATGAGCATCAGGAGTTGAATTCAATGTTCCCTTTGGGCTCACTGACCTTAGCCCAGTGCTGGACCCATAGTAGACCTCATCCACCACTGGTTGACCAATGAACCCAAACTCTGCATATGCATGTGGGCACAAACACAGGCCCCAGGAAAACTAACCAGGTTGCACAGTGCTGTGCCCCAGATGAAACATCTTTTGCCTGCATTCTCTTCTTGATTTCAGAGAGGAAGGGAGAGGGAGAGAGAGAGATAGAAACATCAACTATGAGAGAGAATTACTGATTGGCCACCTCCTGCATGCCCCCCACCGTGGATCGAACCCACAACCCAGGCATGTGCCCTTGACCAGAATCGAACCCAGGACCCTTCAGCCCACAAGCCAACGCTCCATCCACCGAGCCAAACCAGCCAGGGCTGCATTCTCTTCTTTTGATGGCAGCTTAATGGACTTGTCCCAGTTCTCCCCAGCTTCCTCCTTACTTGGAGAAGGGCTGTGGTAATGGAATAGGGAATTAAGCCACAAAGGAGAGAAGAGTAAGCAAGAGAAAAGGGAGTTGGCCACAGGGCAACACAGGGATCTTAATGGCAGAATAGCTCCAACAAAAGGAGTGTTCATGATGCCCAAGCAAGACTCATGAGACTAGGGTGAGTGGGTACAAAAGAGGGTTGAAACGTGTCTATTTCTAAATGTATAGAGCTAGCTGAGGCTGTCTCCCTGGTGTTGGAGACCCTGAGAACTCATAGTTGCTCTGGAAATTCATTTTGGGCTGGACAGCTCCATAGGGCTTGTTTTTCTGATAGTGGCAGCCAGAGGGCTCGGGAAGGAGAGGCAAAGTGGCATTAGCTCACAGTGGCTTAAGGTTGTCTAAAAATCTCCCTGGGGCTGAGAGGAGGTCTAAGTCCTGGTGCCTCCCAGGTCTCTTTGGATTTCTTCCCTGGGGACAGTCTAGACACAAGGAGAAATTTCTAGGCCGGAGGTTCTTTGCTAATCACAGTATAGTTACTCATTAGTAATCATCAACATGAAATCCTCATCAACTCCAGGGGAGAGTTCAACCTGGATTACCAACTGAGATATATAGTTTAGACGCTGTCACAGGAAGTTCTCCCTATGTCTAACCTCAATCCTTCCTGCCACAATTGAAGCCTGTTTCCTCTCATTCTGAGTTCAGTGGAAGAAGGAGACAGACAGCCAGTCACCATCTTCTGCTTAAGACCCATTACCTACTTGACCGAGGCAGTCAGATTCCTCCTCAGCCTTCTCCAGGGAACAGTGACCTGCCTGTTCAGGCAGCTGTTCACAGATTTGGCACCTGTCCCTGGTTTCTTTCTCTGCATATGACAGTGTTTGAGACACAGCACTTCCTGGTTCAGGCCTGACCCTTCCTTCCAGGGAGGCTGCAGGGAACCATGGTCCAAGTAACCCCCACTCCCAGATTCCTACAGCTGCAGAGAGGGAGCAGTGTGACCCCATCCCCTATCACTTCTTGCTTCAAGTCCTGGGTGGCACCTGGGATCAGAGATCAGAGATTGTGTGAAGAAATGAGGAGAGGTCAGAGTTTCTTCCAGATGAGTTGCTGCTCAGTGGAGGAAGGTGAAGGGCACACAGGACCCAGGGATACCAAGGAGTCAGGGGAAATGCTGGGCCTGGATGCTAATGGAAAACCAGAAAAGGGGAATGAGGGCTGAGGGGGAGGGGGGCTGCGAGAGCTTCCCATCTCTCAGAGTTGACAGAAAAGGCAGGTTTCGGGGACAGGTGAGCTGTACACTGGGGAGAGGGCATGAAGAGAGCACAGCCAGGGCAGAGGATGAATGGCCGAGGAAACTTCCTCTACAGGGGAAGAAAAACCTCTGGGCAGGGAAGCTGATCCAAGACCTAGGACCAAGGCTGCTAGAACCTTTGCTTTCAACTCAGACTCTGTGCCATACCCACCCTGTCCTTCAGCTCAAGTTGGCAGAAGGTTCTCTTTTGGCCCCATCACTCTCAGCAATGCCTCTATCCTGTGCCCTCTGTTCTCTGGGCCTGTAAGCCCTCCTCAGAGTCCTCTTCTCTGTGCCCTGAGGGTCCTGGGCAGGAGGAAACAGCAGGCTAGAACAAGGCCTGAGCTGAGGGTCTCCAAGCAGAGGCCTCCCTGAACCTTCCCTCCCTTCCCCTAAGCCTCTCTGCTCCTTGGCTAGGGTGGGGACAGGAAGGAGCTAGGGAAGGGGAAACCAGGGGCTCTGGGAAAGTTGCTGTGGAGTCTGCCCTAAACCCCGGACTCCTCTGTGGCTGGAAATACCCACTGTATAGCTCTTGGCCCTAGCCTTCCAGGCATCCCCTGGGTTTGGCAAATGAATCGGGGGCAGTTGCCAGGTCACCACCAATGAGGCCCCTTGCCTCCAGCCAGCAGGTCTCCACCCTGCCCCTCCTCTCTCTCCTTTCCTCCTGACCAGCACACAGGAGGCCTGGGAGGGCTTCCTTCCTACACCGTTAACAGGGGGCTCTCAGTTCAGGGGTCCTCAGCCTCTCCTCTCTCGAGCCCATTGTTTCTGCAGGCCAAAGCTGTTCTCATTGAGAAGAGAGGGCCCTGTCCACATCAGTTACCACCTGCCCTGGAGTTTGGAGAAGACAAAGGAATTAGAGTATGGAGTTAGCCGAGGTCCTCAGGCTCCTGGAAACCTGGGAGAGAGAAGGTGGGAGGCCTTCCTGGTCTCAGAAGGAGCCAGAGGAGGCACTCTGACTCATGCGTAATGGTCTCACCCACTCAGACATCCTTTCTTTCTTTTATTAAAAATATATTTTTTATTGATTTCAGAGAGGAAGAGAGAGGGAGAGAGATAGAAACATCAATGATGAGAGAGAAACATCAATCGGCTGCCTCCTGTATGCCCCCTACTGGGGTTTGAGCCTGCAACCCAAGCATGTGCCCCAACTGGAAATCCAGTCGTCATAGGTCAATGCTCAACCACTGAGCCACACAGGCTGGCCTCAGACATCCTTTCCATAGTACATTTGGGTCATGAATCATGGACCAATGGACAGTCCATCCCAGTCTGTGTGCCTTCTTGGTGACTTGGGGAGGGCAGAGCCTCCTGAGTGGCCAGCAGCCTCAATGACCAGAGCAGTTCAGAAGTTGGCTTCTTCCTCCTACACACCTCTGCTCTGAAACATCACTGTGAAGGACAAGGAGTATCAGCTCGAGACCTAGATTTGGCCCTGGCCAGAGTGTCATTTTTGGAAGGCCAAGGCCATGGGCAATTGGTTCTCCCAAACCTTGTCTCTTCTCCAATCCCATTCTGAAAGAAAGAAAGAAAGAAAGAAAGAAAGAAAGAAAGAAAGAAAGAAAGAAAGAAAGAAAGAAAGAAAGAAAGAAAGAAAGAAAGAAAGAAAGAAGGAAGGAAGGAAGGAAGGAAGGAAGGAAGGAAGGAAGGAAGGAAGGAAGAAAAAAAGAAATATGTATATATATTGATTTCAGAGAGGAAGGGAGAGGGAGAGAGATAGAAACATCATTTATGAGAATCATTGATTGGCTGCCTCCTGCACGCCCCCTACTGGAGATGAAGCCCACAACCTGGGCATGTGTCCTTGACCCAAATCGAACCTAGGACCCTTTAGTCCACAGGCCCACGCTCTATCCACTGAGCCAAACCAATTAGGGCTCCAAGCCCATTCTTAAAGCTCCAGTCTTTCCTCTCCAGCCAAGAACCTTGTCACATCCTCTTCCCACAAATCTCTCATACTTGAGGTTTTCCACATGGCCCGTCTCCTTTCTATGCCCCACCTGGCTTTTCTCCCTCACTCTCTCTCTCACCTTTTGCTCCTCTTGCCTCATCCCTTATGACTATCTTCAGCTCTTCTTTTTCTTTCCTTTGTTGTCAGGGACCTTCTCTCTACTCCAAGTCTGCCCCTGGCTATCAGGATGTCACCTGTGAAAAAGAAAGTTAATGTGTTTTGGGGGGGTCCTGCAAAGGCATAATCACCCTTTCAGGTCACTATCACTATTATCCTATTGTACAGGTGAGAAAACGGGGGTGTCGAAGCATAGTTAACATACAAGCCCAAAATAAATGACTTTGGGGTGGGGTGGGGGTGGTGGGGGGGAACAAGCCCAAGACCACATAGTTGGGAGGTGCCAAGGGCCGGGTCCACGCCATGCTTATGAGCAGACTCATAGTAGGTTGGGGAGAGGCCTACACTTGGCTCTGGCCAGAGTGTCATTGAACCTCAACCCTCCCCACATCCCTCGGAAGATTCTTCAGGACTCAAGTGTTTCTCTGGTGTCCATGCCCAGGTCCTAACCCTTCCTCTTCCTCACAGGGCTCTCACGTATCAGCTACTGCATTCTTCCTCTCCACCCCCCGACCCTCCTCAAACACTGTGAAGCCCTAAACAAGTCCTCAAGGCTGCCACCAAGTCATCATCTTCGTCTCTCCTCCACCAGCTCAGGCCTGTCCTATGGGGAACCCACTCTGTACCGCGGGAAAGACCCAGAGCAGGCAGTTCCTTGTAGCGACTCCAGAGAGAAGCAAACCAGGCCCCGCGGGGGGCCGCTTGCCGAGCGGGAATCCCAGCCCTAACCACTGGGGGCCCTCGAGGGGAGGGGTGAGGGCGGGAGGTGGTTCTGCGGCGGCATCTGTCCCCGGCTGGCGGGAAGCTGCTGCATTAAATTGTAAAATCGATTTATTGACCGGCAGGTGCGAGCGGTGGCAGATGGAGAGTAGCGCTGCCGGGGCGCATCTGCGGGGAGCGGCGGCATCGATCCTGGCCCCCTCCGAAACCCGTTGGTCTCGGTCTTTTCTCCTTGGCTTGCTCTCATTTGCAGGGCCAAGGTCCGCGGAACTGCGGCGCCTAGGTGTCTAGGGTGGCTCGGCTCCGTACCCTAACCTCCTCCTGCCCCCAAGGCCCAGGCTGCACCCCCGCGGCTGGCAGGCCCTGCCAGCCCCACTGCCCCAGTTGGCACGCGGCGGCCGGGCTGACGCGTGGCAGCGCCCTGCAGCAGATGAGGCACGCGCCGGCCTCATTTCAATGTGAATGGATCGAATGGAGCAGCCATGTGGCAGCAACAGTTTGCAAATCTCCCCGCCTTCTGTGCTGCTCCCCCAGCCGCCTCTCCCTGCACGTGGCCCCTACTCTGCAGCGACCGCAGAGGCACTCCTCAGGGCTTAAGTGTCCCGCCCAAACCAAGCCTGCTCCTCCGCCCCCTCCCGCCCCCGCTGCTCTCCTACCTGGTGCTATTTGCCCGGCGGAGAACGCTGTCCCAGGGCTGGGGGTGGGCGTGGGGAGTGGGATGGGCGAATAGGCTACCCAGTAGAAGGGATCCCTGTCATACCCCAGTAACCCGGGGTCAGTGTGAGGGCACGGCTGGAAGATAACCTTGGAGCTTCACGCGGGGGTGCTTTGTGCAGCTGGCAAGCAGAGAGGGCTGCAGAAGCAGAAGGCCCCCGAGGAGGAGGCTGTGGACTCTTGCATGAAGTTGGGCCTCCACCGGGCTCCCGCTCAGGATTCCAAATAAATTGGCGGGTGCCGGTTAGGGTGAGGAACTCGGTGGGGCCAGCGTCTGTCTACATATTGGCAGGGTCAGAAGACATCCACCTGGGTCCAGCCCCACTGTGATTTTCGGCCTCCCATCACCTCACAGCCTCCTGTTCCTGGGACCCCCAGGACTCACAAGTTGGGAGTGGGAGAAAAGGGGGGAGCCCCAGCTGTGGAGGCTTCAAATTTCGGTTTCCTGCCCGCAGTCCCACCCTCCTGCTCAGCAAAAGTGGGCAAAGCTTGCCTGGCCAGTGTTGCTCAATGGTTGAGCTTCGACTTACGAACCAGATCACAATTCAGTTTTGGTTAGGGCTCAATCCTCTGTAGGGGGAGTGCAGAAGGCAGCTGACCAATGACTCTCATCCATGTTTCTATCTCTCCCCCCCTCTCCCTTCCTCTCTGAAATCAATAAAAATGTGTTTAATTAAAAAGTGGGCAAAGCTGGGGCTCAAGTGGGCACTAGAGCGTGTGGCAGAGTCCCAGGGGGTAATTCACTTCACATAGGTGTTTCACAATCGATGCTGATGTCCTTCCTTCTCAGGTGAGAGGACTTCTGGGTTTCTGGGACCCCTTGCATCGCCTGCCTCTGAGGCAAAGGATGATACTTTTGTTTGGTCTTTGTAGACAAAGTGCTTCTGGACATATTAGTCCGATGAGGATGAGGATAGAGCATGCCAGATCTACCAGGTACTAAGCAAATGCCTCCTGTGGGACTGGATGTCTCCCTTGACAGTCAGGCAAATGCCAGCGCCAGAAAAGAACAGAGCTTTTATGAATTCCCAGGCCAGGACTTGGGGGTAAGGGGACAAGAAGGAGGTGGGGCTGGATGTCAGCTCGGAGGAGCGAAGGACACTCTTTGGCACCCTAGGTAGGTCTAGGGACCCATAGAGTGTGGCAGAGAGAAGATGGAAAACCCACTTACCAGGTTGGCTGGGAGGCATGCCCTGAGCTCCCCCTCCCTAGGGCCTGGGGACTCCGCCTGCCCATAACCTACATTAACTCTGGAGCGCAGCCTGGGCCCATCTGCTGGCCCCCGCCCCACCTCGGTTCCCCACGCCAAACCCCTCGCGCCAGATGGTGGCTGGGAGGGGTGACCGTGCGTGGGGGACCCCGGAGCCCGTCTCTTCACCTCGCCCCTCCCCACCCACGCTCTCAACCTCTTGTTTCCCTCATCCTCCACACACCCCCCCTCCTTCACCACCACCCCAAGTCAAAAAATCAGACCATGGTCGGCAAAGGCAGCTGTTGGGCTCCATTCCGAGCCCCCCTCAGCCTCTCCCGGGCCCGCACCGCGTCCCTGCTCCCCCCGCCCCGATCTTATCGCCCGACGACAGCCATCGCTGTTTCGGAGGGCTGACAGCTGAAGCCACTGGGGTCCCCCCCCCCCCCCGCCGCCCTCAGCGTCGCAGAGAGAGAGAGAAAGAGAGAGAGAGCTCTCCGGCACCCCCTACCCCCCTAGATTGGGAGAAGCCGGCCTTCCCCGATCTAAGGCCTCCGGGGATCACGCAAGGTTCCGGGAAAGCAGCTGCACTGCCGCCGCTCAGAGAAGTGGGGCCACCGGGGAAGCCGCAAAGGAGTGACGGGTAGCCTCCTGAAACTAAAACGAGTCCGAGGGTTTCCAGTTCCACTCTACATCTCAGCCTAGGAGGAAAGGACCGGGTCTGCCTGGCCTCAGCCCTTCACCTTGACTTGAATCAACTCTGGAGCCAGGAGAGTTCCTCTCTGCACCAACGGAGCGTCAGGACGCGGGATGGGCTAGCTGGGTTCGGGGGGAGATGGTGAGCGCTGGAGCAGAAGCTGAACCCAGGTGAGGGGAGGCACTGGAGGTGTGGCCAGACTCTCATTACCATACAGCTGATGCCCGCCCAGCTTCTACCTCTGGGACCACGCCCCCTCCCCCCATCTCTGAGACCACGCGTCTTAGAGCTGGCACGCGCCGAGCCCGACGGGGGAGGAGGGGAACAGAAGGGAACAGGCACGCGCTGCACACGCCCCCATCCACCCCCCCGCAACAAGGGAGGGAGACACCCACCAGGTGGAGGGAGAGAGCTCAGAGCCTTTTGACGCTTGGCCCCTCTCCAGGCGGTGAGGCCACAGAGAGGGTCAATGCTCCCGCTGGCTTCCTTGCTGCGCCCGGGAGGCATGGTGGGTGGGCGCTCGCGGGTTGAGGCCCGATCAGGCGAGGGCTCCAGAAGCTCCATGAAGAAGCAGGAAATCGGAGTCCTTTAGCTCTGGTTTCGCTTTCCCGACATAAGTTCTTTTTACCTGCAGCAGGTGACTAGCACTGGCTGCGGGTGCAGTGCACCCGGGGACTCCCCCGTGTCTCCGCCCCCACTACCGTTCCGGAATCACTCGCTCACCTCCCGCCCCATTCACCCCGGCCCTCCTCCTAGTTTCCCACTGCCCGGGTCTCCGCGCTTAACTCCGTGGTTGCGGAGAACTGGTCTCTCAGCACGCGCAGAGCTGGGGGACCCAGGGGCTAAGAACAGCACGGATGGGCGGGGACCTGTGCCTGACTGGCTGGCGGGGAGGGGGAATGGCGGGGGCGGAGGCCCCCTCCCGGCGGCGCTGAGGCTGTAGCAGTTAGAGGCCGTGAGGGGAGGGGAGAGTGACAGGCAAAGAGGAGAGGAGCCAATGTATATAAGGAAGGCTCCGGAGCGCGCAGGTTTCAGTAGCGGCGCTGAGCGCAGGCTGGGATCTCGAGGCCAAGAGCTGCAGCTCAAGCCGCCTCAGTGCAGTGTACCCGGGCACTAGCCGGCTGGCAGCCCCAGGATTAGCCAGAGGACACATCCTCAACGCGGCCGCCGCCCAGCCGCCCTCACCTGGATTACCTACCGGGGCAATTTGAGCGGACCTAGCGGGAAGCCGAGGCAGGAGGAAGACTCCGAGCGGAGCCTGGCTTTTCAGAGACTCCTCCGCGGGTGGACGCACGGGGAGGCGGCGTCCCGAACCAAGCCAGCTTCAGGGCGGGCGGGTGGAGAGAGCGACGCCCCAGGGAATGGCAGCCGCCTCCAGTAGCGCGTCTGGTTGGGCGCTACTGTTGCTGGTGGCACTTTGTCAGCAGGTAACGTCCCGCGCCCCCTTCGCCCCCTCCCACCGCGCTCTGGGCCAGAGCCCGGGCGTCCGCCGAGCTGACGGCTCCCCTCCCTCCTTCCCTGGTCCCTGTGCAATAGCGCGCGGCCGGCTCCGGAGTCTTCCAGCTGCAGCTGCAGGAGTTTGCCAACGATCACGGCGTACTGGCCAGCGGGCTGCCGTGCGAACCCGGCTGCCGAACCTTCTTCCGCGTCTGCCTTAAGCATTTCCAAGCGGTCTTCTCGCCGGGGCCTTGCACCTTCGGCAGCGTCTCCACACCTGTGTTGGGCACCAACTCCTTCGTCGTCGGGGACGACAGTAGCGGCGGAGGACGCAACCCTCTCCAGTTGCCTTTCAATTTCACCTGGCCGGTGAGCACAGTCTGGGCGCACTGGGAAGTCACGAAAACCAAGAGAAGTGGGGTGTGTGTGTGTGTGGGGGGGTCCCCGTATCCAAAGCGTTCTCCCCAGATTTCCTTGCTCCCCTACAAAACAAAACAAGGGACGTTCTCTTGTGATCCTTTCTTTCGGCTCTCTCCTGGGACCTCATCCTTTGAAAGGCTCTCACCATTCTCCCTTTCCCAGTTCTACGCCCTCTCTTCCCCCAGTTCTTGGGATGTGGTTTTTAGCACCCTCGTGCGCCCCCGCCTCCGAAAGATTCTCGTGTACATTCCCCCATCCTTCAACCCTCCTCCTACCCGGGGTTCGCCTCTCGCCTTTCGTGCTCGCGCGCGCTGCTGTGCACAGACCCGTTAGGTTGACCCGGGCGCAGTAACTGTATCCTGCAATTAAATTAATTAAACCGGCTGCCACAAGGCACTCCACCACCCCCGTGCTCATCTCGCTATCTCTCTGTCTACCCCTCCCCCTCCATCCGCTTCCCAGGGTACCTTCTCGCTCATCATCGAAGCTTGGCACGCGCCTGGAGAAGACCTGGGGCCAGGTGAGTAGCTTGCTCCGCTGCCACAGGGGGGCGACACGGCGCAGCACCGAAAGAGTTAACCTGTAATAATAGGCGGGGGAAGTGCGGGGTGAGGAGGGTGGGGGGCCGGACGCTTAGCTCGGCCGGGAGCTGCGCCCCGCGCTGGACGCTCGGATTCCGCCCGCTGCCTGGACTCTGAGCACAATTGCGTTTCCTGCGGGTTATTTTTGGCGTGGGAACGCGGGGAGCACGGCGGTGAGAAAGGCTGAAGCTGCCAGCGCCGCTGACGGGCCCCTTCCTGTATTTTACACCTTTCGCGAATTCCGCTCCTTTGGAAAGGGAATAATGGCTTTGGGATGTTGTTCTGACACAGAGGAAAAGGATATTTCAGCAGCACAACAATTCTCACTTTGAAAAGGAAAAAGAAAAGCATTACCCATCTCTGAGGGCAGAACCCCTGAATGGGCACCCGAGGACCCCTTGCTCCCAGGGTCCTCTCTACACAGAGAGCTTTTCTTTTTCTTTCTGTATTTTTTTCTTTTCCATTTTGACCTCTTTTCCTCTTTCCCCTGCCTATCTGCTTCCAGAACACTAGGATATCTTAACATCCTTCTATTGTCCCCCCCCCTTTTTTTTAAATATTTTTATTGATTTCAGAGAGGAAGGGAGAGGGAGAGATAGAAACATCAATGATGAGAGAGAATCATGGATGGGCTGCCTCCTGCACGCCCCTTACTGGGGATTGAGCCCACAACTCGGGCATGTGCCCTTGACTGGAATTGACCCTTCTGTCTGCAGGTTGTTCTCTATCCACTGAGCCAAACTGGCTAGGGCTATTGTCCCCCTTTTGAGTAGTATCAGGCCCCCTGCACATGCACACACACAGGGCAGCTAAGAAGTGGGACTCTTGGGTTCCTTTGGACTGTGCTTGCTGGCAGGTGGGGGTCATCTGGACAACTGGTTTGATCCAGCAGTTGCTGGCACCGTTGGGGACAGGCTGCCCTTCCTTGACCTGGCCCTCTGCCCCTTCAGAGGCCATGCCACCAAACGCGCTCATCAGCAAGATCACCATCCAGGGCTCCCTAGCTGTGGGCCAGAACTGGTTATTGGATGAGCAGACCGACCCTCTCCCAACAAGGCTGCGCTACTCTTACCGGGTCATCTGCAGCGACAACTACTATGGGGACAGCTGCTCACGCCTGTGCAAGAAGCGCAATGACCACTTCGGCCACTACGTGTGCCAGCCAGATGGCAGCCTGGCCTGTCTGCCGGGCTGGACTGGGGAGTACTGCGAACAGCGTAAGCAGCCAAGCTCTCTGCCGCTTGCCTGGAGGGGGAGGGGGGGTTCCCCTGAGCAAAAAACAAAAAACAGACAAAACAGCCTGCCTGTCTCACAGAGCAGATCTGGGCTGCCCACTCGCTGGGCCTCAGGAACAGCTGGGGATGCTTAGGACAGGTTTGGGCTCAGAACTTTCTCTTCTGAGCGTTCCTCCCCATTGTGCCAAAGCCTGTAAGGATCCCATTCTTGCATTCCATCCAGCCTGGCTTCTCCTTCCCTGTGCCACCGGTTCCTTTTAAGACACCTATGGCTCCTCTGAGCGGCCAGGAGTGGAATGTGAGCCCAGGAGAGCTGGGGCCACCCCCAAGGCCAGGAGAGGGAGAGTGGGCTTCAGAGGCGTTGGCATCCCACCCTCACCCAGCGCTGTTTTCTTTTCTCAGCTGTCTGCCTTTCTGGCTGTCATGAACAGAACGGCTACTGCAGCAAGCCGGCAGAGTGCATGTGAGTAGGGGACAGGAAGTGGGAAGGGGACATCCCTGGGCCAGGCCCTCAGCTCACCTCAGCCTCCTTTTTGTTTCACAGCTGCCGCCCAGGCTGGCAGGGTCGACTGTGCAATGAATGCATCCCCCACAATGGCTGTCGCCACGGCACTTGTACCACCCCCTGGCAATGTACCTGTGACGAGGGCTGGGGCGGCCTATTCTGTGACCAGGGTGAGTGAGGGCAAAGAGAGGGTACAGAGGGGGTGGGAGAGATGGGCAAGGGGTGAGAACAGAGGTATCACCTGGGCCCTTCTTACATGGTGACTGCTGAGCTGGCTTTCCCCTTATCCTTCAAGGAGCTTGGGGCTTTCAAGGATCTTTACAACCGGCCTAGAATAAGATGGGGGTGCTTTTTCCTCCGCTGCTGAGGAGGCAGGGTGGCTGGAGAAGCCAAGAGGGTGACAATTGATAGCGTGGAGGTCGCACTCATAAATTCTAGTAAGGCCATGCCCTGGCGGGTGTGGCTCAGTTGGTTGAGTGTGGTCCCAAGCACGAGAGGTCGAAGTCAGGGCACATGTGCGGGTTGTGGACTTGATCCCCAGTAGGGGGCGTTCAGGAGGCAGGCCATCCATGTTCCTCTTTCATAGACGTTTCTCTCTCTCCCCCTCTCCTTTCCTCTCTCTCTAAAATCAATAAAAACATTTTTTTTTTTTTTTAATTCTAGTAAGGCCAGATAGAGGGATGCTGGGCTTAGTTCCTCTTTCTACCTCAGTTACCTATTAACCCCCTAAGTGTTTGCTTACCTGCTGGGGCTGTTTGAGCAGTTCTCCCCTAAACAGCTGCCTGGTGAGGTGTGCCCACCAGCTGCCTGGAGGCTGTGTGAGCTGGGCCTCTGGGTGGAGTGACATCTAACTGACTTTTCAGTGTGGGCAGAAACAGTCGCCCTTGTTCATCCTCAGTTGCACTTGCCAGGCAGCTGCCTGAGCCCACACTGTCTCTTCCTGGTGTTTGGCGGGTCTGGTCACTCCTCTGGCTGTACTGGGGTCTGCCAGCTCCAACTATGGAGGAGGGATCCTTTATCTCTTTCATCCTGGGAGCCAGCTGCAGCATGTGCCTCCCATTTTCAGGGGCAAATGGGGTGGCTGCTGCCATGGAAACACCAGCACAAGTCTGGGTAGGGTGGGCAGAGGATAGAAAGAACTTGCCTAGGCCCTGACTCGCTGGCAACAAGGGCTTGGAATTAGGCTCCTGTATTCTTTGTGGGTGTGTGGCTTTCTACCCCTCCCCGCAAACACACACACACACACACACACACACACACACACACACACGCCTGCCCATTCTCTTTCCTCTGCCCACATTTGCTCACAGGTGACACAGCCATATACTCATGCAAATACAGCCCTCACAGTCCCAATATTTGTTCTGTCTGGTTCTCCTTCCCTGTCCTTCCCAAATTAGAAAACCTACACTTACATTTCAAAATACCCTCATAATGAATTCCCCTTAAAAAAATGTCACTACTATTATTGGCTCTCGCCACTCCTCTCTACCATGTCCACCTGTTAAGCGGCTTATCTCAGCTTCCCCTCCTCCATGAAGCCTTTTCTGACTTCCTCCTAAACATGTGGCCATGCCGTCCACTCCACTTCCTCACCTACATTCTACTTGCCGGTGTTTGTGAGCTTGCCTGGTAGGCAGTTGTCACCTGTGTTTTTCAACTTTGACTGGTCGCACTGGCCAAGTATGCGTCAAGGTGCTTCAGTACAGGATTCAATTGGGGAAGAGGAAGGGTGTTTGGGCCTCGAAGACTGAGTTGAAACCTCTGGGCCAAATACAGGCAGTGAACTTACACGACAAGAAGCCAGGAGGTGGGGATGAGTCTCTGGCTTTGCTCAGCTGGCTGGTTCCTGTCTCTACAGATCTCAACTATTGCACCCATCACTCCCCGTGCAAGAACGGGGCAACGTGCTCTAACAGTGGGCAGCGGAGCTACACCTGCACCTGTCGCCCAGGCTACACTGGTGTGGACTGTGAGCTGAAGCTCAGCGAGTGTGACAGCAACCCCTGTCGCAATGGAGGCAGCTGTAAGGTGAGGCCCAGGCTGGCGCAGGGAGGCAGAGGTCTGGCCAGGTGGTTCCCATGCATTCTCACTCCAGGTGGCCACAGGCAGGCTTTGTGGGCCTGTGGGAGCTAACCCCCGGCCACACATCCCTGCCCCCAGGGTCTGACTTTGGCCCTTTTCTGGTGTCTCTCCAGGACCAGGAGGATGGCTACCACTGCTTGTGTCCCCCAGGCTACTATGGCTTGCACTGTGAGCACAGCACCTTGAACTGTGCTAACTCCCCTTGCTTCAATGGGGGCTCCTGCCGGGAGCGCAACCAGGGGACCAGCTATGCCTGTGAATGCCCTCCCAACTTCACGGGCTCCAACTGCGAGAAGAAAGTGGACAGGTGTACCAGCAACCCATGTGCCAATGGTGCGTCCTGTTGTCTTGCTAACTCGGTACACCAGCCCTGGGGACAAGAGAGCCTTCTGATGAGGGAGAGTCAGGAGAGGAGAGAGGCCTTGTCTGTCACCAGGCAGGCTGACCTGGGTCCCCTTCTGCTCTGGGTGGTGACGAGCTTGCTTGATCAGCTGGGTAGCTTTGGAAGAGGAGCAGGTTAGCAGTGGGTGCAGGAGAAGGAGTAGTGTATATCCTGAGTGGCTTCTATTCCTATTCCCATCAGAGCCCTGTCCCTGCTGGGGTGGCCTCTGACCCTCCGCAGGAAGTCCTGGGTTAGAGAAAGGGATGTTGGAGGCCTCCTGTCCTCCCCCAGGGAGGCTGGTGAGGCTGGGGCCCTGCTCCTGAAGACCTCACCTTGCCGCATGCCCATGTGAGCCTGGTGTGGCACAAGGCACCTAGAATGTTCAGCATCTTTTGGGATGCAAAGCATGCTGGGTATCTTTGTCTCCTTGGCTTCCTGGTGACTTTCCTGAGGCAGGTGGACGCACTGTGCCTGGGGGAAGCCCCAGGAGCTGGAAAGGAGTTGGAAGGGCTGAGATGGCGTCTGCTGTCTTGCTAATGACTCAGTTAATCCCCTGGAGCCACAGTTTCTTCGTCGCTGAATGGGAAATATAATACCTGTCCTCTGCCTTTCACGTGGTTATGAAGATTAGATGAAACAATGATAATTACATTTATTTGAACATTTGCTATACACCAGGCATGTGCTCCTGCCCTCAAGCATCATCCCACCTAACCCTCAGAGATCTCCTGTGGAGGGGATAGCATTATACTCCAATTTAACAAACAAGGAAACTGAGGCCTAGAATAAGGTAAAGCAACAGGTGCCAGATCCACAGCTAGACACAGATAAGATTCAAACCCACGCTTATCGGGCTGATTCTCCCGTAAAGCTCTGTGAGATGCTAGTGATTTTTATACCTGAGCCCATGAAGGCGTGGCAACCAGGGTCACCTCAGCGCCAGGTCTCCAGACTCTGTGCATCGTTCCTCAGAGTGGGAGCTGTGGCATGGGGCAGAAGGGCCTGAGCTCGCCCGAGTGAGGCACTCACCCTCTGCACCGGAGGGGCTCACAAGCGATGGCTGACTTGTGCCGTGTGTACCTACAGGGGGCCAGTGTCTGAACCGAGATCCAAACCGCATATGCCGCTGCCGCCCCGGATTCACAGGTGCCCACTGTGAGCTCCACATCAGCGACTGTGCCCGTAGCCCTTGTGCCCACGGCGGCACCTGCCATGACCTGAAGAACGGGCTCGTGTGCACCTGCCCCGCTGGCTTCTCTGGCAGGCTCTGTGAGGTGCGGACACTCGGCGGCGACGCCTGTGCCTCAGGACCCTGCTTCAACGGGGCCACCTGCTACCCCGGCCGCTCCCCCGACAGCTTCGTCTGCAACTGTCCCTATGGCTTTGTGGGTAGCCGCTGCGAGTTCCCTGTGAGCATGCCACCCAGCTTCCCCTGGGTGGCTGTCTCCCTGGGCGTGGGGCTGGTGGTGGTGCTGGTGTTGCTGGGCATGGTGGCAGTGGCTGTGCGGCAGCTGCGGCTTCGGCGGCCGGACGACGGCAGCAGGGAGGCCATGAACAACTTGTCAGACTTCCAAAAGGACAACCTGATCCCCGCCGCCCAGCTCAAGAACACAAACCAGAAGAAGGAGCTGGAAGTAGACTGTGGCCTGGACAAGTCCAACTGTGGCAAACAGCAGAACCACACATTGGACTATAATCTGGCCCCAGGACCCCTGGGGCGGGGGACCCTGCTGGGGAAGTATTCCCACAGTGACAAGAGCTTAGGGGAGAAGGCGCCCCTGCGGTTACACAGGTGAGCAGCACCTGGAGGCCCAGGGCCTGGCCCCAGACCCCTAAGTGGTACTGCCTGGGCTCCCTCAGGACAGGTCGGAGGCTGGCACCAGGCCTCTGACTGCTCTTTAGCAAACGGGGTTTTGCTACTGATTTTCCAGCAAAAGTTCTGCCAGGGGTCTTTGTCCCTCCCTCTCATTCATTCGTTCATTCATTCACAATGTCAAGTGCCCACATTGTGTCTCTTGTGACTTCCAGCTTTCTGCCATGGCTTGCCTCTAGGGGCAATGCTGGCTTTTGCCAGGCCTGGACCCTCTGCTAAGTTTGGGGGTCCTGTGGCTCTCTTAGGGGCCTGTTCCTACCTGTCCCCCAGGCTAATGTTGGGCATCCCCAGTCCCTGTGTCTTCTCCCAGAGCCACTCATGCCAGTGCCCTTGGCTCTCCAGGGTCCAGGTTAGTGCCCCCACCCTTCCCCCAGCCCTCTCCCCATACCTCCCTCAGCGACCTGTCTTGTGTTCCCTTAGTGAAAAGCCGGAGTGTCGGATATCAGCGATATGCTCCCCCAGGGACTCCATGTATCAGTCCGTGTGTTTGATATCAGAGGAGAGGAACGAATGTGTCATTGCCACAGAGGTGAGTGCTGGGCTCGCCTGCCCGTCCAGCATGGCCCTGCCTGCCTTTTGGGGATGGGAAAGTGGCCTGGGTACTCTTGACCTCAGGGGCCACTCTGGGATGGGTCAGGACCCTTCCTTGGCAGGCCAGGTTCAGTGGCTCTTGGGTCCCTGCTAGTCTCGTTGAAACAGAGGGTGTGAAACAGGAGCCGTGCTGCTGAGCCCAGCCCGGTCTCTTCCTGCTGTGTTAGTGCTGGGCTGGGCAGCCGTGGCACCCGGCCAGCTCCCAGGCGCTGCTTCCCAGCTGCTGGTGGGTGAGGGTGGTTGCCTTGTGCCACTCCTGCCCCTTCTCCCTGGCTTCCTCCATTGGCCCACTTAAAAGCATAGGTTCCCAGGCATGTGCTTGTGCTGGGACAGAAGCTCAGGGGGGCCTGCCCTACCTTTCCTTCACCCCATCTGCCCTATGGGCTTCTCCCAGGGAGGCCCAGGGCAGCCATGGAGGAAGGGCTTTGTACGCCAGGTAACCCATGCTCCCACTCTCCACATGCTCCCCAGGTATAAGGAGAAGCCTCCCAGGACATTCCAGCTTCGCCCAGCAGCTGGACCTTCCTTCTGCATTGTTTACATTGCATCCTGGTTGGGACATTTCTAATATGCAACGTGCTGCTCTCAGGAGGAAGACGGAATGGCATGAACTGGACAGACTGTGAACTTGCCAAGAGATGCAGTACCTTCCACACCTTTGGGTGTCTGTCTGGCATCAGATTGGCAGCCGCACAGCCAGGGGAAGAGAGAGGAGGAGAGGTGCCACTTGGACCTGCCCTGCCTGCCGTGGCCTTCAGAGGGCTCCTTTGGAGTCTGGCCTGTTTTCCAGAGGGAGTGGCAGTGGTCCCGTAGCGCCTGGAGCTGCTGCGGCCTCCACTGGCATCTGTGTTTCTAAAAGTGCCTTTGGCCCAGGCTCCATGATGACAGCTGGGTCCAAATCGGAGAGGAGAGAGGAGGCCAGTAAGGGCAGGGCCATCAGTGGGCCAGGAAACCACCAGGTGTGGCTGGTGGCAGGGGTTGCCCTGCAGGTGAGGTGAGCACCCCAAGTGGGAGGAGCACTTTCTGCCCACATGCCTCTAACTACTGCGTTTGGGCCTTCTTCCTAACACCACCCAGCCTCTCCCTGGGCCAGGCCCACCGGGCAAGAATGTTGGGAAGCCTTACCTGGCTTCTACAGCCTCTGGTTTTGGGTGCCTCTGGGCTCCTGTGAGCAGACAGGTAGGAGGGCCAGCCAGGGGTGCCAGGCCTAACTAGGGAGCTCAGGGCAGTGATGTTGGAAATGCCAGGAGGGAGAAATTGGGTTGTCATCACCCAGGCCCTTTCCTCCCTCAGGCCCATTCCTATGGCCTTGAGTCTGAGCTCTCCCCATGCCCACTACTGCCCCTAGTGGATCTTCAGAAATCAATAATATGAGTTTTTATTTTGTTTGTTTTTTGTAGTTTATTTTGGAGTCTAGTATTCCGATAATTTAAGAATCAGAAGCACTGACATTTCTACATTTTATAACATTATTTTGTATATAATGTGTATTTATAATATGGAACAGATGTGTATAGGAGTTTATTACTTCTTGGGTCCTGTCTTTGTGATGGCCGAGTGGGAATCTTGTCCCCATCCTCTCTGGTTCCCCTTCCCATACTGCTGCCAGCTGCTCCACCAGAACCTCTGGGCCCTCTGCATACACTTGGGCCTGGCCTGCTGTGCTCCAGGCTCTGGTCCCCTCCCAGTCTTTGGGAAGCCTGACCTCGCCCATCTAGTCCCCAGCCTCGGCCAGCCTTCCCTGCCTGATGGTTGGAGGCTGTCTGTGGCTCTCCATCCTCCTAATGCTCGCAGCACTCCTTGGGTGATGTGCCCTCTGACCTAAATCTGTCCCCCTTTTCTCTCAAGTCTGAAAAGCTCATGGGCTTCAAAGTCAGCCTGGGGGATATAGGCATTTGGGAGAAGAGGACAATCCTGCCTGTTTCCCTCTTTTGGAAAGGATTCTGTCGTTGGAGAATGGAGTCTCTGAACCATGGTGACATCTGGGTCCTTCTTCCTGCCAAGGCAGGGTTTTAGATGGACTGGCACCCCACTCTTTCTTTCAGCCCCAGTAGGGCACTGGTCTTGGGGGAGGGGAGCTTTGCCTTGGCCTGTCCTCCTTGCAGCTGGACAAGAGAGCTGAGTCTGGGCACCTGGTCAGCAGGGATGGGGAAAAAGAGGAGAGGGTGGCCTTCCTGAGTCCAGGTTTCTCTGGCTGAGACACTAATGAGGGAATTGCCAGTCTCAACTTCATGCCTAGTTTCCTCTAAGGTGCAGAATGGTCCTAGGCTGCCACAGTCCTCTTTTTACAGCCACAGACATACCCCATGGAGAGCAAACGATGAAAAAAAAAAAAAGAGCCATTGACAAAAGCTGAGCAGATGCTCCCAGCTCTCAGCCTGTCCACAGTAAGGCAAAATAGACCCACCAGATGCTCCCAATGGAGTCCCAGTATATGCAGTGCTACTTGCCTCCCTTTTCCTCTCTCTCCTGCCACACACAGCTTGCCTGCTCCTAATCTGGGTGCCTACGCCAGAGACCAGGGAGCCAGAGACCTAGGCTCATCACATTCCCTGCATGCACAGGCTCCACGCCTCACTCATTGGTCCCTGTTCCCTTGTTGCACACACAGGGTATCAAACAGGAAAGCATTCAGGGAACCGTTCCCACAGCCTGAGCCGGCAGCAGGGGGAAGAACAACACGACCTCACTCTTCCTGCCCAAAATGAAACAGGAAAGCAGCTCCCGGACCCTGGGGGGCGGGGGGAACTGGGCTGGGACACGCAGGCCAGATGACGAGGCTCCCATGTGGGGGACAGGTAGGATACCCGCAAGCCTGCACGTCCACACCACGAGGCTATGCTGGACTGCACTGGCTGCCAGCACCTCAAAGAGCCCTGGAGAGGAGCTGGCTGGCTAAACCCATCTGGCTCTGATACCCTAGGCAGAGACCTGGGAGAGCCCACCACACCAGCTTTCTGGAGAAAGAAGTCTGGGCAGCTCCCACTTGTAGCTCATGCCAGTCTCCACCTCTATCGACATGGCAAAAGGTGGGCCAGGCACTTCGGGTGTGAATAGACTGCAGTGAAAGCCCTCCTCTCCCCAGTATTTCCAGATCCCTTCCTGAGGGTCCAGCTCCTTCTCATAGGTAAGGCACCAAAGACCCTTCTGATGGAGTGTCCAGGTGCACAGGAGAGGTCCCAGGCTTCGCAGAAACAAGGCCAGGTGATAGCTCTAGACTCACTGCGGAGTACACTCCATGGCTTAGCAAATGCCCATGTTTAATCAGCACCGGTATTTCACAAGAGAATTCAGAGCATAGCAGTTCCTTAACAGCCTGGAGGCAGCCCTGCCCACAGGATAAGTCTGCCCCCACAGTGACCTCCAGTTCTGAGGACAGCTGCTTTTTCAGGGCCCAGTGGCTGGGAAACACCTGGATATCACTGCAAGGAGGTGAGTCAGGGAGAAGCTGTGAAGAAGAAAAGAATGAATGTCTTTATCTTGCTTGCTCAACTACAGTCCTCTCTGCTGCCACAGGGCCATGGTCAGACTGGTCAGGGGGTACAAGAAAGTAGTGGCTCCTACCTCCCCCCATTCCAGCTAAATTAAGCCACTAGAGTAAACTGAGGTAGTATGGATACTACACCCCTAACGGGGACCCACAGGGCTCTCCCCTCCTTGAGCACTCCCAGTCTTTGCGTGGGTCCCCAGGATCCGCGGACCCAGCCCCTCCTCACCCCCCACGTGGTCTGCTGCATTCCGGGAAGGGGATGGAAGTGATTCACTCCGGGTACTATGACTGTCCCTTCCCGAGGAGAGGATGCGCCTGGGAGGTCCCATCGGCCTTCCTAGGGCGGCCGCGCCCTCCTTCGCGTCCAGGGCTCCTGGTTCGACCCCGTGACCTGGCCGGATCCCTTTGGACCCAGAGGCTCGATTGGCGGCGGAAAGAGGAGGTGCGGCGCGCCGGCCGGTCAGCCCTCCACCTGCTGTGGCCGCCGGCGCCCCGGAGGTCCCGGGCTCCCCGCCCCCCTACGCTCTTTGTTACAGCTCCACTTCCTGTTTGTGGCCGCCGGACCGGGGCTCACTTCCCGGGCCGGGAAGCCGCCGAAGGCCGCGAGTTTCTCGCAGACTCCCCCGCCCTCTTGGCTCCGCCTCTCGCACCCCCGAACCCCGCCTTCCCTCTGGCCTGAGAGCCCGCTCCCCCGCTGCTCCGCACTAGAGGGCGCTGCGTCGCTGCTGGCCCCTCCAGGCGGGGGTCAGCCCTTCTCGGTCCTGGGTCCATGGAACCAGCCAGGAGAGGGGCAGCTGGACACTAATTCAGTTTTCTTTTTAATATTCTTATTGATTTCAAAGAGGAAGGGAGAGAGAGAGAAATACCAATGATGAGAGAGAATCATTGATCAGCTTCTCCTGCACGCTGCCTACTGGGGGTGGAGCCCGCAACCCGGGCATGTGCCTTTGACCGAAATTGAATCCGGGACCCTTCAGTCCGCAGGCTTACGCTCTATCCACTGAGCCAACCCGGCTAGGGCCTGAATTCAGTTTTCCCCTTATGGTGCAGAATTCCCTCCAGGTCCCGCACCCCTAGCAGAGGGAGTATACTGGAGAGAGTGCAATGCGAGGCTTTCCCCTACATATGACTCAGAGTGTCCAGAGGCAAGGAAGGATCTTTCGCATACTCTGACCTGGCACAGCAGCCAGCTCCCTCCCACCTCGCGGTCAGCAGTCCGCCTGCCTTCTCTGCCACCAGCATCCTGAATGGAAGAGAATGGGGACGGCTGACAGGACACCGGGTTTGAGTTGGGAGGCTGAAGCTCCCTTTCACACCACCTGTTATTGCCAGGTGACTTGGGACAAGTCCTTGTAGTCAGTCCTTCATTCTGTCCACACTGTTTGAGCCCCCTTTATATGCCAGGCATTGGCGGTAAAACATGGTCACTGCCCAAGTATGCCAACCATCTAATTATCTGTAACCTCTCAGAGGATGGTAATACCTCTGGCACATTTCTGTGAGGTTGAAATGAGTTAAGGTATGAAAATATTTGTGAGCAGCGAGTTCCCCCACTGAGTGGTTAAGTCTTCTCAAGCTATGCTAGCAAACCACAAGGTAGGGGTGGGCTAGGGAAGAGCTTGGAGTCTGGGTGGATGGACTCAGCAATAGCCCTAGGACCACGGAGGCTGCTGAGATCCCAGGTGACCTCCACCATCGCTTCCCTTTGTGTGCCTGTCTTTAAGGAACACCACTGGTCTAGGTAAACCTCCTCTACTGTGGGCAGTATTGGAAGGGTTTTCCTGGCTGTGGGAGGGACAGCAGGGCCCCAAGTCCTCAAGAGTCTCCTTTCCCACTGGGGGGCAGGGGGGAGGAATATGGGGGGGGTGGTAGGGGAGGCCAGGGGAAGGTCAATGGGGGAAACAAAGGAGACATATGTACTACTATTTGTAATACTTTAAACAATAATATATCTATATATATTAAAAAATTTTTTTAAAGTCTCCTTCCCCTTGGATATCTGCCACCTAAGTGACTTTTGCCCCCTTTTCCTAGACCTCTGGGGCCCTGTTACCTGTAACACTTTAGCTAAGAGTGGGCTCTGCCTGCTTCCTTCATCCCTAAAGACCCTCTGAGGCCACAGCACAGGGTCCAAGGAGCCAACTGAGCCTATGGCCAGACACAAGGTAACTGGCACCTCAGGAGTCTGGATTTAGCAACAGGTAGCCTCTGGGCCCAAGCCAGCCTATGTTATGGCACAGGCAAAGCCCTGCAAAGCAGGGCCAGCCTGTCTGTCTCCCGTGAATTTTATCCTGGCTCAGGTTGGAGGAAAAGCAAGCCCTGGGGGTTGGCAAAAGGGCATGTGCCACTGGGATTGATGTCCCTTTTCCACAGCGGCAGGCGTCTGGGCCAGGCCCAGTATGCTAGGCCTGGTGTGTTCAGTGTCACCTCTAGCAGTGATTCCCTGCACTCAGTGTCCTCTTCAATCTCTCTGGTAAAGGAGATGGAGTACATTCTAGGATCGCCTTCCCATTCTCCATCAGCCCTTGGGGGATGGTGCCCCAGCTGCTGTCATTTAAGGGCTTCACTTTCTTGACTGTCTGTGGGCCTCAGAGTTTGCCCCCACAGTCATAATTCTCCAAATGGGCTGCTTTCTTGGAATTCTTTTCTAAAGCCAGGTCCTATCATACTGCAGCATTTCCATGGGGTTTGATGTTTGATTCTGACCCTATGCCTATCCTCTCCACACCAGCCTTGTCCTGCCACTGAAATGCTCCCTACTGCAGTTCTCCTTAGCCCAGTAGCTGGCCATTTCCTGCCCCCACAAACCATACCTTTCTCTTTCCTTGGAGTGGGAGCAAGGCCTCACCACATCATCCCAACCTTCTGTTGGAGCCCTGGTCCCTCCCCTTCCAGACAGAATAGGCAGGAGGTCTGAATAACTGGAACCCTGGCCACAGTAGGTCCCTGGTCAGCTTCATCTTCCTCCCTCCTTGAAAGCTAGAAGTAGGCAGGGAGCCAGGTTTTCCCACCATCCTATGAACCCTTCTGCCAGGATTCAAAAGAGTGAATCCTTAGAGTCCCTGCTTTTGTGGGTGGGGAAACCAAGTAGCTTTTGCCCCTTGATCCTGGATTCAGCTGGCATAACCAGCAGAGCATCTGTCTTCTCCTCTCCCTCTCCTGAGGTGGACTGTATACTCTTTCTTTCCATCTGTTTGCCAGAGTATTGGTGGGACCTATGTCCTTCTTGCACATGGGCCAAGGCCTACGGACTCATATATCTCTCAGAGGTCTGTGGGAAGTGTAGCCCTGCATAGATTGTGGATTACTTATTCTCTTAATTAATTAATTAATTGATTGATGGATATTTTTGAGAGGGAGAGAGAGAGAAACATCCATTTGTTGTTCCACTTATTTATGCATTCATTGGTTGTTTCTTGCATGTGCCCTCACCGGGGATTGAACCTGCAACCATGGCATATTTGGACAATGCTCTAACCAACTGAGCTACCCAGCCAGGGACAATTAATTTATTTATTTTAGTATCCCTTCCCTCAAGTATACACAGAAAACCTTTCTTTGCTCAAACAGCTATTCTATTTATAGTGTTCTTGGGGGAGACTATCACCCATTCTGCCTTTTAAAAACACTCCTTTAGCCCAGCTGGTGTGGCTCAGTGGTTGAGCATCGACCTATGAACCAGGAGGTCACAGTTTGATTCCTGGTCAAGACCCATGCCTGGGTTGTAGGCTCGATCCCCAGTGTGGAGCTAAGGAGGCAGCCAATCAATGATTCTCTCTCATCATATCTCTCTCTCTCCCTCTCTCTCTCTCTCCCTCTCCCTTCCTCTCTGAAATCAATAAAATATGTACATATATATTAAAACACACACACACACACACACACACACACACACACACACACACACACTCCTTTAGCACCCTATTTGCTGGAACAATCTGTGAATTGTATGGCAAGAATGAAGGGTGAGATAGCTGGAAGTTCCCTCCACTGAATCAAAATTACCCTGATCACTTTCCTGACCCATCCAATTCTTGCTGAGAAGTAGGGTAAAGGAAAACACACTCTTCCTATCCATCTCTTCTATTCTCGGTGCTCTACTACAGCAGGTCCTCAAGTTGTCATTTTGTTCAGTGCTGTTTGAATTCTGATGAGAACAGAAACATCAATTCCTCGCTGGGCCACCGTCTGTGTGGTTTCCATGTTCTCCCTATGGCTGCACGCGTTTTCTCCAGGTTCTCTGGTTTGCTTCCACATCCCAAACTTGTGCATGTGAGATGAATTGGTGCATCTAAATTTTCCCCAGTCTGAATGTGTTCTGTGTGTGTGTGGGTGGGGGGAGGGGTGTGCTCCTGTGATGGAATGGGTGTTCCTCCAGGGTTGGGTCCCCCTTGCACCCTGAGCTGCTGGGATAGGCTCTGGACACTCATGATCCTGAACTGGAATAAGTGGGTTGGAAAATCATCATCTTATTTGTTTTTGTAACCAGACAACCAAGGGGTCCGGGCTGCCTGTCACTACTTCAGCCAATTAAACAGAGACAGGGTTGAATCATATACGAGTGTTTATTCCAATAATGGTAGCAGTATGGGAGAGCAGCAGGTCATCCACCAAAATCTGCTCTGCCTCTCCCCTAGGCCAGTTGTTGACATTGGGTAGAAGGACAAAGATTATATGGGAAAGTAGGAGTTACAGGCATGGGGAAGCAGGCACAGTATAATCATTACAGGTTACAAGTCACGCGGGCTGGGGAAGGGGGTCACAGAGGGTGGGCGCCTCCTGGCACCCCAGGACCAGATTACAGGCAATAGGGGCTGGGGGCTATAAGTAGTGGGTGCCTCCAGGACTAGACTGTTTCAGCCACGAGGTTGTGAATCTTCCCATAATGACAGGCAGCTCTCAGGAAAGGAGGATGGACTGCATTCCTATGTCAGCTCCCATGTCCCAGGTGTACAGCTCTTAGCCAGATTAGAACGCGCTTTCTCTAATCAAATTAGAACCATCATGGTTAACAGAGCATGATTAATATTTCTTTTAATTGTAGCTGGTCCCCAATAGTCCATTTCTGCCCCTAACATTCCCCACTGCTTTTTCTATCATCTCAAATCTACGAGATTAGTTTTAGATGAAAAATCTCATCCTGCTGGACTGAATTTGCTTCTGCCCAGGGGAAGAGATTAAATATGGCATTGGAGTAAGTGGATGCTGCACAGACATGCTCCCAGGACCAAAGTGGAATTACAAGTAAAATACAGAAAAACTTCCTGAATAATCAACGGAAGACTCATTAGAGAGAACCCTGATAACTGGGGACTGAAAGTGGAGATGGCATAGAGACTGGTAGGAGGGGCAGAAGCGTGAAAGGGCTGGTTGGGCTCCCACAGACAGCAACTGAAGTTCTGGAAAGATATCTCAGCTGTGGGGGGTTGCTACTGAGAATTCTGGGGCATAATTCCCAAGCTGGGTCCCCTAGCAGAGAGCACCAGAACTGAGAAGAGTACTCACATAACATCAGGCTGGGAAAAGCAACAGGGTAGCTGTCTGACAGGGAGAGACGGCTGAAAATTCAGACACTCTCTCTCTTTTTTTTTTTTTTTTAAATATATTTTCTTGATTTTTTACAGAGGGGAAGGGAGAGAGAGATAGAGTTAGAAACATGGATCAGCTGCCTCCTGCACATCCCCTAATATGCTCGCAATCCAGGTACATGCCCTTGACCGAAATCGAACCTGGGACCTTTCGGTCTGCAGGCTGATGCTCTATCCACTGAGCCAAACCAGTTTCGGCCACTCTCTTAAAGGGCCAACACACAATATCCCCTGTGAATAAAAAAGAAAAAAAAAATTCCCTGTGAAGCCATCTATCTTGTGCTCCGACAGAGTGAGGACAGAGTGGACTGGAGCTGTGTGAGCAGAAGCCAGGATTGGGGGCTCTGGGGTAAGAGCTCAGAAGGCAGACACCTGGTTTCCTGTGCTGAGTCATTCTCTCACACTGCAGAGGTCCTTTTTCTAATGCAGACATTTTCTATACAGGTGGCTTTGCCTTGGGGAAGACAGTTGACACACCCTATTGGAAAACAACTTGCCCCAAGGTGCTGAGTTTCTGAGGCCCAATAGAGACTGAGAATAACAATTAACCTCCAGGCAGAAGCAATTGCCTCACCCCATTGAAAAGAATTTGTGCCACACCTGCGGATGATTGCCTGAGGGCAATTGAAGACAGAATCCTACCAGTCTGTGGGCAGAGGTGGTCTCTGGAAGCTTTGAGTCTTTGCCTGATCTAATTAGACAGAAACAGCATTTGACACTATCCAGCACTAGAGATTGAGAGACATAGCAGATCTACCTAATGCATAGTTACAAATCCAACTAGGCAGCCAAAACAAGGAGACAAAGAATCCCCAAATGAAAGAACAAGAGAATTATCCAGAAGAAGAGATAAATGAAATGGAAATAAGTTTTCTGATATAGAGGTCAGAATAATGATGATAAAGATGCTGAACAGCATGAGAAAAGATATAGTAACTATGAAAACAGAAATAAAGAATGACATAGCACAAATAAAGAACACATTGGAAGGAATACACAGCAGATTAAGGGAAGCTGAGAATTGAATTAGTGAATTAAAAGACAGGGTTGAAAAAAATCACTCAATCAGAGAACCAAAAAGAAAAAAAAAAACAATTAAAAAACAGGAGGACAGCTTAAGAGAGCTGTGGGACAATGTGAAACGTAACAATATTCGAATATCAGATGTGCCAGAAGATGCAGAAAGGGAGAAAGGGATAGAGAAGGTGTTTAAAGAAATAATGGCAGAAAACTTCCTTAATCTGGTAAAGGAAAAAGTCATATAAGTTCAGGAGACACAGAGAATCCCAAGTAAGATGAACCCAAACAGGCCCACACTCAGACACATCATAATTAAAATGCCAAAAATTAAAGACAAAAAGAGAATCTTAAAGGCAGCAAGAGAAAAGCAAACTGTTACCTACAAAGGAGCTCCCATAAAGCTGACACCTGATTTCTCATCAGAAACTCTACTGGCCAGAAGGGAATGGCATGAAGTACTCAAGGCAATGGAAAGCAAGGATCTGAGACCAAGATTACTATATCCAGCAAGGCTATCATTCAAAATAGATGGTCAAATAAAGAGCTTCCCAGACCAAAAAAAAAAAAAAAAGGCTAAAGGGGTACATCACCACCAAGCCAGCAATACAAGAAATGCTAAAGGGACTGCTGTAATGAGAAGAAGAAACAGAGAGAGAAGCCTAGCCATACAGAATTAAAATGGCTATAAATAAGTACTTCTCAATAATAACCCTAAAGGTAAATGGATTAAATGTCCAATCAAAGGTGTAGAGTAGCTAAATGGATTCAAAAACATGCCCAACTATAAGCTGTCTACAAGAGGCCCACATCAGAACAAAGACATACACAGGATGAGAGTAAAGAGATGGAAAAAAATTTTTCCATGCAAATGGAAAAGAAAAAAAAGCTGGAGTAGCAATACTCATATCCAACAAAATAGACTTCAAAATGAAGATCATCGCTCTAACTGGTTTGGCTCAGTGGATAGAGCATCGGCCTGTGGGACTGGGGAGTCCCAGGTTTGATTCCAGTGAGGGGCATGTGCCTTGGTTACGGGCACATCCCCAGTGGGGGGTGTGCGGGAGGCAGCTGATTGGTGTTTCTCTCTCATCGATGTTTCTGGCTTTCTGTCCCTCTCCCTTCCTCTCTGTAAAAAATCAATAAAATACATTTTTTTTAAAAAGAAGATCATCATAAGAGACAACAAAGGTCACTACATAATACTAAAGGGATCAATCCAACAAGAGGATATAACCCTGGTAAATATATATGCACCCAACATTGGAGCACCTAAATATATTTAAAAACTTCTAAAGGACTTTAAGGGAGAAAATCAACAACAATACAGTTCATAGTAGGGAACTTTAACACCCCACTGACTTCACTGCATAGATCTTCCAGACAAAAACTTAACAAGGAAACAGTGATTCTAAAGGATACACTGGATCAGATGGATTTAATTGGCATTTATAGAACATTTCACCCCAAAGCTGCAGAATATACATTCTTCTCAAGTGCACATGGATCATTCATAAAGATAGACCACATGTTATCAAACAAAAGAAGTCTTTACAAGTTCAAGAAGAATGAAATCATATCAAGCATCTTCTCAGATCACAGTGGAATGAAATTAGAAATCACCTACAGTAAAAACACCCCAAAACATTCAAACACATAGAGGCTAAATAGCATGTTATTACAAAATGAGTGGGTTATCAACAAGATCAAGAAAGAAATCAAAAACTTCCTGGAAACAAATGAAAATGAACACACAACAACCCAAAATCTCTGGGACACAGCCAAAGCAGTCCTGAGAGGGAAGTTCATATCACTACATGCTATCCTCAAAAAAAAAAGAAAAGAAAAGAAAAAGAAAAATTAACAATAACTATTTAACCCTACAACTTAAAGAACTATAAAGAGAATAAGGAAAGCCCAGAGTAAGTAGGACAGAAATAAAGATAAGAGCAGAAATAAATGACATAGAGACTAAAATAAACAAACAAAAAAACACACACACAAAAAAAATCAATGAAACCAAGAGCTGGTTCTTTGAAAGGATATAAATAAGATTGATGAACCATTAGCCACACTCATCAAGAAACAAAGAGAGCCCTAACCAGTTTGGCTCAGTGGATAGAGCATCAGCCTGCGGACTCAAGGGTCCCAGTCAAGGGCATGTAACTTGGTGATGTTTCTCTCTCATCAATGTTTCTACCTCTTTATCCCTCTCTCTTCCTTGCTGTAAAAAACCAATAAAATATATTAAAAAAAGAAACAAAGAGAGAGGACCCAAATAAATAAAATCGGAAACAAAAGTGGAGAAAGCAATTCCCAGGGATGGAATACAGTGAATGCAGGGTCTTGGGAGATGGTTTCCCTAATTTGTTGAATGTTGTTCTCTATCAATTGAGAATTGTCAAAAAGATTAAAACAGCACATTCCTTAACAGCACACTGTGGTTATGCCACAACCAGAAATAATCTGTTGCTGCCCGATTCTCTAGAACTGCCTCCCTGACCCGGCTTAGCTCTTAATTTATCCCGTGTATAGCCCTGGACGTGGCATTTAGGGCTTTTACCATGCTACAAGCCAGCCAGGTCACTTCTACATTAAGGGAGCCTACCATTACCAGCGTAACAAAAATGGTTAAAGCAATATATGCTGCAGGGCTCCACAGGTGGAGATCATCATTGAAGTCCAGTGCCATGGCCGTGAGATGGACTCTTTTGGTTTGAACCCTGTGATGTTTCTGGGGCATAAAGATGGTCAGTCACCCTACGGAACAAGGCCCTCTGGTGGCTCAGCCTCTTTGTCCTGAGGGGCTAATTAGAGCTCAATCATGAAATTCCAGCAAAGCAGATTTTTTTTAAAAAGCCTATATGACCAATTGCTATTCTTGTTGTGTTCATGCAAACAATCAGGCCAAATTGAAACTAGACTTAATAAAGTAAATAAATTATTCTTAATTTGGTTCTTTAATAAAAATGAGGGTGATTTTAGGGGGGAAATTGTGTTTCAGTAGACTCTATAACACCAAGTGGTGAATATTAGGCTCAAAGCTTTATTTTTCACCTATGAATTGAACTAGGTCCTGAATTTATCTCTAGTTTTTATCCCAATAACACTAAAATTTATAACACAGTTTGTCTCCACTAGTTACAAGCCCTACTTGTACTCAGGGCATACCATCTCTAGACATCACTGCCACCTCCTTCCAAGCCCAGGCTTCATCGTCCGTCCCTCTGGCAGAGAACAAGGATCTCTTGGCTCTGAAAGAAAACTTCCTCCCTCCTCAGCTTGAAGCAGCCGCAGAAGAGACCCTGCACCCATTTCCTCTAAAGCATTCAGAGCCAAGATACTTGAGGGGGGATACGGTAGGCAGTCAGACAGACATGAGCAAAATAAGGACAGTGGGCCAACCAGAGGAGAAATGGACAGGACATTGAGATGTGCTTCTCACCACTCCAACTGCTCTGCAGCCAGCGGTGGAGGAACCCATGCAGAGTGAACCTTTACATCTGCCTGGTAGGAGTTGGGACACCTATTGCTAATATAGAGAATTGTTCCGTTCATCCTGGGAAGAAAGTCACATGCTGGAACCTTTATGTGTTGGGACCCACTGTTTGGGAAAAGGATGCAGGGATGTTTTCTCTAAAGGTTGCCGGGGGTGAATGTCTGACTTGTGCTGGGTGTTCTAATGATTGTCTTTAAGTATCTAATAACTACAATATGAACTCTTCGGATGATTTCACCCTCTCTTACAGTAATGGACATACTAAGCTGCTGGCTGGGAAGTTTCTGATATGTGGCTCTGCTCTAAATAAAATGGAAAGTGAAAAGGCTAAAGTAAAAATAATAAGGAGCCAGCATGTATTGAGTGCTCCCATACAGCAGGTGATGGTTAAGGTGTTATTCTTTCAAACCTCATCAGAACCTACAAGGTAGGTACTATTATTCCCCATTTCACAGTTGAAGACCAGGGACTGTACAAGGGTCATCCAGATGGTACATGGTGGAGTAAGGCTCAAATCTGGGCAAGCTGGGCTGAGAGGTTTTTCACCCTTCTGGAATCAGCAGCTTTATAAAGCAGTTTTACCATTTAGCATAAATTAGCATGATGCCCTAGCTCCTAGCACACAGCCTTCCTTTGTTTCAGATAACACCAGGAGTTGATTGCAGTGACTGGAATGAGAAGTGAGAAGGAAGAGATCTTAAGGGAATGAGAAATGACTGCCTGAAGGGGAACAATAGGAAAAGATTAATTTGGGAAAGGCCCCAAAAAGAAGCCACCACGTGCACATCATGTGTGACTCTTCAAGGTGAAGAGGATGCTCTCTCATCATCTTTCATGAGCTGGAGCTTCTGTGGGCTTGACATCTGCAGCCCCTTCCTGAGGGGATTTTGGGAGAAAAGGTGGAATGGTTGCTGCAGATGTTAGAGGAACCAGCTGAGGGGGTGGTTTATTGCAGAGGAGTGCAATAAAGAAACTGATGTTGTTGGTAAGAATAAGCCAGGAATGGGAACAAGACACGTTCCTGGGAAGGTGGCCTAGACCGCTAGGCCAGTGGTCGGCAAACTCATTAGTCAACAGAGTGGCAAACCGCGGCTCTCGAGCCGCATGTGGCTTGGGAGCCGCAGTTTGCTGACCACTGCGCTAGGCCAACTTTTGTGGGGATTCCTATTTTGAGAGGGCCAAGTTTGAATCTGTGTCTTATAGGATTCCTCCTCTTCTAAACCCCAGGGTGCCCCGGCCTTTTCCAAGTAAGAGCTTCCCTTCTACCTACTTTTGTGGGAAATCTTCCAAGAGCCAGCACTGTGTTGATTCTCCTGGGCCTTAAAGATGAAGTCTGCCCTAAGGGAGCACTCAGGTTCCTGGGAGGAGAATGTCAAATGCTTGTCAGCAAGGAGGCTCTGGGGTTGGACTCCGTCTTCAGTCCCAGGTTCCGCCACTTGCTGTGTCACCACAAGCAGAGTACCCAACTTTTCTGTGCCCCAGGTTGCCCATCTGTGAAATTATATTCATCTCACAAAGTCTGTAATTAGAATAGATGTAAAAGCATTTAGCTAACTGTCTAGCAGCTAGACTCTGGCTCAAGATAAACTCGAGATAAAGGATTATTTCTGTTATAAGCATGAAGTGAAGGGAACAAAAATATAAACAGAAGTGAGGTAAGGGGATGTGGAAACATAGAGGAGGGAGTGCCAACTCTGCCTGGAGTAGGAGTTCATTAAAGGAGTTATTAAAACCTGGGGCCTTGGTCCTGGTGGGAGGGGTTCTCAGAATGGGCATCTCGAATATGTTTCCCAGGTGATTCTGCTATGCTATCTGCCCCTTAGCTACCAGAAAACCATTAATTATGCTTCTTCTTCTTTTTTTAATCCTCACCCGAGCATATTTTTTCTATTGATTTCTTTTAGAGAGAGTGAAAGGGAGGGGGAGAGAGAGAGAGAGAAACATCAATGTGGGAGAGACACATTGACTGGTTGCCTCCTACACGAGCCCCAACCGAGGTACATGCCCTTGACCGGAATCAAACCTTGGACCCTTCAGTTTGGGTCAACACTCCATCCACTGAGCCAAACTGGCTACGGCTAATTTCGCTTCTTTCAAAGGAACATTTTTATTATAAAAAAGTCCACTTCATAAGCCTTGGGAATTAGAAAAAAGAATCACCCATAATCTCAATATCACAACACATTCATCATTAGCACATGGTGCCCCCCCATTTTTTCCTCATGCATCTTATTTTTGTTGTTTTAATAGTTTTAATAATAGTGCATGTGATAGTCATATTTTGCATTTTTGCCTTACTATGCAATTATAGGTATTATTAGTATGTTGTTTTCATAATGGATTTTTATTTTTAACTTTTTTTCCTAAATAGAGGTGGCTTTTGTTCTCTTTTTTAAAAAATCCCAGACAATCTGAACTAGTATAAAAAGAAAGTACAGCTGGAGGGGGCCGATGGGAGACAAAGGGGACATATGTAATACTTTTAACAGTAAAGATGAAAAAATAATAAAAATAATAATAAAAAGAAAGTACTAATCTCACATAGTCCTACTGCTTACACATAATCATTGACCAAGTTGACGTGTCCTTCCATATTATTTTCTAAGCAAAGAAACATACAGACTTTTTACATTTAAAGAGTTATATTAGGTAATGGTTTCTAATGACTGCACAGATTTATTTTCATTTATATCAAATCTGTGTAACTAATAATCTATTGTTGGATACTTGTTTTGTGTGTGTGTTTGTGTATTTCTCTACCATGTGAATTGACCATAATTTACTTAAACATTTAGCTATTTTTAGATATTTAAGTAGTTTTCTTCTTTTGTTTTTGCTATAATTAATAACAATGCTTTGAAAAATCTTCAGACATATGGCTTTCCCCATATTTTGAATAATTTCCTGGAGTGGAAGTATTGGGTCAAAGGGCAGGGACATTTTATGATTCTTGATTTGTATCACCAAGCTACTTTTTCAAAGGGTAGTTTGTGCCTATTCAGATCCTTCCAGCAAAGTGCTGGTACCAGCTTCCCACCTCCCACCCCACAACCCAAAGGGGGTAGATGGGAGGGGAGTAGAGGGGAGGTAGTCTCCCTAAGAAGCTAGCAGCTTCTAAAGGGGACAGGATAGAGAGCAGAGGAGAGAGTGAATATGAAGAATGGAGGGAAAGAGAAAAGGAAAGAAAAAACCATTTTGCCTGTAATTTTTTCCAAATGGATAACTAATTCATGCTCCTTGTAAAAACACAAACTTTTCCATAAATGTTTACATTTAATATTGAAAGTCCTCCTCTGATGACAAGCTCACCCCAGACCTTGTCAGCACTCTCCTGCGAAGGACAGGCCTTCTGCTGTCCGGCCAACAACGCCAAAGTGACCTCGGCAGTTCCAAGAACTCTGGCTCTTCCCCAGGCTTCGCGGGCTCACGTGAGGTCGCAAGCTTTGGGCGCCTGGCTGATTCACTCTCTGCAGAACCCCTTGACAGCCCCGTGACTCAGTTTCTCCATTTGCTCACGCGGGCCTACAGCGTGAAACACCAGCGCAGAATGCGGAAAGGGCCTCCGACGACTTCTCTCGAGTGCGTGCTCCCAGGCGGAGCCCAGAGACAGGCATTTATGCCGCCTAGAGCGCTCCTTTAGGCCGTGCCCTGCCCTGGCCCTGGTGAGTCCGTGCTGCCTGGGGTAGCAGTGCTCGGCCACGTGCATCTGCAGGACTGAGGGAAGATACCCTCTTGGGACCCGCCCGCCATGGTTCATGAAGGGCCCGGGCCATGGAGAGGTTGCCGGGGAGACGACCGGCGCCCATGCTCACTACCCGCCGCCTGACGCAATCCGAGGCGCCCTTGCTGCATGCCAGGGCTGGGGAAACCTCCCTCGCCGTTGCATCACTCCTGACAGGTTTGCTGCAGAGATGGAGCCGAACCAATCAGCAGGCGCGATGGGGCGGGGGCCGGCTGCACAGTGACCCACTCACAGGGCGGAGCGGTTAACCGGTCAGCAAAATCCAAAGGTAATTGGCCAAAAATGGGATTTGCCCCGCCCCTATCACCGCGGCAGCTGGCGGCGGTGGGCGGTGCCTGCCAACCGGAGGGTTTAAAAAGGGCCTTGGAAGGGGCTACGCAGCTGGAGCGACTAAGCGGTGCCTGGCCAGGTGTGCGCGTCCGTCGGTCCCTCCGCGCCCGCGCCGAAGACCTGCCCGGAGGACGCCCGGGCCCGTCCCTGTGCCCGGCACCATGAAGCAGGCATCCGCAGCCCAGAACACCTCGCCCGCCTCGTCGCCTGCGCAGCCCCCGCGGGACGATGGCGACCCCCAGGCGCTGTGGATTTTCGGGTATGGCTCCCTGGTGTGGAGGCCCGACTTCGCCTATAGCGACAGCCGCGTGGGCTTCGTGCGCGGCTACAGCCGCCGGTTCTGGCAGGGAGACACCTTCCATCGGGGCAGCGACAAGATGGTGAGCATTCAGCCATGCCCCGGGGATAGGGATGGGGTCGGTCAGGAGAGGGCCGCCGGCATGCCCAGGGCTCTGTGGGCAGACGGACTCCTTGCTGATGGGGGAAATAGGTAAATACCCGGGGGCGGGGGTGTGTGTGTGTGTGGCTTAAATTGATGTGCCCAGTGGGTCACTGTGTGATGCCTGGAGTCTGTGATCCTGTGTTGTTGATGACTATTTCTGATTATCAGTCTGGGGCACTGCCATGTGTCTATTTCTCTTGCATCCATGCATCACTCCCTCCACTCTCCCCTGCATGAGTGGGCTCTCTGAGGCCTGTGCTGGCAGAGTTGATAAGTCCTCTGGCACGGGTGGCAGAGCTTTCTAACTTGTCTCTTTCGAAATTTTTTCTTCCTTCCTAGCCTGGCCGAGTAGTGACCCTTCTTGAAGATCATGAGGTAAGTGCCTGAGTGAAGAGAGGGACCCTGGGGCCAAGCATGGAGGGGTGCCAACAGACAGTTTGTGAGTCTTTGGCTGCAGATTAGGTTAGATATCCTTCTGGCAGAAGAAAAGGGTGGTCTAGTTCTGTGTGTCAGCAAGGACTTCCTGTTAAAACCTGAAACGCACATTCCTGACAAGCTTACAGGTGATACCTTGTTAATCTGGTTAAGAAAGGGAGGAGAGCTTGGTGCAGATATTGCTACTGGGTGGCTCCGCAGCCCTCCTCCCACCTCCCTTATAGAGCAGAGCCCTGGGGTGGGACCCGCAAGGAGCTGTTGTGACTGACCCCTATGCCCTGTTTCCTCCTAGGGCTGCACTTGGGGCGTGGCATACCAGGTGCGAGATAAACAGGTGAGCGAGGCTCTGAAGTACCTGAATGTGCGGGAAGCAGAGCTTGGTGGCTATGATACCAAGGAGGTCACCTTCTACCCCCAAGATACCCCTGACCAACCACTCAAGGCATTGGCCTATGTGGCCACCCCACAGAACCCTGGTTACTTGGGCCCTGCACCGGAGGAAGCCATTGCTACACAGATCCTGGCCTGCCACGGCTTCTCCGGCCACAACCTTGAGTACTTGCTGCGCCTGGCAGACTTCATGCAGCTCTGTGGGCCACAGGCACAGGACGAGCACCTGGCAGCCATTGTGGACGCTGTGGGCACCATGCTGCCCTGCTTCTGCCCCACCAAGCAGGCGTTGGCACTGGTCTGAGGGGCTGAGCCCCTGCAGAGTGTCCACATGGACATGGGGGCCAGGTCCCCACTCCTGTGCACACAGACAGACTTGATACAGCTGGAGCCCACTAAGAGAGCAGTGAGGGCTCCTCTCCCTGAGCCCCTGCCTGTCCATCCGTCTCCAGCTCTCTCCTGCCTGACATTGACTTACTACTTGAAACTATTTATTGCACCATGTTGGTGTGATGGGCAGGGTGGGGGGCCTGCCCTGGACACATGGGCCCTGCTGAGCAGTGCCCACCCCAGATACCTGACCAGATTCCCCTCAGTGCTGCTGCTAACCCTCTCTAAATCCCTAATCCCAAACCATTCCCTAGCCCCAGAAATGCCACCTGCTGGTAAGGGACAGGAGGGAGTGAGGGGAGGGGGCCCTTAAGGGACTGAGCCCTCTTTCAGCCCTGCTCATCGCCCAGGTCCCCAGGGCAAAGCTAGATCTGGAGCCCATAGCTGCTGAGGCTGGGCCTGGACCTCACCCACTTGGCTTTGTTCTCCTGTCCTGTATGTCTGTCTGTGCAGTCCTGTCTGTCTGTCTGTTTATTTCTGGGAAACTGATCACTAGGCTCTGGTGCCATCCCATCTGTCCCATACTATTACCCATAAACTGATGTCCTATTACCTGTGCTGGTGGAATGTGGTTCTTCAGATGGAGGTTGGGGTGAGTGAGGTGGTGAAGCCCTGGATGCCTTATAAAGAAGGGAAAGGACTCCCCCTTTGTCTCCATCTCTTTCTCCCTGGGAGCAGGCAGGGCTGTCAGGTTACACACTCCCGCGGGCACCATTCAGGTCTTAGTGCACACCAAGAACACCACCGAGTCCTGCAGAATTCAGCCTGTGCGGCTGGACTTGGCAGCTCCGTGAGCAGTGGTCTTGCCACTGACCTGGTACCCTATGTCTCCTGCCCCCAGGAGGCTCTGGTAGACCAGGTCTTTCTCTTCTAATAGTAAGGCTTGATCTCTGGCTTCCTGCTACAGGAGCATGTGGGTTAGGGTAGGGTCCTGCCAACTTCTGGGCTAATGCTGACAGCGAAGACCTGGTTGCCCTTGGACTTCCGAGATCCAGGTGCTCACTGTTGCCTCTTCTGGGGTATGGGTTGTGCCTTCTCTCTTACCCTGACCTGCCAGGACTCTCCCACAATGGAATGAGTTGCCGGGGTACCCTTGGGGCTACTGCTTATTCACCCATGCCTGCCCCCAGCTGCTACTCCACCCTGACTGCCAAATGCAAACGCTGGTCCCAACCTCTTAGCCTGATCCTGGGCTCCTCAACTGGGAATGGCCCCTCAGTGGGCTCAGCCCACTGGACCTGCAGGGCCCAGGTGACGGCTTTAACATCAGAAGAGCTTGGCTCCAAAAAAAAAAAAAAAAAAAAGAGCCTGGTTTTGACCCAGCCCCTTCCCTCACTGGCCCAAGGACCTCCAGGAAGGTAGTCAGCCTCCTGAGCACTAGTTCACGCCGGGATGCTGAGTGTATGTGTTGCTGCTGCTCCTGTGGCTGGTCTGGACTATCGGTGTCCCCAGCAGGGTCAGCTCTAACCACGTTGAGTAGTGTGCCTGGGGAGTGTGCCCATGTGTTGGCAGCCTCATGTCTTGGCCATTGATGGGGAATGTGGAGTCCAGTCAGACTCTCCTGGGAGCTCAGTCATGGCTTCACAACTGGAGGAGGCAGGGGGTGGCAGGGAGCCCTGGGTGTCTGCCTCCTGTGCCCTGGTGGGACTAGGCCACCAGTCTGGGTACTCAGAGCAGAGCCTTACTCTATGCCAAATGGGGGTGGGGAGGACTGCGTGGCAGCTGCACATGGGTTCGAATTATTCAACCTATGCATTTAGCAAATATTTACTAAGCTGCTACAGGACAGGCACTAATCTAGTGAGGGGGTGGGGTGGGGGGAACAACAGTGAAGAAATCCTTGGAAACTGAACGGTGATGGTTCAGCATGAAATGGGCTGTGATGGGAGGAGACTAGGGTGCTCAGCTTAGAAAGGCTCCTGCCTAGAGGGGTGGTCTGGAAGACATCTGGGGGGAGGGAACGATATGTCTGAGCCCTGAGCCTGAGAAGGGTCTTCCGTGAGCAGAGACGGAACAGCCTGTGCTAGAGAGGGAAGCAAGGTCAGACCAGCTGGGACAGAGTGGCGTGGGCAAGGGACATGGGGATGGGCAGGGGGCAGGACTGCATCCGCATCCCGCTAGCCAGGCTGGTGAGCTGTGCTGTTGTTACCTTAAGAGGACCCGGCCCCGAGCAGGTCTGCCTCGGGCCACCCAGGTGTGTGGGATCTTGACTTGGTGCAGGAAAGATTTCACACTTGTCCAGGTGATTTTTAGAGGCCTTTTATTAAAACTGAGGACAGTGATACAAGGAAAGGCCTAGGGCCATGATCAGCAAACTGAGGCTCTCGAGCCACATGCGGCTCTTTGGCCCCTTGAATGTGGCTCTTCCACAAAATACCACGGCCTGGGCGAGTCTATTTTGAGGAAGTGGCGTTAGAAGAAGTTTAAGTTGAAAAAATTTGGCTCTCAAAAGAAATTTCAATCGTTGTACTGTTGATATTTGGCTCTGTTGACTAATGAGTTTGCCGACCACTGGCCTAGGGTAACAGGAGAGGAGCCAGGTGGAGAAATGAGCATAAGCTGGGCTGCTTTGTATTCCTTTAAGTTCATTTGTCCTTGAGCGTGGTTGGCAAATGACATTAATTGGGTTTCTGCTATCTATCTCCCTGAGTGGGGTGATTTGAGCAGCTAGGTGTGCCGGTTAATAGTGCGGATTTTGTAATCAAAGAAAACACGATAATTTCAAGAGAAACATCAAAAGTGTTTTATTCAAAGTAATGTCCATCACTAGCTACACATTTCCTCCATCTTTCAGGTAATTTGTGGATACTGTCCCAATAGAACTTTTCTTGTTTTGAGGCAAACCATTCAGAGACCCAATTTTCTACTTCGTACGTTTTGAAGTGCTGCTCAGAAAGTGGGTGTGCCATCGATCGGAACAAGTGGTAATCTGAAAGAGCAAGGTCTGGTGAATATAGCGGGTGGGTTAATACTTCCCAGGCAAGATCTTTTAATGTGTCTTTAACCGGTTTTGAAGTGTGTGATGGTGCATCATCATGAAGCAAAATTACTTTACCATGTCATCTGGAACATTCTGGTCATTTCACGATCAAATTGATTATTTGTTGTCGGTAGCGATCAGCACTAACGGTTTCACCTGGTTTTAGAAGCTCATAATACACCACACCTTCCTGATCCCACCAAACTCAGAGCGTTGTCTTCTTTCCGAAGCGATTTGGCCTTGCAGTCGATGTTGATGGTTGACCTGGATCATCCCATGATTTTGTGCATTTGGGATTCTCAAAATAAATCCACTTTTCATTGCCAGTCACAATTCGATGCAAAAAAGACTTTCTTTCATGCCATTAAAGCAACATTTTACGGATGACTTTTCGGTTTTCCATTTGTCTTTAGTTCGGTTGATGTGGCATCCATTTTCCTTCCTTTACAGTCTTTCCCATTGCTTGTAAATGATCGGAAATTGTTTGCTGAGCTACGTTTATCTTTCTGCAAGTTGTTTTTGAGTTTGATGCGCATCTTCATCCAATAATGCTTGTAATTGTTGGTCTTCAAACTTTTTTGGTTGACCTGGACGTCTTTGTCTTTCACATCAAAATCATCACTTTTAAAGCGTTTAAACCAGAGTTCACAAGTATTTTGAGATGGAGCAGGTTCACCATAAGCTTCCCAAAGTATTCAGCAGCACTTTTCTTCAAAATAATGAATTAAAACTTCCCGCAAATGCTCTTTTTTTGGCATGAAATTCGACATTTTTAAGTATAAAAATATCTATGATGTTAACGCCTTCAGCAAATTTGACATACGAAGTTTTGAAGCTTGTTGTCAATACAACAAAATAGCATATATATCAAATCGCATATATATCAACATATGTGTAACTCCATCTATTGAAAAAAATCCGCATTATTAACCGGTACACCTGGTATTTACTGTCTGGTTGGAGAGAAGTAAAAACTATTATATATATATAAAAGCCTAAGCAACCATCTGACCCTTTGACTGTCTGACTGGTAGCTATGACACACAATGACCACCTGGGGCAGACGCTCCAGCCGGTAGCTATGATGCACACTGGCCACCAGGAAGCAGACGCTTAAAGCAGGAGCTGCCAAGAGCCAGCGACTTTGCAGAATGCCCTCACGTACTCAGGGACCCCTTGGGGGATGTCAGACTGCTGGTTTCAGCCTGATCCCTGCAGGCCAGCTGAGGGATCCCACCTGATGGAGGGACCCTGCTCACTCTGCAGATGGCCTTTGACCTCTGGTGCTGCCCCAGGTGCAGCTGGCTGGAGAGATGGGAGTTTGGCTCCAGAGTGAGTCCAGCCTATCTTGCTCAGTCCCTCCCCGCTGGCCACCTTCTAATTAATTTCCTTTCAATGTGCACGAAATGGTGCACCGGGCTTCTAGTCTAATCTTAAGTCCTTGGTTATAGAAGACAGGATTTACTAGATGGCTGAAAACTGCTTGTTTAACTATTTGTCTTAGTTTCCCTATTCCACTTGTCCTGGCTTACTGGTCTGTCTCATTATGGAGTTGGCATTCCTCCTTCTGTGGATTCTGGGCAGGGAAGAGACTGCTTAAGAAGGAACACAGGTACCCTAGCCAGTTTGGCTCAGTGGATAGAGTGTTGCTCCAAGGACTGAAGGGTCCTGGGTTCGGTTCTGGTCAAGGGTACATACCTTGGTTGCAGCTGGGGAGTGTGCGGGAAGCAACCAATCAATGTGTCTCAACCAATTGATGTTTCTCTCTGTCTCTCCCCCTCCCTTCCACCCATTCTCTCTCTAAAAGTCAATGGGAAAATCTGAGAGTTAACAACAACAAAAAACGAAGGAACAGCAGCTGCTGTGTCAGTTTGCAGGAGGAAGGCCAAAGGGAGGTCAGAGAGAGGTGAAGGTGGACTGAGCGGAGGTGTGGCATGGACAGGAGGGCGGATTGGAGAGCAGGTTAAGGGGTGAGGTCGTCAGGACTCGGGTGATGAGAGTGAGGGAGAAAAGAGAGGGCCAGAGTTCAGAGTTGGAAAAGGCAGAGTGGAGATCTGCCCCATGTTAGAGTGGTTGAACTGGGGGTGCCGGTGAGGGGCAGTGTCACCCACATAAATGTTTAGGAGGCAGCTGAACATATGGGTCTAAGGCTTGGACTGGAGTTAGAGATGTGAAGCCATGCACATTCCGATGCCCCTTGCCTTCACCCCTGCCCCTTGCCTTTGCCCCTGCCCCCTGCCTTCGCCCCTGCCTGCCCCCTGCCCCAGGCTCTCCTTGGGCTGAGGGAAAGGTGGACACATCCTGGGGCTCAGCCACAGAACTGCTCTCTGGCCCTTGCCTTTCCTCTCCCCCTGTGTCTGCTTTTTAGCAGAAACTCCCCACTTCACTCTCCCCCACTTGGCCCTCGAGTCCCTTCCTTGGCTCAGTTCTGGATCCTGCCCCTCCCTGGGCCCCAACCCACCAGATGGTGGAGCCCAGGCTGAGCCCTCCCTTCCCCCAAGCTTTGCCACAGGGCCCAGCCTTCTTGGACACACCTCCTCACACCTCCACGCGTGCTGCTTCCTGCACCCCTCTCACCGCCACCCTAACACCTCCTCTTTCTCGGGGCGGTTGTCATGGCCTCCAGTTGCATCCTCCTCCCCAGCTGTGTGCCCTCCCTCGATGTCACTCCAAACGACAGTGCAGCTCAGGCCAGGACCCCCGCACTCCGCACTGACGACCCCTGACAGCAGCAACTGGGGCCTCAGGATGAGCGCGGCTGGCCTGGCCCCTTGCTCTCTTCTCTGTCCAGCCTCTCGCCCCTCTTCCCCCCCCCACCCCACGCAGCCTGGTGTCTCCTCCCACCAAGCCTTTGCTCCCACTGCTTTCCCGCTCCCCCCAACTTTGCCCAAGCTCTTCTACCCTCAGCACTCAGCGCAGCACCGCCGATGCCCCGCCCCCAGCTGGCCGGCCCCTCCTCTTACCCACCCCCTTGTTTTGTGCTGAGCACATACTACTTGCAAGTCTGTCCGCACTAAACCGACCTTCCCTCCCCACAAGGGCAGGAACTGTGTGTATCCCAGCACGTAGCACAGCGCAGGGGCCCCACAGGCGCTCAGGGGACGCATGGGAAGGGGGGTTTAAGGAGTCACACTTCCAAACGCAAGGTCTTGGACCCCGTGGAAATTTCACTCATAGCCCTAGGAGAATGCCAAGCTGCCTTGCCAGGCTAATAATCAATCTGAATGTTTATGTGCACAGCCCAGGAATGTGGGACCCGGAGCCGCTGGGGCAAGGGCAGACTACCAGGCATGGGCAGCCCCAGTGGGCACCTCACGGGGCAGCCCTGGCCCCCTTTCTCCCCCTCAGCCTGAGAGAGGCCAGGCCTAAACACACACTGAGGAAAGGCCTTTTGGCACATATGGGGCGGGTCACACCCTTGCTGGTCCTCCCCACTCGGGACACTAAGCTGGAGGGCTGTGTGCCTCCCTCGGGAGCTTGGCCTGCCCAGACACAGCCTGAGGGTGTTGGTAATGGGGTGGGGGGAGAAGGGAACAGTAACATATCCACCTTTGGCTCCCCGCCCCCCTCCCCACAGTCAAAGCCTCCAGCCAGCCACAGCCTGTCCTGGGCCCAGTCACCGCTGTGCCCAGTCGAGGAGGGTGGCAGGGGACCGGGAGTGTCTGGCAGGCGGTGGCTCTGGCTGGGAGAGATGGTGAGTCCGCGTGGGTAAAAGCTGATGACAAGCTGCTCATGTGGAGTGCCTGAGTCATCTGTCCGCAGGAGTAGGCCCTCGCCCAGGAGGGTTTCCACAGGAAGGGAGACCCAGTTCCTGCTCACACACCACTTGTGCAGGGAGAGGCATGGTTTACAGCAAACAGATGGGGAGCTGACCTGACAGAAGCCTACGGCATGCCTGCAACATGCAGGATGCATTCTTGCCTTGTCTCGCACCTCTTACTCCCTCATCCTAAAAGTTTCTGCCCTGCAGCCCAGCCTGGATAATTCATCACTTAGATTTCAGGGCTCAGCTGAGATGCCACCTCCTCCAGGAAGCCTCCCTGACCACCAAGGCCCCACTTGGGGGCTGCCACACGTCTCTGATACCTGTGCTTTGCAGCTTTGATAGCACTGTGCTGCTAGAATAAAAGTCCACTCACTCAGCAAGAAGAAGGCACTAGAGAGAGAAGGATGGGGGCTGTCTCCCTACATGAGGGCAGCAGTGGGGAGTAGGGGAGGGGAGAAGCCAGACTTACCATGACCCCCACTCCAGATCTGCCAGAGCCTCATAACCCACTCAAGACATTGAACTGTGGTTTAGTTGCAAAGAAAGAGCACTGAGCTGAGATCCAGAGGGTCCAGTCTTTGTTTTTGTTTTTAAAATATGTTTTTATTTATTTTTCAGAGAGGAAGGAGAGGGTGGGAGAGAGAAACGTGGATGAGAGAGAAACATCATCGATCGGCTGCCTCCTGCACCCCTACCCCCACCCCAGGGGATCAAGCTCACAACCCAGGCATGTGCCCTGACCGGGAATCGAACCAGTGGCCTCTTGGGTCTTGGGTCAGTGCTCAGCACTGAGCCACGCTGGCCTGGCCAGTCTCTGTTTTAAGCTCCTGGCACTTCTCCTCTCTCCGGGCCTCAAATGTAAAATGAAAAGCTTCACCAAAAATCAGTTCTCACCCAATTCCATTGATTCCTCTTTTCTAAGAGGGCCTTGGGCTTGGGGGTCAGAGGGACTGCGCTTGAGAGCCGGAGCTCCATGTGCCCTGTGAGACCTTGGTCAGGTTATTTAATGTCTCTGATCTGCAATCTCTTCATCTTGAAAGCAGGACTGATCATTTTCGCTGCCTCTCAGATTCTTGGGATTAGATGTGCTATTGGTGAAGAACACTCTGTACACTTCAAAGCCCGATGTGAGTGCTGGTTATGATTACTTCACATTATTGTTTTTCACCAACACCGAATTAGTTACTCGAATATTTCTAACCTCACCAGAAGGCTAGCCCCACCAGCCGGAGCCAGCACCTCCCTGGCCACTGCAGGCCCTTGGCACTTAGCACAGAGCCTGGCTTAGCTCAGGCCCCGAGAAAATATTTGCTAAACAAGTAAGTGGATAAATGAATTGACTTGGATGAATGACTACGTGAATGAACTCCTGTCAATGAGCAGAGCACCGAGATCAAATCGGATTGACTGGGGTGGAGGGAGAAAGGGAAAGGGGAGGAGGCAGAGGAGAAGGGGAGTACCCCCGGGCTGCCCAGGCTCTGCCATGCTGGGGAGGGTGAGCAAAGAAAGGCGGGGGGTGGGGTGTGTGTGTGTGTGTGTGTGACAGAAGACCAACTTGGGGCAGTGAGAGGAGCTGCTTCAAAATCTGCCTGGGCTGAGGCCTCACAGGTGGCTCCTCTGTGGTCAGTGCCTTCTTCTGCCGCTCACAGCCTCTGTTGGGCCAGCAAGCTGGGAGAGGGAGGAGGAAAGAGGGGTGAAGCCAGGCCATTCTGGGGTGTTTACCAACAGCACAGTGCTCCAGGTCATGACACAGTGAGCGGCATCTGACCCAGCTAAATATATCTCCTCTGCTGGCTGGGACCACAGCCAGCCCCTGAGGGCCAGCGAGACACCCGCTTATCCCTCTGCGTTGTGCCCTGGGCCTCTCCTGACCCCAGGGCCCCGGACCACCAGGGAGCCAGCGGCCAATGGGATCTAAAACAAATGCAACTCCTGGCTGAACCCAGGCAGGTAGTTTACAGAGTCAGAGGACTTATGGGGGGAAAACACTAACTGTCAAGCAGTTAGGACAACCAAATGGCTCATCTCCCTCCAATGGCACGTTTGCAGTCATTACGAATGTTTAGGAAGAGTATTTACTAATGTTAGGAAAATATTTTACTGTCTTTACAGTACTGTCTTAACATCCTCTATAATAAAAGCATAATATGCAAATCAACTGAATGGCTGAACAACGGAAGGACCATCTGGACAACCATCTGAACGACCATCAGACCATCCAGGATCACCCTATGACACCCACTGGCACCAGGCCAACCAAGGCGGGTGCGATACGATTGGTCAGAGGCCGGCCATTGCCCTATGATTGCCCTGCAAAGAGAGGCCCCAGGCCACTGGCCAGCAGGGCAATCAATCGGGGGGCTCCACAATTGCCCCAAAGAGGGTGGGCCCAGGCCACAGACCAGCAGGGTGGCAGGGCCTCCCTCTGTGAGGAAGCCCGGGTCTGGGTGCCGGAGGGAAGCTGGTGCCAGCAGCCGGGGGAAGGAAGGCCTACTCTTGCATGAATTTCATGCATTGGGCCTCTAGTTACTAATAATGTTAAGTGAAAAACAAAAGCATACAAAGTTAGATCATAGTATGAATAAAATCATGAATTCTAAAAAGCATAAGAACTTGTCTGGAAGAAATCACCAGAAACTGTCAACACAGTTTGCCTCCCAAGAGGGAGAATTGGGGGCCAGGGAATGGGGTGGGAGAGAGTTTTTCTCTTTATACCCTTTTGTATGTTTTTGGTTTTTACTTTGCAAATGTACTACTTGTTCATAAGTAAAGATGTCAAGTATATAATAAAATAAAATGCAGATCTGCAAAAGAAAAGGTATATGGCCCTGGCTGGTGTGACTCGGTGGTTAGAGCATTGACTTGCACACTGGAGGGTCGCGGGTTCGATTCCCAGTCAAGAGCATGTACCTGGGTTGCAGGTTCGATCCCTGGCCCCTGCAGGAGACAACCAATTGATGTGTCTTTCTCACGTCGATGCTTCCCTTTCTCTTTCTTCCTCATTCCTTCCACTCTCTCTAAAAATCAGTGGAAAAGAATATCCTCAGGTGAGGATTAAAAAAAATAAAAAGAAAAGGTATATGCACAAAGAGGTGCTAGAAATAACCTTCAGAGGTAGACAGCACTTATGGACCATGCAGGGTGCTCCCTTTTCTACCCAGAGGGGAAGGTGGCCCTATGCCCAGGTAAACCAGAACACTGGCCTTGCAAACTGGAGCAGGGGCCTATCCATGCTCAGAATCTAGTTTGAGACACACCTGCCTTAAAATATCTCCCTGTGGCTTCTGAAATTCCAGCCGTGCCTTTGCCTGAAGTACAACTTCTCTAAAGCCCCCAGGAAAACATTAAGGTGAGAGGGTGGGGGGGAGGGATTCTAATATATGGTGACGGGAGAAGATTTGACTTTGGGTGGTGAGCACATGGTGCAATATACAGATCTTGTAACATAGGAACCCACCCTAAAACCTATATGTTCATGTTGACCAATGTCACCCCAATAATTTAATTTTTTGAAAAGCACTAAAAATAATAAAACCATTAAGGTGAGGGGGTGTTACCATGTTATCATTTTGTCACATGAACTGAATTGAAATAGGGAGACACACTGTAAGAAAGCTTTGTTGTGGGAAAATCTTACTTTCTTCTTTTTAAAAAATATTTTATTGATTTTTTACAGAGAGGAAGAGAGAGGGATAGAGAGTTAGAAACATCAATGAGAGAGAAACATCGATCAGCTGCCTCCTGCACACCTCCTACTGGGGATGTGCCCACAACCATGGTACATGCCCTTGACCGGAATTGAACCTGGAACCTTTCAGTCCGCAGGCCAACACTACCCACTGAGCAAAACTGGTCAGGGCTCTTCTTTGTTTTTGAGTTTTTTTCTCAATTCTCCTTAAAAACATATGCTTGTTTATGAATAGTGCTTATTATAACTATATATAAAATAACACATGGTCATAGTAGAAGTTTTGGAAAATATAGAATGGTATAAAGAATTAAAAATGCATTCATAATATCAGACATATGTTATAGCAGTATCTTTACTGATATATCTCTTAGGTGGAAACTAGGAAGAAAATAAACAAATGGTACTACATCAAAATAAAAAGCTTCTGCACAGAAAAAGAAACCATCAACAAAACAACAAGAAATCCCACTATATGGGAGAACATATTTGCCAATGTTATATCTGATAAGGGTTTAATCTAAAAAATTTATAGGGAACTCATACAACTTAACAAAAGGAAGATAAACAATCTAATAAAAAAAATGGACAAAGGACCTAAATAGACACTTCTCCAAAGTGGATATACAGAAGCCCGAGAGGCATCTGAAAAAATGCTCAAAGTCGGAGAATCCAAGATGGCGGCGTAGGTAAACACCTAAACTGCTGCCTCACACAACAATTTCGAAACTACAACTAATAAGACAAAACATCTATCACCCAGAACCACGGGAAAGCTGGCTGAGTGGAAGTTCTACAACTAGAAGGAAAGAGAAAAGAGCATCGAGACATGCACAAGCACTGAAAAGCTGAGGTACGGAGGTGCGTGATCCCGGCTGGTGGCAGGCATTGCTTTTTTCAACCCGAAGGGAGACAAGCCCCGGATTACTCTGAAATCCAGTCTCTGAGGAGACACGGGGGACCCAAACTCCTACGGGAAGAAGCTGGACTGTCTGCCAGTGAGGGTGGCTTGCTTGCAGAGTTGCACGCAGGAATAATTGTTTACTGCACTGGGGCACGGGACTTGCAGATGCCATCAGGGACACAGAGCCAGCTAGCTAGCAGCCATTGCTGTTTGCCACGCCCTAGCCTAGTGACACCCTGAGACCCCGCCTTGCACAACCTACAAACCCACCCAAGCTCCAAGCAGCAGAGTTAGAGTAAGAAAGGCCGGCCCTATCGCAGCAGCTTAACCTAGCAAACATGCAGCCCGGGTCAGACAGCTCCAAAACCTCCAAACCCCAAGCAAAGAGGAATAAACTGTAGCTCTCACTGTAGCCCCTGCTGGGTGGCCTCAGACAGTAGCTGACCTGCACCCCGTTGGAGATCCAGAAGCCAGTGTACCTAGTGGTCAGTGTGAGACACCAGATTTGAACTCCTCACATCCATAAGTGACACATTCAAGAGGTAGACTCAGTGAGCACCAAAGCCCCACTGAAACAAGTCCTGCCCCATAAGCGTGTCTTCAGTGCAGCAGTTCTTCCATTATAGACACAGTGAGTGCTCACAGCTAGTTGCCCTGGAGGTCAATTCCTCCCAGTGTACCAACAGCAATTAAGGCTTAACTACACCAAGACTTTGCACTCAGCCCACAAAGGGGTGTACCAAGAGCATCCACCTCTGTGATTGAGGATGCTGAGCTACTGCCCCCTATAGATCACCTACCACAGAAAGCCACTCCATCAACACAGGGAAGCAGCCAAAATGTGGAGACAAAGAAACATGTCACGAATGAAAGAAACGGAGGAAAGCAAACTACTGGATGACATAGAGTTCAGAACCACATGTATAAGGTTACTCAAGAATCTTCTTAAAACCGCTGAGAAACTTGATGAGACCTTTAAGGATATTAATGAGAATGCCAAAAAAATGGAAAAGCATCAGTCAGAAATGAAGCATACACTATCTGAAATAAAGAATATACAGAAACTCAACTGTAGATCAACGTACCCCAAGAATCAAACCAAAGATCTGAAATATGTGGAAACAAAAAAACATCCAACCAGAAAAACAAAAAAGAAAAAAGAATCCAAAAATATGAAGATAGTGTAAGGAGCCTCTGGGACAACTTCAAGTGAACCAACATCCAAATTTTTGGGGTGCCAGAAGAAGGGAGAGAGCAAAATATTGAAAACCTATTAGAAGAAATAATGACAGAAAACTTTCCCTACCTGGTGAAAGAAATAGACTTACAAGTTCAGGAAGCGCACAGAACCCCATACAAGAGGAATCCAAAGAGGACCACACCAAGACACATCATAATTAAAATGCCAAGGGCAAAAGACAAAGAATCTTGAAAGCAGCAGGAGAAAAACGGTTAGTTACCTACAAGGAGCACCCATACGACTGTCAGCTGATTTCTCAACAGAAACTATGCAGGCCAGAAGGGAGTGGCAAGAAATATTCAAAGTGATGAACAGCAAGAACCTACAACCAAGATTACTCTACCCAGCAAAGCTATCATTCAGAGTTGAAGGTCAGATAAAGAGCTTCACAGACAAGAAAGAGCTAAAGGAGTTCATCACCACCAAACCAGGATTACATGAAATGCTGAAGGGTATTCTTTAAGAAGAGGAAGAAGAAGAAAAAGGTAAAGATAGAAATTATGAACAACAAAATGACATCAAATACATACCTACCAACAAGTGAATCTAAAAATCAAGTGAATAAAAAATCTGAAGAACAGAATGGACTGGTGAATATAATAGAATCAGGGACATAGAAAGGGAGTGGACTGACGATTCTCAGGGGAAGCAGGTGTGAGGGGTGCGGGAAGAGATTGGACAAAAATCTTACTCCTCTGGATGAAGACAGTGGCGGGGGGTAAGGGCCTGGGGTGGGGTGGGGAATCAGGTGGAGGGGAGCTATGGGGGAAAAAAAAAAGAGGAACACCTGTAATAATCTGAACAATAAAGATTTATTTTAAAAAAATGCTCAAAGTCACTCAGCAAACACAGACTGCACTGCAAGCTCCCAGTAGACACTGATTGTATTTTAGGATTTCAAGTATCAGGGACCTAAGACTAGTTTAACAGAGGCACGGGCCACCTCCCATGTCTGACAAGTCAGGATCCCACAGCCCTTTCCCCAGGAAACTCAATGCCCACGGCACCACAAATCACCCTAGAGATGCAAATCAAAATGACAATGAGGTACCATCTCACACCTTTCAGAATGGCTATCATCAACAAATGGCAAGTGAGGATGTGGAGAAAAGGGAACCCTCATACACTGCTGGTGGGAATGGAGACTGCAGTGTATGAGGGTTCCCTTTGGTGCAGCCTCTGTGGAAAACATTATGGAGTTTCCTAAAAAAATTAGAAATGGAACTCCCATTTGACCCAGTAATCCCACTTCTAGGAATATATGCCAAGAAATCAGAAAGAACATATGCACCCCTATGTTCATAGCAGCATAATTTACAATAGATAAGGTTTGGAAACAGCCTAAGTGCCCACCAACAGATAAGTGGGATAAAAAATTGTGGTAAATATACACAATGGAATACTATGCTGCTGTAAGAAAGAACTCTTACCATTTGCAACAGTATGGATAGACCTGGAGAGCATTATGCTAAGTGAAATAAGCCAGTCAGAGAAAGATAAATATCACATGATCTCACTCATTTGTGGAATATAATGAATAAAAACGGATGGACAAAAATAGATCCAGAGACACAGAAACATCAAACAGCCCTTCAAACCTCAGAGGGTAGGGAAGGGTGGGTGGGTGGGCTAAGAGATCAACCAAAGATGCATATAAGCATAACCAATGGACACAGACAATGGGGAGGGGGGTGAAGGCCTGGAGGGTGGAGGGGGGCGGGTGTGTGCTGGGAGAGGTTGATGGAGGAAAAAGGGGACATATATAATACTTTCAACAATAAAGAACAAAAAGTAATAATAAATTTTAAAAAAGAAAAAAAATTCATTCACAATTTCACCACCAGGAAAGTTTACTTCCTTTTCATTGTCCCTCTTAACGACTCTACTAAAAAACTTGCATCAAAGTGGAGAAACTCTGTTTTACCCGATTCATCAGTCTGTTCTATGTTTCCATGCCTGTGCGTTGAGCGTCTGTCCCCTAGTGGTCATTGCACATCATAGCTACCGGTCGGACGGTTGATTAGGCTTTTATATATATAGATGTTTCTACCTCTCCCTTTCTCTCTGAAATTAAAAAAAAAAAAAACAACTTAAAAAAAAGATACAAAATGAAGTACAAAAGCTAATATTTAGAATAACAAAACAGGAAAACTGACAAATACCTCAAAAGTCATAAAATAACATTACATTATGTTTAATTATCAATAGGTTAAAACATGAAATTGCCAAATTTGTAGGATAAAAAAGTCACATATGCTTAAAAGCAAACATTTTCCTTCTACATTTTGGCTGCATCTTCTCCTATTTCTTAAGAACTTTATTGAAATATAATTCACATACCATACAATTCACACTTTAAAGTGTATAATTCAGTGGCTTTAACTATATATTCACAGAGATATGCAACTATCACCACAGTCAATTTAATAACATTTTTATTATCCCCAAAAGAAACCTCAAACCCCTTACTTGTTACCTCCCAAACCCCAGCCCTGGTACCCACTAATCTGTTTTCTGTCATATATATATATATATATTGATTTCAGAGAGGAAGGAAGGGGGAGAGAGAGAGAGAGAAACATCCATGATGAGAGAGAATCATGGATCCTGCAAGTCCTCTTGCAAGTCCTCCACTGGGAATTGAGCCCACAACCTGGGCATTTCATAATCATACTAGAGGCCTGGTGCACAAAATTTTGAGCACGGGGGTGGGGGGTATCCCTCAGACCAGCCTGCACCCTCTCCAATCCGGGATCCCTTGAGGTATGTACAATTGCCCTCTCACAATCCAGGACTGCTGGTTCCCAACTGCTTGCCTGCCTGCCTGCCTGATGGTCCCTAACTGCTTCTGCCAGCCAGCCTGATCACCCCCTACCCACTCCCCTGCCAGCCTGATCAACACCTAAGTGCTCCTCTGCCGGCCTGAATGCCCCTAACTGCCCTCCCCTGCCAGCCTGGTCACCCCCAACTGCCCTCACCTGCAGGCCTGTTTGCCCCCAACTGCCCTCCTCTGCTGGCCCAGTAACCCCTAAGTGCCCTCCCCTGAAGGCCTGGTCACCCCCAAACTGCCCTCCTTTGCAGGCCTAGTCCCTCCCAACTGCCCTCCCCTGCCAGCCATCTTGTGGTGGCCATCTTGTGTCCACATGGGGACAGCCATCTTTGACCACATGCGGGTGGCCATCTTGTGTGTTGAAGTGACGGTCAATTTGCATATTATTCTTTTATTAGATAGGATAAACATGATCTTTTGAGTTTGGATTATTTCACTTAATGTTTTCAAGTTTTATCTATGTTGTAGCATCTATCAGCACATCAATCTATTTTATTGCTAAATAATATTGCTTTGTATGGATATATCACATTTTATTTATCCATTCATTGGTTGAGGAACATTAGGTTGTTTCTACTTTTTGGCTATTATGAATAATGTTTCTAGAACATTTGTGTACAGATTTTGTGTTGATGTGTTTTCATTTCTCTTGGGTATATACCTGAGAATGAAATTCCCAGGTCATATATTAGTCAGTTCCTCAGAGATACAGAACCAATAGGGTTGGTCTCTTGCCAGATAGATACATAGATAGATAGATAGATAGATAGATAGATAGATAGATAGATAGGGTGGGTATAATTGGCTTATGTGATTATGAAGGATGACAAGTTCCAAAATCTACAGGATGAGTCTGTCAGCAAGCGAGGGACCCAGGAGAGCCACTGGTATAGTTTAGTCTGAAGGCGAGCAGAAAGGGTTAATGTTCCAGTTCTAGTCTGAAGGCAGAAGAAAGCCAATGCTCCCTTTCAAAGGCAATCAAGCAGGAGGAATTTTCTTACTGGAGAGAGGGTCAGCCTCGTTCTATCAAAGCCTTCAATTTATTAGATGCGGCCCACCTGCATTAGGGTGGGCATTGCATTCAAAAGCGACCTCACCCTGGCCGGTGTTACTCAGTGGACAGAGCGTCAGCCTGCACAGCAAAGGGCTTCGGATTCGCTTCCCGGTCAAGGGCAGGAACCTGGGTTGCAGGTTTGATCCCTGGCCCCAGTCGGGGTGCGTGTTGGAGCCAATCAATCAATGTGTCTCTCTCACATGTCTCTCTCTCTTCCCCTTCCCTTCCCTTCCCTTTCACTCTTTCTAAAAATCAGTGAAAAAAATATCCTTGGGTGAGGATTAACAAAACAAACAAGAAAACCCAACCTCACAGAAATACCCAGAATAATGTTTGACCAAATAAATGTCTAGGTGCCCTGTGACCCAGCCAGTTTGATACATAAAATTAACCATCATAGTAACTTTTGCATATTCTTTCATTTTTTAAGGGACTGACAAACTGTTTTCCAAGGCACCTGCAGCATTTTATATCATCACAAGGAATGAATGAATCCAATTCGCCACATCCTCATCAACATTTGTCTTTTTTATTACAGGCATCCTAGTGGGTGTGAAGGGCTGCATATTCTTTATTTTTAAAATATATTTTTATTGATTTCAGAGAGAAAGGGGGAGGGAGAGAGAGAGATAGACACATCAATGATGAGAGAGAATCATTGATCGGCTGCCTCCCGCATGCCCCACACTGGGGACCAAGCCCTCAACTCAGGCATGTGCCCTGAGTGGGAATGGAACCATGACCTCCTGGTTCATAGCTCGATGCGCAACCACTGAGCCACACCAACTGGGCAGGGCTGCATAGACTTTGACTGCCTTTTCAAGAATAACGATATTGCACTGTCACTTTCTGTAAAAAGAGTAGGAAGAAAATGTCTTTTTATAGCATGTTTCATATTTATTTTATTACTGAGAGTTTTGGAAGTGTCCTAGTACCACCTCTGTAACTTTGTCAGCAATGCCTATTCAGGCTAGGCTTGCTCACTGACCTCATAGGCATGGTTTCCCTCACTGCTCTGCTGCCCCCAACCAGGCCAGTTCGTGGGGGGCTTCTTGGCCAGAAAGCCTGGGTCAAGGTGGAACAGTGTTCAGATCCTTCTCCTTGGGGTTGACAATGGAGTCTGGACCCTGGATTATCACTGGGGGTTGAAGAATAGCCCCAGGACTACCTCTTCCAAGGTATGGGCGGGTCCTGCAGGCGGGAGCAGTGTTCCTGCCATCTGTGCACAGAGGACCCATACAAAGTGCGGTGTCCAAAGCTTAACCTACATGTTTCACAGTAAATCAGCCTCTGATCCCACCAGAAGTTTGTGATACAGCCTGTCTGCTTATATCTTCCCCCACCTCCTTCATCTAAAAACAAATTTCAGCCAATCTGACAGGAAAAGCATAGAATCTTCATTGTTATTTTATTTTGCATTTCTTTCATTATTAATGAGGTTGAACATTTAAGATTATTACCCATTTGCATGTGTGTGTGTGTGTGGGGGGCACACACATGTTTTCTATTCATGTATAAGCCCAGCACATAGAAGGTGCTTAGTCGATCAATCAATCTTGAATAAATACATTTGCCAATTTTCCTTTGGTATGTTGTGTCTAACAGCTGTCCATTTAAATCTGTTCTTTTCTCCATAATTATATGGTAGCCTCCTTTGCGGTTCAGTGGGTCTAAAGCTCTCTCTGATAGAATGTGAGCCAAAGTACTGTAAGCCATTTAAGGGTCTAACTTTTCATTGTTTTTTTTTGTTGTTGTTTGTTTTTTTGTGAATCCTCACCCAAGGGTATTTTTTAGAGAGAGTGGAAGGGAAAGAGGAGGGAGGGAGAGAAAAACATTTATGTGAGACACATGGATTGGTTGCCTCCCGTTTGCACCCAGATGGGGGGCCAGGGATCAAACCTACAACCCTTCCATGCGTCAGCCAACACTCTAACCACTGAACCAAACAGGCCAGGGCAAAGGTCTAATTCTTAAGACAGCAGATGAGCTTCCTCCCCAGAATTCCTCATTCCTGTAAGATGTTTCCGAAATCCAGCATTGACCATGCAGATGCGGGCAAGGCATGGAGATGGCAGAGAAACAAGATGGGACCTGAAACGATGGTGTAGAACAGATACAAATTCAAACTCTTGTGTGAGAGAGATAAGGATTTGTATCTTACTGAGCCACTGCCTTTTAGGGTCTCTGTTACACAACGTGTGTTACTCTGTCTAACGTAAGCAGTGATATGATTTGGTCAGAGCGTTTATGGCCCAACCAGTGTGAGAAAGCACAGGGACCTGGACCTGGTATGAAATTACCAGGTGGCCAGGAAGCCAAGTTGAAACAAGGTGGACAAAGGAACTCGAGAAAAAACGTCACCACCTCTCTACTCCTTACTCAGAAACAGAGCTCCCTTTTAGCTTCAAGTACAGGTGTTTACCTATGCTGCCTGCTTAAACAACTGGCCCCCATGGCCTCTGATCAAGGTTTGGAGGACCTGCCTAAGGTGGCAGTAATGCAGGCTGCCATCTTGCCTCTACAGCACAGGAGCAAACATACCAGGCAACACAGTTGGAAAAGGGAGTCACCCAACACTGAAATGGAAAATTCCACAAGTTGGCCTTTTTCAAAAGAGCTCACCTTTTCTTTTCTTCTTCTTCTTCTTTTTAATCTTTATTGTTCAGATTATTACAGATGTTCCTCCTTTTTCCCCCCATTGCTCCCCTCCACCTGGTTCCCACCCCACCCCAGGCCTCCCCCCTCCACCTCGTCCATAGGTGTAAGCTCTTTGTCCAATCTCTTCCCGCACCTCCCACAACCCCTTCTCCCCCCCCCCCGAAGAATTGTCAGTCTGCTCCCTTTCCATGCCCTTGATTCTATTACACTCACCAGTCTGTTCTGTTCATCAGGTTTTTTTTTTTTTGATTGTTAAAATTCTTTTTTTGTTTTTTGTTTTTTATTTTTTATTGTTTTAAGTAATACAAATAGTAGTACATATGTTTCCTTTTTTTCCCCCCATTGACCTCCCCCCGGCCTCCCCTACCCCCCAGTACATGCCTTCACCTGCCCATCCTCCACTCCCGCCCCCCGCCCCAGTGTCTTATATCCGTTGGTTGTGCTTACATGCAAGCATACAAGTCCTTCGGTAGGTCTCTTACAGCCCCCCTCGCCCAACCTCCCCTGTCTTCCCAATGTAGTTTGACAGTCTGTTCAATGCTTCTTTGCCTCTGTATCTTTTTCCCACCATTTCTTTCCTTTAAAAAGTTTTGCCTTTGCAGACTGGAAATAAACATATAATAACAAAACAAAACAAAACAAAAAAATGTTTGAGTCCCATTTTCAATGTCCAATAGTTCTGAGTCTCCGTTTCAAAGTCTAACAGTTCCTTATGTGTACATGTCAGCAATGATATCTGGATGGTGGGCACATGGTGGCAATGCAGGTCCGACCCTCTCTGGTTTGGTCCTAGGTAACCTGCAGCGGTGCACAGCTGCTGACTGCTTGCGTGGCAAGGCGTTGTCAGCGTCTTCCATCTCTGGACTGTTTTTTCCTCTTGTCTTCGTGGTTGGAGCACTCCTGTCAATTCCTCTCTGTTGCAGTAATCCACCTGGTCTTGGGGTTTTTTTCTGAAAATATACAAATATATTCTCGACCACAAGTTAATAAAGGAATCTTTTCTATATAATTGATTTGGGATCCTTTTTATTTTTGTTCAAACGATTTTCCTTTGTCTTATTTAGACACCATGTGTATTTTTTAATGGCCATCTCATCTTGCTGTTACCATTACAAATGAAAATTAATTTGGTAAAGTAAAAATTTTCTAGATGTGATTTACTTACATGATATTGCCCTATTATCCCCCCCCCCGTTTTTTTTTATTAATGGAGGTTTTTGTAAATTTTATAATGCAGTCTTGATAACTTTAAATTTAAAAAAAAAAATTTTTTTTGCCCAAAAATATGACTGCTTTATGTTCATTGCATATTCAGGAATTTTACCATGAGATGAACTACCAATAGAAATTTTAGTTATTACTTTAAGAACAGCTTTTTGTCCAGTACAATCAAATTTACTTGAATAATCATTTATTTCAATTAGCCTATTTAAATTAATCTGAAAACTTGATTAGTATTTTACTGTCAAATTTAATACTCTACCAACAATCTTAGTTTACCCTGTAAATATTAGTGGGAAGGATTATTTGCATTCTTGAGTGGGCCCTTAGCATTCCAGATACTAGGCTGAAATTAGATATAGGGCTGCTGCTGTCGGCCAAGTCTCTTGTCTGTTACCTGGGTCCCGATCTGAGCTGGGCCAAGTCTCTGTCTGTCACCTGTATCTCGATGTGAGCTGGGCCAGGTCTCTTTCTGTTGCCGGGGTCCCGATCTGAGCTGGGTGTGGGAAGCGCGAAGCAGCCATGGGGGCAGGAGACCTCCTTCAGAAGGGGCGAGGGTTCAAGCCCCTGCAATGTTGGGGGGGTGAGGATCTGTGCCCCACTTCTGTTGCCCCCCCAAGTTCTCTCCTGATGGCCCCTCTGCGACTGTGCCTGTCTTAGGTTGTTCCATCCTTGAGGAATCTTACCCGTCTCTGGCTAACCAGCCATCCTCCGGGGCCAAGCAGGGTGGTGTGAGGTTCAGTTCTGTCTCCTTGGTAGCCTATGCCCCCATGGCCTCCACACACAGCACCTGCCTTGGTAACTCCTGGCCTGCTGGCAGGATCCCGGTGCTGATCACATGTCTCGGGGAACTCGGGTTTCTTCTCCAGTGAGGGCCCAGCTCACCATCAGGTTTTTTATTCATTTGATTTTTAGTTCACTTGTTGATAGATATGTATTTGTTGTCACTTTGTTGTTCATAATTTTTATCTTTTTTTTTTAAAATAAATCTTTATTGTTCAGATTATTACAGGTGTTCCTCTTTTTTTTTCTCCCCCATAGCTCCCCTCCACCTGACTCCCCACCTCACCCCATGCCCTTACCCCCTGCCACTGTCTTCATCCATAGGAGTTAGATTTTTTGTCCAATCTCTTCCCGCACCCCTCACACCTGCTTCCCCCTGAGAATTGTCAGTCCTCTTCCTTTCTATGTCCCTGATTCTATTATATTCACCAGTCCATTCTGTTCTTCAGATTTTTTATTCACTTGATTTTTAGATTCACTTGTTGGTAGGTATGTATTTGATGTCATTTTGTTGTTCATAATTTCTATCTTTACCTTTTTCTTCTTCTTCCTCTTCTTAAAGAATACACTTCAGCATTTCATGTAATCCTGGTTTGGTGGTGATGAACTCCTTTAGCTCTTTCTTGTCTGTGAAGCTCTTTATCTGACCTTCAACTCTGAATGATAGCTTTGCTGGGTAGAGTAATCTTGGTTGTAGGTTCTTACTGTTCATCACTTTGAATATTTCTTGCCACTCCCTTCTGGCCTGCATAGTTTCTGCCAAGAAATCAGCTGACAGTCGTATGGGTACTCCCTTGTAGGTAACAAACCATTTTTCTCTTGCTGCTTTCATGATTCTCTCTTTGTCTTTTGCCCTTGGCATTTTAATTATGATGTGTCTTGGTGTGGTCCTCTTTGGATTCCTCTTGTATGGGGTTCTGTGCACTTCCTGAACTTGTAAGTCTATTTCTTTCACCAGGTAGGGAAAGTTTTCTGTCATTATTTCTTCTAATAGGTTTTCAATATTTTGCTCTCTCTCTTCTTCTGGTACCCCAAAAATGCAGATGTTGGTACGCTTGAACTTGTCCCAGAGGCTCCTTACACTATCTTCATATTTTTGGATTCTTTTTTCTTTTTGTTTTTCTGGTTGGGTGTTTTTTGTTTCCTCATATTTCAGATCTTTGGTTTGATTCTTGGGGTACGTTGATCTACAGTTGAGTTTCTGTATATTCTTTATTTTAGACAGTGTATGCTTCATTTCTGACTGGTCCTTTTCCATTTTTTTTGGCATTCTCATTAAGATCCTTAAAGGTCTCATCAAGTTTCTCAGCAGTTTTTAGAAGATTCTTGAGTAATCTTATAAATGTGGTTCTAAACTCTATGTCGTCCAGTAGTTTGCTTTCCTCCTTTTCTTTCATTCGTGACATGTTTCTTTGTTTCCGCATTTTGCTGCTTCCCTGCGTTGATGGAGTGGCTTTGTGTGGTAGGTGACCTATAGGGGGCAGTAGCTCAGCCTCCCCAATCACCTGATGTGGACGCTCTTGGTACACCCCTTTGTGGGCTGAGTGCAAAGTCTCGGTGTAGTTAAGCCTTGATTGCTGTTGGTACGCTGGGAGGAATTGACCTCCAGGCCAATTGGCTGTGAGGACTCGCTGTGTCTATAATGGAAGAACTGCTGTGCTGGAGACACGCTTATGGAGCAGGACTTGTTTCAGTGGGGGTTTGGTGCTCACTGAGTCTGCCTCTTGAATGTGTCACTTATGGATGTGAGGAATTGAAATCTGGTGTCTCACACTGACCACTAGGTACACTGGCTTCTGGATCTCCAATGGGGTGCAGGTCAAGCTACTGTCTGAGTCCACCCAGCAGGAGCTACAGTGAGAGCTACAGTTTTCTCCTCTTTGCTTGGGGTTTGGAGGTTTTGGAGCTGTCTGATCTGGGCTGCAAGTTTGTTAGGTTAAGCTGCGATAGGGCAGGCCTTTCTTATGCTAAAGCTGCTGCTTGGAGCTTGGGTGGGTTTGTAGGTTGTGCGGGGTGGGGTCTCAGGGTGTCACTAGGCTAGGGCATGGCAAACAACGATGGCTGCTAGTTAGCTGGCTCTGCGTCTCCGACTGCGTCCCCGTGTCCCGTGCCCCAGTGCAGTAAACAATTATTCTTGTGCGCAGCTCTGCAAGCAAGCCACCCTCACTTTCCGACCCGGTGGCAGACAATCCAGCTTCTCCCCGTAGGAGTTTGGGTCCCCCACATCTCCCCAGAAACTGGATTTCAAAGTAATTGGGGGCTTGTCTCCCTTTAGGTTGAAAAAAGCAATGCCTTTTGCTAGCCCAGATCACGCGCCTCGTACCTCAGCTTTGCAGCGCTTGTGCACGTCTCAATGCTCTTTTCTCTTTCCTTCTAGTTGTAGAACTTCCACTCAGCCAGCTTTCCCATGGTTCTGGGTGATAGACGTTTTGTCTTTTAGTTGTAGTTTTGAAATTATTGTGTGAGGCAGCAGTTTAGGTGTTTACCTACGCCGCCATCTTGGATTCTCCCATCATTTTTTATCTTTACCTTTTTCTTCTTCTTCCTCTTCTTAGAGAATACCTTTCAGCATTTCATATAATACTGGCTTGGTGGTGATGAACTCTTTTAGCTTTTTCTTGTCTGTGAAGCTCTTTATCTGACCTTCAATTCTAAATGATAGCTTTGCTGGATAGAGTAATCTTGGTTGTAGGTTCTTACTATTAATCACTTTGTATATTTCTTGCCACTCCCTTCTGGCCTGCATAGTTTCTGTTGAGAAATCAGCTGACAGTCATATGGGCACTCCCTTGTAGGTAACTAACTGCTTTTCTCTTGCTGCTTTTAAGATTCCCTCTCTATCTTTTGCCCTTGGCATTTTAATTATGATGTGTCCCTTGGCATTTTAATTATGATGTGTCTTGGTGTGGTCCTCTTTGGATTCCTTTTGTTTGGGGTTCTGTGCGCTTCCTGGACTTGTAAGTCTATTTCTTTCACCAGGTAGGAGAAATTTTCTGTCATTATTTCTTTAAATAGGTTTTCAGTATCTTGCTCTCTCTCCTTCTGGCACCCCCATCGTTCAGATGTTGGTACGCTTGAAGTTGTCCCAGAGGCTCCTTACACTATCTTCATATTTTTGGATTCTTTTTTCTTTTTGCTTTTCTGGTTGGGTGTTTTTTGCTTCTTTGTATTTCGAATCTTTGACTTGATTCCTGCGATCCTCTAGTCTCTTGTTGAATCTCTGTATATTATTCTTTATTTCAGTCAGTGTATGCTTAATTTTTGATTGGTCCTTTTTTATATCATTGAGGTTCTCACTAAATTTCTCAGAGGTTTCTAGAAGATTCTTGAGTAACCTTATAACTGTGGTTTTGAACTCTATATTTAGTAGTTTGCTTTCATCCATTTCTTTCATTTGTGACTTGTTTCTTTGTCTCCACATTTTGGCTGCTTCCCTGTATTTGTTTTTAAGTACTAGGTAGCTAGTAAGTCTCCTTGAGTTGATAGAGTGGCCTTGTGTGGTAGGTGTCCTATGGGGCCCAGTGGCTCAGCCTCCCCAGTCACCTGAGGTGGATGCTCTTGGTGTACCCCTTTGTGGGCTGTTTGCACAGTCTTGTTGTAGTTAACCCTTGATTGCTCTTGGTATCACTGGGAGAAATTGACCTCCAGGCCAATTGGCTGTGAGGACCAGCTGTGTCTACACTGCAAGATCTGTTGTGCAGGAGATACCCTTATGGGTCAGGTCTTGCTTCAGTGGGGCTTTGGTGCTCACTAAGTCTGCCCCTTGAGTGTGTCTCTTATGGATGTGAAGAGTTGTAATCTGGTATGGTCTCACTTTGACCACTGGGTACACTGGCTCTTGGATCTCCAAGGAGGCACAAGGTCAGCCACTGCCTGGGGCTGCCCAGCAGGAGCTACAGAGACATCTTCAGATTCCTCCTCTTTGTATGGGGTTTGGAAGTGCCCAGGCGAGGCCCAGTTGTGAAGCAAGGCAGGCTGCTGCTGCTGGGCCTTGGGCCTTCTTTTGGAAGCTCTGGGGCTCTCTGACCCAGCTTTAGTTTGACAGGTTTTAGGCAGAGATAGGACAGGAGATTCATATGCAAAAGATGCGCACAGCTTGGGTGGGGTTGTAAATTGGGTGGGGCGGGCTCTCTGGGAATCACCAGGGCGGAGCAAACAGCAATGGCTGCCAGTCAGCCCTGCACAGGAGAGGTCCCTGGGTCTCCGCATCCCACGACTTGTGCAGGAACGATGATCGCTGCGAGCACCTCTGAGAGAAAGCCGTCCTCGCGTTCCTGTCCTGATGCAAGACAGTCCAGTTTCTCCCTGTATGTGCCTGGTTCCCCCAGAGTCTCTCCTGGAACTGGAGTTCAGAGCAAGAGGGAGCTTGTATCTCCCTCCTGGTTAAAAGAGCAGCACATCCAGGTGCCAGCACTTTCCGTGCCTTTGCTCCTCTTACCAGGCTCAATGCACTTTCTTCACCTCTAGTTGTGGAACTTCCACTTAGCCAGCTTTCCTGTGGGTCTGGGTGGTAATTGTTCTGCCTTTTAGTTGTAATTTTGATGTGGTTGTGAGAGGCAGCAAGTACAGGTGTTTACCTATGCCACCATCTTGTTTCTTCCCCAAGAGCTCACCTTTTCGCACAAGCCTGCTTCATTCCCTGCATGTAAGAGCAGCCAACCAGAGCCAGCCCCTGACCCAGCTTAGAGGCCCTTCCTCTCCTCTGTGTGCCTCCGTTGTGCTGGAGCATAAGCTTAATAACATCTGTCTGGGAATTTCTCTGGGGTTTCCTCTTTATTTCCATCTAGGGAACCCAAGCACCCCAATGTCAATAGCAAGTGTACATCTGCAGTTAGTCCCTAGGGATGACCAGCCTGTTCCCATGACGGTGAAGCAGGAGGAGAGAAGAAGGCCAGGAGGTCAGCTTCAATGACACTGGCCTTTGAGATCACCCGTTTCACTGTCCTTGCTCTCACTGAACTCGAATGATGAACTGTATTTGCTTACAATGCCTTCAGATTGCCTTCCAGTGGAGAGTGTGCACGAACCTATTGCCTGCACCCCTTGGCAGACCTGTTCCTAGGTATTTAAATTTATCAATACGGGGCTGGGCGGGGGGCGCCAGAGGGGAAGAGATCAATGAGATTTAGTGAACTGGTTCAAACCAGAACACACCTATCTAGAACACTTGGCTTACCTAGAACATTAGGTACTAGAGCCCAACAGAGGACCAGAAGGCAGGACAGACAGAGGCAGGCACTGAGCTCAATTACTTTATTCCTAGGAGATCCTACAATTCCTCCTTCAGAGTACCTTTCATTGGTTCAGAAGTTCTGAATTAGGGTAAACACTGAAGTTGCACAGGTCCTATTCAAAGCAGACTAAATTGCAGCAGTGTAGCTGTCAGCATCATTTAGTGTTAGAAACACTGCAGTCACATCACAGGGGACCTGAGCACCGGGCCTTCACATGACCCAGGTCCTCAGGAAAGAATATGCTCTGTATGGTTTGTTTAAGCAATGACATTAAAAAAACTCTATTAAAGCCCTAGCCAGTTTGGCTCAGTGGATAGAGTGTCAGTGCTGAATGAAGGGTCCTGGGTTTGATTCCAGTCACGGGCACATGCCCAGGTTGTAGGTTCGGTCCCCAGTTGTGGGCATGCAGGAGGCAGCTAATCAATGATTCTCTCTCATCATTGTTGTTTCTATCTCTCTCTCCTCCTCTCCCTTCCTCTCTGAAATCAATCAAATATATATATATTAAAGAGAGTTCTAGTCAAGATAAATCCTGGTGCTTCAAAGAATTAAATGTCTACTCTCTGAAAGACTTAGCTATTCAGAAAGATTCTGGATAACAGTTTATGCTGCTTTTTCCAAATCCATTGGGCTGAGTGCAAACTGAGACCACTGTGCTGCACTGCCCCAAAACCCCTACCCCCTCCCGCAGACTGCCCTCCTCAGACATTCCCAGGCCAGTGACATCATGGCTTTTCAAGGGTGTGTCAACAAAAATTACCAACCCGAGGTGGGGGGAGAGATTTTATTCAGCTGAGAGACTTTATTCAGCTGAACAGTTTGCAAACCCAGGAAGCACAGCTTCGGGTGGAAACTGAAAGTGCACTCCACCAAGACAGAGGGAAGGCTGCCTTTATGGAGGAATTTCCCCACCCAGATCCCCAAGTGGTCCACTTTTATGGAAATGAAGCATCTACATTTGTACAGTTCTGATTGGTCCAAGTTGTGCAATTCTGCATGGTCCTTATGGAGCAGTTCTGTGTAGCTGGTAGAGATGCAAATAAGGATATAGTTGCGCAGTTCTGATTGGATGGCAAGTCTCAGTAGAAAGCCAAAACTGGGAACTCCCTGATAAGGGTTGACTCAGGAGGCAGGAGGCTGAAATGAAAGCTCAGGGAATGGCTTTTCCCTGAAGTGATGGGTACATGAGAGGCCTCTGTCAGCAATGGCTGTTAGACTCTGGTTACAAACTCGAGCCCAGTTAACAATGAGGAGTCCTTCTTGGTAGATACATTCCTTCTCTAGGTTCACAGGTGCAAGGGGAGGGCTCTTGGGCTGTGCAGGACCCTCACCTGGGAAATGAGAAGGAAGCCCTTCCCTCTCCTCTGGTAGCAGGAATAGCCACGAGGATGGTGTTTGTGTTGGGTGCTGCTGGCAGTGAGATATCCTCACAGAGAGTGCTCTGGGGGCCGTCAGCTGTCTGGGGGCTTAGAAAACTCCCCTTGCTCCTTTGATCCTGTGTGTCCCTGCTTCCTTTTCCCTCACAGGCTGCCGGCCTAAGCCCAGTCCAGGTGAGACCCAGAGGCCCCCTGAGTCTTGAGACCAGGCTATTTCTTCTGGAGCTTTGGGACCCAACACAATGATATCCCAAGGGCAGGTGGGCAGAGGCACAAGTCCTGCAGGGCTGCTCACAGGAGCACATTACCCTACACTTTGGGAAGAAACGCTTACCTCGGAGTAGGGAATTAGGAGTTGGGAAGCCTCCCACTCAGGGATCTTTGTTTCTCTCACTCAAGGTGCTAAGAACTGTAGACCAGGGACTGTGGGAAACAGATATCATCTTGAGCTTTGTAACTTCCTATGTCCAGTTCTGCTTTTACTTCATATCCTTATTTTGATGAGCAAGAAAACCCATAAGTAAATAAAAAAGTGAAATGCTCATTTGGGGCAGTAGCTAGTGGGGAACCAGGAGTACAACATGGAGCAGAGGGCCCAGCCAGTTTGGTTCAGTAATCAAGCTTCGGCCCATAGACTAGGGCCGCGGGTTCTATTCCAGTCAAGGGCACATACCTGGGTTGCAGGCTCAATCCCTGGCTCCAGTCGAGGTGTGTGTGGGAGGCAAGCAATCCATGTGTCTCAAACCAAAAGACCAAAACAAAAGTGAGATCATAGAAAGAGGCCAGGGGCCTGGTGATAAGGGAGGCACCCAGCTTCCTCAGGGCTCTTCACACCCAGGAAATGGGCCTTAGGCTTGTCTTCCCTCCTCCTCCTTTTCCTTCTCATCTTTCCTTCTACCTCCTCTATCACCCAGCCCAGGGGGCTGCCACCTGGACTTAGCATCTCCAATAGCCCAGTCCCGGCACTGTTTGTCCAGACATTTTCTGGGTGCACATGGGTAGGTCATTCCCTTAAGGACTGAAATAGCCCAAGCTCCTGGCTCCCAGAGTCCTCAGGAGCCTCCATGTGGGGGCCTCTCCCCTGGGCAGATGCCTTCCTTAGCACCATTTACCACCAACGAGCAAGTGCCTGGGCTCAAGGTTTCAAGACAGCCAGAGGCCTTGCTTTCTCTAGAAGGGACCCTGCCCTCCCTATGCCCTCCACATTTAAGTGGTTTGAATGTGCCTCATGAAGATGGCTCAGCTGGGCAGCCGGCACTGACCACGGCTGCCTCCCAAATTGCACGGCCTCACCATACTCCAGCAGCCTCAGAGAAGTATGGAGAGCAGCCAAGTTTCTCTATGTCCCCGAGGGCTCAGGAATTCACGCAGAAAGATTGACCCTGAGGAGTCTGGTGGTCATGGGAAGAAGACAAGCAGCAGAAAATAGAGAATCCATGGATCACAGACCCTCCAGTAAATGCTGGCAATTACAGAGGCTACCCCTTGGTGGAGGCCACACAGGACAGAGGGACAGCAGGTAAGAGAACCTTTCTTGTACTTAATATGTCTAACAAAGGTGCTACTCAGGGAAGAAAGGTGATGGAGAAAATCATGGATTGACAGGTTTTTTTGAAATTTTGTGTGTTTGAGTCAAACTCATGATATATGCCAGGGAGCAAGATCTCAAATGCTCTATGAATTAACAGTTAAAAAACAAACAAACCCTGAGAAAACACATATGGGACTGAATTTTCCTGGAAATGCTAAGATTTCATTTTTTGTCATTAGGTGGATTAAGACGAAAAACAGGGAAAATAAAGTTGTATTTCCCACACAGGGCTGCCTGGCTGGGGTGGGGGCAGAGGTCAGTTTATTCTGAATGGCAGGGCTGGAGGGTGCCCTAAAGCCTTGTAACTCCAGGTGTGGCCCAAGCACTAGCAGCAAGGCCATCACTTGGGATGTGCTGGAAATTCAGTCTCAGATCTCATCCTAGATCTTTCAAAACTGAATCTGCATTTTAAGAAGATTCCAAAGTGATTCATATGCATATAAAAGTTTGGGAAGCATTGCTTTAAGGAATGATTTAGAAGTTTCTTTTTTTTCTCTTACAGCTAAACTCCATCCAAAATCTTGACCTGCAGGAGAAAGCAGAAGCTGCTCTCTTCCATCTGGGAGGCTCATAGCCCTTTAGCTCATCACTCACGACAACCCTTGGGGCACATTTGAGTATCTCTGAAACACCAGAGGCCAGCTAAAACCACTCATCTTGCCCAACTCCTCAGTTTGGCATTTTATTTTATTTATGTATTTATTTATGTTTGTTAATCCTCACCTGAGGATATTTTTCCATTGATTTTTAAAGAGTGGAAAGGAGAGGGAGAGAAACATCAATGTGAGAGACACATCTTGACCAGGGCAGGGGATCAAACCTACAACAGAGGTGCGTGCCCTTGACTAGAATAAAAACCAGGGCCCTTCAGTACCCAGGAAGATGCTCTATCCACTGAGCCAAATGACTAGGGCTTCAGTTTGGTATTTTATAAAAATACTAGTAGCCCTGCGCACGAATTTGTGCACCAGAAGCTCAACGCCGCCCCCCCCCCCCCGCGTCCCCCCCTCATAGCTTGCTGCCCTGGCCCCTCCTGCTGATCCATGATCCAATCGTTATGCAGTCAGTCGTTATGCTTCACGGCTTAACGACCATTTGCATATTACATCTTTATTATATAGGATGTTTTAATTGATTTTAGCGAAAGAGAGAGAAACATTGGATATGAGAGAAACACCATCGCCTGCCTCCTGCCTGTCCCCTACTGGAGACGGAGCCTGGGCATGTTCCCTGACCTGGAATTGAACTGGCAACCTCTTGGTGTATGGGATGATGCTCAACCAACTGAGCCACACCAGCCAGGGCCTCAGGGAGCTAAGGAACTATTTCTAATGGCAGGTGATATGCTGTGAGGGACCAAAGTGAGGGTGTGTGGACTACATCTAAAAGCCAGAGTGAGGCTTTCTGGATGGAACAGGCTGGCAGACACCAGGGTAAGGCTGCACAGAAAAACACAGTTTGCTCAGTGTGGACTACCAGCCTCCTTGCCCAGCCCAACCCTCAGGACCAGAGAGACCCACGCAAGTCCCAGGGTGGGTCTCCAGAGTCCTGGATGCTTCAACAAAGCTCTAGGCACAGAAATGGATAGTAAGCCTAGTGCAGGCCCTGTATTTCCAGGACTGCTCAGACAGATCCACCATCTTCAAATCCACTTACCTAGGACTCCCAGAGCTGGCTCCCGTGGCAAGGTGACCCTGAGGCTAAGGGTCGGCCCTCACTGTGATGTAGCCCACACTTGCACTGTGGGACATGTCTTCTTTTAGCTGGGTGGGAGCCCTCCCAGCCTTTTTGTATGTTAAGGGACTGGCTCCCTGGATTCAGAAGGTAAACTAGCTCTCACACGGGAGATGGACAAATCTTCAGAAAGTGGGGTAGGCAGGACATGAATTCGGGACTGGAAATTGTTAATGAGTTTGAAAACTTCACTTTTAAGATTCAAGTTCCGTCTCTACCCTCAGGTAAGGGAGGGACAGGTGAGAAGGCACATTAAGGCTGTTGGCTGTTTCTTCAGGGATTGAATTGAAAATGGCTGAAAGGGAAGTATGGTCCTATGTTTGGGGTCAGAGGAGATTGGAAGGATCTGATCCAAAACTTACACATTTTTCTGGAGAGCACTAGCCTGTCATGTCTGGGCAAAGCCGTGCAGGGATCTCAGAGATGCCAGGTCCCCCGAGGCAGCCACGTGGCCTTGGCAAGGCTCTGGCAGGACTGTCAGGGGCCTTGCTGAGCAGTAATTGGAGAGAACCCACCCTAGTGGGCTTGTTGACTAGAAGCCACAGTGGTGATGACAATAGGGCAAGGTTAGTCGGGAAACTGACACTGGTTTGTTCTGTGTGAGGCCTTGGTCAAGTGTGCCAGGAAGAACAAGGCCCCGTGTATCTGACAATGCTACTTGAGAACAATAAAATGAGGAGGCTGGACCTTGTGACTGGGTGAGCAGCAGCTGCCCAAGAGCCAGCCCAACCCATCCAGGGTGCGCAGAGTGAGCCAAAGCCCGGGAGGCCACACTGCCAGCAAACTTGGGAACAGTGTGAGCCCTGCTCAAAGGTGATGCAAGAGCATGCTAGTGTTTTAGCTCAAAGAAACACCAACTGCCAGTCCAGGCCGGGAACTCACTCTTTTTCCAACTGACCAGAGAGCTGTTTTCAAAGCCTGGATGTCTTTGGAATTCCTAGTAACCCATTTCACTGTTTTCTTTCACGATTCTTACAAACACAGCTAACCTTGAGAATACTGAGTTCCTGTTGCAGTATGTTTTATAGCATATAGCAGGTCCTCGAGCGAAGTTGTTTCCTTACAAGGTTGAAGAGGAAAAACAAGATTCCCGGCAGGGCCACTGTCTGTGTAGTTCGCATGTTCTCCCATGTCTGCATGGGTTTCTTGGGGTACTCTGGTTTCCTCCACATCCCAAAGACATGCGTGTTGGGTAAATTGGTGGGTCTAAGTTGTTCCAGACTGAGCGAATAGAGGGCTGAGTGTGCCCTGTGATGGAAGGGCATCCTGACCAGGGTTGGGTTTTCCTTGCGCTCTGAGCTGCCGGAACAGGCTCCAGCACCAAAGACCCTGAACTGGAATAAGCGGTTTGGGAAATAATGATCTTGTTTTTATAAATTTTTATTAAATTTATGTATAGCTCATATTTATTCCAATGTTTAATATTAGAAATATTTTGGGGCTTTATTTAGAAATTTAGTAATGTTTTGTGACCACAAATATGCTACAGGAACTTGATTCTTATTTATATCACTCGGCATATGGTAAATCGGTTTTCTTATACTCATTTTGCTTAATGTTTCAGTTTTCAAGAACCTATTGAGGATATTAGGGGACTTACTGTATCTCTCCTGGCTTAATGGATCCAGAGTGTACTGAGACTTCAAATGGGCTTCTTTCTGGGGTTTACACACACGTATTTGTATACATATCACTGGTTTTTGTTTATTTTTTAATATGCTCTTACTTATTTCAGAGAGAGGAAGGGAGAGGGATAGAAACATCAATGATGAGAGATAATCATTGATTAGCTGCGTCCTGCTTGCCCTCCTACTGAGGATTGACCCCATAACCCGGGCATGTGCCCTGACAGGGAATCAACCGTGACCTCCTGGTTTATAGGTCGACACTCAACCACTGAGCCACACCGGCTGGGCCATATCAGTTTTAGAAACTGGGATCAGGAAGTTGCTATTAGATGGAGATTTTATATACAGGGTAGGCAAAAGTAGGATTACAGTTATGAGTACATAAAACAGTTTATCCTTGTATTATTATTTGTTATTGTATTATTTTTCACACAAACTACTGTAAGCCTACTATTGCCCACGCTGCACTGCACACTGCCAGGATGTTCTGTCACTGTGGTTAGGAGAAAGAACCCATCAGTTACCACCATGTGACTGCCTGATGGGGGACTAGCCAAGCTGCCCACACCTATGGGTAAGTCCTGGAGTCTAGGTCCTAGTCATAACCAGACCACACCCCAAGGGCCTTGGCATTCCAGGCAAATTCATAAATCCCATCAAGGATACTACCAAAGAAACGCCACAGGAACATCCTTGTCCCACTGATCACCTGTTCCCTCTGACCATAGGAATGATGTTGGGGCTGTCCTTTATCCTGCCATACACCTCCACCCAAACCCAAAATACCCCTAAGGAGAGGCAGCTGCAAAGACCACAGACACCCCAATTTACATAAAATTATCTCACTCCATTTTATTTAAGATTTTTTCTCCAGTTAGTAAAAGAAAGATGTGTCTCTCTTTATACATATGTACAAGTTCAGTTATAAAAATAGACAGCACATTCAAAGAGAAAAAAGGCTTGGCATTTTTCTGATTCCCTCTAAATAGCATCTGTACATAGGAGTCTGGGTTTGGGCAGGGAAATCTTAATGATTTAAATTAAATGATTCCCCTACCACCCCTACTCCAAAAAAAAGTTTTAAAAATTAATCTATCTAAATTCAATTCCGCGATTTTCATGTGTGCAAATTAGAGGCTGGCTTGCCTGGAAGCACCTGCTCCACCAGGAACATCAGGCAGGGGCAGGCAGAAACACCTCCCACCAGACACCTTCCTTAGCCTCTCTTGGAGGGAAGCAAGCTCAGGCTGTGGGGCGGGGCTGGGAGGGTGGGTGCTGAGCTTGCCCCCTCTCCATCCTCTCCTCCTCACTCCTGCTGTCCCTTCCTTTCTCAGTGCAATACAGACAGTGCATACAGCCAAGCAGGGGGCTGAAGGGCAAGGGTGGGGAGACTGTGCATTCAGGAAGGGCAAGGGGAGTCTGTAAGAGGAGCGTGAGGCTATCCTGCTGATTGAGGTGGTTCCTGGTCTCTTTACTGGCTTCTGGGAGTCCCAACGTGGGGAGCTGCTGCTACTGTTGCTGGTGGGACCTGAAGGTTCCCTGGTGTGAACCATGCAGGACGGGGAGGAAATGCTAGGAAAACAGCTGCCTCCAGGCTTGCTTCTGTCACCCTCACAAGCCACTACTGCCTTTTGCACTCACTGCTCTCCAACGGTGACACTCTGACAAATGGGGTTTAGAGACCTGGGCAGCTACCCAAAGATTGGGCATGCCAGATACATGATTTCCTCCCTTCCTAGTCCTATAGGAAATCCCAGCTCTAAAAGAAGTTTCCACCACAGAAGGATCTTCACCACACTTGTGAAGCCTTTGCAAGGGACAGGACCAGAGCTGAAGAGTGGAATGGGAACGGAGACAGTGTGCCTGAGCATCTGCAGGGGCTCTGTCAGGCCCTTCCCCGTATGAGGTTTAAGACGTTCATCTGAGATGCTGTGGGGCTGATCCCCGTCCTTGGGCCTCTTTCCTATAGGCAACCCCAGAGCACACTTCTTGAGCCACAGGTGATAAAAGTGCTCACACTAACCACCTGCCGTCCTTCACTTGCTGCAACTGGTCACCTCTGCCCTCTGACCTGGGATGTAAGATGCTGCAACTGGGCAAGCCATCCAAAGACCATTTGCAGGCTAGACCTCTAGCATGTGGTTTGGCTGAAGGAAGCTGGAGGTCTAGGTGGTTACCGTCCTCCAGAGGGGTTGGTGCCTTTGCCCTGCTTCCGGACCAGGGAGTCTGGGGCTAGGCTGCTGGTCAAGTGGAGGCTCTTGGGAGTCCCAGGAACACTATTTCCTTTGCTCAAAGGGGAACTCAAGGGAGAAGAGGCGCTTGAAGGTCCAAAGTCAGCAAGGCCAGCAGGCCGAACCATAGATGTCTGCAGAGGACCGCTGGCAGAGATTCCTGTAGAAATGAAGAAGGACAAGAGCATGAGCACCAGTCCTGTCTGAGCTGCCTCAGGCATGAACTTGGTTATTAAGAGTCTGGGCTGGAGGAGAAGTAGTGGGGAACCCCTCCTGCCAATCTCTTCTTAGCACATTTGCTTGCTCTTCCTGTCAACTGTTTTGTATTTCAGTAAGAGGGATGTACTTTTTAAATAGAAATATGACACCTACCCAGCCCTGCCTACATGACCTCGTGAGCAGGGAGTTAAGATATCATCTTGGTGGTCAAGGACAGAGCACACATTACACCATGTGGGGAAGCCAAGGGTGAGGGATGAGCTGTAACTTTCTAGGCACTAATGTATTTTTTTTAAGAGAGAGAGGAAGAAAGGGGGAGTGAGAAACGTCAATTTGTTCTACTTATTTATGCATTTATCAGTTGATTTTTAAAAATTTTTATTGATTTTTAGAGAGGAAGGGAGAGAGAAAAAGAAACATTGATCGACTGCCTCCTACACACACTCCGACCAGGGAATGAACCCACAACCTGGGTATGTGCCCTGAGAGGGAATCAAACCTGCCAGGGCCACTGGTTGATTCTTGTGTGTGCCCTGACTGGGGATCAAACCCACAACCTTGGCACATCAGAAAGATGCTCTAACCCAGCGGTTGCCAACCGGTGGTCTGCGGACCACTGGTGGTCCATGAGGTCCGAAAGGTTGGTGACTGCTGCTCTAACCAACTGAGCTACCTGGCCAAGGCAAGCACTGTTGATTTTTCTGTGACGCTCTAGCCCTTGCTGCCTCCTTCGTCTCTCCTGGCCCCTTTAGGTCAGGGCTCCAGGAGAAAGTCTGATGAGTGAGACTTTGCCACAACAGCCTTGACTGCTGGCAAGATTGTTGTTTTCCAAAGACGTGATGAGGTTAAAGAAACACTGGCCTAGTCTATTATCTTTACACTAGTGACCCGGTGCACGAAATTCGTGCTCATTAAAAGGGGATTAATTAGTGGAAATAATTTAATATTGCTATTTGCCCTTTCTCTATAATGGAAGTGTCAAAGATCAAAGAAAATTAGGAAAATGTATATGAAAACCTTCCTCCTGTCAGAATCTGGGGCTCACCACGGGGCCTAGAGTCAAGTCCCCGCCCACCCACATGCACTTCAAAATCGCTTAAGACCCAGACCCGGCTGGTCCCCCCTCATTGGGCTAGATCCAGACCTGGCCAGTCCCACCCTAGTCAAGCCCTGCTGGGCAGTGGGCGTAGCCTCAGGTTCCCTGCCCCGGCACCAGGATGGGGGGCATGGCCTGAGGTCCCCCAGCCTAGACCAGGGTGGGGGACGTGCCTTGAGGTCCTCTGTCAAGCCTCATGGGGGGCGGGGGGGGGCGCGCGCAGCATGACACACAGCCCGAGGTCCCCTGTCAAGTCCAGCCAGGCAGGGGGACGCAGCCTCAGGTCCCCTGGCCCAGTGCTGCGGCGGGGGGTATGGTCTGAGGTCACCTGGCCTGATGCCGGGGTGGGGAGCGTGGCCTTAAGTCTCCTGTCAAGCCCCACCTGGTGGGGTGTGCGGCCTGAGGTCCCCCAGTCTGGCGCTGGGGTGGGGGGAGCAGCCTGAGGTCCCCTAGCCCAGCACCAGGATGGGAAATGCACCTTGAGGTCCCTTGTCAAGCCCTGCCGGATGGGGGTTGTGGCCTGAAGTCCCCTGTCAAGACCCACCAGGTGCGGGGTGCGGCCTGAGATCCCCTGGCCTGACGCTGGGGTGGAGGGAGCAGCCTGAGGTCCCCTATCCCAGCACCAGGACGGGAAGCACACCTTGAGGTCCCCTATCAAGCCCTACCTGGTGGGGGCATGGCCTGAGATGCCCTGTCAAGCCCTGCCAGGTGGGGGAAACAGCCTGAAGTCCCCTGTCAAGCCCCACAGGGGCTGGGGAGGGCGTAGCCTCAGGTTCCTGCTGATTGCTTGTTAAGGCTCCTTATGGGAACTTGGCCTCAGCTGTGGGTGCAGCCATCTTTGTGATGGAGTGATGGTCAATTAGCATATTCCCTCTTTATTAGATAGGATTTGTCCAATGAATAAATAAATGACAGCTGGCACCCCTACAGGAGGCGGAAGGGGAGGTGAACTAGCACTTACTGAGCACTCTACTCAATAAAGCCCTTACTTGCTACAAAAACCCTACTAGCCAAATACTGAGCCCATGTTTTAAATGGGGAAAGAGGTCTGTAAACAGGAGCTCCCCTCCTACCATCTCGGATGTCTTGCATTCCATTGCTACAACTACCCCGCCTTGTCACAGTCACAACAGCCAACTCCTTTCTCAAACTTTCCAGAGCCCATTGTTAAGTCCTTGGTAAGCTCTTGCCCCTCCAGTCTTGCCATGTCTTGCCAACCTTGACTCCCATTGCTCTTTTTCAAAGCAACCTGCCTGACCTGCTCAGTAACCCCCAATATGCCCGCCTTGGTCACTGCCAACTTCGTCGCCAGTCCAAATCCTTCCACACCCTTCTCCTTCTTTCTGAATTATGGTCTGGCTACTTTGTTATCAGTTCTGTGGTTCCTCCTTTTGATCTACAACCACAATTAAGGCCTCCCTCTCTTTTCTGACTCAGTGCACACAAATTGCCTTGTACTGCTGTTAGACATATTCCACGTACCGCTTTCCCTTCCTACTTCTATTATATACCCAAGAGCAGGGTCCATGTGTTATATCCTATGTGCTTAATACCTAAGGTGATGGATCACATTGCTGGGTAAATTTAATTATGCTAGCCTGCACTACTGAAATGTAATTACTGCAATATGGGGCTTGGGAAAAACATCTGTTCTCAAAGCAGAAATAATTCTGACTGTTTAAAGTAGCACAGTCCAGAAATTCAGCTCTCTTTTCATAGCTACTTCCACCTCAAAGGTGGCCCTGTATTAGTCACAAGGACAAGGGGAGAGTCAGGACTGCTCAATGCAGAAGCAGAGCCTGATATGGGCTTTGGGAAGGAGATTCCTGGACTGGAGTGTCCTGCCTGCTTTACCTGGCCGAATGCTCAACAGACTGTCCCTGCCCTGAAGGGGGCCCTCCCAGCCCCCCAGGCCTCTGTACCTTTAGACACGTTGTACCCGTATGCAGCGAAGGCGGCTGCGGACGCTGCCGCAGCCCCTGCTTTGGCGCCTGCCATTGCTGCAGCACTGCCCGCAGTGGATTTTCTGCTTCGGCCTTTCGCTGTTCCTTTGGCTGTGCTTCCTGAACCTTTGGGGCGACCTCGGCTTCGGGCTGAGTGACCACGTCCTGCGTTTGGCATTTCCTGGATGGAAATTCCTGTGGAAATAAATGGGCCAAGAGGAATAATGTCAATCTCTTCATACGTTAACAGAATCTTCCCTGACAGGGAAGGCTGGCTCTAAGGGTGTTTGTTTCAGGACTTCACAGGAAGTCTATGTCCTCATTTAATGGCTAGGCCAAGTCACACAGAGTTAGTAAGAATTCTAAACGGCTAAAACAGGCCGACTCCTCAAGAGTGGTTCCAGTACTCCCGAATCTCTTCTCTAATGAGATCATTACTAAGTGAACCCCAGGGACCCACCTGCACACTCCAATGGGCCTGCCTTGGAGAGTCAACCTTTACTCCCAAGCTTAGCCCTAGAGCTTCTCGAGACATAGAAGCCTGGGCCCTACAGAACAAAGCGAGGAAAGGCCCAGCAAAGCTAACTAAACTAGCAGAAATAAGGGTGAAATATGAAAGACTGGGATGACTAGAAAACAAGGAAGTGTGAAATCTTTATAAAGTTCTTACTTTGCTTTTCCTAACCCTTCTCTTTTTTCCTTTCACTTGACAGGGCTAATGAATGATCCTACAAATTCTTTTTGCTCCATTCTACTCTTCTTTAAAGGAAGTAGAAAAAACCATTATCCTAGAAGGAATCTGGACCTCATCCCACAACTAAACCAACACTTTTCTTGAGGCAGTGGCCCAGGTCCAAGTTGTATGGGATAGCAGCACCACTTACCGTTCACGGTGTCCGAGACAGAGCCTGTGATGGAAGCGGGAGAGTTGGTGGCTCGAGACTGAGGGGCTGAAGAGGCTGGGTCATCCACAATGACCAGCATGTCACTGCTGCTCTCGTCAGGCGGAATGGAGCCGGTGTGCAGCTCACTGCTGATGGAGATCTAGAGGAGGAAGGGTTGAGATCACTACTCCTCCCTGCGCCTTGTTACCTATGTGAGGGCGTGCTTCTCAAGTCTGGCCACTATCTACCTCTCCTGCCTGGCTTCTCCTGAGCGTTAGGTCCCTACTTTAACTCCTGAGGGTTAGGTCCCTGCTTTAACTCCTGAGAAGCCAGGCTGTCCTCATTTGCTCTTTTTCTTATGGATTTTATGTGCAACCCCCTTCTAAAAGGAAGGAATACTTCAGGAGAAGCAACGACTATAAGGTCTGGATAGTTCCCCTGCAGTAATGAAGGCATCTAAAAGGAGACTCACCTCACTGAAAGGGCTGGGCATAGCTGAGTCCACACTAATGAAGGAATCGTCCCCATCAGCAGAGAGGTTGGAGTTATCAGCCGAGGGAACAAATGGGATCACCAAGTTCATACCCTCCTTTCTCCTTTTCCCATCCAATTCATCTTCTTTTTTTTTCTGGGAACACACAAAACAAGACATATAGACAAAGCATGAGGATATACACCAAAAGACAAGTGGAGTCAGGGAAGAAATTAGACTTTAAAAATCAGGTTTCATTTTTTGTAATTAATGTATTTTTAAGGAAAAAAACTCTTAAGGAAGCAGGAAAGGGACGGCTTAATAAGAGTTCATGTAGCCCGGCCGGTGTGCTCAGTGGTTGAGTGTGGACCTATGAACCAGATGGTCACAATTCAATTCCCAATCAGGGCACATGCCTACGTAGTGGGCTTGATCCCCAGTGTGGGCAAGAGGCAGCCGATCAATGATTCTCTCTCATCACTGATGTTTCTATCTCTCTCCCTTCATCTCTGAAATCAATAAAAATACAGTCTTTTAAAAAAAGAGTTCACATAGCCCTAACCGGTTTGGCTCAGTGGATAGAGGTCGGCCTGTGGAATGAAGGATCCCAGGTTTGATTCTGGTCAAGGGCATGTACCTTGGTTGCGGGCACATTCCCAGTAGGGGGTGTGCAGGAGGCAGCTGATCGATGTTTCTCTCTCATCGATGTTTCTAACCCTCTAATCCCCCTCCCTGCCTCTCTATAAAAAAAAAAAAATCAACAAAATATATTAAAAAAAAAACAAGAGTTCATGTATATTCTACCACAATAATACAGAGTTGAAAGGTAGGTTAGTCACACTGAAAGCTGTACCAAGCCTAATCCTCACAGGGCACAGTGCACAGCCAACTCTGGCGCGTGTGTCCAAGCTGCAGCACTCACCGGGGGTTGCACTGATGCAGTCTTCACAAGACAGAGGGCTAATGCCTTTAGCATATTTTCTGCACATCTGTTTTTACTCTGCCTTCATTTATTTTTAAAATATATTTTTTTGATTTTTTTACAGAGAGGAAGGGAGAGGGATAGAGAGCTAGAAACATCGATGAGAGAGAAACATCAATCAGCTGCCTCCTGCACCCACCCCACTAGAGACGTGCCCACAACCAAGGTACATGCCCTTGACCAGAATCGACCTGGGACCCTTCAGTCTGCAGGCCAACACTCTATCCACTGAGCCAAACCAGTTAGGGCTCTCTGCCTTCATTTTAAATATGCATAAAGAGAATGAAGGTTCTTACCATACACAAGGAGTAATGTTTTTGTTTTTGTTGTTATTTTTTGGTCATTATTTCCTCACTTTACATGTAAAACGCTTAAGGGGTGAGTGACTGAGCTCCACTTAGCAGGTCTAGATTAGGGACCTGGAATCAATCACAATGTGCTTGGAAAATTCTGGGACTCACATCCACCTAACTGCTTTTGTTTCTGCACCTTTATTAGGGTTAATATGGTATATCATTGGCTGGTTTGGGTCAGTGGATAGAGGATCTGCCTGCGGACAAAGTGTCGAGGGTTCAATTCTGATCAAAGGCACGTACCTCGGTTGCAGGCTCGATCCTCAGCCCTGAGTGAGACACATGCGGGAGGCAAGCAATCCATGTATCTCTCTCATATCAATGTTTCTCTCTCTCTGTCTCTCCCTCTCCCTTCCACTTTCTCTAACGATCAATAGAAAAATACCCAAGGGTGAGGATTAACAACAACAAAAAGATATATCTTTGTGTAGGTCATATTGTCACTGGGTCTTCATCTGAAACTTCTATGCTCACAGTAGGGATGGCACCTGATGCAAACCCAGTAAACCCTACAATGTCCTGCATGAGAAAACAATCTTCCCTCCTTTGATATTGTTTCTGAATGTTAACAATATTTTAATTCTAAATAGCACTAGGTAATGGGTTAGAGATTTGAGGATGGAGTCATACAAGAGAATCTGAGGAACTGGGTAGAGATGGCAGCCCAGGCTAAGCAGGAACATGATCCTTCATTTCTGGGACTTCTCAGGTTTGTAACCATAGTGGGTACAAACTGTAATGGGGGCATCCTTCAGGCTAAAAACAGTGCTGCTTAGCAGAAGGTACAATCTAGGGTGTGGGCTTTACAACAGAAAGAGCTAGTGTATCTACTGGAAGATGATATAATATACACAGGCTCTTAAGCTGCTGACTATCAAGGCTGTATGGCCCTGAGGGACACGAGGTCCAATACAAGTGTGGGTAAAGCTGACCTCTACTTAAAACAATTTTAACATGTTTAACATTGATTTTAATCAATCAATATGCTTCAGATAAACCAAAAAGTCCAAGGAAATGGGGCATATGCAATTGTCAGACTTGAGGGCCCAAAGCTACCAAGATGCCTGAAGCTCAGGTAGCTAACTTGTTCAAGAGTGGGGGCCAAACCAGGGCTGGGCAGTACAACCCAAAGATAAGCCAAACCCACCAAAAAAGTAACTTACTAGAAGGTAATAAAACCAACAGTCCTTGGACATATAATAAATGAGTCAAAACTAATGGGCTAACTCCTGAAATAAGGGAGACAAACAGCTCAAATCCTTGGCATAAATTGTAGAAAAAGAGATGTACAGACTAAGCTGGCCAGAGATTTATTTTTCCAGTGGTAGAGGACACTGAATGGTACACTAGCAGAATCTGGTAGGAGGATTGGATCTAATAACCTCTTAATATCAGTAAGAATAGAACACACAGCTGGAGCTGTATAACCAACCAGTAACCAAGATGGCAAGCCATGTACTCGGAAGCCTTTTCTATAGGCACTGCCTCGCCCCCCACCAGTCCTTGTCAGCCACCCCAAACTTGAGATACCTTCTCTGCATACTTTTCCCGTTTGCGCTTGCGCTCTTTGACTCGGTTGGTTTCTTCCTGCTGCCGTTTCTCTTCTTGCCGCAATCGTACTATCAAGAAAATAAAAATCTGATGAAGTATCTGGGGCAATCATAATTCTCATTTTGAAATTAAAGTGACCGTTTCCCGTCCTGGCTGGTGTGGCTCAGTTGGTTGGGCATCATCTGTGCACTGAGGGGTTGCTGGTTCAATTCCCAGTCAGGGCACATGCCCGGGTTGCAGGCTTGATCCCTGGGAGGGGGGCATGCAGGAGGCAGCCAATGTTGCACTTTCAGATCGATGTTTCTCTCTCTCCCTTCCTCTCTCTCTAAACATCAATTTAAAATATCTTAAAAAAAAAAAAGAAATAAATAAAGTGACCATATCCTTTTATATTTATATTCCGAAGTATGACGTCTATCTGTCCAAGTCAGATAACTGGTGGTTTTCTAACTTGGAGAAGGAACAGAGTTTTTGGATTCATTCATTCATTTATTTATTTATTTAATTTTTACTGATTTCAGAGAGGAAGGGAGAGGGAAAGAGAGATAGATGGGAACATCAATGATGAGAATCATTGATTGGCTGCCTCCTGCACGCCCCCAACTGGGGATCGAGCCCGCAACCCAGGCACGTGCCCTTGACCAGAATCCAACCTGGGACCCTTCAGTCTGCAGGTCAATGCTCCATCCACTAAGCAAAACTGGCTAGGGCAGTTCTTGGATTCTTAACAGTTTTTGGTTCAAACTATGATTCAGTTTAATTATGATAGGCCTTTCCTTGTCTTTGCTCTTTTCTTTCAATCATTCAATATCTCTGCATTGCACAGATCAAGTGGGGTTTTGAGTCCCAAAAGGTTTTTAGAAGGTGGTGGCAAATGTGAGCACATAAGAAAGGAGCTTCGTCATGTGATGCTATGTAAGTCCTCAGAGGCCCACCAGGTGAGTCTGAAACCCACTATTCTCAAAAGCCAATAATACATGGAAGAATGGTTTGTATATTATAGCAGTGTGCTTCTCCATCTTCTCCCCATAAAAAGATTTCTCTGGGCAGAACAGAGTAAATTTATTACTGCTGAGGAGTCAAGAAATATAGCCTTTCTGGTGCAAATGTATTTGAAGTCATATTAACTTAAAAATATATGGGAATTTTACCTTCTACCCCATAATATATCTTTATTTTGGTTTTAATATCTATAATAAAAGCGTAATATGCTAATTAGACCAGACGTCATTCTGGACAACTTTCTGGTTGAAGCCAGGGCTGCGAGGGAAGCCTGGGTTCCAGGTGCCTGCCAGAGGCTGGAGGGAAGCCCGGGTCTTGGGTGCCAGAAGAAAGCCATTGCTGACAGCTGGGGGAAGGCAGGCCTACTCTTGCACGAATTTTGTGCATCAGGCCTCTAATCCTACATAATAAAGAGGTGATATGCAAATTGACCATCACGCCTTCGCACAAGATGGCCGCCCCTATGTGGTCACAAGATGGCCACCAGGGGAGGGCAGTTGTGGGTGACCAGGCCTGCAGGGGAGGGCAGTTAGGGGCTACTGGGCTGGCAGGGGAGGGCAGATGGGGCCATCGAGCATGCAGGGGAGAGCAGTTAGGGGCCAGCAGTCCCGGATTGTGAGAGGGATGTCTGACTGCTGGTTTAGGCCCGATCCCACAGGAACGGGCCTAAACTGGCAGTCGGACATCCCCCGAGGGGTCCCAGATTGGAGAGGGTGCAGGCTGGGCTGAGGGACACCCTTCCCCCCCATTCCGTGCATGAATTTTGTGCACTGGGCCTTTAGTATTAACATAAAAATATTTCCCCCCAAATACAGTCTTTGGCTTTGCCTAAGGGTCTCTTACATTTTCAGATGTGTGGGGCCAGAGAAACTTCTTTTGTAGGGAGGAGAGAACATTGATAAGAGGTTTAGAGTACATACGTTTCTTTTCCAATTCTTCATCGTCTAGAAGAAGACTAACCACCTCTTTTGGTTTCAAGGTATCTGGTTTGAAGTTCCCACCAGAAATCACCATCCGCTGAATCTACACAAAAGCAGATCAAAATGTCACACCCAGCACCTATTCCATGATGGCAAACCTCCGGAGGAAGAAACATGCTTCTCCTTCTACCCGGGAGGCCCCTGGAGCCCCTATTTTCTTTCTCATTCTGCTGACTGGCTCATCTAGATTATTTATTCCTTTCCAAAGAGAAAGGACAATTTCTTTGGAAATTAACAAATCTGGCCTACTATTAGAGCCTCATCAAATTGGGAGTACCAGGGTGAGAGCTTGTGAAAGTAAAACAAACATGAGGGCCATGATTGGTACCCTCTCCACATGAACAACAGCTAGATATCTAGGCGATAAACTCCATTCTGGTAGAAAAGGAGTGAGAAATAGCCAGGGCAGTAAGAGATTACTATTGTAATAGGACCTGATTTTTCCTTTCTTCTTTATTTTTTCCTTTCTGATTTTATTTTCCATCCAGGAAAAATTTAGCCACTTCAGAACAAGAAAAGGCAAGAGTCTCAAGTCTAGTCAATGGGGTGGAACTTTGTATTTTCTTCACCGTGTAGTACTTCCTCTGCTTCATGCTTACCTCACTCTTCTCCTTAGCTCTCTGTAGAATGCGTTCTTCAATGGTGCCTTTACAGATGAGCCGGTACACGGTAACCTGCTTTGTCTGCCCCAAGCGGTGGGCTCTGTCCATGGCCTGCTGGTCCACAGTGGGGTTCCAGTCGCTATCATAGAAAATCACCTGCACAGGCAGACAAGAATACAGCAAAGATTAAGGGACTCAACGTAGGAGCAGAAATTCTGAGAGCAACCCAGCCACTCATCTCTTTGTATATAACATTAAGATGAGCAGGTATCCATTTATAAAACCAAGCTAGTCCTGGGCAAGAGAGCTACTCTGGACTTCTAGACTTTTTTCAGGATTTTTATTTAAAAAGAGGGAGTGATGATAATATTAATAGTGAATACATACTTAATGCTTATTATTTGCTAGTCATTGTTCTAGTTGCTTTGTATATAATCACTCACTTAAATCCCATAATCACTATGACTGAGGTACTATTAAGACCTCATTTTATAGATAAGGAAACTGAAGCACAGAGGAATTAGAGAATTTATCCAAGATTACACAACCTAAGTAAGCGGTGGGCCTGGGATGTGGAGAATGTGAAAAAGCCTTCTAACACCAGGCCTATCTTGGTAAGAGACAGACATGGCTTTCCTGGCATTCTCAGGCTCCCATCAATAGGGTCATTTCCTATCCCTTGAATTCTAGGGTAGAAAAGTTTAAAGATTCCTTTAGGAATCTAAAGGAAAATTGCAGAGGGTCTGTGCAAGTTTAAAACAAATTGAGGCATGTTATCCGTTACAAAATTTGGTTCTTATAGTTTGCTAAACAATAAACACAAACAGCAACAAAATGTACTGCTCTCTCCCCATCCCACAAGTGATCCTAAAACCAACAGATGCCCTGGTTCGTTTGGCTCAGTGGATAGAGCGTCAGCCTGCGGATGCTCAATTCTGGTCAGGGGCACATGCCTGGGTTGTAGACTCGATCCCCAGTAGGGGGCGCGCAGGAGACAGCCAATCAATGATTCTCTCTCATCACTGATGTTTCTATCTCGCTCTCCCTCTCTAAAATCAGTAAAAATATATTAACACACACACACACACACACACACACACACACACACACACACACACCCCCCAACAGACTCCTGGGTTCTCAGCCAACACAGTGCACACCCTGAAAGAAAGCCAGTTTCCAAAATAGCCACTTCTCATGCATCCTTCTCTATATTTAATCAAGTCACCAATCAGTGCTTTTTCAGAAACGAACCTACCCTGTAAATACTGTACGTAAGAGTGTCTCTGTTGATGGTTATTTTGTGTCTCTGTTGTTCGGTTTAATTTGTTTAAAGATGGGGCACATCCCACTTGGCTGGGGGCCTCAGCTGCTTGTGGCAGGCTGAACCCATAGCAAGGATTGCAGGAACTTCCCAGCAGCTGCCTGGAGTTCTTAATCTCGGACACCCTCTCAAGGCATCAGCCACCTGAAATGTTTAGCTAGTAAGAGCTCTTGTCTGTCTGTAAGGTAACTTTGGTTCTGATGTTCTTTGCTTGCTTTCTTATCTTCTGGGGACTTAGTTTGCTCCTCGCTGTTTTATGAACACAGGGAATCCTCTTGTTCCTGTTGTTTGGGCTTTCCACCACTCAGATCCTTCAGACCCTCAGACCAAAGAGCAAGATGGTCATTTACTTTGCTGGGTAAATGTAAGATTTTCAGGCTAATGTCCCAGTCCCACCTTCGGAGAGTAACCATTTATTTAATTTAGAGGTTGTTTTTGTTTCTGTTTTGAAATAGGATAAGATCTCTTCTTATATGCAAGAATTCCATGCTGTTGCATCACAAGGATTCTACTCAGGAAGAAAAATATGGAAGTAAAAGTTCTAACCCCCAAGTCTTTCTCCTAGAAGGGCTGGAGCTGCAGAAGAGCCCTCAAGCAGGGCTGCAAAAGCGGAAGCCCCTTGGTAAAGGGAAAAAAAAAAAAGGTACTTTCACATTAAAAGCTGGAGTTGTTGCAGTCTTGGAAACAACTGCAGGGTCTGATATCTCCTTCTGCCCCCCACTCCTCCCCTTTTCTTCAGCCCCCTAAAAGTTGTCAAGGTTATGTTATCCGTTACAAAATTTGCCAAGAAAATACCTTGGGTAATAATTGGTTTTAAAATCTCATAAAGTTGTTAAGACATGATAGATAGATATAACTAAAATGAAGGGTTTCTAAAAAAATGTTTTTATTTATCTCAGAGAAAGGAATGTAGAGGGAGAGATAGAAACATCAATGATGAGAGAGACTCATCGATTGGCTGCCCCCTGCATGCAGCCTACTGGGAATTGAATCATGACCTCCTGGTTCATTGGTTGATGGTCAACCACTGAGCCACACCAGCCAGGCTAAAATGAAGGGTGTTTTTATAAAGCTTTTCAGTATTAATTATATACACCTAAACATAGTTTTCCAAAGTCTTTGGGTAACTTAAAACTTTGGAGTTTTGCTGTGTTAAATAATAAAAATTATAAATATCTAAGTATTTTGAAATGACAGGACATTGAAATCCTATATAATAGAGGTAATATGCAAATGGTTGTTATGCTGTGACACATAATGACCGATCAGCAGGAGAGCTACAGGAGGGCAGGGCAGCAAGCTAGGTACGGCAGAGAGCTACAAGCAGCGGTGGGTGGGGTGGCCAGCTGAGGCAAGCGGCAGCAAGCTACTTGCACATGGATTTGTGTGCAGGGCCACTAGTAATATGTTTGCCTATGTTTGGCTTTGAATTTGTTAATGGCTATGTCTTGTAGTTCATTTAAATAGATTCCTTAAAAACGTGAATGTATTACTAATCTGAGGAATGTTAATTACTTGTCACCAAAAAGGTCAAGGTTTCTAATAATTAAAATCCTAATTACACAGGAAAGAAATTATATGGTTTTGGTAATATGGAATTGAAAATAGATGGTTCTGAAGTTGGTTATTTCTGAATGAGTTAAGAAGAAGGAAAAAAAACAACTGAAAGGGACTAGGAAAATTGCAGAGGGTCTGTGCAAGTTTAAAACAAATTATATGGAGGAAAAAGAAAAAAGAAATATATAGGTAAACTGAATAATACACTTAATTAGATAAATGAATCTACAGTAAACTAATACAGAATTTGGTCTTTTTTCCAGTCTGTTAAAAGGGAAATAGCTTTTTCTGTATTTGCCTAGGAAGCAAAACTTCTGCAAAGTATCGAAATGGTTATATATTGTTATATTAATCATGTACTTGATTACTTAAAAGAAAAAAGCCATCTTCTTCATCTTGGGAACTGATGTTTTATTAGCCTATGTTTGTGTTTAATACCCCTTTATTGTTACTTTGAATGAATACATAATTTAATACTGTTTCATCATAATTAATATACAATCTTTTGGTCAAATATGTTTGACAACCTTCAAACTTTCTTTAAAAGTTCGAATTTTAAGAAACTTTTTCTTGACCTAGAATGGGCTTTAAGTCATTCCAATAGGCCCTGGAATGCCTTAAGGACTTGTTTTCTCTCCTATAAAGGCAAATTTTATGCTTACGGCACATGGGAAGCTTTGTCAAATAAAGAAATTATTTATATATGCATATTAAAGTGGATGTTCTGGAAATTATGTAAAAATCTCCAGGAGTCTATAAATTCAGATATACTTTCATTTATAACTGTTATTCTGGAATATTGTGTTTTGCAGAAAGGATAGGGTTCCATGTCAATTGCATTATAATCAAATCCATAACCGTGCCATTTTAAATTTCTTGTTAGAGACAGTCTCTGTTTTGTTATAATGCATTTGCAAAAATGTCACATCTTCTGAGAGATCCATGGAAAGAACTCTGACTTATTTTAAGTTACATATCTCATAGTTTCAGATCATCCCCTTCAAACTGGATGAAAATTATTAAAACTCTATAAAGTACCTAGATTTGCCCTAGCTGGTTTGGCTCAGTGGATAGAGCGTCAGCCTGAGGACTGAAGGGCCCTGGGTTCGATTCTGGTCAAGGGCACATGCATGTGTTGCAGGCTTGATCCCCGTAAGGGGTGTGCAGGATGCAGCCAATCGATGGTTCTCTCTCATCATTGATGTTTCTATCTCTCTCTCCCTCTCCCTTCCTCTCTCAAATGAATAAAAATATATTTGAAGTATCTGGATTTATAGAAGTACTGGCAAGAAAAATCAAGAGAAACAAAAATTGATTATGGGACTGAACGAACTGAAAATAACTATCGTTTTTATTGTTGAAAGTATTGCTGATTTTTAATCTTTTATTTTTCAGACATAAGGAAACTTGTTTCTTTTCTTAAAGCAATCTGGTAAATTATACTTTCATAAGCAATATTAAGGCATTTACATTTTCCTCCCTACCCATCCCCTCCAGAATTTGGAAACTCTTAATGAGTGACTATTATTGTTCTCATGGCAGCATATTTATTTGCATAAATCCAATAAGAATCAAATTTCTTCATAACAGGACATAAAGTCAATTTCCAAGTGTGGTTTTATTAACCAAGACTTTGACTGGAATGTCATGTCTGAAAGTGACATGCCAGGACTCTGGATGTCACCTAAAAGCTATGAGGAACGAAGACTGAATTTGAACCGATAAGCCTTGAAGAAATAGCCTGGTACCTTGCTTGGTCACATGGTTCATGACAGTCTTCCCAGGTAAGGAATGAAGGTTACTTTCCTGAGAGATGTCAAGGTGTCCTCAAGACACTTTGGGGATCTCAAGGACTTGAGAATATGACCCAAAACATACAGGTATTCCAGGAAACCTTGGCTTTGGCTTCTCTGCCCTGAAGGGCCTACAGTTCACTAGAGCTCAATCTAAAGATTCCCTATCAATTAATGAAATCCAGCAAAGCAAATCTGAGAAAGCCCCTGTTATCAATTTGATCAATTGCTACTCTTGTGTTTATGCAAACAGGACAAAAAAACAACAAACTAGACTTGAAGTTATCTCTTTGAAAATAAGGGTAATCTTGGGGAGAAAAATTAATGCTTTAATTAAAACTACAATGTCTAATTGTGGGTATTGGATTCCAGTATAATTAAATGTATTCAAAGTTTTTGTTTTGTTAATCCTCACCAGAGAATATTTTTCCATTGACTTTTAGAGAGAGTGGACGGGAGGGGGAGAGACAGAGAGGGAGAAACATCAATGTGAGAGAGACACATGGATTGGTTGCCTGCATTCGAGGTTTGTGCCCTTGACCGGAATCGAACCCAGGATACTTCAGTCTGCAGACGGACGCTCTATCCACTGACCAAACTGGCTACGACCAAAGTTTTCTCAACTGGTTTATGGTTTACTGTATGCACTAACCTCTGTGTTTTGTTTGCTTCTGTTTTCATAGAATATATGCCTATATTTACATGACTGCTTGCTCACACAGTATAGGGCTCATTGTAGCATCAGCATCATTGTGTCCTAAAAGTAAGACTAAAACAGTTTAGACTTATGATTCAGTCAATGAAGCATGGATTGTCTACTGACTTCACTTAAAACTGTTTTCCCCTTTTTGGCTCCCTCCTTCTTTTGTCAGACAGGGAGGACTTCAGAACTCCGCCATTGCATAAACCAAAAGCAGTTACAGGAGAGACCCAACGTTCCTTTTCCCTGAAAGGATTCAGAGCCAAAAATCCATAAGGGGAAATTATAATAGACCAGGAATAATACAATTCAGCAGCAAGACACTTTCCATATAGAACTAATCTCACAGATATAAGGTGATAATATTAACAGGGGGGAAATGATTGGGAGGAAGGGCACACAGTAAGAACAGGACCACACCCTAGCCTGTTTGGCTCAGGAGTGAGAATGTCCTTGGCCCGTGGACTGAAGGGTCGTGGGCTCAATTTCAGTCAAGGGCATGTACCTCCGCTGCAGGCGCAATCCCTGGGTTAGGGCGCATGCAGGAGGCAACCAATTGATATGTCTTTCTCACATTGATGTTTCTTTTTCTCTCATTCTATCTCTCCCCCTTCCTTCCACTCTCTCTAAAAATCAATGGAAAAAAATATCCTCTGGTGAAGTTTAACAAAACAAAACAAAAAAGAACAGGACCATAGTTGTTTAGTGATTATTCACCTTACTAACTATAGATCAGAGGCTTTCTTCCAGACCTTGGGAAACTGGAGGATGTGCTGAAGAAGAAAGATGGAGCGGTAAAAAGGAAAGAGACACCCTGGGGCCTAGATGGGTCCATTCCTCAGAAAAGAAAATACATTTTGAGAACAAAGAGCAAGATGTGCTGTGCTTTGATTTGGTTGCTGTACCTAGACCCTGACCTCCTCTGGAGTTTGCCTCAGGAATGCTAACCATTCTCAGGGTCCCAGGAACTGGTGGAGCTGGTTTTAACACCACTGAAAATTAATTACCTTGTTATTGGACTTCAAGGTCCTGGAAGGAGACACAAGGGACCCTAGACCCTGTAGCCACCCCGCCCCCTTCCCCCTTCCATGTAGCCTCTCTTCCTTATCCCTATATCATCAACCAGCTAGTAGGAAGTGTTAGAGCAGACTTTTCGTGGATGACTTGCTACTTTCCCATACTGCTGGCATTATTAGTATAATAATCATATATGATTCAACCCTGTCTCTGCTTAATTGGCTCACGTAGTGACTGACAGCCCAGACCCATTTGTTGTCCGGTTCCACCTCTAGTAAGAACCCCATTGGTTCTTCCTTTGTCTTGCTTCTAAATCAGGTATAACTCCTCAGTTTTTAGTATAGGTTAGAATTCTTGGGGAGAGAATTATAAACTGCCTGCCAAAGAAAGAAATCATTGTGAAAGTTTATTATTAATCCAGTGTCCACAGAACTAGGATTTGGAAGTGCACAACACTTGTCACTTGTAGAGGAGCACAGCAAACCTGACCACAGGGCATTTTGCAGCTTCAACAGATAGGCAAAATTCTAGAAAATCTGTTTAAACTTTGAGGAGAAGAGAAGGCTGAGTTAATAAAAAGGAGACTGTCAATTGGACTAGTGGGGAACATTACTTGCCTACTATACCTAAAATAACTACATATGTGGAAAATGAGGGCTTATGTCACACCTAAAAACATAGTACTTTTAGTGTCAAAGCCTGAGGCAATGGGTCAGCTAAATTCATTATGGGATGTTCCATTTCATAGGTGCTTCCAAAACATTTACATTTTTTTTCCTGGAAGTCTCAGTGGCAACCAAACCTGATTCCACTTGCATTTTTTGAGCTCATAAACAGTAAAAAGATTAAAATCTAAGGAGAGAGGCTTGCAATTTAACTTCAACCCCTCCTCCCCTGCCAAATTTAGTGGCTATTTATCATTTAAATGAATTAAAAGAGATGAGAAATTTGTGAGGAAGAGAGACTAAAATAAGATTCTATTTAGAAAAATACTTGCCTAGGGGAAAAGAATATGAAATATGCATAAGTTAATAAGTTAAAAGAAGAACAAGAATGAAAAACTAACCTAGTTGTATGGTTATCATCTAATTTTACAAATAAAATGAACAATGAATAAGCCATGACAGGAATTCAGGGTGGGGGCAGAGAATCAAGGAGACAATGACCAAGGCAGTGGGACAGAGAAGACACCTGGATTTGGTAATCAGGTTTATGGAACTCAGTGAGACATTCTGGAGAAAAACAAATAATAATGAAAGCATCAGAACAACTGACTTAATTAGGAAAAATGACAGCAAGTCAATCCACAAAGCGTGGCCCAGCAATGACTAAGGGGAAATATATTAATAGTCAGTATCTTTCATGAAGTTGTAAACACCAGACTGGACAGAAATGACAGGGGGAGGTGAGAGTTCAGAAGAGATTGAGGCACTTAGCTATAGGTCAATGAGAAGTAGTTTCAGGGGACAGGAACTGAAATGGAAAGCAGGACAGCACTTGGAGGGTAAGGAACCCCCCCACCCATCCCCCCGCCGCCCCCTTCCCTAGAGAAGGGATGGAAGTTCAGTCCTTTGGGATGGCTGAAAGCTGTCCCCATGTTGTCTCACAGGAACAAAGGACTTCTCACATTGCAGCCAAGGGACAAAAGCTCCTCATTCTCTCTCTACACTTAAGCATTTACACTGTGACACAGAAACAAAACAAACAGTGCAGATTGTAACAACCCCTCACTAAAGAGTAAAATGCAAAGAGACCCCTACTTCAGGAAGAACACACAAAGAACACAGACAGTAAGGGGCAGCTGCCATTAATCACATGCTAAAATCATGTTTTTACCAACAGAGTGGGCCAGAGTCCCACTGTTTATAAGCACGTTTATATATGCATTCTCGTCATAAGAGAAGAGTTTTTTTCTGGCATTTTAGGCTGACTATCCTCTTCTTGTCCATAAATGTCTCTGGGGGATCTCCCAAAGCTAAATAAACTCAGGACAAAGGAAAAACACCAGCCAAGCAGTTAAATCTATTGTTTCTCTAATAATATACAGAGAGTATAACCTGACTTCACACAAACCATAACCTAAGAATTCATTTCAATCTGTGGTCTCATTTTTCTGAGGAGTATTCCAGAAGGTTTTAATTTACAAGTGAATCCCCAAACCCTCCCTTCAAAATTAATGTAAATTATTTTGGAATTGAGAACTCAGGATATTCAGAGCCTCTCTTTAGCCCCCAGGATGAAAAGGGAATTCCTATTTCTACTCCCCTAGCTATGCGTTAGGGACCTATTTTGGTTCTTTGTGGCTGGCAGGAGCTCTTACCCCCACAAGGCAAACTATGTGAACATTGGAAGTACTATGCAGATCTCTCCCCCTCAAACCTGCTTATTTTTTTGACCACTCAATTGGACAACTAGGGGAACTATTTCTTAAGAAACCATAGACCAAATCTGAAATAGGCAGGCTGCAAAGCAAAATACATTTTGATCAAATGAACTTACCCAGCCTCATGGTCTTAAATGATCATCTCTGACCTGATGATTCCAAAACACATCTTCAGCCCCAATCTTTCTCCTGAACTCCAGAGACCCCGTTGCCTGGGTGATACTGCCATTTAATGTTTGCTAAAAATCTTGAACTTAATCCCCCAAAACCAAACATCTGAGTCCTCCCAATCAAACCTGTTCCCCAAATATTCCCCTTAATTAGTAATTGGTATCTCCATCATTCCAACTGCTGAGGTCAAACACTTTGGAGCTCTCCATCGCACCTCCTGCATGTCCCACATCCAATCTGGCAGCAAACTCTACTGACTGCCTTCAAAATACATGCAGACTCCAATTATTTCTTACCACTTTCACTGCTTCACCCCTTGTCCGTCACCATCTTCTGTGTCTAACTTCTAACTGAACTTCTTATTTCTACCTTGCTCCCTTATAGTTCTCCCCACCCCTATCCTATACCCAAACCAGAGGGACACATTTAAAACCTAAGCCAATTCACGTTAGATCTCTGTTCTAATTCTTCCAATGACTTCCCATCTCAAAATTCTTACCATGATCTATTAAGACCTACATGACCTGCTTCTGTAACATTCATCTCACACCATTCTCCTCATTCATTATGTTCCACTTAAATAGGGCTGTTTGCTGTTGCCTGATTATGCCAAGCATGTTCTCACCTCAGGGCTTTGCATTTATTTCCTCTGCCTGCAATGCTCTTCTTTCTGACAGATATATGCTTGGCTTGCTTCCTTACTTTCTTCAGATCTTGGCTCAAATGTCATCTTAGTCATCTTACCAGAGAAGCGTGACTAGGCCATATAATACAACAACCCCTGATCAAAAAATGAGGTTTTAATGTTTACCTGGTGGACAAAGAGTGATCTGTGTTGAGGGAACAGTTTATACAACAGTGTGATACAGGATGGTGTGTTCAGAAAAACTACAAGTGAATAATTTCTATAAGGTAAATTTCAGAAGGGGAAGTAATCTGTTTATTAGGCTGGAAAGGGAGATAAAGGCCACAAAATGAAGGGCCTGTGTGCCATGTAAAAGAGCTTATCTTGTAGGTGATAGAGAATTCCTGAAGAGTTTTTTAAGCAAGGGAGTGGCATGGTTGTAAAGAAGGGTATAAATAGAGTAGATATGAGGCTGGGGGCTGAGACTGGAGTCCAAATGATCAGCTAGGAGAAAGGGATGAATCTTTTATTCACACTGTCAGTATGACTTCAAGTTGAGACAGTATAAAATGCTTACAGAGAAGCAAGGGGCAAAGAGAAAGCCAAGTTTCTGCTATCTGATATGCTATCAAGTGAGCCACTATATCAGAAAACCCGTAAGAATAGCACCTACCACCAATGACAGCCTTCCCTTAAGATGACCGTAGCTAATGATGTGCATATAAGACATAATATACCTAGCTAGCTATGCCCCCTTGGGTCCTCAGGCCCTAGAGCCCGATCCCAACCTGGTTAACTGGCTGAAGAGGTTTAGATGCCAAGGAAGGTATAGCTGATCCTATGGTTGATATTTAGAATCTGTTTTTCATTCTTTTTTTTTGTTGTTGTTAATCGTCATCTTAGGACATTTTTTTCGATTGATTTTTACAGAGAGAGGAAGGGAGGAAAGGAAAAAGGGGGCGGGGAGGAGAGAAACATCGATTGCACACACCCTGACCAGAGTCGGGGATCAAACCTGCAATCTAGGTATATGCCTTTGACCGGGAATCAAACTCACTACCCTTCGTGCATGGGCTGACGCTCTAACCACTTAGACACCCTGGCCAGGGTGAAAGCAGACAGTTCTATGGTGTAGTAGTGAATAAGGAAAAAGGGGGGACACAGCCTAGGAGTGGAGACTAGGACATGTGGGATCTAGTTCTAGCTCTGCTGCTGTGCATCTATTCAAGCCTCTCCACCCTTGTATTTCATTTATCCATGACCCTCCAGTATGCATCCTCCTATTTGTGGGAATTGTGATGTATTTCGTAGAGAGGCTCCACAAACACCACGAGATGGCATTTTTAGAGGCATGCCTTCTACAAAACAATTTCCCATTTATGCATTTTTATGTCTCAAGATTACAGAAATTATTAAACATGCTTTCAGATGCTGAAGTATCCCTACAAGAAGATTGGGTATGAAAGGATAGTTCATTTGATGAAATGTCTTTTTTTCTTCTTCCCAATTCCAATTTCATTGCTCTCCAACCACCTTTTGAAGTTTGGGATACAAAAATAGATGATGTTTTCCTATGATGAAATAATGTGTAAAAGTAATAAAACAATGCTTCCTTATTTGTTTAGTTAGAGCTCCTGGTTGACTTAGCTCAGTGGTCGGCAAACTCATTAGTCAACAGAGCCAAATATCAACAGTACAATGATTGAAATTTCTTTTGAGAGCCAAATTTTTTAAACTTAAACTTCTTCTAATGCCTATTCTTCAAAATAGACTCACCCAGGCCGTGGTATTTTGTGGAAGAGCCACACTCAAGGGGCCAAAGAGCCGCATGTGGCTCGCGAGCCGCAGTTTGCTGACCACGGACTTAGCTGATTTTCTTCCAGTGTTTATTCACTGACACATTTCAAGTATTTAGAATAGTATGAGACAAATAGTAGGCATTCATCAAATATTTGTTGAATGAATGCATAAAAAATGTATTCCAACAGAATGGATAGAGAAGTCCAAAGGAAAGCTAAAATGTTCCAATTCCAGGCAAAGCATAACTACTGTCACTAATGTAACTGAAGGCAAAGAAAAAAGTTTGTGGCACAAAGCAAAGGGTGATACCAACTGAATAACATATTTATAGTAGAAAACCTGCATATCCAATGTATTGGCTCTCATGACTTACTGTATCTGCAGCAGTGAGATTGATACCCAGTCCTCCAGCTCGGGTGCTTAGCAGGAACACAAAGATGTCATTCCTGCAGAAGAGGGAGGGATATGTTAAGAGGAAAAAACTGAAAAATAAAAATGGCATGTGGCATAAGAGAGGAATCCCTGAATAGAGATCTAAGGCTAGAAAGAGTTTGGTAGTTGCCCAGGCCTGATCTAACATTTCTTTGACACACTGTACAAAGGTGCTCTGTTGCTAAGATCAGACCATGGTTATCACCTTCCAATTTGCAGATATACTTTTGCCGCCCACTAATACTGATTGAGAGGCAAGAAAGTTATAAACATGTAGCACATATAACAGAAAAGTATGTTATCATGGAAGTAGAGGCCTTTGTCTATATGTAACAGTCATATTTTTAAGAAGTCAAACCATTCATAGTCCATACAGAAGATATACATAAATCAGTATTTCCTGGTGTTTTCCCCAGGAATCATAACTTCCAGTAATTTAACTACTAATTATAATTCCAAAGCACTCATTTTCAAATGAAGAAAGTCAGTCCCAGAAAAATGACCCAAGTTCCTGAGACTAAGATCTAGGTCATGACATCTATGTACATATTAAGTTGAACTTAGGATCAACCCATGAAGACAGACTGGAATTAAAGTACTTTTTGATGAATGCCAACACAGCTCTTACAAAGAAACCATCAGATATAGTTTTCTGTTTCCCTTTACATTATATGTCCCTTTAAAGAAACCTAGAATTACAAATGAAACAGTAGATACCACTGTCATTCATTCAGGCAACAAATATTTATTGAATATCTTCTAGGAACAAGGCCATGCCAGATTACAGAAAGCAGGCCTTGACTATAAGGTTTATCTATATATACACATACAATTAGGGGCTCAGTCTGAGCCCAGTTCTTGCAGATAACATAAACATTTAAGATTATCTCGCATTTTCACATTCCTGCCACCCAATGTTATTTTCTAGAATATTTCTAAAGGTTTGCATTATACTGATGAGCAAACTTCACTGCCCTCTAAATCAGCATCACCAACCGGTGGTTCTTGAGGTCCGAAAGGTTGGCGACCGCTGCTCTAAATCAAGCTGCATACCTTTTTTTCATGACTATAATGAGAAATACAACTGGAAATTCATTTAGATGGGTGTTATTCAAATTGTAGGTCACACCTTATCATTGGTCATGAAATCAGTTTGATGGATCTGGACCACATTAAATAATGTTCACAGCAGCACAATTTACATTAGCTAAGATTGGAAACAGCCTAAATGCTTATCAGCAGATGAGTGGATTTTAAAATTGTGGTACATCTACACAATGGAATACTATGCTGCTGTAAAAAAAGAAAGACCTCTTATCACTTGCAACAGCATGGATGGACCTGGAGAGCATTATGCTAAGTGAAATAAGCCAGCCGGAGAAAGATAAATATCACATGATCTCACTCATTTGTAGAATATAATGAACAACATAAACTGATGAACAACAACAAAAAAAGATATAGAGACACAGAACCATTGAACAGACCATCAAACCTCAGAGGGAAGGCAAGGAAGGGTGTGGGGGTAAGAGATCAACCAAAGGACTTGTATGTATGCATATAAGCATAACCAATGAATACAGACAGTAGGGGATGAGAGCATGTGCTGGGGGGGGGGGGGAGCAAGCGCGGAGAGGTCAATGGGGGAAAAAAGCTGACATATTTAATACTTTCAACAATAAAGAATTTAAATTAATAAAATAAAGAGACATAGTATAGTGCTATGTACTCAAGTGAAAAGATATCTACAATGTATTATACAATTAAAATGAAAGTGGAATCATAGTATGAAGTTTTGTAAATAAATTTTTAAACTATAAAAAAAACAAAATAGAACAGACTAGAAAACATAGTCATGGCCGGCGTGGTTCAGTGGTTAGAATGCCAGCCCAAGCACCAAAGGGTCGCAGGTTTGATTTCTAGTCAAGGGTATGTACTTGGGTTGCAGGTTTGATCCTGGCCTCCAGTCGTGGAAGGGGGGGAGGGGGTAGGGCAGATATGAGAAAGCAACCAATCAATTTGTCTCTCTCACATTGATGTTTCTCTCTCTCCCCTTTCCACTCTCTCTGAAAATCAATGGGAAAAATATCCTTAGAAAGGATTAACAACAAAAAATTACAATACATCATATTACAGGTCACAAGGAAAAGTACTGTCTTGTAAAATTTCAGATATGGTATACAGGTATTAAATCCCAATGTAAAATGAATTTTATTCTGTAGATTCAACTAAAAAAATATATGGAAACATGTTGACATCAGGATGCATTCATCCCTAGATGCTGTTCTTCCTTGATAAAGTCACTTGACTGCTGACGGTCTACTTCCTGGATATAAAATAGAGATGCTCTGAATACAGTTGAAGCGACTAACTGATGACATAGCAAGCGCAAACATGAATATCAGAGAAGGAGTTATTTTGAAATAAGCATCCTGGTTAATTTGTAAAGACAGGTTCTAGTAGAAATCTGTCCATTATCTGCCTTTAGTTAAACACAACTTTCCCAGAGGCACGCATGGATAACAAACAGAGCATGTTTGGAGGCCTCTAGTAGGGCATGATTCCAAAAGCACTATACTCTTACCAAAGTTCTACTAGTTTACCCTTGAATTTTATCATGAATCTTAACATTTCATAATTTTATTTACATAACTTATTAGTTGTCTCTTTTATGGTTAAATCATACAGGGCAAACCAAAAAGTTAAAAGGCATTTGCCAGTTTATAAACACATTTTTCCACAGATATGGGATGATGTAAATGGAAGTTTGATACCTCACAGCCCATAGGAGAATACTTAACCACAATAAATCCTCAAATAAAAACTGAGCTTTCTAGAATGTACTAATCTCTATAGGACAATCCTTCCCACTCTGGCCCTGAGAAGACTGCTCTTCCCCATACATCTCTCTCTCCTGCTTTGGTGGGTACAGAGGTGGGATTAGGGATCAGAGGCTTCTCTCCAATACTGTGTGAGAGCTGATGGGAGTCACCCAATGGCTAGAATTTTTTTGGTAAATCTGAAAGAAGTCCACAGGCTGAGCTTGGGTGGGGGCTGGGAAACAGGGGTGAGACAGGGTGAAAGGGAGAATGCAGTTGGTAACCACAATAAAAGAAGGGGTAGAGGCAGAAAAATGAGTCTGGACAGACACAGAAGATCTGGTCATCACTTATACACAAGGACTATACATAGAAAAAAAAACACCAGGGAAAGGAATCTAGGTAAAAAATAAATTAGCAAAACTTAAGGCAACATGATGGTTTGGGTGCCCTCTAGAGGGCTGAAAAGGGATATCAACTAAGGGTCCTTGATGGAATAAGGCCTTAGATTAGAGAGCAAGCTTCTAGATGGTTTATGAAATCATGTAGTAAAGACATGCCTAGCTACACTCTTACTCTTCTTTAGTTAATGACCCACTGAGGCCACTTTGCTTTAAAATACCCAAATAGTGCTGGGCATGTAAATAAAGACTTGCTGAGCCAGAATGAGACAACACTGGAGCTCTACAACACTCTCACCAAGAAAGAGAAGTCCACACCACACTCACTTTTTCTCATGTTTTCCAAAGGCCCACCCTGAGTGATCAGATAATTGGGGGGGATCCATTTGGTAAATGTCATGGGAGTAGAAAGAAGTGAAGCCACAGCCAAGGCACACCAGAGCAAAGAACTTGTGAATGGCTTCGAGGATCACGCACTGGTCACATGTTCTGAATGTTGCCCAGTCAGGACATCCTGGGCAAACAGTCTTTAGTCTCAGTCAGACTCTTTCCTGGAAGGATCCCTCATAAATAAATCTTGTATGAAGGGAATGTAAATGGCTTTTTATAGGAGTTCTTGTTTACTCTGGCTGACCTTTGAGCCACAGGGCTTTCCAGTTGAAACTACAATTTTTTTCTTCTGATGTCTTTTCATGAATGATAATGAAAATATTTGGCAAGGCATGCTTTTTTGTTTTCAAAAACACCTGTCTATTTCTCTATAATGGCCTACTATAGTCACTCAAATTTATAAGTTGAGAAGTCCCCTCTACTCTCCAACCCCCACCCCAATTTGGAGGAATCTGTCTGGTAAGTTTCTGGTCAGCAGAGGCACAGTTCATTCCTATATGTGGGACACAGGAGATTATTTCTTAGCCAACTGTAATTTCCTATCCCAACTGTAATCTAGCTCATAATGTAGGCAGGGAAAGAGATTTTAGTCTGTTTTTTTAGTTTGTCTAATATTAGATGCAGAGTGTTAAAATGGTTATTTAAATGATGACTAAAAAAACACCTCACTGCTAAAAAACAAACAAATATACAAAAGAAAAAACACTCCTCACTATTCTCTAAGTAATTCTTAGCTGTAGTGTTTGGAAGCTCAAGTAAGGTTTTCCATAAATGCTGTGCAAAATAAGATATTTACTAAGTAAAGAATAGTATAATTTAATGGCGAAAATACCCTTCTTTTAAAGCTAAGATTTTCAAAACTATTGTGTGCTAGTGGGATTGCCCAAATAATTGCTTCACAAGTTAAATAAAAGATTTTAGGAACCAATTATTAGATATATCTACTGATTTTTTTCCCACTAAAAAGGTCACTACAATATACTGAGCTCTAAATTCATAGTCTAGTTTTCTGGGAATTGGGTCAGCTAGAAGAACAGCTGTAGCTCTACAACCCAGAAATCTAAATCATGACAAGCCAACATACTACAGCTCTGGTTGGAATCTAAACCAGCAGAAATTTCTATAAAGCAATCTGACAAAATGCACAGTTTTAAATGTTCACATCCCTTCATTCACTGATTTACCTTGTTTGAATCTATATTAATAACCTAAAATGGTGACAAGGCTTTATAAATAAAGATACGCAATCACCATTAAAAAGTTTATTGATTTTGAGAGAGAGGGAGGAAGGGAGTGGGAGAGAGAAACATTGGCTACCTCCTGCACACCTCCTACCAGGAATCAAGCCCACAACCAGGGCATGTGCCCTTGACTGGGAATCAAACCAGCAACCTCCTGGTGCACAGGATGACAGCCAACCAACTGAGCCACACCAGCCTGGGCTCACTCACCATTTTTAACAATTATAGTATACCCAGTATAATAGAACACTGGTCATTAAAAATAATGATTACAAAGACTTTTTTAATGATATGGGAAAATGTTTATGATATAATGATAAGTGGAAGAAATCAGGACACACAATCATATCTATAACATGGTATCAACCTGTAAGTATAACCACAAACATACATTAAAGACTAGAGGGAGCCCTAACCGGTTTGGCTCAGTGGATAGAGTGTCAGCCTGAGGACTGAAGGTCCCAGGTTCGATTCTGGTCAAGGGCACATGCCTGGGTTGCAGGCATGATCCCCAGTGGGGGGGGGGGGGGGGGGCGCGTGCAGGAGGCAGCCGATCAATGATTGTCTCATCATTGATGTTTCTATCTCTCTCTCTCTCCCTCTGCCTTCCTCCATGGAGTTTCTTCAGCCCAGGAACCCGACTTGCTTTATAGCCAGATGCAAACATTCTACAGTTTACCAAATGTTTGTGAAGCGTTTTCACGTGCCTCATCTCACTTGGTCCTCACAGAGGTCCTAGAGTAGGTACATAGGGGACTGGTAGAATCCTATTTTCTTTTCATTAGCAAGACAGTGGAGATTTAGAAAGTTTAGAAACTTGACCCCACTGAAAAGAAGAAATGGTGGAACTTGAAAATGACTTCAGGTTTTCTCACTGTGCAGAATATAGTCAAACACTGCTGCAGTTAAATATTTTACCCTTTGTTCTCCCTGCGTGATCTACAATGATAATCTGCTTCATGTTGATATTTACTGCTGTGTTGCTGATAATTACCTGGAAGAGAAGTTGGGGTGCTTCACTGGGCTGGAAAAAGTTTAGCTAAATAAGAAAGCAGGTCTAATTAAGCAAGTTTATTCTAAAGAGCTAATATGCTAATTAGATCAGAGGGTGGAACAACCTTCCGGAATGACCTTCCAGATGACCTTCCTGAAAGACCAGTGGGCAGGGCCACGTGGGCTGCAATGGGCTGAGCCCCTTGCATGAATTTCATGCATCGGGCCTCTAGCATATATATAAAAGGCTAAGTTGACTTGCACATGTGCGATACATATAAAGCTCTCGCTGGCGCCAATCGCACGCGTGTGTTTCCATCTATCATTGTCAACTGTGAATTTGGTTGACATTTCTACTATAGAGAAAGGGCAAATAGCAATATTAAAATAGTTCTAATTAATTTCCTTTCAATGTGCATGAATCCGTGCACCGGGAACACTAGTTTTATTGTAAGATATAACAATGCCAATTGTAACTGGAAAATAATAGCTTTGCTGTTAATGAGATCCTCAAATGTATAATATCAAACATGTTAGTGAAAAATAAACACAAACAGTAGTAGGTGAAATACTCATTACTTAATGTAGTTTCTTCTAACACACAATTCATACCACCTCATAACAGTGTGCCCATACCACAGAGGTGCTGGCATGCCAGGAGAAATTAAAGGCACCCTGGGGAAAACAGATCGTCTATAGGTCTTATATGTAAGATTCTTGTCTGTTGGAGCTCTTAGGTTGGAGTAGATAAGGACAAAGTAAAATATGTTTCATTTTATTTAAGAATCATGAAAAGATGAAGATCAGCTGGTAAACTTTTTTGGGGGGGGGCGGTTCATAACAATGTGGTTAGACTAGGAGGCACTACTATACTTACACATGTTTCAAATAATCAATTTAAAAATCTACTGATAGTTTCTGCTAGGTGAGAAGTTAGGTTAGGCCAGGTACATACTTGCACCCATGTAACAAATTGAAATAGGTACAAAGTAGATCTTCCCTTCCACTGTTGATCAAACAGTCTCCTAAATTCAGATGTATAGTTTTAATTTAGAAGTTATTGACCTGAATATACACTGTAAACCAAAATGTCAGGATATATCTCCGTACCTATGCTCTATTGTAAAGGATCATGCAATAGCAAAAACTTTCAATCAGAGGACATCCTATGTTGAACTATGGATTTGTTTTATGCAAAATTATTTTACATTTGAAGTAAACTATGCATTAAAACGAAAAGAAATTAAAATAATTGTAACCTAAATACAAATGGCTATGTGCTTAATTTTCTTCCCAAGAACTCAAAAGTAAAATAGTAACAGACTACACAATTAAAGGCCAGAAATTCAGAATGTTCTGATTTATAGAACAGTTAAGATCTACTCTATTCTTTAGCTCTTCAGGTTTAAGAAAGAAAATTAAGGGTGGAGTTCAGCAAACCTGTCACTAGCAGAGCTTGGCTTTCTCCTTGGAGAGAGCAGTAACCAGACTCTGCTTATTACAATGAGAACCTGCACTTAGGATAATTATGGCTTTGTGAGCCATCAGCATCCAGCAGGCAGCATTTGAAATTTCATAGGCTCATTATCAGGTAGGAGAAGTACTGTAACTGAGAGCTGCCAGCTGAATAGATTACAGAATACTGCAAGTTGTCATACTGTACTGTACTACAATGCTAGAGGGAAAGCAGGAAAAAGGAAGGTTTTCTTTTTTAACTCATACAAAGTGAAACAGGTAAGCAAAAATGAACTAAGATTAACTATAAGTTAACACCCAGAGATAGCCACTGTTAACATTTAGCAACTTTTTTCTACATACATATTACCCACATAAGGAGGGTCTTGGTTCATACTCAGAAATCATTTATTTTATTGCCTAAAGAAACAGGCACTGATTTGGTAAGAAAGCAGATTTCAAACACAAAAATTACCAAGCATTCCTTTTTTTCTCTCTCACAGACACACAGATCTGAACTGCTATAAGCAGATTTAGCTACCTCTTAAAATGGCAGGAACTATCATGATCACTTAATAATATGAAATGTATTGGTATTTTTTAAAAACTCATCATCTGAAGCTCTAGAGGAAAACCAAATGAAGATTTTGTAATTCCTATTAAAATTACCTGTTCTGAAAATCAGCAACCATGTCCCGCCTCTCCGAGATCTTGGATGAGCCATCAAGCCTCATATAGGTATGCTTCCTGTAAACCATATATTCCTGCCAATCAAGAGTAAACATATATAATTAGTCTGATGAAAATTACTGTATTCCAATTCCCACAAGCATCTACTCACTTTTTACCTCATCCATACTGTGAGCAAGTCATTATATCCAGAATGAGGAGAAACCAATCTCAAAAGTATGGGAATTTAATTTGTGAGTTTACTGCCAACATGTAAAAATCTAGGGTAACCTGAAGACTACAACCACTCTCAATACCAACTTGGAAACTAATCTTATTTCTCTAGGTTTCTGGATAAACAAAAATAAACAAAATGAAATCTCCAAACCAAAATGGCGGGGAGCAGGCCTAAGCTGCAGTCAGGCAGCACGGACATCCTTAGCGGACATCCTCAGTGCTGCCACGGAGGTGGGAGAGGCTCCCGCCACCACCGCTGCACTCACCAGCTGTCAGCCCAGCTGAGGGGCGCTCCATCTGTGGGAGCGCACTGACCACCAGGGGGCAGCTCCTGCGTTGGGCATCTGCCCCCTGGTGGTCAGTGTGTATCATGGTGAGTGGTTGTTCTGCTGTACGGTCAATTGCATATTACCCTTTTATTATATAGGATACATATATTTTTACTATATCTATTTGTCTCCAGGTAGTTCTGTAAGGACTTTGATCATCAAAAAGGGGCAGAGCCCCACAGGCGTGGCTCAGTGGTTGAACGGTCAGCCTATGAATTGGAGGTCACGGTTTGATTCCCTGTCAGGGAACATGTGCTGGTTGCGGGCTTGATCCCCAGTAGGGGTTGTGAAGGAGGCAGCTGGTCAATGATTCTCTCTCATCACTGGTGTTTCTCTCTCTCTATCCCTTTCTCTTCCTCTCTGAAATCAATAAAAATATGTATTTTAAAAAGAGAGATTAATACTGAGCTAAGAAAAGAAATTTAATATTTCTTTTACTCACAAATTCTGGCTATATCAAAGTTACTTAGCCATCTCTCCAAAAGTCTAGGCTGTGGCCCAGCCTGTGTGGCCCAGAGGTTGAGGATCAACCAATGAACCAGGTCACGATTCAATTCCTAGTCAGGTCATATGCCCAGGTTGCAGGCTCGATCCCCAGTAGGGGGCATGCAGGAGGCAGCCAATCAATGATTCTCTCTCATCATTGATGTTTCTATCCCTCTCTCCCTTTCTGAAATCAATAAAAATATATAAAAAAATAAAAGTCTAGGCCATTTAGAGATGTATAACCAAATGTTCGTCTGGAAAAAAATGCCCAATTTCTTCTGTTAATTTTAAGAACTGTGCCCACTCCCATTCTTAGTTCAGCGATCCTAAAAACATCTAATGACTTAGTGCCAAATTAAATTTTATTTTGTTAAAATAAAAACACAAATTCTAATAAATTCGCTAGTATTCATAGCATTTTTGAAATTTTATTTTAAAAATTGATATAGCTCTGGCCAGTGTGGCTCAATTGGTTGGAGCGTCGTCCTATGTGCCAAAAAGTGGCAGGTTTGAGTCCAGTCTGGGCACATGCCCAGGTTATGGGTTTGATCCCTGGTTGGGGCAAGTGTGGGAGGTAACCGACCGATGTTTGTCTCTCACACTGATGTTTCTCTCTCTTTCTTTCTTCCTCCTCTTCCTTTTACCAACCTCCCTTACTACTCTCTCTAAAATTCAATGGGAAAAATACCCTCAAGGTGAGGATTAGCAATAAATAAATAAATAAATTTACTGAAGAAGCCAAAGGGGGTTTTGGGCAAGATGTACTCTTAGCATTTGAGTAGTGATTCTCAACCAGGATTAAAAATACCTGTGCATGGACCCACCCCAGGAATTCTGAGTCTGTAGGTCTGGGCTAGGGCCTGGCCTGGCTTATTAAAAAAAAATTTTTTTTCAAACCTTCACCTGAGGATATGTTTTTATGATTTTTAGAGAGAGAGAGAGAGAGAGAGAGAGACATCAAAGTGAGAGAAAAACATCTATCAGTTGCCTCCCACACATGCCTAGACTGAGGCTCGCACTGTAACCTAGGTATGTGTCCTGACCGAGAATCAAACCTGCAACTTTTTGGTGCACAGGACAATGCTCCAACCAACCGAGCCATCCAGCCAGGGCTGGACAGGTTTATTTTTAAAAAGCTCCAAAGATGATTGCAATAGGTGCTCTGTATCGGCAGTTAAGAAAAACTCCTACAGAATCTTACTATTTCAAATATGGCCCTCAGATGAGGAGTACTGGCAACACATGAAGTGTATTAGAAATGCAGGATAGAGGGGCACGCCCATACCTAGTGAATCAGAATTTGCATTTTAATTTTAACATGTGTGACTTGTAAGTACACATAAATTTGAGAAACACTTTGTAGAACATATCCTTATGCTGTTTTTAAAGCACTGAAATACTTTTTTTCCCAAGTAAAATCCTATAAATCTCAGTACCTAGGTCTGTTATTCTCTAACCCACTCCACAAACTTGAAAGCCAGTGTCTTAGAATACAAGTTACCTATCTATACTAATAAAAGGGTAATACACTAATTAGACTGGGAGACCTTCGGATGTCCTTCCAGACAAAGCCATGGTAGTGGGGCCAAGGCAGAGGCAGTTAGGGGCAATCAGGGGAGGGCAACGAAAAGCGAGCTGACCGGTGTGTGTGTGTGGGGGGGCAGTTGGGGCCGATCAGGCCAGCAGGCAGAGTGGTTAGGGACGATCAGGCAGGCAGGCAAGCAGTTAGGAGCCAGGAGTCCTGGATTGCAAAAGGGATGTCTGACTGCTGGCAGTTGGACATCCTCCGAGGGGTCCCAGATTGAAGAGGATGCAGGCCAGGCTGAAGGACAACCCCCCCCCCCCCCGCATGCATGAATTTCATGCACCGAGCCACTAGTACTAAATAAAAGCAAGCATTCACATACCCAATGGTGTAACATCAAGTGACTAGGTTCATCTTAAAGTAGTAGTGATGATGATGGCTCACACTTATACAGCATTCACCAAGTGACAATCACTATTCTACGTACTTTACCTGGTTTTGCTTATCTAATCCTCACCATAGCCTTCAAAGGGAGGTGTTATTATTGTTACTCCCATTTTACAGATATTAAGAAAGGTCTTTAAAGTGACAAGGCAGTAATGAAGCTAGGATTGGAACTCAGGTAGACTTGTTGCAAGCATGTCAAACTCGCGGCAGTGGTCGGCAAACTCATTAGTCAATAGAGCGGCAAACTGTGGCTCGCGAGCCGCAGTTTGCAGACCACTTTTCTAAAGCCTTTGGTTTAACCCCTCTGCTGCTTAAATGGAACAGAAGCACACCACCACTAGGGGGTAAAGGGGGTACAGGGGGGTGGGGGGGGGAGAGAAGAAGCCCATAAGGCTTTTAGTATATTTTGTTCATAACCCCCATCCATCATCATCATAAAGGAAGAATAATTGGGCACTTGAAAAAATAAAGGAAAATGCTTACATATCTATAACATGAACTTCCATTCTGACACTTCTTTTCCATTTCAAAGTTGCCTCTGATGTTCACTTTAATATAATTTCACTTTCATAAAACGTTTTGGGAGTAAAGACTCAGTATGATCCACAAACCTGCAGATGTGGTGTAACTATTTTCCTGGACGTGTCCCTTTACATCTTTAGAGTCTATCACCAGCAAAAAGTGAGGCTCCTTTCAATGTCTATTACAGCCTCTCTGTTGTCCAGGTAAGTTGCACCAAGTGAATGAAATATGGCAGCCATCCCTCCCATATCTAATACAGAATCCTTAGGAGCAAGACCCAATCATGAGGCATTTATGGGTCCAACATAACCTGCCTTCACACTACTTGTGTTATATCCTTTTCTCCTATACCCCATGCACCAGTCACAGCGCACTACTCCCCCAAATATCATCATCTACCTTCCCACCTCTGTGCCTTTTTACACCTGGCTTCCTTAGACGGGAATGTACATCTCCTTGATGGCTGAAATTCTATTTAAGTTCAGTTCCGATGTCACTGTCTATGTAAAGCCTCCCCCAAGTGACGCAGTTAGAAATAAATGTATCCTCCTGTTATGTTCAGCAATGTTTATGCTTCAGTATTTTTGGCACCAGTTCACGGTACACTTGAGTTATTTGTCTGTGATATATATTTAGGTACACACACACACACCCCTGCCTACCACCCCAAGATACATTCCTAGCAGTCAAAGACCACAGTGAACTGATATTTACATCTGCCCTAGCTCAATGTCTTACTCACAGTTGGCATGAAAAATAAGTAAACTAAACAGGATATAGGGTGATTGTAAGTTGACACATGTCGTTCTACCAGACTTAAGACCTAATGAAAATGCTAGTCAACAGTGACTGCAATTTGCTTTATATTCCACGGGACAGTTTTAGAATACCCAGCTTTTCAGTATGTTCAGAATCACAGCTTCAAAAGGTAACTTGAAGCTCTAAGAGAAGCCAGCTCATAAATGATAGAATGTCTGTTCAGGATGAATCCTTCCCTAGTGAGGTACTTGTTGACTGGGCAAATTATACAACCCAGTGTCTCAAATGTCATTATTAGTTACAGATTATCTGGACTTAACTCTGCATTGTACTATTTTCAGATATTGGTACAATTCAAGATCTGTCTGGGTTTAGTACTTAGCAATTACACCACATATGCACCAGTTGGCTAAACCTTTCCAAGTACCTTTGTCGTATTTCATAGAAAATACTGAGGCTTATTTCCTTAAACTACAGACTCAGTTACTTGATGCATCAGGAATGAATCTCAAAAGAGATGACCCAGAGATATATAATGTAAGTCATCTGCAGAGAATTAAAAGCTCTCTGCAACAACCCAAACTATGGTAAAAATGAAGGTAGTATGAAAAATTTTGACATAAAGTTGGACACCACCATCCCAATTGCACAGGGCCTGTCTGCTTCCACAGTACCCCCACCAGCCAAAGCCCTACAGGTGACTCAGTAAATCCATCATATGCTCCCCTATTTATGTCCTTGACTTCTGCCCATGGTACTCTAAAAATTCTTCGCCCTGGAAATTAAGCAGTCTCCTTTTATATCCCCTATCCAGAAATACTATTTGGATACCATGGGGAAGGATAAAACATTTCAGAATACAGAATTCTATTTGAAAGAAGATCTGATATATTCATAAGAAATTTAAATTAAAGTCAGACTTTTGCCCAAGAGAAAGAGGCTATCGATCACATTAGAAAATACTGAGCAAATAATAAGTGCCTAGATCTAGTATTGCTCACAAAATGGAAAACTGGCCATATAGAAATATGTGAACATTTATTGTCTTCTAGTTCTGTCAGTCCCAGATATAGATAGCCAAGGCTGAAGCATTGAACACAAATCCCCAAAGGCTGCTGTATGAAAGAGATGCTGACATGCTCCACATCCACAACAGAGCGTCAATGCCCCTCTGAGTTTCTAGCTATGGCTCTATTGAAAGCTTTTTGTTCCCTCGTTGACATACAGGGTACAGGATGTCAAGGGAAAAAGAGAATTCTGGGGGAAAAAATTTAAAAAAATCTGAAACACCAATAAAAACCGCAATACACAAGGTGAGGGTCAAGGTATTTGTTTAAAGAACAGGTTACACGTACTAAGGGAAAGCATGTATATAGAAGGGCCTTTCTAAAACCTGCCTCTTAGGTTCACACACCAGTGATGTTTTAAAACTGAAATGACTCTAACAAATGTTTACAGTGAAAGATTCCATTATGAAAGTAAACCCACACTACTCTGAAAAGGTAAAGAAATGTACACCTAATCCTGGACTGTTCCAAGATCCACATTTCAATAAATGATAAGACATACACTAAACATTGTGAGCATTGTAATTCTACGTCCACAAAATAAATTTCATTTACGGACTATCCTCTTGGAATACAGAATGTGGTTCATTTGGGTAAATATTAAATAAATAGACAAAAGAAAAAATAAATGAAATTTTAGGAAATTTAACGTAGAGGGAGAAAGAACAGAATAGTATTAAGAAATCTAAACAACAGTTTCATTTTAGTTTTTCAGTAAAACATACAAACAACAGCAACATTTTTGGCTTCAGCTTCCTAGATGCATGTTACACATATGGCTAAGGAATGTTAGCAATATGAAATTGAGCCTTTGAATTTGCTTTTCCCTAATTCAGAATTCCTCACAGAGACGCAACTACATTTAGAGAAGGTCTTCATGCTGCCTTGTTTGCAAAGTCTACCCACAAAGTTTATCTCCCCTTCAAAAAACCTGCTGGATTAGAGAGAGATTGGAAGTGACTGTAGGGATAAAGTTTAAAGCACTCATCTTGAACAAAATTCATTGTTATACTTTGATTTATTTATTTTAGTAATATTTATGAGGAACTAGAAGTGTGCAATATACAAGATGACGAACTAAAATGTAGAACTATATCAAACTTAAACCACCCACACTCACCTTCATCTACCAGAGCTAGCTTTGAATTTCCTCTAATATGAATCAACTTTTCTGATTCTATAACATACTCATATAATCTTAGAGAAAGAAAAATCATCATCTCCCTTACAAAATCCTTAACATACTGCTTTTCTGTGATTCTTAGCAGTAAGATCACTATTTCACCTATACTTCCCTGACTCTAGGGCAAGGCCCACATTCACTTTATCTAAAAAGGGCCCCACTGAAGGAAAGTTAACTCATTGTTTTGGCTGTTGGCATCATCTGCTTTGAACAGAACATTAAAGATGCAAGCAATCCTTATATTTTAAATTACTGCTATTAGGACCTTTAATATGGTCAAGATTTACATTAAACACAATGGCTTAATCACCTCTCTTACAGTCACATAAGCATTCTGCATCATTTAGAAATAGGTAACCTACTTATCATACAAACCAGAAAGTTAGGTTTGCTGATAGCATTCTGGGGCTAAACACTACATTTAATATATAAAAGCCTAAGCGACCATTCAACCGGTAGCTCTGACGTATACTGACCACTGGGGGCAGATGCTCAATGCACAGGCATGGAAACATGGAACAGACTGATGAATCTCAGAGGGAAGCGGGGAGGGCAGAAAGAGATTAATCAAAGATCTTATATGCATACTAGAGGCTTGGTGCATGAATTCGTGCACCAGTTAAGTCCCTTGGTCTGGCCTGTGGGGATCAGGCTGAAACTGGCAGTCCAACATCCCCCGAGGGGTCCTGGATTGCGAGTGGGCGCAGGGCAGGCTGAGGGACCCCACCAGTGCATGAATCCATGTACCGGGCCTCTAGTATTAAATATCAGATGTAGGGATTAAATTGTAAATTGATCTCAAATATCATTGATGTCTCTTGCTAAAAAAACTGCCAGATTATTTACAAAAAAAGAGCCTGCTACCAAATTCAAATAAGTTCATTGTGAAATTCAGCAAGCCAGCCTTGGCTCCCAAAGAACCTAAAAATTATTCCCTATTGCTACCCTTCATCCTTCTGTACCAATATAAAAATATGATCCCTACTTCCTTACTCCAAGATAGGGATAACCTGGAATTTCCACTTCTTACCAAATATTCCCTGGAGTAGCAGGTTAGAACAGAAAGCCTTAGATATATAAAATCTCCACAGAAAAACATGAGAATATTTATACAATACTGATATCCAGATGCTTTAGCCTCTACACAAGTGGTTTTCCAACATTTTCCCACCAAAGATTTACTCTAATGGTTTGTGATTATTTGTCCTCATGTTCACTCTCCTGTTTCAATGTCCATGACTTCTCTCCCTCAAGTAACAAGCGACTACTCAGACAAGAAAACAGAGAGAATGTCATCACAGAAGTAACTAAAGAAACAAAAGCTGCCTTGCAAAATAAGACAGCTATCTCTTTCACATAACCCAGTGGTTGTCAACTTCAGTTGCATATTAAAATTACCTTAGGAGCTTTTTCTTATTTTAAAAACATATTTTTATTAATTTCAGAAAGGAAGAGAGAGGGAGAGATAGAAACATTAATGATGAGAATCATTGATCGGCTGCCTCCTGCACGCCCCTCCCCCACACACTGGGGATCAAGTCTGAAACTCAGGCATGTGCCCTGACTGGGAATCTAACTGTGACCTCCTGTTTCATAGGTTGATGCTGAACCACGGAGGCATGCCGGCAGGGCCCATTTATACATTTTAAAAATTAATATTCAGAGAGTGGAAGCGAGAAAGAAACATTGATGTGAGAGAGAAACATTGATCGATTGCCTCCCACACATGCCCCAGCTGGGGACTGAACCCAAAACCGAGATGTGTGTCCCGACCTAGAATCAAACTGTGACTTCCTAGTTCATAGGTCGATGTTCAACCACTGAGCAATGCCAGACAGGCACCTTAGGAGCTTTTATATGTCCTGATGCCTAGGCCTCATTCCAAACTTATTAAATAAAAATCTCTGGGGATGGAACCAGACTTGAGTATTTGTTAAAGGTCCCCCAAGAGACTGCAATATGTAGTCAAGTTGAGAACCATAACATTAACTCAAGATGAATAGCGGCTTTCTATTTTTTTACCTAAAGAAGAAATCTCAAATCTTATTTTCCATATACAATTTCAGAGGACTTTTCAATAAATTCCTAGGCTCTGATATACTTTACAATTAGGGAATTTCTTCCCTAGTAAAGGAAGGGAGTAGGGGGTGTTCTATTTCATTGGAATAAGGAAGGAAGCAGAAATCCTTTGCATACTCTCACATCTGCCAGGAGTTGCTTCTTCTCCTTTACAGACAATAAAATCACAAAGCTGTTTGAGTTCCCATTAAGCAGGAGTAGTAATAGTCGTAGATATCTGATTCCTACAAGGTGTCCTAGGTTCCTTCTCCTACCTCCAGTAGGTCTATCATCCTGGTCATCTGGGAGTAGATAAGGACCCTATGTCCTTGAGACTTGAGCCGAGTCAGCAGGACATCAAGGGCATACAGCTTTCCACTGTCAGTGATGAGGCTCTCCTTGCCTAGGGAGAAGAAAGGGGGAAGGGGAAACTGTATTTAATTGAAGCAGCAAAATCACTCACTGCAAAGCTGTATGCAGCCAAAATTACTGCAACCAGGATGCGTGTCATCATGAGAGCAGGAAAGTATTCTAGAGGAGAATGCAAAGCACTGTTAAATCGTGATCCCATAGTGCTCTGGGAAGAAATATCCTGAAAGAGGAAAGTGTAGGTACCTTCCCAACCCATAGTTCCTAATCAGACACAGGCATCTGAAAACTTCCCCACTCCAACCCTTACTCAGGTACAAATGGGCATTTAAAAGTGATGTCCATGTCATATCTTCTGTAAGTGACCTGAGAAACCTGCTGTTTCTTTTTCCATATTCTCTCTCGATATCTGTTTCTGCTAGTCTTGTGGCTAAATGGTTTACTTTCTGGAAGTATGAGAATGTAAAGAAACAAGGCCTGCTCTTGCCAACCCCTGGAGTCACTTAAATACCAAGAAATGCAAATAAACATACCCTCTTCTGCCTTTTATTTAAAAAATATTTTTATTGAACTTTAGAGAGAGAGGAAGGGAGGGAAAGAGAGAAAGTAACATCGGTGTGAGAGTGAAGCATTGATTGGCTGCCTCCTGCCCTCCTCCCAACTCCCTCCACTTGGGATGGAGTGTGAAACCCAGGCATGTGCCTTGACCCAGAATCGAACAGGCAACCTCTCTGTGCATGGGACAATGCCCAACCAATTGAGCCACACCAGCCGGCTCTTCTGCCTTTAAAAAAACAACTCAACTCCCTCTCCTGGATGATTTCAAATAGGTTGGCTGGTAAATGCCATTATCCTAAGCTATAATTTAATAAAGACACTCTAGGGCTTGTTCAGCTTTTTAAAAAGATTGATGTTGGGTTTCTGTGAAATGGAAGCTGCTTTCACTCACTAAGTTGTACTGTCTCCTTCCTCTTCCCATTAAAAAAAAAATAATTTCAGCCAAAGATCTTAAAGAATACTTAACTCACAAATTTTCATCTTATCCAGTCAGTATCATTCAACTCCCATCACATTTCAGGAAGTAGAGTTTCCTGTTTGCAGACTGGTCCATAAACATGCCCTGAACAATTGCTGTTATTAAGAGGGGAAGAGTTGAGGCTTAAGGGGCTGGGAGATTTAAGAGCATATGTGGAAGTGACTGGGGAACACAAAAAGGGAGAGAGAAAGGCTAAAGTTATTATACAGACAACTAACTGCTAAAAGTAAAAAAGAAAAAAAAAATAGTCTATCCTTAGTTTCTAGGTTTGAACCCATGGATTTTCCTCAGAATTGTGAAGCAATCCAAGGGTTCTCAACGGTCATTTCTCAGTTCTTGCTACTATTTGCCAAGTGCACAATTATTGTATAAACTGAACAAGAACGGATGTGCTGACAGCACCATAACAAATCATCAGCCACTCTGTTTTGCTACAAAGCCACAGGCCCTGGATGTTTACTCCTCTGCTCTGTAGCCTGCCTTTTCCCACCTTCGGAACGCTGCCAGGCTACATCTCTCCCTCCACCCCCTCTACCCCCTGATGCTGTGACACACACCTTTGTTCAGCCTCACAAATTTTCATCTGTTTGGTCCTGTTTAGATTGAAATGCTCTTCTTTTTGCTGGTCTCCTTACCAACACAATCAAATGATTGCAGCTGGGACAGAACTGATTGCTAAGCCCTCTCTCTGGCACCAGACAAGGAGAACTATACAAATCCAAGTCTGATGAGGGAGCAATACTTTCATAGCAACTTCAAGGTTTTCTTCTTGTCACAATTACCCTTCTCCTTTAATTGGATTCCCCAGGGTCCCTCAATTTTGATGGCTCCTAAACATTCCCCACAGAGCTACCAATCAATTTTAGAAAATTTCTTTTCTCATTAAAAGCACAGCAAGGTGAAAAAAAAAGTCCATATATTTTTCCGTCATGGAGCAAGAGTGGGTAAACTAAGCTCATCCGATTTCTACAGCCTGCTAATCTCTATTTGCATATACTCCCTCAACACAAATATTTAAGGGTATACAAATGTCTTGCATCTGAATTTTTAGAAGTTTCAATTCATCTCAAAATCATGATTCAATGGTTGTCACATATTCCTGCTTCCCACATCTATTTTAATTTGCTAAACAGAATGAATTGATGCTAGAATTCGGAAACCTCAGAGATGACGATGTGCACACACTTTGATGGGTAGAACTCTGATGCACCTGAGAGAAGCAAGAAGTGGTACCTGTTGTTAGCCTGTTATTGTGTAGGTGGGGGGTGTGGAAGTGGACAGACTGGATTTCTTTGGACTGCCCTGAAGGAAAAGGCCTAAGAAGAAAGAGACTTCTGTAATAGTCTTAAAACACTTAAATAATGAACAGCATTTGTTTTTCTGATGAACATGATAGATAGAGGAAGTCAGCCTCTAGTATTTGTCCTTATAAAGATATGCAGAAAAATTGGTTTCTTTGTATACATTGGTGTCTTCTGGGTCTGGCATCCTTTACACAATTTTTTCGTTTTTGTTTTGTTAATCTTCACTTGAGGATATTTTTTCCATTGATTTTTTTTTTTTAGAGTGGGGGGGGGGGTGGGAGAGAGAAAGACAGATAGAAACATCTATTTGAGAGACACATCATTGGTTGCCTCCCGAATGTGCCTCAACTGGGGTAGGAATCGAACCTGCAACCCAGGTATGTGCCCTTGACCAGAATCGAACCCATGACCCTTCAGTGAGCAGGCTGACACTCTAACCATTGAGCAACTTGGGCCGGGGCGGTTACCCAATTTTTTAAGAGCTAGTGAATTTGCATTGGGCTAGAGTACAACCTATTGCTAAGCAGGGTGTAGAGCCAAGAACACAATTTCCTAGAAATTAGGCTGATTTTGCCAAGTCAAACCTGTGCCCAGCCCCTTCTTTAAAACAGCTCAAGAAAAATGTTGAAATGAGCAGACTTACTTTCTTGCAATCTTTCCTACAATTCTCTCTTATATTCCTATAGTCTTATAGTATTTTCACTTTGATACAGGTTCTTATTGACCACAGTGTTAAGATCCCGCTCAGAGACAAAACGAATATATCTCATGGCAGTAAAATCAGGGTAACATTAAATAATTATCTCCTTTTACCAAGGGGAGGAGACGAGACTTTTGAAGGGATTGTAAATCCTTCTTCCAGTGAACATGGAGACACATTCAATGTGTGAAATCCAGGAGATTTTGGTTAGTTTCTCAAGGACTGTAATGGAATCAACCCTTCCCAAGAAAACAGAAAATGTAAAAGTACAGAGAAAAGAGATAAACTATAGGTTTCCAGTGGCTCCCTCCCCTGCTGCCCTGCCCCAGCCAGTCTACAGAGCACAATAGGGTCAGTGAGGAGCTGGTTGGTTCTCACAGTAAACAGCCAGTGAGGCTGGTGCTTTTTATCGATGCGAAAAGAACTCAGACACTTCCTGCTATTTAAACAAGGTCCATTTTTCTTTCAAAGAACAGGAAAAGCCACAAGAGATTCCCACAGCGCCAGCAATAAGTCTTCTACTCCTGTACTGGGAACTAAGCAGCCAGAATGAAGACAGGAGAAAGAAGAAATAAGGTGTTGTCTTGCTTCTTTCAATACCTGTGTTCATCTTCTGCCTGGGATTCTGTGGTTTCCATACCTGCTGGATTCTATATCTCTATTCCCACCAGTACTCAAGCATTCTTTATACTTGGGGTTTCCCCTCATTTTACAACAATATACCTTCACTCACTGCTTTCAAATGTTCTAAGTCAGTTATGAGGCCATTTACAATACTGTTCTCATATACCCAAAAGGTATCTTCCAGTTCAGAGCACCCCTAAAGCTACTATAGCAGGTTTACAAAGTTAACATTAAAATGGAAAAACCAGGCCTTAAACCCTGATCCACTTAACTCTTAGAAATAGCAGATTCTTTCTTTTGAATGTTTATCTCTAGTTTACTTCCGCTATATGCCAATAAAATGAATACAATAAAAATATCAGAGAGTGTGGACAACCAAAACTAACAAGATAGCTCTAAGCTACTCAGTTTGCCTGCAGGTGTAAGCAAAGAACATGAGCTCATGACCCCTGTGCTCAATTTCCTTAAAAGTAGTCTCACTAAAGCAAAGAAGAAAATCTAGTTTCCTTCCACCCCATGACCATGACCCTGGGAGGACTGGGACTCTGCTAGCATTTTGACACAAAACACCCTGTTTTTTTTTCTGGTTATCATTCAGATCTCCTGCGTCTCATGCAGGACACTGTTTACGCTACTTGAACTAGGCTTTCTGTGAGTGACGACATTCTCCTTCATCCCCGTGGCAATGGCACAAGACAACCATGACTGAAGCCTTTCCTACCAAGTATATTTGTACCTCCTCCCCTTTTGTAAGAGTGGCGTTCACAGCTGTAAGTTTATTAAAGGAGAGTATTTAAGCACAAATCTAAAACACATCTCTCTACACAAGTCACAAATTACTTAAATATACTTACCAATAAGTTAGTTACTAAGGGCAGAAGAAACAGAAACCCAAAACTTTGAATTCCAAATACCTGAAACCACCACATGGAGCATCTCCCTGGTTTTGTCCTTGCCAAAGCTGTTAACATATTTCAAGAGAACAGAGGACTCACCTGGAATCCTGATGAAAGACCAGCCATTCTGAGGCCTGATGCTCCACAGTCCTCCAGCTGGCTCTGGGAAGAACTGGGACCGTTGATTTAGCCAGTCTGTTGCCAGTTCAGGGGCCCCATTCAACAAACACTGCTTGGCTGCCAGACTCCCTCCTTCCTTCAGCACTCGCCGCTCATACTCTGCACTTCGGTCATTGCAGTAAGAATCCAGTGGCACTGCGGTGACCTACAGTCAGAGTCAAATGAGATGGTTCTTTCACATTTTCCACACCAACTAAGCCCTTTGGGAACCTCAACTTTGAAATCAACTAATTCTTGGGCTATGTGTTTTACTTTCCCTGTTCTAACAAACTAAACTTTCCTTAATAATGATTTAGTGAGCCTTCCCAGGTTCTTATAACATGAACCTACAACAAAACTAAAGATCCAAAGATTGTTGGAGTTTGTGGATAAACTGGGATATCAGGTCAGGAATAATTCTATCATTCATATATATATGATGGCTTTGCAACTCCCTTCACTGCTGGATGTTGCTTTGGCAAAGTTGTATTTGCCGAATAGACTTAGAAAGCAGGATTTAAGTAGAAATGGACTTGTTGCCCCCTATTGGACCTCATGAGTTTGCTGCTTACGTATTCACAACATGACATTCTATGGTTCTGCATATATCTTGATCCAGGGCTCCTGCCAAAGAAGCTTACCAAAACATCAAAAAATATTTCACTAAGAACTGTTTTTAACAAGCACCCAGCATCTTAGGCTGAGCCTTGAAAATACTGCCATGGGATATATAAACAGTCAGCTAGCTTACTATGGAGCTGCAGGTGTCTCTGCAGAGGACAAGAGAATACCAAAACCAGAGAAAGCGCATCTTTTACCAAACACCCACAGAATGTGCTTGCGGATGAAGCTGACCTGAGTTTGCTAGGGCGCAGTGCCATCTATTGTCCAGATGCAAAACTACAGAGGGTCACAGCAAGCTGGGCCCCTAGAGCTCCAAAAAGCAGACAGGCTCATACAGAAATTGGCTTATCCAGGTAGCACTAACAGAAGGTTTTTAACATCTCATATTACATCTATCCTCTCCACAGGCATTTATTTCCAAGTTATATTTTTCCCACTGAAAGTTGAGCATAGGAAAATAAATACTGAAATACAAAACAGGTGGATAAAAATTGGGCCTTTCCCTGCTATGGTTTGTCCTGACAGTGGCCCAGCAGATACTGGACCAGAGCCAACATCTACCCTCTAAGGTATGAGTACCAGAACCTCACAATCAATATCTGTTAATTCCATAAAAATGGCTAAGCAAGCAGTGGTGTGGACTACAGAAGTATGAGCAGTTCTATATATCTCAAATAGCATGCATACTCTTGGATGAGTAAAACAGCCTATGACAGACTCATACTGGCCAATTTTACACTCAAAGATAACTGCTTTGGGTTGTTTTGTTGTTTATTTTGTAGAGCAGCGGAACTTATATAAAAGACTTTGGGCCCACAGTCTCAAAATGAAAAATCAAAAGCTAGAAATTCAGCCTGAAGGAATACGGTGAACAGTGACACAAGGGAAAACATTTCCCCTGCCTGGGACTCATTACTAGGCAGTCTTACCAGTTTAAAAACACACCAACTTTTTTCAGTTATAAACTTTCACCCATTTCCCAACTTACTTTTTGCTGATATCCTTCCAAGTCTAGGACTGAAATTGGGAGGTTTGCAAGGCACAGTTCTTAGTGAAATATTTTTAAATGTTTTGATAAGCTTCTTTGGCAGGAGCCCTGGATCAAGATATATGCAGAACCATAGAATGTCATGTTGTGAATACGTAAGCAGCAAACTCATGAGGTCCAATAGGGGGCAAACAAGTCCATTTCTACTTGAAGCCTGCTTTCTAAGTCAGCTCTGTCTTAGATAGTCTTGACCCATGTGGCCTTCCTGATGGTTCAGAAACGGGGCGATGAACCATGACATACTATTTTCTCCTTCCCACAAATGGAAATGCATACTCCTTTCAGTACTACATAAGCTAACCTGTTTCTTGCTTCATTAACTTCCTAAACTCAAGTATCTCAGGGGCTGCCTCCTCAAGCATTCAGCGCGTCCTTCCTGAGGACACGTATATTCCTGCTCTAGCTCTAGGAAGCGTGACTGCTCCAAGCGCTACAGTTTTTTAATAAGATGAATTTCCAGGTCTAGTTTATGACCCCTGCAGAATTATGTTCTGGGCTAATGAGAAAACAGCTCCTATAATTCCTTCCTTAATGGCACAGTTCTTCCTGAACTGACCCTAGTTTTCATAGCATGTGCCAGGAAAATTTGTTTTAATCCAAGGCTAAGGTTGAGGGTTCAAAGGAAGTCAGTTTCTCTCCATCAGAGATGGGTGAGAAATAAATATAATTAAGACATTGCATGAAATGTTACCTTACACCCCAGGCCTGATCTGAAAGGTAAGAATTCGTGTATGTGTATATAAAATATCCAGACATGTTTAAAGCTCTTTTTCTTGGCCTCAAAACCATCGTGTAAGTACTCCCATTTTCAGGAGGGGCTGAGTAGGATGCTGGAAAGGAGCCCTTGGTCCAATGATAAAAGCTTTCTCCTACTCCAACTGCTACTACATCTTTATACTCTATGACATCTCAAGCTACTGTTTATTGTTCTTTATGGAAACAACAGCAGCACAATGCATGACAGTTTAGACCAGCGATTGCCAACCGGTGGTCCACAGACTACTGGTGGTCCATGAAGCCTGAAAGGTTGGCCACCACTGATTTAGACTTCTGCCTCCTCAGAAAACAATACTCCAAAGTACAGTTTGGGTGCATATGTGTGACTATGTTCAGAAAATAGGGTTGTTCTTCAGAGTGGTTGGCTCTAGACTTTGGAATGGTACAAACGAAGAATTTTTATGTCCATAAATGCAATTATAATTCGAGGCAGTTCACTTTTTATTGGTTCCATAAAATACTGGGATTATGAGAAGTAAAAATATGTTGACATACTGCTCTCAAAAATTTAGACTTCCTCTTATCAGGCCTTGTGGTATACACATCATATTAGGAGAGTGAGAAGGAAAGAAACTACACAACCATAAAGCCTGAAGGCTTCTTTCTATGGAAGCACTTGGCTTTAGATGTTTCCTAAAAAAAGTGCATTTCTCTGTATCAACTGGATAGTCAATGTAAATCAAATGAAGAGGACCAGTAGCAAGGGAATCAAATTCATGTAACACATGACCAGCAGAATGAAATCTAGGCAGGCAGGAGTCCACGGGTCTCAATAATATCTCATTTCCAGTCATCATCTTTCTTTGGACACTCTGCCAGATTCTGATCTTTCATAACTTAATAAAGATGCAAGCTGATATAAATGATGGTAGAAAAAAATCACTAAGGAAGATTCAAAAGACTCTACCTTCTCTGAATAGAACTGTGAAAAAATTAAACTTGCTAGGATGAGTGAAGGAAACAAGAAAAAAGCACACAGAAGGGTAAGAAATATTAACCTCTTAAGAGTCTCCTGGCTACATGAAAGTTGCCCCTTAAAGCAAAAGAAAACAAGACAGAAAGACAAAAACTTGATCTCTGCTCAAAGTATAGTCCAATGGTCGGCAAACTCATTAGTCAACAGAGCCAAATATCAACAGTACAACGATTGAAATTTCTTTTGAGAGCCAAATTTTTTAAACTTAAACTTCCTTTAACGCCACTTCTTCAAAACAGACTCGCCCAGGCCGTGGTATTTTGTGGAAGAGCTACACTCAAGGTGCCAAAGAGCCGCATGTGGCTCGCAAGCCACAGTTTGCCAACCACGGGTCTAGTCACATCTCTACTCTGCCTCTCTTCCCTTCATATACTTCTTTGAGGTTGTATCTGGCATTGATCAATAAAAGACAGAAAGAGAGAAGATGTAAGCGAAGTAAACCACCACAGCATGCCAAGGGAGCAGCCTTTGCAGCAATGCTGTCAACAATCACCCGAGTGCCCTGTTTTAGTAAACAGGTTATAGGAAGAATCCAACAGGTGCTCAAAGTTAAAACTGCAATATAAACTACCCCCAGTCTATAAAAAAGATCATGACTGCTGAATGGCAAACACTGCACAACAGACACTTTTCAGAAGGAACATACTTGTGAACCACAGTCCAGGCAGGATTGCTAAGGAAAGTGAGAACACTAGACTAAGAAGTTTCTTGAAGCCAGAGTGTTATGTTTCCTTTTGTTACTTGGAGACTGCACTGAGGCGATAAGGCCAGATCAAATCTCATTGCCAATCTGGCCCCCTCCTCTGAAAAACCCTCAAAAACCTCAATGCAGGTGACAAATGGCTCCCTCTTCTTTTCAAATATTCCACTGTCCCTGACCTGTTGTCAAATATCACAATTGTTGTTGGGTGATAATCTACCTGACAGATGGCTTGCTGCCATGGTAGATTAGAGCCCCTGACTAAATGAGAGGAACTACAGAGGAGAGTCAAGGTCAGGGGGGAAAAAAACACAACTATCTACCATTCAACTATTCTTTTAAAATTTTTTATTTTTTAATCCTCACCTGAGGATATGTCTTCACTGATTTTAGAGAGAGATGGACAGGTGAGGGAGGGGAGGAAGGAGAGAGGGAGGAGCAACGATGGGTTGCCTCCTGCATGTGCCCTGACAGGGGGATCAAACCCGTAACCTGGGTATATGCCGACCGGGAAGCGAACCCATGATGTTTCGGCACATAGGAGGCTGCCTCCAACCAACTGAGCAACACTGGCTAGGGTCAATACAATTCTTAAACTAACCCAGTTCAAAATGAGAAATGCTGTCTTGGGAAAGCCAAGACTGTGGTGAGGATGCTTTTTCTAACTACTAAGGATTTATATGTTTCTCAAGGTCCAAATAGCTTAAAACAGTCATTTAAGATATGGATGCCTTGAAAATTTGTTTATTTCTTCTAATACCATCTACTTTGTCTCTTCCCTTCTGTGGCACTTACTCGTGGACTGGCCACACACAAAAAAGATGGCAGCTCAGTGAGCAGGCAGCAACGAAGCGAGGAGGTAGCTGATCTCCGCTGATGGATGACCTGGTCTGAGTAGCCACTCACTGCTTTACAGTGGCTGCTGAAAACCAGAGACTACAAAACAAAAAGTCAAATTAGTGCCATTGATAATTATGGTTAATGTAATCAAAACTGGAGAAAATATCACAAGTTAAACATCTGATTTAAAGGCATTCTTCCTAGTATATATTATTAATTCTAATAAACAAACACTACTAAGAACCAAAAGTATATTATAGACAAAGTCCATACTAATTTCAAAATGTAGTTTTATTAAAGTACCTAAGCGTCATTTCTAATTCTACCATTTTCTGGAAAAGATGCTGTTAATTATAAATGGTGATAGCAAAACCTTCATTAGAGAAAACACTATGTATGTATGTATGTGCAGGGAAGTTTGGTTCATTTGTTATACCATGGATGCAAACTCATGTGTTGTGTTTTTTTTTTTAATATGTATTTATTGATTTTAGAGTGACAGAGGAAGGGAGAGGGAGAGAAACATCATTGACAGAAACATCAATTGGCTGCCTCCTGCACAACCCATACTGGGGATCGAGCCCGCAACCCAGGCATGTGCCCTGACCAGGAATCAAACCGGCGACTGCTCTGTGCATAAGGCAATGATCAAACTGAGCAACATCGGCCAGGATACAACTTCAATGTCTTGAGTTAAAAACAATGACCACCAACAAAATTTACTTTAAATTTTTCTTTAAGGCAAATCTGCTTAGCATCACATGTGTGTACTAACATAGTGCAGTGTAATTCTAGTGAGGTTAGCTATTTTATTTATGCAATGACATCAATACAAATCGTCAGAAGAAGAAACAGTATCTCTTTAGTTCCTCTATCTATCATTTAAAAAATATAAATTCTTCATTTAGATTACTGTATCAAAAGTACATTTTCTTTTTAGTTTATTTTATTGTTAATCCTCACTGTAGTCTAGATATGTCCCCTCTCCCCCATTGATTTTTTTGAGAGTGGAACGAGAGGGGGCAGGGGAGAAAGAAATATTGATGTAAGAGAAACACAACGATTGGTTGCTTCCTGCATGTGCCTCAATTGGGCCCGGGGATCAAACCTGCAACCCAGATACATGTCCTTGACCGGAAATTGAACCTGAGACCCTTCAGTGCTCAGGCTGATGCTCTAACCACTGAGCAATGCCAGACAGGGCCAAAATATATTTTCAGAGACTCCACAGCTCATGTTAAAGCTTCAGTTTACAGCCATTCATATAAAAGATATAAAGTATGGAATTTGTCAGTGAGATTACATTATTCTATTTTTTTAAATATATTTTTATTGATTTCAGAGAGGAAGGGAGAGGAAGAGATAAAAACAACGAGACAGAGAATCATTGATTGGCTGCCTCCTGAATTCCCCCCACTGGAGATCGAGCCCACAACCTGGACATGTGCCCTTGACCAGAATCTAACCTGGGACCCTCGTCCACAGGCCGATGCTCTATCCACTAAGCCAAACCAGCTAGGGCTACATTGTTCTATATAACAGATGAAGTTCTTTCTTTGGTGTTAAGACATTTAATGTTGGATCCTCATTTTTTATTACTTTATTACTTCTGTTTTACTGGTTTCTTAAATAAGGCAGGTTGATAAATAACTATACAGATGAAGATAATACACAATGTAGTTAAATTTACACACTGCTGTCAAGTCAATAAAAAAACAAACTGCTAGATGAACAGTTACCAGCATCCTCTGCAGGACAATAGTTCCAGTTCCAGTACCAAAAACTTCCATTACCATATCTTCAAGGCATCTTTATTCAATACATATCTTCTCCCAAAGTAAATGAGTTCTTTAGGATCATAGTTTGAGAAGTCACCTCAATTGTCTAGTAGGGCATGTGTATCATAATCAGCTTCCAAGAAACAATCAACATCTAAATAATGATCATGAACAAAATAAAAGGCTTTAACTGTCTCCAATACAGGTGGGCCAGCTTCGGTGGCTTCTAATCACACCATAGGCAAGTCTTTGCAATGCTTTATTACAGTGGTAGGTCCATGTAGTTTTGCCCAGCCAGCGTGGCTCAGTGGTTGAGCATCGACCCATGCACCAGAAGGTTGTATAGTTCAATTCCCAGTGCCCCGGTTGCGGGCTCAATTCCTGGTGTGGGGCATGCAGGGGGCAGCCAATCAATGATTCTCTCTCATCATTGATGTTACTCTCTCCCTTGACCTCTGAAACCAATTAAAAAAAAAAAAAAAACTAAAAAAGAAAACACCACCACCAAAATAATGGTGGGTCCATGTAGTTTTGATGTGCTTGACTTTTTTCTCTAGATATTGAGGTCCCTGTTATTACCCACAAAAGAATTTGAAGCTTCTGATAGTTTTTTGTTGTTAATCCTCACCTGAGGATATTTTTTTCAACTGCCTTTCAGAGATAGTGGAAAGGAGGGAGGGAGGGGGAGATGGGGAGATAGATAGATAGATGAACATCAATGTGAGAGAGACACATTGATTGGCTGTCTCCTGAACACGACCCAACCAGGGCCTGGGATCGAACCTGTAACCCAGGTACATGCCCATGACCAGGAATAAAACCCGAGACCTTTCGGTACAAGGGCCGATGCTCTAACCACTGAGCACATCAGCCAGGGACTGATAGTTTTTCAACATTGTCTGTGTACTCATCTTTATGTTGGCTAGCACCTACATGGAAGTTTATTAATCTCTCTCATTTATGTCCATTATCCTCTGAATGCCTAGTGTGAGGATCATTATGATTATCAGACTGGGTGTCACCTGATTCTTCCAATACTGAATACTGAATAGCAAGGAACATTACCTTAAAAACCCTATTAATGATGCACAGGTAAAGGTAAAAAAAAAAATGTAGCAAATTTTATGGTTTTCTGAAAGCGCATTTCTGATTATCAGTGGCAGCTACTCTTGCCCCTCCTGGGGGTGGAGAGAAGACACAAGTCTAGCAACTATTGCTCATGTCACCTGGCTACAGTACTAGTAGGGCTGCTAGTTGGGATGTCCACTGCCACTCAGGTAGCTGAGGTAGCAGCAGTAGCTGACCTAAAAACCTTCTTATTTCTTTGTATATTTATTTCATCCTCACCTGAGGATATTTTTTCCATTGATTTCTAGAGAGTGGAAGGAAGGGAGAAAGAGGGAGGGCTGAGAAAAAAACAGACGTAAGAGAGACAGATCAATTGGTTGCCTCCTGGACCCTTTGGTCAGCAGACAGACGCTCTAACCACTGAGCGAACCCACCCAGGGCAAGACTTGTATTAAAAATCCTCACCTGAGCATATGTTTATTGATTTTAGGGAGGAGTGGACAGGAGGGAGGCGGGAAAGGATGGAGAGAAACAAACATTGATGCGAGAGAGAAACATCCATCAGTTGCCTCCCATATGCACCCTGACTGGGGGTTGAATATGCAACCCAGGTATGTGCCCTGACTGGGAATTGAACCCACAGCATTTTGGTGTAGGGATGATACTCCAACCAACTGAGCCACCCAGCCAGGGCTTACCTAAAGACTTTGAATTCTTTACTAACTTCTAAAGAAAAATAACTAAACAATGTCTCTGCCAGGAATTTCTTAAAGTCACTCTGATTTTAAATATTCTCAAATAGCAAAAACCAACAGAACCCTCTTTTTATGTCGCTCCTAGCTTATAAAAGTAAAAGATGAAAGCATAGCCCTAGCTGGTTTGATTCAGTGGATAGAGCATCCGCCTGTAAACCGAAGGGTCTCAGGTTTGATTCCAGGCAAGGGCACATGCCTGGGTTGCAGGCTCGATCCCCAGTAGGGGGTGTGCAGGAGGCAGCCGATCAACGACTCACTCTCATCATTGATGTTTCTCTCTCTCTCTCTCTCTCTCTCCCTTCCTCTCTGAAATCAATAAAAAATGTATTTTTTAAAATCCTTAAAATAAAATAAAAATGATGAAAGGATAAATATTTCCTTCAGTTATTTTCTCTTCAACATTATAGTGATTAATAAGAAAGGGATACAAATTTCACGGTAGAAAGTCCTTTTAACACAATATGTCATTTGCCATACAGTTCTGGAAAAAATCCAACAATTCTATTTCCAGAGGTGGTCATTCTCAAATTAGGACATGGTCACTTATCCCCAATATGAGCTAGGTTAAGATGGTAGTCTCATCCTAGCTCGTCTGGCTCAGTGGATAGAACATCCATCCACCTGAGGACTGAAGGGTCCTGGGTTCAATTCCAGTCAAGGGCACGTGCCAGGGTTACGGGCTCTATCCCCAGTAGGGGGTGTGAGGCAGCCGATCAATGATTCTCTCTTATCATTGATGTTTTATCTCTCCCTCTACCTTCCTCTTTGAAGTCAATAAAATATATATATAAAAAAAAGATAGTAGTCTCATTGGAAGTCACTAAGTCAAGGTGATTTACAAATTTCTGATTCCTGATTTAAAAAAAAAAATTCACAGGTCAAAATGTTCAATATATACAGCCTTACCTTTAGAGAAACCCTGACTGCCCCGCCCTATTTTACTTAATCTATACTTTTCTAGATTACATTCTCTTAACATTGATTCTACCCAACCTTTCTTAATACAGTGAGTCCGTGGTACAACACTATCCACATTCACTTCACATAAATGACATGAACTGCTAGACACAGAAAAATTCAACACGTATAAAAGGACACAAAAGACACCTTAAACACCACTGTGTAGGAAGCTTGAGGGGATAGGACAGAAAAGAAGGGTCATTATTTCTTTAGTCTATTATGGTCTAAAACAAATTAGAAAAAAAGAAACAGAATGTCACACTGTAAGAGATGTAACTTGGTTATAATGTGTCCTAGGTTTTGCTATTCTGTTGTCCCTTCCTCATGTTTTTTAATGTCTCATTACATTGTTGACAATGGCAGCTGTATGCATCTTGCTGCCAGCACAATAATGTACACAGCAGTGAAATCAGGCTTTTGTAATTCTTTTGGCCCCATGTAAAAGTCAAGTGAAAATAAGTAGGGCAGAATGATAGAAAACACAGACATTTTCCCCTCAGATACAGACATACCCATTCATACATAAAAAGTAAAAATAAATAAAATATATATGTATATTGATTTCAGAGAGGGAGAAATAGAAACATAAATGATGAGAGAGAAACATTGATTGGCTACTTCCTGCAACCCCCTTACCCCCAATGGGGATTGAGTCCGCAACCCAGCATGTGCCCTGACTGGGAATCGAATAGTGACCTGTTGGTTCATAAGTTGATGCTCAACCACTAAGCCACACAAGCTGGGCCCATTTATACATTTTAAAATTGATATTTAGAGAGTGGAAGGGAGAGAGAAACTCTGATGTGAGAGAGAAACATGGATCAGTTGCGTCCTGTACATGCCCTGACCGGGGATTGAACTCGAAACCTGGGTATGTGGCCTGACCAGGAATCGAACCTGCGACTTTTCAGTGTATGGGAAGATGCTCCAACTGAGCCACAATGGCCAAGGCTAGACTTACCCATTTAAAATGGGCTCATATTTTGCTCTCCATATCTTATTTAAAATTTAAAAGAATGCTTATGTTAACATTAGTTCTTCGTTACTTAGAAATTGATTTTTTTGTTCTTAAATAACATCAAATTTAGATATAGAGAGAAGGTCTCACTTTATTTTTTAATGATTTTTTTTTTTTTTAAAATTTCAGAGAGGAAGCGGGAGGGAGAGAGAAAGAGACAGAAACATTGACGAGAGAGAATCATTGATCAGCTGCCTCCCGAACACCCTTTATTGGAGATTGAGCCCGAAACTGGGGTATGTGCCCTGACTGGGAATCAAACTGTGACCTAATGGTTCATAGGTCGATGCTCAACCACTGAGTCACACTGGTTGGGCAAAAAGTCTCATTTTAAGTGAAAGGGCATAATATTTATAAATCAACTGCTAGAGTACATGGATTCTAGTTTCAGAGATATTTTAAGTGACCAAACAAAAACAGGGAAAGTAAAATAGAGAAAAAGCCTGAACACAATGGCTTCCCAGAGCTTTCTACAAGAGGTATTGGCAGCTCTCACAATTTAAGGAAATGATAGATAGATACTGTAGTTGCAAATTAACATTTAGTGAAAAAGTTTTTGAAAACTTCCTGTTTGGGGGATTCTTCATCAATAGTCAAAGCTCTCTAAGCCTTTATTAGAGAATAATGTTTAAAATTTAAACATACACCACTCTTTAAAAAAATATTGTTTAGGTCCTTTTCTGTATTTTAAATTGCAAAATCTGAAATGTCCCCAATTTCATGAGGTAGTTGGCTTACTACAGTCAGAGCATATTTAAGCTTTCAATATATATGATGCCTAATTACCATGAAAAAGTTTGAGACTGAGATAGGAAATGGAATCAATGCTAGTACTCTGTTCCTGTCAATCATCATTCTTAATGTAACATTTAACTGGTTATAGTATAAACTCTGTTTTTCCTCCCCAAAAGATGGCTAAATGGTGTATTTCTTATAGAATTTGGTATATTTCTTTTAACAAAAAAGATTCATATGTGTCAGACTTGCATTCTTTTTTGTTTTGACATTTGCATTCTTTAATCCCTGCAAAACCATACAACAAAGGAGTTCTGTCTAAAGCCCACAGTGGCAAGGGAAATATGTGACAATAAATTTATGCAAGTTTTTAACTAAATACTATTTCTTCTTGAAATTCTCACCAGCAAAGTAGGGTGGAGCACAATGAAATTAATTGGAACATAGCATAACAAAAGAAGAAAATATCAGATAAGCATTCATGTCAAGAAAGAGACTTTTAAAAGGCCCCAAACTTTGTTCAAAACAACAGTGTCATCTGTTATTCCCTTGATGTTTATGTATTATCCCAAAGGCATATTATGAAAATGATACTTGAACTCTGTAACACAGAATTCAAATTTCATATTCACTGCCAGGTGAGAACAAGGGTGTGCTGGAGGGAAAAAAGGTTCTCACTGTCCTGATTCATTGCATTCATGCGGGGTCGGAGTTGAGGGTAGAGGGAGAGGAAGACGTTAGGATTGGGTTAGAATGCTGAATATGATCTCAATAGTATGTGACCTGTGATAGCTCACCAAGAATAAGATGACAACATGTAGCTAAGTCAACACTCATTATCTGTCCTCAGAAGAGTAAGAACAAAGCCTTCACCTCAGTTCTGATGATAGAAAGCTGTATTTAGGAGACAGGCTACTGGAACAATACCTACTACTGTTTATAAAAGAAATGAAGGCATAAAAGGGAAAAGAATGAAGGATTCTCTGCCTTAAGAGGATAAAGCTGACTATGTGAAAATTGATTCAAAACTAATTTGGTAGCTACAAAGGAATTTTAATTCAAAATTATTATTTGAATAGTGCAAGAGAAAGATTCCTGACACTCACTTCTGATTTTAGCATTTCCCCTCTCTCTTTTCTATGTCTGCTTGAGAATAACACCAACCTTTACTTTTAAGAATGACCTTGAACATGGAATCTAGATTCAACTCACATGTTCTTCCATCAAAACTCTGAAATGTAATTTGTGTTTACTTGAATATTAAAACAAGGCTACTCCACTTCCTAGTATCACAAAAGAAAGCAAAACAGAGTTGGAGTAACAGCATCTCTTCAGCATTATGTTTATGAATAATAAAATTTATATAATCAGAAGTAAATTGGCAAATCAAATGAAAATGAAAGATACAGAAGAGAACATAGCTTGCAAGGAAAAGTTTTGCTCACAAGGGGTTAGGTCTTATGAGCAATGAATTCCTCCTGTTGGAGATGAAAGCCAGATATTATACTGTATATAATATAAATACAGTTGACATTTGCTGTGGCTAATAAAACTGTAGACAAATGAATGACCCGGAGAGCAGGGAGAAATACCAACATCTTCTCCAGTTTAAGAACTTTCATGGTGTCACAGTCAGAACCTGTCTATAGCCTAAGCCAAAATCTCAGAACAGTGAATACCAAAACAAACTTTATAATGAAGTAACCAATATAAAGGCATCAGCCCAGCAGTAAAGGTCTATGGTCCTTTTGAGATGTTCACAATTTTTTGGATATCCTTTTCTTCAAAAGGTGGAATGTAATTCCCTTCCCCTTAGGTGTGAGCTAGATGTAATGTCTCCCAAAACTAGCTCATAAGGCACTGTGGCTCCTCCTAACTCTTTTTCTCTTGAGTCATTCACTCTAGGGGAAGCCAGCTGCCATGCCATGAGGACATTCAAGCAGCCTCATGGAAAAGTTGATACAGCAAGGAACTGAGACCTCCAGCCAACACCAACTTGCCAGGCATGAAAATGAGCTACCCTGGAAGCAGATGCTATGGCTCTAGTCAATCTTTCAGGTAACTGTAACCCTAGCTGTTATTTTGACTTCCTAAGAGCCAGAACCACCTACCTGAGCTGCTCCCAAGTTCCTGACCAAAGAAACTGTGAGACATTAAATGTTTACTGTTTTAAACTGCTAGGTTTTAAGGTAATCTGTTATGTAGGTATCTGTATAATAAAAGCCTAAGCAACCGTTATGGCTGAACTAACAGAACAACCGGTCACTATGATGTGCATTGACCATCAGGGGGCAGACGCTCAAAACAGGAGCTGCCCCCTGGTGGTCAGTACACTCCCACAGGGGGAGCACTGCTCAGCCAGAAGCCGGGCTCATGGCTGGCAAGTGCAGCAGCAGTGGCGGGCACTTCTCCCACCTCCGTGGCAACACTAAGGAGCAGCAAGCCAAGCGGTAAGGAGCCAGCAGGCAGGCAGTAAGGAGCGAGAGGTCCCGTACTGCGAGAGGGTGAAGGCCAGGCTGAGGGAATTTCGTGCACCGGGCCTCTAGTAACTATATAAGGGCTAATCTCCACAATTGACCATTTTTGCAATTACTCTTGAGATTTCCATACATTAACTACTTCTACTAGTATTCCTCAGTGTCAAGAAGTACATTTAGTTCTCAGCTCAAATGCAGGACAAAAATAACTGATGTACAAAAATAAAAAGTCAATAAATGATTAAACAAGTTACCAATACTACTGATGTTTCCCAACCCATAAGAAAAAGTTAGGATTCTTCACAAAATTCTATTTTAAATACTGAGAAAGATCACACTTTTTTTTTAAATCCTCTCTTGAAGATATGTTTTTATAGATTTTAGAGGGAGAGGAAGCAGAGGAGAGAGAAACATTGATGTGACAGAGAAACATCGATCGGTTACCTCCCGTATGCTCCATGACTGGGAATAGAACTCGCAACCTACATAAGTGCCCTGACCAGTAATCGAACCCTTTTGGTTTATAGGATGACGCTCCAACCAAGTCACTTGGTCAGGGCAAGACTACACTTTTAATTTTAGGCTGAAGGACATTCCCTGAGATAAGAATACACACCAAGTTCCAAAGAGAAAAACAACAATAATACAATGCACCAACACTCACAGGTCCTTCAGGAAACATATATTTCACCTTCTAAGTGCAAGGTGCCTAAAATAACCAGACCACAAAGACAAGAGGGACTATATAAAATGCCCAAATATCTAAATTGTATTCTTACTTGGGGGGGAAAAAGGAATGAAGAAAAAAAGACAACTTGTATAACAGTGCCTTTTTTCAAGCAAATTAAGCCTAGTTTTTGTCTTTCTGGACATTATAAAACATTCTTATGGTAGAGAAGTATCTTTCTATTAATTATAGAGCTCCTACCAGTATTCACTAGAGTTTTCTACCACATAAATTACCCCTTCTTCCTTTCCAGGCTTCAAATCTGAGTCTCCTCTTATAAACTCAACTTTGACTTAAACCCAACTGTCCCTCCTGAAATACCTTCCTTTACATTTTCTTGCTTTTTTTTTTAGGGCTTAGTGCCATCCGGGCTGGTTTCCTTGGTCTTTCCTATATTTTTTAAATTGTCATCCTTCATTACCCACTTGGTACACTTCCTTTCTTTTCTTTTTTAAATTTCTCTATTGATTAAGGTATTACATATGTGTCCTTATTCCCCCATTACCCCCCACCTCCCACTCATGCCCTCACCCCCCAGTTGTCTGTGTCCACTGATTAGGCTTACATGCATGCATATAAGTCCTTTGGTTATCTCTCCTGCTTACCCCCACCCTCCCCTACCTTCCCTGAGGTTTGACAGTCCGATTGATGTTTCTCTGTCATCCCACTTGGTACACTTTCTAATCAGAATCTTTCTCCCTGTAAATCCCTGCATCTGATTCCTTCTGCACTAATCCCAGGGATTGAACCTACAACCCAGATATGTACCCTTGACTGGGAATCAAACCTGTGACGCTTCGGTGTGCGGGTGGACGCTCTAACCACTGAGACACACTGGCCAGGGCAAAAGTGCCATTTCTATAATGACTTTTTCATCCATTTCAACCTAAAGCAATCTTCCTTGACTGGCCGTGTGGTTTAGTGGTTGAACATCAACCTATGAACCAGAGTCACAGTTAAATGCCTGGGTTGTAGGGGGCGTGCAGGAGGTAGCCAATCAATGATTCTCTTTCATTATTGATGTTTCTCCCTCTCTGAAATCAATAAAAATATTTTAAAGCAATCTTCCATTCTGAACCTTACCATTAATCATCTACCTCTAATCTAGCAATTAATTATGTCTTCTTTCAACTTTTACCTTGAATTGTTTTTATTTTAAAAGTCTTTTTAAGTTTTTACATATATTTTTCCTATGTGAATGAATGGCTTTTCAAACTTGAAAACAGGGACCATGACTATTAACAAACCTTGTCCACAGACATTGGTGCATGACAGGTTTGTTTACATATGCTTTCCCATTGGGAGGAGACTATTCTGAAGGTAGCCAGTACCAGGGGGGGAAAAGGAGTATTAGACAACCCCCAACCACTAAGCCAAGATCACATTCTGTCACGGGAGATTCAATCAATCAATAAGTTCTTCTGACATACAAATCAATCTGCCTATTTACTCAATCTCATTGGCCCTTGGGATCAAAGAATTGAAAACAGCATGAGAGAGAAAGAGTGAAGGCTGTGTGAAAAAGAATGCTGGGTCCTCCCTTCTATTACTATTTCTTACTAAATTAGGCTTCTTTTACTGTCCAGATTAGTGGTCTCCAAAGAAAGCACATGCATGTTTCACAATGTAAATAATATGAATATGTTAGTATGTTTCTCATTTTAAGGGAAATAATACATAGGTATTGATGAAATGGATTAAGAATGTTTTAATAAATGGGGACATAAAAAACATTTGGGGATCACTGGCCTATACTATCTACTCTACAGAAAAGAGTTTAAAATAAGATTTATAAGCCGATTCTAAAATTTACATGAGAATTTAAAGGGCCACTCTGGCTGGTGTGGCTCAGCTGGGTGGAGCATTGTCCCATGAACCAAAGGGTCACAGTTCAATTCCGGATTAGGGCACATACCCAAGTTTCCGGCCTGATTCCTGGTCAGGATGCATGTGATGTTTCCAATTGATATTTCCCTTTTGAATCAATGTTTCTCCATCTCTCCTCTCTCCTTTACTCTCTCTCAAAAATCAATAAAAACATATTAAAAAAAAAAAGAAAATGTAAAGGGCCAAGAACAGTCAAGGCACTACTGAAGAACAAAGCTAGAGAACCTGTGCTATCAGTTATCAAGACTTATGAAGCTATAGTTATTAAGATAGAGTGAGACTGGTTCGAAATAGACAAATGGAACAGAACTGAGTCTAGAAACCAACCCAACACTGTAATGCAATGGGTAATTATGTTACAGTAAGGATGGTCTTTTCAATAAATGGAGTTGGGTAAATGGAGTTAGATATCTATATGTAATAAAAATGACAACCCTTAACACAGACCAAAAATCTCAATTCCTTGTACATCTAAATTAGAAAGTAAACTAAAAATTTACTCAGTTGGTTAGACCATAATCCCAATACGCCAAGGTTTTGGGTTCGATCCCCAGTCAGGGCACACAGGAATCAACCAAAGGCCCTGGCCAGTGGCTGTTGGTTGGAGCATCGTCCCATACAGCAAAAAAGGGTACAGGTACGGGAGGCAACCGATCGATGTTTCTCTCTCACATCAATGTTTCTTTCTCTCTCTCTCTCTCTCAAATCAATAAATATATCCTCAGGGGAGGATTAAAAAAAAAAAAAGAATCAACCAATGAATACATAAATAAGTGAAACAACAAATCGTTGTCTTTCTCTCCCTATTAAAAAAAATCAATTAAAAAAATACTTTTGGCCCTAACCGGTTTGGCACAGTGGTTAGAGCATCAGCCTGTGGACTAAAGGGTGGAGGGTTCGATTCCGGTCAAGGGCATGTGTCTCGGTTGCAAATTCAATCCTGGCCCTGGTTGGGGTGCATGTGAGAGGAAACCAACTGATATGTCTCTCTCACATTGATGTTTCTCTCTCTGTCTCTCCCCTTCCACTCTCTCTAAAAAACAAAACAAAACAAAACTTTTGGAGAAAAACACAGAGAATTATCTTTAGACCTTGGTATAGGCAAAGATTTCTTCAACAGGACACAAAAATGCTAACTTCAACATAAGACACCACTGCGAGTTAAAAAGTAAGCTACAGAGTAGAAGATATCTGCAGTACATAAAGAACTACAAGTCTCTAAGAAAAACACAGACAGCCTAATAGAAAAATAAGCAAGGATCTTCAATAAGCATTTCATAAAAGAAGTTATCAAAATGGCAAATTAAGTATTAGAAAGGGTATTGAATATCACTATTCATAGGGAAATATAAATATAGCCTCAGTGATATACCAACACCCAGAAGGGCTAAAATGAACTGACAAGACCACATTCTGACAAGCATGTACAGCAACTAGAACCTCTGGTACACTGTTAATGGGAGTGAAAATTGGTGCAATTGTTTTAGAAAACTGTTTGGGATTATCTATTAATATTACCATATGCATACTCTATGACCCAGAAATTTGCCTATCAGATAAATGCCCCACAAAAGTGCATATAAATTTCAATAAAGGTACGTAGAGTAATGTTCATAGCAGCACTATTTGTAATAACAAAAACTAAAACAACCCAAATATTTGCCTAGAGTAACTTGGGAGAGCATTGGAGAGGATCAGTGAGTGGAAGTGAGCACAAAGGGGCTTCTGGAGTAGAGTTCTGGTAGTATTTTGTGAAGTCATTAAGCATGTCAATATCTCTAGAAAGAAAGCTCAGGCAACAAGAGAAAAGGCTTAAATTTTTAAATATATTATACTTACTAACTCTCCCTGTCTCCCTAATCTACTTGACCTGTTATTTACTAAAGGAAAGCAAATGTCATCTTTTCAAAAACAGTTAGTTGCTTCTTAGAATCATGAGATCAAATAGTTACTAATTAATTTTGGTAGAAAAAAATATTTTTAAACCTCCCAATAACTTAGGGTACTGGTTATCATTTCCAAGTTTCCTACTCCCCCAACCTTTAAAGATGGTTCGCACATTTATATACCAGCCCCTTTCTAATCTTTCTAGACTTTTCTTGTTTTCTGAGTTTCTAATTCACCATATGAATTATAGCAAATACCTCTCAAGTAATATTTTCAGACTATTTCCTGAAAATAGTAAGCATAATTGTAAACCTGTTTTCTCTCTGATGTCACAGTAGGGCCCCTCTTTAAACAAAGGGTCCTTCCTAGGTTTTTTAAATTGTACTAACAATGACAAAAGTACTTTTGTAAACCTCAATAACAGCAAACAAGTCATAATAGCAATGAAAGGCACAAAGCACATACACGATAAATTTATCTCACACAAAACAACAAATAAAAAGAATCCAAAATCCAATTGACAAATTCAAACATCAGCACAACAGATAATTATTACATTTAAGTTTCAGCACTGCTGTTAATATCTGATGAATTACTATGTTTTTAAAATATACTTGTATTGATTTCAGAGAAAGGAAGGGAGAATAAGAGATAGAAACATCAATATGAGAGAGAATCATTTATCAGCTGCCTCCCGCATGTCACCTACTGGGGATCAAGCCCAAAACCCAGGCATGTGCCCTGACGGGCATTTGAACCTTGACTTCCTGGTTCATAGGTAGATGACCACTAAACAACACTGACTGGGCTGATGAATTATTTTTAAAAAGACTAATTTTTGTCAATCATTAAGAAAAAAAAACAATTAAAAACTTGCAGGACCAGAATAGACTATGACATTTAGAAGTGTGGTTTTGATATATGTATGTATGCAAAAATATCATGAACTTTAAGTTTTAACTTTTATACTCTTTTTTTAGCTTTTAAAAACCAGTGTTTATTTTGCAAGTAAAATGTTCAAGAAACTTAAAAAAGGTCCAAAGGCCTATGGATATCCAGGTTTCAGATAAGATTATACGCAGGTGCTGACTATTGGTTTCCCGTTACTAACGCCTAAACATCTATGTGCTGGATTCTGTAGTTCCATGTTGTTAGGGAGTTAATTCCTCCGACTCTTAGCGGTACATCAACATTTACCACAATAAGAATGATAAAACAGTGGCGGTAGCTATCAATGTCATTGCCAAAGGAAACATTTTCTGACCCAGGGAGAAACCTGCCACAGCAAATCCAAAAATCAAAATCGTTAATCCAGTAAAGAAGAAAAAGTGTTGTTAGCAGAATCTATATGAACACTTTCTTTGGATTATTCTCTGCAACGGAGTCCACTGACCATAAACTCGAGGTGTTGCGATCATGATGAGTCTTGGTTAATGCAGCTCTTGAATAACCAGAAAAGTCAAACTCCTTTCAAGACGAGATCAACTTTTATACTCTTAACTAATGAATTTTGGAAATCTGTACTAAAGGATAAGGTGCCCAAAATGTCCTTCTTTACAACACAAACAAAACCAATTTTATCTAGATGAATGTTTCTTGAATAAGAAAAATTCAGTTAAGAGAAACCACTATGAGAAACGGCATAATAATGGTGAGAGGCATATTCTAACAAGGCCATTCTTGGGGGCTGTTCCCATAATAAAACTGTTCAAGTTTGAATCAGTTGGTTCTTTCAAAATCACCTATTTTTATTTAAATTATCTTTGAATATCAGGGATATAATAAATATATACCAAAATATACTAAGACACAGATGGACTTTGATCACTAGAGCTACATGTTAGGGTAATTCTGGAATGAAATAAACACACTGCTCTCTGAGCAATTTCTGGTCTTTTCTTTCATATTAAGAAAGTGCTACTATTCTGTAAAGTCCAAAATGTCAGTTCCTTTCCTTTCATACTATTACAAGAATGATCCAGAATTTTCTACATAGTGACTTCTCTTTTTCTAGTCCTCTAGCTATTCTAATATTGTGCAGTCATCTAATACTGTATTTTTCAAAACATGAGTAGGGTTGGTCATGAAATCATGTTTTAAAAATATATCTTTATTGATTTCAGAGAAGAAGGGAGAGGGAGAGACAGAAACATCAATGATGAGAGACAATCACTGATCCATTGCCTCCTGCGTGCCCCCTACTGGGAACCAACAACCCGGGCATGTGCCCTTGATTGGAATAAAACCTGGGACCCTTCAGTCCACAGGCTAACACTCTATCCACTGAGCCAAACCAGCTGGGGCATGAAATAATTTTTTAGTAGGTTCCCACCAACATTTAAAAAAAGAATAAAAGAAAAAACAACCAGGGTACACTGTATATGTGGTTACATATAGTTTTGTGAATTTTTTGTTTGTGTAATATTTGGTATATCTACATACTTATCAGGTGGTAATATAAAATATTTTTAACTAGAGTCATGATCACAATTCAATAGCCACAGATATAATGGGCTTTATTATATTTTTAATAACTGTTACACATGGAGTTTCAACAACAGAATTCTTTATTTAGAACCTGGGCTAACCTTTAAGGCTAAATACCATGTAAAGATCATCCTGCTTATTTGAAAGCAGAGAGTTCTTAGGATAGAGAGATCAACAAATTACAAAATGCACTGCCTGGTTGGCATTTTAATATATGTATGTTGTAGACTAAAAGCAGAACACTGATTCTACACTTAATTAGCTTTCAGGTACCTGTGGACTACTAGCTCAGTAACTCAGTACACATTCTAAGCCACTACAAGAGCAAATATCTATCCATAACAGAAAATAAAATTTAAAAAGAGGAAATGAAAGTGATTATAACTTCAATTAGATGAACTTTCAGATTTTACCACCAATTTCCCATAAAGCATATTGCCCACATTCATTAGTTGTTATAAGGACCGATCTGAACAGGTGCTCTGAACACACTACTATATTTTTCATAAAGCATAAGAATACAAATAAGTGATGCTTATCTTTGAGTGTTAAATTAAGGTGTCTACAAAAAGGGGCATAATAAACCCTTGGGAGGATAGTGCTTTCTGTACCAAAAATTAAACTACTAAAACTTTATAACTGTAGTGTAATACTATATATTACTGAATGTCAGGTAATTGATCTGTAAGAGGCTAGGTAACTCTTCATGAGATGGATCAATATTTCACTTGTAGGAAGTCATTCTGCCACCACTGACATTATCCCAAACAGACTGGGACCACTTCTATTCTCTTTTTGCATTACTTATCTCCAAGAAAGTACATGGAGCAATGTTTGAGAAAGCAACTGAGAAAACAAAAGAGAAGGAAATCATATGGGTTCGCCAATGTACAGGGGGCACAAACCAGATCCAGCCAAAGAACATCAGGTATTGGATAGCATTTAAGACTAATGACCCATTAAATGTTTAAAAAGATACAAGAAAAATGTCCTATCTTCTAATCTAGTTAAGGAACTATAATATAAACATGCAAATCTCTTTTCAATTCTCCAGTGTTACCCATTTCATTCAGAATAAAATCCAAATCCTTAGCAATAATTATGAGGCCCCCTAGGATCTGGACCTACATCTATCACCTTATTTCCTGTCACTTTCCCCTTCACCTATTTTACAATGGCCAACAATTATATGAAAAAGTACTCAACATCATTACTTTCCATGATAATGCAATTTAAAACCATGAATTACCACCACAAATGGAAAAACATGGACTGAAAATACCAGGTATAGGCAAGGATGATGAACACAACAGCAAATCTCTCACATTGCTGGTGGAAGTGTAAATGTAAAACCATTTTGGAAAATGTTTGGCAGTGGCTACTAAATCTAAACATACAAATACCTGATTATACAGCAAACCCACTTCTTTGGGATATAAACCCCAAAATAAGTACTGCGTAAGCTCATCAAAAGGCATGTATAAGAATGTGCATAGCCCTTTTATTCGTAATAGCTCAAAACTGGAAGCAATCTAAATATCCACCAAAAGAACAGATTTTTTACTTTTTAATAGCATTAAAAAAGAATGCTATAATGCAACATAGATGAATCTCATAGATATAATATTGAGGGAAAGAAACTAGACACAAAAGAGTACATACTGATAATTCTATTTTCTTAAAAGTTCAAAAGGCAAAAATAGCCCTGACCAGTTTAGCTCAGTGAATAGAGCGTCAGCCTGCAGACTGAAGGGTCCTAGGTTCAATTCTGGTCAAGGGCATGTACCTTGGTTGCGGGCACATCCCCAGTAGGGGGTGTGCAAGAGGCAGCTGATCGATGTTTCTAACTCTCTATCCCTCTCCCTTCCTCTCTGTAAAAAATCAATAAAAATTTAAAAAGGCAAAAATAATCTGTGAAGTAGAATAGTGATTACCTTTATTGATTTGTTCTGAATTAGAGGTATTAAATCAGAAGTAGAATGAGGGAGACTTCTCTGGGTGCTAGAAATGTTCTATATCTTAATGTAGGTAGTTGTTGCACAAGTATTTTACACATGTATAAATTCAGAGAGTTGTGCATTTAAGGTCTGTGTTACAATAAAGTTATGTACAAAATATATGTTTTATATATACACATAAATATCAATATACTGCTCCCACGGCTCTGGGAACTTTTTGGCTCCATCAGGCCATTATTTACTTTATTGCTTCTTTTACTGAAAAGGGAATGGAGTACTACTTGGATAGCTGATGCTGAAATAATTGCTTACCTTTAACAAAGGGCAGCTGCAAAGGTTGGGAAAGGAGAGTGGAAAATTAACTCCTAGAAGGAAATCCTTGTTGCTCAGATATCTCTGCTGGCTCTCCCCTTCTGGATCTCCCCAGGAGCGCAGCTGATGGAGCCTGTAGGAGGCTTTCAGAGACAGGAAAAGAGCTAACCATCTGAAACAAATCACAGCAGACATGCTTATTCAGTGCTCCATGGAGGTTTGAGGGTAGTTCACAGCAGGGAGGAACTTTGTCTCTCATTAATATGTCTCTTTCCTAAATCTTGAGCATTTTAGAAATAGTTTTTCCCTACTTTGAGATAAAACCATTTCATATTTCTGTTCTATAAATTCTACCTTTTGCATGACTTGGCTTGCTACTATGAAACCTAAAATCCTCTGTAAAGCTCATCTCAATATTGAAAAATATTCAATCCTACCACAAAAACTCTATCATGAAAACATCCTCCTGTTAGGGAGAGAGCTTTGCCTAATGAGGTCACTATTTATTACATAAAGGCAAGGTAATAAAATAAGGGAAAGCCATTATTACAAAGAATAAGATCATAGAACTAAGTTTCCCGGAACATTTAAGGCAGGCTATGCTGTAATCACTACTGACTAAAGGAATCATTAGCCATCATTTGTCCTATATAAGCGAATAAAATATAGTAGACTAATTAGAAACTACGAAGACCTGAAGACCTGGTAGCACTTGGGAGGAGACCCTGATGTTTTTATTTATGGTACTAGAGGCCCAATGCATGAAATTCGTGCATGGGGGGGGGGAGGTGTCCCTCAGCTCAGCCTGCACCCTCTCCAATCTGGGACCCCTCGAGGGATGTCCGACTGCCTGTTTAGTCGGACATCCCTCTCACAATCCAGGACTGCTGGCTCCCAACTGCTTGCCTGCCTGCCTTCCTGATTCCCCTAACTGCTTCTGCTTGCCAGCCTGATCACCCCCTAACCACTCCCCTGCCAGCCTGATTGATGCCTAACTGCTCCCCTGCCAGCCTGTTTGCCCCCAATTACCTTCCCCTGCAGGCCTGGTCACCCCTAACTGCCCTCCCCTGCAGGCCTGGTCCCCTTCAACTGCTCTCCCCTGCAGGCCTGGGTCCCCCCGCAACTGCCCTTCCCTGCAGGCTCAGTTGCCCCCAACTTCCCTCCTCTGCCAGCCTGGTCACCCCCAACTACCCTCCCTTGCAGGCCTGGTCCCTCCCAAATGCCCTCCCCTGCTGGCCATCTTGTGGTGGCCATCTTGTGTCCACATGGGGGCAGGATCTTTGCCCACATGGGGGCAGCCATCTTGTGTGTTGGAGTGATGGTCAATTTGCATATTACTCTTTTATTAGATAGGATATCATGAGGCATCCAGCAATTATTAAATGATCAAAAGTAAATTAAGACTTCCTAATATAATTTTTTTTAAAAATATTTTTATTGACATCAGAGAGGAAGGGAGAAGGGGAGAGAGATAGAAACCTTAAAATGATGTAAGAGAATCATTGATTGGCTGCCTTCTGCACGCCACACACTAGGGACTGACCCTGCAACCAGGCAGGTGCCCTGACATGGAATCGAACTCTGACCTCCCAGTTCAGAGGTTGATGCTCAACCACTGAGCCATGCAGGCCAGGCCCTAATATAAATTTTCAACAACAGAAAAAGAATGAGAGGCTCTGTAAGATATAACATTAAGTATTTAACCTTCATAGTATTCAACCTTTGTCCTTGCTTATTTCCAATGGCTCTCTCATCCAACAACAAGCAAACTCCTCACTCACCTGGCCAAAAGTCCCTGAAGCATGAGGTTTGCCATTTCTGCTGGCGATACATCAATAAAGCGAAGGAAAGAAAAACAGCTTTCTTCATTAACACCTAGAATATCAAAGGACAAAGTTAAACACAATAACAAGCCAAGAGATAATACTCAACTAAAACCTGTTTGCTAAACTGCTGAATTTTGGCTTAATAATAAAAACATATTTTAAAGATTCTGAACCACAGCTACTTTGATGGAAGTCAGGGTGTCATATTTTTGTACCACAATCATAAGTGGACTAGGTAAACCTATGAGATATGGCACAAATGAGCTACAATGAAGTTGGCTCATTAGTTACATTTGGGGTTTTTGGATCCTTGGCTAACCACCTCCCTCCTTTTACCATGCCAGATCAAAAGAAAAAAGCAAAGGACAGAAGTAAGAGATTCTGAACTATGGAACCTTTACCTTAATACTACGGACAATGTTCTAAGTTGAGCAGCTTCTTTTCCTTAGACTAATAAGAATCCTGCACTGTCTCTGTCATGTCTCAAGAGTGTTAGAAATTCTTAAGAGTCAGGTATGAATTAAAGCTGGAAGGTCAACGTAATATTTTTTTTTTATTGTTTCCTGTTACAGTCAGAAATCACAGCATCTATAGATGAAGATGACTAATTTACTTAAATCTTATCAAGACTTTATAAATAAAAACCTAGCATGCAGACAAACCACTACTAGTTCCAAATCTGTCACTCAGTAAAACAAAGAGAAACACCCTGATAAATCCTTGGCAAACTATCCTTCCCAAAGTTAAAAACACCTACCTTTTCTGTGAAAGAGAGACTGTTGGATATAGTCCGGTGCAAATGGAGAAAGAAGAACCCTTAACCACCTGTAAAGTAAGTAAATAAAATAAATCCAAACCCAAATTTATTTGATTAAAAAAAATATATATATATATATATATATATTTTTTTTTTTTTCATTGATTTCAGAGAGGAAGGGAGAGGGAGAGATAGAAACATCATCAGAGATAGAACAATTCATGGCTGCCTCCTGCATGCCCCTGACTAGGGATCAAGTCTGCAACCCGGGCATGTGCCTGACCAGGAATCAAACTGTGACTTCCTGGTTCATAGGTTGATGCTCAACCACTGAGCAACACAGGCCTCTTTTACAGATCTCTTTTGGTGCAAGTGCATATTTGCACAAAGGTGCATATTTCTCATGTGGAAAAGCTACTAGAAGTGGCTAGGGCCTTTAAGGTCATCCAGGTAAATCCTTTACAGTGCACAGATTTTCCTACCACAAGATCCCTTAATTATGTTTTAGTGAGGAATTCAAACATTCTCCACTAAAATTTTCTCCACAATCCCACATATTACAAAAACACTCTTTTAGAGTAAACAGATATTAATATTTGCTCACCTATCTCGTGAATGGTTGAAGACCCTGATCTGTCCGTGATGGTAGATAAATTTTGAAATCTGGTATGGCTTTAGGGAAATATGAAATGGAGACCAAGTTTCTTGTCGTTCAAATAACTCTGGGTGATTACACACCTAAGAGAAAGGGAAAGAACACAACATTGTTATGTGCAAACATTTCCCTATAAATGATGGGGAATCCCAAACCCTGAATGTTTACCTTTGTGAATAAATACTCTGCCATTTTCATCTCTTTTTAACAGTATTTATTTGGCACCAAGGTTAGAGGCCTTTTACTTGAAGTGGGTTAATAAAGACAACTCCAGGACAACTGATCTAAGCTCTTACCTTTCTAAACTGCATGACCAGATTCATGAGGCTGCTGGTGGTGGTCTGTGCTTGCTGGGTAGAGCCCATAGAAGATTGCAATAAATCCTCAATAGAAATTTTGTTCTTTAGTGCCTGATATAGTAGCTTTTGTCGACTGGTCAGTTGGCAATACATAAGAATCTCAATCTAAAAACCAGTGAAAACATTTATATTTTGAAAAACAGTTTAGAAGGAAATTCAGTATCAACACATGTAAGCCAGGTGATTGAAAAAATATATATGCATCTCTAGAAACACATTATCCCTATAAATCTGTGATGTGGTTAATTATCCAGAAATGTGGTGTTTTTTTTTCCCTTGACTCTCTTTCCCTGTCACTCAATCTACATGCTGTCTCTAGGCAATTTCTTCCATTTCCAATAGCACCAATCATTGCCCATCAGTGACTTACTACAAAAATATATCCCTAAACTTCCCTAGCCCCATATTGTCAACTGCCCACTATAATAAAATAGTAACACTCAGAGAGTGCACAGCAGTTTTATGTTTTTAATTTTAAAAAATCTGTTATTTGATTTCAGACAGAGGAGGGGGGAGGGAGAGAGAAACATCAGTGATGAAAGAGAATCAACTTCCATCAGTGTCTCCTAGTGGGGCTCGAGCACTAAACCTGGGTATGTGCCCTGACCCAGAATTGAACCGTGACTTCCTGGTTCATGGATTGATGCCCAACCACTGAGCCACACCAGCTGGGCGAAGCAGTTTTATATGTTACATATCAGAAAACAATGATCTTTTCCACAATTTACTAAATTGATTAACAGCATTACCATTCACCGAGATGCCCAAAGAGAAAGTATAGTCAGCTTTGATTTCCTCTTTCATACCCCATGTTTAATCATTTCCTAAGTCCCTCAACTCAACCTAGAAATTTACTTCTTTATTTTTATTTTATTTTATTATTGATTTCAGAGAGGAAGGGAGAGGGAGATAGAAACATCCTATATAATAAAAGCCTAATATGGTAAGTCTCCAGTTGTTCATTAAACCAATTAAAGCATTATATGCTAAGGCTGCTCAACCCCTCCCTATGACGTGCACTCACCACCAGGGGACAGATAGTCGATTGGTCGACCAGTCACTATGACATGCACTGACCACCAGGGGGCAGACACTCCGACCAGTAGGTTAGCTTGCTGCTGGGGTCTGGCCGATCAGGACTGAGAAAGATGGTCTGGACACGCCCTGGAGCCCTCCCACAGTCCCTCTCTGACCCCGATCGTGCACCAGTGGGTCCCCTCAGCCTGGCCTGCTCCCTCTTACAATCCGGGACCCCTCGGGGGGATGTTGGAGAGCCAGTTTCGGCCAGATTCCATAGGCCAGGCCGAATTCGTGCACCAGGCCTCTAGTCAATAATACGAGAGAATCATCGATTGGCTGCTTTTTGCATGCTCCCTACTGGGGACCGCAACCCAGGTACATGCCCTTGACTGGAATCGAACCTGGGACTCCTCAGTCCATAGGTTGATGCTCTATCAACTGAGCCAAACCGGATAGGGCTAGAAATTTACTTCTAACCACTTTTTATGTTTTATTCTGGAATCTTCCTGCTGCCAGCCAGTCTCTCCTGATCCTAAAAAAGTTCCCTTACAAATTTTGTAATTCAACTGCTGAAAAAACCTTCAAGGTACATTTCTGCCTATTGTAAAATATTAAAAATTCTCCAATAGGTAGAAAAGACTTCCCATAATCTAACCCACCCAACTGTCCCAGTCTTATCACTATGTCTTCCTTAGCAAGCATGGTCTAAATAATGTCTGCCAAACATACTGTATATCTGAATGTTGCTCTACCTTTGTTCACATTGTTCTTGTTGCCTAGCACCCCTTTCTATAATTTTCCTAGTAAATGCCAACTCATTATACCAGATCTACCTCACATGTCATCTCTGTTTTGATGCCTTCCATAACACTCCCTAAGAGAACTACTCCCTTATCTATGTTCCCATTATACAGTAGTTCACATAGATAATCATTGTATCTCTTCTATGACACAGTATTAGTTATTTGTCTCCTTTGGAAATCTGAACAGAAACTGCAGACTTTACATATCAATAAGTACCACTGGATGGCATGCAATAAGAGTTAAATAAATAACTATATTAAATATTATAATTTACTAGATCAGAAACATTACTGATGCCTAAGAAACGTACACTCTGTACAGTGATTAAGAACCATGCTACATCTTCTGATCACCTCCCTAGCTTTTGTTTTCTAAGTCCTCTGTGATAAAAAAAGCCTCAAGGATCCATTTTTTAAATAAAGTATATTCCTTCCATCAGGTACATCTATGTGACAGTGCTCTTTAATTAAAATCTGCCAGTTTCACAAAACAGCCACCCAGATTTTTAAAAAAGAAATAAAACAAAGGTACACTGCTCCTTTCTTTGAAGGTGTGCATCACCACCACAATCTCCCAAAGAAAGTTATTAATTTCAAAACAACCCATCCTTCTGACAGTGATGGAGAAGAACTAATATTATCAAAGATCTGGAAAGCTGCCTTTGTTAGAAACAGGTGGAGTCTGTGGAATATGGAAAAAAAACTCCAAAGGACTGAGAACTGGTAGAAAAAAAGGAGAATATGGGGAGAATTCACAGGAGAATTATAGAAGTCTGGTAAAGATACCTGGTCTGCAATATTTATAAACCAAAATTATTGGCTTTGTATGAGAAAAAAAAATATTATAACCCAAAGCACATTAAACTTCAAAATCTAACCCTCAGTTGCAGAAATACAGGAGACAGAGGAACATGTCTGACAACACCATGATGATATAATTTGCAAAATCCAGTATGTGGGAAACTCTATAGGACAAATAACTCGGTTTCTTCAACAAAGAATGCAATGGAAAGCAGAGGGAGGGATTAAAAGATACTTAAGCCCTGGTCAGTTAGAGCGTCAGCCCATGGACGGAAGGGTTGCTGGTTTGATTCCCAATCAAGGGCATGTACCTTGGTGCAGGCTCAATCCGTCCCTGTCCAGGAGAGTGTGGGAGGCGACCAATCAATGTGTCTCTGTCACATCAATGTCTCTTTTTCTCTCTCTCTCTCCTTTTTTCCCTTCCTCTCTCCCTCCCTCTCACTCTCTCTAAAAACCAATAGAAAAATATGCTCAGTGAGTATTAAAAAAGATAAAGAGACACTTAAGAGACATGTCACCCAAATGCTATGTGTGGATCTTGCTTGGATTCTGATTTCAAAAATCTAATTCTGAGAGTGAGAGTGAAAAGTGAGAGAAAAAGAGGCGAGAAGCAACTGGGAATATCTGAGCACTGATTGCTATGTAATACTACAATAAAGTAAATGTCATTTTCAGTAGGGGCAATAATGATATGTGGTTATGTATTTTTTAAAAGACCAAATTTTTAGAGATATATATGAAAATTTTTATAAATGAAATAAAAGACATCTGGGATCTGATTCAGAAAAATCGAGAAGGGTAGGGGATACTAGTAGCCATGAGTTGTTCATTATTGAAGCTGTATGGTGACTACAAAAAGGTTCACTATATTATGTTTTCTACTTCCATAATATTTCAAATTCTCCATAAATCAGACTATAAAACAAACAAAAAAATATTACTTGCTGTGATTATTTGACTCATATGAAATCTTTGATCCACTCAGGTTTAAAGGTCTTCTCTCAATCAAACTAATTTACTTTTCAAGCAAACATTTATTAAGAAACATTTTTTCTCCCTGGAACCTAAGGTGGTGCCTAATAAGACTTAATAAACTCATGAGGTTTTCTTTCCTTACCTTGTCAGACAATTCATTTTCTACATCTTTCTTGATTCTCCTCAGCATAAATGGCTTCAAGATCATGTGTAAGCGAGAGAGTTGATCTGAAATGCCAGGAGGACCCCCCCATAAGTAATACATTATTTCAATTTAACATAAGCAAAAGAAAAGTCATAAACATTTCTCACTAAACTAACAACTTTTGTCTTAATGATTATATGAAAGAAGACTGCAACAAATTTTCCCCCCAAGTAGGAGACCAAGGAATCTGAATTTTCCATAGTATCTTCATATAGTGAACTGGGCAAATGCATTTTGCTCTCATTCAGACCAAAAAGACCACCTTATTTTTATTAGAATTCACCTTTATGATGTTTAAAGGAACATTTTTATCAATAAAATAGAGTTCTCATATAGGTCTAATGCAAGCGATCTGTGGCCCCCAATGTCCCCCAAAATCATGTTTTCAAATTATGTCAGCAAATAACAACTTGTAGTATAAGAAATTACTTCTTAAGGACTTTTCTAATAGTTAAAAGATATCACTTCATGTTTCTATAACAAACACTACATGATTTTCTTAAAAAATAATAATCAACAAGATCAACAGTATTGATACACAATGTTAAAAATGTTCACAGTAGAAACAAACCCTATCTAATAAAAGGACAATATGCTAATTGACCGTACCTCCGCTACACCCACAAGCCACACCCAACAGCCAATCAAGAGTTGAGTATGCAAATTAACCCAACCATGGAGAGAGCAGGAGGCTTGGGTTTCCCCGGCAATGAAGGAAGCCAAGCTTTCCGCACACCCTGGCTGGCCGAGGCCTCCGCTTAAGGCTAGAAAGTTTCAATTATAGAAGATAAATAAATCCCAACAAAAATGGCGGCAGCCATGAAGCTGGAGAGAGCAGGAGGCTTGGGTTGCCCCTGGTGATGGAGGAAGCCAAGCTCCGCCCTGGCCTGCCTTGGTCTCCACTCAAGGCTACAAAGTTTCAATTATAGAAGATAAATAAATCCCACCAAAATGGCTGCGGCCTGGAGCAAGCAGGAGGCTTGGCTCCGCTCAAGGCTACAAAGTTTCAATTATAGAAGATAAATAAATCCCAGATACCAGGGCCTCTGCTTGGGTCGCCGGAGGGCATGGCCAGCCTGCAAACCACCATAGGCCCCTCGCCCAGGCCACCCCACCCTGATCTGGGACACCCTTCAGGGCAAACCAGCTGGCCCCCACCCATGCACCAGGCCTCTATCCTATCTAATAAAAGAATAATATGCAAATTGACCATCACTCCAACACACAAGATGGCCACCATAAGATGGCCAGCAGGGGAGGGCAGTTGGGAGGGACCAGGTCAGCAAGGGAGGGCACTTGTGGGCAATCAGGCCAGCAGGGGAGGGCCGTGGGAGGGACCAGGCCTGCAAGGGAGGGAAGTTGGGGGAGACCAAACCTGCGGCGAGGGCAGTTAGGGGTGACCAGGCTGGCAGACTGGGCCTGCATGGAAGGGCAGTTGGGGGTGACCCAGGCCTGCAGGGGAGGGCAGTTAGGGACAAACAGGCTGGCAGGGGAGCAGTTAGGCATCAATCAGGCTGGCAGGGGAGTGGTTAGGGGGTGATCAGGCTGGCAGGCAGAAGCGGTTAGGGGCAATCAGAAAGGCAGGCAGGCAAGCAGTTTAAAGCCAGCAGTCCTACCGGGATCGGGCCTAAACAGGCAGTCGGACATCCCTTGAGGGGTCCCAGATTGGAGAGGGTGCAGGCTGGACTGAGGGAAACACCCCCGTGCATGAATTTTGTGCACCGGGCCTCTAGTTTTAATATAAACAGAAACTAACAAAAATGACCCTTCTAGTATTTTCAGTTTTTAATCACAGGAAAAAAGCCTTACCCCATTCCACAAAGAACAGAATTCTGATAGGGATTTTTCAGGATCTTTGTGGAAATCTGACTGCCTACTCTGTCTTGATCACCCAACAATACAGTAAAACCTCAATATACAGACTAATTTGGGTGAGGAGGTGTCTGTTAAAGCTGAAAGTCCGTTTTATAATAAACTAGGTTTTCTAAATGTGAATGTTAAAAAACTGACAAATTAGTTAGTTTACCTGTTTTTACTCATGTAGACATGTTTGTGTAATTAAAATTTAGTATGTATGAAAAGCTTAATTTCACAGAAAAGTTTTCTGTATGTGTTCCTCTAATTTTACATTTATACTGAATGGGTCTAATAAAGGTGTGCATTTACCAGTCACCTTAAGTAAACAAATGCATACAGCTAGGGTATAGTTTAGTGAACATGGAAACATCCGGCAAGGCATGCGTTAAAACTGCTGCAGAAAGTCACACCACAAGACAACAGAACCAATTACTGCGCCCAATGAGATGTGATCGCATGCTAATCATTCACTGAACATTGCTTACAAGCGCTAACTCTTAGATTTAAATATGTAAATTATAGTTGTAGATATGTAATATTTATTTCGGCAAAATTACAACAGCGCTTTAACAAAAACAAAAAGTTTGTTAATTATAAGCAAATCTTGGTTAAAAGCATTTTAAAATTAACAGGGTTTTAATTTTCACATATGACATAAGGACCAGAAATTTTGTCCATTAAATCAGAAGTCCTTTAAATCAAGGACCACAAAATTGAGGGTTTACTATACAGCAACATCACCTGAATCAATTAGTCCTTTTTTAAATTCTTTTAAACATAAACAAAGTACATAATTTTTTTTTTACTTTTTAAATTGTTTATTCAACTTGATTGCTAAAGATAATGTACCTGAACAAAGGACCATAAAAGCTTCTAGTTACTGTATCTATTATTAAATTGTTCTTTTTATCTCAATTATTTCTTTCTCTTTAGACAAGTATCCCAATAAACAGGAACCTATTCTTTTTTTTCTTTTTCTTTATTGAAAATAAAAAATAATTTACTGAAAAAGAAAAAAAAGAATAGGATCCTAAATATACAAGAAAAAAATTCCTAAAGGATAGGTTCTTAAGTATACAAGAAAAAAATTCTACATATAGAAAAGGCATACAATATGTTTTTGCCTATACTGATCCGTAGAAGAAAGTTCATAAAAGTACTCACTCTCATCAATGGCAGATTTATTTTCGGCATGGCTCTCAATGTCCTTGGAAAACCACTCATTAAATTCCTCATGTGAATCAAATAATGTTGGCATAATGAAATGCAGCAGAGCCCAGAGCTGGAAACAAAAGAAAAGTGAAATGGCTACAGAGCAACGAAATGACAGTGTGAGGGTTTGGAGAGAAAGTTGCAGGTATGTGTGTATATCTGTGTCTTAGTGCATGTGTATGTGTGAGTGAATGAGAGGACAGAAACAGTGTGTGGGCACATACCTCATCACCCAATACTAATTCTATAAAGTGCTACAGCAAAATGTAGTTACTTTTCAATTAATTTCAAACTAAAAGTCTGAAAGTGCACGTCCCCTCAGATTTTGCAGTGGAATAGTTTTAAAGATCTTACACATATTTAAAAACCCATTTCACAATTGTATAAAATCTGAGGTAACATAACTTGCTAATAATAACTCCAGATCAGGAGTTAGCAAATTATAATCTGTCGTGCCAAGTCTGGTCTGCCATCTATTTTTACAAATAAAGTTTTATTGAACATACCACATTTACTCATTTATGGATCATCTATGGCTGCTTACATATTATAATGGGAAGGTTAAATAGTGTGACATTGACTGTATGGCAAGTAGAAAAATCTAAAATATTTGCTATCTGCCTCTACAGAAAGTTTTCTGACCCCTGCTATAGATGATCAATTATCTTTCCTAAAGAAAAAAATGTTACCTTTTAATTCTAGCATAAAAATATCTCTGCTTTGGATGGGTAGCATCCCTAATGTCGTCACTGTTTATTACATAAATACAAAGAAATAAAGTAACTTATTTGCTTTTTGCCAGACAATTAAAAATAGGAACGATGCCAAAAAACCCACTTAGGGTAAGCTATGTTCAAATTCTTCTTTATGTGGGAATTATAATTTGCACAGAGTATTAATACTCAACGTTGGCATGTGTGAAGACTTCTATTCTCTGCTGGAGCCATTCTGTTTAATGCAGACCTAAAACTGAGACCTATTGCCTACCTCTGCCATGGTGTTCTGAATGGGGGTCCCAGTTAGCAGAAGCCGATTCCGACACTGGAACTGCAAGAGGATCTTCCAACGAACACTGTCCAATAAGATGAATTACAAATTCCAAGTTAGTTATAAATCTTTCTGCACCCTACTAAGTCCCCATATTTCTAAAAATGTTTTCCAAAAAAATAACAAACACTCAGAATCAACTACTCCACTATGTACACAATTAAAAAATATTATTCACCAAAGCTGAGGACAGGAAATTTCAGAGGACTGACTTTTCCCTCTATACTGAAAATATGGGACTAGGCTTTACGAAAAAAGCCCCAAACAAGCAGAGAAGGATCCTTTCTGGCTTGATAAACTCCTCTTTGTGTTGACACAAACCAGTTCATTATAAGGCACTTATCTGTTGTAGGAAGCTTTAAAATTGGTTTTAGGGAAAGCCCATGAAAAGAAAATGCAGAGAATCTATCATCTATGGCTATGAACATTTCCTACTTTGAAAGAGTGCAATATGAAGAATTGCCCTTTAGATGATGGAATGTTCCATGGAAAATACCATCCTGCCAGTTAACATGGACCTTTAAAGAAGTTCTATGTGTTCACCAACAGTTAATAAAAATGCCTCAAACCCAAGGTTTAATACTACTGAATAACACTTTATAGTCAAACACTTGTTTACTCTTCAGTTTGGGAACTTAAAAGTATTAGAATATTTTCCCTGGCTGGTGTGGCATACTGCACTGGAGGGTTGCCAGTTCAATTCCTGTCAAGGGCATATACTTGAGTTGCAGATTCATCTTTGGCCCCAGTAGAAGTGTATGAGGGAGGCCACCAATTGATGTGTCTCTCTCACATCTATGTTTCTCTCTCCCCCCGTCTCTCCCCCTCCTCCAGTCTCTCAAAAAAAAAAAAAAAAAAGGGAAAAAATATTCTCGGATAAGGATTAACAACAACAACAAAAAATTATTGGAATATTTTAAACATACAACTTCCAATAAAAAGATTCTTGGGGAATTCTAATAACCATCCAGGGACTAGGACAACCTGCATAAAGCAGACAGAACCTACAATCCACATAAATGTAACATTCTACTTCCTACTAAGACCTCCTGTTTAAAATAATCCCTAGAGGAAAGGGCAGACAACACTTCCTCCACAAAAATTTTCCTTGAAGAACAAAGATCTATTAAAATGTCATAATTATTGAGTAGGGAAATAGAATGAGAAAAATTCTTGAATTTTAAACATTAATATTTATGTTCCATGAAAAATGTAAAAGGGAACTTCTGACTACTGGTCAGATGAATGACTTATGGGGAGACCATATCATTCCATCTTCTGAAACCTCTCTGATCTTTATTTTCACGTGTGTATACAGCACACAGATAGAGTTGACCCTTGAACAACATGGGTTTAAACTGTGAGGGTCCACTAACATGGATTTTTTTCAATAAATATAGTAAATGTATTTTCTCTTCCTTATGATTTTCTTTGTAACATTTTCTTTTTTTGTTGTTTTTTTGTGTGAATACCCACCTGAGGATACTTTTTCCATTGATTTTTTGAGAGAGTAGAAGGGACAGGGAGAGACAGAGAGAAACATTGGTTTCCTACTGCACATGCCACAATGGGTCCAGGGATAGAGCCTGCAACCAAGGTACAAGCCCTTGACTAGAATCAAACCCATGATCCTTCAGTCTGTAGACTGACGCTTTAACCACTGAGCTAAACCAGCTAGGGCAGTAACATTTTCTTTTCTCTAGCTTAGTTTATTGTAAGAATTCAATATATAATACATGTAACATACAAAATATGTGTTGACTGTTTATGTTATTGGTAAAACGTTTGGAGAGGCAAAAATTTTATGTGGATTTCCAACTGTGGGGAGTTAGGGGGACTGATTTTGGCACCCCTAACCACCACACTGTTCAAGGGTCAACTGTATATCATATTTCTACATATCCTCAGTCCAAAGAGTTTGGGTTCTACTATTCATGTTACCTGGAACTACTCTTGAGCGCCTGAGCCTCATCCAGTACCATATACTGCCACTTGACCCGCTGGAAATACTTTACATCCTGCACCACCAGCTGGTAGCTGGTGATAACCACGTGGAAGGGAGCATCCTGAGTGTAAAGGGTCTTCTGTAAATATAAGAGGGCAAGGGTCAAAAGAGATACCTAACAATTCATATAAGATAATGAGGAATAAATTGTATTTTCTAAGGCAAAGTTTATAATAGCTCTAAAGATGTGCTTCTCCCATCTGGGAGATGTACAGTGAATTAAACCACAATTGTTTTCAAAGTAGTCACCTTAATTACAAATCATCTTAAAAACTAGTATTTAGTCTATTAAAAAAAAAGTTCTTATTTAATCCTGGACTTCAATCAAATCCAGCTGACTGTCTATAATAGGAAAAACATTGTAACAATGTAAAAGAAAAAAAAGTGCACTTGCCTAGTGCCAGAAATATGTAAGAAAATTTTGTATATGAGAAATTACTCAAATCAATTGAAGAAATAATTATCTCATATATATACATTGAGAGTTACCTGACTCCAGAATCTCCTTATGACTTTTCTATCATGAGGATTTCCCCAATATGGTAGCACCTGGAAAAGGACCAATACATTACTCAGAATGATTTTTTAAAAACCTAAAACAAAATAAATCTAGGAATTCTTCTTCTGTCATGGCTTGACTAGCACTCCTCCTGCTGACCAAATTAAAAACACATATTCAAAATCTGTTTGAAAGTATCGAAGAGCTAAGCTACTGAGGCAATGGAGAATTAAAGAGACAAGATCCAGAAAAGAAAGCAAGCCCAGAAAGGAAATCCTGACACCTGCACATGTTCACCCTGAAGGAGATCCTTTCCAAAAGTTCTGGTTGAGGGGCTAAGAAACTGAGCAGAGTTTTCTGATGTTGTTGTTTTTCCTTAAGAGATGTGGAGCCCACAGAACAAAAACTGTAGTTCAAGGAGGAGGGATTCTGGTAAGCATCAACCTCCTTGGCCTTAAGTTAGGATCAAAAAGTAAATACACATACTAGTAATAAAGATAAACTATACACAGACTGCCTTAACCGACACAGTCATCCCTCAATATTTATAGGAAATTGGTTCCAGTACTACCTGAAGATACCAAAACCCATGGATGGCAAAGTGTTTGCATATAACCTACGCATATCTTCCTGAATACCTGAAATCATCTCTAGTTTATTTATAATACCTAATATAATGTAAATGTTATGTAAATCGTTGTTATACTGTATTTTTTAGGGAATGACAAGAAAAAAGTCTGTACACGTTCCGACTTGTACATTGTAGGCCTAATAATACAGTACACATTAGCACAATGTAACTTTCCCACCAAATATTGTTTCAATCCACAGTTGGTTGAATCCCTCAGATATGGAGAGCCCACTATACTGAATTTCAGCTTCAAATCATCTCAATTCCTGGCTAGATTAAGGGGATTTGGATTATTAGTGCCCCAGAAAAATAATTTACTAGTGACAAGAAACCAAAACAAAACCCAAAAACACAGAAATCCTCTCTATAGAAGAAAATAAGTTTCTAGAACCCACAAATATCTCTAGAATTTTCCCTATACACTGTCTGGCATACAATTAAAACAAAAACAAAAATCCCAGACATATGGAAAGACCAGACCATTTGATTGAAAAGAGAAAAAAAGAAACAAAGCCACAAGAGATCAAGATAATGAAAATACCAGAAAAAAGACTTTGAAATAATTCAATGACATGTTAGTTGCAGCTGAAGAGAAAGTTAGTGAACTAGAAGAAAATATCCAGATAAATCATGGAGAAACAAAAGAAAGCAAAGTTCAGCATTTTTTTGTGTGTGATGTCTCTAGGGCTTTCTTTCTTTTTATCCAGACGGGGGTCAAAGTATTTCTTTAATTTATAGCTTGATGTCTTTTGTAGATTTCAAAAATCTCAGCCAGATGGAAGCACAAATATGCAGAAAGGAATGAAGATCAATTAAAACAATGAACATGTAATATGAATAAAACTAAATAAATTTAAAATGTATAAATAATAGAATGTCTTATGTGGTTTAAAATATGCTACTTTTTAAAAAGTGATACATGTATTCTCCTAGATATCTACTGAAGAATAAAATGAATATATAATTAGCAAGTTAAGAGGGGAAGAAAAAAAAAAGGTAATAAAATCTATTCAATCCAAATGGAGCCAAGAAAGGAGAGAAAAAGGAAAGTTGAACATGTGAAAGAACTAGAAAGCAAACAACAAGGCAGATTTAAACTACATATACAATAATTACATTAAAAGTAAGCATGAATATCTATCTATAATAATAAAAGCATAATATGCTAATTAGACCGGACAGCCAGACGACCTTCCAGACAAAGCCAGGGCTTCAAGGGAAGCCCGGATCCCGGGTGCCGGCAGCTGGGGGAAGGAAGGCCTACTCTTGCATGAATTGCATACACTGGGCCTCTAGTTTCATAATATTAAAAGGTTCAATTCACCAGGATTATCAAACAATTATAAATTTGTATATATCTCAAAGAGCCTCAAATATATAAAGCAAAAATGAATAAATCAATAATCGTGGAAAATTTTAACACCTCTGTCAGTAATAGGACAGGCAGACAAAAAAAATCAATAAAGATACAGAAAAGCTGAACAAGTTAAAGTTAACAAATCTGGCCTACTTAACATATATATAACACTACACTCAACAACTGTGGAATAGACACTATTTTCAGACATTTATAAAAACTGACCATATGCTGGACCATAAAAGCAAAATTCAACAAATTTTAAAAGATTAGTATCATAAAAAGCATGTTTTCTTATCACAGTGGTTTAAGCTATAAATTAATAAGAAAAAGGTACCTAGAAAACCATCCCTTTTTTTTTTTTTCCGAAATTAAGAACCACACTTTTATTTTATTTTAAAATATTTTTGTGGATTTCAGAGAAAAAGGGAGAGGGAGAGAGACAGAAACATCAATGATGAGAGAGAATCATAATCAATTGCCTCCTGCACACCCCCTACTGGGGATCAAGCCCACAACCTTGACATGTGCCAGGGCCAGGAAACAAATCGTGACCTCCTGGTTCATAGGTCGACACCCAACCACTGAGGCACACCAGCCAGGCAGAAACCACATTTTGAAATGACCAATGAGCCTATAAGAACTTGCAGTAAAAGCTAGAAATTATTCTGAATTGAAAGATAATAAAAAATGTGACCCAACAAACCTTTGGATGGCTATACTCATGCTTAGAAAGCAATTAATATCCTTAAATACACATATTAGAAAAAAACAAAAATCAACCATCTAAGTTCCATCTTGAGACGTTAGAAAAATTTTAAAGTTTATCAAAAAAGTAGACAAGAATAATAAAAGAGAATAAATGAAATAGCAAACATACAGAATAGCCTGTATCAAAGATGAAAATGGTACATTAACTATAAAAACATAAATCGGAGAGGAAAAAATGGTGGCAGAATAGACAGACGTGTCCCGAGCAGATAGAAAGAACAGCTGAGGGTCACATGGGGAATGTTTGTTAGTGAGTTGAGGGACAGCTATACTCCAGGAGACGGTGGGGGACTGCTGACCTGGCAGCCCCCACTGCTGTTGGGTTCCCTCCCGAGGCGACCAGCTCGTACACAGAGACCGCACGATCTTGAAGGGGAAAGTGGATGTTACAGGAAGCCTGAAAATCTACAACTACGGCACCTACCGAACAGCTGCAAAACCCAGAACACCGGTCCCCAATTGGCGCAAACACGCGTATTCAGAGGAGCTCTACACTCCACCACGGAAAGGTCAGATTTTGCCTGGGATAAGGTAAGGTTTCTGGTCCCAGCAGGAGAGAGAAACACGCGCACTGCAGGAGCTGGAGGACCGGGGGAAGTCTGTGCCTAGAAAAATCCGTGGCTGTTGGGGCTGACGTGATCCGTGAATGTGGAAGGGGGTCCTCAGAGCTGCTAACAAAAAGGAACTCTAAAAAGCAACCCATTTTGATCTGATGCAAAAGGACAACCTAAAATTTTTAAAAGTGTGCCGGCTGCTTAGACCCAAGGGGAAAAAAATGACTGCACAGCCTTGTGCACAACCCCGGAGTTCGCACACTTACGCTGGCTCTTTTTGTTTTTCTTATTCCTCTTTAAATCCTTGCTTCTGATTATTAAGCCCAATACATAGGATCATCCAATTGGGGACACCCTTAGAGACTGCAGGGGAAAGTTGTTTTTCTGGAACCTGGGGATCAGAGAACCAGCTCTGGGGCAACCCATTCCCACATACCAGTATTGAATGCCACAGGGAAAGCAGGATCTAAGCACTGGCTAGAAAGGACCTGTAGACCCGGAGGTCAATCCAGAAACACTGCCACCCAGGGGTTGAATCACAAACTGACTCTTGTGTAAACACAAATAAAGGAATACAAGAAATTAAGACACACTGCCTGCTGAAAAATCAGGACTAGTTTACAACACCGAGGAGCAGTGGAATGCAGGGAACTGCAATACTGTCCTGACTAGGAATCAACAAAATGAAAAGGCAACTCATGGAATGAGAGGAAATATTTGCACGCCATATATCTGATAAGGGGTTAATATCCATAATATATAAGGAATTCATACAATTTAATAGCAAAAAAATCCAATTTAATATTGGGCAAAGAGCCTGAATAGAAATTTTCCCAAAGAAGGTATACAAAATGCCAACAGATTCATTAAAAGATTCTCAGCATCAATAATCATCAGGGAAGGAGAAACCAAGATGGCGGCATAGGTAAGCACCTAAACCGCTGCATTGCACAACAATTTCAAAACTACAACTAAAAGACAGAACAGACACCATCCAGAACCACAGGAAAGCTGGCTGAGTGGAAATTCTACAACTAGAAGGACAGAGAAAAGCTCACGGATAATTGGAGGAACAGCAAAGGGTTGAGGTACCGCAAAGGGTCTTTGTGCGCGCAGAGAGGAAGGGCGGCTGAGAGCCTGGCTGACCTTCTCCAGCAGGAGAGGGAAGGAAGCCCCGACTGCACTGAACCCCAGTTCCGGGCAAAACCCAGTGGACCCAGGCTCATACAGGGGGAGTCTGGACTGTTAGGTAGAAAGAAAGGCACTTGGGGACTTGGAGACCCGGGGAGGGGGTCTGGAGGCATGTGCCCCAGTGCGCACAAAGACTGAGGAGGTTGCCACAGGCTTTCCCTAGCAGAAGGGAGTTGGAAGCTCCTGACTGCACTGAACCCCAGTTCCAAGCAAGCCCCTGGGGACCCATGCTCCTGCGGGGGGAATCTGTACTCTCGGGCAGAGGCTCGGGAGCCGGGAAGGCAGAGGTCTGGAGGCGCGTGCACAAGGGCAGGGCTGATGGGAAGCCAAGACTGTCTGCTCTGCCCTGAGACTCCACCCCATCCAAGCTGAACACAGAGGCTTTTGCAATTTGGCAAGTCTAATCCTGTAAGGCTGTCTCCAGCACCAAACTTCTCCCAGCGTAGACACAGCTGATCCTCACAGCCAACTGGCCTGGAGGTCATTTCCTCCCAGTGACACCAACAACAATCAAGACTTAACTACAACAAGGCTATACACACAGTCCACAAAGGGGTGCACCAAGCGTATCTACCTCAGGTAACTGGGAGGCCGACCCATTGGGCCATAAAGGAAACCTAGCACACAAAGCTACCCTACCCACTCAGGAAAGCAGTGAAAATGCGGCGACAAAAATACAGATCACAAACGAAAGAAATGGAGGAAAACAAACGACTGGATATAGAATTCAAAACCACGGTTATAAGGCTTTTCAAGAACATCCTAGAAAAGGCCGATAAATATAACGAGACCCTCGAAGATATGAAAAAGGACCAACGAGAAATTAAACATACACTGACTGAAATAAAAAAATATTATACAGAGACCCAACAACAGACTAGAGGAACGCAAGAATCAAGTCAAAGAATTGAAATACAAAGAAGCAAAAAACACTCAACTGAAAAAGAAAAAAGAACCCAAAAAGTTAAAGATAGTGTAAGAAGCCTCTGGGACAACTTCAAGCGTACCAACATCAGAAAAACAGTTAATTACAAGGGAGCACCCATATGATTGTCAGCTGATTTCTCAACAGAAACTATGAGGCCAGACGGGAGTGGCAAGAAATCTACAAAGTGATGAATAGCAAGAACCTACAACCAAGATTACTCCACCCAGCAAAGCTATCATTCAGAATTGAAGGGCAGATAAAGAGCTTCACAGATAAGAAAAAGCTAAAGGAGTTCATCACCACCAAACCAGTATTATATGAAATGCTGAAAGGTATTCTTTAAGAAGAGGAAGAAGAAAAAAGTAAAGATAAAAATTATGAACAACAAATACATATCTATCAACAAGTGAACCTAAAAATCAAGTGAATTAAAAACCTGAGGAACAGAATAAACTGGTGAATATAATAGAATCAGGGGCACAGAAAGGGAGTGGACTGATAATTCTCAGGGGAAAAGGGGTATGGGGGGTGCAGGAAGAGACTGGACAAAAATCGTACACCTATGGATGAGGACAGTGTGGGGGAGGTAAGGGCAGAAGGTGGGGTGGGAACTGGGTGGAGGGAAGGTATGGGGGGAAAAAGGAGAAACAATTGTAATAATCTGAATAAAGATTTATTAAAAATAAATAAATAAAAATTTTAAGACTTAATTTCTAACTTCCTGATTGTTCAACTTGTACTGAACACCACAAACAACAACAAAGGCGGAAACAAGACGGGCCCTGGTAGAGTGGCCTGGATGGTTGGAGTGTCAACCCGTGCACCAAAACATTGTGGTTCGATTCCAGGTCAGGGCATATACCTGGGTTGCAGGTTAGAACCCATCAGGGTGCATAAGAGAGGCAAGTGATCAATGTTTCTCTCTCACATTGATGTTTCTCTCTCAAATCAATAAATATATCCTTGAATGAGAATTTTTTAAAAAGCAACACAGAAAAAGATGGGGAGCTCCATATCTCACATGACAAATAACTACAGAAAATATTCAACAAATTGCCTTCACTTGATCTCATCTTAGAAGATTAAAAATTAGTCAGCCAAGTTAAAAGCTATACTCTTTTTAAAAAATATTTATTTTTATTAATTGCAGAGAGAAAGGGAGAGGGAGAGAGAGATAGAAACATCAATGATGCGAGAGAATCATTGATTGGCTGCCTCCTACATGCTCCCCACTGGGGATTGAGCCCGCAACCTGGGCATGTGCCCTTGACCGGAATCAAACCTGGGACCATTTATTCCACAGGCTGATGCTCTAGCCACTAAGCCAAACCGACTAGGGCAAAAACTATACTCTTAATGTGCTATGTAAAGTTTCTAAATCTTCTAGATTTAGAATATGCACTGTGCACAGGGAAAGGAAATAGTGCACTTTATGATACTGTAGTGGAAAGTGGAAAATGTGATGTCTAATATAAAACTACTTAAAATTGGGGGGAAAAGTTTCTAAATCTATAATTCAGCCACAAATGTGGGGCCACAGTCATAAAGGTGTCTCAAAGTAGAATATCCCAGACATGTCCCTATTCCTTAACAAAACATATGACAGAAAAATACCTGCTTCCCATTTCCACTATATTATGTGTACCCTTTAAATTGCACAGGACCAGCAATTACTATGGAGACCCAAAATCAGAGCAATCATGTAAATATCCCCATACACATTCTCCATAAAATCCTCCTCATCATGCAACTTCATTATCATTATATCTTGGAGGGACAGAACACATATTTAACTTATTTTCCCCCTTTTACTTGCAAACAATAAAATAAATCCTACCCATTCTCTTATATTCCAACAACTTTCCATAATTAAAACCGTTTAAGTCTTGTTCATGTCTTACCTTGATGCAACATACTTCCTTATTGATCACTTCTTACCTCAATCTAAATTCTTGTCCTCTGAATTAGTTAAAATCAAATTTCATATTATCAACCTTAGATATTACCATATCTATCTTAGAACTGATCTGGACTAAGACTAAAGATCTGGTCCTGGAGAATGAAAGAAAATGGGTAATTTATGAATATACTAGAGGCCCGATGCACAAAATTCATGCAAGGGGCTCAGCCCCCACCACCGCAGCTTTGTTCGGAAGGACATCCAATCTAATTAGCATATTATGCTTTTATTATTATAGATGGGGGAGGAATGACAACCATGCCATATATTACAGGACATGTGCCCTGATGATGATAAGCCAAAAATCTACATTAAATCAGCAAGGTAGATATTTTCTATTATGGTAGTTTGACCAAGAGCATCAATTCCTGTGGCCAATGTAGCAAATCACTCAAATTGGACTTTGGCTTTCTCAGTTATGACGCACAAAGATTTATTGCTCCCATTGTAACTTTTATACAAAATGTATGCAAGTTATTTTGGGGGACAAAAAAGGCAAAAATTAAAAACTATTATGCACATTTTAATAAGCAAGGCAGCAAAAGAGTCAGAAAGTTTATTTTAAAGAGCAATATAATTTTTTGTTGAATGATTTTTACCTTGAATTTAGGAACAAATCTAGTAAACTCCTGATGCCAATTGTTAAGTGTAGAAGCAGGTGAAATTATTAAGAAAGGTCCCCAAATGTTCTCTCTCTGAAACAGAAAAACTGGGTTAGCAAACTGCAGGAAAACTGAAAGTATTTAATTCAAAATTATAATTAACTGCAAGAGCTGTTTAAGAATAGAAAGTACATTGTAACAAGAGAAATGGTGTTCATCCCAACATATCGGCACACTCAATAATATTCTACGTTAATGATAACACAGGAAGGAAGTTGCTCATACACACCTTGAGGAAAAAATAGCAAGCAATTACTGCCCTCTCCATCCACCTCTTATAGGTCCTAAGTTACATCATTCACAAAGCACTTAGAACATACTGACTTTGTGTTGGCTTTCCCCTGTACTAGATGATCATATAATTTTACTATTACCTAAAGCTTTTGCTTTTTACAAAATGCTTTTACACATATTTTCTCATTTAATTTTTAAGAAGTTTGCAGAAATGGAAACAACCTTAGAGAGTTAAAGTGAAGTCAGGTCAAAGAGGTTACATGAATTGTCCAAGTTTACACTGCCAGTAAGTGTAGAGTTGAGATGTGAACTCAGGTCCTCTGACCTATCCATACATTGTCTTTGCCACCACACTGGTGGTTCTCAACTGAGGGTGGAGGTAGTGGGGGAGGTTGCCAAACCATACATGCTCAAAAATTGTCCTCGTCTTCTTGGAAATCAAAATGTTTCACTACGTTATGTTATGCTGTAAAGGCTTTGAAGGCAAGGAATAAATGCTACTGTCTTGGTATGCTACAGAGCCTAACACAGTGCTTGATAATGGCTGATTCTCAATAGACCCTAGGATCTAGAGAGAGAAAAATAGAAAGATAGCATCTACCCACCTCAGCCAGATGGGCAAGGAGGGCGATGCTCTGTACTGTTTTACCAAGGCCCATTTCATCTGCAAGAATGCCATTAATACCCTGGAAAAAAACACACATGATTAACACCTCTCACATTCCATCATACAGGGTTCAACCTACAGCCAATAAGAACTGACCAAAATGTTCAACTTGTTCAAACAAATGTGACTAGAGATTCCAAGCTTCAGCACTTTATCCACTGCTGTAATGATTCATTTGCCAACTCCACAGCTACAACTGTGAAATAATGAAGTCAGTTTTTAAGCTAATCTAATCCAGGCACAGAAGCAAGCAACCACTTACCAAGACCACCTAAGACAAACTATACATATAATACAAATATTATCCAATAAAATCTCCATGTTAAAAATACAGAGACATCTTTTTTACTCTTGCCAAAGGATAAAGCTTTTTAAAAGGAATGAAATCTAAAACATTATCTTATGCTTATTTCACAATATACTGAACCAATGACTTTAGGAAAACAGGTAACAAGAGAAAGATAATGGGTATAACATAATTCTAAAATTTACCTGTTCATAGAGATTTGCTAACCAATTCATGCCTTTCAGTTGATAACCTTTTAATTTGCCATTAAAAATTGTGGGCTGTGGAATATCCTCACCAGCCCGGATAGATGGATTTGCCAGGCTGTAACTCTCCCCAAACCCACTGCCAGACTTGTTTGCTGCCCGTAGGGCAGCTGCTCGACTTTCTTTTGCATCTTCATCAAATGACCTTGTCTGGAAAATAAAATTTTATTAGAAGAAAAATGTAACATCTCTTGGGCTAATTGGGACAAATGACTGATAATATAGTATGTTATAAAATAATATACCATATTATATGTAAAGCATAATACATTAAAGTAGATTACTAATATTTTTAAATCAATTTAACAATTATATTAAAATATGCTCTTAATGGACAGCCTTATATATGATTGCTTGCTTCATCAAAAAAGAAATTTATTGAAGTTTTAATATATACATATTTTTAATTATATTTATTGATTTTAGAGAGAGAGAGAGAGAGAGAGAGAGAGAGAGAGGGAGGGAGGGAGGGAGAGAAAAAAACATTCATTTGTTGTTCCACTTATTTATACATTCTTTGGTTGCTTCTTTGTATGTGCCCTGACCAGAGATTGAACACCCAACCTTGGCATACTGGAACTACACTTTAACCAACTGACTAACCTGACCAGGGTCTAGAAATTTATTAAAGTTTTTTAAAAATATATTTTTATTGATTTTAGAGAGGAAGGGAGATATAGAAACATCAATGATGAGAATCATTGATTGGCTGCCTCCTGTACTCCCCTTACTGGGGGATCAAGCCATGTGCCCTGGCTTGGAATTGAACTGTGACCTCCTGGTTCATAGGTAGACACTCAACCACCGAACCACACTGGATGGGCTTATTAAAGTTTTGATATAAAATTTGGTTGGTTGGGAATAATGGAAAGTAGGTCGAGTTTGTGTCTACCCTTGGCTTATACCCAACCTACTGAAGTTACATATGGGTTCCTAGGCAGTCTATTCAACTGTTTTTCTTAAGGCGTAATATAGCTCTCTTAACAAGCAAAAGAGAGGTCTTTTCTCATGCATTTCCAATGTGTTTCCCATGATTTCTCAAGAGAACAAAAAGTAGGAAACTTCCTAACTTCAATCAACACACTCCTGAAGCTTAAAATATGAAGGCTAATTTTCCACCTTTCCTCAATCACCTATAGATACAATCATTTGCCAATGTTTTTCATATAAAATATGATTAAGACTAAAAGAAGACCACCTAAGTAGAAGGTTGTGGGTTATTCCCAGGGCCCATTATAGTTTATCTTTTCATTTTTAAGACTCACCCGAGCTTGATGAATTTGGTAAGCATTTTCAGCATTCTTCAGGGCCTGGGCTTTGAAATGGTTACTATCTGAAAAGGAAAACTTATAGATTATCTACCTCAAAAATTGATCTCATTCAAAGATGCAATGCACATCAACATGTTTGGATCCGTGACTCCCCCATTCCCTAGGTTCATAGAGGATAAGGAAGCATAAAGGCTCAAATTAAGTATCTGACAGAGGTAAGGAAGTTACAATGAAGGCAGAGGGCTGCCATGGTCTCCCATAACCAAAGCCAGCACAAAAAAATTACCAGGAGCCCTGGATGGGTGACTCATTTAGTTGGGAGTGTTGTCCTGTATGCAAAAAGGTTGTAGGTTTGATTCCCAGTCAGGGTACATACCTAGGTTGTGGGTTTGATCTCCAGTTGGGGTGTGCACTGAAGGCAACCGATTGATGATTTTCTCTCTCACATCGATGTTTCTCTCTCTCTCTCCCCCTCTTCCTCTCTCTAAAATCAGTAAATACATATCCTCAGCTGAGGATTTTTTCTTTTTTTGGCCAGGAGATTGAGCTCATCTCCTAATTCTGGGTTTCTTGCATGAAGCAATGTCAAAGCCAATAAAACAAGACAACAAGGATTAAAATTCCTCTCACACTCCATCCCTATGCCTCCCTCCCTGTGTTCACAAAAATACTAAAACTGAACAGTCTCTTTCTCATGCCTGACTTGCATCACCAACAACTTTGTTATGTGAGAGATGATGTTCTCTTTTGAGACATGTTCGCTGGATTCTTCCAATTGAATACCTTTTATTTCTACTAATGTATAAGGACATATAAAATATTCCCAAACTTATAAGATCATATAACCTGACCCTTTCCTTTTCAAATTCTTGAATAAAAGTTTATATTCTTGTTTTATAGAAACACTCACATTTTCCTATGCTGGTATAATAAATTCCCCTTTACTGATCAATATTACCTATCAGTTAAGACAAGAGGGTATGTGCTTCCTATAACTTTTGCTCTGGGACTCACCATAATCTTCCTGTGTGATGTTAACTACCACCCCTCCACCAATGTCAATTTGTCTCTGGGTAGAACTGTCTTCCAGTTTCCTTAGGATTTCCTCCTGGATCCCATCATGACCCATGTCTCGTTTGCGACTCATAAAATGGGCATACAACTCTGTCTGGGTGATTAGGAAGTTCAGTTTTCGCTGTTGCCTCTTGGCCTAAACAGGAAAAACATTGAAGTGAAAAGAGTCACACCATTAATCACAAAAAGAGATAGTCAACAGAATTCACCAAACCTAAATAAAGTTTGCAATGTAATTCCTTTACAAATTCTTTGTCATTAGAAAGGTGAAAACTGCTAATGAACAATTTTTATAATAACCAAATCCTGGTACTAAACACAAATAATAACCTTCATTTATAGTCTAATAATAATCTATATTTGTAATATGAAATCTTTCTCCATTTGGCTTCTGTCTAAAATGTTTATTTCTGCCCTAGCCAGTTTGGCTCAGTGGATTGAGTGCCTGCCTGCGGATTGAAGGGTCCCGTGTTCAATCTCAGTCAAGGGAACATGCCTGGTTGCAGTCTCGATCCCTAGTAGGGGGCATGCAGGAGGCAGCCGATCAATGATTCTCTCTCATCATTGAGGTTTCTCTCTCTCTCCTTCTCCCTTCCTATCTGAAATCAATAAAAATATATTTATAAATAAATAAAATGTTTATTTCTGCCCAGCCAGTGTGGCTCAGTTGGTTGAGCATCGGCCCATGAACCAGGAGGTCACATGTCCAGGTTGTGGGCTCAATCCCCGATAGGAGGCATGCAGAAGGCAGCCAATCAATGTTTCTATTTCTTTCTCCCTCTCCCTTCCTCTCTCTGAAATCAATAAAAACATACTTAAAAATAAATAAATACATAAAATAAAATGCTTATTTCTTTACTATATTACTTTTTTATAGTAGCATTGAGACAGCAACTAAATTCAAACTACATATTTTATTTCATAACCTGGGTGGTAAATACATTTGTATATCTTCATTATATTAAAAAATGTAAACATGTCAAAAAATCTTCTTTAAAAGTCAAAGTAAGTGCTAGGAGCTATAAATTATTCTTGAAGTCAATGCAGAAGATATCTGAGAAGAATAAGCCAATGAAAGGAAGAAAATGCTCCCCAAAACAAATATAGTTTACGTATGATAATGATAGTTACAAAATATGGGTTATAAACCAAATACATGCTCACAAACACATACTTTTTTTTTTTAAATGTAAAAAGCTAATTCAAAGTGGCTCTGAAATAACCTGGTAAGGAAAATAATCATTGTGTCAATAAATAAAGTCATTCATCAAAATAAACAGTAAAATGAGCAAACAAATACCATAAAGATTGAATAATATGAAATACAGCACACACAATAAAACAAAACTAAAGAAATTTTTCATTAACTATTTTATAATAAAATCCCTACGAATTGTATGTGCCTCATCCTTAGATCTACTTTCCCCAAAGAAAAACAGCAATAAATATATTGAACAAGGCCAAGAAAGACCCAAGTTCCAAAGTAAGCCACATAAAACTATTCTTTTTTTTAAAGGGTTTTATAGCATTCAAGCCAGAGTCAAATTAGAAGAAAATCTGAGAGTTTGAGAAATCACTGAGCTTATGTTTCATAACAGATACAAATGCTCATGATCCAAAGCTAAAGTACAGTCAAGAAAACCTTTCTAAAACTAAAACAAAAAAGAGTAATGTCTGGGCCCTAGCTGGTTTGGCTCAGTGGATAGAGCGTTGACCTGTGGACTGAAGGATCCCAGATTCGATTCTGGTCAAAGGCACATGCCAGGGTTGGAGGCTCGATCCCCAGTGTGGGGTATGCAGGAGGCAGCCAGTCAATGATTCTCTCTCATCATTGATGTTTCTATCTCTCTCCCTCTCCCTTCCTCTCTCTGAAATCAATAAAAACATATTTTTTAAAAAAAGAGTAATGTCACCTTAAAGAAGGCAACTACTGTTTAAATAAACAATGTAAATAAAAGGAACAATAAATATCCATCAAAAATAGTTTTATTTCAAAAGTTCACAGAAAAAGACACACAAGTCAACATAACTATAGATGAAACTGTCATCAGTTAGCTATCAACGTAATTATAATTGGGACAACATCTCACAAACCTAGATCATAATAAGCCAAGTCACTTATAAAACTTTAAGATCTGTAACTAACTCTTAAATGCCTGTAAACTCAGTAAGTATTCCGAATAGCATCAAATGCTTACTAATTCAATAATACTGTATGTTCATCTTGCAAGCAAAGATAAAAATTACCCAGGGGACTTAAGTGAACTGGGCAAAATCCATATTCGTTCTCAAAGGCATGATAAAGGAGGGAAGATCAAAAGCTCAAGACAGGTTTCACAGCTCTGTTTGGCAAGAATACTACCTATACTGAAAGCAAGCATCCAATCCTTTGAATCCCTTCTTTCTCAGACCTCAACTTTCCTTCCATTCATCCCAACTGGTTTCCCAAAGGGAACACGGTAACTTTGTCCTCTTACTCTCCCCTCTTGCTTCCCTAAACAACATACCCAACCTACCTCAGACTTAGCTAGAGTACTAGCTTCAGTTTAAAACAGCAAAGTAGATCAAGGGGTGGGTCTCAGAAAACTGGGCTAGTTGTCCATTGTCCCTATCTGGCCCTAAATATGGCAAACAGCCCTGATCTTCTAACAAATCAAAACTGCAGCCAGCACCTGGAACCAAGCCAAGATAAGCTGTAAGCTCATTCCTTTTACTTTCGTTCATTTTTCTTCTCTCTCTCTCTCTCTCTCTTTCTCTCTCTCTCTCTCTCTCTCTCTCTTTCGATTTGGTCCTAGAGAAATATACAAAGAAACAGGCTGCAAAGAATAGAAGAAATTGACATAAAAGAGAGGTGAAGGCCAGGGAGAGGGCCTTATTGAAAGAATACAAATATAACTGGTTTTCTGGACTAAAACTCACCATCCTCAAAACATCCTTAAAACATTTTTATACAACTTCATTGATTAGATTTATAAATTCTGAAGTGCAAACAATCTCTTAATATGGCTGAAGCAATTAGGATTTTCAAAATATTATGCTAATGTCGTACCTCCCGCATTTCCTCATCCAACTTTCGTTGCTCTAAGGCTTCCTTTTCAGCCCGCTTGCGGTGTTCCTTCTCCACCTTCTCGTACTTCTTCCAGTACAGAAGCATCTCCTTGGTAAGGCGGCGGGCACGAGGCAAGGTCTCCTTACAGTTCTTCTGGGCCTGCAAAGCGGCTCGACGTACCTCCTTCATGCACTGGTGGGCAAGCTGCAAATAACAACATTATCACAATGGCGGACCCAACACCAACACCAGTGCTCCCTGGGCTCCAAACCCTAGCATTCCTCATTCTATTCAGTGCACACAGTCCTCCTACGGCCACTTCTCTTTCTCCCCCAAACTGATTAACATCCCTGTACTATACTATGATCCAGTTTTAGACCCTGGGGTAGTATCAGGGATGAGAAATCTATATAATAAAAGCCTAAGCAATCTTTATGGCAGAACAACCAGTCGCTATGATGCGCACTGATCAGCAGGGGGCAGACACTCAACATAGGAGCTGCCCCCTGGTGGTCAGTGTGCTCCCACAAGGGGAGCGCTGCTCAGCCAGAAGCCAGGCTCACAGCTGGTGAGCGCAGCAGCAGTGGCAGGAGCCTCTCCTGCCTCCACAACAGCGCTAAGGACCAGCGAGCCAAGAGGTAAGGAGCCAGCAAGTGGCGGTAAGGAGCAAGGGGTCCTGGACAGTGAGAGGGCTCAGGCTGGACTGAGGGAACCACCGCCCCACCCTGAGTGCGCGAATTTCGTGCACCGGGCCTCTAGTCTGTAGATAAAATGCCTTAGAAAATTAAAAAGAAAAAGTATAATGATCTGAGATGTGCTAGGAAGTTACAAAGTGTTATCACACACAATAATTAAACCTATCAATGCTTATTATTTGCTAAGCACCAATCCAAGTCTAATATATATACATTAAGCTAACTTATTCTTCACAAAACCCCTATGAAGTTGGTATTATCATCATCCTCATTTAATAGATGAGGAAAATGATGATGAGTGATTAACTAGCTCAGGAAAATACAACGAGGACCATTACCTCACCTAATCCTCACAACTCTCAAAGGAAGCTGACTTACTCCCCTCAAAGAGAAGGTATTAATATAATCATTTCTTAGATGCACACAGGAAGATTCAGTGGTCTGCCCAAGGAATTAAGAATAGGCTAAGATCTTACCAAAAAAGGTTCAAATACCAGAAATGTGAGGAAGAACAATGTTACTTATAAAATCGATTGAGAACATTTAGAAACTCTCTTAGGTACTGTCAGATTCATTATCAATAGGTCACAAGAGACAAAAGTAGCAATTATATATCCAGACAAGAGCAGCAATTATGTACCCAAAGAACGAGCACATTCCAGCAAAACATAAAATGGAAAATAGAAAGCTAAAATTTTACCTTTCGGCTATTGGTGAGAAACAGGTTACGAGCTGAAGCTTTCTGCTTGTTGGCCTAAAATATTAACAAAAAAGTATTTCATTTAGGATTCCTTTTTGAAAAGATATTATGTACAGACATTGTCTTTTATCCATCTTGAGGGTTAAAAATAAAGCATCATCCTAGCTGGTTTGGCTTAGTGGTTAGAGTGTCAGACTGAATGATCCCGGGTTCAATTCTGGTGAAGGGCATGTACCTCAGTTGCAATTCAATCTGCGGCCCCAGTAAGGGTGTGTGCAGGAGGCAACCAAAAAGAAAAGCATCAAGTGAAGCATATTCAAATACATTACTGACTCAAGAACCACATATAAACCTACTAAATTAGCATTAAAAATAATAAGCTAGTGCTGTCACTGCCTTAGAGTCTTCTGTATACTTTTGGAAAGAATTTTTTTTATTCTAGCTCCACCCCCAGCCAGGGCAAACATGCTGCCGCTATTACTTAGTTTCTGCCACCACTTAAGCATCATTTTCTACAACAACAAAAATTCTGAGGCAGACCTAACAGAAGATGACTCAGCAACCTCGAGCTCCTTAATATGTCTTCCACTACAGTTTAAAGAAACCGAATTTCCCATGATGGCTCATTTGTCACAGGAGAAGATACAGAAGAGGCAGAGGTGAGTGGCTCTTCTGAAGAAACAATGGATTGAAAATTATAGAGGGGCCCTAGCTGGTTTGACTCAGTGGATAGAGCGTTGGCCTGTGGACCGAAATGTCCCAGGTTTAATTCCGGGTTAAGGGCACGATTCCGGTCAAGGGCATGTACCTCGGTTGCAGGGTCCTACGCGGCCCAGGCCCTGGTCAGGGCACATGCAGGAGACAACCAATAGATGTGCTTCTTTCACATCGATATTTCTCTGTCTTTCCCTTTCTCTGAAAATCAATGGAAAATATCCTCGGGTGATGATTAGCAACAACAAAAACAAAGTTAAAGAGGGCATGAAAGCTATTTCTATAAGATACCCAACTCAGACTGTCTGTTTAAGGCATTTTTCCAAAACTTCCTCTTACTGATTCATCTTTCCTTTTCTTTTGTTAATCCTCATCCGAGGATATTTTTCCATTGATTTTTTTAGAGAGAGTGGAAAGGAGGGGGAGAGAGAAAGAAATACCAATGTGTCTGAGAGAGACACATTGATCGCATGTGCCCCGGCCAGAGCCAGGGATAGAGCTTGCATCTAAGGTACGTGTCCTTGACTGGAATCGAACCCAGGATCCTTCAGTCTGCAGGCAGACGTTCTATCCAATGAGCCAAACCAGCTAGAACTCTCCTACTAATTCTTCAGCAGTTTTTAAAGACAAGAATCTCAAATATTTCCACTGAATTCCTTATCATAGGAAAGACATCATCTGAAGCCTCATCACCAGATACCTAAAGCATGTTTCCTCTTAACTTTTCCCATCAAGAATGCTCATACGTAAACTCTCTCTCTCTGGATATTCTTATAAATTTCTAGACAGAAAAACCATACCAAGGGATCAAAGCTAATAACACCAATATTGGTTCAGGTGTGTCATGTGCCTCCTGATGTGATATACAAAGAACACATCTCTTCCCTAGTAATCCTGCCAAAAATGTAAAACCCAAGCCTAATCATTAGGTAACATCATATGAACCCAAATTCAGAAACATTCTACAAAATACCTGGCCTATACTCCTCAGAATAATAATGTCATGAAAGATGAAGGCTGCAAGACTGTTTCAGTTTCAAGGACATGAGAGACATGAAAACTAAATGCAACATGTAGTTCTAGATTGGATCCTGGATTGAATCAGTAAAGGGAAAAACAAACACTGCAGAGGACCATTATTGAGACAATTGATAAAATTTGAATTATGGTCTGTGGATCAGATAATTTTTATAATTGCATTGTGGCTATATATGACAAGATGTCCTTTTTCTTAGGAAGTTCACACTGAATTATTAGGAGTAAGTTTGTGCGAAAGTCTCAAACCTTCAAAATGGCTAAGAAAAAGTATAGATTTAGATAAAAAAGCAAATGAGACAAACAACTGCTAAATATGAGTAAAAGATACTTGGCAAGCCCCCCAACATTGCAGGGGCTTGAACCCTCACCCCTACTAAAGGAGGTCTCCTGCCCCCATGGCTGCTTCGCGCTTCCCACACCCAGCTCAGATCGGGACCCAGGCAACAGAAAGAGACCTGGCCCAGCTCACATCGAGATACAGGTGACAGACAGAGACTTGGCCCAGCTCAGATCGGGACCCAGGTAACAGACAAGAGACTTGGCCGACAGCAGTTGCCCTATATCTAAATTCAGCCGAGCATCTGGAATGCTCAGGGCCCACTCAACAATGCAAATAATCCTTCCCACTAATATTTACAGGGTAAACTAAGATTGTTGGTAGAGTATTAAATTTGACAGTAAAATAGTAATCGAGTTTTCAGATCAATTTAAATAGGCTAATTGAAATAAGTGAATATTCAAGTACTGGACAAAAAGCTGTTCTTAAAGTAATAACTAAAATTTCTATTGGTAGTTCATCTCATGGTAAAATTCCTGAATATGCAATGAACCTAAAGCAGTCATGTATGTGTGGGGGAAAAGTTTTTTTTAAATTTAAAGTTATCAAGACTGCATTATAAAATTTACAAAAACCTCCATTAATAAAAAAAAAGGGGGGGATCGTAGGGCAATATCATGTAAGGAAAAATATCCTATAAGTAAATTACATCTAGAAAATTTTTACTTTACCAAATTAAGTTTCATTTGCAATGCTAACAGCAAGACAGCCATTAAAAACACACATGGTGTCTAAATAAGACAAAGGAAAATCGTTTGAACAAAAATAAAAAGGATTCCAAATCAATTATATAGAAAAGATTCCTTTATTAACTTGTGGTCGAGAATATATTTGTATATTTTCAGAAAACAACCCCAAGACCAGATGGATTCCTGCAACAGAGAGGAATTGACAGGAGTGCTCCAACCACGAAGACAAGAGGAAAAAACAGTCCAGAGATGGAAGACGCTGACAACACCTTGCCACACGAGCAGTCAGCAGCTGTGCACCACTGCAGGTTACCTAGGACCAAACCAGAAAGGGTCGGACCTGCATTGCCACCATGTGCCCACCATCCAGATATCACTGCTGACATGTACACATAAGGAACTGTTGGACATTGAAATTGGGACTCAAACATTTTTTTGTTTTGTCTTGTTTTGTTATTATATGTTTATTTCCAGTCTGCAGAGGCAAAACTTTTTAAAGGAAAGAAATGGTGGGAAAAAGATACAGAGGCAAAGGAGCATTGAACAGACTGTCAAACTACATTGGGAAGACAGGGGAGGTTGGGCAAGGAGGGCTGTAAGAGACCAACTGAAGGACTTGTACGCATGCATATAAGCACAACCAATGGATATAAGACACTGGGGTCGGGGGGAGGGTGGGCAGGTGAAGGCATGTCCTGGGGGGTAGGGGAGGTCGGGGGGAGATCAAGGGGGGAAAAAAAGGAGACATATGTACTACTATTTGTAATACTTAAAACAATAAAAATAAAATTAAATTAAAAAAAAAAAGATACTTGGCAGTTCCTTGCATTATTCTTGCCATATATTTTTTAAAACTGTTTTGAACAAAATTTAGACTCACAGAAAACTTGCAAAAATAATATAGTTCCCTTAAATACCTCCCCCTGCTTTTCCTAATTTTAGCATCTTATATAACCATAGTATAATTAATAAGAAAATAATTTAACACTGATAAAATATTAACTAAACCATAGGTTTTATTTGAATGTCAACTATTTTCTCACTAATATCCTTTTACTGTTACAGAATCCTAAATAGGATCCTACATTGCATTTAGTTGCTTTTCTTCTTAGTCTTTTCCTGTATGTAACATTTCCTATGTCTATCTTTCTCTTTCATGTCCTTGACACTTCTGAGAAACACCAATCAGTTATTCTTTTAAACATGCCAAAATTTGTGGTTCTCTGATGGTTGAAATGACATGCACTTTGACAGAATTCCATAGAAATAATGTGTTATTCTCAGTGCATCACATCAAGGAGTTCACGATGTCAAAATTTGTATTAGTAGTGATGTTTACTTGGATCATTTGGTTAAAGTGCATTCTGCTAGTTTTCACCACTATAGTTACTATCTTTCGCTTTGTACTAAAATATGTATGCTGAGGCAGGTGCTTTGAATCTATGCAACTTGTTTCTCCTCTAACTTTTGACCTCTAAATTTTTTAAAAATACATTTTTATTGATTTCAAAGAGAGAAAGGGTGAGAGAGAGAGAGAAACAACGATGATGAAAGAGAATCATTAATCAGCTGCCTCCTGAATGCCCCCTACTGGGGACCTAGCCCACAACCTGGACATGTGCCCTGGCCGGGAATCAAACTGTGATCTCCTGGTTCATAGGTCAACACTCAACACTGAGCGACACTGGCCAGGCTGCCCACTAATTTTAGCATTCATCAATGGTTCCAATCCGCAACAATTATTACTGTAGTGTTTGTGTAACGGTTCTCTATTTCCTTCCTTCCTTCTATATTTATTTATTGGAATTCTACTGTAAGGAAGAGTTGTTCCTTCCACCTTACCTTTTTGTTTATTCGTTTTTTTACAACAGTATGAATTCATAAATATTTTATTTTAGGAGTTAAAATTCAGAATTATTATTATACTAGGATCCCAGCATGCGAAATCGCACGGCCCGCCCACCTACCCACCGCCCTGCCTTGACACCTGAACCTCTCCACGCAGAGCTCCAGCGCACCTGGCCCAGTCCCCCGACCCCTCTGGCCTTCTCTGGCTGCTTCAAGCCCTGCCCTCAGTCCCTCGAGTCGCCTTGGGCTGGTCCTGCCTTCTCTGGCACCTCCCCACTTCTGCCCCATCTCCGGAGCAATGCAGCAGCTCCGCCCGTCATGGCACTGGAGGAGAGCATGGAAACCTCCCGCCTGCCTAGCTGTGCTCCTTCCCCAGGCAACTAAGCGGTGGGGGCGCTCTGAGTGTAAGCGGAGGGTGGTGAAGGACTGGTGATGGGGGCGCTACGGGCTCTCACCCCTGCCCTCCCAGGCACAGGCCTCCTCCAGGTGCCTCCCACTTCCACCCTGTCTCTGGGAGCAACACCCCACAGCACATGCGCAGGCAGCCTCCCCTTTAGCAGTAGTAACTGTGACACCGTTAGGACCAATTAGCATATTACCTCTTTTTATATATATTTTGTTGCTCAAATTACTCTAACTTTGGCCATCTCCTTCAGGTTGGTTGCTATGTTCTTCTGACAAGCCCTCCCTCACCCTACCCACCCCTGATCCTCCAACTTTTTACAATTACTTCCCACTTTTCTGATACCACAAGATGTTTAAGGCTCACCTTATATTTTCTCTGGCAAGTTCTGGAATAAACTACTCCTCCAGGAACTAGAAGCCCTAGTTCCTTTTATTAGAGAATAAAAGGTTTAGAAATCAAGGTCTGAGTGCTAATATACTCACTGTTACTGGAGTGTCACTACTACTAGGCCCTCTCAACAAACAGAGGTAAGGGAAAAATTGCATACTAATCCATGCATACACAGCCAAATAAATTTCTAAATGTATCTATGTATATATGAAAAAACATGAATTTATACTGATATCTCTGATTCGAATCAAACTTAACAAGCTTCAGTTTAGCACACCCCCCCCCCCCCGCTTTTCCTTACTAACAACTTCATTTTTCAACAGTGATAAACTGGCTCTCATCTACAATGTATTTATTTGTTCAATCTTAATCCTATATAATAAAGAGCTAATATGCAAATGCCATCATGCCATAACAGCTCAGACACTAAACACTGGGGAGAGAGGAATGGGGACCAATCAGACACAAATGAGCTCACGAGAGAGGAATGGGGAACAGCAAGGCACGAATGAGCTCATGAGAGAGGAACAGGGACCAGCCAGGCTGCTGCGGTCAGGGAGAGGACAAGCCACCCGCCCCACGGTCCCGGGCGCCTACAGCAGTGGCCCAGGCGAAGCCACCTGCCCATGGTCCCCTGAGGCTGTAGCCGGCCTGGGTGAAACCAGCCTGGGTCCCAGGTGCCTGCAACTGGCCAGAGGAGGGAATCCTGGGTCCCAGGTGCAGGGCGAGGCAGAGACAGTTAGGGCTGATCAGGCAGGCAGGCAGAAGTGGTTAAAGGATATCAGGCAGGCAGAGGTGGTTAGGAGCGATCAGGCAGGCAAGCGGTTAGGAGCCAGTGGTCCCAGATTGCGAGAGGCAGTTAGACATCCCCCAAGGGGTCCTGGATTGGAGAGGCTGCAGGCCAGGCTGAGGGGACCCCCCTGAGCCCCCCCCACATGAATTTCAAGCACCGGGCTTCTAGTATATACATAAAATAGTTTTAAAAGTGCCAACTCATTTTCCTGAGAAACACTTTTACTTTGTCAATTATGGCATTTAGGTATTGCTCTTTTTGGTCTTTAGCTTTACATGTTCAGTCAAAATGCTGTTTTCCTGTTACTTAGGTGAGTTTTTAAATTCCCCACTTGCTGCAACTTAAGCATAGTACTCATCCTATATAATAAAAGGCTAATATGCAAATCGACTGAACAGCGTAACAATTGGTCACTATGACGCACACTGACCACCAGGGGGCAGATGCTCAACACAGGAGCTGCCCCCTGGTGGTCAGTGCGCTCCCACGGTGGGGGGGGGGGGGGGGGGAGGGGCCTCTCAGCCAGAAGCCAGGCTCATGGCTGGCGAGCACAGGGGTGGTGGCGGGAGCCTCTCCTGCCTCTGCAGCAGCACTAAGCCATTAGTCGGACCATCACTTGAGGGCTCCCTGGCTTTGAGAGGGTGCAGGCCAGACTGAGGGACCCCCACCACCACCCCCCCTACACACCATGCACCATTTTCATGCACCGGGCCTCCAGTTTCTAATACAATGAAGTTCATTTGTTCCTTTTTATTCCTTTTACCTACATATACATCCTTCTCCACCTATATTCTGCACAAATGAGTAGAAAACTGTGCATTTTCCGTGTTCCCTTTTTCTTATATGAAAGGTAAATGTTCTAAATGCTTGTTTGTGTTTTGCTTTTTTGCACTTAACAGTATGTCCTATTGTTCTTATCAGTTCAGAGAGGTCCTCATTCCTTTCATTTAACAGCAGCATAATAATCCACTGTGTAGATCTACCAGTGTTTAATTCAAGCCCCACATATGGACATTTAGGTTGTTTCTTTACTTTGCAATTACAAATAATGCTGCAACAAATAACCTCGCTTACAAGTTTTTGCACTGTTGAAAGTTTAGCTTCAGGATAGATTCCTAAAAAATGGAAGTGCTGGTTTAAAAGATAAGTGCATATGTAGACAGTTAAATACTGCTAACTTTACCTCTAAAACAGTTTTCTCTAATTTGCATTCCTAGCAGCTATATATGAGTGCCTATTTCCCCACAGCCTCCTTAACAGAATGCGTCGTCATATTTTTAAATTTTTGCCTGTGTGATAGGTGTCATTTTAATTTGTATTACTCAAATTATGAGAGACTTATTGAACATTTTTACTATGTTTGAGGGCCATTTTTAAAAAAGTGTTTTTACTGATTTTCAGAGAGAGGAAAGAAGAGGGAGGGAGAAAGAAAGAGAGAGATTAATTAGTTGCTTCCCATATGCAGCCCCCTACTGGGAATTGAGCCTGCAACCTGGGCATATACCCTGACCAGGAGTCAAACCCGTGACCTTGTTGTGTAGAACAACAATCAACCAACTAAGCCACAGCAGCCAGCTTAAGGCCATTTCTGTATCTTTCTTTATGAATTGTCTATTCATGTAATTTTCCCATTTGTCTACTGAATTTGTGAATTTTATCAAATTTTAATAGCTATTCATTGTTAGCAATAATTGCCTTTTGACTATGGTATACAATGTAAATAATCTCTACCAGTTTGCCAATTGTCTTTTGTCATGCAAAAATTTATTCTATGCAGTTAAATTTACCAATATTTTCTTTCATTGCTTCTAAATACTAAGCCACAATTAGAAACTCTTTTCCTACACAAAGGTCAAATAGGAATGCAATCATTTTCTTCTAGTATTTGGATGGTTTCATTGTATTACATTGAGATCCCTAATGCATTTGGAGCGCATGTGTGAGACACAGATCAAATTTTATTCTTTCCCAAATGGCTACCTCATTGTCCCAGCACTACTTATTTTTTTTTTCTCTTTTATTTAGTTTATTGGGGTGATATTTGTTAACAAAATTATACAGGTTTCAGGTGCACAATTCTATAAGACATCATCTGTACATTTTAGTGGGTTCTCCACCCCAAGTCAAGTCTCCTTCTATCACCATCTATCCCCCCTATACTTTCCTCCACTTTTCCGTCCAACTTCTACAGCACCACTTATTAAAAGACTAAAAATGTTTACACATGTTTCTCTTGAATCATTCATATTTTCTTCTAATGCCTGTATTATTCAGTAACAGCCAAATGTTTATAAATTCTCTAACAAACTTCTCCACCATTTTATTTTAATTTCCTCTATTATCACCTATCTACTTGCTGTCAATCTCTATTGCTCTATGTAATAAAACTATGTGACTTCCTCGAGGCCAAGGAGCATCACACAATTATTTGTCTTGTGAATTCTGATCAAATTGTTAAAAAACAGTGAACTGACAAGAGTACTACTCAGCATTCTTTCAATTTCAAGAGATTAGTTTCCTTTCTGAAGTGTGAAGGAGCTCTCACAGCTCCTCTTTAGAGAGCAGGCAGAAAAAATATCCTTGCCACTGCCTGCACTGGAGGCACTCACTTACCTTTGGTAGTTCCTTTTTTACAATGCTGAGCCATACTTTCCTGCGACGAGCATTAAGCTGTTCAATGGATAAGTGCTTCTTCTTGATGCCAGGAGGAGGTGCGTCATGAGAGAACTTGGCAAAGACTTTGGTCTGGTGGTGGTGGCGACGAGGGGATTCTTCAGAGGAAAGTTCTTCATCCCTTCGCCTTTTTTTCTTCACTTTTTTTAACTTGGCTACAAAAGAAACAGTCTTTCAGAGGTTGCATTTCTTCCCTTCCCCAGGAGACAGCAACAAAACAACCTCATCACTTTAAGAAAATTCAAGGTTCTTTCCTCATTCTACCGGAAGTTGGCAATGTTTATCTGTATATCTATTCAGGCCATGAATCTTCCAAGAGGAAGATCTCACTACCTTGGAAAAGAATACTGGATACTCCCTTTGTTTACATTAAAGAGAAACACAAAATAAAACATAAAAACTGACTTTCTTTTGAACCCAACAACAGGAAAGAAAGTTTATGAAGTATCATGGGCTCAAGTAATGGTCAAAGGAAGAAAACATTTCTACTTGGTAGCAATGTAAGGTGGCTAAAGAGAAACAACAGAGAAAGAAAAAATGCATTAACTGATATGATGCTAAGACTTGTGAAGAGAAAATTATACAAGGAACAGAAACCTAATTAGAGGGGGAGGGCGTGAAGAATGAGAAAACAGAGATAAACAAGGAGGATGTGGGAGAAAGAAGGGGAAAGGCTGAAAAGAATCTTTCTAAGTAGAGTTCATACCTTCAAAGGAAATAAAATCTGTCTGTACAGATAATTTAACATCCCCTTCCTATTTCCTTCCTGATTTCCAGCTGCCGAGAGCTAAATAAGATAGGAAAGGACATTTCCTGACAAACATGCAAAAATACTACATAGAATCATCAGGAGGTAATTTGTTTTAAATCACTCCATATAGCAAAAATTACAACTTATTCCAAACACTTCAGGTTACTCTTCATATTATCTAACTTTTTCCACTCCCAGAGCATTTTCAACCTTTGAAGAATGTATAGAAGAAAAAAGGAATAAACTAATGGAATAAACTAGGAATCCATAGTTCTTATGTCTTCATTATTTTAGAAAAGATCATAAATCAAATACAAAATAAAGTCAATAGTACTTACAACTAATTAGATAGAGGAGACTAGTGTTTTTCAGATAAAGCAAGTTTCTACTACACGGATTATGTTCAAAATCCAAATGCATCAGGAAGCCATACAAAATCCTGAAACAAAGAATGAGTAAATGTGGAAGGCAGGCTAATACACTCACCTTTAAGTTTCTTTTCCTCCTTAAATTTCTTTTTTTTAGGTCCAAGTAGGTGACGTTGTTGCTCATAGAAAGGGTCATATGTGGAGAGCAGGCCTGCACTGTAGTACTGGTATTGCTGCAACTGAAGCAAAGACAGAGATCCTTAGAAAGGCCTACCTATGTTCTACAGCAGTCTTCAAATCATCTTTACTATAGAAAGCTGAGCCAGAGAAAAACCCTACCTCCTAAATACAGTATTCTTCCCACAAAGAGACCAATAAAGATTTAGTACATCAAAGTGAATTATTTTCTAAACTTCAAATCAAAATGGATTCATCAGCCAAGAACATGCCAGTTGCTGGAAATAATTTCAGAGACGAAAACTCTTCAGGCTTCTGAGTCTCCACTGGAATATTTACTTAGTCCTAACACATACAAGGTAGATCAAAAGTAGGTTTACATTTGTTCATATGAAAAATAAAGCAATTATCTGTATATATATATAAAAGCTTAAGCAACAGTCCAACTGCTCAAACATCTGACCGGTAGCTATGACATGCAATGACCACCAGGAGGTAGACACTCAATGCAGAAGCTGTTGAGCTGTGGTGACTTGGCAGCTATGGATCTCGGGTGACGCACCAGAACCAGAGAGGAGGGAGCCCGATTCTGGGGTGCGTCACCCCAGAAACGCCCTCTTGCAATCTGAGGCCCCTCGGGGGATATCAGAGAGCCAGTTTCACCCTGATCCCTGCAGGTCAGGCAGAGGGACCCCACTGGTGCACGAATCCATGCACCAGGCCTCTAGTTAATAAATAAGAATACAAGAATAAATTATGCTTTTCCTATACATAACTGTAAAACTTTTGCCATACCTTGTATTTGAGGCAAGCAATTCTTTGCAGAAAGACCTCCTCTTGGAATTCAGCAACAAGATATAAACCCTATTTCTACTACCAATAGATCCTCAGAATTTCCAAGGTTTCCGATGCCCTCTTTTCTAGCTTTTAGTCTTATATTTGGTTCTAACAGTCACCAGCCATCCCAATTCTTCAATATTTCAAGTCTTTTCTATCTTCATCTACCACTAAGGAAGTCTGATAATATTATGAATAGTGCCTATGTTGCCAGAATTATAACATACAAATAATTCTTTTTGCTTCCCAGGGAGTAGTTAATACTTTCAAACATTTCATTTAAATTGACCCCCAAAGCTCACATTAATTCCATCACAATTATTACTAATGGGTAAATATGAATTAAAATTAAAATTATGTAGTCCAATGTCAAATCTCTTTTCCTGGATTATGGCCGAATGAGTTTTCCAAGAAATGAAACTAGAATAGAAGAGTGACATGGAGAACTATTACAAGGTCAAAGATCAAAATTAAATGAGCATTCACCAAGCTGTATACTTAAAACCTGTGAACATTTCCGCATGTATGTTTTATTTCAATTCAAAAAGCCACAAATAGCCCTACATGGTTTGGCTCAGTGGATAGAGTGTCAGCCTACACATTGAAGGGTCATGGGTTCAATCCTGGTCAAGGGCGCATGCCAGGGTTGTGGGTTCCATCCGCAGTGGGGGGCATGTAGGAGGCAGCCGATCAATGGTTCCCTCTCATCATTGATGTTTCCAGCTCTCTCTCTCCCTCCCTCTTCCTCTCTGAAATCAATAAAAATGTATTTAAAATAATAATAATAATAAACCTCAAATATTTCAAGCACCAAGTGCATTAACACTGTACCTTAAGGAGGAACTCTTCGTCTTAATCAAAACAGTCAGATATCTTACTGTTGATCACTACTACAGGCTTGTCTTTAGTATATTATCCAAAGTTTTCTGAACTAACTTAGTTTTCTTAACTAACTGATCTAAAGTTTTTAGATCTTCAAATATGCTACCACCGATTATGTACAAAGTGCTACACTTCTGTCAAAAATCAGAGGCTTGGCTTGGTTAGCATAGCTCAGTGGTTGAGCATTGACCTATGAATCAGGTCGTCACTTTTCAATTCCCAGTCAGGGCACATGCCTGGGTTGTTACAGGCTCAAACCCCAGTGTGAGGCATGTAAGAGGCAATCAATGATTCTCTCTCATCATTGATGTTTCTATTTCTCTCTCTTCCTTCCTCTCTAAAATCCATAAAAATATGTTTAAAAAACAAAACAAAAAACTGTATCAATCTAATGTTAGTATATGAAGAAGTTTTTTTCAAGATAGCAACACTTTCAAAGAGCAAATGTATTTAAAACAAACAAACAAAAACCCAATAAATGCAAAATGGTGTAGCCCAGTGGTCAGCAAACTGCGGCTGGTTTGCCGCTCTGTTGACTAATGAGTTTGCTGACCACTAGTATAGCCACTTTAGAAAATAATCTGGCAGTTCCTTAAAAAGTTAAGCATAAAATTACCATATGACCCAGTGATTCCTAGATATATACCCTAGAGCAGTGGTTGGCAAACTGCGGTTCGCGAGTCGCCGCAGTTTGCCACTCTGTTGACTAATGAGTTTGCCAACATGTCCATACCGAAAACTTGAACTCAAATGTTCATGGCAGGACTACTCATAACAGCTTACAGTGGAAGCAACTCACTATTCATAGGTATGATTCATAATAGCCAAAAAGTAAAAAACAAAAAACAAAAAAAAACAACCCAATTAGTTCATCAACTGATGCAAATAAAATCCAGTATGTCCATACAATGGAATATTTGGCAATAAAAAGAAGCAAAGTATGGGTTTATGCTACAACATAAAATTTGAAAACATTATGCTTAGTGAGAAGCTGAAAACAAAGAACACATGTTTTTCCACTTATATGAAATATCTAGAATACACACATTTATAGAGACAACTGGTGAAGTGATGACTGACTGCCTGGAGCTGACAGGAATGGAGAGAATGGGGGGAGGGCAACAGCTAAGGGGAGTAGGGTCATTTCAGAGTGAGAAAATAATCTAAATTAGATAGTGATAATAGTTACACAACTCTATGAATATACTAAAAACCACTGAACTGTGTACCTTGTATGGACATGAATTTTTTTGGTGTGTGAAATATATTTCAATAAAGGTATTTTAACAACCACCACCACCACCCTATATAATAAAAGCCTAATATACTAAGTGTCCGATTGTTCGTTCAACCGTTCAACTAGTCGCCATGACGCGCACTGACCACCAGGGTGCAGACACTCTGACCAGTAGGTTAGCTTGCTGCTGGGGTCCAGCTGATTGCGGCTGGGCAAGACAGGCTGGAACATCCTGGAGCCCTCCCGTGGACCCTCCCTGGCTCTGATCGTGCACTGGTGGGGGTCTCGCAGCCTGGCCTGCACCCTCTTACAATCCAGGACCCCTTAGAGGATGTTGGGGAGCCGGTTTCGGCCTGATCCCTGCAGGCCAGGCCGAGGGACCCCACTGGTGCACAAATCCTCTAGTCTAAATATAAAGTTAAAATTATGTTTCTTGAGGCATAGTCACAAGGGTCCTGGCCAGCACAGGTGCAGTGAGTGTGAGCAGCAATAAGCATGGATGACAAGGAGGAGACATACTGGCTGTGGAAGATTTGCAAGACAATTATGCAGCTGTGCCATGACTGAGTCTACCTGGTGATTCAGGATGAGCTGGACCAGACACTAGAGGAGTTCAAGGCCCAGTTTGGGAAGAAGCCAAGTGAAGGATGGCCACAGCGCACGAACCTCAACGGTGCTAGCAGCCCACAATCATGACCCCACTGACCAGATGTCTTTTTCCCAGAGGAGCCCAAGGTGGGGATCAAGACCATCAAGGTGTACTGCCAACGCGTGCAGGAGGAAAGCATCACCCAAGCCCTCATCATGGTGCAGAAGGGCATGACACCCTCCGCCAAGCAGATCCTGGTCGACATGGCTCCCAAGTACATCCTGGAACAGTTTCTGCAGCAGGAGCTATTCATCAACATCACGGAGCACAAGCTGGTCCCAGAGCATGTCAACATGACAAAGGAGGAGGTGACAGAGCTGCTGGCCAGATATAAACTCTGAGAAAACCAGCTGCCCAGGATCCAGGCTGGAGACCCTTTGGTGCACTACTCTGGGATAAAGCGAGGGCAGGTAGTGAAGATCATCCGGACAAGCAAAACCGCAGGCAGATATATCACCTACCGGCTGGTACAATAGCCATCCTACCACCTACCAGCCTCTGGGAGACAGCAAATGGACTGCAGCCACCTCACCCAAGCAGCTGAACTGCTGACAGTCTGCCCTGCTGTGATCTGCTAACCCTGGAAATCTACCTGCTGCTCCTCTGGAGCCCAAGGCAGGCTGCGTGCTTGCCTTCCCTGGGCTGAAGGCCCTTGTGGCCTCACATTGACACTGAGCCCCACCTGGATCCTATGTGATGGTTCCTCAAGAGGACAGGATGCTGAGGAGAGGCCAGTGAGCCAACCAGCAACCAAGACAGTCCTAGGTTCTTTCCCATCCCCCCAAGCACTCCAAGCTGGATCCCCACAAATGGGACCTGGGTCTGAGTCTTCAGGTAAGCCCCCACTTCCAGCTTCCGTTCTCCATGCTCCTCTCACATGGCCCTATCCTTGACAGGTTGTGCACTCTGAGGTCAGCAGGCAGGGAGATTAAAACACATCTGGATTTCAGTAGGTACTGAAGCTGAGTGTTTTTAAATGAAAGGTGTTTTGAGTAAAAAAAAAAAAAAGATGTAGCTTCAATGAATATAACCCAGAGGGTAAATACCCAGTATGAAGGTCTGGAATGTCTCCTGAAACTCTTACCTCCTTGTCTTTACTATATTTATTCTGGTGAAGTTTCTTATATTTGTGCAGCCGCAGCATGTTATGAAGTTCTTCTCTGTTGAGATTGAGTTCTTCCTCCTCCTCTTCTTCTTCCTCTTCTTCCTCTTCTTCATCATTCTCTTCACTCTGAGAATCTGCCTCACTGGACTCATCACTTAGCAGAATGTTCTGAAAAAGGGAGGAAATAGAACTTCTGCTTTGAAACAATTCCTTTTACAATACAATAATTTTTAATTGAATTTATTGGGGTAATATTGGTTAATAAAATTATATAGATTTCAAGTGTACAATTCTGTAAAACAATATCTGTATATGTTGTACTGTGTGTTCACCACCCCAAGACAACAAAAGCATTTTTTTCCAGATCCCAAAACAATGACAAAAATAGCTGGAGGGCAGTCATTCCAGTTTCCCTTATACTATTCTTTGCCAATCCAACTGAAAAAAAAAGGATACCCATTAAACACAGTACACACAAATTAAAGAGCACTAAAACATGGGAAATGCTAGAAACGTCAACAAAGCTAGATTTTACTAACTACTTACACTATATATATGATAGTTTAACTAAATGTCAAATACCAAAGCAAAAACAAAACAAACAAAAAAACTATCTATATATATAAAAGCCTAAGCGACCAGCCAACCGGCCAACCAGTAACTATGACATGCACTGACCACCAGGGGGCAGACACTCAATACAGGAGCTGCCGAGCTGCGGTGACTTGGCAGCTGCGGTTCTCTGGTGACCCAGAACCAGAGAGGAGAGAGCCCAATTCCAGGGTGCATCACCTGAGAACTGCCCTCTTGCAATCTGGGACCCCTTGGGAGATGTCAGAAAGCCGGTTTCAGCCCAATCCCCGCAGGCCAGACCAAGGGACCCCGCCGATGCACGAATCCATGCACCGGGTCTCTAGTCCATTGGCTCCCCACTTCAGGTCTGGCTTCCCACCAGGCCTCTAGCCCATTGCGGAGGTCATGGGTCTGGCCCTTACAGGAACTTTGCAACTCGATTAGCTAAATGATGAGACATGCAGGACCTATTGGCTGCGGCCCTGACATCTAAAGCCCATGCTGGCCCACCCGCTTAATATCGATTTCCAGTGGAGGCAGTGAATTTTCCCACTACCACTCTCAGCTGGGAAACCGGCTGCGGCTTCCGTCCTCCCAGTAGTGCCAGCAGGCAACCTTTAGGGAAGGAAGGAGGCAAAGGAGCAGCTCAAGTGGGAAGATGGAGGTTCCTACTGCCACAGGACTCCACTTGGGTGAAAGGGCCTGGGCGGGGAAGCCTGACATTGAGCAGGGTCCTGCCCTAGGCTGACTAGATTCCAGGCTTAGTAAATCCTGTTTGCTAAATAATTGCATTTTGAAGCCAAATGCCCACAAGTCGTCAGTTACCTTCAAATGTAGGGTAAAGTGAGATGAAAGATACAAGACAGATACAGAAAGTGACATAATACTGGGAGAAGAAAGGAGGGAGCCTGATTCCGGGGTGCATCACTCAAGAACTGCCCTCTCGCAATCCAGAACCCTCAAGGGATGTAGAGAGCTGGTTTTGGCTCCATCCCTGCAGGCCAGGCCAAGGGACCCCACCGGTGCACAAATCCATGCACCAAGCCTCTAGTAGGATATAAAAGAATATAGAAAGCAAGCTGTGATGGCTAATAAAGAAAGCATCCCCAAATTCATTCATGAATGGATAAACAAAATGTGGTATTATACAGATAATCAAATATTATTCATCAATAAAAAGGAATAAAGTACTGATATGTGCCACAACATGAATGAAGTTTGAAAATGTTATGCTAAGTGAAAGAAGCCAGACGCAAAAGGCAACATATTATATGATTCTGTTTATATGAAATGTACAGAAGAGGCAAATCCATATAGACAGAAAACAGATTAGTGGTTGCCAGAGGCTGAGGATGTAGAGAATGGGGAGAAAATGCTAATGAGTACAGAGGTTTCTTTCTGGAGTGATGAAAATATTTTGTTATTAGACAGTGATGATTGATGCACAAAATTTTATGAATATACCAGAAATCACTAAATCATACATTTTAAAGGGGTAGATTTTATGGCATGAGAATTTTATCTTGATTTTTTAAAATGTTGATGGCTAGCCCTAGCCAGTTTGGCTCAGTGGATAGAGCATCAGCCTGCGGAATGAAGGATCCCGGGTTCGATTCCAGTCCAGGGCACATGCCTGGGTTGTGGGCTAGATCCCCATTAGGGAGCATGCAGGAGACAGCCAATCAATGATTCTCTCTCATCACTGATGTTTCTATCTCTCTCTCCCTCTCCTCTCAAAAATCAATGAAAATGTATTTTTTAAAAATGTGGTGGCTAAACAAAGATCTCTGCATTCCCAACAGCTTAAAGCCTCACTGATCTGAAACAAATCTGGACTTTTGCACTTGAGTTTTTAAAAGGGCCTATTGATAATAATAAAAGAATACTTTTAAGTTACTTTCCATTCTTCTATTAATAATAACAAAAGAATACTTTTAAGTTACTTTCCATTCTTAACAATAAAAGTATGAAATAGAGAAAAATTAGTTTCAACAGAAGAAATGCTATCCTTAACTCAGTTTGGCCAATGACAGTAATCTTGTAAGCATCTTAACCATACTGTACCACTCTCTTGCTTATAAAGACCAATAACTTACTACTGTAACTAGAGTAAAATACAAATTCCTTGACATGGTGTACAAAGGCCCTAAGTGATCAGGTTCTCTAACCTCATCTTCTACCATCCCCTTATTCACTGTCCTCCAGGTATAGGAGTTTTCTTTCTCCTTCAAACATACTGAGTTGCTTCCTTTCCCAGAACTTTTGCAGTTATTCCTTCTGATTGAAATGCTCACATCTTAAACCTTCACATAGTTCTCTCTGATCATTGAGAAATCATTAAAATGTTACTTTTTTAAAGCCATATTTATTTATTTGTTTACAGGCTTACTCACTGCCTCCCTTCATTAGAATGTAAGCTCTGCAGGGCAGGAATCCTGTCTATGAACAACAGTATCTGACACATAGAATGCACTTAATCAACACTTGGTGAGTGAATAAACTACTCAAGGACAGATGAAAAGTAGATTAAATATCCCGATTACAATGTGAGCCAGTGAGGGCAAGAATCTTATCTAAGACTAGAGGCCCAGTGCACGAAATTCATGCACTTGGGGGAGGGTCCCTCAGCCTGGCCTGCGCCCTCTGGCAGTCCAGGAGCCCTTGGGGGATGTTCGACTGACAGCAGTTGGACATCCTTAGCGCTGCCACGGAGGTGTGAGAGACTCCCGCCACCGCGGCTGTGCTCACCAGCCATGAGCCGGGCTTCTGCCTGAGCTGAGCTCCCCCTTTGGGAGTGCACTGACCACCAGGGGCAGCTCCTGTGTTGAGCGTCTGCCCCCTGGTGGTCAGTGCACATCATGGCAACTGGTCGTTCTGCTGTTCAGTCTATTTGCGTATTAGCCTTTTATTATATAGGATGGTCTTTGGTTGAGTATCTCCCGCCTGCCCACACACCCATGATCGGGATAGGGGAGGGACACAGAAGGTTGGCCAGCCAGGGAGGGATCATGGGAGGGCTCCAAGGCATGTCCGGTCCGTCTCACTCAGTCCCAACTGGCTGGACCCCAGCAGCAAGCTAACCTACCAGTCGGAGCATCTGCCCCCTGGTGGTCAGCGCAAGTCATAGTGAGCGATCGAACTCCCATCTCCTGGTCTAACTCCCAAGGGGACACTTTGCATATTAGTCTCTTATATATATAGATATTTGTACTCAACAATGTTTACTAAAACAAACTTCATTGTGTCTTCTAGATCCTTCTCTATACTCTCTTCAAAAAACCACACGCAGAAAAAACTCATGTCTATAAAAATTTCTGCCAATGTGCGAGAATGCATCAATGTCTTTTCCTTTTACTTATTATTAACAGGTTATTTGAATTCTAAACATTCTGTCTTCTCTTACCTTTAGCCACTTCCTGCTTTTCTTCAACTTAGAGAAATTATATAAATTCCCTTTGTCAGATTTTGATTCTGTGTAAAGAAACATAAAGAATAATAAAATGAAAGGATGACTACCCCAAAAGAACTGATAGTCCAAAGAGGGATCTCACACCACACTGACCTGACTGTAGAACTCCATTCAATGAGTACGTATTTAACATTCCAGAACTGCTTGCTCCAGAAGTTTCACCAAGCAATGAATTTGGAGGTTCTTCCTTAACTTGTATTAAGGGATCCCCAGACTGGGGCAATAAAGGATTACTGTCATCCAGTCCATCTTCACTTTCATCACTAGAAATTAAAGAGTGGTGAATCCACAATCAGAGCTGACCCAGAAAAATATTATAATTTATGGTTAGTAGACTGAACGTTTTATAGGAGAAATTGATCGTTTGAAAAAGTTCAGTTTTATTTGAAAGGAAATATATCAAACATGCTAAAAATCATGAAGTATTTTAACCCTAAAATCTACTGTGTAAATGGGAATCAGAAATATGACTAAACATCATAGTGGGAAGATGGACTAACATACCTAGAAATATTCCTGTTGAAGATGGCTGATGTCTGTCGCAGGAAATGGTCCAACCGGAGGGCCCTCTCCAGGTACTGAAGATAGAGGGGCTTTGCCAGCTCAGTGCAGCCGCCATCGTCCCCGGCACCCAACTCCGAGGCCATAGAACAAATCTGTCTTCATGCACAAGGGCCTCTGACTGCACGGCTATAGAATGGAGGTAAGTAGTGAAAAATGAAATACTATTATTGTCCTGTTATCATAACTGTTTTTTATAAAAATGTCAAAAGAAATCAAACCTTGTCTATAGAAAGTTCATTATAAAGCTCACAATAGGCACTGCCTTCTAATGCAAAGGCAGATGTTAAAAGGATGAGAATGTCAAAATACAAAAGAAATGTCATATGTCATATGTCACAATGGAAATTCACACTACACTTCTTTGAAACAGTACCTTACAATTTATACCCATTTCCCTTTGCCCTACAATGAACAATTACTAACATTAATCCAAATCTATACTACAAGCTCATTGTTACACAACTCACATCACCTTCAACAGCTGCTCCCTTTTTCATTTTACATTTACATTTGTACATATGTGTGACGTATTCCATTTACAAGAGAATAGATATATTGGGAGAGTATTTTACATCCCTTGTAGACATGCCACGAAGTACAAGATTTAGAAATGATTTAGAAAACTGGAGCAAAAAGAATAAAAGTGAGGACAAAGAAACCTTAGGTTCTTTTTTAAAATATATATATATTTCTTATTGATTTCAGAGAGGAAAAGGGAGGGAGAGAGAAATAGAAACATCAATAATGAGAGAAAATCATCGATCAGCTGCCTCCCGCATGCCCCCAGGAGGTCACAGTTCAATTCCTGGCCAGGGTACATGCCCGGGTTGTGGGCTTGATTCCCAGTAGGGGGCATGCAGGAGACGGCCAATGGATGATTCTCTCTCATCACTGATGTTTTTCTCTCTCTCTTTCTCTCTCTTCCTCTCCCTTCCTCTACAAAATCAATAAAAAATATATTTTTTTAAAAAGAACACCTTTCTCAAATTATTCCAAAAAATTCAAAAGGATAGTCTTCCAAGATCTTTTATGAGGCCAGCATTATCCTAATTCCAAAACCAAACAAAAATACTACAAAGAAAGAAAACTATATAGCCAATATCCCTGATGAACACAGATGCTAAAATCCTAAACAAAATATTAGCAAACCAGATCTAGCAATACATTAAAAGGAGTATACACCATACCTAGTATAATTTATTCTGGGGATGCAGGATTGGAATAATATTCACAAATCAATAAATGTAATACATCACACAAACAAAATGAAGGATAAAAATCACATGATCATATCATTAGATGCAGAAAAACATTTGATAAAATCCAGCAACCATTTTGATAAAAACTCTTAGCAAAGTGGTAATTGAGAGAGTATACCCTCAACATAATAAAGGCCACCACATATGACAAACCCAAAGCCAAGATCATACTCAATGGGCAAAATCTAAAAGCATTTCCCTTAAGATCAGGAACAAGACAGAGATGTCCACTTTCACAACTCTTATTCAACATAGCACTGGAAGTACTAGCCATAGCAGTCAGATAAGAAGAAAAAAAGGCACCAAAATTTGAAAGAAGTAAAACTGTCATTATTTGCAGATGACATGATATTATACATAGAAAACCCTAAAGAGTCCACTAAAAAAAATGTAGATCTAATAAGTGAATTTTGCCAAGTAGGACACAAAATTAATATTCAGAAATCGGTGGCTTTTTTTTGAGGATTAAAAATAATAAAAATTTTTATTTTAAAAGGTAACAATTTATACATCCTTATAAAAGAAGTGGTAACATTTTACCAATATAAAAAAAAAAATCACAGAATTCAAATCACAGTTTGGATCTTCAAGATTCAAGTGTTGTATCCCATTAAGTAAAATGTGGTCAGTTTTAAGATAAAAATTCCTCCTCTGGATATCCTGTTCTCAATCAATTCTTTCTTTATCACCATCATCTCACACAGTAGGATAGCTGGCCACGGTGGCGATTCCACAGTGGTTGTTCCGGTCTTTGGCCATCTTTATGTAGCCATTCTTGCCCCAAGCTTTACCCCAGATGTTCTTGACAATCCAATATTTATTGTTACTTGATTCTTCTCCTTCAAAGCCATAGCCAACCAGCAGTACACCGTGATCTAGATCTATGCTGCTACAGTGCCACTCATAATAAATGCCATCTTCAAAGAACCGAAAGCTAAGATGGCTTGCATCTACAGCAACAGAGATGGGCCCCACGATTGCCACTGCCTTCATGAGGGCACTCTCCTGCTCAGGGATGTCCATGAAGCCAGTGGCATTGGCAACAGAATCCTCGGACCTGTATTTGCAGGGTCCAACCTTTGCATGATATGAATAGGACTCTTCAGAGCCCAGGCATCCACTGGACTTAACATACTGGAAGGCATTACCCATTAGGCCACCATTGCAGCCCTCATTGCCTTGAGCCTGAGAGCAGTCCACAAGGTTCTGCTCACTCAATGAAATAAGTCTGCCGGTTTTCCGGAATATCTGTCCTTCAAGGGCATCAGTTGCACTAACTGCCCAAAAAGAACCACAGTGACCCTGGTTCTTCACAGGAGTTACATAGCCTTCTTCTCTCCAATCCACAGTTGGCAACGTAAGGTTCCCAGAACACTCTCCTTTTCTTGTGCTCCTGGTTTTGATGGCCATTCATCACCTACATGAAGTCTTTGTTGGTCATGTCACCAAAAGCATTCATTGCCAAGGTGAAGCTCTGTCTCCCTAGGTTGTATTCCTGGTTATGCACGTAAATCATTTTCATATTCTTCTCCCACACTGTTCTCCATCCTTCTTCATTCAAGCCATATAGCTTACTGTGTGCTGCCTTCCATCGTTGCCATTGTGGCTCTGAACTTCCAGCAACTTTTGGAGAAGCTGAAGCTATTCCTAAGTAAAGGGCAATCAAGAAGAATGAAGGATTCATGTTTCAAAACCTTCGAGAGCAGAGCAGAGCAGGCACAGTCAGCACGTACTGGTCCAAGATATCCCATCAGTGGCATTTTTATACACCAATAATGAACTATCAGAAAGATATTAAGAAAACAATGCAGCCCTAGCTGGTTTGGCTCAGTGGATAGAGCGCCAGCCTGCGGACTAAAGGGTCCCAGGTTCAATTCTGGTCAAGGGCACATGCCCGGGTTGCGGACTTGATCCCCAGTGGCGGACTTGCAGGAGGCAGCCAATCAATGATTCTCTCTCATCATGGATGTTTCTATCTCTCTTCCCCTCTCTCGTCCTCTCTGAAATCAATAAAGATATTTTTTTAAAGGAAGAAAGAAAACAATCCAATTAATATTGCAACAACAACAAAAAAGGTACGTAGGAATAAATTTAACCAAGGAGATAAAAGACATATACTCGGAAAATTGTAAGACACTGAAGAAAGAAATTGAAAAAGATACAAATAAATGGGAACATACACTGTGCTCATATACAGGAAGAATTAAGATCATTAAAATGTCCATAATACCCTAAGCCAGTGGTCGGTAAACTGCGGCTCGTGAGTCACATGCAGCTAGCGAGCCACGGTTTGCCATTCTGTTGACTAATGAATGAGTTTGCCGACCACTGACCTAGACTCTCGATTCCAATAATTACAGGCTGTTGTTGTTCCTTGTGATTAAGCCCCTATCCCAGTGGTCAGCAAACTCATTAGTCAACAGAGCGGCAAACCGCGGTTCGCGAACCCCAGTTTGCTGACAGTAGACTGCCGTAAGCAATCTACAATTCAACACAATCCCTATCAAAATACCAATAGCATTTTTTACAGAATCAGATAAATAATCCTAAAATTTAGATGGAATCACAGAAGATGGCAAATAGCCACAGCAATCTTGAGAAAGAAGAACGAAGTTGGAGGTATCATGAGACCTGATTGATATCAAACTGTACTACAAGACTCTAGTAAGCAAAATAGCATGGTAATGGTTTTAGAAACAGACACATAAATGGAACAGAACAGAGAGCCCAGAAATAAACCCATTTCTATAAGGTCAATTAATATTTGACAAAGGAGGCAAGAACATACAATGGAGTAGTGACAGTCTCTTTAATAAATGGTGCTAGGGGAACTGAACAGATACATGCAAAAAAATCAAACTAAACCACCAACTTACACCATACACAAGAATAAACTCAAAATAGGTTAAAGACTTAAATATAAGTCACAAGACTATAAAAATCCTAGAAGAAAACATAGGCAGTAAAATTTCACAGGCATTTCTTGTAGCAATATTTAATTCAGGAAAGGATGACTATGTATGATTGTTACACCATAGTAAATGTTATCTGAGAAATTTGTAGCTCCTACTGATTGCATTATTTATAAATATTTATATCTTTATTTCTTCACAGGCAAGAGAAACAAAGGAAAAATTAAACAAACGGGACTAAACTAAAAAGCTTTTGCACAGTCCTGACGAGTTTGGCTCAGTGGATAGAGCATCGGCCTGCGGACTTAAGGGACCCGGGTTTGATTCCAGTCAAGGGCATGTACCTTGGTTGCAGGCACATACCAGTGGGGAGTGTGCAGGAGGCAGCTGAATGATGTTTCTCTCTCATCTATGTTTTTGACTCTCTATCCCTCTCCCTTCCTCTCTGTAAAAAATCAATAAAATATATTTTTTTAAAAAAACCATTGGCAAAATGAAAAGGGAACCCACTGAATATAACATTATTTGCCAATGATACTTCTGACAAGGGGTTAATTTCCAAAATATATAAAGAATTATACAACTCAACATATCAAGAAGACAAACAACCCAATTTAAAAATGGGCAAAGGACCTAAATAGAAACTTCTCCAGGGAACATGCAGATGGCCAAGAGACATATGAAAAAAATGCTCAATGTGACTAATCATCAGAGAGATGCAAATTAAAACCACAATGAGATATCACCTCCCACCTGTCAGAATGGCTATCACAAATAAACAAGTGCTGGCGAGGATGTGGAGAAAAGGGAACCCTCACGCACTGCTGGTGGGAATGAAGACTGTAGCAGCCACTGTGGAAAACAAGTACTGGTATGTAGTTTCCTCAAAAAATTATAAATGGAACTGCCATTTGACTTCTGGGAATATATCCAAAGAAACCCAAAATACTAATTAGAAAGAATATGTGCATCCCTATGTTCATTGCAGTGTTATTTACAACTAGAGGCCTGTGCACCGGTGGGGTCCCTCAGCCTACCCTGCACCCTCTTGCAATCCAGGACCCTTTGGGGGATGTCGGACTGTGGGTTTTAACCCGATCCCAGCAGGCCAATCCAAGGGACCCCACTGGTGCACAAATCTGTGAACCAAGCCTCTAGTATGCATATAAGATCTTTGTTAATCTCTTACTGCCCTCCCTCCTCCCCACTTCCAAGATTCATCAGTCTGTTCCATGTTTCCATGCCTGTGCACTGAGTGTCTGCCCCCTGGTGGTCAGTGCATGTCATAGTACCAGTCAAACGGTCCAATGGTCACTTAGGCTTTATATAAATAGATAGCCAAGATCTGAAAAGAACGCCAATGCTTAACAGTAGATGAGTGGATAAAAAAGCTGTGGTACATTTACACAATGGAATACTACTCAGCCATTAAAAAAAAAAGGAAATCTTACAACTTGCAACAACATGGATGGACCTAGAGATTATAATGCTAAGTGAAATAAGTCAGTCAAGGACAAATACCATATGATATGATCTCACTTATATTTGGAATCTAATGAACAAAATAAACTGACTAACAAATAAACAGAAACAGAGGCATGGATACACAAAACAGACTGACAGCTGTCAGAGGGGATGGGGCGGGGACTCTGCATCGCATAGACACAGACAATGTGTGGTATTAGCTGGAGGGAAAGAGGGATGTAGGTAGGTGGAGCTGGACAAAGGGGGAGGGAAATGGGGACAGAAAAAGACTTTTTTTGCCAATGTGGGCACAATGCAGTGTGCACATGATGATTTTTTGTTGTTTTTAATTCTTTGTTTAAAGTATTACATATGTCTCTTTTTTCCCCCACTGACCTCTCCCCAGCCACTTCCACCCCCAGCACATGACCTCACCCCCCTACTGTCTGTGACCATGGGTTATGCTTATATGCATGCATACAAGTCCTTTGGTTTGTGCACATGATGTTTTATTCATTTGTACACTTGAAACTTGCATGATTAGGCAAACCAATATCACCCCAATAAATTCAATTAAAAAAAAAAAAGTACACACAAAGTCACTTAAGAGATGTAAAAAGTGCCATGAGAGTTTAAGAAAAGATTATGTATGTGTTACCCCATATTAAATGTTATGTGAAATTTGTAACTCCTACTGATTGCATTATTTACAAATATTTACATCTTTAAAATTTTTTTAAATATTTTGATATTTAGAGAGAAAGGGAGAGGGATATAAAGATAGAAACATCAATGAGAGAGAAACATCATTGATTGGCAGTCTCCTGCACAACTCCCTACTGGAGATCGAGACCACAACCTGGGGCCTGTGCCCTGCCCAGGAATTGAACCATGACCTCCTGGTTCATAGGTCAATGCTCAACCACTGAGCTACACTAGCAGGGCACAAATATTTTATATCTTTTGATGAGGAAACTGCAGGTTAGGCTTCTAGGTCTGTATGACCGAAAGAATAATAAATGAAAAGCTAGGTGAATATGGTAATACAAAATTTAAAGCTTCCAACTTCCCACTAAGAAATACCCAGTCCAAATGGCTCCAGTGGTGAATTTTATCAAACATTTAAAGTGGAATTAGTACCAATCAATCACAAATTCTTCCAAATAACTGAAGAGAAAAGAACACTTGCCACATCATTCTATGACTCTGGTATTACTCTCATTCCAAAACCAGACAAAGACATCACAATAAAACTACAGACTAATATCCCTTATAATATAGATTTTTTAAAATCCTCAACAAAATATTAACAGTTGAATCCAGCAACATGTAAAAGAAATATACACTCAGTATATTACCAAGTAGAATTTATACTACAAATGCAAGGATGGTATAACATCTACAAATCAATCAATATACTACACCCACTTTAGCAGAACAGAGGATAAAACCCATTTAATTATCTCAAGTCTCAAAAAATGATTTGACAAAATTCAATACCATTTCAAAATAAAAACACTCAATAAACAAGGAACAGATGGGAATTCCCTCAACCTATTAAAGCATCTATGAAAAATTCACAGCTAGAGAGAAACCAAGATGGTGGCATAGGTGAACACCTAAACTGCTGCCTCGCACAACCATTTCAAAACTACAGCTAAAGGCAGAACGGAAATCATCCAGAACCACAGGAAAGCTGGCTGAGTGGAAATTCTACAACTAGAAGGAAAGACAGGGGCACACGGAGATTCAGAGGAGCTGCAAAGGCTGAGGTACGGAGACACACGCGTGGAGAGGACGGGCAGCTGAGTGCCTGGCTACCTTTCTCTAGCGGGAGAGAGACGGAAGCACCTGACTGCACTGAACCCCAGTTCCGACTGCACTGAACTCCAGTTCCAGGCGAGACTCTGGGGACCCAGACTCATACGGGGGGAATCTGGACTGTCGGGAAAAGAGAGGAGCGCACGGAAACTCAGGGGAGCCGCGAAAGGCAGAGTTCTGGAAGCGCGCTGTGCATGCACAGGGGACTGACTGCTGAGTGTGCCGCTGGCTTTCTCTAGCGGGAGGAAGACGGAAGCTCCCGACTGTGCTGAACTCCAGTTCCGGGAGAGAATCTGGGAATCCAGATTCACTGGGGGAGAAAATGGACTGTCTGGCAGCGGGCAAAACTTGAGGGCGGCTTTCTCTCAGAGGTGCTTGCAGCGATTACTGAGGGACACGGAGACGCAGGTGCCTCATATGGCAGGGCTGACAGGAAGCAAAGGCTATCTGCTCAGCCCTGAGACTCTGCCCCATCCAAGCTGAGCAGAGAGGCTTTTGCAATTTTGCAAGTCTTATCTCATAAGGCTGTCTCCAGCAAAGAAGTTCTCCCAGCATAGACACAGCTGATCCTCACAGCCAATTGGCCTGGAGGTCAATTCCTCCCAGTGATACCAACAACAATCAAGACTTAACTACAACAAGGCTGTATACACAGTCCACAAAGGGGTGCACCAAGAATGTCCACCTCAGCTAACTGGGGAGGCTGAGCCACTGGGCCATATAGGACACCTAGCACACAAAGCGATTCTACCAACTCAGGGAAGCAGCAAAAATGCGGAGACAAAGAAACAGATCACAAACAAAGAAATAGAGGAAAACAAAGGACTGGATATAGAGTTCAAAACCATGGTTATATAAGGTTTTTCAAGAATTTCCTAGAAAAGGATGATAAATCCTTTCATATCCTCGAGGGTCTAGATAGCAAGACCCTCGAGGATATGAAAAAGGACCAACTAGAAATTAAACATACACTGACTGAAATAAAAAATATTATACAGAGACCTAACAGCAGACTAGAGGAACACAAGAATAAAGTAAAAGATTTGAAATACAAAGAAGCAAAAAACACTCAACTGAAATAGCAAAAAGCAAAAAGAATCAAAAAATTTGAAGATAGTGTAAGGAGCCTCTGGGACAACTTCGAGTGTACCAACATCAGAATTATGGGGGTGCCAGAAGAAGAGAGAGTGCAAGATACTGAAAACCTATTTGAAGAAATAATGACTGAAAACTTCCCCCACCTGGTGAAAGAAATAGACTTACAAGTCCAGGAAGCAAACAGAACTCCAAACAAAAGGAATCCAAAGAGGACCACACCACATCATAATTAAAATGCCAAGAGCAAAAGACAAAGAGAGAATCTTAAAAGCAGCAAGAGAAAAACAGTTAGTTACCTACAAGTGAGCATCCATATGACTGTCAGCTGATTTCTCAACAGAAACTATGCAGGCCAGATGGGAGTGGCAAGAAATATTCAAAGTGATGAACAGCAAGAACCTACAACCAAGATTACTCTACTCAGCAAAGCTATCATTCAGAATTGAAAGTCAGATAACGCTTCACAGATAAGAAAAAGCTAAAAGAGTTCATCACCACCAAACCAGTATTATATAAAATGCTGAAGGGTATTCTTTAAGAAGAGGAAAAAGAAGAAAAAGGTAAAGATAAAAATTATGAACAAATACATATCTATCATCAAGTGAATCTAAAAATCAAGTGAATTAAAAATCTGAGGAACAGAATAAACTGGTGAATATAATAGAATTCTGGGCATAGAAAGGGACTGGACTGACAATTCTCAGGGGGAAAGGGGTATGGAGGGTGTGGGAAGAGACTAGACAAAGGTCGTACACCTATGGATGAGGACGGTGGGGGGAGCTCTGGGGGGGAAAAAAGAGGAACAATTGTAATAATCTAAAGATTTATTAAATTAAAAAAAAAAAAAGAAAAATTCACAGCTAACATCATGGTCAAAGACAAAATGCTATATCCCCCTTAAGATCAGAAACAAGACAAGGTCCATTTTTACAACTTCTATTCAAAATTGTACCAAAGTTCTAGTCAGGGCAAAAAAGAAAAAGAAAAAATAAATAAAAGTCATCCAGACTGGAAAAAAGAAAACTATAGTTATAGATGACATGATCTTGTATACAATCCTAAAGAATGCACTAAAAATGATTAAAATAAACAAGTTCAGTAATCTTTTAGGGTACAAGATAAATATACAAAAATCTATTATGTTTCTACACTAGCAATGAAAATGAAATTTAAAAACAACCCATTAGCCCTAGCCAGTTTGGCTCAGTGGATAGAGCGTCAGCTCTGCGGACTGAAAGGTCCAGGGTTTGATTCCGGTCAAGGGTCCATGCCGGGGTTGTGGGCTCGATCTCCAGTCGGGGGTGTTCAGGAGGCAGCCGATCAATGATTCTCTCTCATCATTGATGTTTCTATCTCTCTCCCCCTCTCCATTCCTCTCTGAAATAAATAAAAATATATTTTTTAAAAATCACCATTAATATTAGCATCAAAAAGAAGAAATTACGTAGGAATAAATTTGACCAAAGGCTTATATATACTGTAAACAAGACAATTAAATAAATAAAAGGACCTCCTATGATTCATTAGTCTGTATCAAAATCCAAGCTGGCCCTGGCTGGTGTTGCTCATTGGTGCAGGGGTCCTCAAAGTGTGGCCCGCTGACGACATTTATCCAGCCCGCCGGGTGCCGCTGCCTGTCCTGCTTAGCAGCCGACTCGTCCCAGGCCCCCAGTGCACATAGGAATTTGTTCATAATTTTTTTTTAAACTATCGTCCGGCCCTCCAACAGTCTGAGGGACAGTGAAATGGCCCCCTGTTTAAAAAGTTTGAGGACCCCTGGGAGCATCAGCCTGCACACTGAAGGGTTTCAGGTTTGATTCCCAGTCAAGGGCATGTATCTGGGTTGCAAGTTAAATGCCCGGCTCCGGTTGGGGAGCATACAGGAGGCAACGTGTGTGTGTGTGTGTGTGTGTGTGTGTGTGTGTGTGTGTGTGTGTGTGTGTGTGTGTGTGTGTGTGTGTGTGTGTATGTGTGTCCCTTCCACTCTCTCTAAAAATCAATTAAAACAATGTTATCAGGTGAGGATTAACAACAACAACAAAATCCAAGCTGGCTTTTTTATTCTTCCAGAAATAAGCATCTGACCCTAAAATTCACATGGAAATGATGCAAGAAACCTAGGATAACCAAAACAATGTTAAAAATGAAGAACTAAGCCGAAACCGGTTTGGCTCAGTGGATAGGGCGTTGGCCTGCGGACTGAGAGGTCCCAGGTTCGATTCTGGTCAAGGGCATGTACCTGGGTTGCAGGCACATCCCCAGTGGGGGGCGTGCAGGAGGCAGCTGATCGATGTTTCTCTCATCGATGTTTCTAACTCTCTATCTCTCTCCCTTCCTCTCTGTAAAAAATCAATAAAATATATTTTTTAAAAAATGAACCACCAAGTTGGAGGACTCATACTTATGATTTAATAAGATGTGTGGTACTGAAATAAGACTAGATACATAGATAAATTAATGAAACAGAGTTTAGAATCCAGAAACAAACACATTTATAGTCAAATGATTTTCAAACAAGGGTGTCAAAATAATTCAATGGGGGAAAGAAAGAACAAACAGCCTTTTTAACAAATGGTGATGTGACAACTGGATAGTCATATGCAAAAGAACAAAGTTGGACCTCTTCTTTACACCATACACAAAAATTAACTCAAGAGATCACAGATCTAAATTTTTAGACCTAAAATTATAAAACTCTTAGAAGAAAACAAAGGGATTATAAATATTCATGACTCTAGATCAGATAATGATTTCTTATATATCATACCAATAGCAAAAGCAACAACAAAAAATAGACAAATAGGGCTTCATCAAAATTTACTTTAGTGCTAAAAATTATAATATCAAGAAACTGAAAACCCACAAATGGGAGAAAATATTTGCAAATCATGTATCTGATATGTGACTGATTATCAGAATATATTTTTAAAAACTCAGTAATAAAAAGACAAGTAATCCAATTTTAAAATAGGCCAAGGTTGTGAATAGACATTTCTCCAAAGATATTCTAATAGCTAATACGCACATGAAAAGGTGCTGGCCAGGTAGCTCAGCTGGCCCTGCAGTCCCAGGTCAAGGATACGTACCTCACTTAGGTTGCAGGCTCCTACCTGGCCCAGCCCTGGTTGGGGCACATGTAAGAGGCAACTAATCAATGTGTTTCTCTGTCTTTCCCTCTCTCTTCCACTCTCTCTAAAATCAATGGAAAATATCTTCAGGTGAGGATTAAAACAATAAAAAATAAAATAATGTATCATTTCTGCATACACAAAAACCAAATAGCTAAATAGTAAATGATAAAAGAAAAATGCTTGCAATACTTTACAAATTTAAATCTCATACAGGGTTCTTACAAAATTTTAGCTGTAGTATAAATACTTCCAGCATATAGAACCCAACCAATAATATTCTGTTTAGCCCTAAATGGTGTGACTTAGTTGGCTGGGTGTCATCCCATACTCCAAAAATTGCCAGTTCAATTCCAGGCCAGTGTACACTCCTGGGTTGCGGGCTCAATCCCAGGTAGGGGGCATGCAGGAGGCAACCAACTGATATGCACTCTCACACAGATGTTTCTCTCTCGCCATCTCCCTTTAAAAATCAATGAAAATCTTTTTTTTAATTTCCTGTTTAAAGAGATTGTTACTATTATTATCCCACTTACTACAGATAAGAAACCAACAACTTACACATTAAGTAACTTGTCCAAGGTCACACAATTTAATAGGAAGTGTGGATTAGAATCCAAATAATCTGACCCCTCACCTTTAACCACTACTATTAAGACTAGAAAATGTCTGAAAAGTTACATCCCGTACAAAGGTGTTTATTTCTGGGAATTAGACTAAGAGAGACCTCCTCTACTTTCTTTCTTTTTTTCCAATATTTTTAAAAATTATTAATATGTATGTTATTTTTCAAATAAAAAGTTACAAAGATTTTTAAACTGCAGTATAATTTATATATATTAAAATGTACAGGTATTAAGTACATATAGGTTTTGACATATGCATATACCTCTACAAATTACACTCCTATCAATACATATCAATAGCTCATTACCCAGAAAGTTCTCTCAGGCTTTTGCTTCTTCCCAGACAATTCTTACTTCTTGTTTAGAGGCAATCACTGTTCTGATTTCTACCACCACAGATTAACTTTGTGAGCTCTAGAAGTTTATATACAGGATATCACACTGCACATACACTTTTATGTCTGGGGTGGTTTTTCATCTACCCACCTACTGATGGATATTTAGATTCTCATTTCTTTGGTTGATTCCTGGGAAAGGAACTACTAGGTCAGAGGTAGGTATGTTTAACCTTATGAGAACCCACGAAATAATTTTTACACTCCCAACAAAGAGTTCTAGTTGCTTCCCATCTTTGCCATCTTGGTATTATAGTGGTATATCAAATCTCAAAAGCATTGTTGTTTTAATTTGCACATCGCTAATGACAATGAAATTAAGCACCATTTCACATGCTTATTAGCCATCTGTAGAACTTCCTTTGTGAAATATCTGGTAGTTGGTTTTTTTTACCACATTTGAAAAAAATTAGTCTTCTTATCACTGAGTTATAGAAATCCTTTATATATTACAGATACAATTCATGGATTAGAATATTCATTATTATTATTATTAAGATGTTAATTCTACCTTAGTACCCTATATCTTAGTAGATATAGATTCTCAATCAAATCCCAGAATGGTTTTTTAAGAAACTGACAAGCTCAGTCTAAAATTTATATGGAAATACAGAGGATCTAGAATAGTCCAAACAAGCTTGACAAAGATGAAGAGTTGTTTATGCTATCAGATTTTAAAACTTACCAAAAGTTAATCAAGGTGATGCTGCACTGGCATCAATATTATTTTGTATTAGTTCCAGCTGTAGAGAAATTTGTCTTAGAACACAGAAAGCACTAACCACAAAAGAAAATACTGATAAACTGACCTCATTAAAATTAGAAACTTCTACATTTAAAAAAGTTGTTAACCATTTTTTCCTCTTTATCCATTTGCAAAGGGTATTTTAAAAATCAGCCTGCAGAGGACATTGCAAATATGCAATCAGGCTTTGGTTTCCTTTTCTAAAAATCGCAAATAATTAAAAATGCATTAAATTAACAAAATATCAAAAATACAGGGGCCCTAGCCAGTGTTGCTCAATAGTTAGAGCATCAGCCTTTGTACTGAAAGGTAGGGAGGGTTCAATCCCCAGCTGGGTCGGAGAGCATTTGGGAGGCAGCCAACACAGGTGTGTCTCTGTCTGTCTATCTCTCTGCCCCACCCCTTCTACTCTGAAAATCAATGGTTAACAAGAATAAAAAATACAGAAGGAAAATAATTCAAATACCAATAGAGACTACATAATTTTGATAGTATAAATATTGATAAACAATGAAATTCTCATTTAACTCTTTTCCCTAACCAATAAAATTTATTTGTATCATTCTATTTAGTTTAAATAAAGGTTACCAGTGACTTCTTTTTTGCTAAAGCTAGGCTATTAAAATATCGTTTAAGAAAGGGGATCCAAGATGGCGACCGGCAAGAAGGTAGGGAGGGAAAGTGTGTGAGAAAGTGGGGGAACGATAGAGGAGTGTGTGGACGTGTGTGGTGTGTGTGAGTGAAACATAGGGGCAGTTAGATCCTGCAGGTCTTCCAAGGGGCTGCCAAACCGGGCAGTCTTAGACGGCAAAACTCCGCTGCCACTGCAAACAATCTGGGAAGGTCATCTCCGGCACAGAGACCACACCATCTTAAAGAACAGAACTGCTTGAGACTAGGACCCTAGCCTCGCCACTACCCAATCTGGTCTCAGTCACAAACAGGGACCCTACAGCCACTCGGGCAAAAGACCTGTGACCACAGCTGCTGACTCATGGACACCAAGACCCCAGGCACCCCAGCTGCAGATTTCTGAGAGTCACAGATACAATCCCCCTCCCCTCCGGCCACACAACAGTGGCATAGGAACTGCCAGACCATCTCCACTCAAGCAGACCTCCTGCCCACACACAGCAGTGGTGGCTCTACTTGAATTTAAGCCTGGGTGTGGGGACACGGGAAGTTTGTTTCCCACAACCAGACCCCACGCCCATGCAGGAAGGCTGCACACTGCATTGGAGAACATATTTGCCAATGTTATCTCTGATAAGGGTTTAATCTCCAACATATACAGGGAACTCATACAACTTAACAAAAGGAAGATAAACAACCCAATCAAAAAATGGGCAAATGACCTAAATAGACACTTTTCAAAAGAGGACATTCAGAAAGCCAAGAGACATATGAAAACATGCTCAAAATCACTAATCATCCAAGAGATGCAAATCAAAACAACAATGAGGTCCTACCTCACACCTATCAGAATGGCAATCATCAACAAATCAACAAATGTCAAGTGCTGGAGAGGATGTGGAGAAAAAGGGACCCTCCTTCACTGCTGGTGGGAATGCAGACTGGTGCAGCTACTGTGGAAAACAGTATGGAGTTTCCTCAAAAAATTAAAAATGGAACTGCCATTTGACCCAGCATTACCACTTCTAGGAAAATATCCCAAGAAAACAGAAACACCAATCAGAAAGGATATATACACCCCTATGTTCATAGCAGCACAATTTACCATAGCTAAGATTTTGACACAGCCTAAGTGCCCATCAGCAGATGAGTGGATTAGAAAACTGTGGTACATCTACACAATGGAATACTACGCTGCTATAAAAAAGAAGGAATTCTTACCATTTGCAACAATGGAACTGGAGAGCATTGTGCTAAGTGAAATAAGCCAGTCATTGAAAGAAAAATACCACATGATCTCACTCATTTATGGATAATAAAAAACATTATAAACTGATGAACAAAAATAGATACAGAGGCAGAGAAGCATTGAACAGACTGTCAAACTACAACGGAAAGACTGAGGAGGGTTGTGGGAGAGGAGGTAAGAGATCAACCGAAGGACGTGTTTGCATGCATATAAGCACAACCAATGGACGCAAGACACTGGGAGAGGGGTGAGGGCATGTGCCGAGGGGTAGGAAAGGCTGGGGGAAGGTCAATTGGGGGCGGGGGGGAGACATATGTACTACTATTTGTAATACTTTAAACAATAAAAAATAAATAAATAAAACATCGTTTAACAATTCTGAAAAATAATAATGGGGGGATTTTTTCTTAAATTTTTTGAGAGTGCAAGTAATTAGGTTTGATAGGGCATTCATTTCTGCCCACCATAAATTATGTAACTTGAACAAAAAACAAGCTCAGGTAAAAAACATTTCTGCATTCCCTGAAATGTTTCAATTAATCTGAAGCATAATAAAAGCTTTCAAAGCTAGTCTCAGTTGAAAATAAAAGCTCTAGCTATGGCATGATGGGAGGAGAGGAAAAGGAACCTAACACTGAATAAGAGCACATTACAGCACACCTAGGTAGTCAATTTAATCATACAAGCTCAGCACCCAGTGTGGCTCACTGGTTGAGCATCAACCCATGAACCAAGAGGTCCCCAGTTCTATTCCCAGTCAGGACACATGCCCCAGTTGAGGGCTAGATCCCCAGTAGGGGATATGCAGGAGGCAGACGATCGATGTCTCTCTCTCTCTCTCTCTCTCTCTCTCTCTCTCTTTCATTGATGTTTCTATCTCTCGATCCTTCTCCCTTCCTCTTTTTCTAAAATCAACAAAAACCTTTATTTAAAAAAATAAAAAAGAGCCCAGCCAATATGGGTCAGTGGTTGAGCATAACCTATGAACCAGGAGGTCAAGATACAATTCCCAACCGGATTTTGGGTTCAACCCACACAGTAAGGGGTATGCAGGAGGCAGCCAATCAATGATTCTCTCTCATCATTGTTGTTTCTTTCTCTCCCACTCCCTTTCTCTGAAATCAATAAAAATTTATCTATAAAAAATAAAAATATAAAAAATACAAGCTCAATTATTCCTCACAATAATTCAAATCTTATTCTCATTTTAGTTAAGTTCAAGAATTTGCAAAGCTAAAATTAAAGCTCAGATCTATTACCACTGACTCCCAACACCCAATTCTTCAAAGGACTCTGTAGTAACAAAAATAAAAAAGCATCATGACTAGGGTGGCCACACCTCCTAGATGGTTTGACTAAGACCAAGCTTTTGACTATTGTCCTAAGCATAATTACTAACAGTCACTCTCTCTTTGCTTTGAAAAGCACCCACATTTGAACAATATATTTTTGGTCACCTTTCACATAGCAAATAAGAGATAAGTCACAAAGCACTTTTCAAATATTCTAGTTGAACCAAAACTTTACATTCAGACCACTGAATATTTACTGAGAGACTACCATATACAGTACATGACACTGAATTAAATACAAGGAGAAAAAGACCTTGCCCTCAAGGAGCAGAGGCTAACAGAGCCCTCACGTGGGGGCCAGAAACAACCTGCTCAACCAAAGAAATCCCGAGAGTATGGGAACACTCTAGCAAATTAACAAACCCAAAGTTTATTGAAAGATCCAGAAGTAAAAATAACAGCTGTGAGATTGAGAACCAGGACGGTGGCATAGGTAAACGCCAATACTCGCCAATGACATCAAAATTACAACTAAAATACAGAACAACTATCATTCAGAACCGCCTGAAAGCTGGCTGAATGGAAGTCCTACAACTAGAGAAGTAAAGAAAAAAGTACATCAAGACTGGAAGTAGGAGCAGAGGCATGGAATGGTCTGGTCCAACACCATATGTGGCGTGTTTTTAATCGGGAGGGAAATCTACACCGCAGAGGCCTCCTTTGAGAAGTAAGGGGTCCGAGCCCCACACTAGACCCCTAGCCCAGGATTCCAGAACTGTAAAGTCCCTGGAACTTCGGGCTGTAAAAACCAGCGGGAGTTGTGGCTGAGTGACACAGAGACTGCTGGAGTTACAGGCAGTCCCTCTTAAAGGGCTGGCACATGGACTTCCTCAGACTCAATCCCTCTAAGCTCCAGCACTGGAAGCAGAATGGGGAAAGCAGATACATATGGGGAGGAACTGGATTGCCTGGCATCGGGGCAGGAACTCAGGGGCGGCTTTCTCACAGAGGGAAGTGCTCCCAGGGGTCACTGTTCCTGTGCTGAGACCTCCCCTCCTCCCCATCCCAGAGCTAACTGGCAGCAGTATCTGAGTTTCCATCAGGGTGGCTCACACTGTTTGCTCCACCCTGGTGATTCCCTGGGACCCGCCCCATCCAAGCTGTTTACAGCAGCTTTTCCATAAGAATGGCCTGTCCTGGCTCAGGATTCAGGTTTTCCTAAAATTTCTTAAACAATCAGCAACTGGCATCAATATGCCCCATCCCTATCAATAAGAGATCCAAGATCCAGTACTAGGACAGCTTGCCTTGCTTCACAGGTTGGCCTCCCTGGACCCTTGCAAGCCAATACAAATAATAGCCATCTGCAGGTTGCTCAGTAAGTCCTACTGGGTAGCCCCAGGCAGTGGCTAGCTTTGCACCTCCTAGGAGGCCCCCAAGCCAGTGTACCCAGTGAACAGCTTCAGACCATACCAGATTACAACTCTACACATTCACAAGCAACACACTCAAGGGGCAAACTCAGTGAGCACCAAAGCTCCACTAAAGCAAGTCCTGCTCCACAGGGGTCTCTCCGGCATAGCAGCTCTTCCACTATAGTCACAGCTGGTCCTCACAGCCAATTGGCTTGGAGGTCAAGCCCTCCCAGTGATGCCAACAGCAATCAAGGCTCAACTACAACAAGACTATACACAGCCCCACACAGGGATGCACCTAGAGGGCCCAGCTCAGGCGACTGGGGAGGCTGAGCCACTGGGCCATACAGGACACCCACTACACAAGGCCACTCTAACAATTCCAGGAGACAAAGCAGCTCTACCTAATACATAGAAACAAACACAGGGAACATGCGGAGACAAAAAAACATGTCACTAATGAAAGAATAGGAGAAATCTCCAGAAAGAAATAAATGAAATGGAAACAAGCAAATTACTGGATACAGAGTTCAAAACTATGGTTATAAGGTTGCTCAAGGATCCAAATGAGAGCTTCAAGGGACTTAGTGAGACTTTCAAGGATCTTAGTGAGAATGTCAAGGACATGAGAAAGAACCAGTCAGAAATTAAGCATACAGCCCTAGCCGGTTTGACTCAGTGGATAGAGCGTCAGCCTGCGGACTGAAGGGTCACAGGTTCAATTCCAGTCAAAGGCATGTACCTTGGTTGCGGACACATCCCCAGTACGGGGTGTGCAGGAGGCAGCTGATCCATGTTTCTCTCTCATCAATGTTTCTAGCTCTCTATCTCTCTCCCTTCCTCTCTGTAAAAAAAATCAATAAAATATATTTTAAAACTGAAAGAAATTAAGCATACACTAACTGAAATAAAGAATAATTTACAGGAATTCAACAGATTAGAATATTCTGAAAATCAAATCAACAATCTGGAATACGAGGAAGCAAAAAAAAACCCAATCAAAAGAGCAAAAAGAAAAAACAAATCCAAAAATATGAAGACAGTGCAAGGAGCCTCTGGGACAATTTCAAATGTACCAACATTCACATTATGAGGTTGCCAGAAGGAGAAGAGAGAGAGCAAAATATTGAAAATTTGAAGAAATGATGACAGAAAACTTCCCCTACCCGATGAAAGAAATAGACTTACAAGTCCAGGAAGCACAGAGACTCTCAAACAAGAGGAACCCAAGGAGATCCACACCAAGACACATCATAATTAAAATGCCAAAGGTTAAAGACAAAGAGAGAAACTTAAAAGCAGCAAGAGAAAAGCAGTTAGTTACCTACAAGGCAGCGCCCATGTGACTGTCAGCTGAATCCCCAACAGAAACTTTGCAGGCCAGAAAGGAGTGGCAAGAAATACACAAAGTGGGAGAGAATCCAAGATGGTGCATAGGTAAACACCTAAACTGCTGCCTCACACAACAATTTCAAAACTACAACTAAAAGACAAAACGTCTATCACCCAGAACCACGGGAAAGCTGGCTGAGTGGAAGTTCTACAACTAGAAGGAAAGAGAAAAGAGCATTGAGATGTGCACAAGCGCTGAAAAGCTGAGGTACAGAGGCGCGTGACCTGGGCTGGCGGCAGGCGTTGCTTTTTTCAACCCAAAGGGAGACAAGCCCCCGATTACTCTGAAATACAGTTTCTGGGGAGACGCTGGGGACCCAAACTCCTACGGGGAGAAGCTGGATTGTCTGCCAACGGGTCGGAAAGTGAGGGGGGCCTGCTTGCAGAGCTACGCGCAAGAATAATTGTTTACTGCGCTGGGGCACGGGACGCAGTCGGAGACACAGAGCCGGCTAACTAGCAGCCATCGCTGTTTGCCACACCCTAGCCTAGCGACGCCCTGAGACCCCGCCCCACACAACCTACAAACCCACCCAAGCTCCAAGCAGCAGCTTTAGCATAAGAAAGGCCTGCCCTATCGCAGCTTAACCTAGCAAACTTGCAGCCTGGGTCAGACAGCTCCAAAACCTCCAAACCCCAAGCAAAGAGGAGGAAACTGTAGCTCTCGCTGTAGCTCCTGCTGGGTGGACTCAGACAATAGCTGACCTGCACCCCATTGGAGATCCAGAAGCCAGTGTACCTAGTGGTCAGTGTGAGAAACCAGATTTCAACTCCTCACATCCATAAGTGACACATTCAAGAGGCAGACTCAGCGAGCACCAAAGCTCCACTGAAACAAGTCCTGCACCATAAGCATGTCTCCAGCACAGCAGTTCTTATAGACACAGCGAGTCCTCACAGCCGATTGGCCTGGAGGTCAATTCCTCCCAGCGTACCAACAGCAATTAAGGCTTAACTACACCAAGACTTTGCACTCAGCCCACAAAGGGGTGTACCAAGAGCGTCCACATCAGGTGACTGGGGAGGCTGAGCTACTGCCCCCTACAGGTCACCTACCACACAAAGCCACTCCATCAACACAGGGAAGCAGCCAAAATGCGGAGACAAAGAAACATGTCACAAATGAAAGAAATGGAGGAAAGCAAACTACTGGACGACACAGAGTTCAGAACCACATTTATAAGGTTTTTAGAATCTTCTAAAAACCGCCGAGAAACTTGATGACACTCCTGAGGAGCTTAGTGAGACCTTCAAGGACCTTAATGAGAATGCCAAAAAAATGGAAAAGGACCAGTCAGAAATGAAGCATACACTATCTAAAATAAAGAATATACAGAAACTCAACTGTAGATCAACGTACCCCACGAATCAAACCAAAGATCTGAAATATGAGGAAACAAAAAACACCCAACCAGAAAAACAAAAAGAAAAAAGAATCCAAAAATATGAAGATAGTGTAAGGAGCCTCTGGGACAACTTCAAGCATACCAACATCCGAATTTTTGGGGTGCCAGAAGAGAGAGAGCAAAATACTGAAAACCTATTAGAAGAAATAATGACAGAAAACTTTCCCTACCTGGTGAAAGAAATAGACTTACAAGTCCAGGAAGCACAGAGACTCTCAAACAAGAGGAATCCAAAGAGGACCACACCAAGACACATTATAATTAAAATGCCAAGGGCAAAAGACAAAGAGAATCATGAAAGCAGCAAGAGAAAAACGGTTAGTTACCTACAAGGGAGTACCCATAAGACTGTCAGCTGATATCTCAGCAGAAACTATGCAGGCAAGAAATATTCAAAGTGATGAACAGCAAGAACCTACAACCAAGATTACTCTACCCAGCAAAGCTATCATTCAGAATTGAAGGTCAGATAAAGAGCTTCACAGACAAGAAAAAGCTAAAGGAGTTCATTGCCACCAAACCAGGATTACATGAAATGCTGAAGGGTATTCTTTAAGAAGAGGAAGAAGAAGAAAAAGGTAAAGATAAAAATTATGAACAACAAAATGACATCAAATACATACCTACCAACAAGTGAATCTAAAAATCAAGTGAATAAAAAATCTGAAGAACAGAATGGACTGGTGAATATAATAGAATCAGGGACATAGAAAGGGAGTGGACTGACAATTCTCAGGGGGAAGCGGGTGTGAGTGGTGCGGGAAGAGATTGGACAAATATCTTACTCCTATGGATGAAGACAGTGGCAGGGGGTAAGGGCATGAGGTAGGGTGGGGTGGGGAATCAGGTGGAGGGAAGCTACAGGGGGGAAACAAAAAGAGGAACACCTGTAATCTGAACAATAAAGATTTATTTTTTAAAAAAGAAATATACAAAGTGATGAATAGCAAGAACCTACAACCACAATTACTCTATCCAGCAAAGCTATCATTCAGAATTGAAGGTCAGATAAAGAGCTTTACAGACAAGGAAAAGCTAAAGGAGCTCATCACCACCAAACCAGTATTTCATGAAATGTTGAAGAGAAAAAGAGGAGGAGGAGGAGGAGGAGGAGGAGGAGAAGGGTGAGGGAAGGGGGAAAGGGAGGGAGAGGAGGGAAGGGAAAGGAAAAGAAAGGGAGAGCGAGGAGGAGGAGGAGATATTATTCTCTTCACTGTACAGTCTACACAGTCAATTTGAACAAGGCAGATATGTTTACATCAGACTAGGTGCTCAATAAACACTTAAAGTTAGATTTTTTTTTTCCTCTATTCAAGAAGTTTGGGTGGTTGGGGAGAGAGATTCTATGATAAAGAATTCCAATTGGGAATCCAAATTCTTTGAATGCTACTGTAGTAAGAAGGCTATATACACACATTCAATTGAGAACTATATGCCAAACATTTTATATGCATGACTGTCCTTTTATAACATAGACAATGTTATAACCTCCATTTTACAGATAGAGCTTAAGTAACCCACCCAAGGTCACACAGCTAGAAATGGTAGAGCCCGGACTGGGATCCAAGAAGCTGAACTTCAAAGTCCCACATACTTAATTATTCCAATACTCTCTGAAAGCATTCCAGTAAACCAGAGGCTCCTACGGCATAAAACCATGCTGACAGAGTGTTCCAAGCAGTATATTAATTTATTCAATCACTTATTTAGATCAATATAAACTCTTAAATATTGATTTTATATTATGGATAATCCAGTGTTGCTTTGTTTATTCTGCTGCTCAAACTGTTCAAGTTTTGGCATTTGGGAGCTCTTTTAGTTGGCTCCTATGCTCCTCTGACATATCCTCATCAATGTGGGATTGTAGTTGTAGCAGTGGTGGTTGGAGTACTTCCTTACTTTCTGGCACTATAAGATGCTCCAGGCTCATCTTGTATATTTCTTGCCCTAATCCTAGAATCAGCCATTTCTCCAATGAGCTCTAATTCCTTTTATTGGACAAAGGCATTAAAAACCAAGAAGTGGGTACTGAGTGTGTTCCTGGGTTTCTTTTAACTTTCCAGCTGGCAAGAGCACAGAAATATATCTGTATCTAAACCCCACTGTGCACACATATCTATAAACATTTCAATATGTAAGCACCTATATCTGTATTAAGCTAAACATGGGTTCATACGCATGTCTCCAACTCTAATCCATTACCACATGGACCATTCTAGCCTCCTCCCATTGCTTATCTGTAAATTCCCACTTTAACAGTGAGAAACCCATCTCCCACGATCCATTTGCTTAATTACTCAATTACAATATACATATATATCAGTATCAGAATTAACCTGTAGCCCTATGGGATACAATTTTATCAATTAGACAGCGCTTATGTGCAGTTCCTTTTGTCTTAGATTCCACTCCTTTCCTAATTTACTTAGGTCAATACTACCCTCCTTCCCCTGTAAGGTTGTTTCATACATTTGTAATACAATTAGATTCTCTGGTCACCGTGTGCATTCCTCCTTCCTGGGATCCCTGACCTCCTAAATGATTTTCGCTTGATTTGTACACATTAGAGTTTACTCTTTGCACTGGAAAGCCCTATTAGTTTTGACAAATGCATAATGTCATGTATCTACCATTACAGTATCCAATAGAATAGTTTTATCAAGCAATATGTTAACAGAATTAAATCCTCTATGAAACTAGTGTGGTTGGGTAGAAAGAGAAACCAAAGTCAAGCACTGGGAGTTTAATGCTACTGACAAGCCACAGACTTTAGAAATAGCAGCTATCCTATTCTCTCAGGGTCCCAACAGCCTTATTGTAAAACGAGGGAGTTCAATTAGATGATAACAACATACAGCATTTACTAAACACTATGTGTCAGGGATGGTGCTAAGCAATTCAGATAGATTATCTCATTTCTCACAACTCTACATATAATACTGTTATTCTCCCCCGTTTAAAAGATGGAATTAAGGCTTAACATTAACTTGCACAAGACTATCTAGCCTGGGAGTTGTAGAGCCAAGACTCTAGAGTAGGAGTCAGCGGGCCTGATGCCAAATCCAGCCCACTGCCCATTTCTACCCTTGGCAGATAAGAATAGTTTTTACATTTTTAAGTAATTGGGGGGGGGGGGGAGAATCTTATTTCATGACACATGAAAATTACATAAAATTACAATTTTAGTGCCCAAGAGGTTTTATGGAAATACAGCCCCACTCATTCATTTATAAATTGACTATGGCTGCTTTCACATTACAATGGCAGAGTTGAGTAAGCTGCAACAGAGAAGACATAACCAGCAAAACCTAAGATCTAGTATTTGACCCTTTACAGAAAAACTTTCCCAAACCCTGCTCTAAAAGCCTGGCCTACAATTATATCCTAAGAATGATTCTTAAAAGGGTAAACTATAAAAACACTAGAACAACATCCTGGACAGAAATATTTTAGAGCCTGAACTAAAAAGTTCTATGTTGCAAAACACCACCTTTTTATTTGAGCTATAATCTTATTAAATAGGAAGATATTTCTATTCACATCTACTGGTATTCATTACATAAACAGAGGTTATTGCATAACTATTTTATTGATGTATTTTTCTCTACCGTACCTAAAAAAAGATGTGAGATATTTTCTATTCATAATAAAAATGGTTCGGAGTTCCATGTTTTATAAATAAAAACTCTTGATTAAACTATAAATAAAAACTCTAGATTAAGCTCTTGATTAAACTGTCAAAATGAAATGGTATCTATAATTATAGCTAATACTTGCTCAGCACTATGTGTCAGGTACCATTCTTAGTACTAGTGTGTATTCTTTGCTGTCTCCCAATTATCCTCTATGGAGTAGGTACTACTATTATCCTAATTTAAGAGATGAGGAAATTGAATAGCTATCCAGAGGTCACAGAATTAATGAGAGAGCCAAAATTTGAACATAGGTCATCTCACTCTAAGACAGTGGTCGGCAAATTCATTAGTCAACAGAGCCAAATATCAATAGTACAACGACTGAAATTTCTTTTGAGAGCCAAATTTTTTAAACTTAAACTTCTTCAACGCCACTTCTTCAAAATAGACTCGCCCAAGCTGTGGTATTTTGTGGAAGAGCCACACTCAAGGGCCAAAGAGCCGCATGTGGCTCGCGAGCCGCGGTTTGCCGCCTACTGCTCTAGGATCTAGAACAAGCATGTCAAACTTGCGGCCCACAACAAATATTTTTGCGGCCCAGCCAATATAATGGTATGTAAGAAACATTTTAATAAAAATTTCGTAACTTGATTTTTACAATATCCTGTTATACATAATTATTAATGAACTACAACGTTTGCTAATGACCGATTCGTGTTGCATTCATTTCCCTTACATGCCTCACCAGCAGGAACACTATTTCTCTCCACTAATACTAGCAACAAATATTTTAGCAGCCTATTGCCATGTCATTAGCCTTGTACTGACTTGTTTGGTGTGCGCAACAGGAAATATTTCGCAGTTATTCAGTGTCTGGTAGCTACTGTTTAAGAAAAAAATATTTTTTATTAAAATGTTTTATTATTTATGTTAATGATTACTCATTTATTTCAGCCCTTTGTATTCAGCACATCTCTATCAAAACAAACCAATGTTTCTATGAAAATTCAAGCTTTTGGTTTTTTTTGCTGCCCACATAAACTTAAACCTTATTTGGCCCGTGTTAGCCTTTGAGTTTCACATGCTTGATCTAGGAGTTGTGCTATACTACACTGCCAGTGGATTACATTGCAGATTAGCACCTTTAAACAAATGAAAAGAATGTCTTCATATATTTTTTTTTAATATTTTTATTTCAGAGAGCAAAGGAAAGGGAGAGATAGAAACATCAATAATGAGAGAGAATCATCGATCGCCTGCCTCCTGCACACCCCACACTGGGGACTGAGCCGGCAACCTGGGCATGTGCCCTGACTGGGAATTGAACCGTGACCCCCTGGTTCATAAGTCAACGCTCAACCACTGAACAATGCTGGCCAACCTCAATATATTTTTAAAAACCTTAACTATGCCTGGATAGTGTGGTCACTAGTTCCATAAGCCTAGGTTTGAGGCTCCAACCCTGGTGAGAGGCATGCAGGGGCAGCCAATCAATGTTTCTCATTGATATTTCTCTCTCTCTCTCCCTTTCCCTTCCTCTCCTCTCTAAAAAGAAAATCAATTAAAAAATAAATAGAAAACTCTAAGTACTAGTAATTCATATCAGCACCTTAGAGAAACATTTAGGTTTATTATTCTCTATGGCACTTAGAATTTGCATAACTGGCCCTGGCTGGTTTGGCTCAGTGGATAGAGAGTGTCAGACTGTGGACTGCCCAGGTTCGATTCCGGGACCTAGATCTTCAATAGGGGGTGTGCAAGAGGCAGCCAATAAAGGATTCTCTCTCATCATTGACATTTCTCTCTCTCTCTCCCTCTCCCTTCCTCTCTGAAAGCAATAAAAATATATTTTTTTGAAAGAATTTGCATAACTGTGTTTATCTTTGCAGAACCCCTCGGTACACCCAATTCATATAGCTACAACTGTATTAATTCACTGTACACCCTCAGAGTCTACCACAACCCCTTGAGTGTGGCAGATGCTCAATAAATGGTTATTGGGAAGATCAAAAAGCATTCATATGGTGTTCAATAAACATTTATTGAATGAATGAAAAGAACAAGGACTTTCATAAACCAGCAGTCACCAATCTTTTGGACTCCGCAGACTACCAGTTGGCGACCGCTGTCATAAACCATCAGGTACAAGTACCACTAAATGTTTGTTAACTTGAAATGAACTATGATTGGATCTGGCTTTGTACAACAAATGTCTCTGGCTTTGTAATCCTTAAATTATGCCTTGTCTGTTCTTAAGCTTTAACCACCTTCTGTGCTAATAAATTTCATAAACAAACCACTCATTATTCAACCCCTGTCAAACTATATTCATCTTTCAAACTACTTCTAATTTTCCAGGATTATTATTCATGTTTTTTCCTAATTCAATACAATTTAATCATAGTCCATCTTAGTCTTCATCATTTCATTGTAGAGTCTAATTTCTTTATCTTCATACAAAAGTCTCACCATTGCCTTCATCATTTATATTGCCATTTTCTGGAAACTCCCCTCCTAAATTTCTTCTTTCTTTAGATACAATAATTAGAATCCACTCAATAGTTTAAGTGTATTGTGGTTTCATACCAAGACAATGCAGTCCATTTTTAAATTTTATTTTCCATAACTCTCTTGGAAATGACTAACATTTTGTTGGCCTTTTGGGAACCATTCAGGCAACATTCTCAGAGATAAAATGACCAGTTGGCCTAGCATTCTTTTTACCATACTGATGGTCACTAGCCATTTTTCTGTTCATGTACAAAGATATGAGATTTACCCAGTTTATCCTACTTATCAACTAACTTCTTACCCTGAAAAGCTTAAGTTGTCACACGCAAACCAAGACATTTTATTTGTTCTTTTATAAAAAATAAGAATAGTTTTAGTACCATTACCAAAAGGTGAACTCCACTTGAATACCCTAGGACAGTGGTCGGCAAACCGCGGCTCGCGAGACACATGCAGCTCATGAGGCACAGTTTGCTGCTCTGTTGACTAATGAGTTTGCCGACCACTGGACTAGACTAAAAGTTACTGGACTAGACTAAGTGTAGTTGGAAGCTGTGAGGATTAGGCAATTGTGGCATATTGTGTGCAAAGAGGTAAAGGTTAGTATTATGACAGTGGTCGGCAAACTCATTAGTCAACAGAGTGGCAAACTGCAGCTCACGAGCCGCATGTGGCTTGCGAGCCGCGGTTTGCCGACCAATGCCCTAGGAAAACCCTATATGCCATTCATGTCGTTCCCTCCTACTACTTAATAGTTTCCTCTCATCTAAACCAAAACTAAATGTATATCACAGCACGAGGGTAGGGGGAGGACTGGAGGGGATCAATGGGGGAAAACGGGACATATGTAATACTTTCATCAATAAAGAATTATTTAAAAATAATGTATACCACAGCCTTTTTTTAAAAAATGTATTTCATTGATTTTTTACAGAGAGGAAGAGAGAGGGATAGAGAGTTAGAAACATCGATAAGAGAAACATCGATCAGCTGCCTCCTGCACACCTCCTAACTGGGGATGTGCCCGCAACCAAGGTACATGCCCCAGACAGGAAATCGAATCTGGGACCCTTCAGTCCGCAAGCCAGCAAGCCGATGCTCTATCCACTGAACCAAACCGCTTAGGGCAATCACAGCCTTTGATATGTTAATTTCTTCAGAGATGAAAATAAACTATCATTCATCAATATGCTGTTTTATAGTTAATATGTCATTTAATCTTAGAAGTGAAAATTATCCCCATTTTACAAATAAGGAGAACTGAAACTCAGAAAAAGTTCCGTTACTTACCCAGTGGCAAGTAGAACTCAAACTCAAGTCTTTTTATCTCCCAACCCAATGTCTTTCCATTATACTACCAGGTTTTTCCTTAAACTATCACTTGATCTCACTGTAAGAAGTCTCAGTCACGTTCTTGTGAACAAGTATTTAAGAATCAATAATCTGCCCTAACTGGTTTGGCTCATGGATAGGGCCGTGGACTGAAAGGTCCCAGTTCGATTCCAGTCAAGGGCATGTACCCTGGTTGTGGGCACATCCCCAGTAGGAGATGTGCAGGAGGCAGCTGATCTATGTTTCTCTCTCATCGATGTTTCTCTCTATCCCTCTCCCTTCCTCTCTGTAAAAAAATCAGTAAAATATACTTTTTAAAAATAAAAAATAATCAATAATCCTTCTTCTTATGGAAACCACTGATTTCTCCATATGAAATAACTTAGTTACACGTGCAGAACTCTTTAGGGCAGAGGCTCTAAAACTGTAAGTCTTGCCCTAGCCAGTGTGGCTAAGAGGTAGAGTACCAGCCCATGCAATGAAGGATCAAGGGTTCGATTCCCAGTCAAGAACACATACCAAGGTTGCAGGTTCAATCCCAGCCCCAGTAGCATGCTTTTGTGTGGGCGGCAACTAATCAATGTGTCCTTTGGGAGGATTAACAACAAACAATGAATCTTAAACTATGGGTCCATGAATTTGGATGGAGGAAATTTACATCCTTTCACTAGCCTATACCTGAAATTAGCATTTCCTTCAATTCTGAATGTAGGCAATACACCATAGCAGTATTAGTAGGACTATCACTAGTTGCTATTTAATTCAATAATAAAAGCAAATGTCTTACATCATAAACTTAAGTATTTGAACTATATACATTTAAAAGTCATATTCTGAAAAGAGGTTCACAGACGTCTTTAGACTGCAAAATATGTAAGAATCCTACTTGCTCTAGAGACCATTACAAAGGCTGTCAGTCCTTGGTAGTGAAAGTTTATAAAGGCATGTAATAGTTTACTCACTGTCCTCTAGTCCATTAAAAATATGAATAGCATTTAGTCCCAATTATTTTTTTTATATTTAAGTTGTCAACTACATTTAGTATTACTGATTTCCAACTTCTGACCTAACATATATGGAAATCTCTTATGTACTTATTAAGCACAGGCATTAAGCTTCTTTGTGACCAACTTTTCAATCCTAAGCAAGCCTACTGTATCATCATTAGCAAGTGAATCCAATGCTTCTCTAAGTGAATTTCTGACTTAATGTACACCCATGGTCTGAATATTTGTATCCCACTCCAAGTTCACATATCCCCAAGTTTATGATACCAGGAGGTAGGACCAGAGCTCTCATGATTAGGATTAGTGCCCATAAAACGTGTTTAAGTAAGTATTAGCAACTATGTTCTCATCCTCTGCATTCTACAGCCTATCATATCAAAACTCTTATACTTAAGATGCAACTTTGAAACTTGTCATCAATTTCACTTATTTTCCTACAGAAACTCAAAGTTTCCTATTAACTCTATTACATTTGCCCTCTCTAAAATTCACTGCATCCCAGAATTTATGTTTGTGAACTTGTAAATTGACATGTTAAGTCCCTGAGCCAGTTTTAACCTTCTTGTGGGCTGAAGAGGTGTCTAGTAGTCCTTTCCTTGCCCTATGTCTACTCAAGTAACCAGTCAAAAGCTGTTATGATACCTTCCCTCAGAAGTAATATGACAAACTCTCATTAAGTGAAATTATATCACCAGTTTATGGTCTGTTACTTAGACAATCCCATTTCCACCTTTAATACACTCAAAATGTTTTTATTAGTCATAAACTTTTCTAATCACATTTGTGCTGTTAACAGTTATTTCCTATCACATCTTTGAAAATTGGTTTGGATTCTTTTGAAATAAAAATGTAGAGGAAAAGAACACAGTAAACTAAAATAATGGGATTTAATCCTTAAAAACAAATTCATTTTAGAATCTAGTAAGTATCCAATTTTTACCATATATAATAACCTCAAATTGTCGTTTTACATAAAATATTTGTATATTTCAAGCACAAAACACAATCTGAATGAAATATTATTTGGCAATAAAAAGGAACAAAATTCTAATACATGCTACAACATAGATGAACTTTGAAAACATGTTAAGTGAAAGAAGCCAGTCACAAAACTACACATGTGTGATTCCATTTACACAAAATATCCAGAATAGGCAAATCTACAAAGACAGAAAATAGATTAGTTGCTAGTGGCTGTGGTAAGGAGGCATGAAGAGTGACTGCTAAAGGGTCTTCTTTTCGGTGTAATGAATTTGATAGTGGTGATATCTGTACAACTCCACAAGTATACTAAAAATCACAGAACTGTACACTTAAAAGGGTGAGTTTCTAGATATGTAAATTATGTCAATAAAGCTGTTACTAAAAAATGAATTAAAAGCCACCACTAATAAACCACAATGAAAATGTCCTTGTGGGAAAGGAAATCATGAAAGTTACTGATTAGGAAAAGTAAGCTGGTTACCAGTTTTGTTAGCGAGGTCAACCCCCTAATTCTCTCTCCCACTCTTACCGACAAGTACAGGAACATGAAACTAGGCAGTGTTTCAATCAAAGAATTCGGTACAGTTGGCCATTAACTAAAATAGTGAGTGCCTTCTGAGGCTCTATCACTCCCAAACTGTAGGGGGCTTCTACCCTCGGTGATTACGGAAGTAGTAGTTTTCATCAGCAAGCTCAAGAAGGAATGTCAAATAGGATGACATTTGCCTAAACACCCTAAGAGAGCCGAAAAGACTAGGAGTGTCACCCACACACTCCTAAATCTGCACGTGTTAGGCTGCCCCCACCTAACACCAACAAGCAGCATGCACCATACACCCATACTCCAACTTACTCCCAGAAATTGACACGCTATCAAGCCCTGAGATCGCGATTGCTTTGGATAGGTATAACCCTCACGGGGTTCCCACTCGACCCTAACCAGCCCTCGCCCTGCCCCACCCCACCCCCAACCCACACACGTGTTAGCCCGACACCGCCCCACCGGGTCCCACGTGCACCTGGTCTAACACACTCCCCACATGTGGGCGCCCCACGGGCTTCCTCGGCTGGCTGAGGTCACCGCGTGACCCCTGGTCTCCAGAGGTCTGAGAGGGAAAGAACAAGGCCCAGGTCTCTGAGGTCCCAACCCTGCGAAGAGTGTTCACACCCATCCTCCCCATTAAGCCAAACAAATCCGAGGGCCGGGGGCGACGGCCCCTTTAAGACGCGGCCCAGTCGTGGCCCGCAGAGAGGGGCGCAACGGGGCCTACACGACCCCCACTCTGTTCGCCCGCCCACGTCTAGTCGCCTCACCTCGGGCCGCCGGGCCCCGCCGCCGCGGCGGCGGCGGAGGGGGGGCGGGGTGCGGGCGGGGTCCGGAGGGGGGGGTCGCCCCGCCGACGGTGAAGCCGCGGTTCGCTCTCTGAGGCCGCAGGACGGTGACTGCGTTGGGCGTGGACGCTCCTAGCCCGCTCCCTCGGCGGCTCCTGGGACCCCAAGATGGCGGCGGCGCTGAGGCGGCTGCGGGCGCTGGGCCGGCGGCGGCGGCGGCCACTTTCACTCACTGAGAGGAGCGGAGCAGGGACACGGGGAGCCATGGCGGGGGGGAGGAGAGGCGCCATAGCCAGGCCAGAACAATCGAGCCGCTACTCAGCTGGCTTACCCCTACCCCGCCCACGCTCACTGCTCCTCGCCGGCCCGTGCCTTCCGCAGTGCCGCTGCTCACGGCCTCGAGCAGCTCGCACCCCGCCGCTGCCGCCTGACGCCCCGCGTGGACCGGGGTTCGGGGGGAGACCCTGATCCATGCCATCTGAGTGCAGATTGGTCGGGGCTGGGACTGGCGAAGATTGCCGAAAGGCGGCGGGGAGGAGGAGAAGGATGTCGTCGCTAGAGTGAGCAAGCAGATCTCGCGGGAGTAAATGTCGCGAGACTTCTCCAGGCCTGCAACCGCTGAGGAAAGGTTACTTTTCCCGGAAGTAACGTCAATCGTAACGGCCGGGGATCCTGGGAATATTCGTTTCCGCAGTCTGGAGAGAGAGAGGGTCCATGTGATTAACTTGTTAAGGGTTACCGAACACTGAGAAGATCCATTTGAAAGGATAGGTTCGGGTGTGATATTTTAATGTTTCTGGCCTCTTGGGGCAGGGTTTTGCATCGTCGGCGAAGTGCCTGATGTGTAGAGCACTCTTACACAGTAGTTTGGGTCTCTAGGCTCAGACCAAGACCGCTATCCTGTGACATAGTTAGGCTAGATGGCTGAGTGAGAGCTTAGGATTTAGGGACTTGGGAACACACAGACTTCAATGAGCCTCTGAAAAAAGGAATAATTGATTTATCTGTACCATCTCCATAGTTTTAGCGCCGCGCTACTTATGTTTACTAAACTCAATTACCAGGATCTGTCATGAGGAGGACCTACTGTATATATAGCCTAAATGCAGCTAAGGATTCGAACTTCCCGAAAGTTAACTATGCTATTTCAATTCCTTCGGGTCTCGAGCTTTTTAATTCATTTCAACCTGGCCCTTAGTATCTAAGCAGAACAGCATTTGCTTAAGGTCATTGAGTAGACTTATTGCGCTAAATTCACTGGACTTAAAAAAGTTAACTTTGCCTCAGGGCAAAATACTATCCTTTGTGTAAGAAAGAAGGGAGCATAAGAAAACATCTGCTCATTTATGCAGAAGAAATAATAAACCAGAAATTAAAATGACTGAAAAGGGGAGGAATTGGGAACAAGGTAGAGGGTTGATGAGGGATTGATAAAGATTTTTGTATTGGACTGAACCTTAAAATCAGTTAATGTTTCATATACCTTCCAAAATGAACACCTGCAACCAAGTAGGGTAATATATGAGTAACAGTGAGCTGTCTGTTTGGAGTATAGACCAAAGGGAAAGAATAAAAGGAAAAAAGTAAGACAGTGACCAAATTGTAGTTTTTTTAAAGTTCAAATGTAGGTTTTCGTTTCATATTACTGTACTAACAAATTAACACAAGTGGCTTAAAATAACACAATTTATTATCTTAGAGTTCTGTATGTCAGAAGCTTAATACCAGTCTCACTGGACTAAAATCTAGGTGTTGGCAGGGCTCTAGGGAAGAATTTAGCTCCTTTTCTAGCTTCCAAAGGCTGCTCTGGTTTCTGGCTGCCTTCTTCCATCTTTAAAGCCAGCAATGGAAGGTTGGGTCCATCTCACATATCTGACCAAACTTACCCTTTTAAGGATCCTTATAAAACAAAAAAAATTCTTTAAGGACCCTTGCAATGACATCAGGCCCACCCAGACAGGGGTCCTCAAACTACGGCCCACAGGCCACATGCGGCCTGCCTACGACATTTATCCGGCCCACCGGGTGCCGCTGCCTGTCCTGCTTAGCAGCCAACTCGTCCCGGGCCCACAGTGCGCATAGGAATTTGTTCACAGTTGTGTTTTTTTTTTAAACTATAGTCCGGTCCTCCAACGGTCTGAGGGACAGTGAACTGGCCCCCTGTTTAAAAAGTTTGAGGACCCCTGAGACAGTGGTCGGCAAACCGCGGCTCGCAAGCCACATGCAGCACTTTGGCCCCTTGAGTGTGGCTCTTCCACAAAATACCAGAGCCTGGGCGAGTCTATTTTGAAGAAGTGGCGTTAGAAGAAGTTTAAATTTAAAAAATTTGGCTCTCAAAAGAAATTTCAATCGTTGTACTGTTGATATTTGGCTCTGTTGACTAACGAGTTTGCCAACCACTGATCTAGGATAACCTCCCTATTTTAAAATCAAGTGTTTAGCAATCTTAAAACCACCTGCAACCTTACTTTCCCTTTGCCTTGACACTTAACATACTCACAGGTCCTATTGACACCCTTGGAGATGGGGATAGAAAGGCACCATTCTACCCTCCACATCTGTCATAGAACTTCTGACACACAACTCATTACATCTTCATAACTTTCATGCTAGAATCCAGTTTTTTCCAACCTCTAGTACAGTCTTGAATCTGTTTTTTAAAAAGATTTTTAGTAGATTTTTAGAGAGAGGGGAAGGGAGATGGAGAGAGAAACACCGATATGAAAGTGAAACATGGATCAGTGGGTGTCTCCTGCATGCCCCTACCAGGGATTGAGCCCACAACCCAGGAATGTGCCCTGACTAGGACTTGAAACCAGTAACCTTTCAGTGCATGGGATGACACCCAACCAACACCTGCCAGGCCCAGTCTTGCATTCTTGATTTAAAATCTTTGTACACAAGAAAACACACGCACACACACGTTTGTACATTCTTTGCATTAGAACAGTGATTTTTCAACTAGTGTGCTGTAAAAATTTTTTAAGCATGCAATACCTGACTATTTAATCAGGGGCACTGATCTCTTTTCCCTTAGATTGTAAAAAAAAAAAAAAAAATGGTAACAGCCAACACAACAATAGCCATCCAGTGTGAATGAATTAAAATTACACCTTTTTTGGTCAGATCAGCAAAAAAATATATTTTTTGGTATGCCACGGAATTTTAGTAACTAATTTGTGTGTGCCATGAGATTAAAAACATTGAAAATTGCTGCCTTAGAGATTTAGTAGATAATATAAGATTTAACCCACAATTTCTTTGTAGTTTGGATTTAAATTGGGATTTGTTTCCCAAAAATACCTTGATTTTATTTTATAGTTCATTGTAACATATTCTGTTTTCTATCCAAAAAGAGGAGTCACTTGGGCTTTATTTAAATACTAGAGGCCCAATGCACAAAATCATGCATGAGTAGGCCTTCCTTCCTCTGGCTGCCATCATCGGCTCCCTCTGGCACTTGGGACCCGGGCTGGCTCCCCTCCGGCTGCCCGCAGGCACCCGACACCCGGGCTGGCTTCCCTTTGGCCCCAGCTTCATCCAGAAAGATGTCCAGAAGGATGTCTGGTCTAATTAGCATATTACCCTTTTATTATTATAGACTAGAGGCCCGGTACAGGAAATTCGTGCACTCAGGGGGTGGGGGGCCCCCACCAGCCTAGCCTGTGTCCTCTCACAGTGCGGGAACCCCGCGATCAATCACCCCAAAGAGGTAGGCCCCATCCACCCATCTGGGGCTCCTCAACGGATTACCCCAAAGAGGTAGGCCGGAGCCAGGGTCCCACCTCCACACATGCAGTGTCAAGCCCCCACCCACCTGCGTCCGCATGCAGCCCTGCCCACCTGCACGTGCCCGCTGCACACACAGCCTCCTGTTGATGGATTATTACAGCGTGAAGGCACCATGGCATGAGGGCATGACAACCACATAGGCTTTTATTAGTATAATTTGTTCACAATCATTCCATAGGCCATATTTTAATGTTTAAAATACATTACAAAACAGAACAGAATATTATTTAATGATCATTTTGATGAAACTGTGTGGTTAACTTAGGTTATATAATTATTTTTTAAAACAAAGTAATAAAACTAAATACCACAATGTGTGGGGGGAGACCCAAACCTGAATATAAGCACTAAGGAATGAACAATATTACAAATAAGTGAAACAGCCACTCGTAGGGAGTGCAGAAGAAAATAACTCATCCAAGTAACTGAGGGAAATAGTATGTTGGCTGGATCCCTAAAAATAAAACCACCCAATCTATGTATATAAAAGCCTAAGAGACTGGCCAACTGGCCAGTAGCTATAACATGCAATGACCACCAGGGGACAGATGCTCAATACAGGAGCTGCCAAGCCACAGAAACTTTGCAGAGTGCCCTCTTGCACTCCAGGACCCCTCAAGGGATGTCAGACCGCCAGTTTCGGCCCCAACCCCACAGGCCAGGCCGAGGGACCCCACCTGTTGAAAGGAACCTGCTCACTCCTCAGATGCCCATCGAGCCCTGGTGCTGCCCCAGATGCAGCCAGCCGGGGAGGGAATGCAGGAGGTTGGTTCCAGGGAATGTCTGGCCCATCTCAGTCCTGCCCCACCGGCCACCTTCTAATTAATTTCCTTTCAATGTGCATGAATCCGTTCACTGGGCCTCTAGTCTATACATAAATGCCCTGATCCACATACTAAGTGTTTGGGGGAGTCAGGGAGACATGTAAGCAACTTGAAACCACTTAAGTGTGTGGTGTTAAAATTAGACAAATACGTTGTAGATCATGAGCTGGGTTTCTCATTGTTGGAGAAAAAAGTTTTTAAGGAAAAGGGGAAAGCTAAAATGAAGCCTAAGGTGTTGGACTAGAATCTGGTTGATTCTTGTATGTGCCCTAACCAGGGATCAAACCCACAACCTTGACATATTGAGATCACATACTACTGAGTACCCATTCAGGGCCTTGTTTTTTTATTAATAAAACATTACAAATATAGTTGATGCTGCCTATATAGCTCCTTTGTATCCCATTTCCCCTCTCTCCTCACTCTCAGAGGTAACCACTATACTGAATTTATTAATAGCAATATCCTTCTGTGTTTCATACATCTGTAAAAACTACACTACACATATCTATCTTCACTTGCTCTTTTCAGTCAACATGATTTTGAGATTTATCCATGTTAATGTGTATATATTTAATTTATTTTATATTTTTATTATTTTTAAATTTGAAGTGTGGCTTCAGATTCACAAAGTTGGGTTAATCATAATCTTTAGTCATGACATACCAGAGATCTGTCAATGGCTCCTTTTTTATTAAGCTTACTTTTAATATTGTAACTAGTAGCCCTGCGCACGAATCTGTGCACCAGTACCTCTGTGGGACCTGGCCTCTCCGTGACCACTGCCCAGAGGCTCTCTGCGGCCCAGAGCCCATCTGCGGCCGGGCACAGAACACTTGCCTCATCACCGGAGTGACGACACAAGCATTCCTCCTCCCCTCGCCCCGCCACTCTGTGCCCGCTGCCCAGAGGCCCGACAAGGCAAGCATTCCACCAGGCTGCTCATGGTGCCTGCTCTCAGTGACCACCCCCCTGGGACTGGGGGACTCCGGCAGGGCTGAGAGGACTTGGGGCCGCCATCTTGTGGCTATGGGCGCCGACATCTTTGTGACGGAGTGACAGTTAATTTGCATATTGCCCTTTTATTAGGAAGGATAAGCACTTGCAAACTCATTATGAAAAACATCTAGCCCTGACTGGTTTGGCTCATTGGATAGAGCGTTGGCCTGCAGACTGAAGGGTCCCAGGTTCGGTTCCGGTCAAGGGCATGTACCTTGGTGGTGGGCACAACCCCAGTGGGGAGTGTGCAGGAGGCAGCTGATCGATGTTTCTAACTCTCTATCCCTCTGCCTTCCTCTCTGTAAAAAATCAATGAAATGTATTAAAAAAGAAAAAGAAAAACAACATCTAAGTCCTGGACAATAAGTTGCGTTTAACCATAAAACATCCCAAAATTCCACCTCTGGCCTCCTGCCTAACCCTGGGAAAACAATCTTTGTGCTCATGGTATCTCCCCTGCCAGGTAAGTATGGAGTTTGTACTTTTATTTATTTATTATTTAAATATGTTTTTATTAATTTTTTTTTAGACAAAGCAGGAGAGAGAGAGAGAGAAAGAAACATCAATGTGAAAAAGACAAATCAATTGGTTGCCTCCTGCATACACCCCAGCTGGGGCCCAGAAAGGAGCCTGCAACCGAGGCATGTGCCCTTGACTGGAATTGAACCCTGGGACCCTTCAGTCTGTGGGCCAACTCTTCTATCCACTGAGCCAAACAGGCCTGGGCGGAGTTTGTACTTTTAAAAATAGCTTTATTGGTATATTAGAGGCCCGATACACAAAATTCATGCAAGAGTAGGCCTCCCTTCTCCCAGCTGCTGGCACGGACTTCCTTTTTGCACCCGGGACCTGGCAGACACCTGGGACCTGGGCTTCCCTCACAGCCCTGGCTTCATCTGGAAGGTCGTTCAGAAGGACATCTGATCTAATTAGCATATTATACTTTTATTATTATAGATAACTTATATACCAAAAAATCTACCTATTTAAAAGTATATAATTGAGTGGCTTTTAGTTGTGCAAATTACCATTATCTAGTTTTAGAACATTTTCATCATTCCAAAAAGAAACACACACCCATATCCATTAGCTTCACTCCCCATTCCCAACTCACCTCCACCTCAAATCTTTATGTCTCTAGATATTATTTCATTAATTTTTAATGTAGTGTAACTGTAGGCCCGATGCACTAAGATTCATGCAAGAATAGGCCTTCCTTCCTCTGACTGCAGGCACCGCCTTCGCTCTAGCCTGAGTCGCCTTTCCGCCTTCACTCTGGCCCAGAACCACCTTCTGTCTCTCGCCTTGTTGCATCAATTTGCATATTCCTTCCTTGCTGGTTGTGGGCTCTACCATCTTTTATGGTGGAGTTATAGTCAATTTGCATATTCCATCTTTATTAGATGGGATAGTATTTTGTTTATGACACAGCTTATTTATCCACTATCCCACTAATAGACATTTGGATTATTTTCCAGGTTTTGCAGTTATGACTAGTGTTGTTTTGAATAGTCTTGTATCTGCATTTTCATATATGTTTTATGTACATAATAGTAGCCTTATAGAATAATGGATATGCAAGTGCTCAGTATAGAAAACAATTAACACTATTTGGAAACTACATCCTGAAACAGTTGTGCAAATTTACACTCTCACCAGCAATAAAAATAAAAAAAGATCTTATGGATTAATTGCTCTCCAAAATTTTGTAATGATCATTTATAATGTTGAATACCTCTTCAAATGTTTACTGACCATTTGTGTTGTTCTTTTGTGATATTCTTTTTCATGCCTTTTGCCTGTGTTTGTAGTGTGTGTGTGTGTGATTTTCTAATTGATTGGTAAGTGTTCTTAATTCTTTTTTAAATTTTTATTAATCCTCACCAGAGTTATCATAAAGAGGATAGAAAAAATACGAGGGCACATGCCTGGGTTGTGGGCTCCATCACTAGTAGGGAAGTGTGCAGGAAGCAGCCAATCACTGATTCTCTCTTATCATTTATGTTTCTATCTCTCTCTCCCTCCCTCTCTGAATTAATGATATATATTTGAAAAATAGCCATTCTGAGAAGTGTGAGGTAATATTGCTGTGGTTTCCATTTGTATTTTCCTGATGATTAGTGACATTGAAAATCTTTTCATAAATCTGTTGGCCATTTGTATGTCTTCTTTTAGAAAATGTCTATTCATTTTTTTTCTGCCTACTGTTCAATCAGATTGTTTGGGGCTTTTTGTTTTATTTTGTGTTGTTGTTTTTTGCTATTGAGTTGTGTTTTTTGTATCCTCTTTATAACTCTTCCTAAATCAAAATGACAAAGATTTTCTCCTGTGTTTTCTTCAGTAAGTTATACTTCAGGTTTTAGGACTGTGATCAATTTTGAGTTACTTTATCTGTTGTAAGGCAAGCTCATATTTTATATATAGATGCCCAATTGTTCCCACAATCAGTTTTTGAAAAGATTATCCTTTCTCCACTGAATTGCCTTGGAATCTTGATTGACAATGAATTGACCAAATATATGTGAGTCTATATATCTGGACTCTATTTTATTAAAATATGTTTTTATTTCAGAAAGTAAAGGACAGGGAGAGAGACAGAAACATCAGTGATGAAAGAGCTATTGGATATAGAGAAACCAAGATGACGGCATAGATAAACACCTAAACTGCTGCCTCGCACAACAATTTCAAAACTACAACTAAAAGACAAAATGTCTATCACCCAGAACCATGGGAAAGCTGGCTGAGTGGAAATTGTACAACTAGAAGGAAAGAGAAAAGAGCATTGAGACGTGCACAAGCGCTGAAAAGCTGAGGTACAGAGGTGCACGAATTGGGCTGGTGGCAGGCAACTGGGTGCATTGCTTTTTTCAACCCAAAGGAAGACAAGCTCCCAATTACTCTGAACTCCAGTTTCTGGGGAGACGCTGGGGACCCAAACTCTTACAGGAGAAGTTGGACTGTCTGCCATCAGGTTGGAAAGTGAGGGTGGCTTTCTTGCAGAGGTGCATGCAGCAATCATTGTTTACTGCGCTGCGGCACGGGACGTAGGGTCTTGGAATAGCAGAGATGCAGAGATGGCTGACTGGCAGCCATCACTGTTTGCCACACCCTAGCCTAGTGACTCCCAGAGACCCCGCCCCACACAATCTACAAACCCACTCAAGCTCCACACAGCAGCTTTTCCATACAAATGGCCTTCCCAATCGCAGCTTAACCTAACAAATGGCAACTCTGGTCAGACAGCTCCAAAACCTCCAAACCGCAAGCAAAGAGGAGAAAACTGTAGTTCTCACTGTAGCTCCTGCTGGGTGGCCTCAGACAGTAGCTGACCAGCACCCCATTGGAGATCCAGAAGCTGGTGTATCTAGTGGTCAGTGTGAGATGACACCAGATTTCAACTACTCACATCCATAAGTGACACATTCAAGAGGCAGACTCAGTGAGCACCAAAGCCCCACTGAAACAAGTCCTGCACCATAAGCATGTCTCCAGCACAGCCGTTCTTCCATTATAGACACAGCGAGTCCTCACAGCCAATTTGCCTGGAGGTCAATTCCTCCCAGTGACACCAACAACAATCAAGACTTAACTACATCAAGGCTGTACACACAGTCCACACAGGGGTGCACCAAGAGTGTCCACCTCAGGTAATTGGGAGGCCAACCCACTGGGCCATATAGGGCACCTAGCACACAAAGCTACCCTACCAACTCAGGGAAGCAGTGAACATGCTGAGACAAAGAAACAGATCACAAATGAAAGAAATGGCGGAAAACAAAGGACTGGATATAGAGTTCAAAACCACGGTTATAAGGTTTTTCAAGAATTTCCTAGAAAAGGCTGATAAATTTAATGAGACCCTCAAGGATATGAAAAAGGACCAACTAGAAATTAAACATACACTGACTGAAATAAAAAAATATTATACATTGACCTAACAGCAGAGTAGAGGAACGCAAGAATAAAGTCAAAGATTTGAAATACAAAGAAGCAAAAAACACTCAACCGAGAAAGCAAAAAGAAAAAAGAATCCAAAAATTTGAAGATAGTATAAGAAGCCTCTGGGACAACTTCCAGCGTACTAACATCAGAATTATGTGGGTGCCAGAAGAAGAGAGAGTGCAAGATACTAAAAACCTATTTGAAGAAATAATGACCGAAAACTTCCCCCACCTGGTGAAAGAAATAGACTTATAAGTCCAGGAAGCACACAGAACCCCAAACAAAAGGAATCCAAAGAGGACCACACCAAGACACATCATAATTAAAATGCCAAGAGCAAAAGACAAAGAGAGAATATTAAAAGCAGCAAGAGAAAAACAGTTAGTTACCTACAAGTGAGCACCCATATGACTGTCAGCTGATTTCTCAACAGAAACTATGCAGGCCAGATGGGAGTGGCAAGAAATATTCAAAGTGATGAATAGCAAGAACCTACAACCAAGATTACTCTACCCAGCAAAGCAATCATTCAGAATTGAAGGGTAGATAAAGAGCTTCACAGATTAAAAAAAAGCTAAAGGAGTTCATCACCACCAAACCAGTATTATATGAAATGCTGAAGGGTATTCTTTAAGAAGAGGAAGAAGAAAAAAGTAAATATAAAAATTATGAACAACAAATACATATCTATCAACAAGTGAATTTAAAAATCAAGTGAATTAAAAATCTGAGGAACAGAATAAACTGGTGAATTTAATAGAATCAGGGGCATAGAAAGGGAGTGGATTGATAATTCTCAGGGGGAAAGGGGTGTGGGGGTTGTAGGAAGAGACTGGACAAAGGTCGTACACCTATGGATGAGGACAGTGGGGGTGAGGTAAGGGCAGTGGGTGGGGTGGGAACCAGGTGGAAGGGAGTTATGGGGGGGGAAGGAGAAACAATTGTAATAATCTGAAAAATAAAAATTTATTAAATTAAATAAAAAGAAAGAAAGAGCTATTGACTGCCTCTTGCACCCCCTACTGGGGATCAAGCCTGCAACCCAGGCATGTATCCTGACTGGGAAGCCAACATGACCTTCTGTTTTATAGGTCAATGCCCAACCACTGAGCCATGCCAGCTGGCCTGGACTCTATTTTTTCCATTGATATATATCACACAGTCTCGGTTACTATAACTTTAAAATAAGCCTTGAAATTAAGTTGTATGAGTCCTCCATCTATGTCCACTTTTAAAATTGTTTGGGCTATTCTAGACTTATTTTTTAAATATAAATTTTAGAATAGGCTTACCAATATCTACCCAGAAAGGCTCCTGAGATTTTCATTGGGTTTGTATTGAATCCACAGATAAATTTGGGAAGAATCAATAGCTTAACAATATTGACTCTTCCATACATATTTAAGTTTTATTTAAGTTTTCTCAGCTATTGTAATTTCAACATACAAATCTTGCACATATTTCATTAGATTTATCCTTAAATATTTCAGACTTTTTGCTATTGTAAATGGTATTTTTTAACATTTTAATTTCAATTGCTTGCTGCTGTTGTATAGAAATATGCTTGATTTTTTTTATATTATTCTTGTGTCCTACAACATTATAATATTCACTTATAGTTCTAGTAGCATTTTTATAGATTATTTGGGATTTTTTACATATATTTCTACATGTTGTCTTCTTTTTTTTTTTTTTCTTAATTAAATCTTTATTGTTCAGATTATTACAGGTGTTCCACTTTTTTTCCCCCCATAGCTCCCCTCCACCTGATTCCCCACCCCACCCCATGCCCTTACCCCCCGCCACTGTCTTCATCCATAGGAGTAAGATTTTTGTCCAATCTCTTCCCGCAACCCTCACACTTGCTTCCCCTGAGAATCGTCAGTCCACTCCCTTTCTATGTCCCTGATTCTATTATATTCACCAGTCCATTCTGTTCTTCAGATTTTTTATTCACTTGATTTTTAGATTCACTTGTTGGTAGGTATGTATTTGATGTCATTTTGTTGTTCATAATTTTTATCTTTACCTTTTTCTTCTTCTTCTTCTTCTTAAAGAATACCCTTCAGCATTTCATGTAATCCTGGTTTGGTGGCGATGAACTCCTTTAGCTTTTTCTTGTCTGTGAAGCTCTTTATCTGACCTTCAACTCTGAATGATAGCTTTGCTGGGTAGAGTAATCTTGGTTGTAGGTTCTTGCTGTTCATCACTTTGAATATTTCTTGCCACTCCCTTCTGGCCTGCATAGTTTCTGCCGAGAAATCAGCTGACAGTCGTATGGGTACTCCCTTGTAGGTAATTAACTGTTTTTCTCTTGCTGCTTTTAATATTCTCTCTTTGTCTTTTGCCCTTGGCATTTTAATTATGATGTGTCTTGGTGTGGTCCTCTTTGGGTTCCTCTTGTATGGGGTTCTGTGCACTTCCTGAACTTGTAAGTCTATTTCTTTCACCAGGTAGGGAAAGTTTTCTGTCATTATTTCTTCTAATAGGTTTTCAATATTTTGCTCTCTCCCTTCTTCTGGCACCCCAAAAATTCGGATGTTGTTTCGCTTAAAGTTGTCCCAGAGGCTCCTTACATTATCTTCATATTTTTGGATTCTTTTTTCTTTTTGTTTTTCTGGTTGGATGTTTTTTGTTTCCACATATTTCAGATCTTTGGTTTGATTCTTGGGGTATGTTGATCTACAGTTGAGTTTCTGTATATTCTTTATTTCAGACAGTGTATGCTTCATTTCTGACTGGTCCTTTTCCATTTTTTTGGCATTCTCATTAAGGTCCTTGAAGGTCTCACTAAGCTCCTCAGAAGTGTCATCAAGTTTCTCGGCAGTTTTTAGAAGATTCTTGAGTAACCTTATAAATGTGATTCTGAACTCTATGTCATCCAGTAGTTTGCTTTCCTCCGTTTCTTTCATTCGTGACATGTTTCTTTGTTTCTGCATTTTGGCTTCTTCCCTGTGTTGATGGAGTGGCTTTGTGTGGTAGGTGACCTATAGGGGGCAGGTGCTCAGCCTCCCCAGTCACCTGATGTGGATGCTCTTGGTACACCCCTTTGTGGGCTGAGTGCAAAGTCTTGGTGTAGTTAAGCCTGAATTGCTGTTGGTACGCTGAGAGGAATTGACCTCCAGGCCAATTAGCTGTGAGCACTCACTGTGTCTATAATGGAAGAAGTGCTGCGCTTATGGGGCAGGACTTGTTTCAGTGGGGCTTTGGTGCTCACTGAGTCTGCCTCTTGAATGTGTCACTTATGGATGTGAGGAGTTGAAATCTGTTGTCTCACACTGACCACTAGGTACACTGGCTTCTGGATCTCCAATGGGGTGCAGGTCAGCTACTGTCTGAGGCCACTCAGCAGGAGCTACAGTGAGAGCTGCAGTTTTCTCCTCTTTGCTTGGGGTTTGGAGGTTTTGGAGCTGTCTGACCCGGGCTGCAAGTTTTCTAGGTTAAACTGCAATAGGGCAGGCTTTCTTATGCTAATTGAGCTGCTTGGAGCTTGGGTGGGTTTGTAGGTTGTGTGGGGCGGGGTCTCAGGGCGTCACTAGGTTAGGGCGTGGCAAACAGCAATGGCTGCTAGTAAGCCCGCTCTGTGTCCCGACCGTGTCCTGGAATCCTGTGCCCCAGTGCCGTAAACAGTTATTCCTGCGCGCAGCTCTGCTAGCAAGCCACTCTCACTGGCAGACAGTCCAGCTTCTCCCCGTAGGAGTTTGGGTCCCCCGCGTCTCCCCAGAGACTGGATTTCAGAGTAGTCGGGGGCTTGTCTCCCTTCGGGTTTAAAAAGCAACGCACCCAGTCGCCCGCCGTCAGCCCGGATCCCGCGCCTCCGTACCTCAGCTTTGCAGCGCTCGTGCACATCTCAATGCTCTTTTCTCTTTCCTTCTAGTTGTAGAACTTCCACTCAGCCAGCTTTCCCGTGGTTCTGGGTGATAGACGTTTTATCTTTTAGTTGCAGTTTAAATTGTTGTCGGAGGCAGCAGTTTAGGTGTTTACCTATGCCGCCATCTTGGATTCCCCCCATGTTGTCTTCTTTTTTAAGTAGAAAGAAATAACAGTGTTTCTTTCTTCCTTTCTTTTCTTTTCTTTTTTGTTATTCCTCACCTGAGGATATTTTTTCCATTGATTTATAGGAAGTGGAAGGGAGGGGAAGAGACAGAGAAAGAGAAACATTGATGTGAAAGAGACACATTGATTGGTTGTCTCCTGCATGCACCCCCAAATGGGGCTAGGGATCAAGCCTGCAAACAAGGTATGTGATCTTGACTGGGAATCGAACCTGATACCCTTCAGTCCCAGGTCAATGGTCTAACCAGGGGTCCTCAAACTTTTTAAACAGGGGGCCAGTTCACTGTCCCTCAGACCATTGGAGGGCCAGACTATAGTTTTAAAAAAAAAAACTATGAACAAATTCCTATGCACGTTGCAGGCCCAGGATGAGTCGGCTACTAAGCAGGACAGGCAGCGGCACCCTGCGGGCTGGATAAATGTCGTCGGCGGGCCACATGTGGCCCGTGGGCCATAGTTTGAGGACCCCTGGAACCATTGAGCAAAACTGGCTAGAGCTCTACATGTTGTTTTTGAATAAAGACATATCACCAGGACCAAACCAGAGAGGGTCGGCCCTGCATTACCACCATTTGTCCACCATCCAGAACTGAAATATCATTGTTGACATGTACACATAAGGAACTGTTTGACATTGAAATTGGGACTCAAAAGAACTGTTGGCCCAGAAAGAAATAAAAATAATAAAAATTATATATATATATAAAAGTGGGGATTGTAAGGCTCAAAAAAATTAAAAAAAGACATATCACAGAGGGATAGGAAGCAACTAAGGGGAGACCCCATTGACCAAATCTGAGATAATTTGAGCATCGAAATAAGTAATTATAGGAGGAATCCAAGATGGCGGCGTAGGTAAACACCTAAACTGCTGCCTCGCACAACAATTTCAAAACTACAACTAAAAGACAAAACGTCTATCACCCAGAACCACGGGAAAGCTGGCTGAGTGGAAGTTCTACAACTAGAAGGAAAGAGAAAAGAGCATTGAGAGGTGCAAGAGCGCTGAAAAGCTGAGGTACAGAGGTGCGTGATCCGGGCTGGTGGCAGGCATTGCTTTTTTCAACCTGAAGGGAGACAAGCCCCCGATTACTCTGAAATCCAGTCTCTGGGGAGACACGGGGGACCCAAACTGCTACAGGGAGAAGCTGGACTGTCTGCCAGTGAGGGTGGCTTGCTTGCAGAGCTGCGCACAGGAATAATTGTTTACTGCACTGGGCACGGGACTCGCGGATGCCATCCGGGACACAGAGCAGGCTAACTAGCAGCCATTGCTGTTTGCCATGCCCTAGCCTAGTGACACCCTGAGACCCCACCCTGCACAACCTACAAACCCACCCAAGCTCCAAGCAGCGGTTTTAGCATAAGAAAGGCCCGCCCTATCGCAGCTTAACCTAGCAAACTTGCAGCCGGGGTCAGACAGCTCCAAAACCTCCAAACCCCAAACAAAGAGGAGAAAACTGTAGCTCTCACTGTAGCTCCTGCTGGGTGGCCTCAGATAGTAGCTGACCTGCACCCCATTGGAGATCCAGAAGCCAGTGTACCTAGTGGTCAGTGTGAGACACCAGATTTCAACTCCTCACATCCATAAGTGACACATTCAAGAGGCAGACTCAGTGAGCACCAAAGCCCCACTGAAACAAGTCCTGCCCCATAAGCGTGTCTTCAGCGCAGCAGTTCTTCCATTATAGACACAGTGAGTGCTCACAGCTAATTGGCCTGGAGGTCAATTCCTCCCAGTGTACCAACAGCAATTAAGGCTTAACTACACCAAGATTTTGCACTCAGCCCACAAAGGGGTGTACCAAGAGCATCCACCTCATGTGATTGAGGAGACTGAGCTACCGCCCCCTATAGATCACCTACCACACAAAGCTACTCCATCAACACAGGGAAACAGCCAAAATGTGGAGACAAGGAAACATGTCACGAATGAAAGAAATGGAGGAAAGCAAACTACTGGATGACGTAGAGTTCAGAACCACATTTATAAGGTTACTTAAGAATCTTCTTAAAACCGCTGAGAAACTTGATGAGACCTTTAAGGATATTAATGAGAATGCTAAAAAAAATGGAAAAGGATCAGTCAGAAATGAAGCATACACTGTCTGAAATAAAGAATATACAGAAACTCAACTGTAGACCAACGTACCCCAAGAATCAAACCAAAGATCTGAAATATGTGGAAACAAAAAACATCCAACCAGAAAAACAAAAAGAAAAAAGAATCCAAAAATATGAAGATAGTGTAAGGAGCCTCTGGGACAACTTCAAGCGAACCAACATCTGAATTTTTGGGGTGCCAGAAGAAGGCAGAGAGCAAAATATTGAAAACCTATTAGAAGAAATAATGACAGAAAACTTTCCCTACCTGGTGAAAGAAATAGACTTACAAGTTCAGGAAGCGCACAGAACCCCATACAAGAGGAATCCAAAGAGGACCGCACCAAGACACATCATAATTAAAATGCCAAGGGCAAAAGACAAAGAGAGAATATTAAAAGCAGCAAGAGAAAAACAGTTGATTACCTACAAGGGAGTACCCATACGACTGTCAGCTGATTTCTCAACAGAAACTATGCAGGCCAGAAGGGAGTGGCAAGAAATATTCAAAGTGATGAACAGCAAGAACCTACAACCAAGATTACTCTACCCAGCAAAGCTATCATTCAGAGTTGAAGGTCAGATAAAGAGCTTCACAGACAAGAAAAAGCTAAAGGAGTTCATCGCCACCAAACCAGGATTACATGAAATGCTGAAGGGTATTCTTTAAGAAAAGGAAGAAGAAGAAAAAGGTAAAGATAAAAATTATGAACAACAAAATGACATCAAATACATACCTACCAACAAGTGAATCTAAAAATCAAGTGAATAAAAAATCTGAAGAACAGAATGGACTGGTGAATATAATAGAATCAGGGACATAGAAAGGGAGTGGACTGACGATTCTCAGGGGAAGCAGGTGTGAGGGGTGCGGGAAGAGATTGGACAAAAATCTTACTCCTATGGATGAAGACAGTGGCGGGGGGTAAGGGCATGAGGTGGGGTGGAGAATCAGGTGGAGGGGAGCTATGGGTAAATAAAAAAGAGGAACACCTGTAATAATCTGTACAATAAAGATTTATTTTAAAAAATAAGTAATTATAGTAAAGTATCATTACTTATAATATAAGAATTCACACAATGATAGATACATAGATAAATGAATGAATGAGTGAATAAATGGTACAGAAGAGAAAGCTTTTCTTTCAGTTAAACATAAATTAATAAATAACAAAGGAATGATAGAATTGGAAAATTATCATTTGAAAGCCATCATAATAATTGATCCAGACAAGTGTTATCAGTGTATAATGCTAAAACTAGTGGGTGAAAGTTTGAAGAGTGAGAAGATATTTGCACAGTTTTAAAGTATCTCCCTACAAAATACTTATTAACCTTAAAAGGTAAAATAGTACCTTATAGTGGAGAAGCTTGGCAAATATCACCTTAACCAAATGATCCAAGTTAACATCACTGGTAATGATACTGATTGACAGCATGTGCCTTCTGCTATGATGCACTAAAAAAAAAAACAACTCACCATCACTTCAGTGGAACTATAGCTAAATTAGCATAACCCATATCTAATCCTGAGGGAATATCAGAGAAACTCACATTGGGAAATAACTCACAAGATAATTGCATTTCCAGGAAGGTAGAATAAACAAACATGTCCTTATTCTCCTAACTGATTACAACTAAAGCCCCTAAACCCTATATATAAAACGAACTTAAGACTCTAAAAGGTAGAGAGAAGATTAACCAGCAAGGAACCTCAAGATCCAAGGAATGACATATGGCAGGTTCAATGGATTTTCTCTTTGGCTCATGTACATACCAGACTTGGATCTGAAAAGATGACAACCCTAAAACCAATGGGTACAGACCAGAAAAGGCCCAACAAAAGCCCATTTCTTAAGCCAAAGAACCAGGAAAAGGGCAGCCTAGCAAGACAGAAAATTATTATACAATCACTTTACTCCACTCAAATTCCACAGAAAAAAACTATGGGTCAGCACCCACCCAGGCCAGCAAAGGCTGAATGGGGAGCCTAGACTTCACTCTTGCAGCCCATAACAAGATGCCCCAACACCCCTGCCAGAGTGGCATCAGAGAAAGCCCAGTAGGGAGCCAGAACTTTCATCCCCATCTGGGATAACAAGAACCCCTACCACATGGCATCAGTAGAGAACATGTGGCCATCTGGAATTCCAACCCCCAACCAACAATAACGAGGAGCACCCCATTCATATATCAATGGAAACCAAGCAACGAATCTGGATTTCTACTTCCACCTAACAGTGATAAGATGGTATACCCAACTTCCCCTGCTGAAATGGTGTAGGAGAAAGCCAACTAAAATAGATTTAAATAGCCCTGGCCACTGTGGCTCAGTTGGTTGGGTGTCATCCTGTGCACCAAAAGTTTGCTGGTTCAATTCCTGGTCAGGGCACATGCCTGGGTTGCCTGCTTGATACCCAGTAGGGGGCATGAAGGAGGAGGCTGATTAAGGTTCCACTCTCACATAGATCTTTCTTTCCTTTTCTCTTCCTCTCTCTCTAAAATTTTTAAAAAAGAAAATAGGCTTAAGTAAGATCTAGAATTATATAAGGTGTCCCCCAAAAAATGTATATACACTTTGAATACCATTATTAATTCCAATGGGTTAAATCGGAAAAGAAACATCAATTGAGCTGTTAAAGTGTATGTACATTAAAAATAATGAAAATAAAAGTGTGTATACATTTTTTGGGACACCCAAATATTTAAAGACATAATATGAAAATGTCGTATTTCAGTGGAGAATCACTAAGAACCAAGATCTCAACTTGAGCGAAAGAGGACAACCAATAGAAACCAACACTCAGATGACACATTGCCTGTTCAGGAAAAACAATTTGAATGACAGTGAATTTCTTATGAGAAACCATGGGGGTTGTGGAGTTGGGTGAAAAAGGGAAGGGACTAAGAAGTTCAAATTGGTGGTTACAAAATAGTCACAGGGGTGTAAAGTACAGCATAGGGAATATAGTCAATAATACTGTAATAACTATATAATATAGTCAATAATACTGTAATAACTTAAACATAAAAGCTATGTCTATGTGGGTACTTGAAATATTGGGGGGGATCACTTTGTAAAGTTTATTATTATCTAACCACTATGTTGTACATCTGAAACTAATACAAAATAACAGTGAATGTAAACTGTAATTGAAAAATAAATTTTAAAAAATAAAGAAACCATGGAGGCCAGAAAGAAACCGCATAATATTTTTCCAGTGATGAAAGAAAATAATTGACAGCTCAGAAAACTGGGGAAAAGTCACTAGAGTTAAATGGCATACATTCAGGATTTTATTTTTTTAATTCCAGGATTCAATTGCATACACACAATGAAAATATTTAACTCTGTCAGTGGGCCAAGATTTTGATGAATTGCTACATAATCCCTAATAATAAGAAGGGCTCCAGAAGTGACCTTGTTAACCCAGACCTTACTTAGCACTGATTTCTCAAGTTCCTTTCAAATTCTCACTCCTCCACAAAAACTTATCCTTTCAATCCAATTGGATCTATACCTTTCTTATGCAAAAAGCAGTCTTAGATGAACTGTTTCCCGCTAGTTCCAGCATTTGTAGGTACAGAAAGCCTGCTACCTGCAGTTTCCTCCCACCATCAACCTTCTTCCCCTATCCTCTCCCCACTACACCCCCCTCGCCACGCCCCCCACCAGCTCCAAACTATGGAGGACCTCGCCTGGCACAATTTCTGTCCCTCTTCCTCTAGTGAGGATGTAGTGGGCTGCCCTTGGCCTGGTGTGAACAGTCTTGGATGTCTGCAAGAACACTGAATTGGGTCTTCCTGTTTACCACTCCAATGTGCACGGTGAGTCTAGACAAAGACCTCCAACTTGGGTCCCTGGTTCTCACTCCAGTTTCCTTCCGGGACTGTAGCCTGTCCCAGGAGTTTGTTTTTCAGTCAAAGCTCTGACCCCTTACACAGTTTCTAACTATTCCTTTCCACAGTATTGCTTACACTGGCTCATATGATTCTCTCTCTTTTACTTGTTGGCCAGTATCCGCACTGATAAATCCTGCAACCATGTCGTGACCACTCATTTGGGATCTTCAGAGACTGACCCCAAAATTATGTTCTTTGGACACAATGATGGGGCTTCATGCCAGCTCTCACTGGTTCATTCTGGTCTCCCCCATTCCAAGGTCCTTATTAGAAGGTCCCAGCATGGGAATCTGAGAGCCATGTCATTACAACAATTATTTCCACACACCTTATTTTTCCAGTTATAAGAGCCTTAAACATAAAAGCTATGTCTAATTTATCTTCCCATTTCTCAAATAGCACATTGTTCGCATAGAGTAAATAAATACAGACTAGTCAAAATATATAATAAATTAAAAGGTTTGTGAATATTTTCATACATTTTTACGGAAAAAATTCTCATTCCCAGTCAAACTAGACAACTTATGTCTAAATACACTCAATGCTTGCTGGGCTTGCACCTACTTTTTTTCTACATGTGTTCTCAGGATTTACCCTAAACTTACTGACTAGCAATCTCTGAGATGGAGCCACAAGTCTGTTTGTTGTGGTGGGTTGAAACCTCACACAGAGCAGGTTTTGCAGAACAAAGTATTGCAGGGTGCTCAGACTCTAGCTCTAAATGACCTACTCCAGAGGCCCTCTACCTGAGAGTGCCATCTGGGAAGCTCTTCAAAGGCAGGTTCCTTCAGCCCAGCTCCAAAAAGTTTGATTCAGAAGGACTTGAGAAGAGGCCCTGAAATCTACATTGTAAATCAGCACACAGTGGTTGTGATGCTGGCAGCCCTGAGGCAGACTTTGAAAAACAGACTTTAGAAATAATCTTTTTACCAGCAGAAATTCCTGTCATTCCCTTCTTTCCTGGTATGCCATTTAGTCCGTCTGAGAAGCTGACCCCTAAAATCTGATATATGTTCCTGTGGCCACCTAGTGTGATCAATTGCCAAACAGATTCACTGACATCCCATCGGACCCATGGAAGCCTGCCATCTCATACAATTTGCTCATCATTTGTTCCTCAGGTATTCATCCAGCATGTTGAATATTAACAATGTACCAGATGTCTGGGCTACAAAGTTGAGCAAAACCTGGACCCACCTTGAAAGAGTGCAGCTTGATGAGGAAGACAGATACAAAAACCAATCGTTATGACTCAATGCAGTGAGTGCAAAGATAGCAATAAGAATGAAGAATGCAGTGATGTACCTAACCCAGACTGGGGTGGTGATGGTGTGCACATCAGAGGTCTCCTGAAGTATAGAACCACTGAGCTGGACTTGAAGGGTGAGTAGGAGTTATCAACCAATCCTCTCTCTTCCTCAGAGAAATCACTTTAGGAAACCTGTAAGACTATAGCACTCACTCCCTGGCAAGTGTGCTCAGTGGTTAGAGCATCGGCCCAAACACCAAAGGGTTCTCAGTCAAGGGCACTTACCTGGATTGCAGGTTCCATTGGGGGGCATGTGGAAGGCAACCAATTGATGTGCCTCCCTCATATTGATGTTTCCCTCTCCTTCCTTCCCTACCTTCCAAAGGAGCCCTAGCTGGTGTGCCTGGGTGGGTAGAGCGTCCACCCATGGACTGAAGGGTCCTGGGTTCATTTCCAGTCAAGGGCATGTACTTTGGTTGTGAGCTTAATTCCTGGCCCTGGTCTGGGACCATGCTGGAGGCAATCAATCCATGTGTTTCTCTCGCATCATTGTTTCTCTTCTTCCTCCTACTTTCTCTAAAAATAAATGGAAAAATATCCTCAGGTAAGGATTAACAACAACAAAATAAAAAAATCAAGGAAAACATATCCTCAGGTGAGGATTAACAACAACAAAAAAGGATATTGTATCACTCTCTCTCAAGAAACTACTTCAGTTCTATTAGCCCAGACAAAACAGGCTTACCAGCCTGAAAAAACATAAGCAAATCAGCCATCATGGATAAACATTTTCCTACTTGTAGAAGATAATAACGGCTGTGATTCCAAACCTGAGGTCTCTTCGGAACATACTTGACAATTACTTAAGAATTCCTTCTTGGAATGTGGTGAGATGGGGAACTAAGAATGCGTACTTGAGTGTATACATACTTTCTTCCAGGTTTTAACATTATTTACCTAACAAGAGGCATTAATTTTTTTTAGTAAATACTCAGAATAAAAAAGTATTACTATGGCCGTGGCTAGGTAGCTCAGTTGGTTGGAGCATGGTCCTGACACACCAAGGTTGCAGGTCTCGTCCCTAGTAGGGGTACACACAAGACACAAACAACGAATGCATAACTTTGGAACAACAATGTTCTCCCCTTCTTTCTTTCTCTCTCTCCCTCTCAAAAAAATAAGTAAATAAATGAGTAAAAGTAATCGTTCTAGCCTGTTTGCTCAGTGGATAGAGCATCGGTCAGTCCGTGGACTGAAGGGTCCCAGGTTCAATTCTGGTCAAGGGCACCTACCACAGTTGCAGTTCTCCATCCGGGCCCTGGTTGGGGCATGTGTCAGAGGCAACCAACTGATGTGTCTCTCTCACATGATGTTTCTCTCTCTCTGTCTCTCCCCCTCCCACTCTCTAAAAATCAATGGAAAAATATCCTCAGGTGAGGATTAACAACAGTTAATAAGCAAAAAGTATTACTATGTGCCCATTACAAAAAAATTGGATAAAGAACTATAAAAAATCAGCCATAATTCTACAATTCAGAGATGATGACTGATAGTGTTTGGTGCATTTTCTTCCTATCTTCTTTGAATATAGTTTTTTAAAAATGAGTTCAGAGAGGGAGAGAGAAATAAAAACATCAATGATGAGAGAGAATAATTGATAGGCTGCCTCCTGCACACCCCCCACTGGGAATGGAGCTTGCAACCCAGGCATGTGACCTGACCAGGAATTGAACTGTGACCTCCTGGTTCATAGGTCGATGCTCAACCACGCTGGCTGGGCTAAATATAGATTTTTAAAATTGATTATGATTTTGATTATTGCTTTTTAAAACATAATCTAAGCATTTTTTCACATTATCAAAAATTTTTCAAAAGCATTTTAATGGATGCGTCATTTAGACTTACCATAATTTTTCTGTTGTAAATTGACATGAAAGCTAGACTATTTCCAAATTTTTTCACAGTTAAAATGAATGCTGTGGTGAATATTTGTGTTTGCATTTCCACTTAAATTCTTAGAACTGATTTTTAAAAAAATGGAATTACAAATAAAAGGGTTTAAACATTTTTATATCTCTTACATTGTTATTAAGTTGACTTCTCAAATAGTCATACCAGTTTTCTCTGATGCTATTCCTTTTACTCTCTTATGTGATCCTCTTTTTTAAATTTGAGAAGGAGGAGGGAGCAGAGATTGGCACTTAGTGATTTAAAATGTTATATAGCTACAATGGAATCTCCTCAATAAATGGTGCTAGAACAATTGCATAAGCACATGCCAAAAAAAAAAAAAAAAGTAATCTAGATACAGACCATATTAACTCAAATTGGATCACAGACCTAAATGTAAAACTATAAAACTCCTAGAAGATAGCACAGGAGATAAATCTAGATGACCTTGGGTAAGGTGATGACTTCTTAGATACAACATCAAAGGCATGATCCATGAAACTAATAATTGATAAGCTGGACTTCATTAAAATTAAAAAGTTCTGCACAGTGAAAGACAATGTCAGGAGGATGAGAAGACAAGCCACAGACTGGGAGAAAAAATTTGAAAAAGACACATTTGATAAAGGACTGCAAAAAATATACATAGAACTCTTAAAGGTCAACATTAAGAAAACCATCTGATTTTAAAATGGGCCAAAGGCCCAGCTGGTGTGGCACAGTGGTTGAGTGTCAACCCATGTATGAAGAGATAACTTTTGATTCCTGGTCAGACCACATGCCTGGGTTGTGGGCTCAATCCCAGTATGGGGTGTGCAGGAGCCAGTCGATCTACGTTGATGGTTTTCTCTCATCGATGTTTCTATCACCCTCTCCCTTCCTCTCTCTCAAAAAATCAATAAAAACATATTATTAAAAAATGGGCCAAAGACCTAACAGACATCTCACCAGAGAAGATATACAGATGGCAATTCAACATGTGAAATGCAAATTTAAACAACGAGATACCACTATATACTGATTGCAAAGGCCAAAATCTGGAACACTAACACCAAATGCCATTGAGGATGTGGAAGAAACCAAACCTCCTTAAATTGCTAATGAGAATGCAAAATGGTACAGCCACTTTGGAAGACAATTTTACAGTTTCTTACAAAACTAAACATACTCTTAGCATATGATCCAGCAATCATGCTCCTTGATATTTGTCTCCAAAAGCTGAAAACTATGTCTGCATTAAAACCTGCACATGAATGTTTATAGCCAAAACCTGGAGGCAACTAAAAGGTCCTTCAGTAGGTGAATGGATAAGTAAATTGTGGTACATCCAGACAATGGAATATTTATTATTCAGTGCTAAAAAGGAATGAGCTATTAAGTCTCAAAAAGACTGAGCTATTAAGTCTTAAATGTATATTACTAAATGAGAACAGCAAAGCTGAAAGGTTACATAATGTATGATTCCAACTATATGACATTCTGGACAAGGCATGACTATGGAGATATAGAAATTCCAGTCTTTGGCAGAGTTGGGATTGAAGGGCGAAGAGGGATGAATAAGTGGAGCACAGATAATTTTTAGGGCAGTGAAAATATTCAATATCATGCCATTATGATGGATACATATTATTACACATTTGTCCTAACCTATGGAATGTACAACACCATGAGTGAATCCTATGTAAACTATGGACTTAAGTTGGCTGTGATGTGTCATTGTAGGTTCATCAACTATAACAAATGTACCATTCTGGTGGAGGATGTTTATAATGGGGGAGGCTATGCATGTGTGGGGGCAGAGAGTATGTGGGAAATCTCTGTACCTTTTGCTCAATTTTTCTGTGAGCCTAAACTGCTCTAAAATTAAAGCCTTAATGAAAAGAACAAAATGTATGTATCATCTCAAGCCCTTACAAGTTGAGTACTGAGGAACTGAAATAGCTATTTGTAAGCTTGGGGTATGGGTTATATAATGAGCTGCATTCATAATGTTCTATTCTATCTAAGAACTGTTTATCTGTACTTAGAAAAGAATGGCATTAATAATAACTTATTTTGTTAAAGGCCAAACGTTTTTTGAGATATAATTCACATATCAAATTTACTCTTTTATAATGTACAATTGAGTGGGTTTTAGTATATTCACAAGATTGTGCAACTATCATCTCTATCTAAATCCTGAACATTTTCATCACCACCTCTGTCCCCCCCGCCAAAGAAACCCTGTGACCATTAGCAGTCATTCCTCATTCTTCCTCCCCACAACCCCTGGCAATCACTAATCTACTTTTTATTTTTATGGATTTGCATATTCATTTATGGAACAAATATTAAACAAACATTTATGGAGCACCCTCTATGTGCCACACAATCTTCTAAATACAAAGATGTATAAAACCTCTATAGGAAATAGACTAGAACTTCACCGAGAGTTGTTAGAGAAAACATAAAATGAATAGAGAGGTATTTCAAATTCATGGTTTAGAATTCATGATTTAGTAACAATGTCAAGTCGCCCCAAAGTAATTTGTAGATTCACTATTCTCCCAAATCAACACTCTAAAAGATTTGTGGAATTTATGTGCTTAACCTTTTAATGGATATACAAAAGGCCAAGAAGAGCTAAGATACTTTTGAAGAAGAATGAGTTGTTTTTGGATATCAAGATCTATTATAAAGCTACAATAATTAAGACAGTGTGTTATTGACATAAGATAGACAAAAACCCAATAAACAGGAGACCCCAGCAGCAGACATTGGCACTGGTTGCACAGCTTGTAGCAACACTATTTATCTGATAGTGGGAACACTTTTGTTTTTCAATAAATGGCACCAAACAATTAAGTAATTATATACAGAAACTGGTAAAATTTGATCCATATCTCATATTGTATTTAAAAGTCAATCTCAGGTGTATTATAGACCTAAATGTGAGTGCAAAACAAAAAGAATATAACAAAAGAAATATCTTCAGCCCTGGCCGGTGTGGTTAGCGCATTGGCCAGGGTCTCGGGTTTGATTCTGGTCAAGGGGAGGCAACCAGTCTATACGTCTCTTTCACCTAGATGTTTCTCTCTCTCTCTCTCCCTCCCTCCCTACCTCCTTTCCACTCTGAAAAGCAATGGGGAAAATATCCTCAGGTGAGGATAAAAAAGAAAAGAAGGGAAAATAAAAGAAATATTTTCAGACCCTTGCAGTAAAAAAAAAAAGAGTTATTTTTTTGTTGTTGTTAATCCTCACCCAAGGATATTTTTTCCATTGATTTTTAGAGAGGGTGGAAGGGCAGGGGAGAGAGAGAAATGTAGATGGAGAGAGACACATTGATTGGTTGCTTCCCGAATACACTCCAGGCCTGGGATCAAACCTGAAACCTAAATATGTGCCCTTAACTAGGAATCAAACCCAGGACCCTTTGATGGGCAGGCCAGTGGTCTAACCATTGAGATCACTAGCCAGGGCAAAAAAAAGTTCTTAAACAAGACCCAAAAAAATGCACTGATATGAAAGAAAGCAATAATATACTGGATGTCATCAAGGTTAAAAACTTATATTTATCAAAGGATATCATTACAAATGAAAAAGGAAGTAAAAAGAGCAGGAGAGGATATTTGTAATACTATATCTGACAAAGAAATTGTATATAGAATAAAGAATTCCCAAAACTCATTAAGCAAAAGACACATACTCAACCAAAAAGTGGGCAAAAGATTTGAACAGGCACTTAAAAATTCCTAGTCAATCCTATATAATAAAAGCCTAATATGCAAATTGCCCCCTCAATGGGAAGTTTGACTGGGAGTTCGACCAGAGTTCAACCAGGGGGCGGGGCCAGCCAGCCAACCACCCATGCCCCCTCCCACTAGGGACCCTACCTTTGCACAAATTTTGTGCACTGGACCTCTAGTTAATATATAAAACAGCCCTAACTGGTTTGGCTCAGTGGGTAGAGTGTTGGCCTGCAGACTGAAGGGTCCCAGGTTCGATTCCAGTCAAGGGCATGTACCTCAGTTGCAGGCACATCCCCAGCAGGAGGTGTGCAGGAGGCAGCTGATTGATGTTTCTCCCTCATCGATGTTTCTAACTCTATCCCTCTTCCTTCCTCTCTGTAAAAAAAAAAAAAAAAAATCAATAAAATATATATTTTTTAAAATATATATATATATAACAGCATTCAATCTCATTAGCACTTGCAGAAATGTAAATTAAAACCACCCCAAACTACAACCACTTATTCACCAGATTATATTCAAACTACAACCACTTATTCACCTAAAATTTTAAAAGACTATACCTAAATACAATGAGAATGTGGCACATTTGGAACTCTCATACATGGTTGGTGCATAAGTCAGTGAAACCATTTTGCAAAACAATTTGACATCATCTAATAAAGTTGAAAACATACATAACTAGCAATTCTACTGCTGGATAAATTTATGCATATTTGCCCTGACCGGTTTGGCTCAGTGGATAGAGTGTCGGCCTGCGGACTCAAGGGTCGCAGGTTCGATTGCAGTCAAGGGCATGTACCTTGGTTGCGGACACATCCCCAGTAGGGGGTGTGCAGGAGGCAGCTGATCGATGTTGCCCTCTCATCGATGTTTCTAGCTCTCTATCCCTCTCCCTTCCTCTCTGTAAAAAAATCAATAAAATATATTTAAAAATTTTTATGCATATTTGCATCAGGATATATGCACAAGAAAACTCATCATAACACCTGTGATAACCAACTATGGGAACATTGATAGTAGTGGGAAATTGCACCACCTTTCCTTTGAAAAGAAATATATATCTCTCCACGCCACGTTATTTGCCATGCCTCCTGTGGGAGGAGTATACATTCTACCTAATTGACTTTTGGCTTGGGCTTGAGACATGCTTTGACCAACAGAGTGTGTACAGAGCAGAAATCTATACTAATAAAAGGGTAATATGCTAATTAGACTGGGAGACCTTCCAAACGTCCTTTGGACAAAGCCATGTTGGCGGGGACAAGGCAGAGGTGGTTAGGGGTGATCAGGCCAGGAGGGGAGGACAGTTGGGGGTGGTCAGGCTGGCAGGAGGGTCAGTTGGGGGCAAGCAGGCCGGCAGTGGGGGGCAGTTGGGGGCGATTAGGCTGGCAGACAGAGTGGTTCAGGGCGATCAGGCAGGCAGGCAGATGAGTGATTAGGAGCCAGCGGTCCTGGATTGTGAGAGGGATGTCCAAGATTGGAGAGGGTGTAGGCTGGGCTGAGGGACACCCCCTTCCCCCAGTGCATGAATTTTATGCACTGGGACACTAGTACTATATGTAACATCCATAAGAGTCTTAATGAGTTTCTCTCAGAGCTATTGCTTCTACTTCTGTCACAAAAACTCATGTCCCAGACAGGGTTACTACCTTTTTTGTTTTTTAATTTGATTTTAGAAGGAGAGAGACAGAGAAAGAAAGAGATAGAAAAAAATAGCAAGAGAGAGAGAGAGGGGAGAGAAACATCAATTTGTTGTTCCACTTATTTAAGCATTCACTTGTTGATTCTTTCTTGTATGTACCCTGACTGGGGATGGAACCTGAAACCTTGGCATATCAGACAGAACAATGCCCTAACCAACTAAGCAGCTCGCCAGGGCCCAGAGTTGGCTTCTTTAGTCTGTGTCCTGAAATGACAAAACACACGGAAAAGAACCTAAGTTAATACAGTTTACAAGTATCAAGAGCAAGGCCCTAGCTGATTTGGCTCAGTGGATAGAGCATGGGCCTGTGGACTGAAGGGTCCTGGGTTTGATTCCAGTCACAGCCTCTCAGTGATTCTCTTTCATCATTGATGTTTCAGTCTCTCTCTCCCTCACCCTCCCTTTCTGGAATAAATAAAAACATATTTTCTAAAAAAAGAGCAAGAAACAAATGTTTGTCATTGAAGCCAGTGATACTCAGGGGTTGTTTACTGTAGCAAAGCTAATACCCAACAATAGAGTAGACAAATTGTGGTCTATACCAAAGATGGAATACCATACAGCAATGAAAATGAATCAATCATTGACACACACAACATGTAACAACAAGATAATCCTATCTAATAAAAGAGAAACATGCAATTGATCATACCTCCGCTACGCCCACAAGCCATGCCCACAAGCCAATCAGGAGTGAGTATGCAAATTAACCCAACCAAGATGGCGGTTAATTTGCACATCCAGGCACAGAGCAAGACTGAAGACAGCGTAGAAGGAAGCCAAGTGCTGCAGAAGGGAGCAAAGCTGTGGAGAAGGGAGGGAAGCGGGTGGGCGGCATAGACAGCCACAGGAAGCCCTATTCTTGCAGGACTCTTCCTGCAACGGGCCTCTAGTATTGAATAAAAAGCCAGATACAAAATAATATATACAGTATGATTCCATATATATAAAGTTTAAAATAGCCTGGTCGGTATGGCTCAGTGGTTGAGCATCGACCTATGAACCTAGTTTGATTTCTGGACAGGACACATGCCCCAGTTGCTAGCTCCATCCCCAGTAGGGGCATGCAGGAGGCAGCCAATCAATATTTTTCTCTCATCGATGTTTCGATCTCTCTATATTTCTCCCTTCACCTCTCTCTAAATCAATAAAAATATTTTTTAAAATAAATAAATAAAGTTCAAAACAGGCAAAGCTACTTTCCTGTTGGGGAATTCATAGGTGGATGTTAACACTGTTTAAAACAAAACAACACAAAAAAATAACAAACAAGGACATGATTGCCATAAAGGTTAGGACAGTGGTAGGCAAACCACGGCTTGTGAGCCACATGCAGCCGTCTCTTTGGCCCTTTGAGTGTGGCTCTTCCACAAAATACCATGGCCTGGGCGAGACTTTTTTGAAGAAGTGGCATTAGAAGAAGTTTAAGTTTAAAAAATTTGGCTCTCAAAAGAAATTTCAATCGTTGTACTATTGATATTTGGCTCTGTTGACTAATGAGTTTGCCGACCTCTGGGTTAGGATAATGGCTGTCTCTGGAGTTGGAGAGTTAGAAGAGAGTTGTGATGGAAAACAAATACAGCGTAAGATTCTATATTACTGGCAATGTTCTAGCTCTTAAACTCAGTGTTCACTTTAGATTTTTCTTTAAACTGTGTGTTTTCATTATATAAACTTCTATGTATATTTCACAATAAAAAAGTTTTTTTAAAAATTCCCTGTCATTGCTCATTTGTTCCTCTAAATCTTCCTTGTAAGTTTCCAGTTACTACTCTCACCTGGAAATCACTATAAATTAATTTCGTAATTGAGATTTCACAAGATGCTAGATCAAAATGCTTTACTGATAGCCAGTGTAGAATATTCAACACGTCTCTTCTCTTGTTACTGGAATTCATAATCCAAAAAACCCCCAGAAAACCATTCACGCCAATCTGGCAAGGTCTGCTATTTATAATTCATCACTGCTGTTGATTAGTCAGAATTCCTTCATCCTTTAGAGGCTTACACATTTTTTCTTTTTAAATATTTATTCCACTATTTAATGTTGACATCATTGTTGCATGATGGTGATTTCCAGAATCATTTTTTGAAATTCACGTATTTATTCCTCATTCTTCTCTAATTCTTACATGTATTCAGGACCTGCAGTGTAGATGGAAATACATGAAAATCACAATGACATCCTGTTGAAATTTTAGAAAGATTACCATAAATAGAATATTTAACCTATGTATATAATGAGAAGCACTACTAATGGACAATACTTTGATTTTGCCTGTTGTTTTTTAAACATTAACAATGAGTCTTACAGCATTACTGGTGCTTACATTTCATCATGACTGGGCCTCTTTTTTTCTAACAGAAAGGAGCCTTCCAATGTACATTCAGCTTTTCAGTCATCTGCCTGACTTTAATTTCCCATTTCCTCCTTGGGTATCAAGTTTTTTCTAATCTCATTTACAGGATATCATTCCAAAGACCACTCACTTCCTTTCCTATAGTTACAACTTACTAATAAGTCATTTTCCAAAATATCATTATTGTAAGTTTTCGTCATCTAATTCCAACTGCTTCTTTGAAAACATGGTTTCTCTTATACCTCTAGGTGTTACCTGGGTGGCAGGGAACAGATAAGCCAACATATCCATGCAATATAATTTACTGTCTCTGGGAGAAATCACAGATGAATTAGTCAACACTACAGGTACCCTCTTAAGACATATCTTCCTCAAAAATTAGGTGGGATATCCCTTTATCAGCCAGGATCTAACCAGGAAAACAGGAAGCACTCTAAGTATGTGAAACAGAGGAAATTTAATGGAGGAAATTAATGACACAGCTGATGGAGGAGTAGAGAAGCCCACAATGGATAGTGAGGCAGTCAAGAGCTCGCCAATGACTCTACTATACCTACGCTGGAGGAACAAAGAGAGGAAGTAGTATTACTGGGGCCAGGATTCCCTAAAAAAGCTGACACCATAGCAGGACTGTCTGGCTGATAACAGAGCCATGGGCAGACACAGTCTCTGTTGGAGATTTCAACCGGGACAGAAAGAGTGGGTGCTGTGTGAATATCCTGGTTTCTCCCTCCCTCTAATCTACCAGTGCTTCCCACTAGCTGGAATTAGTTGGAAAACAGCCAAAGTGGGAGAACCGGAAGCTTGAGAAATGAAGGGACTAGAGAAAAGGGGATTCAGAGAAATCGTAACACTTGTCTCCAAACAGTCAAATGACTCTCACTTGGGAGAGGGAATGAGTTTACATTCCATGGCACCATGGGAGGGTCAACAGATGAGAAGTTAAGTAAAACAAATCTAAACTCGAAATAAGGAAGAATATTTGAATAAACAGAACTGCCTGAAAAGGGGAACAATTTGCCTTGAAAAGAGACAAACTCGGAGTCTATAACTTATTAAATTTTTTTTGTAATGTTTTCCTACAAGTTCTATACGATGGCATTAAAAGCCACAGAAAATTTTTGATAGAATCTAGGTAGTGGTAAAATGTTGAAAAACCATCACTGAAGTCAGCAAAACATAGGCCTACAAAGTGGGATCATCTGTTCATAAATGTTTTTATTTTCTGTTACTCAGTAACAAATTACTCCCAAACTTAGCACTTAAAGCAGCAAACATTTATCTCACGGTTTCTGAGGATCAGGAATGCAGGATCCGTTTAGCCGTGTAGTTCTGGTTCAAAGTCTCTTATTATGTTTCAGTCAAACTGGGCCAGCAATCATCTGCAGGCTTGACTGGGAAGGATGCACTTCCAAACTCATGAATGTTGTTGGCAGGACAGAGTTCCTCAGAGGATGTTGGCTGGAGTCCTCAGTTCTTTGCCAGGTTGACCTCTCCACCGGCTGCCTGAGTATTCTCCCAACATAGCAGCTGACTTCCCTCAGAACAAGTGATCTGAAAGACAGAGTATACCCATGTAGGAAGCTCCAGTATTTATTATTATTACTATTATTATTATTATTATTATTAGAGGCCCAGTGCATGGATTCGTGCACCGGTGGGGTCCCTTGGCCTGACCTGCGGCGATCAGTGGACCTCTGCACCACCACAGCCCAGCCTTACCCACCAGCTGGTGGGGTTCCAGCCCACTGTCCCCGTCAATCCCACACGAAGTAGTGCGTGAAGCTGCAGGCAGCTGGGAGGAGCCGGGCCCAGGCCGGGCGCCGCACCACTCCCGCTCATCCCAGCCCACTGCGCCCATCCTGGGGTGATACTGGCATGCCCATGACCACGCAGCTGCTGCTTGTCATCGCAGCCTCGCTTCTCGCATGGCACCAGAAAAGCAGCCTCAGGCTTGCGTCCAGTCAGTCTGGATACTGGTGCCAATCCCGGTCCCGGTCCAGATTGGGGAGAGGCCCGCAGCTGTGTGCGCCAGCCAGCCATGAGCCTGGTGTCTGGTGCCCGTTGGTCAGCTGAGTAATGCTCCCACTGTGGCAGTGCACTGACCACCAGGGACAGCTCCTGGGTGAGCGTCTGGCCCCTAGTGGTCAGTGAGCATCATAGTTACTGGCCAGTCATCTGGTCGTCCAGTCGTCGGGTCCGTTGCTTAGGCTCTTATATATATAGATTATTATTATTATTACTAGAGGCCCAGTACATGACATTTGTGCACTTGGGGGGGGGGGGGGCTCAGCCTACACCCCCTGGCCTGCACCCTTTCACAGTCTGGGAGCCCTCGGGGGTTGTCTGAATGACAGCTTAGGCTCGCTCCCTGAGGGGAGCAGCCCTAAGCCAGCAGTTGGACCTTCTTAGCACTGCTGTGGAGGCAGGAGAGGCTCCCGCCATTGCACTCACCAGCCGTGAGCCAGGCTTCTGGCTGAGTGGCACTCCCCCTGAGGGAGTGCACTGACCATCAGGGGGCAGCTCCTTTGTTGAGTGCCTGCCCCCTGGTGGTCAGTGAGCATCATAGCGACTGGTTGTTCTGCTATTCGATCAATTTGCATATTAGCCTTTTATTATATAGGATTATTTTGTTGTTAATCCATACCCAAGGATATTTTTCCCATTGATTTTTAGAGTGAGGGTAAGAGAGGGAGGAAGGAGAAAGAGAGATCCATCAGTTACCTCCTGCACAAGCCTTGACCAAGACAGGGATCGAACCTACAACCCAGGTACGTGTCCTTGACTGAGAATTGAACCCACAACCCTTGGTGCTTGGGCCAACGCTCTATCTATTGAGCCACACCTGCCAGGGTGGAAGACACAGTATTAGACCTTTCAGTGAAAATAAAAATATATACCAAGATTCTGCAAGGATGGCAGCAATGGTTATGGTGGCATAGCTTTTAGAGCTTCTCAAATTCCCCCACAAAAAAATAATGATTAGATAGCAAAACTCAAAACTCTTGAACAATATTTACAACAAAACTAGGTGACCAAGTATCCTATAAAGCTGAAATTACAAGCACGTAGGGAACAAACCACCAAGAGCTACTGTCATCCATGTAAGTAAAAAAAGGTAAATGGAAACAAGATATTTGACAGCCCTAAGAAGAAAACCCTAAAATAGCTAATAGGTGTTTACTAGAAAGTATTAAGGGCAAAACCCAGTAGTAGATCCCACAAGGCTCTCACACTATGAAGATCTATATAGACTGGAGCAGTTTAGAACCTATATTCTAGGAAATAACCAACCATGGCTCCTTTCCAGGATAGGGTCCCACACTGGGAAGAAACTGCTGGAAATGGAATCAAAACTGAGCAGGGACCAAAACCAGTTTGGCTCAGTAGATAGAGCGTTGGCCTGCGGACTGAAAGGTCCCAGGTTTGATTCCGGTCAAAGGCATGTACCTGGGTTGCGGGCATATCCCCAGTGGGGGGCGGGCAGGAGGCAGTTGATCGATGTTTCTCTCTCATTGATGTTTCTAACTCTCTCTCCCTCTCCCTTCCTCTCTGTAAAAAATCAATAAAATACATTTAAAAAAGAAAACTGAGCAGGGGCAGGGCCAACAAGGAAAAAGGAAGGAGACATTCCAGATGAAAGTGGGGCAGGAAAATAGAGCCAGGAAATCTCATAAACCACCTTGGTTTTAACATTATACAAAAACAACCAAAGAGGGGGCACTGCAACGTTTAAAAAAAGATAATCAAACCAAGCCTCCTTCCAAAATGTTAGGGCTACCAATTTCACATAAATATGGGCAATAGAAATCCCATATTTGAATTTGTTACTCAAATCCCAGACAAGCTTATAATAAAAAATAGAAAGAGAGAGAGAGAGAAAATAAGGAGCAGAATAGCATCCCAGTGAAACCATGCTGGAAAGAAATACTGAAAAAAAGATTAACATGCTAATGTACTGTTGCACAAATTGCTAAAAGGCATCAAGAATATGAAAGCACGAACAGGTGCCATTTTGGGGCTCAGCCTATCTGGTTTTCCAGATGATCTAATAAATTCATAATTCTTTACCCTTAAAAAAAAGAATATGAAAGAACATAAGTCAACATTAGAAATATTCAGAAATGAGGTGACAGAACAACAACAAAAAGAATTAGAAATACAAAAATTTTAAAAGCATTTAAAAAGGAAAGACTAAACTAGGATGAACCCAGTGTAAGAAAAAGAAGATGAAAAGAAAGAGCATTCTTTGAATAAAAAAGAAATGAAGAAAACTAAAGAATTTCAAAGAAAGTTGCAAATATTGAAGACAGGCAAAGAAAATTTGACACATGGATAACAGATGTCCTTAAAGAATAAAAACAGAAAAAAGAATAAATACTAAGCCCTGGCTGGCTTGGCTCAGTGGATAGAGCATCAGCCTGTAGACTGAAGGGTCCCAGGTTTGATTCCTGCTGGGGGCACATGCCTGGGTTGCCCGCTCGATCGCCAGTAGGGGGCAGCCGGTCAGTGACTCTCTCTCATCATTGATGTTTCTATCTCTCTCTCCTTCTCTCTTCCTCTCTGAAATCAATAAAGAAATATATAAAAATAAATAAATATATAAATAAAATATAATTCAAAAAGGCTTTACTAACATGTAAAAAACTTCTTAAAACTACATATTGAAAAAGCACATTGTACATCTTAAATATAGTGATACAGAATGACCAACACAAAAATATAATCTAGTAAAATTATATGGCTTTTAAAAAAAGAAAAAATCTTTGGAGATTTTGTGATCTATGCAGGACCACATGACATAAAATTTGAAATAAAATTATATTAGTATATTTTGATTCAATGGCAACATTTTATGCCAGAAGGAAATGGAATAATATATTTAAGACACTCAAGGAAAGAAAATACAAATCAAGGATTTCATATCTAGCAAAACTAACCTTTATATATATATATATATATATATATATATATATATATATATATATATATATATATAAAGATAGCCCTAACTGGTTTGGCTCAGTGGATAGAGCATCGTCCTGCAGACTGATGGGTCCTGGGTTCGATTCCGGTCAAGGGCATGTACCTTGGTTGTGGTCACATCTCCAGTAGGGGGTGCACAGGAGGCAGCTGATCAATGTTTCTCTCTCATCGATGTTTCTGACTCTCTATCCCTCTCCCTTCCTCTCTGTAAAATTAATAAAATATATATTTTTTAAAATAGAGCACAGATAAATTTTTACATCATGAAAGTACTCAGGGAATATTGCTCCTATGAGCCCCTGATAATGAATCTACTAGAGGAAGAGTTGGAGACGATCAAAATGGCAAAGCATCATTGGCATTAGAACCAGTGGTAAACATTAATTATAAAGCTCCTTATAGAACAAAGACTAAATGAAAGTAAAAAAGAGAGATTATAGTATGTAGTAGATTAAATCTTGTTCATATATTTATTCCTCTCCATCTTAACAACTTCTGTATCCTGATCAAATTCAAGCATTCACCATCTCCCACTTGAATCAAAGTAAGAGTTTTTATCCAAGTCAGCCGCATACTATTCTTGTCATCATTTCAGTCCATCCTCCAATTTAAACCAGGATGATCTAAAATCTACATTTCTGATCATCTTAGTTTCATATTCATAATTCTTCAATGGTTTCCCATAGTCTATAGCATAAAACCCAAACACATAAGGCATGTCCTTAATTCCCCCTTCCTTTGGTGGTACTCTTAGATTTCTTTGGGGAATTACCTTTCCCCCATTGTGAGCAGTGTTGGTAGGACAATTAATCAGAGTGCCCTACACGGGTGGGTCCAGGATATAAGGTCAATTATAGTCTCTCAGGATTCTGAACCCTGAGTAAAACTATGCAGGGATGGAAAAATGTATTGGCAATCACTCACTCTGACAGACAGTTGGGTAGTTCCTGCGGCCTAGGGTTCTGAAGCTGCCCTTGATCCTATTTCCAAACCTAGTTCTCCAACTTTGCCATCAATGCTGTGAGTTACTCATCTTTCCAATAAATTCTCTTTTTGTTTACATTAGCCAAGTCAGTACTTTTGACCAAAAAACTGTAACAGGCACAAGGGCACTATTTTCCAGCCTTACCTCTCACCATCTTATACTATATGTTTTCCTGTCTTGTAATAGTGAACTCCTTGTAGTTCTCTTACCCAAAACACACTTTTACCCTACCTCTTAAGAAGCCCATTGACACACACCTCAGTTATAGGCCAAATTCTATGTCTTCTCCAAGGCCACTCTACCTTCCTTGTCTGGCCCTGATCCTCCTAACCAATACAATGTACACCCTGAATATAACTATTGTTTCTATTTTAATTTTTTGTATACATCTCCCACTAGACTAAGTTTTTTGAGAAGAGGATCTGTGTCTTTTCTTTTCTTTCTTTCTTTTTTTTTAATAGGGTATACACAATAGTGGATGTCGGAAGCCAAATCCAGCATGTCATAATTGCAAGAGTTTCATTTAAAGATTGATGCAACTTGGGGACTCAACAAGGGCTGAGCCACATATGTTATCGCCTGCTGGGAATGGCTGAAAGGCAAACCTGAAAGGGATGCATAAATTGATTGCTTGCTGCCAGACTCAGGGCATCTTAATCTACATGTTATTGCCTCCTCCTGGCCAAACACCTGAACAGCCAGAGGTAATTCTTCCAATCTGACAATGGATTCTGTACCTAACCCTACCCTTTGATGTGTATATCTCCACCTTGCTTTAGGACAAATTGTGTTAATAAAAAGCAAGGGGTCCTGAGACAAAGAGAACTTGGTTTCTTCAGCCAAGCTCCTCTGACAATAATACCTTTCAAAATTATGTTTTGTCTCTGAACTCTTGATTAATTTATGCACAGCCCCTTCTCCAGATTGCTGAACCCTTCTAGATGCCAGATCAAGACCACCGGCGTTAAGTGGAATAATCGCCAACCCTTATAGAGTACTTACTTTTTTTAAAATTGATTTTAGAGAGGGAGGAAGGGTTTTGAGAGACAGAAAAATCGATGAGAGACATTGATCAGCTGCATCCTGAACATCCTCTACTGGGGATGGAGTCCACAATCTGGGCATGTGCCCTGACCAGGAAATGAACCCTGACCTTTGGTTCATGGGTGAACACTCAACCATTGAACCACACTGGCCAAACAGGACCTGTGTCTTTTTATCTCTGGTTCTCCAAGCCAGCCGTGCCAGTACCTGGCTCCAAAAGGGGGCTTCAAAATAGTTGCTAATGAATGCACAAATGAAACCTACTATGTAAGACACTGCAATGAAGCAGCTTTACAGCCACAGTTCAGTATTCTCTATTTTAAAGGCAAGTGTGAGTACATGCTCCTCATACACGTAATATTTTTATTTACATTTTACTTATTTTAAGATCACTTTCTCAAAAAAAAAAAAAAAAGCTGAAGAAGGGTTTCCTTTCCTCTATAAAGATTTTTCTATTTCAATAGCTTCTCAAAAAACAAACTATGGATGGCATCCCAACAAGTTACACAATAATGAACAGAACTTCTCTCTCTTATTTCTCTCATTCCTGGAACTTGCAGATTTGGCATTTCCTAAGTGATGTTTTAATTAGAATTTGTTTCCATTACAAAGATTTTTATTTAAAACATTCAGGGTTTGGCCATCAGGTGGCTTTCAAGATATAAACAAAAATGTACTTTGGAGAATTTGAGAACTCCAGAATGTGGAAGTATCTCATACAAATCAGAGAAGCTACTATTGCCATGTGGAGACATCAGCAGCCTTAAGCTTAAGTTACTGGCCCTCCTGGCTTACATCACAATTAAATGCCTTTCATCCATATCTAGCAGTTTATACTCTACTTCTTTGAGGACAAGGAGGGCGAGGGGTTAAAATATTAAAAGTGGGTACCTCTGGGGAAAATTACTGAGGTTGGGAAAGAAGGGGGGAAGGGAATATTTATTTTCATTATAATCCCTTCTGTACTATTTATTTTATGACCATGTTCATGTATTACTGTTTCTTCTTAAATTTTGATTAAATTTTATCTGACTATATTAGCAACATATATTTGCTTCTTTTGTTCATTGATAGCATTTAACAAAATGCTATAATTCTAACTATTATTGCTCCGAGGCACATGAGATCAGTGGCTTCCAAATGTTTTTAAAATAAACTTTATTCCCCTAGCCGGTTTGGTTCAGTGGATAGAGCGTTGGCCTATGGACTGAAAAGTCCCGGGTTCGATTCCGGTCAAGGAAACATGCCTGGGTTGCTGGCTCAGTCCCCAGTGGGGGGCATGCAGGAGGCAGCCAATTAATGATTCTCTCTCATCACTGATGTTTCTATCTCTCTCTTCCTCTCCCTTGCTCTCTGAAATCAGTAAAAATATTTTATAAAAAATAACATAAACTTTATTGATGTGATTTATGCAGAATAAAATGCATATACAGTTCAATGAGTTTTGATGAACATGGGCATCAGGTTTAACTACCATAACAATCAAGATACAGGACATTCATATCACCTGAAAAAATTCCCTTGTGTCCCTAGCCCCAAGCAACCACTGACCTGCCTTCTATCACCATAGATTAGTTTTGTTTTTAGTGGAGTTTTATGTAATGTAATAGCACTCTGTATCTTTTGCAACTGGCTTATTTTGCTCAGCAAAAGTTTTTGAGAATTATCCATGTTCTGTACATCATGGTTTGTCCCTTTTTATTGCTGAGTACTAGTAGACTGTTTATTTATCCATTTCCTATTGTTGGGAAATTTGGATTCCAGTTTAGGACCATTAAGAATTAAGCCAGCATGATCATGGTCTCTCCCCTGCCTGGTAAGTCTGACTGTCTAACCACTACACTGTACACTTGAAACTAATACAAAATAATATTGAATGCAAACTGTAATTGAAAAATAAAACAAAAAAAAAGAATAAAGCCATTATGAGAATTTGTGTCCAAGTGTTTGTGTAAATATATGTTTTCATTACTCTTGGAATAAATTCCTAGGAGTGGATTATGGGATGATAAATTCATAAGAAATAGACAGTCTTCTAAAGTGGTTGTGTATTTTATAGTTCTGGTTGCTCCACATCCTGAAACCCTTGGTATTGCCAGTCTTTCAACTAAAAAAATAAACTTCATTAATGCATAAACACGTAGGAGTGGAATTTGTGGATGGTATGGTAAGTGAATATTGAACTTTTAAGAAATAGCTAGGAATAATCCGGGCTCTTTCTTTACCATTTGCCAGGGACGGTGTCTCCCACAGAGAAGGGTGGCGAGATGAAGGGCCGCTCGGCTATCAACGAGGTGGTGACCAGGAAGTACACCATCTACATTCACAAGCGCATTCACGGCATGGGTTTCAAGAAGCATGCCCCTCAGGCACTCAAGGAGATCCAGAAATTTGCCATGAAGGAGATAGGGACTCCAGACGTGCGCGTTGACACCGGGCTGAACAAAGCTGTCTGGTATCATATCCGGGAACGTTGGTCCAGAAACGTAGTGATAAACAAGCTGTATACATTGGTCACCTATGAACCTTCACCACTTTCAAAAATTTACAGACTGTTAATGTGGATGAGAACTAACGCTGAGGGTCGAATAAAGTTACAAAACTGCCAAAAAAAAAAAAAAAAAAGGAAGAAGAAGAAGAAAAGAAATAGCCCGAACTTTTTTCAAAGCGATTGTACTATTTTACACTCCCACCAACAATGTAAGAGCTCTGGTTGCTCCATATCCTCACCTACATTTGATGGTATTGATCTTTCAAATATTATCCACTATAGTGCATGTGTGGTGTTATTTCATTGTAGTTTTAATTTGCATTCTTTGATAATGAATTATACTGAACATCATTTTATATACTTACTGACCATCTTATATCTTCCTTTGTGATATATATTCTGATTATTTTAGTATTTCATATTTTTTGCCCATTTTGATTTATTTTTATTTTTTAAATATATTTCTTTTATTGATTTCAGAGAGGGAGAGAGAGATAGAAACATCAATGATGAGAGATAATGATTGATTGGCCGCCTCCTCTACGACCCCCACTGGGGACCAAGCCCGCAACCCGGGCATGTGCCCTTGGCCGGAATCGAACCTGGACCCTTCAGTCCGCAGGCCGACGTTCTATCCACTGAGCCAAGCTAACCAGGGCTTTTTTTTGCCCACTTTTAAATTGAATTGAGTTATAAAATGTCTTTATATATACTGGATACAAATCCTTTGTCAGAATATATCCATCGCAAAGATTTTCTCCCAATCTGTGACTTGTTTTTCTTCTTTTGAAGTATCTTTCAAGGAGCAGAACTTCAAATGTTTCAATCCAATTTGGTTGCCTTTTCTTTATGGTCTGTGCTTTTTGCATCCTAAGTAAGAAATTTTTATCTATCTCAATGTGATGAAGGTTTTTGTTTCCTTTGAAATTTTTTATAGTTTTAGTTTTACCTATAAGTTTATGATTCATTTCTGAGTTAATTTTTTGTATGATGTGAGATAAGGAATGTCTTTTTTCCATATGTAGAGCTAGTTGCTCTGCAACCATTTGTTAAAAAGACAGTTTTCTGCCATTGAATTTACCTTGGCATATTTGTTAAAAAGTAAAAAATGGCCTTATGTATGGCTCTATTTCTGACCTCAATATTCTGTTTCATTAATCTTATGACTACTTACACCAATACCACACTGTTTTGTTTTTAAAGGTTCAGGGTTTGGTATTTATTTACCTATTTATTTATTTTTAAATATGTTTTTATTGATTTCAGAGAGAGGAAGGCAGAGGGAGAGATAGAAACATCAATGAGAGCCCTAGCCAGTTTTGCTCAGTGGATAAAGTGTCAGCCTGTGGACTGAATGGTCCCCGGTTCAATTCCGGTCATTGCCACATGCCTAGATTGCAGGCTTGATCCCCAGTAGGAGGCGTGCAGGAGGCAGCTGATCAGTGATTCTCATCATTGATGTTTCAATCTGTCCCTCTCCCTTCCTCTCTGAAATCAATAAAAATATATATTTTATAAAAAAAAACAAAACATCAATGAGAGAGAGAAACATTGATCAGCTAGCTGCCTTCTGCACACTCCCTGCTGGGGGATCAAGCCTGCAACCCAGACATATCCCTTGACCTGGAATCCAATTGTGACTTCCTGGTTCATGAGTCAATGCTCAACCACTGAGCCATGCCTGCTGCACAATACCACGCTGTTTTTTATTATTGTTGCTTTAAAGTCTTTAACATCGGGTAGTAAAAATTTTTCAACTTTATTCTGCCTTTTCTAAATTGTATTAGCTAATCCAAGTTCTTTGCATTTTCATACAAATTTTGGAATCACCATGTCAATTTCTGCTTGGACTGTGATTGTAATAAATCTATAGATGAATTTGGGAATAATTGATATCTTAACAATATTGTGCCTTCCATGGTATACTTTCCATTTATTTATATCGTCTTTAATTTTTTTTTTTGCCAATATTGTGTAGTTATTAATACATGGGCCTTGTATGCATATATGATTAAATGCATCCTTAAGGATACATGTTTTTGGATATTTTTATAAATGGTATTGTTTTTTTAAATTTCAGTTTCTGAGTGTTCTAGTATTTTCTTATATATTCACATTTTTGTATATTGACAGTGTATCCTGTGACATTGCTAAATTCACTTATGGATTCTAGTAGCTTCTTATAGATTACTGAGGATTTTATATGCATGATCATATTATGTAAAAATACAACTTTACTTTTAAAATTTCTAATCTCTATGCTTTTTATCTTATTGCCTTATTCCACTATTTAGTACCTACAGTACAATCTTGAATTAACATAGTGAGAACAGATATCCTTTCTTGTTTTCAATCTCATGGGCATAAGTGTGATGTTAGTAATAGGATTTTTTTTCCAGTTAAAAAAATGTGATAGCCATGACCAGGTAGCTCAGTTGGTTAGAGAATTGTCCCAATAAGCAAGGTTGCAGGTTCGATCCCATTCAGGGCACATACAAGAATCAACCAATGAATGCATAAGTAAGTGCGGCAACAATTGTACATTTCTCTCCCTCTTTCTCTCTCTCTCTCTCTCCCTCAAATCAATCAATAAATTTTTAATGTAGTAAAATATTGTAACATAAAATTTACTATGGTATTAAGTTTATTCATATTGTTCTACAGCCATCGCCATCATTAATCTCCAAAGTTCTTTCCATCTTGCAAAACTGAAATTCTATAGCCATTGAACAATAAATTGCCATTCCTTCCTCCCCCAGTCCCTAGCAACCACCATTCCACTGTCTCTATGATTTTGATTACTTTAAATATTTCATATTTGTTTTTGTGTGGCTTATTTCATTTAGGATTACTTCCTCGTTTCATCCATGTTGTAGCATATGTCAGAATTTTCTTTCTTTTTAAGGCTGAATAATATTCCATTGTATGTATACACCACATCTTGCTTGTACATTAATCCATCAATGGACACTTGGTTTGCTACCATGTTTTAGCTATTGTGAGTAAAGCTGTTATAAACATGGAGTACAAATATCTCTTCAAGACCCTGTTTTCAATTCTATAGGGTATATACCCAGAAGTGAAGCTGCCAGATAATATGGTAATTCTATTTTTAAGTTTTTGAGGACTATCATACTGTTTTCCACAGCAACTGCACCATTTTACATTTCCACCAACAGTGCACAAGGGTTTTAATTTCTCCACATCCTTGCCAACACTTACTATTTTCTGCTTTTTGATAGTAGACATCCTAATGGTGTGAGGTGGTATCTCATTACAGTGTTGATTTGCATTTCTCTAATGATTAGTTTATTGGCTATCATGTATATCTTCTTTGGAGAAATGTCTATTCAAGCCCGTTGTCCATTTTTTAATCAGGTTGGTTTTTTTGTTTAATTTCAGGAATTATCTATATATTCTGAATATGAATCCCTTCTCAGGTATGATTTGCAAATATATTCTTCCATTCTGTTGGTTGTTTTTGTACAAATTTTTTAATAGTCCAGTTAATCTATATTTTCTTTTGTTGCCTATGCCTTTAGTGTCAATAATAGGATTTTTTAAAAAGACCTTTATTATGTAAAGAGAGTCCCCTGCTAGTCCTAGTTTGCTAACAGATTTTTTTTTTATTTATTTATTTTTTTTAATAAATCTTTATTGTTCAGATTATTACAGGTGTTCCTCTTTTATTTTTCCCCATAGCTCCCCTCCACCTGATTCCCCACCCCACCCCATGCCCTTACCCCCTGCCACTGTCTTCATCCATAGGAGTAAGATTTTTGTCCAATCTCTTCCCGCACCCCTCCCACCTGCTTCCCCTGAGAATCGTCAGTCCACTCCCTTTCTATGTCCCTGATTCTATTATATTCACTAGTCCATTCTGTTCTTCAGAGTTTTCATTCACTTGATTTTTAGATTCACTTGTTGGTAGGTATGTATTTGATGTCATTTTGTTGTTCATAATTTTTATCTTTACCTTTTTCTTCTTCTTCCTCTTCTTAAAGAATACCCTTCAGCATTTCGTGTAATCCTGGTTTGGTGGCGATGAACTCCTTTAGCTTTTTCTTGTCTGTGAAGCTCTTTATCTGACCTTCAACTCTGAATGATAGCTTTGCTGGGTAGAGTAATCTTGGTTGTAGGTTCTTGCTGTTCATCACTTTGAATATTTCTTGCCACTCCCTTCTGGCCTGCATAGTTTCTGTTGAGAAATCAGCTGACAGTCGTATGGGTACTCCCTTGTAGGTAATTAACTGTTTTTCTCTTGCTGCTTTTAATATTCTCTCTTTGTCTTTTGCCCTTGGCATTTTAATTATGATGTGTCTTGGTGTGGTCCTCTTTGGATTCCTCTTGTATGGGGTTCTGTGCGCTTCCTGAACTTGTAAGTCTATTTCTTTCACCAGGTAGGGAAAGTTTTCTGTCATTATTTCTTCTAATAGGTTTTCAATATTTTGCTCTCTCCCTTCTTCTGGCACCCCAAAAATTCGGATGTTGGTTCGCTTGAAGTTGTCCCAGAGGCTCCTTACACTATCTTCATATTTTTGGATTCTTTTTTCTTTTTGTTTTTCTGGTTGGATGTTTTTTGTTTCCTCATATTTCAGATCTTTGGTTTGATTATTGGGGTACGTTGATCTAAAGTTGAGTTTCTGCATATTCTTTATTTCAGACAGTGTATGCTTCATTTCTGACTGATCCTTTTCCATTTTTTTGGCATTCTCATTAAGCTCCTTGAAGGTCTCATCAAGTTTCTCAGCCGTTTTAAGAAGATTCTTGAGTAACCTTATAAATGTGGTTCTGAACTCTATGTCATCCAGTAGTTTGCTTTCCTCCGTTTCTTTCATTCGTGACATGTTTCTTTGTCTCCACATTTTGGCTGCTTCCCTGTGTTGATGGAGTAGCTTTGTGTGGTAGGTGATCTATAGGGGGCAGTAGCTCAGCCTCCTCAATCACATGAGGTGGATGCTCTTGGTACACCCCTTTGTGGGCTGAGTGCAAAGTCTTGGTGTAGTTAAGCCTTAATTGCTATTGGTACACTGGGAGGAATTGACCTCCAGGCCAATTAGCTGTGAGCACTCCCTGTGTCTATAATGGAAGAACTGCTGCACTGAAGACACGCTTATGGGGCAGGACTTGTTTCAGTGGGGCTTTTGTGCTCACTGAGCCTGCCTCTTGAATGTGTCACTTATGGATGTGAGGAGTTGAAATCTGGTGTCTCACACTGACCACTAGGTACACTGGCTTCTGGATCTCCAATGGGGTGCAGGTCAGCTACTGTCTGAGGCCACTCAGCAGGAGCTACAGTGAGAGCTGCAGTTTTCTCCTCTTTGCTTGGGGTTTGGAGGTTTTGGAGCTGTCTGACCCAGGCTGCAAGTTTGCTAGGTTAAGCTGTGATAGGGCAGGCCTTTCTTATGCTAATTGAGCTGCTTGGAGCTTGGGTGGGTTTGTAGGTTGTGCAGGGCGGGGCCTCAGAGTGTCACTAGGTTAGGGCGTGGCAAACAGCAATGGCTGCTAGTTAGCCGGCTCTGAGTCTCCAATGGCATCCGCGAGTCCCATGCCCCAGTGCAGTAAACAATTATTCCTGCGTGCAGCTCTGCCAGCAAGCCACCCTCACTGGCAGACAGTCCAGCTTCTCTCCGTAGGAGTTTGGGTCCCCCGCGTCTCCCCAGAGACTGGATTTCAGAGTAATCGGGGGCTTGTCTCCGTTCGGGTTGAAAAAAGCAATGCACCCAGTCGCCCGCACCCAGCCCAGATCACGCGCCTCCGTACCTCAGCTTTTCAGCGCTCGTGCACGTCTCAATGCTCTTTTCTCTTTCCTTCTAGTTGTAGAACTTCCACTCAGCCAGCTTTCCCGAGGTTCTGGGTGATAGACGTTTTGTCTTTTAGTTGCAGTTTAAATTGTTGTAGTAGGCAGCAGTTTAGGTGTTTACCTACACCGCCATCTTGGATTCTCCTCGATAACTTTAAATTTTTCAGATTTTATTTTTTTAAATCATGAATGGATATATAATTTTGTTAAAAAAACATTTTTTGCCCCGCCAATGTGGCTCAGTAGTTGAGCGTCGACCCATGAACCATGAGATCAGGATTCAATTCCGTTAGGGCACATGCCCAGGTTGAGGGCTCAATTCCCAGTAGGGGATGTGCAGGAGGCAGCCAATCAATCATTCTCTCTGATCATTGATGTTTCTATCCTTTTCTCCCTCTCCCTTCCTCTTTAGGAAATCAATAAAAAAATATTTTAAAAAAAACCAAAACATTTTGGTAGATGTTGAGATAACCACATGGTCTTTACCCTTTATTTTATTAATATGATGCATTACATTTTCATGTTAAACCATACTTGCACTGCTGGAATAAACTTCATTTGGTCATTAAGTATTATCCTTTTTCCATGTTTCTGGATCCCATTTGCTAATATTTTGTTAAGGACTTTTATATCTATTTTCATAAGTGATATTGGTCTATAGTTTTCTTGAAATGTCATTTTCTGGTTTTGGTATTAGGGTAATGTAGGCCTCATAAAGTTAGTTGGGAAGTGACCCCTCCTTTTTTATTTCCTGGAAAAATGACTATTACTGTTTCCTAGATAGAAATTTACCAGTAAAGCTATTTTGGTACAAAGTTTGCTTTAGGAAAGATTTTAAATTATGAATTCAATTTGATTTAGGGCTATTCAGGTGTTCTATTTCTTCTTGAATCAGTTTTGGTAATTAGTGTTTCAATGATTTTTGTCTATTTCAACTGTTTTTGAATTTGAGGGTATAGAATTGTTAAAGTAGCCCCTTGTTATCCCTTTACTATATACTAGAGGTCCAGTGCATGAAATTCATGCACTCGGGGGTGAGGGGTGGTGTCCCCTCAGCCTGGCCTGCAGCCTCTTGCAGTCCAGGAGCCTCAGGTGATATCCGACTGCCATGGAGGCGGGAGAGGCTCCCACCACTGCCACTGCTGCACTCACCAGCCTTGAGCTTGGCTTCTGGCTGAGTAGTGCTCCCCCTATGGGAGTGCACTGACCACCAGGAGGTAGCTCCTGCATTCAGCGTCTGCCCCCTGGTGGTCAGTACGCATCATAGCAACCAGTTGTTCAGCCCTTAGGTCAATTTGCATATTAGCCTTTTATTATATAGGATAGTTTCTGTAAAGATAATCTCCTTGCCCTAACCGGTTTGGCTCAGTGGATAGAGCGTCGGCCTGCGGACTGCAAGGTCCCAGGTTGGATTCCAGTCAAGGGCATGTACCTTGGTTGCGGGCACACCCCCAGTAGAAGGTGTGCAGGAGGCAGCTGATTGATATTTCTTTCCCATCAATGTTTCTGACTCTCCCTCTCCCTTCCTCTCTGTAAAAAAAATCAATAAAATATATTTTTTAAAAAAAGATAATCTCTCTTTCATTCCTGATATTAGTAATTTGTGTCTTTTTTCTCCTCTTGGTCTGTATGATTAAAGGCTTAGCAATTTAATTGATCTTTTCAAAGAATCAGGTTTTGGTTTTATTCATTTTTCTCCATCTACTTTTAATTTTGTTTCCATTCTTATCATTATTCAATTCACCTCCTACTTACTCCAAGTTTAATTTACTCTTCTTTTTCTATCTTAAGGTACAGCTGAGATCACTGGTTTTAGATCTTATTTTATTGTATCAGTATTTAAAGATATAAATTTTCTTCTTTGCTTATCTTTTTTTAAAAAATATATTTTATTGATTTTTTTACAGAGAGGAAGGGAGATAGTTAGAAACATCGATGAGAGAGAAACATCAATCAGCTGCCTCCTGCACGCCCCCTACTGAGGATGTGCCCGCAACCCAGGTACATGCCCTTGACTGGAATCAAACCTGGGACACTTCAGTCCTCAGGCTGACGCTCTATCCACTGAGCCAAACTGGTTTCGGCATGTCTCTTTATTTTATAGCCAGATTCCATGAGGCAAAGTAAGGGCGTGGTTACAACGTGCTCGTGGGTTTCAAATCTACTCAATTACATGCACCTGAACTCTATCAAACCCAAATCACTCAGGCATGTGAGGCCATGTGTTCAGACCATAGGTTCAAACTTACACTATAATTTTTGGCTATAATTGTGCTGGGAGGGTTTTGCCCTCCAAGCTGGTACTTGCACCTGACTTTGCCATGGGAGGACTGTGCCCTCTCATTAGTCTGAGGCTTCAACCTATCCGAACACTGTAGCCACTCTCCACATTTGAGAAAGCAGGCAGTATAGTTTATGAGCTCTCAAGTAGAAAATTACAGTCACTAAAGAACTTGACCATGGGTTGGGATAAGAACCCAGCGTGTCCCTAAATTCTGGGCAAATTTTAGATATCTGAGTAACGGTACAGAGTATTAGCAACAGGGCTTGAACATCTAGAGATATTTTACACTCTATCTAGCAAAGGACAGAACTTCATAGTAGGATCTGACTGTACACATGGCATTTAGGTAGGCACTTCACACTAGATGAAGATGTGGAGAAAAATGCAGTTTCAGAGCTATGAGTGTTATGAAACCCAAAGATTCATTTAGTCTGGGAGTCAAAATACTGTGTTGCCTCCCGCATGAGCCCTTACTGACAACACAGGTACATGCCCTTGACTGTGAATTGAACCCATGACCCTTGGGTTTGAGAGCTGATTCAGTAACTACTGTCCAACACTAGCCTTCCTTCATCTTAACCTTAGACTAGATCTGGGCTCTGGAGTTTGGAAGGGCACAGCTCTGCTCTCAGTGAAATTCATAATTGAAGCAGCTGATGCAGACAAGGAGGTTCCTAATCATAGATTGTCCCTAAGTTTTCCCTAAGTGAAATAAATAATAGAGCCCTGTAAAAATCTAATTACATATTTCTAAACTGGACTCTGAACCTATAAATCCAGACATATTCCAATTTATTTACCCTGACCCAATTAAGAAATGTAAGAGATAACCTAATATAAACAAAAGAATATGAGCAACTTGCAAGTATCCTATATAATAAAGAGCTAATATGCTAATGGTTGTGACGCCCTCATGCCATAATGAACATTCAGCAGGAGGCTGTGTGCACGGCAGGATGGAGCCACAGTGTTGCTCTGGAGACAGGGCAGAAGTGGGGAGGCACCTGGAGGAGGCGGGACCATCCCGTGGTGGGGAGGGTGGGGGTCAAAGCCTGTAGCACCCGCCTCACTAGTCCTTTGCCACCCATCGCTTACACTCAAGAGTGCTCCACCACCCACCAGCCAGGGGAAGCAGTGCGGCACGCGCACTGCCAGGAAGCGGGTGCTTGAAACTCTGCAGCAGGTGCGAGACTTCCATGCTCTCCTCCAGCTCCATGATGGGGCAGAGCTGCCATGTTGCTCTGGAGATGGAGTGGAATGGGGAGGTGCCTGGAGGAGGCAGGACCAGCCCGAGGTGACTCGCAGGACCGAGGGTGGGGCTTGAAGTGGTCAGAGAAGGCAGGAGAGGTTGGGGATGGAGCCAGGCACACTCAAGCTCTGGGTGAAGAGGTTAGGGTGTCAAGGCGGGGTGACAAGTGGGTGAGCAGGGTGTGCACGGGTAGGCGGGGCAGCGCAATTTTGCACACTGGGCCTCTAGTCTATATAATAAAAGCCTAAGCAAATGTTACGGTGGAATGAGCAGAACGACTGGTCGCTTTGATGCACACTGACCACCAGGGGGCAGATGCTCTACACAGGAGCTGACCCCTGGTGGTCAGTGTGCTCCCACAGAGGGAGTGCCACTCAGCTAGAAGCCGGGCTCATGGCTGGCTGTTGAGTGCAACAGCGGTGATGGGAGCTTCTCCTGCCTCCATGGCAACACTAAGGAGCAAAGAGCTAACCAGAAAGAAGCCTGCCGCTAAGGAGCAGCAAGCCGAGTAGTAAGGAGCAAGCAGGCAGGCGGTAAGGAGCGAGGGATCCCAGATTGCATGAGGGATGTCCAACTGCCTCCCAGGGGGATCGGGCCTAAGCCGGCAGTCGGACATCCCCCGAGGGGTCCTGGACTGCGAGAGGGCACAGGTGGGGCTAAAGGCCCCCCCCACCCCTAGTGTATGAATTTCATGCACTGTGCCTCTAGTCATATAATAAAAAGCTGCCTTCCTTTCAGCCTAGAAAGTATACCAATTCCAAGCTAATAGAGTAGAACCAAGCTTCAAGTTTACATAACAGACATACTCAAAGGAAGCCCTAGCTTTATTAGAAAATAGACAAAATCTTCTAAAAGTAAATGGGCCGAAATTAAAATTGGAATAGTGCTTTCGATAATAACATTAACTACTGTTTGTTTATGACATAAGACAGACAAAACCTTTAAAATTCAAAAACAGTTAATATTTTTTCAGCTTTATTGATGTATAATTGACAACTTAAATATTTTGAAAAGGTAAAAAGAGCCCTGGCCAGGTAGCTCAGTTGGTTAGAGCATTGTCCTGATATGCCAAGGTTTAGGGTTCAATCCCTGATCAGGGCACTTACAGGAATCAACCGATGCATGCGTAAATTTGAATAACAAAATGATGTTTCTCTCTCTCTCCCTAAAATAAATTAATTAATAATTTTTAAAAAGAATTATGAAGCATAAAAAAAAAAGGCAAAAAGAAATAATGAAGTTGTCAGGTACCAATTATTTTTAAACTTATAGTAAGTTTTAACAACGCTCTTCAAACCAAAAGCCACAACAAAATTTTAAAAGTATAGATTCTTTAAGATATTAAGCCCAAGATTTTTCCCTTCTTTAAATCCTCTAAATTCAAATTATGAGAAATAATTCACTCTAGCCACTGGGAACATTTCTTCTGCCCAGTGATATAATCAGAAAATGTACTTCTTCTATTATTTAACTTATTCACTCCCAGGAATAAGCAAGAGGATATAATTTCCCCTGAAGCCTATGACTGAGGCATAACTAAATTTATAACATGAGAAATTTAAGCACTGAGGAAAGCCCTGATGGTAGGGGGAAATGAGCCAGTTTTTGGCCTAAAGAACAAATTGTAGCTCTCTAAGGCAGATTTGAAGAAGAATTTATCCAGGAATCAGTCTCCTCCAAAGCTGGACAGGGAGGAAGTGTGGGAAACACAGCTTTTCTAAAAGGATGAAAGGTGTCACTTGGAGACATTCTAGTTTCCTGAGGAAGGGAAGGAGACACTGAGACATCTTGTTTTGTGCGTTTTAGATCTTCCTTGTTTTCCACCATTAGTAACTGTTCTATCTCCTCTTTCAAAGATAAATTTGCTTGAAATTCCTGTTTGAGTATCTTAAGGTGTTCTTTCTGGTTTATTTTCTTGTCCTCCAACCCCTCTGATTCAGGGCAAATGACTTTGTTACTGGAATCCTCATGGACTTCCTGCTTTATGAGAGGTAAATGTGGAGGTTCTGTTACAATTTGTTTACTCTTAGCTTCTTCTTTCAGCAAATTTTCATCCTCATGAGATGTAAAACTTTGAGTTTTATCTAGCCTAGCTTTTTCACAAAGTAAGACACCTCTTACTTTTTCCTCTTTCTTTGTTGTCTCTGTCACGGATTTCTTTGGATGTAGCAGTGTCCTTATGAGGAGTCCCTGTGCATTCATCCTGTATTCTTTTGCAGCTTTCTCTCTGCGCTGTTTCTGGAAGTCCCTGAGTTGAAGCAGTTCCTCTGGAAGTTCCATACATGTAGGCTAAGAAAAGAAATTGAACACAAATCTCCTATAATTAAACTTCTGATCATGCCTTAAAATCACTTCTGCTATATTTAACAGTATTTGGCAAGGGAAGTTCTATTCAAATGTATTCTTATAGTACCCTCTAGTGTCTTTAACTGAAGTAGTACTACTTTTCAAGTAACATATTTTGAATCCAGTTTTGTGTGTGTCTTTGTGTGTGTATGTATCAAGATTATACAGTGAGCCCGGCTGGTATGGCTCAGTGGTTGAGTATCGACCTATGAAACAGGTGGGCAAGGTTTGATTCTTGGTCAGGGCACATGCCCGGGTTGCGGGCTCAATCCCTAGTAAGGAGTGTGCAGGAGTCAACCAATCAATGATTCTCTCTCATCATTGATGTCTCTCTCTCTCTCTCCCTCCCCCTTCTGCTCTCTGAAATCAATAAAAATATATTTTTTTAAAAGAAAAAGAAAATACGCTCTTTGTTGCAGGAGGTAAATAATTTTCCCAGGTTGCCTGCCTTTGCCTTTGTTCACTATCTTTTTGCCATACAAAAAAAAATTTAAGTCTAATTTATTAATTTTTTAAGAGCTCTGAGTATTTCTTTGTTGCATAGAAAAACACATACACCTATAACTCCATAGCAAAAGAGCAAATAATCCAAATAAAAAATGAGCAAAGACCCTGGCCAGGTGGCTCAGTTGGTTGGGGTGTCATCCCATACACCAAAAGGTTGTAGGTTTCATTCCAGGTCAGGGCACATACCTTGGTTTCAGGTTCAATCCCAGTCAGGGAGTGTATGGGAAGCAACCGATCAATGTCTTTCTCTCACATTAATCTCTCTCTCTCTCTCTCTCCCACTCTCTCTCTCTCTCTCTCGTCAACAAAACAATAAAACATATCCTTGGATGAGGATTAAAAAAAAATGAACAAAAGACCTGAATTGACATTTTCCCAAAGAAGGCATTCAAATGGCCAGTAAGTATATGAAAATATGCTCTGATAACACTAATCATCAGGAAAATGCAAATCAAAACCACAATAAGATATAACCTCATACCAACTGAGCCACCTGGCCAGGGTTTTTGCTCATTTTTTATTTGGATTATTTGTTCTTTTGCTATGGAGTTGTAAGTGTATGAGTTTTTCTATGCAACAAAGAAATACTCAGAACTCTTAAAAGGTAAGAGATAATAGTGCTTGGGTGGGAAGCAGGTATGTGGAGAAAAGGGAACTCTCATACAGTGTTCATGGGAATGTAAATTGGTATAGCCGTGATCAAAAGCAGTATGGCAGTTCCTCAAAAAATTAAAACTAAAACTACCATATGGTCCAGCAATCCCATATCTGGTATATATCCAAAGGAAATAAAATCACTGTCTTGAAGAGATATCAGCAATCTTGTTTACATTGCATTATTCACAATAGCTAAGAGTCTATCAAGGGATGAATGAATTAAGATGATGCATCTATATGTACATACAATGAAAAGAAGGAAATCCTGCCATTTGTGACAATATGGATGAACATGGAGGGTATTATGTTAAGTAAAATAAACCAGACAGAGAAAAACAAATATTGTATGCTATTCTACCTAATGAGAGTAATATGCAAATTTACCATACCTATGCCACACCCACAAGCCACACCCACCATCCAATCAGGAGCAAGTATGCAAATTAACCCAACCAAGATGGCTGAAGCCACAGAGAGAGCAGGAGGCTTGGGTTTCCCTGGTAATGGAGGAAGCCAAGCTTTCCATACACCCCGGCCCGCCTAGGCCTCCACTCAAAGCTACAAAGTTTCAATTGTAGAAGATAAACAAATCCCAACAAAAATGGCTGCGGCCACCCAGCAAGCAGGAGGTTTGGCTCCGCTCAAGGCTACAAAGTTTCAATTACAGAAGACAAGTAAATACCAAATACCAGGGCCTCCCCTTGGGTGTTAGGGGTGTGGCTGGCCTGCAAACCACCACAGGCTCCTCACCCAGGCCGCCCCATTCCCCAAGGGAACCCCCAACCTGATCTGGGACACCCTTCAGGGCAAACCAGCTGGCCCCTACCCATGCACCAGGCCTCTATCCTATCTAATAAAAGAGTAATATGCAAATTAACCATCACTCCAACACACAAGCTTGCTGCCCCCATGTGGTCAAAGATGGCTGCCCCATGTGGACACAAGATAGCCACCAGAAGATGGCCAGCACGGGAGGGTAATTGGGAGGGACCAGACCTGCAAGGGAGGGCAGTCGTGGGTGATCAGGCCAGCAGGGGAGGGCAGTTGGGGGGGACCCAGGCCTGGAGGGGAGGACAGTTAGGGGTGACCAGGCCTTCAGGGAGGGCAGTTAGGGGCAAACAGGCTGGCCAGGGAACAGTTAGGCATCAATCAGGCTGGCAGGGGAGTAGTTAGGGGGTGATTGGTCTGGCAGGCAGAAGCGGTTAGGGGCAATCAGGAAGGCAGGCAGGCAGGCAAGCAGTTGGGGGACAGCAGTCCTGGATTGTGAGAGGGATGTCCGACTGCCCGTTTAGGCCTGAACCCAGTAGGATAGGGCCTAAACGGGCAGTCGGACATCCCTTGAGGGGTCCCAGTTTGGAGAGCGTGCAGGCTGGGCTGAGGGACACCCTTCATCGTGCACGAATTTCGTGCACCAGGCCTCTAGTTACTTATATATGTGGAATCCTTAAAAAAAAGCTCAATTTTATATAAACAGAGAATAGAATGGTGGTTGCCAGGAGTTGGGGGAAATGGAGAGATATAGTTCAAAGGGTACAACTTTCAGTTATAAGTAATTTCTAATTAATGGAGAGCATGGTTATTTATTATAGTTAATAATTTGGTATTGTAGATCTTAAGCATTCTCAGCATACACACACACAAAGTAACAATGTGAGATGAAGGAAGTATTAATTATCTTGGTCTCAGAAGCATTCCACCAATGTATATGTATACTTTAAATAGTATATGTATATTTAAAATACATACAATTAATTTTTTCAATTATTCCTCAGTAAAATTAAGGGGAAAGAAAGAAAAGCATTCCCTACTGTGAGATCATTTTTTAAATTGTTCCCCCCCCCCACTAATTTTATAATTCCATTTTTCACAAAAATACTTGATCCATGTAGTTTGTTTCAGTGTAATGAAAGAGATAGCAATTCAACTCTGAATTCGCCTCCCCAACAATGGTTAGTCAATTGCCTAAGGTCATTTTCGGAATCATTATCTTTTATCTCATGGATTGAAAAGTCTACCTTTATTACAACTATCTTGGCAAATATATATTAGAACTATTTTTGAGTTTTCTACTCTTTTTCATTGGTCTTCCTACACCGGTACCAGTCGCAAACTGTTTTATTTATTGTAGACTTATATGTGTTACTTATGGTTATTGATCTCTATAAACTCTATAATCACAGTTTGCCTAAATAATGCTGGTGTTAATATTTTTATTGGAATAGAGTTAAATTTTTAAGTTAATTTAGATAGCTAAAAATATTTAGTGTCCCCGTTCAAGTTCTCTTTTATGTCATTCAGTAATATTTTAACATTTTCTTCATCTCTATATTCCATATTTCTTGTTAGACTTATTTCTAGGTAATCTACCTTTTTTGTTACAATTACAAATTGATGTTTTCTTTCATTTTCTAGCTGTGTATATGGGTATAGGAAAGCTATTAATTTTTATGTCATATTTTTTTCCACCTTACTAAATTCTCTTTTTGTTTGGGGTATTGATTCTCTTCAGTTTCCCTGTGTATCATAGGCATGCCATAATTCTAATTCCTCCTATTCAATTTTTATAGTTCATCTTTTTAAAAAAATTCCATTGCCTAATAACTTCAAAAAATATTGAAGTAGTCTAGCTGGCATAGCTCAGGGTTGAGCATCAATCTATGAACCAGGAGGTCATGGTTTGATTCCCAGTCAGGGCACATGCCCAGGTTTAGGGCTCAATCCACAGTAGGGGGCGTGCAGGAGGCATCGAATCAAAGACACTTCTCATTATTGATGTTTCTCTTTCTCTCTCTCCCTTCTTCTCTAAAATCAATTTTAAAAAGTATTTTAAGAAAGCTTTAAAAAATATTAAAGTAGTGGTAATATTCACCATTTAAAATTTTTTTCTTTATATTAATGGGAATACTTTTAGTGTTCCTAAACATTATGTAGTCTTTTTGCTTGAGGAATATTTTATCATGTTGACATATCTATTCCAACTTTAATTAATATTGTATGTAAAATAATATAAATGTTTTTAGCATTGCCCTAACCAGTGGTCAGCAAACTGCGGCTCGCGAGCCATATGCGGCTCGCGAACCACAGTTTGCCACTCTGTTGACTAATGAGTTTGCCGACCACTGACCCAGACTCTCGATTCCAATAATTACAGGCTGTTGTTATTCCTTGTGATTAAGCCCCTATCCCAGTGGTCGGCAAACTCATTAGTTTACAGAGCCGCAGTTTGCCAATCACTGCCCTAACCGGTTTGGCTCAGTGGATAGAGCATCAGCCTGCGGACTGCACGGTCCCAGGTTCAGTTCTGGTCAAGGGCACATGCCTGGGTTGCGGGCTCAGTCTCCAGTGGGAGGTATGCAGGAGGCAGCCGATCAATGATTCTCTCTCATCATTGATGTTTCTCTTTCTTCCTCTCTGAAATCAATAAAAATATATTAAAAATAAATAAATAAATGATTTTAGCATTGAACAGTGAGAGCAAAATACAAAAAAGTTATAAAATTGTCATTGGTTTTACAATGATAAATAAAAAACATTAAAATTCTACAGTCAAATAAGATATGCAAGGATTTTTATGTTTTGTTGCTGTTAAACAGTGAGAGCAGAATACTAAACAGTTATAATTTTTTTTTTTGGCATTTATGAGATAAACATGAGACTTTCTTGGCTGTAGTAAAATGGAGAATTTCCTAACATTAAACTATGCTTGCAAATAGAATCCTGCAACACATTAAAAGAAAAGTGAAATACATCTAGTGGGGTTTGTACCCAAAATGATAATATTATTTTTAAGATTCTACATCCGAATTTCTAATGGAGAATCCAACAACCTGCAAACTTTTTAAAAAAATATATTTTATTTATTTTTTACAGAGAAGAAGGGAGAGAGATAGAGAGTTAAAACATCAATGAGAGAGAAACATCAATTAGCTGCCTCCTGCACGCCCCCTACTGGGGATGTGCCCGCAACCCATGTACATGCCCTTGACTGGAATCGAACCTGGGACCTTTCAGTCTGCAGGCTGACGCTCTATCCACTGAGCCAAACCGGTTTCAGCCTGCAAACTTTTTATGTAAGGAGCCAAATAGTAAATATTTTAGCCTTTCTAAGCCACAAACCATCTCCACTGCATACTTTTTTTTTAAATTTTATAATCCCTTAAAACTATAAAAACCATTCTTAGTTTGTGAGCTATACCAAAATAGGCCAGGGGACAGGTTAGACCTTAAGACAGTGGTTCTCAACCTTTCTAATGCCGCGACCCTTTAATACAGTTCCTCATGTTGTGGTGACCCCCAACCATAAAATTATTTTCGTTGCTACTTCATAACTGTAATTTTGCTACTGTTAATGAATCGTAATGTAAATATCTGTGTTTTCCGATGGTCTTGGCCACAGGTTGGGAACCATTAGCAGGGTGGCCAAGACCATCGGAAAACACAGATATTTACATTACGATTCATTAACAGTAGCAAAATTACAGTTATGAAGTAGCAACGAAAATAATTTTATGGTTGGGGGTCACCACAACATGAGGAACTGTATTAAAGGGTCGCGGCATTAGAAAGGTTGAGAACCACTGCCTCTTTAAGGGCAATAGTTTCTCAACCTCTGTTCTATAATTTTTCTTATATTGTACTGGCATCATAAAAATAACTAATGAGCCCTAGCCGATTTGGCTCAAGTGGATCGAGCATTGGCCTGCGGACTGACTAGTCCCAGGTTCGATTCCAGTCAATGGCACATGCCCAGGTTGCGGGATCAATCCCCAGTGTGGGGCATGCAGGAAGCAGCTGATCAGTGATTCTCTCTCATCATTGATGTTTCTATCTCTCTCCCTTCCTCTCTGAAATCAATTAAAAAATATTTATCATCAAGTTTGCCTCGTGAAATTTGCTGTGGCTGTGGATATCACTCCATGAGGAATAAGGCAGAAGCAGAAGTCCTCAAGACACAACCACAGACAGCTGCACCTACCTCCATGCCTCCCAGCCAGTCTGCAGACCCTTCTCGGTAGGTATTTAAGTACGCATCCACCAGGGTGGTTAGGTCAGACATCATCTCATCCAGGAGTACCAAGCGAAGGGGTAGCAGGTAGGTGGCTTCTAGGGCCAAAATTTTCAGCAAGGAGGGTGAAAGAGGTCGTGTGAACCACACTTCTGTATTTTCCTATAGACACCAAAACAATTTTCTCAGAATAGTAAGCAAAACATTAAAGGAAATAACTGTAAAAAAGAAAATAACTGTTTATGTAAGTGCTGTTTAACTTAAAACACTATTACTGTCATTTTCCTCAATTATTACCTTCTACTTGCACACTATGGCTAGCCTTCTGAGAACACACACACATACATACACACTTTATGATTCAGGGAAGACAGGGAAAAGGAGGGAGTGGGAGGGAGGAAACAAGAGAGGAAGGGAGAGAGGGAGGGAGGGGGAGAGAGAGATAAATCAGGATTTATTTAAAACTGAAGGCAGCAGATTTGGTTATATGGTCAAAATTATAACCAAATGATCTAGATTCCAGTTTATCACGAGACTATCAGGAGCTAAATAAAATCTACCTCACTTTGGGATAAATAATTGGGATTATTTTTGTTCTATCGCTTAGTCCAAATTTCCAACCTAATCACCTTTGTCCCAACTTAACAATGTATTTCAGAATGCTTTTAATTGACAGACAACAAATCTGGATCCTGGCTCTTATCCACTTGAGCCCACAAACAAACTGTTGCCATTTGGAACAACTAAGATTTTAGCAATGCTCAAATGCTTACATGGCATCTGTCATTTCTCTATAGAATATGCTAATAACCTCACTCAGAAAGCACTTGAAAAAAACTAATATCATATAGGACATTCTTTAATACTCACCTGAATCAGTTTTTGTTTCTCTTCCAGAAAAGATAGATATTTAGGGGCTACTTTAAGGTGTCTGATTAAACTCTCCTGTAAAGTACTGATGCAGTTTGGAAGAAAACCGCCTGTTTCCATGGAAAACTGAAGGACATCTGCCACCTATGGCATTAAAAAAGACACACAGACTAGTCTGTAGAATACATACACAGAGCTATCACCTGGCAGAATTAGCAGAAGTATATTTAGATAATGTCTTTAAATACCATTTTCCCCAATGACCCATATGAAAACTTAAAAGTTGTATTGTCAACTTATTCTGAAAAATAGGAAAAAAGAGATAGAAAAATGATAACCCAATTTTAATGTTTACTTTTCTACTTTCTTTTCCACTTCTTTTATTTGCCTGCCTTATGGTTATTTATTATTTTTTGGTGCCTTTAGGAAATGGGGAAAGGAAGATAAAATTCAAGAATTATTTTGCCAGGCCACAGTGGCTCAGTTGGTTGAGTGTCATCCTATGCACCAAAAAGTTGCTGGTTCTATTCCTGATCAGGGCACATACCTGGGTTGCAGGTTTGGTCCTATGTTGGGGAATATATGGAAGGCAATCTCTTGGCAACTTCTCCCTCCCTCTCTCTCTCTCCCTCTCTCTCTCTCTCTTCCCCTCCCTCTAAACATGTCCTCAGGTGAGGATTTCAAAAAACAGAATTATTTTTATTACATACTAGAGGCCCAGTGCATAGATTCATGCACTGGTGGGGTTCCTCGGCCTGTCCTGTGGGATTGGGCCAAAACCAGCTCTCTGACACCCCCCGAGGGGTCCCGGATTGCGAGAGGGCGATTCTCAGGTGATGCACCCCGTAACTGGGCTCCCTCTTCTCTGGTTTCAGGTGCATAACCCAAGAACTGCAGCTGCCAAGTCACCGCAGCTTGGCAGCTCCTGTGTTGAGTGTCTGCTCCTGGTGATCGTTGCGCATCATAGCTACCAGTTGGAGAGTCAAACTGTCGGATGGTCACTTAGGCTTTTATATATATAGATTAGCAACTGTGGTAAAGTTTTGGTAAGGAAAGCTAATAAAATTAAGAATTAAGCCCTGCCTGTGTGACTCAGTGGTTGAGCGTCAGCTCATGAACCAGCAGGTCACAGTTCAATGCCTAGTCAGGGCACATGCCTGGGCGTGCAGGTAGCAGCCAATAGATGATTCTCTCTCATTATTGATGCTTCTAACTCTCTCTCCCTCCCTCTGAAATCAATTAAAAAAACATATTTTTTAAAATGTGAAATAATTATTTACCTGTATGTGATAGGCTAGATAATGGCCACCTAAGATATTCACATAATAATTCCTGGAACATATGAATGTTAATTTATGAAACAAATGGACTTTGAAGCTGTAATAAGTTAAGGATCTTGAGATGGGGATATTATCTTGAATTATCAGGATGGGCTCTAAATGTAATCACATGTTCTTATGAGAGGGAAGCAGAGGGAGATTTTACTATGGCAGCAGACTTTGGAGTGATGCACTTTGAAGATGGAATAAGAATAATCCAAAGAATATAAGAGAAAACTGAAAAAGCAAGAAATCAGACTCTTCCCCATCAGTCTCCAGAAGAAACCAGCCCTGCTGACACCTTGACTATAGCCCAATAAAAATGATTTCAGACGTCTAACCTCCAGAACTGTAAGAGAGTAAATTAATGTTGTTGTGTTTTTTTAAGATTTTAAAAAATTGATTTTTAAAGAGAGAAAGGGAGAGGGAGAGAAACAATGTGAGAGCATAACATCTATCTACTGCCTCCCGAATGCACCTCCAGTGGGGACCTAACCCTAATCCTAAACTCTAACCCACAACCCAGGCATGTGCTCTGACTGGGAATCAAACTGGCAACTCTTCATGCAAAGGACAACACCCATCCAATTGAGCCACAACTGGCCAGGGCAAATTAATGTTGTTTTAAGCCACTAAATTTGTGATTTCTTACACCAGCAACAGGAAACTAATACACTGTGCTAAGGAAAACAAATTAGAAAAACTCTCAATACCTGCTTCTTTCACTATGAACATCTGAAAGGAAAAAATAAAAAGATATGCCAGTGTCTTCATTACATAATACATAATCAAGAATCCTGATGGCCTCAAGGGAACAATGAGCAATTCTCTTATGTTTTGGAATAAGCACAAAAGCAATCTCTCTAGAGTGAAAGATCCTGAATGAAGGCCCAAAGAACATGTAAATGAGGAGATACATACAGGGCAAACTGAATCACACAAAAAATAATAATAAAAATAAACGTTTAGGAATTCGTTAAGAAGTAATTGGCCAACTCATTAGTTTAACTCCTCTCCAAAGGCTCTAGGACTTATATATTAAAGATTTCACTTTCACTGGCATAAACCTAGAAGAACCTAAGAAAGCATAATGAAAACTAATGGTTTTCCTGCTCTCACAGCCAAACCAGCTCTAAGAGGTAGTATCGTCTAAGAATTTCTCATTTCTTTAGGGTCCTTTAGAGCAGAGAAAAATCATATATCTTCAGATTATGTTGGGCCAAAAGAGGCTTTTTGGACATATCTAGGATGTCCTGCATCCCTGAGCTAGATGCCAACTAGCCACTAGCCTTAACTGGTACATATGTGGGTAAAGGCAGAGATATGATTGTTCACTTCATACTAAGGTCTCATCTCAGACTTCTGAATGACCCCCAAATTGTTTGTTTCTGAATATTATATACTAGAGTACGGAGTAAATTCTGGAGGAAAATACTAAATACTTTTAAGTAAATTTTCTGCAGTAATTTTACAGTTCACCAAATGATCTCACATATTGTACAAACATCTTACATGAGAAATGAGCAGGAATGGGGCACACACATAAAGACTTTCAACAACTCATCAGACAAGGCCTATTTTCTACAGGAGCTATGTACAGTAGATTAAACCCAATATTTCCTATCATGTACCTGTGTGTCAAAGACATTATTCAGCAAAATTCCATACTGATGAGAGAGGCAATCAGAAAGCCAACGACAATCATGGATAACCTAAGGCATCAGAAGACAGAGTAATTAGAACCTGATTACTAGCTTTATTAGCAGAGGAATCAGCTTACATACTCACCTTCAAAATTTTCTTGTCTTCTAATACCATCTGGAGGCCATTGTTGAAAGCACGATTTCCCAGAAGGAAAATGTCAAATAAGTAGACACGGCTGTTTGTGGCCACCTACAATAAATCATCCAGTCACACATATTTTAGAATAAGGAAGAACTAGGGAAGGGATCTGAAGATCAAGAAAGATGTGATAAAATATTTAACATCCTCATTTTTTAAAGTAAACAATAGGTATTCAATATTCTTAGAGAAAAATGGGTTTACATTGATCTTAAGTAAAAAAACTGTGACTTTTCAAAAGAAAAGAAATAGACAATCTGGTAATTTAGCTTTTCACTTTTTACTGTCCCAACTTCAATTTTTACCAGTCTAACCAATGGCATTCTAATACCCCAGGGATTCCATGTTTAAGGGGAATATGAACAATATATTTTGTTGTTAACATATTAAATATATTTTATTGAATATAAACAATAATTTATAAAAACAAAATGCATTTTATTTTTTTAGTTCCATAGTAAGCATGAATGTGTTAGGTATCACATGAAATTACTCATAAGAGAAGATCCCTGTTCCTCATCAGTATAAAACAGGCAACAAATACACTGGCACAAATGACAGGATATGAAACACTGTTTTATAGATTAATTTTATACAGTCATAAGAATTCTAGATTGTTTTTGTTCATAAAAGCCACAAAAACTGTACAGCTGGACAATCTACTGAGTCAGAGAGTACAAGGCCAAAAAGGATCTAAGTAGGTCTAGAGAGGCAGCCACATGACATTCTAATGCCATCTCTGTCATTTCAGGAGCTAACGGTTGTTACAGCTACAATGGCCAGGCCTACCTGTACCCATTCTCAGATCCTTCATGATATTTGCTAGAATTTGACACATAATCAATCCCTGCTTTCCCCCCTACATCTTTATTTTTTTTAATTTAATAAATCTTTATTGTTCAGATTATTACAATTGTTCCTCTTCTTTCCTCCCATATCTCCCCTCCACCAGGTTCCTACCCCACCCTCTGCCCTTACCTCCCCCCTACTGTCCTCATCCATAGGTGTATGCTTTTTGTCCAGTCTCTTCCCGCGCCCCCCACTTCCCTTTTCCCCCAAGAATTGTCAGTCCACTCCCTTTCTATGCCCCGAAGTCTATTATATTCACCAGTTAATACTGTTCATCAAATTTTTTATTCCCTTGGTTTTTAGATTCACTTGTTGATAGACACATATTTGTTGTTCATAATTTTTATCTTTATCTTTTTCTTCTTCTTCATCTTCTTAAAGAATACCTTTCAGCATTTCATATAATACTGGTTTGGTGGTGATGAATTCCTTTAGCTTTTTCTTATCTGTGAAGCTCTTTATCTGCCCTTCAATTCTGAATGATAGCTTTGCTGGGTAGAGTAATCTTGGTTGTAGGTTCTTGCTGTTCATCACTTTGAATATTTCTTGCCACTCCCATCTGGCCTGCATAGTTTCTGTTGAGAAATCAGCTGACAATCATATGGGTGCTCCCTTGTAACTGATTTTCTCTTGCTGCTTTTATTTTTATTTTTTTTAAATAAATCTTTATTGTTCAGATTATTACAGGTGTTCCTCTTTTCTTTCCCCCCATAGCTCCCCTCCACCTGATTCCCCACCCCACCCCATGCCCTTATCCCCCACCCCTGTCTTCATCCATAGGAGTAAGATTTTTGTCCAATCTCTTCCCACACCCCTCACACCTGCTTCCCCTGAGAGTCATCAGTCCACTCCCTTTCTATGTCCCTGATTCTATTATATTCACCAGTCCATTCTGTTCTTCAGATTTTTTATTCACTTGATTTTTAGATTCACTTGTTGGTAGGTATGTATTTGATGTCATTTTGTTGTTCATAATTTTTATCTTTACCTTTTTCTTCTTCTTCTTCTTCTTAAAGAATACCCTTCAGCATTTCATGTAATCCTGGTTTGGTGGCGATGAACTCCTTTAGCTTTTTCTTGTCTGTGAAGCTCTTTATCTGATCTTCAACTTTGAATGCTAGCTTTGCTGGGTAGAGTAATATTGGTTGTAGGTTCTTACTGTTCATCACTTTGAATATTTCTTGCCACTCCCTTCTGGCCTGCATAGTTTCTTTTGAGAAATCAGCGGACAGTCGTATGGGTACTCCCTTGTAGGTAATTAACTGTTTTTCTCTTGCTGCTTTTAATATTCTCTTTGTCTTTTGCCCTTGGCATTTTAATTATGATGTGTCTTGGTGTGGTCCTCTTTGGATTCCTCTTGTATGGGGTTCTGTGTGCTTCCTGAACTTGTACGTCTATTTCTTTCACCAGGTAGGGAAAGTTTTCTGTCATTATTTCTTCTAATATGTTTTCAATATTTTGCTCTCTCCCTTCTTCTGGAACCCCAAAAATTCAGATGTTGGTTCGCTTGAAGTTGTCCCAGAGGCTCCTTACACTATCTTCATATTTTTGGATTCTTTTTTTTTTTTAATTTAACTTTATTTTTATTGTTTTAAGTATTACAAATAGTAGTACATATATCTCCTTTTTTTCCCCCTTGATCTCCCCCGACCTCCCCTACCCCCCAGGACATGCCTTCACCTGCCCACCCTGCCCCCCCGCCCCAGTGTCTTATATCCGTTGGTTATGCTTATATGCAAGTGTACAAGTCCTTCGGTTGGTCTCTTACAGCCCTCCTCGCCCAACCTCCCCTGTCTTCCCAATGTAGTTTGACAGTCTGTTCAATGCTTCTTTGCCTGTGTATCTTTTTCCCACCATTTCTTTCCTTTAAAAAGTTTTGCCTTTGCAGACTGGAAATAAACATATAATAACAAAACAAGACAAAACAAAAAAATGTTTGAGTCCCAATTTCAATGTCCAACAGTTCCTTATGTGTACATGTCAGCATTGATATCTGGATGGTGGGCACATGGTGGCAATGCAGGTCCGACCCTCTCTGGTTTGGTCTTAGGCAACCTGCAGCGGTGCACAACTGCTTACTGCTCCCATGGCAAGGCGTTGTCAGCGTCTTCCATCTCTGGACTGTTTTTTCCTCTTGTCTTCGTGGTTGGAGCACTCCTGTCAATTCCTCTTTGTTGCAGGAATCCATCTGGTCTTGGGGTTGTTTTCTGAAAATATACAAATATATTCTCGACCACAAGTTAATAAAGGAATCTTTTCTATATAATTGATTTGGGATCCTTTTTATTTTTGTTCAAATGATTTTCCTTTGTCTTATTTAGACACCATGTGTGTTTTTAATGGCCGTCTTGCTGTTAGCATTGCAAATGAAACTTAATTTGGTAAAGTAAAAATTTTCTAGATGTAATTTACTTATAGGATATTTTTCCTTACATGATATTGCCCTACTATCCCCCCCCTTTTTTTTATTAATGGAGGTTTTTGTAAATTTTATAATGCAGTCTTGATAACTTTAAATTTTAAAAAAATTCCCCTCCCCCCACACACATATGACTGCTTTAGGTTCATTGCATATTCAGGAATTTTACCATGAGATGAACTACCAATAGAAATTTTAGTTATTACTTTAAGAACAGCTTTTTGTCCAGTACTTGAATATTCACTTATTTCAATTAGGCTATTTAAATTAATCTGAAAACTCAATTACTATTTTACTGTCAAATTTAATACTCTACCAACAATCTTAGTTTACCCTGTAAATATTAGTGGGAAGGATTATTTGCACTCTTGAGTGGGCCCTGAGCATTCCAAATGCTCGCTGAATTTAGATATAGGGCAACTGCTGTCGGCCAAGTCTCTTGTCTGTTACCTGGGTCCCGATCTGAGCTGGGCCAAGTCTCTGTCTGTCCCCTGTATCTCGATGTGAGCTGGGCCAGGTCTCTTTCTGTTGCCGGGGTCCCGATCTGAGCTGGGTGTGGGAAGCGCGAAGCAGCCATGGGGGCAGGAGACCTCCTTTAGAAGGGGGTGAGGGTTCAAGCCCCTGCAATGTTGGGGGGGTGAGGGTCTGTGCCCCACTTCTGTTGCCCCCCCCAAGTTCTCTCCTGATGGCCCCTCTGCGACTGTGCGGATTCTTTTTTCTTTTTGTTTTTCTGGTTGGATGTTTTTTGTTTCCACATATTTCAGATCTTTGGTTTGATTCTTGGGGTATGTTGATCTACAGTTGAGTTTCTGTATATTCTTTATTTCAGACAGTGTATGCTTCATTTCTGACTGATCCTTTTCCATTTTTTTGGCATTCTCATTAAGCTCCTTGAAGGTCTCATCAAGTTTCTCCGCGGTTTTAAGAAGATTCTTGAGTAACCTTATACATGTGGTTCTGAACTCTATGTCATCCAGTAGTTTGCTTTCCTCTGTTTCTTTCATTCGTGACATGTTTCTTTGTCTCCACATTTTGGCTGCTTCCCTGTGTTGATGGAGTAGCTTTGTGTGGTAGGTGATCTATAGGGGGCAGTAGCTCAGCCTCCTCAATGACATGAGGTGGATGCTCTTGGTACACCCCTTTGTGGGCTGAGTGCAAAGTCTTGGTGTAGTTAAGCCTTAATTGCCGTTGGTACACTGGGAGGAATTGACCTACAGGCCAATTAGCTGTGAGCACTCCCTGTGTCTATAATGGAAGAACTGCTGCGCTGAAGACACGCTTATGGGGCAGGACTTGTTTCAGTGGGGCTTTGGTGCTCACTGAGTCTGCCTCTTGAATGGGTCACTTATGGATGTGAGGAGTTGAAATCTGGTGTCTCACACTGACCACTAGGTACACTGGCTTCTGGATCTCCAATGGGGTGCAGGTCAGCTACTGTCTGAGGCCACCCAGCAGGAGCTACAGTGAGAGCTACAGTTTTCTCCTCTTTGCTTGTGGTTTGGAGGTTTTGGAGCTGTCTGACCCGGGCTGCAAGTTTGCTAGGTTAAGCTGCGATAGGGCAGGGCTTTCTAATGCAAAAGCCGCTGCTTGGAGCTTGGGTGGGTTTGTAGGTTGTGCAGGGCTGGGTCTCAGGGTGTCACTAGGCTAGGGCGTGGCAAACAGCAATGGCTGCTAGTTAGCCGGCTCTGAGTCCCTGTCGGCAGTCCCGTGCCCCAGTGCCGTAAACAATTATTCCTGCGCGCAGCTCTGCAAGCAAGCCACCCTCACTGGCAGACAGTCCAGCTTCTCCCCGTAGGAGTTTGGGTCCCCTGCGTCTCCCCAGAAACTGTATTTCAGAGTAATCGGGGGCTTGTCTCCCTTCGGGTTGAAAAAAGCAACGCCCGCCGCCAGCCCGGATCACGTGCCTCCGTACCTCAGCTTTTCAGCGCTCGTGCACGTCTCAATGCTCTTTTCTCTTTCCTTCTAGTTGTAGAACTTTCACTCAGCCAGCTTTCCCGTGGTTCTGGGTGATAGACGTTTTTTCTTTTAGTTGTATTTTTGAAATTGTTGCGGGAGGCAGCAGTTTAGGTGTTTACCTACGCCGCCATCTTGGATTCTCTCTCTCTCTTGCTGCTTTTAATATTCTCTCTGTCTTTTGCTCTTGGCATTTTAATTATGATGTGTCTTGGTGTGGTCCTCTTTGGATTCCTTTTGTTTGGGGTTCTGTATGCTTCCTGGGCTTGTAAGTCTATTTCTTTCACCAGGTGGGGGAAGTTTTCAGTCATTATTTTTTGAAATAGGTTTTCAGTATCTTGCTCTCTCTCTTTTTCTGGCACCCCCATAATTCTGATGTTGGTACGCTTGAAGTTGTCCCAAAGGCTCCTTACACTATCTTCAAATTTTTGGATTCTTTTTTCTTTTCTGGTTGAGTGTTTTTTACTTCTTTGTATTTTAATTCTTTGACTTGATTCTTGCATTCCTCTAGTCTGCTGTTAGGCTCTGTATAATATTTTTTATTTCAGTCAGTGTATGCTTAATTTCTACTTGATCCTTTATCATATCCTCGAGAGTCTCATTAAATTTATCGGCCTTTTCCAGGAAATTCTTGAAAAACCTTATAACTGTGGTTTTGAACTCTATATCCAGTTGTTTACTTTCCTCCATTTCCTTCATTTGTTACCTGCCTCTTTGTCTCCGCATTTCAGCTGCTTCCCTGAGTTGATGGAGTGGCTTTGTGTGCTAGGTGTCCTATATGGCCCAGTGGCTCAGCCTCCCCAGTTATCTGAGGTGGACACTCTTGGTGCGCCTCTCTGTGGGCTGTGTGTGCAGTCTTGTTGTAGTTAAGCCTAGACTGTTGTTAGTACCACTGGGGGGAGTTGACCTCCAGGCCAATTGGCTGTGAGGATCAGCTGTGTCTCCCCTGGGAGAGCTTCTGTGCTCAGCTTGGATGGGGCAGAGTCTCATGGTGGAGCAGACAGCCTTGGTTTCCCGTCAGCACCGCCCTATGAGGCCCCTGTGTCTCAGTGTCCTGCGGCAATGGCTGCACGCAACTCTGAGAGAATGCTGCCCTCGAGTTTCGCCCGCTGCCAGACAGTCCCGTTTCTCCCCGAATGAGTCTGGGTACCCAAAAATCTCACCTGGAACCAGATTTCAGTGTAGTCGGGAGGTTTTGTTACCCTCCCAAAGGAGACAGCTAGCCGTACCTGCTGCCTGCCCTCTCCGCACGCCACGAGTAAGCCAGCCACGTATTCAGCCGCCCACCCTTTCTGCACCTCTGTCCTCCACAGCTCCTCTGGGTCTCAATGTCCTTTTATCTTTCCTTCTAGTTGTAGAATTTCCACTCAGCCAGCTTTCTGGTGGCTCTGGACGATGTCCACTCTGTCTTCCAGTTGCAATTTTGAAATTGTTGTGCGAGGCAGCAGTATAGGTGTTTACCTATGCCGCCATTTTAGTTTCTCCCCCCACACATCTACATTTTTAAACATAAAAATTGAATAGACACTAAAAGTTTGGAAAATAAATCTCTGCTAGACTGTAAGTTCTATGAGAGAAGAGATTAGGTCAAATTCACCACTATACATGCAACTAGAACAGAGTCAGGCACATGGATGGCTGGTACACATTTTTTTAGTGAATCAACGCATGCCATACAATTCTCCTTTCCATTATTTTCATATGCAAAATATGTACATGGCTCCAATAATATGCATTCAAATCTATATCCTGCTTTTTCCATTCATGAACTTTCAAATATTTTTCTATATTGTATTTGTCATCAGTTTCTGGCATCCATAAAGGAGTTATAAAATATACTATAACTTCTATTATTAACTACTTAAGTAGTTTCTGACTTTTCATCGTCATAAATGATGCCAGGATGAATAGATCCTCACATATTTTTTCTTCATATTTTGAAGCTAGATTCCTAGAAGTGGCCCTGAGAAGTAGGCCAAAGGATATAAAAAATCTTTGCGTCTCAACAAAAATTTGTTACTTTCATCTTATTATTTTTTAAATTTTAAATAATTTTATATTTTCAGTTATAGTTGATATATTCATTTCAGGTATACAACTCAGTGATTAGACATTTATATAACTTATGACGTGATTACCTTGATAAAACTAGTACCCATCTGACAACATACAGTTATTACTTGACTATATTCCCTATACTATACTTTACATCCCCATGACTATTCTGCAAGTATTTTGTACATCATTTTTTTATTGATTGATTTTTAGAGAGAGAGAAGAGAAATATTGATTTGTTGTTCCACTTATTTATGCATTCATTATTGTATGTGCCCTGACCAGGTACCCACCCGCAACATTGGCATATTAGGATGACACTCTAACCAAGTGAACTACCTAGTCAGGGCCCAATTTGTACTTCTTAATCCCTTCACCTTTTTCACCCATTCCTTCAACCCCTCTCCCATCTGACAGCTGTCAAAATGTTCTCTTTATGAGTCTATTTCTATTTTGCTTGTTATTTTGTTTTTTAGATTCCACATACAAATAAAATTATAGGCATTTGTCTTTCTCTGATTTATTTCACTCAGCACAATACCCTCCATGTTGTTCCAATATCCATGTTGTCACAGAAGGCAGATGACAGGATTTTTTGTTTTGTTTTGTTTTGCTAATCCTCACCCGAATATATCTTTCCATTGATCTTTTAGAGAGAATGGATGAGAGAGGGGAAGACAGAGAGAAACATCAATGGGAGAGAAACATATCAATTGGTTGCCCCCTGCACACACCCTGACCAGGGCCTGGGCTAGGGAGAAGCCTGTAAACAAGGTACGTGTGCTTGAACAGAATTGAACCCAGCACCCTTTGGTCCACAGGACAACGCTCTATCCAGAGCCAAACCAGCTAGAGCTATTTTTTTTAATGGATGAGTTATATCCCATTGTATATATGCACCACTTCTTTTTTATCCATTCAATTATTGATGGACACTTCAAGATGGTTCCATATCTTGGCTATCCTATATAATAAAACCCTAATATGCAAATCGATTGAACTGAGGAACAATAGGTTGTTATGATGTACACTGACCACCAGGGGGCAAACACTCAATGCAGGAGCTGCCCCCTCGTGGTCAGTGCGCTCCCACAGGGGGAGTGCCACTCAGCCAGAAGCCAGGCTCATGGCAGGTGAGCGCAGTGGTGGTGGCAGGAGCCTCTCCCACCTCCAAGGCAGCACTAAGGACCCCTTAGGGGATGTCTGACTGCTGGCTTATGCCCATGGGGAGCAGACCTAAGCCAGCAGTCAGACACCCCCCGAGGGGTCCCAGACTACGAGAGGGTGCAGGCTGGGCTGAGGACCTCCCCCCACAGTGCACGAATGTCATGCACCAGGCCTCTAGTTGTAAATAATGCTACAATGAACATATGGATGCATATGTCTTCTCGTTTTAGTGTTTTGGGAGTCTTCAGTAAACACCCTGAAACGGGATTGTTGGGTCCTTCTTTGTCTCTTGTAGGCTTTGTTTAAAAGTCTATTTTGTCTGTTATAAATATTGCTACCCCAGCTTTTTTTTTTTCCATGAAATATTTTTCCATCCCTTTACTTTCAATCTCTGTATGTTTTCAGTCTGAAGTAAGTCTCTTGCAGACAGTATATGTAAGGATTTTGTTTTCTTTTCCATTCAGCCGCCCTATGTATTTTGATTGGAGCATTTAATCCATTTGCATTTAAAGTAATTGTTGTACTAGCCAGTTTGGGAAGAATGGACAAATACAATGAGAATTTTAGTAAAAAGATGGGAAATATAAGAAAGTACTAAATAGCAATAACAACAAAAAAGAAAGTACCAAATAGGTCATGGCCAGATAACTCAGTTGGTTAGAGTGTCATTCCAAACACCAAGGGTGCGGGTTCAATCCCCAGTCAGGGCACATACAAGAATCAACCAATGAATGCCTAAATAAATGAAACAACAAATCTTTCTCTCTCTTTCTTTCTTCTCTCTAAAATCAATAAATAAAAACAAGAAAGAAATATAACCCTAGCTGGTTAGGCTCAGTGGCTAGAGCATCGGCCTGTGGACTGAAGGGTCCCAGGATCAATTCCGGTCAAGGGCACATGCCCAGGTTCCGGGCTCAATCCCCAGTAGGGGGTATGCAGGAGGCAGTTGATAAATGATTCTCTCTCGTTGATGTTTCTATCTCTTCCTTCCTCTCTGAAATCAATAAACAAATATTTATTTTTTTAAAAAAGAAAGGAAACTATACTAGGAAGTTTAGTAATAACAGACAAGATGAAGCAGAAGAAAGGAACAGTCAACTTGAAGACAGGCAATGTAACTCAACCAATCACAGCAGCAAAAAGAAAAAAAGTATGGAAAAAAGTAAAGATAACTTAATGGTCTTATGAGACAATATCAAATAGACTAATATTTGCATAAAAGACACCCTGAAGAAGAATGAAATTAAAAATGTAAATGTTTATCAAATTGCTTTGTAAACTGTACAGAGCTATATAAATGCACTTTAATAACCCTGTTACTAGATTCTAAAAAAACAAAACAAACAAAAACAGCCCACATCTCTGAAGTAGCATGTGGAATTCTCATAAGCCTTTACCATTATTTCATATTTTGCCTTTAAGATAATGTGATACTTTGATTTTAAAATTAAACACACAAAGAGGGTATAGAAAGGATAAATGGTGATGGGAAAAATAAAAATTAAACACACAAGCTCAAGGACTTGGTTGGAGAAAATGTGCCTAATTTGCCTTCAGAGGACAATTTAACTAATTGGATGGTCCCTTCTAATACCTAGACAACTAAAGGGGGCAAATTGAGAAATAACCTATAGCTCCCCAGGCCCCTGTTACCATGAAGTTCAACCTTGTGTTTTGGTAAAGAGAGGTTTTGGTTTCTTTTCTTCCTACTAACACCCCCTGCTTTATTGAGATAAAATCTTATATAATAAAAGCCTAATAGCAAAAGACCAAACAGTGGAATGACTGGTCGCTATGACATGCACAGACCACCAGAGGGCAGATGCTGAATGCAGGAGCTGCCCCCAGCCCGCAGGCCCCAGGCCAGCCAAGGCAGGTGCCAGCAGGGACCCCCCAATCACCCTGCCAGTCACCCCACAGATTGGCCCTGATTGCTGGCCAGACCTAAGGACCCTACCCGTGCATGAATTTTGTGCACTGTGCTTCTAGTTAACATATATATTGCTTTTCAGCCTTTTGTAGTATCTGTTCTTATCAGTTTAATATCTGATATACCCTCTATCTTAGGATATAAAAAAATAACATAACTTTACATTTAAAGTATACAATGTGATGATTTGATATAAGTATACTGTGAAATGATTACCATAAGGGAGGTAACACATCTTTAAGCTCACAGTTAACTGTGTGTGTGTGTTGAGAACTTTTAAGATCTACTCTCTTAGCAACTTCTAAGTATTCAAAACAGTATTGTTATCTATAATCACCATTATGTACATTAGATTCCAAGAATTTTTTATTTTTATTTTTAAAAATGTATTTTTATTGATTTCAGAGAGGAAGAGGGAGATAGAAACACCAATGATAGGAGAGAATCATTGATCAATTGCCTCCTACCAGGGGTCAAACCCACAACCTGGGCATGTGCCCTGACTGGGAATTGAATCATGACCTCCTGGTTCATAGGTTGACGCTGAACCACTGAGCCACGGTGACTGGGCTCCCAGAATTTATCTTATAACTGGAAGTTTGTACCTTTTGATCATCTTCATACATTGTCCCCATTCCCCCAATTCCTGGCAATTACCAATCTACTCTGTTTCTGTTAGTTGTTTGTTTTTTTTTAGGTTCTACATACATGTATTTTTTCTCTGATTTCTCTTACCATAATGCCTTCCAGGTTCATTCATGTTGTCACAAATAGCAGGATTTCATTCTTTTTATGGCTGAATAATACTCCATTTATACATTTACCACATTTTCCTTATCTATTCATCCATCTATAAATTGTTTATTTCCACCTCTTGGCTATTGAAAATAATGCTGCAATACGAACATGGGGAGGCAGGTATCTCTCTGAGAGCCTGTTTTAGATTCCTTCCGAAATATAACCAGAAGTGAAATTGCTGGATTATAGGGTAGTTCAATTGTTCATTTTTTTTGAGAAATCACCATACTGTTTTCTATAGTGGATCCACCAATTTACATTCCCAGAAACAGTGCAAAGAATTTCCTTTTTTCCACATCCTCTCAAGTACTTGTTATTTTTTGTCTTTTTTATAACAGCCATCCTAACAGGTGTGAGGTCATATTGTAGTTTTGATTTGCATTTCCCTGATTTTTTTTCTAAATAAATCTTTATTCAGATTATTACAATTGTTTCTCCTTTTATCCCCCAGAGCTCCCCTCCACCCGGTTCCCAGCCCACCTTATACCCTTACCTGTCCTCCACTGTCCTAATTCATAGGTGTACGATTTTTATCCACTCTCTTCCTGCACCCTCCCATACCCCTTTCCCCCTGAGAATTATCAGTCCACTCCCTTTCTATGCCCCTGATTCTATTATATTCACCAGTTTATTCTGTTCCTCAGGTTTTTAATTCACTTGATTTTTAGGTTCACTTGTTGATAGATATGTATTTGTTGTTCATAATTTTTATCTTTACTTTTTTCTTCTTCCTCTTCTTAAAGAATACCTTTCAGCATTTCATATAATACTGGTTTGGTGGTGATGAACTCCTTTAGCTTTTTCTTATCTGTGAAGCTCTTTATCTGCCCTTCAATTCTGAATGATAGCTTTGCTGGGTAGAGTAATCTTGGTTGTAGGTTCTTGCTGTTCATCACTTTGAATATTTCTTGCCACTCCCATCTGGCCTGCATAGGGAGGATATAGAATTCAACTATCTGCATAGTTTCTGTTGAGAAATCAGCTGAAAATCGTATGGGTGCTCCCTTATAGGTAATTAACTGTTTTTCTCTTGCTGTTTTTAATATTCTCTGTCTTTTGCTCTTGGCATTTTAATTATCATGTGCCTTGGTGTGGTACTCTTTGGATTCCTTTTGTTTGGGGTTCTGTGTGCTTCCTGGACTTGTAAGTCTATTTCTTTCACCAGGTGGGGGAAGTTTTCAGTCATTATTTCTTCAAATAGGTTTTCAGTGTCTTGATCTTTCTCTCTTCTGGCACCCATAATTCTGACATTGGTACACTTGAAGTTGTCCCAGAGGCTTCTTACACTATCTTTAACTTTTTGGATTCCTTTTTCTTTTTCAGTTGAGTATTTTTTGCTTCTTTTGAGTGTTTTTTGCTTCTTGGTATTTCAATTCTTTGACTTGATTCTTGCGTTCCTCTAGTCTGTTGTTGGGTCCCTGTATAATATTTTTTATTTCAGTCAGTGTATGTTTAATTTCTAGTTGGTCCTTTCCATATCTTCGAGGGTCTTGTTATATTTATCGGCCTTTTCTAGGATATTCTTGAAAAGCTCTATAACCGTGGTTTTGAATTCTATATCCAGTCGTTTGTTTTCCTCCGTTTCTTTCATTTGTGATCTGTTTCTTTGTCGCCGCATTTTCACTGCTTCCCTGAGTTGGTACGGTAGCTTTGTGTGCTAGGTTTCCTTTATGGCCCAGTGGGTCGGCCTCCCAGTTACCTGAGGTGGACACTCTTGGTGCACCCCTTTGTGGACTGTGTGTACAGCCTTGTTGTAGTTAAGTCTTGATTGTTGTTGGTATCACTGGGAGGAATTGATCTCCAGGCCAGTTGGCGGTGAGGATCAGCTGTGTCTACGCTGGGAGAAGTTTGGTGCTGGAGACAGCCTTATAGGATTAGACTTGCCAAACTGCAAAAGCCTCTGTGTTCAGCTTGGATGGGGTGGAGTCTCAGGGCAGAGCAGACAGTCTTGGCTTCCCGTCAGCCCTGCCCTTGTGCACACGCCTCCAGACCTCTGCCTTCCCGGCTCCCAAGCCTCTGCCCGAGAGTCCAGATTCCCCCCGCCACAGCGTGGGTTTCCAGGGGCTCACCTAGAACGGGTTCAGTGCAGTCAGAACTGGGGTTCAGTGCAGTCAGGAGCTTTGACTCCCTTCTGCTAGGGAAAGCCTGTGGCAACCTCCTCAGTCTTTGTGCGCACTGGCGCACGCGTCTCCAGAACCCCTAACCCTCCAGACCCCCTCCCCCGGGTCTCCGAGTCTCCAAGTGCCTTTCTCTCTACCTGACAGTCCAGATTCCCCCTGTATGAGCCTGGGTCCATGGGGTTTCGCCAGGAACCGGGGTTCAGTGCAGTCGGAACTGGGGTTCAGTGCAGTCAGGGGCTTCCTTCCCCCTCCTGCCGGAGAAAGTCAGCCAGGCTCTCAGCCGCCCTTCCTCTCTGTGCACACAAAGACCCTTTGCTGTACCTCCACCCTTTGCCGTTCCTCCAATTCTCCGTGAGCTTTTCTCTGTCCTTCTAGTTGTAGAATTTCCACTCAGCCAGCTTTCCTGTGGTTCTGGATGGTGTCCGTTCTGTCTTTTAGTTGTAGTTTTGAAATTGTTGTGCGATGCAGCGGTTTAGGTGCTTACCTATGCCGCCATCTTGGTTTCTCCTTCCCTGATGATTACTGATGCTGAGAATCTTTTAATGTATCTGTTGGCATTTTGTATACCTTCTTTGGGAAAATTTCTATTTAGGCCCTTTGCCAAATATTAAATTGGATTTTTTTGCTATTAAATTGTATGAATTCCTTATATATTATGAATATTAACCCCTTATCAGATACATGGCTTGTAAATACTTTCTCTCATTTCATGAGTTGCCTTTTCATTTTGTTGATCTTTTCTTTTGCTGTGCAGAAGCTTTCTAGTTTGATATAGTCCCCTTTGTTTATTTTTGTTTGTGTTGCTTATGTAATTTTATTTTAAGAAATTTTCATTTGTGCCCCAGCTGGTTTGGCTCAGTGGATAGAGAGTTGGCCTGTGAACTGAAGGGTCCCGGGTTTGATTCTGATCCAGGGCACATGCCTGGGTTATGGGCTCAATCCCCAGTAGGCGTTATGCAAAAGGCAGCTGATGAATGATTTTCACCATTGATGTTTCTATCTCTCTTTCCCTCTCCCTTCCTCTCTGAAATCAATAAAAATATATGTAGTCCTAGCCGGTTTGGCTCAGTGGATAGAGTGTCAGCCTGTGGACTGAAGGGTCCCTGGTTCAGTTCCAGTCAAGGGCATGTACCTTGGTTGTGGGCACATCCCCGGCGGGGGTGTGTGTGTGTGTGTGTGTGTGTGTGTGTGTGTGTGTGTGTGTGTGTGTGTGTGTGTGCAGGAGGCAGCTGACTGATGTTTTTCTCTCATCGATGTTTCTAACTCTCTATCTCTCTCCCTTCCTCTCTGTAAAAAGTCAATAAAATATATTTTAAAAATATATATGTAAAAAAAGAAAGAAACTTGCATTTGTGCTGCTAACTCAAACTTAGTCACCTAAAAACTAAAGTTTGCCATGAAAGTGCATGAAATGAGAGGGGCAAAACCTTGAGCAAAACTGGGCTTGATATCTCCATTTCTTTTCCTTTGAGAAGATGAATACTTCAGAGAGAGAAGGTCAGGAGAGCAGACTGCCAATCCTGATAAAAAATATCTTTTCAGTCCTGACCGGTTTGGCTCAGTGGATAGAGCGTCAGCCTGCGGACTCAAGGGTCCCAGGTTTGATTCCAGTCAAGGGCATGTACCTTGGTTGCGGGCACATTCCTGGTGGGGGGTGTGCAGGAGACAGCTGATCGATGTTTCTCATCAATGTTTCTAACTCTCTATCTCTCTCCCTTCCTCTCTGTAAAAAATCAATAAAATATATTTTTTAAAAAAATCTTTTCAGTAGCTGGAGGTAGGTGTCTACTCAAAGGATAGAAGACATTGTTTGGGTATTCAGCCCCTTAAATGCTGTGCTGCTGAGTGTAATCCAAAGGTGGCTACCCAACCTAGCTATGCAAAGCTCATTATAAAGTTCTTTGGATATAGTGGGGACCCTCTCCTGACATCTTTCACGTCCAGGAAAATAAAAATGATGTAGTATAAACCTGCTGTGGAAAGCTAGCAAACAAAAGGGAAGATGAGAAACTCTTCATAGAGCTAAGGCAAGAGAATAGAGCTGGGAAAGAAGACCTCAAGCAGAATCTGTAAGATAGCAATCTGTAATAATAGAAGCGTAATATGTTAATTAGACCAGACAGATGAACGACCTTCCGGATGAGGCCACGGCAGCGGGGGCCAAGGCAGAGGCAGTTAGGGCTGATCAGGCAAGCAGGCAAGCAGTTAGGGGCGATCAAGGCAGGCAGGAGAGCGATTAGAGGCATTCAGGCAGGCAGGCACGCACAGTGGTTAGGGGTGATCAGGCAGGCAGGGGAGCAGTTAAGGGCAATCAGGCAGGCAGGCAGAGTGGTTAGGGGTGATCAGGCAGGCAGGCAAGCGATCAGTTTAGGGGCAATCAGGCAGGCAGGCCAATGGTTAGGAGCCAGCGGTCCCAGATTGCGAGAGGGTGCAGGCCAGACTGAGGCCCAGTGAATTTCATGCACTGGGCCTCTAGTAATGATTATAAAAGTGAATCTATAAAGAGACAGAAGCTCTTTTCTTATGAAAATCATAAACTGAGTAGTAAAGAGAATGAAAGACATTCCAAACAAGTTCTAGTACAATTACACTTGGGTGATACAATGAAGACAATTAATATAAATTTCCAAGTGATCTATAAGTATTTTCAAAATAAAAAGTTTTTTATAACTATGTTTTACCTGAAGCCAACATAGTTTCCCATGACGACACACATTAGCTCCTTCTGCAGCCACACTCAAAACACTCTGCTTCTTAATGTGGAGCATCTGGTAATAAAAGAAGAAAATAGAATTCTCCAGGGAGTTAATTTTGCAATTATAACATAATGAATGACAGAAGGAAAATACCTAGCAGTGAACAAAGTGGATCATATTTTTTAAACTCATAAAATCTGACTGATCCAAAACAGGTATCTGCTAAACACACACACACACACACACACACCATCACTGAACACTTCTGATCCTCTTTTTAGCTTTCACAAAATTATTCCACAACTGGAAAATAAATCACTCATATCCCAAATACTAGTAAGAATTAAAAATTCAGATACTTTATGTTACCAATGGTGTTATAAAGATTTCTTGTCTTTATGGCCAAACTCCACATCAAAGAATAGCACCCTAACACAGAGCAATTTATCGTTCCTGATGGGAAATCACATAGTGGCTGAGTTTCACAGTACCTACTGTTCAGAATCAGAGAAACAAGGACTCAACAGGTCCCTTTAAGTCTTGGATTCATTCAATTACTCAAAATTGAAAAGTGGTATGTCTGGTACATATGCTAGTCCTTTGACTATCTACAATATTATCCTATTCCAAAACATCACATAATTCTAAGATACTTAATCCACAATATGAAAATATCTACATGATACAACATTCTCTCCATTTTATACGTAGGTAAATTACTCAAGAATACAAGGGCATGGTAACTACTATACACTGAGCACAATATTTTCCCTTAAAGAGCATATTGTTCTACATGCTGAGTATCTTTTATCACTGATGAAAAAAAGGGAATGAAGGTTAATTCCATCCTCAAACAACAACAAGAAGGCTGCAGAACCAAGAACAAAAGTTGTATTTCCCTATTGATAAGAATTTCCAACTACCTCTTCAAATCTCCAAAGCAAAAGTTCTTATCCCATTTTTGTTGTCATAGACCCTTTAAAGAATCTCTTGACTATAAAGAATTATTAAAATTAATTTAAAAGTGGGCAAGAGAATAGATACTTCTCTGAAGAAGATATACAAGTAGCCAAAAAGGACCTGAAAACACAGTCAGCATTATTAGCTATCAGAGAAATGTAAATCAAAACCACCAGATACCATTTTATACTACTAGGATGGCTATACAGGCAGTCCTCGGGCTATGTTGAACTCACGTACCTCGTTTCATGGTTACATCGCCATCTCCCATTTATTTGTAAAAAAAAAAAAAAGTTCTGTCATTTTGACGTATGACATATGTGCTTTATGTTTTTTATCATTTATTTACCACAAGTAAAGATCAGGAATTTTTATATTTCTCTTACATTTTTTTTACTGTTTCACTTAATAACTGCTGTGCATGTGTTCCATATGAGTGATCTAGGTGCTTATGTAGTTGAGTTCTGACTTACGGCAAAAATTGCTGTAAGTCACGCCATAGGAAGGATCTCTGACGTAACCTGAAGACCTACTGTAATTAAAATGACAAATAACATAGGCTTTAAATATCATTAGAAGCTAATTTTAATTTATATCTCCATCTCAGACCTTTCTCCTCATCTCTAGACTTAGGTTGACAGAAACTAAACTCCTAATTATCTCCCCCAATACTTCTCTACCCATAGTCTTTCCCATCTCAGTTTAATAGCCACACCACATTTCAGTGGAGAATGTGTAGAAATTGGAACCCTCATATCCTGTCGGTGGGAATATAACTTTGGAAAACAGTATGATCAATCAAAAATTAAACATAGAGCCCGGCTGGTGTGGCTCAGTGATTGAGAGTCAACCCATGCACCAAGAGGTCACCAGTACGATTCCCAAGCAGTGCACATGCCCGGGTTGTGGTTTGATCCCCAGAAGGGGCGTGCAGAAAGCAGCTGATTGAAGTTGATGTTTTTCTTTCATCAATGTTTCTATCTTTCTCTCCCTTCCTCTCTCTCTGAAATCAATAAAAACAGACAACAGAGAAACCAAGATGGCGGCATAGGTAAGCACCTAAACCGCTGCATCGCACAACAATTTCAAAACTACAACTAAAAGACAGAACGGACACCATCCAGAACCACAGGAAAGCTGGCTGAGTGGAAATTCTACAACTAGAAGGACAGAGAAAAGCTCATGGAGAACAGGAGGAAACCGCAAAGGGTGGAGGTACAGCAAAGGGTCTTTGTGTGCACAGAGAGGAAGGGCGGCTGAGAGCCTGGCTGACTTTCTCCGGCAGGAGGGGGAAGGAAGCCCCTGACTGCACTGAACCCCAGTTCCGACTGCACTGAACCCCGGTTCCTGGCGAAACCCCATGGACCCAGGCTCATACAGGGGGAATCTGGACTGTCAGGTAGAGAGAAAGGCACTTGGAGACTCGGAGACCCGGGGGAGGGGGTCTGGAGGGTTAGGGGTTCTGGAGATGCGTGCGCCAGTGTGCACAAAGACTGAGGAGGTTGCCACAGGCTTTCCCTAGCAGAAGGGAGTCAAAGCTCCTGACTGCACTGAACCCCAGTTCTGACTGCACTGAACCCCAGTTCCACACGAGCCCCTGGGATCCCACGCTGTTGCGGGGGGAATCTGGACTCTCGGGCGGAGGCTCGGGAACCAGGGAAGGAAGAGGTTTGGAGGCAAGTGTGCACGCGCACGAGGGCAGGGCTGACGGGAAGCCAAGACTGTCTGCTCTGCCCTGAGACTCCACCCCATCCAAGCTGAACACAGAGGCTTTTGCAATTTGGCAAGTCTAATCCTATAAGGCTGTCTCCAGCACCAAACTTCTCCCAGCGTAGACACAGCTGATCCTCACAGCCAACTGGCCTGGAGGTCAATTCCTCCCAGTGATACCAACAACAATCAAGACTTAACTACAACAAGGCTGTACACACAGTCCACAAAGGGGTGCACCAAGAGTGTCCACCTCAGGTAACTGGGAGGCCGACCCACTGGGCCATAAAGGAAACCTAGCACACAAAGCTACCGTGCCAACTCAGGGAAGCAGTGAAAATGGTGCCAAAGAAACAGATCACAAACGAAAGAAATGGAGGAAAACAAATGACTGGATATAGAGTTCAAAACCCCAGTTATAAGGCTTTTCAAGAATATCCTAGAAAAGGCCGATAAATAAAACAAGACCCTCGAAGATATGAAAAGGACCAACTAGAAATTAAACATACACTGACTGAAATAAAAAAATATTATACAGAGACCCAACAACAGACTAGAGGAACGCAAGAATCAGGTCAAAGAATTGAAATACGAAGAAGCAAAAAACACTCAACCGAAAAAGCAAAAAGGATAAAAAATCCAAAAAGTTGAAGATAGTGTAAGAAGCCTCTGGGACAACTTCAAGCGTACCACCATCAGAATTATGGGGGTGCCAGAAGAAGAGAGAGAGCAAGATACTGAAAACCTATTTGAAGAAATAATGACTGAAAACTTCCCCCACCTGGTGAAAGAAATAGACTTACAAGTTCAGGAAGCACACAGAACCCCAAACAAAAGGAATCCAAAGAGGACCACACCAAGACACATCATAATTAAAATGCCAAGAGCAAAAGACAGAGAATATTAAAAGCAGCAAGAGAAAAACAGTTAGTTACCTACAAGGGAGCACCCATATGATTGTCAGCTGATTTCTCAACAGAAACTATGCAGGCCAGATGGGAGTGGCAAGAAATATTCAAAGTGATGAAGAGCAAGAACCTACAACCAAGATTACTCTACCCAGCAAAGCTATCATTCAGAATTGAAGGGCAGATAAAGAGCTTCACAGATAAGAAAAAGCTAAAGGAGTTCATCACCACCAAACTAGTATTATATGAAATGCTGAAAGGTATTCTTTAAGAAGAGGAAGAAGAAAAAAGTAAAGATAAAAATTATGAACAACAAATACATATCTATCAACAAGTGAACCTAAAAATCAAGTGAATTAAAAACCTGAGGAATAGAATAAACTGGATAATATAATAGAATCAGGGGCATAGAAAAGGAATGGACTGATAATTCTCAGGGGGAAAAGGGTATGGGAGGGTGCAGGAAGAGACTGGACAAAAATCGTATTGCTATGGATGAGGACAGTGTGGGGGAGGTAAGGGCAGACGGTGGGGTGGGAACTGGGATGAGGGGAGCTATGTGGGGAAAAAAGGAGAAACAATTATAATAATCTGAATAAAGATTTATTAAAGACAAAAATAAATAAAATCAATAAAAACATATTTAAAGAGAAAATTAAACATAGTTACAATATGACCCAGCAATTCCACTTCCAAGAAAAATGAAAACATATGTCCAGACAAAAACCTGTAGGTGAATGTTCATAGCATTATTTATAATAGCCAAAATGTAGAAACAATCCAAATGCCCATCAAATATCTAAAGGATAAATGAAATATCTAAAGGACAAAGAAATATTTGGCAATAAAAATAAGTGAAATACTGATACAAGCTATTACATAAATGAAAATGTTATGCTAAGCAAAATAAACCAGTGACAAATGTCAATATAATGTATAATCCCATTTTTGTGAAATGTTCTGAACAGGCAAATCCATAGAGGCAGGAAATAGATTAGTGGTTTCCCAAGGCTAGTGAGGGGTTAGAGGTGATGGCTAAGGCGTATGGGGTTTCTTTTGGGGTTACTGAAAATGTTCTAAAATTATTTCTGGTGATGGATGTGCAATTCTGTGAATATGCTAAAAGACAGGGAATTGTACATTTTAAATAGGTAAATTTTTTGGCATGTGGGTTAGATCTCAATAAAGCTGTTTTTTTTTTTTTAAAAAAAATAATTTGTTGAAAGTTTATGCTCCTGCCCTGGCCAATATGGCTGTTGGTTGGAGTGTCGTCCCTTACACCCAAAAGTCATGGGCTCGATTACTGGTCAGGGAACATACCCAGATTGCAGGTTTGATTCTCTCCTCGGTCAGGGTAAGAGCAGAAGGAAACTGATTGATATTTCTCTTTCTCACATGGATGTTTCTCTCTATTACTCTCTCTCACTCTCCCTTCCTCTCTCTAAAATCAATAAAAAACACCATATCCATGCAGGAGACAGCTGATCAATGATTCTCTCATCACTGATGTTTCTGTCTCTCTCTTCCCTCTCCCATACTCTCTGTAATCAATAAAAATATATATTTAAAAAACAAACATATCCTCGGGTGAGGAATATATATATAAAAGAAAGGCAACTCTTCCTTTAAAAATGCATCCATGCAGATAAGAGCATAACTTTGCACCTAAATAGAAAGTGTAACCCTGGAAGTGCATCTGAGAACAGTATCCTCAGCTGAATAATTAGTTACTGCCATGTCTCAAATTAATAAATGCTTATAGAGAAATTGCCTAAACAGACCATCTAGAATTGTCTCTTTAAAATATGAGTAAAAACGAATTTCTTACTCTCTTCTAAAAGTGCCAATGGTGCCCAGGCACAATAGCTCAGTCAGAGCGTCATCCCCCCAACCAGTCAGGACACGTACAAGAAGCAACCAATGAATGCATAAATAAATGGAACAACAAATAGATGTCTCTGTCTCCCTTCCTCTCTCTAAAATCAGTAAATAAAATGTAAATAAATAAATAGTTGGAACCAAGATGGTTGCATAGGTAAACACCTAAACTGCTGCCTCACACAACAATTTCAAAACTACAACTAAAAGACAAAATGTCTATCACTCAGAACCACGGGAAAGCTGGCTGAGTGGAAGTTCTACAACTAGAAGGAAAGAGAAAAGAGCATTGAGACGTGCACAAGCGCTGAAAAGCTGAGGTACGGAGGCACACGAATCGGGCTGGCGACGAGCGACTGGATGCGATGCTTTTTTCAATCTGAAGGGAGACAAGCTACCGATTACTCTGAACCCCAGTTTCTGGGGAGACGCTGGGGACCCAAACTCCTACAGGGAGAAGCTGGACTGTCTGCCATTGTGTCGGAAAGTGAGGGTGGTTTTCTTGCAGAGGTGTGCGCTGCAATCATTGTTTACTGTGCTGGGGTGCGGGACGCGGGGACTTAGAAACGCGGAAATGCAGAAATGGCTGACTGGCAGCCATTGCTGTTTGCCACGCCCTAGCCTAGTGACTCCCTGAGACCGCACCCCACACAATCTACAAACCCACAATCTACAAATCTACAAGCTCCATGCAGCAGCTTTTGCATATAAATGGCCTGCCCTATCACAGCTTAACCTAACAAACTGCAGCTCTGGTCAGACAGCTCCAAAACCTCCAAATCCCAAGCAAAGAGAAGAAAAACTGTAGTTCTCGCTGTAGCTCCTGCTGGGTGGCCTCAGACAGTAGCTGACCTGCACCCCACTGGAGATCCAGAAGCTAGTATATCTAGTGATCAGTGTGAGATGACACCAGATTTCAACTACTCACATCTATAAGTGACACATTCAAGAGTCAGACTCAGTGAGCACCAAAGCCCCACTGAAACAAGTCCTGCTCCATAAGCGTGTCTCCAGCACAGCAGTTCTTCCATTATAGACACAGCGGGTTCTCACAGCTAATTGGCCTGGAGGTCAATTCCTCCCAATGTACCAACAGCAATCAAGGCTTAACTACACCAAGACTTTGCATTCAGCCCACAAAGGGGTGCACCAAGAGTGTCCACATCAGGTGATAGGCTGAACCACTGGTCACCTACCACAGAAAACCACTCCATCAACACAGGGAAGCAGCAAAATGCGGAGAAAAAGAAACATGTCACGAATGAAAGAAGTGGAGGAAAGCAAACAACTGGACATAGAATTCAAAACCACATTTATAAGGTTACCCAAGAATCTTCTAGAAACCGCCAAGAAACTTGATGAGACCTCCGAGGAGCTTAGTGAGACCTTCAAGGACCTTAATGAGAATGCCAAAAAAATGGAAAAGGACCAGTCAGAAGTGAAGCATACACTGTCTAAAATAAAGAATATACAGAAACTCAAATGTAGATCAATGTACCCCAAGAATCAAACCAAAGATCTGAAATATGAGGAAACAAAAAACACCCAACCAGAAAAACAAAAAGAAAAAAGAATCCAAAATATGAAGATAGTGTAAGGAGCCTCTGGGATAACTTCAAGCGTACCAACATCCAAATTTTTGGGGTGCCAGAAGAAGAGAGAGAGCAAAATACTGAAAACCTATTTGAAGAAATAATGACATAAAACTTTCCCTACCTGGTGAAAGAAATAGACTTACAAGTTCAGGAAGCACACAGAACCCAAAACAAGAGGCATCCAAAGAGGGCCACACCAAGACACATCATAATTAAAATGCCAAGGGCAAAAGACAAAGAGATAATCTTGAAAGCAGGAAGAGCAAAACAGTTAGTTACCTAAAAGGGAGTCCCATATGACTGTCAGCTGATTTCTCAAAAGAAATTATGCAGGCCAGAAGGGAGTGGCAAGAAATATTCAAAGTGATGAACAGGAAGAACCTACAACCAAGATTACTCTACCCAGCAAAGCTATCATTCACAATTGAAGGTTAGATAAAGAGCTTCACAGATAAGAAAAAGCTAAAGGAGTTCATCACCACCAAACCAGGATTATATGAAATGCTAAAGGGTATTCTTTAAGAAGAGGAAGAAGAAGAAAAAGGTAAAAATAAAAATTATGAACAACAAAATGACAACAAATACATACCTACCAACAAGTGAATCTAAAAATCAAGCGAATAAAAAATTTGATGAACAGAATGGACTGATGAATATAATAGAATCAGGAACATAGAAAGGGAGTGGACTGACAATTCTCAGGGGGAGGAGGTGTGAGGGGTGGGGGAAGAGATTGGACAAAAATCTTACACCTGTGAAGACAGTGGTGGGGGGTAAGGGCATGGGGTGGGGTGAGGAATCAGGTGGAGGAGAGCTATGGGGGGAAAAAAGAGGAACACCTGTAATCATCTGAATAAAGATTTACTTTAAAAAAATAAATAATTAAATGTATGAATGGCCCTGGCCGGTTTGGCTCAGTAGATAGAGCATTGGCCTGTGGACTGAAGGGTCCCAGGTTCAATTCCCAGTCACAGCAGGTGCCCAGGGTTTCGGGCTCAATCCCCAGTGAGGGGCGTGCAGGAGGCGACCATTCCATGATTCTCTCACATCATTGATGTTTCTATCTCTCCGTCTCCATTCCTGAAATCAATAAAAAATATTAAAAGAAAAAAGTATGAATGGCTGTCCATCTCACTCAAGTCAAATTTAAAATTCTTATAATGTCTATAAAAGCCCTAACTGATATACTCCTGTCTCCTCTAATTTCCTATCACTCTTCTTCATTGTGATCCCTGCTGTTTCTTCACACAAGTCAAGTGTGCCTTATCTTAGGGTCTTGGCACTTGCTAATTACACCTTCTTTAATTTTCTTACCTAGATAGCCACATTACTGGCTCCTTTCTTTCAGGTCCGTGTCCCTAACTCACCTTTTCACAGAGATTTTCTCTAAAACTAGGAATTGCCTGTCATTCTAGTCACTACACTACATGTTATTTTTCTTCATAAAACTTATCACCAGATTATATACAATTATTTATTTCCTTACACTAAAATGTAAGCTTCTTGAGGACTGGGAATTGAAGACTGTTTTACCCCACACCTCAGAACAGTGCCTGGCATATGGCAGACACTCAAATATTTTGTTGAATTATTAGAGAAAACATCAATGATCTTATAAGAGAAAAATTTGTGAGACACAGACAAGATACTCATATGGAGACAATACTGGGAATGATTGAAGGCAACTTACTGCAGCACCAAACTTCTGCTGGAACTGGTCAATGACTGTGTATGTCACCTCTTCTTCCTCTACAGGGAAATGATGGTATTAGATATATTTATCTTTCTTGGAAATAAAATAGCTCTCCCACTAATTTTAGCCATATTAATGGAATACGACTCTATTGCAACTCAAATGTTTAATGTTATTTCATTTTCACCTGCATCAGCTCATCACACAGTGAGCACTATTAGCATCCTGCTTAACAACTGAGAATAAACAAAAGCCTCACAAGTGATAATTTTATGAATTGGACAATTTAGTCACTTTTTGTAATAACCCAGTAATGTTTCCCTCCTCATAGGTTTATGTCTTAAATACTTCAAGACACACACTTTTTGAAAGCATGTTCATAATTTTAAAAAATAACACTTTTGATAAATTAAGTCCTGGAAATGGGCCAATGTCCACACTTCTGGGATTCTCTGGGTTCTGAAAGTTAATTACTTTTTAATTATGTAATTTAAAAGATTATTGGGATAGCCCAGCCAGTGTGGCTCAGTGGTTGAGTGTTGACCTATGAACCAGGAGGTTGGGGTTTGATTCCTGGTCAGTGCACATGCTCAGGTTGCAGGCTCCATCCCCAGTAGGGGGCGTGCAGGAGGCAGCCGATCAATGATTCTCTCATCATTGATGTTTCTAGCTCTCTCTCCCTCTCCCTTTCTCTCTGAATTCAATAAAAATCTATTTTTAAAATGTTTAAAAGATTATAGGTATAGAGTATTTCATCTCTCAACCTCTGAATCTTTGGGGTGGCATAGGATACAGTCCATGCATCTCTTTCTTTTTTCTATCCATACTCACTTCCTTGGTGACTTATCTCATCTAGTCTCAAGGCTTTAAATATCATTTATAGGCTAACTCTTAAATATGTTTCTCCATCTCAAACCTTTCTCCTCATCTCTAGATTTACATTCAAACTTAACAGAAACTAAACTCTTAATTATTTTTCCCAAACCTTTTCCATCCAGTCTTTCCCATCTCAGTTTCAGCAACACCATACTTCAGGATACTCAGGCCCAAACCCCTGAAATCATCCTTGATTCCTCTCTTTCTCTCACATCCATATCTGATCTACCAGTAAATCATGAATGCTTCACCTCAACAAACACCCAAAATTCTACCACCTCTTACCAATCATACTGCCACCACTAGGATCCAAGTTTCACCATACTCTCTCATTATAAAATTATTTCAATAGCCTCCTAAGGGTATTCATGCTTTCACCCTTGTCTTCCTTTCAGTATCCTATCTCATAAAAGAGTAATATGCAAATTAACCATCACTCTGCTACACCACAAGCTACACCCACCAGCCAATCAGGAGCGAGTATGTAAATTAACCCAACCAAGATGGCTGCAGCCACGGAGCGAGCAGGAGGCTTGGGTTTCCCCAGCAATGGAGGAAGTCAAGCTTTCCGCACACCCTGGCCGGCCCAGGCCTCCACTCAAGGCTACAAAGTTTCAATTATAGAAGATAAATAAATCCCAACAAAAATGGCTGTGGCCATGGAGCAAGCAGGAGGCTTGGCTCTGCTCAAGACTACAAAGTTTCAATTATAGAAGATAAATAAATCCCAAATACCAGGGCCTCCGCTTGGGTCACCGGGTGGCGTGGCCGGCTTGCAAACCACCACTGGCCCCTCGCCCAGGCTGCCCCACACCCCAAGGGAACCCCCGCCCTGATCTGGGACACCCTTTAGGACAAACCAGCTGGCCCCCACCCATGCATCAGGCCTCTATCCTATCTAATAAAAGAGTAATATGCAAATTAACCATCACTCCAATATACAAGATGGCTACCCCCATGTGGTCAAAGATGGCTGCCCCATGTGGACACAAGATGGCCACCACAAGATGGCCAGCAGGGAGGGCAAATGGGAGGGACCAGACCTGCAAGGGAGGGCAGTGGTGGTTGATCACGCCAGCAGGGGAGGGTAATTGGGAGGGACCAGGCCTGCAAGGGAGGACAGTTGGGGGCAATTAAGCCTGCAGGGGAGAGCAGTTAGGGGTGACCAGGCTGGCAGAGGAGGGAAGTTGGGGGCAACCAGGCCTGCATGGAAAGGCAGTTAGAGGGGACCCAAGCCTGCAGGGGAGAGCAGTTGGTGGGGAGGGACCAGGCCTGCAGGGGAGGGCAGTTAGGGGTAACCAAGCTGGCAGGGGAGCAGTTAGGCATCAATCAGGCTGGCAGGGAAGTGGTTAGGGGGTGATTAGGCTAGCAGGCAGAAGCGGTTAGGGGCAATCAGGAAGGCAGGCAGGTGAGAAGTTGGGAGCCAGCAGTCCTAGATTGTGAGAGGGATATCCGACTGCCCATTTAGGCCCGATCCCACCGGGCAGTCAGACATCCCTCGAGGGGTCCCAGATTGGAGAGGGTGCAGGCTGGACTGAGGGACACACACCTCCATGCACGAATTTCATGCACCAGGCCTCTATTCTATACATATATAAAAGACTAATATGCTAAGTGTCCTTCCCACCATCCAACCTGTCGCTATGATGTGCACTGACCACCAGGGGACAGATGCTCAACGCAGGAGCTTCTGAGATGCAGTGACTTGGCAGTGGTGGTTCTCGGGTGACACACCCCAAAACCAGAGAGGTGGGAGCCCGATTCCTCACAGGGCCACACTGTTTTACCTTTGGCCATGGGTTATGTAGTTGCTGGGGTACTGTCAGCCCTGAATATGGTTTACTGCACACTTGCATTTTCGTTTCACACCCTGTACGACAGCAACTTTGCAGAGTGCCCTCTTGCATTCCGAGACCCCTCGGGGGATGCTAGAGAGCTGATTTTGGCCCAATCTCCACAGGTCAGGCTGAGGAACCACACCTCCCAGGCTGAGGAATCACACCTCCGCTCACTCCACAGACACTGGGGAGGGACTGCGGAAGGTTGGCTCCAGGGTGTGTCTAGCTCATCTTGCCCAGTCCCGCCCTGCCAGCCACCTTCTAATTAATTTCCTTTCTTTTTATTTTTAATTTCCTTTCAATTTGCACTAATCTGTGCACCAGGACGCTAGTCTCTCTATAAAGCATTTAGACTGGCCTTGTTAAAAGAGAACTCAGATCATGTTACTTTTCTGCTCAAAATTCTCCAATGGGGCCCTGCTAGTGTGGCTCAGTGGTTAAGCATCGAGCTATGAACCAGAAGGTCATGGTTTGATTCCTGGTCAGGACATATGGCCAGGATGCGGGCTCAATCCCCAGTGTGGGTTGTGCAGGAGGCAGCCGATCAATAATTCTCTGTCATTATTGATGTTTCTATCTGTCCCGCCCTTCCCTTCATCTCTGAAATCAATAAAAATATACATTTTTTTAAAAAACATAAACCACACAAAAAAAAACCTCTCCAATGGGAAATAAAAGCTTTAAAATAGTAACAACAGTATAAAAACACGAAATACTTAGGGATAATTATGGCTAAAGATATGTAAGACATGCTGAGAACTACAAAACTCTGCTGAGAAATTTAAGATCTAAATAAATGGAAAGATATACTAGGTTAATAGATTGGAATATTCAATATTGTTAAGATGCCAATATTCTCCAATCTAGCAATTCAATGCAATCCCAATAAAAATTCCAGCAAGGTTGTTTTTTGAGTGTGGTGGTTCTTTTTTTTCTTTTTTTTGGGGTAGAAATTAACAAGCTGATTCTAAAGTTCATAGGGAAATGTAAAAGACATAAAATAGCCAAAACAACTTTGAAAAAGAACTAATACCACCTCATTTCAAGAATAAATCAATAGTAAATAAAACAGTCTATTATTGGTGTAAAGATAGAAAATTAAATCAATGTAACAAAACTGAGTGTCAAGAAATAAACCTACACATTTATAGACAACTGATACTTGACAAAAGTACAAAAGTAATTGAGTGGAGAATACAGTCTTTTCAACAAACGGTTATTCACGTGCAAAAAAAAAAAAAGAACTTTGATCCATACCTCACATCTTATATAAAAATTAACTGAAAATGAACCATAGACCTAAATGTAAACCTAAAACTATGAAACATCAAGGAGAAAATATGTGACTTTGAGTTGGGATAAAATTTCTTAGATATAACATCAAAAGCATAATCCATAAAAGAAAATATGGAAAAATTGTAGTTCATCAAAACTTTTAGTCTGCTCTTTGGAAGATACTTTAAGAGAATGAAAAGCCAAACCATAGTCTTAAAGGAAATACTTGCAAAGCATTTATCTGAGAAAAAACTTGTATTCAGAATATACAAAGAACTCCTAACATTGAATTAAAATTCTATATAATAAAAGGATAATATGAAAATAGACCGAACGGCAGAACAACCGAACAACCAATCGCTAAGACTTGCGCTGACCACTAGGGGGCATGTGCAGAACATGGGGGGGGGGTTGGCTGCAGCGGGATGGTGGAGCAGGTGAGCGAGGGTGCCAGACTAAGGCAGGGCGCTGGTTCCTTTCATTGGGGCGAGCCTCTGGTGGTTACTGAAAATTCTTTGCTCCTACTCACCGCGGTCCCACCCAGCGCTTACATCTGCTGCCAGTGCCGGCCCCATTCGCACCTACAAACGGCACCGGAGCTGCTGCTCGCACCCACTGCCGTTGCCTGGCACCAGTCCCAGTTGCTTGGCACCATCAGTGGGTGTGAGCGGCAGCTGCCAGCCCTGATCACTCCTGAGGGGTGACTGGGGCAGCAGCTGCCGCTCGCACCCGCTGCTGGTGCCGGCCCCAATCACTCCATGCCATCAATGGGTTCGAGCGGGGCCAGCACCATCAGCACGTGGGAGCAGCAGGCAGCACAGACAAGGGATCAGGGGCCATGGCGGGAGGGGCCAGGCGGGGCCACAGAGGATGGGCCGAGACCTGCCCCTGTGCTCACTGCAGCCTCATGGCCCACAGTTCCTTTCAAGGTACACAAATTCATGCACTGGGGCCCTAGTACTTCAATAAGAAGATGAGCAAAAGATATAAACAGACATTTTACCAAAGATATTTAATGGCAAATAAGCACATTAAAAGCTCCTCTACATCTTTACTCATTGGGAAAATGATAAATCCAAGAAATCCTCCAGTGGCTTCTCATTTCAGAGTACAAGTCCCTTCAGTGACCTACAACTTCCTCCATGATCCACTGACCCCACTTCATCTCCTACTACTCTCCTTGCTCCAGCTAGACTGATCTCTGCTGTTATGTCAAGATCCTGCCATGTTTCTTTCTCAGAGCCTTTGTATTTGTTCTTTATTCTGCCTAAAAAATATTTCCCATAGATATCTATACAGCTCCATCCCTCACCTTCTCCAGGCCATTAGTCAAATGTCACCATTTAGATAAGGCCTGTTCTGGACACCCTAAATTGTAAAACCACCTTCTCCACAGACTTCTACTCTTTTTTTTATATATATATTTTTTAATTGATCTCAGAGATGAAGAGGGGGAGAGAGAGAGAGAGAAAAACATCAATGATGAAAGAGAATCATTGATCAGCTGCCTCCTGCACACTCCACACTGAGGACCGAGCTTGCAACCCAGGCATATGCCCTAACCAGGAATCGAACTGTGACCTCGTGGTTCATAGGTCGATGCTCAACCACTGAGCCACACTGGCTGGGCCAGACTTCTACTTTTTCTTCTGTTTTTTCTCTCTATAGCATTTGCTACTCTCATACTATATATTAAACTATTTATCTTAATTATTTAGTGTCTATTTCCTCCACCAGGGTTCAATGAGGTAACAGTATACCCAATGTCTGAATATACTGTGCACTCAAATATTAAATAAACAACTGAATCATGGTATTTTATCTTAATTCAGGACCAAGAAGCAATGGCTTAGCTGAGCATTCCATATGGAAACCTGACTTAGGGTTATGCCAACTCTGAAGAGTGCTGAACCACAATAAAGAAAGCCCATCCTTGGGCAGTTTTGCTCAGTATTTAGAGCATCGGCCCTGGGACCAAAAGGTCTTAGGTTTGATTCCTGGTCAAGGGCATATACCTGGGTTGCAGGTATGATCCCTGGCCCCGATCTGGGCATGTTCAGGAGGCAACCAATCCATGTGTCTCTCTCACAGCGGTGTTTCTCTCTCTCTCTTTTCCCCTTCCCTCATTACCTCCCTCTATTCTCTCTAAAAAATCAATGGAAAAAAAATATTCTTCGGGGAGGATTAACAAAAAACAAACAAATAGAAAGCCGAGTACTCACCTGATGGGCTGTACTTGAGGTCATTCAGAAGAGAGGTGATTGGTGCCTCAGGGGCAGGAGGAGGCTCACATACATTTAAGTCTTCATCTTTCATTTTATCCAAACTGGTTCTTTCTGTATTTACACTATGCTTACAAAAAACAATACTCAGGCGAATTGTTCTTTGTTGCTAATGCCATACAAAGATTTTGCCACACATCAAAGATAAGAACTCTAAATCTCCATTTCATAGAGGACCCCATTCATCCACTGCTTACACTGATTTGAATATACCATCTAAAGATGGAAGAAGCCCTAGCCAGCATTGCTTTATGGTTAGAGTGCAGCCTAGGCACCGGAGGGTTGCCAGTTCTATTCTCAATCAAGGGCATGTACCTGGGTAACAGGTCCCATCCCCGCCCCTGGATGGGGTGTGTGTAGGAGGCAACTAATCAATGTGACATATCGATGTTCATCTCTCTTTCTCTCTCTTCCTCTTTCTCTCCCCCCTCTCTCTCTTAAAAGAAAAAAATCAATGAAAAAAATATCCTCACTCCTTAGGTGAGGATTTAAAAAAAAAGATTTGAAAAATAATAAAATACAGATGGAAGGAAATACCCATCTATTTTTTCTCATTTCTATTACCCAACTAGTGAATTAGAGTCAAGGCATTCTACTCTAATGTGTACATCATAATTAAGAAAAGTATTCCAACATACCTAACAGAGGATGCTTTTTCTCCCACTGTACCTTGTTCCACTTCATCCAGTAGTTCCACTGTAAAAGAAACAAATGGCTTGCAACAGTTTCCAATCTAAAAGCAATTAACACCTCCATCTGCACCTGCCCACAGTTTGTCTGTGTACCACAAACAGTAATTGGAAATGAAATATTAGTCCCCAGAGGTCTTTATATGCTAGCATCAGAGTAGAAAAGACTATCGAAAGTACTGATGCCTCCTAATATTTTTATTTTTCAATTACAGTTGACATTCAATATTATATTAGTTTCAGATGTACAGTATAGTGGTTAGATATTTATATCTTTTTTTAAAATATATTTTATTGATTTTTTACAGAGAGGAAGGAAGAGGGATAGAGAGCTAGAAAGATCGATGAGAGAGAAACATCAATCAGCTGCCTCCTGCACACCCCCCACTGGGGATGTGCCTGCAACCAAAGTACATGCCCCTGACCGGAATTGAACCTGGGACCCTTCAGTCTGCAGGCTGATGCTCTATCCACAGAGCCAAACCGGTTTTGGCAAGATATTTATATCTTATGAAGTGTTTACCCCAATTAGTCTAGTACCCACCTGGCACCATACATAATCCTATATAATAAAAGGCTAATATGCAAATTGTCCCCTTGAGAGTTCGACCGACCAGGAGTTCGACTGCCCGCTATGACAGTGCTGACCACCAGGGGGCAGTGCGGAATAAAGGAAGGCCCTGGCTGGTAGCTGGCAGCCAGCAGTCAGGGGAAGGAAGGCCCTGATCGGCCCTGATCGCTGGCCAGGCCTAGGGACCCTACCTGTGCACAAATTTCATGCACCAGGCCTCTAGTTATTACAATATTATTGACTATATTTTCTATGCTATAATTTACATCCCCATGACTATTTTGTAATTGCCAATCTGTACTTCCTAATCTTTTCACAATTTTTTTTCACCCAGTTCCCAAACTCCAACCCCATCAGGCAACCATCAGTTGGGTTTTCTGAATTTGTTTCTGTTGTTGCAAATGGTAAGATTTTATTCTTTCTTATACCCAAGTAATATTCCATTATATATATGTACCACATCTTCTTTATCCAAATGTATATCGATAGACACTTAGGTTGCAAAGACTCCTAATACTGTGTCCCTTTGTAGCTTCCTTGGCCATTCAGCAGGATTAGGAACCTCTCTACCTGTTCTGTTTACCTTTTTTGTTCCAGGGCACCTCTGTGGTCATACAGATTGGTTCTAGAAATTTCTTTTCTTTTCTGTTCATTCCAATTCCAATGCATCTTTCTTCACACTCTGTACTGTTTTGGGTTTTCTATGAAATCACTTACAAATCTATCCCTTTCAAACTCTCACAGGTTAGTACATTAATATTTCAGTGACATGAAAAGTAATAAAAGCTAGATTCAAAATCACAAAAGATATATCAGAGAAAACATTCCATGAGATTCTGAAACCATTTATTTTTAACCTAGCAGTGCAGGAACGTAGGGAAATATTATAGATCATTGATTTTAAGATGCACATTTTAAACAGCTCTGAAATTGAATATGACTGACAATTGAAAGCCTTTATTTTTTTTCTTAGGGTGGGAAAACAATAGTGTACCTTACAATTAATCGCATCTTAGATTCAATTGTGTGTACTTACTTTTCAGGGAGAAAGGCTCTCAAGGGCCACTCTCAATGTCTCTTTCCCCTAAACTACCTAGAAGTGTGGAGTCTGGGGCAGAGAAAGTGAAATTCACTAAAAACACTGAAATCAATTATTATCCTTCATCATGACAATTTCTATTCAAGGTGCTTTTCAGGAAGACCCCTCCATGTCTGATTGAGCCACAGGACAAAGAAGGAGAAGGCCAGCTTTTGCATCTAAAAGTTATGAACAAAGACTAAGTCCTGAGAAAGAATTTAGGAGGAGATGAAATCCACGTATACAGATCACAAAGTTGATCAGTGGTTAGTATTCTCCTGAGTTAGGAGATGGTAGTAGTGATTCCTTCACTTCCTTTTATAAACCCATCCATAGCCTAGCTTTGTGCCAGATCAGAGCTCTGCTTCTCTTCAAAGGCTAATACTTAAAACACACTTAAGAAGCCCAGCCGATATGGCTCAGTAGTGGTTGAACATTGACCTATGAACCAGGAGATCACAGTTAGATTCCCAGTCAGGGCACATGCCCAGGGTTCCGGGTTTGGTCTCCAGTGTAGGGCAATCAATCAATGATTCTCTCTCATCATCAATGTTTCTCTCTCTCCCTTCCTCTCTGAAATCAATTATATTTTTTAAATTATATTAAAAAAATTTTTTTTCAGAAACCCACTATTGCCCTAGCTAGTTTGTCTCAGTGGTTACAGCGTCGGCCCATGGACTGAAAGGTCGTGGGCTCAATTCCAGTGAAGGGCACATATAGGAGGCAACCAATTGATGTGTCTCTCTCACATCAAAGTTTCTCTCTGTCCTTATCCCTCCCTTCTACTCTCTCTAAAATTCAATGGAAAAAATATCCTTGGGTGAGGATTAACCAAAAAAAAAAAAAAGCATCCCACTTCTGTCACCATTATCACTGACATTGTAAAAAGTTGTTCAAAGGGTCAGAGTTTTACAGTAGCATACTCAGTGACAAAGGATAGTTAGATAGCTGGGTAGAAATGGATCTGGATTGGCAGTCATTAATTTGGTGAGATTTTCATCTCTCTCTAAATTCTACTTCTCTCACAAAACAAAGTACACTTTGAAGCAGCAGTAATTTCTCATTTACAGAAGTCCTTTTCTTTACTCATATTTGCCCCAATGGTAAGAAATGCAGAGCTCTATGCAGTCCCAGATCTCCGACTCCAACACCTTCTCTTCCCTGCACTGATCTTTATTCCTCCTTGGAGGGATTTCTGCTTTTGAGTTCTTGAAAGCAAACAGTTCTTGCTCCCAGCCTTTTTCTTAGGCCATATGGCTTGTTTGAGACACACTGACCAGATGAGCTTCTATACTATTTCAAGCAAACAATTGGACCTACTCTTGCTAAACGGCTTTTCTGGCAGAAATAAAGAACAGAGCTGCTTCCTGTGATTCCAAAACCCAAAAAAGCTCTGAAAACTTTTTTTTCCTGTGCTTCTTTTGGCAGCAAAACCTAAACTGACATACTACTTATAGTCCTATTTTATTCCACTGAGTATGATTATCCACCCATTTCTCTGTAGAAATGTGTTTTACTACAGAGTGCTGCCTAGATCTGCTTGAGGTGTTATGTAGTATGAACAGTATATACTGTGTTAGGTTTCCCAAATGTCCAGTACAATTCTGGATTCTGAAAAATTTGGCCCCAAGGTTTCAGATAAGAGACTGTGAATGTACTGTGAACCTGTAGTGTTCAACTCGCTTGCTGAGCAAGACAATTCCTTTCTGTTCAGATTCCTGACTCTGCCTCTGGCTGAGTTTCTAATAATGAGCACTAGCAATCCTCACATTGTAAAAACCAAGATAACTAAAATTCTCTAAGACTATTTTTGCTCATAATATCCATTGAAACAGTAAGGTAAGGATCAATTCTCAAATACTAACTTTAAAGAGTTCATAAATGCAATCTTAAAGGCAAGATAACAATCATTTTTTTCAAATATTGGAATGCAGCTGTGCAGTAAGTTTACCCCTGCAAATCCCAATACCAGCATTCAAGGACAATGAAGCTCTCACCATTCACAATCTCATGTCCAAAAAACATCTTCACTCCTGGGACACTTCGACCAGTCTCCACATTCTTCACTGTTATAGAAAATAATTCAAATGGTTAATAAAAAATAATACTCCCTAAAACTTTAAGAAAATATGATACTTCTCAAAAGTGCTCAATCTGAGTTTTATAAAAATCCCCAAGTTATTTCCCCCTAAAGAATGAAGAGTCAGTAACAAATTGCAAAGCTATAGCCTTGAAACAAGCAGTATAAAGAACAAGGGGAACCCCAGAGAAACTAAAAGGGCAATGGTATACACTGAATTTAAACTTCTCCAAAGAAGCCCTGACTAGATAGCTCAGTTGGTTAGAGCATCATCCTGACACACCAAGGTTCAGGGTTTAATCTCCCGTCGGGGCACATACAAGAATCAAACTGTGGGAGGAAAGATGGCGGGCTCACGGTGAGCAGCTGTCAAGGGATGAAAATAGGTAAGCCTAGAAGCAAATTTTAAAAGCATTTCCTCTTCAAATCTTTTTCCATACCACTTGATAAGCATCTTGATTCACTATGGCCATATCAGCAGTGAAATGGACAGTATCAAGCAGAACTATCTTGAAATATTTATTTCCAATTCAAAACGGAGCTTTATACTGTGTTTGTCAAAAATCCACATATTCTTCTCTTCCAGATGACTATAATTGCCTAGTAGAACTTGCTTTGACACCTGATGGCAGGACAATAGTTTGCTACCATCCTTCTGTGGATATTCCATATGAACACACCAAGCCTATCCCTCAGCCAGATCCTGCACATATAACTATGAAGAAACACAGGATCAAATACTGAAAACCAGATCAGAAGAAAAAGATAAACACTTTGAGCAAGGACCCATGCTAGAACAACTTAGCAAAATGTTCTTTACTACTAAGCACCGTTGGTATCCTCATGGACAGTATCATACATGTCATAAGAAACTGAAGCCTCCAAAAGACAGACGATATTGAGGTTTTCAGTACTCAAAGAGAAATGCTGTCATGTGCCTCAATTGCCATTTGAGAAAATGCAATCAGATATATTCACTACCTTGTTATATAGTAAAATAATGTCTTTTCATCTAAAAAAAAAAAAAGAATCAAACAGTGAATGCATAAATAAGTGTTTCTCTCTCCTCTTTCCCCTCTCTCTAAAAATCAATAATAAGCCCTAGCTGGTTTGGCTCAATGGATAGAGCGTCTGCCTGCGGACTGAGGGGTCCCGGGTTTGATTCCAGCCAAGGGCACATCCCTGGGTTGCGGGCTCCATCCCCAGTAGGGAGCATGCGGGAGGCAGCCAATCAATGATTCTCTCTCATCATTGTGTTTCTATCTCTCTCTCCCTCTCTAAAATCAATAAAATATTAAATAAATAAAAATCAATAATAAGTAAAAACTTAAACTTCTACCAAGATGCAAGGGCCTTTAGGGCTAAGAATGATATCTATTTACTATATTTCCATTGAATTTTAGTCCACCTAACTCCAGAAATTTGTTCAGGCAGCTATTTCTAGAGTCCACACTCTGTTTCATGCTACGTGCTCAAAAATACTAATTGTCAGGGATAGCAATAAAATTTCTGGCTCAAATACAGGGCTCTTCTCTGAGCAGATAAGGGAATTAGGAAGAGATCTCATGTCTACAGTATGGTATTATTTTTCTAGAAGGAAGTGCTCACAGCAGTTGTATATTTCCACATTTCTCAGTAGTCCAAAATAATTTAGTTTCACCCTCATGATTCCACTGAATATATTTTTACTGAGGTCAAAGACCACCAGCTGCCTATTTCTCAAATCCAAAAAAAAAAAGTTTACAGTATTAACATACTTGGCTCACACACATCCTTTGATACTGTTCTCTCCTTTCTTCTTGGCTTTACAGGACACTCTTTGTTTAGTTCTTTCCTACTAGTGACCTAGAACTACCATACTGAGCACCCACTCCACGCCAGGCACCACGCTGATTATTTCCCTACATTTAATTATCCAGTAACATAATAAGACAGGCATTTCATTATCTGTTATGGAGGAATCTAAGGCTCAGAAAGGTTGAATAATTTGCTTCAAGTCACACTGCTAGTAAGAGACAGAGTTAGAATTCAAACCCAGGTCTCAATGATTTTAATATGTATCTCGTAACCAGTGTTGCACTGTCACCCTGGTTTGCTTCCATTCTCCTTAGCTGCCTCTATCATCTCTGCTTGCAAGTTGATAGTCTCCAGGGTTATGTTCTTCATCCTTTCTCCTTCTTGAATGATCACATCAACTTACTAGCTAGCTGTAGCTATCCTCACATGCATTATTTCTCCAATATGGAATATTTCTCTGAATTCCACTCACATTTTCAACTGACTGATAATAGTTACTTAAGATTTTCAAACTGAATCATATCTTCTCCTAGTGACCAATAAACCTGCTCCTCTTCCCATTTCTATCAATTAATAACTACTATACAACTAATTTTCTGAGTCATAAAAGTAGGAGTCATTTTCCATTGCTCTTTACCTAATGATTACTTGGTTATTCATCCCAACTCCTAAGCATTTATAGAATCTGTCTTCTCTTCACCATTCCTTGCCAAGCCCCATCATTTCTCCTGCATTGGGTCCCTTGTCTGAATAGTTCCTGTCTATTCCCTTTATGTCTAGTTTTTCCCTGCTTCAATCATTCCTTCACACAGCTGACAATGATGTCATACGCTGACTTTGTTCAAATAGTACATAAAATCAGGAAACAAGTGTAAAGAAATATGTTGAGCCGAAACCGGTTTGGCTCAGTGGATAGAGCGTCGGCCTGCGGACTGAAGGGTCCTGGGTTCGATTCCGGGCAAGGGCATGTACCTTGGTTGCGGGCACATCCCCAGTAGGGGGTGTGCAGGAGGCAGCTGATCGATGTTTCTAACTCTCTATCCCTCTTCCTTCCTCTCTGTAAAAAATCAATAAAATATATTTTTTAAAAAAGAAGATAAATATATTTAAAAAAAAAGAAATGTTGAACCTCTCTAGAAACATTTTAAAGCATGCCAAAATGAAATATCACTTGTCTATAAAACTAGCAAAAATCAAGGATACACATGAGCATTTTTAAAAAATCCAATGCTAGATTATTTACTGTAATTTACTCATACATTAGAAGCAAAATAATACACAACCCTTTTGAAAAACTATTTAGAAATATGCATCAAAAACATTTAAACTGCCCTAGCCGGTTTGGCTCAATGGATAGAGCATCAGCCTGCAGACTAAAGGGTCCCAGTTTTAATTCCCATCAAGGGAATTCCAGGTTGTGGGCTCGATATCCAGTATGGGGTGTGCAGGAGGCAACCCATCAATGATTCTCTCTCATCATTGATGTTTCCATCTCTCTCTCCCTCTCTGAAATCAATAAAAAAATTTTTCTCATCTCAAAAAAAAATTTAAACTCTCCCCGGCCAGTGTGGCTCATTGTTTGAGCTTTGACTTATGAACCAGGAGGTCATGGTTCCATTTCCGTTCAGGGTACATGCCCAGGTTGTGGACTCAATCCCCAGTGTGGGACGTGCAGAAGGCAGCCAATCAATGATTCTTACTCTTTTTTTTAAATATGGAACGCTTCATGTTATCCTTGTGCAGGGGCCGTGCTAATCTTCTCTGTATTGTTCCAATTTTAGTGTATGTGCTGCCGAAGGGAGCACTCTTTCTCATCATTGATGTTTCTATCACTCTTTCCTTCTCCCTTCCTCTCTGAAATAAAAAAATTTACTTAAAATGTCCAAATATAAAATTGTATAAGTAAAATTTATTATAATTATAAAATACAACAAATATTTTCAAAGTTTTTAAGCTTATTGCTTTAAAATATTTAGCCTTATTAAATGGAAATTTTAAAACATGAGAAAATGCTTGTTACAGTGTTAACTAAAAAATTGTATATGTGATATACTACAGGATTTATGTCACCTATATAAATATGTGATATTAAAGACTAGAAAAAAATATACCAAAATATGTCATCTGGACTGAAGACTTTATTGAACAAGCATGAGACATTTAGGGATTGTTGTCTATTCAATGCCATTTATTCAGGCTAGAAACGTGCTCAATCTCCCCGCAGAGGGTGGTGATCTACTGGGCTTCCAGGGCATCTTTTTAAGGGGGCTGATTCAGCTGGATAGAACACTGGTTTCCCCATCTTCCCTCTTCCTTTCTGTAACTCCACCAATTATTCTGAGATTTGAAGCCATGTGCTAAAAAGATGGCAGAGCAGAAAACTGAAAAACCCTGGGTCCTTGCCATCTTTGGGGAGTATGCCTGGGATGTCTACCTTCTTCAATATGAGAATAAACTCGTAATGTATTTAAGCCCCTGGAAACAGATCTGTTTCTAGCACCTGGTCAAGGTTCCTAATAACACAGTATTAAAAATTTCAAGCAACTAACTTGAAAACTTAAATGCCTCCCACTTAAAAATCTTTAAGATTGTTCCTCATTGCTTTCAGAAGTGTCCAAATGCTATAACATGTAAGGTCCTTCTCATCTGTCTATGCCTATTTCTCCAGCCTTATTTCTCACATCTTCATACTGAAATTTACCTAGGTATTCCAAATGCACCAAATTTTCATGACTCTATATTTTTGTACATACTGAAAGTTCTGCTTAAAACAATAGTTCTCTCAATATTCTCAAGCATCAGCATCACCTGGAAATGTCAGAAATGCAAATTCTTAATCCCCACCCCAGACCTAAGAATTGGAAACTCTTGGAGGCGGGTCAAGCAATCTGTGTTTTAACAAGTCTCCCATGTGATCCTGATGCACAGATAAAGTTTGAGAACCACCGACTTAAAACAGCCTCCCTTTCTTCCCATCCAGTTAATTCCTTTTCACCTGAATGAAGTTCTACATCAATTCTGCCATTAGGGAAGCCTTCCCCACTGTACTAATCCTACCACACTCAGATCTAAGTTAGCTGAACTGTTGTGTTTCCATAGCATCTTACATGTCCCTCTATAAAAAAGCATATAACACACTACATTACTGTATATTTTTCTACTTATGTCTCCTTACCAGACTAAGTTTTTTGAGAATAGGGACTATGTCATTCTTTTTTTTAAAATTTTATTGATTTTTTTTTACCGAGAAGAAGGGAGATGGTTAGAAACATCAGTTGCCTCCTGCACACCCCCTACTGGGTATCTGCAACCCAAGGTACATGCCCTTGACAAGAATTGAACCTGGGACCCTTCAGTCTGCAAGGCGATGCTCTATCCACTGGGCCAAACTGGTCAGGGCAGGACTATGTCATTCTTATCTATATCCCTGGTACCTTGCACAGTGCCTGGGATATACAATTATCAATAAACTAGAGGCCCGGTACATGAAATTCATGCACGGGGAGAGGGGGCTAACCCTCAGCCCAGCCTGCACCCTCTCCAATCTGGAACCCCTCTGGGACCCCCCTCTCACAATCCAGGACTGCTGGATCCCAACCACTCGCCTGCCTGTCTGCCTGATTGACTCTAACCACTTCTGCCTGCCAGCCTGATCACCCCCTAACCATTCCCCTACCAGCCTGATCAACACCTAACTGCTCCCCTGCCGGCCCAATTGCCCCTAACTGCCCTCCCCTGCAGGCATGGTCGCCCCTGTCCTCCCCTGCAGATCTGATCGCCCCTAACTGTCCTCCCCTGCAGGCCTGGTCACCCCTAACTGTCCTCCCCTGCTCGTCATCTTGTGGTGGCCATCTTGTGTTGGAGTGACAGTCAATTTGCATGTTACCTCTTTCTTATATAGGATGGTTACTTGAATGAATTATTCCTAGCCCACAAAAGTCATAATATGGTTCAACAATAACACTAATCTCAAATGCAGTTTATGTATTTTATTTTTTAATCCTCACCTGAAGATATTTTTCCATTGATTTTTAGGAAGAGTGGAAGAGAGGGAAAGATGGAGAGAAACATCCATGTGAGAGAAACACATCAATGGGAGCCTCGATCAGGGACCAGGCCAAGGAGGAACCTGCAACCAAGATACATGCCACTGACCAGAATCACACCCGGGACCCTTTGCTCTATCTACTGAGCAAAATGGCAAGGTCATTTTGAAATTTATCATACCAGGAAAACAACTATCTTAGCAAGTCAATATTTTGGCTTAATAAAAAACATGTTGGGCCCAGCTGGTGTGGTTCAACGGTTGAGCATCACCACATGAACCAGAAGGTCAGGAATCGATTCCCTGTCAGGGCACATGCCCAGTAGGGGGTGTGCAGGAGTCAGTCAATCAATGTTTCTATCTCACTATCCCTCTCTCTTCCTCTCTCTAAAATCAATTTTAAAAATATTTTAAAAATCTACATATTGTAGCTTCAAGGTGAACACATGGAGGAACTAGGAGGATGGCACACCCAGAGAAGGCATGGAAACTCTAAGCTTCTTCCATTGGCTGTTCCTGAGTTGCATCCTCTATAATAAACCAGAAATGAAGCTGGGAGAGACAGAAGTTATTTATTATTTTTTTTAAATATACATATTTTATTAATTTTTTACAGAGAGGAAGGGAGAGGGATAGAGAGTTAGAAACATCAATGAGAGAGAAACATCAACCAGCTGCCTCCTGCACACTCCCCACTGGGGATGTGCCCACAACCAAGGTACATGCCCTTGACCGGAATCGAACCTAGGACCCTTCAGTCCACAGGCCGACGCTCTACCCACTGAGCCAAACCGGTTAGGGCGAGATAGAAGTTATTTTATGACAAAGGATAATAGATAATCATTGAGGTTGCAGAGCACAAGACCTCTGGTCCTTCCTGGTATCTTTGAGCCTTTGCACTATTCCTAAGCAGCCTACCTCTGACTTCTTTTTTGCATGAGAAAAATAACTGTCTTTGTGAATTTGTCTGTTAAAGCCAAAAGCAGCCCACTCTCACCACTCCTGTTCAACATAGTACTGGAAGTACTAGCCATTGAGATCAGACAAGAAGAAGAAATAAAAGGCATCCAAATTGGAGAAAAAGAAGTAAAACTGTCCTTATTCACAGATGACATGATATTGTACATAGAAAACCCTAAAGACTCCATCAAAAAATTGTTAGATTTAATAAATGAATTCAGCAATGTAGGATACAAAATTAACGCCAAGAAATCTATGGCATTTCTATACATCTATAATGAACTCACAGAAAGAGAGACTAAAAAAGGAATCCCATTTACCATCACACCAAAAAAATTAAGATACCTAGAAATAAACTTAACCAAGGACGTAAAAGACCTATATGCGGAAAACTACAGGACACTGAAAAAAGAGATAGAGGAAGACGTAAACAGATGGAAGAACATACCGTGTTCATGGATTGGTAGAATCAACATCATTAAAATGTCCATACTACCCAAAGCAATCTATAGATTCAATGCACTCCCCATTAAAATACCAAATGGCATATTTCACAGACCTAGAATGAACTTTCCAAAAATTCATCTGGAATAAAAAAAGACCCCAAATAGCAAATAGCCTCAGCAATCTTGAGAAGGAAGAACAAAGTAGGTGGAATCTCAATACCAGATATCAAGCTGTATTACAAAGCCACTGTTCTTAAAACAGCCTGGTACTGGCACAAGAACAGACATATAGATCAAGGAATAGAGAACCCAGAAATCGACCCAAGCCACTATGCTCAATTAACATTTGACAAAGGAGGCATGAACATACAATGCAGTCAAGACAGTGTCTTCAATAAATGTGTTGGGAAAATTGGACAGATACATGTAAAAAAATGAAACTAGACTACCAACTTACACCTTACACTAAAATAAACACAAAATGGATAAACGAAATAAACATAAGATGGGAAATCATAAAAATACTAGAGGAATCCACAAGCAGCAAAATCTCAGACATATGCCGAAGCAATTTCTTCACTGATACTGCTCCTAGGGCAATGAAAACTAAAGAGAAAATAAACAAATGGAACTATATCAAAATAAAAAGCTTTTTCACAGCGAAAGAAACCATGAACAAAACAACAAGAAAGCCCACTGCATGGGAGAACATATTTGCCAATGTTATCACCAATAAGGGTTTAATCTCCAACATTTACAGGGAACTCCTACAACTTAACAAAAGGAAGATAAACAACCCAATCAAAAAATGGGCAATGGACCTAAATAGATACTTTTCAAAAGAAGACAGAAGGAAGGCCAAGAGGCATATGAAAACATGCTCAAAGTCACTAATCATCCGGGAGATGCAAATCGAAACGACAATGAGATACCATCTCACACCTGTCAGAATGGCTATCATCAGCAAATCAACAAAGGACAAGTGCTGAAGAGGATGCGGAGAAAAGGGAACCCTTGTGCACTCCTGGTGGGAATGCAGACTGGTGCAGCCACTGTGGAGAACAGTATGGAGTTTCCTCAAAAAACTGAAAATGGAACTCCCATTTGACTCAGTAATCCCACTTCTAGAAACATATCCCAAGAAACTGGAAACACCAATCAGAAAGGACATATGCACCCCTATGTTCATAGCAGCACAATTCATCATAGCTAAGATTTGGAAACAGCCTAAATGCCCATCAGCAGATGAGTGGATTAAATAACTGTGGTACATCTACACAATGGAATACTACGCTGCAGTAAAAAAGAAGGAATTCTTACCATTTGCAACAGCATGGATGGAACTGGAGAGCATTATGCTAAGTGAAATAAGCCAGTCAGAGAAAGATAAATATCACATGATCTCACTCATTTATGGAATATAATGAACAACATAAACTGATGAACGGAAACAGATCCAGAGACAGAGAAACATCGATCAGACAATCAAACCTCAGAATGAAGGTAGGGGAGGGTGGGGGTAAAGGGGAGAGATCAACCAAAGGACTGTATGCATGCATATAAGCCTAATCAATGGACACAGACAACAGAGGGGTGAGGGCATGAGTGGGGGGTAGGGGGAGGTAATGGGGGAATGAGGACACATATGTAACACCTTAGTCAATAAAGAAATTTAAAAAAATAAAATGAAGCCCAAAGCAATTCTATCTAATAGAGCAGTTATTTTAAATTTCAAGATGCATATGGAGAAAAATTAAAAGAACTACCCAATTAAATAAATATATTAAAATTTTCTACTATCATGTCAATAAAAATATAGAAGTGGGACAAGCTAGCATATGCAGCTATGTTGCTGTTAGGGAAAATAGCATTCTAATCTTCCCCCTACCCTTCCCTAAAATAGGAATGATGCCTACTAATAATCCCAGTGGAGCCCAGAGTCATCACCCAAACTAAGCTATGAATTTCTTAAAAGGCAGAAGATTATGAGAAATAAAAAGAGACCTTTCTTCAAGATAACAATCTTGTTAGGGTCCACATGCTGGAGCACTCCCTCAAAGATGCCACAAACCAATGTGAGTTTCACCCTTCTCCACAAAATCTGATTGAGGTAATGGTAGTCACTGCTGGGATCCATGCTTTTTCACTCCAAAAGCAGTCTTCAAGAAATCTTCTTTAAGTATCTAAGCACTTGAAAATAAAAGAGAACTATGACTTTAAAAATATTTTGTGGGGGGCGTGAGGTTATTTTTTCTTTATACCTGTAAGAGACAAGAAAAATAAAAATATAACAGTAATTCAGTTTTGTTTATCTTTTTAGAATGATAATGAGAAAAAGATCATTGCAAGCACCAACTCTAATTTACACCTGGGGAAATGAAAACCATAGGACTTAAGGCAAGGTAGGCTTGACGACTTCATCTATAAAATGGGGTAATACCACATTTCCTTCCTTAGCTAAATGAATATGCAGAATATTTAGAAACTGTTTAATGGCAGATACATATATTTTTTTAATATCAACCATAAAAACTAAAAGAACAAATGAAAAAAGTTGATATTGGCAAAACATTTGCAACACAAACTGTTTACCCAGAAATGTCTCTAATCTATCCTCTTCTAGGGGTAAAGGCACTGAAGCCACAGGCAAAGAACTAGTTCACCTGCGAGGGTGTACTCATTTACCGAGTGCATTTGTTTTCAAGAAAACAAAAATATGCCATAAGAATAAAATGCAGCCCTGGCCGACGTGGCTCGGTTGGCTCGCGGTCCCTTACGCGGAAAGGCGGAGTCACAGAAACGTGGCCGGTGCCATTCCAGTCAGGGCACGCACCAGGATTCGGGTTCAGTCCCCAGTGGGGCGCGTATGGGAGGGGACGGATAGATGTTTCTTCCTCTCCCTTCCTCTCTCTAAAATCAATTTAAAAAATAATACAGGGTGTTCCCCCCCCCCCAAAATGTACACACACTTTAAGAGCTGATAGCTCAATTTTTAAAATGAAAAGTACTTTAATAAACACTGCCTTTGTAATTATTCCAAATGTGCATACATTTTTTTATATGTGTGTGTGTGTGTGTATCTTCGGGTGAGGGTTACAGACAAGAATTAAATCCAAAATTCCTCGTTTTTAAGGCAAATTAACAAACTTCAAATAAAAGGCGAGCCATACGCTAGGAATTCACTCTTCTCTGTCGGTAGCGGTTTTTATCCAAAGGAAGTTTGGGAAATTCTGTCCCAATTTTCGCCAAATGGTGAGTTCCTGGAACTTCAGTCTTGAACTGTGAAAAAGGACTGCTGTTACGGGAGAACGCTCGGCCACTTGCCAGCTCGCGGCGCCAGTTACCTGAGGACCCGAGGAAAGGACGCTACCGTTGGCCTCCGGCCGGAGCCAACGAGAGGCCCAGCTGTTCCTCCGGAGCGCGCGGCCCCGAGGCCGATTTCAGAGCGCCCCCAGCGGCCAGGAGGAGAGAGGGCCGCCCTGGAAAATGAGAAAGTGCAACTCCCGGCAAGCCGTTCTCCGGAGACACCCTAGAGGTCCCCAAGCGAGCATTTGTCTATATATCTTTATTGTTTCTCTGTGCCATCCGTAGGGTGGGGATTTCTGTTATAGTTCTGTGAGAAACCTGTCGCAGGTTAGTTTGTCAAGTGAGTAAAATGGCGTTGCCCTTTTAATTGCAGTCACTAGAGCCAGAGTGGCATTGCCCTTTTAAGGCCCGTTGCGTCACAATTCCGGGGGCGGGTCCATTTCCAGCAAGACGCGGCTGGGTGCTGAGGTGATTCATTCGGGGGCTGGAGCCGGGAGCGTCGACGTCGTCTCTTGCGCCAGGCGCAGTCCCGCTCCTCATTGGCCGCCCTCGGGGACGCCCTCGCCCACGCACCACCCTTGGGTACCCTACCCAGTCCGCTGTGGAAATACTGCCCTCTTCCTTCTTGACCCCTGGCCCTTCCTCTCTTCCCTCTTTCCCTCCCGCTTCCGCCGTCGCTTCAGGAGCTCCTGCTCGCGGAGGAGCTTCCGGCTCGGCGATGGGGTCTCGGGCTTCCACGTTACTGCGGGACGAAGAGCTGGAAGAGATTAAGAAGGAGACTGGCTGTGAGTTGGGCAGGGGGTGGGAACGCGGCCGGGCGCCTCCGGCTGGCTTCGGGACGACAGAGGGCAGATGTCGCCAAAGTCTGGAGCTGGGGTGCCCGGAGGTTGCGGGGATCCCGGGCAGCCTCCAGCACTGAGCCTTGGGCTCGGTAGCTAGAGAACCTGCTCTTCCAGCCACGGCTCCTCGGTCGGGGTCCTGGCTCTTGGGGGACTGTTCTTCGCCTCAAAGGCGGGAGTCGCGATTACCGTAGAACAGTGGTCGGCAAACTCATTGGTCAACAGAGCGGCAAACCGCGGCTTAGAACACACACCGCTCGTTTCTCCTCTCCCTGCTAAGGAGAGCCCCCGAACTCCTTTATCTTTTCTCTCACCAGCCTCAAATTCAGGAACTCTGGGTAGACCCTGTAGAAAATAGTGACGTTTCTGGGCAAGGACTTAAAACCACTTACATCTTTGGGAAATCACAAAAACTTGCCACAACTGGAAAAAGAAACGCAGAAAGCCAGATTATATAGTAAGACTTTGAAATACGTGAACTGGTGATAGGAGACCTTGAAATAATCAGGGGTCTGAGGGTATAAGACTTATTCTGAACTTGTGGAGAAAAAGCATGGATACTGTGACCAGTTTTTACTTACACTGGGGATGCTTGCAGTCCCGATTTCAGATATATTGATTTCTACTGTGCTGGTGTACTTTATGCAATCACTATGGAAATTAGATGTGCTCCAAAAATCTCAGTGTGAATTTGAATTAAGAACTGATTTTTTTATAGTCCAGTCTCTTCTTCATTAACCTGAACAAAGGGCAATAGGCCTTTGGAGATTCAGAAGCTCTGTAAAACACCATCACATACATTTGTATAGTTCATAATAATACATATACTATTTTCTCTTCTCAGTAATGCATTATGACTCGTATTTTACACGAGTTATGTAAGCATCTGAGTGTTGTCTCTTCCTGCTACTTGTTTTTGATAGAGGTGGCCAGTAAGTAATTCAGTGGCCTATATGCAGGTAATACTGGAGCATGCTGGGGGAAACTACAGAATTACTCAGGCAGTGGTGACCTGAGATAAATGTCAGTGATTTCTGACAAATTCAACTTTCTAGAACCTACAATTTGGAAGGAATGTTACATGGTCTCAGCCCTTGTCTGAGTGGTTTACTGCTTTGATTGTCCCCTAATACACTGAGTGGACAGATTATTATGATCTCTGAATGCATAATAATCTGGCCACTCAGTGTATATCCTATAAAATAAAAGGCTAATTGCAAATTGTCCCTTCGACCAGCAGGCAGGCAGGCCCCATGTCCCCTCCCCCTGGCCAGGCTGGCTGGCCCCCACCCCATGCACAAATTCATGCACCGGGCCTCTAATATATCTACACACACACACACACACACACACATATATATATATATATATATATATATATATACACACACACACACACACACACACATACACACTGAGTGGCCAGATAATTATGCGTTCAGAGATAATAATCTGGCCACTCAGTGTATATTGGCCATTATGCTTCTCCATAAAGGCTAATGATGATGAGCTCACCACATACCAGTGCTATCCTTTTCATGATTTTGGATGAATGATGGAAAGTAGTTATTTATAATGTGCAGTATTTGTTTGGCCACTTTACCTTACAGTCTGTTTATGACACCCTAACTCCAAGAGTAGAAATGAAAGCAGTTTGTATTTAGCAAGCATTTTATTACGTTTTGGGCCATGACCCCTATGTTAGTACTAAGGTGACACCAGGGTTAAAGCATTTGTGCCTAAAATAAAAAGTCACATTAATGAGGAAGTGTAAAGCATATTGATTGGAAAAAGCTAGTTTTGCTTCAAGATAAAGGGAGCAGTAATCCCATTCTGGTTTATTTGCATTTGACTAATGATAGGGGCCTGGATGCTATAGGACTCTGGGTTATTTTACTGTGTAACTTGTGAACACACAGAACTAAGTACTCTGGAATAGCTGTTTTCCTAGTTGCTAAAAAATGAAGCAAGCTTAAAGGAGAGTCTTAACCACAACCAGTACAAATGTATGAAAGCCTAATGAAACAAGTACTTACTGAATTTTTTCAATGTCTATATTCAGTACTGTGCTAGGTACTCAAAGCAGATGGTGACAAAAGATGCCCACAACTTGGTGGTGGAGCTAAATCCACAAGAGTTAGGATTAGCATCAGGACATAAGGTAACTGAAATTGTGTAACACCTACCTGCAGGACTCGGAAACCTGGTGGACTGGCCTTGTAGAGGACAGGAATTGGGTCTTTATACATGCAAGAATGGATTACATTTGGGTAAATTAATTTAAGGCATTTTTGATAATGCCAGGAGCATTATCCCCCAGCTTGCTCCACAGTTATTCCTCCTCCATGGGAGTTAAGCCATCAGTTTATTCAGTTAGTGCCCATCAGCAGAGTTGATTTTTATTTTATTTTTTAAAATGTTGTTTAAATTTTCCAATTACAGTTGACATACAATATTAGTTTCAGGTATATAACAGACTAGACAGTTACTAAGTTATGGTACAATTACCCCAATAAGTCTAGTGACACCATGCATAATTATAACAATGTTATTGCAGAGTTGACTTTTAAAGCAATAATTTTAGCATGATATAAAAGTTTAGAAGAATAAAAACTGGTATCTGAGGGTGGGGTAAAGAGGTGGAATTTATCTTTTTTTCACCTGCTTCTTAGTTTGGGGAACTATCAGAAACACTTCAAGTGTAAGTGTTTTATTGTTCCCTTTGCCCAGTGGTCGGCAAACTGCGGCCGCGGTTTGCCGCTCTGTTGACTAATGAGTTTGCTGACCACTGCCTTTGCCTATAAGAAAATGTATTATAATTGAGAAAAACTGACTTTATATGTATTTTGAATATATTTTTTATTGATTTTTTTTTTGAGAGAGAGAGAGAGAGAAACGTCTATCAATTGCCTCCTGTACTCACCATGAAAGGGGACCGAATCTGAAACCTGGGCATGTGTCCTGACCAGGAATCAAACTGGCGACACTTTGGTGCACGGGAAGACATTCAACCGTTGAGCCACACCAACCAGGGCAAAATTGACTTTATTTTTCATATGAAAGCTTTGAATTGCAATCATTGAAAAGTTTAAATTATTTTTCCTAAGTGTAAATTGATTAGAATTCATGTATCACTAGTTTAGCCAGTGTTTGAAATTTAATCTAAGTGATTCTAGGGAAATAATTCTAGGGAAGAATTACCTGTAAGTCTTAGTTTCATCATCAGTAGGGAATAATAAAAGCACCTACTTTATAGGAGTATTGTGAGGATTAAACTACTTAGAATAGTGCTGCCCTGACTGGTTTGGCTCAGTGGATAGAGCGTCGGCCTGTGGACTGAAGGGTCCCGGGTTCGATTCCAGTCAAGGGCATGTACCTTGGTTGTGGGCACATCCCCAGTTGGGGGTGTGCAGGAGGCAGCTGATCGATGTTTCTCTCTCATCGATGTTTCTGACTCTATCCCTCTCTCTTCCTCTCTGTAAAAAATCAATAAAAATATATTAAAAAAAAAAAAGGAATAGTGCTTCGTGTATAATAAGTACCAGGTAAGTGTTAGCATGTATTATTTTGAACCATTGTATATAATAAAAGCCTAATATGATAAGTGTCCGACCATTCGTTTGACCAGTTGCTATGATATGCACTGACCACCAGGTGGCAGTCGCTCCTACTGGTAGCTGCTGGGGTCCCGCTGATTGGGACTAGGCTAGACGGGCCGGGCACGCCCTGGAGCCCTCCCGCAGTCCCTCCCTGGCCTTGGCAATCCAGGACCCCTTGAGAGATGTCCGCAGGCCACACCGAGGGACCCCACTGGTGCATGAATCTGTGCACCAGGCCTCTAGTAGATAATAATCATCTTATAGGGAAGATACTGTTTGCATGTGCTAGTTATACAAACCATGTCTAGGACTATATAATTGGGGAACTTATAGCATTTTATACATTTCCTAATTTTAGGGGGCCATTAGATTAGGAATCAAGTACAAATGTTTTCCCAATTCTAAGGAAATGTAACTTTTAAAGGAGTAGAAATCCCAGTGTTTCTAACAGTTTAAAAAACAGTAATAAGCCTGGCTGGTGTGGCTCAGTGGTTGAATGTTGACATATGAATCAGGAGGTCACGGTTTGGTTTCCAGTCAGGGCATATGCCTGGGTTGCAGGCTTGATCCCCAGTGTGGGCCATGCAGGAGGTAGCTGATCAATGATTCTCTCTCATCATTGGTGTTTCCATCTCTTTCTTCCTCTCCCTCCCTGTCTGAAATCAACAAAAATATATTTAAAACAAAAAACAAAACACTTTGTGTTGGCATAAAAATTTTCTATTATCTTTGTTCTTTTACCTTTTTTCACACGTTAGCATTCCATAAATTTAAGCTCATTTGAATAAAAGTTAGGGGAAAGGCCACAAGTGTCTTGGGAGTTTCTATAATCTCCACCCTTAGTTCACCTAACCGTAGAAATAATCTGGCTGTGAGTTATTTAAAACTTTTTTAATAGCCATTTAGAATATATGCACTTCTATGTTCATTGCAGCATTATTCACAACTAGAGGCCTAATGCACGAAGATTTGTGCAAGAATAGGCCTTCCTTCCTCTGGCTGCTGGCATCGCCTTTGCTCCAGCCGGAGACGCCTTCTGCTGCTCACCTTGTGTCAATTTGCATATTCCCTCCTTATTGGCTGTGGGTGCCACCATCTTTGTTGCGGAGTTACAGTCGATTTGCATATTTTGTCTTTATTATATAGGATAGCCAAAATATGCAACCTGTGTCCATCAATTGAGCAGTGGATAAAAAAAGTTGTGGTACAGCCCTGGCTTATGTTGCTCAGTGGTTAGAGTTTTGGCCTGTGCACCGAAGGGTCTCTGGTTCGATTCCCTGTCAAGGCATGTACGTAGGTTGCACGTTTGATCCCCGGCCTTGGTCAGAGCACCTGCAGAGGCAACCAATCAGTGTATCTTTGTCACATCAGTGTTTCTCTCTCTTTCCCCCTCCCTCACTCCCACTCTCTCAAAAAAATCAATGGAAAAAATATCCTCGGGTGAGGATTAACAACAACAAAAGTGGTGGTGGTGGTGGTGGTGGTGGGTGTGTGTATAAAATAAAAGCGTAATATGCTAATTTGACCAGACAGCTGAACAACCTTCCGGACAAAGTCGGGGCTGTGAGGGACGAGCCCCTTGCATGAATTTCATGCATCGGACCTCTAATGCACACACGGGACCTCTTGGGGGATGTCCGACTGCTGGTTTAGGGCTGATCCCGCAGGATTGAGCCTAAACTGGCAGTCAGACATCCCTCTCACAATCCAGGACCGCTGGCTCTCCTAAATGCTCGCCTGCCTGCCTGATTGCCCCTAACCACTTGTGCTTGCCAGCCTGATTGACGCCTAACTGCTCCCCTGCCGGCCCGGTCACCCACAACTGCCCTCCCCTGCCACGAGCCGCCTCCTCCACTGGGACTCGCCTCCTCTGCACGAGGTGGCGGAGACGCCGGGACCGGCCTCCTCTGGGCTACGGGACCCCCAGGCCTCACTGTGCAGAGCGGCTGCTGGGCCGTGCCTCTGCTGTGCACGTGGGCCACCTACGCTTTTATTAGTATAGATATGATGGAATATTACTCAGCCATAAAAAAGAATGAACTCTTACCATTTGCTCTACAGCATGGATGGACCTAGAGGGTATTATGCTGCTAAGTGAAATAAGTCAGAGAAATACAAATACCATATGATTTCACTTATATGTGGACTCTAAAGGGCAAAATAAATGAAAAACCAAATAGAAACAGACTCATAGATACAGAGAACAGACTAATGGTTGCCAGAGAGGGAAGGGGTTGTGAGGCTGGGTGAAAAAGGCCAAGGGATTAAGAAATACAAATTGGTAGTTACAAAATAGTCACGGGGATATAAAGTACAGCATGGGGAACATAGTCAAGAATATTGTAATAACTATGTAGGGTGCCAGTTGGGTAATTGAAATATCAAGGGGAATATTTTGATCATATAAAGTATATGATTGTTTAATCACTATGCTATACGCCTGAAATTAATATAGAATGATATTGGATGTTAACTGTAATTGAAACAAAATAAAAAGGGAAAACAATTAGATTCAAGTAAGGAAAAAATTGAATTCCAAAATCACTTAAGACAAATTGTGTAAATAAGAAGTAGAGGATATTAATACAAAGCCTGAATATCAGAATACATACATCCACAAGAAAAAATAGCCATTTAATCTGTGAAAATTAATTTATGCCAACTGAGTGCTAATGAATAGATTTGATTCTTTTTGTGTGTGTCTGTTCATCCTTACCCAAGGATATTTTTTCATTGATTTCTAGAGAGAGTGGAGGGAGAGGGACAAAAACATCAATGTGAGAGAGACACATCAATTGGTTGCCTCCCACACTGCAACCAAGGTCCTGCCCTTGACACTAGTCTGCAGGGCCAATGCTCTATCCACTAAGCCAGACCAGTTAGGAATCATTTCTTTTTAGTCCCTAGCTTCTGATGTGTCACTGGTATGGGAAAGTGTTGAACAGGTTTAGGAAGTAAGTTGAGGTTTGTGTATTTTTGATGGGTGTAGTGATAGAACTAGTATGGGTTTCTGGATAGTTGCAACAAAGAACACAAGCCTGGAAAGGGAATTGCTTGAGAATGACTTCTTAGGCTAGAATATAAGTGGAAGTTCAACTTCAGGCTGCAGATGCTACTACTTTCTAATGCAAGACCCTTTTGTGGCCCTCACCTGTCATGCCATAGTCCCTGAAGGTTCTGTCACTACGGAGACTCTTCTGTCTTCTGACTTTAATAGAAATGGAAATGTAGATGGTATAACTTAGCACCTGTAGCTGGTTTGGGATTACTAGGTGTACCGGTTAATAATGGCGGATTTTGTAATCAAAGAAAACATGATAATTTCAGGAGAAACATCAAAAGTGCTTTATTCAAAGTAATGTCCATCGCTAGCTACACATTTCCCCCATCTTTCAGGTAATTTGTGGATACCGTCCCATAAAACTTTTCTTGTTTTGAGGTAAACCATTCAGAGACACAAATTTCCACTTCTTCGTACGTTTTGAAGTGCTGCTCAGAAAGTGGGTGTGCCATCGATCAGAACAAGTGGTACTCTGAAGGAGCAAGGTCTGGTGAATACAGTGGGTGGGTTAATACTTCCCAGGCAAGATCTTTTAACGTGTCTTTAACTGGTTTTGAAGTGTGTGATAGTGCATTATCATGAAGCAAAATTACTTGGCCATGTCTTCTGGCACATTCTGGTCATTTCACGATCAAAGCGTGGTTCAAATTGATTATTTGTTGTCGGTAGCGATCAGTATTAACGGTTTCACCTGGTTTTAGAAGCTCATAATACACCACACCTTTTTAATTCCACCAAACACAGAGCATTGTTTTCTTTCAGAAGCGATTTGCAGTCAATGTTGATGGTTGACCTGGATCAACCCATGTTTTTGTGCATTTGGGATTCTCAAAATAAATCCACTTTTCATCGCCAGTCACAATTCGTTTGCAAAAAAGACTTTCATGCCATTGAAGCAACATTTTACTGATGACTTTTCGGTTTTCCATTTGTCTTTTGTTCAGTTGATGTGCCACCCATTTTCCTTCCTTTCATGTCTTTCCCATTTCTTGTAAACGATCGGAAATTGTTTGCTGAGCAACATTTTATCTTTCTGCAAGTTGTTTTTGAGTTTGACATGCATCTTCATCCAATAATGCTTGTAATCGTTGGTCTTACAACTTTTTTGGTTGGCCTGGATGTTCTTTGTCTTTCACATCGAAATCATCACTTTTAAAGCGTTTAAACCAGCGTTCACAAGTATCTTGAGTTGGAGCATGTTCAACATAAGCTTGCCAAAGTATATGATAACTTTTTCTTCAAATGAGGTAATGAATTAAAACTCCGTGCAAATGCTCTTTTTTTTTGGCAGTGATGATAGAAAGGTCTGGAATATTAGCAGGGTCTTCTAAGTAATCTTTCAACAATATAAAGTAATTATTTGCCCATCTTTGGAGAAAAATATAGCTTCATTAAAGACGTCCATGTGCACAGGATTTTCTGAGAGTAATTGGCAACTTCTGAGACTTCCTTTGAGTTACCAGACTTGTGCAAGTTTGGGGTACCTGTCCTGCCTGCTAGTTTAGTGCCTCGTGGTGAGAATAGTTTACTAGAAACTTGTCCTGCTTTCATTTGTGGTAGTTCCAAGACCTTTCTGCTTCTTGAAGTCACTCTGAGCACTATGCCTTGAAGATTGCTTTATATTCTTGGTCATGGTGGATTTCACACCTAAATTAAAGCTTTAAAGTCCTCCCTCTTTTCTTGCTTCCCTCCCCTGTTTTTTTTCCCTCATTTCTTCTCCTCCTTCTTTTTCCTCTCCCTCTTCCCACCCCTGTTCTTCTCCTCTCATCCTGATGTTCTCCTCTTCCTCGTCCTCCTTATAAAAGCCCTTTGTAACAATATCTTTATAACACTGAGATGTATTAAATAACATTTGGTTCTACATTTCTCCACTGATTTCCATATAGCCCAGTTTGTCCTGGAAGACAGCAGTTTTGTGGGGTTCTGGCTACTTATTTACATGTTTATTTTTGACACATTGGTAAATTATGAATTCTAGTAGCCATAAACTGATCTTTTAGTCTGAAATATGGGTGTAAGTGCCATAGTAGTACTTACTTAAGGGCATTTTAAAAATCATACTAAGAGGTTTCAGTGCCAGTTCTTTTTTGTTGTTGTCAATTCTCACCCAAGAATATTTTTCATTGATTTTAGATTGAATAGGAGGGAGGGAGGGAGAGACATAGATGTGAGAAGATGTGAGAGAGACATCTATTGGTTGACCCTTTGGTGCACAGGCCTATGCTCTAACCGCTTAGCCAATCGGCCAGGGCAAGTGCCCAGTTCTTTCAGATAGTGATCTGTATTAGAAGGATATCTGATGGTGCATTTATTAGTTGAAGGGGTTGGACTAGATGATAACATTGCTTCCCATTTAAAAATTGTGTAAGTCATTATACAGTAATTACTTATATATACACATGTGGAATTTGTAGAAGGATTCACAAATAGTGTTTGCCTCTGGCAAGGAAAACGGGGAACTGAGTAGTTAAGGAGACTTTTCAATTTGAATGTTTTCCTTGTTAAAGAAAAGTAACCTGAAATATATAATACTCTACTAAAAAGTGATCCAGTGGACTAAATATTATGCAATTATTCAAAAGGACTCCAAAGCAGTATAGAAAAATTATGAATTAATAAATGAAAAGTAAGCTATCAGAACTAGGTAAAGTATACAGGTAACTGATATTAAATGATATATGAAGAAATTAAAACAGTGTTGTTGAGATTGTGAACAAATTTGGCTTTTTCAAAAAATCTTTTGGGAAAGTTGGTCATTCATTAACTAATTTTGTTAAACTGAAAGGAACTTGAGTTTTAGAGCAGCCTTTGAGGCCCGAGGCCAATGCTAGGGTAAACTCCTCAGCCTCCTGAAGAATATGGCTGTGGCTGGCAGAGTCAGGCGAAAGGTGGAGATTAACTAGTGCAGCAGTAAAACTGTACCTTTAGGCTCATAACGTAAGGATGATGATGACTTGATGTGCTTACCATGTGCCAGACACTTTGCCAGGCACTCTCATGGACTCTGTTAATGCTGTTGTAGGCGGCTGGAACAGCACTGGCTGTTAGACCCACGGGGGTCAGACTGGACCTGGGTTCAGCAACTTCGGTACTTGGGTTCTGGCTAGGAAAGAATTGAGAGCCAAGATCCAAACTGTAAGAGAACATTTATTTGGTAAATTACAGCGGTAGAAGTAATTGCTAGAAGAAATGGGTTTAGGAAACAAGTTATAGAGGTAAAGGAAGGGCCTTTGGAACTTGGGAGTGAGGAAGGTGATGGTAATGCACCTGGGGGACAGAGAAGGGAAAGGGAAAAGGCTGCACATGGTCCCAGGAGGGAAAGTGCGCTAGGTCCTGTGTCCTTGATCCTAAGAGTTTTAAGGGTGGAAATGTTAGGGGAGGTCCCAGGAGAAGATCTCAAAAGAGTATATTCAGCAGTTTTCCAGGTGTGTCCTTTCAGGTTTGTGGTCTCCACTGATTGATTGGCTGGCACCAGGGCATGGAGTCACTATTCAATGCAGTTGCTCCTATGGTCAGCTGTGGTTGGTTTGGTTGCTTTTCTAGGCCCTAGAGCTGAAATACAACTAAAGCCTAGATGTTATCTCTAGGACAGTGGTGGCAAACTGCGGCTCTATAATGAGTTTGCCGACCACTGACTAGCCACTGACTAGCCATTGTCCTCGCTCTGCTCATGTCTGTCTAACTGCCTACCATAGTTCACTCTATAGTCCTCCTGTTCATGCACCCCTCAAGGTAAGCTTTGGTGCCATGAACGGAATCATTCTGTCAACCTGCTCCTCCCAAGAGTGTACTGTTTACACTAAGCTGTTCACATCTGCCTGATTGGCAGAAAGGTCCACAATGCTTCCTCAGTGCCTGAAATCCCACTGGCTTTGCCCTGGCTGGGGGTAGGTAATTCCATCTCCTCTGCTCTCCTTAGAGAACAGAACAGAGCCCAGTTTGGGGATGAAACCTGATGCTGAAGCATTCACAGCTGCACCTAGTGTGTCCTCCCAGGCTAGCTTTGGACCACTCAATTCCTGCTTCTCCTGCTGTGCCCCTGTTTACTTTTGTCCTATTGTTTCTAAAACTGCAAGTAAATTTTTGTTTCTAGAGCAGAGGTGAGGAGGACAACTATCACAACTCTTTCAGCCTCTCCTTTAAACCCTGGAAAATAGCCTGGGATAAAGTCCACACTTGCTACACCCTCTTTGGCTGCCTTTTTTCTTTTGATAACTGTTTTCCCTTCTACCTCCAGTCTGCTAGGAGACTGTTTCCCAGAAATTCCTTTTATCATTTTTTATTACCTCATTTTACTTGTCAGTTTATGCCTGGGTTATTCCCAAATGATGAGCAAAATAGGTTCTTTGTAAATGTCAGCTGATGATAACATGCCAATTTCACAAATTGCCTAATTTGTTTTCTTGGAGCCCATTCCTTTGAAACTGGACAACCAATGGGTCCAGGCTGCCTGAGACTACTTGAGTCAATTAGGCAGAGACAGGGTTATATCATATATGAGCGTTTATTCCAATAATGTTAGCAGTATGGGAGAACAGCAGGTAGGTCATCCACGAAAATCTGCTCGACCCCACCTCCCACCCTCAAGCCAGCTGCTTATATTGGGTAGGGCAAATATTACCTGGGGAAATAGGCAAAAGGAATAAGAATGGGTATGCAACCTGGCCAGCATGGCTCAGTGGTTGAGCATCAACCTATGAACCAGGAGGTCATAGTTCGATTTCTGGTCATGGCACATGCCTGGGTTGTGGGCTCAATCCCCAGTGTGGGGCATGCAGGAGGCAGCCGATCAATAATTCTCATCATTGATGTTTCTCTCCCTCTCCCTTCTCTGAAATCAATAAAAAATATATTTTAAAAAAACAATGGGTATGCAAAATGGGCGTTATTACAGGCATGGGGAAGTAGACTATTCGGGCTGGGGAGGAACTCTATTGTTTGAGCAACTAGGCCAGGTCAAGGTTAACAGAGTATGATTAATGTTTCTTATAACCATAGCTAGTTCCCAATATCCTATTTCTGCCCCTAACACCTATACTGAGAACTCAGTGGAGATCATGCAATCACAGAAAAGAGGCTGATCCAAGGCTCTGGTGTTCTTTTACTGAGGGAAATGATAAAGCCACTAATGCTTGGTGCAGGGGTGAGCCAGATTTTAAAGATAAAATCTGTTTGCCCTGGCCAGTGTTGCTTATTGGTTATGTTTTAGGTGGTAGGAACGGCACCATGTGTCTGACTGGTGGGGGTCAGCAACCTTGGTACTTGGGTTCTGGTTAGGAAAGAATTCAGAGCCAAGACCCAAACTGTAAGAGAACATTTATTTGGTAAATTACAGAGGTAGAAGAAGTAATTCCTAGAAGAAATGGGCTTAGAAAACAAGTTATAGAGGTAAAGGAAGGGTCCTTGGAACTTGGGACTGAGGAAGCTAATGGTAACATCCCTGGAGAGGAGGAAGGAAAAGGGAAATGGAGAGGGAAGGGAAAAGCAGGGTGTCCTTTCAGGTTTGTGGTCTCCACTGATTGATTGGCCAGCACCAGGGCAGGGGTCATTATTCAATGCAGTTGGTCCTGTGGTCAGCTGTGGCTAGTTTTGTTGCTTATCTGGGCCTAGAATTGAAATACAACTGAAGCCTAGATGTTATCTCTAAGGAGGAAAGGTCAGGGGGTCCAAACCTCATGACCAGCAATTGCTAGGGGAGAAAAAGTCACCCTGGGGACAAGGTCCTAGCCTACATTTGTCCATTGCTAGGCACCTGGGGCTTTCCATCCTGGTGACCTTCTGTACCTAGCCCCTTGTCCTTGCTCTGCTCATGGCTAACTGCCTATAGCAGCTAGAGCATCGGCCCTTGCACTGAAGGGTCTTGGGTTCCATTCCTGGTCTGGGGCAAGTTAGATCCCTGCCTCCATCTGAGTGAGAGAGGCAACCAACCAGTCAATGAATCTCTCTCACATCAATGTTTCTCTATCCCTCCCTTCTACTCTCTCTAAAAATCAATGGGAAAAATATCCGTAGGTGAGGATTAACAAAAAATAAAATCTGTTTGAGTGCCCAGCCTTAAATTCAGTACAAGTTCCCTACCCTACAGTGCCAGCCTGAAACCTCAAACTGATTAATAACTATGTGTTTTTAATCAAAGTATGCATTTTCATAGCTTATAAGTTAGAGGACTGGAAGGAAAATTTCACAATTTCCTTTTCAACTAAAATTGGTTTTGGGTTAAGTCTTAACTATCTGCCATTTAACACCTAGTTTTAATTAAGCATAGATTTCATTCCCAAGTGTCTATTTTGATTGCTCTTGATTTAGTTTGCATACTAATTCCTTTCATTTTTTTAGCTGTTAAATTTTCTCCTTTGACACTCTATTATTAGAGATGAGTTAGAGTTGAGACATCTCCCCATTTTGTTCACTTTGCAGCATTCAGTGGTGGGCTCAGATCAAAGGGTCAACTGGCTTCCAAAGGGCCACAGGAATGCTGTTTGAGTGGAGGGCAACTTCTCCAACTGGGACTAATTTTGTGTTCTTTAGTTTCCCACAGTCAGATCACCCGCCTCTACAGCCGGTTCACCAGCCTGGACAAAGGCGAGAATGGGACTCTCAGGTAGGCAGTTCCTTTATTTTCTGGCAATGTCTGAATAAATGCTTTTATCCCAAGATAGGCATCTAGCATGCAGAGCAGGGACCATTTCTTCAGTTGTCTTTGAGCATCATTGATCCAAAAGGGAGTTAAATAAGCAGAACACCAGCATTGCATTTATCACTAGGTGCTTGCTGCTTTACTCCAACTCCCCTTAGTTTGGGTGGCCATTGTTCTGGTCCTAAGAATGTATTTGAGAATTTCAGCTCTCTCTGCTTGAGTTTTCCCACAGTCCTTTCCCAAAAAATATTGGCTTTATGAGGTTGACCCATAGCAATCCAAGTTGGTCATTTTTTTTATTATTTTTTTTTTGTTTCCCAATACAACCCATAATGGGCAGTGATTCTCAACTGAGGGCTGTTTTGCCCTTGGGTGGCAAAATGTCTGGAGACATTTTTAATTGTCATGACTGAGAAATGCTGCTCTTGTCTAGTGGGTAGAGTCCAGGAATGCTGTTAAACATCCTACAGTGCACAAGACATCCTCCCACAACGAATAATTATTCTGCCCTAAATGTCAAAAGTGCCACTGGTCTGGAGTAAGTATATGATCTCAGAGTAATGTAATGTGTATTATTTCATATTTGTAATTGTCTTATCAGTGTCAAATGAAAAAAATACCTCCTACCACCACCGTGGTAGGAGGTATTTTTTTCATTTGACACTGATAAGACAATTACAAATAATTACGTCTTTTTTAGGTATTTTTTCATTTGACACTGATAAGACAATTACAAATAATTACGTCTTTTTTAGGTATTTTTTTCATTTGACACTGATAAGACAATTACAAATAATTACGTCTATGGTAAATTCCTTTTGTTACTGTTGTTCCTCAGTTTTGATTGACTGTATAGAATGAAGCTGCTTGCCTTTCTGGTGGCTGGCAGAAAGCAGTTTAGTACTTCTTTGGAAGGCTTCTCCGTTTGGATGTGGGATGTAGTATAAAAGGGGAAGGAATGTAGTTGCTACGCCTTTGTACATATCCTCAGGCAGAAGAGCTAGAGAATTCAGTAAATCCCTAGGGCTATGTTTGTTCAAGGCAAAATCTGCCTTTACTAGAGGCTTGGATTGACCAAAACCATGCTGCACAGTTAAAATCAATGACTATGGAATACCTACCATGTGCAAAGACCACACTAGGTGCTTTTTCTTAATTGAGGCAAAATACATATAAAATTTACCATTCTAAAGTGTACAATCCAGTGGCATTAAGTATGTTCACAGTGTTTTGTAACCATAACCACTATCTAGTTCTAGAACATTTTCATCACAGATGGAATCCCCTTACCTATTAAGCAGTCTAGTTCCCATTCTTCTGGCAACCACTAATCTACTTTCTTCCTCTCTCTGGACATTTTATATAATATATGGAATCATACGGTATGTGGCCTTTTGTAATTGACTTCTTTCAATTAATATGATGTTTTCAAAGTTCTTCCATATTATAGCATGTGTCAGTACTTCATTCCTTTTTATGGCTGACTAATATTCTATTGTATGTATATATCACATTTTGTTTATTCATTCATCAGTTGGTGGACATGTGGGTTGTGTACACCTTTAGGCTAGCTGTTATATGAGTAGTAGTAATATGAACATTTTGGTGTGGGCATATGTTTTAATTCTTTTGGGCATATCCCTAGGAGTAGAATTTACGTCTATGGTAATTTTATGCCTAATTTACTAAGGAACTGCCAAACTGTTTCCCAAGCAGCTGTACCATTTTACATTTCCACCAGCAATGTATGTGGGTTCAAACTTCTCTACATCCTCACCAATGCTTATTATGTGGATTGTGTGTGTGGTATATTATTGTGTGAGTGGTATATCATTGTGGTTTTGATTTTTTTTTTTTTACATTTCTTTGTTGATTAAGGTGTTACATATGTGTCCTTATCCCCCCATTGGCCCCCCCCCCACCTCCCCCACTCATGCCCTCACCCCCGTTTTCTGTGTCCATTGGTTAGGCTTATATGCATGCATATAAGTCCTTTGGTTGATCTCTCCCCCGTGGTTTTGATTTTTATTTCCCTAGTGGCTAATGATGTTGAGCATCTTTTCATGTGCTGGTTGATCATTTGTATATCTTCTTTGGAGAAATTCCTATGTATGTCCTTTGCCTATTGTTTAATTGAATTGTTTATCTTTTTGTTTTTGAGTTGCAGGAGTTCTTTTTATAGATATTAGAACCTTTTCAGATATATGATTTGCAAATATTTTCTCTGTGTGGATTATCTTTTCACTCTTTATAGTGTTCTTTGAAGCACAAAAGTTTTAAATTTTGATGAGTCCAATTTATCTGATTTTCTTTTGGTGCATGTGCTTTTGGTGTCATATCTAAGAAATTATTGCAATATCTAAGGTCATGAAGATTTACCCCTCTGTTGTCTTCTAAGAGTTTTATAGTTTCAGTTCTTATATTTAACTCTGATTAATTTTGACTTATTTTATATATACACACAAAAATATGTACTTCATATGTATATAAATACATATATATATAAAATGTATATATGGTGTGAGGTAAGAGTGAAACATTTTTTTGTGGGTGGATGTCCACCTGACTCAGCACTATTTGTTGAAGAGACTATATAAATTTGCACTTGAAAAATAAACCCGACTAGAAATCTCTACTTTTTTTCCATTCATCTCTAATACTTGAATAATTCACTTGGGATTACATCTTCTTCATAAATTTAACCACTAAGATATAGATTCAAATTAATTCTGAGTCACCCTGGACAGCGTCGCTCAGTGGTTGGAGTGTCTGCCCGAGCACTTCAGATTGGTATTTCATGGGATATAAATATACACTGTAACCTCACAAATCTTACTTTCTTCAGATGCCGTTATATTGGGTGAAATATACCACTGCTATTGAAATTGGTCTTTCTGAAAAGGCAGTGGGGTCTGGTAAGAGATCCTGAAATGATCTTTTGTAGGACAGATCAAGATGAGAGCTCAGTCAGCATCTGAATATAAAGATATTTTCTTGTCATAGCAGGTTTGGCTCAATGGATAGAGCGTTGGCCTTTGAACTGATGGGTCCTGGGTTTGTTTGATTCCAGTCAAGGGCACATGCCTGGGTTGTGGGCTCATGCCTGATAGGGGTTGTGCCGGATGCAGGTGATCAGTGATTCTCTCATCACTGATGTTTCTCTCTCTCTCCCTTCCTCTCTAAAATCAATAAAAATTGTTTGTTTGTTTTAAAAAGATGGTTTCTTTGTTTAAATACCCTCTGTGCTGATCTAGTCCATGGTCTTAGAAGTCAAAATAATGATTACCCTCTGGGGAGGGGAACAGGTAGAGACAAAGGGAGCATCTGAGTACTGGTAATACTAATATTTCTTGATTTGGGTGCCGGTTACAATCTTCACCATGAAAATTCATCATGTTGAATGCTTATGATTTTGCTCTTTTCAATACTTATGGTATACTTCAGTAAAAGTTTACTTTTAAGATATCTTCTACATTGAACAATTTTAATATTGGGTCTTTGTCAGATAATACTTTTTCTAAAATAATACCTTGATGAAAAATGTTCCTGGATATTAAAGCCTACAGGTTAAGTTGACTGTAGGGGTTTCAATATAGTCCAGCTGAACTCTGCAATGAAGTTATTACTGCGAATTGCTATTTGGCTGTGTTGTTACATATTGCTTAATGATTACCTGTAAATTTTAGGAGATAGTGTCCTAAATGGTAGCCATTTATCTGCTTAGACACTAAGCCTTTTTGAGATTCATTTTCTTGTTTGACTTTAACCAGAGGACAGATGATTTCAACATTTTGGACAAGCACAAGCACAGTGGTATCACAGATGAGAACCATGATGCTGATCTAATTCTCATTCTTTTGGTAGATACTCTTTTTTTTTCCTTTTCAAAGCTTCAGATATCTCCTGTTGATGTTTTGAAATTTCACAATGATGTACCTTTTTGTGGGTTATTTTCTGTTATTCATTGCTCAGTAGTAGGAGAACCTTCACAATCTAAAAATATGTCCTTTCCTGGGAAGTTTTCGTCTTTTCTGGGAAGTTTTCTTCTATTGTGTCTTTGAGTATTTCCATTCCTCTCCTTTTTTTTTTCTTTTTATTAAATTAATCTTTATGGCATTTCTCTTTATTGGATTATGATGACTTGGCTTTTCTCTGTTTTCTGGTTTTTTGACTTTTTCCTTTGCTTCCTGAAAGATATCCTTAAATCTATTTTTTAGTCCTTTTATGAACTTTTATAGTCCACACTCATATTTTTAATTTCTAAGAATCTTTTGTTCTCTGCCCTCTGCTCTTTCACAGTAGCCTATTTCTGTTTTACAGTTGCAAAACTTATCAAATGTCTATTGGGTTACTTATTAGAAACTTTCATTTTAATAATTCTTTCATTCCATGAATTATTATTTCTATTCATCTTAATTCTACTCTTTTGTGCTAGTAATTTTCCTAAGATATCTGGTGAGCCTTGGTTGTCCATTCAGATTTATGAAAAGGCCTGGCTGGATTACTGTAGAAAACTGTTATGGGTTTGTTTCTCTACAGGTCTTTCCCTTCTGTACTCTGAGAAGGACCATTAAGTTGATAGGCCGCACTCTAGGGTATGTGGTCAGGAAGCAAGGGGACAGATTTGCAACCCACTTCCCCAAATAAAAGGATTGTGTTTCTGGGTGGCCAACCTTCCACACTTGGTTGAAGTTTTGCCCAGGTAGATCGTTCAGTTTCTTTTCATAGCAGTGCTCTGTTTGTATATTTTATTTGGAGAAATACCTATTCAAGTCCTTTGCCCATTTTTTTAATTTTTATTTTTATTACAGTTTAAAATTTTATTTAGCTTTATCAAAACATGTTTTTTCAACTTGAATTGAGGTGGTATCAGTGTGTGTGTGTTAATATAATTTTTATTTTTTATTATTTTTTATGTTTTTAATATATTTTATTGATTTTTTACAGAGAGGAAGGGAGAGGGATAGAGAGTTAGAAACATTGATGAGAGAGAAACATCGATCAGCTGCCTCCTGCACATCCCCCACTGGGGATATGCCCGCAACCAAGGTACATACCCTTGACCGGAATCGAACCTGGGACACTCCAGTCTATAGGCCGACACTCTACCCACTGAGCCAAACCGGTCAGGGCTTAAGATAATTTTTAAATTTTCAGTTATAGTTGATATACAATATTACATTAATTTCAGATGTATAACCCAGTGATTAAACATTTATATAACTTACAAGTGATTACCCCAATAAATCTAGTATCTGTCTGACACCATATATAGTTACCACAATATTATTATTATTTTTATTTATTTATTTATTTTAATATATTTTATTGATTTTTTACAGAGAGGAAGGGAGAGGGATAGAGAGCCAGAAACATCAAATGAGAGAGAAACATCAATCAGCTGCCTCCTACACACCCCCCCACTGGGGATGTGTCCGCAACCAAGGTACATGCCCTTGACCGGAATCGAACCTGGGACCCTTCAGTCCACAGGCCGACGCTCTTATCAACTGAGCTAAACTGGTCAGGGCTACCACAATATTATTGACTATATTCCCTATGATGTAGTTTATAACCCAGGACTATTCTGTAACTATCAATTTGTACTTCTTAATTTGTATGTCAAAAAGTTTTCTGTATCTATGAATCTATTTCTGTTATGCTTGTTTATTTTGTTTTTTAGATTCCACATATAAGTAAAATTATATGGCATTTGTCTTTCTCTGTCTGACTTATTTTATTCAGCACACTACCCTGTAGGTCCATCTTAAGCACCAGGTTATATTATGAATGACTTCTTCTGGTTCATTCATTGCTATAAAAAATATTATCCTAAGTGGTCAAGGAAGATTAGAATCCAGATTATTGTTCCAGAGCTTTGTGCTCAGTTTCCTATTTCTACCTTTGTCACCATGTGCTGGAGATGAGCTTGTTGAGTTAAGCACTGTAAATGTTAAACCACAAGAGGAACAACCTATTAAAGGCTCGCGGGTAAACAGAAACACTAGCATTTAGTACAAAGAGGGTGGAAGAGTAACTTTTATCTCTTCTGTTAGTAAACATCTTAAAAGCAGGAATCAGATTTCTTGAGTTTATGTTTCTTCATATACTTATTACCCAGATTTACCAGTTAACATTTTGCCACATAATTTGTATTTCCTATAACAAGGACCTTCCCATACCAAAATCAATAAATTTAGCATTTTGATGCAGTACCATTTTATAATATTTTATATTCTGTATGGTCATATTTCATTTTTACCTATTGGTTCCATAATGTCCTTCATAGCAATTTTTCTTCTAGTCTAGGATCATGCATTGAGTTTAGTTATATGGCTCATTAGTCTTCTTGGATCTGAAACAATCATGACTTTCTCTGTCCTTCGTGACATTGGTATTTTTGAAAAGTATAGCACAGTTATGTTGTAGACAACTTTATATTGGCACAGAATATCAAGAAGTTTTCTTTTTGAAATACTTATTGAACATTTTTGGGAGAAAACTTTTCTTTCAAAATGTTTAATATTGGAGCCCTGGCTGGTTTTACTTAGTGGATAGAGCATCAGTTTGCGGACTGGAGGGTCCCAGGTTTGATTCCGGTCAAGGGCACATGCCTGGGTTACAGGCTCAATCCTCAGTAGGAGGAGTGTAGGAGGCAGCGAATCAATGATTCTCTCGTCATTGATGTTTCTATCTCTTTCCCTCTCCCTTCCTCTCTGAAATCAATAAAGATATTTTTTTAAAGTTTAATATTGGAAATAAATGTGCTTTTAGAAAAAGACATGCTTTGACTTACAGACTTAGATTTAAATCACAATTCTGCTATTCAGCTTTGTAGCATTGGGCAAGTTACTTTATCTCACTGACTCAACTTCTTCAGTTCTAGAAGGATATAGGTAAAATGTTAGAATTAAGAAATGAGATAATGTATATAAACAGTTAGAGCAGCACATAATGTGTACAAAATCAGAGGTAAATAATAATACTCCAATATAACTTCCAAATTGTGAGTAGATAACTACTCTTGCCATGGTTGAAGGTTAAATAGTCCTCTAACTCTAGTCTGTAGAAGATAATGGAGAAAAAAATAGACTCAGAGCAAGGAAGTCTGGAAATCAGTTTGTTACATTTTTTCTTTCCTTGGACTTAAGCATTGCCTAAGAGTTATTTGTATGTCATAGTGCTTGTAGATCTTCCTGTTCATTCTCCAAACTTAATAACTAAGTACAAAATGGTAATGCTCAAGGAATCATTTACAGGGACAACTGAGTATTTGCTCGTTGGTGGTTTATTGACGTAACCTGTGTGCTGAATTCACTGGAATGTGGCAAAGTTAAATCTGGCTTCTTCCACTCCTAACTTGGTGCAAGAAACACTTGGCAGCTATTAAAGTGCTATTCTTTGCAGTTATTTAATATAATTTGCCACAGAAGTAAATTCCAGAAGGTAATATCCTTGCTAGGAGTTCATGCCAAGGGCCAATGGTCTCTAACTCAAGGTATTCTCTTGGCAGCCGGGAAGATTTCCAGCGGATTCCAGAACTTGCCATCAACCCACTGGGGGACCGGATCATCAATGCCTTCTTTCCAGAGGGGTGAGTCCCTGCAGTTATTTGGCTTCCTTTCTGAGGTTGATCTGGAATAATCACATTGGTTGTGTCATCTCAAACCACAATCCTCCTGGTTATATTGAACATCGCTAACTTGGTCATATCTAGAATATGCCTTTTCTTCTGCCTTCCTCCCTTTTTAAACTTTAAACAGGTATAAGAGCCCATCTTTAAAATTCTGTTTTTAATCCCTGTTTATATATTTTTAAATTATTTTTTTAAATCCTCACCTGAGGATGTTTGCTTTTTATTGATTTTTAGAGAGAGATAAAAGGGGAGAGAGAGAGACATCGATATGAGAGAAACATTGATCAGTTGCCTCCCATACATGCCCCAACCGAGGATCAAACCAGAAACCTATGTATGTGCCCTGACTTGGAATCAAACCTCCAACCTTTTTAGTATATAGGACAATACTCCAGCCAACTGAGCCACCCTGCCAGGGCTAATCCTGTTTATCTTTGATATAAAACTAAACTCTTCAAAAACTTTATTTGGAAATTATTTCAAATATACAGGAAAGTTGCAAAAATTGAAAATAGTGCAAAGGATACCTGTATATCTTTTACCCAGACACATCTATTGTTATATTGTTGTTAACATGTTGCTTTATTTGCATGTACTTTCTGTCTTTCAGTCCAAACCAATAAAAATATAATCAAGACACAGACATAATTATGCGTTAGCCACATTTAAAAAGTAAAAATTAACAAGTTAAATGAACTTCAGTGATACATATTTTACTTAATCTAATATATTCAGAGTATCATTCAATATGTAATTACTATTTTAAAATTATTAAATATTTTAACAATCTTTTTAAAAATACATTTTTGAAATTCAGTGTGTAATTTACACTTACAGCACCTACCTACCAAATGCTATAGTAATATAAAATGTTGGGTAATTTATTCTTTGTTTTCCAGCTTTATTGAAGATATGATTGACATATAACGTTGTGTAAGTTTAAGATATACAACAATGATTTTATAGAGTTTATTGCAAAAATGATTACCACAATGACATTAGTTAATATATTTATCGCCTCACATAGTTAACTTTTTTGTGTGTGGTAAGAACTTTTATAATATACTCCCTTAGCAACTTTCAAATATATGGTATAGCTCAGCTGGCATGGCTCAGTGGTTGAGCGTTGACCTATGAACCAGGAGGTCATGGTTCGATTTCTGGTAAAGGCACATGCCCGGGTTGTGGGCTTGATCTCCAGTGGGGAGCATGCAGGAGGCAGCCGATCAATGATTCTCTCTCATCATTGATGTTTCTCTCTCTCCCTCTCCCTTCCTCTCTGAAATCAATAAAAAAAATATTTTTAAAAAACACACACAAAATAAAATATATAGTATAGTATTGTTAACTATAGTCACCATACTGTACATTACATCCCAGAACTTAAAAGTCTAATGTGCTAATTAGACCGGACAGCCAAACTACCTTCCGGATGTCATTTCAGATGAATCTGCCACAGTGGGGGCCGAAGCAGAGATGGTTAGTGGCAATCAGTCAGGCAGGGAAGCAATTGGGGCGATCAGGCAGGCAGGCAGGCGAGTGATTAGGAGCCAGTGGTCCTGGATTGGGAGAGGGATGTCTGACTGCCGGTTTAGGCCTGATCCTTCAGGGATCCCTGTGGGATCGGGACTTAACTGACAGTTGGACATCCCCCAAGTGGTCCTGGATTGCAAGAGGGTGCAGGCCGGGCTGAGGGAACCTCCCCCATCACCACCCCCCCATGGATGAATTTCGTGCACTGGGCCTCTAGTTGTAATGTATTATTTATATTCCAATTTTATCAGTTCATCCAGTGATCTCCTTTATAGCACTTTACCCCCTTTAATAACAGAATGCAGTCTGGGTCAGTTGTCATGTATCTTTAGCCTTCTTTAATTTGGATCATTCGCACAGCCTTTGTTTCTTTATGTGGGTTTTATTTTGTTTTGTTAGTATTTTTTACAACTAAGAATACAGTCTTTGATTAAGAATACAGTCATCCCCACCACATACGCACTTACTTTCTCAAATAGATTTGGGTTTGTCTAATGTAGAACTAGGCTGTTGATATGCTTCACTACCTAATACACTGCCTTCAAAGTACTGAGTCAATATTTATTGATTTGATTAGGTCCCTTTTCATGAATAAAGTTAATCATATAATCTTGTTTTAGGTAATTGTTAACAATCTCTTCCTGGTTCCTTGTGGCTTGTCTATATGACCCAAAGGACTTTAAGAAGTTATGTGGTTGCCAGTTCTTAATGAGACTAAGTATCAGTGAGGACACTATCACATAAAATGCCTGGAGAAATTTTAAAACTCTGAATTGAGAGCAAAGGATTTGCAAAAGTTGAGAAGTTGGATACTCAGTAAATCTGAGTGATAGTCAGAAGAACACTAGCAGCCAATTTATATGAAGGCAGGAATATGAAGACAGACCTGCTCTTTCAGATTCATATTGACCATGAGTAATCTGCTACACTTCCTCATTTTCCCCCATTTCTCTCCCTGAACTGCCCTGTTTGTTTTAGGTGTGGTTTTCCACTTCTTCTTTTAGCTCTTGCAGAGCAATGAACTTCTCCAGAGAGAGCTTTCACAGCTATGTTTCATATTCAGATATTTTGCAATGAAAAGTAAACCCTATAGAGTCATTTTGCCAACTTTTTTTCAGAGTTCCTCAGTCACCCTTGATTATTTGAAGAAGCAGCTTGTGGAAAGCTCTTTTGTAAGGCCAAATCACCTTTGTTGTAACTACAGTATCGCCCGCCATCCTACCCAGGGATCTGCTGCTAAGGATGATAGGCAGATGTACATGAGGAAGCTGAGGCCCACACTGGAGTGCACTGCTAAGCTCTTAGCAAGCTGCACCTCTGCTTCTTGCTCTTTCTAGTAAGATATAAATATCTGGCTTACAATGTATGTTTTTTGTCTAGTCTTATGCAAGTGGATTTTTTTTTTTTTAAATTCTCACCTGAGGACATATTTTACTGATTTTTAGAGAGAGGGGAAGGAATGGGAGAGAGAGAGAAACATTGATGTAAGAGAGACATCAATCGTTGCCTCCCATTACACACCCCACCCAGGGATCTAACCTGCAACCCAGGTATGTGCCCTGACTGAGAATCAGTGTACAGGACGATGCTCCAACCAACTGAGCCACACCAGCCAGGGCTGGAATCATTTTTTTAAACAATGAGATTTGAGCTCTGGCTGGTGTGGCTCAGTTGGTTGAGCATCATCCCATGCACTGAAAAGTCACCAGGTCAATTGGTCAGGGCACATGTCTGGGTTACAGGTTTGAGACCTAGTCAGGGTATGTGTAGGAGACATTTGATGGATGTTTCTCTCTTTTCCTCTCTCAAAAAAAATCAATTAAGCCCTAACCGGTTTGGCTTAGTGGATAGAGCGTCAGCCTGCGGACTCAAGGGTCCCAGGTTCGATTCCGGTCAAGGGCATGTACCTTGGTTGCAGACACGTCCCCAAGTGGGGAGTGTGCAAGAGGCAGCTGATTGATGTTTCTCTCTCATCGATGTTTCTAACTCTCTATACCTCTCCTTTCCTCTCTGTAGAAAATCAATAAAAAAATATATTTTTTAAAAAATCAATTAAAAAAATGTATTTAAAGAATGAGATTTGCCCCATTGGTGTGGCTCAGTTGGTTGAATGTCATCCAGTGCATGCACCGGGAGGACACTTGTTTGATTCCCGATCAGGGCACATACCAGGTTTGCGGATTTGACCCCCAGCGGGGGCCATATAGGAGGCAGCAAATCAATGTTTCTGTTTGAAAGTGGAACATTGGTATATAGTCAGTTTTTTATTATTGTTATTAATCCTCACCTGAGGATATTTTTCCATTGATTTTTAGAGAGAATGGAAGGGATGGGGAGAGACAGAGAGAGAGAAACATCAATGTGAGAGAGACACATCGATTGGTTGCCTCCTACATGCGCCCCAACCAGGGCCAGGGATGGAGCCTGCAACCAAGGTAGGTATCCTTGACCAGAATCAAACCCAAGACTCTTCAGTCTGAGATCTGACACTCTATCCACTGAGCCTAACTGGCTAGGGTGGTATTTAGTTACTTTTAACTCAGAGACATTATGGCAGTAAAATATGTACTTATTAACCTGTTTGTTCTGGCATATAACTCAAATCTTATTTAATATTACTTGATTCCTCAGATCTTATTTTTTTAAATATATTTTTTTATTGATTTTAGAGACGAAGGAAGAGGGGAGGGAGAGAGAGAAACATCAATGAGAGAGAATCATTGATTGGCGTCCTCCTGCAAACCCTCCACTGGGGATAAAGCCCGAAACCCCAGCATGTCCCCTTGACTGAGCCAAACCAGTTAGGGCAGATCTTAAATTTTTTACAAGATACTGCTCCATTAGTAGTATAGCTACCTTTAAGAACTAAAGGTTATTCTTTAGAACAGTGGTTGCCAACCAGTGGCCCATGAGGTCCAAAAGATTGGCAACTGCTGGTTTAAGGAAACCAGGAAGAGCTGCACGCACAGATGGACGGGAGGGGACTGCATGCCGCCCCCAGACTCATAGGCCACAGGGAGGTTGGGGCTGGGGGTGGGCTGGTGTGGAGACACAACACACAGGAGCACCTGCCCCCACCCCAGCAGACACAACACAGCGGCTGGAGGCGTGTTCCAAGCGCCCACCACACGGCTTGGAGCACGCCCCCACTCCAGCGGACACAACATGGTCGTGATGCCCGGCTAATTAATATATTCCCTGTTTACATATATAGATAACATTTATTTTAAAGATAGCTTTTCCAGCCCTAGCTGGTTTGGCTCAGTGGATATAGCGTGAGCCTGCAGACTGAAGGGGGTCCCAGGTTTGATTCCAGTCAAGGTCACATGCCTGGTTTCTGGGCTTGATCCCCAGTAGGGGGTGTGCAGGAGGCAGCCGATCAATGATTCTCTCTCATCATTGATATTTATCTCTCTCTCTCCCTCTTCCTTCCTCTCTGAAATCAATAAACACATCTTTTTTATTAAAATACATTTTTATTGATTTTTTTTTATAGAAAGGAAGGGAGAGGGATAGAGAGTTGGAAACATTGATGAGAGAGAAACATCGATCAGCTGCCTCTTGCACACCCCCTACTGAGGATGTGCCCGCAACCACGGTACATGCCCTTGACCAGAATCAAACCTGGGACCCTTCATTCGGCAGGCCAATGCTCTATCTACTGAGCCAAACTGGTTAGGGCTAAACACATCTTTAAAAAAAATATTATTAAAGAAAAGATTTTCCATAGTATGCCTTTCCCTTAAAATATCACTAGGTATATGTGACTGCAGGGGGACATAGGAGATGGTTGGAAGTCATTCAATTGAAATGACCACCTTGCTGCTGCTGCAGATTCTAAAGCAGTGAGTTTGTTTTTAAAAATACTTTTTTTGTTTTTTTTCAGAGAGGAAAGGTGAGAGAGTGAGAGATAGAAACATCAATGCCTACCTCACAAGGTGGAGGTGAGGCTTAAATGAAGATATTTTATGAATACTAAAGTACTAGTACTGTGCATATTGTTGGATGAACTTTCATGCCATTTTAGCTTAAGCTATTGCTAATAAATTGAATTCATAAGAAATTATCACCCTGTTTGACATGGTGTTCTGTTTGTTATATTTCCCAATCAGAGAGGACCAGGTAAACTTTCGTGGATTCATGAGAACTTTGGCTCATTTCCGACCCATTGAGGATAATGAAAAGAGTAAAGATGTGAATGGACCAGAACCACTCAACAGCCGAAGCAACAAACTACACTGTAAGGAGCTAAAGTCTTCTGGTTTAAAACATTTGCTTTTCGTTTCTTACAGATTATTTACTCATTCATTTATTCAACAAAGAAGAGTATGGTGGTTAAGAGTTCAGACCCTGGAGCTAAACTGGCTGGGTTTGAATCCCAGCTCTGCCATTTTTGACCATGTGACTTTGGGCAAATTATTCAAACTCTTTGGGCCTTGGTTTCCTCTTTTGTAAAGTGGAATATTAAAGGATTTCACCTAGGGATGTTTGTGAGGATTAAATGAGTTAATATATGTCAAGTACTTCAAATAGTGCCTGGCAATGAGTTGGCTACTAATATTACTCATAAATCATGGAATGCCTACTATGTACCAGGAACTGGAGTAAATGCTAGGATGACAACAGTGAAAAAGATCCAGCCCCATCTACAGCCATACCACCCTGAACGTACCCGATCTCTGATCTTGGAAGCTAAGCAGTGTCAAGCCTGGTTAGTGCTTAGATGGGGAAAAGACCCAGGCCCACCTGTAAGGAATGACAATCCTTAGCTCATCTTAGAATTTGATAGGTATTAGATATGACTCATGTGGGAGTGGCCAGCTGGGTTTGTGCAAGATTAAATTTTGTCCCCATGCCTTTTGCCTCCTTTCCTTGGATGTTCGTTAGATTTCCCTCTGTCCTTGTTGGTTCATGTATAATATTGCCCAATCTCTTACAAAACTTCTCTAAGAAATTAAAATGTAATTTCTCTTTTCATTTAACACAGTCACAGTTGGGATTGAAATTATGTTGAATTGATTGAATTCAAGCTTCTCTTCAAGGATGCACAGTGGTATACAGAGAGGTCTGTGAAAAGACTTTTTAATATTGAAACAAATATAGATGAATTATAGACTATTATAGACTATCATGCCAAATGTACATATATTTTTTAAACGGTGCATAAGACTTAAAATAAACTTTTTATTTGTGGCCCTTAGCCCATACCCCGGTCTCCCTGTCTATAAGATAGGAGTATGAGTTTACTCCTTTATTCAGGAAAAGAGTTTAAGAAGCACTGACATAAGTATTGTTGTGTAGGGTAGGGAAGATTTTTTAACCAACATAATGAAATACTGCTCTTCTCTGTACATAAGATCATGTACCTTAATGAAGAGCAGAACACTTAAATATAAACAAAACTAGATATATAAGAAAATAGAACTCTAATGATTTGTGATCAAATTTACTGGATACTATATTGGTGAATTCTAATTGCTTCTTTCAAGACTAAATTCTGTTTGAGACAAAATGAAGCCACCATGCACTGCAACTGTCTGGCCTGTAGCACCCCTACCCTCCTCCCCAAACCTCCAACCCCCACCATCAAAGTAATATAATATTAGGCTTTAAGTAGAGAAATGTATCATAATGGGACTAGTGATAATCCCACTCTGTGCTAAAGAGAACATATCTTGGGAACCAAATTTTAGTTTGGATTCTGGAGATATACTGGAGCATATATATAGAAAGCAACTAGAAGTTTGAAGGCACTGACGACCACATGAATCATTATCATAAGGAAGAGTCCTTTTATTGTGGTAAAAAACACATAACATAAAATTTACCATCTTAAATATTTTTAAATGTACAATTTAGTAGTGTTAAGAATATTTACATTATTGTGAAACTTATCTCCAGAACTTTTCATTTTGCAAAGCTGAAATTCTGTGGTCACTAAATTCCCCTTTTCCCCCCCATAAAAATATTTTGAAAGAAGTGGGCATAAAGTCAGAAGAAGATAAGACTGGGTTAGAGATTTTTTTTCAAATATATGAAAGTTTATGGTGTGGAGAAGAATTTATGCAATGAGGACATGGATATATTTCAGTTCAACAGAAGGAAGAATTTTTAAGAGAGATACTCATGTAAGGATAGGACTGTCTCAGAAAAAGTAGTAATTCCCTATTCAAGGGAAAGGGAATGGCCCTATCTGGGTAGCTCAGATAGTTAGAGCATCATCCAGATATGCCAAGGTTGTGGGTTCCCTGGTCAGGGCATACATAAGAACCAGTGAATGCATAAATAAGTGAAACAACACATCAGTCTCTCTCTCTGCCCCCTTCTCTCTCTCAAATCTTACCTAATAATAGACAAACATGTAAATTGACTGTACCTCCGCTATACCCACAGCCAATCAGGAGTGGGTATTTTTTATATTAACTGGCGGGTTAATTTGCATATGCAGGCGCAGAGCAGCTGGGCTGGGCCGGATGCCTGCTATGAGGAGGAGAGAGCGGGGCAGAGGGAGCTATAGGAGCGGTACTTCGGCGGGAAGCGGGGACTTGGCAGCTCTTCCTTCCCCTGGCTTCGCTCCCCGATGGCCGGGAGTGAAGCCAGGGGAAGGAAGGCCTATTCTTGCACGAATATCGTGCAACAGGCCTCTGGTTAATAAATAAAAATTAAAATAAGCCAGACACTAAAGGATAAATATTGTTTGAATACTCTTATATGAGGTTCCTAGAGTAGTCAAATCCATAGAGAGAAAGTTGCTAGGGGCTGGGGGGTGGGGGAGATGGGAGTCATAGTTTAATGGGTCAGAGTTTCAGTTGGGAGAGTTGAGGAAGTTCTAGAGATGGATCATGGTGATGGTTATATCAAAATGTGAAAATACTTAACTAATCTTACAAAGGGTCAAAATGGTAAATTTTATGTATATTTTATTTAAAAGAATAAACAGTGATTAAAAGGTAAAGATTTAACTGAGATCATTAGTTTGGTCTCTCATTTAGCAAATGTATGATTAATTACTAGGTGCAAAGCACTATTTTAGGCCCAGGATATAATGATGCATAAATCAGATTAGGTTTTTGCTTTCATAGAGTTTATGATCTAATATGGGAGACAGACTATGGAAAAAGACAAATGAATAAAAAAGATAAAGAGCATGGCAAGTTCTATGAAGGAAATGAATAAGGTGAGATTAGAAAGTGTTAGGGGGCTGTCATAACTTTAGAATGAGTGGTCAATGAACTCTGAGGAATTGAAATATGAGCTAAGAATGAGCCAACCATGTGAAAGACAGGAGAGCTCTAAGCAAAGGGAACAACTGGTTTAAAAGCCTTTGGGTGTAATTAGTACTCCGTGTATTCAGAGAACAAAGAAGCATTATTAAGAAAGAAGTGAGTGGTGTGGGAGGAGGGTAGAGAGGTGATGGCAAGTAAATGGCATTGATTGAGCTCTTATTGTGTGCCAGACACTATTTAAAGTGCCTTTTATGGCTATCCTCCCAGGAGCTCAAGCGTTTCCCTTTCCTCTCCCCTTCCCTGCCCCAGGCACATTACCATTAGCTAAACAACAAAAATAAAGTGCCTTTCATGTGCTAACTCATTCAGTCCTCAGAACCCTATGAGGTGGATTCTGTTCTTATTTTGCACCCTTCAGGCAACTGAGTCACAATGGGGTAAGCTTCAGAGCCAGGATTCAGCAGAGCCAGACAGTCTTAACCTCTGTATTGTATTGGGCTGAGAAGCTCAAGCAAGAGGTCTAAGCTGGAGCTACATATTTGGGAGTATTCAGAATTAGGTGGCATTTGAAGCCATGGAACTGGAAATTCCAGAAGGCTGCTTTGGAGACGAAAGTCCAAGTCATAGGACCAAGAATCAGGAAAGGGAGAGTAGAAAAGGAAAGAGAAGACCTAACAAAATGGCTCAGTCATTTGTGCATTTGACCGTTCATTATCTTGGGAAAAGTGTTTCTTCTGGTTCAGGGCCAGAGCTGACTGACGGGAATCCAAGTCAGTTGAAAAATAACTACCGTTGCTGCAGTTTTTTCTAAAACGTCCTACTGGGTGATCTCTTCAGTTACTCTGCTGGTGTCTTAGTCTGCTCAGACTGCTGTAACAAGACACCATTGCTGGGTGAGGAAAATAACAGACATTTCTCACAGTTCTGGAGTCTGGGAAGTCTGAGATCAGGGTGCCACATAGTTTCCCGATGAAAGCCCTCTACTGGTTCACAAACAGTCATCTTCTTACTGTATCCTCACATGGAGAGGGTGGTAGAGACAGAGAAGGAGAAAGAGATCTCCTGTCTCCTTCCATCATGAGGGCTCCACCCTCATGACATAATCTAACCCTAATTACCCCCAAAGGCTCTACCTCCTAATAGGATTGCATTGGAGGTTAAGACTTCAACATGAATTTGGGGGGACACAAATCTTCACTCCATGGCACCTGGGTTTCAGAATAAGCAGCTCAATACAAAAACCAACAGATTTATAAAATCTGCTCAACCTGCCTGACTGATGTGGCTCAGAGATTGAGTGTTGACCCATAAACCAGGAGGTCATGGTTCAATTCCCAGTCAGGGCATATGCTCTGATTGTGGGCTCAGTCCCCAATAGGGGGCATGCAGGAGGCAGCCAATCAATGATTCTCCCTCATCATTGATGTTTCTGTCTCCCTCTCTCTTCCTCTCTCTGAAAGCAATAAAAAAAAAAAAGATGCTCAACTTCACTGGCTATAAGGGAAATGCAAATCAAAACTACAAGATACCATCTCATATTTGTTAGAATGGCTGTTATCAATAAGACAAGAAATAACAAGTGTTAGAGAGGATGTGGAGAAAAGGGAACCCTCATACACTGCTGGTGGGAAAGTAAACTGGTATAGCCACTATGGAAGTTTGAAGGTTCCTCGAAAAAAATAAGAATAGACAACATGATTTAGCAGTCCGTCTTTGGGGTATCAACGTAAAAATTTTGGAAACATTTATTTGTAAAGGTATATATATCCCTCTGTTTGGTGCAGCATTATTCATGGTAGCCAAAAAATGGAAACAATCTAAGTGTCCTTTGATGGATGCTTGGATAAAGATACGGTACTATATACAATGGAATACTACTCAGCTATAAGAAAGGATGAAATACTATCATTTGCAACAACATGAATGGATATTGAAAGTATGCTAAGCAAATTAAAGTCAGATGGAAAAGGACAAGAACCACATGAGTTCACTCATGTGGGATATAAAACAGAAAACAATAAGCAAACAATTCATAGATACAGGCAGCAATATGGTGGTTACCAGAAAAGGAGAAGGGTGGGGGAAGAATGAAGAGAGTCAAATAAATGGTCACAGAAGGAGACTAGGCTTTGGGTGGTAAGCACACAATGCAATATGCAGATGATACAGTACAGAATTGCATGCCTGAAACTTCTGTAATGTTAACCAGTCACCCTGATTAATTTTTAAAAGAATTAGTTCAGGCTTCTGTAAATCAACAGAAAGGCATGTGTATTCCAGTTACCTAATTAAGAAATGCAGAAATAGATATTAACGGGTTATATAGCAAACAGGTTTCCATCCCAAAATCATCCTGAAGATAGCTTAGTAGATAACACATTTTATCCTATTTCTGAAATGTGACAACATATGCAGAATTGTGTGTGTGTTTAGTTTAGGGAATATATTAAACATATATTCCTGCAGGAACACTTTTGTCTCCTTTCCCTTAAACTCTAAACCATCTAAGCATATATATTTTCAAATTTGGTAAAGATAGTTACTCAACTAACCAAATTAAGAATAGACAACATTAGAGAAAGTCTTCCCCCTCCAGAATTCTAATATGTACCTTACAAAGAGTAAATTAGATTTTAAAAAAATTTTACTTTTTTATTTTTAAATTTTATTTTTATTGATTTTTGAGGGAGAGAGAGATAGAAACATCAGTGATGAGAGAGAATCATTGATTGGCTGCCTCCTGCACTGCACCCACCAGGAATTGAGCCCACAACCCAGGCATGTGTCCTGACTGGGAATTGAACTGTGACCTACTGGTTCACAGGTCAATGCTCAACCACTGAGCAACACTGGCCGGAGTACTTTGACTGTTAGAGAACGCACTCCGTTAGGGGTGTGTGATATTTAACCTTTTAAAACATATTTTTTATTGATTTCAGAGAGAGGAAGGGAGAGGGAGAAAGAGATAGAAACATTAATGAGAGGGAATCACCTCTTGCATGCCCCCTACGGGATCGAGCCCACAACCCTTGGAATTGAACTGTGACTTCGTGGTTCATGGGTCAATGCTCAACCATGTGCTCATGTATTTGTACCTAGTGCTAGCTCTGCCTGGAATGCCACTCTTTGTCAGACTTATTCAAATGTTATTGAATCAGAAAGGCATATCTGCTGCTTGCTTTGTCTTCCTGAATTTCAGATATATGATAGCACTTAGCATATATTAAAGTAAGTAATGTGGCCCAGCCTGTGTGGCTCAGTGCTTGAGCAGCCATCTTTGAACCGGGAGGTCACATGCAGGTCGATTCCCCGTCAGGGCATATGCAGGCTCAATCCCCAGTAGGGGGTGTGTAGGATCAATGATTCTCTTTCATCATTGATGTTTCTGTCTCTCACTCGCCTTCACCCTTCCTCTCTGAAATCAATAAAAATAAAATTTTAAAAAATAAAGTAAATGCATGTTGCTCTCCACTACATCATGAGCTCCTAAAGACAAGCTCTAAATCTGTGTGTCTTAATGACTCTGAAGCATTGGATTTTGGCCTTTTTAGTATTCATAGCACTCTACTGAAAACCAAAAATCTTAGTGGCATACTTGAAGTGATTCAAAGCTTCAAAACGGAGGCAGTCCCTTCCTCAGTGTGAGAATTTCTCACAGTGCCTATAAAATCATCCACTGTTGGCACTCTCCCTCCCAGGAGCATGCCCTTGGCTTTCTCTGCCCCTCCCCCTTCACATTACCATTAGCTTCCTCACTGCCAATCTCCAAGTGCCATTCCTTTACCTCTATAATTTGTTTCCTAACCCATTTCTTCTAGGAACCCAGTAAATGTTCTCTTTTGGTAATAACAAACAAAAAACATCATCCATCATTATCACGCTACTAGAGGCCTGCTGCACAAAAATTCGTGCAAGAGTAGACCTTCCTTCCCCTGGCTGCCAGCACCGGCTTCCCTCCAGCACCTAGGACCCAGGCTTCCCTCCTCTGGCTGCTGGCAGGCACCCAGGACCCAGGCTGCTTCCCTCCAAGATTTGCTTGGTAGCCCTTCAGCACTATGGCTGAGTGATTTTTGCTCTTCTGAATTCTTATAGCCTACTTTCTAGAATACTTATATATTGTTAAAAGGAAACATAAGGTCAGAAGACCATCAAATTCTTGGCATTTCTATTTGAAACTAAAGCTCTTTACCTACAAAACTCCCAAGTAGTAGAAAATTATTTGAAACTTGCTCAAATTTACCAAAGTGACCATTTTCCCAGGGCAATACTTGGTGTAGTCACCCATTTGGTAGCTGTATGGCTCTGATTGTTGGCTTCCCCTAAGCAGTGCACAGTTGACTTGATGGATTGTGTGAGATGACCTAATTTACAGAATCACTTATGGGTGGTGGTTTGTTTTATTTTTTTAAAAATATTTTTATTGATTTCCAAGAGGAAGGGTGAAGGAGAGAGAGAGAGAAACATCAGTGATGAGAGAGAATCATCAATCCTGCGCTCCCCCTACTGGGGATTGCGCCTGCAACCCAGGGCATGTGCCCTGACCAGGAATGGAACCATGATCTCTTGCTTCATAGGTGGACACTCAGCCACTGAGCGACACTGGCCAGGCTGGGTGGTGGTTTTTTTTGTTTTTGTTTTTTAAAATATATTTCTTTTATTGATTTCAGAGAGGAAGGGAGAGGGAGAGATAGAAACATCAATGATGAAAGAGAATCACCGATCGGCTGCCTCCTGCATGCCCCCCACTGGGCATCAAGCCCGCAAACGGAGCATGTGCCAGAATCGAACCTGGGACCCTCCAGCCCTCAGGCCGATGCTCCATCCGCTGAGCCAAAGTGACCAGAGCGGTTTTTTGGGTTTTTTTATTCTAAGATAAGAAAAAGGATATTTGCCCCTGGCCTGTAGCTCAGTGGTTAGTCAGCCCTCGCACTTGGGTTGTAGGTTTAATCAGGTTGCATGTGGGAAGCAACCAATCAATGTGTGTCCCTCACATTGATGTTTCTCTTTCGCTCTCCCTCCCTCCCACTCTCTTTAAAAAGTGATGGAAAACATATTTTCCAGTAAGGATTAACAACAAAAGAAAAAGGACATTTGACTTTTTATTAAGTTTTCTGTTTTGTTCCAGGAGGGCCCCATATTTCATCAAAGCTAAGATGCCATCAATTATGAAATGTACCTCAATTTCTTAAGTGTTACAATTTACAATGTCTTTAAAAACTCTACAAGTAATGGAAACGGTTCTTGGAAAAACTATTAGTTCAGTTTTAGTTTTCTGTCTAGAGTCCTTTACATATTTAGTTTCTTGAGAAGGGGTAGTACACTACTGAATCTCCACTAACTTATTTTTCCCTACCAGTTGCTTTTCGACTATATGATTTGGATAAAGATGACAAGATCTCCCGAGATGAACTGCTACAGGTATGTGGAGAGCTCCCATGCACATGGAGAACTTGTATTTGGGCCCTGCCTGCTTATTCATGTGGGCAGGAATTGTACTTTCCTTCAAGAAGCATTTACTTAACTCATGCTGTGTGCAGAGTTCTATCCTATATATAAGGAAGAACACATAATTTGGGGAAACTTGAAATGGCTCATTAATTTCTCAAAGACAAATATCTCTATTTAAAAGGTAACTCAGTTTGCCCTGGCCACTGTTGCTCAGTGGTTGGAGTGTAGGCCCACACCTAAGGTTCTCAGGTTCAATTCCCTGTCAAGGGCCTGCACCTGGGTGGCAGGTTCGATCCCTGGCCCTAATCGATGTGTCTCTCTCATATTGATGTTCTCTTTTTCTCTCTCCCTCTCTTTTCCCCCTCCCTCACTATCTCCCTCCTCTCTCTAAAAATCAATGAAAAAAAATATCACCAGATGAGGATTATCTCCCTCCCTCACCCCCACCCTCCAAAAAAGGGTAAACTAAATGTCTTTTAGGTGTTGATTGGCAGAACTAAAATATGTGAGATGGTTAAATTAAAATATTCTGTTAGTGTCCTGTCAGTTCATTGGCAGCTGGGTAATTCTGATGACACTGGGTAATTACCACTGTTTCGTCTGTCCTTGGGCTTGACATAAGAGTCAAGGACCTGCTGCTGGGCTGGTTACACCAAGCTGATTGCTCATTGTCCTTTGTTGCTCCCCTGTCCTTTACCAGCAGTGACTGGCATTTCATCCTATTAGTCATTGCCCTTCTCTTCTTCCTCTCTCCCTTTCTCGAAATACGTACAAGTTTAGAAGGGGAGAAAGTTCTTCCCTTTTTCATTTTTATTTATTTATTTTTAATATATTTTTATTGCTTTCAAAGAGGAAGGGAGATCTGTTAGAGAGGTTTGAGGATAGATTGATTTGTCTAGTCAGCCATACACAATGAGGAAAGATGGCAAATGGCTTGGCTACTTTTTATGTTTGCTAGCATTGCCTCTTTTTATTAATCCTTCAATTTGTGTACATTTATCCCCAAAATGTACAACTTCCAATTTTCTACAGTTGATTTGCTGGGGGGACGGGGGTGGGTAGAATAACTAGTATTGATGCACATCATTATTTTAACTCTTCAGAGAAACTGTAATTTGCTTTTTAAAAATCATTTCATGAGATAGGAGAAGGTTGTAAAGCAGTGGGGGAAAAGAAGGCCTTTCTTTCCTGTAGAAAAGCTATGCTCTTACCTTTTAAAGACAGAGATGGCTGACTACAGTGATGTGAGGCATCACAAAGCATACTTTCCCCCATTTCATACTAAGGTTCATATGATTGAAGTTGTTTATTTTGCTTAAGGTAGCAATTTTCAAAGTATAGTCACATCTAAAAATGTTAGCAGAATTGGGAGGGGGTGGATTTTTTTGTTTGTTTGAGACAAATTTTTGTGAAATAGTGTTAAATTTACTTTACTGCACTTCTCATAGCACTTAGAATGTTATTTTTCTAAAAGGGGGGGATTTAGGCCAGGCCGGCATGGCTCAGTGGTTGAGTGTCAAACTATGAACCAGGAGGTCAAGGTTCAATATGCCTGGGTGCCTAGGTTGTGGCTCAATTCCCTTCCCCAGTGTGGGGCTTGCAGGAGGCAGCTGATCAATGATTCTCTCCCATCATTGATGTTTCTCTCTCTCTCTCCCCCCCCCCCCCACCCTTCCTATCTGAAGTCAGTAAAAAAAAATAGTTTTTAAAAAGGGGGGTGGATTTAGTATTTAACCCTTCAAGGATCTTTATGTTTCTTGGGGATAGTGGGTCAGTGCACCACCTCAAAGAGGACTGCATTTGGGTGGGATTCCAGAAAGCCCTACCAAACTTAATAAATCCATTAAGAATCTAGTTTGCTCTCTGGCTGAGCTGAAACACTGATGATGTCTTGCCGGAGTAGAGCAGAACAGCACAGTGCAAAACAGACCAGCATGGTGCAGAGCCAAGCAGACCATTGGAGGAGCAGAGCAGAGCTGTCTAGCTGGAGAGGGGCCTGGACCCAGGGCTGCCTCACAGCTGTGCTGTATCACAATTGAGCTGTTTTGTAGCGAATAAAGTTTTCTCCTTCGCTGAAAAAAAGAAAGAAATTAGTTTGCCTCATGAAATAAGAAGTCTGGGCATAGATTGTCCAGGTTGCTACAGCAACTAATCATGTCCAGAAACCAGGCTTCTTCTGTATTACTCTTGGATTCACAGCACATGACTTTTCACCTCATGGTCCCAGGATGGCTGCTGCAACACCAGGCATCATCTCCATGTGCCAGGCAGCAAGAATGGGAAAAGCAAAATGCAAAGGGCTCTCCCTCTGTGAGGTTTGCTTTCCTAATCAATGAACTTGCCAGAGAGTTCTGTTCATGTTATTGTCTAGAATGGCCTATCAGTGGGCAGCAAACTCATTAGTCAACAGAGCAGCAAATGGCGGCTCGCGAGCCGCAGTTTGCCGACCACTGGCCTAAATGATCCAGGCCCGTGTCACTCAGTGCTCAGTGGTTGAATGATGACCTATGAACCAGGAGGTCACAGTTCGATTTCCCACAGGGATTGATCCCCCATAGGGGATTTGCAGGAGGCAGCCAATAGATGATTCTCACTCATCGTTGATGTTTCTTATCTCTCTCTCTCCCCCTTCCTCTCTGGAGTCAATAAAAATGTATTTTTTAAAAAGTAGAATGGCCTACATAAGAAGATAAGGGTTTCAGCTTTCTGGCTGTTACATTTAAGGACATCAGAGGAAAAGAGGGTTGGGGTGGTTTTATCTTTAATCTTGGTAAAGTGTCCCCCTGACCCCAAGTCTCCTGTAAGCCTGGCTCTTGGTCCTGCAGGTGCTACGCATGATGGTCGGAGTGAATATCTCAGATGAACAGCTGGGCAGCATTGCAGACAGGACCATCCAGGAGGCTGATCAAGATGGGGACAGTGCTATATCTTTCACAGAATTTGTTAAGGTCAGTCAGTCAGTCACCTCATGGTTTGAAAACTTAAATCCTGCACAGGAGGGAGGGAGAAAAACATTAAGATAAGAGCATGAGACAGCGTCTCCTGTTGTGACCTTCATAACTGTAATTGCTTCCCCCCTTTCCCCCCCCCCCCAGGTTTTGGAGAAAGTGGACGTAGAACAGAAAATGAGCATCCGATTTCTTCACTAAAGGACTGAGACTACTAAACTGTTCCTTGCTTTCTAGTATTTAAGAACTGGAACTTCGGAGTCCTGTCCACCAGCCCCACCTCCACCCCATCATTCGTCTTCTTCCAAAGTACTACTACTGTTGCATGACAACCCCAATATGTCTGCCAACATAAACCTGCCTTTGGTGTATAAACAGGGCATTACAGAATGGTACACCTGATCTATATTTGTTCCATATCATTTGCCGATTATCTCCATTTCTCAATATTCTCCCCCCTCCCCTTCGACTGCTGAATGCCACATGTGCATCTCATCTGACAGAGAAGGAATCATGTCAAGAACCAGCCAGCATAGCTCTTTCATTGGATGTAGACTATAGCCATGCTGTCTTCCCTCCCACAGGGCTTTGGCATGCTCCTCCATCCTTTCTTATATGTCGTTTGCTTTCTACTTCTTCTTTTCACCCAACACATCATTAAACTTTCAGTCTCCTTGCTTTTTATTAAGTTTCAATTCTTCTGTTCTACGTAGCATCCCAAGCTATGCCTGTTCAATGTATTTCTGACTTGGCAGGATAGTTCAGTGGTCTGGCAGTTTTGAACTACCTTTATTCTTAAATAGGTCTCTGGGATGTTGTCTCTCTAGGAGCTTTTCAATACTGAACACTTCTCTCAGAAGAATGTGATCGTCTCTTGGTTCCTTGTACTCTTTGTCGTCAAAGGGCTGTGTATTAGAGATGTTCTTGAGAGGTCGTGGCCGTGGTGAGGTGTAGAGCAAAGTCTTTCAGGTGACTTGCCCAGGTCACTCTACCTCTGGTCTCTGATTCTCAACATGCATGCATGCCTATGTAGCTACTCCTGCTAGTACAGTGTTGACTTTCAGAAAACAGCCATATGCTGGCACGTTTGCTTAGTTTTGGGACACTGTCACCACCAGAATGGCTGCTCTGACAATATGCTTGGGGACTTTCCCATGGCTTTTTGAGCAAGGAGGCTGGCACTCTAAAAGTCTCATGTAGCCTCACTTCTGCAGCATGGTGTATGCCAGTGTTTTTCACTTCACACTTCCAAATAGAAAGGTTAGTGTTACAGAAGTGCCTACTTATTCCTGTCCAAGATATTTAAAAATGGTCTTCAGTGGCCCTGGCTGGTTTGGCTCAGTGGATAGAGCATCAGCCTGTGGACTGAAGGGTCCCAGGTTCGATTCCAGTCAGGGGCACATGCCTGGGTTGTGGGCTTAATCCCCCGTGGGGGGCATGCAGGAGGCAGCCGATCAATAACTCCTTCTCATCATTGATGTTTCTATCTCTCTCTTCCTCTCTGAAATCAATAAAAAATATATTTAAAAAATAAATAAAAGAATGTATCTCCTATTAAAAATAAATAAAAAATGGTCCTCAGTGTCTTGAAGTTTTGCACAAAATTCTCTGTGAATTTTACACTTGGCAAATGTTAATGCTGGAAGCCATAGTCAGCTCCTAATAAAGGTCCAAAGCTTTGTGTATTGTATCATAAGCAGCCTGCTTGCATTTATTTCCCAGCTCCTCTCTTAGACCATTGCTAATCCCTTAGAAACAAGGGGTCTGGTACTGGTGGCAAACCTGAGGTGGTATTATAGCCCGTTGCACAAGCCAGAGCAACTTTTCTGCCTAAGTCAGCCTAGTATAGACCTGGTTGAATCAGCCTGTTATCATTCTAACCTCTCTTAATAGTCTATCAGTCTGCTCATCCTTATAAATGCCCTCGGCTGATTTTGTCTGACTCATTGCATGCTTGTTTCCTTGTTTTGGAAGTCTATCCAAGATGGATAAATAATACTTTAGGAAGGAAATTGCTTAAAAAAAAGAAACAAACAAAAAAATGCAGAGAGATTGGGCAGAGTGGGGAACAGGAGTGTCCAGGCTGAATAACTCAAGTATAAATGACTAAGAAATACTTGGTGAAGTGTCAATCTGACTTTGTGATCAAGTGATGTAGTTATAGGAATGATATAAAAGGAAGGACAGACACTGATCTGTTAAAGAGGTACTTCAAAGGCTCCTTGACTTGCATATTTAAAGTTCCTAAGGTTATGGCTTTTTCCTCCTTTTGGCTGTATAGCAAACTGTTTTCATCCACAGCTGTGCCTTACTGTTCCATTCATACTGTATTCTCCGATCCATCAATAATAAATTCTTGTAGTTAAAACAATATAACTTAGTTGATTTTGTCCATGTGTTTTACAAGAATTGTATATAACTAAATCACCTTCAAGTTTGAAATCACAGTGTTTTCCTTAGGTTTGTCTGGCTCCTTAAATGTAGAACAGGCCTAAAAATGGGTATCTATCGCTTGTTATTAAGTTGTCTACCCCCTCATTCATGTGCAACCTCAGTGACATATTGCACACAGCTGTTATTCCATGGCTTTTCACATCTCCAAGCTTTAGTGACTGCTTGGTCTGTGCAAAGTATGAGCATCTCTTCTTATTTTAAGGTTTAGTGGCATGCCACAAGACTCAAAGCAGTAATAGCTGGAATCATTGGTCATATAAATTCTAACATAATCCTCCTTTTGCTATCCCATTGCCTCAAAATCCATTCAAAGTTACATGCATGATGTTTCTTCTTTGCTTCAGTTTGAGTCTAATTTTAGGGTTTGGGAAAATTAAAAATGGATGGAGTGACCATATAGGCAATTTTGGAGGAACCTTAATGTTACCATGTCTGTAGATAAAACAGTCTGTGACTAAAATAAAACAATACTGCAAAAAATATTATAAAATCATTACAACATTAAATGCAGTTTGAGAAGAATCTCTTTAACCAACTTTATTTCCCTTGTTCCCTTCTGTTCTATCCATGCATTATGTATTTGAACATAAATGTAACATAACACAAGATCATACTGGCTTTTAAAAATTAACATTATATAAAGATGAAGAGGCCCAAACCAGCCTGGCTCAGTGGTTGAGCGTCAACTTATGAAAAGGAAGTCTCGGTTCAATTCCTGGTCAGGGCATATGCCCAGGTTGTGGGCAGTGTGGGGTGTGCAGGAGGCAGTTGATCCATGATTCTCATCATTGATGTTCTTTCTCCCTTCCTCTCTGAAACCAATAAGAATATATAAAGAATAAATATTGTTTAACAAAGAGATTAAGTGGGGGGATACAACCTCATGGACAACACTATGGTTATTACCAGGGGGAAAGGAGGTGGGGGCAGGTAAAAGAGGGTAAAGGGTATAAAAGGTGATGGAAGGAAACCTGACTTGGGGTGGTGAACACAATTTACAGGGTGTATTATAGAACTGTACCCCTGAAACCGTCTTGCTAGTTTATTAACCAGTAAATTCAATTAAGAAAATAAAAAAACATAATTCCCCATGTTGTTATCTGTTTTTCCTAGTTTATATTAATGGTTACATTATATTTTACCAAATAATGTAATATTTAACCATTAATTTTTTAAATAATTTTAATTTTATAAAATGATAGTGAATGCCTTTCTGCAGATAACTTATTCTTTTTTTCTAATATTTTTATTGGTTTCAGAGAGGAAGGGAGAGGGAGAGAGAGACAGAAACATAAATGATGAGAAAGAATCATTGATTGCTGGGGTCTGAACCTGCAACCCAGGCATGTGCCCTTGACCGGAATCAAACCTGTGACCCTTCAGTCCACAGGCCAACACTCTATCCACTGAGCCAAACCAGCTAGGGCTCTTTTTCTTTTTAAGTATGTTTTTTATTGATTTCAGAGAGGCAGGAAGGCGGAGAAAAAAACATCAATGATGAGAGAGAATCATGAATCAGCTGTCTCCTGCATGCCCCCTACTGGGAATCAAACTTGTCACTGACCAGGAATTGAACCATGATTTTCTGGTTCATGGGTTGATGCTCAACTACTGAGCCATAACTTACAGCTTTTATAGGTTCCAAAATAAATGAATGCCACAAGCTTTCAAATTAACTCTGTATTGCCTTTAGAATGTCCTTTTTAGAATTCCTTTATAGTCACCTGTTTTCAAATTGATTTTACAATCATGTTAAGTTTTACATTTAAAACAGTATTAGAATAGTTTGTGCTGATTGGGATTTAGAGCAAGTATTTACTGCAGAGATGCCTCAGAGAGGACTATCTTTACTAACTGGATTTCTTATGCTACAAACTAGATATTTATCCTGTTCCTCAAACACTTAAGAGCAGAATTGCTTGGAAGGAAATCATTACTACTAGACTAATACTCTCTAAATTCAGAGTACTTTAGCTGAGCTTTGAATCAACCAGTGATTCAAACTACAGATGGCTGGTATTTGCCTCTATATGTGTGTAACATCTAGTTTAGTAGAAACAACAATTAAGAGATTTTTATTCTTCCCTCTACATCAAACAGTGATGGCAGATTCACTTGGTAAGTTTGTGAGGTACTACAGACTGTTTCTACTCAGCTCTGGAGTAAACAGAACAATGAAGACAGTCTTCTAAGCACTAGATTCTGATCTTGAATCAAAACTATCAAGACAGCCCGAGCTGGTTTGGCTCGGTGGATAGAGCATCAGCCTGCAGACTGAAGGGTCCCAGGTTCGATTCCAGTCAAGGGCACATGCCTGGGTTGCAGGCTTGATCCCCAGTGTGAGGCGTGCAGGGAGCAGACAATCAATGATTCTCTCTCAATATTGATGTTTCTATCTCTCCCTCTCCCTTCCTCTCTGAAATCAATAAAAAAAAAATTAAAAAACAAACTAGCAAGACGGTTTATTTTGAGATATGATCTTGACATTTTCCACCTTCCTTTGCAGTCTGTTCAAGAACCTAACCAGGTATGGTCCTAGCCAGGTAGCTCAGTTGGTTAGAGCATTGTCCCAATACGCCCAAGGTTGTGGTTTTGATCCTGCTCAGGACACATACAAGAGTTAACTAATAAATGCATAAGTAAGTGGAATAACAAAAAAACTGAAACAAGTAGGTGAATTAATATATCAAGTACCTGAAGGTGGCTGGACAAATAAGAATCAAAAAATGTCTCTGGGCCATTACAACAGAAGGCAAGCACTATTAAGCAGTGTCAGTGTTTTATTCATAAGAAAAATTTTCTTACCCCTAAACACACACAATTTCTTTAAAAATCTACCTAATAAAAGAGTAACATGCTAATTCTACCTTCACGACACCCACCAGCCAATCAGAAGTGAGTATGCAAATTAACCCAACAAAGATGGCTGGTTGATTTGCATATGCAGGCACCAAGCAGCCAGGGGTGGGACGGGACACTTGTGTCTGTTATGCACCACCCCAGCCGCTCAGGGCCTCTGGGCAGTGTGAGAAGGTGGAAAGGCGGCTCTGGCCAGAGCGAAGGTGGTGCCAGCAGCCAGAGGAAGGAAGGCCCATTCTTGCACAAATCTTCATGCATTGGGTTTCTAGTAATTCTAATAAATTTGGTAATAACAAATTGGAAATAGTTATACTAATAGGTATGTTGACAAGAAGGGAAGCTGAGCCCTGGTCCTGATCCGCCAAGGTTGCCGGTTAGATCCTGTCAGGGCTCATTCAAGAATCAACCACCAATGCAAAAATAACAATATTTCTCTCATCAATAATTTTTTTTAAAAAAAGGACAGCTCACAAAGGAGAAGACTAGACACAAACCAAGTAACTCAACTATTCCACTAGAGACCAAATAATCCTAAGCAGTCCATTAACCATGAAGCCATTACAGCATGAGTTTATAGAAAAGACTTCAAGTTATCAAGAAATGGTCTAAAATGTGCTGGTGCATATAGGTTTCTGGTGCTTATAGGTTTAAGCTTTAGTAAAATGGAAATTTCCTTAAGTGAAACATTCCTGATAATTTTAAAATAATGTTATTTTAATCCTATCCTATATAATAAAGAGGTAATATGCAAATTGACCATCATTCCAACACACAAGATGGCCATCAGGGGAGGGCAGATGGGGGTGATCAGGCCTGCAGGGGAGGACAGTTGGGGGGACCCAGGCTTGCAGAGGAGGGCAATTGGGGGGGACCTGGCCTGCAGGGGAGGGCAATTAGGGGTGACCAGGCCGGCAGGGGAGGGCAGTTAGGGACAACCAGGCCTGCAATGGAGGTCAGTTGGGAGCAACTAGGCCTGCAGGGGAGGGCAGTTGGGGGTGACCAGGCCTGCAGGGAAGGGCAGTTGGGAGCGACCAGGCCTGCAGGGGAGGACAGTTAGGGGCAACTAGGCCTCCAGGGGAGGGCAGTTAAGGGCAACCAGGCCTCCAGAGGAGGGCAGTTGGGAGCGAACAGGCCTGCAGGGGAGGGCAGTTGGGGGCAATCAGGCTGGTAGGGGAGGGCAGTTGGGGGCAATCAGGCTGGTAGGGGAGGGCAGTTAGGGGCGACCAGGCTGGCGAGGGAGGGGAGTTAGGGGTGACTGGGCCAGCAGGGGATGGCAGTTGGGGGCAACAAGGCCTGCAGGGGAGGGCAGTTAGCGGTAACCAGGCTGGCAGGGGAGGGCAGTTAGGGGCAATCGGGTTGGCAGGGGAGCAGTTAAGTGTCGATCAGGCTGGCAGGGGAGTGGTTAGGGGGTGATCAGGCTGATAGGCAGAAGTGGTTAGGGGCAATCAAGCAGGCAGGCAGGCGAGCAGTTGGAAGGCAGCAGTCGTGGATTGTGAGAGGGATGTCCCAGATTGGAGAGGGTGCAGGCTGGGCTGAGGGACAACCCCCCTCCTGTGCACGAATTTCATGCAATGGGCCTCTAGTGTAATTCATAAAATTCATAATGAATTGCATGTAGTTCAAGTTGTACCTGGATCTATTTAAGTTAATACTACATGTGCTGATTGAATCCAGTGATTCCTTGTCTGGTTTTCTACAGATGTCACATCTTTTTTCTTATCACTTTGGAAAATGAAATGGTTGATGACATCAAATGTGACATGGATTAGAAGCTTATGTTTGCAAATACCCTTTTGGACAATGGGGACAAAAAGTGTTATATTGCCCATAATGCAAAATTTCTTGAGGGTAGTAATTTGTCTTCTTTGCCAGTAGAATAACAAATTTCTAGCTGCTATTAAAATATCTTCTACACAAAAGAAAAAGAAAAATCCTTCCACAGGATGTCAGTTGGGAGAAGGCTGCCATGGAGACTTTAATTATTTTATGAAACTTTTTCTCAGGACTCAACCTCTGAGTAAAAACACTCAATTTTAGAAGAATGCATGTGCTAAATTTTAAATGTATATTTTTGTTGCCTGCTGCCTCTTCTGGCATTGTAGAGCCAGAATAAAAAATCTAAAATAGTAACATGTGTTTCTAGCAGATGGCTGCATTCTGTAAACTACTCTCTGTGCCCATGAGATCAGGGGCAATTTTGGTAGTTTCATAATCATGGAGACAGATTTATTCTGAAATCAATAAAAAAATATATTATTTAAAAACTGAAAATGTATGAAAGGCCTAAAATAATAGATCAGTGGTGAACACACAATATAATGACATATTATTATAGAACTAGGGGGGGGGGGTCCCTCAGCCCAGGCTGTGCCCTTTCACAGTCCAGGAGCCCTCAGGGGATATCCGACTGCTGCAGAGGTGGGAGAGGCTCCCACCACCTGCCGCTGCACTAGCCAGCCGTGAGCCCGGCTTCTAGCTGAACAGCGCTCCCCCTGTAGGAGCGTACTGACCACCAGGGGACAGCTCCTGCATTGTGCACCTGCCTCCTGGTGGTCAGTGCACATCATAGTGACCAATCGTTCCGCAGTTTGTTGGATTTGCATATTAGCCTTTTATTATATATGATTGTATACCTAAAACCTATGTAATGTTATTAACCAATGTCACCCAATATATCCAATAAACAAATTTCTTTTTATAAAGGCCCTGGCTGGGTAGTTCAGTTGGTTATAGTGTCATCCTAATAACGCCAATTTTTTGAGTTCAGTCTCTGGTCAGGGCACATACAAGAAGCAAACAATGAATGCACAAATAAGTGGAACAACAAATTGACATTTCTTTCTCTCCCTCTCTCCCTCCCTCCCTCCCTCCCTCTAAAATCAACTTTTTTAATAGTAAATTTAAAAACATTTTTACTAGTGGCCTGGTGCACGAAATTCATGCATGGAGGGGGGGTTTCCCTCAGCCCAGCCTGCACCCTCTCCTATCAGGGACTCCTTGGTACTGCCTTCACAGTTCACCCAGATTTGGTTCTGATTGGTCAGTTTCTATGCCAGTCAGTGTCCAAAGCTCTACCTCCTAGGCAGCCATTGGCTCCTCACACTTCACCCTGATTTGGTTCTGATTGGTCGGTTTCTACACCAGTCAACGTCACTGGGCCTATCAACGGGCCTGATCAGGGAGGCAGAGCTGTTCAGCAGGCCCAGCAGAGGCCAGAGAGAAGGAGAGGCATGGCTGCTGGCCAGGCCCAGAGCGAAAGAGAGAGGCAAGTGCTCATCAACAGCTGCCATGTCGGCTACGGATCAGACCCTGCTTCTCTCTCCCCAGGCCTCTATTTGGGCCTGATTCTCAGCCCCCTCGCCAGTCAGTGCTGGGTCAGGGCACCTGCAGCAGCAAGTCAGTGCTGGGTTGCCACGGCAACCCAGCACTGACTTCCATTCGGTCAAGCCTTTGGTCGTTTTGGATGTTACAGACCCTGGGTTTTTATATATTAGGATTGTCAGAAAGGAAGGGAGAGGGAGAGATAGAAACATCAATGATAGAATCATTGATTGATTGCCTCCTGCATGCCCTTTATTGGGGATCGAGCCAGCAACCCAGTCATGTACCCTGACTGGGCATGGAACCGTGACCTCCTAGTTCACAGGTTGACACTCAACCACTAAGCCACACAGGCTGGGCTAAAATAAATTTTAAAAATTTTAAATAAAAGATCAGTGTCAGACTTGAGGAAAACCTTCCATGCCATGCCATGCATGGGCTTTTGTCAGTGGTCCAGTCCTTTTCAACATGCAAAGACAAAGGCACAAAAGTGACATTTATTAATTTTTTAAAGTAACATTAATTCCTAAAAGTTGTTAATATAGTCCCTTCATGAAGTACAGAGACTAACTTACTTTAATAGTTCGAGTTCAATCAGTAATGCTTAACATTTATGGGGCATTTACTAACTGCTAAGCACTGTTTTGTATACTTGACCATTGTTAACTCTAATACAACCTTAGGAGGCAGTTTTATTATTATCAACATTTTACAGGTAAGAGGATTAAGGCTAAATGATTTTTTCCCACGATTAGTCATGTAGCTAGTTAGTGGTAGAGCATGGATTCAAACCTAGTATTCTGAAAGCCCATACTCTCCAACAATCTAGATTTTTAGCGAAAATAAATATAAACTCCCTTATTTAGGGTAAAAAGAGAGATGGCAAGCAAGAGATACCTGCATATTTTAAGATATCACAAGTTTGACCCAGCAGATGTGGCTCAGCGGTTGAGCAGTCTCATGAACCAAGAGATCAGGGTTTGATTCCTGGTCAGGGCACATGCCTGGGTTGCAGGCTCAATTCCCTGTATGGGGCGTGCAGGAGACAGCCAACAAATGGTGTTTCTCATTAGTGTTTTCCATCTCCCTTCCTCTCTCTTTAAATATCAATAAAAAACATTTTTTTAAAAAAAGATATAACAAGTTTAAAGACCATCACCTTTTAAAAAAATATATATTTTGTTGATTTTTTACAGAGAGGAAGGGAGAGGGAGAGAGAGTTTGAAACATCAGTGAGAGAGAAACATCAATCAGCTGCCTCTTGCACATCCCCTGCTGGGATGTGCCAGCAACCAAGGTACATGCCCTTGCCTGGGACCCTTGAGTCTGCAAGCTGATGCTCTATCCACTGAGTCAATCACCTTTTAAGAAAGACATTGATAAAAGTATTTGCTCCAAAGATGCAAAATGGTGAGAGGTTCAGGGCAACTTATTTTCATGAGCAATTGTAGGAATTGAGGCTTTAACCTAGAGAAAAGGAAAGAAAAAGTAGCTCTCTTCAAACATTTTGTATATATCGTCAGATTGCTAAGGATCTGTTCTTGAAAGTCTGTTAAATAAGTGCCTGACACATGCTAAACATATAAGATTTTTTTTATTCTGCCTATCTCCATTTCTCAAACTTAACACCATAGAATTATATTGGCCTGCTTTTTATATTTTTAATTATTTTTTAAATTATTGATGTTATAAAGAGAGAGACAGCAACATCGATTTGTTGTTCCACTTGTTTATGCATTCTTTGGTTGCTTCTTGTATGTGCCCTGACCTGGGATTGAACCCCCAACCAGAGCACATTATATAAGACTAACAATGAGTGGAAGTGATAGGTTGACTGATTCCAGATTATTTTAATTAGGAAGAATATTCTAATAATTATAATTATCCAAATGAACAACAGGAGATCCCCAAAGCTAATGCATTCCGTAGCTGTTGGTTGCTAGGCAAAATCTCAAATTACCGACAGAAATAATAGGGGAGAATCCAAGATGGTAGCGTAGGTAAACACCTAAACTGCTGCCTCGCACAACAATTTCAAAACTACAACTAAAATACAAAATGTCTATCACCCAGAACCACGGGAAAGCTGGCTGAGTGGAAGTTCTACAACTAGAAGGAAAGAGAAAAGAGCATTGAGACATCACAAGTGCTGAAAAGCTGAGGTACGGAGGCGAATGATCTGGGCTGGAGGCAGGCATTGCTTTTTTCAACCCAAAGGGAGACAAGCCCCCAATTACTCTGAAATCCAGTCTCTGGGGAGACCCGGGGGACCCAAACTCCTACGGGGAGAAGCTGGACTGTCTGCCACTGGGTCGGAAAGTGAGGGGGGCTTGCTTGCAGAGCTGCGCGCAAGAATAATTGTTTATTGCGCTGGGGCACGGGACGCAGTCAGAGACACAGAGCTGGTTAACTAGCAGCCATCGCTGTTTGCCATACCCTAGCCTAGTGACGCCCTGAGACCCCGCCCCACACAACCTAAAACCCACCCAAGCTCCAAGCAGCAGCTTTAGCATAAGAAAGGCCTGCCTATCGCAGCTTAACCTAACAAACTTGCAGCCCAGATCAGACAGCTCCAAAACCTCCAAACCCCAAGCAAAGAGGAGAAAAATGTAGCTCTCGCTGTAGCTCCTGCTGGGTGGACTCAGACAGTAACTGACCTGCACCCCATTGGAGATCCAGAAGCCAGTGTACCTAGTGGTCAGTGTGAGACACCAGATTTCAACTCCTCACATCCATAAGTGACACATTCAAGAGGCAGACTCAGCGAGCACCAAAGCCCCACTGAAACAAGTCCTGCACCATAAGCGTGTCTCCAGCACAGCAGTTCTTCCATTATAGACACAGCGAGTCCTCACAGCCGATTGGCCTGGAGGTCAATTCCTCCCAGTGTACCAACAGCAATTAAGGCTTAACTACACCAAGACTTTGCACTCAGCCCACAAAGGGGTGTACCAAGAGCGTCCACTTCAGGTGATTGGGAAGGCTGAGCTACTGCCTCCTATAGGTCACCTACCACACAAAGCCACTCCATCAACACAGGGAAGCAACCAAAATGCGGAGACAAAGAAACATGTCACAAATGAAAGAAATGGAGGAAAGCAAACTACTGGACGACATAGAGTTCAGAACCAAATTTTTAAGGTTACTCAAGAATCTTCTAAAAACCGCCGAGAAACTTGATGACACTTCTGAGGAGCTTAGTGAGACCTTCAAGGACCTTAATGAGAATGCCAAAAAAAATGGAAAAGGACCAGTCAGAAATGAAGCATACACTGTCTAAAATAAAGAATATACAGAAACTCAACTGTAGATCAACGTACCCCAAGAATCAAACCAAAGATCTGAAATATGAGGAAACAAGAAACACCCAACCAGAAAAACAAAAAGAAAAAAGAATCCAAAAATATGAAGATAGTGTTAGGAGCCTCTGGGACAACTTTAAGTGTACCAACATCCGAATTTTTGGGGTGCCAGAAGAAGAGAGAGAGCAAAATACTGAAAACCTATTAGAAGAAATAAGGACAGAAAACTTTCCCTACCTGGTGAAAGAAATAGACTTACAAGTCCAGGAAGCGCACAGAACCCCATACAAGAGGAATCCAAAGAGGACGTCACACCAAGACACATCATAATTAAAACGCCAAGCGCAAAAGACAAAGAGAGAATCTTGAAAGCAGGAAGAGAAAAACGGTTAGTTACCTACAAGGGAGTATCCATAGGACTGTCAGCTGATTTCTTGGCAGAAACTATGCAGGCCAGATGGGAGTGGCAAGAAATATTCAAAGTGATGAACAGCAAGAACCTACAACCAAGATTACTCTACCCAGCAAAGCTATCATTCAGAGTTGAAGGTCAGATAAATCGCTTCACAGAGAAGAAAAAGCTAAAGAAGTTCATCACCACCAAACCAGGATTACATGAAATGCTGAAGGTATTCTTGAAGAAGAGGAAGAAGAAGAAAAAGGTAAAGATAAAAATTATGAACAACAAAATGACATCAAATACATACCTACCAACAAGTGAATGTAAAAATCAAGTGAATAAAAAATCTGAAGAACAGAATGGACTGGTGAATATAATAGAATCAGGGACCTAGAAAGGGAGTGGACTGACAATTCTCAGGGGGAAGCGGGTGTGAGGGGTGCGGGAAGAGATTGGACAAACATCTTACTCCTATGGATGAAGACAGTGGCAGGGGGTAAGGGCATGGGGTAGGGTGGGGTGGGGAATCGGGTGGAGGGGAGCTATAGGGGGAAAACAAAAAGAGGAACACCTGTAATCTGAATAAAGATTTATTTTTTTAAAAATCTCAAATTACCATTTTTCACTTGGTTAGACACATGCCACACCTTACAGGTGAGGAAACCTGGGAAATATGGTCGCTTTTCATAAGAAAGAAGGAAGAAGCACACTATGAGTACCCAGTAGTCGCTGCACAGGCTTAAGCAGTCTTTGACCATTTTTTGTCAGAAATCTTTCAGAATTTCTAAATTACAACAGAGGTTTACCTAGGTGATCTAGAATTCCTGCTTGTTATTCATGATATAATTGCTAGTTTCTCGAAGTAAATATAATAGCATTTTAGAAAAATTTTTGTTATTTGTCTTTGGTTTGGGGAATACCACAGGAACTGCAGAATTTTTATTATTATTTTTAAGCCTCATCTGAGGATATTTTCCACTGACTTTTAGAGAGAGTGGAAGAAAGGGGGAAAGACAGAAATATTCATGCGAGAGAAACACATGATTGGTTGCCTCCTGCAGGCGCCCCAACCAGAGCCTGGGCTGGGGAGGAGCCTGCTGCAGAAGTACCTGCTCTTGACTGGAATGGAACCCAGGCTCCTCGAGTCCTTAGGCTGATACTCCATCCACTGAACCAAACTGGCTAGGGCTCTGCAGAATTTTTAAACATGAAGGGAGATGGTTGTTAAGAAAGAGGAAATAAATGAGAACAATCTCTATTATCTCCGTTGACACTATTTATGCTTTTGTTTTTGGCTCTTCTCTAGTTGCCTGGGTTCCAAGAATAATAATACCTGTGTTGGGGGGCAGGGGTTAGTAAGTCTTCAAAATATTCCATTAATGTTGCATTGACCTATATGTTATCATAAATGCAAAAAGACAATAGATAGGCTCAAAATAAAGATTGACTTTTCAGAGAAGAGACCAGCCTAGGACATTACTACCCACCATAAACTGCTTTTTGGTTTAAAAAAAATTTTTTTTTAATGTATTTTATTGTGGTTTTTTTTTACAGAGAGGAAGGGAGAGGTCTAGAGTTAGAAACAGCCGTCAGCCGCCTCCTGCACACCCCCTGCTGGGGATGTGCCCTCTACCAAAGTACATCTTGACCGGAATCGAATCTGGGACCCTTCAGTCCACAGGCCGACACTCTATCCACTGAACCAAACCAGTCAGGGCTAGTTTTAAAAGTTTTAATTTCAGACTATCCTTTGAGGTTATTTTAGGTCTCTGAGTGTGCAAGGCTGCCAGGCAGGCCTTCCCTGAGCTCCTCAGGTTAGCATGTGTCTCCTTTTCCTCCACAGGATGAAATTATTAGTGCTATTGTTTAGCCTAATGGTGGTTTAAAATAGTCATGCGGCCTAGTAAAACTACTTTATCAGAAAGTGACACTGCTTCTATGCGGAAATAATTTTACACTCCTAACAAATTAATAACAAAAGCATTTTTCCTTATTACCTCAACCCTGGGAACCAATCCAATAAAAAGGATTGGAAAGAATGCACCAGTAATATTGATTGACGTACGTTACAACCAACCTACAACGGAAGGTTAGCGCGCCTGCGCAAGTCGTTATCCAATCAGTACCGAATGGCCGAGGCTTGTGGAAACGGACTCCGCAGGGTTGGCGGTCTTCGGAAGGAGCAAAGATGGCGGCCTGAGGCGTTTGGCGGCGAGCCGGCCTTTGGGCCGGGTGGGCCGGCTTCTAGCCGGTCCAGTGCTTCTGCGAGGTAAGCCGAGAAGGCCAGCGGTGGGGGACAAGCAGGAAGTGGCGCGGGTACAGGAGCGCACAGAGCCTGCCCGCAACCGGCACGGGGGTCGGCCAGGCGTGGGTTTCCTTCCGAGCTGCCCAGGGCGACTGCACCCGCCTTCCAGGTGTGTCGCATCACCACTCGGTCCTCGACCCGCCGCCGTTCAACTCTGTACCAAGCCTTTGGCTGCCCGGCATGGTTGCGCTTACGCAGATATATGTCTGGCAGCCGCTGCGTTGGCCATCGACTTATCTTCCGAAGAATATGTCTTGTCTTTTATTTATTTATAGACCCCCCCCACTCACGGTATCGTATATTGATTGACGTACGTTACAACCAACCTACAACGGAAGGTTAGCGCGCCTGCGCAAGTCGTTATCCAATCAGTACCGAGTGCGGAGGCTTGTGGAAACGGACTCCGCAGGGTTGGCGGACTTCTGAAGGAGCAAAGATGGCGGCCTGAGGCGTTCGGCGGCGAGCCGGCCTTTGGGCCGGCTTCTGTCCGGTCCAGTGCTTCTCCTGGCTCATGCGAGGTAAGCCGAGAAGGCCAGCGATGGGGGACAAGCAGGAAGTGGCGCGGGTACAGGAGCGCACGAGCCTGCCCGCAGCCGGCACGGGCGTCGGCCAGGCGTGCGTTTCCTCCCGAGCTGCCCAGGGCGACTGCACCCGCCTTCCAGGTGTGTCGCATCACCACTCGGCCCTCGACCCGCCGCCGTTCAACTCTGTACCAAGCCTTTGGCTGCCCGGCATGGTTGCGCCTACGCAGATGTATGTCTGGCAGCCGCTGCGTTGGCTATCGACTTATCTTTCGAAGAATATGTCTTGTCTTTTATTTATTTATAGTCCCCCCCGTCACGGCTTCGTAGTCATTGTTTTGCCTGAGGTCCCGGCGTGCTTCCAGGCCTGTTGCGGCTCTGAGTGTTTTGTGTGTCTGGTCCGTTGACCTTGAGAGTTGATCTAACATGTTGCCCCTAGGAGTTTAACGGAGTCTGTGGCGCACGTCCCTGGTCACCCTCACTACGTCCATTCGTCCCCACTGCCACCTCAAACTTTAAAGAACCGGGGAAGCGGTTTTGACCTTGTGTGACCTGATGATTCCCTAATGGCCCATTCTTCTCGGCCAACTTTACATCTCAGTGGAATTCTCGTTGTTTTCAGTGTACAATTTTTACCTTTTCTTTTTTTTTTTTTTTTTGTAGAGAGAATGAGTTTTGGGAATTATTAGTTTAATTTGTGTAATGTGGTGGGGTTGCAAAGTATAATACTATCAGGCCTTCGTATTCGATTCTTGTTTAACATTATGGGGTATCCATTTGGATTGTTATAACTCTTCAGTCAGTCTTTGAGTTAAATTCTTGGAAGAGTTCCTGTTATTAGGTTTATGAATTGGTGAAGCTCGTTTAAAAGTGTCATGTTAGTTGGGTCCAGTTCAAATGACATGTCATAATACAAAAGTGAATGTTTCTGATATGCTCTTTGCTGGCCCTGGCTTTAGCAGAGCTGAAGCTATCAGGTAAAGGACTTTTAAATAAGATCCTTCTTTTGCTTTTGTCCGAAGTAGGCTTTGTTTTGTTTTTTCATTTCATCTAGAAGAAGAGAAGATACGGAGCAGAGGAAAGGAAGAACATTCTTCCTCTCTACCTTTCAGAGGGGAGTGGTCATCTGTACTAAAGCAAAGGTCTTTTGTAGGGAGAAGAGAGTCTATAGCATCATCTTTAAAGGAGACATTGTTCCGTTATAACTGCTCCAAGAGTTTTGCATATTTATCAAATTAATGCGAGCGCAGGTAGACAGTAATAACTTCTTTCTGATGATTCCTTCTGAATAGTTTTTGATAGTGACAATGTCTTAAATTTTTTAGAAAAGCTTGATTCATTTGAGTAATTTTGCACAAGAATGCATATAGCACAAGTGAGGGCTGTATCCTTACTGTAATTTTCTTTTTATTTTTTCTTACTACAGGAAGAACATTTTCCTTGATTTTTAGGTGCTTTTATATTCATCTTGAAAAGAAAAAATTCTGAACTCAGGATTTGGCAAGTGAGTAATAGTGGCTAATGCTTCCAATACTCTTTAAGCACATTGAAAATAGCTAGATAGAAGTGGAACAAGAAACCATTGGCTCCAATAGAAGATGAACATAAAAAGTGACCATAAATAATTGATATTCAAGCTCAGCCTTTTATTTTCAGAAATGGTGATGTATTAAGTAAAAAAGAAAAAAGAAGAGACTTAATCATTTGCCCAAACCAATCATTTTACTGGGTAAAAAATAATGATTTAATTATATTGAAAGAGTTCAGCTGATAAAATATAAATGTTATTAAGTAAATTTTAGAATATATTCACTTAAGTTTTAATTATAGATAAGTATTGATACTGTAATTAATTTCTAAAGCTTTATTTCCCTAGTGTTAGTCTATTCTGTGCCAAGTGTTGATACCTTCTGAATTTACTGCAGAAGTAGGTTTGTTGCTCAGAGAGCAAGAGGCAATATGTACTCTCAGTTTACAATACCTTATCTGTAAAACAGGGTTCTTACCTACTGTATTAGTTCCCTAGTGTTGCCATAACAAAGTACCACAAACAGTGACTTAAAACAACAGAAATTTATTACCTCACAGTTTTGGAAATCAGACACTAGGAAAGGATCTGTTCCAGGCCTTCTAGCTTTTGGTAGTTCTTGGTTTGCGGCATTATAACTCCACGTGTGTGGTTTGTTTTGTTTTGTTTTTTAATCCTCACCCAAGAATATTTTTCCAATTTTTGTGTGTGTGTGTGTGTGTTTTATTTTTTTTAGAGAGAGTTGAAGGGAGGGAGAGGAGGGAAACATTGATGTGAGAGACAGACATACACGCCCTGACTAGGGCCAGGGATTGGGCCAGGGATCGAGCCTACAACTGAGATACGTGCCCTGGACCAGGAATCGAACTTGTGGACCCTTTGGTCCAGGCCTCAATGCTCTAACCATTGAGCCCCCGGCCAGGGCTATAATTCTAATCTTCACATAGTATTCTTGCTGTGTGTCTATCTTTGTCCAAAATTCTCCTTTTTATAAAGACCTCATCTTAACTAATTACATGTGCAATGGTTATTTCCAAATAAGGTCACATTTGAGGTTCTGGGGCCTAAGATTTCAACATGAATTTGGGAGAACACAGTTTAGCTCATAGCATCTACTTGGTCATATGCCTTGATTGTGTTGTGTGAAATCATTCAATGTACAACTGCTTTAAGGATTAAAATTTTGTAAATCACTTTCATAAGATACTTAGAGTAGTCAAAATCATAGAGACAGAAAGTAGAATGGTGGTTGCCAGGGGATGCAGGGACAGAAATGGGGAGTTATTTAATGGGTAACCGAGTTTCAGTTTTGTGAAATGAAAGGAGTTGTGGAGATGGATGGTGATGATGGCTTCACAACAACATGAATTTACATAACACTGAACTCTTAAAACAGGTTAAGATGATAAATTTCATGTTATATGTATTGTGCCATAATTTTAAAATATTGGGAAAAAAGGTAAGTGGAAAATTCTCAACTGTATGTTTCAGTATTAAGAAAAGGAACAGCCCTAACTGGTTTGGCTCAGTGGATAGAGCATCTGCCTGTGGACTGAAGGGTCCCAGATTCGATTCCGGTCAAGGAAATATACCTTCGTTGCGGGCACATACCCAGTGGGCAGTGTGCAGGAGGCAGCTGATCAGTGTTTCTCTCTCATCGATGTTTCTAACTCACTATCCCTCTCCCTTCCTCCCTGTAAAAAATCAATAAAATATATTTAAAGAAAAGGAATAAAAATTGATGGGGCAAAATGCCCTATAGGTGGTAACTTTATCATATGCCTTTTGAGGGGAGGTTTTATTGCTTGGATTTAGAACCTTAAGTCCAGGTCAACAGAAATAGCAACTTGATATTGGTATAGCACAATATTGATTTACATACCCACCTAAGGAAACTGATGTAAATGTAGGTACTTCTGTATTCACAAGGAAGCTTTAATTCTGGATACGGAATGATCTCGTATACATTAAAGGGGAAAAACAAAGGTGCAGAACCAAGTGTATAGTGTGCTTTCATTTGTGGGGAAGAAATAAATTTACTTATACAGATGTTATATAACCATAGAATATCTCTAAAAGGATATGCAAGAAATACTGTATACCACCCCCTGGCATTGGGTAAAGAGACACCTGGTTGGTAGGGCAAGGGGATATGTAGTCCTTAGTTCATCCTAACTTGATGCCTGTGTTGGTGGCCAATAGAAACAACAGAAATTTATTGTCTCACAGTTTTACAAATCAGTCATCCAGCTTTTTCATGCTTGGGGCACATAAAACAAACTAACAGCTGTATACCCTATTTCACCTTTTCCTATCATGTGCATTTGTCATCTTTCAAGGAAATAACTCAAAATATCCAAAGAAAGAAGGACACTATAAATATTTGATAAATGACTGAGAAGTTTTTGCCTTAGGCAGTAATTTTACATTAGTAGAGTCTGTCCATATCTGGGAACAGAAACTGTCCAACAAGCCAAATACTTTTTTTTAATAAGAGACTTAAAAATGGAATTTAACAATGATATCCATTGTGTTTTGTGAGATATTCTAAATTTCCTATTTACATAGAAAAGTAAGAAAGGAGTACTTGAGTCCCATGTCCTTAGAGGAAGCAAAATGTATTAGTTATTTATTGATGCATAACAAATTGCCCGAAATTTAGTGGATTAAAACAACATTATACATTTATTATCTCAAAAATTTATGTGGGTCAAAAATTAGGGAACAGCTTAGTTAGGGGTTTCTGTCTTAGGGTTTTTACAAGGTTGCAGTCTAGATGCTGGCTGGGTGGCAGTCATCAGATCTAATTCCATGGTGGCTCTTTCACATGGCTGGCAAATTCATGTTGGAGATGGAAAACCTCAGTTCTTTCCAGTGTCAGGTCAGCCTCTTCCAGGGTTGCTTGAGTGCCATCGTAATACAACATATGGCTTCTCCAACTATGACCTTGCCTCAGAAGTACTCACTATCACTTCCTCCACATTCTTTTGGTTACTATTTTGACACCAACTAGTATACTTTGATACAATTTTGATGCCATTTGAAGTTAATGCAGACCCTACAAGTCTAAAGGGCATGGTCCCCAACAAGACTGCCCTTGCTTTATTTATTTTATTTATTCCTCACCCGAGAGTATGTTTTTCATTGATTCTAGAGGGGTAGGGGAGAGGGAGAGAGAAACATTGATAGGTTGCCTCCTGAACTCACCTGGACCAGGACTGCAGCCTAGATATGTGCCTGACCAGGTATCATACCTGAGACTGAGCCATTCTAGACAGGGCTGGCCTCAATTTTATTTATTTAGTTACTTACTAGAGGCCTGGTGCACAAAATTCATGCACTGGGTTGCGGGAGAAGGGTGGTCCCTCAGCCCCACCTGCACCCTCTCACAGTCTGGGACCCCTTGCTCCTTACTGCCCTCCTGTTCGCTGCTCCTTACTGCTCAGCTTGCTGCTCCTTAGTGCTGCCACGGAGGCGGGAGAGGCTCCCGCCACTGCAGCTATGCTCACCAGCCGTGAGTCTGGCTTCTGGCTAACCGGCGCAGCTCCTGTGTTGAGTGTCTGCCCCCTGGTGGTCAGTGCGCATCATGGCGACCAGTCATTCTGGTCATTCCACCAACAGTCACTTGGGCTTTTATTATATAGATTTATTTACTAGAGGCCCAATGCATGAAATTTGCGCAAGAGTAGGCCTTTATTCCCCCAGGTGACAGCACTGGCTTCCCTCTGGTACCTGGGACCAGGCTTCCCTCGCAGCCCCGGCTTCATCCGTAAAGGAGGTCTGGTCTTGTTAGCATATTATGCTTTTATTATTATAGATTATTTATTTATTTTAAAACTAGAGGCCTGGTGCACGAAAATCGTGCATGGGGGTGGGGTCATCCCTCAGCCTGGCCTGAACCCTCTTGTACTCCAGGACCCCTCAGGGGTTGTCCAACATCCCTTTCACAATCCGGGACCACTGGCTCCTAACTGCTCGCCTGCCTACTTCCCTGCCTGATAGCCCCTAACCGCTCTGTCTGCCTGATGCCCCTAACCCGTCTGCCTGCCTGCCTGATCGCCCCTAACCACTTCTGCCTCAGTCCCTGCCGCAGTGGCGTCATCTGGAAAGTCGTTTGGCTGTCTGGTCTAATTAGCATATTACCCTTTTATTATTATAGATAGGTCTTTATTGATTTTTTTTTTTTTTTTTTTTTTTTTTTTTTTTTTTTTTTTACAGAGAGAGGAAGGGAGAAGTATAGAAAGATAAGACACATCAATGAAAGAGAAACATCATCGATTGACTGCCTTGCCTCCTGCATGCCCCTTACTGGAGATCGAACCTACAACCCCAGGCACGTGCCCTGACTGGGAATCGAACTGGTGACCTCTTGGTTCCTGGATCAACACTCAACCACTGAGCCACACTGGCTGGGCTGCCCTCCTTTTATTTTTATTTTTAAATACATTTTTATTGATTTCAGAGAGGGAGGAGAGAGAGAAATATCAATGATAGAGATTCACTGATTGGCAGTCTCCTGAACACCCCACATTGGGAATTGAGCCCACACCCCGGGCATGTGCCTTGACCAGGAATTGAACCATTACCTCCTGGTTCATATGACGCTCAACCACTGAGTCACATCGGCAGGGCACTGTCCTAAGTTCCAGTTACACCTTGGAGGATTCCCAGGTCACCTGAATTTCTGTTCAACTCTGCAGATTTTGGGGTTCACATGACCCTGTCAAAACCAACTTTTGGTTTTGTTGAATTTCTCTTTTTTTTTTTTTCTATTTTATTTAACTGTGCTCTAATTTTTCTCCTTCTTGCTAGCTTTCCATTTAGTTTATTCTTTTTCTAGTTACTTAAGTTATAAAGTTAGTTTGTTATTTTGAGATCTCTTTTTGTTTTTTTTTCCCCCTCCATTGATTTTTAGAGTGGAAGGGGGGATGAGAGAGAAACATCAATGTAAGAGAGAAACATCAATGTAAGAGACACATCGATTGGTTGCCTTCTGCACACACCCCAACCAGGGGCAGGGATCGAGGTACATGCTGTTGACCAGGATCGAACCTGAGACTTTTCAATCCTTGGGCTGAAGCTCTGTCCACTGAGGCAAAACAGCTAGGGTTGTTCCATTTATTTATGCATTCATTGGTTTATTCTTGTATGTGCCCTGACCATGGATTGAACCTGCAACCTTGGCATATGGGAACAACACTCTAACCAACTGAGCTATCCAGCCAGGGCAACCTATGTCCATTTAAATTTCAACCCATGTTGGGTCAGTGTATATAAGAGCCCTGCTATTCTCATTCATTCAACAACTTTTTATTTAGTGCTTACCGTGGATCACACCCTATACTTAGGATTCTTCAGTGAACAAAACAAATTTCTTTCTGTTGGAGCTTACATTGTAGACAACACAGTAAATGAGAAACATAGTAAGTACATTATATAACAGATTTGCTAGTGTTCCATGCTATGGATAAAAGGAAAAGTAGAGCTAGGGTAAAGGGAAGTGGTGGGAGTGTATCTGTGGGTAGGATGGGGGAACAATGCAATCTTAAATAGGAACTCAAAATAAACCTCATTGGGAAAATAGTATTGGAGCACAGGTGAGGACATTATAGCAGGTACCTGGGGAAAGAGTCTTCTTACGAAGGAAGTAGCTGATACAAAAGATGTAAAGTAGAAATGTTTTTTAAAGAATCTAGACAGGTTTCTTATTAAGAAAAGGTACTCTTTTTGAAGGCTTGTTTGGTTTATATATTTTGGAAAGAACTAGCTTATATCTTCTTTTCCCCTCAACATTACTGCCAGATATCTTGCCATTGGCTGGTACAAGCTTTGAATCAGTCTGAATAAGCTTATATAAGGAAACTAGGGTCCCCAGTATACAAAGTCGTGCACCTTGAAAGGGAGTGTGGGCCGCTAGGCTGCGGTGGGTATGGGGGCTGGTCTCAGTCCATCCTCTATGCTCCCATCCTGGCCCCCAGTCCCCTGTCTGCCAGCAGCCCCTATCCTGCCGCTGCCGCTCCCATGTGCTGACAGTGTAGAGCAATTGGGGCTGGTGCCATCAGTAGGTGTGAGTGGTGGCTGCTGCACCAATCACCCCTCAGGAGCAGGGGGAGTTGGAGAAGACCTTGGGGGTGATTGGGGCCAGCGGGTGGGGCCATTATGCATGGGAGCAAAGAATTTTCAGTAATCATCAGAGATTCTCACTCCCATTACAGCGACAGACACCCTGCCTTGGTCTGGCGTCCCTGCTCACCTCCACCATCCTGCCACGGCCAATGCCTGCCATGTTCCATGCTCTGCCGCCTGCTGCCAATGCCCACCATGTTCCATGCAACCTCTGGTGGTCAGCGCGCATCATAGTGATGGTTTGTTCCACTGTTCAGTCTATTTACATATTAGGGTTTTATATATAGAGACTAGAGACCCGGTGCATGAAATTTGTGCATGGGGCAGGGAGTGTCCCTCAGTCTGGCCTGCACCCTCTCGCAGTCCAGGAACCCTTGGGGGAAGTCTGACTGCTGGCTTAGGCCCGTTGCCCATTGGGAACGGGCCTAAGCTGTCAGTTGGACACACTTAGCACAGCTGTGGTGGTGGGAAAGGCTCCCATCACCACTGCTGTGCTTGCCAACTGTGAGCCCAGCTTCTGGTTGAGCTGCGCTCCCCTGTGGGAGTGCACTGACCACCAGGAGGCAGCTCCTGCGTTGAGCATCTGCCCCCTGGTGGTCAGTGCACATCATACCGACTAGTGGTTCCACCATTCACTTGATTTGCATATTAGCCTTTTATTATATAGGCTAACCCTGTTGCCAGTAGGGTTCTAAAGGCCTGCCTGTGTATCGGCTATATTTTTCCTTCTGCTACTTTGGCAACAAATGCAAATTCTGCATTTCTCTTCCTTCAGATGTGATTCTGAATTAATTTACATTTGCCTGGCATAGGTTTTGAATCAGAACTGTCTTCAACCAAAAGAAGTTATTCAAATTCAGTTTAGAGTTGAGGTGTTATATATATGGGGTTTCCCCCAAAAAATGTATACACAAAATGTCTGTAGATTCTATTACATTTTGAAAATGAAATGTGTTTTAATGAACACTGCCTTTATAATTATTCAAAGTGTGCATACATTTTTTTGGGGACACCCCTGTATATGACATACTACAAATGGAGGGCCAGTCCTATCAGGGTAGCTAATAAATTTTTTTAAAGGGAGGGCTAAGAAGAGTCATAGCTACTGGCCATTTTTGTAAGCCAAAGTACTTCAAGCTCTTGATATGTATCCGGTTTATGTATTTATTTTAATCCTATCTTGATGATATACTTATTGGTTAAAAAGAGGGAAAGTATGGGGAGTAGAGAAACATTGATGTGAAAGAGAACATTGATTGGTTGCATTCTGTCTGCCCTGACTGGGAATTGAGCCTGCGACTTTTTGATATACGAACCACACTCTAGTAGTCCAAGCCACGCTGGCCTGGGCTGACATTTTTATTATAAAGTATACATAAAATACAATTTACCATTTTAATCATTTTTAAATGTACAATTCAGTGGCATATAAGCGCATTCACAATGTTCTGCAGCCATTACCACCATCTATTTCTTTAACTTACTCATTATCCCAAACATCAGTACCTATTCATCAATAATTCCCCATTCTACGTCTCTCAGCCCCTAATGACCTCTATTCCACTCTCTGTCTATATGTATTTGCATATTCTAGGTACCTCATGTAAGTGGAATTATACAAATATTCTTTTTTGTCTGACATTTGCAGAGATTTGCAATTTAATGAGTGTTATGTTTAGCAGCAATGAACTGCTAATGTTTTTACATGCTTGCATTTGGCGATCATGATACATACAGTACATATTTTATGTAGTTATATTTTATAAAATTTTTATTCAAGTTGGTCTTATATAGTATAAGATATAAAATAAGATTATACAATTTTGAGAATTGAGTATTTAGACATCAAAAATGGAGTGCAATACTGCTTTTAAACACAAATGGTTTTTTTTACTTTTTTATGGCACGCTTCCTTTTTTATTGCTCTGATAAAAGGCATCATCTGTTTTTTTTCTGCAGCACAAAAGTAGGATGTTTAAGTTCAGATCTTAGTGCAGGATCGATGGCAAATCTCCACCTCTGACCCCGATGCAGGGGCTGGTGGCATTGTTTACAAAGTGGAATCATTAAACAAACCTTCTCGTAGAGGTCAGGGATCCTTCCCACAGGGGAGTTGACCATGTGCATGGTGTTCTTGCCAAACAGTCGGAACACATAGTGAATGAGCTGCTCCCAAAATCCACTGTTGGGCCGGATGATGGGCCGACATGACTTGGTCCATGTGTGGGCATCCAGCAGGGACATGATGTACTTCATGAGGTAGGCAAGGCACAGGGCAGCCAAGCGGCTCACACCGGCTACGCAGTGTAGCAGTGTACGACCCTGCTTCATCTCGACATTGTGGATGTGGTCAGCAATGGGGTCAAAGAAGTCACAGAGATGTGATGTGGGAGTGTCAGCCACAGGCATCTGCACATATTGGATCTCTTCATACAAGAAGATCTCTTCATACAATGTCTCACCACCTCCAGCGAGACATACATATTGGATCTCTTCATACAATGTCTCACCACTTCCAGCGAGACATTGACGACCGAGGTTATGTGGTTGCTGGAGAGCATAAGTTTGTTGTTGGCGGCCACCCCATTGCTGATACACAGGCTACTGGTGATCTGAGAGAGGCCGCTGACAGAGGGCTGTGGGAACTGAAGCGGAGGGGGGGAGGGGTACTTGGAGATATGGTCATCAGGCCGGTGGGTCAGCTGCCAGTGAGACATACAGGCCACATCTTTCTGCTAGGCTATGTCCATGGAAAAGTTACCTGCCCCACGATCACGTGGGGGCCACAGCAGTCCTAGTCAAAAAGTAGGGTCCACTCAGCACGCCCAGCCCACTCCAGTGTCCTAGCTCATCTCCATGGCAACATACCCAATCACACTACAGCAGCCGCTAAACTGAACACAAATGTTTTATATAAAATCATTTTATGGCTGTAATAACTTAGAGTATATTACTCTACTTGCATAAGAGGAAATTAATGTGTTTATCTCATTTTATATGTTTTTTTTAATTTAATAAATCTTTATTCAGATTATTACAATTGTTTCTCCTTTTTCCCCCCATAGCTCCCCTCCACCCGGTTCCCACCCCACCCTCTGCCCTTACCTCCCTAACACTGTCCTCATCCATAGGTGTACAATTTTTGTCCAGTCTTTTCCAGCACCCCCCATACCCTTCACCTCTTTACCCCTTTACCCCTGATCAGTCCACTCCCTTTCTATGCCCCTGATTCTATTATATTCACCAGTTTATTCTGTTCTTCAGATTTTTAATTCACGTGATTTTTAGGTTCACTTGTTGATAGATATGTATTTGTTGTTCATAATTTTGATCTTTACTTTTTTCTTCTTCCTCTTCTTAAAGAATACCTTTCAGCATTTCATATAATTCTGATTTGGTGGTGATGAACTCCTTTAGCTTTTTCTTATCCGTGAAACTTTATCTGACCTTCCATTCTGAATAACTTTGCTGGGTAGAGTAATCTTGGTTGTAGGTTCTTGCTATTCATCACTTTGAATATTTCTTGCCACTCCCTTCTGGCCTGCATAGTTTCTGTTGAGAAATCAGCTGACAGTCATATGGGTGCTCCCTTGTAGGTAATTAACTGTTTTTGTCTTGCTGCTTTTAATATTCTCTTTGTCTTTTGCTCTTGGCATTTTAATTATGATGTGTCTTGGTGTGGTCCTCTTTGGATTCCTTTTGTTAGGGGTTCTGTGTGCTTCCTGAACTTGTAAGTCTATTTCTTTCACCAGGTGGGGGAAGTTTTCAGTCATTATCTCTTCAAATAGGTTTTCAGTATCTTCTCTCTCTTCCTCTGGCACCCCCATAATTCTGGTGTTGGTACACTCGAAGTTGTCCCTGAGGCTCCTTACACTATCTTCAAATTTTTGGATTCTTTTTGCTTTTTCGGTTGAGTGTTTTTTGCTTCTTTGTATTTCAAATCTTTGACTTGATTCTTGCGTTCCTCTAGTCTGCTGTTGGGTCTCTGTATAATATTTTTTATTTCAGCCAGTGTATGTTTAATTTCTAGTTGGTCCTTTTTCATATCTTTGAGGGTCTTGCTAAATTTATAGGCCTTTTCTAGAATATTTTTGAAAAGTCTTATAACTGTGGTTTTGAATTCTATATCCAGTCGTTTGTTTTCCTCCATTTCTTTCGTATGTGATCTGTTTCTTTGCCTCTGCATTTTTGCTGCTTCCCTGAGTTGGTAGGGTATCTTTGTGTGCTAGGTTTCCTATGTGGCCCAGTGGGTTGGTCTCCCCAGTTAACCTGAGGTAGACATGCTTGGTGCACCCCTTTGTGGACTGTGTGTACAACCTTGTTATAGTTAAGTCTTGGTTGTTGTTGGTATCACTGGGAGGAATTGACCTCCAGGCCAGTTGGCTGTGAGGATCAGCTATGTGTACACTGTGAGAAGTTTGGTGCTGGAGACAGCCTTATATGATCCGACTTGCAAAATTGCAAAAACCTCTGTGTTCAGCTTGGATAGGGCGGAGTCTCAGGGCGGAGCAGATAGTCTTGGCTTCCCATCAGCCCTGCTCTTGCCCGCACCTCCAGACGTCTGCCTTCTGTGGCTCCCCTGAGTTTCTGCCTGACGGTCCAGATTCCCCCCCATAAGAGCATGGGTCCCCAGGGGCTCACCCGGAACTGGGGTTCACTGCCGTCAGGAGCTTCCGACTCCCTTCCGCTAGGGAAAGCCTGTGGAAACCTCCGCATTCAGTCTTCTCTGGGAGCACTAGCGCATGAGCGCCTCCAGACCCCTGCCCGCCTCAGCTCCCCCGAGTCTCCATGTGCCTTTCTCTCTACCTGACAGTCCAGACTCCCCCTGTATGAACCTGGGTGCACAGGGTTTCGCCCGGAACTGGGGTTCAGTGTAGTCGGGGGCTTCCTTCCCCCTCCCGCCAGAGAAAGTCAGCCAGGCACTCAGTCGCCATTCCTCTCTGGGAGTTTGTCTCCGTACCTCAGCCCTTTGCCGCTCCTCTGATTCTCCGTGAGCTTTTCTCTTTCCTTCTAGTTGTAGAATTTCCATTCAGCCAGCCTTCCTGTGGTTCTGGATGATGTCCGTTCTGTCTTTTAGTTGTAGTTTTGAAATTGTTGTGCAAAGCAGCAGTTTAGGTGCTTACCTATGCCGCCATGTTGGTTTCCCCTCATTTTATATAAGTTTTTGTATAAATCTTGCTTTTTTGTATCATACTTACATATTTTTTTCTGGCTACTGCTTCTGCTTTTCTGGTGATGATACTGAATTTGGTGTTCTGGTTGGACATTTTCTTTTAGACAGTGTATAATTCAAAATATTATTTTCTCTGTGTTAAATACTATTTTTAAAAGTAACCTTATACAGAAGTACCTGTTTTAATCTTTTTATTTTGTATTTCTAGGTATTTCTGTGTTGTCTTCTGGAGTGGGGAGTTCTGCTTCTTCTATCCAACCACTTCCGTAATCTTGAAATGCGGATATCCCTCCTCTACACTTGACCTCCATGATTTGGATTACAAAAGACTGCTTTTCTTTTTCTTCCCACCTCTCAAATTTAACTCAGAAGCTCCTAGGATGCAGTCATCCTGCACACTTCTCCAGGAAGAAAGAAGCAACTGACATGTTTCTTCTGCCAATTGCTTACTTGTGAAGAAATTATTTTGCAAGCTGAAGGGAGATGTTTAATTTGAAACTGGTGCTTAGATGGTGGTATTTGTGAATTCTTTACCTTTTATTCCCAGGAAGAAGACTATATAAATAGCAAGTGTAGGTGTGACATCAGGTTTTTTTTTTTTTTTTTTTAATGTCTTCCCATTGTAGCCACTATCAAAAACAGTCGAGACTGCAACAGTAAATTTCACATGAGTTGTAATTTCAAATGAGAGAGATGCTAATATATATATACATATATATATTCTGGCTCATCCTGTGACATAGATGAACTGGATAAGAACAAAGGTCCAGCTTTGCAGTGAAACCTTTGATGTGATAAAGAAGCATATAAACAGAATATCCACAAAGTTAATTTCATATATGAATAAGCCATCACAGTCTGTATAAATATATATTTTAACATGTAAATTCACTTTTTTTTTTTTATGAGAAGAGGGATTTTTCTTCAAGAGAAAGAGCCTGTTCTTTCTCAGAAGTCTTTGGACATTTGGTATTTTTTAAAAATTTATTTTCTTCTAAGGAAGGATCATATTGTGCTAACCCAATGAATGTATGCTTTGGTTTAGTGAAGGTTGGTAAAGGAAACAAAAGCTTTGAGTCCATTGTTGGAACCCTTTTCTTTCCCTGGGATGAGAGGCTGCTATAGTATAAATTATTTCATTCTTTTTTGTGGAGTTTTATATAGCACTTGGGACTTTTTCCCTATTGCTAAGGCTGGAAGAAAAGTGACTTAAATAGATTTTCTGTTCAGAAGATGTGATGGACCCTACAGTATGACCTGCCTTCAACTTTGGACATGGAGGAATGGGGGGGAAGGAGATGAGAAAATTTTCATATAACTCCCTTCTAAGAAAATGAAGCAAAAAAAGCCTTATACATCCACCTGGCTTTATGGCGTTTTACATTCTATAGCTCTATTTTTTGTAGAAGTACAAATAACTTTATTGCTTTTTCTAGATGATAGCTGTAATGTTAGGCTGAAAATACTGGGACTCAGGTAACTTTCCCCATTTTTATCAGAGAATGGGCCTCCGAAACAATGTTCCCAAACATGTGTTTGGATCAGTTTAAATTGAGAAGAAATTCAGGTCTGAAAAAACCTCAAACAAGAAAAGTAGTTCCAATAAGAAATATGGATCTTCCTTTTCCTTAAAACTTACACTATATGATGAATAGACTATAGTATAAAGCTGTTCTTGCTTCGAAATCAGCAGAGGACCAGTGTATGAATTGTCAGGTCTTGACATGAGAAGAATGAAACCATTACGGGTCTTCGTTATTTGAGAAAGAATTTAAAGCCTCTTAGGAACAAATCATCCTACATCATGGCTAGGGACTGCTTGCCCAGGGCCATACATGCTGTTATGCTGAAAACGGGCAGATTTACCAAAATTTGATAGTGATAAGACTGGCCCAGAATGGAAATGTTGAGCACCCTTGATAATTAGTTTAATTGGGCAACCAATCTGAATTGGCATAAAACTTTTTAAGTAAAAATAATTATATAGATAAAATGTAATTTTCCTTAATTAAGGGCAATTACTGAGTGGTAAAGCATAGAAGTAACTGGATCAAGGTAGTTTAAATTTTTCTCTATGTAACTTCCCAGCCACTTCCTGATTCCTAATATTTTGGAATTATTAATGGCAGAATGGAATTTACATATTTGGGTCCTGTTGGTATATTGAGAATATCAAATGGAGAATTTGTATCTTCAGTTGTCTATTACCCATCTCTCTGGTGTCTTTTTGGCAACTTTTTAGGTGGAATTATTTGGCTAGAAATAAGGAACCCTGTACTGTCAGAACCAGTGAAAACATCTCTGGCCCACTTGTTTAAAATATGTATCAGACTCAACTTAGTTGCTTTATGTTTTTTTCATTTCATAGCAAAGGAAACTACTGTTCTTTCAAGTTGTTTCTGCATCTTGTCAGCAGATAGCATTTAACAAAACGTGTATATTCCAGTTGTATTTCCCCAGTGTTTATTTAATACATCTACATTGTTTTTTTCCTGGTTTGGTCCCCTTCTTGATGACAAAAGGTTTCATTTTCAGCAGGACTATGCCTCAGTGGATAGCTGTGCCTGCTTCCTTTCCTTTGTGCATCCATTTTAGCTGGCATTTGTTTTTTGGGTTTTTTATGTGTGTGTGTGGTTTTTTTTGTTTTTTTAGTTTAAAACGGGATATGTGCAATAGAAATATATATATATGTATATTTTAATACTTGTGGACAAATGTTACAAGTTGTTTCAGAACAACAAAATCACCAATGTCTTCCATTTTGAGATGTGTATAGTTTTGTAAGCATTAGTGCTTGGTAGCATATTGTAGTGCCATGTTAGGGGTTAGTGCATGAGCCTAGTAACAATTTAAACTTCAGGAGTAATTATTATAATAACCAATAGTGTAAAAAGTGAAAAATTTAGAACTTTTCTTTCATAAGTTTCTATATCTATGATATTCTCCCTGGGGAGAGGAGATTAGGCCAAAAAGACTCATTTATGAATAGTAATGTGGGGTCACAATGTGAAATACTGTATTTGAAGATATTTAAGCTTTTCATGAGATAGCTGGAAAACAGTTACCTTTGTGTCTTATGGAAAACCTCAAATCAAAATGTGGCCCCATTTCATGATTCTGCTTTGCTCGGTTTTAGGTGAGATTGTTCTTACGCTTTTTTCACATTTTATGTCTTTTAGGTTTATAATTTTTCCATTCCTTTTGCATCAGGAAATTATTTTGCACATCTTACTTAGATGCTATGTTCATTGCTTGAGTGCTTTTCTAATCTGCAGCCTACTTAAACTTTCTGTCTGCAGCATGCCATGTGTCAGTAAGTGTCCTAGATTAATTTGTCATTGGCTTTTCCTATTTCCAAGTTTCCTGAATTGTGTATTGTTGAGATTCTAGACCTTTTCATGAAATTGGAAATGTAGCCAATAGAGCCTACCTAAGTTGCCATGTAATAACTAACTTTTGCTTGGCTATAGTAAGCCTCCTCAGACAGCTTTCACTTTTCTACTTTCCTTGTAGACATAAAAGTTATTTTTGTTCTGAAAGCATAAGATAGTGTCTTGTAGAAAAGAAATTCCTACCTCTAAAAGCTGCCTTGAGAACTTGGAAATGGCAGTTTTCTGAGGTGATTTTTAAATCTCTTAGGAATGTCCAGGATTTATTCACAGGTTCTACAGTTAGCATGATAGGAAATGCAAAACTAGTTTAATGTGGTGTCTGATGTAGAAGCAAGCTTAGGTGAATAGACTCTTCTGCAGCAGATCTCCAGGTACCCAGGTTTTAGATGCTCATAGTATACTTTAAGTAGTTGTACTCTCGGCTCAAGTTGTTTAGTGCCTGCAAGAATCCATTTCTGAAAAGTATTTAAATACTTTTTTAATACCTCTGAAAAGGTAATGAATGCAAAATAGCACAGTATATAGGAAAGGATATTTCCTATTGCAAAAAAAAAAAAAAAACACACACACACACACAAAAAGCCATAAAATGAACTAATAATTTCGAGAGGTAGAATTTTAGCAATAACAATTTTAGCATGTATAGTAAGTTAGATTAGCAAGGTTGTACAGTAGAATAAGTGTTACTAGAGTTTGTGAGGCTCTGTGGTCAAGAGTTGTATAAAAGGAAAAAGATGCTAGGTAAAGAGCATACAGAAGGTACTTTTAAAAACTATGAGTGTATATGAATATATCAGCGAGAAATTATAACTTTTATGTAAATTAAAGGTTAAAGATCCTATTTGTTTTCTATAACAGGGTTGAGCCATTGAGTGAACTATTTCTACTGCTTAACCTGGAAACAAATGTACTCTTACTGATGAAGAAATCCCACTGAAGCTATCATGTGGGGATCTTGCTTATGATGTTTTGTTGTTGTTGTATGCTTTATTTTTATTTTTGCTTAAATAAGAACAGTGCAACACTCCATACTCCCTCTTTCTTTTTTTTAATAAATATTTTTCAGATTATTACAATTGTTTCTCTTTTTTCCCCCCATAGCTCCCTCCACCTGGTTCCCACCCCATCCTCTGCCCTTACCTCCCTCCCACTGTCCTCATCCATAGGTGTACGATTTTTTTCCAGTCTCTTCCCATACCTCCCACACCCCTTTTCCTCCTGAGAATTGTCAATCCACTCCCATTCTATGCCCCTGATTCTATTATATTCACCAGTTTATTCTATTCCTCAGATTTTTAATTCACTTGATTTTTAGGTTCACTTGTTGGTATGTATTTGTTGTTGATAATTTTTACCTTTACTTTTTTCTTCTTCCTCTTAAAGAATACCTTTCAGCATTTCATATAATTTTGATTTGGTGATGAACTCCTTTAGCTTTTTCTCATCTGTGAAGCTCTTTATCTGCCCTTCAATTCTGAAAGATAGCTTTGCTGGGTAGAGTAATCTTGGTTGTAGGTTCTTGCTATTCATCACTTTGAATATTTCTTGCCACTCCCATCTGGCCTGCATAGTTTCTGTTGAGAAATCAGCTGACAATCATATGGGTGCTCCCTTGTAGGTAATTAACTGTTTTTGTCTTGCTGTTTTTAATATTCTCTCTTTGTCTTTTGCTCTTGGCATTTTAATTATGATGTGTCTTGGTGTGGTCCTCTTTGGATTCCTTTTGTTTGGGGTTCTGTGTGCTTCCTGGACTTGTAAGTCTATTTCTTTCACCAGGTGGGGAAAGTTTTCAGTCATTATTTCTTCAAATAGGTTTTCAGTATCTTGCTCTCTCTATTCTTCTAGCACCCCTATAATTCTGATGTTGGTATGCTTGAAGTTGTCCCAGAGGCTCCTTACACTATATCTTCAAATATTTGGATTCTTTGCTTTTTGCTTTTTGCTTTTTCGGTTGAGTGTTTTTTGCTTCTTTGTATTTCAAATCTTTGACTTGATTCTTACGTTCCTCTAGTCTGTTGTTGGGTCTCTGTATAATTTTTTTTTTTTCAGCCAGTGTATGTTTAATTTCTAGTTGGTCCTTTCTCATATCTTCGAGGGTCTCGCTAAATTTATCGGCCTTTTCTAGGATATTCTTGAAAACCCTTATAACCGTGGTTTTGAACTCTATATCCAGTCCTTTGTTTTCCTCTGTTTCTTTCGTTTGTGATCTGTTTCTCTGCCTCTGCATTTTCGCTGCTTCCCTGAGTTGGTACGGTGGCTTTGTGTGCTAGGTATCTTATATGGCCCAGAAGGTCAGCCTTCCAGTTACCTGAGGTAGACACGCTTGGTGCACCCCTTTGTGGATTGTGTGTACAGCCTGGTTGTAGTTAAGTCTTGATTGTTGTTGGTGTCACTGGGTGGAATTGAAATCCAGACCAATTGGCTGTGAGGACCTGCTGTGTCTGTAATGGAAGAACTGCTGTGCTGATACACGCTAATGGGGCAGGACTTGTTTCAGTGGGGCTTTGGTGCTCACTGAGTCTGCCTCTTGAATGTGTCACTTATGGATGTGAGTAGTTGAAATCTGGTGTCGTCTCACACTGACCACTGGATACACTAGCTTCTGGATCTCCAATGGGGTGCTGGTCAGCTACTGTCTGAGGCCACCCAGCAGGAGGTACAGCGAGAACTACAGTTTTCTCCTCTTTGCTTGGGGTTTGGAGGTTTTAGAGCTGTCTAACCATAGCTGCAGTTTGTTTGGTTAAGCTGTGATAGGGCAGGCCATTTATATGCAAAAGCCGCTGCGTGGAGCTTGGGTGGGTTTGTGGATTGTGCAGGACGGGGTCTCTGGGAGTCACTAGGCTAGGACGTGGCAAACAGCGATGGCTGCCAGTCAGCCGTCTCTTGTGTTTCTGCCTTTCCAAGTCCCTGCACCTTGCACCCCAACACAGTAAACAATGATTGCTGTTTACACCTCTGCAAGAGAGTCACCCTCACTTTCCGACCCGATGGCAGAGAGTCCAGCTTCTCCCCATAAGAGTTTGGGTCCCCAGCGTCTCCCTAGAAACAAGTTCAGAGTAATCGGGAGCTTGTCTCCCTTCGGGTTGAAAGAAGCAGCGCACCCCGACACCTGTCGCCAGCCTGATTTGCGCGCCTCCGTACCTCAGCTTTTCAGCACTTGTGCATGCCTCGATGCTCTTTTCTTTCCTTCTAGTTGTAGAACTTCCACTCAAGTCAGCTTTCCTATGATTCTGGGTGATGGACGTTTAGTCTTTTAGTTTTGAAATTGTTGTGCGAGGCAGCAGTTTAGGTGTTTACCTATGCTGCCATCTTGGTTTCTCCTCCATACTCCCTCTTTCTACCTTTGGGGATTGATACAGATTTGCTGGGGCCAAAACTTAATATTATGTAGACTTATTGCTGATGGTTAATTGACAGTGTTAGGGACAAAAAAACTCATTGCTACCAAAAGGTTGCAAGCTTCAGACATCTGTGGAACTGCTGCTATCCACATAATTGTTTAGGATTCATTCAGTGCTTAACAGACAAGGATTCTTTCACTTAACAAACAAGTTGATGGTAAGCAAGATGTACTGATTTCAGCTAGAAAATTTTAAACCACGGTAACATAGCTAATGTTATACTTGTATCATGTAACTTAAGTTCCAGTTCTTTCTTCGGAGTCCTCAACTAGCTGGTTGACAGAGTATTGAATAATGGCCAGATCTTGCAGTTCAGCATCATTCACGAGCTTTTTGTGCAATTGGGCCAATTCATCTTTAAATTCTTCTGTTTCATTGGAAACATGCTGTTCTTTGTTTATCTTTAAGCATGCCATATCCTGTATGAACTGGACACGTGCACCTTTAATATTTTGCAGACTCTGGTTTAGGATATTTCTAGCTTTTGGGGAATACTTTTGTGGCTTGAGAAATGACTTCTTCAGTTTTTGCTCTTCTAACTTGATGTTCTGCAGAGCTCTCTCCAGCTTTGAAACAAAGTCTCTAATTGCTCTTCATATTTATCATAAAGCTTCTCCATTGGCTCCTGCCACTTCCTGTAGCCAACTCCATGCTTCTGGGTAATGGTTTCCAGGCGAGCATTGGCTTCCATGATGAGTTTTCTTCTTTTTGTAAGAAGAGGCCTTTCCATGCCACCTTTATATTTGTCTAACATTTTCGCTATTGCCTCCCCCACTGCTCTGTCTTGTAGATTTAAAGGAAGATTGTCTCCACCCTCGTTATCAACTACTGGACTGTCTCCTGGGGGAAGTTCCTTGGCCTCACATGTTTCTTTGCCTCCAAAGTAATGGTTTTTCTTAGCCTGATTCTCCAACAGGGCATGGAACTCTGTTCGTGGCCTCCTTCCAAGGCTGTGCCATTGCGCTGTGTCCCGGGGTAGTCACGGACCTCCTGAGCCTTCCCACCTACTTCCCATTCCCCACGCTGAGGCCCTGCCTGTTGGCCTAGTCAGGATAGCCTTCCTGGCCTGTGGGCCAGGAAGGCTTATGATGTTTTTTTTAGTATCACACTAATAGCATACTTTTTGCTTTGTCACCTTATCTTTCTCCATTTGTTTCCTGGGTGCATTTTTAAGGAAAAGTTTGTTGTGTATATGTATTTAGGGTTAATAAGAACTTGGATAGCTGGTAACCTCATGCCTATGGTTAGTTTAGGGAGTTAATATTTAAAGGTATAAAGCAAAAGGATTAAAGGAAATAGCCAGAGACAGTATGTTGGGTTTTGTGTTTCTTTTTTAACCTTATCTAAAGTAGATATGCTAGGCCAATAGTCTGTGACTACTTACTTTAACAAGAACCCAGCAAACTAGTTTCTTCATGAGGAATCATGCAGCTCACATCAGGATAGAGTAGAATGAAGGTGACTTCTTACTCCCTTTTACCTCATGTCATCTTGGCCATTTAGCACTTTGAAGATCCCTGAAAAGATGTGGTCTATGTTCCCTTGTTTTCCAAAGGGAAAAATAAAGATAAGTGGAGAAGATCAACAAATACAGTGCCTCTTGAATATTTAATTCTTACATGGCAACTCCAAAGGATAGGGAGGCTATACTAAATTTATTATAGCTCCTTTTTAAATGTCCTAGACCATCAGTTGGTGTTAAAGACATTGGAATAACCAAGCAATATTCAGACATCTGCAGGATCATGAGACACTAGGTGTATTACTGTGATGTCAACAGTTTAGTTAGAACAGTGGTCGGCAAATTGCGGCTCGCGAGCTGCCGCGGTTTGCTGCTCTGTTGACTAATGAGTTTGCCGACCATTGACTTAGAACAATTAAAGATTACCCTTAACAGCCACGTAAATAGTTCCAAATGCTAAAATGTGCTACAAGTGTTTGTAGTTTGAAAGTATGTACTTAATTAGTTTTCAGTGTTGTGATCTCATGTTTACTTTTAGTGTACCTGTGATATGCAAAATATGAAGAAACCCTTGGCCTCCAGGAGTTTACATTATCATGGTGCTGCTGGTGCAAGCAAATTACTTCTAGTTTATTCAGAACATTGCTTGGCTATTTAGTCATACCATATTTGGAAGGATCCCTTGATCAACAGTTTTCAAAAGCAGAGGGCTATTGCTAAATTTCAGGGCTTGATTTTGAGTTTACATTATATTAGCTCTGCTATTATTAAACTCCTTTTCCCCTGGGAGCTGTGCAGGTAATGCTCTTAATGTGAATCAGAAAGAAAAAAATAAAATTCTAAGAGCATTTTCACCATCCCTAAACCACTATGCTCCTCTACTCTATAGCAGTCAACAAATGGCCAAGAAAACTGCTCCAGAAGACTATACATCTCTCAATTCTCTTTCTTTTCCCAGAGGCTTTGCATCATTCTCTACCCAGAAGGACCAGGTTTGCAATTAAGCCTTTATAACTGAATAGTAGTCCTAATTTTAACTTGAGTGTGTGACTTGTACCTGGATTCTGAAGTAGCATTGTGATAGATGTGGAGCATCTGCCTGCATTTCTAAGCAATCACTTTATCCCCATTTTTGGTTGAAACTTTGCATGTATCTTTGCTATTTCTTCTAATTCTTCTAAATCAAGGGGTTTACTCTGCATGTTTATTAAAACTGAGTCTGGATGAAAGTGCAAGCAATAGTGGCAGACCCATAACTGATTTTAGAGTATTAATATTTTAATGCATGATTGAAAATGTATTAAGTGGTTAGTAGTAATTATATATATGCATTTATTAATGAAGCAATAGAGACTTAAACCAATAGCTTGAATTTATTGTTTGGATTATTAGTTTACATTTTCTAACTAAAGATGATCTTACTTCCATTGAAAATGGAAGCTAGACAATAAACAGGGGCAACCATAAGACCAACTGTCAGGAATAGAGCATAACAGTGCTCATCACCCTCTAACCTCTTGCCTGATTCCATTAGTCCCCAAGCATGTTTAAAAACAATACAAAAGGCACAAACTAAGCATGTGGAATAAATAAATAAGCTGCTATGGTTATAATCAGAAAAGGTGCAGAGTTTCAAAAAGGATACGGAATAGTGTGGAGTTAAAAACAAGTAGATACAGGGTTTGTCTGGTAAAGTTTATGTGGCTTAAATCTGCATCTCATTACTAGTATCTGGCAGTGAATAGAGGCAATTGCATATATTTTAAATGTTTCAGGATTTTCAGATAACCAGGCAACTCTTCTGGGTTGTACTGGTATTGATTGGTCATAAAGGATCCCAGCAGCAACAGAAACTTTCATTTTGTGGAAATAGTCCTGAAAATATTAACATATCTGTGGTTTTGTTTCTCTTTCGTTACTGTATTACATTAACATTATTTCGTTATTTTTTTTAATAGCCAGAGTTTTTTTATTCTTGATGTTTTGGTCAGGTTGCATAATTTGCCTAAAACTTTTGATGCCAAGTAAACAGGAGCAAGTTTTTACTTTTATGTTTATTGTAATAGCTTAAATTTTTTAGACAATTCCTAACTTTGGAATAATCCTTATAAGTCCAAGTGATTATAATGAATAATGTAAATGGGAGTAATTATATCTTAAGAGGCCTAAATAGGATTAGACTAGGTAGACACTTTGCTGTGGGATTTCCCTCCAGATACCTTTGGAAATGTTTAAATGTAATGGTAACTTTTCAGTAATTTACAACGGAATTAGAGTATGGTCATCACAGTGTTTGGTTTCCACTCAAATATAGGAAGTAAGATTTCATCCCATATGTAAATTTTCTCTTTGCCACTTATTAATAACATGCCTATCAACCAGTGAAGATTTATGGACAGTTTCTCTAAACTCTGTTCCCATTATTCCACTAAGGCATATAAAAGTTATTAGAAAAACAAATATCATCGATTTCTCCAGGAACCCATACTCCTAAGTCCCCCTTTTAAGTCAGAATAGATATTTTAGGGTTACTAACAGTTTCCAAAAAGATTTTGTCTTGTGGTGATGGTCTGCCATGCCATCAATTCAAATATATTTTTCTCCCAGGGACAAAAAAGATATTCTGGCAATACATTATCATCAGTCTTTAAACAATAGTAATCATCTTGGCACATAACTTAGAATCACCCATCACTAAGAATCACATTAGAGTACCCTTTACATAGGGTTTTATGTGCTACCTGTCCTTTTAAGTACAGTTGTTGCTCATTGTTTTTACTTGCTATTCTGTATCTTCATTGCACCAGTGATATAGGTGATAATGTTAAAAGAATTTCAGTGAATGTTTAAAGTATTACAAAAGCAGCTTGCTTTTTAATCTATGCATCTTTGGGATTTTAGAAAAGATTTATTGTTTTCTAAAGATTTTATGTAAAAAGGAACTGCTTGAAAAATTGGAAACTCTGCACCTGTGTATATATATATATTTTTTTGGCAATAAAGCAGCATGGGCTGAGAATGTACAGAAATTTCACTGTGTTGTTCCTTGGAATGGGTAATTTTTTTTAAAATACATTTTATTGATTTTTTACAGAGAGGAAGGGAAGGATAGAGAGCTAGAAACATTGATGAGAGAGAAACATCGATCAGCTGCCTCCTTCACAGCTCCCACTGGAGATGTGCCCGCAACCAAGGTACATGCCCTTGACCGGAATTGAACTGGGACCCTTCAGTCCAGAGGCCGACACTCTATCCACTGAGCCAAACCGGTTAGGGCAGAATGGGTAATTTCTAATAAACAATGCAGTAAATTAGGAGGATGGGAAAAGGAACCTATACACAGACCTGTGCTAAGGTAGACTACAGATACCTGAGTTGTGGTTTTTGTTGTCCAAGTGAACAGGCAGCCATTTGAAGCAAGAGACATCGTTTATTTAGAAAGTTACAGAGGTGGTACAACTGAGCTAGCTGAGCTGCATAGGCTCAGGGAACATTCCAAAGGCAGTAGAAGGGCCCTTGGAGTTTAGAAGAAAGACAAAGGTAACATGCCGGGGGGGGGGGGGGGGGTAGGGGGGAGAAGAGGGGTAAGGGAAAGATATGGTCATGCTCCTGAGAATGAGAGCATGCCAAGAGGCATCCCCTTTAAATTTATGCCAATTCCTTTTTACTTGTGGGGCCAACCTTACTCTATGTGAGCCAGTTTCTGGTAAGGAAATAGTGACCTACATATAATAACGACAACTATTGCAGAGAATCCTTCCTATCTGAAATAGCTAAAGCATTTAAGATCCTTTTATATTTAATTAAATGTTGGCTAAGTTAAATACAGAGATTTTAATACTATAATAAAGAACAGATGCTTCCCCTTGATTAAGATAAAAGGAAAGGAGTTTTTTCAAGTAAAAAATTAGGGCTTAACAGACTTCCTTGGGATTGAATATTGTAAATGCAAAGGAACAACAGCTGTGTGGTTTTTATGGTGTGACTAATGCAATAAATTAAGAGATTTTAACATACACTAACTGAAACACTCCACTCCCAAGTACTATGCTAGATTTTGGGCTTAAAATAATTAAGATGGCCCAGCTGGCATGGCTCAGTGGTTGAGGATCAACCTATAAACCAGAAGGTCAGTGGTGGGCAAACTCATTAGTCAACAGAGCCAAATATCAACAGTACAATGATTGAAATTTCTTTTGAGAGCCAAATTTTTTAAACTTAAAACTTCTTCTAACGCCACTTCTTCGAAATAGACTCACCCAGACCGTGTTATTTTGTGGAAGAGCCACACTCAAGGGGCCAAAGAGCCGCATGTGGCTCGCAAACTGCAGTTTGCTGACCATGGATTAGGTCAAAGCACATGCCTAGATTGTAGGCTGGATCCCCAATGTGGCTTGTGCAGAAGGCAGCTGATGAGTGATTCTCATCACTGATGTTTCTATCTCCCTCCCTATCTGAAATCAATTTTTTAAAAAAAAATGGTTTTTAATTAAGGAACTCTAAAGTTTACCAATCAGCCCAGCCAGTGTTGCTCAGTGGTTGAGCATAGACCCATTAACCAATAGGCCGATGGTTTGATTCCCACTCAGTACATGACCAGGTTCTGAGCTCAATCCCCAGTAGGGGGTGTGCAGGAGGCAGCTGATGGATGTTTCTATCCTCTGTTCCCTCCAAAATCAATAAAAAACGGTTTTTCAAAAGTTGACAACTTGGGGGACATTCAATACGCAATTTTATTCTTATAATTACATGGAATTTTGAAACTTTTATTAAACATAAAGACAATGCTAATGGTATCAAATTTTAGTATAGTAGACTTAGAATGTCTTAATATCAGCCACACTATCAACTCTTATACCATCTAAAGCATGTTTAAAAAGTCAACTACTGCCCTAGCTGGTTTGGCTCAGTGGATAGAGCGCCAAACTATGAACTAAAAGGTCCTGGGTTCGGTTCCAGTCAAGGGCACATGCCTGGGGTTGTGAGCTCAATCCCCAGTGGGGGGTGTGCAGGAGGCAGCCAATCAATGATTCTCATTATCTTTCTATCTCTCCACCTCCCTTCCTCTCTGAAATCAATAATATACACACATATATTTTAAGTCAACTACTTGTATCAACTAGTATATTTATGGAAGGTGTAATATCAAAATTGTAAGTGCACAAGCTCTTTGTCACACTTTAGGAGTCACTGCTACATAAATACAATATCGATATGCAAAGATATATACAAGGATCCAAGATAAGAATGGTTAAATTCTGATATATTCACATAATGGAATCATATGCAAATGTTAAAACACAATGAAATCATTTGCTTATGGGCTGGTATGGAAGTTGTCCATGACATTTATTGTGTGAAAGGTAAGTTGCAGAATGTTAAAAATATAGTTGCCTTTATGTCTGTATGTCAAGCATGTCAAACTTGCAGCCCATGGGCCGCATGCGCCCCACAACGAATATTTTTGTGGCCCAACCAATAAAATGCTATGTAAGAAACATTTTAATAAAAATTTTGTAACTTAATTTTTACAATGTCCTGTTATAATTATCAACGAACTGCAATGTTCCCTAATAACTGGTTACTATAATCATATTGCATTCATTTTCCTTATGTGCCTTATGCACAGGCACACCATTTCTCTCCATTAATACTAGCAGCGAGTATTTTAGCAGCTGATTGCCATGTCATTAGTCTTGTTTGGTGTGCGCAACAGGAAATACTTTGCTTTCGGAGAAAAAGAAAAATAGGTTTATTTGCATTACGCTTATTGTGCAGTTATTCAACATCTGGTAAGTTAATGGTCAAGAAAAAAATATAATTTTTATTAAAATGCTCTATTATTTTATGTTAATGATTACTCCTTTATTTTAGCCCTTTGTATTCAGCATTTCTCTATCAAACCTATGTTTCTATGAAAATTGAACTTTTGTTTTTTTGTGGCCCACTGCTCTAAGCTGTAATGAAAGCTCAGTAAGAAGTGAAAACACAAAACTTATTTACTTTTTTTAAAAATATAATTTTAGATTGAGAAACCACGATGGCGGCATAGGTAAACACCTAAACTGCTGCCTCGCACAACAATTTCAAAACTACAACTAAAAGACAAAACAGACACCGACTAGAACCACAGGAAAGCTGGCTGAGTGAAAATTCTACAACTAGAAGGAAAGAGAAAAGCACATTGAGACTCAGAGGAGCTGCAAAAGGTACCTCCTGAGGTATGGAGATGCGCGTGAGTGCAGAGGACTGGCAGCTGAGTGCGTGCCTGGCTTTCTCAAGCGGAAGAGAGACGGAAGCTCCTGACTGCGCTGAACTCCAGTTCCGGGCGAATCTGGACTATCAAGAAAAGAGAAAAGTACACTGAGACTCCGGAGCTGTGGAAGGCAGAAGTCCAGAGGCGCGCGCGTGCAGAGAGGACTGATTGCTGAGTGTGTGGCTGGCTTTCTCAAACGGGAGGGAGACGGAAGCTCCCAACTGCGCTGAACTCCAATTCCGGCCGAGACTCTGGGAACCCAGACTCACTTGGGGAGAAACTGGACTGTCTGGCAGTGGACGAAAATCAAGGGCAGCTTTTTCTCAGAGGTGCTTGAGGTGATTACTGAGGGACACTGAGACCCAGAGGCCTCATAGGGCAGGGCTGATGGGAAGCCAAGGCTGTCTGCTCTTGCCCTGAGACTCCGCCCCATCCAAGCTAAGCACAGGGGCTTTTGCAATTTTGCAAGTCTTGTCTAATAAGGCTGTTCCAACACAGAAGTTCTCCCAGCATAGACACAGCTGATCCTCACAGCCAATTGGCCTGGAGGTCAATTCCTCCCAGTGATACCAACAACAATCAAGACTTAACTACAACAATACTGTGCACACAGTCCACAAAGGGGTGCACCAAGAGTGTCCACCTCAGGTATCTGGGGAGGTTGAGTCACTGGGCCATATAGGACACCTAGCACACAAGCTACTCTACCAATTCAGGGAAGCAGCGAAAATGCGGAGACAAACAGATCACAAATGAAAGAAATGGAGGAAAGGAAACGACTGGATATAGAGTTCAAAACCACTGTTACAAGGTTTTTCAAGAATTTTCTAGAAAAGACCGATAAATTTAGCGAGACCCTTGAGGATATGAAAAAGGACCAACTAGAAATTAAACATACACTGACTGAAATAAAAAATATTATACAGAGACCTAACAGCAGACTAGAGGAACGCAAGAATCAAGTCAAAGATTTGAAATACAAAGAAGCAAAAAACATTTAACCAGAAAAGCAAAAAGAAAAAAAGAATCCAAAAATTTGAAGATAGTGTAAGGAGCCTCTGGGACAACCTCAAGTGTGCCAACATCAGAATTATAGGGGTGCTAGAAGAATAGAGAGAGCAAGATACTGAAAACCTATTTGAAGAAATAATGACTGAAAACTTGCCCCACCTGGTGAAAGAAATAGACTTACAACTCCACTAAGTGCAGAGAACCCCAAACAAAAGGAATCCAAAGAAGACCACACCAAGACATCATAAATAAAATGCCAAGAGCAAAAGACAGAATATTAAAAGCAGCAAGAGAAAAACAGTTACCTACAAGGGAGCACCCATACGACTGTCAGCTGATTTCTCAACAGAAACTGCAGGCCAGATGGGAGTGGCAAGAAATATTCAAAGTGATGAACAGCAAGAACCTACAACCAAGATTACCCAGCAAAGCTATCATTCAGAATTGAAGGTCAGATAAAAAGCTTCACAGATAAAAAAAAGCTAAAGGAGTTCATCACCACCAAACCAGTATTATATGAAATGCTGAAAGGTATTCTTTAAGAAGAGGAAGAAGAAGAAAAAGGTAAAGATCAAAATTATGAACAACAAATACATATCAACAAGTGAACCTAGGCGGCGACCTCGGGCAGCGGGTCGCGTCGGCCGGGCATGGCGGCGTGGAGCCCGGCCGTGGCAGCGCCTCTGCTCCACTGGATCCGCGGGCTTCCTCTTCGCTGCACCCAGTGGATGTCTGCCTCGCAGACTGAGGGGGAGCTCAAAGTAACCCAAATCCTCAAAGAAAGCTTTCCTCGTGCTACAACTATCAAAGTCACTGACATTTCAGGAGTCTGTGGGGCAATGTATGAAATCCAAATCGAGTCAGAAGAATTTAAGGAGAAGAGGACTGTCCAGCAGCACCAGATGGTAAATCAGGCCCTAAAAGAAGAAATCAAAGGAATGCAAGGATTGTGGATATTTACCTCTGTCCCCAAACACTGACCACGCCCCGGCTGCATTGATGCTGCTGCTTAAAATCTTGGATGAACTTGACCATTCTTTCCTAGGCATTTGCCAAAAAATTTATCTATTTTGTTCATAGACATTTCCATGTTATAATTATAGAAGAATATGTTATCTATTTAGATGTTAATTAAAGGCAACAGGTAACTGAAAAAAAAACAAGTGAACCTAAAAATCAAGTGAATAAAAAAATCTGATGAACAGAATAAACTGGTGAATATAATAGAATCGGGCATGGAAAGGGAGTGGACTGACAATTCTCAGGGGGAAAGAGGTATGTGGGGTGCGGGAAGAGACTGGCTAAAAATCGTATACCTATGGATGAGGACAGTAGCGGGGAGGTAAGGGCAGACGGTGGGGTGGGAACTGGGTGGAGGGGAGCTATGGGGGGTGGGGGGAAGAGGAACAACTGTAATCTGAACAATAAAGATTTATTAAATTAAAATCAAAATATATTTTAATAAAAGTATATTTTTTATTGATTTCAGAGAGGAAGGAAGAGGGAGAGATAGAAACAATGATGAGAGAGAATCATTGATCGGCTGCTTCCTGCACTCCCCACATGGGATTGAGCCCAAAACCTGGGCATATGCCCTTGACTGGAATTGAACCCAGGATCCCTCAGGCCACAGGGCGACACTATCCACTGAGCCAAACCAGCTAGGGCTGTTTACACATTTTAATAAAACACAGGGCTGACTATAACCTTGAGAAAATGCAGAATATAAAACCTTTATTGCTTAACTGAAATGTTAATTCTTGGTTACAACTATTCATATAACTGCTCCATGTAGGAATCACAGTAGTCAACATTAAGTACAACTTTATTACCATATATTTCTTAAGATCATTCATGGCACATTGCCCCTTAATCCCTAAATACGCAGTTAAAGGTGTTTTCAGAAATGACTATGAAACTGATAAGAGAGCTAAAATAAGTACAGAAGTCAAATATGAATCCTGGCCAGAGAGCTCCTTAATTTCTCATCTTCTATAAACAGCTTCACAAATCATTTGGAACATCAGCGTAGATGCAAACATAATAAACCACATTTTCTGTCCATTCTTGAAGTTGATCTTTCTCAAGAAATGATTGAACAGCACCTGTCTTTGAAGATGGCAGTAAGGCCTGACCCTGATACTCAAGCTCTGGTTCTAGATCAGTTTTCTGTGTTGGAATGATCAGGAGTCACTTCCTTCAGCATCTTCATCAGTGAACTTAAGTGATTATGCGTTAGTATTATCTTCTCTTTTAGCTGGGAAGAGAAATATATATATATCAGGGCATCTACCTCTCAATTTGCTGATTCTAGAAGTCACTTCAAATTCATGCTAGTGATTGGGAGCTGGCAATGTCTCAACACATTAATACATTTGTTCTCTTTCTAAAAGAAGTTTATGTAACAAAGGGTACAATAAGATCCTCAGATATAAGATTTCACATGAAAAGAGACTAGTCATTGTTACTTCTATCTTCCTCCTTCCTACCTCTATCACCAGTTTTAAACTCCAAAAATTGGGAAAGAAGACAAAATGATGAGAAAGCATATTTAGGTGTGCTTGATGTGTCCTGTAAGCTCTAGTTGTCAGGTTTAGAAGTAGCTCTAGTTGTCAGGTTTAGAAGAGATATTTGTAGCTCTAGTTGTCCGGTTTAGAAGAGATATTTGTTGCAATTCGATAACTTTCAATAGCTCTTTCACGGAGAATAGTTGTATTTAGAACCAAATTTAGTGTTCTTTAGCATACAACATGTACTTAGACTCATTAATAAAAATAAACATCATGGAATACAGAAAAATGGATTAACAGTTTTCTGTTGAAGTCATGGGTAACAACAACAAAAATCTTATTTTCATAATTTGCACAGTACACTAAATCTATTTTTTATGATTCAAGATATAAGCATATACAAACTATCAGGAAATTTTGCTTAAACAGATAATTCTTACTGGGGTAGAATTATCTACCTGGACATAATCATTTTTCTTTTGCTTTCAAGAGATTTCTCTCATCCCTGCCACTCCCCTAACTCCCCTGTCCGCCATGCATATCACTCTGGGTGTCATGATCTTTTATTTTTTGTGTGTCATTTGTATAAGTAAATGCCCATGATAGTAGTTTCAGACTGGAAAGAGCAAAATTAAATAACACAAAATTAAAAAAAAAGAGATTTCTCTCTTTATCTATATTCCAATATTTTTCCTATGATGTGCTGAGGTATATAGATCTCTCTGCATTTATCCTTCCTGACCTTCTTGAAGTTTCAAATATGTAGATTAATGCTTTCCATCAAACTTGAAAAATTTTAACCGTATCTCCTTGAACATTTTTTCTACTTCTTTCTCTCCTTTTTTGTACTTCCCATCACTAAAGCATATTTAGGTGTGCTTGATGTGTCCTGTAAGTCTCTTAGGCTCAGTTCATTTTTCTTTCTTTTTTCTCTCTTCTTTAGATTGCATAAGGTTATCAATCCATATCTCTAAGTTTGCTGTTTCTTTGTCCAGTTCAAATCCGTTGCACCCCTCTAGTGAATCTTTCATTTCAATGTTTATACTTTTCAACTCACAGGATTTTTATTTAATTATAATTTCTCTCTCTTTAGGGGATAACCTCTATTTGAAGAGACACTGTCATCATGCCTTTCCTTTCCTGCTTTAAGCATGTTTTTCTTTAGTTTTGGACATATTTATATTAGCAGTTTTGTAGGCTTTGTCTTCTAAGTCTAATATTTGGGTCCTTTAAAAGGCAGTGTCTGATGTCTACTTTTTTGTTGTTGTTAATTATCACCCAAGGATATTTTTCCATTGATTTTTAGAGAGTGGAAGAGAGAGACAGAGAAAGAAACATCGATGTGAGAGAGACATAGTAATTGGTTGCCTCCCACACAGCCCCAACCAGAGCTGGAGATCGAGCCTGCAACCAAGGCACATGCCTTTGAGCAGAATCGAACCTAGGACTCTTCAGTCCACAGGATGATGCTCTATTCACTGAGCCAAACCGGCTAGGGCTCTGATGTCTACTTTTTATCCAGTGTATGAACATAATTTTCTTTGTGTCTAATTTTTTATTGAAAATGGACAACTTATTTATTGATTTATTTTAATGGACAGTTTAGATAATATATTGTAGCAACTCTGGATACTAAACAGGACACACATTCCTTCCTATAGTGGTGGTTTGCTCATCTGTTTGGAAAGTTGGCTAGACTATTTTATTGATGCCTGTTTCCCTCACAGTGTGCAGCCTGTAATTCCTCAGAGAACATAGCCTTGGGATGACTGGTTTTAGCAAGGCTCTCTCTTTCCATGATCTCTTTGTAAGCTGTCTGCCTCCATTAGCATCACACCCAGCTATTAACCTCCACTAACTGCTGGCTGATTGCTCTATTGTTTTCAACAATGCCCTGGGACATAAATTGCTCCATAGTCTAATCCAATTAAATTCAGACACTTAGGGATAACCTTTATTAAAGCCAGTTCCAACTCCAGGAGGCCTGCTCTTAGCTATTTCCCTGACTCTGTCATAAACTTGTCTAAGGTTTAGCTTCTTGCTCTCATAGAACTACCAGTTTCCTTTTAAGCAAATCTCCATTGTTTTGGGCAGTACTCTTAGAGTTGAACATCCCCACACAGTTTCAAATAGCCAGCTCTTCCCAGACAAAAAAAAGATGAAGGAATTCATCACCACCAAACCAGTATTACAAGAAATATTAAAGGGACTTCTTTGAGGGGTAAGGGGGATCAATAATAAAATGGCAATAACTACATTACACATATCAATAATTACTTTAAATGTAAATGGTTAACTGCTTCAATCAAAAAACAGATGGCTGAATGGATAAGAAAACGAGGCCTTCCCTGGCCGAATGGCTCTGTTGATTGGAGTGTTGTCCCATGCACCAAAAGGTGGCAGGTTTGATTCCGGTTAGGGCACATACCCAGGTCGCAGGTTCGATCCCAGGTTGGGGTGTGTATAGGTGGGACTGATTGATGTGTTTCTTGCATATCAATGTTTCTCTCTCTCTTTTCCTCTCTCTCTAAAATCAATAAAAACATATCCTTGGGTATTAAAAAAAGAAAGAACTTTTAATTGCCCTGGTATGTGTGGCTCGGTTTGTTGGCTTGTCATCCTGTGCACCAGAAGGTCCCAGGTTCGATTCCCGATCAGGGCATGTAGAACCTGGGTTGGGGGTTAGATCCCCACTCAGGGCGTGTGGGAGGCAGCCAATTGATATATCTCTTGCACATCCATGTCTCTCTTCCCCTTCCTCTTCAGAAAAAAAAAAAAAATCCATTAAAAAAATTGTTGGAGTATCATATCATTTCATCATTCCCAAGGTCATTGGGGGTACAAATTATCAGGAGTTGTCTAGATTAAAGGATACACAACAATCATGAAATGTTACCTCTGCAATCCTTTCTGGTAGAGGCATGTTGTGAATATCCATCTCAGATGCATTTACTATGGCTTTTGTTTTTAAGAGATAGCTAGATAGAAAATAGAAAATATTAGTATTAGATCACAGTTAAGATAATCAGTGAAGCAAACTTGCTCTCTAAAGCAGTATATGTCAAGCAAAGACAGCCTTCTTACTGATTTCCATTTCAAGATTCACAATGTATTTTGTAGAAAAAACAAATTATCAATTAACAAATCATCAGAGAGACACTGTCCTCATCCCACCCCTTGCCAGTCAGGAATACATGAGATAAAATTAACCCAGGAGAAACTAGAAAAATAATCAGGGTCATAGGAATAATCCTGATGAGTATAAGCTTCACACTCCACCATTAGATCATGTAGCACAGCTAGAAGAAAAAGAATCACATTATGAAAAATAACCACTTGTTGGCTACCCAGAAGCTATTCCTCAGTTCTTTGGTGTTAACAAAATTTTGTTTAGGGCAGCAGTGTCCCCGGTCCTAGGAGATGAACCATACTATTCTAAGCCAGTTGTGGCAATCTTATTCCCTACTGTCACATATCTTGCTGTCCTTGCTTACGTGATCATGTGACACAGTGCTAATAAAAGACCATTCCTTGTATTCCCATACTTCCCATATTCTTTTCCATCCAGGTGGAGATGATACTGTCTATGAATGCAATGCTTATAATTGCAGCAGCCATCTTGCATCCAAGAAGAAAGGGCCAAGAGAACCAGAGATGATGATGACCCAGAGCCCTGTCATGGCTGAGCCACTGGAAAACTCCTGGAGTGGCCAACTGCCCCACCCCTTACTTGTTAAAGCCACTATAGTCAGGTTTTCTGTGACTGGCAACCAAATTCATCCTGATACAAACAGATACAGATTTATTATCTTTCCAGACTCATGCTACCGATACTTTCCTAATTTCTAGTTAATCAAAAAGAATATACTGACCTTTGAGTCCAACTCATTTTACAGATTAAGAAATGACATAGAATCCCATAGTGCTTTTAAAATTTATATTAAAATTGTTTTTTACTAAACGTTTATTTCCCCTTAAACAAAACTCAATTATAGCTCTGCTGAAACAATTACTTATAACCATTTCTAAAAAATATTTGAGTTTACTAATAGCACACATTTAATTATCCCCCTCTTTAAACTTAATTCTAAATAGAAAATATGTAAGAAACTAGAAATTGAAGTAAATCTCAAGTGTATATTTCCTTTTGAAAATCTGCATTGAAGAACAAATGGTATATCTAGTGCACACTGAACAACCGCATGGTAAAGGATGGGCTTTATTTAAGAGTTCTATTGCTTAGTCATCCATAACTCAGCTAGAGATACCTATCTAAGCATATTAAAAGAGAAAAGGGAAACTTTGTTTCCTTTATAAAAGGAAAATGAGCTTTACAGTTAAGACACGGATTCAAATCTCAGCTCCTCTATCTCTCTGAGACTCAGTTTTCTTATTTTATGAATATAGTGAGGTAAGCATAATGCCTGGCAAAATTAGGTCATCAATGGCAATTTTTGTTCTGTTGTTTTTAATGATCAAGAAAAGACATTTTTTTAACCTATTCATTTTGAGAGAAACATCAATTTGTTGTTCCACCTATTTATATATTCACTGATGGATTCTTTGTGGGTTTTTTTAAATAGATTTTTATTGATTTCAGAGAGGAAGAGGGCGAGAGAGAGAGAGAGAGAGAGAGAGAGAGAGAGACAAACCCGAAACCTGGGTACGTGCCCTGACCAGGAAGAGAAGCCTATATACCTTTTGGTATACGGACGACGCTCCAACTGACTGAGCCACATAGGCCAGGGCTTTTTTTTTTTTTTTAATTGATCACAGAGGGAAGGGAGGGAAAGAGAGAGAGCTAAAATCTTTATAAGAGACAGTGCCTGACTTGAACATCTTCTTTGGTGTGAACATTTTGCCTTTTCTGGAAGATCTTATAAAATTTATTTGATAAAGAATATCTTTGTTGCTCTGGCTGGTGTGGCTCAGTTAGGAGTTCTCCTGTGCACGGAAGGGTTGCCGGTTCAATTCCCGATCAAGACACATGCGTGGGTTGCAGGCTTCATCCCTGGTAGGGGCATGCAGGAAGCAGCCAATTGATGTTTTCCTCTCACATCAATGTTTCTCTCTAAAAATTTCAAAAAAAGACTAAATCTACTCACCATTCCATTTTGTCACTGGAAAGGCAGAAGTGACCTTTCAATGCAGCCAGGGCAGCATGGGTAGAATACAGATGGAAACCAATGGGAATCCCACAGGAACTACAGAATAAAAGGTTGTAAGTGCTGGAGGGGAAAAAAAACAGAATATGGGTAAGAAAGAAAATCTGCAAACAAATACAAAATAACCAGCATCTGGATGCATTCCTAAGAACTATGCTATAATAGGAATGTCACATTCAAGAAAGGTTAACTCAGATTTTAATATAATTACACCCTAGATTACAGATAACCTTGTGTATTCTGGCCACAACAGAAATCATGGATGCAGAACTGTCAATTCAACAGAGAAAAGTTACTTACATCTGAAAATCAGAAAGAGAGCTAACTAATCAGATTAACATTTAAACATATAAAACTACATAAGACTATTTAACTTAGCTACCATTACATAATCAAGTTGACCTGGGCTTACTAAATAATTTATTAATAGAATTCAAATCAGGATTTTTATTGTGCAGATAAAACAAAAAACTTTAAGAAAAGGAATCCACCTGGTTGATATGGCTCAGTGGCTGAGTGCACCATGCACCAAGAGGTCCCCGGTTCTATCCCCAGACAGGGCATATGCCCAGGTTTTGGGCTTCATCCCCAGTAGGGCTTACAGGAGGCAGTCAATTGATGTTTCTCTCTCATCAATGTTTCTATCTCTCTATCCCTCACCCTCTAAAAAAAATAAATAAAAGAAATCCTATTACCCTTAACAAGCTATCAATTTTCTTTTCCTTCATCCTCTGAAACATTACTGGATGAAGAATCAGGAAATACTGATTTTAGTTCTAGTTACTAATATATCACTTGGGTAAGTCACTTACCATATTTGCTGGTATATAAGAACATCCAGCCCTAGCTGGTTTTGCTCAGTGGATAGAGCATCAGCCTGGGAATGAAGGGTCCCAGGTTCGATTTCAGCCAAGGGCACATGCCTGGGTTGCAGGCTCGATCCCCAGGAGGGGGCATGAAGGAGGCAGCCAATCAATGATTCTCTCTCATCATTGATGTTTCTATCTCTCTCTTCTTCCTTCCTCTCTAAAATCAACAAAGAAATATATTTTTTAAAAGACATATATGGGTCATTAAAAAAAAAAAAGAACATCAGAATATTACAAAGAAATGTTTCAGGAAAAAAATAAACTGTTTAATAATGCAAGTACTGAGAGCAATTTTATTTTTTATGTTTTTTATTGATTTCAGAGAACAAGGGAGAGGGAGAGAGAAATAGAAGTATCAATGATGAGAGAGAATCATTGATTGGCTGCCTCCTGAACACCCCTACTGGGGGCAAGCCCACAACCCAGGCATGTGCCCTGATCGGGAATTGAACCCTGACATCCTGGTTCATATAGGTCCATGCTCAACCCAAGCCACACCAGCCAGGCACTGAAAGCAATTTTAAAGTGGCTTGGTAAGGGAAAAAGAAATTGTATAAACATAATACACTATGCTGTAAAATTATATAGAGTATAAAAAGTCACATGGCTATAAAAAAACATTCTAAAAAACAGACACTGAGGAGAATCCAAGATGGCGACATAGGTAAACAACTAAACTGCTGACTCTCACAACAATTTCAAAACTAAAACTAAAAGACAAAACGTCTATCACCCAGAATGACAGGAAAGCTGGCTGAGTGGAAGTTCTACAACTAGAAGGACAGAGAAGAGCATTGAGACGTGCACAAGCACTGAAAAGTTGAGGTACGGAGGCGTTCGATCTGGGCTAGCGGAAGGCGTTGCTTTTTCCAACCCAAAGGGAGACAAGCCCCCGATTACTCTGAAATCCAGTTTATGGGGAGACGCGGGGGACCCAAACTCCTACAGGGAGAAGCTGGACTGTCTGCCATTGGGCCAGAAAGTGAGGGGGGCTTGCTTGCATAGCTGTGCGCAGGAATAATTGTTTACTGCGCTGGGGCATGGGACGCAGGGACATGGTTGGAGACGCAGAGCCGGCTAACTGGCAGCCATCGCCGTTTGCCACGCCCTAGCCTCGTGACGCCATGAAACCCAACCCTGCACAACCTACAAACCCACCCAAGCTCCAAGCAGCGGCTTTAGCATATGAATGGCCTGCCCTATCATAGTTTAACCTAGCAAACTTGCAGCTCGGGTCAGACAGCTCCAAAACCTCCAAACCCCAAGCAAAGAGGAGAAAACTGTAGTTCTTGCTGTGCCTCCTGCTGGGTGGACTCAGACAGTAGCTGACCTGCACCCCATTGGAGATCCAGAAGCCAGTGTACCTAGTAGTCAGTGTGAGAAACCAGATTTCAACTCCTCACATCCATAAGTGACACATTCAAGAGGCAGACTCAGCGAGCACCAAAGCCCCACTGAAACAAGTCCTGCACCATAAGCGTGTCTCCAGCACAGCAGTTCTTATAGACACAGCAGGTCCTCACAGACAATTGGCCTGGAGGTCAATTCCTCCCAGTGTACCAACAGCAATCAAGGCTTAACTACACCAAGACTTTGCACTCAGCCCACAAAGGGGTGTACCAAGAGCGTCCACCTCAGGTGATTGGGGAGGATGAGCTACTGCCCCCTATAGGTCACCTACCACACAAAGCCACTCCATCAACACAGGGAAGCAGCCAAAATGAGGAGACAAAGAAACATGTCACGAATGAAAGAAACAGAGGAAAGCAAAATACTGGATGACATAGTGTTCAGAACCACATTTATATGGTTACTCAAGAATCTTCTAAAAACCACTGAGAAACTTGATGAGACCTTTAAGGATCTTAATGAGAATATCAAAAAAATGGAAAAGGACCAGTCAGAAGTGAAGCATACACTGTCTAAAATAAAAAATATACAGAAACTCAACTGTACATCAACATACCCCAAGAATCAAACCAAAGATCTGAAATATGAGGAAACAAAAAACACCCAACCAGAAAAACAAAAAGAAAAAAGAATCCAAAAATATGAAGATAGTGTAAGAAGCCTCTGGGACAACTTTAAGCGTACCAACATCCAAATTTTTGGGGTGCCAGAAGAAGAGAATGAGCAAAATTTTGAAAACCTATTAGAAGAAATAATGACATAAAACTTTCCCTACCTGGTGAAAGAAATAGACTTACAAGTCCAGGAAGCGCACAGAACCCCATACAAGAGGAATCCAAAGAGGACCACACCAAGACACATCATAATTAAAATGCCAAGAGCAAAAGACAAAGAGAGAATCTTGAAAGCAGCAAGAGAAAAACGGTTAGTTACCTACAAGGGAGTCCCATACGACTGTCAGCTGATTGCTTGGCAGAAACTATGCAGGCCAGATGGGAGTGGCAAGAAATATTCAAAGTGATGAACAGCAAGAACCTACAACCAAGATTACTCTACCCAACAAAGCTATCATTCAGAGTTGAAGGTCAGATAAAGAGCTTCACAGACAAGAAAAAGCTAAAGGAGTTCATCACCACCAAACCAGGATTACATGAAATGCTGAAGGGTATTCTTTAAGAAGAGGAAGAAGAAGAAAAAGGTAAAGATAAAAATTATGAACAACAAAATGACATCAAATACATACCTACCAACAAGTGAATCTAAAAATCAAGTGAATAAAAAATCTGAAGAACAGAATGGGCTGGTGAATATAATAGAATCAGGGACATAGAAAGGGAGTGGACTAACAATACTTAGGGGGAAGCGGGTGTGAGGGGTGTGGGAAGAGATTGGACAAAAATCTTACTCCTGTCAGAACCGGTTTGGCTCAGTGGATAGAGCGTCGGCCTGTGGACTAAGGGGTCCCAGGTTCGATTCCGGTCAAGGGCATATACCTTGGTTGCGGGCACATTCCCCAGTAGTGGGGGTGTGCAAGAGGCAGCTGATCGATGTTTCTAGCTCTCTATCCCTCTTCCTTCCTCTCTGTAAAAAATCAATAAAATATATATTTTTTTTAAAATCTTACTCCTATGGATGAAGACAGTGGCAGGAGGTAAGGGCATGGGGCGGGGTGGGGAATCAGGTAGAGAGGAGCTATGGGGGGGGAAAAAAGAGGAACACCTGTAATAATCTGAACAATAAAGATTTATTTAAAAAAAAGAAAAAATAAATAAAAAACAGACACTAAAGAAGACCAAGCAACAAAATATACTAAATTTACCAGTAAATGAAGTCCCATATCACACATGTAGTACTGCATTTTTTGTGACTACAGTAACCAAAAAGCAAGTCATGAATAAAGTTTCATTAATTTTTAATTCCTATGTAGGAATTAATTACATCAGACAAAGCACAGTACCTAAAAATGTCTCATGGAAACCAATATATGGCCAGAGCAAAATGTAAAGAAATTCCAAAAATCTTATGCATGCTATATAAAACAAATTATTTCATTGACTATTAATCTCACAAATGAAGGTTTGATGACCATGCCAAGTAAAGAACTTGACGGCAGAGGGAATACACAATGAATAGGTAGTGGAAGAAGGTAGTTATAAATACCAGCTATGACCATGTGACCAGTTACAGAACTAAGAACTGCAAATGTCATGAGTATTTCCTCTTCATTTTGTTAATGTTTGTGTGTACTAGGTATATGTATGTTTGTATTCTTCCCTTTTTCTTTTTAATATTTTATTTATTTATTTATGTTTTGTGAATCCTTACCCTTTCCACTGATTTTTAGAGAGTGGAAGGTTTGGGGAGAGACAGAGAGAGAGAGAGAGGCATTGATGTGTGAGACACACTGATTGGTTGCCTCCCAGACCCGCTGGGGATCAAGCCTGCAATAGAGGTACGTGCCCTTGGCCAGAATCGAACCTGGGACCCTTCAGTCTGCAGGCCAACGCTCTATCCACTGAGTCAAATTGGGCAGGGCAAGATTTTTAAAACTGATTTTTAGAGAGAGAGGAAGAGAGAAAAACATAGATTTGAGAGCAGAACATTGATCAGCTGCTTCCTGCGGGCCCCCAATAGGGGACGGGACTAGCTGCAAACCAGGTATCTGCCCTTACTGGGAATCAAAAAGGCAACTTTAGCCCTGGCTGGTTTGGCTCAGTGGATGGAGCGTTGGCCTGCGAACTGAAGGGTCCCGAGTTCAATTCCAGCCAAGGGCACATGCCTGGGTTTTGGGCTCGATCCCCAGTGGGGGGCATACGGGAGGCAGTTTATCAGTGATTCTCTCTCATCATTGATGTTTCTATCTATCTCATCCTCTCCCTTCTTCTCTGAAATCAATAAAATATATATTTTTTTAAAAAGGCAACTTTAGCCCTAACTGGTGTGGCTCAGTGGATAGAGCATCGGCCTGCGGACTGAAGGGTCCCAGGTTCGATTCCGGTCAAGGGCAGGTACCTGGGTTGCAGGCACGTCCCCAGTGGGGGGCGTGCAAGAGGCAGCTGATCAATGTCTCTCTCTCATCGATGTTTCTAGCTTTCTATCCCTCTCTCTTTCTCTCTGTAAAATATCAATGAAATAGATTTAAAAAAAAAATTCTTTAAAAAGGCAACTTTACCATGCATGGATGACAGCCAACCAACTGAGCCACACCAACCAGGCTCTTTATTCTCTTAGCAAATATGTTTTCTTTCCTTTATCATGCAACGTAAGATATATTGTCTTTATATCACAGTATTGATAATTTACACCAAAGTATTCAAGTTATGAGAAAACAAAGAGGAAAGTAAACATCAATTACGGACTTCACCTCCTTTTCTGGAAAGGGGTTAGTGCATTTTCAGGTATATTATAAAATAGTCGAACCATGTTACACAGAATTATGATCTCAGTATTGTCTTTATTTGGAGATTAACTATATCATGTTAACAGGTGATGGTTAAATTTTGCATGTCCGCCCAGCTGGTGTGGCAAAATGGTTGATCTTCGACTTATGAACCAGGAAGTCACAGTTCGATTCTAGTCAGGGCATATGCCTGGGTTGCAGGCTCAATCCCCAGTAGGGGTATGCAGGAGGCAGCTAATCAATAATTCTCTCTCGCCGAAACCGGTTTGGCTCAGTGGATAGAGCGTCGGCCTGTGGACTGAAGGGTACCGGGTTCGATTCTGGTCAGGGGCATGTACCTTGGTTGCAGGCACATCCCCAGTGGGGGGTGTGCAGGAGGCAGCTGATCAATGTTTCTCTCTCATTGATGTTTCTAGCTCTCTATCCCTCTTCCTTCCTCTCTGTGAAAAAATCAATAAAATATATTATAAAAGAAAAAAATAAGAAATAATTCTCTCTCATCATTGTTGTTTTTATCTCTCTCCCTCTCCCGTCCTCTCTGAAATCAATAAACATACATTTCTAAAAACAAAATAAAAATATATTTTAAGAAATATTTTTTGCATGTCAACTGAGTCACAGGTGCCATTATTTTGTCAAACATTGTTATGAATGAGTTTGTGAGGGTGCTTCTGAATGAGATTAACACTTCAATCAGTAGACTGAGTAAAACAGATTGCTCTGACTAATGTGGGTGGCCCTCATCTAATTAGTGCCTGACTAGAACAAAAAGACTGACCCTTTCATGAGTAAGAGGGAACACTTGCCTTGGATGCCTTGAACTGTGGCATTGGTCTTTCATCCTGCCTTTGGACTCGAACTGAAATGTAAGCTCTTTCTTGGGTCTAAGAGCCTGCTGGGTTTTGGACTGGAACTTATACCTTTGGCTTTCTTGGTTCTCATGAGACAGGCTAGTAAGCTAGGACAAGTGGAATAACTGCGACAGTTAAACAAGCAGTCTGAGTTATCTAGTAAATCACAAAATCCAAGGACACTTAAGAATATTGTATAGTTTACACTCCTCCCCAACTAGAGGGTAAATAACTTAAATCGCTCTACTCAGGGAGATAGCAGAAATCCAATCAGTGCCATTTGTCAACCACAAGGACAGATGAAGTTAAGGGAATAAATCTCATTTGGGCACATCAGCATTAAACTGATGAATATTCTATTGAGATCCTCCCCTAAACTAGCCTTTAAAAAAATGTTTCAATGCTCACTTCAGTAGCACATACACTAAAACTGGAACGATACAGAGAAGATTAGCATGGCCCCTGCACAAGGATGACACGCAAATTCGTGAAGCATTTCATATTAAAAAAAAAAAAAAAAAGTTCCTGCTCACTCTAGCTGGTTTGGCTCAGTGGATAGAGCATCAGCCTTCAAAATGCAGGGTTCCAGGTTCAATTCTGGTTAAGGGCACATGCCTGGGTTCAGGCTCAATCCACAGTAAGGAGTGTGCAGTAGGCAGCCAATCAATGCTTCTCTCTCATCATTGATGTTTTTCTCTCTCTTTCCCTCACCCTTCCTCTCTGAAATCAATCCTCCTATATAAAAAAAAGGCTAATATGCAAATCAACTGAACGGCCAGTCGCAATGACGTGCACTGACCACCAGGGGGCAGACGCTAAATGCAGTAGCTGCCCCCTGGTGGTCAGTGTGCCAGAAGCCAGGCTCACGGCTGGCAAGTGCAGCGGTGGTGGTGGGAGCCTCTCCCACCTCTGTGGCAGTGCTAAGGATGTCAGACTGCCTGTGGGAAGCGGGCCTGAGCCATCAATTGGACATCCCCTGAGGGCTCCCAGACTGCGAGAGGGCACAGGCCAGGCTGAGGGACCCCCCCTCCCCCCCCCCAAGTGCACAAATTTCATGCACTGGGCCTCTAGTAAAGATATACTTACAAAACAAAACATTCCTGCTCTCTCCCTCTAGGAAGGAGCATGCCAGCACCTCAACTTTCCCTTCTTCACCCACAGGCATGTGTCTCCTAAACTCTAAGGGATTCCCCTCCTACTCCCTCCCTCCCCCAAGGTCTGCAACCAGACACAATGCACAGGGATAGCTGGTCCCAGGCTAACCCCCTGATCCTGTCTCCAAGGCCCCCTTTTCTCTGACTTCTTAGTGAGCCAAGGTAATCCAGTCTAGGCTCATTTTCCCACCTAATTCCTCTCCTGTAGCTTCTATTCTAGGCCCATCTGTGTTTCACTGTCCCCAGCTTTTAATAAACATCCTCTAAAAATCACCTGGACAAGTATTGTAAAATCTTTCCTGCACCAAGTCAAGATTCCACACACTACCAGGTGGCTCTAGGTACAACCACTCAGGGCCAGGTCCCCTTTTCTGGTAACACTCAGGCCTGTGAACTTGGACTAAACCAATGGCTCTTGCTTGCCAACTACAGCTATTGGGACTTCTCATCCTAATTGCATGAACCAATAACTAGTAATGAATTTCTTCCTGCCATGTCCCATGGCTCCCCTTATTCCAAAAACACCCAACACATGGTTCTTTCCTTCCAGTGTTTTATAAACCAGTACTGTTCAATTGAAATATGTGAGCCACATAAGTAATTTTATAAATGTTTTTTAATATGTTTTTATTGATTTTTAGAGAGAGAAGGGAGAGGGATAGAGAGATAGAAACATCGATGAGAGAGAAACATCATTGATCGGCTGCCTCCTGCATGCCTCCTATTGGGGATGGAGCCTGCAACACAGGCATGTGCCTCTTGGTTCCTGGGTCAATGCTCAACCACTGAGCCATACCAGCCGGGTGCCAAATAAGTAATTTTAAATTCTCTTAGTCTTGTTTAAAAAATCTTTAAAGAAAAACATGAAATTAATTTTAACATATTTTATGCTATCCAATATATCAAAAATATAACTTTAACATTTAATCAGTATTTCTAAGTTATTAAATTTTTTTGTACCAAATGTTTAAAATCCAGTATGTATTTTGCTCTCACAGCATATCTCAAGTCGGAATGGCCACAGTGCTCAATAGCTATGTAGCTGGTGGTTACAGCATTGGAGAGCATGGATCTAGATGCATTATTCTTCTAAGAGGATATTCAGAGAGCTTCTGCCTCTGATTCCACATGATCCAATTCCAAACAGGCTACCACTCCTTCCCTCCGTTCCCTTTGGGTAGGAAGAGGACACTCCAGTAAGGATAAGGAGTGTCTTTCAATTGGGAAAGAGGAGCATCAGACCTCTTCCTGGTTACTAACTAAAGCAACTAAGAATTCCTATACCTTAGCCCAGCTGGTTTGGCTCAGTGGTTGAGTGCTGACCTAATGAACCAAGAGGCCACTAATTCAATTCCTGGTCAGGGCACATGACTGGGTCCTGGGCTCAATCACCACCAGTAGGGGGTGTGCAGGAGGTAGCCAATTGATGTTTCTCTCACCGATGTTTCTATCTTTCTATCCCTCTCCCTTCTTTTCTCTCTAAAAATCAATAAAAATATATATTTTTTAAAGACAATGAATACATTTTACCAAAAAAAAATGAATTCCTATAATTTAACCCTAAAACTGAATCAAACTGGTCAGAATGAATTGTCTTGCTGTTAACGACAACACTCCAAGTTGAGGAGCCTTGTTACACTAAATCCACTGAGTACTGTTGTTACTTATAAATCATAACTGGCAAGATGCAAAGTTTACTAAGTGGTCTAATACTAACCCATTATCCTCAATGAGTACATTCCAACAACCCCCAGTGGATGCCTGAAACCATGGATAGTCAGTCCTAATCCATATATATATATTATATATATATATATATATATAATATATATTATATCCATATTACATATATATAATGTTTTTTCCTATATAAACACACACTTTCGGCAGATCTGAATAGCCAGCATGACTACCCTTGCACTTTGGGCCCATTATTAAGTAAAATAAGAGTTACTTGAATGCAAGCACAGACATTGTGACAGTTGATCTGATAATCAAGCCAGCTAGTAAATAACTAACCATGAGCGAGATTTCATCACACTATTTAGAATGATGCACAACTTAAAACTTATAAATTGAATTTTTCATTTAATATTTTCAGACTGTAGTTGACCTCGGGTAACTGAAACCATGAAAAACAAAACCATGGATAACGGGTATCTACTACAAGTAGATAACGTTCAAACCTGTCTTCCTCCGAGTTTCCTGGGTTATAGCAGAATTAGTCCTGCTATTGCTTATTACAAATGCCAGGTTACATGCAAACTTAAAAGTCCTAGTTATCTCAAAGGATTGTGGTTTGTAGTAAGTTATTATCACTATACACCAAAATATAATTTTCTTTCCCTGGCTGGTTTGGTTCAGTGGACAAAGCATCGGCCCAAGAGCTGAAGGGTCACGGGTTCGATTCGGGTCAAGGGCGGGTACTTTGGTTGCAGGTTCCTGGGTGCGAGCCAGGAGGCAACCAATTGATGTGTCTTTCTCTCTCCCTTACACTATCTCTAAAAATCAATGGAAAAATATCCTCGGGTGAGGATTAACAAAAACAAACAAACAACATCATTTTCTCCTTTTTCCTCTACTAGACATACCTTCTTAGCCTCACTTCACTTGCACAAGCCACTAGGGATACGTAGCCCTCAAAGAAATCTTAAAATCTACCCACAAATACTACTTTTCCACCGATTATTGCATCAAGTTCATAGAAGACTGAAACAAGTAAAAGGAACATACTTCCAATACATCGTATGGATGGAATAAACTTTTCTTCCAGCGCAAGATCGCTCCTCAGTAGAATTAAAGTCAGGGACCAGAGACCGATCAGGAATCTTAGTACGTACCTGCCTTTGAGTAAACCTTCAATGCCAACAAGGAAGGGAGCTTCCAAAACAACGTTATTTGTAACTCCTATGAAGAATTTAAAAAAAAAGCGATCAAAACCAGTACCTGTGCGGCCTTGAAGGGAAAACCTACTCTTGCCCTAACCGGTTTGGTTCAGTGGATAGAGCGACGGCCTGCGGACTTAAGGGTCCCAGGTGCGACTCCGGTCAGGGGCGTGTACCTTGGTTGCGGGCACATCCCCGGGGCGGGGGCGTGCATGAGGCAGCTGATTGATGTTTCTCACTCTCTGTCCCTCTCCCTTCCTCTCTGTAAAAAAAATCAATAAAAATATATTCAAAAACAAACAAACAACCTGCTCCTCCAGACAGGCGCATCATGTCCACAATAATCAAGAAAAGTTTTCCCCAATTTCCAGATACTAATTCCGTTTTCTTCCCCAACCGGCTCTCTGCCACCCCGGGAGAGAGCGGAACACCCTCCTGCGCCTCCCCATCTTGGGGCCCCCTCTGCCTTCCCCAGACGCCGCCCCCACTCACTGGAGAATACTACGGCCCCGAGGGACCGCGAGAGGTTCCAGGCGAGGTGCACCGAGTCGGCGAGCACGGCGTGGCAGCGCGCGCACTGGAACACCGCGCACCTCTCGGGCCGCAGCCAGGCCGGCAGCCGCGGACCGGATGGCGGCTCCTCCGTCCACAGCTCTGCGGAGCCGAGCGGCGAGGACCCCTTCACCACCTGTGTGTCCCACTCCATGGACGTCGTAAAAGAGGATGTGTCAATTGTCTTAGTGCCATCACAAAAGTCAGCCTCCCGCAAGTCAGCCTCCCGCAGCTTTGCATACCGAGAGCGATGCCGCCGCGGCCGAACAGCCATCTTTCCGCGGCCGCCGCCGGGATTTCGAACGCGCACCAGGCCCCGCCCCAAGCACGGGTCCTGCGTCTTCATTGGACACCGCAAGTCGGCCCTGAAGCGCAGGCACTGCCTGGACACGCCCTTCGGCTCCTAAGCATTTGGTCAGGGGTGTGACAGAATGTGCGTTTGATGAGAGGATCAGCCTTTCTATTGGTCAATTCCAGGAAACCCCGCCTTCAATACATTTTTAACCAATGGAAGTGCAGCATTCTTAATTTAAATTGTGTATAAAGCTTGAGTGGGTCAACGATTGTAGTGCTCCTGAGTTTTGAACCGCGCATCGGAGGTTGGATCGTACTTCGCCTGGTGGCCTGGATTGCTGGTCGGGATGACCGTCCCCTCCCTCGAGGAGCTGGACTCCTTCAAGTACAGTGACCTGCAGAATTTGGCCAAGAGGCTGGGTCTCCGGGCTAACCTGAGGGTAAGGAGCCGGCAGTACCGAACGGTAGCGGGTGGGGTAGGCTCAGCGGCCTTGCGGAGAAGCGGTGGGAAGGGACCGAGCGGGCCCCCTGGAGGTGAGGGAGTAGGTATGGTTCTCGAGTATCCCTTCAACTGCAAAAGTTGGGCGGAAAGGGAACCATACTCTTCACCTGATTTTGAGGCTGACTTTTCTGGGGGCTCAATTACGAAATGCAGGCCCAGAAAGCTCAAGGAGCTCTCTAATGCCCATTAATTGGTAGGCAGTCGCGGAAATACTGCCTTGGCTTTTGGAAAATTCAACATAGTAGCACTTGTATAATTTGTAATAGCACCCAGAATCTCTTAATACTTTATTGGGGGACCTGTTACTAAGGGTGGTTTTTAAGGGACCATCCCAATGGACACATTTTTATAACTCAGCCTTGATCTGGAATGATCGTTCATTTATTGATCACTATTGTGGTAGTGTTTCCAAACCAGTAAGGTCTTTGACTCCGAGGCTGCAAAATGTTGGAGGGAAATGTGGAGATTCAGTTTGGGATAGGGTTTCTATATTAGATTCTAGTGGCATTTTCTTATATAATGCTAATGTATACTCTGGAGATTTGTTCTTATGGCTTTTAAATGGTTTGAACAAAATAATCAGTGCTCAGGTATCTGTTGTGGCAGAATGATAAAGGAGGGTCTTTGGAGATATTTCTGAGCTATGATGTTTAATGGTTCCCTAATACTTCATAAACAAAGCCGAATACCTTAGCTTAAATTCCTTAGGCTTTTTGCAGTCTGGCTAGAATCTTTTATCCAAGGCTGTATTGAAACTTGGTACCTTTGTCCATCATATTGCGTTTGCTAATTTTGACCCTTCGGCCTCAGATCACCTCCTTCCTCTTGTCTTCTTTATCTGCATGACTCATTTCCATTTATTCTTCTTTTCCCCTTTTTATTTAATTTTTTGGGGTGACATTGGTTAATAAAATTAAATAGTCTTCAGGTGTACCATTCTGTAATACATCATCTGTATTTTGTGTGTTCACCACCCCAAATTAAGTCTCCTTTCATCACCACTTACCTCCCCATACCCTCTTCTATCTCCCCCCCATCCCTCCTTTTCCCTCTGGTAATCACCATAATATTGTCTGTCTGAGTTTTGTTTTCTTTTGGTTTTTGCTTAATCCCTTCACCTTTTCCACCCAGTCCTGCAACTCCCCTTTTCTCTGTCACAGTCCCACTGAACTGTCATCACTGACTTGATGCCCCATCCCCTCTTCTTCATTTCCTTAGCCACAGGTCCACCCCTTCCCCCCCCCTCCCCGCCCCAGTAACCCCAGGAGCCCTCTGTGCTTTTAAACAGTTTAATTTTAAGTGCTGACTTTGAGCGCTTGCAGGCTTCCACCTTGTACTCTGTGTGTTATCCTCTCTACTAAAAGTTAAGTTCCTTGAACTGGGATCTTTTCATCCTCCTACCTTGGAAGCCTTCACAGTACTACTAAGTCAGTACATTTTATATAGGAGATGCTGAGTATTTATTCAGACCATTATTTACGCCTACTTTTTGGCAGTGCTCCACAGGATAGCAAGAGATTTACAGAAGAGGTTTCTACCTAAGTTCAGCGCTCTAACAGTGAGGCCCCACAACCGCTTGGATCTCTAAAGAGCTATTGCGAGTTTAGATCTTTTTCTGAAAGTCCCACCGATCATTGTCTCTTGAGGCACCTGACCTGAGGTAGTTAATTAATCATCTGTTGTCATAGAGGTGGAGTAATACAGTATTTGTTACTATAGACCCCATTGCCTGCCTAGCGCTCAATATCTGGCACATAGTAGGTGTCAAATATTTGTTGAGAGGTACAATTCTCAGGCAAATTTGATCGTACAAGGCTTTATTATAGCCAATTATAAAAAGACACCTTTGACATGGATAAAATTAAATTTGGACTAGGTATTAAATTCTAGATATTGTTATTTTATTCGGTATGATAATGGTACTGTGGCTATGTTTCTCTGTTATTTTTTTTTTACTAGTAAGTCCTAATCTCTTGGTAATACCAAGTATTTACAGGTGAAATGTTATGATGCCTTGGATTTGCTATAAAATACTTGGGGGTTGAAACATGGGGGTCCATTACACTAGTCTCTACTTTTGTATGTATTTGAAATTTTTCATAATTAAGGTATTTTAAATTATTTATAGTTGGTACAGCCCAGGAGCTCCTTAAATCAATAGCCTTTTTAAATTCCAAGTACATAGCAAAAATGAATAAATTGCTTCAAGAAATTATCAAGATTTAGTTATTTTAAAAAATGTAACGGTTACACCAGTCTGATAACATTCAGTTACCTGCTGAAGTCTCCACCCTAATGGGCAAGCCCAGCTGTGTTCTCACAACATCCTGAGCTTCCTCATGCTGGCACTGACCCCACTGCGTTTTCATTGCCTTTCCTTGTCTGACTTCACTCTGCTGTGAAATCTGTGAGGGCAGGGACCAGTTCTGTTTCAGTCTTCATTTTATTCCCAGAGCCCGGCGCTCAAAGAACATTTGATGAATACAAGAACAGGAAGAAATGTTCAATGTATCTGTCTGGCTTATTTGATTTTTGGCTCTACTGTTAAGATCTTTAACTTTCCTGCAGGCAGACAAGCTGCTGAAAGCCTTGAAAGCCCACCTGAAACGGGAAGCAAGAAAAGAAAATGGAAATCAGGTAAGTCAGGTTTTTCATCACCTGTTTAGCAAAACAATCATATTTAGATAATGAATAATAAACACAATTAGTGATGTCTTTTAAGACATACTGTTTATTACCAAAAAGATCATGATTGGTTATGGTGAGTCCTTTCATAAAAACTATTGGTTATAAATGGTGAAAGTGTCTTGCAGCAAGTAATATGTCGAATAAGACGTTCTTGAACAATTGCAAAAGTTTAACTACTCAGTTGCCAAAAGTTGTAAGAGATAACTTGATATGAGTGGGGAAGGAACTAGATTCAAAGTCAGAAAAACCAGGTTAAGTAGCAGCTTTGTCATTTTCTTGTGTATTACCTGAGAAAACTCAAACTCCTTGATTCTTAGTTTCCTGTTCTGATTGAAAGAGACTTGTAGCAAATTGTAAAGCACTGCTGATGGCAGAGGTTGTCATGGCTGCTTTAAATCTACACCACAGGTTTCTGAGAGGGCATGCTGCCTAAAAGGATCAATGAAGGCTTCATTAGGGCCAGGTTTCTTAACTTGAAATAGGGAAAGTGTTGAAAGGCCTTACCGAACTGGGCCTTGGAGAGCATCTGTTATATATCTGGAAATGAAGATAAATATAAACATGAACTGAAAATCTAACTTCCTCTTCTCTGAGTGTATAGTCTAACTGTGTTCCAAGTTATAAACATTTAAAATTTCTTTGATTCCAGGTTTTAATTAACTAAAAATAGACAACAAAAAAGAATTACTAGTTTTTATATCAACTAAATAATTTTATTTGTGTGTTTTTAAATTATTAAGGATACATGATTATAGTGCTATCTGAACCTGATTTACTTTGGCTAGTAATTGATAAACTAAATTTAAAATGATCTATCATATTTTAAATTCAACATCTCAGGAGCCATTCTTTATTTTTAAATATATCTTATTTATTTTTTATTTTTTTAAATATATTTTATTGATTTTTTTACAGAGAGGAAGGGAGAGAGATAGTTAGAAACATCAATGAGAGAGAAACATCGATCAGCTGCCTCCTGTACGCCCCCTACTGGGGATGTGCCTGCATCCCAGGTACATGCCCTTGACCAGAATCGAACCCGGGACCCTTCAGTCCGCAGGCCCACACTCTATCCACTGAGCCAAACAGGTCAGGGCAGGAGCCATTCTTTTTGAAAAAGTTTCACAAGAGCAGGATGCTAGTCAACATTCAGTCAGAGAATTCCTAAGTGGTGAATCTATCAATCGTGAGCTTGGATTGGTGGAAAAACCTAATGGACAAAAAGTTTAGTTATCTAAGACTACAGGAGTCAGCACAATCCAAATGCATGGCAAAGAGATCATTAATGTCCCCAAGGATAGACAAATGAGTAAGCTTCCAGACACCCAAATCATTACCTGGGAAATGCCCAGGTGTGGATCATATCTGAGTGAGTGTGACATCAGACCTTCTGGAAGCCTTATTCTCCCACTAGAGGTCAGCCTTAACTATGAATTGAAGCAGGTGCCTCTTTGGTCTTTTTTTTTAATTATTATTATTATTTCAGAGAGGAAGAGAGAGAGAGAAACATCAATGATGAGAGAGAATCATTGATCAGCTGCCTCCTGCATGCCCCCTATTGGGGATCAAGCCCACAACCCAGGCATGTGCCCTGACCGGGAATTGAACCATAACCTCCTGGTTCAAGGTCTATGCTCAACCACTGAGCCATGCTTGTCAGACCTTGGATTTAGACAAGTCTGTTATAGTTAAGCATGGAGCATTCAGGAATAAACACATCTTCACTATCACTGTTGGCCTCCCATCTAACATACCATGATTAAGGTGTGTGGAGTTAAAGCAAGACATCTCTGAGAGTTGTGCTAACCGGCTTCTAAAACCAGCTATAGCACCTATTCTGCTAGGTGCTACTATGGGGGCTGGATTAGGGGTGTGGTGAATAACCACTTTAAAAGTATCTGTATATTCCAGTAATATACGGTGTAACCCGAAGGTACCACTTTTAGAATGGAATGTTTCTTCTTTTTCTTTTCACTGTCTTCCCCACGACTATTCGGGGAGTTGGAAGTCATATCCAGATAGTATCTTTCTATTCTCATGTAAATATCCCTGCTCCTTTGACATTATACTCACCTATTCTCATTTCTTGTTGGCCTTCCTGTTGCTTTCTGATGTTCACTGTCTTCTTGTTTTCCTCATATTCTGACCTTATTTTGGGTGAACTCAAAGGTTCATCCGGATATCTCTTATACCCTTGTCTCCTGGTTCCTTAACTCCTATGACTTTCATTTCTGCTATTCATCAGCCGCCCATTTCATTGAGCATATTCTGGACTTTATATCCCTTGGAACTATACTAGTTGGTAATATTTCACCTCTTGACTAAAACCTCCCATTCTCTAAGCCTCTTTATTCTTTCACTCCCAACACATTTACTTTATTTATATATTTTTTTATTGATTTCAGAGAGGAAAGGAGAGGGAAAGAGAGAGAACATCAATGATGAGCAGGAATCATTGATCAGATGCCTCCTGCACATCCCCCACTGGGGATTGAGCCTGCAACCCAGGCATGTGCCCTTGACCAGAATCAAACCTGGGGCACTCTATCCACTGAGCCAAACCAGCTAGAGCCCAACACATTTACTTTACACTGTGGTTCTCAGTTCAGGTTGTGTGGGAAAATCATTTGGGGAGAATTATTTTAAAAAATACTGGTACATAGGCTCACCAAAACCCAGGCCAACTAAATCATTCTCAGAGGGTGGGGTCCAGGTATTAGAGTGAAATGGACTGAAAAGTCAGACTACAAAACAGTCTATCCCCTACTTCCATGTGCAGAGTACCAGGTGTCTGCTACCGGCTAAAATATTAGAAGGTTTCTCTATAAGGAAAGTAGATGGTTATCAAGCAAAAGGCTTCTGGCAATCAAGGATCCCCAGCACGATAGCCTCCTCCTAAGGAACCTACTAGATCAGATTCCACCAGATAATAGGCATGCACATTCAAACTCCTAAGAGGTTTTTGCTCTGAAATATGAATAAAAGACCAACAATCATAGACATTTAAGGAAAGCCTGTAGTCAGAGTTTAAGGAAAAGAAAAAAATGACCCTAGGCTCTGGCTGGGTAGTTCCATTGGTTAGAGCATCATCCCCAAACACCAGTCAGGTCACATACAAGAATCAACCAATAGCCCAGCTGGGGTTGCTCAGTGGTTGCACATCAATCTATGAACCAGAAGGTCACAGGTTGATTTCTGGTCAGGGCACATGCCTGTGTTTCCAGCTCGATCCCTACTCAGTAGGGGGCATGTAGGAGGCAACCAATCAGTGATTCTCTCTCATCATTGATGTTTCTATCTCTCTCCCCCTCTCCCTTCCTCTCTGAAATCAATAAAAAAATATATTTTTAAAAAATGAATCAATAAGTGGAACAACAAACCGATGTTTCTCTCTCTCTCAAATCAATTTTTTTTTAAATTACCCTCAACGAAACAAAGATGATACAGAAAACAAAATTTTTTTGTTTTAAAAAGCCTTATAATAACTTATTTATCAATAACTTTTAGAATCAAGCTACACAGAAAAGGCACAGATGATTCAGTCAAGATTACATAATAGGCTGTAAATGTTATCAACTTGGATGCTTAAAGAGAATAGATGACAGAAATTGAGAAGTGAAGGGAAGTGTAAGGATGCTAATATCTGCAGTTTACAAGCTAGATGTATATAGTTGTGGAACAAGATGTAAGGTCTTTAGTATATTTAAAGATGCAAAGCTATCTAATTGAGTGATTAAAGTGGTATGATTCTGTTAGGAAGAACATGGGGAAGTGAGTGATACGAATGAGATAAATTGTAGCACATGATAGGCACTAAATATAGCTATTAAAAATGTAAGTGAAAAAAAAAAAGAAAATATAAGTGAATATCTCATCAGCAAATCACTGGTGATATATAAGTAGCCACCTGAAATTAAGCTTGAGAAATAGGAAGGGTAGGCAGAGAACCAACTGCTTTTCACTATAATCTCTTTAGAATTTTTTTTAGCTATATGTACGTGTTTTTAATTATTTTAAAAACTTAGAACTTATGAATAAAAAATATTAGAAAAGCACCAAAAACAAATCAAACCTTTCCTTTATAGTCTATAGGTAAAAAAGCCTCCCCTCAGGTGAGTATTTTCTAGTGCTTTTATCTTTTGATCTTTTACATTTAAATCTTTAATACATTCAGATTTCATTTTGATGTGAGAGAATGATCGAGGTTCATTGTCCCTCCCCCCCCCAAAAAAAATATTAAAAACAATTTTCTCAGCATTATGTGTTGAATAATGAATCCAACCTTCCCTGACAAATATGAAGTGTAACCATTATCACACAATGATTTAGTATATAAACAGGTTTGTTTGAGATGTTCTGGTAACCTCTACTGTACTGTTTTGACAATGTTGCTCTTTACTTTTAGTTTATGGTAGTGAAATGCTGTTCTTACTTTACTCCTTATTTTCACCTTTGACAAGCTGCTTTGGGCTCTCTAAGCCCCCATTTCCCCATCTGTGAACTGTGGATAATATTATTACCTATCTCAGAGGCTTTGAGAAATAAATGAGATAATCTAGGTAAACAGTCCAATAAAGTTGTGATATTAGCTGTAATTATTATTAGTTATAGGGTACTGCCTGGCACATAGCATATATTCAATAAATTCATGCACTTTTTTTTTTTAACAGAATGCCAGGCATCCATTATACATATTTTTTATAATGTATTTTTATTGATTTCAGAGAAGAAGGGAGAGGGAGAGAGAGATAGAAACATCAATGATGAGAGAGAATCATTGATTGGCTGCCTCCTGCATGCCCCCTACTGGGGATCGAGCCCGCAACCCAGGGATGTGCCCTGTGACCTGGTTCCCAGGTCGATGCTCAACCACTGAGCCATGCTGGTTGGACGTAATGTATGTTTTTTATTCAGTTTAAATGCTCATTCTTTCTGAGTAGTATGCCTCTATACATAGGACATGGTAGATTAATATCTCTCTTTTCAGGATGAAAGTCAAACTTCTGCATCCTCTTGTGATGAGACCGAGATGCAGATCAGCAGTCAGAAACAAGCTGAGTGGGAACCAGCTGGCCATGTCACCAAGAAAAGGAGAAGGCACAGGACTGTCCACAGCAATCCTGACTCCCAGGTAAATGGAGGTGTGCAAACTAAAAATAAGTCACCACCTGTGCCAAAATTGGCATATTCTTAGGGAATTTTTTGTTAATTCTCTTATGCTGTCGGTAGTGGTAAACACTGTGTTGTAAGCTCCATGAATACACAGCCCCAAGCCTAGGCTGCTCATCACCTTGTGCTGGGCGCTTGCACTCAGGAAGCACTTGTTAAGTCTAAGCAGGGAGTAAATATTTGTTGAAGAAATACAAACCTTCATTAAGCGTTTCTTAAATGAGGTGTAGTAAATAAGAAGGAAAGAAACCAACATTAAATATGATTTTTCCCCCTTTCCTAGTCTGTCTTAGACCAGGTGGTCACACTATTCTTAGTCTTATAGTAGCAAGGTCAGGTGTTTGCAGGGGCTTCCCTCATTTGCTTTGAGAGGACTCTGATTATATTATCCTTTCATTCAAACATAATTTTTACAAGGCTTAGTCCTAGTATTTATTTGCTAGCTTTGTACAGTCCCTTATTTGTTAGCCTATTGGGGTCTCTTAGTGTTAGTTTCTCATCCCTGAAAGAGTTAATTTTGCCATTTATGCTTTCCAATGATCCCTAGTATCTCCTAGTCCCAGATTCACACTCTAGTGACACTTAATGGGTCAGAGAACCAAACCTGCCACTCGAAATCTTATTCTACCTTTTCTAACACCTTTCCTCCCTCACCTTGGTACTCATCTTTTTTTTTTTAAGTAGTCATTTATTTTTTAATTGATTTTTAGAGATAGTGGAAGAGAGGGGGAAAGACAGAGAGAAACACATGGATTGGTTGCCTCCTGCACGTGCCCTGACCAGGTCCCAGGCTGGGGAGGAGCCTGCAACTGTTGTACATGCCCTTAACCAGGGGTCCTCAAAGTTTTTAAACAGGGGGCCAGTTCACTGTCCCTCAGACCATTGGAGGGCCGGACTATAGTTTAAAAAAAAAACTATGAACAAATTCCTATGCACACTGCGGGCCAGGGACGAGTCGGCTGCTAAGCAGGGCAGGCAGCGGCACCCGGCGGGCCGGATAAATGTCCTCGGCGGGCCGCATGTGGCCTGCGGGCCGTGGTTTGAGGACCCCTGCTTAACAGTAATTGAACCTGGGACTCTTCAGTCCACAGGCCGACACTCTTATCTACTGAGCCAAACCGGCTAGGGCTTGGTACTCATCTTTTGAAAGTAGTGATTACTTCTTTTTTTTAAATATCTGACTATAAGCAATATTTTTAATGGCATATCTTTAAATTGAGATATCATTGGCATATATGATTACTTTATTTTCAGGTGTACAATTGAATGATTCAATCTATTTTTGTATATATTGGGAAATGAGCATCCTAATTCTAGTTCATATCCATCACCATATATATTTACAAAAATATTTTTCTTTTAAGATGTATGTACCCTCTTAGCAACATTCAAATGTGATGACTTATTTATTATTTAAATCATTTATTTCCTTTTTCAATTTGTAGCAGGATCATTCAGAGATAAAAACAAGTGATCCCACTGAGTTCCAGAATCAAGTGAAACAGGAAAACCAGGCTCTCAGACCTGTTGCAGAAGTTCCATCTCCACCAGATGAGAGACAAGGAAACGAGAGTGCAGTGTCCTTGGGAAATAGTGGAATAAATGGTATGCCAAGTAACTAAAAAAATCCAGAACTGCTAGGGCAGCATGTGCCTTAGATTCCTATGATTGCTGTAATGAAGTTCTACAAATTGGGTGGCTTAAAATAACACATTTATTCTCTTATAGTTCTGGAGGCTGGAAGTCAGTAGGGCCATTCTCCTTCTAGAGTCTAGACCTTGGAAAGAATCCGTCCTGGCCTAGTCTAACTTTTAGTGGTGGCAATTGATCCTGTGTTTCTTGGCTTGCAGCTGCATTAGTCTATTTTATGGCATTCTCTCTGTCTTAAAAGGACACTAGTCTTGCCCTAGCCCAGTGGTTGGCAAACTGTGGCTTGCGAGCCACGTGCAGCTCTTTGGCCCCTTGAGTGTGGCTCTTCCACAAAATACCACAGCCTGGGCGAATCTATTTTGAAGAAGTGGCGTTAGAAGAAGTTTTAAGTTTAAAAAATTGGGCTCTCAAAAGAAATTTAATTGTTGTACTGTTGATATTTGGCTCTGTTGACTAATGTAATGAGTTTGCCGACCACTGCCCTAGCCAATTCGGCTCAGTGGATAGAGCATCAGCCCCCAGACTGGGAGGGTCCCGTGTTTGATTCTGGTCAAGGGCACGTACCTCTGTTGCAGGCTCAATCCCTGGCCCTGGTTGGGGCATGTGCAGGAAGCAACCAATCAATGTGTCTCCCTGATACCGATGTTTCTCTCTCTCAGTCTCTCTCCCTCCCTTCCACTCTCTCTAAAAATCAATGGGGAAAATATCCTCAGGTGAGGATTTAAAAAAGGACACCTAATCCTGTTGGATTAGGGTTTTCACCCTAATGACTTCATCTTGATTTGATGACATCTACCAAGAATCTATCTATAATAATAAAAGTGTAATATGCTAATTAGACCAGATGTCCTTCCTGACGACCTTCCAGATGAAGCCGGGGCTGTGAGGGAAGCCCAGGTCCCAGGTGCCGGAGGGAAGCCGGTGCCGGCAGCCAGAGGAAGGAAGGCCTACTCATTTTTTTAAAAAATATATTTTATTGATTTTTACAGAGAGAAAGGGAGAGGGATAGAGAGTTAGAAACATCGATGAGAGAGAAACATCAATCAGCTGCCTCCTGCACACCCCCTACTGGGGATGTGCCCGCAACCAAGGTACATGCCCTTGACCGGAATCAAACCCGGGACCCTTCAGTCCACAGGCCAACGCTCTATCCACTGAGCCAAACCAATCAGAGCAGGAAGGCCTACTCTTGCACAAATTTTGTGTGTTGGGCCTCTAGTTTACAAATAAGGTTATATCACAGTTACTGAAGGTTATATCACAGTTACTGGAGGTTAAGACCCTAGCATATCTTTTGGGGGGGGGATACAGTTCAACCCATAACAACATTTTATAGCACTTGTAAGGGTTTGACAATTAAAGTAAAAGTTTGAACCAAATATAGTAGGCCATCAGATCATCTTTATTAATTTGAGAAACCAGAATAAGAGTGGTAGCTGCAAAGTTTAGGGAATTAATCTCTCCTTAGTGATGAGGAGAGCCTGCATTTTGTCCATTAGTTCCTTCTGGCTTACTCCCAAGACTGGTGCAAAGACCTGTTTGTTATTCAATCAGAATAATTAAAAGGGAGCTGCAAAGTCTACCTTCCCAGTGGTGTGGCCTTTTTTTAATGATGATTTATATATATAAAACCCTAATATGCGAGTACACCGAACAGTGGTACAACCGAACAGTTGGTTGCTATGACGTGCGCTGACCACCAGGGGGCGCGCATGGAACATGGCGGGCATCAGCAGCAGGCAGCAGAGCACAGAACATGGCGGACACCGGCCCTGGCAGGATGGTAGAACAGGTGAGCGGGGGCGCCAAACCAAGGCGCGGCGCCGGTCACTATCATCGGGGTGAGCCTCTGGTGGTTACAGAAAATTCTTTGCTCCCATGTGCTGTGGTCCTGCCTGGTGCTCCCACCTGCTGCCGGCGCCAGCCCCAATCACAACTGCTGCTGGCACCGGAGCTGCCACTCACACCTGCTGCCGGCGTCCAGTGCCAGCCCTGATCACTCAGTGCCTTCAGCAGGTGCAAGCAGCGGCTGCCAGCCCCAATCACCCCTGAGGGCTTCTCCACCTCCCCCTGCTCCTGAGGGGCGATTGGGACAGTAGCCGCCGCTTGCACCTGCTGCTCATGCCAGCCCCAATCACTCTGTGCCTTCATTGGGTGCAAGCTGGACTGGGGCCATCAGCGCATGGGAGTGGCAACCGGCGGGAGTGGGTCTGCCTACAGATGGAACTGGGGACCACGGCCGAAGAGGTCAGGTGGGGGTATGGAGGATGGGCTGAGAACCGCCCCTGTGCCTACTGCAGCCTTGCAGCCCACAGTTCTTTTCAAGATGCATGAATTTGTGAACTGGGCCCCTAGTGTGTTTGTATATTCTTCTTAGATTCTAACTTCCTAAAAACCTCTTCCCTAAACTTCTCAACTAGAAGTTTGTTTCAATAAGATCAGAAAACTTCAATTCCTGTATACCTAACAGGACTTCTGCTTTCTGATTTCCTTCCTCAAGCCGGCCAATTGCAACAGAGTCTGTGTTTCACCTCAGCCAATCTGACTGGTCCAGTGTCCAACAAGCAGTTAAATGCAGAATTTCTAATGCTGAGCCTTCCCATTTCCCCCATAATTTTGCATTTCTTACTAAATATAGTTCCAGGAAGTCAAGGTTCTGATTCAGTAGGTCTAAGATGAGTCTGGGTGTCTGTAGTTTTCAATAAGCACCCCAGGTTTGACACTTCCCCTGTGTTTTTTTTTTAATAATCCTGATCTAAGGATATTTTTTCCTTTTTTTTAGAGAAAGAAAATGAAAGGGAGGGTGAGAGAGAGAGAGAAACATGAATGTGAGGGAGGCACATCAGTTGGTTGCCTCCCACACGAACCACAGCCAGGGGCCAGGAATCAAGTCTGTAATAGAGGTATGTGCCCTTGACTGGAATCAAACCCTCAACCCTTTAAACGGTGGGCCGAGGCTCTAACCACTGAGCAAAATCCAATAGAGCTCCTTTGTCTTTTTATGCATATGCCTCACATACCCATTTTAAAACCTTGATTTAGAGAAAGTTGTTGGGAAGTATGACAAAGAGCCAGAAGTGAGGGTAAAATTACAAATGTCTGCTATTCCACCAATTACTTTATCCAGAAGATGTAGCTTTAGGACTAAGTTTCAATGCCATGGAAAAACAGTGTGGACCCATTAAGTCAGGTTTGACTAATGAAACACAAGCTGTTTGAAGGAGAAAAATTTGATCATGTAGTTAGTTTCTGGTGAGAGAATTTTTTTTTTACTTTTTATTTTGACATAATTTCAGACTTAAAGTTGTAAGAATAATACCACGAATTCCTATGTCCTTTTCACCTAGATTTCCCAAATGTTAACACTTTATTACATTATTTCCTCTCTGTTTATATTTATGTGTACATATATGTGTGATATACATTTTTTTCCCTGAACTGTTTAAGAGTAAGTTGCATATATGTGCTCCTTCACCCTAAATCAGTGCTTCCCAACATGGGGCACACACCCCACAGGGGGGCAAATTGATTTTTAAGATGGGGCAATTCAAGAATGAGTTATTAATGAATTTTTTGCATTTCTTATGGTTCTAGGGGCCTCATATACAGTGTCCTATCTAATAAAAGAGTAATATGCAAATTGACCATCACTCCAACACACAAGATGGCTGCCAAAAGATGGCCTGCAGGGAAGGGCAGTTTAGGGGTGACTGGGCTGGCAGAGGAGGGCAGTTGGGAGAGACCAGGCTTGCAGGGGAGGGCCATTGGGGGGGGGGGGGACCAGGCCTGCAGGGGAGGGCAGTTGGGGGGCACCAGGCCTGCAGGGGAGGACAGTTGGGGGGGACCAAGCCTGCAGGGGAGGACAGTTGGGGGGACCCAGGCCTGCAGGAGAGAGCAGTTGGTGGGGGACCAGGCTTGCAGGGGAGGATAGTTGGGGGGACCAGGCCTGCAGGGGAGAGCAGTTAGGGGTGACCAGGCCAGCAGGGGAGGGCAGTTATGGATGACCAGGCAGGTAGTGGGGGGACCAGGCCTGCAGGGGAGGGCAGTTGGGGGCGACCAGGCCAGCATGGGAAGGCATTTATGGGTGACCAGGCGAGTAGGGGAGGGCAGTTAGGGGCAATCAGGCCAGCAAGGGAGCAGTTAGGCGTAGATCAGGCTGGCAGGGGAGTGATTAGGGGGTGATCAGGCTGGCAGGCAGGCAAGTGGTTGGGAGCCAGCAGTCCTGCATTGGACCTAAGTGGGCAGTCGGACATCCCTCAAGGGTCCCAGACTGGAGGGGGTGCAGGCTGGGTTGAGGGATAGACCCCCCTCCCCCATGCACAAATTTTGTGCACTGGGCCTCTAGTCCTATTAATAAAGAGCTGCACTGAGGCTGAGTGGCGCTGGGGCCGAGGACCTGAGCCCGCACCCCCGCCCCGGCACTAGGGCCGGGGTACCTGAGGCCGTGCCCTCTGCCCCAGCACCGGGGCCCAGGAACCTGAGGCTCCATCCCCCACCTCGGCACCAGGACATGAGGCTGCTTCCCCACCCGGTGGGGCTTGATGGGGTTGGGGCCGGCTGGACACTTCTATTATAGAGAAAGGTCAAATAGCAATATTAAAATATTTCCTCTAATTAATTCCCGTTTAATGTACAGAAATTTCGTGCACCAGGCCACTAGTATAAATATTTATTGTGACATGTTTATGCATTTCAGTTCTCTATTATATGTTTTGAAACTTTATTTGCTATTTTTTTCATATCACTTCATATTATTTTTTTTAAACAATTTCTTAGTGATTTCTTTCTCAGTACTTCAACTTTCCTTTCGTTCTTTTATTTCTTTCTTTCTTGGATGCCATGTTCCTTGGAAGCTGTTTAGACCAAGTTAATGGCCTTTTAGGCTTCCTTCATGTGAATAGGAGTTCACTTTTTGAATAATAAGTATTATATGTCCTGGGGAGGTGGGCATCAGTATTTTAGAGATGCTTAGGTGGGACATGGCCAAAGAAAGCTTGGGAACCACTGCCCTAAATACTTCAGTGTGTGTTTCTTAAAACACAGGGACTTTCTCTCACAAGTGTACAGAGTACAACAGGTTCATTGACTTGGCTTTATATTTCATGTTGCAACTAATATTTAGGACTCCACTACTTGTCAAGTTATGGTATAGTATCAAAAAATAATATCACAATTATCTGAAAATGTTATTAAAATACTCTTCCCTTTCAAATCACACATCTGTGTGTGGCAAGATTTGTTTTTATATATACACTGAGTGGCCAGATTATTATGATCTCTGAACGCATAATAATCTGGCCACTCAGAGAGAGAGAGTGTGTGTGTGTGTGTGTGTATTAGAGGCCCCGTGCATGAATTCGTGCATGGGTGGGATCCCACCAGCCTGGCCAGGGGGAGGGGACATGGGCGGTTGGCCGGCCTGCCTGCTGGTTGAGGGGACAATTTGCATATTAGCCTTTTATTATATAGGATATATATTGAGTGGCCAGATTATTATGCGTTCAGAGATCATAATAATCTGGCCACTCAGTGTATATATCAACCAAAACAACATGTTGTAACACATTACCTACAGAAGTAGATAAGAGAATCCAGTCAAACATTAAATAAATTTTTTTAAAACGCCACTCATTATTTTTCCAATAATTCCATCCATTTATTCCAATAATTCCATCAGTTATGTCTCTAAAAACAGAGGAAAATCTCAGCTCATCCTTTGCATTTCATTGTCATGTTTCTTTAGCCTACTTTAATCTGAAATACTTTCTTGGTCTTTGTCTTTCAGTATATTGACATGTTTTAGTATAGGCAAGTTTTTTGGGGGGGTCCTCTGACTTGGTTTGTCTAATGTGCTGATTATTAGATCCAGATCATGCACTTTTGGCTGAGGGATGTGTCCTTCTCAGCACCCCAGAAGGCACAGGTGTTGGTTTTTCCTGTAATTAGTCATGCTATGTTCCATCACCTGGTTATGGTGGTATCTGCTATGTTCCTTCTCTGTAAAGTTACTATTTTTCCATTTGTAATTAATAAATACCTTGTGAGGAGTGACACTAACTCTAAATCTCCTGTTTTTCACAGAATTTTTCTCTGTTTTCTGTTTTGTTTTTCATCCTTACCCAAGGACATGCTTAACGAAAGGAAGGGAGATAGAGAAAAACATCAATTGGTTGCCTTCCATACGTTCCCCAACCAGGGATTGAACCTGCAACCCAGGTGTGTTTCCTGACCACAACTTTCTGGTGTATGGAACGACACTCTAACCAACTGAGCCACCCGGCCGGCTTTCTCTGGTGTTAGAGTCAGGGTCCAAGCAGAAGCACCTGGAGCCCCAACTGCTCTATGGAATATTCTTTGCCTTGTTTAATGGGTACATTAGGGAACCTTAAAGGTGATGACTTTATAAGTAGTATTACTTGAAAAAACCACTTACATATTTTTAGTACATTACCTCGAGTTGACAAAGAAATCAGAAAGTGGAAAATGATTATAAGTGGGGGGAAATAGTAGATCTTGTATACACCATGATTTCAACTGGATTTAAAGAACAAAAACGAAACAAGTATAGGCATACCTTTCTTTATTGTGCTTTGCTTTATTGCCTCTACAGATGTTGCATTTCTTTTACAAATTCAAGGCAAAAAATTACTGCTTGTTTTATTGCAGTGGTCTGGAACAGAACCCTCAATATCTGAGATGTTCCTGTACAGAAACAAAGGACCTGAGAAAACATGCCAGAATGCTACTGATGTGTCTTAGGCTGGTGGGGTTGTGTGCTTTTTATCATTCTAGTTATAACAGCATGTTTATAGCAAAAGTTATGAAAAGGTGTTTTTAAATTTTTGATATAACTTCTATATAAGAAGCAAAATTTCTGCCTAGTTCAGGCATATGAGCTAAATTTTAGTGATGCTGTAAGTCGTTGTGCTCCTTGTGTGCCATTTCTCCCACCACCTTGCAGAGCCTATCACATGAATATGCTCATGACATTTCTAAAAGGCAAGAATTTATTGAAATCTTTTCATTGGTTCTGTATCTTTGTATTCAGGTAATGAAGATTCAAAGGTACCTTCAGAAAGAAAGAAGTCCGTCTACACAGATGGGTTTTCCAAATCTGGAAAAAATAAAAGAATTGCAATCACTACTCCAAGTAAGTTTTGCCAGCTGATGTTGGAGAGTCAGTGTACTGACTGTCACAGCTAAAAGCTGCGATGCCAGAACTGGGCTGGCATCTGCGTTCTCCTATTTTCTAGCTGGGAGACTTTGGGCAGCTTACTTATCCTCAGTAAACCACTTCTTCAGTTGAACGTTGGAGTGGTTGTATTGCCTATTTCATCAGGTTGATATATAGATTAATTGAGCCTGTTTTTTACTTCTGATTACCTAGCACAGCAACTAACATGTAGCAGGTATTCAGTAAGTATCAGAGAATGCATGTCTGTAAAGTACTTGGCATAGTGTCCACTTTGTAATAAATTACTTAAAAAAAAAGTCTAAGGCAGCGGTCACCAACCTTTCGGACCTCACGGACCACTGGTTGGTGACTGCTGTTCCAAAGGTTTCCTTAAACCAGTGGTCACCAACCTTTTGGACCTCACGGACCACTGGTTGGTGACTGCTGTTCCAAAGGTTTCCTTAAACCAGTGGTCACCAACCTTTTGGACCTCACGGACCATCAGTTGGCGACTGCTGGTCTAAGGGGCTCCATTTTGGGACATGTAATTCTTTTTCCCTATTTCTTATTCAGAATATATACTTAGAATATATACTTAGCGTAGTACAGAGGAGAGGTCAGCAGACTACTGCTCGCCTTGGCCTGTCTTCTAGCCCTTGAGCTAAGAATGCTTTTTACACTTATAAAGGGTTCTATAAAAAAAAAGAAGTAAATGAGATAGACCATACCATTTGTGGTCACAAAGCCTACTTACTGTCTGCCCTTTACAGAAAAAGTGTGCCAATGCTTGGCATAGAGCTTTCTAAGCATTTTAAAACATCAAATTTATGATTAAAATGAGGCCATTTGATTAATTGGTGAGAGGAGAGGACAGATATGTTACTGTCTTATCCCCTAGACAAAATCAAGATGTCAGTTAGCAGTGGCACAATGGAGAGATGGTGAATATTGAATTGTTTTTAAGATAGATATGCTTTGCCCCTGAGTTTCCAAAAATTAAATGTTCTACATGTTTTGAAATTAAAGTTTTGTCAAAGATGATATTGAAACTGAATGTTAGGAATACAGATGAGAGAATAAGTGTTTATAGGAAAACAAAGGGAAGGTAAATAAATGGATTTTATTTGTTATTAATTTTCGTATTTTGTGGAATGTTCTAGACTTTAAGAAGCTTCATGAGGCCCATTTTAAGGAAATGGAGTCCATTGATCAATATATTAAGAGAAAAAAGAAAAATTTTGAACAACACAATTCACTTAACGAACTGAAGGTAATTATGTTCTTAATGGGACTAAAATATTTGATTTTAATCTTGGTACCATATATACACCATGCTTAATACAGCCAGCTTTTGATGGATTTGTTTGAGTTTAATGCATCTTTATTATCTTAAATTGCTTTCCCCTACCATGAGAATTTTCAAAACCCTTCAAATAAACACTGAGTCCTCACTATACAGAATGAATTCCAAAGTGGAAATAAGTTATCGTGTTTTCCACATTCAGACATTGTGCCTATCACCTTTGTTGAGGATGGACTGCTATAATTATAGCCGAAGCCATCTTCTTTCCCTGTCTCTCACCTAAAGGAGAAACGGTGGCTAGCAGTGGCTACTTAAAGGCTCTCAGTGATTACTGAGCTCCCCAGTGGGCCTTCAGTCCAGGTCCTACTGGACTCAGGGCCCCTTCAAGTAAGAAAAGGTGATAAAGTCAAGCCCCGAGGTTGAGTTACTGGAGTAGGGAGCTGATAACATCCTCGAAAGTTGATGCTATTATCTTACGTGGTATCTGGTGTTCAAAGGAGGCTAGGGAAACGTTTATTTTAGAATTTTTAATAAAACTTAACCACCTGCCTTATTTCTCCAAAAGTACTTGAGGCAGTTTGTGGTATTACAACACAAAACAGTGTAAAGTCGATTTAAAAAGGGCAGAAGCCCTAGTCAGTTTGGCTCAGTGGATAGAGCATCGGCCTATGGACTGAAGAGTCCTGGGTTCCATTCTGGTCAAGGGCACATGCCCGGGTTTCAGGCTCGATCCCTAGTAAGGGTTGTGTAGGAGGCAGCCAATCAATGATTCTCTCTCATCATTGATGTTTCTCTCCCCCACTCCCTTTCTGAAATAAAATATATATTAAATAAATAAATAGGGCAGAAAATGAGCACTGTTAGCAGGTACATTGTCTATTATATCAGTCACTTGGTTGAGTTTTTAGTTTTCTGCCAACAGGAAATGTACTGGGTGATAAATTCTAAATAGTAAAACACACACACACACACCCCATAAGCTTCTTCATGAGACGCTTAATCTTGGGTAATAAACATTCATTTGAACAAGATTCATAAAACCACTGTTACACAATCAAAGACACTGTTTATCAGTCTTCAAGCAAACATTGACAAAGCCAAGTCATGGCATTAAACATCTCCATTCCTTTATACCGATCAACAATGTGGGTGGAGAATCCAAAGAGGAGATATTTAGTATGTCTGCAATACTTTCATAAATATTAGCAAGGGCTATCACTACATTCAAAGTTGAATATAAATGAGTATCTTATTTTTTAGTGATAGCCCCATTTGAGTGAGTTTAGTTCTAAAATCCTTCCCCACCCCCATGATTTAAGGAATTGACCTATCAGATGGGTTATTTAGTATGACCTATTTGGAGACCGGAGAATAAAAATAATTACATGACTTTGCATAGCTGATATGAAGTTTGGAGATTGGTCATCAAGGTAGTGACAGTAATAAATGAGCAAAGATCCTAGAGAGAATCATCCTAGCTGTGACCAATCTTTCCCTGACTTTCATGATTAGACAAGGGACACCTATTGGATTTGGTTGCCAAATGGCCCTCTGCAAAGATCAGAAAACTTGTGCCGTGAGATACCTGTTTACTTTGTTAACAATGGTAATGATAAAATTTTTAAATCTTTGATACTATGAAAAAAATCTCAATTGACTCTCTCTGATCATTCTGTTACATGTTTATGTTGTATACCTTCTATACTAATAAAAGGGTAATAAGACCAGACATCTTCTGGACATACATCTGGATGTCCTTCTGGACAAAGCCATGGTGGTGGGGGCTGAGGCAGAGGCAGTTAGGGGTGACCCTGCCAGTGGGGGGGGATGGGGCAGTTGGGGGTGACCAGGCCGGCAGTGGGGAGGGCAAGTAGGGTGTGACCAGGCTGGCAGGGTAGGGCAGTTGGGGGTGACCAGGCCTGCAGGGGAAGGCAGTTAGGGGTGACTGGGCCTGCAAGGGAGGGAGGGCAATTGGGGGGGCCTCCCACTGCTGCGGCAGGTGGGCAGGGCCTCCCTCTGCGGGGCGATCTATCTGGGGACCCCGTGACCTATTGCCCCATAGAGGGAGGACCAGGCCACTGCCCCGTGATGCTGTAGCGGGTGTGCAGGGCCAACCAGCTATCACCCGACAGAGGGAGGCCCAGGCCAGCCAACCGATCACACCCACACCGGCGTTGCCTGCAGAGGGAGGCTACCGGTGGTGGGGGGGTTGAGGGGCAAACATGGGCAGTGGCAGTAGTGGGGGTGGGGCCAGCTGCTGGCAGCTGGGAAAAGGAAAGCCCCAATAGGCCAGGCCTAGTGACCTTGAGGTCCCAGATTGCGAGAGGGCGCAGGCCAGGCTGAGTGTCACCCCTCCCCACCTCCCTGTGCAGGAATTTTGTGTACTGGGCCTCTAGTATGTTATAGTTTTCTTTTAATTTGCTTATTTAAATTTTTTTGCATATTTATAAGCCAATGATATATATTATGTATAATAATAAAATGGTAATATGCTAATTAGACCAGACAGCTGGACAACCTTCCAGACATCTTTCTGGATGTCCTTCCAGACGCAGCTGCAGTGGGGCCGAGGCAGAGGCAGTTAGGGTCGATCAGGCAGGCAGGCAGGCAAGCAGTTAGGAGCCAGTGGTCCCAGATTGCGAGAGGGTGCAGGCTGGGCTTGAGGGACCCTCCCCCTCCCCATACACGATTTCGTGCACGGGGCCTCTAGTATGTTATAAATATTTGCCCACAGTTTATCTTTTAACTATATTAATAATGTCTTTTACCTTGTGGGAGGTGTTTGTTTTTGTTTTATTTTTAGTTAAATCTATCCAACTTTATTTACTGTTTTGTTATTTTTCCCTATGTTTAATCTTTAACCCATGTTTTTATTTTTGTGTATTATATGATTGAGTTATTTACTTTGTTAAAATGATTTTTATTGCTGCTTGGCTGGTGTGACTCAGTGGTTGAGCATCAACACATGAACCATGAGGTCATGGTTTGATTCCTGGTCAGGGCACATGCCCAGGTTGTAGGCTCAATCTCTGGTAGAAGGCATGCAGGAGACACCCAATCAGTGATTCTCATCATTGATGTTTTTATTTCTCTCTCCCTTCTCTCTGAACTCAATAAAAACATTAAAAAAAAAATTACAGAGGATGGGAAAAGTAGGAATGGAATTATTTCTAGATTCCATATACTAATTATGTAATAAATTCTCTGAGTTTATATTTAATAAACTCCATATCATGCTCTCAAAGTTACCATATGCCCGAGAGAACCTATTTATTCTCTCTTTCTGGTCACAGGGTCTATTTAAGCCACATTCTTGCTCTAGTTAGAAAATACCTGGGTACTTGGGACTTGGGAAGGGCTTTCTATAACACATTACTCAGCACAACCAGAAGTTACTATTAAATCTGTCACCATAGCAACACAGGTATAGGGAACTGCCCAGCCTGCCAGGCAGGTAGGATAGGATGAAGTAATGCAGAAGGGATGGTAGGTGGGGTTAAAAGTGGGGATGATGGGGCCGGGAGATGAAAGGGGTGTGGGGGGAAATAAATGGGAGTGCTCTTCTGCACTTTGCCAAGGACACAATACTGTCTAAGAGGTCAAGCTTTAATGATGTATTTTCTTTCCTCAGAAGCAGTCCATAACTAAGGAAGTGGTGGCAACTCCAGTGGGTCTCCAAGGAAGATTCTCTATGGCTTGTACTCCCTCAAGCCAGCAGCGCTCACAAGGCCGGGCCCAGGGTGCTGCAGATCTGAGCACCTTGTATATGAAGGGGTCGGTCAAGCGTTCCACTCTCTCAGCAACTAAAATGAATGTCAGGTAAAGAACTCCAAAATGTGATGGAGGACAAGGTCTCAAAACTTTAAAGCTTCTAATATATTTCAGGTGGACTACATGAAATGTTTTCAGGTTGATAAAAAAAGAACTAACACTGGCCAGTTGGTTCAGTTCATTGGAGTGTTGTCCCCTACACTAAAAAAGGTTGCGTGTTCAATTCCCGGTCAGGGCACATACCGGAGGTAACAGATTGATGTTTCTCTCACTCTCTCTCTCCGTTCCCCTCTCTAAAATCAGTGGACCCATATATCTTCAGGTAAAGAATAATGAAAAAAATAATAAATGAAAAAAAGGATCAGAACAGAGAGAAAGATCAGCAAATGGCTTTTTTATAAGTCCTAATATTTTTCTTTAAATTTGTATTTCGTTTTCTTGTTTTAGGCAACTTACCTAAGCTCACATTTGATTTACTAGTATAAGTAAAGATAGAAAATAAGATTTTATATATATATATATATATATATATGAACATTTTTTATTTTAATCTATACCTGCAAATATGTGTAAAGAGAAATTTTTTTATTGACTTAAACACACAGTTGCAGCTAAATTCCTATAGAAAATCTCTCAATGCAGTGAATTAAAAAATGGACTTGTCCTAAAGTAGATATACTCTAACCCATTGGGCTTTGCAGTATCATAGTTATCTCATGCCCACTGATCCCGGTTTTGTTTGCTTGTACATTTCCTGACATCAGGGTGCCCCTCAACTACTACTGTCCCCACAGATGAAGATCTTCATGCTTTTTTTTTTTTTTTCCCCAGGGAGGAAGGGAGAGGGGGGAAGAGAGAGAGAGAGAGTGAGAGAGAGGGAGAGAAACATCAATGATGAGAGAGAATCACTGTTTGGCTGCCTCCTGGGGATCAAGCCCACAACCTGAACATGTGCCCTTGACCGGAATCAAACCTGGGACCCTTCATTCTGCAGGCTGACGCTCTATCCACTCAACCAAACTGGCTAGGGCATTTTCCTTTCTTTTAATACCAAAATTTCATTCTCTCCTTTTTGAAGAGCATCTGCAACATCTAATAGAGTTTGTGCATGGTAACATGTCCCCAACATGTGCAATTATCTGACATTGTTTTTATCCTCACCTATAGATAGGTTTACTGATTCATTTATTTTTTTTTTTAGAGAGAAAGGAAGGGGTAAAGAGAACATCCATGTGAGACAGAAACATTAATTGGTTGCCTCCTGTACTCGCCCCGACCAGGGATGGAACCTACAATCTGGGCATGTGCCCTGACTGTGAAGTGAACCTGCAACCTGTTGGTGTACAGGACGATGCTCCAACCAACTGAGCCACTGGCCAGAGCTGATATAGTTTTTAAACCTTAAAAATGCTCTTCAGTTTAGATGAGTTAGCTTGGAATATGAGGTACCTATTCTTGGCAGTTCTGATTGTATTTAATGCTATTTAAGAACACCATGGTCAGTAGCTAGCCTTTGTTTCATTGCAATCTGCAGAATAGCCTGTATCTACAGCATCCTATCCTAGCACAGCCAATTTTCCATAAGTCCAAAAGTCCCCTGATTACACCCCATCACCAACCCTGTATGTCAGGAGTCCTCAAACTTTTTAAACAGGGGGCCAGTTCACTGTCCCTCAGACCGTTGGAGGGCCAGACTATAGTTTAAAAAAAAAACTATGAACAAATTCCTATGCGCACTGCGGGCCTGGGACAAGTTGGCTGCTAAGCAGGACAGGCAGCGGCACCCAACAGGCCGGATAAATGTCCTCAGCGGGCCGCAGTTTGAGGACCCCTGCTGTATGTAGTTATATCTGTCATTAGTAGATATTCATTAAATGTAAGACACTGAGAACTCACCATTATTTTATGAACCAGTAAGAAAGGTCATTGCCAACTATGACATATTATCATTGTAAAACACATCCCAATTTCAGTTATGTTAAAATGTAGGAAAACTGTGCATCAGAGAATCAATGAAATACATTGTAGCAGTTTGATGTGATTAAAAGATGGGTTTATATACCACCCAAATGAATAATATTATTTTAGGAAGATGTAAGGTCTGTTCCCATTTGGCAGAGCAATCTCCTGTTCCCTCTAACTTGCCATCATCAGGAAGAGGAGAAATAAGGGAAGCTTCTTTGAGTATCTCCTAATCTGTAACTTGAAGCCTGCAAGCATCTCCTTGGAGCTCTGGCTTATACTGTCATTGGCCAATGCTGACTGAAAAGAAAATACAAGCCATCTACACTAATAAAAGAGAAATATGCAAATTGACCCTACCTCTGCAGTGTCCATCAGCCAATCAGGAGTGAATACGCAAATCAACCCAACAAATATGGGTTAATTTGCATACACAGGCGCTGAGCGGCCTTGGTCCTGGGAACATCCTCGGGACCCAGGCCACTCCTAGCCTGTAGGCCCATGTGTAGGCCCTGAGTGGGCGAGGTCCCAGAACGCCCCCAGCTACTCCAGACCTATGGGCACATGCACCAAGTGGCTGGGGGAGGGGCGGCTGCTTGCGCATGTGCTGGTGCCAAGCGGCGGCCTGGTCCATGCTCCCAGATCCCCAGCCCAGCACCCACAACACAGGGCTGCTGGCCTTGGGGATGTGCCTCCCTGGTCCACGGGGACATGCCGCTAGCCCAGTGGGCACAACACAAGGGGCCCTCTGCACATGAGCTGCAGAGGAAACACCTTTTCTTTTCTTTTTAAAAAAAATATTTTTTATTGATTTTTTACAGAGAAGAGGGGAGAGGGATAGACAGTCGGAAACATTGATGAGAGAGAAACATCAATCAGCTGACTCCTGCACACTCCCCACTGTGGATGTGCCCCCAACCAAGGTACATGCCCTTAGCAGGAATCAAACCTGGGACCCTTCAGTCTGCAGGCCGACGCTCTATCCACTGAGCCAAACCAGTTCGAATGTAAACACCTTTTCTGACCGCTCATTGACTAAGCACCTGGTACACCACTCACAGTGTTCTTTGTAACTTGGGTAATAAGAATCCAAGAAGGTGATCTAGGGTTTTTCCACCACACTCCTGGAGGAAAAACAAAGGTCCGCTGCTGGAGGGGCTAAGAAATGTCATATCCTGCCCTAGCTAGTTTGGCTCAGTGGATAGAGCCTCGGCCAGCTGACCACAGGGTCCGGGTTCAATTCTGATCAAGGGCAGGTACCTAGGTTACAGGCTCCTCCCTGGCCGGGGCCCAGGTCAGGGCTCATGCAGGAGGCAACCAATCAAAGGGTCCCTCTCACACTGATGTTTCTCTCTGTCTTTCCCTCTCTTCCACACTCTCTAAAAATCAATGGAAACATCCTCAGGTGAGGATAAAAAAAAAAAAAGAAAAGAAAGAAATGTCATATTCTATGAAAGAGACATCTTGAAAATGCCTAAAGAAAGTTGTCATTTTTTCATGGTGAAGGGACTGGAGTCCGTATTGATGAAGACACTTTGGCAGCTGCAGTGACTGGCAGTGGCTGCAGCAGCGGGGTGATGGGGCCGGTGCCTTCCCCTGATCAGCCCTGTTGCCTCCCGCAGAGGAGCAAGCCTAAGCCATTAGTAGGACATCCCCTTAGGGCTCCCACTCTGTGAGAGGGGGCAGGCTGGGCTGAGGGACATCCCCCCCCCCCCAGTGCACGAATTTCGTGCACCGGGCCCCTAGTTCTATATAATAAAAGCGTAGTATGCAAATTGTCCCCTCCATTGGGAGTTCTGGGATTTCGACCAGGGGCAGAGCCGGCCAGGGGAAGGGAGGGAGGCCCCAGCCAGTGGTGGTGGCAGGTGACTGGGGGAAGGGAGGGAGGCCTCAGCCAGCCGCTGCCAGCTGCTGGGGATCCTACTAGTGCACAAATTTCATGCACTGGGCCTCTAGTGTTTTATAAATAACAAAAGTTGATATATGATTTGCTTTAGCACAAGTGTTTTAAGAGCATCTCTATTCTGCAAAGGAGGTTCATTTGTGTAACAGTATTTACACAAATGAACGGCTGCCTCCTGGGGATCAAGTTGGTGCATGGGGGCCCTTTCACTGCTTGGTGATGGACAAGTGGCTTTGTTTATAAGCTTGACACAGTTACTCTTAACACTACTCATGTCTTGTATTCCACTGTCTTATTTAGGTTTTCAGCTGCCACTAAAGATAATGAATATAAGCGTTCACTGACTAAGACTCCGGCCAGAAAGTCTCCACATGTGTCCATATCTGGAAATACCCCAAAAGGCCTGGCTGTGCTTGAGACAAACAAGTTAAAGACCACAAAGGGGGATTCTGCTAGAGGTAAAAAAATATATTGGTTCATCTTTAAGCCATGTAACTTCCTGAAATTAAGTTTATCTGTTTCCTTAGGCCTCTCCATATCTGTAAAATCAAAAGCAAACATTTCACCATAGCATATTTTTCATGTATATTGGTGAGGGAAATGCTAGAATCACAAACAAAAAATTAGTATCTGCCTGAGGACTCCATCCCATCCAAGAGGAGTCCTAAAACATCACCCTCACTGAAGAGCTTTTAGCCCCTTCTCAGACCTGGGGATGAGGAGGACCATGACTGCCTCCAGTGGCCTGCAGAACTCTGAAACAAACAGGATCCCAGAGTTCATGGACTCAGTTCCACACTATTGACTAGTGCAATGGTCGGCAAACTGCGACTTGCAAGCCACATGTAGCTCACGAGCCGCGGTTTGCCGCTCTGTTGACTAATGAGTTTGCCGACCACTGGGATAGGGGCTTAATCACAAGGAACAACAACAGCCTATAATTATTGGAATCGAGAGTCTAGGTCAGTGGTCGGCAAACTCATTAGTCAACAGAGCGGCAAACCACGGCTCTCAAGCCACATGTGGCTTGTGAGCCGCAGTTTGCCAACCACTAGACTAGTGGACTGGGTGAGCCAGAATAAGCCATGTAGATACCCATGTTATTAATAACAAACAAAGCCATGAATCTTTTCCATTTATGTGATTTAGGTTCCTTGCAGGTTTTATGTCTTTATTAATGAAAATATTACTGTTAGTAATATATCATTTTTAAAAAGGGTGAATAATATCAGGGAAATTCTTTAAACAGGATTCTAAACTCCCAGCTGATCATAGGAAATCTCATAATATTTAGACTATTTGGGGAGAGGCTAACAGGGGAAACAAATCTCAATGGTTAACTTTCTTTTCTCCTCTCTTTTCATCTTACATTTGTCTTGGACTTTTCATATAGATTATACTTTTAAGATTGAGAAGTGATACTTTAATAAAAAACTGTAACTGTCCTTTTTTTTTCACCCCCCTCTAATCAAGCCCTTGGGTTTTGTGTTGGCTTTTTTAGTTATTACCCCATTCAAGTTTTCAGCTGAAGCAGCACAGACTCCAGTCTCCAACAAGAAACCAGTGTTTGATCTCAAAGCAAGTTTGTCTCGTCCCCTCAACTATGAGCCACACAAAGGTATGTGGGATGTTTTGTGGTACAAGACACGCAAAGACCTAAGATCAACCTATTTCCCACTGAGGATGTGACTCAGATGGAAACCTTACTTGACCGCCTAGAATTCCTGCCCCCACTCCTCATAATTAAAAAGAATGTCCATTAGGCAAATATTAAATATCTGATTCACTTACATTTTTGTTAATCAAAGACATAATTTCTAATCAGTGTTACTACAAAGAATTAAAATTTCAGCCAAAATCAAGAAACTCAGAAGTGAGCCTGTGGGTTAATGAATGTTTTCTTTACAGCTTTCAAAGGATCCCAGGCTGCTGGGAACCACCAGTCCAACAACTGGGATGTTCATTACCCAGATGTCATTGAGCATATATTAAAGTTATTCTTATACCTATAAAAAATATCAATACTTAATGTGATCTCTCTTCTGTGCTTTCGGAATTACTTTTTTAAAAAGCTTGCTACAATAATCATGTTTATGTAATAACTAGAGGCCTGGTGCATGAGATTCATGCACTGGGGTGGGGGGCCTCCCTCAGCCCGGCCTGCGCTCTCTCACAGTCTGGGAGCCCTCGGGGGATATCCGACCCACAGCTTAGGCCCACTCCCTAAGCCAGCAGTCAGACATCCTTAGCACTGCTGCAGATGCAGGAGAGGCTCCCGTCACCGCCGCTGCACTTGCCAGGCATGAGCCCAGTTTCTGGCTGTGCAGCACTTCCCCTGTGGGTGCGCACTGACCACCAGGGGCAGCTCCTGTGTTGAGTGTCTGCCCCCTGGTGGTCAGTACATTTCATAGCGACCAGTCGTTCTGCCCTTTGGTCAATTTGCATATTAATATTAGCCTTTTATTATATAGGATTATATAGGATGTTTATCTTTATTTTTATTTTTAAATATATTTTTATTGATTTCAGAGAGGAAGGGAGAGGGATAGAGAAATAGAAACATCAATAATGAGAGACTCATTGATCAGCTGCCTCCTGCACGCCCCCTACTGGGGATCAAGCCTGCAACCTGGGCATATGCCCTGACCAGGAATCGAACCAGGAACCCTTCAGTCTGCAGTCCAATGCTCTATCCACTGAGCCAAACCGGCTAGGATGTTTATCTTTAAATTACGAATGTCAATGAAACATATAATATAACATAAATCTTATTTAGTTGTGGTAAAAATACATCTACTTCTCTCACACACCCATTTTTTCTTCCCAAGTTTTCCCATCTGTGGCAATGGCACCTCTTTCTGTTGAGTTATCTACTGAGTCGTCAGGGCAGAAACCTAGGAGTCCTCTTTGGCTCCTCACTTTCTCTTAGACATCATCTCCAGCCCATCAGCTAGTCCTTTCACCTCTACCTTTGAAAAAGATCTTTAATCAGACCATTTTCACCCCTCCATTGTGACTCCCTTTGGTCCAGGTCATCATCATCTTTACCTGGGCTTCTAGAATGACCTCTTTGGCCCACTACAACCTTAAAAACAAACAGCACATCACTGCCTTGCTCAGAATCTCCTGAGGTTTCTCATCTCTTTCCCAACTTCAGTCACTGCCTCCTTCCTTCCCTGACTTTGGGACAAACACATTAGTGTTTCAGTTCCTCAGACACACCCAGCTCATCCCCACCTCCAGGTCTTTGCATTGTATCCCTCTGATCCACCTGGAATGTTGTTGCCACAAACCTTTGCACAGCTTTCTCCCTCATTTTACTGGGACATCCACTCAGCTATTACCAATTCCGGCCTTTCCTCCACTCCCTCCCTCCCAGTCTTTACTCCTTAGCCTGGTGCACATTTCTTCATAGCATGAGTCACCACCTGATGTTATGTTACTTTAGTGTCATCTACTTCTACCACTGGCATGTAAGCCCAAGAAAGCAAGGATTTTGACTGCTTTGTTGACTGCTTATGTCCCCAGCTCCTACAACAGTCCCTGGCACATGCAAGGTGCGCTCTAAAGTGTTTGCTGTGGGAATGAAGATGACCACCAACTTTGGCTCACAGTAGAAAACCTGGATTAAAGCTTCATCTGTGCTTATTATTTTTATATCCTAGGCAAGTCAGTTCCTTTATGGAAGAGAAAATAAGTACTACTTCAGTAGTTATTGATTAAATGGTAATTATGGGTGTGAACATCATTTTTATGAAATGGTAAACGTGCAAATGATAATCACTGGTACTTAGACATTGGTCACAAACTATAAAAATAAAGCAATACCTAAACATCTGGAATTTGTTCTAAAACAAACATAATATTCCCACTTGTTTTATTCCAAATACAATTTATGAGGTAACAGTAATAAACTGCACAGGTGAAGTACCACTTTTTTTGAATACCACTTTAATATCTATATGTATATATAAGGCTAATAGTCTAAATGTCCAACCATCCCAGTAATGATGTCACGTAGCAACTCCTGGCTTCCTCTCCCTAGCAACAACTAGCCTCCGTGGATTTTCTCCAGTCCAGGAACCCAACTTGCTTTATAGCCAAGTGCAAACATTTCACACTTTAACCAAATGTCTGAAACGTTTTCCCGTGCCTCATCTCATTTGATCCTCACAGAAGTCCTGAAGTAGGTAGATAGGAGACTGTTGAATCATTTTCTTTTCATTAGCCAGAAAATTTCTAGATTTAGATAGCTTAGAAGCTTGACCCCACTGAAAATAAGTAAAAAGATCACTTCAGGTTTTCTCACTGCACAGAATATAGTCAAACACTGCTGCATTTAAATATTTTACCCTTTGTTCTCCCTGTGTGATCTAAAATAATCTGCTTTGTGTTGATATTTACTGCTGTGTTGCTGACAATTACCTGAAAGAGAAGTTGGGGTGCTTTACTGGACTGGAAAAAGTTTAGCAAAATCAGAAAGCAGGTCTAATTAAGCAAGTTTATTCTATATCTATAAAAGACTAAGTTGATTTGCTCATGCGAAATACATACAAAGCTCTCGCTGGCGCCAATTGCACGCATGTGTTTCGATCTGTCACTGTCGATCATGAATTTGGTTGACACTTCTATTAAAGAGAAAGGGCAAACAGTGATATTAAAGTATTTCTTTTAATTAATTTCCTCGCAATGTGCACGATCGTGCACCAGGCCACTAGTTAAACATAATACTTATGCAACCTTGAAATAAATTGCTTGGTTGTAATGGTTCCTTTTAATGTGCTATGTAATGGGAGTTGTTTTTTGTTTTTAGTGTTAAGTTTTTCTTTTTTTTATTATTATTATTATTTTTAATATATTTTATTGATTTTTCACAGAGAGGAAGGGAGAGGGATAAGAGAGTTAGAAACATCAATGAGAGAGAAACATCGATCAGCTGCCTCCTGCACACCCCCACTGGGGATGTGCCTGCAACCAAGGTACATGCCCTTGACTGGAATTGAACCTGGGACCCTTCAGTCCGCAGGCCGACACTCTATCCAACTGAGCCAAACCGGTCAGGGCTTTTTTTTATTATTATTAATGTATTTTTATTGATTTCAGAGAGGAAAGGAGAGAGAGAAAAAAATATCACTGATGAGAGAGAAACATTAAGGTTTTCTCTTTGGCTTTCCAAGGATTAAAAAATAGAACACACGCCCAGCCAGTGTGGCACAGTAATTGAGCATCTACAGACTATGAACCAGGAGATCACAGTTTGAGTCCAGGTCAGGGCAGAAGCCCAGGTTGTGAGCTCGATCCCTAGTAGGGGGCATGCAGGAAGCAGCTGATCAATGATTCTCATCATTTATGTTTCTCTTCCTTCCTCTCTGAAATAAATAAAAATATTATTTAAAAATAGAACATGTTATTTAGAGAAAAAATGCAATTTATATCTATGAAATATGAAATTGAAATTAATAAAAGACTTACACTGGCAAATGTCTATTAAAACAAAATATAAATGTTGATAGCAAGCAAATAGCAACAGATGAATAAACTTAAAACTATAAATACAAAAGTCTTCATTGATCTATCTTTGTCTCTGTCCTAAACTAGGCAAACTGAAACCATGGGGACAATCTAAAGAAAATAAATCTCTGAATGAGCATGTAAGCAGAGTTAGCTTCCACAAGAAAACTTACAAACAACCTCGTCTTCAGACCAGGTGAGCTCATAATTATCCAGTTCTATAAGTTTTTTAATTTTGAAAGACTGTATATAAAAACAGGACCTCTGAGCGATAGAGAGTCTCAGTAAGTGGTGTCTAAGAGGCTAGAAGTGGAATCACATATAGAACTTTCTGAAAGTTCTAATTGTGGATTCTAATTCAGTAGTTTCATGGTGGGGCCCAAGCATCTGCATTATCTCCAAAGCTCTACAGGTCATTCACAAGAGGACCGATTCAGAGCACTGCTTTTATATGATCTGTCTGCCCAAACTGTGCACCTGATATCCTTCCAGATACCAGTGCCCAGGATACCTAGTTATACAGATAGATGTAAATTTTTTACTTTCAGGGAAACCAGGCTTACTAGGGTTCAAGGCCCTATACAGGGAGAAAACCCAGGATGATCCTTAGAGGCTTTCATCTGTATGAAAACCAGGTTAAAGCCAGAGCTTGCCCTGGGCTGCAGCTGGTCCTGGTTGAGTCGACCCCCTGCATGAAACCCTCCTGAGACAGTTACCTGTCATTTGATTTGTCTACATCCACCTGCCACCAAAATCTTGAATAACTATATTTGCTCTTAAGATCATTAACATGATCCTGGGACTTCCCTCCCCACCCCCATCCCTTTCATAAAAACATAGTGGTTTAAGTCAGTGGTTCCTAGTTCCAGCGTTTTCACTAGACTATGTAATTTTGAGCTTGACCTTTGACTTCCAGAAGTAGACATTTATCAATTAAAACTACAGGGGTTGGGTTCAGGTACCAGGGTACCTTCAGGTTGCAGTTCTGTGCTTGTCTAGAATCTATAGCCCTTGAACACAGCAATGCTTTTCATCACAGACCACCAGATAAGACTGCAGCATGCCTGTAACTATGTTTTGCACAAGCATGCTAGATATCTTTTTAAGTTTGGACATTAGTCTAACAAGTGCTTCCAAGTGGTCTGCTGTGGAGCTTCACTAGAGCCTAATATGTACCTGTCCGTCTTAGGGAGGAGCAACGGAAGAAACACGAGCAAGAACGAAAGGAGAAGAAAGCAAAGGTTTTGGGAACTCGAAGGGGCCTTATTATGGCTGCAGATTAATAGTTTAACATTCTGTAAATATTACTTTATTCTGAACCTTTTTTTGTAAATATTTTTATACTGTCCTTCCTACTTTAGTCAAAAGATCTTTTTCTGCTCTTTACTTTGTTTCTAAGTCCCTGTACAACTCAATATTTTAATGAGATCTATCCTATACTTCTTTTCCCCATCCTATAGATTCTTTTTTTTTTCCATCCTATTCTTGACCTAGATTTTTAATGTCAATTTCCCCCTCCTAGCTCTAATATTAACAGAATTGCAATCCTCTTCCAGGCAAGAGCATTTACCTAGAGGTAGCTTATTATAACACAAGCTTTAGTAGAAATTGACCAGTAATAATGTATGGGTATGGTAAGCTGGGAGAAGTAGTCCCCTTTTCATCCTCCAGAGACTCTAGTTATCTTAATAAAACAAGGGGCCATATGGGTAGGTTATGACATCAAAATTTTATCCATGTGAAGCGGCATTTTTTTTCAAGCTTACACATCTTTTGTTCAACTCACTTCCTGTAATTGTCATCTCACTCAATATCTTAAAAACAAAAACTCTATAGCTCATTCTAGCCTTGCTTATTTAACAATATACAAGGCCATGTTGAAATTTCAGGATTGCTGCTTTAAGGATTACTGTGCTGTTAAACTTAAATTTTATTCAACTTATGGAAAGACTAGAGTTTCTTAGCATCATATCCATGTTTGTTGCACCTAAATGGAACTTCTGAGTTTTGTACTGCTTCAGATTTTCATAAATAAAGTTTTTTCTCTCAGGGGTAGATTCATTCTTTGTAAACATAATTGGCTTCCAAGATTTAGTTGACCAAGGAAGATGTACTCCTCAAGCATCCTCTCCTGACCACCCACTCCCACCCCAAGAAGAAATTTCCATGTCCTTCTTTTGTATTTTCACATATACCAATGGTCGGCAAACTCATTAGTCAACAGAGCCAAATATCAACAGTACAACGATTGAAATTTCTTTTGAGAGCCGAAAACCGACTTCTGCGCATGGGCCACGAAGTTTCAATCACACTGTACGTGTGCGCCCACACGTGGTATTTTGTGAAAGAGCCACACTCAAGGGGCCAAAGAGCAGCATGTGGCTTGCGAGCCGCAGTTTGCCGACCACTGACATACATGAACCCACCAAACAGGACATATTCCTGGGAACTTAATAAACTTAGATTTTGCTATCAAGAGGCAGATAACAGATAAATCAAGAAACTTTGTGGTAACTGTCAAATACACTGCTGCTGAGAAAGTAGAATTATACAACCACCTTGAAAAACAGTTTAGTAATTTCTTTAAAAATTTAAATGTATGTCTACCATATAACCCAGCATTTCTACACCCAGGTATTTCACCAAGAGAAATGAAAACACATGTCCACACAAATTTATAGCAATATTATTCAAAGTAACCAAAAAGTGCAGCTGTCCATCAATGGATAAATGGGTTTTAAGATATTCTTATGCACTATAAAGGAATGAAGTACTATATATATATGTGTGTGTGTGTGTATTGATTTCGGAGAGGAAAGGAGAGGGAGAGAAACATCAATGAGGAAGAATCATTGATTGGCTGCCTCCTGCACACCCCCTGGGCGTGTGCCCTTGACTGGAATTGAACCCGGGACCCTTCAGTCTGCAGGCCGATGCTCTGAGCAAAACCAGCTACGTGGAATGAAGTACTTTTAACATGCTACAACATGGATGAACCTCAAAGACATTATGCTACGTGAAAAGAAGCCAGACAACAAAAGATCACATATTATGTGATTCTATTTAAGTGAAATATCCAAAGAAGATAAACCTATTGAGAAAGATTAGATTAGTAGTGACCAGAGGCTGGAGAGTGACTGCAAAGGTGCACTGAGGTGTTTTTTTCAGCTGATGGAAATTTTCTAAAGTTAGTTTGTTGTAAAGACTGCACAATTCTGTAAATAAACAATCATTGATTTGTACATTTAAAACAGGCAAATTCTGTGGCCCTGGCCAGGTAGCTCAGTTGGTTACAGCGTCTTCCTCATATGCCAAGGTTGTAGGGTCTATCTCTGGTCAGGTCACATACAAGAGTTAACCTATGAATGCATAAATAAGTAGAACAACAGATAGATGATTTTTTCCTCTCAAAATCAATAAGAAAAAACTTTTTAGTATTTAAGTATAAATAAAAGAAATATATATGTGTGTGTGTGTGTGTGTGTGTGTATATATATATATATACAAAAAATATTTTAGATAGATAAAATAGACAGCCCTAGCCGGTTTGGCTCAGTGGCTAGAACCTTGGCCTGTGGACTGAAGGGTCCCAGGTTCAATTCCAGTGAAGGGCTCATGTCTGGGTTGTGGGTCAATGCCCAGTAGGGGGCATGCAGGAGGCAGCCAATCAATGATTCTCATTATTGATGTTTCTATCTCTCCCTCTCCTCCTCTCTGAAATCAATAAAAATATATTTTAAAAAAATAAACATAAACTTTGTTATGTAAACTATACCTCAATAAAAGCTATTAAAAACAAGATAATTACATGAAAATAGATTGTAGGCCAAGATGATGGAAAAGCTATTAGCCTTTATATATTATATTCTTATTTATTTTAAACTTGGCTTTCTTAGGGTACTCTGGCTATAGTATTATAGCTTCCTTTCTCTAAGATGACAAGAATTTATCAATTTAAACACTGTTAATGTGTTTTGTTTTTTTTTGCATATGCAATTTCTGTAATACTTTAAATGGGGAAGTTTTGGGGACATCAGTCTATTACCTGATTTAGTTTCTCTAGTGGTTACATTAAAAGTCACTATAAAATAAGAACTGGTAAAGATCATGCAGCTTTAGAGGACCAGCTGCTCTCTGCGTACATGTTATGGACTACATTTTTGTCATCCCAAAATTCATATGTTGAAACCCCAATTTCCAATGTGATGGTACTTGGAGGTGGGACCTTTTAGAGGCAATTAGGTCTTAAGGATTGAGGCCTTGTGTTGGGATTAGTGCCTTTGTAAAGAAAGGAAAGAGAACATGTGAGGATACAGCCAAGAAGGCAGCTGTCTCTAAGCCAAGAAGTGGACACTCACCTGATACCAGATATGCAAGTATTTTGATCTTGGACTTCTCAGCCCTCAGAACTAAGAAGTAAATGTATGTTGTTTAAGCCGTCTATAGTAATTTGTTATAGCAGCCCAAACAAACTAAGAATGTCTAGGTATGTCTTTTCTCAGGGACTTCAATAGCACCTTTATCTTAATACTAGAGGCCTGGTGCATGAAATTCATGCATTGGGGTGGGGGGGGCAGTGTCCCTCAGCCCAACTTGCACCCTCCAATCTGGGACCCCTTGAGGGATGTCCGACTGCTGGTTTAGGATAGTGGTCAGCAAACTCATTAGTCAACAGAGCCAAATATCAACAGTACAACGATTGAAATTTCTTTTGAGAGCCAAATTTTTTAAACTTAAACTTCTTCTAACGCCACTTCAAAATATACTTGCCCAGGCCGTGGTATTTTGTGGAAGAGCCACACTCAAGGGGCCAAAGAGCCACATGTGGCTTGTGAACCAAAGTTTGCCGACCACGGGTTTAGGACATCCCTCTCACAATCCGGGACTGCTGGCTCCTAACTGCTTGCCTGCCTGATTGCCCCTAACTGCTTTTGCTTGCCAACCTGATTGCTCCCTAACCACTCCCCTGCTGGCCCAATTGACACCTAACTGCTCCCCTGCTGGCCCGATCGTCCCCAACTGCCCTCCCCTGCCAGGCTGATCGCCTCTAACTGCCCTGCCCTGCAGGCCTGATCGCCCCCAACTGCCTTCCCCTGCAGGCCTAATCTTGCCCCCAACTGCCCTCCCCTGCCAGCCATCTTGTGGCAGCCATCTTGTGACATCGCGTGAGGGTGTTGAGCGACACCACCTAGGTTTTTATTATATAGGATTCTTCAGCGGTCTTCCTCAAAGATGGATTAGAAAACTGAAGAAACCTATAAGGAACAGAGTGGTAGAAGGCCATCAACAGTCATCTCAGAGACTCCTTGTTTTGGAAACCATGCAGGAATTGTCTCTCAGAAATCATTCTAACCAAAAACAGTTATTTATATAGTATCTCTGTGTCAGTATAGTAACTGCATTCTCTGAGTTAAGGTACAGTTTAGAACTTGGTTTCCCTCTACATGGTCCCTCTTAGGAGCAGCATTTAGCTTTCTTTTAGGGAATATATACCAGCCACTGATTGGATGCCATTAAAGAAATACTTTATTTTGTCTCTGTATCAGCATGGATACTACACTACTACTACATGATCTCTATCTAAAAAGTCTTGGGTTAAGCACTGGAGAATTTTCATAGGCAAATTCTTCTGTGTGGGCTGGATCAGCAAACACTCCAATAAAATCTATTTCCAGGAAGAATGGACCATCCACTTTATCAGCCAGGGTGAATCCAATAGAGGAGATCTAAATTTAAAAGAGAAATTGATCAAAATCGCATACTGATGTTCCCGGAGTTTTAAAATTCCATGAGGTGATTACTATAGCTGAGTCTTTATACTACACTATCAGCCCTTAGCAAGTATGCCATAGTTTTCCTATGCTGTAGTAAATTTTAAGAGGAAATACAGGGCTACTTTTCTTTCCACACGCTACTTCCTTTCCTCTTCTTTCAGTGTAGTGCCACTAAGACTAGTGAGGACAACATGGGTATCTAATGGAGGTTCTTGAAGCTCTCCTGAACTCAATACTGTTCTCTTATTTTAAAGCTAAAATAAAATGTAGGCATGCTCAAGAGAAGACCATGATGAAATTCACCAGGATAGGGATTTGGCTCAAAGGATAGGTCTGTGTAAACATCTGTCTGGGTATTACAGAGGGGGCCTTGAGTAGGAATTTCCATCTTTAATTTGCCAGCCTTCCAAAATGGACTGAATTCATCCTCACTGGGGTTCTGATTCACTAAAGAGAATATAGTTCTGATTGAAAGGAAAATGTTACCTTGTCAAGTAGAAGCTGAAACTGGGCATCCCGGATTCTTCCTTGATTAGAGAAGAAAAATTTGGAGAAAGGAATCTGAATAAAAGAAAACCATTTACTTCATAACTGAAATGTAAGTAACTGACGTATTTGTATGTAATTATAATGATAAAAGAATAATATTTTAAATTTAATTATCAAATTATTTCATAGATGCAGTTATGACAAGTGGCTAGTCATCTGGATCACAGATATATAACTAAGAAAATGATGAAATAACCTAATAGAAATATGGGGGTGAAGAGAAAGAGGCACACTTGTAAACTGTTAGTAGGAGTGGAAATTATTAAAACTCTTATTAGAGGGCAGTTGGCGATTGTGGTAGGCAGGACTCTAAGATGGCCCCCAAGACTTCCAACTTCTAGTGTACACACACCTTCTTTGAGGTATTCGAACACTAATCTTAATGTTGCTATGAAGGAACTTTGCAGAAATAAGGTCCTAAATTGGTTGACTTTTTTATAGCTTATTATCTATAGGCCTGACTAAATCACTTGAACCCGTAAAAGAGACTGACTGGTAAAAGATTAGAAGCATGAAGGGATTCAATGGGGTGGGGGGATTCTACACTGCTGGCTTTGAAGATGGAGGCAGCCACCTGGCAAGGAGTGCGGCAGCTTCTAGGAGCTGAGAGTGGCCGCTCACTGACAGCCAGTAAAGGAAGGACAGCAGCCCTGCAATCACAGGAACTGAATTAGCTAACAACCAGAAGGAACTTGGAAGATTCTTGCCCAGAGCCTCTAGAAAGGAATACAGCCCAGGTAACTCCTTGAGTACAACCTTATAGGGCCCTGAGCATTGATTGAACCCAGATCTACTGTCTCAACTTATGACCTACAGAACTATGAGCTAATAAATTTGTTTTTGAAGCTGCTAAATTTATGGAAGTGTTTTTTTTTTTTTAAATCTTTATTGTTCAGATTATTACAGGTGTTCCTCTTTTATTTTTCCCCATAACTCCCCTCCACCTGATTCCCCACCCCACCCCATGCCCTTACCCCCCGCCACTGTCTTCATCCATAGGAGTAAGATTTTTGTCCAATCTCTTCCCTGGAAGTTTTTTTATGTAGCAATAGAAAACCAACAGCACTAAAAAATTTTAAATGTCATAAATGACCTACCAATTTTACATTTAGGAATTTATATTTCAGACAAATTCTGATAAATACATAAAGATACAGTTTTTTTCTAATAGCAAGAGAGAGAGAGAGAGAGAGAGAGAGAGAGAGAAGACCTTCACAATATATTACTAGTCAAAAAGTAAGATATAGACAAATCTACAGGTTTTTTAAAATAAATTTTTAAAACACCTCAAGAACTGTGATAAAATATTCATTATAAGCAATTGGTAACAACCCAAGTGACTATTAATACAGGACTCATTCAGTCAACTATAGGATATCCACATAACCAAATACAAAAAAAACACACACAAAAAGAATGAAAAATATTCCACTTAGTGATATGGACGGTCTATAGGATCTAAATATTAAAAATATAAACAGAACATGGACAAATTATGCAATTTTTATTTTTTCAGTTTAAAAAAAATTATATTCCTATTTGCTTATAATTATATTTGCATAAACTACAAAGCGTCTGGCTGATGTGGCTCAGTGATTAAGCATGGACTTATGAACCAGGAGGTCATGGTTTAATTCCGGTCAGGGCACATGCTGGAGTTGTGGGCTCGATCTCCAGTGTGGGGCGTGCAGGAGGCAGCCAATCAATGATTCTCATCATCGATGTTTCTATTTCTCCCTATCCCTTCCTCTCTAAAATCAATAAATATATATTTTTTAAAAATTACTGAATTAGCCCTGGCTGGTTGCTCAGTGGTTAGAGCATTGGCCCTCAGATGGAAGGCTCTCAGATTCAATTCCCAGTCAAGGGCACCTACCTCAGTTGCAGGTTCGATCCCCAGCCCGTCAGGGCATGTGTGGGAGGCAACCGATCAATGATGAATGTATCTCACATTGATGTTTCTCTCTCTCCCTTCCTCTCCCCCCTATAGCCTCCCACCCTTCCACTCTCTCTAAAAATCAATGGAAAAAATATCATCAGGTGAGGATTAAAAAAAAAAAAAAAGTGACTGGGGTAGAGGGTGCAAATCTAGCTAGAGGGACAGGAAGGCCTCTGTGAGGCAATTTTCAAGTTGAAAGGTGAATGATAGGAAAGAAGCTGGGGAAGATATGAGGGGAAGAGCATACCAGGAGATAGACCACAAAGTACAAAGGGGCCCAGATAGAAATGAGCTTGTTGCCCTAACTGGTTTGGCTCAGTGGATAGAGCGTCGGCCTGCAGACTCAAGGGTCCCAGGTTTGATTCCGGTCAAGGGCATGTACCTTGGTTGCGGGCACAACCCCAGTAGGGGGTATGCAGGAGGCAGCTAGTTGATGTTTCTCTCTCATCGATGTTTTAACTCTCTCCCTCTCCCTTCCTCTCTGTAAAAAATCAATAAAATATACTTTAAAAAAATGAGCTTGTTGAGTTTGACACACAGAAAAGGGACCAGTGTGGAGGAGTGGAAGTAGGAGGGGAGACGGAAAGGAAAACAGGGGTCTGATATCAGAGGCCCAGGGGGCCATGTTAAGGAGTCTGGACTTTATTCTCATTGTAAGGAAAAAACCACTGGAGGGTTTTAAGCATGTGAAAGATGTAATCTGAGCTATGCTTTAGAAAGCTCCTTACTCTGGCTGTGTGTGGACAGTGGACTTTAGGGGGGCAAGAGGACAAAGGGAAACCAATAAAGAAGCTGCTGCAAAGTAATCCCAAAGCCTGGACAGTGAAAGAGATGGCTAGAAACGGTAGGCTCTGGGTGTATATTGGAAGTAGCTATGACAGGATTTACTAATAGACTGGATGTGGGTGAGGGCAAAAGGAATCCAGGATAAGCATTAGGTTTAAGTATGAACAAAATGGATACTTTCTTTTGAGTTTACGGATTAAAAACCTTCATGATTTAGAAGACAGGAATGGACATGTGATTTAGTCCTTCCTGAATTTCCACTAACATTGTTTACCTTCTCAAAGCTTCTCATTTACAAAATAAGACTGCTTTATACTGCCAAGAAATAAAAATTTTGATGATTGTAAAGGATGAAGTATTTATTCCTCTTAAGGAAGCCTTTCTACTAAGCTAGGGACACTATATTAATAGAGCTTCCCTGAAGAGGTGATACAGCAGAAACTTAAAAAGAAATATCTGCCTGCCTGTGTAGCTCAGTGGCTGAGTGTTGACCCATGAATGAGGAGGTCACTGTTCCATTCCCAGTCAGGGCCAATTGATCCCCAGTAGAGGACATGCAGGAGGCAGCTGGTCGAGTCTCTCTCAACAATTGATGTTTCTCTCTCCCTCTCTCTTCCTCTCTCCGAAATCAATAAAAACATATTAAAATATTTTTTAAAAGAAACATCTACTGAGAATCCAAGATGGCGGCGTAGGTAAACACCTAAACTGCTGCCTCGCGCAACAATTTCAAAAATTCAACTAAAAGACAAAACGTCTATCACCCAGAACCACGGGAAAGCTGGCTGAGTGGAAGTTCTACAACTAGAAGGAAAGAGAAAAGAGCATCGAGACGTGCACGAGCGCTGAAAAGCTGAGGTACGGAGGCGCGTGATCCGGGCTGGCGGCGGGTGTTGCTTTCTTCAACCCAAAGGGAGACAAGCCCCCGATTACTCTGAAATCCAGTTTCTGGGGAGACGCGGGGGACCCAAACTCCTACGGGGAGAAGCTGGACTGTCTGCCAGTGAGGGTGGCTTATTTGCAGAGCTGCGCGCAGGAATAATTGTTTACAGCACTGGGGCACGGGACTCCGTGACGCCCTTGGGGACACAGAGCCTGCTAACTAGCAGCCATTGCTGTTTGCCACGCCCTAACCTAGTGACGCCCTGAGGCCCCGCCCTGCACAACCTACAAACCCACCCAAGCTCCAAGCAGCAGCGTTAGCAGAAGAAAGCCCCGCCCTATCGCAGCTTAACCTAGCAAACTTGCAGCCTGGGTCAGACAGCTCCAAAACCTCTAAACCCCAAGCAAAGAGGAGAAAACTGTAGCTCTCACTGTAGCTCCTGCTGGATGGCCACAGACAGTAGCTGACCTGCACCCCATTGGAGATCCAGAAGCCAGTGTACCTAGTGGTCAGAGTGAGACACCAGATTTCAACCCCTCACATCCATAAGTGACACATTCAAAGGCAGACTCAGTGAGCACCAAAGCCCCACTGAAACAAGTCCTGCCCCATAAGTGTCTTCAGCGCAGCAGTTCTTCCATTATAGACACAGTGAGTGCTCACAGCTAATTGGCCTGGAGGTCAATTCCTCCCAGTGTACCAACAGCAATTAAGGCTTTAACTGCATCAAGTCTTTGCACTCAGCCCACAAAGGGGTGTACCAAGAGTGTCCACATCAGGTGATTGGGGAGGCTGAGCTACTGCCCCCTATAGGTCACCTACCACACAAAGCTACTCCATCAACACAGGGAAGCAGCCAAAATGAGGAGACAAAGAAACATGTCACGAATGAAAGAAACGGAGGAAAGCAAACTACTGGATGACATAGAGTTCAGAACCACATTTATAAGGTTACTCAAGAATCTTCTTAAAACAGCTGAGAAACTTGATGAGACCTTCAAGGAGCTTAATGAGAATGCCAAAAAAATGGAAAAGGATCAGTCAGAAATGAAGCATACACTGTCTGAAATAAAGAATATACAGAAACTCAACTGTAGATCAACATACCCCAAGAATCAAACCAAAGATCTGAAAAATGTGGAAACAAAAAACATCCAACCAGAAAAACAAAAAGAAAAAAGAATCCAAAAATATGAAGATAGTGTAAGGAGCCTCTGGGACAACTTCAAGCGAACCAACATCCGAATTTTTGGGGTGCCAGAAGAAGGGAGAGAGCAAAATATTGAAAACCTATTAGAAGAAATAATGACAGAAAACTTTCCCTGCCTGGTGAAAGAAATAGATGTACAAGTCCAGGAAGCGCACAGAACCCCATACAAGAGGAATCCAAAGAGGACCACACCAAGACACATCATAATTAAAATGCCAAGGGCAAAAGACAAAGAGAGAATATTAAAAGCAGCAAGAGAAAAACAGTTAATTACCTACAAGGGAGTACCCATACGACTGTCAGCTGATTTCTCAGCAGAAACTATGCAGGCCAGAAGGGAGTGGCAAGAAATATTCAAAGTGATGAGCAGCAAGAACCTACAGCCAAGATTACTCTACCCAGCAAAGCTATCATTCAGAGTTGAAGGTCAGATAAAGAGCTTCACAGACAAGAAAAAGCTAAAGGAGTTCATCACCACCAAACCAGGATTACATGAAATGCTGAAGAGTATTCTTTAAGGAGAGGAAGAAGAAGAAAAAGGTAAAGATAAAAATTATGAACAACAAAATGACATCAAATACCTACCAACAAGTGAATCTAAAAATCAAGTGAATAAAAAATCTGAAGAACAGAATGGACTGGTGAATATAATAGAATCAGGGATATAGAAAGGGAGTGAACTGACGATTCTCAGGGGAAGCAGGTGTGAGGGGTGCGGGAAGAGATTGGACAAAAATCTTACTCCTATGGATGAAGACAGTGGCGGGGTTAAGGGCATGGGGTGGGGTGGGGAATCAGGTGGAGGGGAGCTATGGGGGGAAAAATAGAGGAACACCTGTAATAATCTGAACAATAAAGATTTATTAAAAATTAAAAAAAAAAAAAAAGAAACATCTACTTAGGCATAAACCAGAGATGTATCCATGACTTAGCATGTACCAGGCCATATCCTTATAAAAAATATTCCCTGGTTAGTAGGCTAACACATATGTTAATCAAAGAAAAAGTCAATTGTGTAAATCTCGCTCCTTGGTCCTCTCCCCTCTTTCCCTTCCCACACCTTCCAAAAGGGACTAATAAGAAAAAGAAAAACTACAATGTAACCATGATCTCAAAAGATGTACAGTAAAGACCTGGGCTGTTACCTTGACCTCTTGCCAGTAGGGCCCACCACGGGTGAACATGAAGTAACTGTACATCTGATTGTTTCTCTGAATTAGATCTGTGTCCTCCCTGATATTCACCATCCAAGGCCGACCATCTCCACGGACACGGAGATACAGAGTATTGAACTGCGACCAATCATAAGACTTCTTTCTATCAAAAGCACCCTAAGGTACAGAAAGGAAAGTTAATTTCACCTCATTTTCCATTATTAGCAAAATGTGAGTTAGTATTTTTTATAACAACAAAGGGATCCACTAATCATTTTTCTTTTTCAGATTCAATTCCCTCACAAGGGAGTAGATAAATCTAGTGATTCCTACTTTAGTACAAAATACTGACACAGTATGTTTCTAAGGTAATGTTCAAGACATGAATGGCCCAGGACAGTGTTTACATGGGGCAGGCACTCACTTGTATCACCGAATGGAAAAGAATTACTATTATGTACTTTCTTTCCCTGGTCCTATGGAGCAATGACTCTTGAGTGGGCCATTTAATGACAATTGGCTTCCAATAAATTAGAAAACTATGAAAGAGCTCAAGTTTTAAAATTTATATTTTATAACAATAGCTACCATCTATTGAAAAACTTAAACACTTTGCCCTGGCTCGTTTGGCCTGCAGATTGAAGGGTCCTGGGTTCGATTCCAGTCAAGGGCACATGCCCAGGTTTTGGGCTCGATCCCCAGTGGGGGCGTGCAGGAGGCAGCCAATCAATGATTTTCATCATTGATGTTTCTCTCTCTCTCTCTCTCTCTCTCTCCCTCTCCCTTCCTCTCTGAAATCAATTTTTAAAAATTTTTAAAAAAAGAGAAAAACTTAAACACTTTGCTTGCATAATTTAATCCTAACACCCCTATGAGGTAGGTACTATCTTTATACTCCACTTTACATATGAATAAACTGAACACTCTAATAAATGATAAATCCAGTACTGTTAATAAATAACTCCAAAATCTTTTAAAATGTTTTTATTGATTTCAGAGAGAAGTGAGAAATAGAAACATCAATGATGAGAGGGAATCATTGATCAGCTACCTCCTACATGCCCCCTACTGGGGATGAGGATCGAGCCCACAACCTGGGCATGTGCCCTGACAGGGAATTGAACCAGTGACCTCTTGGTTCATGGGTTGACGATCAACCACTGAGCCACACCGGCTGGGCCAAAATCTGTGTTCTTAACAATCTATACCAGCAGTCACCAACCTTCCACGGACCACCAGTTGGCGACCACTGATCTATATTGTCTCTCTCTTTCAAAGTGGAACTTAGTGTTAATTTCCAAAGGTGCTTATTTACAACAATCTCAGAGGCAATCTGATTTTAAGAATACCCTGTGCAGGTATGAGCTATTATTTAGTAGCTATATAACTCTAGGAAGTTACTAGATCTCCGCAAGCCTCAGGTTCCTCATCTGTAAAACTGGAATGATCTGCCCTAGCCAGTTTGGCTTAGTGGAATGAGCATCGGCCTACGGACCAAAGGCTCCAGAGTTTGATTCTGGTCAAGGGCACATTACTGGGTTGCAGGCTCCTCCCTGGCCTGGGCCTTGGTCAGGGCTCGTACAGGAGGCAACCAATCGATGTTTCTGTCTTTCCTCTCTTTCTCCCACTTTCCCTAAAAATCAATGCAAAAATATCCATTAAAAAACACACACACAAACAAAACTGGAATGGTCATACGTTACAATATTATTGTGAGAAATATAAGGGATAATGTATATGAACAAATCTGCACAAGGAATGTCAGGTACACTTAATAAATGTTATTATGTCTACTCAGGAAGCAAGAGGTTGCCAGTTCAATTCCCGATCAGGGCACATGCCCAGGCTGTGGGCTTGATCCCTGGTGGGGGACATGCAGAAGGCAGCCAATCAATGATATTATTCTCTCTAGGATGTTTCTTTCTCTCCATCCCTCTTTCTCTCTCACTAAAAAAATAAAAACATATTTTTTAAATATTATGAACATTTTCTATTACTCCACAATACATATTTAGCCATAGAATTATTTGTTGCTGTGGACTATCAATTCCATTTTGAGGATTTTCAGGGCCTGAAAAAAAGTCTTGGTGTGCAGAAGTTGGTGTCCATAATTTGTTGCCTCTGGAAGAATACCTTTCCTTTTCATCATTATCTGGAGAGATGGAGCCTAATACTTCTCCCAACATTTGTCTTTTTCCTTAAAGCACAATATCCAAGTAAACATGCAGAGGCTCAAGGTCAGACATGGGAATCTGTCCAGTGCAGCCCTGAAACAATACCTGGTCAGCAAATTTGCAAAAAGCCATAGGCCCGGGGAGAGATAAAAGAACTAACCTAAGTAACTTTGGAAAATAGTGTTCTGACTAGATACTATAAGGCTAAAGACAAAAGAAACTATATTCTACTTGGTCAAGTTACCTCACAGAGTTCTGGGTTAAAATCCTAAGACTGCCCAGCTGGTGTGGCTCAATGGTTGAGCATTGAACAATGAACCAAGAGGTCATAGGTTTGATTCCCAGTCAGGGCACATGCTCCATCCCCAGTAGGGGGTGTGTAGGAGGCAGCCAATCAGTCTATCTCATCCTTGATGTTTTACTCTCTCTCCCCCCTTCCTCTCTGAAATCAACAAAAATATAATTTTTAAAAATCCTGAAACTGCTTTACATGTATATTGGGGTTAAACTAGTAAGTAAATGGACGGTAAATGGTGTGGGATGGGTTTCTCCCTGTTACAGAATGAAATTACAGAAGCAAGAGGGGGAAGGCCAGACTGAACCACACGGTACTGAATTAAAGTGAGAGCATTAGTATGAACTCATATTTAGATTAATATGGCCCTAGCTGGTTTGACTCAGTGGATAGATCATCAGCCTGCAGACTGAAGGTTCCAGGGTTCAGTTCCAGTCAAGGGCACGTACCTCGGTTGCAGGCTCCTAGCTCTGGTCCGGGCATAACAGAGGCAACCAATCAATGTGTCTCTCATATCGGTGTTTCTCTCCATCTCTCTCTCTCCCTTCCACTCTCTAAAAATCAATGAAAAAAGTATCCTTGGGTGAGGATTTAAAAAAATTAATATGAATATAGAAATTATAGACATGTATTTACACAAGTTGGTATGTATACATATACTTCCTAGCTATGTCCACTTAGATGTCCTAGATATAGTGTCATCCCAGTAACAACAAGCATACTCAATGCCCAGATCCTGGTTTCTAATAACATCCTCCATAAAAAAAGAAACCAGAGCTCTTTTGAGAAATGGCTTATTCTAGGGTTGGGACAAGGTAAATACAAGATGAGCTAGAAGATCTTGTAGAGCCAAAATGTGCTAAAAATACACAACATACACACACACACACACAAAAGGATGGGGCCCTGGCCGGTGTGGCTCAGTTGGCTGGGCGTCATCCTGTGTACCAGAGTTGAAGGTTGATTCCCAGTCAGGGCACATGCCCAGGTTTCGGGTTCTATCGCCAATAGAGGGAACACAGGAGGCAGCAAATCGATGTTTTGTTCTCACATGGATCTTTCCCTCTCCCTTCCTCTCGGAAAGTCAATAAAAATATTTTTTCAAAAGGATGGAGGGAGATCAAGGGACAGGAGCCAACCTGAAAGAACTCCCAGTGGCCAAAGGTAGAACAATTTCAGCCACAAAATAAATAACGTATTGTTGGATTATAACCTAAAGTGTGAGTCCATACTAACAAATAAATAAATGTGGTAGAAGAAACAAATCTTTCTTTAAGAATCCCAAGTAATTTATGAGTATAGTACACCTTTCAGGAGATATAAATTAATCCTACAACCTTCCCATCTTGAAAGTAGGCTACACTTAGTGACTTGCTTCCAAAGAACATGGTATATAAAGAAGAAAAAAGCTCGACAGGCATAACTCAGTGGTAGAGCATCGACCTATGAACCAGGTCACAGTTCGATTCCTGGTCAGGGCATATGCCTGGGTTGGGTAGAGGAGGCAGCAGATTGATGTTGCGCTCTCACATCAATGTTTTCCTCCTTCCTCTCTCTATAAAAATCAATAAACTATTCTTCCAAAAAGAAAAGAAGAAAAAAAGTAACTGAACAATGGACTAACCTGGCAAACACTACCTTGCCCAAGGGGCAAAGTTAACACATCAGTGATGTCATGTTGCTAGCACATACCCTTCTTTTCTTTTTAAAGAAATTACATTTTTTTTATTTACTGACTTGAGAGAAAGCAAAACATTGATTTTTGTTGCTCCACTTATCTATGCATTCATTGGTTGACTCCTGTTATGTGACCAGGGACCAAATCCAAAACTCTGGAATATTGGGACAATGCTCTAACCATCTGAGCTCTCTGACCAGGGTGCTGCATGTATCTTTCATACGATGTAATGAGAAGGGTACTTTAACTTTGTGGCATTCTTCCTAAAAACCCAGAACCCCATTCTAACCAGGAGAAAAAAACCCAGATCCCCAGTCTAACCAGAAAATCCCAAATTGAGGGTCATTATATAAAACTAGAGGCCTGATGCACAAAATTCATGCAAGGGGCTCAGCCCTCACAGCCCCTCACAGCCCCTCACAGCCCCGGCTTCATTCGGAAGGTCGTCCAGAAGGTTGTCTGGACAGTCATTCTGCTGTTCAGTCTAATTAGCATATTAGCTCTTTATTATATAGGAGGATACCTAACCAATATTTCTCAAATCCTCATGAAAAATAAGAAAAGACTAAGAAACTGTCACAGACCAAAGGAGACTAAGGAGACATGACTACTAGATGTAATGTAAAATTCTGGATGGGATCCTGGAACAGAAATAGAATATTAGTGGAAAAGCTAGTGTAATTCAAAAAGAGTCTGGAATTAGTTAATAGTAATGCACCAATGTTGGTTCCTTAGTTGTGACAATGTACTAAAGTAATGTAAGATGGTAACAATTGGAGAAGCTTGGTGAGGGCTATGCAGGAACTCTCTGTACTACTTTGCAATTTTTCTGTAAAACTAAAACTACTCTAAAATTAAGTTTACTTTAATAAAAATAAATCTTACATCCACACTAAAGAACCCCTGGCCATTTAAGGATCTGTGGTCTATGTTAGAGGAGATGCAAACCTCAGATCATTGTTCAATTGTCTAATCTCTCAGGGCTCCTTAACATGTTAAGCGCCATGTCAGTCACCAGTGACTGAAACGGAAGACAAAACAGGCTTGGCGCTTAACGTGTTAAACGTAAGAATGCACCACTCTGGACCAAAGTAATGCCCAGAAACAAGTAGTCCCTCCTCAGGAGTCCCTCCCTCCCCCTGTGCTTCAGCTTTGTACTTGTGCCCAGTAGTTATACAACCCCATACAAGATGAGAGGCCAGGTGTTTTCATTTACAGAAACTCTCCGCTACAGTTCATGCTACAATGTTCACTCCAGTTCAAGCTGCTGGGCCTCACCTACCCTTGGAATCCTGGATATCATTGCACAGTATCCGCTCTGACTATTCTCCCCACCCTTAGGTGCCACAGAGCTCAGAGTTCCATACAGCAGTGCACTCTGGTTATTCTTGCCCATTTTCAGGAACACTTCACTTTTGCCTCCAATTGTCTTATCCGAAGTCACTATCCATTTATCCAAATCTTCTTTTCCACGGAACTGCCAGACAACTCTGGCTTGTTCCATAATGATTTCCTGCAGAGGCCGGCCTTCAGGCCCTATCCAATGATTCACAATCTCATCCTTCAAACGCCAAAAATGTTCCTTGATTTCATCTTTAATTGCTTTATCAAAACTAACTTCAGGCTTCTCCTCAGGAGAAGTTATATCCAAAGCAACTTCTCTCTGGTGATCTCCTTGCAAACCCCCTGCAGAGTTCCTCTGAGTGGAAGCTTTGCCAGGAGTAGCCACTGGTTTCTGAAGACTACTGGAACAATAGTCTGCAAAGCGGGTACTCAAAAATGGACATGAGGCAACACTTGGCTTTAGGCATTTACTGAGAATATAAGTGCCGTTCAGCAATTTGTGAACCAGAGCCATGGTAAGAAAAAGTCGAGAAAGAAGCTTCAGCTAATAGCCCAATTCCACCTATAATAGAAGAGACATTGAAGAGTTACAAATGTAGCAAAAAATATATCACAATTTCAAATTCAACACAGATCATGTATTGTGAAATTCATTAATTTATTTTCTAACTCTATAAACATTTATCCAGGACATATGACGAGAACACTATTTGCACTATACATAATGCATCCAGCTGCCTTGTGAAAAAAAATACCAAAATATAAACACAGAGCCCTTCATAGAGTTTATGATTAATCAACCCCAAAATAATTCAAGTATGTGTTTCAAAAGATGGTGTTCATTTTAAAACAAATTTTATGCTGATTTTGTGCTGGTTTTGTTTTTCTGTTTTTGTTTTGTTTTTTGGCAACTCCACCAGGACAGGATTTTTTTAAAATATATTTTTATTGATTTCAGAGAGGACGGAAGAGAGAGAGAGAGAGACATCCATGATAAGAGAGAATCATGAATCAGCTGCCTCCTGCAAGTCCCCCACAGGGGATCAAGCCCACAACCTGGGCATGTGCCCTTGAACAGAACTGAACCTGGGACCTTTCAGTCTGCTGGCCAACACTCTACCCACTGAGCCAAACTGGCTAGGGCAGGACTGGATTTTTAAAGAAATAATTGGTTTCTAGAATAAAATATTCAACTCATTCACTCCAGGACCTAAGCTAATTGACATGTTAGTCTCTTTAACCCTTTCAGTTAGCACTTCATAAAAAGAGGGACTTACACCCCCAGGCACGAGGCTCAGTTGGTTGGAGCATCATCCTGTATACCAAAAGGTTGTGGGTTCAATTCCTGGATGGGGCACCTAGGGGAGGTAACCAATCGATGTTTCCTCTCTCTCTCTCTCAAAAACCAGTGATGCCCTAGTTGGTTTGGCTCAGTGGGTAGAGCACTGGCCTGGGGACTGAAGCGTCCTGGGTTCAATTCCGGACAAGGGCACATACCCGGGTTGCGGGCTTAATCCCTGGTGAGGAGGCGTGCAGGAGGCAGCTGATGCATGATTCTCTCTCATCATTGATGTTTCTCTCCCTCTCCCTTTCTCACTGAGGTCAACAAAAAAATACTTTTAAAAAACCAGTAACAAAAAATATATCCTCGTTTGAAGATTTAAAAAGAAAAGAAAAAAAAAAAAGAGGGATTTAGATGTGGAATCAGAAAACTTGGACTTGCCCAGCGGTATGGCTCAGCGGTTGAGCATCAACCCATGAACCAAGAGGTCAGAGGTTCGATTCCAGGTCAGGGCACATGCCTGGGTTATGGGCTTGATCCCCAGTAAGAGGTGTGTAGGAGGCAGCCAATCGATGATTCTCTCTCATCATTGATGTTTCTATTTCCTCTCCCTCTCCCTTCCTCTCTGTGAAATCAATAAAAACATCTTTAAAAAAGGAAAATTCCTGCCCTGAACAGTTCGGCTCAGTGGATAGAGCATCGGCCTGCAGACTCAAGGGGCCCAGGTTCGATTCTGGTCAAGGGCATGTACCTTGGTTGCAGGCACATACCCAGTGGGGAGTGTGCAGGAGGCAGCTGATTGATGTTTCTCTCTCATCGATGTTTCTAACTCTCTATCCCTCTCCCTTCCTCTCTGTAAAAAAAACAATAAAATATATTTTTTTAAAAAAGGGAAAATTCCAGGTAAGATATTTTTTAAAAAAGAAAACTTTGACTTGACTCCTGGCCCTGCCCTCTTATTAGATTGTAAGTATTGTAAATATTGGCAATTTCATATGGCTAAACCTACTGATGCTGTTTACCCTCAGGTAAACCAGTTGATCTTCTGAGGTCTCCATTTCCTTGGGGGTAACAGTTCCCTTACCTACCTTAAGGGATTTTTCTGAAGATCAGATGGAATGATGGCTATAAGAAGGGTCTCTGATCCAGTAAGTCTAACAGGATCTCCAAGATTCTTCTTATCTAACAAGCTCCTAGTCCAAGTCCAAGGCTCACTTGGACTAGGAGCTTGAGTAACAAGGCTTTGACTACCACTATCACTATCTGAGGTCCTCAAAGATAGAAATAAACAGTAACACTAATACTATCACATTTAAATACCATTCTTAATATCTTCAAGCCACCTTGATGTATCACATTTAATGTACATATTACTTCTGTAAGACAAGGCAGGTAGATATTTCCTTTCTCTAGGAAACAAGACACCAACAGATGAAGTGGCCTGCCTAAGCCTACAGTGGTAATCAGTATGGAATCTAGAACTAGTACGCTGGTCTGAAGTCCTTCCACTTGATGCTGGTGCCTCTCTCTATGTATAGCATTACCAATATAACTTCTATCGCTCTAGTAAAATAACAACTTTGTTCTTGGCAACAACACTTCTTAGGTGCTGGCAGGAAGTGCTGCCAGAACCAGGAAGACCAAATGCTCCCCTCTTCTACCTGTTCCAGCTACCCTTAAAGGAAATAAAATATGCAGGACCATATATGCGAACATGAAGATGTACAGAGGCACTCTCCCTCCCAGGAGGGCACTAGTGTCTTTCTCCTTCCCCTCAGGCATGCACCTCCTAACTCTAAGGGACACCCTCCCTCCCTCTCCCCATGAGACTCGCAACCAGGGGAGCAATGGGCAGCAGCCTCTCATGCAGGCTAACCCCCTGAACCTGTCCCCAAGCCCCCCTTTCCGCTGACTCTGCAGTGAGCCGACAGCAGCCCTGCCTAAGTTCTTCTTGCCCATAGGTTTCTAGAGAGCAAAAGTAGGCCCCTCTAGTCTCTCTCTCGTTGTTCCTTCTATCCTAAGCCCTTCCTTGTCAGACTGTCCCCAGCTTTAATAAACGTACTCTCAAAAAGTACTGGGCTTTGGAGACAACCCCACTGTAGGTTGTCTCCAAAATATTTTTAAAAATTATATTTGGGCCCTCGCTGGTTTGACTCAGTGGATAGAGCGTCCGCCTGCAGACTGAAGGGTCCCAGGTTCGATTCCGGCCAAGGGCACATGCCCGGGTTGTGGGCTTGATCCCCAGTAGGGGGCGTGCAAGAGACAGCCGATCAATAATTCTCTCATCACTGATGTTTGTATCTCTCTACCCCTCTCCCTTCCTCTCTGAAATCGATAAAAAAAATATATTTTTAAAAAATTATATTTTGATGGGGGAGAGGAGGAAATAAAAGTTTTAAAGTCTAGTATAGGATGATGGGATTATGAGTAATATTCACCCTATTTTCCAAACCCTCAGTAGTGTTGTTACGTCTCTAATATAACTTTAATTATAAGTGTTTGTTTCATATTTTTACCAATAAAGTCAAACACGTTAACGGATGATCCCAGACTGAAAGTTCGTGGCTTTTGACGGAGCTAAATGGAGCAGTCTTTACAAAGATTGTCTATCTAGTGTTTACTATGTGCCAGAAACTGTTCTAAATGTATTTCCATTGACTCCTCACAACAATTCTGGGAGAGGTATTATTACTATTACAGAGATGAGAACACGGAGGTTCCAAGATTAAACAACCCGAGGTCATTTCAGCTACTAAGTAGCAAAACTAACTCTAGAGCCCTGGCATTAAGCTCCCAATCCGAGTCGGGGTGTGGTCCCCTCACCCCTCACCTGCTAGGCTGTGTCGCCTTCGCACGCTCCGGACACACGAACGACCAGCAGAGACCCACTTGCCCTCTCAATCCAGGCTCCGGAGGGGTCTCTGCCCGGGTCCCCAGCTTTTCTCCACCGGGGACTCCACTTTCCGGTGTAGGTCCAGCTGCTTTTACAACCCGGCGCCAAACCAGGCGTTTTGACACTAAAGTTCCGGTCCGATGCGGAGGACTAGGACTAGTAACAAAGATCCGTAAGCCAGCCGACCTGAGGCTTTTGGTCTCTACTCGCTTTCCAAAAAGCCCGGTTTCCACCACTCCTGATCTTTTCTGTCCTATGTGAGAAAAAGGAGAGAATTTAGACAAACTATTCGTCTTTTCCTGCATCCCATCTTCAGGCTGCAAAATCCATCCCGCATCTTTCAAATAGGACCCTTGTGTTCCTTCGCCCGGAGGCGCCAGGGTTCCCTCGCGCACCATGGTCTCCCCCCGCCCCAGGCGCCGGAGAGCTGTGACCGCAGAGAACTGGTTCTACTGGAATTGCCTCCGCGGAATCTTTGGAGAACCAGCAAGCACCTGGACAGCAAACAGTTGTACCCGCCATTTCCCTATCCCGCCCCGTGGGGTCGCCCACTCCACAAGGCTTCTAGATCTTGTGCATACTTCTATTTAAGCACTTTGAACATTGTTTCTTGTTCTTTTACTTCTCAGTTCCTCCAACACACTGTGAACTTCTTGGGTCCAGAACTGTCTCCAGCACCTAGTATAGTGCTAGCAGGAATTAAGGGCTCAGCTTGAATTGGAAAGAAGTGTAACCCCGTAGAAGTCAACACCATTCCCCTCCAGGCTTCAGAAAAGACCTCACCAAATATAATTGCCTTTTCCAAGTTTCCTCCATTACTCGTTTCCACGCCACCAACTCTTCCTTCTTGAAATTCTGCTTTGACTTCTTGTTATAATAATGTAACCCCTCTAATGTATTAAATAATTATTGTGTGAAATGTTTGCTGTATGGAAACCCCCATACTCTGTAACTTCCAAAATTAATGAACACCCCACTATCTTGATGTAAAAGCTCTGAGCCCTTAAAGTCTAAATGCCCTGCTCCCAGCATAAGGCACACTGTCTGGCCCACATTGATAAGGACACAAGTTGTTTACCACGGTCTATATAACTCTGAGACGGCCTTCAGTTGAGGTCTCCTGCCCGATAAGAGGACTCCACATCGCTCGGAGAGACAAGGCCCTGATTGCTCTGCTGTGTGAGCCTGAACCAACTGCAGCCACCTGCCTGTCTCTGTTCTCGTCTGTCCTTCAGTGTGTATTGCCGGGTGGCCTTTGCTGGAGCCTAGGACCCACTAGGAATAGGTAAATAGACCCTGTGTGATTGCATACTAATTCTGTCTTGTGTGTCATGTGTTCCAGTTCGGCTCAGCTGTCTAGACATTGAAGTACCAGGGAATAGGCCGTTATTGCTGACTCCTGGTCACCTGCGTTTGTCCCACTAAGTCTAGACAAATAATCAATTAATTGGGGCATAATTGGGACACTTCTCTAGTCTCTACACTTGCCTAGTTCTCCTACCTCCTCCATCCTTCCCTAGCTGCTCCTTAACTGACTCTTCTCTTCCCACAACTTTAAATGGGGTTGTCTCCAAAGCCCAGACTGCACCCTCCTCTTTTCTAGTTTCAGATATGAATTATCTAAAGACAATGTGAGCATCTCTTTCCCTACACCCCAGTAAACATTTTCAACCTCTCCATAGCAGTTCCAGCAATGGGATACACCACTAGCATCTCAAATTTGGTATGTCTAAAATTGAATTAGCCCAGCTGGCATGGCTCAGTGGTTGTGCATCGACCTATGAACCAGGAGGTCACAGTTCAATTCCCAGTCAGGGCACATGCCTGGGTTGTGGGCTCCATCCCCAGTAGGGGGTATGCAGGAAGCAGCCAATCAATGATTCTTTCTCTCATTATTGATGTTTCTATCTCCCCCTCTTCCTTCCTCTCTGAAATCAATAAAAAAAATTTTTTAAAATAAAATAAAATTGAGTTATCCATATTAACTCCTCCTATCTTCACTATTTCTATAAATGCCCACATCCTTCTAAACTGGAAATCTTTGGCCATCCTTGGCTTCTCTCCTTAAGACCTCCTCTTGGGGCGCTGAGACCTGGGCCCAGTGCCCTCCTAGAGGGTCGAGTCGCTTCCTTGGACTTGGGGTGGGTACCCTGCCAGCACCAACACCACCTTTGCCCCAAGTCTTTTAACCTGGGTGTTAGCATTTTAGAGACCCCTCAGGAGTTCTGGCCACCAACTAACTGCTCCCTCTCTAGCCGGGACCTCTTGCAAGACTGTAACTAGTGATGTTTGTACAACCAAAGACTCTATTTTGTGGTTTAAGAAAAATAAAATTGACTACGTTAAAAAAAAAAAAAAGACCTCCTCTCACCAAACCTAAATGCTGTTGAACTCTCTTTGCTATCTTTGATCTTTGGGTCCTTCTTTCCAAACCCAGTGAGAAACCTGGATTAGTTACTGCTCTTATACAACTTACATTCGGTCTACTGACTGCCCTACTCTGGACACAACAGTTTGTCTATTTCCATTTTTAAATGTGGCACCCAGAGCTAGACACCATATTCCTTTGGCCTCCAGATGTGCCACTGCATACATTCTAAACTCTCCATAATATCCTACTCCATCTGTAAGACTCATACTTATCCTCAATTTCTCATCCAAGCTAGAATCTGCCTAAACCATACTCATTCCTCCTCATAATGGAATTAATATTTTCTCTACTTAGCATTCTTTTTTAAAAATATTTTTTATTGATTTTTTACAGAAAGGAAGGGAGGGAGATAGAGAGTTAGAAACATCAATCAGCTGCCTCCTGCACACCCCCTACTGGGGATGTGCCCACAACCAAGGCATATGCCCTTGACCAGAATAGAACCTGGGACCCTTCAGTCAGCAGGCCAATGGTCTATCCACTGAGCCAAACCGGTTGGGGCTCCTCTGCTCAGCATTCTTCCCTCTTCTGCATCCCTTAAGTTTGGTCTCAGGTGTTTACATGACTCCCCTGACTTCAGCTGATTGGTCCAGTGGTGAGCACCTGTTCTGCACTGGGTCAATCAGCTTATTCCCAGGAATTTTCTGAAGGAAAACTGGTGGCTCTTGTGGAGTTCCTGGTCTACCTGCTAATATTGTGAAGAAAATGTGTTTGCAACAAGATAAAATGAAGGTGCTGGGAGAGATGGGAATAGGAGGATGAAAGAAGGCTCAGTCAGCATTTATTTTCCCAGTTCTAATTGTTCCCAAGGTCCAGTTGCAACATCTTGCCATCGCGTGGTTATTGAGTCTTTCCTTGACTTTCAAGCACCAATGAATTCCTTTTGCCTAAATTAATCTGAATTTGGTTTCTATCACTTGCAACCTATTGGTTGCACGTCTTCATTGATACATTGACTACACCTATTCAGAACACAACTTAAATCCCATGTTCTCCTTGAAAACTTTCCCTAATGTGTCCATGTCATAATGATTGCTCTCCTGGCATCCTATAATTTTTTTATGTTATATACACTGACACTTAATTACGTTCAAATGAAAACTAGATTATAAGCTTGACTATACTGTTCATTCATTGTTTTATGTACAAGCCTTTTCTCTTCAACAGGAGGGTAAAAACCTTGAAGATAGTGGTTTTTGTCATATACGTTAAAATACATCTTTTACAGTAACCTGCACAAATTTACACACAGAGTGGTTACTGCCTCAAGAGGCCAAAGGACAAATTTCATGAAAACCTTTAAGAAGGGCTGCAGTAACACAGGCCAGTGAAAAAATATTGCAATAGTTAAAGCAGGAGGCAAATTATTCAGTAATTTCATATCTTGATGGAGTCTCTTCAGAGTTTAAAGACAATCAGGGCATGATCCAGGCAAAGGAAATACATTATTTTAGAAAAGAAAATGACCTCGTGGGAATTTTGGGTCATGGTGGTATCACTATAGATCCAGGGTTAGTTCTCTGCTGATCCAGGAACTTGATTTTATCTGTTTACTCAGAGAATTACTTCTTGCCAAGCAACTTCACAGGAGGACAAATGACAAACCAGAATGAACATTTATTCATCTACAACAAAAAAATGGGCCTGATGTGAGAATTCAGGCCATCTATCCGGGACAGTCCCTCCTGATGGGGAAGCTCACCTTGCAGTCCAGACAGACTAGCAGGTGAGGAGGGTCACCTAATTAGAAAGAGTCAGCAGTGTTCAAAGGGACTTTCCATTAAACAAAATGAATTGTCTATCCTTCTTTTGGGGATATTTCTATCTACAGCTCTGAGGCCAAGCTTTTTGTGATGTCACTTTAATAAATATCTAGACACACACACACACACACACACACACACACACAGCAAGCCTTGGCCTATGTGGCTCAGATAATTGGATGTCCTCCATCCCATGCACCGAAAGGCTGCCAGTTTGATTCCCAGTCATTTGATAGGTACTCATTTCAATTCAATTTATCCCACTTTCATTCCCTTCCACAGTTGTGAATCTCAGGGACACTCCCTGATAGACATCCTGCACACTAAAATCTATCTCAGAGTCTACTTCTTGGAGAACCCAACTTGCAACAGTTCGTGCTAGAAGTGGTCCAAGAAAGCAGGCAATAAAATAATGTTTAGAAGTTGGGTTACCTACCACACAGCTGGCAACAAAGATCTGGTAGTCGATGATTAAATATTTCATTATCAGCGAAGAGGAATAGTATGCTGGTGTAAGGGAATGTACCAGCTGGTGGGGTGTATCAGGCATTTAAAAAATATGGGAGGGCATCCTATATAATAAAAGCCTAATATGCAAATTGTCCCCTCGGGCGGTCATTCGGCCGCAAGTTATGATGTGCGCTGACCACCAGGGGACGGCGGGGAACATGGCAGGTGTCAGTGACACGGTGCTGGCAAAGGTTGACAGAGGAGACGCTGCTGGCCCTGATGGGCCCCAACAAGAGTGGTACCGCTGCAGGATGGTGGAGCAAGTGAGCAGGTGGCACCAGGCCAAGGCAGGTGCAAGAGGGGCCCAATCGCCCTGCCGATAGCCCTGCAGACAGCAACCAGTGGCAGTACTGAGGGAGCTGGGTGGCAGGCCCCAATCAATCACCCTGTAGACCGGATGGTGGAGCACGTGAGGGGGCAGTGCCAGACCAAGGCAGGGTACCAGGTGGGGCTGTGGGGCTGCAAGGCTGGGGGCGTGAGCTGGGGCCCAATCTCCACAGGCCACACCAAGGGACCCCACCCGTGCACAAATTTGTGCATGGGGCCTTTAGTAGTAACTACTAGTATAATATGGAATTCGGCCATGGTTACTGAAAGTCAAGTATGAAAGCCAGAGGGCACCCCTAATAGCATATGAAGAAGGGTTCTACACACACAGTGGGAGGGCAGGAAAAGCTGAGACCCAGGATAATCATCAGAGTAGTCTCAACTCTAATAAGATTATACTCCCCAGCCAGGCAGATCAGCTAAGCCAAGACCTAGGCCCTAGTAATGCAACCATGACATTAGGGATGGGGCTATCTGATTGATGCCACTGAAGATCTTGAATTCTCACACTTCCCTGAATCCTCGAAACCTGAAGAAATGGCTCAACATCTTGTTATCAGACAGTGAAGAGGCCTGTACCCTGTAAGAATGCATGTGCCCTCCTCAACATCTGCCCTTACCATCCTCCTGGATGCAGGCCAATTACTAGGATTAAAACACTACTTAACCCAGTGGGGAACATACTGGACCAGATAAGGGAGAAAAGGGACTATACCACTAAGGAGCTGCAAGAACTAGCTAAGCATGTAATGGCAACAGTTGGGAAAATAGCAAGACACTGGATTCTGAGGGTGCTTGATCAAGGGGACCTAGTCAGGGCATATGCTCAGGTTGCAGACTCCATCCCCAGAAGGGGGCATGCAGGAGGCAGCTGACCACTGATTCTTTCTCATCATTGATGTTTCTGTCTCTTTCTACCTCTCCCTTCCTCTCTGAAATCAATAAAAATATATCTTTAAAAAAACAAACAAAAAAAAACCTCTTGAGCCCTAACCAGTTTGGCTCAGTGGATAGAGTGTCGGCCTGCGAACTGAAAAGTCCCAGGTTCAATTCCGGTCAAGGGCATGTACCTTGGTTGTGGGCACATCCCCAATAGGAGGTGTGCAGGAGGCAGCTGATCGATGTTTCTTTCTCATCGATGTTTCTAACTTTCTATCCCTCTCTCTTCCTCTCTGTAAAAAATCAATAAAATATATATTTTAAAAATTTTAAAAAAATAAAGCTGCAAAGTGAGCACAACAAACTGGATGTACTAAGGTCAGAAATCCCACCAAATTATTATGTTCCATGGGAAGACCAAAAGAATACCCCATTTACCAAGGCCATAAGGAATCTATACTAATAAAAGGGTAATATGCTAATTAGACCACATGTCTTCAGGACACCTTCCAGACATCCTACTGGAGAAAGCCACAGCAGCTCCGCGGCTGCGAGGCCCAGGGCTCTGGCCTTGTAGCCATGGCCACTGGCAGTGGCAGCAGCAGCAATGGGGTGATGGGGCCAGCACCTTCCCCTGATCTGCCCTCTCACCTCCCACAGAAGGAGCGGGCCTAGGCCATCAATAGGATATCTCCTGAAGGTTCCAGGACTGTGAGAGGGAGCAGGCCAGGCTCAGGGACCCCCCTTCCAGGGCACCCATTTTTGGGCATCGGGCCTCTAGTCTGATAATAACAGATGCACCAGTCTCACTGTAAGTTTAATGGTGCTTCACCTATATTGCAGTAGGTGAGGCTGTTATAAAACTCAGCTAATAGGAATGGGGTGATAGGATTTTGAAACAAGAGGCCAGGTGGCAGCACTTAACTGCCAGAAGTCAGGTAGATGCAATTATGAGTAGAAAGGTCAGAGTTATAGCCAAGAAGGCCCCAGAGAATTATGGAAATGGCTAACAGAACACAATAAACATCCCCATTGGCAAAATGGATGGGAAGCCAACAAGGGTACTCCTCAACCTTCAATCAGAGGGTGATAAGAGGGCTGAGGGGCAGTTGCCCTAATAAAAAGTGAACATCCTTTGCCAAATTTTGGATCTGAGCAAGTTTTTAGACCCTGAACTCATTAAGAGATTGTTGGGCCCTAGCCGGTTTGGCTCAGTGAATAGAGCGTCGGCTTGCAGACTGAAGGGTTCTGGGTTCGATTGCCTCAAGGGCACATAACTGGGTTGCAGGCTCCTTCCTGGCCTGAGCTGGGCCCTGGTCAGGGCACATGCAGGAGGCAACCAATTGATGTGTTTCTCTCACATAGATATTTCTGCCTTTCCCTCTTTTCTCCACTCTCTCTGAAAATCAATGGAAAAATATCTTCGGGTGAGGATTAAAAAAAAAAAAAAAGATATGGTTGGGCCACCAAAAGGAGAACTCTACCTCACAGAAGGGCACTGGGCTTCAGGCTGGCTAGAAATGGAGGAGCTGGCCTGGTCATTTTGGGTCATCTTGTGGGTGGTCTCAGTTCCAAGGATATGTTGGGGGAGAGAAGTCTAGGGCAGTGGTCGGCAAACTCATTAGTCAACAGAGCCAAATACCAACAGTACAACGATTGAAATTTCTTTTGAGAGCCAAATTTTTTAAACTTAAACTTCTTCTAATGCCACTTCTTCAAAATAGACTTGCCCAGGCCATGGTGTTTTGTGGAAGAGCCACACTCAAGGGGCCAAAGAGCTGCATGTGGCTCGCAAGCCGCAGTTTGCCGACCACTGGGCTAGGGGTTATATCTTAGAACAACTCTTTTGGAATAAAGCGGTAGCTGGGCCTTATTGTTTTTTTCCACCTGAATCCTCAACACCTTTTTAAGCTAACTGGTAGCAAATTGGACATCTAGGTATGTATTTAGTTCAGGGATGTCTCTATGTATATTTCCTTTTATTACTATTTTAAGGTATGTACATTTGTGATATATACTGTAAACCTGCTGGAGAAAATAAAATTTAGACAGAAAAAGTGAGCCAGAGACTAAGAACTCATCAGCCTGCCTCTGCCCAGTAATGGCTAGGGAAGTCTGTGGTCTCATTCCTAAGTTCACTACCAGAATAATGAATTAATGGACTCCAAAAAGTTTTTAGAAGATGTCAAGTTGTTATTGCTTGACATCTTCTAAAAAGATGCCCGAGGGCTCCCTACTCTATATGCCAATTCCCACAAAGAAAGCACTTCTGGAGCTGCCCTTTTAATCAGCTGACCTCAAACTCAACAGGCATGAAACTGAACTTATTTCCCATTAACACCAGTTTCTGAAACCTCCTCCGACCTGTATTGCTTATCTTGATGAAGGGCCCACCTACCACCAGTTTCCTATGCCAGAACCTGCGTGTCATTTATGTCTGTGACCTCACTTTACTCCTTTCCCAACTAATCTCCAAGACGTGGTAATTCTAACTTCCAAATTATCTGTCCATTTCTACTGCTTCTTCCTTCGTCTAGGACACCATCATCTCTTGCTAAAATGACACCAACAGCCTATATGGTCTCCCTGCCTTCTAACGCATTCACCACACTGGGGAAGCAGAATAATGTTTTTAAAACACAAATCTAATAAGGTCGTTCTTCTGTTTAAATCTTCCAATTCTTCCTATATAGCTTATTAGACTCTGCTGTGGCCGCTGGGTCCTTCCTCCGCCTTATTCCCACACTCCATGCCATGTGCTCGGCCATAATAAACTTTCAGTTCCCTGAACCCAACTTTTTCTATTATAATGGCTTTTGCCCACGCAGTTCTCTGCTAAGCACACCCTTCCCTCTACTGTTGTTTTGGGTAACTCAGATGCATCCTCCAGGTCCCAGCTCAGCTGTCACTTGCACAACCTAAGTAGGAAAGCTTCATTTCCCAACGGGTGCCCTCGGCAGAGGTCCAGGAGACTTGTGTCTCTCAGGAGGACAGCCCCTGACGTCGCCCTCGCCACTTCATCAGTGTCGGACAGTTGAAAGGCTCCTCAGAGAGGACCCAGATGCTTTGCGGCTCCAGTCCACGACAGGTTGGCAACCCTTCAAGCTTGGGCCCCGCAGCGGAAACACAACCAAGACTTCAAGAGCCAGCGCAGGGTGAAGGAAAGTGGTCCACTGCCGGGAACCAAGCCGGGTGCTAGGCCCCGCCTCCCACGCTACGTCGGGGGCGGGGTAGGGAGGGGCGCTGAGAGCCGGCGAACGGCGTGCGCCGGGCGGGGGGCGGGGCCAGGGGCGGAGCGGAGCGCGCATGCGCGGTCGCCTTTGTGTGGGTCGAGCAGCGGCAGTGGCGGCGGTGGCAGTGGCAGTGGCTGTCCCACTGGCAGACGGGCTAGAGGGGAGTCCGGGCGGCGTCCGGCGTGGGAGCCGGGGGACCACCATGGTAAAGAAGCGGAAAGGCCGCGTGGTGATCGACTCGGACACGGAGGACAGCGGCAGTGACGAAAACCTGGATCAGGTGAGCGCAGGCCGCGAAGGCGCGGGCCGGCGGAGCGGGCGGGCTGAGACCGTGCCACGGGAGCTGGGAGCCCGCCGGGCCCGGGGTCACCCGTCCCTAGCGCCCGGCCCGCCCCGTGCGTGGCCGCTCCTGCCGCCTCCTTCCTATTTTCCCCGCAGCTCCTGGGCCCCTCGGAGTCCGGCCGGGGCCTGGAGAAGGAGCCCCGAGTACTTGGCGCCTTGGGCGGGGAGGTGGGGCAGGGATCGGGCTGGTGGGCCTCGGGCTCGGGGGACCCGAGGGGTCCGTGATCTGCTGGGTCCAGATCGGGGCGGCGGGCTGCAGGCCAGGCGATCTGGGCCAGGAGACTTAGGAAGTATCGCCCGCCAACACAGGAGGCTGAAGGTTTTGGACGAGGTGCAAGGGGTGAGCGTGGGGCTTTTGGGGGTAGGGTGGGAAGAAGGGGCAGGCTCTGGGAGATGAAGTTTTTCAGACAGGTGTGTGGACGGAGTAAAGGGACGACATCCTAAATGTTCCAGAGAACCTCCGCGGTGCTTGGCGAGGAAGACTTAGCTGCGTGCACTAATTTCGTATTTGGCAACTAGGGTCGTTCGAGGTTGAGAGGTCCCCTGATGAGATGTCAGATTGAAGAAAACTCTTAGGAGGAGGAAAGAGGGCAGAGGTGGAGAAATATAGGGCGATATGGAGGGACTGTGGCCAGGGCCTCTTGGCCGTTTTCATGCAGCATCCAGAGTTCTTTCTTACTTGAAGATTGTGCAGGAACTATTGAAAGCAACTTTTGGTTTTAATGGTTGGAATTGTTTGGAAATACTGTCGGGAGGAAGCTGTCCTTTGTAGCAGTACTGTAGTGATACCAGGAGATACAAAGATGGTTTCCCCCATGTTTTGTGAATAAATAATATAAAGAAAACATGCTAGAAGTAGTAGCTTTATAAGTTGAGTCGGGAAAAGTGCTGAATTTGGAATCTGAAAATTTGAATTCTAGGCTGGACTATGCTGTTTTCTAGCAATGTATCTTTGGTCATAACTGTAAAATCTAGGTGTAACTTCGACCTTGTATATCTACTTGGGCTATTATAAGGATCAAGTATTTGTAAGAATGTTGGTACAAGCACTTGCAAATAAAGCTTTTGTATAAATGATTTGGTGCAGGTCTTTTGTAGTAGGCCAGAGATCTCAGGACTAAAATATTGGAGCATGAAATAGGAAGGCTTTAAGAGGAGGGCCAGGAGATGTGTTGAAGAAAAGAGAGCTGTTTTGAAAACGGTGGAGTGGGAGTGGAGAAGTAATAAGGCCTCTGGAGAACTATCAGAATTGTTTTGGGATAGGAATTGAAAAGTAAGTTGAAAATATTCTCACTGAAAGGCTCCTGAGATTTATAAAAATATAAAAAATATATATTCTTTTAAAAAAATATGTTTTATTGACTATCTCCTGCACACCCCATACTGGGGATTGAGCCAGCAACCCAGGCATGTGCCCCGACTGGGAATAGAACCGTTACCTCCTGGTTCATAGACGGATGCTCAACCACTGAGCCATGCCAGCCAGGAGGAAAAAAAAATTCATGACTAAAATTTGGTTATAATTTTATTTTTTTAAAAATGTAGTTTATTGATTTCAGAAAGGAAGGGAGAGGGAGAGAGAGAGGGAAACTTCAATGATGAGAGAGGATCATGGATTGGTTGTTCCTGCACGCCCCACACTGGGGATGGAGCCTGCAACCCAGGAGTGTACCCTGACCAGGAATCTAACCGTGACCTCCTGGTTCATAAATCGAAGCTCAACCAGTGAGTCATGCTGGCTGGGCTGGTTGATAATTTTAGACCAACGCTTAGAAGAATTAGAACCCTTTTTTCTTTTTTTACTATTTTCCAATGTAGAAATACAGATATTTTAAATAACAGCATCAGTTACCATTTGCATAGTGCTTAGGGTGAACTGACCATCTTAATTAGGTGTTTTATTTACATTGTCATGTTTTTAAATTATGAAGTTGGTATCATTTTTCCCATTTTACATATGAAGAAAGGGAAGATTGAAGAAGTAACTTACTGAGATTTACACAACTTGTAAGTGGTAGAGTTGGAACTTGGACCCAGACCTGCATGACAACAAGGCTCATACTCTTTCCACTATCCAGTGGTTGGCAATCTGCGGCTTGCGAGCCACATGCGGCTCTTTGGCCCCTTGAGTGTGGCTCTTCCACAAAACACCATGGCCTGGGCGAGTCTATTTTGAAGAAGTGGTGTTAGAAGAAGTTTAAGTTTAAAAAATTGGGCTCTCAAAAGAAATTTCAGTCGTTGTACTGTTGATATTTGGCTCTGTTGACTAATGAGTTTGCCGACCACTGCATTATACCAACTTAATCTGTTTGTCTTTAAAATTTTCATATTGCAAAATGAGAATGTTTTATGGCCATTTTTCATGTTGCTACAATTAATGTTTGTAAATGACACTGACTAGAGAATATTGGTACAACAATTATAAAGATTATTCAGGGCTTCCTTGGGAAAGCACTCTTAAGATACCTGTTCTGATGATGAATAAACTAAGCAAATTATTCTAATTATTCTGTCCTTAGTGATTTCCCACAGAATCTGACAAATGAAATGAGTGGAGATCTTCCTTTTGTGGTAGGCAGATCCACACAGAACTTTTCTGAAATAGGAATTGGAGTTGGAGGGGATTGCAATTTTAAACCCAACTATCTATTTGTAAAAATAAATTAGCATGAAATGTGCAAGTAATACCTAATACATTTAAAAAATATATTTTATTGATTTCAGAGAGCAAACGAGAGGGAGAGAGAGCTAGAAACATCAATGATGAGAGAGAATCATGAATAGAGAGAAACATTGATCAGCCGCCTCTTGCACTCCCCACACTGGAGATCAAGCTGACAACCTGGGCCTGTGCCTGACAGGAATTGAACTGTGACCTCCCGGTTCATAGGTCAATGCTTAAACAGGGCGCCAAGCCAGCTGGGCCATTATTTTTATTTTTTATCATCACCTGAGGACATGCAGAAGGGGGGGGGGAAGGGGATGGGGGTGGGAGAGAGAGAGAGAGAGAGAGAGAGAGAGAGAGAGAGAGAGAGAGAGAGAGAGAGGAGAAGAAGCATCAATCAGTTGCCTGTGGTCGGTGCCCCTCCTGGGGATTGAATCTGAAACCCAGGCATGTGCCCTGACCAGGAATCTAACAATCACCCCCTGGTTCATAGGTCTATGCTCAACCACTGAGCCATGCCAGCCAGGTAATACCTAAAGCTTCCTCCTCTTCCGCCACTCATTGACATTCTTTCATCAGATGGGAACCAGATCAGAATTCCCTTTCTCTGCACATCCCAAGAGAGGCACCAGTGACTTCAGTCTACCTGTTCCACACTGTCCCAGGCTGTCAAAGAATCAGAGGAAGATCTCTGCCCTCCAGAAGTTTTCACCAGAGGCTATTAGCAGAAGTTCAAAGTCAGCCTGGTTTGGGGTTCTTTAAGAATCCTCAGAGCTCCGTGTCTGGATTGTTCATTTGGTTAGCGCCTTGTTCCCATATGCTAAGGTTTCGGGTTCAATCCCCAGACACATTCAGGCATCAACCAATGAACATATGGCTATAAATGGAGCAACAGATAGATGTTTTTTCTCTCTCTCAATCTCTCCACCTCCCTCTCTCCCTTCCTCTCTAAAATCAATAATAAAAAAAAAAAATCCTCAGAACAAAACTAATATACTCTGGGTTCCCCTAACAGATGCCTTGGGCTGCTCCGTCTAGTTTTGGGTCTTCATTGGGGATATAGCATCATTTTTACTGTCTTGTGTATTGTCCTTATGAAAAAGAATAAACTGTGACAAATCTCTGAGTGTCTAGTGAGATAGTGGAGCACAGTTAGTAAAGAGGTCTTTTGTCTCTGGGTTTTCCAGATGGGAATCTAAACTATTATGTCAAAAATATCCTCTCCAGCTTGGCCCTTCTGGAAGGTGAGGCAGGTGAGCCTTCTGCACTGTTTTTTTTTTTCTGGTGGTGAGAAGAGGATCACCTATGTCAGAAGCTGCCTAGTATGCTTATTCAAAATATACTTTGCAGGGATTGGCATCCCAGAGCTACTGAATCAGACCTTCAAGGGGATAGAACCCTGGACATTGCATTTTTACCGCATACAGCTCAGGTGCTTATTTATGTTAATGACTGAGACCACTATCTGGATGCACGTTAATCTTTTTAGTAAGACACTCTTAAGTATTTGGGAGAGAAATAACTTCCTGTCTCAGTCAGAATGTGTTCAGGTATAATTGAAGAAACTTAACAGAGATGTTTAAGGTGGCAGAGATACTGGTTCTTGTAGATCTGTGAAGTTATTTGAATTGTTGGGATGCTTTTTATTGAGTCCTATTTCTTTTTTGCCTTTTTCTTCAGGGCAAGAGGTATGTAGTAACTGAATAGGAGTTGTTTATTTATATTTTTAACGTTTGGTGCTTTTTAAAACTCAAAATTTAGAGAATTTGAAGGATTTCTTCTTTAACATGTGACCTGATAGTGACCTTACTTTTTTTTTTTTTTAATATATTTTATTGATTTTTTTACAGAGAGAAAGGGAGAGGGACAGAGAGTTAGAATCATCGATGAGAGAGAAACATCGATCAGCCGCCTCCTGCACACCTCCTACTGGGGATGTGTCCATAACCGAGGTACATGCCGGTGACCGGAATCGAACCTGGGACCTTTCAGTTCGCAGGCCAACACTATCCACTGAACCAAACCAGTTAGGGCAACAACCTTACTTTTTATGTTGGTCACATCCTTTCTTCAACATTAAAAATTGCAAATCATGAAGATATTTGCTCTTGGTGCCTCTTGGAAAAAAACAACAACAAAACAGAATTCAAGGCAAACCTAGGCTTTTTACTCCATCATGTGCTTCCATGAAGATAATGTGTCACTTTTTATGGCATTATTTTATGCAGTGGGTCCTAGAAAATGAAAAATGTCCAAGGTAATAAAGGAATCAATTCTCTATTCAGATCAATACAGCATTTATAAAAACTTTACTCTGCCTTCCTCAAGAAAAAAAAAAATTGAGCTACATGCATATTGGCACCCTTTATTTAATAATTTCCTTTTTATTTAAAATAGTGATCAAATTGTCATGTCCTGTTTCTCTCTGCTCATCCTACTTAAAGTAGCAATAATTAAATTTGTCTTTGAGAAAAATAGACCCCCTAACTATTTTCTAGGAATTATTTTTAGAAATTATATGTAAAAAATATCAGTGTTATAAAGTACCTTCCATAAACCTTCTCCATTAAAGTTGGGAAATTTAAAAGCTGTGCTTCTCATAGTCTTTTTCTTTTTCTTTCTTTTTTTTTTTTTAGAGCAGAGTTTAAAGTCTAGGCTGAACTTGTGAGAAGTGTCAGTGTTGACTTGTGAAGTTTTTCATTTGTGTCATAATGTTGCATGTAACTCATTTCATAATTTCACAGAGAGGTTCTTAGTAAAAATTCAAAACCCATCTTTTGACACCAGTCTGTTAGTGTTCTTATTGCTCCCTTCCTAGACTATAAGTTCCCCAAGGGCAGAGATTATTTATTTTATTTTTTTTAAATACTCTTTTTTATTGATTTCAGAGAGGAAGGGGATGGGAGAGAGAAACATCAATGGTGAGAGAGAATCATCGATGGGCTGCCTCCTGCATGCCCCCTACTGGGGATGGAGCCCCCAACCCAGGCATGTGCCCTGATTGGGAATCAAACCGTGGGACCTCCTGGTTCATAGGTTGATGTTCAGCCACTGATCCACACTGGCTGGGTGAGATTATTTATTTTTCAACAAATGTGTTGGACAGTGCAAAGCACTAGGATTACTGGTGAACAAAATAGAAGTTTTTGTCTTTAAAGAGCTTAGACAGAAAGTTAAAAGGAGGGGAGTGAGAGAGTGGGAGGGAGGGGCAGGAGCAAGCATTGCTCAGAGTCATTTCACTATAGACTATGTATGAAGGAAGAGCAAGAATACTGTTAGAGTATGACCAGGGATCCTATACTAGCCTGGTGGGAGTGACATTTAAACTAAGACCTGGAATATATGGTAGGGAAAAGGAGATTAGGAGACTGACAAGTACAAGGAAGTGTTGAGGGTTCATGGTTGAGGGACCAACATGTACAAAAGCATTGAGGCAGGAAGGACCTAGCACCCTCATGAAACTGAAAGCACAGTTACTGAAATTGTAGAGAGAGTGGTACAAATGAAGCTGTAGAAGTAGTTTGCTATATGGCTCTCTGAGGATGGAAAACCCAGTTTAGTGGATCACAGCCAGCATTCAAAATAGAAATGAAGTCCTTAACCGGGTTTGCTCAGTGGGTAGAGCCTTGGCCTGGGGACTGAAGGGTCCCGAGTTTGATTCTGGCCAAAGGCATGTATCTTGGTTGCCAGCTTGGTCCCCAGTAGGGGGCATATAGGAGGCAGCTGATCAATGTTTCTCTTTCATCCATGTTTCTAACTCTTTACCCCTCTCCCTCTCTGTAAAATCAATAAAATATTTATATATTAAAAAAAATAGAAATGAAGTTGAATCTAATAGAAAACATCAAGTGTGTCAGACCTAGTAGTAATAAGTATTGTTTTGTGAAACATGTTTCATGTATATGCATGTACGTGTATACTGAATCATGAGGTATAATTTATGTACAGTGTGCTGGGGTTAAAAAGTTTAAAGGGGAAAAAAAACAAAATAAAAAAAGTTTAAAGCTTCTGGCAGTGTAGGCAATGTTGAGGACTTTGGACTTTATTCTGAGGATAATGAGAAACCATTGAAAGATTTTAAGGTGGAAGGGGTGTTAAGATTTGCTTTTTTTGAAGTTTGCCCAGGCTGCTATGCAGATAATAACCTGGAGAGGGGGCACCAGTTAGGTGGCAGATAGAAGAGTCCAGGTGAGAGAAGCTTGACTAGAATGGAAGCTTCAGGAGGGCAAGACTATTTATTTGTGTGTGTGTGTTTTGAAAAAATTTTGTTAATTAATTTTAGAGAGGAAGGCAGAGAGAGAGGGAGAAAAAAAACCACACATCCATTTGTTGTTCTACTTATTTATGCAGTCATTGGTTGATTCTTGTATATGCCCTGAACAGGGATGAAATCTGTAACCTTGGTGGATGGGAACAAGGCTCTAACCAACTGAGTTACCCGGCCAGGGCAACTATTTGTTCATTGTAGTATCCCTGTACTTAGAACAATGTCTGGCATGAAGCAGACAACCTGTCAATATTTGTTGAATGAATGCCTGATTTGGATTGGTGTGGTAGTTATAGAGACAACAGAAAGTAGATTTGATTGGACATAATACTCAGGTTATAAAACTGAGTATGGATGTTGGGGTGAGAATGAGGAGGCTCTGATATGAGATAGGGAATCCTGGAGGAAGATCAGGTTTAAAGGTGAAGAAAAATAAATAAGAAAAAATAAAGGTGAGTATCATGCCCTGACCAGTGTGGTTCAGTGATTAGAGGGTCGATCCAAACACCAAAGAGTAATGGGTTCGATTCCCAGTCAAGGGCATGTACCTGGGTTGTGGGTTTGCTCCCCACCCCTGGTTGGGGTGTGTGGGAGAGGCAACCAGTCGACATTTCTCTCTCACATCGATGTTTCTCTCTCTCTCTCTCCCTCCCTTCCTTCCTTCCTTCCTTTCACTCTCTATAAAGCAATGGAAAAAATATCTTTAGGTGAGGATTAAATAAAAAGATTAAAGGTGAAGATCATGACTTCACTCTTACTTTTGTAGAGTTTAAAGTTGTCTGTGAGATGTCCATAATGCCTGCCTGGCACAAAGTAGGCACATAATAAATCTTTGCTACTTACCAAGTTTTCTAACCTGGTTACAACAGGATCACTTATAGAGATAAGGGATATTGTCAATTTGAGGGTTCTTGCTCTAGCTCCTCTGCTGTAATAAAATCCCTTCTTTAAGGAGTAAAAATGTGTATTAGTTAGAAAGTGTACTAGAAGAGGGAGCTAAACAAAAACCAGTAACAGTAGTAGAATTTTAAAAACTTTTATATACCTTTTATTTTGAATGGGTTGAAAACTGATTTTATTTTATCAATTCTGTGCATTTTTATTTAAAAAAAAATTTTTTTTAATGGTTTTTAGAGAGGAAGGGGGAGAGAGAGAGAGAGAAATATCAGTGATGAGAGGGAATCATTGATTGAGCTCGCAACTGGGGCATATGCCCTGACTGGGAATTGAATTGTGACTTCCTGGATCATAGGTCGATGCTCAACCACTGAGCCATGGTGGCCAGGCAATTCTGTATTATATAAATATATAACTCAGTATTTTATTTACAATTATAGATAATTTGCTGGAAATTTGAAGGACAAGTTCCCACTTTTAGTGCCAATCGTGTGAAATATAAAAGATTATTATATTTCCACTTTGGAATAATTACTTTAGAAGGGTTTTTTAAATTATATATTCATTGTTTTAATTTTTTTATTATAAAAATAGTACGTTCTTGTTGAAAAACTTCCAACAAAACAGAAACCCCTATGTCCCAAAAACATACTTATAGAATGGTTCCATTCCTTACTCCTGAAAGGTAACCAGTGTGTTCCTCTACCAACAAATTTTAAATGTTATTTTTGTTAATCCTCACCTGAAATACTTTTCCCATTGATTTTTAAAGAGAGTGGAAGGGAGGGGAAGAGACAGAGAGAGAGAAAAATATCAGTGTGAGAGAGACACATCAATTGGTTGCCTCCCACCCTGACTGGAGCCTGCAGCTGAGGTACCTGCCCTTGACTGGAATCAAACCCTGTGGCCTTTCAGTCCGAGAGTTGATACTCTAACCACTGGGAAAAATGGGCTAAGGCTCAATAATTGTGATATGAAAGAATAGGTATTAAATCTAAAATTTAAACCTCTGTGAATTACTACTCTTTCCTCAGTATCTCTAAGTCTTCCCACTTCTCTCGGTTCCTGTGGTTACTTACCTTTGCCAGGTCACCGTCCACTCTGATGATACTGCTGTGGATTCCTTCTGACTCTTCTCTGCATTTGCACCTTGGCCCCTTTAGTCTGATCTTCTGTCAGTCAGACTGCTCTTTTAAAAACCTTCTGGGGATGGTTAAGTGAGAAATGCTCATCTGTCTGAATTCAGATAACAGACTCAGAGACAGAAGTATGGCGAAAACAAGACTTTTAATACGTTCTTGAGAACAGGTGTCTGTCTGGTTGTATAGGCACTTCTGATGTAGCTAACACAGCCTATTTATCCAGTCCCTCCTCTGGTTCCTCATTGGCTGAGTACTATGGGGTCACCTGTTTCCTCATACGTCACCTGGGTCTTATTGTCTGCCATTGGGCCATTTAAAAAAAACTGGGCTGACGACTTTTTTAGTTGCCTCCACCTCCCCCAGTCACCTCCCTGCAGCTCAGCGAGGGGCCCTGTTATGGACGCTCTTGGCCCTAGTCTCAGACCTTTCCAGGGGACATGGGGTAGAGTGATGAGGTGCACTCAGCTCGTAGCCCCACCAGTGAACTTCCCTCTGCCCTACATTCTGTTTGCCCTGGGGAAATTCAATAACCATTTCCATTAAAAGTTGGCTATGTTGGAGATGGATAACAGAGGCCTGTTTTCTACAGTTACTCCCCTTCTTAAATCTATTTGGTGGCTCCCATTGCCTTCAAATAATAGCCAGGTTCTTGGTCCTGTTTTATAAACTGCAGAATGATCTGGTTTCTTCTTACCTCTAACCTACCTCATTCCTTCTCCTTGCCTGCTAAGCTCCATTCACATAGAGCTGTTATCCATGAAGCTGTTATCAGCTTCAGGGCCTTAACTATTCCATTTGGAGACTTCTGTCCAAAACACTGCATCCCTCCTTCCTCTCCCAAAGTCTCAGCCTAAATGCCCTAAATGCCATTGTCTCAGAGAAACCTTCCCAATCATCCTATCACAGATATGTTTCCCATTCATTCAGTTCACTTCCTTCTTAATACTATCAACTAGATATAATTAATTGTTTCTATACTTGTTTATTGTATGTCCCCACTACTTTAATTCCATGAGATAAAGGAGAAGAAGGGAGAGGGAGAGAGAGAAACATCAACGATGAGAGGGAATCATTGATCGGTTGCCTTCTGCACTCCCCACCCCCCACTGAGGATCGAGCCCATAACCCAGGCATGTGTCCTGACTGGGAATCAAACCGTGACCTCCTGATTCATAGATCAATGCTCAATCACTGAGCCACTCCGTTCAGGCCTTTGTATCTTTTCTTCATGACTGTCTCTCCAGTGCTTGATAGATAGTAGGTACTGGTAGATACTGGTTTGCCTGGAACTGAGGATTTTCCCAGAATGCACAACTTTTAGTGTTAAAACCAGGATAGTCCTGCGTACACAAGGATGTTTGGTCACTAGCTGGTAGTAATTACTTACATTAGTTATACTTGTGGAATGAATAAGTAAAAAAAAAGAGCTCATATGTTAATAGGCTAAGAAAACCTCAGCTTTGTCCATATGAATTTCTGTTCTCTTTTTCTAGGGTATAAAATATGTGTCCCACTTACATGTGGTCATGGGAGGTTTGGTTAAAGAGATGAGATTTAGTTTTCTTTAAGTAAGAGGGAGCTAAGTTGCTCTATTAAGTTTGATCCTGACATGACATCACAAAAAGCACACTAGTTGTGAATGATAGGTGGAGGAATTAAATCTTAAGGTTTGAATCTTCACATATTGATGGATTAGAATTCTAATCTTAACCAGAATTGCATTGTTTTAATAAACATTACCTTAGTTCAGTTAGACTCGCTTAATTAAAGGGTCTCAGTTTTGGCAGTCTAGTTTAATGTAAAATATGGCTTTTAAGCAATGAAGCTGCCCTAGAAGCCAGGTATGGCATCCTACGCAGCCATACCCATAGTATGTTGAGCATTGGCATTGCTTTAAGCAGAACTTTAAGTTCACCTTAAATTTGATATACCATGCTGGCATTCCATACTGCCATTCCCCTAGGAATGCCAAGATAAATGACACTTTTTACTGGGTGAGATGTAATACAGGGATGATGGTGAGAGAGAACCACTGGACACACAGAAACATTGTCTCAATCAGTGGCACAGTGAAGCAGGCAGGCAAGAGAGCTCCAGAAGGACCTACCCCATGTGCAAGAATCAGTTTTACATTGGTTTGGGGAGTTTTTTGAGCATAGACATTGAATAAGTCAACCCTATGGTAGCAAATCTGATGGTCTCTTCATGTATGCATTGTTGGAAAGACCTTTCCATTGCACACTTGTCTGTTCAGCTGTACTATGAGCCCTCAGTAGAACATGAAGGACTTAACTAAAAAGAGTAGCCTCGCCCAACTGGTGTGGCTCCGTGGTTGAGTGTCGACCTATGAACCAAAATGTCATTCCATTCCTGGTCCGGGTACAACCCTGGGTTGCGGGCTCAATCCCGTGTCGGGTGTGCGGGAAGCAGCCGATCAATGATTATCTCTCATCACTGATGTTTATATCTCTCTCTCCCTCTCCCTTCCTCTCTGAAATCAATAAAAGTATAATGAATGAATGAATGAATGAATGAATGAAAGAGTAGCCTTGCCATAAGTTCCCCCAGTAGCTTTCTATACAATTCTCAACTTGTGGAAAGGGTATCTTTCACACTGTTAAGAAGGACTTTGCTGTCTCCATATTATTGTTAATATAGTATTTAACGTTGTATAAGAGGAGGGACTGTACCTATCAGATACAGTTGTTTGTTGATGAAGGAGAGCCATTTGTTAGGTTTTTAGTATAGAGTGGAAAGTCTTTAACAGAAAGACAGCACTAACATCTTAACACTTTTTAAGTTATAGTAGCTTTTAATGGCTGTCTACTGCATGTGATAGTTAATGTTTCAGAGAAGAATTTGATTGATAGTGTATCCAAATCCCTGTTATAATGAGTTGCTGTCAGCCTATTATAAAGAATTCTGGTACATTCCTGAACCTCAAAGGTCAGGAAAGAGATTACTTACCAGAAATCTCTGTAAAAGTTTATAAATTTGCATTAAGGTAATATGGGAAAAAAATAATAGTTAAGACCAAACACAAAATACTGTACAACTCAACAATTTCATTCATAGATATTTACCCAAGTGAAATAAAAATGTAATGTTTACACAAAAACCTGTACATGAACGTATAATTGCTCTACAATGGAAACAACCCAAATGTTTTTCAACTGGCAAATGGATAAACAAAGTGTGCTACATCCATTTAATAGGATACTACTTAACAATAAAAAGGAGTAAACATCTGATATATGCTGCAACATGAATGAATCTCAAATGCATTATGCTAAGAAGCCTAATGGCTTCTTTTCAATGGTTAATCCAGGATCTGACAACAAGCCACCAATGTACAGGCCACTACATCAGAACCCTAATTTGATAACCCCAATTCAAAGGCTACATATTGTATGATTTCATTTCTATGATATTCAGTGATAGGCAGGCTTAGGGACAGACAGTAGTTTTGTGGGGAAGTATATGAAGAATATCAATATTTGGGATGATGATGGTACTATCATATGCCTTAATTGTGGGAGTTTAAACTATTTGTCAAACTCAGAACTGTACTTAAGAAAGGATAAAATGTACCGTAAGTCAGTTGCACCTCAATTTTAAAAAATATGATAAACACAAATATTGCTGTGATTTGCATTTGGTCAATAGGAGTTAATCGTTTTGGTATGAAAAAGTAGAGTGTTCTTATGAGCTTCAGTGTTTTCAGGAAGTTGGTGTGCTAGCTCCCTCTAATGAAATAAGAGTAACATTTCATGTCAGCTGTTAATCTGAGAAGGTCATTTTCTCATTCTGGCCAAGGAAGGTATACTCCTAAAATAGAAAGAAACTGGAAGAAGAAAACATATTTTGTAGCAGTCTATTATTTTAAAATCTATCTTGGCACTTGACTTGTAATTGTATCGCACCATTATCGTCAAGGAAAGATACTACTCGTATTTATTAGTTGCATTTTTTTCCTTTTGGCAAAAGGGAGAAAAAGGTTTTAGACAAAAGGTTTTAGACTAGTAAACCATGCCTGAATTAGGAGCTAGGATTCTATCTATCCTGGTTTGAATTCTGACTTTATCATGTACTAGCTGTGCTACCTTGGGTAAATTACTTAACCTCTCCTGCTCTTTAGTCTTATCTTTAAATGGGGATGATTACATAAAAAAACAAATAGATAAATAAATAGTTGGCAAGAAAAAATGGGAATGATAATGATAGTTACCTTAAGGTTGTTGTGGAGATTAAATGTTAGATGGTTAGAAAAGTACCAGGCATCTAGTAAGTACAGTGTAATTGTGGGCTGGTATTGATATTAGCAGAGAGCAAAAACCAGAGCAAGTATCCTTTTGTTGCATTTTTAAGTGACGGGCTGAGTTGGGGAGAAGTAGCAGCAGAGGGAAACCCTGTGAGAGAGCAACACCTGGTTGTAGCCACAACTTACTAAATGGCACATCCCCCCCCCCCCCCGCCCCACCCCACTAATCGCTCTTAAATCACCAGGAGAAGGCAGAGATAATGAATAGGAATATTGGGGTTAGCAAATTAGAGTTCTAATGTAGTGGTGGCTTGTTGTCAGATCCTGGATTAATCACTGGGAAAAAAACTTTTTTTTTTTTTTTTTTTTGCTTATGCATTCAAAATTTTTAAAAATGACCTCAGAAACTTGTAGTTTGTCAGCTTACAAATTAACCCACAAATGCTAATTTTACTGTGAATTACAGTAAGAAGATGCTCAGAGTATCAGTTAGCTATACCATTAAGAACAGTGAACAAATTACCTTTGTAATCATGGTTCTTACATAAATACCTGAGAATCTGTACTTCTGTAGCTTATAAAGAAAATGGTGACAATTTGAAAGTAACCTTCAGGTCAGTTTTATATTCACTTTTGCATTTCAGACATATATTTTGCCATTAAGAGGTAGGAGACAATTTTGAAAACATTTATTTTACTAGTAGCACTTAGGAGTACTAGCAATTAATTGTGTTCATGTGATAAAAGTTCCATGATGATGTCCTTCAATTGAAAGCACAAAACGGTAGACGAGGTATAGGGAGGGTGGGCATTTTATTATTCTTGGATATTTCTTTTCTGTTGAATAAGACTCATGTGATTGCTTCTGCCCTATTAGGAGCTCTTGTCCCTGGCAAAGCGGAAGCGCAGTGACTCTGAGGAGAAGGAGCCACCTGTGAGTCAGCCTGCAGCCTCCTCAGACTCTGAGACGTCGGACAGTGATGATGAGGTGGGTGTGAAGGGACTAGGCCACTGTGACTGACAGGTATATAAGGGTCCATGTGTTGGTGACTCTGGTGGCCTCTTTTTCTTTTAAACTATAGATTTGATTTCATGCTTATTTTATTTTTGTTAATCTTCAGCCAAGGATATTTTTTCCATTGATTTTTAGAGAGAGTGGAAGGGAGGGGGAGAGACTAGAGAGAGAGAAACATGGATATGAAAGACAAATCAATTGGTTGCCTCCCACACACGCCCATCTGGGGCTGGGATCAAGACTGCAACCGAGATACGTACCCTTGACCGGAATTGAACCTGGGGCCCTTCAGTCCACAGGCCAATACTCTATCCACTGAGCCAAACCGGCCAGGGCATGGCCTCTTTTTCTTAAACTGAGACCTCCAACTTAAGATCTACAAGAACTTCTTAGGAAAGAAAACTGTGTAAGGAAAACTCTCTAATTGTCATGTTCTCTATACTGCTTAGTCTCTGCAGGGCATTTGTGGATATTTTTCAGTCTTTTGTTTTCAGGCTACCGCAGAAGAAAGGGCACAACATTAGTCATCATCTCTTTTATTTTGTGTGGGTATTTTCCTCATCTTTTAATTCCACTTTTGTGTTAGAAATTTCTGTAGAGAATGCCATATTTTAGTGGAAAATACTTTCGCAAGACAAGAAGCTTTCTTTTTTGTTATTTCTCTTTAAAAATATATATTTTATTGGTTTCAGAGAGGAAAGGAGAAAGAGAGATAGAAACATCAATGACCAGGAGTCGAACCATGATCTCCTGGTTCATAGGTTGATGCTCAACCACTGAGCCACTCTGGCTGGGCTTTTGTCTTTTTTTGTGTGTTAATTCTCACCTGAGGATATTTTCCCCATTGCTTTTCAGAGAGTGATGGGAGGGAAGGAGGGAGGGAGGGAGAGAGAGAAAGAGAGAAACATTGATGTGGGAGAGACAAATCAATTGGTTGCCTCCTGCACGCACCCCTGCCTACTCTGGGTGTGCCACCCTCCTAGCTCCTCCATGTGTTCACCGTGAAGCTACAATTTGTAGTTAAAAAAATATATATTATATATATATATATTGATTTTAGAGAGAGAAAGGGAAAGGGATAGATAGAAACATAGATTGTCTGCGTGCCCCTCCTGGAGATAGAGCCTACAACCCGGGCATGTGCCCAGATTGGAATGCTCCTGTGTCATGGGGCTATGCTCAACCACTGAGCAACACCGGCTGGCCCATTTTATTTTTTTGAATGCATAGACAATACAGGAAAATCTTGAATAATTTCCTTTTCCTACTGTTCCTATATCAACTACTTTTATTTTCCATGTTTCAGAAGTCAGCTGCTGTGGGTTTCCTCCCCTCGCCTATCAATATTCTATGAAGTTTGAATCTGTGGTATATCTAGAATACCCTATTACATGTTTATGGTCTTTGCAGTTTTTTAAGGTATAAGCATAAATATTCTGTGATTATTTCATTCTTCATATTCAAGTCCTAAGTATGCAGTTACTTGTAGGGATTCCCTTCATACTTTTTAGCTGCTTGAGTCAGGACGGCAGAGTGTATGCTACCTCCACAGCTTAGAGAAACACAAAACTTGTGCTAGAGTACATCCAGAGTCCATAAAGATCTTCAAGCTTAAGGTTCTTTGCAGCTACTTAACCATATCTAAAAGTCCTCACCTTAGAATCCTACCCAACTGCTTATACTCTTATTGGAGAAAAAGCTGACAGGCAAGTTGCACTCTGCCCAATGGGCAATGACAATTTGAGTAACTTTCCCCCTACAAGATTCTTAGCTCCTGCTGCTGCCTTCAGGTCCCAGTTCCCCAGGCCCACGAGCTTCTTGCATCTCTACTCCAATTGCCTTTCCCCCAGCCCCACTGGGAATAGCGGCCTCAATATCATGGCCATTCTGAAAGGCACCTTCAGTATGTATTATCACTCTTTTGTCCAGACTACTAGCTGAGCACCTCAAAGTTAGGGTGAATATTTTATTACTTTGAACAATTCAGCAAACTGTCCAAAAAGATTGAGAAAAAAAACTTTTTTTGAGTTCTGCCAACTGTCGGAGAGCTCAGTGGTAATACTGTGAACTCTTACTTATGGCTACCCAATTTTGGGTTGGATAGGGAACTTCTGAGAGATCCTTAGAATATAAAGTTTGAGACAGCAGCTCTTGCCATTTTTTCACTCTAATAATGATATTCATGTCTTTTTGTAGGTAAAAACTGTATAATGAGGTAATTTGCTATGTTGTTTCATTTCTGCTATGGCTTTTATATCCTTATTACTTACAGAAATTTGGTTGTTAAAGCAAGTCCCAGTCAGATGGAGCCTGCTTGTATCATATGTTACTCTGTAATTTTTTCAGATACACCTCCCAACCCTTATTATTTATTATCGTTGGTGAACAGTGAATACAGGTAGAAAAAGTATGTTGGTTCCTTTAGATTTGATAGTGCAGAAAACTGGTCAAGAACAACTAAGAAGGTTAGTGAGTGGTTTGTTATAGGGAGAGACATGCACTGATTTTAGAGAAAGAAGATATCTAGCTGAAAGTTATGAAAGTTTCTTATCCAGAAAAAATGGGTGCATTGGACATTAAGTATAAGGTGCAGTTAGGGAGGGAATAGTGGGTGTTATATTATCTTCGCCCGGAGGCACGGGGACCTAAGTTTAATGAAAGTGAATATATACTTATGTGTTTTTGTGGATGCATTGTTCTCAGTGAGAATTTGGGGCACATAGGACTCTTTCTGTAAAGTTTAATTTGACTAAGCTTGGAAAATTGGAAAGCACATCTCTGTAGTAAGCCATAATGCTGTACTGTGGCACTTTGGCACTGCCACTTCTTTCTTTCTTTTTTTTTTAATATTGCATAGAATTTTTTTTTAAGATACCTTTATTGATTTCAGAGAGGAACGGGGAGAGAGAGAGAGATAGAAACATCAATGATGAGAGAGAATCATTGATTGGCTGCCTCCTGCATGCCCTCCACTGGGGACCGGTCCCGCAACCCAGGCATGTGCCCTTGACTGGAAATGAACCTAGGACCCTTTAGTCCACAGGCCGACACTCTATCCACTGAGCCAAACCGGCCAGGGTAGTGCTGTCACTTCTTGTCCCTGAAAGCATTAGATGGGAGAAGCACCACCAAGGATGCAAACAGAAGTGGCAGGGAAGAAAAATCACGAGGTTAGGAGGTAGAGAATAGCAGCTCACTCATGAGGTGGGATTTAAAAAACAAAATAGTACATTTGTTTGGATGAATGGAGTCCTAAATTAAGTTGTTCAGAGTCCTTTTTAGAAATGGTGGATCATATAGACAGCTGCAGCTAGATAAGAAGAAAGCCTAGATTTTCACTAGTTACCGGTAAAAATCACGTTGAATACCAAGAAAACCTTTTTTATAGTTCAAAATTGAGTGTAACTACTTAGACATAGTGAGGAAACAGCTGCATTATGTTCTAATATCCTCTACCTAACAATTTTTTTTTTAAAGCTTCATGTATAGTCTTGTTTTCAACAGTTTTGAGCAATAAAAGCATTTGGCCAAGCCCCGTAATTCAGCACATGTCATAACTCTTTTTTCTTCCCCAAGACTTCTGTCAGCCTTCCTGGTTGCAAAACTTGCCCACTTGCCTCTCCAAAGACTCTGGTCTCTTCTTTACCCCCATTCCATTTTTTTCTATTTCTTTCTGAAGCTTCTTCTCTTTTTCTTCTATTTCATCTGATCTTTTGGGTTCTCCCACTTTAATCTAGTTATAGTCCTAATTCCCACTCTGTTACCTCTTGCTGGCTCTAATATTTTTATTAATAGAATATTTTGAAAAAGATAACTTTTACTTATATATTCATTTAGTAACAATTTTTCCTGGAAGTTGGCCTAGATATGCAAGAGTATTTTGTTATGCTTTACTGAAGAGATACATAATTAGCACATGCTTCTGATAAAGGCCTTCACTGCTAAGCTAGTATTTATTTTCCCGTCTATGTACTGATTTAGTAAAGTTTTCATACACACAGTTCTCCAGAATAAGATGTTCCACACAGATGAATTATCCTAATACTGAAACTAAACTCTTGAAAGTTTAGAATATAAATCCCACTACATTTGAAAAGTTTTTTTGATAGATATTATTATATATAGTTGGTTTTCTTGTTGATTTAGTCATGATTATGAATGGCAGTTCTTGTACCATGAAATAATGACTTCCAAAATGTTGAGCTGTGTGGTACTGCTTTTTTATACCTTTTCTTTCTTTCCATTACTGTAGGTAAGAAGTGGCCACTTGTTCTCATCTTTTGGTAATCTGCTCTACTTCCAACTTCCTGCATCTGATCTGCTCTGTGATCAGGAAACCAGGGGACCCCATAGAGTTTAGGTTGGAATACTCTTCTTTAGTACTTGAATTTAGCGACAATTATTTGGATTGCTTACAAGCCTTATTTTTACATAATTCTTAGTTCTTGGCTATTTAGATGATCATACAGTAGCACCTTATTTATCTAGATACCATTAAAAGCTCATCACAGCCCTGGCCCGTGTGCTCAGTGGTTAAAGCATCAGCCCGTGCACCAAAAGGTAGTGGGTTCGATTCCCGATCAAAGACATGTACCTCGGTTGCATGTTCTGTACCTGGCTCTGGTCGGGGTGTGTGTGGGAAACAACCAATCAGTGTGTTTCTCTCACATTGACACCTGTCTCTCTCTCTCCCCTCCCTCCATCCTCCCTTCCACTCTATAAAATATCCTCAGATGAGGATTAAAAAATCTCATCACAAGAATTTGGGAAAATAATGTGATTTTCATAGACCACTTGCTCACACTTATGTACAACGAATTCTGACACTTCCTACCAAACAGTAGAATGGAGTACTGATTATATTTCACTTTTTTGTTACTGTTAATCCTCACTAGAAGATATTTTTCCCATTGATTTTTAGAGAGAATGGAAGGGAGGAGGGGTAGAGAGAGACAGAGAAATTGATGTGAGAGAGAGACATTGATTGGTTGCCTCCCACATGCACCCCAGTTAGGGCTGGGGATCTAACCTGCAACCCAGGTATGTGCCCTTGACTGGGAATTGAGCCCATGCCTCTGGTGCGTGGGCCAACAGTCTAACAACCACTGTTTTGTTTTTTGTGTGTTTTAAAATATATATTTTTTTATTGATTTCAGAGAGGAAAGGAGAGAGAAAGAGAGATAGAAACATCAATGATGAGAGAGAACCAATGTTGGGCTGACTCCTGCCCGCCCCACACTGGGGATCAAGCCCACAATCTGGGCATGTTCCCTGACCAGGGAATTGAACCGTGATCTCTTGGTTCATAGCTTGACGCTCAAGCACCGAGCCACACCAATTGGACTCACCACTGTTACACACCAGCCAGTGCTACATATATATATTTTTGGTGTGGGGGGCGCTACATATTTTCGTATTACATATGTTTCATTTTTGTGTTATCTCCATACCAGACTTTTAAGTTTTTGTGATTGAGTGTAGTGATTCTCTATGTTTTCCAGTTAAATATATGAGATTGACTGGTTATAAAATACAGTAGTGTCTTTTGTACTTTGTCTGATTAATTACATAGAAAAGAAAGCTAAGTTATTCTTCATGTTCTGTGGGCTGACATTAAATTGTATTTATTCTTCAACTCCACTGGCCCTTTTCTACTTTCTGGGGGGCAAAAAACACCTAAGTCAGAAACCATGCCCTTCTCACACACTTTTTTGCTGGCCACTGTCAATATCTGGATAATGACTACGGAACCCTTTTAAAGATTGCTTTGACGTAGTATAACACTCAGTTAATATAGAATCTTACAACTCTAAAACTCCAATAGTTCATAGAGGTCGTCTGGACTCTTGTATTCCAGATCATAAAATAGTACCCTGAATATATATAAATTTAATGATGTGCTCTAAACTTCTTTTATTCTATCTTCTTTGAGTCTCACACTACCCTGATAGATGGTCAAGGTGGTATTGTCATTCCTACTTTACCCATAAGGAAACAATTTCAGTTAAGGGCTTGGGCTCTATTCCAATTCCTTTTTTTAAAAAATTCTTTATTGTTGAAAGTATTATATATGTCTCCTTTATTGCAATTCTTTTAAACCCTAATCCCAGTATAGTTTATCACTAACCCAGCTGTTCTTCTTGAATCCTACTTACCTCAAAGTATTTTTGTTTCACTTGTAAATTCATTTCAGAGTAACTGGGTTGCAATGGTTTATGGTCTGACTCCTGAGACTTTCTTTGCCCACTAGAGATACCCTCTCTGAAGACTTCAAGTTTCTTTGTGTGTATGTATGTGTGTGTGTTTTGCTTCCAGGATGCTCAAACTACTCAGTGTCTCATTGTTACTTAAATCCAAAGCAACTATTTCCAACCCTATGTTCCTTCCTGTCTTTTGGCTGAGTGCCGGCTGGGAAGATCAGTTTGTCACAGGTTGTGTGGTACTAACCCTCCTTGTATCATTATATTATTGCTGCCCAGTGAAAGTCAGACTACATATCTTTTTTTTTTAAATCTCTTTTTATTTATTAAGAAAACATCTTGCCCTGGCTGATGTAGCTCAGCAGTTAGAGTCAATTTGTGCACCAAAGGGTTGTGGGTTCAATTTCTGGTCAAGGGCATGTACCTGTGTTGCAGGTTCTTTGGCCCTGGTTGGGGCAAGTGCTGGAGGTAACCAATCAATGTGTCTCACTCCCATGTCTCTCTCTCTCTCTCTCTCTCTCCCTCTCTCCCCCCCCCTCTCCCCCTCCCTCTCTCTCTCTCTCTCTCAGTTTATTCTTATAATATTATTTATTAATTATTATATTACTTTTCATATGAACAACGGTAAACCTCCTTTGCCCCACCCTGTATATGCATGCTTCCTTTGTTATGTGTAGTTCTGAATACATGTAGACTGCTTGGGAAAGCAGGACATCCATGATATGAGAGTTCTGAGTGACAGTGGATCCGTCTGCTTTCCCAGATTATTTTTGAGCAGCTCTCACTGGGGGTGGCTCTGGCCTCTGCACTCAGATGCAGATCAGCAGGCACTCATTTTCTCATTCTTGCCTTCTGTATGGTGCACTTTTAAGGTCACAACAGTTTGCCTTTTAGTAGAGCTATAGTTCCCAAAACAAATTAAGAAATGCCCGGTCACTTCCTCTCCTCTGTACTAGATGGCAAAGGCCTAAAAGCATCCCTTGAATCCTGTCCTTTACTTTTGAGCCTCCATTTACTACCAAAAGAAGAATTCATTTTCCCTCAGGCTCAGAGTCAACAGAATAAGGCTTTTGCAGGAATAGGTGAGCATTGCTAGGCTAATGGCTGGATTAAGATATTTATTTCTATGTCGATTTTGCCTGCCACAAGCCTTTCTCATCTCCTTTATGGTTTATTAATTTCTGTGATCAGGAGAAGAGGTACTGGGAAAATCTTTAAAATATGTACTTAGAACATTGGGAACCTCTGGTTTACAAGAGTAAATGTAAACTATAATAAATGTGATGTATTTTCCAGGAAAAAAATCTTTGGGAGATTATTGGTATCTTTTTGAGTATCTTTTTTCTGTATTTAAATACGAATAAATAGGAATGAGGTGGACCCCGAAAAAAGTTTTTTTTAAAAGATATTTTTATTGATTTCTGAGTGGAAGAAGAGGGAGAGAGAGATAGAAACATCAATGATGAGAGAGAATCATTGATCGGCTGCCTCCTGTATGCCCCATACTGGGGATCAAGCCTACAACCTGGGTATGTATCCTTGACTGAAATCAAACCCAGGACCCTTCAAGTCCACAGGCTGACTCTCTATCCACTTAGCAGACGGGCTAGGGCTGGTCCCAAAATTTTAATGATTATTTATCTTTGAGTGATGGAAATTTGGGTGATTTTCTTTTAGCTTTATTTTATTTTAAATATATTTTTATTGATTTCAGAGAGGAAGGGAGAGGGAGAGAGAGAAACATCAATGATGAGAAATAATCAGTAATCAGCTACCTCCTGCATGCCCCACACTGGGGATTGAGTCCACAACCTGGGCATGTGCCCTGACCAGGAATCGAACTGTTACCTCCTGGTTCATAGGTCAAAGCTTAACCACTGAGCCATGCCAGGAGGCTGTTTTAGCTTTAAAAATACTCTTTGCCCTGGTAGCTCAGTTGATTAGAGCATCATCCCAATACACCAAGGTTGCAGGTTTGATCCCCAATCAGAGTACATATAAGAATCAACTAATGAATGCATAAATAAGTGAAACAGCAAATTTCTCTTTCTCTCTTCCTTCTTCTTTTTCTCTAAAATCAATCAGTAAATAAAAAATACTATCTATTTTTTAAAGTATATAATAAACATTTTTCTTAAAATTATATTTTTAAGGTTTATCAAAAACAAGATATGTTTTAGAAAGTATATGCAAATAGCTTAATCCAGCTTCTCAATATTGAAAGATGTATTTATAAGAAATTTTCTGTCCAATATAGTGAGCTTGGTTGTTTGCCGTTGGCATGACATACCCTACTGAGCTAGCCTCATGGGAGGTGGGAGGTAAGGCCTCTTTGTCTTCTCATCTGTTTAAAATTGTTGGAAGGAAAAACGAGCTTTTCTTCCCACACTCACGTTTAGCCAGGAAAGCCCTTTTTAAGGGGCAACATTTTATTTTCTATTTCCAATCTTATCTTTTCTCCCTCTTCCCTAAGGGATAAATATCAGCCTACGAATGAGTGACAGTTGCTAAGCTCAGCCAGTGTCAAATTGCAGCAGATTGAAAGTGGAAGGATAAGGAAGCCAACTAGCTTCCTAGTACCTTCGGAGTTGGATTCACCTGTGTGACTTCACATTTAGATCTTTATTGCTCTCATAAACACTTTTTTACCCTAGAAAGTCCAGAATTTGGCTCTGTTGTACATGAGAAACCCAGATCTGTAGGCAAATATAGACTTAGTGACTCTAACACATATGTGACCCTAGCAGCTCAGCCTTTACCCTCTTGGCCTCATCTTTCCATTGGTAGAAATACAGAGGGCCAAGACACCTTGTTTGGAAGAAGAGGGTGATGCCCATTTTCATAACCAACCAGTAAATATGGACTAATATGTTCATAGTTGTACTATTTGTTGTAACCAAACCCAATGCAAAAGATGTTTTATATACTTCGTTACCTCTAGTACTGTATCTGTGATGTCATCATAGGAAGTTAATATATTTTAGCTCTGTTAACTGAGAAATTAAACACTTTAGCTTCTTTTGGATTCTTTCAAACAAACCTAAAATTATCTTCCTTGAATGATTAAATTTGAAATGATTAAGCACTATAATTGAATCTCCATCAACCTGGCTAAAATGGTTGCTCTGCTCTGGTGATTCCTTGATACCCTGTCCTACCCAGTTTGTGGGTCCACCCAAACTGCTTCCAGTGACTTCTTCATACAGATTGCCTGTCTTCTCTCATGTTGGAGAATTTCTTAAAACATATCAAAAGTCCGCAAACCCCAAACAAGCCGCATCTGGCCTCAGTGTGCCCTGTACCACTTGCTAAATGGCCTCAGGCCCAGCACTAGCAGCAGCCAGCCACATTTCACAGCTTGGCATCTCACAGGCACCCCTAAGCCCAGCACAAGTAGCAGCCATCTGCGGATTGCTCTGTAGCTCATGCTGGGCACAGGCGGCAGCTGATCTTGACCAGCACTTACTGGGAGGCTCCAGAACCAGCACAACCAGTGAACAGATTCAGACCACACCAGAGCATAACCAACCACCTCCATGAGTGACATTCAAGGGACAAATTTGTTGGGCACTAGAGCCCTGCTGAAGTGAGTCCTACTCTGTCTTGCTCTGTGAGGTTGGCTCTTGCACAGCAGCTCCAGGGCTATGGTCACAGCCAATTCTCATAGCTAATTAGCTTAGGGGTATAGCACTTGTATTGATGTGGCAACAGCATTTAAGGCTTAACTACAACAGGAGGGTGCACCTAGAGTGCCCAGCTTGGGTGACCAGGTAGACTGTGCCACTGGGCCCTACAGAACATGTACTATATAAGGCCACTCTCCCAAGAATGGGAGATGTAGCAGCTCTTCCTAAACATAGAAACAAACACTGGGAGGCTGCCAAAATGAGAAGACAAAGAAACATGTTCCAAATGAAAGAACAGAACAAATAACCCAGAAAAGAACTAATATAAAATGGAGACAAGCAATCTACCAGACGTAGAGTAACAACACTGGTTACAAGTTTGCTTAATGAACTTAGAGGAAGAATGGATGAAGTTAGTGAGTACTTCAACAAAGAGATGTAAAAGAACATAAAAGTGGAGATAGAAAACATAAAATTGGACCAGTTAGAAATGAAGAATACATTACAAAGAATCAACGGTAGATAAAGCAAAGGATCAAATCAGCGATTTGAAAGATAAAGAAGCAGAAAACATCCAATTAGAAAAGAAAAAAGAAAAAAATCTTAAAGAGAATAGTTTAAGGAGTCCCTGGGACAACTTTAAGCATACCAACATTAGCATCATGGGGTTATTGGAAGGAGAAAAGAGAACAAAGAATTTAAAATCTATTTGAAAAAAACAATAATGGAAAACTTCTCTAGGGGAGAAACCAAGATGGCGGCATAGGTAAACACCTATACTGCTGCCTCGCACAACAATTTCAAAACAGCAACTGGAAGACAGAGCGGACATCGTCCAGAACCACCGGAAAGCTGGCTGAGTGGAAATTCTACAACTAGAAGGAAAGATTAAAGGACATTGAGACCTAGAGGAGCTGTGGAGGACAGAGGTGCAGAGCAGAAAGGGCGGGCGACTGAATATGTGGCTGGCTTACTCACGGCATGCAGAGAGGGCGGGCAGCAAGCACGCAGCTAGCTTTCTTGTTCGGGAGGGAAACAAAACCTCCCGACTGCACTGAAATCCAGTTCCGGGTGAGACTTTTGGGTACCCAGAGTCATTTGGGGAGAAACTGGGCTGTCTGGCAGCAGGCAAAACTCGAGGGCAGCCTTCTCTCAGAGGTGCGTGCAGCCATTGCCGCAGGACACAGACACAGGGGCCTTGTAGGGCGGGGCTGACGGGAAACCAAGGCTGTCTGCTCCACCCCGAGACTCCACCCCATCCAAGCTGAGCACAGAAGCTCTCCCAGGGGAGACACAGCTGATCCTTACAGCCAATTGGCCTGGAGGTCAACTCCCCCCAGTGATACTAACAACAATCTAGGCTTAACTACAACAAGACTGTGCACACAGCCCACAAAGGGGCACACCAAGAGTGTCCACCTCAGGTAACTGGGGAGGCTGAGCCACTGGGCCCTGCTAGGACACCTAGCACACAAAGCCACTCCATCAACTCAGGGAAGCAGCCGAAATGCAGAGACAAAGAGGCAGGTCACAAATGAAGGAAATGGAGGGAAGTAAAAACTGGATATAGAGTTCAAAACCACAGTTATAAGGTTTTTTAAGAATTTCCTAGAAAAGGCTGATAAATTTAACAAGACCCTCGAGGATATGAAAAAGGATCAACTAGAAATTAAGCATATACTGACTGAAATAAAAAATATTATACAGAGACCTAAAAGCAGACTAGAGGATTGCAAGAACCAAGTCAAAGATTTAGAATATAAAGAAGCAAAAAACACCCAACTGGAAAAGCAAAAAGAATCCAAAACGTTGAAGATAGTGTAAGAAGCCTCTGGGATAGCTTCAAACATACCAACATCAGAATTATGGGGGTGCCAGAAGAAGAGAGAGAGCAAGATACTAAAAACCTACTTGAAGAAATAGTGACCAAAAACTTCCCCCACCTGGTAAAAGAAATAGACTTACAAGTCCAGGAAGCACACAGAACCCCAAACAAAAGGAATCCAAAGAGAACCACACCAAGACACAGTATAATTAAAATGCTAAGAGCAAAAGACAGAGAATATTAAAAGCAGCAAGAGAAAAACAGTTAGTTACCTATAAGGGAGCACCCATACGACTGTCAGCTGATTTCTCAACAGAAACTATGCAGGCCAGATGGGAATGGCAAGAAATATTCAAAGTGATGAATACCAAGAAACTACAACCAAGATTACGCTATCCAGCAAAGCTATCATTCAGAATTGAAGGGCAGATAAAGAGCTTCACAGATAAGGAAAAGCTAAAGGAGTTCATCACCACCAAACCAGAATTATAGGAAATGCTGAAAGGTATTCTTTAAGAAGAGGAAGAAGAAGAAAAAGATAAAGATAAAAATTATGAACAAATACGTATCTATCAACAAGTGAATCTGAAAACCAAGGGAATAAAAAATTTGATGAACAGTATTAACTGGTGAATATAATAGAATTCGGGGCATAGAAAGGGAGTGAACTGACAATTCTTGGGGGAAAGGAGGAGTGAGGGGTGCGGGAAGAGACTGGACAAAAAGCATACACCTATCAGGGGGAGGTAAGGGCAGAGGGTGGGGTAGGAACCTGGTGGAGGGGAGCTATGGGGGGAAGAAAGGAACAATTGTAATACCTGAACAATAAAGATTTATTAAATTAAAAAAAAAAAACTTCTCTAACTTGATGGAGGAAGTAGACATACAGCCCAGGAAGTGTTGAGAATCCCAAACCAGATGAACCCAAAGAGGCCCACACCAGGACACATCATAATTAAAATGTTAAGGGTAAAGGGCAAAGAGAATCTTAAAAGCAGCAAGAGAAAAGCAATTAGTTATCTACAAGGGAGCTCCTAGAAGGCTGTTAGCTGATGTATCAATAGAAACTTTGTAGGCCAAAAGGGATTGGCACAAAATACTCAAAGTGATGAAAAGCAAGGACTTACAACCAATATTACTCTACCCAGCAAAATTGTCATTTAGATAGAAGAAATAAAGAGCTTCCCAGACAATAAAAAGCTAAAGAAGTTCATCACCACCAAACCAGTATTACAAGAAATGTTAAAGGCTCTTCTTGCCTTAGCTGGGTGGTTCAGTTGGTTCAATCATCAGCCCATACACTAAAGGGTCACAGGTTTGATTCTCAGTCAAGGGCATGTACCCGGGTTTCAGGTTCAGTGCCCAACCCAGTCAGAGTGCATGCAGAAAGCACCCAATCAATGTGTCTCTCTTACATCGATGTTTCTCTTTGTATCTCTCTTTTTCTCACTCTTTCCCTCCCCCTCCCCCCTTTTTCCACTCTCACAACAAATCAATGGAAAAAATGTCCTTTGGTGAAGATTAACAACAACAACAACAAAAATTGTCCAGGGCACCAAAATGTTGCATGGGTTCGATCCCCGGTTAGGACACATGTGAGAGGACACATTGATATTTCTCTCTCTTTCTTAAAAAAAAAAAAAAAAAGAAACATTCCTGGGCTCTGACTAGGGTAGCTGAAATATTTAGAGCAGGGGTCCTCAAACTATAGCCCTCGGGCCACATGTGGCCTGCCAAGGACATTTATCCGGCCCGCTTGGTGATTTTGCTGCTGCTGCCTGTCCTGCTTAGCAGCCGACTTGTCCCGGGCCCGCAGTGCGCATGTGTGGAAATTTTTTTTTTTTTTTAATATAGTCTGGCCCTCCAATGGTCTGAGGGCCAGTGAACTGGCCCCCTGTTTAAAAAGTTTGAGGACCCCTGATTTAGAGCAAGCATGTCAAACTCAAAGGCTAACACAGGCCAAATAAACAAGGTTTAAGTTTATGTGGGCCGCAAAAAAAGAAAAGCTTCAATTTTCATAGAAACGTAGGTTTATTTTGATAGAGACATGCTGAATACAAAGGGCTGAAGTAAATGAGTAATCGTTAACATAAAATAATAAAACATTTTAATAAAAATTAATATTTTTTCTTAAACATTAACTTACCAGACATTGAATAACTGCACAAATTAATAAGTGTAATGCAAATAAACCTATTTTTCTTGTTCTCCAAAAGAGAAATATTTCCTGTTGCACACACCAAACAAGTCAGTACAAGACTAATGACGTGGCAATCGGCTGCTAAAATATTCGCTGCTAGTATTAGTGGAGAGAAATGGTGCACCTGCGCTTAAGGTGCATAAGGAAAATGAATGCAACACGATTATAGTAATCAGTCATTAGCGAATGGTGCAGTTTGTTATTAATAATTATGTATAACAGGATATTGTAAAAATTAAGTCACGAAATTTTTTTTATATATTTTATTGATTTTTTACAGAGAGGAAGGGAGAGGGATAGAGAGTTAGAATCATCAATGAAAGAGAAACATCCATCAGCTGCCTCCTGCACACCCTCTGCTGGGCATGTGCCCGCAACCAAGGTACATGCCCCTAACTGGAATCAAACCTGGGACCTTTCAGTCTGCAGGCCAATGCTCTATCCACTGAGCCAAACCAATCAGGGCAATTCACTTCATTTTTATTAAAACGTTTCTTACATACTGTTATATTGGCTGGGCTGCAAAAATATTTGTTGTGGTCTGTGAGTTTGACATGCTTGGTTTAGAGCGTCATCCTGATACGCCAAGATTGAGGGTTAGATCCCCAGTCAGGGCACATACAAGAATCAACCAATGAATGCATAAATAAGTGGAATAACAAATTGATCTTTCCCTCTTTCGATCTACCCCCTTTCTCTCTAAAATGAATAAATAAAAATTAAGATAAAAAGACGTATCTGCACGTGAGGATTTATTAAAGAGGTGTTTTTGTTTTTGTTTTTAAATATATTTTTATTGATTTCAGAGAGGAAGGGAGAGGGAGAGAAAGGGAGAAACATCAATGATGAGAGAGAAGCATTGATTGGCTGCCTCCTGCATGCCCTTCACTGGGGATCGAGCCCACAACCCGGGCATGTGCCCTTGACTGGAATTGAACCTGGGATTCTTCAGTCCGCAGGCTGATGCTCTATCCACTGAGCCAAACCAGCTAGGGCAAGAGGTCGTGTTCTTCTTGAAGAATAAAAAAATAAATAAAAATAAGGAATATTAAAATGGCAATTAAGTACATATATATCAATAATTACTTTAAATGCAAAAGGATTAAATGCACCAATCAAAAGACATAGGGTTGCTAAATGAATAACAAGTCTCTTACATATGTCTAAAATAGACTCACTTCAGATGGAAAGACACACAGACTGAAAAAAAAGGGATGGAAAAATATTTCATGGAAACAAAAAAAAGCTGGGGTAGCAACATTTATACCTGTCAAAATAGAGTTTACAACAAAACCTATAACAAGATAACAAAGGACCCAGCAATTCCACTTCTTGGTATTTATCTGAAGAAACCCAAAACACAAAATCGAAAAGACATGCACCTATATGTTCATTGCAGCATTATTTAGAATAGCCAAAATATGGAAGCAACCTAATTGTCCATCAGTAGATGAACGGATAAAAAGTGGTGCATATATACAATGAAATATAACTCAACCGTTAAAAAAAAAAAAAAGAATGAAACCTTGCCATCTGCAACAACATGAATAGACCTAGAATATATTGGTGCTGAGTGAGATAAGTCAGGCAGAGAAACACAAATGCCATATGATTTCACTTATATGTGGAACCTTAAAAAAAACAAAATAAATGAACAAGCGGACCGGAAACAGACTCGATACAGAAAACATTTGAGGGAGGGTTGCCAGATTGCTGGGGGGATGGGTGAAAAAGGTGAAGGGATTAAGAACAAATGGGTAGTTGCAGAACAGTCACAGGAATGAAAAGTACAGCATAAGGAAATATGATCAATAATATTGTAATAACTGTATAATTTTAGATGGGCACTAGACTTATCAAGGGTGATCACTTGGAAGGTTATATAAATGTCCTATCACTGGGTTATATACCTAAAACTAATATAATGTTGTATGTCAACTGTAATTGAAAAACAAAAATTATTTTAAAAAAGAAAAGCTATGAAAAAAAGGTTAAAAAATTGAAATGGTTGAGAACTATGCTTTAGAAGAGAGAAGCATTAGGGTTTTTATCTAGATAATGATCTAAGAGGTGAAACGTTTAAGTTTGAGAAGTAGATAAACTTATAAAGGGAAATAATTTTATATCACTCTATAACATGTGCTTGTTTTGTTTTTACGTGCCCCCCTTTTTTTTAATAGATGCACACAAATACACATACACACACACAAAATGATCTACTTTGCTTTCTGCCTCCTTGGAGTTGGTACCAGTGCTACCATCCATGTTAAAGCATGGGCCTCATCCCCTCTTGCTGTGCTTTCTTTAATTCTCTTCTGCAGACAAGCTTTATTTCTTGCCTTCTTGGAACCAATTCCAGAACTAAACCATTCTGTGTGTACTGAACAGAGACAGTACATACAAACCCCCAGCAATTACTGCCTTCTCTGCTACAGGAAACGGAGAAGGCAATAATTCTAGGGGTTGATTTCTATAACAACTGAGTTTTCGTTAACTCAGTTGACTTGCCATAAAGTTGTTATCTTTGTTTTTCTGTTGTGATAAAAAGTGCATTAATTAAATTTTATTATATCAATTGTCTACCATCACTAAGAAATTGCAAACCATAAGTTATTAAGTTTTAACCAAGATTTAAAAAATTCATATCTTCATATAAAGTAGATTTATTTTGTGTCCAAAGCAATTTTGGTGAATATCAGAGACTTTTAACTTTTGAATCTTCCAGGTTTTCCCAAGAAAGTCTCTTTTTCAGTTTTTCTTTTTCTTTTTTCTCTTTGTAGTGGACGTTCGGGAGCAATAAAAATAAGAAGAAAGGAAAGACCAGAAAAATAGAGAAGAAAGGAACCATGAAGAAACAGGCCAATAAAACTGCTTCATCAGGCAGTTCGGACAAAGACAGTTCAGCTGAGAGCTCAGCCCCTGAGGAAGGTGAGCCAAGTAGCCCAGACCCTGGGAGTGAATTCCCATTCTTATCAGGTTGAAGATGCAGAGTCAGAAATGTAGAGAAACGTGCATGCATTACGGCAGCTCATAACATTTCAGTGGTCATGGATCCTTTGAGAAGCTAAATGAAGAAAGAAAAATACATACAGTTCCGAAGATTAATGAGTTCTGTGAAACCCATCCAGGAAACCCATGAGGTGTACCTGCATTAGAGTTTCATCTTACTTTACCCTGACCTACCTTTCCCTCTTTCTTATGTATGGTCTGACTGAGGAGGAAAATCCTTGAACCGATACAAAACTGAGTGAAAAAATTTATTAGGAATTCACTAATCAATTTAATAACTCACTAAAACATTGATTTTTTTAATGTCAACTAATAAATGTAGAAGTGATAGAAGAATCACCATTTTTCAGCCATCAGTAATAATTGATTTACTCAAGAGTTATCAATGACTGTTAAATCACTGGGTGAGAGTTTGTTGGAAGTAAGATATTTACAGTCTCAAAGCATCTCCCCATTATACTTAATAACTACAAAGAAGAAAAAAGTGCCTTTATAATGCAGAAATCTACGGGATACTACCTTACCCCAAAATCTAAATTAATATCACTAGTAATTGGACAAACAGATATCAGGTGCTTCCTGATGTGATACTTTGAAAAGGACACAATTACTTAGGAAGTATTGTTGCCAAAAAGTCATAACCTGGATAGTGCTTGATGAAACCAACCAACCGAAATTGGGGACATTTGATAACTGTGGCTATTTAAGTTTGAATTAATTAAAACTTAAACATTGAGTCAGTTGCATTAGCCACATTTCAATTGCTCGGTAGCCACATGTGGTGGCTACGGCTCAGATAAAGAATATTTATTACCTCATAAAATTCTGTTAGATAATATTTGGACTTATACTCCTCAAAACTTAAATGGCATGAAAGACAAAAAAAAAAAAAAGGTTGTTGCAGATTAAAGGCTACTAGAGAGACATGGCAACCAAATGCAATGTGTGATCCTAGATTGGGTTCCTCTTTGGCTGAAAAGTGGCTATAAAGAACTATGTTAGAACAACTGGTGAAATTTGAATAAGGAGTGTGTTAGATGAAGGTATTCCATCAGTGTTAAACATTCTGAATTTGATAATTGTATAATTGGTTATGTAAAAGACTGTCTTTCAGGAGAAGTGTTTAGGTGTAAAGGGTTACAATCTCTGCAACTTACTTTCAGTTCAGCAAAATGAATAATAAAAATGTATACATTATTTTATATAAGTAGACAGAAAGTAAATTGGCAATGTTGACAATGTGTAAACCTAAGTTAAAAGATATATGGCCCAGCTGGCATGGCTCAGTGGTTGAACACAATCTATGAACTAGGAGATCATGGTTTGATTCCCAGTCAGGGCAGTGCCCGGGTTGCAGCTTCATCCCTAGTGTGGGGCATACAGGAAACAGTTAATCAATGATTCTCTCTCATCATTGATGTTTCTATCTCTCTCTCCCTCTCCCTTCTTCTCTGAAATCAATAAAATATATTTTATTAAAAAACGTATGGGCCCGGCCAGTGTGGCTCAGTGATTGAGCATCGACCTATGAACCAGGAGGTCATGATTCAATTCCTGGTCAGGGCACAGGAATTGTGCCCTGACCAGGAATTGATCCCCAGTGTGGGGCCTGCAGGAGGCAGCCAATCAATGATTCTAATCATTGATGTTTCTATCTCTCTCCCTCCCTTCCTCTCTCTGAAATCAATAAAAATATTGAAGGGGAGAAAAAAGGATGTGGGGGAACTCTGGCCAGTGTTACCAGCTGGTTAGAGTGTCAGCCAGCTCACTGAAGGTCTTGGGTTTGATTCCTGGACAAGGGCACATACCTGGATTGGGGTTCACTCCCTGACATGGTTCAGGCACGTGTGGGAAGCAGCCAGTAACTATGGATGAGATACATCAGTGTGTCTTTTCTCTCCCTCCCTCCCTTCCACTCTCTGAAAAGCAGTGGAAAAAATATCCTCAGTTCAGGATTAAAAAATAAAGATGTATGGGAATCACCTATTCTTACACCTTTTTTCTTTAGGTCTGAAATTTTTTCAAAAGTAAAAAGTTTAAATTAGAAAGAACATGCTGGTTTTTATTCCAGCCTAAATTTCCCTAACCTGTGCTTGCATTTGTCAAAGGCAGACCAAAGACTGTTCCCAAAGGAGAAGAGATGGCCATATGCCATTTTACCTAGGAGGGCCAAGGAGTAATGATGATTAACACTGAGTCACCTTGGCCTGTCTTCTCTAGTAGAGCCTAATCTTCTGTTCGCCCTTTGTGGCAGGTGAAGTGTCGGATTCTGACAGCAACAGCTCCTCCTCTAGTTCAGACTCTGATTCCTCTTCTGAAGATGAAGAGTTCCATGATGGCTACGGGGAAGACCTCATGGGGGATGAGGAGGACAGGGCGCGTCTGGAGCAGATGACAGAGAAGGAAAGAGAGCAAGAACTCTTCAACCGCATCGAGAAGAGGGAGGTGTTGAAAAGAAGGTAAGGTTATAGTTCCTTAATGAGTAAATAAAATAATAAATTAATCTTCCAAAATTCACATTTGAAGCCCTATCTCTATAGGATTTAAGTAATTAAGACGAGATTTATTATTATTATTATTGTTGATGTTAATCCTCTCTGAGGATTTTATTTTTTAATATATATTTTATTGATTTTTTACAGAGAGGAAGGGAGAGGGATAGAAAGTTAGAAACATCGATGAGAGAGAAACATCGATCAGCTGCCTCCTGCACACCTCCTACTGGGGATGTGCCTGTAACCAAGGTACATGCCCTTGACCTTGGGACCCTTCAGTCCATAGGCCGACGCTCTATCCAGTGAGCCAAACCAGCCAGGGCTCTGAGGATATTTTTACATTGATTTTTAGAGAATGGAAAGGAGGGGAAGAGATAGAGAGAAACATCGATGTGAGAAATAACACAGTGATTGGTTGCCTCCCACATTGGGCCCGACTAGGGTCACCAGGGCCAGGGATTAAGCCTGCAACCGAAGTACGTGCCCTTGACCAGAAATCGAACCTGGGACTCTTCAGTCCATAAGCTGATGCTCTGTCCACTGAATCAAACTGGCTAGGGCGGGATTTATCATTATTATTTACAAATTAGGTATCTCACTATCTTTCCATGTTTCTTTTTTTTTTTTTTCTTAATTAAATCTTTATTGTTCAGATTATTACAGGTGTTCCACTTTTTTTTCCCCCATAGCTCCCCTCCACCTGATTCCCCACCCCACCCCATGCCCTTACCCCCTGCCACTGTCTTCATCCATAGGAGTAAGATTTTTGTCCAATCTCTTCCCGCACCCCTCACACTTGCTTCCCCTGAGAATCGTCAGTCCACTCCCTTTCTATGTCCCTGATTCTAATATATTCACCAGTCCATTCTGTTCTTCAAATTTTTTGTTCACTTGATTTTTAGATTCACTTGTTGGTAGGTATGTATTTGATGTCATTTTGTTGTTCATAATTTTTATCTTTACCTTTTTCTTCTTCTTAAAGAATACCTTTCAGCATTTCATGTAATCCTGGTTTGGTGGCGATGAACTCCTTTAGCTTTTTCTTGTCTGTGAAGCTCTTTATCTGACCTTCAACTCTGAATGATAGCTTTGCTGGGTAGAGTAATCTTGGCTGTAGGTTCTTGCTGTTCATCACTTTGAATATTTCTTGCCACTCCCTTCTGGCCTGCATAGTTTCTGCCGAGAAATCAGCTGACAGTCGTATGGGTACTCCCTTGTAGGTAATTAACTGTTTTTCTCTTGCTGCTTTTAATATTCTCTCTTTGTCTTTTGCCCTTGGCATTTTAATTATGATGTGTCTTGGTGTGGTCCTCTTTGGGTTCCTCTTGTATGGGGTTCTGTGAGCTTCCTGAACTTGTAAATCTATTTCTTTCACCAGGTAGGGAAAGTTTTCTGTCATTATTTCTTCTAATAGGTTTTCAATATTTTGCTCTCTCTCTTCTTCTGGCACCCCAAAAATTCGGATGTTGTTTCGCTTAAAGTTGTCCCAGAGGCTCCTTACATTATCTTCATATTTTTGGATTCTTTTTTCTTTTTGTTTTTCTGGTTGGATGTTTTTTGTTTCCACATATTTCAGATCTTTGGTTTGATTCTTGGGGTATGTTGATCTACAGTTGAGTTTCTATATATTCTTTATTTCAGACAGTGTATGCTTCATTTCTGACTGATCCTTTTCCATTTTTTTGGCATTCTCATTAAGGTCCTTGAAGGTCTCACTAAGCTCCTCAAAAGTGTCATCAAGTTTCTCGGCGGTTTTTAGAAGATTCCTGAGTAACCTTATACATGTGATTCTGAACTCTATGTCATCCAGTAGTTTGCTTTCCTCCGTTTCTTTCATTCGTGACATGTTTCTTTGTTTCTGCATTTTGGCTGCTTCCCTGTGTTGATGGAGTGGCTTTGTGTGGTAGGTGACCTATAGGGGGCAGTAGCTCAGCCTCCCCAATCACCTGATGTGGATGCTCTTGGTACACCCCTTTGTGGGCTGAGTGCAAAGTCTTGGTGTAGTTAAGCCTGAATTACTGTTGGTACGCTGGGAGGAATTGACCTCCAGGCCAATTAGCTGTGAGCACTCCCTGTGTCTATAATGGAAGAAGTGCTGCGCTGAAGACACGCTTATTGGGCAGGACTTGTTTCAGTGGGGCTTTGGTGCTCACTGAGTCTGCCTCTTGAATGGGTCACTTATGGATGTGAGGAGTTGAAATCTGGTGTCTCACACTGACCACTAGGTACACTGGCTTCTGGATCTCCAATGGGGTTCAGGTCAGCTACTGTCTGAGGCCACTCAGCAGGAGCTACAGTGAGAGCTGCAGTTTTCTCCTCTTTGCTTGGGGTTTGGAGGTTTTGGAGCTGTCTGACCCGGGCTGCAAGTTTTCTAGGTTAAGCTGTGATAGGGCAGGCTTTCTTATGCTAATTGAGCTGCTTGGAGCTTGGGTGGGTTTGTAGGTTGTGTGGGGCGGGGTCTCAGGGCGTCACTAGGTTAGGGCGTGGCAAACAGCAATGGCTGCTAGTTAGCCGGCTCTGTGTCCCCGACCGCGTCCTGGAGTCCTGTGCCCCAGTGCCGTAAACAATTATTCCTGTGCGCAGCTCTGCAAGCAAGCCTCTCTCACTGGCAGACAGTCCAGCTTCTCCCCGTAGGAGTTTGGGTCCCCCGTGTCTCCCCAGAGACTGGATTTCAGAGTAATCGGGGGCTTGTCTCCGTTGGGGGTTGAAAAAAGCAACGCACCCAGTCGCCCGCCGCTAGCCCGGATCACGCACCTCCGTACCTCAGCTTTTCAGCGCTCGTGCACGTCTCAGTGCTCTTTTCTCTTTCCTTCTAGTTGTAGAACTTCCACTCAGCCAGCTTTCCCGTGGTTCTGGGTGATAGACGTTTTGTCTTTTAGTTGCAGTTTAAATTGTTGTGGGAGGCAGCAGTTTAGGTGTTTACCTACGCCGCCATCTTGGATTCCTCCTCCATGTTTCTTTTGTATGTTTTTCAAAACTCAAATGTTAAATTGCTGTTTGATATTCAGAAGCCATGTTTAAATGGCAAAAGTTCTTCCTTATCTCCTAAGAGAATTTTAAGGTAAAAATAAGCATAGCTTTGTCTCAGGAAATAAACTAGTCCTCAGAACTAGGATCCTTCCCTACCTACTCTATATCAAAAACAGAAACTTTTTTTTGGCAGCAGTTAGTTCTATTTCATCTGGGATCCTGCTTATCCCTTCTAGAGACCATATTAAGTATGGTGAGTTATCCTAGACAAGAATGTTTTGGCTTTTAGTCAGCAGCAACTAATAGACATTTCGTTTGAGTGTGAATGCTTCCAACGTTACCTGTATTGGAACAAACAGGATTTAAGAAACTGTGCTGGAGTTGCCAACTGGTTTGGGATGACTCTTAGAAATAGTATTTCTGAAATGTGGGAAATATAACAAGAGGTTCTTGTATAAGGTCAATGGGGCCCCATGAGAAAATCACAAAGTATCTCAAGATAAGCCACCCATTTATCTCAAGGTTTTTATTATATATTGGTTTTTACTTTTTCACCTAATGCAAATGAAGCAGTTGACTGATTCGGTGACTTCTTTTAGTGACTGGAAGAATGTTTACAGTGACGATAATTAAGACAGAAGTTCTGAGCCATTCACAGAAAATTGAGGTGTTTTTTTTAATCCTCACCTGAAGAGCGAGGATATTTTTTTCTATTGATTTTTCTTTTCTTTTTTTTTTTTAGAAAGAGTGGAAGGGAAGGGGAGGGAGGGAGTGGGAAAGAGAGAGAAAGAGAGAGACATCAACTGGTTGCCTCCTGCTGGCAACCCAACCAGTGCGGGGATTGAACCTATAACCGAGGTATATGACTTCAACTGGGAATTGCACCTGCAACCCTTCAGTCCCCAGGCCAACACTCTTAACCACTGAGCCAAACCAGCCAGGACTGAGATTTTTTTTTTAATAGATCTTTTGTTTAGTAGCAAGGCAGTGCAATAGAGTAACTCAGAAATATTCTCCCTATCTATACTAATAAAATGGTAATATGCTAATTAGACCGGACATCTTCCAGACATCCTTCCAAACAAAGCCATGGTGGCAGGGGCTGAAGCAGAGGTGGTTAAGGGTGATCAGGCCGGCAGGGGAGGGCAGTTAGGGGGCAATCAGGCTGCCAGGGGAGGGCAGTTAGGAGGTGATCAGGCCAGCAGGGGAGTAGTTAGGGGTGATCAGGCCGGCAGGCAGAGGCGGTTAGGGGTGATCAGGTTGGCAGGCAGAGGCAGTTAGGGGTGATCAAGCTGGCAGGGGGGCAGTTAGAGGCATCAGACCAGCAGGCAGAGATAGTTAGGGGCAATCAGGCAGGCAGGCAGGTGAGTGGTTAAGAGCCAGTGGGACTGGATTGCGAGAGGGATGTCCAACTGCCAGTTTAGGCCCAATCCCTGTGTGATTGGGATTGGGCCTAAACTGGCAGTCAGACATCCCCTGAGGGGTCCCAGATTGGAGAGGGTGCAGGCCAGGCTGAGGGACCCCCCCCCACCTCCATGCATGAATTTCATGCAGTGAGCCTCTAGTTTTAAGATAAAGATCATTGTGTAGATCTCAGCAATAATAACTGATTTTTTTATGTAAACACCATTAGCATTCCACTTTATAGCCAGCAGCACCATTAGTTAGATGTTATTTTTATTTATTTATTTTTTAATATTTTTTTTATTGATTTCAGAGAGGAAGAGAGAGATAGAAACATCAATGATGAGATAGAATCACTGATTGGCTGCCTCCTGCACGCCCCCTACTGGGGATCGAGCCTACAACCCAGGCATGTGCCCTTGGCCAGGAACTGAACCTGGGACCCTTCAGTCTGTAGCCGGATGCTCTATCCACTGAGCCAAACCAGCTAGGGCAGTGAGATGTTATTTTTAGTTGTTAGATTCTTCACCTATTCTAAGGCTGCTTTTTTAATTTAAAAATTTTCAAGGTGACTGCAGGCAGCCATCAAAGGTAGCTTGGTCATAGGAAGAGCACTGATATTTTCAGTCAGAAGTCTAGGCTTAATTCCGACTAACTGTTCTGGTGATCTGAATTAGTCACTTTCCCTCTTCCTGCCTCACCTTCCTCTTTGGGGATTGTTGTAAGGTTTGAGTGAGATGATACATATAAGAACATTATGTAAAAGCTATTATTTTAAAAATAATTTTATTGATATATATTTTACACACCATAGAATCCAACCATTTAAATGGTTTTTTATATTCACAAAATTGGGTAAAATCACAATTAATATAAGAACATTTTCATCACCCCAGAAAGAAACCCTCTACTCATTGGTAGTCATTTCTTATTTCCTCTCAAGCCTTCCAACCCTAGACAACCACTAATGTACTTACTGTCTCTATAGATTTGCTTATTTCTGGACATTTTACATAAATGGAATCATATATATAGTCTTTCGTGACTGGCTTCTTTTTTTAAAATATATTTTTATTGATTTCAGAGAGGGAGAGAAAGATAGAAACATCAATGATGAGAGAGAATCATTGATAGGCTACCCTCCTTGCCTGCACACCCACCACTGGGGATCAGGCCCACAACCTGGGCATGTGCCTTGACCAGGAATCAAACTGTGACCTCTTGGTTCATAGGTTGATGCTCAACTGCTGAGCCAGGCATGTGACTGGCTTCTTTTAATTAGAATGTTGTTTAAACTTTATCCACATCGCACATCTGAGTACTTCATTCCTTTTTATAGCTGAATAATATTCCATTTTCCATTGTTATGTATATACTGTTTTTTGTTTATCCATTCATCTGTTGGTTGATATTTGGGTTGTTTTCACTTTTTTGCTATTGTGAATAGTGCTAATATGAACATTCATGTGGAAATATTTGAGTACCTATTTTCAGTTCTTTTAGGTGTATACCTAGGAGTGAAATTGCTGGGTCATATAGTAATTTTATGTTTCCTTTTGAGAAACCACCAAACTGTTTTTCCACAACCTCTGCACCATTTTACATTCACACCAGCAATGTGGGTTCCAATTGTGCCCATTCTTGCCAATACTTGTTATTTTCCCTTTTTTTTCATAATAGTTATTCTGGTGGATGTGATATATTTCACTGTGATTTTGATGTGTACTTTTCTGTTGACTAAAGATGTTAAATATCTTTTCATGTCCTTGTTGGCTATTTATATATCTTTGGTAAAATGTCTGTTTAAGTCCTTTGTATATTTTTTAACTGGGTTATTGTCTTTTTGTTGTTGAGTTGTAAGAGTTCTTTGTATAGTCTAGTTATTAGACCCTTATCAGATACATGATTTGCAAATATTTTCTCCCATTCTGTAGGTTGTATTTTCCACTCTTGATGCACAAAAATTTTTTATTTTAATGAAGTACAATTTATTTTTTCTTTTCTTGCCCAAGCTGTTGGTATCATATCTAAGAATCTGTTACCAAATCCCAGGCTATGAAGATATGTTTTGTTCTAAGAGTTTTATAGTTCTAGTTATTATATTTATGTCATTGATAGATATTGAGATCATTTTTGTAAGTGGTGTGAAGTAAGGATTTATCTTCATTCTTCTACATGTTGATTCAATTGTCCCAGTTCCACTTGTTGAAGAAACTGTTATTTTCCTAATCTTGGCACTGTTGTCAAAAGTCATTTGTGCATAGTCTTGGCTGGTGTGGATCAGGTGGTTGAGCATTGTCCCATGCACCGAGACGTCACTGCTTTGATTCCTAGTCGGGGCACGGGCTGGGTTGTGGGCTTGAACCCCAATAGGGGGCGTGCAGGAGGCAGCCTATTGATGTTTCTCTCTCATCAATGTTTCTCTCTCTCCCTCTCTCTAAAAAAAAAAATCAGAAACATTTTTAAAATCAATTATTCATAGATATATGGGTTTATTTGTTGACTCAATTCTCTACCATTGATCTATATCTGTCCTTTTGCCAGTACTATACTGTTTTGATTACTGTAACTATGTAGTCAGTGTTGTTGTTTTTTAGAAATACAAACCTTTTTTAAATTATTATTTCAGCGAGGAAATGAGAGGGGGAGAGAGATAGAAACATCAATAATGAGGGAGAATCATTGATGGACTGCCTCTTGCAGGCCCCCCACCAGGGATTGAGACTGCAACCCGAGCATGTGCCCTAACTGGTAATCAAACCATGACCTCCTGGTTCATAGGTCGAGGCTCCAGCCACTGAACCAAAAGGGACAAGTTGTAGTCAGTTTTTAATTTGGGAAGTGTGAGTTCTCTAACTTAGTTTTTTGTTTGTTTGTTTGTTTTTTCAAAATTGTTTTGTTTATATGAGGCTCTTTGTGTTCCAGTCAGAATTTTAATATCAGATTGTCAATTTCTGCAACAACATAAAAAATATCTGAACTTTTTATAGGAATTGTATTAAATCTGTAGATCAAATTTGGGAGTATTGTCATCTTAACACTACTAAGTCTTTCTACTTCTTTAGATATTCTTTAGTTTCTTTCAACATTGACAATTTGGTGTAAAAGTCTAGCACTTGTTTTGTAAAATTCTTAAATATTTTATTCTTTTAGATGCTATTGTAAATGGAATTGTTTTCTTTGTTCATTGTAAGTATATAGAAATAAAACTAATTTTTTATATATTAGTCCTGTACCAGTTGCCTTTCTGGGCTCACTTATTAATTTTAGTGGATTCCTTAAGATTTTCTCTATATATAAAATCATCTGATCTGCAAAAAGAGATAAATTTTACTTATTTTCCCATATGTATCCCTTCATTTCTTTTTCTTGTCTTCTAGTACCATGTTGATTAGAAATGGTGAGAGCATACATCCTTGTCTTGTTCTAATCTTAGGGGAAAGCATTCAGTCTTTCACCATTATGTATTAAGTTAGCTGTGGGTTTTTCATAGATGCTTTCTATGAAAGGGAACTTTTCAAAGAAAAAAGTTTGAGAAAGTCCCCTTCTGTTCCTAGTTTGTTGAGAGTTTTTACCAAGACAGGGTATTGGATTTTGTTAAATGCTTGTTCTGTGTTAGTTGGGATAATTATGTGGTTTTTGTACTTTATTCTACTAATATGGTATATTACAATGTTTGATTTTCTTATGTTGAACCAGCCTTGCATTTCTGGAATAAATCCTGCTTGGTCATGATGTATCATCCTTTTTATAAGTTTACTAAGAGGCCCAGCACATGAATTTGTGCAAGACCCCAGACCCGCCGCTGCCGTGGGACCCCAGACCTGCAGTGCAGTGGGACCCCAGACCTGCCGCGCCCACCGCAAGACCCATCAATGCACCTCCTGGTGACTGTTGTTATGGTGTTAAGGCCACAGGCCTTTTATAATGTAGATGGATTCAATTTGCTGCTGTTGATTTTTGCATCAGCATTCTTAAGAGATACTGGTCTATATTTTTTTTCTTGTGATGTCATTGTCTGGCTTTGGTATCAGAATAATACTAGCCTAGGCTCTCCCATGCCTTTCCTTTTCCCTTCCCCTCCCCGCCCCCCAGGCACATTAGCTTCCTCACTTCCAAACTCCAAGGGTCCTTCCTTTACCTCCATCCTTGTTTCCTAAGCCCATCTTTCTATGAATTACTTCTTCTACCTCTGTAATTTACCAAATAAAATGTTCTCTTATAAGGAAAAAAAAGAATAACACTAGCCTCATAGAATGAATTGAGAAGTGTTTCCTTCTCTTTTATTTTTTGGAAGAGTTTGTGAAGAATTGGTATTACCGCTCTAACTGGTTTGCTTAGTGGATAGAGCATCGGCCTGCGGACTGAAGGGTCCCAGGTTTGATTCCGGTCAAGGGCATGTATCTTGGTTGAGGATACATCCAAGGGGGGGGCGTGCAGGAGGCAGCTGATTGATGTTTCTCTCATCGATGTTTCTAACTCTCTCTCCCACTCCCTTACTCTCTGTAAAAAAAAAACCAGTAAAATATATTTAAAAAAAGAATTGGTATTACTGCCCTCGCCGGTTTGGCTCAGTGGCCCTCGGACTGAAGGGTCCTGGGTTCAATTCCAGTCATGGGCATGTACCTTGGTTGTAGGCTCTATCCCCAGTAGGGGGCATGGAGGAGGCAGCTGATCCATGTGTTTCTCATTGATGTTTTTATCTCTATCTCTCTCCTTTCCTCTCTCTAAAATCAGTAAAAAAAAAAAAAAAATGTGATAGTGATAGTGACTCTCTGTGGCTTCATTATATTTCTAATGGAACACCATTCGAATTTATTTTTAAAATCCATTATTTTCTTCTGTTATTTGAAGTTCAAGGAGGATTTGTGTGTTACTGACAGGATACAGTAATATCCTGAATATTTTTGTCCTTTTAAGTCTATTCCAACTTAATGTTTTTAAGTATTTTTCTGTACTTACATTCAATATTTTTAAATATACATTTTATTCAGAGAAGAAGAAAGAGGGAGAGAGAAATGGAAACATCAATGATGAGAGGGAATCATTGATTGGCTGCCCCCTGTATGCACCCTACTGGGGATCGAACCCACAACCCGGGCATGTACCCTGACCAAGAATCGAACCATGACTTCCTGTATCATAGGTCAACGCTCAACCTCTGAGCCATACCAGCCGGGCTATAGTCAATGGTTTTTATGGTACTTGTACATTGGAGTTTCTTAAAGGAAGCAGAAAATGTTTATTAACTCCTCCCCCCTACTTACTTCCTTTCTCCTATCTGATAGAAATCAGTCATTACAAATATTTAATTGCCACTTAAAAAAACAAATAAATATCTTTTAATCAGGTTTGAAATTAAGAAAAAACTAAAAACAGCCAAAAAGAAAGAAAAGAAAGAAAAAAAGAAAAAGCAAGAAGAGGAGCAAGAAAAGAAAAAGCTGACACAGATTCAAGAATCTCAGGTAAAAGATTCAATGGACCTCATTATCTGAAGAATAAAATCTGTTTTAAGTGCATGTGTTTATATAAAAGATGCGTTTATATTAATCAGCTTAAGTCAGTCAGTGCATGACTATTACATACTGTCTTCATTCTCTAGATATATCATTTCACCATTAGCTGCACTGTTTAATTCCTTAGGAATCCTTCACTCAAGTCTGCATTTAAAAAGCAGCTTAAATGATGTGTGAACAGCCTCTAAGGAAAAGTTGGTAAATTTCCTGTCCAGTTTAGCCCAATTGGTTAGTTATGTTTACCCAGTCAGGTGTACGTTATCCTATACTTGGTTGTAAAAGTAGCTGGGGAAATTAGTCATCTCTGCATTCGTCACAAAATGCTTTGTTGATAATATCAGCAAATATTGGCTATGATCTAGGATGTTCTTCTTGAAAGTGCTTATTCCTGATCTAATGAACAAAATAACCTGAGGAACAAAATAGGTCCGGAGGCATAGATGCATGGAACAGACTGACAGATCTCAGAGGGGAGAGATGTAGGGAGGCCAGGAAGAGATTAACCAAAGAATTTATATACATACATGGCATAGCCCATGGAAACAGACAAATAGTGTGGTGAAGGCCTGAGGTAGGGCAGGGGCTGGGAAGAGATGGGAAAAGGGAGGGCAGGATGGGGGACATCTGTAATACTGTCAACAATAAAAATATATATGTATATCGATTTTACATATATTTTAAAAAGTGCTTATTCCTATAATTCTTACGTTTTCTGTTTATTAGGCAGGGAAGATGGGGGCTGACTTTACTGCTCTATCCTCTTTGTCCACAAGAGGATGCTCTCCCCCTTTAAACAAGTTTCAGTTTCTGTAGCTTATACAGATTCACAGTGAAGAACTAAATAATTAATTGTTGGGTATAGATAGTCATAACCAGTTGATAAAAAGAGCCATCCTACATATCTTTCCCTTCCCAGGTAACATCCCACAACAAGGAACGGCGTTCCAAACGGGATGAGAAACTAGATAAAAAATCTCAAGCCATGGAGGAGCTAAAAGCAGAGAGAGAAAAACGGAAGAACAGAACAGGTAAGTAGGGAAAATATAATGCTACTTGGTGTCTTTGATCATATGATTTGACTTCCTAGTGCTCATTTTTATTTTTCCCCCTTTTTAGCTCTTTATTATGAGAAATTCCAAAAACATACAGATTATAGTGTAATGAACCTCCATGAACCCATCATCATCCAGCCTCAACAGTCAACCCATGGCCAATCATTTTGGGTTTTTTTTTTGTGTGTGTGTTTTGTTTTGTTTTGGAGGAGTTACAATAAAAATGTTTGTTTAGGTTTGATCGGTACAGGTAAGATATACTGGAGTCACAGAGCAATATGCATTGACAGGGCACAACAGTTCATAAAAAGAGTAACTTTGCACACAAATGTCTTAAACATTGATTCAGTCACCCAAAGACAAAATGCACAGATGTATAGTAGAAAAAACTGTGTCTAACACTGAAACCACTATGGGACCCTATCAACAAGTCCAACTTTTAGTGATAAAACTACTGTGTTGGGCAAACTTGGCAATCATAACCCACATCTACTCTAACAAGTCTGAATGATGCATAAGAATAATAACAGCAACTCATGGCAATCTTGTTAAAGCTATACTTCCTCTTCCATCAGGTTATTTTATTTTTTATTATGTTTTTTTATCATCAGGTTATTTTAACGTAAATCCCAGTATCATTATATTTCAACCATAATTATTTCAGTATATTGAAAAGATAAGGGCTCTTGTTTTAAATATAACTATAATGCCGATACATTACCTAAAAAATGGTAACAACGAATCCTTTACCATTTTATTCCTTTATACAATATCTGGTCAGTTTTTAAATTTCTCTAGTTGTTCTGTAAAATATACTAATGTGATCATTTTAATTAGTATATAAATAAAATCCACACATTGTTATTTGTTAATATATCCCTGAAGTCACTTAATCTATAGGTTTTCCTGTCCATCTCTCTTTTTTAACTAGCCCCTGTCAGTTTATTTGTTGAAGAAACTGCGTCATTTATCTTAACAGTTTTTCCCAGATGCTGACTATATCACATCAGTGGTGTTGAATGTGTTTTTCTAGTCCCTTGAATTTCCTGTAGTTTGTAGTTAGAGTTAGAGAATTGGACAGATTTGGATTTGTTCTGTTTCTATTTTGGCTTTTTTTTTTTTGGAAGACTAAGTTTTAGGTAGTGATATATTATACCAGAAGACCCAGAGTATCTACTTGTCTCTCATTTTGTGATACTACCAGCTGTCACTTAACTATTACCACAATAATGTGAAATAACAAACTGCTCCAAACTCAGATAAACAATCATTTGTTCTTACTCATGCATTTGCAATTCAGGTAGGGGTTGCTTGATATACAGGTTTAGATGGGATTGTCCCCAAGTTTCAGGATAGAACCACGTCTGCTTCACCTATCTCTCTCCCGCCTCAGACCAGTATAACTAGGGCACATTCTTCTCATGGTGATGGCAGAAGTATAATAGGGGCAAGCAGAAACATGAGATGCCTCTTATGGCCTAGACTTGGAATGAGCAGTGTCAGAAGCAAGTCACATTACCAAGCCCAACATGAGTGGCTGAGAAGAACTTCCCACTGAGTCACATTGCAAAGAGCATGGGTATAAGAAGGGTGAAGATTGGTAATAGTAATATGTCCTATCCCAACAGCCATTGTAATCATTACCTAGATCATTTAATTTATTATGAGTTTCAAAAGGGTGATGTTATAATCTATTATTCTTTCTTCATTTATTATCTTAGGTTTACTTCTATAAAGAGAAACTTCTCATCAGCTATTTAGTTACCACTAGGTACTATTTTTTATAGGAAAGGCAGAATAAATGCTTGATTTTTTTTTTTGCTTTACTAGGTTTTAAAAGAAAGATAGTTCCTTGACAACTTCCAAAGGTGCCCAGTGAGGTTTGTTTCTTTATTTTGAATATCGCTATGAACTCATGGATTTTAAGATACTTCATACATTTCAATCCATTGCAGTAATTATTATTGAGATTCATATTGTGTCATCTTCAACCAGTTGTAGCCTAAGTCCTTTTGATATGACACTCCAATAGTCTTTAATAGTTTTATTGCTTTCTGAATTTGGAATTAGCCATTTCTCTAAGGAACTCTGGTTCCTTTTTCATGAGAAATTGTATGTGGACACCACAGTCTGGATCCAACAAGTGTTCATACTACTGGGTTGACTATTATGTCTAAGACTTTTCAGTGTACAGAGCTTGGTTTGTTTTTTTAACAATTTATTTTTCATTTATAGTTGGTGTACAGTATTATATTAGTTTTAGGTATACAACCCAGTGATAAGACATTTATATAATATAACATAAAGTGATTACCTCAATAAATCTAGTGCACATCTGATATGATACATAGTTTTTGCTATATCATTAACTGTATTTCCTGTGCTATATTTTTGTCCCCATGACTATTCTGTAACTCCCAATTTGAACTCCCAATTTGTGCTCCTTATCCCTTCACCCTTTTCACTCATTCCTCCAACCATCTGGCAATCATCAAAATGTTCTCTGTATTATTGAGTCTGTTTCTGGTCTGCTTATTCATTTATTTTATTTTTTAGATTCTACATATAAGTGAAATCATATGGCATTTGTCTTCCTCTGTCTAGCTTATTACATTCAGTGCTATACCCTCTAGGTCCATCCATGTTGTTGCAGATGGCAAGATTTCATTTTTTTTTTTTTTATGGTTGAGTCATATTTCATTTTATATATACATCACTTTTTACCCATTCATCTTTTTTTTTTTTTTTAATTTAAGAGAGAGGAAGGGAGAGGTATAGAAACATTGATGAGAGTGAATCATCGATTGGCCATGTCCCATTCACCCCTCTGCCCCACCAGGGACTAAGCCCATAACCTGGGCATATGCCCCAACTGGGAATCAAACTCTGACTTCTTGGTTCATGGGTTGATGCTCAGCCACTGAGCCATACCAGCCGGGCTATCCATTCATCTGTTGATAGATGCTTAGGTTGCTTCCATATCTTGGCTATTGTAAATAATGCTGCCATGATTATATATGGATGCATATGTCTTTTCATTTTAGTGTTTTGAGTTTCTTCAGATAAATACCCAGAAGTGAGATTGCTGGGTCCTTTGTTACAGCCTCTTAAAGCCTATGTCTGTTTTTTTTTGTTTGTTTGTTTTTTTAATTTCCCCACCATTGTCATATATATATGTATATGTGTGTGTGTGTGTATATGTATATGTATATGTATGTACACACACACACATACATATATATTTTTTTTTTTAAGAAATAATTTTTATTTTTTTATTTTTATTGATTTCAGAGAGTGAATTGAACCGGCAACCTTTCAGATGACACCCAACCAACTGAACCACACTGGCTAGGGCAGTCTTTGTTTCTTTCGTTGTTTTCCTTTTTTTTTTTTTTTTAATATATTTTATTGATTCTTTACAGAGAGGAAGGAAGAGGGATAGAGAGCTAGAAACATCGATGAGAGAGAAACATCGATCAGCTGCCTCCTGCACACACCCCCACTGGGGATGTGCCCACAACCCAGGTACATGCCCTTGACCGAAATCGAACCTGGGACCCTTCAGTCCGCAGGCCGATGCTCTATCCACTAAGCCAAACCGGTTTCAGCTCTTTTGTTGTTTTTCTTTATTTTAGAAAGAGAGGAAAGGAGAAGGTGAGAGAGAGGCATTGATGGGTTGCTTTCCATATGAAACCTGACCAGGGATTGAACCCACAATCCGGGTATGTTCTCTGACTGGGATTTGAACTGGTGACCTTTCAGTGCAAAGGATGATGCTCAGCCACCTGGGCCATACTACTCAGGGTGTTATAGGCTTTATTTTAAAGTCTGTTTTCTGTGGTATAAGTATTGCTACACCAGCCTGTTTGTTTGTTTCCATTTTCAAGAAATAACTTTTCCATCCCTTTTCTAAGTCTGGGGCTTCTTCTTTATATACGTAGTTATAGGATTTCTCTATAGCTAAATTTCAGGTGGTTGTGGTAGGATGCAAATACCACATTTACTTAGTCACCATCTTGTCTCTGAATTTCTGTTTGTTTTTTTTTAAGGATAAAACTTATCAGAAGCCTCATAATGAATAAGTTCATTTAAAAATTTGGATGCCAAGATTTTTTGTTTTGTTTTTTATAACAACTTTGTGAACTATAATTAATACACTATCCTAAGAATTTATTTAAAGTATACAAGGCAGTGGCTTTTAGTATATTCACAAATCTGTGCAGTAAAACTCAATGGATTTTAGAATATTTTTTTACCCTAAAAAGAAATCCCCTTACTAGTAGCCATCACCTTCCAGATCTATCATCCCCCGGCATTAATCAACTTTCTAGCTCTATAGATTTTCCTGTTCTAGACATGTCATAGAAATTGAATCACACAATATATGGTCTTTTGTGTCTGATTTTTTTCACTTAGCATAATGTTTTCTAGATTCATCCATGTGGTAGCATATGTCAATACTTCTTCCTCTTTATGTCTGAACAATATTCCATTGTATGGATAAAAACATTTTATTTATCCATTGACCTCTTGATGGATATTTGGGTTGTTTCTACTTTTTTTTTACTATTATAAATAATTCTTCTATGAACATTTGTGTATAAGTTGTTGAATAGACCCATGTTTTTAATTACTCTTAGGTATGTAGTACTTAGGAATGGAATTGGGTGTTTTTTGTTTTTTTTTCCTCCTTTTATTGATTTGAGAGAGAGAAACATCAATTTGTTGTTTCGCTTATTTATTTTTAAAATATATTTTTATTGACTTCAGAAAGGAAGGGAGAGGGAAAGAGAGATAGAAACATCAATAATGAGAAAGAATCATTGTTCGGCTGCCTCCTACACACCCCACACTGGAGCCTGCACCCGGGTATGTTCCCTGACCAGGAATCGAATCGTGAACTCCTGGTTCATAGGCTGATGTTCAAGCACTGGGCTGCGCCGGCCAGGTTCCACTTATTTATACATTCATTGGTTGGTTGTTGTATGTGCCCTGATCGGGGATCAAACCCACAACCTTGGCATATTGAGACAACGCTCTAACCAACTGAGCTACCCAGCTAGAACAAGAGTGGAATTGTTGGAACATATGATAAATTTGTGTTTGACCTTTGCCAGAATGTTTTCCAGAGTGACTTTACCATTTTGTATTCCCGCTAGCAATGTGTGAGGGTATCACTTTTTCCATATCCTCACCAACACTTGTTGTTGTCTTTTTTATAGTAGCCATTCTAGTGGATATGAAATGTGATTGTTATTTGCATTTCTCTAATGATTAGTGATGTTGAGCATCTTTTCATGTGCTTTGACCATTTGGATAACTTCTTTGATGAAGTTATATCTATTATATCTTTTGCTCATATTTTTTTTGAAAAAATATTTTTTTAATATATTTTATTGATTTTATACAGAGAGGGAGAGAGAGGGAGAGAGAGTTAGAAACATCGATGAGCGAGAAACATCAATCAGCTGCCTCCCGCACACCTCCTACTGGGGATGTGCCCGCAACCAAGGTACATGCCCTTGACCGGAATCGAACCTGGGACCTTTCAGTCCGCAGGCCGAAGCTCTATCCACTAAACCAAACCGGTTAGGGCACTTTTGCTCATTTTTAATCAGCTTCTTTGTTGTTGTTGAGTTGTAGGTGTTTTTTATATTTTTTGACTATTAATCCCTTATCAAATACAGCCAAACCTCATTTTTTGAACAATTCGGTTGTCAACCAATTTATTTTCAAACTGACAACCCTTTCAAGCTGATACCTGAGAATGACAAAAAGTGTCTCTCAGGCAACAGAGATAATGCTTTTATTGCTGATGAAATCAATGTCAAGGATTAGCACAATTTTAAAACATAAAAAGGCCATCAAGAGTGCTAATGTTGCCCAGCTGGTGTGGCTCAGTCATTGAGCATTGACCTATGAACCAGGAGGTCACGGTTATATTCCCAGTCAGGGCATATGCCCAAGTTGTGACTCAATCCCCATGCAGGAGGCAGCCAATCAATGATTTCATCATTGATATTTCTTTTTCTTTCTTTAAAAAAAAAAATATTGATTTTTTACAGAGAGAAAGGGAGAGGGATAGAGAGTTAGAAACATCAATGAGAGAGAAACATTGATCAGTTGCCTCCTGCACACCTCCTATTGGGGATGCGCCCGCAACCAAGGTACATGCCCTTGACCGGAATCGAACTTGGGACTCGCAGGCTGATGCTCTATCCACTGAGCCAAACCAGCTAGGGCTCATTGATGTTTCTATTTCTCCCTCTTCCTTCCTCATTGAAATCAATAAAAAAATAATTTTTAAAAAATCAACAGAATCATTCTTTTAAAAAAATTTTTTTAAAGAAAAAAGAGTGCTAATGTTGCTAAGTGTGTGAAAGAAACAATGATCACACACAATGAAAGAGGTAGAAAAACTTGCTGATTTGGATAAACGAAAAGCAATTAGCCAGTGTCAGCTATTTCAGAGGCAGTGATATATGAACAAGCAAACATGCTGCATGCTGACCTGAAAGACATCCCTGGATCGAACACTAAAAGTGTTTAAGGCTAGTAGGGGGTGGTTCAGTAAATTTAATAAAAAATGTGTTTATTTATAGATTAAACCATACATTAGACATGTATTGTATATAAGGAAGGTTAAAACAGGGAATCATTTGGGGGTTGGGAATGGATTAATTCAATTTACATTATTTATAATTGAAAAAAATGATTGTCTTCCACAAATCACTTCTTGAACAGCCTTCCAGGATGAATTAAGTTCAAGAACCGAGGTTCCACTGTGTATGATTTTCACTTATGTCTTTCCCATTTGGTCTTTTTTTGTTGTTGCTCTTAATCCTCACACACACACAAAAAAATGATATATTTCCCATTAATTTTTAGAGAGGAGGGGTAGAGAAAGAGAAAGAAACATTAGAGGGCCCTGACCGGTTTGGCTCAGTGGATAGAGCGTCGGCCTGCGGACTGAAGGGTCCCAGGTTCGATTCCGGTCAAGGGCATGTACCTCGGTTGCAGGCACATCCCCACTAGGAGGTGTGCAGGAGGCAGCTGATTGATGTTTCTCTATCATCGATGTTTCTAGCTCTCTATCCCTCTTCCTTCCTCTCTGTAAAAAAATCAATAAAATATATTAAAAAAAAAAAAAGAAACATTAGAGGAACACATCAATTGGCTGCCTCCTGCACTTGCCCCTGCAGGGGCCAGGGAATCAGCAACTGAGGAATGTGCCCTTCACCGGGAATCAAACCCACAATCCTTCTCAACACAGGCCAATGCACTAAACACAGCAACTGGCCAGGATGGTCTTTTCACTTTTGATAGTGTTGTTTGATTCATGGATGCTTTTAATTTTGATGAAAGTACAATTTTTATCTTAATATTTTTCTTTTGTTGCCTCTGCTTTTGTTGTAATATCAAAATTTGTTAGCCAGTGTCATGAAACTTTTCCCCTAAGGTTTCTTTTAAGACTTTTATAGTTTTAGTTCTTATATTTAGGTCTATGATCCATTTTGAGTTAGTTTTTATATACAATTGTAAGGTAAGGGTCCAACTTCTTTGTTTGTGGGGTGTGGGGTATCTAATTTTTCTAGCACCAATTTTTTTAAGACTGTTGTTTCCCTATTGAATGGTCTTGACGCCCTTCTTGAAAATTATTTGGCCATATATGTAAGGGTTTACTTCTGAGCTTTCTATTCTATTGGTCTATGTGTCTGTCTTTTTAATAGCTATATTTTAAAGTCTCTTGTTATAGTTCCTTTTTGTGTGGTTGTGTCATCAAATGAATACTTTGCTCATTTTGCTTGTGATATATAGAGATGACTTTTTATTATTTTGTTTTATAAAATACAAGGTTCCAAAATCAAATCTGCCAAATAAGGTATATTCAGAAAAGTGTAGCACTATGTCCTTCTATTTCACCTCTTTCCTCCTTCCCATAATAGGTCACCACTTAGAAAATTTTTTTATCTTTCCTTTTTCCCCCTAAACAAAAGGACACAGATTCACCTCCTGTCTTAGATTAATGGTAGCACTCCATACATAGTTTTCTCTACCTTGCTTTTTCACTTTACTGTATATCCTAGAAATCACTCCTTATATTTTATGTCGAGCAGCAGTTGATAAATTACCTTTTTGTAAGTAATACTTTATTGGAATACATTGATGCCCATTTGTGTCATAATTATCTGTAGCTGCTTTCTATCTAATGTTTTATTCAAAGATTCCCTGAAGTCATCATAAAATTTTCCCCCCTCTTTCCTGGCCATCATCAGGTATTTTAAGTGCAATAAAAAACAATTGTCAGTACAATTGGTGACCCTTTTTGCCCACTTAGAAACAGTATCCCAGACCTTTTTGTGTCTACTGAGGCTTGACATTTAGTGCCTAAATGATTTTAACTCTCGTGTTTAACTCATTTCATTTTTTGTTATTGTTTTTGTTTGTTTTCCTGTTTGTTTGTTTTATTAATCTTCACCCACGGATATTTTCCCATTGATTTTTTTAAAGAAAATGGAAGGGAGGAGGAGAGACAGACAGAGAAAAACACTGATGTGAGAGAGACACATCAACTGGTTGCCTCCTGCACCCGCTCCGACCAGGGCTGGGGATCGAGCCTGCAACCGAGGTACATGCCCTTGACTGTATTCGAACCTGTGACCCTCAGTCTGCAGGCCAATGCTCCACCCACTGAGCCAAACTGTCCAGGGCCTCACTTCTTCATGTATCCAAATCATCACAATCCAGTCCCAAGCAGATGGAGCTATCAAGTCATTTTCAATGTGTTAGTTCTTTTTCAAAGATGAAGAAAGTTCCAGTTTCTTACTGAGAGAATCTAAGTAAACATTTTCCCTTTCTTTTTAGCTGAGCTCCTCGCCAAAAAACAGCCATTAAAAACCAGTGAGGTGTACTCTGACGATGAGGAAGAGGAAGAGGATGACAAATCCAGTGAAAAGTCAGATCGCTCATCCCGAACATCGTCCTCTGATGAAGAAGAAGAGTAAGCTTGTGTACATTTTGGTCTGGTAGTTAGGACAGGTGGGTTCCTTGAGGAGAAGCTTAGTGTAGGTTCCAAAATCTCCCTGTTTGGTCCAGTACTCTGAATTGCGGAGCTGAGTTCCCCAGGACATTAGCCCAGGCATATGTTCCTGCCTTTGGCTCTTGGCCTGAAGCCCTCAACATTTCATTTGGGCTCAGTTGGTAGGAACTGACTTCATGTCACCCCCATTTTGGCCAGATGCTTCCATTTGTTTTCTTACTCTAATAGGTTATCTGGGAAGGTGGCAGCCTTATCAACACAGTTCACACTACTGGTTAAGAACAGGATTCTATTACCACTCTTTCCTGTTGGTTCATTTATTTCTTCTACTGTCTTAATCACATGTACTTTGATTTTGTTAAGTTTTATCTGGATCAGTTTTTATGATGAACACTTTTCCCAGTGCCCTTTGTTCCTCACAGGAAAGAAGAAATCCCTCCAAAATCACAACCAGTGTCCTTACCCGAAGAACTGAATCGGGTTCGGTTATCACGGCATAAGCTGGAACGTTGGTGTCACATGCCCTTCTTTGCTAAAACTGTCACAGGATGTTTTGTACGGATTGGCATTGGAAACCACAACAGCAAACCAGTTTACCGGGTTGGTGTTTCTTTCCTTGGACAATTATCCATGTTTTAAATATAATTACTCTCTAAGAGATACTGCATAGATCTGTCACTCTTCTAGTCCCATTTGTCCTGGGTTGTATGGTTTTCACATATCTTGGAAAGGTTGGCAGTGGGAACTGACCTCCATGATCTTCATATCTGATTGATAAAACTAACCTCTGAAATTCCAAGTACCTCCCCCAGAAAGGTAGGATTCAGTTGGAAGGGAAGCTTCTCAGGAGCCCCACAGGCTAACTGCCTCCTTCCCTGGTGCTTGCTTACTCTGCACACAGGGCTCCTGGTATTTGGCCATCAGTTCTAAACCTGAGAAAGGTGCCCAGGACACCTTGCAGCTGTGGACTCCTCTCAGTGCAGGGTCACTCGCCAGCAGTCGGTAAATAGAGCCAAAGTGAGAGTGTGTGAGAGCTCTGACTCTGGTTTTGAATATTGTCTCTGTCCTTTCTCTTAGGTTGCTGAGATCACGGGTGTTGTGGAAACCGCCAAGGTTTACCAGCTTGGTGGCACCAGAACAAACAAAGGGCTACAGCTACGGTAGGAGGGGTGTTTCTGTGTGGCCACTTCTGCTCCCATTGCCAACAGGCACTGCCTGGATGGGCTATTATTCTTTCCCTATGTGATTGTTTTCTGGGACTTTCATTATGCTGTTGTGTGGAGAGAAAGTAGGATATATGTCTCTCTCCTAGAGGAAATCAGAGATACGGAGTGGTAGGACATAAGAAGTGAAAAGTCAGGTTATAAGACCCCCTCCTCCCTGAGCATGGTCAGGAGCATGGTCAGGAGGCTTGCTTTCTGGACCTGGCTCTGGCACTAACTACCCTGATCTTTGACAAGTCAGGTCACCTTTCTGGACTTATTTTCCTCTTCGGTAACATGGTATTTACTGAATGTCTGCTATATGCCATTGTTCTGAGTATCAGGATAGCGGTGGCAACAAAATAACACACACAAATCCCGGCCCTCTTGGCTCCTGAAGAGTCTAAAGCTCCACATTGGTCTAGAAGTAGTTTGCCAGGACCACTGCAAATAGCAGGTAATAGACATTGCTCTACCGGGGCCTAATTTGCTCTCCATGGGCCCTCCCCATTCCTTCTCCTATCCCCATTATCTCCCTTGGTCTGTTTGAAAAGAACCAATTGGTGCCATGATGTGCAGCAAGTGACTGTCTCTAGGAGAATGGTACTGACTCACTTAACTTTGTCAGCACAGGGGTCAGTAGAAAGATAGTGTTCTTCTTCTCTAGGGAATAGTTTCCTTGTCATTCAGATAGGTACATGGTATTTCATATTCTGGAGCTCAGTTGACGTGGCAAATTTTATTATAAATGGACTTTTGAAGTACCAGGCCAAGTCCATAGCTTTCTTTTTTTTTTTTTAATTTATTTTTTATTTTTATTGATTTCAGAGAGGAAAGGAGAGGGAGAGAGAAAGAGAGAAACATCAGTGATGAGAGAGAATCCTTGATCAACTGCCTCCTGCATGCCCCCTACTGGGATCAAGCCTGCAACCCAGGCATGTGCCCTGACTTGGAATCAAACCAAAAACCTCCTGGTTCATAGGTCAGCACTCAACCACTGAGGCTCGCCAGCTGGGCTGATTCTTAATCTTTGCTGCACATTAGAACAACCTGGGAGGCTTTGTTTGTTTGTTAATTTCAGTGCCTTGTTCCTACTCCCAGAGATTCTTATTCAGTTTATCTACAAAAGTACTTTGACACTGAAATTTTTATAAATCTTGATGATGCTAAAGTGTAGCCAGGATTGAGAACCACAGAAATAGATGGTACACAGTCCAGTAGGGTTGCTTTGCTGGTACTTGTCAACATATTCTTGGAGATGCTGTCTCTTTTTTTATTTAGGCATGGCAATGACCAACGGGTATTCCGCCTAGAGTTTGTCTCAAACCAAGAATTCACTGAAAGCGAATTCATGAAGTGGAAAGAAGCGGTAAGTGGGCAGAGAACACCTAGCTGTTCCTGAAAACGGTTATAGCGTTTCTTTCCAAAATCACTTATTATATAACTTTTTATCATGTTTTGGTCCAGATGTTCTCTGCTGGTATGCAGTTGCCCACTCTAGATGAAATCAATAAGAAGGAATTATCTATTAAAGACGCCCTTAATTATAAATTCAATGATCAAGACATTGAAGAGGTAAGAAAACTGGTACTTCAGAGCCTAGAGGTTCATCAAGAACCAGTGTTAGAGAAGAGCATGACTTTCCCCTCCTTACATCCTTTTTTTTTTTTTAATCCTCACCCAAGGATATTTTTCCATTGATTTTTAGAGAGGGGGAAAGACAGAAATATTGATGTAAGAGAAACATCAATTGGTTGCCTCCTGCATGCGCCCCAATGAGGGCATGGGCTGGGGAGGAGTCTGCAACTGAGGTACATGCCTTTGACTGGAATCCAACCTGGGACCCTTTAGTCTGCAGGCCAATGCTCTATCCACTGAGCCAAACTGGCTAGGGCTCCCTTCCTCACATCTTGGTGTTTTTAGCTTTGCTGTTATTGCCTGAGGATGAGGGAGTGCTGATATTGCTCTCTTACTATTTATAGTTTATCAGAGTTTTTTCTATACATTCTCATTTGAAGTCATAGATTATAGAAGTGTATAGGAGGGTTCAGGGATCTGTATTCTGCTAGGGTTGGTCCTTCAAGAGTTTTTTTTTTTTCCTCCAAAATATTTTGGTAAAATTCTTTGATCTCTGTTCTCTTGGACAGTGGCTAGCCTTACAATACCAGGCCTCTGGGCTGCTGCTGTTTATTGGTGCATGTTCCTTCAGACTGTCCCAGAAGAATCTCCGTGACCCCGGAAGCAGCATAGTATCCCTTGGAATGAACTCGCTCTCTCTGGGGCATGACACTGCTGTAGGAAGAGCAGCCCCCTTTTAACTAGCTGCTTGCCTCCAAAATGGGCTCACTTAGCCTCTCCAAAAATAGTATAGGAATACCTCACTGCTGGTATCTCCTCTCTGGTACAGATTGTAAAAGAGAAAGAAAGGTTCAGGAAAGCTCCACCTAACTATGCCATGAAGAAGACTCAGCTGCTAAAGGAAAAGGTAAGGACTTGCTTCCAGAACTCTTTCCCTGTCCTCTAAGGATGTGTGAGAATCAAACTTGTTCACCCTGGCGGGTAAGCAGGGGCAGGATTTTCCTTTCTATAAATTGAAATTGATCTTGCTTCTTCTTTTCTTCTTACTTTCTAATCACTTCAGTTTCATGTATGATCAGATAGACCCTAGGGCAGCATCAGTCTGGGTCTGAACAGATGAATTGTATTGCCACGCTCAGCTACAGTAGGTGGTTTTCCATTCTTCACATCAGGATAGGGTGAGCCTTGTTGGAGTGAGTTAGACATATAGGGCCTGAGTTCTTGCATTAATGCTATCACAGGCCCAGAGCCAGGTAGCTATATGAGAATGTGTTACTACTATAAGTTTTAAGTATTATTTCTCATCTCCAGTCATTTGTTCATATAGTAAGATAGCTTGCTTGTGCTGGAAGTCAGGGGACACGTGATACAAATTATAGCCAAAAATCACACACTTTCCTCATTGTGCAGGCCATGGCTGAGGACCTGGGGGATCAGGACAAGGCCAAACAAATCCAAGACCAGCTGAATGAGCTGGAGGAGCGGGCAGAGGCCCTGGACCGCCAGCGGACCAAGAACATATCTGCTATTAGGTGTGTTACAGAGCCTGTTTTGATTGGGTTCCTATCCTTGGTCCACATCCTTGCCACAGTGATCAGGCGAGCCTGTGGCCTTGTACATGCTGTGCTGCACTGGCTCATCGTCTCTCTGAGGTCAGAACTCAGTGGTTCCCTTCCTTGCTTCACAGCCCACTGACTCATTCCTCTTCTTCACCCCCTAGTTACATCAACCAGCGGAACCGGGAATGGAATATTGTGGAGTCTGAGAAGGCCCTTGTGGTGAGTAAGAACTTTATCTGGATCACTGAACATAATTTCAGTTAGTAAAATGATATGAAATACTCTCTACATCTGGCTTGAGTTTATTTTTTTTTAAAGTATTGAAATAATGTGTTCAGTTAACACATATGTGCTCTGTATATATGTATACATACACCTATTCAGTTTATCCTATATAATAAAAGGCTACTATGCAAAACGACTGGTTGATATGATGCGCACTGACCACTAGGGGCAGACGCTCAATGCAGGACCTGCCCCCGGTCAGTGTGCTCTCACAGGGGGAGTGTGCTCTCACAGGGGGAGCGCAGCTCAGCCAGAAGCCAGGCTCATGGCTAGCAAGCACAGCAGTGGTGGCGGGAGCCTCTCCCACCTCCTCGGCAGCGCTAAGGATGTCCGACTGCTGGCTTAGGCCTGCTCCCCAGCAGGCCTGCTCCCCAGCCTAAGCCAGCAGTTGGACATACCCCAAGAGCTCCCAGACTGCAAGAGGGCACAGGACAGGCTGAGGGGACCCCACACACACACCCGAGTGCACGAATTTCGTGCATCAGGCTTCTAGTTAATTTATAATGAAAAGCAGCAGTCTTCTGCTCTGTCTTATCCCTCCCCATCCTTAGATTCTGCCACAGGTATTTGTTTTTATTTGTTTCCAGTTTTGTTCCTTAGGTAGTTGTCCCCATATCTACTTTGGTATTCTTGAGGGGAAAAGTGGGATAGACAGCTTTGACTTTATTTAGGCCCTTGCAAAGACTGTTATTTATATGTGAGCTCATGATGAGAGGAGGTGAAAGGAGATACAGTTCTGTAATACATGCTTTCTGTTTCAGGCTGAAAGTCACAACATGAAAAACCAACAGATGGATCCCTTTACCAGACGACAATGCAAACCTACCATCGTTTCTAATGTGAGTGCCTAAAGAGGATGTTTTCACTCAGGACCTACATTCTGGGACATAAAATGAGCTCCATTAGGAGATTAATAAAGAAGTTAAAAATAATGTTGTCTTAGTGGGATTTGCTTACCTCAAACTCTTGGGTCTGGATACTTCCTTTTTTATCTTGCTATCGGACATCCAGGTGGCAAAAGTCTGGCATAGGTTTATAGAAACGTATGGACTAAACCACCCTGTGCCACAGACATTAGAAATGTGTAGGCTGGGTCACCCATCTAGACCTGGCTAGACTGGGTGTGGCTTCAAAGCCTTTTGCTGCCTTGAGGAAAACCTCACTAAGCTGCTGGTGGAACACTGTGGTGCCTGTGATGTTAATGGTGGTAGATAGGAAAGAATCTCAGTGGGACTGTCTGAGTGTTGAATAATCTTATTTCCTCTCTCAGTCCAGAGACCCAGCTGTTCAAGCTGCCATCTTGGCCCAGCTAAATGCAAAATATGGTTCTGGAGTGTTACCAGATGCTCCAAAGGAAATGAGCAAGGTAAGTGCAGCACTACCTCCCCTTTGCCGGTGGAGCGAGGCTGCTGGCCTGGACACCAGGCAGGACCTTGCCTAGTTTGGACTTGATTTTCCCATCTGGAGGAATCTGAAGTCCCACTGACCCTCCTTTCTCCATTCCAGTTATGTACAAATGTGGTAAACAGCTACTGAATTTTGGTCAGATAATTTAAATTCTAACCCAACACCACTTCTTAAGGCCTTCACTGCAGCTTTAGGCAACTGACATCTAGTCCTCTGATCCACATTTTCTCTTGGGTACAATGGGTATAATACTCTATACCCTGCCTACCTCACAGGAAAATTAGGAGGAACAAATGACATATAAGGATCAGACAATGATGAAAGTGAAAGCTCTTTGAAAACTAAAAATCTAAACTGAGGAACTACCCAAAAGAGAACTACTTTTCTGCCTAAGTTAGATCTTTTCCTGTAGAGCCCAAACTGCCAGGAATTCCTGAAATCTTGGGTCAGAAGGTTGGCTTGTCTTAAGCCTGTCTTTCTACGTCCTCTCCTCTTTGCTTTTTAGCTTCAGAAAAGAAACCTCTTTGTCTGTGGCCTCCTTCCTGTCCTCTGAGAAAAGGAATCAGAAAGGAGCCTTAGTAGGAAGATCTAATAAACTTGAGCAAGAGCTTTTTCCATTAGTTCTGCTTGAAGTCCACTTACATTTATGCTTTTCTAATTAGTTTTCCTCTTCACATTGCAGGGTCAGGGAAAGGATAAAGATTTGAATTCTAAGTCAGCCAATGACCTCTCAGAAGACTTGTTCAAAGTACATGATTTTGATGTGAAGATTGATTTACAAGTTCCCAGCTCAGGTAGGTGAGGGTGGGAGTGGTAATGGCCAAGGACCAGATAGCTCCATGGCCCTTTCGGCCTGCAAGGCAGCCTGATTTAGGGAAGAAATGGGGGTTCTGCTCCTCAGTATTTATAGAGGCTGCTGGTATGTTTTGAGAGGGAATAGGGACGGACATTCAAGAAGGCTACCTGAAGGAGTAAAGCACTGCTTTGTAGGTACCTCAGCTGCCAATTTGCTCTTCTTTCCCATAGAATCAAAGGCTTTGGCCATCACCTCAAAAGCTCCACCAGCCAAGGATGGGGCTCCAAGGAGATCTCTGAACTTGGAAGACTACAAAAAACGACGGGGGCTTATTTGAGTGCACCCAGCCTGCTGCTTCTGACCCTGCATGCCCCATCAGTGTCCCGCCTTTCCTCTTCCTTTGATGTGCCCTCTTTGGGCTGGAGCAGTAGTAGAAACTGGGAAGAGACTCTAAACTGCCAGTCATCTGTAATATAAAACATTTGCTGTATAGACTTCCCTTGTCTGCACCATCTTCCATCAACCCTCCTACCTCCAGGCCTCACCCAGTGTGGACCTGGGCTCTCTTGGGCTTTATCCATGTCTTTAGATTTGTGTTTGCCCTTTTTTTTTTTTAAACCAGCACAGTTCATTGGCCACTCTGCACGCATTCAGTATTACCGTGAAGCTGGAATTCTTGCTGGAGCCCCTGGTGGTGATAGCAGCAGCACTGGGCAGTCTCCTCTCTGGACTGCACTGAACCCAAACATTGAACATTTGGAACCTGGCCCTTGTGGAGGGAGTGGGTTCGGGGCACCTACAGTCCTCCATCCTCTCTCCTCATCTTACTCTTCTTCCCATCTCTGTGGAAGAGGGGTTTTCAAAATCAATTTAGTTTCCAAAAAGTGTACATTTGTGGGGAGGGAGGGGGGTCTATTTGAGAGAGAGTGAGTGTGTGTGTGTGTGTGTGTGTGTGTGTGCGCGTGCAAGTGTGTGGATTTTTTTATCATTTTTTAAAAATGCAGTACTCTTTGTATCAGTCTGTCATGGGTCTATAGCTGTTTCAGATTTTTTTTCAGCTGTACTTGAGCATCTGAAACTGCAAGAAAGAAACTCATTAAATGTGATTCTTCTTAATAAACAGGCCTGACTGCTGTAGCTGTGTAACTTCCCCTTCCCCACCTCCTCTTCCTCATCACCTCCCCACCTTGAAGAAAACTCCCCAGTTAGACCCCTTTCCTATAGGCTGTGTCCTGGCAGGTGGGAGGGAAGCCCACGGTCAAGTCCCAGGGAGGGCAGTGCAGGTGTCTTGCTCATCCCATGGGTACAGAACACAGCTTCTTGGCTGAGTGTAGAGTGAATCTTTTCCCACCCCATGTACTTGTCTCTTTCTAGTGATTCTGTTTTGCTGTTTCAGTAGGAATAATATTTTGTTTTTAAGAGAAAGTATTTAACATGATGTGGAGAGAAAGAACACAAAAAGATTTAGGTTGCAAATGTTACAAGCATGTGCTGTTTTGTGTGTGTGTATACATATATATGTGTGTGTGTATACATATATACTGTATATTGTGCAGCTAGGGTGAAGCCAGCAAAGAAGTGTGTATGTCTTTATGAAATGTTTGAAAAAGAGATAAGCTGACTGCTTGATAATCATTCTCAGGTGTAAAGCTCCAAGTGTAAATAAAAGTGGCATTTAACAAATCTTTTCAGAACAAAGTACAGCTGACTATATATACCAAGAACTAAGCTAAAGAAACAGCTGAGAGCTGCTGATTCCCATGAGAGGGAGAGGAAATCTAGCTAGAAGCTCTACTTTGTATTTCTTCTCTACTTTTCTGTAAGGAAGTGGGGTGATGGGAAATCATGGAGTTAAGTTGTATTTAAACATAAAAATGAACTAGCTAATAACTTCTGGGTTTAGTAGAGCCTCAGCATTGCTTTAACTTAGTTTACACTTTCTTATTTTAAAAAATGCAGTAATGAATGGTTTTTAAAAAGTATTGTGACTGTAAAATTGATAAATATAACTAACACAGCTATGTGGTAGCTGTGACACAGTTCAGTTGGGCAAAGGAGTGGTGATGGACTCATTAAAATCATATATACTTGAATAGTCCATTAACCAGAACCCTTTATAGACTATTGTATAAATGTGGAATCACAGACTGTTAAATGTTGCCTGGACTCCAGCAGAGTCCCGGAGGCTGCTGGGACCTTTCCTATCATGACTAACTTGGACTTTTTTCTCTTTCCTGGTTTTAAAAGACACGAAATTATAGAATCCATAGAATTTGCTGGAGTCATTCTGATTCACCATGTAGATCTGTATTTAATATCATTTGGATTTGGAGAAGTGTCAATTACATTATGGCTGTGTAATAAAATTTTTATTAAAACTGCATCACACTGTAGCCACTTCACCACTACCTCCCCACATGCAGCTGCTGAAACTTTCGTTCTGAGACGCCAAAATAGCAGGGAGAAAAGCCAACCAAAGACGACGGAAAGTTAACTCATCACTGAGTAGCCTACTTGGTGATTGCAATCAAGATTGAGGACTTGGCTCCAGTCTCACCTGAGGCAGGGCCTCTGAACTGAAATCCTACCCAGGCATAAGACATGAAATTATAGAATCAGCAGAGCTTCTTGGTGGTTCACAGTATTTCTTGTTTTCTTCTGCTGGGAAATTGCTGCAGGGCCCCCCTGCTCCACACCCCACTTCTACACCCCACAATGTGGTTTCAGTGTTGATGGGTGCAGTACCTAAGGCTGTTTTATACATTTTTCACTTCCTTCCAAGAAGCAAAAAGGCCAGTGTCCATATGCCTAACTCATGATGTATAAGTCTGTTTGTCTGTCTTGCTTCTGACAGGTGCAGGGAAAGTCTACGCCTGCAACTTCCCTTGAAAAAGAATGCTTTTGTTTTCTTTGTTTCTGTTGTGAAATCCTGACCTGTCACACAAACTGTACAGATATTTGTAAATAAATTTTATGCCGTTTTAACAAGAGGATCGGATTTAGTCCACAGATTGCATCCTAAATGGCAACTCAAAGTCGTGTTTTGAAAATCCATGAGAGCCTCTTGCTTTCTCTCCTTTCTCTTAGTCCTACTTGCCCCCCAAGTGAAAGTGGCTGTTTTCAGCTCTTCAGCAGCCTGCTTCGCCAGAAGCCTCTTTGGTATGGCAGTTGTCTAGAGCCAGGGTGACCTTCAATTGGCCTGATTTACTTCCTACCTTGGAAGATACACTGCACTTGAACAGAACTGGGGAGGCTCCTGATACCCTACCTAACCTTAGTGAGCATGTGCTCTGTCCAGCTTTCAGTTGGCCTAGGAGCAGTTCCTTTGCTATCCTGTTTCTTGTGAGGGGAAACCCGGGGCACCTGTGTGGCCCTGGAGGAAATGCTGATAACCTTCCCTCTGAGCCCCCAAGCCAGGAACATGTGCAAGGGTACCTGACAACCACTGCCTGAAGCTAGGTTGTGTCTCAGATCTTTCTGACCTTGTTCTCTCTAGGAAGCAAATTCCTCTCCTTTTGAGATGGAAAAGTGGGAGGTGACCAGTCCTAGCCTGCCTCTAGTGTTGGAAGAGGTGGGTCACTGCAGTTCACCCAGCAACTTAGTCCAAAGAGGGTTTATTCTAACTCCCTATCACTCCCACTACCTGACTATTGGGAGCAGTGGGCTCCCTGGGCCCTAGAGAGCAGGGATTTGAGCAGAGGGCAGCCATCTGGTGCTGTGGAACAGCTAGGTGCTGACCACCGTGGAGGGTGGGATGCAGAGAGGAGAGGGGTACAAGGCCCGGGATTGGCTTTCTTTGGGTAATCCTGAGTGGCAGTGTCCAGCAGTTCTCCAGGGCTGGGGAGCCACTGACTGACCCCCAGCTCAGAGTCTGCATAAATGACTTCCCAAGCGGCAACCTGCCTTCTCTGTCAAGTTCCCCAGGCCAGGCCAGCTCCAGTGTGGGCTGAGCAGAACCAGGAGATGGAGTTTCTTGGCCATGCAGAGGGGCTTAGCCACTGCAAAGGCACATTTAGGCTTTCAGCCAGTGCTCTGGACCCAAGGGAGAGCCAAGAGCTGCAAGGCACGTGGGTGCAGGGTTCACATCCTAGGTCTGCCACTTACTACCTAGGGCTGAGCTAGTTAACTCCTCTAGGACACAGAGTTCCTATATTTAATAATAAATATGCCAGAATCGTGTTAAAGATGAAATGTTCCTTTCCTAACTAGGGGTTCAATAAATACTGTTGTTAGTGATAGCAAAGGTTGCTGGGCTTCGGAGGATGGATGGAGGGAGCTTCGGGGTGAGGGAGGGGACTGAAGCCGCAGAACAGCCCCGGCTTGGGGGGCCGGGGTGCAGAGGAATGATCAGAAGCCAGAGCGCTGGGCCCAGACTCCTGGCAGCCTCCACCTGGGGCGGGGGTCAGGAGGGCAAGAAACTCCTCCTCCAGGTACCGACAGGTGGTCGCTCAGACTGGCCTGGGAAACAGTCCGGGGAAGCAGAACTGCTCTCCAGCCCTCAACACGCACCCCCTTTATACAGATGGCAGGTCTTAAAGCGTCGCTCTCTCAGCCTTCAGTGGCTCCGAAGGCTGCCACCGAGCCACAACCCCAGCAAGCTCAGAAAACAGGCCCCACTTCCCCACCCCCCCACACACACATAATTAAAACAGGCCCTAGCTGGTTTGGCTCAGTGGGTAGAGCGTTGGCCTGTGGACTGAAGGGTCCCGGGTTCGATTCCAGTCAAAGGCCCATTGGTGATTCTCTCATCATTGACGTTTCTATCTCTCTCCCTCTCCCGTCCTCTCTGAAATAAAAAAATATTTTTTTTAAAAAAACACAAAACAGTACAAAACTGGAAAATAAGTGTAAATAAGTCCAACAAAGTTCCGATTCTTTCCATAATGACTACGTCAATACCTTCTTCCAAAATACCAGAATTATTTAAAAAAATTTTTTGTAAGAGCTTGTTTGAGCCAAAACTGATGACAATTTCTGGGAAGCAAGATCTCAAATACTCCAATACCAGATTCTAAAAAATAAAATAAAACAATGATTCTCTTTTAGCTGTCGAGGGCCCTGCTTTGCGAATCGCATAAGGAGGGAGACCGCATCTAGCGGCCACACACACTGTTGTTAGTGATAGCAAAGGCTGGAATGCCCTGGTCTATCTCCATCGATTTTCCCTGGAGGACTCCTCCTCACCCTTCTGTGCACAACGCAAAGGTCACCTCCTCCGGGAAGCCGTCCCTCCTACTCCCCGGGGCTCTCCCCAGCGCGGCATACCCTTCCTGAGTCTCCGCCCCCTCACCCCCACCCCCAGCCTGGAAGCTACTCGTATCGCCGAATTAATAGCTCCAGCACCCAGCGCTGCCTGGCACCTGGTTAACGCCCAATGAACGCGGTGGAAGGAAAGGGAGTGGGGGAAGCGCAAGCGGACATCCAGCCGCAGCCGCGCCATTTGAGGCATAGGACCCTACCTCTCCCCTCCTATCTTGCCCCAGACCACAGCGCACGGGGGAATGAGACCCAGCGGCACCGACACCGTCCGCAGCAGGCAGCAGAAGCCCAGGGTGTCCGTCCTTTGGGTTGAACCCAAGGCCGCTGTAGATGGAACCGCCTGGTACCGGACGGATCCCTACAAGCCAACCACCTCCGCCTCGTTCGCCTCCTTGAGGGCCCAACTCCCAGCTGCTGCCTGCACGTGCGCGCTCTGGCGTCTCTGGGCGTGGAGCCGGCTGGGCGCGCGCGCCCGCGGCATCCCAGTGTGGGGAAGAGGCCTCCGCGTTCAGGAGAGCAACTGGGGGCACAGTGCCCGTTTTTTGCTTCCTAAGACCAATAGGCAGGGCCTCTCAACTGGGGGAGAAAGGATGGAGCACAGCCTTTGACCTGGCCAGCGTTCCTGAATGGGCGGTCTGTTGCTTTGAGGAGATGTGAAGGCCTCTCCAGCGAGAGCGAAGCCTTTATGGTGTGTGTGTGTGTGTGGCCCACCCGGTGGTCCATGGACTGTTCGCTGCGCACTGGTGGGTAGAGGTCACGCTGGCAGGCAGAGACATCACAAATTTAATTAGGGGATGCGCCCAGCCCACCCCGCAGTTACAAGGTGGGGAGCATGGCGGACAGAAGCCTAATACACCCCGGGCCTTAGAGCAGTTGCCTCCATCCATACCAGCAGCCACTTCCGTGACCTCAGATACTCCCTTCACTAGTCCACTGGGAGAGTTTCTGAGAGTTCTGAAGAGAGAGAAGAGAGAAACACAGGAACACAGGCTCCTGGGAGAGATGGGAAACCTTGTTTCTGAAATATGTCAGGAGAGAAAATGTTCTTGTTGCGCATACACAGGTGTGGTGACACATTTTGTGTTCGTTTTAGAGGAGAGTGATTCAGATGGTGGAGAGTCAGCGAAGGCTGCTAGATCTCTAGCCCTACTAAACTCTAACCTATCCTAGCACCTAATTCCAGAATATTCTCACAAAGTCTCTCAATTATGGGACCAGAGATAGGTGGCATGAGGAGGAGGAGAAATCCAGAGGCAAAGAAAAGGGTCTGGGGCTGTCAGTTGAAGATAGCCATTAGCTCCCTCTCCCCAGGAGGAAGACCTCCAATCCTTCCCCACCCCTAAGTTTCCACTGGGCCCCAGCCAGCCCAGCCCTCCAGCACCCTCTTCAGTATTCTTCAGCAGAGAAGGGCATCTGATTGACCAAGGGTGGGGAATTATGTGCATGAAGCCTCTAAAAGACCAGGGTCTCATTGACAGTCCCTTGGAAACAGTAAATGCAGCCATTTGGCATCTTGGGGTTTGTTTTCCAGTTGGGTCCTTTCTGGTTTCCTTCCTCCACAAGACAATGTAAAATTATACACCACCACTCCCGGGGAGGAGGGAGTCCTCATAGGAGTTACTTATTCCTGTACTCCTTTCACCTACCACAGTGCCTGGTTCATAGCAGCTGTTCAATGGAAGTTTGTTTGCTCTGTGAGTGACTGAATGAATCACAGGTCTCATCACAGAATATTGGAATCTTGGACTTAGTTCCTTGGAGGATAGATACCAAGCCCCACAGAGCATGTCTGGGAGTTGCTGACTAGAGTGAGACCCTGTATCACCTGGTCTAGAGAAACATTTCCTGCCACCCCTCCTGCCCACTCGCAACACACACACACACACACACACACACACCATAAAGGCTTCGCTCTCGCTAGAGAGGCCTTCAAATCTCAAAGCAACAGACCGCCCATTCAGGAATGCTGGCCAGGTCAAAGGCTGTGCTCCATCCTTTCTCCCCCAGTTGAGAGGCCCTGCCTATTGGTCTTAGGAAGCAAAAACTGGCACTGTGCCTGGCAAGGGATGGTGAGCAGTGACCTTGCTTCTGTCACTGGGGCCACTGTGCTGCCCTGGGGTAGGGTAGAGGAGGGGCAGTGCTAAATCAGGTAGGCTGGGGAATAACACCAAGATCCCAGGAACCCCTCACTTCCCAGACCCCATTTCCCAGGCTTTCCCAGGCTTTTGTGCCCTGGCTGTTACCCCCTAGGAGAGTGTAGCCCTCAGACCAGATAAATCCTGAAGGCCATGGAGAGGCATGAAAACTCAGACACACCAAGTGCAGGCTTCTAGGGTACAGAAGGATCCTGAATGCGATGCCACATAGGAAGACCAGTTCTTCCCTCAGACACGCTTAGGACATGCTTACCGTATTGGTAAGGCAGAGGGACTCTCGTGATCTATAGCCACCTAATGACCATTAAAACCTTGAAACATTCTTCTATGCCTCCATTTTCCCCCTCCTTTTTTTTTATTTACTTTTTTGCAGAACAGAGGCTATTCCTCCATCTACATAGTAATCTGATTTTCTCTACATCCTTCTACTCACATTCATTTACTCATGGCCTCAAGGACTGGGAAAACTGAGGCACGAAGGACAAGATTCCAGGATTTGAAAGGTCATTCTTGGCTCAACTAAGAAGACATGAGAGCCCCTTGACCTTGTCTGCAACTATATTGGGACCCACAGGCCCTGCCCCAATATATGCCCTTATGCTTTCTGCCTGTGGTTAGGTAGAAGCAGACTCTTCTTTCATTAGGTAAGGTAGGAACAACACTACCAGCCAGATGTTAATGAAAGATACTGAACACAGCACAGGAATAGCAGTCAGGGGACCTCGTCAAAATACACTCTGGATTTTCCACCAACTGGCTGTGGGACCTTCTAAAAGTGCCTTCACCCTTTTGTTACTTCTCCTGTATTGTGAGGCTAGACTACATGTAAAGGTCCTTTCCACTCTAAAAGTCTATGAAATTCTCATTTCAAACCCATTCCCAGGTTTGCCCTTACCTTTCCAGTGAGGGACACCTGGGCGGGTATGGGCAAAGACCTTTTCTTCGGCTATAGACCCTTGGGCAAGCGCCTGATACCAGAAGAAAAGAAATTGCCCCTACGTTTTCTCTTGGCAGCCAGGACAGAGACCCAGTTCCCACCCTGCTTGTTTCTCTAACTGTTCCTCTGGCTGTTACCCCCTAGGAGAGTGTAGCCTTCAGATCTGATTGCCCAGATGTTGACAGGCACAGTGCCTATCTTTCCAATTCTGACAGGTCCTTGCCGACTGTCCCCATGCTGGGTTTGTCCCCGGTCCCCCTCTGAGGGCAGTCCCTTTCCAGCTCCCACCACAGACCAGGGCAGATCCAAAGGAGGGAGAGAGAGACGTGAGTACAGGAGACGTGGGTGTACACCCTCACCCAGACACCCAGGCTCCTCCAGACTTCTGTGCATCGGAGGGGGTGGTACCCTTGTGATTTTCCAGGTTCTCCACAGAGGACTCAGTGTTCAAACTCCTGTATTTTCTTCTTTCTCTCACTTATTTCCTCCGTTTCTCCTCCTTCCTTCCCCTCCCACTCCTTCTTCATCAATTTCTCCAAGATCTTCCTTCTTTGCTGAAGGTTCCCGTTCTTCCTCTGAGCCCTCCTTTTCTCTCCTCCGGGGCCATCCTTGAACCCTGGCTGACTGACGGGAGATACGGAAAGGAAAGCTCCTCCTTTGGGCCATCAGCATCAGGGGCAGTCCTGGGACACTCTCCCCTCACAGCCCCCAACAATCCCTAGGCACCAGGCACCTGATAAGGGATCCTCACTTGTGGCGTTTGGGGGGGAGACAGCAAATGCTGTGAAACACTGAATTCTGCTCAAGCAGCCTTGCAGTTCAACTGACCACTAACATGTGAAGTAGCCAAAGACCCACCACAAAGATGCCACCGATGAGCACATGGCAGTGTATGAAACACTTCACCACCATCAGCAGTCTTCCCAGTTTCACAGTCCAACTCTGTGAGTTGGTGAGGTTTTCCTAATCACATTCAGAGTGAGGTGAACCTGAGATTGGCTATTTCTACCACCCACACTAAAACTATTCTAATGCCTAATCAATGGACACAGACAAGGGGGGGGAGGGGCATGAATGGGAGGTGGAGGGTAATGGGGGAATAAGGACACACATGTAATACCTTAATCAATAAAGAAATTTAAAAAAAAACTATTCTAACGTCTTAGAGATCTCACACCTTTCATTTTATTTTATTCTTACAGCAATCCTGTGAGGTGGACAACAACCTTGAGGAGGAGAATCAGCAGTTCAAGGAGAGGAAATGACTTGCTTACAGCCACACAGCGGACTCCAAGCCGCAGACTACAGAAGGAAAGGGGAAGAGGGGCTCAGCGCTGACCCCATCAGCCAGCACCAGGTGTGCAGCCCGGGACTCGCCGGACTCGGCCAGGCACGTGGAGACAGCAGGCCCCGCCCCCTGGCCCTGTTCCCCGCCTGCCAGGAGTTCGAGGGAAGAAGTCTCGGCTGTTCCTCCTCGGACCATGTTTCCACTTGGGCGCACGCCCTGGGGTGAGGCTTCTTTGCAAAGCCAATGGCCTTGAACTCTGTGCTGAAGGGGCACTGGGCGGAGGGAAACCGGAGACCAGGGTGGATGGAACGCGGAAAGGAGGCCGTGGGACAGGGTGGGAGAGTGAGAGAACTGGAAGCGCTGGGAGGAATCCTCTCCAGCGCGAAGCCGGGGAAGGCAGGAGGACTTGGAGGTGCAGCGGCCCCTCCCGTCTCCGCCAGGACGGGCAGACAGAGGGCGCGAGAGTCAGGTCCTGATTTTTTGTCCTGACGTCTGGGCTTCCCAGACAACCGGAGCCGCGACAGGGAGACTTCTCTGCGGGCAAGGGCCCTTGGAGGCCCGCGCTTTCTCTGAAAGTGAAAGAAGTGGGCGGGGGGCGCGGCCGAGGCGGGGCCCAGGCGGGCGGCGGCGCAGGCTCCGCCTCGGGGCAGGCTCCCGCCCGGGGCGCCAAGCGTCTCCAGTCCCCGCCGCGTCGCGGGCTGGTGGGCTCCGCTGCGGATCTTGTGCAGGGAAATGACCCTGCCCGGGGGCCCGACGGGCATGGCAAGGCCGGGAGGCGGGGGGCCCTGCAGCCCCGGGCTGGAGCGGACCCCGCGCCGGAGTGTCGGGGAGCTGCGCCTGCTTTTCGAAGCGCGCTGCGCCGCGGTCGCTGCCGCCGCCGCCGCAGGGGAGCCCCGGGCCCGCGGGGCCAAACGGCGTGGGGGACAAGTCCCCAACGGGCTTCCGCGAGCTCCCCCGGCCCCAGTGATCCCGCAGCTGACTGTGACCGCCGAGGAGCCAGATGTCCCCCCGGCCAGCCCCGGGCCGCCCGAGCCAGAGGGCGGCTGGCTCCCGGCCGTGTGCTCCTCGCACCTGCAGCAGCCGCGCCGCCTCTCCACCTCGTCGCTTTCCTCCACTGGCTCCTCGTCGCTGCCGGAGGACTCGGAGGACGATCTGCTGAGCGACAGCGAGAGCCGGAGCCGCGGCAACGTGCAGCTGGAAGCGGGCGAGGACGTGGGTCAGGTACGGGCCGCGGGGGCGGGGCCGGGGGCCGGGCGCGGAGGACCCAGCTCCGAGCTCTCTGAGGTCCGACTCGGGCCCCAAGGTCCCTCCGCCCAGGGCCGGGTTCTCACGGCCCAGGGGGCTTAGGGGCCGGAGGGAGGCCTCCGGCGGACCTCCCGCCTTGGCAATTTTTACCCCTTTTCCACTGGAGGTTCGCGGGCCGGGCCCCGGGGCGTCTAAGAAGGCGAGTGAGGAGGAGTCTGCGCCCGGCCTCGGGGACCGGGTGGGGTGGGAGCGGGGACCGTGACCTGCCGGCTGCGAGGTGGGACTTGAGAGATCGGAGGGGTCGGCTTGCCCCGCGAACTCTCCGGGAGAGAGAGCCGCACGAGTCACTCAATCTCGCCGCCCCCTCTCCCGCGCCGCGGCCCCACCCCCGCCGTTGCCACGGTTTCCCTCTCCTGAGTGGGAGTGGAGCGGCGCTCCAGGCTCAGCTCGGGAACCGCCGCCGTCTGCTCCCGGCGCCCGCACAAGGCGTGGACGCGGGGAAGGAGGAGCGCAGGGCTGGGAGCTCTGGCAGACTGCGGAACGCCGCCCTCCCCGGCTCACTGCTACTAATTACGGCCGAGGGAGGGTAAACTGAGGCCGAAAGGGCGTGATCAGCCTGTTCGTCGGCGCCTCTCGTGTCAGAGGCCTGGTTTGACCCTCGAATGATCCAGGCCAGGGTGCGGTGAAGTCATTCCGGGTGCCTGGCCCTTAGGGGTGTGCCGCGCCCAGAAGAGCCGTCCTGTGCCCCTTGTTTAAACGAAGGCCAAATACTTTAAATAACTCATGGCCAGTGCTAAGGAGTTGCTCTAGATCCACGTTATGCAAGTGTCCCTGGAGCCGAGGGAGAGGCGAAGGGCGCCCCGCGGGCTCTGGTGGCTCCTGGCTTCCCAGAAGGGCGGTGTGAGCCGCGGACGCGCCCCGGTTGCCTGCGCGCTGCGGAGAGAGCGCGGGGGCGCGGCCGGCCTGCTGAACCCAAGCTCCGCCGCGCGCTCGGATTGGAAGAGGCGGGGAGACACTTCAACGACCTGCATTGGATCCGTGACTCAGTTACCCCCGAGACTTACATTTCCCAGAGGGCGGCATGGTTTGTGACACAAAATAAAAAATAAGTCTCATAGACTAGGAACACACCCGCTGCCCGGTAGGTGCGGGGAGTCCCTCTCCTCTCCCGGAGTAAGGGGGCCCCTGACCCAGGATCGTTCCTAGTGCAACCCTGCCCCAAGGAGGGAGGCGGTGCCGCCGCGGGGTTTCCGAGGAGGTGGGCTGTGGGCAGTGAGAGGTCTCCTCCCTCCCTGCCTCCTCGGGAACGCGGAGCAGTAGTTCTGGGCCCACGGCTCCCCCGCTCCATCTATGACAGCTGAGAGGCGGGCCCAGGAGGGAGGGCCCACGAGGGCAGCCCCCGGGCTCTCTCCAACGTCCGTGGGCGGAGGAGGTCCCGCGGCCCAAGCCGGGGAGCACCGTCGGCAGCCCGGCCGCGGTCAGCACTCCGGGAGCAGTCGCAGCTGCGCCCTGGGTGCCTCTGGCCGGGCTCTCCCCCACCCTGGGCCTCGCCGTCCCCGAACGGAGCTGCAGCAGATGGCCTCTCGAAGGCCCTTCCAGCTCCAAGGCTGCGTCTCTCGGGCCTTCCCAACCCCCAGCCCGCCGGGGCCTCCCCGAAGGCAAACAGCCACGGCGGCGGCAGATAAGCCAGGAACTGTTGACAGAGGCCTCCTGCGTCCGCGTGGAAGGGCCCGGCTCGGACTTTGCCTCGCGGCCGGTCGGGAGCGGCACCGCGCGCCCGCCAGGCTGCCTTTAGGGCTTCCGCAGGCAGGAAGCAGAGCCCACGAGCTGGCTGGTCTTAAGGATGCACCGGGGAGAAGGGCTCTGTGGCAGCGCTTAGGAGCTCCCGGCGCCAGCCCCTTGCAGTCAGGCCTGGGCAGATAACCGGAGTGGCCAGAGCAGGAGGAGGCCTGGGAAGACTCTACCTCGCCTCTGCCTGGCACATGCGTCCTTCCCCTTCTCCTCCTAGGATCCCCCAACAGCCTTCCAAGAGCCCAGAGCCTTGCTCCCCGCAGGGTAGTTGGGGCTGGACAGCCCCTCCCTCCCTGGGCCTTTCCTCCGGTATAGGGAAAAGTCATGGGCAGGGAAACCTACACAGGCGAGGGAAGGGGGAGTTAGGGGCCTGCCCCCAAGGGCAGCTGCTGGAGTGTCTGTATTCTTAGGCCTTCCCTGTCTCTGAACACAGTTTTGGGGTGTTGCTCTAGCAGAAGAGAGGATGTTTGGCTCCTGTTCATTTGTTTCTTTTCTCTCAGTGCTCCAGGATCGGTAAGGAGACCTGGATGCCATCCTGTCCTGGACCCAGAACTCCCACACTTCACTTTTCTACTAATTATAGAGCAGAATTTAGGTTAACTGACTTCCTTTTTATAAAGTAAATGCCCTGGGGAAGGTGAAGTCGTGGGTCACTTATACCTTAGTGCAAATGATTTTATAAATTTAAACTGATTGCTTTCGCCACCACCACCATTACCACCACCACAGGGAGTGCTAGTTTGATAGGGCAGTGGCAATATGGGGAGGGGGTTGGGCTGGTAGAGAGCTTCAGCCAATGACTGAATGGCTGGAGGCAGGGAGTGAGAGGCAGGGAGTATGGGGATGAGTACGAAAGGCAGAGCAAAAGGTCCATTCTGGCAGAAGATACACTGAGTACCTGATGTGACATAAGAAGTAGGAATCCTCAGGGCTTCCAAACAGCTTAGATAAAAGCCAGTTAGAGGCTTGTGTCTAGCAAAGCCCTGCTCAGAGAGAGATGCTCCTAGTCCAGCTCCAGGAGTGAGGAATTGTCAGAGGTGCTCCTGTGACTTTGTTAAAGACACATGGGTCAGCTCTCATGGGCTTTTTGCCCCAAGATGAGTTGGTTTCCCAATCTTCCGTGGAGAGTAGACTGGGCCAGAGGATGGTGCTTTGGCCCTCTTTGCAGGTAGATTTCACTTTGTAACATAATAAATCTGCTTTCTGAGATACATACAATAAAAGCCTAACCTGCTAAAAAATATCTTCCCTGCTGTTGTTCATTTGCCAAATCATCACCCACCCACCAAAGAATGTTTCACATGCATCTTTTTTATAAATATATTTTATTGATTTTTTATAGAGAGGAAGCGAGAGGGATAGAGAGCTAGAAACATTGATGAGAGAGAAACATCGATCAGCTGCCTCCTGCACACCCCCTACTGGGGATGTACCCGCAACCACGGTACATGCCCTTGACTGGAACTGAACCTGGGACCCTTGAGTCCACAGGCCGACGCTCTATCCACTGAGCCAAACCGGTTAGGGCTCACATGCATCTTTTAAAAAATATATTTTTATTGATTTCAGAGAGGAAGGGAAAGGGAGAGATAGAAACATCAATGATGAGAGAGAACCATTGATTGGCTGCCTCCTGCATGCCCCCTACTGGGAGTCAACCCTGTGACCTCTTGGTTCATATGTTGGCGCTCAACCACTGAGCCATGCCAGCAGGGCAGGACATGTTTTTAGTGATTTTTTTAAAAGAGAGAGACAGAGACACACACACACACACACACACACACAGAGAGAGAGAGAGAGAGAGAGAGAGAGAGAGAGAGAGAGAGAGAGAGAGAGAGAGAGAGAGAGAGAAACATGGACGTGAGAAAGAAACACTGACAGGTTGCCTCCTGTATGCACCCTGACTGGAGATCAAACCCACAACCTTTTGGTGTATGTGATGATGCTACAACCAACGGAGCCACCTGGCCAGGATGGACATATGCATCTTTGTATGCATTATACCCTAGGGACGGTATCAGGTAGTTCCTTAAGATGGAAGATGGCAATGAGTTCCATGACACTTGTATCAACTCCTTCCATGTTTGAACATATCCATTACTGGCAGGGGAGCTAAATCCTATCATACCACCTCAGGAGGTAGCTGGGAGGGCTCAGATGACATAATAGGTATTAAAGCCCTTTGTAACCTGCATGACTAAACCAGCCTTTGTCTTTGCTGCTCTCAGCTGACATGATCCTCTCAAAATTGTGGTGGTAAGGGTAGATGATGCCCCAATTTTACATCATCTTGGGAGCAAGTTGATGCTGTGTTACGCATATCAATCAACTGGCAGTAGTCCTGGACTGCAAGTGCTAAATCCTCTTCTACCAGGTCTACCTCTGTCTATCTTCAGCCCCACTCGCTGCTCCCACATGATTGCAGAAGAAAGAATAACGCAGTTCTCCCATCTCATCTGACCCAAGGCTGATTCCCTCTTCTACTGGGGCGGCTATAGAAATTGTTGTATCCTCTGATTAACTCCATTCTGGTCCCACTGTCCCCCACAGTCTGCCAGTAGGCCCCTAAAGCTGCCTCGAGCCCCACAAGTAACCTCATTCCTTTGGATGAAGGTATCCAGCCAACAGAGAGGGGTCTCCTGGCAGATCTCAGTGTTTCCCCAGTGATCAAAACACACCACTTTGTGGTTTGCAAATTGCTTCACCTAGTACACAGCTCTTTCTAGTGTGGAGGTCCCATTTCCCCCAAAGGAAATCGGGGTGGTAGCATGGACTTTGGAACCCGCTGGGGCAATTGGAACATAGGGAGAGGGTTGGGCTGGTAGATAGCTTAAACCAGGGACTGGGAGGCGGAAGGCAGGAAGTGAGGGCATGCTAACACTTTGAGCCTCGATTTCTTCCTATAAGATAGCAATACTACCACCACCTCATGCACTTGCTGTCCTTGTGCATCATTATCATGATTCTCAAACTGAGAGTGGGAGAAGAGGGTATAGGGTGGTGCCGCTGAATACACATGGCACATCTTCCTGGAATTTTATTTGAAGATTTGGAGGTGGGAGAGTTTATAATAAAACTTGGATTGTTATGCAGCATAATGCAAGCCTTGTAGGTATTTAAAGAGTGAACAAGAAGTTTTGAAAGAGCTGTCATGCTTCTAGTGGGTTGCTTCTGGCTACACCCCTAGATCCCTGGGGATTGGACACGTGGTCACACCCCAATATGCCATGTAGGGACTGCAGTAGGAAAGCCGTAGCAATGCTGTCTTGTGGAGGTTGAGAAGTGCCTGGCATACAGTAGGCGGTCAGTAAATGGTGGCTTGTGTTATGGCAGCAGCTATATCTTCCCAGCGGAAACAGGCTCACACAGATGAAGTTCTCGCTTGGACTCAGCTAGACCATGACAGAGCCAGGACTGGAACCAACTCCTGACTCCCCATCCAGTGCTCTGCCACTAACCCCATCTCCTCCATATAGGAAAGGGCTTAATGGTCAGCAGCCTTTCCCTACTGAGACCACTACTCCAGTTCTCCCTCTCCCTCTGAGAATTCTCTCTAGTCAGGGAGGCTGGATTCCTGGGTTCCAGCCCTGTGGGAGCACACGTGTGTAACTCATCTAAAAGCAGGCACCCCTGGGAGCAGGCAGCAGACACACAGTTTGGATGAGCAAACCTGTGCACCACAAACCTGTAGACATAGGAATGATGGGTTTTGGGTGGGAAGAGGAAAGGTCCAGAGTATGAGACGCTCTCAGGATTGGGTGGAGGCCAGAAGCAGTGTTCATGAGGCAGGAGGTTCATCAAAACCCACATTCCCCTCTCAGTTTCGTCGAAAATAACAGACCCTCAGCTCTGTATTGCATTTTCAAAGCTCAGGTTTCTAGGTCCAGATGAGGACCAAGGGTGCCCTGGGTCTTGCTAACTGGTGAGGAGTGATATGGCATCCAGGGATAGCAGATGATTTGGGGAAACCTCAAGCCATTATTCAGACCCAGCCAGGCTGGCTTCCCTGCCCTGGGCCTTTGTCAAGACTTGTTTCTGTGATTGTCTCCCTACATGAGAGGAACCTGTGGTCCCAAAGTGAATGAATCAACAATCCATATTTTGGGTGTGCTCTCTCAATCCTCCTCCTCTTCCCCCACAGGCAGCGTGCATCTCCTAAACTCTAAGGGACCCATGAGACTTGCAACCAGGGTAGTAATGGGCAGCAGCATCTCATCAGGGACTAATGCCTTGAACCTGTCCCCAAGGTGCCCTTTTCTCTGACTCTCAAGTGAGCTGACAGCAGCTCCATCTTGGCTCACTTTTTCGCCATAACATTTCTAGTGAACCAAAGCAGCCTCTTTCCTGTTGCTCCTTCTATCTGTCCTAGGCCCTTCCTTGTTTCACTGTCCCCAGCTTTAATAAACACATTCTCAAAATAAGTTTAAAAAGCAATCCAGTCCAGCTCAGTGGTTGTGCATCAACCTATGAACCAGGAGGTCACGGTGTGATTCCAGGGCACATGCCTGGATTGCGGGCTTCATCCCCAGTAGGGGGCGTGCAGGAGGCAGCAGATCAATGATTTTCATCGTTAATGTTTCCATCTCTCCCTCTCCCTTCTCCTCTGAAATCAATAAAAATATATTTTAAAAAACAATCCATATTTGTCCAGCTTCTACTTCATGCCAAGAAATGAGGCTAAGGGAGAAAGAGCCAGTCACTTTCAAGCCTCATTTACTACTCACAACACAGTGAGATCAGTTATTTCCCCATTTTACAGATGAAGAAACTGATGCTCAAAGGCTTGTTTCTCAGGCCCCAAATATCCTGACACATTGGTAGAAATGCAAGTTTTTGGTCCTACCCCAAACTTACTAGAATTTTCCTGTGGTAAACCCAAGAACCTGCATTTTTTAACAAGGGTGGTCATCAGGTGATTCTCATGCCCACAAAAACCTCCCACAGAGCAGTGTAATAACCTGCCCACACAGCTTTCGACGGGCAGAACTGTAGTACAGACCTGAGCCTTCTGACGCTAAGTCCAGGGCTCTTTTCAGCACATTTGAGAAGCTGGATATCTATCACCACGCTGTGTGTCTCAATGTCAACCACATAGGCGCACAATGAGGTTTCCTGAACAAATGAATGAATCGTGGGACCCTAGCTGCTTGCGATGGGGCGGGGCTGGCTGAGTCCGGTCCTGAGGAGGGAGGGCTGATGCTTTGATGAGATGCTGGACCTGCGGGCTCCGACCGTGTTGCTTTCAGAAAAGCCACTGGCAGAAGATCCGGACCATGGTGAACATGCCCGTCATAAGCCCTTTCAAGAGGCGCTACGCCTGGGTGCAGCTGGCTGGGCACACCGGTGAGCACGGGCAGGCGCGGGTGGGGAGGGTGAGAACTGCTGAGGGAGGGACTAGGCAGCGTTAACCGGTGCGCATCTGCAGGGAGTTTCAAGGCGGCGGGCACCAGCGGGCTGATCCTGAAGCGCAGCTCCGAGTCGGAGCGTTACTGCCTGGCGCGGCTGATGGCCGACGCGCTGCGCGGCTGCGTGCCTGCCTTCCATGGCGTGGTGGAGCGCGATGGCGAGAGCTACCTGCAGTTGCAGGACCTGCTCGACGGCTTCGATGGACCCTGCGTACTTGACTGCAAGATGGGGATCAGGTACGTGAGCTCTGCCGGGGTGTGCGGGAACCATGGGGCGGGGGGTGGGGGGGGCGCGGGGCGGTACTCGACCGGTCCGGTGTGAGTGCGCTCAAGCCCGCCGCTGCCTCCGCCTCCGCCTCCGCCGCCGTAGGACTTACCTGGAAGAGGAGCTGACCAAAGCCCGCGAACGACCCAAGCTGCGGAAGGACATGTACAAGAAGATGCTGGCTGTGGACCCGGAGGCGCCCACGGAGGAGGAGCACGCGCAGCGCGCTGTCACCAAGCCGCGCTACATGCAGTGGCGGGAAGGCATCAGCTCCAGCACCACGCTCGGCTTCCGCATCGAGGGTATCAAGGTGGGCCAGGCTCGCTTTGCTTTGCACAGCCCCGCCGCTCCTCCACCCCAGCCCCACACCGCGGTGTCAGACCTCCAAGTCGGCCCCCCACCCCTCTGAATAAGCACCCTCCAGCGGCGGTCTCGCTGATTCCCGGAGATGTGTCTTCCGACATCCACGCAGATCCCGCTGCTCTAACTGGTCCTCTCGCCTCTGGCGGGGAGGGCCCCTGACACTTCCTGTCCCACCTCCTTAAGAAAGCCGACGGATCCTGCAGCACAGACTTCAAGACCACGCGAAGCCGGGAGCAGGTGATTCGAGTCTTCCAGGAATTTGTGCAAGGCGATGCGGAAGTGCTGGTGAGTGCCGCACCCTAGCACCCTGAGCTGTCGGGGCGCCTGAAACCGAGGGATGCCCCCAGGCCATCCTGTCTAGTGCCCTCGCCTATGTGACCCCTATCGTAGCATTTTATCACATTGTGTTGTAATTTTTACGTTTCTTCCCTTCTGTTCTGCGCGCCACGTGAGGGCCTGTTTTTCCTCCACGGTATTTACCAAGCAGAGCATGAGTCGTGACCCCTAATGTTAGCAGAAGCTCAGTCAGTGTTTCGTTAATTTGCCCTCCTCTCCTACCCTACCCTGTCCAGAGGAGGTATTTGAATCGCCTGCAGCAGATCCGGGACACCTTGGAGGTCTCTGAGTTCTTTAGGAGGCATGAGGTGAGCGGGGGAGGGTCAGGTTCGTGGTCTGTGGTCTGTGAGGGCTGCGCGGGCAGAGGGTGGGGGCTTCCCCAGAAAGGGCCGTGGTCTGATCTGGTGGTTTTGGCAGGTGATCGGCAGCTCCCTGCTTTTCGTACATGATCACTGCCATCGCGCGGGTGTGTGGCTCATCGACTTCGGCAAGACCACGCCCCTCCCTGACGGCCAGACCCTGGACCATCGGAGGCCCTGGGAGGAGGGCAACCGCGAGGACGGCTATTTGCTGGGGCTGGACAATCTCATTAGCATCCTGGCCAGCCTGGCCGGGAGATGAGGCGAGGCCCCTGTCCCCGCACAGACCCGCTGGTCTCCTAAATGGACCTGCAGCTTTGTTCCCGCTGTGCATGCTGGGAAAAGACAAACCCAGAGGTTGGGGTGGTTCATAGGGTCCTGTAGGACCAGGTGCCAACCACTGTGGGACGCACTGCACGCACCAAGGCTGTTCCCCATACAAACCCAAGCGGTCCCAGAGCTGATGACACTAATTCAGGAGGTGGGGGCAGACTGTGACAATGGGCATCTTCCTGAGTCCAGTTATTCTGAGGGGGCGCTGTACTTCTCCAGAGGGGTGAGATAATGAATTTTACTTCACAGGCACTAGATCTATTGATCTATCCTCCCCACACTACAATGGACTCCCCTCCCAATAAAACTCAAAGACACCAGCTTTGGTGACTCAGACTTTATCTCCTCCCCTTCTGGTCCCCTCTTTCTCAGTTCCCAGGCATCTCTAATGTCCACTCAGATCACTGGAGGATATGAGAAGAGTTCTTTTTAAAAAAGAAAATGTATTGATTGACTTGAGAGAGGGTGAGGAGGAGGGGAGGGAGAGAGAGAGAGATTGTTTGTTGTTCCACCCATCCATTCATTGGTTGCTTCCGTGTATGTGTCCTGACCAGGATCCAACCAGCAACTTGGTGCATGAGGATGACACTCCAACCAGCTGAGCCACACTGGCCAGGGTGAGAAGAGCTCTTTATTAGAGTTATCTGTAGGGTTGTGGACTGCCCAGATGAAGGATACTCATAGGGGGAGGGCAGTCCAGCAAAGGCTTCCTGCAGGAGGCAATTTCAACTGGCCACCCACATCTGGGGAAAGGGGGTTGGCCTCTGCTCTGGTCGCAAAGTTCAAAGTTTGGGAGTGGCTAGGCTCTTCCCCAGGAGGCCCGGGTCTGGTTTCCAGGATGGAAAGTCCAGTGGTGCAGGCCAACCTGAGACAGGCCCAAGCATGCAGTACAAACTGGGGTGGAGGTGTGGGGAGCAGCTACTGGAATAACAAGCCACCTAGAAGCCTGGGGAGGAGTGCAGGGAGGAGCCACTGCTAGCATCAATGCCTATGTCCTCACCCTCAGGGCTCCTTGGGGCCCAGCAGCTATAGATGGGATTCCAAGGGTTCCAAGGTCAGAGTCCTCTGGAATTGGGGGGCCTGAGGCCAGAGGGCAGCCAGCTCCCTTCCCAGCTCTTGAGGTTCTTCAGACTCAGTTCCTGGGCCTGTGGGGACCTTAGATCCTCCAGAGACCTGCTCCCCAGCCCAGCAGCCCTTTCTCTTCCTGGGCCCTAGCTCCAGTGGCAAAGGTGAATTCAGCACATCAGGGTAAGGGAGCAGTGGGCCAGTGTTGTTTTATGGCCTCCCTCCTGACCCCCAAGACAGGATGGTGAGGGCAGGTCATGGACACCACCTGAGTCCAGTATTGAAGATGCTCCAAGATGCTGGCAAAACTAGGGCGGAGTTCAAGCTGGTGCTGCCAACACTGGGTCATGATAGGATACCTGGAGAGAAGTAGGAGTTTGTGCTCAACCATGGCTATGAAGGACCCCCTCCTGGGGGTCACTCTATACTCTATACTCTATACTCTCAGAGGCCCTAGACAGCCCCTGGGAAGGGCTGGCCATCAGTCCAACTCTGGCCATGAAGTCCTACACCCCCTGGTTTGTGCCCAGGGTAGGGCATATAGCCCAGTGAGAAGATCTCCCAGAGCAGTACCCCAAAAGATCTGCATCATGAGTGGGGGGAACCTAATGAAGCCCATCAGGCGCAGCCTCCCTTTCTCTCACATGAGGTGGCCCAAGGCAGGGGAGGGGAGGGTGTGGTATCACCAAGAGTCTATCTTAGATGTGAAGATGCCCTCCAGGAAGGCGTCTGGGGCATCTACTTGACTGGCAGCAGAGCCTGGCAACTCTTTAGGTAATAACTGCCTCTATTGGAGGGAGGAGGGGAGTGATGAGTTATTCAAATCACAGGGGGCTGCTGGGAAACTCCCTTGAAGCAGCAGCCTTCCCCACCTCCCCAGGCCCCACACTTGGAGAAATCTCTAGCCATCCAGAAGTCCCCCATCTTGGCCACTCAGCTGGGCCCACTGCAGCTCAGTGGACAGTCCTGGCAGCAATGTCCCTGCAGAGTTGGGAGGACTGCCAGAACTCAGAGTCTCTTGCTCTGATCTACTTTCATAAAAGCTATGTGGAAAGTCTCTTTCTTGGGCTAAGGCATCCCATGAACCAGTATGACTCCTGACCTGCCAGTCAAGTGGATGCCCCAAGAGGAAGGTTTTCTTTCAGGTAGTGGCAGCCCTGGGCTATGTCCTGGGCCAGCTGGAGCAGGTCCTGCATGGCCAGAGGTGATGGCTGGCCCTGGGTTGGGCAGAGGGTGCATTTGCCCATGAAGGTTTTGGCATACATGGACAGGGTCTTTTGAGGGACCTGGAGGCTGGGAGAAGGATCTTAGCAGGTGTGGCTGGCTGAGCCTCAGGAAACTTTATGTCCCCTCCAGACATCAACTCCAGCAGAATTAGGTGAGGGTCAGCCTGGAGGCTGAGCTCCACACAGTGCACAGTGTTCTGATGGCTGAACTTGCTGGGCTGGTGGCACACATATCCCATCACCAGCAGGGAGAGAAACCACGCTTTAGGCTCCACAAAACTGGAGGGGACCTCGGTGTCCCTAGACTTGCTACCTCGTAGCCCCATGGTGAAGAAAGGCTGTTCCTGCAGATTCTGGGTGCCTTCCCCACAACTTCCACATGGCCTCTGGCCCCGGGAAATCCAGCTAGTCCTGAGGAGAGTTCGGCAGTCTAGAGAGGAAAAGGGCACCAGCTCCTGAGTTCCCCAGATAACAGGAGAGTGGGTTGTCCCTAGCAGCAATTGTTTCTCTCTCCTTGGAACCCTGCTCTCCTAGCCCTAGCCAGAAGCCCCACCCCCTCTCACCTTGGTAGCCACCTGCAGGGGACTGGGGTCTCTGGGAAGGCCATAATCAGTCCCTCATAGACCTCTCCAAAGGCATAATGGCCCAGGGCTCTGCATGAAGACAGGTTAGAAGGGAGTGGGTAGCTGAGCCTGAGGAAGGGTTCTAGAGAGTCTAATGTCTCTTTACCTCCCTTCTCCCCCCTCCTTTGCCCAGCTGGTCTGGAGGGTCTGGGCTTTCTCTACATGGCATGTTCCTAGGTGTAAGCCCTGCAGAGGCAATGTTGACTGGCAGAGCCAGGTCAAAAGAGAAGACAGGTATGGGTCAGGGTAGGGGTGGGAATCTATGTGAGGTCTACCCTTAGGTCCTTGCTGACACCCTGAGGTGGAGGCAACCCTTGATCCAAAGGAATCATATCCTAGGGCTCCTACCATCCCAGAAATTGGGGATGACATCTGACCCTGGACAAGTTATTTTCTATTTTGGAGCTTCTCTGGCTTCTATCTCCTCTACACAAGGTTTTTGGGCCAACAGCTGCTCTCTAGGATCTATAATCCACCAGGGAGTGGGAGGGGGGTGGGGATTCAGAGTGCATAGGGTCTCAGAAGGAGGGGGAGGACTCACCTGAGCAGAGTGACATTATTTGGAGAAATCTCTCCCTCAGCCCTGCGAGCAGAGGCCAGGACTGGGCTGGGCCAAACCCCACCTGGCAGCAGTAGGGGTAAGGGCTGTTCTGACAGTGGAGGATTGAAGCTTACTCAGTTGGAGCTCAGGCCTGGCAATCCTGTCTCCCACCGGCCTGCCACTTCTTAAGGTTCACTGAGGGTGGGAGGAACAAGGACACTCTCTCTGCCCAGCAGCCCCACCCTGCTTTCCTCCTCCTGCCCAGGGCACCTCCACAGATGCCCATTAAGGCCAATGTTTAACCCTGGGCCTCCCAGCTGCTTCTATCCTTAGAACCCCAGAGGAGTTCACCATTGCTCTTCTGGGAGTAGGGTGTCTTGAAATCAGCCATGTCTGCCCCTGAGACACCACACAGCTCAGTGGAGAGGTGGGCAACCTTGAATCAGCCATGCTTGCTGAATGATCCGGACCCAGAATCAGGACCCACACACATAAGGAGGCTCAGTGTAGAAGCTGCCACCACAGCCACTAATGGAACCAGAGGGCCTGACATGGGGGCAGGTCTAGGAAGAGAGATACCTCCAGTAGGAAGCTCCTCTCTGTCCCTTGACCCCAGGTTTTAGCCTTGCCTCAAGACTCAGCTCAAGTTTTAACTTTTCCAGGATGCTTTCCCACTTAACCTAGACAAACACAACCTCTCCCTCCTGAGAACCCTAAAACACTTTACATCTCCCATGGCCATTGTCACATAGATATAGATATAGATATAGATACATAGAGATCAATTCATATATCTAGATAGATAGTGCCCCTCCCACACTAGACCACTAGACTACATGCTCCCTGAAGGCAGAGCATGCACTGATGCATCTCTAATCTTCTGCCCACACCCAGTATCCTCCTCCTCCTCCCAGCCTGTGGCCCCAGGAATCCAGACCGTGGACAATGGCAGAACATACCCATGCAGGTGATGTTATTCACAGCTAGCTTCATGCCCTCTGAGCACATGCATTTGACCAACCAGAACTCTGTCTGCCATTGACAGTCTTTCAAAAGGAAATGACTGCAATTGAGGTGCAGTTGGCTCTCCACTTCTCCATGATTCTCTGTGACTAAGAGTAAAATAACTGATATTGCAGGGTGAGGGAGGATGAGGTGGAGTGGGATGAGGGGTGGGGGACACATATATGCTTTTGCCAGCCACATGTTTAATTCTAACCCTGGACCTTGGAACAAGGAGTGGCGCCAGGTATTTACGGGTGGGTGGGAAGTCTTGGGGGACTTCTGTCAGGCCTGCATACTCTCTCTTCTGGAATCCTTGAGCTTGCAGGTATTTGAGGAGAATTCATAGCAAGGAGATACTTGACAAGCACCCAGAATGCCCCATACTAGCATCAAAACTAACAGCCCAGTTCCCAAATATTTCTGTGCTGTGCAAGAAGTAGGTAGTTTACAGTTCAGAGTTGCTGGCTCAGATAGGAGTGGGCTCAGGGATTGAGGAAAAGGGCTAGGACAGGCTAAGCGGTGGGTGGCAGAGGCTAACGCCTGCCAGAGGCTGCAGGCAGAGCTCAGCCCCTGAAGTTGAAAGTGATGGGGGGGGGGGGGGAAGGGGCATACAGCTGCCTCACTGCCGGGAAGGTGGCTTACGGACCCTGGGGAAGCTGGAGTCTCCCAGGGGAAATCCCAGTATGGCCTCCTCTACACTAGCATTACAATACAGGTGCTGCCAGTTCACAAGTGGGAGCCGGGAGCCAGAGAGGTGGAGAGGGAGTAATCACAGGTAGGCCTGTCTCTGGCTGATGTTTGGGACATTTCCTTGTCCGTCTGACCCCTCTGGTCCCATGTCCTCAGCTATAAAATGGGAGAGGCTGTAGATAATGGGAGAAGATGTATATAGAGTATTTACAAACAGTACAGCCCAGACAGACACGAGGGCTCTGTTCTTTGCACTAGTGGTTTCCAAACTCGAGTGTATTAGAATCACCTACAGGATGGATTAAGACACAGAGGGCTGGGACCCTCCTCGAGTTTCTGATTCAGTAGGTTGCAGAGGGGCTGAGTTTGCATTTCTAACAACTTTTTGGTGCTGATGCTACCGGTTTGGGGACCACACTTTGAGATCCACTGATTTAAACCTCCCTGCCTTTCTGCCTCTGCTCAGTTTGCTAGTTCAGCCAGCTCCAAGTTCCTGCGACAGCTGCAGAACAAGAAGGAGATCTGTGATGATGGAAAGGTCCTGGATTTAAATGAAAATCTGGGGAGTGCTTTCTGGAAGTGTGATTTGCAACTTATCAAACCTCTTTTTTGCTTTTTCTGACCTCTTTTTCTAAGAGCTAGTGCTCTACCTGCTCCGGCCTGGAGCGGTCTCAACACCTTTCCCACCCATTCTTCTGAGGGACTCGCCCTGTTCTAAGGCGTTAACCTCCTTCATCCTGGGGGGCTACCCAGCTGCCCTCCCCAAGGGTGTACCTACCCCGGTAGCCGCCGCCCCCCACTCCCAGCGGCCGGCTGCGGCCCAGACAAGCGAAGCCCAGGCGCCTGCGCAGCCCTGGCCGCCCTCTGCCCCCTCCCGCAGTGAGCGACGGGCCTGGGAGAGGAGGCCCGCCACGTCCAGCCGCCCCCTTCGCCTGCGGGGAGACACAAGGTCGGCTGGTGGCCGCCCTCCTCCCCCACTGCCCCCGGGCTCCGTGGAGCGGCTCTCCCGTTTCTCGGGGGCGGCCTGAATCCAGCCTCGGTCCTGCCGCCGCAGGGGGGCCGTCCGCCTCCGCGGGCCGCCGGCAGCGGCGGCTCCCACTCGCCTGCGCGCAGCTACCGGCCGGCGGCGCGTTCAGGGGCGGACCGGGGGCTGGGCGAGGATCTCCCCACCAACCCCCGCCCGGGCTGGGGTAAGGAAAGGGGCTCCCAGCCAAACCCAGGGACTTTGGAGCCCCAAGGCGCTACGTAGAGCTCAAGTGTGCGCCTGGGGAAAAGGCCTGGGTTCCCACGCTGAGCGCTGGGGCGGGAGCTGGCCCGGACCAGAAAGACGAGGTGGTGTCCCCGCCTCCGCCGCCGCCACCCGCCCAGCGCCCAGACCCCGGGACCCCTTCGGTCCCCTCTGTCGCCGCGAGCTCCTCAGCGGCCGAGACTCTCCGAGGCAGACGGGCGGCTCTCGTGCGGACGTCGGGCGCCGAAGCCTGAACCCGGAGGAGCGCTCCCTCCCTTCGAAGACCCAGCCCTCGCCCTGGGCTCCGCAGCCGCCCGTTCCCATCGGCCGCGCCAGCTCCGGCACAGGCGTCCTCTCCCTGCTGCCCTGGAGGACGTGAAGCTGCTCCCGCCACCAAGGGAGACACTGCCGAGAGGAGGACGCCACGCACCCGTGACGGGTAGTTCTTGCGCCTCGGCCGCCCGCGGCTCCGGAAGCGGAGTCCCCGCGGACAGAGGGCGCGGAGTCCCCAGCCCTCGCGTGGGTCCTGGGGCCGCCGCCTGGAGCAGAGGTTGGTGACAAAGACGGCTCCAGAGTTTCTTATCCGAGGACTTAGAGGTCCCGGTCGGTTTTGAAGAGATGGGACACTGGGTTTACACACCATAAAGTTACATTGTACACGTGGCTCCGCCGCTGCTTATGGGCCCTCTGCTGGGCGGGAACAGGCTCCTGGGGATGGGTCACTGGGTGGCGACGACGGCCACCCTCCCGAGTTCCCCCGGAAGAGGGGCGGTCCAGGTCGCGGGCCCCCATCGCTGCAGAACACCCTAAGAGGCAATGTGGCGCGCACGTGCCACCCCCCCGCCTCCGGGTTACCCTCAGACGCACAGGTTACCACCCACCTCTATTCCTTCTCTGCAGTTTCAGGTCCTGCCCGGCCTGCCTGCTAGGGCCCGCGCTGTGTTTGCGGGCCGCGCTGTCCGCTCGCCCCGCAGGTGGAGAACTGCCAAGGCCCCTCGGTGTCTGGGAGCAGGGAGGGAGGAAAGGGTCATAGAGCACCTGCCCGATCCAGGTGTGATGGGTAGAGGAGGAAGGAGCCTGCAGCTCACCTGAGGCAATGGTGGAGAGGCTGGCTCCAAGCCGCTAGGCCAGTCGGTGTTGGTGTCCTGGGGGCTTGGAGTTGGGGGGGTGGCAGGTGAGGATGGCAAAAATGGAGCCTGGGACTAGGAGCTGGAGGAGAGAATGGCTCCTGAAAGGTGATAGGGAGACAGCGAGGTTAGGAGAAAGGGCAGAATGTTAATGGACAACAGGAGATGGAGAGAGAAACTTTTCGCCCCGGCCGGTGGTTTAGTGGTTAAAGTGTCCGCCCACTGACCAAAGGGTCGCGGGTTCGATTCCCTGTCAAGGCATTGCAGGTTTGCTCCCCCCCCCCCCCGTTGGGGCGCGAGTGGGTAGGCATCTATGATTATATCGTTCTCTCTCTTTCTTTTCCCCCCACCCCTTCCACTCTAAAAATCAATGGAAATATTGGGTGAGGATTAAAACAACAAAAACACTTCTCAAAAGCAGGCCACGCTGGTACCAGCCAGTGTATAGCGCCTGGAAGCCAGCCAACCCAACTTTGGTGGCTATCACCCTGCGGGTGCCCACTGATACCTCTGCACGTTTCCTCTCCTAGAGAGCCCCTCCTAGTGAGTGACTTGGGAGTCGCACTCAGCTCGGTCCTGAGTCCCCAGGATCTGTACCTCCTTCCCAAGCTGAGTGATCTGGACCCTAGGATTCATGCATGCACCACGCTCTCGGCCCACAAGGGTTTTTGTGTGTTTTTTAAAGTAATGAATGTTCCCTTTTACCTTTTTATTTTATTTTATTTTTAAGAAGGAAGAGGGAGAGAGAAACAACAATGATGAGAGAATCATTGATTGGCTGCCTCCTGCACGCCCCCTACTGGGGACCGAGCCCACAACCCAGACATGTGCCCTTGGGCGGAATCGAACCTAGGACCCTTCAGTCTGCAGGCTGACGCTCTATCCACTGAGCCAAACCAGCTAGGGCTCCCCTTTTACCTTTTAAAATATATTTTTATTGATTTCAGGAAGGAAGGGAGAAGGAGAGAGAGAGAAATATCAATGATGAGAGAGAATCATTGATCGGCTGCCGCTTGCACACTCCCTACTGGGGATTGAACCCACAACCCAGCCATGTGCCCCTGACAGGAATCAAACCCAGGACTCTTTAGTCCACAGGCCAATGCTCAACCCACCGAGCCAAACCGGCTAGGGCCCATAAGGGTTTGAGGCCTCTGTAGGAACCATTGGGAACAAGTCTGTGGAGACCACCATCCCCAACCTAGGAAAATGCTTCTTGGCCAGACAGTTCCCTGACTGCCAGAAAGCACTTACCGGCAGCTGCAAACCATAGCAGCAGGGGGCAGGAGCAGCCATCACCTATTCCCCCAGGCATTTAGGGTTGCTGGCTCAGACCCAACCAGTGTATAGGGCTACATCAGTGGTCCACAAACTCATTATTCAACAGAGCGGCAAACCGTGGCTCGCGAGCCGCATGTGGCTCACGAGCCGCGGTTTGCTGACCAGTGGGCTAGATGTAAATACAACAGTGATTTAGTAACAGCTCCAGCTGTGCTTATAGTAGTGTCCAGCCGCTGGCTAGTCACTACCTGGTCCTAAAGCTGACCTGGCCACCCCCAACTCACACCATGGGTAGTCAGAGAGGTCCCCAAGGTGGAAGAACCTTGAAAAGCCCCACACACAAAGGCTCTAACTCTCCAGCCACTGGTTGTCCCAGGGAATGGGGTGGCTATCATGTAAGGTCAAAAGTGTCCCTACCCTTTTGAAGCAGGATTTTGAAAAAGTGGAGAACCACACCCCAGACACCCCATATGGGGCTTCTAGGTCTCTCAAGTCAGGAGCAGTGCGGTGTATGTGCACCCTTCATTGGTAGTGGCCACTGTGATAACATACGGGAAGTACTTTTTAAAAAAAATATCTTTATTGATTTCAGAGAGGGAGAGGGAAAGAGAAACATCAATGATGAGAGATAATCATTGATCGGCTGCCTCCTGCACGTCCCCCACTAGGGATTAAGCCCACAACGCAGGCATGTGCCCTTGACCGCAATCGGACCTGGGACCTTTCAGTTCGCAGGCTGACGCTCTATCCACTGAGCCAAACCAGTTAGGGCAGAAGTGCTCCTTAAACTGCCCCAAGTAAGGCATCAACACTTGCCATTACTTGTGACTTTAAGACTGTACCTCACAACACCCTCAGAAACAAGGATCTCCAGTTCACCTCATACAATTCCATTACCTGTGTCACCTCTGTGCAAAACTTTAGTGTGATGGTGTGAAAGCCTGAATCCTGACATCAGACACGAGTGCTAGTACTGTACTAGCTTCTCTGGCCAATGGGTGATGGTGTAGTCACACCTGTTCTGAGGCAGTTTCCCCACCATCTATAAAAATCGGAGGAAGGAAAACTGCTCAGCAAATCACAAGGCATCCTACAACTGTGAGGGCCACTCAGCCTTCAGATAGTTTTGTATCTTCCTCACTCTTTTGCACAAAGTACTAATTTTTTAGGCTGAAGCATATATTTAATATAAAACACTGGAAAACGAAGCTATAGTAGTTAGGTACTTGGTGCAATTCTCTGAGTGTATACTGCTAGATGTAGGTACAACAGTGATTTTGTAGAAGCTCTGGTGCCTATGCCCTATTTAACTGTGGATATTCCACTATGAGGTCACAGAATTTCCTTTGTAAGGTCTCTAAGCCAATGGTTCTCAAGGGGGATGGAGCTGGACAGCAGCGTAAATGCAAATGTCACCCTAGACCAGTGGTCGGCAAACTCATTAGTCAACAGAGCCAAATATCAACAGTATGACAACTGAAATTTCTCGAGAGCCAAATTTTTTAAACTTAAACTATATAGGTAGGTACATTGTTATTAACTAGGGTACTCCTAAGCTGGCCTTTGCTAAAAATTCAAGGGGCCAAAGAGCTGCATGTGGCTCGCGAGCCGGTTTGCCGACCACTGCCCTAGACCTACTGGATCAGAAACACTGGTGTAGGGCCCAACAATCTGTTTTAACACATTCTCCAGGTGGTTTTTGTCATATGGTAAGCTTAGGAATTACTGCAGGTAAAGTGGTTGCTTAGTAGAACATATTGTATAGTACTGTGTTCAGCAACTCCATTTATGGGGAGTGGGTTCTACCTACCGACAGGGCACACCATACTCATTCTGATGACCTGTAAATACAATAAGTTATTCCACATAACAAATGACAGCTTGTGTTAGAAACTCTCTCAAAAGGAAGAGATGAACCAATGAACCAGTTTTTTTTTCACCCACTCCTCAGCTTTGCCTACCACCAATAAAGTCCATAATGGAAGGGGTGTTTGTAGAACAGTGTAAAGACTGAATGGTGTGACTCCACCAAATTCTTATGTTGAAATCTAAGCTTCAATATGAGGGTATGTGGAGGTGGGGCCATTGGAAAGTGATTAGGATTCCACCCTTGTTGGGTAGGATGGGATCAGTGCCCTTACAAGAGACCTCCTTTGTCCCTTCTGCCATGTGAGAGCTGCCCATGGGCAGGATGAAGGCCCTCACCAGACACCAAATCTGCCAGCACCTTGATGTTGGACTTTCCAGCCTCCAGAACTGGGAGAAATAAATTGGTTTATAAGCCACCCAGTCTATGGTATCATTGTAACAGCCCAAACAGAAAACTACTGCAAGTCTGACTTTTGGCCCCTTCATATCTCAGGATATGGAAATAGGGGCCCATAGATAAGATACTGACCTGCTTCATTAAGGATACCTGTACTTCAAGGACACTGCTGAGAGTCCTTCCAGAAGTGCCCACAATCCCAAGAACACTGCCCTGGCCTGGCTGCACTCCAGAACTGCATTTTTGTTGTCTCCACATGTGGACTCAGTTGTCACCTTCCATTCATGATTCCTCTGGTCTCTCACACTTCTCCCTTAGGATAACCCAACCCTTGATACCAATTCTGAACTAACATATCTGAAATCAGTCCAAATCCCAGGAGAAAAAAATTTTATTTCAGTGCAGTTATAACGTTCATATACTCTAGGCTGGGTCAGCAGGAGGAGAGGGAGAGTTTTATTTAGTTGTCTTGTCCCCAAGAAGGGGTGAATAGCTAATCACCCTTCACTCCCAGCACGATCCTTAGAAGCCCCAGATCCTGAGCTCCAGATATTAGGATATAATGGTAGGGCTCACCCTGCTCCAAAATCCTCAAACAGCCTAATCCCAGGAAGGCAAGCCTTCTGCTCCTTTGTCTCCCGCCCTTCCTTAGGATACAAAGCCCTCTTGTCTGGCCAGGCATCTGTTGGTGAACTCCAGGAGAATGTATCCATCTCTTCATCTGCGGCAGCTATGCTAGGTCTCTGATACGCCATTTTGGGTCATACCTAAGGTCAGTCTCTGGAGGTACTGCTGACGTAGAGTGGGCAACTGGGGATATAGCTCAAAGCCCTCTGGGAGGGTAGAATTAGGGAGCTTATAGTGGAGGAGGTGCTGCCGGAGACCCTGCAAAGAGGGAAGAAACTTTATGAAGTGGGTAGTGAGATCCTGTTGAGATCTCTGTCCCCAAAGACCCTTTATTCTCCCTCCCTCCAGGATATGCACCACCCTACCTCATCTGCCAGCAGCCAAGTTTTCTGCAGCATGCTCCTGCGGGCAGCCTTAACCTCATCCTAGAGGTAGAACAGGGAGAAGTAGCACTGGGCCAAGGACTGGTCCCCATCGCTGGCCCTGCCTGGCCCTCACCTCTTCTCTAGCTGGCCCAAAGGCAATGCAATTGTAGGCTCCCTTCCTCCCTCTGGAGATGGGGATGTAACTTACTGAGCTCTTTGGATCCTGGGAGAAGATGAAGCTGTTGACATGAGCCACAGTCACGGCATACAGCACTGGGCACCAGTGTGGACGGAGAGCACCAGTAACCAGGGCCCGGAAATAGAGCTGAAGGAGGGCCAGGTTGTCTTCAGGAGGCCCTGTGTAGCATTCCAGGGACACAGGCAACTGTGACAGGGGAGATGAAATATGCTGAGGGTGAGGGTGGAAATAGGTTACCACTGGACAACAGGGTGGATGGTTAATGGTCACATGAGTCAAATCATGAGGGCAGAGGTCAGGTCCTAGACAGACATACTTCCCTCTCTATCACAAAGATAAGGTTATAGTCTAAAACGCTGGAAAGCCAGGAAAACTGTGAAACAGAAGCAGTTGTGTATTGCTACTACCTGTTTAATCTACTTAAAATTAAAACTTTCAGCCTGGCTGGCGTGGCTCAGTGATTGAGCACTGACCTATGAACCAGGAGGTCAGGGTTCGATTCCCAGTCAGGGTACATGCCCAGATTGTGGGCTTGGTCCCCAATGTGGGCCATGCAGGAGGCAGCTGATTGGTGGTTCTCTCTCATCATTGATGTTTCTGTCTCTTTCCCTCTCCCTTCCTCTCTGAAATCAATAAAAGTATATTTAAAAACAAAAACAAAACAAACTTTCAGCCTGCTGGTATGGCTCAGTGGTTGAACGTCAACCTAAGAACCAGGTCCCATTTCGATTCCCAGTCATGGCACATGCCCAGGTTGTGAGCTCAAGCCCCAGTAGGGGGTGTGCAAGAGACAGCCAATCAATGATTCTCTCATCATTGATGTTTCTAGCTCTCTCTTCCTTTCTCTCTGAAATAAAAATATATTTTAAAACCAAAACAACTTTCAAAATGTCATGTTCAACCACTCAATTATATGACCAAACCTTTCAGCCCTGGCTGGTGTGACTCGGTTGGAGTGACATCTTGTACACTGAAGAGTTGCTGGTTCGATTTGGGAGGCAACCAATCACTGTTTCTCTCTCTCCCTTTCTCACTCTCAAATCAATAAAAACATATCCATTGGTGAGGATTGAAAAATAATCTCTCACTAAAACGTTTTAAAATTCATTATTTTTATTGATTTTTAGAGAGGAAGGGAGAGGGAGAGAAACATCAATGAGAGCGTAACACTGATCAGCTGCCTCTTGCACACCTTCTAGTGGGGATCCAGTCTGCCACCCAGACAGGTGCCCTGACCAGGAATCGAAAGCGCAACCATTCTGGGCACAGGACCATGCCCAACCAACTGAGCCACCCTGGCCAAGGCTCTCATTAAACCTTTTAAAAATTCATGCTCTTTGGACCAGCAATTCTCTTTCTAAAAAATTATTCTTGCCCTGGCCGGTGTGGATGGGTTGCAGTGACGTCCCATACACTAAAAGGTGGTGGGTTTGATTTCCAGTCAGGGCACATATCCATGTTGCAGATTTGATTCCCAGTTGAGGTGCGTGTGGGAGGCAACCAACAGATGTTTCTCTCTCAAAAAAATAAAATAAAATGATTCTTAATTCTGTGCAGAAATGATTATGAGAGAGAGATAAAGTTGTCATAGTGTTTATCATAAAGTTACTTAAAATAGCAAAAATCAGAAACAACTTTAATGGGTTCCACAATGAATTACAATATAACAACAAATGTTGATTTCTTAGAATACTTAATGATGTAGAAAATACTTATGTAATCATAAGAAAACATGCAGTGATACCAATTTTATAAAAATATATATGCATTTAAATAAGACTAGAAAAAGATAAATCAAAATCAAAATAGTTACCACTGAACAGTGGGATTATGAACATTAAGAACATTTAGGTGCCTAGCTGGCATGGCTCAGCGGTTGAGCGTCAACCTATGAACCAGGAGATCACAATTCGATTCCCAGTCAGGGCATATGTCCAGGTTGTGGGCTCAATCGCCAGTGTGAGGTGTGCAGGAGGAAGCGATCAATGATTCTCTCATCACTGACATTTCTATTGCTTTCTCCCTCTCCCTCCCCTTTCCTCTCTGAAATCAATAAAAATATATATTAAAGAATTATTTTTTAAAAAGAACATTAAGCCCTGACCGGTTTGGCTCAGTGGGTAGAGCGTTGGCCTACGGACTGAAGAGTCCCAGGTTCGGTCAAGGGCATGTACCTTGGTTGCGGGCACATCCCCAATAGGGGGTGTGCAGGAGGCAGCTGATCGATGTTTCTAACTCTCTATCCCTCTCCCTTCCTCTCTGTAAAAAATCAATAAAATATATTTTTAAAAAACCACATTAAGGTAATAATGTTCTTTTTAATTAAAAAATGTAGTTTTTTTGTAATATACATTCATATTTTATATACATGTGAAATATATTTATATACTAAAATATTTGTTTTATCAGAATGTTATAAAGAAAATTTAAAAACAAAATCTTGAGATCCTGAAGTTTTTGTTTAATTGCATCAATTTCTGTATTTATGTGAATTTATAAACTACAGTAAGTTTTGAATGAGGTTAATCTTGTCTAATATAAGTAAATGAGCCTGTAGACTGATTGCCCCAAACTAAAAAGTAAAAGTACCTGGAATTGTGTTCTTAATGGTTGTAGCGCTGGTAAAGCACTAATATGCAAAAAATAAAAGAATTACACAGTGCAAAAAAAAAAAAAATATTAAAAAGAAAAATAGCTCTTTACAGTTTATAAATTTAACTCCTTAGGCCAGTGGTCAGCAAACTGCGGCTCGTGAGCCACATGCGGCTCATGAGCCGTGGTTTGGTGCTCTGTTGACTAATGAGTTTGCCGACCACTGACCTAGACCCTCGATTCCAATAATTACAGGCTGTTGTTGTTCCTTGTGATTAAGCCCCTATCCCAGTGATCAGCAAACTCATTAGTCAACAGAGTGGCAAACCGCGGCTCATGAGCCGCATGTGGCTCGCGAGCCACAGTTTGCCGACCACTGCCTTAGGCTGATATTTGAGGCCCTCTTAAGACTTTATCAGCTGTTTCCAACAAGTTTCCAAACTTAAATCTGTTCTAGACTCTTCCCTCCTCCCAGGCCCTGTCATATTATTCTCTGCCTCTGAGCTTTTGCTCATGCTGTTCCACTAGGTATATTCCTGGGCAATGCTAGGTCAATTGCCATTTCTTCCACAAAGCCTTCTCCTTATGGGAAGCCAACTTTCCATTCTCTGCATACTGACTTAGCACCTAAAATCTGAATAATTTAGAACTACCTTGGGATTTAGGACATCTCTTATCTAGATCATAGCACCTCATGAGCAAGAAGCTGTGTCTTGAACAAATATCTACTATATGCCAGATACCACGTTAAACCCTTTTCATGGATTCTCTTAATCTCCTCAAAGCCCCCGAGAGGTAGGTAAGGAACCGGAGGCTCCCCAAAGCTCCCCACTATCACGATTGCTCCCCAAGCCCAGTGTAGATGCCCATGATAGGCTGTGCTGGGCTGAGACAGTACCTGGGTCAGAGGCAGGCCCAGAGCTCGCAAGGCTCCCACATGCTCTCCAAAGAGGGCAAGGCGAAAGGTGACGCTGAACCGACGCTGCAGGGGAAGGAGTACCAGAGCCCCAAAGAGGTGGTCCCCAAAAGAGACAGCCTCAAAATGCTCCAGGAAGTTGGCATAGAGGTCAGGGAACGATGTCAGGCCAGGCAGTGGGCAATCCAGGTTGAGGTTTGGCAGGACTTCAGGCTGGCAGAGCCGGGCCAGAAGGGCTGCCATCAGACATTGTATTGGGGTCTCCCGGAACAGTTCACTGTCTACCAGGAACACACACATGAGCCGTGCCAGGCGGGCACCAGGAGGCACAGCCCAGAGGGCCTGGGGGCGCCAGCTCTCCAGAACTAGCACCCACTGCAGGGCCCGCATGGCTGTGCCCACAGTGTCAGTAGGAGGGAGCCCTGAGGGGGTGTCTGAGGCCCGGTGGTAGAGGTGGATCAAGGGCAGGAAAGGCCAGTCAGTGGGCAGCAGAGGCTCCTTAGGCAAGGGGAGCAGCAGAGCTGGGACTCGCTGTAGCTCCCCTCGGTACAAGGCCTGAGAAGCTAGCAGGCTGGCTCGGGCCAGGGAGCAGTGGGTTAGGTAGCAGCTGCGAATGCTGGGGAGGTCCTGGCAGGCCTGAGCCAGCAGAGCCCCTCGCCCACACCCAGGGTCCCTGCTGCTCCCTAAGGATAGCTGGTCTGAGAAGTCGGCTGCCTCTGGACCCCCTGATGCTCCTTCCCTGTAACAGAACCCAAAAGTTAAAATAAGGGCTGGAACCACAGCAGCCAGAAGGCCAGGCCAGCTTTCCAGGGCTTCCCAGAGAGGTTCCTAGGTCTCCCCGTTCCCCTGACACCCTTTCATGTGTGTGTGGCAGTTTGGAGGATGGACACTAGGGCCAGCTGCCTAGGTGCAAGTTTACAGAACTTCTCTGTACCTCCGTTTCCTCATGGTAAAACGGTGATAATAGAAATGCTAATCTACTTATTGGGGGGATCACTTTGTAAGGTGTATAAATGTCTAATCATTATGTTGTACACATGAAACAAATATAATAATTTATGTCAACTGTAATTGAAAAATAATTTAAAAAATAGTAATACCTAGCTCATGGTAAGGGTAAAATGCTTAAAATATAGTCAAATACTTAAGGGAATACCAGACACAAAGTAAGCACTCGTAACTGTTGGCTATTACATGTGTATACTAGTTTATATACCATACAGTCACACTGAAGTCTCATAATTCTCTAATGTGGTTATCCCCAACATATTTTACTAATGAGAAAGTGGAAGCTCAGACAGGTTAAGGGTAATGCATGGAAGAAAGAGAATTAAGTCCAGGTCTCCTGTCTCACAATTTAAGGCTGCTCTGTCAATAACCACAGTACTCATCTGAAAGGGCTGACTTGATGCCACCAACTCTGGACTTACGGGAGAAACTCCAGCCGGAATACAAAGCTCAGCAGTAGCTCATGGGCAAGGTGCTCGCTTCCGGGCAGCAGCCGGCTCAGCAGAGCCAAGGCCATGCCATGATGGAGGGCAGCATTGGTGGCCGGCTCTGGCTGGAATGTTGCCTGTGGACAGATGGTGGGGGGCTCAAGAGTAGAAAGGGGACAAAGCAAATAGAAGTGATGATGAGGACATAAGCAAAGATATATGCTGAAGGGCTGGAGGAAAGGAGAAACTGCATTGCCTGCCAGGAGCAGCACAGGTTACATAGAAGCAGAATGCAGATAATGTGGGGCAGAGGGAGTAGATAGCGGGGTAGGGGGTTGGGGGTACCTACTGCTCTCTGAGCCAGGGTGAGTGCCAGATACTGCAGGTGGTACTCGTGGCGCAGGGCCCACACAGAGAAGGGTGTGAGGAGCGGGGCAGCCATAGGAGCCACACATTGGAGGAAGTAGCTCTGGAGTCCAGGGGCAGCCAATACAGCAGCCAGCTGAGGAAAAGCAAGCTTGTTCAGGTCTAGAAGGTGACGTTGATCTCTCCTGGGGGTCCCCAGGTGGCAGCTTTCTCCCCAGCCAAACTCAGAAAAATGGGTGTTGGCAGAAGAGGCGTCCTTTCCCCAAGGGGCGCCCTCCCCACTTTCTTTCTGACTCCTGGCATTTTGGCCCCCTGCCTGGAATCTAACCAGGTGCCCAGGGCTCACCTGGCCACATAACCCCTTGTGGATCCGGGCTAGGGTGTTGAAAAGAGTGAGGAGGGAAGTGAGAACCGGGAAGGGTGAGGCTGAGCCAGCCAGACTGAAAGGGGGGCAACCTCCTGTGCAGCCCAGTGACACGAGGCTGGGCAGAGCTTCAGGGACCGGAGCACAGGACTGTGGGTTGCAGAGAGGAGAGCAGCGCCTGAGGCAGAATGGAGAAATTTAAGAGGGGCTTGCCAGTGCAGACCAGTGCCCACCTTCCTGAGTCCCCAACTGAGGCCTGATAAGGAGTCAGGTTTCCCTCAGGCTGAGGGCTTCCGCCTGGGATGGACCAGGGAGGTAGACCCCACAAGGAGAACAACTACCTCCCTCACCACTACACACACAGTACATACCCAAGGGAATCCCACAGGCTGCCCAAAGTGGGCTGGCTCAGCAGGGGCAGTAGTAGCTCCTCCGACAGGCGCTCCACGTCCTGAAGCCAATCCCCTGGGCACAAGTCTGGCTGGAGGACCAAGGGGCTCACTGAGCTGACAGCCCAGAACATCCATTTTCCTAGATCCTGTGTACCCAGGCCAAGTCCATAATTCCAAGAGCCCAAGAGTCAGTGTTTGGAAGTTTCTGCCTTCTGACTCTTGTGGCGGGAGAGAAGACCCTGAGGTTGCTCTGGCACCTGCTGAGAGGGGTCCTGAGAGAGCATAAAGGCTCCATGGAGGCTGAGCTGCTGCTAGGGGTTCTCTGGTTCCCACCAACATGGCTTTTGGAAGCTCCACGGAGTATGGAGATGGAAAGAGAATGAAAGGTAGGAAGGAAAGGTAGAGAGTAGGAAAATGTGGGAATGGGGAGGCAGGAGTGGAGAGGTGAAGATAAAGAAAGAGGGTGGAGTATTAAGACTGAGGCAGGGCACCCAGGGCATGGTGGAAGGCAGGCGGGCAACACTTACCTGCTGGCTCCAGGTCTGGTAGTAGGCATCTAGGAAGAGCAAGCAGGCAGTGGGCACTGGGCCCAGAGCACTCCACATCTCAGGTCTGGGCAGCAACTTCAAGGTCTGTCTTAGACATGGCTCCACAAGAAGCTGGAGCCCAGACACCTGTGTCCAAGTGATCAAGGAAGGGGTGGCCGACAGACTAGCCTCAGCAGAGTCACTACAGGAATGCCAAAGGGGCCAAAGTGAGGATTTGGCTGCCTGGACACCCCTCTAAGCTCTAGCCACCCTCTCCCTGGGGAGGAACTCTCCTGCCTGCTCCAGAGTTCCTAGTAGGAGGTCTCTTGTGGCAGCTGAGGGCTAACCTACCTGCTGGGTTGCAGGGCAGTGCTGCTGGCTGCCAGGGTCAGCTGGGTGAGGACAGTGAGCAATGAGGCTATCCGCTGCATGGACAGGGGCTGTGAGAGATGAGTGCTGAGCTCCTTAGGCATGACCTGCAGGGCCCGAATCAGCACTGGGTATAGCTCCCTGGGGAGAACAATGACTGCCTCTCAGTGTAGAAGAGAGATAGAGATGTAAGACTCAAGGCAGGCCTGCCCCAGAGCTCTGCAGTATAGTTAAGGAGGACCAGAAGGGAGAGACCCCAGGCTAGGTAATCCTGGGAGATTTCAAGAGGGAAGGAGCCCGGCCGGCGTGGCTCAGTGGTTGAGTGTCAACCTATGAACCAGGAGGTCACGGTTCGATTCCCAGTCAGGGCACATGTCCGGGTTGCAGGCTCAATATCCTGTGTGGGGCATGTAGGAGGCAGCCGATCAATGATTCTCTCCCATCACTGATGTTTCTCTCTGTCTCTCTTCCTCTCCCTTCCTCTCTGAAATCAATAAAAATGTATTTAAAAAAAAAAAGAGGGAAGGAAGGGAAGTTGGGGGCTGAAGGGAAGGAGGCAGCCCTTCAAGAGGGGGAAATCTGGTCTACACGACAGCACAGAATTTGTTTCCCTCTCCCCTGCTTGGTCATTACTCCCAGAATCCCTCTTCCTCATTTTCAGCCTCCCTTCAAGCTTGAAATCTTGGGCAAGGTTGAATCGTCAGGTTAGGCAAGAGTGCAGAACTGGAGAGGCCTCCCAGGGAGCCTACCTCTTGTCTCTCCTCACCTGTAAAGGTCACAGCCCTGGCCATAGGAGGCTGCTACAGCCCACAGGCGGAAGGACTCCGTGTTCAGCATCTCAGCTTCCTCTGGGGGCAAGGCGAGTTCCTGAGGAGCCTCAGCTACAAAGCGGCACAGGCAGCTCCGGAGATCAAAACTACTCAACTGAGGGTGGACAGAAAGTCTGGGGATCAGGGTCTGCTGGGAGTCTCAAGTAACCTCAGGTTCTCTTACTATGGAGATTGACTCAACTTAGCCCCGTTCCTCTGGTTCCATAGCTCTAGGCCAGGGTGTAACTGCCTCATCTGCCCCTCTCTCCCATCTTCCCCCTTCCTCTCCTTTTTAGCAAGCACATGCTGGGCACCTTTTCTAGGGCTACTTGGCCATGGGTGATGTGTGCGTATCTGTATGTGGCTCTTCTGGCCTGGGAGCCCTCCCTTCACATGAGAGCAGAGTAGGCCTACAGGATACACTAGGCTCCAGCTGACTAGGATCCTGACTGGTGGTTTTTGTTGCATTTCTAAGCAACTGGATCAAGACAAAGAGAAAGATGGCATGAGCAGCCACCCAGAGTCCGGTGGCCATGCTTAGCCCTTAGCCCAGCACTGTCTTGAGGACCACCACGACCCCCATTCTGTGTCCTGCTTACCAGCCGGGCAGCAATATTTCTACCAGCTGAGGCTAAGACACGAAGCAGTTTCATAGCAGCTGCACAGGGTACGTTGTGTAGACTGGCAGTAGGCCCCACACCCACAGGGGACCAGCTGGTGGGCAGGAACTCTCGAACTATGGTCTCTATCAGCCGAGGGCACTCTAGGACCTGTGGGGAACAGGAGGAAAGGGAGGTAGGGAGGCTGAGGGTCAAGACTAGGCCCAGCTGGACTCTCTTCCCATTCTGTCTCCATTTTCTCACCTTTGTGGCTGACTCCAGGGAGTGCCGGGCCAGGCGTATGAGTACTGCCAGGATGTCAAGGACCACGGAAGGTCCTGGACAGGTCACCTCTAGCACATAGCGCAGCCGAGGAAGCAGATTGGTGGCCATAAGCCCCTGGGGATGAGAGAGATAAATCTACTGCCAAATGCAGCTGGGCCCCAGGCCTTGATGACCCCTCTTGCCTAACATGTGCATGCCCTCGAGGTCATGGGACAGATGCAGCTGTCCCAGCATCTTTACCTTGATGACATCATGTCGGGCCAGGTCAGATGGAGGCTGGTTTCCTTCCTCAGGGCTCTTCCCTTTTGCTTTTTCTCCTGAGGGCTCTTCATCTTCATCGTCCTTGTCCTCCTGGGTGGGCATCAGCGGGAACACCATAGCTCCATGGTACCAGGAAAAGGTGCTGTCGAGGAGTTCCTGCCAGAGGAAAGAGAATGGGGCTGGAAGAAGGGGTCAAGCAGGAAATGGGCCCAGGAATAGAGAGTGGAACCATCAACAAATAAGAGAAGGGCATCCTAGCCGCTGGGACTCGGTGGATAGAGCATTGGCCCATGCACTGAAGGGTGGCGGGTTAGATTCCCAATCAAGGGCATTTACTTGGGTTGCAGGTTTGATCCTGGCCTGGTTGGGGCATGAGCAGGAGGCAACCAATGTGTCTCTCTCACATCAATGTTTCTCTCTCTTTCTCTCATCACCCGCTTCCAGTCTCTCTAGAACTCAATGAGAAAAATATCCTTGGGTGAGACTAACAAAACAAAACAAAGCAAAAAAAAAAAAAAAAAAAAGGAGAGAAGGGTAAGGCTCCAGGCTTTGTGGCCTTTAAAAGAAAATGGTGATGCTGCTATCCCATCCTCTGCTCTGCCTGGAGCACAATGAGGGCATGCCCACAGGAAGTGTAGGGACCCTGATATCTCAAAGCCCCATTCTTATCCCTGTTGTACCTCATCTCCAGGAGCCACCAGCAGAGCTCGAAGAGCCCGAACAGCAGCTGAGATGACCCCATCTACTCTATCGTCCAGGGAGAAGCGTAGCAGGAAAAGGAAACCAGCATCCAAAAGAAGGCGCAGGACACTGCCCACTAGCTGGTCCCCAAACTCACCAGCCTGGGCCTGGGAGAAAGAGGAGAAAAGTGTGCAGGAAGAAGTTACAGTCTTTGTCCTAAACTAGGGTGGGACACCTTTTTTCTGCCCTGGGCCATTCGGGTATTTATAACATCATTCGCAGGCCACACGAAGTTATCAACTTAAAATTAGCCTTGCCCTAGGCTGGTTTGGCTCTGTGGTTAGAGCACTGGCCCGCAGACTGAAGGGTGACGGGTTCGATTCTGGTCAAGGGCATGTACCTTGTACCTCAGTTGAAGGCTTGACCTCTGCCCATGTCAGGGCATGTGTGGGAGACAACCAATCAAAGTTTCTCTCACATCAATGTTTCTCTCTCTGTGACTCTCCCCCTCTCTCTGAAAATCAACGGGAAAATATCCTCCAGTGAGGATTAACAACAACAAAATTAGCCTGCTATATTTGGTCAAACATTTAATTAAATCACCACTAATGCCTTGGCAGGGCCAGACATTCCCCATCCTGTCCTAAACCCTTCACTTGCCCATCCATTTCCAGTCTGACCCAGATAGCTGGTGTATGGACTCGTGAGCCAGAGTGAAAAGGACAGGAAGTAGGAAAGTCTTAAGGTTGAGAGGTGAGGTGTGAGGGTGGGAAGGACCAAGCCAGCAGTCCACTCACCCTACTGATGATCTGGGCCAACACATGCAGTGCTAGCGCTCTCTGCTGGGACACCTGGCTGCGTGTCAGGTGAAACAGCTCCTGTAGGGAGTACCCCGCTCTCTGGGGCAGGGACAAGAAGTCATAAAGAGTCAAGATACAGGTTAGCACCCCCAACAAATACACAGCAACCCTTATATGCCAAGCACTGAGTTAGAAGTCTTGGGGAAGACAAAGGTACATGATATCTTTCTCAATGAATCCTCAAACTGGTAAAGAAGATATGCATCCAAATAACCATGACATAAAGCAGATTAGGAGGAAGATAGTTAGTATTTAATTTGTAACAGGAGAGAAAGAGAAAACTGGGAAGTGATGTGTTCTTAGTGGTGGGCAGAGCTTCCATGGCCTGGCCTGGAGCACAGGGTAAAGGCATCATTCCCTGGAGCAGGCTTCAGGAGCTGAGCCCTGGAGGTCCTTAAGCATAGGATGTATGTGGGGAGAGGGCAACAGAATGATGAGGCAGGAGTGAGGGGGCAGGGATAGACTATGGAAGGACTGTCTTATGGCGCTACGGAGCCAGGGAACTTTCTAAGGCAAGGCATGGCCTGAGCTGGACCAGGGGGAATCAGCCTCAAGAGGGATGGACTGGAATGACATGGCAGAGAGTTGGAAGACATGGTGATTGAGCAGACAAGAGGGAGCAAGGCTCTTATCTAAGAAGCATCAAGGGGAAGTGAGAGAACTGGTAAGTTCTGGCAACTGAATGGAAAATGAGGGAACGAGGAGAAAGACTGTGAGCTAAGAACCTGAATGGATGCAATGGGCCATGAACTGCAATAGGAGGTCCAAGGCATCTGAACAGAGGTCCTTTTCCATGGTTATTAAAAGCTGCCCAGTCCTCCCTGGGCCCCATGATCACCTCTGCCTCCTCTCCGTGGTGGTGCAATCCCAGGTGGGTGGGTAGGTCCACATCGGGAGCCAGTAGTTCTCCTTGAAGACTGAACCGGGCCTGCATCCTCTAATGGGAAGAGAAAAGAGGTCTATAGGCTGGGGCAGCAGCAACTTCCCCATACCCACCCTCACCTTTAATCCCAGGCCTCTTAGGTCTTAGGTCCTGACTACTTCTAATTAGAAATGGGCTCCTTTGGCCTACGGTGCCAGGAAGGTGAGCAAGAAGAGATGTTTCTCAAGCTCGAGGAACACAAGGACCTGAGCTTGGGTTCTGGGTACAAGAGCCACAGCTCCACTCTCACCCAATCCACCCCTTGTAGGCCAGCTTGCGCTCCTCACCTCCTGTGTCTGTTGCCGCCGGAGTGGGGGCAGGTCCTGGGTCCAATGGAGCTTGTCCAGCTCAACAGTGTCCATGTGCAGCCATTCCTTGTGGGGGGCCACAGGCAGTGCCAGAGCTGGGGAGATGGAAGCAGAGTAGTATTCCCTAAGGGACTCAGCTCAATGAGCCACTGGGGTCCCAGTCTTCATCCTGGGAACTGGGCAAATGTCCTGTCCCCAATATGGCAGAACATACCTAGTCCATGGGCCCTAGCCCCTAACTGACCCCAAGGATTCCTTGGGAGGGGAAAGGGAAGAGGAGAAGTTAAGAAGAGAAGAGAGAGGGATCAGAGAAGGAAGGGAGGACCACATATATCAGGGAAAACATAGTTTCACTCTTTAGTACCAACCTCCCACAGGGGCAGAGAAGTGGGGACAAGGAGTGGGGGTAGCTATACTGCTTCAGGGAGGCAAGATACAAAAACACACACCAACAACCTCTTCCTTCCTCACCCTAACATGCACCCAACCTGCTCAGCTGGCCTGGAGCTCATCCAGGGGCAGGAGGTCCTGGCTCTCATAATTCAATTTCTTCTTTTGTTAATCACTAATAAAATAATCACGTTTCTGGGAAATGAGTGCTCCCACGACCTCTCTGCTTCAGGTCTGGCATATTGATAAGACCTGCATCACTCTTCTCCCATCACCCTGGCCTTGTCATCTTTCCCCCAACTCTGAGAGCAGAGGCAGAAAACTGGGATGGATGGAACCACAGCTGGGGCAGCTACTGCAAAGGCAGGGAGAAGATGCTCTGCTGGGGGAGGGGGCCGTTTAGCCATCACACATTGCTGCCTTTTACCAGGGAAGGGGGAAAAGGAGAAGTAACAGGACAGGAAAACAGGAAGCATGTGCAGAAAGAATATACATGTCCACAAATGAAGACAGATTTCAAGGCAATAATGAAGATTCACATCAGAATTTCAAGGACAGAGGCGATTCTCTTTTCTCATCTGACAGAAGGAATTCTTTCCTCTCCTTTTATTCCCCAAAAGATGTTCCCCCTCCTCCAAACCTGGGGTTCCTGGCTCCAGCTCATCTTCCTGCCTAGGCTCACTGGCAGAAGTTGGCATAATGGGCTCCTCTCCAGTGACCTCTACAGAGGGTCCTCCTGCCCTCTGCTCCTTGATGGCCTTTTCTTCCGCTTGCTCATGGGTATGGCTTCGAGATCTCAAGAAAGCAACCAAGCTGGGATCTAGAGGAGAGGGGGTGGAAAGAGGTGATGAAGGCAGATCTTCCCTAACTTACTCTAGACCTGAAACCTGAATACTGCCTACAGGTGCCAAGACCAAGCCACTTCCCAGCCCTGGACTGAGGCCCCTGGCTCTGGTGGGGCCTCAATGACCCATAACTATCCCTGGGGCCTGCCCACTTCTGCCTCCACCCTTCACAGTCCACTGGCCCATGTTTATGCCCATTCCTGTGCTTGGCTCCAGGTCATAGGCCCAAAGTGGCTGTGGAATAAATGAATGAATGTTGCCAAGGGTGAAAATTAAGGCATTTAGGGAAAAAATTTCTCTCACTTGTAGCTAATTTATTTATGCACAAATATTCACTAAAAACCTAATATATGCTATGCTCTATATAGGTGATATAGTTTTACTGATTAATTGATTTCAGAGAAAGGGAGAGGGAGAGATAAAACATCAATGATGAGCCAGGCCAGTGTGGCTCAGTGGTTGAGCATCAACCTATGAACCAGGAGGTCATGGTTTGATTCCAGTCAGGGCACATGCCCAGGTTGTGGGTTCAATCCCCAGTGGGGGTGGGGGTGGGGTGCAGGAAGCAGCCAGTCAATGATTCTCATCATTGATGTTTCCATCTCTCTCTCTTCATTCCTCTCTGAAATCAATAAAAATATATTTAAAAAAAAGAAACATCAAGAGAAACCAAGATGGCAGCATAGGTAAACACCTAAACTGCTGCCTCGCACAACAATTTCAAAACTACAACTAAAAGACAAAATGGACATCATCCAGAACCACAGGAAGGCTGGATGAGTGGAAATTCTACAACTAGAAGGAAAGAGAAAAGCACACTGAGACTCAGAGGAGCTGCAGGAAGCAGAGGTACTGAGACGCATACATGGACAGGACTGGCAACTGAGTGCGCGGCTGGCTTTCTCAAGCAGAAGGGAGACAAAAGCTCCCGACTACGCTGAACTCCGGGAGAGACTCTGGGGACCCAGACTCATTCAGGGAGAAACTGGACTGTCTGGCAGCAGGCGGAACTCCAGGGCGGCTTTCTCTCAGAGGTTCTTGCAGTGATTACCAAGGTATTACACTGAGGTTTTTGCAGTGATTACACTGAGACACAGGGGCCTATTAGGGCAGGGCTGATGGGAAACCAATGCTGTCTGCTCCGCCTTGAGACTCCGCCCCATCCAAACTGAGCAGAGGCTTTTACAAGCCCTATCTCATAAGGGTGTCTCCAGCACAGAAGTTCTCCCAGTGTAGACACAGCTGATCCTCACAGCCAATTGGCCTGGAGGTCAACTCCTCCCAGTGATACCAACAACAACCAAGGCTTACCTACAAGACTGTGCACACAGTCCACAAAGGGGTGCACCAAGAGTGTCCACCTCAGGTAACTGGGGAGGCTGAGCCGCTGGGCCCTATAGGACACCTAGCACACAAAGCCACTCTATCAACTCAGGGAAGCCGTCAAAATGCGGCGACAAAGAAAAAGATCACAAATGAAAGAAATGGAGGAAAGCAAATGACTGGATATAGAGTTCAAAACCATGGTTATAAGGTTTTTCAAGAATTTTCTAGAAAAGGCCAATAAATTTAGTGAGCTCCTCGAGGATATGAAAAAGGACCAACTAGAAATTAATCATACACGGATTGAAATAAAAAATATTATACAGAGATCTAACAGCAGACTAGAGGATCGCAAGAATCCAGTCAAAGATCTGAAATACAAAGAAGCAAAAAACACTCAATCAGAAAAGAAAAAAGAATCCAAAAATATGAAGATAGTGTAAGGAGCCTCTGGGATAACTTCAAGCATACCAACATCCGAATTACGTAGGTGCCCGAAGTAGACTTATAAGTCTAGGAAGCACAGCGAACCCCGAACAAAAGGAATCCAAAGAGGACCACACCAAGACACATCATAATTAAAATGCCAAGAGCAAAAGACAAAAAATATTAAAAGCAGCAAGAGAAAAACAGTTAGTTACCTATAAGGGAGCACCCATATGATTGTCATCTGATTTCTCAACAGAAACTATACCACCTACCTCACAGAACAGTTTGAGGACAGAATGATGTAAAGTACTCAACATAATGCCTGGCAAGCACAGTAAGCTTTCCTCAATAAGTAGCAGTCCCTTCCTAGCCCAGTCTTGGCAGGAAAGCCAGGTACCCATACCAAGCTGAGCGAGCAACTTCTGCTGTTCCTGCAGGATCTCCTCAGGAGCCATAGCTTGCAGTCTTGCTATGTTCTCTTCATGGATGGTCTGGGCTTCCTGCTCAGCCTCCTGGTCCCTGAGCCCCTTTCCTGTGACCAGATGTGGTCCCTGGAAGTTCTGGCTGCCACATGGAAGCTGGTGATCTTGCTCCCTGGGTGTGAGTGACTCATAGGTCACAGTACCTGGAAGAAGTGTATGATCAGTTTCATTGCCTTATCGTTGCCTCGTACCAATTGCGTTTTTTGGCCCTCTTCTCCAATCCCATTAGGTCTGGAGAGAGATGGAGGCCCCAGAGCTTTCCTAGGCACAGAGCAGAGATCCCTACCTCCACCTTCTTTCCCTTGGACTTATATGAGAAGATTTCCCTTAGAAACATCCTACTTTCTGACCATGTTCTTAGATGTTCAGGCTGCATGTCAAGGGCATGCCCCCAGCAATTCCACTAGTAATTTGCATTATTAAAGGAATCTTGGCTTCTATCTTTATTTTGTAGCCTTTGCCATTTCTATCCTCTTCCTTGGCCTGCTCTCTCCCTGCACCTAAGTCCCAGATGTGAACCTAAGCCACCCATATTCAATACTCTAAATGAGGATATAGGACAGCTACCTCTTTAAATGGCTCAAATGCAATTCATATTTGAAGCAGGGAACATGTATATCCAAAGATCACTCTATTATCCTGCGTCACAAAAAAGCCAAGCTCATGCCTCTTCAACCCCAGCTCACCCTCTGGTTGGTCCTGGCTAGACACAACTCCTCTAACTGGTGGGATGCTGGCTTCAGATCCTCTCCTTGCTGCAATTTCCTGGGCAAAGATGCTTCTCTTACCAGATGTTGCTGGCTTCCTCTACGGGGCAAAAAGAAAACTCTGGTGACTGATATTCCTTACCCCATTCTCTTCTCAACCTCTTTATACTAGTCACTGGGACAAAGAGATAAAAGCAAATTGCTTAATCTCCAACGGTCACATCCCTAGTCCTCAGAAAAAGCAGGCCACCATAGGAGTACAGGTCTTGAAGTCTGACAAACTTGGGTTGGATTTCCAACTCTTCTATCTATTGGATATATGGTGTTGAACAAGTCATTTATCTTTTGAAAAAATGGGGATAATGTTACTTACCTTACATCGTTATTATGAGGATTAAATAAAGGAATGCATATAAAGTACTTAGTATGGTGCCACCTTAACAACAGAATTGCTTATCATTATTAAGTTTCCCAATCTGCAGAAGATGCGCTAGGAAGTTCACTTGACTGTACCCTAAGTACCATCTAAGGTTTCCCCTGTCTACCTGTCTCTCCTGTGAGCGATGGAATACAGGGGGGAATGCGACACCACTGGGCACAGGCAGATTCACAGCCACTGAACTTGTATCTCGTTCCTACACAACAGAGGACAAAGAGGTGATGACATAGACTTCCCCAGGCTGGAGCCTATGCTAGTAGCCCCAGTTCTGTATAACTAGAATTTCACTCTATGAAGTGATAAACCCACCTTGCTTTTTAGGGCACAGTGATCCTAAACCAGACCCCCACCTCACTGCAGGGGAATAAAGTCCCATCTTTCTAAATCACCCTTTACTCATAACGCTCACCACCCCCATCCAATATCCTTTGTGCCCCAGGATGCCTTGTCCCACTCAGTCAGGGTGAGACGCACAATAATCTTAGTCAAGACAGCAGTGATGTGCTGATCATGCCTGTTCAGCCTCTCTTCGGGGTCCACATGGTCAGCCAGGGGATGGCCAGGGCTGGGCTTGGCTCTTTTCGGAGGAGCAGGAACCAAAGCTGGGGGCAAATCTGGGAGATCTGAGGGGGAAAAAAACACAAATAAACAGATATGAGGACACTCATACCTTCCCAGGTAGAGCCTGAAGGCTAGGGGAAAGCCAAAGAAAGAAAGTCAGCTACTGGGGAGCCCTGGCTCAAGCTGTGTCACCTTGGGCAAGAACTTTAACCTCTTTGAGCTTCAGTTTCTTCCTATGTAAAATGGAGTTGCAGCCACGGAGGCTATGCAATGCATGAAATAATAATGGGTAGAATCCAGCCATAACAGGAAGGGGAAGGAGACCCTGATGTTGTAACCTCTCCTCCTTGGCCTCACACACACAGCCACTCACTGTCCAGCATCACCACATCCCGCTGATCCTGCAGCTGAGGCTGGTCCAGGTTGGTATTGGCACCTCTCCTACTTTCATTCTTCACCAATTGTACTGCTGGGGCTGCACCAGCTGCAAGAAACTGACTCTGGAATCGCAGCAGGTCCACCTCCGACTCCCCTGGCTTTGGTCTGGACAGCATCTTGACACTCCAGCTGCCTCCTCAGTGCAACTGCTTCCGAGTGGGGACTCCTTCTCATTCACCCCTAAAAGCAATAAAGATGGGCCCTCTTTAACTGAACCCTGGTTCTCTTTATTGTGCATCAAAGAAGACCTTTTCCTTGGATTCATGTCAACTCATTCCTCCTCATTTGTGCCTTATTACCATTTCTTTCCTATTTATCCTTCGTTGATATCATCAGCCTAGCAACAATATTTACTGGTAACAGGTTGTTTACAATCTGTGGATGACAAAAAGTCTCAGTTACAACCTGAGGGGAACTAAGGAAAATGCACCAGGAGCCAGGCGGATAAATGTCATACCAGGGAGTGGGGGGTGGGGTGGGGACGCTATCAGATTGGAGCAAACATGCCCGGACTAAAAGTACTGAATTAGTAAAACACTTTGGGCTGTAAAAGACACACACACACACACACACACACACACACACACACACACATAATTTGTATTTTTAGTTACTAGCAAAGAACGGTCAGAAAGTGACATTAAGAAAACAATTCCACTTCCAATAGCATAAAAAATAACAAAATACTTAAGAGTAAACATCACCAAGACACTTGTGCACTGCGGGGCCCCACAACGCCCGGCAGGGCTGTGCGGTCGCGCGTGCTCTTGGACCACCAGCGTCCGCAAAGAGAAATCACCGAGTCTCAGCCTGGCTGCCGGGGACGTAGGGCCGCGCCCGGGATCGCCACACCCGAAGTGGCCGCGGCCGCTCCCGTGCAGCCCAGACGCACTCGGGCGGGCTCTGACAAAGGAACTACACACTCTGCACCAGGGCGCTCCGCCGAGATCCCCTGAAGTCCGTCTCTCCCGCCCAGCCACCTACGCGTTCCTGAGCTCCCTGGACGCCGCCATCTTGACCAGCAGGCTTCCGCCGCCGCCAGATTTGAGCTTCCGCTCCCAGCGAGGCCCCGCCTCTCCAGCCTGGCTCCGCCTGCTCGGGGGTTTGGCGGTTCGGAGCTTGGGACCAGTGAGCGCTAAGGCACTCCGCTTGCCTTGTATCCACGACGTGAGTTCTATGTTGACAGAACACATCCTTCGGATGTACATCAGGCACAGGCCCTTCTCCACATACAACACCCACGACAGAGGCAAGGGGTTTCTCACCAGCGCGGATAACCGCACCCTATATGCCAGCACGCAGCTGCGGTGAGAAGAGAGCAGAAAGCAGTCCCAATGCCGGCAAGGCGATTTCCTCAGTGAGCATTCTGCCTCTGTGCATGCCAGTGCCCCTTACTGGAAATCTTGTTTTCCCTTCCACCCTACCCCAAAGTCTTTCTTCTTCTTTTCTTTAAATTGATTTTTAGAGAAAGGAAGGGAGAAAGAGAGGGAGGGAAACATCGATGTGAGAGTGAAACATCCATCGCCTACCTCCTGCACACCCCCACTGGGGATCAAGCCTGCAACCCTGCATGTTCCCTTACCCAGAATTGAATGGGCAACTTTTAGGTGCACAGGATGATGCTCAACCAACTGAGCCACAATGGCCAGGGCCTTTCTCTTCTTCTTCTTTTTAAATTAAATCTTTATTGTTGAAAGTATTACATATGTCCTCCCCTCCCCCCCCCCACCCCTTCTAGCCTGTCCTCACCCCCAGCCCCAGGCCTTCACCAGCCTATTGTCTGTGCCCATGGGTTATGCATATATGCATACAAGTTTTTTGGTTGATCTCTTCCCACCCACCCACCCTCCCCTGCCTTCCCTCTGAGGTTCCGCAGTCTGTTCTGTGCTTCTATGTCTCTGGATCTATTTCCTTTCTTTTCCTTTCTCTTCTTTTAAGGCCTAGCTGGAGTCAACTCTAAAACCTTGGCCAACCTGGTTAATCACTGAACTTTTCTTGGAACATTCCATCTGTACCACTTCTGTGACATGTTGGGAAGCACTACTAAGTATCAACTGTGTCTTGTTCCCTTGAATAGACTGTGAGTTCCTTGGGGGCATCAGGCCTTCTTTTTTTAAAATATATTTTATTGATTTTAGAGAGGAAGGGAGAGGGAGAGAGAGATAGAAACATCAAGGATGAGAGAGAATCATTGATTAGCTGCCTCCTGCATGCCCCCTACTGGGGATCAAGCCCACAACCCAAACATGTGCCCTTGGCCAGAATCAAACCTGGGACCCTTCAGTCCTCAGGCTAACGCTCTATCCATTGAGCCAAACCAGCTAGGGCAGGCCTTCTTTTCCATAATACTCAACACCCAGCATACTGCCATGCACTTAGGACCTTAGTAAGTCATTGTTTGATTGAAGGCCATCTTAGGGCAGCCAATAATTAGTCCAGTGGTTTTCAGACTTGAGCAGGCACCAATCACCTGGAGGGCTTGTTAAAACAGATTGCTGGGCCTCATCCTTAAAAGTTTCTGATTTAGTAGGTCTGGAATAGGATCCAAAAATTTGCATTTCCAACAAGTTTCCAGGTATTCTATAGAACTAGGTGTACTGGTTAATAATGCAGATTTTTTTCAATAGATGGAGTTACACATATGTTGATATATATGCGATTTGATATGTATGCTATTGTTGTATTGACAACAAGCTTCAAAACTTCATATGTCAAATTTTCTGAAGGTGTTATCATAGATATTTTTACGTTTAAAAATGTCAAATTTTGTGCCAAAAAAAGAGCTTTTGCAGGAAGCTTTAATTCATTATTTTATTTTGAAATAAAGTGCTGCTAAACGTTATTATATACTTTGGGAAGCTTTTGGTGAACATGCTCCATCTCAAGATACTTGTGAATGCTGGTTTTAACGCTTTAAAAGTGATGATTTCTATGTGAAAGACAAAGAAAGTCCAGGTCAACCAAAAAAGTTTGAAGACCAACAATTACAAGCATTATTGGATGAAGATGCATGTCAAACTCAAAAACAACTTGCAGAAAGATTAAACTTTGCTCAGCAAACAATTTCCAATTGTTTACAAGCAAAGGGAATGATTTTAAAGGAAGGAAAATGGGTGCCACATCAACTGAACGAAAGACAAAAGGAAAACCAAAAAGTCATCAGTAAAATGTTGCTTTAACGGCATGAAAGAAAGTCTTTTTTGCATCGAATTATGACTGGCGATGAAAAGTGGATTTATTTTGAGAATCCCAAACACACAAAATCATGGGTTGATCCAGGTCAACCATCAACATCAACTGCAAGGCCAAATCGCTTCAGAAAGAAGACACTGCTCTGTGTTTGGTGGGATCAGGAAGGTGTGGTGTATTATGAGCTTCTAAAACCAGGTGAAACCGTTAATACTGATAGCTACCGACAACAAATAATCAATTTGAACCACGCTTTGATCGTGAAATGACCAGAATGTGCCAGAAGACACGGCAAAGTAATTTTGCTTCATGATGACGCACCACCACACACTTCAAAACCAGTTAAAGACACGTTAAAAGATCTTGCCTGGGAAGTATTAACCCACCCACCATATTCACCAGACATTGCTCCCTCAGATTACCACTTGTTCTGATCGATGGCACATGCACTTTCTGAGCAGCACTTCAAAACATATGAAGAAGTGAAAATTGGGTCTCTGAATGGTTTGCCTCAAAACAAGAAAGCTCTGCCCTGACTGGTTTGACTCAGTGGATAGAGCCTGCGGACTGAAAGGTCCCAGGTTCGATTCTGGTCAAGGGCATGTACCTGGTTTGCGGGCACATCCCCAGTAGGGGGTGTGCAGAAGGCAGCTGATTGATGTTTCTGACTCTATTCCTCTCCCTTCCTCTCTGTAAAAATCAATAAAAATATATTTTTAAAAAAACACAAGAAAAGTTCTATTGGGACAGTATCTACAAATTACCTGAAAGATAGGAGAAATGTGTAGCTAGTGATGGACATCATTTTGAATAAAGCACTTTTGATGTTTCTCTTGAAATTATCATGTTTTCTTTGATTACAAAATCCGCATTATTAACCGGCACACCTAGTAGCTTAAATCACCCCACTCAGGGAGATAGATAGCAGAAACCCAATTAATGCCATTTGCCAACCACGCTCAAGGACAAATGAACTTAAAGGAATACAAAGCAGCCCAGCTTATGCTCATTTCTCCACCTGGCCCCTCTCCTGTTACCCTAGGCCAGTGGTCGGCAAACTCATTAGTCAACAGAGCCAAATATCAACAGTACAACGATTGAAATTTCTTTTGAGAGCCAAATTTTTTAAACTTAAACTTCTTCTAACGCCACTTCTTCAAAACAGACTCGCCTGGGCTGTGGTATTTTGTGGAAGAGCCACACTCAAGGGGCCAAAGAGCTGCATGTGGCTCGAGAGCCGCAGTTTGCCGACCACTGCCCTAGGCCCTTCCTTGTATCACTGTTCTCAGTTTTAAAAGTCTTCCTGATGTGATACAATTGGAAGTACAGTACAAAACATTTCCTCAAAAAGCTTCATGCCAAAAAATTGAACCTGGCCCTAGCCAGTTTGGCTCAGTGGATAGAATGTTGACCCTCGGACTGAATGGTCCTGGGTTTGATTCTGGTCAATGGCATGTACCTCGATTGCAGGCTAGATGCCTGGGCCCTGGTTGGGGCACATATGGAGGCAACCAATCGATGTGACTCACATCCATGTTTCTCTCTCTCTGTCTCTCCCCCTCCCTTCCACTCTGTCTAAAAATCAGTGGAAAAAATATCCTTGGGTGAGGATTAACAACAACAACAAAACAAACCAAGAGTCCTTGGAAAAATGGCCGATTCTAGGATTGGGACAGGAAATAGACAAATTGAGCCTGGAGCATTTTACAGTTCCAGAAAGTGAGGAAGTGCCCCAACCAGGGCCAGGAATCGTGCCTGCAACCAAGGCATGTGCCCTTGACTGCAATCAAACCCAGGAACCTTCAGTCCTCAGGCCCATGCTCTGTTGACTGACCAAACTGGCTAGGGCAGTGGTCGACAAACTCATTAGTCAACAGAGCCAAATATCAACAGTACAACGATTGGAATTTCTTTTGAGAGCTGAAAACCGACTTCTGCGCATGGGCCATGAAGTTTCAATCGCACTGTACATGCGCGCCTGCACGTTGTATTTTGTGGAAGAGCCACATTCAAGGGGCCAAAGAGCCTCATGTGGCTCGCGAGCCGCAGTTTGCCGACCACTGGGCCAGGGCAACTTTTGGTTCCTTTTATTAGAAAATCACATTAGAAACAAAGATTTAGGTGATATTCTTATTGCCATGGGGGTGTCTTCCTTTTTGACCCTTCTCAGCTAACAATGGAAATATACGTATATACTGTTATATATACTCATATTTATAAACATTTCTATATATAACCATCTGAATTTATATGTGGAGAGTTTTTTTAAAGTCTGTTACAGATATGTAGTGTAATATTTACAGCTGAAATTATATAGCTAAGATTTGCTTTTAAAAACTCCAGCAAGCCCTGGCTGGTTTGGCTCAGTGGGTAGAGCGTCGGCCTGTGGACTGAAAGGTCCCAGGTTCGATTCTAGCCAAGGGCACATGCCTGGATTGCAGGCTTGATTCCCAGTAGGGGGCATGCAGGAGGCAGCCGATCAATGATTCTCTCTCATCATTGATGTTTCTATCTCTCTATCCCTCTCTCTTCCTCTCTGAAATCAATAAAAATAAATATATATTAAAAAAAAAACTTTCATTCTAAAAAAAAAGAACTCCAGCAAGTCCTGGCCATGTAGCTCATTACGTTGGTGAGTCCTCCTGATATGCTAAGCTTTCAGGTTCGATCTTTGTTCAGGACACGTGCAGGAGTCAACCTAGGAGTGCATGAATGGGTGGAACAACAAATCGATATTTCTCTTTCTCTCAAATCAATAAAAACTTTAAAAAATATTCTATAATAAGATTTTTTATAAAAATACAGTCAGAAATGTTTCAGTTGCCAGGCTGCAGTTAAAGAGGGTCAAGTCAAAAAGAGAAATACAGACTGCCAGATATAATTTTTTTTAAATCCTTACCCGAGGATATTTTTATTCATTTGAGAGAGAGGAGAGGAGAGAGAGAAAGAAACATGGAATTGCCTCCTGTAGGCGTCCAGACCAGGATCAAACCCAAAATCTGGATATGTGCTCTGACCAGGAATCAAACTTGCCACCTTTTGGTGTACTGGCAACAGGCCAACGAACTGAGCCACACCGGCCAGGGCCAGATATGGGGCATTTAGACACACAGACACACACTTACACTCACCTCACACATGAAACACTTCCTCTTTAGGTGAAACTCTGCCATCCCTACGGGAAATTTTGAAGGGGACAAATTTTGTTCTTTCACACATTTGGACTCATCTGCTGGTTCAGAAACCCCAAACTTAATGCTCTCTTCCTACTTCCTAAATCTGCTTTTGGGGTGAAATCTGATTATTTGAAAGTCCTCTATGATTATAAATCAAAGTCTGGTTTTTCTAGGACAGTGGTCGGCAAACTCATTTGCCGCTCTGTTGACTAATGAGTTTGCCAACCACTGACCTAGACTCTCGATTCCAATAATTACAGGCTGTTGTTGTTCCTTGTGATTAAGCCCCTATCCCAGTGGTCGGCAAACTCATTAGTCAACAGAGCGGCAGTTTGCCCACCACTGTTCTAGAAATTTACCTTTCTGCTTCATCTTTGGCAAGGAGTGGCATTGTTTTTGGCTTAGGAATTTCAGGCAAGGTATATTTAGCAGGCGAAGTAACAGTCCCCACCACCCCTGGAATCACATCTGCAGGTCGCTGTCCTCCAAGCCCCACAGACACAGATTCCGTTTCTCTAAGATGATGAGGAACGTAGTCTGTGGCCTGCCCCATTCCTTAAGTGAAACTTCCCAACTCTCACCTCTTTAACCAGTAGTTGGGAAAGAATAGGTCCTTGATCATAGGGCTGGGGAAACTACCAGGACTCCATGGCTCACCTTGGTATCCTCTTGGTCTACTGCCTCCCCGCCCCCCACCGCCTCCGCCCCAAACTCTGAAAATGATGAAGCAGCTGCTTCCTGAGAAGGCAGAGAGTGGGCAGATATTTAATTCACCTGAATAAGGAAATGCCAGGGTTCAACCTAGCTCTATCTATAAGGGACTGTTGGGCCCTTCCTCTCCCTTGCAGCCCATTCTTACTCCCCAGGGATAGATCATAGCTGGCCCCTGTTCTGAGGACAGGAATTGCTGGGACAGCTGCTCCTGCATTAGGTCAAATACATTTCCTGTTGATTTGATTAGTTTCCTTTCAAGCAATGCGTTTATGAAAGGAAGGGAGATTTTTGCAGGCATAGGCAGCCAACCTCCTCCAGTCTCTCTCTCTCTCTCTCTCTCTCTCACACACACACACACTTTCTCCCATCCACCCACAAAGTGTCAGTCACATTTAGAGTTTGCATAAATGCACACCCTCCCTCATATATCACAATGCACACCCTTTCACCCACCTACACACCTCTCCCACAAAATCACACCTGCTTGCATACTCTTAAAATATTTTCTATACCAGAGAGAGAGAGAGAGAGAGAGAGAGAGAGAGAGAGAGAGAGAGAGAAGATAGGTAAGAAGAATAGGTGTGAGGGCTCAGGAAGGCAAGCACCCTATTGGATCTGGGAACTCTGAAGATCAGGGCCCTATAGTCTGCCCTACCCTGCAAGTAGAAACACTAAGAAATGAGAGGGATTCTGAAGTAGGGGTAGAGGAAGCAGGAACTCAGGGCTCCTGGCCCCACATGGAAAGTGTGCTGCTAGAGGGTGACAGTGATATGCCTCCAGTCTGCAGTTGAGGTAGGAAGTTGGACAAGGCTCTGAGTAAAGAATGCAATGGCATCCATGACATTCCGAGAAGCCCATTTTAACTGATAGGAAATGATGGCCCTTGGGCTGGGATTCTTTGTCAGAGTTCAGGAAATGGCAGGGAGGGGATGCAGGGAGTGAAGGAAGTGGAAGGCTGGGTTTGGGCTCTGGGTTTAAAATTCTCTAGAAAGGGTCTTTCCAACATCAGTCAGAGTCAATAAAAGGAGGCTTCCTTCCATTGCAAATTTGTTGTCTCCAGGAGAGGAGAGGTGGGGGAGAGAGCCTTGAGAAGTGACAAGTACTCAATCAAATGCAGGACTGCAGCAGCCACATTGTGGTATGGCGGCCCTTGCGAATCTGGTTTCAGTCCCAAACTGTTGTCTGCCTGCCCTGATACGATTCGGCCCAAGCTCAGAATCTGTGGATTCTGGAACCGAACAAATTTTTTTTTTTTTCCTTTAAAAAAGGGTCCTGGAGCCAACCCACAGTGTCCAAGAAAATTTGTAGAGTGCTCAGCTAAACCGAAGACTCGACCCCTGCAATCCAACAGACAGCGCTTCTGGAGTCTCTCCGTTGGCTGCCGCCTGGGGGCGCCCCCAACTGGGTCCGAGGCTGCCTCCAGCACTACTGTTGTTATCACAGTAATTAATAAACAAGCACTAATGGGGCCAAGTGAGGAAGAGGCAGGCTCCGGCTGCTCAGAAGGCGAATCCCTGGAAAGATCCAACGAGGCTGCAAAAAACAGGGGACTAAGTGGCTGGTCCCTCCTACCCACCGCAGAGTTCTGGGAAGGGTCCTCTGGAGTAAGCTCCAGGGCTCAGGTAGAGGCAAGGACAAGGGGAGGGGAACACTTGGTAGCCTGGATTTGGAACCAGCTCTGCATCTGCCCGACAGGATGCCCGTGGGCACAGCCACCCCGGTGATTACTGGTTGTGGGACAGGCCAAGCTCTGAGGAAATTATTTAACAGGCACCTGCCTATTTATTTACAGAGTGCCTACTGTGTGCAAGGTGTTCTATTAATAATAACTAATGTTTTATTGGATATTGTAATAATACAGCCAACTTTCATAACATGTCCTGGGGGGGGGGGTAGCTAGAAGCTGAGGAAGCAACTAGGAAGAATGACAAGAGGTGGGCTACTGGGCTTTGGCATAGCAGATAAAACCCGAGGATTACCAAGAAGAGCTTTGGAAAACTCCAAGGAGATAAAGCGGTGGGAAGTGGAGCATGAATTTGGGTGAAAGGCTCCTGAAAGCAGCACGAAGGGGTTCTAGTAGATCCTGCGGTGGGAGCTCTGAGTCACCTGAGTCACGACAATGTGGGGGCGGAGAGGGCTGGTGGTTGGAAGTGTCTAGGCCTAGGGCATTGAGATGCTTTATATCCTGAGAGGCAGGTGCTGGGTTTCGAAATCAGAGTCTGGACAAAAGTTGAGTGTGGTAGAGGCTTCTAGCAAGGTTTTAAGGGGAAGGATCTGGAGTTTTGGGTTTGAAAAGATTCTGGAGTGTATTTTGGGAAAGGAGGGGCGTGGCTGGGGTGCCCATCCAGGGGACCCATCAGATCCTCGGGTTCGGCACTGGGGTAGCTGGGGCGGGGGGGGGGGGTGCTGCCCAGGGCTGGGGAGATGGGTGGGTGAGGACCGCCCGGAGGCCAGAGACTGGGATGGCAACCGCCAGGTTGGCGCTGCAAGCGAGCCGCCCGGGCCCCGCGGGGGGGCGGTACCAGCTCCGGCTGCGGGCGGGAGGACTGGGGAGGAGGCGGCGGCTCCAAGAACATGAATCAGCGGTGGCGGCGACGGCGGCGACGGCCGTGGAAGGAGCGCGGTGGCCCAGGAGCAGCCCCGGCGACCCCGCGCTGCTGACGGAGGCCGCCGCGACTCTTCCCGGGCCCGGGTCTCGGAGCCTCGGGCTCCAGCCCCGCCTCTCCGGCTGGCCCCCGCCCCCGGGACCCTCCTTTCCCATTCCTCCTCCTCTTCCCTCCTCCCCCCTCCCTGGCTGCTCGCGGGCCCGGCCCGGCATGGTGCGGCGTCGCCGCCGATGGCGCTGAGGCGGAGCATGGGGCGGTCGGGGCTCCCGCCGCTGCCGCTGCTGGCGGGTCTGGCCGCTCTGCTGCTCCCCGAGCCCGTGGCCGAAGGTAGGGGCTGGCCCGGGAGGCGGCGGGGAGCAGGGGCTGCGGGGGGCGCGGCCAGGGTCGGAGCCCGGGCCTGGGTGGGCCAGAGATTTGGGTGGGGGGGACCCAGCTGGAAGGCCTAGGCTGGGGGGCTGGGGGTGGGGCGGAGCGGTGTGTTCGCTGTTGGATCTCGGGGCTCTCTCCCCCAACTTTCTCTTGTCCGGGGCTCCTCTGGTGGGGTGGAAAGGAGAGGAGTGGGGCTGTGTGGTTAGCGGGGCCGTTTGCAACCGGATTTTCCCACCTCCATGTTCCCAGTTGTTTGCTCTCCCCTCCCAGTTCTGGGGACCCCATCCTGCCCACCCCGCACACCAAGGTCTCTCTCTGAAACTACAGGGGCTGGGGCTGAGCACCCAAGAGGTACCACTGATGTGCAGTGGCTGTGAGGGTGCCGGGTCGCAGAAAATGTCAGGGCGTACTCTAGTTCCTGTGCCCACTGAGCTTCCCGAAGCCTGGAATGTTGGAGGTGATGGCTGGGACAAGGTTGCTAGTCTTTTTGGGGTTAGCCTTGTGTTTCCAAATAGCCACGGAGGCATTTGACAGTCACTGGAGTGTTCCTTGCAGCACTCTGGATCCTCAAGTTTACACTACACACCCCTGGGACTGCTGCCCGTGTGTGGGTGTATGAGGCTGGCCCTTCCTGTCCTGTGACTGATCCTGACAGATTAAGGGTTAAGGAAGAAACACAGGCCAGAGCAGCAGGCACCCAGCTGGCACCTTCTCTTAAAAAACGCACTGAGCCTCTCAGGGAAGGGAAGTGAAAGAGTGACAAGTATTTGAAAGGTGTGTGTCTCAGAGAGTTTAGGATTTGTCTAGAGCAGTGGTCGGCAAAGTCATGAGTCAACAGAGCCAAATATCAACAGTACAACGATTGAAATTTCTTTTGAGAGCCAAAAACCGACTTCTGCGCATGGGTCACAAAGTTTCAATCTCACTGTACCTGCGCGCCCGCACGTGGTATTTAGTGGAAGAGCCGCACTCAAGGGGCCAAAGAGCCGCATCCACAGTTTGCCGACCACTTGTCTAGAGTCACATAGCAAGGCAGGATTGGATTTCAGATATGTAGATAGTTCACCTGCCTTTCTCTGCTTAAAAACACCAGGAGGTGCGAGTGCACGTGCACGCACACAGGGTAGTGTTCAGAGGGTGGCTTCTGTTGGTTTGACAGTGGTTCAGGGGTCTTGGGCTCCCCATTCAGGCCCCCCCACTCCCTTCTACCTCCTACCTTCCTAGCACTCGCCCCTGCACACATTCAGGTATTAATAGAGCAGGCGGCTGCCAGGAAGGCTGCCATGTGTTTGATCTGACGTGGTTTTGCAGCCATATGTTCTCCACTTCAGGGGAGCACCCCCTCCTTCCCTCCTTCCCTTCTTCAGCCTCCTTTCATTTGCCTGGGTGGGGTACGGGGAGGGGGTGCCAGCTGCAGTGCAGGTCTGGGCTGACATCTTGGGTGGAGCACTGTGTACTGGCTGGGACAGCAGTCAGTCACAAGGCAGTACCTGCCCCAGGTATGTGGGAACGCCCCACCGTTTCAGCCTGGCTTGACTTCTTTTTGGTTTGGGGGAGGTATGGGGAAGAGATCACTTCTTTAGCGGTGGGGGGAACTTGGCAGTGGCAGAAATGGAGCCTGTCATGCCCCTTCCCACAGCCCAGGTCTAAATCCCTTCCACACTGTCCTGCCTCTGCTGCCTTAGCCATTGGCTGAGAATGAGCCCCCTGACACAAGCTAGGTTCTAGAAGAGGATGGGCATATGTCCAGAGACAGGGGACCTCTCGAGTGGGCTGAACATTCTCCTTCCCACCTCACAGGCCTGAAGCTCATGGGAGCCCCGGTGAAGCTGACAGTGTCTCAGGGGCAGCCGGTGAGTCTCAACTGCAGTGTGGAGGGGATGGAGGATCCTGACATACTGTGGATGAAGGACGGGGCTATGGTCCAGGGCTTGAATCAGATGTACGTCTCAGTCAGCGAGCAGCACTGGATCGGCTTCCTCAGGTGCAGGACTGTGGGGGAAGGTGTGGGATACCAGCCTGGGGACACTGGGAGCTGGGGGCAATGCTGATGCCCAGAGGTCTGTGGTTTCTCTATTTGGCCACCTGTGGAAACGTCCAGAAGTAAGGGCAGGCTGAGCCCATTGAGTCTGCCCAGCAGAGCTGCCCCCCTTGACCTTGGGAGGTGAGCCTGGTGTCCTGTTTCCACAGCCTGAAGTCAGTGGAGCGTTCTGATGCAGGCCGGTACTGGTGCGAGGTGGAAGATGGGGGCAAAACCGAGATCTCCCCACCAGTGTGGCTCACGGTAGAAGGTGAGGGGGTGCGTGGCTGTCTGCTGGTGACCACAACTCTGGAGAAAAAAGTTCAGTGGAAGAAAGCTGCCTGATTGTACCAGGCTCCAGGCCCACCCCCTACATACATCGCAAGATCATACCCACTGGAATCTGGGTATTTGAGAACCAAAGGGGCAACTAGGACTCACCACTTATGGGATGCAAGTCAGTTTCAGTTGCCTGAACAACAGCCTCAAGCACCCATCTGGGGCTGGACCCTGTTTTGCCAAGTGGCCAGGGCAGAAGGGGGAGGGGAGGAAAGATCCGCAGCTGTGGGAGCTCAGAGCTTTTCAGCCCAGGAAAGCAAAGTGACTAAGAAAGTAACAAAGGGCTCTGAACTGGATCTGGGTCCTGCCAGCAGAACTCCGCTCAAGCTCCCGCCCACTTCTCCGTTTTTGCCCTTCTCCCAGCTCCCCACCCTCTGCCCCCTTTCTTGCTCAGAGAGGGACTGTCAGAGAAGGTCTGGGAAGGGAGAATCTGCCATGCCCAAAGGGACAGCGTAAACAATACTCCTAAGTGGGGGGAGGGGTGTCAAAGAAGAGCTCTCCTATCAAGCTAGGTTCCTGTTGTACAGTAGACCCAACCAATAAGGGCCTGTGGGACTTTATGCAGCGAGGGCTTCAAAGAGCAAACTTGAAAAAAAAAAAAAAATGAAGTACTGATGGAGATATTAAAAAAAAAAAAGCAAACTTGTGGTTTGGGCAGTTGGAAGCTGAGAGGTGGCAAGGCTCACTCCCATGCTCCTTTTCTCCCTAGGTGTGCCATTTTTCACCGTGGAGCCAAAAGATCTGGCAGTACCACCCAATGCCTCTTTCCAACTGTCTTGTGAGGCTGTGGGTCCCCCTGAACCTGTTACCATTATCTGGTGGAGAGGAGGCACAAAGGTTGGGGGACCTTTTCCCTCTCCTTCTGTTTTAAACGTAACAGGTGAGCAGCCTCAAGAGGACTTCTGAGTGGGGGTGGTGGGGCTGGCAGAGTTCAAATCTGCTTCAATCACTGTTTGCTATTGTGAGTGTCCAGAGCAAACCCTGGTGCCTGGGTATGTGAGCTGCACCATTGCTAAGCTCATTAATCAGGTGTGCTAGGCCAGCTGGGTGGGCAGATTAGTGGTGATCCTGCTGTGTGTGCTTAAGGAGGATGCTGGAGCATCTTTCCCTGGCTCACCATCATGCAGGCTGTGTACAGCTGGCCCTGGAGATGAATTGGGAGGGAACAGGGGCACCCATTCTTCCTCCACCCCTCACTCCTCCCAAGAAATGGAGCCAGGAACTAGCCCACGCAGAGCTAGGAGGAGTGTCTGGCAGACGTGCCTAGAAGACTAGTCTCAGGCTGCAGAGTAGGGAATGGCAGGGAGAAGGAAAATGGGAAGGGGAGGCCAGCACAGAAATACAGGGCCTCCTCTCCTAATGGTCCTTGTGTTGTTTTCCTAAACAACTGTATCTGTGCATACCTCCACACAGTTAACCTATGGCAACCACACCTGCACATCCACCTGGACCCCAAGATCCTTGGGCACATACCTCACATGCTTGTGAGGCTCACTTATCTGTGAAAATGTTTCTGGTAGAGGCTTGAACTGGCCAAAAGAGATTGTTGTCTGAGCTTGGTGTCATGTACTGGCAGGAAATGCCCCTGCCTCACCTACCCTCTCTCCTCTGCTGGGGCAGGCTCTGATCTGCTAAGTCCCTTAGCAATATGAATCTTGAGACAAGGTGGACTGCAGGACCTGTTGGAAACAAGGGCAGGTCTTGTTTAGGAGATGCTGGGTTGGAGCAGATTAGAAGGGAGGTTGGGTTTCAGTTCTCTCTAGATGTGGGTGGTTGGGACCCTCAGGCAGCCAGCCTAATAATAAGCACTCCCTGAACTCCTACTCCACATGCCACACTGCTAGGCACCACAGGGGATGGAGGGAAAACAAGAGAAATAGAAACCATCTGTCCAGCCCCCAAGGAATTAGAGACAAGACACCTGCATAAGGAGCCGAGAACTATTGCAAGGCAAAGCATCTGCAAATACATCAGTGACAGGCAGAGCAAACAGAGAGGGACTCTGGAATGTGCCATAAAGGAGTGACCAGAAAAGGGAGGCAGTTTTGTGCTGTCTTCAGGAGCTGGGCTGGAGGTGGGAGGGACGGTATAGCATTTCTCAAGTGCTTGCTGTGTGCTATGCACTTTACGTCATTGGGTTCTCACAGTTCTCCCATTAGGGAGATGAGAAGACAGAGCCCCAGCCTTTGGATTTATACCCAGGCTCATAAAACTCCAAAGTCCCTGTTCCTTCTGCCGTACCCCACTCTCTAGCCCCTTCCTTTAGCTGGAGGGACTTATAGTATATTAAGATCCAGACCCTAAGTATCCACCTTCCCCAATCCCAGACTGAATGGGAGTTGCTGCTTGGCAGGTGGGAGGGAGCTGACTGAGGTTTTCTGGCCCCAGGGGTGACCCAGAGCACTGTGTTCTCCTGTGAAGCTCACAATCGGAAAGGCCTAGCCTCTTCCCGCCCAGCCACGGTTCGTCTTCAAGGTAGGAGGACTGGTGGGAGAGGGGTAGGTGAGGCAGGGGCATTTTCTGCAAGCCGCGGGGGAAGGCAGAATCATTTGGTGTCCCAGCTCTTCTCAGTCCTGCTGGGATCTGAGGATGAGGGGTTAATTGGCATAGCTCCATTCCTTGTGGGAGCACCTGAGACCCTGCTGAGGCTGAAATGAGAATAGAAACCTGACGTCACAGCAGATTTCCCATCTTGAAGCAGAGCGCTTGGGAGGAGGGAGAGAGGAAGCCAGCAGGAGATGGTCAAGGCTCATGCCCAACCTTGTTTCTGCCAGCCCCATGTGGCGGGAGTGGGGGAGGGGGAAACAGCCTGGCAGGATGATAGAGGAGACCCAAAGGGCTGGTTTGCACGGAGGGAGGGAATGGGCTGTGGCTGCAGTGACTTGGTCTCCCAAGGCTTCCCTATCCCAACCCCAACCCCCACTTCCACTATCTTATCCTGTTCCTTGATCAGACAGAGCCCCTAATTCAGGGAAAGGTAGTCTCTCTCCACAACCTAGGCACTCTCCTGGGTATGAGCATCTGTCTTCTACTGGTTGCTTGGCTTGTATACTACTATGGTCCTGGGAGTGCTGAGTTTAAGAGGGGCAGACCCTAGGGAGGGACTCAAGGCTTGACTCCCATACCTTTTGTCCTCTTCTCTCATATCCTTCCTGGGCACCGAACTCCAGGGCACTGACTCTGAGTTCCCATCCACAGCACTGCCTGCAGCCCCCTTCAACATCACCGTGACAAAGCTCTCCAGCAGCAATGCTAGTGTAGCCTGGACGCCAGGTGCTGATGGCAGAGCTGTGCTTCAATCCTGTACAGTCCAGGTAAACTGAGAGGGTGGGACAGCCTCTTCTGGCCATGCCGAGTTCACTCTGGCTGCCTTGGTGGCACTTTGTGGACAGTGGTATCACATTAGATACGCTGGACTTGCTCATGGGGCTTGGCCGCCAGCTCTAGTCAAGCGTTGCTCCCTCACCTGTTATCACAGGGTGCTCTGGCAACCAGGTGACTCTGCAGGTTGGCTGAAATTCATGCATTCTTCAGGCTGGAAAGCAAATCACTAGAGTAAATTTGGGGTGTCTGGAAGGGTTTTTCTTATGTTGATGAAAACCCAAACCTTTGATTTATCTGATAACTGCACTCTCATGCCTCACCCCCTAAATCATGCCAAAGAGAACAAGGGGACTAGGGGGGATTCTAAGCCCCAGAGAGTGAAAAACCTGGGTAAGGTGATACTGAAAACAAGACGTGATGCAGGTTTATTTTCAAATGTTTAGGCAAAAGGTAATGAGCCCTAGCCAGTTTGGTTCAGTGGATAGAGCCTCTGACCAAAGGGTCCCGGGTTCGATTGTGGTGCTCCTCCCCGGCCCAGGTCCTGGTCGGGGCTCTTGCAGGAGGCAACCAATCAATGTGTTTCTCTCACATCCATGCTTCTCTCTGCCTTTCTCTCTCCTACTCTCCCTAAAAATCAATGGGAAAATATCCTTGGGTGAGGATTAACAACAAACAAACAAATAAATAAATAAAATTATTTTTTTATTAAAGGTAATGAGCACCTTTGAAACTGTTTTAGGCAGTTCCCCCAGGAGAGACTCTTGCTCTGGGCTCCACCATTTAGAGGACCCCAATCTGGCCCTCCTTTAGCTGCACCCCGTCACTCCTTCCTCCTGGGCAAGTGGGACATGCCTATCCAGATCATGAGGACAACTCCTCCTCCTCTCCCCATATGTACTCTAGACACTCAGGATTTCTTGTCTTATGGCAAGTCCGCTCCGGGACCTGTGTGGGCCTCTTCCTTGCTGCATCCTTGGGAGGGTATGGTATGTGCACCTCCATGTTCAAAGGGCAGTCATTTATGGGGGGATGGGTATGCAGGCAGTATTTCCACACCCATGCACATGACACCCCTCACGGCACAGATCTTGTGCCACTACATTCTGGCTTGGGAGTCCAAAGGTTTGGAGGATTATAAATGCAAACCTGACCTTCCAGGTTGATTTGAAGCTTTGTTTGTCAATATATTAAGAAATATTTTATTTAATAATGTGTTAGCTGATTTATAACACTTATTTTTTAAAAAATATATTTTATTGATTTTTCACAGAGAGGAAGGAAGAGGGATAGAGAGCTAGAAACATTGATGAGAGAGAGAAACATCCATCAGTTGCTTCCTGCACACCCGCCCGCCCCCCCCCCCCCCCCCCCCCCGGGATGTAACCGCAACCAAGGTACATGCCCTTGACTGGAATTGAACCTGGGACCCTTCAGTCCGAAGGCCAACGCTCTGTCCACTGAGCCAAACCAGTCAGGGCTGATTTATAACATTTAAATATTTAGCCACATGGATCTCCATTTGTACTGTTGCCATGGGCTCCCAAAATGGGAGGTGAAGGCCTGGTTCACGATGTCCCTAGGCTCCCAGCTACTCTGCCCTTGAGAAGCTCTGAGATTGTGAGCTGGCTGGCATACCAATAAGTGATAACTACTCTAACCAAGTTATGCACCGAAAACAAAGGGGCGTGAATTTTCTGGAGTAGTTGGGAAAGGCTTTCACAGAGAAAGTGGTATCTGAGTTGTCTTAAAGGATGAGTTGGACTTTGCTAGGAAGAGAAGGTCATTCTAAACAAAGGGAACAGCATTTGCAAAGGCATGGCGTGCAGTGTGGAGCCTCCTGTGTTATTAGAGGGGCCCTGGTGGGGTATTGGGAGGTAAGGAGCTGCCAGCCTCCTAGGGTGTTTGCTGATAGACTTATAAGAGGCATTAGCTCAAGTCTCCCCACCACATATGCATACCTATACCATCTTTTGTCTCCCTCAACATTATTAGTTTTCTGCTTTTCTATAGGTGACACAGGCTCCAGGAGGCTGGGAGGTCCTGGCTGTCGTGGTCCCTGTGCCACCTTTTACCTGCCTTCTCCGTGACCTGGTACCTGCTACCAACTACAGCCTCAGGGTGCGCTGTGCCAATGCCTTGGGGCCTTCTCCATATGCTGACTGGGTGCCCTTTCGGACAAAGGGTCTAGGTAAGGGACTTCCGGAGCAGAGTGGCTGGTCACGGCTGGAGTGGGGGAAGGACCTCGTCAGCTCCAGTTCTGGATGGAGTTGCCTGGGAGAGGAGCTACCTGAGAGCGAGCTTTATGCATCAGTTCGCAGACAGCAAACTTACGAACTAGATAAATCTTACCCCCATCCCATGCAGCTCTAGTTCTAGTGAGTGGAACAGATGAGCAAAGTAGATAAGATCAGATAAAGAGAGTGCCCAGGGTGGTTTAGGAATTGATAAGGAAGGAGCCATGCTGGGGGAAATATCACTGCAGGAAGAGGGCACAATGAGTGCAAAGACCCCATGGCGGGAACTTGTTTGGAGCTCTTCAGCAAAGCAAGGAGGCTGGCTGGACTGTAACAGGGGAGTAGTGAAGGATCTGGCTGAGGCCTTCATCAAGGCAGTTAAGAGGAACACTCTTCCTAGCAGGGGTGCTGCCCTTGCTAAACCTCCCCAGGACATGGGTGTAGCAGTCAGAACTGGGAGACAAGCTTTTCCCCCACCTGTTGATCTCTTAACTGTTTAGTTTGTGGGAGTTGGCTCCATCCGCCTGCATGGGATAGTGATGGTGGAAAACACTATCTGGGAAGGGCAGAGCTCTTAGCAACCTTCTCTTTTTGGGTACAGCCCCAGCCAGCGCTCCCCAGAACCTCCATGCCATCCGCACAGACTCAGGTCTCATCCTGGAGTGGGAAGAAGTGATTCCTGAGGGCCCGTTCGAAAGCCCTCTGGGACCCTATAAACTGTCCTGGGTTCAAGACAACGGAACCCAGGTAAGGGAAGAAGACCGAAGCCTCCACTCTCTAGGTGCTCAAAGTCGCCCCCGAGGGCTCTAAGGCCTTTGGCTTCAGAATGGCTGTCCTTGGTAGGCCTGGAAGTAGTGGGCTGGGCCTCCCCCCACCCCAGGAAGCCTGCTCCTCCCATCTTCCCCTACAGGCTGCACTTCTTATTGGATTATGTTTCCTGTTAGGGTTGCATCCATTGGCTACTTTGTATGTAAAGCAGGAAGCACATTTCTTCACAAACTGGGGGGAGGGCACAGATAAGGCCTTTTTATCCACAGCCCAGTTCCCTCCCATCCCCCACCTCTGCATTCCAGGGACTGAGCCTTGTTTGTGTTCAGGAGAGGCCTCTGCAGCCTGGAGCAGGAATGTGATAATGCCCAGCGGTGGGCCTAGGCTCCCATGTTCCTAACGAGACCTTTTTCTGCCCCAGTTGAAGGCCTTTTTCTCTGACTCAGTGTGGGATGGGGGCTTTTCTTGGCTGCAGGGTGAACTGATAGTGGAAGGGACCTGGGCCAACTTGACAGTCTGGGATCCTCAGAAGGACCTGATTGTGCGTGTATGCGTCTCCAATGCAATTGGCTGTGGGCCCTGGAGTCAGCCACTGGTGGTCTCTTCTCATGACCATGCAGGTGAGGCCTATAGAGAGAGGGGACAGGATGAGAGCTTGCAAGAGCACCCTAGGAGGCTGGCAGCTCCTTACCTCCCAATAGCCCCAAAGACTCAGAATCAAGCAGTTGAGGCTAGGGTTGACATTTAAACTAGATCTCATTCTCCGGTTGTGATGTAGGTCCCAACAGCGAGGGCCTGTCACTCACAGGGTAGGAACTCTCAGGTCTTCCCTTGGAGCCTTTTTCTACGCAGGTCCTTAATTGACTTAAGGGAATCTCTTGACCAGGCCAGATAGCCATCATCAGAAAGTTTTAAAGGGACTCCTTGGTGTCAGCCTACCTCATGCCTCTGTCTCCCACAGGCCAACAAGGCCCTCCGCATAGCCGTACATCCTGGGTGCCTGTGGTCCTGGGTGTGCTGACAGCCCTGGTGACGGCTGCTGCCCTGGCTCTCATCCTACTTCGAAAGAGGCGGAAGGAGACACGTTTTGGGTAAGAGGTAGGGACACAAGGAGAGGAAGGTGATGACTGCGGACCTTGGAGCTGACCCCAAGTCCTGGGTTTCCCTCTAGGCAAGCCTTTGACAGTGTCATGGCCGGAGGGGAGCCAGCTGTTCACTTCCGGGCAGCCCGGTCCTTCAATCGGGAAAGGCCTGAACGCATTGAGGCCACGTGTGAGTGGTGGGAATCATTCGAGGGAAGAATGGGCTATTGTGTGCCCCTATCTGAATTCCTTTTACTAATTCATTAGTTTGACCTATATGTCTGAACCTTGGTGAGTGCCAAGGACACAGTATGGAAAAGACATGCGGACCTTACCCTTGTGGAAACTGTCATTCTAGCTGTGGGAGAGCTCATGTCTGCCCTGTGGGTGGAGTCGGGTGTAGGAGGCATGCTGGGTTGGGATCAGGAACCAGAGAGGTCCCTCTCCTTTCTCACCTTCCCCTCCCCAACAGTGGACAGCTTGGGCATCAGTGATGAACTGAAGGACAAACTGGAGGATGTGCTCATCCCGGAGCAGCAGTTCACCCTGGGCCGGATGTTGGGCAAAGGTATTTGGGGCTGGGCGTGAGTGGAGGTTACCATGTCTGGGTGTGCTTGGTTGCTCCCATCACTTTGAGGGTGTGGATTTGGGTTGGCTCCTATAAACAGGATATGCTTATAAACACCCGAGTGTGGGATTCTTGAGGGAATGGTAGCTGGGGACGAGGAGTGCTGATGAGGAGTCACTCCAAGCATACTTTGCTTTGGCTGTGGAAGAGGGAGCCTCTGCCGATGGCCCCAGAGTCTAACAAGTTTGTATCCCTAGGGTCACCTGGGAGGGATGGGGGTGGAGGACAGGAGGGTGAGGGGACTCACCATAATTTGGATTGGTTTGTAGGGGAGTTTGGTTCAGTGCGGGAGGCCCAGTTGAAGCAGGAGGATGGCTCCTTTGTGAAAGTGGCTGTAAAGATGCTGAAAGGTGAGTGGAGAATAGTGCATGGGGAGTGAAGGCATCACGTGTGAGGGTGAAAGGGGTGGCTGATCCTGAAGCAGGCTCTACTTGACCAGGCCAGATAGCCATCATCATCATGGGCCCTTAGACTTTCCAAGAGGAGTTAGCACTAACTGGGATGCCACATGAATAATTCACAGACATGAACCCACACACATGCCTCAGCCTTTGCTCTCTGCTGTCAGCAGTGACTGTACTCTGGGCTCACTCAGAGTGATGAAAGCTGTGGTTGGTTGAGCTGCTGGGCTGTCCAATGAAAGGCATTAGCAAGTGGAGAAACTTAGGTAGCACCACTCCTGTAGCAGGGTTTCTCCTGTTCATGGCCAGGCTGTTTCATAGGCCCCTGGGAAGCCCAGGACATCTGAAGGACAAGGCTTAGGAGCCTTGGGTCAGAACTGGGGGCATATCTTCCTCAATCCCTCCCTCCCATCCTTTTCTCCCAGCTGACATCATTGCCTCGAGCGACATTGAAGAGTTCCTCAGGGAAGCTGCTTGCATGAAGGAGTTTGACCACCCACATGTGGCCAAGCTTGTTGGTGAGCTTCCCAGGGGAGGCAGATACACAATTAGGCGGGAGGGCAGCCTGTGGGAGAGAAGGTCAGACTCACCTGGTTAGTGAGCAGATGGCAAAATAGCCAGGAGGTCCTGGCTGAAATTTGATCAGACTCCAGGTCCTGCACCAAAGGTCTGCACATGAAGGAGGAAGACAAAGAAGATGCTCCAGAGATCTGGGGGCAGCCACAGTTCATCCTAGGTGGTCCCCAGGCCAGTGTGGAACTCGTGGGAAAAGAGGTAGCAGAGTCAGGGCTAGAGATAGGACCTAGCAGGTAAGGGCTCATGCAGACACCTGAGCCATCCTTTGACGATTATGTGCCTCGCTCCCGACTCTCCCTTCTTCCCAGGGGTCAGCCTCCGGAGCAGGGCCAAAGGCCGTCTCCCCATCCCCATGGTCATCTTGCCCTTCATGAAGCACGGGGACCTGCACGCCTTCCTGCTTGCCTCCCGGATTGGGGAGAACCCCTTTGTGAGTCCTTGGGGTGGAAGTGGCCAGGAGTTAGAAAGGGACAAAGACCCTGGGAAAGAGGTTGTCTGGATAGGGTTCGGGGGACGGGGGGCAATTGAACTTGTTGAGAGAAGGTGGGCTCTGTGTTTGACTCTTTTTATGCTCGCTGGGAATTTTAGGCTGGGCAAGGACTTTTCTAGGAGAAGAGACCTGTGAAGCCCCAGATCGGGGGAGTCTTGACTCCTGGGCGTTCTGGAAGGTTTGCCAAAGCTTCCTAGCTTTGGGAAGGCCCTCTGTCCCCTTCCTTTAAGTGATTCCAAGGATAGTCTAGGCTTTCTGGCCACGGATCCCCATTTATCCAGCCCTGGCTGGCTGGACGGATCCAACCTGAGCTTGCTCTGTCTGCCCACCAGAACCTGCCCCTGCAGACCCTGATTCGGTTCATGGTGGACATTGCCTGTGGCATGGAGTACCTGAGCTCCCGGAACTTTATTCACCGAGACCTGGCTGCTCGGAATTGCATGTATGTGAATTCCAGGGCTCGGTGGTGGGAGAGAGTGGCTAGTGCTGGCTAATGGTCAGCTCTTGCCTGGGGCAGTAACTGCTATGCAAGGAGACAGTTTGGGAACAAAGATGCCTGGCTTTGGTAAGGCTGCCAGCCTGATTCCACCCTTCAATCCTCCTCGCAGGCTGGCAGAAGACATGACTGTGTGTGTGGCCGACTTTGGACTCTCTCGGAAGATCTATAGCGGGGATTATTATCGTCAGGGCTGTGCCTCCAAATTGCCTGTCAAGTGGCTGGCCCTGGAGAGCCTGGCCGACAACCTCTATACGGTGCACAGTGACGTGGTGGGTATGGTGGCACAGTGAGGCTGGTGGTAACACAAGTGGTATGGACTAGTGGATGGGTGGACCTTCCGGATCCTCAAGGGCCCAGCCAGGTCAGCGCTCTGGGCCTTGGTTGGCTTTTATGAGACTCCTGAGCCCCAAGGAGTGCTTGCCTCAGGGCTCTGCCTGGCTCCGGAAGCCTAGTGACACCTCTCCTCCTATCCCCATTCTGTCCCAGTGGGCCTTTGGGGTGACCATGTGGGAGATCATGACTCGTGGACAGACGCCATATGCTGGCATTGAGAACGCTGAGATTTACAACTACCTCATCGGCGGGAACCGCCTGAAACAGCCTCCGGACTGTATGGAGGATGTGTAAGTGCCCCGGGAAGGGGAAGGGGAAGGGGATTCTGGAAGCAACAGGAATTTGGGGTTTCAGCTGATGGCTACCATCACAGCTGCTGGGCCAGTGGCAGCTCAGAACCTCAATTAGACCTTTTCTTTCTTTCTTTCTTTCTTTCTTTCTTTCTTTCTTTCTTTCTTTCTTTCTTTCTTTCTTTCTTTCTTTCTTTCTCTTTCTCTCTCTTTCTCTTTCTCTCTCTCTCTCTCTCTTAAATGTCCTTGTTGTTCAGGGAAGACTGACCTTTACCCTAAACTTCTTTTTTATCTACCATCCCCCTGTTTTCTTTCTTTTCTCCTTTCCCATCTCATCTTTCTTGCTCTAGCCTTTTTCTGTTACTCTGCTTTCTCCAGTTTCCAGGAAGAACCAGGAGCCCTGAAGGCAGAGCAGAAGTTACAGGACTGAGCAGCAGTCAGTGCAGGTTTCCCTGTGGCTTTCTCCCCCACCCGCTCCTGCGCAGCCCCACCCAGTCTAAGGAAAGCTCCTGGCTGAGCGAGCCCTCCCTCCCCCCAGAGGGGGCTGCACAGGGGCAAGGAAAAACTGCTTAGTCTATCACATTCCTTGCTGGGAGGAAGGTTGGGTTCCTTTCTTGTCTTGGCCTCTTGAGGGAGTGAAGGGACTCCCTCCCACTGGTACTAGTGAAAGGTCCTCTGGGGGCCCAGGAAGACCCTGGCTTTCATGGGGTGAGGGAATAACACTAGAGCAGACAAGTCATAGCGTCATGTTTAGGAAGCACATATTCTAAAATGACAGAGGTCTAGGTTCAAGCCTCAATTCATCCACTGAATAGCTGTGTGACTTTGATCATATTACTTAACCTCTTCAACCCCAGTCCCTCATCTACAAAATGGGGTTAAAAATAGTCTTTTCCTCGTGGGAGTAGAGGAGGATTACCTCTATTTCTTGCTGTGGAATTGGACCTCTAGCAGTCCAAGAATGTGGACAGGTAGAGGAAGGCTCAGCCTGAATGGCGAGGTCCTCTTTCTCTAGGGCAGTGGGTTTGAAGTGCCCTGAGCCTGGACTGTGTGTAAGAGAGAAATCTGTGTCATGAACCCGGCCCTACCCCCCTATTCATTCAGCAGAGCTCAGAGCATGGCTGGGGCAGGAAGGTTGGGTCGCCCTTTGGCTGCAGCCTGCCTAGGCCTCTGGAGCTGCAGAGAGTCTGCTGGGCAGTGGGGACCAGTCCCTGGCTTAGTCTCCTCTGGGACTGGAGCTCATGTTGTCAATAGAGGGTGGGCGGATGCTGGCCTCCCACCAGCAGCCTGGTGGACAGGCGCCAGTTGGCTCCTAGCACAGCTCTGACAATGTGTCCCAGCCTGGCCACGGACCCATGGCCCTGGACCATTCCCACGGCCTACTCGGTGTCTGGCATGATTCCCCCCATCATTGGGGGCCCTGTCAGGAAGGCTGGTGTGTGGGGAGTGTTTGGAACTTTTATTGCGGAAACTGCCAGAGAGTTAAGCATTTGTTGTCTCTGACTAATCTGGTCTCAGCCCCTTCCCATTAGTTTTTTTTTTCTCCTCAGCCTGAGGCATGCCCTAGGAACAGGGTAAGACCTCAGGGAATCTGTAAGGTTCCTGAAATTGTGTGTCAAAAGTGTTCCTGCCAGGGGAAGAGGGCTGGAAGCTTTTCTCAGATTCTCAAAGGTATTCATGAACAAAGAGATTTAAGACTGCCTGAATGGGTGAGGATTTAGGACAAAACATGGCTGCCCAATCTACATTCCTGGCTGTGTTCTACAAGACAAAAACACTCCTAGTACTTCTTCCCAAGACTGAAATAGGAGGGACTCTGGGGCCAACCCACCTGGCTTCCAATTGCAGCTTCATTACTTTCTACCTGTGTGACCTTAGTCAAGATTCCTAACCTCTTTGTGCCCCAGTTTCCACATTGGTAAAGTAGGATCCCTTATTTCATAGGGCTGTTGTAATAATTAAATAATAAATATGAACTACTTAGAAGAGTTCCTGACACATGGTAAGCTCTATACATGAAGGTGTTTTTGTTTGTTTTTAATCCTCACCCAAGGATATTTTTCCATTGAGTTTTAGCGAGAGTGGGAGAGAGAGGGAAAGACAGAGACAAATATCAATGTGAGAGAAACACATCGATTGGTTGTCTCTTGCATGAGCCCTGACCAGGGCCCAGGTCGGGGAGGAGCCTGGAACCAAGTTACATGCCCCTGACCGGAATCGAACACTGGACCCTTCAGTCTGCAGGCTGATGCTCTATTGACTGAGACAAACCAGCTAGGGCTATATGAAGATGTTAAATAAAATTTTTTTAAGATCGTGCTTTTGAGGGAAGGACCACCGTTTCCCTTCTGGCTCATCACCACCTCCCCTCACCCTTCTGTCTGCCCCAGGTATGAGCTCATGTATCAGTGCTGGAGTGCCGACCCCAAGCAGCGCCCAAGCTTTACCTGCCTGCGAATGGAGCTGGAAAACATTCTGGGCCACCTGTCTGTGCTATCCACCAGCCGGGACCCCTTGTACATCAACCTTGAGGGAGCCGAGGAGCCTGCTGAGGAAGGGAGCCTGGAGTTGCCTGGTGGGGACCAGGCCAGTAGCGGGGCTGAGAATGGCAGTGGCATAGGGGCAGTGGGGGGCACCCCCAGTGACTATCGGTACATCCTCAGCCCTGGAGGGCTAGCTGAGCAGCCCAGGCAGGAGGAGCAGCAGCCAGAAAGCCCCCTCAATGAGTCCCAGAGGCTTCTGCTGCTGCAGCAAGGGCTACTGCCCCACAGTAGCTGTTAGCCCCAGGCAGAGGGCATCTGGGGCCATGCGGCTGGCTCTGCTGGCTAACCTAGCCCCATCTGACCCCAGCCCAGGCAGCAAAGGGTGGAGGCTCCTGTGGTAGTCTTCCCAAGCTGTGCTGGAAGTCTGGACTGACCAAATCACCCAATCCCAGTTCTTCCTGCAGCCACTCTGTGGCCAGTCTGGTCTCCTCAGTTTAGGCCTTGGCTGGGTGGAGGTGGGCCAGGCCTGGTTGTCTAAACCCAGGCAGCTGGCAGGAGGGGGTGGTTATGTTTCCATGGTTACCATGGGTGTGGAAAGGAGTTGGAGGAGAGTATATCTCGCCCTGTGGGCCCCTACTGGTACTCTCCTGACTAAGCTGCCCCTCCTGTTTAAGTGCATGCATTGAGGTGTTTCTGGCCTGGAGGCCCAGGTTTGCCCCTCCTCACAAAGAGATACCATTGTATTGTTCCCCTCTAGGTGAGAGTGCAGGGTTGGTACACTCAGGACCTAAGCCCTATGGTAGGAGGCAGTGGGACACTCTCAGGTCACCTTCCTGCTGACCAACTCTGCTTAGGCCAGAAGTAAAGTGCAACTGACCAGGTTACAGCAAGGCATACTGGATAACCACAGGCTACAATTTGCCCAATTTCTATAGGCAGTGCCCTGAGCGTAGCAAGAAGGGGTGCTGTAGGGCTTGCCCAGGAATGAGTGAGGCCAGAGAGGAGACCAGGAGCCCCTCTCCATGCCCTCTTATAGTGTGTCTGAGCATGCTACCAAATCCCCAAATATCCTAAGGCTAACAAAGGCAGCTGTGTCTGAGCCCAGTCCTCACAGCACCCCTTAGTCCCAATGTTTCCTCTAATTGGAGACCCACTTCTGTCCCAGGTCTCCAAAGATGGAGAGAAAACGCCTAATAGCTGATGTGGGTGAGGGGGAGTTACTGGAGCCTGGACCCCAGTCCTGGCTGGGGGAGGGCATGGGTGGCCCCTGCTGTTAGGAACATTTCCACACTGTTAGATGCTCTTTAAAACATAAATAAAATTGAAGATAAAGACCCAAGGCTTTGTCTCTTAAATGTTTACTTTATTCCCAGATCACAAAAATGAAGCATCGCTACAGAGGAAAAAGTCTGGAAAGACATATGCCAAAATGTTAACAGCTGTTATCTTCACATGATGTGATTAAGGAGGCTTCCCAACTTTTTTGCATTGAGCACAAACTGCTTTTGAAATTCGAGAAGACCCCAAAGAATCATATATGAAAGATAACAGTCATTGTAGACAACTGGGAAAATGTAGAAAATCATTTAAAAGATGCTAAATACTTATATCCTACTGCCTGGAAATAACCACCTTTTGAACATGCAAATGTTTTGCCCTGGCTGGGTAGCTCAGTGGGTTAGAGCGTCATCCTGCTACACCAAGGTTAGAGGTTCGATCCCTGGTCAGGGCCCACACAAGAATCAACCAATGTAGGCATAAATAAGTGGAACAACAAATCAATGTTTCTCTCTCTCTCTCAAAAAAAAGTGTTACAGTGCTGCTGGTCCTGGGGCCAGGCCTATAAAAAAGAAAATGCAAGTGCTTTGAAAAAGTTCTTCACCTTGGAACAAGGATAAAAAGACTGCGTTGGCTGTCTCCTACCCCTCTGTCAGACTTTGCCTTCTATCCTTGGGGTGGAGACTTTGTTCTCACCTTTATACTGTTGCCTAGAACCAAGGGAATCTGGGAAGAAGTGGGCAAAGAGAATATTGAGCCTCTTGAGGATTAGGAATAAGAGAATGGAGTTTGCTTGCAAGTATTTCCACCTGAAATTTTTAGTTTAGAAGCTTTTGGAGTCAGCTCCTGGGAAAGTGCAGCAGGAGGCGTGAGAAACAGGTCCAGCTCTGTACTGAGCTGTGGGGAAAGTGGGCGGACACCGGCATTACTGCTGGCTGAAGGTAATGAAATGAGACAGCTGCTTCTGAAAGCAAATATCCTGAAAAACCTGTTGCTGAGACTCCAGATTCTGGTTCTCACCTCGATCACGACACCTGAATTGAGTTCAGGAAAGTGGCTTTTGGAATGTTTCTGTGATTTTCCTGGACTGCAGGTAATGGTTATCTGTGAAGTAGTTTTGGGAGTTACTGATTGAGAAGACCTGCACTCAAATAATTGTCCACTAATGTTCTATTTAATAGACTATTACATGCCAGGCACTGTGCCTAGCACTTCATATATATTATCCCATTTAATACATAGAGCATTCCTATAAAGTGGGACTATAATTGTCATCTTCCCATAGGAAAGAAATGCCAAGTAACTTGCCTAAGATTATATAGGAGCTGGCAAAAGTAGGATTACAGTTGTAATACAATAAACAATAATACACGAATAATCTTTTGTGTACTCACAACTGCAAACCTACTTTTGCCCACCCCTGTATAGCTAATGAGTGGTAGATCCAGGCTCCAAACCCACTAAGTGAGAGAGCAGAGCCTGTGCTCTCTTCCCACCGCTCCAGAGAGTACCTGAAGCTCTATTGTACTCATGTCATCTTTTGGGTGAAAGCAGTCAGTAGTAGGCACCTTTTAAAATGTACAGGAGTTCTGAAATGAGTGTGTGGGAGTTATCTATCAGTAATTAAATCAGTGCAGATAATTTTATCAACTTAGTATCTTTTCATCAAGCACCTTGTCCCTGACCCCACCCCCCATCCCCAAACCTGGTGTGGTCAAGGGTTTTGAGGTAAGTAATAGTATTGGAATTAAAAAAAAAACCTTTTTATTGAAATACTAGAGGCCTGGTGCATGAAAATTCATGCACTGGAGGTGGGGGCGTCTTTCAGCCCGGCCTGCTCCCTCTCACAGTCCGGGAGCGCTCAGGGGCGGGAGGCAACCTGGCAATCAGGAGAAGGCGATGCTCCCATCACACCTCTGCTGCTGGCAGCTTAAGCCTCTGCCAACCCTGGTTACCTGACCCTTGGGCGGCCCTGGGAGGCTGAGGGAAATGGGGGACTCTGGAGGCAGGCACGCAGAGTGGCCAGACCCGCCTGGTGGCAAGCCCAGCCATGCCACGCGCCTGCTGCCACGGTGGGGCTGAGTGGACTGGGCGCCGCCATCTTATGGCTGTGGGCACCACCATCTTTGAGGGTGTGGCAGTCAATTAGCATATTCCCTCCTTATTAGATAGGATAAGATACAAAAAGCAACCCTGACTGGTTTGGCTCAGTGGATAGAGCATTGGCCTGTGGACTGAAGGGTCCCAGGTTCGATTCCGGTCAAGGGCATGTACCTTGGTTGGGGGCATATCCCCAGTGGGGGGTGTGCAGGAGGCAGCTGATTGATGTTTACTCTCATTGATGTTTCTAGCTTTCCATCCCTCTCTCTTCCTTTCTGTAAAAATCAATAAAATATACTTAAAAAAAAAGATACAAAAAGCACACCAATCAGAGGTGTATGGTCCTTAAGAATATTATAAACATAAATAACCAATAACATTACTAGCCTTCCAAAAGCAATCCTTGGACACTGCTGCAATGTCTATCTCCTCCCTCTTCCCCAAAGATAACTTCTATGCAGACACCATGATTAGTGTAGCTCTTTTGGAAGATCATATAAATGGAGTCATACAGGTTGTATTATTTTGCTTGCCTTCTTTTACTCAGTAATTTGTGTTCCAGAATCATCTAACTGAAAGATTAAAATTGGCGGTGCATGGGCAGGCTAAATAGCCATCTCAGGCCCTGACCAATTTGGTTCAGTGGATAGAACGTCGGCCTGCAGACTCAAGGGTCCCAGGTTCGATTCCCATCAAGGGCCATGTACCTTGGTTGTGGGCACATACCCAGTGGGGAGTGTGCAGGAGGCAGCTGATCAATGTTTCTAATTCTCTATCCCTCTCCCTTCCTCTCTGCAAAAAATCAATAAAAATATATTTTAAAAAAATAGCCATCTCAGAGGGTGAATAAAAAAAAATTGAATTTATTTAAGGAAAAGGAATTGGGGAATAGGGATACCCAAAGGGAAGGGCTACACAGCACTGAGCCAAAGGGTATTGGGTCCATGATGGCAGCAAAAATACACTTAGGACAGTAAAACAAGGAAGGACGTAGAAGAAGCAACAGGAGACCCTAGACTGGGTTGCTTTGGCTCACTGGGAAGTCAGAGGAAAGGGGGCCTTGGAGATAGATTCAAGGGGTTAGTCCAGGATGAGCTACCTCTGCCCATTGCTCCCTTGGTTGTAAGGGCATGTACCTTGATTGTGGGACTGAGGCAGCTCAGTCCCTTAGAGGTTAGGGGATATGTGCCTGGAGAAAGGAGAGGGGGAAGGGAATATACAGGTATGATCCTTAGAGGGAGAGCATGCACTGGGTCCTTTTCCTGAGTGTATTTATCTCTTTTTTTAAAATATTTTTTTTATTGATTTCAGAGAGGAAAGGAGAAGGAGAGAGAGATAGAAACATCAATGATGAGAAAGAATCATTGATCGGCTGCCTTCTGCACACCTCCTATGGGGGATCGAGCCCGCAACACAGGTATGTGCCCTTGACCGGAATGGAACCTGGGACCCTTCAGTCCACAGGCCGGCACTCTATCCACTGAGCCAAACTGGCTAGGGCCACTTATCACTTTCTTGCAGGTGGAAATCTTAGGGCAGATCTCAGGAGAGGGTCTTAATAGAATATTCATCAGCTTTCCAGGTGTGCTCTTTCAGGGTTGTGGTCTCTGTTAGGATGAACTATCCTAAATCTCTCCTGCTTGGACATGTCTTCTGAAATATATATTGTTATAAGTCTTTTCCCATAGCTTGGAGTAGATGGCTTGTGCCTGCAGAAGCAAGATAAGATGAACCCCCCTTTGCTTGACAGCCCTCTGCACACTCCTCCCTTGACCAACTCATGCCCTCCCCTCTGCTTGTGCACCCACACCCTCACTCTATATTGCATACTTCTATCCTACGTTAGAGAACCTAACCACCCCCTCAGGGCTGACACCGACATACCGGTCTCAGCCCGCTGTGAAAAAATGTAATGAAATTTCTTAAACTCTCACAAGGTCTCTTAGCCTGGCTCCTTTCAGCGCGGACCTCACAGGCTCCATTGATTGGTCAGTGCCAGGACAGGGGGTCATTAGTCAATGGAGCTGGTCCTGAGGTAGCCAGGGCTTCACTTGTCTGGTTTTACTGCTTTTCTGGGCCTGGAGCTGAAATACAACCGAGGCCTTGATGTTATCTTTAGGGAGGAAAAGGTCAGAGGGTCTAATTCGCCTGATCATCAGTATGAAAGATCGGGGTCCAAATCACATGGCCAGTGAAATACTAGGGGAGGGGAGGTTACCCTGGGGCCAGGTTCTTGTTTTCCCAGTTTTGCCCCTTGCATCTGGGGCTTTCTACCCTGGTGACTCTGTACCGGGCTCATTGTCCTTGCTCTGCTCATGTCTGTCTAACACTAAACAGCAATTTTGAGAGGCAGGGGGTCAAAGATTAGAGACGAGTGAAACATTTGGTTTTTAAATTATTATTATATCTTTTAGCTCAGTGTTTTTCATACCTCAAACAGGACAAACCACCTGAGATTCTTATTAACATGTAGACTCTGATTCAGTAGTTCTGGGGTAGGGCCTGAGATTCTGCATTTCTAACAAATTCCTAGGTAATACTGAGGCTGCTGGTCTGAGGACCACACTTTGAGGTAGAAGCACTATGCTCTGTCAATAATTTGAAAGTGTGCACCAAGTGTTTGAAAAATCATTCAGTGACTACAATATGTAATCATTTTAACAAAATAACACTAATGGAAAAGATTGTAATATGACTTCTACATCTCATAAAATTTAATTACTTTTTATTAATGTGTTTCTTTTAAAAAAAAAAATTTTATTGATTTTGTACAGAGAGGAAGGGAGAGCGAAAGGGATAGAGTTAGAAACATCGGTGAGAGAGAAACATTGATCAGCTGCCTCCTGCACACCCCCTACTGGGGATGTGCCCACAACCAAGGTACATGCTCTTGACCAGAATCGAACCTGGGACCTTTCAGTCTGCAGGCCGACACTCTATCCACTGAGCCAAACCGGTTAGGGCTTTAATGTGTTTCTGATGGATATTTTTCTATTTAAAAAATTAATGAATAAAATTAGTTTATCTTTTCACATAGATGTCAAACATACATGGTAAAAAATTAAAAAGGTATAGAAAGGTATACAGTGAAAATACGTTTCCTTGCTCTGGCCCCTCTGTTACTCTCTCCAGAAGCAACCACTGTTATTGATTTACTAGAGGCTGGTGCACAAAATTTGTACACTGGTGGGTGAGGGGGTGTCACTCAGCCCGGCTTGTGCCTTCATGGAGCCCAGCTTCTGCCTGAGCGGCACTTCCCTTATGGGAGCACACTGACCACCAGGGGGCAGCTCCTGTGTTGAGCGTCTGCCCCCTGGTGGTCAGTGCACATCATAGTGACCAGTCATTCTGTAGTTCAGTCGATTTGCATATTAGCCTTTTATTATATAGGATGGTGATATTTTTAAGGGATATTTTACCCATATACTTATTTTTCTTTTATAAAAATTATTGTAGCCCTGACTGGTTTGGCTCAGTGGATAGAGCATCGACCTGTGGACTGAAGGGTTCCAGGTTTAATTCCGGTCAAGGGCATGTACCTTGGTTGCAGGCACATCCCCAGGAGGGGATGTGCAGGAGGCAGCTGATTGATGTTACTCTCTCATCAATGTTTCTAACTCTCTATCCCTCTCCCTTCCTCTCTATAGAAAATTAATTAAATATATTAAAAAAACAGCAACAAACAAACAAATTATTGTAGCCCAGCCAGCGTGGCTCAGTAGTTGAGCGTGGACCTATGAACCAGGAGGCCAGGGTTCGATTTCTGGGGCACATGCCCAGTAGGGGGCGTGCAGGAGGCAGCTGATCCATGATTCTCTCTCATCCTTGATGTTTCTATCTCTTTCTCCCTTCCTCTCTCTGAAATCAATAAAAATATATTTTAAAAAATTATTGTACATGCTTTTTCCCCCCTTGTTCTTTTTATTAACAATATGTATAAGTAAATGGCTAATGCTCTATATTTTGGATATTGTTCTAAGCACTTTCACTCATTTAATCTTCACAACAACCCTGTGCATTAGGTACCATTACTGTTTTCATTTTATGTATGCAATATGCAATTCAAGTCTAGTATACCCTACAGAGCTTCTACAATATGAAGATTTCCCCCTAGCTGTACATATGCATCTCCACTCCTTTGTATAATATCAGTTTATTTAACAAGTTCCCTATTAATAGACATTAAATGAATGGTGTGAGCAAAGGGAAAGGAAGAGTCTAGTAAAGTTTGTAACTGGAGGATTTGGTGAACAAAGAAGTTATTAACCAGAGCCTAGGGCTCAGAGGGGAAAATTCTAACCTCAGTTTTCTAAGAATGGAAAGACAGAATGGGAAAATAATATTTATTTCACAGAGCTGGCGTGTAGGCAAGTTATGTAAATGTTAGGCCCGCCTCTTCTTCCCCAAAGAGAAGATGACAGGATTATATGCACTCTTACTCTTGTGGGCGGTTTGCTTGAAGGGGCCTGATAAAGAGGCATTTCAAAAGTGTGTTAACCTAAACCTAAACCTAAACAAAAACAAAAACGGCCTGGGGGAAGCGAAGGGAGAAGCTTTTGAGCCCTCCCTAAAACGCAGAGAGGTGGAGGAAGCCCCTGGGTCATGAACTGGATGAAAGGTATGGTACATTCTCACCCAGATGGCTGTGCCTGAACTTTGCTCAAATCCGCTCAAAAATTCTGGGAGGGACACGCGGTTGCCGCTGGGGACGTTCTACCCACAGGATCGCCCAGGGGAGACTGCCACAGGGGTCGCGGGAGGCTGGAGCCTGGGGAGACTGCAGCCCACTGGCGAACCCGCCACAGGCGGAGGCCGCGCGCAGTGTCACGTGTGGGTGCGCTCCGCCCCAGCCTCGGTAGAGGCCTCTTGGCGGCCGGCAGGACACAAGCCCCTTTGTCTCCGCGGTGTGGAGGGGCCCAACTGCAAGGTCCGAGAGTGGAGCGCTGGCCGCTGGCCGAGGGCACCCGCTGCGGCGGCGGCAGGGAACGCTTCCCCGCCTGGGTGGGGTGAGTGACCTCCAGAGGTCTGCGGGTTCCCAGTGGCCTCTCCTATTGCCCAGAAAACATTCCACTGTCACCGAACACGGGCGCTGCTTTTGTTAAAGCTACGTTTGTGTCCTTGGAAGTAAAATTTAATTCACCAAGAAAGGACTGACTTGGCCAAAAGGAAGAGGAAAAGAACGTGAGCTCCATTTTTTTCCGCCCAGGGAGCTTATCCCAGTTTGTCCAAAAGAGCGAAGGAGCAGTATAGACAGTAGTTGCCAGGAGGACAGGGAGGGAGAGAGCTAGGTGGGCGGCAGCCATCTATGCAGATTGGAGCCTCAAGATGTCCCACCCAGATGGCTGGAGCTGTGGGAATGCCACGTGGAAAAGAAGTCTGCAAATGCTTGCTGGGCAAAAACGTGAATGAAGAGTAGGAGGAAATTGCTCAAGCCAAAGACCACATCCAGTTCAACAAACAACTTTTCAATGTATTTTTACAGGCTGTGTTAGCAGTAGTCTTCATTAAAATGAAATATTATATTTGTATAATGTCAATATGCAAAATGGGTGGACATAATAAATGAGGCCCTCAAAACATTAAAATCATCTTGTTAGGATATACTTTTGTCTATGCAAGAAAGGTCCAAACTTACCGAGAATTTTTATGGGTTTGAGCCCAACTGATGACAGTGCCAGGAAGCAAGATCTCAAATGCTCGTTTCTTTTACACATTTTTATTGTTTTTAATCTTTACCCAAGGATATTTTTTCCATTGGTTTTTAGAAAGAATGGAAGGGACGGAGTGGGGGAGAGAGAGAGTAACCATCAATGTGAGAGACACATCGAGTGGTTGCCTCCTGCACTTACCCCAACATGATGGGGGATCAACCTGCAACCCAGGTATATGCCCTTCACCAGGAATTGAACCTGAGATGCTTCCATCTGAGGGCTGGTGCTCCAACATTTTAATTTTAATTTTTAAATTTATTTATTTAAAAATATTTTTATTGATTTCAGAGAGGAAGGGAGAAGCAGAGAGAGGTAGAAACATCAATGATGAGAGAGAATCATTGATCGGCTGCCTCCTGCATGCCCCCTACTGGGGATCGAGCCCATAACCTGGGCATGTGCCCTTGACTGGAATCGAACCCAGGACCCTTCAGTCCACAGCCTGACACTCGAGCCACACCGGCTAGGGGCCCATACAAGTTTTGTAGCTGCTGGGTTTATTATCTCCTGCTGAAATTGGGGGGTTCAGAGGAACGCCTTGCCACTCAGGTATGTGGAGATGTTGTCAGTAGGTCTTTGGTTTGCTATCCCAGTTGCACTTTGTTGCCATTGTAGTCTTTACCCTCTCCACTAATTTGCCCTATATTACTACTTTCATTGTCATCCAACCCTAAATCTTTTATTATTTATACAAAACTTTTCTTTTTTAAAATATGTTAAAAACATATTTTAGATTTTGATTTTAGAAAGAGAGGAAGGGAGAGAGAAACATGGATTGGTTGCCTACTACAGACCCCCTCCTGGGGATCAAGCCTGCAACCTGGGCATGTGTCCTGACCAAAAATCGAACTGGTGACCTCTTGGTGCCTGGGACAATGAATGTTCAGCCAACTGAGCCACACTGTCCAGAGCTACAAAGCTTTTCTTTATAATCCAAGTAAGCTACATCTCTGGCAGCTGGCAGCAGCTACCTTGGTTGGTCTCTCTTCCTCAGTGGAGAAACTGCCCCAAGCTTTTGTCCCCTAAGTGCTTGGCTGCCTCCCCTGCATCTCTACTAGGATCCTTGAAGCCTTGAGACTTCAGTCCTGCTCATGACTTTGTGTTTCTAATTAGTTCAGGGTCACAGAGATGATAATATTGTTTTTCTGAGCTCATTACTATCATTTTGGTGTTTTCTTTTTATGTTTTATCTATTCCTGCTATGTATTTAGGGCAGAGGGAGTGCCCAAAGAGTAAACTCACAGAGCCATCTTGCCTCAAAGATCTCAAAAACCAGTTTTGAATGCATAATGCACAATGAACTGACAAGGTACTGTGAGAATACAAAAATGAATAAGGAAGGCCTCCCACTCTCAGAGAGATTAGAATCTAATGAAAGCAGATAACCTTTAACACACCACCATAAGACAGATTGAAAACTACTCTATTGGAAGTGATTAGTAGAGTTCTGTGAGCCCACAAGAAGAAGCAAGGATTTCTGAGTGAGGGGACCAGGAAGGCTTCTCAGTAGTGGCTTTGAAATGGATCCTTTGGAGATGTTATGGTGGGAGTGTGCATGGTGGTTTGGGAACATGGTCTTTGGAATTGGCACACAGGCTGCTTTGGTGGAGTGTGAAGGATGTACAGTACTGAGGGAAGAGGCTGGAGGTTAGCGCATAGGCTGTGGAGTTCACAGTGATTTAGTTCCAATCCAGCTTCTGCTGCTGACTAGAGGTGTGAGCCTGGACAATTCACTTCATCTCTCTGAGACTTAGTTTCATCTAAGCATGCCCATGCCTGCCCTTCCCTCTCAGGCATGCATCTTAACTTTACTCTCCTAAACTCTAAGGGTCCCCCTGAAACTTGCAGCTAGGGGGGCAATGGGCTTACCCCTTGAACCTGTATCTAAGGCTTCCTTTTCTCTGACTTTTCAGTAAGCTAAGGGCAGTGCTGTGGTGGCTCACTTGTGTCATTGTGACTTAAAATTAAAAAATATATATATATTTTAAATATATATATATATATTTATGAATAAGGCATATGAATAAGGAATATGAATAGACCTGGTGCACAAAATTCATGCACGGGGTGGGGGGATAGGGGAGGAGTCCCCTCAGCCCAGCCTGCACCCTCTCATAATCCTGGTCACCTGTCTGCCTGCCTGGTCACCCCTAACTGCCCCCCCCCAGCCTGGTCGCCCCTAACGCACCCCCCCCGGCTGGCCTATTTGCCCCTCACTGCCCCCCTGCCAGCCTAATTGCCCCCAACTGCCCCCCCTGCCAGCCTGGTTACCCCCAACTGCACCCCCCTGCCAACCTGGTCACCCCTTATTGCCCCCTACACTGGCCTATTTGCCCTTCACTGCCCCCCTGCCAGCCTAATCGCCCCCAACTGCCCCCCCCCTGCTGGCATGGTCACCCCCAACTGCACCCCCCCTGCTGGCCTGATCACCCCTTACTGCTCTCCCTGCTGGCCTGGTCACCCCTAACTCTTCCTCCTGCCGGCCTGGTTACCTCCAACTGCACTCCCTGCCAGCCTGGTCATCCCTAGCTATCCCCCCGCTCCCCGCGCTGGCCTGGTCGCCTCTTACTGCCCCCCTGCTGGCCTGGTCGCCCCTTACGACCCTCCTGCTGGCCTGGTTGCCCCATGCAGCCTGCTTGTTCAGTCCTTTGGTTGTCCCTCACTAATCCCCCTGCCGGCCTGGTCATAGGCAGCCATCTTGTGAGGGCATGAGGGTTAATTTGCATATTACCTCTTTATTATATAGGATATTATATATATACATATACATGTATATATATCTTTATTGATTTCAGAGAGGAAGGGGGAGGGAGAGAGAGATAGAAATATTAATGATGAATTGATTGGCTGCCTCCTGCACACTCCCTACTCGGGATTGAGCTCACAACCCAGGCATGTGTCCTGGCCAGGAATGGAACTGTGACCTCCTGGTTCATAGGTCATTGCTCAACCACTGACCTACATTGGTTGGGCAAAGATGTACACTTTTTTTGTTGTTAATTCTCACCCAAGGATATTTTTCCATTGACTTTTTACAGACAGTGAAAGAGAGAAGGGAAGACAGAGAGAAATATCGATGTGAGAGAGACACATCAATTAGTTGCCTCCCACACATTCCCTGTCTGGGGCTGGGGATTGAGCCTGCAACTGAGGTATGTGCCCTTGACCAGAATCGAACCTGGGACCCTTCAGTCCGCAGGCTGATGCTGTCCACTGAGCCAAACCGGCTAGGGCAGATGTCCACTTTTTAATGCCAGGAACCTGTATCTATGTTAGGTTGCATGGCAAAGGGGAATTAAAGTTGCAGATGGAATTAAGATTGCTAATCAATTAAACTGGATGTGGGAACATATCCTAGGTTGCCTGGTAGACCCAGTATAATCAAGAGTCCTTCTGAGTGAACAGGAAGGCAGAAGAGTAAAAATCAGAGATAATGTGAGAAGGACTCCTTGGCATTGCTGGACATGGCTTTGAAGATGGAGGGGCCATGAGCCAAGAGAGGTGAGCAGCTTCTAGAAACTGGAAAATAATGGGAATTGGATTCTCCAGGGAACCTCCAGGAAAACAACCTTGCCAACCCCTTTAGTTTAGCCCACTGAGACCCACTTTGGACTTCCTTTCTCTAGTACTGTATAATAATAAAACTGTATTATTTTAAACTATTAAATTTATGGTAATTTGTTATAGCAGAGATAGAGAACTACAGTCTTGAATAAATGCTTGTTGACTAATTGAATTAATGAATCAAGGACCACCTTTTTCATATAATAATCTTTTTAATTTCAGAGAGACAAGATGTAGTTTGGATTATGCTATCTCCCTGTAAGATACTCACTTAGTATGGAGTTCCTGGGTGTGATGCTAAGGTCATTTTGAGATTGATTAAAGAATGCTACAGACAATGCTTGTACCCCTCCAAACTCATATGTTGAAACCTTATCCCAAGTGTGATAGTATTTGGAGGTGAGCCTTTTGGGAAGTGGTTTGGTCATGAAGGTTGAACCCTTATGAATGAGATTAGTCCCCTTATACAAGAGACTCCACAGCCTGTTTCCAAGGGTTGTCTCTGAATCAGGAAGTGAGCCCTCACCAGGCACCAAATCTGTTGGCACATTGATCTTGGATCTCAGCCTCCAAAACTATGATAAATAAGTTTTTGTTGTTTATAAGCCACCCAGTCTAAAATATTCTTTTATAATAGCCTGAGTAAATGAAGACAAAGAATTTGGGATAATTCCAGATTGGACCTGACTGGGGATCAATCCCACAACCTTGGAGTATTAGGACAAGGTTGTATCAGTGCTCTAACCAACTGAGCTACCCAGCTAGGGTCTAGGTAGCTTCTTGAGCAGTGGTTCTCAAAGAGGCAGGGGAGGGACATATCAGAGTCAGCTGGGCAATCTTACAAACTATAAAGGCTCACTACCCCCCTCTTTCTTGCTTAACCAGGGAATCTGTTATGCCTTTTCCCCACCTTCCACACCTTTGAGAATCACTTGTTTTAAAATAAATGCTGTATGAGCGGAAGGGAGGAGTACACACATAGAGATACACAAAGGAAATTCTGAATTAAAAGATATTCTTATTTAGAGCTTGTTCTAACTCTTATCCCATGACTATGTCCATGCTGTTGACCTTTTTTCTGTGGACAGAGCTTTCCCAGAGCATGCAAATCTCCCAGGAAGACTGAGCCCAGCTGTGAGTTTATTCTCTTCTGTTCCTTTTTATGTCACCTCTAGTCCTGGGAAGAACAGGTTCTGTTAGCTAGTTTTCTTCATGGATGTTAAAGAATCCTCCTGTCCTGCTTAGGATCCAGCCATTCCTATTTTGCTTTGGGCAGCGTTCTGTGTCCCAGAGTTAGGGACTATGCTTGCTCTCTTATCTGGGACTTCAGTAAGTGAATTCCTTTGGCTTCAGGATTCTGGTCCTGCAGAAGTCAGAAGCCTCCTTTGTCCATTGCTAGGGTTGTCAGGATCAGAACTTCCTTTACTGGACCCTATCTGTTACTGCTCTAGCTTGAAATACCCTGTTTGCAGCCCCTCTACCCCAGTAGATCCCAGTCCGGAAAAAAAAAAATACTCTAGATGATCTCTAAGTTCCTTCTTAGCTCTGTGATTCTGGGCTGGTCTGCCTTCTTTATGATCTCCAGACAAATTCTTGGAGTAATTTGGATGAAGAAGTCATATTTCTCTACTGGCTTGTTCTAACCCTATCAGTGCTTATTTTCTTTAGAAGTTCCTGCTGTCAAGATAGTTGCCATTTTGCCCATGTGTGCCATGCCAGCACAGCCAAGGGTTCGGCGAGCCTGAGGGAGGGCCGGCGAAGGATGAAGAAAAGACAAAGAGAATAAGCTGGGTCTAGGTGGATCTTCTGTGCCTGGCTGAGACCACAGAACAGATCCAGACTGCAAGCTGATGCTTTATTTTATAATCAGAGGTAAACAAGGTAGTGGTCACCATAGTTACAATGTTCTTGTGAGTTTCACTTGTTTTGGCAGCACTTGCTGCACCTCCCACAACCCCTTAGCTACCCAGGAAGGATCCTAGGGAGTGTCATAAGGTCAAGCTTAATTATGCTAAGAGTGCTGTGCCCTCTAAGCTGGGACTTTGCCAGCAGGTCAGTCCAAGGCTTAACCCTATAACAGCTCCCTACATCTCGCCCTTCTTTTATTTTTAAGCTACTAATAATGGAAGTAAAACTTAAACATTAAGGACAAAGTTCTGACTATTAAAATATTAACAATGCAAAACCCAATAACAAAACAATGCCAATGCAAAACCCAAACTACAGACATGTTAACATTTTAAAACTTAAACATCAAGAGCAAAACTCTGGCTATTACTAATAACAAAACAAAGCCAATGCAATACAGCAATAAGAGAAAAACCAAACTTCAGACATGTTAACATTTTCAGGATATCATACTGAGAGTCCTTAGATTTGGCTGCACAAGACTTTACAGAAGACTGGCAGCTAACCAATGTTAATATAACCATAAAAATGGCTGAAGGAGTAGCTTCCACTCCTTGCTTTTCTGCCATTTGCTGGGCCTCAGTTGTTAGCTTCTTCAGCTGACTCCATGTTGGCATCTCGGTCCCTTGCATGTGGTCTTTGTTATCTTCTTCTTCTGCGCTGCAACTCTTAGTCTTTTTTTTTTAATTTAATAAATCTTTGTTGTTCAGATTATTACAATTGTTCCTCTTTTTTTCCCCCATAGCTCCCCTCCACCCGGTTCCCACCCCACCCTCTGCCCTTACCTCCCCCCATGCCCACTGTCCTCATCCATAGGTGTACAATTTTTGTTCAGTCTCTTCCCACACCCTCTAAACCCCTTTCCCCATGAGAATTGTCAGTCCACTCCCTTTCTATGCCCCGGATTCTATTATATTCACCAGTTTATTCTGTTCATCAGATTTTCTTATTCACTTGATTTTTAGATTCACTTGTTGTTAGATATGTATTTGTTGTTCATAATTTTTATATTCACCTTTTTCTTCTTCTTCCTTTTCTTAAAGAGTACCTTTCAGCAATTCATATAATACTGGTTTGGTGGTGATGAACTCCTTTAGCTTTTTCTTATCTGTGAAGCTCTTTATCTGCCCTTCAATTCTGAATGATAGCTTTGCTGTGTAGAGTAATCATGGTTTTAGGTTCTTGCTATTCATCACTTAGAATATTCCTTGCCACTCCCATCTGGCCTGCATAGTTTCTCTTGAGAAATCAGCTGACAGTTGTATGGGTGCTCCCTTGTAGGTAACTAACTGTTTTTCTCTTGCTGCTTTTAATATTCTCTCTTTGTCTTTTGCTCTTGGCATTTTATTTATGATGTGTCTTGGTGTGGTCCTCTTTGGATTCCTTTTGTTTGGGGTTCTGTGTGCTTCCTGGACTTGTAAGTCTATTTCTTTCACCAGGTGGGGGAGGTTTTCCGTCATTATTTCTTGAAATAGGTTTTCAGTATCTTGCTCTCTCTCTTCTTCTGGCACCCCCATAATTCTGATGTTGGTAGCCTTGAAGTTATCCTAGAGGCTCCTTACACTATCTTCATATTTTTGGATTATTTTTTCTTTTTGCTTTTCCGATTGAGTGTTTTTTGCTTCTTTGTATTTCAAATCTTTGATTTGATTCTTACGTTCCTCTAGTCTGCTGTTAGATCTCTAAATAATATTTTTTAGTTCAGTCAGTGTATGCTTAATTTCTAGTTGGTCCTTTTTTATATCCTCAAGGGTCACTAAATTTATTGGCCTTTTCTAGGATATTCTTGAAAAACCTTATAACCGTGGTTTTGAACTCTATATCCAGTCCTTTGCTTTCCTCCATTTCTGTCATTTGTGACCTGTTTCTTTGTTTCCGCATTTTGGCTGCTTCCCTGTGTTGATAGAGTGTCCTGTAGGGCACAGTGGCTCAGCCTCCCTAGTTACCTGAGATGGACACTCATAGTGCACCTCTTTGTGGGCCGTGTGCACAGTCTTGTTGTAGTTAAACCTTGATTGTTGTTGGTATCACTGGGAGGAATTGACCTCCAGGCCAATTGGCTGTAAAGATCATCTGTGTCGACCCTGGGAAAATTTCTGTGCTGGAAACACCCTTATGAGATAAGACTTGCAAAAGCCTCCCTGCTCAGCTTGGATGGGGCGGAGTCTCAGGGCAGAGCAGATAGCATTGGTTTCCTGTCAGCCCTGCCCTAATAGGCCCCTGTGTCTCAGTGTTCCGTGGTCCTCTGAGCGAAAGCTGCCCTGGAGTTCCGCCCGCTGCCAGACAGTCCAGTTTCTCCCTGAATGAGTCTGGGTCCCCAGAGTCTTGCCCGAAGCTGGAGTTCAATGCAGTCGGGAGCTTGTGTCTCCCTCCCGCTTGAGAAAGCCAGCCACGCATTCAGTTGCCAGTCCTCTCCATGTATGTGTCTCAGTACCTCTGCTTCCTGCAGCTCCTCTGAGTCTCAGTGTGCTTTTCTCTTTCCTTCTAGTTGTAGAATTTCCACTCAGCCAGCCTTCCTGTGGTTCTGGATGATGTCCTTTTTGTCTTTTAGTTGTAGTTTTGAAATTGTGCAAGGCAGCAGTTTAGGTGTTTACCTATGCCGCCATCTTGGTTTCTCTCGCAACTCTCATTCTTTTGAACGGAGGAACAAGGAGCCTTTCTGGGTCACCTGTGGCGACGCACATCCTGCTCTGGCACCCAAATCAGCTGCACAGCTTCCTCTGGATTCTGAGGATCAGGCTGCTTGGACGACTGAGTTGGCTGGAAAGGCTGTGGTAGGGTTGAGAATACAGTCCTCTCTACCTGGTGGGACTGGGGCTGGCCCTGCTTGAAGTTTCCCTGCCTAGGGGGTATTGTATTATCATTAATATCAGTCCTGGAGCGGCATTCATTTACCCAATGCTTTCCTCTCCTGCATCGTGGGCACAGTCCAGGCTGCTTATTTCCACTCTCCTTGGCCTTTTGACTTCCCTTTTTTGCTTTACAGTCTTTAATAAAATGTCCTGGTTTGGCTTTATGTGTCCCACTAACCAGGATTTCCACCCTTTGTTTTCACAGTTCCCAACTGTCTCTTATTTTCTATCTCCTATTTTCTACTTTATTTTATTTTCTACCTATTTCTAGCTCCTATTTCTACCGCTTACTTCCTACCACTTACTTTCTACTGCTTATTTCTCTATTTCTACCGCTTATTTCTACTTATTTTTTACCTTTATCTGTGAACTATAGGTAGGCTTGGCTGCCCCTGCCCAAACCTCCCTGGGTTGCAACCCTCATAAATTCCACACCTTAACTGAACCTGCAAACCCCCATGAGGTCCAGTGCCTATGAGCAAACAAATTACCAAAATTTTACCTGTACTATCTTCTACTTCTAGTTTTCCACTTAACCTGTATCTATCTTATTTTCTATATTCTATTTTCTCCTTAAGAAATTTAAAAATGCTTCTACTTATTTTTTTCCCTAAGAAATTTAAAAATGCTTCTACTTATTTTTTTTCCCTAAGAAATTTAAAAATGCTTCTACTTATTTTCTCAAGAAATTTAAAAATGCTTCTACTTATTTTTTTCCCTAAGAAATTTAAAAATGCTTCTACTTATTTTCTCAAGAAATTTAAAAATGCTTCAATAAGCATTGTTTTTAGGGATCCCTTCCTAGGATCCTGAATTTCCCAAGTTTTACACCTGAGCTGTTACCACACCCCTACCTTACTTTCTGTGTGCACATGCCTTGGATCCTCCTTTCACCTGACAATTGCAGTTCCCTCACACTCAGGCCCGCATTGAGTGCCACTTGGGATGCACCAGCACAGCCAAGGATTCAGCAAGCCTGAGGGAGGGCCGGCAAAGGATGAAGAAAAGACTGACAAAGAGAATAAGCTGGGTCTAGGTCAGTGGTCGGCAAACTCATTAGTCAACAAAGCCAAATATCAACAGTACAACCACTGAAATTTCTTTTGAGAGCCAAATTTTTTAAACTTAAACTTCTTCTAATGCCACTTCTTCAAAATAGACTTTCCCAGGCCATGGTATTTTGTGGAAGAGCCACACTCAAGGGGCCAAAGAGCTGCATGTGGCTCGTGAGCCACCGTTTGCCAACCATGGATCTAGGGAGTGTCATAAGGTCGAGCTTACTTATGCTAAGAGGGCTGTGCCCTCTAAGCTGGGACTTGTTTGCGGCTTTGCCAGCAGGTCAGTCCAAGGCTTAACCCTATAACCACTCCCTACACCCATGCCCTTACCATGTTTGCCTTTAGGGATCCCAGATACTTATAATCTCATTTTTAAGTGAGAAAGCTGTTCTCACCGTTCGTCTTTTTTTTTTGTTTTAAATAGATTTTGTTATTTTTATTTTAATATTTTAAAAATCCTCACCCAAGGATATGTACATTGGTATATTGATATTAGGTAGAGGAAGGGGGGAGAGAGAGAGAGAGAGAGACATCAATAAACATCAATGAGGGTGGGTAAGAGATCAACCAAAGGACTTGTATCCATGCATATGGGCATGACCAATGGACACAGACAAGAGGGGGTGGAGGCATGTGCTGGGGTCCAAGAGTGGGCGGGGAGAGGTCAATGAGGGGAAAAAGAGACATATGTAAAACTTTAAACAATAAAGAATTTAAAAAAACACATGTCAATGTGAGAGAGAAACATTGATTGGCTGCCTCCTGTATACACTCCAACTGGTGATCAAACCCACAACCTGGCTATGTGCCCTGACTGGGGATCCAACCCACGACCTTTCAGTTTATGGGATGATGCTCCAACCAACTGAGCCACCCCATCTAGGGCACTGTTTGTCTTTTTTTTTTGACTGTCCTAAATTGTTTGTTAGGTAAGAATTTTACAAACTTTACTTATATTAGCGGTAACGGTGGAGCTGGAGAGTATTGCGCCTTCTCCAAGCGGCATGGTGAGAACCACAATAGTGTGGTGGAACTTGCGGCCCTTCCCAAGGCCATGGCTCTCGCGCCCACAGATGTCTGCCCTTGCATCTCCCTGTGCTTGTACTGATTGCCTTATGGAATGGATCAAGGAGGATAACCTCAAAGAATTTGTACGTGGAATTTTTACCAACCCAGTAAGAATTCAGGACTCTCAGAGCCTCAGTGGTGTCCAGCTCGCTCCCCAGCAACATCTGAAGACTTCCGGCAAACTTTAGCTGGTTAACTCCGTGACGGACAGGCTTGCCATATGTGGCACCTTTAGGAACAGGGCTTTTGCGGCCACCATGGTGCACACGAATCCGATATATGACATAACCTTGCTTGGCCTTGTAGCCCAGCCTGCGCTTTGTAGGGCTGGGGGCGCTGAGAGGTGGGAGGGGGCGAGGAGGGGCCCGTGGAGCGCTGAGAGCTGGCGGTACTGCCAGCAGCGCACCCTGAGAAGGAAGCACACTACACGGACTTCTTCTTTCTCCATAGCTCCTGGATGTACTTGTAAGCGCCCATCTTGGTTTAGCTGATGGCTGCGGCCAGACGGAAAGGAAAGCACTGTTAGTCTTTTAAATTCTCGTCTTAGCTGCTCAGGCAGTTCCTCTGCTCCAACCCAAGTCTGGCTCAATAACTCAGGTCTGACTCATGGCCCTGATCCTGCCCGTTCACTGCTACAACCCCCTTTCCTAGCTGCAAATGTCCACTCAGATCAGGATGAGGAAGGGGAACGTGGACTCCACAAGGCCACACTGTCACCTTTTATAATATTTAAAACATTGCCCTAGCCAGTTTGGCTCAGTGGATAGAGCGTTGGCCGGGGGACTGAAAAGTCCCGAGTTCTATTCCAGTCAAGGGCACATACCTTGGTTGCAGGTTCCCTGGTTCTGGTTGGGCCAGTGTGCAGGAGGCAACCAATCGATGTATCTCTCTCACATCGGTGTTTGTCTCTTTCTCCCCCTTCCACTCTCTCTAAAAATCAATGGGAAAATAAAATATCCTCGGGTGAGGATTAACAACAACAAATATATATATATATATATATATATATATATATATATATATATGTATAAACAAATGTGAAACCAGAATATAATCAGCTCCCAACACCAGAAGCAGCATCTTTCTTCACAAGGAGGAGATGTGTGCACGTGCTCACCTCTGTGATGCTGAACTTGGGACAGTATGTTGGCACCGTGCAGAAGTAGAAATGTGTGGATTATGTGCTCAACCCAGCACTGTTCCCTCCTCAAGTCCTGGGGAGTGGAAGAGCTCCCCCTGAAGCATATTCCTTTGGGTGGAAGTTTCTAAGCTGTCCTCTTCCCAGCTCCAAGGAGTGGCCTATGCCGTTCCCACTCTTCAGTCTCAGCACTGATGTTTCTCCCACCAGCACTATCCCAGGGAGTACCTGACTATGTTCAAGGTTTAATGACCCTTGGATGAGGCCACATTGTACTCCCTCTAGGTTTAGGTCACATTCCAACTATCAGGGTTCCTAGATTCAACCCGATTCTAACGTCCATAAACAGTAATTTAATATTTCTAGGGTCTTAAAATCAACTCTGCCTTTATATCCTTGGGCCAGGGATTTTTTTCCAAGGACCATCTGGACTCCCTAGAGTTGCTGCCAATAGAACAGAAGGGAAACTCCAGCCCGGCCCAGGTTGACCGGCCCTAGGATATCAGTGTGGTTTCCTGTGCTGTCTTCCACACACCAGGTCAGTCAACAACAGCCTGTTCCTGTGTTTCACAGACTCCTTACAGTGGAGCTGTTCTGTTCCTCCAGGAGCTTAGAGGAAAACAGTGAGGAGGAGGACTGGGGAGAGAAAGACTCATGCAAAAAATGGAGAGGAAGTGAGTGATGCTGAGGCAGGAGAAACTGGTGAACAGCAGGAGGAGCAGAAAAAATTAGGAATGTGGCCCTGGCCAGTTTTTTTTCCAGTGGTTAGAACATTGGCCTGTACACTGAAGAGTCTTGAGTTCTATTCCTAGTCAAGGGCACATATCTGGGATGCAGGTTTGATCCCCAGCCCCAGTTCAGGGTGTGTGGGAGGCAAACAATCAATGTGTTCCTCTCACATTGATGTTTCTTTTTCTCTCCCCCTCCTGCCTCCCTTCCACTATCTCTAAAAAATTAATGGAAAAAATATCCTAGAGTAAGGGTTAAAAAACAAAATAGGAGTGTGAGGATGTGAGGGAAAGGCAGAAAGGCAGGGTTCTACTTATGCAGTATTAACTCCAGTTCTGTTTTTTATAGTCACTGGCAAATATGCATAAGAAAGGAAGGAAGCTGGACATTTGAACTGATGATAAAGCCCCCTTTGGGTAGATCTGTGGGCCAAGCCCCCAGGTTTCCTCTGCAACTGGGTCTCAGAGTTCAGAGTTGGGGAGACTAGTATAGCTGAGTTGCACTCCCCTGTCCCTGAATTGACAAAGGGTCCCCTACATCAAGGTATTAAGATTCCAACAGTTCTCTGAAGATAATTCACTTATCTCTTTCTTTCTTGGAATTTTCCTTTTTTTTCATTCTGCTTTGTGTCCACTTTCGGCCTGTTTGATTCTGGATAAATCACTAAACCTTTCTGAATGTTCTGCATCTATAAAATGGAAATAAGGACACTTTCAGGGGGGCTTTTTTACTAGAATGCTGAAGAGATCAAATCAGCTTACATTTCTAAAAGTGCTGTGCATATTGCAAATTACAACACAAGTATCAATTGTGATGGCTATAACTTACAATGAAATAAGTTGCTTTTCCCAACACATAAGCTTCCCATTTCTCAGTGTGATTGTCAGAGAGGGTACCATTAGTATGTTTTCAGAACTTCCCTATCTCCTAGGCAGCAGGAAATGTTTATGAGAACTTAGAAAACAACTGTTGGGTCACTGGGATTAACACGGAGTCTGTATTCTCAGTGTTTTCTGTTCTATGGTGAGTGATCCACCTTGCACGTTCACCACACACAGCTTTGCTCTCCCTTCATGCAGTTTAGCAGGTACTTTAGGGTCAAACTACCCAAGAGCTATGGATTCAGGTTCCGCATATCTACTTAGAAGGAGTCTACTTGGGCCCAGGGCATCTGGACCCCATGTAAAAACTGAGTGTGTACGTGTGTGTGTGTAGGGGAATGACCTTGAAAATGCTATAGAAATAAATAAGGGAGTAGCAAGGACAGCCTTCTGTATCATTGTGGTGAGATAACTCTAAACCAATAGGAGAGAAGAACAGGAGAAGTAACAGAAGAAAAGAAGAGCTGATCTCTAGTAGAAATACAAGGACCAAAATCTACATAGCTAAGCAGTGACAAAAAGGGAATGAAATATGATGTAAAGACTCAAGAAGAGAGTTGGAGCCTGTTCAAGAAGCAGAAGTAATGGGGAAAACTGATCTTTAGAATCTGTAGGTATCTTTTTGTTCTGTTCAGAGAGACAGAGGCTTGGTGGGACTTTGGGACTATATAGAACTTTCTTGAAAAGACATGCAGATAGCATAAGGTCAAATGGCATGAGATGACCCTCAATCTGTTATTTACTTACACATGTAGATGCATAACATTTAGCTCTGATTAGAAAAGGTAATTAGAGCGTTGGCCGGTGGCTCAGTTGCTTAGATTGTCCTCCCGTACCCCAAAAGGCTGAGGATTCGATTCCTGGTCATGGCACATATCTAGGTTGCGGGGGCGCATGTGGGAAGCAGTGATCGATGTTTCTCTATCACACCAATGTTTCTCTCTCTCTCAAATATAAAAATAAAAAAGAAATAAAAATAAATAGTTATTAAAAGATGACCTGCCTCTATTATAAGAGACTACTTGCTCATATATGGAGCCCCCAAGACTGTGGCTGGATATCCTATATAATAAATGGCTAATATGCAAATTGTCCCCTCGACCCGAAGTTCAACCAGGGGGCAGGGCCAGCCCACCAACCATCCACGGCCCCTCTCCCAGGCCAGCCCCATGTCCAATTAGCCCCCCCACTGCAATTGGGGCAGGCTGGCGGACCCCACCCGTGCACGAATTTGTGCACCGGGCCTCTAGTCAATGTAAGCTGTTAATGTAATGGCTTTGACAGTTTAAACTCAGTCTGCTTTAGTGTCAGGCACAGCTGCTCTTTCCCTGAGCCTTCACACAGAGCAGTTAGAAAAACTGTAGGCTTCTCTTCCCAGTAAAAGACTAGATGTTTGCCATTTATCACTCCTCCTAAGTCTGTCCACAAAGAATGAAGAAATAGGTCAAAGTTTACCCATCACTACTGTGTTTCTGCACTGACCTTCATTGGAGGTCTTTCTATTGCTCACAATTTAGCTTTCCACTTCACTGTAAGGAATTAGTCTTCCTTCCACAACCACTAGGAGGAGTCAGAGAGCAGGCCAGTCTGAGTGATGCCAGGCCCCCCCCCCCCCCCACGCTTAGCTCCACAGGGCTTTTATACCCGCCCCCCATCTCCCCACCCCACTTCCTCCCCTGACCACAAATGCAGCGGTTACTGAGGTGAACGTCAAGTTTGTTTCTCAGAGTGAGGAGGAAAGATATGAGGGAAGGAAGACAGCATTATCAAAATGCACTTTCAACACGAAAATGATTTCTGTGGCACATGGTGCTACCGAGGGAGAGGTGACAGCCTCCTCCCATTTCAGGAACAGTTCCCAGAGCTGTTCCCAGAGCTGTCTGTAGGCGGATTCACATGACACATTCTTAAACCCATTTCCATTCTATGCTGTGTTTGCTCCTTGTTCACATTTCAGTAACAACGGATCTCTACATCTTTGTATCTGAGTTTGACTCCCAATTGGTTGTCTAGCTGCCCTGCATCTAATGCATTTGTGGAGGTATTTATCCTTTGAGTCATAAAATTGAATCAACCCAGTTGTACATGCACATGTGAACTGTAATATTGAATTGTATGAATGTTCATACCTTCAGAAAATTATTATTAAAATGTTGGGTGTTCTTCACAATGTTTTTTAAAAAAATATATATTTTTTTATTGATTTCAGAGAGGAAGGGAGAGAGAGAGAGAGATAGAAACATCAATGATGAGAGAGAATCATTGATCGCCTGCCACCCTTACTGGGAATCAAGCCCGAAACCCAGGCATGTGCCCTTGACTGGAATCAAACCCGGGACCCTTCAGTCCGCAGGCCGATGCTCTATCCACTGAGCCAAACCACCTAGGGCCTTCACAATGTTTTGATGTGAAAATAATACTAATACATATTGCTGGCGGAAGTGATATCAATGATGCAAATTTGCCTGAAATGTATCTTAAATCCAGTTTGCCTTTCTGTGAAATAAAATTTGGGTTGTGACATTTTTTGATTGATGTGTCTATATAAGGAGGTTTTTGCCTTTTTAGTGTTGTTACTTTTCTGTTCTTACTCCTCTAAGAATCTTTGCCAACATACTGATGACATTTGAAGAAGAGAATAGACAATTTGGCTTCTTGTAAAATGTTCTGTTTCCTTGGTGATGTAAATAATTATGAAACATATAGAAAGTTTCTAGCAAATTCAAATTTGGTTTTGAAAAAGTAGGTGTGTTACCTGTGTTAAGGGCTACAGGAATAATCTCAGCAAGAAATTGTCTGTTCCTCTTTAAGTCACTTTAAATTAGAGAATCTCCCCTGAAACACAAGGCCTACTGAGACCCCAATTCTAAAAGAAAGACAGACAGACAGAGAGAGAGAGAGAGATCAATATGAGAGAGACACACGAATTGGTTGCCTCCTGAACTTGCCTGGACCAGGGTCAGGGAGCCAACTGAAAGCCAGGTATATGCCTTTGACTGGGAATAGAACCCTTGACCTGGAATCAAACTCTCCACCCTTGGTGCAGGGGCCAATTATCTAGCAGCACCAGCCAGGGCTCAAACACTCACTTTATAAGGTTTAGTAAAGCTGCCCAGGTGTGGGGATGACTTCAGGCCTCATTTCTGGGAGCAAAAATAATTCTCTGTCATATTTAACTTTACTAGGAGAATCCTGTCCAATAGGGAGGCCCGGAGCTCAGGAACTCAAAAGGAAGAGTTGAATCATCTGGCTGGCATGGCCCAATGGTTGAGCATCAACCTATGAACCAGGAGGTCACAGTTCGATTCCTGGTTTGGCCATATGCCCAGGTTGTGTGTTTAATCCCAGGTGTGGGGCATGCAGGAGTCAGCCAATCAACGATTCTCTCCCATCATTGATGTTTCTATCTCTCTCTCCCTCTCCCGTCCTCTCTGAAATAAATAAAAATATATTTTAAAAAAAGAAAGAAAAATCAATAAAAGCACCTCCCTGGGTGAGGATTAAAACACAGTTAATATATAAAAAGTGTGTAGGCCAGTACCATGGTGAATGCTTAGTAAATTTATTATCTCTTAATTTTATTGAGAAGACAGAGGCTGATGACATAAACTCCATTATCTAAACTCCTTTCCACCTAAAAATAATCTATATCACTATCTATTTCTGCCTCTCTCTCTCTCTCTCTCTCTACCTTAGAGTAAAATGCTGTCTCATTTCTAAGCCTGTGCTTTCCACCTGTCTTGATCCCATCCTCTCCTGTCTCCTCAAGGGAATTTATTTCATGAATTGTTTTCTCCACATTTTAAAACAATTCATTTTTCCTGGCTTCCTTTTTTCATTCTCAGACACTCAGGTCTCATTTATTTTGAGAAAGGCCTTTATATGACCCCACCTTCTTTAAGCTACTGTCCCATTTTTCCTCCTCCTTTCACTGCCAAATATTGTGTGCCTCCATGTCTCCATGACTCATTCTCTCATTATTCCTCTGCCATCTGGCTTTCTCCCCCAGGGCCCACTCTCACATGGCTGTGTCTATAGTCATCTATGTCCCAATTCAAAGACTTTTTAAAAATGTGTTTTTATTGATTTCAGAGAGAGAAAGGGAGAGGGAGTGATAGAAACATCAATGATGATAGCAAATCATCAATCAGCTGCCTCCTGCATGTCCCCTATTGGGGATCGAGCCCAAAATCTAGGCATGTGCCCTGATCAGGAATTGAACCCATGGCCTTTCATAGGTCAACGCTCAAACACTGGCCGGGCTCAAAGACTTTTCTTGATTTCTGTCCTCTTAAGCCTCTTTGCAGACCATCATCTGCTCTGAGGAACCCTCTCCTCTACTGGCCTGCGTGCAAGTCTGTTGTGCTGCTTTTTCTCCTGCCCTGTGGCCTTTTTGTCTAATGTCCTTGCAGGTTCCATTTCTCTTTCTACTCCTCAGCTGTGGCTTGGGGAGAGGTTCACTGTACACCTCTTGATCTGTCTTTGCACTCTGACCCTTTGATCTCCTTTTTAAAAAAAGTCCTCACCTGAGGATATGTTTTTGATGTTTTAGAGAGGGAGAGAAAGGGAAAGAGAGCAACATCAATGTGAGAGAGACACATCAATTGTTTGCCTCCTTTACGCACCCGGACTAGAACCCGAAGCCTTTTGGTGTATTGGCCAATGACACTCCAACCAACTCTATCATCCAGCCAGAGCCCTTTGATCTCCTTGCTGTCTCATGCCTTACCTTTATTTCCCTATGCATGGCCCCTTCATCATTTTGTGTACTTACCTCTTCAAAAAATTTATTTATTTAAAATATATTTTATTTTACTTTTTGTTAATCCTCACCCAAGGATATTTTTCCACTGATTTTTAGAGAGAGTGGAAGGGAGGAGGAGAGACAGAGAGAGAAACATTGATGTGAGAGACACATCGACTGGTTGCCTCCTACACACGCTCCCGGGGCTGGGAATTGAGCCTGCAACCCTTAACTGGAATCAAACCCAGGACCCTTCAGTCTGAGGGCCGAGGCTCTATCCACTGAGCCAAACTGGCTAGGGCTTAAATATATATTGTTGATTACAAAGAGGAAGGGAGAGGGAGAGAGAGCTAGAAATGTCAGCGATGAGAGAAAAATCATTGATTGGTTGCCTCCTGTACGCCCCCTACTGTGGACCAAGCCCAAAATCCCAGCATGTGCCCTGACCAGGAATCAAACTGTGGCCTCCTGGTTCATAGGTCGATGCTCAACCACTGAGCCACACCAGCTGGCCCGTGTACTACCTCTTCAGCCTCATCATGCATCATGCTTGCTGTCACTCTGTGTTCTGTCTATGCTGTCTTCTAGTTTCTTGAAGGTGCTATGACCTGTATAACATTTCTTGTTATTGGTATTGTTGAACTGGCATTCATCTTTATCTTTATTTTATTTTTTTTCTATTAAAAAAATTGAGATATATTGTCTGGCTGGCATGGCTCAGTGGTTGAGTGTCGACCTACGAATGAACCAGGAGGTCACAGTTCAATTCTCAGTCAGGTAACATGCCCGGGTTGCCAGCTCAATACCCAGTGTGGGGTGTGCAGGAGGTAGCCAATCGATTATTTTTTCTCATCATTGATTTTTTTATCTCCGTCTCCCCTCCCCTCTGAAATCAATAAAAATATATCTTCAAAAATTGAGATATAATGCACATACCACAAAATTTACCTCTTTAAAGTACACAATTCAGAGGATTTCAGTATATTCATAAAGTTGTACAGCCATTACCACTCTCATTCCAGAATATTTTCATCCCTTCAAAAGAAACTCTATACTCATTAGCAGGCCCTTCCTTTCTCCCTCGCCCTCCTTTAGCCCCATGACAATAACTAATCTACTTTCTTTCTCTTTGCTGTAGGCTTTTGCTCGAGCTGTTCTTTTTGCCTAGGACCTTTCCCCTCCCATCCCCTAGTCAACTTCTACTCTGCCTTCAATAATTAGAGCCAACCTACTTGAGCAGGTCAATTTCTCCTATTATATGCTTTCATAGGAATATGTACATCTTTGAGGCATTTATTATAAACTTTATGAGATTCTTTGATTTGTCAAATATATATACACATATATTTTTTGGGCAGGGGAGGCACTCACAAATGAGCAAAATCCTGCATTTCTATTTATAACACATTTTCACTTGTATGTAATGGTATGACACCCAACATGGCTGAGACAAAATTCAATTTTTCTTTTTTTATTTGAGAGAGATAAACATTGATTTGTTGTTCCACTTATTTATGAATTAATTGGTTGATTTTTTTTGTTTTGTTTTGTTAATCCTCACCCAAGGATATTTTCCCATTGGTTTTTAGAGAGAGTGGGAGAGGGAGAGACACACAGAGAGAAACATTGTTGTGAGAGGGACACATCTATTGGTTGCCTCTGCAACCAAGGTATGTGCCTTGACCAGAATGGAATCCGGGAACCTTCAGTTCTCGGGCTGACGTTCTATCCACTGAGCCACATTGGCTAGGGCTCACTGGTTGAGTCTTACATGTGTCCTGACCGGGAATCGAACTCACAACATTAGCGTAACAGGATGATGCTCTAATCAACTGAGCTACCAGTCTAGAGCCTCATTATTTTTTTTCTACAAAACTAATTTCTCCTTCATACTTCCCCATTTGATTTTATGCTTCTTCTCTCTCTCTCTCTCTCTCTCTCTCTCTCTCTCTCTCTCTCTCGCTCTCTCTCTCTCTCTCTCCTCTTTTTTTTTTTTCTTTTACAATTTTTATGAAAGTTTATTTGAGCCAAACTGATTATATATGCCAGGGAGCAAACTCTCAAATGCTCTCTAGGGCACACAGACTCAGAATTAAATCAGATATATGATTCCTTTCTTTCTCTTGTCTTCAATATTCAGTTCTCTTCAAATTCTCAAGTCTTGTGGATTCTTTTGTAAGTTCTTGTATTCAAGTTATCAGTATAATGTCCTTAATGCTCAGTAAACATTTGCTGAGAATGAATGACTTTTGAAGAAGTAGTTGCAGCCATGATGTTGGGTGAGATTTTAGAGACTGCCAAAGGAGGGAGGGGGAGAGAGAGAGAGAGAGAGAGAGAGAAGAGAGAGTAATGAGCAAAGCAAAAGGAGACTCTGGCTAATATACTATAATTCATTCACCACTTACTGAGTACTATCTATTAGCTGCCAGGTACTTAGATTATGGTGATACAAAGATGATTCAGAAGTTGTATCTTCCCTGAAGGAAGTCAGGATGTAGTGAAGGAGAGAAACATGTAAACAAAATCTTACAACAAAATGTGACAATATTATAATAAAAGTATTCAATAAGTGTTCTGCAAGCAAGAGGAGGGTGTGACTAAGCCCATCTCAGCACAGGCATGAAAAGAGGTGGGTGTTGCAGGATGATTGGGACTTCAGCAGCCTGAGATCAGAAGGAGTGATATGCCAGGAAGACAGAACAACAGCCTGGGCAAATGTGAAGCTGCAAATCATTTTATTTAGATTTAATATAAAGAGTGGGAATGGAATATCTTGGAAATTCAGACTGGGGCTACATTGTGAAGAGTCTACCAGCAAGCCAAGGAATTTAATCTTTATTTTCTAGTTAATAGAGAGTCAACAATAAAAAAGCTCTGGTACATTTATACCATGGAATACTATGCAGCAGTAAAAAAGAATTTCTTATCCTTTGACACAGCATGGGAGGGCCTGCAAAGTATCATGCCAAGTGAAATAAGTCAGTTAGAGAAAGACAAGTCCCACATGATCTCACTCATATGTGGAATCTAATTAACAAAATAAACTGATGAATGGAGTGGATCCAGAGACATGGAAGCATGGAACAGAGTGCGGAATCTTGGAGGAAAGGTGAGGGAGGGTGGATGGGAGGTAATCAACCAAAGACCTTGTATGTATAACCCATGGGCACAGATAATAGGGTGGTAAAGGCCTAGGGTGGGGAGTGGGAGCAGGCTGAGGGGATCAATGCAGGGAAAAGGGGTCATATGTAATACTTTCAACAATAAAGATTTTTAAAAAAGATTTTTTTCAGCAAAGTTATTTTTAAATCAACTTCATTAGGTATAATTTATATACATTATAATATTTAGATTTTAAGTCTATGGTTCAAAGAATTTTGATAAATTCTTATAACTACTACTCCAATCAAGATATAGAACATTTCCATCACTCCTGAAAATCCCCTTGTGCCCTTTGCAAATGATCTCCCCCTTCCCCAAGGCAACTACTGATATGATTTTTATTGCCATATATTTTGGTTATCTATTGACATGTAAAACCATCCCCAAAACTAGTAGCTTAACACAACAAAAATTATTTACTTACTCATGATATAGCCACTTATTCAGGTTTAGTGAAATAAATTTGTTTTTGCTCTCTGTGGTATCGACTGGGATAGCTTGACTGAGGCTGGAGAATTCACTTCTGAGATGACTCACTCACATGGCTGGAAAGTTGGAATTGGCTCTTGGATGGGAGCTCAGCTAGTACTGCTAGTTCGGGACCTAATTTTTCCTCTACACAGCTATTTGGGCTTCCTCCTAACATGGGTTCCAAGAAGGATAAAGTGGAAGATTTTATCTATCCATCTATTAAAGTTGATCCCATATAAGCTACCATCGAGCAGTCTGTATTTGCTGTGATTACTTTAAAAAATATATACATATATTTTAATTAATATCAGAGAGGAAGGGAGAGGGAAGAAAGAGATAGAAAGATCAATGATGAGAGAGAATCACTGATTGGCTGCCTCCTGCACACCCCCTACTGGGGATCGAGCCTGCAACCCAGGCACGTGCCCTGACAACCTGACCAGGAATCTAACGGTGACCTGTTGGTTCGTAGATTGACACTCAATCACTGAGCCACACAGGCTTGGCATTCTTACTGAATTTTATCTGCCTATTCTCCTATCTCTTTTCCCCTTTGTCCAGTGGTGTGCCATGGTATAGACCAAGAATAAATAAAACTAGTCAAGTAGGAAAGCCAAGCAGAAAGTGGAATCTTTTAGTCCCTTAAAGACTAGACCAGCCTGGAGTCGACATATGAATCTGGAGGTCACCGTTCCATTCCTGGTCAGGGCATGTTGTCCAGGTTGCGGCTTAGTCCCCAGTAGGGGGCGTGCAGGAGGCAGCTGATTAATGATTCTCTCTCATCGTTGATGTTTCTATCTCAGTCTCCCTCTCCCATACTCTCTGAAATCAAGAAAAATACATTTGGGGGTGGGAGGGAGAGACTAGACCACAAACTGATACAGCATCACTTCTGCTATGTTCTGTAAGTCAGAGCAGTCACAACTCCAGCCTAAATTAAAAGGGATGGTGAAATAAACCCCACCTTTAGTGAGGATAGTGATAAAAATTTGGGCCATCTTTATTCCACTACATGATAGATTAATTTTGTTGGTTCTAGAATGTCATATAAATGGAATCATATAGGGTGTATTATTATATATCTGGCTCCTTTTGCTCAACATGGGTTTAGAGATTTATCCATGTTGCTACATCTATTAGTGGTTCACTCCTTTTTATTGTTAAGTAATAGTCCATTGATAATCAATATGTTTATCTCTTTCTCTGTTGATGGACATTTGGGTTGTTTCTAGTTATTATGAATAAAGCTGTTTTAAAATTTCTTATGTGATATTGTTTTGCAAATGCATGTTTTCATTTTTTTGAGTAAATACCTAGAAATTGTATTTCTGGGTCATAGGATAGGGATATGTCAAAATTTGTGAAAATTGTCAAACTGCTATTCATTTTACACTCCTAGCAGCAATCAATATATGAGAGTTATAGTTGCTCCAAATCTAGACAACACTTGATATTGTTAGTTTAAAAAAAAACGTTTTGTTGATTTTAGAGAGAGTGGGAGAGGGAGAAAGAGAGAGAAACATCGATATGAGAGAAACATAGGTGCACCGCCTGCAACACGCACCCTACCAGGGATTGAGTCCGAAACCTGGGCCTGTGCCCTGACCAGGAATTGAACCAGTGGCCTCTCAGTGCATGGGACACCGCTCAGCCAACTGAGCCACAGTGGCACGGGCATCAGTCTGTTTAATTTTAGACATTCTAGATGATATGAAGTGGTATCTCATTGTGGCTTTAATTTGCATTTTCCTAATAATTAATAGTATTGTACATCTTTTCATATGCTTATTAGATATTTATAGATTTTTTTTGTTGTGTCAGTTCAAGAATTGCCTACTTTAAAAATATTGGGTTGCTCTTTTATTATTTTGTTATAGGGGTTCTTTATATATTTTGGATATTTATCTTTTGTCAGATATATGTATTGTGACTACATGTTAATGGATTAGAAGACAATATTATTAAGATAATAGTTATTGAGAAATTGAATTGTAAATTCAGTGCAATGCCAATTAAAATACCAATGGGTTTTTCATACAAATTGACAAGCTGATTTAAAAAAAATATTTTTTTGATTTCAGAGAGGAAGGGGAAGGGAGAGATAGAAACATCAATGATGAGATAGAATCATTGATCGCCTGCCACCTGCACTCCCCCTACTGGGGATTGAGCCCCCAACCGGGCATGTGCCTTTGACGGGAATTGAACCGGGGACCCTTCAGTCCACAGGCTGACCCTCTATCCACTGAGCCAAACTGGCTTAGGGCAACAAGCTGATTCTAAAATGTATATGGAAATACAAAGAACTTATAATAGTCTAAATAATTTTGAAAAAACTACAGTTGAAGGACTTATACTACCTGACCATAAGACAACTTTATATAAAGCTACAGAAATCAAGGAGCATGGCATTAATATATGGACAAATAAACAGGTCAGTGAAACAAACAGACCCTAGAAATATACAAAACATATATAGTCAATTGGATTTTGAAAAAGGATGTTGTTGAAAGCAGCCATTAAGATGGCCCCCAATATCTTCTACCTCCTGGTAATTACATCCTTATGTAATCTCCTCCCCTTGAGTGTGGGTTGACAGAAATGATAGATGTTACTTCTGGAGTTAGGTTTAAAAAAACCTTGGCTCTGGCTGATGTGACTCAGTTGGTTGAGCATTGTCTGGTGCACCGAAAGATTGCTAGCTTGATTCCCAGTCAATGCACGTGCCCAGGTTACATGTGGGAGAAAGCTGATAAATGTTTCTCTCTCACATCCATGTTTCTCTCTCTCTCTCCCCCTCTCCCTTCCTCTTTCTCTAAAATCAATGAAAACATGTTAAAAAATTAAAGAAAATCTGATGGCTTATATTTTGGGGGCACTCTTTCTCTCTTGGATGGCCTGCTATTGTTTAAAGAACTAGCTGCCATATTGTGAGGCAGCCCCATGGAGAGGCCCATGTGGCAAAGGACCAAGGCCTGCCAAGAACCACATGAATGAGCTTGGAAATGAACTTCTATCCCCTTGAATCAAGCCTTCAGATGAGACCACAGCCCTGATCAACAGCTTGATTCAACCTCATGAAAAACCTTTTTCCAGAATACCCAGTTAAACTGTACCCAGATCCCTTAGCCACAGGAACTATGAGGTAATAAATATTTGCTGTTTTCAACTTCTAAGTTTTGGGGTAATTTGTTTCAGAGTGATAGATAATTAATACAGGTATCAAGGTAATTCATAGGAGGGAAAAATAGTCTTCCACAAATAGTGTTGGATCAACTTGATACTCTTATGGAAAAAAAAAATTGACCTCAACCACTACCTTGCACTATACACTGAGGAATATATTAGACCTAAACATAAAGCTAAAACTATAAAACTTCTTCAAAAGCACAGAAGACCTCCAGCTGGTTTGGCTCAATGGATAGAGCGTTGGCCTGTTGACTGGAAGGTCCTGGGTTCGATTCTGGTCAGGAGCACATGTCCAGGTTTCAGGCTCGATCCCCAGTGTGCGGCGTGCAGGAGACAGTGATAAATGATTCCCTCTCATCACTGATGTTTCATTTTTCTTTTTTAAATAATTGTTTCTTAAAAACATATTTTTATTGATTTCAGAGAGGAAGGAAGAGGGAGAGAGAGATAGAAACATCAATGATGAGAGAGAATCATTGATCGCCTGCCTCCTGCACACCCCTTACTGGGAATCAAGCCCGAAACCCAGGCATGTGCCCTTGACAGGAATCAAACCCAGGACCCTTCAGTCCGCAGGCTGATGCTTTATCCACTGAGCCAAATTGGTTAGGGCTCATCATTGTTCTTTCTATCTCTCCTTCTCTCCCTCTCTGAAATCAATAAAAATAGATTTTAAAAAAAATACAGAAGAAAATCTTTACAACTTTAAGATGGGCAAAGATTTCTTAGATAAGATAAAATAATCACAAATCATAAAGAAAAGGTCAATACCTTTGACTTTCTCAGTGGTTTTATATAGAGGCATTAGATAAAGTGATCTGTGTTTCAGAAATATAAGATAGCTTGGCCAGTGTGCATCCACCCATGAACAGGAGGTTACAGTTCAAGTCCCAGTCAGGCACATGTCCGGGTTTCAGGCTCCATCCCCAGTAGAGGGCGTGCAGGAGGCAGGCGATCAATGATTCTCATCGTTGATGTTTCTATCTCTCCCTCTCCCTTCTCCTCTGAAATCAATAAAAACATATTAAAAAAAGAAATGTAAGATAAATCTGGGAGCAGTGTGGAGGATAGATTGGATAGGGAGAGAGACTGGAGATGGAAGGCAGTTAGTAGCCTATTGTAAGAATTGAGTAAAATGCTGAATCAAAGAAGAAAATAAGAGACAGATGGAGGGACACACACAGAGACAGAGAGAAACAGGGACAGGGATAGTCTGACTTCTTCGGGCAAATACCATAGCTAAGATATAGTATAACACTTTTTAAAATTACCAATAAAAATTTCACCTGGCCACTGTGGCTGTTCGATTCCTGGTCAGGGCACAGCCTGGTTGCAGGCTCAGTCCCCAGTGTGGGGCATGCAGGAGGCAGCTGATCAGTGATTCCTTCTCATTATTGATGTTTATATCTCTCTCCCTCTCTGAAATAAATAAAAATATATTTTAAAAATAGTGATTTTCAGGGCCCACAGCGCTGATGAGGACCCGCAGAGGGAGGAAGAGGAAGATAAGATGTTGGAAGCCATGATTAAGATGAAAGAGTTCCGGAAGGGGGCTGAATCCGAGGGCAGGAAGAAGGGGAAGTTCAAGACCGTGAAGGTGCTGAAGCTGCTGGGAAATAAGCGTGACACCAAGAGCAAGTCCCTCCCCCCCCCCCCCCCTGGGGGACAAGAGCTAACAGCGAGGGGACTCCCCTCTCTTCCCCGCGCTGGCTCAGCCCTGTCCAGTCTGGTTCTGATGACTCAGATGCTGTGACAGACCCAAGGAGCAAGCAAGGTCCAGGGTCCTGGGTCCGGGGAGCTGTAGCGGCTGCGCACACCTGCCCCTCCTCCCGCCCAGCCCTGCGGTGACAGTAGCTCCTTGGTCCTTCCCTCTGGGTCACATCCAGACGGGATTCTTAGCCGTTAAAGTTCGGACCGGAGGGTCCTTCCCCACGAGGTGTGCAAGGTATGCGCACGGCCTCCTGCCTGCCTCTAGGGTCCTGCTCCCCGGCAGGCAGAGAGCAGGGCTTGGCTGCGCCGGCTGCTTCCTGCCCGGCCCCGCCGGCTCAGTTCCTGTCTTCCTCGCCAGGGCAGGTGGCCCGAGCCTGCTTCTCCCTCGGGAGCTCTCCACTGTATCCTCAGCCATGAGTGGGGCTGATGGACGAAACCCTCCCTCTGTCTAAGTTCTAGCAGGTGCTTCCCTCGTTCCTTGCTCTGTAGGAACCTCGCAGGACAGGGGCTGTGCTGGCCGCACTGGGGAGCTGGGGGCTCTAAGCTGTCTCCCAACAAGGGCCTCTGGAGGCAGGCTCGGTGGCAGTTCCCTGATCGACTGAGGGGTCTGCTTCGCGTAGGTGCTAATCCGGGTTCTCTAACACACTGTAATCTGAGGCCCCATTGAGGCTCACCCTGCCCCTCAGGGGGGTGGGGGGCCTATTCTTGCGTGTGGTTATCACCAGTCTGTCTCCTCACATTCTTGTTGCTTGTTCTTCCTTGACTTATTCCCACCAAAGGACAGATGACCACTCTCCCCACTGGGAGGAGTGATGGGGACCAGGCCTTTTCCCAGGGACTGTGCCAGCAGCTCTTGGTGGAAGCACTGTTGCTTTAAGCTAGTTCTGGGACCTCCAGGGCCCCCTCCCCTCAGCACACCTCTGGGGAAAGATGGCACTGTATTACGCCGACAATAAACGGAGACCACCTCATTGCAGTGCCCTGTAGCCTCGGGTGCTGTGTCCTTGGCCAGGTCTGCCTTCTTTCCGCCTCCATGGTGCCTGGCCCGGTTGGTGGCCCAGGAGGCATGTAGGGGCTTTGGCCCTCACTGCCTGCCCTCGGGCGGGACTCCCTTGCTTTGGAGGGGAGGTGGCTCCTGCCTGTGTAGCCCCTGGCAGTCCCCTTCCTCATGTGCCTGTTGCCCTGGGGCTGGGTCACAGACTCCAGGGCCTTTCGGGGGCCAGGATGCACCAGCGGGGCTAGGGTACCTGAGGGGTGATTCCTTTGGGCTGCCTGGTGTCAGGAGACTAGAGTGGTGGGTACTACCATGGGAATGTGCCCAGTGTCGTTGGATCTTTCCATTTTTCAAAAGAAGCTAGAAATCCAAAAATAAATAAATAATTTTAAAAATAGTGATTTTCAGTGTAACATTTCATTAATCTTAGAATCCATCATATTTTTTCCTTTTCTCTCTATCTTTCTGTCTGTCTGTCTGTCTCTCTCTCTCTCACACACACACACAATACTAGTAATCATTGGAGGTAGCCAAGTCCAGTTTCTCCACATCCTTGCCAACACTTATTATTTTCTGTGTTTTTTTAAATTAGTAGCCAAGGCCCTGGCCTGGTATCTCATTTGGTTAGAGCATTGTCCAGATACGCCAAGATTGTGGGTTTGATTCTGGTCAAGGCACATATATGAATCAACCAATAAATGCATAAATAAGTGGAACAACAAATCAATATTTCTCTTCTCTCTCTCCCTCCTGAAAGATCAGACAGAGGGAGAAAAAATCAGGACTACAGGCTTTATTAGAGGAGAAGGGCTCTGCTGGGCTGTCTCGCAAGGGGAGAACAGCAACATGCGCAGAGGTGAACACGCCTTTTGAGGGGAGGAACGGGAAGGAATGGGGGCTTAGTGTACTCGGCACGAGCTGATTGGTGGCTTAATGTACGGTCCATATAAGGTACATAGTCACTCAGGTCCTTAGGGACAAGGGCTTAGGGTATTTGGCAGGTGCTGATTGGTGGTTCAATGTATAGTCCATATAAGGTGCCTGGTTAGGTACTCCAGTATGTCCAGGCTGCAGGTGCAGGTTACGTCATACTCTGCCCACCAGTTGGGGGAAGGGAGGATCTATCACCTCCCTCTCTTCCTCTCTCTTTCTTAAATCAATAAAAAATTTTAAAAAATTAGTAACCATCCTAAAAGGTGTGAAGTGGTATCTCATTGCAATTTTGATTTGCATTTCCCTAGTGATTAGTGATGTTGAGCATCTTTTCATATGCTTATTGGCCATTTGTATACCTGCTCTGTATAAATGTGTATTCAAATCCTTTGTTCATTTTTAAATTGAGTTTTGTTGTTGTTGAGTTGTAGGAGTTCCTTATATATTCTGGATATTAAATCCTCATCAGACATATGGTTTGCAAATATTTTTTAAAATACATTTTTTATTGATTTCAGAGAGGCAGGGAGAGGGAGAGATAGAAACATCAATGATGTGAAAGAATCATTCTTTAGCTGCCTCCTGCATGGCCCTCCCCCCGCCCCCCCCCCCCGCAGCCTCGGGTGCTGTGCCCACAACCTGGTCATGTGCCCTGACCTGGAATTGATCCATGACCTCCTGGTTCATAGGTCAACACTCAATCACTGAGCCATGCCAGTCAGGCTGCAAATATTTTTTTGCTGACTGTTTTTTATGTGCCAAATACTGTTCAAAATGTTGAGAATACATAGGAGGCCTCTACTCTCATGGAATTTACATTCACTTGGATAGAGGCAGAAGGGAAACAATAAAACAAATAAGGTATTTTGAGATAGTGAGAAGTGCTATAAAGAAAATAAAACAGCGTGGCCGGTGTGGCTCAGTGGTTGAGCGTCGACCAGAAACCAAGAGGTCGCTGGTTCAATTCCTGGTCAGGGCACATGCCCAGGTTGGGGGCTTGAGTCCCAATAGGAGCCATGCAGGAGGCATCTGATCGATGGTGTTCTTCTCTCATCAGTGTTTCTATCTCTCTATTCCTCTCCCTTCCTCTCTCTCTGAAAATCAGTAAAAACATAAAAAAAGAAAAGAAAACAGGGTGATGATAAAATACAGATGATTGGTAGATGGAGGGAGTCTACTTTATATAGGGTAGACAGCTAAGATCTTTTTCTTAGAAACTGATTTTTGAGTTGATGAGAATCCCTGAGAAGGATCCATCCCAGGCTGAGGGCACAATCAGTGTGAAGTCCATAAAGTGGGGATGAAAGTTGTGATCAAGGATACATAATCCACAAAAGGGCCAGATGAGTAGGGTTCATAGGCCAAGGTAAAGAGTGTGGATTTTACCTTAAGTGTAGGAAACATTGGCCAGTTTCAAGCAGAGGAGTCGTAAGCTCTCACTAATATTTTAAAAATATCACTTTGGCTGATCTGTGAAGAATGGATTACATAGTTGAGGGAGATGAAAAGCAAGGTTCCATTGAATATTCTTTTTTCAGAATTCCAGTGAGTGTTCTACACCATCCTCAGGTAGTTGTCCCTTCATGCTGCTAGAGTCTCCTATGTTTCTAAATCTGTGTGACAGTAGCATTAAGGGCTTCCTTAATAGAATGGGTTTTGGTCACCTCTAGCAACTTCCTCCATTTCTGTATTATTCAGTGCGTGCTAGGTTATGTGTGATAACGAACCATAGCAATCTCAGTGTCTTAAAACAACCTAAGTTGCCCTAGTGCCAGTGGTCGGCAAACTCATTAGTCAACAGAGCCAAATATCAACAGTACAACGATCGAAATTTCTTTTGAGAGCCAAATTTTTTAAACTTAAACTTCTTCTAACACCACTTCTTCAAAATAGACTCTCCCAGGCCGTGGTATTTTGTGGAAGAGCCACATTCAAGGGGCCAAAGAACTGCATGTGGCTTGTGAGCCGCTGTTTGCTGACCACTGCTAGCCGATTTGGCTCAGTGGATAGAGCATCTGCCTGCAGACTGAAGGGTTCCAGGTTCGATTCTGGCCAAGGACACATGCCCAGGTTGCAGGCTCAATCCCCAGTAGGGGGCGTGCAGGAGGCAGCCAATCAATGATTCTCTCTCATCATTGATGTTTCTATCTCTCCCTCTCCCTTCCTCTCTGAAATCAATAAAAAATATATTTAAAAAACCCTAAGTTATTTTTTTTTAAACATTTTTTTTATTGATTTCAGAAAGGAAGCAAGAGGGAGGGAGAGATACAAACATCAATGATGAGAGAGAATCATTGATTGTCTGCCTCCTGCACTCCCCCCACTGGGGATTGAGCCTGCAACCCAGGCATGTGCCCTTGACTGGAATGGAACCTGGGACCCTTAAGTCCGCATGCCGACGCTCTATCCACCGAGCCAAACCAGCTAGGGCCCTAAGTTATTTCTTGCTTATTATATATATTCAGTGCTAGTTGGCTTAGATTGTCTGCTCCATTTCATCTATATTATGGGACAAGGGCTGATGGAGTAACCACTGAGCCATTGCTTGTAGCTGTGGCAGAAGGAAGAGAAAATGATTGAATTGTGCACTGGCATTAAAATTTCTTCCCAGAAGTGATACATGTCACTTTTAGTCACATTTCATTGCCAAAGCAAGTCATATGGGTCACTCCTAATTTCAAGGGAGCAAGGAAGAACAATTATATCATGTTCCTGAAGATTGGGAGAACCAGCAATATTTGAGAATAGCATAAATGTCTATAACCACTTCCAAGATCATTACAAATACTCTTTAGTATTCAGTAAAACATGCCCAAAACTCCTAGCCTTTATAACTTTCTATAACATGTATTTAGATATATTTGCTTATGTTAAACGAATTATTTCACTTATCCTTACCAAGAACATTCACAGTGTAGGACATTACAAATCTTGTATAGTATATTGTAAAAACAGTATAGATGGCAAATTTTATATTCTGAAATCAACTTTAACATGCTATTGTCATTATAATGAAAAACTTATATTTGTAGGGCCTCATAGAGATAAAGGTTGACTAATGCAATGGTTGAAGAAATGGAAAGTAGGGGTTGGATTGAAAAGATATTTAAGTATTAGAAGCAACAGAACTTTGTAACCAATTGAATGTGGAAAATAGATGAGAAGGAGCAATTAAGGATAATAGAGGTTTCTTAGGCTGGAAAACTTATTGGAATGGTGATGTCACTGTTTAAGGGAATACAGTAGTAGCTGGTGTGGGGGTGAAGGAAGAGATAATTAATTTGACTTTGGAAATACTGAATTTCAGATGTGTATGGGAAGCTCATTTAGCTAAACCTTCCCTTTGTTAGGAGTTAATGATGAAGCTAGGAGGAAAAGGAACCACTGGAAGGAGACTGGAAAAGGAGCATGTAAAACACTATGTTATTTAAATGAAAGGAAGAGTGAGTTTTGAGGGTATCTTTATTCTGAAGCATATAGATATATACCATTTTAACCTCACTGAAGTACCCCCTTCACCCTCTACGCATCTCTATATCATCGCTATTTTACTTCAATAATGTCTACAGTTCAGCATTTTAATGTTAACAGGAAAAAAACTTGAAATGAAGGCAGGAGATAATGTAACAATTTGTACTAACAGATTGGCAACAGTCACCAAGGAGTCTAAAAGAAATCTGCAGGCTAAGAATCTGTTAGTGTACCTCTAGCACTGTCTAGGGGAGAAAGAGAATAGCGGAGAAAAAAGGATTCAAGAATCTGCTATATTGGATAGAGAACAGGATGCTGGTTAGAATACAATCTTTGCCACTAAGTAGTATTCATATTTATAGAGTGCCTCCTATTTGCCAGGGACTGTTACAGGTATCCCAAATTTTTTACCTCAGAATCACCATGATAATCCAAAAACTAAGTATTATTGGCCCTCATTTATAGTTCAAGGAACTGAGGCTCAAAAAGTTCAAAACCCATTCAAAGTGAGAGAACTGCAAATTCACCCAGATGGGTCTGACTTCAAGGCCTGGGCTCTTTCCACTGTAGTGAATAGACCCCCAAACCTAGTTGTGCATCAATTGCCTGGAAAATATGTTAAAACACATTTTCCAGCTTTCCATTCAAGATTGTCTCCCAAGATGATAATATTAGTACAGTACTTTTCTCTCAGGGCTGTTGTTAGGATTAAAAAATTATATATATTTTTATTGAGAGGCAGTCAATCAGTGAATCATTGATCGGCTGCCTCCTACACGCCCCCTACTGGGGATGGAGCTCATAACCCAGGCATGCGCCTTGAAGGAGAACTGATCTCTTTGTTCATAGGAGGATGCTCAACCACTGAGCCACGCCGGCCAGGATGTTAGGATTTCAAACAATAAAGTATATTGAAGTGTTTAACAAATTTTAAGTTTAACATAGACATAGTTTTATTATGTGATCATCTAATTCCCTTTCTTTTATTTTTGTATAATTTTTATTTATTTAATTAGTATATGTTAATTGAGGTAACATTGGTTAGTAACATTATAGAATTTTAAAGTGTACATTACAATTCAATATCTGTATAGCATGTATACATCTAAACTAGATTCCATTCGTTACCATACATTTGACCCCCTTTTATACACTTTGCCCTTGCTATACTCCCTTTTCCCCTCCTGCTCTGGTAACTATCACTCTGTTGTCTGTATCTACGAGTTTTGTTTGTTCATTTGTTTCTTTTTTGTTTTATAGTCCACGTATAAATGAAGTCATATGTTTTTTGTCTTTTTTAATTTTTTTAAATAAATCTTTATTGTTCAGATTATTACAGGTGTTCCTCTCCCCCCCTCCCCCCCATGTTTTTTGTCTTTTTTCATCTGACTTATTCACTTAGCATAATACCCTCAAGGTCCATCCATGTTGTGGTAAATGGCAATATTTCATCTTTTTTTCTTAAATTTTTATTTGCTTATTATTTATTTATTTTTAAATATATTTTTTTATTGATTTCAGAGAGGAAAGGAGAGGGAGAGATAGATGAAAACATCAATGATGAGAGAGAACCATTCATCGGCTGCCTCCTGCATACCCCCTACTGGGGATTGAGCCTGCAACCTGGGCATGGGCCCTTGACCGGAATCAGACCCGGTACCCTTCAGTCCCTTCAGTCTCCTGGAGATGTTCTAACCACTGGTCAGGACTACATATACATCTTCTTTATCCAGTCATTCCTTGATGGACACTTGGGTTTCTTCCATATCTGGGCTATTATAAATATTGTTGCAATGAGCATAGGGGTGCATATGTCTTTTCAAATTACTGTTTTCATATTCTTTGGATAAAACTCGGAAGCCTAATTCCCTTTGTTTTTATTTTCTAGTCAGTATGTAATTCCTGATAATTAGGCTTATCAAGTACCTGGAAACCAGAAAAGGGGGCCCAAAATCATGTTTCAGCTTGGTAACCATGTTATAAATTAATGTATTTAATTTTTTTGTATATAAATCATTGCTCTTATGAGTCCCCAAGCTTGATCATCCCTTTATGAACTGAAAAAACAAATTTTTGAAATCAAGCAAAGCTGAGGAATGAAGTTCAAAGCAGAAGAGGTATACATTGTTTTAATTGGGGCCTTCATGGGAGTAGCATATTAAGTTTTGGCAGGAAGGTCGGTTTGTGCATAGTTTACAAACTTAACTCGTTTTGATGTAAGACCATCTTTTCTTAATGATAGTAGATGGTGTTTATATCGGTTCCAATATAGTATATTGAATATACCATAGCTAGTATTAGCTTTAGCCAGAAAATGTAATAGGGCTACATTTGTAGCCCTTTTAAAATGTCTCCTGCACCTCCACATTCCCCCCCCCCTTATTTCCCCCAACAAGAATAGTAAGTTTTTTTGTTTGTTTTGTTTTGTTTTAGAGAATTAGGAAGAGTATTTAAGCCAAAATGATGACAACTAGGAGGAACAAGATCGCAAATGCTTTTTCCAAGAAAGGTCTGGTCTGCCCCAAGAGAAATTCTAGGTGTTATTTCCTCTCCCAAGTGGGTTTGAAGTTGTATGTAAATTAGCATTGTTTTCCACTGACCGTGAAAGGCTGGTAGTTTACTTGTGGGCAAATACCCGTGCAGTTTTTTTTTCTTTTCTTTTCTTTTTTAATTCTCACCCCAGCCCTAGCCAGTTTGGCTCCCTGGAGAGAGCGTCAGCCTGCGGACTGAAGGGTCCCAGGTTCAATTCTGGTTAAGGGCACATGCTGGGGTTGCGGGCTTGATACCCAGTGGGGGGCGTGCAGGAGGCAGCCGGTCAATGATTGTCTTTCATCACTGATGTTTCTATCTCTCTCTCCCTCTCTGAAATCAGTAAAAAAATATTTAATCCTCTCCCCAGGACACGTATTTATTGATTTGACAAAGAGAGGAAGGGAGACGGGGAGAGAAACATCCGTAGCCTCCCCTACTGGGGTTCGAACCCGCAATCTTGGCATACGTCCCGGCTGGGAATTCAATCCGCAACCCTTCCGCGTAAGGGACGACGCTCCAAGTGAGCCACACCTGGCAAGACCCCTAGCTGTTTTTTTTGCTTTTGTTTTTGCAATAGTCACAAAGGCACTCAGCAGGCACTAACTAAATGCATGCTCCTTGAAGGAAGCCGTTAAGCGTTTCCCAAGACCACACAGATCAAACAAGTGGGGGGAGGGGGATTGAAAGTGCCTATTATATCCAGTTACACTCCCATAACTACTCAAACCGTCTTATTCCGGGCCCAAAGACCGGCTTTCAAGGGTACTTGAAAGGAATGCCCGAGAGGTGAGAGCAAGGAAATCGGGAGAGGTGCCTTTCCCGGCATGCTCTGCAGCACAACGAGGGGCGCCAGACGTATCCCGGCGTGCATCGGGGAGCGCCCAAGGGCGATGGTTCTCAGCTCCTGGAGGGGCACGCGAAGTTAACCCGGTAGGTGTGAGCTTTCTTAGTTTTGAGATCCTGCTTTCTGGTTTTCACTTTATGAATACAACCCCGTAACGGCAGAAATGGAGGTCCTCTAACTGGCCTCCCTTTCCGCGTGCGAACGACTTTCGGCGCCTCTTCGAGCACCGTGCCAGGTGATTAGCGGTTAGGGGCTGGCCTGAGTTGAGCACGTGATCAAAGCTGGCAGCCAATGACTAGTCGGGGGGTCCAGCAGCGCGACGATTCCCGGACCCGTGAGCGGAGCGGCGCGTGGGCCCGCTGCGGTCGGCCCCGGCAGGTACGCGCAGGCGCCCTGGTTGCCACGCGCTCTGTCTTTCCCCACGCGCCCAATGGCGTGGACTTGGCGCGAGGTGTTAAGAGTCTGTTCGGGTGTTTTTGTGGGTAAGGGTAAGGAGAGGGTTGGGGGGCAATGGCGTCACGTGAACGCGACAGCCAATCTCAGGCCGAGGCGCACCCATGGCTTTCCCCGGCGCCCCGGGGTGCGACGTGTTCAGTGAGGTTTGGCTCAGCCCTGACGGCTAGAGCTCTCTTTCGAAGCGCGTGTGCGGTTTCTAAAATCTGGCCGCTGGTTTTCGCGGCGGCCAACACCCCTGCGAGCACGGACGACAAGTTCTCGGCAAAATGGCTGCTGGAAAGAATCGCAGAGCAGGGGGAGCGCTGGGGCCGCGTGAAGGTCACATGACGAGGTTGGCAGCGCGTGCTGCTGGCGCGGGGAAGGGGGTGGTTGGGAGAGGGGAGAGGGGAGAGGGGAGAGGCGTAACCAGTCACGTGCCGTCGACTGCGGTGTCCTGTGGTTTTTCAGCGCCTTTGCTGCGGCGAGACTGTCTGCTTTTACTCCTCCCCCTCGAAGCGTGTCAAGCCTTGCGGAGAATCTGTATGGTGTGGTGGAATAAGCCGAGGTCTGGGAATTAGAGACCTGGAGTCTAAACCTTGGCTGCTTTGGTAATTAGCTAGTCATGTTGCCACTCTTGGTCTCGGTTCTCTCATTTATATTTTAGCTCTGCATGGATTATTTTTTTAAGGTCCTTCGTTTGGTATATGACCTCCACCTAATTCCAGTGTCATGCAGATGACGAAGGAATTAACAGTGAGCAGATTATTCATAATTATGAGACAATTCCATCTCCCCACAAGAAGAAACCCACAACAGCCCCCCCCCCCCACACACACACATTACAGTGATGTAGGAAACTTGGTGGAGGTAACTTGTTAGTATATTCTAGCATGTCTGTCCATATTATCACTAACATTTATACTTTGTAACTGCCCACTTTCTTATTTGAAAACGGTTCTTTTACACATAGAGCTCCTGTGTGTTTCCTGGAAAGGAATCAAGATCAGTATTGTTAATAACTGTGGAGATGGGGAAACACAAGTACTTAGAAGAGACTTGCTAATGGCCCGTTCATTACTCCTAGCTCCAGCTCTTCATTTTACCCAAGATAAAGGCCTTTAGCGAAACGAAGCAGGCATACATTATGCATTTTTCATATCACTCCTTAGGTTTTATGCTACCCTTTGATGTATCTTAAAGAGGTTTTTAATTTTTGGGGGAGCACAAATCTAGAAAACATTTATTAATCATAATAATAGTTTTCACTTTTTAATTTTTTACTTTTCACTTAAAAATATATATTTTGATTGATTTCAGAGAGGAAGGGAGAAGGAGATGGAAACATCAATGATGAGAGAGAATCATTGATTGGCTGCCTCCTGTGCCCCCATGGGGAATTGAACTGTGACTTCCTGATTCATAGGTGGACACTCAACCACTGAGCCACGCTGGCCAGGCAATAGTTTTCTCTTTTGAGCAATTATAATAATAGTTAACATCTTTCTAGCATAGTACTTTATTTTGTTTTAAAAATATTTTTTAATTTATTTCAGAGAGGAAGGGGGAGAGAGAGAAACACCAGTGATGAGAGAGAATCATTGATCAGCTGCCTTTACTAGTACAGTAAAGATTGGAAAACAGCCCATTTTTTAAAGTAGTAAATTTCTGACTTCACATTTTATATTTAAATATTAATTCACCTGGATTTTGTTTTATTTACATTTTAAGGTACAATCCCTGTATTTTTTCAATTGGTTAGCTGATTGTTCTAAAAATAAATGGAGTAAATGAAAAAGAAAGTGTTATATAATTTTGAAATTCTTTTTCAACTATTATGAAACACCACTTTTCTAGTACTAAATAGCCCTGTATAGCCCTGGCCTGTGTGGTTCAGTTGGTTGAGCTTCGTCTTGGATACTGGAGGGTCACTAGTTTGATTGGGTGCCTGAGGGAGGCAACCAATCATAGATGTTTACCTCCCCCCACTTCCTACCTCTCTGTTTAAAATCAATAAAAATATTTTTTAAATAAATAGCCTTATGTATTTCTAAATTTATGATCTGTTCCACTGCTCTGTCTCCTCTAGAGTTACTACTTAATCACAGCTTTATTTGTATATTCACTAGTGTAACTCCCTCCCTCACTTATCTTCCAAAAATTTTCCTACTTCACAGTTTTGTTCCTCCAAATGAACTTTAAAATCATTTTGTCAAGTTTCAAAAGGAATGCTGGTTGGAATTCTGTAAAATTATCAGCCATATGACCTTACGCAGATTACTTAATCTCTCTGTTGCTATTTTCCTCGTTGGTAAATAGAGATAATAGTACTTACTTCATAAGTTTGGTATGAGAACTAAATGAATTAAGACATATTTAGGGGACTCTTTCCCCCTCCCCACCTGGGAGTCTGTGCTGTGAGATTCTTTCCCCGTCCCCAAGTGGGAGTCTGTACTTGTTCTTCAATAAATTTCCACCTTTGCTTTAAAAAAATAAAAAAAAAATACATGTAAAGTACTGTGCTAGAGCCCTAGCCGGTTTGGCTCAGTGGATAAGCGTTGGCCTGCAGACTGAAGGGTCCTGGGTTCGATTCTGGTCAAGGGCACATGCTCGGGTTGTGGGTTCTATCCCCAGTAGGGACAGGCTGGATCCCTAGTAGAGGTGGGCTTGATCCCCTATATCAGTGATCGGCAAACCGCGGCTCGCGAGCCACATGAGGCTCTTTGGCCCCTTGAGTGTGGCTCTTCCGCAAAATACCACGGCCTGGGCGAGTCTATTTTGAAGAAGTGGCATTAGAAGAAGTTTAAGTTTAAAAAATTTGGCTCTCAAAATAAACTTCAATCGTTGTACTGTTGATATTTGGCTCTGTTGACTAATGAGTTTGCCGACCACTGCCCTATATAAATAAGATAGATTAGGGGGTGTGCAGGAGGCAGCTGATTGATGGTACTTCTTTCTCATAAATGTTTCTCTCTCTCTATTCCCCTCCCTTCCTCTCTCCCTAAAAATCAATACAAACATATTAAAAAAAAAGTAAACTAATAGTGAAGTCTAGAATGGTATACATCAAATGTGAACTACCAGTGATTTTTTTTGAGTGGTAGGATTTTTGGATGAATTAATTTTTAATTTTTTGGATGAATTTAAATAAAGAAAATAAACTTTATTTTTTAGAACAGTTCAGATTTATAGAAAAATTGCAAAAATGTTAGTTCCCATATACCCAACACCCAGTTTTCCCTATTAATAATGTTATGTTAGCATGTATTTGTGTCAACTTTTAGTAATCCTGTCCCCTTGAGATCCTCTTAGCTATGATAGTTTCTTAGATTTTCCTTAATTTTGATAGTTTTGAGGAATACTGGCCAGGTATTTTGTAGAGTGTCCCTCAGTTGGGATTTTTTTTATGATTAGACTGGGATTAGAGTATATACTATCAACATGTCTCTCTTGATTTTGACCTTGATCATTGCCTCTGAATTTGATTTTTAAATGTTTGCTATATAGTTTCTAGTTTTTAATAATTGGTATTAACTTATAATATAAAAAGTACTGTAATATTCTGGGTATATCTGTCCATCCTTTATCAATAGCTTTTATAATAAGTATATTGATAAGCCTGATAACACAGAGGATAATGGAAGTTATAGTCAAAGAAAAACAACTGATCAAATTGCTGGAAGGGCTAATTATAGAAAGGAATTAAAGGCATTAGTGCAGTATAGCTTGTTTTAATAGTCTTTTTAAAAAAGTGTATTTTTGCCCTTAACCGGTTTGGCTCAGTGGATAGAGCGTCGGCCTGCAGACTCAAGGGTCCCGGGTTTGGTTCCAGTCAAGGGCATGTACCCTGGTTGCAGGCACATCCCCAGTAGGGGGTATGCAGGAAGCAGCTGGTCAGTGTTTCTCTCTCATCAATGTTTCTGGCTCTCTATCCCTCTCCCTTCCTCTCTGTAAAAACTCAATAATATATATATATTTTTAAAAAGTATATTTTTATTGATGTCAGAGAGGAAGGTGGGGGGGGAGAGAGAGAGGTAGAGAGAGAAAATCATTGATCGGCTGCCTCCTGCATGCCCCACACTGGGATCAAGCCAGCTACCCAGGCATGTGCCCTGACTGGGAATCAAACCGTGACTTCCTGATTCCTAGGTCAGGTTCCTAGGTCAATGCTCAACCACTGAGCCACACCGGCTGGGCTGTCTTTGAAGTGTTTTAGAACTCTATTCTAGGAAGAACAGCCTGGTAATCATGAATTAGATCTAAATTCAAAGGTGTGAAAGGAATTATTCAATTATGCCTAACAGGATGAGAATATAAATAAGGTAGATTAGACTTACTAGGTTAATTTGTTCACTCAAAATTCAGCCCTACTGTATGCCAGGTATTATAACAGATCTAGGGATTGAGCAGTGAATAAGATAGTCTCTACTCTCTTGGAATTTATATTCTAATGGATGGACAGTAAGCTAATAAATAAGATTTCAGATATTGTCAAAGTGCTGTGAAGAAAATAGCACAAGAGGATAGAATGTGGTGGTGGTGGGTTTGGTGGTTCTTTCAGATAGGTTGTTAGGTAAGGCTTCTCAAAGGTAACATTTGAGCATAAAGAGACCCGAGTGATAAGGAGGGAGCCACACTAATGTGGACCACTTCAAGCAGTGGGAATTCTAATGCAAAGACTCAGGTGAAAATTAGTTTGGGATTTTCAAGGAAGTGCAAGAAGGCTAGTGTGCTAGAGTGTGGAAATTGTTGGGGTATTAATTGGTGGTGGTGGTGGGGACATGATATTGGGAAGTTGGTGGGTCTCAGATGGTATAGAGCAGTGGTCGGCAAACCATGGCTCGCGAGCCACATGGGGCTCTTTGGCCCCTTGAGTGTGGCTCTTCCACAAAATGCCACAGCCTGGGCGAGTCTATTTTGAAGAAGTGGCATTAGAAGAAGTTCAAGTTTTAAAAATTTGGCTCTCAAAATAAATTTCAATCGTTGTACTGTTGATATTTGGCTCTGTTGACTGATGAGTTTGCCGACCACTGGTATAGAGCCTTGCAGACCAGAAAGGCACTTATTTTAAGTGTGAAGGGATCCATTGGACAGTTTTATGAAGAAAAATGATAAAGCCCTAGCCAGTGTTTCTCAGTGGTTAGTGTTGCCCTTGCACCAAAGGGTCACAGGTTCAATCCTGGCTCCTGTCTGGGGGAGTTCGGGAGGCAGCCAATTGATGTGTTTCTCTCACATGGATGCTTCTCTCTCTTTCTCTCTTCTCCTCCCCCTCCCCTCCCCTTCCCCTCTCCCCTCTCCCTCCCCCTCTTCTTCCCCCTCCCTCTCCTTTCTCTCCCTGCCCCCCTTGTCCAGACTCCCTTCCTCCTCCCTTCCACTTTCTCTAACAATCAATGGGAAAAATATCCTCCCTTGAGGATTAACAAAAAACAAAAAAGGAAAAGAAAAAAATGTTACAATCTAACTGATTGTTTTAAAAGGTCATTGACTGCTTTATAGGCCAGAGGGCAGCAGGAGATCATTTAGGAAGTTGTTGGAATGATATGAAATATGGTGGCTTAGACAGGGGAGCAAAGATGGAGGGGGTCAGATTCAGAGTATATTTTGAAGGTAGAATGTGCAGATAGATTAGTTATGGGAAGGTAAGAGGAAGTGGAATCAAAGATGACTTTAACGTTTTTAACTAGGGCAACTGGTGCCATGTAAACAGAGATGGAAAACTGGAAGGAGCTAGTCTGGAATTTAAAATGAAGAGTTTAGTCCGATATGTTGAGTTTGAGATGCTCACTAGATATTCAGGAATAGCCATTGTGTACGGAGTTGACTGTTCAAGTCTGGAGCCCAGAATCAAAGTCATGGCTGTGAATATACATTTGGGATACCATCAGTACATAGATGGTGTTGAAATACATGAATCTGGTGAGATCAGCCAAGGAATAGTGAAGAGGGCCAATGACTGAGCCTTGAGATGCAGTTGAAAGCAAGGACAGAGGAATAGGTTACCTTAGATTTCTTTTGTGTCTGCATCAGCACAGTCAATATGGTGTAATATTAAATAATGCCTTTGAGATGATTGTAATGTAACCTAGGTTCTTCCTGTTATGTGAACTGATTCTTCAGGTTTTTGTCACTGTATTGCTTGAAGATTTCCACTTTGTCTCCATTACTTAGGGGCATAAACTACAAATTTCATAGCTTAGCTTATCAGACCCATCAGGGTCTGACTCTACCCCACCTTTTTCCTTTTTTCCTCTCTGCTCTTTAACACTCCTGCCATGCTCAATATGCTCTATCCAGTAGCCCTATAATACTCTTTCCCCGCCCCGTTTTTAAAAAAAATCTATTTTTATTGATTTCAGAGATTAAGGGGAGAGATAGAAACATCAATGATGAGAATCATTGATTGGATGCTTCCTGCACACACCCCACTGAGGATCGAGCAGGCAACCTGGACATGTGCCCTGACTGGAATTGAACTGTGACCTCCTGGTTCACAGTTTGACGCTCAACCACTGAGCCACACCTGCTGGGTGTCTTTCTCCTCTTTGCCTCAAACCCCTAATGAGTCTTCAATGTCCAGCTTAAATTTGCTATGTCATTTCCCTAGATTTCCACAGATAGAAGTTGGCTCCTCTTTGCACGGTACTTCCTCAGCTCTATTGTTTAGTGCTTTATAGCAGTACAGAATCAGTTGATATTTTCACTGTTTTTTTTAATTCATTTGTTTCTTCAGTATTTGGCATGTGGTAGATACTCAATTATAATGCTTTGAAAAAGTTTAGAAGTTTTGTGTTGGTAAAAGAGAATAAATAATTAAAAACATATCTTAAAGTACACAATCAATAGCGATCATTAGCTGAATATTTTAGGATCTTTTTTTATGGTGAGTTTTTGCTTTTAATGATACTCGTGATGAAATTTAGCCAGTACAAAGTTGTTTTTTAAAATGTTTCTTATTAATTTCAGAGAGGAAGGGAGAGAAACATCAATGATGAAAGAGAATCATTGATTGCTGCTTCCTGCATGCCCCCTACTGGGGATCGAGCCCTCAACCTAGGCATGTGCCCTGATTGGGAATTGAACCCGGGACCTTTCAGTCCGCAGGCTGACCCTCTATCCACTGAGCCAAACCGACCAGGGTGCCGGTAAAAAGTTTAATGAAGTGATAGCAATTAGGAGTTTTAGTTCAGAGACATTTTAGGAATGTATTAATCTCTAGGACTGAATAATGCTTATTCTTTGGAGGCAAGCTATTATAATATTCTTTCTTCACTTGCCCACTTTCCCGCCCACCTTCTCAGTAGTCAGGAATTCTATTTTAACATTATACGTGTACTTTGAGCTCTTTGCTGGAGAAGAAACCTAGTGTAATAAGTTTAGTGGAATCAGCAGTACTCTCCCCAGGAATGTCCATTAAACTGTTGCATAGAGGGAGGTTTAATTGTGTGAATTATAGGTGTGAGAGTTTCAGTCTGTGAGCTCAAAGTAGGGTTAGTTATTTTGTCATTCAATCATAAGCATGTATTGAGCACCTACCATATATGGGTATTGAATGAGATGCTATGGGGGACATACAAAAGAAATAAAAGACATGGTTCCCTGCACATGAATTCCTGACAGTTTAGTTGAGGAACTGAAACATAACATTAGCAAGGAATGTAATCTTAGCAAGCAAATGTATTAATAAGTGAAAAGTATTGTGGTATAAATTAAGGACTTTGCATTTCTTAAGCCCGTAATTATAGACTATTATATACCATCTTATCTCACATCAATTTTCAACATTTTGACTTGACCTGCAAGTTATGCAATTTCTCCTATCCTTTAAAATATATAATTTCAATAAGATAGTGATTTGGCTTTTTGTTTGATGTGATGAAAGCCCTGCCAGTACATTGCATTCAGACATTTTATTCTTTCACATCAATAAAGCAAATACGTAAGGTACAATGTCACTTATCCCTTATAAGTGTGACAGAGACATATACTTTCATAGTTTTTTATGTGTAGCTTTTCCTAGACATATTTTCTCCCACCAAAGGGTAGGGGGAGGAGATTATAGAACCTAGAGAACAAATGATGTGTGTGTGTATGAATATGAGTTTAAAAGTACAGTTGACTTTCTATGTGTTGACTAGAGGCCCAATGCACGAAGATTCGTGCAAGAATGGGCCTTCCTTCCCCTGGTTGCTGGCATCGCCTTTGCTCTGGCCAGAGCCACCTTTCCGCTTCGGCCCAGAGCTGCCTTTCCGCCTTCCCATGCTGCCCAGAGGCCTGGAGTGGCTGGAGTGGCACGGAACGCCTGCGTCATTGCCATGGTGATGATGCAAGTGTCCCGCTCTGCACCCGGCCACTCAGTGCCTGTGTGTGCAAATTAACCCGTCATCTTTGTTGGGTTAATTTGCATACTCACTCCTGATTGGCTGTTGGGCGTCGTGAAGGTACAGTCAATTAGCATGTTACTTTTTTATTAGGTAGATTGATTTGAGAAAGAGAGGAAGGGAGAGAGGGGGGATTGTTGTTCTGCTTATTTGTGCATTCATTGGTTGATTTTTTTTTTGGTTTTTATTTTTCTTAAATAGATCTTTATTGTTCAGATTATTACAGTTGTTCCTCATTTTTCCCCCATAGCTCCCCTCCACCCAGTTCCAACCCCACCCTCTGCCCTTACTGCCCCCCACCCCGTCCTCATCCACAGGTGTACGATTTTTGTCCAGTCTCTTCCCACACCCCCACACCCCTTTCCCTCTGAGAATTGTCAGTCCACTCCCTTTCTATGCCCCTGATTCTATTATATTCACCAGTTTATTCTGTCCATCAGATTTTTTATTCACTTGATTTGTAGATTCACTTGTTGATAGATATGCATTTGTTGTTCATAATTTTTATCTTTACCTTTTTCTTCTTCTTCCTCTTCTTAAAGAATACCTTTCAGCATTTCATATAATACTGGTTTGGTGTTGATGAACTCCTTTAGTTTTTTCTTATCTGTGAAGCTCTTTATCTGACCTTCAATTCTGAATGATAATTTTGCTGGGTAGAGTAATCTTAGTATTCACTGGTTGATTCTTTTTATTTTTTTATATTTAAAATCTTTATGGTTGAGAGTATTACAGATGTCTCCCTTTTCCCATCTGCATTACCCCCGCCCCATCCTAGGCCTTCACCACCCTATTGTCTGTGTCCATAGGTAATGCGTAACTATATATATAAAACCCTAATATGCAAATAGACCGAACGGCGGAACAACCGAACAACCAAACAATGAACAGTCGGTTGCCATGACGTGCGCTGACATCCAGGGGGTGCACGCGGAACATGGTGGGTGTTGGCAGCAGGCAGCAGAGCATGAAACATCGGCCACGGTGGGATAGTGGAGCAGGTGAGTGGGGGTGCTAGACCAAGGCAGGGCACTGGTCACTGTCATCAGGGTAAGCCTCTGGTGGTTACTGAAAATTCTTTGCTCCTGCATGCTGTGGTCACGCCGGGTGCTTACACCTGCTGCCAATGCCGGCCCTGCTTACATCTGCTGCTGGCACCGTCAGCAGGTGCAAGTGGCGGCTGTTGGCCCCGAGCGCCCCTCAAGGCTTCTCCACTTCCCCCTGCTCCTGAGGGGCGATTGGGGCCTGCAGCCACCTCTCGCACCCAGTGCTGGCAACTGCCCCGCTTGCACCTGCTGCTGGCACCAGAGCTGCTGCTTGCACCCACTGCTGGCTCAAGCCCGCTCACATATGTAACTGGAGCCAGAGCTGGAGCCGATGCTCACACCCACTGCTGACACCCAGTGCTGGTCCTGATCGCTCAGCGTCTTCAGTGGGTGCAGGTAGTGGCTGCTCGCTCTGATCGCCCTTGAGGGCTTCTCCACCTCCCCCTGCTCCTGAGGGGTGATCGGGGCAGCAACCGCTGCTCACACCCGCTGCTGGCACTGGCCCCAATCATTCCACGCCATCAGCAGGTGCGAGTGGGGCTGGCGCCATCAGCGTGTGGGAGCAGGAGCAGGGCTGCCGGCAGACAGGGGACCGGGGGCTGTGGTGGGAGGGGCTGGGCAGGGCCCAGAGGATGGACTGAGACCCACCCCAGTCCCACCGTAGCCTCGCAGCCCACAGTTCCATTCAAGGTGCAACTGGGCCCCTAGCATGCATATAAGATCTTGGGTTAATCTCTTCCCCTGCACCTCCCTCCCCCCTTCCCTCTGAGATTCGTCAGTCTCTTCCATGTTTCCATGTCTCTGATTCTATTTTATTCATCAGTTTATTTTGTTCATTATATTCCTTGTTTATTTTGATTTTTTAGATTCAATTGTTGATAGATATGTACTTATTGTCATTTTAATTGTTCATATTTCCTATCCCCCCCCTTCCTTTTCTTCTTCTTCTTAAAGAATACCCTTCAACATTTCATGTAATACAGGTTTGGTGGTGGTGAACTCCTTTAGCTTTTTCTTGTCTGTGAAGCTCTTTATCTGACCTTCAACTCTGAATGTTAGCTTTGCTGGGTAGAGTAATCTTGGTTGTAGGTCCTTGCTTTTCATCACTTTGAATATTTCTTGCCACTCCCTTCTGACCTGAAAAGTTTCTGACTGGAATCGAACCTGGGACCCTTCAGTCCGCAGACTGATGCTCTATCCACTGAGCCAGAAATCAGTTGATAGTCGTATGGATGCTGCCTTGTAGGTGTGGGGAAGTAGGTACTCTCATACATTATGTCTAGAAAGATATATTGGCTTATTAGGTGTGCAGTTTGACAACATTTATCAAATTTTAAAAGTACATACATTATTTCACTTTTTGGTATCTGTCATTTCTAGAAATGTTAACAGTTACATAAGAAATATAAACAGTTCCTCCCCGTATGTCCCTAGGTTCCCCAAAGCTGCCCACTCCCCCTTCCCCCACCCTGGAGCTCAGAGAAGCTAGACATATTTATTCATGTGTGGGCCCTTTAAGATGAACACCTGGGACTCCAGTAGCCTCCAGCCACAATCCCTGCTAGTTTTTACAGCCTGAAGTTATGGGGTCTTCTCTTCCCAGTGTGGAACCCTGGGCTGGGCGTTTGGTGTGGGACTGGGAACCCCTGCTTCTCACTGGAGGCCTTGGAGATATTACTCTGGATTAAAAACACGCCACATGGGGGTGTTGGACCAGCCTGTTCTATGCCCTCCTACTAGTCTCGATGTGCTTTCTTCTTTACTTCTGAAGTGAGTTTGTCAACCACTGGTTTATAGGTTGATGCTCAACCACTGAGCCATGTTAGCTGAGCTGGATTACTTTTATTTCTCCTTGTCTGATTGCTGTGGCTAGGACTTCCAGTACTATCTATACTAATAATAGAGAAATATGCAAATTGCCTGTGAAGCCATCACATAACGACCAATCAGGACGGAGGCGGGGCCATGGGGGAGCGCTCTCAGCATGCCTGTGCTGGGGGTCTGAAGGGCGCAGAGAGGAAGGGTAAGCAGATAGGCAGTTAGGGGGATCAGGCCAGGAGGAGAGAGCAGTTAGGGTCATCAGGCCGGCAGGGGAGCAATTAGGGGCATCAGGCAGGCAGGCAGGTGAGCGGTTAGGAGCCAGTGGTTCTGGATTGAGAGAGGGATCCTGTATTGGAGAGGGTGCAGGCTGGGCTGAGGGATCCCCTGCCCCATGCACCAGGCCTCTAGTTGTATATTATAAAAGCCTAATATGCCAAGTGTCCGTTCGACCAGTCAGCCATTCAACCAATCAAAGTGTAATATGCTAATGATATCCTAAGGCCGCTCAACTGCTCACTATGATGTCCACTGACTACCAGGGGGGCAGTTGCTCCAACCGTAGGTTAGCTTGTTGCTGGGGTCTGGCTGATCGGGACTGAGTGAGACAGGCCAGACATGCCCTGGAGCCACTCCTGTGGTCCCTCCCCAGCTGGTCAACCTCCCGCATCCCTCCCTGCCCTGATCATGCACCAGTGAGGTCCCTTGGCCTGGCCTGTACCCTCTTGCAATCTGGGAACTCTTGGGAGATGTCGGAGAGCCAGTTTCGGCCCGATGCTGCAGGTCAGGCCAAGGGACCCCTCTGGTGCACAAATTCGTGTGTGGGGCCTCTAGTGTTGAATAAGAGTGGTAAAAGCAGACATCCCTGTCTTGTTCCTGTTCTTAGGGGAGAAGGGAATCCTAGTACATTGTTAGTGGGAATGTAAACTGGTGCAGCCATTATGGAAAACAGTATGGAGTTTCCTCAAAAAATTAAATATGGAACTGCCATTTAACCCAGTGAACCCACTTCTAGGAATATATCCTAAGAAACCCAAAACACCAGTCAGAAAGAATGTATGCACCCCTATGTTCACAGCAGCACAATTTACAATAGCTAAGATCTGGACAGCCCAACTGCCCATCAGTAGATGAATGGGTAAAAAAGCTGTGGTACATTCATACCATGGACTATTATGCAGCAGTAAAAAAAGAAGAATCTCTTACCCTTTGAGACAGCATGGAGGGATCTGGAGAGTATCATGCTAAGTGAAATAAGTCAGTCAGAGATAGACAAGTATCACATGATCTCACTCATTTGTGGAGTGTAAGTAACAAAATAAACTGGTGAATGGAGTGGATCCAGACACATGAAAGCATGGAACAGAGTACAGCATCATTTCTGATTTTATTTATTTGGGTCCTTCTTTTTGTTTCTTGATGAGTCTGGCTAACGGGTCATCAATTTTCTTTATCTTTTCAAAGAACCAGTTCTTGGCTTTATTGATTTTTATATTTTTGTATTTTTTTTAGTGTCTAGGTTAATTATTTCTGCTCTAATCTTTATTATTTTCTTTCTTCTACTTATCCTGGGCTTTTCTTGCTATTCTCTTTCTAGTTCTTTAAGTTGTAGAGTTAAATAGTTTATTGTTGATTTTTCTTGCCTTTTGACTTATGCCTGTAGTGCTGTGAACTTCCCTCTGAGGACTGCTTTTGCTGTGCCCCAGAGATTTTGGATGGTTGTGTGTTCATTTTCATTTGTTTGTAGTTCTTTAAGTTGTAGTGTTAAATAGTTTATTGTTAATTTTTCTTTTCTTTTGAGGTTGGCCTGTAGTGCTATGAAATTATGAAATTTCTTCTCAGGACTGCTTTTGCTCTGTCCCAGAGATTTTGGGCTGTGGAGTGTTCATTTTCATTTGTTTCCTTGAAGTTTTTTGTTTCTTTCTTAATCTCATTGGTAATTATTCATCTATAATAACCTATAGTAATAAAAGCATAATATGCTAATTAGATTGGACAGCCAAATGACCTTCTGGACGCCTTTCCAGATGACCTCCTGGATGAAGCCGGGGCTGCGAGGGCCGAGGCAGCGGCTGAGGCAAGCCATGGTGGCTGCAAGGGCTGAGCCCCTTGCATGAATTTTGTGCATCAGGCCTCTAGTTGTTTAATAACATGCTATTTAGCCTCTATGTATTTGAATGTTTTTGGGTTTTTTTACTGTAGTTGATTTCTAATTTCATTACACTGTGATCTGAGAAGATGCTTGATATGATTTCAATCTTCTTGAACTTGTAGAAACTTGTTTTGTGTCCTAACATGTGGTCTATCTTTGTGAATGATCCATGTGCACTTGAGACGATTATATATTCTGCTGCTTTGTGGTGAAATGTTCTATAAATGCCAATTAAATCCACCTGATCCAGTATGTCCTTTAGAGTCACTGTTTCTTGTTAAGGATTTGTCTGGAAGATCCATGCAGTGAAGTCAGCAGGGTGTTAAAGGTCCTCTCCTATGACTGTATTGTTGTCAAACTCTCCCATAAAGTACTCTAGTAGTATTTTTAATATACAGTAGGTCCTCGGGTTACGTCAGAGATCTGTTCCTCAGGCGCAACGTAATGCAATTTTCGCCATAAGTCGGAACCCACCTACATAAGCACCTATGTCATTCACGTGGAACACATACACAGTAGTAATGAAGTGAAACAGTAAAAAAAATTGAAAAGAAAGAACAATTCCTGACCTTTACTTGTGGTAAATAAATAATAAAAAACATAAAGCACCTTTGTACATGCGTCGAAATGACGAAATTTATAAAAAATGGGAGATGGCAATGTAACCACACAATGAGATAGGTCAAGTCTGACGTAACCCAAGGACTGCCTGTATATATTTTTATTGATTTCACAGAGGAAGGGAGAGGGAGAGAGATAGAAACATCAATGATGAAAGATAATCAATCATTGATTAGCTGCCTCCTGCATGCCCCACACTAGGGATTGAGCCCACAACCCGGGCATGTGCCCTGAGGAGGAATTGAACCATGACCTCTTGGTTCATAGGTCAGTGCTCAACCACTGAGCCAGGCCAAAACTGGTTTAAAGTCCCAGATAGTGGAGACCGAACCAAGATGGCGGCATAGGTAAACAACTAAACTGCTGCCTCACAAAACAATTTCAAAACTACAACTAAAGGACAAAACGTCTATCACCCAGAACCACGGGAAAGCTGGCTGAGTGGAAGTTCTACAACTAGAAGGAAAGAGAAAAGAGCATTGAGACGTGCACAAGCACTGAAAAGCTGAGGTACAGAGGCACGCGGAACGGGCTGGCGGTGGGCAACTGGGTGTGCTGCTTTTTTCAACCCGAAGGGAGACAAGCTCCCGATTACTCTGAACTCCAGTTTCTGGGGCGACGCTGGGGACCCAGACTCCTATGGGGAGAAGCTGGACTGTCTGCCATTGGGTCGGAAAGTGAGGGTGGCTTTCTTGCAGAGGTGCACACAGCAATCATTGTTTAGTGTGCTGGGGCGCGGGATGTGGGGACTTGGGCACGCGGAGACGCAGAGACGCTGACTGGTAGCCATTGCTGTTTGCCACACCCTAGCCTAGTGACTCCCAGAAACCCCGCCCCACACAATGTACAAACCCACCCAAGCTCCACGCAGTCGCTTGTGCATATAAATGGCCTGCCCTATTGCAGCTTAACCTAACAAACTGCAGCTCTGGTCAGACAGCTCCAGAATCTCCAAACCCCAAGCAAAGAGGAGAAAGCTGTAGTTCTCGCTGTAGCTCCTGCTGGGTGGCCTCAGACAGTAGCTGACCTGCACCCCATTGGAGATCCAGAAGCTAATGTATGTAGTGGTCAGTGTGAGACGACACCAGATTTAAACTATTCACATCCATAAGTGACACATTCAAGAGGCAGACTCAGCACCAAAGCCCCACTGAAACAAGTGCTGCCCCATAAGCGTGTCTCCAGCACAGCAGTTCTTCCATTATAGACACAGCGGGTCCTCATAGCCATTTGGCCTGGAGGTCAATTCCTCCCAATGTACCAACAGCAATCAAGGCTTAACCTCTACACCAAGACTTTTCACTCAGCCCACAAAGGGGTGCACCAAGAGTGTCCACCTCAGGTGATAGGCTGAACCACTGGTCACCTACCACAGAAAACCACTTCATCAACACAGGGAAGCAGCAAAATGAAGAGACAAAGAAACATGTCACAAATGAAAGAAATGGAGGAGAGCAAACTACTGGACATAGAGTTCAAAACCACATTTATAAGGTTACTCAAGAATCTTCTAAAAACCGCCAAGAAACTTGATGAGACCTCCAAGGAGCTTAGTGAGACCTTCAAGGACCTTAATGAGAATGCCCCCCCCCCCAAAAAAAAAAAAAAGGAAAAGGAGCAATCAGAAATTAAGCAAACACTGTCTGAAATAAAGAATATACAGAAATTCAACTGTAGATCAAAGGACCCCAAGAATCAAACGAAAGATCTGAAATATGGAACAGAAAATACCCAACCAGAAAAACAAAAAGAAAAAAGAACCCAAAAATATGAAGATAGTGTAAGGATCCTCTGGGACAACTTTAAGTGTACCAACATCCGGATTATTGGGGTGCCAGAAGAAGAGAGAGAGCAAAATATTGAAAACCTATTAGAAGAAATAATGACAGAAAACTTACCCTACCTGGTGAAAGAAATAGACTTACAAGTCCAGGAAGTGCAGAGAACCTCAAACAAGAGGAATCCAAAGAGGACCACACCAAGACACATCATAATTAAAATGCCAAAAGCAAAAGACAAAGAGAGAATCTTGAAAGCAGCAAGAGAAAAACACTTAGTTACTTACAAGGGAGTACCCATAGGACTGTCAGCTGATTTCTCAACAGAAACTATGCAGGCCAGACGGGAGTGGCAAGAAATTTTCAAAGTGATGAATAGCAAGGACCTACAACCAAGATTACCCAGCAAAGCTATCATTCAGAATTGAAGGGCAGATAAAGAGCTTCACAGATAAGAAAAAGCTAAAGGAGTTCACCACCACCAAACCAGGATTACATGAAATGCTGAAGAGTATTTTTTAAGAAGAGGAAAAAGAAGAAAAAGGTAAATATAAAAATCATGAACAACAAAATGACAATAAATTCAGTCCTACCAACAAGTGAATCTAAAAATCAAGTGAATAAAAAATCTGATGAACAGGATGGACTCATGAATATAATAGAATCAGGGACATAGAAAGGGAGTGGTCTGACAATTCTCATGGGAAGGGGGTGTGAGGGGTGTGGGAAGAGATTGGACAAAAATCTTACACCTATGGATGAAGACAGTGGCAGGGGGTAAGGGCATGGGGTGGGATGGGGAATCAGGTGGAGGGGAGCTATGGGGGGGGGAAGAGGAACACCTGTAATAATCTGAACAATAAAGATTTATTAAAAAAAAAAAAGAAAAACAATGGGAAAAATAGCCTCAGGTGAGAATTAACACAAAATAAAACAAACAAACAAATAAATAAAATCTGGCCAAAAAGTAAAATAAAATATAGGCCCAGATAGTATGTGACTTGATCTCATAGAGGTAGTAAAAGCTTTTTATAAAGTTAAAGGCCATATTCTGGGTGAGAGATTGATGTCCTCCGCAGAGTTGAAGTTCCTTGTTGGGTAAATGCTCCCAGGAGGAATGTGGTCAAGGGCTGGTTGTGTCTAATGACTCCCCTTATGCTTGTAGAAGGACTATAAACCTACTAGAGGCCCAGTGCACGATATTTGTGCACTTAGGGTTGGGGGGTCCCTCAGCCTGGCCTGTGCCCCCTCACAGTCCAGGATCCCTTGGGGGATGTCCGCTTCCCCAGCTTCTGGCTGAGCAGCACTCCCCCTGTGGGAGTGCACTGAGCACCAGGGGCAGCTCCTGCGTTGAGCGTCTGCCCCCTGGTGTTCAGTGCACATCATACCAACCAGTTGTTCTGCAGTTTGGTTGATTTGCATATTAGGGTTTTATTATATAGGATAGGATGTTGCAGGGATATGGTGACAAGGATCATTTTAGAATAGAGTGGTTATCAGTTTAAAACGGAATGGTTTATGTATATAAATAAGAAGCAAACAGAAATAACTGTTGTGTTAGGATGCTGGTATGTTGGTTAATGTTATATTTTAAAACTAGGGGCCCAGTGTATGAATTTGTGAACCTTGAAAGGAACTGTGGGCCACGAGGCTGAGTTGGACACAGGGGTGGGTCTCAGCCTATCTTCTGCGTCCCCACTTGGGGCTGGTGCCAGCAGCAGGTGTGAGCAGGGCTGAAGCCCTCAGGGGCGACTGGGGGTGGCAGCGTCCACTTGCACCTGCTGATGGTGCCAAGCGATCAGGACTGGTACTGGGCATCGGCAGTGGGTGTGAGTGGTGGCTCTGGCGCTGGCGGTGGCTGCGAGTGGGGATGTCACCAGCAGCGGGTGTGAGTGGCGGCTGTTGGCCCCGATCGCCCCTCAGGAGCAGGGGGAGGTGGAGAAGCCTTGAGAGGCGATTGGGGCCAATAGCCACTGCTTGCATCTGCTGATGGCACCGAGTGATCTCGGTGCGAGTGCCGGATGGGACTGCGGCATGCGGGAGCAAAGAATTTTCGGTAACCACCGGAGGCTTGCCCTGATGACGGTGACTGGTGCCCCGCCTTGGTCTGGCACCCCTGCTCACCTGCTCCACCATCCCTCCATGGCCGACGCCTGCCATGTTCGGCACTTTGCTGTCTGCTGCCCACGCCCACCATGTTCTTCGCGCATCCCCTGGTGGTCAGCGCACATCATAGCAACCAGTTGTTCGGTTGTTCCTCCATTTGGTCTATTTGCATATTAGCTTTTTATTATATAGGATAAGGATTTTTGGAGAATTTCTGTGTGAATTAATAGTCTAGGTTACAAGTGATAGAAAACCCAAACCGAACTGGCTTAGGAAAAGAATATTTTTGTCATACGTTACTGACAAATCCAAGGAGAACACTGGCTTCAGGCATGGCTTTTGTAGTTTAGATGATGTCATTGGAGACCTTATCTTATTCCTTCTCTGAACTCAGATCTGCTTTCCATTGTGTTTTGATTGACCTTTAGGTTTCATATGGCAGCAAGGTGGCTGAAATAGCTACAATTATCCTTCCATTTCAAGTGCAATAGAAAGCACTCTTCATCCAACAACTCAAACAAAAGTCCTGACTCTGATTGTCACTGACTAAATGAGCCATGTGTTCGTCTGTGATCCAGTTATAGCCAGGGGAATGTAATGCTTTAACTTATGTCTAGGTCACTAGTAGGGGTTAGAATCATTATATCTCCCACTGCTTTGGATCTCTTTAATTTACAGAAGAATAGTCTTATATCTTTAAATTCTCCTCTGTGTCTAGATTGTTTCTTTCATAGAACAATCTGGATATTTGAAATTTTGTTCATTTGGTATTTTTACAACAAATGAAGTGAGTACTGAGCTTTGTGAAGGGCACAGTTCTAGGCACTTTTGGCAATCCTAAATAAAATAAACCTAGTTTTTGCTTTCAAGGAGGTGACTGCCTTAGAAGGGGTTATTAGTATGTGTTAGGCTTTTTCCATCAAAAGGAGATATTTTGGTTTCTTTAAGGATTGGATGCACACCCTAGCTGGTTTGCCTCTGGATAGAGCATGGGCCTGCAGACTGAAAGGTCCGGGTTCGATTTCAGTCAAGGGCACATGCCTGGGTTATGGGTTCGATCCCCAGTGGGGGGCATGCAGAAGGCAGCCAATCAGTTATTCTCTCTAATCATTGATGTTTCTCTCTCTCCCCCACTCTCCTTTCCTCTCTGAAATCAATAAGAATACATTTTAAAAAAACCTTTAAAAAGAAGAATTGGATGCTCATTGCACAGGTCCACATGGAGCTTGGATCCCACAGTAATCCAAGATGAGCAGTGTGGATCCAGGCCTCAGAAAGATTGGGATGGACTTAGGGAACTGGAAAGATCTGAAGCTATAGAGACTGTTTTTTTACCTCCTTTTTAGCATGAGAATTTGTCATTTTTCCCTGCATTGGGGTTTCTTTATTTGTTTTTATTCCTCACCCAAGGGTGTGTTTTTATTGAATTTAGAGAGAGAAGAAGAGAGGGGGAGAGATAAATCTTGATGTGAGAAACATCAATCACTTGCCTCCAGTACATATTCCAACTGGGGATGGAACTCACAAACTGAGTATGTGCCCTGATGGGAAATTGAACCTGAGCCCTTTGGTGCAAGAGATGATGCTCCAACCAACTGAACTGCATGGGTCAGAGTGCCTTGTGGTTTCTTAATGTCTTTTTTGGGTCTGGTTATACCATTTCTGTCTTACCCAGCACCTGACTTCATGCTCTTTTTTAAAAAAAATTAAATCTTTATTGTTCAGATTATTACAATTGTTCCTCCCCGCCCCCCATAGCTTCCCCTTCTCTCGGTTCCCACCCCTGCCCTAACCCCCCCCCCCGCCCCGTCCTCATCCATAGGTGTATAATTTTTTTCCAGTTTCGTCCCGCATCCCCCACACCCCTTTCCCCCCGAGGATTGTCAGTCCACTCCCTTTCTGTGCCCTTGATTCTATTATATTCACCAGATTATTCTGTTCATCAGATTTTTTATTCACTTGATTTTTAGATTCACTTATTGATAGATACGTATTTGTTCCTAATTTTTATCTTTACCTTTTTCTTCTTCCTCTTCTTAAAGAATACTTTTCAGCATCCTATCTAATAAAAGAGTAATATGCAAGTTGACCATCACTCCAACACACAAGATGGCTTCCCCCATGTGGTCAAAGATGGCTGCCCCCATGTGGACACAAGATGCCACCACAAGATGGCCAGCAGGGGAGGACAGTTGGGAGGGACCAGGCCAGCAAGGGAGGGCAGTTGGGGGGGACCCAGGCCTGCAGGGGAGGGCAGTTAGGGGCAATCAGGCTGGCAGGGGAGCAGTTAGGCATCAACCAGGCTGGCAGGGGAGTGGTTAGGGGGTGATCAGGCTGGCAGGCAGAAGCAGTTAGGGGCAATCTGGAAAGCAGGCAGGCAAGCAGTTGGGACCCAGGAGTCCTGGATTATGAGAGGGCAGTCGGACATCCCTTGAGGGGTCCCAGATTGGAGAGGGTGCAGGCTGGGCTGAGGGACAACCCTCCCACCCCGTGCACGAATTTCATGCACTGGGCCTCTAGTTTCATATAATACTGGTTTGGCGGTGATGAACTCCTTTAGCTTTTTCTTATCTGTGAAGCTCTTTATCTGACCTTCAATTCTGAATGATAGCTTTGCTGGGTAGAGTAATCTTGGTTGTAGGTCCTTGTTATTCATCACTTTGAATATTTCTTGCCACTCCCGTCTGGCCTGCATAGTTTCTGTTGAGAAATCAGCTGACAGTCGTATGGGTGCTCCCTTGTAGGTAATTAACTGTTTTTCTCTTGCTGCTTTTAATATTCTCTCTTTGTCTTTTGCTCTTGGCATTTTAATTATGATGTGTCTTGGTGTGGTCCTCTTTGGATTCCTCTTGTTTGAGGTTCTCTGCACTTCCTGGACTTGTAAGTCTATTTCTTTCACCAGGTGGGGAAGTTTTCAGTCATTATTTCTTGAAATAGGTTTTCAGTATCTTGCTCTCTCTCTTCTTCTGGCACCCCCATAATTCAGATGTCGGTATGCTTTAGGTTGTCCCAGAGGCTCCTTACACTATCTTCATATTTTTGGATTCTTCTTTCTTTTTGCTTTTCTGGTTGAGTGTTTTTTGCTTCTTCGTATTTCAAATCTTTGACTTGATTCTTGCGATCCTCTAGCCTGCTGTTGGATCTCTGTATATTATTTTTTATTTCAGTCAGTGTATGCTTAATTTCTAGTTGTTCCTTTTTCATATCCTTGAGGGTCTCAGTAAATTTATTGGCCTTTTCTAGAAAATTCTTGAAACACCGTATAACCGTGGTTTTAAACTCTATATCCAGTCATTTGCTTTCCTCCATTTCTTTAATTTGTGACCTGTTTCTTTGTCTCCACATTTTGGCTCCTTCCCTGAGTTGATAGAGTGGCTTTGTGTGCTAGTTGTCCTATAGGTCCCAGTGGCTCAGCCTCCCCAGTTACCTGAGGTGGACACTCTTGGTGCACCTCTTTGTGGGCTGTGTGTGTAGTCTTGTTGTGGTTAAGCCTTGATTGTTGTTGGTATCACTGGGAGGAATTGACCTCCAGGCCAACTGGCTGTTAGGATCAGCTGTGTCTACAATGGGACACCCTTATGGGGCAAGAATTGGTTCAGTGGGTCTTTGGTACTCACTGAGTCTGCCCCCCTTGGTGTGTCCCTTATGGATCTGAGGAGTTGTAATCTGGATGGTCCCATTCTGACCACTGAGTACAATGGCTCTTGGATCTTCAAGGAGGTGCTAATTTAGCCTCTGCCTGAGGCTACTCAGCAGGAGCTACGGAGAGATCTGCAGATTCCTCTTCTTTGTTTGGGGTTTGGAGGTGCCCAGATGAGGCCCAGCTGTGAAGCAGTGCAAGCTGCTGTGGGGCGTTGGGCCTTCTTTTGTATGTTCTTGGTCTCTCTGACTCAGCTATAGTTAGGTAAGTTTAGATTTCAAAGGACCATACCATTCATATGCAAAAGCCTCTGCACACAGCTTGGATGGGGTAGAGTCTCAGGGTGGAGCAAACAGCAATGGCTTCCCATCAGCCCTGCCCTAAGAGGTCCCCGGGGTCTCAGTGTCCCTTGGTAATCGCTGCAAGCACCTCTGAGAGAAAGCCAACCTCGAGTTCCACCTGCTGCCAGACAGTCCAGTTTCTCCCCATATGAGTCTGGGTCCCCAGAGTCTCGTCTGGAACTGGAGTTTGGAGCAGTTGGGAGCTTGTGTCTCCCTGCGGATTGAAAAAGCCAACTGAGTACTCAGTTGCCAGCCCTCTCCGTCTGTGTGCGCGCCCCCGTAGCTCTGCACTTTACTTCCGCAGCTCCTCTGAGTCTCAGTGTGCTTTTATCTTTCCTTCTAGTTATAGAATTTCCACTTAGCCAGCCTTCCTGTGGTTCTGGATGATGTCCGTTTTGTCTTTTAGTTGTAGTTTTGAAGTAGTTGTACAAAGCAGCAAGTTCAGGTGTTTACCTATGCCGCCATCTTGGTTTCCTCCCATGCTCTTTTTTTTGTATACGCTTTTTCTTACCTTGTGGTTTCATCTCATATATGGTTTGTGCTATCTTGTGATCTGTTCTCTGGCAATGTATTAGTTTTTGTTCTTGTTTTCCCATTTTCCATTCAGTTGAGAGAGAGTGAGAGAGTGCATTTTTATATGTAAGAGAGAATCTTTGTCATTCTTGTTTGGCTAAATTTTTTTAAAATATATTTTTATTGAATTTTTACAGAGAGGAAGGGAGAGAGAGAGTTAGAAACATCGATGAGAGAGAAACATTGGTCAGCTGCCTCCTGCACGCCCCCTACTGGGGATGTGCCCACAACCCATGTACATGCCCTTGACCGGAATCGAACCTGGGACCTTTCAGTCCGCAGGCTGACGCTCTATCCACTGAGCCAAACCAGTTTCGGCTTGTTTGGCTAATCTTTTTAGAAGTTTTTTCCTCATAGGCTGATGGCTAGTCTGTAGGACTGTTAACCTTGGGTCAGGTGTGTCCACATAGCTAATTAGTTCAGCTCAAGTGCCAGGCCATTTGGTACTTAGGAGATGATCTATATATATAAAAGGCTAATATGCTAAGTGTCCATCTGGGTAATGACCTCAAGTAGCAATGCCCTGCTTCCTCTTCCTAGCAACTACTGGCCTCCTTGCAGTTTCTTCAGCCCAGGAACATGACTTGCTTTTAACCATGTGGAAACATTTCACACGTTAACCAAATGTCTGTGAAGCATTTTCCCATGCCTTATCTCATTTGATCCCTCACAGAAGTCTTGGAGTAGGTAGATAGGAGACTTGGTGGAATCCTATTTTCTTTTCATTAGCTAGAAAATGGAGATTTAGAAACTTGACCTGACTGAAAAGAAGTAAGAATGGTGGACCTTGAAAATGACTTCAGATTTTCTTTAATTTTTTTTTTATTGTTTAAAGTTAAAGTATTACATATAGTAGTACATATATCTCCTTTTTCCCCCATTGAACTTCCCCCAGCCTCCCCTAACCCCTGTCGCATGCCCTTATCCCACCCCCCTCCAGTGTCTTGTGTCCATTGGTTGTGCTTATATTCATGCATACAAGTCCTTTGGTTGATTTCTTTCCCGCACTCCCCAACACTCCCCAGCCTTCCCGCTGTAATTTGACAGTCAGTTCAGTGCTTTACTGCCTCTGTATCTATCTTTTTGTTCCTCAGGTTATAATGTTCTTTATTTTTCATAAATGAGTGCGATCATGTGGTATTTTTTTTCATTGCCTGGCTTATTTCACTTAATATAATGCTCTCCAGTCCCATCCATGATGCTGCAAATGTAAGAATTCCTTCTTTTTTACCGCAGCGTAGTATTCTATTGTGGAGTACCATAGTTTTCTAATCCACTCATCTGCTGATGAGCATTTAGGCTGTTTCCAAATCTTAGCTATGGTGAATTGTGCTGCTATGAACATAGGGGTGCACATATCCTTTCTGATTGGTGTTTCTAGTTTCTTGGGGGTATATTCCTAGAAGTGGAATTACTGGGTCAAAAGGGAGTTCCATTTTTAGTTTTTTGAGGAAACTCCATAGTGTTCTCCAGAGTGGCTGCACCAGTCTACATTCCCACCAGCAGTGCATGAGGGTTCCCTTTTCTCCGCATCCTCGCCGGCACTTGTCGTTTGTTGATGATTGCCATTCTGACAGGTGTGAGAAGGTACTTCATTGTCGTTTTGATTTGCATCTCTCGGATAATTAGTGACTTTGATCATGTTTTCATAGGTCTCTTGGTCTTCCTTCTGTCTTCTTTTGAAAAGATTCTATTTAGGTCCATTGCCCATTTTTTATTGGACCATTTATCTTCGTTTTATTAAGTTGTATAAGTTCCCTGTAGATGTTGGAGATTAAACCTTTATTGGTGATAACATTTGCAAATATGTTCACCCTTACAGTGGGCTTTCTTGTTGTTTTGTTGATGGTCTGGCCTCATGTGTTTCTGTTGAGAAATCAGTCACTAGTCTGATGAGGGATCCTTTGTAGGTAACTTTCTGTCTCTCTCTAGCCGCTTTTAAGATTCTTACTTTGTCGTTGGGTGTTTGCCAGTTTAACTATAATATGCCTTGGCGTTGGTGTTTTGGGGTTCATTTTGCTTGGGACTGTGTGAGCTTCTTGGATTTGTGTGGGTTTTTTCTTCCCTATATCAGGGATGTTTTCTGTCATTATTTCTTCAAACAGGTTTTCTATTCCTTGCTCAGTTTCCTTTCCTTCTGGCACCCCTATTATGCTGATGTTTTTTTGTTTTGTGTTGTTCCAAAGTTCCCTTAGGCTTTCCTCCTGCTTTTTAATTTTTTTTTTCTAGAAGTTGCTCTACTTGGGTATTTTTTCCTAACTTGTCTTCTAGCTCATTGATGCTGTCCTCTGCTTCTTCTAGTCTACTCTTGATGCTTTCTATTGAGTTCTTTACAGCAGCGATGTCATTTTTCATTTCTTCTTGGTTCTTCTTCATTTCTTCTTGGTTGATATACATATTGTCAAATTTGTCTTCCATTCTTTCCAGCCACCTTAATGACCATTTCTCTGAATTCTTTCTCTGACAGGTTGCTTGTCTCCATTTCGTTTACTTCCTTATCTGGTGATGCCTGCTTTTCTTTTATATGTGGGCTGTTTCTTTGTCTCCCCATGATCTCTCTTCTCTGGGTGTCCGGTTATGTAGTTCTCTCTCTCCTGTGTTGCTTTAAAGGCACAAAATACAATGCAACAAGGTACAATGCACAAGGCACTGAACACAAATGTATTCATGATATAACCCCAAATAAAGGTGACCACCAGAGAAAGGCGAATAGGAGAGAAAGAAGAGGAGAAAAAAAAATGGAGTGCAAAAATGAAATTGGGAAAAGGAAAAAACAGTAGGAGAGAAAAGAAAAAGAATAAGAATAAAGAGGGGAACAAACTGTATATGTGGGGAGATAACTTCAATAGAATAGCCACTAATTCCAACAAATGCCAGCAAGAAGTACCTGGAGATGAATGCAAACTATAAACAACAACTACTGTCAAGCGAGGAGAGGGAAAAGAGAAGCAAAAAATAAACAAAAACAAAACAAAAAGAAAAAGCAAGACAATCTCACAAACAAGCATAAAAAATTGATATAATCAACAATCAAGCAAACAACAACAAAAGGACAGAGGAAAAAAATTTTTGGATAGTGAAGAAAAGAGAGAGAGATGTGAATGGACTTGGAGCAGGGGACTGGAAATTAGATATGTAAGTAGGGTGAAATTTTAACAGGGTAAGAAGAAGGAATAGGGAAAATCTAAAGCAGGAATAGGGTAAGAGAAACAGGACAACAAAAGGGGAAAAGTGAGGAAGAGAGTGATGGCATAAAGGTAAGTTGAGATGGAGTAAAATGATGCTAAAGGAAAGATGAAAATAGAATGTAGAACACTAATCCCAAAGTAAAATAAGGAGAAAATAAAATGCCTTTTTTTTAAAAAAAGGTAAAATAGTAGTAGTAATAATACTGATTGAAAATAAAAATGTAATGCACACATCACCATAATCGTTTTTAGAACATTTCAATGCAAAAAGAAACCTTATACCTATTAGCAGCCACTCATTTCCTCTCAATCTCCCCAGACTTAGGCAACCATCAATCTACTTTGTATCTCTATGGAGAAATACAATATTAGGTCTTTTGTGACACTTCTTTCACTTACAATGTTTTCCCGGTTTATCCATGTGTACCATGTATCAGTACTTCATTCCTTTGTATGACTGAGTAATATTCCATTGTATGTATATACCATCTTTTGTTTTATCTTCTTTAGCTGATGGATATATTTGGGTTGTTTTTTCTTTTTGGCTACTGTGAATAATGCTGGTATGAATACTTATGTACATTTTTGGGGGGTGAACATGTGTGTTCATTTTTTTTTTGCGGGGGGGGGGTTCTATACCTAGTAGTGGAATTACTGGGTCATATGGTAACTAACTTTATGAGGAACTGCCAAACTATTTTCCAAAGCACCTGGAAATGGTACACATTGTTCCTACCAACAGAGTATGAGAGATTCAATTTTTCCACATCCGTGTCAACACTTGTTATTATCTGTCTTTTTTATTATAGCCATATTAGTGTGAGTGAAATGGAATCTCATTGTGGTTTTTATTTGTCTTTCCCAAGTCATTGACTTTGAGGATCTTTTCATGTGATTTTTAATTGGTCTTTTGTGTCTCTTCTTTGAAATGTCTGCTCAAGTCCTTTGCCCACTTTTTTTTTTTTTTAAATCCTCATCGAGAATATGTTTTCATTGATTTTAGAGAGAGAGGAAGGGGAAGACAGAGAGAGAGAGAAACATTGATTGGTTGCCTCCTTTATGTGCCCTGACCAGGAATTGAACCTGCAACCTTTTGGTGCGCAGGACGATGCTTCAAACAACTGAGCCACTCTAGCCAGGGCAGCCCATTTTTAAATTGACTTCTTTGTTGTTGTTGAACTGAAAGAGTTCTTTATATATTCTGGATAGTAGTCACCTATCAGATATGTGATTTGCAAATATCTTCTCCCTTTATGTGGATTGTCTTTCACTATATTAATTGGGTCTTTTGATGTACAAAAGTTTTTAATTTTGATGGAGTCAAGTTTATTTACTTTTGTTGCCTGCATTGACAAAATTCAGAATTGTGAAGCTTTCCCCTAATCTTTTCTTCTAAAAGTTTTATAATTTTACTGCTTATATGTAGATCATTGATCTCTTTTAAATTAATTTTTGCATATGATGTAAGATAAGGATCCAACTTTATTCTTTTGTGTGTTTTTAATCCTCACTCGAAGACTTGGTGAGAGACAGAAGAGAGGGAAGAGTGGGAGGGAAAGAGAGAAGAAGAGAGATAGAGAGAAACATCTCTCTCTGTTGCTTTCTGTATGTGTTCTGGCTGGGAATCGAACTTGTAATCTTTGGTGTATGGGTGGACCTTTCAGCCAACTGAGCCACCCTACCAGGGCTGTTGCTCTTTTAATAAAGAATTTCCTCATACTTTGCATAATATGACATTTCTTCATATTTTACCAACTGGCCTAAAACTCCCCATTCATAATAGTGAATTTGGGTTATCCTGGGCTGGAGTGGGTGGTGTCCGGACCTCGGCAGGGGTTTGGTGGCTGCACACCTCCTTGCAGAGCAGTGTGTGATACAGCGAAGGTGCGAGAGAGTTTGGCCGAGCAGGTTGGCTCTGCGCAGCGCCAGTCATGGCTCACAATAACATCCCGCCTCGATGGCTCAACTGTCCACCCTGTGGCCAGCCGGTGGCAGATTCTTACCTCTAAAGGCAATGTTAGGATCAAGATATGATGGTCAAGTAGCTGAAGAAAATTGGTTTTACTCAAGTATGCTCCCAAATTACCTAAAGAGTTTGAAGTTTCCTAGGGTTGCTGTAACAAGTTACTATAAATTGGGTGGCTTAAAACAACAGAACTTTACATTAAAGACAGAATCTTAAAAGCAGCAAGAGAAAAGCAGTTAGTTACCTACAAAGGAGCTCCCATAAGACTGTCAGTTGATTTCTCAGCAGAAACTTTGCATACCCGGAAGGGAGTGGCATGAAATATTCAGTGATGAAAATCAAGAACCTACAACCAAGATTACTCTACCCAGCAAAGTGATAGAAGGACAGGTAAAGAGCTTCCCAGACAAGAAAAAGCTAAAGGAGTTCATTACCACCAAACCAGTATTACAAGAAATGCTAAAAGGGTCTTCTTTAAGAAGAAGAGGAAAAAATAAAATATTGAATAATAAAATGGCAATAAATACATATTTATCAACAATTACTTTAAGCAATTAACTGCCATGCATCCAAAATGGAAACCATCTCCACTGCGTCTATAGACACTTACGGTATACAAAGGGTTAAAGGCAAATGGTTTAAATGCTCCAATCAAACGACACATGGTGACTGGATGGATAACAAAGCAGGACCCTTACGTATGTCTACAAGAGATTCAGTTCAGATCAAAAGATACACAAATTGAAAGTAAAGGGATGAAAAAAGGTATTCCATGAAAATGGAAACAAAACAAAAGATAGGTTAGTAATACTTATACCACACAACATAGACTTTGAAACAAAGGCTATAACAAGAGACAAAGAAGGACCCAGCAAGTCCAATTCTGGGTATTTACCCAAAGAAACTCAAAAATTGTGGTACATCTATACAATGGAATATTACGCTATGGTACAAAAGAAGGAATTCATACCATTTGCAACAGCATGGGATCAGACCGTCAAATCTCAGAGGGAAGGTAGGGGAGGGTTGGGGGTAAGGGGAAGAGATCAACCAAAGGTCTTGTATGCATGCATATAAGCCTAACCAGTGGACACAGACACCAGGGGAGTGAGGGCATGAGTGGAGGGGTGGGGGAAGGAATAGGGGGATAAGGACACATATGTAATACCTTAACAAAGAACAAAAAATTAAAAAAAACTTTAAAAAAAACACGCTAAATTGAAAAGACACATACATCCATATGTTTATTGCAGCATTATTTACTATAACCAAGGTATGGAAGCAACGTAAGTGTCCAACAATAAAATGAATGGATAAAGAAGTGGTGCATGTATACAATGGAATATGATTTAGCCATATAAAAGTGAAATCTTGCCATCTGCAACAACATGGATAGAATTAGAGGGTATTATGCTAAGTGAAATAAGCCATAGAAAGATAAATGCTAGATGATTTTACTTATATATGGAATCTAAACAAACAAGCAGAACAGAAGCAGACTCCTAAGATATAGAGAACATTTTGGAGGGGGTTGGGATCGGTGAAAAAGGTAAAGGGATTAAGAAGTACCAATTGGCCCTACCTGGTTTGGCTCAGTGGATAGAGCTGCGGCCTGCGGACTGGGAGGTCCTGGGTTCGATTCCGGCCAAGGGCACATGCCCGGGTTGCGGGCTCAATCCCCACTAGGGGGCGTGCAGGGGGCAGCCAATCAATGATTCTCTCTCATCATTGATGTTTCTATCTCTTCCTCTCCTTTCCTCTCTGAAATCAATAAAGAAATACATTTTTTTAAAAAGTACAAATTGGTGGGTACAGAATAGTCATGAGGATATAAAGTATAACATAGGAAATATAATCATTGATAATATAATATCTATGGTGTCAGAATGGGTAGTAGGTTTATTGGGGCAATCACTTCATAAGTTATGTAAATATCACTGGGTTGTACACCTTAAACTAATATTGTATGTCAAGTGCAATTGAAAAGTAAAACATTATTAACAAAATAAAGTGAATATGAAAGGCACAATTATTATTGGAATATTAGCGTTCGGAGATACCATAGAGATTTTTTAAATACTCATTTTATAAATGTGGAAACAAAGACCTAGAGAAGTTAATTGATGTCCAGGGTTGTATAGTTAATCAGAGATAATGCTTTAACCCAGGGGCTGGAAAAATTTTTCTGTAGAGGGTCAGATAGTAAATATTTTAGGTTTTGTGGGGCAAGAGGCAAAATAGGCTATTATATAGGTACAGTAAGTCCTCAGTGTCATTGTTAGGTTCTGCAACTTTAAGCAAACTGATGTATAAAGAAACCAATTTTACTATAGGCTAATTGATGTATGCCATCTCATCAAAGTTATAATGAAATGATGTTGAAAAAAAGTTATTTGAGGCTCTGCTATACTCAGAAGTGGAATTGTTGGGTTATATTGTAGCTCAATTTTTAATTTTTGTAAAGAACCTTCATACTGTTTTTCTTTTCTTTTTTGTTGTTTAACGTATTACATGTCTCCTTTTTCCCCCCGATTGACCCCCCCCCCCAGCCACTTCTACCCCTGAGGGCAAGCCCCCACAGCCCCAGTGTCTGTGTCCATTAGTTATGCTAATATGCATGCATACAAGTCCTTTGGTTGCTCTCTAACCACCCCCTCCGCTGCCTTCTCTCTGAGGTTGGACATTCTGTTCAGTGCTACCTTGTCTCTGGATCTATTTTTGTTCATCAGTTTATGTTGATCATTATATCCCTCATATGAGTGAGATCATGTGATATTTATCTTTCTCCGACTGGCTTATTTTGCTTAGCATAATGCTCTCCAGTTCCATCCATGCTGTTGAAAATGGTAAAAGTTCCTTCTTTTATAGTAGCGTAGTATTCCATTGTGTAAGTATACCTTTATTGATTTCAGAGAGGAAGGGAGAAGGGAAGAGAGAAACACCAATGATGAGAGTGAATCACTAACTGGCTGCCTCCTGCACACCCCCTACTGGGGATTGAACCCACAACCTGTGCATTTGCCCTTGACTGGATTCGAACCCGGGATCCTTCCGTCTGCAGGCTGCCACTTTATCCACTGAGTCAAACCACCTAGGGCAGTGGTCGGCAAACTGTGGCTTGTGAGCCACATGCAGCTCTTTGGCCCCTTGAGTGTGGCTCTTCCACAAAATACCACGGCCTGGGCGAGTGTATTTTGAAGAAGTGGCGTTGGAAGAAGTTTAAGTTTAAAAAATTTGGCTCTCAAAAGAAATTTCAATCGTTATACTGTTGATGTTTGGCTCTGTTGACTAACGAGTTTGCAGACCACTGACCTAAGGCCATAGTGGCTGTACCAATATACAACCTTACCAATAGTATAAAGGTTCCCTTTTCTCCACATCTTCACTAGCATTTGTTATCTCTCATCTCTGGGAATGGGCATCTTTTTTTAAAAATACTAGAGGCCCGGTGCACAAAATTCGTGCATGGGGGGGGGGTTGTCCCTCAGCCCAGCCTGCACCCTCTTCAATCTGGGACCCCTCGAAGGATGTTCTGCTGCCGGTTTACAGGGATTGGGCCTAAACCTGCAGTCAGACATCCCTTTCGTAATCCGGGACTGCTGGCTCCTAACTGCTCACCAGCCTGCCTGCCTGCCTGCCTGATTGCACCTAACCACTCTACCTGCCGGCCTGCTTACCCCCAGCTGTCCCCCGCCACCGGCCTGCTCGCCCCCAAATGCCCCCCTGCCCACCTGATAATCCTCAACTGCCCCCTGTGCCAGTGTGCTCACCCCCAACTGCCTCCCCTGCTGGCCTGCTCACCCCCAACTGCCTCCCCTGCTGGCCTGTTCGCTCCCACCTTCCCTCCCCACTGGCCTGCTCACTCCAAACTGTCCCCCCCCCCGCTGTCCTGATCACCTCCAACTGACCCCCACTGATGGCCTGTTCACTCCCAACTGGCTCCCCTGATGGTCTGCTTAACCCCAACGGCCCCATCCCCCCACCAGCCTAATCACCCGAAACTGCCGTCCCATCCTGGCCTGATTACCCACAACTGCCCTCCCCTCTTGGCCTCTAACCATCTCTACCTCAGCCCCGCCACCATGGCTTTGTCCAGAAGAACATCTGGAAGGGTCTCCCAGTCTAATTAGCATATTACCCTTTTATTAGTATAGATAGAGGCCTGGTGCATGGGTGGGGGCAAGCTGGTTTGCCCTAAAGGGTGTCCTGGATCTGGGTGGGGGTTCCCTTGGGGTGTGGGGCAGCCTGGGTGAGGGGCTTGTGGTGGTTTGCAGGCTGGCTACGCCCCCATGGGGTGAGAGTCCCTGCTGGGGGTGTGTGGCCAGCCTGGGTGAGGGGCCGAGGTCTGTTTTCAAGCTGGCCACATCCCCAGCAGGGACCCTCACCCCATGGGAGTGTGGCCAGTGTGGGTGAGAAGCTGAGGGCTGTTTTCAGGCTGGCTACGCCCCCTGGAGATCCAGGCTCCCAGCCCCTCCTTTTTTTCCCTTTTTTTTTTTCCCCAGCACCTCCTTGAGCAGAGGCCAGGGCCAACTGGAAGCAGGTATTTGGGATTTATTTATCTTCTACAATTGAAACTTTGTAGCCTTGAGTGGAGGCCAGGGCCGGCCAGCGTGGGCAAGAAGCTTGGCTTCCTCCATTCCCGGGGGCAACCCAAGACTCCTGCTCGCTCCAGCTCCGTGGCTGCCGCCATCTTTGTTGGGCTAATTTGCATACTTGCTCCTGATTGGCTGGTGGGTGTAGCAGAGTGATGTCAATTTGCATGTTTCTCTTTTATTAGTGTAGATGTTTTCATTGATTTCAGAGCGGAAGGGAGAGGGAGAGAGAACTAGAAACATCAATGATGAGGGAGAATCATTGATTGCCTGCCTCCTGCACACTCCTTATTGGGGATTAAGCCCGCAACCCAGGCATGTGCCCTTGACAGGAATCAAACCTGGGATCCTTCAGTCTGCAGGCTGACGCTCTATCCACGGAGCCAAGCCAGCTAGGGCAAGGGAATGGACATCTTTCAGCATGGGATGTCTATGCCACTTGATGTCACTTGTGATTCAAACTGTGTTATTTTCATTAAATGATTTTGTTCCAGTATAAGTTTTGCAGATAATCACTGTTTTGCCTTTTGATTTTGGGTTAAATTCATTGAGAGACATCAAGTCTGTAGGAAAAGCTAAGTTCCAAAGCTTTTTATCCTATATAATAAAAGCACAATATGCAAATTGTCCCCTCAACTGGGAGTTTGGAGTTCAACCAGGAGGCAGGGCCAGCAGCCAATCACCCGCAGCACCTGCCCCCCCCCCCCCCCCCCCCCCCCGCCCACCTGCCTCAGTGGCAGGCAATCTGCAGCTGCTAGGGACTCCACCAATGGCTTTAACTCTTTCAGCTACTTAATCCTTGCCAAAAGGCTTATAATATTAAATAAATTTATTTTCTCTAGGCACTTTTCTTTAGCTGCTACAGTCAAACATGATTTGATGAACTCACCACTGATAAAGACTTCTTTGCTTGGCTAACAAATGAGCAAATCAGAAGCTTACTTTGGTTACATCCTTATTTTTATTTTTGTGGAGAAATTCAGCTGTGATCTATTTAAATTTTCTGATTTTTCTGACTGTGTTTTCCTGTGAGTTGGAAATATTGTGCTGAGTGCTTAGTATGGTTAATGTATATGTATATTGTGAAGAGTGCTTAGCCTGTTGATAAATATTGTATTCTTTCAGCACAGCTATAGTGTCATTGCATAATAAACATATTAGTTTGCCATCCAGTTTGATAAGATTACACTTCACTGTATCTTAAAAGTATGATATTTTAAGCTCATTTATCTTCTTTTTTTGACTTGAAGGGTATGCACTGGCAATAAAAATAAAATGTATGGTGATAGCCCTAGCTGGTTTTGCTCAGTGGATAGAGCATCAGCCTGCAGACCAAAGGGTCCCTGGTTCGATTCCAGTCAAGGGCATGTTTGGTATGTGGGTTGCAGGCTCCTCCCCAGCCTGGGCCCTGGTCAGGGCTCCTGCAGGAGGCAACCAATCTATGTGTTTCTCTCACATTGATATTTCTCTCTGTCTTTCCCCCTCTCTTCCATTCTCTCTAAAAATTAATGGAAAAATATCTTCCGGCGAGGATTAATAAAAAGAAACAAACAAATAATAAATAATAAGGTGATTAAATGCTTTAAAAAAATGTATGGTGATAAGTGCATGCTTGAAAACCTACCAAACTATAACTATCACTGTATTTTGGAATGCTCTAAGCAGCAATGCAAAACCACTAGAGTCTCTTATATAGTCTCTTGTAAATACTGAATTCTGCCATTTAAAAGCAGCCATAGATATTATGTAAATAAGTTAGTGTGTTTTAATTAAGCTTTATTTATGGGCACAAAATTGAATTGTATGAAATTTTCACATCAGAAATATTTCTCTTGTGTTTTTTTAACCATTTAAAAATGGAAAAGCCGTTCTTGCCTCATGGGGCATACAAAAACAGGCAGAGGACTGTATGCTGTAATAGTTTGCCAACATCTCCTTTAACCCAAAAGAATAAGTCTACTGAGAGGAAAATCATACTTGATGGAGGCAGGTCTGTGAGGGAAATAATTCTGGATGACATTTTGGCAACCCTTAAATCATACTATTTAGACTGGTTTATGTCAGGACTGATACCATCTTAGAAGATGAAAAATATTTAAAAAGAAAATAAAAAAGAAATGACAGAGACTGGGAGTTTATATAGTTTGGTTTTTATTTAAGGAAAAACTTGTATAATTTTGTGTTTTTTGTGTTTTGCTGGAAGAGCTCTTAGACTTCTGAGTTTCTTATTTTAGGTCTTTTATGTGAAAAAATATGTATGAATATGAACTTTATGCCCCACTAAAAAATGTATTTATTAAGATTTTTGACATAGGAAGTAGTAAATCTAGAATAAATTAAAAAATGGAGAAAATACTGCTCTTACTTTGATTTGAAATTTTAATCTTGCCTGATTTTGCATAGGATAGGAAGTACCAGAAAGTTTTTATTTTTGTAACTTTTGTTTCCACAAGTCTCAACAAATTACGAAGTTGTAGGAAGTTTTGACAATTCTTCAAAATTGTGAGTAGTTGTAGTTTATCTCCAAAGATAATTCAGAAAAGCTAGGTGCACTCTTACTATAGCTGTGGTATAAAATCCTTTATTAGGATTGAGTGAAAACCACATAATCCTTTGTTCCTTCTTGTTGTTTGTGTGTTGTAATTGTATATCCTTTATTAATTTAAAAATGATCAAATTAAATTAAACAAACATCAATACCTTCTTAAAAAGATAAGAATCAATACAAGCATAGGGAATCTATAATAATAAAAGAGTAATATGTTAATTAGATTGGACAGCTGAATGACCTTCCGGAAGTCATTCTGGACATCCTTCTGGACGAAGCTGTGGTGGTGGGGGCCAAGGCCAGAGGTGGTTAGGGGTGATCAGGCAGGCAGTCAGGCCAGCGGTTAGGAGCCAGTGGTCCCAGATTACGAGAGGGATGTTCGACTGCCGCTTTAGACCCAATCCCGCAGGGATCCCTGTGGGATCGGGCCTAAACCAGCAGTCAGACATCCCCCAAGGGGTCCCAGATTGCAAGAGGGTACAGGCCGGGCTGAGGGACCCCCTCTCATGCACGAATTTTGTGCCCCAGGCCTCTAGTACAGTTGATAATATTCTAGTAGCTATGTATGGTATCAGATGGGTATGAGATTCATTGGGATGATCACTTGTAAGTTATATAATGTCTAATCACTGGGGTGTATACCTGCAACTAATATAACTATAATTGAAAAATAAAATAGGATTAAAATGCAAAAAAACCCAATACATATGTTTGTTTTTATGAATTTAGCTGTATAAATGAAAGTAAGTTATTATTTTATTGGTTTCGTTGGTAATAAAGTTAGCATGTATATGAAAGTCTCTATTTTCACAACACTTTATGGTGATTTAAAAATTCTTGATTTTCTTAAAAGGAATTTTAAATTAAGTGGGAGAACATATGAGAATAGGGGAAAACAACTTTAATATTCAGAATGAATTTAAAAGACTTACATTTTGGGCTTAGAGATAATTTTTATAACATACTAATTGTCTTAGTTATTGTAGAAAAGTATTTTTTAAAAGTATATTTCATTGATTTTTTTACAGAGAGGAAGAAAAGGGATAGAGACTTAGAAACATCAATGAGAGAGAAACATCAATCAGCTGCCTCCTGTACACCCCCTACTGGGGATGTGCCCGCAACCAAGGTACATGCCCTTGACTGGAATCGAACCTGGGACCCTTCAGTCTGCAGGCTGATGCTCTATCCACTGAGCCAAACCAGTCAGGGCTTGTAGAAAAGTACTTAATTAAATACATGCACATCATCCTATCTAATAAAGAGGGAATATGCTAATTGACTGCCATGCCCTCAAAGATGGTGGCACCCACAGCCACAAGATGGCGGCCCAGTCCCTTCAGCCCTGCTGGGGCAGCAGGCATGCGGCACGGCTGGACCCGCCCCCAGATGGGTCCAGCAGCTCCGCGCACCTGCCTCCAGAGTCCTCCAGTCCCTTCAGACCCCCAGCCGCCCGGGGGCCAGCCCGAGGTGTAGGCAAGCCTTGGATGTCGGCTGCCCAGCCGCCCAGGGCCGACCCGAGGTGCAGGCAAGCTTCAGATGGCGGTGCCCAGCCGCCCAGGGCTGGCCTGAGGCACAGGCAAGCCTCAGATGGTGGCTTCCCAGCCACCCAGGGCTGCACGAGGCTCAGGTAACCAGGGCTGGCCGAGGGTTGTGCTGCTGGCAGTGGCAGCAGCAGCGGTGTGATGGGGACGTCACCTTCCCCCCATCGCCGGGTCGCCTCCTGCCCCTGAGGGCTCCTGGACTGTGAGAGGGGGCAGGCAGGGCTGAGGGACCCCCCCCTCCAGTGTATGAATTTTCATGCACCAGGCCTCTAGTGTAATATAAGTAAAAGAACTTTTGCTCTGTACATTAACTTAGAGTGGTGATTTTTGAAGAATCTTATTTTCAAATCCATTGCTCTAAGTTTCCTAAGACATCACAAAACCTAGTTTTTGAGACTCAGCTTTTTACAAGTTTTAGTTATTTTATATAGTTGCTTTTAAAATGGCTAATATTTTTATTTTTAAAGTTATAAGTAATTTGTTAAGAATTCAACAGTGGCTGAAAGTTATTGAATGAGTATAAATGTGCTATTCTCTGTGACACATATCATTTAATGTTCTTAAAAACTCTTTGAAGTAGGAACTTATATTATTTTCATTTCATAGATGAGGAAATGGAGACACAAAGAAATTAAGTAATTTGTAATCAAGTCACACTATCAGGAAATGGTAGAGTTTAGATTCATTGTGACTCCAGAATCTTTGTCCTTAATCACTTTATGAAACTGTTTTGGTCTATTTGCTGTTGTTCATCTTTCTCAAGTTTTAATCCCTTAAGTTGTGCATTTTCAGGGCCTGCACTTTAGAAATACTACTCTTAGAGGAACCATTACTCTTTGGGGCCTTGGTGTTTCTTCTATTCTTGGTGAATCTTTTTTTAAAATTAAATATACTGGAGGCCTGGTGCACAAAATTCATGCATGGGTAGGGTCCCTAGGCCTGGCCGGCGATCAGGGCCGATCTGTGGGGCGACTGGCAGGGTGATGGGTGGGGCAGCGCTGCCCACTCGCCGGCTGGCCTTGCCCCCCAGTCACCCTGCCACTGCCCGCTCGCTGGCTGGCCCCGCCCCCCTCCCCCACTGCTGCTGGTCGCCTCCCTCTGTGGGACGATTGGTCAGGGGGAGCCCGCTGGCACCCGCCTGGCTGGCCTGGGGCCTGCGGGCTGGGGGCAGCTCCTGCATTGAGTGTCTGCCCCCTGATGGTCAGTTCATGTCATAGTGACTGGTTGTTCCCACCAGTCATTCCGCCGTTTGGTCTGTTTGCATATTAGGCTTTTATTATGTAGGATTTTTATTGATTTCAGAGAGGAAGAGAGAGAGAAACATTAATGAAGAGAATCATTGATCGCCTGCCTCCTGCATGCCCCCTTCTGGGGATTGAGCCCACAACCTGGGCATGTGCCCTCATAGAGTATCAAACTTTTACCTCCTGGTTCATAGTTGATGCTCAACTACTGAGCCACATCCTCTGGGCATTCTTACCTGCCTACCCTCCCATCTCTTTTTCCCTTTGTCCAGTAGTGTGCCATGGTATAGATAAGGATAAATAAAACTTGTCAAATAGGAGAGCTAGGCAACATTTTAATTTTGGTTCCTGAAAGAAAAAAATTAGTTAAAATATATTTTGAAAAAAGTAAGTTAAAGAGAAATATCTAAATTTCAAAGACATTGCAAAAAACAATAAAAAAGAAGACAGAAAAGCTCAAGGACTTAAATCACCTACTCTTTATAAACTGCAGTCTCTTCTCTTCTGTTTATTATTATTATTATTTAAAGCATATCTTAAGTCTTATTTTTTTAAATATATTTTTAATGATTTCAGAGAGGAAGGGAGAGGGAGAGAAAGACAGAAACATCCTATCTAATAAAAGAGTAACATGCAAATTGACCATCACTCCAACACACAAGATGGCTGCCCCCATGTGGTCAAAGATGGTCACCCCCATGTGGACAGAAGATGGCCACCACAAGATGGTCAACAGGGGAGGGCAGTTGGGAGGGACCAGGCCTGCAAGGGAGGGCAGTAGGGGGTGATCAAGCCTGCAGGGGAGGGCAGTTAGGGGTGACCAGGCTGGCAGAGGAGGGAAGTTGGGGGCACCTGGGCCTGCAGGGGAGGGCAGTTGGGGGGGACCCAGCCTTGCAGGGGAGAGCAGTTGGGGGATACCAGGCCTGCAGGGGAGGGCAGTTAGGTGTGACCAGGCATGCATGAGAGGGCAGTTAGGGGCTAATAGGCTGGCAGGGAATCAGTTAGGCATCAATCAGGTTGGCAGGGGAGTGGTTAGGGGGTGATCAGGCTGGCAGGCAGAAGTGGTTAGGAGCAATCAGGAAGGCAGGCAGGCAGGTGAGCAGTTGGGAGCCAGCAGTCCTGGATTGTGAGAGGGATCCCAGATTGGAGAGGGTGCAGGCTGGGCTGAGGGACATCCCCCCACCCCTGTGCTCGAATTTCGTGCACTGGGCCTCTAGTCAATGATAAGAAAGAGTCATTGATCAGCTGTCTCCAGCATGCCCCACACTGGGGACTGAGCCTGCAACCTGGGCATGTGCCCTGACCAGGAATTGAACCGTAACCTCCTGGTTCATAGGTCGAAGCTCAACCACTGAGTCATGCCAGCTGGGCCTCTTCCCTGTTTTTAGAGATGAACATTTTAGAGAATCAGGATCATATTGTTGTGATTCCAGGTTACTGGAAAATTACTTCAGTACCTGTGTGTGGACACTGGTTAGCAATATATTTCTCATTGTGAATCACAGAAAAGTTTGAGAAATACTTACATAGCATATATGATCCTTAATTTATTTTGTAATTAAAAATTTTTTCTTAGTTGCATGAAGGCTGCCTCTCTTCTTGTATATACATTAGCTTTTTAGATTTGTTAATCCCACTTGATAAACTTCATGTTTTTTTTTTTTAATATGTTGATGTTTACCAGAGTTACTTCTTAGCCTGATCCTCTTTTCCTATTCAGCTCCTGTGATTCTTAATCATTCTTTTTTTGGATCATAGAATCCTTTGAAAATCTGATAAAACTTATGTACTCTCCCAAGAATATTGTACATATGTACATTACACAAACTTCTTATAATTTTAGGAGTTTTGTGGGACATCCTCCCCCAAGTTGATTCCAAATTAGAGCTCCACCTCTACATGTGCTCCCTGAACAATTTCATTCATTTTTAACTCTACCCAATACATTGATGATTTCCCAATCTATATCTTCAATATGATTCTCTCTCCTGAGAGGATCTATACCTTGATATTCATTTACTTCCTGGTCATCTGGATGCCCTATTGTACTATTCCACTTTGTATTTCAAACTTATGAAACTGTGTACTTCCTGGAACACATTTATCTGTTCTTCATTCCTTAACTCGTTGGTTATTAGGCCTTGCTGACTGATTCCTCATTCTTTGAGGTATTCTCCCCTCCTTAGTCTGTTTGATGCTACTCTCACTTAGTTTTCTTTTAATTCTGCGACATCTTCTTTTCCTTCTCCCTAGATTCTTCTTTTACCACTTACCCTCTAAATGTCTATTTCCCTCTATGAGGGAAAGTGGTAAAAGGTCTTTTATTCCCTACATATTTTGGACAGACTTTTAAAAATTACATTTCCATTTAGATTAATGGTGTATGTGGTGGATTACATACCCCTTTAAAAATTGGAATAAAGGTATATCTTTCTCCCCAGACAAGTACACAGGCACACCAAACTTTGCATCCTATTTTTTAAAAATCTTTTGTTAATCCTCATACAAAGATATTTTTCTGTTGATTTTTAGAGAGTGGAAGGGAGGGGGAGAGACAGAAACATTGATGTGAGAGAGACACATTGATTGCTTGCCTCCCGCATCACCACAGCCAGGGCTGGGGATCAAGTCTACAACCGGGTTACATGCCTTTGATCAGAATCGAACCTGGGGCTCTTCAGTCCACGGACTGATACTCTATCCACTGAGCCAAACCAGCTAGGGCCATCCTATTAAAGAAAAAATATATATATATTGATTTCATAGAGGAAAGGAGAGGGAGAGAGAGATAGAAACATCAATGATGAGAGAGAATCATTGATTGGCTGCCTCCTGCACACCCCACACAGGGGATTGAGCCTGCAACCCAGGTATGTGCCCTGATCAGGAATCAAACCATGACCTCCTGGTTCCTAGGTTGATGCTCAACCACTGAGCCACACTGGTCAGGCTGCATCCTATTTTAAGGTCCCTGGGCCTTCAAGATCCCCTCCATGGATTCCTTAAAATTCTGTGATCTTAAGACATTCCTGAACTGCTTTAATTCAGATGTCTAAAATTATTGTCATCATCATTGCCTCTAATCCCTTTATTCTTGTCCCTCTCATGCCTCTAAATATAATCATTGCATTTTAATTATTTACTAACTCATTTATTCTGAAAATATGAATACTTGCTTTATTTCTAGCACCAGGCCCAAGAATATAGTGATTTACAAAACAGATCTAGTTATTTTGTTCTATCAAAGTTTACCCTATAGCATAGTGATTAAAACTGTGAACTTTAGACCCTAGCCAGTTTTGCTCAGTGGACAGAGCGATGGCCTGCGGACTGAAGGTTGTGGGTTGGATCCCTGGTCGTTGCACAGACAAGAAGCAACCAAAGAGTGCATAATAAGTGGAACAACACACTGGTGTTTCTCTTGTTCCCTTCCTCTCTCTAAAATAATCAGTAAAAATTAAAAAACTCTCTGGCTTGCAGTGTTGCTAAAACAGTTAGAAAGCGAAGTCCCATCCCTTCCTGTTCATTCAACAAATACTTCAAATATGCCTTCAATAATCACATTGGGCATGGGTGTGTGTTTGTGTTGGTTAATCCTCACCTGAGGACATTTTTCCATTGATTTTTTTTTTTTTTTTTTTTTTTTTTTTTAGAGAGTGTGGAAGGGAGGGATAAAGACAGAAACTAATGTGAGATACATCAATTGGTTGCCTCTTGCTGAATCCCCAACCAGGGCCCCGGATTGAGCCTGCAGCCCAAGTACATGCCCTTGATCGGAATCCAACCCAGTACCCTTCAGTCCGCCTGCAGAAGCACTATCCACTGAACCAAACCATTTTTTTTCTTTTTAAGTCCTCTAAGAATATGTTGTTGTTTTTTTCATTGATTCTAGAAAGAGAGGAAAGGAGAGGGAAAGAGAAACATCAATCAGTTGCCCAAGCAATCCAACAGGGATGGAACCCACAACCTGTGTATGTGCCCTCACCTGGAATTGAACCCATGACCTTTTGGTGCATGGGAGGACACTCGATAACTACTGATCCACACTGACCAGGGCCTGGAGGTACACTTAAAAATTTTTTTTCAGATCTGCTCTGGCCAGGTGGCTCAATTGGTTGGAGTCTCAACCTGTCTACCAAAGGATTTCCTGTGGAGTCTAGGTTAGGGCACATACTTAGGTTTAGGTTAGATCCTGGTGGGTCAGCAGCTGCAGAGGCAGCCTACTGGTATTTCTCTGTCACATGGTTGTTTCTCTCTAAAAATCAATTTTAAAAACATCCTCAGGTGAGAATTTAAAAAATATATGTATTAAAAAATTTTCAGATCTAAAATTTTATTTGGTTCTTTTTAAAATTTTATTTTTCATTTACAGTTCACATTCAATATCCTATCCTATATAATAAAACCCTAATATGCAAGTTGAGTGAACGGTGGAATGACTGGTCACTATGAACTGACCAGCAGGGAGCAGACGCGCAATGCAGGAGCTGCCCCCTGGTGGTCAGTGCGCTCCCACAGGGGGAGGGCCGCTTAGCCAGAAGCTGGGCTCATGACTGGCGAGTGCAGTGGCGGTGACAGAAGTCTCTGCGGCAGCACTAAGGAACAGCAAGCTGAGCAGTAGGGAGCAGCAAGCTGAGCGGTAGGGAGCAGCAAGCAGGTGGATGGTAAGGAGCGAGGGGTCCTGGACTGTGAGAGGGATCCCAGACTGCGAGAGGGCACAGGCCGGGCTGAGGGACCCCCCCTCCCCCCACCTTCAGTGCATGAATTTCATGCACCGGGCCTCTAGTATTGTAATAATTATGTATGTTGCCAGGTGGGTATTGGGAATATCAGGGGGAACACTTTGTAAACTATATGAATGTCTGATCACTATACTCTACACCTGAAACTAATTCAAAATAACATTGAATATAAACTGTAATTGAAAAGTAAATTTAAATTAAAAAAGACATATTGTTAAATAAAGATAGTAGTAGAATCCTATATAATAAAAGCCTAATATGCAAATTGTCCCCTGGGGCGGTGGTTCGACCAGGAGTTCTGGGAGACTGCTATGATGTGTGCTGACCACTAGGGGGCAGCGTGGAACATGGCGGGCTTTGGCAACGCCATGGTGGCAGTGGAGGCGCTGCCAGTCCAGATAGGCCCTGGCGAGATGGTGGAGCAGGTGAGCGAGCAGGCAGGATGGTGGAGCAGGTGAGCGCTGTCTGTGGGCAGATTGCCCTGCTGATCACCATGAGGCGGCAGGGTTGGGGTGGGGTGGGGCACTGCCTGGCTCCCAGGTGCTGAGGGAGAAAGGTCAAATAGCAATATTAAAATATTTCTGCTAATTATTTCCCTTTCAATGTGCACGAATCCGTGCACCGGGCCACTTGTAATAGTAATAAAAAAAGAATCAATTGAAAAAAGGGGGAGGGGGCAATCTATAGTAGTACAGGTAAGAGCTGTTGGTGTTGAGGACTAGGTTGGAAGCAGTGGAATTAAATGTATGGGCTTAAAATGTTTTAAGTTGAGTGCTCCAAAGTGCTAGATATTGTAATAGCAGCTGAAGGGACAAAGTAGAGGTTAAAAAAGGTACAGTTCCTAACTTACAGTCTATTTTGTAGGGGTGGGAGGTAGAGGGGCAGAGATAACACAATGAAAGAATTATACAAGTAAGTATAAGAATTTGTCCTGTGGTAGATTCTAGTAAGGACAGATATGTAGTGCTTTGAGAGCATATCATGTTCAGAAAGATGAGAGATGTAGTAAAAAAATTTGATGAGTAAGATGTAGGGGGCAGGTGAGAAAGAGGAATGTTCAAGTATGACTTGGGTTTCTGAAATGAGCAAGTGTGAAGATGGATATGGAGAGAAGTCTTATTGGCTGCTAGTCTTGTCATCTTTCACATCATCTTAAACAGTAGTCACAAGTAATTTTCTTAAAACATGTGGGTTTGTATATGTCATAGATCTTCTTATAATTCCTTGAACAGCTTATCCTAATATATAAAAAACCAGGGGCCGTCACTACCGAAACAACCAGACAGACGACTGAACAGCAGGCTGCATGGGGAGAAAAGGCCAGCAGGGGGGTGTTAGTGAGGGACAACCAAACAACTGAACAGCAGGCTGCATGGGGCGACTAGGCCTGTGGGGGGAAGGGGCAGTTGGGGGTGACCAGGCTGGCGGGGGGCCAGCAAGGGGGTGATCAGGCCGGCAGGCAGAGGCGGTTAGGGGTGGTCAGGCAGGCAGGCAGGTGAGCAGTTAGGAGCCAGCGGTCTTGGATTGTGAGAGGGATGTCTGAATACCGGGATCGGGCTTAAACTGGCAGTCGGACATCCCCCGAGGGGTCCCGGATTGGAGAGTGTGCAGGCTGGGCTGAGGGATCCTCCTCCCATGCATGAATTTTGTGCACTGGGCCTCTAGTCTTTTTTTATAAGATGAATTCCCAACTCTTGCTTGCTAGGTAGTACATAATACAAAGTACCTTTGCTTTTTTTAGTCCTATAGTTATGCTCCTCTATAGGTCATGGACATTTTTAAGTGTAGCCATCTTATAGTATTTGTGCTCTCTGTATGTGTTCCCTCTTTTATTCCTATGTCTTCACACAGGCCGCTTTATGTCTGAAATGCTTTTCTTTTGCACCCTCCCTATCCCTGTTCTTTCATGCTGTGCTAATTTCAACTCATTCTTCATTTTCTCTGACAATTCTTCTCTGACCTCCTCAATCTGATTTAGCTGCATTTTGCTTATGCTTCCATTGCATCCTGGACAGTTGTGTATCTTTGCACAAGCTGTTCTCTGTGCTTAGAGTGCTGTTCCCTCCTTTGCTTTATCAACTTCTAGACATTCTTTAACACTAGCCTTACTTGAGATTTCAATGTCAGTTTCTCCTGCTGCTGCTTCTATAGTTTTTCTTTTCTCTATGTCTGATAAATATTTGATGGTACAGAGTAGGGATCTAAATGTTTGAAAAAATGAAGAAAATATGTATAATGAGCATCATGGAGATGTAGTTTGGATAAATATTTCCCAGGTGTCCAATCACAGTTCATAGGATAGGTTACTAATCTTACCTGTTGCATTGATCTCTAAGTGTTTTACTCTTCTAAAGGCAGCCCTATTTCCAAATTCTGGATAATTTATTTCGTCGTCCTTTTTTTTTTTTTAATCTTCACCAGAGGATATGTTTTTACTGATTTTTATTTTTCAAGAGGGGGGCGAGGTGGGGGGGGGGGGAGGAGGGGAGAGGAGAGAGAGAGAGAGAGAGAGAGAGAGAGAGAGAGAGAGAGAGAGAGAGAGAGATATCAGTTGCCTCCTATATGCACCCCAATTGGGGATCAAACCTATAACCCAGGTTTGCACCCTGACTAGGAATCAAACCTGCAAACTTTTGGTGCATGGGACAATGCTCCAACCAAGTGAGCCACACAGCTAGGGCTATTTTAGTTTTTTCTTTACTGACTATATTACTACTACTTGCAATGTCTTCCTTTTCTCATTAATTTTATTTCTTTTTCAAGACCAGACCCAGCTCAAAAGCCCTCTTCTTTGTAACCTTTCTAGATTCCTTAGGCTGTGTGCATTCCTACATTGTTTTTAGAATGTTTTGTCCAAACTGTCAACAATAGTTTTGCAATGTGATTATCCTGTCTCTTCATCTAGAACTTGAGCTTCCTAAGGGAACTTATTTTATTCATTTCTTTATCGCTGGTTCAGTGCCTAGCACATAATTGGTACTTAAATATTTGACTGATTATATTCTTATTTATTTCACCCAGAATATGTTGGGTGAAATAAATTTATTTATTCTGATTATATTCACCCAGAATATGTTGGGTGGAATTAATTTTGGGATGAAAAATAACAACCCTGTTTTATAATCTCTATAATTTATAATCTATATGTAGATAATTTGGATAAGGCACTATATTCAAGTTGCCTGAATAATCTTTACATTCTCTATTTCAATATAGCTTTTCCTCATCCTTTAACAGGTGCTCCCTGTCCTCCAGTGGTTAGATCACAGCTAACTTTTAGTAAAGGTTATAAAATCCTTTTACTCTGTTTATTTTTCAGCCATATTTAAAATCCTATTAGGTTTACTTTTCTGATAAAACAAGCCCCCCCTGCCTCCTGCTTCAGATTTTTCCTTATGTCTGATATGCCTATTGCCCAGTTTAAATTAAGTGTAGCTTTTGACATCCTCTTCCTTTGCTACATGAGCCACTATATACGTCACGGTTGGTGTTTTTTTTCTATGTTCTCATGTGTGTTTTATTTTTTATTGTCATTATTTGATATGTTTTTGTTGATTTTAGAGAGGAAGTGAGAGGGAGAGAGATAGAAGCATCAATAATGAGAATCATAGATGGGATGCTTCCTGCACACTCCCTCCTGGGGAATCAAGCCCACATCCAGGCATGTGCCCTTGACTGGAAGCGAACCTAGGATCCTTTAGTCTACAGGCCGATGTTCTATCCACTGAGCCAAACCAGCTAGGGTCTCATGTGTGTTTTAAATCTCTGTGCATCTCTAGGCTTAGTTATGAAATGAGATTTTTCTTCGAGGAGCTTAGTAGTACATTGAAAACTTTGTTTCTTTTAGATCTATTATTTTTATTTTGTAATCCTTCTGAAACTAGCTCTCTGAACTTAATTTATTTTACTGATTTATGACATTTTCCCTTTAGGTTTTAGTAAAACAAATTCACTGTTATTAAAATGTCCTTTCATTTTGAAGATAGTATTTATTATTTTTTTTCTTGTAATAAAATGGCAGTTTCCATTACAAACTTGTCGTTTTTATTAGCAGACTAGTGTCCTATCAAAAGGGGATTAATTAGAGAAAATAACTTAATATTGCTATTTGCCCTTTCTCTATAATAGAAGTGTCAGAAGAAAGAAAATTAGTAAAATGTATATGAAAACCTTCCTCCTGTCAGAGTCTGGGGCTCACCACAGGACCCAGAGTCAAGTCCCCGCCCACCCACATGCGCCTCAAAATCGCATGAGACCCAGACCTGGCCAGCGCCCCCCCCATTGGGCTAGATCCAGACCCAGCCAATCCCGACCTTGTCAAGCCCCACCAGGCAGGGGCGTGGCCTGGGGTCTCCCGTCAAGCTCCATTGGACAGGGGGTGCGATCTGAGGTCCCCTGGCCTGGTGCCAGAGTGGGAGGTGTGGGCTGAAGTCCCCTGTCAAGCCCCATGGGGGCAGGGGAGGGCGTAGCCTCAGGTTCCTGCTGATTGCTCGTTAAGGCTCCTTATGGGAACTTGGCTGTGGGTGCAGCCATCTTTATGATGGAGTGATGGTCAATTAGCATATTCCCTCTTTATTAGATAGGATGGTAATATAGAATCATAATATTTTTTTCAACACAAAGAATCTTTTTGCCTTCCTTTGTTATTGTTGTTAATTCTCACATGAGATATTTTTTTCCATTGCTTTTTAGAGAGAACAGAAGGGGAGGGAGGGTGGGACACACAGAGAGAGGGAGAGAGAGACCAATTGGTTATGCCCTTGACCAGGAATTGAACCTGTGACCCTTCAGTGCGTGGGCCGACATTCTAACACCATCCACGGTTGCCTTTGTTGATTTTTCAGGCAAAAGTCATTGAGGCAAAAGACTGTCAATAAATAATTAGACTTTACTAGAAAATCATATTTGCAAGCATTTGCCTTGTCCATAATATTTACACATTCCTCCAAGGAGAAATAATTTGGGATAAGAATCCAGTGGTACTAGTTTTTCCTAATTATGACTGTACCCCTTTGGAAAATGTTGACCAAAGCAGGATGCTTATTTGCTTATGAATAACATGAGGATAGTTAAATGTATTATGATTCTGTTTGCCAAATCCCAAATTGTTGGACATTAAATAAATATTTGATATTTGGATATGCCTGGAAAACTGGAACCTGTGGTTCCATATTCATTTATTCAACAGATACTGTGTGTTTGCTCTATTCTAGGTATTGTGCTAGGCCCTGGAATAGAGTAGAGCTAACAGTCTAGTGGACAAGACATTCATTAATACACAGTTTTAAAAATAATTACAGTTGTGGGTTGGTGCCATAAAGAAATACAGGATACTGTGAGCGCATTTAACAGGGAGACCTTATTTGATGTTGGGGTTTAAGGAAAGTTTCTTGAAGAAGTTACATTTAAGCTTAGGCATGAAGGGTGAATTGGAATTAGGTTTGAGGCATCTGGGAAGATCTTAGGCAGAGGGTAAGGAACATGATTGTGCAGACTTGAGTTATGGGACAGCAAGAGGAAATGGTGTTTCTTAATGACTGTTGATAACATTCCATCACATCTATCCTCTTTTTAATCCTCCTCTTAACACATTTTGTAAAATATGCTTTTAACAGCATTACTATCTGATTTAGAAACTTTTACAGCTCTTTATTGGGTAGATTATTAGCTCTTTGAGGTTAGGATTCTTGTTGCTTTAAATTCCTTAGTCCAAGGTTTTAGATATTGGAGCAAATCATACTTTGCCTCTTGACATGAGTTGGTGCAACACTAAATGGTAGGCAATGATGGAGTGTGCTTTTTAAAAATCCTTACCTGAGGATATGTTTTTCCCCCATTGCTTTTCAGAGAGAGCAGAAGGAAGGGAGAGAGGGAAGGGAGGGAGAGAGAGAGAGAGCGAGAAAAACATCAATGTGAGAGAGACACATTGACTGGTTGTCTTCCACATGTGCCCCCACTAGGGGGCGGGGAGCTAACTGCAACCTAGGTACGTGCTGTTGACTGGGAACCTGTGACCCTTTGGTGGTGTGGCCAACACCCTAACCATTGAGCACACCGGCCAGGGCATGATCCCTCTTTTATGCCTAGCACACAAGGTTTTATGGCCAATGAAGGACTTTGTGTAAAAATACCAAGTCTTTTTTGTAGCCCAGTCTATATATAGCTCTTATCTTAAGAGTGATCTTATTGTGTTGAATTAAGATATTGTAAACAGGACCATAACCCAGGGCTTTTTAGATGTGGCAATGGTCTCATTTGAAGAGTGAGGTCATGTCTTTTCTAGTTATTTGAGAGAGGTATGTTTCAGTAGAAATCTGAACTGAGAAGGTGGGATCTGAATAGATTGGATAAGGAATATAGTTTGTCTTGTTGGTGGATTTTGTTAAGTTGTGCCAACTCTTTGGGCTCTAATATAGACACTGAATAGTGCAGTGCATGAGGTGCTAGTCTTTCCTCTGTCCTCAGCATATACAAGGCACTCAAATATTTGTTGAATAGGAAAAATGTGCATGTGAATGGGGGCCTATGTACTTATAGAGCAATCTTGGATCAAAATTATATACTTTCTAAGCCAGATTGTTTATATTCCAGGCATTCTCTGTCTTCAACCCCCCCCCCCCCCCCCCAAATATTTAGTTAGATCTCTTTGGAAGTTCAACCAGGAAAACCAAGGGAAGGATTTTTGGGTTAGGCTGGATGAACAAGGTAAGCTATGATAACTTGAGAGAATTCTAACAGTAAGGTAAAATTCAGGAGCATCAATTCTAGCAGTTAGTTAGCTTGGCATTTTTAAAACTTGGGTTATATAATGACTAGAGGTCTGATGTATGAAGATTCTTGCAAGAATGGGCCTTCCTTCTCCTGGCTGCCCGCAGCGCCTTTCTGCTCCGGCCCAGAGCCACCTTTCCACACTGCCCAGAGTCCTGCAGTAGCTGGGGTAGTGTGGGTCATCACGGTGATGACGCAAGCGTCCTGCCCCCAGCCACTGGGCACCTGTGTATGCAAATTAACCTGCCATCTTTAAAGGGAGAAGTTATTACAGAGCCAAAAAAAAAAAAAATATACAACCAACAACCCCAGTTTGAGAAACACTGCATGAAAAGTTAAATGTAACTGTTTGCCCTAGCCCAGTGGTCGGCAAACTCATTAATCAACAGAGCCAAATATCAACAGTACGATTGAAATTTCTTTTGAGAGCCAAATTTTTTAAACTTAAACTTCTTCTAATGCCACTTCTTCAAAATAGACTCGCCCAGGCCGTGGTATTTTGTGGAAGAGCCACACTCAAGGGGCCAAAGAGCCCCATGTGGCTCGAGAGCCGCGGTTTGCCGACCACTGCCCTAGCTGGTTTGGTTCAGTGGATAGAGCGTCAGCCTGCGGACTGAAGGTTCTGGGGTTCGATTCCAGGCAAGGGCATGTACCTTGGTTGCAGGCTTCTCCCCACTGGGGCCCTGGTCAGGGCTCCTGCAGGAGGTAACCAATCGATGTGCTTCTCTCACATCGATGTTTCTCTCTGTCTTTTTCTCTCTCTTCCACTCTCTCTAAAAATCAATGGAAAATATCCCCAGGTGAGGAATAAAAAAAAAAAAAAGTTAAATGTAACTGTTTATGAGGTTACTTGAAAAAGCAAACAAAAGAGAAGTGGTTACTTTGTACTAGATTGATGTTAAAGCAAAACTGGGCCACTGAAATAATGTTGCAGTATTATTTTTAGATTATCTATATAAAAAGTTAATAGGCTGTCAGATTATTTTCTTTTTAATTCTCACTCAAGGATATGTGCTTATTTTTATTTGCTTACTTTTTTTAGAGCGAAAGGAACAGTGTGTGTGTGTTTGCGGGGCTGGGGGGAGACAGGGAATATAGTTTGTCTTGTTGGTGGGAAAATCAATGTGAGAGAGAAACATTAATTGGTTGCGTCCCATATGTGCCCGACTGGGATGGAATCCACAACGCTTTTTGGTGTACAGGTCGACACTCCAACCGAGTCACCCAGCCAGAGTTCTCAGATTCTTGATAATACATCTCTAGACCTTTATAGGTTAGGCAGGCCCCACTTTGACACAAAGTTTATCTCTCCTGCCAGGAGATCCAGTGGTGAATCTTGAAAAATTGGTGTTTTTTTTTTTTTTTTTTTTTTAAGTATCTGGTATTTCATTCTGTTTCTCTGGTATAGGGAAAGAGTAGCAAAAGAAAATCTCCACTCTCCCTCCCCACTAAGGTGTCCTCCCAGATTTCCCAATTAGAGATACTATTTATGTTAACTTTTTTTGGGATCCAACTACCAATAGGCAGTGGTTGTTAAGCAGTTATCAGTCATTTACACCTTATGATCAGTTGCTTTAATGCTGTCAACACAAATTTTATTTCTGCCTCAGAAAATGGAAATTTTGTATGAGGAAACCTTAGACACTTGAAAGTAAGGCGTTCTTGGATGAGCTGAGGTGGAAATTCTGACAAGGCAGCTTACAGGAAAGGGATTTTTGGGGTCAGGGAAGAGAAGGGTGTCAAAAAACTCAGTTTTGCCTAAGATTTTGGGCATTAATCATTTGTTTTACTTGCAGTGCTCTTGACAGTGCCTGAATGGGATTTTTCAAGGCAATTTCATAAGTCTGTAAACTTTAGCTTATACATTTTCTAGTATACGAATTCCATCACAATTTCTTCCCATGGCATATCCTCTGAAGAGAGAAGAATGAAGAAAAAGAAGACCCTTACTAATATGCCTGGAGTCTAGCTCAGATCAGTCTTGTTGGATAAGCCTCCTCCTCTTGGCTCCTTTCTTTCAACCTCCTCATTCTCCTTCTTCATAGAACTTTGTATTTAGTCATCTAGCATGTAGGTTCTCAGTACTTGCTAATTCATCTAAGAGTAAAAGAAAAGTTTGGAAACGTGGACCACAATATCTGTTCTCCTCCTACTACTATTTTGCCTCTTTTCTCTCTCCTTTTTTACTGCAGTGTTAGCAGCACAGAAGAAAGAGCAGCTGGTTAGGAATAGGGAAGAAAAATAATTTTTGGGAGAAGTACTGTCCATGAACAGTTCAGCAACTTTCTGACAGATATTCTGTAATTTTTTCTTTGCACTTCATGGCTTAAATAGCTTGAACAAACAAGAATTGAAAACATAGGATCAAGGCATTAAAGTTCAGATAATACTCTATCGTGTAAAATTCTCGTTTCCAAGTTTTACTGTTTTAACAGGTGAGGAGCTACTTTAACCAGGCAAGTTAGTGGCCACTCTTCTTTCCTTCCCATTCGGCATTGAGGTTTTCGTTCTCCTTCCTACTTTCCTAGTGTTCTTCCGTCGTTGATGTTGCAAACTCGACCACTCGTTTCTCAGGGTCTTTTCTTCAAGGTTTCCCTAAGTTTTGGCGCCATCCAAGCCCACAGAACATTGGGGATGAAGATCTCCGACTCATTTGACGGGCTCACGAAGCCCTGGGGACTTTGGATACCTATGTGGGTGGAGCTGGGCGCGGTAGGGGCGGAGCCGGCGAGGAGCCCTGGGGAACCGGTAAAAGGCACAATTTGAGAAAGCCCGCAAGCAAAGTTTTCACGGTTTTCACGAAGGCTTCGTGTGCGAGGCTGAGGGAATTAGGGTGCCTCTCTCCTGCCTCGCCTTTCTTGATTCTGGAAGCTTCAGTAGGCTTATCTCAGTTGCTGGAACCCGGAAAGGCAGCGGCTTCAGCTCCAGGGGCGGGTCCCAAGGGTCTTGTCGCTGCTACGGGGCCATTTGGCCTCCTGGTGTTGGGGGGAGGGGCGAGGGAGGTACTGCTTGCGCCTCCTTTTGCGCTTGCGCGGCGGTCTCCAAGCGGGTTAGGAGCGCCTGCGCGGTGACGTGGACGTCTCGTGCGCGCGCAGGCTCTTCAGCTGGAGCGGACACACGGTGTGCGAACGGAACAAAATAACCCGCCCCCAGCGGGATGTGAAGGACTCCGGGTGAGGCCCGCCCCGCCCCGCACGGTAACTCTCGGGCCTGGGCAGGGTGGGTGTCGCTGTAGTACTGGCCCGATTGGAGTTTTTTGAGAGTTTGAAGCTCTTGTATATTTGAGCGGCGTGAGAGACCTTTCGCTGAGCGATCTTCGCACGCCGGGGCCGGGCCCGGCCTTGCGCTGGGCCGTCTTTGGCGCGCGCCTTTGGTCCCCCCCAACCCCCCCCCCCCCCCCATGCTCCTAGCGAGGCTGCGCATGTCACCTCGCGCGCGTCCCCGGCCTTACTTCCGCGTCGCGCAGCGAACTGACTAGGAGCATCGACGCCAAAGAGAGCGGCCACGAGGCGGGCGGGGTGAGAAGCGCCCTTGGCGCGGTCCTGCGCTCGCGTGCGTGGGGTGTCGCACCGCATGGTACGATCCGCGTGACGACTTCCATTCGGGCGCCTGGCTTTAAGTCCAGAGCCCTGCTTATGCGCTTTGCACTTGAGAGTCCAGGTCTCAGGGTTCTAAAAGTCCGAGGTAAACGGTGCTGACGTCGCTTTTCTTAAGGAGCTGTGTGCGGCATTTTGACACCCGTACAAATCTCTCTTCTACCATGTAATTTTCGAGTAAATTGTTTGAGGCAGGACCGCGAGTTTAATAAAAAAGGAGGGCGAGGAAGTGAGCTGTGTAGGAGTGGGAACTTGGTAAACAAAGGACCGGTGGTTCGAAAGTGCAGAAATGAGGGCGGGGGAAACAGGTGGGAAGAGCAGGTGTTTATTTTCTTTTTCTCTCTGTGGAGCAGCCTTGGCTAGTTCTCTCTTTATGAGGCTTCCCGCTTCTGTTAAAATTGTCAAATAGGTATCTGCTCCTAGTGGTAGGTGGGTCTGGGACATAAACCCCTCCGAAGCACCAGTGACCAAAGTTGAAGAATCTGTGTGCGAAGATTATGAAGTTAGGGATCTTTCAAATCGGGTTGAGAGTAGAAAGTGGTAGTGTCTTGCTGTGAAGATTTTTGCTCTGCCTTTGGAACCCCGGAGATGCCTCCTCCTGGCAAAGGTGGAAGCAGGGAAGGTTGAAAGAGGTTTAAAAGGAGGGATTACTGATGGCAGAACACTGAGTAACCCAAGTAACCTCGTTCTAGTGGAAAACCACTCCCCCAGGGTTCACATGGCTGGAGCAGACACGAGGATCAAGACAATCTGCGCACCGCCTTGCTTGTTAAAGCTCTACAGGGCTTCTGCGGCGGGGTTCCTAGCAAACGTTTCCTGCTCTGCCCTTCACATTTTGGGCACGACGTTGTGGCTAGATTGCAGGGAAAGTGCCTGGAGGCTACGTGACGGCTGCTGGGAAGGGGGCTGGCTTGGAGAGACGGGTACTGGGTTCAGGGTTACAGAATGTTGATTGGGTCCCCCGGAGTGATCGTGGTTCCGGTTGGACAGCAAGGATGGCACGTGATCTGTCGGGATTGCTCTTCCCCGAAGAGCTTTCCTTGCAGCATATTTTCACGCTGTTCTTGGCTCAAGTGGATAAGGCCTCTGCAGTTGAAAAGCGGTGATTGTGGGCAATTAATAGTCGTGGGCGGACTGCACCTCCTTGGGACTGGCCTGAGGCCTTTCTGTTCCCAAGGGTATGGGATTCAGCCATAGTGTTTCTTGCTTCAGAAGTGTTGTTTTTATATCCTACGATTAAGTGTGTTGGGTTCACTTAACAGAAAACACATGCTTAGGAATTGAGGAAATTCAATGCCCTGGGTACCTTGCCATACTTACTACTACAAGGAAGGGTGGCTTTTTGGATACTGTCCATTTCTGCCATAAAAGTTATTCAAATTCTTAATGCAATTGCTAGGGACCTGAGAACTTGCTAACCCCCAAGTTGTAGTTAAGGGATCATTCCTAGGAATAATATTTCTGAATTCATCATTAACGAATGGTATCTGTGGAGAGAAGATCGAGCCGTACTATTTTAGGCAGAAGTGATTCTGTGCTTTGAAACCTAAGCACTAGAGATAGTATTTTGAAATTTACCTTATTAGGATGGTGATGATGATAAAATAAAATGCCCAGGATATTGACTGGTCGGAGTAAGTGCTTACTAATAGATAAGTACCATTTATTTAATCTTAAAAAATTAATGACAATTAAGAACTGGTAATTGAATATTTTACTGCTTTGCTATATTTTCTGATTATTTTTATACTTAGAATATTTTTTCAAGATTTTTCAAATTTCAGGGCCTATGGTATATTGGTAAATACTGAAATTTGAGTCAACCTATTCTCTTACAACTTGAGTTTCCAGAAATGTAATTTACCTTAACCATACTCTTGTGAAAGATCGTATAAAGGAACCAACTAACATCTTGGTGCCTACAGTACAGTAATGCCTTTGTTGTATGAAAGGATTATGGTTATTTTTTAGCAACTTTGGAAACATTCAAATAAGTATTTGAATATTTTTTGTTTTAAAAGTAATGGTATTGGTTTGGAATTTTGATTTTTTGTGTGTTCAGTACATGAATTATTAAGTTAGGTAACTACCTAGTAAACTAGGTAGTGTGTTTTTTAAGTTGTATGAGGGTCACCACTTTAGTAGTTAAAACACCTTCCAAAGGGGTCATTGGTGAAAAGACATTTAGAATAGGGACTCTGAAATTTTAAGTTTATTTATGGAACTTGCATCATTATCTCAAAAACATTCTTTGTGAAAGCTACTGTTTGTCTCTCCTATGACATTTTTAGAGTGTTACTTACATATTTCTCATCTACAATTAAACATTCCTCAGATAATTACTTTATGCAGGTAAAAGTTTTGCTTTTGAAAAGCTGAACTGAGATTATTATTTAAAAATATATATTTTTTATTGATTTCAGAGAGAGTGAGAGATAGAAACATAAATGATGAGAGAGAATCATTGACCAGCTGCCTCCTGCTCACCCCCTGCTTGGGATTGAGCCAACCCGGGCATGTGCCCTTCAGTCCGGGACCTTTCAGCCTACAGGCTGGCTCTCTGTCCACTGAGCCAAACTAGCTAGGGCCCAAGATTATTTTTGAGTGTTAAGTTATATATATATGTACCGAAATGGTGATCTTCCTTAAAAGCTTCCAGAGAGCCAGATATGAGAGCACTAGTGGCCCGGTGCACGAAATTCATGCACATTAAAAGGGGATTAATTAGAGGAAATAATTTAATATTGCTATTTGCACTTTCTCTATAATAGAAGTGTCAGAGATGAAAGAAAATTAGTAAAATGTATATGAAAACTTTCCTCCTGTCAGAGTCTGGGGCGCACCAAGGGACCCACCCTTGTCAAGCCCCGCCGGGCAGGGGACATAGCCCCAGGTCCCCTGGCCTGGTGCCAGGATGGGGCGTGGCCTGAAGGTCCCCCAGCCCAGACCCAGGCGGCGGGGGGGGGGGGGGGGGGGGGAGGGGGGCGTGCCTTGAGGTCCCGGGTCAAGCCCCCGCCAGATGGAGGACATGGCCTGAGATCCCCTGTCAAGCCCCGTTGGGTGGGGGGCATGGCCTGAGGTCCCCCATTAAGCCCCCGCCAGGCGGGGGGGGCGCAGCCTCAAGTCCCCCGGCACGGCACCAGGAGGGGGGCACAACCTCAGGTCCTCCGTCGAGCTCCACCAGCAGGGGGGTGCAACCTCAGGTCCCCCGTTAAGCCCCGCTGGGTAGGGGGGGTGGCCTGAGTTCCCCCGACCCAGCACTGGGGGTGTACCTTGAGGTCCCCTGTCAAAGCCCCGCTGGGTGGGGAGCCATGGCCTGAGTACCCCTGTCAAGCCCTTCCAGGCAGCGGGGTGCAGCCTCAGGTGCCCTGGCCTGGTGCTGGGGCAGGAGGGTGCGGCCTGAGGTCCCCCAGCCTGGTGCTGGTGGGGGGGGGGAATGTGGCCTGAAGTCCCCTGTCAAGCCCCACCTGGTGGGGGCGTGGCCTGAGGTCCCCCAGCCTGGCGCTGGGGCCGGGGGAGCAGCCTGAGGTCCCCTAGCCCAGTACCAGGACGGGAAGCGCACCTTGAGGCCCCCCATCAAGCCCTGCCGGTTGAGGGTTTTGGCCTGAGGTCCCTGTCAAGCCCCGCCAGATGTGGGGTGCAGTTTGAGGCCCCCTGTCAAGCCCAGCCAAGCAGGGGGGCACAGCTCAGGTCCCCTGGCCCGGTGCTGGGGCGGGGGGCACGGCCTGAGGTCCCCCCTGGCCTGGTGCTGGGGTGGGGGGCACAGCCTGAGTTCCCCCAACCCAGCACTGGGGGTGCACCTTGAGGTCCCCTGTCAAGCCCCGCTGGGTGGGGGGCACGGCCTGAAGTCCCCCGTCAAGCCCAGACAGGCACCCCCCTGGCCTGGTGCTGGGGCGGGGGGTGCAGTCTGAGGTCCCCCGGCCTGGTGCCGGGGTGGGGGGTGTGGCCTGAAGTCCCCTGTCAAGCCCCACCTGGTGGGGGCCATGGCTGGAGGTCCCCTAGCCCAGCACCAGGATGGGAAGCGCACCTTGAGGTCTCCCGTCAAGCCCCGCCGGGCGGGGGGGCATGGCCTCAGGTCCCCTGTTCTGGTGCCTGGGCGGGGGGCATGGCCTGAGATCCCTCAGCCTGACGCCAGGGCAGGGGGTGCGGCCTGAGGTCCCCTGTCAAGCCCCACGGGGGTGGGGGAGAGCACAGCCTCAGGTCCCTGCTGATTGCTCATTAAGGCTCCTTGTGGGAACTTGGCTTCAGCCATCTTTGTGATGGAGTGATGGTCAATTGACATATTCCTTCTTTATTAGATAGGATTTTAGAATCTTGCCGGAAGGAGTATTTCTTCATGAGTGGCCTAGCTTTCCCTAAAGTACAATTGGTTTTTGCAATTAGTTAAAGTTGTCTTAGCCTGCCCTAGCTGGTTTGGCTCAGTGGCTAGAGCGTCAGCCTGTGGACTGAAGGGTCCCAGGTTGGATTCTAGTCAAGGGCACATGCCTGGTTACTGGCTGGGCTCCCAGTAGGGAGCGAGCAGGAGGCAGCCAATCAATTATTCCCTCTCATCATTGATGTTTCTATCTCTCCCTATCTGAAATTAATTAAATATTTTTTAAAAAGTTGTCTTAGCCTTTAGAGTGGTATTGTGTGTCTGAAACAGCTGAATATGCCCAATTGATAATCCTTTCATTGGAAAATCCAGTGTAATATCCCAAAAGAATAGCAATATTCTTACAGTGAAGTGGAATCTGTGCTTAAAGATTGATTGGAATAAGAATTTGATTCCTTGTTCCTAAACCAGTAGGGAGGTAAATCTCAAGATAGAGATTGTTTTGGTCATAAAGTACGTCTTTGGTTTTATGTATTTTGTTAAACTCATGGAATAACTGTACTAGAGGATTCTTTAAAAATAACCTATACACATCATAAGTCTGAAAATTCTAATTTTTTTCTGTCTTTTGTATACTTTTTCACATTTTAAAATTAGATTCTTGTGTACAGAGTTCAAGTAGGTCAGGTTGACATTTTTACACTTAAATTTTTTTTTTTTGCTTAGGTCAGTGGTTGGCAAACTGCGGCTTGCGAGCCACATGCGGCTCTTTGGCCCCTTAAGTGTGGCTCTTCCACAAAATACCACAGCCTGGGCAAGTCTATTATGAAGAAGTGGCCTTAGAAGAAGTTTAAGTTTAAAAAATTTGCCTCTCAAAAGAAATTTCAATCGTTGTACTGTTGATATTTGGCTCTGTTGACTAATGAGTTTGCTGACCACTGGCTTAGGCAAAAGGAGAATTTTGAAATGTGTATATATAAAAGCATAAAATTCAGTGCACTAAATCTAGTAACACCAAACTGGGTTTCTGTCAGTTGAATTTTTGAAATTTCATAGTGATTTTTAAAGCCTTGTTTAAAATTTCTTTGTCCTTGTTTTACCTGGAATGGTCTGAAAACCAAGCTTTTATATTATAGAAGATAATTTTTAAGATATTCATAGCAGCACAATTTACAATAGCTAATATTTGAAAATAGCCTAAATGCTCATCAGCAGATGAGTGGGTTAGAAAATATGGTACATCTACACAATGGAATACTACGCTGCTATTAAAAAGAAGGAATTCTTACCATTTACAGCAGCATGGATGGAATTGGAGAGCATTATGCTAAGTGAAATAAGCCAGACAATGAGAGAAAAATACCACATGATCTCACTGATTTAAGGAAAATAAAGAACATTATAACCCGATGAATAAAAAGATAGATACAGAGGCAGTGAAGCATTGAACAGACTATCAAATTACAGCTGGAAGGCTGGGGAGTGGGGGAAAGAGATAAACCAAAGGACGTGTATGCATGCATATAAGCACAACTAATGGACACAAGACACTGGGGGAGGGGGGTGGAATGAGGGCATGTGCCAGGGGGTAGGGAAGGCTGGGGGAAGGTCAGTGGGGGGGAAAAAGGAGATATATGTACTAATATTTGTAATACTTTAAACAATAAAATTAAAATAAAATAAAAAAGCCATTTTAAATCCTTTTAGGTACTCATAGGTTTGGGATAGCTAAAGCATATTTTCAGATAGTTCTTTGTCAATAGTCATAGTTAAGTGCATTTAAGAATATTTTGCATAATTGCTCACAAAACTTTGAAATATATGGACTAAGAACAGCATTAGGAGTTTGCACTATTTGAGTTAATAGACTATTGTAGAGGTATTCGTTTTTGTGAGTTCTCTAAGCTTTACTCTTTTTACAGTCACCTTATCTGTTTAAATTTTGTCTTATGAATATCTGATAGGTGTTACCTAAACTTGTTAGTTTTAGTAAACCAGTGAACCTACTTGTTTCAAGCCTGAGGCAGCTTTTGAAAAGAGTCATCCTAAATTTTATCTCTTAAAAATAAGCTTCAAATAAGAGGAATGATTCTTTTTTCACTTTTTCCTGGGTATTTATGCTTTAGTGCAGGGGTCCTCAAACTACGGCCTGTTGGCCACATGCGGCCCGCCGAGGACATTTATCCGGCCCGCCGGGTGCCGCTGCCTGTCCTGCTTAGCAGCCGACGCGTCCTGGGCCCACAGTGCGCATAGGAACTTGTTCATAGTTTTTTTTAAAACTATAGTCCGGCCCTCCAACGGTCTGAGGGACAGTGAACTGGCCCCCTGTTTAAAAAGTTTGAGGACCCCTGTTTAGTGTTAGGAAGTGGGCTTCTACTATATTTAGACATAATAGGAAACAATAGTTAACCTTTCTGAAGTCATATATATATATATATATATATATATATATAAAATGATTTTTTTACAGAGGGGAAGGGAGAGGAATACAGAGTCAGAAACATAGTTGAGAGAGAAACATCGATCAGCTGCCTCCTGCACATCCCCCACTGGGGATGTGCTACAACCAAGGTACATGCCCTTGACTGGAATCAAACCTGGGACCCCTCAGTCTGCAGGCCGATGCTCTATCCACTGAGCCAAACTGGTTAGGGCAACCTTTCTGAAGTCTTGATTTTTAAAATACTTGTATCTATTATCCTAAGGCTAGAGAATATTTTAAGTTTTGGAGGGTTTATTTGGGGGGTGATGTGGCCAATCCTGTAAGAAGATAGAAAAATCAGACGCTTTTATTGCTTGCCAGGTCTGATGAAAGGTAAAATTAGACTTTTTATTTGTTTCCATTTTTACCTTAAAAAAAAAATAAATCTTTATTGTTCAGATTATTACAATTGTTCCTCTTTTTTCCTCCCATAGCTCCCCTCCACCCGGTTTCCACCCCACCCTCTGCCCTTACCCCACTCACTGTCCTCATCCATAGGTGTACGATTTTTGTCCAGTCTCTTCCCGTACCCCCCACACGCTTTTTCCCCCAAGAATTGTCAGTCCACTCCCTTTCTATGCCCCTGATTCTATTATATTCATCAGTCCATTCTGTTCATCAGATTTTTTATTCACTTGATTTTTAGATTCACTTGTTGATAGGTATGTATTTATTCATAATTTTTATCTTTACCTTTTTCTTCTTCTTCCTCTTCTTAAAGAGTACCTTTCAGCATTTCAGATAATACTGGTTTGGTGGTGATGAACTCCTTTAGCTTTTTCTCATCTGTGAAGCTCTTTATCTGCCCTTCAATTCTGAATGATAGCTTTGCTGGGTAGAGTAATCTTGGTTGTAGGTTCTTGCTATTCATCACTTTGAATATTTCTTGCCACTCCCATCTGGCCTGCATAGTTTCTGTTGAGAAATCAGCTGACAATAGTATGGGTGCTCCCTTGTAGGTAACTAACTGTTTTTCTCTTGCTGCTTTTAATATCTCTCTTTGTCTTTTGCCCTTGGCATTTTAATTATGATGTGTCTTGGTGTGGTCCTCTTTGGATTCCTTTTGTTTGGGGTTCTGTGTGCTTCCTGGACTTGGAAGTCTATTTCTTTCACCAGATGGAGGAAGTTTTCAGTCATTATTTCTTCAAATAGGTTTTCAGTATCTTGCTCTCTCTCTTCTTCTGGCACCCCCATAATTCGGATGTTGGTATGCTTGAGGTTGTCCCAGAGGCTCCTTACACTGTCTTCAAATTTTTGGATTCCTTTTTCTTTTTGCTTTTCTGGTTCAGTGTTTTTTGCTTCTTTGTATTTCAAATCTTTGACTTGATTCTTGCGTTCCTCTAGTCTGCTGTTAGGTCTCTGTATAATATTTTTTATTTCAGTCAGTGTATGTTTAATTTCTAGTTGGTCCTTTTTCATATCCTCGAGGGTCTTGCTAAATTTATCGGCCTTTTCTAGGAAATTCTTGAAAAACCTTATAACCGTGGTTTTGAACTCTATATCCAGTTGTTTGCTTTCCTCCATTTCTTTCGTTTGTGATCTGTTTCTTTGTCTCCTCATTTTTGCGGCTTCCCTGAGTTGGTAGAGTAGCTTTGTGTGGTAGGTGTCCTATAGGGCCCAGTGGCTCAGCCTCCCCCAGTTACCTGAGGTGGACACTTTTGGTGCAGCCCTTTGTGGACTGTGTGTACAGCCTTGTTGTAGTTAAGTCTTGATTGTTGTTGGTATCACTGGGAGGAATTGACCTCCAGGCTATTTGGCTGTGAGGATCAGCTGTGTCTATGCTGGGAGAACTTCTGTGTTGGAGACAACCTTATGAGACAAGACTTGGAAAATTGCAAAAGTCTCTGTGCTCAGCTTGGATGGGGCGGAGTCTCAGGGCTGAGCAGACAGCCTTGGCTTCCCGTTAGCCCTGCCCTATGAGGCCCCTGGGTCTCAGTGTCCCTTGGTAATCGCCGCAAGCACCTCTGAGAGAAAACCGCCCTCGAGTTTTGCCCACTACCAGACAGTCCAGTTTCTCCCCGAATGACTCTGGATTCCCAGACACTCGCCTGGAACTGAGTTCAGCGTAGTCAGGAGCTTCCTTCTCCCTCTTGCTTTAGAAAGCCAGCCGCGCACTCAGCTGCCCGTGCACTCAACAGTCAGTCCTCTCTGCGCGGACCTCTGCCTTCCTCAGCTCCCCTGAGTCTCAGTGTGCTTTCTTTTTTCCTGACAGTCCAGATTCCCCCGAATGAGTCTGGGTTCCCAGAGTCTCGCCTGGGACTGGAGTTTAGCATAGTCAGGAGCTTCCGTCTCCCGCTTGGGAAAGCCAGCCGCCCGTGCACTCAGCCGTCCATCCTCTCCATGCGTGTCTCCGTACCTCAGCCTTTTGCAGCTCCTCTGAGTCTCAATGTGCTTTCCTCTTTCCTTCTAGCTGTATAATTTCCACTCATCCAGCTTTCCTGTGGTTCTGGATGGTGTCCGTTTTGTCTTTTAGTTGTAGTTTTCATGTTGTTGTGCGAGGCAGCAGTTTAGGTGTTTACCTATGCTGCCATCTTGGTTTCTCCACATTTTGGCATTTTAACAGATACACTTAAGTGGTTTCTAGTTCCTGAATGTTTTTATTCCCCACCCCAAAGATATGCCATACCCATTAGCAATTGTCTGAATTATCCCTCTCTGTGTTTCCTGGCAACCACAAATTTACTTTCTATCTCTAGATTTGCCTATTCTGGACATTTTGTATAAATGGAACCATACAATAATGTTGTGTTTTTCGTTATAACTTTTAAGAATTAAATAATTTGCTTTTTAAGTCTTTTTTGGAATGGGTTGTGTGTTCAAAGGATATAAAGTTTAGAACATGTCAGTATGTATTTTCCCAGCCACTCAGTTTTCCCTGGATATAGCCAATACTACCAGTTCCTTTTCTGTCTTTACAGTCTATATCAAGCAAATACATACACTTTCTATGTGTTTTTAAAAATATATATGTATATATTTTTTTACTGATTTCAGAGAGGAAGGAGAGGGAGAGAGGGATAGAAACATCAATGATTGAATAATTGATTGGCTTCCTCCTGCATGCCCCCTACTCAAGCCTGCAATCTGGGCGCGTGCCCTTGACCAGAATCAAACCCGGGACCCTTCAGTCCACAGGCTGACACTCTTATGCACTGAGCCAAACCAGCTATGGTTATGTATTTTTGTTTAAATCCTCACCCAAGGAATGTTTTTGTTTTTTTAATTGATTTTAGAGAGGAAGGGAGAGAGAGAGAAACATTGATGTGAAAGAAACATTGATTGGTTGCCTCCTTTACATGCTCAAACCGGGGATTGAACCTGCAACCTAGGTATATGCTGTGACCAGAAATTGAACCCACAAACTTTTGCAGTATGGGGAAGATGCTTTAAGCAGCTGAGCCACCAGGCCAGGGCTTTTTTTGGTTTTCTTTATGAAGGAGAGTTACATAATCTATAACAACTCTTTTGGACCTTTTGCCCTTAATATAACTTGTAGGTAATTTTGTATGAGTTCATGAAGTTTATATAGTTTCCTTTGTAGATGCAGAATATTTCACTCTGGATGTACCGCCGTTTATTTAACTGGTCTCCATTGATAGACTTTTTCTCCATTTTTTTGCTCTTAAAAGTAGAAATGCAGGGTATAATCTATACATTTTTATTACAGGCATGTGTGTGTATGAGTGTATATTTAAGATAAAGTCCTAGAACTGTTGTTCCATGGGATGTATGCATTTGTGCTTTCGATATTTTTATGTTGCCTTTTCTGACACCCTTTCCAATACCTCTACCAAACTTTGATTTTTGCCAGTTTAATAAGGTCAAAAACAGTATCTCCATATGATTTCCATTACCATTTCTCCTATGCTGAGACTATGTACATTTTTATAGCCATTGGCTTTTTCTCTTCTTTGCCCATTTTTCTCTTAGATTTTTGTTCTTGTAGGAACCCTTTTTATATTAGGTAAATGAGTTATTAGGATATGATTTGCAAACACCCTTTCCTAGTTAGTCATTTGTTTTTTCAATTTTACTTGCATGATATTTGCTAGATATAAAAAATGTATATGATTAATTTATCAGAGATTTTGTGTCTTACTTATTACCAATCTTTTCTGGGGATTTAAGAATTTAAAAAAATTATGCTGAGGAATGGGTGGTGATTTAAATGTTTAATCCTTCTGGAATTTGTGGTTTCTTTCTTTGCTTTTTAAAAAAAAAGTTTTTTGTTGATTTTAGAGAGAGAGGAAGGGAGAGAGGGAGAGAGACACATCGATATGAGAGAGAAACATCGATCGGTTGTTTCCACTTGCACCTGGACTCTGGGACCCTGCGATCCAGGGACCAAACATGAAACCTGGGCAGGACGACACTCAAACCAGCTGAGCCACACTGGGTAGGGCTGCCAGGGCTGTCATGGTTTCTTTAAAATGTGTCAAGTTAAGGTAGCATTTTACAAGTTAAGGTAGCATTTTACTTACTTCTTAAAAAAAAGTTTTTATTATTTTTTTTTTAGAGATAGAGGAAGGGGAAGGGATAGATAGAAGCAACATTTTAGTAGGATTTAGGAATATCTTTCAGGGATAATTATTCTTGTCCTTTATGTTAACAAAATATTCACTTAATTAAAGGGTTTTTGTTTTTCTGCTTATTTTTTAGGCTGAGAAGGCCATTGTGACTATGTGGTGACTACAGTTATCTTATACGAGTTTCCCACTGGAATCATGGAGGAGAAACAGCAGATTATATTGGCTAGTCAAGATGGTGGGACAATGGCAGGAGCAGCACCTACCTTCTTTGTCATCCTAAAACAGGCAGGAAATGGCAAAACAGATCAAGGAATTTTGGTTACTAATAGGGATGCTTGTGCTTTGGCTACCAGTGTGTCATCCCCAGGAAAATCTACAGGGAAGATTTGCCTGCCAGCTGATTGTACTGTGGGAGGAATCACTGTCACCTTGGATAACAATAGTATGTGGAATGAATTCTATCATCGAAGCACAGAGATGATTCTGACCAAGCAGGGAAGACGCATGTTTCCTTACTGTCGTTATTGGATAACAGGTTTAGACTCAAATAAGAAGTATATCCTTGTCATGGATATATCTCCTGTGGATAACCATCGTTATAAGTGGAATGGTCGCTGGTGGGAACCCAGTGGGAAGGCAGAGCCTCATGTTTTGGGGAGGGTTTTTATTCATCCAGAATCTCCTTCCACAGGTCATTATTGGATGCACCAACCAGTATCTTTTTATAAACTGAAACTTACCAACAATACACTGGACCAAGAAGGGCATATTATCTTGCACTCTATGCATCGATACCTGCCAAGGCTTCATTTGGTACCTGCAGAAAAGGCTACTGAAGTGATACAGTTAAATGGCCCTGGTGTCCACACATTTACCTTCCCACAGACTGAATTCTTTGCAGTAACAGCTTATCAGAACATACAGATTACTCAGCTGAAAATAGATTACAATCCATTTGCTAAAGGCTTCCGTGATGATGGGCTGAATAGTAAGCCCCAGAGAGATGGAAAGCAAAAAAACAGTTCTGACCAGGAAGGTAATAGTGTTCCCAGTTCTCCTGGTCAACGGGCCCGTCTCACAGAAGGTGAAGGGTCAGAGATACAGCTTACTGATTCAGATCCTTTATCTAGGGGTCATGAGACATCAGGCAAGGGTTTGGAGAAGCCTTTCCTTAATATAAATCAAGACTTTCTTGGTTTCATGGATATTGATTCATCACTTGGTGAAGTTACTCAGTTTAAACAAGAGGTTTCTGAAAGGTAGGTAACAGTTTTTCTGATAAAAGATTTTGGATTGAACATACTGTTTGTGTGGACTGCTGATTTTCGTAGACATTGATAGATGTAAGCTACTAAAAACACCACAACTGCTTTTACATTTTGTAAAGTGATGGTTCATTTCTCTGTAATAATGTCAGTTGTGTTGAGGATTCAGAATTGTAGGCACATTAGATGATTTATCAGAATGGGGATCTTCCATTCATTTAGACTTAAAATTTTGTTAATCATGCATAGGACTGTTCCTTGGTTATATGTAGACACACTATTAATTGAGGAAGGGAAAAGAAATGACCCCTAAGAAATGTCATAACTGACAGAAAACTTATCCAGACGAGTTACAGAAGGGATTCAAAGTACACTTAATACTTAAGAATTTATTGTCTATGGATATCCTAACCCAGTGGTTGGCAAACCGCGGCTCGCGAGCCACATGCGGCTCGAGTCTATTTTGAAGAAGTGTTAGAAAAAGTTTAAGTTTAAAAAATTTGGCTCTCAAAAGAAATTTCAATCGTCGTACTGTTGATATTTGGCTCTGTTGACTAATGAGTTTGCCGACCACTCTCCTAACCCATAAATTGCCTGACTGAAAAACAAGGTTATTATTACAACCTTAGGTTAAAATAGCATTGAACTTGCATTATTTATGATTTTTAATGGAAAGTTTGTTTTTTTTTAAATTGATTTGAGAGGAAGGGAGAGTGATGGAGAGACATCAATGTGAGAGAGAAAAATGAATAGGTTGCCTGTGGTAGGGGAATTGAACCCGAAACCAGAGTGTATGCCCGGACTAGGAATTGAACCGGCTACCTTTTGGTGTACAGGACAACGCTCCAACCAAGTGAGCCACACCAGCCAGGGCTATTTATTATTTTTTTCAATCAAGGGCTATTTTTTTAGAGCAGTTTTAGGTTCACAAAAAAATCTGCAAAATTGAGAGGAAGGTATAGAGTTTTTCTATAGACCATATGCCCCAATACATGCATAGCCTCCATTATCAAGATTCCCCCATCAGAGCGGTACATTTGTTACAATTGATGAACCTGCATTTACACATCATAATCACCCAAAGTCCATAAATTACATTAGGGTTTACTCTTTGTGTTGTACAGTCTATAAGTTCAGACAAATGTATATAATGACATATATCCACCTTACATACATAGAGTATTTTCATTGCACTAAAAATTCTCTGTGCTCTGCCTGTTAATTCTCGTCTTTCCCTCGAACCTCCGACAATCTCTGATCTTTTTTTTTTTTTATCCTAACCTGAGGGTATATATATATTTTTATTATTTTTAAAATATATTTTTATTGATTTCAGATAGGAAGGGAGAGGGAGAGAGAGATAGAAACATGAATGATTAGAGAGAATCACTGATCGGCCACCTCCTGCACACCCCCTATCGGGGATCAAGCCCACAACCGGGCATGTGCCCTTGACCAGAATCGAATCTGGGACCCTTTGGTCTGTAGGTCGACACTCTATCCACTGAGCAAAACCGGCTAGGGCTGTCTGTTTCCTTTTTTTTAAAAAAAGCTTTTATTGATTTTAGAGAGGAAGGGAGGAGGGTAGAGAGAGAAACATCGACAGGCTGCCTCCTGCACACCCCCTACCTGGGATTGAGCCTACAATTTGGGCATGTGCCCTGACGGGGAATTGAACCAGCGACTTCTTGGTTCATGGGTGGGCACTCCATCACTGAGCCATACCAGCTGGGCTGTCTGTGTCTCTTTTTGATCAAGTACATCTTTCAGTAAAATTGACAGAAAGGATATATGGGACATTATAGAATTTTAGCATGTTTAAGTAAAGTAAGTTCTGGTGAAAATAATAGTCCCTTGCTTCTCCCCTCTGAACCCCTAATTTTCTTCTTACATGTTGAAAAATAGCTTTATTTTGCCCTCGTACTTTATAAATTGTTTGTTTGGTTCTGTGCTGAAAATGCATTGCAAGTTCCAGTTTTCTGTTGAGAATTATTTTTTAAAATATATTTTTATTCAGAGAGGAAGGGAAAGGGAGAGAGAGATAGAAACATCAGTGATGAAAATCATCAATTGGCTGCCTCCTGCTCGCCCCCCACGGGGGATTGAGCCCGCAACCCTTGACTGGAACTGAACCCGGGACCCTTCAGTTTGCAGGCCGATGCTCTATCCACTGAGCCAGAGCAGTTAGGGCACCTGTTGAGAATTTGATGCCATTTGATTCCTGGTCATTTGAAGGCTCTTAGATCTTTTGTTCATCCCTTATATTAGGAAATTTTATAGTGACGGGCCTTGGTGTGGTTCTTCTCATCATTGTGCTATTTTTTTTCAATCAAGAAATTCATGTACTGTGGTTCTAGGAACACTGTTAGTATTATTTGTCCAAGTTTTTCACTTTCATTTTTTTTCTTTTCATTTTTTTTTTTTGAAACTCCTTATAATTGGATGTTCCATCTCCTGGATTGATTATCTTATCAGTCTTTTATTGTCTGTTATCTTTTTCCTCTACTTATGCTGAAGTTTCATTGATTTACCTTCTAACTTACTAAAGTTTTTATTGCAGCTATCAGATTTCAATTTCCAAGAGCTCTTCTATTTTCTTTTTCATTCCACATTTCCTTTTCCCAGTGGATTTCTTTTTTTCTGTTAACTTAATTATCACCAGTTTCATGGAAGGTATTATGTTACAGGTTCTTTAAATATACATCCTTAGCACATGTACATATCTTTATTGTAGTATCTATTAAATAACATTATATTGTCTAGTTTTTTGTTTCCTGCACTGGTTTGTAAATTCCTTGAGTGTGGGGTGGGAACTTTTTTTTTTGTAATCCTCGGGCCCAACAAAATTTGGTACATTGTAGACACGGTGTAATTATCCCTTAATATCTGAGGGGGGATTGTCTCCAAGAACCCCCCAACCCCAGCCAGGACCAAAATTAGCAGATACTCAAGTCCCTTATATGAAACTAGGGGCCCACTGCACGAATTCATGCATCTTGAAAGGAACTGTGGGCTATGAGGCTGCAGTGGGCACAGGGGTGGGTCTAGGCCCCTCCTCCACACCCCCACCTGGCCCCTCCTGCCACAGCCCTTGGTCCCCTTTCTGCTGGCAGCCCCCCTCCCATGTGCTGACAGTGCTGGTCCCGCTTCACCCGCTGAGGGCACGGAGCGATTGGGGCTGGCACTGTCAGTGGGTGCAAGCAGCAACTGCTGCCCCGATAGCCCCTCAGGGGTGATTGGGGCCAGTAGCCGCCCCTCACAGCCACTGACGGTGCCGGTAGTGAGTGTGAGCGGTGGCTCTGGCACTGGCTGCGGGTGCGAGCGGGGCCGGCGTTGGCAGTGGGTGTGAGGTGGCTCTAGTGCTGGCAGTGGGTGCTCGCACCAGGCAGGACCATGGCACGTGGGAGCAAAGAATTTTTAGTAACCACTAGATGTTTGCCCCAGTGACAGCGAATGGTGCCTGCCTTGGTCTGGTGCCCTGCTCACCTGCTCCATCATCCTGTCAGAGCCGAGGCCTGCCATGTTCCGCTCACACCCCCTGGTGGTCAGCGCACATCATAGCTACTGGTTGTTTGGTTGTTCCATTGTTCTGGTTTTACCAGTCGGTCTATTTGCATATTCGTCTTTTATTATATAGGATTATATAGGATAGCATAGTATTTGCACATAACCTACATGTTATTCTCCTGTGTACTTTTTTACTCTTGTTGTTGATGCTATTACAGATGTCCCCCATTTCCCTTCTCTTGTCCACCTCCATGCAGCCCCCACCGCTCCTCCCTCTGGCCACCACCACACTGTTGTCTGGGTCCATTGGGTATGCATATATGATCTTTGCTTAAGCACTTCACCCTTCTTCAACCAGTCCTCCTGCCACCCTCAGTGTGCTCCATGTATCCATGCCTCTGGTTCTATTTTGTTTGTTCATTACATTCCATACCAGTAAAAGTAAGATTATGTAGTATTTCTCTTTCACTGACTGGCTTATTTTGCTTAGCATAATAATCTCCAGGTTCATCCATGCTTTTGCAAAAGGTAAGGTTTCCTTTCTTCTTACAGCTGCATAGTATTCCATTGTGTAAATGTACGATAGTTTTTTGTTTTTTTTTAACAAGGCCACCAAAAATTTTGGTTATCCCCCCGAAAAAAATTGTGGGGGGGGGGGGGGAGAGAGAGAAAGGTTACCACAGCTTTTTTATCCACTCATCTAGTAATGGACACCTGGGCTGTTTCCATATCTTTATTTTTAAATTCTTTGTTGTTTAAAGTACTATATTAGTCTCCTTTTCCCCCTATTGACCTCTCCCCAGCCACCCCCACCCCCCAGCACATGCCCTCGCCCCCCTCCTGTCTGTGGACATTGGTTATATATGCCTGCATACAAGTTCTTTGGTTGATCTTTTATGCTCTCATCCCCCCCTCCACCCCCCAACCCCGCCGCCTTCCCTGATAGGTTGGATAGTCTGTTTGATGCTTCTATGACTCTGGTTCTATTTTTGTTCATCATTTTATGTTGTTCATCATATTCCACAAATGATGAGATCAGGTGATATTTATCTTTCTCCGACTGGCTTATTTTGTATCATAGTTTTTTAATTCACTCATCTTCTGATGGGCACTTAGGCTATTTCCAAGTCTTAGTTATTACACATTGTTCTGCTATGAACATAGGGGTATATATATCCTTTCTGATTGTTGTTTCTGATTTCTTGGGATATATTCCTAGAAGTGGATTATTGGGTCAAATGGGAGTTCCATTTTTAATTTTTTGAGGAAGCGCCATACTGTTTTCCATAGAGGCTGTACCAGTCTGTATTCCCACCAGCAGAGCATGAGGGTTCCTTTTTCTCCACATTCTTGCCAGCACTTATTGTTTGTTGATTTGTTGATGGTAGCTATTCTGATAGGTGTGAGATGGTACCTCATTGTCGTTTTGATTTGCATCTCTCAGATGATTAGTGACTTTGAGTATGTTTTCATGTCTCTTGGCCTTCTGTATGTCCTCTTTCAAAAAGTGTCTATATAGGTCGTTTGCCCATTTTTTGATTGGATTGTTTACTTCCTTTTGTTAAGCTGTATGAGTTCCTATAGATTGAACTCTTATCAGATATAACATTTGCAAATATGTTCTCCCATGCAGTGGGCTCTCTTGTTGTTTTGTTGATGGTTTCTTTTGCGGTGCAGGTTTTCTTTCTTTTTTTTTTCTTTTTAAAATTTATTGATTGATTTTGAGAGAGAGAGAGACATTGATTTGTTGTTCCACTTACTTATGCATTTATTGGTTAATTCTTGTATGTGTCCTGACCAGGGTTTGAACCCACAACCTTGATGTATCAGGATGGTGCTCTAACCAACTGAGCTACCTGGCCTGAGCCTTCAGAAGCTTTTCATTTTGATGTAGTCTCATTTGTTTATTTTTCCTTAGTTTTCATTGTCCTAGGAGCTATATCGGTAAAGATATTGCTACAACACATGTCGGATATAGTTTTCCCAACACTATTTATTGAAGAGACTGTCTGTGACTCCAGTGTATGTTGCTTCCTTTGTCAAATATTAATTGAGCACAATGGCTTGGGTCGATTTGTAGGTTCTCTGTTCTGTTCCATTGGTCTATATCAGTGGTTGGCAAACCGTGGCTCGCGAGCCACATGCGGCTCTTTGGCCCCTTGAGTGTGGCACTTCCACAAAATACCACGGCCTGGGCGAGTCTATTTTGAAGAAGTGGCCTTAGAAGAAGTTTAAGTTTAAAAAATTTGTCTCTCAAAAGAAATTTCAATCGTTGCAGTGTTGATATTTGGCTCTGTTGACTAATGAGTTTGCCGACAACTAGTCTGTATGTCTGTTCTTGTGCCAGTACCAGGCAATTTTGAGAATAGTGGTTTTGTAATATAGCTTGATATCTGGTATTGTGATCCCTCCAACTTTGTTTTGCCTTCTCAGGATTGCTGTGGTTATTCGGGGTCTTTTTTGGTTCCATATGAATTTTTGGGGAGTTTGTTCTAGGTCTGTGAAATATGCTGTTGGTATTTTAATGGGGATTGCATTAAATCTGTAGATTGCTTGGGTAGTATGGACATTTTAATGATGTTAATTCTACCAGTTTATGAACATGGTATATTCTTCCATTTGTTTATGTCTTCCTCTGTCTCTTTTTTCAACATCCTGTAGTTTTCCGAGTATTAGCACTCTAAGCTTTTAAATTGTGTTTCGGAGTGGCCGGTATATGTCATATTTGTTTGTTGCATTGGTTACGTACAGCCAACAAAAGGGCAATCCTATGCTCTAAATTAATTGATGTGTACAACTTACTGGTTTTGCCCATATTCTTGCTTAGATAATCTTTCATCTAGTTTATTTGGATAGAGACTTCTTAGAATTATAAAACTTTAGGATTATTTGTAAAATCCTCCTGCCAAGACAGAATTTAATGCATTATTCATGAAGTTTTCATTGAAAGATAAGGAGAGGTCCTTTCTGAGAATGTTTTTAGTCAATTTAATTCCTCAGAAAGATGTGAAAGTAGTTATTGTAGTAGTGGCCAAGATGTAGCTTCATGAGGTTCTCAGTTACCACAAACAAAATGCAGGTCATGTGGCTAAATGAAAAGAAGATACAGCTTTTCCCCTGCATTTTGGAAGTGAACGTATTGAAATGTGAAGATAATGAGAAGTATCATTACATGTGAATTCTAAATTAATTGATGTAGAATGGCATTTATGTATGGATATACATAAAAACAGATAACAGGGAAATGGGGAAAAAGGGCTTGTTTTGCTTAACCATTTACTAGTAAAACGAAGGAAAACTGGATCATGATTATTATAAAACCATAATTTTATAAAAAATTATTGAATTGCTACTTAAAATTGGTGGTTTTATGTTATGTAACTTATACTATGAAGCAAAAAAAACAGATAAAAAAATAGTAAAACCTTTATTGTTGAGAGTATTACAGATGTCCCTTCTCATTACCCCCTCTACCTGGTTCCTTCCCTGCCCGAGGCCTTCACCACTCTATTGTTTGTGTCCATAGGTAATGCATATATGCATATAAGTTCTTTGATTAATCTCTTTTCAGCCCCCCACCCCCTTTCCCTCTGAGATTCCTCAGTCTCTTACATGTTTCTATGCCCCTGGTTCTATTTTATTCATCAGTTTCTTTTATTCATTAGATTCCTTCCTCTGTTATTTTGATTTTTAGATTCAGTTGTTGATAGATATGCATTTATTGCCATTTTATTGATCATTTATACCTTTTTAAATATATTTTTATTGATTTCAAAGAGGAAGAAAGAGGGAGATAGAAACATCAATGATGAGAGGAAATCATTGATTGGCTGCCTCCTGCAAGCCCCCTACTGGGTATCAGGTGTGCAACCCTGCATATGCCCTTGATTGGAATTGAACCTGGAACCCTTCAATCTGCAGGCTGATGCTCTATCCACTGAACCAAACCGGCAAGGGCTCTCTCTTTGTTTTTAACCTTTGGCATTTTAATTATGATATGTCTTGGTGTGGGCCTCTTTGGGTTCCTTTTGTTTGGCATTCTGTGCTTCTTGGATTTGTATGTCTTTCTTTCACCAGGTAAGGGACGTTTACTGTCAATTTTTTTCATATAGGTTTTCAATTTCTTGCTCCCTCTCTTCTCCTTCTAGCACTTTCTTGATGTAAATGTTGGTACACTTGAAGTTGTCCCAGGGGCTCCTTACACTATCTTCATATTTTTGTATTCTTTTTTCTCTTCTGTTGGGGTGGTGGTGGTGGTGTTGTGTTGTTTTTTGTTTGTTTGTTTTTGCTTCCTTATATTCCAAATGCTTTAAAAAATTTATCTTTATTCTTGAAAGTATTACAAATGTCCCCCCCTTTTTTTCCCTGTTGAGACCCTCCACCACATACCCATCTCCTCACCCCCAGGCATATTTCAAAATCTTGATTGATTCTTGGTGTCCTCTACTGTATTGATCCTCTATAAAGTGTTCTTTATTTCAATTAGTGTATGCTTCATTCTGACTGGTCCTTTTTTATGTTGTTGATTTTCTCACTGAGTTCCTTGACATTTTTCCTAAGTTCCTTGAGCATCCTTATAATCTTTATTTTGAATTCTGTATCTGGTAGTTTTCTTGGTTCCATTTCGTTTGTTTCTGGAGATTTTTCCTGTTCCTTCATTTGTGACATGTTTCTGTCTTCTAATTTTGGCTGCTTCCCTGTGTTTGTTTCTATGTATTAGATAAATCTGCTATGTCCCCTGGACTTGGTAGAGTGGCCTTGTGTAGTAGGTGTCCTGTAGGGCCCAGTGGCTCAGCCTCCCCAGTCACCTGAGCGGGGCTCTGTGTGAGCTGTGTGCACAGTCAGTGGTTTATGTTGAGCATCACTGGGAGGGATTGACCCCAAGGCCAAACGGTTGTGAGGATTGGCTATGAGTACAGCTAAAGAAAGCTGTGCAGAAGCTGACCCTATGGAACAGGACTTGCTTCAATGGGGCTTTGCTGCTCATTGAGTCTGCCCTTTGAGTGTGTCACTTGTGGAGATGGTGGGGTTGTAATTCCACAAGGTCAAAGTTGACCAGTGGTGCACTGGCTCTGTGGCCTCCTGGGAGGTGCAAAGTGAGTTTCTACCTGTGTCCTACCTGAGGCCACCCAGCATGAACTGCTAAGAAATTTGCAGATAGCTTCTACTTGTGTTGATTTTGGAGTGGCCCAGGAGAGGCCAAGCTGTTACCAGCGCAGGTTGCTGCTAATGCCAGGCCTGGGGCCACTCATTATAGGTATGGGGCACACTAATGCCAGCTGCTGCTTGTTTGAAGATTTTAGGAAAATACAAAGCATGAGGCAAGAGAAGCCAGTTGTTTGAAAAAAACCACTGGAAATGGCTTGGATGAGCCAATCTGGATGGGCTTCTTTAATGCCCTAGTTGTAGGACTTATGTTCAGCTAGATTTCAGGTGGTTCTGAATGATGGTGGTTCGGTATTTTGGTTGTAAATTTTGATGTGATTGTGGGAGGTAGTGAGTACTGCCATCTTGACTGGAAGCTCTTAAATGAGATTTTTGAAAGGGGGAAGTTGTTTTAGCTTTCACATTTAGGCCTGTAATCCATCTTGGCTTAATTTTTTTTTGTATGGTGTGAGGGGAGGAGGTAAAGGCTCCCATTTTTCCACGCAGATATCTGTGCATTCTAGCATCATTTATAGAAAATATTTTACTTTCCCTGTTAATTCCCTGGTGACTTGAAAACTCAGGTGACTATCTATACTAATAAAAGAGTAATATGCATGAGGGACAACCAAATGACTGACCAGCAGGCTGCGTGGGGCAACCAGGCTGGCAGGGAGGTTAGAGAGGGACGACTAAACGACTGACCAGCAGGCTGCCTGGGCTGACCAGGCCGGCAGGGGGGTTAGTGAGGGACGACCAGGCCAGCAGAGGGGGGCAGTTGGGGGCAACCAAGCTGGCAGCGGTGGCACCAAAGGGCGACCAGGCCGGCAGGGGGGTGGACAGTTAGGGTCGATCAGGCTGGCAGGCAGAGGCAGTTAGGGGTGATCAGGCTGGTGGGGGGCAGGCAGTTAGGGGCAATCAGGCAGGCAGGCAGGTGAGCAGTTAGGAGCCAGCAGTCCCAGATTGTGAGAGGAATGTCTGACTGCCGGTTTCGACCTGATCCCTGGCAGGCAGAGGCGGTTAGGTGTGATCAGGCTGGCGGGGGTGGGAGGGGGTGGGGGGAGGGGGGCAGTTAGGGGCGATAAGGCAGGCAGGCTGGTGGGCAGTGAGGAGCCAGCGGTCCTGGATTGTGAGAGGGTTGTTCGACTGCTGGTTTTGACCTGATCCCTGGGATTGGGCTGAAACCAGCAGTAGGACATCCCCCAAGGGGTCCCGGATTGGAGAGGGTGCAGGCTGGGCTGAGGGGATCCCCAGCCCATGCATGAATTTCGTGCACCGGGCCTCTAGTGTATATAAGTGGGTTTATTTTTGGATTAAATTTTGTCCCATTTGTGTATTCTTTTGCCAATACCACATGGCGTTGATGACAGTAGGTATAAATTTTTTAATCTGGTAGTGGTAAGCCTCTGACTTCTGATAGCATATAGAAATACAATTGATTTTTGTATATTTATCTTTTATTTTGGTTAATCCTCACCTGAGGATATTTTTCCATTGATTTGTAGAAAGAGTGGAAGGGGAGAGACAGAGAAACATTGGTGTGAAAGACACACAGTTGGTTGGGGCTGGGGACTGAGCCTACAATCGAGGTATGTGCCCTTGACTGGAATAAAACCTGGGACCCTTCAGTCCTCTGGCCGATGCTGTATCACTGAGCCAAACTGGCTAGGGCTATATATTGATCTTGTATCTGTTGATCTTGCTTAAATTCACTCATTAGTTTTAATTCCTTTGGATTTTCTACATATACAATTATATTGTATGTGAACAAAAGTTGGTTTTCTTCTTTTCCAATCTTTATGCCTATTCTTTGTCTCTCTTGCTTTATTGCACTTGTTAGACTTCAACCATTAAGTTAAAACTAAAAGTTGAGACTGGTTATTCATATCTGTTGATCTTTACAGAAAATCGTTTAATATTTTCAGTTGTATATTACAATGTTGGATGTGTAGGTTTTGTAATTCCTTCTATCACATGAGAAGCTTTCCTTCTTGTTCTAATTTCCAGAGTGTTAAGAATTAGTGTTGAACCTGGCCAGCATGGCTTAATGGTTGAGTGTCACCTATGAATCAGGAGGTCAAGGTTCGATTCCTGGTCAGGGCACAGGGGGCATGCAGGGTCCCCAGTTCAATTCCAGTCAAGGGCACATGCCTGGGTTGCGGGCTTGATCCCCAGTAGGGGGCATGCAGGCGGCAGCTGATCAATGCCGTGATCCATGATTCTTTCTCATCATTGATGTTTCTTTCTCTTATCTCCCTCTGCCTTCCTCTCTGAAATCAATAAAAATATATTTAAAAAATAAAAAAGAATGAGTTGAATTTTATCATTGTTTTCCTTTATAAATTGAGGTGTCATATGCTTTACTTCCTTTATTTTATTTATTTACTTAAAAATATTTTTGTTGATTTCAGAGAGTAAGGAGAAGGAGAGAGATAGAAACATTCTATATAATAAAAGCTTAGTGTGCAATTTGTCTCCTCAACCAGGAGTTTGTCCAGGAGTTCAACCAGGGGGTGGGGTCAGCCGGGGAAAGGGAAGGTGGCCCCGGCCAGTAGCCGGCAGCCGCTAGAGACCCTACCAGTGCTTGAGTTTCATGCACTGGGCCTCCAGTCAATGAAAAGAGAGAATCCATTGATCGGCTGCCGCCTGCATGCCCCCTACTGGGGATCAAGCCCACAACCCAGGCATGTGCCCTTGACTGGAATTGAAGCCGGGACCCTTCAGTCTGCAGGCCGACACTCTATCCACTTGAGCCAAACCAGCTAGGACTCCTTTATTTTTTTAAATATGGCTACATTGATTTTTTTTTTTGGGTATAGGGATGAAGGCTATATGAGCCTTGCATTCCTGAGATAAGCACAACTTGGTCATGATAACATTCTTTTTAATAGCCAGATTCAGTTTGCTAATATTTTATTGAGGGTTTTGCATCTATGTTTTTGAAGGATATTTGTTGGTATTTTTATTTCTGATACATTGGTTTCAGGATTATGCTTTTTCCATAAAACAAGTTGTTGCCTTCTCGTGTATTTTCTGAGTTTGTGCAAGATTGGTATTTTTTCATTATGTGTTTTTTTTAATATGTATTTTATTGTTGATAGTATTACATATATCTCCAATTTTCCCTCCTCCACCCTCCCTCCCCTCCAGGTCTTCACTACCCTATTGCCTGTGTCCATGGGCTATGCATATATTTTTTATGGTTTATCTTTTGTTCCCTCATTTCCACATTGAGGTATGTTGATTTGTTCCATGCCTCCATGCTTTGGGTCTTATTTTGTTGGTCAATTCATTTTGTTCATTAGATTACACAAATAAGTGAGATCACGTAATATTTATCTTTCTCAGATTGGCTTATTTCACTTAGCATAGTATCTTCCAGGTTCATCCAAGCTGTCCCAAAGGGTAAGAGATCCCTCTTTATTTTTTTTTTTACAGCTGCATAGTATTCAATTGTTACTAGTAAATGTCCCATAGATTTTTTAATCCATTCATCTACTGATGGGCACTTGAGCTATTTCCAAATCTTAGCTATTATAAATAATGCTGCTTTGAACATAGGGGTGCACATATTCTTTCTGATTGGTGTTTTGAGGTTTTTAGGATATATTCCCAGAGGTGGGATTGCAGGGTCAAATGGAAATACCATTTATAATTTTTTGAGGAAACTCTGTACTGTTTTCCATAGTGGCTGCACCAATCTGCATTCCCACCAGCAGTGAACTAGTGTTCCCTTTTCTCCACATCCTCGCCAGCACTTGTTTGTTGATTTATTGATGATAGCCATTCTGACAGGTGTGAGGTGATACCTCATTGTGGTTTTAATTTGCATTTCTCTGATAATTAGTGACTTTGAACATTTTTTCATATGTCTCTTGGCCATTTGTATGTCCTCTTTGGAAAAATGTCTATTGAGGTCTTCTGTCTTTTTTTTTTTTTTTAATCTTTATTGTTCAGATTATTACAGGTGTTCCTCTTTTATTTTTCCCCATAGCTCCCCTCCACCTGATTCCCCACCCCACCCCATGCCCTTACCCCCCACCACTGTCTTCATCTTTAGGAGTAAGATTTTTGTCCAATCTCTTCCCGCACCCCTCACACCTGCTTCCCCTGAGAATTGTCAGTCCACTCCCTTTCTATGTCCCTGATTCTATTATATTCACCAGTCCATTCTGTTCTTCAGATTTTTCATTCACTTGATTTTTAGATTCACTTGTTGGTAGGTATGTGTTTAATGTCATTTTGTTGTTCATAATTTTTGTCTTTATCTTTTTCTTCTTCTTCCTCTTCTTAAAGGATACCCTTCAGCATTTCGTGTAATCCTGGTTTGGTGGTGATGAACTCCTTTAGCTTTCTCTTGTCTGTGAAGCTCTTTATCTGACCTTCAACTCTGAATGATAGCTTTGCTGGGTAGAGTAATCTTGGTTGTAGGTTCTTGCTGTTCATCACTTTGAATATTTCTTGCCACTCTCTTCTGGCCTGCATAGTTTCTGTTGAGAAATCAGCTGACAGTCGTATGGGTACTCCCTTGTAGGTAATTAACTGTTTTTCTCTTGCTGCTTTTAATATTCTCTCTTTGTCTTTTGCCCTTGGCATTTTAATTATGATGTGTCTTGGTGTGGTCCTCTTTGGATTCCTCTTGTATGGGGTTCTGTGCGCTTCCTGAACTTCTAAGTCTATTTCTTTCACCAGGTAGGGAAAGTTTTCTGTCATTATTTCTTCTAATAGGTTTTCAATAGTTTGCTCTCTCTCTTCTTCTGGCACCCCAATAATCCGGATGTTGGTACACTTAAAGTTGTCCCAGAGGCTCCTTACACTATCTTCATATTTTTGGATTCTTTTTTCTTTTTGTTTTTCTGGTTGGATGTTTTTTGTTTCCACATATTTCAGAACTTTGGTTTGATTCTTGGGGTACGTTGATCTACAGTTGAGTTTCTGTATATTTATTTTAGACAGTGTATGCCTCATTTCTGACTGGTCCTTTTCCATTTTTTTGGCATTCTCATGAAGGTCCTTGAAGGTCTCACTAAGCTCCTCAGAAGTGTTATCAAGTTTCTCAGCGGTTTTTAGAAGATTCTTGAGTAACCTTATACATGTGGTTCTGAACTCTATGTCATCCAGTAGTTTGCTTTCCTCCGTTTCTTTCATTCGTGACATGTTTTTTTTGTTTCTGCATTTTGGCTGCTTCCCTGTGTTGATGGAGTGGCTTTGTGCGGTAGGTGACCTATAGGGGGCAGTAGCTCAGCCTCCCCAATCTCCTGATGTGGACGCTCTTGGTACACCCCTTTGTGGGCTGAGTGCAAAGTCTTGGTGCAGTTAAGCCTTAATTGCTGTTGTTATGCTGGGAGGAATTGACCTCCAGGCCAATTAGCTGTGAGCACTCCCTGTGTCTATAATGGAAGAACTTCTGCGCTGAAGACACGCTTATGGGGTAGGACTTGTTTCAGTGCGGCTTTGGTGCTCACTGAGTCTGCCTCTTGAATGTGTCACTTATGGATGTGAGGAGTTGAAATCTGGTGTCTCACACTGACCACTAGGTACACTGGCTTCTGGATCTCCAATGGGGTGCAGGTTAGCTACTGTCTGAGGCCACTCAGCAGGAGCTACAGCGAGAGCTACAGTTTTCTCCTCTTTGCTTGGGTTTGGAGGTTTTGGAGCTGTCTGACCCAGGCTGCAAGTTTGCTAGGTTAAGCTGTGATAGGGCAGGCCTTTCTTATGCTAATTGAGCTGCTTGGAGCTTGGGTGGGTTTGTAGGGCGGGGCCTCAGGGTGTCACTAGGTTAGGGCGTGGCGAACAGCAATGGCTGCTAGTTAGCCGGCTCTGAGTCTCCAACGGCAGCCGCGAGTCCCGTGCCCCAGTGCCGTAAGCAATTATTCCTGCGCGCAGCTCTGCAAGCAAGCCACCCTCTCTGGCAGACAGTCCAGCTTCTCCCTGTAGGAGTTTGGGTCCCCCGCGTCTCCCCAGAGATTGGATTTCATAGTAATCGGGGGCTTGTCTCCGTTTGGGTTGAAAAAAGCAACCCACCCAGTCGCCGGCAGCCAGCCCAGATCACGTGCCTCCGTACCTCAGCTTTTCAGCGCTCGTGCATGTCTCAATGCTCTTTTCTCTTTCCTTCTAGTTGTAGAACTTCCACTCAGCCAGCTTTCCCGTGGTTCTGGGTGATAGACATTTTGTCTTTTAGTTGCAGTTTAAATTGTTGTAGGAGGCAGCAGTTTAGGTGTTTACCTACGCCACCATCTTGGATTCTCCTCTTCTGTCTATTTTTAAATTGGATTGTTTGTCTTTTGTTGAGTTATATGAGTATTTATAATTTTGGATATTAATACAATGGATTCCCTTTTCATTTTGATGGTGGTTTCTTTTGTTGCAAAAGCTTTTTATTTTAATGTAGTCTCATTTGTTTATTTTTTCCTTAGTTTTCTTTGCTCTAGGAGATGTATCTGCAAAAATTCTGCTACAAGAGTTGTCTGAAATTTAGCTACCTATATTTTCTTCTAAGATTTTTATGGTTTCATGCCTTATTTAAGTCTTTTATCCATTTTGAGTTTATTATGTATGGTGTACATTGGTGGTCTGGTTTCATCTTTTTGCATGTGTGTCCAGTTTTCCCAACACAATTTGTTGAAGAGATGGTCTTTAGTCCATTGTATGTTCTTGCCTCCTTTGTCAAATACTAATTGACTATAATAGTGTGGATCAATTCATTGAAACCGTGGAGTTTCTTTATTGGCAGGTTTCAAATCACAAATTTAATTTCACTGTTGTTTTCTGTTTTATTGATTTCCCCTCCCCCATCTGTATTTCTACTTGCTTTTGGTTTAATTTGCCTATTTTAGATCAGGGGTTAGTTGACTAAGGGCTGTGGTTCATAACTATCTCACTGTTTTTGTATGGCCTGCACACTAAGAATGACTTTTATATTTGTAAATAGTTGGGAAAAGCAAAAGAAGAAAAATACTTTGTTATGTGTAAAAATTATTTAACCATTTGTACGCCATAAGCATCTATAGACACAAGCTGTGGACCTTTGTTAAATTCAAAATACTGTGGCAGTTAACTGGTTAAAATTCAAATTTCAGTGTTCATTTGTTGGAACACAACTCTATTCATTTTTGTGTGTGTGTGCCTCAGTGGCTGAGTTGAGTAGTTGTAATAGAGACTATGGATCTCAAAGCCTAAAAATTTTACTCTCTAGCTATTTACAAAAAAATTTTTCAACCCCTAAGTTACTGATTTTAGATTTGTATTTAAAAAGCTATAGGATTCTCTCTCAGTACTGCTTTAGGTGCAATCTATAAATTTTAATGTGTTATTTTTCATTGATTCATAGTTTGATTCTATTTTTGTCAAAGAACATGTGACTTAAAAACCTTGGAAGTAAAAATTTATTATGACTTTATTGCCTAGCATATGATCTGCTTTGATGAATACTTCACATACACTTATAAGTGATGTATATATTATACAGTTGGATGTAGTGTTTGGTGTCCTATAATGCCCTTCTTTATCTCTAATGGTATTCTTTTTTTAATGTCTACTTTTTGTCATATTATTGAGCCACATTAACTTTCTTCTCATTTTATCTTTACATGATTTTATCTTTTCCTTTTCCTTTTTTTTTTTAATAAATCTTCATTCAGATTATTACAATTGTTTCTCCTTCCCCCCCCCCCCCCATAGCTCCTCTCCACCCAGTTCCCACCCCACCTTCTGCCCTTGCCTCCCCCCCACTGTCCTCATCCACAGGTGTACGATTTTGGTCCAGTCTCTTCCTGCACCCCCCCATACCCCTTCCCCCCTGAGAATTATCAGTCCACTCCCTTTCTATGCCCCTGATTCTATTATATTCACCAGTTTATTCGGTTTTAATTCACTTGATTTTTAGGTTCACTTGTTGATAGATATGTATTTGTTGTTCATAATTTTTATCTTTACTTTTTTCTTCTTCCTCTTCTTAAACAATACCTTTCAGCATTTCATATAATACTGGTTTGGTGATGATGAACTCCTTTAGCTTTTTCTTATCTGTGAAGCTCTTTATCTGACCTTCAATTCTGAATGATAGCTTTGCTGGGTAGAGTAATCCTGGTTATAGGTTCTTGCTATTCATCACTTTGAAAATTTCTTGCCACTCCCATCTGGCCTGCACAGTTTCTGTTGAGAAATCAGCTGACAATCGTATGGGTGCTCCCTTGTAGGTAATTAACTGTTTTTCTCTTGCTGCTTTTAATATTCTCTCTTTGTCTTTTGCCCTTGGCATTTTAATTATGATGTGTCTTGGTGTGGTCCTCTTTGGATTCCTTTTGTTTGGGGTTCTGTGTGCTTCCTGGACTTGGAAGTCTATTTCTTTCACCAGGTGGGGGAAGTTTTCAGTCATTATTTCTTCAAATAGGTTTTCAGTATCTTGCTCTCTCTCTTCTTCTGGCACCCCCATAATTCGGATGTTGGTATGCTTGAAGTTGTCCCAGAGGCTTCTTACACTATCTTAAACGTTTTGGATTTCTTTTTTCTTTTTGCTTTTCCAGTTGAGTGTTTTTTGCTTCTTTGTATTTCAATTCTTTGACTTGATTCTTGTGTTCCTCTAGTCTGTTGTTGGGTCTCTGTATAATATTTTTTATTTCAGACAGTGTATGTTTAATTTCTAGTTGGTCCTTTTTCATATCTTCGAGGGTCTCGTTATATTTATCAGCCTTTTCTAGGATATTCTTTTGTTTGTTTGTTTTTCTGATATTTATTAGTAATTCTGTTCCCCAAAAGTAGGTTTCACTTTAAAAATGACATTTTTAGAACGTCTCAGTAATATGCCAGTTATAGGAGACACACTTAAAACAGATCTAAGCTAAAAAAAATTTAAAAGCTTAAATAATATAGTTCAGAAATATAGAAATTATGTTTTTTCTTTTATTTTATTTTTTATCGTCTTAAGTATTACAAATAGTAGTACATATGTCTCCTTTCCCCCCCCTCCCCCCCATTGACCTCCCTAGGATATTCTTGAAAAGCCTTATAACTGTGGTTTTGAACTCTATATCCAGTCATTTGTTTTCCTCCATTTCTTTCGTTTGTGACCTCTTTCTTTGTCGCCGCATTTTCACTGCTTCCCTGAGTTGCTAGGGTAGCTTTGTGTGCTAGGTTTCCTATATGACCCAGTGGGTCGGCCTTCCCAGTTAACCTGAGGTGGTCACTCTTGGTGCACTCCTTTGTGGACTGTGTGTACAGCCTTGTTGTAGTTAAGTCTTGATTGTTGTTGGTATCACTGGGAGGAGTTGACCACCAGGCCAGTTGGCTGTGAGGATCAGCTGTGTCTACACTGGGAGAAGTTCGGTGCTGGTGACAGCCTTATAGGATTAGACTTGCCAAATTGCAAAAGCCTCTGTGCTCAGCTTGGATAGGGTGGAGTCTCGGGGCGGAGCAGACAGTCTTGGCTTCCCGTCAGTCCTGCCCTTGCGCGTGCGCCCCTCTAGACCTCTGCCTTCCCCAGCTCCCGAGCCTCTGCCCGAGAGTCCAGATTGCCCCCGCAAGAGCGTGGGTCCCCAGGAGCTTGCCTGGAACTGGGGTTCAGTGTAGTCAGAACTGGGGCTCAGTACAGTCAGGAGCTTTCGATTCCCTTCTGCTAGGGAAAGCCTGTGGCAACCTCTGCAGTCTTTGTGCACACTCGCGCATGCACCTCCAGACCCCTGTCCGCCAGGGCTCCCTGGGGTCTCTGAGTCTCCGAGTGCCTTTCTCTCTACCTGACAGTCCAGACTCCCCCTCTATGAGCCTGGGTCCATGGGCTTTTGCCTGGAACTGGGGTTCAGTGCAGTCGGAACTGGGGTTCAGTGCAGTCGGGGGCTTCCTTCCCCCTCCCGCCAGAGAAAGTCAGCCAGGCTCTCGGCCGCCCTTCCTCTCTGCGCACACAAAGACCCTTTGCCGTTCGTCCAATTCTCTGTGAGCTTTTTTCTTTCCTTCTAGTTGTAGAATTTCCACTCAGCCAGCTTTCCTGTGGTTCTGGATGGTGTCTGTTCTGTCTTTTAGTTGTAGTTTTGAAATTGTTGTGCAAGGCAGCAGTTTCAGTGCTTACCTATGCCGCCCTCTTGGTTTCTCTCTCTTTCTTTTACTTTTAATCTAATTGTGTTTTTCTTAAACACCTTGTAGTCAGGACATTTTTAGTCCACTGCTCAAATTTCTTGACTTTTAATTGGACTGTTTTGTTCATTTAATATTATTACTTATATGGCTGTATTTTAAGCATTTTGTCTTGGTATTTTCTGTTTCTCTCATCTGTCTTTTGATTACTCTCTGTTTTCATTTGAATTGGATTTTTAAAATTTTGTTTTCATTATGTAGTGACTTTTTAGCTATACCTCTATATTTTTTTTATTTTGTGGTTTTAGTATTAGTTTGCTTAGGTTGACAGTACAAAATACTCTAGACTAAGTGGTTTAAACAATGAAAATATTGTTTTCTCACAGTTCTGGAGGCTGAAAAGTCCAAGATAATGGTTTTGGCAGAGTTTTCTGTTAAGAGCTATCATCCTGGCTTGCAGACTGCTACCACATAGAAGGGGAGAGATTTCCCTAACTTTATATCTCATTTTACCTTCATTACCACATCAAGACCCAGACTTCATGTATATTGATAGGTAGTGTTTCTGTATATAATTTGGGAGGGACACAGTTTAATCCATAGCAGTAGTTATAGAGGTTAGAGTTAGGAGATGCTGCCTCTGTGAGACCCTGAGGAGGAAGGGCCTAAATAGGAAGTCGGACATCCCTCTCACAATCTAGGACTGCTGGTTCCCAACTGTTCTGCTTGCCTGCCTGCCTTCCTGATTGCCCCTAACTGCTTCTGCCTGCCAGCCTGATCACCCCCTAACCACTCCCCTGCCAGCCTGATTGATGCCTAACTGCTCCCTTGCCAGCCTGATTGCCCTAACTGCCCTCCCCTGCAGGCCTGGTCACACCTAACTGCTTTTTCCTGCAGGCCCAGTCCCCCCCAACTCCCCTCCTTTGCTGGCCTGGTCACCCCTAACTGCCCTCCCCTGCAGGCTTTATTGCCTCCAACTGCCCTCCCTTGCAGGCCTGGTTCCTCCCAACTGCCCTCCCCTGCTGGCCTGATCGCCCACAACTGCCCTCCCTTGCAGGCCTGGTCCCTCCCAAGTGCCCTCCCCTGCTGGCCATCTTGTGGCAGTCATCTTTGACCACATGGGGGCAGCCATCTTGTGTGTTGGAGTGATGGTCGATTTGCATATTACTCTTATTAGGTAGGATAAACCCCCAAAACATTATTTTGCTTTCAACAGTCTTTTATATTTACTTGTGTATTCATTTTTTCCATGTCTTTTCATTTGTTCTTGGATATTGGTTCATTTCCTATCAGTCTGAAAAACTTCCTTTAGTATTTTTTTAACTTTTAAAAAATTGAGGTGTAATTCACTGTAATAAATTCATTCTGTAAAGCAGGGGTGGGAACCTTTTTTTCTGCCAAGGGCCATTTGGATATTTATATAACACTAGAGGCCTGGTGCATGAAATAGTGCACGGGTGGGGTCCAACTGGCCTGTCCCAATCAGGACCCATCGGCCCAGGCAGGCCAGGGGGAGGGGTCACAGGCAGTTGGCCCACCAGTCCATCCCGCCCCCTGGTCCAACTCCCAGTCGAATTTCTGGTCAAGGGTACAATTTGCATATTAGCCTTTTATTATATAGGATCATTCTCGGGCCATACAAACTTATCTACTTAAAAATTAGCCTGCTATACTTGGTCAAATATTTAATTAACTCACTTCTAGTGCCTTGGCAGGGCCAGACCAAGTGATTTTGCAGGCCTCATATGCCCCGCCAGATGTTCCCTACCCCTGCTTTAAAGTGTATATTTCAGTGGTTTTTAGTATATTTACAGAATTGTGTAGCTATGAACACAATCATTTTTAGGACATTTTCATCCCTCCCAAATAAACAAACAAACACCCCTGTGCTGTCTAGTCACTCCCAATTTTTTCTCAGCCATTCCTCAACCCCACCTCAATCATCTGTAACCACTAGTGTCCTTTTTGTTTCTTTAGATTTGCCTATTCTGGACATTGTGTATAATAGAATTACATGTAGTTTTTTTGTGCTTAGTTTCTTTTACTTAGTGTAATGTTTTCAAAGTTCATCCATGTTGTAGCATGTATCCATATCTCATTCCTTTTATTGTGAACAATATTGTGTAGATAACACATTTTATTTATCCATTCATCAGTTGATAGACATAAAAGTTTCCACTACTTGGGTATTAAGAATAATGCTGCCATGAACATTTCTCTGAAGTTTTCATGTGGGAACAGTTTTGGGTGGCGATAAGCCCATTCTTACCTCTGTTGAATTGCACTTTTGGCAATTGAAAAATCAATTTATATAAGTGTGTGTGCTTATTACTAGACTCTGAATTCTGTTCAGTTGATCTGGATATTTAGCCTTAAGCCTGTATAACACTGTTTTGATTACTGTAGGTTTGTAGTAAGTTTTGAAATTGGGAACTATGGGTCCTCAGAGAACTTTCTATTTTTCAAGATTTTGGGGGACTCTTTCATTTTCTTACTAATTGTAGGGTCAATTTGTCATTTTCCAAAAAAATCCCAGGTGGGTCTTAACGTGGGAGATTGTGTTAAAACTGCAGATCATTAAAAAACAAACAAAAAATACTGCAGGTCATTTAAAGGGAGTATTGCTGTCTTACCAATATTAAGTCTCCCAGTATATAAACATGGGATATTTGTCCTTTTTTAAAGTCATCTTTAATATCTTTCAGCAATGTTTTGTAGTTATTTTAGAAAATATTTTTTATTAATTTCAGAGAAGAAGAGAGAGGGAGAGAAAGATAGAAATATCAATGATGAGAGAGAATCATTGATCAGCTGCCTCCTGCAGGCCCCTTACTAGGGATCGAGCCTTCAACCCGCGCATGTGCCCTGACTGGGAATCAAAGTGGTGACCTCTTGGGTAGTTTTTTGTGTGTACCAGTCTTATACTTCTTTGGTTCAGCTTATTCCTAAGTATTTTATTCTTGTTGATGCTATTACAAATGTAATTGTTTTCTTGATTTTACTTTTAACATTTATTCCTAGTGTGTAGAAATACAATTTTTGTGTGTGTGAATTGATCTTGAATTCTTCAATCTTGCCCAGCTAATTTATACCAATAGTTTTTAGTGGATTTTTAAGAATTGTCTACATAAAAGGTCACATGATACTGCAAATGCAGAATTTTACTTCCTTTTTAATCTGGAGGTCTTTTATTTATTTTTCGTGCCTGATTACCTTTGTAGAACCTCTTATACAATTGAGTAGAAGTGGTGAGAGCTAACATCCTTGTCTTGTTTCTGATCTTAGGCGATAGTATTTCTTGTACAGTCGGAGTTCTCTCAGTTGTCTAAAAATGTTTTCAGGTATGAAGGCTTCTTTTGCTAGATCCAGAACATTAAGTTGACCCTTTCAATACTTTATGATGGGTGTCATTCTACTGTCTTCTGGCTTCATTATTTCCAATGAGTAGTCAGTCTGTTGTTCTCATTGTTGATCCTCCAGTGTAATGTCATTTTTTCCTCTGCAGCTTATAAGGTTTTTCTCTTGGTCTTTAATTTTCAGCGGCCTTACCTTTATGTGCCTACATATGGCTTTCTTTGTATTTGTTCTCCTTGGTGTTCGCTAAACTTCTTGAATATGTGGATTAATGTCTTTAACTTTTGGAATATGTTGATTCATTTTCTTTTCAAATGGTCCTCCTTTTTTCTTCCTTCCATTTTATTCCTTATTTGTCAGATAATTTGTTGTTGTCCCACAGGTCTCTGATACACTACACCCCCCCCCCCCCCCCCATTTTTCTGTTTAGGTGATTCACTTCATTAAATTTTAGCTCACCTCACATTTGAGATGTTTAGGATGGGATTGGGCTTGGGATCTAAGCACTAAGAGACTACAAATTCTGTTTTCAGGCCAACCTTGCTGCATCACTTCTGCTTATTTTTCAGAAGTCCCCTGGAGGATAATTGGTGGGAATAAGGACTAGTATTCTTTTTGAGGGTCCTCCAGATTCTAGTGTGCTCATCCTCAGGCATGAAAAGAGACTGGGTTCTCCGTGTCCCAACAAAGATCCTTTGCCTATAGTTGTCTTTTTCTCTGTTCATCTGTGCTTCAAGCAGTGTAAATGCTACTCAGTGTTGAAAGCATTAGCAATCTGTCATCTAGAGAAGGCTGGTTCCTCTCTGAAATTCAGTTCATTTAGACTTGTGTCCAGAGGTCAATGGCTTTAAAAGAAAATTAGATTTTTAATTTATCTAGTGTTTTCTCATTGTTATGGCAGAAGTGATGATCTTTGTGATTGTAAACATTTTAACTTGAAGTGAAAGTCTTCAATTGAAGGATTGTCAAGTAAGGTCAAGATCTTAAGTTGTACAAGGAACAAGTAACTACACAGTAATGTAAATGATTGCTTGTGCATATTTGAGATAAATGGAAGTTTTACAAAGACAGTGACTTTAATTGAGTTAGTGAATAGTTCGAACACATCCTTAAGATACATTGGTACAGTTTATATGCTTTTAATGGTTAATTGGGAGGAAGGGGAAACTAAAAAAATGTTTGTGTTTTTTGAAGACTTGTATAAACTCAATCACAATGGGTCATATGTACTTGCCTTCAACTACCTTTTTATTTTGGAAGAATTCACGTTAGACTTTTTATACTGGAAATAACATTTTCAACTTTAAAACCACTTAGCAATAACATTATGAATATACTAAAAAGGGACTGCTGGAGTGTACATTTTTAAATGGTGAGAGTCTTGTAGTTTGTGTTATGAATTTTGTCTTAATTTTTAAAAAGGAAAAACCAAGCAGGCAATTTGTAAAGCCCTTCCTGATATTTAGCGCAATTCTTAATAGCAGTTGGCATTTGTTTCCTTTTATTGGCAACTACTAGCTGGTGCACAAATTCTTGCACATTGAAAGGGGATTAATTAGGGGAAATATTTTAATATTACTGTTTGCCCTTTCTCTATAATGGAAGTGTCAGATATGAAAGAAAATTAATAAAATGTATGTGAAAATCTTCCTCTTGTCAGAGTCTGGGTGCACCACGGGACCCAGAGTCAAGTCCCCACCCACCCATGTGTGCCTCAAAAGTGCACGCAAGACCCAGACCCGGCTGGCCCCCTTCCCCACCCCTCACCCCCCCCCCCCCATTTGGGTTAGATCCAGACCTGGCCGGTCCCACTCTTGTCAAGCCCTGCAGGGCAGGGAGCACGGCCTCAAGTCCCCTGGCCTGGTGCCGGGGCGGGGTGTGTGGCCTGAGGTCCCCCGTCAAGCCCTGCCAGGCGGGGGGCATGGCCTCAGGTCCCACGGCCCGGGGCAAGGGGAGCAGGCTGAGGTCTCCCGGCCCATTACTGGGGCGGGAGAGGCACACCTTGAGGTCCCCCGTCAAGCCCTGCCAGGCTGGGGACGCAGCCTCAGGTCTCCTGGCCTGGTACTGGGGTGGGGGGGCGCGTGGCCTGAGGTCCACTGTCAAGCCCTGTTGGGCGGGGGTGTGGTCTAAGTTTCCCTGTCAAGTCCTGCCAGGTGGGGGGGCATGGCCTGAGGTCCCCTGGCCTGGGGCCAGGGTGGGGGTACAGTCTGAGGTCCCCTGTCAGGCCCCCACAGGGGCAGGGCGGGGGCGGGGTGCCGCCTCAGGTCCTTGCTGATTGCTTGTTAAGGCTTGTTACGGGAACTTGTCCTCCACTGTGGGTGCAGCCATCTTGTGTTACGGAAACACTGCCCCCCCCCCCCCGCTGTGGGCACTGCCATCTTTGTGGCGGAGTGACAGTCAATTTGCATATTCTTTCTTTATTATATAGGACTAGAGGCCCGGTGCACGAAATTGGTGCATGGGGGTTCTTCAGCCCAACCTGCACCCTCTACAATCCAGGAGCTCTCAGGGGATGTCCTACTGATGGCTTAGGCCCACTCCTGTGGTTCTCTGCTCTCTGCAGGGCCTGGGGGTTTCACTGCAGCCATGGAGATGAAACCCCCATGCCCTGCTGTCTGCTCTCTGCCTGCTGCCACCATGTGCCATGCGAAGGAAGCCCCAATGCCCTGCAGTGTATTCTGTCTGCCAGGCCTGGGGGCTTCGCCAACACCAACACACTAAGGAAGCCCCCATGCCCTGTTGTCCGGGCTCTGTCTGCAGGGCCTGGGGGTGTTCCCGCCACCATGTTGGTAAGGAAGCCCCAAAGCCCTGCTGTCTGGGCTCTGTCTGCCATGTCTGGGGACTTCCCCACCACTGCTGTGCTAAGGAAGCCCCCAAGCCCTGCTGTCCAGGCTCTGTCTGCCTTGCCTGGGGCCGGATCCAGCCTCGCTGCTTGGTCCCCGCGAACCCCCGCGGGGCTGACAGGCCCAGACGCTGCAGCAGTGGTGGAGTGAGGAGGCTGGATCCGCCCCCTCCGGCGGTGGATCCAGCCTTGCTGCTCCAGCGGACAGGCCTAGACACTCCAACAGTGGGGCTGAGGGGACTGGGCGCTGCCATTTTGTGGCTGTGGGGGCCGCCATTTTGTCGTGGAGTGATGGTTAATTTGCATGTTACTCATTTATTAGATAGGATTGTTAATCACTGAAGCTCTCTTGAGTTTGATTTTGGTTCAGTGCCAGTTGACTTTCAAAATTGAGTGTATCTGAAAAATACTATCCTATGTGATAAAAGGGCACTATGCAAATCGACTGAACGGCGGAATGACTGGTTGGTATGACACACACTGACCACCAGGGAGCAAACACTCAACATAAGAGCTGCCCCCGATGGTCAGTGCATTCCCACAGGGGGGAGTGCTGCTCAGCCACAACCCGGGTTGATGGCTGGTGAGCTCAGTGGCGGAGGTGGGAGCCTCTCCCGCCTCCATGGCAGCACTAAGGTGTCTGACTCATGGCTTAGCCATCAGTTGGACATCCCCAGAGGGCTCCCGGACTGCTAAAGGGCGCAAGCCAGGCTGAGGGGGACAAATGTTGTGCACTGTGCCTCTAGTTGGGAAAATAAATGTTATAACATTTTGATTTAGTGATAAGAGGGTTGTTTGTTAAAACTTAGCTCTTTATGCCTGGCTAATATGGCTGATTGTTGAGCATCTACCCATGAACCATGAGGTCATGGTTTGGTTCTTGGTTGGGGCATGTGCCCAGGTTTTATGCCTGGTTTTTGGGGTTTGATTCCCAGTGGGGGCTTTGCAGGCGGAAGCCAATTGATTTTCTTTCATCATTGATGTTTCTGTGTCTCTTCCTCTCTTTGGAACCAATAAAAAAAATATATGAACTGTCTTTCCGCCTTCCCTTGCTGCCCAGAGGCCCAGAGTGGCTGGGGCAGTCCAGAATGCCTGCGTTGTTGCCATGTCGACGACGTAAGCGTCCCACCCCCAGCTGCTTAGCGCCTGCATATGCAAATTAACCCACCATCTTTGTTGGGTTAATTTGCATACTCACTCCTGATTGGCTGGTGGGCATCGTGAAGGTACGGTCAGTCTGCATCTTTCTTTTATTAGTGTAGATACTTTTGTGAGAAATTGACAGAAAATATAAAAGTGTGATGGTGATAAAGTGCTTTTGAGATCCTTATGTTCTACAAAGTGTTTTTCTCAACGAAATCTGATGTTACTTGGTTTTCAGAAACCTTTTTCTCTCTCTTATTTATGGAGGTCTTATTTATGTCCTTTTTAACTCTCCTTTCCCTGTCTCTCCAGACATGTTGCCAACAATTTTGAAGACAGTACCCATGTAGCATCACCAGTAGACCCAAATGGAAACTTCAATGTTGTCATTAAAGAGGAACCTCTAGATGATTACGACTATGACCTTGGTGAGTTTCCAGAAGGGGTCACTGTGAAACAAGAAGAGACGGATGAGGAAACAGATGTATACTCAAACAGTGATGATGATCCTATACTAGAGAAACAGCTAAAGAGGCACAATAAAGTTGATAACCTAGAAGCTGACCATCCGTCTTCTAAATGGCTACCAAATAGCCCATCAGGTGTTGCTAAAGCTAAAATGTTCAAATTAGACGCTGTAAAGATGCCAGTAGTTTGTCTGGAACCCTGTGCTGTCACCAAAAGCACAGTGAAGATTTCTGAGCTCCCTGATAACATGCTTTCTACATCTCGGAAGGATAAATCTATGTTGACAGAATTAGACTATTTGCCTACGTACATTGAAAATTCCAATGAGGCTGGCTTATGCTTAGGCAAGGAATCAGAAAATGGTCTTAGAAAATATTCACCAGATCTCAGAGTGGTACAAAAATATCCTTTAATTAAAGAGCCTCAATGGAAATATCCTGATATTTCTGACTGCATGGATACAGAAAGAATACTTGACAGTTCAAAGAGTCCAGCTGGGGACTCATTTTTAGCAAAAGAGGACTTGGGCAGAAAGAAAACAACTATGCTTAAGATTTCCGCAGCTTCCAAGACTGTGAATACTAATCAGAATGCCCCTACAAATGTCAGTGGAAAAAGAGGAAGGCCACGAAAATTGAAACTCTCTAAGGCAGGGCGACCACCTAAAAACACGGGAAAATCTTTAACTTCTACAAAGAGCATTCCTATGGGCCCTGGGAGTACCTTTCCAGATGTGAAGCCTGATCTGGAAGACGTGGATGGTGTTCTCTTTGTTTCCTTTGAATCAAAGGTAAGATTGTTATTTCAGTATTCTTTCTGAGGCCAAATAATTATTATTGAATTGTAGACCTGGTTGATAACCAATTTACAAGCTAGTTTTCGTGAATGCATCCATTATGTGAGGAGGGTGTGTGCATGGGGAACTGAGTGTCTCCAGATAACCAATTTACAATCTAGTTTTTGTGAATGCATCCATTATGTGAGGAGGGTGTGTGCATGGGGAACTGAGTGTCTCCAGAATGTTTGGTTTAGTTAATATTTTATGTGAGTGAACTTAACAATTTATGTCTGCCTTGTGAATGTTAGAGGGAAGGCACATGTTGTATGTGGGTGGGTGGGAAGAGATTAGCCAAATAATTGATATGCTTACTAGAGGCCCGGTGCGGGGGGGAGGGGGGGGTTCCTTCAGCCTATCCTACACCCTCTCCAATCCTGGACCATCCCTCTCACAATCCGGGTCCACTGGCTCCTAACTGCTCACCTGCCTGCCTCCCTGATCACCCCTAACTGTCTCCCCTGATGGTGGTCTGGTCACCCCAAACTGTCCCCTCTCCACCTCCCACCACCGCCAGCCTGGTCGCCCCCAACTGCCTCCCCCGCCCCACCAGCCTGGTCGCCCCTCACTGCCCCCCTCTGCTGGCCTGGTCACCCCTAACTGCCCCCCCCCCCCCCACCACCAGCCTGGTCGCCCCACGTAGCCTGCTACTCAGTCGTTTGGTCAGTTCTCACTAACCCCCCTGCCGGCCTGGTTGCTCCATGCAGCTGCTGCTCAGTCATTTGGTGAGCTCTCACTAACCCCCCTGCCAGCCTGGTCGCCCCACGCAGCCTGTTCAGTTGTTCGGTTGTTTAGGTTGTGATGGTGCTTAGGCTTTTATATATTATATAGAGATATGCATAACCCATGGACACAGATAATAGTGTGGTGAAGGCCTGGGGGCAGGAGGCTAGTGCAGGCTAGAAGAGGTCATTGGGGAGAAAATGGGACATCTGTAATGCTTTCAACAGTAAAGATTAAAAAAAAAATATGTCTGCTTTGATAGGAATTCATGATTTTTGTGTAGTGTAGCTGGAATTTAAAAAAACTTCAGATCTTAACTGGAATTTTCATTATTATGGACTTTAAAAAGGCATAAGTACATGAAAAGTTTACTAACTTCTTTGGGACACCTTATCCCCTGATTTAAAAAAAAATATATTTTTTTATTGATTTCAGAGGAAGGGAGACAGAGATAGAAATATCAGTGATTAGAGAGAATCATTAATTGGCTGCCTCTTCACACCCTTCTCTGGGGATCAAGCTGCAACCCAGGCATATGTCCTGATCTCCTGGTCCACAGGTCAAAGTTCAACCACTGAGCCAAGCTGGCTGGGCTCCCCAGATTGTTTTTTGCGTTTTTTGTTGTTGTTAGTCCTTACCTGAGGATATTTTTTCCATTTATTTCTTTTTAAGAGAGAGAGAGAGAGAGTGTAAGGGAGGGAATGGGGGGAACAGGGCGGGGGGGTGGGAGAGAGAGCAAGAGAGAGAGAGAGAGAGAAACATCAATGTGAGAAAGACACATCCATTGTTGCCTCCCACATGGGCTTCGACCAGGACGGGGATCAAACCTGGAACCCAAGTATGTGCCCTTGACCTGTAATCGAACTGGAGATCCTTCGGTGTCTGGGCCCACGCTCTAACAACTGAGCTATACTGTCCAGGACCATCTCCTGATTTTTATCAGGAACAGCAGAGTGCCATTGGAGAACCAAATATTAATGGTCTTATTAATTATGCTGTTTTACACATCAGTGGTTTCTTTATTTTATTCCTACTTTTTAACTAGATTATTTTTCATTTAGATTTTTATAGAAGCCAAATCTGTAGTTCTAAATTGGCTACACAGAGGTTGAATTCTTTCTACTGGGTCTTAAGCTATCTTTATGTAGCCTATCTTTATGTAAACTTTAAGAAATCTTTATGCAAATTGGTATAATATAGTTTAGATCAGTTAGTTGAATATATTCAGATAATTTGCTTTCTTTTTTGTTCTTCTGATTATTAAAGTGATATAATGTAAAACACTTAGAAAATATCAAAATGTATCAAAAAGAAAAATGTTTCTGGTTTACTTTTAAACTTTTAGAAGTGATTTGAGCTACATTTTTGTTTTATATATAGGAAGCTCTAGACATTCATGCAGTTGATGGGACAACAGAAGAGCCCTGTAGTCTTCAGGCATCAACCACAAATGACCCAGGTATTATATAATGATATAAAAAGAGAGATATATTTGGGGTTTGGCTCTCGAAATGAAAGATGCAATGTTCATTTTTCTGTAGTACATACATTTTTCTGTAGTACATACTATTGTACTTCATCATTATTTGTTTTCTGAATAGGTTGCAGAGCAAGAATTTCCCAGTTGGAAAAAGAATTGATAGAAGATTTGAAAGCCTTGAGGCATAAGCAAGTGATACATCCTGGTCTTCAAGAAGGTAATCCTCCTATATAATAAAAGGCTAATATGCAAATTGTCCCCTTGGGAGTTTGACTGACTGGGAGTTCAACCGCTCGCTATGATATGTGCTGACCACCAGGGGACGGTGCAGAAGGGAGGAAGGCCCCGGCTAGCAGCCAGCAGCCAGGGGAAGGAACGCCCTGATCGGCCCTGATCGCCGGCCAGGCTAGGGACTCAACCTGTGCACGAATTTTGTGCACTAGGTCTCTAGTATTTTCTAAAAATTAAAAAATGTGTTCTCTTTCTTCTTTCTTTCCACTTGCTTTCCTCTCTTACACCCTTTCTGTTTCTCCTTCCTCCCTTTTCTGTTTTACCTCCTTTCCCCACATCCCTGATTTCATTTATTTTCAGTGCCTCTCTTAGCTTGCATTTTTCTCTTTTCTCTCTCCATGATTTCCCCACTTAACTTAAAAACATTTCTAGGTCTTTTATATCCTAAGAGAAACCCTATTCTGTAGGCACTGTCTCATCTTTGTGAAACATATCTTATGCATTAAAAAATGTATCATAAGCAAGTGGTGTTTTCTCTTGGCTTTCTTATAATATAGTATTTTCCTTCCTATGTCTCATCTTTTAAATTTTGGCTGCTTTTGTTTTTGTGAGTGTTTTTGGGTGGGGAGGTATCTCTGTTTTGTTGTAATGGAGTATCTTGGCCTTGATTATGTTGCTAAATTCTTTTTCTAAAATAGTGAAATCTATTACACTTATTGCTGTTGTAGTAACTACTGATTTTTCCATTTGTAATGTAAATAAAATATTGTAAGCCATGTCCCAATTTTTAGTTTCTTATATCTTTAATTTAAGGTATGCTTCTTGGAGTAGTTTATGGAGTTTTTGATTGTTAGTCCATTTTCTTTTCAAAGCACTGTCTGGCTGATTTATATTATATAGTAGATCATTTATTTGAGAGTGTAAGCATTACCTGCAGACAAACAGAACGTTGACATATAAAATGATAATTTTATTTCTAAATCAAATGGTAATATTTGAAGAACTTTTGCTTCACTTGTTTTGACAGTGTGATATTAAAGTGTGCAAATCTCAATGCAAGTGGACTGGGTACTATGGATTTTAATGGACAGTCACAGTCATATCATGTTAGGCTGACTGATAATAACATTTGCTGTTGTTTATTGTCAGCTTTCACTTCTGCTATTTTCTCTAAATAATATTCTCTTTCTCTTGTCAGTTAACTTACCCTTTAAGTTTATTTCCCATCCCACTTAACACTCTTTGTTAATTATGTAGTCTGATAATGTATAAACCTTATAACATTTATATTGTGTTTTTTAACCTAATTTCAACATATGATTTTGTCTTAGCTCTAGAGTTGAATATATCAGTGATCCCTACCAGTGTTTTGCTCTGGTTTGTTTGCCTATTATTTCCTTGTTGGCTAAGATTTGAGTTTTTTCCTTTCCTTATAGACGTTTGAGTCAAATCTGTAATTTTTTCCTTTGTGTAAAGGAGCTTCTAAGTCAAATGCTTATGGAAACTAAGCAGGAAACATAAATAAAGTGAAATTAGCCCGGGTCCTGGGTGCCTGAGGGAAGCCGGTACTGGCAGCCAGGGGAAGGAAGGCTTACTCTTGCACAAACTTCGTGCACTTTGCTTTTCTACTAGCTGAAAAGTTTTATTTAGAAAATGAACACTTAATATTTTTTAGCTGAAAAAAGCTTGAAAAACTTGCAAAGCTTTTGGAGCTTGCTTTGAAATTGTGGAAGAAATGTAAATTAAGCCAGAGGAAATGTTTTTATTATTGTAGTTGCTAAAATAAAGTTTATTTTAATTTTTAAAAAATTTATCTTATTTTTGTAAGTATTACAGATGTCCGCTTTGGTTTTTGTTGTTGTTTTCCCCATTGACCCCCATCCTCCCTGCACCTGCCCCTCCCAAACCTTTGCCACACTATTGTCTTATAAAAGCCTAAGCAACTATTATGAACTGATGACCGGCCATTAGCTATTATGCATACTGACCACTAGGGGGCAGACGTTCAACACAGGAGCTGCTGCATGGTTTGGTAAGTGCATTCCCATAGCCAACCTCCTGCAGCCAGCCAACCTCCTGCAGTCCCTCCCCCCTGCTGGCCCCAGTTGGGACTGGGCAAGACACCCTTGATCATCCCTGATAGCCAGCCGGGCCGAGGGACCCCATCCGTGCATGAATTCATGCAGCAGGCCTCTAGTATGCATATAAGTTCCCTGGTAAATTCCCCCCTCCACACAAACACCCACCCCCTACCTTCCCTCTGAAATTCATCAGTCTGTTCATGGTTCTAAGTCTCTGGATCTATTTTGTTTATCAGTTTATAAAATAAGGCTCTTAATGTTGTTTTTCACAGTACTATATTTTTCTGTCTCAAATTTTTTTTACTATATACAAATTGAGATTTACTTTTTAATCCATCAACCTGTAATTACAATGTTTTTAAACTTTAAAAGTATTTTTTGTTAGAGCATTTCTATTTCATTGCTACTAAGTCAATTCTGTCAATTTGTAAATATAAACCTTTTATTTTAGGTAAGTTTTAGATTTGCAGAAAAATTGGGAACATAGTACAGGGAGTTTCCTTGTACTCTACAGTTTCCTCTATTATTAACAACTCCCGTTAGTGTAGTAGTACATTTGTTAGAATTAGTGAGCCAGTATTGATATTATTATTAAACTAAAATTCATACTTTATTCACGTTTCCTTAGTTACCTTTTTCTGTTCCATAATCCCATGTAGGAAATCACATTACATTTAGTAGTCATGTCTCCTTAGGATCTTCTTGGCTGAAATGGTTTCTCAGACTTTGTTTGTAATGACCTTGACAATTTTGGGTCAAGTATGGGTCAAGTATTTTGTAGAATGTTCTTCAGTTGGGATCTGTCTGATATTTCATGGTTAGACTGGGTTATATGTTTGCGGGAGGAAGACCACAGAGATAAAGTGCCATTCTCATTTCATTATATGAAGGTTACATATTATCAACATGATTTTTGTCACTGATCTTTTCCATGCTGTACTCTTTGGAAGGAAGTCACTGAGTAGGAAGTTTGCTCCACTTTCTTGAGGGTGAAGTATCTGCATAAATTATTTGGAATTCTTCTGTACCAGAGATTTATCTTTTCTCCTCCAATTTTTTTTATTCATGCACTTTATTTATATCAATACTAGAGGCCCAGTGCAGGAAATATGTGCAAGTGGCTCGGCCCTCACAGCCCCATGTAGCCCCTCGGAGCCTCAGCCGGCCCTTGCAGCCCTGGCTTCATCCAGAAGGTTGTCCGGACGGTGGTTCTGCTATTCAGTCTAATTAGCAAATTAGCTCTTTATCATATAGGATAGACTCATCAATCTTAATGTTAAATTTCTTTATGACAATCTTTTCAGAGCTCTCTGCCTCTTTTTAGTTATTAAAAAATATTCTGGCTCGGCCAGTGTGGGTCAGTGGTTGAGCATTGACTTATTAACCAGGAGATCGTGGTTCAATTCCGTCAGGACACATGCCCAGGTTGCGGGCTCGATCCCCAGTAAAGGGGGGCATACAGGATGCATCTGATCAATGATTCTCATCATTGATGTTTGTATCTCCCTCTCTCCCTTTCTCTCTCTGAAATCAGTTTAAAAAACATTAAAAAAATCTGAATATAGTGTTAAATGGATAGCTGGATATTTTTATATATGTACCTGCTTTTCTGTTCTTTGTTGGCTATTTACATAGATGTTTTCCCCTTCAGTGTCTTTTTGTGGATGCTTTATATTTCAGTAGATTTAGCTAGAGGCAGGCTTTTTTTGCTACAGTTTATTCTTACCTGACTTTGAATCTAAAGATATTTTTCTCACTTCTATCTTTATGGTTTTTTGTTTTTTTTTGCAATGATGTGATAATATATCTTTATGAAGTGTCTCCTAAAATGCCAAAAAGTCAAAACCATTTAGGAGTATAATTTTGTTTAAACTGTTATATGTGGAAAGGATTTTATTGGGGGGATATGCTTTCTATGAATTATTTAACTGTCTTATTTTCTGTAAGCTAAAGTTATTCATATGAAACCAACTAAGTTTAGGTCTCTTGTATATGTTACTTGGAGAAGGAATTTTTTGCAGGATAAACATTTCAGGATAGCCTCGATAAGCTAAATTGAGAATTACTTTGAAGAGTGTTTTTGTGTCATTGATCTCTACTTTTAGGGCTTTAAAAAAATTAATGTGTATATTTAAAATAAATTTGATTTTTTTGTTTTTTGTTTTTAGGAGTTGGTATCACTTTTGGGAGAAGGTAGCAGTTCCAAATACAAGTTAATGCAGAAAAGAAAATATGTAGGAAAAATAGTTTCTAAATATATTGTATGGGTCTAGATTTTGCCTGCCTATCAACTTGGTTGTGTGGGTACATTTTAATAACTTAATTCTTTTTTTCCTACCATCAATGTAGTCAGCTGTTCTGGTAGTTTTTATCAATACTAATAATAGAGGTTTGTTTTTTTTTCTTCTGAAAGCACTATAGTATTTCATTTTATTCTTTGTTTAGGATTCATTTCTCAACTTGAATTTCTGCAGTATCTTGCTTTCTGGTTCCACTCTGCTCTCTCTTCCTACCTTTCCTAGTTAATTTCTGTTTATTCTAATTTAAGAATTACACCCTCTGAAAACGTTTACCGATTCCTGTGGGCTTTTCAATTGTCATTTCTTTTTGTTTACATCTCATAGAACTTATTTACCCTATTATAACTACTAATGAGTCCATTGGAAAAAATCACAGAAAGGCCCCTTGTGGGTCTGGGAAATGTCTTTTATCTTTATCACCATCTGTATGATGGAGTATTTCACAGAGAAGGTTTAGTAAAATTCTTAAAACATAAAACCCAGTGTGGTGGGTTGATATTTATTTTACTGATGAGTAAGCTAAAGCTAACAGAAGTTTAGACTAAAGATAAGATTAGAAACTAGTTGTTTTGATTCATAATCTTATTTTCTCCCCAGTTGATATAGAAACATGAAGAAAGAATGTTTTATTTTATTGATGTTAGTTTTACTCACATGATGTGATTAAATAAAATAAAATTTATTTTAAAGAACTAAAATTGCAAACTAAAACACAATAACCGTCTTTTGTTCAGATAAGTTATATGTGGAGGATACATACTAGTAAATAAGCCATAATAATTTGTAATTTACCTAATGTCTTTACCTTTTAGGCAACTAGCACAATGTAAGCTTTTTATTGGAAACCTATACCTATGACACTTAATACTTGGAATTCCTTTTAGCTTCAATTATGTTAAAATTTTAATTTAAATACTTTACCACTTAATAATATGAAGCTAGTAATTCACAAATGAGTAAATCAAATTAGAAGATTGTCACTAGTAATAGAAAAATGCAAATTTAAGAAAAATAGGATATAATTTTATACCATTAAGATTGGAACAATTTTTAAAGTTCATTGATAGCATGCACTACTGGAGTGATTATAAATTGAGAGTAATTTGGCACTATCTAGAGCACAGATTCCCAGCTATTGTATTTTTGCACATGTTGTTCCATAATTATGTAACAGGTATGCTCTTTTTTTTTTTTTAATGTTTTTATTGATTTTATCTTTTTTTAAGTATATTTTTATTGATTCAGAGAGGAAGGGAGAGGGAGAGAGATAGAAACATCAACGATGAGAGAATCATTGATCGCTGCCTCCTGGACCCCCACTAGGGATCGAGCCCGCAACCCAGGCACATACCCTTAACCGGAATTGAAGGCAGGACCCTTCAGTCCACAGGCTGATGCTCTATCCACTGAGCCAAACCGGCTAGGGCAGGTATGCTCTTAATATACTTATCTTAGAGTGGCCAGGCAAGACCAAGGGAAATTATTAGCTGTAGAGCTGGTTGCCTGGAGCCACTGGTTGCCTTGTTTATTCCAGTTTGTTACATAATTATCATTTTCTTATATGCCCTTTAGTAACTTTAAGTTAGAATTCTTAGTTGCAAACATCAGAATCTACTCTACAAATGAAATAGAATATGAATTTATTTTATCATTATTTTTTAAATTCTTTATTGTTTAAAGTATTACACATGTCTCCTTTTCCCCCCATTGACCTTTTCCTGGACCCTTCCACCCTCCCAGCACATGCCCTCATCCCCCTAGTGTCTGTGTCCATTGGTTATACTTATATGCATGCATACAAGTTCTTTGCTTGATATCTTACCCACCCACTCCTCTCCCCCTTTCCCTCAACTGCCTTCCCTCTGAGGTTTGACGGTCTGTTTGATGCCTCGGTGTCTTCTGGATCTATTTTTGTTCATCTGTTTATGTTGTTCATTATATTCCACAAATGAGTGAGATCATGTGATATTTAGCTTTCTCTGATTGGCTTATTTCATTTAGCATAATGCTCTTCATGTTTATCCATGCTGTTGCAAATGGTAAGAGGTCTTTCTTTTTTACAGCAGTGCATATTCCATTGTGTAGATGTACCACAGGTTTTTAATCCACTCATCTGCTGATGGGCACTTAGGCTGTTTTCAAATCTTAGCTATTGTAAATAGTGCTGCTGTGAACGTAGGGGTGCATATATCCTTTCTGATTGGTGTTTTTGATTTCTTGGGATATATTCCTACAAGTGGGATTACTGGTTAGTTTTTTGAGGAAACTCCATACTGTTCTCCACAGTGGCTGCACCAGTTTGCATTCCCACCGGCAGTGCACAAGGGTTCCTTTTTCTCCACATCCTTGCTAGCACTTGTCGTTTGTTGATGATAGCCATTCTGACAGGTGTGAGATGGTACCTCATTGTCATTTTGATTTGCATCTCTCGGATGATTAGTGACTTTGAGTATGTTTTCATGTCTCTTGGCCTTCTGTATGTCCTCTTTCAAAAAGTGTCTATTTAGGTCATTTGCCCATTTTTTGATTGGATTGTTTATCTTCCTTTTGTTAAGCTGTATGAGTTCCTATAGATTAAACCCTTACCGGATATAACATTTGCAAATATGTTCTCCCATGCAGTTGGCTCTCTTGTTGTTTTGTTGTTGGTTTCTTTTGCTGTGCAGAAGCTTTTCATTTTGATGTAGTCCCATTTGTTTATTTTTCTTTAGTTTTCATGTTCTAGGAGCTGTATCAGTAAAGATATTGCTACAACATATGTCTGATATTTTGCTGTCTGTGGATTCTTCTAAGATTTTTAAGGTTTCCCATCTTACGTTTAAGTCCTTTATCCATTTTGAGTTGATTTTTGTGTATGGTGTGAGTTGGTGGTCTAGTTTCATTTTTTTGCATGTATCTGTCCAATTTTCCCAACACCATTTATTGAAGAGACTGTCTTGACTCCAGTGTATGTTGCCTCCTTTGTCAAATATTAATTGAGCACAATGGCTTGGGTCGATTTGTGGGTTCTCTGTTGTGTTCCGTTGGTCTATATGTCTGTTCTTGTGCAAGTCTCAGGCAGTTTTGAGAATAGTGGCTTTGTAATATTGCCGGGGGTCTTGTTCCGGCATTAAGAAGGGTTCAGCAATCTGGAGAAAGGCTGTGTGAACTGAAGTCTAGAGACGAAAGATAATTTTGAAAGGCATTGGGGGTCAGAGGAGCCTAGCTAAAGAAACCAAGTTCTCCTTGTCTCAGGACCCCTTGCTTTTTATTAACACAGTTTGTCCCAAGGCAAGGTGGAGATATACACTTCAAAGGGTAGGGTTTCGTCTACAGTCCATTGTCAGATTGGGGAATAGCCTATAGCTGTTCAGGTGTTTGGCCAGTAGGAGGCAATAACATGTAGATTAAGATGCTCTGAGCTGTCTGGCAGCAAGCAAACAATTTAATGCATCCTTTTCAGGTTTGGGGAAATACCTTTAGCCATTTCCAACAGGCAGTAACATATGTGACTCAGCCCTTGTTGAGTCCCCAAGTTCCATCAACCTTTTGATGAAACTCTTGGAATTATGACATGCTGGAATTGGCTTTTGGCATAATATAGCTTGATATCTGGTATTGTGATCCAACTTTGTTCTTTCTCAGGATTGCTGCAGCTATTCAGGGTCTTTTTTTACTCCTTATGAATTTTTGGAGAGTTGTTCTAGGTCTGTGAACTATGCCGTTGTATTTTAATGGGGATTGAATTGAGTTTATCTATAGATTGCTTTGGGTAGTATGGACATTATGATGACGTTGATTCTACCAATACATGAACACGGTATAGAATATGAATTTATTAAAGAATATCAGATGACTTACATAATCTTCTGAGAGGCCAGAGAAACAGATTGTACGAATATGTAGTTGAGAAAAATACTCAAATTACATTCCCAGTCTATTCATACAAGCAGTCTCACAACATTGGACAGTCACCACTATTGTCAATGTGGACACTGAACACAGAATACTACAGCTAGGATCTTGGTTACTTTTATCTCTAAAAGTTCTTACTTTGGCCAAAAACTGTCACTCTCATTTACGTAATTATATGCAGTATTTATTTCCCTATGGTCCTCTCTTCTGAATTAAAGTCTTTTGTGGATGCATCTGATTAGCAAAACCCATGTCTCATGTCTGCACATAAATTGCAAGAGAAGTTGGAAAGGCTCAGCCGGCATGGCTGAGTGGTTGAGTGTTGACCTGTGAAACAGGAGGTCACTGTTTCGATTCCCAGTCAGGGCACATGCCTGGGTTGCATGCTGGTCTCCAATAGGGGGTGTGCAGGATGCTCTCATCACCTTTCTCTCTCTCTGAAAGCAACAAAAATATATTTTTTAAAGAGAGAGAAGTTGGAAAGTAGTTTTTCTAATACCTGCCTTAAAGAGGTAGGAGTTATAGTGGGGAAAAGGAGCAGCTCTATAGGAAGGGTGTTAAAAATATATTGGGCAGCCACAAATATGCCAAGCATTTAATACAATTGAAAGACCAACTTATGCTATTATATAGCATCTCTTCTGGTGAAATGGCGTAAGGAAAAGCTAACTGCATTAGAGAAAAGCTTTCATACATGGTCACATGTGTGATGTACATCCTTGTAGAAGACATACAATTATACTGTAGCATTGTTTATAATAGTTAAAAATAGGAAACAACTATCTCATTGACAGAAGAATGGTGAATAAACTGGAGTATATTTTATAATCTGGAGTAGTGTATAACAGTGAAAATAAATGATTGAGAGATAAATCTGTCAACATGGACAAATCTTAGATGTAAATTGTTAAGCAAAAAAAGGTAAAAGTATATGTAAAATAACTACTGTCCCAAAAGATTGCCTCTTAACTTACAAATAAGTCATAATATCTATAGGCTCAATTAACCATAAATATAATTAATAATAACTAGAGAATTAGTAGCCATAAACAGGGAATAAGCTCAGTCTATGGGAAGTTTGTATTAGAGGTCCTAGAAAGTCTCTGGAACACAAAAGGTTAAAAGCACAAAAGATCTGAATTCTGCTATATTTGTGTATTAGTTATCTGTTGTTGCTTAGCAGATTACCACAAACTTAGCACCTTAAAACAATATGTTTATTATCTCATAGTTTCAGTAGGTGAGACATGGCATGGCTTAACAGGGTCCTCTGCTTAGGGTCTCACAAGATTATAATCAAAAGTTAGGCCTGGATTCTCATTAGAGGCTTGAGTGGGGAGGGATTTTTCCAGTTTTCCTGAGGTTGTTGGCAGAATTTATATCCTTGCAGTTCTACATTTATTCTTATGTTATTACATATATATATAATCATGTATATCCCATCCCTTTGGCACATTCCATTGCTTGGAAACAAATCAGAGGCTCTGCCTATACTCGAGGAGGGAGGAGGATTATACAAATATATAATACCAGGAGGTGAGGATCATGGGGTCACCTTAAAGTCTCTTTGCCGTTTAAAATTTTTATTTTATCATTTTACTCTGCACTATCTTCTTTATCTTTGTTATTTCTCCCCCGCCCCCCCCAAAGGTTAAAAACCCCCAATATGATTTGTGGTTCTTTTTTTCTTATAGTGGGCTTAAAATTGAATTCAGTGGATCCTACAATGAGTATTGATCTTAAATACTTGGGAGTACAGCTACCTTTGGCTCCAGCCGCTAGCTTTCCTTTCTGGAACCTTACAGGAACCAACCCTGCTTCTCCCGGTGAGTGCATCACGTTTATGAAGTCAAACAAATTTGTGAATATAAATGAAAAGCTACCTTTGTTAGAGACAAAGTACGTTTCGGATAGTTTAGGGTAGATCTTTTGTCTAGTGGCAATGATGTATACATTTCATATAAAGTCTTTAGATATTAAATATTGACTTACTAGGATTTTTCATCTCTTTTACTTTTTCTTTTATAGATGCTGGATTTCCCTTTGTATCTAGAACAGGAAAGACCAATGACTTCACCAAGATAAAGGGATGGAGGGGAAAGTTTCATGGAGCTTCTGCATCTAGGAATGAAGGTAATCAACTTTTTAAAAAATTACAAATATGTTCTGAAACATGCAACCACAGCCTTTGTTAAAAGTAAGTCTTGGTTATTTTTCTTCATCTCTTTTCATGCTTTAAAATAAACTGAAAATAATTGTCTTGCTCATATTTGTTTATTCTCCTTGTTCCCATGACTCTGATCCTGGGGATCAGCCCCTAACCACATCAGGCTTAAATAATTCTTGCAGCCTTTTTAAACTGCCCTCCCTCCCTCCCTCCCTTCCTTCCAAATATATTTTATTGACTTTTTTACAGAGAGGAAGGGAGAGGGATAGAGAGTAGAAACATCAATGAGAGAGAAACATCGATTAGCTGCCTCTTGCACACTTCCTACTGGGGATGTGCCCGCAACCAAGGTACATGCCCTTGACTGGAATCGAACCTGGGACCCTTCAGTCTGCAGGCCGACACTCTATCCACTGAGCCAAACCAGTTAGGGCTTAAACTGCTCTTTCTTTCTGTTATTCCCACAGTTACAGAAAGCATCATTCTCAAGCATTATTTTAGAACTATATACTTCAGAGTGTATGGTGATTCCTAATAGCATTATACTTCAAAGTAAACTTCTAATCCAAGCATATTTACTGTATCCCTATTGATTTTCTTTTCCCAATTCACTTCTTGGCAGTTTACATTCTAACCAGATAAATTTATTTGTTCAAAATAGTTTTTCTCATCTTTGAATCTTTTTATAGTGCTATAATAGTGCTCTCTACTAAATTTGCTTTTTCATTCTTTAAAAACTAAATTTTTTTTTGGGGGGGGGGCGATTCATCCTCACCCAAGGCTATTTTTTCCATTGATGTTTTAGAATAGAAAGGAGGTAAGGAAGGGGAGGAGGGAGAGAGAGGGGGAGAGAGAGAGAGAGAGATAGGGAGAGAAACATCCATGTGAGAGAGACATATTGATTAGTTGCTTCCCACATGCAGCCTGACTGGGGTTGGGGATCAAACCTGCAACACCGGTACAAGCCCTTGACCAGGAATCAAACCAGCTACTGCTACTTTTCAGTACTCGGGCTGATGCTGTAACCATTTTTTAAAAAAAATAAATCTTAATTGTTCAGATTATTACAGTTGTTTCTCTTTTTCCCCCCCATAGCTCCCCTCCACCTGGTTCCCACCCCACCCTCTGTCCTTACCTTCCCTCACTGCCCTCATCCATAGGTGTATGATTTTTGTCCAGTCTCTTCCTGCACCCCCACAGAGAATTGTCAGTCCACTCCCTTTCTATGCCCCTGATACTATTATATTCACCAGTTTATTCTGTTCATCAGGTTTTTTTATTCACCGGATTTGTAGATTCACTTATTGATAGATATGTATTTGTTGTTCATAATTTTTATCGTTACCTTTTTCTTCTTCTTCCTCTTCTGAAAGAATACCTTTCAGCATTTCATATAATACTGGTTTGGTGATGATGAACTCCTTTAGCTTTTTCTTATCTGTGAAGCTCTTTGGCCTTCAATTCTGAAAGATAGCTTTGCTGGGTAGAGTAATCTTGGTTGTAGGTTCTTGCTATTCATCACTTTGAATATTTCTTGCCACTCCCATCTGGCCTGCATAGTTTCTGTTGAGAAATCAGCTGACAGTTGTATGGGTGCTCCCTTGTAGGTAACTAACTGTTTTTCTCTTGCTGCTTTTAATATCTCTCTTTGTCTTTTGCTCTTGGCATTTTATTTATGATGTGTCTTGGTGTGGTCCTCTTTGGATTCCTTTTGTTTGGGGTTCTGTGTGCTTCCTGGACTTGGAAGTCTATTTCTTTCACCAGGTGGGGGAAGTTTTTGGTCATTATTTCTTCAAATAGGTTTTCAATATCTCGCGCCCTCTCCTTCTGACACCCCCGTAATTCGGATGTTGATATCCTTGAAGTTGTCCCAGAGGCTCCTTAAACTATCTTCATATTTTTGTATTCTTTTTGCTTTTTCGGTTGAGTGTTTTTTGCTTCTTTGTATTTCAAATCTTTGACTTGATTCTTGCGATCCTCTCGTCCCGGGGTTGGCAACGGCTTGCGAGGCACATACGGCTCTTTGGCCCCTTGAGTGTGGCTCTTCCACAAAATACCACGGCCTGAGCGAGTCTGTTTTGAAGAAGTGGCGTTAGAAGAAGTTTAAGTTTAAAAACTTTGGCTCTCAAAAGAAATTTCAATCGTTGTACTGTTGATATTTGGCTCTGTTGACTAATGAGTTTGCCGACCACTGCTCTAGTCTGCTGTTGGATCTCTGTATATTATTCTTTATTTCAGGCAGTGTATGCTTAATTTCTAGTTGGTCCTTTGTCCTTGAGTGTCTCACAAAATTTATCGTCCTTTTCTAGGAAATTCTTGAAAAACCTTATAACCATGGTTTTGAACTCTATATCCAGTCGTTTGCTTTCCTCCATTTCTGTCATTTGTGACCTGTTTCTTTGTTTCCGCATTTTGGCTGCTTCCCTGTGTTGATAGAGTGGTTTTGTGTGCTAGGTGTCCTGTAGGGCACAGTGGCTCAGCCTCCCCAGTTACCTGAGGTAGACACTCTTGGTGCACCCCTTTGTGGGCTGTGTGCACAGTCTTGTTGTAGTTAAGCCTTGATTGTTGTTGGTATCACTGGGAGGAATTGACCTCCAGGCCAATTGGCTGTGAAGATCAGCTGTGTCTACGATGGGAGAACTTCTGTGCTGGGGACACCCTTATGGGGCAAGACTTGCTTCAGTGGGGCTTTGGTGCTCACTGAATTTGCCCCCTGAGTGTGTCCCTTATGGATCTGAGGAGTTGTAATCTGGATGGTCCCACTCTGACCACTGGGTACACTGGCTCTTGGATCTCCAAGGAGGTGCTAATTTAGCCTCTGCCTGAGGCTACCCAGCAGGAGCTACGGAGAGATCTGCAGATTCCTCTTCTTTGTTTGGGGTTTGGAGGTGCCTACATGAGGCCCAGTTGTGAAGCAGTGCAAGCTGCTGTGGGCCGTTGGGCCTTCTTTTGGATGTTCTGGGTCTCTCTGACCCAGCTGCAGTTCGTTAGGTAGTTTTAGATTGCAAAGGGCCAGGCTATTTGTATGCAAAAGCCCCTGTGCACAGCTTGGGTGGGGCGGGGTCTCCGGGAATTAATGGGGTGGAGCAAACAGCCATGGCTGATCCTCAGCTCTGCCCTAAGAGGTCCTCAGGTCTCAATACCCCTTGGTAATCTCTGCAAGTATCTCTGAGAGAAAGCTGCCCCTGAGTTCCACCCGATGCCAGACAGTCCAGTTTCTCCCCATATGAGTCTGGATCCCCAGATTCTCGCCTGGAACTGGAGTTCAGAGTAGTTGGGAGCTTGTGTCCAACCGCGTCCTCAATTGCCAGCCCTTTCCGCGCATGTGCCTCTGTACTTACGCACTTTACTTCTGTACCTCCTCTTGAGTCTCAGTGTACTTTTCTCTTTCCTTCTAGTTGTAGAATTTCCACTCAGCCAGCCTTTCTGTGGTTCTGGATGGTGTCTGTTCTGTCTTATAGTTGTAGTTTTGAAGTGGTTGTGCGAGGCAGCAATTTTAGGTGTTTACCTATGCTGTCATCTTGGTTTCTCCTCTGATGCTGTAATCTTTAAGCCACACTGTCTAGGGCAGGGGTCGTCAAACTTTTTAAACAGCGGGCCAGTTCACTGCCCCTCAGACCGTTGGAGGGCCGGACTATAATTAAAAAAACAAAACACAAACTATGAACAAATTCCTATGGGCACTGCGGGCCCGGGACGAGTCGGCTGTTAAGCAGGACAGGCAGTGGCACCCGGCGGGCTGGATAAATGTCCTCAGCAGGCCGCATGTGGCCCGCGGGCCGTAGTTTGAGGACCCCTAGCAGGGCTATTACTTTTTCCTTTGTATTTTATATTTTATAAGGCAAGATTCTATTTTTTTAAAATACATTTTTATTGATTTCAGAGAGGAAGGGAGAGGGAGATAAAAGACAGATAGAAACATCAATGATGAGAGAGAATCATTGATCGATTGCCTCTTGCATGCTCCACACTGGGGATTGAGCCTGCAACATGGGCATGTGCCCTGACCCAGAATTGAACTGTGACCTCCTGATTCATAGGTTGTATTTTCTTTTTTTAATCCTCACTTGAGGATATTTTTTTCCATTGATTTTTAGAGAGGAGGTGGGGGTGGAGAGGAACATCGATGTGAGAGATACATCGATTGGGTGTCTCCTGCACACACTCCACCCAGGGCCCGGGGATCAAACCTGAAACCCAGGTACATGCTCTTGACTGGAATTGAACTGGTGACCTTTCAGTGCTCAGTCTGATATTCCAACCATTGAGCCATGCCAACCAGGGCTTCCCTTGCAATTTATATCATAGTCCAGTTACTGCAATTTCTTTAATAATCTCTTTAATTAGAGGCCCGTTGCAGGAAGATTCCTGCAGTAGGGCTTCCTGCAGGGGGCTGCTTCCCTCCCTTCTCCCCCGCCCTGCCTGCTTCCCTACCTTCTCTGCAGCCCCGCCTGCTTCCCTCCCTTCTCCGCAGCCCCGCTTGCTTGCTTCTCTGCAACTTTGCTCCCTTCTGCAACGCTTGGCTTCCTTCTTCTACCCTGTCTTCAGTCTTTGCTCTGCTCCTGGATATGCAAATTAACTGCCATCTTGGTTGGGTTAATTTGCATACTTGCCCTTGATTGGCTGGTGGGCATGGCTTATGGTTGTAGCGGAGTGGTGGTTAATTTGCATATTACTCTTTTATTAGGTAGGATAATCTCTTGGCATTCTGTTGAGGTGTGATTTAAGTATATATATTTTTGCCCTTACGTTTTTACTTAAGTATGGTTTCTATACTAAGGTTATAAATTGTCAAAATTTGTAAACTCTTAATGCTAATTATTACTATTGTTAGCACTTCTCAGTGGTGCTTGCTTCCATTTGGTGGCAGCACATATACTAAAATGGGAACAATACAGAGAAGATTAGAATGGTTCCTGTGCAAAGTATGACACACAGATTTGTGAAGTGTTCCATATATTTCAAAAAGTTAATGCTAAATATATGAATTGAAATAATTTTAGAGATTGGATTTTAATATAATTGGTGTGTGACATTTAATCTCTTTACTTGGTTTTATATTATATCTTTTTCTTCTGAGGAGGGACTCCTGGCCTTTCTTTTTAGAGATCTGAAGATCTGTTCTAGATTTCTTCAAGTCTCTCTGTCTTCTTATTTCTAGGTGGAAATTCAGAAGGTCCACTGAAAAACCGTTCTGCTTTCTGCAGTGATAAGCTGGATGAATACTTGGAAAACGAAGGCAAGCTGATGGAAACAAGCATGGGTTTCTCTTCTAATGCTCCCACATCTCCTGTCGTATACCAGCTTCCCACTAAGAGTACAAGCTATGTACGAACACTTGATAGTGTACTAAAGAAGCAATCAACCATTTCCCCTTCTACCTCTTATTCTATAAAGCCTCATTCTGTACCCCCTGCATCTCGAAAGGCAAAGTCTCAAAACAAACAGGCAACTTGCAGTGGCCGAAGTAAATCATCTTATAAATCCATTTTGCCATACCCTGTTTCACTAAAGCAGAAGCACACTCATACTGTTCCAGGGGATAAGGTTAACAAGAATTCTTCAGGCACCATCTCAGAAAATCAGGTGAATAACTTGGTTGTGCCAACTTTAGATGAAAATACATTCCCAAAGCAAATTAATTTGCGGCAGACACACCACCACCAGCAGCAGCAACAGGGAACTCGCCCTCCAGGCTTGTCTAAATCTCAAGTGAAGCTAATGGACCTGGAAGACTGTGCACTTTGGGAAGGAAAACCAAGGACTTATATCACTGAAGAGCGAGCAGATGTATCTTTAACAACTCTGCTTACGGCTCAAGTAAGTTATCTGTTGTTTTCCAGAAGCATATTCTTGGCTATAAAAAATTACGTTAGTAAGAGGAATGGGGTTTTTTAGCAGGAGGATTGGGCATTTAGTTAGTTTAGTGACAAGGAGGCGTCTTCCACTTTTCTTCTTTATCAACTAGATACCTATGTGTAGATCCCTGTTGTTGCAGAGGGAAACAGTACATTTGTGTTTTTGGATAATATTCCTTTTCTGTATAAAGGCAGCTGGCCGTTCTGAAAGTCTCTAATTTTATTCTCTAGTATGTGGGCAAGTATATTTGCTGATCTTGTTAAAATAGCTTTGAAAATTCTGCTTAAAAGGTACTAAATCCCCCAAAACCAAAAAAATTTATAAGCCTATGCAGAAAAAGGTTGTGTCTCAAAAAACATATTTTTTATTCCTCTCCTGAGGATATGTTTTTTTTATTGATTTTAGAAACAGAGGAAGGGGGAGAGAGAGAGAGAGAAATACTGATTGGTTACCTCCTGTAGGTGCGCTGACTGGGGATCAAATTTGAAGCCTGGGTATATGCTCTGATCGGGAATCGAAACCATACCCTTTGTTGCAGGGGACAATGCTCCAACCAACTGAACTACACCAGCCCAGGCTAAAATTTTATATTAAGAATTGTCATTTGTTATTGCTTCACCTCTCTTAGCTTCTGTTAACGTAAAATGACCCAACAAAATGAAGATAATTTTCTTGTCATGAAATTTCTGTATCTTCCCTTTTTAAATTCTGTGACTATTCTAGAGTTGTTGGGACTAAATAGAGAAAGTATCCTTTGTTATTAATCATTTCTAAAGACTTTTATGCATGTATGCTGTTACTCCTTTTTTATGAATTGCCATAGATTAGGGGTCCACAAACTATTTCTATAAAAAAGACAGTAAATATTTTAGGTTTTGTGGGCCATGCACTCGCTTGCAGTTTCTCAACCCTGCTGTTGTAATGCCATGGACATTATTTAAATGAATAAGTCTGGTTGTGTTCCAATGAAACAAGCTGGATTTGGTCCTTGCGCCTTAAGTTGTCAATCTCTGACCTAGAACATTATGTGTGATTTCTATTGAGGATAAATTCATCTTTGCTGCTATTTTGGCTCATAATTAATTAAAATATTCTCCTGCTTGCCTGTGCTATGCATTGGAATGGAAGATTGCTCTGAGTTCTGTTAAATTCATGTTCTGTCATTTGAATCGGCTCTAATCTTGTACTCGTAGTACTGAGTGCTCAGACATAGAAAAAGGCAGACCAACATATGACTGACTGTAGGTTGTTGGTAGTCTTGGGGGATGATTTAGTAGATTTACAATTTTCTGCTTTCACTTTAGGCATCTCTCAAAACTAAACCCATCCACACAATCATAAGGAAGCGGGCACCTCCATGCAACAATGATTTCTGTCGATTGGGTTGCATATGTTCCAGTCTAGCTTTGGAGAAGCGCCAGCCTGCTCACTGCCGCCGACCAGACTGCATGTTTGGCTGCACTTGTTTGAAAAGAAAAGTTGTACTTGTGAAAGGAGGATCCAAAACTAAGCATTTCCAGAGGAAGACTGCTCATCGTGATGCAGTATGTTATGATACTTTGGGAGATGAGCAAAGGGAAGAAGTGGAGGGAGTCAAGGAGGAGGAAGAACAATTGAAAGAGAAAAAGAAGAGAAAGAAGCTGGAATACAGTGAGTAGTAAGACTTAAAACAGTATAGTTTAATTTTTTAGAAAAGTATGGTTACTTGAAAACCTATTTTAAGTAGTATTAGTATTTCTTACTTTAATACTGATCTATGATCTAATAAGAATTTTGAGAAATTCTTACCATCCTTAAATGCTCTTTCTGTATGGCATGTGTACTACACACACGCCTTTTTTCAGTGACAATTTTCTTTTGAAGATGGCTTTTTTGTGTGCTAAATTTGAAATTTGAATTATTCTTTTATGTGGACTCCCAGAATGCCTTTGACACTTTATTTATTTTTCTGTGTCTTTCTCTTGAGAACCCCAACCTCAGTGTTCTTTTAATATGCAGATGATCAGTATAATTCATTATATTCTCTCCCTCAGCTTTATTTAGGTTTAATCTATACTAATAAAAGGGTGATATGCTAACTAGAGCAGACGTCTTCTGGACGTCCTTCCAAGACAAAGCTGCAGTGGTTGTGAGGGCCAAAGGCAGGCAGCCATGGGCCCCGGTGGCTGCGAGGCCCAGGACTCAGGCAGCAGTGGGCTCAGGCAGTCGTGAGCCCCGGTGGCTGTGAGGCCTGGGGCTCAGAGCAGCACGGTGATAGGGGCGTCACCTTCCCTGATTGTCCTGGTCGCCTCCTTCAGAGGGAGGCCAGATGGGGAGCGGGCCTAAGCCGTCAGTAGGAGTGGTGGTCAGTGTATGTTATAGTGAGAGATTGAACTCCCTCTGTGAGAGGCGACCTGTGGGCCGATTGGGCAGATTGGGCAGATTGGGGGATGGCGCCAGGTTGACACTGCCCCCTGATCACCGTCCCCTCCCTCTGCCTGCTGGCATTCGTGGGGAGCGGACCTAAGCCGCCAGTAGGACTGGTGGTCAGTGCATGTTATAGTGAGAGATCGAAATCCCTCTGTAGGAGGTGACGTGTGGGCTGATTGGGCAGATTGGAGGATGGCACTTGATCGCCACTGCCCCCTGATCACCGCCCCCTCCTGCTGCCCGCTGGCACTTGCTTTGGCTGGCCTGGTGCCACCTGCTCGCTGGCCCTGCCCCCTGCCCCCTGCCGACCGGTAGTTCTGCTGTTCGGTCGATTTGCATATTAGGCTTTTATTATATAGGATTATTTGAAGTAACTGGGAATGCTGGTCATTCACATATAACTTTAGGCAAAGATTTTGGATCTTTGGCTTAGAACCAGCTACATCCTCTCTGAGGATTGACTATTAAAATGCAAAATACAGTGTTTGCTCCTCTGTAGTTGTCTTCTTTCTGGGATGGTTAATTTGCTTAAATAATAAAGCATCTTAACCTAGATCCTCATTTTGTTTTCCTTGGTGTAGAACTTCTTGATAGTATGATTTTACCTCTATTGGGTTTCATTGCTTTTTTATTGATATTTTTTTGCTCCTATGTTGAGTTCAGGCTGTCTTTTTGTTAATTCTCACCTGAGAATATATATATTTTTAAATATATTTTTATTGATTTCAGAGAGGAAGGAAGAGGGAGAGAGAGAGAGAAACATCCATGATGAGAGAGAATCATGGATCGGCTGCCTCCTCCAAGTCCCCCACTGGGGATCAAGCTCACAACCTGGGCATGTGCCCTTGACTGGAATCGAACCTGGGACCTTTCAGTTCGCAGGCCGACGCTCTATCCACTGAGCAAAACCGGCTTGGGCCTGAGAATATTTTTTCCACTTATTTTTAGAGAGAGAGGAAGGGAGAGGGAGAGACAGAGAGAGAGAGTGAAACATCCATGTGAGAGAGACACATGGATTGGTTGCCTCCTGCACATGCCCTGACTGGACCGGGGATCGAACTTGCAACCCAGGTACGTGCCCTTGATTGGAATTGAACCTGCGACCTTCAGTTCATGGGGGCCCACACTCTAAACACTTGAGCAAACTGGCTAAGGCCAGGCTATCTTTTGAATACAGTTTATCATTGAAGGCAATAGAAATAGCTCAGTTTCCGGAACCAGATTGACTGGGTTTGATCCTTGATCTGTCTTTTCCTGTAGTGAATCTCAGCTTCTGCAAAATGGGAATAATAATATCTCAAGGACTGCTGTGACAGTTCAATGAGTTAAAACATAATTAAATGCTTAGAGTATAAACATAGTAAGATCATAAATATTTGTTGTAAGATTTAAAAAAGTGTAGTATGTAATGGTTATCTTTCTTGGATTATAAAGAAGGCCTTTTCTGACCTTGCTAAATATAATAGCATCTCCTGTTAACTCCTCATCCCTTATTATCCTGCTACATTTTTCTACATGGCACTTATTATTTGATATTATATGTTTGTTAGTTTGTTTTCCCCTACTGAATTATAACTGTGAGGGCAAGCACTTTTGTTTTACTCAAAGCTGTATTCATTTGGTGCATAAAACAGTATCTGATTTGTAATATTCAACAAATATTTGGTTTAAATGACTAGATTAAGGTGCATGAGGGCAAATAAAGGTTTTTTAGGGGGTATCTGTTTGATTTTTTAAAAAAAATATATTCTTGATTTCAGAGAGGAAGGGAGAGACAGATAGAAACATGATACATGAGAGAATCATTGATCAGCTGCCTCCTGCACACCCCATACTGGGGATCGAACCCGCAACCTGGGCATGTGTCCGTGACTGGAATCGAGCCTGGGACCCTTCAGTCTACACACTGATGCTCTATCCATTGGGCCAAACTGGCTAGGGCTGTTCGATTGTTTTAATGAGTTTATTGCTTTTTATGAGAGGGAGCATATTTTACATTGGCAATGCCTCATTGAACTTTTGTTGCCAAAGGCATCTAAAATCTTATGCTTCCTGCCCTAGCTGGTTTGGCTCAGTGGATAGAGCATTGGCCTGCGGACTGAAAGGTCCCAGGTTCGATTCTGGTCAAGGGCACATGCCCGGGTTGTGGGCTCGATCCCCAGTAGGAGGGTGTGCAGGAGGCAGCCTATCAATGATTCTCTCTCATCCTTGATGTTTCTATCTCTCCCTCTCCATTCCTCTCTGAAATAAATAAAAATATTTTAAAAAAAAATAAAATCTTATGCTTCCTTTTGTTAAGCTATATGTGAAACAGAGCCTGAACAGCCTGTTCGACATTATCCATTGTGGGTGAAGGTAGAAGGTGAAGTAGATCCAGAACCAGTTTATATCCCGACGCCTTCTGTCATTGAGCCTACGAAACCATTGTTGTTGCCTCAGCCAGAAGTTACATCTGCTACTGTGAAGGGCAAACTGCTCACTGGAATTAAACCTGCACGGACATATACTCCCAAACCTAATCCTGTGGTAAGTCTGGAGTTTCATCTTTTATTGCAGGTTGCAAAAATCATTTGTAAAGATGATGGGTTTCAACCAATTTTTAAAAATTCTTTTTTATTTTAATTTACCCCCATTTCCATTTATCCCGCCCTATATACCTTCCTCGACTTGCCCCCACACTCTCCACAATCATTACACTATTGTCTGTGTCTATGAGTTCTCTCTTTTCTTTTTTGCTCAATCCCGAAACCAAATTTTTAGTTTATATTCTATGAATCATTTTATTTTCAGGTAATTTGCCTGTAAGCCATCTCCTTTCTGATTTAATTGGTTTAGTTGCTGGCACTTAAAAAATGTCATAAAAGAGTTACTAGTAGTAATTCTTAAATTTAGCCAAATCTTTTCCTTAGGAAGATTGTATAAAGATGGGCTTTTTGAAAAACTGACTTGCAAAAGTCTGTTTAACATATCTTATTCCTGTAGTGGAGTATATTGAATAATTGAGATGTAGTACATGTTATTGCTAGAAAACCATTAAGAAAAAACTTAAAAAGTAAAATTGTCTTAAAGCAAATTTCTTTATATATAGTAATAACAGTAAAGTTCAAGATTTCAAATAACAGTGGTTGTAATATGACTATGTGAAGATGGACGGTAAAAGAGCTGATAAGCATTTTTGTTTACTAAATCCATTTCACTCTCCCCAGTCCATTAAATTGAAGAAAGATCTTTTAGTGCAGTGCCCTTCAGTGGGTCTCTGTACCAATGCTGATCAAAAACTATTACCAGGCTGTGATAAAATAAGTACATACAGAAGATAAGAGTAAATATTTAGAAACTTTTATAGCAAGTGGATAGACATTTTATAGCTATTAAATCTAATACTGAAAAACTTGTGCTTATATTTTGGCCTTTGTTTTTCTAGTAATCTATTTTGTATTTTTCTAGTAATTACTTTTGTATTTTACAAAAGTATTCATCTATGTTAGACTATTAATTAAGAAATGTACTTTACCACGGATCATTTGAGAAACACTGATATGATCTGAAGGAGAGGGAGAAAGATAGAAACATCACTGATGAGAGAGAATAACTGATTGGCTGCCTCCTGCACTCCCCCCACTGGAGATCGAGCCTGCAAACCAGGCATGTGCCCTGACCAGGAATTGCACTGTGACCTCCTGGTTCATAAGTCGACACTCAACCACTGAGCCACTCCAGCCAAGCTGATCTGAAATTTCTTGATAGAAAATTCCTTCCTTTCTGATTGCCCTAAGATACGGAACATATGAACTATATACTATTGAACTTTAAAATTTGCATTTAAAAATTTCAAGTGTTGTAATAAGAAAAATTAAACATCCTTTGCCTTTTGAAGTATAGGAGGCTCCCCCCCCACTCCCATATTTGGAATATTTTATTGTATGAAACTTACAGATTCGGGAAGAGGACAAGGATCCAGTCTACTTGTACTTTGAAAGTATGATGACTTGTGCCCGAGTTCGAGTATATGAACGAAAAAAAGAGGAACAGAGACAGCCGTCACCATCCCCATCCCCATCGTTTCTGCAGCTCAGCTCATGTCATTCTAGTCCTGAGAACTGTAGTGCAAAGGTGAGTTACTTATTGCATACTTTCTCTTTTTAACTTTCAGTTTCCTATTGCTGGTATTAGAATTTATATTACTACCAGAATAATTTGGAGTAATTCTTGTGAGGCAGAGAAGGCTTAGTTGGTGTGTATATCAATATATCTGTTTCTCTGCAAACCTATTTTAGAGAACAGTTTCTTAGGGTTGTTAAAAATACTACTCTTTTTAATGCTAGAGAAATTTTTAAAAGTTTAAACATTTCTAGTTTAAATTAAATTATCTGTAATTATCAGAATTTATGTCTTGCCACATTGGTGAAATTTCTAAATAATTGAAACTTCGCCCATTAAACAACAAATATTTTTCCTTCTTTAGTAGAATACAATATAAAATACTATGTAAATTCTTTTCTTGGTGACTCAAGTCATTATCAGGGATATTACAGAGCAAGTCTATGTGTTTTTGCTAAGGGCTACGTAATATGATAGTAATGCAGCTGTGTATATGGATATGAAGCTGTTGTCATTTTAATCTTTCTACTGTTCAGGGCTTCTTTTGGAATATTTAATGCTTGTATCTTAGTCTGTATTGATACTAAATATCAATATAAGTATTTAAGTATTTTTGTGTTATTTCTTCTTCAGGAGCCCGATGCTGAACAGCAGCCCTCGAAACCAGTTACCTGTGACCTTGAGGATGATTCTGATAAGTCACAAGGTCAGCATGAAAACTAGATCTTAATTATTTAATAGTAATTATATAGGTGTGGATTATAATAAAAATGAGAGGAAACTAAAAATTACCAATCCAGAATATGTTGACCTATTCTGTTTTTAGCTTCTGCTAAAAATAGAGATGATATATAAGTCTTTTCCTGTTATTTGGTCTCTTTATCACTCCTGTCCTAAGAAATAAAATTCATTCATTACTGTGGCATGTTGTTGCAAGAGACATTTAGGATTGAAGTCAGTGATTTTCTTTTTAATTTTATTTTTCAATTACAGTTTACATTTAATATTTTAATATTATTTTGTATGTTTTCGGTGTACAGCATAGTGGTTAGACGATCATAAACTTTACAAAGTGTTTCCCTTGATATTTCTAGTACCTACCTGGCACCATACATAGCTATTACAATATTGTTGACTGTATTTCCTAAGCTGTACTTTACATCCCTGTGACTGTTCTGTGACTACCAATTCGTATTTCTTAATAATCCCTTCACCATTTTCAGCCAATTCCCCAAGCTCCCTCTCCCCCTTTTCTCTGCCATCAGTCTGTTCTCTGTATCTATGAGTCTGTTTCAATTTTGTTTGTTTTTTCATTTTGTTGTTTAGATTTCACATGGAAGTGAAATCATACGGTGTTTATCTTTCTCTGACTGACTTATTTCACTTAGCATATTACCTTCTAGGTCCATCCATGCTGTTGCAAATGGTAAGATTTCATTCTTTTTAAAGGCTGAGTAATATTCTACTGTAGATATGTGTGTACCATAGCTTTTTTTTTTTTTTTTTTTTTTTGTTAGTCCTCACCCAAAGATATTTTCCCATTAAATTTTAGGGAGAGTGGAAAGACAGAGTGGAACTTCGATGTGAAAGAAACACATCGATTGGTTGCCTCCTACATGAGCCCTGACCGGGGTCTGGGCGGTGGAGGAGCCTGTAACCAAGGTACATGCCCTTGACTGGAATTGAACATGAGACCCTTTGGTTCCCAGGCTGACACTCTAGCTGCTAAGCCAAACCGGCTAGGGCTACCATACTTTTTCATCCACTCATCTACTGATAGACACTTGGGCTGATTTCAAATCTTGGCTATTGTAAATAACACTGCAATGAACATAGTGGTGCACATTTCCTTTCTAATTAGTGTTTTGGGTTTCTTTGAATATGTGCCCAAAAGTAGAATTGCTGGTCATAAGGTAGTTCCATTTTCAATTTTTTTGAGGAACCTCCATCCTGTTTTCCACAGTAGCTGCACCAATTTGTATTCCCACCAACAGTGCACATGAGTACCCTTTTCTCAACATCCTCGGCAGCACTTGTTTGTCGATTTGTTGATAATGAACATTCTGACAGATGTGAGGTGATATCTCATTGTGTTTTTACTTTGCATTTCTGTGACAATTAGGGACATTGAGCATCTTTTCATACATCCATTGGCCATCTGTATGTCCTCTGGAGAAATGTCTATTTAGGTCTTCTGCACGTATTTTAATTGGATTCTTTTGGTGTTGACTTGTATGTTCCTTGTGTGAAGGTTGGGGCAAAAGTAGGTTTACAGTTGTGTGTGAAACAGTTTATTCTTGTATTATTATTTATTAGTTAATATATCATTTTTTCTATCCATGAGCATAGTGTATGCTTCCATTTATTAATATCTTCAATTTATTTTTTTCATTGTCTTATAATTTTCTGGATACAGGTCTTTTACTTCCTTGGTTAAATTTATTCCTAGGCATGTTTTTCATTTTTGAAGGTAGTTGTATATGGGTTTGTTATAGTTTATTAATGGTGTATAAAAGTATATCTGATTTCTGAGTATTTTTTGTTGTATCCTGCTGCTTTACTGAATTTATCAGTTCTAGTAGTTTTTTTTCGTGGAATCTTTAGGGTTCTTCATATGCAGTATCATGTCATTTGCACATAATGACAGTTTTACTTCTTTCCAGTTTGGATGCCTTTTATTTTTTGTGTTAATTGCTGTGGCTAGGACTTCCAGTACCATGTTGAATAAAAGTGGTGAAAGTGGACATCCCTGTCTTAGTAATTAAAAAAAAAATATATATATAATATATATATAATAAATATATATATATTTATTTCAGAGAGGAAGGAAGAGGGAGAGAGAGAGAGAAACATCAATGATGAGAGATAATCATTGATCAGCTGCTTCCTGCATGCCCCGTTCCCCACACTAGGGATCGAGCCTGCAACCTAGGCATATGCCCTGACTGGATTGAACTGTGGCCTCCTGGTTTATAGATTAGTGCTCAACCACTGAGCCATGCTGGCTAGGCTGTGATTTTCTTTTTTAAACTTTTTTTTAAACCTCAGTCCTATTTGTTTAGCTGTTGAAATTTTTACTCAGGTTCTCAGTAGCTGTTGCTGTTGGAGAAATGGCAGAGGGAGAAAGGAAGGATTTACCTAGCAGAGGCTACTGCCAAATTTGGTGAGAGATAATGTTTAGGGAGTTAACTATTTGTTTTTGGTTTTGCTTCCTAAGACTTCAGACATTAAAGCAGCAGAGGTTTCCAACTTTTTGTTTTTGGTTTTAGAAAGCATAACATACACAAAAAGTGAAAATGTTTTGTAGTACACTAAGGTAAGTAGAGGAGTCTGCTATGGTGGAGAGATCCTGCCTGAGAGCATGACTACTCTGAAGGCTGATGGAATCTTATATTCTGACATACCTGTAACTGTAGAACTTTGTTGAGAGGCTCAGCTATAGAAATCTTGGTGTCTGGTTAAGTAGAAATCTAGTTAACATGTAAAACATGGTGAATTGAGTGATCTGCACACAATGTAGAAGTGGAGCAATCATATTTAGATGTACAAATGTATTTCAGAAGTAAAAAACAAAAAGTGAGAAGTATTTGCAGTAGAAACTAGAGGTAGAGCGCACTTTGTGTGTGTGTTTAAACCAGATCACTATCTGTTTTGCCGTTTTTGGTATTGATTGTCTATCACAACTATCTATCTATATAAAAGCCAAGCGACTGGAACAACCAGTTGCTATGATGCGTACTCGGGTGGCCACCCAGCCTGATTGGGGCCCTGATCACACCCTCCAACCTCCTGAGACCCCTCCCCATGGCCGGCCCAGCCCCTGATCCCCTCCCCATTGGGGGCAGGGCCCGCCAGCCAACCTTTCACATCCCCTCCCCCCCACTGGCCCTGCCCAGTCAGCCTCCATTGGGGCAGAGTAGCCGGACCCCACTCATGCACAAATTTGTGCACCAGGCCTCTAGTACCAAATAAGCTTTAACCTTGCTTATAAGTCTTTTGTTAGCAAGGTAATACTTTTTCATGTAATAGTTATGGGTTTTTAGGACAGTCTTAAGTAGGACTACTTCCTTTTTATTAGAAAACCTAGTTAGCAGGAGATGAGGACTATTATAATCTGATTCTCTGGCATCTTTTTCCTGGAAAATTCCCCAAGTTATGAATGTTAAATTACCACTGAAAATACATGGGAATGGGACATTGGGCAACTGTTGAAGTTCTATACTCCTGGTAGTTTTCTGAGATCTTAGGGAAAGTAAAAATCTTTCAAAGTTGAGTGTAAATTGCTTTGATGCAGAAATATCTTTCAATTTCTTATTAGAAAAGAGCTGGAAGTCTTCCTGCAATGAAGGGGAATCCTCTTCTACCTCCTATGTGCATCAGAGGTCACCTGGTGGGCCCACCAAACTGATAGAAATCATCTCAGACTGCAACTGGGAGGAGGATCGGAACAAGATATTGAGCATCTTATCCCAGCACATCAATAGCAACATGCCACAATCACTTAAGGTGGGCAGCTTCATCATTGAGTTGGCTTCTCAGCGAAAGAGCCGGGGTGAGAAGAGCCCCCCTGTTTATTCTTCTCGTGTGAAAATCTCTATGCCATCATGTCAAGACCAAGATGATATGGCTGAGAAATCTGGATCAGAGACTCCTGATGGTCCATTATCCCCTGGGAAAATGGATGATATCTCTCCTGTGCAGACAGATGCCCTGGATTCAGTGAGGGAGAGATTACATGGAGGCAAAGGTCTGCCCTTTTATGCAGGGCTTTCTCCTGCAGGGAAACTTGTGGCCTATAAACGTAAACCCAGTTCAAGCACATCTGGGCTTATCCAGGTGAGAATTACCTTTAATCTGGGTGTAGCACTTTTTTGTATTTAGGTAACATCTTTATTTTTCAGAGCCCTCTGTGGGCCTTATATAACTTGTTTTCACATTGCCTGGGAACTGAGTGACAAAATCATTATCTCTTTTTGTAATAGGTCTAGGTTAGAAGCATACCTAGAGTGAATTTTTATCATACTTATAAACAAATGTAGACCCTAGTCTCTTCAGAAAGTTGCTCCTCTTAAACTTCATTGTCTGGTTCTAGTGATACTTTGGCAGCCAAGCAAGGATAGTAAGGGATTCAGTTTAGTTCTTGAGATTATTATTAGAAGAAAGCTTTCAAAATAAAATGAGATCAAATTGATTTTAAAATAGGCAGTATGTGTTTGGAAACATGGAGAAAAATTAAGTAAGGTGTTATTCAAATCATAAGTTTTTTTTAATGAGCCACAATTTGCTTGCTTAAGTACTTTTTTCTTTGTATGATTCATAGGGTTTTTGTCAGTATAATCATAGTTGCAGGACAAATATCTCTATCCTTACTGTTCAGTAATTCAGGCAGGTTATATGAGTAAAATTACCCTGGCATGTAGAAAAGCCTTTGGAAAGAGAAGTTCTGAATTAAAATTTAGTCATAGTCACAAAGGTTTTCTCCTCTTGCTCAGAGACATTAAATGCACTTTTATATCAGCATAGCAAATGTGTGGAAGTGTCTGACATTATTGCTAAGGTTACTTGACTGTATTAGCTTGACCGCTTCTCTGGGCTAAGGACTATTCCAATAACAATATGGATGATCTACTTAGTGAAAAACTTTTTATTGTAGTTTATTCTTGGTGGTCCTATATAACTGCTTCTGTTGGTATTTCTTAATTCTTTAATGATGAGGAGAACAGGATTTTTTCTTTATTGCATTTATTGATTAATACTTTGAGAGCCAAGACTTACCTGAGATCATTTCTAGAGAGACTAGACTCCCTGAAATACAGGCATGGAAATGTTGTGTTCTCTTCTTCTGTCTAGGACTCAGAAAACCATCATAAAATGTGAATTTGCATAAGCAGTCAGGCCACTGTAGGCTTTTGGGGAAGCTGCTGAGTAGTCTTAGGAGTCAAAGGAGCAGATTAGGGATATCTGATATGGACTTCATAGAGCCTGAAGAACACAGTAAAGTTTACTTTAGGATAGAAAGAGCACATTTTTTTTTTTTTTGTATCAACATAGGCAAAGATATTTCTGATTATCTAAGAATAATCACAATTTTATTTAAGTAGCAAAGAGTAATTACGTTTTGTGTCCTTGAAGAGAGTGGCTTGCTGTAGTGATTTTCCTCACCAATTCCCTATTAATTTGGAGAGTTTGAGTTTCTCCAACTCCCTCTACCCCCTCCTCCTTTTAAGTGATGTAAAGGAGGGACAAAAAGGGATATCTTCTTCAGTAATCCAGCAATATGACTTAGAGAACATGGGTAAGAAACTTGGGAGGTTTTTGTTTTTCTTTCTTTTAAGCAAAACTTCCCTGCTGCCCAAAATAGGCAGTCTATCAATTTAGGTAGTAGAAAAAAAAATCTTTACTTCATTCATTGATTTACTTTCTTCTGACAATTTAGTGACTATTTCAAAAATTACAATGAGTTTCTACTAGCATTTATTTTGAGCCAGCCCAAGTTTTATCCAAAAGATGAAGACAATATCTTCAAAGTTGAGTTTTTAGAAAAATAAGGTTACTTTGTGACTTAGGTTAAAGTAGACTCACTGTATATTTCCCAAATGTGAAGGGTAGCTTAAAAAGACCCTTGTGAGAGGGCTTCATTATGCCTTTCTAGTCTTGTCAGAAAATCTGGAGAATACAATTAGTCATTTTTGCTGATGATTGTTAATAACTTAACCAGAATTGCTTATTGACAAGTACAATAATTGGATGATTGTTTAGATTTGACGTATCTTTCCCATTTCTGCGATGCAGATATAATGAGTTAATAAGATTCTCTGTTTCCAAATTACCAAAATGAAGGATGAGTTTAGTTCAGAATATCAGTAATAGTTTTTTTTTTCACCTCCTGATTATTCCAATTATACCAAGTGGGAAAAGCCCATTTCTTTTTCCCTTTAAATCTGAAAAATAGACTTTTAAAACCTTGTAAAAATGAAACCCCTGTCAAGGGAGATGAGTTAGCAAGAGAATTTTATCTTTACAGAATTTCTCTTTGCCACTTGTTTCAGGTTAATGGTAAGAGTTACCCGCAGGCTAAGTTGCTATTGGGACAGATGGGGGCATTGCATCCAGCCAATAGGCTAGCTGCTTATATCACAGGCAGGTTGCGACCCTCAGTCCTGGACCTCTCAACCCTCAGTACTGTCATCTCCAAGGTAGCATCCAATGCCAAGGTGGCTGCATCCAGGAAACCACGTACCCTGTTGCCTTCAACATCCAATTCCAAAATGGCATCCTCCTCCGGCACTGCAACAAATCACCCTGGGAAGAATCTGAAGGCATTTGTCCCGGCAAAAAGACCAATTGGTAAGTTGTACTGTATATATGTTTTGGAAAGATTTGTGACTTGCTTCTTGGCCTGTGGATATAGTATGGAGGTTGTAAAAATAGAGGAATAAAAAATTGGGCATTATTCTCAATGTCTGTCTTGCTCATATATTTTGGGAACGCTTCTGATGACCTATAGTTCTAGGTCATCAGAATTGAACTTTAGTTTTACAGTTATTGCCCAGACTTTTAGACTTTTATTGATGCAGAAAAAAAATAGTTTTTAAATTTTGTTTTTAATTTTATGTTTAAAGCGACAACACATAGTCTTTTTAAATACTTTTCCCTAATTTAGTATTTCTTCTATGAGGACTGGTGTTATTGGTATCAATCATATGTATGTTCCTTGAACTTGTTAAACAATAGAGCTAGCAAAATCAAAGTGGGTTGAGTTAGTATAGGCTTAAAGTATAGAAGGCTTTTGGAAAACATAATTTTGGGAAGATTATTCTATTCATCCCTGTTCTCTGAATGAATACCTTTTGCTTAACTTTAGTGCTAGAATCTGTAATAAATTACTTTCTTGAAAGCCTTTGTGTTTTAGCACTGAGAGTATATACAGTTGGTTTATTGAATTTTTTTGTTGTTTCAAATCTTTTTAGGAATGTTAAGTAAAATTGTCTATTATTATATTTTTTCCTCGAATAGGAAATTGAAGTCTCTGGCTGAATGCTGGAGTTGTGGAAAGATAGAGGGATAGGCATTGTATGCCTTAAAAGGAGCCCATTTTATCTCTTTTTTCATAAAGTAGTGGTGTTTTAAAAAATAAACAGTCCTATTCTGCCCTCTCATGAAAAAATGTTTTCATACAGTTTAAAAATAAGATAGTAAATCTAAACCGTCTTATAAGAGGACTGCAATAAAGAGGTGGAGGGACTAGGATAGGAAGAAGTGGTGGAAAAAAATTTTAAGTTAGAGTTAAAGAATCTTCTTCTTTATCTGTTTGAAGTTGTGTGCTGCTGTATTACCTTTTTATTTTAATTTTAAAATTTATTTTCAATCCTCACCTGAGGATGGAAATGTTTTCACTGATTTTTAGAGAGTGAGAGAGAGAGGCATTGATGTGAGAAACATTTATTGGTTGCCTGTCGTACACACCCCAACTGGGGATTGAACTCCCATCCTAGGCATGTGCCCTGACAAGGAATCAGACCCACAGCCTTTTGGTGTACAGGACAATATTCCAACTAACTGAGCCACATGGCCAGGGCAGCTATATTGTCGTTTTAGTGTCCTGGCAATATGGCTATATAGTGCAGACAAAAGATTTTTAGTAGGAACACCCAATTTTAATTCCTTTCTTGTTAGATTATAAAGGTTGGGTATGGGCTGAGGGAAGTGTTTTGATTTCTGTATATGGAAATTGACATGTATATTGCAGGTAGGTAGTACCCGTAAGAAGTGGACCCAGTGGTGCACACAATAAATGGTTGGTAAACACAATCACTACGAGGATAAAATATGAGAACTGAAGATTTTTGACCTGCAAATTTTTATTTGCAGCGGCACGACCCTCTCCTGGTGGTGTGTTCACACAGTTTGTGATGAGTAAAGTTGGAGCCCTGCAGCAGAAGATACCTGGAGTTAGCACACCCCAACCCCTAACAGGGCCACAGAAGTTCAGTATCAGACCTTCTCCAGTAATGGTCGTCACACCTGTGGTTTCTTCTGAGGCAGTTCAGGTGTGCAGCCCTGTGACTGCTGCTGTCACTACTACCACCCCTCAAGTGTTTTTAGAGAATGTTACTGCTGTGACACCTAAGACTGCTATGTCTGACGTGGGAACTAAAGAAACTACTTATCCTTCTGGTGCCACCACTGCGGGTGTTGTTGAGGTCTCTGAAACTAATACCAGCACCCCTGTAACATCTACCCAATCTACAGGCACTGTGAACCTTATCAAAACAACTGGGATAACTACCCCTGTGGCTTCAGTTGCTTTTCCTAAGTCTTTGGTGGCATCTCCTCCAACCATAACTCTTCCTGTTGCTTCCACTGCTTCCACCTCCATAGTCGTCGTGACCACAGCTACATCTTCCTCCATGGTGACCACACCAACTTCATCTCTTGGCTCTGTTCCCATTATACTCTCAGGAATTGATGGGAGTCCACCAGTGAGCCAGAGACCAGGTAAGGCCTAGATGTTAACTAGCTGATTTACTATATAGCTGTTCATATAACTTTGTGGTTTGTGATAGGATTATAGATATGTAGGTGTTTCTGCTGTAACATGATACATGTATTCCTGAAAACCTTTACATTCTGCAAAACTGAACACTAAAAATAAGAGAGCTAGCTCATGGTTAATACAGGGCTAGGACAAATCACTGAAAATCTATGCAACCTTGTTATAGAGCACTAATAAAAACCATAAATGGTACCTTAGTGATAATTGAACAGTTTTGACAGATAACTTGGTGCTGGAGATTTATTCAAGATATTAAAAATACTCAAACATTAGAATGGAAATAGTGGATGAAGGATACTGAAAGTATACATGTGGGAGTGGAGCTCTGAGCCAGTAGTAGAGCAGCCATTAAGGTAGACACTGGAGAAAGGGCAATCTTTTGTGTACTGAGAGCTAGGGATACATATCTCTGAGGAGAGCACACAAGAAGAGCCTTGGCTGTGCTCCCTTTTTAGGGGTGGGGTAGTATATCTTTTTAATTGAAAAAAAAAAAAAAGATTATAGGCTTCTGCCTATGCTGCAACCAAGCTGAGGGCTTTTTCTTTGTCCTTGCTGAAGGTTAAAATTCTGGGTTCCTTGCCTGGTAAAAATCATTTGTGAGTCAGCCCAACTCCCATGTATTACTGACATTATTCTCCTACTTATAATACATGAACTTATTGAAATAGAAATAAGAAGGCATATTTCTTTGCTTAGGATTCTAATACTTTATATGCTTATCAACTTTTTAGTCAAAATTAAAATTTTTCTCTTGTTGACTTAGGTTAAGTGAATTTGAAATAGGAATATCTCACACTTTGTGGTAATTTTTCTATCCTAATTCAACCAACTAAAGTAAGTAATTTTCTTAGTGTACTCGGAGAGGATTTTCTGTGGAAAAGAGTGAGAGACTTTGTAGGCTTTAAGGGTAAATAAATAGCCACCAGCAATTCTCTCTTGGTTAGTGATACTTTTACTACTAAATACTTTTGCCTTTAGTGACATGGTCCAAATCCCTGCTGGTATTTTAGGAAAGAAGTCACTTGCATTTTGTTTATAAGTTGAAGTTCTATTGAAAGGGAAAGTGAATCACAATATTAAATGTGTTTGTCTTCTGCTTCTCCTAATAAGCATATAAAATTGGTTAGTTTAATATTCATTTTTGGAAGTGAGTTCATTGTTGATGAAGCTGCTTGGATTTCCTATGGAATCTCAAGGTTTATATCCTGTCACGTTTAAACTAATCATATTTTCTAACCCATATGGATTCCAACCTTTATATTTTTAATTCTGTCATGAAACTATAAAGTCATTTAGCTTTTTGTAGTTCATTGTTTCTTGGATTTTAGTCACTCAGATTATACATTCATATATCTTGCTCTTATTCCCATTTATACTGCATTGACTTAATCTTTTTATTTAAATCAACTCATTCGTTATTTAAGTTTGCTTGTTTGTTTGTTTATTTTTGCTACTTTTCACCCAAGGATATTTCTTCCACTGATTTTTAGAGAGGGAAGAAAGGAGCTGGGTTGGGGGGGTGGTGGAAGGCGAGCCGGGAGTGAGAGAAACATCAGTGTGAGAGAGACACATTGATTGGTTGCCTCCCACATGCAGGTGCCCTGACTGGGGCCAGACATCAAACCTGAAACCTAGGTATATGCCCTTGACTGGGAATCAAACCCATGACCCTTTAGTACACAGGCTGACACTCGAATCACTGAGCAATACCAGCCAGGCCTTAAGTTTGTTTATTTATATTTTAAATCTTCACCTGAGGAGTGAGGATATTTTTTTTAGAAACAGTGGAAGGGAGGGGAGAGGAAAGGAGAGAGAAACATTGATGTGAAAGAGACACCGATTGGTAGCCTCCCGTACGCACCTGGACTGAGGGCAGGAATCGAATCTGTGACCCTCTGGTGCGCAGGCCAGGGCTTAAGTTTATTTGTAAAAGGAGCAATCTTACCATAATTGGAAACCAACATTACTTGCAAAAGTAGAGGTTAATCCCATAAGTAAATGCACTGGAAACAAAAATAAAAAATAGTAAGTTTTATCTACCTACCATAATGTTTTTAGCATGTGGCTTGCTCTCTCTCTGTTAATGAAGAAAGCTAGAAAATACTGGCATAATATTAAAGACAACATCAAATACTGGGATATTCTTCTGTATAAAATAAAAAATTAAAATGGAGAAAGAAATTACTTTCTGACAATGTAATATGGGATTATTCTATATTCATATACCACTGAAAACCTATTCTAATACCATTTGAGGAAATATGTTAACAGATTTTCTTGTCTGCTCTTTTACAAATGGAGCTGACTCAGATAACTGCTATGGCTAAGGAAGAATGCAGTTTGTTCTAGGTTCATTAGAGGCTCCCAACTCAGGCACTTAGATATCTGTGCTTTTTTGCCCTAACCGGTTTGGCTCAGTGGATAGAGCATTGGCCTGTGGACCAAAGGGTTCCTGGTTCAGTTTTGGTCAAGGGCACGTAACTTGGTTGCAGGCTCCTCCCCAGCCCTGGCCCTGGTAGGGGTGCGTGCAAGAGGCAACTAATCAATGTGTTTCTCTCACAGTGATGTTTCTTTCTCTGTCTTTTCCTCTCTCTTTCACTCTGACTAGAAATTAATGGAAAAATAATCTTGGGTGAGGATTAATCCCCCCCCCCAAAAAAAAAAAAAAGATATCTATGCTTTTTCATTTGACTTCCCTTCTTTTTCTCTTGCCCCTCCCACATTTCAAGAAACAATGCCATATTTAGCTTGTGTATTAAAGGCTGCTTTCATTCTCTGAACTGGAGTAATTTAATTTTGAATCATTCTGTAAATCTTAATTTAAATAGAAATGTTCAGGAAAATTAATGCTTTAATATGTTTCTTAATTCACATACTATACATGAATGTTTTTAAATTGCAAACAATATTTTTTTTTTTTTTAAGAAATAGTTTGTTCTCTTTGTTTTATTTTGTTTTCAAGAGAAGTCCTGGATCTTCTATATGTAATTTGTCATGTAAATGTTAGAAATATGACTTTCTTTTAGAAATTGGGTGTTTCATGGACAGAATGCCTATCTGATGGGATATTATATGTTAAATTAAATCTGTATGTTGTTGGTTTGTTGATTTTTCTATTTAGTGACAAAGTAATGAAAAGATTTATTAATAACTAGAGGCCTGGTGCACAAAATTTGTGCACAGGGTAGGGGGTGTTTCCCTCAGACCAGCCTGCACCCTCTCTAATCTGGGACATCCCTCTCACAATCTAGGACTGCTGGCTCCCAACCACTTGCCTGTCTGCCTTCCTGATTGCCCCTAACCGCTTCTGCCTGCCAGCCTGATCACCCCCTAGCCGGCCCGATTGCCCCTAACTGCTCTCCCCTGCTGGCCTCGTTGCTCCCAATTGCTCTCCCCTGCAGGCCTGGTCCCCCCCAACTGCCCTCCCTTGCAGACCTGGTCCCTCCAAACTATCTTCCCCTGCTGTGATCACCCACAACTGCCCTCCCCTGCTGGCCATCTTGTGACGGCCATCTTGTCCACATGGGGATGGCCATCTTTGACCACATGGGAGCGGCCATCTTGTATGTTGGAGCGACAATCGATTTGCATATTACCTCTTTACTATATAGGATGTTAGGTAATTTCCCTATTTTGAATGGTAATATTAGACCAGTTTCATTTATGCTTATTATTATTATTCTTACCTCTTTATCCCCTTGACCAGAAATCTATCTGTAGATTACTCGTATTATTTTTCCTACATCTTTAGTATTTCTAAATATCTCTTCGAAACATTAAAGTGCATCTTTAGGTACTATTAATGGTTTTAATTTTCTTAATTCACATCTTCTGCATTAAATTTTTGCTTTTCTGTTTGTTTTAAAACTAACTTTTGCCTCTTCCTAACCAGGCTTTATTTCCCTCCTTCTTCGATGTCTCTTACTTTCATTCCATTTTGGGGGGCGAATGCATTTTTTTTTCTTTGTGAAAAATAATTTCCACAAGTCTTTACGCAGCTGATTTGTCAGTGAATTTTAAAAGTCAAGAAGTTTGAAGTTTTTTTTAGTTCTTGACTTTATCTTATTTGACCATGACCTGTGAAACTAAGTCATAAGACTAGTAAGTGTTAACAGCCTGAATTTTAAAGTTGAAGAAGAGAATTTATCAAGAATGATCTCTTTAGCTTTTGTTTTGTTTTTGCAAAGGTGGAAATTTATTGAAGAACAAGTACAGACTTCCACGTGGAGAGGGGAAAAGAATCTCACAGCACAGACTCCCACGTGGGGAGGGTCCCCCTCTTTAGCTTTAATGACAATCCATATTTAGAGGGCTTCCTATATTTTTTCACTAGGCAGCATTGTCTTTTTAAGGGAAACTCTTGACAATTGATGCCTTTTTTTTTTTTTTTTAACCAGTCTAAATGTAAGGCTCTGCAGTGTCTGGTTAATACTTTTAAGATAAATTGTTCTCAGCCATAGGACTACTAAATAGTGTATCATAGAGGTACAGGATTTCAGCAACTTTATAATTCAAATTAGAAGTTACTTGTAGCATGGTCAGATCTTACAATTTTTTTCCTACATGTGTTAAAGGGAAATTCTGATACTATGTTTCTATTTTCTGTTTTTCAGAAAATGCCCCTCAAATTTCAGTGGCCACTCCACAGGTTTCTCCTAACCCAGTGAAACGTGCTGGACCTCGATTGTTGTTGATTCCAGTGCAGCAGGGTTCTCCTAATCTTAGACCTGTCTCAAACACACAACTTCCAGGACACCGGATGGTCTTGCAGCCTATTAGGAGCCCAAGTGGAATGAACCTATTCAGGCACCCTAATGGGCAGATTGTTCAGCTCCTCCCTTTGCATCAACTTCGAAGCTCTAATACCCAGCCCAACTTACAGCCTGTCATGTTTCGTAACCCAGGTATAAAACTGGAGATCTTTTGATGAGTTTCTCTTTTGTTGAATTATTTGGCCATATGGGATGTTAATACACCAGGATTGGTCTTGTTAGTCTCTCAGAATCATCTGTTCAAAAAGAACAGTATACTTTGGAAGTCTTGATATGGTCAGTGGTGATTTAATGTTTTCTTTTTCTTACCAGGGTCTGTGGTGGGAATCCGGTTACCCACTCCTTCTAAGCCTTCAGAGACTCCACCAACTACTGCTTCATCCTCTACTTTTTCTGTTATGAGTCCTGTAATCCAAGCTGTTGGGTCTTCTCCATCAGTGAATGTCATCACTCAGGCACCATCATTGCTTTCTTCTGGACCTAGTTTTGTGTCTCAGTCTGGTACATTGACCCTGAGGATTTCCCCTCCTGAGCCACAAAGCTTAGCAAATAAGACAGGCTCTGAAACCAAAATAACCTATAGCTCAGGAGGACAGCCTGTTGGTACAGCCAGCCTCGTTCCTCTCCAGTCTGGTAGTTTTGCCTTGTTGCAGCTCCCAGGACAAAAGCCTGTTCCCAGCTCCATTCTTCAACATGTTGCTTCTCTTCAGATGAAGAGAGAATCCCAGAATGCAGACAAGAAAGATGGAACATGCGTTTTAAAAAGAGAGCAGGAAAATAAGAAGACGAAGGCCCTACAGTTGGACGGAGAAGCTATAGACTCTGAGGCTAATAAGCAAAACTCAGGAGCTAGTGCCTCAGAAGAAACTGTGAATGATTCCTTGGAAGATGGGGGTGATCATTTAGATGAAGAATCCCTTATAGAAGAAGGTCCTGCAACTGATAAACCTTCTGGGCACTCCTATAACACTGTGTCACTCACAAGTGAAGACTATAAAGATGCTGATGAAGGTGGGATTAGGAATCACAATAGTTCTAAAGAAAAACTGACTCTTCTAGAAGTTAAGACCATTTCTGAAAGAACCAGTAATATGACAGTCCAAAGTATAAGTAATGTGCAGCTTAAAAAACTGGGTAATGTGAAAGTGGAACAGCAGAAAGGATTAGACAGTTCAGAGGAGAAATCAAATAAATTTCCACTTATCTCTAAGGAAGACTGTAAACTTGAATTATCAGGGAGCATAGTTGTGGAGGAGCATCAATCTAATCCACAGTCAGAGGCCAAGGAGAAGGGAAGTGGAGACTTTCTAATGGACAGTCTTAGGGAGAGATGGAGAAAACACCTGAAGGGCCCATTGAACCAGAAATGTATTGGGACTTCACAAGAATGCAAGAAAGAGGCAGATGAGCAGTTAATTAAAGAAACAAAGACTTGTCAGGAAAATTTAGATGTGTTTCAACAAGAACAATGTGTCTCTGGTTTACTTGGAAAAAGTGGAACTACTGAGAATACCAGAGTTTTAAAAACTGAATGTGATTCTTGGAGTAGGATTTCTAGTCCTGCAACCTTTGCTATTGTTCCTAGAAGAGCTACAAAAGGGAGCCGAGGGGAAGGACATTTTCAAGATCATGTACTGCTATCAAGAGAACAGATACAACCAAAGCAAGAGAAGAAGGGTGGGAGAAGCAGTGCTGACTTCAGTGTTTGGGATTTGGAAGAAGATGACGAGGAAGATGAGAATGAGAAAACCGATGATTCTATTGATGAGATTGTGGATGTTGTTTCTGACTACCAGAGTGAGGAGGTTGATGATGTAGAAAAGGTGGTGAGCCCATTTTTGTTGTGACTGAAACCTCAAGGATTTAAATGATTTATTAGAGACAGTAGCTTTTCAGAAGATCACTAAGACCTTGATACATGCAATTGGATGCCTAGATTTAGATCATGATTAAATGACTTTGTAGTTTTAGGCTGTGTCAGTCAGGTAACATTTATTGAGCTTATATTGTTGTTTGAGATTTGTCTGATACTATGAAAAGGCTGGCTTCAGCCTTTGGGAGATAGATGCTTGCGATGCTCTGACAAGTTAGATTTAAAAAAGGAAATCCTGAAACCACTACTCCCATTTGATCCCAATTAGTTTTTTTGACATTTTCTATATAAAGTGATTGTAGCTTATCTGGAAGATACATAAGAAACAGGGAAATGGGTGACCTTAGAACTGGGCGAGAACTTATCTACCTGTACTTAAGAGAGATGTTCTTTTTGGAGAACAATGGAAAATACCAATTAATATTTTAATATGATTGTGCCTTAAGTTTTTCTTTATCTCCTAAAATTAAATAGTTTTTAGAATTTATATTCTGAACTTTGGTGGTCTTCCTTTGTAATATGACCTTTATAATTTATTCTTCTGAAGCCATTTTTGTAGGCTTCCTGTTTAGGGTTGTATTTACTGAACTAAGTAACTGAGTCAGGTGTGATACAGGGCAGGAGTTGGGCAAACTTTTTCTGTAAAGGGCCAAATTACAGGCTAGACGTCTTGTTGCAACTACTCAAGTGCTGTTGTAGCATAAAAGCAGCCACAAACAGTAGTAAGTGTAGTAGCTGTGTTCCAGTAAATCTCTACTTACCGAAACAGGTGGTAGGGCTGTGGTTTGCTGACCCTTGACATGGGGTCTGCTATAAATCATAAGGAGGTTATACTTCAATGCTGGTGGGGTGTCCTGAAATCTAAAAGGAATGAGTCCCTCTTTTCAGGAGCAGATAATATGGGCCTCTGCAACTGATTGCAATGCAGTGGGTTATTTCAGAATTTCACTTCCTTTTTGTTCACTCAGCCTTTGTTACCTAGTCCCTCTATGTTAATAGCTAACCACCTTATGCAGATAAAACATAAAAATAGTATTTTAAGACTCTAAAATGTTTACATGTTTTGTGTTGGTTATTTCTGTAACCTCAGTTGTCTCATTTATAAAACGAGGATCTAACTCTACAATTGAATGATTCTATAGCATATGCCTTATATTCTTCCTCTAGTCCTTTTTGAAAATAGACATCTGTAGGTAGCTTAAGAATCTGAATTCACTGAGTTTGGGAGTTAGATTGTGTAGATAGTCTTGCACTGTTTGCAGAGTCTCCCATTGTAAGTCAGCCTGGGTAAGCATCAGACCAAAAACAGTCCAACTTTAAAACCAGTGAAAACTATTGCTATCATAAAACTGACTTAATAGAACCTTTAGAGTGTCTTTTAACAGGGTGCATTGCTTGAATTTCCTAATAGGGAATCTGACATACAAGGTACACTTTTTAAAATGAAGAAAATTATATTAAAAAATCTCTAAAATCTAAATTCTACATTGTATTTATGTACATGTATACAATTATGATATCTTTATGTTTGTGATTAACATTATATTGAAATAGTGTAAGGGAAGTTGTGAGTAGCTTCCTTAATTTAAAACTTCCATTGTGAAGTTTATTGGACATTATTTACAAAGTCTGAAGTTTAAGCCATGCAGTAGAGACATTCTTCAGTTTAAATATTATAAAGCATCTATCTAGATATTATCCAGACTCTTGAGATTCTTTTGGGACTCTGATGATTTAGCTTCTTAGAGTTAAATTTTTTGCAGTCAATTTTAATACATGTTGTTTACATTGTTTAAATTTAAGATACATTGTTTACATTGTGCTTAAATTGGAGGACATAAATGATGGCTTGCATTTAGTGTTTTTTATCAGCCTTATGAAGCCTATAATTTGGGGGTAAGTAATTTTTACAACAAGCTTAAATATAGGATTATTTAAGGTGATTGGGATGCTTTACTTTTGAGTTGTGCCTTTTTGGAACAGTGTGATTATAGATAACATTTTCCCTCTTTACTTTCTGGCATAGTAAACACTACTTTTAAAGGTGGACTTAAAGATATCTGCATATCTCATAATCTGTATATTCTGTTACATAAAATGCACAGTGCGTTTCTGTGACAGGTGCTCAATAAATGCTTACTGATTGCCTCATTTTTCAGAATAATTAGCAAGTAGAGCAAGCCTGAGCTGCTTTTGATATCTGAAATTCTTCAGAAGCTCTCCTTCTGTGGGGTTGAGAGATTTAAAAGACTGGGCTATATTTTTTCCCCCATACCTGTCTTGAGTATGTTTTTGTGGGTGTTGGTGTGTGATTAGCTATGACTCACTCTTTAAACATTTTTTTTTCAATTACAGTTTACCTTCAGTGTTATTTTTTATTAGTTTCAAGTGTATAGCATAGAGGTTAGACAATTATATACTTTACAAAGTGTTCCCCCAATATTTCCAGTACCCACCTGGCACCATACATAGTCACTGGAATATTGACTATATTCCCTATACTGTACTTTATATCCCTATGACTATTTTGTAGCTATCCATTTGTACTTCTTAATTCCTTAAGCTTTTCCACCCAGTCTCACCTTCCCCCACTTTTGTCAGCCATTAGTCTGTATTCATGAGTCTATGATGAAGCACCCTTAAAATAGAACCTGAATTTTTCTTTTTTCTACTTTCTCCTTTGCCAAATTTTACTTTACTGCTATATAATCTTAAGGTTTATGCAGTTTTAATATATTTATTACTGAATTTTATCCATTAGAAATAACACTGGCATCAATACAGACTTTTGGGCTATATTTTTATTTCCATACCTGCCTTGAGTATGTTTTTGGGAGTGTCTGATGATGTCTTTTTAATAATACCTGTGATTATTTTTATTATGTAATTCTTAGTTTTTAGCTTCATCCATATTTTTATGAGTTAATTCCCTCTTAATGATTAACAAATTTAGGATTATCAGTACTCCTGGTATAAGATCAGTGCTTGGCACTAGTTGGTTTTTACAAGGGGAGCATTCAATTTAATAGTTTAGGTGTGCTAGCTTCCCAATACTTTATTTACTGTTGCAATGTTGTGTTTCAGGATAACTGTGTAGAATTCATTGAGGATGAGGAGGAACAGGTGGACATTGAGACTGTAGAAGAGTTATCTGAGGAAATTAATGTTGACCACATGAAGACTACAGCTGCCCACACACAGACTTTTAAACAGACGTAAGTTTTACTTCTTTTTGGGTTATTGTTTTTTTGACCATAAACAAAACTGTTCTGTTCAGGAGCTCTGGAATAAGTAACTTGTTTTTTTTTTTTTTTTATTGTTCTAGCTTTTTTTTCTGATTAGTAAATGAGAGAGGAGCTGGAATTCAGAGGTAATTAACTTGCCTTGGTTATTGCTAGGAGACAGTGTAAATGTGAATAACATGCTTTTGGAACCTACACACTCTGGTATTCATATACTAGTTTTGCTAGTTTGTAGATACTTAAGCTTGGACAAAGTCTTTTTTTTTTTTTTTTTTTTAATTGATTTTAGAGAGGGGAAGGGAGGGGGATAGAGATAGAAAAACTGGTGAGAGAGAAGTATCAATTAGCTGCCTCCTTGCACACCTCTCCACTGGAGATCGAGCCGGCAACCCGGCCATGTGTCCTGACCAGGAATCGAACCGTGACCTCATGGTTCATAGGTTGATTGACACTCATCCACTGAGCCACGCCAGCCAGGCAGTTCCATTATCTTTAAAAGATTATATGAACCACCATTTAAAGTAGTAATGAAAGTAATTTTTAAAAAATTTATTGGGGTGACACTGGATAACAAAATTATACAGGTTTCAGGTGCACAATTCCAACACACATCATCTGTACACTGTATTGTATACCACCCCTAAGTCAAGTCTCCTTCCATTACCATTTATTTCCCCTATATCCTCCTTCATTGCCCTCTACCCTCTTCCCCTGGCAGTCACCACACTGTTGTACATGCTCAAGAGTTTTTTTCTCGTTTTTTCTCCTTTATTGCTTAATCCCTCCGTACCGCCCAGTCTCCCTTTCCCGCCCCTTCCCCCCACAGCTGCCAGCTTGCTCTCTCTGTGTCTGTTTATATTTTGCTTGTTAGTTCATTTTGTTCACTAGATTTCACATATGAGTGAAATCATACAGTGCTTGTCTTTCTCTGACTGGTTTATTTTACTTAGCATAATGATCTCCAGGTCCATCCATGCTGTCACAAAGATAAAGTAATGTTGAGAAAGTCTAAGGGAGGGGGAGGTAGTCCTAGTAGTTTCCTTTACTCCAGCGCTATTTGGAGGCTTCTTCAGTTGCCTACTGGTTAAGCTTGAAAGAGTTTAAATCTCTTAAAAACTTAATTAGACTTAATTAAGTTCAGCAGTATTGGCTGGATATTTAAGTTCAGCATAGTAAAAATTGAGTTTCTAAATAATAGCAACAAATAAAAAATGTTTTCTAAAAACTACCAATAGTAACAAAAATAAACCTGGGACTATTAATGAAAGTTTTATAAGATGTTATTGAAAGACATTGAAGAAGAATTCACTAAAAGGAGGTATACCATGTTAATGAACTAAAATAAAGGACCAAGACCTGTCAGGGCACACACAGGAATCAACTAATAAGTGCATAAATAAGTGGAACAACAAATCTTTCTCAAGTCAATTAATAAATAAAGGACCAAGAATAACCAATACACACAGAGCACAAACTGTTGTAAAACAGCAGATTATTAAGAATTTAAAATATTTTGTCCATTAGAACATCCTGAAAATAGTGAAAAGGCAAACTTAGACTATAAAAAATATTTACAATAGTGTTTGACAAAGAATTACTATCAAGGATATAAACTGCTACAAGTCAGTAAGAAAAAAATAATTCAGTCAGAAAAGGAAGTAATGGTTATCTCACGGAATTCACATCAGGAAACCTGGATAGCCAGTAAACAACGAAAATTTGTAATTAGGGAAACGCAAATTAAACCACGATGACTTTATCAATCCACACGCATAAGATTGGCAAAATTCAAATTTCTGATAGTACTGTTACCTAATTGTGGAGCAATGGAACATACTACAGGTGGGGAGTGTAAATTGTTAAAACCATTTGGCGAGAAGTGTGACACTACTAAAATTGAAGATGTGCACACCTTCTATTCATCTATTCCACTCCTAGATATATGCCCTAAAAAAGTATGTACAAGGGGTCATGTATGGGACTATCCACTGCAGCATTGTGAAAATTTGTAAACAACCTAAACAACGACTAACATTCTGAAAAAATCAATTTTGGAAAATTCACACTTAAAATGATTGAACTAGAACTACTGTATATGTATCAACATGTCTCAGGTGTAAGGTGAGTGGAACAGATCAGTTAAAGAAAGATACCCTATACTTGCTATATAATGTTTAAAGTGCTATGTAATATTTTCTATTTAGGGATATATCTCACATACCTAGTAAAACTGCAAATATGTGCATGGTAAACTCAGTTTGGGAGTGTTTACCTATGAAAAGGAACAAGGAAATGGGATTGAGTAGGCTGCACAAAAGATCTCTTAGTTTTTAGAGTTTTTATTTCTCAAGCTGGATGGTAGATACTTGGATTTTCATTATATGTTTGTTTATACTGGTTTGTATGTTTGAAATATGTTGTGATTGAAAAAAGTAATTAGTTTTAGGGACTATTTGGACACCGTTTATTAGAGAAAGAAATAAGTTATATTGCCACATCTCAGACTTTGGAGGAAAAGCTGGTTACAATTTAGACAATTTGAGATTGTTTGGTTTAATATAGCTGTGAAAATAGGTTTTAGATTACTGAATTTTAGTAAGACATTGAAAAATACTATCTTTATCTAGGTGCCGTACCCATACGTCTGCAGATGAAAAAACGGCTGAAAGAAGTCGAAAGGTATTTATAATATATTTAACAATAATTACTTATTTAATAAAATGATGCCATTTGTCCTTAGGGTTAAAACAACATTAGCTCTATTAGATATATTTAGGGTTAGTCTTACTAGTGAGTTAATATAATCAACTTTTTAAAAATTTATTTTATTTATTTATTTTAATATATTTTATTGATTTTTTTACAGAGAGGAAGGGAGAGAGATAGAGAGTTAGAAACATTGATGAGAGAGAAACATCGATCAGCTGCCTCCTGCACACCCCCTACTGGGGTTGTGCCCGCAACCCAGGTACATGCCCTTGACCGGAATCGAACCTGGGACCTTTCAGTCTGCAGGCTGACGCTCTATGCACACAGCCGAACCGGTTTCGGCTAATCAACTTTTTTTTTAACCCTTAATGAAATTACATTTTTAATGCTATTTTTCCTCTTAATTCTCTCTTCTACCCAGATGGTGGAATAATTTAGAAGCATTAAAATGGGTATGCATTTTATGAAAATTGATGTGTGTATCAGGTTTCATAAGTTTCTTGTCCATTTTAATCCTGTAAAATAATTATATGCCATAAAACAAGCTGGCATTCTTCAGTGATTTTTCAGTGACCTAAAAATTAATTCTTCTCTATAATGATGGCTAGCAGTTTAAGGAGCCATGAAATTAAAATGTTCTTTGATTTTTATGAATATATTTACTGTATATCATGGTATAATTAAGCAAGGTTTTCTCTTTATCCTTATTGACATTAAGAATGCAAGAGAGTTTGGTTGTTTAAATCATTTTCCACTTGCTATTCTGTCTTCTTAATTTAAGAGATAAAGACAGTGATGGAGCTTAGGTTGAGGTGAAGGGTGGTATTCAGATCCTTTCTTAAAAACCATTTGGTATGGTTAGTTTGAGTTTGATCTGATTTTGGGATCACATGATACATATTTACATGCTTGTAATCATTTTTGTACATATTACTATATTTTTTCATTCATATTAAAACACTTTTCAGATACAATAATTTTTATAACTTATTTATATAATCCATTGTTTTTGTGCCCTAATTATTACATATGAATTATTTATAACATTTTGCTATATTTAAACTTGGTATTAGTTTTTATTCTATCTTGTTGTATCTTTTATTCTGTACTATACTAATGCTCAACAAGTTTAACTTTAGAAAGACAGTGATTTTAGTTCTGATAAAAAAGACAACTAGACACATCAGAGAGGGAAAAACAAAACCAAGAAACTGTAGAAGACTGGAGATGTATTTATTACTATGAATAGTATTCACATTGTCATAAGAGGGTAGCCACTGTTAGTGATTTTTTAAAACCTGTATAATCACGAATAAAGTATGGAAGACTTAATTTTACTGTTGAAAAATGTTTAAGTACAAATGACAAATTGGGAGATGGAAGAGGAAAGAAGAAATAAGGGGAAGGATAACAAGTGCTGATAATCTCATTTTACAGATATATTGTCTATTGTTGATGAAGTAAGAGATTGAGATTAGTATTATATTCAAGTTGCAAAGGGATCAATAGAAGAACTAAAATTAATGACATGTTTGTATTAGGAAGATGGGATGATGAATGAAGTAAGAGTGGTGTGGGCTAAATTCTCTTTTACATAAAAGGAAGTGGATAGATAGCATTGAAAATTGACAAGCATATGCTTATATTACTATTTCTTATTTAGCTATAGATTTAAGAGCCAGAAAAAGCATCTGTAAGCATCAAGTGGCCTGGCTGGCATGTCTCAGTGGTTGAGCGTTGACCTATGAAACAGGTCATGGCTCGATACCCGGTCAGGGCACATGCCCAAGTTGCGGGCTTGATCCCAGTGTGGGGCTTGCAGGAGGCAGCCAATCAATGATTCTTTCTCATCATTGATGTTTCTATCTATCTTTACCTTTCCCTTTCTCTCTGAAATCAATGAAAATAAAATTAAAAAAAAAAAGTACCAAGTGTTTTTTTCTGTGGGTTCATGTACAGGTGTGTAGGGCACAGTTGATTTTCATTATAAACCTTTTAAATATTTATATTAAAAACCCTATGTGCATCTATTACTTCTTGCATCTATAATACCTAATTTAAAATTTTTTAAATTATATTTTTATTGATTTCAGAGAGGAAGAGAGAGAGAAACATTAATGAAGAGAATCATTGATCACCTGTCTCCTGCATGCCCCCTACTGGGAACTGAGTCCGCAACCAGAGCATGTGCCGTGATGGGGAATTGAACTGTGACCTCCTAGTTCATAGGTCGATGCTCAGCCACTGAGTCACACTGCCTGGGCTATAGTACATAATTTTTAAAAAACTGAAATGAAATAAATAAGAAAGCAAGCCTAAGGCATTCTGAGGGTCAAGAGAAAATTTTCTGAAAAAATACAAAGTTTGAATTTTAAATGTTAGATTAAGAATTGGCACTGTTGCCCTGACCGGTTTGGCTCAGCGGAGAGAGCGTCGGCCTGCGGACTCAAGGGTCCCAGGTTCGATTCCGGTCAAGGGCATGTACCTTGGTTGCAGGCACATCCCCAGTAGGGGGTGTGCAGGAGGCAGCTGATCGATGTTTCTCTCTCATAGATGTTTCTGACTCTCTATCCCTCTCCCTTCCTCTCTGTGAAAAATCAATAAAATATATTTTTAAAAAATTTAAAAAAAAGAAAAAGAAAGAATTTGCATGTTGATGGAGAACCAAGATGGTGGCATGGGTAAACACCTATACTTGCTGCCTCTCACAACCATATCAAAATTACAACTAAAAGGCAGAACAACTACCACCCAGAACTGCGGGAAAGCTGGCTAAGTGGAAGTTCCACAACTAGAGAGGTGAAGAAAGCTCATTGAGACTGGTAAGAGGAGCAAAGGCACCTGGATGTGCTGCTCTTTTAACCGGGAGGGAGATACAAGCTCCCTCTTGCTCTGAACTCCAGTTCCGGGTGAAACTCTGGGGGACCCAGGCACATACGGGGAGAAACTGGACTGTCTGGCATTGGGACAGAAACGTGAGGGCGGCTTTCTCTCAGAGGTGCTCGCAGTGATCGTTGTTCCTGCACAGGGGCGCGGGATGCTACGACCCAGAGACCTCTCCTGTGCAGGGCTGATTGGCAGCGATTACTGTTTGCTCCGCCCTGGTGATTCCCAGAGATCCTGCCCCACCCAATTTACAACCCCACCCAAGCTGTGCGCATCAACTTTTGCATATGAATGGCCTGTCCTATCTCCACCTAAAACATGTCAAACTGCAGCTGGGTCAGAGAGCCCCAAAGCTGCTAAAAGAAGGCCCAAGGCTAGGCAGCAGCAGCCTGCCTTGCTTCACAGCTGGGACTCACCTGGGCGCTTCCAAACTCCATACAAAGAAGAGGAATCTGAAGATGTCTCCGTAGCTTCTGCTGGGCAGCCCCAGGCAGTGGCTGACCTTGCTCCTCCTTGGAGATCCAAGAGCCAGTGTACCCAGTGGTCAAAGTGAGACCATACCGGATTACAACTCTTCACATCCATAAGAGACACACTCGAGGCAGTCTCAGTGAGCACCAAAGCCTCACTGAAGCAAGTCCTGCCCCATAAGGGTGTCTCTTGCGCAACAGATCTTCCAGTGTAGACACAGCTGGTCCTCACAGCCAATTGGCCTGGAGGTCAATTCCTCCCAGTGATACCAATAGCAATCAAGGGTTAACTACAACAAGACTGTGCACACAGCCCACAAAGGAGTGCACCAAGAGCGACCATCTCGGGTGACTGTGGAGGCTGAGCCACTGGGCCCTATAGGACACCTACCACGCAAGGCCACTCTTATCAACTCAAGGAGACATAGCAGCTACCCAGTACATAGGAACAAATAATGGGAAGCAGTCAAAATGCAGAGACAAACAAGTCACAAATGAAAGAAATGGATGAAAATACTGGATGTGGAGTTCAAAACCACGGTTATAAGGTTACTCAAGAATCTTCTAGAAACCTCCAAGAAATTTAGTGAGACCCTCAAGAATATGAAAAAGGACCAATCAGAAATCAAGCATACACTGACTGAAATAAAGAATAATATAAAGAGGTTCAACAGCAGACTAGAGCAGTGGTCGGCAAACGGTGGCTCGTGAGCCACATGCAGCTCTTTGGCCCCTTGAGTGTGGCTCTTCCACAAAATACCGTGGCCTGGGCAAGTCTATTTTGAAGAAGTGGTGTTAGAAGAAGTTTAAGTTTAAAAAATTGGGCTGTCAAAAGAAATTTCAATCGTCGTACTGTTGATATTTGGCTCTGTTGACTAATGAGTTTGCCAACCACTGGACTAGAAGATCTCACGAATCAAGTCAAAGATTTGAAATACAAAGAAGCAAAATACACCCAACCAGAAAAGAAAAAAGAAAGAAGAATCCAAAAATATGAAGATAGTGTAAGGAGCCTCTGGGAGAACTTTAAGGATATCAACATCTGAATTATGGGGGTGCCAGAAGAAGAGAGAGAACGAGATATTGAAAACCTATTTGAAGAAATAATGACAGAAAACTTTACTTACCTGATGAAAGAAATAGACTTACAAGTCCAGGAAGCGCAGAGAACCCCAAACAAGAGGAATCTAAAGAGGACCGCACTAAGACATATAATTAAAATGCCAAGGGCAAAAGACAGAGAGTCTTGAAAGCAGCAAGAGAAAAACAGTTACCTACAAGGGAGTACCCATACGACTGTCAGCTGATTTCTCAACAGAAACTATGCAGGGCAGAAGGGAGTGGCAAGAAATATACAAAGTGCCCTAACCAGTTTGGCTGAGTGGATAGAGCGTCGGCCTGCAGACTCAAGGGTCCCAGGTTCAATTCTGGTTGCGGGCACATACCTGGTGGGGAGTGTGCAGGAGGCAGCTGATCGATGTTTCTCTGTCATCGATGTTTCTAACTCTCTATCCCTTTCCCTTCCTCTCTGTAAAAAATCAATAAAATATATGTAAAAAAAATAAATATATATATATATGTATATATATACACACACACAGTGATAAATAGCAAGAACCTACAACCAAGATTACTCTACCCAGCAAAGCTGTCATTTCGAATTGAAGGTCAGATAAAAGAGTTTCACAGACAAGAAAAAGCTAAAGGAGTTCATCACCACCAAACCAGTATTATATGAAATGCTGAAGGGTGTTCTCTAAGAAGTGGAAGAAGAAGAAAAAGGTAAAGATAAAAAATTATGAACAACAAAGTGACAACAAATACATACCTATCAACAAGTGAAACTAAAAATCAAATGAATAAAAAACTGGATGAACAGAACAGACTGGTGAATGTAATAGAAATCAGTTATTGGAAATCAGGGGCATGGAAAGGGTGCAGACTGACATTTCTTGGGAGGAAGAGGTTGTAGGAGTGCAGGAAGAGATTGGACAAGAGCTTACACCTATGGATGAGGTCAGTGGAGGGGGTGGGGGTAGGCCTGGAGTGGGGTGGGAACCGGGTGGAGGGGAGCTATGGGGGGAAAAAAAGAGGAACATCTGTAATAATCTGAACAATAAAGATTAAAAAAAAAGAATTTGCACTGTTAAATAAAAAAAAAAAAAAGAGGAATTTACCCTGTTAGATTTTGAGGAAGGATAGACTAGTAGTACGTTGAGAGGCTATGATAGTCCAGGCAGAAGATGGTCGGTGTCTGATACTGAGCAATGCCATTTGGGATGGAGGAAGCGGGAAGGTACTTGTGAAAGATATTTAGGAGGTCATTTTTTGTTTGTACAGGCTTCACAATTTACTGTAAAACTGAAGCCTGAATACTGGAGTGAAAAATTACAGAAAGAAGCAGAAGCTTTTGCTTATTATCGCCGGACACACACTGCCAATGAGCGGCGCCGGCGTGGTGAAATGAGGGATCTCTTTGAGAAATTGAAGATCACATTGGGATTACTTCACTCTTCCAAGGTTTCCAAAAGTCTCATTCTTACTAGGGTAAGTGTTCTGTATAGACAATTAAGAGCTTGACTAAGAATCTTCTAAACATAAAAGAGAAAATATTATCACACAAGGGAGGTTGAAATAGAGTTGTATTTATCATTCGAATATGGACTAGTGAAGGCCCAATACATCCTTTAGGGGGAAAAGTTTTTTTGTTGTGTCAGAGTAGCTTTTCATTAAAAGCCAGATTCTTAATCAACAGAGCCATCCTTCCTTCAAATAAAGCAAAAAAACCTGATAAGCTCTGTTTAGCACAGTCTCTTTACATTGGTGTTCTCCATAGCACTTAGAACAGTTTATCACAGTGAAAATCACAACATAAATGATATTTTAACATACTTCTTAAGTGACAGTCCTTTTAAAAGAAAATCTGAAATATTCAAGCTAGTAGAAGTTTTAAGTTTGTATGTAGACTGTCTAAGGCAAATTTCATTTAAGTTGCTTTTAAAGAAGAAGTTGGAGAGGAGTACAAGGCAAACATTCATAGTTCTCTAAACAAAGTTATTTCAATCAGATTTTACTTTGACTGGGAAATGACTTTAAAGTTAATTATTAAAATCTAAACAGTGTAGTAAAATGTTTTGTATCGCCTTGTAGTTGTGGAAACACCTGTTACCCACTCAGTGATGCTTTTTGGAAATAATCATGTTCCCTAGAATTACAAGCCAGAAAGCCTGCAGTTTAACAAAAAATAATGTATGGATTATTTTAAATGGCATTATAAAATTCTCTAAAATATTAGATTAATTTTTTTTATTAAAGAAGTATAGGAAGAGCAAATTGATTGACACATTATTTCTATTTTTAGGCATTCAGCGAAATTCAAGGACTAACAGATCAAGCTGACAAGTTGATAGGACAGAAAAATCTCCTGACTCGAAAACGAAATATTTTGATACGGAAAGTATCATCTCTTTCAGGTGAGATATATAAATGATTTTTGGTAAAGAGTATGATAACAATTTTAGTAAAGAGAAATTCTCAATAGATCTTTCAGATAGTCTAGTTTAAGGCTTGGTTCCCATAGTTAATGGCAGTCATCTTTTCACTAAATGGGCGGTTTCTCTTGGTTTATAATCACTCTTGCCTTCCATAGTTTTGGGGAATATAGTTAAATCAACTGGATTTCAGTTGATTCTATTTCTCATTATTATGTGGGGTCATACAGAGAGTGACAATTTATTCCTTGTCAACCTATAGGTAAGACAGAAGAAGTGGTCCTGAAGAAGCTAGAGTATATTTATGCAAAACAGCAAGCACTAGAGGCACAAAAAAGAAAAAAGAAGATGGGATCAGATGAGTTTGATGTGTCTCCCAGAACTAGCAAACAGCAGGAAGGATCTTCTGCATCATCTGTAGATCTTGGACAGATGTTTATAAATAACAGGAAGGGGAAACCTTTGATTCTTTCCAGAAAAAGAGACCAGGCCACAGGTAGGAGGGCCATTCTTTGCTTTTCTTAATGAACATCAGTTTAGTTTAGTTTAGGTTAGTGGACTGAACATCTTGTGGCCATAATTTAGTTGTAAATGAATGAATTAAATATTCTATATAATAAAAGGCTAATATGCAAATTTTCTCTACCAGAAGTTTGACCAGGGTGTGGGGCCAACCAGCCAACAGCCTGCAGCCCCTCCCTCTGGCTGACCAACCGCCCCTGATCAGTGGATCGGGGCAGGCCAGCCGGACCCCACCTGTGCACGAATTCGTGCACTGGGCCTCTAGTGGTTATATAAAAAGTAGAACATTAACTACATTAAATTTCAGTTTCTAGCTTTCACATTCAACCAAATCCTAAGAAGTTATAGTCATGGTAACATTTAAGACCTATTTCTGATACAGTGTACAGTCATATATTTTCTCTCTAGTGTTTCAGTGAGTATTTCATAGGCTGCCATCTTTTCATTCTTTATACATGAACTCTTTCCTTGCAGTTCTGCTTATTAGTCATGAGGAAGTTTGGGCCTAGCTGAGATAAATATATTGGAAGATTTTTAAGATTTAATTTTGTTGAATCAGATTGCCTATCAATGAATTGCTTTAAGGAACAAAGTAAATTGTTGTTGTTTTTTTAAATCTTTATTGTTGAAAGTATTACACATATCCCCTATTTTCTCCCATTGACCCTCTCTAGCCCACCCCTGCCCCAGGCCCTCTCTACCCCACTGTCTGCTACCATGGGTTATGCATATATGCATATAAGGTCTTTGGTTGATTACCTTCCACCCACCCACCCTCCCCTGCCTTCTCTCCGAGATTCCACACTATGTTCTATGCTTCCATGTCTCTGGATCCACTCTGTTCATCAGTTTATTTTGTTAATTAGATTCCATATATGAGTGAGATCATGTAATATTTGTCTTTCTCTGACTGACTTATTTCACTTAGCATGATACTCTCCAGGTCATAAATTGGTTCTAACTTATTGCTCTCTCCTATCTTGATTTTTGGAAGTGAGACGATACTAGTTTCACATTATTTTTGTATATCCTTAGAGAATGGTATATCGTTTTTTATTCTTTGAGTGGCCTAGTGTATGAACCAGGAAATTTTTTTTTTTAAATATATTTTTATTGATTTCTGAGCAGGAGAGAGAGAGAGAGAGAGAGAAACATCAGTGATAGAGAATCATTGATTGGCTGCCTCCTGCACGCCCCCTATTGGGGATCGAGCCTGCAACCCCAGCATGTGCCCGTGACTGGAATCTTCAGACTGCAGGCCGACTCTCTATCCACTGAGCCAAACCGGCTAGGGCCAGGAAATTTGGTTTTTAAAATCAACTAAGATAGTAATGATAAATACTGAAGTATAAGTTAATTTTAACATTGCAGAATCAAATCATGTTATTGCTAAGAAAGGATTTTAATGGTCATTTAGTCCAGTCAGCTCATTTCACAGATAGAAAAACTGAGATCTAGAAATTTGAAATAATTTGTTAGAGGTATATAGGGAAGCAAGCAAGCCTAGGAATAGAATTGTGTATGTCTTCATCCAGATTTACCATCAAGATTATCAGAAGCTTTCCATCAAAAAAGTGGTTCCATAACTCTATTTCTCAATAATAATAAATTCTGAACATTACAAGAACTAGTGGCCCTGGCCATTGTGGTTCAGTGGTTAGTGTTGGCTCGTGCACAGAAGGGTTGCAGATTCTATTCCCAGTCCTGGGCATGTACCTGGATTCTGGATTGTAGGTTCAATCCCCAGCCCTGTTGGGGCACATGCAGGAGGCAAATCAGTTGATACGTCTCCCTCATGTCAATGTTTCTGTCTCCCTCCCACTTTACCCTCCTCCCTCCCTCCTTTCTACTCTCTAAAACTTAATGAAAAAAATATCCTCGGGTGAGGATTAACAACAAAAACAAAACAGGAGAACCAGTGGATAGGTAACCATTATCCAATGAAAAGTGGTTCAGAAAGTAAATTCCAAGTTGAGGTTTCCTAACTAAATTTGAAATTTACTTCATGCCTTTTAAGTCAGTGTGTGGTTTTAGGGATAGCTCCTAGACTCATAGGCTATAGTTGCATTAGTTGAAGATTTTTAATCCTTAACTAATCTCTGATCTTCCTTACAGAAAATACCTCACCCTCTAACACTCCACACACCTCTGCCAACATCGTGATGACTCCGCAAGGGCAATTGCTCACCTTAAAAGGTCCCCTATTTTCAGGACCAGTGGTAACTGTTTCTCCTGCTCTATTAGAAGCAGATCTGAAGACTCAACTTGCCAGAAGTGCTGTGGCTCAATCAGGTACGTCATAGGTGTTGTTCTTTATGGATAGTGAAAAAGAGTTATCCCTGATAGCCCCTCGTGATAAAGAAAGCCTTTGAATGTGTTCTGTAATCATGAAGAACTATTTTACTCAAATGTGCCTTGGTAAGAAATGACCCTCTTCTTGGAACACATTTGGCTCCATCTGTGGTATTGATTGGTCTTCTTTACCTGGGTTTGGGAATTATTTTGTGATCTCTAGTTACTTCTAACTAGGAAAAGAATTGAAAAGATGTGAGAGTAGGAGGAAAATGAAGAGGTATTGTTTTAGTTTCGGGTACTGAGAAGTATTTGTTAATTTCCTGTAATAGTCAGAGAGGATGTACTGCTACACTACCAGCCTGATACAGTTTGAACACCACTTGCTTTTAGGGATAAGAAGTAGAGTTGAAAAGGAAGTCCCACTTTGATGATTTAGGTTTTAGGCACCTAAATGTCTATTAGGGAATAAGGATATCCTTACTACTAATAATACTGCTAAACCCAGCCTGGAGGTGTTATTCAGTTCTGCCTATAGGGCTTCATTTTTCCCTCAGAATAGTTAATTGGGTGAACAGAATGAAGATGCATGTATGAAGATGCATGTCTGAGGCAAGATAAACTTGGGGAGCATTTCTATAAAATAATTAAATGGAACTTTTATTAAGGATGGAATATCAAATACCAGTGGTTTTTTTTTTTTTGGTTTTTTTTTTTTAAGGTTAGGGTTTAAATTAGGGTGTTAGGGCTGGTGCTAAGGCTAGGGTTATAGTTAGGTTTTAGGCTATCAAATACCAGTTGTTTTTATTGGATTTTACATATTGTTAGGTGAGGTCTATAATTTGAAGGACTAGTATTTCTTTTTAGCTTTTTGATAAAAATAGACTGGAATTTTAACTACAATTCCCCAAATGGTCATTGGGTATGAATGAGAGAGATGCTTACTACTATAGATCTAAATGAAAATTTTTTTTTCTCCTAGAAAATGATGACTTATTTATGATGCCAAGAATTGTTAACGTGACATCACTGGCCACAGAGGGAGGTTTGATAGATACGAGTGGCAGCAAATATTCTCATGAAGTTCCTGATGGCAAGTCACCTGACCACCTGAAAAAGACTGTCAGGAATGAAGATAACTCCTTTGAAGATTCAGGTAGAATCTCTTCCAGAGGCAATCATAGAGGTGGCAGAATGGCACTGGGTCCAACACAGGGTTTTCTAGCAAATAAAGATTCTGGTTTTCCACAAATGGTTGATGTTTCCAATGTGCAAGAAGCACAAGATTTCTTACCCAAAAGGATTCCTGGTAATACGAGAGGGATTCAGTATAAATGGAAAGAGAGTGGATCAAGACGGGAGAGACTGAAGCCAAAGGAGTCTTCATTTCATAAATTAAAAATGAAAGATCTGAAAGACTCAAGCATAGAGATGGAACTAAGAAAGGCAGCATCAGCTATAGAGGAAGCAGCACTGGATCCCAGCGAACTGCTAACTAACATGGAAGATGAGGATGATACTGATGAGACACTGACTTCTCTGCTCAATGAGATTGCCTTTCTTAATCAGCAACTAAATGATGACTCTGTTAGCCTGGCGGAACTGCCCAGCTCAATGGATACAGAATTCCCGGGGGATGCTCGACAGGCTTTTATCAGTAAGCATCCTCCTGGGAACAGAGCAAGTTTCCAGATTGGCCACTTGGGAACTGGTGTGAAAGAGTTGCCTGATGTACAAGGAGAGAGTGACTCTGCCAGTCCCCTTCTCTTGCACTTGGAAGATGATGACTTTTCTGAGAATGAAAAACAAATTGTAGAACCAGCCTCTGAGCCAGATGTCCTTAAGATTGTTATTGACTCTGAGATAAAGGATTCCCCTCTTTCCCACAGGAAAGTCAGTGATGGAGGGAAGGGTACTTCTGGTATCCCTGCAGAGTCTGAAAATATTTCCTCACCCCCCATTCTCCATATGAAAGCTGGCCTAGAGAACAACATTACAGACACTTTGTGGAGGCCTATGCCAAAGTTGGCACCTCTGGGGTTAAAAGTAGCTAATACTTCCAGTGATACAGATTGTCAGAGTCTCAAGGTGATGCCTTGTTTGGCACCTGTAGCTGCCAAAGTTGGGTCAGTTGGACACAAAATAAACTTAATAGGGAATGACCAGGAAAGCCGGGAGAGCAAGGTGATGCCTACATTGGCACCTGTTGCGGTCAAATTGGGCAACTCGGGGGCCTCACCAAGTTCTGCAGGGAAATGAACTTATTTGTCCTTAGGCAGAAGCCAGGCTGTGAGGGGAAACCTCCTTTCTCTGTTGGCATCTGTTTATTTGTGTCATGGAACTGTGATCCTTGACTTTGATGCAATGGATAATGGTGGAGAAAGGGATAGGTGGCTGACCTTGGTGTAAGTAATTACTGTTATGAAATTCTAATCATGTTAAAATGTGTTACCTCATTTGTGGTGCTGGGTCTCCTCATCCTCTCTTAAGATGTGATTGATCCATTACTAAACATGAGGTGTTCCTCTCACCTAAGGAATTCGTAAAATTCTAGATCCATAGTGGTTTTCTAGTTCCCTACGATATAAAAAGCTGCTTGAGACTTCAGACCTGCTATGGACTGAACTGTAGTTTGATAGCTATGGTTTAGGTGTGAAATCAAAGGGAGGTGATGCACTTGTGCAGAAGGATCCAGAAAAGAGAGTTTTCAGTTGGTGTTTTAAAAGTAGGTGGAGAGGAATGGGATAACATGGAATACCAAAGTGAAGTACTTTGTGTCATTCAGCAAAATACTCTCTTTCATATCCCAAATAACTTCCATTCCCTCACATTTTCAGTAAGAATTCAATCGAAGTCTTGTGGCAAATTAGGAATGCTTTTAACTTTTATTACTAAGATAATTATTCTGAGATGTTAAAAAAAACAACACCTAGTTCTCCCTTATTGTCTTTGGGCACTGAAAAGACCATTTCATAGGACCAGGGACTTTTACCTGGAATATATATTTTGGAGGTGGACATAGAGGGAGCCCTCCCCATTTCATAAATCATGTCACTCAGGAGACAACTAAAATGAAAAGCATTCCCTCCCGAGACCAGAGACAGTGGCCAAAATAAAAAATTGTGGGGCTGGTTATTTTCCAAAGCAAACCAGCCTCCAGGTGCTTGAAGGTTTCATTCATTACCTGCACAGGATGTTAAGTAAAGAAAAGTCACAGAAGGCACTCTACCAGGGAAATAAGGCAGTATTTGAATCACAAGATATATTTTTTATTATCTGCTACCATGGATTCAACGATCTGTAGAGCTTTTTCACGCATTAGCTGTCAGGGTATGAAGGACTGACAGCCTGTAAAGATGAAGATATTTATATTTTTGTATAGTTGTTTTGATAGATTTCTCAAAGGCTGAAGTTTTCAACCTAGAAGATGAGATTTGTATTGAGTATAGAAATGATGTTTCCTATCTAGTTTGTAAATAATCATGGTGCACTTGAGGGGTCTCTTGGGAACCCCCGGGGGGCAAGAATCACTATTCTGAAAAATGTATAGACTGGGATTTAGCTGCTACATTTTGCCTTTCTTAAATAATTATATTTTGGAATGTAACCCATGTTCTGTCTTCATTGACAGGATTTGCTTGTGTTGTTAAACACTAACACAAGAGCTTCCAGTGCCTGGGCTGTGCCTAGGTGATGCTATTTCTTCTACATCCCCTGCCTTCTTTATCCCAAATCCCACTCAGTGTATCTTTAGACCTAGGTTGTGAGACCAACTTTGGAATGGTTCTAGCCAGTAAATTACTACTTTCATGGTTGGTTCCCTTTCTAGTAACTCTGGTAATCAACAGATGAAAAAGGGTGGAAAATTTTCCTCTGCAAATTGCAGTGGGAGCAAATTGTTTGTTTTGTGCTACTTGCCTTTCTGCACCTTGCTCATCCAGCATTCAACTTTCCCTCCTCTAAGGTTACTAAAGAAGCTTGAAGTAGGTAATGAGTGCTTCTCATTATCCTTCCCACTCCCCTCTACCCAGCAGATTTCATTCATGCCTTAGCCAAGGAGTCCAGCACCTGTCTTCCCTGCTAATAATTGTCCTTGGAGATGCTAGTACTTTAATATAGGTATAGCAGTTTCCCATTATTTCCTTGCTCATCTTGTCCTCACATTTCCTCCTGACTTCCCAAAGCTCTTGTTATGCCTTTTGAGAGTCAGCCAAGGAACAGGCAAGTGAGTAAAGAATCCTCAGGAAAAGAAGGACCATTCTGCTTCTGAACACTGTTCCCTTTTTTATAGACAAACAGGTAGTAGTCAGTTCTTGATGGAAAGATATTTGACTATTTATGAGATTTGTAATAAGATGGAAATAAGAGATAATTCCCGGTGTTCAAGGAAGACTGCAGATGTCATTACAAACCCCTAAGATCATGGTGTTTTCAAGACCTCTTAGAATTAAGAAGATATCAGGGCTATTTTGAGGAGGGCTCAGTCTTCAGAACAATCCTGAAGTTTGACAGAAACTTAAAAAAAATCCAAAAATTTTACCCCTTAACCTTACCCCAGGAGAAACTGATCTATGAAAATTACATGTGTGATTATGAAAGATGTAGTTGAACAAGAGAAGCTGAGGAATCTGGAGAATAGTGAGCTCTCACCCTAATTCTATAAGAAGCATGATCTCAGTAGCCCAATAATTCGCCTTTTTATACATCTGTAAATAAATGGAATGTTTTTAAGAATATAATTATGTCAGATTTAGCCTTTTCTTTTATATATTAAATATATATCTTTCCTTTTCTGCTTTTGAAAAATGACTATTTTTTTAGAAACCCAAGAACAGAAGAAGTTTGGCGAGTGGAAGGCAGAATGTGTGAACTTGAAAGAAATAAATCGGTTATAATAATTAAAGCAGGTCTTGGTGTTGGAAAGTTTGTACTGACTTGGAGTAGAGAATCCTAATGCCCCGAGTCATATTTGAGAGAGGTGCCACTGAAGTAGGTTTATCATAAGGAATTCCTTACTGTTTTCAAATTTTTTTGACATGCCATTTTGGGGAATTTTTGGCGTTCTAATTTTTGAAGCATGTTTTACATGGAGACTTCAAAATTTTGTACAACTTGATGGCAAATATATATATCAAGAAATCGTTCTACAATGAAGAAAGACTAGCTTCATAATACCAATGTGTGCGAGGGTAATATGCCTGTTACCCTTGGGAATAACAGAACATAAATTCAGTCTTAGCAGGTAAGGACTATAAATGATCTTTAAAAAAATTTTTTTTAATTGATTTTAGAGAGTGGAAGGGAGAAAAAGAGAGCCCCACAGCCTTTTGGTATATGGGAGGATGACATACTAACCAGCTGTGCCATATTGGCCAGGGCACAGTAGATGATCTTAAATTAAGATATATGTAAACTAGTATCACGATTTATAAAAATGTTTTTATTAAAGGAATCCTTTAGATTGAACTACTCTAGGTCATAGATCAAGTCCAGTTATATAAACACAAATTACGTTGTGTAATTTTATAGTAAATCCAAGTCTTTTTCCCCAGAATTATGGATGAAATGCCTGACAGTGGGCCTTTCAATAAGTATGAAAATGTTTTGAATACAGAGGCAGACAATCCATATATTATTTGGGCAGTTCAGTGGTATAATTCCCACCTACCCCCTAATTATACTGGTTGAGATAGTCTAATGGAATGGTGACAGGTGAATTGAGAGATCAATGCACTTTGAAGATGGGTCTAAAAAATGATAACCCTTGTTCCTCCCAGAAGATTTAAAAAAAAGCAATGCACAGAGTAGGCCCATTTTCAGGTACTTTATTTATAGAGAATGATTGATAACCAATTAGAATACATTTCTTGCACAAAATTGCTGATTTTGAAGAAAGTACTTATAAGAACTTCATGTATTATTCTATATAATAAAAGCCTAATATGCTAAATGTCCGGTCTTCCGATCGGCTATTCAACCAAAGTGTAATATGCTAATGATATGCTAGGCCACTCAACCGCTCGCTATCACGTGCACTGACCACCAGAGGCCAGTTGACCAGTCGCTATGATGTGCACTGACCACCAGGGGGCAGACAACTCCAACCAGTAGGTTAGCTTGCTGCTGGGGTCCAGATGATCAGGACCGAGCGAGATGGGCCAGACACACCCTGTGGAGCCCTCCTGTGGTCCCTCCCTGACTGGCCAACCTTCTGCGTCCCTTTCCAGCCCCAATTGTGCACTGGTAGGGTCCCTCGGCCTGGCCTGTGCCCTCTCGTAATCCGGGACCCCTCAGGGGATGTCAGCCAGTTTTGGCCCTATCCCGCAGGCCAGGCTGAGGGACCCCACTGGTGCACAAATTTGTGCACTGGGCCTCTAGAATATATAAAAGGCTAATATGCAAAGTGTCCCCTAAGGAATTCGACTGGGAGACCAGGAGTTAGGTCTTGCTATGACGTGCGCTGACCACCAGGGGGTGGTGTAGAACAAAGGAAGGCCCCTTCCGGCAGCTGGAAGACCCCAATCGGCCCTGATTGCCAGCCAGGCCTAGGGACCCTATGTGCATGAATTTCATGCACCAGGCTTCTAGTGTCTAATAAAATTTTACATGAACATGAATGGCTGGATGCAGAGAAAATTAAAGATGGAGGTATATGGCCTCACTGCCATTTGGAAACAAAATGGTCAAAAATACATTTTTGAAATTAGTTAGAAATTTACATATATATAAATTAGAAATTTTATACACGCACACACGTACAGAGGCCCAATGCATGAAGATTTGTGCAAGAATGGGCCTTCCTTCCCCCCTGGCTGCTGGCACCGCCTGCTCTCTGGCCGGAGCCACCTTTCCACCTTTCCATGCTGCCCAGAGGCCCGGAGCAGCTGGGGCGGTGCAGAATGCCTGCATCGTTGCCATGGCTACACAAGCGTTCCACCCTACCCCCCACCGCTCGGTGCCTGCATATGCAAATTAACACGACACCTTTGCTTGGTTAATTTGCATACTCCCGATTGGCTGGTGGGCGTCGTGAAGGTACGGTCAATTTGCATCTTACTCTTTTATTAGTGTAGATATATATATGTGCAACTTGTATAATTGTATGTTAAACTTGAACTACAAAAGATGTGTTGAGTAAAGTGATGCAAGTGTGTGTGGAATATGGTGAGATGGTTAAAAACGGATGACTTGGGAATTCTGAGACAAATCTAAGCTCTACTAAATTCGCTCTAGTAAACTCTGTTCTTAGAGTTTAAGTAGGAATGCAGTCTTGGAAGCATTGTTTTGAGATCCTGTTTCCAACTGCAAGCACTGGTCTCAGCTGTCCTACAGTGCCTTACATATAAAGGTGCTAAGTAAATATTTGAATTGGTGAGCAAATTACTATAGCCTGTTTGTTTTCAAGGATCTTGTAAGTGCACGTATTGGCATGTTAAATCTAGGCTGAATTTTAAAAATCTGGTCTAATGAGTATAGTGCAAAACAGACAAGTGTATACATCTTAGGCACCTTTTTAAGAGTGACAACTGTATACATGTTTAGGACATACACAAGCAGAATAAAAAGTGAAATAGTGTGTGGATGGTCAACTGCATTGTGAAGGGTGGGGTGGCAAGTATTTAACTTGGAGAAAAGGGGAATAAGGCTTCTATTCCACTGGACCTGGGACTATTATTTTCTGAGGAATTCATGAAGCTTGAGAACAGCCTAGCCCAGTGGTCGGCAAACTCATTAGTTAACAGAGCCAAATATCAACAGTACAACGATTGAAATTTCTTTTGAGAGCCAAATTTTTAAACTTAAACTTCTTCTAATGCCACTTCTTCAAAATAGACTCGCCCAAGCCGTGGTATTTTGTGGAAGAGCCACACTCAAGGGGCCAAAGAGCCGCATGTGGCTTGCAAGCCGCAGTTTGCCGACCACTGGCCTAGCCTATTCACATATTGGCACTTCAAAGGCTGCCTGGTACCTACCTAGACAATAAAGGTTGGACTAAATTGTGAAGAATTAAAAATAAATGTGGTTTTGGCCCTAGACTAGAAGTATCTGAACTCGCACTGTACTCAGTTGCTTTTCAGCTAGATCAGTGGTTGGCAAACCGCAGCTCGCGAGCCATATGCGGCTCTTTGGCCCCTTGAGTGTGGCTCTTCCACAAAATACCATGGCCTGGGCGAGTCTATTTTGAAGAAGTGGCGTTAGAAGAAGTTTAAGTTTAAAAAATTGGGCTCTCAAAAGAAATTTCAATCGTACTGTTGATATTTGGCTCTGTTGACTAATGAGTTTGCTGACCACTGATCTAGATAATCTTAGGACATTGAAAAGCAGAGCTTGAATTTGCCTCTGTAACTTCAGCTTCAGATGAGAGTAATTTGGGGAACATTTTCTCAGGGGATAAACCAGTGTAGCGCTGGACAGGGAATGACCAATGGTACTCTAAACCCTTTTCACTTGGCCATGAGTGAGAAAACCACTAGTGGACACAAAAGTGATCTGGAGAGAAATGGGGACAACTCATGGCTGTTGTTGGGAATGCAGCACACAAGTAAGGACACCAGGTGGCACCATTTATTAATGTTATATTGGCTCCTACCACTGTAAAATGACAGACTAGCAAGGAGTAGTGAGAAGATCATTTTACAATTTCATTACATCTGCAGTGCATGGTTGAAGGGAAAGGGAAGTCTCATGCCTCAGTAGCTATTGCTAATCTGTCTTCCAGAAGGCCACTTCTTGATCTGTGAGCTTTACAGATCTTGTTTTTAATACATGGTTAGAATACACACAAGTACATACCTAACAGCCTTCTTTTCATAATGTAGAATACACACAAGGACATACCTGTTTTGCCACTTGGCTGTACAAGACCCACCCATAGCAATGCATTTAGGGGTTCTTCACTCTTACTAATGTGTCCACCAAGTGTTCCAAGGATCTGGATAGGTTGAGACATATGTTTCGTACTATTTCTCTGGCTTAGGCTTACCTTTTTATAAGGCAATTTCCTGAAGTAGCAACGAGGCAGAAAGGCTCCTAGAAAATAAACTCGTAATGCAGAGACACCTGTGGAATAATACTGTAAAGTCATTTTATTTCTGTGCATGCCCCCAACTCCCATGAGCGAAAGCTTATACCACTACAACTAGTCAGCAAGCTTGACAGTGACCTCACCAAAGTAGTACAGTAATAGGGAAAAGGTTTTACGAGTGAATTTTGATAGGAATAAGGAAAAGCACTGGATCAACAAAGTCCTGGTTAACTCGGGGTGGGAGCTGAAGGTTAAAGAAACGTGAAACAAATATATCTCATAGGAACATATATTTTCTTTTTCCTCCCCCACATACCTAAAGCTCCATCCAAGGCAATCATCTCCCTCCCCTTACTTCCAACATGGCCTATTAGGTTGCCCAGTTAATAACACTTTTAGTAATCGAAAACGTTAGCAGCGGTCGCCAAACTTACGGACCTCACGGACCACCGGTTGGCGACCGCTGCTCCAGAGTCATCTCCACGTAGGTCAACTATTCTAACCGCTTGGAGTCCTAGCGCTTGGGGTCGATGGGGAGCAGAGCCTTATGGCTGTGTCTCAGTTTTGTAATTCTGAGCTAAGAGTTTCGGCTCTGGTCCCTTGGGCCTATCAAATGCCAACCTTGGCACCATGGGGCATAGTTACCGTCTTGTTGGGGCTCTGGGGAGTGTACTTTTCTAGGGAACCAGGCCTCGTAATACCATAAAAGGCTTGGTTCTTTCCATTCTGAAGCCGAGTTGTGCCGACCTTTTTCTAGGAGGGTTACCCGCGACTATGTCGTGCGGAATCCGTGGTTCTCGAGTCCCAGGTCCCCGGCTTCCTAGGCCCTCCCATTGGCTCCGCCCACACACACCTTATTCGTTACTCCAGGAACGCCCTCGGCTGCAGACCGCACCCTCCTGCCTCCGCTCCGCCTGCCTAGTCGGTAGCTTGGCCTCGGCGGTACTTCGCGTTTTGAGCCGCTTGTGCCGCCATAGCTGCTGCTGCCGCTGCGGCCGCGGAGCTGAAATCGCGGAGCGCGATGACTGAGGGCGCTGTGAGCGTTGCGGGCCCCGAGCCCCAGGGCTGGTGAGGCTGGGTCCGAGCGGGGGCGCTGGCGAGTAGCAGGGGCTCCTAAGGGAGGTGAAAGAGGAAGGTCCAGGGCCCGTGTAAGGCTCCCAGGGGCGGGTTGGGGGTGGGAGGCTCCAGTGGCAGAGTGGTTGCCGGGCCACAGCGAGCCCCGCGGTGCCGAGTGCCCTGCGGCCGCTGGCGCAGGTTCCCAGGCAGGCCCCTGAGGGATTCCGGTGGCCTCGGCGGCGGCGTGCTTCCGTGAACACTGCAATTGCCATGGGAACAGTTGGGAATTAACGGGGACCAGACCAGCTACCAGGTACTAGCCCTACTAGGGCCCGTCCATCCTCCAGTTCTAACGCCTCTGGCAGGCACGGGCCTATCCTTCAAGACGCTGTAAGGAACCGCTCAGGGTTTGAAGGCGGGAATGTGAGGGTGAAGAGCAACGCCGAGGTAAGAGCGGCAGACACTGCTAGGCAGACGGTAAGGTGGCCTCCTGCTATCTCAGGCCAGTGAGCGGGCATACTGGAAGACCCTGTGGAGTGGACAGGCAGTGCTGCTGTTGAGGCAAATCCCAAGATTGTGCCAGGAACTGTCCAGGGACTCCTCATCATGATGGCTGTGGAAGGGTCAACCATTACCAGCCGGCTCAAGAACCTGCTGCGATCCCCATCCATCAAATTACGCAGGAGCAAGGCAGGCAACCGGCGAGAGGACCTCAGCTCCAAGGTGAGTCCTAGTACTGGGAGCCACCTTTTTCCAACCCTCCCCTCCTTTGCTCCGTGTTCCTGTTTCACCTTACTCTTTCTTGGGAAAGAGGAGAACTGGAAGGCCCTGTGGCTCTAAAGTTTCAAGTGTGCCCATCTCTGCCCTTCAAGAAAGCAATGGTTTAGTTTTAGGTTAAAGGAGTAAGAAATAGCAGCAGGGGTGGGCATGCTGAGATTCACTCATGGAAAAAGGATTGGGAGGAAGGCAACCTGGATTCAATTCACTACAAACTTAAGTCTGTGCTTGGGGAAGCCAGTTGATATGCTATGACTCAGTTTCCCTTCTTGGAACAGAGTAGTGGGATCACATATCCTGTGAAGGGCTAAGCTGTGACTAATGTAGCTGCAAGTGTTAGTGTCATAGCTGGATTATGTAAGACAGTAGTAGCATAAAGAAATATGCTAGAACTGCCCGGCTGGTGTAGCTCAGCAGTTGAGTGTCAATCCAGGAGCCAAAAGGTTACCAGTTTGATTCTGGTCGGTGCACATGCCAGGGTTGAGAGCTTGCTCGCCAATAGGGGGCATACAGGAGGCAGCTAATTAACAGTGTTCTTCTTTCATCAATGTTTCTATCTCTCTATCCCTCTCCCTTCCTCTCTAAAATCAATTAAAATAAAAAAAAGGAAAGAAATATGCTAGAACATCTAGTTTGAGGAATTGGCTTGGCAAATGCTCTTGCCTGGGCTCAAAACATATTTGTCTCTTCAAGAAACCTAAATTAATTTAACTGGAGCTTCTTGACTTCTTAGGAATGATAACAGCAAAACAGTTCTCCTGGTTTGCCCTTGAACGTTGCTTATTTCATTCACTGTATGCCAAGAGCCACATGCCACCCTGCTGCTGCACAAGTTCCTGAGAGGCCAAGTCCCTTTGCATCCACTCCGTGTTGGTCTTTATGTTTTCTTCAACTGTGTTGAGGCCCACAACTTTGAAAATACAAAAGTTGACTAAATTTATTGAATCCCCGAGGGAATCTAGGGCTTTGTTCCCACAGGATTAGATTAGACCTTTGTATATTGGCAGTGGTTAAACAGAGTAGTAGCCTTGTGTGGTACAGGATTGCTACAGGGAGAGGCATTTGAGACCATAGCGTTTTACTGCCTTGCATCTCTCCAGAGATTAGTAAAGCCAATGAGAAATGATTGAGAGTGCTAATGTACAACATGGCAGAGTTCTGGGAGGACTTAGTTCAGAAAGCTATCCCTTGGCACCGTGGTCGGCAAACTGCGGCTCGAGAGCCACATGCGGCTCTTTGGCCCCTTGAGTGTGACTCTTCCACAAAATACCATGGCCTGAGCGAGTCTGTTTTGAAGAAGTGGCGTTAGAAGAAGTTTAAGTTTAAAAAATTGGGCTCTCAAAAGAAATTTCAATCGTTGTACTGTTGATATTTGGCTCTGTTGACTAATGAGTTTGCCGACCACTGCCTTAGCAGAACCTTACTTGAATTTGGTCAGAAGGTGAATAGCTTTCCTGTATATTTCTCAGGTCATATTAAATCAAAATTGGGCCTGGCCAGTGTGGCTCAGTGGTTGAGCATTGACTCATGAACCAGGAGGTCACATGAACCAGGAGTTCATGTTTGATTCCCAGTCAGGGCACATACCCGAGTTGGAGGCTCAATCCCTAGGAGGGGACATGCAGGAGGCAGCCGATCAATGATTCTCTCTCATCGTTGATGTTCCTATCTCTCTCTCCCTCTCCCTGCCTCTCTGAAGCCAATAATATAAATATATAAATATGTATATATATTATATACACATATAACATATATATAATATATGTATTATATATATATATATATATATTTCAAAAAGTTAAATTGAAATTGGCTACAAGGTTCCTTGGCAGTGAAGATAGTGACTTTTCCAAGGACTCCTATTAATTGTTGTTCATATTCTCCAGATGTGGGAGAATGGGCCTGAAACTTAGAAACTTAGAGTTGATTCTGTTCACTCATTTTTTGTGTTGGGTCATTCTTAGTGCTACAAACACTGGTATTCTTAATTGGTAACTTGGCAATGACCAGCACTATTAGAGCAATTTTCTCATGTCTTTGGCCTCTTTTTCTGACTGAGAATGGTTTAAGTTGTATAAATGTATGATGGAAATTTAGTCTTCAGTGTTAATACTTACTATAATTTTTGTCTGGGATCCAGAAGATATGATCATCATTCTTTAAAACTTCCCATGTTGTTCATTATTAATGCATTCAACAAATATTTATTGTACCTATTATGCGTGGAATCAGTGATAAGTAAAACATTCTTTGTCAGTAAAGAGCTTGTGGCTTGTCAGACTTGTAGACAAATAATTACAACATGGTGTGGTAAGTGGTGCCCTAGAATTATGCATAAGGTCGTAATGGCGGCCTAGGAGCGGGAACCTAAGGGCAATCAGGAAAGACTTCACAGAGGAAGGGATGCTTGAACTGTGAATCCTGATGCAAGAGGAGAAGAGAAGCTCTCCAAGAAAACAGTGAAAAACATCCCTGTTTCAAATAGGAATTCAGTACTTCAGACTTTCTTTTTTTTTAATCCTCACCTGCAGATATGATTTTATTGATTTTTAGAGAGAGAGGAAGGGGGAGAGAGAGAGAGAGAAACATCGATTAGTTGCCTCTTGTATGTACCCCAACCTAGGGAATGAATCTGCAACCTAGGTATGTGCCCTGAGCGGGAATCAAACCTGCAACATTTTGGTGTATGGGACGATGCTCCAACCACCTGAGCCACATGGCCATGGCAGTGCTTCAGACTGTTTGTTCTAGAGCTGTGAATAAAGGAAATACTTAGCTGACGTTGAAAGACCCTTCAGTAGTCTGACAGAGCAAGAGTACTTACGCATATATCTTTAGCACCCAAAAGTAGTAGCTGTCTTTGTGTGCTTAGGACTCCACAGGTATCTGACTCCTTACACTCCTTCTTTATTGAAGACTCTATCTAAGATGATTCTAAAAGCCTGCCTGTGGTAACCCACATAAGATTTGGCGTATGAAGCTTTGTTAGTGCTCTAACGTGTGGTGGCTGTGGGTGATCACGGTAACACTCATAGAGCTCATGATTCATGGACAACAGACTCTGAAAGAAAATTTGAAGGCCAAGACATATGCCTTGGGGGGGGGGGGGGCGGGGCGCAGCAAAGAAGGAAGTGACAGAGGGCCTTTATTGCAGCTCTTACCTTAGATGGCCTGCTGCTTTGAATCATATTATTCCTTCTACCTAAAGTAGCCTTTTCACTAAATTCTCCACTTACTTTTAGGTCCAATTCTGTATTTACTGGAGCCATAAAGCCTTTTCTGACTAGCGCTCCCCCTCCCCCCCCCGCCAACTATGTTGGAACCAATTATTCTTTTATGTATGTCTTCATTTCCAAAGGTCAGGTGTAATGTTCTTTATTTCCTTTATATCACACTGTACTGTGTATGATATGCAGCAAATAATAAATGAATGAGAAAAATTTAAAGATGTCAAATATGGTAGGGATGAATTTGGAATTCCAGGAGAATTGATCAGGAAATGATCAGGAGGAGTTGTGTGACCTCTTGAGAAGAGAAATCAATGTTGAAAAAGAAGTAGAGATGCAGCCTAGTTAGGTGTGGACATGAAAAGGACATGAAAGAGACAGGGAAGTACATATATGCAGAAAGTGGTGCTCATGAAAGGCTTGTTAATTAAGGAGAGACCTATTTTTAAAAGATGTTTAAAATATGGCTAAAAACTGAAGTGAGAGCTGTAGAGATGAGTATTTAAATTATTAGAGAGAGAGTAGATGAGAGCTGGGATTTTAAAAAACTTCTCTAAGGAAGGGAATTCTCTGCAGTATAATAGAATTGGAAATAATTTGAGGTTTTATGGCTTTTCTGCTGGGTCTTAGATGAAGTGTAAAGTTATCAATTTGTAAACATCCTTCAACTTTGAGCCCTGTACAATTGTCAGTTCTACTTCTCATCTCAGTTGAGGCTATGTTTTCCTTAAGAAGTAAATGTGTGTGCTCTTGATAGCTAACCCTCTCCCTCTTTTCTTGAAGTTTCTGAAAGATTTTTATGTGAAGGGAGCTGGGTTGTTTAGAAATGGACTGAAGCTGAGCAGGCAAGATTTAAGTTAGGGATACAAAAGCATTGCCTAAGCTGGAGGGTTGTTAGATTTTGAAAAAGTAAGTGAAGGAGGTTTTGAAATTTTCCTCCTCTTTAATAGCCATTAATCCAGTCTGGGTTATATATCATCCCTTCTGGAAACAATGGGCAAGGCAACTTGAAGCTTGCTTTTGGCCCCCCGCCACACGCACCTTTTTCTCTCTCTCATTTTCCTCTCCTATTTTTTCCTATTTAATTATATGGTGGTACTTTGAGCCTTTTAACATGTGACTCTGCAAAGAGTTTGTGTAGGTGAGTTTCTTGGAGGAGGAAAAAACTGGCAATAAATCTAAATTTCAATTTTTGCTCAGGTATTAGTATTGAGATTCTTTAATCCATCAATTTGGTAGTAGGGAAACATTTATTTATTTAAATATATTTTATTGATTTTTTACAGAGAGGAAGGGAGAGGGATAGAGAGCTAGAAACAGTGATGAGAGAGAAACATCAATCAGCTGCCTCCTGCACACCCCCTACTGGAGATGTGCCCACAACCAAGGTACATGCCCTTGACCAGAATTGAACCTGGGACCTTTCAGTCCACAGGCTGACGTTCCATCCACTGAGCCAAACCAGTTAGGGCGGGAAATATTTATTTTTAATTAATTAATTAATAATTAATTAATTACATTTTTTGAAATCCTCACCCAAGGATATGTTTTTCATCGATTCTAGAGAGAAAGGGAGAGGGAGAGGGAGAGAGGGAAGGGGCAGGGGAGAGAGAGAGACACACAGAGAGAGAGAGAGAGAGAGAGAGAGAGAGAGACAGAGAGATATCAGTGTGAGAAAGAAACACCGATTTGTTGCCTTCCTTACATGCCCTGACTGGGAATTGAACCTGTGACCCCTTGGTGCACAGGACGTGATGCTCTAACCAACTGAACCACACCAACCAGGGCAAAACATTTATTTTAAAAACATTTATGGATCATTGGCTCTAGCTTGATGGTTCTCACTTGGAGAAAGGGTCAGGAGGGCAGTGAGACATCAGAATACCTATGCAACATTTAAAAAATACACATTCCTGGGTCCTATCCTAGCTGTATGGAATCAGAAATTCTGAGGGTAGAGTTTGATAATTGGATATGTATTGTTATACCAGAAGCCCCCTGCTAGGTTATGAACCCCTAGATTAGTGCTAGTACTCTGATATCTGTTGGCTTCACACTTACGTCCACATTGAGGCTTTTTTTTCTTTTAATATATTTTATTGATTTTTTTACGGAGAAGAAGGGAGAGGGATAGAGAGTTAGAAACATCGATCATCTGCCTCCTGCACACCCCCTACTGAGGATGTGCCTGCAACCAAGGTACATGCCCTTGATTGGAATCGAACCTGGGACTCTTGAGTCCGCAGGCCGATGCTTTATCCACTGAGCCAAACCAGTTAGGGCCACACTGAGGCTTCTTGAGAATATGTAAAGCTAGCTCAGTGTTAACTCTTCTCCTTGAGTAGTTTAAACATTTAAAAAAAAATTTCCAGTTATCACTGACATAAAATATTATATTGGTTTCAGGTGCACAACATAGTTATTAGACATTTATATCACTTATGAAGTAATCACTCTGATAAGTCTAGTACCCATGACACCATAAATAGTTATTACAATATTATTGACTATACTAGAGGCCCGGTGCACGAAATTTGTGCACGGGGTTGTGTGTCCCTCAGCCCAGCCTGCACCCTCTCCAATCTGGGACCCCTTGAGGGATGTCTGGCTGCCCGTTTAGGCCCGATCCTAAAACGCGCAGCCAGACATCCCTCTCACAATCCAGGACCGCTGTCTCCCAACTGCCTGCCTGCCTGCCTTCCTGATTGCCCCTAACCGCTTCTGCCTGCCTACCTGATCACCCCCTAACCACTTCCCTGCCAGCCTGATTGATACCTAACTGCTCCCCTGCCAGCCTGATTGCCCCTAACTGCTCTCCCCTGCAGGCCCGGTCCCCCCCAACTGCCCTCCCCTGCAGGCCTGGTCACCCCCAACTGCCCTTCTCTGCCAACCCGGTCACCCCTAACTGCCCTCCCCTGCAGGCCTGGTTGCCCCCGACTGCCCTCCCCTGCAAGCCTGGTTGCCCCCGACTGCCCTCCCCTGCAAGCCTGGTTGCCCCCAACTGCCCTCCCCTGCAGACCTGGTTGCCCCCAACTGCCCTCCCCTGCAGACCTGGTTGCATCCAACTGCCCTCCTCTGCTGGCCCAGTCACCGCTAACTGCCCTCCCCTGCAGGCCTGGTCCTTCCCAACTGCCCTCCCCTACAGGCCTGGTCCCTCCCAACTGCCCTCCCCTGCTGGCCTGATTGCCCACAACTGCCCTCTCCTGCTGGCCATCTTGTGGCGATCATCTTGTGTCCACATGGGAGCAACCATCTTGTGTGTTGGAGTGATGGTCAATTTGCATATTACCTCTTTATTGTATAGGATTTGTGAGCCCTGGACAGTTTTTGTATGTCACCATTCTACTACCCATTTCCATTGGGACTCATAGGAACCTAGAGTTTTATATGTTTAATACACATTCTCTGGACTCCCTACCTAGATAGAATAGATGATCAAGAATAGAGGTACCTGTGCCCAATAGGCTTGCCTCTTACAGGCCTTTGTTAGTGAACTTGGGAAGTTTTCAGTCTCTGAATTCAAAGTCTTGTGAGGTGTCTTAAGATCCTCAGAACAGGTGATAAATAATAAAAAGTGTGAGGTATTGTCCTGGTTTTGTTCCTTTGATCTCTATTTAATTTATCCCTCAGTGCCTACAGCTGCCCTCAGCCTTCAAAGTGATTCTGGAGAGAGAGTATTCTTTTCTCCACAGCCTAACACTCCTTCCTTTGCTGTCTAAAATACCACATCCTCTTGAGGCTGTAAGTTGTCTTGGAAAGCCTTCCCTCACTTACTTGGCCGTACTAATTTCAGAGTCTAGCACTGCTGCTTTCCAAGTTTCTTTCCCCTTTTTCAGCTTATACTATTAGGCAAGTTTACCTGTTGGATTGATTTGAGTCTGTCTTATTTCTTGCCATTATTTTGAATGCTAGGAGCCTTTGGTATTTCTTTGACTTTACTTCTCTCTTCCATTTGTCACCTGTGTGTCTCCGTCCCTCTCTCCTTCCCTCCCTCCCTCCCTCTCCTCTCTCCCTTTTCTTGTTTGGAGGCAAACCATTCAGAGACTCAGTTTTCCACTTCTTGATACATTTTGAAGTGCTGCTCAGAAAGTGCATGTGCCATTGATCGGAACAAGCAGTAATCTGAAGGAGCAAGGTCTGGTGAATATGGTGGGTGGGTTAATACTTCCCAGGCAAGATCTTTTAACGTGTCTTTAACTGGTTTTGAAGTGTGTGATGGTGCGTTATCATGAATCAAAATTACTTCGCTGTGTCTTCTGGCCCATTCTAGTGGTTTTATGATCAAAGCGTGGTTCAGATTGACCTGGACATTCTTTGTCTTTCACATCAAAATCATCACTTTTAAAGCACTTAAACCAGTGTTCACAAGTATCTTGAGATAGAACATGTTCACTATAAGCTTCCCGAAGTACACGATAACTTTCAGCAGTGCTTTTCTTCAAATGAAGTAATGAATTAAAACTTCCCACAAATGCTCTTTTTTTGGCACAAAATTCGACATTTTTAAGTGCAAAAATATCAATGATGTTAACACCTTCAGAAAATTAGACATATGAAGTTTTGAAGCTTGTTGTCAATACGACAAAATAGCATACATATCAAATTGCATATATATCAACATATGGGTAACTCCATCTATTGAAAAAAACCTGCGTTAGTAACTGGTATACATAGTATACATCCATGAGTTCATTGCAACATTATTTACAATAGCCAAGATATGGAAGCAACCTAAGTACCCATCAATAGGCAAATGGATAAAGAAGATGTGGTACATGTGTACCATGGAATATTACTCAGCCATAAAAAGAAAGAAATTTTACCATTTACAATAACATGATGGACCTAGACATCTTGTGTTGAATGAAATAAGTCAGAGAAAGACATATACTATATGAAAACACTTATATGTGGAATCTAAAAAGTAAAATAAATGAACAAACAAAACAGAAACAGACTCATAGATACAGAGAACATTTTGACAGTTGCCAGAGGGAAGGGGGGTTGGGGCTGGGTGAAAAAGGCGAAGTGATTAAGAAGCACAAATTGGTAGTTACAAAATAGTCATAAGGAAGTATAGCATAGGGAATCCTATATAATAAAAGGCTAATATGCAAATCAACCGAATGGTGGAACGACCGGTTGCTATGATGTGCACTGACCACCAGGGGGCAGATTCTCAATGCAGGAGCTGCCCCCTGTTGGTCAGTGCGCTCCCACAGGGGGAGCACCGGTCAGCCAGAAGCCCTGAGACAGACTCATGGCTGGTGAGCCCAGTGGCAGCGGGAAGCTCTCCTGCCTCTGCGGCAGTGCTAAGGAGCAGTGAGTCGAGTGGTAAGGAGCCTACCACTAAGGAGCGAGCAGGCGGGTGATAAGGAGCGGGGGATCCTGGATTGCGAGAGGGATGTCCACAGTGATGGAGCCTAAACCGGCAGTTGGACATCCCCCAAGGGGTCCCAGACTGCAAGAGGGTGCAGACTGGGCTGAGGGACACCCCCCCCCCATGCACGAATTTTGTGCACTGGGCCTCTAGTATAGTCAATAATATTGTAATAACTATGTATGGTGCCAGGTGGATACTAGACTTACTGGGTTGATCACTTCATAAGTTATATAAATGTCTAATCACTGTTGTATACCTGAAACTAATACAATATTGTATGTCAACTGTAAATGGAAAAAGAGACTGGATTTCTAAGTTTATGCATATACCTTACCTCTCCCCCTAAAACTGGGATGAGGTTAAAGATGTTTATCTTCCCTGCCCCTTCATTCATCATTGAGATTTAAGTTTATCTGATAATCTTGGAACTTAACTTTGTGAAACTATATGGCTGTTTTTCTTTCACTTTGTCAAATTCTCTTTTAGAGGAATCCTGAGAAGGGAGTTTCTTAGGTTCTTCTAGATTTGAACATTACTTTTTAGTCATGCTGAGCTCACTACAAATTCTAACTTTCCTTCAGACCTCTTATCAGTTTTTGAAATCTGTGTTCCTTCAGTGGCATCTCTGGTCACTTTCCCATAAGTTTAGCTGGCCCCATTAAAGGTGTTGGCTCTTAAAAACAAAAACAAGAAATCTTCAAAACACTTTCAAATATGCCCTGGCCAGTATTTCTCAGTGTTTAGAGGGTTTAGTTCCCAATCAAGGGCACACACATATCTGGGTTGCAGGTTCTGTCCCTGGCCTTGGTCTGGGAGCATGCGGGAGGCAATCTTTCAATGTCTCTCTCACCTCCATGTTTCTCTCTCTCTCTCTCCCCTCCTCCCTCCCTCCCTTCCACTCTCTCTAAAAAGCAATGGGAAAAATATCCTTAAAAAGGATTAACTTAAAAAAATAATAAATTATCTAATATAACAGACAAAAGTTTCTGAAATATAATATAATATTGTGCTATGAATAATTATAAAATTACTGCCCATATAACTACCACCCAAATTAAGAAATAGAACACTGTTAAGACTTTGGTAGTTTCTGAAGATGTGATGCTAATGGTGTGGTCAAAGTGGGTGAAGATGGAGATGAAGTTTTTGTCTTATGTAATTAAGGTGATTTTATCTTTAAAGATTAAAATACCCAAGGACTTGATTCCATTTGTTCTTGTACTTGTCTTTTTTTTTAATTCAAATTTTATTTCTCAATTACAGTTTATATTCAGTATTATTTTGTATTAGTTTCAGGTATACAGCATAGTAGTTTGAGTCATATACTTTACAATGTATTCCTCTAGGTCCGTCATGCTGTCTCATGTAGTAAGGTTTCATTCTTTTTTTATGGCCAAATAATATTTCATTGTATATATGTGCCACAGCTTTTTATCCACTTGTCTATGGATGGGCACTTAGGTTGCTTTCATATCCTGGCTGTTGTAAATAATGCTGCAGTGAATGTAGGAGTGCATATATCTTTCAAATTAGTGTTTTGGGTATCTTTAGATATATAACCAGAAATAGAATCACTGAGTCATAAGGCAGTTCCATTTTTAATTTTTTGAGGAACCTCCATACTGTTCCGCACCATACAGTGACTGCACCAATCTGCATCCCCACCAAGACTGCACAGGATTCTCTTTTCTTCACATCCTTGCCAACACTTGTTTATTGATTTATTGATGATTAGTGATGTTGAGCATCTTTTCATATGTCTGTTGACTATCTGTATGTCCTCTCTAGAGAAGTGTCTATTCAGGTCCTCTGCCCTTTTTTATTTTTCTTTTATTATTAACAAAACTTTTTTTGTTAATCCTCACCCAAGTATATTTTTCCCATTGATTTTTAGAAAGAGTGGAAGAGATGGAGGGAAGGAGGAAAGGAGGGAAGGAGAAAGGGTGAGAGAGGGAGGGATGGAAGTGGGGGGAGAGAGAGAGAGATGTGAGAGAGACAAATCAGTTGGTTGTCCCTGGCATACCCCCCTACTGAGGCTGGGATGGAACCCACAGTGTAGGCATGTGTCCTGACTGGGAATCAAACCTGCAACCCTTTGGTCTACAGGACAGTGCTTTAACCAACTGAGTCACACTGGCCAGGGAAGTTGTATGAGTTCTTTTATTTTTATTTTTTAAATATATTTTATTGATTTTTTTACAGAGAGGAAGGGAGAGGGATAGAGAGTTAGAAACATTGATCAGCTGCCTCCTGCACACCCCCTACTGGGGATGTGCCTGCAACCAAGGTACATGCCCTTGATTGGAATCGAACCTGGGACCCTCAGTCCTCAGGCTGACGCTCTATCCACTGAGCCAAATCGGTTAGGGCAGTATGAGTCCTTTATAAATTTCAGGTATTAACCCCTTATTGATATATATTGATATATCATTGGCGAATACCTTCTTCAGTTCAGTAGTTAAGTTGTCTTTTTGTTTTGTTGATGGTTTCCTTTGCTGTGTGGTCTTGAACTTTTCAAGTTTCTTCTTTCTCATCCATTATAGATTTGTGTCATTCAACATTTTCAAGTAGTATGCTTGCTGGAACCACCCCTTTCCAACCTTTGTTTTTAGTGCTTTCTGTCCTTATCTTACTTTCCCAATCATAATACTAGACATAATAATATTTGTAGTGTTAATAATGACTACATTTATTGAGCTTTTGCTGTGTACTGTGCTAAACATTTTACATATATTATCTCACTCAAGTTTACACCAGCCTACTATAAATATTACTATTCCCATTCTATAGATCAGGAAACTGATGCTAAGAGAGGTTAGGTGAGTAGCTGGTGGTTTTATATAGCCAGTAGGGGCTTGACTGGGAGTCATATCTCGGCTATTTTAACTCTAAAGCCTAAAGCCCTACACTTAATTTTTATTCGGTTTTCCTCCCAGGGAGTCCTCATGTGCAAACCATTACACTGAGCATAGAAGTATGCCCAATATTGGTATAGCCAAGAGTCACATCCTGTGTTCAGCTTGGAAAATGGCAGTAGCTGAAAAAATATACTTTTCTTCCAACATTCCCTACAAGAGGTAGTTTAATGAATTTCACTGACTTATTTTAGAGCCATCATCATTCAGTAACACTTGTCCCTCTGCGTACTTGCTCCTCTTCCCACCTCCAGCTCCAGATTTTCTGAGTTGGTATCCCCACTTCTCTTCCTGTGGTAATCTTAGGAACTGTACAACTTGTGGTTCTATGGGTATATGAATCTCAGGTTGATAGATTACAACTGCATGGTTCCAGATGACCATACGCCACAAGCAGTTGGTGCTTGTCTGTGGGGGTTGGAGTTAGGTGGGGGAGTGAAGTGGAGACCCAACAGATGCCTTGGTTGTTTTTGTGTGTGGGTATCATGAAACTAAACTATTTTGTTCTTAGTTGGCAGTTGATTGTGTAGCTCATACTCCTGCTGCTTGCTAGTGCTACCTACCCCAAATCTCTTCCTTTTTACCTCTGTGCTTTATCTTTTTATATCTGTAGCTGTCCCTGTCCACAACAGACCTTGTCTTTGAAGCTGTGGAGTGTAAGTTAAAATGCCTATTTTCTGTGGAAAAAACGGGGTTCAGTGAAAATGAACAAAAATGAGGTAATTTGTCCATCTGATTGTTTGGCTGGCTGGGCTTTAGGGTTGCTAAGTTCCTTGCCTCCTCACCTCATCTCAGATTCGTATCATGGGTTCCTTCCACTATCTGAAAGTAGAGTTTGTTCCTATGAAATCTTTTGTAAGCTGGAATGCTATAAAGCAAAGAAAAAGTTACTATTAATTTACATGGAAAAATTTTTTAGTGTTCTCAGACCCCCAAAATAACTTACTGAATCATACCAAATGATAAATAAAACCCCAAAATAACACTAATATATAGTAAAAGTAGTGCCACTCTCCCTACTCGGGGTGCACACTGCCTTTATAATAGCTCACAAACACTGAATGCTATTTTCACTTTTTGCCTGTAAAAGTGAAAATCCTCTTAGGATTTCTTTCAGTTAGCAAAAACATGTACTAATGTAAGAGTGAAGGGTGTAACATGAACTTTTGAAAAGTGTGAGATATCTTTATTTTGATTTATTTTCTCAAGTAGGCAACAATGATAAGATGATGGGTGCAAAAGCATGGGATCTTAATGCATACTTTCCTGCTGCTGCCCCAGTTAGTACTGAGGACAGGAAGCCCCAAGCCAGGGCTTGAGTAGAGCGCAGCCCAGGGACAGTTTGTGATTATGAGGGAGGAGCTCAGAGCATGCTCAGAAACCTTGACCCTTGCCACCCTTGGTATTGCCTTGAAGAAAAGCAAGTAGCTGCTTATTGGGACTAAACATACAACAGGCAGCCTACAGGCCTGCCTCCATTTAATTGCCTTGATGCTCATTGGTTAGCTTCTGTTTGGGAAAGTACAGTATCTTCACACACCATGATTATTTTCATACTAGTAGCCCTATGCACGAATCCGCACGCCAGTAGCTCTCTGCGGGACCTGGCCTCTCTGTGCCCACTGCCCAGAGGCTCTCCACAGCCCAGAGGCCCATCCGCGCCCTGGCCTAGCCAGAGGCCCATCCGCGCCCTGGCCTAGCCAGAGGCCCATCCGCGGCCGGGCGTGGAATGCTTGCCTCGGCGACGAGGCTGCCTGCTCTCAGTGGCCGGCCACCCCCCTCCTCAGGACTGGGGGACTCTGGTGGGGCTGAGGGGACTGGGCACCACCATATTGTGGCTATGGGTGCCGCCATCTTTGTGATGGAGTGATGGTTAATTTGCAATTATCCTTTTATTAGAAAGGATGACATTATTACCTGCTGCTGAGTTTTCTAAACATCTTCTTATGATGGCCTTACTTCCCCATGCTGCTTTGATCTCTCTTGTGAGGCCCCCAGAGCAGCTGTCACAGATTTTCCCTCCTAGCAAACCCAGAACTGACTGGTGAACAGGGCTTCTAATAGTTACTAGTAATGTACAGATAGATCGGTGGGTGGAGGTGAGAGACAGTGGTCTTATAGATTCAGATTCAGGTCTACCCTCAAGTGATACCCATGCTGCTCTTCCTTGGGCCATACTTTGAGTAGCACGTGTGCATGCACATGTGTGTGTGTGTTTGTGTGTGTGTGTGTGTGTGTGTGTGTGTGTGTGTGTGTGTGTAGTGGGGGGTGGAGAGAAAACCTGCTCACTTCTGAGGTAGCTGGCTTCTCTCTCATTTGTAAAATTGGAATACTGATGGCTTTTTCCCAGAGCTGTTTGAGGATTACATGAGATTTAATGAATGTGAAGGTACATTGTAAGGTCTAAATAAGTTTACAGCTATTACGGGGCTGCTAATATCATCAGGGTCCATAGATTTCTTGAATACCCAGTAATTTCCTGACAAAATTTTATTGCTTCAAGTTTCAATTAGTGAGAAGTCCTCTTATGCAGGTGCAGCCTCTTCTGTTCCAACATTTAATCATCCTCCCGTGCAACTTTCTATTATGACCTATCTTCAGGACCTTTTCCTTGCCAATATTTTAGCTTGTATCAACAATACTACTAACCAAAAGGAAGGCTTAGCAAATATTCCTTTTGATATTAACTATTGAAATCACTGGAGGGATAAGCATGCTTTTTTTAACAGCAGTAGCTTCTCTAGAAATATATATAACTTTTCTTTTGGGGCTAATTTATTTCTATTGAGAAATAATGTAGAATGTGAATTAGTCCTATAGCTTCCTTTCAGACCAAGAATTTAAAGGTAGTGTGAAAACATGTTAACTTTATAACCCATTGTTTTCAGTTTCTAATGTTGTAATGAAAGTGAAATATTCTATTAAAATAATTTTTGCTTAAAGAAAATACATGTGAAGATTTGTGGAAACAAGTGCACTCATACCTTTACACTATTGGTAAAAACATACATTGATGCAACCTTCTTAGAGGACAGTTTGGTAATATCCATTAGCAGAAAAATTTATATATTTATATCTTTTGATCTACCAGTTATAATTCTGGGATCTTATTCTCTGCAAGCATTCACACCACACAAAAGTGTATATAACATATATTGTGTGTGTTATTCACAGTAGTGAAATATTGAAGTAATTCAAGTAACCATCAGTAGGGGATTGGTGTATACCCATAAAATGAAGTACCCTGTGCTTGCTGAAAAGAATGAAGTCGATCTGTATGTACTGATATTAAAGCATATGTAAAGTATATTAAGTGACAAAAAGCAAACTGTATAAGTTTTATATGTTAATGATTATGTATATTTTTGTCAAAACATACATGTTAGTATGACTAGAAAAAAAGTGAGGCTATAAATATGTACCAAACTGTTGTTAATATTAATTACCTCAGGGAGGGATAGTAGATTATGATTGTATATTCACTATCTGTAATGTTGGAATTTTTTACAAGTCTGTATATTTTTCTAAGTAGAAAAAAATAAAGGTAAAAGTCTCTCCAATTTGAACTTGTGTATTTCATATTTAAATCTAAAATATTTAAATTTTGTCTGGCCAGTGTGGCTCAGTTGTTGAGTATCGACCTATGAATCAGGAGGTCACTGTTCGATTCCCGGTCAGTGTATGTGCCCTGGTTACGAGATTCTCTCTCATCATTGATGTTTCTATCCTCCTTTCCCTCTCCCTTCCTCTCTGAAATCAATAAAAACATATTTTAAAAATAACAAAATAAAATACTTAAATTTTGAAATCTGCACATTCATTTTATTAAAGCAGTTATGCACAAATGTTATTGAAAAATATATCTAGTATAATAAACTTTTTGGATAATAGCACATAAAATATTTTCTCATAAATTCATCATTAACTTATCAAATTTAAGGCAATTTAGTTCTACTATCTTCCAAAATATTTCCTTGGTTAGCTTTGGTAAATAAAATATTTTTTGATACTTTCTGTGGTACATGTGCTTTCCAAAAAGATTTTTTACATAACTAATATAAACATAAAGAAGAAAAGTCACTCATAATTCCAACATTCAGAATAACTACTCATAACTATTTTCATTTCTGGTTATAAAGAACAAGTAAAGTTCTTTTTAAACAATAGTTTGTCGCTTTTATAAAAAAAAACCCTAATCTTTTGGACTTATTCTTTTGTTGTTGTTGTTGTTAATCCTCACCCGAGTATATTTTTTCCATTGATTTTTAAAGAGAGAGAGGAAGGCAGGGAGTTGGGGGAGAGAGAGAGAGAAACATCCATGAGAGAGAGACACATCGGTTGGTTGTCTTCCAGAGCTGGGGATTGAACCTGCATCCCAGGTGCGTTTCCTTGACTGGGAATCGAATGCACAACTCTTTGGTTTGTAGGCCGACGTTCTAACCACTGAGAAAAACTGGCCAGGGGTGGACTTATTCTTTAATTATAATTTGAGATGTGTATAGAGCCATGCCATGCATGTGTTTGCTAAAGTCAGGGATAAAACTATTATGTTTGTAATCATTCAAGGCACATGGATTAGTCCATTTAGGCCTTCCCTTTTCTTTCTGGAAAGGCATAAAAATCCCGCTTTTTGCTCCAAGTTCTAGGGCTGGCTGTGAAGATGGAGAATTCTCTAGGGGGTTGAATTGCTTAATAATTAAGATGAAAGGAGTATTCACAAATAATTTTAATGTATTAAGAATGGATTTAACAAATATATGTTAAACACTTTGCTCTGTGCTATAAGTATGGAGTTGTATGAGACATGGCTTCTCTCTTCCAGGAAATTATAAACTAGTAGGAGAGATAAGACAGTACAAGGTACTAAGTAACACATGCCATGTGAATGATACAAATTAAGTGCTGCTGTAAGAATAACACAGTGGGCAGGAGTCATTTCTGTCCAGAATGACCACAGGAAGAATCATAGGGATGTGATATTTGAGCTGGTCCTTGAAGGAAGGGTAGGATTTCAGAATGGAGTGGTAGAAGGGAAGGGCATTCTAGGTAGAGAATAATATAAACTAAAGCTCTATAAAGCTCCTTTCCAGAATAATGAATAATCCAGATTAGCAAGCACATATGATTCATATAGGTGAGTAGTAGGAAATAGAATAAGGAGAAAGGTAGGGCCCATTGACAGGGAACTTTGGATGCTACGCTAAGACATAATTTATTTAGTTAGCTGTAAGGAGCCTTTGAAATATTTTGAGCACATGATCAAAGCTATGTCATGGAAGGATTATTCTGACCGGTTCTGGGATGGGGAGACAGCATCTACAGTAAGGAGATTGATTAGAAAGCCATTGCTATATCCAGGAATGTGGTGCTGAAGGCCTAATCTAGGGTGTTGGCATTAGGAATGGAAAGGAAGTGGGCATTTTATAGATAATAGCATGTTGAAGAAATCTTTCTTTTCCCAGGAGAGTCTTATGGTATAAGTTGGCATGATTACAGGGGTACCAAGAGTCCTCCCATTCCTCTTTTTGTTATTTTTAAAAATATTTTTATTGATTTCAGAGAGGGAGGGAAAGGGAGAGAAAGATAGAAACATCAACGATGAGAGAGAATCATTGATTGGTTGCCTCCTGCATGCCCCCTACTGGGGATTGAGCCCGCAAACCGGGCATGTTGCCCTTGACCGGGATGGAACCTGGGACCCTTCAGTCCACAGACCGGATGCTCTATCCACTGAGCCACAGCCGCTAGGGCCCCATTCCTCATTTTGCCTAACATAGTCTCTTTGCACATTTTGTCCAGATAAGGAACTGTTAGTGTTTTCCCCAGATACAAAGTTTGGAAACCAAAGATTAAGAAAATTCAGGCATGTAGAATTGGTGAATGAGGAGGAATTAGACCCTTCTTTTAGTGATCAGACCTTTAGCTTATAAAGCTTTGTTGTGGTTCAGGTCTTGCTGTAGAGGGAAAAAAATTTTTTTAACCTTATTCTGGTTGCTTAATTTGAGATATCTCCTTGTCCTTGCCTTTCTGGTAGCTGGGTGAGAAAGGGAGGGTAGAAGTGCCTGCTCTATACCAGGCATTTGTGTTGTTCAAGCTGCTCTTTGGACTTCAGCACATGCTGATGATCCTAATATATAAAAACTGCAGGACTGACTTCCCTGGGTCTGCAACGACTGGGAGGCTCGGCCAACCGGAAGTCAGTCCTGCAGTCGGCGCTGGGCTGCCGTGGCCACCCAGCGCTGACTGCTATGGCTGCAGGCACAGTGACCCAGCACTGACTGCTGAGGCTGCTGCAAGTCAGGCTGAGAGAGAGGCCTGAAGAGAGAAGCAGGGTCTGATCCGTTGATCAGCACTTGCCTCTCTCTTTAGCTCCGGGCATGGTCAGCAGCTGCACCTCCATTTCTCTCCAGGCCTCCACTGGGGCTGCTGATCAGCCCCGCCTTTCTGATCAGGACCCATTGATAGGCCCAGAGACGCTGACTGGCATAGAAACTGACCAATCAGAACCAAATCTGGGTCAACTGTGAGGAGCCAATGGCTGCCTAGGAGGCGAAGCTTTTGATGCTGACTAGCATAGAAACCGACCAATCAGAACCAAATTGGCTGGCAGAGGAGGGCAGTTGGGGGCGAGATCAAGCTTGCAGGGGAGGGCAGTTGGGAGTGAGGTCAGGCCATCAGGGGAGGGCAGTTAGGGGTGATCAGGCAGGCAGAGGCAGTTAGAGGTGATCAGGCTGTCAGGGAAGGGCAGTTGGGGGCCATTAGGCCAACAGGGGAGGGAAGTTGAGGGTGAGATCAGGTCGGCAGGGGAGGGCAATTGGGGGTGAGATCAGGCTGGCAGGGGAGGGCAGTTGGGGACAAGATTAGGTCAGCAGGGGAGGGCAATTGGGGGCGATTGGGCTGGCAGGGGAGCAGTTAGGGGATGTTCAGGCTGACAAGCAGAAGCAGTTAGGGGCAATCAGGCAGGCTAGCAGATGAGTGGTTAGGAGCCAGCAGTTCCAGATTGTGAGAGGGATGTCCGACTGCCGGTTTGAGCCTGATCCCTTTGGCAAACAGACATTCCCCCGAGTTGTCCCAAATTGGAAAGTGTGCAGGCTGGGCTGAGGGACACCCCCCCCTCCCCAGTGCATGAATTTCGTGCACCGGTCCTCTAGTTGTATTATAATTGAGTCCTTTAGCAAGAGTCCCTTTATTTCCTCCCCTCTGGTCTGAGATCTGATGCCCTTCTAACCTCTTTCTCCATCTGCACATGAAATCAGATTCTCCTGCTTCTGACACTGTAATGCCAGTTGCCTTGGAAACAGGTGTCAGTTGTCCATGTTGACTTTAGGTCAAGTACCGGCTGGACATGAGCAAGCTCTGACCATATGGGGTACTCTGGCATTGGAAGAGCCTCCATTCCTCTTTCTCTGTAATCATCTCAGTAAGGAGAGGTCAGTTTTTAGACCCATTTCTGCTACTGGTAAGGCCTGCCTTTTTTTTTTTTTTTTTTTTTAGCACATTAAAGCTAGCAGGAGAGGACTCTGTTGGCCCTCTACTTCATCCTGTGACCTCTGCCTTCTACCTTGGTTCTCAGACCTGTCCCTGTTGGTTCCCCAAAGGTGCAGTGACTTCCCCATGTGCTTTTTCAGGAACTGAACATTCTGGTGGTTTTGGAGAACCTGAACTCCCTCCTCTGGTCACCATGGTTTCTGGAATCAGGCAGACCTGGGTCTAAATTCTGTTTTTTCCACTCACTACTTACCTGATATCTTCATCTGTAAAATGGAGATTATTCTCGTCCTTCATAAAGTTGTCAAGAGTATTAAATGAGGTAATCTTGTAAAGTGCTTAGCACAGTTGTTGGCACAGAGTACATAAACATTCAATAAGTGATCATTGTTATAGCTATAGATCCTCTCTGCACAAGACCCTTTGTACCCATGGATCTGGATATTATTATTATTATTCAAATTACAAGACAAAGTTTATTTAGAAAGTTAAAGAGATAGAAGTGAGCTAGCGGGGCTGCCCTAGGCTTAGGAAACAAGTTACAGAAGCAAAAGAAGGGCCCTTGCTATTTAGGAGAGGGAAAGGCTAAGGTAATGCCCTGGGTGTAAGAAGAGCGGGATGGGAAAGGTGTGGCCATGCTCAGAGAGGAGAGCACCTGGATATTCTTGTAAGAATACTAGGAACATTATTTTCTCCTTAGTCTCAGGGGTGGCTGAAATTTGGAAGCAAAAAAGGGAAATGCATTAATTTAATAGTTCCCTATCGAATTATCATTAGAACTACCTGGAGAGCTCCAATATGCAGAGTTTTGAATCCCTGTCCATGTCTGTTGATTGAGAATTCTTCCAGATAGGAGATGGGGATAGGATGAGACTACTATCTGAAAATAATTTGTTAAGCCCCTGTGTAATTCTATTGCTAGTCCAGGGTTGGGAACTTTTGTTTTCAAGTCTCCAGGGACTTATGAGTAGAGGATCTCTAAGGTCACCTTCTCCTGGGAAGTGGCAGATTACCTTCCTTAGAAGCTGAGGCTATTTTAATCGCAGCACCAGAGAACTAGCTCAACTCCAACCGATTCTGAACTCTAAGCAAGAGAGTTCAGGGCATGTGCTTTTTCTGTCATATTGGGGGTTATTTGTTTCTAGGAGCCTTTATGGTATAGACAGTAGAATTATAAATCAGCCAGATGGGGTAGACCAGAAGCAAAGTAGAGAGGCGAGGTCGACTGATCTATAGTCTGGAAGTGGCCATCTGAACCTTCCTGCCTTTGACCAGATGGTACTTTGGACTCTAAAGGAGCAGGAGTGAGTAAGGTTGGGCATGATGCTCCCTTTCCCCAATCCCCTCCCCATCCAGTCACTGGGTGTCTGCCCCGCTGGCTAAATCTCTGCACAAAGCCTGTGGGCCTTGGGCTTCTGCGGCTTTTGCATAAGTGGCAATTGTCAGAATCTGGTGGAGAATCTGCTTTGTGAGATTAGAGTGTAGTGTCTGGGCAAGAGACCAGCATAATTATTCTTAACCTGCAGGAAGGGAGGGAAAGATGGAGAGTGCTCTGCCTCAGACAGGTCTGTGGCATGCTTATTTATAGAAATAGCAAGTCCATGGTTTGGCTGGAATGACTTATAACTCAGGTTTTTATAACTTGTTTTGAGTGGGATTGAGAAGTGGAGAAAGGGGATGGAAAGGGGAAGAAAAAAACTGGTGGCAACAAAACATGGCAACAAAAACAAAGAGAGGCTTCCTTTAAGTTGCTGGAGTTTCCTTTACCAATTTGAAGTCAGCTAAATCTTAGATGACCCTGGCTTTGTGGCTCTGGCCTCTTAATTCTACTATTGCAGACTCTCTGTAGTGGCCCCTCACACTAAGAAAGGGAGGGCAAATCTGAACCACTTATGCCCCAGGCTCAAGCCAGAAGCCCTTCTGTAGCAGAATCAGTCTTGGCTTCACAAACTGGATCTTTCATTGGCTGGTGCCTCTCTGGCTTGTGAGCTGCTTAGTTCTGGGGTGAAGGGGCAGGGGGATGGGGGGCAGGGGGCGGGGGGAGGGAGGAACAGAAAAAGTTAGGTCCATAGGTCGACACTCAACCACTAAGCCACACCAGCCGGGCCTTTACTTCTTTTTAGTACTTGCATGAGCCACCTGTCCCTTCTGGGAATTCTCCCCTTCACTGGGTTCCTGGTTTTCCTCTTTCCTTTCTAACTGCCTGGCTTCATCTTCATACTCTAAAAATAGGTATTCCCCATGGTTCTATCCTTAGCTTCTCTCTCCCTTGCCTCCATCTTCTCCTGTCTTATTGTACTTTCAATGGTGGTTTTCACCTCCATGTGAGTAATCCTCAGATATCTATTTCTAGTCATGACCTCTCCCAAACATTAATTCTTATTTATGTTGCTAAGCTGAACGTTCTGTGGTTCCTACTAAATATCTCTGAGGCACCTTAGATTCAACATGTCTAAAACAGTCATCATTGGCTCCCATCCTTCCTTTCGTGTCCACACCCAAGTCCTCTTTTTGATCATGGTACCACCTTATTTCCTATCTCTGAGGTTCAAGATTTGAGTCTTCTTTTTCCTTGAAACTTGTACACTGTCCATTCTTGCTAATTCTATTTGCTTTGTCACTTTTGAATACATCATTTCTATTCTACTCTATATCTTCATGCTAATCTAGATTTTCATTACTTCTCACCTAAACTATTATACCAGCCTCCTGATTGGGCTCTCTGCCTATGTTGTATGTTTTATGTACATCATCATTAAAACATAACTTTGTGTCCCTGGCTTGGAACCCTTCAATGGCTTTCCAGACCTACAGATGGCCCACTTAGTTTGGCATTCAGTGCTTACCTGGTGTGGTTGCAGTCTACCTCTCCTGACTTACTCTTCTACACAATCTTTGCTTTCACCATTGCTCACTAGCTCTTTTATTTCCTTCTGCCAAACCTTTGGTCATGCAGCTTCTTCTACTGAGAATTCCTTCTGTTTGTATGTCCACCTGCCAAAATCCAATCCTCATTGCAAGGTCAATGCCAAATACCATCTCACCCTCCAAGAAAGCTTCATTGTTTCCCATTCCTGATCCTGTTAAGAAGTCATCTCTCTTCCTCTTCTTTGAGCACTCTATATCTTTCTCATGACCCTTGTCACATACTGGATTGCTTTGTAGCATATTGTTCATCTTCCTTGAGGGTAGAGTATGTGTATTCTTTACCTTAGGATCCCCCATGGCCCTCCAGTGACTTTAAAACTTTGTAGAACAACCCACATTAAGAAATACATTATAGCCTTGGCTGGTATTTCTCAGTGGTTAGAGCGTTGGCCTACGCACTAAAGGACACAGGTTTGATTTCCAGTCAGGGCCTTGCAGGAACCTGCGTTGCAGGTTTGATCCTCAGTCCCAGTTGGGGGCATGTACGGGAGACATCTAATCCATGTGTTGACACATCAATGTTTCTCCCCCGTCTCTTCCACTCTCTCTAAAAATAAAGGTCAATGGAAAAATATCCTCGAGTGAAGATTGGCAAAAAAAAGAAAAATTTATTATACATTGTGACCGAATATACACACAGACACAAACACACAAACATACACACACACACACACACACACACACACACACAAGCCAGAGTTTCAATACTTACCCTTACAACATGCCATGAGATTTATTTTTATTCTCTTTATTCATTACTCACTAAATCAATTTCAAGTCCCAGTAATAGGTTGTAGTCTACATGTTGGAAAACACTGTTCCCTCTAGTGTGAATGAGTAGTCCTATCTGTCTGCCGCCTCTTAGCCACCTGTTTTTTCCGTCTCCTTTAATGAGAGCCAGAGAGCACTTAAACAGTTGGCTTTATTTTTCTCTCTCTCTTGGGAATAGGCTATTATGAAGTTATCCCTTTATCTGATTATAGTGAGGAAAGATTTTGTTTTCCTTTTTCCTCTCAAGAGGATAAAATACTGCCCTGCCTAGTGCATGCTGGGAGTGGTGGGTATTCAAGCCCTCCTTCACAGTATACCTGTAGTAATTCTGTACTCCTGCAGCCTTGCTTCGAGGGAAAAATGACACCTTCTTTCAGGCTGGTATAGGCTTTCTTCTATTTCAACAGTCATCACCTGCCAAAGCAGAGGCTGGGTCACAACTTGATTATTCTTCCTGCTTTTAGGCTGTGTTTTGGATGTGGCGGAGATCATTATAGAATACAAAGTGAATGCTCTCTTACTAACTCTGAGTTTTCATTTATACATGAAGCGATGTTTTTAGATCTTTAGATATATTGGAGTGCTAGCTGCCTATAGCAATTGTATCCCAAGTCACTTCGGCTCTGGTGTATCTTTGGGCTATGTTTCATTGGCATGTGAGCAATGAGGGTTTGGAGCTGAAGTTTCTGTAGAACTTGGGTCTCATCCCAGATTTTTAATTCAGCTATTTTCTTTCCCCTTTTTTAGTGACAGTAGAATTTTATTGGATTTATTTTTTAAGTAATTTTTTATTTTTTCAATTACAATTGATGTGCAATATTATATTAGTTTCAGGTGTATACCCAGTGATAAGACATTATCTAACTTACTAAATGATCATTCCAATGTATCTCATACCCATTTCACACCATATACAGTATATATTATTGACTATCTTCCCTATGCTGTATTTTATATCCCCTTGACTACCAGTTTCTACTTCTTAGTTCCTTTACCTTTTGCACCTATCCTTCCAATCCCCCTCCTATTTGGCAACCATCAAAATGTTCTCTGTACCTATGAATCTGTTTCTGTTCGGCCCCTTCATTTATTTTGTTTTTTAGATTTAATTGTTGATAGATATGTATTTTATTGTTCATATATTTGCTTTTTTCTTTACTCCTTATTTTAAAAAATATATTTTTATTGATTTCAGAGAGGAAGGGAGAGGGAGAGAAAGACAGAAACATCAACAATGAGAGAGTCATTGAATGACTGCCTCCTGCATGCCCCACACTGGGGATTGAGTCTGCAACCTGGGCATGTGGCCCGACCAGGAATCTAACCATGACCTCCTGGTTCATAGGTCAAAGCTCAACCACTGAGCCATGCTGACCGGGCTGTTGCTCCTGCTGCTACTTCTCCTTCTCCTTGTTCTGCTCCTCCTCCTCTCCCTCCTCCTCTTCCTTCTTCTTCAAGAAGACCCTTTAACATCTTACCTAATAATAGACAAACATGTAAATTGACCATACCTCTGCTACGCCCACAGCCAATCAGAGTGAGTATGCAAATTAGAAGGCCAAAGATGGCAGTCGCCCAGCTGCTCCAGGCACGGATTGGCCAGGCGGGGTAGGATGCCTGCTATGAAAGTGAGGGCGAAGGGATCTACAGGAGCGGAGTGCCACAGTGAAGACGAAGATGGCAGACTCCAGCCGGAGACTGCAGCAAAGATGAAGACGGTAGTCTGCAGCGAAGATGGCAGACTCTGGCCGGAGTCTGCAGCAAAGGTGAAGATGGCAGACTCTGGCCGGAGTCTGCAGCAAAGATGAAGATGGCAGACTCTGGCTGGAGGGAAGGCCTGGGTCCCGAGTGCCGGAGGAAAACCAGTGCTGGAAGCCAAGGGAAGGAAGGCCTATTGCATGAATCTCTTCATGCAACGGGCCTCTAGTTTCATATAATACTGGTTTGGTAGTGATGAATTCCTTTAACTTTTTCTTATCTGGGAAGCTCTTTCTCCTTTGATTTTAAATGATAGCTTGGCTGGGTAGAGTAACCTTGCCTTTCATCACTTTTAATATTTCTTGCCAATTCCTTCTGGCCTGCAAAGTTTCTGTTTAGAAATCAGCTGACAGTCTTATGGAAGCTTCCTTGCAGCTAACTAACTGCTTTTCTCTTACCGCTTTTAAGATTCTCTGCCTTTAACCTTTTGCATTTTAATTATGATGTGTCTTGGTGTGGGCCTCTTTGGGTTCATCTTGTTCGAGAGTCTCTGCACTTCTTGGACTTGTATGTCTATTTTCTTTATCAAGATGGGATAGTTTTCTGTATTTTTTTCAAATAGGTTTTCAATTTCTTGCTCTCTCTATTCTCCTTCTGGCAACCCCATGATGCAAATGTTGGTGTGTTTGAAGTTGTCCCAGAGATTCCTTACACTCTCTTCATTTCTTTGGATTCTTTTTTCTTTTTGCTATTTTGATTGGGTGATCTTTGCTTCCTTATATTCCAAATTGCTGTTTTGATTCTCAGCTTCATCTACACTACTGTTGATTCCCTATTAATTATTCTTCATTTCAGTTCGTGTATTCTTCATTTCTGACTGGTTCTTTCTTATGCTGTTGAGGTTCTCACTTAGTTCATTGAGCATACTTATAACCAGTGTTTTGAACTCTACATCTAGTAGATTGCTTGTCTCCATTTTGTTTAGTTCTTTTTTAGAGTTTTGTTCTATTCCTTCATTTAGGGCATGTTTCTTTATCTCCTCATTTTGGCAGCCTGCTGTGTTTGTTTCTATGTATTAGATAGAACTGCTACATCTCCTGGGCTTGGCAGCATGGTCTAATGAGTAGGTGCTTTGTAGGATCCAGTGGCAAAGTCTCCCCGATCACCCAAACAGGGCACTGGAGATATATGTCTATATGGGCTGTGTACACCCTCCTTTTGATTGCTTTTGGCATGCCAATGGGAGGGATTTACTCTCAGGCTTATCAGCTGCAAGGACTGGCTGCAGTCATTGACCACCAACAACTGTGGAGGATCAGTTGTGTAGGGTCCCATCACACAGAGCAGGACTGACTTCAGGACAGAAAGTTGTCCCTCCAGTTCTTGACCTGAGCCTCTGGTGCCTGCTGAGTTCGCCGCTTGAGTGTGTTGCTTGTGGAGGTGGTTGGGTGGTGCTTTGATGTAGTCTGAAGCTGTCCACTGGATGGGCTGGCTCTGGGGCCTCCCGGGAGGTAGACAAAGTCAGCTGCTGCCTGTGCTCTGCTCAGGGTCACCCAGCATGAGCTACAAAGTGATCTGCAGATGGCTGCTACTTGTGCTGGGTTTGGAGTTGCCCAAGAAAGGCCAAGCTGTGAACCAAGGCTGGCTGCTGCTAGTGCCAGGCCTGAGGCCACTTAGTGAGAGGGAGGAGGGGGAGAGAGAAAGAGATGGATTGGTCAACTGACAGGTCAACACATGGATTGGTTGCCTCCTGCACATGCCCCAAGCAGGGTGAGGAATTGAACCTACAACCCAGGTATGTGCCCTTGACTGGTAATTGAACTCTGACCTGTCAGTGCATGGGCCAATGCTCTAACTATTGAGCCACACAGGCCGGGCAAGAAACAAATCTTTCTTAAGATCCCCATGTGCTTGTCCCATCTGGACATGGTCTTTGTGTCACAACCAGCTTTAAGATACTTTTTGGAGAGCAACTTTACTGGCCTGAAATACCACAGTTTTCCTGGACTTCTCATGTCTGGTATTTCACTGTTTCTGAAGTCTCTGCCATGTTTTCATTTATTCATCAAGTATTTATCAAGTACCCATTGTGTGCCTAGCACTATATAAATTACTAGAGGCCTGGTGCACGAAATTTGTGCACTGGAGTGGGGAGGTTCCCTCAGCCTGGCCTGTGCTCTATCGCAGTTCGGGACCCCTCACTCCTTACCACCCACCTGCTTGCTGCTCCCTACTGCTCAGATCGCTGCTCCTTAGTGCTGCCGTGGAGGCTCCTGCCAGTGCCGCGCACTCACCAGCGATGAGCCCAGCTTCTGGCTGAGCGGCGCTCCCCCTGTGGGAGTGCACTGACCACCAGGGGGCAGCTCCTACATTGAGTGTCTGCCCCTGGTGGTCAGTTCATAGTAACCAGTCATTCCACCGTTCAGTCGATTTGCATATTAGGGTTTTATTATATAGGATGTGCTGGGGATATACCAGTGAGGGATAGCTCCTTGCCTTCAAGGGGCTTGTATTCTGATGGAGAAGACAGACAATAAGTATGCTGACAGAGATATAATCAGTGTCAGGTCATTGCCTGACTAAGTGCTATGAAGAAAAATAAAGCAGGATAGCCCTGGCCGGTTGCTCAGTGGTTAGAGCTCTGGCCCGCAGATGCAAGATCATGGGTTTGGTGTCTGGTTAAGGCATGTACCATGGTTGCAGACATGATATCCAGCTCTGTTTGTGTGTGGGAGCAACCAATCAATGTTTCTCTCTCCCCCCGCTTCTCCCTCTCTTACCCTCTCTCTAAAAAAAAAATATCTTCTGCCCAGCTGGTGTGGCTCAGTGGTTGAGCATCAACCTATGAACCAGGAGGTCACAGTTCAATTCCAGGTCAAGGCACATACCTGAGTGGCAGGCTAAATCCCCAGTGTGGGGCATGCAAGAGGCAGCCAATCAATGACTCTCTCTCGTCATTGATGTTTCTATCTCTCTATCCCTCCTTCCTCTCTGAAATCAATAAAAAATATATTAAAAAAACATATATCCTCAGATGAGGAGTAAAATAAAATAATAAAATAAAATCCACTAATAAAAGAGAAAGATGCAAATCGACTGTTACCTTCATGATGCCCACCAGCCAGTCAGGAGTGAGTATGCAAATTAACCCAACAAAGATGGGTTAATTTGCATACACAGGCACTGAGTGGTCAGGGGAGGGACACAGGCGTTCTGCACCACCCCAGCTGCTCTGGGCCTCTGGGCAGTGTGGGAAGGTGGAAAGGTGGCTCCGGGCGGAGTGAAGGTGGTGCCAGCAACCAGGGGAAGGAAGGCCCATTCTTGCACGAATCTTCGTGCATCGGGCCTCTAGTAATATAAAAGCCTATCTAATAAAAGAGTAATATGCAAATTGACCATCACTCCATCACACAAGATGGCTGCTCCCATGTGGACACAAGGTGGCCGCCACAAGATGGCCAGCAGGAGAGGGCACTTGGGAGGGACCAGGTCTGCAAGGGAGGGCAGTTGCGGGTGATCAGGCCTGCAGGGGAGGGCAGTTGGGAGGGACCCAGGCCTGCAGGGGAGAGCAGTTGGGAGGGACCAAGCCTGCAGGGGAGGGCAGTTAGGGGTGACCAGGCCTGCAGGGGAGGGCAGTAAGGGGCAAACAGGCTGGCAGGGGAGTGGTTAGGTGGTCATCAGGCTGGCAGGCAGAAGCGGTTAGGGGCAATCAGGAAGGCAGGCAGGCAAGCAGTTGGGAGCCAGCAGTCCTGGATTGCGAGAGGGATCGGGCCTAAATGGGCAGTCGGACATCCCTCGAGAGGTCCCAGATTGGAGAGGGTGCTGGCTGGGCTGAGGGACACACACCCCGTGCACGAATTTCGTGCACCGGGCCTCTAGTAAAGTATAAGATATAATAAAATAAAGTAAAGCAGGATAAGTTGGGCTTAGAATGATAGCAGAAAAGTTAGTCTGGAAAGCCTTCTCTGAGGAGGAGACCTTTGAGCAAAGACCTGAGTGAACTAGCTCTGTGAATAGCTGAGATTAGAGGATCTAAGGAATAGCATATGCAAAGGACCTGAGGCTAGATTCTGCTTGAGGTGCTTAAGGCAGCCAGGGTGGTTGGGGTGGATGGAGTCAGTGAGAGGGAGAGTATAGGAAATGAGGTCAGAGAGGTAGGCAGAGGCCAGATGATTTAGGGCCTTGTAAACTAGATCAAGTATTTGGATTTGAACTTAAAGATAGGAAGCCATTGGAAGGTTTTGAGCAGAGTAATGATATGACCTCATGTATATTTTTAAAATAACATTGTGGCTTGCCATGTGGAAAAAGACTGTAGGGGGAAGGCCTGAAACGGAGAGAACACATGGGAATTACAACCACAGTCCGAGTGAGAGATAATAGTTACTTGAACTCAGTGGTGTGTTGGTAAATGTTTACAAGCTCTCTGAGCGGGGAAAAGGACTCTGATATGTAATGTTTGCTGATTTCTTTGGTCTAAGTACTCCCACTGTGGTGATTTCAATCTCCCAATGTGTTGTCACTGAAAGTGGAGGTGGGAAAAGACGTGCATGATCAGTACTCACGAGCCAGTGCAAGCCATCTTCAGCATACCGCTGCTGGAACTTGTGCCTTTAGCCTGTGGTGTATTTGCAGGGAGGGCCCAGGTTTGTCTCCATTTTCTAGGGTAGATGGAAATCGTACTATGTTTTTAGAAAGAGGATATGGAGAAGGCTATGAGAGGGAGAGAGTCAGTTTATCAAGTCCATCGTGCTGGAGCCTGGAGCCTTGCAAAATAAGCCTCGATGTTGGAGCTTTCAGTAGCTCTGAACTCTCAGATCCTTTGAAAGTGGAGCTCAGCCCAAAACCTCCCTGCAAACAGGAAGCTGGTTTGAGTTAGAACATAAAATAAAAACCAGCTGATGCCCCGAATGTTTTTCCCCTCCTCTTCCTCCTCCACTGAGCCAAAGGAAATTGCCCCCACCTGCCCCCCTTAGATAGCTAGTTGCTTAAAAAGCCAGAAAAAGCCAAAACCAACAAATCCTTTGAAAATAGCCAAGTTTTGAGCCTAGGCAAACTCTTGCTGTGGGGTTTCCTGGCCCAGAGGTCTATACACTGCTGAGAATCCTAGGAGGGAAGTGACTGGGGAACACAAAGGTGCCAGGGATCAGAGTCTGAAACCCAGGCTCCGCTGAAAAGATGGTCTGCAGGAGGGTTTCTCACACTGTAGCTTCCAGCCATTTTGTAGGTCATGAAATCAATAAAGTGGGCCATAACTAGAATTATTATTATTATTTAATTTATTATTATTTTGTTGTTGTTGTTAATCCTCACCCAAGGATGTTTTTTCATTGATTTTTAGGGAGAGTGGAAGAGAGAGGGAAAGAGAGAGAGAAATATTGATGTGAGAGAAACACACCAATTGGTTGCCTCCTGCACGAGTCCTGACCAGGGCCCAGACTGTGGAGGAGCCTGCAACCCAGGTGCATGTCCTTGACTGGAATCGAAGCCGGGATCCTTTGGTCCACAGGCTGACACTCTATCCACTGAGCCAAACTGATTAGGGCCAGAATTATTTTTTAATGAAATAGAATACTATAGAAAATAGAGTGTTACATTACTTATTACATACAGTTCGTGCAATAAGAGTAAATATTGTCTTGTGAAACTTTTATTTCAGTTTTAGCACATGCACACACATACATGTGTCGTATATACTAGTACTGGGTCATGATGTAAGATGTGTTTCTTATTGTGGGTCATGGTCAAAAACCTTTGATAAATAAATACTAAGTGTCTTTAGGCTCTGTGTATCTCATGTCTCCTTCCTGCTTTAAATTGCTAGTGAAAGGTCCAAGCTAGTTTCAGAATCAATTCTCTATGGAATTGGATCATCTACCCACAAAACACCTACTACCCATATTCCTGTCTAAGGGAAGGAAAGCTGAGAATCAACAGGCTCGTCTGGTTCTTTGGGACCAAGCTGAAGCAAATGGAGGCACTGATACAAATTTGAATCCAAAAGATTTGTCTGAAATCAGATTAGCTTGAAGAAATTAAGATTGGGCAGCCTTTTAGCTCAGCTGCACTTGATTTTATAACCTTTCCCTCGATGCGGGTAATGTGGCCTCGGGCTTCTCTCTCTTCTCTGCAGTAGGCAATTGGTGCAGCAGGAATGTTCCTGAGCATGCCTCCCTCTGGGATAGCCAGAGGCACAGTGCCAGGGTAGGGGGTGGTGCCCTGAACTGAGTGTCCCCCACATTTCCCTGGGTTATTTTGTACTTTTCTGCCAGTGCTTTCAGAAAGGTGACTGAGTAAGTATGGAAGAAGGCATACACTAAGGTACACTATCAAGAATGTGTTGTCCTTTAAAAAAAAAAAAGATTGTATTAAAGGTCCTTTTCTATATCAGGAAGGACATTGGTATTAAGGAGAATATAACTACCATGCCTTCCAGTGCTTTGACAAAACCTCAGATGTGTGGCCTTTGGCCAAGTGTCTGTGATTTCATATTGTTGTCAGAGTGATCAATGTATATGTTTGCTGTGGTTGAACCAAGAAAGAAGACATATGGCGATTTCTACTGAAATTATGATTCCATGAAAGATTTTGAGGAGATGAACAAAGCTGGTATATTGCAGAGTGCAAAGTGATTTTCAAATGTAAAGAATTTCTTTGGGTTGAATTCCATGGAAGTTTGTTACTGACTTGTGTTCTGAACTATGAAACATGAATATTGGACATGGAATAGTTATTCATGATATAATTATATATATAAATATATGATTTTTTTTAATTGATTTCAGAGAGGAAGGTAGAGGGAGATAGAAAGATCAATGGCAAGAGAAAATCATCAATTGGCTGCCTACTGCATGCTCCTTTACTAGGGATTGAGCCCGCAATCTGGACATGTGCCCTGACCAGGAATTGAACCATGACCTCTTGGTTCATAGGTCGATGCTCAACCACTGAGCTATACCAGCCAGGCAGGAATAGTTTTTCTTGATAAACAAACAGTTAACAAATTTTAAAAAAATGTGTTGAGTAGGCTAATGTTAGTATACTAGGTTTGGTGCCTCAGACAGGCCCAAGGATAATTGGCAAGTGTGGTGCTGGTGCCCTAGAACGAGACTGCCTCTCCGTGAGTAGACTGAGAATCCATCCACATCTCCAAGAAGCACAGAAGACTCTTAGGGACCCTTCTGGGAAATAGGTTTTAACTATTATGTCCCAAGGTGTGGTTTTTGGCAGCCACAGGGCATGTCTTTCCAACCTAATTTAAACTAAAATGGTCTTTTGAGGTAAGAATTTAAACAGTCCCTCTAGGACCGTGGTCGGCAAACTGTGGCTCGTGAGCCACATGCGGCTCTTTGGCCCCTTGAGTGTGGCTCTTCCACAAAATACCACGTCCTGGGTGAGTCTATTCTGAAGAAGTGGCGTTAGAAAAAGTTTAAGTTTAAAAAATTTGGCTCTCAAAAGAAATTTCAATCGTTGTACTGTTGATATTTGGCTCTGTTGACTAATGAGTTTGCCGACCACTGCTCTAAGAGTAGTTTGATTTCTCCAGTTGAGACAGTAACCGAGAAGGAGTGACCCCAAAACTACCCTAATTGGGTCTGGGCTTCCCCTGTCTAGAAACTGGCCTGGACTAGGAGTAGATCACCTTGCCACAGATATGAACACCCATCAAGTGATTCTGGTTCAGATTGCCCTTCTAGGGCCTCTGAGACTCTCTTAGCAGAGTTCAGTCTAGCTTGTTTACTTGACCATTCAAATCAGAAACCCATTCCTCTGAGGCAACGCCAGTGCAGGGAGTCCAGACAACACTAGAGTAGACTGGACTGGAGTGACAAGCAAGACATTCTGTAGCAAGGGGTAAGGTTCAGTGACAAGCAAGAGGCTTACAGGGCGATCTGAATTTCACATGGCATCATCTGGCAGAAAGATCAGTAAACTATTTGAGGTTAGTTCACTGTGCGCTCTGGGGACTGCAGACATGTGGGATAACAATAGTGATGATGAGAGTGATGGCGAATATCTTGTGTGGCCATGTCCTCTCAGAATCTCTGAGCACTTGACACATGTTTCCCTTTCATCTCTGTGGGAGTTGTGGCTTAATGATAATAATTAGAGTACTCCGACCATCTGTGCTTTGCAAAACACAGCATTAAGCCATGTTTCTGCCTCCTGGGCTCATAGTCTGTATAAACTGGCAGACATTTGGGTGGGGGTGGAGTCCTCTGATGAAGGGAAGAACGTGATGGAATGCAAAGATCAGGGATATAATTAGTCACCTAATTGATACGTAACATTTTTCTGGCTCTTGGTAGATCAGAGTAGCCTTTCTTTCATGCCTGCCAAGTCACGAAGATCAGTGACCTCTCCTGAGTATCATCCACCCAAAAGCCAGTCTGGGGACCTAAGGTTTTATTTTGTAAACGGAGCCTTTATGGAGTGGGGGAGTGCTTTTTCTGCTGTGGCGTCAGCAGAGCTTTAACCCCTTCATTTTCATTCCCATGGTATCAGCAGATTGAGCCCTGTTAAAAGGAGGTGATGCACACTGGCTTTTCCCCATGTGGTCAGGCGGCCTGGGAACCTGGAAGAGTCAGTAACCCATTCTCCTGAAGACAGGGTCAGTAGGAAAGTAGTACTACAGGATAGTCCCGAGTACCTTTAATACCTCCTTTCCAACCCCACTCTGTCCATAACCTGCCACTTCTGTCTTGCTCTAACAGGTAACCTTGGAAAAGGTGCTTGGAATAACAGTGTCTGGAGGCAGAGGACTTGCCTGTGACCCCCGATCTGGTTTAGTTGCCTACCCAGCTGGGTAAGTACCTTGGAAGAGGGCTTATTGCATGGGGAGTTCATAGCCATGCTAAACTAGTTGGGATGTACAGCAGTTTTCTGGTATCTTCTGGGAGATACATCTAGGTTAATGTTTTGGTGCCATTTTAGTAAAGGAGTTACAGTGCCAGGTAAAGGCTCTATTTGGCTATCCATTCCCACCCATACATATAGATTGAAATTTCATATTATACACAGCTCCAAAAACCATCTTTAATATTTATACCTTGTAGTAATTTTTAAAAACAGCTTTATCGAGATATAATATATATACCACACAATTCACCTATTTAAAATGCACAATTGAGCCCGGAGCCAGTGTGGCTCAAATGGTTGAGCATCGTCCCATGCACCAAGAGGTCGCTGATTCAATTCCTGGTTGCAGACTCAATCCCCAATAGGAGGCGTACAGGAAGCAGCCAATCGATGCATCTCTCTCATCAATGTTTCTATCTCTTCCTCTCTCTCTAAACAAAAATCAATAAAAGCATATTTAAAAAAATTAAAATACACAATTCATTGGCTTTTAGTATATCCTCAGAGTTATGCAGCCATCATCACAATCAATTCTAGAACACACTCATCACCCTAAAAAGAAACCCCATACTCTTTAGCAGTCACTCTCCATTTCCCCCTAAGATCTCTAGCCTTCGGCAACAACTAATCTATGTTCTATCTATATAGATTTGCCTATTCTGGATATTTCATATAAATGGAATCATATCATACTTGGCCTTTTGTGACTTTTTTTATGGTTCATACATGTTGGAACAGGCATCAGAACTTCATTCCTTTCTTTGGCCAAATAACCTTCCATTAAAGATAAAGTACCACATTTTATCTCTTCATCAGTTGATGAGCATTTAACCATTGTTTCTGCTTTTTGGCTATTATGAAAAATGCTGCTGTGAACATTTGTCTACTTTAGTCACTTAGAGAGATGTCAGTGCTGTTAAAGTAAGAAACATTCAAGCCTATAAAGAATTTTTGTGAGTTTATTTGAGCCAAACTGTTGATAATTGCCAGGAAGCAGAATCTCAATGTATTGCGATATGCTCCAGAGAATGGTAGTTTTTCACCTATTTTCAGACATTATAATCAAAGGAGGAGACTTAAGTGGGTTACATGAAATCTGTTGGTGATAGATTAGGGAGGCGGAGAAAGCAAAGCGGGGAAACCTCTGGGATTGGATAAAAAGAAAAATGATAGACACATGCTTCTTTTGCATAGGTGGGTACAGGATAGTTAACATTCAGCAATTAACATGATAACAATAACGTTGAGGGAATCTGTGGTCTGGGCCCTGGTACCATTTGTTGTGCCCTGAGGGGTCTGGAAAAAGGGAAGTTACAAGTTACCCTGACATTCCATAGGTAAGTTATCTTAGATGCAATAAGACAGTAGTCTCAGTAAAGATAGAAAATTGATCGTTGTCAGGGAAGATACTGGCCTAGGACATGACTACCTACTATAACCTGCTTTTTAATAAAAGGTTTTAATTTCAAATAATCCTTTGTGGTTATTTTAGGTTTATGAGTTTGCAAGGTTGCCATGCAAGCCTCCCCTGAGTTGGTCATGTTAGCCTGTGGTCCCTTTTTGTCTACAGTGCCATGGAAGAAAAGTAGGGTTCTGGGACTGTTTTTTCCCTGCTGCCTTTTCACTCCTCTGCTGCTACAGGCAAGAAGCCCTCAACCATCATTTCTTTAGGCTTTTGCAAAAGTGTTTCTTTTGGAGGCTTGGGGCCCCTCCTGCTTCTGGTTCTGTCAGCCTCTGTTCTTTGCTCCTGGGCACAGGAACAGAAAATGGGAAGGCCATTGCTCTCCCTCTCTTGCCCCACCCTTAGATTGGGAATGCCAGTTCTCCAGTGTGAGTTACATAGTGTGAGTTGCACAGTGTAGGTTTTGTACTAGATATGATTTTCATAGTTTTATTATTCCGTCAAAAAAGCTACCTTATCAAGAACTTATTCTGTGCCAGGCACTTTGTTAAGCTTTTACAGGAGCTATTTATTGCTCAGAGCAGCCCTGTGAGGTTGGTATTATTATCGTCCTATATTTTAGAAACTAAGTTTCAAAGAGCTTAAGCAGTTTGCACAAGGCCACACAGCTAGTGTCTGTATTGGGATTCCAACTCAAGTAATCTTGACTGCAGAGCTCTTACTTTTTTTTGAATCCTCACTTGAGGCCATGCTTATTAATGAGAGAGAGAGAGAGAGAGAGAGAGAGAGAGAGAGAGAGAGAGAGAGAGAGAGAGAGGGAGAGAGATGAGAGAGAAACATCAATTGGTTGCCTCACATATGTGCCCTGACTGGGGATGGAGCCTGCAACCTTTTGGTGTATGGGACTACGCTCCAAACAACTGAGCTACACTGGTTAGTGGGGGAAGACCACACTTTCTGCTCATTTTTTAAACCTGCTCTCCTCCTAAGCTGTCTACTTACCATTTGAATGAGAAATGCCCAATTTATGGTCATCTCAGTCTCTGCCAGGGAGACTTCTGCCCCTGGGTTCTGGGTCAGTGTCTCTTCTGAGTGACCCTCTGACATTTGCTATCTGGTGGGGATGCTGTGGGAGCTGCACTGGCTTTATACCCTGCAGAGGCTGAACTGGCTTCCTTCTCGCCCTCTAGAAGTAAGTTGATAAATGACTTCTGTTGTTGGATACCCTGTGCAGCCTGCCTCAGGGGAATTCCACTCGTGCCTGCCTCTGCCTGGGAAAGCTAGGTTCCTTCTTGTTGGAGGTGGGGCAGGCTGGCTAGGAAAGGTCTGTGCTTTTGTTCAGTGCATGCTGAGCCCTGTGCTCTGCCGTTGGAATTGGGGAGCCCTGCTCCCCCTCTCATCCCCATACACCCCAGGCCTGGCGCCTTTAAGGGTGTGTGCTTCTGTTTACGGGCAGGCCCCAGCCTGGCTCATATGCCTGCCAGTCATTATTCTTCCAGGTGTTGTATGGAAGATTCCCTGCTGTGACCACTGGTAGATTTCTTCAGTGTGCTTGTCTTGGGCCAGCCTTGAGCAGTGCCCCAATCTACTCCCTGACCTTTTGATTTCCTAGAACTTTAAATACTCTCTTTGCAAGTGGCCCCTTTCTGGTTGTTTAGTTTTGCTCTGTGCTGGAGCTCCCTGATATGCCTCTGAGGTATCTGGGGGCCACCAAAGTCTGTACCTCTGGGGTATCTGGGGCCACCAAGCAGGTTCTTTTCCTCCCTCCCTCCCTTTCTTCTCTTCCTATCTGGTGATCCTAACACCCCCACCACACCCCCACTCTCTTGTTCCTACTGAGCTTGTTGTTCTAGGAACCGCTTAGGTATCCTAGAAACAAGAAGAGAAACACACACACACACACACACACACACATACACGGGAAACAAAGCTCAGAAATTTCTCCCAGAGGCCTAGAGGCAAATATCAAATGAAAACAAAGTTTTCTGGAAGGAAATGAAACAGCTCAGGGAGGGTGGAGTAGAGGAGGATGTGTGTCAGGCAGAGGTGGGCTGGTGTCTCTGGGCAGAGACCTGTCAGTTTTAGTGGCTCCAGCATCTCTTCTTCAGAGTTCTCCTTTTCCTGTTATCTTCCCAACAGGAAGGCTACCCCTCACCTGTCACACTTTAAGCCCCCCTGCCCTAGGAAACCAGGCTGGTCCCCAGATAGCCCCTTTGAATGACTAGTTTAGTTGAACACCATAACTGTCTTGGGCCCCTTCCCTAGCTGGCTTGGTAGAAGGTTCAGGGGCTTTAGAGCCCAGTATAGCCCCCATTGCTATTGTGGAGCCAGTCAGTTTGAAACCGGACACAAAACGGGTCCAGGCCGCCTGTCACTACTTGAGCCAAATTAAACTGAGACAAGGTTGAACCATATATGAGCATTTATTTATTCCAATAATACCGGCAGTATGGAAAGAGCAGCAGGTCATTCTGTAAATTCTGCTGTAATCTCCCCTACTAGCTGACTGATTGGATATGGATAAGGAAGAAAGGCTACATGCAAGGGAGGCAGGATAAGGGCTGTAAGATCTGTGGTTCCTGTGTCTCCTTCCAGGATTTTGAAGTCAGATAGTAGTTAATTCTCTATAGTTCTCTAAAAAACAGCTCTTCCCCTTCCTGGAACTGCAGAATGGTTAGCATTCCTGGGGCAAACACCCTGAGGGGGTCAGGCTCCAGGCACAGCAACCAAATAAAAAACTATCCCATCCTTGGTTCTCAAAATGTATTTTCTTTTTTGAGTAATAGATCTATCCGGGCTTCTAGACATCTCTTATCTTTTCCCAGCCCTGTTTTTCCCCTTGCAATGCATCCTCCAGTTTCCCAGGGTCTGTAAGAAAACCTCTTATCAATAGTTTGTAAATAATCACTAAACAACTATGGTCCTATGCTTGTTGTGTGCCCTTCCCCCTATCAAGTTCTGAGAAAGGGTTTCTCTTGTCTCCCAGTGCCAGGGCCTGGCCTGGGTGAATGCTATGAGGCGAGGAGCTACTGGAGTGGGAAGTGTCCTAGAAAGGTGACTGTCCCCATCCTAGCTAGTAGGAGAGGAAACTCAGCTCTCCTGAGAAGGCCCTTCATTTACTTAGTCCATGTCAGAATTTATGCTGAGATCCCCAGCTTCAAAGCACTGGAGCAGGTGAAAAGCCACAGAATTTCCTTCTGAACTGTGTTCTAGTGACATCTGAGCTGAAGGAGCATAGAACTACCTTCTTATACTCTGTGGCAAGCCCTATGTAGAGGCCACGGAGAGACTGGGTAAACCTGAGGGAAAAGGATGCCTCACTTGGTGCCCTGAGGGATGGGAATCATGTGAGTAAGGTGTACAGGGTCTTTGTGGGATTTAGGTTCAAGAAGGGCAAGCAAACAATAAGCATATCTATACCAATAAAAGCCTTGGGGGTGATCAGACCATCAGGGGAGGGTAGTTGAGGGCGATCAGGCTGGCAGGGGAGCAGTTAGTTGTCAATCAAGCTGGCAGGGGAGTGGTTAGGGGGTGATCAGGCTGGCAGGCAGGTGAGCGGTTAGGAGCCAGTGGTCCCAGATTGTGAGAGGGATGTCTGACTGCCAGTTTATCTAAACCGGCAGTCAGACATCCCCTGAAGGGTCCAAGATTGGAGAAGGTGCAGTCTGGGCTGAAGGACCCTCCCTGCCCCCATGCACAAATTTTGTGCACTGGGCCACTAGTCTATATATATATATATATATATATATATATATATATATATATATATATATATATATATATATATATAAAAGCCTAAGTGACCATTATGACCGAACGACTGGTCGCTATGATGTGCACTGACCACCAGGGGGGCAGATGCTCAATGCAGGAGCTGCCCCTTGGTGGTCAGTGTGCTCCCAGAGCCAACCTCCCGCCGTCCCTACCCTCTACCCCCCACTCCCCTCCCCTCCACCAGCCAGTTGGCCCCAACCAGGACTGGGCAAGACGGCCCCAATCAGCCCAATCACCAGCCAGGCCAAGGGACCCCACCCATGCACGAATTCTGCACCAGGCCTCTAGTAGACAAATAAATGAGCAAGGTAATATCAGAGAGTGATGAACATTCCAAGAAAACAAAACTGGGTGATGGGAGATCAACATGTGAAGTTTGACACCATAGTGTTCCAAGTGGAGGAACCCTCAAGTGCAAAGGTCCTGAGGAAAGGAGGGTACAGTCACAGGTTTGGGGAGCTACGTAGCACGGTGGCCAGACCGTAATGACTGAGAGGAGGGGCTTGCACACTGCCCCTTTGACTTGGCTTGTAAGCCTTGCAGCTCACAGAGATTCACCTCTTGTTCTGGAAGAAAATATGTTTAGAGTCCACAGAAAGAAGTGTAATGGTAGTTCTGTACTGGTGGCCATGTTATTTCTTGGGTTATTACTGTGGACGAAAGGGGCCACATGCTAAACTATGATGGGTAATCATGTCCTAGGCTGGTATCCTCTCTGACAAGGTCAATCTTTACCTTAACCGAGCCTATTGTCTTTTTGCATCTAAGATAGCATACCTGTGAAAGTCAGAGTAACTTGTAACTTCCCTTTTTCCAGACCCTGGACCCCTGGGGCAAAACCAAATGTGCCTGGGTGTCAGGATGGAGACCACGAATTCCTTCATTGTTATTGTTGTCATGCTAATTGTTGACTGTTAACTATCCTGTACCCACCTAAGTAAAAGAAGTATGTGTCTATCATTTTACTTTTTATCCAATCCCAGAGGTTCCCCCTACCCCCAAGCTTTGCTTTCTCCTGCCTCTCTAATCTATCACCAATGGATTTTATGTAGCCCATTTATGTCTCCTCCTTTGAATGTAATGTATAAAACAAGGTGAAAAATCACTGTTCTCAGGAGCATTATCCCAATCAGTTGAGATTTTGCTTCCTGGCAATTGTCGACAGTTTGCTGAAATAAACTCACCAAATTTTTTTACAGGCTTGAATGTTTTTACATTAACATTACTGAGCCTTTTCTCATGCCTTGGTGGTGGGGGGGTGGGGGTGGGGTCATAAAGTTCAGAAACAGATGCCTTGGTTCTCATGGCCTGGCCCAGGAGGGTTACTTATTTGGAAAGCTTTGGAGTCCAGGTATCTAAAGAGGACCACAGCCAAGGATGCACTAGGAAACATCCTAGACTCATTATCTCTTAGAATAATTAAAGCTATAAGATTTCCCCTTTGGAGGGACAGTTTGTAATTGCACACCTTGATGAGGACCCTAGTGAGTCACCGGTATGCAGCAAGTCCTATATGGGATGCTATAGTTGGGATGCCTGCTGACTCCCTGGATAGCCCTGTCCTTGTTCTTGGGCACCACAGTGTCTTCATGGCTAGGAGCACCATGTGGGTTCCTTCGCACATGATCATCTTCAGTCTCACAACAATTCTTTGAGGTAGATAGTATTTCTGTTTTACAGATGAGGAAATTGAGGGTCAGAGAAGTTAAGGAATATGCCCAATATCACACAGTATGCTAGTAGACAGGTCTTTCTGACCACAGTTTTCTTGTTTCCATCATCACATTGCCCTCAAACATCAGTGTGTCCTAAAAGCCTGAGATGGGGAGAATCATGGACCTGCCCTAGGTCCCTAGTTCACAGGTCTGCTTCTTAGGAGGTTCCTTGGTAGTCAGGGCTTTGAGAGTTGTTAGGTACTAGTAGAAGCATAAATAAATATTTATTCTCTCATTCAGAAATATTTATTGAATACCTATCTTCTAGGCCCTGTGGGTGTAACAGTAAATAAAACAGATAAAAAGCACCTTCGAAGAGCTGACAATCTGATGAAGTTAACTGTGTAGAGTATTGATGTGTGTTATGGAAAAAGTATAAGCAATGAGCTTTGAAAAGGAATAGGAAATACGGGGGCTGTGAAGTTGTAATGTTAAATAGGGCTAGAGAGTGACATTAAACAAGGCTTGAAGGACCTTTGGTGTGTGAGAGTCACCTGATTTTACTTGGTCTGAAAGCAGAAATTATAAAGCACAGGGTCTCTGCTCGAACCTTCTGTGTCTTGCTCCCTGTATGTGCTGCTGCATTCATTGCTTGTCCCAGGATTTATTTGTTTCTGCCTTCTGGAGGCTGGAGAGTGGTAGGAGGCAGATCGTGTGGGAATGCTGGGCTCTTTGTGATGGCAGCAGGCCTGGACCTGTCCAGGGGAGGGGGTTGTCGAGGGTTGGCTTTTTCTGATTCAGAGAAGTTCCTGGGCAGAGAGCCCAGCACCTGGTACTGGTGCTCCATGTGACTCCCCGGCTGAGGCCTGAGAGGACTGAGGCCTTACTGTCTTTCTGTGGGAGTGAGCAGTCTCCCCGCACCTGCACCCTGGGGTTCTGAATTACAGGACTCAGCTGGTTGGGACAGCCCATCCCTTGTCATGTCGAGGATTTCAGCCAGCACTGCTGTAAGGGCCCTGTGAAGATGACTGCCTGCTGTGTTGGGCTGGGTCAAAGGATTAGGAGGCCAAGGGCCAAATATCGTGCAAACTGAGCCCCACCCTCTCTCCCTAGCAGACTGAGGAGCTTGCTCAAAGGTTAAAGAAGACTGAGAAGACTCCCACACAGTGTTTTGTTGTTGTTAATCCTCACCCAAGGATATTTTTTCCATTGTTTGGTTTTTTTTTGAGAGAGAGTGGCATGGGGAAAAGGGAGCGGAGAGAGAGAAATACCGCTTCCCATAACCACACCCCTCAAATCCTTCCCCACCATTTTCTTTCTCCTTCTCGCCCCATCTCCTAACCTTTCCTTGTTCTCCTTTCCTCACTCCTTTCCCCCTTTCTTTTTAAATATATTTTTGATTCAGAGAGGAAGGGAGAGGGAGAGAAACATCAATGATGAGAGAGAACCATTGATTGGCTGCCTCCTGCATGCCCCCCACTGAGGATTGAGCCTGTAGCCTGGCATGTGCCCTTGACCGGAATTGAACCCAGGACCCTTCAATCTACAGGCCAACACTCTGTCCACTGAGCCAAACCACAGCTAGGGCTCTCCCTTTTCTTTTTATACCAACTTGCAGTCTCCTGCTTCCCTTTCAGAATGCCATGTCAGGAGAAGTTCTATTTATTTATTTATTTGTTTATTTATTTTTATCCTCACCTGAGAATATGGCTTTTTAAAAAATTGTTTTTGAGAGAGAGAAACATCAATGTGAGAAGCATCAATTGGTTGGCTCCTGTACACACCCCAACTGGGGATCAAACCCACGACCTAGGTATGTGCCCTGACTTGTAATCAAACCTGCAACCCTTTGATGTATGGGATGATGCTCCAATCAACTGAGCTACCCAGCCAGGGCTATTTTTCATGGTTTTTTTGGTGGTTGTTTTTTTTTTTTTTTTTTTTTTGAGAAAAAAGAATCACACCCTTATTTTCATTCATCTTTAACATTTAGCCTTTCCTTCTATTTTTTTTCAATTATGGTAGACAGACCTTGTTATATTAGTTTCAGATGTACATCCCAGTAATTAAACATCATATAACTTACTGAGTGATCATCTCAATATATCTAATACCATTTCACACCATACAGTTATTACAATATTATTTACTATATTCCCTATGCTGTACTTTACATCCCTATGACCATTCTGTAAAAACCAATCCGTACTTCTTAATCCCTTCACCTTTAGTGCATGTGTGCGTGCGCGCGCGCACACACACACACACACCAGGGCTGGGAACCTGTAACTCAGGTACGTGCCCTAGACTGGGAATTAAACCGAGACCCTTTGGTGCACAGGCTGACACTCTGAACACTGAGCCACACCGGCCAGGGCCCACGTCAGTGCCTTTGAGGTCTGTTCTCTTGAGAGGACCTCAACAAGCTGGGCACAGGGGGAACTTCGGATGTCTTTGCCAAGTTCTGCCCTCACTTCAACATCTGCATTGTTGTCCCCACATGTGTGATAATGAGTTGTCCTCTTTATTCTTTTTTACAAGTTTCGCCTCCCACTCCCTTCCTCATCTGATATGTTGTGTGTTGTGTGTGTGTGTGGAGGGGTGGGGGGGCAGGCACAGTCCTGCACAGTACACATGTAGGTGTACATGTGGGAGGCCTCACCTCTCTTTGGAGCACAAATGCTTGACACGTGTGTATCCAAGCCTGTGAACCAGCTATACACCCATGGCTTGTATTGTCCAAATCGTGTACTCTTTCTTCCTGTACCCCTTCCTGGGCTATGGGAAGGTCTGTGTCCCAGCTGCCCTTTCTGAGTATGGCCGGAGATGGCGCTGGTGTTTAGGGACCCCTTTCACCCTCATGGGGCTGCAGAAATAGGCCCTTATAGGCAAGGAAAGGAAGCAAGAGCAGATTGCAGAAGAAAGCAGTCCCTTACCCTTAGTGCTGGGTGACTGAAACTCCCAGGTGGCCTGGGAGCTCCTTGGGGAGCTATGGTTTGGTTCTAAGTCTGTTGTCTAACTCATCTCATCTCCCCAGGTGTGTGGTCGTGCTGTTCAACCCCCGGAAACACAAACAGCACCACATCCTGAACAGTTCCAGGTAAATTGTCTGGGCCAGGGGTCCTCAAACTTTTTAAACGGGGTCAGTTCACTGTCCCTCAGACCGTTGGAGGGCCGGACTATAGTTTAAAAAAAAAACTATGAACAAATTCCTATGCGCACTGCGGGGCCGGGATGAGTCGGCTGCTAAGCAGGACAGGCAGCGGCACCTGGCGGGCCGGATAAATGTCCTCGGCGGGCCGGATAAATGTCCTCGGCGGTAGTTTGAGGACCCCTGGTCTGGGCCCTCAGAGAGCAATCCCACTTCCTGCAGACTGGGACAAGGGCACCGCCTGGGGTCTCTGCGATTCTTGGGACTGGGACCTGTTTGGGCCCCAAGGCCAAAGAGGGGAATGCCACATGTGCCATTGATGTCTACCAGTCTTGCCTTTTGAGGGAACTGTGAGGGAGCAAGGCTTAGGCCAGGCTGCCAGTGGCCCTCTGAGCCTGCCTCATCTCTTGCAGGAAAACCATCACTGCTCTTGCCTTCTCCCCTGATGGCAAGTACTTGGTCACTGGAGAGGTGAGTGAGGAGAAGGGGCTACAGTTCTCTGAAGAGGCTGGGTGGTCTGCCCTCAGCCGAGAGCTACAATTCTAGGCCTAGTTAGGGCTGCTGCAACTTTGGCTTCCAAAACAGAAGTCAAATCCTGGTGTTTGCTACACCTTAAAAAAGTGGTTCTTAAGCTTTAGTGTGCATCAGAACCCCGGGGGGCTTGTTAAAGTGCACAGTGGTAGGCCTAACCCCAGTTTTTGATTCTGTAAGTTTTGGATGGGGCTGCAAAATTTGTATTTCTAACAAGTTCCCACATGCTGATCCTCCTGGTTTGGGAAGCACTTTCAAAACCACTGCCTTAAAATATTCCTTATCCCCAGCGGCCCCCTGCTGGGCACATGAGGAATACATCTTACCGTGGAGGTAGTGGGGCGGAAATAGGCATGAATAGTAGTAGTTCTCAGCCCTGGCTGCCCATAGAATCACTCAGGGAGCTTTGAACAAAAAAAGAGATGTAGACCCTCACCCAGAGATACTGAACGTAATCAGGGGCCATTTTCTCCCTGATACTTACTGTTGTCCTCAGACATTTGTCGTTTCCTCTCTACCTTTGCCCTATATAGCACTCTGCTCTTGACTCTTGGCAGAAGGTCATTAGAGAGATTGTATCCAGTAGCTGGGAATGCAAGGGCCCCCACTTTGAAAGGCTAGTGGGGTCTGTATGCTTCTGGCCCTCACTTCCAGTTCTTGCCTCCCTGCAGAGTGGGCACATGCCAGCAGTGCGGGTTTGGGACGTGGCTGAGCGTAGCCAGGTGGCAGAGCTACAAGAACATAAGTATGGTGTGGCTTGCGTGGCCTTTTCCCCTAGCGCCAAGTACATTGTCTCCGTGGGCTACCAACATGACATGATCGTCAACGTCTGGGCCTGGAAGGTGAGTGGGCTGGGTGGGCTGGTCTGGCAGCCTCATGAGGGTTCAAGGGCCAGTTTGGGATCCAGGAAGATACTGACCTGAGTCCCTTCACTCTACTCTGCTAATCTCAGTCTCATTCTAGAAAATGATCTGAAGCAGGAAAGAGCAACTATAGCCAAGTGTGTTGGTAGAAAGGGGCTACCTTCATGCCTTTGAGGACCTCCATAGGAAATGAATCTCTTCAACTCCTCTGAAAAGAGATTCTTCATCCTTCCCCTTTTTTCCAGACCAACAAATCATGAAAAGAAAGATTTTTTAAAATATATTTTTATTGATATTTTATAGAGAGGAAGGGAGGGAGATAGAGAGTTAGAAACATCAATGAGAGAGAAACATCGATCAGCTGCCTCCTGCACACCCCCTACTGGGGATGTTCCCGCAACCCAGGTACACGCCCTTGACCAGAATCGAACCCGGGACTCTTCAGTCCGCAGGCCGACGCTCTATCCACTGAGTCAAACCGGTTTCGGCAGAAAGATCTTATTTTTCAAAGCTCAAAGAGTCAGAATCTTGATTTTCCCTTTGGCTTTCCCCCCAGAAAAACATTGTGGTGGCCTCCAATAAGGTGTCCAGTCGGGTGACAGCCGTGTCCTTTTCTGAAGATTGCAGCTACTTTGTCACTGCAGGGAACCGACACATCAAATTCTGGTACCTTGATGACAGTAAGACCTCAAAGGTGAGATGCTGAAGCTGGAAGTAGCCAGCAGGGTCAGGGCCTGCTCAGCCCACCCCAGGAGACCCTGCTCCTTTTGGGCCCTTTGCTGTTTGCTCAGCAGCTGTACAGAAGTTCTGGATGAGCCAGATGCTTTCAGGACCACGGGGTAGTCTCAAAGAGCAAGGGGGACTAGTTTCGAGGGGCAGACTCTGGGGGGTAGATGGGTGGGTAACAGTGATATGTCCCCACAGGTCAATGCCACTGTGCCCCTGCTGGGCCGCTCAGGGCTGCTAGGGGAGCTACGGAACAACCTGTTCACCGATGTGGCCTGTGGCCGCGGGAAGAAAGCAGACAGTACCTTCTGCATCACATCCTCAGGACTGCTGTGCGAGTTCAGTGACCGGAGGCTTTTGGATAAGTGGGTGGAGCTGAGAGTAAGTACCCCTGGCCCAGTTGGTTGGGGCTGTGCATGTAATGGCTCAGGTGAGAATTGATACCTGTGGCTTATACCAGGGGCTGAGCCCTTGTGCATGCAGGAGGGGACCCCAGGAGAGAGAAGCTCGGCCCAGTTTCAGCCCATGGAGATCTGTATAACTGCCTCCTCTCTGCTCTTTTTCTGTCTGTCTTTCCCCTGCTTTCCTCTTCTGCTCAGAACACAGACAGCTTCACAGTAAGTGATGCCTAGACTCTCCTGTCTTTCTCGTGCTATTTCTTTCTCTTTGCTGGGCTTTTCCTACTTTGTTTTCTTTGCCAAAACCTCTAGTATCTTAGGAGGGTCCTTGACTCCTATCCCCCAAAGGGCTCATGACTATGGGCCCTCTGGCCACCTGCTGCTGGAGGGAGGGGCATCTCTAGATAACAGTTGATGGGCTCAGGCCAGAGCAGCTGGGCTGCTTTTCCCTCGCCTTGGCTGGTCTCTCCTCTTGGCAGGTGATTGCTGAGGAGGGCTTGGCAGGTGGCCTCTACTGACCTGAGCCCCTCTGCCTGCAGACCACAGTGGCCTACTGCATCTCTGTGAGCCAAGACTACATCTTTTGTGGCTGTGCTGATGGCACCGTACGCCTCTTCAATCCCTCTAACCTGCACTTTCTCAGCACCCTGCCCCGGCCCCATGCCTTGGGGACAGACATTGCCAGTGTCACTGAGGCCAGGTGAGCTATGTGGGCCCCCTGCGTCCATTCACAGCCTCATGCTGTGCTCAGCCTTTAGGGAACAGGTAAAGAGTATCAATGCCCGTAGGCCAGTGGTTCTCAACCTTTCTAATGCCACGACCCTTTAATACAGTTTCTCATGTTGTGGTGACCCTCAACCATAACTGTAATTTTGCTACTGTTAATGAATCATAATGTAAATATCTGTGTTTTCCGATGGTCTTAGGCGACCCTTCTAGCAGAGAGCCACTGCTGTAGAGTCTAAGACCATCGGAAAACACATATATTTACATTACGATTCATTAACAGTAGCAAAATTACAGTTATGAAGTAGCAACGAAAATAATTTTATGGTTGAGGGTCACCACAACATGAGGAACTGTATTAAAGGGTCGCGGCATTAGAAAGGTTGAGAACCACTGGCCTAGGATAACCAGAAATACCTCTGTAGACAAACAAATTTGGGTTTATTGGTACTTGCTGCAACCAAGAAGAAATGGGGAGTATCTCAGTAAGTGGGGGCTATTTTAAGTGTAGGGGTATTGTAAGATTTGAGATATTATGTGAGGTGATTTTAGAAAGGTGCAGGGATTGAAATTTTGCTCTGGTTGGATGCTGTCAGGAAGTGGGGGCAATTCTAAAATTAGTCATCCTAATAATTTTTACCTTAAGAAGTGAGACTAAAGCTGTAATTGGTAAAGCAGCAGCAGTCAATCCGGCTAGACAGGGAAGGGTGGTGTTTGGTTATTTTTGTGGTTTGCACGGTGATCCTGTTTTTATCTCTGTCAGATACAATGGCAGTAGTCTTGTTTCATTTTGCTCTGCCATGGCCATAGAGTGACCCCTTCTGACATTGGTGTTCTGTGACATTGTGTGCATCAGGAGAACACCATGGCCCAGCAGCTAGTGCCAGGTCAGCTCCCAGCTGACGGCTGTCAGGGGCTGTCTTGTCTCTCTTAGGCAACTGCTTTCAAACCTGCGCATCTGGAGCGGGCTCCCATGCCCTGCTCCTTCCTTCATGGGTTAGCTTCTGTTTTCATTCCTTTCAATCCTTCATTTTATCAGCTTCTCACTCACCAGTTTGCTTACCTTCTTTCCCACAGTCGCCTCTTCTCTGGAGTAGCCAATGCCAGGTACCCAGACACCATTGCCTTGACCTTTGATCCCACTAACCAGTGGCTGTCTTGTGTATACAACGACCACAGCATTTATGTTTGGGATGTGAGGGACCCCAAGAAAGTGGGCAAGGTGTACTCGGCTCTGTATCATTCCTCCTGCGTCTGGAGTGTAGAGGTACGTGGGCTGGGATGGCTTGAGGCTGGCCAGGTTTGCTAGGATGCCGTTGTGAAGACGGAAAGTGGGATCCCCAAGTATAACGTTATGTTCCCGCTGCCTCCTTGTTTCTCTAGCAACATCCCTGTATCTCCACCTATCTTCAGATGGGTCCTGATGATTGAGCTTGAATTTTATGCTGCTATATCTTAGGCTTCTTCCAATGTGGCCCTGTTCATTCTTAGCTTTGCCTTATCTGAAGCTCAGTGATTTTGGACAAGTTAATGAACTTGACCGAACTTCAGTTTCCTCTACTGTAAAGTGATATACCTGATTCACCTAATTGTTCTAAGAAGTAAATGAAATAATGTTAACTAGGAGACATAGAAAAGTCCCTGGTATATAGTAGGTGCTTGGCTAATGTGCTTTCCCTTAGTGATTATTAAGAACATCTAATAATTATAAATTGCTTACTATATGACAGACACTAGGCTAAGTCTTGGCCAGTGAGATTATCCCTTTAATCTCATTTCCTTCTCCCTGGGCGAAGGATTGCTCTTTACCTGGAGATCTGACTTGGTTCCCCCTGCCACTTCAGGTCTACCCAGAAGTAAAGGACAGTAACCAAGCCTGCCTCCCGCCCAGTTCCTTCATCACCTGTTCCTCAGACAACACCATCCGCCTGTGGAACACAGAGAGCTCCGGGGTGCATGGCTCCACACTGCACCGCAATATCCTCAGCAATGTGAGCCCTGAGGCCTTAGGGCCCCCACTCTATACTTAGTATTCACATCCCCTCACCCTTCATACCATCTCAGGAATGGGGTCCCCAGACCTTGATCTTCCAGCTCTGATTTGACTGGGCTCTTTAAGCCAAAGGCTTATCTTGTCCAGAAATCCTCTTCCCTTGCAGTTATATTGGGTCAGGCCTGCCTTACCCACTTCTTCTCTGCATCTGCTCCACCAGGACCTCATTAAGATTATCTATGTGGATGGGAACACTCAGGCCCTGCTGGACACTGAGCTGCCTGGAGGAGACAAAGCTGATGGGTCCCTGATGGATCCCCGTGTGGGCATCCGTTCTGTGTGTATCAGCCCTAATGGACAGCATCTAGCTTCGGGGGACCGTATGGGCACGCTCAGGTAATGCCAGGCCTTAGTGGATACTGACTGTGTCTCATGGTGCAGGCTGGGGAGTTAGGTCCCCAATGACAGAAAAGTTTGGTTCAAAAAGATTGGGGGAGATATTTATATACAAGGGAAAGATAACTTTACAATGAAGAAATGCAGCAGAAACCATCCTCACACAGTGATCAAACTTAATATCTTCATGTCAGTATCATGAAGGCCATAATATGATATAGTAATAAGGACATAGCATTGTTTCTGTGGTATTCTTGCCAAAAATGCATACACTCATTCCAGTCATGAGAAAACATCAGACAAACTCAAAGTGAGGTACATGTGACAGAGTACCTATATTGATCAGTGCTCTTCAAAAGTGTCAGGGTCATGAAAGGTGAGGTAAGACTGAAGAACTATTCAAGACTGTACGAGGCTAAAGAGAAATAACAACTAAATGCAAATTGAATAGGATCCTTGATTCAGAAAAAAACATTGTGGAAAACTGGTGAAATTCAAATAAAGCTTTTTATTATTAGTATTGTATAAATGTAAATTTCCTGGCTTTGGTCATTGTGTACATTTGGGAAATCTGGGTAAAAGAAATATGGAAACTCTCTGTACTTATTACAACCTTTCTCTAAGCCTAAAATAAATAGAAAACTTTGGAAAAGGTTGGGGGAGAGGTTGTAGCAGAGAAAGCAGCATGAATCTCTCTTCCTGAAGCCTGGCAATGACCTCTACCATCCTCTCCTCATTTTTGCAGGGTGCACGAGCTGCAGTCCCTCAGTGAGATGCTGAAGGTGGAGGCCCATGACTCAGAAATTCTGTGCCTGGAGTACTCTAAGCCAGACACAGGTCAGGAGTATACCTGGTCCCTAGCCCAGAATGGCACAGGGCTCCTCCAGTCCTGCTAGTGCCACTTACCTCTGTCCTAGCTCTTGGTTGTGAGACTGAAAGTCCTTTGAATCATTTGGTGTCTTTGCAGGTTTAGAGGAGGACAGCTCCATCCCTGCTCCATGGGGCTCAGTTACTGCAGGCCTCTTTGCCTGGCTCAGGTAGGGGCCTGCTCTGGGCACTTGTGGGCTGATGAGTTCTTCTAACCCCAGGTCTGAAGCTGCTAGCGTCAGCGAGCCGGGACAGGCTGATCCATGTACTGGATGCTGGACGGGAGTATAGCCTACAGCAGACATTGGACGAGCACTCGTCCTCCATCACTGCTGTCAAGTTTGCAGGTGGGGGCAGGGTAATTGAGACACATTCTGTCACCTACCACCACCATCATCTTTACCCCTCTCCCCACTGCTACCTGCCTTCCGCCTCTGTGAGAAGGGTGTGCCTATCATGGGGAATGTTGGACAGCTGCTGGGAGGCCTGGGGCTGGATGGGAAGGCAGGTGGAATGTAAACTCTTAGTCCAGGGGATCCTGAGCCAGCCAGGTTGGCTGAGGATAGGGGTAAAGGAAAGCCCAGGTTTGGAGGTAAGCATCCTGATTTAATTGGTTGTCCCAGTCATATAGAGTAGCTTAGTAGGGGTGAAGTATGGGGGAAAGGCAGAGGAAAAGCTGGCCCCATGTGGTGAGAGCAGTGGGAATAACTAGGCCTCTCTCTTCCATAGCCAGTGATGGGCAAGTCCGCATGATCAGCTGTGGAGCAGACAAGAGCATCTACTTCCGCACTGCACAGAAGGTGAGGGGATGGGTTTCCTTGAATGGCGCAGTGAGGGATGCTGGGGGTCTCTACCATTCCCGTACCTGAGGTTATGAGGGGTGAAGAGAGAAAGCGCAGGGCCTGGTGAGACATTTGGGCTTGGGTCTGTCCATATGCTCCATCCCTGCAGTCTGGAGATGGAGTCCAGTTTACACGGACACACCATGTGGTACGGAAAACGACACTCTATGACATGGACGTGGAGCCCAGCTGGAAGTACACGGCTATTGGCTGCCAGGACCGAAATATTCGGTGGGCCTCTTTTTTTCAGAACATCTGACCACATTCCTTGATGCCCAAGGGGGTCAGCTCTAGACCTCTCAGTCCCCATGTCTGCCTTTTTGTCCAGGACTTTGTGTGACCCCTTGAGCCTATGGAATGAGTACTTTGCCTCACCCAAGGGTGGTAGTCCCTTTGGTGTAGGGGAGTGGCTCCTGTAGAGAACGTGGGAGTGAATTCTGGCATTTCTGCCACTCAGGTGTGCTTGATCATGACCTCTTCCTCATGTGAATGAGAGTGTGTTTCTTCACAGGATCTTTAACATCAGCAGTGGCAAGCAGAAGAAGCTGTTTAAAGGGTCACAGGGTGAGGATGGCACTCTGATTAAGGTAAGGGCCAGTAGATGGGCTCTGGCCAGAGAACAGGAGGATGGGGTGCTAGGTGGAGGCGAACCAGTGCTTCCCATCTTCTCCCAGCTGTGTGTCCCACTCCTCAGGTGCAGACAGACCCCTCAGGGATCTACATTGCCACCAGCTGTTCTGACAAGAACCTCTCCATTTTTGACTTCTCCTCAGGAGAGTGTGTGGCCACCATGTTTGGCCACTCAGGTGAGTGTAGCCCCAATACTCTACCGCTGGAACTTGACTCTTTCTTCCTTTAGTTTTTTGGACTTATCAGAGCTGCCTGCCCCTCCCTTCCAACCAACCCCGACCTCCACTGTTGGAATAGAAGCTTGGCTGGGACTTCAGGGGCTCATAGGCCATATTCCTTGTTCTTCACAGAGATTGTCACTGGCATGAAATTTAGTAATGACTGCAAACATCTCATCTCTGTGTCGGGGGACAGGTGAGCAGAAGCCACAGCACACCCTTCTCTATCGCGCCCCCCGCTTCACCTCATGATGTCTCTGGGAAGTAGGGCTGAACAGGGGTATTTCTTGGCTGGACCTGAGCCGGCACTACAGGGTGGCTCTGGTCTCCTTGTCAGTCCATGGAGAAGGGGAGCTAATAGTGTTGCTGCCCCAGAGTTCTGCCCTCCCCCCACCCTCACACAAGTCTGTGGCTCTACCCAGCTGCATATTTGTGTGGCGCCTGAGCTCTGAGATGACCATCAGCATGAGGCAGCGTCTTGCTGAGCTGCGCCAGCGGCAACGAGGGGTCAAGCAGCAAGGACCATCCTCTCCCCAAAGGGCATCTGGACCCAGTCGGTGAGAACAGAGTATGGGATTTGGGCCAGCAGTGGGTGGGCATCCACGTTGCTTGCTGTCATCTTACTGCTCCTCTTTGCTCTGGACCTGCCATTCAGCATCTCTATCCGCCAATACCTGTTTCTTACATGAAGACTTATGACATTGCCCTCTTTCCCCATGACCTTCCTTGTCTTGGACTCAGGCACGAGGCCCCATCGATGCTCCCTTCTGGACCAGCTCTCTCATCAGATAGTGACAAGGAGGGAGAAGATGAGTGCACTGAAGAAGAAGAACTTCCAGCTCTGCCCATGCTTGCCAAGGGCACCAAGAAAGAACCAGGTCTGTAGAAGTCTGGATGGGGCTAGACAGGCTCCAGTGGGTGTAGTGGCTGGATATACTCTTTCTGAGACTGTGGGGCTAAGAGCAATGTGAGCTGAGGAAACTGGAGCATCATTGTGGCCACATAGGGTATGGACTGGTGTGGGGCCAGGGTTCTGGGGTAGGTGGGCAGGAGACATTCTCTGACTGCCTGTCTCTGTCTAGCCTTGGTGCCCAGCCCAGCCCTGCCCCGAAGCCTGTCCCACTGGGAAATGAGTCGGGTAAGTCACCATTGTTAAAATGCCCTTTCAAGGTTACAGAAGTGAAGGAAGGTGAAAGCGGGCTCTCTGGGCTTGGCAAGGCATTTGGGTATGGGGTCTTCCCTCATGCTCCACCCTTTGTGTCCAAGGAAGAACCTTGTGGGAGGAGTTTGGGCGGCTAGGCTGGTCCCAGGTTGGGGATGATAAAGCTCAGGTGTTTCCTTCCTGCAAGGATTAGTCACTGCTAGGGGAAGCACTCCACTTGTTCAGCTGCCTGGGGGCCTGGGAGTAAATGTGAACAAAGAACACGTTTAGGTGGGGAGTAGAAAGGGGGTTTCTGAGCCAAATGGTTAGAAGTCAAGTTCAAGAAAATCAAAGACCAGAAATGTGGAGAAACTATAGTTCTAAAGATCCCAGGTTAGGAGGTAAGTTCAAAACTTCCAGATAGTTGGTGTAGCCAGAGGGGGGATAAACGCTTTCAGAGCAAGCCACAAGGCAGCTCAGTCCTCACTTGTCCATGTCGGGATTTCAAGCTCCCGCACCTTTCATTGTCCTGCAGCAGTTACCTGGGATGAGGGTGTGGTGTCCCTGATGCATTGTGACCAGGCCAGGTGTCTCAAGGCTGGGCTGTTGGTTTGTTCTTGGTGCTACGGACTTGGGGTCCTTGTTGGGGCTGTTTTCAGAGTACGGGACTTCTAGAAACTCCTAGCTTTGAGGTGTCCACAATACCAGATGAAGACCGAGACCAGAAGGTCCTCCAAGACAGGGCATAGAATGAAGCTAAGGGTATGAAGTCTGGAGCCAGACTGGTTGAGATATAACCTACAGGCAGGCCACCCACTGTCTGTGGGACTTGGGCAAGTTACTTAAGCCTGCTGTGCTTCAGTTCTCCCATCTGTAAATATGGGGATAATATTGGTACTTACTTCATTAGATGGTTGTGAGGTTTGAATGAGCTAATACAAGAAAAGTGGCTGGCACAGAGTTTGCTAAAACTCTTGTGTGATTGGCTTGATACTGTTACACCTCTCACACTCTTGCCCCACACCAGGCACAAGAGACAGTGGAGTTCCTGGGTCCAGTTCCTGCAGCCAACCAAAGACCCAGAAGAAGGGGGCGCTGGGCTCAGTCAGGCGTGGAGCTGAGCGTTCGCTCCATGCTGGATCTGCGGCAGCTGGAGACACTGGCTCCAAGCTCTAGGGGTCCTAGCAGGGACTCTCTGGCCATGACCTCATCTGGTTCTGGGAAGCATGGTCAGCAGGCCCCTGAGACCTTACAGGTGAGCCAGTTTCTCCTAGTTCCCTAGAGATCTCCAAGCAGCCTTAGCCAACAGCTAGAGTCGAACAGTTATGCTCGCTTTGCCCCAGTGGCACATGGGTAACCCAAATTGCAAATTCAGGGTGGGACTGGCCAGGCTGTGTGACTGTCTTAGGCGAGGTTCCTTGGGAGGCTGATGATAATACGTGGTGGATGGAGATTTGTAGTCAGAGTGCTAATATAGTTCTTCTAGAAGCTCAGGAACACTAGGTGGATCCCAGCCTGGCTTCCTGGTGTGTGTCCTTAGTTGGAGTACGCAGCTTTTCCCAGAGTTGGCATCCACCAAAACCTTGCCCACCTCTCCTCTTTCCCAGAGCTTCTGTCATATCAGCAACCCCGGTAATACCCCTTTGTGTGTTTCCAGAATGACAAGTCCCCTCAGCCTCACACTTCCCAACCTTGTTCCTGCCCCCACATTATCCGGTTGTTGTCCCAAGAGGAAGGGGTCTTTCCCCAAGATCTGGAGCCTACACCCATCGAAGATGGTATTGTCTACCCGGAGCCGAGTGACAGCCCCACCTTGGATACCAGGCAAGGGTTCTGCCACCACCAGACCCCTGGGGACATGCAGCCCACTGTCTTCCCTTCCCTTTGAGTGTTCTTGGGGCTTGCCTGCTATGTCACCACTTCCTCATCCCCAGTCCTGTCACAGGTGGAGGAGAAGGAAGGCAGAAGTTTAGGGGGGCTGCTGCTTAACCCTGCTCATTGCCTCCTCCACTGCTGGCCTTCCTGGCAGTGAGTTCCAGGTGCAGGCACCAGCTCGAGGGACTCTGGGAAGAGTGTACCCAGGCAACAGGGGCTCAGAGAAGCACAGCCCTGACAGTGCCTGCTCTGTGGATTATAGCAGCAGCCGCCTTTCCAGCCCTGAGCATCCTAATGAAGGTGAGGCTGCAGCCCTGAGGGAGGCCCAGAACCAGGCAGGTCAGTGGGCTGAGGTGGGCGTGGAGGCTCTGGTGGCAGATGGGTACAGATGGTGCTTTGTCCCCTCCGCCACTTCTAGACTCTGAAAGCACGGAGCCCCTCAGTGTGGATGGCATTTCCTCAGACCTCGAAGAGCCAGCTGAGGGTGACGAGGAAGAGGAGGAAGAGGAGGGAGGCACTGGTCCCTATGAGCTGCAGGAAGGCAGCCCCCGTACCCCGGACCAGGAGCAGTTTCTAAAACAGCATTTTGAGACTCTGGCCAATGGGGCTGCTCCAGGTGTGGTCACAGGGCCAGTGTAGGGCCTCCAATCTGCCTGGCTGAAAGGGAAGGTCCATCAGCATGAGGGAAGGTCCAAGGGCAGGCCATGCCCTGCCGTTGCCTTCCCCAGGGGGTAGAATCTGGGGCAAGGGTTTGCTTCAGTTCATGATTTCTGTCACCCTGGCAGGGGGCCCCGTCCGGGTACCAGAGAGGACAGAGTCTCAGAGCATCTCTTCACGATTCCTTTTGCAAGTGCTGACACCCCCACTCAGGTACTCCACAGCAGCTCTCACTCTGCCACAAGGAGCTCCACTCTCCTGACCTCCCAGTGCTTCCAGTAGGGCCAGTCCTGCCCCTGGGGCAGCATGGAGCCCTCCTCTTTCTAAGGCTTCCCATACCCACCAGTATTTTGCACTCCCAAGTTTTAGGTCAACTGCCTTGGCTGGCTTTGTGCCTGCCTGCCCTCTCTTAGCGTCTCCCCATCTTCCTCCTCCAGTCCTTCCTCCATGTTTCCTCCCTGTAGGGAACCATCCCCATCTTCCGCAAGCCTGGCACTGACGTTGAAACCAGTCCAGGTGCTGCAGGCTTCTGGTGAGCAGCTGAGAGGCAATGGTGCTAATCCTCCAGGAGCACCCCCAGAGGTGGAGCCCTCCCCTAGAAACCCTGGTCCCCAGCAGGCAGCCCCTGTGCTGTTGCCTCGCCGCCGTGTCAATGCGGACAGCAGCTGGATCTCCAAGAGCGTGGCCACAGCCAGCCCCTTTGGTGGACTCCAGAAAGCCCCGTCCATGCAGAGCCTGGCGCCACAGGGTGAGGGCCTGGTGGGCTCAGTGCCAGGGCGTGGGGAGTGGAGCATGAGCTGCTAGAGAAAGGAGGGCCTGATGCTGCCCTGTGTGCCACTCTGCTTACCACTGGGTGTCCTTTAGTGCAGCGGTCGCCAACCTTGCAGACCTCGCGGACCACCGGTTGGTGACCACTGCTTTAGTGGGCATGTGCAAGGCTCAGCAGGTCTTTGGGAATTGAGCCTTGGCATCTGAGACACCTTCCTTACCACCTGACCTGCATATGTTTCTGTCTCTTCTATAGGTGGGGCTCTTCTGCCAGGCCCATTACACTTACGGGAGATGGAAGCCCAGGAGGGCCTACGTTCCCTGCCCCAGGCTGATGACCGTCTGTCTCTGTCTCGACCCCACTCCTACCAGAACCCCACCACCAGTTCCATGGCCAAGATATCACGCAGCATCTCTGTTGGGGAGAACCTGGGCCTGGTGGCTGAACCTCAAGCTCCTGCCCCCATCCGGGTCCCACCACTCAGGCAGCTGGCCCTGCCCAGCCGGGCTCACCTGGTCCTGGACATTCCAAAGCCACTGCCTGATCGTCCTACCCTGGCCACCTTCTCACCTGTTACCAAGGGCCGGACCCCTAGTGAGGCAGAACAGCCTGGCTCCCCAGTGGACCTAGGAAAGGCTCACAGTCCATCTGAGAGACAGGCCTGTTTAGGGGAGGGTACCCCTCCCTGGCCTAGGACAGAATGCCAGGTTCAGCCTGGGTCCAACAGCCCTTGTCCCCAGCACATGCCGGTCGGCAGCCTCCTCCAAGACCCCGAGATCTTGCAGCCCCCACCCCCTGAGAAGACTCCCAGCCCCATGGAGTGCACCAGGCCAGGGGCAGCCCTAAGCCAGGCCTCAGGTGTGCACAGCTCCCCAGCTTTCATCTCCTGCCCCATCCTCTCTCTCCCGTCTCTGTTGGCTGTTCTCTGGCTCCATTCCATTTCTGTGCGTCCAGCCTCTGGCGTTTTTCGTCCTGTCTGCTCCTGTCTCGGTCCATAAGTCACACCCCTGATGGTGAGACACTCCTGCCAACCTTCATGATCTCTCTGACCCACTTGACCTCAGTGCCTTCTGGCCTCTGGGACTGGCCCTTTCCTTTGGACCTTATTTTCTTTGTGTCGGGAGGGTGTTGGGAAGGAAGAGGCAAGAGGAAGAGACTGAGGGCAAGTGGAGGGGGTATGATGCTGGAGGGTAGCCTGTCTTGCTCTGAGCAGCCATGGGTGGGGAGGCCAGAAAGGGCAGGTTTGCTGGGCCTGAGCTGTATCTGTCTCTTCCAGAACCAGTGGTAAGCATGGAGAAGTGCGAGCAGCTTGTGGCAGAGCTCCAGGGCAGTGTGCGCCAGGCTGTGCAGCTCTACCACTTGGTATGTTTTGGGCACCCACCGGTGGGGAGACAGGGCACGTCAGGAGTGCTAGCTCAGTATGCAGAATCTAATGATGAGGCTCTTCCACTGATGGGGGTGGAGCAATCAAGAACATCCTGGGCAGAGGACGCAAAGGGGTTAGAGGCCAGGTCAGGCCACTTGAACCAAGCACCTACTGATTATTTCTGACTAAGAGCTAGTGAGTTCCTTAGATCAGCAAGCGGGGTAGAGAGCCCATGTGTCTTATTTTGCTTAGGACCATCCCAGTTTATGCCTCTTGTCCCAATGTAATTATTAATAATATCCCTTTTCGTATTTAAAAACTATTTGGCTGCCCTGGACTATTCGCCTTAAAAGAGGAGTTACTAACAAAATTTAGATGGTGCCATCATGTGATGAGTCCTCTTTTGGGGTCACTCCAGAATCTGCCTCCATCACATAGCCTTTGGTCATACTTGCTGATCTTGGAGTGTGGAATTCCCAGTCACACAAGCTGGGCATGTAGTCCCTTCTTTGGGGGTGGGCTACCCAGGTGGAGCCCCTCCTTTTCATGCATCCGTTAACTGATCCCTCCACTGTTCCTCCAACCCACTTCTGGGGTCCTGTTGCAGGTGGCTAGCTGCAAGACACCCTCAGTGGAGCAAAGTCGCATCACCCAGCTCCTCAGAAACACCTTCTCTTCAGTGCGGCAGGAACTAGAGGCCCTGGCTGGGACAGTGCTGCCCAGCCCTGGTGGAAGCCCTGGGGCTGTAGGAGCTGAGCAAACACAGGCCCTGCTAGAGCAGTACTCAGAGCTGCTGCTTCGAGCTGTGGAGCGTCGCATGGAACGCAGACTCTGAATTCCAGAAGCCTGTCCCAAGTGAATGCTCCCGCTGTTCCAAACTAGCCCCTCTCCACTCACTAAAACCTGTGGGAATGCTTGGAGTGGATAGCAGTGCTCAGAGGGGAAGCAGCTTTCCCAGCTGCTCCTCGTGGAGTCCTGTATTTATTAATTTATTTCCCTGACTGTTGCCTCACTTTCTTGGAACTCCTGCCTCCACAACTCCTTCGGTAGCTCATGCAGGGGTTAGGTCTTGGGTTTTTGTCATCTTGGTGCTGTGAGGAGTAGGAGGGTGGCCTGCCCCATCTAGGGGAGATCAGGAAGGGCTGGCCCTCTCTCTTCTTAGAAGCCATTTGAAATTACTGCAGGGATCAGCTCCCTGGGGTGGAGCACTCACACAGGGTATTTTGTAGGTAGAGGTGAGAGGTAATGTGGTATTCAATACCCTTCAGCCAATAGCAGAGCCTTTCCTCTACCTCCACTTCCCCTCCCACACCAGCTGCCCTCTCCTGGCTGCCAGAGCAGGGTTTATCCATTTTTCTTCAATTCCTGGCAGTTCAGAAAGGCAGAGCCCTCTGGCCCTTCAGGGCATTCCCAGCCATCAAGAATGTATCAAGGCCTAAGCCCCCACATTCCACTCGTATTCCCCCTCCAAGAGGGCCCTAGCATTTTCTTTTTCCCTGTGCCCCCTTTCTGTCTTGGCCAGAACTTGTGGAGCCAGCGGTGGGACATTGCTGCAGGACAGTAAAGCCCTCTGCTAGGCAGACATGAAACTCTGGCTCCCTTCCTCGGCCCCTTGGCCTTCCCTATCCTCCAACTCTGGTCCCCAGCAGGCTGCTGGAGCCCATAGGCCACCATCTCCCTGCATCCTGAGTGATGCTCAGTTAGAAGCCTGTGTTGGAGTTTCCCTCGAGGTTTACAGGGCACTGGCCCACCTTCTAAAGACCTTGGCCACAGATGAAACACACACACACACACACACACACACACACACACACACACACACACACACACACACGTTGCATGTTTATTGCTAGAGTACTTGACTGACTCATGTGTGCCTGGTTTCCTCTCATGTCCTACCCCGTCTTCACCACCCTGGCTCATGTGGAATGCCTATCAAGCACGAAAAGGGGTGGAACACACTAAACCCAAATTCTGGGTTCTTGGTGTCCACAGTCTAAATGATATGAGGTGGCCCAAAGGATACTCGGTTTGGGTAGAAGGAGCCTCCTCAAAGGTAGTGCTGGACTCCCAGGGTGCTCTGATATTGAAGGTTGAGGGGAGGGAGGCACATGGGGTTGCTGCAGGGGCCAAGAGACACACTGGAAAGGTGGTAGGAGGGACAGGTAAGTGGTAGAGGTGAGGGGATGAATGAGAATTGGAAGGGCAGTTCAGGGTGAGGGGAAGGAAATAGGGCACAGTGGGCAGGGAGAGTAGGATCAAGTAGTGGAGCAGTTATTGACGTGTTGGGGTGAAGAACGTGTCTCTCGGCCTACTGCTTCCCCTGCCTCAGGTAAGGCAGGGCAGCTTTACTGTATATAACTCCAGGCCACAAAAGCCCATTCTCCTATGGACAGGCCTTTGGGTCCTACTGACTACAGGCAGAGGCTTAGAAAGAAGTTGGATTCTGAAGGGGGCCCAGCTCTGGGTCAGCCTGAGTGCACCTGAACAGATGAAGCCTATTTCACCCCATACTGTTCTCTACTACCACCTCCTCTATAGCTAATCTACAGAGAAATCGGCCCAAGAACTCTCACAGCTGAGGGTGGACCCCCTGGCAGGGCTGCAGCTATGCTAGTCAGGATGAGAAACACACTTCCACCTGTACCCCCAGGCCCAGCTGGCATACCGGCCACATCCCATCCCGAGTAGGGCTCGGGCTGGGCCCTCTGGGCTGGCTGGGTTCTTAGTCATACTTCACGAGCCTGTCCCTCACAAGGAGGAAGCAATACTCCAGCTAATGGTGAGAAGGCCGCCCTTTCCTACTCCTAGCCCAGCTTTTTCGGGGGCGGGAAATTGGGGGATCTTGTGGCCGGGTCGGTGCCCATCCCCTTCTGCATGTCTGAGGCCACTGGCAGTTGCCGTTCTTGTTCAGATTTGCCCTGACCCAGTTTTGAAAGCCCTTATTTATAACTTTTATACTTTGTCCAGGCCCTGGCGCTTTCCCTCTCCCCAGGTCTTACGGGACAGGGGCTGTTTTTAACATGTCAGTTTGTATTGATGTATGAACTGGTCAATAAACAATCATTTGTTAACTTTCCGACGCCAGCAAGTGGGGCAGACAACAGAAGGTGCTTCTCGCTCGCTGCATGGATAGTGGCATCCGGCGGTGCGCTGGGGCGGGGAGAAGGGGAGCTCTATCCAGGCAGCGGACTTCCTCTGTGGGGGCAGGATGAAACCGGAGCGCGGGTAGCTAAAGCCCTGGCGTGGGCCTCGAGGAGGGTGTGGTCTTCAAGAGGGGAGGGCGGGGCCTCGGGGAGGGGTGGCCTTCGGGGCGGTGGTGGCGGCGGCGTCATGGCGGAGGCGGCTTTGGACGCCGTGCGGAGGGAGTTACGAGAATTCCCGGCGGCGGTAAGGGGTGAGTGGGTTCGCTCAGGCTGTGGTGTCTGGCGTTGACTGCAGATCAATATCAGGACGCGGGAGGGACTGTGGGCATGCCGGGCCTGGGTCCCTGAGTCGCGTGGCCCTGGTGCTTCCTGGGCCGCTGACACCGGGGCGCACCCTAGTTCTTATCCTCGAGGAGCGCAAAACCTCGTGCACGGAACTGGTTGATGCCTCTCTGATCACTCTTCGGTCGAACCTCCTCCAAGCCCGCGGGTGGGGGGTTTCAGCCCCCCTCCTCCCGTGTTTGCACACACTCATGGATTCCTGAAGGGACTGACCATTCGGGTGCCATCCTGTGTTTCCCACAGCCAGCCCGCACTGAATAATCAGGGGTCCGTTATTGCCTTTCCCACCCTTTCCTGTTGTCAAGTTTTTAAGGTGGTCGGATTTTTCCTCAACCCCTGCTGGAACTCTAGTCAAGAATGGACTCCTCCCAGCTGGGGCGGTGCAGAGCTCGGGAGAATCGGGCAGCTGTGCAAATGATCCCTGGCCCCCAGCTGCTTGGTTTTTATTTTTCTCCCTCCCCCCCCCCCCACTTCCTTCCCCTCTCCTCTTTCTATTTTTAAGCGATTTCTCACCAATCAATAGAACATGGGCACATGACTTAAAAAATAACGGATTTATAACGTAAAGTAAGCTTTCCTCCCATTCTAAGCCCCAGCTTGCATCTTTCCCAAAATACTCTTTAGCCCTGGCCGGTAGGTCAGTGTTGCTCACGGGTTAGAGCGTTGGCCTGTGCACTGAAGGGTCGTGGGTTCAATTCCCAGTCAAGGGCTTGTGCAGGAGGCAACCAATCTATATGTGTCCCCCCTCTCCCTAAAAATCTGTGGAAAAAATATACTTGGGTGAGGAGTATCCAAAAAAAAAAAAAATGCTGTTTGTATCCACACACAAAACTGTATACCTCCCTTTTTATGCAAATGATAGCCTGTTAAACATACTCTTCTGGGTAATGTATCTTGGAGATCATTCCAAATCCCTATATCGAAATCTTTTTCACACCTAGGTACTAATGCTGTAATTTACTTAATCAGCCCACTCTTATGAGACATTTAGGGCATTTCCAACCTATTGTTTTCAGTAGTGCTGCAACGAATACTTTGAGTATTCATTTAACATATACAGTCATGTACTGCATGTGAGGCTAGGTAATTTCATTGTTGTGCAAGCATCATAGAGTGCATTTACACAAACCTGCATATTATAGCCTACTACTATAATTGTATGTGCTATACGTACTTTTATGTGACTGCCAGCATCACTACAAACCTATGGGACCACCGTTGTATTTGCAGTTCATTGTTGATCAAAACATTGGTAAGTGGCCCATATCCGTACTTAAAGCACTTCAGTGTGCCAGGGTCTGTGCAGTGTGTTTAGGATACATCGCTGAACAAAACAGATCTCTGTCCTCATAGAGCTTACAATTCTAAGTGAGGAGACAGACAATGAGTCATAGGCACACTGAATGAGTAAATTATATAGTAAAGAAATGTGTTACAGGATAAGTGCTATGGGGAAGTGGGGGACAAAGCAGAATGATAGACCTCAGTATATAGGGCTGAAGGGCAGGTTGCAAATTTAAATAAGATGGTCAGGATGGGCCTCCTCAATAAGGCTACATTTGAGCACAGGCTTGAAGGAGGAGAGAAGAGCATTAGGGTAGAGGGCAGGCACAAGCAAAGGCCCTGAGGGGGGAGTGTGCCTGGTGTGCTCAAGGAACAGTGAAGAGGCGTTGTGCCTGGAGCAGAGTCTTTGTGCACGTGTGAGGACTTTTGTTGGCTAAATTTCCTAGCAGAAGAATTTGGCCAAAGGCATTGTTCGGATCCCTTTTGAAATCCCCTCACTTTGAAAACCCAGGAGAAAACAGTGGTCATTCACTGACGCAGGGGTGGGGAACCTTTATTTACCCATCAGCCTTGGGTATTTATAACATCATTCTTGGGCCATACAAAATTATCAACTTAAAAATTAGCCTGCTGTATTTGGTCAGACACTTAATTAACTCACCCCAAATGCCACGGCAGGGCCGGACCACATGATTTCGTGGAGCTTATATGCCCTGCCTTATATGGCAGGCCGATGGTCCTGCTCTACAGGAAAAACTATCAAATGCTGAGAAAGTAAAACCGAAGTAACTACAGAAGGTACAAAGGGTTAAAAAAAGAAAAAAGTCAGTTTTCCTGTACTTAAAATATCCCTGGTGAGGACGATAGGAAGGTTTACTGAGCCCCACATTACCCCCATCCCCACTCCAAGGTGACTACTTTGATGGGCTGACGTGACTGGGAAGGCCCTTTGCCGGCTTCTTCCCTCTGCTCCCTTACCTGCGTGGCAGGTTTCATCTTACCCTCTGGTCCATGAAGCAGGCACACATGCCAGCTCTTTCATTTCTGTTTTCCTGGGCCCACCAGCATCTGTTTTTCCACTCAGTTCCAAGTTTTGATCTAATGACATTCACTTTCCAACTGATTGCAAAGCAAGGCAAAGATGACCAGTGAGATGCGGTTGTGAGAGACAGAGCATGACCTCAGAGGGGAAAATGAACGCAGTGGCCGTTTGCAGGAGGCGGTAACCACCCATGGGGGGGTTAAGGCATTCAGGCTAGACCTCAAGGATGAAAATAACAAAGTAAAGCCCTGTACCCTTCATAAAAGCCAGGAGACAGCCATTCTAGACTGAGTGAGCAGTAGGAACAAAGTTTGGTACTGCCTGAGGCGTGTGTGGTAAGGAGCAGGCACCAGACAGGAGGAAACCAGGCGGGAAAAGGAGGCTGGGCCTGAATGCATGACAAGGCAGGCAGTATTCTGTAAGGAGTAAGTGGTAAGTCATCAAAGGATTTTTTACTGGGGCTGTGACAAGATGAGATTGTATTTTAGGAAATGACGGGGGCCAGGGTGAGTGATGCTTTGAGAGGAAGTAGAATTAAGCCAAGGAAACAAGTTAGTTCACTGTACCAACCCTCCTGCCAGGAGATGTTGGAGACTTCCATTCAATCACTAAGCAAATATTTGCTGAACACTTACTGTGTGCTCGATATTACTCCAGTTCCCGGGGGTGCACCAGGGAACAAGACAAGCATCCCTGCCCGCAGGGAGCTCACATTCTACCAAGAGAGAGACTAGTAAGCAGTTGGATAAGTGAAATAGGCAGTGTGTTGGATGGTGATAAATGATAGAAAAATAAAGGGGCCTGGCTGGTGTGGCTCCATTTGTTGGAGTGTAGTCCTGTGCACTGGAAGGTCTCAGGTTCGATTCCTGGTCAGGGCACCTACCTACGTTACAAACTTGATCCCTGGTTGAGTTCAATCCTTGGTTGGGGTGCATACGGGAGGCAATCAATTTATGTATCTCTCTCACATCCATGTTTCTCTCCCTCTCTAAAATCAAGTTTTTTTAAAAAGGAAAAGAACAGAAAGGGTTTAAGGGTTATTGGGAGAAGGTGACAGTTTTTTAAAGGGTAGCCTGGCTCATTGCAGCATTATCTACAGTAGCCAAGATCTGGAAGCAGCCCAAGTGCCCATTAGTAGATGAGTAGATAAAAAAGCTGTGGTACATTTACACAATGGAATACTACTTAGCCGTAAAAAAAGAAGGAAATCTTACCTTTTGCAACAGCATGGATGGACCAGGAGATTATCATGCTAAGTGAAATAATCCAGTCAGAGAAAGACAAATACCCTATGATCTCACATGTGGAATCTAATGAACAAAATAAATTGATGAGTAAAATCAAAACAGAGGCATAGATACATGGAACAGACTGACAGCTATCAGAGGGGAGGGGGATTAGAGGACTTGCGTCCCTTGATACCTCCACATTGGCCAAGCCAAGTGCTGAGCACATCCTAGGTGCTCAGTGAGTATCACTGTTAGAAGGTGCTTTACACAGCCTCAGCCCACCCTTAACCTTGGGGCCTCAGCTCTCCTCATTCTGGAGCTCCCAGTGCCACCTCAGTGGCTCCCTTTCCTACTGGATGCCAGGAGGTTGGCCACTCCAGAGTGGGAAAGCCGAGGGTCCATGGTACAGGCCAGGCATGGTCCATGGAGGGTTTGGATTATGGGCTGAACAGTAGCCCTGGCCCTGTAAATTCTTGTGGCCCATAGTGGTGTGTTTGTGAGTATGTCATACTTTCTCCCTTACATGTCCCTCATTCTTCAATTTCTGGTTGTCCAGGATCCCTTGGTCACCAGTGGGCATTGTCTGGGGACACAGTGTGGCCTACCCGGAGGGCATCTCTGGTGCAGACAGTGGGGCAGCAGCAGGATGTTACTGCCTTCAGCCCCCGCTTCCCTCTTTCTCTCAGAGCTTAACGTGCCTCTTGCTGTGCCTTACCTGGACCAGCCCCCAACTCCACTTCACTTCTACCGGGACTGGGTCTGCCCCAACAGGCCCTGCATCATCCGCAGCGCACTGCAGCACTGGCCAGCCCTCCAGAAGTGGTCGCTCCCCTACCTCAGGTGGGGGCCGCCCCAGCGGGATGTGGGTGGTGCTTTGTGTCATCTCGGCAGGGGCCAAATGTCCATTCTTCCAGAGCCACAGTGGGCTCCACGGAGGTGAGTGTGGCCGTGACCCCGGATGGTTATGCGGATGCTGTGCGAGGGGACCGCTTTGTGATGCCCGCCGAGCGCCGCCTGCCCCTGAGCTGCGTGCTGGACGTCTTGGAGGGCCGAGCCCAACACCCAGGAGTCCTCTACGTACAGAAGCAGTGCTCCAACCTCCTCACCGAGCTGCCCCAGCTGCTGTGTGATCTGGAGCCCCACGTGCCCTGGGCCTCGGAGGCGCTGGGTGAGTGGAGATGGGGGACCTGCTTCTTCTCGTCACTGATGACTTGGCCCACATTCTTGGCCCTACAGGGTCAGGTGCTCTGCACTAAACGCTCACGTCCCCCGGCCTCCACTTCACGTCGATGAATGGAAGATTGCTGCCCCTTGCCAGTGGCCCACCTCTGCCCGTTCTCTCTGCCCTCTCCCTGTTTCTGCTGGGTCCCTAGAGAGCTTTGCCAAGGCCCACCCAAGTTCTGGCCCAGCATCGCTGTAAGGTGTTTATTCCGAGCCTCACCTTCAGGCCACCCTCCTAACCCCCTCTTCCTTCCCACCTCCAGGAAAGATGCCTGATGCTGTGAACTTCTGGCTGGGGGAGGCGGCTGCAGTGACATCTTGTAGGTATCAGGTGGAGAGGAGACCAAGAGTGGAAGGTTGGGCCTTACAGAAGTTAGACTGACTTTTCTCTAAGGTTTCTTCTGGGATTCTAGGCTCAGACACAAGCGGGATCCCCCTGGCAGCTCAGGTGGGGAAGGTACCTATAGCATTGGGGGTGAGGGCATTGTCCCTAGAGAGCTTTGCAAAGGCTGTCTAGGTCTGGGGGTGAACTCAGGAGAGCCCTGTTTGCTAGAATTCTCCTCAGTGGAAATGAGCCCAGGGCCTGGCAAGTGTCAGTCCCTGGAGGACAGAGATCAGAAATGCCTAAAACCCACCAGTCACCTTGACACCCCCTCACCTCTGCTCTGATGTGGCATGCTCTTCTCTTGGGGTGCCAGGCGCCCAGCATGGTTGTTTGCCTCTCTTGTGCCTGGCCCCTCATTCCTGCCCCGGGACCTCCTCTGTGTTGGCAGTGCATAAGGACCACTATGAGAACCTCTACTGTGTGGTCTCGGGAGAGAAGCACTTCCTGCTACATCCGCCCAGTGACCGGCCCTTCATCCCCTATGGTAAGGGGCTCTGCCTGCGGGGCCCTGGGCTGGCTGGTGCCCCAGGCCTGAGGTGTGGACAGTGTCTCTACTGCACTGGGACTCCTGACCTTGCCCTGTACCCAGGGAACAAGTATAAATGGCTGTGGCTGGCAAACTGTAGGCCACTTGAGGGTCCCCACACCTTCCTCCTTCTGGTTTCAGAGATGTACACTCCAGCAACCTACCAGCTAACTGAAGAGGGCTCCTTTAAAATGGTGGATGAGGAGGCCATGGAGAAGGTGTGTGTCTTGTTCCTGGGCCCCAGGGAGAGGGAAGGGTAGGAACCTGGCCTCTGAGGAGCAGGCACAAAAGAGCTGGTGTGGTGGCACCTTGCTCTGAAAAACCCCTACGTCTGGGGCCTCCCAGTGCTGAGCAGGGCAGGGCCCATGGCATTTACCTTAGGAAAAGGTGGAATTCGAGGGCCCGGGGCTTCGGGCCTGTTCCCTGGCATCCACTGTGTCCCCAGGTGCCCTGGGTCCCACTGGATCCGTTGGCTCCAGATCTGGCTCGGTACCCCAGTTACAGCCAGGCCCAGGCTCTTCGCTGCACGGTGCGGGCTGGCGAGCTGCTCTACCTGCCGGCCCTGTGGTTCCACCATGTCCGGCAGTCCCATGCCTGCATTGCTGGTGAGGAGCTCCTCAGTCACCCGGTGGCAGGGCATCTGGGAGATGGGTTAGGGAGGCTGGAGGTTAGACGGGGGACCCTCATGCTCAGGTCTCATTCTCCCTGCAGTGAATTTCTGGTATGACATGGAGTATGACCTCAAGTACAGTTACTTCCAGCTGCTCGACTCCCTCACGAAGGCCTCGGGCCTTGACTGATGGAGTCCTGGTGAATGAATGTTGCCAATGACAATGTGTGGAGAAGGTGGCGCCCCTCCCGTGCCAGGTCAATTCTAGAGGCAACGTGGAGTCATAGAGTGTGCTGGCTCCTGGCCCAGCTCGGCTTGCGGCTTGTGATCAGCTTTCAGGATCTCTGGAGGCGGCCTGGAGCAGGAGGGACCTGGCAGTCTGGGCATGGCTCACAGGTGAGGCAGCAGCCTGCACTGGAGGAGGAGTGGGGCGCCAGGTGCAGCACTGCCTCACCTCCATGACCCCGGGTGAGTGAGTGCCTCGAGCATTGGTGACTTGTCTGTAGAACAATGACGGTTCCTCCCTCCCGGGTGTTGTGAGCACTGGAGATGGGATCTGTGGGGCAGCAAGGCTGGCACAGAGGAAACGTTCAATAAAAGATGGCTGTGCTTGTGAGCCGAGACTCCCTCTGAAGTTGCCTTCTGTGGTCTGTGGGCTGGAAGGGCTGGGTAAGAATTTCAGGGTGGCTGTGATTGGGAGTGAGGGCTGGTCCAGGCCTGTGCCTGAGGAGCTCTCTGCGGCCAAGACCCCTGTTTGTGACAGCCATTGCAGCCCCTCTTGGCAAGCAAGCAGACCCCAGTCTTGTCGCCTCTTTGCGCTGGTCTCCTTGCTGTGGAGCCTGTATAGCTCTTCCTGGCTTTGTCTCGTTCCCCCAGCTCCAGGGCAGCTAGTGGGCTGTGGTGCCCTGAGGGTCACCTCTGTTCCTCCTCCGGAAGGAGGGGACAGAAGCCCGTCCCTCCTGAGGCTTCCTCTGTGGAAGGAGTGGGTCTCCGCGCTCAGACTCCCTCCCCACCAACCAGGCCCTGGAGTGGGAGCCCCCTTTCCTGAGCGCCAGCCCAGAGTCCTCACCCCCCAGCACCAGCCCAGGGCTGGGGTGGCCGCTTTGAAGGGCTGTTTCATAGGACAAACCACGCCCCTGCCAGGTCATGATGGGGCCTGGGGCATTCCTCAGATTGGCCAACCGCTTTGGCCAGACTGGGTATTCCTGTCGTACTGGCATAGGGAGATTGCGAAAGGCCCTGCCATGGGGGGCAAAGCTCTTCAGTTTGCTGCTTCTCTGGGCCCATTCCCTGCTTTCCAGACCCAAGTGGCTCCTGCAGACCCCACCTTCCAGTCTCTTTCTGCTCAGCCTCAGACAGCGAGCTCTCCTAGGGGCCCCCTTTCCAGGTGAGAGCTGGGAGAGCAGGGCTGGGTGGGGTGGGCACAGATGCTGATGGCTGGAGAGGATGGGTCTTTGGGGTGTTGAGCCCCCCCCACAGGGAGGCCAGTGGTTTCCTATGGGTTTAAGATGCTTCATTTCCTGTACAGGTAGCTGATCCAGGAAAGAGTGGGGCTTGGGTGGGGCAGAGGCAGTGGGGAGGGACAAGGGAGGAGCTTGGAGCCAGCTGGGACATCCCTGGCTCTGGATTAAAAAGCTGATAGTTTCAGTCCTCCGGCCACTGCCTGTCATACCTGGTTCCTGAGGACTCTCCGCCTCATGGCTCTGGCAAGACAGGTAGGGAGCTGGGCTCCACTCTAACCCCTGGTCCCCCCGAGGCCTGGTTTTTGCTGATTCTTAGCAGAACTGTGGGCTTCTTGGACCAGGGTGGTGAGCAGAAGCCAGGGAAGAGGCAGGATATTGGGATGAGGGACTGTCCTGAGTTCCTCCTGCCTTAGGGAGAGGCTCCAGGCAGAGCTCCCTGGCACCGTGGACTTGGGCCCTCGTAGCTCAGTCCCGGGGCCCCAGAAGGAAGTGGCTGCTCCTCTGACTCAGTTGCTTGGGGTGGGAGCCCCAGGGCTGACACTGCTATTAGATGAGCTTCCCCGGCCCTTCTCTGGACTCCATCATCCACCAGGGCCCTTTCTGAGGCAGGGCTGAAGGCCAAAAGGAAGGATTGGCTGGCACAGGTTTTCCCCACCTTGTCAACCTGCTAGGGTCACATCCCTAGACTCAGGGTTATGGGTTTAGATGGAGCTGCCTGAGGACCATTGTTAGCCAGGCCTTGTAGGACCTGAAGGACTTGACCACCTGTGGGTAGTCTGATCTGGTAATTGCTGTCCCTACCTTAGTAGAGAGCCCATTTCCAGAATTGTGCCCTGGCCAGGGGTGGGGAGTATGGGGGGCAGGGGCAACTCAACAAGGGGGCGCAAGGCCTGACAGTCTCTTTCCTGCCCTGCTGCCCAAGACCAGCCTGGGGCTGCTTTTCCAGGGTGAGCTGGGGAAGCGGGTGAAAGGAGACTATTAGTATCAGGAACTGGAAGCAGGTTAGTGCGGGGATTGAGAGCACAGATCTGAGCTAGCCTGGTCCAATCCTGCCCTGAACCTCAGGCCAGTGCCTACTTTGCTTCCTGTTTCGATGTCCTTGTGGGGTTGGTCATAGGGTGGTTGTGTGGTTAAATGAGTTAATGTACAAAATGGGTCCAGAGCCGGCCAGAGCTCTGTGTAAGCATTGGCAGGAGTCGTCAGCAGGTACCAGCCTCTTCAGGCCTGTGGCTGGGCAGGGCTGGGCCTTTGGGTTCAGGACTAGGCCCCAGCCTCTCCTTAGGCCCTGGTCTCCTTTGGGTCTCTGCCTGCAGCAAACCTGTCCCTTTCTCTCTCCTCTGCAGGCAAAGGTGCCCGAGACGTGCCTGCTCACCATTCGTGTCCTACAGGCCCATGGCCTGCCCTCCAGGGACCTAGGTGAGTGCTGCCCAGGGTGGGTAACAGTGCTGCCGTGGCATTCAGAGGTGGGCAGGGGCAGTGCGAAGAGATGGGAGTAGGGCTGAGTGTGCAGGGGGGTCCTGGAGAGGGTGCCGAGGGAGGACTGCAGGAAAGTCACAGTCGGGGCTCTGCCTCTGCTCTTCCTGCCTCCGCTCTTCCTGCCTCCAACCCGGTCCCATTCCTTGGTTCTCTGGGTCTCCTGGGCTGCCTGTGATGGAGGGACAGGCCTGTGGGGGCTGAGCTGGGAAGGGCTCTTGGCAGTCACCGGGTGCTCGTGCCTTCTTCCCACAGTGACTGCCTCTGACTGCTATGTGACTCTGTGGCTGCCCACGGCCTCCAGCCACAGGCTGCAGACACGCACAGTGAAGAACAGCAGAAACCCCATCTGGAATCAGAGCTTTCGCTTCCGCATCCACAGGCAGCTCAAGGTGGGCCTGAGTCACCCCGGCCCTTCTCACTGACCCTGTCCACTGCCACTTTCCCCTCCCAGCCCCTCACTCCCCGTCCCACTCACCTTCCTCTGCCACCCCTCCTTCCTGCAGTTCCTCACTCTGTTCCCCTTCCAGAATGTCGTGCAATTGCAAGTTTTTGACCAGGACCTTTTGACCAGTGATGACCCCATGTTGTCGGTGCTGTATGACGTGGGGACTCTGCGGATTGGGGAGTCCCGCCACGAAAGCTTCCTCCGGAGCCCTCAGGCAAGGCTAGGGCAGGGCAGGGGAGGGGAGATGCTTGGGAGGGTGACTGGTACATGTGGCCCTCTTCTCCAGGAGCTACAGTCCCCTGAGAAGCAGTCCCATCCCCAACCCTCTTTCTTGACACCTAAGCCCAGGGCAGCTTTCTTGGGGCGGTGCAGAGAGGGTGGACGGAGCAGCCTGGTGATGGATAATCGCTGTCCCACCACGGGTCCCAGCCCCAGCTGGTGTTTGGGTTGGAATCTGCGCGCCCCCCCCCCCCAATAACTTCCTCCTTTCCTCCCTTCTCCCCCTCTCCCTCCCACTTCACCCTTTCTAACTTGCTTCGTTCTCTGTCCAGGGTGAGGAGCAGCTGGAGGTTGAATTTCGGCTGCAGAGTCTGTGAGTCAGGGGCCATGGGACAATCCTGGGTGGGAGTGCTTCCTTCTGGGAGGGACAGCGCAGTGCACTAGAGCTGACACCCTTCCCTGGGGGACATCCAGCGGTAGAGGAGGAATGCCCGGCTTCCTTGGGGGGACACCTGGGAACCGGGACCCCCGCTTAGGGTCACTGGGGTTCTTTTCAGGACTGACTGTGCCGAGCAGCTGGTCAGCAATGGCATCCTGGTGGTGAGTCTAGAACCCCTCCCTGCAACCACCTGCTTGTCCTCCTCCCCGAGCTTCAGGCCCACCATGGGGGTGGGGGGGCGGGGGCAGAGCTGGATGGAGGGGGGCGGGCCTGGGATTTCAGTTCCTCAAGAGGATACAACCTCAGGGAGTGTTTGGTGCCTCAGGCCAAGGAAATAAAGTGCTGAGGAGCAAGAGCCAGGGTGCTGGGCGGTGGGAGCCTCTGGCAGGTGTTCACATCGGGCTCTCTCATGACTCAGGCCCGGGAGGTCTCCCGCTTGCATGTTCGCCTGGAGGAGGCTGGGGACCAGAAGGGTGAGTCCCTGACCCCCTGCAATAGCTCTCAGCCCTTTCTAAGGGGGCCTTGCACTAGATGTCCTCTGTCCTCAGGCAGGAGCAGGGTTAGGGGGCAACTTCATGCTGGGTCTTTTCCTCTTGTTCCTCATGGGGGCTGCGGAGAGGGCATTCCATCTCCAGCCTCGTCCCGGGCCTGACGCCCATCTCAGTGCTGGGAGCGACGTGCCCGAGGCCCCTTAGGCAAGACCAGGGCCTCTGTGGGCTCAGATCCTATTCCCAGCCTCTCTGCTCTGGTTCCTGTTTCCAGGGTCAGAGGGCAGAGTTCAGCTTGTGGTTCCTGGATCCTGTGAGGGTTCACAGGAGGCCTCGGTGGGCACTTCCTCCTGCTTCCACTGCCTGGCCTGCTGGGAACCGGAGCTGAGCGTTCACCTGCAGGTAGTGTGCCGTGGGCTCCGTGAGGCGACAGAGCCTTTCCCCTCCTGCCCTCAGCACCTGCTCCCACGGTCCCTGCTCTCACCTGGAGCCCCCTCACGCCTGGCAGGCCCACTGGGAAGAGTGTGAGGCTGACGTTGACCTCGTGGCCCCCTCCTGCTGTTCCTCTGTCCCTCCCAGGAGCAACTGGTGAAGTCCCTGCTGGGAAGGAAAGGTAGAGATTCTTAGTTCTTCTTTCATGCTCCTGCAGGATGCCCCCCAGGAGCAACTGAAGGTGCCCCTCAGGGCCCTGCCCTCTGGCCAAGTGGTGAGACTCGTCTTCCCTACGTCCCAGGTACTGGTCACCGGAGGAAGGAAGCCAGTTGCACAGGCAGGGCCGGCCCAGGCCTTGAAGGGCTGGCCTGCTTCTGTAGCAACTTTGTCCTCGATAAGTGCTGGACCAGGCCCTGGGGCGGGGGTCCTCTGAGCGTCCCTGCCTTCAGGTGTCAGGCCTGGCCCCCAGGGAGATGGCTGTGGGCCCAAGGGAGCATGGGACATCGTGGGTGTGGCTCGGGTTGGGATGAGAGGAACAGGGTGGCCCACCTTTGTGACTGGAGCATTCATGTTTTCAGGAGCCTCTGATGAGGGTGGAGCTGAAAAAAGAAGAAGGGTGAGAGGCCGGGCTGGGCACTGGGACAGTTCCGGGGAAAGCAGCTGGGACAGGCCGACGGTCAGGCACTCCGCCTGGAGGAGCGCAGAGGAGCGAGGTGGGGGGCTTCCTGCACAACCGCCTGGCTCTTCTCTTAGGTGCTCGGGTTTGCTCCCACGGCGGAGCACGATGTGTGGGAGCCTGAGCAGATAAAGGCTCTTTTTCACATTTTACTTGCATTGGTCGGAGCGGTGTGTGCCTAGCCCTGTGCCTGACTCTTAGGAGACACTTGATAAACGTTTGGCTGGAAAACAGGTGGGAGGTGAGGAGAGTAATTTGAGGCACAGAGAAGGCAAGGAAAGGAGAGGAGAGAGAGGTGCCACTTCAAGGGGCAGTCAATGTCGGGGGGGGCGGGGGGCCTTAGCTGACCTTCACAAGACCAGGAGTCACATGCCTGCTCACCACGAAGAGGTGGGAACTGGTTTCCGTCCCCTCTGGAGTTGCTTTTGAGTGGGTGAGGGAGGGAGGCTGAAAGGTGGAAGTGTGTTGGGTCCCACCAGGGCCTGTCTGCACCTCGGACTCCAGAGGGGTCTCTTCAGTCACCAGTGAATCCTCTTGACCACATTCCCCGTGTGTCCTCGTGTGGGTCTGGGTCCCCCCCGCTCCTCCTCACATCTATCCGTGCCACACTGCTGCCAGGACACAGAGGCGAGGTGAGAGATGGGAGAGGAGAGGAGAGAAGAAATGGCAGTACGCATGTCAGGGAGGCAGACCCCACTTCCTCTCTCTGACGAGGCCCAGACGCTGCCTCATGGTCCCTTTCCACGCAGACCGAAGGAGCTGGCCGTGCGGCTGGGCTGCAGCCCCTGTGCTGAGGAGCATGCCTTCCTGAGCAGGAGGAAGCAGGTGGTGGCCAAGGCCCTGAAGCAGGCCCTACGGCTGGATGGAGACCTGCTGGAAGATGAGGTCCGAGGGCTGGGCTGGATGGGGCAGGTGTCCTCGGGCTTGCTTGGGCCCAGAGTCTGGTGCTGAATGCTGGAACTGCTTGTTCCCTAACCAAAGGCGCTGGTGCCAAGCCAGGCTCTCCCTGCCCTCTCCCTTGATGTTATCAGGAGCTTGGTCACATCAAATGTGGAGCATTGCATGAGACCTTTGGAGGTTTAAGCTGCCCCACTTGGCTAGCTTTCCTTCTCGTTGTTTCTTGATCTTTGGCCTGGTCTAGGTTGTGAGGCTGGGCCTGGTCTGACTGGTCAGTAAGACATACAGCCCGCAGGCTGCCTGCTGGCCTGGCATGGTCCCTGGAGGTTCAGGTCAGCTCTGGCATCTCCTAGAGAGACGGCCTCTCCTTGGGAGAGGATGAGGAGTGGCTACATGGGAGGTTTTTGAGATGGCCCTGGAGCTCCCAGAAAGTGACCACCAGACTACTAAGGGGTTAGAGGTGAGGAGATGAGGCTTGGTCTGGTCCGGTCCATTTTCCCTGGAGTTCTTAAAATCAGACAGACCTGACCCTCAGGAGGCTACTCCTCAGCAGGCCCGACTAGAACTGGTCCGAAGAGCCCTGATTAGATCATGAGCCCTGATTGATGTCAGAGAGGAAGGGAGAGGGAGGGAGAGATAGAAACAACAATGACCGAGAGAGAATCATTGATTGGCTACCTCCTGCACGGCCCCCACTGGGGATCGAGCCAGGAACCGGGCATGTACCCTTGACCGGAATCCAACCCGGGACCCTTCAATCCGCAGGCCAGTGCTCTAACCACTGAGCAAAACCAGCTAGGTCTTGATTAGATTTTGAGCAACCTTAGCTGTGGGTGAGCTGAGCGGCCCCTTGGATTACTACCTTCTGTTCCTGTGGCTTGGCCTTCCCCCTCCCTAAGGTGTCTCTCTCTCTCTCCCTCTCTCTCTCAATGTATTTTTATTGATTTTAGAGAGGAAGGGAGAGAAAGAGAGAAACATCAATGATGAGAATCATTGATCAGCTGCCTCCTGCACACCCACTACTGGGGATTGAGCCTGAAATCCTGGGCATGTGTCCTGACTGAGAATCAAACCTTGACCTCCTGGTTCATAGGTCAATGGCTTAACCACTGAGCACCCCTGCTGGGCCTAGGGCCTCTCTGAGCCTGGCTGTCTTCTCTTTCAGATCCCAGTGGTAGCTGTTATGGCCACTGGTGGTGGGATCCGAGCAATGACTTCCCTATATGGGCAGCTGGCCGGCCTGCAGGAGCTGGGCCTGTTGGATTGCGTCTCCTATATCACAGGAGCCTCGGGATCCACCTGGTGAGCTGGCGGCAGGTGGGGAGCAGAAGCCTGGGGGGTGACTGGCTGGGTTGTATTAAGGGTTGCAGTGGTGAGGCTCTTAGACTGCACAGGCCTCTCTGACCGAATGGGAAGGGCCGAGAGAATGCGTGTGCTGGAGAGGAATGCACTCAGGGGCCCTGGGAGGGCCCCTGCCAGGCTGTCGTCCCAGGCCAGAGCCCACTGGGTCCTTGAGTGACGGTCTCCCTGGCCTCGGCTTTCCCAGGGCTTTGGCCAACCTCTACGCGGACCCAGAGTGGTCTCAGAAGGACCTGGAAGGGCCCACTGAGTTGCTGAAGACCCAGGTGACCAAGAGCAAGCTGGGTGTGCTGGCCCCCAGCCAGCTGCAGCGCTACCGGCAGGAGCTGGCCGAGCGTGCCCGCCTGGGCCACCCGACCTGCTTCACCAACCTGTGGGCCCTCATCAACGAGGCGCTGCTGCATGATGAGGTGGGGGCAGGGCGCAGCCTGGGGAGCAGAGTGGGTCTCCAAAGCCACGGCAAGGCCCAGAGGTGGGAGCAACCCGGGCAGCGGGGGTTGGGGAGGCTCAAGCACCAGGAAGTCATGGCTTTAGGTTCAGATCATCTCCCCACCCCTGCTCCAGCCCCATGACCACAAACTCTCAGACCAGCGGGAAGCCCTGAGTCGCGGCCAGAACCCTCTGCCCCTCTACTGTGCCCTCAACACCAAGGGGAGGAGCCTGACCACCTTTGAGTTTGGAGGTGAGTAACCTGGAGCTGAGATGCATGCTTTTGTGGTTGGTGGGGTGAGGGGGGTGGGTACTGTACCCACTCTCTGGGCCAGGCCCCATGCTTTCCAGAGACTGTCATTCAGGCTTTGGGATGCAGGCAAGGGCCTTGGGTCTCAAGCCCAGGGTGCCAGTAATAAGGCTGAGCCTTCAGGTCACCAGGATGCCCTGGCGTGAAACTGTGGTGGATACATTGGTACCGAGGGTCCTCAGGTTCTGGGCCCCCTGGTAAGGCTGTGTGGCCTCCTCACAGAGTGGTGCGAATTCTCCCCCTACGAGGTCGGCTTTCCCAAGTACGGCGCCTTCATCCCTTCCGAGCTCTTTGGCTCCGAGTTCTTCATGGGACGCCTGATAAAGCAGCTTCCTGAGTCTCGCATCTGCTTCCTGGAAGGTGAAGAGGTTGGAAGGCTGAGGAGCTGGGGCCACAGGGAGAATGGGCCTGGGGGTGGAAGGCTGAGGAGCTGGGGCCACAGGGAGAATGGGCCTGGGGGTGGAAGGCTGAGGAGCTGGGGTAGAGGGAGAATGGGCCTGGGGGTGGAAGGCTGAGGAGCTGGGGCAGCAGGGAGAATGGGCCTGGGCTTGGGGTGGGGTGGGCCTTGACCTTCCCAGTTCAGTCACTGCGATGTTTCCTGGCCCAGGACAGGCCTTGGAGAAGGGTCAGGTTGTGATGGGTTGGAGGACTCTCCCCCATGTGTCCCCTGTTCTCAGGTATCTGGAGCAACCTGTATGCAGCCAACCTCCAGGACAGCTTATACTGGTCCTCTGAGCCCAGCCAGTTCTGGGACCGCTGGGCACAGGACCAGGCCAGCCTGGGTAGGTGCCTGACTCCTTGTAAGGATACGGTGGGGCAGCCCGTGGGGCTGTATTTGGGGGAATGTGGACTCTTGGGCCTTTGGGAGTCCACAGAGGCTGGAGTAAAGGCCCAGGGGTACCATTTCCTGAATGACACCCCACTTCCTCCCCTCTTGACTGTGCAGACTGGGAGCAGGTCCCCCTTCTGAAGATAGAGGAGCCTCCCACGGTGGCCGGCAGGATAGCCGAGTTTTTCACTGACCTTCTGACACGGCGCCCACTTCCCCAGGCCACCCACAACTTCCTGCGTGGCCTCCATTTCCACAAGGACTATTTCCAGCATCCTCACTTCTCCAGCTGGAGAGGTACCTGCTTTCTCCCCCAGTCTCAGCTCTCCAGAGTCATCCCATGGCCACCTGAGCCTTGGGTCCTTGGTCCAGATACCCACCTGTGGGAACTCCTTTCACATCCTGCGTGGTTCAGGGTTCCGGTTCAGGGTTCGGGTTCTGGAGAAGGCCGCACACAAATGAAAAGAGACTAGAAAAATATTAATTTGGGAAATGGGGCCAGGCGGAAGCCCAACTCTAGTGGGAGGACTACCTTTGCTTTGGCCTTGCCATCCCTTTTATTCAGGTTTGGGATACACCCATTGCCCTTAGGCAGGCAATTCTATAACAGGCAGATTATCTCATCAGTGAGGATTTACATGATTATTTGGTGGGGAAGTTGCTTCAGCTACCATTGTCTCAATTAGATAGGGAGTGGTTGCTCTGACCTTTCAGAGCTTCAAGGTTGACCGGCCTTCCGGGTTCCTTGTCCACACCTTTCTAATTAGTGAGACAGTGATGGTTTCCGGCACTCACCTCCTAACACCTTGTCCCCATGCCCTTTGAGCTCAGTTCCCTGGGCTGCTTGGAGTGAGAGCCCTGTTTTCTCTCCTTATGTTGGGGATCAGGGCCCATCTTCAGGGCCTCTGGAAGTGAGGTGTTGCTTTGGTGAGAGCGGGGCCAGAGGGCAGGGTCTCCACCAGCAGCAAGGAGCTGTCTGTCATTAGGCCCGAGGGGTTGGTGCCCTGAGCCCCTGTGACAGCTGCTTCACCCTATCCCCCCAACCATTCCAGCCACCAAACTGGACGGGTTCCCCAACCAGCTGACACCTGCAGAGTCCCACCTTTGCCTGCTGGATGTCGGCTACTTTATCAACACCAGCTGCCCGCCCCTCCTGCGGCCCATGCGGGACGTGGACCTCATCTTGTCGCTGGATTACAACCTCCACGGAGCCTTTCAGGTGGGCTGCGGGCAGGCTTGGGGGGCGGTGGGCAACCCCAGGCTCGCCTGCCATCCGGGCTTATGTTTCTAGAGCCATCTGCTTTGGAGCCCAGTGTCTGGCCCTTCGGGGCTGTGACAGTGAATGGGAAACAGTTCATAAAATCCACAACCAAGGGAACCCAGCTGCCCAGGAAGTGGGAGCGATGGGGGAACCGGCAATGTGGTTACATGTATTTTACATTTGGGTCCCTTTTGCTGCTCCCCAACCCCGGTTGGTCCCTGGACCTCCAGGGTCCCTGCTTTGAGTGTCTGTGCTAGTCCAGGGAAGGTTTTTGCCTCCCAGTTGCAGTATCGGGCTTTGTTAGCGCCCCATTCAGGTGAGCCCCGTGGAGCTGCAGTGGAGGGCTGTCAGGTTTAGAGCCTTTTTCTATCTGGCCTGGCTCCGCTGGGTCCACCAGAGTCTGCTTTGGTCTCTGGGCACGAAGTCCTGAGTGTCGGTGGACCTGCACACTCAGTCAGCCTGCTGTTGAGGACCCTGGGCAGCCCTGGCCAGTCTCTCTGATGCCACTCTGCCCGCCTTGCAGCAGCTGCAGCTCCTGGGCCGGTTCTGCCAGGAGCAGGGGATCCCGTTCCCACCCATCTCGCCCAGCCCTGAGGAGCAGCGCCGGCCTCAGGAGTGCCATCTGTTCCTGGATCCCGACTGCCCCAAGGCCCCTGCCGTGCTGCACTTTCCCCTGGTCAACGACTCCTTCCGGGAGCACTCGGCCCCTGGTGAGCCACCATCGCCCCACCCTCCCACCTCCATCCTGTATGCCTTGCCGAAGGTGACCCCAACCCCCTCCACCTCTAGTGTGTTTCCCTCCATGCCTGGCTGCACTCCCTCCCCACCAGGGGTCCGTCGGACAGCTGAGGAGAAGGAGGCTGGGGAGGTGAACCTGTCTTCATCCAACTCCCCCTACCACTACTCGAAGGTGACCTACAGCCAGGAGGACATGGACAAGCTGCTCCACCTGACGCATTACAACATCTGCAACAACCAGGAGCAGCTGCTGGTGGCCCTGCGGGAGGCCGTGCAGCGGCGGAGGCAGCGCAAGCAGCGCGGCCCCAGTGAGGGCAGCACCCTGGCGGGGGGCTCCAGCCCCTGACTCTCTTTCAGGCTCGGTCCCCATCTGTCTGGCTGCTCTGGTTAAGTTGGGGCAGAGACCATCATCACCAGGTGTTCTGGAACCTCTGAGGGGTGGATGGCCCTGTCGGAGGCCCCCAGCCCTCTGAGGGGCTCCCCCACGGTGTGTACCCAGCAGCACCCAGATGTGGCACTGAAGCACCAGCAAGCCTGCCACAGACACCCCCGGGTAGGTTGGGCCTTCTGAACGGGCTGGAGCCTGGTCCCCGTGATGCGGGCTGGAGACAGCTTCCTTTTGAGTAAGGTGAAGATTCTGTGTCAGCTGGGGGTTGAGCTGGGGAGCCTAGAGCAGCACTGACCCGATTTGTGTGAGGGCTCAAAGCCCACCTTGTCTGTTCTCCCTTGTTACCTTGAGTAATTGTACAGTGTAAAATAGAGCGCTTTCTCTGTCACAGAGGCTCATACAAATGTGAGGCATTATTGAGATCCTGTCATTGCTGCCAAGAAGGGACATGTTATTGCAGCCTCTTGGTCACACAGGGCAAGACTGGTTTAAGAAACAAGACGTTTTCCTGGTTGCTGGTTCAGTGGTTAGAGAGTCAGCCCTCACATTGAAGGTCTGATTCCCAGTCAAGGATGTGTACCTGGTTGCAGGCTGATCCCTGGCCTTGGGCGGGGTGCAGGTGGGAGACCACCAATGTTCTGTCTCCTCTCCCTCCCTCCAAAAAAAATCAGTGGAAATACTGTCCTCGGGTGGTAGGCTTAACAACAACAACAAAAGACGTAAGATGTCTCCCCAGCCACCTCATGGAGCTAGTGAGTCCGCATGGGCTTCCCCTGAAACATGGCTCATCTGCCCCTGGCACCCTTTCTAAGCAGGCAGGAGTCCAGTTTGACCTGGGGGGTGGGAGGTCTCTGCTGCAGCCCTGGCCCTGGCCAGGGACCCCGGGGTGTGGCTGGGGTCTCATTAGGGGACTTCCTGTCCCACAGTAAGGATGGCCAGACCTGGGACCAGAAGAGCCAGAGAGACCAGTGGCACAGCCTCACCCAGCTGTGACCCAGGACACCTGTTTGTTCCTGAAGTCAGGAGGGCCCTGAGGGCGGAGTCTCATTCTGGGGCCGAGAGGGTGTCCTCACTTGTGTCCCTGAGGTTTGGTGGTACCTCAGGGTTTGCTGCAGGGCCCAGACCTGTGGAGAGAACAGGAGGCAGTGTGACTGTAGGACCCAGTGACCTCAGAATCTCCTCCACACATTCATGCCTCAGGCGACTGGCTTCCCTGGGAACATCCTACCTCCTCCCGACATGCATGTGGGATGGGTACTGGGAGCTGACAGGCAGCTGCCTGAGAGACCAGGTGTGAGGTGGATGGGAGATGACCGGTTCTCACTGCATCCGTCTGCCCTGGCCCTGTAACCCTAGTCCCTGTCCTGGGCCGGTGGCTAGAGTCACAGAGCAGAAGAAATGGCAGCCTTAGAAGCCACTGTGTCCAGGACAAGGCCATTCACTCAGCCACACGTCACCTGAATCATAAATTGGGATCAGTGGGCCCTGCAGGAGTGTGATTGGGTAATTTACTGGAGACCAGTTGTTCTGCCTCTGTGAGCGCTCCCCCAGCTTGAGCTGTGTAGCTGGTTTCTGTGTGTGTGTATCTGCAACTCTTCAGGTTTGACTGTGTGTGTGGGTCTGTGTCTGGCTGACAGCCTGACTCCTGGTCTCCCTCAGAGCAGGGTTCTGGGACTGGGGAAGGCAGAGAGGATAGAGGCAGAGAACAGGGATGAGAAGAGCAAGGGTGCAGGAGGGCTCTGGCTGTCCTGCAAACAGGGCTCCGTCTTGGAGAGGAGGAGGAGAACAGAGAATGAGGGGTATGTGGGTCCAAGGTGACAGCCAGGCAGCATTCTAGCCTGTGCAAAGGGTGCCCCTCACCTCAGGTCTGGCCTGGGCAGGAAAGGTAGTGGGAGCCCGGTGCAGTTTCCTCTGCAGGGCCAGCCGCCTGCGGGAGCTCCAAGGACGGCTGTCGGTGAAGACGGGCGTCTCCCTCAGCGAGGAGGGTGGGGGACAGCCATGGCATCTGTGGAAAGGGAGCCTCATGACCCTGTTTCTACTGGCATAGTTGAGAGTGAGCCAGGGGTTTGCACCAGATGGGGTGGGTGGTCAAGGGTCTCAAACATGGTGTTATTCCCTCCACTGGCAGTCTCAGCTCGGAGTCTCAGGCTTACGAGGGTGCATCTGTGCTGGTCCTGGAGGCTCAGGACACCCACCCACACACCCAGGTACCCTACCTGCGTGTAGTGGCCATGCTGGGCGCCTCCTCCGTGCACTCAGCCAGGAAGTCCAGAGGTCTGGGTCTGAGTCTGGGCTTAGATTGTGGGCTACAGAGCAAGAGAAGAATACCGGTGAGCCCCAGGCTAGGTGCTCGGCCAGCTGCAGGTGGAGTCCTCACGCTCCCTTCTATGGTCTGAATATCCCCCACGCCCAAGGTGATACTAGTAGGAGGAGGAGCCTTTGAGAGGTGATTAGGTCATGAGGGTAGAGAGCCCTTATAAAAGAGACCCAGTGAGCACCCTCGCGCTTTCCACCATGTAAGCACAGTAAGAATGTACCACCTGCAACCGGAAGACGGCCCTCACTAGACACCCAGTCTGCCGGCACCTTGATCTTGGACTTCCCAGCGTCCAGAACTGTGAGAAATAAATGTTGGTTATAACCTACCCAGCCTGTGGTATTTTTGTTATAGCAGCCTGAACAGACTAAGATGTCCCTGTGTCTAGAGCTCCCTGTGCACCGAGAATTGTCCATGTGGGGTGCTGCGCAACCACGCACCCCAGTTTCCCGGAGTGCATCCCGCCTCTGAGAAGGCTAAAGATTGGCGGGCTAAGAAAGGAGGAGTCTGAAGGAGATTCGAGTCCCTGTGGGATTCTGGAAGGACAGTCAGGGAGATCCCAGGGGAACAGACAGTGTGAGAAACGGAGCCAGGAGCCCAGCGACACGGGGGAGCAGGGAGGGCTCCTAGTAGAGCCCCAGCAGCTTTAGGACATGCCCTGAACACACTCCCTCCCTGCAGAGGGTCTGGGGGTTGCTTTCTCTGCATCCCTCCTATTAGAGCTGGACTTGGACACTGTCTACACGACACCCCAAGGCGGGTGCATTTAGGGTATGTGAGGCCTTGAAGGATGGAGAAGGCCCCGGGGTCAGAGCAGAGCCTGGAAAAGCCCATGGGGATCTGGGATGGCTCAGGGTAGTCAGAGCTGCAGTCTTCACAGGAGGCAACCAAAGAATCGAGCCTGGCCCCACCTCTGCTACTGATTAGCTGTGTGATCTTTGGCAAGTTGCTTACCCTCTCTGGGCCTTAAATTCTTTGCAAAAAGACAATAAACCTCACCTTGAAGACTCTATAGGTACTTCCAAGGATGATTAAACACCAGCAGCTTGAGGCCCAGGGAGTCAATACCCCCACCCCCAGGGCTCCCCTAGAGCCTACCTGCTTGGCTGCTCAGGGCTGGATGCCAGCGTTCAGCCTGCCTTTTAGATGGTGCTGCAGACAGGGCCTCAGCCCCGCTGCTAAGAGTGCCACCAACAGCCATGGGTCAATTCTCTGCCTCCTGCAGGGCCCCTGGCTCCAGCCCCCTGGCTGCTCATGGGAGGCCCTCCCTGCTGAGTCAGCCTGTCCTGGGGGGAGTGTCTCCCGGGCAGCCCTCACCTTAAGGAGAATGGATGGTTCCTGTCTTGGCAGTCCCTTGGCCTCTCACACTGGGCTCCTGCAAGGTCAAGGGTGGCTGAGGAAACCACATTCTGAGGAGAGATGACAGGAAGGAGTCACCATAGCAGTCAGCTTTTCCCAGTGGGTCCCCAACGCCCCCTGCCCAGTACCCCCGCTGCCAGCTGCCATCCTCCGCTCTTGGAACAGGCTCAGGCTGCTGCCCCTCGGGATCCCACTGTAGCCTCCCCGGGGCCTGGAGCTGAGCTGTGGAGAAGGCGGTGAGGTGGCACCAGCTGCACCAGGACCAAGGTTCCAGGGAGCAGCTTACAACGAAACCAGAAGAGGAAGAGGAGCCCCACTTGGGAAGTGATCCCCAAAAGAAACTACCCTAGGAATGGGGGAAGGGTGGGGCCAGGGGAGTCTGCCCGGAGTCCACAAGGCCCAGGAGCCAGGCCCTGATGGCTCAGAGTGGTTCTGCAGCGGGGAGGGGGACCTGTGGGAGAAGGATTCTCCTGCCACTTACCTGCCTCCCTCCTGGCAGGAGCTGCTGCTTAAGCTCCAAAGATGCCTCCGTGGTAGGACACCCTTCACATCCTGAAAATGCAAAATCAGTCGGGAAACATCAGGACCAGCAGAGGATGAGGCCCCTGTGGAAAGGGGGCTAGGTAGCCACTCCCTCTGACCCCACTGTCCACAGCCCTCTGGACCTCGGGCCACAGCGCTGGCTCCAGGGTCTAGCCCTCACCCCCATGGCCCCCTGCGACCCTGCTGCCTGGGGCTGCTCCAGAGACGATGGTGGCCAAGGGCAGGCACTGCCTGACGGGCACCAGGCTGCAGGTCCCTTGTCTCTGCCAGCTGTGCTCCTGGCTACCAGCTTCTAAGGGGCCTGTGCTGGAGGGAGGTTAGCCTGCTGCCAACTCTTCCGGGGCTTAGCCCCTTTACCTGTTCCGTCTGGGGGAGGGCGGCCAGGTGAGCCAGGTCAGCCAGGTCAGGGCACCCAGGCTCCATGTCCAGCCTCTCCTTCCCACACCCTCCCCTTTAGCTCAGGCGGCTTCCCTCTCATCCCAGCCCACAGTGGCACCCAACCTAGCAGGATATGGCGTGGCCGCACACTGACGTTTGCAAGTGTTTTCCTGAGGGTCAGATATAGGCTCAGTGCCCTGGGGAGACCCTGACACAGGCTAAGACTGAGACTACTACACCAGCCCGCAGGCCCCAGCCCTAGGGTTCCCTCCCTCCAGCCTTGCTCACCCCCACCTCCCTCTGCAGTTGGACAAACTTCTCCTCCCGGGCAGCCGGCAGCTTCTCTACGTGCTGGTGTCTGCGGAGCAGCAACTCGAGTGCTGGGGAGAAACAAGCCAGGTGAGGCTGGCCCCCAGGGTGTTCCTCTGCAACTGGCCCGGGGGTGAGAGAAGGAGCCGCAGGAGCTGCCCTTGGCTGTAGCTGCTGGATGGTACAGTGAGCGAGAGGGCAAGGCCTTGGCTCACCCCGCAGTTGGGGTCCAGCAGGAGCCCCTCCCGGGAGGCCAGCCAGACCTCAGCCTACTCCAGTTCCTGCCGCAGTTTCTGCAGGCCCCAGCTCTTCTCCAGGCGTCCCAGGCGCAGGGCCCAGGCGTCCTCCAGTGCCTGCAGCTGCCCTTCCAGCTCCTGCAGACACTGTCACCTGGAGGGGAGGGGTTGCTTCAGGTGTGATATTGGGCAGAGCCACCAGGCAGGGCAGGGCTGGAGTGCCCAGCAGAAGTATGGAGGGCTGAGAGGCCTGGACCCTTCACCCTCTCCTTCTCTGTCCCTCTCTCGGCCCCTCGCCTGGCCTTCCTCTCTGCCGGCTCCACTCCCACTAGGTGTTCTGCGGCCTTGGGCAATCAGGCTTTGTGCTAGCTCAATGCCAGGCTCACTTCTGTGCTTGTGCCTCCAGGGCCACGAAGTGGCCCTTGTCGACCAGCTGCCGCTCCTCCCACTGTACGCCCTGGGCTTCAAGGCAGTGCTCCTTGTTTCTCACCCCAGGAGCCACTCGGCCTCTGCCACGTCCAAGCCAGCTCCTCCAAGGACAGCAGCGCCTGCTTCTCCTGAGCCCACGCTCTGTGGGGCAGGCAGAGGCAACAGGCGGGGTTGGGGGGGTAAGGGGGTGGAGAGAGAGGGGAGGGAAGTGGCAGCAGGGGCGGGGGAGGGCAGGGAGGAGGTGGAGTCCAGTTCCCCAATGCACTGGGTGACCCCCACTCTGCAGGGCAGAGCTGAGCCCACAAGCGGGGGCAGGATGCCATCTACAGTAGGTCCTGACAGCGTCCAAGGAAGGTGTGGCCCTGGGCAGCCTGCTCCATCTGCCGGCCCCACTCCTGGACCTTTGCATCTGGGGTGGCCCAGGCCTCCTGCACCTTCTCTCACTCCCAGGCCAACTGCTGGGCCAGGCTGTCCTGAGCCACGGGTTGCAGCAGGCCTCGTCTGCACCTGTGCCACCTTCTCTCCGCGACTGTCAATCCCCTATGCCGCCAGAACAGAGATCAGACCTCACTCCCTGCTGTGTGCTCCTCACTGAGGAGTCCAGTCCTCACTGGCCAGGCCACCTACTAGGATGCTCTGCTCCACAAGCTGGGAGGGGTCCTTGCCTCTCACTTCTGGGGTCCCCTTACCCACTGTCCTCAGGGAGTGTGGCTCAGACAGGAAGCCCACTGTGCTGTTGCTGCAGGGTCTGCACCGATGACAAACTGTGGTCACAGGTGTCTCTTGCCATCAGGGCGGCTTCTCCTGCCCGGGCCGAAGCTCCGGGCCGCAGCCAGGCTCTGGAAGAGGAGGGAGCACAGCTCTGGGCTCAGCTTATTCCCAGGATCCTTCCTCCCCGGAGTCATGACCTCTGGGGCCACCCCCTGTGGGGCTTGGTGACTCGCTCATGACCACCAGGCACAGAAAATGTCCCAGATGGGGCAGCTGCTCAGTGAAATACAATGTTACTGATGCTGTGGTCGGGCCTCAGAGGGCACCCTGTGGGGAGAGGGTCTTCGGAGCACACCTCATGAGAAAGGCAGAGATGGAGGCTCTGCAGCGGGTGAGGTGGGTCCATGGGAGGGAGGACGCTGGTTTGGGGCATCCGCCTGCTGAGAGGAGAGGGTCAGCTCAGGAGGCAGCTCCGGCTCGGACCCTTGGAGATGGCATCTCTGGGCTGCGGGGCCTATGGGGGCACAAGGAGCTGGCTGCTTCATAGGAGCCATCAGCCGTGCCCGAGAACTAAGTGTGGTGACCTGAAGGTTTCCTTGGTGTACACATCCCTTGGAGCACTCAGGTGAGGAGAGCGAGGGAATGGAGTGAAGGAGCGTCCGTCGTGCGTCTTAATAAAATTGGTGCTGTGTGGGGTGGTTTGGCGGAGTTAGGAGCTGCCGGACTTGTTGCCTGCTTCTTGGAGGTGTGAACCACATGCGAGGGGCCGGCAGGGAAGGCAGGGGGTGGAAGACTTGGCTGGAAGCTGGGACAGCCACTGCCCCCCCACACCCCTGGGGGGCCTGTTTCTCCCTGGCCCATGCAAAAGGCACAGGTGGCCCTGCCCCTTGGCTGGCCCGGCCGGAGGCACCCACCTGTATGCAGGCTTGTATTGCCCTGCCCAGCCTCTCCGAAGTGACCTCGATGTGACTCCTCTGGGCTTGAACCTGGGGGCAGCACCCGGTGATGCCTGCTGCAGGCTGCCTGCCAGCTCCCTCAGGGCCTGCCCCTTGGCCTGCCCCAGGCTCCGGACCTCCTCTCTGAAAGCATCAAACTTCTCTTCCAGCCCCTGCGAGGGCGGAGGGCCAGGCGGGTCACTCTGGAGGGGTGTCCAGCACTCCGGAAGCTCACAAAGGCTGGGCAGTGTCAAGCAGTTCCAACATCCCTTGGCCCAGGCTCTAGAACCAAGAGTCTCCCAGAGCCCAGAGGTCCCCCATTCCCCTTCTGCTCACCCCCTCATCTCCCTGGATGCAGACCTTCTTTGCCTTGCTCTGCCTCAACTCACACCCCCAGGTTCACTCAGGAGTGACTCACCTTGACGGCCTCCAGGTCCCGTCTGTAGACTCAGCAGTGGCCACTTTGCTGGCCAGCCAGGCATCGGGGAGCCAGGCCGCACACTCATTGGTGGAGCTGCAGCTGCTCCCGCAGGCCTCGCCTACTGCTCTCTGCAGCAGCCCGAATGCACCTCCCTCACGGCCTGCAATTGGGCCAGCACCTGGGGCCGTGGCAGGAAGGACAGCTGACTGGAGCCCTTCCTCTCCAGGCGGAACACGCCTGTGTGGCTCTGTAGGGAGCGCCCCCCCTCCCACCTTTCTAGGTGCTGCCTGCTCTCGGGGAGGGCTGCTGTCCCCTGAAGCCCCTCGATGCACATGCCGAACCCCTCCAGGTCTCTCCTGGGGGCCTCCAGCTGCTGCAGAAGGGCCTGTGTGGCCTCGGCACTCTGGCCCATGTCCTGGCGCTCCAGGATAAAGCCCGGTTGGGCCAGCCAGGATTCTGCCTCCAGGAGCTGGGGTGACACACAGGAGGGCAGGTTTCTAATTTGGTCTGAAAATGGAGCCTGAGCATCAGCATTTCCAGGTGACGCCTGGCGGGGCGTCAGGTGGTTAGAGCCTCATCCCACACGCCAAGGTTGCAGGTTTGATCTCAGGTCAGGGCACAGACAGGAATCAACCAAAGAAGGTACAGGTGGGCAGAGCAGCAAGTCAATGTCTCTCTCCCTTCCTCCTTCCCCTACTCTCTCTCTTGCAAATCAATGAATTAAATAATAAAAAATAAGGGTCCAGGTGAAGCATTGATTTAGAACCACTGGTTTGAAGAAACAGCGAAACCAAACCAAACTCAGTGTCTGTTTTCCTGGAAACATGCCGAGGGGAGACCTTGAGGGCAGGAGACTAGCTAGTGGAGGACAGAGGTGCGCAGAGCCGGGACCCCACGTGGGGTCACCTTTCGGGCCTGCATACACTCTGGGTGTCCTCATGCTCCCACACCCAGCCCTCCGTACTCCTCCTTGCTCCTCACCTTCTTGCTCCTCACCTCATTCTCCTCACCTCCTCGCCCCTCTCCTCCTCGCCCCTCTCCTCCTCGCCCCTCTCCTCCTGACTCCTCACCTCTGTCAGGAACTGCTGGGCCTCCTGAGCCTGCTGCAGCTGCTGCTGCCTCTGCACAGCCTCTGCCCGAGGGCGGTCCATGGCTTTCTCCAGCTGCTGTACGCGGGCAGCCATGTCCCAGGCAGCAAAGTGCCCAGCCTGCACGGGCTTGAGCCCTGTGCCCACCACTGCCTGGACCAGAACCTCATGGCTGCTCATCTCACTCTCCAGGTTCTGTGGAGTCGGGGGAAGACAGGACAGGGATGCTACTCGGCACCCCACTAGAGACCCCAGAGTTGTGCCTGAAGCCCCTGGGATCCCACAAACTTGTCCCCAAGGAATTTCCTGTCTTGTGCCCCAAAAGAGCCCAGGGTGCCCCAGAAACCCCTGAAGCCAAGCTGCAGGAGGATGGGTACAGGCAGATCCATCTCTGAAGCTGGGCCACAGTGCCATTCCCTTGGCGGATTGGTGGGAGGCCCAACTGGTGCCTTGCCTGCAGGCACCGCAGTGTGCTCAGGCTCTGGCCGCAGTCATGTGTGTCTAGCAGGGCCAGCGTCTCCTGCACCCAGGCCACCTCTCATCGGTGTCCCTGAAGAACTGCAAGAGGCAGCTCCGGCCTCCAGGGCTGTCCTGCGCTCCCGCAGGCTCCTGAACCTGCAGCAGTGGAGGGAGCCAGGGTAGGTGGGCACCGCGGTCATCAGTATTAGGGCCACTCTGCCCACTCACTCTGTGCCCCTCACTGAAGGCAGGGGGAAGCGCTGGGGAGACGAGCTGGGGGGCAGGGAGAAGGAGGGTGAGGAGGATGGGTACAGGCAGATCCGTCTCTGAAGCAGCAGCTGGGCCTGCTCGTCCACATCCCGGCGATGGTGGCCTTCCTAGGCCTGTGCCGCCCGGCCTGCCTGTCCACCACTGCCTCCAGCTCTCCCTGGGCCCCCAGGAGCTCCTCCAGGCCAGGCTGGTCCTGGCCTCCCGAAGGGAGCTCTCAGCTCAACCTCTATAGGCTCCAGCCAGCTCTCTAGCTCCTCCATGCTCCTCCGTAGATGAAGGGCCTGGGGCATGATGGACATGGGCATGATGGGGAGAGGCCCAGAGCCCACCCAGCCTGCTCCATAGCCCGGGGCCTCACCTCGCAGACGGCCTGCAGCGTGGCTGCCTTCTTCTGGCAGTTGGCCTGCAGCTCGTCCCAGAGCTCTGCCAGCTCCTGCAGGCCCCCTGGATGGTCTCCGAGGCCGGGTGGCCCCCTGCAGCAGCCTCTGCCTCTCCTACAGCCACAGCTTGCACTGCTGGTGCCAGAGCACTTGTGTCAGGTCCAACCACCAGCCCGTGGTTACAATCTCTGTGCTGGCTGTGTGATCTTGGGCAAGTTTCTTAACCTCTCTGAACTCATTAGCTTTATCCATTTCATTGAGATAATGAGGGTTATTTTGCTTAAATGAGGTAAATCATTTAAAATACTTAGCAGGGCAATTTCCATCCGAGGGAACCACCGGGGTCAGGATAATGTGAAAGGGGCTGCATTGGACTCCAGGACGCTGGCTGTGCCCTGACTGTGTCTTCTCAGCTTTCCAAGACAGTTTACAAACCATCACATCAAAATACTCCTTTTAAAATTGTTGAAAAGGCACCATTTTAGGAGAGGGTGTCCAGAGAAGCGACAATTTTTCACTGCCCTTCGGTACTTAGCATGGGGTTGCGCACACAAAGCACTCGACGAGCATCGGCTATCCATGATGATGACCCGAGCCACGGCCAGGGCTTGGTGGAGCGGCCTCGCGCTCTGGCCTGCCCGACCGTCCCCCTGTCCCCCAGCTGGGCCGGGGCCCACCATCTGCAGCCTTGGCTGTTGGTGCACGCCTGTGTGCAGCTCGGCCTCGAGATCCTGTTGCTTCCACAGCGGTGCCTGCAGCCTGGCTGGGGCCTGCCAGCTCTCTCCCAGGGCCACCAGGTTCTTCCCTGAGCCATGTGACCACCTGGACACTCAGGGGGGACCAGGCTCTGCTGCCTGGGGCTCTCCCCTCCCCTAACCTCTGGGCTGCCCTGAGGAAGGGTGGCGTCTCTCTGGGGCAACTCCTACCCTCCACAACTACGCCCCCCCTACAACAAATGCTCCCTCCCCCCCCCCCCCCCCCCGACTTGGAACCTTGAAGGAATCCTGCAGGAAAGCCTGCAGCTGCCAGAGCTCCTGCAGTCAGCGGTGATAGTCCGGGCTCGCTCCAGGAGTGCCTCTTTCCTGCCAGAAGGAGGGTCTCATGTGCCCACAGGCCTACCCACCAGGACCTGGAGCTGCTCAGGGTGTGTGCATGCATGTGCATGTGGTGCCCTGCCAGCCTAGGCAGCCTTACTTGGTATCCATATACCCTGAGATCGAGACAGATTCTATCTCCCCTCTTCCTTAGTGTCTGTTATGGGCTGAATTGTGTCCCCTCATTCCCATATCCTTATGTTGAAGTCCTAACCCCCAGTCCTCAGAACGTGACTTTATTTGGAGACAGGGTCTTTAAAGAGGTAATTAAATTAAAACGAGGTCATTAGGGGGGCCCTAATCCAACATGACTGGTGCCTTGTAAGAAAGATTAAGACACAGAAACACATTGAGAGCTGACTATGTAAAGACAGAGGGAGAAGCCAGCCATCGGTAAGCCAAGGACAGAGACCTCAGGAGAAACCAGTCTTCCCAACATCTTGGTCTAGGCCAGTGGTTGGCAAACTCATTAGTCAACAGAGCCAAATATCAACAGTACAACGATTGAAATTTCTTTTGAGAGCCAAATTTTTTAAACTTAAACTTCTTCTAACACCACTTCTTCAAAATTGACTCACCGGGCTGTGGTATTTTGTGCAAGAGCCACACTCAAGGGGCCAAAGAGCCGCATGTGGCTCACGAGCCGCCGTTTGCTGACCCTGGTCTAGGCCTTCCAGACTCCAGAACTGAGAAAATACACTTCTGTGGTTTAAGCCTCAGTCTGTGGTACGTTGTTATGGCAGCCTGAGCAGGCTAGTAGTGTCTAAACCATCTATATTTTTTTTTGATTTTAGAGAGGAAGGGAGAGAGAGAGAGACAGAAACATCAATGATGAGAAAGAGCCTGGCTGGCTTGGCTCAGTTGTTGAGCATCGACCTATGATCCAAGAGGCCACGGTTCGATTCCCTGTGAGGGCACATGCCCAGGTTGTGGGCTCGGTCCCCAGTGTGGGGGCGTGCAGGAGGCGGCCGATCAATGATTCTCTCTCATCATTGATGTTTCTATCTCTTTCTCCCTCTCCCTTCTTCTTTCTGAAATCAATAAAAACATATTTTAAGAAAATGATGATAATCACTGATAATCAAGCCCGCAACCTGGGCATGTACCCTAATGGGGAATTGAACCGTGACCTCCTGGTTCATAGGTTGACAGTCAGGCTGTCTAAACAACCTTTGATCATGAACTGCTATTAGTAAGAATATTTTGAGCAGGCACCTCCCAAATATATTTGTGCATGTGCACATGTATTTAGCTATATATTATTCAATATATCTATGTACCTCTGTACTAATATGTTCAGTACATTGTCATATGTTCAGAAAAAGAAATGAGGAGAATCCAAGATGGCGGCGTAGGTAAACACCTAAACTGCTGCCTCGCGCAACAATTTCAAAAATTCAACTGAAAGACAAAACGTCTATCACCCAGAACCACAGGAAAGCTGGCTGAGTGGAAGTTCTACAACTAGAAGGAAAGAGAAAAGAGCATCGAGACGTGCACGAGCGCTGAAAAGCTGAGGTACGGAGGCGCGTGATACGGGCTGGCGGCGGGCGTTGCTTTTTTCAACCCAAAGGGAGACAAGCACCCGACTACTCTGAAATCCAGTTTCTGGGGAGACGCAGGGGACCCAAACTCCTACGGGGAGAAGCTGGACTGTCTGCCAGTGAGGGGGGCTTACTTGCAGAGCTGCGCGCAGGAATAATTGTTTACGGCACTGGGGCACGGGACTCCTGGACGCCCTTGGGGACACAGAGCCGGCTAACTAACAGCCATTGCTGTTTGCCACGCCCTAACCTAGTGACACCCTGAGACCCCGCCCTGCACAACCTACAAACCCACCCAAGCTCCAAGCAGCAGCGTTAGCAGAAGAAAGCCCCGCCCTATCGCAGCTTAACCTAGCAAACTTGCAGCCTGGGTCAGACAGCTCCAAAACCTCCAAACCCCAAGCAAAGAGGAGAAAACTGTAGCTCTCACTGTAGCTCCTGCTGGATGGCCTCCGACAGTAGCTGACCTGCACCCCATTGGAGATCCAGAAGCCAGTGTACCTAGTGGTCAGAGTGAGACACCAGATTTCAACTCCTCACATCCATAAGTGACACATTCAAAGGCAGACTCAGTGAGCACCAAAGCCCCACTGAAACAAGTCCTGCCCCATAAGTGTGTCTTCAGCGCAGCAGTTCTTCCATTATAGACACAGTGAGTGCTCACAGCTAATTGGCCTGGAGGTCAATTCTTCCCAGTATACCAACAGCAATTAAGGCTTTAACTGCACCAAGTCTTTGCACTCAGCCCACAAAGGGGTGTACCAAGAGTGTCCACATCAGGTGATTGGGGAGGCTGAGCTACTGCCCCCTATAGGTCACCTACCACACAAAGCTACTCCATCAACACAGGGAAGCAGCCAAAATGAGGAGACAAAGAAACATGTCACGAATGAAAGGAACGGAGGATAGCAAACTACTGGATGACATAGAGTTCAGAACCACATTTATAAGGTTACTCAAGAATCTTCTTAAAACCGCTGAGAAACTTGATGAGACCTTCAAGGAGCTTAATGAGAATGCCAAAAAAATGGAAAAGGATCAGTCAGAAATGAAGCATACACTGTCTGAAATAAAGAATATACAGAAACTCAACTGTAGATCAACGTACCCCAAGAAACAAACCAAAGATCTGAAATATGTGGAAACAAAAAACATCCAACCAGAAAAACAAAAAGAAAAAAGAATCCAAAAATATGAAGATAGTGTAAGGAGCCTCTGGGACAACTTTAAGCAAACCAACATTCGAATTTTTGGGGTGCCAGAAGAAGGGAGAGAGCAAAATATTGAAAACCTATTAGAAGAAATAATGACAGAAAACTTTCCCTGCCTGGTGAAAGAAATAGATGTACAAGTCCAGGAAGCGCACAGAACCCCATACAAGAGGAATCCAAAAAGGACCACACCAAGACACATCATAATTAAAATGCCAAGGGCAAAAGATGAAGAGAGAATATTAAAAGCAGCAAGAGAAAAACAGTTAATTACCTACAAGGGAGTACCCATATGACTGTCAGCTGATTTCTCAACAGAAACTATGCAGGCCAGAAGGGAGTGGCAAGAAATATTCAAAGTGATGAACAGCAAGAACCTACAGCCAAGATTACTCTACCCAGCAAAGCTATCATTCAGAGTTGAAGGTCAGATAAAGAGCTTCACAGACAAGAAAAAGCTAAAGGAGTTCATCACCACCAAACCAGGATTACATGAAATGCTGAAGGGTATTCTTTAAGGAGAGGAAGAAGAAGAAAAAGGTAAAGATAAAAATTATGAACAACAAAATGACATCAAATACATACCTACCAACAAGTGAATCTAAAAATCAAGTGAATAAAAAATCTGAAGAACAGAATGGACTGGTGAATATAATAGAATCAGGGACATAGAAAGGGAGTGGACTGACGATTCTCAGGGGAAGCAGGTGTGAGGGGTGCGGGAAGAGATTGGACAAAAATCTTACTCCTATGGATGAAGACAGTGGCGGGGGTAAGGGCATGGGGTGGGGTGGGGAATCAGGTGGAGGGGAGCTATGGGGGAAAAAATAGAGGAACACCTGTAATAATCTGAACAATAAAGATTTATGTAAAAAAAAAAGAAAAAAAAAAAGAAAAAGAAATGACATCAATAAAAAAATAGGAAAAGAAAGTTTAATCTGTCTCCCTCACCCTGGAGTCCACCCACACCTCATATTGGCTGAGTACCCACACTGGTGTGTTAGCCTTTGTCTCCTCCTTCTGGGTTTGCCAAAGGGGGTGCAGGGGCCATGCAGGGAGGCTTGACTGAACCCAACATCTGAGAGGATGCCCGAAGCCCGGGAGGGGAGGGGTCAGGTGGCGCTCTCCAGCTGGGCCTGCCAGGAACTGTCTAAAGTGACTGGGCAGAGGGGGTGTTGACAGAGACCAGCAAACCAACGTTTGCCATCTGTCAATCAAAGACAGGGGTCCACCTGCAAGGAGGAGGAGGGGATGGCTCACCTGCCCCTACCAGGGTGCCAGCACAAGACGTCACAAACACTATGGGTCCCGGTGGGCTCTCTCAGGAGGGAGACCCCTGCCAGTCTGGGATCCAGCTTTTGGCCAGGATCTGCCTTGATTTAAAAGTATGAGGAGCTGGGCGAGGCAGCTGAGCCAGATGGGCTTTTGTGGAACCTGGCATCTTGTAAGCTGGGTCGGTTTCAGTTAAATGAGCATAAAAGAAATCTGCCAACCGGCCAGAGTGCCAGGCACCATGCTAGGACATCGAGGCTACCTTCCGTCCTCATGCCGCCTGAGAGGCAGGCATTGCTCTGCCCTTGTAGTAGACGCTAGACTCCATGAGGAGTCTGCCCCAGCCCCCCATGAGTGGGCAGCAAGGAACTCAGGACTGCCTGGCTCTGGAGGCCTGACACGTAGCCCTGGGCGCTGGCACCATCATTCCATTAGGTTGTCTCTCTCTTAGTTCCCCTGTAAGACCCTCCCCCCTGATCTCAGCCCAATGGCCACGTGCTGCTTGGCATTCATAATGGACCCCCTCCCTGCAGGGTGGAGGTGGTGGGGCCCTGGCTTCTGACTGCAGTCCTTGGCAAAGGCTGGTGAGCCTGGGTCAGGAGGCAGAAGGGCAGGAAGTGAAGAGCCAGGTACCCCATGCCCATGCCAGCCCTCCCACGACTCCCCTCAGTCCCCGAGCCAGGGTACCTGAGGAGCGTGGCCTGGCACTACCTAGGGTGCCCTGGGCCTCTGGGTACCCACCCTGGTGCAGGCTGCAGGCCAGGCTTCTGGAGCGCTGATCTCTCCCGCCTTTGCCTCCAGGCCCCGCTCCAGCACCCCTGCTTCCGCAGGAGGGTCTCCACGTTGGCCAGGGGGTCCTGGAGGGAGCAGGGGGGCTGATACTGTGCATGGGGCTGCACCCCCTGTCCCAAGCTATGCTTTCCCACCTGGAGCCATCCTACCAAGCACAGCCTCACTCATCCCTGGGCCCCTCAAGGCTGCACTTGGCTTTGGGACTGTGATTCTCAGCCAGGGAAGGTACTGAGGGATATGGTTTAAGAGTCAGAATTTCCAGGGCAGGTGGGGCTTTTACGTGGCAGGAACGCTGCCCCTTCTTTGCACCCCCAATAAGGCTCCTCAGCACTCTGAGGTTTCCCATGAGTCAGGCTCGCCTGTTGGGACACTGGTCGGAAAAGCAAACCTCTGGGTGCAAGGAAGTGAGGAGGGCAGAGGTGAGAAGGGTGGTGGGAAGAAGGCAAGAAAGGGCCTGGGCCCCACGCACACCCGCTAAGCTCTCACAGCATTCCCGGTGGGGTGTCCCCAGGGGCGCCCGCTCCGCTCACACAGATGGGCGAGTAACTGCCCAGTGATGGATGGGGTTGAGGGGAGACTCCTTGGCCTGGGGAGCTCAGGCAGCCCTGGCGGGTTTGACCCCTAAAGCTGCTCTTGTAAACCCGCCCTCACTCCTGCTGGCACCTACCTCCAGACCCTCACTGGCTGGGCACGTTTCCTGGCTGCAGAGCCAACATTCCATCTGCTCCGCCGACCTCAGAAAGAACTGCTGGGAAAGGAAAAGGCGAGAGGAAGTGAGTAGAGGGTCCGGTGACTGCAGGGGCATGAGCCTGTTGGCAGCCCAATCCTGGGGCCTGGTTCCACAGGGTGAGGCCACAGCAGGCAAGACTTGTGGGTAAGCTGGGTGGTGAGTGGTGGGAAGAGGCCCTGGCATAGCAGCCTCTCTGGCTTTGGCTTTGACCAGGGGAGTGGGGTTAGTGCAGCCCCCAGTGGGTGGGGCCGGATGGAGGCTGCTTACCTGTAGCTCCAGAGCCTGCTGCAGGCCATGCAGTTCCTGGCCTAAGCCAGCCAGGGCCTAGCGGATGCCAGGGGGGCACAGGTGCCCGGCTGCAAGCAGGCACTGCCCCGTGCTCTGGGCCAGGCGTATACTGTCTGTTCGGGAGTCCAGCTCAGCCTGTAACAGGACTGGACTCAGATCCCAGAGGTGAGGCCACCAGGGCTGGAGGAGGCCTGGTGGGAAGGAGGAGGGGTGGGAGGCAGCTGGTGGGCGGGATGGAAGAGGAGAAAGGCAGAGGCAGGCGAAGGAAAGAGGACCTGAGAAAGTTGGGATCATAGGGAGAGGGCAGAGAGGAGGTGAGATTCCAGGAAAGGCCCAGGGACTACCTGCTCACCTTTAGCTCCTGGAGCTCCTCCGCAGGCCGCCGGGCCTCTGCGGGGCTGTGGGGGGCTTGGGAGGGAGGGAAGGGTGGGGGGGAGGGAGAGGGCACTTCCAGCATCCATCTCCACCCACAGCCCCAGGCCCCGACCAGCAATTCCCGCAGTGCTGCCTGCAGTTTGTGAGCTTGGTGCAAGGCATCCAGTGACGCCCTCCTGCCCACAGGGTTCATCAGTTTGTCCTCTGAGGCCCTCTGTGTGTCCTGTGCCCAACAATGCCTCCTGTCCCAGAATCCCCTCAGTCAAAGACGGGCCCCCAGGGGCTGGGGATTAATGGGGTGACAACACAGTTATTTGAAGGATGAACGGGGGCCAAGAGAAGTATGGGGACCGAGGGATGGTCAGAAAGAGCACTGGGGTTCACACCACTTCGGGGCCCTGCTCTGGAGCTGCCGCCAGTGGTCGGCCCACCATCTCCTGCTGCTTGTGGCCAAGGCTGCCTGAGGCTTCTCTGGCAGAGGCAGCCCACCTCCCTCTCCAGGGGTTGTGGGGGAAGCAGGCTTTATTCAGGGGAGTGCCGGCTCCAGGGCCCCCGTAGGGGTAACAGCTGAGTGGACCCAGCGGGCTCTCGGCTCTCAAGGTCCTGAAGCCCCTGGTCCTGCACCTGCCTCCACGCCCAGCGCACACCTCCACCCGGGCCTGGATGGGGCCCATTTAGGGTGCCAGCTTCCCACGTTTCCGCAGCAGCCTCTGCACGCTCTGTCTGTCCTGCAGCCCAGGGCCTGACCAGGGTGGCCTGGGGAGGAATGGGGAGATGCAGGCATGCCTTTCTTCAGTCACTGCAGGGGTCACTGGCTGCAGGGTTTTTGTGTAGAAAGTAAGCAGGCAGCATGATTCCCCTCCCAGAGCCCTCGGGGCTGGAGCCGGGCGCTGGCCCCTTCCTTTTGCTGAGGAGGAGGGTTCTGAGGAGAGAACTTGGGGTGGGGACTGCCTTCTGTGAGGTGCTTCCACATACACGGTCTCATTGGATGCTCATTGCTTTGGGGGGAACTGAACATGGACGGCCAGGCCTGGCGAGGTGGGAGCCACAGGAGAAGTGAGGATGGTCTGTTCCACATGGGGCCCCTCAGGCTGCCTGCAGCTCCTCCGCGCTGCCTCTGCCAGTGGCCGGCCATTCTGGGCGGTGGCTGACACAATCCTGGGGCTAATGCCCGGGTTCTGAGCTTGCTCAGGGACAACGGAGAAAACACTGGGGCGGGGGGATCTGGCCTCTGGACTCACGGTGCTTCTGGGGGGGAAGGATCCAGGTGGGCTATCCTCAAAGACTGCAGTGGGGGCTTCTACAGTCCAGAGAGGATCCTGAGAGCCCCTGGTGGACCCTCCAAGTACCCTCGCTGAAGAAGAGAGGTGGGCGAGGGCAGGACCCACGGGCAGCACTCACCCCTGGGCTGCATTTGCTCTTTGACCACTTACCTTCTCCCTGATCCGCTCAGTGACGGCACCCAGCTCACAGGACGTGTGTATCTCGAGGGCATCTTCGAGCTGCCGCTGGTACCGGAGCAGGTTACCATGGAAACTGTGCCACCTGGCAGAGAGGATGTGAGGCTGAGGCTGAGCTGGGCTTCCAGACCCTCTCCTGCCCACTGCTTCCTACCCTGGGACTGGCCTGTTGTTGAGCTGGTGTTGCCGCTGGCAGATGGCCTTGACTTGCTCGGGGTCCCGGTTCTTGAGATGCAGCGACAAGCCATTGATGCTCCTGATGGGGTGCAGGGTGAGTGCATTGGTACCGCCTACTCTGAGCCCCTATCTGCACTGCAGTTGGCACTCAGAGTGTCTGTTTGGGCCCGAGAGCATGAGAAGCAGCTTGTCGGGGAGTGGAGGCAGCTGCTTCCTCTGCTGTGGCACCGTGCCCCGTCCCATCCCACCCCAGGTGCAGCGAGCAGGACACACTAGGAGCCTGCAGCCTCACACTCACCTCTGAGGCAGAAAGAAATGTGCTCCAAGTCAGGACCAGATGGGAGGAGGCGGGTGGGTACGCACGAATTGACAGAAGCTTTTCAAGTTAAAATGCAGCTTGTTGGATAAGAAAAGCACCTTCATGAGAGAAATGGACGTTTGGGGTGTGTGTAGGGGAGGCGAGGAGATGCTGAGATGCTGAAGGATGGCTATTGATCATCCATGACACCCAGGCGCACACATATCCTTTTATTTTCCATTTTGAAGTAATTATAGATGTCCAGGAAATTGCAAAAGTAGTATAGAAAAGTCCCATTTCCCTTCCCCCAGCTTCCCCTGACTGGTAACAACTTACATATCTACAACACAGTATGAATAACTAGACTACAGATTTCATCCAGAATTCACCCGTTTCTACATGCGCGCATCTGTGTGTGTGTGTGTGGGGGGGGAGGGTAATGGTGCTATGTAGTTTTGTTACTCGTGTAACCACCACCACACGTACATGCTCTCTTACCTATGAGGTGGTAGGTGTTATCCCCATTTTAAAGATGGAGAAACTAAGACTCAGCAAGAAGAGGGAGCCTGTCTCAGCACATACACGTAGTAAGTGCGGAGCAGTCACTTGTGCCCACACCTGACTCCAGAGCCCAATACTCTGAGCTCTCAATGGGGGATGTGTTGGCCAACCTCCCCTCTGCAGGGCCCTTTCCCCGGCCCAGACTCCTTGAGCTCCCGGAGCCATTTGAGGAGCTGCAGGCAGGGCTCACGGTTCTGCCCCAGGTCACCGATGCTACCATCACCTCCTGTGGAGGAGGAGGACCAGGAGGGCAACCCTGTGAGCACCCTGGCACCTGGCTGCCAGGGCTCCCACCTGTCAGGGAGCCAGGGGGCTGTAGGCCTGGGTCTCCCTGGTTCTCAGCCCCATGGCCTCACCCCCAACTCACCCCTGCCCAGCGGGGCCTCCCCAGGCCCTGCATCCAGTCCTCACAATGGTCCGCTCTCTGCAGGAACTCCAGGAAGTTCTGTATGTCCTCCAGGTTCTGACCCCGGAGGGCCACCGCCCTCATCAGTGTCCCCCAGCACTCCCCCAGCGCCCCCACAGCGCCCCCAGCCTCTGGGGTGGCTTTGTGCCAGGAGAGCCTCACCCTCCTGGGAAGGAGGGCCACTGGAAGGCCCTGCCTGTCACCCTCCCCTTTTTTCCTGTCCCAGGCCCCCTGCCTAAGGCCTTTCCCATTGGCCATCCTGGGATTCAACTTTGGGGCAGGGCTGGGGCTGAGGGCCTGGCTGTTACCTTGGCAACTGACATTATGACCTCCTCATGGGCCGGGACCTCAGCCTGGAAGGCCTGGTGTTTCCGAAGGTGCCTCAACTGATCTTTCAGGTCCCCAGAGGGGGCAGCTCTTCCAATTGCTGAGCCCGCTCCTGGATCCAGTCCTCGGCCTGGTGGGGGTGGGAACATGACCCCCCTGATGCTGATACCGCCTCTGCCACAGAGACATCCCGCCGCCTCCCCTCAGCTGTGTCCCAAGGGCAGGATGGGAGAGCGCCTGGGAAATGAGAACCAACGGGGCTAGCCCAGGAATACATGGCCCGGGCCCCACTGGCCCCCCACCACAGAAAGGTAGGGCCTTCTGTTGGAGATGAGGCTCTGCCCCGCCTCTCTGCCCCGGCCCTGTGAGAGCTGAGGATGCAGCGGGGTTTGCACAAAGATGTCTGTGAATAAAATATTCTGGGCTCTAGCATGGCCTCTGGGAAGGCCACTGAACTCTCCAAAACTCAGAGTGCTCATTACAGGGTGTGGTGAAGGCTGAATGAGTCCAGGACGGGGAGTGTCAACTATAAACTAAAATGTGGCCCAAATGGAAGGCACTGGCTGGGGATGGCCCTCTGCCTGGGCCACCATCAGTAGGGAAGCGTGCAGGGCCCGTCTCCAGGTCTCAGCCAGTTTCTTCACTCGAGCCTGATGCTCCAGCATGGTGTGGAGCAGGTCCTGTACCCTGGGGCCCCGTGGTGTCTGCCTGCTCACACAGGGCTGCCTCCTGTGGGGCGGGGCGCCACCTGCTGTTCTCCCAGCTGGTGAGGCTGGAACAGGGGCTGGCCCACAGGGAAGCCCTGCCCTCTGGCCTGCATGGCCTGGGGCTGACCCAGCACTGGCTGATCCTCCCCGCGAGGCAGAACCCAGTGACCCCATGATATGGGGCCAAGTGGGCCCCCTGTCCCTGCAATGTGGCCCGCCCTATCCAAGGACCCCTTGTTTTTAAAAAAAATTTTTTTAAATTGATTTCAGAGAGGAAGGGAGAGGTAGAGAGATAGAAACATCGATGAGAATGAATCATTGATTGGCTGCCTCCTGCATGCCCCCTACTGGAGATTGTACCTGCAACCCAGGCATATACCCTTGACTGGAATTGAACCTGGGACCCTTTATTCTGCAGGCCAACGCTCTATCCACTGAGCCAAGCCAGCTAGGGCTAAGGCCCCCTTTTTGAGCCACATGTTCAACTCTGCTCCGTCAGCCCCAACCATGTACCCCTACCCCCACAGGCCACCCCCCACATCAACATTGCCTCGTGTTACTCACCTGTGCCCCTCATTTAGGACCATCCAAAGTTCCCAGACTCCCCTCTTCCCCTATCAACTCTGACCAAACCCACGACACCCTGAGCCCAGTACCTTCTCATCCTGGGCAGTTAGCACCTTCTGGAAGGTCTCCTGCTTGTGGACCTACTGCTCCACCTCTTCCACTGAGCTCCCCAGGGCACTGGTTTTCAGGGAAACCTGGACCAGTCCCCTTCTCCACACAGCCCAGCCAGGCCGCCCAGCCCCCTCATGCCCAGCATTCTGCCTCAGGGCTCCTCCTTGCCCCAACCTTCTTCTCATCAGGACATGCTTCTGGTCTTCTCTGAGGCTCTCTCCTCCTCTGGCCACCAGTGTGTGGCTGGCCAGCCAGCTCTGCAGCGCCTCGCTTCCCTCATGAACTCATGTAGCTTTAGGGTCCCATGCAGCTCCCAGTCTCTGTGGGAATAGCTCATGGTGCCCCAGAAGTTAGTCCCCCAGCCCCCTGAAGACAGCCAGCCCAGCCTTAGGGGTGCCCTGAAGGAGGTATTTATGGTCTCTGCTCAAGACTGTGGCTCTGATGTCAGGGAGAAGTAAACATAGGCCAGTGTAAGCAGGTGAGCGTGTGGATGGAGGGAAGGGATGTGGAGATGGGGAAAAGCTGGGAGCTAGGGGCACACGTTCCTCCCAGTAGGTGCACTGAGTTGTTTATGGAAAGAGGTAGGCAACACACAGCACGGATTCATTTGACACATCTCTGTGGGCCTGGGGTCATGGGTTCCTTTCAGCCAGCTCAGGGTTGTGGCATGGAGCAGCCAACCGTGGCTAAACCTCCTGTATCTGGAGGGGGTACAGTGCCCCTCACCATGTGGCAGCCGACTCCTGCAGTGTCTGCAGCTGCTCCCAGAGCCTCTTCTACACCACACCCAGCTGCTCAGGGGCCTCCACGTCTCTGAGGGTTTGGGCCCTCTGGTCAAACTTCTCCATGGAGCTCCAATAAAGAGCTAGTTCCTGTTGCAGGGCCTGCCAGCATACAAGGACCCATGCTAGGCTGATTGGGTGACTCATTTATCCACGTATCCATCCCCATTCATTCGCCCATTGATTGCACACCCACCCCTCTCCCTAGGCCCACTCATCCACCCACCCATCACCCACACATCCATCACCCACCTACCCATCACTGATGGAGTTCTTACTGCTCCATAGAAGAGAAGACATGGTCTGTGCCCACAGAGGGCTCACTATTTAGCAGGGAAGGGTGAATACTGGGTGATCTGGGCCAAGGAAGGGAAGGCACAGGAGGCCCTGTACTAGATCCCAACATCACCGTGTAAGGGTGCCTGGGCCACTGAAGCTCCACGAGGCATGGCTACAGGCATGTCCCTCAGGAATGGCTCATGGAAAGTCCTCGGCCACAGGACTGAAACACTGACGATTAGGGCTACGCAGAAAGAAAATGACAAGAGGACCATTCAATGACAACAGGAACCAGGATTGCTTCAGTCCAGGCGCTGGGGCACGTGTGGCCCCGGGAGCCTGACCCCAGGAGGGAGGAGGGGGGTTCCAGGCCTCCCTCCCTGTAATCGGGATGCTTTGGGGAGAGGGAGGTTTCAGGAAGGGCATTTGGTTAACTCGGAGGATGATATTCCAAGAGTGAATGAAGAACCCCATGGAAGACGAGGAGAGAGCTAGAACAAGTGACCCCAAGAGAGGAGAACGGGGGAGGAGAGGAAGCAAGAAGAGAAGGCAGGGAAGTCCCAAGGTGATGGGTGTAGACTAGTGCACAGACTAACGAGGGCAAGGGTCCTCAAAGGGGGTGCCTCTGAGGAAGGGGATGAGCACTGGGGATGAGCAGGGGCCCTGCAGGATTTGGGTGGGAGGTAGGGAAGGGGCTGGCTGTGTCTTCGGGAAGGAAGAGCAGGGTTCTATGCCTCCAAGAAGCAGGAAGTGAGCTTTGGGCGTGTGCCAGACCCTTTCCTCAGGGCTCGTCATCTCCCAAGCCCAGAATGTGTGGAGGATGCTCAGGACACGGTGCCTGCTGCTTCCCAATGAGCCTGATGGTGCTGCCGCCTCTCCACCACAGTCCTGACTACTCACCAGCAGCCACTGCTCCTCCACCCTGTTCTCCAGCTCTGACGCATCCAGAAAAAACTTCCACGAACAGTGTAACTGGCCTTGATCATCTGAGGCAGGACCCTCCATCATTCCGTGGAGTCGTTATGCCAGGCTCCCCAGCAGCCAGACAAAGAGGCGCCTGTGGCCATACAGGACCAGCCAGCGGCTGCCCCAGAGTCCTCACCACTGGCCCACCTCCCAGAGTCCCGGGTCCAGCAGGGCTCACTCAAAGCCTGCCTGACCTCGGCCCCTGCCCCTGTGCTCTCTGCATCGTACCTGCTGGAGAGCACCAGCCTGCTGCAGACACTGGGCTTGTGCCTCACACGACTGCTCCAGCTCTGCCCAGCGGCCTTCCAGCTCCCGGCACTGCTCTACAATGTGCCGAGCGTGGGGGTACCCTGAGGCCGCTAGGCTCCATCTGGACCCCAACACTGTAGCACCTGTCCCTGGTGGGCTTTCACCTCCACCCGGAGATTCTGCCACGGAATAGCACCCGGGGTTGCTGCCTGCAGATTCCCTTAGCTATGGCGAGCCCAGAACAGAGCCATAGGTATGGCTCCAGGCCCCATTTGTGGGAAAACTCCCAGGCAGAAAGTAGCTGGTGGAAGAGACTTGGAAATCAGGACACCCTGAAGCAGGGGGCTTTTAAGGCCTGGGGATAGGATGTCACAGATCCTGGGAGAAGAAGGGGATGTTACCTCGTGCTTGTGGTGAAGGCTCTGGGTGTCATCCAAGCACTTGGTGGAACTGGTAGAGCTTGCACTGGGCATGAGCTCAGCTACGCATGTGAGCTCCGTGCTGGTCAGGTGGTAGAATGGGGACAGCCCCACTGAGGCCTGTAGCTGCAGGCGCAGGAGGCCAGATATTTCTGTGAGGACTTCAACCTGGTGGAGGCAGAAGCAATGAAAGAGGTTGGGACACGTGAGGATGCACCTTCAGTCCTTTTCTTGGCTCAGCCAGGGACCCGGAACAGGGTGGGGTACGAATGGGGGAAGCCTTATCTAATTGCGGGGGGGGGGGGGGGGGGGAGCACGGGCAGCACAGCTGGAGAAGGTCCAGGGCCCAACCTCCCACCCAGGTGACCCACCTGATTTCAGAGATTGTGGGGTGCTTGGGGTGCCTAGTTGGGGTCTCTGACCCTCCTACCCCGGGAATGAGTCTACTCATGAAGGGGATCTGGACAACCTCAGGTCCTAGAGGTGCTGCCTGCTGGGCTCACAGGGTGGGACGCCCTCCTGCTCACGCGGAGGGTGACACATGTGGGTGAAGATGGAGCAGGTAGGTGAGTACCTTGGCAGGGACTTTTGGGTCTCCTCCATGACGGGCTGGGAACAGACTACCTGCCGGGCCTGGGAGGCGAGGGCAGCCGGCTGGCAGGCCAGCGTTTGGCTCTCGCGCTCCAGGCGGCGGTGCTGTTTCTGCAGGCCCTGCTGGAGCCCAGGTCCTGGCCCGCATCGGCCCTCCGCAGGGCCCCCTCCAGCTGCTCCATCTTCTCTTTGGCGTCCTGGGGAGGGATGATGGTGTGTGTCTGGCTCTCCACAGGTAGGCTGGCAAATGGCCCTTTTGGGCTCTAAGACTGGTGCTTGTAGCACACCATGTTCACCAGGGACCTACTGTTCTGATGTCTCCATCCCCTCCAGCACTGCCAAACCTTCCCCAGACCTCATAGACACCCCTGTCCCCCTGGCTCTTCCTCCCTAGGGGACTCAAATGGTGTTAACACACACTGGGGGCCCAGGAGACAATTCTGTATTGGCCTGCCGGTGGGGAAAGCCAGGCTCAGCTTTCCACAGGCCAGAGGCATCCAAAGGCTGCAGGACTTCCCAGGCCATTCCAGAGTCAGCCACACACCCCGACTCCTCCTCTCCCCACCCGTCCTGCCTGAGCCCAGCCCAGCGTGGCCTCAGTCTCCCTCCTGTGCCCTGCCCCTCGGACCTATAGCAGCCCCAGGAGCTGGTCCTGCTGCCTGGCCCACCGCAGCTGCTCCCCATGCTCTGCCATCTTGCGGTTCAACTCTACTCACCTGCTACTCAGGCCCCAAAGCCTGGCCTGCACATCCCCTTGGGTACGGGGCCCACTGCTCAGTAGCTTTCTCCCAACCTGTGTGGATACAGGGCCTGTGATCAGCCACCGCAAGCCGGACCCAGGTGGCAGAGGGGGGTGGGGTGGCTGGCAATGAGCTGCATTCTACAGGCTGCAAGTTCTCAAGCTCCACATGGCCTGAGACCCACCCCAAAAAGATCAGCCCCCCACAGCCCAGGGTATTCCTCCCCTCCTCCTTACTCCCCACCCACTCTCCCAGCCTCAGGGCAACAGTCTGTGCAGACAGGGGGGTGCCCATTCTCACTTGTGAGCAGCAAGCAGGGTGTTGGCTCTGCGCCAGCTTCTTGCCATGGGCCCCCAAAGCCTCTGTCTGAGGGACCAGGGTACCCAGGAGCCGTTCAAACGCCTGGTGCCACTGTAGCAAGCTCTGGGCCTCTCCCACATCCTCTGGAGCGCAGAGACCTGGGATCACGCCTGGGAGCATGGGGGGTCACACGCTCTTACCCAACACCTTCTCAGGAGCCTCCCACCCAGCCTGGCTTCTAAGCAGCCTCCAGCGATGGGGGAGCAGCACCAAGCTGCACACCCCTGGCTCCATACCCCAAAGCTGTCCAGCTGCAGGAATGGCCTCGTGGTTGGCACAGTTGGCAGAGAAACCATCCACCTCTAGGCCAAACCTCTGCAGTTCCAGTCTGCCCTGCAGCCGCTGTTGTCTCTGCTTCCAGGCGACCTTCAGCCCTCGGCTTTGCTGGCCCAGGAGCGTCAGAGCACGGTCAGCTCTTGGGAGTCTGGGAGTCTGAGGCTGCCATGGGCTGGCCCCGAGCCTCCAGCTGCTGCATCTTGGCCAGGACACAAGCAGAGGTTCCAAACCTGTCCCTCCATCATCAACCTTCCTCCCCTCTGGCCTCCATGGTCATTCATCTCAGATCTCTGGTGTGAAGGTAGCTGGAGGGGGTCTGAAGCTGGTTAACGCACAGTTCACTCGTCCCGTGGGACAACTGTGCCTGGCCCACCAGTGAGACTGTGTCAGAGCCTCAGCACAGCACTTAGGACTCAGCAATTCCATGCTCCCTGCCATGGTACACCAGCTGGGGCTGGCCACGCTGAGGGCTGACACCCAATAAGCTTGTGGGCTGGGGCAGCAGGACACAAAGAAATTGCTCAAACCATACCCATGCCTGCCTGCAGGGCCACTGCAAGCTCAAAGGGAGCCCAAAGTAATTAGAAAAGGCGCCCCTCTCAGCTGGGTGCAGCCCACAGGCATACCACTCGGGGGCACACCACTTGGGAGCCCACAGCTTGGGAGCAGCTAACACCTTTGTGTGAATTAGGAAAAAGCTCAATTTCTCCGAGCTGACACAGCCCTGAAGTGGGTGGTAGAGTCTGGCGAGCGGAGGATGGGATGGATCCAGTGCCTGGTTGGCCATGTGTCAGGTTCCTTCACGCAGGCACAGCCTGCAGCCTGTACAGGGTAACCCTGGCTGCCTGACAGGCCCGAACCATCATCTCTGCAGGGGGAGAGGCATCACCACACTGAGGGGTGAGTGCATAGTCCCATGGGGGTCCTGAGCCATTTGCCTCCAGGGAACAGTGGGCTTTGTCACCCAGAGAACCTTCAGGCGGCTCACACTCTGCCCTGGGTCCCTCCCGAGTGTGCAAAATACCTGACCAGTTCTGGTTACATCTTCCCTCTTTGAAAAACTGCCTCAAGCTCCGTGGTGGACACCAGCCCGGGCCAATCCCTGGTGACACTGCTCCTGCCTCTCCCTGTCTGGTGGCCTGTCCCACAGGCCTTGGCCATCCAAAGCGTGCCCTGACCTCTCCTGCTGCATGTGGATCTCCCCCAGCAGGTCTCGGTGCTCCGCCAGCAGCCGCTGCGCTGAGGGCACATCTACCGCCTCCCTCTCGCTGCAGCTGAGCCAGGACACCCTCCACCCACAGCAGCCATCGCCGGCCTTCCTGCAGGAAGCTCTGCAGGCCGGACCCGGGCCCGCTGGGCCACTTGCTGCTGTAGCTGCTCCAGTAGCCCCATGCAGCGTCTTCACCTGTTCTTGCAGGGCCTGACGCCTCAACTCCGGGAGACAGGCCCACCACCCAGTTAGCGCCTTGCTCTGGGCTGGGGAAGGTGGTGGAGACTCTGAACTCCCACCTCACCCTCCACTTAGGAGCAGCAAGCACATGCGGCTTTCCCTTCCCCCATGAGCATTTCTCCACGCTGCTCCCCCACTTTTGCCCCTGCCCTTCAGACAGCACCTCCTGCCCATTCTCACCCACCCCACTTTCTGTCTCTTCCCATGTTCTATAACCCTTCTCAGGCCTTCCCTCCCTCCATGCCAAACCCAGGCTGTACTTTACGGCCACCCTCTGCAGGTAGCGGGTGGTCCCTCCAGCACTAGCATTTCCCGCTGGGCCAGTTGTGGGATGCGGTGGCTGTCCTCTGAGTGCCCTGGCTCCGGGGCTTCCAGCTGGAGTCTCGCATCCTGCAGCGGCACCTGTGTGGGGCTGCACTCCTGCAGAAAACCGCACACGTCCAAGGTGAGTGCCAGCTGCATTGCCTTCTCTTTCCTCAGGGCCTCCAGCTGCCCCACCTGGGCAGAGGGAGCAGGATGTCTCCATCACAGAGGCACCTCCCTGTCCATCCTGGGGCCTTGGCCGGAGGGTCAGATGATAGGAGCTGCCAGGCTGGCTGCTCCTCCCTGTTCTTCACACGCCCAGTCTTTCTTCCTGGCATCTTGGGAAGCAGGTGAACAGGCACTTGGGCCCGGGCACTGCATCCAGCCTGCCCCCATTAGCTGGCACACCCTCCTTTCTCACCTCTGGTTCAGTTCCTCCTGCTGATGGATTTTGGGGGAGTTTCCAGGATATCACTGCTTTCAGTTGCTCAGTAGAGCTGCTGACCGCAGCCCTGTGGCTCCTTCCCACAGGCCGGGCAGTGAGGAAGTTCTAGGGAAAGGAGGACCCAGGCCTTGAGGGGGCTTGTTCTCTTTCCACACTCCCCTCAAGGCTGCGAATGACTCAGGCATGCTCTGTGACAGATATGTTCGAGCTGCATCCCTCTGGAAGAATAGGCATCTGTGTCCTGAAAGGGATAGGAGGACCCTTTGAAAATTCAAGGACAAGCATCCAAGTTGGAAAGGAAGAAGTAAAAATGTGACTATTTGCAGATGACATGATTTATAGAGAACCCTAAAGATTCCACCAAAAAATGTTAGAACGAATCAATGAATTCAGTAAAGTTGTAGGATGAAAAATCAATACACATAAATCTGTTGCATTTCTATGCACTAGTAACAAAAGAGAAATTAAAGAAAATAAGCCATTTACAATTGCATCCAAAAGAATAAAATACCTAGGAATAATTTTAAACAAAGAGGTGAAAGCTCTGTATGCTCAAAACTGTAAGACATTGATGAAAGAAAATGAAGACACAAATAAATGAAAAGATAGTCTGTACTCATGGATCGGAGGGATTAATATTAAAATGTCCAGACTACCCAAAACAGTCTACAGATGCAATGCAATCCCTGATAGGTTCCAATGCTATTTTTCCCCCATAGAAATAGAAGAGCAATCTTATAATTTGTATGAAACCACAAAAGACCCTAAATAATCAATGCAATCTTGACAAAGAACAATGCTGGTGACATCATGCTTCCTGATTTCAAACTAAAGCATATTACAAAAATTTAGTAATCTAAACAGCATGGCATTGGGAATGGAACAAAATAGAGGGCTCAGCAGTAAACCCACAACTGTGTGGTTAATTAATGTGTGCCAAAGGAGGCAAGAACATACAATTGGGAAAGGATAATAAATGATGTTGGGAAAACTGACTACTCACATGCAAAAAAGTGAAACTAACCCATTATCTTACAGTTACACCATGCAAAAAACTTAACTCAAAATGGATCAAAGATTTGAAGGTAAGACCTGACACCATAAAACACCCAGAAAAAAAATAGGTGATAAGCTCCTTGACATTGGTCTTGACAATGATTTTTTTTGGAATTGACACCAAGAGCAAAGGTAACAAAAGGAAAAATAAACAAGTAGGACTACATCACACTAAAAAGCTTCTGCACAGCAAAGGAAACCAACAACAAAATAAAAAGGCAAACTACTGAATGGGAGAAAAATATTTACAAATCATATATCGGACAAAGGCAAATCCAAAATATATAAAGAACTCATACCATGCAATAGCAAAAACAGAACAAAACCAAGAATCACCCCCGCCCCCAAACAATCTGATTAAAAAATGGGCAGAGGATCTGGATAGATATTTTAAAAAAAAAGGTATATGGATAGCCAACAGGTGCATGAAAAGGTGTTCAATATCATTCATCACCAGGGAAGTGCAATTCAAAACCACAATGAGATATCACCTCACACTTGTGAGAATGGCTGGAGAGGTTGTGGGGAAAAGGGGGTCCTTGCGCACTGTTGGTGGAGCCATCGTGGGAAACAGTATGAGGGTTCCTCAAAAAATTAAAAATAGAATTACCACATGATCCAGCACTTCCACTTCTGGGTATTTATCTGAAGAAAATGACAGCACTCCCCAGAAAGATACACGCACCCCCACGTTCACTGTAGCATTATTTACAATAGACAAGCTATGGAAACAACCTAGATGCCCATCGATGGATGGCTAGCTAAGAAGTGTGGTACATGTATACAATGGAATATTATCCAGCCACAAAGAAGGAGGAAATATTGCTGTTTGGGACAATGTGAGTGGACCATGAGGGTGTTACGCTAAATGGAATAAGTCAGACAGAGAAAGACAAGTATCATATGCTGTCACTTATATGTGGGATATGAAAACAGACAAACAAGCTCACAGACAGAGAACAGATTGGTAGCTACCAGAGGCAGTGGGTAGTGGTGGGCAAACTGGGTGAAGGGAGTCAAAAGGTACAAACTTCCTGTTATAAACAAGTCATGAGGATGCAATATACAACATGGCAACTATAGTTAATACTGTATTTGAAAGTAGCTAAGAGAGTAAATCTTTAGTTCTCATCACAAGAAAAAAAATTAACCGTGTATGATGGTAGATGATGACTAAACTTATGGTGGTGACCATCTCATTTCATAATAATGAATAAAACGACAGAATCACTATGTCGTGCACCTGAAACTAACATATGCTGTATGCGAATTACCCCTCCCTAAGAAAAGCCCCTGCACAGCAAAGGAAGCCCCTACACAGTTCCCTCCTCCCAAACAGGACGGCAGTTACCACGGAGAGCAGAGCGGCAGCTCGGGCATGAGGAACGAGGAGGCAGGAACAAGGTGAGCAGGGAGGACAGGGATGAGGAGAGGCAGCAGGGCCAAGCAGCTAAAATTCCCCCTTGGCTCCAAGGGGGCTGTCCCTCCAATTTGAGCCACATGGCCTCCAAGTTGTGGGGCTGCGCATTCGGGGCAGCGCTGTCTGGTTGTCCAGCCTGGACTGGAGCTCCTCACATGAGCCATGGAAACCAAACAGAGCCACTGCCCCCTCCAGCGGACCCTGTGGTGCTGAGGAGAGGCAGATGGAGAGGCTGGGGTGAGGTCATGCCCTCCCTGGGCATCAGAGCAGGCCCCACCCCCGCCCCCCAGCAGAGCCCAGGCCAGCACCCAACAGGATTTCTGCCACACTGGTGGGCTGCGAGCCCGTCAGAAGTTCTGGGGAGGGAGCCGGCATCGGCTCACCGGGCACAGGGCCCTGGCAGAGTGGGCTCTTTTGATCCTGTGGTTCTCAAGCCCTTCAGCTCTTAGATCCAGTCCACGCTTCTCCCATGGACCCGGCCGGACCCGCCCCCTCTCCCGGCTCTGCTCTGTGTTCCAGGCACCTGCCCTCACTCCTCATGGGCCTTCCTCCTCCTCGCACAGGTCCCGCCCAGTATGTGTCTCCCTGCCATCTCCCCGGCCTCCCCCTGGCTTTCCCTGCTCTCAGCCTTGCATTCAAGTCTCAGCCTGAAAGTCCTTCCCTCCTAGACACCTTCCCCGACTCCTCAGCCCGACCTGGGCTCCCATGACACCCACACATCCATCTAATGGGCCGTTTCACACCTTCTCTGCCAAGATGTCACCTCCTGGACGGCAGGAAGCACGCCCAGTACCGCTCTGTCCCTGGCTCGCGGCTCGGGGTCCAGGACAGAGGAGGTGATTCATGGACATTTTTGGAACAAGGAGCATTGCCTCTGCCAGGGCCCGCAGGTCCCCACAGTCCTGGCTCAAGCGGTCCTGTGTCTGGAGTATGGTGTTGGGGTCAAAGTCAGGGTCAGGCTCAGCCATGAGGTCCATCTTCTGGGCGGCCAGGGGTCAGAGTGGCAGGACCCCACACGCCAGGCCCCTGGGTTCCTTGGCTCTTCCTTTGGAGAGCTCGGGGCCGACACCCCCTGTGCGGACAGGACCAAGGGCAGTGTGTCCAGAGGTGCACCCCCAAGCAGCAGAAGGCTTGGCAGGATGGGGCCACCTATGTACTGGGATTCCTGCTCCATAATGTGGCTGACGGGCAGCCCGCCCTCCAGCTCGCACTGGCCTGCCTGGCGCACTGGCTGCAGGGCCACTCCCGGGAGCCAGGGGGAGTGAGCCCCTGGGGAAGCACAGGCTCTGAGGGTTGCTGGCCCTCCCCATGCGGGTGGATGCACATCTGGTCTCGGTCCCTCTGCACCTCCAGCCCTGGGCAAGGGTCAGGCGGAGCAGCAGGAGCCAGGCTGGCTGCTCAGGGTCGGGTTGAAGGGACTGAAGACATGGAATAGCAGAGAAAGACTAGGAAGGGGGAGAAAACAAAAGTAGGAAGCCAGAGAGGAAGACTCAGAATTTCGGGCAGCTCCATGCACATCTTTCTGTTGAGCCGCAAAGAGCCTCCCCTTCAGTTCCTCCCGTCAGCAGTCGGATTCCCCAGAGGCTCCCACTTGGGGCTTTGGCCTGTACCGCCGCAGATGAAGTGCGTCTGGACGGGGGGACACGGGTGCTGGCTGCCCGGCAGTGCTAAGCGTTGAGTCCCATTCTGGGGTCTCCCAGTCGCGTTGCCATCAACCCTGCTCCAGCCTTCTGGGGGCTCCCTCTGCATGGAGGAGGGAAGGCTCTGCTTGGCTTCCAAAATGACTCCCAGTCCCCAGAAGAGGAGGTACATCTGCACCCCCAGGGACCAGACCTACCTCCCCCCTATTGATGCCAGGGTTGGCTGGGTAATAGACACAAAAGATGGCACCACCCACTCATTCATTCACACAATTAACTCAAACTGGAGAAGCAGGCCATGGGGGACACGAAGGCAACACCCAAGACAGTATGTGCTTGTATAATGCAGGTGCTGGGAGTGAGGCATCATCCAGACAGAGAGAGAGAGAGAGAGAGAGAGAGAGAGAGAGAGAGAGAGAGAGAGAGAGAAAGGGAGAATGTGTGTGTGTGGTGTGTGTGTGTGTGTGTGTGTGTGTGTGTGTGTGTGTGTGTGTGTGTTAAAACCAGCCCTGGGCGGGGTTGGGAGGCCTCTCCTGCAGCAATTGCTGCCTGTCCTCGGGCACTAATTTGGCCTCTCTGGGCCTTGATTACTTCATTTGTAAAGTGAGGGGGTTGGACCAGACAACTGCTAAAATACTGTGGATCTATTTTTAAAAATTACGTGGGCCAGGGAATAAGTGATAGTGCATCACCCATTCATTCACTCAAACCACAGATCTTCCAGACCTTGCCATCAGGTGCCACCTAAATGACCAGTGCAGGCTGGACCCGAAACCCATCGGCTGCTGACGTCTCCGCCAGGCCGCCTCCGGGATAGGAGAGCCGAGCTGCAGCTCAGAGGTTGCATGGGACATGGCCGGGCAGCGAGAGGAGGTCCGGCACATGGAGTCTCCTTCAGAATTAGGGCAGAGGGAGGGGCCAAACACAAGTGCAGGGGCTGAGAACTGGAGATTTCCACCGCTTGAGCTACTCAAGCTTTTTGAAAGAGGACTGCAAACCCTGATGGGACTGGGCCAATCTGCATGTGTATTTTAAAAACTGGGGCTCAAAGAACTGAGGGAGGATTTTCAGAAAGCGGTGTGGTGTAGTGGTTAGGCCACCGAACCTTCAAGCACCAAGGCAGGCGAGAGCAGGACAGGGCCCGAGGACGAAGGGCTTGAAGGCAAAGGGGGCATTCCTGGAGGGACCTGACTATTGCCTGCACACGGCGGGGTCAAGTGAGCAGAGCCAACAATAGCAGGATGATCCCCACAGGTGTGGGCACACAGGATCCCACCAAGTCAGGGCTGGGGCAGCAGGGGAGAGGCGCACCGTGAGGGATGCCCAGCTGCAGCCGCCCTCGCCTGGCAGGCCAGCTGCTGCAGCTCAGCCTGGAAGGTGCGCATGGCTCGTTGCAGCCGCAGGTAGCACAGCAGCAGGGTCTGGGCGCTGGCCTGGTCTAGCCCACAGGACGTGGTCTCCAGTGCGGACCTTCCCTCCCAAAGCCACAAGGCTGCGTCCGCGGCATTAGCAAAGTCCTGCAGAGGAGAAGAGGGTGGACTGGTCAACCCTGGGCACCCCACCTGGATACCTGCAGCCCTCGATCCTGCTACCTGCCTGTTGGATGAGCAGGGCTGCCTGCCGCCGTGCCATTAGGGCCTGGAGCTGCTGCCATGCGGCCTGCACCGTCTCAGCCTGCTCCTGGGGATCTGGCCATGTTAGGGGCCAGCAGGCGCCCAGGTCCTGTCCCCTCTGCTGGAGATCAGCGCACACAGCCTGGTGAGGGCGGAGCTCTGCTTCCAGGACCTGGTGGAAGTAGAACAGGATGCTGGGTGAGGGTGAGGGAAGGTGGCAGGGAGGTGGGACAAGCAGGACACGGGGTAGCAGGCACCTTGTGCTTCTGCAGAGAAGCTGTGATCTGTCCAAGATCCTGGCCCAGGGCCACATCCTCCACCAGCCGTCTGCGCTCCATCCACCATGCTTCCTCCTCCTCACCGTTGTGCAGGAACTCTGCCCTCTGCAGGGTCTGCTCCAGCCAGGTCCGCCTGAGGGACAGCACGTTTTGCTGAGGGGCCCGGGGTGTAATGAGGAGGGCGTTCCCCACTAGGCTCAGACACTGGCCCTTAGGGAGACAGGAGTTTTGTTTTCTCTGGAGGACTCAAAGGGGAGACAGAGGCCTTGGGGGTGAGGGTCAGTATAGAGGAAGTTGCCAGGCCAGCAATGTGTTCACCTAGGGAGGAGGTAATGGGGTACAGGGAAGCTCTGGAGAAGGTGGAGGAGTTGGGGTGAGCTCTTACCGGGCTCTGACAAGAGACACCAGGCTTTGGTGGAGCTGAGTCAGCTCGTGGGCTTGGACCTGTAGCACCTGCACACCAGTGCCTGGGGCAGAGTTCAGCTCTGTAGTCTGGTGGGCCAGACGGCTCACATGGGCTCCATGGGCAGAGACCTGGGCCTCCAGCAGGTCATGCCTCTGCAGCAGTTCCACTGCCTCTGCCAGCTGGTGCCCACAGGCTGTGGAGCTGGCCAGCTCCTGGCAAGGGATGAGTGGCCATTGCAGTCCCATGAGTACCAGAGCTGGCACACCTGCTGTGTTCCCCAGGGGTCAGCTGGTCCAGGGCCCACCTGCTGCTCCTTGAGCTGGCTGGAGGCTGTCTCCACCTCCTGCAGCAGGCTCAGCACAGCCTGTATGCCCGACAGCCACTTCCTCTGCCCTTGGAGATGCTGCAGGAGCTGCTCCCAGCACCCACTGATCTCCAACTGCCTGAAGGACATGAGAATAAGGGTGGCCTCCACTGGGCTGGGGCAGGGAAGCTGTCTTGAGGTGCACAGCTGTTTGGGGGCTGGGCTGCCCTGCAAGAGCCTGAGCTCCATGGCTGAGGGCTGTGAGCATCCTGCCTGGTCTTAGAGACAGGCAGAGAAACCAGGAGGGCCTTGGTGGGGGGGGGGCCTTCATTCCAGTTTCCATCTCAGGTGACAGCAACTCCATCCTTCCAGATGCCGGGCTAAAACTTGGAAACTTAATTTCTCACACCCCACATCTGATCTGTCTTCAAGTCCTCTTGGATTGAAAATATATCCGGAATTCCACCACAGCTCACTGCCTCCACTGCGTCTTGGACTGGATTATTTCAATGGGTTCCTAACTGCTCTCTCTGCTCTGCCTTTGCCCTTTCTGTCTGTCGCAGTATCCAGAGTGATCACTGTAAACAAAAGACTGTGTCCCACCTCTGCTCAAGCCCTCCCATGATCTCCCCTCTTTCTCAGAGGAAAAACTAAGTCCTCACTGTGCCCTACAGAGCCCAGCACGATCTCTGCCCTCCTGCCCCCTCCCGCCTCCATCCCTCACCCCGGTGTCTCCCTGACCTCAACTCCCACTTGTTCACTTTGGCCAACACGGGCCTCCATGCTGTTTTGCAAACATACCAGGCATGCGCCCACCTTGGACATGGCACCATTTTTTCTGTCTAGGGGTCTGTCCCCTCGTATGGCTGCCCCTCACTTCTCTCTGGTCTTTGCTCAAAGGTGAACCTCCTCTGGCCACCCCATCTAACTCCCCCCACCCTTGGCACCTCACATTTCCTCTCCTGCTTTGTCATTATTTTTATCACCATCTCACATACTACACATTTTTCTTGTTTGCTTGTTTGCCTTAGTGCTACTAGCTCCCCGAAGGGAGGGACATTTTGTGTGCCCTTTTCACTGCTAAACCTCCAGCACCTAGAACAGTGCTTGAAGGAGCAAACACTCAATAAGTGCTTGTTTAGTGAACGAATTAGCATGAAGCTACCTAGAAAGGAGAGTGCTTTCCCAACAGGGATGAATTATAAGTGGTGAATTTCAGGCACCAGAGGGAGCTAAATCTTTTTAAAGGGAACCCTGAATCCATAAATCACTCCTCTGTGGCTGGGAATGGATATGTGTAATGATAGAGGCGTAGTAGGAAGGCCTTCGCCTGTTCTGGGGATGGCTTGTGTGCCTGGGGCTCACCTGCAGGCCACATCTGCCCAGCTGTGGTACTGCTCCTGCTGGAGGAGGTCTGCGGTCTCAGCCAATGCCTGGAAGCACCCTTCCTAGGGCAGGATGCCGGCCTCCAGCATGCCCAGCCTCTGAGCAGCCACCTCCACTGTGGCCAAGCTGGCGCGGGGCTGCAGCCTGGTCCAGCACCCGGTCTGTGTCTGTCAGGAAGCTTTCCTGGAGGGCTGCCTGGTGCTGGGAGCGCCGGCCCAGGGTTTCCAGGCACCCTAGCTGCAGGAGTCTCTGCTGCAGGGCCTGGGTGGCGCTGGGACAGCTCCACAGGGCGCAGTTAAGGGCCTGCGGTTCTGGGCTCGGAGTGCTGTCTGCAGCTGGAAGAGCAGGGCCTCGGCGGCCCCTCGCTGCTGCAGCCATGGCGGCCTCTCCTGGGTGCGGAAGGAGGCAAAGGCCACGAGTAGCTGGTGCGTGGCAGGCAGGGAGCCTGGGAAAGCCCGTGTCTCCAGCTGCACCTGCTCCTCTGCAATCCAGCACAGCAGGTCAGCCGCCAGCTGCTGGGACTGGGTCTGCAGTGCCTCTGTCTGCTGGAGCTGGAGCAGGATCTGCGAAGGCAGGAGAAGGGTCAGAACGACCCTTGGAGGCAGGCTCTGGAGGGGAGGCACCACCGTTTTGGACGTCAGGTGCCATCAGGGTTGCCCAGGTGGGTGGTAGCTCCTTCCCTCAGCACTGAAATGGGGTCATCCCAACATCCTGAGAAGCAGGTCGGCTCAGCCCGCATTGCACTCTCAGACCTGGGAGGCCCCTGTCCTGCCTTTTTCCATCTTATTTTACCCCATTGGGCCTCACCTCTGGGGGTGCTATCCTTTTTCTGAGCCTTTGTTCCTCTCCCTGAGGCCCCCCACACTCCTAAAGCAGCTTGACGCCCTTGGCCTGAATCATCTCCCCCACACTCGACTGAGACGCCAACCCTGAGAACAGCCATCCCAGGCCTCAGCCCCTGCCATCGTGCCCAGAGAGTGAGAGAGCCCCCACAGGTATGGCCTCAGCCCAGCTGCCTCCTGCAGCTGCTTCTGTGCTCGTCCTTGCAGAGTCTGGCTCTCTGAGCCTGAACTCCCATTAGGAGTTGGGCAGCCTCAGAGCAGAGGGGGAGAGGAGGAGGAGGGACAGGAGGGACAGCGCTCCCTGGGCTTTCCCTGTGTGCCCCGCACCCTGTGGGCACTTTGTCACGCTCCCTTGAGCCCCTCACAGCCTTCTATCACCCAGGCATTTCACTCCATTTGCGGATGGAGCGCAGTCAAGTCAGGTGACGTGGCTAAGGCAACATGACTAGGAAGTGGCAGAGGCAGGCTTCAGACCCCCCTGCCTCTGGAGCCCTGGCTCACCCTCCCCTCTCCTCGATGCCACCTTCCCTTTGTCACCAACCTTAGCGAGTCTCCTCGGGGCAGTCTTCCCCTGGTGCAGGCGGGAGAAATGGTGGTAGCAGAGGGAGACATAGGTCATGATGGAGCACTCAGCAGGCTGCAGGGCCACCATGTCCTCAGGGTCCAGCAGCCGAGCAATGCCCAGCCCCTGCTCAGCCACACGGAAAGCAAGGTCGAGGTTGTGCAGTGGGCGGTCAGGACGCAGGGAGCTGTAGTTAAGCAGGTCTGGCCTGGACAGAGAGCAAGACAGGGCTCCTCACCAGAGCCATCTACTGCGTGGGTTCACGTGGACTTGTTAAAGAGGCAAACAAGCTCCTATTGGTCGTTCACACCTGACTGCATTCGTTTTCCCCTGATGATCACCTGAGAGCCTGGCTGAAGGACTAGCTCTGGCCGGGGTGTTGTGTGTGTTGGGGGGAGAGGGCAGGGTGGTGGTGGTGGTGTAATTGGCTCAGGGTCCCTGCTCCTGGGGAGGGGGAGCTCCAAAAGGGCAGGTGCTTGCAGGGAAGAGGACTGAGAATAGAACCAGGGACACAAAGTGGAGACAGAAAGGAGTCAAAGGCAACCCTGGCCGGTCCATGGGATTTCCTAGGAAAGAGGGGAGAGGTGATTACAGATCAGGGCCCTCTCCTCTGTGCCCAGGGGGCAGTCGCCAGAGGGACGTGGGAGAATGGGCAGGTTGAGGACCTGAGCCCGGCGCAGCTGGCTCAGTGGGTGGGGGCCTCCAGGAAGAAGGCTGAGGCCTGTCTCAGGCCAGGCCAGGGTTGGGAGGGCGCCGGGTCCTTCCTCATGCACACCTGTGGGCGTGGATGAGGGCTGAAGCCGAGCCCGTCACTCCAGCTACGGGAGAAGTCGGAGATGTTGACGTGAGCATAGCAGGCTGCCTTCTGCTGGCACCAGACCAGCAGAGCTTCCTTGGCAGACAGCACTGGCTCCAAGCTCCTCCTGCAGGCACAGGGCGGTGGGTCAGCAAGCAGGGACAGGTGGGGAGGCAGCAGAGCCAGTAGCTGCGGGGGAGGCAGGCTGGGTGGGGCTGAGGTGCTGCTTTCCCCTTCCCCACGAGGGCGGACTGTGCCCTCTGGTTGTCTGAAAGCTGTCACCTCCAAGCAGCTGGCTTTGAGTTGCAACTGGTGACAACAAGAGCAGTAGCTCCCGTTCCTCAGCCCTTCTAATGGGCCGGGTATGGTGCTAACCACCTACGCCACGTGGAAGCAGGCAGCTCCCGGTCACTGTGGGCTTTCTGCCAGCCAGGCCTCGGGCCCCACACACAGCGCTCCACACCTCACGGCCAGATGAGGTAGGATACCAGTGTTTACCTTCTAAGGACGACACAGTGAGGAGCAGTAAGAGATTGGGAAGCTGCCGGGGTCCCCCGCGGACGGGGAGGGGCTCACTGACCCAGGAACATGGACAGGGAGCCTCCTACCTCGGTGCCTCCGGCAGCTCCTGGGGGCAGGTGGGCACTCTTTCAGGCTGGAAAGGACCGTCTACATCTGGTTTCAGTCTCCTCCCACTCCTGCATGTTCCTCTTGTTGATAATTTCCTTTCTGTTGCCACTCACTAGTGGATGACATGTCCCAGACCAGGTCTGAAGCCCATGAGTCTAGCTCTCACGTCACATTCCGTGGTTGAAGAGTGACTATTAACTGTGTGGATGCCCAGGATCTGCCGTGGGGATAACAGTTGGGTGCAATTGCTCTGTGTCTGGGCCTGAGGTGCCAGAGGGAAGCTAGGGTGGGGCTGTGTAACTGGGCACCCAGGGCTAAGACATACCCCGTCCAGGGAGATGTGGGAAATCTGGAAACGCAGAATGGTGACCCAGATGTGTCCCAGGATGAGCGTCTGGTCTCCGTCCACGATGCCCTCTGGCCCGATGAGGGGGACTGGAGCCTGTGGGCACAGCTGGCTGGGCTCAGGGTGAAGCCGGTGCACCCGAGAACACTCAGGGTCATCACTGGTCCAGGGAGCTGGCCACCCCCTGGAGGGTCCTGGGATCTGTCCTGCCCCACAGGGTGCCCAAGGGAGAAGCAGGCAGGCACAAGGCCAGGCAAGCAAAGGCTTTCCAACTGGTTGAGGCGTTGGCCCCCAGCCCACCTGAAGCCCCAGCCCGGTGAGCTGGGCTGGGCCACTGGAGCGGAAATGCTCTCCGTATGAGGGCTGTAGGTAAACCTGGGTCAGCATCATTGGTTCAGCTACAGGGGTTGGAGATGTGGGTTCATAAGCGTTAATGTATGAGCCAATAGACAATAGCTGTCTGCCTCCACCTTCTGGGGCACCTCAGGGTCTCCAGGGGGGACCCATCAGTGTCCCAGCTCCTGTTAGAAATGCAGATTCCCACCCTGGCTGGTTTGGCTCAGTGGATAGAGCGTTGGCTTACAGACTGAAGGGTCCCAGGTTCAATTCTGGCCAAGGGCACATGCCTGGGTTGCGGGCTCAATCGCCGGTGAGGAGTGCACAGGAGGCAGCCGATCAATGATTCTCTCTCATCATTGATGTTTCTATCTCTCTCTCTCCCCCTTTCCCTTCCTTTCTGAAATCAATAAAGAAAAAAAAAAAAAAAGAAATGCAGATTCCCAAACTCCCCCCGTCACACGCTCGTGGGCCAGGACCCAGGGATTTGCATTTGGACAAACACCTCAAGTGCTTCTCATTAAAGCTGGGAACTGGCTGCCCTAGATCTTTCCACCTGGGCGGGGAGGAGCAGTGAATCCGGGAGAAAGGAGCAAATAAACATCAAAGCCACGTATGACTTGGGTCCTTTCACCCTCTGGCCCCATCCCCCTCTCCTGGGTCACATGGCGAGGCCCAGAGGGTTCTTGCACGTCCCTGAGGTGTAAGCACAGGCCTCGGGGCCTCTGGCCTGGCTGTCCTTGCTGCCTGAAAACATCATTCCCCCAGGTTGCCCATGGCTACCTCCTCTTCCTTTGCTCAAATGCCACTTTCCCTGCGAGGCACCCTGGCCACTTAATTTAAAATCGAAGCCTGAGGACCATTCCTCCTGCCCAAACACACAGGCTGACCCCTTCACTCTGTGTGGGCGGGGATCTTGGCTTTGTTCCCTGATGCTCTCTCAGCGGGAATACTGTGCCAGGAAGGGCTCTGCTTCCTGGCTCTCTGTATCCAGTTGCTCCTTCGGGATTCAGGCTCCAGAGCATCTGCTATGCCCTGTGGCCAGCCCAGGAGAGATGGTCTAGGAGTCCAGCCTGTCCCTGCTGCCCACCCAGCACCCACCCAGAAGCATTCTCCCTGGTGCCCACTTTGGCCCTGAGGAAGACCAGAGCCCGGCGGCTGTTCTCCAGGAAGTGCACGCGCATTTGGCCCCAGCTGGGGGGTGTACAGGTTCTGGATCTTGAGGCCCACCTGGGAGGGAATGGGGGAGGGCACAGGGTCAGCCCAGCCCCACCAGTCTGCCTCCCAGGATCTGGGAGGTGCAGCCCAGAGCAGCTGCCTCGAGGAAGGAGCATTGGCCTCAGTTGTGCTGTGGGGTCCAGAGAAGTCTCAGCCAGATGACCTCCTCACCAGCCCCCAGGGTCCACTGGCGGGAGAGGTGGGCGGGGCGGGGGATGACAGAGGTGGGCTGCGGGCACCAGGCTCTCACCCGGCCATGCTGGAAGATGTTGATCCAGTTGGTGAATGTCTGTCCTGTATCCGCTTGTGCTGTGCCTGCAGCTGGCGAATGTGGCCCATGTCGTACGCAGAGTCCCTGGTGGACCTGCGCTGGGAGAGCCAGCTCAGGGCCCTGGGCAGCCCTTCTGCTTCAGGTGTCCTGGAACCCCAGGCAGCTGCTGGGGAGTGTGGGGCTGATGAGCCATCAGGCCTGGAGCCCTTTGGGTTAAGGGGCCAGTGGGCAGACAATTCCCTGCTGGAGATGTTGGGGGAATGGGGGCTGGGGGAGGCGTGTGGATATGATGGCTCCTTCGTGGGATGGGATGCCTCTGCCAGGGCTAAGGAGACCCTCCCTGCCAGGCTGCCCACTGGGTAGGGGCTGCAGCTTGGAGCCTAGCCAGGGGAGGTTGGGATGCTCCTGGCTGGGGCCTTGCACTTGAATGGCCCAGGGCCCCCTTTTGCCCACCGCACTTTCCAGATTATTCTTAGAGCTTTGATGCTAGAGGTCTCCCGTGGGCCACGGCGATAGGCTGCTGCTCCTTGGGATAAACGGGTGGTGGAAGGGAAACGGGAAACCGCTCACCTTGGCGATGGCTGGGCCTGGGAAGGAGAACGGCTGGATGGATGGGGCAGGAAGATGGAGGAAACTGTGGGGCAGGAGCGAGCCATCAGGAGAGGCGGAGGCTGGAGCTGGGCTGCATCATGGCTTCCTCTTGAGCCAGCAGGACAGTGGGAACTCACACAGCCGGCATTATCCTCCCACCTGCCGTGGGACGGGGCCCAGGCTGGAGGGGGAGGCTCAAGAATGCTCCAGGCCATTGGTCCAGATCCCCTTCTTCATTATGTCCCCAGTGTCAGGTGGGGGCCCTGGCTCCCAAGATGCAGAGGCCCATGGGCTGTCCTTCAGTCGCTGGGGTTGGGTGCCCCATGGAGGAGCTGCAGTCGGGGGGGAAAGGAACTAGGGCAGAACCTCTGTCAGCAGCGTTTGCACCCACTTCCCAGTCAGGGACTGCCTTTCTGACCCACAGGGCCTCTCTGGGAGCACCCACAGCGCAGGGGTGGGAGGGAACACGCTGGGCCAGAGCCCCCTCCCTGCCCCTCCCTGCCCCTCCTAGGGAATTGTCTGACTCTGGGCTCGGCTTTCCAGCCCAGACAGAAAGGCACCCAAGGGAGACAGAAAGTGCTCCCTCATCCCGGGGCTGCTTTCTGAAAGGGACTCCCCCTGGGAAGGGTAACCTGGACCTGAAAAGGCCATGGAGACTGCAGTGGCTCCTTCAAAGCCATTGTTCCCTGTTTGGGCTCCAAGACGGGGCCCCAGTGCCTATGGGGCCCGGAATTGGCTGGGCAGGGCTCTGAGGACCGCGTGCTCGAGGGAGCGTGAGTTCTAGTTCAGGCGGCTCACAGAACAGTCTGGCTGAATTGGGAGCAGCCTCTGAGCTGGGGTATGTGTCTGTGGTCGCCCACCTGGCAGCCCTGGGAGACTCGGGGGAGATACAACACTCCCCAGGGAGGTGTCCCTGACAGGCAAGGCCAGCGAGGGGAGCAGCGGCCACTACCTGAGCCTGAGAGCCAGGGAGGGCGACTCACACCTGAACCTGGGCTGTGGCTCTTGGGGCGGGGCAACTCCCCTGCATCTGAGAGGAACTCCCTCCCTGTGGTCCTCTCCCTGTGAGGTCCTCGCTCGCAGCCCAGATCCACCAGCGGCTGCGGCTGCGTGCCCCCCAGTGCTCCACGGTCCACCCTCCCGTCCCGTCCCGTCTACTCTCCCTGCCCCTGCAGGTGCTTATCACAGTCCCCAGCCTGCCATCCAGCCTGCATGGCACCTGCTCACAGCCCCCCTGACTTACCTCCTGGAACAGAGCTCTGCTCACACCCAGGAAGACTCCCCATTGCCTGGACAGAAACAGCTTTCCTGCCCACATCTGGGCTTCAGCTTAGAATTCCCTTCTACTCCCCATTCTCCTATCCTATCTGCCCCAGTTAAAATCCTGCTCCTTCTAGGAAGTCCCCTGCCCGCCCTCCCCCCCCCAACCAGCTTGTTTCCCCTCCCTAGGAAGACCCTTGCCCAGGGCACCCTGTGTGATGTGACCACGGGGAGCTGCGTGATGCTTTGTACACTGATCCCAGCAGAGGTTGCTGCAGCTGAGGCTATTGCGTGGGCTGGGGGACTACTTTTCTGCCTGCTGAGCGCAACTGCAGGAAAGCCCTGCACCTGAGGCCCGGCCCCTCTTTGGCAGTGACTGACCGAGCACCCGCTGAAATGAGAGTCCCTATTGGTTTTGGATTACCTACCTTGCAAGTAAGTGGAATCTCAAGTCCAATGGGTTTAAACAATATAAAGGAATGTATTGGCCCACAGAACTGAACCGTTCTGTGGTTTTGTTCTGAGGAGGACTTTAGGTGAGGTTTGATCCAGCAGCTCATATGATGCCACCACAGGCCTGGATTCTCTCTGCCTACCCTCACTCCCCTACTCCAGCAGCTCTGTGCACCATTTCAAGGCCATTTATATTGTTGCATTAATAGCCTTGCTTTTTCACATGACATGAGTCAGAGAAGAGAGCATTTCTCCTAAGAATTGAAACAGAAGTCTGAGGGGTCTGGCTCTCATAGGCTTCACTGAAACACATCCAGTCCTGAACCAATTTCTGTGACCAGGGGGATGAAATACTTTGGCTCAGGACCCACCCTGGAAAGAGTGGGTAGGGGCTTATCCCAAACCTTATGGCTCAGCCTGAGGGTAGGGAAGTGGGAAGTGCTCTGCAAAGGAAATTCTAGGTCTGGATCACCACAAGGTAGGTGGGTGCCAGTGGGGAAACCCAGATGTCTGCCCTGGGTGTGTGTGCACACCTGTGAGGTGTGGCAAGAGGCAGGATCAGTACCAGCCAGCCAGGCTCCACCCTGGTACCACTGCACCTTCCTGTGTACGGGGAGAGGACCTCGTGGCAGGACTGCTCCTTCGAGGGTGCTCAGTGATGCCCATCTGGACTCACAAGGGCCCGCCTCCCAGGTCCCCTCTAGTCTTGGCTTCCAGTCTCAGTTGGAGTGTTAGCTCCCTCAGGCCTGCTCCCAGACCTGGCCTCTGCCCCCGTGGCTGAGCTGCTTTCCCTCTAAAGAAGCCCCATTGGGGGAGCCTCCCCCTAGAGGAAGTCAGGAGTCACAGGGATGGCATGCAGAAGGGGTATCTGCCCCCTCACCCCACCTGGTTTCAGAACAGATGACGGGATCCCCACTTGACTGCAGACCTGCAGACGGCTGTGCACAGCCCCTGGACAACCAGAGCCAGTGGAGGAAAGGTGGTGATTTTTTCAGAAGTTTATTGATCAGCAGACTGTGTCTTTTTGACTTCTTATAAACAAGGTTACAAAACAAACAGAAGCATTGTGTAGTAACTGCATTGGCAAATTGACATGTAACCTACACTCTTAAATCAGGCCCATGTTTACTGAATAAACTCAGCGCTTATCTGTCCCAAGAATGTTATTCTGTTAAATGCTCTCTTTATCCTCAAGGTAATTTGTCCAGTGTTGGGTGTCCAGCAAGACGCCGGGTGGTGGACTCCCCGGCGGCAGGGGGTGGGGGGTGGCGTGGAGAGGAGCTCCTGAGGAGACTGCAGACACTGGGAAGGACTGTGGTCAGGGGGCAAGGGTCCAGGGCCTCTCCTGCGAGCTGGTAAGGAGGCCAGGGGTTGGGGAGAGAGCAGGAGACATTTGCTTCTCATGCCCTCTGACCCACCTGGACACTCAGTCCTTGGATAACAGAATAACAGAATAAGAATTCAGCTCTTCAAGGCCCTCCATCTTGTGGGAGCAACCAAAGCCCCAAGTCAAAGACACTATTGCTGCATAATGACTAGTGTTCCAAACAGAACCCAGTCTAGCCCTGGGGAAGCAAAAGCCAATTAAACGAACGGCCCTCCCCACGGAGGAGGGACCCCGCGTGGGCCATCCAAGTGCTCGGGGAGAAGGGTTGGGTGCTGGGCTAGAGAGGAGGCTGAGGCAGGTGGCCACCTGCACTACGACGGAGCTGGGGAACTGGGCAGGTCCCAGTGTGGGTCCTTTACAGATGGCGAGGAGGGCCAAGCAGCAGGCTTACAACTGGGAAGTCAACTTTGGGCGGAGTAGGCTAAAGTTTTCATTTCCGCCCCCCCCCCCCCCCCCCGAACTCCAGACTGCAGAGGTTTGTGTATGTGGTATCACGTGCTGCATACGAACCAGATTTTCTTTTGTGGAACCCTGGAGAGCACGGAGATAGTTCTTAGAGCTGGAGTTTACCTACTTCCACCCTCCCAACCACCTGTTCACACTCTGGGGAGGGGGCACTTTGAAAATTGGGGTGGCGTGGGAAGGCAAGAAGGTCGGTCAAGGTGAACAGGCCCTCCTGTCCCCCTGCCCTGCTGTGTGAGGGTGGGGATAGGGATAATGGATGTTTCAGACATAGATTAAAGGAACTTTGTGCCAGTCCTGGGAAGATACGGTTTCTCACTTGGGTGCCATCCCTAATGTTTTCCAGTGCTTTTCTTTCCAGTCAATTCCAATGACTTCATGTGGGAAGAGAAGATATTAAGAAAAATGGTCACATGATTTCCCCCCCCCCTTTTTTTTCCTAAATAGGTAAAGGATTCAGCTGTCCAAGGCTCTCCCCCTAAGGGCATAGGGTAGGGGTCACAATATCATCCGTTTCTGTCCACACAGAAACCAGAAACCTCAGTCCATTGGCTCCCTGAAACAGCTTTCTTACATGTCTCTACATACACAACCCTTGGCCATATCTACATATGTACACATTGACAAGTGTCAAAAATACATATTTATGTGACATATATGTGTATATATTTATCTTTATATATGACAATTCAGTAGTTAAAGAAGCAAGATAATTCTGAAAGGACAATCGGCTGACCCTGGCATCTCTGAACCTATGGACGATTGAACTCTCTCTTCTCTCTCAGTGTTGCCTTTGGTGGACTCCACTGTGCTACACAGGTGGGCAGTCCCCATGCATTCACAGAGCTCTGCTCGTAATACAGCAGGAATTATAACCGTCCCTGTTCTGTGTCTAATTAATTTAAAAGTGCTCAGTAAGAATAAAAACCACGCTATGCATTTATTTCTCTTAAAATAAAATTATTTAGACAGCAAGCTAGGGAGTGTGAGGGCTGGCATCTGAATGCATGCTTCTCTAAAGTAAAACATTTCTCTTAAGCTGCAGTTCTGACCCTGACGTCACAGGTAACATCAGAAAAACAACGTGGCTCTTGGAAGGCTCAGGTGGGGCTGTTCTGATTTCATGCATTTCTGGTGCTGGGAGGGCCCCATGCCATGTGGCCATGCCATCATTTCTTCACAACTCTCTTTTACTGCCTAAGTTATGATGAAAGGCACCTGTGCCCAAGCCAGCACCCACATCGCAGGGAGGGAAGGTGGCAGCGAGCATTAACACCTCCACCTGACACAGGGCCTGAGTGCACGGTCCAGAGGGGCTGACATGGGGACCTGGGAGAGACCCTCAGGGAGCCGCGATGTACAGGCCTGCCCAAATCCTGCCTTGCGGGGGCATCATGATCCGAGCTCACGGCTTTTTGAAGAAAAGGCTTTGTATGAAAGGTTCCATCCTGTTTCTGTATAAAGGCTTTTATCTTATAAGAAGAAAAAAACACTAGATATAATAAAAATGCCTTTTTGAAAAAAACATAAAAATAGTGTCTAAGGCTAGTAGACCGATCTCTTCTCCCTGACAGCCGGGCAGGCTGGCTTCTCATTCCGTGTGCGCAGGCCCAGGACACCGTGCTCACTGAGACACGATTTGCTGAATTTAAATCCTGCCATTGACCCAAGTCCCTGGGGGCAGGTGACAAGGTTAAGTGACAACCGGGGAGAACCACCTCTTATCTTCACTGCAGTTTATGATAAATAGACTTTGCTACAAATTATTGGACAGATAAGTAAGAAAAGCTAATCTTTAGACTCCAACATGACTTGAAATGAATTCTAGAAATCTTGCTGGGGCCAATAAAACGAATTATTAATTAATTCCTAATTCCAAGTTCCTAACCAAATACAACTTGGCAGGGAAGGCCTGGGGTGGGTGCTGGGAGGACAGTGAGCGTGGTGCTGGGACAGACGCCGTCCGCGGCCAGCTGCCTGTTCTGCTCGGGCCTGCAGAAGGCACGGGGCACAGACAGGCCCTGCACCCTCCTTTCACACCGTGGGCAGCAATCACCTTCTCTTTGGTAGACAGTTGAGAGAGAACAGAAACCCTCTCTGCCCTATTCCCCCTCCCCCACTCTAAATATAGCAGGAAACAAATAAATAAGATCTTTGCTCCCTCAGGGCAAACAGGGTTATGATGATGAGTGGTCCAGGGAAGCCCCAGCTCACACCCCAAGGTCCTGGGGCTCCAGCAAGCCCAGCCCCACACTTAACGTCTCTCCAGGATTCTGAGTACTCTTTGGTCAATTTCTATTTCTTTTCCACCGTTACAATCTCCTTACCCACCTCCCCCCGGTATTTTAATAAAAATGCAGGGAATTTTAGAGGTGAAAGGACCGCGTCGAGTGTCCAGTGTCTGCCCTTCCCATTCTACAGATGGGGAAACTGAGGCACAGAGAGGGCAGTGCCTTTCCCGGGGTCACTCAGCGAGTCAGTGGCAGCAAGGACCTTAGGTCCCAGTCCCAGGAGCCCCACCCTGCACTGCCTGCCCTGTAGGTGGCCCGCCCCTCAGTCAGCCTTCTGAAAGGACTTCCTGTGAGAGGGGGGCACCAGGTGGGGAGGCAGGCTGTTGGGCAGCTCGTAGCCGTCCAGCTTGATCTTGATGAGGTGCTTGGCCAGCGCGAACTCCTCCTCATCCAGCATGCCGTCGCAGTCACAGTCAGCCAGCTTCCAGATCTTGCCCAGGACGCTGTTGGGCAGCTTGGAGGTCACCATCTCCTTCTTGGCGTTGACGCCTGATATCTTGCCATTGATGGGCGACAGGGCGTAAAAGAGCTCGTCGTAGACGGGCTTGTCTTTGGCCACCACCCACTCCTCCTCGTCGGCGCCCTCCTTGGCACCCTCCCCATAGCCCTGGTTGAAGGGGCCCTCGGAGGTGCCATCGAAGGCGCCGCCGTGCACGAGCTGCATGGGCGTGTTCAGCTCCTCCTGGCTGATGAGGCTCATCAGGGACGAGATCTTACTGGTCAGCATGTTGTCCACGGCCTCGATCAGCTTGGGCTTCAGCGAGTGGAATTTGGTGAAATCGTAGTTCTCAAGCTGTTCCTGCAAAAGGAGAAACCACAGACTTGGTGACATGCCCTCTCCTCCGGCAGCAAAGAGGGAGAGGGAGCCGAGGGAGGGGATTCTCCCTTAAAGCACACACTCTGTACGGGGCCTGTTCCCGGGCTCTCTCTCTGGTGGGGTCCCCACATCCAAACTCACCAGACACAGGAGTGGCTTTTAGAACAAGAAATAAGATGCACGGGATGCAACGCTTTGCTACAGTAGCTAATCGCTGCTGGCTGCGGTGGTGTGACTGACAGCGATCCCTCAGGGCTGACAGCCTTCCCTCACCCTGCCTTTTGAGCCCTTGGAGACTCAGCATTTCATCTTTTACCACAATGCTTACAACAATGCTGGGTGCAAGAAAGGACAGTACTAGTAGCTGTGTGCTACAGAGAGCACACAGGGCATCCTGGCGGCATCAAGACAAGAGCCTGTGCCTCCTGCCCTGACTAGTGCTCCTTGTGCTGTGACAGGACGCTGTGGAGAGGGACTTATTTAGTAAAACAACTAAGGACACTATTTTTAGATCAGCTTTTAAAAATATAGTTTAGGGTACAAATAAGTAAAAGTAGAAACTGGTAAGAGGGAACAGAGTAGGGATGGGAAAGGCGAGTATAAATGCAGCCAATATGCTGGTCAAGTCAGGCAGGTCTCAGCTCCTCCCAGGAGAACTGGCTGTCAGCAGTGGAAGTGGCAGGAGCACAGGCTCCAGGGACACCAGGATGATTGCCTGGCAGGACAGGAGCCAACCATGGTGCCCGATGGCTGTGCAGAAGTACTCCTCCTACCTTGGTTCTCTTTGGTTACTCATCCATGCATCCATCTGTCCGTCCATCCATCCATCCATCCATCCAACATTTATTGGCCATTTGTTATGTGCCAGGCCCTGTTTTAGGGCCTGGGAATATAAATAGGAAAAGCCACAGTCTATACCTTCAGGGGGCCTGTGTTGTAATAGAGGAAGGACATTGAAGTATCTTTGTTCCTGTCTAATTGCAAAAAGGGTTGACCTAGCTTATAGTGAAAATGTTATCACAAAATAGAAGTCATGAAAAAGGGAAAAGCCAAGTAATTAAAAGGGAAAGGTTGGGAATGAACACATCAGACAATTAAGGAGAGAAAAGCGACTGCCCCTCAGCTGCCCCCCGCTGAGTCGGGTCACATCCCCTCATTGTCCAAGGGGAAAAGCCACCTGTTCATTACAAGCTTTCTCTTGTCCTGAACAGTGAGGTTACCCAGGGCCTTTTATGAGGCGCCTCAAAGATCTGGTGAAAAATGTTTCAACAGCAGTTTTGTCAAGTAAATTCCAGGGATGGCAGTTTTTATATGGCCTCTCTGTGAAGCAGTTCTGTTGGGACAACTCTAGAGGGCCAGTGCGCCATGTTTGGGAGATGAGGCAGGGAGACTCGAGGAAAGGAGGTTTCACATACCTTCACACCTGACTATTCGTGGCAGAAGTAATATGATAGGCCATTAGAAAACTTTGTGCTATCACAAATATCACACATTTATTGTAAGTATTATGGGGGCGGGGGCGGTAAACAAAAATAAAAAATTTAAATCCCCACTTATGATCCCTTCACCCAGTAATAACCTGCTAATATTTTGGGACATGCATTTCCACCCATTTTTATGAACACACACACACACTATTTAACTGAAATAAGACCACACTGTTTATTAACCTATATTTTAAAGAATTAATAACCTGTATTTTAAAGTATTATATTGTTCCATGATATTAATTTTTATACAAACTTCTTTTTCTGTGTGATTTTCCCAAATTATTTTTTGCAAAGACTGCATCCACTGAAATCTGTTTCTTAGTCTCTGTTCAGCTAGTGTTTTGACAGACATTTCCTTAAATGTCAGAAGCTAAAACAAAACAAAACAAAAGCAAAACTCCAAGACCAACCAACCTACCCACCAACCAACCAAAGAATCCACCTCCCACCTTTGCAGAATTGCTTTGTCCTGGGCAGTGCTCCCACACTTAGCCAGGCTGGCTGAACCCAGGAATCAGCCCGACGTATCACCTTAATTTAATAGCTAAAGAATACTGAGTTTATAGCTGAGCCACTGTCATTCACCTTGTCCCACGTAGTTGGATGTTTAGGCGGTTTCCAATGGAGAAGCAAACTGTGGTTTCTAGGGCAGCGGTTGCCAACTGGTGGTCCGCAAGGTCCAAAGGGATGGCGACCGCTGCTCTAGGGAATACTGGCAGGGCAGACATTCTAAGTGGTTCATTTTGAAGCGGAGACCTTAGCTTTAGATGGTGGAGGGGACAGAATGGAAAGCTAAAGAGTCTGACATTGTCTCTAGAGAGGCACCTCCAACACTCTTAGCAGCCACTTCTGCAGCTGTAGGTCTCGTTGGGCTGGGCTGACATTATCCTCCCTGACAGACTGTGGGCACCCGTATGGCACCCCAACATCAGCACCAAATGATGCTGCCAACATCTCAGTCAGCCAAGGGTGCTGAGACAAGAACGCTCAGGAGGAGGGAAGCAGGCAGCCTACACAAAAATCCAAGGCTGCAGCGGCAAACAGGCCCGGATCCCCCCAGTGCAGAGACACCTACCCTATTTCCTCACGAATGAGCCTGAGCCCTGAGCACACACAGAGTCTGTGTCTGGCCAAGCAGACAAAAGAGGATGGTGTCCGCCCAAACTTTCCACCCTCCTGCAGGGGACATGCCTCCAGACTGCAAACCTCTGGAAAGCTGGCAAGGGGAAACGGCCACATACTTGAGGGGGTGGGCAGGAAGCAGCAGCAGCAGCAGCCGTGGGCACACAGGAAACAAACCCCACAGTGCCCGCCCCCAGGCCTGACCAGGGAGTGTGGGGTACAGATTAAACCACTGCCTCCTTGCCCGAGGGTGGCTCCAGAACAGAAGTCTTTTTAATGGGATGAATGCACCCCGGGGAATTTAAAGATCAACTCATCAACAATTGCACCGGTCAAAGCCACCAAGCTCAGGATGGCCCCTCCCAGACACAATGGTCAGTGCCCAGCCCAGTCTCCATATGCTGTTCCCTGGCCCACTCCCAGCATTCACCAGAAGCAGTTTTCGAATCCAGAGAAGATCTGAGCAGATGGGATGGCTCTGCTGCCCTCTGCTGCTGAAATGCTTCCAACTCCTCAGCTGTGGGAGCCAAATTCTCCTCAGAGGACCACTGAGGCAACAGTAAAGGTGGTCTCACCAGTGTTCTCCTTGTTTGCCAGTATGGACATATCAGTGTGGTAAATCAGATTCCCTCCCAAAAGGGAAGGGTGGACACAGGCAGCTCGGCAGCAGGTCACAGGTATCTCCCAGAGCAGGCAAAAGCCTTCAAAATGCACTTGACTCCTTATGGGTAAGAGTCAACTGGACCAGCTTGGTTTACGAGAGCACAGGGAAAACAGAGACTCAGAGTTGGCATCGGTGAGCTCTCTGAGTGACTCTGAGATGTGCAAAGATCTTAATAAAGCAATTGCCAAGCTTAAGCCCTGTCCTGGATGAGATTAAGGAGGTCGAATGCTTGAGTTATAGAGGATGTGACACTCAAGAGACTCAGGGATGACAGAGACCCTGACTCATACTGTGAACCCCGCCCCACCAAGCTTCCTGGGTGACAGAAAACTAGCCTGAAGCACACCTCACAGGCTCCAGGCCCACCTTGTTTCCTGGGGAGTCTCTGAAGGGACTGGGGTGGTGTGATCAGGGCCCAGCTAGCTTCCCGAGGAGGAGGCCTCTTGCAGCTTCCAGGGGGTTGCTCTGGGAACTGCTGGTCTATAAGGCTTGTGAGAATCAGCCAGGGCTAGGCCAGGGTCTGCGAAAGTCACCACCCTAGAGCCTGCTATGATTCACATGTAAACAGAAAGGAGAGGCTATAGCAAACCTGAAAAGCATAGTGACCCAGAAGAACCACACAGGATGTCTACTCAAATTCCCAACTGGGCATGTCATAGTGCATAGTCACATTCTGGGCCTATAGATTCCTTAATGAAAGGTTGATTTGTGCCGTAAAGTGAGCCCTGTCCATTGTTTTGTGCATCTGGGATAACATGCCCTTAGAATGTCAATAACTGTCTTTTGCAGACCCCTGGAGAAGGCATAACCACCTGCACCAGGAAACACATTATTGTTAGCTTATTCCCTCAGATCATCTCTATTTACTGTAAATGTGAAATGATAAGCATCCTGTACCTGAAAATGTAAAAGAAGTTTGTATCTATTTTACTTTTTATCCAATCCTAGAGATTTCCCTGCTTTGCCTTCTCCTGCCTCCCTAACCTACCAGCAATGAATTGTATGTAACCTTTCTTACGTTTTCTCCTTGATTTCTAAATGTATAAAAAGAACTGCAAAACTACCTCAATCGTTTGAGATTTTGCTTCTGGATGGTCTTCAGTTTTTTTTTGCTGAAATAAACGCTTATAAAGTTTTCTATAGGCTTGGACATAAGCATACACTAACTTAATGATGAGCTCACTCAACACATACTCATTGAGAGTCTGGTGGAGAGGAAGATGGCAGCTGGCAGGACAGAGGTGAGGGAGAGGAAGTGAGTGAGTGAGGGGATGGAAAGGAGAGTGTGTGGATGTGTGTGGTGAGTGTGAGTGAGGAAGGGACAGTTAAATCCGGCAGGAGCAGCAGGGGCTGGCAGACAGGCTCTCTTGGACAAGGAGAGACTACCACTGTTGCGGGCACTCCCCGGACTGCAAGACTCCAGCACAGAGCCCATGCCATCTTGAAGGGGAGAAAGGCCTTTTTTAGGAACTCATCAGCACCACCAACCAGACAGGCCTTGGAACTGACCTGTGACCTAGCAGCCACTCCAGCCAAAATCCTGCTACCCCCACTGCAGACCTGTGGACCCTGGGATCTCCACCTCCAAAGGTGCACAGCTTGGCAGTAGTGAGTGCAACCTCCTCCTCCCCAGCGGCAGAACTCCAACAAAACATTCGTGCGTTTCCAGCGCTCACAGGCAGCCAGGGCACTCCACTTGGTAGGCAGCGCCTGGGAGCCACTGGGAGCCCCCGCGGGTGTGATTTTATACAGACAAGGGTGTGCGGCCCTGCAGTAGAAATTCTGAACTCCCTCTTCCTGAATAACTGCCCACGGACACCCCAGCTATTCAAGTTCAGTGCCAGGGCCCCTCAGAGTGCGTCAGAGCTCTGCGCAGGCAAACTCACCACCACAGACAAGGGAAGGCACCCTGAGCCCATATATCCACAGGGTCCTCTGGGGAGCTGCTTTGAGCCCCTGCTGGGTGTGATTCTGTACAGACAAGGACGCGCTGCCCCACAGTGAAAACTCTGAACTCCTTCCTCCTGAATAACTGCCCACATATACCCCAGCTGTTTAACTTCAGTGCCAGGGCCGCTGCTCAAAGTGTGTCAGAGCTCTGTGCTGGCAAATGCACCTCCACAGATGCGAATTTCCAACAGGCAGGCACCCTGAGCCCATCTACCCACAGGGCACTAGAGGGAGCCACTGTGAGCTCTTTTGGGTGTGATCTTGGACAAACAGGGAATCACTCCCCCCTCCCCCCCTCAGCAGTAGAAATTCTGAATTCACTCATCCTGGAGACCTGCCCACAGGCGCCTCAATTACACGGCTATACTGCCAGGGCCCTTCAGAGAGCTTCAGTGTGCCTCGCAGGCAAACGTACTGCGGGTGCCCCTGTGAGCCGCCACTGGGAGTGAGCGCCTATCCACCACAGGTACAGCAGCAAAAGCTGAGACTACCCACCCCACAACTACAGAACTCTGGACACCACAGTCACGCCTTTCCAGAGTGCAGGCTCCCTGAACCCCATCACCCCAACAGACAGTTCCTGGGTGCCACTGTGAGTCCCCGCCCGCTGGGCATGCATGATTTCAACTAAGGGTGCAAGACAGCAAAAATTGGGACACTCCCCTCCACAGCTGCTGACTTTTAGACACTGCAGTTGTGCCTCTCAAGCCCACAGGCCTACATCAAGAGAACCCAAATAGCTTAAGTAGGGAGCTACACTAGATTACCAAGCTCAGGAGAACTGAGAGATTACACCAGTAGCACCATTTCCAAAAGAACCTGGGTAGCAAAGCAATTGGATCTACAATTAAAACATTACAGGAAGACATGGGAAGACAAAAAAGCAACCCCCAAAGGAAAGAAAAAGAGGAATCACCAGAAAGGGAGTTAAATGAAATTGAGGCTAGCAGCTTAATAGAGAAAGAATTCAGAGTAATGGTTATAAGTATGTTTAAATGGCTGGATGACAAATACATGCAATTCAATGAGAATTATAAGGAGCTGAATGAGAATGTCACCAACATGAAAAAGAACCAAGAGGAGATGAAGAATGACATAGCTACAATAAAGAACACAATGGAAGGCTTAAACAGTAGACTAGAAGAGGCTGAGGACTGCAACAGTGAATTAGAAGACAAGGTAGGAAAAAGCACACAAACACAGCAGCAACTGGAAAGAAGACTTAAAAAGCAAGAGGAGAGCCTAAGGGAGCTTTGGGACAACACAAAATGAAACAATATTCACATAATAGGGGTACCAGAAGGAGAGGAAGAGAAGCAAGGAATAGAAAACCTGTTTGAAGAAATAATGACAGAAAACTTCCCTGATATTGGCAAGAAAAAAACCATGCAAGTCCAAGAAGCACATAGAGTCCCAAATAAGATGAATCCTAAAAGATTGACACCAAGACACATCATAATTAAATTGGCAAACACCAACGACAAAGTAAGAATCTTAAAGGCTGCCAGAGAGAAACAGAAAGTTACCTACAAGGGTTCTCCTATTAGAATATCAACAGATTTCTCAACAGAAACTCACCACTCTAGAAGGGAATGGAATGAAAATTACAAAGTGATGTAAAGCAAGGGACTGAACCCAAGAATACTATACCCAGCAAGGCTATCATTCAAAATTGAAGGTGGAATCAGAAGCTTCACAGACAAAAAAGGACTAAGAGAGTTTATCACTACCAAGCCAGCAATGCAAGAAATGCTAAAGGGACTGCTGTAAAAAGAAGAAAGAGAAAAGCAAGAAGAAACACAAACATTAAGGAAAAATATGACAACAAACATGTGCTTGTCAATAACAACATTAAACGTAAATGGATTAAATGCACCAATCAAAAGACATAGGGTAGCTGAATGGATAAGAAAACATGACCCATATATTTGCTATCTGCAAGAGACCCACCTCAAAACAAAGGATTCACGCAGACTGAGAGTGAAGGGATGGAAAAACATTTTTCAGGCAAATGGAAATTAGAAAAAAGCTGAGGTAGCAATACTTATATCTGATAAAATAGACCTCAAAGTAAAGGCCATAACAAGAGATAAGGAAGGCCACTACATAATACTAAAGGGAGCAATTCAACAAGAAGATATAACTCTGGTAAACATATATGCACCCAATACAGGAGCACCCAAATACATAAAACAACTTCTGGAAGATATCAAGGGAGAGATTGATAGCAATACAGTCATAGTAGGGGACTTTAATACCCCACTGACACCCCTGGATAAATCAACCAAACAAAAAATCAGCAAAGAAACAGCAATCCTAAATGATACACTAGATCAGATGTATTTAATTGACATCTTTAAAACATGCCATACCAAAGATACAGAATATACATTCTTCTCCATTGCACATGGAACATTTTCAAGGATAGACCATATATTAGGACACAGGCAAAGTCTTTTACAATTCAAGAAGATAGAAATCATATCAAGCATCTTCTCAGATCACAGTGGCATAAAACTGGAAATCAATTACAATAAAAACAATCCAAAAGAATCAAACACTTGGAGATGAAATAGCATGCTATTAAACAATGATTGGGTTACCAGAGAGATCAAAGAAGAAATAAATAACATCATGGCAACAAATGACAATGAAAACACAACAATCCAAAATCTATGGGACACAGTAAAAGCAGTCTTGAGAGGGAAGTTCATAGCTCTACAAGCCTACTGCAAAAAACAAGAAACAATGGTAATAAATTATCTAACCCTACAACTCAAAGAGTTAGAACGAGAGCAACAAGAAAAGCCCAGTGTAAGCAGAAGGAAGGAAATAATAAAAGATCAGAGCGGAGATAAACAATATAGAGACCAAAGAAACAATACAAAAGATCAACAAAACCATGAGTTGGTTCTTTGAAAGGATAAACAAGATTGATGAACCTCTAGCCAGGCTCACCAAGAAGCAAAGAGAGAGAACCCAAATAAACAAAATCAGAAATGAAAGAGGAGAAATAACAACAGACCCCACAGAAATACAAAAGATTGTTAAAAAATATTATGAACAACTCCATTCCAACAAACTAGACAACATGGAGGAAATGGACATGTTCCTAGAAAAATACAACCTTCCAAAACTCAATCAGGAAGAATCTAAAAATCTCAATAGGCCAATAACTATGGAAGAAATTGAAGCAGTCATTAAAAAGTTTCCAGCAAATAAAAGCCCAGGGCCAGATGGCTACACAGGGGAGTTTTACCAAACATTCAAGGAAGAACTAAAACCTATCCTCCTCAGACTATTTCAAAAAATTCAAGAGGAAGGAACACTTCCAAGCTCATTCATCACCCTAATACCAAAACTAGATAAAGACAACACAATGAAAGAGAATTACAGGCCAATATCCCTCATGAACATAGATGCCAAAATCCTCAACAAAATTCTAGCAAATCGGATCCAGCAGTACATCAGAAAGATCATACACCATGACCAAGTAGGATTTATCCCAGGGATGCAAGGATGGTACAATATCTGCAAATCAATAAACGTGACACATCACATAAACAAACTGAGAGATAAAAACTACATAGTCTTATCAATTGATGCAGAAAAAGCATTTGACAAAATCCAACACCCATTTTTGATAAAAACTCTCAGCAAGGTGAGAATAGAAGGATCACACCTCAACATAATAAAAGCCATATATGACAAACCCACAGCCAACATCATACTCAATGGACAAAAACTAAAACCATTTCCCCTAAGAACAGGAACAAGACAGGGATGCCCACTTTCACCACTCCTGTTCAACATAGTACTGGAAGTACTAGCCATTGCGATTATACAAGGAGAAGAAATAAAAGGCATCCAAATTGGAAAAGAAGAAGTAAAACTGTCCTTATTCGCAGATGACATGATACTGTACATAGAAAACCCTAAAGACTCCATCAAAAAATTATTAGATTTAATAAATGAATTTGGCAATGTAGCAGGATACAAAATTAATGCCAAGAAATCTATGGCATTTCTATACACCAATAGTGAACTTACAGAAAGAGAGACTAAGAAAACAATCCCATTTACCATTGCACCAAAAAAGTTAAGATACCTAGGAATAAACTTAACTAAGGAGGTAAAAGACCTCTACTCAGAAAACTACAAGACATTGAAAAAAGAGATAGAGGAAGACATAAATAGATGGAAGAGCATACCGTGTTCATGGATTGGTAGAGTCAACATCATTAAAATGTCCATACTACCCAAAGCAATCTATAGATTCAATGCACTCCCCATTAAAATACCAATGGTATATTTCACAGACCTAGAAAGAACTCTGCAAAAATTCATCTGGAATAAAAAAAGACCCCGAATAGCTGCAGCAATCCTGAGAAAGAAGAACAAAGTAGGAGGGATCTCAATGCCAGATTTCACACTGTATTACAAAGCCACTGTTCTCTAAACAGCCTGGTACTGGCACAAGAACAGGCATATAGACCAATGGAATAGAATAGAGAACCCAGATATCGACCCAAACCACTATGCTCAATTAATATTTGACAAAGGAGGCATGGACATACAATGGAGTCAAGATAGTCTCTTTAATAAATGGTGTTGGGAAAATTGGACATATACATGCAAAAAAATGAAACCAGACCACCAACTTACACCATACACAAAAATAAACTCAAAATGGATAAAGGACTTAAACATAAGATGGGAAACCATAAAAATACTGGAAGAATCCACAGGCAGAGAAATCTCAGACATATGCCAAAGCAATTTCTTCACTGATACCACTCCTAGGGCAATGGAAACTAAAGAGAAAATAAACAAATGGGACTACATCAAAATAACAAGCTTTTGCACAGCAAAAGAAAACATCAACAAAACAACAAGAAAGCCCACTGTATGGAAGAGCATATTTGCAAATGTTATCACTGATAAAGGTTTAATCTCCAACATCTACAGGGAACTTTTACAACTTAATAAAAGGTAAATAAATGATCCAATAAAAAAAATGGGCAACGGACCTAAATAGAATCTTTTTGAAAGAAGACAGAAGGAAGGCCAAGAGACATATGAAAATATGATCAAAGTCACTAATCATCTGAGAGATGCAAATCAAAACAACAATGTGGTACCATCTTGTCAGAATGGCTATCATCAACAAATCAACAAACGACAAGTGCTGGCGTGGATGTGGAGAAAAAGGAACTCTCGTGCACTGCTGGTGGGAATACAGACTGGTGCAGCCACTGTGGAGAACAGTATGGAGTTTCCTCAAAAAACTAAAAATGGAACTCCCATTTGACCCAGTAATCCCACTCCTAGGAATATATCCTAAGAAACTAGAAACACCAATCAGAAAGGATATATGCACCCCTATGTTCATAGCAGCACAATTTACAATAGCTAAGATTTGGAAACAGCCTAGGTGCTGGTCAGCAGATGACTGGATCAGAAAACGATGGTACATCTACACAATGGAATACCATGCTGCCATAAAAAAGAAGGAATTCTTACCATTTGCAGCAACCTGGATGGAATTGGAGAGCATTATGCTAAGTGAAATAAGCCAGTCAATGAAAGAAAAATACCACATGATCTCACTCATTTGTAGATAATAAAGAACATTATAAACTGATGAACAAAAAGACAGGTACAGAGGCAGTAAAGCATCAAACAGACTGTCAAATTACAGCGGGAAGGTTAGGGAGAGGTGGGGGAGATAAGAGATCAACCGAAGGACTTGTATGCACGCATATAAGCATAACCAATGGACGCAAGACACTGGGGGGTGAGGGCATGTATGGGAGTGGGGTGGGGGGGGGGGCAATGGGAAGATATGTACACATGTAATACCTTAATTAAAAAAATGGAAAAAAAACAAAACACTCATTGAGCACCTGCTACATGCCAGGTGTTGGGGATATGGTGGTGAACAGGACACTGGTCACTGGCCTCATGGAGTTGCAGCCAATGAACACAACATCACTTGTAACAAGGAGCACATGTCCCAATAATAAGCTTTGCTGCCAAAAGTTTCACTGCCAACCACAGTCATAGTGGCAAATACCGTCATCCATAATGTATATTCCATCAGGGCAAAGTATTTGCCATTTGTTCATTTTTGTTTGTTGATTTATTCTGGGGCCTAGAAAAGTGCCTGGTCATAGTAGGCTTAATATTCCTTGGGTGAATGTATAAGTGAACACAGGTGAATGGGGCACCTGTCTGGTGGGACTCCTTGATCCCAGTCCTAGGGCACTCAGGTGTCCATTGAAGGTGCTAAGGTACCTGTGTAGGGCCTGACCCACAGGGTTCTCAGAGAAAGTTTGGGCCCTTCCTAAACTGTCCATCTAACTGGGCTGTGCCTGCTCTGGAGACCTGAGGTGAAGGGGCATAGCATATGGCTTCCTTCTTTTCTTCCCCAGGGACTGCCCTTCTGCCCCAGCTCTGACCTGGCAGGCCCAGGCTAAAGCAGTCATCAACTCTGGCCACAGTTTGCTCCCTATGTTAAGGGAGGTCACTGGGGGATAGGTGGGAGGCCTTGGTAGGGGGCTTGCAGCAGCCCCCGGTGGCTTAGTGGTACCTCAGGTCTTGGGAGCAGCACCTTCTTGTGAGTGGGGCATTGTGGTAGCCTCACTAGGCTAATGAGCCACAGAAGCCCCATTGGGCTATAGTGTGCACAGTTTTCAGTGCAGTCAAGAAGCCAATCTCCCTTCAAAAATTTCTGAAGGGTGCCAAGAATCAGTTGTCCTTCAGCTGGTCATGGGGTGCAGTGCATAAACCAAGTGGAACCTGCTCAGGAAGTTGCTCCAAGAGGCCCCTAAAATTAGCCATCTTGTGACCAGAAAAAAAAAAAAGCAACTCGTCTTCTGAGTACAGGAATAATTATTTCATTTATGGAAGAACACAGATATTTCTGTATTGATTCTGAAGTCAGCTAAGTCCTATTTGACCAGATCTTGTATTGCAGATACTGTATTCTCCCCTAAGCCCTGCCATTGCAACAGTGCATGTAATCTACCCCTCTTCCCGTGTGCACTGTATACCGCACTCCCACTTGGTGTTCTTTCTCTGTGCCTCGGGGCACAGCCAGTAGGAAGGTATCCTCTAGCTGGCCTATGCAGTATTCTTTGAAAGTTTGAGCCAAAATTGGAAAGCCAGGGACTTTATAGATTTCCAGCTTTTAGAGAGCCATCCAGGCCCGTGTTCCCCCAGGGCAGTGACCACCGGGCAGGACAGGGCCTTCCCACAGGGGTGGCGTTCGAATCTCCAATCTCACCCACTGTGGGCCCCACAAGTCCTCATCTCACTTGTAGATTTGATTTCTTCCTTGTAGAGACACACTTCTAGGAGCCTACACCTCTAACAAATGTGAAAAAATAAGAGGTAGTCAGAGAGGGTGACGTGGTTTCTTTTTGCCTGGCCTGCCTCGCCGGCTCACGTTGCTGGCTAGTGGCTGAAGCCATCTCAACTTGTATTGCTCGCCTTCCAAAGGACTGTGGCCTCCCATGTGGACAGGTCCCTGCGCTGGACTGGAAGATGGGCAGCCTGGCTCAGTGAGGACCATCTTCTTGTCCAGTGCAGGGACCTGTCTGCCTGGCTTGGAAGGATGTGGTCAGCACTGATATGTTCACCTAACACCACTGTGGGCGGGGGCACACTGGTTGGGCCCAGGTAGGCTGAATGCAGCACCCAGTCAGGCTCATCTGGGGCTGCCCACACACAACTCAGGGAAACCCTGAAATCTGGCCAAAGGCTGCCCAACACAAACATTTAATAAAGTCCTCAGTGAGCATGTGTCGCTGTGTCCAGAGATGTCCAGCATGTCCACAGAGCCCCATGCCTCTGAGGCCTCCTGAGCCTGCAGCAATGACGCTGCCTGAACATGTAATCCCACAGCGCAGGGCAGGGCCGGACAGGGCTGCTGGAGGGGAAGCCTGGGTGACCTCCAAGGTCACTCCCAGCTCTGATTCCCTTACAGTTCTGGGATTCCAAAAAACAGGTGTCACCTCAATGTCAAAACAACATTGAACAGAGCCTGAGAAGGTGGCTCAGATAATTTTTTCATGTGAACTTAACTTCTTGGACTGTGTCCCCTTTTGTTTAAATGTTTCAGGAGGCAGGCAACTTCTGCCTTATTCACAGCAGCCTGTTATCATGGATCACCACAAGGAAGATGAATTCATTGCACTTTCCTCCATCCTAAACCATGAACCATGTGTACCCTGTGACTAGCCAGGCAGTGCCTCTGTCCCCTGCCCATGACGCTGTAACGGGTGCCCAGTACCTGCATTGCCTTGACCTCCGGGAAGTCCCCCGCAGAAATCTGGTATTCTCGCTGCAGCTGAATGTAGATTTCTGGCAACCTGTCGATAAGCTCTCTTTTCTTGTTTTCCTTTCCAAAAACACTCGGCATCTCCTTTTTCAGGTGGCTGATGATATAGGCGTGTACCTGAAGGGGTAAATGTCAGTGAGCATGTGCCATTCAGAAGTGCACCAGGACAAACAAGATGGCATTTTATCTGCATCACAACACATAGCAGGCACCCATGCAGAGCCATGGTCCTTGGGACCAGAGGAGGGCAAAGATGGAGAGATTACAGCCTGGTTCTGGAGGTGTAGAATGTGAAGTATATGAGGTATATAGGGGAGCTGTCTCAGGGTGAGTGGAAGGGAGAGCTGACCTGGACGATGGGTTTTAGAGCTGGACTTGAGGTAGTAGCAGAGCCACGGGAGTGGATGAGACCACTCAGGGAAAGTGAGCAGAGAAAACCCCACTATTAAGGGTCAGGAGAGGAAAGAGGTGAAAAAAGATCTTGGGATGTGGAATGTGGCAGATAAGGACTGTGGGAGGACAGATTCAGGGAAGAGGTGACATCTGAGTTGGGCCTTGAAAAACAGGTAGGATGTGTGGGTGAGTGGAGGGATGTGGCAGTCTGGGGAGGGAAGAGCATGGATGGAGGTGTGGAGGCAACATGCTGGGCCATACTTGGGACAGTGCCGAGTATGAAGATGCAGCACAGGCTTAGAGGTGGGGAAGGTGGGCTGCGTTTAAACTCTGCCTGGGGAGCTAGGAGCTAATGGAGTATTTAGAAGGACTGCTGTCCTAGTACTGTGCTAATGATGGCTCTGGGAGAGCAGGGAGGCTCTGGGAGAGCAGGAATAATGCCGCAAGCTCCCTGATTTCCAGGGCTGATGATGCCTGGCTGGGTATGGGTGGGGGTGAGGTGGGCTTGCACAGATTTCTCTTGGAATCCTGTCTTAAAAAGCATCCCTGAGGAAGGGCAACTGACATAGGGAAGTTCTATAGCCATAGTTCAGTTGTGCCTCTGAGTGGCTGTTCCATGGGGAGTGAGTGGGATGGGTGGGGCCTGGGTGGGAAAGATCTTAGTTCTGGTGATTAACCAGAAGACCTAAAGAGAGTTTCAGGTACTAAGGCTTCTGGTCAAGATGGCGGCGTAGGTAAATGCAGCATTCACATCCTCCTACAACTATATCAAAATTACAACTAAACAAAAGAATATTCATCATTCAGAACTGCCTGAAATCTGGCTGAATGAAAGCCCTACAACTAAAGAATTAAAGAAGAAGCCACATGAGACTGGTAGGAAGGATGGAGATGCAGAATGGGCTGATTCAATACCCATAAGTGGCCTGTTTTTAATCTGGAGAAATATCTTGGCTGTGGAGGTCTACAAGAGGAACAAGGGGTCCCAGCTCCACACCAAACCCCTCAGCCCACGGTTCCAGTGCTGGGAAGAGAAGTCCCCATAATTTGAGGCTGTAAAAACTAGTGGGGATTGTGGCTGAGTGACATGGAGTCCATGGGAGTCCCAGGCAGTTCCTCTTAAAGGGCCCATGCACAGACTTATTTGGACTAATTCCCTCTGAGCTCCAGTGCAGCTTGAAAGGATCCAGGGATATATGGGGAGGAACTATATTGTGTGGCATCGGAGCAAGAACTTGGAGGCAGCTGTTCCCAGACAAAAGTGTTTGGACTTCCCTCAAGCCAAAGAGCTGACTGGCAGGTGCCATATCTGAGTTTCCATTAATCTGGCTCACACTGTTTGCCTGGCCCTGGTGACTCCTTGAGACCCCACTCTACCCAATTTGCAGCCCCACCCAAGTTGTTGGCAGTGGTCTTTTCATATGAATAACTTGTCCTAGCTTAGGCTTCAGACTTTTCTAAAATCTCTGAAATAAGCAGCAGTTGGCTTCAGTGTGCCCTATATCTCTCAATAAGAGGCCCCAGGCCTGGAACTAGCAGAAGCCTACCTTGGTTCACAACTTGGTCTCTCCTAGACACCTCCAAGCCCAATACAAGTAGCAACCATCTGCAGGTCTATCTATAGCTTGTGGCCCCAGGCAAGGTACAGGCAGTGGCTGACTTTGCACCTCCCATGAGGCTCTAGAGCCAGTGCATCCTGTGGTCAGCTTCAAACAATGCCAGATTACAACCCTACCACATTTACGAGTGACACATTCAAGGGGAAGACTCTGAGAGCACCAAAGCCCCACAAAAGCAAGTCCTGCTCCATAGGGGTGTCTCCTGCACAGCAGCTCTTCTGCTGTAGTTGCAGCTGGTCTACACTTGGCCTGGGGGTCAATCCCTCCCAGTGATGCTAACAGCAAGCAAGGCTCAACTACAACAGGACAGGGCACACAGCCCACAGAGGGCTGCACTTAGAATGCCCAGCTCCAGTTACTGGGGAGACTGAGCCACTGGGACCTACAGGACACCTACTACACAAGGCCAGGAGACATAGCAGCTCTACCCAATACACAGAAACAAACACAGGGAAGCAGCCAAAATGGGGAGACAGAGAAACATATTACAAATGAAAGAACAGAAGAAATCTCCAGAAAAAAAACAAAACTAAATAAAATGGAAGCAAGCGAACTACCAGATACAGAGTTAAAAACAATGGTTTTAAGGATGCTCAAGGAACTTAATGGGTACTTAGTGACAACTTCAAGGAACTTATAGAGAACATCAACGGCATGAAAAAGGACCAGTCAGAAATGAAGGATACATTAACTGAAACGAAGAATAATTTACAGGGAAGCAACAATAGAGTAGAGGATGCCAAGAATCAAATCAGTGATTTGGAATACGAGGAAGCAAAAAACACCCAATCAGCACAGCAAAAAGAAAAAAGAATCCAAGAATATGAAGATAGTGTAAGGAGCCCCTCGGACAACTTTAAGCGTACCAACATTTATTCATAGGGGTACCAGAAGGAGAAGAGAGGGAGCAAGAAATTGAAGACCTATTTGAAAAAGTAATGACAGAAAACTTCCTTTACCTGGTGAAAGAAATAGACATACAAGTCCAGGAAGTGCAGAGTCCCAAACAAGAGGAACCCAAAAGGCCCACACCAAGATACAGCATAATTAAAATGCCAAAGGTTAAAAACAAGGAGAGAATCTTAAAAGTATTATGAGAAAAGCAGTTAATTACCTACAAGTTGCCCAGACAACTGTCAGTTGATTTCTCAACAGAAACTTTGCAGGCCAGAAGGGAGTGGCAAGAAATATTCAAAGTGATGAAAAGCAAGGACCTAAAACCAAGATTACTCTACCCAGCAAAGCTATCATTTAGAATTGAAGGTCAGATAAAGAACTTCACAGACAAGGAAAAGCTAAAGGAATTCATCACCACCAAACCAGTATTACATGAAATGTTAAAGTGTCTTCTTTAAAAAAAATAAAAAAGTATGAATAATAAAATGGCAATAAATACATATCAACAATTGAATCTAAAAATAAAAATAAATGAACAAAGAATCTAATGAACAAAATCACCTGATCAATAAAATAGAGTCAGAGGCATGGAAACATGGAACAGACTGGAGAATTTCAGAGCAAAGTGGGGAGGGGAGGGCAAGAAGAGATTAATCAAAGAACTTTTATGCATAACCCATGGACACAGACAATAGAGTGGTGAAGGTCTGGGGTGGGGCATATCTGGGCGGAAGGGAGTAATTGGGGTGGAGGGCATCTACAATACCCTCAATAATAAAGAAGAAAAAAGAGAGAGAGTTTCACCAGGGCCAGTGCCCAAGAGCACCAGGAAATGAAACTGGAGCTGAGTAAATGGCTGATCTTCACAAAAAATGTGTGCCCAGTGAGCAGTGAGATGATGATTCCCATAATCTTCCTGTGAACAGTATAGACCCCAAGATCTCCACAGGTCATTTCCGCACAGGACCAGCTGTCTGGGCCCAGGATGGACAGCAGAAGCTTGCTCTGAGAGAGGGACCCCCAATACATGAGGGAGAGCCCAGAAACCCTGACCACACAGGGGTTGCAGACATGACTAGTACCTGGGAGGTAAATCCTGCTTGGCCTGTGTCACCACCTTCCTTAACCACCTTCCTTAACGTTTGCACTTTTCCACTGAGTTCCAACTTCAGGACATTAAGAAATGTTCTTTACAAAAGTTCTTTTTGTGTATCTAGAATTCTACAGAGTAATTTAGAAGTCAAGAAAATAATTAAAATAAGAAAGGATGAAAAACAGAGTGGTGATTACAAAACAAATAATGACTATGCAGCTATGGAAAATCCTATTAAAGAAAACAGACTTCTTCCGTAATCTTGTGGAAGAATGGAAATTAAATAAAGGGAGTAAGTAGATACGTCCCATGGTTCAACTGAGGGCCTCTGTGCAAGGACACACACTGGGCACAGCCAAAACCACTCAGCTAAGACCCGGACACTAAAATAACTGCACAGTGCAAACACTGGCATGCTCAAACCAGACAATGCCAACTTCTCCATCCCTATGAAGGCCATTTGTACATAAGCACCCATTGTGCTATCTGGCTACTGCTACAAGTATAGGTTGGAAGAGATGATTCTAAACTTTCTGTCACTAGTAAACTTATTTAGTTATTTTTCAAATTAACACAACTTATAATATTTACATGATTCTTTGAGATAGAGAAACCCAAAGTTTGGGAATCTTTAATTTAGAACGATGGGCTTTATTTTAACTGCATTCCTGAGGATATGACAAATAAGTGGTAAGACTAGTAATTTCCTTTTCTTGGGTAGTGATGCCTGACTCGGTTTGGATGGAGCGGGGTGGGGGTGGGGGGGCTGTGTAGCCCTGAAGGACTTGGAGGGCTCCCTAAGACCCCTCACCATCTATTATTGAGGTACCTCAGAGCTCCAGGCCCCTGCTCAGGGAAGGCTGACACCCCACCCAGCCCCTGGCCCTCTAGGGTTGGCACTCTGTTCCTGAGCACTTCCTGGTATCCAGGGGCCTGCTCTATCTGGGCTGAACTCTGGGTGATGTGTACCTACCACCTAATGCCTGGCACCTGCTCCCTGAGCTCAGCCCTCATGCTATTCAGTGGCTGATGACTGAGGCTGCTGAATAATGGGCCACCTTCAGACACCAGGCCTCAGGGCTCTGAGATAACTGGGGCAGTTTTTATGCCAGTCCTCAACTACCTCCTCCTCCCACCTGCCAGGAGCTACCTGAGTCATGACCCTCAGGTGGCCGACTCATGCTGCAGGATACTCTCAGCCTCAACCTCCACGTTCAGGAAGTCCCACTGGCTTGTTTTGTGGAAATTTCCTATTGTGCTGTCTCTGCATGACCACCCCCCTCCTGCCCTTTCCTGGGCATCCTGAGTCAATAACCAGGGTCAGATTCTATGAATGGGCCCCACCTCTAAGGAGTTTATCAAGTTACGAGGTAAGTTATAATCCTTAGAATCATGGAGTATTAAATCAGAAGGGACCCCCTATATCGAATTGAATACCTGGTTCCAGGAAATTCACACGACTTTACTCAAGGTCACCCAGCTAGTTAGGGGATGAAGAGTAGACACCATCATTCAACTGCCTCATTCTTATAGAATTGTTTTCTATGAGTATGAATTTAAAAAGTTACTGAAGCTGTTGAAGATCTGGAATTCAAAATGAACTGCGTCCTATAGAACAACAGTGTGGGAAACTTTGAGGTTTGGCTTCTGATTATTCCTAACTCATTTGGAAGGTCATTTACTCTTCCCTTCGACACATAAGAAACAGATATGAAACACAACACTATGGACACAATGTGGGCAAAGACTGCAGTCTTCTGGCAGGATGGCACCTGTATTTCTAAGGTCTCGTGGTAAACAGAAAGCACAGCAGAGGGCCGGAATCCCCAGTCAGCATCAACAAAAGCCCTTATGTGTCAAAGGGCTGTCTCCAAATACACGGTGGAGGGCGGGCCAGACTAAGTGGTGGTCCCTGTGGAAGGAGGTGGAAACAGTCTGACACCTTTTGTTCTTCATAATGAGAGAAAACTCATTAAGAAGATATATGGGAATGAGAAGGGGGACAGTGGGAGGAGAGAGGGAGGCAGGGCAGACCAAGCACTGGAAGGCGGGGTCCGGCCCTGCCACCACTGCCACTCCCAGAGCAGCTCCAGGAGAGATGGCTAATCCCCAGCCTCAGTTTGCTCCTTTGCAATTTGTAAATTACAACCCTTACCTCATAAGGGAGGGTTGTTATTAAGACTTGAGGCACTCTGTCCATTAGAAAGAGGAGTAAAATGTTACTTGTTATTGATTAATGGTCAAAGACCAACAGCTGGAGATAGCAATGCCAGAGAAGGTTTGTGGCTATTTAGTTCTTATTGAAAAATTAATAAACTCTCCATATTTAAATAGTAATATGGTGAATTCGGGTCCCAAGTGCCTTATTCACAAGTGAAGGACATTGAACCCTGGGGGCTTTTAAACATTCTGATCTTGTCCAATTCACTCATTTGTTTCATTGTATAAAACTGGAAAAGCCCAAATGTCACGTTTTCTCTAGGCTAATAACTCCATGAGCAGAAAGATGTCCTCCCTTTAAATGAACATGAACTGACAGTTCACATACAGACTCTGTTGCAACCTCGTTAATTGTGCCCAGTGACAAGTGTTCGGATATATCCAAGACTGAGAAGCATGTACTCAGACTCAGACTAGATACATCCACCTGGGCTTGAAGGGCAACCCCAGCAGCGAAGCTGGAAGCTTCCAGTGCTCATGGTCAGTGGGAATGGAAATGCTCGTGGAATTTGGGTACTGGATGCAGTTTGAGGGAAGTTAGTCTAGAAAAACGTGATTCTACACTGTGCAACCTCATCTGCAAGCTTGACACGACCTGTTGGAGATCTGTGCCTTTGTAGGCCCAGCTGGAACCTTGCAAAGAGCACTTCACATCAGGGGATCAGCACATTTTAAAAGGGGGCTTATGATGATATAAGAATTCCGTTCACAAATACCCAAAAGATGAACCCATGGGGTCATCAAGTGTGAGACTACAAGAGGCAGAGGAAAGCAGCTGACAGGTTCCCACTTGAGTGGGGGTTGACTATTCTGTTGAAGTCAAAGCTGGCACTGACGGTCATATGATTCTGAACAGCTTAAAGGGGACTTGAGGGGACCACCCAGCCAGGTCAACCTTCAAAGAGACATGCTTCCCTATATGGGCTCAAGCACTGACACATACCCCCACAGCAGCTTGGGGCTGCCGACTGAGCCATTTTTAAAAGCCTCAATGGCAGCCTACCATCACCTACTATGGAGTGACTCACACACCTTAACCTGGGTCCCTTTGGTGAAGTTCAAAATGTCTTACTTCTCCATAGAAGGAACTGACAGATGAACCAGAAAGCTGGGCTCTGCACATTACATGTGACCAAGAAGAGAACACGCTTTGAAGATGAAACTAAATTCTGCAGAACTATAGTGAACCCCGAAAATCACTGGCCTCTCCTTTTCCTTCTCATTTTTAGTTGTTCCTTCCTCAAATGTTGACTCATTTTTTTTGTTGAGCAAAGATCTCCAAGTGGACAGGAACCTTTCCTATTCTTGGGCAATGTGTTATAAAGGGTGAGGTCTGCTAGTGAACTGGCCTCGGTTTTTAGTTTTGTGCATTTATCCCATAAAACACTATCACCTCAGGTTTGCAAGAGCCTTATTTTTTAATTTGGCTATTTGATTCGTAGCTGAATACAACTCAATTATGTTTTCTAAATGCTTTTTGGGTCTTTCCCCAAGTAGCTTACTTTAAAGAATCATGAGACGAACCTCGACTGCAGCTTAGATTATGGACACTCTCCATAGAATGATGTGTACTGATACCATGAGATGTGTGATCTTTGAGGCTAACCAAAAACCCACTCCAGGGTTTCCTGTTATGTGAAACAGAGCTGTGAAAAAAATATGTAAGTAGAAAAAGCCAGGAAATCATTAAGTTTCAAGAGTTCTTTGGTCAGAGCGTCTTGTTTCATATTATTCAAATGCCACCTTTGAACACCTCGAGTTTGATCTCCACAGAACTGGCCGGACAGTAACACCCTGTTTATTTTTGGATGCGTCATGAATTCTGCCTCATTATGGTGTTCTATAAATAGACACACTCCATACCCCAACTCAGATCTGACACCTCTTAGGTGACATCTGAATACCCTTTGCTGGTTTTCAAAATGTCAGCTCGATAAACCTCTAAACTTTTGTAGGTTTCTGTGGGTAGAGAATTTTATAGAATAAACAGTGGCAGATCAGTGCAGAAAGCAAGGACACTCATTGAGGAGCAATGGATGCCATCCACGCTGGATTTCAGGTGAATGCTTTCCAGGCCAAGGAGTCAGACTGACTGGAGTTGAAATCTATATTTTGCAACTTACAGGCTATGAAGCCTTGGGCAAGTGGCTTCACCTCTCTGAGCTTTAGCTCCCTTTAGCAGAAGAAATGAAGACAGTGCCTGACTGTGCAATTACTGACTGGATCAGACAAAATAACATATTCAATGCAGACCGTAATGCTTCTGAAACACAGCAGGCCCTCTGAAAGGGTTGACTTGCAAAAGGAAGACTGGATCAAGAGAAATAAAGATGAACATACCAAAATCTAAGAATATTTTTAAGAAATATAAATATGGCAAAAAGAAAAATTCAGGTGACTTCGTGTCCATTTAAGCAACAAGTTCACCAATGGCATGCAACTGCAGATGGTGTAAAGTGGATGGCATCGCAGGCCACCATTCTGAGCTCTCCTCTACCCGCCCGAGACTGTTTCCCGGCCCACAGCACAGCTTGGTGCTGCCCTCGGAGCACACTGGCACTGAGAAGCTCGGGCTGGATCAGCTGTACTTTAAACATGTTTCTTTATAAAAAGGAACAAGCCAGCACTATTCTCAGGAAGAAAAAAAGAAGACAAGCTTTTTTCCTAGAAGTAAACTCAGCAAGTTGACTGCTCCCTGCCCCCATTTACACAGGCCTCATTATTCCCGGTGTCTGTCCAAAGCAGTATTTTGTGCCTCTCTAGACCCAGACGACACTGGCCCATGCAGAGGGTGGCAAGTGCTCAAGTGTGGCAAAAAGCCCTACGTGCTTGGCACTCCCAGTGAGCTCCTGGCTCTTTCTTTCCTTTTTTTTTTTTTTAAATGTTTTCACTGATTTCAGAGAAGGAGATTGAAATATATAAACATTGATGAGAAACATCAATCGGCTGACTACTGGGAATTGAACCTTGACCAGGAATTGAGCCAGCAACCTCCTGGTGCACAGCACGATGCCCAACCAATTGAGCCACACCGGCTGGGCTCAACTTTTTATTTATTTATATGACCAAATACAGCTGCATCTTGAGTCACTAGGCTCTCAACAATGACAGGCAAATTATGTCCATGTGCATTTAAAAGTAGTTTGAAAAAAATCTTGAAATCTGCAAAGACTATGACATGATTTACCAGCCTTGATTAGAAAATAAAGTTGGGTATCGAGTACCCTGAAGGTTAAGTCCAGCTGTATCCACTGGAGAAGAGAAATACCACATGCCAATAGGTCACTAGCACCTGTGACGTGCTCTTCTTAGCTTCATTTTACAGATTAGAAAACAGGTTCGGAGAGGTAAGGCCATTTGCCAAGGTTAGAGAGCTAGGAGCCAGAATTCAAACAGGGACACCAATCTCAAGGCTCTCGTCTACCCTCTGACAAGTTCATTCCCTAAGTCTCCTGGGATGGGGCACCCCCCTTTCTCTGAGAGAGCGGGAAGTGTCCCTGCCTGAGGCTGGTGCCGGGACTGTGCTGCTCACCTTGGCCAGCCTCGCTCGCTTGATGAGGTCGTTGAGCTTGCGCACTGCTGCCTTCTGGGGGAGGCTCTGGATATCTCTGAAGAGGTCCTGGGCCTCGGCCTCGAAGAGCCGGCGGTTGTCAGTGTTCTGCAGGGGCTGCGCCCAGAAGGAGCCGATGTAGACGCGCAGCACCTCGGGTGTGTTGATGACTTTGCCCAGGGACCACATGAGGGCCCCATAGACACGCATCAGCTGCTGCGTGTCCACTTGGTCGGCCTTGTTCAGCACCACACGGATCTTGTCGTCCTGGCCCCGGAAGGCCTTGATGGCTTCCGAGAACTCGTCCGAGATGTCCAGTTTGTGAGCGTCAAAGAGCAAGATGATCCTGTCGACCCGCTCAGCGAACCACTGCAGGACCTGGCAGAAGTCGTACCCTAGGTGGAGAGAGGAGCACGTCAGTACAGCCACTGCTGCGTGTGGGAGACACATGTAACGAGAGTCTGGGAATCACTGGTCCTCCAGCAGTGGCCAGGGAGAGGACCCGTCTCCAAGCTGGAGGCAGTGGAGGCCTCGACCTGAAAATCACTTCAAATGGGGCCCCCTGGATTGGGTGCATCTCGTTAATCCTGGTGTTCCCAGGAGCCCTTCTGTGGGAAGAAACAGGGATTAGAAAGGGGCTCACAGTCACACTGGGCACTGCTTACTGACCACATCTGAAATTTCATCGAGTCCTCACGAGTCTCCTATTTCCCCTAGCACGGTCCTTGGATCAATGGAAAAGTTGATCAATGGCTCTATAAAACCACAGGCCATGGGTCAAAAGCTCCTACTTCTCGAAGCTTCTCACTTTCTGAAAGTACCAGAGATGGAGAAGAAGGAAAACCTGTTGTCCACCTGGAGACCCACTGGGTGTTCAGTAAGCACAACAAGAGAGGAATTGCCTTTTCTTGACCCAAGTTTTTAAGAGTGTTAAGGAGGTCAAAGGTTGGGCTGGCTGAAATTGTGACCAATATTTATCATTTGGACTATTTATATCTTAAGGATGTTGTAAATATTTTTTAAAATTATGTCTCACAGCCATTCTATGAAATGGTCTTTTGCCAATTTCTTTTTTTAAAGTGGCTAGGCCCACCACAAGTTCTGTTTAGTTTGCTTTGGCCACATACCAATACACTGCAAATCATGCAGTTAAATCAACACTCCTCTCAGCCTGTGGTCAAGACTTTTAGGATTTCCCCAGGGAGCAGAGTCCCACAAAAAAAAAACAAAAAAAAACAACAACACCAAACAAACTAATAAGAGGAGGTTTATTTTTAAACTCAATCTGATTAGCTTCAGAATCAGAGTCTCAGTGCAGCCAATCAGAGCCTGGATGGCATCTTTCTTGACTCCTACTTTAGTGCTTGTGTCTCCTGTTTTAGATTTTGAAAACTTCCAAATGCATACAAGTCTAGAGAATCATAAATAAGTCTAGTTTATTTATATAACAAAATACCACACAGCACTGAGGATGAACTAGATTTTTACTTGTCAACACAGGCCAATCTCCAAAAAATTGGTGAGTAAAAACAAAAAAATCAGTTTTAAAAGGATATGTACAGTCTGATAACATTCAGGTAAAATGCAAAAACAAAACAAAGAAATACTCAGTTGCCCATGGATGCATACTGCAGCAGAAATACAAAAATGTTAACACCCATTTTGGGATATTGGGAGTGAGGGATCAAAGATGGATGAGAAAGTGTCTAGAGGACAATGACCTATTAGGCAGAAATAAAGGAGTCCATGCACTAAACTTCCCATGAACTTTGAAGAGCTGGTGTAAGGGGAGTTGTTGAACGAGCAAACTGATTCAGAAACATTTTTAATATAAAACCAGAATGTTCAGCAATGCTGAAGCCGCCTGTGCACCCCGTCCCCAAGCCCTTGACTCAACCTCCTCCCAGAGGAAACTGCTGCCCGAAGGCAGTGTTTATCATGAGCACCTGTTTGTGTGCTCCCAGGTCAGGAGGTTCACTTCTCTACCCTGCCTCACTCCTGATTCCCTGGGGATGACGAGGACAAAAGTAGTCCTCAGAACGTGGGCCCAAGTTTACTGTCATTGCTGTCAGCAGCCAGTGTAGGATAGGAAAATAAAAAACCTACTGAACGGGCCACACAGCAGCATGTAAGGATTCAGAGTCAAGCTCTCACTCTGAGTTCTCTCCCTGTGAGGCCAGAACAAACTGTCTCCCGAGATAAGAGTAAGTGGTTCTGTCACTGGGGACTGGCTTGTGGGCCAGAGAGCCACAGGTCCTGGTGGTGGATCAGCAGATGAATGGAGGCGCTGTTCCTGGGAGCTGGGAAGACAGCTTGGACCCGCCCACCAGAAGAACCTGCCTGTGAACGTGCTTTTCCAGTAGTGATGATTGGCCTCTCTCTGACCCAAAAACTCTCTCACTTGGTCTCCTTTGTGACCAAAATCAGGTAACTGGAGGTTCAGAAACAGGTCAAAGAATATCTGTGTTGGGTGTACAACGTGCATTTTTCTGAACATCCTTTCTGTTGTGGTTGGGAGGTTCCTTATGGGCCAAAGCAGCTGCAGGTGTGGCAGAGAGGCCCTTGCCTCATCATAGCAGGTTAGGGCACAGGTGGTCTAGAATCAGACAATCATCGCCTCCCACCACAGTGAATTACTGCATCTTGAGGGAATGATGCAGACACAGGGAGAAGGGAGAATGAGACTTCATTCATAGTGGTGGTGGCTTCCTAAGCTAGTTTTTGAGCCTAATTCTCCAACCTTCTCATTCATTCTGTGAACAACCTGATCTTTTAGAAAACTCATTTCCTGCTTAAGTTAGCCAGAATCAGCTTCTTTGGTGTGCTACCAAGGGCCGTGACTGATAAATAATTCCGCCCCCTCCCCCACATTCGACAATTTCTGACTTCTGCCTGCTTCTTACAATCAGTACCGAAGGAAACTTGCCACTCCCATAACTGTCACCACAGGTGCACACGCAAGGTCAGCCAAGCAGACAGCATCACTTCCTCCGAGGACCACCTGTCTTGAGGGGTTGGACCTGATAGCCCCACATGTGTTTAAACTTTAACTTAAATTTGGGTTCCTAATAGTTACTTTTGATGTTTTTAAAAAAACATTTTATTCCAATGCTTTGGTGCAATAAAAAGTTACAGGGCACCGAATTGCCAGATGTAAGTTTATTACAAGTGAACCATTACTCATCTCTGGAGGAATGGCTGCACGTACACATCCTTTTGTTTTAAAATGACAATGAGACATTTTCTCCTAATAATAGATTTTGGTGGCTATGCTTATGGGATAGATTAAAATTGCCATGATCTGAAGAGGGAGCATTTATTTGTGCCCTCCTCCTATATGAAATGGCGGGACAGAAAAAAAACACAAAAACAATGAGAGCTTAACAAGGTTAGAGTAGTACAGGTCGGTAGATAGGTGTTTGTCACTGAGCAGGTGCAAAAGGATCATTTGTCAGACATCAGGTGTCACAATCAAAGGTGAAGAAACCAGTGTTTCAGAAGAAAACAGAATTATCAACGCTGAGAAAGGCTGGTTTACTCATTCCCTCACTCCAGTTTTTATTATTACTTATTGGCATTAAGTACATTCATGTGGCTGTGCAACCACACTACCCTCCACCCCTAGAACTTGTTTCATCTTCCCAAACTGGAACTCTGTGCAGCATTGTCTTTCTGTGACTGGCTTCCTTCACTTTAACATAATGTCCTCAAGGTGCATCCATGTTGTAGCATGTGTCAGAATTTCCTTCCTTTTTAAGGCTGAATAGTTCTGCTCAATTCTTCTGTCTTCACGATATAAGAATGGCACTGATCCCTATCTACCAAAAACTTCTGGCTGATTTTTAAGAAATGATTTAATTTATGATGTTTAGTCTGCCTGAATAAAGGCAGAGGAAAACAGTGACAGAGAGACCACTGATTCTCAAATGTGGCCTTGCATCAGAATCAAGAGGCCTGCTAAAACGTGGACTCCCAGCCTCTCCCAGAAACACAGAATCCAAATCCCTGTGTTTGGGTTCGGTGACCTGCATTTTATAAGCTCCCCAGCTGAGTTTGATGCCTGGTGCAGTTTGAGAACCACTGCCTTGGACTGAATACTAGGGCATGGATTGCAGATATGTCTATGTTATTGTTGGTCAGCAAAACAAAACACATTTAAAGTAGTTTCTTTTTATTTTTTAAAAAGTATGTATTTTATTGATTTTTTTTATAGAGAGGAAGGGAGAGGGATAGAGAGTTAGAAACATTGATCAGCTGTCTCCTGCACACTCCCTACTGGGGATGTGCCTGCAACCAAGGTACATGCCCTTGACCGGAATCGAACCTGGGACCCTTCAGTCCTCAGGCCAATGCTCTATCCACTGAGCCAAACCAGTTAGGGTGTAAAGTAGTTTCTGTTTATTATTAAAAGTTACCAGTAGATGGTTAGATGGTGCATCATGGAATTGAGGAAACACAGACTTTGAATCTATTTGAAGATGGATTTTAAAATTCATGCAAGCTCTACTGTCACTGCTCATGCTGGGCCTTGGCTCTGGCAAGCCCTTCCCCTCTAGTTTAGGATCTAGAAATCTAGCCTAAATCTTCCTCATTCTTCAAAACACGTGGGTGAGCCTTGATTAAGCTACATGCTACTTAACTTCTTTAAGCCCCCATTTTCTCATCTGTAAAGTCAGGTTAGTGAGTGATTTCATGAGAAAATGCCTTTAATGTGCTCAATATAGTGTTGAGATGTGGTAATCTTTCAATCAGTATGAGCTAGTACTATTGTTTCTGCTCCCTCCTCAGCTGCAGGTGGACTCAACTGCTCTCTCTTCTGAGCTCCTGGAGCCCTTTGTTACGCTCCTATCATGCCCTCTTACAGTGTGTTATCATTGGATGGATGGATGGGGCTCTCTTATTAGACCATAAATTCTTTAACTGCAGGGACATGTCTTCCTCATGGTTGCATAAGACTGTGGTTCTCAGTGTGGGCTTTGGACTGAGGCTGTCTGGGACCTGATCCTGGCTCCATTACTCACTAGTTCTGAGACGTGGGCAAGTTACTTAACCCTCTGTGCCTCTTTTCCTCATCCGGAAAGTGGAGCTAAAAATAGTATCCACATACCTCATGGGGCTGTGGAGTGAACACATGTGGAAGCATTTAGAATCATCTTAGCACCTCGAAAGCTCTCCAAAATGTTATCTACTAGTTATTTTTAAAATCTTTGTGTCCAGTGCCTGGTCCATGGTGGGAGGTGCAATAAATATTTGTTGAAGGATGTCTAGCTTAGCAAAGTATAGTGTGTCACCATGGAGAGAAACAAAATTAATTAGCGTAAAGGTGACAGTGCAACGAAGCATGAGCCAAGTGAGGGGACCGGTGCTCAGAAAATAGCAAGTAGAAGACACTACCTGTACAGAGAGCTGCTCATGCTTTATAAATAGAGCCCGTGGCCTTTCTTTTCTTGCTTGTGAAAAGGATGAGTTCTACCAGTTGGTTTTAAAGACCCCAGGTTACACCTAAAAGAAACCCATGGTTCTATCGCAGATACTTCCTGGCGTAAGAAAGTCCAGTGTATAAGCATGCTGGCTGGGATAACGCAGGGCGTACCCTGTACTCAGTAAGGGGAGAGTAGTGAATTTTCCCGAAGATTCTGTTACAGAAGGTGGCCAGGTCCCATTTAACATGAGGTAGGTCTGTGACAGGACTAGCACGTAAAAGCGGGTTGAAAACCAGTGGTCCTCAGACTGAACGTGGCCCCCGCTGCTGCTTTGTTTGGCCTACACAATGTCTGCATTTTGAGTCGACTGTCTTTGGTGCAGACATGCGTTGTCCACCTGGTGCCCACTTTTGAGTGAACACACCACGGCTCCGACTCAGCCTCAGAGACCAAGCTGTGCCCTCTGAGAAGCCACCCTAGCTCTCTTGGGCTTTTGTAGGGTCTCATAGCATCCAGAGAACTGTACTGTGTTAGTTCTCAGGCGTCTCCCTGGCTGGGCCTGGAACGTCTGGGGGCAGGGCCCCTTCTTACCTGTTCTCTCAGCATCTAACAGTGCTCACCAAGAGCGGGTCTCAGCAAATGCTTCTGAGGACTGAATGTTTTCTGTGGAAGTGCATTAAACATTGCCTGATTTGGCTTGAACCAATTTTTTGGCACACATCTTTCCAGAAATTGGAAATACATCTTGGAATTTAACAAAACATGTTAGATACAAAAGTAAAGAATGGATTAATTAATAATTACCAAGTGCCTAGGATGTGGCTGAAACTGTTGCTGAGGAACATACAGCTATAAAAAGGAGACTGCTAGCTTTACCCATAATAGCGCTCAAATGCAAACAATCCAAATGTCCTGAACAGGTAAACAGATAAACTGTGGTACATCTACACAGTGGAATTAAAGCGATAAGCTGACACATGCAACTCGGGTGATCTCAGAAACATCATGCTGAGTGAGAGAAGCCAGACACTAGAGTACACACTGTGTGAGTCCATTTAATCTAAATCCCAGGACAGGCAGAGCTAAGGTACAGTGACGGAGAACAGATCAGCAGTTGCCTGTGGCTGAGGGTGGAGCTGGGACTGACTGCCAAGTGGCATGAACAAAGAAGGAACTTCTCAGGGTGACAGAAAGTTTCTATTTCTTGATGATGATGTTGGTGACACGAGTATGCAAGTTTGTCAAAACTTGAATACAATTAAAATAAGTGCATTATTACATGCTGTACTTCAATAAAATTGACTTAAAAAGTAAAAATTAAAGAGGAAAATAAAGAAGGAAAGAAAGAAAGGGGACGGAAGAAAGAAAGAAACGAGAGTTGCTAAACTGGTTTAAAGATAAGCATCTCCTGAAATGCTGACGGACCTGGAAGATGAAATCTGTTCATCAAGGGGCCATGTAGCTAATTGGGCTGATATGCAGTTGAATTTAGCTAAAGCAGGAGCCCTACACTTTACTTGAAATCAGTCTTAATCAAAGAAATTAATGTTAAAATTTGGCTAATCCATTAGAATTTTGAGAGTCGTGTAATTTCACATGATCTGTCTTCTGGCCGTGGTGTGAAAAGAGCCTCTCTTGGTGATGGATTAGGGACAAGAAAGCTCTGAGTGTGTGTGTGTGTGTGTACATGTGAGCATGCATGCAGGTGTTATGTATATATGTATGTATGTATGAATGTAAGTACAGTGTGTGTGGGGTATGTGTGTGGCAGGAATCAACAATAATAGAACTGTCTCCATGGTGCTCAATATATTTTTCAAATTTATTCATTCAATTATAGACATTTCAGTTCTATAAGACCTTCCAGTGGAACTTTTATTAGTCTGGAACAAAACAGAGATGTAATCAGTCCAATGTTTAAAAATTTAATTTCTATCTTTGCAAAAAGACCCAAAAGCTCTATAGCCCTGGGAGCTGGGAAAGAGTATTTGTCCTGTGGAAGATCCTGCTTGGCATTCTTGGCTCCATGTTCTGGGAACTAAGGGAGGGGGCAGGAAGGAAAGGGCCCCTTCCACCCAATCAGGGGCTTCCGTTACAGCCCCCATGGAAACTGGTCTCCATCCCGGCCACAGGGACCCACCAGGAAATGGCATCTGAGGTTAGAACAGTAGCCCCCTGGCTCAGGTAAATATAGGGTGGGGGCCCTCAGGAGGCAAATTTGGCAGAATAGTTTTAATAGAACAGAAAAAAAAAAAAAGCTTCAATTTATTCCCAGAGCCAAGTTTCTAATTACACGAGTTTTAAACAAGACTTGTGTCAATAAAAGGATGCAAGATAATGAAGGACAGCAGGACTGAGGCCAGGTTCTCCCTCCCATGCCCCCAGCTCCATTCTTGGGGTGGCCAGGCCACTGGCCAAGCTGGACTCGGCCCAAGGCTCTGCTCAGACTGCTCCTCTTTGATAGGCCCTGGCTGCCCCTCTGGAGCTGGCAGCTAACATTCCATGGTGGGCATTCATACCCCTCCCCCAACACAGATTGTATAGATTTGTTTGTGTAACACCAGCCTCTCTCCCCGAGACCCTTACGTGTCATGTCTATCTTTGTGTCCCTCTAGCACCTAGTTGATTGTCCAGCACAGCCTGTCCCTGTCCTGCAGGCACCGAGAGAGTGCTGGAGGTGCCCCTTAACGCCTTTCTCATCCCTGCTTCTTCTCTCCAATCCAGCCGTCAAATATTCCCACCCCTTCTTAGGGCTCAGAATCCCCAAAACTGTGAGGGTCCTGATTACTTCTAGATAAGATAAATTACTTCTAGAACCTGTTTACAGAACAAGTGCTCCATCACTAGCCCCAACCTCACCCCTCTAGCCTTTTCTCATAGCCTCTTACTAAACCCAAACTACACTGGGCTCTTTGCTGTTCCCCAAAAGCATCCTGTACTTTCCTGTTTCTGCACCTTTGCCCAGACTTTTCCTCTGCCTGGAATGCCCTCCCCTCTGCTCCATCTCCAATATACATATTCTTTTGTTGTTGTTCTTAATCCTTGAGGATATTTATTCCATTGATTTTGAGAAAGAGTGGAAGGAAGGAGGGAGGGAGAGGGGAGAGGGGGAGAGGGGGAGAGAGAGAGAGAGAGAGAGAGAGAGAAACATTGATTTGAGAGAGAGAGACTTCAATTTGTTGCCTCCTGCATGTGCCCGGACTGAGGCTGGGAATCGAACCCATGACCCTTTGGTTCATGGACAGACGCTCTAACCACTGAGAACACTGGCTAGGACCAATATACATGTTCTTTAAAAAAATATTTATTGTTGAGAGCATTACAGATGTCCCCCCATTTTCTCCCCCACTGTTCCCCTCCACCCAGTTCATGCCCCATCTCAGGCCTTCACTACCCTATTGTTTATGTCCATGGGAAATGCATATACACATATAAGATCTTTGGTTAATCTCTTTCCACACCCTGCCCCCTCCCCCCGCCCCGCCCCGCCCTCCTTCCCTCTGAGATTCGTCAGTCTGTTCTATGTTTCTGATTCTATTTCATTCATCAGTTCATTTTGTTCACTGGATTCCATGCATAAGTGAGATCATGTGATACTTGTCTTTCTTTGACTGGCTTATTTTGCTTAACTTAATACTCTCCAGGTCCCTCCAAGCCGTCTCAAAGGGTAAGAGATCATTTTGTTTAAAATATGTTTTTATTAATTTCAGAGAAGAAGGGAGAGGGAGAGAAAGATAGAAATATCAGTGATGAGAGAGAATCATTGATTGGCTGCCTCCTGCACACCCCCTACTGGGGATCAAGCCCATAGCCCAGGCATGTGCCCTTGACCAGAATTGAAACTGGGACCCTTCAGCCTGCAGGCTGATGCTCTATCCACTGAGCCAAACCAGCTAGGGTGAGATCCTTTTTTACAGCTGCATAGTATTCCACTGTATAAATGTACCACAGCTTTTTTATCCACTCACCTGCTGATGGGCACTTGAGCTGTTTCCAGATCTTGGCCATTGTAAATAATGCTGCAATGAACACAGGGGTGCATATACTCTTTCTGGTTGGTATTTCAGGATTCTTAGGATATATTCCCAGAAGTGGGATCACTGGTCAAATGGCAGTTCCATTTTTAATTTTTTGAGGAAACTCCACATTGTTTCCATAGCGGCTGCACCAGTCTGCATTCCTACCAGCAGTGAATTAGTATTCCTTTTTCTCCACATCCTAACCAGCACTTGTTTATACATATTCTTATAGGATTGTAATTTTTCTTCCATAGCAGTTATACTCTTCTAATACCCCAGTGCACAGATTCATGCACATTGAAAGGAAATCAATTAGAAGGTGGCCAGCAAGGCAGGACTGGGTGAGATGGGCCAGACACGCCCTGGAGCCAACCTCCCATGGTCCCTCCCAGCTGGCTGACACCATGGCTCAAAGGGTGTCTGCGGAGTGAGTAGGGCCCCTCCAGCAGGTGGGGTCCCTGGGCCTGGCCTGTGGGGAGTGGGCCGAAACCAGCTCTCCGACATCCCCCAAGGGGTCCCGGATTGTGAGAGGGCAGATCTTGGGTGATGCACCCTGGAATTGGGGTCCCCCCTCTCTGGTTCCGGGGTGTATCACCCGAGAACCACTGCTGCCAAGTCACCGCAGCTCGGCAGCTCCTGTGTTGAGCATCTGCCCCCTGGTGGTCATTGCACATTATAGCTACTGGTCAGCTGGTCGGATGGTTGCTTAGCCTTTTACATATATAGACTAGAGGCCCGGTGCATGAAATTCGTGCATGGGGGTTGTGTCCCTCAGCCCAGCCTGCACCCTCTCCAATCTGCTATCCCTCTCACAATCCAGGACTGCTGGCTCCCAACTGCTCACCTGCCTGCCTTCCTGATTGCCCCTAACTGCTTCTGCCTGCCAGCCTGATCACCCCCTAACCACTCCCCTGCCAGCCTGATTGCCCCCAACTGCCCTCCCCTGCAGGCCTGGTTTCCCCTCCCCCCCCAACTGCCCTTCCCTGCAGGCCTGGTCCCCCCCAACTTCCCTCCTCTGCTGGCCTGGTCACCCTTAACTGCCCTCCCCTGCAGGCTTGATTGCCCCCAACTGCCCTCCCTTGCAGGCTTGGTCTCTCCCAACTGTCCTCCCCTCCTATCTTGTGGCGGCCATCTTGTATCCACATGGGGGCAGCCATCTTGTGTGCTGGAGTGATGGTCAATTTGCATATTACTCTTTTATTAGATAAGATAGAGGCCTGGTGCACAGGTGGGGGCCAGCTGGTTTGCCCTGAAAGGTGTCCCGTATCAGGGTGGGGGTTCCCTTGGGGCGTGTGGTGGCCTGGGCAAGGGGCCTGTGGTGGTCTGCAGGCTGGCAGAGGCCCTGGTATCTGGGATTTATTTATCATCTATAATTGAAACTTTGTAGCCTTGAGTGGAGTCAAGCCTCCTGCTTGCTCTGTGGCTGCAGCCATTTTTGTTGGGATTTATGTATCTTCTATAATCGAAACTTCGTAGCCTTGAGCAGAGGCCAGGGCAGGCCAGGGCCAGTGGGAAGCTTGGCTTCCTCCATTGCCAGGGGCACCCCAAGCCTCCTGCTCTCTCCAGCTCCATGGCTGCTGCCATTTTTATTGGGATTTATTTATCTTTTATAATTGAAACTTTGTAGCCTTGAGCAGAGGCCAGAGCCAGCCAAGGCGGGCAGGAAGCTTGGCTCCCTCCATCGCTGGGGGCAACCCAAGCCTCCTGCTTGCTCCAGCTCCATGGCCGGCCGCCGTCTTGGTTGGGTTAATTTGCATACTTGCTCCTGATTGGCTGGTGGGCATGGCTTGGCGTAGTGGAGTGATGGTTAATTTGCATGTTTCTCTTTTATTAGTGTAAATAGTGATATATTTATTTGGTGATTACAAGACAGAAATTCTATGAGGCAGACACCCTACCTCTCATTTCGTTCACCACTGTGAATGAAATGTATCTACTATAAAACATAATAGGTTTTCAATAAATTTGGTTTATTCCTTGAAAACTTAAAAATAGAACTACCATATGATCCAGAAATCCAAAAGAATTTAAATCAGGATCTTGAAGAGATATTGGCACTCTCATGTTTACTGCTTCACTACTCACAATAGCCAAGATGTGGAAACACCTAACTGTCCATTGACAGATGAATGGATAGAGAAAATGGTTGTATACACACAGTGGAATATTGTTCAGCCTTAAAAAAGGAAACTGCAGTATGCACAACATGGATGAAGCTGGAAGACATTACGTTAAGTGAAATAAGCCAGTCATAGAAGGACAAATACTGCACGCTACTTACGTAAGGGATCTAAAATAGTCAATATGAGAATCACAGAGTGGAGTGGTGGTTGCCAGGGGCCAGTGGCAGGGAAAACAGGTAGTTACTATTCAACAGGCAGAAAGTTTCAGGTAAGAAAGAGGAGTAAGTTCTAGAGATCTGTTGTACAACACAGTGCTTATAGTTAATAATACTCTATTATACACTAAAACATCTAAGAGGGTAGGGGGTAGAAGGAACTGAAATAAATTAACTAAAGAACATATATGCAGAGTCCATGGACACAGACAATAATGTGGTAAAGGACTGGGTTGAGGGGTAAAGTGGAAGAAATGGAGGACTTCTGTAATAGTGTCAACAAAAAAATTTAAGAGGGTATATTCCTACATTAAACGAATAAAATAAAAATAAAATAGAATAAACTTGGTTTAATGAAGTGAATTGACATGAATAAGAAGTGTAACTGGTTTTTTTTTTTTAGCAAGTTAGAGGATTCAGTTACTTAAATAGTACTGTGAGTTTCTTTAAAAGGCTGTTACTAAATATAGCAAGTACAAATTGGCTAAAAATAAACATCAAATATCTGGGATCCCTCAGGTATTAAATATGTATTTTCAAAAATAGTCACTTCAGTTAAGAATAACAGCTGCTTCAGTTAAACACGTGCAAAGCGTCCTTGTATTGTTTCCAGGCTGAGTTTACTTTGCAACTGGAAAAGGCTGTTTCTGAAAATGTTAATGGGGTTGGTGTAGAATAATAGCTAAAAATAAATACTTGCAGCAAATATTTACTGGGCCCTATCAACATTCCTACACTGCTCTGAAAGCGTGTATCAACAGACTCTCCTGCAATCCTCACAAGAACCCCACGAGGCGGGTACTGTTATTATCCCCAGATACAAAGACCCAGAGAAGCCAAATAGCTAACCCAAGGGCACACAGCTATTTCCCAGGGGAGGCCCTATTCAAACCCAGGGACGGAGCCCAGAGCCTGGGCCGTTACCCACTGCACTGTACCATAGGTATACCAGAATGGTGCGATTAGGGATCACGTTTATTTTCTTCTTTTTTCATCTTTTAAAAAAAGTAGTTTTCTAAGTGTTCTACAATGACTATATACTATTTTTGTAATAAGAAAAAATAAGCATATTGTAAAAATGATTAGTCCATAGGCGACTGGGCTAACAATATTGAGAAAGGAGTTCCTTTTCTTCTATGATGGTGTTTACAGTGATTGGGGTTGGATTTTTAGTGCTTTCCAGTCTATGGCCACCTCAAAAAACAGTGAGGGTGAAGTAGCATCTTTGCAACTACACAACCCCTGGGGGAAGACGCAGCCCCATCAGCTGTGTGAAAATGAGTCACAGTCACTCAGCTCCTCAGCCTCCCTGCCTCCCCTCTCCAGCTGGCTCCCTCTTCCTCCCAGATGACCAGACACAGAGGTTGTAGGTGGGAAGGGGCTGATACTAAGGCCCATCTAGGAGATCAACAGATTGCCCAGAGATGACAAACACTGTGGCCTCCGCGTCTGCACAGGCGTCATGAGTTCATTTTGTGGAGGTTCAGTGTCTGCTCCTTCAGGGTGTTCAGCTAGCAATGGCCACCTCTGGGAGAAGGTCACTGGTTATGAATAAACCCTACAGGAACAGAGTTCCCGGCTCCCTGTGCCTGGCCTACAGGGGTTTGGCCGTTGAACATATCAGAATTGAAATAAAATCTAGGACTGAGCCTGTCCCAGGATGGGCTTGGTGTTGTGTATCCTCTATCTCCTCTCCCCACTCCTTCTCCTTTGGAATGTAGTCCAAGACCCTGCGAAATAATTTTTCTGTGCCTGTTTCCTCCTAAAATAAATAAGCCAACCCCAAAGCCTGTCTTTCCTTCCTCTGGAGGATGTTGTGAAGATAACGACGGGGCAGATGGGGCCACGTGACCCTGAAGGCCCCTCGCACCACAGATTCACACCACAGATTCACACCACATCTTGGACGGGGTCAGAGAAAGGCTCCACTTGAACATTTAGCCCAATGAACAATGCTGCCTCTGGTCACGTGACCCAGTAAAAGGGAACATTAGCGTTCATATCTTATTTTCCATCTCAGATTAAAAATTAGGTTAAGAGGACTGAGCCCTAGAAACACACAGTAACTTACAAGGCATTTGAGGCTCTTTGCTTGAGACAGAAGTTGGTGAAAATCTACCAAGAGAAACCTGCAGGTCCTAGAGCCTGGCGCAGCCATTTCACTTTGCCGGCCCTTCATTTCTACTTCTGTCTGATGGGTCCGATGACCAATGAGGGTGTTCTCCAGATCTCAAAGTTATACATGGTGAAAAAAGAAAGAAGAAATTATATATGGTGGTTCTAAATATTAAGCTTTTCTAAAATAAAGTCATGTTCTCAGGAGAATCTGTTTAGTGTCTGTATAGTAGATATCAACTAGCTACAGTACCAGCGTAAGAATGCAAAACCATTTAAGTGGCTACAGGAATACTCAATGACCAAATCTAAATGACAAAACTATCAAGTAGCAAGTTTCATTTTGTCATTTTATCATAGTCATTCCACTGAACTCATGTCCTGTGACATTTTGGGCTGGTTTGAAGGTCCTTCATGTTTCCATAGGGATAGTTAGTTGCCCTGAATTTTAACTTACTTGTCACTCAATTCTAAACAACTCTATGCTGAAAGAAATGACCTGACAAAAAGTCATAGAATTTGAGACTTTCAAGGATGCTTAAGAGGTCATTAGATTCAACCTTCTATTATTATAACTAATCGAATCCAGGAATAAAGTGTAATAATGCACAGGGAAATTGCCCATTCCTCATTTTCAAGTGGGCTTTGTGTACTTTGGGCAAGAAAGTCTCAGACAATACGTCTATAAATCAGACAGTCAGTCTGTACTTGCACTGGGTTTTCTTGGGGCAAAATGCCAATAGTATACAGACTCCACCCAAGCGTGATGAGGCCAAATATTTACAAACAAGGCTTCAATCTTGTCATTTTGTAGTTCAGAAGGGCAAAAAGATAATGTTTCTTCGAGCCACAATTTTTTAAAGAGAACTGTTAAACCAAGAGGATGACAACTTTGGGATCAACAGCCTGTAAGGGCTTGTAAGCACCTTCTGACCTTGGACGCCCTGCCCTGCCCTGTTCCTCCTTTTACACTTCCCAGAGTTTCATGAGTGTTCTGTGAGCACTTGGAAACTAGCCAGTCATGAAGTCCAGCTCCAGCAACTGAATTATCAGCTAACTCGCTCCTAAAGCCAAACTATTACTCAGAGATGGTTATTTCTGGGTTTATGTCACAGAAGGAAAGACAGATCAAGTCAGTGGGGACCATGTGAGTCCACACTGGGTTCCTTATTAAAAAGAAATGAGTCACTTCTTTTATTAAATAAAAGTCCATGTAGTTACCAATAGTACCTCCAGAAAGGAAACACTTTGAAAAGATTTGTCAATATGAAAAGATGCTCCACCACACTAAAAATGAGAAATGAAAATTAGAATTATGAGATGGCATTCACCTATCAGATAAAGCAATCACAAAGCAAGATAAGGAAAAAAATAATGGGCAATGCCCTGCGAGGGGAGGGTGTGAGGGATCAGGCACTTCTGCCTTGTTGGTGGGATGTAAATAGTCACATCTTCTGGAGAGGGCATTTGGCATCAGCTACACAGTAAAAGGACCACAGTTCCTTCTGATTCAGCAATCCCTCTACTAGGAGTGAATCTTGTAATTACATTTGCACATTACTGTGCTGTTTGTAACAGCAAATGATTAGAAACAGCCAGAGTGTCATCCATCCAAGGATACCAGCTATTAATGTTGGCACATCTTATTAGATGGAATAAGAAGGAAGTAGCTCTAAAGTCCTGACATGGACGTGCCCCAAGAGTTCCTGCTAAGTGGAGAAATCTTGCTGCGGAGCAGTGTGCAGAGGATCCCACTCCATGAGGAAGCCTGAGAGACTGCGGATGGGTTTGCCCAATGACAGTGACAGTGACAGCCTGAAGAGCACTTGGGAAAGAAGAAGTGCTGAATCAGTGGTCTGACTTATGCTTTGCATTGTGATCTGGATTCAGGCGGGAGGTGGTTTTGAGAAAGAGACTAAAAGAATCCAGGCGATTTAGCGGCTTCTTGAGGAAACTAGGTCACGGCACACCTGAGAAATATCTCCGGATACGAGAAAGAGGGTGTTGGCAAAAAGGATTGGAAATGTGATGAAAGCTGGGGCCCTGGGCCACAGGAGGACACCCCCTTGGGCTATTCTCTTCAGCTGCCTGCATCTCTTGGCATTCTTTCCACAGCTCTGCTGTCCAGGCCAAAATTTTCCTTTACCTCCTCCCTCCTTTTCTGGGTCCCTGGAAGAGCCAAGTCCTTTTCTGTCTGAGTCTCAGGGCTTGACCACCATCTGCTCTCCCTGGGGAAACTCAGATACTTGGCTGAGCCAACCCTTCGATCCTGGTCAGTCTATACTAGGACCATCCCCGTTCTATGATCTGAGCAAAGACCTCCCTCACCACCAGTTATTCAACAGGACTCTTTGCTCAATGGTTTGCACACATTGTTTCACTTTCTCTTCAAACAACCCTGCAAGGGTCCCACAATAACGTGGAGGTGCCAGGATTTGAGCTCAGGTCAGCCTTCTCCAGGGACCACAGTAAAAGAGGAATCTGGGGTAGCACTGGGCCTGCCCCCTCTGCTTCCATGGAAAACCCAGATGCCCTGAAAGCACCACTATTTTCAGTGTGTTTCCACATCCACCTGGTGAAGATGCCTACCTGCGGGACACCAGTGCAGGAAACCTGACTTCCATCCACACTGCGGGTCCTCTCACTCAGTGTGCTTCCCGGCTCATGTCTATGGAGCACTTAGGTGTTGACACAGATTCCTCAGCTTCTCACAAGATCCAACCCTGTGAGGGAAAGTACTTTCTCCCCATTTAACAGAGGAGAAAACCGAGGCTCACAGAGGCGGAGTAATTTGCCCAGGTCTTCCAGCTGGTGGGTGGGAGAACCAGGGAAAGGGAAAAATGTCTCAGGCCAGTGTTTCTTGGTGAAATACTGCCCCTCTGCGGCCCAGAGAACTTCACTGTCCCAGTGATTAGGGAAAGAGGGCTTTGCCATGTAACAATAGGGACGGAGGCTGTGTAACAAGAATGTCCCCATTACAGCAGTGAAATTATTAAATACTTGAAAATGTAAATGAGAAATCTTTAAGAAATTCATTTTTTCTTTTTCTTTAGGGATTGCTAAACATCTTACTTTCCAAAGAGGTCTAGAAGGGTTTCAGGGTGCTCCTACATTGAGGGAAGGCACAGGCAAACACAAAGCAAGATAAAGAAAAAAATAACTGGCAATGCCCTGCATGGAGGGGGTGTGTGGGATCAGGCACTTCTGCAGCATCAGGCCAGACTGGCATATGCCTATGAGGCTAATGCAATAGCAGTTACCTGGTCACCTGCAGGGTAGTGACCCTACTCCCTTCACTTGGGAGGATGTTGGTTAGTCACACAGCCCAGCCCAGTGTTGGGCTGCCCCTCACCTCACCCAGAGACACCCCCTCTTTCACTTATATCTTCTGTCCTGTCATCTGAGGGCAGCATTCACACTGGTGAAGTGGAGATGTGGGACACAGCTCAAGTCCATTTTGATGGGTTTTCCAAGTTTGTGATCATGTTTTCTTTCACTTGGCTTGAGGTGGCAGAGTACATAGGAGCGGGTAGGCTCAGTGTTACTCCAGATTCCTCAAAGCGGGGATCTCCTGCATCAGGACCCATAAAAGACAACTTTCTGGGCCCATCCCAGAACTCCCAGGAATAATCTGTGTTAACTGTTTATCCTGAGGCCAGAAAGTAGCATATGATCCCTGTAGCCCAAAGATCACTGGTCCAGGCTTCAGTGCATCATGCGTAGCCTCATTGACTCCAGGGCAGTGGGGGGCTGAGGGGAGAGGGTGACTTGAGAATGGGCAAAAGAAATGACAGTGACAGCCTGGCGTCAAGGGAAGAGGAAATCAACCAACCAAATGAACCCACAGAAACTGAGACAGACCCAGGGCTGGTTCTGGTATTGTCCCAATACAAGAACATCCGGATGCTCATAGTGATAATTCTGGGCAATCAAGAGGTTATAAGAGATAATCCTTCAATGGCTTCCTGTTCCTCTCAGCATAAAATTGACACATTTCCCTAAGGCCAATATCAGCAGGCCTGCCCGACCTCACTGCCCACCACTTCTCCAGCCTTTCCTGAACTGGCCTTTGCTTGTAATGCCCTTCCCCCAATTCCCTGCCAGGCGGTTCCTTTTTTAAGTCTGAGCCTAAATGGCACTCCTCAGAGACCTCTTCTCACTACCCATCTAAAGTAGAAAAGCCCGGACGTGGGACTCAGCCAGTGTTTCCTCCAAGTCTTTGCTTCTGCTTGCATTTGGGCTCCTCCATTGGCCCCAGTGTATGCTCCAGGAAGGCAGAGACAGGGCCCACTACCTTGCTGTCAAAACCAAAGCTCCTGGTGCCTGACACAGTATGCACTTCAAAAACGGGCAGGAGGCACCTAGCAGAGTGCAGTGCATGGCAGATTTCAATGTAAGCAAACCTCTCCCCCCTCCCACTGTCCTCTGAATGGGAATGCAGGGCAGTGTGCACTGTCTTTCCCAAAGAGTATCATCAAAAGGTGCTAAAGAGAACCCCCAGGGGATGTGGTATTTGAAGGAGAAAAGCACCAATTACATGGAAACCTGGCCCAGGTGGTACCCTTCCCCAGTGCTGCCGCGCGCACGCACGTGGGTGTGTGTGTGTGTGTGTGTGTGTGTGTGTGTGTGTGTGTGTGGTGTGTGTGTGTGTCTTTTGGGGCGGGGGTTTCTGGGGTAGTGTATCTCTGGTTTGTGTCCTTGTGGTTAACAGCATGAGATCTGGGACCAGGATGTCCGGTTTGAATCCCACTTAACCATTTACTTGTTGCTTTGGTTATCAGTCACCTTAAAACTTAGTGGCTTAAACAACTTGTTGTTTCCTCTGGTCTGAGGGTTGACAGGGCTCAGTAGGGTGGTTCTTGACTGGGGTCTGTCATGAGATGACAATTGAGGCTGGAGCTGGTCACCCACCACGACTTCTTCACTCGAGTCTCAGCTGGGTTGGTTGGAACAGGCGAAGGCTGCCTAGCTTGGGCTTCCCTCACAGTATGGTGGCCTCAGGCGGGGCTGGACTTTTTAGATGGCAGGTGGCTTCCCCAGAACAAACATGCCAGGAAGTCCAGGTGGAACCTTCAGGGCTTCCTGTGATTTTGACTTGGGAAGTCAGAAAACACCACTTCTGCTGAATCCCATTGATCAAGGGGAGGAGATGACACCAGGGCACAAATACTGGGAGGTGTGGTTCCTGGTGGTGGGGATGGTGGGAGCAGAAGGCAGCTTTTGAGACTAGCTACCATACTGGCTACTATACGGTGGGTTAATTACTTAACCTCTTTGTGCCTCAGTCTTCTTGCCTATAAAATGGGATAATAGTTCCTACCTCATAGAGGAGCAAATGAATAAATAATATATGGCAAGCACTCAACAATGCACTATTAGCTATTATTATTATTATTACTCAAAGGAGCAAGGAATAAACCTTTTCTTTGATTAATCCCTGTATCCCAGCTTCTGGGAAATGTTTTATTATGATGAACTGCTCTATATGGAAAGTAAGAGAAGTGCCCTTCCTCCAACCCCTCCCCCCCAATTTTGTTCTCAATTAAAATTTGGGTAGAGTCCTATCAGGTGTGCTCAGTGATTAGAGCATCGACTTGTACACTGAAGGGTCACAGGTTCAATTCCTGGCCCGGCCAAGGTGTGTGAGGGAGGCAAAAATCGATGTCTCTCTCACATCAATGTTTCTTTCTCTGTCGCCCTCCCTCCCTCCTTCCCTTCCATTCCCTCTAAAAAATCAATAGAAAAAATATCCTTGGGTGAGGATCAACAAAACAAACAAACAAACAAACAAACAAACAAAAGTTTTGGTAGAAGAGGTCATTCCTCATGATTAAGTATGCATTTAACATATTAATAATATTGAAAAATAGCTGCCAGTGTTTGGCAAATGCCATTCTGAGTCACCGTAATGGCAGGCTCACATTAAGGGCTGAATAGCAACACTTGTGGTGTGGAATTTCCCGGGCACCGGTGGGAAAGGAGCCATGAATGTGTTTGTCAGCAAACTTCCCCCAAACAAAAAGAAACCAGGATTTCCTGCTGGAGGCCAAGGAAGCGAGTGATGTCCAGGACCTCACAACTCAACTCCAGACTGGCCTGAGCACTGGGCAGAAAACAGGATCTGACAACGAGTCATCAGCCGGTGGCCCAGCCCAAGCGGATGGGCACTTTTCTGTGGCTGCCAAATTCAAACAAAGCTCAGAGACAAGTCATTGAACTCAAGCCCTAAATAGAAAAATGGCTTCATAATCCATCCAAGCCTGTGGACACATGTCCTATTCTACAGAAGTCTCTACCATGTCACCTGCTGCCTCATACCCCTCGGTATTCCATACAGCCTTTAGGATAAAACCTAGTCTCCTGACATGTGCGCTCACCAACCACATACCCAAGTTCCAGCCTCGTGCACAACTTGCATTCCTCCTAAGGGCCCTGAGCTCACACATCTTCCTGGGTCTTGCACACACTCTTTCTGCTAATTGGAAGACAATAACAATAGTCAGGGCAGCCAGTTATCCTTCCCGTGACCATGAACCAGAAAGGTGCTGTGGTGAGAGTTTCATTGTCATCTCTCTTTATCCTGACCCATTCTATAAGGTACTGACCTCACAGGCTGATGAAATCACTCATTTACCTAGATTTCATTAAAACTGAAACCTTTTGTGCTTCAGATGATACCATATTAAAGTGAAACACAACCCAGAAAATAAGACAAAATATGTGCAAAGAAGATATACAAGTGGCAAACAAAGTCCATGAAAAGATGCTTAATATTGTCAGTCATCAGAGAAAAGCAAACCAAACCACAACAAAAATACCACTTCATACCTACTAAAATGGCTCTAATCAAAACAACAGTATTGATGAGGATTAGGAGAAACTGAAATCCTCATACATTTTTGGTGGAAATGCAAAACAATGGAGTCACTTTAGAAAACAGTCTGGCAGTTCCTCAAAATATTACATATTGAGTTAACATATGATCTAGCAATTCTGCTCCTAGGTATATACCCAAGAGAATTAAAAACATATGTTTTCACAAAAACTTGTACATGAATGATTATTGCAATATTATTCATAATTGTCCCCAAAGTGAACTAATGAAAAACTAAAATGTGGTAGAGCCATACAATGGAATGCTATCATAATATATAAAAACCCTGGGTCATAATGACCAGTAATGACCGAGGCTCAATCCTACAGTCAGCGCTGGGTTGCTATGGCAACCCAGCGCTGACTGCTTCCACTGCAGGCGCAGTGCCCCAGCACTGACTGCTGAGGGGGCTGAGAATCAGGGCCAGAGAGAGGCCTGAATAGAGAAGCAGGGACTGATCTGTTGCCTCTGTGGCAGCTTTTGATTAGCACTTATCTCTCTCTTTCTCTCCCAGTCTGGCCAGCAGCCACACCTCCATCTCTCTCCAGGCCTCCACTGGGGCTGCTGATCAGCCCTGCCTTTCTGATCAGGCCCTGATGATAGGTCCAGAGACACTGACTGGCATAGAAACTGACCAATCAGAACCAAATTGGCCAGCAGAGGAGGGCAGTTGGGGGCAAGATCAGGCCTGCAGGGGAGGGTAGTTGGGGGCAAGATAAGGCTGGCAAGGGGAGGGCAATTAGGGATGAGATCAGGCCATCAGGGGAGGCCGTTGGGGGCGAGATCAGGCCGGCAGGGGAGGGCAGTTGGGGGCAACCAGGCCTGCAGGTGAGGACAGTTGGGGGCAAGATCAGGCCAGCAGGGGAGGGCAGTTGGGGGCAAGATCCGGCCAGTAGGGGAGGGCCGTTGGGGTGAGATCGGGCAGGGGAGGGCAATTGGGGGTGAGATCAGGCCTGCCGGGGAGGGCTGTTAGGGGTGATCAGGCAGAGAGGTAGGTGAGCGGTTAGGAGCCAGCGGTCCCAGATTGTCAGAGGGATGTCCGACTGCCACAGAGATCGGGCCTAAACTGGCAGTCGGACATCCCCCAAAGGGTCCCCGATTGGAGAGGTTGCAGGTTGGGCTGAGGGAACCCTGCTCCATGCACAAATTTCATGCACCAGGCCACTACTTCAACCATAAAAAGGAATGAAGTACTGATACATGCTAGTACATGGATGAACTTTGAAAGCATTGTGCCAACTGAAAGCCAGACACAAAGGCCATATTGTATAATTTTATTTATGTGAAATGTCCAGAATAGGCAAATCCATAGAGACAGAAAGTAGAATAATGGTTGCCAGGGTCTGGGGGTGGGGGGGTGGGGGAGGGAGAATGGGTAGTGATTTCTAATGAGTACAGAGTTTCTTTTTGGGTGATGAAAATGTCCCAAAATTGGTTGTGGCAATGGCTGAACAGCTCTGTAAATGCACAAAAAAAATTCACTGAATTATCGAGAGAGAGAGAGAGAAAGAGAGAGAGAGAGAGAGAGAGAGAGAGAGAGAGAGAGAGAGAGAGAATGCAAATAAAATTTGGGGAAAAAGAATGCTTTCTTGTAGTGGTTTTGCTGAGTCTGCTTACCTCCACCCCCACAGCTGGAGGCTAGTGAGGCCCATTGTTCACTGGATTAGAGCTTGTTTGCAGGTTCACCCATACCAACAGCTGTGAGCACCTGGCCAGGGTCTATGCCTCACTCATTTTGGAATCCAGGATAGTGCTTGGCACTTGGTACATAATCAATATGTATGTGTGTTGAATGAATAGTATCTAGCATGCCCCTAAAATTGCTCATTGCTTTTTACATAATCACTTTTAAAATAAAGAAATGCCAAAAAGATCACACATGCATGCACAGTTATTTTAAAATTCTTTTCCATCAAATATTTTAAGCTGAATAATCAATTAGAGTGTTATCTCTTTTTTACTTCCTGCAAGACATACAATTTCAAAACTGAAAACAAATCATCAATAAAATGACCAAGATAACATAGAGAAAAGGTAGAAACACTTATCCAAAATAGCATTTTCAATCCCTGAACAACAAACTTCACATTTCAAATAATTTGACAAAAATTTCCCCTACTCTCTGAGACAGAAGACTTTATGAGACAAGAGACCAATAATCTATATATATAAAAGCCTAAGTGACCAGAATGACAGGTTGCTATGATGCACACTGACCACCGGGGGGCAGACACTCAATGCAGGAGCTGCCCCCTGGTGGTCAGTGCACTCCCACAGCCAACCTCCCCCAGCTGGCCAACCTCCTGGGGTCCCTCCCCCTGGTCCCCGGGCTGGGACAGGGAACCGGGGGTGGGAGGTGGTGGATGCGGCCCTTTTCCCAGGGGGGGCCAACGGCCGGCTCCCTTCTTGGGGCCGGTGGCCAACCTCCTGTGCCCTGTCCCTCCCCACAGCCAGCAGGCCCCAATCGGCCCACTGTGGTGGCAGCGCAGTAGCGAGGGGAGGAGGAGGGGGGAGGCGGGGAACCGCGTGGTAGCAGAGTGCCGATGATGGCGGTGTCAGCGTCCATTTCTTCTGCACCCAGCCCAGTGACTGTTGCCTCCTCTCTGGCCCAGCCCTGATCAGCCTGGCCCCAATCGGCCTTGACTACCAGCCAGGCCTAGGGATCCCACCCGTGCACGAATTTCGCGTTCCGGGCTTCTAGTAAACCAATATAAAGGTTAACTAAATTCAGCCTTTGAAAACTCTTTGGCTTCCAACAACACAATGAAATGATGAAGCTAATATTTATTGAGCACTTATTATGTGCTAGGCTGGGCATTATTTTCTGTGTCCTATGTATTAACTCAGTTACAACAACATTATGCACTAGGTACTATTACTCTCATTTTATAGAGAGGTTAACAACTTTTTCAAGGCCACAGGTTTGGTAAGTGGCTGGAACCAAGGAAGTTCAATTCTATTGTCTATGCACTTCCTGCTCCACAAAGGACAGTCTTCAGGGACTTCAGTCCCTTGATTTGATCAAGGAAATCAATTTGTAGGATTCTGGGTTTACAGACTGATTAGTGTAGGTTAGAGAAAAGATCTGTGGTGCTGTGGAAAAGCTGGGACTGCCCTGAACTGGATCTGTAATTGCATGGTGACCAGAATGAGGGAGAAGATGGTATTGTCTCACAACAACCTCCCCTTTATTTAATTACTAGAGACCCGATGCAGATTCGTGCACGGGTAAGGTCCCTCAGCTTGGCCTGTGCCCTCTTTCAATCTGGGTCCCCTTGGGGGATGTCAGACTGCCAGGTTTTGGCCCGAGGGATTTAGCAGTGCTGAAGCGGCAGGTGGCCAGGGAGGACTCTCAGCCGGGGCCAGGAGCAGCTCTGCTGCTGCTCATCCTGCCGCTGCTGCCACTGCTCGGTAGTGCTGCCGTGGAGGTGGCAGAGACTTCCACTGCCGCTGCAGCTGCGGCCACCAGCCATGAGCCCAGCTTCTGGCTGAGCAGCACTCCCACTGTGGGAGTGCACTGACCACCAGGAGGCAGCTCCTGCGTTGAGCGTCTGCCCCCTGGTGGTCAGTGCGCGTGATAGCAACTGGCAGTCCGGTTGTCCAGTCGTTCGGTTGTAACAGTCACTTAGGCGCATATATATATATATATATATATATATATATGTTATTCCTTCTCTTATTTAGACTACTACTCAATAAGGCCTGGCTTCCTTGTTTCAGGGTAAGCTGGCAGGCATCTCAGGCCCTCTCAGGAACTCTTTTTTTATTTATTATTAAATATATTTTTATTGATTTCAGAGAGGAGGGGAGAGAGAGAGAGAGAGAGAGAGAGAGAGAGAGAGAGAGAGAGAGAGAGAGAGAGAGAGAGAAGCATCAGTGATGAGAGAGAATCAACAATTGGCTGCCTCCTACACACCCCCAGCTGGTGATTGAGCTTGCCACCCAGACATATGCCCTGACCGGAAATCAAACTGGTGACCTCCTGGTTCCCTCAACAAACTGCTGAGCCACACACGGATGGGCCCCTCTCAGGAGCTCTTCACGAAGTCCAGCACTTACACCTATGGTTTGGCTGTGAGGCCCATCTCAAGGACAGGCCCCACCTGCCACCACTGCCCCACCTGGGGAGCTGTTGGTCTCTGAAGTCTCTTTAATCTAGTGCTTCCTAGAAGGGTCTTTGCTGCTGTTGAGCCTGGCCACTGTCTTGCGCCAAGCCTTCTTGTTCTTTTAGGGGACAAGACATATTTATATTTTCCTCTCTAGCCCTCTTGTTTCCAAAGCCTGTGAGGAAGTTGTTCTTTTCTGGACATCTCTAAATGTTCTCCCGCCTTCCTTGGGCAGCCTTCAAAATCCGGTCTTTTGTCTTTCAAGTTCAAAAAACATGTCATTTAAGTGTGTTTGCACTTCCCTGATTACGGTCTGTTTTGGCCTTCTCTGTTTTTTTTTTTTTTTTTTGCACCTTTATTGATTACAGGTTGGATTTCCATGCCCTGTTTTCCAAGTCTGTCAATTCTTTTGCAATACTATGTTTGGACACCTCACCTGTGTTGGCATCCTGTTCATGTTTGCCTGTTAATATTCAGAGGCCTTTTTTATTTTTGAGGACCTCATTTAATATTACCAAAATCAGGAAGACTGAAGGATGTCTGTATGTAAATGATAAAACATTAATCAATGATTTTTGACACTAATTATTTCCTGTTATGTTACTTGCAGTGCAGTGAGATCCTTTCTGTTTCATGCATTACTATTATTTATTGTTTTCACTAGCCGGACATTTTCTGCCCTTTTAATTTTCACTATCTTCTTAGTTCTACTCCTTGACTTATAATGAAAAGGGCTTATAGAGAGAAGAGCTTAAACACCAGAGGAAGACACTTCTCCCTTTCATTTGACGAGCTGTTGGTGCTGGGAGAGCAGGCCTATCTGCTAGAAAACTCAGATCAAGAGGTTTTTTTCTTCTAGAGTTCTTAAAAGGGAAAAACTGTCCTGTTTTTAATGACCAAAGTCCAGTCTGTTGAAGACTATACAGAACCTCGTACTCTCAGGAAACCACAGTACCTTCCAAATGCTTTTGTGCTAAATATGCGGACAAGCCCACCAGGCACCACAGTGGTTTCCACAGTGTTCTCCTTGTCACACAGAGACACTGTGATTGGAGCCAGACCGGGAAGTTTGTACCCAGTGGTTGGGAACACACTTGGGTTCATGCCGGGTCCAGAAATAAATCCTAGATGATGTTTAGGTTCAGTATGAAATAAATAGTATTTTAGGATGCAAACAGTCCAGGAGCCAGAATAATAAGAGAATGGAAATGAAAATAAGGATGTGTCATCACACAGAAAAAGAGTCAGGGGAAAAAAAAGTTAAAAATCTGGATGTTGTCCTCGGGGCAAAGAATGTTTCTCAGGAATGAGCCAATCAGATTCCACCCACCCATTTTGAAAAAAATAATCTAAAAAAATCTTAATAATCAAGGTATTTTTTAATTGGCTACAAGAAAAGAATCAAGAAAAGGCTGTAGAATTTTTAGGTAGCTATTACTTGATTAGAATAAAATTATTACTATCAATATATCAGAACATTTTTGTCCCTACTTGATGGGAATTCTTTGTCAGCCAAGGAAGCTACAGTTTAGAAACTAAGCTCAATCTTTTGTTCCTAAAGATTTTATGCAAACTATAATGAAACGAAGGAACATTGGAAGGGGACGGGTTTTCATACGGAGAATACTGAAAGTTGCTCTGAAGTCAATCACCCGAACAGAATTACTCCCCCCAATGCTGACTCTGCATTCTGATTTTCCTGGAGCAGAGCAGGGAGGCAAGGAGGGCAGTGACCTGAAGCTCAGGGTCAGTGTAAGATTATGCTGATGAGAAGGCAGTGCTTAGACACATTCTAATCCGTAAAGGCCACTTCTCACATAAGCGTGATTTCACTTCAAACCTAATACCGTGAAATTTGAACTATTGTGTAAGGGTCTCTTCTTGTCACCTACAGCTTTGGCCTAGGAAGAGCAATGTCTGCAAAACACCATGTCCTCCTTAGAGTCCCACTTGCCCCCTCTACTCAGCACACAAAAAAAGGGGGGACTAGGCTTACGATGTCACGAGAGAGAAGACTGAACAAGGAAGAATGGGCCACAGGTGAGGTGAGATGCACGACTGAACCCTAGGTTGAGAGTCTCCATTCTTGCGCTCACTACTAAGGCATCAGGACTCCTTCCTGGAGACACACCCTCACTAGGCCATCTTCTCTGTAGAGTTCTGGGCACCTGGGCAATGCCCGAGAGGTGCCCGAGGGCTGCTGGTGATGATGTGATGCCAGCACCCGTCAGGCCCCTCGTTCCCCATCTGACCCCCAGCAAAGCAGCACAACGCACCACCATTCCACCTGCCGTCTGTGCTGTCCTGTGCTGATGGGGAGACCTCTGGGTGTGGTGCAGTCCATAGGCCCTCCTGGGGGTCGTGCAGCAGTTACCACACACTCGCCACCTCCTCCTGCAGCTGCACTGTCTGTCCAGCACGCTCTCTGCCAGGGCTGTACACCCCTGTAGGCCTGAGGGTGGGCTGGGCCCACACTACAGCTTCGGCCGTCAGCACTGCCTGAAGCACTCATCCTCGGAGCCTGTTCTCCGAAAGTGGCACCTTCTCAACAGTTTTTACTCTGCCCACTCCCCAGATACTAAGCTCCACCACCCATCTGCCCAGCAGTTGGGGAGAGAATTCACATGATCGTTGGGAGGCTCTGCTTTCCAGGGGAAGTGAGGGTGAGGAAGGTTTCCTGGGCCAGGGCTCAGCTTCTGTGTGTGCATGATTGTGTGTAATGTAGATAGAAATCCTAAACAATTAGCACAGTGTAGACACACAGCTCAGTACACAGTGGCCATTCTCATACCACTATCATGGATACACACCTCAAGAAGAGGCCTTCAATGTGTAAGAGGGGCCTCTGTGATGAGACCCCTTGTTGAGGGTTAACACATCAACTGCACGGACAAAGAGAAGGCACAGCAGTGGCCACCTCTCCTCTTTCACAGACTAAATGCTGCAGGGGAGGCACAGCTCCACTGATTAAGTCGATGCAGATGTTAATGTTCTGCACCTCCTACCTTACCCCATGTTGACATAAATGACTGGCGAAGGTGGTTCTGTGACTTAGGAAGCTGGAGAGATGCAAGTAGATACACGAGTGTGTGTGAGAATGTAGCACTGTTTGCAATAGTTTAAGCAGAAGCAGCTTTAAAACAGCAAGTGTTCTTTGGGATTAATGTGTTGGAACTGTCAGCCGAGTGACTGCAATCACCAACGGTGCCCAAACATGGTCAGATACTCTAGCTGGGGAGCACCAGCCCCACGTGTAGTGCTGACACTGTCTGCAGCTCTCTGTCCGTCCTCACCAGCTGCTCTGCCTGTCAGGGCGGTTGGAAGCGTATGTGCTATTTCTGTGCATAGGATGTGTATAAGCACATGTCACAATAAGCCAGACCAGGATGTGAGTCAGACTATTATAAATGGTAAAAAGGACTGATCTTCAAAGCACTCTGAAAGCGTCCTGCATTGCTACACTCTTGTAAAGAGCTACAGTTTGAAAGACACAATTACTAAGCTAAGGAGAAATCCTGAAGAATATGGGTGATCAGAATTGACCAAAGGCCTACCTACCAATGAAAAGAGGTGCATAAGGTCAAAACTACAACCTGGGTCTTAAAATTTAGAGGTAAAGAGAGAGATTTATTACCAGAAATCCTTTATTTCTCCAGTAACTTTGGTCAGACATGTAGAAGTAGTGAAACGTGGGCGACTGGGAAAAGCTCTAGAACATGTGTTTGCTTTATTTTCCTCTTAAAACAAAACATTTTACCTGCAGAGCAACTTTCATTGGGCCGGTTAATGGACCTAAACTGGCTCTTTAGGAAGAGTCTATTGACATTGAGGTGTAAAATACACAAAAGAGAAGGGGCAGGGGGGCTAGAAGGGGCCAATGGGGGAAGAAAGGGGACATATATAATACTTTCAACAATAAAGATTTTTTAAAAAGATACACAAAAGATGCCTATCTATAGCACTATTTGTAAGAGTAGAATTATTATCCACCACAATATCCACAAGTTGGTTAAATGAACCATGTTACCTCCATTTGATGGAGACTAAGCAGCTATTAAGTGGAATAAAATAATTTGAATACACTGGCATGGAATGATGTCTGCGACGGACTGTTATGGCAAAAATCATGCTGTAGAAAATATGCATAGTAATCACATTTCTGTTCAAAGTGATATGTTGTATATGCATAGAAAAAAGTCTCCAAGGAGCCAGAGAAAATCATTAGTCATTGTTATTTGTGACAGAGGGAGATTTTTGTACATCCTACTCATTGTTTAAATACTGTACAATAAAGATTACTTTTATAACAGAAAATAAAACCAACAAAGATAGTTACGAGAGAATAGTATTAACCTGACTTTTGCTGTAAGTGTAATGTTCTTGGAGGCCTCAGGGCAGCTTAATGGCCCACGAGTCCCTGACCGGTGCGGTGAAGGCACAGCCAGGTAGCCCGAGCGAGTGCTCGGTGAGCCCAGGGAGGCTGCGGTCAGCACCCCTGAAATGCCACGAGAAAGAAGGGCGTGCAGACCAAGGAAGCCCATTATTTACCTGTATTGGGGCTCTTGCTTTTTAGCTCTTTGTGGCCTCCATAACTACATTCTGTTCAGGAGCACTGAGGGAGTTCACTGTGTGGCCATGACTCGTGACCATGACCCTAGACAGGTCATTGCTCAACTTCAGCATGCCAGCACTCTCAACAGAGTTCCACTGACTTGCTGTTCTAGGGGTGGCGAAGTGAAAAGTGATAGCAACAATTCATCAGCTCCATCTTCTCCTTCCCAGCAAAGCCTGGAGGAAGTAGGTTTTGTTGCCAGGCCAGGATGAAGGGAATGTGACCTATCTCTGTGGCCACAGGAGTCCATCATGGTGTCTTCCCAGTCAGGAATTTCCTTTCTTTAAGTAAATTGTCTGCCCCGGATACCCCCTTTCTCCAAGAGGGTGGGAGAGAGAGCAGGCCCATCTGTTTAACCACAATACAAGGGTCTGGAAACAGTTACTGCCTCAGCCTTGTTTCCTGAAGGCTGAAGCCGCCCAGATACCACTGTTCTTCACAGTCATTTTCTATTCTTTATCAGTCTTCTCTGAATACCAGTCAGTCAGTCTCTCCTTCCCACACCAGCTGACCTCAGGTAATTCCTGGGCATCCTCCAGATTCTGGCTCAAATGTACGTCCTCTGGGGAGCCTTTCCCAGCACCCCACAGCTAGGCCAGGTCCCCTTATAACCTGATATACAGCCCCCATCTCAGAGTGCTTATCCTAACTAGCATTTTCCATTTACTTCGTAAAAACTTAATTAACGTCTGTCTTACTCAACATAAGCTCTTCGAGGGCAGAAACTGCACCTGCTTTCCGCACTCCCAGTAACAGGACAATGTCTGGCACCAAGTACATAGCAGAAAATGCTTACTCAGGGCAAGGATGATGAGGGAGAAACTGGTGGAATATATGCCAACAGGGGAGGGAGAAAGAGCAGCTGGGAAGCCTCCCCCCTGCTGTCATTAGCTTGCCTGCTTATGATTGGTTAGCCAGACTTCTTGATTATTTCTTGGGGCCCCTTCATCTCAGGACCCTGGGCTGTCCAGGGATGCTGGGGGTCCTGGAGCATGGGGAGAATACACCAGGGACGGAAATCCTCTGCCAACAGCAGAGCGTCTTGGCCAGCACTGGGTGGGGCAGGGTGGGCTAGGGCACTGACCTCGGCTGATGCGCTGCTTCTCCCCAGACAGGATGCCTGGGCTGTCGATGATGCTGATGCTCTTCAGGACCTGATTGGGCAGCTGGGAGCACATGAATCTGGAAGAAAGAGATCAAAGATGGGATCAGAACTGCACTGCAGAGTGTGCCAACGACGGAGCTCCTTGGCCTTTCTGGGCTGTTGACATCATCTGCTGTGACTGATGGGACCTCCATTGGGGCTACTTGCTACCAGACTCCTTACTGTTCACTGTGATTTTGACCAACATTTATTGAACACTTATATATTTTACAACATCATCTCATTTGCTCCTCATATTAACCTCAGGAGGAAAAAATTACTCTTAACCTCAGAGAGGTTAAGTAACTTGCTCAGAGTCACTCAGAGCTGGGCCTTAACCCATCACCTGCACTTCCTCCAGGCTGCTCCTTGGTCAAGCATCCGGGTCGTCTTTCCCAGGGGGAATCCCAGGCCCCACTGGGCTGGAACATGCTGAGCTCCTGCCAGGCCCTGCCCGATCCCTAAAGTGACCTTAGAAGTACTGGGGCCTGTTTTCACTGTGTGATGCCTAGGGACTCAGCACCCAGCCTGACACTTGCTATGGCTTCAGGCTCAGGGTAGGGCAGGCACCTGTGGGCAACCCCCTAAATTCTCCAGATGTTTGAATCCTAGGGGTACCCTATAAGCACATGGAGGGGTAGGGACCTGGCCAAGCTTCTCCAAGCCTCCTTCCTTGTCCATCACTTCCCTTCCTTCTCCTTCTGCTTTCCCTCCTATGGTTCTAGTCTGCTGTCCTGGCGTAGGCCTCGTAGAAGTAGAGTAGAGTGGCAGGAAAACTGTGGCCGGGGTCAGCAGACCTGGGTTCAGGTTAAGCTCAGCCACTGCCAATAAATTGCTGTGGGAGCCTGGACAAGGACTTCCCCTTTCTGGAACTCGTTTCCTCATGGGTAACTGCAGACACTTGGACCAGGGTGGATGAGTCTTTTTAGCTCTAACACTGTCTAACTCTAGAGTACTAGAGGAAAATGCTGTGTTCCCTCCACCCAGGCAACAGAGCCCGAGGGGATCTCTTAAAAATAATATATATATATATATATATATGTATGCGCATACACTGAGTGGCCAGATTATTATGATCTCTGAATGCATAATAATCCGGCCACTCAGTGTGTGTGTGTGTGTGTGTGTGTGTGTGTGTGTGTGTGTGTGTATATATATATATATATATATATATATATATATGAGGCCCAGTGCATGAATTCGTGCATAGGTGGGGTCCGGCCAGCCTGGCTAGGTGGGGAGACATGGGTGGTTGGCCAGCCTGCCTGCTGGTCAAACTCCTGGTCGAGGGGACAATTTGCATATTAGCCCTTTATTATATAGGATATATACTGAGTGGCCAGATTATTATGCATTCAGAGATCATAATAATCTGACTACTCAGTGTGATTGTGTGTGTGTATGTGTGTGTGTGTGTGTATTAATTTCAGCAAGGAAGAGAGAGGGAAAAAGAGATAGAAACATCAATGATGAAAGAATCATTGATTGGCTGCCTCCTGCATGCCCCCCACTGGGTATCGAGCCTACCACCCAGGCTTGTGCCCTGACTGAGAATTGAACCATGACATCCTGGTTCATAGGTCGACGCTCAACCACTGAGCCACTTCAGCCCGGGATCTCTTTTAGGCACTGGGTATGTTTTCAGGTGGAAATGGTACGGGGACAGGAAGGCTCTCCTTTGTCTATATTGTCAGTGCTAACTTCTGTATCTGTGTGGGCAGAAAGCTTGAAACCCTTGGTGAAAGCTCAGTTCTTCCATTCACTGGAACTGGTGGGATTACTCAGAAAGTAAATATGCGGGGAATGCAGGATAGGGAGGCCTGCCCAGCCTTCACACGCACTGGTGCAAAGCACAGAGGGCAGGCTGGGGCATGGCTGGGCGGGCAGGGGTGGGCAGCCCTGAGCTTTTGCTGTAACTACTGACCTTTCAAAATAACTTTCTTTGAAGGTGCTCAGGACAAGTTTGTCATACATTCTTTCCTAGATTTTCAAGTCAGCCTGGGATGATGTAGGAAAGATATTATGAGCATTCTGTAGCTAGAAACGCTGAAGCACAAAGCAGTTATGGCATCTGGAGGTCATGCCACGAATGCATGGCTGGCTGGAGTGCAGCCTAATGTTCTGATGTCAGTTAAGTACAACTCAACGCATAATGTTAAAAACCTTATAATGTGAAAAATAAAGGGTCACGTTAATTTAAGAGAAGCCACTCATTTCTGATTTTTCCTGCCCCTCCTGCCCCCTCCACCTTTACGTAAACCCCACTGCCACCACTTGGAGAGATCTGTGAGAATGAAGTGCACAGGGATCCCTGAGAATTCTTTGTAGGTTCACAGAATAAGAAACGCCACATTCATTCAGAGCTCTAGCTTTGGGGTAGGAACGGAGTTCTGAGCACATCTGTGTTGGACCACATTTCTTGTCAGCAGTGATTCAGACTCTTATCATAGTCCCGTCCTTTCTGTGAGGTGGCTGGAGGCATCTGGCAATCTGGAAAAAGTGCCCATATGTGGAAAAGCATTCCTGGGAGAGGCTGACCTTTTCCCCAAAACCACTTAATATCAATATTTCCAAAACACAAAATCCCTGGATTCTACTGTAAAGTTAGCAGAGGGACTCAAAAATTTATAAACTGTCCACTCCCTCATGTGCAAAGCAACAACATTTCAACAACTCCCTTGGCTCCTGACGCAGCCGCAGAGGCAAAATATATGAGCCACGAAATAAGATGCAGTCAGATATAGTGAAGTTACCACACAATAAACAAGGGAGAGGGATGCGGGCCAGGAGGGGTAATTGCAGAAAAAAAGAGGAGGGGAAAAGGGGGAAGGGAGGAAGAAAGGAAGGGGAAGGGAAGCAGGGAGTGGGAGAGGGAGAGGAGGGAAGACAGGGACCTGGAGGAGAGGGGGAAGGAGGATAAGAGGAAAAGATGGACACACTCTAATTCAAGGAGGAAGAGAGAGAAGGAAGAGGGGGGAGGGAAAGAAAAAGGAGCTCTCCAGGGGCACCCAGAGAGGGGTAGTTGGGATTGTGTCCAAATCTGGTCTCCACTCCACAGAAGAAAGAGTATATGGGGTGGATTAGAGGGGTTGGGGGGGAATGGAGCACAGAACACAGTCAGCTTTTAGACCCCTTGTGCGGGGCGACTCATATTCTAAGGGTTAGAACCACACACACGTTTTCTTAAATAACTGTAATCAGAAAAACAACAACAACACTAATGTAATGCTGTACAACAAACCTGTCTTACTTTTATGCTCTAAGAGAAGAATATGAAAAGCAAGGTTATTTGTTGGGTAGGGCGTTGTCAGCCATGGCTCAGGCCTCCCTGCTCATGTGTGTCTGCTGAAATATTTCCAAGCACAGATTTCCTGATCCTTGCTGGAGTGACTAACATGAAGTATATCCATTCCTTGCCTTGAAGTGTATCCTTTCACATTTCATAGGATTGAACTTGCAACTCAGGTACAGGCTCTTGACTTGGAACTGAACCTGAGACCATTCAGTGTGTGGGGCCCATGCTCTATCCATTGACACACACAAGCCAAGGCTCACTGACCAACATTTTAAAAGAACCAGGCAGTACCTTAACACTGCTTTTGATTTCTAAACAGTACAGTGACATCTATAGTTAACTCACTCAGTCCCCACCACAACCTCAGAGGAAGGGGCTTTGTATTTTACCGAGGAGACTGGGGCACAGAGGGGTCACAGATCATAACCTGTCAAGTCACATGGCTGGTAAGTGATGAGCTGGGATGCTAACCTGGCAGTTCCAACTCCAAAGTCCAGGTTAACTACTAGCCTTCTCCTACCATTTCATGCATTTGAACCACAGCTGTGTACCTTTATCACACAGAAGTGACATGCCCTAGTCCTGAACTCCCCATTGAAGAGGCTCCTGCACGTGACTTGTTCTGCACCCACTGGTGCAGGGTGGAGCAGTAAACAGGAGGCAGATGATCCAGGCTCTGGTCATCTTCTTGTTCACATATCCTGTGACCTCCTGTAGGTCTCTGAGCAATTCTGAGAACTCCTAGGCTGTCATTAGGTTCAAATAAGCCGAAGCTTCCATGGAGAGGATATGGAGCTATTTAAAAGCACCTCCTTTATCAGCTCACTTTACTGATAAGAGTAGGACCAGAGAGATTACACAAATTCCCATTTACTAGTACATAGTAAATAGCATACAATATATAAAAAGACTTTGACAACTAACCTGTAATAATTTTATATGGTCCTACAGCACACATGTCTGATTTAACCTTCTACTGCCAGCAGAAATTTATTTTAAATCCACACTATAAAAAGCCAAAGGTTACCTACCCCTAGATCTTATGGAATTACCACTTTCACAAGTAAAAGATGGTTGAATAATGGTAATTTCAAGGGGTTCAACCTAAATATGTCCTTTTCTAAATCAAGCCTCACTGTTATGTGGGACTAGGGGAGGCTGGGTGCAAGGCGCCACTCAGAGCTAGTGCTGGGCAAGTCTGCTTGAACCCAGGCAGTAAAGCTGGTTTTCTGGAATGTCAGGACCAGGACTGTACAGGCAGCCAATAAAGAACAACGGGTTCATGACCTGGGAGCCACCATGATCCTGAGGTTAAAGATTAATGGCAAGAGCTTCAGGGAGTTTATTATGGACTAGAGGCCTGGTGCACGAAATTCGTGTATGGTGGGGGGGGGGGGTGTTCTTCAGCCCAGCCTGCACCCTCTCCAATCTGGGACCCCTGGAGGGATGTCAGACTGCCCATTTAGGCCTGATCCTACCTTGATTGGGCCTAAACGGGCAGTCGGACCTCTCTCTCACAATCCAGGACTGCTGGCTCCCAACTGCTCACCTGCTTGTCTTCCTGATTGCCCCTAACCGCTTCTGCCTGCCAGCCTGATCACCCCCTAACCACTCCCCTGCCAACCTGATTGATGCCTAACTGCTCCCCTGCCAGCCTGTTTGCCCCTAACTGCCCTCCCCTGCAGGCCTGGTCACCCCTAACTGCCCTCCCCTGCAGGCCTGGTCCACCCCAACTGATCTCCCCTGCAGGCCTGGGTCCCTCCCAACTGCCCTTCCCTGCACGTCCAGTCACTCCCAACTTCCCTCCTCTGCTGGCCTGGTCCCCCCTAACTGCCCTTCCCTGCAGGCTTGATCACCCCCAACTGCCCTCCCTTGTAGGCTTGGTCCCTCCCAACTGCCCTCCCCTGCTGGCCAACTTGTGGCGGCCATCTTGTGTCCACATGGGGGCAGCCATGTTGTGTGTTGGAGTGATGGTCAATTTGCATATTACTCTTTTATTAGATAGGATAGAGGCCTGGTGCATGGGTGGGGGCCAGGTGGTTTGCCCTGAAGAATGTCCTGGATCAGGGTGGGGGTTCCCTTAGGGCATGGGGTGCCCTGAGTGAGGGGCCTGTAGTGGTTTGCAGGCTGGCCACGCCCCCCGGCAACCCAAGCGGAGGCCCTGGTATCTGGGATTTATTTGTCTTCTATAATTGAAACTTTGTAGCCTTGAGTGGAGGCCTCAGCCCACCAGGGCAGGCAGAAAGCTTGGCTTCCTCCATTGCCGGGGAAACCCAAACCTCCTGCTCTCTCCATGGCTGCAGCCATCTTGGTTGGGTTAATTTGCATACTCGGTCCTGATTGGCTGGTGGGCGTGGCTTGTGGGTATAGTGGAGGTATGGTCCATTTGCATATTAGGATAAGCACAGCACATACACAAAGACCAACTAATGCTTCAGATTAAAAAACAATTTTTTTTGATGGTGAATCAAGCGTGATTCTTGGCAAGAGCCTATTTCCCATAATCTCTGTAACTAAATTAGCTGGTGAAACCAGCATGTGTCTGGACTGACTCTATATATTTATATTAAGTCTGTTTTATTATTTTTTTAGTTTAATTTTTTTAAAATTCATTTTTATTGTTGACATTACAGACATCCCCTATTTTCACCCCATTTCCCTTCCTCCTCCCTCCCCCCTTCCCTCTGAGATCTATCAGTCTGTTCCATGCTTCAACGTCTCTGGACCTATTTTGTTGGTCAGTTTATTTTGTTCCTTAGATTCCACATATGAGTGAGATCATGTGATACTTGTCTTTCTCTGAAATTGGCAAAGTAGCAGAATACAAAATTAACATCCAGAAAGCAATGGCATTTTTATACACCAATAATGAACTCTCAAAAAGAGAAACTATAAAACCAATCCCATTTACCATTGTAACAAAAATAGTAAGATAACCTGGAAATAAACTTAACCAAGTTTATTTTGTTTAGCATAATAATATTCAGGTCTCTCCATGCTGTCTCAAAGGGTATGAGATCCTTCTTTTTTACAGCTACATAGTATTCCATTATATAAGTGTAGCACAGCTTTTCTACCCATTCATCTACTGGTGGGCACTTGGGCTGTTTCAAAATCTTAGTTATTATAAATAATGTTGCTATGAATATAGGGGTGCATATATTCTTTCTGATTGCTATTTCAGCATTCTTAGTATATATTCCTAGAAGTGGGATCACTGGATCAAACAGCAGTTCCATTTTTTATTTTTTGAGGAAACTCCAACCTCTTTTCCATAGTGGATGCACCAGTTTGCATTCCTAACAGCAGTGTACTAGGGTTCCCTTTTCCCCACATCCTCACCTGCACTTGTTTGTTGATTTATTGATGGTAGCCATTCTGGCAGATGTGAGGAATAACTCATTATAGTTTTAACTTGCATCTCTCTGATGATTAGTGATGCTGAGCATTTTTTTCATATGCCTATTGGCCATCTGTATGTCCTCTTTGGGGAAGTGTCTATTCAGGTCCTTTGCCCATTTTCTGATTTGATTGTTTGTCTTCCTTTTGTTGAATTGCATGAGTTCTTCATATATTTTGGAAATTAACCCCTTATCAGAGATGTCATTGGCAAATATGTTCTCCCATTCAGTGGGTCCCTTTTCATTTTGAGGATTGTTTTATTTTGTTTTTTTTGCTGTGCAGAAGTTTTTTAGTTTGATGTAGCCCCATTTGTTTATTTTTTTTCCTTTGTTTTTCTTGCCCTAGGCCCATGGTTGGCAAACTGCGGCTCGCGAGCCACATGTGGCTCTTTGGCCCCTTGAGTGTGGCTCTTCCACAAAATACCACAGCCTGGGCGAGTCTATTTTGAAGAAGTGGCGTTAGAAGAAGGTTAAGTTTAAAAAATTTGGCTCTCAAAAGAAATCTCAATCGTACTGTTGATATTTGGCTCTGTTGACTAATGAGTTTGCCAACCACTGCCCTACGCGATGTTATCAGAGAAAATTCGGCTATGTGAGATGTCTGAGATTTTACTGCTTATGTTTTCTTCTAGGATTTTTATGGTTTCATGACTTACATTTAAGTCTTTTATCCATTTTGAGTTTATTCTTGTGTATGGTGTAAGTTGGTAGTCTAGTTTCTTTCTTTTTTTTTTTTCATTTACCTATCCAATTTTCCCAACACCATTTATTGAAGAGACTGTCTTTATTCCACTGTATGCTCTTGCCTCCTTTGTCAAATATTAATGGACCATAATTGCATGGGTCAATTTCTGGGGTCTCAGTTCTATTTCATTGATCTATATGTCTGTTCTTGTGCCAGTACCAGGCTGTTTTGATTACAATGGCTTTGTAGTATAATTTGATATCTGGTATTCTGACCCCTTCAATTTTCTTCTTCTTTTTCAAGATTGCTGTGGCTATTCAGGGTCTTTTTAGGTTCCATATAAATTTTTGGAATATATGTTCTAGATCTGTGAAATATGCCGATGGTATTTTAATAGGGATTGCATTGAATCTATAGATTGCTTTGGTTAGTATAGACATTTTAATGAAGTTATTCTCCCAATCCATGAACACAATATATGCTTCCAATTGTTTGTATCGTCCTCTATTTCTTTTTTCAATGTCTTTATAGTATTCTGAGTACAGCTCTTTTACCTCCTTGGTTAAGTTTATTTCCAGGTTATCTTATTGTTTTTGTTACAGTGGTAAATGGGATTGGTTTTATAGTTTCTCTTTTTGAGAGTTCATTATTGGTGTATAAAAATGCCATTGCTTTCTGGATGTTAATTTTGTATTCTGCTACTTTGCCAATTTCATTTATTAAATCTAGTAGTTTTTTGGTGGAGTTTTTAGGGTTTTCTGTGTACAATATTATGTTATCTGTGAGTAATGAGAGTTTTACTTCCTCCTTTCCAATTTGGATGCCTCGTATTTCTTCTTCTTGTCTGATCACTGTGGCTAGACTTCTAGTACTAGGTTGAATAAGAACAGTGAAAGCAGACAACCCTGTCTTGTTCCTGTTCTTAAGGGAAATGCTTTTAGTTTTTGCCCATTGGATATGTTATTGGCTGTAGGTTTATCATATATGGCCTTTATTATGTTGAGGTATGTTTCCTCTATTTCCACTTTGCTGAGCGTTTTTATCAAAAGTGAATGCTGCCCTGACAGGTTTGGCTCAGTGGATAGAGGGTCGGCCTGTGGACTGAAGGATCCCAGGTTTGATTCCGGTCAAGGGCATGTACCTTGGTTGCAGGCACATCCCAGTAGGAAGTGTGCAGGAGGCAGCTGATCGATGTTTCTCTCTCATCGATGTTTCTAACTCTCTATCCCTCTCCCTTCCTCTCTATAAAAAAATCAATAAAATATATTAAAAAAAGTGAATTTTGTATTTTGTTGAATGCTTTTTCTGCGTCTATTGGTATGATCATATGATATTTACCTTTCGTTTTGTTTATGTGATGTATCACATTTATTGATTTGCAAATATTAACCAGCCTTGTATCCCCAGAATAAATCCCACTTGGTCAAGGTATATGATCTTCTTAATGTATTGCTGGATCCTATTTGCTAATATTTTGTTGAGAATTCTAGCATCTATGTTGATCAGGAATATTGGCCTGTAATTTTCTTTCTTTGTAGTGTTCTTATCTGGTTTTGGAATTAGGATAATGCTAGCCTTGTAAAAAGAGCTTGCGAGTCTTCTCTCCTCTTAAATTTTTTGGAAGAGTTTGAGGAGGATAGGTGTTAGCTCTTCTTTGAATGTTTGGTAATACTTGTCTGTAAATCAGGTCCAGAACTTTTGATTGCTAGGAGGTTTTTTTTTTTATTATTACTGCTTCAATTTCATTAGTTGTTATCAGCCTATTCAGGTTTTCTGATCCCCCTGATTGAATTTTGGAAGATTGTATGTTTTCAGGAATTTGTTCAATTGTCTCAGGTTGTCCAGTTTGTTGGCATATACTAGTAGGTGTTCAAAGTATTCTCTTCAATCCTTTGTATTTCTGTGGTGCCTTTTTCATTTCTGATTTTACTTATTTGGATCCTTTCTCTGTTTCTTTTTTTTTTTCTTAAATAAATCTTTATTGTTCAGATTATTACAGGTGTTCCACTTTTTTTCCCCCCCATAGCTCCCCTCCACCTGATTCCCCACCCCACCCCATGCCCTTACCCCCCGCCACTGTCTTCATCCATAGGAGTAAGATTTTTGTCCAATCTCTTCCCACACCCCTCACACTTGCTTCCCCTGAGAATCGCCAGTCCGCTCCCTTTCTATGTCCCTGATTCTATTATATTCACCAGTCCATTCTGTTCTTCAGATTTTTTATTCACTTGATTTTTAGATTCACTTGTTGGTAGGTATGTATTTGATGTCATTTTGTTGTTCATAATTTTTATCTTTACTTTTTTCTTCTTCTTCCTCTTCTTAAAGAATACCCTTCAGCATTTCATGTAATCCTGGTTTGGTGGCGATGAACTCCTTTAGCTTTTTCTTGTCTGTGAAGCTCTTTATCTGACCTTCAACTCTGAATGATAGCTTTGCTGGGTAGAGTAATCTTGGTTGTAGGTTCTTGCTGTTCATCACTTTGAATATTTCTTGCCACTCCCTTCTGGCCTGCATAGTTTCTGTTGAGAAATCAGCTGACAGTCATATGGGTACTCCCTTGTAGGTAATTAACTGTTTTTCTCTTGCTGCTTTTAATATTCTCTCTTTGTCTTTTGCCCTTGGCATTTTAATTATGATGTGTCTTGGTGTGGTCCTCTTTGGATTCCTCTTGTATGGGGTTCTGTGCGCTTCCTGAACTTGTAAGTCTATTTCTTTCACCAGGTAGGGAAAGTTTTCTGTCATTATTTCTTCTAATAGGTTTTCAATATTTTGCTCTCTCTCTTCTTCTGGCACCCCAAAAATTCAGATGTTGGTTCGCTTAAAGTTGTCCCAGAGGCTCCTTACACTATCTTCATATTTTTGGATTCTTTTTTCTTTTTGTTTTTCTGGTTGGATGTTTTTTGTTTCCACATATTTCAGATCTTTGGTTTGATTCTTGGGGTATGTTGATCTACAGTTGAGTTTCTGTATATTCTTTATTTCAGACAGTGTATGCTTCATTTCTGACTGATCCTTTTCCAGTTTTTTGGCATTCTCATTAAGCTCTTTGAAGGTCTCATCAAGTTTCTCAGCGGTTTTAAGAAGATTCTTGAGTAACCTTATAAATGTGGTTCTGAACTCTATGTCATCCAGTAGTTTGCTTTCCTCCGTTTCTTTCATTCGTGACATGTTTCTTTGTTTCTACATTTTGGCTGCTTCCCTGTGTTGATGGAGTGGCTTTGTGTGGTAGGTGACCTATAGGGGGCAGTAGCTCAGCCTCCCCAATCACCTGATGTGGATGCTCTTGGTACACCCCTTTGTGGGCTGAGTGCAAAGTCTTGGTGTAGTTAAGCCTGAATTGCTGTTGGTACGCTGGGAGGAATTGACCTCCAGGCCAATTAGCTGTGAGCACTCCCTGTGTCTATAATGGAAGAACTGCTGCGCTGAAGACACGCTTATGGGGCAGGACTTGTTTCAGTAGGGCTTTGGTGCTCACTGAGTCTGCCTCTTGAATGTGTCACTTATGGATGTGAGGAGTTGAAATCTGGTGTCTCACACTGACCACTAGGTACACTGGCTTCTGGATCTCCAATGGGGTGCAGGTCAGCTACTGTCTGAAGCCACTCAGCAGGAGCTACAGTGAGAGCTGCAGTTTTCTCCTCTTTGCTTGGGGTTTGGAGGTTTTGGAGCTGTCTGACCCGGGCTGCAAGTTTTCTAGGTTAAGCTGCGATAGGGCAGGCTTTTCTTATGCTGCTTGGAGCTTGGGTGGGTTTGTAGGTTGTGTGGGGCGGGGTCTCAGGGCGTCACTAGGTTAGGGCGTGGCAAACAGCAATGGCTGCTAGGTAGCCGGCTTTGTGTCCCCAATGGTGTCCTGGAGTCCCGTGCCCCAGTGCCGTAAACAATTATTCCTGCGAGCAGCTCTGCAAGCAAGCCACTCTCACTGGCCAACCCTCAAGATCAAGATTTTGATCTTGCAGACAGTCCAGCTTCTCCCCGTAGGAGTTTGGGTCCCCCGCGTCTCCCCAGATACTGGATTTCAGAGTAATCGGGGGCTTGTCTCCGTTCAGGTTGAAAAAAGCAACGCACCCAGTCGCCCGCCGCCAGCCCGGATCACGTGCCTCCGTACCTCAGCTTTTCAGCGCTCGTGCACGTCTCAATGCTCTTTTCTCTTTCCTTCTAGTTGTAGAACTTCCACTCAGCCAGCTTTCCCGTGGTTCTGGGTGATAGACGTTTTGTCTTTTAGTTGCAGTTTAAATTGTTGTGGGAGGCAGCAGTTTAGGTGTTTACCTACGCCACCATCTTGGATTCTCTGTCCTTTCTCTGTTTCTTGATGAGTCTGACTAAAGGTTCACCAATCTTGTTTATCTTTTCAAAGAACCAGTTCTTGGTTTTATTGATCTTTTATATTGCTTTTTAGTGTCTATGTCATTTATTTCAGCTCCGATCCTTTTTATTTTTATTTTTTTTATTGACTTAAGAGAGGAAGGGAAAGGGAGACAGAAACATCAATGATAAAAGAGAATCATTGATTGGCTGCCTCCTGCATGCCCCTTACTGGGAATCAAGCCCGAAACCTGGGCATGCGCCCTTGACTGAAATAGAACCTAGGACCCTTCAGTCTGCAGGCTGATGCTCTATCCACTGAGCCAAATCAGCTAGGGCTTCCACTCTGATCTTTATTATTCCTTCCTTCTACTTCTTCTGGGCTTTTCTTGTTGTTTTCTATTTCTTTTAGTTGTAGGGTTTATCACTTACTAGAGGCCCAGTGCATGAATTCGTGCATGGGTGGGGTCCAGCTGCCCTGCACAGATGGGGGCCCACAGGGGGTGGGGTCAGCTGGGAGGAGGGGTTGTGGGAGGGCTCCAGGGCATGTCCAGCCCGTCTTGCTCAGTCCCGATTGGCCGGACCCCAGCAGCAAGCTAACTTACTCGTCGGTGTGTATGCCTCCTGGTGGTCAGTGCACATCATAGCGAGCAGTTGAGCAGCCTTAGCATATCATTAGCATATTATACTTTGATTGTTTGAACCAATGACTAGAGGACCGGACACTTAGCATATTAGGCTTTTATTATATAGAATTTGAGCTTTTTCTTTTTCTTGAGGTAGGCCTGTAATGCTATGAAGTTCCCTCAGGACTGCTTTCTCAGTGTCCCATAGATTTTGTGTTCTTGTGTGTTCAATTTCATTTATTTTCAGGAAGTTTTTGATTTCTTCCTTGATATAATTGGTAACCTATTCATTGTTTAATCACATACTATTTAGCCTCCATGTGTTTGAATGTTTTTGAGTTTTTTTTATTGTAGTTGATTTCTAGTTTTGTGCCATCGTGATCCAAGATGCTTGATATGGTTTCAATCTTCTTGAACTTATAGACTTGTTTTGTACTCTAACACGTTGCATAGCACACACACAAAAACCAATTAATGCCTCAAATTTAAAAAAAAATTTTTTTTTTTTTTTGCTGGTGAATCAGCAGTGATTTTCGGTAAGAGTCTATTTCCCTTCATCTCTGCAGCTAAATTAGATGGTAGAACCAGCATGTGTCTAGACTGACATTGTACACTTGTATTAAGTCAGTTTTTTTTAATTTACAATGATATTAAATGACTATGTACTACTTATAATCTAAAAAGAATCTATTTAGTAAAGCCTCTTTAATTACAAACATAGAGGTAACAAATAAGAGTGTAAGTCCAAAAATACCCATATGTATTCTACTATTGCTAAATTATTACACAAATGTAAGACAATATTTTTTTATCATCACCATCATAAGGCCTAGCTAAAATAACAGATAGTACTAAAACTACTAAAATAACAGATAGTATTAATAGTACTAAAAGTACTATTCAGATTCCTTCAGTTTAAAAGGAAGTTTCAAAATTTAATCCCTAAGGCTAATGATTAAAGGTATTTTTTTAAAGAAATTGAGGCAATGAAGAAGTAAATGAGATTAAGAAAGTGTTCTCTGGAAGACTACAATTTAAAATTATACTATATGCTAAATTTTAATGTCTGTAGCTGTCTGAATTTGAAAAACAGATTAATATTTTTAGAAAAGTAGATTGAAGGGAAAACATAACATCCAATTCAAAAGCAGACTGCAGGGGGAAATGTCAGAAGCCAATTCCTGACACTTGTTGAACTGACCAAAATACACTGGTGTCTGTCTCCCAGGCTCATGGCCTCAGGGTGCTGTTGGTATGTCCATCTCCCCTTCTGTGATGTGGAACTGCCTCCTGATAACAGACTCTGTAACCTCAATAACCATGGAGCAACTCCGAGATAGGCCCGCCTATGGAATTCCTCTGGGAAATGCAGTTGCAGAATGTCACACTAAAGTCGTTTCCATATAATTCTTTTTGTTCTAGACTCAACTCCTGCTTTTATCGCTCAATTATGGAATTTCTACCATTTGAAGCTGCACTTTTGGGAATTTGTCTTCATTTCTCAAAAATGCACTGTAGACTCCCTGTTACTTTCTTAGGAATTGGCCTTGGAGATTGAGACTTAGGCTCCACTGGTTTGTTTAATGCTTTGAGGCTGGTGTCACACTCCAGGCGTTATCTGGTATGACCAGGGGAAGTACTAAACTCTTTTAAAGATGCTGCTGGGGGCAGATGCCCAAGCCAACGCCCTATAAGGAGGGGGCCAGGCCAATGGTACTTGTCCCATGGGTGACTGGTGGTTGCTCAGTGGGGGAAGGGAGTTCTCTATAGCAGGCAGATGAGTCTCTTCTATGTGGTATTGTACTCTGACCTCATTCCCAGAAAGTATACTATGTAAAAAGAAGTTTGCCTGCCTTCAGACCGAACCTGCTGATATTCCCACAGGGATGCTAAAATTACGTACACACATTTGAACACCCTACACTAACTGATTCTTTTACATAAGTGCTGGGGTGAAACAGCAGCATTTTCATCATTGCTGGTGGGTTATGTAAGAACAGCTTTAAAAGTCAGATGGGGGCCAGTACGCAATGATTCTTAGTGTAAACATTATATCATCAGGCAGCTCAGTATAATGTCACTAGCAGGACTCTGGGCCAGATGGCCTTGGTTCCAATCCCAGCACTGCCACTTAGCTGAGTGATCCTGTAGAGGTTAAATCAATCTCTCTACGCATCAGTTTTCCTCTCTGCGTTAGGGATGATAGTAGCACCTAGTCACAGGGTTTTTGTGAGGACATTTAGAGCTAACATAAAGTTAGAACAATATCTGACACAGTAAATACCATATAATTATTTGCCATTATTTTTCTATGTAGTCTGAATTCAATTAACATTTGCTTATATAATGCATGGATTATTTTCAGCAAGTTTTCGATTCTGAGATAATGAACCTTGCTATTCAAAATCTTTCCTAAATGCTTTGTTTTCATACTCATCTGATAAATGTTTGGGATTTGAAAAAAAGAAATCTGTTGGGAAAGTAAATCACCTGCCAAAATTAAACAAGCCCCAAAACACTCTTTCTGGTTTTTCTCTTGTGAAAATGGACTTCACAAAATGGGAACTTGAAAAAAGTCACAGCTTCTTTCTTTTTTAAGCCTTTGTCAGGCAAAAAGAGAGTAAGACTGAGTACAGTGGTAATGAAACCACAGGACCTCAGGAGTCCTTCCATAGAGAAGGAAGGGTGCTATGCCCTGTACCTCATTTCAGGGCCAGTCTTGGGACAGGAAACCTGGCTACTGCCTTCCCCATGTCCACAGCTTCCCGGGAGGCCCAGATGGGGGAGTTTCTTGTCCCACTTCCCCTCAAGTGTGGTTTACTCCTTCCCACCCCTTCCCAAGAGACCCTCTGTTGTTCCCCACCTAGGCTCGACCCCTATTTCTTCCACCAGAAGACGCTCTGGAGTTCAGGAATAAACTGAGTTCACTGCTAGCAACAAGATGACATCTCTCTGTGCTCCAGCTATGCCATCAGCACCTTTCTATTTATTCTGCTGCAGCGCTCTCCCCTGCCACTTGGACGCTTTCGTTGATCTCCATAGCAGCATAAAAAAGCTCTTAACTGAGAGTATGGGTCCCTAGAGAGTTCAGGTTTCCACAAAAGGCACCTGTGGAGGTTGCCTGGACCACTGTGGACAGAGCCATTGCACAGCTCCCAGGCACATCATTCATTCTATAGTCCTCATGAATGGCGCCCCCTGGAGTTGTGCAAAGAGATGTCTCAGCCTCTGGGAGGACAGCAGTCCGCTGGGAAGATACATTCCTATTTTTAAAAACCAGCTAAAAAGAAGTGCAGTTCAAGTCTCTTGTCTGTCAGCTCTAGTTCCACCTCTCCCTAAAAGGGTATGGATGACTCCCAACTTGTCCTTGAACCTCCCATAGCCTACTCCCTCAAACCAACCAGTCTAAAGCAGTAAACTCATAAGAGAAGGGGTGAGGGGAGAGGGGAATGATAGGGAAAAAGAAAGAGAAATGTTAAAAAAAAACAAACACAAAAAACCCCCGCTAGGAGTGGCCATGAGGAGTGAGGGGGCAGGGAAGGTAGGAGCAGATCACATCTGAGAAGGCAGAGCTGCCTCCGGGAGAACCTGCTGGCTATTCTCTGCCCTTTCACCCATTTCATGGGGAACTCTGGTGAAAGGTGACAGGGTAGTACAACTGCATCTCCAGTGAAGACAGTACTTCGGCTATCCTACAACTTCACATCTATAAAATAATGCCCATGTATAACAATTAACTTTTTGTGTTGTTTTGGCTCTATTTCCCCTGCTCTGCTCTAATAAAGAAGGAAGCAGCTCACAGCATGGGAGTGAGAAGCATAAGGGGCAGCCAGGGAGAGGAGGTGGCCTGTCCTGCAATAATCAACAGACTAAATCTGGGGTCAGGTGTACCTTAGGGTCCTCTGGGCTCATTCTGTGTGGGAGGCCCCGACACTCTCGGCCTGAGCAGTGGTCCTCCAGCCAGCGACGGAGAGCTCACACCTCACAAGGCAACTTGATCAATTCTACGCAGCTCAAACTATTAGAAATTTGTTCCTTATACTGTGCAGCCTTATAATGTCCAATCCTGGGCCTTAGTTTTGCTCTCTGAAGTCAACCAGAATAGATGAAATGATCATTTTATTTGAAAATCTTTCAACTATATTTTAAAATTGATTTTAGAGAGGGGGGGAAGGGAAAGAGGGAGTGAGAAAGAGAGTAACATTGATTTGTTGTTCTACTTATTTATGCATTCATTGGTTGATTCTTGTACGCGCCCTGACCATGGACAGAACCCGCAATCTTGGCACATCAGGACGACACCCTAACCAACTGAGCTACTGGGCCAGGGCAAGTTTCAAACATTTGAATACCAAAAGCATATTTTCTATAATGTCACTCTTCTAGAACAGACATGTTCAGATCTGTTTTTGAACCTTTACATGTAATTGGCAAGAATTCAAAGAAACGTTTTAAATAACCTGCCCAAAGGTGGCAGTCTGCTGGTCCTTACCGATTCAGGAAAGCATTTCCAAAGCGACCAAGCTTTCGAAATGGCTTTTTGGGGTCCACAACTAAAGCATTCCCTGGGGTGCTGCCCTCATTCTCCCCATACATCACAGCGATGAAGGAATCGGTGGTGGGCTCTGGACCAATCCTCATGCCAGGGAAATCTTGTTCCAGTAAGTATCTGGGAGTGGGGGGGAAAGAAATAGCATGTTGTCACAAAGCAAACCATCAGAAAGCTTCCTGGGGTCTACAAGTTTTTAACATAACCATTTAAAACCCCGAAAAGGAGCATGATTTATTCTTTTGCTAATAATGATTTTTCAAAGCTTAAAATAGACAGACCTCCTCCCCCCACCTCCCCAATGTAAGAAGCCAGTGAACGAGACTGGACATCTTGCTGACTGATTAGGCCTTCTAATGCACCTCTGCTCAGCACAGCAATTCTTGGTGCAACAGACACCACCCCAGAACAGAGTACCCAGCCAGCTCCTATGTATCCTGGAAGACCCTGCTCAGACCCACCTCCTTTAGGGAAGTGTCCCTGTCCCTCCAGCATGTTGGGGACACCTCCTCTGTGGGCCCGGCACCCTGTGCCTGGGTCATCATGGTGCTCACCATGGGTACTGTACTTCTTTGCTTGTTGTCCCTTGCAGACAGGCCCATGTCTGTGGCCAGATGTATAGCCCAGCACCCATCACTGTGCCTGCCCACAGAGGGTACTCCATGTAGTGAATGAAATAATGAACCATCTCCTTCCTGTCACTGACAGTCTATGAGGCTGGCACATCCTCCTTTGTGCATTTTACAGCTCCCTTGGGCTCCTGAAGGCTGTCGCCATTGAAGAACATTTCCAAATAATTCAGTAGCAACAGAGGCTGGTATGGAGGATGGGGGTGAAGAAGGGGAACTGAGATTAGATATCACCAGGGTCGTCAGTAGCCCTTTGTGCAAATTGGGAAAAGGTGCCTTTTCCTCTAGGCCAGTGGTTCTCAGACTTTCTAATGCTGTGACCCTTTAATACAGTTCCTCATATTGTGGTGACCCCAACCATAAAATTATTTTCATTGCTACTTCATAACTGTAATTTTGCTACTGTTAATGAATTGTAATGTAAATATCTGTGCTTTCCAATGGTCTTAGGCTCCACAGCAGCGGTTCTCAACCTGTGGATCATGGAAAAAAATTTGTGTTCTCTTTCCCATAGCTCTTATTCCCTCTATCATAATATAAAATGTACTTTATTATTATTTTATGGTTTATTCCCTATCTCCCCCTGACAGAGTATAAGCCACAGGAAAGTAGTAGGCTTTTTGTCTTTCCTGTTCACTAATGCTTCCCACGTGTTGGAGCCATCTCTGGCACATGGTTGAGATAGTCAATAAATACCCATTGACAAAGTAGCCTCTCCAGTCTGTCTGATGCCCCCACCTCTCTCTCTCTCATTTCCCTGCTCATAGCACAAATCAGTATCTGAAATTATGCTACTGTTTGCATGTCACTGTCCCAGATGTTAGGAGCATATTGAAAGAGAGGACCCTTGTCTGTCTGGCTCACCAGGGTCTCCCAGCATCGAATAGTGTATGGCACATGGTAGGAGCAAAACCATTATCTGTGGACTCTGACTTTCTCTGAGCCCTCATCCAGGCGGTCATCAGGCTCTGGCCTCCCTCCCTCACTTCTCTGCCTCCTTATCACACCTCATTTGGACTCTTGCTCCCCCCCTACAGGGGACCTTTTGTTCCCCTCTTGATCAGTCTCTTCTAGGCCCAAAATTCCTGCCCCCATCCTTTCCTCACTTCATTTCCTCTCTGGTGGGGAATCATGTCTCATGATCGCTAGCATCTATCCTACCCACTCTTTAAGCCACTTCACTGCCTCCTCTGTGGCAGTTCTCCCTGATCATTCCAGGACCCTGTTTTGGTCACTCCCTGCCTCACTTTCTCTTGTGAACTCTTCATGGAACACGTAGTATTGGTGTTATTGGTGGGCCTATTTCCTCTCTTCTGATAGGCTGCCTTTTCCTGCAGGGCACATTCCACACACACAGAACTCTAGAGCCCTGAAGTCTCTTAGGAACCACTTGGTTCAACCTCATATCTGTACATGTGAAGAGACTGGAGGTGAGGGCAGGAACGTGGCTTGTTGCTGGTGAAACTTGCCCGTGGCCCTGCAGGACTGGAGCCTGGGGCTCCTCCCTCCTGGGTGGAGGCATCTGCTATAGGCTCAGCCTCATAGCGTTGATGGTCCCCCTAGCTTCTGGTCCCCTAAGTAGAACCTGTCAGATATATGAGTTAAGATATGCCATGCTAAGCTGATTGCCCAGCAGAGATTTACCATGGTGATGGTGAAACTCAGATACACTTATGTCACACCGTTGGGCAGGCAGACACATGCCACATGCAGGGAGAACTAAGAACACCCAGGACACAGGATCTGACATGAGCCAAGTGAGAATGAAGTGAGATGAGGTTCAAATCCAGCAACCTTGAAAGGAAGAGCCTGAGAGAACTCTGAGGTGAGATGTACAAAAACAGGTTCCCCACATAGCCCCACGCACGAGGCTGATCAACTGTGTTAAACTTTTTCTTTTCTGGCAGCTCGGAGGCTTTCCCAAAGCCACGGGTTCCAGGGATTTTGTGGGGTTATCTGCGATAACAAGGATTCAAAAGAACAGGAGGCCACAGGGAGCCTACAGAAAAGAGTCCGCCACAGCTCAGAGCAGCTGCCCCCTCACAGGCATCCTGTGCATTAGGCTGGGTTTCTGTCCCTGGCTCCACCTCGCTCTCCTTTTCCTGAGTTCTCAGAGAAGCTGCCAATTCCAGTGGTGATTGCTCCAAGTCTTGAGCCAAGCCACCAATGTAAAAAGGGACAGACGTTTGGATTCCAAGAAGCTGGGCAGAAGGGGTGGTAGGAGGACCGGAGTGCCGACACCTCCTTGTCCCTGTCTGCTGAGGGCCACGGTTTAGCCTCGCCCAGGTGGCTCCCGGGCACACTGGCTGCCACGTTCAGCCTAGGCTCATAGAGCTGCTTTCATGCCAGGGGACGTGTGGACAGTGTCTTCCTTCTTCCACTGCTTAGGCTAGACTTGTTTTTAACTTCACAGGAAAAAAAGTCATGTGACAAGAAGAAAAATCTTCAGAAAATGGAACATCCCTCAACATACCCAAGCACACACCATCCTCTCAAAGATGGGCGTAAGAATGACTAAAATACAAATGAACAAACAAACTATAAGAGGCACTTTATTCCAAAATTCCAGCTGCAAATTTTGTCTCTCCTGAGTATTCATCCTTGCATTCTTAAACCTATTCCATTCTAAGTACCTTTGGGTAAATACTATTTTTATCCCCATTGTACAGGTGAGAAAACTTGGGCTCAAATAGATTAAGTGGTTTATAAGAGCTGAGGATTTCTACTAGTCCTGTGGGAACATTACCTGCCCTAAGTCGGAGCCTGAGACGCTGAGTCAGGCTCCCATAGGAGCGTTTATAGGAACACATTCTATGAATCATAACACACATACAAACCTAAGACTTGTTAGCAATATTCAATAATTAAGCAAGCACTCTAAAAAGTATTATGACACCTATATTTGGGGTATATTATGAGCATTAATTTAAAATTCTCAAAAAGTCTAGAGAAATAGGTTGTGTAATGATAAATGAGATTTTAAAAGATGCTCGTGCCTACACTGGCCTCTGTGTGTACACCAGAGAGTGCAAATCATTGACATGGCCTAGGACTTTTTAAAAAGAGCATTAAACTAACCCTAACAATCATTTTATTCCTTTGGGTATTACTAAGGTTTTAAACCACACAGATGTGAAAGAAATATATAAAGTACAACTTTTGAGTTCTGTGAAACATTTTATTTCCTTATTTTTAAATACGTGGCTATGAGTTTAAATAATTTCAATTTATAATAAGTGTTAGAGAGTTTTACATGAGGTATTTATTGATAATACTTGACCCACTGTTTCACTAGGAGAGAGAATGAAAAGGAAGGGTCAGTCCTTCAACTCTGATTTGTCTGGAATCTGGAAATGATGTTTTTAAAACAGTTTCCTTTGTTTATCCTCATGTTTAATCCCAAGAAATGGAAGTGGGAGGAGAATCAAACCTTTACTATTACAACTGTCTTATAAAATGGTCCCGAATATGTAAGTTAGTACTACCACCAACTCTACTGCTAGATACCACCAAATAACAAATAATTATGAAATGATGTTGAACAGTTTATAAGGCTTTTCACATGTTTTACCACTTCACCCTCACTGTTGTTGGAGCAGGTATCCTTATTCCTAGCTTATAGAAAACTGTGCTATGACAGGTTAAGTAGATTGCATAAGACCACATTAGTAGTACAAGATAATGACCACTTTTAACATTTTGAAATATTTCTATCCATTTTTTGCACATATATTTTAAAAAATAAAATTGGGATCAATGCATTTAAACAAGTTTGTACTTAGATTCTCACCATTAGTTTTTCCTTATACCATTAAAAATGCTTTGTAAACAATTTTTAATGGCTGCATACTGTTCTAAGTTGAATATATATCAACTTAGTTTACCATTTCCTAACTGTTGGGTATTTAAATAGCTTCCCATTTTTTATTAGTATAAATAATGCTGAGATAAATATCCCTGAACAAATATTTCACCTACTTTTAAATTTTAATCTTCTCTGACATATTAAAAAACTAAGTCAGAATGAGCTTCACTTGCATCTTAAAACTGTATGTCTTCTTTAAGTGTGAAACCTTTTATTTTCATTTTTGTTTTTCCCTTAGTTAAATCATTGACATATTATCACCAGAAATGCTAATTCAGAATACATCATATTTGAAACTGCCGACCTACTAAGGGAATGTTATCCTGTTGTACCCAGAAACTGGAATTTGCTGGGTAAAGTCTTTTCACATCTCTATTTATCCTGCTATGAATGGAAGTTAAACTACTGAGCTGTTCTTAAAGCACACTGCTGTCTAACACAAGCTGTTCCATGTAGCTGCTCCACTCCACCTTCCATGCTGTTCTGGAAGGAGAGTGGAAGAATGGGAGAGGAGTTTACTGGAATCAAAGGCAACATGCTTTCCAATTTCTTACAGCCTTTTTATTTTCCCAGTCATTCATTCAACTGCGCATGCAATGAAGATCTATTGTGTTTTCTGTTATGACTTGTAAGTTATGAATCTTACAATAGACTTTAAATTGACCTCGAAGCACCGTAAGCTTCATGAGGAGGCTACAGAACACAGCATTTCCCAGTTACTTGACTAGAGAACCATTTTTTCCTTTGAACATCTATTTACAACCTCCCAGAATTGCATTCCACAGAACATAGGTTGAAGTAAGAAGTAAAAAGTAAAAAGGCATTTTTGTTTTGTTTTGTTAATCCTCACCAGAGGATATTTTTTCCATTAATTTTTTTTTTAGAGAGAGTGGAGGAGAGGGAGAGAGACAGGGAGAGCAAATGCCTCTCCTTAGGCTTTTGAAACACCAGCTGCTGCCCCTCTATGGCCCCCTTCCATCAACATTTAACTCATGCTCATCTTGAACCAAACCTCTGGAATGCCTGTGACCAGGGCACGGTTCCTCCCCTTCAGTGTCCAACTGCTGAGAGTTTTCTATATTTGATGCCTCACCTCCCACTCATTCCTTGACCCGTCACCACCTGGGTTCTGTCACCACCACTTACTGACATGGCTCTTGCGAAGGTCACCCTGATTCATGACGGCTACTCCACTGCTTCTATTTTCATCCTTTCCTGGACGCAGCTGCTTTGCTGACCACCCCTCTCCACTCTTCCCTTAGCTTTTGTGGGGAGTGTCTGCTGTTTCACCTGTCCAGTATCCATTTCCCCTTTTTGATAACAACACCCTGAGGAGGCACCTCACTCCACTCTGAGTCCACATAGTTTGGGGTTGACTACCCCGCTCCAGACAGGGGTTATTTCATTCCCCTGGGCTCTAGGGAGTGGCTCAGGGATGGGCATTTGGCCAAATTGAACTACTAAGACTCAAACCTGAGATTTCTGCTAAACTGTTGGGGAAGAGATTCTCTTCTTTCCTACTGGGGTTGCTGAGCTGACAGAATATGAGTCTGGAATTGGAGACAACCACCTGCCCACTCCATCAGGGGCAACAGACTGAGAAGGAAGTCAACATGAGGGAGGCAGCAAAGCTGAGTCCTCAGCTGATTGTGCCATTTGGGGTCCTAGGCCAGGTCTGAAGCCAGTATGACTGGTCTTATCAGTTTCATGAGAAAACCTGTATTTATTTATTTATTTTTACTTAAGCCTTTTATAATTGAATGTCTGTCACTTGCAACCATTAGAGCCCTAAGATGGCTCCAAGCCACATCTTCCCCTGACATGACTCCACCTTTTCACTGACTTTTTCCAAGTGTCTCCACAAGCTCCTTTTCCTCTCCCTCCAGATCCATATGTCTGATCCCTCGTGGACTATACCTGTGCCCACTTAAACATGGGTTTAAGTCTAAGTTTATAATTATGCTCCACTCTTCCTCTTCTTAGGTCCCCATCTGGATGGATAGCTCCTGTTATCCAAGAAACCTGGGCCTCATCTTTGACACCTTCTTGCCCTCACCTCCTGGTCTCCTTTGGGCAGCTAATTCTCAGTGCTTGGCTTTTAGGTTGTACCCTCAGGGAGGATTTTCTAACCTCCAAGCCTGAATGAAGGATCTCCATCTCACCCTGTGCTTTTAGGGGCACACCCAGAGCCCTAAAGGCTTGTGGATTCTTTTCCATATTCCCCATGAAACTCTAAGCTCTGTGATTAGCCGGGCCCATTCCTGAAATCAATATTATTTGAATAAATGAACACTAGGTTGTATAGGTGTGATCTTATATGTTGTAAGTATAGTCTATTCTTCTGTAAAAATTAAAATTTCTATATCTCAGAGAGATCTGGAGAGGGCATGGTAGCATGGTATCTGGCATAGGAGACTATGATTTTCAGGGGCTCCAGGAACTGGATGAGGGTGAGAACCACCAAATTAGCCCATGGTGTTTCTCAAATGGGATTTTTTTTTTAATTTTTAAAATTTTATTAATTTTAGAGAGAGAGGAAGGGAAAGAGGAACAGTGACTTGTTTCCACATATCTATGCATTCGTTGGTTGATTCTTGTATGTATCCTGACAGGGGATTGAATCAGCAACCTTGTTATATGGGACCATGTTCTAATCAACTGAGTATTCAGCCAGGGCTCTAATGGGATCTTTTTAAATGGTAAATCAAGCTACCTCCTGTGAGTGCCTTCACCTCTCTTCTCTTTAATAATGGAGTCTAGAGCTTATCAAAGGAATGAAGTAGAGCTTTGTTGTTGAACACAATCTATTTGTCTCCTTTTTTGAAAACTGGGACATCTGGCTGCTTCCAATTTTCTGATACTTTTCATATTCTTCACAATTTCTTAAAAAACACCAACTATAGATCTTTGAGCACAACAAGTACACGTTTTTCCTATACCATCCTCCCATCCATCTATCCACTCAGGTACTTATTGGGCCTTGCCTGCGCAGGCCCTTGAGAGCACCTCATTCCCAGGGTTTGAACGCCCTCTCAATTATGGCTGGGCCCCCTCTACCATCTCTGAATCATTTTCTTTGAGGAAAAGGAGGAAGCAAAATAATAGCTGAGTAGTTCTGCTTTCTGTTCATGTTACAGCAAGAGTCCCAAGCTCACCATGTTTTAGTGGGGCTCCTAGTTCTTCTCAGTTAGGCAGGGAAAGCAGTGGGCCTATGGCTTCCTGATTCTTTTTTCTTGTTCTAAATATGGCTATAAAGGCTTTTTAATTGTTGGAGGCATTTCTGTCCTCTCAGCCCACTCACTCCAGCTTCTTAGAGCTTGTTCATACTACCCATAAACCTTGTTCGCCCCCTTGCACATGAACCCCCTTTTCCCTATTAACATTATATTTAAATAATATTTGAAGTTTTAATGTACAATTACTTTATCAAGTATTTTATGGTAAAATATCATACCTTGATTTTAGTAACTTGAGTGTTATGAAGAATGAACATATTTATACATTGATAAGAATATGTAGAGGAAAAACCATATAGCGATTGTGTGCTGGCGAATCCCTTTTTTCTCATGTCTACTCCTTAGTTCCTTTTATCCTTGTATTGGTTCTTTTAGCTATTTCCACTTCTTCATTTTTATTTTTTTTTTGCCTTGTTTTCTTTCCGGCATCCATTTTTATTTTAAATTATTGCACATAGATGCAAGAATTTCTTGACTGGCATAAATTGCAGAATTGTGGAAGTTAAATAAATCATAGGATGCTCAGTTTTGGAAGACTCAATTGTTTTATATTTTTACTGAGATACTAGAGGCCCAGTGCATGAATTCGTGCATGAGTGGGGTCCGGCCAATCAGGGCTGTAGGCAGTTGGCCAGCTGGCCCCAACCTCTGGTTGAACTCCCAGTTGAGGGGACAATTTGTATATTAGCCTTTTATTATATAGGATATTTCACATACCATAAAATTCACCCTTTTAAAGGATATAATTCTGTGGAGTTTAGCATATTCAAAAAGTTATGCAACTAATACCACTATCTCATTTCAGAACGTTTTCATCACCCCCATAATAAACTTATATCCATTAACAGTCACTCTCTATTCCTTTTGCAGTATAGATATACAAATGTCCTACCATCATTTGTTGAAAATAATATTTCTTCCCCCATTGGATTATCTTGAAACCCTTATAAAAAAAATGTACCATAGATGTATGAGTTTATTTCTGGACTCTCAATTCTACTCAATTGATACATATGTCTAAACTTAAGCCAGTACCACACCCTTGTTTACTATAGCTTCATAGTGAGTTTTAAAATCATGTTATATGAGAACTCCAGCTTTGTTCTTTAAGATTGTTTTGGCTATTCTGGATGTCTCACATTTCCAAATGAATTTTAGGATAGGCCTGTCAATTTCTGTAAAGAAAGAAGTTGGAAATTTGTTTGGAATTGCGCTGAATCTATAGGTCACTTTGAGTAGTATTGCTATTCTAAAAATGTTAAGTCTTCCAAACCACAAACATAGGATGTCTTTCCATTTTTTTAAGGTTTTCTTGAATTCCTTTCAACAAAGTTGTATAGTTATTTTTTTCTGGTTAGACAACCATATATTTCACAGTGATCCTCCTGATATTTCAAGTTGTGCAGTTTTAAATGTGTAAGTTTTACACTACTTTTGTTAAATTTATTTGTATTTTATTCTTTCATATGCTATTATAAATGGAATTGTTTCTTAATTTCATTTTCAGATTATTCATTGCTAGTGTATAGAAATACAATTAATTTTGTATTTTGATCTTGTGTCCTGACACTTTGCTGAACTCATTTGTGAGTTTTAAGAGATTTTTTAAGGATTTTTCTAAATCTTCAGGACTTTCTAAGATCATGTCCTCTATGAATAGAGATAATTTTACTTCTCTCCAATCTACATACCTTCTATTTCTTTTTCTTACCTAACTGTCTTGGTCTCTGACCTTTTAAAGCCTATACAGTTTCTTGAATGATTTCCCTCTTTTCTCCTCATTAGAAATTTTTTTCTGGGAGAAGGGGACAGGGTATAGGAGGAAGAATGCAAGCCAGGCTTTTAAAAATCAAAAGTTGCAACTGTGTGGTTTGAATTGATTTTTGGTGAGCCTCATATCCTCTCAGTAGAAATGTCTTCCTTCACACCTGGCCCAGGGGTTTTCTGGGGGAAATCTCTGAAATCTGTTTTCCTTGGGTTTGGACACAAGCCTGGCTGAGCCCAACACCCACCCTTCCTTGGCTGTTTCGGAGCCTAAGATAACATGGCCATTTCCTTTGTGCCCATCTCTTTTTCTCCTCTGGCCAATTCTTCTTTGCTGGTCAGAGGTAGAGCACCAACAGTTCCTCTCATTGCATCTTCTGTCTTATGGGAGATAAAAACTATAAATGAGACAATAGGTTTTTCAACTGCTCAACTTCTACCCCAAAGAGACTTTGGCAAGTATCTTCATCACATCTGAAGTCTCCTTGCAGGACAGTTTTGTGATCCATGTGAGGACGGTCCACCAAGTCTTTCCTTTGATTCGTCCTCTTCCTTGCATGTGGGCCCTTCATGGTGATCTCTATGCAGAAGTGAGGGCATTTTTCTTGACACTCAGGCTCTTTATCCACCTCACCCAGGAGACCTTTTCATTATAACAAGCCACACACTTAACTTCCTTATTCCTGATGAAGGTCATGGCTCATCATGTTTTAGTGGGGCTCCTAGTTCTTCCCAGTTATGGGGAAAAAGGAGGGAAGAGTAAGGTTCCATTACAAGGGTGTGGAATGGCCCTAGCCAGTTTGGTCAGTGGATAGAGCAACGGCCTACAGACTGAAGGGTCCTGGGCTCAATTCAGATCAAGGGCACATGCCCGGGTTGTGGGCTCGATCCCAAGTAGGGGGCATGTAGGAGGCAGCCAATCAATGATTCTCTCTCATCATCGATGTTTCTATCTCTCTCTCTCTTCCTCTCTAAAACTGATAAAAAAATATATTTAAAAAAAGGTGTGGAATGCACACCAAAGGCCTTGCTAAATGGCTTTGCAACAAGTTAAGTATCTCTCCATATCAATGCAGGCTCCATTATCAGTGACCTCTTGGGACATGCAGAAAGCCAGGTGGATAGAATATATAACTATGTAGATAGGTGCACCCCACAGCCCAGTATGAGCTTCTAGTGCTCAATGGCTAGAAGCAAACCACACAGACCCTGCCCAGCCTCAGAGAAAAGATAGCCATGGATGTAGACAGAATCCAAGATGGTCGGCACCCCCTAGGCCAACCCCTCTGCTCCCAGTTACAGTGCAGATCTCTAGAGGGTAGCTGCCCTTTTGTTTGGGGCTTTCCTCCCAGGAACTAAATCTCTTCCTCTTAGCTTCACTCTGAAACCAAACTCAGGTCTCTGGTCCCTCAGCAAGCTTCCAACCACCCTGATTTCCTTCTAACTTCACAGGTCCACTCTATGCCTGCTACCCAATGCCTAAGTCACTTAGGCCAGGAGAGGTCTTAAGAGAAAGTGACTTTCTGATATGGTAACTCCTCCCTCACCCTGAGGTTGCACATGGCTCAGTGCCTACTGAGAAGTGCTCCACTTGGATAGAATCTCCAAGTGTCAGATCTCAAAATTCTTCTTAAAACTATGTTTAGCAATACCACAAAGCTCCTGCAAAATGATGAAGCAGAAAAAAGAGTGAGGACATTAAAATGAATTAGTAAACTAAAAAAAAGATCAATTCACAATTCAAATCCTCTGAATTGTGCTCCCCTACTTCAGGCTTACCTCTTATGCTGTCTATGGGAGCATAGTGAGCCACATCACATCCAGGTGGGTAGAGCATCAAGGGCTCCCTAATCACGAAGGGTATCATAAAGCCCTGGTGGCAGATGGGGAACTGCCCGGGGTGCTGTGAACATGCCACCACTAACGTCTGAGATTACTGTAATTATAACAATGCCACCTCCTCATCCCTTATCTCCCACTCTTGTACCACTTGAGTAATACTTCATTATCCCATGTACTTAAAAATTTGTTAGTATTACTAAGACCTTAAATGTATTGTCTTATCATCTTTCAAGGTACCAGTTATTGTAATATTTCTATGGTTCATTTTGAGCATCTGAGGTGACATATTTAATATTTCTTTCAACATATTATAAGCACCAAAAAAGCAATTTTAAAATTATTTTCTTCAGTCTTGCTTCACATTCAAGTTACTGTCTAGAACAGCAATTTTCAACCTTTTTTATCTAAAGGCACAAAACAACTACTAAAATTCTGCACAAACCAAACAATATATTGTATTTTTTTCCAATCTGACAAAAAATAAAAATAGGTATAATTTTCATTCATTCACACCAGACGGCTATTGTGTCAGCTGTTTCATTTTTTATTTGACAATCTAAGGGAAGAGAGGTCAGTGCCCCTGACTAAATAGTCAGGTATTGCATGTTTTAAAAATTCTTGTGCCACACCAGTTGAAAATCACTGGTCTAGACCTATATTTCAATATAGTATATTTGCTTGGCTGAATTCATTCATAGAATATCTGTAGGCCTGGACTGAACACATTTCCTGTAGTAACAGCTACTCTATTTGTAGGAACTATTTAGGATTCTGGAATGGAAAAAAAGAGGCCACTACTTAATAGCAATGGCATGCATCCAAATATAGATACAGTTTTCCGAACACCTGTTGAACATCAATGATGAAGAAACTTATAATTTCCAAAACCCTGGACCAAAACCTTAAATTATCAGGCGCTTTGTTTCAATTGATACAGGATTTAACCCAGGAAAACAAGTTTCCTAACCAAGAATGGAACGTCTTAATATGCCAGCTGCTTTAGAAGTAAAATAGCTGACTTCGACAAGCCCTTCTTCAAAAATCTGTTTCAATGTCAATTATTTCCCATCAAAAGTCACTACCGAGGAAGCTATATTATTTGAACCTTAGGGCATGTACAGTAATTGTTTGCTTTTGGAGACACAGAGGGCATGACAAATATTTTCAGTTGTCAAGGGTGACCAGGAAGAAATGACCCACCTAAGAAATGGAAACTAAGTATAGTAATATGACACTCACTCTTAGTTCTACTGGGTGCGGTTTGCTACACGCAGCTTACTTCCTGCAGGTAGGATAAAGGCAAGGCTGCGCAAGAACTGAATGAAGGTGGCCTCTCTACCCTTACCTCCAACACTGTGGCGGGGGGGGGGGTGGCATGCGACCTCAAGGGAAGGGGTCATAGGCAATACGCTCTACTGTTGCCATTCATTCATTCAATAAATAGTTATGCGTTGGGTACTGGGTTAGAGACTAAATTCTCCAACTATGACTAAAAAGCCCTGATACCCCACACCACTGCCCTCATTTCCAGCACTAGGCCTCACTGGCTCATAAAGATGCTGATTATAGCCAGATGGCAGGATAAAGCTAGCCAGAGCAGTGCCTTTCCTTTCCAAGAACAAGGAAGGAGGTTTGAAATCCGTGAGAACAGGTTCCCAGACCCTCCTGCCCGCGTGAGGACAGCGGGCCCTACTCTGGCGGCCGCGCTCTGGGGCGGGCCTGCGGTCACCACGCTCTGACGCGGAACCTGAGGTCGCGTGGATGCTGGAGGGGGAAACAGCGGCGAGGGGGTCCGCGAAAGGGGAAGTGGGCGCTGCAGGAAGCCCGAGGGCGGCGGGAGGCTAGCGGCTACACGCGTACGCTAGGGGAAGACCGCCTCCAGCCAGGGGCTAGGGTCCGGGAAGGGCTGCGGAGGGGCGGGGCAGGTTACCTGATGAAGGTGGTCTTGCCCGTGCTGTACTGGCCCACCAGAAGGATCATGGGCTTGTTGTCGAAGTCGGCGTCCTCCAGCGCGGGCGAGTGGAACTCGTGGAAGCGGTACGCCTCCTCCAGCGGCAGCACCTTGCGCAGGTAGAGCGAACGCAGGCCGCCCGTCACCGTCTGCACGGCGTCCGCGCCGCCCGAGCGCTCGCGCCCGCCCGCCTGCCGTCCCATCCAGCTGAACATCCTGCCGCCCGTCCGCGAGCCCACCGTCCGCGCCCCGCGCCCGCCCTCTCAGCCCCGCGCCGCGTTGCCACGCCACTCGGTGTCTGACCCTCTGGGCTCACACTGAACAGCCCAAGCTGCGCTCTCCGCTGCTCGAGCTGGCCCCCGCCTGGCGCTCTGGCAGCCAATCTCCGGTCGCTACGTCATGAGAGCTCCTTCACTATTCAGAAAGACTCCCTCAAGTCCTTCCTCATTGGGCCGCTGTCAGAGCGGGTGGAGGTGTCAGCCAATGGAGAGTAGGTCCTTAATGAATTACGGATGACGGAGTCCCTTGGAGGACTGGGGCTGGTAGAGGATCCCCCTCCAGCCGGGTGACGCAGACCCGACACCCAAGGGGCCTTCTGAGTCGCCGGGTCTCCACGTCTGGCCGGGTGGCGTCGGCTTCCGGGCAAATCTGAGCTGGCAAAGTCCCCCAGAAAAAAACACATAAACAAAACGCACACCAAACAAACAAACAAACAAGCCCGTGAGCCTCCGGAGGCTACTTAGTCTCCTGCAACGTTCACTCTTCCCCGCCCTGTAGATGTCGATACTGGAGACAAAAGTTCAGAAAGTTGATAGGCAGGTTCTTTCTACCCGCTGAAAGGTTATTATGACCTTTATTTTATTGCTGGAGACCTGGACTCACGGACATAATTGACAAAATTTTAAGTAGGGGAAGTAGACTTCAGTCTGCTTGGACAGGCTTCTCTTACTTTAACAAGCTGCCTCCACTACATTCTGGATCAATTGAAGGCCCTTAGTTTTCTTTATTTGATTTTCTGTAAAATTGAAGATTTAGTCATCATCCTCATGAATTAACAATTCCCACATATTGACATGTTACCTCCCAACTGTCTCCTTTTCAAGTTAAAAAAACAACATTTACCTCAATTGAAACTGGAAGAAATAATTAGCCATCACTTTTGGGGTCCTAGGTTACAGTTTTTGAATATTTCTCAGTTGTTTTAGAGTATTTCTCAAGCATGATCCATGGACCCACCTGCATGAGAACAACCTGGGGTGCTTGTTAAAATGCAGATGTGTGGTCTTCCCCCCAGACCTGCTGAGTTAAAACACTGAGTAGGGATGGAGCCCAGCAAGTGCCCCAGGTGGTTCTGATGTGCCCTAAATTTGGAAAATATGATGCACAACAGCACTCCTCACACTTGATAGAAATGCAGAGTCTGATTCAGGGGGTATGGGGTGGGGCCCAAGACTTCCCACTTCTAACGAGCTCCCAGGTGTTGCCCAAGTTGCTTGTCCTTGGGCCACATTTTGAGTGCCACGGCTGTGGAGAAGAGAGAACAGGACTTGGCACCAAAAGACCTGGGCTTGAACCCTGATTATATAAATTACTTACGGCTACGTGACCTTACATGCAATGAGTTATCATTCTGCCTCAGTTTCCTTGTTTGTAAAATGGGAACTTGTGGAGCTGTTGTGTGAATTAAACATTTAGAGGAAGTTATATGTAACCATGGAAGGAAAAAGAAAGCTAAGAAAAAACGAAATTAGATGTTGGCCTTATGTCAAAATAAAATGAAGATTGAAATGGAAAAATAAAATGAAAACCATAGCACTACTAGAAGAAGGTACAGGTGAAGATTTATAAAATTTTAGAAGGGAAAATTCTAAACAAAGCCAAAGACAGAAATTATGAAAGAAAAGGTTGATAGATTTGTCAACAAAAAAGTAAAAGCTTCAGCTCTAATCGGTTGCTCAGTGGTTAGAACACCAGCCCTCAGACTGAAGGGTAGCGGGTTTGATTCTGGTCAAGGGCATGTACCACAGTTTCAGGCTAGATCCCCGGCCCCCATTGGGGCATGAGTGGGAGGCAACCAATAGATGTATATCTCTCTCTGTTTCTCCCCCTCCCTTCCACTCTCTCTAAAAATTAATAGAAAATTAAAATTTAATGGAAAAGAATATCCTCGGGTGAGGATTAAGAACAACAACTAAAAGCTTCAATGTGTTTTAAAACATACATAAAAAACAAACCCATTTAAAAATACTCTAACCATACAATGCAGAAATTGTTTCTTGGTACTTACCCAAATGAGTTTAAAAGTGAATAGGGGCAATTGCTATGGAAAAAAGTACGGTGGTCCCTCAAAAAATTAAAAATAGAACTACCATATGATCTAGGAATCCCACTTTTTGGTATATATCCAAAAGAATTGAAAGGAGGGTCTCTAAGAAATATTGTACACCCATGTTCATAGCAGCACTATTCACAATAGTCAAGAGGTGAAAGCAGCCACGTGTCCCTTGATGTACGAATGGATAAACAAAATGTGGCATCACACAAATATTATTCAGCCTTAAAAAAAGTAAGGAAATCCTGTCACATGCTACAATCTAGACCTTGAAAACATTATGCTAAGTATAATAAGCCAGTCACAAAAAGACATATAGTGTGTGATTCCACTTACACGAGGTACCTAAAGTAATCAAATTCATAGAAACAGAAAGCAAAATGGTAGTTACCAGGGGCTGGAAGGAGTATGAAATGGGAACTTGTGTTTAACGGGTATAGAGTTTCAGTTTTGCAAAATGAAAAATTCTGGAGATGTGTTGCACAACAATGTGACTGTACTAGTAGTTAACACTACTGCGCTATAGTCTTAAAAATGGTTAAGATGGTAAGTTTTGTTAGGTATCTTTTTATCACAATTTTTTAAAAAAAGTGAATGTGTAGGATTTTTGTACTTTTGTAAAAAAAAATTTAAAGTATCCAATGAGAAGATGAGGATAAACCCCCAAATAGTAATGATCTCTGAGTTTTGGAATGATAAGTGATTTTAGTTTCCTTCTTTATGTGTTTCTGTATTTTTTGAGTTTTACGCAATAATCATATTCTTGTTTTACAATCAGGAAATTTTTTATTGCCCTTAATCCTAACAGAAAGGAAGGAAGAAAAAGAAAGACTTGAAGGAGTCTGGCCCACGGGATACATCATCGTGTCTTGTCTTCCTCCTCTGTCTTCTTGCAGCCACAGTGTCAGCTTTCTTGTTCTTGTTCTGCCCTGGAGTGGGAGAGTGGCTGGTTCTCCCCAGGGTCTTGCACCATTTGCAAGTGGTGATAGTCTTCTGGTTTTCTTTCTTCAGACTAAACAATCCCAATCTCTGTCACTTTTTACATTTGAATTCAATTGTTTTTCAGGTTAAATCCTATTACAGACCATTCTATAGGGAGTGCTATTGGTGCCTGGAAATTTGTTGTATTGAATAATTCCTTTTTAAAAATATTTTTTAAATTGATTTCAGAGAGGAAGGGAGAGGGAGAGAGAGATAAAACATTGATCATGGGAGAAATCATCGATTGGCTGCCTTCTACACATCCTTCATGGAGCCCGAAACCCAGGCATAGGCTCTGACTGGGAATGGAACAGTGACATCCTGGTTCATAGGTCGATGATCAACCACTGAGCCATGCCGGCCAGGCTGTATTGAATAATTCTTAAAATAAGTAACTTGGTAATAAGACACACCTTTCTTTGCTATATGAATATTATAATTGTAATCCTTGTGGAAGTTCCCCCCACCTCCACCCCCCCATCCCCGCCCACCTTCACCTTGGTAATTTGCTGGTCACAAGGTTTGCTCTAGATTATGTCTAGCGTCGTACTCTGACCACTTTAAGTTCCAGAATGGTTAAAGGCCTGGGAGACTTGTGATGAGGAGATTAGAGAAAGTATTTTGGCCTGGGAAGAGCCCCCTTCACTCTCAGACACATCTTTCCTTTTTCTGTGTCAACTTACCCAGGTTACTGCTGCTACTTGGAGATGTAGCCTTTAGGAAATGCAGGTGGAGATGTCTAGTAGGTACTTGCAGCAAGAGTGCCAATTGTCTATAAATCATCCTTCATCAGTAATAGAACTGATTTTTAGCTGGGCATGTTGCAAAACAGGTAAAAAATTTTCTAGTCTCTCTCCTGTTGTGTGATCATGAGACCAAGTTCTGGTTGCGTTGTTACTTGAAGTATATGTGGGAGCTGCAGGAAGACTCCTTTAAGGAGAAAAAAGTTCAGCCCAGCCAGTGTTGCTCAGTGGTTGAGCATTGGCCTATGAACCTGGAGATCACAGTTAGATTCCCGGTCAGGGCACATGCCTGCATTGGGGGCTAGATCCCCAGAAGGGGACATGCAGGAGGCAGCTAATCAGTGATTCTCATCATTGATGTTCCTCTCTCTCCCCTCCTCTCTGAAATCAATAAAAACAAACAAACACCCCACATATATATTTTTAAAAGTTCAATCTTTCTTCTCCCTTTTTCCTTCTTGTAGCCTGGGATATAAGTATACAAGGGATGGTACATCAGAGAGCTGGAAGGAACAGGACCCCTGAAGAATCAATGAAGTGCTACCCCAGCCCTGGGCTGCCTCCCTGTGGGTTTCTTTTATATAAACGCATTTAAGCCACTTTATGTCAGGTCCCTATTCAAGATTAAAGTAATTCCTAACTAACACTGGAAATGGAGTCTGTGGTAATAAAACCTAAAATGTGACATTCACTTAGTGGAAGAGGAGCAAGGTCAACTTTAAGGATTCATTTATTGCAATGTGAGATTTAAAACTTGGCCACACATTCTGTCTACATGCCTCCTTTCAAGAGATGTAATCTTTGTGCCCTACCCTTAAATCTAGGCTGACTTGTGAACGCTTCTGCCAGCAGAGGAAGTGGTGCTATGCGACGTCTGAGGCTAGGTCATAATACTCCAGGCACCTGCCACTGTGTAACTCACTCTTGCAGCCCTGAGCTGCCATTTAAGAAGACCTGCTATGCCAAGACCACCACGCTGGGGAGGCCACAGGAAGGTGCTGTGACAGGCAGTCAATCAAGCTCAGCCTGCTCTTCATCCTCCCTCCCAGACTTTCCAGCGCAGGCACCAGTTGTGTGAATGAAGTATGAAGTAGCCATCTCCTCAGTGGATCCTTCAGCCTTATCTGTTCTAGACCCCGGCCCTCTTCCCCTGAGCAGTTTAAGTCATTTGAGCTGAAGCCCCACACATGGAGCAGGTAAGAGTTGTCCTTGCTGTGCCCTTTCCAAATTCCTGACCCACAGAGCCTGTGGGCATAATCAAATGGTGGGGTTCTTTACGCCTTTATACTTTGGGGGTTTTGTTGCTCAGCAATGGATAACTGGAACAGCTAGTAATTCTTATTAACTTTTTAAGATAAAAGTTTAGTTTTCTTTCACAGAAAAGAAGTCCAGAGCTAGGCAGACCGGACTGGTTTGCTGTTTCAGTCAGCAAAGGCTCAGGCCCCTTTTTGCCCCTGCTGCCCGGAATGTGGACATAATGGATGGAGCTGCAGCAGCCAAAACGAGCCAGAAGGCAAATTCGAGGATGGCAGCTGAAATGAGCCTGGGTCTTTGATAAGAAATACACTTCTGCCTTGTTTAAGCCACTGTAATTTTAGATCTTTCGTGTTATACAGTATAGCAGAAGTAATGCTAACTGGTATAGAATTTGAACACATGGATCAAGAACTTAGGAAATCAGTTTGGCTAGAGTTAAAGGTTTCAGAGTTTTCAAAATTGAAACAAACTCTGAAAGTTGAAGTCCTAGGTGTATATGAGATTGCTTCAGGAGAGCATAAAGTGAGAAGAGAGGAGAGCTAAGGAGAGAACCTCAAGGAATACCAGTATTTAAAGGAGAACGGGGAGGTGAGGCCAGGGAAGGCCTTGGAAGTGGGAAGAGATCTAAGACAGAAGGTATCCAGCAAACCTGGCTCCTTCTACCTTGGCCGGTTTGCCGCAGTGGATAGAGCATCGGTCCTCAGACTAAAGGGTCCCGGTCAAGGGCATGTACCTCCATTGCAGGTTCGATCCCTGGACCCGATCAGGGCATGTGCAGGAAGCAACCAATCGTTGTGTCTCTCTCTCATCGATGTTCCTCTCTCACTGTTCTCCCCCCTCCCCTGCCCCCTCGCCCACTCCATCTAAATATCAATGGAAAAAATATCCTCGGGTAAGATTTAACAACAAAAACCAATGAGAGAAAAATAAAACCTGGCTCCTTCCTTCTAGGGCTGGGTTGGCAGCCCCTAATCTATGCCCTGGGGTACACAGTTAATATGGAACTTGCTCTTTGCATTGCAAGGCTCTGTTTCCATGTGGGCCTCCTACTTGGGACCAGAAGGAAGCTCCTTGAAGTGTGGGGTCAACTGTTAATCCTTGTCATTGTCCCAGTGCCTACAACAGTGACTGGCACAGAATGGGAAGGCAATAAATATTTGCAAGCAGAACTGAATTGAACTGCTGTTGGCAAGGAAGTCATGGGAAGGGAGGGTTTCAGGAAGGAGGGAGTGGTCAGCAGTACCAAATGCTGAGATCAAGTAAGATAAAGCCTGTGAATGCCATATAACTCAGTGTATCTGGTAACTGGGAGGACATTGGTGACCTTGGGGAGAAGTGTTTTCCAGGGGACATAGAAGCAGAACACATCTGCTGTGGGACAGGGTGACAGTGTGGTATGCTGGCCGCTTTCCTGGGAAGGAAAAAGGAGATGACCATGAGGGACCCTGGGGGAGAGAGGAATTTTATTTAACTTTTCTATTTAATCATGTTGCAGGCAGAGATTAGGGAACTTGGGGAGGGAGCCTGACTCATTTCCCTGCTCTGTAACACCGCCAGCATTGTTTTAGAAGCTAAGTCACTATTTAAACTCTCAAATCTATATAAAAGTCTTTTTATGATTTCTCCCTCAACCCAAAGCTAAGTCCCTGGAAAGTAGAGGCTGTTTACTGGCTGCCACCACCATGCACTAAGGAATCGCTCAGCTGGTGCTGCTGCCTTCCTTCCTCTCCATCAGCACTTCCTGAAAGCCATCAGAGCTTCAGACAGCACGGGTCAGCAAGAGCTGGCTGACATGGTTTCATAAAAAGAGGAGCACCCCAGCACAAGAAGGCAGGGGCCCCTGCAAGAGAGGGGGGATGGGACGGAAATGTCCTTCTTACACCTCTGGCTGTGGTCAGGCTGGAATGAGGGCAGGAGTTAAGTATGTTTTACAGCATCAGATAATGAAAGCGGATGAGTCAATAGCACTTGCCCACATGGCCATTTTATTCTGTGTTCACATAATACACTGGTTTTAGAAACCTCACTCTACCTACTTTGGTGAATCCAAGGCAGGCCTATCTTGACCTTAAAACAAACAGGTCTTGCCGGATGGCTCACTCTGGTAATTTAAGGAGCGCCTGTTTGTTGCAGATGGAAGCAAAATATGTCAAAGTGGAGGCAACTGGCCGCTGTGGTGGAGGGAAAGGGCTGTGTCACAGGTTAGCATTATCTGGGAGGGACCAGATTTGCAGGTCCAGGAGCCCCGTTGATCAGTGGCACAGGGGAGTCGATTATTTATGCTTTCCAGGCTGGTGGGAAAGTTTGGCATAAATCCACACCTCCCACACTTTAATATGCATAGGCATCACCTGGGGGTGGGCATCTGGGCATGGAGAGGAGGTGGGAATCTCCTTGAAGTGTAGATTGATTCAGTATGGCTGGGGTAGGGCCATACTGAACTGGATTTCCAGCCAGTTCCCCACTGCACCTTGAGTAGCAAGGATGTAAACTGGAAGCCAGATTTTCTAAACTTCTGGTACCTGTCACCACTTGTCTCCCAGCAACTAAAGGATTGCTTAGGGAGCACGGTGACTCCGAACGAGGACACGTCTTCCAGGGCTTTGCAGGGCTGTGTGCAGACCACATACCTTTCTGGTCACACCTTCTACCAGCCTGGGCATCTCAGTGGCTCAGGTTACACATTGTTTAGGTTCCCAGCCTCATGGGAGACCTGGACTCTTTGATTTGACTTCTGTGTCCCAGGGCTTTCCCAGAGATTCATCTGGAAACCGTCACCAAGGAGGCCTTTTCTTCGGGGCTAGCCTAGTCCTTTCTGGGTAGATCCTTCTTAGTTTTGTTCTCTCAGGGTGACTCGAAAGGCTAGGATGTGCTGGCCATGGTGCTTTCGTGATAAATAAGAGGAATCCCATTTAGAAATAAATAACCCCGTCTGGGAAACAGAGGGGAGGGTGCAAAGAGAGCCAAGAAGTGCTCCTGGAGCAGGTTGGTTAGCCAGCGTTGCTTCTTGGAGTGGGCGGCACTGGGCATCATCACCCACCCGATGCCTGACTCCATTCACCTGCCTCAGCGCCCCTGAGCCGCACCCCAGTTCTTGTGCCATGAATCTGCATTGCAGACTTGGGCTTCGCCTGGCATTTCATTGGAGCTGAATGCTCAGAGAGGGCTGTCCGGTCGGGATCACGGGAGTCACCAGTCCTGGGGCTCTGAGTGGCTACAGAGGGGTGCTGAAACCTGTCACCTGTTTGGCTTTGTTGTTGAACAGACTGGGATGTCTCTAGTGACTCATCTAAGATCTTCTGGCATCACCCTCCCTAATAATATCCTGATTAATAAAAATAAAATACAGCTACCTACAAAATTCACAAGAATGTAGTTGCCTTAAATTTTAAAAAGTGCTCTCCAGAGAACCCAGAGTGTTTCTCAGGTCCACTGTGCATCCCCATGGTCCTCCGTGCCAGAAGGCGGGGAGGAGCCCAAGGGGGGCGTGGTGCTCTGAGCTCCAGCCCGGAGTCTAAGGTTTCCGGGGAACCAGCCTCCTCCTCAGACATTGCTTCTATTCTCCACACTCTAAGCATGTGTGGGATCCTGTGGCTACTGGACCCTGAAAAAATTCCGTGGTTATAAAACCCCAATACATGCCTTGTTACTTTCCTATGGTCTCTCTCTCTCTCTCTCTCTCTCCCCCTCTGTCTCTCTCTCCCTCTGTCTCTCTCCACTTTTTCAAATTTTTATTTTTTTGATAGAAGGTCCAGGCCAGCCTGCCTGCAGCCATTGCCAGGGAGCACAGCTGGCTGTGCGGGCTGGTCAGCCCTGCTGGGATCCGCGCCTGGGATGGTAGAAGCAGACATAGGGTCCGCATGGCTCCCTGGGACAGAGGGACGCTGGCTCTTCAGGAGTTTCTTCTTCTCCACTGCCATCCGCAAGGCCTGGAGGAGCTGGTCTTTGTTATTCAGGATGTTGTACTCGCAGAGATTCACCAACTTGTCGAAGGCGGCCTCCGTGTATGTCAGTTCCTTGGTGGCGTAGGGAGTTTTGGGGCCGTAAATGTCAACCTGGCCCTTCTCCAGCTCCTCGGGGCTTCGCTCCACACCTGGAGGCAGCAGAAGGACTCGCTATAGACTCGCTATGTTAGGTTGCAATGTCTTGTGTCCTACCTCTCCCCCAGCCCATCTCTGCATGCACAGGCACACACACGCACACACACATGCACACATGCACACACACTTCCAAGCTCCTGGGCAGGGACACAGCTTGCTCACCTCAGGATCGCCCTAACATGAACACAGTGCCACAAGCATAGTTGGATCTCAATAAATGCTGAGTGACTGAGTTTGAGAGTAAAGTTTGACACTGCCAGCTCATGGAGGTGTGGGGAGGAGGTGTCTTTTCTTTCTTGCCAAACCAAGATTGGCTCAGACTGGAGCTAAGCTGGGCTTCCGGTTAGTGCTATTAGAAGACGGCGAACGTCTGAAGATAGGAGCTCTAGTCCCAGGCCCGGGGCCGGTGGGAACAGAGCCCCCAGGCAGCTTACCTGGGGCCTTGTACTTCTGGAAGGTGTCACTGATGAGCGGGAAGAAAAGCACGATGGGGGCGTCAGGCTCCTGGGAGTTCTCCATCAGGTAGCACTCCTTGAGATTACTATTCCCCTCCTCTTGGATGTCATATTCGGGGAAGGGGATGTTCTGCACGGTGCAGTACTCACAGGTTTGTTTCATTGGCTGGGGTATCACAGGAGGACATGTTTGAGTGTTAGGAGGGGATGGAGAGAGATAAAAAAACACAGAGCTCTTAGATCCAGCCTCCTGATTTCCCACTAACAACTCCGGTCTCCAACTGCTTGGCCTATTTGTGCTATTTTTAGAACAAAGCCAGGTCAGAACAAAGGGCCTGAGGCAGTAGGTTGGTGTGTGTCTAACTGCAAGGTCCTTCCCCACGCAACATGGACAGAAGCCCTTTCCATGGCGCTTCACCCAAACACAGACCCGGGTAGACGCGGGTGGCAGCCTGAGGGTGACGATTTGAGCCCTGGACAGCCATGGCTGGCAGGCTCCTGGGGGACAAGTATGGGCTTTCGAACTGACAGAGTGGCACAGGGCTGCCACGGACTCTGAGAGGGCATCTTTGTGAATGTGATGTAACAGGAAGAGCAGTGGGCATAGAGCATCAGAATGCCCTTAGTGTGTCCCCCTCTTCCATGCTCACTGGCTATGTGATCTTAAGCAAGCCCCTTCCCCTCTCTGTGCCTCGTTTGCTCGGCTACAACATGGGAATAACAGCAGCTGTGCCATCTACCCCAAAGAGCTGGTGTAAGGATCAAGGGAGAGCATGTGTAGGAAAGGGCGTTGCCACTCATTTGCAAACTTAAGTCATTATCACTGTCATAAACCTATTTACACTCCCCCTTTCCTGGCTTTAGGATATATTAAAGTAGACCCCAAATCAGCTTCTTTCCCTTAAAAGGCCAGAACATTTAAAAAAGTAAATAAATAAAAACCTCCTCTGGTCCTAGTTCTTTAGTATAATTACATGAGGGTCTTATTCCCTGGGAGAAGGACGTTACAAGCTCTTGAAGTGGTATAAGACTTTAGAACTGACTGGGCTCTATTAAGGTGAGGGCTGAGGAAATTTTTTCCATTGATTAAAATAATGTTTAATGTTTTTTTAAAAATAGATTTCAGAGAGACAGAGGAAGAGCGAGGGAGAGAGAGATAGAAACATCAATGATAAGAGAGAATCATCGATCAGCTGCTTCCCGCACCCTCCCTCTCCCTCACCCCCACCCCTTATTGGAGATCAAGCCCAAAAACCCAGGCATGTGCCCAGACCAGGGAATGGAACAGTGACCTTCTGGTTAATGGGTTGATGCTCAACCACTGAGTCACACCAGCCAGGCTCCATTGACTTTTAGAGAGAGTGGAAGGGAGCAGGGAGGGGGAAAGAAAGAGGGGGGAGAGAGAGAGAAAGAGAGAGAGAGAGAGATATCAATGTGAGAGAGACTGAGAGAGACACATCGATTGGCTACCTCCCACTTGAGCCCCAATTGGAGCCAGGGATTGAACCTGCAACTGAGGTATATGCCCTTGACGGGGAATCAAACCCAAGACCCTAGGGTCTGTGAGTAGATGCTCTAACCACTGAGCAAACCAACCAGGGCTACTCAAGTTATTTTTTAAAACTTTTTTTTTTTTTCAGCTGAAGAATTGCCAAATATGGCAAACACTCAGATGCAAGAATTGGAATTAGCTCAGTGAGTCTTCCCAAAACCCTGGGCAGGGGGTGGGTGGGCACTGCGTGTGAAAGCAGGTGGCTGCCCCCTGAGGTTTGGATGGCTCCCTTCATAGCATGCATTGCAGCTTGAGTTTCTGTGAAACGAAATCTTGGCTCACGCTCTGGCCTGTCTCAGAAGAGGGAGCCTTTTATTGCCACACTTGCCTTTGTCTGGGACCCGGCACAATAATTGAGATGGATGATGAGGTCGGCTTTTCTCTCCGGCCTGAGGAGGGGTGGGTAGCTGGAGTTGACAAAGAACGCAGTGTCCAGCAGACACAAGTGGTTCACCGTCTCCGTCAGCTGGTTTGGGAAGCTGTCAAGCACAGTGTCTGAAACCCAAGGCTTCCAGTTACCGTCACACCCGCCACCCTGACCTCAGCAGGTGGGCAGAGGTACCTGGGAAGGATGGAGGGCCCTGCCCAGAGCTCGTTCAGCTCAGCCTGGACGTTCAGCCCTACCAGCCTGTCCGGGATGCCCAGGTGAGTGGGTGACCCTCTGGGTGGGCTGATGAAGAACAGCATTATGTTGGTGTTTTAGCGAGTCTTTTATGTCATATGCACAGAACACCCACTACGACTCAGCCACAGGGCTTGTGGGGTAGCAGGGGCATAAGACTATCTTATAATTTGGTACAAACTCGGGGCCCTGAGCCAGTGGCCCTTTCTGCCCAGTCAGTGAGGACAAGGATAATTGGGCCAGGCCCAAGCAGCCATGGCCAGATAAAACACTAAAGGTGGTGGGACATCTACCTCAGAGCCTTGCTGTGATGGGGAGGAGGCTCTGAGCTGAAGCTGCAAGACCAAAGTCTAAGGCTGGCTCTGCTACTTCCCACTTGGGGGTTCCTGAGCTGGGCCATCCCTGCCCAACTCAAGATGGCACCATTCACAGGAAAAGGTGCCCTCAGAGCACAACTACAGAAAGTCAGGGCCCACATTTTCCCATCTGTAAAATGGGCCAACTTCTGCTTGCTGGAACTAAGTATGGATACCACTCTGCCCCTGTTCAAGACTTTACCCAGGAATACACTGGGGTGGAGTCTGCCACATGCTCTCATGAACATGCTCTGAGGAGTTTTTGCATCCTATCTCTCTGGCAGCCTCAACATCCACTTTTCCTTCCTCCAAACAGAGGCAGGCCTCACGTGGCAGGCCGGGGTACCTTTCCACTTGGAGAACTGGCCGTTCTGGAGGTAGTCGGTGTGCAGCTGCAGCCCCAACAGGAAGTTGTGGAACTCAGACACGAAGGACCGATAGGTGAGGATGTGGCGGAAAGTATTGGAGAGCCATGACCCTGGGATCACTACCGAGGTGTCCAGGGCTTTGGCGTCACATTTGGGGATTTCAGGAAGGAGCGGCTCATCTTCTGCAGGGGAAAGGAGGATGGAGAGCAGGTCACAAGAGTTGGGGTCCCCGATTGCTCAGGTGGAGCCCCGCATGGTGGCCCAGCACCCAGGGGTGAGCCACTGTAATGCTGTTCAGACCTTCTTGCCTAGCTCTCGAGGCCCAGGCATCAAGCTGGAGTGCCCAGGTGAGACAGAATAGGGGTGGGGGAGGAGGGTGACACGTAAGGAGGGGTTCCAGACAGGATGGTCTAGGTGAGTAACCCTTAACTATGTGCATAGATCCCTTTCCCCTTCAGCTCTCCTGAATGCCACACACTACACAGTGGATCCATTTCCTAGACCGCCTAGAGCTGGCCCCTGGGGGCTTGTGGCTAGGCCTCAGTGCATGTCTTCACCTACAATTACCCTCCCTTCCAGGCAGGGAAGACCCTCTAGCTCTAGCTGCCTTCCCATGTTTGTGGACCACAGAGATGGTGTTAAAACATGTGGCAGGTCGACTAGTCCTCAGTTTGTGACCCACTGCTCTCTACCACCCCCTCCTATTATCCAACCAAGAGGGAAAGCCAGTGGGTCACCCACCAATGTCTTGCACTTTCTCCCTGGTCCACCTGTGGAAAAACTCCTCGGAAGATCGGGCAAAATTCCAGGCATCGAGCAAGTTCACGGAGAAGATGCTGCTCCACAAACCTAGGGAGAGGGCCAGCTGTAAGCAGCTCTGTCCGAGAGCTCCCGGCCTCACCCAGACACTGGCTAGTTCTGCCTTGGCCTTGGCTCCAACTCCAAGTTAGGCTGCTGGGAGGCTGGGGCAGACTTTGATGTCCCTCTGCCCACAGTGTAGCTCAACCCAGATGACTGATGGCCCCCAGCTTGCAGCTCTCCTCTGCCCTCCTCTCAGAGCTGGGAGAGGGTACGAAGGTATATAAGGCACCGCCCCAGCAGTGACTTAACGCTGACAGGTGCAGGCTTCAAGTCCAAATGCCCACTCTTGCATCAGTTAATACACTAGTTTAGGATAGTACCTGGTACATGATGAGCACTTGATAAGCATAGTGCTATCTTTTATTATCATAATTTAAAGATGCAACACAATAATAATACTCATATGAAATCTTTCACGTACATTGACCCATTTGGATCTATAAGATAGGTTTTTATGCTTAAGCATAAAATTTATAAATTTCTCAATTTACAAGTGAGAAAACAGGCTCAACTGGCTCAGAGAGTTCAAGCTCAAGTGTCTTAACTACAGATCTCTGAACCACACGCCCAGCAGCATAGATGTTGTGAGGAAAGAGAGGCCACCACAGACTGGGGGCTCCTGGGCAGGCTTCACAAAAGCTATGGGGCTGGATTTGGACCTTCTGGGCTGAGCTGGACAGAGACAGATGGAAGAGAGGGGCGGCAGACTAGTTGAAATAAGGGCCTAACTCTGGTGAGGATGTAAAGATGCGTCTGTTTTTTTTTAGGTCACCCTCTGGTAGGTGAAGTTCAGACTCTGGAGGGGAGAACTAAGTGAGTGGACATAGTCAGGCCCCTGCCCTCCGCGCACCTGCCTCTGGAGGACCAGGGAGCATAAGGTTGGGAGCTGGGCCAGGCTTTGCCGATGACTTTGACTTCACCCTATGATCCCCGCTGCCCCCTTGGGTCCCAGGAGCTAGGTTAGCCCTTGGAAGCAGGCATGTTGCTGCCTGGAGCCAGAAGGGAAAGGGCGGGGAGCTCCAAAAGCTCCCATCTCAGCCTGCCATTCCCAGTCTCACCTGGGACAGTTCCTGGGGGAATAGAGCATGCCTCCCTGTCATTCTCTAACCCAAAGGCAGGGCCCAGCTCAGCATGGGGCAGGGTTCCCAGGCGCCTCCCTGGCAGGAGTCACCTAGCAAGTAGCACATCCGAGACTCGGGGATCCTCCGCATCAGCCGTCCCATGAAGAACTCGGAGCCGAAGAGCTCGGTGGGGATGAAGGCCCCATACTTCTGCATGCCCACCTCGTACGGGGAAAACTCGCACCACTCTGCACAAACAGCAGGACACGGTGTCAGTCTTAGGTGGTCCAGCCACGCCTTCTGTCCTGGCTGTCTGAAACTGAGCCCACCCCCCTTGGGAAGACCTGGACAGTGAGGCCACAGTTCCCTCACAGGACACATGGGGGTGCTAAGGCCAGGCAAGACAGTTTTGCAACCTGCACTGCACATTTGCTCCTCAAAACCGGATAATAGGGACCCAAACTGACCCCAAATCAGGGTTGACCCCAAAGCAAGGCACGTCTCTAAAAGAGCTTCCCTTGGGCAGCTTAAAAAATATCTAGGATCCTTTCCCTCATGACCTTTATTTCCTCCTGTCCCATCAAACTGCCACCCAGGCAGGGGACTCTGTACCTGTCTCGGCTCCCCCACCATCCACACCCAGGGCAGAAAGGGGTAGCAAAGTCGATTCTTCAGTTGTCAGGAGCACCTTTTGATGTGGAGGGTGGCAAAGATGCGAGGGCCTGTGCGTGCCGGGTGCAGGGTGCCTTTGCCTGCTGAGAAGGGCCCCCCTGGTAAGTTGCTAGTCAGCAGTGTTACCTCTGAAATCCTGGTTGCTTACATCATCCTTGACATTGATGGTGAGGTAGATGGGCAGGGGGTTCTGGCCATGGCTCAGAGCAGCACGCTGCTCTGACAGTTTGCTGTCATTTCTCTGTGGGTTCAGGAAACATGGTTCAGGAAAAGGAGCTGACAGATCCGGGCATCACGGAATAAGGGCACAGTCTGGGCCTCCTGAGCCCACCAGGCTGCTTTGTCGGCCCTGGCTGATACTAGTTAACCCTGCTTTTAAAATGTACTGGCAGAAGGTACATTCATCCTTGGACTGTTTACCACCCCAGCCATGTAGATAGTGTGGGGCTGGGTCTGCAGTTTAGGGCTGTCCCTCAGAGCCCCTTTCTCCTGGTGTCTTGAGAACCAGAGAATGAAGAGGTAGGGGTGGAAGAGGCTACCACTGCTCCTCTCCTCCCTATCATCTTCCACCCATACAAACTGGAGCAGCTCCTATTTTTTTTTAATCTGAGGAATTACTATTTATTTCTGTTTGTCTTGTTACTACTAATATTCTCTCATTTCATTTTTTTAAAGTTCTTTATTATTTAAAGTATTACATATGTCTCTCCTTTTCCCTCCGATGACCTCTCCCAGCCCTCTCCTGCCTCCCAGCACAGGCCTGAACCCTGCTACTGTCTGTGTGCATGGTTATGCTCACATGCATGCATACAAGTCTTTTGGTTGGTCTCTCCCCCACACCCCATACCCCCCTCTGCCTTCCCTCTGAGGTTTGATGGTCTGTTAGATGTTTCTACTAGTCTCTGGGTCTATTTTTGTTAATCAGTTTATGTTGTTCATTATATTCCCCAAATGAGTGAGATCATGTGATACTTATCTTTCTCCTCCATTTTTCTTATCTGCTTTGCATGTTGCATAAAATGGGCTTGGGAAGGGAAAAAAGCTTCTTCTCTCTCTCCCTCTCTCCCCCCCTCCTTCTGTTCCTCCCTCCCTTCCTTCCTTCCTTCCTTTCTTTTCTTCTCCTTCTCCTTCTCCTTTTGTTTTTTAACCTAAAGCTTGGAAACTTGGGCATCAGATGGCAGCCAAGGTCCCTAAGTTCCCAGAGCACTGTGGGAGTGCTGCAGATCAGCTGGGGCCACAGGCCACTCTCCAAAGAGAATCAGCCAGTATAGGCAAGGCCAAGTGAGGCCTTAGAGGTGCAGGTGCTGATCCCAGGCCTGCCTAGCAGCTGCCTACCAAGTGACCGTCCATGGTCACCCAAGCTTGTGAAGGCCGCGGAACCTGTGTGGGATAGTAAACACATATGTAGGCCAAATGACTCTTGGGCCTCCCTTGAAAGGCAAACAGGATACCTATTGAAACTGGGCCCAGAGATCTGGGCACCACAGGGCTGACTACCCTGCAAGTAGAGGAGTTGCAGACTCACAGAAGAGCCGGTCTATACTCATTGTCGAGGAGGCCCGAGGGGAAGGGGCTCCTACTTTTGGTCAGAGTGGAAGAGCAGAGGCCTCCTAACATTAATCCCAGACTTGCTTTCCTGGGAACCCCGGCTCGTCCTGACACCAAACCCAGGAAGCAGTGCTCAGACTTCCGATGTTGAAGCTTTGGTGCTCTCCTTCTCAGTCATGGGGGTACTAACTCTTTAGAAATATCAGCTACCACTTATTGATGCAACTCCCATTTAAGGAATAGCACAGAAGAGGGCCAGAGGTTAAACCCCATCCTGCCTGAGTCCAAAGCCAACACCCTCAGTCTCTGCCTGCCCTGCTTAATCCTGAGGACAGGTTACATGGTGGGTTACCAAAGGGGGCGGGAAAAGGTGGGATCTATCAAGAGCTGTGCATGCCTCATGTCCCAATCCCCATGGCCTCGCATAGTTCCTGGCATGCAGGAGGTACTTAATTTGTAGGAAGATTGAGTGAGGGAATGAATGAATATTGAAGATGTGATTTGGGCCATCCTTGGTTGGTCTAACTGTCTGGGTTTTCTGGAAGAGGGGACCTACTAGAAAATAATTTACTGTTTCTCCTCCTTCTGGAAAATTCTGATTTGAAATCAGAACTATTAAGACACATTTGGGAGTGGGGCAGATAGCTACAGGTCTGAATAGAAGTGAGGTGGGCAGCTCTGCTTTGGGGCCAAGCCAAAGTTGGTCCTCCCTGGGGCCTGTGCACCCGAAGGATCCAGGTGTTAGCTGAGCTCTGATATCCAGGACCACAGCATCCCACGGCCCCACTCCTCCAGCATGTCCCACATGGCTTCAACAACAGCCGGGTCTCAACACAGGCGGGTCCTCTTCTTGGGCACATATCGCTCAGGTCATTGGCTCTCAGAGCAGGAGGGAACTCATTGGGCCCATCCTCTGTGTGGTGACCTTGAGAAGGAGCCCTGCAGACCTCCAGCGGCTGGAGAATCACTGAGTGAGGGTCCCAGCTGCTGTGCTCTGAAGTCCATGCTGAGGCTATGCATCCCATGGGTGGCTCCCAGCCCATTACTGAGTGGGGCAGGGATATGGAGGCAGGCCCACTCTGGGGGTGTCGGGCTCCTCTGACAGCCAACGTGGTTGTAGGACTCTCAAAATCTTGCTGAACCTTCTAAATCACACCAAGCTCTTTAGGGTGCTTCCACCCAGCCTTTCTTCTCTCTCCTCCACTAGGGGTCACACTTGTGTCACAGTCTGATGGCTCTCCAGCCTTTCCCAGCTCCTCCCTATTTTCTCTCACTGGTGTCTTGGTTAGGCTCTCAGATGATAGCTACCTCTCTGCAGGGTTGCATCGAAGCCACCCCCAATCAGTGGGTCTCAGTCATACTCTAAAGGGATGTAGGAATACAGTCCCACCATCTTCCTCCATCGCACATTCAGGCACCTCATACCTTTGACATGCAAAGATGGACCTGCAGGTCCAACCTAACTCGCTCCTGCTTTGATACAAGCCCAGACACCCCGATGAAGGAAGAGAGCCGGGCATCAGCCAAGGTGGGGTGTGGCCCAGGAGAAGCTGGTACCTACCTCATCCCCCAGACAGGCCTCGATCAGCAGGCCCCAGAAGTCTGTAAAGTTGACCTTGTAGCCTTCCTGGCTGCGCTGCCGGAGCTCCTCCCGGAATTTGCGGAGCTGGTCCGGGAACAGGGCAGGCATCTTGTCCTTGACCACGTGCCTCCGGGCCTCAAGGATGGCAGGCTCCAGGTTTTTGGAGGACCAGTCAGGGTCACGGTACAAGGTAGCCATGGTCCTGAAGAAAGACAGGCATGGCTGATAGAGCTGAGCCAGCCCTGGTCCAATCAACCCCAGACCCTGGCGGGAGAGAAGGTGGCAGCTCAGGGGAAACCCCAACCTGCCTGGAGAGGAGCCTGGAGGAAAGGGAGTGAACATTATTGCATACGTCACAATGCTACCATTTCTGGATTGCATATTGTGTGCCAGGTACAGCATGTTGCTTCAGAGGGAGGACTCAGGACCCAGATCTTCCTGTTCTAATCCAGACCCTACCACTCAGTAGCTATGTCATCTGGGGCAACTTGCTTCACCTCGCTTCACCTCAGTTTCCCCATCTGTGGAAAGGGGAGAGTTATGATAATTGTACTTATCTCACAAGGTTATTGTGAAGATTACATCAGTTAATGCCATGTGATGTGGTTGGAATAGCACCTGGCAGAGTAAGTCCTGGGCCCTGGGGTGGTGGAGCCATCGTTGGAACCGGGCTCGGCTGATTCCACATCCCGGCCTGTTTCCACTCTGCCACACTAATACTTCCCATAATTATGAGGCTGGCTAAAGGTTTTTTCCCTCTTCTTCTTAACTTACACGTGGGCTGTGGGGAGGAGAAAATAAAGATGGGGGTCCCCCTATCCCTGGTCTTTGTCCCTATCTGCCTCGTCTTGGCCTGGACCAGCTTTCTGCCTGTGTCAGGATAGCACCGGGACCCCCCACAGTGGAAATGTGGTTGTCTGAACAGTGGCCTCATCCTTCACAGCACTTGTTTCTAATCAGGGAGGGTGGAGGTTGGTCAGGAGACTTCTTCAACAAAAAGCACCCTGCTCTCTACAAGTTTCACTCAATTACTTTTAAAAAGCTTTCAAAACAGCTACAAATAACTGGTTTTAAAAGAATCCTTTCCAGTGCTTTATCTGGGCCAGGTACTCCTATTCCCCATAAAAGCAGGTTCTGTCCTTAACCTACCACCCAGGGGCAGCCATTTGACAGGGAGCTTAAGAACCTGGGCCCTGGCCTCTGAGAGCCTGGGTTCACTTCCCAGCGATACCACTCATTAGCTGAGCTGTTCAGGGCAATTCCTTTGTTTCTCCAGCTATACAATGAGCAGAATGATAACATCTCCCTCATAGTTTTCTAATGAAGAAGAAATGAGATGATGCATTGGAAACAGTCACCCCAGTGTTTGGAGCAGAAGCCACGCTGATAACTGTCAGCTGTTCCCTCTATAGCCCATCTGGGCTGCAGCCAGCCTCAGGGCCCCTCATGCCCAGGAGCCCTTGGTTTCCCTAAGAAAGTTCACATCCACTTGCCCAAATGAAAGTCACCCACCCAGAGCGCCTCCAGGGTGAGTGCCACAGACCTGGAAGGCTCAGAGGCCTACCAGCCCCAGGCATATTAAGACACAGGCCTGGCTGAGAGAGAGGCCTCTGGTGGTCAGAGGGCCCGGTCACACTGGACTAGGGCTGCATTATGACTTTGGTGGCCCCTTCACCATAAATGATTAAAAATGTTTTCAGATTGTTGTATAAAGACAAATATAGGAATATTTTTATTAGAATATCTTCTCCAATCTAGAAGTTCATTTTTTTTCTTCTGATCAGAAAAGAAAACATTTTTGTGGTTCCTACAAGGACCATGGGACCTAGGCCTGGTGTCTCCTGTGGAGAAGCCATGTCATGCTGGTCTCACCTGGGGGAACCAAGTTCTCACTCTCCTTGCTCATCAGCAGAGTGAGGAGGTGGGAGCCTGGGGACACCTGCAGTGCAGAGGGAATGGGCAGGGGTGGGTGGTGGGCTGGAGTGTGGGCAGCCAGGGCAGCTGGGCCAGCTCCACAGCCCTGGGAGACTTGATACCCACTCCCTCAGGACAGAGGGCAGCTGCCTCTCCCAAGCAGGACGGGATCAGTGGTACCAGGAGTTCACTCCTGGTTGGCCACCATGCCCCCAGGTCTCCGCACAGCCCAGGGTAACAGTACTGTCAGTAATGACCAACTCGTATGATGTGTAGAGTGTCTCTCGTGTACCCAGTACAGGAGAGCCTCTCCAACAACCCCATGAGGTCAGTACTATTATCATCCCCACTTTATAGATATGGGAACTGAGACTCAGAGAGATACAGCTCATGCAGCTGTAAATGGGAGAGATGCCCAGGCTTCATGAGTCCCTCTTACATGGGATGTGGGGCCTTCACCCGAGACCCCAGGCTGGTCCTTCAGCTGTTTGTTCTGGGCTCCACCAGTAACCCCTGGCCCCTTACCAGGTGGCCCCTGACAGGCCAGTGATGTAGCTGGCACAGTTCAGGAGGTTCAGCTTCTGCAGCCCCAGCAGGTGGCCATACATGGCAGTCATGGATCTTGTTCCACCCCCAGTGGCCATGATGGCTATGAGCGGTACCTGGGGACACAGAGAGGCAGACTGTTCAGGCAATGCTGGATGGAGAAGCCTGGGAGTGACAGACAATGGAGGAGGGAGAGCTGGTACACAGAGCAGAGAGTGGGGTACTGAGTGACTTGAAAATTGTCTTTCACAGAGTGGCTGGCCAGCCAGGAGGTCTAGAATTAGACCTTAGCTCAAATCCAATAGTTGGTGTCAGTAAAGGCCTCCAAAGCCTCACACGGGCGTAGTAAATCAGGTCTTGTCTGGAAGAGTCCTTAGCACTGTTAGTCTAGCCCTGAGTTAACAGATGCTGAAACAGAGGTACAGGGGGCTGGGTGGCTTGTTCAATAACCCAGCTTGTACATGATTCCGTAATGGTTGCAAGTTGATGGTCTCCTATAGAGGGATTTGATGTGAGGGCATCAGCCTGGTGCATGGTATGCGCCTAGTATATACCATATGTGTAAGAGGAGGAAGTGAATGTCTGACGTGTGATGGGGCAGGGTTGTCACCTCTGGGTTGACACAGGTTTACTACATGTGCCCTGATATGCTTCCCTAATGATGGGAGGAGGGGGGTCTCTGCCAAGACTTCTCTATCTGTTTTCATTTGAGGGGAGACTGAGATCCTTCTGTTGGCTAAGTGCCGGTGCAGCCCTCCTCAGGCACAAGGTCTCCATTCACACCGATGGTCGGCCTCAGAAGGCGACACTCGGAGGGCTGCCCTGCTGCAGAGGGGACAGTGGGCCTGTCTTACCGGGGAGCTGACAGAGGGCTCCAACAAAGGGACCATTGTCTGCGCCATGGGAAGAAGCTAACCATGGGAGTGGAAGCTGCTTCTCTCCAGCTTCCGCCTGCTGTTCTTTCTGGATGTGTGTGTGTATGTGCATGCTTTGGGGAAAGGGGAATTGAAGAATGAAGGTCCCAGGGCCTTCTGGGTGGCGGTGTGGGCTGTGGGAGAACTGTCACATGCTTTCTTGGCTGGAAGAGGAGGCCATTTGTCACCTCAGGATCTTTTAGTGCTCCTTCCTTTCTCTCTCCACTCTGATCTCCCCTCCCCTTGTGAACACAACTGAATCATACCCAACACAGCCCTTACCTGGACCTTAGCACCAAGAGCAACCAGGACAGGCAACGCCGAGGCGGCCTGGGCAGGGAGGGGCCGGGGAGCAGACATCAGGGTGCGGTGTCCTCAGAAGGACAAGTTCAGAGCAGGCACTGAGCCCAGGCGGCTGACCTCTGCTTACCCACCTCGTCCATCTGCAGGTCTTCCTCCAGCTGCAGCACCTGCTTCAGCGCCTCAGCCACCACCACATTCCGCTTCTGCAGGAACTCCTGCTCTTCCGGGCATAGGCTGTAGCCCAGCCGCACGTCCAACATCTGGGGGCTGTGGGGACAGAGGACTTGGCTGAGCAGACCTATAGGCTCCACCTCCATGGAGAAGACACGGCTTTAGGGTCTCTGCTTTTTCATCTGTCACATAGGGCTAATTGTGCTTAACTTCTAACACTGTCTTCAGGACTTAATGAGGTAACAAATATAAAGGTCCCAAAGCTTTAGCTCGTGCATTGAAAGCAGGTATTTGACAAAATTAGGGACTCATTGAGCCCTCTACCTCCTCAGCAAGATCTGGAAAGTCCAGAAAGGCTTCCCCTGGCACCTTCTATAGACCGAGGCCAGACATGGGGACAAGGGTCTCTGAGGTCCTTCTGTCACTCTCTCGGGACAAAGCTCTATAGTAAGAGCTCTTCTGAGCCAGATAAACATGGCCCAGTTCTCATGGAGCTCACACTGTTCCTTAATCTCTTCCTGTTCCTGAAATAATAATTGTCCTGTGGGTGTGTGTGCAGTTGACAAAAACCCTTCACCTCCCTGATCTCACCATGTCACCCCCCAGGTCTGCAAGGCAGGAGGGGCAGGAGCTACGCAGCATGACCAGTGCCTGTCCTCTGTGTATCTCAGACCTGCCCTGAACAAGGCCACCTCCTGGCCTGGCATCCAAGACCCATGTGACCTGTCCAGCCTCACCTCCAGCTGCTTCCTGGAAGGGTCCATCGGCTTTCCAAGCTGAGGAGCCCTTTTGGTTCTGAGCCTTTGCACAGGTCCTTACCTTCACTGGATGCTTCCTTCCTCTGCTTACCTACATCCCTGCATCCTCCAAGGCCCAGCCCCTCAGTGACTCGAGGCAGATGGACTTTGACACTTTGAGATCTGAGTCACTAACAAAGTCACACCTCTTTGATGGCAGGGCCTGGGAATTCTTCCATCACGTTCTCCCATGGCTACCATGGGTCTGCAGACACAACTGTGAGGAAATAACTCTTTCCTCGACCTCAACAAGGAATGGATAATAGACCAATGATAATCATAACATCAGTTGATATTTGCTGAGTGTCCCACTTGCCAACAGATCAGTGGGTTCTTGACATGTGTTATCTATCTCACTGGATCCTCAAAGCAACCAACAATGGTCATTACTCTTGGTATTGCTCCAATTTACAGAGGAGAAAAACTGAGACTTAAAGAGGTTAAATAACCTCTGTCTAAGAGCAGAGAGCTAATCAAATTGGAAATGGAAATTATGATCACTTGATTTTGACAAGGGTGGGAAATTCAATAAAAAAAGAACAATCTTGTCAATGAATAATGCTGAGACAACTGGATAGCCACAAGCAAAAGAATAAAGTTGAGCCTCTATGTCACATTGTATATTAAAACAAACTCAAAATCAATCATAGATCTAAATATGAGAGAGGCCATAAAGCTTTTGGAAGAAAACATGGGAGTACATTTTCATGACTTTGGATTAGTTAAATACAACAACAAAAGAACAAGCAATACAAGAAAAAAATATATAGATAAATTGAAAGTCACCAAAATTTTAAATGTCTGTGCTTCAAGTACTGGACACAGTGGTCAGACAAGAAGAAAACACAAAAGGCATCCAAATTGGAAAGGAGGAAGTAAAACTTTCATTAGTCACAGATGACATGATATTATACATAGAAAACCCTAAAGACTCCACCAAAAAACTACTAGATTAATAAATGAATTTGGCGATATAGCAGGATAAAAATTAACACCCAGAAATCAATGCCTTTTTTAATACACCAATAATGAATTTTCAGAAAGAGAAACTAAACAAACAATTCCATTTATCATTGCAACAAAAAATTTAAGATACTTAGGTGAAAGACTTGTACTTGGAAACTATAGGACATTGAAAAAAAGAGATAGAGGAAAATATAAACAAGTGGGAGAATATACCATGTTCATGGATTGGTAGAATTAATATCATTAAAATGTCCATACCACCCAAAGCAAACTATAGATTCGATGCAATTCCTATTAAAATACCAATGGCATATTTCACAGGTCTAGAACAAAGATTCCAAAAATTTGTTTGGAACCAAAAAAGATCTCAGATAACCACAGCAATCTTGAGAAAGAAGAACAAAGTTGGAGGGATCACAATATCAGATATCAAGTTATACTACAAAGCCACTGTAATAAAAACAGCCTGGAACTGGCACAAGAACAGACATATAGACAATGGAACAGAACAAAGACCCCAGAAATCAACCCAAGCCATTATACTCAATATTTGACAAAGGAGGAAAGAGCATACAATGGAGTCAAGACAGTCTCTTCAATAAATGGTGTTGGAAAAATTGGACAGATACATGCAAAAAAAGTGAAACTAGACCACTAACTTACACCATATACAAGAATAAACTCAAAATGGGTAAAAGACTTAAATGTAAGTCATGAAACCATAAAAATCATAGAAGAAACCATAGGCAGCAAAATCTCAGATATCTCTCATAGCAATATCTGGATACATCTCCTAGGGCAAGGGAAAGTAAGGAGGAAAGTAAGGAGAAAATAAACAAATGGGACTACACCAAAATAAAAAGCTTCTGCACAGCCCACAGGGCTCAGTGACCTATGAACCAGGAGGTCACAATTTGATTCCTTGTCAGGGCACATGCCCAGGTTGTGAGCTCGATCCCCAGTGAGGGGCATGCTGGAGGCAGCTGATCAATGATTGTCTCTCATCATTGATGTTTCTATCTCTCTCTTTCTCTCCCTTCTTCTCTGAAAATCAATTTAAAAATATATTTTTAAAAAGCTTCTGCATAGCAAAAGAAACCATCAACAAAGTAGAAAGGGAGCCCACTGTATGGAAGAACATATTTGTCAATGATATATATCTGATAAAGAGTTAATATTTAAGACAGGGTCCTCAAACTACAGCCCACGGGCCACATTTGGCCCGCCGAGGACATTTACCAGGCCCGTCGGGTGTTTTTGCCGCCACCTGTCCTGCTTAGCAGCTGACTCATCCCGGGACCGCAGTGCGCATGTGTGGAATGTTTTTTTTTTTAAAACTATAGTCTGGCCCTCCAACTGTCTGAGGGACAGTGAACTGGCCCCTGTTTAAAAAGTTTGAGGACCCCTGATTTAAGATATAAAAGGAACTCATACAACTTAACAAAAGGAAGACAAACAATCCAATTAAAAAATGGACAAAGGACCTAAATAGATACTTCCCCAAAGTGGACATACAGATGGGGAGACATATGAAAAAATGCTCAAAGTCACTGATAATCAGAGATGCAAATTAAAACGACAATGAGGTATCACCTCACACCTGCCAGAATGGCTATCATCAGCAAATCAACAAATGACAAGTGCTGGTGAGTATGTAGAGAAAAGGGAACCCTAGTACACTGCTGGTGGGAATGCAGACTGGTGCAGCCATTATGGAAAACAGTATGGAGTTTCCTCAAAAAATAATTTGGAACTGCCATTTGGCCCAGTGATCCCACTTCTAGGAATATAGCCTAAGAAACCTGAAACACTATTCAGAAAAAATGGATGCACCCCTATGTTCATAGCAGTACAATTTACAGTAGCTAAGATCTGGAAACAGCCCAAGTGTCCATCAGTAGATGAGTTGATTAAAAAAAAGCTGTGGCACATTAACACCATTAAATACTATGCAGAAGTAAAAAAGAAGGATTTTTAATCCTTTGAGACAGCATGGAGGGACCTGGAGAGTATTATGCTAATAAACCAGTCAGAGAAAGACAAGTATCACATGATCTCACTCATATGTGGAATCTAGTGAGCAAAATAAACTGAATAACAAAAATAGATCTAGAGACATAGAAGCATGGAGCAGACTGTCGAATCTCAGAGGGAAGGAAGATAGGGGAGGGGGGGTGGAAAGAGATCAACCAAAGAACCTACATGCATATATGCATTGCCCATGGACACAGACAATAAGGTAGTGAAGGCCTGGGGTGGAGGTTGGGTTCAGGTTAGAAGGGGTCAATGCGGGAAAAGGGGGACATATGTAATACTTTCAACAATAAAGATTTTTTTTAAAAGAATCTAAAAAGATAACGACCAGAAAAAGAGAAAATATTTGCAAATCATATATCTGACAAGGTATTTGTATTCAGAAAACACAAAGGACTCTTACAACTTTAGGTAGAAGGCAGACAACCCATTTTAAAAATGGGCAAAGGATTTGAATAGACATTTCTCCAAAGAACATGTACAAATAGCCAATAAGCTCATGAAAAGATGTTTAACATCATTAGCCATCAGGGAAATGCAAATCAAAACCACACCGAGATACCACTTCACACCCCTAGATTGAACAGATCAGAGAGACAGACAGAAAGAGGGTACTTTACCAGGGTGTAGACTTCATGTGCAATTCACAGTTCTCTCCCTGAGACATGAAACATGAAAACTTGTCAGTGATGACAATTCAAAGCCAAGTGATCCCAGTCAAAGAAGTGCAGAATCACCACACTGTCTACTTCCTGACTTGACTCAGCTCACATGTGTGCACACACACATACGCTAATATGCACACATGCATGCACACACATGCTCCATCCCCACACCCTCTTCTGAACCTGCCCTGCCCTATCTTCCTTAATTTGGCCTCTGTACCCCCTCTTTGGCTCCATACTGCACTTCAGCATTTCCTACACCATCAGACTCCTCTATCCTGCCTGTGGGACCCCATGAGTCACCTTCCCCAATATGTCCCCAGGCTCTTCCCATCTTCCTGCCACAGGAGCTCCAGGCTAAGCTGCTCAGGCCCCTCCCCAGACCCAAGCCCTCACTCACCACAGGCAGAGTCACCGCCTGGCCATCCGTGAGGCAACCCAGGGGTTGGCTGACAGGGCCTTTCTTCCTGTGCGCACCACAGCAGCAGAGCTGGGAGGAGGCGTGGTTCTGTGAGTGAGGTGAGGGGCTCCTTTGGCGACCCTCTGCCCGGGTCCCCCACGCCACCCCCTGACGCCGCCTCATACCCCACAGCTCCACTGTCTTCTGGCCACGTCCGCTTGCATCTGGGACTGGAAATACTTGGGGTAGTGGAAGCAGGCGGGGTTTGGGCAGCAGGGCTCTACGTACTGCGGGATGCGCTGGGTGTGCTCGAAGGACTCCGTCACTGTTACCAGGAGGTCTTTCCCTGGAAGAGGGGACAAGAGGGCTGAGAGCCCCAAAAGCCTCTCATAACTTGGCCCAGTTAAAAGCCCAGCTGGAGGTGCTCAGGACAGGGGTTTAGAACTACCTGGGGCACTGGTTAAAATGCCCAAGAGAGTCTCATTCTGTAGGAAGGGCCAGCCCAAGGCTTGCATGTGATGCTGACAGATGAGGCCCCCAGAAAGCCCTCTGAGGTGCTGAGTCCTCCGAGGTTCTGCTTCTCCCACTGCAGTGAGAGCAGCCCTCACCATCCCATCAGTTTGGGGTAGTGGCCTCTTCCTCCCTTCCTCACCATGTCTGTGGGGCCAGGCTGCTCCCCTCTCTTGGGACAGGGCTAGGAGTCCTTGCATGGGTGTCATGGGGTGGAGCGGTGAACAGGAGATGTTTATGGATCTCTTAGGTCCCTGCCAGCTACCAAATGCTAGGACTCTCTATGAATTGTCATCTCGCCAGAGGAAGGGGCACAGCCAGAGGGGACCTGGGCACTGTTAGTGTCCGCCCACCCCGGTGCTGACCACTGCACCAGATCTAGCAAACCCCTGGTGTGGCAGGGGTATCGTGCAGACCAGTGTGAGCAGTGTTGTGCCACTGACCCCTGACCCATGGTGCAGGGCAGTCCCGGGAGGCTCTGAGGGTTATGTGGGTGCCTGGAAGACCATGCCCCTTAAAGAGGGGTGGGGGATGTGGATACAAGGGTTCACAACCCCTGAGGATGAGGTGATACTGAGGCATCTCCCACCAAGCTCTTTGTTCCCCAGCTGAGCCCAGGGCAGCTGGCAGGAGTGGGAAGCAGCCCTCCCCGCAGCAGGCAGAGACAGTCAAAGGACCCACTTCTCCCACGCTTCCTCTGCCTTCTGGATTCTGCATGAACCTCCAGGCGGGAGACTTGCCGAGCCTGCAACAAAGAAGAGGGGGTCATCCCTAGCATAGGCTATCCCTGCTCTGAGTGACCTGACCTGGGAAGCCTGGTCACCTGGTCATTGCATTTTCTGAACCCAACCAAACCCTATCACCTTACTCAGAGATTGAGTATTGGAAAATGAAGCCTCCTGAGAAACCTATGGCTCGGTTCTGCCAGGGGTCACATTCTCAGTGCAGATGGAGGGTGGGACCCGAGGGAACCTTCCTCCTTGGGGCTTTGAAAGTGAGTAACTTCCAATGAAAGGGCCTTCTCAAGAGGCAGAGGCAGGTCAAATGTCTCCACCACAAACTCCCAAAGACCGATCTTTGGGGGAGAGATTTTGAATCCTGAGATTTTAGATGCATCTAATTAAAATGGCTGTATCAACAGCTGAACTACGGAAACCTTTTTTGTAATGAACTTGTGCCTATGGAGAGATGGGGGTTGGGAGGAAATGGAACTGAGACTAATTCTGGGAAAAGGCTACTTCTCAGTGGGCTCTGGGACAGGGTCCCAGCTGGGCCCAGTGTTCGCTCCCATAGTCTGTTCCCCTGAGAGCAGCAGCCACTTGTGGCCTCTGGAGTTACAGGAACCTGGAAGGACAATTACCACCAGCACGCCGTTGGTGATGAGGGTCTCAGGTGGAGAGTGACTGAAAAACAAAATGAGAACTCCTGGTCAGTTATATCCGTCCTGACTGCTTCCTCACAAAGGTGACAAAAGCCAAAATAGGATCAGTATGAGATAGCAGAGCCTTCCTGGTCCTTGTGGAAAATACTGACTTAAGAAACCTTAGATTCATAGATTGTCAAGGAGACAACTGGCATACGTTTTAAATAGAATGTCCAGAAAAATATAGATTTACAAGTTAGAAGGAATAGAAGAGTTTTTATTTATGCCCTCTCAAAGAATAGCTGTTCTTCTTTTTTAACAGAACATTATATTTATATAATTATATTTAATATACAAGTATATTTAATATACAAGTTTGATAAAACCAAAAAGTAAAACACCAGAGTAAAATAGTAACAAAAAACATGGTATTTCATTTGCAATGCATGAGAGATGGTTAACATCTTTAGCCATAAACAAGCTCTTAAAAACCAGTAACAGACACTATAATAATGCAAGGAAAATGGAAAAAATAAAATGAAAAAATACAAGTGATGATTAAGCATTGAGCATATGTGACTTTGCTGGGATGGCTGTTCTTAATGTCCAACCAGATGAAAGGCAGTTTGGGGATAAACAGGCTACAGGAAAAGGCCAGACCACCAGCTAGAGCAGATGTAAGTAGTTCTGGTAGAGAAACTGGCCCATTCTCCGTTCTGCGCTTTATTTCATTTATGTGTTTAACAAACAGTTCTGACCCTAGCAGAAAGGGGCCTGGTGAACAAGAAATGTCCTTGTGTTATAGAGCCCAATGCTTATGTCTCCATGGTACCACTTAGCAGTCCACTTAAGCCCAAGGTGACTGTCTCCAGATCAACTCTAAGCACCAATTTTGACATGTTTCATTTGCAAGCCACTTTCTAATTCAGCCAAGGATACCCACCCTAAAATGCCTGTCCAATCAAGACCTGAAAAGAGAGCCCAGATTTTCTTTAATGTGAAATGAAGTTGATTTTAAGTTGTCATTCTGCTCTTGATAGGGAATGAAGCACCTCAAATACTGTAATCCCTCACTTAATGCCCTTGAGAGGTTCTTGGAACTGCAGTTTATTTTAATATGGGCCAATTGAAATAAATAAGAGTAAAATTTCTATATCATCTCATCATTATAGCGAAATGACAAGTGATGTTGAAGACATTATCCGAGGACTTGCTGTAGATCCAAGAGGCCCCTAGCAGAGGACCTCTGAGTGGAATGTGACAAGCCCTCTTGTTCTAGCTCATTCCTCTCATCCTCCCCGTCCCTGGCTGATCATAAATCCAGAGGGCTCAGCTCTGCCAGTGCTATGAAGAGGGGAGCAGCCAGCTGCCCCATCGCAAGGCACACTGCCGTCCTGGGCAGGCTTGTCCCCCTGGGCAGGGGACCTGCTGTCCTCCGTTACTGCCCCTCCTCTTCCTTCTCTCTTTATCTTCTTGTCCTTCCTATCCTTCAGCTCTGTGTCCCCAATTCCACTGGAGGCCACAGCATAGTCAGACCTCCAGGACCCTGGATCATTCTTCTCATTGAACATGATGAGAAATAGCCCACATGTTGGGTCAGAGCCTCCCCCTCATTTGGTTCCAGAGTAGACCATAGAGGGGGACAGGAGGCAGCCTATGCTCTAGGCCAAAGTTTGGGGGAGTTGTTCTAACAGTTCTGGGCCAAGGAGGAGACCCCTTGATCCTGACCTCTTTCCCTGCCTGGCCTCAATAAGCCCTGATCACTATGGTGGCAGGAATTCTTCCAGAGGCCACACTCAGGAAGGCAGGGGAGCTAAAGCAAGGGGTTGGCCAGAGTATTATACCTTTAAAGCAATACTGGTGTCAGTAGAACAGGATGAGTAGGAATGGGACCCAGGCGCCTGCTGTATTTAAAGGCTTTCAGTGATTCTAACACAGTGAAGAGTCTGAGGTGAGTGCCAGGGGAGAGAGTGGAAGAGGGGAAGACAGCAAATGAAAGTCAACTGAAATGCAATAGGGGGTCAGGACTGTGGGCTACTCACCTCTCCTCCAACAGGAATTCCACCTCCAGCTCCTCCATGCCCTGGGTGGTGGGGGGAGGGGAGGGCAGCTGTGAGCTGTGAGCTGTGAGCTGTGAGCTGTGAGCTGCCCCAGGAGCCTCTGTGAAGCTGCCCCATCCTCCCCACGAAGCTATCCTGCTAACATAGAGTGGGGGCCGCTGCCCCTGGCTCTTGTCCTCTCTACCTTCTGCTGTCCCCAAGTCTTTAAAGTCAAACACATTGCTGACCACGCAGGGGAGGGTTAGGGGAGAGGGATGACCCCCAACTCCAGCATGAAACTCTTATACCCAGAACATTTCCCTTTCATCTTCTATCCCCATTATTCTACTTCATCATGGTCTCCTGCCTTCCCAAAGGGCTGTGCCAGGGGCAAGAGAGAGCTGTGATATGTCCCCCAGAAATCTCAGCTCTGAAGGGTAGGGGCCTCCCTGCCGGTCCACAGTGGGCATTCATGTATTCGTTGAATGAGTGAATCTATAACATTCTGGTCCTTTCCAGCTCAGACTTTCTCTGACTTGCAGATTCACCCTCCTTTACTCCGACTGTCCTCTGTCCCCTGGGGCTCTCCCAGCAGCAGGACCCCGAGGGAAAGGAAAGAGGAAAGGGAATCAACACTATGGCATCTCTATTCTGTACTGTGACCAATGCTAGGTGCTTTAGCCACGTTTTCCCAGTTAAGTCTCACAGTCACCCTGTGCGGTAGGTACTAATATCACCATTGTATGGATAGAGGAATTCAATAATTTCCACAAGGCCATAAAGCTAGTAAGCAATAGCGCTGGGGTTTGGTCAGCAGTTATCTTTCTCTGACTTGGCTGTTACACAGGGAGAAGCCCATGGAAAAGCATCATGGGAACCACCAGCTGCCACTCTTGAAGCAGGAGGCTGAGGGGCTTGGCAGCTGTACCAACCTCTGGGTTGAGTGGGAACTTCACATGGGTTTTCTTCCTGAAGCAGAGCTTGGTGAGGTCATAGAGAACTGTCAAGAGATGGTCATCTGGTGTCACTGCATCTTCATCGCAGACGCTCAGCTCTAGCACATTCTAGGGGAGAAAGCAGGGTACAAGTCTGGTTACTATGATTGCACTGATCCATTGACCCATTCTCAGGACAAGGGGCCTGACCTCAGTCCTAGCAAGAAGGTGGGTCTAAGGGACAGGGACCAGCACAAAGGTCCTTGCTTAGAAGTGAGACACATTTGTAGGGAAATGAATTTAAAGAGGAAAGTGTCTACTCTAACCTTTCCAACTCTCTAATACCTTCCTGCCCCTCTGCTCTGACTCCCCTATTGAAGGATTTTGCAAGCTTGCCAAGAGTCTGTGAAGTGTGAGGGATTTCATTTTACCTGAAAGAAGAACAGAAGGGCAGAGCAAGGACCACTGCAGGATATGAAATGTGCTAGTATTCAGCACCAGGGCCTCAGGAGCTGAAGATAGCCCCTGTGGTGTTAGAAAACCCAAATGAGGGAAGCTAACATGTTAACATCCAGGGAGTGTTGTGCCAAAGATCATAGGCATTCCGATTCTTGATGGGGTAGGGGTGAGGTGTTGGAACTCCATTCTTTGGCTCATCAGCTCCTAATGAGATCTCATGGAGGGCCCCAAGGCAGCATGTCAAGAGTTGAGCACCTACCCCATCATCTGACTGAACTCTGAGGTCAATGGTCTCAGGTGACATGGATTAACTTCTGAGGCCTCTTTTTCTAAGGATCCTGGGACATGTGGGCAGGAACTGGGTTTGCCTCTTTGGTCCCTGTTTGGTGGACATGAGGTGGTTCTGGGGCTTTGCAACTGAATGAGATCTGTGACCTTGTAATTACTAGAAACCCAAGTATGTCCAGAACCAACCCAGTAGCCCCCTAGATCTTTAGACAAAGGAAGCCCAAATTCTAATTTCAAGATGGCCAATTGAGCCCACATAGAAATCTCCTTCTTTTGCCAAAACCACATATATGATAGCTATTTTTAAAACAATAAATACAAAAAGTACTTGTCATGAACCAAAAATGCCTAAACTATGAAAGCAGGTCACTGGATAGAGCTCCCAGGTCTCAGGTGTTCAGATGGTTGATGCCTCCATGAAGAGGCCGAGTTTCTCATAAGGAGCACTCTGCCTAGGCTGCCATAACTCAGGGTGTCAAAGGAGAATTCTCCTGCAAGGAGATGGGAACTCTACTTAGAGTCACCATATATCTGAATAGGACCAACAGCACAAAATAAATCAACAAATGTAAGAACACACACACAAGGAATTAGAAAGAATAAAGCAATCTAAAAAAAAATTATGATAGAGATAGAATTAGACTGGCCTTAGACCTAATGAATAGAATGGCTTTTCTCTTTGTGTATTCTCCTACTTGCAGTATGTTCTGGAAAGTACTGGAAACACACTATATTTGGGGACAGGAGACACCCAGTTCCAGAAACAATTAGGTAGAAGGACAAGAGAGACAAGAAAGAAGGTGGAAAGATAAGCAGGCTCAGAGAAGGACAAATATGAGACAGGCTGAAAGGAATGGATGAGTAAGAAGACAAGTCAATAGGAGGACAGAAGTAGGTAGAAAGAAAGACAAATGGGCATAAGAAGGACACATAAGCAAGGAGAAGGATAAGCAGGCAAAGAGGGGAGTAGAAATGATGGCAGGGCAGACAGGGGCAGTCCTCCACATCTCACCTTCACTTGGCTCTGGATCTGGAAGTTGAAGCTTTCATTCCACTCTGGGTTTGGGCAGTTGGAGATAGTCCTAGTCCTCAGCTTTTCATGAGAAGCGGTAGGCAGCCAGAGGCTCACATAGCAGTCTGTCTGGCTCACTGTCCAATGAAGACAAGGGGGCGAGGGAAGTGTGAGGTGCCAACCCAGGTCCAGAGAATAGAGTGCAGAGTCAGAAGGGAACTTCAGGCAAGTCACTTCCAGAGCAAGAAGGCCTTGTCTCAGCTTCAGGTCCTCTCCTAACTCATGAGTCTGACTCAGCAGAAATTTTGTTCCAGAACCCTAAGACAGCCACAGACTGCAGGCTAGATGTTTCACATAGGTCAGTGGTCAGCAAACTCATTAGTCAACAGAGTCAAATATCAACAGTACAATGATTGAAATTTCTTTTGAGAGCCAAATTTTTTAAACTTAAACTTCTTCTAACACCACTTCTTCAAAATAGACTTGCCCAGGTCATGGTATTTTGTGGAAGAACCACACGCAAGGGGCCAAGGAGCCGCATGTGGCTCGTGAGCCGCAGTTTGCTGACCACTGACATAGGTGGACACAGGTCTCACTGACTGTTCTCATGGACACACATGGCCTCTGACTTTTATCAGAAGCACCCTGCCTCTCTGCTTTGAGACAAGACATGGATGCATGGTTTTCTCTCTGCTAGGGAAAGATCTGGAGGACCAGCCCCAAAAGGTCCAGTTTTACCTCTTGCATTAACCCAGGGCACCAGGGGAACCAAAGTAGGGCTCAGCTCTTCCTCTGGGCTGAGGAGAAGCAGGGATTAGAAGGGGCATAGTCTATTGGGAGTCAGCCCAGAGGACCACAGTGGGAAAGGGCTTAGGGGGGGAACAAGCTATTCAGTAGGATCTAGGAGCAGAGGCCACCATCTACATACAACTACATATCTTAACTACACCTGCTGGGCTCTTCATACCTACATTGGTCTTCCATGGTGAGGTGTGTGACCCAAGAAACCATCACATGGAGCCACATACTTTTTTCCCATTTGAAATGAACAGTCCAAGTGTGTTGATTCTGGATGTGTTCTGAAGAAGGGACAAGGGCTGTGATCCCAATAATCCCTCCCAAAGTGGAAGAAGGCCTCCTAGGCCTTTTGGTTGGAGCACCAGAAGGCACAGGGTGAAAAGGAGCAACCCAGCCTGGTGCTCTCTTTCCATTCTACCTGGGAAGAGGGAGAAAGAGGTGCCATGGATGCTCTTGTTACTCTCCCAGCAACCTGCTAAGGCTAATTCCCAGGGCTCACACCAGATACACAGAAAATGAGTAAAAGGCAATAGTTTCTAGTGTCAGAGAGTCCTCTAGAGGTAAAGATGGTGTGGGCATGGGAGTTCTGTACTGGTAAGACTGATCCAATTGTTACCAATGATGTTCTGTGAGAATGGAACCAGAGGTGTGTATCCCCGGACTGACTTATTCCTACAATGCCACCACACTGAGAACTTTACCAGAGTTCTTCACCAGGGAATGCATCACAAGCACCCCTAGCTTCTGATGTTATCCCCAATGTCTGGCTAATCTCTGAGAGCTTACTACTCAGTGAATTGGAATTTGCAGACCTCCTGCCATTGAATAAGGGTGAGATGACACTGTCCTTTATATGTCATACTCATCATTTAATTCAGACACAAAGAATGACCAAAACCCAACAGAATAAAAAAATAAATAATGACTTCATCATCCCCATCATCTCCTCTGTGGCCAATCTGCTGTTTACTCCTCATCGGCAACTCAGGTGTCCAGGCCAGACACCAAGGATTGTCTTTGACTCTTGTATTGAGTCACTTTAACTCCTTTGATCTCTCCAGCCCATCTACATCTCCTTACTGGCACTGCCGCTCCTTGCTGCAGGCCACCTTCATCTCTGCTGCCTCTTCCCCACTAGGTACCCTGTCTTCTGTCTTCCTCTACTCTGATTTTTTCTCTCAAGAGAAACCAGAGGGATCTTTTTAGATCAGACCATGTCACTCCCCACCTGCCCTCTGGAAGGAGTCCCGACTATTCAACAGGGCTGCCCTGCCAATTTCCCCAGCTTCAGCCTCATTTATCCACTCTCCCTACAACCCAGCCTGTGCCCTGCCCCCAAACACACACACATACACATGCACACACACACACATATGTATGTACACACAGAGGTGCTCACACTTGCACTTGAGACTCTAGCAAAACCCAGTCACTTGTAGGTCTCACAAGGTGCCATGCCATTTTGTCTTTCCTTCTGCCTAGAACACCCACCCTTCCCTTGGCCAGCCCCTTTGGGTTTCAGAAGGAACCTCTGCTGGAAACCTTCCCTGAGCCCCCACGCCTGGGCCAGGTGCCCCTCTTCACCTGGAGCCCTCTGCTCTTCTCCTGGCAGAGCATTAGCTAACAGTGCACCCGGAACACTGGCAGGCCGGAAGACCATGTGTCAGCGCTTGGACGAGATATTTGCTGAGTAAATGAATGCAAGTAAAAGCCCAACTTCCTGCTATTGGCCTAAACGAGTACCCCAGATTTCTAGGCTGAGTCACCGCAGACAAGTATGAAAGCTGGCGTGCCTAATCCCTCTGCCCACAGGGAGCCTCCCTATGGACTTACTCAGCCCTCCAGGACCCCTCTTGCAGCTTTTTCTGGATACTGGCGCTCCTCTTGGGCCTGTAACCTCCTCCATGGTCTGCCTTCTGTACACTAGAAGCCTACAGGCAGCGAACCTACCAACTGCGCACCCATTTGCTTAGCATGATATAATGGACCCTGTAAAGGCCCCTTCCTCCTCAAATCCCTTTCCTATTTCAGTCCATGCCTAAAATTCTCCCGTTAAACCCATTAAATAAAATCTCAGCATTTTTGGCCTGGAAGAGACAGGGCTGATCAGACACCCACACTTCAAGGGTTAATTTGTTTTTCAGTCCTTATGCAGAGAGCGGTTCCCACCTCTACCCCAACAAGCTGGGAAGGAGTAGAATGCAGCCCAAAGAAGAGGTAATCTGGAGAGGGAGGGGTAATGGAGGAAATCCGGTGGGGCCCAGATGGCAGGTGTCATTAGCTGACTATAAGGACAGGGACCATCATGTTTGCAATGAAGAATAATGGTTAAGCAACGGTGACCCAATTCTGAGAGTTTCAGGGACTACAGGGGATTTCCTAGGCATAGATTCGTTCTAATCCTCTCACAGTGACAGAGGGCTTGGTCATCTGATGACATGTATCCTTTCCTGGAAGGTGGGTGGCAAAAATGATGCAATGATCTCCACAGATGCTGAGAACACTGTCTCACTAATACCTCTATAGATACCTGCCTCATACCCCTTGGGGTGCTAGTTTTCATTTTAATTTATTTTCCCAAGAGTAATAAAAACATTTTATAGCTAGGAGGCTTCTGGGCAGACTCCCTACCAGTTCTGGCCCAGGTCTGAGCAGCACACTTTCTGACATGCAGGAGGAGGGGGTAGAGGGATCATCATCGCTGAATCTTAACTCTCAATCTCATCCTTTTCAGGCTCCTTGAACTCCTGCAAACTCAGACACACATTAGAGGTGGAAACAGAGAGTAACATGCTTTTGATGCAAGCCAGAAGGGAACAGTTTAGGACAAGGGTAACCCAGGACCTGGAAGGCATCAGGATAGTCTCAAATCTCACCTGGCAAGGCAGCAACAGAACCCAACGTGAAGACCAGACACCATGTCTCCGGGCTGGCACCCAGACACTATGCATGCCCAACCCTGCTCCTCAGGGGGAAATGAATAAAAAATCAACAACTAGGGGTGCTCAAAGGGGACCAGATACCCTCAAAAGGCAGCCTGTGTGCCAAGGATCATGTGGGGAAGGGGGAGACGGGATGGTGGAGCAAGACCTCAGCCCGTTTCTCTGGCTGTCTGCTCCTCCATCCCTTACCTTTGGCAGGGGTGTGACAGGGAGAAGACAGAAAGACCCTGGACAACGGGAAGGTCTGAGCACACGGGTATAGGCAGGGCTGGGACAGACACACTCAGAAAGGAGCAGAGGCCGGTGTGCAGCTGCGGGTGTGTGAAAGCCGAGGCTGTCCTTGAGGGGAGTGGGGTAAAGTGTGGCATGGGCAATAGAGGTGAAAGAGGCAGGTAGGCCCCAAGCCTGTGGGACACTTTCAGACTCCTCGGATCACTCCTGGTGGGCTGGGAGGCCTTGAGAAGCCTGAGGAGAAATCCCTGGCCCTTGGCTGGCCCTTTCCACAAATCTAGGCCCAAGCTGGACTCTGGCTCCAACTGCTCCTGCTGGCATGGGCTCTGGACACTCACCATCCAGGGGACTTGGTTTGAATCTTGTCTGATCCCTTTGCTTTCTCTAGGGTTCCAGGGCCCTCCCTCCTCTACACTCAACCCTGCACAGCAGCAGCAGCGACAGCTTCTCAGCAAGTGTCTCAGCCTCTGGCCACCTGTGCTCCAGCACAAGCTGCACAGGAGCCCTGGGAAGTCATGCAATTCCTCCCTCAAGAACTCAGGCGCCACATCACCTAGATCCTGATCTCTCCTCTGCCTGGCTTCCTCCCTCTCCACCACTGGCCCTGCCTCCTTCTCCTGGCTTGTTCCCTCGACTCCCCAGCTCTCCAGACCTGGGATCCAACACTTTCATTAACCCTCAGGTGTAAAATGGGCCTCAGCACTACCCTCTGGTTGTGGGAAGATCAAATGGTGTTTGGATGTCTCGCCTAGGCTGGCCCCCAGCAGGTGCCTGGGGATATATTCCTCTCTCTTCTTCAGGATGGCCCCTCTCCAGACTGGTCTCCCTGGGCCTCTGGATGCTCACAGCCCACCCCTCTCAGACCCGGGTCCCCAGTGAGCCTTCCTTAGCTACTGGCAGTTTTCATTGTCCTCCTCTGGGTCTTAATTATGTAGTGACAAGGTTAGAATGCCATACTCTATGACTATTCTATAATCACTTTGGGCAGAGATGTCCCTGGCTTAGCAGCTCAGTTGGTTAGAGTGTCACCCCAATACACCAGGGTTACAGGTTTGATTCCCAGTCAGAGTGCATACAAGTATCAACCAATGAATGCATAAATAAGTGGAACAACAAATAGATGTCTCTTCCCCCCGCCCCCCCCCGCCCCACCTCTCTTCCCCTCTCAAATCAGTAAGTAAAAACTTAAAAAAAGTATCATGGCTCTTTGCATTCTCTGCCACTCTGACTTGAATCCCAGGGCAGTGAGAGTATAACAAAGCTTTGGGGAATCCTGGTGGCTGTTGGGAATTCCTGTGGGGTCACCAGTGAGTGGGGCACCCCCTCAGCAGTGGGGCCTTGACACTAAGCTTTCTCCTCTTTGAGGGAAGATGAAGGAAGCATTGAAAGGGGCTTTTGGTTCTCCTTATCTCTTGAAATGCCACCCAAAGCCAGGCATGGGGGAGCATCCTCCTTACCCAAATGCTGAAGCTAGAGACTTCCCTGGGTCCCCATGGCCTAGGCATGCTGCAGGGGCTGGGAAGAAGGGGAAGTTAAGGCTGCAAGAAAACGCTATATAAACAGCCCTGGTGAGTCAACCACACCATAGGGCCGACCTGCAGAACTGGGGGCTTTGGGGCTTTTGGCTCGGGCCCTAGAACTCAACATGGTAGCTGGGTCCTATGGAGGAGCACTGGGACTAGGCTGGCAGCTGGTCCCATGACACCCAAGGGCCTCTCCTTCCCTTTACCCCAAACAGTCCCTTAACTCATGTAGAGCAAGAAGTGCCCAGTATGGGGGAAGCTGGTGCTCCTGGAAATGGATACTAGGGAGAGGGCAGTGGAGGAGAGTGAGGTAACCGTGCTCTTGGACACAGGGGAACCATGGTAGTGCCAAGGTCACAGCTAATGGGAAAGGCATGAAAATCAATATAAACCCCAAAGTCTGAAATACAACCTGAGTGTAGAACACACACACACATACACACACACGCATGCATGCACGTGCACGCACGCATGCACACACACACACACCCCTGACCATTTCTCCATCCAGATCCAACAGGCAGAGGAGGAGGGAAGTGAAAGGAAGATACTCACCCATGTCAGCCTGCCGGACATTCTTCATCCGGATGACCCTCACTGTTAGCAGGTAGCATAAAGACAGCCCCTCCTGCAGATTGAGAGGACAGTGGACTCACTATCAAAGGGATGATGGCAGGTGGCCTTGATGGAGAGCAGCTCCAGCTGCCCTAGGCTCCCACTGCCTGGCCTCCAGAGGCCTCCACAGTCAACCTACACTTCTGGGCCCTGGAGGACTCTCTGGTCCCCAGGGGATCCAGGTATCAAGGTAAGGGGTTTCCTCTTAATCCCACTCTGAGCCAGCATATCTGGAAGAGGGATAGCTTTGTGCCTATTCTGTTCATGTCTTTCCTGTTTGAATCTAGGGATTTGAATCCCTTTCTATAAAAGTTTGGCTTAGATGAGTCTTTTTTCCAATCCACTCCCAACCTGTGTCCACAGCGGATGCCACTGATCTCCTCCAACTTACCAAGCGACTATATTTATAGAGGCCTCTGAACTGGAGCCTTTACACTCCACATAGTACACTCTGTGTGGCTAAAATTAGTTTATACTTTTTAAGAGGATACAATAACTATTCTCTATTTAAAATAATATTAGGGTTTTGGAAAAACAAAAGCATGAAGAAAAAGAGTCCCCATAATCTTACCACTCAAAAATCATCATGAAATCATTAAAAAAATTTAACATTATAATAATTATTTGTATGTTCAACCCAGACTGTCCACTGATAGCTCATTTGCCTTGACTATTATCGGAGACTAGAAGCCCGGTGCACAAAATTTGTGCACAGGTAGGGTCCCTAGGCCTGGCCGGAGATCAGAGCCAATCAGGGCCTCCTGCACAGGGGCCGCCGCCCCTCCCCCCCCCCCCCCCCCCCCCCCCGCCCTGCCCAGCTGCCAGCTGCTGGCCAGGGCCTTCCTTTGTTCCACAGCGCCCCCTGGTGGTCAGTGCATGTCATACTGAGTGGTTGAGACTCCCAGTCAGTGGAACTCTCAAGGGGACAATTTGCATATTAGCCTTTTATTATATAGGATAATACTATTTGTAATAGCTAGCATCTATTAAACACTATTTGTCAGACACTTCCTTGTTTCTAATCATCATAAAACCTTTGTAATACAGTATTTTAATATACTTTAAAATTTGAAATATAATTGACATATAACACTACTAGTTTTAGGTGTGCAACATAATGATTTGATATGATCACCACAATAAGTTTAGTTAACACCCATCACTGCACATAGTTACAATATTTTTTACTTGTCATGAGAACCGCTATCATTTTGATGTCTGTCCTTCCAGCCTCTCTTGGGGCTTAATTTTAACCAGCAACAATAGAATGACTGGGAAGGCTATTGCTTAGCCCCTGAGAGAGATGTAAACTAATTCGAGGGTCTCTTTCTCCTCTCTCCCCAACAACTGACTCAAAATCAGAATCAAAGCCAATCTGACAGTTAGTTTAAAGATTCTTTTGGTGAACACAGACAATAGGGTGGTGAAGGCCTGGGGCAGGGGGAGGGGGGCTGGAGGAAGTCAATGGGGGGAAAAAAGGGATGTATGTAAGACTTTCAACAATAAAGATTTCTATTAAAAAAAAGATTCCTTTGGTGAGATTAACTCTGAAATATTGACTATCTTCAATAACATGCTCTAACAGGGTTTTGTTTTGAGCTTTGTAACTTGGGCCAAAGGCCACACAGATCACTTCTCTTCTGGTTCTAGAAAAATGGCTGTGGCCTTTGGCCAGACCCCCGCTGGGCACAGTGGGTCTCTTATTTCTCACTCCACTCCTGGGCAGTGCGGTATCATGGCCTGATCTGGTAAGGAAGGAGGAGTCAGCCTGCACCCAGGAGAGCAGTTCTGGCATAGCCTGTTCCCACTGGCCCACTTTCTCAGAGAGCAAATAGAGGGCTCCAAGTGGGGAGCTGCCCAAGGCTTCAGCCAGGCAGGGGTCAGTCCTCAGGGTCATTTCATAGTGTTGAAGGGCTCTGAACTCAGGGCCATGGTCCTCTCGGCCATCACTACCCTTCTCCTGCCTCCAGGAGGGGCAGTCCTGGACCCTGCCCTGCTCTCTTGTGTCTTCTCTGGAAGGGAATGAGCCTAGTTTTAGGTGTGCAACATAATGATTTGATATGATCACCACAGCTACCCATACACTTGGCTTTCTTAATCTCGCTGGCTGCTGGTTCCCATCTGTAGCTTCTCACAGGATCTCACTGTCTTCCAAGAAAAGGTCTCAGCTGTCATCTACCCTGATGACTTCCATTGGCGTTGACCACTCAGCAACAATAACCACATCAGCGACCACAGGCTGAGATTCTGCCATCTGCTAAATGTTGTGTATACAACGTCTACATTTGTCTTGCTCAAACCTTACAACACCCCATGAAGCAGTTAGTAGCCTCACTTCATAGGTGGAGAGTCTGAGCCTGAGTCCTTTGACTCCAGGTACTCAGCTAGAATCAGAGGAGCCTAGCTTGAATCCAGTTCTAATTCTTAAGGCCATGTTCCTACCCATGACTATCCTGTCATCTCACCTGAAAGTGGCCCTCAGCAAACACAAAGACAGGTGCTGCTTGCTTCCATCTTCCCTTCCTTGGTCTTAAAATCTATTTTCCTGACAGATTCTTCTTTTTACCTTGAATTTCTCCAAAGCCCCAAAATAACCCCAAACTCTGACCATTTTTTCCATTGTTGTGCTCAACAGACAGAGCCCATGGCCTCTCCTTTTTAAACTGCCAGGGAACATTGGAGCTGGAAGAGCTCTTGGAGAAGTTTCCATTTTCTAGCAGCCACAGAAGGCTCCTTGTGGTCTGCCTTGAGCCTCAGGTCACACCTTCTAGCCCAGGCATTTGCAGGAGAGACCCAGTTTCAAAGCCCTCTACAAAGCCCTTTTCCATCTCCCAACAGGGAGAGGGAGCCCGGCGGGTTGGAGAGAGAGCCCAGAGCCCAGAGTAGGTGGGGGCTGCCCCAGCAGAGGAGCCCCATGTCTCTGGAGTCCACAATGCCCCCAGCCTCCCTGAGCCTGTCTCCTGCCTTTAGCTCCTGGCCCCACCTGCCCACCACTGCTTCCTCACCTCCAAGGCGCAGGTGGCTGAGGGTCTGCCAAGGGAGGAAGGCAGAGGGAACAGGGGACTCAGGTCTTGGGCCCAGAGGATTCCAGGAACCAGAGCTGTGAAAAATGACCTTCTCAGCTTAAAATGAGTATTTTGCTCCTGATGTAATGTGCTCAATTGGCGTGGTGCTAGAGATAAGCAAAATTCATGGCCCCAGAGGCAATTGATACACAGTAGGAAGATGCAAAAGCACAAAGTACAGTGTCTGTGACTCTGCAGATGGGAACCAGAAGCCAGCGAGATTAAGAAAGCCAAGTGTATGGGTAGCTGTGGTGCTAAGGGTGAGAACTTCAGGGATGTGGACAAGCTGGTCCCTAGGACAGGATGCCCTGGCTAGCTATCAGGGTGAAAGTTGAAATACCTAACAACAGGCCTGGCCAGGCACCACGCCAGCTGGGCTGCAGCCCTGGAGCAGGGACAGGCATGAATCCTGCTGGTCACGGGGCGTTGGGGGTCCTGGGGTGAGGACTAGGGAACACTCGGCCTGCTGGAGCGCCAGGCAGGGACTCCGGCAAACAGTGCAGAGGTGCATTTAACTGCTGTGTGGGGAGGACAGCTGGGAGCAGTTTCTTGGGCACCACTCTTCAGGCTGCAGACACACATCCCTCTGCCCCCCTCCCCGGCCTTGGTCCCTGGGGCTGATCTCACCAGGACTTCATTTCCCTCCAGGCTTCCTCAGGACAGAGGGCATCTGCCGGCTCATAGGGAGAAGATGAAACCCCTTGACTCTCAGGAGAGGCTATCATGCAATCCAATAGTACTCCTTCCCACCCCTCACTTTACAGATGGACCGTTTGGCGGGAAGGCTGGAGAACACACTCCATTACCTTCCGTGTGCGAGGCCCTGACTGCACACTGTGTGCACTGCATCTGTAGCCCTCCCACTGTGCTGAGAAGGGGCTGTGGTGCCTGCTTTGCACAGAAGACTGGGTTGAGAGAAGCTGCATCTCACCCAGGGCCACACAGCCCAGGAGGAACAGGACTCAGGTGCAGGTCTCCCTGACTACAGGGCAGGTGCTTCCCAGCCACCCGGATGCCGGCCCTCACCGTGAGTCCAATCTTGTTCCAGTCATGCCCTAGACGAGTTCATAGCAGAGGCAGGAGTAAAACCCTCGACTCCCAATTCAGGACTCTCCTTACATGCCAAGAATATAGCTACCACTACAAGTTAGACGAATGTGTAATCACAGATAGTTACTCAAGGTCATTCTCCCAGGTGAGGGTGGGAGTAAGAAGCAGTAGGTCCGATGCCCATCCTGGGGGCAGGCATACCCTAACCAAGCCAGCCCACAAGGTCTGGGGTGCTAAAGAGGGGAAGACAGCTCCCATGGAGCCTGTGGGAACTCCTCTCCCCAGGGCTTCTCAGAGCAGGCTCGGCTGGTGATGCCATCTCCTCTGTTCCAGAGAGCTGGGTGGATCCAACAGTCCCTTTCGACACCTGTGTCAGAGCTCTGACCAGCCGGGAGATAGCTTCCAGGATGCACAGGCCCTTCTTTAAAAGAGACCATTGGGGTGAGGACTCTGTGGGGCCCCAGGACATTTCCCAGCTAGTTTGAGACCAGGGGTCACCTGTAAGGAGCTTGTTTTCTTTTCTACCATCCAGGCCTAAGCCAGGGGTCAGGGCAAAGAGTCCCAGCTCTGGGTCATGGACCCTCCAAGACCTGAGAGGGACAGACGCAGTTCTCTGTTGCTTCACTCCCCCCTTCGGGGTAAGCTCTGTCCCTTCTGTGGAGGGACCCCACAGCCCAGCCCAGGCTCTTGGAGGCTCAGTAAGACTGGAGAGGGAGGAGCAAGTGCTGTCCTCCTCCTCCATGAAGCCTTCTCAGATCCACTCTTTCCCTTCCCAGCTGACATCTGCTTTTCATTTTCTGAGTTCTCTAGCCAGTTATTAGCTCTGCAAACCACAGATGCTACAATGTGAAGGATTTATAAAGGTCTTCCTAGGATGCCAGTGAGGGCTATTTAGCTGCTAACTAAAGTTTCCCTGAGGGCTGTGGAGAAATGTGGGCACACTCCTGAAGGCCATGTCTAACCGGGCCAGGGCAGCAGGGCACTGACATCATGCAGCACTGAGCTCCCCTCCTGGGCTCCGTGGAGACCGATCAGGGTAGGGTCCCCATCTCCCACCCCCAAAGGACAAGGCACTTTCAGGGCATCACTCATCTCATTCTGTGATTTGGTGTGGGCTGGGGGAAGGTAATGAGAAGTAAGCTGCTGCTGACAGTCCTTGGCATGGCGTGTCTAAAGCAAATTAGAAGAGTGAGATAAGAGAGGAAAGGCAAGGCAGAGCTGCTCCAGAGCGCTGGCGATCTGACCATGAACCTGGGGTCTCCCTGCCAGGCTGAGAGGAGTGGGCGATCCCCAGGAGTCTTGACCACAGACCCAGGTGGGAGGCCTCTTGGTCAATGTCACTGATACTCACAAGACGTCACACCGCACACTCACACAGCATGGAGTTTAGGATGTCCACAGGGTAAATGCCTACTCGCTGCTAGGATAGGCCAAACGTGGACCCACTCCTGCCAGTGCTGAACACTGTCTACCTGGCTGCTGGCCTGGCCTCAGGATGGCCCTGAGCCACTCAATGGCATTTTGTCAAGCCAGTGGGTACCTACAGCTGGGCCAACCACCCCAGAGCCCCAGCCCCAACTGGGCCAGACCATGTCCCTGGGTGCTAGGTGGGGGCTGCCCCAGCAGAGGAGCCCCATGTCTCTGGAGTCCACAATGCCCCCAGCCTCCCTGAGCCTGTCTCCTGCCTTTAGCTCCTGGCCCCACCTGTCCACCATTGCTTCCTCACCTCCAAGGCGCAGGTGGCTGAGGGTCTGCCATCTTCTGCTTGGCATGGGTCTGGCAGGTGGTGGGAGACCCAGGCGGGCATCTGCTTCTGGAGCATCGTGGCGGCTCTCCAGCTGGGTGGTGAGACTGGGAATTTATACTCTGACTCAGAGCTCCACCCTCTGGATGCCTCTTAGCATTGGCTGGGATTGCCCAGGGAGGGGTTAAGGTGGGTTAGCAAATAGGGAACCCTGGCCTGGGCCTCTTAGTATCCTTGGTCTTCAGATCTTGGAAATGCAGGGACCAGCAGGGGGTCGGGCCCTTGGGTCAGCAGTCTTCTGCCCCTACAAGCTCAGAATAACTAGTTGTGAGAACAGAGGGTGGCAAGGAGAGGATGCTGACCCTCACAACTTTAGGATAAGCCCGCTCTCTTCAGTTATTCGAAGTCCTGCCCCTGGGGGGCATGATGCCTGCCTTTTTAACACTATTTAGTCCCATGGCTCAGAACCATAGGAGCTGTGGGAAGGGGCCTCATGGGAGCCAGGGACCATGGGCAAGGCTCCTAAAGTTAGAAGGTAAAGAAAGAAAATCGTTGTCCAAATCCTTGGTGAGGAGAGTTGGTCAAGGGCAGGTGCCCCTAGCTGTCCCGCCTGCGAGGCCAGGGAGAGAGAGGGTGTGCCCAGCCCTGCCTGGTCTCAGGGCAGCTTAGAGGATGCTCCTGCCCCACCCAGCTGATCCTATCTCTGGCGTGGTGGCTGGCTCACTAGGGGGCCTGGTGAGTTGGCTTCACCTGCTCAGCTGCCCAGCTAGGTATAGTGGGAGTTTCCTGCCTGAGCTATCGCCTGGGGGCCCACAACCGGCTTTTCTGGCCCACAGATTAAAGTGCATTTATGAAACCAAGGGTGAGATCTGAACACAAAGCTGACTGGGCCCAAGCATGGGATGGAACCTGATTGGTGGTATCTGTGGGACCTCTTCTTGTGCCAGGTAGAGGATGTCCCCACCCTGTTCTCCGCTGCTGCCACCCCCTCCAGAGGGGAAATGGGCCTTGGCTTGGACCCCACCCAGCCCATGCCCTCCCCTGACATCTGTCTAACTGCCAAGACCACAAACTTCACACCCATACCCCTGACATCTGTCTAACTGCCAAGACCACAAACTTCACACCCATACCCCTCAGTGGATTCTACTAAATTAAATTTAGTTTACACACTTAGTGAGCATCTACTGTATACACTGTAAGAGAAGAAATGTCAGGCTTGAAATTGGTGTCAGTCCATCTAGGGAGCTAAATGTTCCCAACCCCTCAGAGGCTCAGAGTGTGAGTCTCTGGTGCTAACAGGGATATCCTAAGACAGTGGTCGGCATACCGCGGCTCTGAGCCACATGCGGCTCTCTGGCCCCTTGAATGTGGCTCTTCCACAAAATACCATGGCCTGGGCGAGTCTATTTTGAAGAAGTGGTGTTAGAAGAAGTTTAAGTTTAAAAAATTTGGCTCTCAAAAGAAATTTCAATCGTCATACTGTTGATATTTGGCTCTGTTGACTAATGAGTTTGCCGACCACTGTGACCTAAGAGGATCAATATAACCCTTCACATTGGTGGGCACCTGTGGTTTACAGAGCCAATAATGGACCAGAGAACACAGAAGATGAAAAGTGGATGTTGGGCCCTAACTGGTTTGGCTCAGTGGATAGAACATCGGCCTGCAGACTGAAAGGTCCCAGGTTTGATTCCAGTCAAGGGCATGTACCTTGGTTGCAGGCACATCCTCAGTAGGAGGTGTGCAGGAGGCAGCTGATCAATGTTTCTCTCTCATCAATGTTTCTAACTCTCTGTTTCCCTTCCTCTCTGTAAAAAATCAATAAAAAATATATTTTAAAAAAAGTGGATGTCGGCTGGGAAGGGAAAGAGTGGGTCTGAAAAGGCTTCATGGAGGAGGCGACATCTGAATTGCATCTTGGAGGATGGATAAGATTGCAGAAGCTAATGAGAGGTGGGAAAGGCATGACAAGAGCAAGGAACAGCATGAGCAAGCATAGGGAGGCCAGGAAACAGGGTATGCTCAGGCATACAAGTGGTCTGGTGTCAGAGTAGTGAGTTTTATGGGAGGAGCTAGGGGTGGGGGATTGAGAATGGGACACAGCAGGCAGTGGAAATTGGGCAGAGAGCAAGGAGGCTCTGTGAAGGAAAAACTTGGAAAGTTATATATTAGGGCCCAACAGCTGTGACCCTTAAAGGCCATACTTTAAATTTACACTTATTCTCCAGGCAATGGGGAGCCATCAATATGTTTGAGCAGGAGAACTGAACTTCTAGAAGACAATGCTGATTGGTGTGGTGGGCAACCCAACCCACAGCACAGCAGTCTAAAAGTGACAGGGTGAGGGCTGTGGTGAGGTCCAGGGGACCTTCTCCCTGAAGATCCCATATGTCTCTGCATTCTCCCCACTCCCCAACCCTTTCCCCATGAAATAGGCCTAGGACAAGCCCCAGGCTCCAGGGTATTCTTCACAGCTTGGAACTTGATACTCTTCTCACTGAAGGAGCCCACCCTGCTCCCTCCGCTTTAGGTGGTGCAGGGAAGATCTCGCTCTCACACCCTTGTGTTTGCTCATTGTGCATCAACTCCCCAAGAGCAGAGCCTCTCTCTAGTGAAATGAAATCAAATTGAGTAGGAGGTGGGTGGAAGTTTCCCACCTTTGACACAGCCTCTGACCCAGGCACAATAGTAAACTGAGTCGACGTTCTACCAGCAAGCACTTACTGAGTGCCTACTGTGTGCCCAGCTGAAGGCTCAGAGCAGATTTTGGAAGAAAACACAGAGAATTTACGATCTAGTGAGAGGGAAAAAGGGCTAAATTACGTGCTAAATTGTCCAGTGTGAACTCCAGTGTGGGGCAGGAGGGGAGAGAGAATCCCAATGCAGGGTCAGTGGGAATTGGGCTGGGAAGGTAAGGAGCTGCAGACAAACGACAGGTGCCTAATCCCCTCCTCCAATCCAATGTGTCTCCAAATGAACATAAAATTTAAGCTAAAACCCTGTTCTTGGTACACACCTAGTGCTCTAATTGAGGCCCCTCTCTCCCTGCCCCAGAGTTCCTTCATGTGGGAAGCTGCAGCCGTCTCTGCACAAAGTGGAAGGGACCAAGTTTCTTTCGCCCAGCACCCTCTCCTCCCTGAGGACCAGGGAGTCGAGGCCTCTACCTCAGGCGTGTCTGGGGACTTGCTCACTGGCTCCCATTGATGGGGTGACCAGGACCTGCCTTTGGCCCACAGCCTCCTGGCCTCAGGTAACCCAGCATTGACAAGTACATTCCTCTCAGCGCCTCAGCTGACATCACTCCCCATGAACAGAGCAAGGATGAATTCTTTCCTTTCCTTTTCAACATGCTTCCGGTACCTGTCCCTTCCTTCCCACCCTGTCTTTCAGCAGCATCTTTCTCCCAGCACCTCTGGTGGCCAGTGAACTGCGTGACCACCTGCTATTCCCCTGCTCCACCTGCTATTCCCTTCCACCTGCTATTCCCCTGCTCCAAGGCATCCAATGCTTTTCCATTCTTGCCAACACATTCTGGATTCCAAAACTTCCTTAAACCAAGGAGAGCCCAGAAACAGCCCTATGTATATATCGAATTTTAGTCTATGATAAAGGAAGTATTTAAAACCAGGGAAGAAAGAACAGATGTTATTATCAGAAAAACTAGCTTACCATTGGAATAAAATAAAGTTAGATCCTAACTTCCTAACTATACAAAAATAAATTCTACATATTAAATATCTAGCTATTAAAATAATGCTATAGAAGATTTAAAATAAATTATTAGAGGATATTTATATAATATTGGGATGAGGCAGAGCTCCCTAAACAAAGTACAAAATCTAGAAGCTAAGAGGGGAAAGTATTGCCAGGTGTGAATATACAGGAATGTAAAACTGCAGTAAAGCCGGAGATGCGGTAAGCACAGTTCCAGCTCCAAAATATATCCCAAATTTCCTCCTCTTAATAAATATCCCTGGGTAACAAAATCAACCTTAAAAGATAACAGTGAAGAGGAGAGTCTTGCCCTACCAGATCCTAAGATCAACTATAAAGCCACATTAACACAAACAGTAGGTTATTGATGCAAGAATAGGACCAATGGAACAAAATAGAGGGGTCAGAGACAGGCCCTGATATTTAAGGGAACTTAATATATGATAAAATCGGCACTGCAGTTCAATAGGAAAAGAGGAAACTGTTTAACAGATGACATGATCTCCAGGGACTCACCATATAGAGGAAAATAAAACATCTCCACTTAACCTCAGATAAAAAGATGGGCTATAAACAAATCAATACATGACATGAAAAACTATAAAGTTAATAGAAGACAATGTAAGAGAATCTATTTGTGATCTGAGTACAAGAGGATTTCTTAAAGAACATTTTGAAACCATGAACCACAAAGAAAAAAAAACTTGTAAATTTGATTACATAAGAATTAATGATTTGTAGCAGCTGAGAACACACAGAAAAAGTTAATATGTTGAGAGTTGACAGAACAACAGAAGATACTCACAATGCATTTGCAAATCACCAAAGGAGTAATATCTAGTAATATAAAGAATTCTTACAGACGCCACAAGAAAACGATGGTCATGCCAACATACAAATGGGCCAAAGATTTGAACCTGCTACGTATAGGCGGGGAAACCCCAAAAGGCTAATAAGCTCTTGAGGAACTGCTCAAAATTACTGATACTCAGAGAAATGAAAATGACAATGAGATTCTATTACAGCTATTACATTGGAAAACACTTGAGAAAGTTGGGTAGTGGTTGCCTTTCTATGGGGAGAGAATAGGAGAGGGCGTGTGGGTACAGGGACATAGCAATCAAGAAGGCAAGTGTGGGACCCCACTGTGACCAAGGGAGATACGGGCCATGTCCTCAGCAGACGCACTCAGGTGACATTTTCCCCTCCAGCTTTCCCCAGCTTCGTGGCCACTGCTACGGTCCAGACCATTATCTTCACTCACCTCAGCTACTGCATTAGCCTAACTGGTCGATGGAAACCCTGCTTCCACTTTTGCCTTCCTGTAAGCCCTTCTCTGCAGAAGAGCACAAGGGGTCTAGAAACATCAGCTAGGCTGTGTGACTGCCCTTATTAAAAATCTCCCAGAGCTTCTGCTGCTATTTTTGCCATGGCTCTGAAAGGTCCTGTGTGATCTGGCCCCTCACATCTGTTCTATCCTTCCCTCATGCACAAGTTCCAGCGACACTGGCCCTCCATGTCCTTGACGTGCCAAATTCGTTCCCACGTCAGGGGTTCTGAAGTCCTTGACCTCCCACGATGCGTAGCTGACTCTTTCTGCTCCATCATGGCTCTGCTCAGATGCCGTTTTCTCCTGCAGCCCTTCCCTGGCCTCCTTCCGCAATGGGTGTGTGTGCCTCTCCCTCACCTGTGTGCTTCCGTATTGCTCTTGCTATTAATGTGATTTAATGTATCATATCTTGAATTATCTTGCTCATTTATTCATTTTTGCCTCTTTCCACCAGACCGTAACCCTTTTCAGGGCAGGGACATTACTTGTCTTATTCATTGACTGGAAACACCTAACGCCCATCAATCAAGGGATGGTTAGATTTGTTATGACACATTCGCACCATGGATTACTTCACAGATTAAACGTTTACAAAGGGACAGGGACTATGCTACATATTTTATATCACCTGTGAAGCAGATACCAATATTCTCCTTTTAAAGAAGAATTGAGACATGGAGAGGATAAGTAACTTGCTCAGAGTCACCCTGGTAAGTGATAGGGCTGGGACGAAAGCCAGTCTGAACCCAGAACTTCTGGCTTAACCACTGTGGACGAAAGGGGCCACATGCTGACCTGACAAGCTCAGGGGAGGCCTGCAGGGCAGTCTTGCAAACTCAGAGACCTAAAGGAACCACAAAGGATGGTCTGAAATTAAACTTTAACTAAACGCAGTTATGGTGGGCAGTTACGTCCTAGGCTGGTATCTTCACTGACCTGAACTGAGCCTATCTGCTTTTTGCATCTATGATAACATAGCCTTGAAATGTCTGGGTAACTTGTAACTTCCCTTTTTCTGGAGCCCCTGGGGCACAACCAAACGTTGTGGGCGCCAGGACAGAGGCCACAAATTCCTTCATTATCATGTTAATTGTTCCTGCACCCACCTAAGTATGTGTCCATCATCTTACCTTTTTATCCAATCCCAGGGTTTCCCTTCCCCTCCCCCCCCCCCACACTGCCTGCTTTGCTTTATCGCACCTCCTTAATCTATCACCAATGAATTTCATGTAACTCACCTATGTCCCTCCTTTGATTGCAATATATAATACAAATGTAACCCCCCATTCTCCAGAGCATTATCTCAATTCGTTGAGGTTCTGCTTCCCAGCATATGTCGACAGTTTGGCTCAAATAAACTCACAAAAATTCTTTACAGGTTTCAATGGTTTTTTTACGTTAACACCACCATACACTCAGCCTCTCAGGATTCATTATTGTCCTGGAAAATCAGGTTCCCCACTGTTTTTTAAAAGCTTTTTTATGCTACTATGTTCCTTGACAAATAAAGTTAAATTTCCTAAAACAAACATACAATAAATAAAACTTCACAACATAAAGTAAAACAAACATCACTCTCCAGATATGGGAAATAAAAATAAACTATTGAACTGAATATGTCAAGATGTCTCAGAACCTCTGACCAATAAGCTAGACATGACTATTTTGTGATGACAAGATACAGAAAAGAGAGAGGTGACAAGAAAGGACTCCCAATATAGGCCATATTAATATTCTTAGTGTTGCCCAGCTGGCGTGGCTCGGTGGTTGAGCATTGACCTATGAATCAGGAGTCATGGTTCAATTCCTGGTCAGGGTACATGCTTGGGTTGCAGGCTCAATTCCCAGTGTAGGGTGTGCAGGAGGCAGCCGGTCAATGGTTCTTTCTCATCATTGATGTTTCTATCTCTCTCTCCCTCTCCCTTCCTCTCTGAAATCAATACAAATATAAAAAAATATATTCTTAGTGTTATTAATGGATCTGGCTCACAAATATTTTCTGTCTTTCTTCTTTATCTTTACAACAGGATGTTAAGGTCTGGCTCAGTGCTTAGCTCAAACTTATGGCCTCGGGCTTCAATCTGATAGTAGGTTTTACTATCCACTCTCTGTCTCTCTCACATAACAAGACTGCCTGGGGTCTTTTGTACACTGAGTTTACTCTGTCACTTGTCACCTCTGTGAGCATGAAGGTGTCGTTGTCTCAAACCTGAGTATGGTATAGTGGATGAAGGGTCTGGACTTTGAAGTTCCACAGCCCTGGATTTGAACAATGGTTCTGCTACATAAACTTGGGTAAATTTATCTCTCTAAGCCTGAGTTTTCCCTCACCTATGTGCAGCATAATTATTCCTACCTCCGAGGCTGGTTGTGAAGACTAAATGAGAGAAAAGAACTTAGCCCATGGCCAACCCTTAATTAGTGATGGGCTCACATAAGCGGTGTGATATACACTACAGTAATGTCAGAGACACAAAAATGTCATCCATGCCTCAAGGAGCTCACCACCTAAGTTGGGTGAGACCGGAAGGCATTCAAATGGCCTTTTGATGATCATGTCACATATGAGGAGAGGTGTGGAAACATGCTGTGCAGAGAGCATGGCCACCCAGGCTGGGAAGGGCAGATGAGGCTGCCTGGAGAGGAAGACCTTGGCCTTGAAAGAGGGGTAGGGACTTGATGAATAAAAAAGCAGGAAAGGGCACTTTTGTCAGGTGAAAAAAGGTGTGAAGACTCAGAAAGGAAATACCCAGTATCAAGCCGGGTAGTGCCACTTCTGCAGGTAATCAGCACCATGTGGTTTCGGTTAGCAGGAATGGAGGTGCACTTCCCTTAGTCAGCCCCCTGTGGCTCTTTGGGGCAAATAGTGGCCTGCAAGAGGCCCCTGACAAATGTCTCTCCTTCTTCACCTGTGAAGAATGGCCCCTGGGTCTTGTCCTATCCAAATGGCCTGCAAGTTTCCAGGGCCCCCAGTGCCATGCAGACTCTGCCTCAGATTCACTAGCTGTCTCTCTCAGCCCAAGGGGATAGGCTCAGAAAGATAAATCTGCACATTTGTGGAGGCGGAGGAGAAGGAGGAAAAGGGGTAAGAGGAAGAGAAAGAGGAGAAGGAATTCAGAGCAAAGCCTGTGTTAGAGGGAAATGTGGTATCAGAGGGAGATTGTGAGAGGCAGGATTGCAGGCTCCATTCATTTCTTCACTTTGCTTCCAGTTGGCTGGGCCAGGCCGGAGCAGAGTCCTGTCCACCTGTGTTATACAGGCAGACACTGCCTTTCCCTTCAGCTACTTCACAGGGGCAGACTGGATGTTGGCAGAGGCCAAGCTGGACAGGAGTCACCTGGCCATGGAGTCCACATGGTGCCAAGTGCCAGCTCCGGATAACATTGCTAAGTGGCAGCAGCTGACTTTACATCAGAGAACATTCATTGCGTGTTCATGAGGTCCCAGCACTAATTCTGGAGAAACTGATTCTGGAGAAACTGATTCTGAACAGAGATTTCTTCCACGTAAAGGACTCTTTGGTTAGAAAGGATCTTCCCCTGAGAATCAAAGATTTACCAAGGAGTTAAAAAAGAAAACAATGAAATGTAAACATTTTAACTTGTGTGATTTCGTCTTATGCTTTGGTCCCTGAAATCCCTACAGTCTTTTCTTCCCTCAAACTGGCCCTGGCCTCTGCCCCAAGGAAGGAGGCCATATTTAAAATGCAAAGAGAAATGGAACTTAAATATTAGCTTCTGAATTTTTCTAGGCCTCAGTTTTCCTATAAAAAATAGATATGAAAAAATACTTAGTCATTTGTCCTATTATGTGCCCCTACCTCCACTATCCAACAGTAACGGTTTAATAGACTCTTGGGACCACTTATTGGAGAGTCCGTGTGTTCTGCTGCCCTCTGGCCTCAGAGAGATGCGGCCTCAGAGGTGCCCTTTGCCCACCAGAGAGCAGAGGGAGAGGCCTGGGCAGACTCATGACTAGGAAACTTTCCAAGGGTGCTTAAGGGGTCCTGGCAGATGACAGCAGTGGGCATGCAAAAGGGAGTAGGGCTGTTTGAGCCAACCGTGAGGATTGTTCAGCTGGGGTTACTGGAGGCTCAGTGAACACCACATGAAGGGATGTTGGCGGACAGCCCTGTAGGATGATTGCATTTTTGATAAACTGATCATTTGGTGAATTGACTTCTACTTTTTTTTACCTTAAAAATCAAATTTATTGAGGTATAATTTAATATAATAAAACACACTTAGTTGATGAGTTGTGACAAATACATAAAACTGTGTAATCACCACAATAAAGACATAGGTCATTTCCATCACCCCCAAAACTTGCCTCTTAGCTCTTAGCGGTCAACCCGTTCCCTTTCTCCTGGGCCCCAAGGGACCACTGATCTGTTTTCTGTTGCTGGAGATTAAGTGTCTTTTCTAGGGTTTCTCTTACATGAAATCATAGCATTCAGTCTTTTGTGGCCAACTTCTTTTGTTTAACGTAAGGTTTTTGAGATTTATCCATGTTGGTTTAAGTTGTTCTTTCTCATTGCTGTGTAATAGTCCATTGCAAAAAATATTACAGTTTATCCATTAATCAGTTGAAGGATAAAGCTGTTTCTAAGTTTTAGCAGTTACGAATAAAGCTACTATAAACATTTAAACATAGGTTTTCATGTAAATATAAGTTTTCATTTCTCTTGGATAAATACTGTGAGTAGAATGGCCAGCTAGGTCCGATGGATTTTTATAAAGTCACTCAGAGCTGAGTGATATCATACCAGGAGTCGTCTGGCAAGCCCAGTCCCCTGGACAGAGGCTCTGATCTTGACCCGTCTCTACTCTTCCTCCTTTCTCTCACTTTTTTTCTTCCTCTCCCTTCATCCTATTCTTTCTCCTGCTGGCTTCCCTTTTGCCTTCCCATCCCACAGGCCTCTCCACATGAGCTTGAGGGAATCCACAGGACAGATGTGGGTGGGGGACTGAGCTCCTGGCTTCTCCACAGTGGGCTAGTGGTAATGAAGCCCTCACTTTTCTTGGTCCAAGACTGGCTGACCAAGCACCCCCACCAAACTCTGCCAGGTCTCCTGACAGCTCCTCAGCTGGGGTGCCTGGGGGGACACTCAGACTCCACCGGGAGAGGGCTGGGGAGGTCTTCTAGCAAATTCAGCTCCCAGTGCCATTGTTTCAAGAACTGTATCTGTTGGTTCTAGTTTCCCCCATTTACTGGTGCTCCATCTTTTAAATTTGGTTCTAGCTAAGTTCTAACAGAGGAACCTAATTCTCCCCTGGTTCCATCTAGTTCAAGCTGTTGAGCCAAGGTTCTGCCATCCCTTCCTGAGAGCCCTCCCCACCATCCTGCAGGGCAGGGGAGATGGGGACAGAGCAATGTTGGCCTGGGATGCCCTCATACCAAGTCCTGGGTTTGACATGGCCCAGCAGAGTTGAGGAATGCCCTGACTCTGTGTTGGCTTCAAGGTCAGCAACCATTCATGTTCAGAAAAGCACTGTGGTGTGGTGGGCAGAACACTGGGCTGGAAGCCAGGAGCCGTGGGCTCCAGTTCTAACTCTGCCATATGATATGAAACAAATGGCCCCCCTGTCTGGGCCTCCCTTTCCTCTTCTGTAAAATGGGAGGTTGGACCAGGTCAGTATGACAGGTCTGGCATCTGCATCTTTCATGTCAGGTGTCTGACAGGACCACAGAGAAACCACGGACCCAGGTGGCCTCAGAGTCCCTTCTTGCTGCTGACTTCTGGGGTCTGGCCTGCCCTGCTGTCCACAGAGGCTGCCTCATGCTTGGGCATCAGCTCAGAATGAGAATAAATAGAGGCTTCTCAGGGCCCCTCTGTATAAGATATGACTGACACCAAATTGTAAAAACAGGATGCTTGATGCCAGAAAGGAGAAATGACTAAGAATATGGTCAGGAAAGAGGGAAAAGTGACTAAGGTAGGTTGATACTCGGTGAGGGGGATGGGAGATCTTATAAGGGGCACATTGGGAAGGTGATGTCAACAGAGCTAATGACCTGTTCTCAGCAGGATCCAGGGCCCCGGAATCCCCTTAAGTCACTGTGTGTGTGTGTGTGGGGGGGGGGGGGGGCCCATGTGGTCTACCTTATGGTACAGACCTTTGGGAGGAAGAAGGAGCCTGAGCCCCAAATAATAGATTAAACTCCTGTTGCACCAAAGTCAGTTAGCGTCGTCAGCCCCTGGGGGCCTGGACATGACCCTTGAGACACATTTCCAGCTATCTCCACAAGCCTCAGCCCTGCTGACCCTGCTGGACTCTGGATTCATGTAGCCTGGAAGCGGGTTCAGGCAAAGCGCCCCGAGGGTTTTTAGTCATATTTGGCTGATCTTAGGTGATGACCCAGGTTTGAGTTGAGGAATTTCTCACCGAGGAAGTGAAGAGTGGATGAGCTGGCTCTGACACAGCAGTGACTTCTGGGAGGCCCACTCCCACCCGGCTGCCTGCCCAGCCTTCTTACAGCTTCTGTGCGGTTGGTGGCAGGTCAGAACCAGGGCCAGGGCCTGGAAAGCAGAGATGCCAGGAGGACACAGGGGACAAAGGGCACCTGGGTTGTTTGTGGGTGGGGCTGACTGCAGTCAGGTTGCTGTAATCTAGGTGAGGCCGAAGACTCAGGTTACCCAAGCACAGCAGGCAGAAGGGTCAGGGCCACTGCCTGCAGCCCCTGCCTGGAGGCAGGCAGGGAAAGCTGCCTCCTGTTGGGTCCCCCAGCTCGGTCCAGAGTAGGCCCTAGAGGGGGCTTGCCTCAGGCCTATGTCCCCATGTGTGGAAGCTGGCTGCATTGTAGCCATCTCCTACCAAGTTCAAGTGACTCCTTGTCCTTCTATAAACATGCGTTTGTAGGGTGGGGTGAGTGGGGATAGGGGGTTTTGGTCCTCCTCTGGTGATGCAGATCTTACAGGCTACAAGAGTGTAGACCTGTCTCCCCCCACCCCGGCGCCCCCTCTGCCTCCCTTGCATCTGGCCTGGAGCCCTCAGCTACCATTTGCTGCAAACAATAAAGACTCATCTGAGGGTGACCAACCAACCGGGTTTGCATAGAACAAGGGACTTTCAAAGCTAAAACTAGAGTCCTGGGCAAACTAGAATAACATAAATACTTGGTATGCCAGGCTGAGATTTATAAGTATTTATATGCATTTGTAATTACTTCTAGGCTTTATAATTATTTGAGGCAAAATAATTTGGTTGTTTTCTGATCTTATTTTGGAGTATATGAACAAACTCTACATGGGACAACTCCAAGTATTCAGGCCAATTCTGAGGTTAAGGGGTGAATGAGTCTGTGTGTGGGATCCTGATGCAGTGGACATATGACCCCCCAGCACCCTTTCCTTTTCCTCTGATAAGATAACACCCTTTCCCTTGGGTATCTTATAGAGCTGTCAATCATGGGGAATCCTCCTTCCCCCCTGCTCCTGACACAGGAGAGCCCCTGACCAGTCTGGCCAATCAGCATTCCTATCCTTTTAGACTCTGATTTATTCAGGAACAATTCAATCTCTTCTTCCATCCTCTTTTTAGAATTACATGGGTGGAAAGAGAGGGGGGAATTATTCTTTTCTCTGGATTATAAACTCTAAGGATACTGGTGGTCATCGTTGTCGCCATGTGGAAGGACGGCCTTAAAAACAAAGTTGACATAGAGAAAAGCAAAGCTGATGGAGAGAAAAAGAGAACGCTCTGAAGACACGGTCTGGACCACTAGATCCAGCTGCGTCTGAAGCCCACATACCACTTGGACTTTCAAGTTACGAGACAATAAAGGCACTTTTTCCTCCCCAGAATTATTTGAATCCAGCTTTAGTTCCTCTCACTTGTGACGGAAGGAGTTCTGACTCCTACGCCTGGCCACATCGGTGGCAGGTCTCCACTTGTGGCCCTCCAGCAGGAAGAGGGGAGGGGAGGATCATCCGGGGTGTGTCCTCTCCGCTTTGAGATTAGGGAAACAGGATCTCTTCCAGGGTACATCTAGAGTGGGAGGCACGTGTCAGGAGCCTCTTTTGGGAATAAGGGGGCAAAAGCTCTTCCAAGTCCCCTCTCTCATCTGCCCCAGCACCTTTCCTGGATGTGCTGGGGTCCCTAACTCTGGAAGTCAATCTTGTAATGCAGCCACCTCCCACTCACATACCTTCCTGCGTTTGTGACATCCCAGCATAGGTAAAGCCTGTTAAAGACCTGGGAGGACCAACCATTGCCTCAATCATTCCATTTCAACACCTGGTAAACTGGGATGGAGCACTGGTTACTGTTCCTGTCTAGAGCCAGGAAAGGGGAGGCAGCTCCCAGGCTGGGGGTGGAGAGAGGCAGCCATCCTCCCCCACCGAGGAAGGCTGAGTCGAGGAAAGAAAAAGGCAGCTAGGATGGGGCCAGCCCAGCAGAAAAAGCAGGTAGTAAAAAGACCACAAGGAAATGTAAATCATATCCTGTGCAATCAGGATAAGAATTCACAAACGAACTCAATACCTAACCTTCAGGATGATCTCTTAACCGGAAGATATCCAGCAGGGAGAGGACAGGAGGAGGGAAGAGGGATGGGGGCAACTTGGGGGCAAGGGATTGCTTTCCTGCCCAAATAAAACACCCTCTCCGAAAACATCCCACTTGGCTCCTAATTTAAATTTCTCCTTTTTAAAAAGTATTAAGCAATATTTATAATATACAAAAAATATAGAGATAATAAAAAACATCCATGAACCCACTACCCAGCTTAAAAAGTAAAGCATTGGTAACAGAGTTGAAGTCCCCTTGTGTGCCCCTTTCCCAGTCACTTCCCCTCGCCCTTCCTAGGAATAATCCTGGACCCAAATTCATGGCTATCACTCCCATACATTTCGTTCTTTCTATATTTTTTTACATAAGTATGTATTTCCAAGCTTGTTTTATTTTATTTTGCATGTTTCGAACTTTGGATAAGTGATAGCATATAAAGGATATGTATTCTGCAGTAAGCTTTTACTCCCCACTAGGTATTATGTTTATAGAATTCATCTGTATTGATAAGTATGGATCTGGCTCATTCATTTTCATAGCTGTGAACTATACCACAATTTATTTATCCACTTTCACGTGATGAACATTTAAGCTCCCAAATTTTGGCTATTACTGTATTTCACCAATTTTAAGGCACATTCTCTCCCTCCTTCTCATTTTAAAATCTCTGAATTAAGGGGTATTTATTAAAAGTGATGATGTGCGCCCTACCCGGTTTGGCTCAGTGGATAGAGCGTCGACCTATGGACTGAAGGGTCCTGGTTCCGATGAATGATTCTCATCCACTGATGTTTCTATCTCTCTCTCCCTCTCCCTTCCTCTCTGAAATCAATAAAAATATGTATTTTTTAAAAAGCGATGATGTGCAATACTTTAATTGGCAGTGTGTTCCTTTAGTAGATTCAATGAAGAATAATACAACAATGCTATTGTGAGCTTTCTTGTACATGTCATGTTTCTTTAGTGTATATACCCTGGGTGTATAAATTGCTGGGTCATAGGATATATGATCATCAGTTTTACTAGATATTGCCAAATTGTTCCTCAAAGTAATTTTTATTGTTTTATACTCCCACCACCATGTAAAAAAGTTTCTATTGGGGTATGCCCATCTGACGTTTGAGTTTTGCTAATCTACATATAAAATGGTATCTCGTTGTGGTTTTAATGTATATTTCCCTAATTATTAATAATCTGGGGCATCTTTTCAAGATCTTTTACTTTCTCTAACCCATATTCTTGGGACTCTTTATTGACTCCCCTTAGGCCTCTCTAGACTCTTTTACTATAGTCAAATCCAATATCCATCAATACTTATCAATATACAGTTCTATAGCAGTAGTTATCAAAAGTTACAAAATTACTGATGCCCAAGTAATTTCACTCTAGGAATCTTGCACTGAGAGAAAAAAATGCTACATGCTGGAAAGTGTTACATGAATGTAAATTTTGATAGTTAAGAATTGAAAATCACCCAAATGCTCATATTATTATAATAAACATATTAATAAATTATGGCATATTGGGGGCAGTTGGGGGCATTAGGCAGGCAGGCAGGTGAGTGGTTAGGAGCCAGTGGTCCTGGATTGTGAGAGGGATGTCCGACTAAACCAGCAGTCCAACATCCCCTGAGGGGTCCCAGAGTGGAGAGGGTGCAGGCTGGGCAGAGGGACTCCTCCCCACTTCATGCATGAATTTTGTGCACCGGGCTTCTAGTAGGCCTATAAAATATTATCACTAACAATAAGAATGTAAATTAAAACAACAAAGAGTTGTCATCTTTCATTGATCTGACTGGCAAGGATGGAAAGTTGGTAAGACTCAGTGCTGGTCAGGATGTGGGGAAGAGTCAGCAAGACTTTGTTGATCAAATATAAATTGGCACAAAATTTTTGAAGGACAATTTAATAATCTCTATTAATACATAAAAATATTTATAGAAATTTATTCTACATAAATTCTTGCACAAATCCTCAAAGATGATCAATTTAGCATTATTCCTATAACTGCTTTTTAATTTTGGTGGTGGTGTTTGTTTATTTGGAGGAACAAGGGCTATGACTTTGAAGTTGTTGATGGATGGAGGTAGCAGTCATCCCTCTCCCTAATATATTTCAGTACAATGACCTCTGGACCTTGCTGAGGGGAGCTGGATAACACTCTCTCTTAGGAAAACAATCTAGTTGCATCCATACATTTCTATAGGAGCAGAGCAGCCTCTTGAGGGGAAAAAGAGGCTGGGACCTTGACATCTTTCCATTGGGAATTCATGTAGATGATGAATGAAGAGATCCTCAAGAGAACCACTGAGGTCAGATGGCCAGGAAGGACAATGGGAGTCCCCGAGAGGAAATGCAGCATAAGGATGAGAGAAGGTTGGACCAGTGTCTTGGACTCAGTACTAGGGCTTAGCTTACTGGAAGCTAAGGCACAAGGATCATGCTGAAACTCCTTTGCACTTATTTACCTTGCTACCATGGGTCTATTTTGGGCGAACTGGCTCCCTGTGTGTGAGAATTGAGGGGGCGGTATCATTACTGGTAACTAGGTAACTTTGCTGGGGGACTCTCTTCATTGATCCTTATAGAGCAGGTGCATTCCTTAGCTGAGCACATCAGAAGAGATGTTTTGGAGAGAAGTCTAGAGTCAGCAGACAAGTGATGGGGGAACTGCCTCAGGGACAAGGGCACCAACCCTGGGAGTTCTCTGGCCTGCTTGAAGGAAAATCATTGGGAAATATTGAATTCTCTGCCAACTTGGCAAGCAGAAGAGAGGCAATCACTGCAATTTGGATGTTAATAACCATGGCATGTTTTCTAGGCTTTGGGGTAGTATTCCTAGCATTAGAAACAACCTAGGTGATATAATGTTATATTGTAGCAATTTTCAGGTGTGTCTTTTGTAATGGCAGAAGAAAATGCTCACTAATTACTGTTAGGTGGAAAGGATGAGTTTTGCAATATGAGCTCAATTTTGCATGTTTAAATAGCCTATCTAAAAAAAAGTAATATGCAAATTGACCATTCCTCCACTACACCCACAGCCATGCCCAAAAGCCACACCTACCAGCCAATCAGGAGCATATATGCAAATAAACCCAACCAAGATGGCTGAGGCCACAGAGAGCAGGAGGGAGGAAGCCAAGCTTTCCACCTGCCCTTGCTGGCCCAGGCATCCACTCCAGGCTACAAAGTTTCAATTATAGAAGATAAATAAATCCCAACAGAAATGGCTGCAGCCACAGAGCAAGCAGAAGGCTTGGCTCCACTCCAGGCTACAATGTTTCAATTGTAGAAGATAAATAAATCCCAGATACCAGGGCCTCCGCTTGGGTTGCTGGGGGGAGCGTGGCCAGCCAGCAAACCACCACAGGCCCCTCACCCAGGCCTCCCCATGCCCCAAGTGAACCCCTACCCTGATCCGGGACACCCTTCACGGCAAACCAGCTGGCCCCCACCCATGCACCAGGCCTCTATCCTATCTAATAAAGGAGTAATCTGCAGATTGACCATGACTGCAACACACAAGATGGCTGCCCCCATGTGGTCAAAGATCCTGCCCCCATGTGGACACAAGATGGCCACCACAAGATGGCCAGCAGGGGAGGGCAGTTGGGAGGGACCAGGCCTGCAAGGGAGGGCAGTTGTGGGTGGTCAGGCCAGCAGGGGAGGGCAGTTAGGGGCAAACAGGCTGGCAGGGGAGCATTTAGGCATCAATCAGGCTGGCAGGGGAGTGGTTAGGGGGTGATCAGGCTGGCAGGCAGAAGCAGTTAGAGGCAATCAGGAATGCAGGCAGGTGAGCAGTTGGGAGCCAGCAGTCCTGGATTGTGAGAGGGATGTCCGACTGCCCATTTAGGACCGATCCCACTGGGCAGTTGGACATCCCTCGAGAGGTCCCAGATTGGAGAGGGCGCAGGCTGTGCTGAGGGACACCCCCCAATGCACGAATTTTGTGCACTGGGCCTCTAGTCCTATATAATAAAGAGCTAATATGCAAATGGTCATTGCATCCTTGTGCCGGGGCCAGGGGACCTGAGGCCGGGCCGGGGGACCACTGGGGACCTGAAGCCATGCCCCCCACTGGGCACCGGGCCGGAGGACCTGAGGTTGCACTCCCCCACCCAGTGGGGCTTCACTTGGGGCCTGAGGCTGCGCCCCCTGCCCATTGGGCTTGACAGAGGTGGGGCCAGCCGGGTGTGGGCCTTGCACGATTTTGAGGTGTGTGTGGGTAGGCGGGGACTTGACTCTGGGTCCCATGGTGTGCCCCAGACTCTGACAGGAGGGAGATTTTCATATACATTTTACTAATTTTCTTTCATCTCTGACACTTCTATTATAGAGAAAGGGCAAATAGTAATATTACAATATTTCCTTTAATTAATTCCCTTCTAATGTGCACAAATTTTGTGCACCGGGCCACTAGTCCTATATAATAAAAAGCTAATATGCAAATCAACGGAACTGCGGAACGACCAGTTGCTATGATGCACACTGACCACCAGGGGGCAGATGCTCAATGCAGGAGCTGCCCCCTGGTGGTCAATGCACTCCCAGCTCCCACCGGGGCATGCTGCTCAGCCAGAAACCAGGTTCGTGGCTGGCTAGCACAGCGGTGGTGGGAGCCTCTCCCTCCTTACTGACAGCTTAGGCCTGCTCCCCATGAGGGCTCCTGGACTGTGAGAGGGTGCAGGCTGGGCTGAGGGAACCCCCTTCCCCCCAAGTGCATGAATCTCATGCACCAGGCCTCTAGTACATATATAGAAACAAAACTTACTTCTATGTATATATGTGCCTCGAAAAAGAAGGAAAGAAAAAATATTAAGGGTTCAAGAATTTATGTCTAGATGATGGGATTATTGAGAATGTGTTTTTAAAATATGTTTTCTATTGACTTTTTAGAGAGAGAGGAAGGGAGAGGGATAGAGAGATAGAAACATTGATGAGAAGAAACATCATTAATGGGTGACCTTAGCGTAAGAAAGAACTTGGCACTTGGGAGGTAATAAGTGTCCAGTGCTGGAATTATGCAAGGGGAGACATAGAGAAGAGTCTGCTGGGCAGAAGAATGCTCTAGAATCCAGGTGACCTGTTTCAGCTTTGAGGTTCTGTTATTCTAGGCAGCCATGCCCCTCCCAGGAACAGGTTGCTGACCCTGAGCTTGAAGCACCTGTGGGGGAGGCCTTCTGAAGGTCAGGCTGAGCTTTGTTGCCTCATATATAAGTGACTCCTAGGATGGGATTTTCACTAGGCAGTGAGGAGCGGGATGGCCTGGCCAGGTAGATATTTGGGGAAAGGTTTTGTGGATAGCCATCCACTCCAGCCTTCTTAGGCCCAGCCCTGGAGCTCACCTCTCAGGGCAACTCTGACAGGAACAGGGAACCTTGGTCCTGGTTCTTATTTGCCCAGTGACACATGGCAGGTAGTTAGGAAACACCTTCAGCGACGAGGTGGAGGACACCAAAACAAACCAACACACAAACAAAAAACCAACCAAAACAAAGACCAACCAAACTATAAACCAAAGAGGCCACCAACAACACGCTTACTGCAACAACATGTTTTCACAGGCTCGTTGGAGACAACACCCACACAGAAAATATAGAGGACAGAAGGGTGTTTTTGGAGTCAGGCCTGGACTCACATCTTTGCTGTGGCATTGACTAGAGTGGTAGGCAATTACTTTATCTCTCTGAGACTCAGTTACCTAATCTGTAAAATAGGATTAACTGTACTTATTTTGCAGGATTGTTGTGAAGATTAGAGATTATATACATATGTGATTGGCACATAGAGTCTGGCACATAATAAACCTTAATGAATTGTAGCTATTGCTGTTTTTAGTTAAAGGAATTTTTTTTTTTTTTTTATTGATTCAGAGAGGAAGGGAGAGGGAGAGAGCATAGAAACATCAATGATGAGAGAGAATCATTGACCGGCTGCCTCATGCATGCTCCACACTGGGTATCGAGCTCACAACCTGGGCATGTGCCCTGAACTGGAATCGAACCTGTGACCTCCTGGTTCACAGGTCGACACTCAACCACTGAGCCATTCCAGTCAGGCCACTATTGCTATTTTTATTATTTTTGCTACAGGACCCCAATAAATTGGGAAGAACTAACTATAAGTGAACCTGGGAGGCAGAGAACCTAAAAGTAGTCTGAGCCCGTCAGGGAAGGCTTTGTTCACTGATGACAACCACTAAGTGCGGGCACTCTGCTGTGGGCTCAGGGTATCAGAAAGGATGTCATACCTGTGCTTGTGGCCCTCCCAGTGAAGAAGCAATGATAGGCAATGAGCAAATAAAAAGCAATTTATAATCACTAATTATGTCTTACCAAGGTGCTATAAAAGACACGAACAGAAGGTACCTGATTTAGTTTGGGGAGGAGTGAGAGATGACTTCTTGGAGGAAGCAGCCTTTAAGCTAAACATTAAAGAAGATTAGTGTTAGCTCTACATGGCTACAGGGACAAGCCGATGTGCAAGGCACTGAGAAGCGGCAAAAGTTGGTGTGTAGCAAATGAACATGTGTGTCTGGGGCCTCGTGAGTAAGGAGGGATGAGGTGAGAAATGTCTGGGAAGGTGGGCAGTTGGCTGGATCACCTGAGGCCTTGAAAACTGGGGTAAGGATTTGATATTTTATCTTAAGGGATCGGATGCCACTGGCGAGGGTTAAGCAGAGAAGTGACGTGAATAAGATCACTCTTGGTGCCGTGAAGGGCACGGATGGGACAAGACTGGAGTTGTAGTGGTTCAGATGGGAAACAAACGGGGACTTGGGACAGGGTGAGGGGCAGAGATGGAGAGAAGTAATGGGATTCAAGAAGCATTTTGGGATAGAACCTACACAGCAGAATGGATTAGATGTGAGGGCAGGGCAGGGGATGCCCGGGGGGCTTCAGTAACCTAGTGGGAAAAGATGTAATCCATAAGGGTGGTCCTGAAGGGAAAACTATCAAGTCCCAAGTACTTGTGGGGCCTGAAATGTGGGCCAGGTTAGGAAAGCAAGGGAGACCATTCCAGGAGGGAAGCAGCCGAACCCAGGTGACAAAGTGGGAATGTGCTTGCCTCACACATGTGGGTGGCACTGAGTGGGGTGAGTCCTGCCATGAGGAAAGGGTGGACACTGGGCCACAGGGTGTGCGACAGGAGTGGGGAAGGAGCTGGGGTGGAGCCTGATTACTCCAGACCTCTGAAGCCACGCAGCGGTATCAGCCTTGATGTCAGAGATAATGGGAAGCTGCATGGGCTCTTAGGCCAGCAGCCAGGCAGCCATCCATCACTCGACGTGCCAGGTCTATGCCCGGGGCTTCAAAGACACGGATAAACAGCCACAAAGCTTGTGCTTCCTGGAAACATTTGCCGACAACCTACTTGGATACTAGTGTGGGACATTTATAGCGAAAGCCCACGGGCCCTCAAGACACCACTTTCTCCCCTGGTTTGTTCCAACCTCACTGGCTACCCGTCTCATCCCCTTTCATGGCTCTTCTGCCTCCACCAGGCATCTAGCAGGTGGAGAGCAAGAGGGTGAAGATTGCGCCTCTCTCTCCCCGGTCTCTGCACCCCGTCCTTCAAAGAGCTCATCCAGCTCTGTGGCTTTAAAAACCATCTACATTCTGCTTCATACATTCAAACTGATTGTCCTCCCAACCTATCTTCTGAGTTCCAGCCTTGTATTTTCAACTGCCCATCTGACATTTCCACTTGGATATAGAAGAGGCACCTCAAATTTAAAATGTCCAAGACAGAAACTCCCAATCCCCTCCACCCCAACCCATTTTTTATGTTGGTGTTACCCAGCCGAGGAAGGGGTACCTCCCAGTTATCAAGGCAAAAACCTAGGAGGATCTTTGATTTCTCATTCCATATCTAGTCTACCAGCAAGTCCCGTAAATGCTGCCTCCAGAAAACTCCAGAATCTATTGTCCACTTCTATCGTCTATTACTACCATCCTCACCAAGCCTCTGCCATTTACTCTCAGACTGCAGCAGAAGCCTCCTCCTCTCCGGGTTATGCTCTCGCCCCCCAGGCAATCCATTCTCCCCAGACCAGCCAAAGGGATTAAAGCCTTCTGATAGATCCCTACTGCTTCAGAGCAACACCAGAGCTGCTTCCTGCAGGACCTGCCAGTGTAAGGTCTAATCTCATTTTCTACCACTGACTTCTTCCTCTCTTCCCCTGCTCTTTGCTCCCCAGTCACACTGTTTTTTCCTCTGTTTCTAGAACAGACCAACCTTGTGCCATCCTACCTGATGTCTCCTCCCTGTTGCCAGTCACTCTCTATCACATATTTTGTTTTGATATCTTTGACACAGAAATAACCATATATTTATTTGTTGAAGGTCTCCTCCATTACAATGTAAATTTCAGGAGAGATGGATCTTGTCTGACCTGCTCTGTGCTCTATCTCCCACTCCTACAACAACACTAGGTGTACAGTGGAAGCTCAATAAATATTTGTCCAATGAATAAATAAATGCTTTGGATGTGATTCCTGGTCTTCTTGAAATGGAAGCTATGTAACAAGCCACAGGAAGAGTTACCTAAGAATATAGTGCAGGAAATGGTAACTCTGAGCAGTGGTTCACAGCTAATCTGAGAAACTCATTTTTTGCTGAAGTGTTATTGGGTAACAAAATGCTATCTAGTAATGCCAGCCTCTAATAGGGCCCTAGAAAGATAAAGGTGTAATCTATTGGGTAACCTCTCAAGTACCAAAGTAGGGGACAGATGAGGAGCTCTTTGAAGGTTGGCAGGTCCTTGTGGTTCCCTCCAAATTTTCCATGTAAGTAATCAAGGACTCTTCTGTCACTATTTACACACACATCCTTCCCAATCAAAACCCCGCTCCATACATACACTCCTTAGCATTATATAGTGATACTTCTTAGCTTGTTCAGATATTTCATAAAGGTCTTAGGGAATGACCATTTAGCCAGTGTCTGAGAAATTCCACAGACATTTGTAAAAATAAAGCAACTATAACCACCCTAAATGGGTATCTCAGTTGGCTGGAGTGTTGTCCTGATACACCAAGGTTGTGGGTTTGATTACTGGTCAGGGCACAAACAAGAAGCAACCAATGAATGCATAAATAAATGGAACAACAAATCGATATTTCTCTCTCTCTCTTTCGCCCTCCTTCTCTCCCTCCGTCTCTCTCTGAAGTCAATAATAATAATTTAAAAATTCCGACATTTTCACCATAAATCTTAATAAATTACAGTACAGGCGCACAATAGAATATTATTCAGTCATTAAAGTGACAATTATGAAGTTTAAGTATCAATCCAGAAATCATTCGTGACTATAATTTTAAGTTAAGAAAAAACCTGGGCATAGATCTGGAATAAATATGATAAACACAACTACATCAACATTACATAAGGAGAAAAAAGCTGAAAGAGAATCGTTACTGTGTTGTGTTAATGGGATTATGGTGGATTTTTCCTTTATGCTTCCAAAATTTTTTTAAAGTTACGTTTACGTATATACAAATGAATATGTAAAATTAAATGCAACGTCTTTGTGCATCCATGCGGCTTTCTGCTCTTCCCTCAAGCAACTGGAACAAGACAGGAGCCATGGGCACAGCCACATTCCTCGCCATGCCAGGTGTGAGGGTGACGGGGGCAGGCAGGAGGAAACGGTCATGAAGTCATAACAACAACAGCAACAACGGCCAACATTTCTCCAGCTTCGTGTGCTCCAGGCACTCTGCTAAGCATGCTGTTGACTCCTCACAATCTTTTCTCCCATGGGCGAAGAAACTGAAGTCTGAAGAGGGGAGGGAACTGGTCTGAGGTCGCAGGGCTGGCAAAAGAGAAAGCTATGGAACCCTGGTTGGATTCTGCAACCCGTGCTTTTACCACTCTTACAAATATTGAACCACTGTGTTTTAGTGGCTCTTCTAACTTTTGGCCCTCCACTTCTTTGTGTGAGTCAGGAGGCTTCTGACCTCTCTAGCAGGACCAGCACCAGGCACATAGCCCCCCTGCAGCGTACCGGGAACAGGCCTGGCCCACGGGACCACAGACTTCTGGACAGGAGGTAGAATCAGGAAGAGGAAGGGAGGAAAGCCTGCTCATTGGGGGCAGGAGGGTTGCAGGAAGGATGGGAAGGTGTGAGCACTGGGGCGGGACTCTTGATCACTCTTCACCTGTGGCTCTGAAGGAGTCACGGGCAGAGGAGTCAATGGGGCAATCTCTCTGGTCAAGGGGTGGGTGGTGTCCTCAGACAATTGGTCAGCCTCCAGCAGCCCTCAGCTACCTTGTGTGGTAAACAGCAGGTTGACAGCCACAAGTATGAGGTGGGACCTACTGGAGCCAGGCGAGTTGAGTCCATGGTCAAGGCCCAGTATGGTTCCACCAAGCCAAGGTCCAGATAGAGGATGAGGCAGAGGCAGAGACAGAGGGTCTAGCAGGCAAAGGGACCATGTGCCCTTTGTGAGAAGGAAGGGAGGTTAGGGCCCTGCCGAGCTCAGCTTGGCACGGTCACCGAGATCATAGCAACCGAAGGAGCACAGCACACTGGCCCCTCCTCAATGGCTGGGAGCCTGCAGAAAGCTCACATGCCACCCACAGGGGAGCGTGGGGAGGCAGATTGGGATCCAGTGATAAATACCTAAAGACACTGTTCCGTTTTTATAGCCACTACTTTTACCAGATCGGACTTCTGTAAGGTCTTCTCTTCACTGACCAATAGGTGGCGGCCACGAGGGAGGCCAAATCAGTCATTTCCGCCAACTCCCTCTGCGTTGCACATGATGACATTTCTGTCCCTGCCCTGCCACTATGCTAGATTGCACAATGTGAGCATCTATTATGTCTCCGGCGCTCTGCTAGGTCTTTCACGTGCAGGATCTCGTCCACTCTTCTGAGTATCATATTACTAGAAATATCTTCAATCTCAGATCTCCCATCAATGAGCTGTGTGACCTTAATCCCTCCGAGTCTCAGTTTCTTCATCAAATGGCATTGCTAATCCCTTCCTAGCTGAGTGTCAGGCACACAGAATGCACTCCCTGATTTAGTTAACAGTTCTTTGGGGCAAAGAGGCGGCAAAGACAGGTAGGTGATGAGGGTGGGGGTGCATGTAGAATTATTCAGAGTCAGGAAAATGGGGTAAAACATAAGGTGCCAGGAGCCCTCTGCCCAGGAACACAGACATACCTGAGAGTCCCAGGGGGCCATGGGATGGAGAGGTGGGAAATCCGGAGTTCCCAGGTCCTGTGTATGCTCCAACTCACTGACATTTCTTGCTGAACTGCAGTCTTCTCCGTCCCCTTGTAGGCTCTGTGCGATACACACACCAGCCCTCAGGCCAGGATGGCTTTCCAGGGCCTGGGGAGTCAACCCAGCCACGTCCACCTCTCTGGGGCTCTGGACAGGCTGTGTGGAGCTGGGGTGGTTCTTACCAGCGAGGTGTCCAAACATCCCCAGGAAATCTCAAGTTTTGCAAAAAAGCGAAAGCAATGCAATCGTTTTCCTCCTGAAGTAAATGTCCTGATGAATTATTGAGGAGGTGAAGGGAGTCGGGCTTAGCTAAAGGAGTCACAGCTCTGTGACTATTTCAAACAACCTGAGCTTATGCTGGTGGAGAGAACTTTCTTGTGCTGCATGGAAAGTAAGCAGAGAGCTAGAATTACACTCACATAGGGCAGCTCTTGGTCAGGGGAGGCCTGTATTTCCTGGCTGAGATCCAGGCCAAGAGATAACTTCTTACTGCTCAGAAGCTATTTTTAAAGTTGTGAAACTCAGTATGTCAGTGGGGAGGAGTGAGGGAGGGAGGGCTGGAGGGGAAGTGGCCCAGGTGCCAGGCCTCTGAGGGAGATGCACTTTCCTGGGAAGATGAAGCCGCGTGCCCAGCTCTTGGCTGACACTCCCAGATCTCCCCTTTGAGCTCTGAAAAGAAATGCCTGGCCTGGTGTTCAGGGCTGATGGTGGGCCCGTGGCCAGGAGAGGATTTAATAACTTACTCTGCCTCTCATTTCAACCCTTTCTTTGCTTTAATTGGTGCCGTGTCTGGCTGCTGAAGGAGTGTGTGTCTGATAAAGTTAATTTGTCTATCAAGAACCCCAGGGACTGTTTTTCCTTGAATAAAAGACATCAAACTTGTTACTAAATTGTTTTAGTTTTGTCATTTGAGACATCACAGTTTGAAGTTAAAGACAAAAAGACAAAACTAAAAACAAACCCTCTCTGTGTAGTGTTCGCACACTTTTGGTCTTTCCACGTGTCGGCTGAGTGACCCAGCATCCTCTCTTGGGGACACCCTGTCACCCCCATTTCAGAACACTCTTTCCTGAGGTGCCAGAAGCCAATTCCAGCATGTCAGCAGGGCTGAATCATCTGGAAATGGCTGAGGGCATTTCCCCAAACCTGAAAAGGATGCATAAAATACTGCTTGCTGCCAGGCAGCTGAGGGCATTTCAATCTACATGTTATTGCCTCCTGCTGGCCAAACACCTGAACAGCCGAAGGCAATTCTTCCAATCTGACAATGAATTCTGTATACTAAACCCTGGCCTTTGATGTGTATATCTACTTTGCCTTAGGACAATTTGTGTTAATAAAAAGGAAGGGGTCCTGAGACAAGAGAGAACTTAGTTCCTTTAGCTAAGTCTTCTCTGGCCTCCCAAAATTATGTTTCGTCTCTGGACTCTTGATTAATTTACACACAGCACCTTCTCCAGATTCCTGAACCCTTCTAGATGCCAAGAAACACACACCAGCACTGAGGCTGTGATTTTCCCGTGGTGCCTATCTCTGGCCGAAACAGCCAGACCCCGCAGTCTGGCTGACCGGAGGCGTGTGTTTGGGTGGAAGATGTGTATAAAGTGTCTTTTTCCTGTTTTTGCTGAGGGGCAGCAGGATTCCTCCTCCGCTTATTCCACGTTGGCATAAGGATTCTTTCAAGCAGAAGGCTATCGGGAAGAAGCAGCTACAAGAAAATGACCTCCTCCTGCTTGCTTAAAAGCATGGCATACATTTACAAAGGTGTCCCTCCTCCCCTCTCCACCAGAAGGGGCAGAAGGCAATCACCAGAGACAGCCCAGACCCTCATCAGCCCAGAGAAGCACAAGAGGAACCCACATTCTGTGCTCGGTAACTAGCCCATATCTCCCGTTAGTTCCCCCAGGAGTGCACCTTCCTACAGTTTGCTGCCCTAGAGACTCCAGGTCCTTTTCCTTGGGCTTGTCACTTGTCTAAAAATGTATTGTCCCTTTGCTAAGATGCTATATAAACCCAAGTTCTAACAACTAACTCGGAGTTACTCATCTCCAAGTGCTCCCCTGTGTAACATGCTGGATACACAGGTTAATGACGGTCTGTGTGTTTCTTCTTAATCTGTCTTTTCTGTCCATCTAATTTACATGGCCCCAGGCAGAGAACCTAGTAAATCCCTGCCTTAGGAGATGAGGGACAAGACATCCTTGGTGACAGTTCCCTCTTCTCCAAGCCCCGCATCTGGAAAGGTTCAGCCCCGGTCCATGCCTGCTTCTTACTTCAGGCTTGTGCCTCACTCTCGGAAAAAAGTGCCTAAACATCTTTTCTTAGAGAAGGAAGATGAAGCAATTTTCAAGCAACAAAAGCCCACTTCATTTTGCTCAAAAAAAAAAAAGGCGGGGGGGGGGCTTTATCAAAAGGAGCTGGTTTATCTTCAGCCATGGATACAGGGAGGTAATAATTGATCAGAATATCTCCTTACAGGTCCATGGAAAAAGGCTTGGGTGACACCAGGAAAGCCAGGAGAGGCATGGTGCTCCGCCAGCAGTCCCTGGCTCCAGCCTGGATGGAGCAAGGCCATTCGGGAGTTGGTGTGGGCTCTTGGGGGCGGGCGGGACTGACGGTGTCCCCACAGCCGCAGAGCACGCTGCCCTGCCGGCAAGTTACTCAGCCTTTGTGAGCGTTGGTTTCTTCATTTGTAAATCAGGGGCAATAAAGATGATGCCGGCCTCACACAAGTGTGAGAATTCATGCCTGGCAACTAGTAGTCTGTAATCAGTGTTAATCCCTTTCCTGTGCAATCACCCACTGCAGAAAGTGTGGCTTCAATAACTCAGCTTGCTACCAGAATGGTTGTATATGAATATTATAGCTCTATTGCAACTTCTAAAATTATCTCAATATACCAATAATTTTAAAAAATTATATATAAAGCCCCAATAAATTTAATTTTAAAAATTATAGTATAGCCTTTTTTTTTTCTTATCTCATGAAGGGAAGGGTGACCATTTTCCTAATTTTCCTTTAAGAACCAGCTTTAAAGCTGGTGCACTTGGCATCACTTCCCCACACCCGCCCCCTCCCATACACCTGGGAGTTCATCACAGAGCAGGAAATGACAGGATTTGACTTGAGTTAAAAATGTCCTCATTCCAGGGGCCAGGATGCAGAAATAGGGAAAGAAGAGTGGCTCAGGGTCAGCCTGTGGCCAAAGCTGCAAAGTAAAAACCCATTTGAACCCTGCCACTCTGGCCCGGGAAAGCAGCTGTGGGCTGGTGCAAACATCAGGAGCTGAGGGCCTCAGGGGGGCTAAACCAGGAAAACGACTCCAGGGAAGTGGCTACTCAGGTGAATGCTCTGCAAAGCCCTCTCAGCTTCCCTCCTGAGATGGGGCCACAGGCAAACCAGACAGCAGATGCTGGTGGGGCCCCAAACAGCAATGAGGACCACCCCAGAGTGGCTAGAGCTTCCGTGTTTCTTTTTTATTAATTCTTTATTGTTGTAAGTATTACACATGTCTCCTTTTTCCTTGATTGTCCTCTTCCAGTCTGCCTCCCCCCTCTTCCCCAGCCAGGCCTTCACCCCCATAATGTTTGTGTCCATTGGTTATGCTTTTATGCATATAAATTCTTTGGTTGATCTCTTACTCCCCCTCTCCTGCCTTCTCTCAGAGGATGGACGGTCTGATCAATGCTTCTGTGTCTCTGAATCTATTTTTGTTCACCAGTTTATGTTGTTCATTATATCCCAAATATGAGTGAGATCACGTGATATCTCTCTTTCTCTGACTGGCTTATTTCACTTAGCATGATGCTCTCCAGGTCCATCCATGCTGTTGCAGATGGTAAGAATTCCTTCTTTTTTATAGCAGCGTAGTATTCCATTGTGTAGATGTACCAGTTTTTTAATCCACTCATCTGCTGATGGGCACTTAGGCTGTTTCCAAATCTTAGCTATGGTGAATTGTGCTGCTATGAACATAGGGGTGCATATATCCTTTCTGATTGGTGTTTCTGATTTCTTGGGTTTTCATCATCAGTGCTGTGGACTAGGAGCTAAGATTGCCTGTCCTCAACAGTGACACCCTGTGGCAACCAGAACAAAAACAGCCAAAAAGTCTGCTGAGAATCTTGGCTGAAAGGAGGTTGTTCAGTTTCCCCTGCTCAGGAGTTTCATGGCCTGGACCCACCCCTTTGGACCCCGGGTGGGGTGGGATGGGGGGGTGTAGTGTGTGGTTTTCACTGACAGGAGAAATACAGGGAGGAATGACATTTCTAAGTCGACTGGTTGGAGGTTTGAAGTCAATTAGATTGATGTAATCTCAATGTGAACCCCCAGCTGGGAGAGTAATTATAAGCGTTACCTTGAGGGCAAATCATCACCCCTGACGAAAAGGAAGATCATGTAAAACAGGGGAGCGTGCTTCCCCTTCCCGGATGAGAGGGACTCAGGATGCTCACACTTTCTCCGAGGAGAATGCCCCTCCTCTTCCTGCTGCCTCCTTCAGGGAGTGGCCCTGCCACCCACACAGCTGCTCAATGGATTGATTAGTCAGGGCTCTTTCAGAAACAGCCATTTGTTGCTCATCTAGCTTAGAAAGACGCTGGGTTACGTCACCAAATTGAGAAATGAAGATGCTGGGAAGCTGAGGAAGGGCAGAACCTGGGATCTGAAGCAGGAAGACTCTCTTGCTCTCATCTCCTGTTCCTCAGCTTCTCTGAGCCCTGACCTCATTCTCTCCTAAGGCAGGTTGTCCCCTTCCGCCTTCAGGGACATAGCCATTGCAGCCCAAGCTTAGCAAGCCCCCATCCATCGAGGGTCAAGTTTTACTTTTTGCCAGGCACCTTTATCCCAGGGACAGGCTTCTGATCAGTTAACTTGAGTTCACTGTCTGCTCCTGGGTCAAAGAGATGACAGATTGAGATAGACTAGCCCTGGTTACACCCTCTCGCCTGAGGCCACTGGGCAGGGGTTGTTGACAAAAGAGCATGGGAAGGCAGCACAAATGGAGGGCTACTACAGCCCACTAGGCAGATGCTGGTACCCCAGCATTTTTTTAAAAAATCCTCACCAGGGGATATTTTTTCCATTGATTTCTAGAGAGAGTGGAAGGGAATGGGGGTGGGGGCAGAGAGAGAAACATCAGCATGAGAGAGATACATCGATTGGTTGCCTCCTGCACATGCCCCATACAAGGAAACCTGCAACAGAGGTACGTGCCCTTGACCAGGAATTGAACCCAAAACCCTTCGGTATGCAGGCCAACACTAACCACTGAGCAACCGGCCAGGTCCCCCAAGCATTTTAAAATAAACTATTCATTGAAGTTTAGTGTACTTACAGAAAAGTGCAGGAATCACTGTGTGCACGTCAAGGAATTTTCACTGTTGCACACACCTATAGACCAGCACCCTGATCAAGAGACAGAACGTTCCGACCAGAATCCTGGGGACCCTCCTTATGCTTCCTTCCCACCACTACTCTCCTGGCCCCAAAGGCAAGCACATCCTGATTTCTGTAGCATAATTCATCTGATCAGCCTTGGCACTTCGCATGAATGCAACCACTCAGCGTTGTTCTTTTACGTCAGGCTTCATGCACTCAGCATTACTTTATGAAACCCCCCCCCCATATTGTTTTGTGTGTAGACACTGTGTTCATGTTCATAGCTGCATAGTATTCCACTGCATGAATACACCAAGGCTTATTTATGCAGGTACTGCTGGTGGACAGCCTAGCCAGAAAGAGGGAAGTTCCAAGTGCTATTAGATTGTGATACTAATTCAGTGAGAAGTTTTGTCTTTGAACTTTGCTTTCAGTTATGTCCTTCTTTGAATATACATTATTATATATAAATATACATTTATAATTAACATGTAATTATTAACCAGCATTGACCTGGGGTGGGGGGGTAAAGGCTGGGAGGAGGGGAGAAAGGGGGAGGGGAAATGGGAGATATTTGTAATACTAACAATAAAAAACATATTTTAAAAAAATTAATACTTAAGGTTGCTATATGAGTTTTAAAGTATATATTGTGAAAAGGTATCCCGAGTGATGAGTATGCTGTGTGCATTCTGGGGCCCACACAGCACACCTCTCTTCGTCCTGGCAGCGGCCACGGGACAGCACATCCCCTGATGGCAGCCGCCTGCACTGCGCCCAGGACTCAGAAGTTAATTGCCAGTTTTTCAAACTATTGGCAAGTGCTACAACCCAGAACACAATCTACACTTGAACCAGTGATCCAAGTCCAGCAATTTAAATGTTAATCTCATGAAGAAAACCTTCACAGAAACAACCAGAATACTGTGTAACCAAATATCTGGGCATTGTGGCCCAGCCAAGTTGACACATACAATTAACCATCATAGATACGCTACATCAGGTTAAGTAAATGTCCTTTTGTTGCTCGTTTTTAAAAAGGTTTTTATATTCTGAGTTTGTGTCGAATTTTATCAAGGAATTACTTTTATATTCCTATCCTCATTTGGTCTATGTACTGTTCAATAAGATGCAGAAGTTTCATAATATAAAACTATTCTTGCCTTGTTGAGATAAATACAACTTGATCAGAAAAAAGAAATGTCTGAGGTCACCCTTTGCTCACCATTCCTGATCTGCCACCACCTGTGTCGGACAGAGAGCAGAGTGCCAGCCCTGGTGATGAAACAGCCTGTAGGGCCTTCCTTCCTCCGCCCCCAGCTCAGGGCCTGGCCCAGGCGGGACCTACAGGCTGCAGGAGGAGCCTTATGCAAGCCACAGAAGCCATGGGTGGGGCCTGACAGCTGCCAGATCAGGGTGGGGCTGACAGGACCTCCTAGCCCTCAGGTAGTCAGGGGACCTGGGGTAACAGAAGTTAGTCAGGAGGAGAGACAGACAAACACACTCACACGCAGGTTCATGCACCAGGTATGGCTTTAGGCCTCAGCCCAGCCCACTTAGGGGCTGTACAGAACTCCTCGGTGTTCTCTCTGGCTTTATTGAAACTTTCCCAAGTTGAATGCGTCGTTTTTCCTGCTTGTGCCCCCTCTCATTCTTCAGAGCATAGGTACCCTGAGTCCATTAAACTGCAAGGCTGAGGGCACAGAGAGCCAGGTCTGCCCAGGACTTCTGACCCCACTTGCCAGGAACTTAGCAAGCTGTGCAGTCTGCCCCCACTCCAGACACCAGCTGCAAGTTGAGGGGTCCCCAAGACCACCGTCACTTCAGACCAACAGGTTGCAAATTCAAGAGATCCCCAGAACCACCCTTCAGTTAGGTAATTTTCTAGAACAACTCACAGAACTCATAAAGCTCTATACTTATGATTACAACTTTTCTTTTTTTTTAAAGGTGAATGGACACAAATTAAAAGCAGCCAAAGGAAGAGACAGGGAGGGGTTCAAGAGGGTGGAAGGGCTTCTTGTCAGATCTGGGCTTGTGTGATGTGATTTATGGAATGTTCAAGGAAGCCAAGTGTTGGTCTGCATTGGCTGCTGTCAGAAAGCGAGGGAGATTCTATGACTGGGCATCTTAATGATTTTTATCTATAATTGGAAAAGCAGCAGCAATCTAAGAGGAGATGGCAAAATGCAGTCATTTTGGCGGTTTCACAGTGACCTTGTTTTTGTCTCTGCTCAGACATATTCCCGAGGGGGTTATTCTGTCTCCCTCCAGCACATGGCATTGTGCTGGGCGTGGGTGTGCTGTGGCATTGTGTTCAGCAGGAGCCAGTGCCGGGTCAGCTCCCAGCAGACGGCGTTGGGGGCTTACACTTTTATTTCTCAGCCCTGAGTTTTATTGGCAAACAAAATGGGGATAATAATTCTACCGAACCCTATTTGGGCAGCTATGAGGATTAAGGGAAATAACGTGAAATGCCTGCCATAAAATAAAACACAATAGTCATGTAAAATAACAAGAAATATATACTAGTATGTTTGTCTCTGTTCCTGGTTGTTGATACGGAGCTCCTAAAACTCCTGTAAAAAGAGGTTCTAGGGGCCCTAGCTGATTTGGCTCAGTGTATAGAGCATCAGCCTGTGCCTGCCCGGGTTGCAGGCTCAATCACCAGCAGGGGGCGTGCAGGAGGCAGCCGATCGATGATTCTTATCATTGATGTTTCTATCTCTCTCTCCCTCTCTGCCTTCTTCTTTGAAATCAATAAAAATATTTTTTTAAGTGTTTTAAAAAGGGGGTTCTAGGAGATCATTTGTTTCGATATTTCTCTTTGACCCCCTTCCTGACACGGAGCTCCTAAGACCTTTGTAATTTCCCGAGCGATAGGAGCATCTGATACCAAGTTCTTGGGAATTTCTTGGGTAACAGGAATATCTTTGGTTCTAATGAGATGACTCTTGGTGGGCTTCTGGCTGGGTGCTGGTCCCTGGAAAGAACCAAGCCATCATTAGAACTTAAACTTTCATCCCCACTGCCTATTCTCTGTACAGGGGAGAGGAGCTGGAACTGGAGTTAATCATCGGTCATGCGTATGTGATGAAGCCTCCATAAAAAATCCCAACAGTATGCAGTTCAGGGAGCTTCCAAGTTGGTTAATACATCCACACCAGGAGGAGGAGGTACTCGACTCCACGGGGATAGAAGCTGCACTTGGGACCCTCGAGACCTCTGTGTATGTACCTCTTCATCTGACTGTTCATCTGTATCCTTTCTCATACCCTTTAATAACCTGGTAAACAACAGTAAGTGTTTCTGAGTTCTAGGAGCCATTCCAGAAAATTACGGAACCCAAGGAGAGGGTGTAGAACCCCAATTTATAGCCAGTTAGTAAGAAGTACAGATAACAACTGGCAGCTTGCAAATGACATCTGAAGTGGAGGCTGTCTTATGAGGCTGATCCCTTAACTTGTGGGATCTGATGTTAACTCAGAATTTAATTGAATTATAGGACACCAACTGGTGTCACAGAGAATTGCTTGGTGTGGGAGAAAAGCCCACTCATTTGGTGGCCAGAAGTGTCAGAGGTGTCCTGTGTGAGTAGTAAAGGAGAAATACAGGAGTGTTTTTTCCTACTCCAGCCAGTATGTACCATCATCATCACTGAAAAATAAGTATTTCTGAATAAATGGAGAAATTATAGAATCAAAATAAAGCCAAATACACAAGAGGCAGAGGGAATAGGGTCCCGAGGAGAGGTCGTCAGACGAGAACAATCCCAGAGCCAGGGTCTGTCACTGTGACACCCACCTATGGGGACAGGGCAGCCATGGTTGTGAGTTTGTGTGTGTGTGTGTGTGCATTTGTGTATGTATGTGTGTGTATGTGTGTATGTGTGTCCTTTTGAGTGTGGAAGATCATAAGTGAGCATGGCAGCAATACCGAAAAAGGATTATACAGGGTTGGGCAAAATGAGGTTTACAAGTTGTTTGTATGGACAATAATTCAATAATTAATAAATAATACAAGCCCTGGATAATGTTGCTCAGTGGTTATAGCATCAGCCTGTGCACCAAAGGGTCGTGGGTTTGATTCCCAATCAAGGGCAGGTCCTTGGGTTGGAAGTTCAATCCCTGGCTCCGGTTGGAGACGCGCAGGAGGCAACCAATTGATGTGTCTCTCTCACATCGATGTTTCTCTCTCTCTTTCCTCCTCCTCCCTCCCTTTCACTCTCTCTAAAAATCAATGAAAAAAATAACCTCAGATGAGGATTAGCAAAGTACTACTACTACAAGATAAACTCTGTGTTTCGGGTACTCACAACGGTCAATCTACTTTTATCCCACCTTATATATCATGACCAAGTGGGATTTTTCCCAAGAGTGCACCCAGCAATTATTCCAATACATCACACTAATAGAATAAAGGGGGAAAAACTACATCATTATGTCAATAGACACAAAAAAGCATTTGACAAAATTCAACACCTTTCATGATAAAAACACTCAACAAAGTAGGAATAGAGGGGAACTTCCTCAACCTGCCAAAGGGCATCTAAGGAAAACCACAGCTACTGTTACACTTAATGGTTGCAGATTGAATGCTCTCCTTACAATATTAGGCACAAACAAGGATGTCTGCCACTTCTATGCAACATTATACTAAAGGTTCTAGTAATATGCTGAAGACACAAGAAAAAGAAATAAAAGGCATTTAGATAAAAAGAAAGAAGTAAAAGCATCTCTATTTGTAGGTGACACGAACTTTTTATATGTAGAAAATTCTAAGGAGTAAAAAAAAAACAACCTATTAGAGCTAATAAACAAGTTCATCAAGGTTACAAGCTATAATATCAATATAAAAACAATAATTGTATTTCTTTATAATAGCAATGAACAACACAAACATAAAATTAAGAAAATAACTCAATTTATACTAGCATCAAAGAAAATAAAATACTTAGGAATTTAATCAAAGAAGTTTAAGACTATTGCATGAAAAACTACAAATATTGTTGAAGGAAACGAAAGAAGACCTACATAAATGGAAAGACATCACATGTTCATGAATCAGAAGACTTTCAATTGTTAAAATGAGAGTATCCCCAAATTAATCTACAGATTCAATTCAATCCCCATCAAAATACTAGCTGTCTTCTTTGCACAACTTGACAAGCTAATTTAATATTCATATGGAAATTCAATAGCCAATACAATCTGGAAAACAAAGAACAAAGTTGGAGGATGTATACTGCCTGATTTCATTTTTTTATACTTCCTGATTTCAAAACTTACTACAAAGCTACAGTAATCAAGACAATGTGGTATCAGCATAAGGATAGACAAATGGATCAATGGCATAGAATCAGAGTCAAGAAATAACCCTCACATTTACAGCTAATTGATTTCCAAGAGTATCAAGACAAGTCAATGGGTGCAAGAACAGCTTTTTCAACTTAATATCCATGTGCAAAAGAGTGAAGGTGAATCTGTACTTTATACCACTTACAAAAGATAAGTCAAAATGAGTCAAAGACTTAAATGTAAGACTAAAGGTAAAAAAAGGTGTAAATCTTCATGACCTTGGATTAGGTAATGGTTTCTTAAATATGACAATAAAATCACAAGTAACAAAAGAAAATATAGCCTAGCCAGCATGGCTCAGTGGTTAAGCATCAACCTAAGAACCAGGAGGTCATGGTTTGATTCCCAGTCATGGCACATACCCAGGTTGTAGGCTCGATCCCTAGTGTGGGGTATGCAGAAGGCAGCGGATCAATGATTCTCATTATTGATGTTTCTATCTCTCCCTCTCCCTTCCTCTCTGAAATTAATAAAAATATATTCTAAAAAAAGAAAATATAGATTAAATTGGGCATCATCAAAATAAAAAAACTGTGCTTCAAAGGACATCATCAACAAAGTAAAAAGCCTGGCCAGTGTGGCTCAATGGTTGAGCATCGACCTATGAACCAAGAGGTCATAGTTCGATTCCAGGTCAGAGCACATACCCAGGCTGTGGGCTCAATCCCCAGTGAGGGGCGTGCAGGAGGCAGCCTATTGATGATTCTCTCTCATCATTGATGTTTCTATCTCTAGCTCCCTATCTGTTCCTCTCTGAAATCAATCATAATAATTTTAAAAAGTAAAAAGATAACCCACAGACAGGGAGAAAAACTGCAAATCATACATTGGAACAGAGATTTCTATATAGAATAAAGAACTCATACAACTTAACAATAAAAAGAAAAATACTCCAATTAAAGTGGGCAAAAGATTTGAATAGGCATTTCTCTAATGAAGATTGAACCATGTTCATCATGGCCAGTGGTAAAACTGAGGAGGGGCAGTGAAGGATTAAAGAAAACAGACAAGAGAATATAGCTGGGGCCAGGTGGGTCACTGTTCTTGGATGGAGAGACAGTGACACAGCCTGCAAGCCGAGTCTTTATTTTATAGTCAGATCCCACAAGGCAAAGCAAGGGCATGGTCAAGATGTTTACAGTGTTCTTGTGAGTTTTGAATCTACTTAATTACATGCACCTGAGAACTCTATCAAGCTTTGTTTTGGCAGCACTTGCTGCATCTCCTGCCTACATCGCTCAGCCACCTGGGACCACAGGTTCAGACCATAAGGTCAAGCTTTGCCCTCCAAGCTGGGACCTGCATGTGGCTTTGCTACGAGAGGCCATGCCCTCTTATTAGTCTGAGGCTTGAACCTGTCTAAACACTGTAGCCGCTCTCCACAAAGATATATAAAAGACCAATCATATGTGAAAAGATCTGCTGCCTGCTGCATCGAGCCCATAACCCTGGCAAATGCCCTGATCAGGAACTGAACTGACAACTCTTGGGTGCATGGGACAATGCCTAACCAAGTGAACCAACACCGGTCGGGGCTAAAAAGATTCTTAATATCATTAGTCATTGGAGAAATGCATAGGAGATACCACTTCATACCTGTTGGGATTATTATAATGAAAAACCCAGACAATAATAAGTATGGCAAAGATGTGGAGAAACTGGAACCCTCACTCAGTGCTGACAGGAGTGTAAAATGTTGCGGCTGCTTTGGAAAACAAAGGTGTCTTGAACAGCCTCAAGACTGTGCCCCTGGAAGCCTGGCCGCCAGGGTCTGGTGCTTCAGAACCATCTTCAGTGCCTGCAGGATGGTACCCTGGCTGTTCTGCACATTGTAAGCACTGAGTTGCAGCAGGCGGTCAAAGTCTTCCTCTTTGTAGGTCATGTTGAACAGGGAGTAGGGGGAGGTGGCCCCAGTGAGATCCATCTGGCTGGCCGGTAGCTCTGTAGGGCTGCACTGGATACCTGCTTGGGGGTAGGAGGGAGTTAGGAGCAGCACTCAGAGGCCTCCACAACTGGGCACAGGGATGGGCTGTTCCCCACTGAAGGGGCTCCTTGCTTCTCTCCCAGCCCTCTATGACTTTGCCCAGAAATATAAATGTGGATAGTAGGATTCTCTTTTGAGATATGAAGAGTTTGCTGCTCCTTACATTTTATTTCCTTGTAGCATTCATGTCTTCCACTATTCAGGTAACTGAATATCCCACCTGAATATTCAGGTAACCTTATATATCTATATCACCTTCAGGGGTAAGCTGGAAACAGCCAGAACAACAAAGTCAAGTAGGTTAGTGAATGGATTCTTGTAGGTGATAAAACCAAAGGATTTTTGCTTTGAAAGAACCAGTATTTGCTGAGAGAAGAAGAGAATTCCAAGATGTGTGCTGAGCATATTAAGAGTAAAGCTGGAAGCTTTGGAATTATGGTGGGAAGTAGAAAACCAGGAATAATGCACAAAGGCAGAAAGTTGGTTTTCCCAGCAAAAGGAAAGAAAAGTCGGACCAGTTGGTGGAAGGCAAGGATGGAACGGAATGTGATAAGGGTTTAGATTTCAGGGGTTGCAAACAGGCCTTGCTCACTGAGAAAGAGGCCCAGCTCACTAGAGGCCGAGTGAAACCCCAGGGGGGTTTAGGGGCCTCTGAGAGAGGGGGACCAGGACCTCTCTTTCCTAGCTGTCTAGCCTGGGGAGCTTTTATGAACTCCTCCAACAACTTGGTGCCTGGTGGCGCAGCAGTGGAGCAGGCTGCAGACGGTGACAATGCAGGTGGCCTCCGGATGTGGGGTTCTTGGAACTCCACCCCACAAAGCAGGAGAGCTGGGGGCCCAGGTGTAGCTAGGGGAACTTGCTAGGCAAGGGGGGTGGCACAAGAGCATGGGGTCATGACAAAGAGGACAGCAGCACAGTGATGTTGCAAATAGAGGGCACCTGCAGGGATGTGGGCATCTGCCACAGACACCAGGGCACTGCCATGTCCAAAACAGGGGGTGAGGGGACTAGCCTTAAGACTCTCCTCCCTCTCTGCTGGCCACAGGGGCACTGGGGAGGGCCCAAGGCTGCCGGGCTGTTATGGAGGGAGGGGCTGCCTCACCTGGGGCTGAGTGGTCCTTGAAAGAGGCATTAACCAATGGGAAGTGCAGCAGGACAGGGGCCTCGGGACAGGTGGGGTCCGAGAAGAGATGGCACTCCTTGGGCTGGCGCGGGTCCTGTGGGCTGGGCTCCACACGGGGGAACGGCAGCCCCAGGCCTCGGCAGTACACCTCAGTCTGCTGCAGCGTCTGGTTGGGGAGAGGGACCCAGAGAGAACCAGCTATGCTTCCTGGTCATCCCGGTCTGCGCTCTAGAATGCTAGGATGGCTCCCGCCCAGACTGCCTGCCCAGTATCCAGACACCTAGCTCCTGCTCATGGCCCCGTGACGCTCAGAAGGAAGCAAAGGATGCCATGGGTCTGCAGTGCTGTTTGGTTAAAACCTTTAGTTGGGTACCTGCACCCCCGGCCCGATTTCGGATTGCTCTTGCTGGGCTATTCCAGTCCCAGAGACGAGAGGGCCTCAGGAGGGGACCCACTTCTGTATCACGGCCCCAGCCCCCGCTTCCCCAGAGTCCCAGGGCGGCTCTGGTGGCATGGACATGGACTGGCCAGGGTCTCCTCCCCGCTCTGACCAGCTGTTCCTTTTGGGGAGGGCCTGGCATGCTCCTCCCTGTCCACCTGTCCTGGGAGTCCAGCGCTCCAGCACCTCCAAGGCCTTTCCAACCAAGGACCTGGCAGGGGCATTGGTCAGAGTCTCTCCCCGCTCCCTCCCTTTGGGGAATCAGGTGGTCTGGGCCAGTGACCCAGGGGCCCTGCTGCTCGCCCCAGGAGCTCAGTCTGGCCGAGCAACCAGAAGCACCTCAAAAGGCGAGGACAGGGAGTAGTCGAAGGAGAGTATGAGGTCCAGCCTGCGGCCTGGCCGGAACATAGAGGGAGCGCTGGTGTTGAGGAAGTAGCCGGCATCCACCAGGCAGAGCTGGGGCTCCTGCGGGGTCAGCTGGCCAGGGGTGGAGTCTAGCTGGCTGTCTGATGGGGGAGGAGAGACAGTCAGGGGCAGCTGCTCTGCCACAGATCACCCACTCACAATCCCCTCCTTCATATTGCATTCGCTCCCATGTCCCCTTCTTACCTCTGGTGTCACTCCCTGAATGCACATGACACCTGCTCTTCCCATTACTCTCTCCAGGCCACACCCCAGGATTGGGTGCTATGACTCCCAAGGTCTCTGCCAGTCCCAGCCACAGTCCAACTCCACCTTGGAGTCTAACCTTGTTGCCCAAGGACACACGGCAGTGCCCTTACCTGCCCAGGTAGAGAACTCTTCCTGGCTGCGGTAGTCCTGGTGCAGCTGCAGGCCCTGGAGGAAGTTAGAGCTGTGCTGGCAGAGCGGCCTGCCTGTCAGGACACCCTTAAATGCCTGGGCCAGTGCTGTTCCGGGTTGCAACCACAAGGCCTCCAGCCACGAGGAGGTCCTCAAGGAGGCAGGGGGCTCCTCTGGGCCCAGGGAAACAGACATTGGTCCTAGCGATGCTTGGTCCTGCCTCCCTCTGACAGCCCCCCACCCCTGGCATGTGAAGGGGAAGCGACCTCATTCCAGGCTCCCCTTGCTGCCTCCTTTTCCTACCCAGGTTCCTGATCCTGTCCTCGATGTGTTGCTTCCAGGCATCACCAGAGCTGGTGAGGTCATACCAGACATCCAGCAAATTCAGGGAGAAAATGTTGCTCCAGATACCTGAAGACCAAACCCCGTGAAAGGTTAGCCCCTGGCCTCAGCGCCCTGCCCGCCATGGCTTGGAAGCCAGCGGTCCCACCCCTAGGTGCAGGTGGAAAATGAGAGGAGGGGCAGGCTGCCTCTGCAATGCCTCCTCCCCACAGCCCAGTGTGGCCCTCTCAGGGGCCCTGCCAGACCTGAGCACAGGAGTCACATCCAGTCAAGGAGGCCTGGCACGGGCTGGCCAGGGCCTTCAGGGTGACCTCACCTTCCAGGAAGCAGATCCGGGACTCAGGGAGCCTCCTCATCAGCTGCCCCATAAAGAACTCGGAGCCGAAGAGCTCAGACGGGACAAAGGCTCCATACTTCAGGAATCCGACCTCATAGGGGGAGAACTCGACCCACTCTAAGAGGCAGGAAGGAGCGTGGGAATGAGAGAAGAATGGGCAGGGGGAGCCCCAGCTCTGATGGGAGTCAAAGGTTCTGCCCCCACAGGCCTCAGCCTCCTCCCTGCCTGGCTGACTCCCGAGCTGACCACTATCCTACCCAGCCCCTTGACCACCCCCTCACCACCATCACCACCATCACCACCACCCCACCCACCTCCAGGCCAGAACGGTCCACTGTCTGGCTCATCACCACCAGAACCACCACCCTTCCTGAAGGCTGGGCCATCTATGCAGGAGTTTCCTGTTTGAATTCTCTGGGGACCCACAGGGTCCAGAGCAGCTGTGGGTGTGTGCACATGTGTACATGTTGGAGGGTGGAGTGGGCAGGACTGAGGACTGTACCCTTGAAGTCGGAAGTCTCCAGGTTGTTCTCTTTGACATTGAGGCTCAAGTAGAGGGGCAGAGGGTTCTGGCCCTGCGTCAGTGCAGCTCTCTGTTCTGACAGCTTCCGATCCATCACCTGGGTGAGGGGTGGAGGGGCGCAGGGCCTGAGTGAGGTTAGGAGCACCCTAGAGGGGGCAACTCCATCGGGACAGGGTGGTGGGGACAGGCTGCAGGTAGGAGGCAGCTCCCCATTAGGATTTGGGTGGTATGGGTCGCTGTATGCATTCGGTTACCACTCCTGCCCCAATGTTCTGAGCACAGGGTCACACTGTGGGCTATGCAGGTTGTGCTCTGTGCCTCTCCAGAGAGTGCCCCTCACAAGGGACTGCAGTGTCAGCAGTAACCCTGCCCCGCATCCTGAGGTTCAGGGTGGAGGGGGTGTCAACCCTGACGCACAGACACGAAGGTGCACATACACCTAGGCACATGTATTGTCTAGAAAGGACACTGGAATCCCCTCGTAGGTTGGAAGTTGAACTGGCAGGAAGATGAGGAGGGAAACTGAGGGGAGGATTGGAGATGGCCTGAGTCAGGGCAGTGGCGGTGAGGTTGGAATGTTTTAGAGGTAGAATCACTACCACTTGGCCTGGTTGGATGTGGGGCATGAGAGGCAGGTAGGGGCCTACTGGTCACAGCTTCAGGGGCAGGGTGAAGTCCCTGCAAGGTCTTTTCAAATGTAGAAGGTCACCCAGATTTTACAGTCCACCTTATTCAATCCACGATTGAAGTGTGGAAGTGGTTAGAGCAGTGGTTCCCAACATGGGGCACTTTGATTTTTAAGAGGGGCAATTCGAGAATGAGTTATTAACAGTGAATTTTTGGCATTTCTTATGGTTCTAGGGGCCTCATATACAGTATATAAGTATATGTTGTCACATACTTATGCATTTCAGTTCTCTATTATATGTTTTGAAACTTCATTTGCTATTTTTCATATCACTTCATATTATTATTATTTTTTAACAATTTGTTAGTGATTTCTTCCTCAGTATTTCAACTGTCCTTTTGTTATTCTATTTTTCTCTTTCATGGATGCCATCTTCTTTGGAAGCTTGTTTAGACCAAGTTAATGGCCTTTTAGGCTTCCTCCACGTGAACAGGAGTTCGCTTTTTGAATAATAAGAATTATATGTCACAGGGGGGTCATCAGGAAAAGATAAGAGAAAAATGAGCTTCTCCTTGAATGGCGAACAGGTTCTAAGCAGTTCAGTGCTTGCCAGTAAAAGGCTAAAGACAAAAGTTTCAAAGGAGAGTTTGAGAAGCACTGATTATAACTAGTGTATTTTACAAGGGATTTTTTACAAAAACTGAAGCAATATTATAGAAGTATGTGAACTAATAAAGTTGTTCTGAGTAAAATTCGAGGTATAATATTTCTCTGACAATACTTAATGAAATTGTAATTTGATGTGAAGGGAATTACATTTTCTAGTATTTTAAAATTACTTTTGTTACTGTAGATTAGTATAGTACAGATACTTATTTTTATCTAAAGACAAGTTTAAAATCAACACTAAATTTGTCTAAATAAAGAATTTTTTTTTAAATCCTCATCTGAGGATATTTTTTTCCAGTGATTTTTTTTAGAGAGAGTAGAAGAGAGAGGGAAAGACAGAGAGAAACATCAATGTGAGAGAAACACATCAATTAGTTGACTCCTGTACGTGCCCTAACCAGGGCCCAGGCCAGGGAGGACCCTGCAACCAAGGTATGTGCCCTTGACAGGAATCAAACCCAGGATTCTTGGGTCCATAGACCGACACTATCCACTCAGCCAAACCGGGTAGGGCTGAATAAAGAATTATTTTTAAAAGCACACAATGAATGTCAGCTTTAAGAAATAAAGCATGATCTGGCCGGTGTGGCTCAGTGGTTGAGTATCAACCTATAAACTAGAAGGTTACAGTTTGATTCCTGGTCAGGGCACATGCCTGGGTTGTGGGCTCAATCTCTAGTGTGGGCATGCAGGAGGCAGCCAATCAATGACTCTCTGTCATCACTGATGTTTCTATCTCTCTCTCCCTTTCCCTTCCTCTCTAAAATCAATAAAAATATTTTTTAAGAAAGGGATAAAGCATGATAACTAAGAAAAAAGAAATAATATTTGAAAAGCTTTCCTATTGGGACATTTTAAAAGCCAAATGGGTGCCCATTTTAAGGAATACATTATTGCTCAATAATATCACAAGAACTTTTCATTCTTGTGAACAGAAAAAATTAAGTTTTGTCTTTTTTAAAAATAACTATAATGAACCTTGTACATAAAACTGCACTGAGCATCAACCTATGAACTAGGAGGTTATCGTTCAATTCCCAGTCAGGGCACATGCCCGGGTTGCTGTGGGCTTGGTACCCAGTGGGGGGCGTGCAAGAGGCAGCCAATTGATGATTCTCTCTCAGCATTGATGTTTCCATCTCTCTCTCCCTTTCCCTTCCTCTATGAAATCAATAAAATATACACATATATATATTATAAAACAACAACTGTGCATTGAGTCATTACTGGAAGATCAAATGGTAATTAAATTAGTCTTCCTTATGGCCTAGGGTCAAACTGCATTTTCTAGTGCCTTGTAAAATGAACAGTTAACAAGCTTCTCCCACTCTATAGTAACTAATTGGTGCCACTAGGGAGAAAAGTCCGTTAATAAAACAAACACCCTCAAAACTGAACATGAGCCCTAACCGGTTTGGCTCAGTGGATAGAGCGTCATCCTGCGGACTGAAAGGTCCCAGGTTTGATTCCGGTCAAGGGCATGTACCTTGGTTGCAGGCACATCCCTGGTAGGAGGTGTGCAGGAGGCAGCTGATCGATGTTTCTCTCTCATTGATGTTTCTAACTCTCTATCCCTCTCCCTTCCTCTCTGTAAAAAAATCAATAAAATATATTTTTTTAAAAACTGAACATGAATTTAAACAGTAGATGAACGAATACAAGGATATATTAATAACATAAAAATATTTCAAGTAATTATGTTGGTTTTATAAATTCAATGCCATTTCAATGAAAATCCCATTTATCATGAAATTTGACTAGCTTATTCTATTATATATACAGAAGAGCAGAGGGCCAAAAGTAGCCAACATCATTCTGAGAAGAACCAAGGTGGCAGATACAGATAAATTTGCCCTGTCAGATACCAAGATGTATTACAAAGGCAGAGTAACTAAGCCAGTGTGATATTGGCACAGGATCAAGAATCAGTCTCATCAGAACAGAACAGAGAGCTCAGGAAGAGCCCTGTGAATATATGAAAGCTGACACATGACAGAAGCAACAAGGCCAATCAGTGGAGGGGAAAAAAACAATAAATGATATTGGAAAAGTTTGCTATCTATATGAGGAAAAAAAACACCTGGATTCCTATTCATGTAATACCTGAAGATAAACTCTGGGCAGATTCAAGTCCTAATTGTAAAAGACAAATCTTTAAAACTTTTATAAGAATACTAGAGGCCCAGTGCACAAATTCGTGCATGGGTGGGGTCCCTCCGGGTGGCCTGCAGGGATCAGGCCAAAACCTGCAGTCCAAAGCCACCTGCAGCTCCTACCACCGCTCCCACTCATCCTGGCCCCGCTGTGCCTGCTGCGGGTTCATGCCCAATCAGTCCCGATTGGGAGAGGCTCACGCTGCCCCAGCAGCACTCATCAGCCATGAGCCCTGCACCTGGTGCCCTCCCAAAAAGAGTGGCCTGTGGGATCGGGCTGAAACCGGCTCTCTGACATCCCCTGAGGGTTCCTGGATTGGGAGAGGGTGCAGGCCAAGCTGAAGGACCCTACCAGTGCACAATCAGGCCCAGGAGGGACCAAGGGAGGGCTCCAGGGCATGTCAGGCCCATCTCGCTCAGTGGTCATCGGTTGGACCCCAGCAGCAAGCTAACCTACTGGTTGGAACATCTGCCCCCTTGTGGTCAGTGCACATCATAGTGAGCAGTTGAGCAGCCTTAGCATATTATTAGCACATTATGCTTCAATTGGTTGTTTGGTTGCTCTGCCATTTAGTCTTTTTGCATATTACCCTTTTATTTTATAGGATATAGGACAGTATTTTATAACTTCAAGATAGGGAAAGATTTCTTAAGAAGACCCAAAAAGCACAAACCATGAAGAAAAAGAATAATATATTGGGTTATATTCAAATTATGCATCAAAATCTATAAGATTTGGTAAAGGATTAATATCCAGGATATATAAAGAATTCCTACAAAATCATATAAAAAGATGAACTAAATGGAAAAATATAAAAGAATTTGAGTAGGTAATCCACAGAAAAGGAAGTCCCAATGAAAATATATTTGGAAATATGATCAATTTCACTAAAAACCAAGAAAATGAAAAACTACAATAAAATTTCATTTCATACACATAAAATAAAAATTTTAAAACCTGAAGAGCATGTAGGGAAAAGAAGTTATGATACACTGGTGGTGGGGGTGTGAATTAATACAACCCTTTGGGAGAACAATAGCTAGGAAAGTTGAAGGTACGTGTACCTAGTGGCCTAACAATTGCACTACTGAGTGTACAACTTCAAGGCACAGAGAATCTCTAACACATGTGCACAGGGATACCTGTACAAAGCCATTTGTGTAAATAATATGTTTATCTTAAGGATATACATTTTTAATAAAAGTATACCTAGTAAAGGTATATGTAATCTATAATAATAAAAGCATAATACGCTAATTAGATTGGATGTCCTTCCAGATGACCTTCCAGAGGAAGCCAGGGCTGCGAGGGAAGCCCAGGTCCTGGATGCCAGAGGGAAGCCTGTGCTGGCAGCCAGGGGAAGGAAGGCCTACACTTGCATGACTTTCGTGCATTGGGCCTCTAGTAAAGTACATAATAACGGCATATACCATGGATGTTATATGTTATATAATACAGTAAAATATGTATATAGATTGCAGATACATGTTCATAAACCTAAATTCAGAATAGTGATTACCTCTGAGAGTGGGAGGGAAATGGGACTGGGGAGGGGACCACCAGAAGCTTTAACTCTTTCTGTTACATTTCATTTCTTAGGGTGGTTGATGAGATCATGATTATTCATTACATTATTCTTTATGCTTTATGCATTTTATTAGGTCTGAAGATTATCATAATAAATATTTAACAACATTAAGATTTTTTGAAAAATAAATGTATAAAAAAGCTTTAACTCTTTCTGTTACATTTCATTTCTTAGGCTGGTTGATGAGATCATGATTATTCATTACATTATTCTTTATGCTTTATGCATTTTATTAGGTCTGAAGATTATCATAATAAATATTTAACAACATTAAGATTTTTTGAAAAATAAATGTATATATTTTTTGTTTTTGTTTTGTTTTTAAGAGAGAAGAATGGAGAGGGAGAAAGAGAAACATTGATGTGAGAGAGAGAAACGTTGATGACTGCCTCCCACAGGTACCTGACAGGGGGAGAGAGGGATGGGCAGGGGCAGGGGTGAAGCGCGCGACCTGGGCCTGTGCCCTGACAGGGAATTGAACCTGTGACCTCTCAGTGCATGGGATAATGCTCAACCAACTCAGCCATACCAGCCAGGGCTAAAATAAATATTTTTAATAAATAAAAAAATAAGAATGGCTGGTAATTTCCAAGTAGCACTGTGCTTGCCAGCAAGAATAAAAATAATTTTTTAATCAAAGCAAATTCATTTTTAGTTAGTTTACATGATATTTATTCTTTGTCAAACTCCTGACACTCAAAGATAAGACAAGTAAGAATCTTTCCTTTGCTAGTATATTTGATAGTTTACTTTTGTTATGCATGTTAAATATACTTTTTTGTGTTTTAGTTGTTTCAAATGCTTAAAAAAAAACTTTCTTCAGATAATTATATGTGGTACAACAATAGTGCAAAATCTCACTGATTTTAATAATTGTATCGTTTAATGTAAGACTCAGTAGTTAACTTACTAAACTTTCCTTAAAGAAGCAATTTATAAAAAATGTATATGCTCAGATTTGTCTTAATGGTGTTAGGAAAATAGTAAAGAAATATACTAGCTAACACTGAATGCTTACTCTGTGCCAAGTACCCATTGATTGCTCACAACAACCCTGTTAGGTAAGTACCATTCTCATTCCTCTTGTACAGGTGAGAAAATTGTGGCACAGAGAGGGTAAGTAACTTGCCTAAGACATATAGCTAGTGAGACACATAGGGGATAGAACCCAGGAATCTGGCACCAGAATCTTGCTTGTAACACTACCATGACAATGAAGAGGAAGAATATATTTCATATTGTAGTATAAATAAAATAAAAGCTGTTTGAACAATCTCACTGACTCTTAAACGCATGCAAAAGCTTTGTCTGCTGAACCGACTTTAGCATTGTCTGGTCCCTAGTCCTTGGGAGGCCCAGAAATTTCAGTTTCATGGCAATTTAATTGAAGAATAGCCTGACTCATAAAGGCAGCATCCCAAAACTGGGCAGACACGGAAACACAGTGGTTTCCACATTCTTTAACCAAGGGTCCAGGACGCTTACCCTACAGACATGCGCATGCGCGTCAGCTAGCTGCGGGGTTGCCACAGCCTTGCCCATGCACTCACGCTCCACTCCGCATGCACAGGTGCCCTTACCTGGTTGTGCAGCATGGACTCCAGCACCAGAGCCCACAGGTCCACAAAGGTTGTGGGACGCCCCTCCTCCGTTCGCAGCTCCAGCTCCTGGAAGTAGCTTGCCAGTCGCTCCGAGGAGAAGGTTTCCAGCTTGCTCTGGGCCAGGTGTTCCCGGGCATATCGGATGGGCCCCTCGAGGTCCTTCTGCGACCACTCAGGGTCCCCATATAGTTGGGCCATTGTCCTGGGAGAACAAAGGGACAGCACAATAGGATGATGAGGCCCAGCACCGGTTGCTGCAACTCCGTCTTCCAACGCTTGAGATTTCTCCCAACATTTTGTTCCCGCCACCAAAGCTCCGCCTTTCTGGAAAATGTTTCAGGGCTTTCCCTCCCCCTAGATCAGGGCTGTTCAATATAAATATAATGTGAGCCACGTATGTAATTAAAAATCCCTAGTAACTACACTTTTAAAAAGATCAGTAAAAATTAATTTTAATAATATGTTTAATTTAAATGATCATTTCCAATATGTAATTAATATAAAAAATTAAAATAAATTTATATTTTTCCAAACGTAGTCTTCAAAATTCATACAACTCAATTTGGACTAAGCACATTTCAAATGGTCAATAATCGCACGTGGCTACAGCTACTGTAACATACAGCACAGCTCTAGACCCTATTTCCATCTTCAGAGGTCTGTCCTAAAGCCCTTGGAGGCTGCTTGTCAACGGCTGTCACCTAAACCCTTTGAGGTGAATATCCTCTTTCATTTCTTTAAGTCACATTTCAATAAGATTCAAAGGAATGCATCTCTTAACAGTGAAAAGTTTCATTTCATTATAGGCAGGCTGGTGTGTAGGGAGACAATTTTGTCTTTAGGTAAAATAGCACCTCTTGACCTCAATTTCCTCATCTATACTATCTATACTATAGGGACAATAAGAGAAACCACCCTAGAGAGTGTTTTGAATATTAAATGAGGGAATAACAATTAAAGAAAAAAGAGCTGTCAATTTGGAGTTCCGGGAATGCGTCAGACATGTTCAGTGCTTTACTTGGGCTGTCCCACTCTAATCCTGTGGAGGATGTGCTATTATTACCCCTATTTTGGAGATGAGTCAATGAGAATCAGAGGAAATAAGCTGGCTAAGATTACCCAGCCAGTAAGTGGTGTTGTGGAGACTCAAACCCAGCTCCTTCTGAATCAGTTGCCTTAGACCTCTTCAGAAGCATGGAGAGGAAATCCTGTAATGCCTCCCTCATGGCAGGACTTCTGTAATTTCTGTTTCCTCCCTTTTGAGACAGCCTCTTGGCACCCATCAGACCATACTGCTCACAACTACTTGGTTTCCCCATATAGAGGGTCCCTCTGGTGTCCACTCCACTCCCCTCTGGGGCCTGTCATCTCTGATTCTCCAGTCCACAGGGCCCTCACCATGTAGCTCCTGAGATGCCGCTGAAGTACGTCACACAGTCCAGGAGTCCCAGCTTTTTCAGAGCCAACAGGTGGCCGTAGAGAGAGGTCATGGCTCGGGCACCTCCTCCTGTGGCCATGATCCCCACGATGGGGACCTGGACCACACAAAGACACAGGCTGGCTTAACAAGGACAGGGATAGAGCTGCCTCCTGCCTCCAGAGAAGGGACCTGATCAGGATGGGGTCAGGGCCTGGTGCAGTCAGAGTTAGAGCTATCACCCAGCCCCTTCCCAGGAAGTGACTGCTCTCAGCCCTGGACACAGTCCATGCTCCATATCTCCTCCCACGTGCTCACTCCCCAGTCTCTGCTGACTGGAGTGTCTGGAGAGGGCATAGGAATCAGGTACTCCCTTAAGGCCGGTCCAAGGTATCTGCACCCCCTCCCCTATGTATCCCCCAAACCTCATCTTCCTGTAGGTCTCTGTCCAAATGCAAGGCCTTCTTCAGGGCCTTGGCCACCACCTGCTTCCTTCTGCTCAGGAAAGCTTTCTCCTCCACACATAGGTCGAAGCCCAAGTGCACCGCCAGCTCCTTAGGGCTGGGGCAGCAGAGGGTCCAAGTGTCAGGGGGCACCTGCAGAGCTCAGCCACTGGTTGGCCAAGCCCACAATAGCTGCCAAATAACATCCCTACTCCAAACCCCAAGGACCAGTCTTTCCACAGCACTCCCCTGCCCCATGACCACCCCTTACTGTCCCCGACAGATATAAATGTTCCTTACCAGCCCTCAGCCTTGAGCTGTAGCCTCATTCCTGGGGCCTGAAATCAAAGCAAGAGACTTTGCTCAGAATGTCCAAGACCCTGCAGGGAATGTGAGTATCCACTGGGGGCCTTGGGCTCCCCCATCTTTATTCTCACTGGCACTTCCCATTCAGTCGAGGCCACTTACATTTGTAGCAGGAACATCAATGATCATTTTCTTCCCCATAGTCAAGGACTTCAGAGGTATAGTGAGGTGCCCTGCTGAGGTGTCTGAGTTCCAGTCTTTGCTTTTGGAGTTCTGGAGGGAAATATTCATTCATTCACTCAACAAACCCTTACTGAGTAGCTAAACAGTGATCCAGACAGACATAGTCCTTCCCTGGTAATATAAAAATAATTACAATATTTATAATTATTAAAATTATATATATATAAAAGCCTAAGTGACCATTATGACTGGAACAACCAGAATGACTGGTCATCCAGTTGCTATGATGTGCACTGATCACCAGGGGGCAGATGCTCAACACAGGAGCTGCTCCCTGGTGGTCAGTGCGCTCCCACAGCCAGTCTCTCACAGCCTCTCCCCCAGTTGGCCCCCCAATAGGTCTTGATCGCCAACCAGGCCGTGGGACACCACTGGTGCATGAATTTGTGCATTGGGCCTCTAGTAATAATTTTAATTATAAAAATAATAGCTAATATCACCCTGGCTGGTGTGGCTCAGTTGGTTGGAGTGTCGTCCTGTGCACCAAAGAATCGTGGGTTTAATTCCTGGTCAGAGCACATACCCAGTTTGCAGGAAGCAACTGATCAATGTTTCTCTCACATTGATGTTTCTCTCTCTCCCTCTCCTTTCCTTTCTAAAATTAATAAAAAACACATAAAAATAATAAGAGCTAATATTTATTTAATATAATAATAGCTAATATTTAGTTATGTTTGTGAGAACCATGCCAGAGTCCCCAGATAGTCAAGGCTAATTAGAGTGTTGATAGTATGGTGGAATGTCCAAGGTCACTCTGAACATGCTGCAAGGCCACAGCGATCTCACAGTACAATGTGCCCTTCTATAACCCAAATGATTGATGACATTGTTGGCTAGCGGCCTCCTTTGTCTGAATAGTATCATGCATGATACTGATCAGCTAGAGGCAGCTGCTGAGATGGAGCTGAGAGTTGGTACTGCTACGATGTAAGTTTAAGAGCTCACAGAGAGCTCAGATATAGCTACCATGTTAACCAGCCAGTGTGCTAGGCAGGGGAGACCGGAGAAGCTGCTGAGGTACAGAGCTCAGGTGCTGCTACTATGTGAGGCAGTGAGTCTAGGGGGCAGCGTGCGGCTGCTCAGATAACTGCTGTGGATACAGAGATAATGCTACTATGTGGGAAAGATACGTGTTCACCAGCCAGTGTGCTAGTATGGCTGCCTGTATGGATTTTGCTGTGAGGACTGTTCTTGTCTGGGCTATGTGGCCACTGGCTTCTGCAATAAAGACTCATTCTTATACACCCACAGCTTCTCATGGCTTCTCTGTCTAAGACCCGGCGTCCTGGGAGGTCCAGCCCCAGGGAGAGGGGCTCAGACCCAACACCTGTAACTAAGGGATAAAGGAGGAACTGGGACTAAGTTCCCAACAGTTAGTGTAGTGAGCAAGGTTCAAGAAGGAACCTAGCCTGGTGTAGTCGGGAAGAATTTAGAGAAATACATGGATTCAGAGCAATTCAGAGCAGTAGTGCTCATGCAGAGCTCTTGCTGCCTCTGACATTGTTCTAACTGGATAATGTATTAATTATAAAGAATTTACAAAGAAGCAGGTAATGGACTGATATTCCTGTGTTGTACAGGAAATAAGCAGTGTGATAAGGTAACCAGACGTGAGATGTATGAGGTCTATTTAAGATGGGAGAGCCCCTCTGAAGGGGTACCATTTGAGCTGAGATCTACATGAGGAGGAGAAGGAGGAGAAAAAGGAGGAGGAGGAGGAGGAGGAGGAGGAAGCAGCCTCGGAAGGAGACAAAGTGGGGCAGGGAAAGCACTGGCATGCCTGAAAAGCAAGAAGGGACAAGCTATGGCTGGAGCATCATGAATGAGGGGAACGTGGATCAAATGAGGCAGCAGAGGTGGGCAGGGGCCAGGCTGCGCAGGGTCTGTGGGCACAGACATAAGATTTTTTTCTGAGAGCATCACTGGAGGAGCCACTAAAGGGCTCAGACAGACATAGTGTAACAGCCCCTCCCCATACCCCCTCCAGGCCCTTGTGACTCTCCTGTCTGCCAAGGGCATGTGCCTAACTAGGGAAGGCTGACGCAGCCACAGGCGACTGGCCTTGGCAGGGGGAGGGCCAGGGAGGGGCCTGCAGCAGCTGGAGCTAGCCCAGGGCCCAGGTTGGTGAAAAATCTCCAGAGTTGAGACCCAAAGACCCACCTTCAGGCGCCCTCTCAGCTCTGCCTCTTGAGCCACCATGTAGTGAAAGCGGAAGGCAGAGGCTGTGCCCAGGGCCGATGTCTGCGTGTCTTCATATGACCCCTTCAGCACCAGCTCCAGCTCCAGGTTGTCCTGATCTGGGGAGAGAGGGAGAAGGGTAACATTAGGGGAAGGACCCAGAACACCGGCAGTACTGCCTGGACATGATGAAGGCCCTGTGGCTAGACCATGGCAAACAGGATGCTGGAAAGGGCTCTCCCCAGCCTGCTGGGCCCCTTCCCCATGGAACTCCCACCTCCTGTGACATGCCCTCCTCCAGGTCAGGGGGACCCTCCTGCCCAGGGAAGACCTGTTGCCTTTCTGCTCTGTGGGCAAGAAGAGGCAAGCTCTGCCCTGCCGCTCACCCCCTGCCCTGTCTGGGTTTCCCAGCACCCCATCTACCTGCCACATTCTGAGCAGAGGTCAGACCTGGTTCTAAGCGGGTCTCACCTGAGACCTCGGCTGTGTTCCCCGTGCTCTCCAGGCGGATATCCAGGCATGACAGCTCTCGAGCCTGGGGCAGACCACATCATGGGCAGGGTTATGGTCCTCTCAACCTCACCCTCTGAGCCCCACCGTCCCAAATCCACCACACACAGAACAAGAAGTGGGGTCCAGTGTGGGACTGGACCAGAAAACCCTCACCCCACCTCTGATGCACTGAAACTGCTAAGCCAGATGTCCTGGGATAGTCAGGGGAGCCCCATCTCTACCCACCCCCAAGCTCTCCTAGATTTGCCGAACTCCTGGAATCTCTGCAGGCCCCCCAGCTGCCAGGCACAGTTCTGTGTGTGTTTTTTCAGTCTCTGCGTTGCTCTACAGCTTCAACCTGGAGGATGCGTTCATTCTACTATGACTGCTCCCTAAGAGTATTATATGAACCACCGGTCTACAGGGCAATGAAATGGATCAGATAAATCCTTGACATTTTAGCAACTAGAGTACCTCCCAAGTGCCCTCCACTTAACTGACTTGCCAAATGAGACTGCTGCGTTCTCTCTGTAATGCATGCCCGCTGACAGCTGCAGCCCTCTCCTGCAGAACTGCCGAGTCCATCAGCACCGCCTTCCCCCCAAGGTCTCCATCACCTCAGATAAGGGGCAGCTGCCATAGGATGACTATTCTAATGTGTGCAGGCATCCCTTGGAGATATTGTGGGTTCCCTTCCAGACCAGTGCAATAAAATGAGTCGCAATAAAGTGAGTCAGAATCTTTTTGCCGGTGGAAGGTCTTGCCTTCAATGTGTAAACAAATGCAACATCTGTGAAGAGCAATAAAGCAAGCCCCATACAGCGAGGTATGCCTGCATCCGCAAAAGTAACGCTAGTCCGTCCAACGGGCAGTCGCAGGACCCTGAGGTGGTGCCTCCTTCAATTTGGGGCTCTAGGTGCCTTATCCACCTCCTGCTGGGCCTGGCCCTGCTCCCGGTCAGCTTGCTTGTGGGGGACTGCACTTTGAGTAGAAAGTTTCAAATGCGTCTCTCACCACCATGTGCCCTTTCCTCTCCATGGCAGCTTTGTGAGCTTGCTGTGTTTAGGATTGCCGACCAGGACTCTCCACTGTCTCAAGGAAGAGCTGACTGACCTTCCTGACCCTATCCTAAAGCTCCCAGATTGGAAGTGCACCCCCCTGGACACTCCCTCTGAGCCTCAGTTACCTCCATATTAACTAACAACATGGCTTTCTGGCCAGGGCTTCCTCTTCTGGGGCTGAGAACTATGAGTTCATTACAGGTGACCAAACACATCAGGACGGACTAACAATTCCCCCCATCATCCCCTCAGCCATACAGCCTTGAGCAGAACCTTCTCACAGCAGAGCCTCAGCCTCCCTCTCTCCATGTTCCCTTTAGCCCTTCTCAGTCCCCTACCCCCGACCACATTCCCAGGTGACCACCTAGCTGGGAGGCCAGGGCCAGTCTGCCGCAAAGCTTTGTCCTTGCCTTGTCCCATCTGGCCCACCCCCACCTCAGCTCCCCTCATAAGCCTGGGAAGGCAATGGTTACCACAAGGACGTTGTTGGTGATAAGATTTTCTGGGCGGTCTGACCTGGAAAATCAAACAGTCCACAGTCTGGCCTTGCAAAAGCAAAAGTTCCCTACGATAACCTGCCCCCTCCCAGCCCAGGCTCCACCCCATGGGGACTCCTGGATGATGCTGAGGGTTCTCTAAGACCTGGATACTATTCAGGGTGCGGGGAGATGCTTCTGAAGAGTGAAAGGTGAAGAGAGAGAGAGTAGGGAGAGAAAACATTGACCTTCTTCTCCTCATTTCTCTAAAAGGAACCCCTAGCCCAGCCAGTGTGACTCAGTGCTTGAGCATCAACCTGTGAACCAGGAGGCCACGGTTTGATTCCTGGTCAGGGCACATGCCCGGGTTGCAGGCTTGATCCCCAGTGTGGAGTGTGCAGGAGGCAGCTGATCAATGAGTATCTCGCATCATGGATGTTTCTATCTCTTTCTCCCTCTCCCTTCCTCTCTGAAATAAATAAAAATAAAATCAATAAAAAATATATTTTTAAAAAAGGATCCCACCCCCAGTCTGGCAGGTTTGGGGAGATGAGGGACAGGAAATCTGGGCTGGACAGACCAATGGGAAGATCTGGGTCAATGACATTTCTCTAAATAAAGCCTGGGTCCTTAGACACTCCCTGGGCTGTGTTAGACTACTCACGTTTTTTTCTTTCTTTTTTAAAATTTTTAAATTTAAATTATTTAAAGTATGTGGGGGAGATAAGAGATCTACCGAAGGACTTGTATGCATGCATATAAGCATAACCAATGGATGCAAAACACTGTGGGGTGAGGGCATGTATGAGAGTGGGGTGGGGCGGAGGCAATGGTAAGATATGTACACATATAATATCTTAATAAAAAAGGAAAAAATAAAATAAAATAAAGTATTACATAAGTCTCCTTTTCACCCCATTGACCTCTCCCCAGACATTCCCATCCCCCAGCACATGCCCTTACCCCTCTACTGCCTGTGTCCATGGATTATGCTTATATGCATGCTTACAAGTCCTTTGGTTGATCTCTTACCCTATCCCTACCCGCCTCCACCTTCCCTCTGAGTGCTCACGTTTTTTCCATCAGAAACTCCACATCCAGTTCCTCCTGTCCCTGGAATCAAAGATGAGCAAGTCATCCACATTTATATAAGTCTTTAGAGTTGACAGAATTCTTCTACATTCATTATTTCATCACCTCAAGTCTCTAAGTAAGGCACAGTATTACAATTCTTCCCATTTTACAGATGAGGAAATTGAGGCTTAAGGAAAGATGGATGGGCTATCTGCCCAAGTTGCCACAGTTGGTACGTCTGCAGAGAACAGGTCTCTGGCAAAGCTGAGGGGGAAGATAAAGAGCACAAGCCAAAAGAGGCTGATGCCCAGGGCCCATTTCATCTTTCTCTTGAGTGGGATCCAACCCCAGAGCTCTGGCCTCCTCCACCCCCGCCTTCACCTGCTGGAGAAAGAACACAGAGACCTTCATCAAGCAGGCCTTGGGCACACGGGAGGTTAGAGGCTGTAAGTAGGAGTGATGAAGCCACAAGTGCTCGAAGGGTTAGTTATTCAAAGTTGTTTTTTGAGGACATTAAGAAGTTCTCCACCAAAACCTCCTCCCACAATCAGTAAAATTTCTCCATTGAATGACTTAGTCTATAACTATCAAGTTGAGCCTTGCCTTTCCTATTAAAATGTAAATATCTCTGGGAGGGGTTTGCCTCTTTCGGTGAATCAGTTCAACCCAGCAGCATCCCAGCAGATGGGAGAAACTGTGCAACTTCCTTAGCCTGGATCCCATGGGAACCCCCCATGCACCTGAGGGCACAGGGAGAAGGTCTTCTGGAGCAGCTTGCCAGGGACGACTTCTGAGATGTCATAGAGACACTTGAAGCAGGCGTCATCCTCTGTGACTGAGTCCTCATCATAGACACTCAGCTCCAGAACATTCTAGGACCAGAGAACTACTTAGTACATATTTACTCAGGGCGACAGCCTACATCAGAGCCAGAAAAGATTATTCCTCCATGATTTGTACTTCAAAATAAAAATAACAGTAAAACTTACAAGTAGTAAAAGAAAACCCAGAAAAGTTCCCAGTTCACCCTGCTAATTTTTATTTTTATAAAAAATAAAATTCTTTCAAAGAATCTTTCCTCCCCCATCACACCCCTGCTTTGCTGGTTCCCTAAGGCACTGCATGTACCAGGCAGTGTATTGGAGTGCATTATCTTTAACCTCACAGCAACCCAAGTCAGGAGGGGATTCTTACTGTCTCCATTCCATGATGGCCAGAGAGAGGACCAGCCACTTGCTGGAGGTCAGGCCCACAGGCACTGGGCTCACACACTGTCTCCTATACAGCACATCCAGGCTGGGGCCCACAGACACCCTCTCCCCCGTTTCTCTAAGCCCTGGAGGAAAGTGTGCTCTAATCCAAGAGCCCTCCCTGCGTGAGGTATAGCCTGTCCTCAGGTGGGTGGTATGACCTTTACCTTAACCTGACTCTGGATTAGGAAACTGAAGGTCTCGTTCCATACAGGATGGCTGGAGTTGGTGACTGTTTTGGTCTTAAACTTTATTCCAGGTACGGTTGGCAGCTGTAGGACCACATAGGAGTCTGCCTCGCTCACTGTCAATGTCAAGAGAATCATCGTGAGAGAGAGTTCCTCACACCCCCCTCCAGGAGCCTTGCCAGATTCCCACCAAGACCCCGGAGGCCACAGTGGACAACCCACCCCAGGCCAGTCCCAAGGCACGTGTTGGGCCCTTCCCTTGGGACCCAGTCACCCCTATAGCCCTGAAGCCCAGGAGACAGTTACTCACACAGGTCAGCCCAGCCCAGGCCCCGAGCCTCCAGGACCCTCACGGTGAGTCGCCAGCAGGTGGAGGCCTCCCCCTGCAGAGAAACAGCAGACAAATGAGTCCTTTCTGCTCATTCCTGAGCCCACCAGCTGGGCCAGGCTTCTCTTGAGAGGCTTGGTGGCACTGCCAGGTGCTCTGGGGCCAGACAGCCTTTGCCCACCTCTGTCCTGGGGCAGTGGTTCTGGGCTGCAGCAGCCATGGAACCAAGGAGGGGGGTTGGAATTTGTGGGACTCTCTCCCCATCAGAGACAGGATTGCACAGTGTGGTGGAGAAAGCAGGGAACTGAGGACTGAGGAAAGGCCACCACACTGGACATGCCAGTTTGGGGTCACCCCATCCCAGAGTTCCCAGAGAGGGCAGCCCTTTGGTAAAGTGTGTGACCCCACTGCTCAGCCTGCCCTCTGGACAGGAAGTGGACACATGACTCCAGGGAGGCTGAGCCTTGGGGAGCCACAGGTATTCACCTTCTCTTGGGTGGAAATTAGGAAACTCCAAGAGCATCAGGCGTTACTGTGAGCAGTGGGTGAAGGGTCTTTGTGTGTGACGATGCTGGCGAGATCAGTTGGCCCAGAGACAGCCCAGTGAGGAAGAAGAAGAAATGAAGTGGGCAGAAGCTGGGGGGAGACAGAGAAGAGGAGCAGAAGAAGGTGGCAGGGGAAAGCAGAGGACAGGTAGGGTGTGGCTAAGTCCTTCTGGGCACAGGCCACTGGGGAGATTCCCCAAACCCCTACAACAGAGGTCCTTGCCACTGCTGGGACCCAGGGTTTCTGCTCTTCACGAGGCCTGGCTGTGTAGCTTCTTCTGGGCGCCCTGCACACGTTTTTGATAAGAAGCCTCTGTGATCTGAGACAGAGGCAGCACTGTGCTTGCAAGGTGGACATTTGTCATGGCCTGGATGGGACATGCGTGAGGGAAACCAAAGCTGCTTCCTGCCTCGCACCCTCCCAGGATCTGTCCCACTGCCATGCTTGTGAGCAGAAGTCTTTTCTCTCCCCGGGAGCCGGTCTCTGCTCCACGCAGGTGCTCCTCGCTAGGGGCTGGCTCAGTGTCCACGGGACATGGCTCTCCATTCCCCAAAGAAAGCCTTACAGGACCACGGACCACAGCAAAGCCACCTGGGACTCATGCGCCCCCCTCCCCTGGGTCCGGGCATCGCCCCCCTCCCGTGGCTCCATGCTGAGTGTCCCTGTCATTCGTCATCTTTCTGGCAGAGCAATGTAATCCTCCCAGCAAAGGAGGCTTGTTCCCCCTCCCTGATCATCATGACAGGTCATCACTAAGGGATTAGCTCCAATGACACCGGCAACATGTCAATTCTGCAACTCTTAAGCCAGAGGTTGACATTGGCAGGGATTTCATGCGTTTTTAGACACCTGGCTCCCTTTCCTCCCTGCACCCAGATCCATCACTGCATGCCTCAGACAAGGTGCTGGCTGGGGTCCCGGGCCCTGCAGGGCTCTGTGCTGCAATGCCCACTTCAAAACAGAGGGGAGGGCAGGGGCAGCCCACCCTCTAAATCTCTTGGGCCTACTAAGAAGTGCCCCCAGATGCTCACTTTTCATCCAGTCACGTTGCCCAATTTGAGCATTATTGCTCATGCTCAAACCTCAGGGTCACGGAGAGCCTCTCAACCTCAGAAAGCCTCCAATCCCCTGGCAGGACTTTTTTCCTAATGAAGCGAAGCCCCATTTCTCTTCACCTCTTAAACATCGCTGAATGAACACCCAGAGGATGGGCTCTGGCAATAATTCTGACTGGTCAGTCTAGGGGCAGTAGAGTGGGTGGACAAGGGCAGCCTCCCAGCCAGGCTGTCTGGATCTAAACCCTGGTCTTGCACTTATTTGCTGTGTGACTCTGGGCAAGTCACTAAACATCCCAGTGCCTTCTTTTCCTCATACGCACTGGGACTAACAATAGTTTCAACCTCACACCGTGTTCTGAGGCTAAAGGTATTAATGGTGATAAAATGTTTAGCAAAAAGCCAGCAGTTTCTATGTAATTGCTCTTATGTGCTGGTCATGTTTCTAGGTGCTGTACTAACATATTACATATATGAACTTGATTTAATCTCCCAACAACCATATAAGATAGTAGCCTCATTTCTTCTCATTTCACAGACGAGAGCACTGAGGCTCAGGAAGGATAACTTGCCCTCAGCCTCAGAGCTATTCGGTGACATCGTTAGGATTCAAACCCAGGTCTGCAAGGCCAGAGCTCATGACCCTGTGCTATTCTACCTTCCCGGGACTGTGCTTCTCTGTCAAACCATGCAGACTGCCCCCACTGCCCTGTGGGTATCTAGAATTTCATAGGTTTGTTTTAGCAAAATATGATATTGAACGAACATGTTAACTCATAGGATTCTTTTTCCCCTGGGGCCTTGGGGCTCCATCTTCCCCATTGAAAGATGGTCTCCCCTGGAATACTGTTCACTGATGACTGACCCTGGACACTTGTGGAGGAGTTCTCCAGCAGGTACCCCCTACCCAGCTTCCTGTAGGATCCTGGGAGTGCCTCCCTGCAGAGTTCCAGCCACTGTCTCCCCCGGTGCAGGGACCCTGGGACCTACCCCATCCTCCTCTCTGTGCAGAGGATCATGGGGGATGTGGCCCAAGGGAGTCCCCAACCAAGGTCCAAAGTATCTGCGACCACGGGGTCTTCAGCAGGAAGAGAGAGATGAGCAGGCCACCTTTTCCCTGCTGGCACCGAGGGATGCATGCTGGGGCAGTGAGGAGGTTGGAGAGGAGTGGAAGCTACAGCACAGCCTCAGACCCTGCGCCTCCTGAGTCAGGCTGAGCAGAGCAGGTACGTCCCAAAGCAAGTCCCAGGTGCCCGGCCTGTCCTGGCAGCCAAGCTCCTGCCGCCAGAGCAGGCTCCAGTCTTCCGTCCAGCAGAAGAGCCTGGGTGAAGACGCTGCTGAGGCTCACCCTGAAGGCTGGGTGTCAAGGGCCCGATGATAGGGACTCAGCCAGTTCCAGGAATATCAGCAGGTGGCAAGGTGTTTTCCAGGTGTGAGGGCAAACTCAGGATCCCAGGTCACTAAACCGTGGACTTTAATTTTGCCCCTGGGCTGGGCTTAGAGCAGGCAGAGGGTAGGAGGAGAAGGAAGCTCAGCTTTCTCCGGGGAGATGAGGGTGAAAGGGACACTTCAGAAACCTCTGTGGCTGGGTTCTGGGGCTCAGGCTCCAGCTAGAGGAGCCGATGGAGCCAGGGCTTTCTAGCACCTTCACCACCCTGCTCCCACAGCTTTGAGTTTCTCCCAGACCCCATCAGGGCATTTGCACTGATATCCACCCTGCAGAGGGTCCTCCAGACCTCAGGCTGACACAGCCAGGGCAGCCGGTGGGTGGGTCCCTCTTTACCTTCCCCAGGATTCCTTGGTGTCTGAACCCAACTCAGGCCTGGATCTCAGGGCCAAGGCTCCAAAAGCCCAGGAAAGTTTGCAAATAAGGTATATGCCTCTGCTTAGTGTACTTGGTACACTTTGCCCCTTCATGGCCACCCACTGGGGCTCCAGGGGAGACCTGAACAGCCAGTCTCTCTGGCCTTGTCCCTGCAGAGAATGAGAAATCTGGGCCGGGGGAAGCACATGGCAGGGCTAGGGTGAGCAGTTTGTAAGCTTCCCTGGCCTGGTTTCAGCCTCATCACTCGTGGGCAGAGTAAATAATTGATAGTGGATGGGGATTTGGGCTGGCAGAGTTTTGGAGATGCACAGGGTGGTTCCTAGGTTCCAGGAGGTCCACTGTCTACAGAGGTGGGCTGTGGGCCTGGCAGGATCTGTGTTGCTTTGAGGGGAAGAGGGGAAGGGTTACCTGATGAGGATGGCCAGGTGGCTCCCTAGGTGTCAGTCTCTCCATGCCAATCTTTTCAGCTCTGTTCCAGGCCCAGCTCCCTGGCTAGCTGGCAGCAACTCTTCCAATGGGATGGGACTGACTGTGAATCTGCCGGCCTCTGAGGAACCATGGTCCTATAAACAGGTTGGGGCTCCACCCTCAGGTCACTCCCTCAGCCCAGAGCCTTCTCTTCTTCCCCAAAAGGCTGGGTCAACCAGCATCTCCAGAAACCGCTGGCAGGGCTCCAGGGCCAGCAGGTGGAGCAGCACTTCCAGATGTGGGGTGTCAGGGCTGCAGATGCAGCAAGGCAGGGAGATGAGTCCTAGAACAGTGGCATGAATCTGCTCCACTGAGGCAGCAGGCCTAGGGTGGGAGGGGGCGAGCTGAGGAAACCCTACACCCCAGCCCAGCCTGAGCCAGGCCAGCCTCTGAGGGAGGAGGCTGTGCCTCTGGGGGCAGACAAGAGGCCAGCAGCCTGGGTGTGTAATAAGGGCAGTCATGGTGGAGGCCCTGAGCAGTCTCTGAGAGCTGCCTGGGGCTCTGGACTCTGGTTCTAGACCACTCACCACACTCACCCTCAGCTTTACCCGCACTCCTTCCATTTGGCTGGGCCCAGGAGTTTAGAGGATTTTTATTAGACTCAAATGGCAAACTTTGTAGCAAAGGTGAAAGAGACCAGTCAAGGAAACTCGTAAACGGTATTATGGGGGCGAGGGCGGGGGGGGGGGGGGGGGAAGAAGTGGTAAAATCATGTGTTTAAACTATTTAATGTGCATAAGAACACTAAATATTCTCCTGAAATGACATAAATTCAGTCATTTTACTGTCAATTCACTATTCAATTGAGCAATAATGATTTGTTTTTCCAAGGCAACTGAAACTGAATTAATCTTAAATTATTGCAAATGGATATAAAATGTTTTATTACAGAATCAGCCAAAAAAAGAAAGAAAGAAAGAAAGAAAAAGTGGTCTATGAACAAATGAAAAAATAATTTGCATGAACCAGATATAAAATCTAATGAAAAAGAGGAAAATGTAGAAACCTACAAACAACTTATTCTGAAGTGGGTTATAGATGAAGCAATGCACAAAGTCCCTGGCTGATGAGAGGCAGGGCCATTGCAGAATAAGAAGAGCAGCCCTAACCAGTTTGGCTCAGTGGATAGAGCGTTGGCCTGCGGACTGAAAGGTCCCAGGTTCGATTCTGGTCAAGGGCATGTACCTGGGTTGTGGGCACATCCCCACTAGGAGGGGTGCAGGAGGCAGCTGATTGATGTTTCTAGCTCTCTATCCCTCTCCCTTCCTTTCTGTAAAAAATCAATAAAATATATTTTTTTAAAAAAGAATAAGAAGAGCAGATGTTTAATAAATAGAAGTGTGTCCTGCCCTATCGAAGAGCTCATTTCTGAGCATTTTGAGCATGGTCCCTATCTCAAGGGAGTCAAGGGAGAGGCAGAAGTTTCTCCTGAGCCCACTGCTAAAATGCCCTTAATAAGCCTTAGCTCAAAACAACCCGCCCACCACAGAAGCGCATCTTGGGATGACTAGCTCTGAACCCCCACACTTGGCTTCCCACTTTCTACCACTCTCTACACTCACTCAGCATTTATAGACCCTTTAAAACCCACTCCTCCCCCCATATTTTTTCTGTGGAACCAACCTTTCCCCTGGCCTCAGCCCCAAGGTTTGGGGGGTGTTGCTCCACCGCCTCCAGCCAGCCGCAGTAACACAGCACCGGGAGCCAGCTGGTGGCCCCGCATGTGGAACGTCCCAGCTGATTCCAGACAAAAGCAGGTGGTGGGAAGGTGGCAAGACGTGTTGTGCGAGGCAGGGATGACACACGCTTCAACGTTTGGCACCAATTACCATGTCAGGACCAAAGCACAGGCAGGCCTGTGCTCTTGTGTCACAAGGAACAGGTTACCCACTCAGATGACAAGAGACAAGGGACATTTCCTGTTCACGATGGCTCAGGACCAATCAGCAAAGGAGCACCGGCCCGTGGCCTCATTCTAAGGCTATTGAAAAGGACGTGCCTCTCACCCAGCCAAGCTACTCATTCACCCAACAAATACTTATTGAGCGTCTACCGTGTCCCAGACAGGGCCAGGTGAGTAAGCACAGGCCTGCTCTCACCTCAGGAAGCTTCTGACCGGTGTGCAATCTGCCTTCCACTCCATGTCCCTCAGCCAGCGGAGCACACCAGCGTCTTAGAACTTGGGACTTACACAGCAGGCCCCTGAGGGCTGCGGCAGGTACCTGAGAGTAGAGCCTCTGGAATGTCAAGGTGAAGAGCTATGGAAGAGCTATAAAAGCATATTATTTAGCTCATCGCCTTTGTCTGGAGGCAGTGGTAGCAGGTATGTGAGCTGCAGGATGTTAAGATAGGAGCATGTCTGATGGACCTGGACCAATCTTCCTTCAGGATTCATCTGCCTTCCCCCATCTGGCCTCTCCTCTGCGGGGCTCTCTCTGCCCCCCACTCTGCCCTGTTGGTCTTTTCCTCTTCGATTCCTCTTCCCATAAACCTCCCGCACATTGGAAATGTGTAGTGTTTATAACTTTTATATCCTAGCTCATAATTTTTAAAATAGAGTCATTAAGGCTTTTATGTTTTCAAAACACAAACCCAAACTGAGCTGTTTTAAGCATGAATGGGTCTTCTAATGATCTTTGTTTCTGTGGGTTAGTTTACCTCAATGGAAAAACTCTTTCTCTGAACTCCAGTGGTGACCTCTCCCCCAACACCACCCAAACCCATGTCCAGAATCTCAGGCATCCTGCTCTGTTGCTAGGAGTTCAGATAATAGGCACCCTTCTCCCTTCACCCAGCTTTGACTCATCTGCAATGTGGTCGCTTTCCTGTGAACACCCCACAAACCTGCAACCCCCAAGGGCAAGGACCATGAGGCAATCAGTATTTCTGGGTTCGGGAGGGGTATGTCCTATACTGGTGCCACCTGCAAGGCCTGGATCCCCAACTCACCTGCAGCTGGGAAAGCTGCACCAGCTGCCTCGCAGTGCTGAGGACGCCCCCCTCCCTCCCTGCTCCACCAGGGGCAGAAGCGGTGCCTGGAGATGGAGCTGAACCTGAGGGTCATCACACTACCCAGCCACAGCCACACTAGACATTTTTTCTCATGTAGCAGGATTTTAAATGTATATGCTAATGTGCTTTTCTTGTTTGACCTTTTGTCCTGTACATCTTCCCCTCTTTGGCTAATGGCACCCGTTTTAAAAGCTGGAGAGAAAAAGGGGCCCTCCTTCTGCTTCAGTTCCAAAGTCAACTCTCCAGAGACAAGGCTTGAAGGCTGAATGTTGTGAGAAAATAAAGGAGTTTCTAAATTCCAAGAGTTTCCTTTTACATATCATAAACAAAGGCCTGCTTAGAGAGAGAGAGTACTGAGGGGACGTGCCCATCCAGCAACACCAGGTGAAGGGAGAAAGCTGGTACTTCCAGGAGGGGAGCAGGGAGGACAAGAGTGGGGGCCGTTGTGTGTCTTCGCTCCTGCCCCAGCCTCAAACCCTGAGGGACAATTATGTACAAACAGATCATTTGGGTATAATCCCATAACGGTGGGCTTGGTCTTCTTTCTACAGGTGCACAATGGGAAAATCATGTCCCCTGAGAGAAGCACTGGTCCGACACAGGGATGTCCACAGTGGGTGTTAGAAATGACTGAGGAAGGGTCTACGTAAGGCAGGGGCCATCAATGGTGCCCCCAATCTTCCTAGGTCCCCTTGTGCTATAGAAGGGACCCAGAAGTCTTGCTGAACTCCCACTGAGTGTGTAGAAGGTAGCTGAGCTGAGAGCGAAAGGCCTGCCTGGGGCTGCCATGGAGAGTGGTGGGGTGTGACAGAACCTGGGGGTGCCCAGCCTGAGCCAAAGGATGGACAGGGTCTGAATGAGGCACAGAGTATTCTCAGGCCTCCAAAGAGCTGAGGTGGGTCCAAGTCAGCCAGTGGCCCTGACCTCACCAGCATAGAATAGGACAGTTGCCCCACCAGCTGTGATTTCAGCCAGCAGGAGTCCAAAGGCCAGGCCAGGAAGACTCCAGAAAACCCCAAATAGATGCAGCTCACATTCCCCATCCCCCAAGGCGGTCTGAGGCTCTCCCTATGCCTAGCTGCCACATTGGCTCTGAAATACGCATTTCCTAAAAAAGGTTGAGTTTACCCAAATGTAAAACTGAACTTAGTTTATGTTAAGTGGCAGATTTTAATTCCTCCCATTCCTTGGCCACCTCCCCCTTTCACAACCATCCAGAGGCTTGGGGACTTAGAAATGAGATAACACAAGTTATAAAAATGAAAAGAAAACTAAATGGGACATCTGGGGAAAGATTCACAGAGGAGACATTCCTTAAGCGGAGACTTGGGAGATGGGTTGGTGCTTATTTGCTATTGCAACACCATTAAGTATTCTGTGCTACTTAAAAGTAGAGTACCGACATACTTCCTGGTATAAGATGTTATTTCAGAGGTCATCCTTTTGGGCTGTCTGTAACCCCTCCCCATTCCCCTGCATCCCCTTCCCAGACCTCTCACCATAGGCCCTCTGAAGCCCTCTCCCTCACTCAGCTCCTACAACCTCTTTCTCCTGGCTCATAGCATATTGCCAGCCCTTCCCATCCCCTCTTCCCCAGAGAGGCTGAGTGCAGGAGCCCTCTAAAGCAGAAGCTTCCCACTAGGCATGGGTTAGGCACCCAACAGAATCCCTCCCCTGCCCCACCCTCACCCCCAGGGCAGAGGAGTGTCTGGAAGCTGAAGTCCCAGGAGCCCCATTCCCAGAAGGCTCAGACAGCAGGCAAAGGACCAGCTGCAATAGGGGATGGGAGGGAAGAGAAGGGGGTGGGGAGGGAGGATTCCCCGCTAAGGACACCTAGGCAGGAGGGCCCTGAGATAGGAGGTGGCTGAGTCAGCCTTGCTAGAGGATCAGAGTCTTTACATCTGAGGCTAATGTCAATGACTCTATGTAACATTCCATTATGCTGAGCATACTAACTGAGCACAACTCATTCCCTTCAGAGGTGGGCATTACAGCAACATTTTGTATCAAACTAAGGTACATTTAAGAAAGCATTTATTTATACTTCCTTAATCTTTAAGAAAAGGAAGAAAATTATAATCAACAAGGCAAAACTTCTGTCGCAAGAATCATGTGCACTCCAGTGAAAGATTTTTCGGAACACCTGGAATATAAATGTGACAGGACTGAAATCAATGAAGATAACTCTGAACAGGATATTCTGTCTATACTTGATGAAACAAAACCCAAACTATCAGTAAATGCTTTCTTTGAAACAACAAACATAGCTAGATATGAAAAGATTGAAATCTCTACAAAAAGGGTTAAACAAGTTTCAATACTGTGTCTTCAAAGTTATCAAATGAGGGGTGGACTTGTTTGAAGAAGGACCCAGAGGAATGTTAGAAGTTTGAGAGTTTCAAGTTAGCTTCCAATTAGCTCTTGACCATTCCTCGACTTGTATAGATTCAGAAAGAGCTTTTCCAGCACCTGGGATTATTGGTTCTTAATTCCAAGATAACACCTTTGACATACTTAGTTTCTTAATATCATGCTTTTTTAAAGTATCAAATAATATTATTTCTCAGTTTTTCATTATTAGTCACCTTTTTATATAATGTTTCACTTGCTAATTTAAATATTTTTATCTACTTTCTATGCTGACCACATATTACGCATATTTAATGGTAACATTTATGTAAGTGGGGCAAAGAGCTGTGGGAGCAGGGGCGCAGGCCATGCAGCAGCCTGACTACGGGTGGCTCAGCACTCAGGGAGGGGAGCCTGTGTGGAGAGGGATCAGACCGCTGGGTCAGAATGAGTCTTTTTCATCAACCTAAAACCCTCTGACCCTGGAGAAGTTCTCAATATTTGGTGGACCAAAGTGGCTTGGGAGAGACGGACTTGTTCAGATCAAAAGAAGCATCTGTGAAAGAGCCAGAAATCCAGGCCAGGCTCTCTGGCATGCACACACACCCATATTGTTTCACACACACGTTAACTTCCAGGACAAGGAGCCTATGTGCATGAGGTGGTGGCTGCACACCTGGCCCAAGTTCAAAGAGCCGACTGCGGCTAATCAGGGAGGAAACTGTGCAAACCCACTAAGGCGAGCCATGCCAGCATGGATCCGTCACCCCACAGCTGTCAGGAAGCTGGGCAGAGAAGGAGCTGAGTTGTGAGGAGGGATGGGTGTGGCTGCCAAGCAAAGAGAAAGAGATGCAAGGATGGTGAAACAGAAACCAAGACCAGCAACTAAAAGCAAAGTACCTGTATAGACATAATGTTTTGCTGCTATTAATCCTCACTCGAGGATATTTTTCCATTGATTTTTTGGGAGAATGGAAGAGTAAAGGAAAGACAGAGAGAAACATTGATATGAGAGAAACACATCGATAGGTTGCCTCCTGCATGAGCCCCAACCAGGGCCCGGGCCAGGGAGGAGCCAAGGGTATGTGCCCTTGACCGGAATTGAACCCAGGAACCTTTGGTCCACAGGATGATGCTCTATCCACTGAGCCAAACTGGCTAGGGCTGTTTTTATTGATGTTTAGAAAGAGAGGAAGGGAGAGGAATTGAGAGATAGAAACATTGGTGAGAGAGGAACATCATCCTTCAGCTGCCTCCTACATGCCTCCTGCTGGAGATTGAGCCTACAGCCTGGGCATGTGCCCTGACTGGGAATTGAACTGTGACCTCTTGGTTCATGGGTCAATGCTCAACTTCTGAGCGTTGACCTTCCCATTGATTTTTTTTTTTTTTTTTTTAGAGAGAGAGTTGAAAGGTGGGAGGGAGAGAGAGAGTAAGAGAGAGAGAAAAACATCCATGTGAGAAAGACATATCAATAGTTGCCTCCATCATGCACCCTGACCTGGGGTGGGGGATTGAACTTGCAATCCAGGTATGTGTCTTTGAGGGAATTGAACCCATGACCCTTCGGTGTGCTGACACTCTAACCACCAAGAAACACCAGCCAGGGCCAAACAATGTTGAGTGAAAAATGCCAGACACAGAAGAGTATACACTGCATGATTCCATGTATGTCAGGCTCTGGAACAGACAATATTAATCTATTGACAGAAGTTAAAAAGGGGTTACCTTTGGTTGGAATTACTTTCTGGGAGGAGATACAAGAGAACCCTCAGATGTGATTAAAGATCCAAGAAACTAAGGCTCCAGCATAAAAGCCAGTCAAAGGAAATACTCAGAAGGATGTTGAAAGGAAATCCCAGAACATTACCTACAAGGTAACCAGTCCAAACTGGAACATCAGGAAACATCAAAAGCAGGAGGAGGTCAAAGAGAAAAAAATATGAAACTGATAGTCAACTTATACTCTGATGAGAGTTTGAGGACAAATCAGTGACAATAACATGGAAAACTAAGCAAATGAGACTCAGCATCATGCAGCTGCCCTCCTCCAGGGACAATGGTGGCCTGCCTGCTACTGTGTGCCTGGCCCCAGGCCCCTGTGGTCGGCCAGGAAGCCCCTCCCAGCAGTCCCTGAGCGCCTGCTCTAGCCTGGACAGTAACTGCAGTGCAGCATTGTGCCCACCATGCACTACCAGGACAGCCTGCTCAGGCTGCCTGTTCCCAAACTTGAAGACACCATTAGAAGGTACCTCAGTGCACAGAAGGCTCTCTTGGATGATGGGCAGTTCAGGAAAACAGAAGAATTTTGCAAGAATTTTGAAAATAGGATTGGAAAAGAATTGCACAATCAGCTGGTTGCTCAGGACAAGCAGAATAAACATACATACGAGCTACATTTCAGAGTCAAGAAAGGAAAGAGAATGAGGAAGAAAAGGCAATTAATAAACATTAGGTCAATGCAAATAAAAAACCACAATGATGGTTACCCACCAGATTGGCTCCAATCAAAAAGACAAACAATAACAAATGTTGCAAGGATGTGGAGAAATTGGAACCCTCGTACACTGCTGGTGGTAAAGGTGCAGGCACTTTGGAAAAGACTGTAGCAGTTCCTCAAAAGGTCAAACATATACTTAACACATGACCTAGCCATTTCACTCCTAGTTATATCCCCAAGAGAATTCATAATAACCAAAAAAGTGGAAACAACCCAGATGTCCATCAACTGATGACAATTGTGCTATCTATACTAATAATAGAGGAATATGCAAATTGTCCAGGATGCCATCACAGTAACGACCGACAACAGGGTGTGTGGGGCGACCAGGCCAGCAGGGGAGAGCAGTTGGAGGTAACCAGGCCTATGGGGGAGGGAAGTTGGGTGTGACCATACCAGCAGGGGAGGGCAGTTGGGGGCAAGATCAGGCCAGCAGGGGAGGGCAGTTGGGATGAGATCAAGCCAGCAGCGGAGGGCAGTTGGGGGCAATCAGGCTGGCAGGCAGAAGTGGTTAGGGGCAACCAGGCAGGCAAGCAGTTAGGATCAACCAGTCCTGGATTATGAGAGGGATGTCCAACTGCCAGTTTAGGCCCGATCCCGCAGGGGTCCCAGATTGGAGAGGGTGCAAGCAGGGCTGAGGGACATTGCGTGGCACCTTTCCCCCCCCCCCCCCCCCCCGCCACATGTACAAATTTCATGCACCAGGCCTCTAGTATCTATATAATGGAACATTATCCTATCTAATAAAAGAATAATATGCAAATTGACCATCACTCCAAGATCCAAGATGGCTGCCCCCATGTTGTCAAAGATGGCTGCCCCCATGTGAACACAAGATGGCCACCACAAAATGGCATGGAAGGGAGGGCAGTTGTAGGCAGTTAGGGGTGACCAGGCCAGCAAAGGAGGGCAGTTGGTGGGGGGCAGGCTTGCAGGGGAGGGCAGTTGGGGGGGACCAGCCTGCAGGGGAGGGCAGTTGGCAGGGACCAGGCCTGCAGGGGAGGACTGTTGGGGGGGACCAGGACATCAGGGAAGGGCAGTTGGGGGAGACTAGGCCAGCAGGGGAGGGCAATTGGGGGGCAGGGGGGAACCAGGCCTGCTGGTGAGGACAGCTGTGGGGGGACCAGGCCAGCAGGGGAGGGCAGTTGTGGGTGACCAGGCCTGCAGGGGAGGACAGTTAGGGGTGACCTGACTGACAGGGGAGGGCAGTTAGTGGTTACTAGGCCACCAGGGGAGGGCAGTTAGGGGCAACTGGGCCGGCCGGGGAGCAGTTAGGCGTTGATCAGGCTGGCAGGGGAGTGGTTAGAGGGTAATCAGGCTGGCAGGCAGAAGCAGTTAGGGGCAATCAGGTAGAGGCAGGTGAGCAGTTTGGAGCCAGCAGTCCTGGATTGTGAGAGGGATGTCCAACTGCCCATTTAGGCCCGATCCCAGTGGGATCGGGGCTAAACGGGCAGTTGGACATCCCTCAAGAGGGTACAGGCTGGGCTGAGGGACAACCCCCGCCCCCCCACCGTGCACAGATTTCGTGCACGGGGCCTCTAGTTCAGCAATAAAAGGAAATGAAGAACTGATACATGCTACAACATTGATGAACTTCAGAAACATTATTGCCCCTGGTTTGATATGTACTTAACTGCTTGAGACCCCACTGTCCTGAACGTTAATCCATTTATGGCATTCAACCCTGACCCAAAGACTGAGTATAATGAACAGCTCACCCGGGCAACCAACATGATGGTTTCTGCTATCTGGTTTCTGAAGATACTCCCAGCTGGTCTTTTGGAAGCAGAAGCATTCTACTTGAGCCCTGCCAAAAGTGGCACTGATACCTTCAAGAAACTCATACGCTTTGTCCTTCCTCTCTGTCTTGGTATGGTGCCTACTTGGTCAATGCATATCCACTGGATATGTCCCAGTATTTCCGACTTTTCAATTCAACTCGTTTACCCAGACCCAGTAGGGATGAACTCTTCACTGATAACAAGGCCAGACATCTCCTGCTCCTAAGAAAAGGACATTTCTATGTCTTTGATGTCCTGGATCCAAATGGGAACATTGTGAGCACCTCTGAAATCCAGGCTCATCTGAAGTACATTCTCTCAGGCAATAGCCCTGCCCCCGAGTTTCCACTGGCATATCTGCCCAGTGAGAACCGAGATATCTGGGCAGAGCTCAGGCAGAAGCTGGTGAGTGGTGGCAACGAGGAGACCCTGAGGAAAGTGGACTCTGCTGTGTTCTGTCGCTGCCTAGATGACTTCCCCATTAAGGACCTTGTCCACATACCATGCTGCACAGTGACGGCACACACCGCTGGGTTGATAAATCCTTTAACCTCATTATAGCCAAGGCTGGCACAGCCGCTGTCACTTTGAGCAGGCTTGGGGCGATGGGGTTGCAGTGCTCAGGTTTTCCAATGAAGTGTTTAAAGACAGCACTAAGGCCCCTGCCATCACTCCACTGACCCTTCTGCTGCTGTGCAGAAACAACTTCAAGCTGAACAATGCCTTAGAGACTGGCATCATTGCTGCTAAGGAAAAGTTTGGTGCCACCATGAAAACTTCATCCAGGTTCAGAGAGAAGGCAAAGAACTCTTGAAAAAGCCCTGACTTGGTGGCCCAGTTGGCCTTCTAGATGGCCTTTCTGCAGCAATATGGGCAGACAGTGGCCACCTATGAGTCCTGCAGCACTGCAGCGTTCAAGCATGGCCACACGGAGACCATCGCCTGCCTCCATCCACACAAAGAGGTGCGCTGAGGCCTTTGTCAGGGAGCCCTCCAAGCACAGTGAGGGAGAGCTTAAGCAGACGATGGCCGAGTGCTCCAGAACCACGGCCAGCTGACCAAAGAAGCGGCAATGGGCCAGGGTTTTGACTGACACTTATTTGCTCTGCGGTACCTGGCAGCAGCCAAAGGGATTGTCCTGCCTGAGCTGTATCTGGACCCTCCCTGCGTGTGGGCAGATAAACCATAACATCCTGTCCACTAGCACACTGACCAGCCCAGCAGTGAACATTGGTGGCTTTGCCCCCGTGGTCCCTGATGGCTTTGGTGCTGGGTGTGCCGTTCATGACAACTGGATAGGCTGCAACGTCTCCTCCTACACAGGCCACAATGCCCGGGAGTTTCTCCGATGTGCGCATAAGGCCTAGAAGACATGTTTGATGCCATGGAAGGCAAATCCATCAAAACTTAGCTTCTGGGCAGGTTAAAAGCCTCCATTTCCATGTAGATGCTGCATCTACATGAAAATTGAGGCCTATGTAGCCAATAGGTGCTGTTCTGTGACTATTGGAACTAATGAGGTGCCTCAGCAGCCAATGCTGTGAAGCCTGAGCTTTGAAATCATGGTTTTAAAACTAAATGTGTAATTTCCAAGTGGAATTAGATCACAATTAAAGATAATGTGAGATTTCAATTTTACGGGCATTAGATTAGGAGGGTAGGATTTGGAAAAATAACTCAGGTGTATTTATTATTGAAGCAGAAATAAAATTTAATTGTTGCAAAAAGAAAGAAAGAAAGCTAAGCAAATGAAGTGAAGCAAGTATTAACTCCAAGAAAACTAAAAGTTAAGGATAAAAGGATATAATCATATACTGCATAGTCACAATAATGTATATAATAAATGTTGACCAAAAAAATTGATAACAATATTGAGAGTTGAGGGAGAATAGGATAAAAGAATTAAGTCCTCATCTTCCATAGTAGGAAGTAAATAAAAATCAAGAAAAAAACAGTATAAGCATGTTGCTTAGAAATATGGAGGCAAATACCAACTAAAAGAGCTCAATGCAGTTGCTGCCAGTGAGTGGGAGTGGGCAGGGAGTTAATGCTTTTCATTATAAGCTTTGTAAAACTATTTGATTTTTTTAAAATCCTCATCCAACGACATTTTCCCATTGATTTTTAGAGAGAGTGCAAGAGAGAGAGAAAGACAGAGAGAAACATCGATGTGAGAGAAACACATTGATTGGTTGCCTCCTGCACGCGCCCCAACCAGGGCCCAGGCTGGGGAGGAGTCTGCAATTGAGGTACATGCCCTTGACCAGAATCAAACCTGGGACCCTTCAGTCAGCAGGCCACCGCTCTATCCACTGAGCCAAACTGGCTAGGGCCTATTTGATTTTTAAAAAACAAAGTGCATAGATTACTTTAATAAAAATAAATATATTGTCTGAAAATGTGGATGCTTTGTCATTAACAGACCACTTATAATACACATCACAATTTATTGCCACTTCCCAGTGTTTCAGGTCCCATGGCTGCAAACCGCAGCTCGGAGTCAGTTCATTTCCTTCAGATGCTCAGTTCCAGCAGAGGCCACAGAGACAGGGGAGTTTGCGGGTACAGCAATAGCAAATTACAGTGATGGTTCTAAAAGTTCCTGACATCCAGGAAGACATTCAACAGGTTCCTGGACAAGGTAATTCTATGCTGTGCCTATCTTTTCCCAAAGGGAAACTTTCCCTCTTGAGTTTTCTTTTTCAGTAGGTAGCAGCAACATCCACTCAACTGCCCAGAAATTGTCAGAATTTTTCCAGGTGCAAGTACCAGGAACCAAACTCCAACTGACTTAAGCAGAAAAGTAATTCACGGAGTCCATGAAGTCCAGGGGAAACCCTGGCAGAAGCCTAGGTTCCAATCCTACCTTCAACATTCACCATTGTGTAACTTGGATGAGATACTTTAGTCACCTATAACATGATGGTTATAATAGTACTAGAGGTCCAGTGCACAAAATTCGAGCACTGGAAGGGGGCTCCCCTCAGCCTGGCCTGCACCCTCTCACAGTCCAGGACCTAAGCCGGCAGTCAGACATCCCCCTCATAGTCCAGGACCCCTCGCTCCTTACTGTCCGCCTGCTTGCTGCTCCTTACCACTCAGCTCCCTGCTCCTTAGCGCTGCTGTGGAGGTGGGAGAGGCTCCTGCCACCGCCACTGTGCTCGCCAGCCATGAGACCTGCTTCTGGCTGAGCGGCACTCCCCCTGTGGAAGTGCACTGACCACCAGGGGGCAGCTCCTGCGTTAAGTGTCTGCCCCTTGGTGGTCAGTGCGCATCATAGTGACTGGTCGTTCTGCCGGTTGTTCCGCTGTTCAGTCGATTTGTATATTAGGGTTTTATTATGTAGGATTGTTGTGACTATGAAATGAGTTAACATTTTAAAGTATTTTAAATAGTGCCTGGTACATAGCCAACACTTAAGAGATAATACCTATTATTCTAACCCAGTGGTCAGCAAACTGTGGCTTGCGAGCCACATGCGGCTCTTTGGTCCCTTGAGTGTGGCTCTTCCACAAAATACCACAGCCTGGGTGAGTCTATTTTGAAGAAGCGGCGTTAGAAGAAGTTTACATTTAAGACATTTGGCTCTCAAAAGAAATTTCAATCGTTGTACTGTTGATATTTGGCTCTGTTGACTAATGAGTTTGCCGACCACTGTTCTAAGCTATTATCCAGTAATCACAACAAATCTGGAGGGCTAATAAAAATATTCATCCTGCCCAGCCGGTGTCACTCAGGGGTTGAGCGTAGATCCACAAACCGAGAGGTCACTGGTTCAATTCCTGGTCAGGACACATGCCCAGGTTTTGGGCTCGATCCCCAGTGGGTGTGCAGGAGGCAGCCAATCAATGTTTCTTTCTCATAGATGTTTCTATCTCTCTATCCCTCTCCATTACTCTCTGTAAAAATCCATAAAAAACATATTTAAAATATATACGTATACATAAAACTGTATGTTTGTTCAATCTGATTTATCAAGTGACACATAAATATAAACATAATTTAAAACTGCAGAAAATTGAAAGAGTGAAAAAAAAATAGTCATAATCTCATCATCCAAAAACAGTACTATTAACATTTTAAAAAATATATTCATCCTGGATAAATTGTAGTGTAACTGCGGAGTAACAAAGATAAAGAACAAAATATTAAAAGCCCTCAGGAAGGAGAGACCAGTTGCCTACAAAGGACTGACAATCAGTAAAAGAGCCAGAATTAAGTAAAATATCTTTGCCCGGCCAATGTGGCTCAGTGGTTGAGTGTCACCCTGTGAACCAGGAGGTCACAGTTCAATTTCTGGGCAGGGCACATGCCAGGGTTGTGGCCTCAATCCCCAGGGTGGGACATGCAGGAGGCAGCTGATCAAAGATTCTCTCTCATCACTGATGTTTCTCTCTCTCCCTCTCTCTTTCTCTCTGAAATATATATATATATATATATATATATATATATATATATATATATATTTTATTGATTTTTTACAGAGAGGAAGAGAGAGGGATAGAAAGCTAGAAATATCAATGAGAGAGACATCAATCAGCTGCCTCTTGCACGCCCCCTACTGGGGATGTGCCCACAACCCAGGTACATGCCCTTGACTGGAATCGAACCTGGGACCCTTCAGTCCGCAGGCCGGTGCTCTATCCACTGAACCAAACCGTTTAGGGCTATATATATTTTTAAAGACAGTAAAATATCTTCAAAATGCTGAGAGAGAAAAACAGCCAAATAAGAATTACGACTCAGCCAAACTTAAAACTGATTAGTAAATGAAGAGCCTATCAGACCCACAACAGAAAATTTATCACCAACACCCCTCATCAACCACTTCTAAAGATTCACTCCTGGAAGAAGGAAATAGAACTCAGAACAAAGGGTGAAAGTATAGCATTGGTGGGAAAATAGGTTAGTAAACCTATGGTAAATCAAAATACTGACTATACTAATAATAATGATGACGACTAATGTTGGCAATAATAAAGAAGGAAGTAAAACAGAACAATGTCAAGTCAAATGGAAAATGTGACGGAGCTAATGCATTCTGCGGTTTGTGTTGGAAGGGAATAAAAAAATTAACTTTAAACTTTGCTAATTTAAGTAAGCAAATTAAGTTAAAAAAGTATAATTTAACGTATTTACAAACAGAATAGAAATGGAGCAGATAAATTTCAATATAATAGGAAGGGGGTTAAAAAATAAAAAAGAATTCAGAAAAAAAAAACTTAGAAAAAGCAGCATGAATAGAAGGCACAAAATAAAACAGTGGTAATGAATCTAAATATTTCAATAATCACAACAAATATTAACGACAAATTCATCAATTTACTTTTCTGTGTGATTAAAGTTTATCATCATAAAACAGTTTTAAAAGAGTGACTGTCAGTCTAGGGTTTCTAAAAACCACCAATTGCCATGTTCAAGGGTGCTCTGAAAACATAAGGACCCAAAAAGTGGAAAATAAGAGACTGGAAAAAGCTGTATCAGGAAACACTGATTATCAGGAAACTGGTATACATGTAGGTAAAGGAGACTTTAATGGGAAGGTCATCAGGGATAAAAAAAAAAATTGAATGATTAACAAAGACCTTAAAAATGGAAAAATATGCCATGTTCCTAGATAGAAAGACTCCGCACTTAAAAGATGCCAATTGTTTCCAAAGTTAATCTGTACATTTAATGCCATTCCAAATGAAATTCACGAACAGTTTTCAATGAAACTTGACAAGTTTTACCTAAGATTTTATACAGAGGGGATTGCTTTGTACTTTGCTTTCCCACAGGGAGTGCCTTATGCAATTCCTCACAAAGGCACTGCATGCCCATGTGATAGGGCACAAAGTGAGAAGGGCCCATGGTATCTTATAAACTCTTCCTTATTTTAATAAAATTAAAAAGCAAATTTCTTATTAATCAGAAAGAGAAACTGTGGCAGTCTGGGTCCAATCAAGAGTGGGTTAAGTGGGATGCTTAATATCATATAAAGAAGATATTTAAGCTAGCTTACCACTGAGGAAGAGCACCCAAGGAGGGACAACCTCGGAAAGGGTTCAGCCCTGTGGGAGAAGGTGGGTCCAGCCCTCTGGCTGGCAGAGACGTTTGCTGGTTTGGCCAGGCCAGAGCTGGTCTGGAGTTGCTGGGCAAGTGTACACAACTGGTGGTGTGGGTGTCAGTGTAAGTCCAGGCACCAGGGAGGTGGGCAGGAGCCCTTCACAGCATGAGGGCAACGCAGAGGCCACTCTCTGCAGTGCAGGTGGGGGAGCAGGTGGTCAGCAACCGCTGACGTGGGTGTGAGGCAGGAGCTGGGCACCAGTGGGGCAGGAGCATTTGTGTGCTCAGAGGCCTGTGCCCTGGGCAGGCTCCACCAATTTCTCACACCCACGCCCCATCCCCAGCCCCGGCAACAGCAGGGGAGTCGCTCCTCCTGCCATGTCCCTCCTGAGGAGCTTCCCAGGGTGCTCATCCCAAAGGAGAGACACTCACAGGAATCTTGTTCATCACGGGGCTTATGCATCCAGGGGGCATTAGAGCTGAGAGGCAATAATTGATAACTGACAAACCACCCGTGACTGTCCGGGCAGCACGGTTCTCTCCCTGACACGGTCACTCTTAGTTTCAGGCCAACCTTGAGGAGAAGCTTTCATTTCCTCTGGTAGACGCTGCCTGACATGTCGCAAATCCATGCATTCTCCCTCTGAAAAGACTCTGAGCCACGCTCTCTCACTCTCTCTTCCTGTTCTTGAGCTCTTGTTCCTCAGCCCCCTCCACCCCCGTTTCATGACTCTTAAAGGGGTCTCCTTGCCTCCGTTCTCTTCAGCTCCTTAACTCCCCCTTTATTTTCCATCTTTGTCACACACATGCACACCCTCAGTCAAGAACATATCTGACTTGCCAACCTTACTGAATCCAAACCCTCCTACCGACTTGCGGGGTCCCCACTGTCTGGCTCTCCCTGGTGCAGCCAGCTAGCGACCTTCCTGCTCCTGCAGCCACAGTGGAATTCTTCTCACGTCCCCTCCAGGACCACCCCCTCCCCCACCCTCTGTTCCCCTCTCTCTCGCCCTGATGGCCTCTCTCCCCTCCTCTGACTATTCTTTGTGACCTTATTAAGCCCCTTTCTTCAAGAAATCTTCTCATGAGGATGTGCCTTTCTCCTCGGTCTCCTCACACGGGCAGCCAGCACCAGGCAGCTCACCCCTCAGCAACTAGCTCTGTTCTTCCCACAAAAACTGCTGAATGACTGCTCATCTTTTCCACAAGCTGAGTCCTAAAGCCCCATCCCCAGACTGGCCATGGGGGTGGCCTGGAGCTGATGCCCATGGGGTGGGAGGGTTGTTAGGTCATGCAGCAGATTGGGCAGAAAGGGCCTGTGTCGGTGACTAACAGCCTGCTGGCCCTTTCTGCCCTGAGGCCTGGGGAGCAGTTCCACCAGCTGGCTCTGGGCCCAGCACCCGAGGGGCCCACAGGCTGCAGGAAGTACCTTGTGCAATGCTCAAGGGAGACTGAGGGTGGGGGCTGACAGCTGCCCAAGTCACAGTCCTCACCCAGGGGAGGGTGGGGCTGACAGGCCCTGGAGGGGCAGGTGGCCTGGGTGTAACAGCAGCCAGTTGGGTCAGTCTGTGACAGACAGACAGATACACCACATGTTGTTCTTGGGGCTTAGCCCGGCTCACTCTGGCGTGTCCTTCAGCCCTGTTTCTGACTTTCTTGAACGTTCCTCAGGTGCAGAGTCCTTTTTTTTCTTTATAGACTTGAGCCTCTCATGATGCTCTCCACACCCATGCCCCAAACAGAGCATACTTTAAGTAAGCACTCGAAGATAGAGGGTGGTATGGTGGTTAATTGCCTGCATGCTGGAATTTATAAAAAACCCTGAGTTGAGACGTTTGATGAGCATGAGTCAACTGAGTGTCCCGCGCCCTGCAGTGGGAGTCTCCCTTTTGCTCCGTGTTTCCGTGCGGCTCTGGGAGCAGCCTGGCTACATTTTGGTCTCTCTTTTACAAAAGACATCGAGAATGCTCTTGGAGGCCTGTCCACTCCTGTCCTGCTCTCTGTTGGCAATTTTGCTCCAGAACTCCCCAAGCTGGAATTTGCTCTTTTTCGTTCACAGGTGTTTCTCCCAATACATTTCTTGCACAGTAAAGCCCCTTCTCAGGGAACCTGAATTCACACAGGTCCCGTCCCTGAGGTGGGGCTTCCTTAGAAGAAGAACCCTGAGAGGGGTCATGAGAGGAGAGTCTGTTCCAAACCCCTGCAGTGTGCCAGCTGGGGTGATGCAAATCTTGAGTGGGAAGCAGGAGGCGAGTCTTCTCATGCCTCATGTCCCACATTCTATTCTGTGCTGGAGTCGCCTCTCAGGCCAGGCCATCCCTGACGCTTGTTGCCCCCACCCCCTGGTCTGAGCCCTCTGGCCCGCACTTCAAATCCATTCTTCTGGGGCACGAGAATAATTACTGTGAATATTGTTTGGTTGGACCAGTGTTCCCATAGGATGGGGAGAAGTTTATTGCCAGTTCTTCTCAAACCAGCCATGGAAGTAGAGAGAACTTTAGGTGGGATGCAGCCCCTCGGCACTGAGACCAGCTGCTAAGGGGGCCAGGTCTGGAAGGCCAGGAAACTCCAGCCCAGAGAAGGTCCTGACTGTGCCCAATGCAGATTGGCTTAAACCTCCAGACCTTGGAGGATCAGAGAGTGGCTCTTGGGATCTCTGGAGGCCTCCTCCTGCCCCTAACCTTCAGGATATCAGTCTGCAGCATGTCACTATTGTCACATGGATGCAAGAAGTGGTCAAACTCTTTCTTTTTGGACATAAATGTAGGAAAAAGAATAGAGTGAGGAGAGATAGAAAAGTTTACTTGGCTGCCTGAGACACCTGCCTCAGGCAGGAGAGAAGGCGTTCAGGAGCAGGTCACAGAGGCCTCCCACTTAGCTGGTAAGATGAGGCCTCCACAATGGGCACAGGCTGGCTTTCATGTGTGGAACTAGAAATACGGGTAGACTGGTCCCCACTGAAACTCCCAAGGGACCACTGCTGTTTATCATTCTTTCTCAGGAATAATAAGGACAATCATCAGGTCTATGGCTATCATTGCAATCATTCACTGACCCCCGCTCTCAACCTGCTTGCCCATCTCATGCTTCATTATACTCACTTGGCAGCACACAACCCTGATGAAATCCAACTCTTGGACCACTTGGCACCTGCACCCACAGAGCTGATAGTCTCACTTTAACTCCATGACCATGAGCATCAAGTAGGTCCTTGTGCTGCTCAGCAGATCTAGTCTGTGTGTCTATTCGATGTGCTCTTTCACTCTAATATCTCGGTCATACTTTCTCCTCTATCCAAAAACCTCCTCCAAATTCTCAGCTGATGGCCTTGATTCCTATTTTCAGGTATACGAGAAATAGAAACAACTAGAAAAGAACTTCCCCAAGCTCTCACCACCAACCATCTCTGTTCTTGCTGTGTCCCCAGCCTTCCCTTTCATAACTAGTGGTCAATCGGCCATCTCCTATCTAAAGTCAACCCACCCACTGTCCACTAGATCCTATCCTTGCTCCCTAACTCATGGACATTGCTCCAGAATTTCTTTTTTGCCTTAAGTTTTACATATGTCTGCTTTTTCTCCAGTTGACACCCCCCCCCCCCCCGCAGCCATTCCCACCCCGGGCAAGTCCCCACTGCCCCAGTGCCTGTGTCCATTGGTTATTCTAATATGCATGCACACAAGTCCTTTGGTTGTTCTCTAACCTCCCCCCGCTCCACCCGCCCGCTCCCCTGCCATTTGTCTCTGGATCTATTCTTGTTCATCAAATTAAGTTGATCATTATATCCCACATATGAGTGAGATCATGTGATATTTATCTTTCTCTGGCTTATTTCACTTAGCATAATGCTCTCCAGTTCCATCCATGCTGTTGCAAATAGTAAAAGTTTATTCTTTTTCATAGCGGCGTAGTATTCCATTGTGTAGATGTACCACAGTTTTTCAATCCACTCATCTGCTGATGGGCATTTAGGCTGTTTCCAAATCTTAGCTATTGTAAATTGTGCTGCTATGAACATAGGGGTGCATATGTCCTTTCTGATTGGTGTTTCCAGTTTCTTGGGATATATTTCTAGAAGTAGGATTACTGAGTCAAATGGAGTTTCATTTTTAACTTTTTGAGGAAACTCCATACAGTCTTCCACAGTGGCTGCACCAGTCTGCATTCCCACCAGCAGTGCAGGAGGGTTCCGCTCCAGAAATTTTTCATCCTCTTTCCTGTATCATCACTTTTCTTCTTCTATTGGATCATACCTGTCAGTGACTAAACATGCAGTAATTCCTCCTTCTCACAACAAAAACTCTCTTGCCCTCCAACATATCACATCTCTTTAGCTACTTCCCCATTCCTTTGTTCTTCTTTATAGCCCCTCAAAAGAGTTTCTCTCTTCCCACTCTCTCTTGAACCATCAGGTTTCTCTCCTACCACTTCACCAAAGTGCTCACCAGGCCCCCAGTGAACCGACATTGCTAATCCAGTGATGAGTCCTCAGTCTTTACCTTACTTGGCCTCTCAGTGGCATGTAAGGCGGTTGGTGATGCTCTCCTCCTGGGAATGCTCTCTTCCGCTGGCTTCCGGACACCACACTTAGTTGGTATTTCTTCTCCCTCACCAGCTGCTCCTTCACAGTCATCTCTGCTGCCTCTTCCCACCTTCCTGACCTCTCAAGGTTGGAGGGCCCATGACTCAGCTCTTAGACTTCTTTTTGTCTTCTTTTCTCTGTCTGTACTCACTCCCTTAATGATTTTCTTCCAGTCTCTTGGCCTTAAGTGCCACTTCTTTATTATGATGTAATATCATTTCTAAAGTGATGGTTCCCAAATTTATATCACTAGACCAGGCCCCCCAATTCCAGGCTCATATTTCTGAGTCCTTCTTTCTGGGGACCTGGCTTTAAGGCAATGGATTTCAGGTCCAGAAACTGGAATGTGTATATAAAATCATATAGTCATATATCTTAATTAGATATAGTAATATATAAATATATTAATGTATAATTAATAGCATGTATTAATTATATATAACACCCAAGGCAATTACACATTCTGTTCTATGTACTGCCTGTTCATCTACTTTGCCTATTTTTCTATCAAGTCTTTGGGCTTTCCTTTTTTTTGAATTTTAAGAGTTCTTAGCATAGAAGTAAAATAAACCAGCCAGAGAAAGACAAGTACCATATGATTTCACTCATATGTGAAATTTAATGAACAAACTGAACTACCACACAAACTAGAGACAGATTCATAGATAGAGAGCAGCTCTAGTAGAGAAGGGGTGTTGGGGGAAATGGTGGAGGGGTTGAGCGAAAAAGAAAAGAAGAGAGCGAGAACTCATGGACATGGACAACAGTGTGATGGATGTGGGAGGAGCGGGGAGGTAGAAGAGGGCATAGAGGGGATAAATGGTGATGGAAAAAATAAAATAAAGGAGTTCTTAGCATGAACTACAAACAGTCCCCCAAATTTGTCATTTATCTTTTGACTTATTTGGTGTTTTTATCATGTAAAAGGTTTTAACATTTTTAAATGTAATTAAACTTACCCATTTTTTCAAAGATTGCACATATTTTGTATCATAGAAACTATGCCCGTGCTCATGTTTACTGTTAGTACTTGTGTGGCTTCATTTTGTGCACCTAGATCTCTGGTCCACCTGGAGCTTTCATAGTACCTGATATGAGGTGTGTGGATTCAATTTCATCTTTTACCAAATAACTATCTGGTTGTCACCACACCCCTATTAAAAATTCTATCTTTTCTCCAGTGACTTGAGATATCACCTTTATTATGCACTAAATTTTCATATATATTTCCATCTTTTCTATACTTTACATCCCATTGATTTATTTATGTGCCAATAGCTTATAATTTTAACTATAAAGGCTTTATTATGATGTAGTATTTGATAAGGCTAGTCCCTTGTCCCCCATTCACGCATGCAAACATTGCTTTTCTTTTCCATGTTCTAAACAACTTGTCTAGATGAAAAAAATTTTTATTTTTAATTGAATCACATTAGGGAAAATCAACATCTTTGGGACAATGAGTCATTCTATTTAAGAAGAGAAGCCTTGTGATTTATTCAAGTGAGCTTTTCATGCCTTTCAAAAGTTCTTATAGTTATTTAATACAGGTTTTTCATGTTTCTTACTACATTTATTTTTTTAAGTACATTTCTTTTGTTATTGTAAATAGGATCTTCATTTCTGTTATCTCTAATTGACTGTATATATGAAGGCTCTTAATTTTTTTATCCTGCCATCTTATTGAATTATTTTATTGTATGTATTAGTTTTACCACTGATTCTTTTGGTGGTATTATTTTTTTTAGGTATAATATTATCTGTAAACAGAGATAGTTTTACTTCTTGTCCAAATCTTAAACTTGTAATTATTTTCTCACATCTGATTGCATTGGACAATTCTACCAATAAAATATTAGACAATATAGCTAATGTAACTTTCTAAAATATTTTAATTTTATTTTTATGACAGAATCAATTAAGACTTGAATACTATTTTAATCACCAGCAATTAAATGAAATGCAAGTTCAATTAAATTAATTTAATTAAATTTAAAAAATTAGACAAAATCTGTGGGATGCTGCTAATGCAGTGCTTAGAGCCAAGTTTATAAGTTTAAATACATATGTTAGAAGAGAACCAAGGTTAAATGGTCTAAGCTTCTGCCTTAAGGAGCTAGACAAAGGGGAAATTAAACTTAAAGTAGAAGAAAACAAAGAATGGAACTCTTTCAAATAGAAAATGGGAAAATAATACATGAAATCAACAAAAGCAAAGGTTAGCTCTTTGAGAATAATAATAAAATTGATAAACCTCCTAGCTAGACAGATCACACAGAGAGAAAATATAAATGAACAATATCAGGAATGAAAGAGGAACATCAGAGAGAAACCAAGATGGCGGCATAGGTAAACACCTGAATTTGCTGCCTCACACAACCACTTCAAAATTACAACTAAAAGACAAAATGGATATCATCCAGAACCACAGGAAGGCTGGCTGAGTGGAAATTCTACAACTAGAAGGGAAGAGAAAAGCACACTGAGACTCAGAGGAGCTGCAGAAGTAAAGTGCGGAGGTACACAGGTGTGCGCAGAAAGGGCTGGCAACTGAGGATGTGGTTGTCTTTTTCAATCAGGAGGGAGATACAAGCTCCCGACTGCTCTGAACTCCAGTTCCGGGGGAGACTCTGGGGACCCAGACTCATACGGGGTCGGGGGGGGGGGGGTGGGGGGGACTGGAAACTGAACTGTCTGGCATTGGGCCGGAACACAAGGGCGGCTTTTTCTCAGAGGTGCTAGCAGCAAATACCGTGGGACACTGAGATCCGGGGGCCTCTTAGGGCAGGGCTGAAGGTTAGCCATTGCCGTTTGCTCTACCCTGTTGATTCCCTGAGACCCCGCCCCACCCAATTTACAACGCCACCCCAGCTGTGTGCAGAGGCGTTTGCATATGAATGGCTGGCCCTTTGCAATCTAAAATTACCTAACAAACTGCAGCTGGGTCAGAGAGCCCCAGAACTTCCAAAAGAAGGCCCAAGGCTGGACAGCAGCTTGTATTGCTTCACAGCTGGGCCTCATCTGGGCACCTCCAAACCCCAAACAAAGAAGAGGAATCTGCAGATCTCTCCGTAGCTCCTGCTGGGTGGCCTCAGGCAGAGCTAAATTTGCACCTCCTTGGAGATCCAAGAGCCAGTGTACCCAGTGGTCAGAGTGGGACCATCCAGATTGCAACTCCTCAGATCCATAAGGGACACACTCAGGGGGCAGACACAGTGAGCACCAAAGCCCCACTGAAGCAAGTCCTGCCCCATAAGGGTGTCTCCAGCACAGAAGTTCTCCCATCATAGACACAACTGATCCTCACAGCCAATTTGCCTGGAGGCCAATTCCTTCCAGTGATACCAATAACAATCAAGGCTTAACTACAACAAGACTGTGCACACAGCCCACAAAGGGGTGCCCCAAGAGTGTCCACCTCAGCTAATTGGGGAGACTGAGCCACTGGGCCCTATAGGACACCTAGCACACAAAGCCACTCTATTAATACAGGGAAGCAGCCAAAATGCGGAGACAAAGAAACAGGTCACAAATGACAGAAATGGAGGAAAGCAAACTACTGGATATAGAGTTCAAAACCACAGTTATAAAGTTTTCCAAGAATTTTCTAGAAACCACCGATAAATTTAGTGAATCCATCGAGATATGAAAAAGGACCAACTAGAAATTAAGCATACACTGACTGAAATAAAGAATAATATACAGAGATCCAACAGCAGACTAGAGGATCACAAGAATCAAGTCAAAGATTTGAAATACGAAGAAGCAAAAAATCCCCAACTGGAAAAGCAGAAAGAATCCAAAAATATGAAGATAGTGGAAGAAGCCTCTGGACCAACTTCAAGTGTACCAACATCTGAATTATGGAGGTGCCAGAAGAAGAGAGAGAGAGCAAGATACTGAAAACTTATTTGAAGAAATAATGACTGAAAACTTCCCCTACCTGGTGAAAGAAATAGACTTACAAGTCCAGGAAGCGCACAGAACCCCAAACAAAAGGAATCCAAAGAGGAACACACCAAGACACATCATAATTAAAATGCCAAGAGCAAAAGACAAAGAGAGAATGTTAAAAGCAGCAAGACAAAAACAGTTAATTACCTACAAGGGAGAACCCATATGATTGTCAGCTGATTTCTCAACAAAAACTATGCATGCCAGAAGGGAGTGGCAAGAAATATTCAAAGTGATGAATAGCAAGAACCTACAACCAAGATCACTCTACCCCGCAAAGCTATCATTCAGAATTGAAGGTCAGATAAAGAGCTTCACAGGTAAGAAAAAGCTAAAGGAGTTCATCACCGCCAAACCAGTATTATATGAAATGCTGAAGGGTATTCTGTAAGAAGAGGAAGAAGAAGAAAAAGGTAAAGATAAAAATTATGAACAACAAATACGTATCTATCAACAAGTGAACTTAAAAATCAAGTGAATAAAAAATCTGATGAACAGAATAAACTGGTGACTATATTAGAATCAGGGGCATAGAAAGGGAGTGGACTGACAATTCTCGGGGGGGAAGAGGGTGGGGGGGGTGCGGGAAGAGTCTGGGTAAAAACTGTACACCTATGGATGAGGACAATGGGAGGGGGTGGATAAGGGCAGAGGGTGGTGTGGGAACGGGGTGGAGGGGAGCTATGGGGGAGAAAAAGAGGAACAACTGTAATAATCTGAACAATAAAGATTTATTAAAAAAAGAAAGAAAAAAAAGAAAGAGGAACATCACTACATATCCTGGAAGGAAGGGCTTGACCCAGACAGCCTCTGCCGTCCTTCCCAGCTCTCAGCGTCCTCCCCTGGCTCCCGGCACCGCTACTCCCATTCATCTGCACTCACCAGGAAGAGATTCTCCACCAGCCCAGCACTTGCAGACTGAGATTCAGGTCCCAGGGACAGGAGCCTCCAGTATGAGGGTGCCTTGGGGGCCTCTGAAGGAAGACGTTTACTCAGCTGCTAAACTAGGACCAAGTGGTGGTGAGGAGGTTTGGGGTGGGGGTTCCAGAAAAAGGGTGTAGAACTACAGACAGAGCTGAGGCTCTGCGCCATGGAGAGGTAGCTTTCTCCCTCCATCAGACCACCCAGCAAGCAGGATCCACAACAGTCCTGGATGCCAGCCTGCTCTCTAGCTCTGTTTTCCCACCTACCCCATTCCTGCAGCCTTGGCTCCTCCCGGCCCCTTGGAGACACGTTCACCTGCTAGTGGACCACGTTCTCTGGAGCAGCTGGAAACATCAGGACCCAGGCTGACATAAGCTATTGTGGCAAGCCCCTGGTCATATTGTTCTTCCATGAAAGAGGATCTCTGGTCCTGGAGCCCCCAAATGTCTCTCATTCCTGAATTCCCTGGAGTCAACCTGACCCCACAGCGAGCCTTCTCTGGGATTTCCAATCAGAAGCTGCTTATCTAGACCCAGGCCAGGCTTACATTTCCAGGGTCAAAGCTCCGGAAGCCAGGCACAGTCTGGGAATGAGACGAGGAGCCTCAGGATAGTGGCCCTATACTTCTCCACTCCTTCACGTATGGGTGGTGCTCCCACGGAGTGGAGCCCTGACCTGGCACACCAGGGTAAACGACAAGTCTGCGGGAGCCAAAAGAGGAAAACTGAGAGGCTCCAAACACCCAGGCCTGTGTAGCCCTTCAGGGTCTGAGGAGCTCAATGTCTCCCACTCAGGAATATTGGGAACAGTAGCTAGTACCTGGTTGCCCTCAGCTACCAGCTCACCCTGCCAGTCCCTCCTGCCCTGGCTCCAGCCCTGCTCTGGCTCACTCCAAATCCACATTGACAAAGACACCTGCTCCCTGAGCAATGACAGAGGCAATCACCTGAGGCTGGACCGTTGATCTGCCCAGCTCAGCAAGGCAGGACCTGCAAGGAGATCAGGTCTCTGCCCTCGGGGTGGTTCTCATGCCAAGGGCTTTTCCCCAATCTCCTGGAGGTCAGCCAGCATCACCAGGAACCTCTGGCACAGCTGATAAAAGAAAGAGAAAGCACATGCGTGTGCACACGGAGACATGCGAGGTGGAACATCTCCTCCCAGGCCAGGAAGAGGGAAGGAGATGAGGCAGATCCATGGGGCAAAGGCAAAGAGACTTGTGAATTGTCCCAGAAGACCAGGTCCTACCCTGGCCTAGGGGAGAGAGAGTTGGACCTGAGTATCCGTCACTCTAGTCAGCATCACAGCCACCCCTGACTGCGGATGTGTGGCCCAGTTCTGAGCCAGCCTGCTCTGAATGCACCTGGCAGGTGCAGGGAACAGTGAGGACCAATCATTTAGGACCAGCCAAGAGGCCTTTCTTCTTGGCAGCTGGGAGCAATCAGCACCCCATGTAAAAGAGTAACCACCATGTATTGAAGATTTGCAACGTGCCAGCCACCGTGCTCAGCTTGTCACACACTTTGTCTCATTTCGCCCTCACGGCACTCTGTGAGCGGCCCCTGTGAGCCTCAGGGAGGCGGGCAGCTCTCAGACCAAGAGGCTTCTCTCCTACGAATGTGTCAGATTCAGCTGGTTCAGAGGAAGAGTGGGTGCCAGTTCAGATTGATGATGCATTTGGGGACTAAAAAGTACAGTGGGGATAAAAAAAAACCAAAACCCTCAGATATTGTTAATAGAATCAACTTTTATGAAATAATAATACTTAAATTTCTTTATTATTTAGGATGTACAATAGTTAATTCCAACTTAGACATATTTCTTAAAAAAAAACAAATTTAGTAAACTTACTGTGTAATTATTTCTTTTAAAGGTTGGGGAGTGATCTTAGCCTGTCCTCTTTTATCTTAAAATTGGAAATTCTCCTTTAGAATACTTTACTTTCCAGATTAATATGGGAAAGACATCCATGTATAAATTCATAGTCCATGATTGAAAACAAGAAAGGGAGCTCTTTAAGAATCAAAAACTCTGAGGCAACATTAAATAAGGAGACAGATTGAAGCCTAAGCAGTACCCCAGGCTGCCACTGCCAGGTGCTATCCATGCCACTGCTGTACTGTCACCCAGGGGCGGGACCATAGCTTTTCAGTCACTGCAACTGAGGCACTTCTGCCTCCTGTCCAAGTCCCACACTGCCGCCTAATGGCCACTATTGCCATTGCATGGCCAATGACCTGACCAGGAGCCATCACAGTCCAGCACCTTTAGAGATGAGACTACAACCACGAATTACCAAAGATATAAAGAATGCAAAGTCCATGAAAGAGGGGCAACAAGAACCTACCCAAAATAAAGAGTTCACAGAACAATCAGAAAAATTCCTTAAAATGCTATATATTAACACCATTTGAGTTACAACAATTTTGGAAGATCCTACTAGAGAACTTTAAACTGAACAATGTGATAGTCAACAGTGAAACAAAAACTCAAAGAGCTGGGCAGAGGGACAGACTGGACACAGGCAAAAATGTATTCATGAACATGGAAATGAAAAGATAGAATGTATAAAAGGAAAGTTTAGAGACATAGGGAATCAACTCAGATATGTATTTCTAAATCCATTTAATAGGAATTCCAGAAAGAGAGCATGAAGACTGTGTTCAGATAAAGTTGGTAGAGAATTTCTTAGAGCTTCAAAAAGACATAAATCCCAAAATTGAAAGAGCTCACTGATATTTTTTAAGGTCACACTTAAAAAAAAATCATAGTGAAACATTTGAAAATCCAAGACAAAGAGAAAGCCCTAAAAGTTAGATAAAGACAAATTACCTAGGAATTCAACTGATATCAGATTACCATAGGCAATATCAAATACAAGAAGGCATTCATATCTGTAAGTTTGAACCAAAAATTGCATACTCTTCATAAGTCAGGGCAAGAAAAGACAATTCCAAACATATAAGAACTCAGAAAGTTTACCAGCCATGGACCCTCTATTAAAAAACTAATTTTGGAGTCCAACAAAAAGGAAAGTAAACCCAAAAGGAAGGAGTTATAAGCAATGATGAGCAAGTAAACCAGTAAAATATATTGTAAAGCTGAATTAAATATTTCTGTTTTGAAGTTTGCAATACACTGGAAGTAAAATTCAGGTAAGAGCCCCTAGGTAGTGAATAGCAAGTTTGGGTGGGTGGGAAGCAGGATGTCGGGCAGGAAACACGTTAGCATGCTAAGGTTCTTGTCTCATTTGGGGAGAGAAGATGGAGACTGCCTGGCTTTTTAAAAAAATGGAAGTTTAAGCCCTCACTGGTTTAGCTCAGTGGATAGCATGGACGGAAGGGTTCCTGGCTTGATTTTGGTCAAGGCTCCATCCCCAGTGTGGGGCGTGCAGGAGGCAGCTGATCAATGATTGATCAATGATTGATTGAGCCCAGGTTGTGGGCTTGATCCCCAGTGTGGGGCGTTCTCCCTCATCGTTGATGTTTCTCTCTCTCTCTCTCTCCCCCTCTCCCTTCCTCTCTGAAATAAATATATATTTTTAAAAATTGGAAGTTTAAGTATTAAAAACTTAATGAGAGCCCTAAACTGGAGATAACTTAGATTTCCATCAGCAGGTGAATGGATAAACAAACAATATGTCCATAAATTCCTACTCAGGTATAAAAAGGAACAAACCACTGACACGTACAACATGGATGAATCTCAAAAGCATTATGTTGAATGAAAGCAGCCAGACAAAAAAGAGTGCACATTACAGTGACAGAGAGCAGATGAGTGGTCACCGGGACCAGGAATGGGAGACTGACTGGGATGGAACACAAGAGAACCTTTGAAGGTGGTGGAAATATTCTCTATCTTTTCTTTTTAAATATATTTTTATTAATTTCAGAAGGAAGGAAGAGGGAAAGAGAGAGAAACATCAGTGATGAGGGAGAATCATTGATCGGCTGCCTCCTGCACGCCCCACACTGGGGATGGAGCCTGCAACCCGGGCATGTGCCCTGACAGAACTGGAGCTCCTGGTTCATAGGTCAATGCTCAACCACTGAGTCATGCTGGTTGGGCTTATATCTTGATTATAGTGATGGTTACATGTGGATATAAATTTGTACACTTTATTCCTTCCTACCTCCCATCCCTTCTTTCCAACCACTCGCCTTTCTTTTTTCTGCAGAACTCTTCTGAATGCCTGGAGATGTCTGAAGAAGCCACATCTAAGGAGCAGGAGCCAAACTGGCCAGGACATCGTTGACCTCCCAACTCCTCACTCTCATTGGCTCCCACATTTAACCCTGGAGAGGTTTCCTCATTCTGTAGCTGAGATTACCCCTGCACCTGCTGACCAAGTTCTTGGCTATAGCTCTGGACCAGCCTCCCCCGTCCTGCCCTCCCAGCTTCTCATTGTGTCTTTCGAAACCTAATAGGAGCCAACATGGCTTTTCCTATGCGTCTGTGCGAAGGCACCAACCAGCTCTGCACAAGCCCACGTGCCTGCTTTCTTCACAAAACTTGCTGGCTTGCGAAGGCAAACTCCGGCTCCCACCACCCTGGGGGTGATGATCACATAGTGAAGCAGAGACCTTGTTGTACACAACTTTTCATATACATTTGCATTTTTCTTGGGAGAAGGCTTTCATGGGCTTTTCAAAAAGACCCAAACAGGTTAAGAACCACTGGAGTAGAATGATATACACCTTTTTGTGGTTGGTAGGTAGTAATTCATTTCTTTAGACTGTAGGATCCCATTCATTTATTTGTCAAATATTTACTGAGCACCTACTATGTGCCAGCTACTGTTCTAAGCACTGGGGATACAGCAACACACAAAACAGACACAAATTTCTGCCCTTGGGGAGGGTTTACTTTTCGGGAGTCAGAGACAGCCTGATACTGTGTGAAGCACTAAATGAAACAGATTAAAGATTCTGAGTTTTGAGCCCTAGAAAGATCTGAGAACTCTGTGAACTTTATGAGTTCAAGTCCTAAGAAATCTATGAAGTTTTAAGTTACAAACTCTATGGAGGTTCTAATAACAAGTTATTAATGATGGCGGGCGCAGCAGTGGTGATAACAGTTGCCATAACAGGAGATCAGGGACCAGCCTGGGGCTGCCCCAAAGGGAACCTCTTACTGCTGAGCTGAGAGGCAGGGGCAGTGTTGGCCTATGATAAGCAGCAATGGTGAGGAGGCAGGAGAGAACCAAGCTGTCCCCACCCCATGCCAGCAAAAAGCACTGGGCCTTCAAGGCCCGACTCCCTCAGTCCTCCAGCTTGTGTCCAGCTGCAGGCTGGGGGTGCCAGGCCAGGCCAGGGACAGAGGTTGGGACCCAGCTGCCTTCTTCCCAATGGAAGCCAGAATGAGGGTCTTCTTCCCAGAGTCAGCATGCGTGTGGCTTCCTCGCACACTAGTAGGTGTCTTGATTGAAAGAGGAATGGTGACTTTGGTGCTGGAGAGCATGAGTGTGAAGAGGAGGTACAGCCAAAGAGCGCACTTCAGGTGGAGGGGGCAGTAGGAGCAAGTGTTCACATGGCTATGCCAGTTGGGTCATGGAAGGGCCCCAGGTGGCCCAGGGTCAGGGCTGAGAACAAGGCTGTGAGGCCACAGGCGAGGGACCTGGAGAGCCCCCAAACCAAGTCAGGTCAGAGTGATCTCCTCCCACAGACCTAAAACCTACCCATGCTGGAGAGGCTCCAGATATTTCGAGTGTCCCAGGTGGGTCAGGAGAAATGAGAAACAGGGAGAGAGAGATTGCCCAGATCATCGGCCGAGTCTGTGAAAGATGCAGGAACCAACGCGCCCGAGTTCCCAGCCAGGCTCCCGCTACCACTGCACAGCCCTGGCCAACAGACAGCTGCTCTGCGGCCTGCCCTCACTAGGAACACGCACACACATGCAGGGGCACATTCACTCTGCCCCCTGACACGTGGATACGCCTCTAGACACACCCTGATGGGAATGGTGAGACTATTTGCATGGGTGGGAGCTGTACACATGACTAGGGAATGTGGCTCAAGTGTAAAAAGTGCAGTACGAGTGATTAGCAGGAAGACAGTGTGCACACCCATCAGCTGGAGCCTGGCCAGGACTGGTCATCACCCCACAGCCTTCAGGAGGCTGAGCAGAGAAGGGCCATGAGCAGTGAGGAGGGGTGGGGGTTAGCAAAAGGAAGGTTAGCAAAAAGGATGATGGAGCCCAGCAGCATAGCTCAGTGCGTGAGTGTTGACCTATAAACCAGGTCCCGGTTTGATACTCAGTCAGGGCATATGCCCAGGTTACAGGCTTGATCCCCAGTGTGGGGCACGCAGAAGGCAGCCAATCAATGATTCTCTCTCATCACTGATGTTTCCATTCTCTCTCCCTCTCCCTTCCTCTCTGAAATCAGTAAAAATGTATTTTGGGGGAAAAAAGGGTGATAAAGTTAGTGACCTAGACTGGCAACCCATGTGGTTCCCCTTTATTCTTGAAAGCACTCACACTGCATCCGGGAGCTGGGGACAGGGTAGGGGCTGGGGAGGAGAGGGGGCCAGGGATTGGGCCATGTGTATATTGGATGGATGCCTCTTTGCTTTTAGCCTCAGTTTAAGGAGAGTAACCTGCACCTCAGCACTCACAGCTCCCATTCTGGGAGGGTCGGAGGCCCTTCTGCATGTGGGGTGGGCCCTGGGACTAGACCATTGCCTCGATCACCTCTAAAATGAGCACTGCTCACTTCTGCCTCACATCCCCAAGAGCCCCCAGAGAGACCTACTGCCCCATCTTCTCCCAGAAACACATATGAGAAGGGCTCTGCCAAGTACAAGCTGAAATTCTGTCGGAGCTTTTGGAGCCTGGTGGACCTTAAGGCAGGGAAGACGGGAAGATGGGAAGCAGAAGCCCCACAGAGCCCACTCCTCCCTCTACCACGCCCTGGTCTGGAACCCCACAGTCCCTCCTGCTCCACAGTCCTTCGCTCCAGCCTAGGTCAGCCTCCAGCCCGGGCCCCAGCCTGCCGCCGGTCCAGAGCCAGCTGGAGGGCCTGTTTGATGGTCTCCACGTTGTTCAGAACATTGTATCGACTCAGGGCTACCAGCCGATCAAACTGCTCGGGCTCATAGGTGAAGTTCATCATGCCATAGGGGGTGTCTGGCCCGTTGATGTCAAAGTCCCCAAAGGCCTTCTCTTCAGCTGTTTGTCGCACCACACCTGTGGGTTGGAAGAGGTGGAGAGACCAGGCTGGCACTCTGTGACTAGGAGCTGCCAGCCCAGGAGCACCCCCCGCCCCTTGCCCAGGACATCTGGCTGGTTTTTTGTGGGCTCTTCCTGGGCTCACATCTCTGCTCTCCTGCCCATCAGGAGCTGAACTTGTGCCAATGCTGAGGCCCAGGAAGCAATGGCCTCCTTGGGCCCTCCAGGGTACTCTGCTACCTTGTCAAGGGGATCCACTCTCAGAACAGCACCCCATCACCACCCCAGAGTTTTGTGGGCCAGACCCAAGCTCAGGGTTTCCCCTCACCTGGGGCCCGGTGTGTGCGGAAGGTTCGGTTGATAAGGGGGAAGTGCAGCACAATGGGTGAGCGGGGGTCCTCAGCCCTGGCAAACAGGTAGCACTCGCGGGGGTTCTCCAGATCCTCAGAGGGCACCTCGATTCTGGGGAAGGGGATGCCTCGGTCCAGGCAGTACTTCTCTGTCATCTGTAAGACCTGGGCAGGAGGCAGACTTCTGACCTGCCTGCCCTCACCTGGACTCACACAGATCCATTTTTCAAGGCCAGCTCTGCCTGCTACCACCTGAGTGACTTCAAGCAGGTGACATAACCCTTCTGAGCCAGTTTCTTCATTTATAAAATAAAAATGAGAACAACTCTCTCGTGGGGTTGCTGTGCAGATTAACAATAACCACCAGCATTCCCGCTGCTATTCCTCCCCGGAACTGCCCACTGCTTCCTTCTCTGACCCTCCTGCTCCCTCTTAAGGGCCGATTTCAATTTCACAGGTTGAGACGGAATGATTACAGAAGGTCGTGTTGGATCCAAGAGGAGGAGGAGGGAGAGGAGGCCAAAGAGGGAAGAGCTGGCCTAGCAGGTAACCAGGACCTGCATGCAGATGGTGAAAGCTGTCCACCACACAGGGTTTGAGAGACCCCTGAGGGGAACCTGATGGCTCTGTTGTTACCATAGTAACAAAGGGACAGCTGTCCCAGACCAGGCCCTGATGGGGAGCAAGGAATGTTATCAGGCACAGGCAGAATTCAGAACAGGGGTCTTCTCTTTACCAGGATAGAAGACACCTGAGGACCCTCTTTGGCCTCCTCTACTGACTCCCACTCCCTCCCATAACCTCAGCAACCCTCTTCTCCAACTAGGAGGCCAGTGCACTCACAGTGGCGCCCCCTGCAGGTTAGAACCCAGACCCTCCGCCAAGGGCCATCCCCAAACCCCAGTCAGGCGGCCCTAACAGAGGATCCCCACCCCTTACCTCAAAAGGGGCATCCAGGGAGTAGTCAAAAGACACAATGAGGTCCACCGCTCTCTGCGACAGCAGGATCAGCGGGAATGGAGAGTTGATGGCAAGGCCCCCATCCACCAGGCACAGGGAGTCCTGCATGGGAGTGAGCTGGTTGGGGAAGGCGTCCGGGTGTGTGTCTGGATAGGGACAAATGCATGTTTTTCTTAGTAACCCTCTTCTCTTCATCGGGAATACCCCTCTGTGGAGACCGCTGCTTCTGCCCTTCTCTCTGACAACCACCCTTAGTGTCCTACCCCAGTCCCATCCCCCCATCACCCAACACTGGGTCAAAGGATAGCACTGGCCTCAGTGAGCCAGAGGCACAGGCAGCAGGAGGGCCCCACCCAGAGCAGCACCCACCTTTCCAGGCCACAAACTCCCTGCTAGCCACATAGTCCTTGTGCAGACAGAGGCCACCGGTGAAGTTGAAGTTCTCCGTGGAGGTAAAGCGGGAAGTGAATATATCCAGCACGGCCTGGGAGAAGGGCCCCTGGGGGGTGAAGAGCCTTGTTCGCAGCCTCGTGGGGTCTCGAAGCTTCTGGTGCTCGTCTAGGGCGGGTGGGATGGTGACATGCAGTGAGAAGTGGTGCCAGCCTCTGTCCAGTGGTTTTCATGGTGCAGGGGCACCCCTACTTCTCCTCTTGTCACCCCTCCTCCTCTCCCCCACTTCCCAGGCCTCTGACCACTGTTCCTAGAACCCCCTTTAAATGCCTTTTTCCCATGTTTTGAAAGTTGCTTATGACATTGCATTTATTAAATAATTTATTTTCCACCCTTTTGAAAATAAAGTTATATATACAATTTCCAATCAGAATTTCATCCATTAAACATCTATTGAGCTGTTGCTACATGCCAGGCACTGGGTTAAGCACAAGGGATGCAAAGGTGACTGGGACCTGGCCCTCGGGGCTCACACCTACCTAGGGGAGAGTCATATAAAGAGAGAACAAATCCTAACAAGGTCCTGAGGTAAGGACAATGTTGGGGTATGCATGTAGTCTCGCAGGGGCCTTGGTGGTCGCACCCTCACCAGCCTGGAGGGATGACATGGGACAGAGAAACTCCCTGACAAAAGGATGGCTCAGCTGACTCTTAAGAGTTGAGAAAAAGTCATTCAGGGGAGAAAGGTGGAAAAGATATTTGTTGAAGCAGGGAGTTCAGAGGCCATTTAAGGAGCCCTGAGGTGTGTGGGCGGAGCATCAGCCAGATGCCCAGTGGTCCAGGGCTGAGTTGACCTATTAGGAGCTCAAGCAGTGAATGCAGAGGTGTAGCCTGATTACAAAGCACCCACGGCTCCCACTGGGTCCCCTGACTTGGGCCCTAGCCCCACCCACACAGCCTCTGCAGAGAAGTTGGCCCCGCAGGACTGCTCTGAACCCGGTGGGATAGCCAGTCCCTCACCATCCTCCCTCATTCTCTATGCCTCTGCTGGAAAGAAGAATGGGGGGGTGGGGGGGGCGGGGTGTGTGTCAGGTGTGAACCCTCACCTGTCACGTTCACACTGCCTCGGTGCCAGTCCAGGAAGCCGAGGCTTAAGCCCCCCGTCTGGAAGATCTCATCCAGGTTGGCTGCAAAGGCGCTGCCCCACATACCTAAAGACACAGGCAGAGCCCAGGCCCTCACTGCTCCTGCACCCACATCAGGGCTGGGCAGGGACCTGCCCTGTCCCCAGCCCTCCAGCTTAGACTCACCCTGTAGGTAGCAGATCCGGGGCTCTGGCCAGAGCTTCAGCAGTCGCCCCATGAAGAACTCTGAGCCAAAGAGCTTGGTGGGAACATAAGCCCCATATTTGGGGAAGCCGACCTCGTGGGGGGTAAACTCGCACCACTCTGAGGACCCAGAGTAAAGGAAATGTCACCAGGGCTTCCCACCAGGACCCCGGTGTTCCCTCTGGCCATTGTGACTGAACAAGAATCTTTGCCTTGAGTGGGAGGCAGCAACCCCACTGTGCTCCAAGGCTCCATCTGTACCCTGACAGCCTGGCCTTTGACACACTCCGACCAACCATCGCCGCCACACCCAGGCACCTGCAAAGTCGTCCCCGCTGACATTGGTGCGGACGTTGACACTGGCGTAGATGGGATAAGGGTTCTGGCTGCGGCTGACTGCCTCCTGCTGGTCAGACAGCTTGGCGGGGTTTTCCTGGGCAGGAAAGAAGGGAAGCTGATTGGCTTTTCCCATCCCAATGGCCCATAGGATGTGGCAAGCCCATGAGACTGGCTGCCAAGGCCAGTGGTCTAAGGGGCAGGCTTTAGGCTGCAGCAGAGGCAAGGCTTCTGTGGGTTTTGTGCAGTTCCAGGAGCACTGGGCACACCCCCTCCCCTTCTTTCCCATTCAGGAAAGCGTATCAAAGACAGAGAGCGTCAGAGCGCCATTTTAAAAGGAATCACTGAAAATCTAGTCCTTTCTTTTTAAAAAGTAAATCACTAGGAAACATGAATCCTTTGGAAATTAGAAACCACGTGTGATACACATCCATCACTAAGAACCACACACTAGTGGGCCACGCCCCCTGGCTGAGACCCTCACTCAGCTCTGAATCTCTCCTCTCCCAGGGCATTCTGGGCTTGCAGTCCCAGGAGAAACCACCAGGTGGCGAAAGTCATGGCATCTTGGCCAATGGGTGAGAGTGGTGTTCTGCCTCAGATGCAGTTTGGAATCACTTGGAACACTTTGAAAACACTCTAGTGCTAGCGCTGGGCCCCAGACCAATCAGAAGCAGTGTCTCTAGAAGCGGGGCTCAGGCATGGGTGTTTTTGAAAAGCTGCACAAGTGATTCTGACCTGAGAACTGCAGACCAGCCTCTCCCCGCCCAGGGTTAGGAGCCAGGAAAGATGAAGGGGTGCAGCCCCCCAGGGAACTCACTCTTTGTCCCCAGGGAGCTCAGACCTAAGGGGTAGCTTTGCAAATCACAAATTTTCTTAGCCTAGCAGCTAACGTGGAATTAAGTGCTGCAGGGGCAGAGGTGGAAAGGAGCTATGTTTACATGTTACCTGACCTTCTCTTACCTCCTGGTACAGGAAATATTCAATGAGGAGGCCCCAGAGGTCAATGAGGGAGATGCTATGGCTGCTGCTTTCCAGGTTCTTCAGTTCCTCAGCATAGTACTGTAGGCGCTCCGTGGATACCGCCCCCTTCTTACTGCTGCAGACCTGAGCCCGTGCCTGCTCAGTGGGGCCCTGCAAGGCCACCTGGGACCAAGCTGGGTCCTTAAAGAGTGTGGAGATGCACCTGGGCATGGAGGGAATTCAGGGCAGTTAGGGGCAGGGGAGCACAGCAGGTGTCTATGAGTGACCCCTCCTCCTCCATCACTTGCACCCACTGCCCTGCATCATCCACTCTTGCCCCTCCTGACCCCCTTAGAGGCAGCCTTTCCCACCCCACTCCAAGGACTCCACCACATCACCAGGCCATACCCCTGTCCCTTCAGAGCTCTCCTTCCCTCTGTACCCTGCCTCCACCTCACCTACCAGGTAGACCCAGAGACTCCACTCAAGTAGGTCACAGTGTCCAGGAGACTGAGCTCCTGCAACCCTGCCAGGCTGCCATACAGGGAAGACATGGCACGGGTTCCGCCTCCAGAGCCCAGCACAGCCACCACGGGCACCTGGGTACAGAATGAGCAAGATAACAACATCGACTACCACTCCATCTCTGTATCGCTGCCTATAGTATCCGACCTTGATCCGCACATTATTACCTCACTGAGTCCTCACAGAAACCCAAGGAGATCCCCATTTTTCAGATGAGGGATCTGCACAGTTAGTAAGTGATGGGCCCGTTATCCGAAGCAGTACGGCTCTAGAGATGGCTCTTAACCATGACATCATGAAAGGATGCACCTGTGAGGTATATTAGCTTCACCCAAAACAGCTAAAGTGGGGTTTCTCAGTGTTGTCACCACTGATGGTTGTGGACCAGATCATTCTTGATTGCAAGGAGCTGTCTGTCCTGTGTGTTGTAGGATGTTTAGCAGCATCGCTGGCCTTTACCCAGTAGATGTCAATATTATCCCTCTCCCCTCTCCCAGCTGTGACAATAAAACATGTCCCCTGTGTGAGGTGAGAGGGGTTGAAATTGCCAAAATGACAAAAATCACCAAGCAGCCTGGACCTGCCCCAACATCAGAGGTGTCTGTAGGATCAGACTGGAAGTTTTTTGGTTGCTCAGCTTTTCCATGAATGTTTTCCACCCAAGATTTTTGGTTCCTTTCCTTCTCCTCCTTTATTTTTCTCTAAAACAACAACAACAAAAACACACCTCCCTGGCCGCTTTCAACAAGGGCAGCGCCCCTGGATGAGACAGAGCTCCCTATACACAGGTCTATGCCCTCGTGCCCTCCTTACCTTCTACCTACAGAATGGAGAGTAGCGCAGAGCAGGCATTACCCAAATGAACAATCCTGGCTTGCTCAGCTTGTCAGGCTTGTCTCTTGAGTTCTCTTACAGCCAGGAAAATGCCACCAACTTGTTCCTGGTTTAGCACAGGTCTCGCCTCAGCACCGCCTTTCCTCCTGTCTATTGTTTTGGACTGAATTGTGTTCCTGCCCACCCCTCCCCCCCACCCCCCCAACTCCCAATTCAAACATTGAAGCCCAGTGTGGTTATTGAGGAGAGAATAACATTAGGGGGAAATTAATGGGATCTCTTCTCAGCCTTACTGCTAAATTATTCACAGAACCTGAAGCTTGAGGAAAACTTTTAACTTGCCTGGAACTCTTCAGTCCTGCATTTGATGCCATACAGATTACCACCAGTACAGTACCCACAGTGCCTGGACTCCAGGCAAATGTTAAGACCTCCTCAAAGACAACGTCTACATGACCAGATTGCCTGGTGCTGGCGTGACCACCTGAACTCCATTATCATCCATCATAATGAGCCAATCAAATAGCTAAGAGTACAAGGCCCCTTTTTCTCTTGAGATTCAGTTACATCATAAAAATAAATTATTTTTCTTTGTTTCTTGGAATGTTTCTAGATTTATTCCTAATTATGTTTCCAGTTTCTAAGACCCTTGAATAAATCTCCATCTTTCATTTCTAGCCAGAGCCTTCTCTTTTTTATTACATATGACATTGTATTTGGAGAAAGGGCCTATAGGGAGGTGATACAGGTTATGTGAGGTCATAAGGGTGGGGCCCTAATCTAATAGGATCAGTGTCTTTGTAAGAGGGAGAGATGGAGCTCTCCAGCCATGTCCATGCACAGAGGAAAGGCCGTGTGAGGACATAGCAAGAAGGGGGCCATCTACAAGTCAGGAAAAAAGGCATCACCAGAAACCAACCCTGATGGCACCTGGAACTTCCAGCCTCCAGGTGAAAAAATAAATGTTTGTGTTTAAGGCCCCAGTCTGTAGTGTTTTGCTATGGCCGCCAAGCTGACTGCTCACCTCCATGGGCCAAGGCTGTTCGGCCCTCATTCCATATGGGGTCCTGACTTTTCCTGTCAGCTGAGGTGAACAGGCCTCCCCCTTCCTCCTCTGCTCCCCATGCTTCCTCCAGGCTTCCTGTCAGGTCTTAGCCACACAGTCCTCTCAAGGGAAGAGATTGGATTTGGTTCTCGTGATGCTGGGCCTCCTCCATTCCATACCTGGTCACTGGTGGGAGCCTGGCTCAATCCCAGCACCTGCTGCAGGGCCTTGGATACGATCTGCTTCCTCTTGTCCAGAAACTCTCGTTCCCCGTCACAGAGGTCAAAGCCAAGGCGCAGGTCAAGGTCCCCAGAGCTGTCACAGTGGGGTGGGGTGGGGTGGGGTGGGTGCTGGATGACTGTTCAGTGGAGGAGAGCCTCAACCAAGCCGAGTCTTCACAGGCACAGACCCACACTCCATGGGACCCCTCAGAAAGATCCCACCGGAACCTGACACGCCCCCATCACCCCTCCCTCTGCTGAGCGGAGCAGGCAGGAGAGCCCCCACACTTTCTGCCCAGCTCCAGGGCCTTCCTCACCTCATTTCTGCCTTCACCCTCAGAGGCACCTCCTGGCCCTGAAAGAGACAACATCTGTCCCTGAGCACACTGGTGGGTTCTCCCACCTGCAGCCCCTGTTGCTCTGGTAACTCTGGCCCAGATGTGGACTTTCTCTGAGGCCCCTGGCCCAGACTACTTCTGGTGATCACAAAGCAGGACACCCAGATGGAGCCTTACCTTCCCCACAGCCACCAAGCATTGTGTCTCCTGACCTAGGGCCAGAGAGGAGAGTAGGATGCCCCCCTCGCCCAGATCGCTGGTCTGAGCCTCCAGCTCAGCACTCGGGTCGCTCTGCAGAGAAGAAAACAGCATGGAGCCCCCAGAGTGAAGGACACGTGCACTCTGCAGCCCTGGGGTGCTGCTCCAGCACACTGACCATCTGCCTCTTCCAGGCTCTGGGCTCACTCACCTGCAGGACCGTGAGCTTCTCCCCCACCTCCACATGCAACCTGGAGCGAAGCACTGGATTCACATGGAAGGTAAAGGTGTCTGGGGGGTGAGCCTCCACAGGAGGCTGCAGGGGCAAGAGCTGTGGTTTCTCGTAGGCCCCGGGCACTGCCAGACGAATCTGCCTAGCGCCTGGGAGGAGAGGGCCTGGGTGAGTGGGTGAGATCAGAGGGTGGGGTGGGGTGTGTGTGTGTGTGTGTGTGAGTGTGTGTGTGTGTCATGATGGCAGCACCACTAGTAGCAGCTGCCCTCTTCTTCCCCTTGGAAACACTCTCGGGCACTGTGACCCATAGCAGAGGCATCATGAAGGACACTCAGGGAACCTATGAAGTGCCCTGGTCAGAACTGGGAACCTGGGAGAGGGTGGGAAACAATGCCTGCGAAAGGGAAAGGCAAGGAGGGGAGGGCCCCCTGCCCAGAGCTAATGGGGCTGCTGATTTTGAGATTATTATACTAAGTATATAAACTATCATTCCACAAAAATTGTATTGTAATTATCATAAATTAATCATTACATTAATTACCAGTTTCCAACTAGTAGTTCCCCTATCTCTTGCCCCCATTCAACCTCTGTGCTCATCACCTTGAGGGAGATTTGTGGCCAGCCCACAATTTTCTCAGTCCTTAAGATCTTGGGAGAACACAGAAGGCTTGCCGAGGAGGTAAAAGAAAGAATTGGGTTCCTGGGCACAGAGAGAATAGGTGGCTGGGAGAAGCAGGGGGTGTGAGGCCAGGAGAGAGGCCTGCAGCCCAGGTGCAGCAGGGCCACCTGTTCCTAGCAGCAATCTGGGGGAGAGGCAAGACCCCAGAGAGAAATGGCTGAGCATGACACCCTGGCAGCCTTATAGAGGAGCCCCAGACCCCATACCTCTCAGGAGCAGAGGTCCATGCGGAATGCTGCTCCCTGTGCACACTCCTGGGCAGTAAATGAGACTTGGAGACTTGGTATGACCCAGGGGGGAGGAATTAGAGAAATAAGAAAAGTATATTCCTTCACACCGTGGTTATGGACTGGTATTGATAGCATGTGCTGTTCACAGTGAGAAACACTGATCTGGTGGAGAAAGCAGAGGCCCTGAGCATCATTGACCTGCATTTGGTCCTGGCTCCACCACTCACTGGCTGTGTGGCCTTAAGCAAGTTCCTTCTTTGAGCCTCAGTCTCATGAATTAAAAGAGGAAAATGATTATACCTACTTTACAGGGTTGTTATGAAGATTAAACAATAAAACACGTATCAAATGCATAGCACAATGTCTGATTCATAATGAGTGCTGGATGTTACTCAGGTGGGGACCCATCCTGCAAGCTGACTGGCAGCCTCTCAGCCTTGGAAGGGACCTTAACTATCACACAGCCTCTGTTCCTCCCCATCAGCCCCCCTCCTGAGGGACTGCCTCTGTGGCAGATGCGTGGGTGTGCACCGCTCTTCACTCTGGAATTCTCACTCTTTACCAGGTGACTTCAGTTCCTCCCACTGAGAGGCTGACTAAATCCCCTGCCCTCCACCTTTAGGGTCAGCGTTGGGACTTGTTTTGACAACTTAATGTTAGTGGCCATGACGTGACCGAAGGCTTGAAAAGCACTTGCTCAATGGGGCTTGTGCCTTTGCCCCAAGAACTTCTGTGCTCATGACCTTGGGGGAGAGGAAATTTGTGGCCCACTGGACACATGGTACAGAGCCAGGTCACTCCCACCAAGCCCAGCCAAGATCAGCCCCAGCTGATCACCAGATGTGTGAGCCAAATACATGCTTCCTGCTGTCTGCCACTGAGATTTGAGGGAGTTTTAATAGAGAGTAGTTGGACTAATACAACCACTATGCTTGAATACTTCCAGGGACAAGCATTCACTACTTCCAGAAGCAATCTGTTTCATCTTTGGTCAGCTTTAAGCGGTGAAAATTAAAATCTTTCTGCCCAGACACATCTTCTTGAAATCCGCAGCCCCTCAAGCCCCAAAGAGAGAGAAGGGAAGACTCAAGGCCACTGGCCAGACTCACCATACTTTCGATGTGGAGCTGTCTCATCATTTCCAAGGGTGCCTTGGATTTTCAGACAGGGCTGAGCCTGAGGAAAGCAGAGGCCCATGGGAGACAGACACATCACCCTGCATAGGACCCAGACCAAGAGGGGGAAGGGAAGGAGGGGCATCTGGGGCTGTGTCCAGATAGCAATCTTCCCAGCCAATGCCTTGTAGGCAGGGATCTTCTGTAGCAGCCCCACTCCTAGGACTCAGAGGAAATGGCCCCTGGCAGGAAAGGGGGAGGAGGTGAGGGCCCCTGATTGAGGCTCCTTCAGTTGCAGGAGACAGCGTTCCGAGTGAGTGATGTGCTGTGCACAGGTAGGAAGGCTGGCTTGTAGGCTGTCCACTCAGCCCTGAGGCAGCTTCTTTCCCCTCGTTGCTGGAGATGCCAACCCAGCACACCTCCACTCTGAGGAGGGGTCGAATGGTCTTCAGAGAGGCAAGTGGGTACGATGGGCTCGATCGTGGACTCCTCAATGGCTCCCAGTCCTGGACAGCCCCAAGCTGGTGTCTCCCCTACTTACCACCAGGAGTCCATTGGTGATGACTTCAGATGCAGGCACCTGACTGTAAAGGATGGTGGGCTCATTGAATATCTGGGCCCCTCAAGGTGGCTGTTACTATAATAATGTGACCAAAGCAGTTGGGAGAGCCTGGGAGCATGGCAGGGTTTGGGGGAGGGGTGGGTGTTGGCCAACAACTCAAATTCGCCTTGAGACGAGGACATCCCCTCTCAGGCCAGGCCAGCACAGGACCTGGCGACTGTCAGCTAGGAGCTGTCTGTGACTTCAGAGTAAATGGGAGGACATAGGCTCCCCTTGGACTCACCTGTTCTCCAAAACAAACTCCACCTGCAGCTCTTGTGAATCCTAATGGAGGGAGCAAGGAAGCACCAGTTTTCAAAGAGCTCCGAAAGCCTCAGGGAATGTCCCTACCCCCAGCCCAGGGACTAGAAGAGGAGCCGTGAGTGGCTTCTCTGGGACAGGAAGGAAAATGGCATCTCCATGAGAAGTTTCATCCATTGAACACTGTGCGGATGCTGTTCTAGATGCTGAGGATTCAGCAATGATCAAGATAAAGTGCTCTGCCCTCAAGGAGCTCACATGTAGACTCTACTCAGGGAAGAATTATTTGAGGGACCCCCTGGTAGGATCAGTGGTGCAGGATGGAGGGTCTGTATTGGAGACCTGGTCTCTGCTGACTGACTGGGCGTCCTCTCCCTGAGCTCAGCTCACTGCTGGCACAGGTGGGACAGCTCACCTGTTGGTTGAGTAGGAAGGTGTGTTTGTGGGGTTGACCAGGCTTGAGGCTCTTCAGGTCAAACAGCAACAGGGAGAGTTCATTGCTGCCCAGGACGTCCTTGTCATAGAGGGTGAGCTCCAGGACATTCTGGATTCAGGGAAGGCAGGGCGTGGGAGCCTGAGGCAGGGCAGACACCCTGAAGGAGCCCTCTCCCCCCGCCACCCTGGCCACTCGCTGGCTCTCACCTTCACAGCACCATGGATCTGGTAGTGGAAGGTCTCATTCCACTCAGGGTCACTGCAGTTGTCTATCACCTTTGTCTGGGCGCGGGTGGGAGATGCCGTGGGCAGCCACAGTTGCACGTAGCAGTCAGCTTTGGACACTGCGGGGATGGGGAAGGAGTCCTAGCTTTAGGTTCTTATTGCTGAAAAGGTTGCCTGGAGGAGGCTGGTGTGGGAGGAAGGAGCAGAGCCAGGAGAGGAGGCTGCCCAGGTGGCAGGGTGGGGTGGGAGATGGAGGCAGAGCCTGCATCCTTGACTCCGCTCCACAGTTACACCTCTCATTCCACTGAATGGAATCCTGCTGTGGCCAGTTGGAAAGATCACATGGCAGCACAGACCACTGCACAATTAATTCCCAGAAAGGACTTGATTCAGGTGACAAACTCCCCTGCCAGTGTGAGCGTTGACCTGGAGAGTTCTGGCAAGAGCAGGTGTCATACTCACCCAGGCTGTCACCGCTCTACTTGCTAGGCTCAGGGAGGAGTCAGGGTCTGCACAGTGCTCCCCTCCAGCTCCTACCTGCCAGCTCTGGGGCTGTGGCCTGAGCTCCCTCACCTCCCTCCACAGTCAGCACCAGCCCTCTGCCCACTCCAAGCACACACACACTCACTTCAGGCCAGCCCCTGCTGAGCTCTGCGGAAGCCGCAGGGAAAGAGGAGAAAAGGTGGAATTGAAGGTCACTCACGCAGGTCTTTGCCCTGGATATTTCTGGCCCTCAGCACCTTCACCTGGAGGTCATAGTATGGGTGGGTTTCCCGCTGAAACAACAGAACTCAGGGACTCAGTTCCAAGGAGCCAGGTGGGGGGGGCTTGACCTCCCTTACGTGCTGCTGTTTCCCTCTCTCATCACAGAGCAGCAGATTGGCCCACAATAACTGGGACCTGGAAGGCCATGGCAGGGCAGGCACTGGAAGTTCAACATGTTGGTAACAAGCCTGGACCTTGGAATCAGTCAGGCTGGCTTCAAATCTAAGCTCCACCATGGACTAGCTGGATGGCCTTGGGCAAGTTATTTGATTTCTGTACGCTTCAGGTCTCCCATCTATAAAATGGGGGTTATGATGACTATCTCGTAGGGTTGTGGTGAGTTTTCAATAAGAAGTCATGTAAAGTGCTTGGCCTAAGTGCTTAACTGTAGCCATTTTTGCTAATTATTAGTTATCATGCACCACACACCTGCACTCCCCTCAGACCACAGTGCCGCTGCTGTAACTGGAGAGGTGCAGTGAGGTGCTTAAGGAGATTAAATATTAGAAGAAAATGTGACCAATCCCACACACTAGCTCCCTGACAAAGGCTGAATGGCCTAGGAGGCTGGGCAGGTGAAGGGAAACCAAAAACCACTCGGCTGGTGCAGGTCAGATGAGTTGCTAAGGAGACTGCAGCTTGAGCTCAGGAAAGAGAAACAGACTGCAACTCCTTGGAGTAAGTCTATCTCCTCAAAACCCAACAGCCAGACTAGGGCATTCCGGGCAAAACCCAGCCAAAGGGTTGCATGCCCTAGCCCTCCATTCCTAATTGAGGGGATTATTTTCAAGAGCCAAGGTTTTGGCCAACCTCTCTAATTTAAACTCCCCCCGGTTGTCTGGAATAATTTGGTCTCACCCAGATCAAAATCCAGTCACTGGGCTGGTCTGTCTTCACGGGGGACCGCACTCCTAGGACCCCTCCAGTCCACATTTCCCAGGGAAGAGCAGGTACTTTACCCGGCAGTGACTCCATTGAGGTCCCCTCTTCTCTCTTTTTCGCAGCAACACTACCCCCAGGAGAGGCAGCCCCTTGCTTGCCAGCCCCCTTGGCCAGAGCGCCCAGACCATGGCCAGGTAGCCCACTTCCCAGCAAGAAGTCGTCTGCTTCGCAGAGCCACCCTCCTCACTTCTGCATACAATCACTGCTAGCTCAGGTCTGACAGGTAGCACTGGGGTGGGGAGAGCCCTGGGGCTGGAGGCGGGGTTTGACAGGCTCCAGGAAGTGACCAATTTCCTTAGGCAGGAGGCAATCTGGTTCCCAATGGAGACCCTGGTTATCACTGGGCTGTTTATGTAAAATAGATACCTGAGCCCCACCCCACCACTCCCCGTGATTTGATGAGGGAACAGCTGCCAGAAGGTGCTGCGTCAGGAGGCCCATCTCCTCTATCAGAAAAAAGCCTAAATACAACCAATACCTTTCAAGTTCCTGGTTCAGTGTTTCATTTGACTCAAAGGTATTTCTAATCTCTCCTGGCCTCCCTTATTTGTTCTCCTAAGAGAGGCTGCTCTGTGCAGGACCTGCACCACGCCTTAAAACCAAAGGTAAGGAGGGCCCACCCATATCCTGAAGACATTGACAATCTCATGACTCCCTGTGGCTTCTGCCCAGGCTCTCTTCCTAGATCAGTGGAAATACCTAGCTGGTCCAGGTTAGAGGAAGGGTATCAGTAAGGGCAGGTAAAAAGCAGGCCTGCCAGTCCTTAAACTACTGGAGGTAAAGGCTTTAAGGTCCTCTGTTGCCCAACATAAACCTTGGTCTACAGAGGTATGTGATAGCCCCTTTTCTGTGGACCTTGACCACCCAGGTGGCCAAGACAAGGCACAGCTCCAGGAGAAAGCATCTCTGGGCAGTGAGCTGTTGGAAGAGACATGTCTGTTCCTCAACCCAGACCCAGTCATCTCCATCCACTCCTCTTCCCAAAGCCGAGGTGGAGGTGGAGACTGAGAAAAACAAACATCTAAAACACAGGTGATTCAACTTTAAAACAAACCCTGTAGGCAAATTCAGACCAGAAACTCCCAGGACCTCAAGGGGAGGGACTGTTTTACTCAATTTGGAGCATGAAGCCAAGACCTGTGTTGGGGGGTCTCAGGAATGCTAGAGCCCAAACCCATGGTGACCTGTAGAAGGCCCGGGTCCACAGAGGAGCCTGAGGGAGGGGTGTGAAGCAAGCCGTCCTGGTGCGCAGATAGCCTGGAGTGCTTTCTGGGCTGTACCACTCTTCTGGGTTCATCTGGCCATTCCTCAGCCAAGTTATGCCTCTTACTTCCAGATGTTTTTCATTCCCAGAGAAAGCTCGGAATGGCCACTGAAGGCTCGAGTGGGGGAATAAAGGATCAAATGGCCTTTCTGGAACTGGCCAAAGTGGACCAAGACGTCTCCACTTCTCAAACATCACTGGGTCTGTCCATCCTACCAATTCCATAGCTTCCATGGCCTTCCCAGTCATTATGAGCTGCAGAAAGAGGCATGAAGCCCTGGGATTCACTAGGTTCCAGTGTGTCCAGCAGACTGTGATGCTGGAAATGTTCCCCATCGTTTCTGTCGATCCATCTGCTGCTCTGCGGTGCTGGACGGCACAGATCGAGACACAGATGGGTTACACTGACCTTTTTCCATAGTCACTAATGGGCTTATTACTCTTCTTAATTCTTAAATTATGATCCTCATTATTTTCATCAAACTCCACAGGAAGCGGGGAAAAAAAAGAGACCCAAATTGGCTTGGTTAGTTACTTTATGATGTTTATTATGCGAGACCTTCATCAGTCCTCACTACAGAGCTTTCACTGCCTGCCTTTTCCACACCACTGCAGAGGGCACAGTTTAGGGAAGGAAGACTGCAATCTGGGAAGACTGGGCCGTTTAAGTATCCAGCAAGGGAGAAAACACACATTCTTTGTTCTAGTGCTTCAAACAGAGGTGCCACACAGGTAGTGGGAATGGAAGACATAGAAGCAGCAGACCTGGAGGCAGGGCTCACGTGGTGGGGACAGTTTCTGCCACACAGTGGAGGGCAGGCCTGCTGATGTCACTGCTGCTCCTGGAGAAGCCTGGTCTTCGCTGGCGCTAACAGCCACGGCAGCACTGCTTCCTGTGGGCAGGTGTGACCAGTGGGGATGGTGGCTCTTGTGAAGTGCTGCTCGGCCTCCAAACCTAAGCAGAATCCCCCATCTCTGTGAAGGTGCCACCGGCACTCGCTGTTCCTTCAGACTCTCCACAGAGCACGTGCTAGGAGAAGCCTAGTCTACAACACCAGCAAGTCAGTCTGTAGCACAGGCCCGAACAGCACAGTGGCAAAGGACAGACCCCTGCAGGGGTCAGTGTTGGGAACCATCACTCACTCTCACTACCATTTCAGACACTGCAAAACCCCAGGAGGACAGGGTGCAGACCCCTCTCCCGCGTGTCCTCCGCCTGCAGTGCTAGACACTCCTGGTGCCTCTGGGAGCCCGGGTGTCCCCCCACACAAGTGCTCAGCAGGTCTGGTGGTGGGATACTTCATACACCCAGGTGCTGCCGCTCTGACGTCTGCAGCACTCTCGCAGTCCCCAAGCACCTCACAAGTATGTCTGACACGACGTCACTGTCAGTGCCTGATCGGGTCATTCCTGTGTGTACCTACGATACCCCAGTGCAGCCCTCCAACCTCTGCAAAACCAACTGGAGAATGGTGGCCAGGCCATGCTGAAAGTGGGTCACACCGGCTGGAAGAGAGAGGCACCCAAACACAGAGCACTCACTCACAAAGACTAAACTGACCTGCCTGGATGGCTGGTGGGTGAAACAGAAGCAGGAGCCTCTGCCGATGGCAGCCTAAGAGGTCACACACCCTGTGCAGTGCCGTCCATCCTTAGAGCTACCGCCACACTTGGCCCTCAGGGAGGTGCACAGGCCTTTCCTAGGCCGAGAACGACGTGCTGCTCAGCTTCCAGGCAGAGCATACAGTCCAAGGAGGATCTATTCACTACACATCTGACAGTCAACTATCAAGGAAGCCCTGGAAAGTGGACTTCCCCTTGCTTCTCAATCTGCCTTGCTTACATATGTTATTCCTGGTGCTGGGAAAGTGGGCAAGAGAGTGGAGCAGTGAGGGGAGATACAAAAGAAAAGGAGACTGGAAATGAAGACAGGAGGGGGCGGCTCCTGGGGGCACAGCACGGTGACCATGGAGAAGTGACTGTCATGACCTAGAGGAGTGTCTGGCCTTGGCAGGCAGAGGAGCTCCGGTTTGCTCTCTTCTCATGTACTCCGTCGGCCATGCTAAGGGGTCCTTGTGAAGTCCTGCATGCGGCTTGATAGGAAACTGAATAAACACTGGGGTTGCAAAAGCTGGAGGCAGTTTCCTGATTCAGGTGATTGGTATGCAAAGGCAAGACGGTGCCCATCACCTCCTCCTCCAGTCCAAGCAGATAAATTCTCTGGAACTGCCTGCAACATCCTGGTTTACAAAGTTTATCTAAACTTTTTCTATTAAAAAGCTGATGACACCAGACCACAAGTCTGATTAATTCAGTGATGCTCCAGGGCGCAAGGGAGCCAATAGTGTCCAAATGGGAGACACCTGTGGTGGCAGCAGCCTGATTCCTAAGGCCGTGCCTGCTTCCCTCTCTGGGGTGGCCGAGCTGTCCATCTGCTGAGTCCTGGGCACGCCGAGTTCAGGTGTCCGCCGGGTTTACCTCTTTGGAACAGAAGTAGTGCACGACCACTCCATTGGGGTATCTCGCAAATGCGCTGCAGGGAAGACAAATGGCTTGGGAGTGACTGCCTATAGGACGGGCACTTACCTGGGAGCTATCCCAGCAGCAACCCTCCCTCCCTCACAAAAGCAGCCTGCCCCGGTGTCTCTGGATTTACATAGCCATCATCTCTGTCCAATAACTGAACAGAGGATGAGGTCCACGGAGTTCGAGTACATGAACGTTCTTGTTAATCATCAACATGAAACATGAGTGAAAAGGCCACGCACCGGCCTGGCTTGGCACCGGCTTACTGAGAGGCAGCGATGCTCTTCAGAACAATTCAGACTAATTCTAACAAAGGACAGAGTTAGGTCTTTCTAAAAAAAAAAAAAGAATTCTTCCATGTAAGACAAAGGACAAATAACTCTCCTTTGAGGGAAAGGGGATCGACTAGGCAGTGGTTCTCAACCTTTCTAATGCTGCGACCCTTTAATACAGTTCCTCAGGTTGTGGTGACCCCGACCCACAGGTTGAGAGCCGCTAGCAGGGTCGCCTAAGAGCACCAGAAAACACAGATATTTACATTACGATTCATTAACAGTAGCAAAATTACAGTTATGAAGTAACAACGAAAATAATTTTATGGTTGGGGGTCACCACAACATGAGGAACTGTATTAAAGGGTCGCAGCATTAGAAAGGTTGAGAACAACTAGACTAGAGTATATGCCTTAAATCAGTATGATCCTGGCTCATGATTTTACTCAAATCATGAGGCAACAGGCTGAAAGATTCTTTTCTTCCTTCAAAGGTGCATCCCTAAAAGATAAGGACCTCCTCCCCATATACAACTCTCACATACCCACTGGCTACATCCCAATTTCTAGCTACCAGAGGGGAAGGACTTTATGGGCAAGAAGTCAACAGCCCATACCATACATTCCAGGTTTTTAAATTCTCAAAGCTCACTCCTGACAGCAAGGACTGTCCTCTCGGGCCTCAGGAGCTAAATGTGCCCAGACAGTCAGCACCTGCTCTTTCCCCTTTGGTTAGAGGGCAGAGCGTGACCCATCCAGAGCAGACCCCGCAGAGTTGTGAGCAGGCTCACCTATTCCCAATCTTCTTCTTACACACCATGCACACCTTCTCCTCCGTGATGATGCACTTCACCTGCTGGTGTAAAATCCGCTCTTCCTGGACCTGGGAGGGCAGAGAGATTGGGGAGGGTACCATGGTCTGCCCACAAAGGTTCCTCTACTTGGAACACTTGGTTAAAGTTGTGTTAAAGGAACAGAGGTCTGCTCCTGTCTAGAGTAATATGTGGTGACTGTCTCATAATAGAAAGTACTAGCCCACCCTAGAGTTTGCCAGGCTCATACCCGCAGGAACTCTGCATGGAGAAGGTTCTTGAGCACTTGATTGAACCGTTTCTTTTGTGCATTTTCTTCCAAGACTTTCTCCAGGAAGATGCGTATCTCATTAATCTGAGTATTCGCTGGCAGAAGGTTGAGGGCCTAGGATGGAAACAGGTGGGAAAGAGTGAGCGGGACAGGAGTGAAACTGAGGGAATGGCTGAAGCCCCAGAGCTGGAGAATCCCAAGCCGTTTCTCTACCCCTTTCCATTCCATGCTCCCTGCAAGCGCCCTCCATCCCCCTGAGAAAAGCTGACCTTGGTGGTGTCCAGTTTGCTGTGGTGCAGCTCGAGGACCTGCAGGGCAGCCTGGAGGTTGGCTTGGGGCTCCAGCAGTTCCAGCTTGATGGGCCCCAGGCAGTGAACGCTGGGGGGCGACAGGTACATCCGGAGCAGGGACAGATACACCTGTCTCACACAGGTACAGGCACGCAGGTCAGGCTGGCAGCACCCCCCAGAACGCCCAGTAAGAGGCATGGTCTACAGTAACAGCTGTCATGGAGCACTTAAAACTCATCATTTTCACCTTTTAAAAGATTTTGGTAAAGTCAGAGTCAACTGAAGGTATAAAAATTTAAGGATTGTGGTTTCCCTTGTTTGTTAACCATTGTCAGAATGCCAGCACTACGAAATGACACAAAGCACTCCCTCATTTCCTTTGGCTTTGAAGGTCGAGACCCTGTCATGTTTTGGGTCTAAGGATTAAACCAAGATACGATCTGCACTTCCTACTGGCACCAGTGCCACAGGACTTCTCAACACAGCACTTAACGCTTGGGCCAGATAATTCTTCGTTGGGCTGTCCCATTTAACAGCAACTCTGGCCTCTACCTCCTAGATTCCAGAAGCACCACCACCCCCAGTCCTGGCAATAAAAGATATCTCCAGACATTGACAAGTCCATGTGCATTCTCGAAGAGCACATCTGATGTTCCTTCTCCACAGGCTAACCACATTGTTTATAATACAAGTCAGGACTCTTGAGAGTAAAGGGGTGAGGATGCCACTCATTATCACATGGATGACAACAGATGGAAGCCAGAGCTATGCCAAGCAAACCAGGACATGGGCACCCCGACAATCCCTGAAGATGTACAGGCTAATCCAGTCGGTACCCTGACCCATGCCATCTTGTCTTAGCAATTCACACTGTGTCACCTGCGGCCAAACCAGAGGACGTTCGGAAGGCCGAGGGGGACAGTGGAAGGCATACATGCTCTCTAGGACCAGGGTCACTACTTACATCTTTGTTGCCATCTTTGTTTTGGTCATAATGCTTGTGGCAGTACCTGTAAAGGAGAAAATGCTTAGACAAGGCCAGAGGGGCCACGTTTCGAGAAAGGCCATTGATGCTGCCTACACGAGCAGCCCAATGGCAGCCAAAATGAGAGGCCAGCACAGGTGACTCTCCTTGCGGCCGAGTGGAGGGGTGGTGGCTCTCTTAGTCTCTCACGCCTCCTGTCTCTGTGGGGGACCTGCTTTCAGACCCCTGGGGAGTTGGGATGGCAGGGTCAACATACTCCTCAGCCATCTTTGTATCCTTCAGGATGTGGACATAGATGAAGAGGGCTTGTTCGTGTTTCCCCATGCGCCCCAGCAGGAGAGCACGTTCTTCCAAGAGGCCTGTGGAGAAAAGGAATATAGGGAACCATTACCACCACGAGGCAAGCACAGGGCCAGGGCTAACTATGAGAGGGATGGATACTGGAGCAACTTAAACTGGGAGAAAATATTTTTATTATTTGGGATTTATTACCAGTATTTTTAAAAGGGGGAGGGAGCTACTTTAGAAGGGACACTATCCCATCTTTTTGTGAGCACTTACACATCAAGCAACTCTACAATGTGCTAGGCTCTTCCAATAAAGGGAATAAACACCTGTCTCTGTTCTCACTGAGCTTACACATCAGAAAGGTATGTCTTTTTTAGACAAATTATTCCAAATTACAACAATTGCTAAATAATGAATGTGGGCAAGAACATGTACTAAAGCAACAGACAGGTTTGAACCTGGCTATCAATTAGCATGTGGTTCACACCCCAAGAGACTCCTCAGTCACAGTACAAAAGTGAGTCCTCAGAAGGAACAGAGCAGGAGCACTCGCCTAAACATGTGTTTATTCCCAGGCCCAGCTTTTTAGAGGCTTGGGGAGCTGGCAAAGAGAAAGGTCATTTTCCGCACTACCGTCAGCTGAAGCATCTTCTAGACCCAGCCCAACCCTCACCATCAAAAGGAAAATCACAGATGAGCCGGCCTGGGTCATAGTAGCTGGAAATTTCCAAGAACATAAGGAGCTTCCGTCGATATTCTCCCAGCTCACCCTCTTCCTCTCCAGCAGGAACTGGAGTTTGGCCTTTAAGAGAAACAAAGCTCAACCTGAAAGGATGCTGCTGGGCAGCAGCATGGAGTTGTCAAGAAAAACAAGGGGATGGGGTTCAATGACGTCACCGTAATCATCAGAAAGGGCCTCCAGAGTAGTTTCCAGTTGGCCTCTCTAGTTTATGGTCTCTACATGGACCCCAAACATCAGCTTGAGGTGGAGAAACAAAACCCACTGCCTAGAAAACACTCTGGTAGGCAAACCTGTTTCTTATCTTGAAGACAGGTTGTTTCTTCCCCCACCCCCAGGGGAGGTGCAAAGATGCTTAGACCCAGATGAGCTGCTTGGTCTCACATTCTGGGTCACTTAGCTGCCCTGGCTCCTCTGAGGAACTTCCTGCCCCACCGGGGCCAGGAGAGAAATCTGCTTCCCAAGTCACACACAGTATCCTGGGACCCAGCTTCCTCTAAAGCCAGGGGTCCCGTGACTTTCTACAAGAACTGGTACCTGCAGGGAAGGCCAGGAGATACTCCTTCATCAGACCTTGCACCTTCTCACAGTACAGCTGGATCAGGCAGTTGTGGAACCGGGAGCCCGTCTCCTCCCAAACGTGGATGACGTGCTCCTGAAGCGAGACACAGGTCTGCCTGTACCCTCAACACTCTGACCCAGCCCAGTCACCCAGTCTCCCTCACACTTTTAAGGCCCAATAGGTCCCATCCAGACTGTTTCCTAATTACGCTGCAAAGGCTACCAAGGGACAGCTCTTCTGAAACCACTGGGAAATTTCGCAATACAACCCAGCAACACTGGAAATTCTTTCCTTGATTTCCAATCTAAGTTCCTTTATTAATTTTGTCTCATATTCCTCCACATCAGCCCATGTAATTAAGGTTAAATATCTGCATTCTGGTACTTCAAACTGATTTCATTGTCCTGTGGCCACAGTGAGTTAGATTGTGCAACGTGGCTTTGAAATGTTTTTCTCGAACATCCTTCTCTTTTATTCCTCTATACTTTACCCAGGTTTAGAAAGTATCGATGAAAAGTGACCCTTCCATCTTCGCCCACTGCAGTCTCTCTGTAGAGCATGTTGAAATAACCCTCTTCTGTCCGTTTCTATTAGTCCCCACGTGACACAAACTGCAATCGGAATCATCTAAGAGCTGACCCATGAGGCCTGGTTCCTGGGTTTGAAGCTTTTTAGTTCAGACCAAACAATATCTTACCAGATAAGGAATAGCCAGGCCCTTAAAATTCTCTACCAGGAAGCCAAGCACTCGGTCCCGGGGCAGAGACTCCACCTCTGGGAGGTCTTCGGTGAATATCTGTTAAAACAATCTCAAGTTCCAGCAGCAGAACTACCTGACCACAATGCTACTAAATGTGCAGGCTCACAGGACAGACTTCTGGCGTGGGGGTGGGGGATGTGCAAGGCTTCTGTCGCCAGGTAGTGTGTGACAGCCTGGGCAGGTCTCCTGGTGCCTGTGTAAAGCTCTTCCCACTACCCCACCCTGGCATCTCACGTTCCCCAGTCCACTCTTCTGAACATAAGAGAAACTGCATGAATCCTTCCTCCTCCTCCATCCACCCATCTCCAGAGCAGAATCAGGACCAACTGTGGTGCCAAATGAATCCAAAGACCCCTCAAACCTACCTTGAGGCCATCCTCTGGGAAGTCTCTCAGCACCCACACCGAGTAGGAAAAAATCAAATGCAGGTTTTCTGTGCCTGGAGGAAAAGTAAGACTTGTCAGCACGTAAAGCCTACCCTGCTCACAAGACTGGGAAGGCAGATGCCCAGGTTGTCCCAGGATTTATTTTCTAGAGCAGAGAGCTCTGTCCAAGCACCAGTCACTCAGGGCTGCTTGTTGGGCTGGCTACATTCTGAGCTATCCTGAGTCCCCTACAGGGCACTTTCCCCCCAACTGGCGGAGCAAGGAGGGAGGGGACTGACCAGCCGGAATCAGAGATGGAGGGAGATGAGGTCTGTTTGAACACTTTCCGACTCCCGTTTCGAAAGCTGGGCTTACCCAGATGTTGCAGATACTGCACCGTCCTCTCGTGGCCTTTCAGCGGCGAGTTTGCTTTCTTGGACTGGTCCACCAGCACCTGCAGGGCTGGCCACAAAGCCCAAGAACAAGGTCACAGGCCTCCTCCAAGGCTCATCCCACAGATTCATCCCAACGGCCTGCCCTTCCGGCCTGGGTCACCTTTCTCATGGAGCCCCTTCTTCTCATACAGGATGATGAGCTCACTGTACTTGTGAGCCTTCTTCAGCACGTGCTCGCTCTCTTCGATGTGGCAGTGATTGTTCTCCAGGCGCAGCAGGGGGGCTACCAGGGCCACGTTCGTCTGCAAAGGAGGCAGGACTTCAGCGGAATGCTTCCTGGAGACCCCACCCTTCCCCAGCCAAGGCCTGCTTCAGGCAGAAAGGCCAGGGATTTAACAAAAGCAGAGACAGCAAACAATCATTTTTTCAGGACTACAGGGAGTGGCTTTTATAGCACTATAATCTTTCACGTGTTTTAACGGTTTTGGGGGCAGGGAGGAAGGAGATATTTCCTTTGAGGGAACACTGTTCATACCACACCACTAACCCCAATCTTACCAGAGAAGACCAGCCCACTCTGGTCAATATCTTGACTTAAACCTTTAATTTCAAGAAGCTCACAGGCATCAAGGCAAAGACTAGGTGGTTCCCATCATTGAAGACTTCGCTCTTGCTAACAGCAGGTGCCCCAAAGTGGCCCTTTTCCAGCTTCTGCAGGCTGGGGATTGTGGCTACCCGCCTGCTCTAGGGACTCACATGGAGGTAGCACTTGAGCAGGGTGGTGTCAATGATCTGCAGCAGCTTCTTCTTGGATTTGATGGTGGGAGTGCCTTCCATGAGCGGGGAAGTGCTAGACTGGTGATCAGAGTCATTCAGCTTCTTAACCAACTGGCTCCGTTTCTGCAAAAGCCAAAAATGTGAGATTAAGGCCAGGTCTAATCTTCCTTTATCACTTGATCTACTAGGTAATTTCAAATACCTCCAAATCAGCTCACACCTGTCCACACCCTGATCTCACGTTGGCATGCAACATTTTGGAAGTTTAAATATTTAATGGTTCTTGGAAACCTAAGTATATTTATGATGTACTGCTCAATTGTACATTAACAGCAGTTACAAATGAGCTCAGATGACATTTTAAAAAACAGAGTTATTTGGTTGCAGGAAATTTTTAAAAAGTAAAATGACACTTCTGTTACAGAGATATGACAGAGGACTCAATGAAAGATCTTCAAGCACCAAATGCATATATCAGGATCAAATTCTATGGAGAAAGTGGAATAAAAATTAAAGTTCAAGGAGTAAAAGAAACAATGTTAAATTTCTTTTCTTCTTTTTCTTTGAGAAAAACCTTTTTTAAAAATAGTTGAAACCTACACAGCATTTTTAATGTTTCAAACACAATGCTAAAATTTTCCGCATTTAATTTTTACCAGGGATCAAAACAGATGACTGCCAGCCCTGGCCAGCTGCTCAGTGATTAGAGCGTCAGCCCTCGGACCAAAGAGTGGCAGGTGCGGTACCTGGACCAGGGCACATGCCTCAATCATGGCCTGGGTCCCGTGCAGGAGGCAACCAATTGATGTGTCTCTCTCACATCGATGTTTCGCTCTCTCTTTCTCTTCCCCTCTTCTCCCTCCTACTCTCTCTAAAACTATCAATGGAAAAAATATGCTCAAGTGAGGATTAACAAACAAACAAATGAACAAACAACCTCAGATGATTGCCAAACTGCCACAGATAATAATTGAGTATTTATTGCATACCAGCACTGTCAAGCACTTCATGTATTATTCTATTTTAAAGCTAAAAGAAATGCAGGTATTATTATCCCCATTTTATGAATGAAGAACCCACAGTACAGATGTTAGATACCTCAGAAGTGGCAGAGGCAAGTTTCAAATTAGATCCCAAAGCCCATGTTCTTTTATTATTATTTTTTAAGTCAATGTTATCAAGGTACAAGTTACATGTAGTAAAATGTACCCCTTCTAAGTGCACTATTAGGTGCATTTTGGCAGATATATACATGCATGTAACCACCACCCCAATCAAGGAACAGATTTCTATCACTGCAAGAAGTTTCCTTTCCAAACAGTCCCACCCATCCTCTCCCCACTGATCAATCTCTATCACTCAGATTAGTTTTTACCACTTCCAGAACTTTATATAATGGAATCACCAAGTTTGTATTGTGTTGGCAATGCCCATTGTCTTATATGCTCTACCGTCTCTCTGGCATAACCCTAGTATCAGCTAACTTCATACATCCCTAACATCAGTGGAGAAGGTCAGGGGAAACTGTGGGCCTACAGTGCCAAAGCTGCCAGCACTGAAGACTTCTGTAAAGCCACAGCTCAGGAGACATGCTGCTCTAGGAGTGTGTCTGACTTGGTCCGTGGGCCACGCAGTGTGCAGACAGGCCAGTCTGTGTGCTCCCTGCAGGCTGCCAGCCACAGCTGGGTACTGCTGGGACCCAATGTCAAGGAAAAGCCAAGGCCCTGCATGCCTGATTAGTCCTGAGCGACACCTACTGACCCAGAAGTAGACGGGAAGCTGGCTTAAAATTTTCCTAGCAATATTTCTCAGTGCCTACCCAGGCGGCCCTTACAAAGGTCTGCAGAACACTTAAGAGAGAAAAATATACTAAGTTCTCTGACACCGAGTGGGTGCACAGCCTTCTGTGAAAGAACTCTGGTGTTAAGAAGCTTCAATGAAGATGTTAGTTTTAGTGTTGCCTTTAAAATTTCTCTTATCTGTCCATAACAACAAATTAAATTTTTTTAATCTAAAAATAATTCACCTAAGAAAACGTTTTAGAAAATTATTTATTAACAAGGAAAAACTTTCTCAATGCATAACTAAATTTTTTAAAAGTAAGCTACATAGTTTGATATCCCTTTGTAATAAATATATCAATAAATAAATAAAACCTAATTCATAAATACATATAAAAGTCTGGAAGGACAATACTAAAACACAGTTACTTTCCTTTGGGTACTAGGTAGAGTTACAGGTGATCTGTATTTTTACTGTGTTTTCCAAGATTTCTGCTTAACGCAGTATTTTTTCTAAAATTATGTATGCTAAAAAATGTTAGTTTTAAAAAATTTATTATTTTCTGTTAACTAAAATGTACTCTTTTTAGTCCCTGAACAGCTTAGTTAGTTGTGAATTTACTAGGAATCGAGTGTGTTTCCTAATGTCAGGATTTGGCAAAAAGCAGCTCAATGGTACTAGTAAGCAGGGAGAAGCAGCAGAAAGACACTCCACCCGCCCAGATTTCTAGTGTTCATTTATGGAATGTCTGTGGTATTATAAAAAGCCCTGCCATAAAGAAGCCGTTCCAATAAACTCCCAAGTCACTCCTCCATACACCTCTCTTATACCTACCTGTGTCAGGTAATCAATCAGAGCTAAGTGACCCTTCTCCAATTCAGCCCCGGAGAGCACAGGCAGGGGGTTAGGATACTGCAGCTGCTTCCTGTAGTCTGTGGGCAGGAGGTCCGGGTACAGGCCCATCACATGGGTAGGATCTAGAATGGAAGGTAAACATGAGTCCCCAGAAAGAAGCACAGCAATCCTATCTAATAAAGAGGGGATATGCTAATTGACCATCACTCTGTCACAAAGATGGCTGTAGCCACAGCTGAGGCCAAGTTCCCTTAAGGAGCCTTAACAAGCAATCAGTAGGGACCTGAGGCTACGCCCTCCCCCGCCCTTGTGGGGCTTGACAGGGAACCTTAGGCTACACCCCCCACCTGGCAGAGCTTGACAGGGGACCTCAGGCTACACCTCCTGCTTTTGGCACCAGGCCAGGGAACCTGAGGCCACGCCCTCCCCAGCAGGGTTTGATGGGAGACCTTAAGGTGCACTTCCCATCCTGGTGCTGGGCTAGGGGACCTCAGGCCACACCCCCCACCCTAGCACCAGGCCAGGGGACCTGAGGCTGCACCCCCCTGCCTGGCGGGGCTTGACAGGTGACCTCAGGCTGTGCTCCCCACCCAGCGGGGCTTGACAGGGGACCTCAAGGTGCACCCCCAGTGCTGGGTCAGGAGAACTCAGGCTGTGTCCCCCACCCAGTGGGGCTTGACGGGGGACCTCAAGGCACGACCCCCGCCCCATCTGGGGGACCTCAGGCCATGCCCCCCATCCTGGCACTGGGCCAGGGGACCTGAGGCTATGTCCCCTGCCTGGTGGGGCTTGACAAGGGTGGGACTGGCCAGTTCTGGATCTAGCCCAATGTGGGGGAGGGGGGCGGCCAGATCTGGGTCTCACGTGATTTTGAGGTGCATGTGGGTGGGCAGGGACTTGACTCTGGGTCCCCCTTTTAATGTGCACAAATTTCGTGCACCGGGCCACTAGTTTAAGGATAAAATAAAACAAGTTCCTGACTTTAAAAAAAAAAGAATAAGTTCATAAAGACTAAGTTCAAGTGAGTTATACACTTACAATTTGAGCACTATTTATACACATGTCACTTTACAAAAATGGCATGACTATATTCCAACACACACACATATATATGCAGAATTAGAAATGAGAATTTATTAGCTCTCTAAAAGCAAAGAAGAAAAAAACTTCTAAAGAAAAATTGCAAAGACAGTGAAGTTGAAAAAGATAAAAAACTGGAAAAAAAAAAGTCAAAAAGTGATATTAATAAAACAAAAAGACCAGGTAACAGACTACAGTATAAATTTGCAGCTTATATGGCAAAAGGCTAATATGTTGATTTCATAAAACAAATGCACACAAATTGGTTAAAAAAACACATAAGATTTCATTTGATAACAGGGCAAAAGACCTAACAACTGACAAAAGAAGAATACAAATTAGTGGGAAAATGTTCTGCTACATTAACAATCAAAGTGTTTTTACCATTAAAAAATGTCAGGTGAATTCAATATTATTTTATATTGTTTTCAGGTAGATATTTATATAATTTATGAAGTGACCCCCACCTGACACCATACATAATTGTTACAAATATTGTTGACTATATCCCTAAGTTCTACTTTACATGCCCGTGACTATTCTGTAACTACCAATTCGCACTTCTTAATCCCTTCCTTATTCATTCCATTCCCTAACTCCCCTTCCCTCTGGCAGCCTGATCAGTCTGTTCTCTGTATCTATGAGTCTCTGTATCTATTGTTTGTTTACTTTTGTTCTTTAGATTCCACATGTAAGTGAAATCATATGATATTTGTCTTTCCTAAGAGACTAAAATTTAAGCAATCTCATATTTTAAAAAGTGAATTTTGTGAGTTGAGGGGTTTGTTAATTAACTTGGTTGTGCAAATCTTTAAATATATTTATATTTTATATTTAAATATATTATGATTTTACTTGTCAATTATACTTCCATAAAGCTGAAACCAATAAATATAAAATATTATAAAACAATAACAAATATCAAGTGGCATTTCCATATCCATTTAAATAGTAATAAGAATATTTTTATTATTATTATTATTTTTAAATATATTTTTATTGATTTCAGAGAGGAAGGGGAAGAGAGAGACAGAGAGAGAGAGATAGAAACATCAATAATGAGAGAGAATCACTGATTGGCTGCCTCCTGCACGCCCCCTACTAGGGATAGAGCCTGCAACCCTGGGCATGTGTCCTTGACCGGAATCGAACCTGGGACCCTTTGGTCTGCAGGCCGACGCTCTGTCCACTGAGCCACACCAGCCAGGGCCATAAGAGTATTTTTGTATGATACCACCCAGTGCTTGCAACATTGTGAAACAAGCACCTTACACTGCTAAGGCAAAAAATTTTTCTACCTCAAAAAGGATAGAAGCATTCACATCTCCAATCCTATTTCTAGGAGTTAATCCAAAAAAAACAATGGAAAAGTGGGGGGGTGGGGGGGGGGCAACATTTGTATGGACAGGTAGCAAAACTTGTAACAATGCAATTTTGGAAACAATGAAGAATTCCTTCAACAGCAAAATAATGTATTTTTCATTCAAATGGTAGAGTACTATGCAGTCATTACAAATTCTAAAAGGCACCTAGCAACATGGAAAAACAATAATTTTTAAGTAACAAAAGCTATGAAAGTACATTATAACTATGTTGGAATATACACATGAAAAGAAGCTTGGATGAGGAAGAGACAAATGATCTCTGCAAATGCTAAGAATATTCATTACTGGACAGGAGGACCAGACCTTAGACCAAGGTTAGTCAACGGAGGACCTGCTGAGAGGTCGTCAATAGCCAACTGCCCCTATACAGCACTGCCACCAGCACATCCTCCTGCCACTGGAAAGGATCTACTGTGCCTTATCTTTCCTACTAGATTGATCTTTGGAAGCAGAATTCTATCTGATTAGTTCTTCTTGGGACCAGCAGAGTGCACTGACCTCACCAGGAGCTCGGTACATATTTGTGGAATGAATAAATTCAAAGGTAGTAGCTTTATTTGGAATGAATTTAAACCTTTGGGACTGGGGTTCAAGCGTTGTTGGTATATGGAAAAAGAATCAAATTACTACAAAAATTCTATCTTATTCCAGTGTCTTTTCAAAGAGCTGGTGGATAAATGCCCCAAATGAGTTCATTCAAAGGAAGGACAGTAGATATTTATGGATTTCAGGTTGCCCAGTTTCCATATCCCTTCTTTTTAAATATATTTTTATTGATTTCAGAGAGGAAGGGGAAGAGAGAGACAGAGAGAGAGAGATAGAAACATCAATAATGAGAGAGAATCACTGATTGGCTGCCTCCTGCACGCCCCCTACTAGGGATAGAGCCTGCAACCCTGGGCATGCTCTATCCCTAGTAGAGGGCGTGTATTTCCTTTTGGCAACTCCCTCTTCCACGCCAGGTGTAGTCTTAGTAACAGAATAGTTCTGGACACCTACCTTTGTCTTCAGAAGCAGAGAGGGGCAACAAACTCTTTCCCCACCTCTGGCAGTTAGAGGGAGTGAGACTATGGCCTAATCTGGACAATCAGAGCCCCTTGATCTTGAGAAAGTGACTCAAGAATGACAAGCAGTGCGGCACACACCAAAGTACACTGCATCCTACATGCTCCTCTTATAGAATGTGGACACTCACCCATCAAGAGGTTCGTCTGTGTTCCCTTGCCTTAAAACTGGAAGGACCCTTGTATGTCAACAGAATATGGTAGAAGAGTCAGAAAAGGCAATGAGGCTTCCATTGGGAAACCTAGTCTCTCTGCATGAAGACACTCAAGCAGCTTTGTAAAATGACCCACTTGGATAAGAACCAGGGCCCCATCCCATGGCCAGCACTAACTTGTCAGCTATGAGAGAGAGTCACCTTAAAAGTAGATCCTTCAGCCCCATTAAGACTTCAGATGACAGCAGCTCAGCCCACATACAACTGCAAACACATGAGAGACCCTAAAGCAAGAACTCCCCAGCTGAGTCTTCCCACTTTCCTAACCAACAGATACCGAGAGAGGTAACAGATTATTTATTTTAAGCCACTAAGTTTTGGGGTGGTTTGTAACATGGCTTTAGATAGTAATATAAGCTTGCATGGGGCAATTTTTATTGAGGAAGCAACAACAGGGGAGGTGGTGGCAGCAACAGCTAAGTGGCTGTGCTGAGGAGTCTGCCCAGCCTGTCCATGCACAAAGGGGTTACTCTTCGGCTTCCTGCTTCCTGCTAGGAGGTCCTCTGAAGTTCCTTTGGCTCCTATCATTCCTGAGCCTGGTGCCCATTAATTTTGTGGGCTCCTCTACTGTCATTCCCCTTATGTTCCACTAACCATGCTTAATTTATTCAGATACTACTTAAATTACCCAGCACTGGTCTCCATTGCTCACAACCAAGAACCTTAACTGATACAGGGAGTTACCTCAGCTCATTATTGGCCAAAAATGAGGGAAGGTGGGGAAAAGGCAGCACAAAGAGGAGAAAAGAGGAGATAAATAATATTATATAGAGTCTAACCATATAGATTGATCCTAATTAAGCAAAAAAAATGGAATATATAGAAATAAAAAATTCAGTAATAATAGCAAGCACTTAATTGGCACTTATTAAGTATCACACACTGTTCTAAGTATTTTACATAATCTCATGTGAGGTATTATTATTTGCCCTGTTTTGCAGAGAAAAGAACTGAAGGCAAGAGAGGTCCAGGAATTTTGCTGGAGGTTAGGCCGTCTGACACCAAAGTGCCTGCTTGTCACCGTGATGCTCAGGATTTTTAAGACATTGAGAAAAGTAAGGGCTTCGCAACCCTGCCCTGTGCTGCCTCTCAAAAATGACCTGCTGTTTGATTCTACTAAGCTCAAGTCAGGGACTTTTGTCTAGAACAGTATTCAACAAACACTCGATTATGGGATACGCATTTGTTGAAATGAATGACATTCTGTTACCTTTCTCTAATAGTTAGGGCAACTCATCCTGGAAAACTGGATGTCTGTCGTATTTACAGGTGAGACCAGATTCCTAAGATTAGGACTATAAATATGTCACCTGTAGGATCCTGTTAGGTATGAGGATCAATTTAGGTGAGTGTAAACTTTCCCCTTTCTCAGAAATCATTTCTCCTATTCCTGTCCAGTTTCCCTTCCTCCATTACTTCCTTATCCCAAGGCTGCACCCACTTGTTACCTGTGCCAAGCTTAGCAAAGACCTGCATGGACTCATCAAAACGCTTCTGGCAGAAGAGGTTGAAGGCGTACAAGTTTTTGATGTGATGGATCTGCTGTTGCTTCTCACTGTCAGAATCATCTTTCATTTCCTAATAAGAGAGTAGAATAGGTAAGAGCTCACTCACTCAACAAATATTTATTCAGTACACACTAGGTATTAAACAACACCCAGGAGGTACAAATTTAACATGTACAGACAATCACGTGGTATCTGCTCTCAAAGACTGCCCTCACAGTCTAATCATAAGACTGATAAGCAATTATGCAATTAAAATACAACAGGGTTTCTACAAAATATACCTGACTAGTACTCCTGAAAATGACCACGGTCATAAAATGCAAGGAATGACTAAGAAGCTGTCACAGATCAGAGGACACTAAGGACAAATGACCAAATGCAACGTGATGTCTGAATTTAAACCTAGATCAGAAGAAAGGGACATTAATGGAAAAACATGAATAAAGTCTAGAATTTAGTTTAAAAACAAAAATAACCAAAACCCAAACAAAACAGAGTAAGAGAGATGACAGAAACACCTAAAAGGGGTAAGCAACAGCCTGAGCAGTGGCTCTGGGAAGGATTCTCGGGAGAAAGTAAACTAAGGTATAAAAAATGAGCTGGGCTTAAGGCAGGTGACAGATGGGAGGGGAGACGGAGACTGTGTTCCTCCGAGCAAAAAACAGCAGACGTCAAGGCCCTAAAATACCAGAGAGAGAACACCGTGTGCTCAGGAATAACAGACACTGAACACAGCAGGCGCAGCATGTATTATCTCTGTACCTTACTTACACCCCTTTGCCCTGCTGTCTCCCTTTTAACCAAGCTTTACTAAATTTAAATTCTTCCTTCAACATGCTTTGCATTTTTCTCTCTTCCTTTCCTCTCCTTTTCTATTGCCATTGCCCTAGTCCAGACCACCATCAACATCAGGCAGGACCTTGCCTAAAGCTCTCCCACCTGAAGCACTAAAGGTTTTCAAAACATTGTGCAACTTTCTTACCCAGCTTCTTTCCAGACATTCAAGCCATACCCTCCACTCCAGTCAAGATGGGCTTCTAACATCTTAGAAATACTTGTTACCACTTCTTTAACTTCCTTGGGCTCCTCAATGCTCCCCTGTTTCCTGCTCCTGATTTTACCTATCCCTAATGGGTCCAATCTGAAGATGCCTTCTCTAGCCCTCAGGGAACTGTCCCTTCTCTCACATTTCCCTATCGAAGATTAAACAGAAAACCTGCATTAGAAAGATCACTAAAAAGATCTGAAACCTTCGTGTTAAGAAAAATATTGATGCTAAAAAAGCTATGTACTGCATGATACTGTTTTTTTATTAACTTTAAAACTAAATACATATTCTAACATACCTAAAAAAATTTAAAGGGCATGATAAACACATAATTTTGGATAATGGCTGTGTCTGGAGGGGAGGCAGAAGGATGGGTTGGGAAAGAACATACAAGGTTATCAGTTCTTTTTCTTGAGTAAGGTGGTGGTTATTCATTAATTTAAAATAGAAATAAAATAATATAGAACAATGCATGAGTGGAAAATAACAGAATAGTAAGATGCTGACATTAAATGTCCCAAGAAAGAAATAATTTTTATGGGATATTAAACATGTTCAACTATTAAGACTGGATTATAGTTTTAAAGCCAGAACTCATACATCCAAAATAAATGTTGTTTTTCAAGGATATCCACCATGGCCCTAACCGGTTTGGCTCAGTGGATAGAGCGTCAGTCTGCGGACTGAGGGGTCCCAGGTTTGATTCTGGTCAAGGGCATGTACCTGGGTTGCGGGCACATCCCCAGTAGGGAGTGTGCAGGAGGCAGCTGATCAATGTCTCTCTCTAATCGATGTTTCTAACTCTCTATCCCTCTCTCTTCCTCTCTGTAAAAAATCAATAAAATATATTAAAAAAAAAAAAAAAAAGAATATCCACCATGAGAGAAACTAAGATGGCAGCATAGGTAAACATCTAAACTGCTGCCTCACACAACAATTTCAAAACTATAACTGAAAGACAAAACAGACATCATCCAGAACCACAGGAAGGCTGGCTGAGTGGAAATTCTACAACTAGAAGGAAAGAGAAAAGCACACTGAGACTCAGAGGAGCTGCAGAAGGCAGAGGCATGGAGGCGCACATGCTGAGAGGGCTGGCAACTGTATGCGGCTGGCTTTCTCAATCGGGAGGAAGACAAAAGCTCCCAACTGCTCTGAACTCCAGTTCCGGCCGAGACTCTGGGGACCCAGATTCATTCAGGGAGAAACTGGACTGTCTGGCAGTGGGCAAAACTCGAGGGGGCTTTCTCTCAGAGATGCTTGCAGCGATTACCACGCGACACTAAGACCCAGGGGTCTCTTAGGGCAGGGCTGACAGGAAGCCATTGCTATCTGCTCCACCCTGAGACTCCGTCCCATCCAAGCTGAGCACAGAGGCTTTTGCAAGTCTTGTCTCATAAGGGTGTCTCCAGCATAGAAGTTCTCCCAGCGTAGACACAGCTGATCCTCACAGCCAATTGGCCTGGAGGTCAATTCCTCCCAGTGATACCAACAACAATCAAGGCTTAACTACAACAAGACTATGCACACAGCCCACAAAGGGGTGCACCAAGAGTGTCTACCTCAGGTGACTGGGAGGCTGAGCCACTGGGCCCTATAGGACACCTAGCACACAAAGCCACTCTATCAACTCAGGAAAGCAGCCAAAATGTGGAGACAAAGAAACAGGTCAAAAATGAAAGAAATGGAGGAAAGCAAACAACTGGATATAGAGTTCAAAACCACGGTTATAAGGTTTTTCAAGAGTTTTCTAGAAAAGGCCGATAAATTTAGCAAGACCCTTGAGGATATGAGAAAGGACCAACTAGAAATTAAACATACACTGACTGAAATAAAAAATATTATACAAAGACCTAACAGCAGACTAGAGGATCACAAGAATCAAGTCAAAAATTTGAAATACAAAGAAGCAAAAAACACCGAACCAGAAAAGCAAAAGGAAAAAAGAATCCAAAAATATGAAGATAGTGTAAGGAGCCTCTGGGACAACTTCAAGCATACCAACATCTGAATTATGGGGGTGCCAGAAGAAGAGAGAGCAAGATACTGAAAACCTATTTGAAGAAATAATGACAGAAAACTTCCCCCATCTGATCAAAGAAATAGACTTACAAGTCCAGGAAGCGCACAGAACCCCAAACAAAAGGAATCCAAAGAGGACCACACCAAGACACATCATAATTAAAATGCCAAGAGCAAAAGACAAAAAGAGAATGTTAAAAGCAACAAGAGAAAAACAGTTAGTTACCTACAAGGGAGCACCCATACAATTGTCAGCTGATTTCTCAACAGAAACTATGCATGCCAGAAGGGAGTGGCAAGAAATATTCGAAGTGATGAATAGCAAGAACCTACAACCAAGATGACTCTACCCAACAAAGCTATCATTCAGAATTAAAGGTCAGATAAAGAGCTTCACAGGTAAGAAAAAGCTAAAGGAGTTCATCACCACCAAACCAGTATTATATGAAATGCTGAAGGGTATTCTTTAAGAAGAGAATGAAGAAGAAAAGATAAAGATAAAAATTATGAACAACAAACACATATCTATCAACAAGTGAACTTAAAAATCAAGTGAATAAAAAATCTGATGAACAGAATAAACTGGTGAATATAATAGAATCAGGGGCATAGAAAGGGAATGGACTGACAATTGTCAGGGGGAAAGGGGTGCTGGGGGTGCGGGAAGAGACTGGACAAAAATTGTACATCTATGGATTAGGACAGTGGGGGGGGGGGGGGTAAGGGCAGAGGGTGGTGTGGGAACCGGGTAGAGGGGAGCTATGGGGGGGAAAAAGAGGAACAACTGTAATAATCTGAACAATAAAGATTTATTTTAAAAAAAAGAATATCCACCATATGTGATATAAGCATGTATACCAAAATTTGTATGACAACTGCTTTCCTTTCAGAAATAATTTACAAGCTACTCTAGAAATTAATTTTTCTTACTACTGTCTTCATAAACACTGCTATTACCAAATTATACCATCTGGTTTAATGAGGAAAGGTTCAGAATGACTTTTGGTTGTTTCCTAAAATCAAACCCACTCTCTACAGATGACTAATCCCCACCGGGGATGTTTAAAAGAGTAAGCCTCAGAAGCCAGTGTCCAAGATGTCTGTGGGCCCTGGGAGCATTGCTGGAACCAGAGCGTGGTCAGTACTTTGCCGAGAATATCATCCCATGTAAACATTCAAGGAGAGTGACAGTCATAAATATAAAGGTGCAGCCTGCTGAATGCAGCAACTTAAGATGAGAGTAGACTACAGAACGGCCTGCTTGTTCAAACATAATAGTCCACTGCGGAAAGAGATGCTGAGGCCCTCTCGTGGTTGCAATCACCCACACCGGAATTGATTTTATTTATTTATTTTTTTAGAGAGGGAGGAAGAGAGAGAGAGAAACATGGATGTGAGAATGATACAACAGTTGCCTTCCGTATGTGCCCTGACTAGGGACTGAAAGGCAACACAGGTATTTGCCCTGACTGGGAATCGAACTCGCGATCTCTTAGCGCACAGGACACTCAACCAACTGAGCCATACTGGCAGGGCAACCAGACTATAATCTTACATTTACAATTGTTACTTTACTCCAACATCTGCGTTGTCTTTAATTTTTCAGGACCAGATCATTATCTACTAAATTATTTTATCCTATTAATTCTATGAAGTACTATAATTATAATTGACATTAATTCTACATTTGCAACTAACAAAGTGAAATTACTTCAAGTTACATAGATACTCTGTGGCAGAGTCAGACCCTAAATCCAAGGTCTCAGACTTTCAGCTCTGTGCTTTTTGACCGGTCGAAACCAAATATGAAAAACTAAACCCAAATCACCTACTTTGGAGAACAGTGAGAAAAGCAGACTCACACCCAAATCTTAGAAACAAGACTTACTGCAAGCTGCAAAGCCAATTCAAACTGTTTGTCCTGGAGCAGCTGTTGGATTTGAGTTGCCATGGGGACAGGAATAAGTCTCCAAACAAAATGATTGCTGGCCACATAGATAATGTTTGATCTGGAGGCAGGAGCAAAAAAAGTATCAGCAAAACGACATGGCTTTATGATGACATAGGTGACTTTAAAGCTTAGTAATGATAATGATATGGCAATTACAGCAAAGAAAGAAACGCCTTACCCTCCTGAAGTGATGAAACGAGGCCTTTGCAATTCAATGCTCTGGACCAGGAGCCGTGGCTCAAGTGTTCGGATCTCCACATATCGAGGCAACACTGCAATGATGTAGGGAGGCTGGTGCTCTGTGCAAAAGAGAATACCTTGAGTTGCAGTTCTGGGCTAAGGCTTTAGGTCTATGAACTGTCAGTTGCCCATTTCTAAGTTGCATTTAAACGGGATCTCCAAAAAGCCCACAGGTCAAATACCAAGCCAGGATCCTATCATATATATATATATATATATATATATATATATATATATACACACACACACACACACACACACACACACACACACACACACACACACACATATATACATATACATATATATATGCCTAAGTCCAACGGTTCAACCGCTCGCCTGGTAGCTATGACACGAAATGACCACCAGGGGCCAGACACTCCAACCAGGAGAGGAGGGAGCCCGATTCCTCATGGAATCGGTTAGGTTGCTGCTGGGGCACTGTCGGCCCGAATCTGCTTCACCTGCACCCAAACCCAGAGAGGAGGGAGGAGGGAGCCTGATTCCTAGCGGAGTCGGCTGTGGGTTTGTTTCTGCTGGGGCACTGTCAGCCCCATATCTGCTTCACCTGCACCCGAACCCAGAGAGGAGGGAGCCTGATTCCGGGGTTCATCACCCGAGAACTGTCCTCTTACAATCTGGGACCCCTCGAGGGATGTCAGAGAGCCACTTTTGGCCTGATTCCCGCAGGCCAGGCCGAGGGACCCCACCGCTGCATGAATCTGTGCACCGGGCCTCTAGTGCGATATATAAAGACAAAAAGGTTGTTTGCCTGAGTGATGCTAAGAGAAATCTCTTACACAAAAAGGATGCACTCAGCTTTGCTAAGAGTGACCTGATCCTACTCCTACCATTTCTCCCAAAGAACTGGTTAGAAGCTTCACTTGCTCCTTTCTCATCAGTCACAGAGTGAGGTAAGAGGAGTGCAACTTTTTTACCCCTAAAATTATGCTAAAAAAAAAATGAGTCCCACATTTCTGGCCACTGTTGTTTCTGTTTGAGATTTTCACAGGGAAGAGACGCAAAACTCCACTTGACATTTTTGTTTTTAAATATAATTTTATTGATTTTTAGAGAGAGAGAGCAAGGAAGAAAGGGAGGGAGGAAGGGGGGGGGGAGGGAGGAAGGGGGGGAGGGAGGGAGGGAGGGAGAGAGAGAGAGAGAGAGAGAGAAACATCAGTGTGAAAGACATTGATCAGCTGCCTCCAGCACATCACCTACAGGGGATCAAGCCCACAACCTGGGCCTGTGCCCTGACAGGGAATGGAACCGGCAACCTTTTGGTGTATGGGATGATGCCTAAGCAACTAAGGCACACTAGCCAGGGCTCCACTTAACATTTAATGGCTCACAGAGAAGGCAGCTGGATTGTGTTCTCAGTGCAGCTGTTTTCTACCACTTATATGAGGTATCTAGAATGTCAAATTCACAGCAACAGAAAGGAGAATGATTGTTGCCAAGGGCTAGGGGAAGGGAGAAATGTGTTGTTTAATGGATATAAAGGTTCAGTTTGGGGAGATGAAAAAGTTCTGAAATCGGTTGCATGGTAAGGTATGTAACACTACTGAACTGTACACTTAAATGGTTTAGAAGGTAGATTTTATGTTGTTCTTTACAATTAAAAATAAAATTTTAAAAAATTATAAAAAATTAACCACTAGATGACATAATTGTCATACAGAAATTTAACCTCAAAGAATATATTCATAAGAATAGTTTCTTAGTGTGGCTAACTTGCTATGATTTATTTTTTGTCATCTATTTTCTGATAAAAAGCTCTTGATTTTATATTTGTAATTTATACTCTAAATGAATAGTACAATAAAATTTTAAAGCCAGAAGGGAACTCATAAATGAAGAAACTGGAGCATAAGTAATATTTTCATCAATTTAAATGCTATTGTTACTATGCTGCTATTTTTCATCTTACCAGAAAACACAATTAAAAAACACTGTTTTGCACTTGATTTTTAAATTTTCTTTCAATGTTGGGCTTATTTTTTTTAAAGCTAGTATAATTTTCCTCAGTGTTAATTTGTATAAATATGTAAAATTTCTCTCCTTTTTAATCTTAATAAGGTCTAGTTATTATTTTTAATATATATTTATTGATTTCAGAGAGGAAGGGAAAGGGATAGAAACATCAATGATGAGAGAGAATCATTGGTTGGCTGCCTCCTACATGCCCCCTACTGGGGATTGAGTCTGCAACCCGGGCATGTGCCCTTGACTAAAATCTAACCCAGAACCCTCCAGTCCATAGGCCAATGCTCTATGCACTGAGCAAAACCAGCTATAGCAGTTCTAATAATTTTTTAAAGGTAATCTATAGTAGAAACCCTGTTGGTTGTGATATTGCATCTGTTCAGTCTCCCCAACTCTTCAGTAATGTTTCTCAAACACAATAAAAATGGTCTGGATCTCTTTGTATCTTCAAAACTTAGCACAGTGGCTAGTGTGCAGCAGACATAATAACTGGCTGACAATGACATGACTCATCTATTCCTCAAGCATTTACCATGTTTCAGACGCTCCCCAGAGTGGATGGAGACAGGAGTCCAGAGCTCACAGAGCTCCTACAGGAGCAGAGGCGACAACTCCCTGCACCCAGAGGGACCGTGTGGGTGCCGTGACAGAGAAACCTGAAAGGCTCTGGAAGCAACTAGGAGGAAGTGGCTAACTGCCTGCAGGTCAGAGAAGCCTCCACAGAGGAAGTGCCGCTGCTTGGGGCCTTGTCATATGAGCAGGATGCTGCTGGGTGAGAAGAAAGGAAAACCGGGCAGACAATGGCAGTGAGGGGGAGTCCAAAATGACTGGAGCCTGCCCTGGCTGGTTTGGCTCAGTGAATAGAGTGCTGGCCCGCGGATTGAAGGGTCCCGGGTTCGATTCCAGTTAAGGGCACATACCTAGGTTGCAGGCTTGATCTAATCGGGGCATAAGCCGGAGTCTCACATTGATGTTTCTCTCCCTCTGTCTCTCCCCCTCCCTTCCACTCTCTCTAAAAATCAATGCAAAAAATATCCTCAGGTGAGGATTAAAAAAACAAAACAGAAAGAAAATGACTGGAGCCTGTGCGAAGCAGTCAAGATGAGAGCAGAAATAAAAGTGTGGTTTAAAATGCATGCCATGCTGAGCTTAGTCTTCCTCCTGTCAGAGGCGAGTCCCACCCTACCCAGAAAGAACACCCTCTCCTTCAAAATGTTAAGGCACAGAAATGTTTCTGAGAAACACTGCTGAAGGCATGGGGCCCTGACAAAAGGTTTTAAAACAGGAACTCTCACACTGGAGAGTCAGAAGCAAGCTTCACGCACATTACACACATCTTCATATCATCTACCAACGTTCTTCTGAAAAGGGCCCCTAGGACCTCAGGAAGCTTCTTGGGAAGCTCTTAACCCCTAAAACTCACTAATATGCATAATCCTGGGCCTTAGCACTTACTATCCTTTTGATTTCTCTTCCTTCTGGTGTATTAGTCTCTAACCACCATCAGAATAACCACCCTAGAACTTTAATAAGACGTTCTACCCCTGCGGAATCTACTGGCCTCTCCAACCTTGGCATGGGCCTCTAACAACTGGCCCTAACCTTATTCTTCCACTAGAGGCCCAGTGCATGAAATTCGTGCACTTTGGGAGGGGGGCGGTGTCCCTCAGCCCAGCCTGCATGCTCTCCAATCTGGGACATCCCTCTCACAATCCGGGACTGCTGGCTTCTAACCACTTGCCTGACTGCCTGCCTGCCTGATTGCCCCTAACCGCTTCTGCCTGCCTGCCTGATCACCCCCTAACTGTTTCCCTGCCAGCCTGATTGATGTCTAACTGCTCCCCTGCTGGCCCGATCACCCCCAACTGCCCTCCCCTACTGGCCCGATCACCCCCAACTGCCCTCCCCTGCCAGCCTGGTCACCCCCAACTGCCCTCCCCTGCCGGCCTGGTCGCCCCTAACTGCCCTTCCCTGCCGGCCATCTTGTGGTAGCCATCTTGTGGCGGCCATCTTGTGATGATGTGGGGTGGCCATCTTGTGGCAGCCATATTGTGATGATGCGAGGGCACAAGGGCCACCTAGGCTTTTATTGGTACAGATAATTCAGACCACCTGTTCTAGCCAGCTCAGTCTCTGGCATGCCCTCTCACAGATCAGCATGTCTTCTACATTTTACTTGCTTTTCAAACTATTCTTTCTACCTGGAGTGAAAGGGGATTTTTCTTTAAGCCAGATCCTAAATTCCCTGCGGGTTTAGTGCAATCTTATGGATGTAACAAAACTACCTCCAGATTACTGAACAATGAACTTTCCCTTTCTGAACTACTGAATCTCAGCTCATCCAATTTAACACCTTAAGCAGCGCCTAAAGCAGTTTTGTCACTTTTTACAAAATTTACTTTTTGTGTCCACAGCTAAAGTCCTTAAAGTCTGCATGCCCCATTCCATAGCAGTAACTATTATTAAAATGTTCATTCTTTCAACTGGCAACACCTTCGCAGAGAGCGGGGAGCCTGAGGCAGGTGTGGGACAGAAATGAAGGACAGAGACTGACACCTAAACACAGTTTGCACCTCTGAGCTACAAAAACAGCAGCAATAACCACCATGTAAAATGAGTTATATGTATTACAGAAATACATAAGGAATTTCCACTATCTGGCAGAGGACACAATAAAACCATTAAAAGAAACTAAGAAGTAAAGATAGCAGCAGACAATTACTTATAAAATGTGCAGTTCTATTTAGATTTTCCCTGCCTCTGACACAAACATCAGCTTTCTGCAAAAGCCAGAATATCATATCCCATTTTCAAAAACCCTACCACAGTTGCCTAGTTATAAGAGGGGAACTGAGAGTCAATGACACTGTTAACCACAGTCTGCTAAAGCTATTCTTCCATTCTTCGAAGGTGGCACACAGCTCTAGCCCAAAGTGGGCAACAGCAGCTACTGTTGGTCTCACCCATGGCCACTGGTATGTCCGTCCAGTTCAGGGCGCATTTCTGTGTGCAGATCCCCTCCTCATTGAGCACCACGGTGAGATCATCCTGACCCACGGCCACTTTTCTATCTGCCAGAGGGGCAACCAAGGGCTCCAGCTGTTTTCCTGTTGGGAAGAGCTCTTTGATAGACCCCTTTCCATCCACCTGCGGGAAGGTAGAGAGTCAGTCACCCAGCATTCTCTGACCTGAGGCATGAACACAGCCTGGAAAAAATCAATAAACCCAAAACCTATAGAAGTCAAAAACAGTCCTTGTTTGGCACAAGGAAATAGATAACCAATAGAATTTGTTAGAAAAATTTTGTCATCACTATGTACAACCAGTTCTCTTCTTCTCTAACACAAGCATCTAGCTGGCAAATAACAATGTCTAGTGCTGGCCAGGATGAAGAGCAACTGGTACGCTCAGACTCTGCTGGTGAGAATGCAAAACGGTGCAGCTGTTCTGTTAGTTTTTTTTAAAGTTACATATACACGTATGATGTAACCTAGCAATTCTACTACTACGCACTTGCCCAAGAGAAATGAAACTTATTTTTTATTACATAAAAACCTATATGCAAATGTTTATAGCAGCTTTATCATAATGGCTGAAAATTGGAAACAACTTTGCCTTTCAACTGATGAATAAACAAACTATAATACATTCGTACCATAGAATACTACTCAGCCATAAAAAAAAATATTGACACAACACAGGTGGAAGTCAAATGCATTACAGTACACTAATCATATGTATGATTCTGATGCTTCTGTTTATCAGACATCTGGCAAAAGCAAGAACAGATTACTGGAGGTTGAGTGTCGAAGGAGGGGCTGACCTCAAAAGGCAGCATAAGGGAATTTCAGGAGTGATGGAACTGTTCTAAATCTTGATTGTGGTGGTGGTTACAGAACTCTGGGCAATTTGTCAAAACTCAGAACTATACATCAAAAAGAATGAATTTTACTATATGTAAATAAATGAATAACTTTTAAATATTCTGGTCCCATAGCAAGATTTTTCCACGCTCAAATGATTCTAGCCTTAAGTGGGAGATGGAAGCATCCAAGGTTGTCAGGTAAGAAAAATACTCCAACTTCTGGCTGTCTCCCATCCCCCGGACTTCTCTTAGCAACTATATGCCTAGATGCAAGCTTGCTATTCAGTCAACTGTACACCAGTAACTCCTGTACGAACTTGCAACTCTGATGTTCATAAAAGGTAGGATATTCCAACAATGTAAATATGGAACAAATACAGTAACCAGATAAACAATGATGAGCTAACACAGTGGGGATAAGGAAGTGGGGAGAGGGGGAGAACGGCTTCTAGAACTGCCAAGTCTGGATTATGAGAGGGATATGAAGCTAGGAAATTTAGATTATGAAACAAATGATTATCAACCTTTTTCTATAGTTGTGTACATATAGTTTGCATAGCGGAGGAAAAAAGACTAATGTCATGGATATTTACTGCTTAGGTGAAAAGAAAAAGCAGGTTACACCGTATATTACATAATATATACAGTATAATACAATACATATACGTGTATAACATGGTATTTTTATAAACAGGATAGAAGCCCTATACCAAAAGGTTAACAGTGATTATTTCTGAGTAGGGAGATTATGGATGATTTGCACCTCATTTATTTTCCTTTTATCTATATTTTCTTATTTTATGTAATAAATATGTATGGTTTTTGAAGTTTAGAAAAAAAGCAATGAAAACAATTTTTAAAACAAATATACTAAAAGAGGCAGATATCTCAAGGTCTTAAAAATACTTAATACTAAAATAGCAGTCCATGATAATGCTGTTGGAGGCAAGCAGCCCTAATGATCTGTTCCAATAATTAGATTCAGGATGTGGATAATTCATTATGTAGAGAACTGAGAGCTGACTCTGCCTGGCTTAAGATACACAGACATATTTGTGAAAGATGCTGAGAGCATGAAAAATAACCAAACATACAAGCACAAACCCTTGTATGCCAAAAACTCCACTTAAGGCAGTCTCTTGACTTATACTTCAGAAGCACAGAATTATCTTCCCCAAAGCAAACTGAAGATATTTGCAAAATAATAATTTTACCCTTATGAGGTAGTAGTCTCTTTTGAAACCCACACAGATGGAATTTTCACACCATGCCATGGACTTGGGCACGTCTGGTACACTAAAGTCCCCCTGAAGAAGGAGAGCAAGAGTTCAATTGGAAAGATGTTAAAAAGAAAAGAAATCACAACGCTCCCAGTATGCCACCCCCATTCTGCAAAATCACCCTCAACCTCATCTGAATTCAATCCCATAAGCACAAGACCAGGAAAACACCCATAATAAAAATATAGCTGGTCCTTGAATAACATCATTTCATTCAACATCATTTTGTTATAATGTTGACAAGATGCTGTAGGAATTTAACTCTTGTTTATAGCAATGAGCCTATCTTGTTATATGTCATTTTGCTTAAAGTTGCAGAACCTATCAACAATGTTCAGTGAGGACTTACTGTAAGTCACCCAAGTCCTGGACTAGGTGCATTTGGAAAGGTGAAAACTCACTTTGAAAAAACCAATCTGTACAGTTGCACTACAATTGTACTATTGCTGCCTCTGGAGACCACGAGACTTTGACCAATGGGCATGAATAAGCTCTGTGTATACATAGCAAAGCATTCATCTGGAGAGAACTCAAAAAGACTGGGATCATGACCTTCACTACACTGAACCATTAGTCTTGCAAGCTGTGAGTCAACTAATAGCAGGACCTCCCACCCAACCTATGGACCAGGTGACAGTGGACTTTACCTGCAATTCATGAAATTCCCTGTCCTTCCAGAAATAGAGCTGCAGCTTCTTTTTCACAGCTACACACATCCGCAACACCTCCTCACCAGTCTCTATGTGCTGCAAATACATTCCCAGAGCAAATGAGGATATGCACACAATTACTCTGTAACTGAATGACAACTAGACTAGAGATTTTCTACCTTGAAATGGCTACTAATCTGAAAATCCCATCATGACCTGAAAGAATACCGTTCTCTAAGTTGTATTCAGAAACAACAGGCCGAGAGCACTTCCTTCCCCTGGGCTGCTGGTGAAAGGCCCTTGCACCGCAAGCCTTGTGGACATTCACAATTCAGAGAAGAAAATCTCAGGGCAGGCCTTTACCTACATAACCGCTTCCTCCTTTTCTTCCTTTAAATGCTTCTCGCTCATGGCTGTCAATTCATGCTGGATCTGAGATCAGCACGGTCAGTGGTCACTTTCAATCCTTTAAAGAAGTGGGGGAGGAGGGAGTGCAGAAACCCAGCCAGTGTGCTCAATGGTTAGCATTATCCCATGCACCAAGAGGTGGCCAGTTTGTTTCCCAGTCAGGGTTGCAGGCTCAATCCCCAGTAGGGGGTGTGCAGGAGACAGGTGGTCAATGATTCTCTCACCAATGTTTCTCTCTCTCCTTCTCTCTTCCTTTTGCTGAAATCAATTTTTTTTTTTAAATTTTAAAAAGAAAAAGGAGTTGGTGGTAAAGAAAATGTCTATGCATAAAACAATGTAGATCATAAATGCTAAAAAGTGATCCAAGTTGTAGGTAAGGCAGATTTTGAAGAATGTAAGGGTGGTGAATTAGCAAAAACTGAGAAATGTCTTTCCTGAATGACAAAAGCTCCCTAAAGACAGAAGCCATGATGATATGCTTAAAATAAGAGTTAATTTAATGTCTCATAGCTATATCCATGGTACTGTTACAGGTTTCATTTCTCAGTAATGGTTTCTCCATCACAGGTGTTTTTATCCTTGGTTAGTTGCCTCCTGCAATACAGATGTCTGGTGCTTTAATTGGTACACATACCAGGAATGCAAATGCTTCAACAACAGACTACATACTAACGGGGAAATTTCTCTAATACAATCCAAAATCAAATATTCTCTTTAGAGTCTCTGCTGGGATTGGATATCAATGTTATTCTTCCCATCTAATAGTATAAACGACAAAGGAAAGACTTTTTATTTCAGCACAAAGTTGAATTTCATCTTGCCTACACTTACCTGGAGGTCACATGTGAACAGCGATGCTCCCTTTGCTTTTGAAACTGTAGTGATTTGTTGAAATGTCAGTAAGTCATGGACATAAATATTATTTTCTGTTTAGAAGGAGGCAAAACATCACAATAAATTTTCACAATTCTCTAATATAGCCACCTTCAAGACAAAAACAAAACAGTAACAACCAGAAGAACCAAATGGCAAGTGTTGGTTGTAGATGCACCTTCAGTTTCACTAACAATGATTTACTCTGGTCTGTTACAAAACCTGGAAGAGGTTACTCAGTCTTTTGAACTTGAATATTTTGTTCCTTTAAATTGTGGCTGGCTTAAATAAAAGACCTCTTTCACTTCCCAGCACTCTCATACTCCTTCTCAAGTCTGGAAATTTGTGATGCAATGTTTGTATAAGAAATGGTTGTCCAAGCTACTTACATGGGGAGGCTCCAATAAGAGAAAGGAAACCCCCGTGGATTTTGTACAAATGAATTGCAAGGATTTCTTTTCTAGCAAAGCATGCAAGAGAAGTTCACTCAGGCCTCCTATCTAGCTTCTGTCGTGAAGACTTGTTACTTTCAATGCTTCTCTCCATTTTAAATCCAAGTTTAACACGACTCTACCATGTGGGCCCTGGGCTGAACAGTACTGAGTGTGCAGCAGGCTTCTAGTCGTCTGCTCGCCAAGGAAAGTCCTCACTGGCTGCCTCCCATGAGACTGTGGCTGTCACACAAGGCCCTGAACAGTCTTGTCCTGATCTGTCTTTCACCTTCCTCTTGCCACTTTCCACCTAAGTCTGGCCTGTTCTCAGGGCCTTTGCTTAAGCTGTTTCTTCCGCCTATAATGCTCTGCCTACCACTTTCTGTCAAATCCTAATCACCCACTAGATAATGTTGTCCCTCCCATTACTAAGATCCCACAACACTTTTTATAACTCTCCACTGTAACTCACCACACTGTATTATGATTACTTTCTATCATTTCAGTCTTCACAATCGGAACACAAGATAGAAACCATGTCTTATTCAACATAGTATCCCCAATGCCTAGAGTAGGTTCAAATGAATATTTGCTCTATTACTGAATGAATGAATGAACGAATGAATGAATGAATGAATGAGTGAATAAATGAAGTGACACTTCTTGGAGAACAGAGCTCAAGTTTATGGAGGCTGTTCTTGCCTTAGTTACCCGTGTAGCCTGTTATGTATTACTAGAGGCCCGATGCATGAAATTCATGCACTTGGGGGGGTGGGATCCCTCAGCCCGGCCTATGCCCTCTTGCAGTCTGGGAGCCCTCAGGGGATGTTCAACTGATGGCTTAGGCCCATGGTCGGACATCCTTAGCACTGCCGTGGAAGCGGGAGAGGCTCCCGCCGTGAGTCCAGCTTCTGGCTGAGTGGCACCCCTGCTGTGGGAGCACACTGACCACCAGGGGGCAGCTACTGAGTTGAGCATCTTCCCCCTGGTGGGCAGTGCACGTCATAGCAACTGGTCATTCTGCCGTTCAGTCAATTTGCATATTAGCCTTTTATTATATAGGACTTGGAACATGCCAGTTTCATTGTTGGTAACAATTATCATATTAACCATGAAAGGATTAATTAGGTCATAGCTTGTTTTTTTTCGACACATGAAATACAATCATAGCCCCCTTTCTTACCTAACAAGCTGACTAGAATCTTAAACTGGGAAACCACATGGATCTGGAAAACAGCAAATCATTAGACTTAATTAAACATTCCTGACAAGGGTTAACAAACATTTATTTAACTACAGTAATAAAAAGGGACTAAAGAGCCTACACCAATGACAGGGATCTGACTTATATTTATGTGCAATCACAGTTTCTGCTTGTGAAAGGATCTCAGACACATGATGGATAGACAGAAATCCCTGAATAAATGGGAGGACAGAGCAGAGGATTCAGAGTTAAATGATGTTACCGAAGTTCTAGTTCTGACAGGGTCTCAGAGAAGTCAAATAAAAATGTAGCAACCACCATCACTGCCTACCTGCTGAATCTTTTTGGAGAAATTCTTATTGGATTTCTCTAGTGTCACTTCAAACCTGTTGCAGCCTATGGAAAAGAAAGAAACACTCACAGTTCAAAACACAGAGCCATGTTTAAAAATAACGACAACACAAAATGCTGCTCCATACTGCTCTCCTACATGAATCTTGAACAATTCCTAAAAGACCAGAAGTCAGAGATGTATATGAGCCAGCTGTCTTTACTGCGTACAGTAAGTTGCTTTCAACTCCAATTTTAGAGCAGAGGGTTTCATGCGCTTCCACGTGGCATTAGCAGGCAGTATGACACCACAGAAGTTTACTGAAGCTGCAAGGTACTTGTGAGTCTGAACATCTTTCCTATAAAATAGTACCTTGGCAAAGTATTTCACACACACAAAAAAAGAGTATAAAGAGCAACAGTCAAATATTTAAAACCAAGCAATGAAAACCAGCCCAAAGCAGCCTTAGATCCAATTCCAACGAACTCCCAGCTGCTACCCGATATTCTGGGACAGAGCAAACACACTCAACACCATCCCCAGAGCTAAAGCAATTTAATGCATCTACACTTACTGCCACTTTCAGGTGATGCCACAGCTGCTGGCACTGTTGCAAAAAAAGGGGGGAAAGTCATGTACCATAAAAATATGTGAAGCCAGCCTTGCTGGGATGATAAAAATATTCAGCCTCAAAAGTCACCAAAGAGTCAAAAAGGAAATAATTAATAATAACAGCAGCTATCATTAATTGGGTTTAAAAATGTATAAGAGTTTTCTGTAACCTCACAACTACCCCCAAGAAATCAGTACTATTATTCCAATTTCCTATCTGAGGGGCATGATGGGTCGAGCAGTTCGCTTGCAGCAAAGTGAAAGACAATCCAGAACAAACTCGGGCTGACCTTCCAGCCTGTGCGGAGTCCACACCTTGCTCCCTGCCTCTCAACGTGTGGACAAACTGCTCACACTGCTGACCCCTGTTGCTCCCCCCTCCTAGGTGGGCTCCTGCCCACCCCAAAGTCGGCAGAGATTCACTGAGGCAGCCACAAGGGCCCATGCCACCAAAGCTGGTCACACTTCCCCAATGTGTAACTCAGCAGGGAAGATGAAGAAGGGGCCCATTTAATGTTTATTGCATGTAACATTAAAATCATTTTTCTTGAAATATTCACGTTAAAAAAGAAGAGGAGTCCTAAGAAATCATTTGGTCTGGCCCTGCCAAGGCATTAGGAGTGAGTTAATAAATGTTTGATCAAATATAGCAGGCTAATTTTTAAGTTGATAATTTTGTATTGCCCACAAATTATGTTAAAAATATCCAAATGGCCCCTGGCAGAAAAAGGTTCCCCACCCCTGGCTTTAAGGTAACGATTTTAAAAACTTTTTGGTCTCAGGACCCCTTCATAATGTTAAAAATTACTGAGGACCCTAAAACTTTTATGTGGGTTACAACTAGAATGTTTGCCATACTAGAAATTAAAACTGAAAAAAATTTTAAATATGTATTTATTAACTCAAAAACAACAAACAATAACCCACTGCATTTAGTATAACATATTTTAATTAAAAAACTGCGCTATTTTTCCAAATTAAAAAAATGCATTGTTTTATATTTTTGCAAATCTCTTTAGTGTCTGGGTTAACAGAAGACAGCTAGACTCCCATATCTGCTTCTGCATTTAATCTGCTTTGATACACTGTTTTGGGTGAAGCATAGGACAAAAATCTGTCCTCACATGGGCAGAGAGTTAGACACAGGAGGAATATTTTAATAGCTTTTCTAGATTGTGATCATCTTTGATACTGTTCCAAAACTTGACAAATGAAGTTTCTTACAATGTGGAATTCGAAACCTATTAATGAACTTTTCTGTTAAAGTCTATTGGTTTATCATACTCTTTAAATGGATCTTTTACTCATGATTTAGAAACTACATGCACTGGAAAGTATTGGTTCACTGAGTTACGCAGATTTTCTAAATGTTGACACATTTCATTATAGGATTTTTTTTTTTAAAATCACTCACTATCCCCCGTCCCCAATCTCATAAGAAAAAATCTTTAGTATTGAGAAGCTGTCAAGCTCATGGGGGTGTGTACAAGTTTTTTGCAATTCTAATTCTCTCTTGAAAGCTTTAATTGTATCATTAGTGATAAAATGCCAGTTGTTGTTTTTTGAAGTGACAGATTCCCTTTGCTCATTTTTGAGAAAATATCTACCAAAAACCCAAATGGTCTGAAACACCACAGTCTATCTGTCAGTCATTCTTTCAAGCAAAAACAATGCTCCGTGAAAAAAAGTGGCCAGTTTGGCTCATAACTCAAACACAAAAGTACTTTTCCAAACCGAGACAGCCACTTTGCTTCGTGCCTGGGCACCCAGCAGAAGAGCTTTATGAGAACTTCCCCGGACATCACAGAGATTATTAAAAAGATGTGTTCTCATAGGTCAAGATATAATGAAATGAAGACTTTTTAGTGCCTCACAAAGAATATTCTTAAGTGAAACTGGCTTTAACAAAACAAAACCCCAAACCACTGTGAGTGCATGATGGAGAACAACACAACTACTAGTACAGTTTGGTAACAAGTTTGTTGACCACTGTCTTGAACTTGTGCTAAGGGGCCAGCCGTTTTATTTTATTTTATATTTTTATTGATTTCAGAGAGGAAAGGAGAGGGAGAGAGAAATAGAAACATCATTGATGAGAGAGAATCATTCATCAGCTGCCTACTTGCCTAAAAGTACGACATAAATTTACAAAGCTGTCTCTCCCTTTTCTATCAGGAAGGACAGAATTTAATCACTGGAAACAACTCAAGACCCTATCAGCCCAGAGATGGCAGCAGAGAAATCTACATAGCAAACTTATCTCCAATTAGATCTGCCATATATTTGCCATCCCACAATTTGCCATTCTAGAAACTCACAAGTCCTTTTCTTTTATCTGGTCACTTCTCTAAAAATTTGTTTGCTTGTTAGGATGATACAAAGGCCGAGGTTCGAATCACCCCTTTGCCTTATTCATCTCTGAGTGCTCTCATGTGTATGTACAATGTGCATGTTAATAAACCTCTACTTGTTTTCTTCTTGTTAATCTGTCCTTTGTCTGTCTAATTTACAGGTCTTTAGCCAATGAACCTAAAATGAAGAGGGGAAATAATTTTTCTTTCCCTATACTAGTAAGATGTTCTTTTCCCCCTATATTACCTTTGCTCTAGGTTCTAAAGAGAAGGCTCTATTTTCATGTTTCCTTAAGCTATTTACTATAGAAAGTTATTTATCAGGTTGAAAGCTATGACATTTTGTCTTTTCTAATATGGCTGAATGACAATTTCTATGGTTCAACCTACCGTGGCATTAACAGCAGATTTCTACAGACTTGAAGCTCTAGGGCCTCATATACAAACATAACAATTTTCCATGAAGAGAGCATAGAAATAAAATTAGGAAAAGGAAATGAAGTACTGTTTTTCTGTTAGAGGATACTCTAACAATAAATTTCACATACTTTTTAGTTACTATTCTAAGTCGCATTTGATTAGAACTTTAGTTTTTAAAGTTCTTTCAAACATTTTATTGAATCTGACCCCAACAAATCTGTGATTAAAAACTGACAGTTTATAGAAGGGAAAAATGACACTGAAAAGGACCTACTCAGTCAAGTAGCCAAACAGAAATAAAGCTGGACTCAAACCTAGATCCTTTTTCTCCCAGTTTACCCCTCATAATCAATGAGGTCTTTTAAATCAATGGTTCCTAATATTTTTCTACTACCATATCATTTACAGAAACATCTTATTTCCCAACGTATCATTTCTTATTTCTAGCAGTAAGTCTCCAAAAAATGAGGAAGGGGGAACATCTAATCCCTTTACTCCCAGCCTCACCATCCCCATGGACACAGGGGCATATGGTCTGAAAATTCAGAAAACCCTGAAGATTCTCACATGATTCTCCTCACTTTCCCACAGTGCTACTCCCAATCCCCAACCACTCTTTTAATGGTCCAGAAATCACTGATTTTACAGTTGTACATTAGCTAACTATCCGAACTTTTTTTTTTTTTTGCATGGATAGTAAGCCATTTCTTTCCAGTTCTGGAAAGTTGCCACTTACCAACATCCTTCCGAATCCTATAGAGGAGAAGATGTCCTTGTTTGGTTCCAACAAGAAGCCATTCCTCTGGAAAAGAAAAGAGCTGTGAGAAATACCAGTCAGCTTTTGTCAGACCCTCTTTCCTTATCTGGGGTGGTAATCAGAATAAAAGGGTCAAGAAAGTGAATTGTGTTTTTTTGATAGCAGGTGTTTTGCAAAGCTAAAGAATGTTTATAGTCAAGAACTATTTGAGAATCAACTGATCAAAAAAGCATTTATTCAACAATTACCAGACTAGACATACTAGAGAAGAAAAAAATGCCCCGGCTTCATTGTTTCTAAATTAAACTGCCCTAAAACATCATGGAAGTTTATAAAATCATAAAATGGATAGTATAAACATGAAACTAAGTATCTGATCTCTAAAATCATAAAATGGATAGTATAAACATGAAACTAAATATCTAATCTCAGAAATAACAGCTAAAAGGCATCCTTTGTAAGTTTAATGATTTAACCTTTGGGAAAATAATAAGTGCCATGGTATATTAAGGTTACAGAATTCATTATCTCAAAAGATGGTCTAGTAGATAATAACGTGTTGATGAAGATGGGAATAACTGGAACCCTCATACATTGTTGGTAGGAGTATAAAATGGTGCAGTCACTTTAGAAAACTGTCTGGCAGTTCCTCAAAAGATTAAACATAGAGTAACTATATAACCTAACAATTCCACCCCTGGGCATATAAATAAAAGAAATGAAAACATATATCTACACAAAAACTTTTACACAAATGTTCATAGTGGCATCATTTCTAATAGCCAAAAGGTGGAAACAACCCAAATGTCAATCACCTGATGAAGAGATAAACAAAATGTGGCATATCCATACAACCGAAATTAAGAAATGAAGTGCTGATACATGCTATATCTGGGATGAACTGGACATTATACTAATGAAAGAAGGCAGACAAAAAGGGCTACATATTTTATGATTCTATTTATATGAAAAGTCCAGAATTAGGCAAATCTGTGGAGACAGAGATTAGTGGTTGTCTAGGACTGGTGGGCTTGGGGGGAAATGCGGAATGAATACCAATGGGTTCAGAGTTTCCTTTCAGGGTAATGAAAATGTTCTAAAATCGGCTGTGGCCATACGTGCACAATTCTGTGAACGTAGTAAAAACCGCTGAACTGTACATTTTAAATGGGTGAGTTGTATGGTATGTACATTACATTCCAATTAAGCTCTTGTTAAAAAAAAAGATGGCCGAGGCGCCTGGTTCTAAAACTTCGGTGTGTATCAGAATCATGTGTGGCTTTGTGAAAACACACTGCTGGGCCCTGACCTGCTTCTTTTCAATAGGTCTGGAAATGGGCCCTGGAACTTGCATTTCTAGTAAGTTCCCAGGTGATGCTGATACTGTTGGTTCAGGGGCCTCATTTTGGGAGACAGTGGTCTATAGTAAAATTAAAGAGGCTCTGAAAGTGTTTAAATAATTACCACGACAAATCTATATTAACTCATTAAAAGAAGCTAAGCACATACAGATACTTCCTCAGCTTTCTGATCTTGTAACAGAAATCAGTCATACACTCTCTTGCTCCTTTGTAAAATAAAATACTGGATAATGGTACAAATAGACTGAGCATGCACTGTATTCCAGAAAATACTGAGCACATATCATTAATGTTATTTCATTAATCCTCACAACCATCCTTTGAAATATGTCCTTTTTATAAATCCCCATTTTATCGGTGAGGGAGTTGAGGCCTTGGGGACAACTATTTGTCCAGAGTCACACATGTAGTAAGATATGCATGTGAGTCAGGACCTAACCACATGCTGTGATGCACTTAATAAGGCGTCTCACAGCAAAAGACTGGGTATTGGCCAGAGGCGGTCAGGAAGGCAGTGGTTATATTTATAAAAACGAGTCCGGAGCCACCTCAGGAACATTTTCCAGGTTGATGTCCTTAGTCTTCCAGAAAAAGAAAGTGATTCTGTCTTCTTTTATTGTGCATTTTATTTATTTATTTTTAAATATTTTAACTGATATCAGAGAGGAAGGGAGAATCATTGATCGGCTGCCTCCTGCACACCCACACTGGGGATCAAGCCTGCAACCTAGGCATGTGCCCTGAGCAGGAATGGAACCCTGACTTCCAGGTTCATAGGTTGATGCTAAACCACTGAGCCATGCTGACTGGGCAAACACAATGTGCTCTTAATGACATAAGTCGAAATCAGAAATAACACTAGTTCTAATGGAATGCTGGAGATTTATGTTGGAACAGAACATTTATATAATAAAACCCAAATATGCTAAGTGCCAAGTCGACCAGTAGGCCATTCAACCAATTAATGCGTAATACACTAATGATATGCTAACGCCACTCAACCGCTTGCTGTGATGTGCACTGACCACCAGGGGGCAGATGCTCTGACTGGTAGGTTAGTGTGCTGCTGAGGTCCAGCAGATCAGGATTGAGCAAGACAGGCCAGACACACCCTAGAGCCCTCCTGTGGTCCCTCTCTGGCTGACCAACCTCCCGCGTCCCTCCCAGGCCCCGATCATGCACCAGTTGGGTCCCTCAGCCTGGCTTGCACCCTCTCGCAATCCAGGACCCCTCGGGGGATTTTGGAGAGTTGGTTTGGGCCTGATCCCACAGGCCAGGCCGAGGGACCCCATTGGTGCGCAAATTTGTGCACTGGGCCTCTAGCAGAAAAATAATTCAGCTTACAGTGCTTACTTTGTAAAAGATATTACTGTATGAGCAATTGGTAATATTAAAGTTGATTTTTAAGAAACCCACTGATATTTCAAATACAAATAAAATGAAGTGTGAATTTAAAAAAAAAAATTCTTAAAGCATACATAAATATCTATAACCAAAGGCCAACATAATCCTTCCTCTTCACTATGCCCCACAAACACCTGCCAGTTCCTGTTTTTCTTTCTCTCTTTTAACAGCCTCACCTTCCAGTGGGCCTACAAAGCCTATCATGTTCCCTCTACAAGGTACCTCCCAACAGCCCTGTCTCAGAGTCTCTCCAGGGACCCTTGTGATAGATAGCCTCAACTGGTCACACTCCACATGTTCTTCCATGTGGGTTACTTTATAGCAGATCTCTGATGCTATTCCACTGGGGCTTAAATTCTCATGAAGCTGCACACTACAATATAAAGTCAAACTCATAAGCATGGCATTTGAGAGCCCATTTTCCTTTTTTTGGGGAAATATTTATTTGCCACTAGATGGCTCTTATCAAATGTCTACTCTACTGGTCATCAAAAAGAGTCTGGTAAGTTCATTGAAAAAAATTTTTAAAAATTTTAATACGTTTTTATTGATTTGAGAAATGGGGGAGAGACGGAGAAAGAAACATTGATGAGAGAAACATTGATCAGCTGCTTCCTTCACACCCTTCCACCTGGGATGGAGCTCACAATCCCGCCATATGCCTTAGCAGGGAATTAAACCAGCAATCTTCTAGTGCATGGGACAATGCCAACCGAGTCACAATAGCCAGGGCTGTTTTTAAATGAAATTTCATTTAACCCTTTTAAGTTTTTTCATTTGGAGGTGTTATGGAAAAATACCTTCATCTTATATGGAAAGTATTGTAACAATTTTCCTTTAACTAGTAAAAGCACTATATACATACTCATTCCTAATCCTCAAAGTATAAGGAAAATGTAATAACAGCACAGAACCTCAGAGAGGCTTAATTTGGTTACAGAAGTCAGTGGGGACTCAGGTGGCCAGAGGACCTGAGCCACATTGGGCCTTCACGTTCTACTGACATGTCGCCATATAACACAGCTATACATGCAAAACACAGAGAATGAAGAGCCTGCAGAGCAAGCACAGCACAGGGTAAATAGTCCATTTTGAGATGTAACACTGCACATTAGAAAGTGGAATGCACTATATACACAAGTAACACATATATAAACAGGTGATGGTGAGCCCTAGAAAATTCCTGACAGCTTAAATCTGAGACACAAGGTTGGACTTGATCCCTCCTGGGAAGTGAGTAAGGCTAGCCCTTCTTGCTCATAATTACCCTACTGAAGATCTGTCCAGCAGTACAACCCAGTACAACCTCATGTAAATTAACAATTTCATTCCTGGCCCAATGCTGGCCACTGCAGGGAATAAGCTGGTGGTCACTTCCCTTCATTAGGTCATAGGGCAAAGAACAGTGTTTCTGAAAGCATAAGCTCCTGATTAGCCACATCAGAATCACTTGGACTTAGTAAAAATACACATTCCTGAGACCTGCTTCCAGAGATCCCACATCAATGATTCTGCAGGGGAGAGTGCCCTGAAATTTGTATTTTGATATTTTATTTTATTACATTAGGTATCTATGTAGTTCCAAAGGTAAAACTGTAAGAAATCTAGCTTCCATCCTTGTCCACTCTACTATTCTCTCCCTTCCTTCTTATAGGTAAGCATTTTATTAGTTTGTGATTTATTTTTCCATTGTTTCTTTGGATAATGTAAGCAAATATGATTGTATATATGAATATACAGATACACACATCCATATCTGCTTTTTTTTTTTTACAGGCTCTGAATATGCATTAAAGTTTGGGAACCAGGCTGTAGAATCAGCCATAATTTACTAGATACATGATCTTGAAAAAAATTACTTAAATTCTCAGGTTCTTCCACTGCAAAATTATTTATAAAAGCTCAGTAGATTAGCATTCAATAAATGGAAACTATTACCATTAATAATATTATTAATTAATTAAACAAATACTTAATGGATACCCATTAGGACTTTGGAACTGTTTTAGACACTGCAAATAAAGTGATATACAAGACAAAGTTCCCACTCTGAAGAAATTTATATTCTAATACTAGTGGCCCAGTGCACAAAATTCGTGCACATTAAAAGGGAATTAAGGAGGAAATATTTTAATATTGCTATTTGCCCTTTCTCTATAATAGAAGTGTCAGATATGAAAGAAAATTAGTAAAATGTATAGAAAATCTCCCTCCTCTCAGAGTCTGGGGTGTGCCATGAGACCTAGAGTCAAGTCCCTGCCCACCACCCACACGTGCTTCGAAAACGCAGGAGACCCAGACCCGGCCAGCTCCACTCCCATCAAGCCCCACTGGGCAGGGGGCACAGCCTGATATCCCCCGCCCCAACCAGGCACCAGCAGCCTCAGGTCCCTGCTGTTTGGTCGTTACGTTATGGTGTCCCAGCCAATTTACACATTCCTCTATTATTAGTATAGAGAGAGACAATAATAATAATAATAATAATAATAATAATATATAAAACAGCATTAGATGACAATCCATGATGAAAGGAAGGTTAAGACTGAATAGGAGAGAAACCAAGATGGCAGCATAGGTAAACACCTAAACTGCTGCCTCGCACAACAATTTCAAAACTGCAACTAAAAGACAAAACGTCTATCACTCAGAACCACGGGAAAGCTGGCTGAATGGAAGTTCTACAACTAGAAGGAAAGAGAAAAGAGCATTGAGACGTGCACGAGCACTGAAAAGCTGAGGTATGGAGGCACGCGAATCGGGCTGGCGGCAGGTGTCTGGGTGCACTGCTTCTTTCACCCCGAAGGGAGACAAGCTCCTGATTACTCCAAACTCCAGTTTCTGGGGAGACGCTGGGGACCCAAACTCCTACGGGGAGAAGCTGGACTGTCTGCCATCGGGTCAGAAAGTGAGGGTGACTTTCTTGCAGAGGTGTGCGCAGCAATCATTGTTTAGTGTGCTGGGGCGCGGGGCGAAGGGACTTGGAAACGCGGAGACGCAGAGACAGCTGACTGGCAGCCATCACTGTTGGCCACACCCTAGCCTAGTGACTCCCTGAGACCCCGCCCCACACAATCTACAAACACACTCAAGCTCCACGCAGCGGCTTTTACATATAAATGGCCTGCCCTATCGCAGCTTAACCTAACAAACTGCAGTGCTGGTCAGACAGCTCCAAAACCTCCAAACCCCAAGCAAAGAGGAGAAAACTGTAGTTCTCACTGTAGCTCCTGCTGGGTGGCCTCAGACAGTAGCTGACCAGCACCCCAATGGAGATCCAGAAGCTAGTATATCTAGTGGTCAATGTGAGACGACACCAGATTTCAACTACTCACATCCATAAGTGACACATTCAAGAGGCAGACTCAGTGAGCACCAAAGCCCCACTGAAGCAAGTCCTGTGCCCTAAGCGTGTCTTCAGTGCAGCAATTCTTCCATTATAGACACAGCGGGTCCTCACAGCCAATTGGCCTGGAGGTCAATTCCTCCCAGTGATACCAACAACAATCAAGACTTAACTACAAGAAGGCTGTACACACAGTCCACAAAGGTGTGCACCAAGAGTGTCCACCTCAGGTAACTGGGAGGCCGACCCACTGGCCCATATAGGACACCTAGCACACAAAGCCACCCTAACCAACTCAGGGAAGCAGCAAAAATGCGGAGATGAAGAAACAGATCACAGAGGAAAGAAATGGAGGAAAGCAAACGAATGGATATAGAGTTTAAAACCACGGTTATAAGGGTTTTCAAGAATTTCCTAGAAAAGGCCAATAAATTCAATGAGACCCTCGAGGATATGAAAAAGGACCAACTAGAAATTAACCATACACTGACTGAAATAAAAAATATTATACAAAGACCTAACAGCAGACTAGAGGAACGCAAGAATCAAGTCAAAGATTTGAAATATAAAGAAGCAAAAAACACCCAACCAGAAAAGCAAAAAGAAAAAATAATCCAAAAATTTGAAGATAGTGTAAGGAGCCTCTGGCACAACTTCAAGTGTACCAACATCTGAATTATGGGGGTGCCAGAAGAAGAGACAGAGCAAGATACTGAAAACCAATTTGAAGAAATAATCACTGAAAACTTCCCCCACCTGGTGAAAGAAATAGACTTACAAGTCCAGGAAGCGCACAGAACCCCAAACAAAAGGAATCCAAAGAGGAACACACAAAGACACATCATAATTAAAATGACAAGGGCAAAAGACAAAGAGAGAATATTAAAAGCAGCAAGAGAAAAACAGTTAATTACCTACAAGGGAGCACCCATTCGATTGTCAGCTGATTTCTCAACAGAAACTATGCAGCCCAGACAGGAGTGGCAAGAAATATTCGAAGTGATGAATAGCAAGAACCTACAACCAAGATTACTCTACCCAGCAAAGCTATCATTCAGAATTGAAGGGCAGATAAAGAGCTTCATGGACAAGAAAAGCTAAAGGAGTTCATCACCACCAAACCAGTATTATATGAAATGCTGAAGGTATTCTTTAAGAAGAGGAAGAATAAGAAAAAAGTAAAGATAAAAATTATGAACAACAAATACATATCTATCAACAAGTGAATCTAAAAATCAAGTGAATAAAAAACCTGAGGAACAGAATAAACTGGTGAATATAATAGAATCAGAGGCATAGAAAGGGAGTGGATTGATAATTCTCAGGAGGAAAAGGGTGTGGGAGGTGTGTGAAGAGACTGGACAAAAATTGTACACCTATGGATGAGGACAGTGGAAGGGAGGTAAGGGCAGAGGGTGGGGTGGGAACCGGGTGGAGGGGAGCTATGGGGGAAAAAGGAGAAACAATTGTAATAATCTGAACAATAAAGATTTATTAAATTTAAAAAAAAGACTGAATAAGAGAATAGCACAATGATGGATATAGCATCCTCTTTTATACAGAATAGTTAGGGAAAGTCTTGCTGATTTATGTGGCATTTCAGAGGAGAGTTGAATGAAATGAGGAATGATCCATGAAATATCTAAGACAAGAGAGTGCCAGGCAGAGGAAAGAGTGAGTGCCAAGGCCCTGGGGTAGGTATGTACCTTTTTTGTTCATGGAACAAGAAAGACAGTGTGACTAGTACCGGACAGGTCCAGGGATTAGAGCCTAGGAAATAAAGTCAGGGCAGTAAAACCAGAGGCCTGACCATCTCAGGCATAGTCAGCCATGGTAAGGACTTTGGAACTTATTCTAATTGTTATGGGAAGCTACTGAAGGATTTTGAGCAGAGAAGAGATATAATTAGGCTAAGTTTTTGAAAGATCACTCTACCTCTATGTGGATAAAAAACTGAAAACAGCATAATGGCAAACACAGGATGATCAGTCAGAAGACTACCATAGTAATTCAGATTAGAGAGGATGGTGACCTCATCAAGAGTAGAAAAAGTGGAGATAGAAAGAAATAACTGGAATCTAGATTTATTCTGGAGGAGGAGCAGACAAGATTTGCAATGGAATGAATGTGGTGTATAAGAGAAAAGGAGTCAAGAATGATTCCAAAGCTTTTGGCCTTAGCCAAATGAGTAAACAGAAAAGGCATTTGCTGAGATACGGTATGAGGAAAAGGCATGTTTTGGGAGAGTGTAATCATCAAGAATTTTCTGGCCATGTTACTAGACACCCAAAATGAAGATGCTTAAAAGGCAGCTGGATTCTACAACTCTGGAGTTTAGAGAGGTCGTCATCATCAGTGCCCTCCTTATTTCTATTTCTGAAGAGAGATGATGGTGTCTTGAAGACATCTTCTAGCTCAAATACTGTCTGGTCCTGCAAGTTCCTGGATGAACATCAGGTAAAAGGGATAGCAACTAGAAAGAGCAATACTGATTGCTGCTAAAGCCTGAAAATAAAGCAGTTTTGAGGCAAGAGGCGATAAATGGCCTTTTGTGGCCCCAATACCTACCACAACATCCTAATAGGCAACAGGCATATCTCCTGTTCGGTGGAAGATCAAGGCAGGTCCAAAGCTACCTACCATTTCAAACCTGTCTTTCTGAAAAGCACAGGTACGGGGAGGGAATCTTTACTGTGACAAAGTGCTGTTGGTGAGAGAGACTGAGATATGTTTACTACTAGTTCCACAGGGTATCAGAGTCAAATTTTGACAAACTAAGTAGAGTGTGGTAAGCAACTACACCAATCCTTTTCAGAAGCATAAGTCCTAGGCAGGGTTGGGTACCCTTCCTTCATGTTTTCCTAATAAGCAGCATGTCTCTGTTATCATTTATCTTGTATCATAATCTGCTTTATGTCTTTGTCCCCCACTGTGTGTCCTAGAAGTACAGGCACTGTGTCTTACTCATCCTTATTCCTATCCCTAGCAGAGAGATTGGTCTAAGTAGGCACTTAATACATATTTGATGAAGGAATAGGGGAAGTAATCCCTTTGTGCAGTGCCAGGTCTTTCATTTATAAAGTTTTAAATTCTTACTGAGAGCACTTAATGACAGAAAATGAATGCCTTCTTGAGATATCTGGAGAAAGCAGGATTCTCTCCTTAACCCAAAGGACTAGGACTGCTTACTATGGAGATGCGATTTTAAAGAGGCCCAGGGCTGCTAAAGGCAGGAGGGGTGTACATTAACATGAAGATCTGTAGTGAAAGCACGCTACTGAAGAGGCTGTGAAGAACTCTGCAAAGCTGTCTGGGTGGTACTGTCCACAGATGATGCATAAGATGCCAGCCACCACCAAGACTCCACCAGGCCCATCATGGGCAAGGCTGACTGGGTGGCCATAAGATGATGCATAAAATGCCAGCCACCACTGAGATTCCTACCAGGCCCTCAGTATAAGATCTGATTAAGGGTTCTGAGCTACCTTTATAGTCCTTGATTTCTAGTACCTGGACATTAACAGGAAAAATTGAAATGATTTCAGTTTGGTCTTTGGGGGCTGTTAGACACAACCAGTCATAATGTTCATAGTTAAGAGTCCAAGTTTAGACCACTGAAACCTTTTTTATTCCACAGTATACAAGAGATAAGAGCCTGTTTTCTGACCCTGTTTTCTGCACTGGCCACTCCCATGAGGCTTATGCCAGTTTTTATGGGTTAAATTTCAGGACAGCCTGGAATGATAAAGTTCTACCTACAGAGTTAAGGTAATTTGGGCACTTGAATATAAGGCAATGAACAATTTGACTAGATCGGCGATTTTCAATCCTTTTCATCTCATGGCACACAAACTAATTACTAAAATTCTGCAGCACACCAAAAACTGTTTGTTTTTTTTGCTGATCTCACAAAAAATGGGTACAATTTTTATTCAGTCACTCCCGGATGGCTACTGTTGTGCTGGCTGTTCTCATTTTTTTTATTATTATTATTTTTTACAATCTAAGGGAAAAGAGGTCGGTGCCCTTGACTAAATAGTCAGGTAGTGCATATTTTACAAATTCTTGTGGCACATTGGTTGGAAATCGCTGGGCTAGATTAAGAGTTTAAATAACAACGTGAGTTACATACAATAATGAGAAGTGAACAATGTATGATCACTAAGGGAAAAATGGCATAGGTGTTAACTTGTTCAAAACCCCCTCCTTCATCCCCCGCCCCCCCCATATTCCCCCCCAAACCAGTACAACATAATCATCAGATAAGCTCAAGTTCCTGGCAACCTGAAAACTTCCCAATGCTTGTGCCTCCAAACTAAAGACTTCTTGGGAATCGAAATAAGCCGAAGCTGAGCACAATTAAGGAAAACTCAACCTCCAACTCTGCACCAAGAGCAAGTGCAGGCGGAACCTCCCTAAAATGCTTGGATCCCAGGGGATCGTCCTAAGAGCTCTCGCTATCTACAATGCTCTGCACTCCTTCATCCCAGTTCCCTTTCGGACGGCGTCCGACCGGAGCCCACATAGCCAGACGCCCGCCCACTTCCCCAGGCTTGTGAAAGGTCCGTGCCGCTCCCGCATTGCCCCCCGCCTCGGCCCCTCGGTCCTCCGACTCACCCCAGGCAGCCAGACAGTCGATCTGCAGAGGCAGCTTTTCCAGGATCGGCACCGGCTCGAAGGCGTCGTGCATGGCGGCGAGCAGAGATTCGCCTTGACAGTCTCACTCTGAGAGGGCCGGGCCGGGCCGTGAACAGAACCGAGAACCGCGCTAAGGAAAGGGCCGAGTAGGACCTGGCTGGGACCCCCAACTACAGGCCTTTTGGCAGCAGAGCCATCACCAACACCGGACTTCCTGCTGGCCTAAGCCCACCCCTTCCGCAGCCGAAGCCCGCCCCTTCCGCCCTAGTTCTTAAATTACCTTAAGGACTGCACCAATGCTTAGGTTCCCGTTTCATCTTAGGCCTAGAGCTTCTCCATTATGGAGTAGCTATGGGCTTAAAAAGGAGGGAAAATGATGGAATCTTAGAACTGTATTAGCAAGTATAGTGTGGTGGTGGAAGTATAGGATTAGGAAGTATAGAATTCGGGCTTTGGTGTCAGACCTGGGACGGAGATCTGCCATTTAGGAAACTGGCTGTGACATTTAAAAAATTTAATCTCCCAAGGACTTAAATTTCCTTATGTGCAAAAACGATGACTTTATGTACCTATCTAGCGCTGTGAGCTCTTCGCAATGCTTGACACAGCACTCAATAAATGATAGTTTTAGTATTACCATTATAATCACAGCCTTACCCTTACATTTTAAAGGTATTCCAAGCAAGTGGTTCTCAAAGGGTGGTCCCAGGCTAGCAGCACTTGGGAACTTGTTAGAAATGCAAAGTCTCAGGCTTCATTCCCGCCCTACTTAATCAGAAACTCTGAAGAGTGGCAGGATGGAGGAGGGGGTGCCCAGTAGTCTATTTAATAGATTCCCCAAGGTGAGCCCATGCACTTGAAAGTTTGAGAAGCGCTGCAATGATCAGTATCTGGCAATTTACCCCCAAGAAAACAGCAGGTATGTCATAAAATTAAGCATTTTGGTTTAAAGCAAAAATGTAAAAGAAAAATGGATGAGTCTATGATGAGTTAAAAATGACCTGGTCATTTTAATTTTACACAATCTCAGTTTTTTCATTGTAAATTAGGAATACTGTCTGATCTTTATCAAATGCTATTTCTGATAATCGTTTTCTAATAGTAAGAAATAAAAAAGTTGCTAAACAAACCTATGTTGTCTGATTTTTACCATAGAAATTGAACACCTTGAAAATTTAGAATTGCCAGCTACGATACTGGAAGAAAGCCTAATACCTGTAGTCCCAGGACCAAGGGCTAAGACTAAAATAAACAATGTAAACTATAAGGTAAAAGGTCAGTATAATACTATAAATTCCTTCTGAATGCCTTCTTAAAAAAATGATACACTATATACAATCACATAAGAAGCCATAGAAAAAGAATTATCAGGTCCCAGGCTACATCTATAAACTTCTGCTTAACACGACAGTTTTGTGGGCGTTTTTTCCTGGTCTCAAGTCAAGCATGAATTTTCTATGTAGAACAAAACTCTTGGAAGGCAAAAGTAGACAAAACCATTAAAACAGAAATAAGAGTGCTTCAAATGAATCCCATCACCTTGTGATGTCTCTTATAACCAGCCTCAAAAAATATTTGACCAACTATCCTATTATGACTATTATTCACTTGCTAAGTTTAGTATGGAAGAACAGAAGCATATGACAATTATACCAGCCCTTTGTAATGGGTTAATCTAAGAATATAGTCAATTCCTTGTATGGTTCCTTAGAAATACTACCTTAGTGATTTAAAAACAAACACAAAACACAACACAACCCTAGCCCATTTGGCTCAGTGGATAGAGTGTCGGCCTGTAGAGGGAAGGGTCCCGGGTTTAATTCTGGTCAGGGGCACATGCCGGGGTTGTGGGTTCAATCCCTAGTAGGGGGGCGTGCAGGAGACAGCCGATCAATGATTCTCCTCACTGATGTTTCTCTCTCTCTCCCCTCTCCCTTCTTCTCTGAAATCAATAAAAATATGTATTTTTTAAAAACACACCACAAACAGCTGTAGAGAAACGTTACATAAATGTAAACACTTTCACTATAGTATTAGTTAGTGAAGATTGTGGTCATGTGGTTACTGGTTTCAACAAGATGACGATACAGAATAAAAACCATGGAAGGAAAATCCTATGAGAATTCGGGAGAAAAAAGCATTTTAGATAAAGTAAAAAAAAAAAAAAGACAGAAAACACATTTTGTTAAAATTTTTTATATTAAAAAACGGCATGAACTTTCTATGTAGAACAAAACTCTTGGAAGGCAAAGGTAGACAAAACCATTAAAACAGAAATAGAGTGCTTCAAATGAATCCCATCACCTTGTGATGTCTCTTATAAACAGTCTCTAAACCAACACCAGATTCAAGAACCGTTTACCTTAAAGAATGAGCAGCAGTCCAGGGTCTCCATACTACTTCATGCAGCAAAACTTAAACCAGAAGGAACTGTTTCCTTTGTATTAGCTCCTGCTTTTGAAGAATTAAGAGTTTTTAACAGGGTGCTCATTCACAAACAAGCACTTAGATGGAGTGCCTCGCTACATCTAGTGCAACACCCAGTGAATGAAGGCAAACAGAGCATTGTCTGGAGTCAGCAATGTTGCCTTGAGGCTTACAAAACAGTAGTTAAAAGTTCTGGAGTGTGCACCACATTGCCAGCAATGGGATGTGTCACAATAGCAGATGTCAAAAGAGTTATTAAGCTAATATTTTTCTCTAAAGTACATCTGAAATAGAAAAATCTTTAATATATACCATTTGTAAACAAAATTGCACTTGATTTTGCTTTTTAAAATGATCTGAATTACACTGTAACAGTTTCTTTCTCTCCCTCGCTTTCTTTTTTTTTTTCTTCTTTCTATCTTTTAATTATTGGTAGAACCATGGCTCAAGTCATAAGGACTTTTTTTCCTCAAAACTACCTCTGCAAGATGTAACCTTTGTTTCCCGGGAAAGGGAAAGATAATTAACAATTTCCCCCTCACCTATGTAACTCCCTAAATAAATAAAAATTGCAGGCAGTTGCTCCTGGAGATTACATGTTATGGTGGTGATGTCACATTTTTTAAAAGATGTTGAACTTTTTAGTTTGACAGATTAAACAATTTAAACATCATAGAAGGTTCAGGAAGAACACACATAAGCTGCATCAACATCCATGTCGGTGCGGGAGGGAACGGGACATCAATGTTGTAAATAAGAAACTTGTAGAATTTTTTCATCCTATGAACATCATTCAATAAGATGTTCTAGTTCTGACACCTCTCGCCAGCTCCAATGCACAAAGATCAAGGAACAGATCAGGATGTCATTGCTCCTTTAATTCATGGAGCAGTGCAGAGGATTGACAGATGATCTCTTTCCAGGTGCTAGCATCTTCAACTGCACATCTTCCCACTCTTTACTCCATTTTGGATCTTTCAAAGTGTGTGATCATTCGTTCCTAGAGAAAAAAATAAAAAGGTTTGTTCAAAATACATTAATTTTAAATGACCTACATTCCAAATATCTTCTATATAGATGAGGCACACAGGCATTTTCTGCAAGTACTTGTTTATGTTCATTAAATACTTAGGAGAGATGATTCCTACTCATTTATGAAGATTTTGAAAGATAGACATCTCCAGACCCCACACAAGATTAACCAAGTCAAAATCTCTAGGCCTCTGTACATCAAACCACAAATTAAAAGAAACTGCATGTTTTAGAGTCAACTGAGATGTTAAAACAACTATTTACTTAAGATTAAACTTTAATAAAAATGTGTACCTCCTCTAACTGATTTAGAAATAGTCAGGGATGTAGGCAAAAATTTAGTCACAAGAATTTCTAATGCAACTCAGAATTATAATAAAATACTAGAAAGAATTAAGTGTCCAAAAATACAGAATTGTATAAAGAAATTACGGTATCCTATCTAATAAAGAGGGTATATGCTAATTGACTGTCACACCCTCACAAAGACGGCGGTGCCCACAGCCAATAAGGAGGGAATATGCTAATTGACTGCCACACCCCCAAAGATGGTGGCAAGACGGCGGCACCCAGTCCTCTCAGCCCCGCTGGGGCAGCAGTCATTCGGCATGGCCAGGCCCGCCCCCAGGCAGGTCCGGCTGCTCCGCGCACCTGCCTCCAGAGACCACAGTCCCCTCAGCCCCCCAGCCCCCCAGGTCCAGCCCTAGTTGCAGGCAAGCCTTGGATGGTGGCTGCCCAGCTGCCCAGGGCCAGCCCTAGGTGCAGGCAAGCCTCGGATGGTGGCTGCCCAGCCGCCCAGGGCCAGACCTAGGTGCAGGCAAGCCTCGGATGGTGGCTGCCCAGCCGCCCAGGGCCGGCCCTAGGCGCAGGCAAGCCTCAGATGGTGGCTGCCCAGCCGCCCAGGGCTGGCCCTAGGCGCAGGCAAGCCTCAGATGGTGGCTGCCCAGCCGCCCAGGGCCAGCCTGAGGTGCAGGCAAGCCGCCGATGGTGGGTGCCTAACCATCCAGAGTTGCCCAAGACTCAGGTAACCAGGGCCAGCTGAGGCTTGCGCTGCTGGCAGTGGCAGCAGCAGAGGTGTAATGAGGTGTTGCCCTCCCCTGATCGCCGGGTCGCCTCCTGCCCCTGAGGGCTCCCAGACTTAGAAGGGGCAGGCCGGGCTGAGGGACCCCCTGCCTCCAATGCATGAATTTTCATGCACCGGGCCTCTAGTATCCTTATAAAGAAACTAGTGGCCCTGCGCACGAATCCGTGCGCGAGTAGCTCGCTGCCGCTTGCCTCAACTGGTCACCCTGCCCACCGCCGCTCGTGTAGCTCTCCACCACTCATAGCTTGCTGCCCGCCCCTCCTGTAGGTCTCTGCCCATTGCCCCACCCTCCTGTAGCTCTCCACCTGCTGCCCCGCCCTCCTGTAGCTCTCTGCCACTCGTAGCTCACTGTCCCGCCCCCTGTAGCTCTTCACTGCTTGTAGCTCGCAGCCCCACCCTTCTGCTGATTGGTCATTATGTGATGGCGTCCTGACCAATTTGCATATTACCCTATTATAAGTATAGATTATACTCACTAAAATTACATTGATGAAAAAGTTCTAGAGATCTGTTGCCCAAGAATGCACATATAGTTAACACTTGGCATTTGAGAATTGTTAAGATGGTCATTTTATTTGTTCTTCACCATAATTTTTTGGTGTGCTTAAAAGGCTTCCTGAAACCAAAAGACTCTAACCCAATATTCAGAACACGTCCAGAACTAGTACCCATTAACTCAGGCAATTATTGAGAAGCCTTCCAGATGAATTGTATGGAAGCATATTAAGATTAAAAATCAACATAAGCCCAGCTGGTGTGGCTCAGTAGTTGAACATACACCTATTAAGCCGGAGGTCATGGTTCGACTCCCAGTCAGTGCACATGCCCAGGTTGCAGGCTCCATCCCCTGTAGGGAGCGTGCAGGAGGCAGCCGAGCAATGATTTTCTCTTATCATTGATGTTTCTATCTCTCTCCCCTCTCCCTTCCTTTCTGAAATTAATGAAAACATATTTTTAAAAATCAACACAAACATCAGAGATACTAATTATAATCCTTAATATATGAAGGAGATAGTTGCATAGACAATAATGAATAACAGGTAACTTAAAATAATTTATATTTTGCTTTGGTCTATGATAGTCCTTTCTCAATCCTTTTATTATTTTTTCCTAGATTAAGTAAGGGTTAAATCTGAATTTCTTAAAGACAAAGGAAGTAGAAAGTGGGACAGTATGGTTATTTGCTACCCAAATTAAAGACATTCTCAAGTCTGACCATAAAACTTTGGAAAAGGAGGACATATACAGAAAGTAAACCCTCCTGAATATTTGAGTTGTAATGTTAGTATTTCTGTTCTCATCCTTTTCAATGATACTCTTACTGAGTCAAACAAAATCTCCCTGAACAAAGAACTTATGACTCTCTATTAAGTCACTAGACCCATATTTTATGCACATGATTTGATTACTAACCTCATCTGAATCAAGAAGGGCTGGAAGTGCTCTGCAGAGAGAAAAACATCAAATAGAATAATGTAAAAATAAAGCCAAATGTGGTTCAAAAAGGACAACGGAATAATGAATGCAATATAAAGCCTTTTTTTTGTTAAGTACATAATATTTTTATCTTATTAATGGCTATTTGGGGGGAGAGGACAAATAAAAAACAAGAATCAAAATTACTAAAATTGTATTAAAAAACAAAACACATTCTGTATTGTAACAGAACCAATGTTTAATAAAATTATAGCTATACCCAGCCAGCGTGGCTCAGTGGCATTGACCTATGAACCAGGTCACAGTTCGATTCCCAGTCAGGGCACATGCCCGGGTTGCAGGCTCAATCCCTAGTGTGGAGTGTACAGAAGGCAGCTGCTCAATGATTCTCTTTCATCATTGATGTTTCTCTCTCTCCCTCTCCCTTCCTCTCTGAAATCAATAAAAATATATTTTATAAATAAACAAACAAAATTATAGCAATGGAAAAGAACTCAAAAATTCCAAAAATAAATGAAAAAACAAAATTGAAACAGATTCATAGATACAGAGACAGACTGATGGTTGCCAGAGGGAAGGAGGTTGAGGGAATGGGTGAAAAAGATGAAGAGACTAAGAAGTACAAATTGGTAGTTATAAAATAGTCACATTATAAAGTACAGCATAGGGAATATAGTCAATAATATTGTAGTAACTATGTACAGCACTAGGTGAGTACTATAAATAGCAAGAAAGCACTTTGTGAAGTATATGATTGTCTTACCACTGTGCTGTACACCTGAAACTAGTACAAAATAATACTGAACGTAAACGGTAATTTTTATGAAAAAGTAAAAAAAGAAAAAAAGAATTATCCCACTGATTTTGGAAAGATCTATACTGAAATCTTTCTAAGCAAAAATGTCATCTGACTGAATAATCTCAATTACTTTTGTTTGTATATCATTCCTAATCTTTATTTTTAAACATCTTTTTAATTATTCTTTTGAAAAGTTAACTATAAACATTCTCATTAGTATACTCTGGCCCTCAATACTAACTGAAATAGGATTCTTATAGTAATGTTTCAAAAACTTACACATCTGTCACAGAAGAAGGGACATTTTCTTCAACCCACTTCAAATCATCTTCCTGCTGGGAATATACAAGTACCAGTTGTTACTAAAATGCATAAAATAATACATCTTGAGCAATAATCTAAAGGTCTCAGAATCTTTAAATTTAATCTTTTGTCACTCTGAAGTAGTATATTCACATAACAAATGGGATTGCTAACAGTAAAGTCAAATAATTTAAAAACTACATAATCAAAATGTAAAATGATATTCTATATCCTTAAATGGTTTCTGCTCAAGGATCTAATACCTAGCTTTCATTTCATGTAAGCTTTGCTTCTTAAAACTGAGATAAAGTCCTTAATGTAGGGTAAATGCAGTTCTAAAAAATGAAAATCTGCCCTAGCCAGTTTGGCGCAGTGGATAGTGCCAGCCAGCAGACTGAAGGGTCCTGGGTTCGATTATGGCCAAGGACACATACCTCCATTGCAGGCTTGATCCCCAGCCCAGCCCTGGTTGTGTGGGAGGCAACCAATCGATATGTCTCTCTCACATCAATGTTTCTCTCTGTCTCTTCCCCTCCTTCCCACTCCCCCTAAAAATCAATGGAAAAATATCCTTGTGTGAGGATTAACAAAAAACACATACACATACACACACACACACACACAAATGCTGACTGAAAACTCTGAAGTTTACTACAGAAAAAATTTTAGGTTATTAATGAGGCTATGACTTCACTAATAAAAACCATTAAACAAAACCATGAGACTTGTCTGGTACCTTTTCAGGACATAGTAGCAAACCACATAGTTCAAGATTCTATCCTAGATAGAATCACTTGCTGTCTCTGTTTGTAACAATGTAAATGTTGCCCTGAATGGTGTGGCTCAGAGGTCGGAGCATCAGCCCACACACTGAAAGGTCACCGGTTCAATTCCCGGTCAAGGGCATGTACCTGGGTTGCGGTACCCTCCCCAGTGTGTGTGGGAGGCAACCAGTCCATGTGTCTCTCTCATATTGATGTTTATGTTTCTCTTTCTCTCTCCCCCTCTCTTTCTCCCTTCCTCTCTCTCTAAAAAGAAATGAAAAAAATATCCTCAGAGGAGGATTTAAAAAAAAAAGTAAATGTAACAAACATTAAAAGATTTATAAAGCAAGCTTAAGTACAGCACAGGTGAATTAAGTCATTAAGGCCCACACATACTGCTGAGCTCCACTACAGGCTGGAGGGCAGGGCAAAGGAAAGAAAAGAAGTCACACTTACTGCTTTGTTTACTTTACTATTTCCGTTTGGTTCTTGTTTGGTACTTCTCATTTTCATCCCTTCTGTAGAAGGAAAAAAAAAAGGAGATTGGCTAATTATGTCAATATACGAGCAAGGATCACAAAAATAGATTCAGACCTTTATTTTAAGTTTACTGACATTGAATTATACAACAGATGCTTCTCTATCTTTATATTTATGCTGGGAAATTCAAAACCAGATTTCCAGCTCATCTCTGGTAAGTAAACTGAACACTTAATATCCAATTATTTAGAGTTTACCATAGCTTCATCTTAAGAGTCATGCCCTTATTTTTGCTTCTCCCTAACTTCACCCCCACAAAGCTATAAAATAATAATGTAATTACATCAAAGTATCTTGATTTTGATACTCAAAATGTTATACAGTTGACCCTTGAACAAGCATGTTTGAACTGTGTGGTTTCACTTATATGTGAAATTTTTTCAATAAACACAGTAAATGTATTTTTTTCTTATTATTTTAATAATACTGTCTTCTCTAGCTTACTTTATTGTAAGAATATAGCATATAATACACACAACATATAAAATATGTGTTAAATGACTTTATGTTATCAGTAAGGCCTCCTTCTAGTCAACAGTAGGCTATTAGTAGTAAAGTTTTGGGGAGTCAAAAGTTATACATGAATTTTCAATTGCATGGGGAATCAGCACCTCTAACCCCCATGTTGTTCAGGGTCAACTATACTTACTTTCCTCTATTTCTAAAAACCAGAAAAGAATATTTAAGGCACAAATAAAAGGTAAGTTTTATCACTACCAAAGCTCTCTTTGAGCATAGGTTCCTTTTGTTCATCTTCTTCCTCTTCCTCAGACAAAGGTGAAAAGGCGAACCTGAAAGAACAAAGGTAGAAAATAAGGGAAAAAATTAGAGAACTACAAAAGTTGCTCCACTATCTGGATTTTACAGGACTGCTGAAGCTCCCAGTTACAGTCACTCATAAAATCAGTTTGCTGAGTAATAAAATAATTCTTCCCCTTCAGAAAGCTCTCGATTGCCTCTCGATTAGCAAGGGAGAAGCAGAACAGTACCGTATTTATAAATGCAGGCTCAGCTACATGCTACCCATGACTTAGCAAGTTGCTTATTCTTTATTCTCCCTGTGCACCTCCTGTTTTCCCATCTGAAAATGGGGATAACAGAACATTACTCAGAGGTGTTCTTTGAAAAGTAAATAAGTCATTTTAAAAAGTACTTTAAGTAATATCTGACACACAGCAAGCATTTAATAAATGTTCATTCACAAGCATATGAATCATTCAGAGGTAAGTAAATTCTCGTGTAATTTAAAATCTCAGCCTTCAATTAGGTAGTTGAGTTGGAAATTCTGATCTTGTATGTTTCAAGTAATTTAAAATCTGTTTCCAAGTGTGGAAGTGGGAAGATGAAGGCCTAATCAGATACATCTCAGATATATTTCCTACACAACTTCCAAGAATGGTCATTCCTAGAATGCTTTATCTTTGAACTTGCTCTGTACTTACTGTTGCCTGTTACTTTCATTTACCTTGTCATTAAATCTCCCTTCTGTGATTAAAAGAGAAAACTCTATAAAGCAGGAATAATAGGGAACACCTGTAACATGTTAAAGGTTAACTAACAAAATTTCACAGTAGATAACAAAGTTAATGATGACCTGAGAAGCACTTATTTTAAAGTGATTACGATGAGAAGGCCCACTCTCACTGCCTCAATTCAATAGCCTAGCCAACACAAAAATCAGAAATGAAGCAAGATTATTTGGAAAGGAATAACATTGTCATTAGTTTAGCTAATAACCAATCTACTGAGAAAACCTAAAAATTATCAGCACTAACAAGGTAATGTAGGAGGGTGTATGGATATGATAAATACACAAAAGCCCAAAGCCTCCTGACATATTCGGGAAAGTCATGTATTATTTTTAAATATGTATCCTAAGAGTCATAAAAACTTTTAAAAACATTTAATTAAAATTATAAAATGTAACTCAAGCATTGAAAGAAAACTAAAAGGACATATACCCTAATCAAAGATGGAATTATTAAAAGGATTTCCCTAATCCATTAATGCAATTAAATTCCAATAAAAATCCAATAAGGTTTTCCTAGAATTAAACAATCAAGGTAAATTTTTATTGAGGAGCAAAAGATCCAATAGCAAAGGACATTTTAAAAAAAGGAGAGATTTGCCCTAGCTGGTTTGGTTCAGTGGGTAGAGCATCGGCCTGCAGACTCAAGGGTCCCAGGATCGATTCCAGTCAAGGGTACATACCCAGTAGGGAGTGTGCAGAGAGGCAGCTGATCGATGTTTCTCTCTCATCGTTGTTTCTAACTCTCTATCCTTCTCCCTTCCTCCCTGTAAAAAATCAATAAAATATATTAAAAAAAAAAAAAAAAAAAAGGAAAGATTAGAGGGAGCATCATTTAGGCCTTCCAGATACTACTTAAGTGTGCTACTGATGCAGGATCAGAGCAATTGAAGAGAACAGAAAAGCTATAATCAAACAATTCTTGATAAATGGAATCTCAATGATGAAATTTGTAAAAAATTATAAAGTAACAATGACTTCACCTCAAGCTAGGAAAGGATGTCTTAAATAAGACACAAAATATACAATCCCTGAGGGGGGAAAAAATGACAAATTTGACTCCCCATTTTCAAGTTTTTCTATAACCAAGAACACATAAAAAAGTTTAAAGTTAACCAACAAACTCTGGGTACAGTTAATAGTTATAAGTGTGATGGAGAAAAAATTAGGCAAAGGAATACTAAAGTGTATAAGAATTGATGTACAAAGGTATTTAAAATATCACGGTACCTTATTCCTATTTTTAATGACCCCTATGCGTAAGAGGTAACATAGCAGGCCTTTAGAGAGGCCTGCTTACATGAATGCTCCATGGCAGGTGTCTGGGAACCTGGCCCTGGACCCGTTTCCGAACTGGGTAAGGGTGATCACTGTGCCTAGATTACCTCTACAATTCAATCTATAATAAGCTTTGCTTACCTTCTGGGAACCTGGAATTTTGGTACATATGAAGTAGAGGGTGCTTATGTGTCAAGCCCCCAATAAAAACCAGAGTGCTGAGTCTCTAATAGGCTCCCCTGAACAGAAACACAGCTATTGCACTTTTTATTGCTGAGGAAAACAGCACGCTTGATGTACTTCCTCAGAGGAAGGAAAGAAAATATGGATTTTTCTAGACTCCACCTGTCTTTTTCCCTTACTGATCACATCATTTTGCTGTAAAAAAAAAACAAAAACCAAAAAACCCCTCTATTCTAAGTACAAGAAAATGTTGGGTTCCTTAAGTCCTTCTAAACATATGGTTGGTCTTGGGACCATGAATCACCCCAAATGGAAATAGTCCAAATGCCCATCACTACAGAAATGAGTTAATTAACTGTACTTACAACATCTGTACCATGTAAAATTGTGCCATCCATGAAAATAGTTAAGTTTAATTTAAAGCAATTGTCTTGCAAAGGCATTTCCACTACTGAGTAAAAGAAGAGCCCATATTTAAATGAGTAAAATGTGGAAGGACACATCACATTAGGCTGGTAACATTGGAGTTACAGGCAGTAGGCACAGTATTTTTAAAAAGAAAGAAAGGAAGAGGAGAGGTAAAGCAAAAAATCTTTTAGAGACTGAAGGGGTGGGCAAAAGTAGGCTTACAGTTACAATATCCTAATAAAAGAGTAATATGCAAATTGACCATCACTCCAACATACAAGATTGCTGCCCCCATGTGGACACAAGATGGCCACCACAAGATGGCCAGCAGGGGAGGGCAGTTGGGAGGGGCCAGGCCTGCAAGGGAGGGCAGTTGTGGGCAATCAGGCCAGCAGGGGAGGGCAGTTGGAAGGGACCAGGCCTGCAGGGAGGGCAGTTGGGGGTGATCAGGCCTGCAGGGGAGAGCAGTTAGGGGTGACCAGGCCAGCAGAGAAGGGAAGTTGGGGGTGACCGGGCCTCCAGGAAATTGGGGAGGACCCAGGCCTGCAGGAGAGAGCAGTTGGGGGGAACCAGGCCTGCAGGGGAGGGCAGTTAGTGGCAAACAGGCTGGCAGGGGAGGGCAGTTAGGGGCTAACAGGCTGGCAGGGGAGCAGTCAGGCATCAATCAGGCTGGCAGGGGAGTGGTTAGGGGGTGATCAGGCTGGCAGGCAGAAGCGGTTAGGGGCAATCAGGAAGGCAGGCAGGCAAGCAGTTGGGAGCCAGCAGTCCTGGATTGTGAGAGGGATGTCCGACTGCCTGTTTAGGCCCGATCCTACTGAGGTCCTACTGGGATCGGGCCTAAATGAGCAGTCGGACATTTCTCGAGGGGTCCCAGATTGGAGAGGGTGCAGGCTGGGCTGAGGGACACATACCCCCATGCACGAATTTTGTGCACTGGGCCTCTAGTATATATATATATAAAAGCCCAGTGTCTGGAACAACCAGAATGACCGGTAGCTATGACACGCACTGTGGCGGCCAATCAGCCTGATCCAGGCCCATATCAGTCCCTCACACCCTGGGTGTGGGGCCAGCCACCCATCTGCCTGCAGCCCCTCCATCCTGCCAGCCTGGCCCAATAAGCCCCCATTGGGGCAGGCCAGCCAGACCCCACCCATGCATGAATTTCTGTACCAGGCCTCTAGTTAATAAATACAAAAATAAACTGTGCCCCGGCCAGTATGACTCGGTTAGAGTGATGTCCCATGCACCGAAAGGTCATGGGTTTGATTCCTACTCAGGGCACATCTCTAGTGTCATGGGTTTGACCCCAGGTCGGTGTACAGGAGGCAACCAATCAATGTTTCTCACATCAATATTTCTCTCTCTCTCTAAAATCAACAATAAATAAATAAATAAATAAACTTTTTTTACAACTATAAACCTACTTTTGCCTACCCCATCCATAGATATAGCTAGCATGTGAACAGAGCAATAGATCAATGTAAAAGATGGTCACCAGGATGTCTTGGCTCTTTCTGAATAGTATGAGTTTAGATCTTTATTTTCTTTCACACCATTTGTTTTCAACTTTTTTCAAGGAACACAAATATTAAGAGTACAGTGTGAAAAGACAAGACTATTTTCATGGGGTAAAAGAATGTCATTTATTTTCTTTCTGAATATTTTACTGGTATATCTAATTATAAAATCAGCTGGTTAGTTATAGCATCTCAATCCTTTTCCTTCTTTGGTGGTATGATTGTGTAATCTACACTTTTAACTGTCTACATGCACAAAAGGGAGGAAAAAAACGAAGGGAAACAAAGGCATAGATAGTCACAAAATTAAGATAATTCCTAAATAATTGAGATTTGCCTCTATTGTTACAAAGTGGGCTAGGCTACTGACTATAGAAACTGTTCTTTCCTTCTGGACATTAGAGAGGTACAACTCTCATTACCAGTGTCAAATTTATCCACCTTCCTTATTTTCCCATTCAAATACATCTATTATCAGTTGTCAGAACTGAAAGAGACCTCAGATCAATTGGTTCAATTCCCCCACATTATACAAAGAGGAAATTAAAGCTCAGATTGGTGAAAAGAGGCAGCATGCCAAAAATCACAATGCAAATTAATAGAAGAGCTGAGACAGGAACTTAATTCTCCTGATTGCAGACCCAGTGAGTGCTCCTTCTTCCATTATGACCCTGACACTGACACCCACTGCACCACCCTTGATAACACCGTCTAGCTGCGTAAATAGGAAGTGTCCAAGAACCTCTGGTTGTTTGCAGATGGTCGCCAGAGGACCATGATGACGAAGAGGATCATAGAGAACAGCAACCGCCAGATGGCATCGTCCACCCATAGCTCCCGCCAATCCTACCAAAGAGGAAAAAGTATAACATGTATTACATTATCTTATTTCTTTGTTCAGAAGCCCTATGGCATAGAACAAGGATCACTTATTTATTAATTCAACTTATATTTACTAAGAGCCTGCTATGTGCTAGGCACTGTGCTAAGTGACTGGAATACAAAAGTGAAGAAACATAGTTTCTTCCCTTGTAGTATTTACTATTGTTAGAGAAAAGGCACCAACTAGCTAGCTAAGATTGCAGGTTCAATCCCCAGTGAGGAACATACAAGAATCAACCAATAAATGCACAAATAAGTGGAACAACAAATTGATGTTCCTCTCTCTCTAACATCAATCAGTGCATTTCTTTTAAAAAGGCACCAACCAGCCCTGCTGGTATGGCTCGCAGTTGAGTGTTGACCCAGGAACCAGGTCACCGGTTCAGTTCCTGGTCAAGGCACACACCAGGGTTGCAGACTTGATCCCCAGTGGGGGCCGTGCAGGAGGCAGCCGATCGATGATGTTTCTCATCGATGTTTCTATCTATTCATCTCCCTTACTCTAAAATTCAACGAAACATATTTTTAAAAATACAAAGAACAAAAAGGCACCAACAGTAGAGCACTTGTGAGTGCTTCATTAGAACCCTGAGAATCTTTGGGGACGGGTTTTTATACAAGGGAAGAAAAAGTAACATTAGACTGTTACTTTTTATAATTTTCATGTTAATTAATTTTTACCAAAATGGAGCCTTTGCACCTCCAAAGAAATTGGCCACAATCTTTGGGCTCAGATCTTAGGAGCATGACTTCTACTCAGATTAGCATTATTCATATATACTTAATGTTTAGGATTCTGAATTTCTTGAGAATTTTTAGTTAAGATTGGGTTATGACAGACTGTGGTTTATCATTTATAAAATTTTCCCCCACCATTGGAATAATTAGATCCCTGCCCCTAAAAGACAACAAAAAATCCTATCATACCAAGAGCCATAGTAATATAGAATACTCAGGAGGAAGGAAGCATTCTAACACTCAGGGTAGAGCCCTAGCCCTAATTTCTTGTAAGGTGTGAACCTTACCATTGTCATCAACATGGCTATCTGCATATAAACCAGTACCCTATTCATAAATGCATTTGTTTATAACTCACCGATTGACAAGTCACTATCCTGAACTTCATGGTTGTCCAGATGATAAACACAATAGATGCTAACAGGAAAGGAAAAATCTAGTCAGAATATGAATACTGGTTTACATCCCCAATTACGTTCTCTGGTTAAGTGAAATCCCACACAACCCTAACACCCAAAATATCACAATCATTTTTATCAAGTGGTTTTAATAAATTTATGCAATGCAAATTTCCTTCACAACTACTATAAGCAAGGCCCACACTCTTGTCAACACTTTCTGTACTTAAAGACTAATTTTACCATCTGGTTACTTCAGTAATCCTCATAAATTGGAAAAAGAAGGTATTGAAAACATGGCATTTCCCAGCATTACCAACAATATAGTTTTTTCCCTTCCTTCATCCTTAGTATAATAATGCTAGTTTTTCTTTGGCTGGTCAGGAGGGGAAAAAAGGTTGATAAAATTACTGCAAGACAGAGTTGTTGGTTCCAATCATAGGCCAGACCTCCCAATCCTGGTACAAGGGGCAAAAGGCAGGCAAATTAAATTAGCCTACTTTGGCTATGGTCTACCTAATGTCTGTATTTTTATGGATGCTTATGACACATGTAAAAGCCAAATAATAGCAATAAACCACATAGGTATTTAATAAAGCCAAATAAGCCAGTATTGTTTTCTAAAAGGAATCTAAATGCTTTGGCACTCAAGCTAACTTGCCTCAAGGGAAAAAAAAAAAGCCTCTGAAAAAGAACTGAGACAGGAGAGAGATATACAAGAACTGAAATTATATATAATTGATTTTTAGCTATTATACTTAAAATAAGTGGTTCTCAATCTTTTTTGAACCACAGGTCCCATTGAGAACTTGACAAAAGCTAAAAGACAAAGATCCTTCCCCCAAGTGAAATGTACAAAACCTTCTAGATAATTTTAGAAAGCCCACCTATGGCCTCTCAGGTTAAGAATATCTGTTTTAAAAGGATGGCATTTAAACAACAGGAAGAAGCCCCCACTTACCTGCCACTGCCATGATAAGGGTGTTGGTGAAATGTCGGTAGAGCGAGAGTTTTACAATGTTCCTCCGAAGTTTTAATAGCTTCATTGTTTGAGTCAGGCTAATAAATATGTGTTTGCAGGTCAAGGAAATCAACATTCAAAAAAAACAATAAACTATGTTGGAGACCGGGTGTAAGCTGACATGGTCCTTGCACCCGAAGGCACCGATAAGAATTGGTCCCTTCCCACGCAGTGTCCCCTGACTTGTTTTTATCTGACTTGTTTTGATCTAACTTGCTTTGATGGCACATTCCTATTGTCAGCAGATGAGTAGAATGAGAGGACCATTCATTGCTTATCAGAAGTCTGTAAATATTTACCGAGAATTTGGCTTTCTGCTTTATCTTAGAGATTAAGAAGAACAGAGACTACATTCCTCTTTGTTGACCTCCTATTCAGTGTTTGTGTATAAAAGGCATTGCATAGTCAATAAATTTGCTGCAGTCTCTCGAAGACTTGCTGCCCTCCCGACCCCGCTGTTCTGTCTTTCTTTCTTTTCTCAATTCCCACCTCCCTACCTCAGCCCGGTTCAACCGTCAGGGCTGGTCCCTGACAAAACTAGTAAATTAATCCTCAAGTTTCTTTAAGAATCTGGGGTCATATTGATAGAGCTCTGGATATCCCAGAGGCCTTACAGCTCTCTTTTCTCAATGTCACAAACACCCCAAGTCTGACCATGATGACTAAGAAAGTCTTCATTTTTAATGAGATACTGAAGAGAATACAGAATCAGGATAAAATAAAAATGCAAAAAAGAAAAAATATAAAAAAGAGAGAAAGACCAAGACGTTTTTTAGAGAAACAAAGATGAAAAAGGAAGACAAATGGAAGAAAATGAGTATCAGACAAGGAAACAGACAAGTAACAGACAAATGAAATGAAAATGAGTAAAATCTCTCTTCCTTTAAGGTAGGTAGCTCTGTTTTCTACGTCATAGCTAATCCAGTCCAGGGTCATGAATACAGTCATGCCAATAAACCTCTCAGAGTTCTATAGAATGTCCCCTGTGCCATCACCTGCCTGTTCAATTCTGAAGTAATAGGACTATACAGTTACAATTGGCTGAAAATCCCAGGTAGAAAGGCTCTTTCTATTTTCAGAGCATTATTCCCAAGTAGAAGTTGCCACAGAAAGACAGGAGGGGAAGTGATGACTACCAAAGATGATATCTGCTCTCATGTCCAACTCTTGAGAATCAGCAGGTATTAAAATACATGAGTTGGACCTTAGTCTGCCCTGTGACAGAGACTTAGCTGCTCCCTTCCCATTGGGTTACATTATTGCATGGTCCAGTCCCTCTCTCCACTCTTCCCAATATTCATAGAGGTTTACAAAGCACACCTGAAAGATATTGACCTAGAAAAGATTTGGCTATTTAAACCCAAGACACTTCAAGTTCAAACATTTTTGATTTATGACAATCCACTCAAATTCACAAAATTACAATTTGGTTTACATTTAGTTTTTTATAACAGTCACAGTCTAGCAAGACAATAATATTGCACAATTACACATAGGACTGAATTCCACAACCAAAACAAATTTTTAAACCCCCAAAAAAGATAAAAGTCCAAAAACTTTAATCCTTCCTTTAACAGATCAAGTCCCTAATAAACAAGTGTCTAATTTTAAGCAGCAGGAGAAAAAGATTATTCAAATATAAATATGCTTGTTATCTACTGGTTAACTTTGCCTGTAAATGAATCAACATTTATTTTACAGTGGAAGTCTTCAGACAATGCCAAGTTAACTTTTGAATACAGGTACAAAACATTAACCCAATAAGGGTTATAATCTGCTAAACCTACATAAAATTTTAAGAGAGTCAAACCATCTTATGTAGTTCCTAAAATCATATTTTAAGAATTAAAATCTTTTCATCATTTTCAAAACATTTAATAATTTCTAGAGGCTGAAAGAAAGAGCAGGAGCCGAGTAGTCAGTGATTGTAACACTAATTAGAGTGCACAAGTAAGTCCAAAATTGAGGTAAAAATGCTCATTTAAAAATAAAAACAAAGACCAGAGCTTTTATCTTTATGCTCTGCCCACAGTTACCAGCACTTTTCAAAATTAAAAAAAAAAACACACACACAAAACTGCTTACCTGAGCTCTCAGATTTTTAAACAGAAATATCCTAATCCCCAAATTACGAAGTAATCAACAAAACTGGTAAAAACCCTTTGCAGAAAGATCGATGGAAACCCATATTCAAGGGGAGAAAATGGACCACCATCCAACAAGCCAATGAGAAGGATATCCACCAGCACAGGGCAGTGTCTAGGAAAGCCAAGGGGATAAAGGCCAAGGAAGCAAGATCAGTCTGGGCCTGCAGACAAAGAAAGAGAGGTGGTAAAAAGAGAGTCTAGAGATGCACAGAGAAGAGACCAGCACACAATTTGGCATTTATATCATCACATGGAATGGTTTTGCAACTGAGCTGAAAGAAATAGGACTAACACTTGGTACCTACATCATTGTGCCCCTCTGACAACCATCATGCAGAATATAAAACTGTATTTCATGAAAACTGTCAATTACAATCTCAATACAATAAAGCATGCTGCTAAACCTCCAACAAGCTCCTAGCATGCTAAAATCCACTTTAAATGACCACATCAAAAACGTTATGGTGATATAAGTCTCCATCCATCTTATCATTTCCTATCATTTTTATTTTGGCTATAAGTCTTGAAAGGCCCTTCTCATGTTTAAAAGTATGACATCGTTAACATACTAAGAATTATTGATTTCCTGAATTGTAATATAATGTAATTTTATAAAAAAGAACTCACCTCAAAATAAGATATTAATACAAGTATTTGTCCCCCAAACTATGCTGCTTGCTGTGTGTGTGTGTGTGTGTGTGTGTATCATGCTATTTATATAACCCTAATTACCCAATTACCAGGGTATTATTAAAAGGATATCCATAAAATAATACAGGCATCAATTGTTGACAGGGCCAGGTTTACTATCAAAGCCAAGGTATGAGCAAAATACTACAGCAGCAGAAGAAAGAAAACGCAGTTGACAGAGGGTTAAAGTTGCTAAAATTCTAAGAAAATTACATACAGAGGACAGTGTGATCTGAACGTCTAATTTGCATTCAAAAGTATTTTATTTAAGAAGCAATTTATAGCAAAACTAACTGAGCCCAGTTTACTTGAGGGAAATGTGGAGTTTATAGAGTGATTTTTAAATAAGAAAGTAACAGCAATGACCTAGGGCAGTGGTCGGCAAACTCATAAGTCAACAGAGCCAAATATCAACAGTACGACGATTGAAATTTCTTTTGAGAGCCAAATTTTTTTAACTTAAACTTCTTCTAACGCCACTTCTTCAAAACAGACTCACCCATGCCATGGTATTTTGTGGAAGAGCCACACTCAAGGGGCCAAAGAGCCGCATGTGGCTTGCGAGCCATGGTTTGCCGACCACTGACGTAGGGAGGCCCACTTCTTCACATTAATCCAGCTCTAACATACATTTCTTTATCGCTTATATCTACCTCAGTGCTTTGGTTTCCTCCCCTAAAAGGGCATAATTATGTAATTCTCAAGAATTATGTGAAACTTAGTTACATTTTAAGAAAGCCTTTGAAACTCAAGTGCTGGTTAAGCAAAAAGCACTGACACTTTAAAACAAAACTTAGATTAAAAGCAAGTGCATGATTACAAAGTTTGCCACTTATACAAAAGAATGGAACCACTGTCCAGAAGAACTAAACAATAATAATTTGGGGATGGGTGGGAAAGCACTCATTCTGGACACACATTGAATTTAAAGCTCTAATACAGATTAAAAAGAAAAAGTGAATTACATATACATTTTAAAAATCAGAGTCCAAAGGTGACTTAGAGAAAACAGTAAAGAAGCCCACAGATATTCCCAATTCACCTTCTCAAAACAAAAAGTTATGTCTGAACTGACCACAAAAACTCAGATTAAGCAGTACTGACCCCAGTAACTCTGAGGACCCCTTCCATGCCAGAGAACAAGAGATAAAGGGCTCCTGCTACCACAACCTTGTGAAGAGTGACTCCAAGGCGAGGTCTAAAGAGAAAGCAAAGAGATAAAGTTGAGTACAAATGTGACAAACCCTGAGACAAACTCATGTTGATTATATAGGACAACAACTTAGTTGAGATAAGCCAGATACATACTCTGTAAAGTTACATGAGAGAGAAAAACCCAGAACACAAGATACTGAATACTAGAATTTTAGATCAGATCCCCTTAATTCTACATTTAAAATTTTTTTCCCCTACTGAATTTTAGAGGAAGGGAAAGGGAGAGTAAATCATCAATTATTCTCTCTCCCCAACCCCCACCCACTCCGTACCTGCCTCCTACGCTGGACCAAGCCCGAAACCCAGTCATGTCCCCTGACCAGGAACTGAATCAGCACCCTTTGGTGCATCGGATGATGCCCAAGAGCCACATCGGCCAGGGCATTGCAGCATTTTTAAAAATATAAATTTATTGTAGAGAATTCTGAAACATATTCAACAGTATAATAAACCCCATATACCCATTATCCAGTCCTAATATCCACCAACCTACGGCCAATCCTGTCCATGCACAACCCGTCCACTTCTCATCCTTTCATATTATCTTGAAACAAATCCTAGACATCCTATCTTTTATTTGTCTACGTTTTGTTATGTTTTTAAATAGGTAATATTTTTTTAAAGAAATCATAATATCATTTTCAAATAGAAAAATTTAAACAACTCTTTAACATAATCAAATACCCTACTGAATCTCATTAGATAAATTATAGAGCGCAAAATCAAACAAAATACAAAAAATCTTTTAAGCAGCTTCTGCTTGAAGGAGGATCCTTGATATTCAAAATGCTACTGAATCAGAATCTGTAACTTAACAAGATCCCTGGGTTATTGATTAGTGCATTACATACTAGAAAAGCTCTATATAGGCTGTGATTTTTCTCCACACTGCTGTATCTTAAAAACCTAGGATACGTTTTGGCATATAGGAGGCATTGAAATATTTGTTAAATAAGTTTAAAAATGTAACTCCCACATTCCTCTAGTCTCATTTACATGAATGAGTTTTAAAAGTGAAAATCTCCCATTTCTTTAACCCACTTAAAAAACTCCTTGAGATAACTGTCTATACCTGGCTAATCCCAATTCCTGTTCTATTCTCACTTAAACTTACTCCAACCAAGCTCACGCTAAGTCCTACCACTTGACCAAAACTGTTCTTGCTAAGATCACTATATCCTACATGTAGTTAAATCCAATGGTCAAGTCTCAATCCTCTTTGACAAAATTATTCACTCTTTCCTTGAAAGTCTTTAGGCTTGCCTCCTCAATTTCCTCTACTCTAATTCTCCTTTGTCTCACTGACTTCTAAATATTAGAAAATGTTCAAGGACTCAGTCCTTTAACCTCTCCTCTAAATACACTTATACCCTTGGTGATCACATCCCACCTCATGGCTAAATAACATCTACATCCTGATGACTTAAAAATTTATATCTCTCCCCCTTACTTCCCTCATTTGTATATCTAACTAAACTCTAAACTCCTAATCTTGCCCCCACTCTAAACTTAATCCACCTAAGATCTTCCTGAACTCAGTACATGTCAATTGCATCCTTCCATTTGTTCACACCAAAATAGCTGGCATCATCCTTGATCACGCTCTCTTTCACATCACACATTTGATCTGTCAGCAAAGTCCACTGGCTCTACCTTCAAAATATATACAGAATCTGACTGCATTTTAGCACCTCTTCCTCTGGAGATACATGCAGTTCCTTCACCAACTTGAGATCTTTGCTTAAATGTCAGTAAGTGAAGCCTTCCTTAACCACCCTATTTAACACTTGCAAGCCCTACCTCGTGTCTAGCAGTCTCTCTATACCTCTGCCTGCTTTATCTGCTCCCTAGCACTTATCACTGACATACTAGATATTTACTCACTGATTTTATCCATTTTCCCCCAATATAAGCTCCAAGTCTTCTGTTTATTTGCTGTATCCCCAGGGTCTAGAACAATGCTAAGGCACTCAATAAATACATTTTTTTCAACAAATTGTTTCCAGACTGTTACAGCAAGAATGCTATTCCCATAAAAAATCTGATTTGCAAAATATTTGGGAAGAGTAAAGTCACTATAAGTTTACTCTAAAAGTTTGGTGTTTCAATGTCCTTTGCTACAATTGCAGGTTTTCCTATATGGAGATGCTCCTTGAACTCTCAGCTGTGAGATGAAACTAACATTTTTCCAACTTTTACAAATCTACAAAATTTCAGATACCTTTTCTTATTTCAGAACTATTTTTTTTTTTACCAGCTGTTACAGGACTATTACACTGGGAAGCTGCAATACTGTTTCAACTTAATCAGTGTTTCAATTTGCTCTTCCATACAGGAAGTGAATACTTACTTGACTATGCCATATCCCAGACTGACTATAATGACCAGGATTCGAGCCAGTGAACGTTTAACTGCTGAAAGCAGCTCTGCAAGGATCAAGGCACCTTGAACTATGAGAAAGAAGAAAGGGGAAAAAGTGCTATAAATCTAGGTTTGAGAAAAGGTACAATTCTAGAACCAGAATATATTAGTAGATCTCTAACACTCTTCAGAATAAGCACTGGTATTAGTTCTATTAAAAAAAAGACTTCTTCAATTTTTACAAGTATATAAACTGATATAACATAATCTTATTCGTGTGAATAGCAATCTGGCTGTGTTCAATTTACCTTCCCTCCCCACCCCTCACTTACTAAAACCTCAGCAGAATATTTTACCCTACTTGGACAGTTCATAGCAACTAGGAAATATTCTCCCCATTTTTAAAAACTATGAAATATAACTATCCATAGAAAAGTACAACACACACACACACACAATTTTCAATTCATTTTCTCATCTACTATTTTTCAGTCCTTTCAAAGACCAGGGAAATATTTAATTAGTGTAACTTGTAACAATAATTATCAATAATTAAATGATCTGAAGAAAGAGAACTGAATCTATCATAAAAAACTTCAGTACAAAACAATTTCTGTTCACCTTAATAAACTATAAGCACCCTCTTATTTTCTTGGTACTACTATATTTCACCAATTCTTAGATGTATCCCCACCCCCCATTTAACATCTTTAAAAATCAAAGTGTCTCTTATAATCAACGGTATCTTAAAATTAAATTCACAGTATTTACTTTCTTAAATGCATATAATAATGGTGCCTTAAAAATCAATGGCAATTAGATTCAATGATGTTAACAGTCTTTCCCAAAAGTCACTACTTTTGTGAATATATTTGAGTAAAATACTCCTAAATCACTGAACCTGGAAGTTATAAGATTAAAAACAAAAGTCACAAAGTTATTCTAATAATTAAATAACTGAAAAGTTAAACCTACTTAATGACTACTAACCTTAGGAAAAACTGTCACGTCTCACCTGCTGTTCACTCACAAATTGGCATTTTTTGGTTACATACCAGATTCTCCTTTGTATCGGATGTTCTGAAATTCTGCATAGAAGACAGCTTTCTCAAGCATTCCCAGGAAGATGACAGCACCAATCCAAAACTGAATTCTCAGGAGATCTCTCCAGTAGCAGGCAGACCATGCCAGCCACAGAACACCAAACAGGACATACACAATACACATCACCATGAAAAACTGTCACAGAAGTGGGTAAGAGATAAAAAAGAGGATTAAGGCCAAGAGCCAATTTAGCATCAATACACACTCTTAACAAGATATAAAAAATATGCATATCCTACCTTCTACTTGAAAGATAATTATTTTATTTCTTTGGATTTTGATACTAACACACAAAATAATTATCTCCTCTTGAGCAGAGGGAGACTACCTAAGGGCTTGTCATCAAGTGACTGCTCATCTGTATTAATTAGCTTTTCAGCTCACAATGTAAAATTATATAAATGAAAAGAACACTGAAGAAAAAAAGGTGTGGCAAGGAAATGAAACACGACCAAGTGGGCAAACTATAAAAGGGAAAGGAAGAAGAAAAAAAATTGAACAAAGGAAATCTAAAAAATACATTAAGGATATTCCCATAGACACACACACAAACACTAAAAAGGATGAAGTTTCATCATTTAATTACTTTAAGTGGGATCAGAAACTATAGGGTTGTACTAGGTGTACCAGTTAATTATGCCGATTTTTTTCAATACATGGAGTTATACATATGCAATTTGATATGTATGCTATTTTGTTGTATTGACAAGCTTCAAAACTTCATATGTCAAATTTGCTGAAGATGTTAACATCATAGATATTTTTACCCTTAAAAATGTCAAATTTCGTGCCAAAAAAAGAGCATTTGCGGAAAGTTTTAATTCATTACTTTATTTTGAAGAAAAAGTTATCAGATACTTCGGGAAGCTTATGGTGAACATGCTCCATCTCAAGATACTTGTGAACGCTGGTTTAAACGCTTTAAAAGTGATGATTTCGATGTGAAAGAAAAAGAACAGCCAGGTCAACCGAAAAAGTTTGAAGACCAACAATTACAAGTATTGGATGAAGATACATGTCAAACTCAAAAACAACTTGCAGAAAGATTAAACATTGTTCAGCAAACAATTTCCCATTGTTTACAAGCAATGGGAAAGATTTTAAAGGAAGGAAAATGGATGCCACATCAACTGAACGAAAGACAAATGGAAAACTGAAAAGTCATCAGTAAAATGTTGCTTCAACAGCACAAAAGAAAGTCCTTTTTGCATCAATTTGTGACTGGCGATGAAAAATGGACTTATTTTGAGAATCCCAAATGCACAAAATCATGGGTTGATCCAGGTCAACCATCAACATCGACTGCAAGGCCAAATAGCTTCAGAAAGATGACAATACTCTGCGTTTGGTGGGATCAGGAAGGTGTGGTGTATTATGAGCTTCTGAAACCAGGTGAAACCGTTAGTGCTGATCGCTACCAACAACAAATAATCAATTTGAACCATGCTTTGATTGCGAAACAACCAGAATGTTCCAGAAGACACGGCAAAGTAATTTTGCTTCATGATGACGCATCATCACACACTTCAAAACCAGTTAAAGACACATTAAAAGATCTTGCCTGGAAGTATTAACCCACCCACTGTATTCACCAGACCTTGCTCCTTCAGATCACCACTTGTTTCGATCAATGGCACACCCACTTTCTGAGCAGCACTTCAAAACGTACGAAGAAGTGGAAAATTGGGTCTCTGAATGGTTTGCCTCAAAATAAGAAAAGTTTTATGGGACGGTATCCACAAATTACCTGAAAGATGGGGGAAATGTGTAGCTAGTGATGGACATTACTTTGAATAAAGCATATTTGATGTTTCTCTTGAAATTATCGTGTTTTCTTTGATTACAAAATCTGCCATTATTAACCGGTACACCTAGTAAGAAGTGTCCTGCTTTGGATCCTTGAGAAGATGTGAGATTTGAAAGACTCTTTGAGGTACTTTCCAACTCTACAATTCCACACATCATCACCTCTTCATTTTACAGATGAGAAAATGAGGCACAAAGGGGTTCACTGACACTCACAAGGTCACATTCTAGTAAAAAGTGCCAAAGTACAAGCAATATTTTGAGAACTGTTCAGGAACAATTCTTTAAAAAGGAAAATTGCCACAAAACATGGATACTCTTTCAAGTTAATCTCATTTAATGTTGAAGTTAAAGAATATAAATTTACTTACAATCATCAATGGATATTCTTCAAGTGTGAGGTATTCATAGGGACCCTTCAATTCAACAGTCACTGCCAAAACACAGTCCTCAGAGTTAATGTAAACAATGCAGGATTTAAATAAAAACATTATCTGATATTTGTCTGATAAAAATTAATGAAAATTCCAGTGGGTCATTTACTTTTAACCATTTCAATTCTGGCGAATATTATAGGTGTAGAGCACTTTGAAATTCACTAAGTGTTCTCATGGTTTGTGCTATGTCCTGCATAGGTCTCCATGCCTCTGCTACAGTCAATACCTTAAGTGAAAAGCCCTTTGTTCCCATACTCACATCCTTTAAAGACTAGGTTGAATGTAGTTCCTCCATAAAACCTTCTGTGAGCTACCCAACCGGAACTTCCCCATCTCCTCTAAATTCCAAACACACTTCATATATACTTTTCTTACAACAGAGCACTAATATGTTTTGAAAATTACAGCACTTCATTCCTGCATTCTGACTCCCATCTGTTCTCTCTCCTTATATTTTCATATTGTTTTTTATTTTACCTACTTCAATTTCATATGACTTTGCTACATTAATGTATCATTTTTAGAAGGAACTTAAATAATAACAAAGTGTTTAATGAAGCAGAAAAATGAAGTTAACAAATATCTGAAAGACAGATTTGATTTACAGAAACAAGCATATGACTACTTTTAAATTGTAATGGATAAAACTATTTGGATAAATTTTATATTTGATTAACAAATAAAAAGTAGTATCTATCTCCAGAGACACACTAATAAATGCCTATTCAACAAAAATATCCCACTCATTTTTTAAAATATGTTTTTATTGATTTCAGAGAGGAAGGGAGAGGGAGAGAGAGATAGAAACATCAATGATGGGAATCAATGATTGGCTGCCTCCTGCACACCCCCCACTGGGGATCAAGCCCAAAACCTGGACATGTGCCCTGACCAGGAATCAAACTGTGAGTTCCTGGTTCATGGGTCGACACTCAACCACTGAACCACACTGGCTGGGCCCCACTAATTTTTATCAGGCAGAAAGGACATGCCATTAATAAAAATAAATCAGGCCTGTGCACCGAAAGGTTGCCGGTTCGATTCCTGGTCAGGGCACATACCTGGGTGTTGGGTTTAATCCCCAGCTGGGGAGCATACGGAATGCAATCAATCAGTGTTTCTCTCTCACATCTGTGTCCTTCCCCCTCCCCCGCTCCATGACCCCTTTTCCTAAGCATGTCTTCAGGTGAGGATTAAAAATAAATAAATAAATCGGATCTAATACTTTTATGAACAAAAGGAACATCCCATAATAGCAATCATAAAAATGTCATAGCAGAACTGGTTTTTAAATCTATACCTTCTTAATTTAATAAAAAAGCAAATAAAATAATTAGCAAATATTTGTCACATTCTTTGCTTACTCTATGCCAGGTCAGTAAAATACAGCACATGGACCAAATCTAGCCATCCACTTTTTGTAAAGAAAATTTTAATACAAAACAGTCATATCCATTCACTTACATATTCTCTATGGCTGCATTCACACAATGGCAAAGTTAGGTAGTTATAGGAGAGAAAATATTTACTGTCTGACCCTTTAAGAGAAAGTTGACTAACCCCTGCTCTATGCTAAAATAGAACTTAAGCACTTACTATATGATACACACTATGGAAAATAGGGGATGGTCAGATGTATAAGATGTTTTCTGCCATCCTAGTGGATTACCATCTAGAGGGAAGAGAGAGTTAGTTGAAAAGCAACACAGAGAACTGTCCTCTGAGACAGACCCAGAAGAATGAAATTTATATTTTCCAGGATAAAGTAAAAAGCCATCCGGGCAGAAGAAATAACAAAGACAGGTGTAAAAATGCATAATATATTTAAAGAACAAGTAGACTGAGATAACACATAGTACCATTATCATAGCATTTTGCTACAAGGCAACAAAAAGTAAACTGGGACAACTTATAGTTTTATAAACCTTGCTTATAAATGTGGACATTTTATAGGCAATAGGGAGACTTCAAAGGTTTTAATGAAGGGAAGAAAAATGATAAAACTGTTTGAGAGAGAAAACTTTCACATAATGTAGTTCGGTCTATGCTTTAAAGTTTCTTCTTAGTTCCAAACAACAGATGGATAAAACAAAAGAATATAAACTGGAAAACGTGTGTGTGTGTGTATATCAAGACCAAATAATAGCATCTCAGAAATTCAAGAACAGTTTAACATTAGAAAACCAGCTAATATAATGCATCACATGAACAGATTAAATGAGGAAATCTATATGATCATTTTAATCAATACAATCAAAGCATCTGATAAAACTGAGCATTCATTCTTAATACTAATAAAAATATATTTATTTTTGTAATAGGAAGGTATAGCCTTAACCAAATAAAGAATACATTATTTTAAATCTACAGTTAACATAATATTTAATGGTGGTATGTGCCAATATTGTTAAGATAAGGATGGCCACCATAATTGTTTCTATTCGATATTCTCCTTAAGAAAGCAGAGGAGGAAAGGAAACCACAGAGAAGGAAGAAACAAAACAAGACAAAAAAATTATAAGATATAAGAACAGTTAGTAAGCTACTGCAAAATACCAGAAAGAGATGACTTCTATGAACTGGGCAGCAAGAGTGGAAAGGAGAACATCAAGAAAAATTGAGACAGTTGACATACAAAATTGTATTAGTTCCAGGCGTACATCATAGTAATATTATGATTTTGTATCTCAACTATAATTTAAAAATAAATTTTAGAGAAAGAAAAAATATTGAGACATTAAATAATTACCAAAGTCCATTAATTTTTAAATTGCCAGGTTTTGACTTGGTAACCAAGTTTTGACAAGTCATCTCTTTCTGGAATTTTACAGTAGCTTACTAACCAAGTACTAAGAACATGATACTATTAAAAATTTAAAAAGTTGGAGAATCAAATGAAAGGAAATGAAATCTAGAATCTATTATTCTATATAATAAAAGTCTAATATGTAAATTGTCCCCTCGACTGGCAGGTTGACCAGGAATTCGACCACTCGCTATGATGTGCTGACCACCAGGGAGCAGCACAGAACATGGCGGGCGTTGGCAACACGGTGCTGGCAGCGGCAGCGGGAAGTAGTGGAGGCTCTGCCGGCCACAATGGGCCCCAACAAGAGTGGGACTGTGACGGGATGGTGGAGCAGGTGAGCGGGTGGCGCCAAGCCAAGGAGGATATGAGTGGGGCCTAATCGCCCCACAGATGGCAACCAGTGGCAGCAACGGGGGGTGGGCCCACCATCCAGCCTCAGGCGCTGAGGGAACCGGGTGGGGGCCCGATGACTCAGGCAGAGGGGGCCCATGAGGACCTGGGTGCCCAGGTGCTGCCCAGGGCCCAGAGGTCAGCTGGGATCTGCCCTTCCACGCCAGATGCTCTCACTTCGATCACCAGCCAGGCCTAGAGACTGTACCCATGCACGAATTTTGTGTACCAGGCCTCTAGTATATAGTAAGAAAACATATGTGAAGTGCCTAAGACTGTATCTGGTACATCTTGAGTACAGAAAAATATTAATTTCTCTCCCTCAATTTTTCTATGTCAGAACATTCTTAATTAATTATTCCCTCCCTGAAAGCAATTACACATGACTCACCATACATGACACAACTAGATAATAATGCAAATGGTAAAAAGAAATGAAATGTACTTACTGGTAAAAAGATTACTTAGTGAATTTTCTTTTGATGATTCCTTAGAGAATGAAATGCCAATATGTACAATAAAAATGTATGGTGCATCTTGCCAAGTTTTCAATGGATCATGCATTGCCTAGAGAGAAAAAAGGCATTAAAACTTCAAGTCTTAAGAATTAAGAGCATAAGTTAATAATACAGTATGAAAATTATTTCAGAATATACCCAGAAACATGGTTGAGTCCTTCATGTTCATTCATTAAAACAGTAGACACAACAAAACAAACAGGCCTATTGTACATGTAAAAAAACAGGTTAGGTTATAAATTACTAAAAGGCAGGAGATCTATCTTGTTACACACAAAAATCACACATTTTACTTATCTATTTTTCTACAAGGAAAACGTCAACTAAAACCACTAAATTAAATCTCTGTTTAAGTAAGCCAAGCTAGGACACTAGGTTGTATTTTAAAACATAAATATCCTGAACTAAGATTATTTAAATCACCTAAAAAAATAACACCCATGATGATATCAATGAATTAGTGAATTATAAACACTACTTCTTGAATCTAATTTCCCTTTACTCATGGTCTTTCCAAGACTACCAGAATTTCTGCTGACCAGGTCTCACATTTACATGAAATTTAATCTTGGCTAGTCTATGTGAAAAGCAAGAGTCACTGACACGCACAGTCTAGGAAGTGGAGTTACAGCCTCCATGTTTACAGAATTGACTTCTTAGGAAGCATCTGTTCCAAGGCCAGTTAGTTTGTGCATAGCCCTAGGAAAAAGTCTTCAAAGGATTTGTTGCCATAACATTCTAGAGTATGGACCTTCAAAACACAAGACCAAGACTCAAAGATAAAGGAGATGAACATAGAAAATGAACGTCTGCTTCTTCCTCATGTGTGAAAGGAGGTATTGCTACTTAGACTTGAAATTTATTTCCTTATGGTCTTAAAAGGAACTTCTATCCAGAGACCAATGGGTAAGCTTCATTGCTCTATAAAACCCCACAGAGTAGATAATAGATTTTGTACATTTATGCATTTTCCTATGGAATCACAGCTTTTCTCAAATGCTCAAATTATCTTACAACCCAAGAAAAGGCTAAACAAGAGTTTAAAAAATTGTAGTCCATATACAAATCCAAAGTGTCACATAAAGCAGATTAAATGATTTTTCAGCTATACATTTTCTAGGTTTTCTTAGTAACTTAACATAAATGCCATGATGAATCATATATTTATTCCTGTCTGATGGTCCTCTTCTGACAAAATTCAAGAGCAGTTTGTGAAAATATCATTTCCTATTTACCCATAACTGACTGGACCTTTACTGAACTTACTTGCTCATTAACTAATACAACTTGGGTGTAATACACTACTCTGCTATTAATTTCACATTTCTTAAAACTACCTCTTACAAATTTCAAAAGGGACTGAATAATTCTCATATTCCCAAATTTGACAAAGTTTACATTTAATTTTGAAATGATATTTTGACACTGTAAAAATAACATTCATATGGCAGACACTTATTTATTATATTATTTAATACCCACAATAACCCTATCAAATAGGTACCATAAACAGTTCTTTCAATAGGTGTCCTTCAATAGGTGAATGGATACATAAACTGTGGTACATCCAGAGAACTTCTATCCAGAGATCAATGGGTAAGCTTCATTGATCTATGAAACCCTTCAGAGTGGAAAACAGACATTGGAATATTATTTAGCACTAAAAAGAAATTAACTATGAAGCCACAAGAAGGCAAGGAGAACCTTAAGTGCATATTACTAAGTGAAAGAAGCCAATCTGAAAAGCTGTATATTATGATTCCAATTAATTAACATTCCAGAAAATGCAAAACTATGAAGACAGTAAAAGAAATCAGTAATTACCAGGGGCTTTGGAGAAGGGAGGGATGAATAGGTGGGGCATAGGGATTTTCAGAGCAATGAAACTATTCTGTATCCTAATATATATAAAAACCCAGGGTCTGTAAGGACCGACCCTGTAACAACCAACCGAAGGCTTGACCAAACACCGGAAGTCAGTCCTGCAGTCAGTGCTGGGTTGCCGTGGCGACTCAGCACTGACAGCCGAGGGGGCTGCGGATCAGGCCCAGAGAGAGGCCCGAAGAGAGAGGCAGGGTCTGATCTGCAGCCTCTGTAGCAGCTGTTGATCAGCCACTGCCTCTCTCTCTCCAGGCTTCACCAGCAGCCACGCCTCTGTTTCTCTCTGGGCCTCCACGGGGGCTGCTGATCAGCCCTGCCTCTCTGATCAGGCCCGGAGATAGGCCCAAAGATGCTGACTGGCATAGAAACCTGCCAATCAGAACAAAATTGGCCAGCAGGGGAGGGCAGTTGGGGGCAAGATCAGGCCAGCACGGGGAGGCAGTTGGGGGCGAGATCAGGCCAGCAGGGGAGAGCAGTTGTGGGCAAGATCAGGCCAGCAGGGAAGGGCAGTTGGAGGCGAGATCAGGCCGGCAGGGGAGGGCTGTTGGGAGCGAAATCAGGCCGGCAGGAGAGGGCAGTTAGGAGCAATCAGGCAGGCAGGCAGAGGCATTTAGGGGGGATCAGGCAGGCAGGCAGGTAAGCAGTTAGGAGCCAGCAGTCCCAGATTGCGAGAGGGATGTCTGACTGCCAGTTTAGGCCCGATCTCACTGGGCCTAAACCAGCAGTCGGACATCCCCCAAGGGGTCCCCGACTGGAGAGGGTGCAGGCTGGGCTGAAGGAACCCCCCACTGTGCACCTGGCCACTAGTGATACTATAACAGTGTATGTCTGTCATTATACATTTGTTAAAACCCAAACAATGTATAACACAAAGAACTAACCCTAATGTAAACCATGGGCTCTGGTTGATAATGATGTGTGAGTGTTGGTTCAATAATTGTAATAAATGTACCAGAATGGTGGTGGGGGGAGGGGAGTCTGAGTGTGCATCTGTAGAGGGGGTATGTGCAAGCTCTCAGCTTTTTGCTCAATTTTGCTGTGAACCTAAAACTGCTCTAAAAATAAGTCTATTGATTGAAAAAATATTATGATAAGTATATTACTGCTGAAATCAAAACGGAAAAGTGAACTTATCGAATATTAAATCTTTTCTTAAGTAAAGGAATAGTGAGAGGCCCTTTCCTCTAAAATATAATATTTTATCAGAGTAGAGAGGTCTAAACTTGTATCCCTTAAATAGGATTATGAAGTATTCCTTTAGGTTCAATTTTTAGGAAGAATAATCAAAAGGCAGATAATCCTTTCACTTTTTTTTTTACTATAATCTGAATAATCAAAAGGCAGATAATCCTTTCACTTCTTTTTTACTATAATCTGAATAAATATTTCTGAATACTTGTGATATTCAACATCATCTTTCAACCATCTTTAATCACTAAGATAGGACTCAAGCCTTGAGTAGAACTTAAAAGCATATATACGGAAGGTCACTGAATAAAACACAATTTACAAATAGCTAATATGCATACACATAAATGTTCAGTTTTAACAACCATTTTTTAAAAGTACAATTTAAACAATTTAACCCAACAAATTGCATAAAATGCTTTAAATTAAAATAGCCAGTTTGTTAGGAAATAGGGAAACTCAAGTCTTATTTTCTTTTGACCACAAATTACTACAATATTTCTCTCCAGAGCACTTTGACAAAACATAAAAACAGAATTTAAAAATCAATACAGGAACTTGGACCCAACAATTCTACCTCCAGGAATTTAGTTCAAAGAAATATTATAAATGTGCACAAAGATATAATTAGACAGCCTTAGCCAGTTTGGCTCAGTGGATAGAGCGTCGGACTATAGACCAAAGAGTCCTGAGTTCAATTCCGGTCAAGGGTACGTACTTAGGTTGTGGGCTCCTCCCTGGCCGGTGCCCTGGTGGGGCACGTGCAGGAAGCAACCAATTGATGTATTTTTCTCACATCAATATTTCTCTCTATGTCTCTCCCTCTCTCTTCCACTCTCTCTGAAAAAAAAAAAGGAAAAATATCCTTTGGTGAGAATTAAAAAAAAAAAAAGATATAACTAGACATTATGAATGTGACCTTATCCATAACAGTGGAAATCTGGAAACAACCCAATGCACATCAGCTGGGTGTTAATTATAAAAATCCCGGTAAAGTGAAATAGCACACAGACATAAAAAGGTGAAGTGGTGTTAAATGTACTAATTTGTCAAATAAAATGAAAAAAATTACATAGCAGTATATAAAATATAACCTCATCTTTATTAATATGCATGTGTTCTGTGTAATCACATGAAACAACTAGAAAATTAAATTACGAAGAATTTTGTTGTTGTTAAATCCCCACCCAAGAATATTTTTCCATTGATTTTTAGAGAGAGTGCAAGTGGGGAGTGGGGGTGGAAAGAAAAAAAATGTGTGAGAGAGATACAGTGATTGGTTGCCTCCCACCACACCAGGGATGGAACGTGCAACCCAGGTACATGCCCTTAACTGAGAATCAAACCTGCCATCCTTCGGTGCATGGACCAATGCTTTAACCATTTAGCAACTCCAGCCAGGGCAAAAGTTATAGAAGCAAAATGTTCACAAAATTGTTAAATCTAAAAACTAATATATCTACAAAAATATTCACTGCAGTGCTGTTTAAAATTACAAGATAGTGAAACACAAGTGTCCAGGATCTGTTAATAAATTGCAATGTATTCATACAATAAAATACTATTCAGGCATTTAAATAATGATGCCACAAATAGTTACTGAACTGGAAAGATGTCCAAGTTATACTGCTAAGCCAAAAAAGTTATAGTAATACATATTGTAAGATTTCTATTTTTAAATAAATTAAATATAAATATGCACAAAGACAAAAGACAAGATAAATATATTTATACTCTCAGTGTGTGGTAGTATTACGGGTGATTATTTTTTCACTTATGTATATTTTCTAAAATTTTATAGTACTAAATATATACATATGAGCAATAAGAAAAAATCCAGTGGATATTCTCTGCCATGCCTACTTATTTTTAGGTTAAAATTCTGAACAATTATAATAGGGGGTGGGAGGGTGGAGATACTTCTAGAATGGCAAAATAAGGACTTCTGAAAATACACTCACTCATGAAAGCGCCAAGAATATGGGCAAAAACTATCAAAATAAACTTTTTTGGAACTCTGGAAATTCTACAACTGTTTCCTGACGAAAAATAAACAACTGAAGAGTAATCTCAGTAAGAAAAGTAGCTGAATCCAGTAGAAAAAGCAAGCTTGTGGTGTTTTTGTTCACCCTAATCCTATGCCCTGTTCCAAGCTCCTTGAAACCAAAATGCTCACAACTGTAACAACTGTGAAAAACAAAAGTTTGGCAACCACTGGGGGAACAAGTTTGGAGTCCCCGTAAGGCCCAGTTGCCAGAGCTCTCTGGAAGGTGCAGAAAAGCTCCATTCCCAGAACTTAACATTTATATGGCCTCACTCAGCCCATTCAGTGGAGGACCCTGTACTCAGGACACTCCCAAAAACACTCAGCAATTGTGAAAGATCACAGATGCCCCGTCAGTGTTACTGGAGGGGGCATCAAGAGGCTGACTGAAACTTAAAAAGGAAAATTGGAAATAAGATGTCCATAGGCATTTTGAAGAGCTCTAAGCTATCCCTGGAAATCTAGAAGGCAAGGAGCACATGCAGGGCTGTGCATGTATGTGTGAGACTGTGCACACATGACTGAGAGAGGCCTGAGAAGACCCTAATCACTCACCTCTAGCTGATCTTCAGGCTCTGCACAAGAAAGTAAAAGTCCAAGTAGTTTTAAATGGTGACAGAAGTCACACATTAGGCCAAAAATTGCATGATTCCATTTCATGAAATGAACAGAACAGGCAAATCCTTAGAGACAGAGAACAGTGGTTGCTGGTGGGGGGAGGGGGAGGAGGATGGAATGAGGAGTGACTGCTAATGGCTATGCCATTACTTTTTGGGGTGATGCAGATGTTTGGAACTAGATAATAACTGGTGGTTGTCAATATCCTAAAAACCACTGAGTTGTATGTTTTAAAAGAGTAAATTCTGAGATATGTATATGTCTTAATAAAGTTGTTATAAAATTAAAAGCTTAAATCAGTTTTGCAAAAAGCATGACCCAACATGGATAACTATATTATTTCTTCTATATTTTTAACTGGCAAAGTTTTGATGAATTAGTTATTGTGAATTATGAAATTTTTTAAGCATATTTATAGACTTCAATCTATCTTAATTTTTCAAAATCTCTTCCAGTTATATTCTATTATAAGATAATTTAAGGTGGAGTTGAAGGTTCTTTCATAAAAGTTTCTTCCTTTTTATAAGTAATATTTGTGAAAAATAATATAACCGGAACCACTTCAAAATGAAGCTAGAGCTGCCACCCCAGGGGAATTGCCTTACACATCTTATTTCTCAAATCTTTGGAATGGGCCAAATCAACACTGTATTCTAAATAACTGTTTGTAAAGCTATCTGAAAAGCAGAGTGCCAGACTACCACACTAAAAACTAAAGACATTCTTTAGAATTAGCACCACCATGTAGTGAAAGAATAATTTAGCTTATTTGCACTTATAGAAATTGCTCCCTTGATTTAACATCAACAGGAATTCCTTGATTCAATTCCTCCCCTTTTTCATAAATACCCCTTGCCTTTACCTCCCAATCAGAACTCTACTAGGGTTTCTGCCAGAATCAGTGATTCCCAGGATTGCAATTCCTCCTGGATCTCAAATATATTCTTTTGCCTGTCACCTTTGCTTTTATTTTTAGGTGAATATATGTACGGGGTAATAATCACAAAAACAATAAAAAATTATTGCAGAAAATATGAAAAATACAGAAAACACCAACAAGAAAATAAAAATCACTCATATCACCAACCAGGGACAACTATTATCAACATTTTGGTGTACAGCTTCCAGTCTTAAGTTTCTTTTTAAATGTTAGCATATCAAGATAATTCAAAATACACAAACATAAAAAGCTGAATTCCCTTCTACACTTACAATTTTTTCTCCAGTAAAGGTAAGATTTGTTCCATTCTCCTTAGCCTTTAAAACATTAAAGAAAAGAAAATTAATTCAAAAATTTTACTATTTACTCCCAGAAATATTTAACAAGGAAAACAATTACCTCCTGCTTTTCTCCTAAAAGAGGCAATCGATGCACAGAATCCCCAGAAAAGCTCTATGAAAGAAATATAAAACTAAAATTAAAGGTATGTAATAAAATTATATTTCTAAATTCATAAAAATGGTTAAAGCAAAACACGTTAAAACAGTAAATATAATAACACTAGAGGCCCGGTGCACGAATTCGTGCACAGATGGGGTCCCTTTGGTTGGCCTGCAGGGATTGGGCTGAAACCCACAGTCCAACGCCACAGTCCAATGCCACCTGCAGCTCCCACCTGCTGCTCCAGCTCATCCTGGCCCCACTGTGCCTGCCATGGGCTCGTGCCCAATCAGACATATGCTTCGGATGGAGGGATCTTATAGTTCCTCATCATTCTGCAGATAAGGAAAATGTGGCTCAAAACTACAAAGCTTTGGATTTGAACCTAAGCTTCCTACCTCTTTGGTCCACTGCTCCTTCCACCACAACACACTCCCTGGCTATAAAAAACCTACTCTAATTATAACATTTATCTTTCTTACTAGTTATCAGCAGGTGAGGCATTTTCCTTCCTGAGTATTTAGAGCACATATTTCAACTCTGTTAAATTAGACTGAGGAGAGGAAACCATACCAATAGGTACATATGCCAACACCCTGGAAAGATTATAGCAGACCTAAAATTAGGGAACTTTGGGCAACAGTACACAATAAGTAGCTTTCCCAATCAAATCCAGCAAAGGCCAAATGATTCTCCTAGCCAGGGGGATAAATTAGGAGAACAAACAGAAAACCCCCTACTCAATATCACATTGTTCCTAGTTTTCTTTTTCTACCATCCTTCCACCATTACAAGATACTTTCTTTTTCTCCAAGTCCACAAAATCAAAGTTATAATAAGAATTCAATCTTTACAGTTCAATTATCAATTACTTCATTTGCTTATTACTAATTATTCCTTAAAGCCTTATCAATAAACTACTTCTAGTAACTAGACAGAAAACCTAGCTCTCCATGAATTTCCTTTCCTCTTCAAGGAAATTTGCTAAATATTCTGAAGCAATATTTAAATTCAGTAAACACAAAGCAAAGGCTATAATTACAGTAACTATTTTTAACACCTATAAGATATATAATTTTTGTTTTAAAATTTGTGTCTAATCCTATTTCTAAAAGAAGGTAATTTTACAATATAAATCCCACTTATATGTGTAAAATTCAACCCTTTCACTTCAGGTCTATAGCAGTAAAATCTAAAAATGCTGACTTTTTTGGGGATATACCAATTAGATGAGATGACAAAATAATTAAAAACTAGGGGTTTCAAATGTCCATCAATGGATAAACAAGATGTGTTATATATGTACAAGGAAACATTATTCAGCCTTAAAAAGGAAAGAATTTCTGGTACACACTATATGGATGAACCTTAAAAACCCTTTGTTAAGGGCAAGAAGCCAAACAAATATTGTTATGATTCTACTTCTGTGAGATATCTAGAGTAGTCAAATTCATGGAGACAGAAAGTAGAATAGTTACCAGGAACATGTGTCTAGATATTATTGTTTAAGCGTTATAAAGTATCATTTAGGAAGAAGAAAAAGTTCTAAAGATGATTAGTGGTTATAGTTTCAAAACAATGTGAATGGCGCACTTAAAATAATTACAATGGTAAATTTTAATGTTATGTATCTTTACCAATATAAAAAAAATTGGGGGTTTGCTTTTTACACACAAAGTACATCCTCTTTTACGATGAGAAATTATGTGACTGGCTATGCACCAATCAAAACATGCTTCTAACTTATTTCTATCAGAAGATCGAACTAGGGAGCAGGAAACAGATATCACCAAAAATACAGTCATTACATTTTCCATTTTTTTCTATTTCCCTCCCACCACTACCAAACATTACCTGTGCCTTAAAGAGTTCACTACAGTTCTGGAACAATTTTGATGATGTTTGATATTTCCCAGACAAGCCCTTTTTTTCCCTAAGGTCTTCCAAATATTTCTCCATATCTCCTGTCTGGAAAAATAAAGAAATACAAAGTATTTAACTTATTTTCACAAGTAAGATATTTAAAACATATAGATCACCTATTATACAAATATAGTTTGGGGTTTACTATTTTAAAAATTAACAGCAGATAAAAATTCTAATAGTATCCTAGACTGTAATAGTGCTAGACTCTAAAGAAAGGGTAGTTCCTCTAAAAATTCTAGCAAAACTGGGAAACAAACTCTAGAGGGTTTTGTTACAAGAAAATATATTTATATGATTTTTAAAATCTCAATAGATGCAGAAAAATCACTTGTCAAAAGTCAACATCCGTTCATGATTAAAACTCTTAGCAAACTAGGAATAGAATGGAACTTTATCAACTTGATAAAGGCCATCTACCAAAAAGCTACAGCTAACATCATGCGTAACAGTGAAAGACTGACTGCTTCTTCCCTAATATCAGGAACAAGACAAGGATAGCCACTCTTACTACTATTACTCAAAATCACACTGGAGATTCTAGCCAGACCAATAAGGTAAAGAAAAGAAAAGGTAAACAGATTAGAGGGGGGGAAATGGGGGAAAGGGTACCATAAAAACAATATAACTAAAAAATATGTAGAGGGATGTGAGGTAAAATAAGTACATGGTTTTTTCAACTTTGATAGCTGTAAATCTTCCCCCTCCTGGTTTTATTGAGATATAATTGTATATATGTATTGAAATAAATGTCACAATAAATTTGGTTAACATTCATCACCTCAAAAATACATGTATATATTTAAAAGTTACTTGACTAAATTAACACCACCAATGAAAAGATATACTTGTACTCATGATATACTGTTACCCATGATGTTAGCTTGATCATAAGCTAAGATAGAGCACAAAATTGTTGTAGCCATTAATAGCCCACTGCTGATACTGTGAAAACATTCCATTTTTGTGGCTTCCCTAACTAGTTCTGTGTATTTTTCTCAGATATCTACATGCCTAACCTCACCCTCTTTTTTCTAAGGTCCAATATCACCTCTTTATCTACTTGTCATTTCCATAATTTTGTCCCATGACAAAATAACTTTTACATTCTTAACTTATATTACCTATGAAGACTGGATCTGCTAAGCTCCTGACCAATTTTATCAAAAGTTTCAAATATATAAAGTTTTTAACTGTAAATGCATTAGTAATTAATTAGGAGAAAAAGATCAGCCAACAATATTTCAAATTATATTTTGATATTATCACCTCTCTAAATTCTTCAGTGCTTTAGTCCTCCTCCTATTAATCCTACCCAATGTTGTATAACAAATGCAAAAAACAATTACAACACCACAAAAAGGTAATTTAAACCCTAATATTAGGCAGAGATTTAAAATGTTTATGGTTTGAAAAACTGATTGAATGGTAGATATTTTTAAGACCAGTCAGATTATCTTTGAAAAGAAACCTCAAGAATAGTAGGAGAAAGGTAATAAAAAAAATTTTTTTTAAGGAAGAATGAAAAAGGCCTAAAAAAATCCATACTGGAGCCATAAATCTTCAATGCTCAAGTACAGTGTACAATGGTAATTCTGAAAGTATGGTCCATGGACCCTTTCGTTTATGAGGTCTAAGAGGTCAAAACTATTCCCTCCTCCCTTCCTCCTCCTCTTCCTTCTCCTCATCGTATGTTATTTGCCTTGCCATCATCATCATCATCATGTTATTTGCCTTGTACTAATAGTGCAAAAGTAATGATGAGTAAACTGCTGCCCCTTACCAGGAACCAATGCAATGGCACCTAACTGCACTAGTACTCATTGTACTCTTTATAGTAACAAACTTGCAGTTGTGTTTTTTTTAATATATTTTATTGATTTCAGAGAGGAAGGGAGAGGGAGAGATTGAAACATCAACGATGAGAGAGAATCATTGATTGGCTGCCTCCTGCACACCTGACACTGGGGATCGAGCCCGCAACCTGGCTATGTGCCCATGACCAGAATCAAACCCGGGACCCTTCAGTCTGCAGGCCAACACTCTATCCACTGAGCTAAGCCAGCCAAGGCAAAGTTGCAGTTTTTTTTTAAAAAGCTAGTTTTATGTAAGAATGTCCTTGATGAAGCAGTAATCATTATTAAAGTTATTAAATCTGAACTTTAAAAAAATTATTTATTGACTTAAGAGAGAGAGGAATGCAGACAGAGAGAAGGATGAGAGAGAGAGAGAGAGAGAGAGAGAGAGAGAGAGAAACATTGATTTGTTATTCCACCCATCCATGCATTCATTCATTGATTTGTATATGTGCTCTGACCAGGGATTGATCCACAACCTTGGTTTACTGAGACAATGTTCTAACCAACTGAGCTACCCAGCCAGGGCTTAAATCTGAACCTCTGAGTACATGCCTTTTTAATATTCTATGAGACAAAATAGGGAATGTGCAAAATACTATAAATGATTGTGTCAAGATAAAGCACTTTGCAATTGTTTTAACTTACAAGCTAAACTGTCTACTTTTTTCATTTACTTGAAAGAATGACTGACAAACAAGTTATTCAGACTTGGTTAGTTGGAAGCTATTTTCTTGAAAATGGGCAAAGGGAAGCTGTCACTTCAAGGAAGACAACTGACAGTAGTATTGCCAATGATAAAATTTAAATTTTCAAGTAAAAACTGGAATTTTGGAAAAATTGGTATCTGCCTCACCATGAGCTTATTAACTTCCAATACTTAACGAGGTTCTGATGAAACTGAATGGTGATACTGATAAAAATAATTTTGAGTTAATTGTAAAATTAGTAAATATTGGGAAAGTTTCTATTATTTAACCAACCAATATTTTCTAAATGACCAATGAATGATGTTACAAAATCAAAGATGGGTAAAAGTCCATTCAAAGTAAAAACATCCCAATTTAATATAACAGAGTTAAAAAAAAGTTCACTGACATGGTTTCAGATTCCACATTACCACTAACCTTTATGAAAATCTATGTTACATTTGGGTATTGAATCAAAGAACAATATCCACAATTAACTGAAAACAGTTTTAAAATACTATTCCCCTTTTCCGACTACGTATCTGTGTGAGCCTACAGTTTGTGCATGGACTTCAACCAAAATAACATCAAAACAGACTGAGTAAAGGATACAAGATTCCGGCTGTCTTCTACTATACCAGACATTAAATAAAGAGATTTGCAAATATACAAAATAATACTACTCTTCTGGTGGTTTCTTTTTAAGTTTTTTATTAAAATTTTTTATAACATGCAGTGAGTTTATTACTGCTGAATAAATATTTCTCTATTTTCTCATTTTTCTTTTTTTTTTTTAAATATGGAACACTTCACCAATTTGCATGTCATACTTCTACAGGGGCCATGCTATCTTCTCTATATGGTTCCAATTTTAGTATATGCGCTGTCAAAGTGAGCACAGTTTTAATTTTTAATATAAATACAACATGAACAAAGGCTTTTTGAAGTCTACCTAATATTTTAAAATGTAACAGAATTCTGAGACTAGAAAATTTGAGAACTGCTGGCAATTAACTACACCTGCAACTTGGGAAGCATGGACTCTAATTTGTTTTTCTCTTCCATGGCTTCATGACACTCCTTCCTCTCTTGGATTAGGACCTGATGATCTCTAAAGTCCAAGAAAAGTCTGTAATTTTATGTTCCTTACCTTGAAGTTGTAGATTTCATTGTAACAATCAGCACTTTTTAAATACCAGGTTATATTCAAAGATACATCACAAGGTTCTCCATCAACTATAAAAGAAGAATCTTTGTGAATAAAAGATAAACCCCACCACCCCACTTATTTTCTGCTAAAATGAGATATTCAGAGGCCATCTCTTATCTGCACAGAAGGTAATGAAGTAATACATGCAAAAAGAACTGGATATTCTTCATATAAAATTAAGTTACCCACAAAAAGAAAAAGCAGTTAAGCAGTTTTTAAACTTTGAAGCTGTACCTATTTTTATGCTTTAAAACCTTGAAAAATCTGGAAACAATAAAGCAGTTCTAAGTTAAAACCAGTCTTCTATTATCATCCAAATATTTTTTGAGCAGCGCACTTAAATACAGTGCTACATGGCACTGTGATAGGCCAAAGATGGAAATAAGAGGGGGGAAATTAGTAAAACCCTTAAAAAGACTCCATTCTAGTTGGAGAGATAAGGATTAACAACATTAGACATATCACAAGGCAATATTCAAAATAGTTCTGCCAAGGAGAAAATTCATGGTTTAAACCTTGAAAGATACCAAGATTGGGTCAGAAGAACTATGAATAAAAAGCAAACCTGGCTGGGGAAGGCAGAAAACAGCAAAAGCAAAAATAAAAGAGTATTAGATTCTTTTCAAAACCCACCTTAAGAGAAACCTCAAGGAACCTTACGAAATCATAAAAGCCTCATTAACTTAGTCTGGAACACAATATTCTAGTGGACCAAGGCATTGGAAGATTTGGAAGTGATTCGCTGTCTGGGGGGGAAGGAGGGTCAACATTACCTTTTACTTTGCTTCTTACTATAGAAAGGAAAATATACTAGAAATTCCAACTTTATGCAAATATGACAAATAAACATGACTGTACCTAGGAACCTATTTTGGTTCTAACAAAAGCAGCATACCTAAAGTTATAACCTTTCACTTTTCTTTGTTTTAAATTGGTTTTTCAAACTAATGTTTAAATGATACACTTTTACAAGGTTCAATTAAAATACACAAAAATCTGATGTGCTGAACAGAATTTACGGGAATGATAAAAGGATATTGCTAGCTTGCTATGAACTACTCAAAAGAACCATACAGAGCAGGATTAATTAAATAAAAGCCAGTAAGAAGTACCCCTAGCCCGATTGGTGTGGCTCAGCGGTTGAGCATCAACTGTAAACCAGGACAGAGTACATGCCGGGTTGTGGGCTCTATACCCAGTAGGGGGCATGCAGGAGGCAGCCGATCTATGATTCTCTGTCATCAATGATGTTTCTATCTCTCTCTCCCTCTCCCTTCCTCTCTCTGAAATCATTAAAATAATAAAATCAATAAAATAAAACATGCAAAATAAAATAAAATAAAGAATAAAGCTTAAAAAAAGAGAAGTGCCCCTAAAGAGGAGATTTGCAAGGAAACTTGGCTGCAAAAATACTACTATTTATGTTAAAAAGCACCAGTTAGAACTTTGAATGGGTGTCTTTAAGAGATCATGAAAATGGTCCTGCCAGTTTCATGGAAAGCTATATTACACACCCACAAAAGTGTAAGATCAGAGACATGGTAAATATGAGAAAGCACAGAAGTAAAGTGAAAGATCATGTAAATTTTAAGGAGCTGCAAATCCTCCAAAAACAATGAAATGTATGTAGCTTCAAAATATGTAGCTTGTGTAACTTGGCAAAACACCACTAGATCAAAAAACAGGTGAGAAAAGACTGTACATAATAAAAGTAAAAAATAGCATACAGGCTGTAAGAACAGAAAAAGCCCTTTCCTTTTCTTTGCTTTGGCCTTCCACAATTTATGAGAAGCACCTGGTAATTAAACCCCAAGATTATTGGCTCCTCTGATTCAAACAGCCCTTCTGTTCCAACTGCAGGACAAGATAAGCTACTCTCAAGGCTACATTCTTGCATCTCCCTCCTCCTCTCTGTTATTTTAACAACAGGGGAATAATTCATACCAAAGTAGTCTCTAGTTAGTAGAAAAGTTCCTTTCCCTACTCCCCTTCAAATAAGCCTCTTTTGAACTCTTCATTAACTTTTGTTCTAAGCATGTTTTAAAGACGTGGAAAAAATACTGATAAGACAACTCCTTAGGACATCTGTCAGACTGTCTCCTGGAAAGCAAACTAACTTTTCAAGACCACCAGCCCTGGTGTCTGTTCAACTTCAACAGAATCCCCCCTCCCTTCTTTGCAATAGCCACTGCTTAAAAGAGCAAGCAACCTTTGGTTCCCAGCCTTATACTAACAATACTTGGCCCTTTGCTCCCTTGGAAGTAAAAAAAAATTTCCTTTCTGCATCTCTTCTTCTAATTGTGAATTCTTTCACAGCCCCAGTCACTAGCCAAACCACAACACAGACTGTCAGACAAAAGATATAACACTGCTTGCTACCCCTAAAAGCTACTCTAATCTAGTAAATTAACCTCATAAGAAAGCCCAGTGTGTCAGAGTAGATTTGATTTAAATCAAATTTAAGTCATTTATCAGATTATACTGTCCTCCTTCAATCCCAGTAAATCAACTAGAGAAAGGTCCTTTTCTATCACTTTCCTGCTGTCTCAAACAGTGCCTGGCACATAGTAAGTTTTTAATAACTACTTACTAAATTATTAAAAGGATAAAATCATGAAACTATGACTTCCAACCTTGCACTTCTTGGAGATATCCATAGAAATACACATGGATGACTTAGATTTTTATCCTTGATCTTGAAATAGAGCTGCCTATGTTCTCTAAAATAAAGCCAGTTTCAGAAATAAAAGGAAGCTTTTCTTTAATGCACAATGGGATATTCTGGATTCAGTGGTTTTAAAACTGGACAGACTGGTTTTGTTCTATATAACCCCTATTTCCTAATAAAGAATATCTCTGAGTTTCCTCTTGCAAAGATCCAAGTGGTAAAATACTCCTTTTGCAAACAAAAGATACACTATGCATATTCATTCTCAGCCAGTGATCTGACAAACCTACGTCATATGTTCAGTAAACATCCATCAGGCACACAAAAGCAAAATCGGTATTGTCTCTATAACTCAGAACAGATTAAAACACCATGCCAGCAATCAAGCAACATAATCTGTCCAACGATACAGCTGACCCTTGAACAACATGGTCTGAACTGCATGGGCCCACTTATACATGCCCTTCCCCCCCCCCAATAAATACCCATATTGCTTTCATCAGCAGCTAGGAGTCCATGGATGCAGAGGGCTGAATGTATGCATTGGTCTATGCCATTTTATATAAGAAACTTGAGGATCCTTTGATTTTAGTATCTGTGGGGGTCCTGGAACCAATTTATCCCCCAGAGATACCGAAGAAGAACTTAAGTTTTGGGGGAGTCAAAAGTTATACATGGATTTTTTACTGTGTGGGGAGTTGGAGCCCTTGACCCCCTCATTTTTCAAGGGCCAACTGTATAAACACCAGAAAAACAAGAAAAAAAAAAGAAAGTTCACACAAGTAAATATTCTGAAGATTATTCAGTGAAAGGACATTAGTTATCCCTCATATGTTAATTCCTAGATAGTGGACTATTAAATTTCAGAACTTATATTGAGAATAAGTCAACAGAGGTAGAAAAGAAGTCATTTAAAAGTTTAAAGATCACTCAAAAACTCAAACAAAAACTTCATAAATGCAAAAACTCACATTTCAGGAAGATAGTGGTATTTTTGAAGAGGATCTTTCCAAAACTAAAATAATTTTTTCCCTGCAAAGATAAAGGAGAAAGGTAATTAGCATGAGAACAACTCCCAAGGTAGAATATAAATAGTATAAAAAGCTAAATTTATAAAATGTTGAAGTTTATTTTCTTAACAAAAAAAGACAACTATAGCCTCCCTTTTAGTAAAATTCCACGATATCCAAACTGCAGGATTTTGATGCTTCGTACAGATATGATTCCCCCCCAACACACACTCCCTCAGGCTATGAGGCAAGTACTCTAGAAGGAAGACTGCAAGAAATCCCAACTTAAATAGTCACAGGAGGTACTCCGTAATCAGCTCATCCCCTTTACCCACTCATCACTGGCCAAAATAACCAATCATAAAATATATATATATATATATATATATATATATATTCAATGAGAAGATAGCCAGATTTAACTCATTTCAGTAACAAGTAAACACCTAAATTTAGAACCTAAAGTTCTCCACCAAATGAACAAAAACTATCATGCTTGCCATATAAAATCTCAAGTAAGTTTTGGACATTTCAACCAGTGAGCAGAGCAGAATAAAACAAAAAGGCCACCGTGGTTTTAGTAATACCCATACTTTTCCGCATTTCCTACCTGCATCTGGTTTTTGTCTGCTCACAGGACGATAGCTCTTATTCAAATTAAATTTAAAAAGGGGGAAGGGGACAGACAGAAAAGGTAAACCTATCTCGTTAATTGTCCAAAAGAAAGACTAGCCTTATTACCATATCAAATTTTAAAATACTATGTCTTCCACTTTAGTCATTCTAGTATTACAATACATTTTGTTAATACCTAGGGTTCCTAATCACACGGCAAAACTTAGAATAACCATTTCAAAGTTCAAACGAAATCATACAACTTCGTACGTAAAACTATCCAGCAACAAAAAAGTGCAGAGGGGAAAAAAGAAAGACGCCTGTTTACATATCCCAACCCGGGGTCACTGAGTTCTGTAAAACTTCAGCTGGAAGAGAAACCACTCTCGACCTCCACATCCCGTTTACCTGTCTCAAGCCAGGCACTGTAAGTTCTCTGACTTGGCTACGAAACCGTTCACCACTCTGCACTCCAGTTGTGGCCCTGACACTCCTGCTCATCTACAGAAACTCAAGGCTTTCCGCTCCAGGGAGGTGGGCCCCAGCGAAGCAACTACAAGGACGCTCCCGGCGATCCCACCCCTTTGGAAGCGGACTTTTGCAGAACCTTCATGGACCCCTTGGGCCGCCGTAGCCCCACCCCTTGTTCCTCCAGGTTCAGTTGCTTCGGAACACTCACCGACGGTACTGGAATGTGCCACTTGGACCGATCGGCAGCAGCGACGGGTACCGGTCCTCCGCCCAAAAGCGACAATGGGGACGGTTGAGCCCCTAGAAGAAGAATGACAGGCAGCACCTGAAGCCACGCAGCCGCCGCCATCTTCACAGCCTTGGAGCGTCTACCGACAGCATTTCACCTTCTTCCGGCTCGTCCCGCCCTCTTCCGGCTCTGCTGGGGAGGGGGAAAGGCGAGGGTCGGATCATCCGGGTCTTCGCACCCTCGCGAGGTTCGTTTGTTTTGCGACTCAGCGGCCCCTCCCTCCTGATGTCGTCACTGCTCGGTGCGAGGCTTTGGGCAAACTGCGCAGGCGTCGATCTATCATAACCTGGTCACCTTGGTGAGTTAGGATGGTCTCCAAAAGCCACTCCGCCTCAGTCAGCTCTTCTCTCTCCCAGCCCTGCACAGGGTTTGGGGACGAGGCAAACACCCCATTAGTGTTTGAGTCTTCACCTCCTGTTCGCTCCTGCCCCTTATCCCGTCTAAGTCAAAGTCAGACTTCAGGGTCAGAAGTCCGGGAAAGCCATCATAATCTGGCTGCCTGTTTAGGGTCTAGTAGTGAGTTATCGGTGTCTGGACTTAATTAAGCAAAGACTGGAATTTGGCAGTGGTACAGTATAAGCGATTCCTAAACTGGAGAATATAATATATAACCTCTTTAAAAAGCCCCTTCTAGCCCTGAAAAGTATGACGCTACTGTAGAGTCTGGGCACTTCCCACTCAAAATCTAAGACTGGGAGGGAGTGGGTCGGTTTTCTGTATATGGCGTGACCGTCACTGAGATACCTGCAGAAGCTTCGCCACAATCAGGCAGGCCATCTAGGTACTTCCTGGCTTTCATGCTCTTAAAGTTGTCATCCGCTAGAACTCTGCATACACGCCCACTCTGCTGCAAAAACAGTTTCGGTTTCTAAGGAAAGCAGTTTCTCATGGGCCACTCATTACCAAGAAAAATTTGCCAAATAAAATAAGTCTCTATAGAAACACTCGGCTGGGCCTGGAAATTCCAGGAGAAAGAGTCGAATTGTCGCTCCTTAAGTATTTGGAGGGGACTCCCATTTCCCAGAAACCTGACGATGATGAAGTGCTGGTGATAATTTAGAAAGAGGGCTATCCCCGTTTTGAAAAGGTCGCCCAGGGACTTGGACTGAGAGCCTGTAGCCTGTGAAGTGACTTGGAAACCATGGAAGTATCCGAAAAAGAAGAAATCAGGTAAAGACCGAGCGATTCTGCAGGGACTGACTCCCGGGCCCAGGGAGACAGGGGATAATAGTATGGAAGGCCTGCAAGCAACATTCTGGCTTTGGCGTTTTTATTGTTTGATTGCACTTCTTATTTGCATGCTTTATATTTGTGCATTTATTCTATCGGGGTTTTTTTTCTCACTTCCCTGGGGATTAGTTGATATTAATAGCTAGACCTTCATAAAATATTTTCAGGATGGTTAACAAAACTGGAAGAGTTGTGATCAGAATTCTAACACATGAATTTCAAGCATGTTGCTTACAAAGTTCCACTATTACCACCTCTTCCCATGTCATTCTTCAAAGCTGGAAACAGAAGGCTGCCAATTTCTTGATCTTTGCACACTTAATTAAAAGAAACAGTAACATAGACTGAGTCAGTGAAGGATTTGATTACTTCCATGATAAATCATTTTTTAGTATGGCCAAGTATATCTGTTTGGACTTGTTTTCATATTTTGAAATTGGTGTTCAATCACAGCTTTAATTATGGACATGCTGGCCATAGCTGCATTCAGCCACATCTCTGTATGAAATCCAATGTTTTCCCCCTTTTAATACCTTGTAGTTGTTAATGGGCATATGTTAAATACATAATCTCAATTAGCAATATATACATACATTTTGTTCATGTTCTAGTCCAGAACCAGCTTTTCTGGAAAGTTGGTCTTAAAAAACACTGATACCTAGGTTGTCATCATCATCTTAAAAAGCTAAAGATTTTTCTTCTACACCTGTTTCTCTTCTTATTCTAGCACCTTGCACATAACTCCATTGTAGCATTTGTCAGGTTGATTTGTGATTGTTGGTTAGGCTCTCACAGAAATCATGGATACTGTCTTTAGTATCTTTCTCAGAACTCAGCGTTTAGTAAGAAAATTCTGAAAATATTTTGTTGAATAAGTAAATGGATTGATTGGTTTTTGTTTGTTTGATTTGGGTTTTTTTGTTTGTTTTTGCTCCTTCAGATTTTATTGTTGTATTCATAGCCTTCACTAATTATTTTATTTTATACATTTAATTTATTGGGGTGATATCTGTTAATTAAATTATATAGATTTCAGGTTTACAGTTATATAATACATCAACTGTATATTGTCTTGTGTGTTCACCACCCCAAGCCAAGCCTCCTTCCATGACCATTTTTCACTCATTATTTTCAAAGAACCCTTCCTCATAAGTGACAGTGCTCTTTTTCTACTGCTTTCAGAGTAATCCTGGAACTTCAGGTTTTGTTCTTTACCGTGGATGATTTCTAAAAGGATCTCACACTGTAGCACATGTTATTGTGTTATGTTATGGCCATGACACGATTTTGCATTGCAGAGGTTTACTTCTCATGTTCATACTGTAGATAGAGAGGTATAAATAATGGATTCACAAACCCTATGTAAAATAACTCTTAAAAAATATCTGTTTATTTAGTGTTGAAGATGAAGCTGTGGATAAAAACATTTTCAAAGACTGCAGCAAAATTGCTTTCTACAGGTAAGGAGAGGGAATTAATTCCTTAGATCAAAATATTTCTGACATTATTTCAAAACTGATGTTTAATAAATTTTGAGAACTGATAGACTTTATAAGGAAAGAACCAATTAGGAAATTTGGTGATTAAAGAATTTATCCCAGACATGTGCCTTTAACTTTATATACTTACTACTGTAGTATTTTTATCTTTATTGTTGAAAGTATTACAGGTGACTACTGTCACCAGTAGTATTTAAATTTTCAGTAAATAGGTAGTTTATTTTAAAAGTCAAAGCATTTTTAAATAATGTTAAAACTTTGTCTTTTAATAGATAATACATTTCCATGGTTCAAAAATCAAATAATATGAAAAGATATACATTGAAAAGTTATGTTCATTCCTGTTCCCTTACACCCAATTCCGCATCTTGTCCTTATAACCAGATTAATTTCTTATTTATCCTTCCAGTAATTTTTGTGACTGCATATATTCTTATATCACCATTCTTCTTATACCAAGTAGTTTTCTATCTACTATTGTGTACCTCTTTTTTTTTCTGCTTCATAGTTTATTCTGAAGAGCTTTGCATGAGTATATGGGGATTGTCCTCTCTTTTTACAACTTTATAGTATTCCATTGGGTAAATGTAATATAATTTATTCAGTTTTTCTTATATTGTTAGGCTTTGGGGCTGTTTTAATATAATAGCTCTGCCACAATGAAAAGCTATACATATGTCATTTCCTACACATGCAAGCGTATTTATAAGATAAATTTCCTGGAGTGGGATTACTGGGACAAAGAGTAAATGTATTTGAAATTTTAGCTATTACCAGTTATCCCTCCATAAGACTGTATCATTTTGTACTTCCATCATCACTATATAAGATTGCCTGTTTCCCCAGAGCCTTATGTGATCCTGAAAGTATCACATATTAAAGCTTCCTAATTTATTCACACTACTCTGGAGGAAGAAAATTCTATCATTTTAATTTGAACAAGTACCTTAGAGGGAATTGTATAGTTTAACTCCTTGTTAAACTACTAGATTATGTTGATTTCTATGAGAAATTACAGAGTTCCTATTAAAGTGTACATTTCATGGAAAGAGGGAGTGAAATTAATAAGCTAATAAAAGTCATCTATGAAAACTGCCCCATCTTCTCAGTAAAGAGGACAAAGGACCATCTTTTAGTAGTGTTACGTTATAAACACTTTTATTAGTATTTTTCTTGTTACTACTAATTTTATTAGCACTCTTAATAATAAAGTACTCCTGTTAGTACTTAATTGGAATACTATTACTGTCTGTGCCTAATTCACTTACTATCATAGTAAATTTTAATTACTTGTCCCTGGTAATATAGTCTATTGAATGTTGACAGTCACAAATAATTCTCAGGCTTCTGTACACTTCACATCTGTAGGCGTCAGAAACAGCAGCTCTCCAAGAAGTCCACCTATCAGGCATTACTAGACTCAGTCACAACAGGCAAAGACAGCACCAGGTTCCAAATCATCAATGAAGCAACTAAGGTGAGATACAAGTATTTTCTATAAAGAATTATTTATTTCTACATTTATTTGGGTTCAATGAAGTAAATTTCCACAAAGGCTAATTAAAACTATGTATGTTTTAAAAATAAACTTTGTTAGGGAAGTACTACAAACTTCTTCATATCTAATTAATATTACTTTAAAGTAACATGAATATCAACAGTATAGGTTGCCTGTATATCAGATGCTTTTCTGGATGTGTTACAAATGTTATTTCCTCTTAAGTAGTCTTCATCTTACATCTCAAAGGCTTGTCATATTATCCCCAATTTTCAGATAAGGAAATTAAAGTCTAAAAAGTCACTTGCTCAAAGTCACAGCTGGTAACTAGAATCTTTACTAGTGACAGCTACTGACCAGGATTTTCACTTGCATCTGTGGACTCTATCAAGCGATCATCCTCTTTCTATCACTATTACACAATATACAGCTGATCGTGCAGCCTAAGCATGGTACAGATTCAGTGAATGTCCAAACCTCAAATTGTGGGTGGGCAAGAGGAGCAAGGTACTGTGCAGTTGAAAAACCTAAGCCAGAAATGGCCCATCTCCTGAGCTGCTTCACTGCCAGATCACCTTAGTTATTATATGCTGAAAAGATTAGAGCAGTATTATATTCTAAGTTCTTTTCCTCATCTGTTGAGTCACCAGACTACTTCAGATGGGCCAATACAGATGGGCTAGTTATAGAGGAAGTGCTATGGACTGGGCTAGGAACTGTGACTGTGCACAAACACCTGTTGCTCCTAGCTTGACCCTCGTGTTCAGATCCTCTGCCATCTTTGAAAAGCATCCTAAGCTTCTAAGGCCTCCCAGACCAATCTGGCTTAATTGGAAACTCATAAAACTGAAAGACATAGTTAAAACCATGTTGTCTAGGTCCCTAATAGCTTGGATAGTAACTCCACCCATTCACTGAAAAATACCAGTTCTGAGAAGCAGATGGAGACAAAATCCCCACTTTCACTGCAAAGCTGTGAGAGGTCTCCTGGCAACTACCATAGCTCTGGTTCTATAGTACCACACTGAGGAATCTCCTCTGAGAAGATAGAACAAAAACTACCCCGCAAAACCCGGTTCTCTGTAACATTTGTAAGGCCTTTAATTTAGAGCCCCAACTTATTCTCAGACAGAAGGAGTAATTACACAATGAAGAAGGCTACCTTCCTTAAGAAGTGTTACATATTTTAGCTTATTTCATAGGTGTGGAATTTTCTAACATAGCTTTCTTTCTTTTTTCTTTTTTAAATATATTTTTATTGATTTCAGAGAGGAAGGGAAAGGGAGAGAGAGATAGAAACATCAATGATGAGAGAGAATCATGGATCACTTGCCTCCTACACGCCCCATACTGGGGGTGGAGCCTACAACCTAGGCATGTGCTGTGACTGGGAATGGAACCATGACCTCCTCCTGGTTCATAAGTAGACTCTCAACCACTGAACCACACCAGTCGGTTTGACATAGCGTTCTTGCCTGAATTCAAAATAGAGACTGGAATCATATCAACTGTTCTGTGTTCTCTATTCCTGTTCCCTGTCCCCAACTTCTGTTTACTTAAGGATATAGTTATGGTGACAGTACACTTAGTTTATCTCTTTTAACTACACAGATGCGACGGTTAGCCTTTCTCCAAAATTGAGTGCTGCTTCTTATACCACCCTTTTTTTTTCTGGAGGAATTTGACCCCTTTGAGTTCTCAGCTCATGATATCCCTGAAGTTATAGATCCTCTACTGCTGATTGAAGTCTCCCAAGGTATACATCCTTTTGTAGCCTAATTTGATAGCTGTTCATGGGGCAGCACTAATTTCTTTCCTAGAGAGCCACCAGATATTTGTGTGTGGTCTAATTGCCTGACACCCAGTCAAACACCTGTATTCAGGGTCAGCAGAGACAGTTGGCTCCAGGAAATGCAAGGAATCCACCAGAGACCTTCCAGGAGGCATTAGGCCTCCTACCAAAAGTCAGGTACCTTTCCTGTGTCATTTTCTCTGTCATTGTTCATTTTCCTTTCTGTCCTCAATGTGTCTAACCCTACAGAGTTGTAGATGTCATCCCTTTCCATCCTTGGGGAGGCTTATATTGAGCACCACCTGAACAATCCAGTGTCATGATGACGCATGCTGAGGAAAAGTAAATAAGGCAAAAGCACCCTGTATACCAGGGTGGTCCAAAATGAAAATTCTCAATATAGCTTGATGCCCATGTAGTTAGTGGTAGATTCCCCACATACGGCCTTTTTCAGACTATAGATCAGTTTGTCTGCACACACCTCTCTTTGGATCCTGAAAATGTGAGGGATAATGCTGTCAGATCAGGTGCTAGAACCAGAACTCACCAGATCTTGGATATCTTCAATGGAAAAGAAACCACAGTCCAGGAGGACTCACAGGATCTCGGCACAAGACAGCACATGGCTCACAAGGGTCAAACTGAGGAGCCCAACAAGCAAAGACAATTTATCCAGATGTCAGCAACATGGCTCTCAAGACTGAGAACTTCAAGGACCCCTTGAAACAGGCCTTATTTTCAGGTATTGGAAACATCAGGGCTACGTACCCTGATCTCGGGCAAATGCATGCAAATGTATATGTTTTGGGAGGTCACCCTGAAATTCTGAGCCAAACTCCATTTTAATGAGATGACTGATAGGAATTTAAGACCTTATGCCCTCTGTCAGTTTGATAGGGGCAAAAAAAGATCCAGAAAGTAATCTCTAAAGTTGTCTGAGCCTTGTATCTCGCTTACTGCATAGTCAAGGAGTCTCTGTTAGAGCTTGTTTTAGGGATGAGATTGGTGTTTTATGGTGATTTCACATTAGCCTATGGTATGGGTGTGGTCTGGAGGTTTAAAACAAGCTGCATATATCCACTTATTCAGAATAACAACTTTTTATTTGAGGTTCAGAAAAATAGAGCCCAAAGTGTAAGAAGATCCTTTTCAGCTCATAGCTGTAGTTCTCAGATTTCACTGACGAGACAGATTCTGACAAAACCAGCACTCTTAGTGCCAGCCTCCCCCACACCTTTAAAACTCTTAAAGCAGTAACCTTGTTAGCAAGATCCGTTGTTAATTTTTGAAATCCTTCTTCCCAATCTGCCTTTTAATAAGCAACCAGAAAATAACCAGGCTTCATTCAACAATGTCTTAGTCAGCTCAGGCTACCATAACAAAATACCATAGAGTGGAGGTCTTAAAAGAAAAGGCATCTATTTCTCACAGTTCTGGAGTCTGGGAAATCCAAAACCTAGGTGTCTGTTGAGGACTCTATCCCTGGCTTATAGATTGTTACCTTCTTGCTGTATATTTACATGGTGGAGAGAGAGCTAACTTTCTGATCTCTTCGTGTAAGGGCACTAATCCCATCATGACCCCACCCTCATGGCCTGATCTAAACCTTATCACCTCCCAAAAGCCCCATCTCCAAATACCATCACACTGAAGGTTAGAGCTTCAATACATGAATTTGGGGGTGGGGGGGGGGGGGAGACACACAATTCAGTCATAGCAAACATGATGTTTCTGGGACACAATAATCTATATATATAAAAGGCTAATATGCAAAGTGTCCCAACGGGAGTTTGACTGGGAGACCGGGAGTTCTATCACTCACTATGATGTGCGCTGACCACCAGGGGGCGGTGCAGAATGAAGGAAGGCCCCAGCTGGCAGCCAGGGAAGGGAGGCCTCGGCTCGCAGCCAGAAGGCCCTGATCAGCCCTGATTGCCTGCCAGGCCTAGGGACCCTACCCATGCATGAATTTCGTGCACTGGCCCCTAGTGTTATAATACAAGCTGAAGTATTACCCTGTGTATTATCTCCAGGTCATGCTCTGGACATCTAGCCTTTGAAGAAGAGCTGGTTGCAGGTTCAAATGCATATATTTTCTCAGTAGAGTCCCATTGTAGTATCTTGCCTATTTCTGATGATAGAATAATAAGGTAGATATTTAATAAAGAAGTTTACAGAAGAACATCTAAAAAGAAAAGAGTTATCAAGCACACCTGGACAGGCTAATTGTACTTGGAGAATGGGCATTAGCCTGGCATGAACTGGCTAACATTCTCTATAGAGAATCGGTGCTTGCAATAAACCAACTGGCTGCAACTATAGAAGGGACAGTTGGTGCCCCACGGCAGTTTAATTACATTTTAGATCATTCTCTGCATCCCTGGAGGTCTTGATCAAGAGGTTATTGCTGAGAGAGGTTTTTGCTCACTCTTCTAGGCCTTTTAGGTTAACTGACATCTTTTTTAGAACTGTTTTTTGTTGTAGTGGTTTCAGTTTTTTACCTTCAGTGAAAATTTGACCAGGATTGAAAAACAGAGACGACCTAGTCTTATGACATCAGAGCAAGGAAATTTATGCTGTCTTCTGAGTCTAGCTAAAAAGCTATATCTTGTCTTTGACCTACTTCATATTGCTAATTTTGATGCTTTCTCAAGACATGTTTACTTTCTTTTGCAGCCTGTTTGCAGGTTTTCAACAGAGACAACACTTCTAGCAGCTTCTCCAAGGATGAAGGGATATATCTGAGAACCTCTGTGAAGTAACCCCTTGCCTCTTCATCTGAGCCTGATGAAAATAGGACTTTGCCTAACCAGTTGCCTCCTCAGCAGATGAGGCACAACTACCATTTTTAACCAACACTGTTTCTGCAGAAATGGCCAGGAACAGGCAGCTAATTTGGAAACTGGCCAAACAATCAGAAGCACACCTAGACAGGCTAATTGAACTTGGAGAATGGGCATTAACCCGGCATGAACTGGCTAACATTCTCCATAGAGAATCGGTGCTTGCAGTAAACCAACTGGCGGCAACTATGGAAGGGTCATTTGGTGCCCTACAGCAATTTAATTAAATCTTAGACCATTCTCTGCATCCCTGGAGGTCTTGATCAAGAGGTTATTGCTGAGAGAGGTTTTTGCTCACTCTTCTAGGCCTTTTAGGTTAACTGTTCCATAGAGTCTAGTAGAGAGACCTGGTGCCAGAGGAAAAACAAGAACTCTGTCCATCAGGGAGAACTTAAAGTCATAATTTCCCTTTTTAATACCCACTGCCATTTAAATATATGTTTTAGGGGCATTTGTTAATTCAGTCACAGTCTCTAGTAGTTGTGATTCCCAGTTCTGGGTGAACAAAAAGTTTTTTGGTTTCTTAAAAATATTTTTTAATTGATTTCAGAGAGGAAGGAATAGGGAGAGAGAGGTAGAAACATCAATGAGAGAGAATCATTGATTGGCTGCCTCCTGCATGCCCCCTACCAGGGATCGAGCCTGCAACCCAGGCATGTGCCCTTCATCAGATTAAACCTGTGTCCAAAGGCTGACACTTGATCCATCGAGCCAAACCAGCTAGGGCAAAAAAGTTTTGTTTTAATATTATTATGATCAAGCCACTATTTGAATACATAGTCAAGACTGTTTCTATTGCCATGATTTTTACAACCTAATATTTTTGCCCATATGGCCAAAAAAACTTGACTTATGGATGACAGACTACCAGGTTTTGTATTAAGTATGGGAGAAATCAAATAGGAAAAGGGAATTAATACTCTTTCCCAAACTATGAGAGATAAACCTCTGAATAAAGGTTTATGAAAAAACAGAGACTTGTACTAAAAGGAACCGCCAAAATATATTCCTTTCTCTGAGAATTTATCTCATCTTCTCTGTGTAGGTGGACATTTACACATCTTAAATTCTTTAAAGGAGTAAAGCCCATGCTGTCTCACCTCATTTAAAAGGTTATAGATTTCTTTACTTATTTTACATGAATCCATCTTGCTGCAATTTGAGTGTAACTGCTACTATTATCTAAGTATTAACACTAAATTCTTAATTAAAGTGATCTAACTTAAATATGTTAACATATTTTTTCATTGTCATTTTCAATCATCACTAATAAGAGGAAGAGAATGGATAATTTATTTGTATATTATTGGTTTTTTTAAAAATATATTTTATTGATTTTTTACAGAGAGGAAAGAAGAGGGATAGAGAGCTAGAAACATCAATGAGAGAGAAACAACGATCAGCTGCCTCCTGCACACCCCCTACTGGGGATGTGCCCGCAACCAAGGTACATGCCCTTGACCAGAATCGAACCCGGGACCCTTCAGTCCACAGGCTGACGCTCTATCCACTGAGCCAAACCGGTTTCGGCATTTGTATATTATTGTTTAATAAATGTCTAGACAGGTCCCTAGAGAAGAGCAGGAATATCTAGAAATTCTTAATGTTTTAGATAGAAGAATAAAACATTCATGTTCAGACTTTTTAAAATATATATTTTTTTATTGATTTCAGAGAGGAAGGGAGAGAGAGAGAGAAATATCAATGATGAGAAAGAATCATTGATGGGCTGCTTCCTGCATGCCCCACACTGGGGATTGAGCCCACAATCCAGGCATGTGCCCTTACTGGAATGGAACCCGGGACCCTTCAATCCACAGGCCAACGCTCTATCCACTGAGCCAAACTGACTAGGGCCAGACTTTTTGACATAGCAAGGAAGAATTGGGCAATAACTGCCAGTTAAGAAGCCCAGGGAAGTGGTTCATAAACTGTCATCCACAGAGCCCTGAGGCTTCCATGGAGGTGTCTCACACTCCATGCAGAGAGGGGAGAGGGCTTAAAGGTCGGGGTTGTGAGCTACTCCCCACTATCTTCAACCTGAATAGCTTTTCTTATTGAACTTCTCAGAGTCCACTGCTGTTTAAAAAAAATTTTTAAGCCACTAAAAACAGCATGAAACAGATAATAGGAGCAAATGTATACTAAGGAAATTATGTGCTTGGAACATGAAGCTATGTTGGTGGTAAGAGATAAGATTGAATCTAGATATTGACCTTAAAAAGAGTTACCTAATTGGAAAAATTGGCTTGCTTAATTAAGTTAAAGACAACAAAATGGGGCTTTTTAAGTTTGGTTGCATAAGGTTATTGTGTAAAAGCAGGGTTATTGTTACATCCTCTCATGTAATTCATATTTCCTGGGATGCAGCTTCAAGAACAAAACATACAGACCAGTCTTTGGTTTAAAAAAAATTTTTTTAAAGCGATTTCACTAAAATAGTAGGATCTCTGAGTGCATAAATCAGACACAATTTGTTAATCATATATAGACAGACAACCCATGTACCCTCTGCTTAACTTTTTTTTTTCCCCCCAATTTTTGCCTCCCAAAGTTCCTGACGGCCCTGCTCAAGTCCGTCTTCCTCTGGAGCGATTTCCCAGAACCCCTCTCCTTAGAATCATCATTAATATTCCCCTTCCTTGTTCTCCCACAGCACATTCCTTGTCCTTCTAGCTCATCATAAAATGCTTTATGTTTACTATGTATGTTTTGTCTCTAAATTGCCATCTCCCTAAGAGTACAGCCATCTTTTTCACAACAAACAGCGCATCACAATATTAGATACCAAATACATGTTAGTTGAATTGAATTTGGGAGGGCAATAGAAATATATGTCTAATTTTGGAGAGAACGTGTAATCTAACGGGATTTTAGTTTTATATTTGGACACATTTTCAAATTTAGAATTCTGACAGCACAATAATTCAAATATATAAAAGAACTTTAAACACCTAATCAATAATTACAGTATGATAGGGGTGGGGGGAAGAGGGTATGTTGGTCAAAGACTACAGACTTTCAGCTCTAAGGTGAATAACTTCTAGATATCTAATGTACAGTATAGTGATTATAGTTAATAATACTATATTGTATACTTGAAAGTTTCTAAAAGAGTAGATCTAAAATGTTCTCACCACAAAAAGATGATAATTATGAGACATGATGCAAGTGTTAGCTAAGGCTATGGTGGTAATCATTTTGCAGTATATAAGTGTATCAACACATTGTAAACATTAAATTTATACAGTGTTATATACCAACTAGAGGCCCAGTGCATGGGTAGGTTCCCTAGACCTGGCCGGTGATCAGGCCAATCAGGGCCTTCTGGCTTCCGGCTGGGGCCTTCCTTCATTCTGTGCCGCCCCCTGGTGGTCAGCGCACGTCATAGTGAGCGGTCGAACTCCCGAGGGGACAATTTGCATGTTAGATTTATTTATTACATTTCAATAAGTCTGGGGCAAATAATTACAATATTACTACTACTATAACATAACCCTGTCTTTGAAATGTCTGTAAAAGCAGCCACAGCCACTGCACTATTTACCTGGTCACTCTTCAGTGTCATGTCACCATTTAAGTGCCCTGACTACTTTTCTGTATTCCCCAAAGTGAGGTTCCAGTAACATCACTTTTTTGGCTGCTGCTTTGATAATTCTCCTACTTCCTATCTTACTTGCACACTGTATCTGCTCTATACTACTGGTATGTCACACAACCTACCCAGCTTAGCCTTTCATTTTACAGACATTATAGTAACAATGTTCCCAGTGATAACCGAATTTGTCATCACACTTAATGAAGGGTTTGCAATCCACCAGTGTGCCATGGCACAACAGTTGAAAAACACAGTCTTAAAATAGTTCTCTGATCTAAATGCCTCATTTTGTAATCTTAATGAAGCCCCTTCTACTCTCTTGGTTTTTGTTGTTTTGTGTCTTATTTTCCAAATCCTGTATTCTCTTTATAATCCTATGTTGCTTCCATCTCCCATTGTAAGCAAAATTTTACCGAAGTTGCCAAGCCTCCTAATAAAGCTGAGAAAATACCAGCCTCTACCAGGCCGTGAGAAAATACGGCCTTGAGAGAGTTCCCAAGGCCGTACGTTCAGATGTACAGGAAGAACCTTGATTTTAATGTAACAAGCCCCATATATCTATACTAGAGAGCCCCAATGACCACTGTTTTACTCTCTATTCTATTCTATTCTATTCTATTCTATTCTATTCTATTCTATTCTATGGCTTGTTACCCTTCATCTTTCATTCAGCTGGAATCCAATTACTCTAGTTTTAACATCAGACTCTTATTCTTTAGACATCTGTAGTTTGTCAGAGATACAGTGATCATATGTCCCAATTTCGCAAAAACAGTTTTAGTTTATGTGTGTAATCCAGTATAATAATTAATAGAGACCAAAGTCTGATCATTTATAGTCTAATTTATACTCTTGAAGGTCCTGGTCCAGACAATTATATGTTTTCCTAGCCATACAACACATTGTCTCCCACAGGTATAGCCAAGCAAGTACATACATAGATTGGGGAGCTTTATTTCTTCATGATTGCCATTATTGTCCAGTTTGCTTGGCCCGTAATAACTTAAACATAGTTTTCTAATTATTGTCATTTGACTGTAGAACTGATCATCACTGGGTTAACCTATGGAAATTAATCTCATATGTCTGTGCCCAGGTTCCTCTTTTGGCTGAAATTTTTGGTATAGAGGGAAATATCTTCAGGCTTAAAATCAATGAAGAAACTCCCCTGAAGCCCAGGTATGAAGTCCCAGATGTCATCACAAGTAAACCAAGTACTGTAAGGTAAGCCAAGGATCAAGATATCTTGAGTACACCCTCACTGTGTTATTTTATCATACTTTAAGTAGTAGATTTTGTGTACACCTCACAGTTTGTCCATTCAAATCCACAATCACTTGCAGAGTTAGTTTCCATTTTGTAAATTATCCATTCTGTTTTCTCATCTACCATTTGACTCATCAACACTTATTAAAGAATAGAGCTGGAGCTTTTGATCCCTTCTTTCCTCACAAAGCAAACAGTTGACCAAACAGACTTTGGGGAGCAAATAGAAGAAGAGTTATTTCATTTACTCACTCTGATTATCAGCAGGGCTCCAGAGACCTAATACACTAGCCAAACTCCCATACTTAGAGTTAGATTGACTCATTTTTAATTAAGGGTAGCCCTAGAAGTGTAACATCTAATTGACTTAGAGGCAGAGATTAATTAATAATCAGTCTTTAGGTGAAATAAAATCTTGGGGGATTAAAGCATTTTCATATACCCGCAGAATCTTTATCACTTCTCTGCACACTTTCCAGTGATATCTCAACTTGGTTTTGCCTGTTGACTTCTGTTATTTTTTCATATTATTCCCCTAAAGGAATATAAGATTATGCAGATGCTTTAATTTTCAATACATTATCATAGTTGTATGTAGATTATTTTTCCATGAAAAGTAATTTTTATTATTTCAATGAAAATAAAACATCAGTAGGTTATAAGGAGAAGTTAATTCAGTTATGATAAAACCATCATAAATTTAAAATATGTCTATTCATTAAGCCACTACTATATGCCAATATTTAGAAAATGGGAATTAAAAAGAAACTGTTCTCAAGGCTTTGCAGTTTGGCAAATGATTGTATATGTAAGACATACACACACACAAACACACACACACATCTCCACTTGGCCATACTATATTATGTTTTACTATCCTGAAGGAATCATTTTACTCGTAGCTCATTTAACATTTTTATATCTGTGTTCATAAGTAAAATTGGTCTGTAATTTTTTTGTTGTGTGTATATATTTTCTTTTTTAAGTTTATTGGGGTGACATTGACATTATTGGGGTTAATAAGATTATATGGGTTTCAATTGTATGATACATCATCTGTACTAGTATATTTCACTATGTGCCCACCACACAAAGTCAAATCTTCTATCACCATATATTTGACTCCCTTAATCCTTACTACCCTTTTTCCCCTTCCCTCTGGTAACCACCATATTGTTGTCTGTGGTGATGTGGTTTTTTTGTTTGTTTGTTTATCTTGTTTGTTTACTTGTAACTTTCAGTTTTATATTCCACATGAATGAAATCATTATTTTGCTTAGCTTGATATTCTCAAGATTTATCCATGTTGTCACAAATGGCAGTATTTCATCTTTTCTTATGGTTGAGTAGTATTCCATTGTATATATGTACTATATCTCCTTTATCTAATCATCTATCAAAGGACACTTCAGTGTTTTCATGTCTTGGCCATAATGAATAGCACTTCAGTGAACATAGGTATGCATATATTTTTTGAATAAATATTTTCAAATTTTTTGGGTAGTCCCAGAAGAGGGGTTGCTGGGTCATATGGTAACTATATTCTTAATTTTTTGAAGACCTTCCATGCTGTTTTCCATAGTGGCCCTCAGTTTACATTCCCACTGCATGTGAATGAGGGTTCCTTTTTCTTCATAACCCCTCCAACACTTGTTATTATTTGCCTTGTTGATAATAGTCATTCTAACAGTTATGAGGTGATATTCATTGTAGTTTTGATTTGCACTTTCCTAATAGCAAGTGAAGTTAAACATCTTTTCATATGTCTGTTGACCATTAATTTGTATGTTGTCGTCTTGGGAGAAGTGTTTGTTCAGGTTCTCTGCCCATTTTTTAATTGGTTTGTGTATTAAGTTGTATGAGTTCTTTATATATTTTGGATATTAAATCCTTGTCAAAGCTGTGGTTTTCTTTTTCTGTGCTGTCTTTGCCATGTTTGGGGGTCAGGGTGATACCAACTTTATGTAGTAAATGTGGTATATTAGTTCTGCTTCTCTTCCAGTCTCTTCGTAGAAGGCCTTTGGCTACTGCAGTAACTAGAGAGCTAAAAACTGCATCTCTCCATTTCCCAGATTCCCATGTGTCAGTCAGTTCCATCAATCAGAGGCGTTTACAGGTATCTTGATTTCAGAACTGAGTTTCCCATTTTGCTGGTATGGATTTGGAAGATATAGAATGACTCTAAAGCTACACTGGTTAATGCGGTGGTTTTCTGATCTCTGGATTGCAGCCTCGGTGGCATGATCCTGGAGCCCCAGCAGTTGCCACAGTGACTTCTGATTACCCAACTTCCTGATTCTCGCTGAGATGGAAGTTCCATTGGCCATATAGTTATGTAGTACTAGACGCCCGGTGCATGAAATTTGTGCATGGGTAGGGTCCCTATACCTGGCCGACGATCAGGGCCAATCAGGGCCTTCCTTCCCCCGGCTACTGGCTGCCAGCTGGGGCCTCCCTTCATTCTGCACCACCCCCTGGTGGTCAATGCACATCATAGCGGGCAGTTAAACTCCTGAGGGGACAATTTGCATATTAGCCTTTTATTATATAGGATTGTTCTAGGGGTCATTTCTAGATGCCCAGACAGGAACCTGCTACCTCAACCCTTCCCATGATGTTGTAAGCTCCTAATTCTCCCATATGAAGCTATTTACTTTCTGCTTAAAATAGCCAGTGTTGTTTCTGTTATCTACAGTTGAGTCTTGGTTGATATAGTGACTGGTATCAGCAGTGAGTAGAAGCAACATATAATTAAGGATGGGAACATGAAGTTGGTTAGCTGATCTAGTTGGATTTGAAGGCTGTGAAGACCTGATTTCATTAGAGGATGAGATATTAGTGTTATGGGCTGAATTGTGTGCTCCCTGCCAAACTTATATGTTAAAACCCTAATCCTTGTATCTCACAATGTGATTTATTTAGATACTAGGGGCCCAGTGCACGAATTCATGCACCTTGAAAGGAACTGTGGGCCGTGAAGCTGCAGTGGGCATAGGGGCGAGTCTTGGCCTATCCTCTGCACCCCGGCCCGGCCCCTCCCACCATGGCCCCCAGTCCCCTGTCTGCCTGCAGCCCCACTCCCGCAACCGCTGATCCCACGTGCTGACAGCTCTGGCCCCGCTCACACTCGCTGGCAGTGCAGAGTGATTGGGGCCGGCGCCGGCAGTGGGTGCAAGCAGGTACGAAAAGCAGCTGCTAGCCCCAATCGCCCCTCAGGAGCAGGAGGAGTTGGAGAAGCCTTGAGGGGCAATCAGGCCAGCAGGTGCGAGCGGGGCTGGCACCAGCAGCAGGTACAAGCACCAGGCGGGACCGCAGCACGCAGGAGCAAAGAATTTTCAGTAACCACCAGAGGCTTGCCCTGATGACAGCGACCAGCACCCGGCCTTGGTCTGGTGCCCCCACTCACCTGCTGCACTATCCCACTGTGACCAATGCCCTCCATGTTCTGCACTCTGCCACCTGCTACCAATGCCCCCCATGTTCCACATGCGCCCCCTGGTGGTCAGCGCACGTCATAGAGACTGGTTGTTCAGTTGTTCTGCTGTTTGGTCTATTTGAATATTAGGGTTTTATATACAGAGAGTCTTTGAAGAAGTAACTAAGTTAAAATTGGGTCGTGAAGCGGGCCATAATCTAAATGACTAGTGTCCTTTAAGAAGAGGAGATTAGGACATAGCTAACACAGAGAAATGACCATGTCAGGACAAAGCAAGATGATAGCCATTTGCACCAAGGAGAGAGGTCTCAGAAGAAACAAAATCTGCTGAGACTTTGATCTAGCCTCCAGAATTGTGAGAAAATAAGTTTCTGTTGTTTAAGCCACCCAGTCTGTAGTTTTTTGTTATGTCAGACCTAGCAAGCTAATACAACTAGTAATAAACTACATCATTCGATGGCAAAGTTACTTAAATTACTACTTATAGTAACCTGAAATAAAGTGCCTGTTGAAAACATACAGAATTCAAAACTGTGAGGTGGCCTGGCTGCTGTGAAGAGCTTAAGAAAGAAAACAGCAGTTTGGGGGCTTTAAATTCTTAGCCTAAGGCATTGTCAGAAACCTAATAGGTTTCTATAACAATCTAAAGCCTCTTATATCTATCTGTTGTAGCTACAAAGTCCTTGTAGCTGAAAATCAGATGCTATTTGATTCCATGATTTTCTCAATTAGACCATAAAGTTGAATTCACAGTCTCATCAGGTCTGTGAATTTAGGGCATTAACTGGGAAAAGGTAGAACTCCTCAAAATTGAATATCAACATTTGAGAAGATTTGGATAATTCTGAATACAAACCTCAAAATTCTACTGTCTTCCATTTCAGCAGAAGCAGCTCTTTCTTCTGATAAAGCTGATCTTCCCTTGTTTGGACATCCTATGTTGACCTCACTTAAGATATAGCATGCAAGAGGATTCCAATGATCCTTGTGCCTCACCCTTACCTCCCTTCACTGCCTCCATACCTGCTATCAGAATCAGAGTCCAACATGCCTAGGGAGCCAAATACAGTCAAATCCAGGAGGAGAAGGTGTACACACCTAAAGAATTTTATGATTTTATATTGGCAAAAACATGGGAAATATGCATGGAAATGATTTCTCAGGGATTCCTAGACCAAAAGAAGGAATATAATTTTAGCATCACACTAAATTTATTGATGTGGGCACATGTACTAGAGAATCTAGATTTGATATGGTAGCTGGAAGTGGTTCTAATTATTTGGTTGGTTACCTATAGTCTATATTCAGCTATATTGAAGTCTGCCGAATGAAGCTGAGATAACAGAAATTCCTTGACACACTGTAGAAGAAATGATCCATCAACTTAGGGATATAAAGATGTTGAAGTGGATATATCATTCATATATATATATATATATATATATATACTGGGGGCCCACTGCACAAATTCATGCACCTTGAAAGGAACTGTGGGCTACGGTGGGCATGGGGCGGGTCTCAGTCCATCCTCTGCGCCTCCTGCCTGGCCCCTCCCGCTGCAGCCCCCAGTCCCCTGTCTGGCTGCAGCCCTGCTCCTGCCGCCACTCCCATGCACTGGTGGCGCGGGATCTGCTTGCACCCGCAGACAGAGCGGAGCAATTGGGGCCAGTGCTAGCAGCAGGTGTGAGCAGGGCCAGTGCTGTCAGTGGGTGTGGTTGCCTCTCAGGAGCAGGGGGAGGTGGAGAAGCCCTCAGGAACGATCAGGGCCGGCAGCCACCACTCGCACCCGCAGACAGCGCCAAGCGATTGGGGCTGGCACTGGGTGCAGCAGCAGGTGTGAACAGGGCTGGCGCCGGCAGCAGGTGTGAGCACCAGTCAGGACCACAGCATGTGGGTGCAAAGAATTTTTAGTAACTACCAGAAACTTGCCCAGATGACAGCGACTGGGGCCCCGCCTTGGTCTGGCAACCCAACTCACCTGCTCCACCATCTGGCTGCAGCCGACACCCGCCATGTTCCACGCATGCCCCCTGGTGGTCAGCGCCCGTCATAGCGACCAGTTGTTCAGTTGTTCTGCCATTTGATCTATTTGCATATTAGCCTTTTATTATATAGGTTGAATGAACTGTTGGATATATATGTATGTGTGTGTGTATATATGTGTGTGTGTGTGTGTGTGTGTATCCTATCTAATAAAAGAGTAATATGCAAATTAAACATCACTATACCCACAAGCCACACCCACCAGCCAATCAGGAGCAAGCATGCAAATTAACCCAACCAAAATGGCTGTGGCCACAGAGGGAGCAGGAGGCTTGGGTTTCCCCGGCAATGAAGGAAGCCAAGCTTTCCACACACCCTGGCGGGCCCAGGCCTCCACTCAAGGCTACAAAGTTTCAATTATAGAAGATAAGTAAATCCCAACAAAAATGGTGGCAGCCACAGAACTGGAGAGAGCAGGAGGCTTTGGTTGCCTCTGGCGATGGAGGAAGCCAAGCTCCTGCAGCCCTGACCTGCCTTGGCCTCTGCTACAAAGTTTCAATTATAGAAGATAAATAAATCCCAACAAAAATGGCTGTGGCCACTGAGGAAGCAGGAGGCTTGGCTCCACTCAAGGCTACAAAGTTTCAATTATAGAAGATAGATAAATCCCAGATACCAGGGCCTCTGCTTGGGTCGCCAAGGGGCATGGCCGGCCTGCAAACCACCACAGGCCCCTCGCCCAGGCCACCTCACGCCCCAAGGGAATCCCCACCCTGATCCGGGACACCCTTCAGGGCAAACCAGCTGGCCCCCACCACCACCCGTGCACCAGGCCTCTATCCTATCTAATAAAAGAGTAATATGCAAATTGACCATCACTCCAACACACAAGATGGCTGCCCCCATGTGGACACAAGATGGCCGCCACAAGATGGCCAGCAAGGGAGGGCAGTTGGGAGGGACCAGGTCTACAAGGGAGGGCAGTTGTGGGTGATCAGGCCAGCAGGGGAGGGCAGTTGGGAGGGATCAGGCCTGCAAGGGAGGGCAGTTGGGGGTGATCAAGCCTGCAGGGAAGGGCAGTTGGGGAGGACCAGGCCGGCAGAGGAGGAAAGTTGGGGGCGACCGGGCCTGCAGGGAAGGGCAGTTGGGGGAGACCCAGGCCTGCAGGGGAGAGCAGAGCAGTTAGGGGTGACCAGGCCTGCAGGGGAGAGCAGTGTAGGGGTGACCAGGCCTGCAGGGGAGAGCAGTTAGGGGTGACCAGGCCTGCAGGGGAGAGCAGTTAGGCATCAATCAGGCTGGCAGGGGAGTGGTTAGGGGGTGATCAGGCTGGCAGGCAGAAGCGGTTAGGGGCAATCAGGAAGGCAGGCAGGCAAGCAGTTGGGAGCCAGCAGTCCTGGATTGTGAGAGGGATGTCCGACTGCCCGTTTAGGCCCAATCCTACAGGGATCGGGCCTAAACAGGCAGTCGGACATCCTTGAGGAGCCCCAGATTGGAGAGGGTGCAGGCTGGGCTGAGGGACACACACCCCCCATGCATGAATTTCGTGAACCGGGCCTCTAGTATATATATACACACACACATACATATATATCAAACAGTTCATCTAGCCCCTAATTCTGTTCTCTAAGAGGATCCAGAAGATATTCCCTTCATTGAGAAATATCTTGGTGAGGGAACACTTGGAAAGCATGTAGTCTCGTGAACATCTTTTGCAAGCTAGAGATAATGGTGGGAAATAATGCTTTAAAATTGCCCTCTAATTTCAGTGGAGATGATGAGACTCATCATAGTAGCAGCTCTTAATTGTTAGAGACAAGGTGGACATGTTTCCATAATATGAAACAGGGCTTTAAAGGTTAAACATTCAGGGCAGAGAACAATAATATCAAGCAGCCTGTTAAACTGAAACAGATGGACTGGCATCCTACTTGATGGAATAATCAAAAGAATTCTATTTATATCTGATGGACGGTAAGACAGAACCTCTCAAACAATTCCAAATAGAGTTAGTTTCCAGAACCCAAACATCTTTTTTAGAGTGGGAGGCCTAGAATTAATGTACAAGGGGTGTTGTAAGGACATAAAAAGAATAAACTATCTCTCCTAACCTTCCCTAAAGAGGTCTGTGACCATTTACCAGGGTGACTATGTACCAGAGGAAAAAATATCTAAACCTTTGAGGGATTTTTAGTGCTGCCTCTGAGCTTACATAAATTCTGGGGATCCAAAACATCTTGAGAGTCTACCCATCAAACGGGGTGCTGAAGGGGAGTCAGATGATAAACAAAATTTTGACCTGGTTCCATATCCTGTGGACTCAGGGGGTCAATAATTCAATCTATGTCATTTCCTCAGTTTCTGAGTACATGATTAGAATGAGAAGAAAAAGCAAAATGTTTAGATTCTATGTACCAGTGTTTCTCTACTATCTGGATCATGGTAATAATGATGATACTAGCTAACACTATTTAGTGCTTATTATGTACTAGGCACTGTGACAAATGTTTTGCCTGCATGATGTCATTTAATTCTCTCAAAAAAAACCTCTATTTGTTATTTTTTAAATCAATTTTTTATTTTTCAATTAGAGTTGATATACATATTATATTAGTTTCTGGTGTACACCCCAGTTATTAGACATTATATAACTTACTAAGTGATCATCCCAATAAATCTCATACCCATCTGACACCATACACAGTTATTAGAATACTAGAGGCCCAGTGCACAAAATTTGTGCATTCTCCGGGGGGGGGGTCCCTCAGACCAGCCTGTGCCCTCTTGCAATCTGGGAGCCCTCAGGGGATGTCCCACTGATGGCTTTGGCCCACTCCCCACAAGATGTCAGTCAGACATCCTTAGTGCTGCCGCGGAAACGGGAGAGGCTCCCGCGGAAACAGGTGGGAGAGGCTCCTGCCACCACCACTGCACTGACCAGCCATGAGCCGGCTTCTGGCTGAGCAGCGCTCCCCGTGTGGGAGTGCACTGACCACCAGGGGAGAGCTCCTGCATTGAGTGTCTTCCCCCTGGTGGTCAGTGCATGTCATAGCGACTGGTCATTCCGCAGTTTGGTCAATTTGCATATTAGCCTTTTATTATATAGGATTATTGCCTATACTAGAGGCCCGATGGACGAAATTCATGCAAGGGGCTTGGCCCTCGCAGCCAATGCAGCTGCCTCGGCCCTTGCAGCCCCGGCTTAATCTGGAAGGTCATCCAGAAGGACATCCGGAAGGTCATTTAGCTCTCTGGTCTAATTAGCATATTATGCTTTTATTATTATAGATTCCCTATTCTGTGCATTCTCATAACTATTCTGTAACAACCAATTTGTACTTAATCCCTTCACCTTTTCACCCAACTTCCCTCCCATCTGGCAGCCATCAAAATGTTCTCTATATCTGTGAGTCTGTTTCTGCTCTGATTTTTGTTTTTTAGATTCAACTGTTGATACATATGTATTTATTGCCATTTTATTGCTCATATTTTCAATCCTTGTCTCACTCCTTTCCCTCCTTCCCTCTATTCCCCCTTCTCCTCCTCCAAAAAGACGCTTTAACATTTCATGTTGGTTTTGTGGTGATAAACTCCTTTAGCTTTTTCTAGTCTGGGAAGCTCTTTATATGTCCTTCAATTCCAAATAATAGCTTTGCTGGGTAGTGTAATCTTGGTTATAGGTCATTGCTTTTCATCATTTTGAATATTTCTTGCCACTCTCTTCTAGCCTACAAAGTTTCTGTTTAGAAATCAGCTGACAGTCTTATGGGAATTCCCTTGTAGCTAACTAACAGCTTTTCTCTTGCTGCGTTTAACATTCTCTCTTGCTCAATTGGTGTGGCTCAGTGATTGAGCATCGACCTATGAACCAGGAGGTCATGGTTCAATTTCCAGTCAGGGCACAGACCCAGGTTGCAAGCTCAATCTCCAGTGGAGATCATGTAAAAGGCAGCCAATCAATGATTCTCTCTCATCATGGATATCTCTCTCTCTCTCTCCCTATCTGAAATCAGTTTTAAAAAAAGATTCTCCCTTTGCCTTGAACCTTTTACATTTTCATTATGATTGGTCTTGGTGTGAGCCTCTTTGGGTTCATCTTGTTTGGGACTCCCTGCACTTCCTGGACTTGTATGTCTATTTCCTTCACCAAGTTGGGGAAATTTTCTGTCATTATTTTTTCAAATAGGTTTTTAATTTTTTGCTCTGTCTCTTCTCCTTCCAGCACCCCTGCAATTCAAAATATTGGTACCTTTGAAGTTGTCCCAGAGGCTCCTTACACTATCCTCATTTTTAAAAATTCTTTTTCCTTTTTGCTGTTCTAATTGGGTGTTTTGTTTTGTTTTGCTTCCTTATATTCCAAATCACTGTTTTGATTCTCAGCTTCATCTACTCTACTGTTGATTCCCTATAAATTATTCTTAATTTCAATTGGTGTGTCCTTCATTTCTGACTGGTTCTTTTTTATGCTTTCCATGTCCTTTTTTATGCTGTTGAAGTTCTCTCTAAGTTCATCTACTCTTCCCCTAAGTTCATTGAGCAGCCTTATAAGCAGGGTTTTGAACTCTGCATCTAATAGATTGCTTGTCTCTGTTTGGAGTTTGTTTTTGTTTTTTGTTTTTAGAGCTTGGTTCTGTTTTTTTCATTTGGGACATGTTTCTTTGTCTCCTTATTTTGGCAGCCTCCCTGTGTTTGTTTCTGTATATTAGGTAGAGCTGCTATGTCTCCCAGGCTTGGTAGAGTGGCCTAATGCATTAGGTTCCTGTAGGGTCTAGTGGCACAGCCTCCCATTTACCTGAGCTGGACACTTCAGGTGCATTCCCCCCACCCCTGTGTGGGCAGTGTACAATCTCCTGTTATAGTTGAGCCTTGATTAGTATTGGCATATCAGTGGAAGGGATTTTCCCCCCCAGGCCGATTGGCTGCAAGGACTGTCTTCAACCAATGTAGAGGTTCACCCGTACAGAGACCCACCCCACAGAGCAGGACTTACTTCAACTGGGCTCTGGTGTCTGCTGAGTCCACCCCTTGAGTGTGTCACTTGTGGAGGTGGTTGGGTGGTGTTTTGATGTTGTCTGAAGCTGTCTACCAGGTGCACTGGCTCTGGGTGCTCCTAGGAGGTATAGGCCAAGGTCAGCCACTGCCGATATCTGCCTGGGGCTACCCAGCATGAGCTACAAAGCAATCTGAACATGGTTGCTACTTGTTCTGGGATGCTCAGGAGAGGCCAAGTTGTGAACCATGGCTGGCTGCCACTAGTGCAAGCCTGGGGCCACTTGGAGAGAGGTACAGGGTACGCCGAGACTAGATGCTGCTTGTTTGAGAATTTTTAGGAAAGCCTGAAGCATGAGCCAAGACAGGTCCTTCATTGGAAAAGCCACTGAAAACAGCTTGGATAGACCTGCAAGTTGGTATGGTGGGGTCTCAGGGAATCGCCAGGTCAGGGTGAACAGTGATAGCTAGGTTGATGAAAACTTAGATATAGCCCCCACCTGCCAACTCTCTGGGGTAAGGGCTTAGAAGAGGAACAATAACCTCTGCCAGCACTTCTGTCTGGGAGAAAGCTGCCTCTCCAACTCTCACACTGATGCCAGACACTTCAGTTCCTCTCCATATGACCCCTGGTGCCTTTCAAACTATAGCCCCAGTGCTGGAACTCAGAGTGAGTCTGAGTAAGTATGTGTTCTGGCCCTTTAAGAGGAACTACCTGGGGCTCCAGAAGCTTTCTGTCTCACTCAGCCACAGTCCTGGCTGGTTCTTACAACCAGAAGTTATGGGGACTTCTCTTCCTGGCACTGGAACCCCGGGCTTGGGAGCCTTGTGTGGGGCTGGAACCCTTCACTCCTCAGAGAGGACCTCTGCAGCCAAGCTATCCCTCCTGATTTTTGTCCACCACATGTGGGTGTGGGATTAGCACATTCCACATCTCCGTCACTCCCACCAATCTCTATGTGGCTTCTTCTTTATATCCTTAATTGTAGGACTCCATTCAGCTACATTTCAGGTGGTTCTGAATGGTAGTTGTTCTGTAGTTGTATTTTTTATGTCATGGGGTTCTGAATGGTAGTTGTATTTTTTATGCAAGTACCACGTTTATCTTGACTGGATCTATTTATTCTTGCTTTTATTATTTCCACAGTACAGATGAGGAAACTGAGAAGTAGAAAGATTAACTTGTCCAAAGTTATATACCTATTGCATGGAGCTATCTTCAACCCAGGCTCTCTGACACCAAAGCCTATGCTCTCAGTTATGGCTCTCCATCGCCTTATCTATGCTATGTCACATGAATATTGATTTACTAATTAATGAATTTGAATTGAGAAATATGTTGAGCCAAAACCTATAATAATTTGTTTTTCTATTCCTGCTTTGTTTTCTAGGCTGATTTCATGCTCAGGAGATACAGGCAGTCTCATATTGGCAGATGGAAAAGGAGATCTAAAGTGTCATATCACGGCAAACCCATTCAAAGTAGACTTGGTGTCTGAAGAAGAGGTTGTGATGAGCATAAACGCCCTGGGTCAATTGTATTTTGAGCATCTGCAGATTCCTCTCAAGCAAAGGTATTTTTGCACATTACTTGGCAACATAAATAATTTAAGAAAACCTGATTGTGAATACCAGTTGCCTAAATCTAAAATATATCAACACAGAAGATTGGTTTGCCTTATTTTATGGAATATTGGTCTGAAATTTTCATCTTTCACCTGTGCAGGTGAATGCAGGCTTAATGATAATGATTTCCATATTTTTGCAAGCATAACACTCTTAACACATCCTAGGTAATGGCATTCTCAACCCACTGCACCCTCTTAAAAAAGCACTCTGTTGACTTGATAAATATTAATACAAACTAATCAGAATTTCACTTTATTCCTTTACAATAACATGAGTTGCCCTAAACTTGTCTATGAGAAATGTTAAATATAAAGACACATGATTAAAAGTAAAGAGATGGAGAAAGATATACTGGCTAGGGCATAACTTTCCTTGTTCTGAAGTCTGATCTTTCTGAAATTAATTTCAGAAATTAATTGATCAAAATAAAGCCAGTATATATTTTGATCAAAATTAAGTGAAAGTAGTCATATTAATTTCAGAAAGATCAGACTTCAGAACAAGGAAAGTTATGCCCTAGCCAGTTTGGCTCAGTGGATAGAGCGTCAGCTTGCGGACTGAAGGGTCCCAGGTTCGATTTCTGTCAAGGACACATGCCCAGGTTGTGGGCTCATTCCCCAGTAGGGGACATGCAGGAGGCAGCCAATCAATGATTCTCTCTCATCACTGATGTTTCTCTCTCTCTCCCCCTCTTCCTTCCTCTCTGAAGTCAATAAAAATATTTTTTAAAAAAAAGAACAAGGAAAGTTAGCAGGGATTAAGAAGAGCATTATGTAATGATAAAGGGGTCAATTCTTTGAGAAAACATAACAGTCCTTAATGTGTATGTGCCTCACAACAAAGCATCAGAATACATGAGGCAAAACAGAACTGCAAGAAGAAATAGATGAATCCACTGTTGTAATTAGATACTTAACACCCTTATATCAGAAATGGACAGATCCAACGAGAGAAAATCAGTATGAACATAGTTGAATTCAACAGCAAAATCAGTCAACTGGATATAATTGGCATCTATAGATTTCCTTATTCAACAACAGTAGAATACATTCTTCTCAAGCTCACATGGAACATTCACCAAGATAGACTATATTTTGAGTCATGAAACACACCTTAAAAAATTTAAAAGAATATAAATCAGACCATGTTAACTCTCAGACCACAATGGAATTAACCATATATAAATAGCAGAAAGATGGAAAATTCCAAAATACTTGGAGATTAAACAACACACTTTTAAATAACACATAAGTCAAAGAAGAAACGTCTAAAAATATTTTTAAAATTTTTGAACTAAATGAAAATACAACTTATCAAAAATTGTGGCATGTAGCAAAAGCAGTGCTTAGAGAGAATTTTTAGCATTGAATGAATATATTAGAAAAGAAAAAATACATCTGATTAGGTTTAATAACCAAAATTTATAAAAAACTTATATAACTTAACACCAAAAAAACAAAAACAATCCAATTAAAAAATGGGCAAAGGACCTGAATAGACACTTCTCCAAAAAGAACATACAGATTGCCAATAGACATATGAAAAGATGCTCAACTCCAGTAATCATCAGAGAAATGCAAATGAAAACCACAATGAAATATCACTGAATACCTGTCACAATGGCTACCAACAATAAATCAACAAACAACAAACATTGGTGAGGATGCAGAGAAAAGGAACTCTCGTACACTCCTAGTGAGAATGAAGATTGGTGCAGCAAAACAGTATGGAGTTACCTCAAAAATATTAGAAATGGAACTGCCTTATGACCCAGCTATTTCACTTCTGGGAATACATCCTAAGAAGCCCGAAACACTAATTTGAAAGAATATATGCACCTCTCAGTTCATTGAGCATTATTTATAATAGCCAATATTTAGAAGCAGCCCGAGTGCCCATCAGAAGGTAGACTGAATTAAAAAAAAAAAAAAAGGGTGTGGAATATTTACACAATGGAATACAACTCAGCCATAAAAAATTACCTTTTGCGACAGCATGGATAGACCTGGAGAGTATTATGCTAAGTGAAACAAGCCAGTCAGAGAAAGACAAATATCATATGATTTCACTTATGTGCACGATCTAATTAATAAAATAAACTAACAAAAAAGAAACAGATTCAGATATAGAGAATAAACTTACAGCTATCAGAGAGGAAGGAGTTGGGGGGCTGGGTGAAAAAGGTGAAGGCATTAAGCAAAAAACAAACAAAACCACCTCATACAGACAATAGTATGGTGACTATCAGAAGGAAAGAGGAGAGGGGGCATTAAAAGATAAAAGGGAAATAAGTGGTGATGGAAGGAGGCTTGACTTGGAGTGAACACACAATACACTATACAGATGATGTATTATAGAACTATACATATGAAACCTATATAATTTTATTAACCAATGTCATCCCAATGGATTCAATAGAAATAAAGAAATAAAATATATAAATCAGTAATCTAAGCTTCCACCTTAGGAAATTAGAAAAATAAGAGCATATTAAACACAAATAACTAAAAGCAAAATAATATTAAAAATTAGAGCAGAAATCAATGAAATTGAAAAGGAAATCAAAGGAGAACATCAACAAAACCAAAAGTGTTTCTTTAAAAAGATAAATGATGCCCTCGCCAGTTTGGCTCAGTGGATAGAGCATTGGCCTGTGGATTGAAGGGTCCTGGGTTCAGTTCCAGTCAAGAGCACGTACCTCGGTTGCAGGCTCCTCCCTAACCCGGACCCTGGTCTGGGCTCCTGCAGGAAGCAACCAATCAATGTGCTTCTCTTACATCAATATTTCTCTTTCTTTCCCTGTCTCTTCCACTCTCTCTAAAAATCAATGGAAAAATAAAAATAAATAAAAGATTAAACGATCAATGAAATAAATAAGCCTTTATTCAGGCGGAGAAAAACAGAGAAGACAAAAATTACAATCAGAATGAAAGAAGGGATATCACTATATTTCCTCTGGAATTAAAAAGATAATAAAGGACTATTATGAACAACTCTCTAAACCCATAAATGTGATAACCTAGGTAAAACAGACCAATTTCTTCAAAGACACAATCTGCCAAAACTCACATAAGAAGAAATAGGCAATCTGAATAGGCTTATAATTGAGTCAATAATTAATAACCCTCCAAAAAAGAAAGAACCAAGCCCGGATGGAGTCTGGTGCATTTTACCAAACACTTGAGATATTATAACAATTCTCTACAATATCTTCTAGAAAAAGAAGAGGTAATTCTTTCTCACTCATTCTATGAAGTCAGCATTATCTAACATTAAAAAAAGACAGAGAGAGAAACCAAGATGGCAGCATAAGGTATACACCTGTATGTGCTGCCTCTCACAACCACACCAAAACTACAACTAAAAGACAAACGACTATCACCCAGAACTATGGGAAAGCTGGCTGAGTAGAAGTTCTACAACTAAAAGGAAAGAAAAAAGTGCATTGAGACCAGGTAGGGCGTGCAGAGGTGCAGAAAAGCAGAGGTACAGAGGTGCGTGAATTGGGCTGGCGACTGGGTGTACTGTATTTTTCAATCTGGAAGGAGATATAAGCTCCCGACTGCTCTGAACTCCAGTTTCTGGCAAGACTCTGGGGACCCAGACTCTTACGGGGAGAAGCGGGACTGTCTGGCATCAGGTTGGAAAGTGAGGGTGACTTTCTTGCAGAGGTGCTCGCAGGAATCATTGTTTACTGCGCTGGGGTGTGGGACGCGGAGACGCAGAGACACAGAGATGGCTGACTGCCAGCCATGCTACACCCTGGTGATTCTCTGAGACCCCACCCCACACAATTTACAAACCCACCCAAACTGTGCACAGTGGCTTTTGCATATGAATGGCCTGCCCTTTCACAGCTTGACCCTTCTGCAGCTGGGTCAGACAGCTCCAAAACTTCCAAACCCCAAACAAAGAGGAGGAATCTGCAGATCTCTCTGTAGCTCCTGCTGAGTGGCCTCAGGCAGTAGCTGACTTGCACCTCCTTGGAAATCCAGGAGCCATTGTACCTAGTGGTCAGTGTGAGACGACACCAGATTTCAACTCCACACATCCATAAGTGACACACTCAAGAGGCAGACACAGTGAGCACCAAAGCCCACTGAAGCAAGTTCTGCCCCATAAGGGTGTCTCCAGCACAGCAGTTTTTCCATTATAGACAGAGTGGGTTCTCACAGCCAATTGGTCTGGAGGTCAATTCCTCCCAGTGATACCAACAACAATCAAGGCTTCACTACAACAAGACTGTGCACACATCCCACAAAGGAGTGTACCAAGAGTGTCCACCTCAGGTGATTGGGGAGGCTGATCTACTGCCCCCTATAGGTCACCTGCCACACAAAGCCACTCCATCAACACAGGGAAGCAGCCAAAATATGGAGACAAAGAAACATGTCACGAATTAAAGAATTGGAGGAAAGCAAACTACTGGATATAGAGTAGGCAATCTCTAAAACCACAGTTATTAGGTTACTCAAGAATCTTCTTGAAACCTCTGAGAAACTTAGTGAGACCTTCAAGGATCTTATTGAGAATGCCAAAAAAAAAAAAATGGAAAAGGACCTGTCAGAAATTAAGCATACACTGTCTGAATTAAATAATAATATACAGAAATTCAACAGTAGACTAGAGGACCCCAAGAATCAAACCAAAGATTTGAAATATGAGGAAGCAAAAAACACCCAACCAGAAAAACAAAAAGAAAAAAGAATCAAAAAATATGAAGATAGTGTAAGGAGCCTCTGGAACAACATAAAGCATACCAACATTTGAATTATGGGGGTGCTAGAAGAAGAGAGAGAACAAAATGTTGAAAACCTATTAGAAGAAATAATGACAGAAAACTTTCCCTACCTGGTGAAAGAAATAGACTTACAAGTCGAGGAAGCACAGAGAACCCTAAACAAGAGGAATCCAAAGAGGACCACACCAAGACACATCATAATTAAAATGCCAAGGGCAGAAAACAAAGAATCTTAAAAGCAGCAAGAGAAAAAGTTATGTACAAGGGAGTACCCATACGACTGTCAGCTGATTTCTCAACAGAAACTATGCAGGCCAGAAGGGAGTGGCAAGAAATATTCAAAGTGATGAGCAAGAACCTACAACCAAGATTACTCTACCCAGCAAAGCTATCATTCAGAATTGAAGGGCAGATAAAGAACTTCACAGACAAGAAAAAGCTAAAGGAGTTCGTCACCACCAAACCAGGATTATATGAAATGCTGAAGGGTACTCTTTAAGAAGAGGAAGAAGAAGAAAAAGGTAAAGATAAAAATTATGAACAACAATGTGACAACAAATACATATCTACCAACAAGTGAATCTAAAAATCAAGTGAATAAAAAATCTGATGAACAGAATAAACTGGTGAATATAATAGAATCTGGGGCATAGAAAGGGAGTGGACTGACAATTCTCAGGGGGATGGGGGTGTGAAGGGTGAGGGAAGAGATTGGACAAAAATCTTACACCTATGGATGAGGACAGTGGCGGGGGGTTAGGGCATGGGACGGGGGAGGGGGAATCAGGTGGAGGGGAGCTATGCGGGGGTGGGGGGGAAGGGGAGAGGAACATCTGTAATCTGAACAATAAAGATTTATTTTTTAAAAAGACAAAGATATTACAATAAAACAGCATTACAAACCAATATTTATTATGAACATAAATGCAAAAATATTCAACAAAATATTAGCAAATTGACTCCAATTTCTAAAAAAATCAGGCACCACGGCCAACTGGGATTTGCCTCAGGCATGCGAAGCTTGTTTAACATTCATAAAATCAATTAATGTAATCTATTTAGCATGAAGCTAAAGAAGAAAAATCACATGATCATATCAATAGATTTAGAAAGAGCATTTGACAAAATTTATAGAAGGTAACTTCCTCAACTTGATAAAGAACATCAACCCAAATCCTACAGCTACTATCATACTTAATGGTGAGAAGCCCAAGTTTTCCACTAAGTTCAGGAGCAAAGCAAAGATGTTCCCTCTAACCACCACTTTTCAACATCATACTGGAAGTCCTAGATAATGCGGTAAGACAAGAAAAGGAAATAAAAATTACACAGATTGGGAAAGAAGAGATAAATACTCTTTGTTCACAGATTGCATAATTGTCTGTGTGGAATATCAGAAACTGGCATACATACACAAAAAAGAAAACTTGTTATAATAAGCAGTATAACAAGATTGCAGGGTACAAAGTTAATGCACAAAAGTAAATTGCTTTTCTATATACCAGCAATGATCAAGTGGAATTTGAAACTTAAAAACACATTACCATTTACATTAGCACCCCCCAAAATCTAACAAAATATGTACGATATCTATGTGATAAAAACTACAAAATTCTGATGAAAGCAATCAAAGAAGGACTATATATATGGAGAGAGATTCTATGTCTGTGGATAGGGAGATTCAATAATATCAAAATGTCATGTTTTCCCAACTTGATCTAGAGATTCAACACTTCCCAATCAAAATTGCAGAAAATTATTTTGTGGATATTAACAAACTGATTCTGTGGTTTATGTGGAGAAGCAGAAGGCCCAGAATAACAACTTAGTGTTGAAGGAGAACGAAATTAGAGGGCTGACATTATGTTACTTCAAGACTTAATATAAAGCTACTGTAATCAAGGCAGTGTGGTATTAGCAAATAAACAAATAGATCAATGGAACAAAATAGAGAGCCCCAAAAATAGACCCACAGAAATATAGGAAACAGATCTTTGACTAAGGAAAAAGGCAATACAGTGGAGCAAAGATATTCTTTTCAACAAAGAGTCTGGAATGACTGGACATCCACATGTAAAAAAGTGAATCTAGACACAGGTCTTACATCCTTCACAAAAAATTAACTCAAAATGGATTATATGCTTAAATATAAAATGTAAAACTATAAAACTCCTAGAAGATAATATAGGAGGAAACCTAGATAACTTTGGGCATGGAAATTACTTTTTAGATATAATACCAAAGGCATGAGCCATGAAAGAAATAAGTAGTAAGTTGGGCTTTATAAAAATTAAACTATTGCTCAGTGAAAAACAATGTCAAGAAAATGAGAGGACAAGCCACAGACTGGGAAGAAATACTGCAAAAGGCACACCTGATGCAGTACTGCTATCCAAAATATACAAAGAACTTTTAAAATTCAATAATAAGAAACCAGACACACAAGTTAAAAATGGGTAAAAGACCTGAACAGACATCTCACCAAAGAAGATATACAGATGGCAAGTAAACATATGAAAAGACATTCAACATCATGTCATTGGGGAATTGCAAATTAAAACAAGATACCACTATACATTTACTAGAATGGCCAAAATTCAAAAAACTGACAACAAAATGCTGGTGAGGATGTGAAACAATAGGAACTCATATTCATGGCTGGTGGAAATGCAAAATGATCGTCACTTTGGAAGACAGTTTGACACAAAACTAAATATAGTTTACTGTACAATCTAGCAATGTGCTCCTTGGAATTTACCCAAAGGAGTTGAAAACATGTCCACATAAAAAACCTGCACGTGGATGTTCATAGAAGCTTTATTCATAATTGCCAAAATTTGGAAGTGACCAAGATGTCCTTCAGTAGGTTAAGAGATAAATAAACTGTGTTACATCCAAACAATGGGATTATTATTCCGCTTTTAGAAGAAATGAATTATGAAGCTATGAAAGGACATGAAGTTAAATACATATTACTAAGTAAAGGAAGCCAATCTGAAAAATGCTACAAGTATAACCTTTTTTATTCCAACTATATGAAATTCTGAAAAAGGCAAAACTATGGAGATAGTAAAAACATTAGTGGTTGCAAGGCGTTAAGGAGGAGGGAGTGATGTCTAGAACACAGAAGATTTTTAGGACAGTAAAACTACTCTGTATGAAACTATAATGGTGAATACATGTCATTATACATTTTTCAAAACCCACAGAATGTACAATACCAAGAGTGAACCCTAATTAAACTATAGACTTTGAGTGATAATGATGTGTCAATGTAGGTTCATTGAATGTAACAAATGGACCACTCAGATACAAGATGTTGATAGTGGGAGACTGTGGGGGACAGTAGGTACCTGGGAACTCTCTGCACTTTCTACTCAATTTTTCTGTGAACCTAAAAGTGCTCTAAAAAAATAAAGTTTACTAACTTAAAAAAATTAAAAGGCAACATACCACTTACCTTAAATTTCACTATAGAATTTTAACATATATAAGAAATCAAAAAGAAATATACACAATATAGAAAGAATATATACCAATCAATAATAAAAATAATAAGCAAATAAAAATGGGTGATACATACCGCAGCTATGCATATTAAAATGATGACTATCAAAATTATTAATATTGAGTAGACAAAGCATGTCACAAAAGAATATGTATAGTGTATCTCTATTTGAATAGAAGTTTTTTAAAGGCAAAACCAAGTTATATATGTTTGGGGATTCATATACTCATGGCAATACTATAAAAAACAGCAAGAAAATGATTTCATACAAAATTTATTTGTTACCTCTGAAGGGTGAGGGAAGGAGGCAGATACATTTGAAGAGAGGCACACAGGAACTCCAAAGGAACAAGTCATTTCTGTGCTTATGCTCACTGGTGGGTCATAGTTGTACCCTTAAGTATTACTCTCTAAACTCTGCACATACATTATACACTCTTCTATATACATGCTATATTTCATACTAAAGAAAAAATAATGTATAATGACTAGACAATTCATAGAAGAAATAGAAATACCATTTAATGTATAAAAAGTTAGTCTACAACCCTAGATGGTTTGACTCAGTGGATAGAGCGTCGGCCTGCAGACTGAAGGGTCCTAGGTTCGATTCTGGTCAAGAGCACATGCCTGGGTTGTGGACTCGATTCCCAGTGGGGGACATGCAGGAGGCAGCCGATCAATGATTCTCTCCCATCATTGGTGTTTCTATTTCTCTCTCCCTCTCTCTTTCTCTCTGAAATCAATAAAAACGTTTTTTTTTAACTCTACATTAATTATAGAAATTCAAATTGAAATGCATTCTTTTCTAAAATACTTTAGGTTGGCAAAAGTTTAAAAAATCCATAAAGTTCAGTATTGTGACGAGTAGGGAGAAATGAGCACTCAAATACAATTGTAGGTGATAGAGTAAGTTGTCACAGTCATTTTGGAAGGCAGGGCATTATGCTGCTCTGTAATACAGTAACACTGGGTGAGGGAAGCTGTGTTCTACCTTGTGTATGTTTGTTTAAATATTATGAGCATGTATTACATTTATAATAAAAAACTGATGAAGATATTTTTAAAGGGGTTAATAAGAAAATTCAAATATATATTTGAATAAGAAAGTAAACTCTTAGATTAATGTTTATCATAAATGTTCAATTTCATAACTTTATTTATTTTTATAGTGATGTTATTTTTAATAAGTTAAAGTTTATAGAGTTATAATTTACCGAGTTTCAAAAGTTGGAAATGAAAATATTAATAACTGAAAAAAATTCCATCCGTCTTGCCATGTGTAAAACAATTTTATTTGCATTACAACAGAGCTACCAGAGAAAAGGAGAATGCATCAATTGACACCTCTCAGGTAATCTAGATTGAGCAATTTGTCTTTTTTTTTTTTTTTCATTTTAATCATCATCATCGTGTAGTATATAATGTGTCCTGTTCTTTCCTTCTTCTACAGATGGATATTTGATAAATTCTCTGTAAATGTAATCACCTGTCTCTTTTGCTCATCTTATCTTCTCATTGATTCTTTCATTCATTTGTACATGTATTTATTAATTTATAAAACAGTGCCTGCTTTGTACCAGCCACAAAAAAATGCTAGGCAAAGGGAATCAGTAGTGAACAAAGCAATTCCTGTGTCTTTATGAATCTTAGAATGTATTTGGAAAGACAGGCACTAAATAATTACAGGTATGAAGAGTGTTACAAAAGGGTGCTTCAGGAGATTACAGCAAGAAACTTGACCAGGATGAGGGTCAGGAAAGACCTCCTGAAGGAAATAATGTTAAAGCCGAAATTGATGCATGTGGATACAGTAGCTAGTAAAAATAAAAATAAAAAATAAAAAGGTGGGAAAAGCACATTCCAAATAGAAGGAATTGCATTTTCAAAAATCTTAGGTAAAAAGGAGCACATTTGAAAAAATTAATTAAATAAATACATACATACATATATACACAAACATATAACTTTTAGCAAGAGAAAAGACAGCAAAGGAAAGGGTGCTGTGTAACTAGGCTAGAGAAACAGGCAGGGGCAATTCTGCAGAGTCTCTTATAATAATTATTTTTTTTCTCATTAAACTTTGTTTTAATGGGTCTTAAAATTCTGTGACAGGTTTTTGGTCAAGTTGTTTCCATTAAAAAGTACTGATATTAAAAACTAATAACTTAAAAACTGCCCTCCCACACACACACATACAAATGGTCCACAAAACATTCTCCTTTCCTTCTAAAGGTTTTACGATGCATTATAATCATTAACCAGTCTTTTACCATTAAACTTAAACGTCCAGTTGAGACAAACAGTTCTGAAACTGTTCTTCCATCACTAAGACTGGGGTGGCAGGTGTTGGGAATAATATTCATTTAGCTTTCTGGGCAGGCTTGGTAACTGCCAGCTCCAGCTGCCTTCTTGTCCACTGCTTTATGACACCCACAGCAACTGTTTGTCTCATGTCACGAACAGCAAAACAGCCCAGAGGAGGATAGTCAGAGAAGCTCTCAACCCAAATGGGCTTGCCAAGGACCATATCGACGATGGCAGCATCACCAGATTTCAAAAACTTAGGGCTATCTTCCGGCTTTTTTCCAGAATGGTGATCAGTCTCCTTCAGCTCAGCAAATTTGCAAGCAATGTGAGCTTTGTGACAATCCAGCATAGGTGCATATCCAGCACAGACTTGACCTGGGTGGTTCAGGATAATCACCTGAGCTGTGAAGCCAGCTGCTTCCATTGGTGGGTCATTTTTGCTGTCACCAGCCACATTACTACAATGAACATCTTTGAAAGACATGTTCTTGACATTGAAGTTCACATTGTCCCCAGGAAAAGCTTCACTCAAAAAACTTCATGGTGCATTTCAACAGAGTTGACTTCAATTGTAACATTGACTGGAGCAAAAGTGACCATCATGCCAAACTTGAGAACACCAGTTTCCACCTGGCCCACAGGGACAGTACCAATACCATCATTTTGTAGACATTCTGGAGGGGCAGACACAGGGGCTTGTCAGTTGGACAAGTTAGAGGCAGAATGCAATTCCAGAGTTTCAAGCAGCACGGTTCCACTGGCATTGCCATCTTTTTTTTTTTTTTAATATTTTATTGATTTTTTACAGAGAGGGATAGAGAGTTAGAAACATCGATGAGAGGGAAACATCAATCAGCTGCCGCCTGCACACCCCCTACTGGGGATGTGCCCGCAACCAAGGTACATGCCCTTGACCGGAATTGAACCTGGGACCCTTCAGTCCACAGACTGATGTTCTATCCATTGAGCCAAACCGAGCAGGGCTGGAATTGCCATCTTTATGAGTGACTTTCCATCCCTTGAACCAAGGCATATTAGCACATGGCTCCAGCATGTTGTCTCCATTCCAACCAGAAATTGGCACAAATGCTGTGTCAGGATTGTAACCAATTTTCTTAATTAGGTGCTGACTTCTTTAACAATTTCCTCATATCTTTTCTGGCTATAGGATAGGTCAGTGGAATCCATTTTGTTAACACCAGCAATCAGTTTTTCACACCCAGTGTGTAAGCCAGAAGGGCATGCTCACAGGTCTGCCATTCTTAGAGATACCTGCTTCAAATTCCACTAGCAGCAACGATCAGGACAGCACAGTCTGAGATGTGCCTAAATCATGTTTGTTTTTTCATTTTGTTTTTGTTTTGTTTTTTATTTTGAATCATGTTTTTTATGAAGTCTCTGTCTCTTGGGGCATCAATGTTGATCATCTAATACTTGCTGGTCATCAAATATCCATAGGGATATATCAGTGATAATACTATGCTCATGGCCAGCTTTCGGTTTATCCCATACTTGAAGGTGCCCTTCCCCATCTCAGCAGCCTCCTTCTCAAATTTTTCAATATTTCTTCCCTTGGGTTACAACTTCGAAATCCCTTGAAAGAATCTGATGAAAGCTGTGAATCATCTCTATAGCAAAATAATTTGTTACACTGTTTGAGAGAGTTCAAAGCTCATCCATAGATCCCAGGATAACAATCCCTACATTAAGAGTTCAGGTGTGACAAAATAACATGTTACTAAACAATGAATGGGACAACAATGAGATCAGGGAAGAAATCAAAGGATACCTTGAGACAAATGAAAATTAACACACAACAACCCAAATCTTATGGGACACAGTACTAAGAGGGAACGACATAAGAATACTGGCCTACCTCAAGAAACAAGAAAACATCCAAATAAATAATCTAACTTTACACTAAAGGAACTAGAAAAAGAACAACAAACAAAGCCCAAAGTGAGTAGAAGGAAAGAAATAATAAAGATTAGAGTGGAAATAAATGACATAGACCCTAAAAAAAAAAAAAAAAATACAAAAGATCAATGAAACCAAGAGCTGGTTCTTTGAAAAGATAAAGAAGATTGACAAACCTTTAACCAGACTCATAAAGAAAAAAAGAGAAAGGATCCAAATAAATAAAATCAAATAAAAGATAAGTAAAAGTCGATACCACAGAAATACAAAGGATTGTAAGAAAATAATGTGAACAACTATATGCTAACAAATTGGATAACCTAATCAAAACGGATAAATTCCTAGAAACATACACTTTTCCAAAACTGAATCAAGAAGAATCAGAAAATCTGAACAGACTAATTACAACTAATGATATCAAAGCAGTAATAAAAAAAACTCACAGATGAAGATACTACAAAGAAAGAAAATCATAGGCCAATATCCCTGATGAATTAACATAGATGCAAAAATCCTCAACAGTATGGAGTTTTCTCAGAAAATTAAAAATTGCTTTTACCTTACGATCTAGTAATTCCACTTCTGGGAATTTATCCGAAGAAACCCAGAACACTAATTTGAAAGAATATATGCACCCTTATGTTTATTGCAGCATTATTTATAAGAATTAAGCTACGGAAGCAACCCAAGTGCCCATTAATAGATGAGTGGATAAAAAAGCTGTGGTACCTATATACAATGGAATATTACTCAGCCATAAAAAGAATGAAATCTTACCATTAGCAACAACATAGATGTACCTAAAGGATATTATCTCAGTGAAATCAGTCAGCCAGAGAAAGACAAATACCATGATTCCACTAATATGTCGAATCTAAAGAACAAAGTAAACAAACAAGCAAAACTGAAACAGACTCATAGACACAGAAGGGGAACTAGTGGTTGCCAGAGGGGAAGGGGTTTGGAGGACTGGGTTTTTTAAAGATGGGAGGGGAATTTGGGATGGTGCTGAAAAAGGTGAAACAATTAAGAAGTACAAATTGGTAGTTACAGAAGAGTCATAGGGATGTAAAGTACATCATAGGGAATTTGGTCAATAATCCTATCTAATAAAAGAGTGATATGTAAATTAACCATCACTCCACTACACCAAGAAGCCACGCCCACCAGCCAATCAGGAGCGAGTATGCAACTTAACCCAACCAAGATGGCTGCGGCCACGGAGCGAGCAGGAGGCTTGGGTTGCCCCTGGCGATGGAGGAAGCCAAGCTCTCGCAACCCTGGCCTGCCTTTGTCTCCGCTACAAAGTTTCAATTATAGAAGATAAATAAATCCCAACAAAAATGGCTGCGGCCACGGAGCAAGCAGGAGGATTGGCTCTGCTCAAGGCTACAGAGTTTCAATTATAGAAGATGAATAAATCCCAGATACCAGGGTCTCTGCTTGGGTCACCAGGGGCGTGGCCAGCCTGCAAACCACCAGAGGCCCCTCTCCCAGGCCGCCCCATGCCCTAAGGGAACCCCCACCCTGATACAGGACACCCTTCAGGGCAAACCAGCTGGCCCCCACCCATGCACCAGGCCTCTATCCTATCTAATAAAAGAGTAATATGCAAATTGACCATCACTCCAACACACAAGATGGCTGCCCCCATGTGGACACAAGATGGCCACCATAAGATGGCCAACAGGGGAGTGCAGTTGGGAGGGACCAGGCCTGCAAGGGAGGGCAGTTGTGGGTGATCAGGCCAGCAGGAGAGGGCAGTAGAGAGGGACCAAGCATGCAAGGGAGGGCAGTTGGGGGCGATCAAGCCTGCAGGGGAGGGCAGTTAGGGGTGACCAGGCCAGCAGAGGAGGGCAGTTGGAGGGGACTCAGGCCTGCAGGGGAGAGCAGTTGGGGGGGAACCAGGCCTGCAGGGGAGGGCAGTTAGGGGCAAATAGGCTGGTAGGGGAGCAGTTAGGCATCAATTAGTCTGGCAGGGGAGTGGTTAGCGGGTGATCAGGCTGGCAGGCAGAAGTGGTTAGGGGCAATCAGGAAGGCAGGCAGACGAGCAGTTGGGAGCCAGCAGTCTTGGATTGTGAGAGGGATGTCCGACTGCCCGTTTAGACCCGATCCTACCAGGATCGGGCCTAAACGGGCAGTCGGACATCCCTCGAGGGGTTCCAGGTTGGAGAGGGTGCAGGCTAGGCTGAGGGACACCCCCCCCCCATGCACGAATTTCGTGCACCAGGCCTCTAGTAATGTAATAACTATGTATGGTGTCAGATGGGTATTAGATGTATTGGTGTGATCACTAAGTTACAGAATGTCCAATCATTGGGTTATACACCTGAAACTAATATGATATTGTATGTCAACTGTAAGTGTATGTGAGCTATAATTGGAAAAAAAGTATTCAAAAAGAAAACATTATGCTGAGTAAAAGGAGTGTTACACAAGAAAAAAATAATAATTCAGGTATGAGTTAAAACACACACACAGGATCACTTTATAGAAGCTTTAAGTATGAAGAAACAGCTTAGAAATGGGCAAAGGACTCACTCTTTTTAAAAATGTTTTGTTAATCCTTACCTGAGGATATTTTTCCATTGATTTTTAGAGAGAGTGGAAGCGAGGGGGAGATACAGAGAGAGAGAGAAATGTTGATATGAAAGAGACACATCCATTGGTTGCCTCCCGCACAGGCCCTGCGGGGATCAAGCCTGCAACCAAGGTACGTGCCCTTGACTAGAATCAAACCCAGGACCCTTCAGTTAGAGGGCCAACACTCTATTCACTTAGCCAAACCAGCCAGACCAGGACTCACTTTTTAAAAAGAAATAATGCATTTCACACACACATAATTTTTTTAAAAAAAAACTTGATTCTACTGAAGAATTGAGACTTTTGTAAAGCTGAAAAAGTTTATAACTCTAGATCAAGAATTTATGAACCTGAGTGGTTGCCATCCCAGTTGACTTCCAAAGCCAGCAATAGGAACATAGCTATCAGATTGGATAAATTAAGCAGGGTGAAAGTGCCCATCTCAGCCAAAATATTTTCTTGGGGTCTCTCAAAATGGACCTAAGTAGTTTGATTCTAAATATTTTGCTTCACATATTTACAAGGAAAAAATATCTTATTTATGTAAAGACCACATTTTTCAAAGTGCTTTCACCTAATTTCAAACCATGTTAAATGGTGTGGCAGTTCCTCAAAAAATTAAATATAGAATTACAGTATGATCCAGCAATTCCATTTATGAGTACATATCCAAAAGCGAAAGTAAGCAAACAGATATTCGTACATACTTATGTTCTTCATAGCGTATGATTTACAGCAGCCAAAAGGTGGAAGCAGTCTGGCAATCTGGGTGTCATTGACAGATGAATGCCTCCACAAAATGTGGTATATACACACAATGGATTATTATTCCATTAAAAAGGAAGAAAATTCTGACACCTGCTACAAATGGATGGATCTTGAAGACATTATACTAAATGAAATAAGCCAGACACAAAAGGACAGGTACTTTATGATGCCACTTACATGAGATATCTAGATGAGCAGTCAGACTCATAGAGACAGGAAGTAGAATAGTGGTTGCCAGGAGCTATGGGGAGGGAGGAATGGGGAATTACTATTTAATGGGTACAAAGGTTCAGTTTGGGAAGATGTAAAAGTGCTAGAGATGAATGATGATGATGGTTGCACCACAGTGTGAATGTATTTAATGCCACTTAAAATGGTTAATACACTTAAATTGGTTAATAAGATAAATTTTGTTATGTGTATTTTACCACAATAAAAAATATATTCATGTCAGCTATTGTTATAAGGATGATTATTGACATTTATATAGGACACAGATCTAATTTGTTAAATATACTGACATCACAAACTAGTCTTGAGATGAACCAATTTTTTGGTCTAATTTTTTAATAATCCAAATAAAATGTGCTTGCAATGTATAAATTTAATTTGCTCCCCTTTTTATGTTTTTGCCAACAGAAAAATCAAGAGGATCTAGGCCTGTGGGAGGAGAAATTTGGAAAATTTGTGGATGTCAAAGTTAATGGTAAACTTGAATCTGGTATAGTGCTAAAACAGATCTTTCCAAAATGGCTAAATATCTCTATCCAAAAGTTCCTGGAGCTTTGGCACCTAAACAAGTAACTTCTGCAAGATGAACAGAAATCTCAGATTTGAATCCCCTATTCTTCCATAATGTATTGCTACAAAGAAATAATGATTATATGCCTTTGTATAAAAGAACTATCGGCCTCATGGAGCTTATGGTCTCATGGAGGGCCCTAGATCAGCACACTACTTGCACTATCCAGTATATCAGATAGCTGCAAATTCCACATTCTATTTTTATGAGAGTCAAGTGATGACAAAACAATTTCTAGAGCTCATCAGCTCCAACATTCCAAGCCAGTAGTTCTCAACCGTTGCCAGGCCTCCCTATCAGATGCCCATCTGTGACATTTCTCCCTAGGCTTAGTGATGGGAGCGCACGCGCGTGCGTGCATGCGTGTGTGTGTGTGTGTGTGTGTGTGTGTGTGTGTGTGTGTGTGTGTGTGTGTAGTTTGTCTCTTTGGGAGATACCTTTCAGATATTTGGGACTTACGTAGCTGGAAAAAATATTTTCTTCCTTCCTCCTCCCTGCCCTGTAGAAGGCCAGACCCTCCCTAATTCCTTGAAAATCCCTGTTCTAGCATCTATATCTATAGCCTAGTATATGATCAGTGCTGACAACTTGCCCCAAATTTATAAGCAAGGGGGACATCATAATCTTTTTTACCTTTTCTGTAGCACCCTCATTCCATAAACTCCTCCAAATAAGGATCATTTGAGGTCAAATACTTTAACCTACTTGAATGAATTTAAGGCAATGTTATTCTTCCTAATTATTTGAATTTTCCCATATCTCTAAAATAATTGTTAAATAAAAGCCTTTGTCTTTGGTTAAAGGAAATTTATGTGTTTACAATCACAGGGTATTCTGAGGAGCCAGGAAAGATCCTCCTGGTGCCCTTGACATTATAGTTCCTGAACACAGTGAGAAAAATAATCAGGCACAAAACACCCACTCTTTCTTCTAGCAAAGATTAAAATTGCTCAGTATCCTTTGGTTTCTAGAGCAAAGGAGTACCTAATATATTTTTTAAAAGTTTAGATTAGAAAGAAAGCTGAAACTTTGTAGCCATATGTTACCAATAAAAAGATTTACTGTAAATGAGGACACGGAGAGATTCAGCACACAGCTAAGTGAACATAAGTAATAAGTGACCAGAATTTTGCCTTTTGCATTGTATCCTCACAACACCTGAATACAGAAGTCAGCACAGTGGTTTACTGATAGATCAGGGAAAGCTCCGATCTCTAGATGTCTAGTTTAATCATCTTACTACACTCATAGTTAACTGATTGCCCCAATGAGAAGCAAAACTCAGTCAATATCCTGATCCCCACAGGTCCTGCCTCCATTGGTTTGGATTTCTCCTTGCATGGATTTGAGCATCTCTATGGGATCCCACAACATGCAGAATCACACCAACTTAAAAATACTGGGTAAAGTGAAAACAGTAATTCTTATGGGAAAAGCATTGCTTATAGATTTTGAAGAATCTCCCTTGAATTGTCCTAGCTGGTTTGGTTCAGTGGATAGAGCATCAACCTGCAGGATCCCTAGTTCGAGTCTGGTCGAGGGCACATGCCCAGATTGCAGGCTCAATCTCCAGTAGGGGGCATGCAGGAGGCAGCTGATTAATGATTCTCTCTCAGGATTGATGTTTCTATCTCTCCTCCCTCCCTCTGTGAAATTAATAACAAATTTTTAGAAAATGAATCTTCCACTCAGAGCAGTAGTTCTCAATTTTTTTTGGCAAAAAATTAGATAATTCTAAAAACTGTAATGCTGAACCTAAAAATATATATGAAGTCAATATATGGAGTTGCTGTGGTTGAAATGCGGGTCAGGGGGAATTTTCATCACATTACCTCCTGGGTTTTGCCTTTACCTCTCAAGGCCTTACTGTGGAACCCTGAGAGAATGCACTGTGAAAAACACTGACCTAGAAAAACATGTTTACTAAGAAAGGACAGTGAGCTCGAGAATGGCAAAGTGTGGCATTTCATATCACCTTTGATTTTCTCAGGGAGATCATTTCAAACTAATACTACTGGCAGATAAATGCCAGAGGCATATGACTAACTGGAAGCAAAACCAAAGATACACAGAGTCTGATCAGGCTTGCCAGGTCCAGATGCTGTTATGTGACAGGGCGGCATAGTGACAAGTGCATCAGAAACCATGCTGCTCTAACACCAACCTGAGCTCTGCTCCCCACCCCAATTCAGGTCCTGAATTTTTCCTACTCAGCACTGGGTCAGCATGTTAAGACATTATCATTTTGTTTAAGCAGCAGAGAAATACAAAATTTGTCAAAAATATCTATTGTGTGCTTGCTATTGTAGGGGATTCACAGGAAACAATCCTAAACTCACAAGAGATATTTAGAAAAGATACCTTAAATATGAGATTATATATACTAATTGTCAATTGGGATGCAAAGGAATCAAAGGAGGAGGATCATATTCACCTAGGTTGGATCAGAAACCTTTAGGGAAATGGTAAAGTTGAACCTGAAAGATGCATAGGATCCAAGTGCAGGGGAGAATGGAGCCTTCCTATTAATTAATAATACATTTGTGATGGTAATTGATAATCCTTCTTGTGTGTTTCAGTGATGAGGATGCTTACCGTCTTTATAACCTGGATGTCTATGGCTATGAAATACATAACAAAATGGGCATTTATGGTTCAGTGCCTTATCTCTTGGCCCACAAACTGGGTAGGACTTTAGGCATTTTTTGGCTGAATTCTTCAGAAACACTAGTGGAGATCAATACAGAGCCTGCAGTAAAGGTAAGCTATGGACCATGTCTGTATGTCCTACTTACAGAAGAAACAAAACTAGTCAAGTGTAGTCATAGTTCTGGGTTTTATAGTGGCAGTTCTCTGCCACCAGTCATGGCAGTATAATCAGTGAAAGTTTATGGTATATATGAAAGGAACAGACTGTTATTCCCATATGGATGGACATTGTAGGTTAGAGGGAAATATTTCAAAACTTCATTCCATTTCTTTTTCAGATGGGCCCAGTTGATGCTAAACAAAAGAGCAGATCTCGAACTGATGTGCATTGGATGTCAGAGAGTGGAATCATTGATGTTTTTCTGCTGACAGGGCCCACACCTTTTGACATCTTCAAGCAGTACTCATCTCTTACAGGTACTTGCATGTAGAAGAGCCCATTTCTTGTTCCATTATATTTTCTCTATCCCCTATATCATTGCTATAAGTTAATATTTATTGTATACCATATAGAATTCATAAACAACTTGCCCAGGCTTTTTAAGAAGCATTTCTCTTCCCACCCTCATTCTATTCAGCTTGGCTAAACATTGCTCTGGGGCTAGAACTCTCCATTCTCTCATCCTTAATACTTGCTATCTGCCTCTTTGGAGCCTTTAACCGCTGGGCTTTCTCTACCTTCATCTCAGATTATCAGTATCCCAACCTTTTCTATGTTCTCTTCTCTATTAAAATATACCACTGGCTTTAGCTCTAAAGGCTATACTTTAAGGAAATACTCATTTCTGCACCTCAATTGGTGCAGAAAAAGCATTTGACAAAATTCAACATTATTTAATGATAAAAGCACTCAGAAGACTAGGAGTAGAAGGAAACTTTCTCAACATGATAAAAGGCATTTATGAAAAATCCACAGCTAACGTCATACTCAGTGGTGAAAAGCTACAAGCTTGCCCCTAAGATCAGAAATAAAATAAGGCTGCCCATTTCACCACTGCTATTGAACACTGTGCTGGAAGTTCTGGCCAGAGCAATTACACTGGAAAAATAAATAAAAGGCATCCAAATTGTAAAGGAAGATGTAAAATTCTCTTTTTCCAGATAATGTGATCCTATATATTAGAAAATCCCAAAGAATCCACACAAAAACTACTAAAGCTAAAAAGCAAGTTGACCAAAGTTTCAGGGTACATGATCAACACACAAAATCACTTGTATGTGTTTATTTAAAATATATTTTTATTGATTTCAGTGAGGAAGGGAGAGGGAGAGAGAGAAAAAAACATCAATGATGAGAGAGAATCATTGATTGGCTGTCTTCAGCACATCCCCACTGGGATCAAACCCCAATTTCCTGGTTCATAGGTCAACACTCAACCACTGAGCCACGCTGGCTGGGCAAAACCAGTTGTGTTTTTACACACCAGCATTGAACAACTTAAAAAAGAAATTGAGAAAACAATTTCATTTACAATAACATTCAAAAGAATAAAATCACTTAGGAATAAATTTAACCAGAGAAATAAAAAACGTGTACACTAAAAAATATAAAATATTCCTTAAAAGAAATTAAAGAAGGCTTAAATAAATGAAAATATGTTCCATGTTCATGAATTAGAAGACTTAACATCATTAAAATGTCAATACTACTGAAAGCAATCTATAGATTCACTGCAATCCCTACCAAAATTCCAACAGCCATTTTTGAAGAAATGGAAAAGCTGATCTTCAAAGTCATATAGAATTGCAAAGAGCCCTGAATAGCCAAACAATCCTGAAAAAAAAAAGTTGGAGAATTCATACTTCACAATTTCAAAAATAATTATAAGGTTAAAATTATCCAAATAGTATGTTACTGGAATATGGATAAGACATTTAGATTTAAAGACTAGAAATAAACCCATACATCTCTGGCCAAGTGATTTTTAACAAAGGTTCAAGACCACTCAATGTGGGAAAGAATAGTCTCTTTAACACATGGTTCTGGGACAATTAGATATCCACATGCAAAAGAATGAAGTTGGAACCCTATGTCACACCATACATAAAAAAAGTAACTCAAAATGGATAGAAAAATGTCAGAGCTAACACCATAGAACTCTTAGAAGAAAATGGGTAAATCGCCCGCCCAGCGTTGCTCAGTGGTTGAGCATCAGCTATGAACCAGGAAGTCACGGTTCGAATGCCAGTCAGGGCGCATGTCTATCTGGCTTGTGGGCTTGATCCCCAGTGTAGGGCAGGAGTCAGTTGATCAATGATTCTCTCTCATCATTGATGTTTCTATATCTTTTTCCCTCTCTCTTTCTCTCTAAAATCAATTTTAAAAAATTTTTCAAGAAAATGGGTAACTCTTCATGAACTTGGATTTGGCAACAGATTCTTAGATATGACAACAAAATCATGAGCAAAAAAATAGATAAGTTGGACTACATTAAAATTTAAAAATTTTGAAGTGAAAAGGCAACCTATAGAATGAGAGAAAATGTTTGCAAATCATATATTTGATAAGGATCTAGTATCCAGAATATACAAAGAACTCTTACAGCTTAACAACAAAAAGACAACCCAATTCTTAAATGAGCAAAGGACTTAAATAGACATTCCTCCAAAGATATAGAAATGGTTTAACAAGCACATGAAAAAATGCTCAACATTATTCATTAGGAAAATGAAAATTAATGATATTCAATTTCCTATCTTCTAAGATAGCTAAGTAAAAAAATGGAAAATACTAAGTTGATAATATATGGAAAAATTAAAACCTCATACATTGATTGGGAAATGTAAAATTGTTCAGCTGCTGTAGAAACAATTCAGCAAACAAAAAGCTAAATATAGAATTACCCTATGACCCAGTATGATGGTTACTTTTATGTGTCAACTTGCCTATGTGATGGTACCCAAATATTTGGTTTAACACTAGTCTAGATATCACTACGAAGGTATTTTTTAGATGAGATTAACAGTTAAGTCAGTTCAAATAAAACAAGTCACTCGCCATTATGTGGGTGTGCTTCATCCAATCGTAGAAGAAAACATAGGCAGCAAAATTTCACATATCTCTCACAGCAATATGTTTGTTGATACATCTCATAGGGCAAGGAAAATAAAGGAGAAAATAAACAAATGGGACTACATCAAAATAAAAAGGTTCTGCAAAGCAAAGAAACCATAAACAAAATGAAAAGGGAGCCCACTGAATGGGAGAACATATTTGCCAATGATGCATCTAATAAGGGGTTAATATTGAAAATATAGAAGGAACTCATCCTACTTAACAAAACAGTCCAATTTAAAAAATTGGCAAAGGACCTAAATAGACACTTATCCAAAGGGGACATTCAGATGGCCAAGCGACATATGAAAAAATGCTCAAACTCATTAATCATCAAAGAGATGCAAATTAAAACAATAGTGAGGTACCACCTCATACCTGTCAGAATGGCTACCATAAACAAATCAACAAATGACAAGTGCTGGCGAGGATGTGGAAGAAAGGGAACCCTAGTGTACTGCTGTTGGGAATGCAGACTGGTGCAGCCACTATGGAAAACAGTTTGGAGGGACCTGGAGAGTATCATGCTAAGTGAAATAAGCCAGTCAGAGAAAGACAAGTATCACATGATCTCACTCATATGTGGAGTCTAATAAACATAATAGGTCCAGAGACATAGAAACATGGAACAGTCTGATGGACAACAGAGGGAAGGCAGGGGTGGCTTGTGCCTTGTACCTGGTTGTGTTTTATTTTGTGCCTTTAAATCAATGCAGGAGAGAGAGAACTACATAACCAGACACCTGGAGAAGAGAGACCATGGGGAGACAAAAGAAACAGCCTGCATATGAAAGAAAAGCAGGCATCACCAGAAAAGGAAGTAAATGAAATGGAGGCAAGCAACCTGCCAGAGAAAGAATTCAGAGAAATGGTCATAAGGTGGCTGAAAAGAATGGAAGACAAATTCGACAGTATGTGTAAGAACCAAGAGGAAATGAAGAAAAACCAAGAAGAAATGAAAAATGACATCGCTGCTGTAAAGAACTCAATAGAAAGCATCAAGAGTAGACTAGAAGAAGCAGAGGACCGCATCAGTGAGCTAGAAGACAAGGTAGGGGGAAAATACCCAAGTAGAGCAGCTTCTAGAAAAAAAAAATTAAAAAGCAGGAAGAGTGCCTAAGGGAACTTTGGGAAAACACAAAACAAAACAACATCCTCATAATAAGGATTCCAGAAGGAGAGGAAACTGAGCAAGGAATAGAAAACCTGTTTGAAGAAGTACTGACAGAAAACTTCCCTGATATAGGGAAGGAAAAACCCACACAAGTCCAAGAAGCTCACAGAGTCCCAAGCAAAGTGAACCCCAAAAGCCTGATGCCAAGACACATTACAATTAAATTGGCAAACACCAACGACAAAGTAAGAATCTTAAAAGCAGCCAGAGAGAGACAGAAAGTTACCTGCAAAGGAACCCCCATCAGACTAGCGACTGATTTCTCAACAGAAACTCATCAGGTCAGAGGGGAATGGAATGAAATATACAAAGTCATGCAAAGGAAGGGTCCGAATCCAAAAATACTGTATCCAGCAAGGCTATCAAAATTAAAGGTGAAATCAGGAGCTTCACAGACAAAAAAGGACTAAGGGAATTTATTACCACCAAACCAGCAATGCAGGAAATGCTAAAGTGTCTGCTGTAAAAATAAATAGGAAGTGAAGAAGGAACACGGGGTAAAGAATAAAAATGGCGACAAATAAGCACCTATCAATAATAACTTTAAATGTAAATGGATTAAATGCACCAATCAAAAGACATAGGGTAATGGATTGGATAAGAAAAAACCACCCATATAACTGCTGTCTACAAGAAACCCACCTTAAAAAAAAAGACACACACAGACTGAGGGTGAAGGGATGGAAAAAGGTTTATCAGGTGAATGGAAATGAAAAAAAAGTTGGGGTAGCAGTACTTATATCTGAAAAGTTAGATATCAAAGTGAAGGACATAACAAGAGCTAAGGAAGGCCACTTCATAATACTAAAGGGAGCAATCCAACAAGAAGAAATAACTCTGGTAAATATATACACACCCAATACAGGAGCACCCAAATACATAAAAAACACTCCTGGAGGATATCAAGGGAGAGATTGACAGCAATACAATCATAGTAGGAGACTTTAATACCCCACTATCATCATGGGACAAATCCTCTAAACAAAAAATCAGCAAAGAAACATCAATCCTAAATGACTCACTAGACCAGATGGAATTAATTGATATCTTCAGAACATTTCACCCCAAAGTCACAGAATATACATTCTTCTCAAGTGCACATGGGTCATTTTCAAAGATAGACCATATATTGGATCACAGGCAAAGTCTCTTCAAAATCAAGAAGAAAGAAATCATATCAAGCATCTTCTCAGATCACAGTGGCATAAAACTAGAAATCAACTACAATAAAAAAAATCCAAAAAAAATCAAACATATGGAGACTAAACAGCATGCTATTAAACAATGACTGGGTCACCACAGAGATAAAGAAGAAATAAAAAACATCATGGCAACAAATGACAATGAAAACACAAAAATCCAAAATCTATGGGACACAGGGAAAGCAGTCTTGAGAGGGAAGTTCATAGCTCTACAAACCTACTGCAAAAAACAAGAAACAATGGTAATAAATTACTTAACCCTACAACTCAAAGAGTTAGAAAAAGAGCAACAAGAAAAGCCCAGTGTAAGCAGAAGGAAGGAAATAATAAAGATCAGAGTGGAGATAAACGACATTGAGACAAAAAAAAAAAAAAACAATACAAAAGATCAACAAAACCAAGAGCTGGTTCTTTGAAAGGATAAACAAGATTGATGAACCTCTAGCCAGGCTCACCAAGAAGCAAAGAGAGAGGACCAAAATAAACGAAATCAGAAATGAAAGAGGAGAAATAACAACAAACCCCACCGAAATACAAAGGATTGTTAAAAAATACTATGAACAACTCTATTCTAACAAACTAGACAACCTGGAGGAAATAGACACATTCCTAGAAAAATACAAACTTCCAAAACTCACTCAGGAAGATTTTATAAATCTCAATAGGCTGATAACTATGGAAGACATTGAAGCAGTCATCAAAAAGCTTCCAGCAAACAAAAGCCCGGAGCCAGACGGCTTCACATGGGAGTTTTACCAAACATTCAAGGAAAAACTAAAAGCTATCCTCCTCAGACTATTCCAGAAGATTCAAGAGGAAGGAACACTTCCAAGCTCATTCTATGAAGCCAGCATCATCCTAATACCAAAACCAGATAAAGACAACACAATGAAAGAGAATTACAGGCCAATATCCCTCATGAACATAGATGCCAAAATCCTCAACAAAATTCTAGCAAATCGGATCCAGCAGTATATCAGAAAGATCATACACCATGCCAAGTAGGATTTATCATGGGGATGCAAGGATGGTACTATATTCGCAAATCAATAAATGTGATACATCACATAAACAAATTGAGAGATAAAAATCACATAGTCATATCAATTGATGCAGAAAAAGCATTTGACAAAATCCAACACCCTTTCTTGATAAAAACTCTCAGCAAGGTGGGAATAGAAGGATCATACCTCAACATAATGAAAGCCATATATGACAAACCCACGGCCAACATCATACTCAATGGGCAAAAACTAAAACCATTTCCACTAAAAACAGGAACAAGACAAGGATGCCCACTCTCACCACTCCTGTTCAACATAGTGCTGGAAGTACTAGCCATTGCAATCAGACGAGAAGAAGAAATAAAAGGCATCCAAATTGGAAAAGAAGAAGTAAAGCTGTCCTTGTTTGCAGATGACATGATATTGCACATAAAAAACCCGAAAGGTTCCATCAAAAAACTAATAGACTTAATAAATGAATTCGGCAATGTAGCAGGATACAAAATTAACGCCAAGAAATCTATGGCATTTCTATACATCAATAGTGAACTTACAGAAAGAGAGACTAAAAAAGCAATCCCATATACCATCACACCAAAAAAATTAAGATACCTAGGAATAAACTTAACTAACGAGGTAAAAGACCTATACATGGAAAACTATATGACACTGAAAAAAGAGATAGAGGAAGACGTAAACAGATGGAAGAACATACCATGTTCATGGATTGGTAGAATCAACATCATCAAAATGTCCATACTACCCAAAGCAATCCATAGATTCAATGCACTCCCCATTAAAATGCCAATGGCATATTTTACAGACCTAGAAAGAACTCTCCAAAAATTCATCTGGAATTAAAAAAAAAGACCCCAAATAGCCACAGCAATCCTGAGAAAGAAGAACAAAGTAGGTGGGATCTCAATACCAGATTTCAAGCTGTACTACAAAGCCACTGTTCTCAAAACAGCCTGGTACTGGCACAAGAACAGACATATAGACTAATGAAATAGAATAGAGAATTCAGATATCGACCCAAACCACTATGCTCAATTAATATTTGACAGAGGAGGCATGAACATACAATGGAGTCAAGAGAGACTCTACAAAAAATGGTGTTGGGAAAATTGGACAGATACATGCAAAAAAAATGAAATTAGAACACCAACTTACACCATACACAAAAATTAACTCAAAATGGATAAAGGACTTAAACATAAGATGGGAAACCATAAAAATACTAGAGAAATCTGAGACATATGCCGAAGCAATTTCTTCACCGATACCATTCCTAGTGCAATGGGAGCTAAAGAGAAAATAAACAAATGGGACTACATCAAAATAAAAAGCTTTTGCACAGCAAAAGAAACCATCAACAAAACAATAAGGAAGCCCACTGTATGGGAGAGCATATTTGCAAATGTTATCACTGATAAAGGTTTAATCTCTGATATCTACAGGGAACTTATACAACTTAATAAAAGGGAGATAAATGATCCAATAAAAAAATGGGCAATGGAGCTAAATAGAAACTTTTTAAAAGAAGACAGAAGGAAGGCCAAGAGACATATGAAAACATGCTCAAAGTCACTAATCATCCGAGAGATGCAAATCAAAACGACAATGTAGTACCATCTCGCACCTATCAGAATGGCAACCATCAACAAATCAACAAATGACAAGTGCTGGCGAGGACGCGGAGAAAAAGGAACCCTTGTGCACTACTGGTGGGAATGTAGACTGGTGCAGCCACTGTGGAGAACAGTATGGAGTTTCCTCAAAAAACTAAAAATGGAGCTCCCATTTTACCCAGTAATTCCACTTCTAGGATTATATCCCAAGAAACTAGAAACACCAATCAGAAAGGATATATGTACCCCTATGTTCATAGCAGCACAATTCACTATAGCTAAGATTTAGAAACAGCCTAAATGCCCATCAGCAGATGAGTGGATTAGAAAACTATGGTACATCTATTCAATGGAATACTACGCTGCTATAAAAAAGAAGGAATTCTTACCATTTGTAGCAGCATGAATGGACCTGAAGAGCATTATGTTAAGTGAAATAAGCCAGGCAATGAAAGAAAAATACTACATGATCTCACTTATTTATGGAAAATAAAGAACATTATAACCTGATGAATAAAAAGATAGATACAGAGGCAGTAACGCACCAAACAGACTGTCAAATTACAGAGAGAAGGCTGGGGAGTGTTGGGGAGGCAGGGAAATAGATCAACCAAAGGACTTGTATGCATGCATATAAGCACACCAATGGACACAAGACACTGGGGGAGTGGGATGAGGGCATGCGACAAGGGGTAGGGAGGCTGGGGGAAGGTCAATGGGGGAAAAAGGGAGATACATATGTACTAATATATGTAATATTTTAAACAATAAAAAAATGTTCCTTTAAAAAAAGAAATTAAAAAAACCAATTAGCCTCCAGGCAGAAGCAACTGCCCCATCCTGTTGAAAAAACTCTGGCCACACTTGAGGACAATTGCTTAGGGCGGTGGTCGGCAAACTGCGGCTCGCAAGCTACATGCGGCTCACAAGTCGCGGTTTGCCACTCTGTTGACTGAATTTGCTGACCACTGACCTAGACTCTCGATTCCAATAATTACAGGCTGTTGTTGTTCCTTGTGATTAAGCCCCAATCCCAGTGGTTAGCAAACTCATTAGTCAACAGAGCGGCAAACCATGGCTTGCAAGCCGCAGTTTGCCGACCACTGGCCTAGGGGCAATTCAAGTCAGAATCCTATTAGTCTGTAGATAGAGGCAGTCTCTGGAGGCTTTGAGTCTTTGCCTAACCCAATTAGAAATAGCCTTTAACACTGTCCTGCACTAGAGACTGAGAGGTGTAGAGGATCTACCTAATACATAGTCACAAACCCTAACAGACAACCAAAATGAGGAAAGAAAGAAACAATCCCAAATGAAAGAACTAGTGAATTCTCCAGAAGAAGAGATAAATGAAGCATAGATAAGAAATTTATCTGAAATGGAGTTCAGAGTAATGATGTTAAAAATGCTCAACAGTATGAAAAAAGATATAGTAACTATGAAAAAAGAGCAGTATGAGATAAAGAATGACATAGCACAAATTGCACATTGAAAGGAATACACAGCAGATTAGGGGAAGCTGAGGATCTAATCAGTGAATTAGAAGTCAGAGTTGAAAACATCACTCAGAGAACGAACAAAAAAACACAACAATTAAAAAACAGGAGGACAGCTTAAGGGAGCTGTGGGACAATGTGAAACATAACAATATTAGAATAGTAGGTGTGCTAGAAGAGGCAGAAAGGGAGAAAGGAATAGAGAAGGTGTTTGAAGAAATAATGGTAGAAAACTTCCCTAACCCGGTAAAGGAAAAAGTCTCACAAGTTCAGGAGGCACAGAGAACCCCAAACAAGAAGAACCTAAACAGACCCATGCCCAGACACATCATAATTAAAATGCCAAAAATTAAAGACAAAGAGAGAATCTTAAAGGCAGCAAGAGAAAAGAAAACTGTTATCTACAAAGGAGTTCCCATAAGGCTGAAACCTGATTTTTCATCAGAAACTCTACAGACCAGAAGGGGATGGCATGAAGTACTCAAGGTAATGGAAAGCAAGGATCTTAGAACAAGATTACTATATCCATCAAGGCTATCATTCAAAATAGATGGTCAAATAAAGAGCTTCCCAGACCAAAAAAAAAAAAAAAGGCTAAAGTAGTTCATCACCACCAAACCAGCATTACAGGAAATGCTAAAGGGATTGCTGTAAGGGATTACTGAGAAGAAGAAACAGAGAGAAACGTAGCCAAACAGAATTAAAATGGCTATAAATAAGTACCTCTCAATGATAACCCTAAATGTAAATGGATTAAATGCTCCAGTCGAAAGGTGTAGGGTAGCTGAATGGATACAAAAACATGACCCAACTATATGCTGTCTACAAGAGACCCGCCTCAGAAAACAAAAGACACACACAGGATGAAAGTGAAGGGATGGAAAAAATTTTCCATGCAAATGGAAAAAAAAGCTGGAGTAGCAATACTCATATCCAACAAAATAGACTTCAAAAGCATCATGCTAAGCAAAATAACCCAGTCGGAGAAAGATAAATATCATATAATCTCACTCATTTGTGGAATATAATGAACATAAACTGATGAACAAAAATAAAGCCAGAGGGAAAAAAATATATATATAATAGAAGTAATCCTGTTATTTGTAACTTTTTAATATTTCCTACAACTTTTATGATAACATACTATATTAGTACAATTTTGATAATATTATTATACTTAAAATCATTTTATTCTTGAAATATTCATGTTTATTGCATGTAATATTATATGTACAATCTTTTTTCTTGAATAATTGTATTTATTGCATGTAACATATTTAAAATCATTTTTCTTGAAATATTAAGGTTTATTGCATGTAACATTATATTTAAGATCATTTTTCTTGAAATTAAAAAAAGATGAATGGATAAAAAAAGATGAATGAATAAACAAAATGTAATCCTATATAATAAGAGAGGAATATACAAATTGTCCAGGATGCCATAACATCACGACCGCTCAGCAGGAGTCATGCACAGCAGGATCGGGTGGGCAGGGACTGCCATCACCAGGAGGGCCTCCACGTGGCCAAGCCCAGGGCACCCTCCTGCAGAGGCATGTGCAAGCCTGCCCAGCACTAACATGATGCTGCCTGCGTGCATCCCCACCCAGCGCTGACATGACGCTGCCTGCGTGCGTCCCTGGCCAGGGGCGTGACACTGCCTGCCTGGGTCCCTGACCTGGGACGTGACGCTGCCTGCCTGTGTCCCCAGCCTGGGATGTGCTGCCGCCAGCGTGCGTCCCCACCCAGTTAGTTAATAAGTTTATATGTCATTTTCATATACATTTTACTAATTTCCTTTAATCTCTGACACTTCTATTATAGAGAAAGGGCAAGTAGCAATATTAAAATATTTCCTCTAATTAATTCCCTTTTAATGTGCATGAGTTTCATGCACCGGGCCACTAGTATATACATAAAATGGAATCTTAGTCACCATAATAAGGAATGAAGTTCTGATACTTGCAACATGGATGAACCTTGAAAAAATTATACAAAACTAAATAAGCCAGACACAAAAGGACAAATATTATATGATTCCACTTATAAGAAGTACCTACAATAGGCAAGTTTATAGAGACAGAAAGTAGATTAGCAGTTACCAAGGTCTGGAGGATGAAATGGGTAATGGGAAGTTGTTGCTTAATGGCTGCAGAGTTTCTGTAACAATTTGGCTGAAGAAGCAGGCATATAAATGAACTGCTGTGCTCTTAGGTATAATTGCTATGTTAAAGGCATCAGCCTAGTGCTATGGAAATAAGAAGGGGATAAATTCTGCTATGAACATAGGGGTGCATGCATTCTTTCTGGTGTTTTGGGTTTCTTAGGATGTATTCCTAGAAGTGGGAATCTAACTACCAAGCTGAGTGCTTGGACCCTGTCGTCATTTAGAAAATGTTTTAATAAATATAGAATTATCACTGTGGTGGTAGTTGGCTCAGTTGTTATTGTCCTCTTTTAGGCACACAAGCCATGCCCCCTCTCTTCTCCTTGGGGTACCATCAGTGCCGCTGGAACTATGAAGATGAGCAGGATGTAAAAGCAGTGGATGCAGGATTTGACAAACATGACATTCCTTATGATGTTATGTGGCTGGACATAGAGCACACCGAGGGCAAAAGGTACTTCACCTGGGACAAGAAAAGATTCCCCAACCCCAAAAGGATGCAGGAGCTGCTCCGAAACAAAAAACGCAAGGTAAAATGAACCAACATTTCTGAACCTTTTAGTTACAAGCACATTTTAAAACTTGATTTGAGACATAAGTGGAGAACTATCTGATTTTTAAAACGGCCATGAAAATAGTACCTTCAAATGCAATTGAAACTGTGATGACAGAAAAGTAATGGTGACAAGGTGGTGACACCATCCATCCCTGCTTCAGTTATCTAGGTCTCCATAAGGATGCAGGGGTCTAGCATTCAGGCCATTTGTCATGGCCACCCGTGTAGTATTGTGATGGATCCCACTGCCCATGGGAAATTTGGTTCTCATGTCAAGATTGATGACATCACACAGGTACCAAGATTAATTAGCCAAAGAACATATATGGGTAACCCATCAACACAGACAACAGCATGTGTTGATGGCCAGAGGGCAAGGGGTAGGGTCTGGGTAGAGGTGAGCAAAGGAGGAAGTTCAGGTAATGGAGATATCTGTAATAGTGTCAATGAATAAAAATAAAGTTTAAAAAATGATAAATAATTTAAAAATATTAATTAGTCACATAGTAAGGCATTCTGGGGGGAGTTGGCTCCCAAGTTCATTTGAAATTGTCCTGAGAGAGCTGGGAAGGAGATCAGCTCAGCTTTTACCATGATTAGAGAGTTAGATGGGGGTGAAGATCCCTGTGCACGTGCCAGGGCTTGTGAGTTTGAACTTTCTGCTGGCACCAAAGGAGGGAGCATCAGGGCTTTCATGCTGACAAACAGCATGCACAGATGTAGGAAGAAAGGTCAGGGGGAGTGGTGGGCTTGAAAGCTCTTAACAGTCCATAAAAAACAGAGTTGATTTTTTTATTACTCCATTTTTCCTGCATGCCTCCCTGATGGATTCCTCCTGACAATCTGGCCAAAGAAAGAACTAAAACTGAAAATGGGGAAGGAAAAGGACACTGGAAAGTGTATAATTCAAGGGTGGTGGTGGTGGTGGTAATAGCAGTGGAAAATTAAACTTCAGTATGTAGAATAGATTTAAATAGATAATGAGGAAGGATGATTAGAAGGTTCTAGTTAAATAAAATGGTATTGAGGTTTGAGACTGGGTGTAAAGAATGGGTTTTAGAGCCCTAGCTGGTTTGGCTCAGTGGATAGAGTATCGGCCTGTGGACCAAAAGGGTCCTAGGTTTGATTCTGGTCAAGGGCACAACCTTGGTTACAGACTCCTCCTCGGCCCGGGTCCTGGCCTGGGTGCATGAGGAGGTAACCAATCGATGTTTCTCTCTGTCTTTCCCTCTCTCTTCTACTCTCTCTAAAAAATCAATGGAAAATATCCTCAGGTGAGGATTAACAAAACAAAACAAACAAAAAAAGCAAACAACCAAACAAAAGAATCGTGTAAGAAAGGCAAGGAGAGGTGGTAGAGACAGCTGTGATCACAGCTTTTCTCAGACTTCCTTCCTCAATATGCCTATACCTTTGGGTTTTTAACATGCTATTCTCCTATTTTCTTTAATGTATGCTCTTATCAGTGTTATGTTAGCTTCTACATGTCTAGGAAGCAGAAGCCTTGCCTACTTACTCCTTTATGTATAGCACCCAGCATCACAGACAGATAGAAGCTCAATGCTATTTTTAAAAAATGTATTAAGCAGCAGTAATTATAAAAGAGCAATGGCCTAGTTTTGACATCAATCTATATTTCTGTAAGCACATAGAATACTTCAATGCGAATAGTAGTTGTTTCTGAGTAAAATTTAAACCCAAGAACTATGATGGAAACATATAAATGAATATATGGCTCATGTGAAACTGATGAGATCTTCAAAACTTTATGTGCTCCTGACAGCTTGTGGTCATCAGTGACCCGCATATCAAGATTGACCCTGACTACTCAGTGTACACTACGGCCAAAGAACAGGGCTACTTTGTGAGAAATCACGAAGGGGGAGACTTTGAAGGAGTATGTTGGCCAGGTGAGCAATTACTTTATACGCTTACTTCCCTTGTTCTGTCCCAGAAGGTTCACAGCCACTGTTCTTATTCCTTGTAGATATCTTTTGCTACATTTTAAGCTCCTTTAAGAAATGGTATTACCTTCTTTTATATCTTTCATAATACTGATACAGTGTACATTGTATCCATTTATCAGTCATTGGCTAAATAAAAAATAAGCAAACCTCTAGCATGCTATTTCTCTAAGCAAATAAAAATGAAAAGCCAAGGAATGAGAAAAGGAGAGGAAGAGAAGGAAAGAAAAAGGGCCACTTGGCTGGTATGGCTCAGTGGTTGAGCATAGAACTATGAACCAGGAGGTCATGGTTCAATTCCCAGTCAGGGCACATGCCTGGGTTTCAGACTTGATCCCCAACAGGGGGCATGCAGGAAGCTGCCCAGCAATGATTCTCTCTCCTCATAGATGTTTCTATCTATCTCTCACCCTCTTCCTCTCTGAAATCAATAAAAAATATATTTTTAAAAGAAAAAGGGCCCTGCAGTCTCTCCCCCTGCCATTCATCTTTGCCCTGTTAGCCCAACCTTTTGACTTCCAGACTTTTGTGAGTGACCTCAGCTACCTCTGGCAACTCTGGACAATTCCTTTCAGAAATTATTAGTTTAAAGCCTTGGTAGAGACTCCTTGAGGAAATCATAAATCCTTGCAACATGGGGTAGAGAACCCCATGAATTTCCCCCTTTTATCAGTTAGGAACACTTCTCTGTTCTTTTTAAGAACAGACAGATCACTACAGACTACTTGCCATCATTCTTTGGGCTATTTCAGTGAAGGACAGGCTCCACCTTGATACTTGTTCATTGGCATGCCCTGGGGTTGAAAGTTCTAGTAGATTATCACCGGAGTCCAGCATTACCTTCATTTGCTTCTCACCAGACCATGCCTCTGTATCAGCTGACTTTTATGTTTGATGCCCATTGACTGCCGAGCTTTCACATCTGATAGTCCTCCTTACTACACATCTTACCATGAGGACCACTGTTCCTAACAAGCTGTCTACTCTTGTAACTCTACAGGTCTCTCCTCTTACCTGGATTTCACCAACCCCAAGGTCAGAGAGTGGTATTCAGGTCTTTTTGCTTTTTCTGTTTATCAGGTATGTTTTTATTCCTTTTCTCTCCCCTAGTTACTTGAAATGATGAAAGAATGAAAAGAAGTGATTGAATAGAATTATACTGCTTTATTGAGTAGCCCCTAATAAGTAATGCTTGTATGAAAAGGGAAGGGTAGAATCACATTACAGTCTTAGGTGGTGCCGGGAGAGGTGCCATGTGTGTTATTAAATGCAAAAAGCTATGATTTTGACCTCTATTACAATATATCAAAGTACTTAATTATAGAGATGTATTACATTTTGAAATTACTATATACTTTTTATATAAAATAGCATTTTATAACTATTATTGAAAGGTGATGATATATGTGGAAATATCTTGCAAAGTATGTCATTAAAAGTAAGGTATAATAATAAATTAATTCCTAAATCTTATAAAATCCACTGAGAAAACAGGAGAGGCCACATCTAGAGAACTGTTTTCAACCAATTGTGATGATTATGATAATGATCCTATATAATAAAGAGGTAAAATGCAAATTGACCATCACTCCAACACACAAGATAGCTGCCCCCATGTGGTCAAAGTTGGCCAGCAGGGGAGGGCAGTTGGGAGGGACCAGGCCTGCAAGGGAGGGCAGTTGGGGGGGACCCAGGCCTACAGGGGGGAGCAATTGAGGGGGGGACCAGGCCTTGCACGGGAGGACAGTTAGGGGTGACCAGGCCAGCAGAGGAGGGAAGCTGGGGGCAACCGGGCCTGTAGGGAAGGGCAGTTGGGGGGTACCAGGCCTGCAGGGGAGGGCAGTTGGGGGTGATCAGGCCTGCAGGGGAGGACAGTTAGGGGTGACCAGGTAAGCAGGAGAGGGCAGTTAGGGGTGACTAGCCTGGCAGGTGAGGGCAGTTAGGGGCAATCGGGCCGGCAGGGGAGCAGTTAGGCATCGATCAGGCTGGCAGGGAAGTGTTTAGGGGGTGATCAGGCTGGCAGGCATAAGTGGTTAGGAGCAATCAGGCAGGCAGGCAGGCGAGCAGTTGGGAGCCAGCAGTTCTGGATTGTGAGAGGGATGTCCAACTGCCCGTTTAGGCCCAATCCTGGTTGGACATCCCTCGAGGGGTCCCATATTGGAGAGGGTGCAGGTTGGGCTGAGGGACCACACCCCCCACCCACCCCAGTGCACAAATTTCATGTAATGGACCTCTAGTGTCTAATATAAATTCGAGTATTTGCTATGTGCCAAGCAGTGTGCTAAACACTTTCTGTGCATATGCCATTTTTATCTTCACAATAACCCTCTGAAGTTAAAACTATAACTCTATTCCCACAATGAGGAAATTGAGACATGAACATATTTAAAAACCTGCTAAGTTCACCCATCTAGTAAGTGGCAGACCCAAGATTTGAACTCAGTTCTGTTTGCTCCAAACCCAGCTCTTAGCCACTCAATGCTAGTTTCTGAGCATCATGTTTTAGGACACAGAAAATAACTAAGAGCAGTATGAACAACATGTGAGCCACATGCTCATTCATTTCCCTGTTGTCTATGGATTTCCCATTACCAAAGCAGAGCTGAGTTACTGAAAAAGAGATCTTATAGCCCACAAAGTTAAAAAACTGGCTCTTCCAGAAAAGGACTGCCAACCTTGCCCTAGAGGATGCTAAAGAAGAACAGTCAAGGTAGTTAAATATCGAAAACCATATAGCCTTGTTCATAGACATACACATTTAGAAATAGTGAAAGGTAAAGTCAAAAGAAAACACATGAGCCTCCTTTAGGCATTTGGAAGGCTATCATGTGGGTGAGGCAACAGATGTATTCTGTGGTATCCCAGAAATCAAGCGAGACCCTGTGAGAGAATGCTACCATGCAGAAAATAATGGAATGAGCTGCCTGAGGGACTTCTTGTCATCGTAGCTATCGAGTCAAATGCTGAGAGACCAGGGATTCTATAAAGAGATTGTAAAACCATGACTAGATGACTCAATCGCCCCTTCTCACTCTATCTTGACCAATTCTATGTAGAAAATAAACTATAGATCATACTAACAAGCAGGCATCTTAGCTGTCAAATTTTTCAAAGTATTAGTGGAAAAGCAGAATTTCATCATGTACAACTACAATTGCCCTTCCCTCAGTTAAAAGTTGTAGCAAATGATGGATGATATAGAGCTTAATTGTGATCATTCACAATCTTTCTGTGGAGGTTCTCCAGATAGACCTCGGAGTAGACTTGCTGGGCAATATGTATTTCACAGACAGTAGAGCACAGCATTCTTTCATTCATCAACAAATACTTATTGGAAACCTTCTATGGTTCAGGTATCGTTCTAGGTGTTTGGGAACTATCAATGAACTCCCTGCGCAGTAGAGCTTTTCATTCTAGCAGTGGAGCTGAGGACAGAGCACAGATAATAAACATAATGAATAATAAATGAAATGGAGTAGGAAAGAGGAATAGGAGCAGCTGTCATATTAATATAATCACTGTAGAAGTAGTACCTTGACCAAGATTTATTTCCTAGGGATCTACTGACATCCTCTACATATGGAATGATATGAATGAACCCTCGGTCTTTAGAGGGCCAGAGCAAACCATGCAGAAGAATGCCATTCATCATGGCAACTGGGAGCACAGAGAACTTCACAACATCTATGGCTTTTATCAGGCAAGACAGCCAAGAAGAAGCCAACTGTACCCATGTACCCTACCTTTGGGGCTTAAAGTTGTTTCCTTTGTAATAGCCATACTATATTGTTCATTTCTCTTTATGTGTCTTTTCTGCAATGAGTCTTACCCAGTTGTAGCCAATATAAGACTCATTTCTCCTTTTGTACCTTTGCCTTCTATAATGAGCTTGATGAATTCATAGATATTGTAAGATTAATGGCAACATAGAAATATCTTCCTTGACAGGAGCCATTAGTAAATGGTATTGGATGCTACCTCAAAACTTTTATTGAAGTAAACAAACCATGTGTAAATACATACAGGCAATTAGGACAAATGTTTTGAAATTTCACAAATTTCTAAATACATTAAGTCTTACATATATACCAGGGGAGTAAGATTTAGAACACACATACACTTTTTAAATGTAGAAAATCTTTCTTAAGTACTTAGCCTTTTCAATAGAATTGTCTTCCATTGGCTAATCACATCTAAAAGACCCAGGCATGTATAGAGATTCTACTTGGTAGTTACTAACCCTAATTTATACCCGTGGTTCTCCGTTATTTTCAGAATGTAACTGTTCTCATGGCCCTCCCACCAACTGGTATTTTCCAGTGGGAGCTGCTGGCTAGGTATAGCTTGGTTTTCTGTGTTTACTTCTCTGATAGCCTCTTGCTATAATTGCAAATGACTTTAGCGAATTTCCTTATGTAGGCCAGAGCCAGTCACTTAACCTCTCTGAATCTCAGTTTTTTTCATTAATGAAGACTGTCTCAGAGGTTGTTGTGTAGATTATAAGAGAAAATCTTATAATATGCCTGATAATAGTAAGCACCAAAAGGCTTGGTCTGGCCTGCAGGAATCAGGTCGAAATTGGCAGTCCGACATCCCCGAAGGGATGTAGTAGCGCAAAGCTGTAGGCAGCCAGGCACCCCACTGCTCCCACTCATCCTGGCCCCACTGTATCTGCTGTGGCGGCTGCTTTAAAAGACTTTCTACATTTGAAAAGTATATGTTGTGCGCTGCCGCTGACACAGAGGCAGGAGAGGCTCATGCCATTGCAGCTGCGATCGCCAGCCATGAGCCCAGTGTCTGGCGCCTGTCAGCGGAGCAGTGCTCCTGCTGTGGAAATGCACTGACCACCAGGAGGCAGTTCCTGCATTGAGTGTCTGCCCCCTGGTGGTCAGTGTGCATCATAGCAACTGGTGAAATGGTCATTCGTTCATTTGGTCATTTGGTCGTTTGGTCGTTCGGTCACTTAGGCTTTTATATATATAGATTATTTCATTGCTATTTTAATCAAATAAATTTTCCATTATTTTAATAAATATGGTAAGGAATAGCTCATATGAATTTAGAGTAGTTTCATTATATCATAAAAATTGTTTGATGGATTTATTTTAATATTTCCCATTTCCCATTTCCACCTACTATTTGTTTTTTTTCATGTTAAGTAGTTTATTGGGGATGTCTACACAATACCTTAATCCAATCATCTGTTTGACATTTTTCTCCTTTGACCTTATAGCAAAAGGCTACTGCAGAAGGACTGATACAGCGATCTAAGGGAAAGGAGAGACCCTTTGTTCTTACACGTTCTTTCTTTGCTGGATCACAAAAGTATGGTAAGGAATGGCTATATGATCAGACTTAAAAACACAAATCTTTATAGAGCTCTTAATGCCTTCCTTTTCAGTAGCCATTGGCAGGCCTTAGATGTGCCCTGAAGTATGTATTCTTGTCCTATGATCAGAGTAAACCAATTTTAATAAAGTTTAGTTACTCATTTCCCACTGAAAAGATGGCCACTTAATTTTTGGGTGAATGACTTCAGAGTATCTGTTTGCGGGTTTGGTCATCTCTGATCCTGTCTCTTTGATTTATCAAAACCAGGGAAAATACACTTCTAACTCATTCCTTCAACCACCTATTTCATTCAGCAGTATGCCTTAAAATAGACCTAGCTGTGGCTTATGGTCAGGGTCATCTATAACTGGATCTGGTTTACTAGCTAATGCAGATCTAGTTCAACTTTACCAACCTGTGGCAGGAAGGCTATTTTAAGTCCCCAGGCACAAATAACTTGAAGCTTAGGTTCTCATTTGAAGAATCCAGCCTTTACTGTACATAGCCATTACTAGGCCTCTTACTCCACCCCTGCAAACCAGTCCCGGTGGTACTCAAAAAAAGGCTAAAATATTGTCATCTTAAGCAGAGATTCATGTACAGATTTGCTCACCACAGAATTATTTCTTGAAACAAAAAAAGAAAGGAAATCCAAATATGTAAGGGAATAGTTATAAAATTATAATTTAAATGTTAGACTGTCATAAAGTTATTTAAAATAGCCTTAATTGCATGAGAAGATGTTTGACATCATAATAAAAGGAAAAAAAGCCTAAATATATGTATATATCATCCTTATTTTGTGTGTGTGTGTGTATATATATATCTACTAGAGGCCTGGTGCATGAAATTCGTGCATGGGTGGGGGTTCCTCAGCCTGGCTTGTACCCTCTTACAGTCTGGGACCCCTCGGGGGATGTCCGCCTGCTGGGGATTGGGTCTAAGTCAGCAGTCAGACGTTCCTCTAACAGTCCGGGGCTCTCACAGTCCAGGACCCCTCGCTCCTTACTGCCTGCCTGTAGCGGAGGCAGGAGAGGTTCCGACCACCACTACCGCTGCACTCACTAGCCATGAGCCCGGCATCTGGCTGAGTGGTACTCCCCCTGTGGGAGCGCACTGACCACCAGGGGGCAGACGCTCAATGCAAGAGCTGCCCCCTGGTGGTCAGTGCGCTCCCACAGCAGGAGCGCCGCCCAGCCGGAAGCCTGGCTCATGGCTGGCGAGTGCAGCTGCAGCAGTGCGAGCCTCTTCCGCCTCCACTACTGAGTGATAACTGGCACAGCAGGGCAGGGATGAGTGGGAGCAGCGCCCAGCCCAGACTCAGGCTCCTTCCAGGCCACCTGCCACTTCACACTACTACATCACTTGGGGGATGTCCAACTGCTGTTTTGGCCCGATCCCCACAAGCCTGGGGGATCAGGCCAAAACCGGCAGTCCAACATCCCCTGAAGGGTCCCAAATTGTGAGAGGGCGCAGGCCAGGCTGAGAGACTCCACCCGTGCATGAATCCATGCACCCGGGCTCTAGTATACATATAATAAATAATATATAATATAGATTACTATATATGTTAATCTAAATAAGTATAGTACCTTGGTTATTATAAGTGATTTTAATTCTCTTCTTTTTACCTATCTCTATTTTCCAAATTCTCTACAAGCATCATTTTTAATCACTAAAAAGAATGAAGTATTTTTAATGAAAGCATTTACAAATAGTTGTTAAGATAACAAAAACTATGCATACTGAGTAATCTTTGTTGGCCCACTGCCTAGTCTTTGGTATTTTGTGTGAAGCTATCAGCTTCGCCCCAAAGAGGAGTGAGGCATTACAGAGAACACTGTTGTCATATGCTGAGACCAATAGTCAGAGCTACTGACTAAACAGCCATATGAGACATGAAAACATCTGCATGTTTACATGAACTTCCTTTCTTGATGAGAATGCCATTGTGTGGATTTCAAAATCTTTATGTAAATATATACATATTTAATTTGAAGTCAAGGAGAAATTATTAGAGTACTATTTAAGAAGAACAGTCCCTTGAATTATTTTTTTTTATTTTTGCTGGCCATAGGACAACCTAAAATTTCTATGAAAGATTAAAACAAAAATAGCTACAAGATTAAAACAAAACTATTTTGATAGAATATAGACAAAAATGCTTCAGGAGTAATCTAGAAATAGTAAAATAAGATTGTAGGGTTTTTTATGGATCTCTTTAGTGGTATATAATCTATCTTCACAAACTCTTATCAATTATATAACGAATAAAGAGCACTGACTTTAAAATATGTTTTTATTGATTTTAGAGAGGAAGGGAGAGGAATAGAGAGATAGAAACATCTATGAGAAGCATCCATCAGCTGCCTCCTGCATGCCCCTATTGGGGATCAAGCCTGCAACCCAGGCATGTACCCTGACTGGGAATCAAACCAGTGACCTCTTGGTTCATGGATTGATGCTCAACCACTGAGCCTCTGGCCAGGCAAGAGCACTGACTTTAGAGTCAGACTGCTTGGGCTCAAATCCTTCCTTTACCACTTAGTATCTCTATAACTTTGTATAGATTATAATACCCACTGTTTGCCATATTTCCCTCATCTGTAAAATGGCATTAATAGTAGTGTTTACCTGGTAGGGTTGTTGTGATGATTAAGTGGGATAATCGAAGCAAAATAGCTCAGCAAGGGCTTGATAAATGCTAACTGTTGTTATGCTATTGTTACTATGTCTCCCCTATATGTTCTGTACCACCCTTCTCAAATTATAACGGGGGTTTGGGGGGGAAGGGGATAGGCATATATAGTTAAATGGAATAGAATAGAGAATCCAGATAGAGTCCAAAGTTTATATGATGAATTAATTTGCAACATAGTCACCAAGGCAATTCAATGGAGAAAATCATTTTTATCAATAAATGGTACTAGAACAACTATATATCATGTGTGTCAGGGGAGGGGAGGAGAGAAGAAGAACCTCAATCGTTACCTCATACCATACACAAAAAGTAACTCAAAATGGAATATAGATTTAAGTTATAAAAGCTAAAACAAAACAAAAAAATTCTGAAAGGAAACAGAAAAATCTTTGTAGTAATCTTTGAGATAAGCAAAGATTACTTAGAATAGAACACAAAAAGCATGAACCATAAAAGAAAAAAATGATAAACTGAACTTCATCAAAATTAGAAACTTCTACCTTTTCAGAGATATTAAGAAAATGAAAAGTTTAAGTCACAGACTGAAAGAAAATATTTGTGATATACATCTCTATCTCTCAAAGAACTTTTATCCAGAATACATAAAAAACTTTTACAATGAAATAATAAAAAAAAAAAAATTTAAACATGAGCAAAGATTTTGATACTTTACAAAAGAAAACATATGAGTGATAATAAACACATGAAAAGATGCTCAATATCATTAGTCATTAGAGAATTATAAATTAAAACCACAGAGAGACACTACTATAAACTCTACTACAAACCCATTACAATGACTAGAATTAAAAAGACTGACACTACCAAGTGTTGTCAAAGAATGTAGAGCAAATGAACCTCGTATCTACTGTGAATGTACAATGGCACAACCACTTTGTTAAACAACTTGGAATTTTCTTAAATTGTTAAATACACATATAGACCCAGCAATTCTCCTCCCAGGTGTTTACCCAAGAGAAATGAAAATATATGCCACACAAAGATTTTTACACAAATGTTTATAGCAGCTTCACTAGTAATTCATTCCAAATTTGGAATGAATCCAAATATCCATCAATAGGTGAATGGATAAACAACTTGCAATATATCTTTATATGGAATATTACTTGGAAAATAAAAAGGAGTAAACTACAATATTATACTGAGTGAAAAAAGCTAGAACACAAAAGAGCATATACTAGTATTATATTTTCATTTATATGAAACTAGAGGTCCGGTGCATGGATTCATGCACTGGTGGGGCCCCTCGGCCTGGCCTGTGGAGATCGGGCTGAAACCAGCTCTCTGACATCCCCTGAGGGGTCCCAGATTGCTAGCGGGCGCAGGCCAGCCCGAGGGACCCCACTAGTGCATGATCAGGGCCGGGGAGGGGCCGTGGGAGGTTTCCAGGGTGTGTCCGGCCTGTCTCAACCAGTCCTGATCAGCCGGACCCCAGCAGCAAGCTAACCTACTGGTTGGAGTGTCTTCCCCCTGGTGGTCAGTGCGTATCACAGCAACTGGCCGAACTGTTTAAAAGTCAGATACTTAGCATGTTAGGCTTTTATTATATAGGACTAGTGATCCAGTGCATGAAATTCATGCACGGGGGGTGGGGGGTGTCCCTCAGCCCAATCTGCACTCTCTACAATCTCGGACCTCTTGGAGGATGTCCAACTGCTGGTTTAGGCCACAGGGATTGGGCCTAAACCGGCAGTCAGACATCCCTCTTACAATCCGGGACTGCTGGCTCCCAATCGTTCACCTGCCTGCCAACCTGATCGCCCCCCAACTGTTCCCCTGCTGGCCTGATTGACACCTAACTGCTCCCCTGCCAGCCTGATTACCCCCAACTGCCCTCCCCTGCTGGCCTGATTGCCCTCAAGGCTTTTATTAGTATAGATATGACCCTTCACAGAAAATTTCACTAACCCTGCTTTACAATAAGGGCTTAACAATTGAATCATTGGGGCAAGACACCAAGATTTCCTTTCTTTGAATAGTGGAGGGAATAATTATTTTGTCTTTAAGTTGCCCTGAACATCAAATGAAATAATGACTTAGAAAAGTATAAAAGCACCATATAAAGACAACTGTCTTTTTCATGTACTGAAAAGACAATAAAGTGGTAAAATGAAAAACACTTCCTATTCTCCCCCTTCCTTCCTTTACTTAAACTTTATTTAAGTAAACTTTTTAAAACTTTATTTAACTTTATTTAAACTTTGAAATTTATAAAAATTTCACTCCTATTTTTATTTCTTTACATTCAATATTATTTTGTATTAGTTTCAGGTTTTATATTAGTTACAGCATAGTGGTTAGACAATCATATACTTTACAAAGTGTTCCCCGATATTTCCAGTACCCACCTGGCATCACACCGTCATTACAACACTGTTGACTATATTCCCTATTTAAGTGACAATAGGTTTACAGGTTCTTTCCAATCTTTCTTTGTGCTGCTTGCCCTTCCTTTTCTTTCTGACTTCTTCCCTCATTTTCTTTATATAGTATTTCAGTTGGCCCTCAAAGGTCAGCAAAGGCACTGGGACACGCTTAATCCATTTTACAGACCAGGAAACTGAGGCCAATTCCAGCTGGCTGTGGAACTGGACTCGGCGTGCAGGGAGCCCTCACAGCCGCGCTCTCCACCTTTCCAAGGGACAGCCACGGGGCAAACAGAACAAACCTCCCTGTCAGGCTTCCGAGCCTCATTCTGGAGCCTCATTCTCAAGCACCTCTTCATCGTGCACGCTCCACATTCTTTCCTCTCCCCTGCTCCTCACCCCCATTCTTTACTGCCCCCCCCCTTCTGGGGAGCAGGTGGTAGGCTTCGCACTCACTGTGTAGGCGCACACCGCCAGGGGCTGCGGCGGGGCAGGAACCGGAGGCGGGCGGACGGGCGTGGGCTGGCTTTGGGGCCACAGCGGGAGCAGGAGTCACCGCCTCTAACGTGCGCAGGCCGCCAGGGCGAGGTCCAGTTAGCGCTGGGAGCTTCACCGAACTGCCGCAGTGGGGTACCCAGCAGTGCGGCACCCCTCCACTGAGGTGGCGCCGCCCCTCAATCCCCACCTCAGGGCTGCAGGTCTGCGCCCCTCCGCCCCGCCCCTCCGCCCTCTTGTTTCCTGCCAGGCCAACCCCCGTCTTGGGCCCACTATAGAACCTCGCTCTCCACGGGCAAGGCAGATTCCTGCCCGCCGGCCCCCTGCCCTGGCCTGAGACCCCTCCGGTGCACCCCACCTCAGCGCCACTCTGCGCCCCTTGGGCCGCCTGCCTCCTGGCCGGCTGCTTTGCTGAAGTCGCGGCACTTGCCTGAGAGCCATCCCTCAGGCGGGCCAAGAAGGACAAAGCCCAAAGGGAGTGAGTCTTGAACCCCCACATCCCATTCTCTGGATTTCCTCCCGCACCTCCTCTCTGTTTCATGTCTTGAACAGGCTCCGGGTCCGGGCACCCTGCGGCCCAGCCACATGGCCTCCCGGTGGCCTGGTTGAGTCGGTCTCCACAAACCTGTGGATCTGGGGCCCGAGGCCCGGCCTGGGTCTCAGAAGCCCCATGCCTGCTGGAGAGGGCTGTTGGAGGAGGACCAGAGCCCATCCGTCATTAGCTCCCCAGCTCCAGAGGAGGCACCACAGGCTCCTGTCCCCCGGCTATCACGACCCCCCCACCTGAGCCTGCTGCGCACGCAGCCTGCTAAACTGGTCATTACATTACGGAGTAACGGATAATTAGCATATTCCTCTATTATTATATAGGATTCTAGAAAAGACTAATTTATAGTCATAGAGACCAAATCAATGGTTGGGTAAGGTGGGGGTAATTGATTGAAAAGATGGAAACTTTTGCTGTTATGGAAATGTTCTATACCCTGCTTGTGGTGATGGTTACATGGTGCACACATTTTAAAAACTCATCAAACTCTTCACTTAAAATACATGCATTTATTGTATGTAAATTATATCTTAGTAAAGTTGATTTTTTAAATGTTTCTTCTAAAATCAGACTTCAGTTAGACTTCAAACATAAGTGATTTCAGAATATTTTCACAATTTCTTTTGTTGATTTTAATGACTTTTTCACATTAGAAAATTAATATATTTTCATTGTGGAAGACCAGAATTTGTATATTTTAAGGTAAGGAAGAAATGCATTCCTTTATATTAATTTTGTCTATACAAATAAGGAATCTAACCATGAAATCAAGGGCATGGGCTGATTTGTGATTTTTTTTTATAATACCTTGTTACTGGTGTCCAAAGGTGCTGTGTGGACAGGCGACAACAGAGCAAAATGGAGTTACCTGAAAATTTCTATCCCTATGTTACTCACGCTCAGCGTTACTGGGATCTCTTTTTGTGGAGGTAAGATGATATCCTCAGGCTTGAAATGAGAGAAAATAAAAAATGCTTTGTCAAAGCTGGTCCCTTTTCATGGGCTGTTTTGGATAGGGATGAACATGGGAAAGAGAAGATGAGGAAAGTGAAGGGGGGATTAGAGAGGAGAGAAAGGATAGCTTCAGAGCTGTTTTGTTATGTCCTCGATTTGAATTGAGGACATAAAGTCAGGAGGGGGCCAGAGTGCTGCTTTCCCTCATTCTCTTATTGCTTCTTCAGCCACTCTTGGTAACTGAGTTTCTCGTCCTGAAACATGCCTTTCTTCTTGAACGAAAAATGGAAAGAACTACAAAGAATTTTGCAAATAAGAAATCAGCCTTACAGAAATCATTTTTACTCTGCAAGTATAAAATTCTGTGACATATTTTTACTGTTAAAAATATATATATGCTCTTGGGAAAGATAAATTAGTTAAAATAAGATTCCCTAGTGTGCCACCTTCCCAAATCCTAATAATTCTCTGCAGATGAGAGATCTAAATATGGAAGGTGCTCAGCATGGTGACAGATCCAGCTGCTCCTCCTTTTCTCTAGGAATAGAAGTGACTTAATATCACTTTTTGATAAGTGTGTTTTTATGGCATTGGTCCATACAGGGAATATGTATCCTGCTTAAGGACTAAACATGAAATTCTATTTAAACCTCTCACTATCATTATCTGTTTCTCTTTAGCTATTTCTTTAATAAATGTTCCTCCTAAAATCAGACTTCAGTTAGACTTCAAAAATAAGTGTAATTTTTATCTTGCCCTACCTGTTGCTTTCAAAGGAAATCCATTGCCAGCCCTCCACCATTACCCCACCCCTAAATACAGACATTGACTCAGACAGACATTTTGCAATTTCTGGGTTACCTGGGTTCAGGAACATACCTGAAAGTTGATCTTGCAGGAAAGCCTCTGACCTTTGACAAGAATAGAATATAAAAGAGCATACTGTCAGATCCCCAAACAGACAGAGTTTTTCACTGTGTGCTCCCTAATTTGAGGCCTCAGTGGCATTTTGAGTGCATGCATAGCACCTTTCTCCTGCCAGTCTTCAAAGCCTTATTTTACTTGAGTGCATCATTTATTAGAAGCCTGGGACTTCCAATAAAAGGCCTCACAAGCCTTTCTTTCTTTTCTTTTCTTTTTCAGTCCTCACCAGAGGATATTTTTTCCCATTGCTTTTCAGAGAGAGAGAGAGAGAGAAAGAGAGAGAGGAGGGCAAGAGAGAGGGAGAGAAATGGAGGGAGGGAAGGAGAGAGAGAGAGAAAGAAACTTTGATGTGAGACACACACGTGGATTGGTTGCCTCCCACATGCTCCCCAACCAGGGTGTGGAGAGTGAACCCCCAACCCAGATACATGCCCTCGATCAGGAATTGAATCCACAACCCTTCGGTACTCTAAGCACTGAGCCACACTGGCCAGGGCTCACAAACCTTTCTTTGACTAATGAATCAGCTGATGTCGGCGGCTTCGTGGGGGATCCAGAGGCAGAGCTGCTAGTGCGTTGGTACCAGGCCGGAGCCTACCAGCCCTTCTTTCGTGGCCATGCCACCATAAACAGCAAGCGACGGGAACCCTGGCTCTTTGGGAAGGAACACACCCGGCTCATCAGAGAAGCCATCAGAGAGCGTTACGCCCTCCTGCCCTATTGGTATTGTCTGTTCTACTATGCACATGTGACTGCCGAACCCATCATCAGGTAAATAGGCTCCACCTGTCGGAGGCCCCAGCAAACAATCTAACCAACCACTGGGGAACGGAGTAATTACACAGTGATTTCAAGAGAACAGGTGTTTAATTGTGTCACTCGGCTTATTGAACACCAACTGGCAGGAGGGTGCTGGCAGTGGAGGTAGCAGAAGATGACTCTGTGATTCAAGTGTTAATATTTGATTTGAGACAGATATAGAGCTTTTGCAAAGAAAAATGAAATGACTTTGTAACTGAATTCATTCAGTATTTAACCCACAAGCATCCTCTCATGAAGAACATTTTATTCTGCCAGTCTTAAGTGCTATATCAGATAGAGTCTATCTCATCCTTAGGACTAAAGTGTTCCAAGTTTGAGGTGATGAACATTTTTCCTGGTGTATAAATTATATTCTGATTGTATTTGGAAGGCAGAAATGAAAAACCAACTTTTTAAGCTAGAGGAGGAATCACACAGAGACATACTCAGTCTCCTGGATCTTCCATCCCTAAACCTGGTCCAGATCAGAATCATCTGGGAGCTTCTTAAAAGATACAGACTCTAAGGCCACACCTCTAGACCTCTAGAATCTCTTTGTGAAGGTCCCAGGGATCTATATTTGTTAGAAAATTTCTGGGTGGTTCTAGACATCAGCCAGCTTTAGAGACCACTGCTTTTGTTACCATTTTCAGTAGGAAAGGGAGTACATTATTACAAAGGCTAGTGAATAAACTAAAAGTAAGTCTCTTATTTAAAAAGATCATTTCCTCATAAAATTGAAAAATATTATTAGAACCATTAAATTAATATTCAGATACATAAATATTGAAGATTTTCTTTATAAGCCCAAATGCCTTCTAAGTAGTTATGTACAACAATAACAATAAAACAAAAACCACACAACAGTTTCTCAAACCTCTAAAAATGTTGCCAGTTTGAAAACAAGAAAAAATAGTTCTTCTCATATCAATAGGTAATGATTAAGGATGCATGAAAGGCAGTGACAGCATGAAGAAATGGCACAGATTTTATATCATTATAAAATGATTCCACAAACATTTAATTTGTTTTACACCAAACATGATAGGCATTTGGACTTCTGATTCTGCCTGTCAAAGTAGTATTTATTTATGATAGATAAGACAGAGGGCCAGAGACCAGGACACAGGCTTTATTTGAGGAGAAGACCCTGCCGGGCTATCTTCCAGATGGAAAAGAGCACATGTGCTGGGGTGAAGGCACCTTTTGAGGGGAGGAAAAGGAAGGGATGGTGCTTAGGGTACTCGGCACACGCTGATTGGTGATTTCATATAAGACACATAATTAGGGACTTAGAAATTGGAGGTTAGGGTATTTGGCAGGTGCTGATTGGTAGTTCAATATACAGTCCATATAAGGTGCCTGGTTAGGTGTTTAGGAATGTTCCGGCTGCAGGTGGAGTTTACGTCATTCTCTGTCCATCAGTTGGGGGAAGGGAGGATCTATTAATTTCTAGTTCAACAATCAAAAGGAAAAATTGCAGGTACCAGATTTCTCAATCTTTCATTTAAACATTTAAGCTAATTGATAGCTCTTTTACATAAGAAAAATACAACTAATCATAGCAATTGCTCATAAAATCTTGAAACAGATTAAAGGAGACTTGGCTCTGGCTTTTTCTAATTTCCTTTGAATGGTTACAAAACTGAAAGTATACTAGTAAGTGATTGAATTGTAATAAGAATCTAATAATGTTGAAGAAAGAATTTTTTTTTTACCCCAGACCTCTGTGGGTAGAGTTCCCTGATGAATTAGAGACTTTTGGTGTGGAAGATGAATACATGCTGGGTAAGCATTTCTTGATTAATTATAATTATGATAAATACTGTAATCATGTTCTTGTTATACTTTCTAATGTAAGAGCACTAAAAAAAAAAAGCTCTAATTTCAAGAAAGCCAAAAAAATAAAAGAAATTTCATCACCAAGATTTTTAGTGCTAAGTGGAATCATAGGTATTCTGTTTTCATGTAGTACCTCTCATATTAACTTTAAATAAATCCATCCTATTTGTGAATGCAATTGGTATTCTTGTTCTGTGTCCACTCCTAAACCTTGTGATGCCATTAAAGGGAAGAGAAGTGAGAAAAAAATAGACCTGATGGTTGTAGTAAAGACCCAAAGGAGTTTATTTCATATGCAAAATAGGATGGGGGGCGGGGCGCGGAGAGGGCGGCCTCCTCTTTAACAAGGGTTAACCACCGAATCTAGAACATGGAAGTCTGTCATCTTGGCAATAAGGTTCAAAAAGCCAGGCTCAACAGAATTGCCAAAAAGATGGAACAAAAGAGAATGGAAACCTCAAAATGTGAAACATCTTGCTATTTAGGTCTCCACTCATCCTTAGTTCTCAGTTGAAATAGCAACTTTCTTGGAAAAAAATTTCCTGACCGAAGTTGCTTCCTAATACCTAATTCCACCTATTTAAATCCAAGTCAGTCCCTCCTATTACATAACTTTTATTTTATTTTTACTTTGCCTTTTTGGTATATCTGAACTCTAATTAGTTTGTAATTACTTACTTAATACCTGTCTTCATTGACTGTAAACTCCGTGAGAGCAGGGACCGTGTCTGCCTTATTTGTCACTATATCCCCAGAGCTCAGCACAGTGCCTATTACTCCGTAGGCACTCTATAAATATTTGTTGAATTAAAGAGTGGATTCATAGCCCTAGTTGGTTTGGCTCAGTGGATAGATAGTCGGCCTGCAGACTGAAGGGTCCCAGGTTCAATTCTGGTCAAGGGCACATGCCCGGGTTGTGGGCTTGATCCCCAGTTGGGGGTGTGCAGGCAGCAACTGATCAGTGATTCTCTCTCATCATTGATGTTTCGATCTCTCTCTCCCTCACCTTTCCTCTCTAGAAAATAAATAAATAAATAATTGAATTCATAAATATATGAATTTTACATATATGTGGTACCAAGGCCAAAACAAAATTAATAATTCAGATCATGTTTAGGAGAATTTTAGCCTTCCCAGTGCATCTGGTTCTGATATCAACCATGGTGTTGCTCCAACTGGTTTTGCTGCTTTCTGGCTTGGAGCTGAAACACACTGAGGCCTAAATGTTGTCTCTAGATTGACCAAAACTCTGTCCTGTAGCCAAGGAAAAAGATCTGAATGTCCATGCTGACCACACTTCTAGATAATAATTGTAGGCTCACCATCACCAACATCACTTATAGCAAACAATGAGGCACTGGGGAAGTGCGATGGTGCTTTCAGATTACTGACACACTAGCAGTTTTGTCACTGGAAAGGCACCAGGTCCAGAGAGGGTCTGCTTCAGGCTGGCCTATAGTGTGTGGAAAGATTTCACCTGAGTCCAGGTGATTTTGAGAGTATGTTTATTAAAGCTGGGGACAGTGAAACAAAGGAGGGGCTTAGGATAGAAGAAGCAACAGGATAGAGCCTAGGCAGCGCTCTGCTTTGGCTGTCTAGAAACAGTATAGGAAAAAAGAGAGCCATGCTGGGCTGCATGGACTCACTGAGAAGTAAAAGTCACAGTGAGAGGCTGCTGTTACCTCACTGAAAAGTCTGAGAAAAGGGGGCCTTGGATACAGGCTCAGGGGGTTAGCCCAGGAGGAGTTGCTGCTATCCATTGCTCTGCTGGTTGCAAGTCTTGCGAGGATCCTTAGAACTTAGGAGAAAGAGAGCAGAGATATATGCCTGAGAAAGACAGGAAGAAGAAAGGTGTGGGCTGGCTTCCGTTACCTTAAGAAGTGTTACCTGTTTTCTAAAGGTAAGTTTCTGGGGAGATCTCAGGGGAGGATCTCAATAGAATATTCATTGGCTTTCCAGGTGTGTCATTTCAGGGTCGTGGTTTCCACTGATTGGTTAGAGCTAAGAGAAGGGGTCATTAGTCATTGCATCTGGTTCTAATGCCAATCATGGTGTTGCCCCCTCTGGTTTTGCTGCTTTTCTGGCCTGGAGCTGAAACATACTGAGGCCTAAATGTTGTCTCTAGATTGACCAAAACTCTGTCCTGTAGTCAACAGACCTGAGCTTTGTTCCTAAGATTATTTGATGTGGGTCAGAACTTCATTGTCCTGAGGGCCCAATGCTTAAGGGTGTGGTCGTGCAAGGGAATCCTATGAGGCCATTCTCCTGCCCTCTATTCTTCCTCTAAGGATGTCTAAAACCACTTGACTAGCAATACGCCAAGGGAGGAAAGGTCTGAGGAGGGTCCGAATCGCATGACCATCAATGTGAATGTTCAGGGGCTTAAACCACATAACCAGGAAGGAAACGGCGGGAGGTCCTTGTTTTCTCAGTTTTGCCCAATGCTAGGCACCTGGAGCTTTCACCCTGGTGACCTTCTGTACCTTGCCCATCGTCCATGCTCTGCTATGTTTGTCCAACTACTTGCCACAATGATGCACAATGATGCACAAAAAGAGACTGAAGGTCCCTCCCTAGAATTTCAATATACTGTAAGTGGATTGATGACAGTCAATGATAGCCACCTCTGTGAGTACCTATCCTTTTTCTAGCAATGCATCTCTCTGATCATAGGTTCAACTCACCAAGGTCTCTACCTTTAAGAAGTTCAGTCTGGTGGTCCTTAAAACCACGAAAGCACTCAATTAAAAGGAAACGTGTTTTTAGACTTTGTTTTCAACTTTATTTCTTCTCCATTTTTTCAGGAAGTGCTTTATTGGTTCATCCAGTCACAGAGCCAAAAGCTACTATGGTTGATGTGTTTCTGCCAGGATCAAATGAGGTAAGAGTAAATGACAGTCACATATTTTATATGTCTCATTCTTCATTCTGATGAATTAGCCCCTGTTAGGAAATAGATTTCTTCATCATGCAGTTGTAAAGACAGCACAAATGACTAGAGCAACTAAAGATTCTTTTAAGTCACGATCACTGTACTCAGAGATCAAGAAACTTAATGGAAGAACAGGGAGAAAGTTGAATAGGTGGATTAGAATGGTTCTTTATCTTCACACATTAACTTGTGTAAGTGACTCCTGATAAACACACTGAGATTTTAAGTAGGAATAAATCTTTAGTCTACTATGAGGTATCAAACTCTGGGGAAAACAAGTACAAAAAGACTTTGCTCTTTGGTTCTGGCTCTCTCTGAATCCTGAGTTTTTGTGACCAAAAGTTGATATCCAGACATTCACCAAGGTGAATAAAAAGTAATAACAGTGACTTTCCTCTCTGTCCCTCCAGCCTTCTTCTGCTCTTGTACTGAGTATTGCCATTGGTTTTTGTCACTGTCTAAAATCCTGGACCTGTTGGAGCCCTGGGCACTGAACTCAGGCAGGGCAAGGGGCACAGGTGGATATAAGCCAAAGGACTGCAGAGCAGCCAGCGAGGGTGATAAGAGCAATAGTCTCCACATACAAACCAAGGATCTGTCCAAAGGGGCTTAGGAGAGACAGGGCAGAAACTCAAGGCATCAGACTGGGAGAAGAGTATAGGGATGGAGAGCAGGAAGGAGGCAGACCCTGGAGAGGATCTGTGAGCACTGGAGCATGCCACAGGCTTCAGCAGAGGGGGAAGAGCCATGAAGAATACTGAACTGACCTAGGCCTGTCATGGCAAGCTATTCTTGGACTGTCAAGGTAAGTGGTGAGGTAGCTGAGCCAGGCCATGCTTAATGCTCAGTACTGTCATGTACTTAATGCTCAAGCGCTGTCATGGCAACACCAGGAAGCCAGTGCCAGTGTTCTTCCTCCATCCAGCTTTACATGTATGGTTGCGGCACTGGTTCCTTTTTTTCAGGTTGAATAAAAGGGTTTAATGTGTCTCTTTATATATTCATCTTTTGTATTGGTTTCTTGAGGCTGCTGTAATGAATTACCACAAACTTAGTGGCTTAAAACAACAAAAATTTATCCTCTCACAGTACTGGAGGCTTAAGTTCAAAATCAGTGTGTCAGCAGGGTTGGTTACTTCTGGAGGCTCTGAGGAAGGATCTATTCCATGGCTCTTTCCAGCTTCTGGCGGCTCCCCACAATCTTTGGTGTTCCTTGGCTTGTAGCTGCATTGCTTCAGTCTACCCCTCCATCACCCAGTGCCTTCTCTTCTGTGTCTGTGTCTCCTCTTCCTTCTCTCTCTTAATGTGATTGGCATTTAGGGCCCACCTGGATAATCCCAGGTAATCTCCTTATCTCAAGCTCCTTACTTTAGTCAAATCTGTTGCCATGGACAGTAATATTCGCTCCTTCCAGGGATTAGGAAGTAGCCAGGCTTTTCTCCAGAATGTTCATGCAGTATGGTCTTTGCCCTTGGTTTCTCCAGGAATTTACAATTCTGAAGCTGAGGGCTCTTTACAAAGGTTCCCTTGCCAAGTAGAAACTTGAGAAAAAGGTCAAATACAACAGCTAAATCAATTGTCCTGCCAACCAACAATGAGAGAAAAGGGGGACATGTGTAATACTTTCAACAATAAAGATTTTTTTTAAATTGCCCTGCTAAGCATTTCTGCTGAGAGTTTCTCCAGTTGATTCTAACAAAGCATAGGCTCCCATTAAGAAGAACCAGCCTCCTTTCTGATTTGGCCATAAATCTTTATGAATGGCCTGTCATAATTGCAAGCACATTGTTGTGACTATGTAATGTACTCCCTCAATACTATCTCCCAGAGCATCTTTAATTGTTTCTCTTGCTACATCGTCCCAAAGCCTGGGTAGAAGAGCCAAGCCGTTCCTTGCCAGACATTTGCCTTGCTGATTGGCTAGCACCACATCACAGGGTGCAAGGGAAATATCTAAGGTCCCTCACTGTCATTTTCCCCATGTTTCTGTATGGCCTATTCTCTTTCCTTCAAGGCTTTCCTTGAACATCTCCTTCCCAGCAAGGTCTTCTCTGACCACCTCTTTAAGATTATACACCACCCCCACTGCTCCTGTCCAGCCCTCCTTCATCCTTTATTTTTCTCCACAAAATGGTGCCACCTCCTAACATTCTGTATATTTACTTAGATGTTTTGTTTATAATCTCTCCCATTAGAATGTTAGCTTCTTTAAGGCTTATTTTTATCTATGTTCACTGCTGCATCCTCAGCATCTAGATGAGTTCTTGGCACATAGTAGGCCTTCGATAAATACTTGCTGGTTGAGAAACTTGGTGACTGAGCGTTAGGTCTGGTCTATATTGTTTTATACCAGTTATACTCTTTCTAGGTTGGAGATCTTTGTATATGGCACCAGCAAACATACCCTCTACCTCTCATTCTAATTAGTTATAACAGTGGTAGACAGGTAATTCTAAAATCTTATTTGAGTCAGTATTTTTTTGTTTTTAGCTTTTACTCCCAAAATCTCTTTATTTAAAGCTACTGGAATTCACCAAAGAAAGACATTACAAGGAAAGAAACCTAAGACAATATCCCTTATAAACACAGACACAGAAATACTTGATAAAAATCTAGCAAATTGAATCTAGCCAAGGATACTACATTGTGATGGGGTGGGATTGATCCTGTTGAATTAAAGAGTTCACTGTAGCTAATCATAGTAAAGTCACAGCTCTCACAGTCACAGCAGGACAGTGACAGACGCAACAGCCCAGCTATATAAAGGATGTGATAATCCCAGGACATGAACTTGTAAAGGAGGCTCTGTGGCTGGATTGGAAGAGAGAAAAAGAGGTTTTTGTTTTCATGCTGATGGTTTCTTAAGGATTTAGCCCATCAAATTACTTTGTAGTACCTCTTCGGTACTTCAGCAATGAAACCCTCTGGACAGGAGCCCCAGATAAGAGTTTGAACCTCGCCCCTGAATTGTACTTTGTAAAAAAAAAAAAAAAAGATCCTATTGTAGTCATTCAAGTTTCCATTTGTTTTTCTACAAGATGCTTCCTTCTCTGACACTTTCTTTTTTCCACGCCTCATTTGTCATTCATCTGCTTGCAATGTGCTTTCCTTCTTTGTTGCTGCCTTCTCTCCTTCATCATATTTTTTACTAATAGACGCATTAAGTTCTTATAAGCCAACTGGACTGTAAAATCCATGAGGTCAGGAACTGCGTCTTTCTATTCACTCATGTTTACCTAGCAGTGCTAGGCACGTGGTAGGTTATTTAATTGATAACTTTTGGATGGATGGATGGACAAATGAGTGCCCTTTTTAGTCAAATTAATCTGTCACATTAGTAGGTTAGTCTTTTGGGATCTTCTTAAAAGTATGTGTTCTTCCTAACTTCTACTCAAGAATTTTTAAATTATACTTATTTTAGCTTTCTGGTTACATGTATTTGAAATCAAGATAAATGGATGTTTTACTGAATAATAAAATTGTGAGCAGAGTTGCTCATATACTCTTTTTCATTGGGGTATGTTCCTTTCCAGGTCTGGTATGACTCTAAGACATTTGCTTCTTGGGAAAGAGCATGTACTGTGAAGATCCCAGTAGCCTTGGGCACTGTAAGTTGTTTTCAGACTGTTATTTTTACCTGTTGTACTGTATTAGTCTGCTTGAGCTGCCATAACAAATGGTTGGCTTAAAAAATAGAAATGTATTGCCCTGGCCAGTTGCTTGGGTGTTGTCCTGTGTACCAAAAGTTTGTCGGTTTGATTCCTGATCAGGGCACATGACTGGGTATCAGGCTCCATCCCCAGTAGGAGGTGTGCAGGAGGCAGCCAATTGATACTAATTCTCATAAAGATGTTTCTCACTCTCCCTCTCCCTTCTTCTCTCTCTTAAAAACAAACAAACAAAACAGAAATTTAATATCTCATAGTTCTGGTGGCAAAAGTACTAGAGTAAGGTGCCAACCAATTAAGTTCCTGGTGAGGACTCTCTTCCTGACATGTGGACAGCTGCCTTCTTGCTGTATCCTCACACAACAGAGGGAGAATGAGGTATAGGATCAAGGCCCCAGTCCTATGACCTCACTTTACCCTAATTACTTCTGTAAAGTCCCTATCTCCAAATGTGTACAGTCACATTGGAGGTTGGGGCTTCAACATATGAACTTGGGGGGACACAAACATTCAGTCCATAACATGTGCTTACATAGAAAGAACCAAGGATATTAGAGTCCTACAAAATGGCATGGCCATATGGAGACAGAAAGTAGATTAATGGTTGCTTAGGGCTGAGGAAAGGAGAGAATTTGGGGAATAATGGGTAGTGACTGCTAATGAGCACAGGGATTCTTTTTTGGGTGATAAAAGTGTTTTAAAATTCATTGTGGTGATGGTTGCATGACTCTGGATATACTAAAAGCCATTTAACTATATACATTAAAAGGGTGACTTGTATGGCATGTGAATTACTTCAATAAAGCTGTTAAAATATGAGAAAAAGAGTGTAAAATAATATATACTCTGATGAAACATAAAGGACAAACAACTCTTTCCCATATATTGACATCAATATGTCTAAGAAAAATAATAACACTGAACACAGAAAGCAAACATGGTAGTCATCACACAGGACATACAGAATGTCCTTCTACTGGACCAAGTCAAAAAACATGTTTGAATTGTAACGCTGGACCTCTAGGCCCAAGGGAATGCAATCAGTTATGATGTTAGAATCAAAGTGGCCCATCTGGATAGAATTTCTGAAGGGAAGGTGGCTCCTGCAGCTGAATCATCACCATCACCACAAACCCTAAGTAGTGTGAAGATTAACAAATAGGTATTGATGTTATTTTCTTTTAATTATCAGTAGCAATATGAACTCCATTATAAAGAAAATTATTTCAGATGTCAACTTTCAGACCTAAAAGAGACCTTAACTTGCATTTACTCCAATCTCTCATGTTTACAGGTAAAGACACCGAGGTTCAGAGAGGTGAACTTACTTGTCCAGGATTGTGGCTAGATTATGGTAAAACTGAGACTAGATCCCATTTCACACTAACTTACTACCTCCTTCTTTGAGGGGAAGAAAAGAGATTGGCTGAGGAGGGTAGGAAGATAGATGTGCTCTACTTCTTACTGCCACCTGCAAGTCAAGCAGAGGGTGGACATCTTAGCTACTCCACGCTCACTCTCAGCTTCATTTAGATTCTTGTACTCTTCTCCCTGCTTGTATTTACTCAGAGCAAAGTACACTCCCTTAGGTCAGTGGTCGGCAAACTCATTAGTCAACAGAGCGGCAAACCGCGGCTCACAAGCCACGGTTTGCTGACTACTGCCTTAGGTGATCCAGGGAGCTTTCTTACAGAGGACCATCCTGGCAGACAGGATACCTGCTGGGCTTTCCCTGATGGAAATGGCATTCAGGAGACCCGTAGGTATGGGTCATGCCTCCAGTCCTGTTGTTAGAGTCACTTAAAGTGCCTTTGGTGGCTTCTGTAACAGAAGTTTCACAGATTTATCCTCAGAATTGAATCATTTATCCCTATGATCCAGGGAATCAGGGAGCAAGATGAGTATAGGTTGTAGTGAATAAGAACAAAAGTTATCTCCCACAAACAAAGGGACTACCATCTTTTATCTATACACATCTACATCTGGACCTACTTATACAGACAGAAAAATTCACTCTTTAGCAGGGCTCTAGAAATAAACATGTTTATTATATTGTCAGGAAAATTAAAAATATAAACCAGGAGAGGCCACTTATAGGATAGGCAGAACAGGTAATAAATTGATGAAGATTGAGAAGTTTGTTTAGTGTTTGAACTCTATTCCTTTTATGCCCGGGCCCCCATAAATTTATATTGGCTTTGAATCTATACTTGTAAGGAATGTGAGTATTGTACAATGAAACATTTTTAAACTCTACTTTGAAATTGCCTTACTAGTATATGAAAGCTCCTTCCCTGAGAATGTCACTCTGTTATAGATACCAGTGTTTCAACGGGGTGGAAGTGTAGTGCCTATAAAGACAACTATAGGAAAATCCACAGGCTGGATGACTGATTCCCCATATGGACTCCGGGTGGCTCTAAGCACTAAGGTATTTGGAAAGTGTTACCTTTGCACATTTCATTTGTTACTACTCTATCTCTTCACGGTGGTAGCCTCTTGAGTGTGTGACACTGTGTAAAAGTGGTGAACCCCATCTATGGGATAAGTGCTTCAGATGTTTATCCAGAAATCAAAGTTTTGAATCATTTCTGAAACTTGTCTGACTTGCCTGGGGTTGTTCTTTAAAGAGCTCTGAGAACTAGAAATTGTAGAAATTTCTTCTGGGGCACTGTGACCTTTGGTGCTTTGCAACTTGGCACTGGACTGAAAGGTTACTGGAGCCTAGGCAGCCTGTCCCTGAAACTCAGTGTCCTGTAAAAAGGTATCTGTATCAATGCAACATTTCAGGGACACCTTCTTCCCCCGCCACACACACATACACAGTAACTTCTGTTCTCATCAGATGGCTCAAACAACTGAAATCTCCTTGGGTAAAGCCTGGAAGGACTCAAAATTGATCTGTACTTTTAAGCCAAAATGAGAAAGCAGATTTCTTTCCTATCCATTTGCCCAAATGCAGTACCAAACACAAATTCTTATTCATGCAAATATTATAAAATAATTCAGCTTTCTTTTTTTTTTTTTTTTTACATCCTTCTTTTCCATCTGTTTCACTTAGGCATGTTTTATTGGGCCACGCTATGGCCTTCAGGCACATAAGAATAAAATACAAGATCCATAGCACATCAAGTGTCCAAAACAGTAAACTGCCATGTGGAGTGCTGGCATTGTAGGACATGCAAAGGGAGTCCTCCTACTAAAAAAAGTAGGAATTAGATATCATTCCATACATGGAGGGTCTACTAAAGAGAATTGATCTCATCCATTATATACTAATTTTTTTAACTTCAGTTTCATTTATGACCTGTTATCACATTCTAGGATCATATTTTCAGGGAAGCCACCTATGCCACTGGCCATACTTCGTGGTTTAAATTTCTTTCAACAAGGCCTAACTCTTTGTGCTCTTCTTATGTGACTTCCTTATTTATATTATTTCACTAATGGTTATTGATTGTATGGCTATTTTGTACAGCTTGAATATTAAGCTTATGTTCAACATAATTTTTCACAAATTTTTAAATCTATTATTTCCCTATAGGGTGTGGCCTTCTTTTCCCAGAAAACTATTATATAACCACATTCTCTACCTGTGATTCACTCTCTAGGGTTCTGCTGTGGGAGAATTGTATCTCGATGATGGCCATTCGTTCCAATACCTCCAAAAGCAGCAATTCTTACACAGGAAGTTTTGTTTCTGTTCAGGTGTTTTGAGCAACAGGTAATGACAGCTAAAAATCTGTGTGTTTTCTGAAGTAAATTATGCTACTCTTTTGCTATCCTCAAATACACAGCTGATATTTTAAGATACAATTTAAGCCCAAACTGGTTTGGCTCAGTGGATAGAGCGTCGGCCTATGGATTGAAGGGTCCCGGGTTCGACTGCGGTCAAGGGCATGTACCTTGGTTGCGGGCACATCCCCAGTAGGGGGTATGCAGGAGGCAGCTGATCGATGTTTCTCTCTCATCGCTGTTTCTAGCTCTCTATCCCTCTTCCTTCCTCTCTGTAAAAAATCAATAAAATATACTAAAAGAAAAAAAAAGATACAATTTAAGAAGTTAATGATGAAGGCCATTTGTGGAGTGTTTTTCTTTACTTTTTTCCAGCTTCATTCAGGTATAATTGACAAATAAAACTATAACATATTTAAAGTGTACAACACGATGATGTGATATATGTACACATTGTAAAAGGATCCACCACAGAGTTAATTAATACATCCATCACCTCACACATTTATCTTTTTTTGATGAGAACACTTAAGTTCTACTCCCTTAGCAAGTTTCAATTATACAACATGGTATCAATATAGTCACCAGGTTATACATTAGAACCTCAGACCTTATTCATCTTTAACTGAAAGTTTGTACCCTTTTACCAGCCTCTCCCTATTTCTCCCACCTCCCATCCCTAGGCAGCCACCATTCTACTCTCTGTTTCTATGAGTTTAACTTTCTTTTTTAACATTCCACATATAAATGGTATCATGCTGTATTTGTCTTTATCTGGCCTATCTCACTTAGCATAATGCCCTCTAGGTTTATCCATGTTGTCACAAATGGCAGCATACCCCTCTTTTTTAAGGCTGAATAATATTCTATTATGTATATACTAGGGGCCCAGTGCACGAATTCGAAAGGAATTGTGGGCTGCGAGTCTGCAGTGGGCACAGAGGCGGGTCTTGGCCCAACCTCCGCGCCCCTGCCTGGCCCCTCCTGCCACGGCCCCTGGTTCCCTGTCTGCTGGCAGCCCCGCTCCCGCCACCGCTGCTCCCATGTGCTGACGGTGCCAGCCCCGCTCACACCTACTGACAGTGCAGAGCAATTGGAGCTGGCGCCAGCAGTGAGTGCAAGCAGGGCCGGCGCTGTCAGCGGATGCGAGTGGTGGCTGCCAGCCCCAATCGCGCCTCAGGAGCGGGAAGGTGGAGAAGCCCTGAGGGGCAATCGAGGCCAGCAGCCATTGCTCACACCTGCTGACGGCGCCAAGTGATTGGGGCCAGCACTGGGTGCCAGCAGCAGGTGCGAGTGGCAGCTCTGGCGCCGGCAATGGGTGCAAGAGGGGCTGGTGCCAGCAGCAGGTGCGAGCACCAGGCCAGACCATGATGCATGGGAGCAAAGAATTTTCAGTAACCACCAGAGGCTTGCCCTGATGACAGCAACCAGCACCCCACCTTGGTCTGGTCCCCCTGCTCACCTGCTCCACCATCCCGCCACAGCCAACACCCACCATGTTCCACACTCTGCACCTGCTGCCAACACCCACCATATTTCATGCACGCCCCCTGGTGGTCAGCGTACATCATAGCGACCGGTTGTTCAGTTGTTAGGTTGTTCCACCATTCAGTCTATTTGCATATTAGGGTTTTATCCTATATAACTAGTGGCCCGGTGCACGAAACTCGTGCCCGGGAGTGGGGGGCAGTGTCCCTCAGCCCAGCATGCAGCCTCTCCAATCTGGGACCCCTCGGGGAATGTCCAACTGACAGTTTAGGCCCAATCCCATAGGGACATCCCTCTCGCAATCGGACCACTGGCTCCTACCCGCTCACCTGCCTGCCTGCCTGCCTAATCGCCCCTAACCATTCTGACTGCTGGCCTGTTCACCCCCAACTGCCCCCCTGCCAGCCTGATTGCCCCCTACTGCCCCCCCCTGCCGGCCTGATCACCCCCAACTGCCCTCCCCTCCTGGCTTCATTGCCCCTAACCACCTCTGCCTCGGCTCCGCCACCACGGCTTTGTCCAGAAGGATGTCCGGAAGGTCTCCTGGTCTAATTAGCATATTACCCTTTTATTAGTATAGATAAAGAGGTAATATGCAAATTGACCCTCACACCCTCACAAAGATGGCTGCCTACAACCAGGCCAGCAGGGGGGTTAGTGAGGGACGACCAAACGACTGAACAGCAGGCTGCATGGGGCAACCAGGCTGGCAGGGGGCTTAGTGAGGGACGACCAAACGACTGAACAGCAGGCTGCATGGAGTGACCAGGCTGGCAGGGGGGTTAGTGAGGGACGACCAAACAACTGAACAAGCAGGCTGCGTGGGGCGATCAGGCTGGCAGGGGGGTTAGTGAGGGATGACCAAATGACTGAACAAGCAGGCTGCATGAGGCAACCAGTCTGGCAGGGGAGGCAGTTGGGGGTGGCCAGGCTAGCGGGGGGGGGGGGGGCAGTTGGGGGCAACTAGGCCAGTGGGGGGGCAGTTGGGGACGACCAGTACAGCAGGGGGGACAGTTAGGGGTGACCAGGCTGGCAGAGGAGGGCAGTTGGGGACAACCAGGCTGGACGGGGGGTCAGTAAGAGATGACCAGGCCAGCTGGGGGGGGGGGGCAGTTAGGAGCGACCAGGCCAGCGGGGAGGCAGTTGGGGGCGACTTGGCTGGCAGCGGGGGGCAGTGAGGGGCAACTAGGTTGGCAGGGGGGGCATTTGGGGGCGACCAGGTCAGCGGCGGGGGGCAGTTAAGGGCAATCAGGCTGGCAGAGGGGAGCAGTTGGGGGCAACTGGGGGGTTGGGCAGTAAGGGGTGACCAGGCTGGCAAGGGGGCTAGTTAGGAGCGACCAGGCTGGCAGGGAAGGGGCAGTTGGGGGTGACCGGGCCGGCAGTGGGGGCAGTTAGGGGCAATCAGGCCGGCGGCGGGGGGCGGGGGCAGTTAGGGGCAACCAGGCAGGCAGGCAGGTGAGCAATTAGGAGCCAGCGGGCTAGGATTGTGAAAGGGATGCCCGACTGCCGGTTTAGGCCCGATCCTGGGATTTAGGGCTAAACCGCAGTCGGACACCTCCCAAGGGATCTTGAATTGGAGAAGGTGCAATCTGAGCTGAGGGGAATCCCCCCCCCATGCACGAATTTCATGCACCAGGCCTCTAGAACATATAAATAGATAGATACCACATCTTCTTGATTCATTCATTCATTGACAGACATTTAGATTGTTTCCATACCTTGGCTATTGTAAATAATCCTGCAGTGAACATGGGGATAGATATCTTTCCAAGATACTTGTTTCATTTCCTTCAGATATATATACCCAGAAGTGGAATTGCTAGATCATATGGTAGTTCTATTTTTAATATTTTGAAGAACATTCATACTGTTTTCCATAGCGGTCATATGAGTTACATTCCCAGTAACAATGTACAGGGGTTCCCTTTTCATCACATTTCCACCAGCATTTGTCTTTTTGATAATTAGAATACTAACAGGTGTGAGGTGACATCTCATTGTGGTTTTGGTTTGCATTTCCCTGATGATTAGTGATATTGATCCCTTTTTTATACATCTGTTGGCCATTCATATGTCTTTGGAAAAATACCTACTCAAGTACTTTGCCAATTTTTAATTGGGTTATTTTATTTTATTTATTTTTATTTTTTGCTATTGAGTTATATGAGTTCCTATTATATTTTGGATGTTAATTATATATTTGGACATATCCTTTTTGGATATGTGGTTAACAAATATTTTCTCCTATTCCACAGATTGTATTTTCATTTTGTTGATAGTATCCTTTGCTGTGCTTTTGATGTAATACCACTTGTTTATTTTTGGTTTTGTTGCCTTCACTTTTGGTGTCAAGTCCAAAAAAAAATCATCACCAAGACCAATGTCAAGGAGCTTACTCACTATGTTTTCTTATAGGAGTTTCATGGTTTCAGGTCTGACATTCAATTCTTTACCCATTTTGAGTTGATTTTTGTGTATGGTGAAAGATAGGGATGCAATTTCTTTTCTTTTTCTTTCTTATTTATTTATTTATTTATTTATTTATTTATTTTTATGTGGTTATCCAGTTTTCCCAAAACCATTTATTGAAGAGACTATCCTTTTTCTGGTTTATATTTCTGGGGTCTCTATTCTGTTCCATTGATTGATGTGTGTTTTTATGCCAATACCATACTGTTTTGATTACTATATCTTTGTCATATAGTTTGAAATCAGGCATTGTAGTGCCTCTAACTTTGTTCTTCTTTTTAAGGTTGTTTTGGCTACTTGGGGTCTTCGGTAATTCCATGTGAATTTTAGGATTGCTTTTTCAATTTCTGTGGAAAATGCCATAGGGATTTTGATAGGAATTACATTGAATTTGTAGATTGCTTTGGATAGTATAAACATTTTAACAATATTAATTCTTCTAACCATGAACACAGAATATCTTTTTCTTTGTTTGAATCTTCTTCAATTTCTTTCATCAATGTCTTATAATATTCAGTGTACAGTTTTTTCACCTCCATGAGTAAATTTATTCCTGAGTATTCTTTTAAATTCTATTATAAATGTGATTGTTTTTCTTAATTTCTCTTTCCAATAGTTTATTGTTAATGTAGAGAAACACAGCTAATTTTGTATATTGATTTTGTGTCCTTCAACTTTACTGAATTTGTTTCTTCTAACAGTTTTTTGGTGTAGTCTTTAGGGTTTTCTATATATAATATCATATCATCTGCAAATAGACTCAGTTTTACTTTTTTCTTTCTGATTTGGATGCCTTTTATTTCTTTTTTTCCCCCCTAATTGCTCTAGCTAGAATGTCCAATACTGTGTTGAATGAAAGTGGCAAGATTGGACATCCTTGTCATCTTTGAATATAATGTTAGCTGTGGGTTTGCCAAATATGGCCTGTTGAGATATGTTCCTTCTATATCCAATTTTTTTGAGAGTTTTTATCATGAAAAACATGTTGAATTTTGTCAAAAGCTTTTTCTGCATCATATGATTTTTTAAATTAAATGTATTAGGGTAACATTAATTAATAATATATAAATTTCAGGTATTTAAGATCATATGATTTTTATCCTTCCTTTTGTTAATGTGGTGTATCACATTTATTGATTTGTTATGTTGAACTATCTCTGCTTGCCAGGGGTAAATCCCACTTGATTGTGGTGTATAATCCTTTGAATGAACTGTTGAATTCAGTTTGCTAATATTTTTTGAGGATTTTTACATTTGTATTCATCAGGATATTGCCCTATAATTTCCTTTTCTTATAGTATCCTTGCTGGCATTGGAATCAGGGTAATGATGGCCTTGAAAAATGAGTTTGGAAGTGTCCCCCTCTTATATTTTTTTGGTAAAAGTTTAAAAAGGATTTGTATTCTTTAAAGTTTGGTAGAATTTTCCAGTGAAGCCATCTGGTCCTAAACTTTTCTTTGTTGGAAGGTTTTTAATTATTAATTTAATCTCTTTACTAGTAATTGGTCTGTTCAGATTTTCTGTTTCTTCATGATTCAGTATTGATAGGATGTATGTTTCTAGGAATTTACCCATTTCTCCTAGCATATCCAATTTGTTGGTGTATAGTTGTTCATAGTAGTTTCTTATAATATTTAGCATTTCTGATGTATAAAATGTAATGTCTCATTTCTGATTTTATTTGAGCCCTCTTTTTTCTTAGTGAGTCTAGTTAAAGGTTTTTCTATTTTCTTTATCTTTTCAAAAAACAGTTTTCAGTTTCATCTATCTTTTCTATTGTCTTTTTAGATATTACTTTATTTATTTCTGCTCTGATTTTTATTATTTCCTCCCTCGTACTAATTTTGAGCTTAGTTTGTTCTTTTTTTTTTTTTTCCTAGTTCCTTGAGGTGTAAAGTTAGGTTGTTTATTTGAGATCTTTCTTTTTTCTTAGTATAGGCATTTATTGCTACAAACTTCCCTCTTAGAATTATTTTGCTGTAGCCCTTAAGTTTTAGTATGTTGTGTTTTTATTTTCATTAGTCTCAAGATAGTTTACTTCCCTTTTGATTTCTTCTTTGACCCAGTAGTTGTTGAGGAGCATGTTACTTAATCTCCTCATATTTGTGAATTTTCCAGTTTCTCCTCTACTTGATTTCTACTATCAAAAACAGTAAAATTTGGTCAGAAAAGTTTGATAGAATTTCAGTTTTCTTAAATTTGTTAAGACTTGTTTTGTGGCCTAACATATGATCTGTCCAGGAGAAATTTCCACATGTGCTAGAAAAGAGTGTGTAGTCTGCTGCTGTTGACTATGTTAACTCTATCTGGTCTAATGTAGTTTAAGTCCAATGTTTCCTTACTGATTTTTTTGTCTGGATGATCTGTTCATTGTTGAAGATGTGGTAGTGAAGTCCCCTACTATTATTGTACTGCTAACTATTTCTCCCTTTAGAACTGTTAATGTTTGCTTTATATATTTTAGGAGCTCTGATGTTGGGTGCATAAATATTTACAAATATCCTATCCTTTTAATGAATGGACCCTTTTATCATTATATAATGATTTTTGTTATTGCTTTTTACAGTCTTTGGCATAAAGTCTGTTTTGTCTGATATAAATATAGCTACCCCTGCTTTCTTTTGGTTTTTATTTGCATCAATATCTTTTTCTAGTCTTTCATGTTCACTCTGATGCTCCTCAGACAGGAACAGGCCACTCACCTGGCTCCTTCTCGTCAGATAGGTGCAGGCTGCATGTGGGTGCTGCTCCTTGGACCAGTGTGGACTGCACAGGGCTGCTGCTTCTTGGACGTGGGTGGTCTGCTTATGTGGCTGCTGCTCCTCAGATCGGGGGAGGCTGCTTGTGTGGCTGCTGCTCCTCAGATGGGGGTGGGCTGCTCACACAGCTGCTGCTCCTAGGATGTGGGCAGACTGCTCACACAGCTGCAGCTCCTAGGATGTGGGCAAGCAGCTTGTGTGTCTCTTGCTCCTCAGAAGGGGGTGGGCTGCTCACACAGCTGCTGATCCTCAGATGGGGGCAGGCAGCTCACACACCTGCTGCTCCTTGGATGGGGGCAGGCAGTTCATGCAGCTGCTGCTCCTCAGAAGGGGGCAGTCTACTCACAGAGCTGCTGCTCCTCGGATGGGGGCGGGCTGCTTGCACAACTGCTGCTCCTTGGAAGGGGACTGGCTGCTCGTGCGGCACAGTTGCTGCTCTTCGGACAGGTGCAGGGCACAGGCTGCGTGCAGCTGCTGCTCCTAAGATGGGGGCTGGCTGTGTGGTGCTGCTGCTCCTCAGTCGTGGGTGGGCTGCTCAAACGGCTGCTGCTCCTCAGATGGGGTGAGCTGCTTGCGTGGTTGCTGCTCCTCAGACAGGGGAACTGGTTGCTCACACAGCTGCTGCTCCTTGGACAGGGGCAGGCCTTGTAAAGCTGCTGCTCTTAGGCCTGGGGCAGGTTGCTAGCGGGGCTGCTGCTCCTTGGACAGGCGCAGGCTGCTCACGTGTCTGCTGTTCACGTGGTTGCAGTGCCCTGGGCTAAAGAGTTGGGCCAGTCAGAGGGGAGCGTGCTTCAGAACTCACAGGAGCCTGCGCACAGGTGGCTGGAGCCTCGTTGACTGTGGGATCACAGCCTAGGTAGCATGTCCCTGGTAGGGGTGGCTGTAGAGTCCCAGGTGTTATCTGAGGGCACTCTGGGTGGAGTTGAGGCTGGGAACCCAGTTACAGCAGCTCTCCCCTTCAAAAAGGCTAGGCCTCTGAGGACAAGGTGGCCTCCTGGTACTGTGTTGCAGTGGTAGCAGAAGCTGCCTAGTTAGGTGAGCCTGATTAGCCTGCCCCTGAAGGTCCTTTGGGATCTAACTGTGCCTCATTCACTCACACACACACACCACCTGACCACACACTCCTCTTTTACTCCCTCACTCACTCATGCTCTTTCCCTCACTGCCGCATTCTTCCTGCCTCTATAGTTGGGTCTGGGGTGTTATTGATCCATTCGTGGATGGAGTTTCCTCTCCAGGTGTCTATTTATGTGGCTTGCTCTCAAGCCCCTTGGTCAGACAGGATAAAATTCACCTCAACAAGACACAACACAAAGGGAACTAAGCACAAATGTACTCACAATACCAATAATCCCATTATAAGTGACCACCTAAGAAAAGAGAGTTAGGGCAGAGAAAAGAGAGCACAAATGCTATCAAAGAGAGAGAAAAAGGTAAGAGATAAAAGACAAAGGAATAAAAAGAAGAATATATATATATATATATATATATATATATATATATATATATATTTGAATATATTTGAGTAAGACACCACAGAACCAATAGATAAACCAAAAAAAATACAAACACCACACACCCAGCAAAGAGGGTTGGGGCAGAATCTGTAGTGGCTGAGCTTATATACTGAAAATAAGATTAAGAATTGGATGAATATGGGGAGGACCTCAATTTAGTATTGAGGAAGTAGAAAGGGAATAAGTGGATGAGAAGAAAGAGAATGAGAAGAAAATAATAATAATAAATTTACAAAAAAAATGATTTCTAAAATGGTATAAAAAATTAAAAATAGCAAATAAAAAATAGTGATGGAAAAATAATGCGAAAAGAAATAGAAAATAAAGCAACAAACAAAAACAGGAAAACAAAGAAGAAAAGAAGAAAAAAAGGGATAATATAAAAATAAAAGTGAAAAAAGTGAAGTGTCATTCCTTTGGCTGGCTTATGATCCCAGTCATCTGTACTGTACAGTTTCTCAGTTTCCAAATTGCTGGGGCTAAAGATTTCTCTTTAGGCCAGTTTCTATGACCTCAGGGAATATTCAGATTCCTTTGTATTATTCAGGGTGGGATCTGGGTCTGGCTGTATTGGTTGCCTGGAGACTGGAGGGAGGGGCTATCTCTCAGGAGAAAATGGCGACCGGGGCCCAGGTATGACTCAGCACCAGACTCGCTACCACCTCTCCTGGACCACCACCCACTCTCCCCAGATTCCACAAGTCCATACCTTCTCCCATACCTCAGCCATGGCTAAGTGTCTGTATCCGAAAGGTCCTACAGACTAGGTTCAGTGAAGAAAGGCACAGACCCCAGAGCAAGGAGGGACTGTGTCCCTGCAAGCTCCTCTCTTGCCAGCACTGCGTGGTCCAGCCAGCCCTTCAGGGCTGCCTCTGAGCTCAGATCCAAAATCCAGAATCCAAGGTCCAAAATCCCCTACCTCCCGCAGTCCCACGGACCCTTTTTTCACAGTCAGATGCTTTGCCTGTCCTCAGGGACACAGCTTGGTGCTGTGTGGTTTCTCCCTGACCCTCTGGGCACAGAGGTCCAGCAGACTCTCTTGCCTATATCCTTGATTTCACCTTTATCCAGGGGACCTCTGCCCTTCCCGGCTGCAAACTGTCTCACCAGCTGCATCTCCTTCGCCAATTCAGGCTGAATTGCACTCGTTTCAGCCCGCTCACTCTGTTTCCTCCGGGACAAGGCTCAGGACACATCTGTCTATTCCACCGCCATTTTGTCTCTCCTCTGCTGATAGTCTTATGGGATATCCTTGTACATAAGTTTTTTTGGGGTTTTTTTTGTTTGTTTTCTCTCTCTCTTTTTTTTTTTTTTTTTTTTTTTTCTGCTTTTAAGATTCTCTTTGTTTTTAACATTTAAAAATTTAGTGACACTATATCTTGGTATGGATTCTTTAAATTTATCTTTTTTGGAAATCATTGGGGGTTCCTGAATCTGGATGTCTGTTTCTTTCCCCAGGTTAGGGAAGTTTTTAGCCATATTTCTTTGAATAAGTTTTATGCCCCTTTCTCTTCTTTTCTCCTTCTGAAACCACTACAATGCATTTATTGGTACACTTGATGGTGTCCCATAAGTCTCTTAAGCTATCTTTATTCTTTTTTATGCTTTTTTCTTTTTGCTCCTCTGATTGGATGAATTCCACTGCCCTGTATTCAAGTTCATTGATCCTTTCTTCTACTTGATCCAATCTCATGTTGAAACCCTTTATTGAACTTCTCAGTTCAGTTATTATATTCTTCAGCTCTATGGTTTCTGTTTGGTACTTTTTAATATTTTTATCACTATTGAAATTTTCATACTGTTTGTGCATTACTTTCTGATGTTGGTATTTTTATGACCATTATTTTGAACTCTCTGTCATGTCAATAACATCTCTATTTCATTAAGGTCAGTTTCTATAAACTAATCATGTTCTTTTGTTTGGAAGATACTCCCTTGTTTTTTCATATTCCTTGATTCTCTGTGTTGGTTTCTGCACATTAGATAAAACATCTACCTCTTTCAGTTCTAATAGATTGGTTTTGTGTAAGAGATGAATTTCATCGATCAGCCCAGCCTGAGCTCCTGGTTGCTTCTCAAGCTTTTGTGATGATGCAAGTGGCCATCTTTGCTCTTAGTGGCTGCCAGTAGTTGAGGATGTACCAAGACCCATGAGTGACCCAAAGTGGGGAATGCAATCAGCACCTAGATGCAGACTGATTAGAAGCTGGACCCCCATGCAGTAGCTGTAAAAGTTTGTAGTCATTCCTCTTCTGGGAAGAATTGGGAAATGGGTGTTTTTGCCTGCTCCCTCTGTGCTGAGTCTGAGGGGGATAGCTACAGCACACCCACTAACAACTGATTCTTTGTTTGATATAACTCTGTGGAACTTGTGAACATAAACACTGTTGGCTATCAGAGTTAGGTGATTTGGGGGCCTAATCCTCAGGTGGGGAACTTAAAAGTTGGGGTGCTAGAAGTATGGTCCAGATCCTTCATTCTTCAGGGAGAAGCTGGGAGTTGGGATTCTCTCCCAATTGTATGGCACTGTGCTGGGGCTGGAGGTTATGGAGAGAGTGTGTCTCAGCCATTCCTACCTGTTTTGATGTGGGTATTTTTTCAGTCACCATATGTGTAGGAGTCAGTCATCTAGTTTCTGGATATCTCTCAAAGGGACTTACTCCATGTATAGCTTTACATTTGGTTCATCTGAAGGAGGAGGGAAATTCAGGAATCTTTTATATCACCATCTTGGTCCGGAGTCCCCTGGTTAATTTTTTTCAATCACTCCATGCACCTCTCTTCCTTATTATCACCATCTTTCTTTCCTTCCCTCTCTTAAGAAAAAAAAATTCTATTTAAGTTTCCATTAGTCCCATTTATTCAACCATTCAACAATTACATATTTGATTTCTTCCTACTTGATTGCTGTATCCAAGTCACATTTATGACTTCAGTGTCCTTAGCTGATTTCTCTCCAAACAACTTCTTTAAAAAGAGACATTGGTTTAGCTACTGGCTACTTAGCCCTCGGCATGTAGTCATCTGTTTCCATCCTTTCATCCTAGTAAATATGATAACTATATGGTTCAGGCTTCCATAGGAAAAGGAGGAGGGGGAACTGACAAGGCTGGGGATGTTGGACCTGGTATTCAGTCCAAACCCCTCTTTCTCTTCTTTTCCTAATGCCATGTATATTTATTTCAGTTGTGCTGACGAGAGGGGTCATTATACCAGCAAGTGTGTGGTGGAGCAGATCTTAGTCCTAGGCCTCAAGAAGCAGCCATCTTCTGTGACCACCCGCTCATCTGGTGAGGAAACAAGCCATTTATTTTTGTAAATATAGAAATATCTAAGGTGAAGAGATGATTAGCCCTAAAACTGACATAATGTCTTAGCCAAGTGGACTCTACACTTCCTGGTAGAGGTCAAATATACTGGTATCCAGAGGGAGCAAGGCCGTCCTGCTTCTCTTCATCAACTGGTTTTTCTGCTCGCTGTAAGCTGTTGATATTTTTCTAAGGGAAATTAACTTGGGCTTGAAATAATATTGTGGCTTCTCTGACTATTTTTGTTAAACTGTAGATATGTGAAGCCCTACTTGTGTTCATGGAGTTTCTTAAAGGGCATACGTTGAGATACATCCTTTCTAACATACTGAATTTCTTGGACAAATCACTTTGTTCTTTATAGTTTATTTTCAACCAATCTTGCATTCAAACCATGGCAGTGTTTCATATTTAAAAGTCCATGGATAAAAATTGTAAGTAAAATTCTCCTAAGTAGTGAATAAAGTTTTATGACGAAGTCAGAAAGATTTCAGATACAAAGAAAGAAATTTTCTCTCCTAGATGTTCATCAAATTTTCCCTTTTATTGTCTTGATATTTAGATGGTAAAGATCAGCCTGTGGCTTTTACATATTGTGCCGGAACATCCACCCTGAGCCTGGAGAACCTCTCGCTGAACATTGGCACTGACTGGGAGGTCCACATTAAGTGACAGAGAAGTGCATCTGGTGACAAGTACAGGGAGCAGCCTGCATCCTTCAACCTCTCCTTTGGCCTTTTTTGAGATTTGTGCTACACACTAATTGACTGAAAAACAACAAAAAAAACACATTTCATTAGTCATCCATTTACTAATAAATAATAGATTTCAGGTTTTACATTCTTAGATGTTTTATTAATACTTCTTGTGTCAAAATACCCCCCATTCTCCTAGATGCAAGGCGTCCTGAGACATTATAGCATTCATGTACCTTTCCCTGCTTCTTAGGCTGTGGCCCTGTTGTCAGCACTGTGGCCCAGTGAGTGGCTTCTCCTTGAGCATGGCAGGATGGGTTTCTTTCATGTGACTGTGGCCCGTTCGTGGCTGCTTATCTCTAGCCATGCAGCAGAGTCACTCTGGCTAGAGCAGCTGAGTTGCTCAAGGCCTATCTCCAAGTGAACAGTAGCCTCCAGTATCCCCCACAGTATCTTTCAACCCCTTAGAAGTGGGCAAAACAACCCTTTTCTGCCTGCACTGCATATACTATAGCAACACGGAGTAATTCTCTCTAGAGACTGACTAAGGAGTACAAAGGGTTCTTTTCTTGGTCATGCTTTTTGGGCTCCAAAGTTCCAAATTAATCTCAAAATTCTAATTTCTTTATTTTAATTGTTTTTATTAAATACTGTCTACTAAGCAAAAGAATATTTGCAGCATGAATAAGCTATAATTAATAATAATAGCTCTAACCGGTTTGGCTCAGTGGATAGAGCATCAGCCTATGGACTGAAGGGTCCCAGGTTCAATTCTGGTCAAGGGCATGTACCTTGGTTGCAGGCACATACCCATTGGGGGTTGCGCAGGAGGCAGCTGACCAATGTTTCTCTCTCATCAATGTTTCTAACTCTCTATCCCTCTCCCTTCCTCTCTGTGAAAAATCAATAAAATATATATTTTTAAAAATAATAACAGAGGGAATCCAAGATGGTGGCGTAGGTAAACACCTAAACTGCTGCCTCGCACAACAATTTCAAAACTACAACTAAAAGATGAAACGTCTATCACCCAGAACCACAGGAAAGCTGGCTGAGTGGAAGTTCTACAACTAGAAGGAAAGAGAAAAGAGCATTGAAATAATGACAGAAAACTTCCCCCACCTGGTGAAAGAAATAGACTTACAAGTTCAGGAAGCACACAGAACCCCATACAAGAGGAATCCAAAGAGGACCACACCAAGACACATCATAATTAAAATGCCAACAGCATAAGACAAAGAGAGAATCTTGAAAGCAGCAAGAGAAAAACAGTTACCTACAAGGGAGCACCCATACGACTGTCAGCTGATTTCTCAACAGAAACTATGCAGGCCAGAAGGGAGTGGCAAGAAATATTCAAAGTACTGAACAGCAAGAACCTACAACCAAGATCACTCTACCCAGCAAAGCTATCATTCAGAAGTGAAGATCAGACAAAGAGCTTCACAGATAAGAAAAAGCTAAAGGAGTTCATCACCACCAAACCAGTATTATATGAAATGCTGAAGGGTATTCTTTAAGAAGAGGAAGAAGAAGAAAAAGGTAAAGATAAAAATTATGAACAACAAATACATGTCTATCAACAAGTGAATCTAAAAATCAAGTGAATAAAAAATCTGATGAACAGAATAAACTGGTGAATATAATAGAATCAGGGGCATAGAAAGGGAGTGGACTGACAATTCTCGGGGGGAAAGGGGTGTGGGGGGTGCAGGAAGAGACTGGACAAAAATCTTACACCTATAGATGAGTACAGTGGGCGGGGGGAGGTAAGGGCAGAGGGTGGGGTTGGAACCAGGTGGAGGGGAGGAGGGGAGCTATGGGGGGGAAAAGGAGGTACAATTGTAATAATCTGAATAATAAAGATTTATTAAATTAAAAATAAAATAAAATGTTTTTTAAGTGTTTTTTCCTAGCAGTGGTCGGCAAACTCATTAGTCAACAGAGCAGCAAACCGTGGCTCACGAGCCACATGTGGCTTGAGAGGTGCAGTTTGCTGACCATTGCTCTAGTCTGCTGTTGGATCTCTGTATATTATCCTTTATTTCAGTCAGTGTATGCTTAATTTCTAATTGGTTCTTTTTCATATCCTTGAGGGTCTCACTATATTTCTCAGAGGTTTCTAGAAGATTCTTGAAAAACCTCATAACTGTGGTTTTGAACTCTATATCCAGTAGTTTGCTTTCCTCCATTTCTTTCATTTGTGACCTGTTTATTTGTCTCTGCATTTTGGCTGCTTCCCTGTATTGATAGAGTGGCTTTGTGTGCTAGGTGTTCTGTAGGGTCCAGTGGCTCAGCCTCCCTAATTACCTGAGGTGGACATTCTTAGTGCACCTCTTTGTGGGCTGTGTGCACAGTCTTGTTGTAGTTAAGCCTTGATTGCTGTTGGTATCACTGGGAGGAATTGACCTCCAGGCCAATTGGCAGTGAGGACCAGTTGTGTCTACGATGGGAAAACTTCTGTGCTGGAGACACCCTTATGGGGCAGGGCTTGCTTCAGTGGGGCTTTGGTACTCACTGAGTCTGCCTCCTGAGTGTATCTCTTATGAATGTGAAGAGTTCTAATCTGGATGGTCTCACTCTGACCACTGGGTACACTGGCTCTTGGATCTCCAAGGAGGTGCAAAGTCAGCCACTGCCTGAGGCCACCCAGCAGGAGCTACAGAGAGATCTGCAGATTCCTCCTCTTTGTTTGGGTTTTGGAGGTGCCCAGGTGAGACCCAGCTGTGAAGCAACGCAAGCTGCTGTCCAGCCTTGGGCCTTCTTTTGGAAACTCTGGGGCTCTCTGACCCAACTGCTGTTTGTTAGGTTTTAGATTGCAAAAGGCCAGGCCATTCATATGCAAAAGCCTCTGCACACAGCTTGGGTGGGGTTGTAAATTGGGTGGGGCGGGGTCTCAGGGAATCACGAGGGAGGAGAAAACAGCAATGGCTGCCCATCAGCTCTGCTCTGAAGAGGCCCCTGGGTCTCTGTGTCCCCCAGAACCATGCAGGAACAATGATCACTGCAGACACCTCTGAGAGAAAGCTGCCCTCATGTTCTGGCCCAATGCCAGACAGTCCAGTTTCTCTCCATATGAGTCTGGGTCCCCAGAGTCTCGACTGGAACTGGATTTCAGAGCAGTTGAGATCTTGTATCTCCCTCCTGATTGAAAAAGACAACAGTGTATCCAGTTGCCAGCCCCTTTCACGAGTGCCTCCCTACCTCCACACTTCCATATCTCCGCACCTCCTACCTGACTCAATGTGCTTTTCTCTTTCCTTCTAGTTGTAGAATTTCCACTCAGCCAGCCTTCCCATGGTTCTGGATGATATTCATTTTGTCTTTTAGTTGTAGTTTTAATGTGGTTGTGCATGGCAGCAAGTTCAGGTATTTACCTATGCCACCATCTTGGTTGTCAGCCCATACAGTAGAATATTATGCAACTATTAAAATAACTATATATATATACTTAAAGGAAACCATTCAAGTAAACATTTAATAAAAAACATTTATATATAAATGTTTTTTATTAAATGTTTACTTGAATGGTTTCCTTTAAGTAAAACTTATAATAAACAAACCAAAATTGAGGAATGTGAAGGCCAAAAAAACTGGCCTGAGGAACTGTTCCAGATGGAAGAGGGTCTAAAGAGGCATCACAACAAAAGTGCAATCCTAGGTTGGTTTCTGGACCCACAAAAGACATTATTGGGACAGTTCACAAAATTTGAATGGGATCTTGTGATAATTTGTGGTGATTTTCCTAATATTAAGGGAGTGCTATGATTATGTAGAAGAATTTTCCTGTTTTTAGGAAATATGTACCAAAGTATTATGGGTTAAGGGCCATCATATCTCTAACTTACTCCCAAGTGGCTCAGAAAAAAAGTTATGTATGTATGAGGCAGAGACAGAGACAAAGAGAGAAAATAGGCAAAATGTGTTTAAATATTACAGTTGAAGAATCTGGGTGAAGGGTATACAGGAACCCTCTAGACTCTTATTTTCAACTTTCCTATGAGTTTTAAACTACCTTAAAACAAAAAGTTTAAAAACAATGGTGCTGGGCAATTCTCTTTATCTAGTATCTTTTAAATGTTTGGTTTAAGGCTTATAAGCTACGGCATCTGAATAGGATGAAAAAATTGAGTTAATTATGAACCCCAGTACAAGAAAACACCTTTATCTCTGATGCTGCAGATTGCTTCGTAATCTTCATCAGATCAACTGTTCCTCACCTGCGAATGCTGGGCCAAGCCAAATCCTCTACCTCAGGATACCATCCTCTGAGCACCAGGCCATAGCTCCTGACCCTACCCACCTACACTGGGTATCACTACATGCTGCTGCACCACAGAGATGTTGTCTGACCACAGGAGCTGACCAGGGAGTCTTCAGAAGGGTATTTACACTAAGAAATAGTCTAGAAAAGAACACATGTTTATGGTGGGCATTTATTTAGGGCAGAAACCCTGGTTAGTGGCCAGGAAAAGTCCTTCATACATTTGGATGGCCAGTTTGGTCACCTTCCTTCTTGCCCCAGGTCTAGGTCATCCTGCAGACCCTGGCTCTGGTGGACCTGGGGTGGTCAGTTCCCGATAGAAGTGAAACCAGGATGTAGGTTCCAGTTAGACTAGGTACTGAGGCATTGCCTGTCCAAAGAGGCTGGTTTCATTTAAGATGACCCATAAGATTAATTCTGTTCTGGGGTACAGCTCACTTCAGAACTAAGTAAACTCCATGGTCATGGACCCAGGTATCAGCATGGCCAGGGCCAATCCCAGATTCGGCATTCACCTAAAGTTTCTCTAGAGCAAACAGGACAGCTTGTCACCATTTGCTCTGATCCTTGTATCCTGGTTAACTAAAACTCACCAATCAGATCACCAAAGCCAAAGGGGAGACTGTAGTTCTGGAGTTTGGTCTGTGTGCAGAATTCCTTTTTTTCACACCTCTTTCAGTAACAGGGTGTTATAATGATAGCAGAAACACAGTCAAAACACAAATATCTGGAGCTGAATGCTTTTTAGCTTATAATTGACCATCCTACCTAAAAGCCTTCTTAGTAATGGGATTCCTATCACAATATCAGGCATTTCTCTCTGCTTTTAAGATTCCCATCTACCAAACCCTTGGAATGTCCTACGTAAGTCCAATGGGGGCACTCTAGACCAGCGGCCACCAACCTTTCGGACCTCACAGACCACCAGTGGTCCATGGACCACCAGCTGGCGATGGCTGCTCTAGACTAAATTTCTCAGCCCAGGAAATAGAAAGCCAACAGCAGCTCCACTGGAAACATGTTAGCCATAGTCAATGAGGCCATATAACTAGCATTCTAGGAGAAATAAAGGAGACGCTGGCCTCTGATACCAGATCTTCCTGTCCTATGACCAGCCTTGCTAAAGCCTGCAGTGCCACAGCAAGGCCTGCCAGAACCGGGCAGCTGTGTCCTGACAGTCGTCTCCAGCAGGGCTGATGGTATTAGATTTCTCTCCAATCGGAGTGAGGGGAAGGGAAGCCCTGACTGTTTACATGCGAGGATCCTACTTCATGTTACTGGAATCTTCATCATGCATTTACTCCTTCAGAAATCAGGAGACCTGGGGTCCAGTGTGGTTCTGCGGTGAACCTATTTGAGTCATCTTTGCCATGCATTTCATCTCTCTAGGCCTTGGTTTCCTCATTTGTTAAAGAGCTAATCTCTAAAACTCTTCGAGTTTGCCATGACTTAACTGTAAAATAACAGCAGATATCTCAAGTTTCCTCAGTCATAAATGGAAAGGAAAAAAATGCTAACTTTACTTTGGAGAAACTTCATAGACATCACCTTAGCCAAGTAATCAAGGTTGATGTCACCTGTAATAAAACACATCAATATCATGTACCTCCAGATATGATTTAATGAGAAGGGCACATTGTCTCTGTGATATTCTTCCCCCAAATCCATAACTTAGTCTAATCATGTGAAAAACATCAGACAACTCAAGTTAGGGGGCATTCTACAATATAACTGACAAGTACTCTTTAAAAGTGCAAAGGTCATGAGAGAGAAAGACTGTGGAATTGTCAGAGATTGAAGGACACTGAGGAGACGTGATTAATGCAATTCAGGATCCTAATTTGGATCCTGTAACTGAAGGAAATAAAAAACCTTCTTGGAAGTACAAAGAAATCAAAATATTCTTGTAGTTTAGTTAATAGAATTATACCAACACTAATTTCTTCATTTTGATCGTTGTACCTGGTTATATAAGGTGTAAACATTAGGGGAAGTTGGGTGAATGGTATACAGGAACTCTATTCTACCTTCGTAACACTTTTGTAAGACTGAAATTACTCTAAAATTTAAAAATATTTTTCTTTATTGTTTAAAGTATTACATATGTCTCAATTTCCCCCCATTGACCTCTCCCCAGCCACTTCCACCCCCTAAAAATTTTTTAAACTATGTGATTGTGGCTAGCTTATACTAGGCACTTTTTGAATAGTAGGTGCTATAATTATAAGCAGATACATTGCTTTCAACAGTTGTTGAATCAAAGAAATACTTATTGGTGGAAAAGACAGTGATATGGAGCCATTAATTGGCCTAGTTTTGATAGAAATCATTCGAGCCACAAATATTGCATGACCCTCGCTAAAATATGTTATAAAACTAGTTCTTTATCCTTGAAGCGGCTTCTGGGGATTGAAATGTGTAGCTGTTTATGTGCTTATCTGCCCTTTGTTCATGGGCTCAGATTGGATTTCTCCCTAATAGTGTGCATTTCTACAGCCAAGTAGCTGGATAAAACTTGATTTCGGACCTGCCAATCTGCGAGGGTGTTTTATCCACAGCAATTGGTAGAGCAAAATGAATAGTTCTTCGCACTCTGTGTGTTTGGTATTCCCATCCTGCTATGATAAGAGATTCATTTCTGTCGCACACTTATCTCAGTCGCTAACAGATGGAGCTGGCTTAGATAGCTGAGAAAAGAAAGCTCAAAGAGTGTGTGGCCCAGAGGCAGCTACTCTCCTAGGGGCATAATAGCCAAGAAACTTTCATTTTGTTGGCGAAGCAATAAGAAATGTAAGAAATCTCTCCTCGCATAGAGAAATTTCATTCAGCAGATACGCACCATGTATTTATCAAGAGCCTTCTACATATACTGAACTCTGAGGGTGGAATAGAGACCCATTCCCACCTTCACAGAGCTACAGTCTTGTGGGCAGACAGTAAGCTCAATAAACAGAAACAATAAAATGTGAATTTCAAGGTGGGACAGGCAGAGCACTGAGCTGGGACTCAAATGTATGATGACGGAGAAGAAAACTACCCGCCCCCCTTTGCTTTCCATGCCATAGGTGAGCTTGAGGGTGGAAGACATTCTTTTCAGAGGCTCCTTTAGTGCAGGCAGAGAGACGTGCCTCTGATTAGAGACCTGTGACCACAGGATCCTGGCAGACTGCACCCATCCCGGTGCTGTACCCGTGGGAGACGTTCCTGCTCATAGAGTGAGTGCTGATTTGCACCAATGAGTGGCTGTCACTCAAACTCATCTAACCTCAAAGTACTATTAAATTCAAATAATCTCTAACAACATTTATTGAGTGCTTCAGACAATCCTGACATTATTTTACATGTTTTACAGAAATTAACTTAATTTTTGCAACTGCATAGCAGAATGACTATTATTATACCCATTTTATAGGTGAGAAAATGAGACATAGGAAACAAGGAAGGAATAAGTCACCTAAAGTTACCCAGGTCCTGCCAGTGAGCAGCAGGCCCAGGCTTTGCACCTCAGCAGTCAGCATCCAGAGGCTGCCCTCCTCTATCTGCCTCTCCAGGAGAGCAAAGGCCTTCAGAGGGCCACGAGGATAGGCTGATGGTTCCTACAGGTGCAACTCCAGACACAGGGATCCTCAAACCTGCAACCCCAGCGATCAAGAGCCTGGTTGTACTCCTATTGCAGCTGTCACTCCCCACCTTGTCTCATAGCCTCTAACCTCGGGAACAGGCTGGGCTGCAGTCCGGGACAAGCACCCACTGAGCCACACTTGGGACATGGCTATCTCCTTACAGTCTGAGCAGCAGTTACTGTGGGTCAAAGACAAGGCGTAGGCCAGGAGGCACTTCCCTTCCCCAGAGCCACCGCACTCTCATCTAAGAGCCCTGAAACCAACTCTTTCCATATGACACGCCGGGACCTGACCACCAACCTGGTTCAGTGTCCAACTCTGACTCAGATGACTGACATGGTATGCCTGGATAATCTCTATTCAGATGCGCTTTTTGTAACAGACTTGGTCCCAGTGTTTATTTTGGGGGCGGGGATAGACAAGAGGTGGCTAGGTCGAGTGAGCAAGAAGAGACAACTGAGAGGATTCTGCTGAGTCCTCCACCCGGATAGCTCCACTCAATGCAAATACCAGAACATTCCAGAAGATATACCAAATCCAACTGAAATGTTCTGATATCCTAGAGTTTTAGAAAGTAAAATTCATGCCTTTAAAAATACCTATTCTCCTAGAATTGAGCATCTCACTCTTGTTAGCTTTTTTCCAATAAAGTTTTCCAATAATTTGGTAACCAATAGTATGATGGTCTGTATAATGGCCAACTCAATAATGCATCAGAAGTTCTTCGCTAATTTTCAGTGTTCAACTTACTCAAATATTTCCCTTTCATCCCCTGACAGCACCAGCACTTAACAGCCACACGTAACTGCCCTCACCAGGTCCCTCTCTCTCGGCCATGCAGTAGAGCTGCACGCTAGCCTTGCTCTTGCTTTCATACTCAGGATCTTTTTTCATGTCTATTTTTAGTTTTCCTGGTTCAAGCTTCTCCAGGCCACTGAAACACTAGCCTCACTTTCTTTCTCTCCCTCTGGCATACATGCTGCTGGTAGGAGCCCCCCAGGTAAAAATCGGGGCATAAATCCTTTACTGCTCCTTCCTCGGGAAAACTTACGGCTTCAAGATCACAGCTCAGTTTTTAAGATGAACGCAAGCTGGATGACCTTCTGATGGGCTTGAAACTTTGAATTGGATGTGGACATTTTTCTCTCAGATGACAGAATCACTCCAACTTTCCCTTTGCAGTTGCTTCCTTTCCTTGAAGGTAGCTGTATCTTGTTTTATTTAAAACTCTGTTCCTTCCACACTTGCCTGCCATGCCAACAGTCATTAGCCCGTCTGTGGCTCCACAGACAGGGGCTGGGCACAGGTCCCCAGGGCCGGTTCCCCTCCCGGCCCAGGGCAAGACCACTGAGGCCGGGGGCGCTAACCCAAGTGGCATCTATTCAGCCATCATCAGCCGCAATTTTCCTATCATCGGAGGGAAAGAGAAGACATTTGAGCAGCTTCATAAGAAATGTCTAGAAAAGAAGGTTCTTTATGTGGATCCTGAGTTCCCACCGGATGAGACCTCCCTCTTCTATAGCCAGAAATTTCCCATCCAGTTCGTCTGGAAGAGACCGCCGGTGAGTAGCTTACTGGTTGCTGGTTGGGCTTTTGCCTCAGAGGAGTCCTCCCACCCAGCACCTCCCACAGCTCCAGGGTGCACATGGGCTGGGGGAAGGGGCCTGGCTGCAGCTCCACCAGGCTCAGACCTCAGTGAGGCAGGGCTGCTTCTCTCTCTCTCTCTCCCCCCCACCCCTCTCTCAAAAACGTTTTGCTTTTTATAAAAGTCATTGGAACTCAGTTTAATTTATCCTATAAAAATAAACATTCCTTTCCCAGAACATATTCCAAATCATCCAGATCTAGCCTGTTTAGCTATCTTGCACTTTTAGAAGATTCCTTCAATTTCTTGGGCGGCAGTCATGACGTTCTTCTTTGGTCTGCCAGCAGCCATGTCTTTCTGAAGCATGGAAGCCCCGGAGAGGGGAGAGTGGCAGGCAAAGACTACCTTTTCATGCATAAAATGTTAGGGTTAAAAGGAGAAACCCTAGCAATTGTTTTGTCCATATACCTCACCTCACAAATGAGGACAGAAAAGGCACGTCAGAGTGAAGTATATCCAGTGAGCACATGACAGCTCAGATTTAAACCCTTTCTCTTCTAGCTGACTCCTCCAGTCTCAGGATTTCATTTACAGTGAGCCTCCAGGAGGAAAATCATATTCTCCTGGCTCCCTCCTCTGATCATCCCTCCAGTATGACTCTTGTTCTTAATTCAAGAAATATTTACTGAGCATCTACTAGACTAGAGCCCAAACTGGGCAAGCAAGTGGGGAGACAGCAGTGAGGAAGGAAGACAAAAATTCCTGCTTTCCTGGAGCCTGGAGTCCTGAGGCGAAGATGAAAAAGAGTGCCTGTCAGGGGGTAATGTTCAGGGACCATAAGGCAAGGGGAGCTCCCCTGGTTCAGGGAGAAATCATTTATTCTGAGGCCCAAAGCTATTGAGTAGTTTCATCAAGTTAAGCTGAGGCCCAGTGCGATTCATTAGCCATGTTTTTCTTTTTAACCTGGAATGAGATAGCCAACAGCCCTGTTCTCACCTTGTGTGTTCCACAGGCTCCTTTCCTCTGCTGACGACTCTGTGGTAAGGCCCAGAAGTAGGCCCAGGGCCCTCAGTTTAGAAGTGAGGACTTGAAAGAACTTTATTCTTTAACCCAGTTGCTGCCCTGCCGCTAGGGCACTAGACATGTCACACACACACACACACACACACACACACACACACACGCACACGCACACACACGCACACACATGCCGCCATGCCTTCAGGATAAGTCCAAAGCCCTTAGCTGAGATATAGGCCCTTCGAAAGCTGGTCCTGCCTACCTGTGCATCTCATCTCCACCCTCTCCCCTTGGACCCTGACACATTCAGCTGCTCTGTGGTTCCAAGTCTTCTCATACCCAGAGGCCTATGCTCATGCTGTCTGTCCATCTGTCTGGAATGCCCTCGTTTTCACCTCACTTGCTTCTCCTCACCTTCTCTCCAAAACTCTGTTCAGGTGTCCTTTCCTTCAAGCTTGCTCGTGTCTGCTGCCCATCTTCTGAGAGCAGGGCCATTCCTGTTCATCTTTGAGCCCTCCTACCCAGCAACGGGCCAGGCCTTCAGTCGGCCCTCAGCTGCTGGTGAATGAAACCCCACATCTGAAGGCGCTGACCCCGAGAGTTAAGACATCCCTGCCTGCCACGGCTGGGAGCTCCTAAAAGCCTTTTCCAACACCACTGCAGAGAAAAAGCCAAAAAACACACTGTTTTTAGTAACATCATTGGTGGATTTTAGCCTTCAAAGCTAGACTTACATATTAATAAAAATGTCTTAAGGTTCTGTTATACTCGAAGCACTAGATCAGTCCTAAAAGTTATACTGTCAGTATCAGTGTGACATGAGGAGCACTGATACACCTGTCTGTCCCAGACTGTGCTCCCACCACCACCAAAAGTCCTGAATTTTCTACTGTTGCCAAAGGTCCAGGTAGCAAAGCCCACTCTTGGTTGAAATGCGCCTTTCCCCTGAGGTTAAGATGGGGGAAACACTGCCTGTCGGGTTTATTAGCACAAATTAGCATATAGAATTAGAGATGGTCAGAGTTGGAATGAATCCTAGAGATGTGGTCTAGCCCCCTCACAGACCGACAGGTGAAGTGATTAAGATCCAGAAAGAGCAAATGACTTATCTATAGTCACACACGTTGATTGAAGTTGAAAAACGGGAATGATTTCAGAACTTTCTGAAATGGAGAGCACTCTTCAGGGACATGTTTTCCATGTGCTCCAGAGGTGTAGGGACGTTTGCCAGCCTTGAGCATTCTGGAAAGCAGACTGTGTCCTATGAGAAGCCCTTCCTGCTTTTACAACCCATTGCACAGAACCACTGAAAACCAATAGGATTTTTTTCACAATAAAGTATTACTTAGTCCAATCAGATGAGGAGGAGGGGAGAGTTATTCACAGCCAACAATAATTCCAGTTAGGATAACATGCGGCTCTTTCAATCCTTCCGTCCCAAAAGAAGATAGACTCAGGCCACTTATAATCTCCTCTCACCTGCTCACCTGAGCTATCTCACTGCCTCTCCTCCTCTACCAGAGAGCATCGTGCAGGGAGTCGGCAGGCCAAACAATCTGACTCCTCTCCCCTTTTCTAATGTGGTCTATTTCTAGGAGCAGAAAGCAAACAAGCCACATAATACTTCCCAATTGTTAAGCCACATTTTCTTAATGACAAACCCCTGGGTGGGAAAGAATGGCTTCTAGAACAGAGCTTCTGGGAAACTGATGATTCTTGCCCAGTGTCACTGGGGACAGATGTGGGGGATCACATGTGTCGTTCTGTGTGGTGGGCGGCTTCAGTCATATAACACTGCTGGCCTCTCTCCTCTCCTGGATGGCTTTGTAAAGAGAACCTGGCCTGGGAAGCCCAGGCTTTTTCTTCCTTTTTCCTCCTGGGAGCAATCCACCTGCTCCTCCTCCTGCCAGGTTCTGCAGAGGCAGGTCCCATAGGGAGCCCTGCAGAGGGCCTGGGCCACCTGCCGCTACTGCTGGTGAATAGTAATGATAACAACCAATCTTGATTGAGAACTCTTCGTATGACAGTAATTACTTTAAGGGCTTCCTTATATTAACTCATTTAATCTTCACAACAATCCTGTGAGGTGAGTACTGGTATTGTCCCCACTTTACAAATGAGGAAACTGGGTCTCAGAGGGATACATAACTTGCTGCAGACCTCCCAGTTAGTAAGGGTAGAGCTGAGATTTGAACTCAGGCAATCTGGCTCTAGAACCCCAGGGCGTAATAATGAAATCTATCTAATTCTGGGACTTAGCCAATATCAGATTTATCAACAATAAATGTGGCAATTTGGACTCCCTCCTGCTCTACACTGATACCTATTTCTCTGCTGGTTCAAAACTCAGACATGGAAATGAGGAGGCATTTATTGAGCCTACAACAGGCATTGAAGGACACCTCAGGGTTTGGCCCCCGGAAGCAGCAGGCTCTGTGAGCTGGAGATAGAATAGCACACTCTCCACCCACATTCAAGTCCTGGCCCTGCTGCTTAATAATCACCGTCACGTATTTTTCTCTTTGCCATAAGTTCTCCATCTGAAAAATGGGGAATAATCATAACAGAAGAACCTACCTCATAAGATTGTTGTGAAGATTAAATAAGTTAATGCACACTCAAGGTGTAAAGGGTGCCTGGCACATGAATGAGTGCCCTGTAAACATGTTGTGCAGTCTTATCACCACCTACATCTGCTGTATAGTCTCCAAAAGAGGAAACACATCTTTCCAGCTCAATTTGTGTCCAGGACCAATCAACAGCCCGGGCTGGTGTAGGTCAGCAGTTACAGCATCAGCTTGCACACTGAAGGGTCTCAGGTTCAATTCCCAGTCAAGGCCACCTACCTGGATTGCAAGTTACATCCTTGGCCCTGGTCGGGGGTCATGTGGGAAGCAACCAGCCAATGTATCTCTCTCACATCGATGTTTCTCTCTCTGTCTCCCTCTCTCCCTCCCTCCCTATCTTCAACTCTCTCTAAAAAACAATGAAAAGAATATCTCCCTGTGAGGATTTTTAAAAAATAGCTAATCACAGCAATGTATTTGAGTACTTCATGCTTGATCTAAATGAATCAATCCAACCGAACATGAGGGTATGTATGTGAACGAGACCCTCATTGGCACGTGACTGCTTTTACTTTAGGACAATTCCAGTCATTTGCATTAAATACAAAATGTGTGTTTTATTAGGAAAATGCAAGTTCCAAACACCTCCACTTCTCCCCCAGCTCTTCCCCTAGGAAACCTGCTCTCCCTCGTCTGCCCTCCAAGCTCCTGGGGCTGAAAGCTGGGACTCTGCATTTTCTCTTTGCAACTTTTTGCTCAGCTTTTTGTTTCCATTGGCTGTTGGGGGTTGGGAGAATTGACCACCTTCCCTTATCTTCAGATCCAGGGCTTTATACTTCATTTGCAGTTACTGGGCCTCCAGGTCATAGGCTGCCTAGCCTACCTCTTCCCCTCAAATCGGTTCGCATACCTCCATCAGGGCCCCACCTTTTACTAGGTCAGAGCTGGGTCTCATCTTCACCCACATTACTCTGGTGTGTGCCTTCCCTCTTTGCTGTTATTGATTACAGCCCCATATGCTGCTGTGATTTGCCTGGTTGGTCTAACCTGTCTCTGGCCCTGTTCTACCCCACAACTTGGGCCAAATGGTCCCCTCTGCCAACACCTGGACCTCAGGAAACCTTCTCCCAGACAGACAGCAGTCTCTTTGTATTCCAAGCAGGTGACTTTATTCCTTATAATTCTCATGCCTGGAAATCTCTTGCATTCGACTCTTTTTAAGGATAGAGTTTATGTAAGTTTCCCAAGCTGCAATTCAACATGAATCATATCTCACCAAGTCTAGAAGATTTTGGTACTAGTACTTTCCTGATCTTATCAGGTGTCCAAAGAAAGTCATGACCACCACCCAGCTGAATGCAATTGAAGGAAGCTTTTCATGTAAGATGCATCACAATTTCAGAGATACTAAAATGTGAGGAGGGGTGCTTTAGAATGGAAAAATAAGCCCGGCCAGTGTGGTTCAGTGGTTGAGCATCAATCTATGAACCAGGAGGTCACGGTTCGATTCCTGGTCAGGGCACAGGCCCAGGTTGGGGGTTCAATCCCCAGTGTGGGGTGTACAGGAGGCAGCCGATCAATGATTCTCTCTCATCATTGATGTTTCTATCTCTCGCTCCCTCACCCTTCCTCTCTGAAATCAATTAAAAAAAAATACTTTAAGAAAAAGAAAACAAATAAGACCCCTTTGTTAGTTAACACAGTTCTGCCATCTCCTTCCTACTCCTCTTCCCAAACCAATTCTTTCTCCCACACTGCCTATCATGGACTCAACCAGACCTGTTGGGTTTTGCTGCTGTCTGTCTGACTTGGTCTCCTGCCTCTTTCTGAGTCTTCATCATGCAGGCATAACCAACTCCTCCCTTGTTCCAAGACTGTTACACTTGGGGGCGGGGGGGGGTGGGCAGGGGGAACCATTACATTCTTCAAATGAGGTCTTGTTATTACTGCAAAATTATCTTTGATTTTTTGCACCTGTTTAGCCAAATGTGCTTAACACAGTGGTTGGCAAACTCATTAGTCATCAAAGCGGCAAACCGCGGCTCACGAGCTGCATGTGGCTCACGAGCCGCAGTTTGCTGACTACTGGCTTAACAAATGTGAACCCTTAGCATGGCAGACACTTCCATTTCTCTCTTCAAGAGGGAAACTCATAAGGAAAAGTTAGGAAGATACTTGAGATTACAGAAGGAGTAATTTCTCTCTGGGGTGGACATGACTGTTTTCAATGAGAAAAAAATTTTAATTGCCTTTTATTTATAAAAGGAGGAGAACTAGAAACCAAAGAGGGATGGGGGGCACAGGGCAAGAGGCCACACGCCCCAGTGTCATCCCTCCCTTGACCTGACCCTCAGAAGTCTTTACTGATGATGAACTTGTGAAATGCCTGAGGCAAGTAACTTTGGGGTAAAGGGAGGAAGTTAGTACCTTGAATTTTACAGGCAGGACTGAACCAACACACCCAGAAGTCAGAGTGTGGAAAGCACAGGGGTGGAGAAAAAGAGGGAAGCATAAAGAAGCAAACTGCCAGGAACCCACTGAACCCTGGTCGGGTGAGGAAGCTCTGCCCTTTCAGAGGCCATGAAGTGGGGGTGTGAGATTTCCAAGGAAATGGGAGGCCCCAGCTAACACCTGGGAAGCATTCTGCTGAAGAGAAGCTGATGCTTGCTTTACCATTTTCATCCAACCTTCAATTTTAAATACTCACCATCAGAACTATTAGAAGTTTATTATATTCTCCAAGAACACCGGGAATATAGGTTTAAAACTGCTATTAAAAAACTCCTTATACATCATAAGATTGAAAATGTTTGGGAACTGCTTCTTTCAGCTATTTCAGATAAATGGGTGCCCCATCTCCTTCAATAAGATTAGTTTCTTTCACAGTCTGAAAAGTCATCCTTATTTCTAGCCAAAACTCTTGTAGACACAATTTTATCACATTAGCTCTAGCTCAGAACCAGAAGACAGTGAAACAGAGTTGGCTGATTTCCTCTATATAATTCTCCCAACTTGTGAATAACATCATCCTTCCTTTACTTGCTTTTCAGCTCAAATACTCATAGACTCCTCTAACTTTTTACTCCCTAGGTATGATTTTTTCCAGCACTGGGGAGGTCAGTGCTATGATCCATGTTTAGTTGATCCTCATTATTCATGGATACTTGTGAATTCACTACTCACTAAAATTTCCTTGCAACCCCACAGTCAGTATCCATGGTCATTTGTGGACATGAGTAGGGCAATGAAAAATTTGAATTACCCTATGAGCGGGTTCCCAACTGAAGTCAAACAAAGCTATACTCCACCTTCTTATTTCAGTCCTTCTCACAGCCTAGTTAGTATCACATTTTTCATATGTATGTGCTTCTTGTTGGTGATTTCTCTGTTTAAAATGTCCCCTAAGGGAGAAACCAAGATGGTGGCATAGGTAAACACCTAAACTGCTGCCTCACACAACAATATCAAAACTACAACTAAAAGACAAAACAGACACCATCCAGAACCACAGGAAAGCTGGCTGAGTGGAAATTCTACAACTAGAAAGAAAGAGGAAAGCACATTGAGACTCAGAGGAGCTGCAAAAGGCTGATGTACAGAGACGCGGGTGCAGAGAGGATGAGTGGCTGAGTGCACAGGCAGCTGAGTGTGCGGCTGGCTTTCTAAAGTGGGAGGGAGACAGAAGCTCCTAACTGCACTGAACTCCAGTCCCAGGTGAGACGCTGGGAAACCAGATTCATTCGGGGGAAATCTGGACTGTCAGGAAAAGAGAAAGCACACTGAGACTCAAAGGAGCTGTGGAAGGCAGAGATCCAGAGGCACATGCACACAGAGAGGACTGACTGCTGAGTACACAGCTGGCTTTCTAAAGCAGGAGGGAGATGGAAGCTCCCGACTGCACTGAACTCCAGTTCTGGGTGAGTTTCTGGGAACCCACACTCATTCGGGGAGAAACTGGACTGTCTGGCAGCAGGTGAAACTTGAGGGCAGCTTTCTCTCAGAGGTGCTTTCAGCGGTTACCGAGGGACACTGAGACCCAGGGGCCTCATAGGGCAGGGCTGATGGGAAGCCAAGGCTATCTGCTCTGCCCTGAGACTCTGCCCCATCCAAGCTGAGCACAGAGGCTTTTGCAATTTTGCAAGTCTTGTCTCATAAGGGTGTCTCCAGCACAGAAGTTCTCCCAGCGTAGACACAGCTGATCCTCATAGCCACTTGGCCTAGAGGTCAATTCCTCCCAGTGATACCAACAACAGTCAAGACTTAACTACAACAAGGCTGTGCACACAGCCCACAAAGGGGTGCACCAAGAGTGTACACCTCAGGTAACTGGGGAGGCTGAGCCACTGTGCCCTATAGGACACCTACCACACAAAGCTACTCTACCAACTCAGGGAAGCAGCGAAAATGTGGAGACAAAGAAACAGATCACAAATGAAAGAAATGGAGGCAAGCAAATAACTGGATATGGAGTTCAAAACCACAGTTATAAGATTTTTCAAGAATTTCCTAGAAAAGGCCGATAAACTTAGCAAGACCCTCAAGGATATGAAAAAGGACCAACTAGAAATTAAACATATGCTGACTGAAATAAAAAAATAATATACAGAGACCTAACAGCAGACTAGAGGACCACAAGAATCAAGTCAAAGATTTGAAATACAAAGAAACAAAAAACACTCAACCGGAAAAGCAAAAAGAAAAAAGAATCCAAAAACTTGAAGATAGTGTAAGGAGCCTCTAGGACAACCTCAAGCATACCAACATCTGAATTATGGAAGTGCCAGAAGAAGAGAGAGAGCAAGATACTGAAAACCTATGTGAAGAAATAATGGCCAAAAACTTCCCCCACCTGGTGAAAGGAATAGACTTACAAGTCCAGGAAGCGCAGAGAACCCCAAACAAAAGAAATCCAAAGAGGACCACACTGCCCTGACCGGTTTGGCTCAGTGGATAGAGCATCGGCCTGCAGACTGAAGGGTCCCATGTTTGATTCCAGTCAAGGGCATGTACCTTGGTTGCCGGCACATCCCCAGTAGGGGGTGTGCAGGAGGCAGCTGATCAATGTTTTTCTCTCATCAATGTTTCTAACTCTCTATCCCTCTCCCATCCTCTCGGAAAAAAAAAAATCAATAAAACATACTTAAAAAAAATTTTTTTAAAAACAAAGAGGACCACACCAAGACACATCATAATTAAAATGCCAAAAGCAAAAGACAAAGAGAGAATATTAAAAGCAGGAGGACAAAAACAGTTAATTACCTACAAGGGAGCACCCATACGACTGTCAGCTGATTTCTCAACAGAAACTATGCAGGCCAGATGGGAGTGGCATAAATATTCAAAGTGATGAGTAGCAAGAACTACAACCAAGATTACCCAGCAAGTGTATCATTCAGAAGTGAAGGTCAGACAAAGAGCTTCACAGATAAGAAAAAGCTAAAGGAATTCATCACCACCAAACCAGTATTTAAGAAGAGGAAGAAGAAGAAAAAGGTAAAGATAAAAATTATGAACAACAAATACATATCTATCAACAAGTGAATCTAAAAATCAAGTGAATAAAAAATCTGATGAACAGAATAAACTGGTGAATATAATAGAGTCTGGGGCATAGAAAGGGAGTGGACTGACAATTCTTGGGGGGGGGAAAGGGGTGTGGGGGGTGAGGGAAGAGACTGGACAAAAATCTTACACCTATGGATGAGGACAGTGGGGGGGGGGGGGTAAGGGCAGAGGGTGGGGTGGGAACCGGGTAGAGGGGAACGATGGGGGGGAAAAAAGAGGAACATTTGTAATAATCTGAACAATAAAGATTTATCAAATTAAAAAAACATTTGAAAACGAAAACTCCAAAAAAAAAGAAAAATGTCCCCCGAGCCTAGTGCTGAAGTGCTGTCTAGTGTTCCTAAGTTCAAGAAGGATATGATATGCTGAGGGAGAACATATGAGTGTTAGCTAAGCTTCATTCAGGCATTAATTATGGTGCTGTTGGCTGTGAGAGCAGTGCTAATGAATCAATAATATGTAGTAGAGCAGGCGTCTTTACACAAAAACACACATAAAATAAGGTTGTGTATTTATCAGCTGATGAAAATGTGTGATCAGAGAGACTCCCAGGAACCTAGGTCTGTGTTTACTCCAGGAGCAACGGCTCAGTATTCACTAAGTCGGCGCTCACGGCAACTTTATAGAACGTAACTACTCTGAACAAAGAGAATCACCAGTATTTCCTATGTGCTCTGTGTTCCTAAATATCACAACTCGAAACAATACTCCATTCAGAGTGTGAACAGTATGAAACGTGGCAACACATTTTAATCCATTGCAGTCGTTATTCTTTTTGATGTTCAAACTGACCAGTCCTTGAAGAGTGGGAACAGCCCCGCCCCAGCCTACAAGTGACCTGTACCATTGACATGACCCCATTAATCTTGAATAGCTTCTTTGTTTTCTGGCCACCACATAGTGACCCAGGCTCATTATGTATAGTTCTTGCCCCAGACCTGGAATGAATCAGTTCTTTAAGAAGCCTGGTTCCGTTTAGCCTGAAATGGAGTTAAAGAAAAGGGGTGAAATGTAGAGGATAGCTGACCACCAACCTCCTAGGACCCAGTGCTTGGCCGTTACATCAGTGTTCTTCAGTTGGAAACCTCCCACAACCCGTGCTGACATGGCGTCTTTCGTGTGCCCCATGGCCTCTTCCATTCACACTCCACCCTGTGCATCTTCCCAGCCAAGAGTCCACTTGACCTGTTACTCAATTCTGAAAGAAGAAATCTAGGTTGACACAAAATAAGTTACTCCATGCCAGGGTGAGATGAGAGGAAGGGAACAGAAGTACAGAAACACCCAGGCTGTGAGCATGAGCCCTCTGTTCTTAGGGCACAGGACACAGTCACTGCGTAGCTTCTTCTCTCAGGGATATTATTTATCTTTCCAGTGAATCCGGCTGGGCAGGAGGTCTGCTTGTAATCTGTTTGAGAGAGCCTTCTTCGGTCAGACAGTTTGGAGAGAAGTGGGATCTCTAGGCTAGCCAGAAAGAGGACGAACTGGGGGCATCGTGCGGAGTGGTTAAGACCGCTGGATTTAGAACCAAACAAACCTGGTAGGAGGTCTGGTTCTGCCACTAGCAAGTCACCTAACTCTCGAAGTGTTGCTTTTCCCTTCTATGATGGGATAACGCTCTTTTATCTTGTGGCCGTTCTGAGCCAGCACCCGTAAAGTCCTAGGAGGTGCTCAAGGTAAGGCAGCAGTCACTATTAGCATAGGACGCAAGTGTAACAATGATGAAGTACACAGGCTTTAAAAGTCAGACGAACTTGATTCAAATCCCAACTCCACCTCTTAACAATGTAACCTCAAGCAAGTTACTGACCATTCCTGGGCCTCAGTTTCCTCATCTGTGAAAGGAAAACAAAAGTTTCTCCGTCATAGAGTTGTTTAAGAATTGAATATTTGTATATGACATGCTCAGCACAATGAGTCAGTAAATAGTTATGATGGTAATTGAAAGGCAAAATGAGGTACCCAATTGAGAGCCAGCCTCTCTCTTTCTACTCAGCAAAGAATCCTGACAGTGCCATCTTGGGGGAGGAGGGGAGCAGGCTTAACTGTTGGTGAAAGTGACAATTCTATAAATAATTTCAGGACTGCCTTTCATTACATTGCAAAGACAGCAGCGCCTCCTGAGGTCATGACTGGGACAGAGCTCTAGACATCGTGGTGGACATACTGAAATAACAGCAGTATGATGGGACAGACAGGAACAGAAATAGCCAAGAAATATATGAAAAGATGTGTTTCCTTGATTATAAATAAGTCAGAGCATCTTTTTATACACTTATGTATTTCTTGACCATTTGTTATCTTGCCGTCCATGTTCATTAGCTGTCCATTTTTCTATTGAGTTGTCTTTTTCAACTTAAATTGTAGATATTCTTTACATATCCTAATACTAATCACTTACTGGTCAGATGTACTATATCTTCTCCCACTTTGTGAATTGCCTTTTCACTCTCTTAAAGGTATTTTTAATTTAAAAAAAATTCTTAATTAAAAGTTCTAAATTAATTCTTAATTTATTATTTTTTCCTTTATGGTGAATGCTTTATGTGTTCTGTTAAAGTTTTTCCTAAACCAAAGTCATTCTTCTTTATTATCATTTAGAAACTTTATTTTTCTGCCTTATATTTGGGTCTATAATCCATCTGGAAATGAGTTATGCATGTAATATAAAAATATGGATCACATTTTGTTGTTTTCCATATGGATATTCAAAGATGCCAGCACAATTTATTTAAAAGACAACCCTTCCCCCACTGTTTTGCAATACCACTTTTAAATAAATCAAGTTCTATCCATATGTGGTTCTGTTTCCGCACTCTATTGTGTTTTATTTGCGTTTGTCTATTTTTGTGCCAATGCCACACCTCGTGCCAATAAATCTTGATATCCAGCAGAGTAAGTCCTCCCAACTTGGTTTTTCTTCTTTAGTATTGTTTTAGCTATATCTGACCCTTTGCCTTTCTCTTTAGATTTTAGAAACAGAGTGTTGAGTTTCACAAAAACGGGTATGGGGATTTTCACTGAGATTACATTGAATCAATGTAGAGGAATGCACATCTTAACAATATTGAATCTTCCTATTCATGAAGAAGGGATGGCCCTCCATTTAAATAGGTCTCCATTAGTGTATCTTTCAATCAAGTTATTTTATTTTTACTGTAAAGGTCTTGAATATCTTTGTCAGATTTATTCCTAGGCATCTTTTGTTGTTATTTTTATAAATGGCATCTTCTTTAAAATTGTACTAGATTTCTCAAGCATAAATATTCATTTGACTCATATCTTATAAATTCTTAATAATTCTAATAATTTGATTGCATATCCCAAGTTATTGGGCTATAGCCTCTATGTTTCTATAGTTAAATGAGTTGCCCAGTACACTATGCACAACTGTATTCACCAGCCCAATTCTTGTGTTATTGTGCTAGTTAAACCCTCCAGAGTAATTTTAATAACAAAGGAGCTACCAAGAATCTTCATCTGGTTCCCAAATTTAAAGGGGATATCCTTAATGCTTCACTGTTGAGTATATTTACTGTAGGTTTATTTGTAGATGCAACTTATCATTAAGAAATTCCCCTCTATTCCTGCTTGCTGAGATTTTTTTAAAAATCATAAATGGAAAAGAAATAAAATAAGGATTGTTGAACTTTATCAAATACTTTTTTGGCATTACTTGAGAAAATCGTGTGATTTTCTTCCTTTAAACAATTACATTAATAGAGTTTTCCAATGTTGACCCCCTTGCATACTTAGAATAAACCAAACCTAGAATGTATTATTATTTTTTCTTTAATCCTTTCCCAAGGATATTTTTCCCTTTGATTTTCAGACAGAGTGGAAGGGAGGGAGGAGGAGAGGGGAGAGAGAGAAACATTGAAGTGAGAGAGACACTTGCCTCCCACCCATGCCCCAACTGGGCTGGAGATTGAACCGGTAACTCAGGCTCTGGCTCTTGACCAGAAATCTAACCCGAAATCCTTCAGTCCATAGGCCAATGCTCCAACCACTGAGCCAAACAGGCCAAGGCAGAATGTATATCCTTTTTACACGTCACTAAATTTTGTTTTGAAAGTTTTTTATTTCAGCTTTTGCATATATAATTGAGACTGGCCTTTTATTTCTCTTTCTTGTGCTGTCCTGTTATGTTATCAAGGTTACACTAGCCTCATAAAATGAGTGGGAATGTTTCTTCTTTTATTCTGTGAAATAGATTGTGGTAAGATGAAAACTATATGTTCCTTAAATATTTGGTAGAATTTTGCCAGTATTTTCTTAAGGTAATATTTTTATTTATTGATGTAACCTCTTCAAAAACTATGAGATCATTTGAAATTAGTTTTCTTTTTGATACAGTAGTAATATTTATTTTTCTAGGAATTTGTAGTGACCCTTTTTAACTCTAAGAAAGTTTTGTTGTTGTTGTTTTTTGTTTTTTGCTCTAAAATCAATGTTGTTAGATATTAATGTAGGTATGCAAGCTTTGGGGTCAAGTTTTTGCTTTACATATATGTCAGTTTTTATTCTTTTACTTCCAACATTTCTATGTCCTGATGTCTTTGGTATATTTATTATAAACTATTTGTAACTCTTTTTAAAAATCCAGTCTGAAAACCTTTGTCTTTTAACGGGAGATTTCAGTCTGTTTGCATTGATTCTGAGCATTGATATATTTTGAATTTATTTCTACCATCTGTCATAACCTTTCTGTTTGTATTGCTGTTTTCATGTTCCTTTTTTTCTCCTTATGTCTGTTTTTTAAAAATCGATTAAAAGTGTTTTCTCTCACTTTTTTTTCTTCCTACTAATTTGGAAGTTATTGACTATTTATGTTTTTTCTATAGTTGACCTAAATTGTTGACATACCTATTATTTTGATTAAGCCTGAAATTGGTCAATAGTTTTATTTTCCTCATAAATAATATGAAGACTATATAGCACTTTAGTCCCAAGTACTCCTCTCATAACTGATATGCCATTGTTTTTCAGAATTTTAGCTCTATCTTCATTTTTCAACCTTAAAAATTAGACAATAATATGTTTAACAGTCAATATTTGCTTAGATTTACATGTTTACCACTCTCCTTGCTTACTGTTCCATCTTGAGTCTTTGACTTTTCGTTCCAGTATAATTTTACTTTTTCCTAAAGTACATTGTTTAGAAGTTCCTTTAGTGAGTGTCTACTTATAATAAGCATTTCAATATTTATTTGTATGCAATTTGCTTTCACTCTTGAAATAGTTTTCCTGAGTAATCAACTCTAGGTTGATTCTCAGGACTGTCTCCTACTTTACACCGTTGTTGAAATCAGGAGTCATTCCTAGTAGCTGTTTTCCTGTAATAGGCCATATGCCCTTTCTTTCTGACTGCTTTTAAGGTCTTCTCTCTGTCTCTCATATTCTGCAATATCACTTTGTTATGTCTAAACATAAGTTGCTTTATATCTTTCCTGCTTAGGATTCATTAGGATTCTTGATTCTGAGGATTGAACTCATTGATCAATTGTAGAAACTCTCTTAGAATATTAATTCTCCCTATATTTTCTATTATCTTCTTCCAGAACTCCAATTAGACATATGTGGAACTTACCTGGCTTTATCTCACATATATCTTAACCTCTTTTTCTTCTTTTTTCTTTTTTTTTAAAAAATTCCCATCTCCTTGATTTTCTGTGTGGCATGTTAAGTGACTTCTCCTGATCTAGCTTCCAGTTCACTAATTTTCACTTCAACATCACCTAATCCAATGATTAAATTTCAATGTGTGAAACTTATTTGAATTCTGCTTCAAAAATAAAAGCAGTTAGTCCTAACTGGTTTGGCTCAGTGGATAGTGTGTTGGCCTACGGACTGAGGGGTCCTGGGTTTGATTCTGGTCAAGGGTTTGATGCCTGGGTTATGAGCTCAATTCTCAGTAGGGGGTGTGCAGGAGGCAGCCGATCAATAATTCTCTCTCATCATTGATGTTTATATCCTCTTTCTCCTTTCCTCTCTGAAATCAATAAAAATATATATTTTTTTAAATAAGAAAAAGAAAACATTTATACAGAACTAAAATATAACACAGGATACCACCTAGTTAAGAAGTGAACAATATTTTCCTAATAATACTAAAGAAAACACTGAATTTTAATTTTACCAAAATGTATGATATAACTATTTGGGGAAGATGGTGGACACAATATAATGTGAGAAGCCTAAATCTCACTCACCAAATAGGAATTCTATTGATACTTGCTAAAAATAATAAATTAAAAGGCAATAATATAAGCATATTTTTTAGAAACATAGCAGTAAATACTAGAAGAATGAGCTAAAAAAATTGAAAGTGGCTGTTTGTAAGGAGAGAGATTTGCAGATGGCGAGAATTTGCAGGGCAGGAGACTGCTATTTTTCTATGTACTTTTGTATTTTATATTTTTAAAAACCTTGTTCATGTATAAACTGAACAAAAATAAGGTTCTTAAAATAACTGACCTCACCCAGCCAGTGTGGCTCAGTGGTTGAGCATCAACCTATGAACCAGGAGGTCACAGTTCAATTCCCGGTCAGGGCACATGCCCGGGTTGCGGGCTCGATCCCCAGTGTGGGGTGTGCAGGACAGTTGATTTAATGATTCTCTCTCTCTCGTCATTGATGTTTCTCTCTCTCTCTCTCTCTCTCTCTCTCTCTCTCTCTCTATCTATCTCTCTCTCTCTCTCTCTCTCTCCCCCTTCTTCTCTGAAGTCAATAAAAATGTATTAAAAAGAAAAGAACTGACTTCAAAAATTATTTTGCCCTGGCCTGGTAGCTCAGTTGGTTAGAGCATAGTCCCCATATGCCAAGGTTATGAGTTCAATCCCCGGTCATGGCACATACAAGAATCAACCAATAAATGCATAAATAAGTGGAACAACAAGACATGCGTGCTCTCTCTCTCTCTCTCTCTCTCCCTTCCTCTCTCTTCTTCTCTCTCTCAAATCAACAAATAAAAATAAGAAAATTTAAAAAAACTATTTTGAGCTATGATAGTACCCTGTAATGCTAAAGTCATGGTTTCTGACTCTAGTGGACATAAGGATCTCCTGGTATTCTTATTTAATTGCAAAGTCTCAGAATCCTACCAAAAGTATTTGAATCCTCGGGTCTGGAATGAGCCCTTGGAATCTGCATTTTAAACTGACATCCCAGGTGATTCTGATGTTGGTAGTCCAAAGACCACACTTTGAGAAGCACAGAATAGACGAGGGCTGACAGCTAATGAGTAAAGGGAGACAGCATCCTCCAAGTGGGCAGGCTGCCAGACCTGAGGTTCCACCCGCTTCAGCTCCCGGCTCTCACATCAGCACTGCCCATCGATGCTTGGTGAAACTTTGAAAAGGCTGAGCTGTCTTGTGAATATAATTCTGACACACATTTATCCTTCTTCCCCACCCATCATATTCTCTGCCCCATAGGTCCTGAATTTGCAACTGTGGATGTCTGTTCCCTGCCATTGGGGCCCACTCTAACGGGGACTTTCATTTGAGGTTGAGTCACCTTCCCTCTTGGTCCCTCTAGCAGATTAGAGTCCATAAATGGCCAGTCAAGGTCTTTGGGGGGATGGGGCAGGGACATCAGGAGAATGAAGGCTTCATTAACCTCAGACAATGGCTTGGTGCAGATTCCTTCTATGTATTCAGCAGCCTGTATAGGATTACTGTATACAGCATGTTTCGAAGGCCTCACGCTATATCCCATTGGCCACCAGAGTCAAAGGCATGAATGCTTTTGCTGAGGCAGGGTAAGCCTCTGTAACTATATTTTCTCTTTTTTAAAAAAGAATCCCAGCCCTAGCTGGTTTGGCTCAGTGGGTAGAGCATCGGTCTGCAAACTGAAGGGTCCCGGGATCGATTCGGGTCAAGGGCACATGCCCTGGTTTCAGGCTTGATCCCCAGTAGGGGGGCGTGCAGGAGGCAGCCAATCAATGTTTCCCTCTCATCATTGTTGTTTCTCTCTCTCTCTCCCTCTCCCTTCCTCTCTGAAATCAATAAAAATATATAATAAATAAATAATCTCAGCAGGGCCTGTCCTGGGGCTGTCCCTCACTCTCTCACTCCCCTTGCTGGCTCTCCGACTGGTCTGGTGTTGCCCCTTGACTGTGGGCTCAGGGGCCTCCAGCCCAAGCTGCTGATTCTAACCACAGCCTCACTTTGGGCCGTGTTCATTTGCATCGCGCTGCTGAGGGTGGAAGGCCAAATAGGCTCCGACCCATTCACAAGAGGATTAGGCCTGGACTAAGGGCGCAGTGAAGGCCCAGCTCCACTCCCTGAGCCGTCACCATGCCCTTCATGCTGCCAGGATTCTTCTGTGAGCGTGTGATCCGGGAGAGGGACAGGAGAGATGGAGAGGGCACTGTCACACAGCCCCTCAGGTTCGAGGGGCAGGATTTTGTCATTCTCAAACAACGGTGTCTGGCTCAGAAGTGCCTCTTTGAAGACCATGTATTCCCAGCTGGTGTTCAGGCCCTGGGTTCCCATGAGCTGAGCCAGAAAACCAAGATGAAGGCCATCACATGGAAAAGACCAAAGGTAGGGTTGGGAGCTTTGCTGCTTCAACAGACAGCTCCTGGGGGCAGGAGGTCAAGTGGTCCAGAGCCTGAGGCCATGGATCCTCACTCTGAGCCAGTGGCTTATCAAGGTTCTCCTCCCCAGGTGCCCTCAAAATGCCTTCCTGCTTCCTCCTGAAATGGATGTCATGTTCTGTTCCTGAGTTAGAGATGATGATATTTCATAGGTTCCTGAGACTGTAAATACCTTTAAGAGAGCTAATGCACTGACTTAAATTTATAGTGAAATGGTAAATGTAATAGATTATCATGTCTCTTCTTAAAAGCAGGTATTCTGGGGTGGGAGAGTGAGGTTAAGAATTCTAAGGCTCACCGTTTCAAGGAGAGATAGATCTGTGCAGGATGGTGAACAGTTAGGAAACAGGAGGCTGCAGGAGTCTGAGACTGCCTTTCGAGCCTCTCATGAAAGGCTGGATCATGCGTGATGTGCCACTTCTGTTTAAACAGAAAGGTTCACGCTGACCAGTCAGACTCCTCACAGGGTGAAGCCATGTGCTCAAGGACACTTTACTGTGCAGCTGAGGAGCCCATTTGTTCCCGCCAAATGGAGAAACGTACTTGGGGATATGCAGGACCAGAGCCTCTGCCTGCATGGAGGCTCTGAGAACCCCAAAAGGTTTACTGCATGTAGAGCAGGCAAGGAACTGTCTAGATCAGTGGTCTGCAAGGCGGGGGTGTGCACCCCAATGGGTCTGCAAGCTGGTCCATTGGAGTGCATGAAAAGCATTTGAACCAGTTGTTTTTCAAATAAACTTCCCATTACTTTTTCCACCTCTTCCATACTGTACTCTTTGAAAGACTGTCATTAAACATAAGTCCATCCTAAAGGAGTGGAAGTTATGTTCTGCCGCCTTTTATTTACATAAAGTATTGAGAATTCTGCATGAGAACTTTGTCTATTCTCTCCATTTATTTATGTATGCAATCACTTATTTATTTCATTGTGGATTCGCGGATAGTTATTTTGTATTTTGTATTGTAATCAAGTATTGCTTTGTTTTCTTGCTCTGATTATTTCAGCTTTAGCCATTGGGAGTTCTTTCAGTTGACTCCTATCCCTTTGACATATCCTTATTGCTGTGAGGATTATTATTTTTTCTTTATTAAGGTATTACATATGTGTCCTTACCCCCCCCATTGCCCCCCACAACCCCCCACTCATGCCCTCACTCCCCTGTTGTCTGTGTCCATTGGTTATGCTTATATGTATGCATACAAGTCCTTTGGTTGATCTCTCCCCCTTAATCCCACCCTCCCCTACCTTCCCTCTGAGGTTTGACGGTCTGATCTATGCTTCTCTGTCTCTGGATCTGTTTTTGTTCATCAGTTTATGTTGTTCATTATGTTCCACAGATGAGTGAGATCATGTGATATTTATCTTTCTCTGCCTGGCTTATTTCACTTAGCATAATGCTCTCCATCTCCATCCATGTTGTTGCAAATGCTAAGAACTCCTTCTTTTTTTACCGCAGTGTAGTATTCCATTGTGTAGATGTACCACAGTTTTCTAATCCACTCACCTGCTGATGGGCACTTAGGCTGTTTCCAAATCTTAGCTATGGTGAATTGTGCTCCTATGAACTAGGGGTGCATATGTCCTTTCTGATTGGTGTTTCTAGTTTCTTGGGATATATTCCTAGAAGTGTGATTACTGGGTCAAATGGGAGTTCCATTTTTAGTTTTTTGAGGAAATGCCATACTGTTTTCCACAGTGGTTGCACTAGTCTGCATTCCCACCAGCAGTGCATGAGGGTTCCTTTTTCTCCACATCCTCTCTAGCACTTGTCATTTGTTGATTTGTTGATGATAGCCATTCTGACAGGTATGAGATGACACCTCATTGTCATTTTGATTTGCATCTCTCGAATGATTAGTGACTTTGAGCATGTTTTCATATGTCTGTGAGGGTTATTTTTCTCTTTGAGTGCTTTCTTACTTTCTGATGCTATAAGATTCTCCAGGCAAAATTTATGTATTTCCTGCCACACCCCTAGAATCAACCATTTCCCCATGGAGCCCTGGTACCTTTTATTGGAAAAGTATTAGAAACCTAGAGCAGAGTGCTAGGTGTGCTCATCATTTCTGGGGTATCATTGCCATCGTCTCTCTCAGTTGATAGACAAAGGAATTTCTTAAAATTCCTTCTTTGACCCATGTGTTATTTAGATGTGTTGTTTACTTTGTAAACATCTTGAGGTTTCCAGTTTTCTTATTGATTTCTAGTTTCATTCTGCTGTGGTCTGAAAATATACTTAGTATGAATTTTATTCTTTTAAATTTGTTGAAGTGTGTTTTATGGCCCAAAATGTGGTCTATTCTTCCATGGGATATTGAGAAGAAAGTATATTCTACTATTATTGAATGGAGTATTCTATAAATGTCAATTAGATTAAGCTGATTGATAGTGCTGTTCAGGTCAACTATATCCTTAATGATTTTCTGCCTCCTTAATCTATAATTACTGAAAGAGAGTGCCAAGGTCTCCAAAGATAATACTAGATTTATCTACTTCTCCTTTCAGATGCATCACTTTTTGCTTCATGTCCTTTAACACTCTGTTGGTAGGTGTACCCACATTTAGAATTGTATGTTTTCTGAGAGAAATGACTCCTTTATCATTATATAGTATCTCTCTATCTCTGATAATGTTTCTTGTTATAAAATTTGCTTTATCTGAAATTAATATTCCGGCTTTCTTTTGATTAGTGTCAGCATGGTATATCCCTCTCTAGCTATCTGAATCTTTGTATTTAAAGTAAAATGTTTAGCCCAGCCAGTGTGGCTCAGTGGTTGAGCATCAATCTATGAACCAAGAGGTCATGGGTTCGATTCCGGTCAAGGGCACATGCCCAGGTTGCAGGCTTGATCCCCAATAGGGGGTGTGCAGGAGGCAGCCGATCAATGACTCTCTCATCATTTATGTTTCTATCACTCCCTCTCACTTCCTCTCTAAAATCAATTTTAAAAATATATTTTAAAGTAGAAGTTTTATATATAACACGTAGCCGGGCCTTTTTAAATCCACTCTCATGATCTTTATCTTTTAATTGGTGAGTTTAAATCATTAACATTTACGTTAGTATCATACAGTTGGATTAGTATCCACCATGTTTGTAACTGTTTTCTATTTGTGGCGATCGTTCTTTGTTTCTCCCCTTTGCTGCCTCCTCTGGTTTAACTGAGTATTCTATACAATTCCATTTTATCTCCTCTCTTGGGTATATCAATTATAGTTCTTTTTTACAAATATGTTAATGGTTAGAGTTTCCAATATACATTTACAACTAATCTAATTCAACCTTCAAGTAACACTACACCATTATATATGTAGTCTGGTATCTTATAATAGAAAATTTCCCATCCTTTCCTTCCTTCCCTTATGACATTGCTATCATTCTTTTACCTTATTCATATGCTATAATTACTCAACACATTTTACTATTATTACTTTAAACAAAGTTATCTTTAGATTAAGAATAAGAAAAGATGACTGTTTTATTTTACCTGACTTTATTCCTTCTCTGATGCTTTTTCTTTCTTTATGTAGCTCCATATTTCTCACCTATGTCATTTTCTTTCTTCTTTGGTTTTAAATAATAATCACTCTGCATATAGAGTTTTACATTTTTTGTGTGGTTTTTAAAGACCACAATGGTGATATTGATGATCTCTTTACTACCAGACTGTTATTGCTTCTAGTTTTGTTTGTTTGTTTTTAGTGAAGAAAGATAGGAAATGTTTTTAAAGAGACAAAAATAAATCATGAGATATATTCAATTCAACTTTAACACTTTAAGATTGTTACTGAAGTTATTCAATTTTATAATTGTACATATTTTTTTACACTAAAACAAATCTTGGTTCCTAACTCATTACCATAAGTTCTTATTTACTTTATCCTATAATATACATACCAAAGTTGTGAAATATAACAATATTATTATTTCCTACTAGAGGCCCAGTGCATGAAATTTGTGCACTGAGCGGGTGTCCCTCAGCCCAGCCTGCACCCTCTCCAATCTGGGACCCCTCAGGTGATGTCAACTGCCAGTTTAGGCAGGGATCAGGCCTAAACTGGCAGTCAGACATCCCTCTCACAATCTGGGACTGCTGGCTCTTAACCACTCGCCTGCCTGACTGTCTGATGGCCCCTAACCGCTCCCCTGCTGGCCTGATTGACACCTAACCGCTCCCCTGCTGGCCCGATCACCCCCAACTGCCCTCCCCTGCAGGCCTGGTCACCCCCAACTGCCCTCCCCTGCCGGCCATCTTATGACAGTGTGGGGGCAGCCATCTTGTGGGCCATCTTGTGATGATGTGGGGGCAGCCATCTTGTGATGACATGGGGGTGGCCATCTTGTGGGCCATCTTGTGACGATATGGGGGCAGCCATCTGTGACAATGTGGGGGTGGCCATCTTGTGACATGAGGCGTGAGGGTCAATTTGCATATTGCCTCTTTATTATATAGGATTATTATATAGGATGGTTTATATTATTATTATTTCTTATGGTTTATGTTGTTATGGTTTTGGGTTTGACCTTCGGATCTAACCCAAAAGGGATAAACAGCCAAAATGTTTTCTTTTAAGTCACTTGAACTCACTCCTTTTATGTGTGTAGTCATGTCATCAACTTGATATGCAGTTGGGTTATTTTGCTTCACGTTGCTTTCAGCTGTTACAGATTGCTTTTTAAAATTATCTTTTCTTAAATTTTGGATTTTAATTCTGTAAAAATTGACATGATTCTTAAGTCAAACTTTTTTCAAACAGTTTCATTCAGAGTTTTACTTCCATCTGTATTCCTATAACTTTATTCCCTCCATCCTCCTGTGTGTAACCTTTTAAAGATTATTGGCTTTGGTCCATCCTCCCATTGCATTGAGAGTTTCAGATGGGAGGTGTGTGTGATGTGGTCTAAGCAGGACTTTCCAGCTAGTAGGAAGGACCGATCCCTGAGTGCAGAGAGCATCAGCCTCCTTGGCTGTATTGCCTTTTCTGATGGGGAGAGGGACAGGGAAGGCGGGGAGGGGGAAAAGAGGGAGAGAGGGCTATGTCACAGGGAAGCTGTGAAGAATGGTGTTAAAACCAAAACACAGAATCTACAAATTATTTCAAAATTTTAAAAGTAAAAAAACAAAGCACAAGACACAGCCAAACAAAAATTAAAGCACCTTCTGTTGGCCTCTGTTGGGCTACACATAACTTGGGGGCAGAGGTGTCATGCTGGGTTAATTTAAATAAAGAAATGTGCCCCCTAACAGAAGTGGAGGCTTTTGAGGCATATGCCAAATTCACTCTCTGCTCTCCTCAGTTCTCAAGTCCTGTGGGCCCTGGGACGTTTGCTGACTCTTAAATATCTGTTACCACATCTTGGGAGAAAGATCCTTATTTTCCCTCCAGCCCTTTTTTCCTGTCATGAAACAAAACAAGAGCCATACTTTCTCTTGTCCCTTTGCCAAAGATGTGACAATAAAGACAGTGCCCTCTGAGGGGCATCCTTAATAAGACAGCATGTCCGTGTGAGGAGGGAGCAGTGTGGAACAATGGGAAAAGGGGGCATGCTTTCGGCTTCTACCACTTATTGGCTGTGTGTCCTTGGGCAAGCTTCTTACCATCTCTGAGCCTTTTTCCTTACCTGAAAAATAAGAACGATGGTATCTAATTCACAGGATGTTTTTGGAAGCTTAAATTAGTGGCATGTGTCATACTCCTGACACACAATGCCAGTAGTACATAATGGACCTCAATAAAGATTACTGCAGCCCTAGCTGGTTTGGCTCAGTGGATAGAGCATCAGCCCAAAGACAAAAGGGCCCTGGGTTCGATTCTGGTCAAGGGCACATGCCTGGGTTGCGGACTCAATCCCCCTGGGATGTGCAGGAGGTAGCCGATCAATGATTCTCTCTCATCATTGATGTTTCTATCTCTCTCTCCCCTCTCTTTTCCTCTCTGAAATCAATAAAGATATACATATATTTTTAAAAAGCTACTACTGCTGTTATTCTTTCCTTTTTGTTTCACAGGAAATTTGCGAGAATCCCCGATTTATCATTGGTGGAGCCAACAGAACTGACATCTGTCAAGGAGAATTAGGTAGGAAGGTCCCTCAGGTCATATCCAGCCAAACAATCAAGGGGTAGTTAAAGGTGTAATCCCTTTATAGGAAATAAAGGGACAGTAATCTGTTTTTATTTTTAATGAATTTTTGGGAGCAGGTTTTTATATTATTTTATGTGCTGGTGATTGCTTCATTTAATTTCTGTTCCTCCCACATTTCTTGTTCTTTGTCTTGTGTCACAGGAAGTAGACCTCATTCCACAGCCTCCCTTCTAGAGTCTCAAGAACAGGCACACATCCCACTCAGCAAGACAAAGCCCTGCTTTTGACTGTTCCCATCTTCCTTAAAGGACAGCTCTGAAACTGTCTGCGTACCAAGCATGGCCCTTGGGAACACAGAATCTATATATACACACAAAACACATTACCAAAAAGAGCACTTGTGACTGGAACTCTTGTTTAAATTGCCCCAGAACAATAGCTCCGTATTAAAAGAATCTTTCAGCCCTGGCCGGGTAGCTCAGTTGGCTAGTGCTGTCCCAATACACCAATGTTGCAGGTCTGAACCCTGGTCAGAGCACTTACAAGAGCAACCAATGAATGCATAAATAAGTAGGACAACAAACTGATTCTCTCTCTTTCTTTCTTTCTCTCTCTCTATGTCTCTTGCAAATCATTTTTTAAAAAAATTTTAAAGTCTTTCAACAAAGACATTTGCCCTGTGGATGAGTATCCAATCTTCTCTCTGGCTAGTTAGCTTGGCTGTTCCATCAGACTGCCTCTCATTCAGGAGCTATATCATCCTTGGTGCAACTGCGGGAGAGCTCTGTGAAGTAAAGTTGCAGAAACTATACACAGATAAAATTTAAAACTTGAGGGTAAGGGGCACCGACCAAATGAAAGGAATATGACTCACTTGGTCCCAGAAGGAGAGGCTGAGGAGGTTTTGGTGTCTAGGTTCCTGTCCCTGAGGAAAGGCAGCCTGTGGGCCCAGGCAAGCTAGGAATCTGGTCCTTCTAACCAATACACTATTTCAGAGCAAGGCTGGCTGCTTCAGGGGGCACCGCGCGGAGGGGCCTGCCATCTCAAACCTGCTGTCACATCCCACACAGCAAAATAAAGTGTCCTTACATGATGTAACCCATCCTCCCCAGAAGCAGTTCTGTGACTGCCTGTGTACCAGGCATGCCTCTCTCCCACTCTCTCTCTCTGGGAGAGAGAGAGAAAAAGAGAGAGAGAGAGAGAGAGAGAGAGAGAGAGCGCCTCTGAATAGTACCCTGCCAGAAAGGAAGTTCAGGGAGTAAGAAAATGTCTCCATCTCATTCCATTGCCAGCAATGTCTTAGCGCCCCCTACAGATTGGTTCCAGAGCAGCTGCCTAACAAGTCCTTCCAACACAAACCTGCTTGACTGGTGGTGACTCTCAGATGCTCAGTCTCCACTGAGGTCAGAGGGGGAAATGGACTCACATTGCAAAGATACGGGGCAGGGCAGAGTTCCTACAGGTGTTCTGAAGAACGGCCCAATTATGACCTACTGACCTGCTTACACTGAATTCCAAAAAGGAAATGAGCTAATTTTGCAGTTGGAGGAATTGCCTACAGCTTCCAGAAAAACCACTCGGGAGGGTGTAAGTTGCCCTATTGATCTCATTGTCCAGGGACTGCTGTCGGACTCCTTCTCTGGCTGGCACCTCTGTAAGGTCAGGTCTGGAGGCAGGCCAGTGAGCACCACTTAAACTGTGCTCTTCAGCGAAGTGAAGCAGCAAGGCCAGAGGTACAGCCCCTCCTTTGATCTGTGCCTTGTGTTTGCCTGCAGGGGACTGCTGGTTTCTCGCCGCCATTGCTTGTCTGACCCTCCACGAGCACCTGCTTTTCCGCGTCATACCCCATGACCAGAGTTTCATCGAAAACTATGCGGGGATCTTCCACTTCCAGGTAAGGTCATGGGAGTGGCCAGCTGCAGTTCGCTCGCCACTGGTCTCCTGGCCTTGTCTTTCCAGTGGCTCCAGAAAGGTTTCACCTGCCCTCCCAGCCAAGCTGTGGACAGGGAGCCCCTTCAGGCCCCAAGCCTGTGAGGAAGCAGCTGTTTATTTCTGCCCTTCACACTCCCCCTCACACACCTTCAGCTCTGCCCCAGAAAAGCAGAAAGACATCTTGTTTGCTGAACTCGGGGTCTATTTTTGCCTCTCCAGCTGGCTGGCTGCTCTGTCATTATCCACAGCCCTTCTCAAGTAGGCCCCTGAGATATTAGCATGGGGAATCCTTAAACGAGGCCCCATCCACAACAGTGGCTTCTGTTTACTTGTTTCCATTTAAGGAAGATCTACACCAAGTCTATCATTCACCTCTCCCAGGCTCTGGAAGGAAAGTCTGGTTAATCTGGGGACTAGGTCTCTGGTTTGGCCCAGAAAGGAGTCTGAGTTCCAGAATCAATTCAGCCATTGGACATTTTCTGGATCCAACTTGTCCTGGCAGAGAGCCAAATCTGGTGTTGGCCCCCAACAGAGTAAGTTCTACATGTGGGGGTCTAGCAGATACCAGGGTTCTGACGCATCCATCTGTCTCCGGCCCTAAAGGCTCCAAACATCTTGATTGACCTAAATCATTGGTTGATGTATCTGCTGATCCTGGACCTCAGGATTAAAGGCCTCAGAAAAGTCTCTTCGGGTTCAGGGTCAGCGTCCTGCTGCGTCCTGGCATCGGGGGAGGCAGCCAGGCCCTGAATTTTGTTTTTTCCCTGTGCCATCGAGCTGCTAGTTTCCCACTGATATCTAAAGGGTCTGATATCTAAAGGGACATAAATACAAAACCAAATAGATTTTTCCCCTCTTGTCAATAAGGCGGGGGGGGGGGGGGGTGTGCGGGAGATGTCATTAGAAGAAAATTAAACTACATTTGAGTTTCTTCAATTAAAACAGAATTGTTCAAAAAAGAACAACATCCAGAATTGCAATTATTGGACAATTTTCCTGCTTCTGTCAAAATATGTTCTGGGCACATTTTCTTCCATGTTAATTCTCTTCTTCAGCAGCAATTTCTACCTTGTTTGCCATCAAGAAATACATAAATCAATACATCACCTTCATCTAGACCAGTAGCTCTCAACCCTGGCTGCATATTAGCATCAGCTGAGATACCCAAAGAGGCTGATACCGAAGCCCCACCCCAGACTCACTGAGCTGGAGAGTGAAAATTCCAGGTCCTCAGATATTCACGGACCACCTACTCTCCCCAGTCCTGGGCTGGACTCTGTGGAAGAGACAAAGTGGTTTATAACTACTTCCTGCCCTCAAAGAGCTCACAGTCCACTTAGAAAAAGATTCACACATCCCGAACCCAGAATAGTATGAACAAGCACCAAGACGCAGAGCTGAGGACATGGGGCTGCTTTGGGATCAGAGGAACCCCGGTGCCCCTAAGCAATGTTGGGCAGGACACGTTTCCCAGCGGTAATCTGAGCTTGTGCTACTGTGCAGTTCTGGCGCTATGGAGACTGGGTGGACGTGGTTATTGATGACTGCCTGCCAACCTACAATGATCAGCTGGTTTTCACCAAATCCAACCACCGCAATGAGTTTTGGAGCGCTCTGCTGGAGAAAGCTTATGCGAAGTAAGGCCACACTTGCGAATGGGAGGCAAGTCTAGAAGTGAGGAGGTGGGCTGTGAAACCCAGCCAAGCTCTCACTCAAGAGAGGAGGCATGCGTATCTGTGCATGTGTGCATGTGTGTGTGTTTCAACCAAAGTCAGAGAAGATCGAGTCCAGGCAGAAACAGCCAACTAAAAAGATTATGTTTAAGAACAGAAATGATGACATACATAGGAAAGCTTTAGCTGTAGCTTCCCAGAGCGAGCTCTTTAATTCTGTCTTTGCAGTGGCGTTACAAGTCCTCGATCCAAGCATTATATTTCTGGAGCTCAGATCCCAGGGTCTTGCTTGGCTCAACCTCGTGAGCTTGCAGTATATGAATAAAGCCATATTGTCGCTCAACTTGGAAGGCCCACCCCAGCTACGGGTGGCTTTAATGAAGCCCTGCCTCAGGGTCCAGGGTTATAATGGAGAGAGAGCTATCAGGGAGTGGGAATAGCTAGTTTCCGGTCCCAGTGCTCTGGCTCCCTGTGGCCTTGGGTGAGTCCCTTAGCCTCTGGAGCTCAGTTTCTCCTCTGTGAAGAAAGGGAATCATAGACCGACCCATTAGCCTATAGGGTTGTTGGAGAATTGATGAGAGAAGATCACAGGACGCAAGAGTAAAGTTCTGGTGGCGGTGTTGCCTGGGTTTGTTTCCTGGAACCCTGTGACCCCAGATTGGTCCTCATCGTCTCTCCAAGGCTCCATGGTTCCTACGAAGCTCTGAAAGGTGGGAACACTACAGAGGCCATGGAAGACTTCACAGGAGGGGTCACAGAGTTTTTTGAGATTAAGGATGCTCCCAGAGACATGTACAAGATCATGAAGAAAGCCATCGAGAGAGGCTCCCTCATGGGCTGCTCCATCGATGTAAGTGTGGGGTGTGGGGTGCAGGGCAGGGAGCAGCCACGTATCAAAAAGACTTACCCGATGACTGGCAGCATAGGGTTCTCCTCTGGGACCGGCGAATGTTTTGCTTTAGGAAGCAGGAACTGGCTCTCAACTTTGAAAACTGGGCATTTCTCAAGGTAGAGGAGTTCTTGGGCATTTTCAATAAGGAGATAGGACAAGGACATATCAAGCTCTGGAATATTGGGAACAGGTCCAGAGGCCTGTATCAGTGTGGGCCTCTGTGGTGGGAACTGCTCAGTCCCAACATGCCCCATGAAGCTGGCCACATGCTTGGCGGTGGACCTGAGCCCACTGGTTCCCTAAAAAAGCCTCTCCATCACTGGGCTTCGATCACCACTCTCACGTGGGGCCTGGGCTCTATGCTGTAATCTGGGAGAAGCTCAGCCTGCAGTGTAACAAAGTGGTTTGAACTGAGACCAGCGTCAAGGGTGAGGAAATGGCAGACTGGCCAGCCTACCGAGTGCCAGGAGACACGCCTGCCTGGGCTGCTCAGTGTAAACTAGTCCTGGTGCTTTCCATTGCTGAGGAAGAGGCCCAGGATGAATTACTATGCCTTCCTCTCCCAATACTCGCATGGATAGGAAAGGTTGGGGAGATCAGCTAGCATAAGACACCCACAGATGAACATTTTCTTCCTGTATCATTTTTCTCCATCTTTTTTCCATTCATGCTGTTTCTCTCTCCTCTCTTCCTTTGTCTGTCTCCTCCCTTTCTCCGGTCTCCTTCCCTTGTTATCACCTCCTTTGTTCTCCTCCTGGACTGTCCCCTGTCCTCCCCATGGGGCCCCAGGATGGCACAAACATGACCTATGGAACCTCTCCTTCTGGGCTGAAAATGGGGGATTTGATTGCACGGATGGTGAGGAATATGGATAACTCGCTGCTCGGCCCCACAGGCTCAGATGACAGACCAACCCGGGTGTGTACACCTCCAAACGTCGGGAATAACCACCCTCTAACCTGCATGACCTGGCCCTGTTGGTGTCACTCTCCCCTCAGTGGCCAGGCCTCGCACACAGGCCCCCACCTGGGGCCTTCCAGGGGTCTGAGTTGGAATAATTTGCCTGCTCCAAGGTTCTTGAGGGTGGGAGAGACAGGATTTGGAAGGGATCTCTATGGGAGCCCCTTCTCCATGGTCCAGGCAGTTTCTCTGATAAATTAACAGGAAGAAATACAAGAGAGACTTCTTGTATTAAAATGTCTCTCCTCTTTCTTTTTTAAAAATATTTTTTTATTGATTTCAGAAAAGGAGAGAGTGAGATATAAACATCAATGATGAGAGAGGATCATTGATTGGCTGCCTCCTGCATGCCCCCTACTGGGAATCGAGCCAGCAACCCAGGCATGTGCCCTGACCGGGAATGGAACTGTGATCTCCTGGGTCATAGGTCGACCCTGAACCACTGAACCATGCCGGTCAGGTTCTCCTCTTCTAATTCATTATTTACTCATTCCACACATATTTATTGAGCTCCTACTAGGTGCCAGGTACTCTTCTAGCAAACAAAGAAAATTCTCTCCTTTTTGTTCACTGTCCTAGTGAACGAAGCAAGGTCTCTCCCCTCATAGAGCTTATATTCTAGTACTTTCAGAATTAATACATGCTCACTGAGGAATATCAAGCCGTATAGTAAAGCAGAAGAAAAATTAACCCATCTTTCCCCATCTAAAGGTAATAACTCTTAATTAACATTTGGCATATGTCTTCCCAAGATTTTCTCTATGCATATACTTAATCTAAATTTTTATTTTTTAATGTTATCATATTGTATATACCTCTTTGCAACATGATTTTTTATAAACGTAGTTTTATACTCTTAATGTGTCTCCTATAATATTTAAGAGTCTTCTCATGGCCAGAGGCACACTTTCAGGGCATGGAGGAGTGCTCATCCTCACCAAACCCAGAAAATGAACTGGGTGAACTCTGTCTCAGGCGCAGAACTTTCGCTTCCCAACCCCTGACAGGCTGTCTGGATTTTGCTCCACAGACGATTGTTCCAGTTCAGTATGAGACAAGGATGGCTTGTGGGCTAGTCAGAGGACATGCCTACTCCGTCACTGGGCTGGAGGAGGTGAGCTTGGCAAAGCATGGTGGGATGGGACTTGAAGAGGCACTTGGATTAAGCTTCTGAAGTCAGGACTTAGCTTTCTGTGTCCCTTTGCAGCTACAGAGCTTGCCTTCTCCCAATCAGGGGACGCGCTCAGGGCTCAAGCCAAACGCCTGGGGTTGGAGGGGACCATGGTGCTCGCAGGATCTTGCCACTAGATGGTGCTCCAGTTTATCATTGTTTTTAGTGCTAAAGATAGCCATTTCCCCCCCACATTTCCAAATAGAAGTCACTTCAGTTTTATGACGTCGATTTCATGGGTTCTCATGCTTCCTGTTCTTCCACGGCCAAAGAGTTACAGTGCTTTGCTCCCGGAACATCTGGGCTTTACTAGCCTTTACTGCATCAGAGACAGGATCCTGGTCAGACTGGTTGTGCGTATTTGGTCAGGCTGTGCCCTGTGCACAGGGATGGACCAAGCGGGCCCTCATCTGGGGCAGCACTCACCACGGAGTGGAGGCAGGGCACCTTTTCTGATTGGTCCATCTAGAGGGGACATTTGTCTGTAGTTCCCCAGCCAGGAGGGGCATTTTTCCTAATTCACACGAAGACACCGAATGTGCTAGCAGGGCCCTACAGTGTATGCCCTGCCTCCTCCCCCAAGACTCATAAGAGCCACATGTTCACCGAGGAAGTCCCTTCTGAGATGTGAGGCGATGGCTAAGCCCTGACTGCCGAGGACTCAGTCCCAAGGTCCCGACCCCTCACCCTGCCATTCCAGTCTCCTTGACCAGGACCAGCAGGACAGCCCCCCTATGGGATTCTCTCCCCATCCCACCCCAGCCCTCAGGGCAAAACAGAAGACTTTCCAGAAAGGCTCCAGAGCGTGAGAGGTTTTTCTCTTTTGCCCAAGACCATGTTCAAGGATGAGAAGGTGAAACTGGTGCGGCTGCGGAACCCCTGGGGCCAGGTGGAGTGGACCGGCTCCTGGAGTGATGGGTAGGTGCGGGGACTCCAGGAGTAGGGACAACAGGCCTGGGGCAGGGCTGGGCTGGGTACAAAGCCAGAAGAGCACTACAAACGTTTGGTCTAAAATTATCTTCAGCTCTGGCTCAGTTGGTTGGAGTGTCATCCGGTGCACCAAAAGGTGGTGGGCTCAATTTCCTGTCAGGGCACATACCTAGGTTTTGGGTTTGATCCTTAGTTGGGGCATGTGGGCGGGGGGGGGGGGGGGGGGGCGAGGGAACAACCAATTGATGCTATTCCCTCTCCCCCACCTTTCCTGTCTCTCAAAATTAAATAAATAAATAAAAACACATGCTCGGTGAGGATTTTTTAAAATAATAAAAAATAAAGCATAATTACCTTCAAAACCAGTGATCCGCAGAAGAGAATTGAGGAAGTGGGCTCCAGATAAGGGCCTGGGGAGGAGCCAGGGGAGCCTGGGAGCCAGAGAGCTTGCTGGTAGCCAGTGGTTGGAAAGGAAGGATTCTAGAAAGCGTGGGTTAGGTCCCGGTAGGAGGGAGTCTCAATGTGGGGGTCTAGACTAGACAAGCGACTTCCCTTCTCAGAGTCCCTGCTGCCTTATCTGTAAAATGGGAACGATGTCAGCACTTCCCCAGGGGGCTGTTCGGAGGAGAAGATGTGATTGTGTCTGGAGAGTGCTTAGCCAGTGCTAAGGTTCCCTCTCCCTCACTGTCCTCATAGAAGGTGCACAGGCCCTTTGAAATAACTACTGTTTCTCACTAAAGACCAATAGACTCAGGGCAGCAAAATTTACAAACACGGGAAATTTGTGATAAAGGCTCCAGAACATGTGCAAAGCCTTTATGGCCCCACCCCAACCACTGGGTCCTGACTGTCTTACAGAATGGAGGCCAGTTCCCTGTGCTCCTGTTGTTCCCAAGCGGGGAGAGCAGGGCTCAGCCTTGGAGGAGGAGGAGGGCCACAGCCAAGTCCGTCCTCCAGCCCCTGTGCTTACCTCAACATACCTCTTATCCCAGGCACGATTACTGGTTCATTCAGCCACTCACTGGCTTAGCAAATATTCAGTGAGCGCCAAAGTGTAAGGCTGGGGATATTCCTCCCTCCAGAGACTGTGGAAAGGAGCTGGTCCTTGTCTCCTATTTCTTTCACTCATCCATGTGACAAAACCTTACTTCCTCGGGGTTGAGTGTATGCCGGGCCCCAGGCTAGGGGCTTAGAAATGAACACAGAGACACAGACCCTGCCCCTGTAGGCCTTAAGGCCCAGCAGGAAGGATAAACACTAACATCATTGCGATAAGTGCCATGGTAAGGTCACAAAGAGGGATCCCCTCTCCTAGCTTGGGTAGGACAGGAAGGTACAAGAAGGTTGCCTGGAAGGAGTGGCATTAGAACCAGGCTGTGTGTTCTGGGACCTTGGTGCCCCATCAGCTGTCTGCTCCACTGGCCCAAGTCACCCATAGGGACCCTCACTGCGTTCTTCAGCCTCGGAGCTTGGTGTCCAGCCTTAACCCTCTTGCTGCCAAGGCCCCCACTGCAGGGACTGCTGACCGTGGGGCCTCAGCCCTCAGTTGCTGAAAGGCCCCCCCCCTTCCCCATTGCATCCCTCCTCCTGGTCTCAGGACTCTCCATTTATCATCCAGCATTCCCTGCTTCTAAGTACTTCCTCAACCCTTATCTTCCCAGGGTCAACCCAGTTTGGTTTCATTCTCCTCAGTGTGGCTGAAATACAAATGTGCTTCTTTTCCTCCCTCTTCAGGAGAGAGTGTATGAAACTGACCCGCCTTTAAAAACACAAACTGGGCTGTTTCTGGGGCTGGCAGGGCACAGGAGATGCTTCCATGCCTGGTCTTTCCCTTAAGACAGTCAGTTATCAGAGGACAGGCACTGTTCTACCAGTTTTGTGTGCATTATTTCATGTACTGCTCATCGCAGCCCTGGGAGTGGATAATGTACAATTCTTCCCCTTTCGCAGCTGAGAAAACAGAAGCTGAGCTGGTCCTGGTATTATTAAATTGGAATCTCAGTTTACTTATTTCCAGAGCCCAACTCCTAGCTTTAAAGTAAGCAGAGGAGTAAAAGATTCAGCCAGAGAAGGGTCAAGCCCTTACCAACCCATTGAAGGAGTTTGGTTCTAATCCTGAGGCTGGTGGAAAGCAATTACTGGGTTTTACAGTGAGGAGATCAGATCAGATCTGCATGTTGATGGTTCACACTGGCTGCAGTTTGGAGATGGGCTCCTCTTTGAACTTCTTCATATTTCTCTGGTACCTCCTATGCCACATCAAACCTTCCTTTCTCCCGCCCATAACTCTTCCATTTTTCCCTCCAGTTGGAAGGACTGGAGCTTTGTGGACAAAGATGAGAAGGCCCGTCTGCAGCACGAGGTCGCTGAGGAAGGCGAGTTCTGGTGAGTCCAGGACCAAGGAGGACCCCAAAGGGTACGGGATGGGGCAGGAGCTGTAATCCCAAACTTCAATTCCCAGACAGACGCCGTCAGATTCCAGCCCCTTGGGAGATCTGGGCCCTGTTCTCCTCCAGCTGGAGGCGCAACAAGGATGAGGTTCTGAGAGGAGCTACCAGGCCAGGTCAATGTGATGCCTGAGCCTGGGGCCAGGCCAGCGTCATGTGGCTCCTGCCTCCCCTGCGCCCCTCCACCATGCATGCTGCTCCAGACACTTGTTCCCCAGCCTTCGCAGAGCTGTTTTCTGAGCCTAGGAAGCTCTACTGACTCTGCTCACCCAATGCCCTCACCTTCACACGGATCACTTCTACTCAGCCTTCCAAGTCTTAGCTTACAGGGAACTTTCTTCAGGAACCCCTTGTCTTCTTAGGAATGGAATAAATTTATTTGTCATGCTCATCACCCTCAAAATTGTTTGCTGAATTGTTCTTTCCTAACTCTCTCTTATAACAAACATGGTGCCTGGGCCCCAGTGAGGGTCACACAGTAAGTTTTTGGAGAACTGAGTTGCTGCGAGCTCTCCCATGAAGGACACATGAGTTTGAGTCATTATTGAAAGAGATGATAGTTGGAGTGGATACACTGGAATGGGCGGTGTTTACCCTAAAAAGGGGTGGACAGGGTCCTTTCTGGGGCTGTGACCAAGTTCTACTGGACCGTTTTATTGGGCTGTGTTAGCCCAGGAATCTTACCTTTCCAAGCCTCCATATGGGTCTCTCTCTCTTCTTCCACCCTCTCAGGATGTCCTACGACGATTTTGTCTACCATTTCACAAAGCTGGAGATCTGCAACCTCACAGCTGATGCCCTGGAGTCCGACAAGCTTCAGACCTGGACGGTGTCCGTGAATGAGGGCCGCTGGGTGAGGGGCTGCTCTGCTGGCGGCTGCCGCAACTTCCCAGGTGGGAGCAGCTCTCTCTGCACGGGGGAAGGGTCCAAGCAGAACAAGATCCAGGTAGAATAATAGTAACTCGCATTTGCCGAGCTTCTAAGCCCCAGACATACATTATCTTATGAAGCCCTTCCTATGTTACTGGGAAGGGAACTGCCATGCTGAGGAGTTTGCAATAGGAGGTTGGGAACAACTTTTAAACAGGACATTGTGTCAGAATAATACAATACATTGTGCTCATACTGCTGAGAATGGGACTAGAGGGCCTAGTTAGCAACTACTGCAATGGTTCAAATCAGAAATAATGAACTCCTAGGCCAAGTCAGGGGCAGCAGAGGTGCAGGGAAGAGGGCGTAGGGGAGAAGAGACTGGGTAATGTGGGGAAGGAAGAATGACGAAGGACTTCAAGAGTCCCAGCTTGGGGCATGAGCGAATGGTGTCAGTGTTGCAATATATAAGAAACACAAGAGGAAAACATGGGTGTGTCATTTGTTTTTGGTGGGGTTGATTGTGGGCTTGTAGGGAGGGGAGTTTAGTTTGGGACCTGGAAAGTGTGAGTACAATATCCAGTGAAGATGTGTAATAATAGAGAGCTGAACGCATGGACAGAGTGCTACTCGGTATGTATTTGTAGAAGGGAGGGAAGGAAGGAGTCAAAAGAGAGATGTAGGCTGGGACCTATAGTTCAGGCACCATGAGTGTGTGGAGGGCAGTGAGAAAGTGAGAGTGGATAAGACAGCCTAGGGGCACAATGGTGAGCTGAGAGAGCAGGTCTAGGACCACATCCCAGGAAGCAGCAACATTAAAGGGACAGGTGAGCAAAGCAAAGCCATCAGCAAAGACTGAGAACGGAAGTGCAGAGAGGAAGGAGGAGGCACACAGCCAGTCAGGGCAGCTCCATCTGTATAAAGGATAGGTTACCAGCCCCACCCCACCACTCCCTAATAACAGACCAATGCCTGTTCCTTCACATTTATTGAGCACCTAGATGTGGGAGACAAACAGGTTCCCTCTGTCTCGTTTCCCCCCTGCCCTTTCTCCAAGAGGCAGATCTGAATGCACGTTTTCTTTCTGGGCACAGACACTTTCTGGACCAACCCGCAGTACCGCCTGAAGCTCCTGGAGGAGGACGATGACCCCGAGGACTCAGAGGTGATCTGCAGCTTCCTGGTGGCCCTGATGCAGAAGAACCGGCGGAAGGACCGGAAGCTGGGGGCCAACCTCTTCACCATTGGCTTCGCTATTTACGAGGTAGGACCAGCTTCAGCCCAAGAAACACACCTTCTTGGTGAGGGAGGCTCTCAGGGCTTACAGAGTGGTCCTCCACTTCCCTGACACTCAGCGACCCTCAGAACTCCGGGCATCAGGCCCACTGTGTCAGAATCACTTAGATGTTTGTAAGGAGTGGATAAAACCAGGGTGGGGGAGGGAGGGTGGGGCCGGGGCTGGCCATGGGGAGTCTGACTTATATATTCGCTCTACAGTTACTAGTGTTCCCTTCTGACATGCTTTTCGTCTCCATTCAGATCTGAGATCCACAGAATCTGAGTGTCTTCTTTTTCTTTTTCTCCTCAAGGTTCCCAAAGAGGTATAGAAGGGGCAGCGCCAGCAGCTGTGGGCAGCACTACCTGGGGCCTCGGGAAGCTTCCTGGTGGGGGTTGTGGGCAGGACTCTGATAGGAGAGGGCCTTGCCTGCGTCACTCAGCTCCAGAGCAGGGCCATGACCTCCTGACTACCACCCTCACGCTGTGGCGTCCCCTCAGAGACTGTCACACACATGCTTTCACACATTCATAGTCACTTGTTCACACTCATACACATGCTTGCTCACATACACATTCATACACACTCGCCCGTAGTCACACAGACACATTCTAAGGTGGACTGCCTCTTTGGGATGGAGGAGTTGCCTCCCTCAGACCCCAGCTAAGGGCCCTCCTGCCTCCTGGGGTCCTTCCCTGGCCTGGAGGCAATTGGAGTTGACCAGCAGCACTTCTGGGAAGTGATCCTGAGGGCAGGTATGATAGACTTGACCTTCTGAATCACAACAGAAGAAGAAGAGGAAATGGGGTAAGGAGCTCCAGGGCACTGAGCTATTTGTGACCTTGGGAATCTGAAGTAGACAGGTCATGACTGTGAACTGGGTGACCAGGGAGTTGGGAAGAGAGCCCTTGAGGGGACTGTTGCAGGACAGGGCATCCCTCCCTCCTGAGGGGCTCAGGGTGGGCTCTTCTCTCCTGCAGATGCATGGGAACAAGCAGCACCTACAGAAGGACTTCTTCCTGTACAACGCCTCCAAGGCCAGGAGCAAAACCTACATCAACATGCGGGAGGTGTCCGAGCGCTTCCGCCTGCCTCCCAGCGAGTACGTCATCGTGCCCTCCACCTACGAGCCCCACCAAGAGGGAGAATTCATCCTCCGGGTCTTCTCTGAGAAGAGGAACCTCTCTGAGTGAGTCCTAGCCTGCTTTCCACCCTGCCCCTACTGGTCCACGTGGCCCTTTCCAGAGCCTAGAGGCACAAGGCAGGTGGACCTGTCTCCACCAGGAGTCCCGGGCCAGGCTGGCCAGGCTGCACCTCTTCCTCCGCTTCTGAGCCACTGGCCACATCTTCCCTGTTCATTCATTCATTTAGTCAGTATGTCATCCCACAGATATTGAAGATAGAGCAGTGAATTGAACAAAAATAAATCCCTGCCCTCATGGAGATTAATATTCTAGCATAAGACCACAATATATAGGAAAAGATACACACACACGCACACACACACACGCACACACACACACATATACACTGAGTGGCCAGATTATTATGATCTCTGAACGCATAATAATCTGGCCACTCAGTGTATAGCCTATATAATAAAAGGCTAATATGCAAATTGTCCCCTCAACCAGGAGTTCGACCAGCAGGCAGGCTGGTCAACTGCCCATGTCCCCTCCCCCTGGCCAGGCTGGCCAGACCCCACCCCTGCACGAATTCATGCACCGGGCCTCTAATATATATATACTGAGTAGCCAGATTATTATGCGTTCAGAGATGATAATAATCCAGCCACTCAGTATGTGTGTGTGTGTATATATGTGTGTGTGTGTGTGTGTGTGTGTGTGTGTGTGTATGTGTGTGTGTGTGTATATATATATATATATATATATATTATGTTAGAGTTTGATAAGTGACAAGGAGAGAAAATAAAGTAGGAGGTGTTGGGGTGATTGAACTTTTAGGTAGAGTAGCCAAGGAAGCCAGCAAGGCCACCACAGATGTGTTCCTGGGCCCGTCACTCTGGTCTTTGTCCCTGAAAGAAGCAGAAGGTCTGTGAGCAGGTGGCTGGGTCATGCCTTTGGGGAGCTCTAGGCAAAGCCAGTGAGAACCCGTGTGTCTGCTCTTGGCTGCTAGGGATGGCACCTACATGGGACTGGTTCCTGGGGTTAGTCCCCACTTAGCTCTGAGAAGTCATGTGACCTGAGCAAATCCTCTCTGTGCTTCCTACTTGCTCCTGGTGACACTGAGCCCCCATGTTTGTGTTCCTCACAGGGATGTTGAAAATACAATCTCCGTGGACCGGCCAGTGGTGAGTGGTTTAGCTCCTACATGCAGGAAGGTCCAGGGGACAGCTAGGCAGCAGAGGGGAGAGTGGGTATTGGCAGAGGGAGATGGGAGTCTGGGGTGTGTGCAGCGATCACTCCATCTTACTGCAACTTCTGTTTGGCATGACCAGATGGAATGGATGGACCTTGTGGTCCCGGGGCTATTTCGTCAGTCCAGGAGCTGGGAAGTGAGGAAGAGAGTCCTATGAGGGAGAGGCAGTGTGAACCATTAAAGCGGGGGAGGGGATCAAAGCCACAGGAAGCGATGATAAGAGCAGCAGCTAATACTAGATTATGAGGCACAAGCTCACAAAGAGAAAAAAAGGACACAGCTCTGCAGTCAGCGTCAAACCTGGGCCCGGTACCCGGACAATTACATAAACCCTCCAAGACCATTTCCTACTTTTTAAAATGGATGCCTGACCAGGCTTTTGTCAGGTTTGAATCAACGAGGTCATGTATGTGAGGTGTCTGGCGCAGCACGGGCCCTCAAATGGTGGTTGTTACTCGTGTGTTATCTACTTCACCAGGTACTTCTCACGGGTGTCCTCTCACTTGATCCTCGCAAGGTTTCTGAGATGTAATAAGGTTATTACCCTGGTTTTCAAGTAAGGAAGTGGAGATTCAGTGAAGTTAAATGACTCCCTGGAATTCACAGAGCTCTTAAGTAAGCTAAGCAAGGCTCGCAGCCAGAGTCTCTGAACGCACTCTCTCCCCAACGCCATGCTGAGACCGGTCCCGGGGTGTGAGGCCTAGAGTTAGCACCGACTTAGTGTACATTGGGGTCTCCTTGTGTTGAGGAGTCTGTGGCTGCCTTGGGGCTTTGGTCCTGGTTAGTAAGTAGTCCCTTGTGCTCTGTGGGTGTATCCTGGGCCAATTAGAAGACAGCAAACGCCCCACTGAACTGTCAGCTGGGGTATGACATCCATGGTTCTAATCCTGACCCTGTCCCAGGGCCAGATCTCCAAGTGCCTGCTGGGTGATCGCAGACGTTGTTTTTAGTATTCATGCGCTTGGTGCTATTCTTAGCCTCTGGACGTTGGTCAGCATGTACAGCATTATCAGCAGTTGCAAACCTGAAAGCTCATGGGAGCTGGCATGTCGCCTAACTGAGCAGAGCAAGCAGGTGTAGGGTTTTGGTGTCCCTACAGTGGCCTGTAGCTCGGAGCTGACACGTGGCTCCTGTGTTGGAGGGCTGACTGGCGTGGTGGCGCCTGTGGCATGCAGAGGGTGCAGAGCAGCTGCTCTCCCAGATGGGTGCCACAGGGGGCTCAGGTCCATGCAGGCTGCCTGATGTAACTTTACAAAAGAAGTCCCAAACCTGGATTTCCCACAAGTCTCCTATGTTAACTATTTGCTTAAAAACAAACAAAACAACAACAACAAACCCCAAACTCTATAAATCAAACAAAATTCATTTTGGGGCCAGTTTGTGTTAGCTACTTTTTCGGTGTTTTAGTCATCAACTTCATTAAAAAAGGTACATTAGGTAGAACCTCCCTTTCCTTAGCAGCTCCAGTCTCAGGGCTGGAGAAGCCTCCTCTCCCTTCACCCTCCAGGCCCCTTTTGGCTCCGTGTGACCTGGATTTCTAGATCCCAGAACCCACCCCAAGTTCAGAACCAGGTCACAGGAAGCCAAGGGCCAGTGGATTCTCTGGAAACTTGCTTTTCAGTTAATCTGCATGTACTGTTTTCTTTCCTTGTGCAGAAAAAGAAAAAACCCAAGGTGGGTGTAACAGGGTGAGTGGGTCGACAGCACGGAGTTTCTGTGCATGCGTGTGTGAGCGCAAGAGCACCAGCCGCGCCTCTTCCCCTACTGCCCCCTTCCCCATTACAGCTCTGGGTGCAGGACAGTGAGAGCTATCGCTTGCTGAGTGAAGGCTGTGGCCCAGGCACTCCTCCAGGTGCTTTCTGTGGGTAAACTCAACCTTAACAACCCTGTGAGGTTGGTGCTGTCATCCCCCTTTTCAGAGGAAGAAACGGTACAGACAGACTGACTAACTGACCCAAGGCCACAGAGCCAGTAAGTGGCAGCCAGCACGTGGGAGCAGGTGCAAAGTCTGCGCTCTGAACCAGCCATGCTATACTGCCTGCCTCTCACGTGAGGGAGGCAGAGGGTGGTCAACCAGTGACAATGGGCCTGGCATGGGGGTCTTGCAGAAAGCAAAAGGAGCAGCCCATCGCTCTCAGAAGAGGGCTCAGCAATGCTAAGCAAGGCTTGATTTTTGGGGGGAATGACAACAGGTTCCATCCCTCAGGTACAGTGAGATAAAGGGAGGGTTTCCATGGAGAGTGGGGGTCTTGGATGCCAGCTGCCTGCTCTGTAGACAGGCCAGCTCCTTCTCCCTCCTCTCTTTTTCTTGCCTGCTCCCCACTTCTCCTTTTTTCTCAGCTTCTGGGAAGAGGTGGGAGAGGTGATCTAGAGGGGCTACATCACTGCAGGGCCCTTATTCAAGGGAAAGCCTGCTTCCAGACAGTGACCTCTCACTCTGAACCTAGGGCCCCTCTAAGTCATGAGTCCTGAGAGGCTCTACGTACTGTGTCCAGATGGCAAAGGGCAAAGGGGGAGAGCCTCCACCCTCACAGCCCCAGAGGAGCTGCTCAACCTCACTGGCTTACGGGGGGAAGGAATGAGAGCTACCTACCTGGGCCACTTTCCCTCCTGGGATCTTGGGGCGTCACCCTGCCTCACCAGTGACTCCGATGCCTCCCCGCCACACCCCACCCAGGTTTCCTGGTTAAAATCACTCTGCTGTAAGGACACCATTGGTGAAGGTGACCGTGGGGCTAACAGCATCTCAAGGGCCTCAGACCAAAGCTTTCATTCCGCCTGTGACCAGGGACCGTTTCCTTTGTGTACTTCGGAACTTAAATTCACGGTTGTTTTTCAACACAAACTCCCCCTAACCCATCCTTGTTCCATTTATCCTGTAACTTCCCCTGGCCTCCAGGGCAGTAATGCCTCTGATAGAATTTTGGTTTGACTGCCCAGAGCATAATCCAGAAATGACTGACCTTTGGGCATCCTTGAGCAAGAGCCACAGGTCATCAGAAAATGTCTGGGGTTGGTGTTTATGACAGCATCTGGAAGGATCCATCTTAGGGGTCCTCCAAGTAATGGTGCTGGTGCAGACCAGAGCTGACACTCATCAAGCACCTGCCACGCATCAGGCAAACATAGTTTTCAGTCACAACAGTATCTACACAGTGCTGTCCTTTTATAGGTGAGGATAAAGATTCAGAGAAGTGAAGCAACTTGCCCAAGGACACGTAACTGATGAGGGGGAAATGGAACTGGAAATCACATCTGTCTGCTCCAAAGCCCATGTGTCTTGCTCTCGCCTCTTTAGTGCAGGCCCCTTACACGCCAAAGCCTGTGTCATCCAGATACACATTTGGGCCTGGAGATATGGGCCTGGCTTGGCCACACATCCCCCTCAGACTGACTCCCTGTGCTCTGGGATCCCCACACACTTCAGTTGCTTGGGCAAGACCCTTTGCTTAAAAGGCAGAGCAAGCCAGGGCCATTGGGGCCCGGGAGGAGCCAAAGCTGGGGCAGGGGGCGGAGCTGCGTCCCTAGGTTTGTCCATTCTTGCTGTCCAAGATGAACAGCATGGGAAGGCAGGTGGGATGCATAGACCAGCCGGGTTCCTGTTCTGCTCCTGTTCGCCCCCTTGCTCTCTGCACTGCAGCCACCGGGTCCTACCTCCTAGCCTTCCTCTGCTTCTCCTACAGGGTGCACAGCACCAGCCACGGCTGACGCAGCACGCAGCTGCTTTCCACCCTTCATGTAACATCTTCGCTTGCATGAGCATGTCTTGAAAATATCCCTTATATTTATGTAGCATCTTAAATGTTTTGTAGCCCACTTTTACATTCAGTACTCATGTGACCCCCATAAGAGCCCCATGAGAAGTGTAAGGCAGGATTCATTGTGCATATAATGGAAAAGTAAACTGAAGCCCAAGAGGATATTTCTCATATGTGATGGCCAGCCCCGCGTTCTAACCTCTCTCCCACTGGCCATGCCACTAACCAGAGTCCTTTTTCAATTTGTCCCCTGCAGAGTCCTCATGGCTTCTTGGAGGTGCCTCCTTAACTGCCCTGATGGTGCAGGGACTCTGAGGGAATAGAGCTCTGCCCTCCTCATCAAGCCGAGATGCTCTGGTTTTGTTTTGTTTTAGAAGCTCTGTTTTTAATGACTTTACATACACTGGGCTTCTGGGGAAATTTAATTTGAACAGTGTTTCCATTTGTGGGGGAGGGAAGTCTACACAGTATTTGAAAACCACTGCACTAGATCACGTTGCTTTTAGCAGTCTTAGCATTTCCACATGTGCTCATTACCTTGTTTAACCCTCATACCTTTATCATGAGGAGCTAAGGACTTGAGGTCCAGAGACTTAGCATCTTCCCCACAGCTTGTTAGTGGCCGAAATAGAGCTTGAAGTGAGTGAGGTTCAGGAGCTCCTACCTGCTCTTTCCCTCTTCACCGGACCAGCTGCTCCAGGAGGAGGTTGCCCCCCCCCCCCACCCCACCCCACCCCACGTCTCCTCAGCCTGTAACCCTTGCTTCCTTCCTGCCCCTCCCCACCACCCTCTCCTCTCCAGCCAATCATCTTCGTTTCGGACAGAGCAAACAGCAACAAGGAACTGAGTGTGGACCAGGAAGCAGAGGAGGGCAAAGGCAAAACAGGCCCTGATAAGCAAGAGAAATCCCCACAGGTTCTGAGCATGTGGCATGAATGGGGTGGCCAGCACACACTGGTGTCTTCTATGCTTTTGGGGTGCTCGAGTTGGAGGGGACCTAGGGTGGGGTGTCTCTTTAACATCTAGAGGTTGGATTTATCTCACTTTTTCTCTCACCAAGTTCTTCTAAAATTTGGGGTGCTGTCGTGGGGTTGACAGCCACATCCAGGGAGTCCGAAGTCTGGGAAGGACAGGCTGACGATGAGGGAAGGGACAGCAAAGCCCGAGACAGAACAGCTCCTGTTTCCTGATGTCCTCGAGCTCGTAACCAGGGGGGACAGTAGCAGGAAAGGGGCTGAATGAGAAACAGAGTCCTCCAGAGCCAAGGGGAGGAGTAGCCTGGAGTGGGGAGAAGTGTCATCTAATGGTTAGTGGAGGTGAGGCTAAGGGACAAAGGCCCATAGACCAATCCAGGGCCACCTCCTCTATGGGGGGGTGCCACGCCACAGAGTGGGGGGAGGGGGCTCTGAGGACTTGGCCTTGATGACAGAGGCAGCTGGGAGATGTCAGAATGGTCTGGCCCCTTTTGTCCTGCTGGGGCTCATTTGTTTGTGATGGTCAGGCTCACAACAGTGGAGGCTCTAGCTGGTGGGGATGGGGAAAGGGACCACAGGGGCTGTCTGCATGTCTGCCCGGCTAAGATATCTCCTGTCTGGTGTCTGGGCTGGGAGGTATGGAGTGAAGGATCGCTGGCGCCTACATGGTTCTTACTCCTGCTCAGGAGGTTTGACCAGGAAGGAGCATTGCCTGGTACACAGCTCCTGCTGCCCCCTGGGCTGCTGTAGGCACTCTGGCTCCTTCGGGCCGAAGGGACTTTCCTCAGGGTCTGTCCACCCCCAACCCCTGTGAGCCAGCTTTGCCTTGTGCTTCCACAGCCACGGCCTGGCAACACCGACCAGGAAACTGAAGAGCGGCAGCAATTCCAGAACATTTTCAGGCAAATAGCGGGTGATGTGAGTACCTCCAACTCCCACTCCCACAGACACCCCTCCCCTTGAGTAACTGCTCACACGACCAGTGACTTCATCATCATTCAGTAGAGGTCATTTTGGTGGAAACAGGGGATATGTGTGGGTAGCACAGAAATCCACAAGTCAAGTCCTGGAGTTTTGGACAAACGCACCCATGGGGTGGCTCAGAGGCCTTTTGGCTGAGCTGCCCACTGCAGTCTTGACAGCCCAGGTGCAATGTCTGCCTCCCACAGAAAAGCCCCCCATGTCCCTGCGCAGTAGCACTGACAGGGACTGTACAGACAGGGGCAGCTGGGACTCAATTTGCAAAGCCTCTGCCCAGCAGCTCTGTTCTCTTGAACGTGACTCCTGCCCCGCCCCCCTTCCTCCTCAGGACATGGAGGTCTGTGCAGATGAGCTCAAGAACATCCTGAACTCAGTTTTGAACAAACGTGAGTGGCTCAAGCTGTCTGTGCGGGATGGTGGGCAGGTGTGTGTGTGTTATCTGAAATAGTTCCTCTTCTCCATACCTCCCAGACAAGGACCTGAAGACACAAGGGTTCACGCTGGAGTCCTGCCGTAGCATGATTGCTCTCATGGATGTATCCTTCCTGCCACCCGTCCCAGCTCTCAGGGGGCCAGGGCAACAACGAGGGGTGCCCAGTCAGGCAGAAGGGCCCAAAATCGCACCCAAGGAAAGGCTTAGGGAGGTCCTGAGTCAGAACCTCCTGGCTGCTGGTCTGAAAGGGGCTCTTGGAGGAGGTACACGTTGGGAAGGCCACTGGTTGTGACCAGCCCCTGGCCCCTGCTCTTACCTCAGGCTGGGATTCTGCCTGGGCCCTGGCCAAGCAAAAGTGGTCCTTAGGAGGCAGGTTCCCTGGGTCATAGACACTACCTTTGATTGGGGATGTTTGGAGGGGAGGGTTAAATACCAGGACAGGGCATTAATACAGGACAGTGGCTAGGATATCCTGGGCAGAGCCTTCCAATGGGGTTACCTTCCCTGCAGAGCCTTCTAGAAACCCCCCTCCCAATCCCAGAGGATTCTGCTATGTGCACCTTGTAGCCCTGACCTTCCTCCAGACAGATGGCTCTGGGAGGCTGAACTTGCAAGAGTTCCATCACCTCTGGAAGAAGATCAAAGCCTGGCAGGTGGGGAGAGAGAACCAAGTGTGGGAGTGAAGGAGGAGGTTGAGTCTGGGGTTTAGTGTGTAACCACTGACCTCAAATTTCCTACTGCCAGAAAATTTTCAAGCACTACGACACAGACCAATCAGGCACCATCAACAGCTACGAGATGCGAAACGCAGTCAACGATGCAGGTGCTGGGAAGGGGCGGGGGGCTGGGGATGTGGCCTGGAGCTGGTGGAAGCAGGAATGGGAAGAGAGGACTAGGCCATTGGGCCCTACTGGAGAGAGGGAGGAAAAGGGGCTTCTCACCTTCCTTTCCCAAGAGGAGGGACAACGGAATGCAGGCCTAAGGACTGCAGCTCTACTTCCTCTTCTCAAGCGCTCCCTCCACAGGATTCCACCTCAACAGCCAGCTCTACGACATCATCACCATGAGGTATGCAGACAAACACATGAACATCGACTTCGACAGCTTCATCTGCTGCTTCGTCAGGCTGGAGGGCATGTTCAGTAAGTGGGGGCTACCACCCGCCTCCTGTGCCCTTCCTGCCCCCTCCCGCAGCGAGAACTGTGGCAGTAGGAATCTCAGCCTGGTCATCCCGTCTACTCTGTCCGGGATGAACAAAGGCGAAGGCCCTCTTTAGGCTCATAATGGACTGGCAAAGGGAGGGGAGGGCTATAGGTGACACTCTGCCTGGCAGAACATGGTCCTCTTAAGAAAAGTTACAGTAGTAGAGGGAGAGCGAGGCTGTGGCCTCTGGCCTGTATTCCTTCTTCCACACAGGAGCTTTTAACGCATTTGACAAGGACGGAGACGGCATCATCAAACTCAACGTTCTAGAGGTAAAGCCTGCAAGAAGCAGTACACTCCCCTTGTACCTTAAAATTCAAGGTGGAGTCGATGAGTCAGACTGGACCCAGTGTGCTCTTCACTTCCCAGTGGTGTGGAAGGGTGGGGTAAGAGAGGAACAGAAAGGGAAGCACAGTGGGGAATGTGGCTCATGGGGAATGTACACACCAAAGGGTCCTCATTCCTAAAATGACTTTGTGCTGGATAACATGTACCTTCCCAGGAGAGATCTGGGGGAGGCTGCTGCTGCTTCCTATAAAATCTCCCCAGGGTGAGAGCCTTTCCCCTACCCTGTGAGACCCCTCGGGCTGGACTCTGTTCTTCTTTGTATTCTGATCGTGGGACTTCCTCTTTCAGTGGCTGCAGCTCACCATGTATGCCTGAACCAAGCTGGCCTCAGCCAGGGCCGTGCGGGATCACTCAGGATTTGTTTCACCCAATGTAGCTAGAACCACTTACCTCAAAGGTTGCAGTAGCTGCCTCCAGGCGCCCCGGCAGGCCTCCAGGCGCCTCATCAGTCTTGTTCCTCCTCGAAGTCACTACCCACTCAGCCTCAGGGCATCTGTCCATCTGTCATGCCCAAACCAACCCTTTCATTAAGGAATTTTGACCCTTAACTGGAGTATCTGTCTGCCTCAGCCAGTGGTAGCCCAGCGGAGATTTGCTTGGAACCTGAGCGGCCTCAGCTCTGAAGCAAACGCTCTCCTTCCCGGCAGTGCCCTGGGCTTTTCACAGGAGCCTTAGCTGATGGCACTCAGTACCTCCTGCGCTGGATCCCTCTACCGCCCACCGCACAATCACCAAACAAACCGTTGGTTCTGGTTATTTCAGGATGGGCCTGCTCTGGAGGAAACTAGCTCGGTGACAGAGAGCTGGAGACTTTGGGTTGTCTGACTCATCAGTTTGGCTGCTTTCTGAAAAGAAGTAGATCTAAATAAAGGCAGGTTCTATTGTGTTTTGTTTTCTCACATTTAGATATCAGGCATGGGCTGAATAGCTTCCAATCTTACATTTACGTATAGAGAGCCCAAGCTTCACTATACAACAATGAAAAACACACACATACACAAATAAACCCCGAGTCCCACTTTAATCATACCTATTTGTGTTTCTTGAGCATAGAAATCACTCAGATATATGAGGAATTGGCTCTTGGTATACAAAAAAGAATAAATGGGTCACCCATAACTGGAGGGTTACTTATCTATCTATATATAAATGCCTAAATGACTGTTATGACCGAACCACTGGAACCGGAACGACCAGTCACTATGATGTGCACTGACACCAGGGGGCAGACATTCAATGCAGGAGCTACCCCCTGGTGGTCAGTGCTCTCCCACAGCCAACCTACCCCTGCTGGCCAACCTCCTGCAGGTGGGTGGCGGTGGATGCGGCCACTTTCCCAGGAGGGCCTTGGGGCCGGCAGCCAACCTCCCAGGCCCTGCCCCCCCGCCCCCCCCCCCGCCAACAGGCCCCATCTGCCATCTGCCTGCCATGATGGTGGCGCAGCGGTGAGGGAAGGAGGAGGGGGCCCCTCCCCCTGGCTGGCAAACCTCCTGTGGTTCTTCCCTGCATCCCTCCCCTGGGTGGTAGGCCCCGTCCCTCCCCCAGGACAGCAGGCACTGGTGGCAGCATGGTGGCGAGGGAAGGAGGAGGGGGTGAAGCGGGGAACCGCGCAGTGGCAGGGCACCTATGGCAGCATCAGTGTCTGGCATCCATTCCTTCCGTGCCCGGTCCGGATCAGCCTGGCCCCAATCAGCCCTGATGGCTGGCCAGGCCTAGGGACCCTACCCGTGCATGAATTTTGTGCTCCGGGCTTCTAGTCCTATATAATAAAAGCCTAATATGCTAATTGCCCATCCAACAATTTCACCAGTCACTAGATGTGCATTGACCACCAGGGGGCAGATGCTCCAACTGGTAGGTTAGTTTGCTGCTGGGGTCCAGCCCATTGGGACTGGGCAAGATGGGCGGGACATGCCCTGGAGCCCTCCCACGGTCCTTCCTGGCCCTGATCATGCACTGGTAGGGTCCCTTGGCCTGGCCTGCAGGGACTGGGCGGAAACCAGCTCTCCAACATCCCCCGAGGGGTCCCAGATTGCAAAAGGGCGCAGGCCAGGCCATGGGACCCCACCGGTGCACAAACCCATGCACCAGGCCTCTAGTCTAAGTATAATGGAGCAGAAATGTAGTTTTTAATCTTAGCTCCTTCATTAATTAATTGACCTCTGTGTATGAACTTGAACAAATCCTTAAATGTAACTGTTTGACAAACTTATCTGGCCCATGGTCTGTGGCTTATCTATAACCATCTTGTGTTTCCTACCCAATTTTCTTCTTAGTCTCCATACCAACATGGAAATGCTGGGCTAGGATATGTGCAGATAAGGTAAAAAAAGTAAACAATTTGTAAAAGTACTTTATTTTCCTCTTGTATTTGCTTTATATCTTGCTTTTACAAAGTTATGAAGTTCACAGGTTTATACCAAAATGTAAGAAGGCTAAGCTATTTGCTTATAAACATTTTTGCAGTCAAATGTCATCTGATTTCACTTTTCTAATCCATATTCAATATAAAAATTTCAAATACCAGGCATGCTAGAGCAGCTCTAGGGCATGTGTTTCTCTTAGGCAGGAGGAAGATTTCTGATAGCCTTTCCTCTTTGACTCCCCTCTTTCCCAATCCAATTGGGCTCCTACCTTGAATTTAGAGCAAACATGGGAAATTTTAGTGCATGTGACCCAGCAGGGCTGCCTATTTGGGAGCTGGAGGTGAGATTAGGGATTACTGTCTGATAAGCAGTAGGTGCAGTTTACATCATAATTTCACACCCACGAGCATATGGGACTCAGTATAACCCAAATCACCACCACAGCTCCTATTCCTAGTCATTAGACAGCTTCTTTGCAATCCTGAGCGTCCTGAGGATTTGGGGCAGGGACGAGATCACTATTATCAATGTGGCAGGCATGGCCTTCCCAGTAATTCTAAAAGCTCTCCTTCAGGCAACAAGAACAAAATCTGTCCATCAGTGTGTATTAACTGCAGTTATTTGAGCAAACCAGGAGGAACATGCTGTTCAAATATCACATCACAATATACTTTGATCTCCCCTCCAATGAATTCTCTTCCATAAAACATACCATACCATTCCACTAAATGTTGTACACCTACTCCCACCAAACCATCCACATACCTAGTCACTAAAGTTGTCCACTATATAATCTACTCAAGACCCCCAAAAAACAAAAACAAAGAAACCTTCGTTAAGCAAATAATCACTTAAACAGCAATGATTTTGCCTATAACTTATAGGTAGGTCAGGAGCTAAACACCCAATTGCTAACTCTTCTCAAACAGAAAAAACTTCTCTCCACCAAAGCAGGAGTGTGGTAGCAATGATGTTCTCTTCAAGTAGCATCAGATCAAAATAATTCTTTGCTCCTAAGAGTTTTGTTTGCATTGTGTTTAACTGAGTAGAAGTGTATGCCAAAATACATTCTGAACCTGATTAAAACTTTAGGATAAAACTTGAAGTGACTGATATTATATCAGAACAAACTGCCATTAAAAGACTAGCATATGCACACAAGAGGATTTACACTAGGGTTTCCTTGGCTTCTAGCCGTTAGAAGTAGGCACACGTAATTAAAAAATAATGTTCTAAAAAATGGCCTCCGACTCCTTATAAGAAATGAGTCAGGTTCTGTCAGGTCATGTAACGGTTTCCTTTCTTCACAAAGTACTAAATACACAGAGTTTATGCAAATCCCTGAGCCACAGCTCTTCTCTGAGGGGGACAGAGGGCTAGAATCAGTCAAGACATCAAAGAAGACTGAAAAATGGCCAAAGTTCTGCATAACTTTCAAGACACTTTAAAGTAGTAACACAACCATACGTAAGTAGCCAAGATGTTTACAGTGCATTTATTCCTAAACAGAACTATAACCGTGCGTTTAGGATAACACACTAACCACATCCTTAAAACAAAAGCATCATTGCTGCTGCTCCCAAGGCCATTCTATGAAATGAGGAAAAAGCATTCCAAGTACAGACAGGTGCCAGCCGTGTACACAAGTACAAGGGTCATGCATGTACACAAAGGCAGGCAGACTGTGCACAGTGCCACCCAAGTGGAACCCAAACTGGCTCTTACTGACTCTACCTGCAAAGGCTCCCCGCACTTGCCCAACACCTGCCCTACAGAGCTTTACCACTCTTGTCTTTGCAGACATGTCCTCAGGCAGGACAGAAGGACACCTATGCACCAGTGCCAAGACTTTCTTAGCACACTACCCAGCCACCTTAGAAATGCTGCCTCACTACCCAGAGAAAAATGCCAGGTTTGGCAATAAGTCCAAATATGCTTTCCTGGGAATTTACCATTCCCAAACCCACAGAACAGCCTGGCTTCACTGGTCACCTGTACAGGAAATGGGGGTGAAAAGCTTCATAATCTCATAGAGAAACAGCACAGTCTTGATGCAATAGGATTCTCTCTGGTCTCTCTCAAGTGTCATGTAAATCTCAATAATGTGGTTAACAAAAAAGTTTTCCCATTCACAAAGACAGAAGTAAATAGCTTGTGGGGCCATTCATTATCTAGTAGTAGCTCCTTTAGTAGGTCTTAACCTTTTGGATCCAGTGAAAATCATTAGAGCCTTCCCTGGATAAAAAGGACACATACTTCCTCTTGCATACAATTTCAGGGGACAATTTCAGGGGGTTCGCATCCTTCCTGAAACCTATCCACGAATCCCCAGTGAAGTCCTCCTGCCCTAGAGCCAGAGTGAAGGAGGCATATGAGTAGATGTGTGTGCACCAACAGGAGTGGAAAGAAACCTGGATGCTCTGCAATCCTAGAACATAGCAGGATTTGTTGTGTAGCCCTGAGCCGCTCTCCCTTCTCCTATCTCCCTGAAGAACCTTTCAAAGTGAACCCAGAAACAAAAGAATGAAAAGCAACACTTCTACAGCTTCTCTTCCGAGTCCAGAGAAAAGCCCAAACAAAGCAGCCTCCCTAAGGCTTTGTTAATGTGGCTGCTCTCAATGGACAGGTGGTCTTCACCTTCACCAGATCCCACTCTTTCTTCCCAGCTAGTGGAGAGGTGAAGGCAAGACAATGGTTTTAGAAATCAGTTCCTAAGAAGCCTGCTTGAGGCCCTAAAAACTGAATTTAGATGCTTTATCCTAACTCCCTTATCTTAGGTGCTGCAGGTGAGTGCAACTCGTTCTGTAGGTCTCAATCCCACAGCAGCCTTGAGAGTCAGAAACTGCAAAGGGAGATAAAGGCTGCACCTCCAGGTCAAACAGCCCGACAATCCCTGCAGCAGTGAGTGCCCAAGTCTAACAGCACCATTTCAAGTGGACATTAGGTCTGTGTGCTGCCTTGAGCCAAGCACTCCAGCAACACTTGCAGAGGGTCACTGGGTAGCACTGTCGGTAAGGACTTGCCATTATGTGATCTGCTGTCTCAATTCCTAAAACAGTCAGCGGAGCAGTGACTCTAGCTGCTAAAAATCTACTGTGTCTTCCTTTACATTTAGAGCCAGCTCTGTCATCTACAAAGCAAGAGAATATTGACACACACTAAACATAATTGTTAAGAAGAAAACTATTTGCTTCCAATTTAAAATACCCAGTTATTATAAGCAGAAAAATTAAAACTGATCCTAAAAATCTAGCATTTGAACAAACTGGTACTTAAAGCTTGACTACAAGTTTAAACCATCATAAGAACATAAACTAAAAATCACAAACTTGAAATCAGTAACATGATTAGGGTCAAATCAGGTAACCAATTCAGATCTGCATCTTTAATAAACATCTGGAGAACACTAGTAGCATAAATTACCATATGCCACGCTGTCCCAGGAGTATGGTTCCTTAAAAGCTGTTAGGTCTGACAAACCTCCAGCAAGATCTTAAAGTGTAACCTATCGTCCCATAGAGCTGCTCAGACTTACCCTGGGGGTTAAGTCTGGCTGGTAATCACTTTCTCCTTCCCCCCGCTTCACAGGGGAAGGGAGGAGAGTGGCCGGTGTGAGGGGCCAATGTGAAATGCGTTCAACTAATGACTTCCCAACATGGGAGGCAAAAACTTCATGAATCAACTTTACTGTCATCCTCAGCATGTCGTTCAATGTGTCCTGTAGCATCCTAGGAATAAAGGGAAAAGGGCCCATGAGAGAGAAGTTGGAAAGATAATGAAAGTCCAGCCAAGGAGAGTTTTCGGGGTACATTCTATGATCTACACATGAAAGGCACTTGGGACCCAGCATTCTTCATCTGAAACCTTACTGTGCTACCCTCAAATCTATGAGTAATAATAAAAAGAAAAATCCCTCGGCTCCCCTATATATTATAATTCTGAACATTCCAATGAGGCAAAAGGTTTCCAAACCCTGCTCCCAGGGGTCGAATGACCTCAGATTGACCTCAAATCCCAATGATGTACCTGCTTGGACCCTTTCCTCGCAGTGAAAAAAGCATCACAGTTCTTCCAGCGACATTTCAGAGTCTGAAAGTTTGGGTTTGTATGGTCAGTCAGCAAATGTTGTTTTAAGTGATCTACAACACCAAATATCAGAGAGCAACCATGCCACTGGAGAGAAACAGAATGAGAAAGTTAAAAAGGGTACCAGAAACATGCAAATAGAACATTCCTACTTGTATACCATAAATTTGATGGAAACAAAAAGTAAGCCCCTTATTATTCTTGGCTAGCAAAACAAAGCCAGAGACAACCAAATTAATGATCAATATGACAAGGAACCTTGAAAAGACTGGGAAGTCTTCTGACATTTTGGTATTTTAAGAAGACAAAGCACTAAGTTAGCCAGTACATTAAGTTAGTAAATATGTATAGACAAGTTACAATAAATTTCAGTTTATATCATACTTATTCTTTATCTTGCTATCACAAAATTAGTTTCTTTGTCCATTTATTTAAAAAGACAAAGAGCATTCCTGTGATACTAAAAGGGCTGTTTTGAACAATTCTAAGAACTACTGACTTGTAAACTTAAAGCTAAAAGTGCCTGATTAGAAAGAAAAAAAATTGTGAAAATATGTGTTGTAGAAAACTGTTTGCCATGGAAGCTGGCTTTCCACAAAATCTTTATCACCTGAATCACAGTCTTGTGATTATCTACTTTTTTAAAACTATAATTCTACTTCTCAATGTGACTACATTCCATTTGTTAGAAAGCATAAGGACTCTTTGTCTTGGCTTTTTCCCTACAGGCTTGCTTGTAATAAATCTTATGATTCTGATTCTAACATGTTCATTTCTAAAATGTAATACAAATTTGAGCATTTCCTCTGTCAGTACCTCCCATCTCTCTAGCTTTAAAACCAGACAGTATTTTCCCCATTTCTCTAGATAAGCTAACTCTGTATTTGTATGCTCTGCATCCTGTTACACTAGACTGGCTTTTCTTCAATGAGAAGACTAAAAAGCAAACAGTAATGTGTAAAAAGCTGCAAAGTAATTAAGCTGTGGGCAAGCCCAAAATCAAATTTTAAAATGGAGTTTATCTATCAATCTGAAAAGGTTAGGGTTTAGGGGGAAATAAATTCAGTGTCATAGACTTTTCTTTGGTCACTGATATTAGAACTGATGAAACAAATTAAGGCTTATAAGGAGTAAGTGTGAACATTTTGAGGGTTAATCACCTGCACACACCCCCAAATAAAACTACGCAATTTAGCCTAGAAAGCTGAAGTTTAACATTTCAAGAAGATAAATTTTTATTTGCCTACCCCCCCCCCCCAAAACCAATGAGAACACAAACCAAACTATTAATATGTGTAATCCGTAAGGAATGGGTGTAGACTGGGCAGGTAAGGAAAAGAAACACTTTTACTTTTTCATATACTTATGCACTGTTGATATATTTGTAAGGATGTACTGACTTTATAATAAGACAAAATAAAAACCACCAGATAGATAACCTGAGTGGAGGGTATTTAAATATACCTCATTTCCTACCTTAAAACAGATTTTCCATTAAAGAACTATAGAAAAGCATCAATGTACAGTTTTTAAAAATAAGCTTCCTTGTCCTACAGTAGAATGCATAAAGTTGATGCTCAAACAGAAAACAGCTACCCTGATGACAATGAAGGTCTTATAAATCAGCCTGGAGTTAAGCAACTCCAAACGGTTTCATTCCTTACCCAGCAGCGGTAATTCTGCATCAGATTTAGCCTCACGGCCTGAATGCTGCCATCGTAACAGCCAGTATAAATCTGGAGAAAGAGGTTTATCATATCAGACCAATACACACACACACCAGAACACAACTATGAAACATCCTCAAAATAAGAGTCAAAAGCTACTTATAGCAACTTAAGAAAATATTGACACTAAACCAATACCAGCCCCATGGTACTACAATGGGAAAGTATCCTCTAGATCTTTTCTTCTAGGCCCTTTGAAGCTGTGCTCCTTCCAGAGCTGCTCTCGGGACCCTGGCCAACAGCAAAACTGGCAGGGCTCAGAGGCACCACCTACACTTTAACTGGCGCAGCTATGGCTTCCACTGGGCATTACAGATTAGGCATCTGTATTTCATTGGAACACAGGGTTCTACTACTCAGAGTTGGAAAAACCATCCATTCTTGTTCAACCTCATAATTTAAAAATAAAATAAGTCAAGGATTAGCAGGGTTAAATGAGTTAGCTTCTACTTTTAGGCATGCTATAACTATGTCATACTAGCCAAAACTCCTGGCTCCAATATTCTGTTCCGATCATAATGTCTCTGGAAAAAGCACTCTTTTTAAAAAAACATCTTAAATTTATCTTCTACTTAATGGTGCTATTAGATTTTTATTGCAATTATTTAGCTATTAATAGAAAATGAAATATTCAACAATATTACTAGGTTTTATCTTGATAACATTATGCCAAGAAATAGAACGGCAATCAATAATGAGGCATATCAGAAACAGATGTCATTTTTGGAAGTGACAAGTAGTAACATTATCATCAGTTTGTAGAATTTTTAGTAAATACATTCAAAGGCAAATGTGTGACATGGCAAATAATACTCACCATACTTTTATGGATGGTCATACACATAATCATGTCTTTGTGTCCTCCATAAACTTGCAATCGATCATGGGACTTAGGGGGAGGAAAAAAACAAAAAGAGAATTAAGGTTATTTACACCTTGTGTTTAATTAAAGCATAGTCCCTGAAGGCCTTTGGCAGGTTTAAAACTACACATGAGGCACCTGAGGATATGTTTTTGGTTGTTTTTTTAAATTGATTTTTAGACAGAGACGAAGGAGAGAGAAACATCAATGTGAGAAGCATTGATTGGTTGTCTCTAGTACATGCCCAGGGATTGAACCTGCAACCTGGGTATGTGCCTGACCAGGAATCAAACCTGCAACCTTTTGGTGTATAGATTGATGCTCTAACCAACTGAGCCACCCAGCCATAGCTCAGTAGCATTTTAACAGAAATATAATCTAGCCCTAGCTGGTTTGGCTCAGTGGATAGAGCGTGGGCCGGCAAACAGAAGGGTCCTGGGTTCGATTCTGGTCAAGGGCATGTACCTTGGTTGCAGGCTCCTCCCAGGCACAGGCCCTGGTCAGGGTGCATGGGAGGCAACCAACTGATGTGTTTCTCTCACATGGATATTTCTCTCTGTCTTTCCCTCTCTCTTCCACTCTCTCTAAAATAAATGGAAAAATATCCTGGGGTGAGAATTAAAAAAAGAAAGAAAAAGAAATATAATCTAGCTCTAGCCAGTTTTGCTCAGTGGTTAGTGTTGGCCCATGGGAATGAAGGGTCTCAGGTTCGATTCCCAGTCAAGGGCACATACCTCGGTTGCTGGCTCAATTCCTAGCTTCGGACAGGGTGCATGCAGGAGGCAGCCAATCAATGTGTCTCTCCCACATCCATGTTTCTCTCCCCCCAGCCCCCGCAACCACTCCTTACCTTCCACTCTCTAAAAATCAATGGAAAAATATCCTTGAGTGAGGATTTAAAAAAGAAAAGAAATAAAATATACTGTAATGGCAATCTTTCTAATAAGTCCTCCTCCTAAGGGAGGATGCCGAGAACCAAATCCAGCATGTGATAATTACAAGAGTTCCATCAAAAGGTTCATGGGACTTGGTGGGCTCAACAAGGGTGAGCCACATATGTAATTTACCTGTTGGAAACAGATAAACGGCACTTTCCCCAACCTGAATGGGATTGTTAACTGCCAGACAACTCAGGGCATTTTATTGCCTTCTGTTGGCCAAACACCTGAACAGCTGTAGGCTATTCCCAAAACTGACAATCTCTGTAAACCCTTTGATACCTTACCCTTTGAAGTGTATATTTCCACCTTGCCATGGGACGAATTGTGTTTAATAAAAGCAAGGGTCCTGAGACAAGGAGAGTCTTCTAGCTCCTTCAGCTGAAGCTTCTCTGACCCCCAATGCCTTTCAAAACTATCTTTCGTCGTCCATGGACTCTTTAATCATGTACGCGCAGCCCCTTTCTCCAGAATGGTGAACCCTTTGTAAGGCTGGGAAAAGAACCCCGGCAGGAGGAGCTGGTAATTGGAATGAATACAACCAATTTCTGTAGTTTCAAAGTCTCCAACTTCAAATTGCATTTAAGGAGAACTAGATGGGTTTTAGAGACTGCAGTTGCTGTCCAGAAACCATTTAAATTTTGATACCTATGAGACTGACTGACCATGCATCTCAGAGCAGCGTTTCTGAAGCACAGTCCGTGAATCAGCTGCTTCATAATTACCTAGAGTGCCTGTGAAGAATGCAGATTCCTGGGTCCCAACCCAACCTTACTATATTAAAATGTCAACAATCAAATCTAAGTAGACAGTCTCCCCAAATCATTCAAGCAAAATACTGGATCTAAATTCTACCTGCAATTCGTAGACACGAACAAATTTATCCAGGCAAGCAGTCACCATCACTTTTCCTAGGATGTTCACCACAGTCACTGCATGATTGTGACCTTTATAGATCCGCACGAGCTCCCCAGTCTGCATCGGGAGAGAGAGGAGTCAGTAGACTTTCCAGATATCTTCCTGCTTTGAGATTTATGATTCTCTAATTCTAAAAGTTGTAATTCTGAGGCTTCTTGTACAACCACATAGCTATACTAATTTTAACAGCTGAAGTACTCTCACAAGCATTTGTTTCCCACGCAAAATATATGAAATGTATCCTGATGGAGAAAACTTAGTGTCATAGGAAAAGAAGGTTCACAGCTCTATCTGTATGTATTTTATAGCTTTCAAAGTACAGCTGACCCGTGAACAATGCAGGGGTTAGGGGCGCTAGCCACATGCAGTTGAAAATCAGCATGTAACTCTTGACTCCCCCAAAACTTAAGTTGTCCCTCAGTATTTATGGAAAAATGGCCCCAATACCCTAAAGATACCAAAATCCTAGGCTCATGTCCCTTATATAAAATGGCACAGAACAATGCATACAGTCAGCCCTCCGGATTCATAATCACAGATCAAAAACAGCATAGGTATTTATTATTGGGGGGGGGGGGGGGGGCGGAAATCCACATATATATGGACCCAAGTAGTTCAAACCTGTATTGTTCACAGGTCAACTATATTTTCACTTTTATCATTTCATTGGATCTGGGTAAGTCCCTGAGGACTTGGATTATCCCCAGGTTTACAGACCAGGAACTGGGCTTCAAAGAGTTGCCTCTGTGACGTGAGTAGAGTCTCTCAGCCGTTTTCATTAGTTCTATTTTAAACTATATATGATACCCACTTTCTTAGTGCCACAGATGCTCAATTTATCTCATTTAAATGCAGCATTCAAACTACACCTTACATAAACTTTGAGTCTGTCCCCTATTAAAAATTTTGATGAGGTCAGAATTTCTATGGTGCTCAATATTATCTAAGAGCTCATGCATAGGGATTATTATTAAGCCTCTCACTGGAAAAGGGGCTTAATTTACATTGTAGGAGATCTGATGAATCCTGCAAGCTTTAACCACCACTCTAGTAAAGATTTCTTTACACCAACAGTGCTTACGTGAATGTTGTGGGCATGGACTGACTGATCACTGGAGCCACTGAACACAAGGTCATTCACCACCTTAAAGAAAAGAATTCAATGAGTTAGATTTGGTACAAGGTTCTGAGTTTCCTCTGTCACTTGCAATGTATATTGGTGAATTCTAATTTTGATAAGCACAGACTAGGTATAAAACCAATTTCTCAAATTTTCTGAACTGAAACTCATGTCCTATTACCAGGTACTCTGATGAATTGACAGTGTATTATTGGGTCTGTTACCTCTTCAGAATGATTAGAGAGAAGGGCACTAGAATATATCTATATTCTATAGTAAAATACACTTTTATTGTTTCTAAGTTAACGTATTAAAAAAAAGTAGCACATCCCTTGGTGACCCAGGCCTGAAGAAAAGGATTGTAACATTCTTCCTCTTTTCTAAATAAGGCATTAGACAACATGGAAAAGGTCATTCAAACCCTCCTATTTGTGCCAGACAACTAGCTCCTGCTGTCCTGCACTGTACTTGCCTTCATGCAGAGAATAGTTTTGCTGTGGCCCTCCAGAGTTCTGAGGAGGAGTCCATTCCGCGCATCACGTACACTAATGGTACAGTCATAAGACCCCACAACCAGCAGCTTTCGGGCACCTTCCTGAGCTGTGGCTAGACAGCTAACTGCCCGAGGGCCATGGCATTCAAAGATTTCGAGTCGTTTGTTGTTCTGAAAAATAAGTCAACATAATATGGAGTAAATGCAACTTAGCTGGTAAACCTCAAAATCAACTAACCCAAATTGCTCCCTTAACACAAACTCTAAATTCTTTTACCTGTACTTAAGTTCTCTTACCCATTCCCTAACCTGTAACTTCCCACCTCTGCCATTCCTGTGCCAACTCTTTGTGTTCGTGACTCTCTCTGCCCCATTCCAGTGGGGCAAACTCTCACCTTGAGTTCATTTCTAACTTCAACACTGTCCTGATCATAATTGGAACTTGGTTCTCTTTTTATGCCCTCCCTCCCTCACATTAAGTTAATGAAAATGAATGATCACCTTTTTTCATACTCTAATATATTTTCTATGTCACAGTCGCAGGAACTCCTTCACCATATTTTTTTCCCAAGTTGAGAAAGACTTTCTTAGACAATTTCAATAAGAGTATGTCCTTCTCCACCTCTCTGCTATTCTGATGTTCCTGACTTCTAGTTCTATGGCATCTCTCAGGATATCTTCTAGTGGAGCACAGAAGCCTTTGTATCAGTCAGAGTCCCATGGTCACATCGTGAATTCCCAAACATTCCTTTCTCTCAGATTTCAGATTTGTTTCCCTCATCCCACACCAATCTTGTTCATAAAGTCTCCCACTTCCCCAAAACCTCAAAAAATGTACTTGAGGTGCATGCATGGGGCAAAACTCCCAGAAACTAAATAAACACAGAGCAGCACAGCTGGGGGCCGCCCACAGAGCTAAGCAACGATTTCAGCCACCCCGAGGTGCTAAGGAGACAGACTGAGAATTCAGCCCAATGGTGGAAAGACCCTGGTAAACTGCCCTGGCTTTCAAGCACAGCATTCTAGGAGTCCGGCATATCAGAAAAGGCCCAGCCCTAAGAAGGCTTCAAAAGTCACCTCTCTGCAGAGTCTCAAATCTCTGCCTTGAGGTCCATCTTCTCTGGTTTTTCAACCTTTTAAAGACTATTTGAATTTCTTGTCATCATCTTTCAACTAAGATGCTCCTAACTTCTATCTACCTTCAATACATTAAGCTAATAAAAGAGAAAAGAATTAAGTAATTATCATTGATTAAAATAGTTTAAAATTATTCTTTCTTCTTTATTTCTATTGCCCTAACCCAGTGGTCAGCAAACTGCGGCTTGCGAGCCACATGTGGCTCTTGGCCCCTTGAGTGTGGCTCTTCCACAAAATACATGGCCTGGGCAAGTCTATTTTGAAAAAGTGGTATTAGAAGAAGTTTAAGTTTAAAAAATTTGGCTCTCAAAATAAATTTCAATCATTGTACTGTTGATATTTGGCTCTGCTGACTAATGAGTTTGCCGACCACTGCCCTAACCAAATCTAATCTAGGCTGTTAGCACTTCACATCTGGAATAAAAAACCCTCCCTAATTACCCTTCTGTGATCTATTCCTATCAAGTGAACCAAGTAACTTGGTGCTTGGGTATATGTGCTAGCTTCTTAAAGACAGAGACCATGATGTATTTTTACAGCTCTTATATGAATGACAGTATAATTGGGTGTAACATAGTAAACATTCTAATATGTCTACCATGCTGCTAAAAGATGACCAGATGACCTTGAGATATATCGCTATAACACAGTAGTAACCAAACCCATCAATTCCATCTCTTAGATTACATCTCTTATCCATTCTCTTCTCTTCATCCTCAGTCTAACCTTTCATGTCAGCTTCTGTTAGAAAGCCTCCCTGCGTCTACTATTACCAGTATTTTCCAATCTTATCAACTCCAGAATGACTTCTTCTAAAATACAAATTGGATCATGTATCTCATTCATTAAAACCTACAAAATGAAGTCCAACTTCATTAGCAAAGCACACAGGGTCATCAAGAATTGGTGCCTACTCATTTCCTAAGCCTCATCCTTGGGTCTAGCACATAACAGATGCTCAATAAAGGTTCGCTCAACAAATGAATCTATCTTTGAGTTAGGAAAGGATGAGGTCAAGTGGGCATGAAGACAAACCTTTGACTTAGTTCACTTTATAGAACAGGGTACCCTCATGAAACCCCAAATCAGTTCCAAATCACATCAGTGTCATACTCAAAGGAATTTAAGCTCATTTTTCAGGGTGTCATTCCTAAAAATGAGATAGACTAGTTTAACTTGTGACTCATTATTTGGCTCCAAATCATCAGGCTAAGTTTAATTTAGTAGTTACATTTTGGTGCTGGCACGCTTAGGTCTGTACAGACAGAATGTAGGAATTTATATCACTTACACCCAATGATAACAGTTTTTGAGTAGTGGTTAATCCATTGCTTTCTCACGTCAGTAAACAAGAAAATGTCTGTCTTCCACTTCTTCCCCAACAATCTTCCATTTCTTTCCACACACATCTCACACTATTTTCAAGTGGCATGGGAACTCAGCCTTCTCCCCCCAACCACTAACCTCTATGTTGAAGGTAACCACAGTGCCATTTGCTAGTCCTGCATAGAGGATTCGCCATCGACTGTGAAGGCAGAGGACGCGGTCGTCCAGCTGTAACTGCTCCATACACTCTCGTGTCTGATAAAAGTACACAACCCCTAATCAGCAGAGGTTAAGCAAGCAAAATGTGAAACCCCCTTCTGAAAGCAGAGTATGAAATGATTTTATGAGGAAAGAGTAGTATCATCTATTTTGTAGAAGGCCATCTTAAATATTTTTTCTTCTTTGAAATATGTGGCCAAAGACTCTCAAGCTATAGGTAATAACAAAAACAAATGTAAATTCTATAATGTAACCCATATTTCTAATATGGAATGTAGAAATTTTTCACGGGGCACTAGGAATCGAGTATTAACCTCTTAAATTAAGTAGCCAAAGATAAAGTTAAAGCTGTATTTGACATCTAAAAGGAAGTTGTATATGTAATTGCATTAATGAAATACGTGCTTTCCTGCCATTGATTCTCTATTTTAATAGCTCCCAACTGTCTCGTTCAAACCAGTGTCAGGTTAGCCGATCCATAATTACCTATACCTTTAAAATATATAGAACCCCAAGCTTCACATCCAATCATTAGATTCTAATTCAGTAGGCCTTGGATTATGTATTTTTTTAAATGTCCTTAGAAATTTTGATGCATATCCAGGTTAAACAAGCACTGTTTAACCTGACCTTCAAGAAACAATTTTGATAAATTTCCAGAACTGGGTTATATTAGCAAATTTAATTACCTAGAACCCAGAATAGGGCCAATAACACACTACGTGCGTAAGATTTATTGTTAACGATACCAGGCAACTACATGCCCAAATGTGGCTTTTGGAACAGGTCTGGACAGAGAGGTTAAAGCCAGGGGGTTTCAGTGGGTAGGATGTGACCAGCTGTGGGTAGGAGGTGACCGGCTGTGGGTAGGAGGTGACCGGCTGCGGGTAGGGGGTGACCGGCTGCGGGTAGGGGGTGACCGGCTGCGGGTAGGGGGTGACCGGCTGCGGGTAGGAGGTGACCGGCTGCGGGTAGGGGGTGACCGGCTGCGGGTAGGGGGTGACCGGCTGCGGGTAGGGGGTGACCGGCTGCGGGTAGGGTGTGACCGGCTGCGGGTAGGGGGTGACCGGCTGCGGGTAGGGGGTGACCGGCTGCGGGTAGGGGGTGACCGGCTGCGGGTAGGGGGTGACCGGCTGCGGGTAGGGGGTGACCGGCTGTGGGTAGGAGGTGACCGGCTGCGGGTAGGGGGTGACCGGCTGTGGGTAGGAGGTGACCGGCTGTGGGTAGGGGGTGACCAGCTGTGGGTAGGATGAAGAGCTGCGGGCGGTGGAAGCGCTTGTTTTCTTCTCCCAATCTTCTCTCGTGCCTAAGAGAGCCAGTCTTTCAAAGTTTTCAGTTTCTCCCATAAAATTACAAATATAAATGCCACACATTAAGTTGTAAAAAAAAGACAGTAACTGTTGCCTCTGATTAGTGCAACCTTTTCGTAATTTTATAGAGGAAACTAAATTCTATATAATGACTTTTTAAAAAAGAACTATTGGCACATGCAACATGAACTTCAGATATTATGGTGAGCTAAAGCTAATACATGCAGTATTGTTTATTTTGATGAAGTTCAAGCATCTATCTATAATGATAGATGCAAAGAGAAAGTGGGAAGGAAGAAGCATCTGTCTCAATGTCTCCACTCTACATAGTATAAACATAGCCAGAGCCGGTCAATATTATCACTTTCGATTTCTCTGAACCCGCTTACCTTAACATTATAGCAGTGAATGGTGTGATCACTGGAACCAGTGTAAAGAGCAGCATTCTTCCCAGAGGTTTGAGTAACCAGGAGGCAGTTCACTTTTGAAGTATGGCCCTCAAAGACACCAACGCATTTCCGACTCTAAAGTCAGGCACAGACCAGATTATTACTTATGGATATAGAAGGATCAGATACTGCCTTTCCTCAGCAAAAAAATGCTAACACATAATAGTTCACTGCTGCATCCTCAGTGCCTAGGAAAGTGCCTGGTACACAAACAGTGTTCAGTAAACATGTGATCAATAATGCCCAGCCAGTGGTCAAATGCAGTAAGGTACTTCCAACTATGTCAGCTGAGTCATACCAAAAAATACTTAGGGCAATTCACTATAAGGTTGGTTAGAATTTTAATTAATGCCTAGGGCAAGGCTCTCCAAAACACAGACCAAAGATCTACCAAATCCAAACTAAGGCTAATTACCTAGACAAATTCCTTCATTTGATTCAGTAGCTTATGAAAATGTTCCATAATTTCTAAAACATGTCAGGTGTCATCACAGATCCTAGTGGTCCAGGTGTGGTTTCATAAGGGGACAGCCTAATAGTTATCTGTGCTATCTCTGAGATCTATTTAGAATATACACATATGCATATACTTATCTTGCAATTCAGAGTTAGAGCCAATCCCCCAAACCTTACACTCATACTTCCTGGTACCATTGCTTCTTTCCGTCAGTGATCCCTTTTGCCCCTCAGGTCATTAGGCTAAAGGAACCTATATACTTATTGCCTACAGCAAACACATTTTCTTGGTCCATCATCTAACCTTTTGATTTTTCAGGAATTCAGCAATTTTAAATACATTCACAGAGTTTGTTCGGACAACACAGTGTTCCTAAAGTTTCTTGGCTATCATTATTGATAAACAGATTTGGTTTAACATATACCAAATTCAACTCTCAAAAATTCATTCTATGAAAATTCAGAGAAATGGGCATTAGATTATACTAAGTGTGTGTAGTGGAAGACTGTTGCTCTCTTTAATAACTTGCACAACTAATCAACTATCAGGGAAAATGCCTCCTCTAATACTTCCCCAGTAATCTTTTTACTCCCCTATTATATAGCAGCCATGCAACTGACCTCATCACAAACTCCAGGGATCTGACTAGCCCACGTCTATTGTTGTAATCCCACCTTCCTTTGCCAAGTGCCAAGTGCTTATTCAAGGAATGATGCCCGAGACCCTTGTTTGGTGGTGGGAGGAAAAAGAAACCCCAGCAGCTCCTGGATCTATTTGTGAGCAGGAGAACACCTTGGGAAGAGGTGATATGTAGAAGGTAGAGTGGAGACACAGAATAAAAACAAGTTCCCAGGGACCCTGTGGGGCAGCTGGACCAACTTTACCTAAAGTTAGTCTAAATCCCATCCATATCTAGACAGCAAATAAGGCCCCCTATTGCTATGAGATGGAGTTTCTAAAACCTGCAACTACCAAAAACATTCAAATTGCTGTATCAACTTACCACCAGATTGTAAGCTCGCACAGTTTTATCTGCTGAACAGGTATAGAGCAAATTCCCAAATATCTGAATCGCATTCACTGCAGCTTGGTGCCCTTCAAAACTCCCTTCTGTGGGCTCATCATCATCTCCTGGCTCTGAAGATATTTCTAGAAAACAAGAATATGCTTCATAAACATGTCCACTGTGTCTGAAAAGATACTCAAAAATTAAAACCATTACATAACATGGTGGCCCCTGAGTTCTCCTGAGAGTTCTTGTCACAAAATACCACGGTTTTCATTAAGATCTTCATTATGAAGATTTCACAGTGAGAGAAAGCAGGGAAGGCCTTTCACTTAAGAAAATGATACTTGTATAATGAGTTTTTGAGTGATAACAGGAAGGCACCAAATATCTGTCACATACAGTTATTTCATTGAGCAAGACATTATTCTTTAAGCAGTTCTGTCTCAAAGCAAAAACCCCTGGAACCAATGAAACCTTAATACTAAATAACTGAATAGATGAGAGAGCCAGGTAAGAGAGATGGGTGTAAGAAACTGAAAAGTAGGATTTGAGGATTTAGGAATACCGTAACTGCTGGTCAAAGTAATCCTCTTGATGCTAACTCCTACCCCCTATCCTATAAGTATATTTAAGCAGATTTAAACCCTGGCTCTAACATTTACAAGCCTTTTCTCTGTGGTAATTTAAATAAAACAGAACCACCAAATACCTGAAGAGTTCTTCGATCCTTTTATGGAGGAGATGACGGTCTGAGTTTCTGCCACACTACAAAACAATAGCAAAAGTCTTCTTAGCATCTGTGTGAACAGGACAGGTAGTAAAACCCAAATTTTTCTGACTCAAAGTATTGTTCTAATCAATGGGCAAAGTAACAATGATGAGATGATTTTTCCATCTGAAATTTCTATATGAAAGGAAATAAAAGTACAGTAAGTATTTATAACACAAATGAGAAAGCAGCAAATCTCCATTGCCAAGTTTTTGGGTTTTTCACATCTGCAATGCCTACAGATTTTCTATAAATTTGATTCTTTTAAAAGTTCTGAGTCATAACAGAAAGTTCTATTTATTTTTTTTTTTTTTTTTAAGAAAAGAAGAATGGTCCCAGTGGGTTTGGCTCAGTGATAGAGTTTAGGCCAGCAGACCAAAGGGTCCCAGGATCCAGGATTGATTCCGGGTAAAGGCACGTACCTCGGTTGCAGCCTCCTCCCCAGCCCGGGCCCTGATAGGGGTGCGTGCAGGAGGCAACCAATCAATGTGTTTCTCTCACATTGCTATTTCTCTCTGTCTTTCCCTCTCTCTCTAAAAATCAATGGAAAAATATCCTCGAGTGAGAATTTTAAAAATAAATAAAAGAATGGTGAAAACTGTTCTGATTGGACCAATACGACATCCCTACCTTACAGGGATACCGTCTTTATAGCGAGTGCCAATCTCACTGGTAGAGCTAACTTCATCACAGCCAGAACGAGAAGTTTCTAATGAGTGTTGCTCTGTGCAGTTCCAAATATCCTTCTTTGATGGGCTGTCTGGCTTCTCCTCTCCAGATTCAGAGGAATCAATGGCCACTACTTCTAACTGAGGGTTAGGAAGTTCTAGGACTTCCAGAGAGGAGTCACTATCTGGCTCATCCCTGACACTCTCTTGTTCAAGTCCAGTTCTGCTATCTTCCCAGGTGGAGGTTGTTACTTTCCCTCCTTTGGTTGCCTTTCCAGTTTTTACTTTCCTCACAGGTTTAGCAGTAAATACATCTTGTTCGGTGTCACTGTTCTCAGGAACATGGGCGGCTCGCAGAGTTTTCTTCTTCCTAAGTTTCTTCTTTTTCTTGTTCCCCCGCGTTTCAGCTGATGTCAGAGTAGACTCTGCTTGTTCAGGCTGGTCAGCGGGAGAGAGGGACTCCTTCTCTAAAGGGGTCTCTGAAGCAAAGAACAGTCTTGGAAAAGAACTGGTACAGGCTTCAGACCCACTGTTGCCTTTGCTTGGCTCTTCACCTTCTTTATTTATGCTAGGAAGACCAGCTGATTGGGAAGAGAGAGCATTTTCCCCGTTTCTGGTACTTCCTTGCTCCACAGAAAGCCTCAGTTCTTGGCTTGGCTCATGGAGATTTTCTGTTAGCTCTGACAAGGACAATGGTGCAGGGAGGGATGCATCAACTGAACGACGGTCACTGACCTCTCCTGAATAGAGAAGGAAAAAATTATGGCACCTTTTTGTGTCTGCTATTTATAGTCATAAACTGCAATTATTTGTTACTGGTTGAATCGCTAACCAATAATGACATTTCAATGACATATTAAACCATGGCTTTTGAAGCTGTTCTCTCACCCCTCAATTTCCCATAACTGACATAAATGTCTATTACACCACTTAGTACACTTTGCCTTGCTCAATCTCACGAATAACACGCATGTTTTACACCCTACAAAAGCTCCTTATGGGCAGGAATTGTTTCTATCAATCTTTTTTCCTTGTTTCTTATTTGAAATATCCACATATTGAACATCATGTTCTATTCTTAGTAGACACTAAAGTATCTATTTAACCAAAGTGCATTTCTTCTTAATTTTCACTATGCATTTTACCTGTACATCATCCAGTTTAGCTATATACTAGTAGTTAAAAAGTCAGCTGACTTAAAAATGTCTATTTTCTTTGACTGAGTTTTTTCATGTCTATAAATTTAAATTGATGAAATAATCACATACTCAAAAGACATATATAACATGTTACACAGAATCCTAAAAACAAGGAAAAACAACATTGAAAGGAAATTAAATAAATATTGCACAACCAGATTATTACGCAACTTCTCAAATATTATGCAACTAGTAAAATAAAATATTTTAGATTATTTTTATGACACAGGGAAATGATCATGACATATTAAATAGAAAAAAGCCAAGTTATAACAGATTACAATTTGTCCTTTGTATAAAGTCTACATGTACACACAAACATGTAAGATTTTAAAAAAAGACTAAAGCCCTGGCCAATGTGGCTCAGTTGGTTGAGAGCATTACCCCATGCACCAAAAGGTACCTGGTTCAATTCCTGGTCAGGGCACATACCCACATTGTGGGTTTGGTCCCTGGTTGGGGTGTGTGTGTGGGAGGAAACCAATACATGTTTCCCTCTTATACTGTTTCTCTCTCTCTAAAATCAATAAAAAACATTTTTTAAAAATCCTGCCCTAACCGGTTTGGCTCAGTGGATAGAGCGTCGGCCTGCAGACTCAAGGGTCCCAGGTTCAATTCCGGTCAAGGGCATGTACCTTGGTTGTGGGCACATCCCCAGTGGGGGGTGTGCAGGAGGCAGCTGATCGATGTTTCTCTCTCATCCGATGTTTCTAATTCTCTATCCCTCTGCCTTCCTCTCTGTAAAAAAAATCAATAAAATATATTTTAAAAAATAAATAAAATCCTTCCCTACTTTGATATTATAAAAAAGACAAATAATACAAGTTGTCCCAAAAAAATGTATACACACTTTGAATGATTATAAAGTCAGTGTTTATTAACATACAGTTCATTTTCAAACTATAAAAGAATCTACAGAAATGAATAATTTTTTTGTTAATGCCTGTTTTCAAACTGGTGACCGTTCTGGTCCAGGCATTGCTGATAACGCGAAGCAATGGAATCGCGAACATCAAGAATCATTTCGTTCGATATTTGTGCACCCTCAATCCGTCGACTGTTGCTGGTTTTGTACCGTAAACATTTATGTATCCCCATAAAAAAAAAGTCTAGTGTCACTTTAGGATAAATTTTCTTTGGTCAAAGCTTAGTCTGGCTTCAAATCAGTTAAACCTGAAAAGGAGTGAAAATTAGGTGAGTGTATACATTTTTGGGGGACACCCTATACATATAACATATTTAGATTTCTAGTTTCCCAATTATTTACAATGAACATAAATTAGAGGATTTTTTATTCTTAAATTTTAAAATTGATTTTAGAGGGGGGGGGGGAAGGAGATGGAGAAAGAGAAAACATCAATAAGAGAGAGAAGCATCAATCGCCACCTCCACTGGGAATCAAGCTCGCAACCTGGACATGTGCCCTGACCAGGAATCCAATTGGCAACCTCTTGGTGCATGAGATGACGTTCAACTGAGCACACCGGCCAGGGCAACATAAATTACTCTTACAATCAGAATAAGAAAAAAAAAAATCGAATTAAAGTTGTTTTTTAAAAATTAGTTTAAAAGATCACTATATTCTTTATTACTAGTTTTTTAAAGAAAACACTAAATATCACCCATATAAAAGTAACAAAATTCAATATGAAAGACAATACATTTGATACAGATATCTAAATTAGTGTTGCAAGAGGTAGAGAAATAGAGTAATTCTTCGGAATTTTTATTTTGGCTTAAGAAATCACACAATGCGTTTGTTTACTTTTTACTTAACTATCAATATAGCACCATTGTGGCTATGCAAATTTCATGTAATATTTTAAGTTGCTCAGAAGTTATTTTCAAATGGTAACCAAGTGAGTGTTATTTTATGTAAAGACTAAAACTAAAAACCTTGGCTATTTCTCAAAACCATTCAAGTTCCTATTAGATGATTCTAAACCCCAGAGCCCCCTCTACCTTTCATCATGGCTACCTGGTTTCTCAGGTTTATGTTAACCCTGGCTTGCACTTTAGGTGATAAAGACAGTCAAGTGCTAAGAAGTTCAGAGACAATATCTTATCTGACTGAACAACATCAACCTTATTTATCACCCCAGAACTAAATAATTCTGCCCCAATCCTAATAAATGGAACTTTTTAGGTGCTAATACAAAATCAAATAAGTAATTCTATATCAGAGAAATGAAGGAAAAGTTATTGATATTTAAATAATTTTCCTGAATGAAGAAAACCTTAAGAAAAATTGTATTAACTGCAGTTTAATGAACAAGTACAATGTTACATCACTGATATAAAATTGCCCATTACAGGGTTGCCCTTAAATCAGAGAAAAATTTACATACTATTACCTTGCAGTAATTCCTTGGACACATTACAAGGAGAGCCTTGTGACACAGCATTCACATTATCTTCTTGTTCAGAAGACATAGGTTCTTGTTTAATCTGAATCGATGAGTCCGGAGCAGGAACACTGCCATGGGCTTGGAAAGTAGGAGATGTGGGTACTTGGCAAGGGACTCCTGTGGATGATGGAGGCTCCAGAAAAACTGGGAAGAAGGGGGTAGGCAGTAGCGTGGCATCAGCAGATGTTTGAGATCTACTGCTCCTCTGTTCTCGTGTAAGGCTACAGGGAACCTGGTATGGGCGTTCAGAAGGTTCGTATGTTTCTGAAATGGAATACATACATACAAAAAGCAAAAATGTTATCTGAAAAGTCACTTGTTTCTTAGCCAATATGTATTTTTAAAGATTATACAAGAATTTAAAGGTTCTCCTACTAATTCTTCAAAATAGATTGTCATATATTTATAAAACCACCAAGGCTATAGACAGAATAGGCATTAATAATCTAATTTTTCAGATTTTAAGTGACTTATCCTATCTAATAAGGAGGTCATCCTATCTAATAAAGAGGTAATATGCAAATTGACCATCACTCCAACATGCAAGATAGCCGCACCCATGTGGACACAAGATGGCCACCACAAAATGGCCAGCAGGGGATGGCAGTTAGGGGTGACCGGGCCTTCAGGGGAGGGCAGTTGGGGGGGAACCAGGCCTGCAGGGGAGGGCAGTTAGGGGTGACCGGGCTGGCAGGGGAGGGCAGTTGGGGGCAACCAGGCCAGCAGGGGAGGGCAGTTAGGGGCGACCAGGCCTACAGGGGAGGGCAGTTGTAGGGGACCAGGCCTACAGGGGAGGGCAGTTTGGGGCAATCGGGCTGGTAGGGGAGGGCAGTTAGGGACGATCAGGCTGGCAAGGGAGGGAAGTTAGGGATGACTAGGCCAGCAGGGGAGGGCAGTTAGGGGTGACCAGGCTGTCAGGGGAGGGCAGTTAGGGGCCATCGGTCCGGCAGGGGAACAGTTAAGACGTAGATCAGGCTGGCAGGGGAGTGGTTAGGGGGTGATCAGGCTGACAGGCAGAAGCGGTTAGGGGCAATCAGGAAGGCAGGCAGGCGAGTGTTTGGGAGCCAGCAGTCCTAGATTGTGAGAGGGATTTCCGACTGCCTGTTTAGGCCCGATCCCAATGGATCCCCCCTCTCCCCCCACACAAATTTCATGCACTGGGCCTCTAGTATAGATACTAATAGAAGAGACAAGATTTGAACCCAGGTGTTTTGATTCCTAAGCCAAGGCTCCTTCTGTAATATACTGTCTCCATTGCTAAGCATTTTGGGGATGGATGTACAGTCTTACAGACCTTTCAATAGAAGAATGAAACCAAAGAGACATGAGAAATCATATGATTTTTTTAATGACTTTTTCAATTCCCCTCTATAGAGAAAAAATAACAAGCTACAGAGGGCCCAATCCAAATACCTTGCAATCCCTGTAGAATTTGTATTCTATGGGTCCTCAGTGCACTCATCTCCATAGTTATCTAAAAATAAAGTATTTAGTTATGAATTTTCAAATCCAATTTGAGAGATTATCCATTTTCATCAAATGTTCCAGCTACTGTTACCTGCTGCTTGAGCATAAGAAGCCTCTGAACTTCAACATAAGCTGTCTGAAGTGCTGCCCGGGCTTGCAGAAGGTTGTTATCCATGCACTGCAACGACTTGCTTAGTTCTTCCTCCCTTAAAGAAATATTCAGCAGCTGGTCGACCTGAGAACGTTCTGCGAAAAGAAACCATAGCCTTAATACTGGAGACTCCTCTTTAGTATTTATTTAATAATATAGCTCCTCAGAACATGGAACTACATCAGTATCTAGAATAAGCCTTTATTTTTCCCCAATAGTACCAGAGACTCACTGATCATATAGTCAAGCCAGTTGCTGTCAGAACGGGAAACCAAAAGTGAGAATTGGTAAGATGAAGGTGCCTCAAAGGTTCAGGAGTACCACCACGTGGTACCATCTTCCTAATAACCATTTTCCACCACTACCCTTCCAGTGAAATCTTCGTCCCAAGCAAATCCACTGTTGCAGTTTGCACTTCCCTTTCTTCCTTTATCTACCACACTATTCACCCAGGGCTTTTGCATAGATTGGACCCCAGATCTGTTCTGCTTGCATTCTCCTCCCAATCCGTATTTTTCTAGTCTGTTAATTACATAGTTATGTTTATTAGAGAAATCTGCCTGAAGGAACTATAGCAAACTTTTCCATTACTATAGTAGAAAATCAAACTTTTTTGTTACTTTAAATAAAATGTTCTACTATATGTATTTGTCATCTTCGTTTGTCTTTTCCCCATTCAATATGCCGGGACCTCTTTCCTAAACACCAGACCCATATATCTAACTACCAACTTGGTATCTCTACCTAGGTGTCTCTAAGGTCCTTTTTAAAAATTAATAAATAAATAAATAAATAAAATGTTTTTATTGATTTCAGAGAGGAAGAGAGAGGGAGAAATAGAAACATCAATGATGAGAGACTGGCTGCCTCCTGCACACCCCCTACTGGGAATCGAGCCGGTAACCTGGGCAGGTGCCCTGACCGGGAATCAAACTGTGATCTCCTGGGTCATGAGTCAACACTCAACCACTGAGCTACACCAGCCAGTCCTTTAACTCAAGGGATCCAAGAAACTGGGGTCATCCTTGACCCCTACCTTACCCATCACATCCAATCCCCCAAGGCTCTTTCAATCACTTCCCGCACTAGCTCTCATACCGGATCAGGGTTAGGGTCAGTGTAAAGCAACCAAGATTCATAAAAAATGGAGACTAAAAGAAACGGATAAATGACCAAAATGGACAAAAATTTACTGAAAGCCTGTTCCTCTTTATCCCATTGAAAAGGCTCAATGAGACTTTCTGTTTTTATACTGAACTCAGTTTGTCCAAGATATGTATTAACTTTAGCTTACAGGTGTATGTGGCATCATGTATTTCTCCTACAGATGCAACTGTATGTTATGTATATAGTAGAAAATCAAACTTTTCCATGCACTAAGCAAGACAACAAAAGTGTAAAAAAAAATAATAAATGGGCAATCAGTGTTTGAAAACCACAAACTATACTCTGTGAAGTTGTAAAAAGGCTGAATTGCTAAAAGAACAATTTCCTTCTGCCAGAATATTCTGCACTATACCTTTCTTTCCTTTAATTTTCCTTCTTTTATTTTTTCTCTCAAGACTTGGGAGTTCAGGAGAAGATCCATCCTGAGGAAATACAGAAAATTGAATAATATTAAATATATAATGGCCATTATCCAGAGGGGGGGCGGAGAATTAGTTCTGAGATAGTCATACAATATTCTTTATTATTTTTACCATCACTAACAGGATAGTAATAGAAGTCTCCTGTACATGATATGAACTAAAATATTAGCTGAATAAATATATACATATGATTTTTTTTTTAATCTAAGGTCAAGTACCTTTTTAGCATTTTAGAGGTATTAAACCCCACAGGGCAGAGGCAAAGCATTTCATATCGTGGTAAAGCAAGACCTAGAAGCATGGACAAAACCAGTGATACATATATCTGATTTCATAGTGGCACAGTTTCTACTTTAAATTTCATCAATAAAATATTTACAATGAAAAGCTAAAGAGTCTATTGAGACAAGCCCTAAGGTATTGGCTTTGTCATAGAACAATCTCTCACCCAACTACAGTATGTAGCTCAAAGGGGGGCAGAGCTGGAATTTGAATCCAGGCCTACAGCCTAAGCCCTTATTCGCTCTGTTATATTATACTAGAGGTCTGTGCACAAATTCGTGCACCAGTGGGGTCCCTCAGCCTGGCCTGCAGGATCGAGCCGAAACCGGCTCTCCAACATCCCGAGGGGTCCTGGATTGCGAGAGGGCGCAGCCGAGGGACCCCACCGGTACATGATCGGGGCCGGGGGGATACAGGAGGTCTCCAGGGTGTGTCCAGCCCATCTCGCTCAGGCCAAACCCCAGCAGCAAGCTAACCTACTGGTCGGAATGTCTGCCCCCTGGTGGTCACTACACATCATACTAACTGGTTGACCAGTCAACTGTCTGCCCCCGGTTGTCAGTGCACATCATAGCGAGCAGTTGAGTGGCCTTAGCATATCATTAGCATATTACACTTTGATTGGTTGAACAGACGACCGGACACTTAGCATATTAGGCTTTTATTATATAGGATTGCCTCCGTATTAAAGGAAATAGCCCATTTTCTCACAGTGCTAGATTCCAGATTGTATTACTGTCACAATTCTTTCTTTTCAGAAAAGGTTTCTGAAAGAGTTAAGCAATATTAGCAACAGAGATGCCAGAACAGAAGTGGTGTCGGTGAAGGAACAGATTCTGAAAGGCCATGCTGGATAAATGAAGTACGAAAGATAGAGTAACAGAGACTACAAATATTTCTAAGGCTATGCTTATATAGATGCACTCCAGTAGTATTAAAACTTGGTGTTAAGCCTAAAACTACTAGATCCAACAAGCCTGCATGGCCTCTGAAGGCAAAACTAGAATGCCTTTCTTCAGCAGCTGTACAGAATGCATCATGGAAACAGATAAAGTTACAGCTGAAGATGTGGCTTACTCCTTGTCAGGTGCTATAAAAATGATTGGCTTGATGACTAATTTTAGAGATGACTTCATATTTTCCTAGTACTGTACAATCATATTCAATTACATCGAACTTAGTAGAATTACTCAGTGAAAGAAACCAGTAGAATAATCTGAAAGCAAGAGTAAGAACCTCACAAGTCTTCCATGCCAGAGTAGGGAGAACCACAACCCTAGACACCCAAAGAAAATTAAACCGTTAAATCTTCCTTACAACATCCAAGTCACCACATAAAATGTTCTACAAAAGACACATGGAATCATACTCACTCCAGTGGCTCTTCGTTTCTTTCTAATATTCTGACCATCATTTTGTTCAGCACCAGAGGTACAGCTACTATCTGTGCCTGCATCTGCCAAACTGGAGCCTGCCAGAGCTGAGGATGCATATGATGATAAAGAGTTTCCTTCTCCATTACTCTCCTTGGCACTCGGATTCTCTGAAGGTGGTCCAGAACTCGCCTGGCTGTTCAGGTCTTTTGTCAAACGCATCAAAGATTTTGCACAGTCAGAGGGTAACTGTGCACTGTGCCGCCTTCGAGGAGCAACATTTTCAGCCCTTTCACCTCTTCTTAGGGAGGCAGCCAGAGGTGTCACCTCCTGCTTAAGGCCCACGGTTGATTTTTGACTCTGTGCAGCCCTCAATGAGTTAGTAGGTGAAAAAATCTGCTGGGGCTCATTTTCTTTGCCTGCACCTTCCTCACTGAAGAAGCTATACACAGGCGCCCTGTCCATGATCACACTGCTCTCAGAAAGGCTTCGTTTCCTTGCCAATCCAGGAGACGAAGAAATGGACACATCTTCCCACTGGAATCCTTCTAGATTGGACAGATCAGGTTCCTCATCCAAATCCAAGACCTCTTGTTCATTTTGAACTAGAGGCACCATTTCTATGCCAAACCTTAAGAAAGAAAGAAAAAAATCATCAGTCCAACGTGGTTGAGAGAAGGGAGCACCACTGTGTGTTCCAGCCCCTACTGTGCACTGAAATGACAAACATAAGTAAGATGGTTCGGCCCGCGAGGAGCTCAGTCTGAGAGCTTTACGTAAATAACCAGTGTGAGTTTTGTATTGTAAGAATTGTAAAGCAAGACACAGATAGAAGTCTAAATTAGTGATTGTTACTAAATTAGAGATTAGTATACAGCGATGAGAATATGAGAAAGTAAAAATTGAGGTTTTTATTTAATATGGAGCTTGAAACCAACAAGTACATAATTTTAATAACAAACAAACCAAAACAAACAGAAATGTCTATTAGGCATTCACAAATGTCAGACATTATACTAAGAACTTTATATTTGTTTTTTGTTGTTGAATATGTCTTATTGATTTTTTAGAGAGAGGAGGAGGAGGAAGGAGAGAAACACCGATGTGAGAAATATCAATCAGTTGCCTCCTGTACACACCCGAATGGGTATGTGCCCTGACGTGAACTGTGCACAGGATGATGCTCAACCAACTGATCCACACCGGCCAGGGTAGAGCTTTACACAGGCAGTCCTCGGTTACGTCGGAGATCCGATCCTACGGTGCGACGTAATGCGATTTCCGCCGTAAGTCGGAACCCACCTACATAAGCACCTACGTCACTCACATGGCACATACACAGCCGTAATGAAGTGAAACAGTAAAAAAATTTAAAAGAAAGATAACAATTCCTAACCTTTTTCTTGTGGTAAATAAATAATAAAAAACATAAAGCACATTTGTACATACTTCAAAACGACAGAACTTTTTTTTTATAAATAAACGGGAGATGGCGACGTAACCACAAAACGACGTACGTCGAGTCCGACGTAACCCGCGGACGGCCTGTATTTGTAATCTCAACACTCACAAGTTATGGGAAAGGAAAAGGGGGTACAATAAATACATTATTTCAGTAAGGACAGAAATGTAACTGTAATCAGCAGGATGATGTTCAAGTAGCAAACCTGCTGAATGCTACTTTACCATTCAGAAAGTTTCGTACCTTAACATCAGATGATTAGCCAAATGATTACACAAGTACTTAAGAAAAAATACTTTGTGATCACATGTATAATGCCCAGAGTAAATACAAAAGGGTAAGATTCTAAGTAAAAGAGAATGAGAACTGCTATACTTAAAGTTGCATCACTCAATGAAGATCTACAGATAAGAATCAGATTTATATCTTTTTTAATGCTGTTACTTTCTGGCCCCTAAAACCAAAGTGCAGGATTTCTTTATTTTTTTTAAACTATGTCCTCAGCTCATTTCTCAGAAGTAGTGTGCTTCTTTTTAACCTAAATTTCCTGCTAGGAAACACTTTATTCCATTTGTTATAGAGTAGCAGTCACTCCGATAGTTAAACCCGATATTCACAACACATTTTAAAAAACTGATTATTAGAGGAAGGGAGGGAGGGAGGGAACAAGGGAGGGAGAGAGAAAGAGACAGAGAGAAACACTGATTTGTTGTTCCACTTATGTACGCATTCATTGGTTGATTCTTGTATGTGCCCTGACCAGAGATTGAACCCACAACTTTGGTGTATCAGAACGACGCTCTAACCAACTGAGCTACCAGGCCAGGGCACACATATTTTTTGCAAACATTTAATTAAATGTAACAAGAATTCTTCTCCTGACCAAGGTCAAAGGGTAAACTCTGAAGAGAAATGGATACTGAAAAGCAGCACATACCTGGGTAGGCCTTTGCCCAGCTCTTGCTTTTTCCTGGTTACTTGATGAATGACCTGTTCCCAGTTGACATTTCTCCGAGACGCATTTAGAATCTGCCGCAGGGTTGGCTTGAGCCCAGATTCCTTCTCTGTGTCACTCTTTCTATGGCCACTAATATTGCGAATGCGGCGAGCACTATTGAGGTTTGGCTCAGGAAGGTGTGCTCCAGTTTTGCTCTTCAAACTAATGTGCCGGGTGAGATCTCTTTGGAGTGACGCAGGAAAGCCCAGCTTACTTAGTTCAGGCAGGAGAAGGCCTGAGGGCTGAGTTATATCACTCTTTTGAAGCTCTGCATCCAAGCTAGTACTCTCAAAGCCCTCTGTTTCATAAGATACATGAGATTTAACAGACTCATCAACCTGTCCATCTTCTAGAGAGGTTTTTAAGTCTAGTAGTAAACCAGAGTGCCGACTGGCTACAGATGTCATTTGTAACTCAGATTCTTTCTGGTGAACTACTGACTCACATGGGGAAGTGGATAGTTTTCTAGGTGTTTTCAGGTTTTGGCGCTCTCCCTCTTTCTCATCAACATTTTGAGTGCTGCAGGATAAGACTTCTGTCGTTGCAGAATCCAGGGTTCCCATTTTTGTTCCATGCTTTTCCACCTCAGATATTTCTCCATCACTCTCATCTTCTAATGAGTGTACTTGAAACTCAATCTTCAAAGATCCTTTTTCAGACTCTTCTACATTCCTACTTGCTTTTTCATAGTTCCTGGTCCTTTTAGAAGTGCTAAGAAGCGGATCTTGCAATGACTCATGAAACTGTAGCACCTCTTTGGCTTTTTGTAGTGTATCACTTAAATTTTCATCAGATTCCCTCTGAGTGCCAAATCTATTTTTATTCCCTTTTAAAACACGAGGACATGAACTCTGCAATTTGGACCTGTAAGAAGAGCCATGATTGTCTTCCCCCTTGTGTTTGTTTAAGGAATTTGAATGTTTTCCAGGAAAAAAATAATTCGCTTTGGTGTTTTTTGAGGGATTCTTTGAATCTTGCTTTTGAGGGACTGATTTAGTGACTGGAATTGGAAGAAGTGGGGATTTTAATGATGGCATCTTATTTAAGTTATACGCTTGCTCAGGTTTTTCTGTAATGCAGTCAGAAGTGGCTTTGCGATTAAGAGATCCAGTATGAGTTTCTTTTTGTGCTTTCAATGTTGGGGAATTATTTGTTTCATCAATTTGGGACGCCTGTGTTCCTTGGATTAAGGTAAAATCAAAGAAAGGCTTATCTATCATTTCTGACTTGTTCCCAGTAATGTCTTTCATTCCTGGTTGTAAATCCTGAGCCTTCTGGGACGGGTAAGGAGTCCAGCGACGGTGCTTTTCCCTTGCGACACTGCTGTTCTTCCCACCAATTTTGGAAGCTATGGTCTCTGTCTGTTTAGTGGTTTGGCTTTCTGGCTGCTCAAAATTGAAGTCAAATAAGCTTTGTGAAGAAAATTTGTCACTTGTATATCCTTCAGAAGGACCTCTGTATATGGCAACTGTACTAACTTTGTCATTTTCTTGCCGCTGCCATTTATATCTCTCTTGATTGTATTTGTTTGACTTGGATTTCTTGTTCCATGGCTTAGCCATGTCTTCCATTTGACAGTTAGAATTTCTGTTTCTGCCTGGTTGAAATTTGTCTCCAGGACTACTGTAATTCCAACTATTTGTACTGCGTACATTGGATTTCCAGTTTCCGTTACTGCTGTTCACATGCCAACTGGAAAAGCCACCTGTTCCTTCAGAATGCCAGCTGGAATTCCTTCCTGTACCATTGTGATTCCAATCTACTGTTCCACTGTTTGAATGCCAACCACCTCCAGAATTACTATGGTTATGAAACCAAGTTGAGGAGCCTCCTGCAACACCCTTATGCCACCCTCTTGGTCCAGCACCATTCCTCAAAGAATGTGCAAAGCTGTTTTTCCTAGTATTACTAAAGCCATCTTTCTCCCACTTCCAATCCCGCTGAGGAGGTCCCCGATGATGCCATGCTGGCTGGCTGTAGCTTTCTCTGTCTTGGTAAGGAATTCTGTCTTCTCGTCTCCGCTGGAGCTGCCTGTCATCAGACTTTATTTCTTGGCTGCCACTGGAAGGTTCATCTTGTCTGAAAGAAAAAGTTTTCATTACTTATTTAAAGGAATTCTTTTACTTCCTTTAAAGGCATAACCCACCAAACTTCCCTTTGACCTCTCTCCCCTGTTACTTAGACTATTTTGTAATATAGAGTCCATTTTTATTTTTAATAGCAGTTACTGGCCAGGGCCAGCATTTTTTAAATAAAACCAATTATATTTTGCAGCTATGGTTAGTTACCATAATTAATACAATTTAAGTTCAGCTGCTCTTAATATTATGATTTCTCCAGTTGTTGGTTCTTTCTGGGAAAAAAAACCAGTTTCTTAACCTATTTTACATGGTAAGATTTTACTATGCATAATCATGTTCATTAATAAACACTTTCAATGACTGTTAGTGGAGAATGAAAACTTCTATGCACTGTTCCTATTCTTGAAGGGCTTACAACCTAGTTGATAAAATAAGGTCACAGAGTAAAATAGCACAAAACAAATAAGCAGTATAAGGCGTTCCATGTGCTATAAGGCATTCCATGTGCTAGAGGTTTTTATAAAGAAGCTATGGTTGTATGAACTATTCGTGTTAGACAAGGAGCCCACAGAAATGTGATTAAATTTAAGTAAACATCACAGGAATATGTGTAAAATTATATCCTCTACAAACTTCCTATGGCAGTGGTCAGCAAACTGCAGCTCGCGAGCCGCGGTTTGCCACTCTGTTGACTAATGAGTTTGCTGACCACTGACCTAGATTCTCGATTCCAATAATTACAGGCTGTTGTTGTTCCTTGTGATTAAGTCCCTATCCCAGTGGTCAGCAAACTCATTAGTCAAGAGAGCGGCAAATCGCAGCTCACGAGCCACAGTTTGCCGTCCACTGCCCTATGGTATGCCTAGCATAGTGCTTAGTATATGGAAGGTGCTCAAAAAATTGAGTAATACTAGATAAAATGTATTGAGTACCTACTAATTGTCAGGCTTAGCATTTTATATAAATTATCTCATTTAATTTCACAACTCTAAAACAAATATTCTTATTATTCCTACTTTTCAGCTGAGGAAACTAAGAATTAGAGAAGTAACTTGTCTAGAATAGCACAGAATAGTAAGTGGTATAACAGAGATTTGGACCTTGGCAGTCAGTCTCCACTCTCAGCCACTAGGCCTTGATAGAATGAATATATCCCAAAACAAAGTTTCTATAGTTGGGTTCCCTGTTCTGAACTTGACATGAATCTTAAACTCATTACTGACTTTATTTTTTTTAAATATATTTTTATTGATTTCAGAGAGGAAGGGAGATGGAGAGAGAGACAGAAACATCAATGATGAGAGAAAATCACTGATCGGCTGCCTCCTGCACATCCCCAAGTGGGGATCGAGTCCACAACCCAGGCATGTGCCGGGATCCAACTGTGACCTCCTGTTCATAGGTGGACACACAACCGCTGGGCCATGTAGGCCAGGCTCAGTACTGACTTTAATTGGCTCTAAAAGCTTCTAATGTCTTCGAGATTAGCAGTTAACTATAATAATTAGAAGTTACCTATAACATGAATTTACTGAGGAGCTCTTTTACCCTCTAACTTAATGTTTAATCTTCACACAGATAAGCTAACAATGGCACAAGAGTGTAATAACCAAAATAGAAGTTAGTCTCCTAGAGGCACTCTAACACCTTAAAACGAGAGTAAAGTACAGCTACACTGAAAGTAGTGAGAATGTCATTTGAAGGACTGAACAATTAAAGAACCAAGTTACCAATGACATTTTAAAACTAAGAAAGTGTTCTTCAAGGACTTGTTCAAAAAGCATTTAACATATAAAGTAAAAATTACTTTCTTTTTACATTCAAACCTCTAACTAAAAATGAAAGGTAGGCCACATATAACTATTACTCAAGAAGGATCTCTAAAATTTTTTTTAGAATTTGAAATGTTCCTCATCATGCCCTAGGACAGTGGTCGGCAAACTCATTAGTCAACAGAGCAGCAAACCGCGGCTCGCGAGCCACGGTTTGCCGACCACTGCCCTAGGACTTGCAAAATTACCATCTCATAACGGTTCTCTCTTTTACTCATATCTGAAAATTTCTGCTTCAATAATTAAAGTATTTAGACCACAAATGAGCAATGTTAAAATATAACAAACAGCCTAATACATTAATATAGATGTAGGTATGAAATTAAGTAGTAGAAGCAGGAAAACTTACACTGCTGAAATGATCTTGTCAAATTTAAAAGATAAATTTATTCAATAAATATTTACTAAAGCACTTAAACATGAAACGATAAATCAAATATGGTAGAAGCACCATGTTAATTCAATTAACCAAAACAGTGTTTCCTAAGGGATGAGTAAGAATATTATATAAAAGTCATATGAAGCTTATATACTAATGCTTTTTCTACAAGAAAATTTGGATATCAAATAAAAAGAATTTTTTAATAACCAAAAACTTTGGAGCTAATAAAAATAGTCCTAAACAGAGTTATCAACATGGTAAAAATTTCAGATATGTAGCAGCAATAGCTAGCTTTATGTAGGAACAACACTGAGGTTTTTTTAAAGCAAATAGTACAGGAATTCAAGAAAGCATTACACTGCCCTTTTATGTATAAGACAGCAACTTCGAGCTAAACTTTACAACTAAGGTAAGATTGAATGCTACAGACTGACAAGTATGGAAATTGAAAACGTATTCTCTACTATCCTATTTCAGATAGGCTTTTTTTTTTTTAAAGCAAAATCATTACTCACCGACTTTGTTCTTTTCTTTGCTTTATTAACTGAACGAGTTCCTTGTCAAAATAATCTTCTTCTTCTTCTTCTCCCTTTCCATCATCTTCTCTTTCCCGGGCATCAATGTTATCTTTGTGCAACTGGCCAGAAATATGCTTTGCATATGCGGAAAGACCCACTTCTGTGACCCCGCACACCCGGCACTCATGACTGCTGTCCCTAGGGAAAGAGGGAGATGAGGGGCATTCAATTCTCCCCACTGGCATGGCACACTCACCAGATCTGCTATAGTTTCCTCTGAAAGACACTGCACACTTTGGCACAGTGGAAAATTAGTGCTAATCAATTTCGATAGTCCTTTCATCCCTTTTAATGAGCTTGTTCATAGTTTACTTTTTAAGTGAATTTAAGATTCTTTTCCAGCAATCAAGAGGCAGTACACTTCAGCATAATGTCGTTTAGGAGGAGAAATCTTCTTGAATTGCTGTACTTAAAATCTTGCCAGAGGAAACATGGTGAAAGGGGAGGCAGTGTAGGGGCTCAGAGCAAACAGAAGTTGCTCTGGAGCACACCCATGGTGCCAGCTGCACTCAGGAAGCCTGGTGACAGCACTTCCATTTAATATCTGGCTCAAGAACTTTCTCCCAGTGAAAGTGAAGGGGTGGAGAAAAGAGTAGGCAGCATAGCCAATCCCAACCCGGTAACTAAATCGAACAGCTGGAGCGCTGCCTGGAATGTGAAGATTCCGGACCCAGGGCAAATGACCAGAGTAGTCTCAGCAAACTTTTTTGGTCTGAATGATACATGTGATCTACATTCTGCATCAGAAGGGCTTCTTTTAAAGGGAATGGAAAGCATTTCAGTTGTAGGAAGTCAACAGCTGTGCTAGGCAAATGGTTTTTCTCAAGTTTCAGAATATGCTACAGTTTAGAGAGAAGCAAAGCCAAGTTCTTAATTAAGAAATTGATTTGAGCAGACTTTTTCTTTTACTTTACACACACAGTGGTAAAGCTCATCCTTGGCCAGTTCAAGAAGCTGTAGGAGACGAATAATTTAACTGCTTTTTTAGCATCCTGAAATCCCTCGATGGTTCAGCTGTCCATGTGGTCATTAAGAAACAACTCAACTCTTATCGTTTGTGTTGGGGTTACACCAGTGATACTGTTGCATTTCCTATACCGATCTATTAAAAAACAAACAACTGAACACAGAAGACATGATGTCCTTGATAAAACAAGACTGTATGTATATACACGACTCCGTCTTCCCTCATATATACCCATCAAGACATGGCAGAATTCATATCAATTAACCAGAAGAGACCTTCAAAACTGAGTACTTCATTTCCTAGTTACAAATCACCTAAACATTCATTTAAAAAAAACAAAAAACTTATTGAGCAACTACTAAATTCTAGGCACCATGCTAAGTAGATGGCTACAAGTTATCTAGGGTGACAAAATATAAACAAAAAATGCCCATTATGCCCAGTAAATTTAAAAACAAAGAACACACTATTATTTTACTTTGTAAGAATCATGGGAAACGCCTCTGAAAAATGGGGAAAATTCATAGTTTCTTGGGCTTTGTAATCTTACATGCTCTGGATATAGTTTTTGACATTAAGATTCATTTTAATAAGTTCTTACCAGGTTCCCTGAAAATATCATTACCTGATTACCTTGAATATAAATATTATAATTCCTTCTAATCCTCGAGAAACTTTAATACACTGTTTTCACGAGAGTTTTCCACTACATTTATATACTTAGAGAAGAATAATCCTCAACTTTCTCCAATTTATCAGGGATACCATACTCTTCTTTCATGCAGTTAAAATTAAGGTAGCTTTCAAAGTGAATGTTAACTTGTAACAGAAAACAAGTCTTTTCTCACAGTAACACGGAAATAAGTTCAAAACATATAAATATAAATCAACCCAAATGGCAGCATCAGAAGTCTCTGAAGACTGTAACTAACTAGAATACATAGTTTATATTATAATAAAAATTTAAATCAACTGAATCTTCTGGTTAGAAAGTCTTTTTGGTTTTAAACTCTCTAAAATTATGGAACATGTTCTAGTCTACTTTTCTGTCCAAAAGCTTAAAGAATGCTAACCTGTATATTGCAGTACCAGAAACATAATTCTAAAAGGCATTCTTAAGTAAAATCCCTGATTTTATCCTTACTTCTAAAATGCAGAAAATTTTCCTCATGTCCAAACTATCGAAATCCCTCTCTTTAAAGACGTAACTGGAAGGCCACCCTGACTTTTTAAAATATTAAGGAATGTAGTGTAAAGTAGGCAGTATTTAACTCTGTTAAAAATAAACATTCATATTCATAAACCCACACACTTTGCAATCTCTGAAGCACAGGCATATGTTGGAAATTTAATAGACACTTAAACACAGATTTTTAAAACATTTCTGCTTTCCTTGCAGTAACTAATTATTAACCACCTTAAGGATCCTGCCCAGAAGGGTACAGGCAACATAAAAATTAACAATGGAAACAAGTTATCAAAAAACAGAAATTGCTAACATTTTTCTTATAAATAAAATCTAGTTTAAAGAAGAGAGATAAGCTTTACAAGAAACTTCAAAAAGAGAAAAGAGGATCCATATTTATCTATGGAAAGAACAAAGTAGGTCAACCACAAGTCTTAAAAATTAGAACATATCTGTGTCTGGAGAGAAGGATATTCTACAATATGCACTCATGCTTCCATAGATGGTGCCTGGGAAAGCACATGTTTTAAAAAGTTAACAGCAAATTAAATAAAACCATAATAATGAGACTTTTCAGTTCTTTTATCAATAACCAGTTAAAATATTACTTTGTATAAGTATATAAAGTAATTCTTGGGGAAAAGTACTGCTTTACTTCTTGACTAATAAAGGCAAAAATTCTCCTCAGGGCATGCGAAGGGCCAAAATTAGCTTCATCCTGTTACCACCCAATTTCCTCTCGTGTGTGAAAGGCAAAGCCTTAAGATATTCTAGCCATAAGCTTTTCTTTATTAAGCTTGCTCTAACTATATCACAACAGCTGGTTGATAAATAAAGGTTTGTGTCTTTTTAATAGCATCTATCCACAGAAACTACTTTCAGGCCACACATCTGAACAAGTATATTAGGAAAAAAATAAGGAAATGCTTCAGATGTCCACAATTATGAACCAAATAAGACAAGTTATTTAATTCTCAATCAAGCTAGCATTCAAAACCTAAAATATAGCTCTTTACATTTTTAACCCAATCACAACCAAAAGTTAGTGATACAAATATAAAAAGAAACAGGAAGCTGTAACATCAGAAAGCCAGCATTTAAACATGAAATTCAGAGGGGGAAAAATCACAAACTGATGATAAAAAGAAAAATAAATAATAATTGATAACTATTTGTCTCTATGCATAAACTAATGGTAACGGCTTGTCCCTACAGTAAATGCTCCAAGTAGATGATTTGAGATTTTGTTTTTTATAGTTTTGTCAGCTGTTTTTTCTTGCTATCTGCTTACCTTCTCCCTTATAATTTGTTATAGGCCAGAAAACCATATATAACATTAGCACTGTATCTAAAAAATCCTATATAATAAAAGGCTAATATGCAAATCGATCGAATGACAGAATGGCTGGTTGCTATGATGCGCACTAACCACCAGGGGGCAGACCCTCAATGCAGGAGCTGCCCCCTGGTGGTCAGTGCGCTCCCACAGGGGGAGCACTGCTCAGTGCAAGCAGCGGTGGTGGGAGCCTCTCTAGCCTCCACGGCAGTGCTAAGAACCCCTCGGGAGACGTCTGACTGCCAGGGACCTTCACCTCCCCACCCCAGTGCATGAAGAATGTCGTGCACCAGGCCTCTAGAGAGTAAATAAATATTGAAGTGCTCTCCTCTAAATAAAAAGTGTTTGGATGTTAAAGCGGACATTTACATTATCAACTCAGAGACTTCTAATGCTTTCTCTTTAATTATTTGACTATGCTCCAAATAACAAAATGGTAGACAAATTCTCCATGGCAGTTAAATTCTCCATTGGAGGAAGGAAAAACAAGTTACAGAATAATACATATATAGCCGTGGTTCAGTTATATTATTAAGACAAAATGTGTGTGTATAGCTAAATGTAAATCTATGTATACAAACAGAAAGGTTTGGATAGGATATACACTGAACTGTTGACTTTCTTCTAAGAGGAGAGTAGGAGTTGGGGCTTAAGAGGGTGTGGGGAGTGTTGATGACTACTTTTTTTACTTTGTATGATTCTGTATTGATTATGAACATGAATCTTAATCAAAATTTGTTTTTTAAATGTTTTAAATAGCTGATTCGTGATCTATGAATATAATAGGCTTTTTTAAAAATTTAATAAATCTTTATTGTTCACATTATTACAAATGTTCCCCTTTTTACCCCCCATAGCTCCCCTCCACCCGGTTCCCACCCCACCCTCTGCTCTTACCTCCCCCCAACTGTCCTCATCCATAGGTGTATGATTTTTGTCCAGTCTCTTCCTGCACCCCCCACACCCCTTTCCCTCCCGAGAATTGTCAGTCCACTCGCTTTCTATGCCCCTGATTCTATTATATTCACCAGATTATTCTGGTCATCAGATTTTTTATTCACTTGATTTTTAGATTCACTTGTTGATAGATATGTATTTGTAGTTCATAATTTTTATCTTTACCTTTTTCTTCTTCTTCCCCTTCTTAAAGAATACCTTTCAGCATTTCATATAATACTGGTTTTGCAGTGATGAACTCCTTTAGCTTTTTCTTATCTGTGAAGCTCTTTATCTGCCCTTCAATTCTGAATGAAAGCTTTGCTGGGTAGAGTAATCTTGGTTGTAGGTTCTTGCTATTCATCACTTTGAATATTTCTTGCCACTTCCATCTGGCCTGCATAGTTTCTGTTGAGAAATCAGCTGACAGTTGTATGGGTGCTCCCTTGTAGGTAACTGTTTTTCTCTTGCTGCTTTTAATATTCCCTCTTTGTCTTTTGCTCTTGGCATTTTAATTATGATGTGTCTTGGTGTGGTCCTCTTTGGATTCCTTTTGTTTAGGGTTCTGTGCACTTCCTGGACTTGTAAGTCTATTTCTTTCACCAGGTGGGGGAAGTTTTCAGTCATTATTTCTTCAAATAGGTTTTCAGTATCTTGCTCTGTCTCTTCTTCTGGCACCCCCATAATTCGGATGTTGGTACGCTTGAAGTTGTCCCAGAGGCTCCTTACACTATCTTCAAGTTTTTGGATTCTTTTTGCTTTTCCGGTTGAGTGTTTTTTGCTTCTTTTTATTTCAAATCTTTGATTTGATTCTTGCGGTCCTTTAGTCTGCTGTTAGGTCTCTGTATAATATTTTTTATTTCAGTCAGTGTATGTTTTAATTTCTAGTTGGTCCTTTTTCATATTCTCGAGAGTCTCGCTAAATTTATCAACCTTTTCTAGGAAATTCTTGAAAAACCTTATAACTGTGGTTTTGAACTCTATATCCAGTCATTTGCTTTCCTCCATTTCTTTCGTTTGTGATCTGTTTCTTTGTCTCCGCATTTTCGCTGCTTCCCTGAGTTGGTAGAGTAGCTTTGTGTGCTAGGTGTCCTCTATGGCCCAGTGGCTCAGCCTCCCCAGTTACCTGAGGTGGACTCTCTTGGTGCACCCCTTTGTGGGCTGTGTGTACAGCCTTGTTGTAGTTAAGTCTTGATTGTTGTTGGTATCACTGGGAGGAATTGACCTCCAGACCAATTGGCTGTGAGGATCAGCTGTGTCTACAATGGGAGAACTTCTGTGCTGGAGACAGCCTTATGAGACAAGACTTGCAAAATTGCAAAAGCCTCTGTGCTCAGCTTGGATGGGGCAGAGTCTCAGGGCTGAGCAGACAGCCTTGGCTTCCCGTCAGCCCTGCCCTATGAGGCCCCTGAGTGTCAGTGTCCCTCGGTAATCGCTGCAAGCACCTCTGAGAGAAAGCCGCCCTCAAGTTTCGCCCGCTGCCAGACAGTCCAGTTTCCACCCCAATGAATCTGGATTCCCAGATTGTCACACAGAACTGGAGTTCAGCACAGTTGGGAGCTTCCGTCTTCCCCCCGATAGAGAAAGCCAGCGGCACACTCAGCAGTCAGTCCTCTCTGCACACACTCGTGTGCGCGCCTCCAGACCTTTGCCTTTCGCGGCTCCCCTGAGTTTCCGTGCACTCCTCTCTTTTCCCGACAGTCCAGACTCCCACCGTATGAGTCTGGGACCTCAGGGTCTCGCCTGGAACTGGGATTCAGTGCAGTCTGAACTGGGGTTCAGGGCAGTCGGGAGCTTCCGTCTCTCTCCCGCTAGAGAAAGCTAGCCCGGCACTCAGCCGCCCGTCCTCTCCACGCGCGTCTCCGTACCTCAGCGTTTTGCAGCTCCTCTGAGTCTCCGTGTGCCCCCCTCTTTCCTTCTAGTTGTAGAATTTCCACTCAACCAGCTTTCCTGTGGTTCTGGATGTCCATTCTGTCTTTTAGTTGTAGTTTTGAAATTGTTGTGCAAGGCAGCAGTTTAAGTGTTCACCTATGCCGCCATCTTGGTTTCTCCTAATAGGCTTTAATCTACCAATAAAATCAACTTCTCTTCTAATGACTAATTTATTGACCTCATTTGTTTTGTTTTATAATATAGTCAGGTGATAGGCAAATAGCCCAGAATAAGGTGAATTCCTGAAGGAAGTTTGTTGGAAATGGGATTCAGTAATTAAGATAGCCCATATATAGTTGAAAGTTGACTATTTCATAGGTTCCCAATAATAATGAGTTAAAGATGATATATTCAAGGTTATAAGGGCTCACCACGCTAAAACAGAGTGAAAGGCTCTACTGCTGCTAAGACCTAACCTTCACACAGTAAATGGAAAACTCCACTCATATGCTAAATAGCTGCTGAAAGTTTAATCACATATTAATTTGCTCACACAATCTAAAACTGTATTACTTAAAATACACATAACTCCAAATGGCTTAGGTTGGCATCTGAACAAAGCTTGTAACTATTATGCATGGAATCTACATATATAAAAGGCTAATATGCAAAGTGTCCCCTCGGGAGTTCGACCATGAGTTCAATCGCTCTCTATGACATGCGCTGACCACCAGGGGGCGGCACAGAATGAAGGAAGGCTGGCCTTGATTGCCAGCCAGGCATGGAGACCCTACCCGTGCACAATTTTGTGCACTGGGCCTCTAGTAAGATATAATTAATATTTCTCAGTTCTCCAATGTTTATGTTTCATATTGCCTTCAAATTTCAAATTCACAAAAGTCAAAACATCAGAAAAAGGAACCATAGAAGAAAAAAATGACAATGGAATACACACATATGCTACATTTAATTTTTTAAAGGTACTTACTTACTAGATTTTCTTTCCTTAAACACCTCAAGCCTTATAGCACAAAACAGCACTTTGATCTTACACTAATGAGATTCTGTACTATTTAGCAGACTGTGGACTTTTCAGACTATTCTAGCAACACTAAAGGTTTATTACATGCAATAAAATGTCCTAATTGCAAGGCTGGTGTGTAGGAATGACAAAGCTTGCTAGCTCATTCCAATACACCTTTGTTATAATCTACTTACTATAGCTGCTGTGAATTCTACACATTTGAGATGCACAAAGATTTAATCTTTTTGAATGACAAAAAATCTATTGTACTTGCTATTAATCCTAAAAGATAGTTCTATGCCCTAAGGGATAATATTCATTTATGAAAGATAACTATGAAACAGGCTGACAGGTCTCATCATCCTCAGCTCCCCCCACATTCATAAGTTTATGGAAGACAGCGGTTCCCATACCTGCCCTTCAGGTTCTCAAGTTCCCTGTGATGCAACATGCTCCTCATGTGTTCGTCCATCTCCTTCAAAATTAAAGAAAGCAGATTAAACTAAGGGGGATTATGTTGTGAAAAAAAAATTCCTCTGTTCATGTTCAATCAACAATAGGGACTCAAGCTCCTAGTGTCAAAAGTGTTTGTGGTTACTCTTCTCAATTCAATATTGTAATCAGTTCCTTATTAAGTATTTCTTTAGCTATGTTCTATTTTCAAATAAAGGAATTTTAAAGAAAGGCCCATATAAGTGGCTTTCTAAAAAGGTTAGAAAGTATAGAGGCCCAGTGCACAAATTTGTGCACGGGTGGGGTCCCTCGGCCTGGCCAACAGGGCTGATGGGGGCCACAAGAGGTTGGCCAGCCGGGGGGAGAGACTGTGGGAGGTTGGCCAGCCAGCCCTATCGGAGCCGGTCAGCCGGACGGACTGCAGGAGGTTGGCTGTGGGAGCACACTGACCACCAGGGGGAAGCTCCTGCATGGAGCGTCTGCCCACTGGTGGTCAGTGCATGTCATAGCGACCTATCGACTGGTCATTTGATCATTCAGTCGCTTAGGCTTTTATATATATAGATTATGTGAGCCTGACTGGTGTGGCTCAGTAGTTGAACATCAACCTATGAACCAGGAGATCACAAGTTCGATTCCTGGTCAAGGCACATCGAGTTGTGGGTTGTGGGCTCGATCCCCAGTGTGGGGAGTGCAAGCAGCAGCTGATCAAGGATTCTCTCATCATTGATGTTTCTATCTCTCTCTCCCTCACCCATCCTCTCTGAAATAAATTTTAAAAAATATATTTTTAAAAAGAATAAATTATGGTTAAATTCTATCCCAATATAAGGAATTCACTAAAGTTTATTTTTTTAAAAACTCCGAAATCATATAAATTCTCAACTATATGACTACTTTTCTACTACTCTCTTTCCCCACCCAACTGAAAGTTTTTCAAAAGTAAGTTACAACTCATATTCATGTTTTGGACTGGGCCTGGCATATAATTTTCAATATCTGTTAAATGAATAGATGGATACATCAATTCTAGACAGAACTTATGGATATAACAGAACTTCTCTATGATTGATCATGAATTTTTTATAAATACTTTGAACACAGCAGCTCAATCAAGCCTTCATCTTCACTGCCTGCTGCCCCTATTTGATTTGTTTAGTTCTAAAGAAAAGTTTCAAAATTTACTAGGTTCTCCCCTTTCTGTACCCACCCTTTTGGGGAAGATAATTAAATCTGTGGGAAGAGCTTCCACTTTAAAACATGCACGTGTATATGCACATACCTCAAAAAACTCAAAAAGCTGTAAATATTTATCCCTTTGCCATGCCAAAGTATCATATAGCCAGTATGCCATAAGAAGAGAATGGCTTTTAGCCCTAGCCCGTTTGCCATATAAATTTTGGAGAGTTTTTTTCTAGTTCTGTGAAATATGACGTTAGTATTTTAATGGGGATTGCATTAAATCTATAGATTGTTTTGGGTAAGCCCTAGCTGGTTTGACTTAATGAATAGAGCATCAGCCTGCGGAGTGAAGGGTCCCAGGTTCGATTCCACTCAATGGCACATGCCTCGGTTGCGGGCTTGATCCCCAGTGTGGGGTGTGCAGGAAGCAGCCGATTGGTGATTCTCTATCATTGATGTTTCTATCTCTCTCCCACTCCTTGAAATCAATTTTTGAAAAAATTTAGAGAATGGCTTTTACATATATTATTAGCTGTATTGAGTATTGCTATTAGCTATGCCCTGTGCTTAAATGCCTCAAACATTTTCTCACTTGAACTGCAAAACACTGCTGAGGGAGTATTATCCTATCTAATAAAAGCCTAATATGCAAATTGACCAAACAGCTGAACGACCAGTCACTGTGATGAGCACTGACCACCAGGGGGCAGACGCTCAATGCAGGAGCTGCCCTGAGCCCACAGGCCCCAGGCAAGCCAAGGCAGGTGCCAGCAGGGCCCCCCAATCACCCCACTGGTTGCCCCACAGATCGGCCCTGATCACCAGCCAGGCCTAGGGATGCTACCCATGCACGAATTTCGTACATTGGGCCTCTAGTTCATTTCATAAAGACACAAACATGCAGAGAAGCTAATTCATTTATTCTGCAAACATTTACCAAGTGCTTATTATCAAGGACAGAGCTAGGCATAAAGGGGTAAATGTAAAAATGTTCCCATTCTTGTCTTCTCAGAGTCATAATCAAGCGGTCAAACTGGGACTCAAACCCTGGCAGATCTGACACCAAAGCCAATATTTCAAATAGCATGCTACACTGTAAATATCTAGAGCCTTGAGATTTTTCATTAGATACAGTTCATTTGTCAAAAAGTATACAACAACCTAACATGCTAGTCTTAATTCAAGTTATCTACTACAGAGTGACAAACAGGCTGTGTTTTAAAACACTCCCTTAAATAGCAATTTTACTAAAGATGACCATCGTTTCCTCTTGCCTCTACAAATGCTTCATTTGGAGGGGACAGCTTTACATGTGACTCCTTCTAACTACAACTGATTTGCCACTAACTAGAATGAATAGTTAGAACTGAAAACTGAGTCGAGTTAGTGGCATAACACAGAATGAAAAAAATCCATGAACAATACACAACAACTGCTCAAATCCCTGTTGATTGTTCAATTTTTTCCTTGGATTATATTACATATGCCAAGGCCCTGGTTAGGTAGATCAGTTGGTTATAGCATTGTCCCTACGTGCCAAGGTTTCGGGTTCAATCTCTGTCAGGGCACATACAAGAATAAACCAATGAATTCATAAATAAGTGAAACATAAAAATTGATGCTTGTCTCTTTCTCTCTCTCTCTCTCTCTCCCCTGCCCTCCCTCTTTTCCTCCCCACACCCCCTAAAGTCAATAAATAATTTTTTAAAGACTTACATATGCCAAATCCTCTTTTATTGTGCTAAATTTAACTGGATTCTGTTCCTTACACTGAAACCATTCCTGACCAAAACTATTCACTGAAAGTTATTCTCTGATATAAAACCTAATTCTTTATTCTATTTCAATTATAAAAATGGTATCATTCAAAACTAATTTTAAAGTGAGTTGATTGACTAAAACATTTCCCAAATCTTTTCCTAAATTTACATATGAAATTCTCTCCCATCTTGCTTTGAGGAATGAATGCAAAAAGAAACCCAACTGAGTTCTCAAAATAACTGCTAAAGATCTCCAGGCACAAGATTAAAGTAACACATACCTGCTCAGTTACCAAGCTTCTATTTAGACCCTTTTATATTAATCAGTATTATGTGTGTGTGTTCTAATCCTCACCCAAAAATATGTATTTATTTATATATTTATTTTTTTTAGAAAATAAAATAAAATAAAGAGAGGAAGGGAGAGAGGGGCTGCCTCTCGCACGTGCCCTGACTGGAGATCAAACCCACAACCTTTTGGTACACTGATAATACTACAACCAACTGAGCTACCAGGCCAGGGCAGTATCATGTTTTTGTTTGCTTTATTTTAAACTTTTTTATTGCTTGTTGGGGGGGGGGGAGAGAGAAAGGGAGAGGGAGAGAGAAAGAGAGAAATACTGATGTGAGAAACGTTGATCAGTTGCCTCCTGCACACACCGCAACTGGGGAACAAGCCCATGACCTGAGCATGTGACCTGGGCATGTGCCCTGACTGGGAATGGAACCAGCGACCTTTTGGTGCATGGGAGGACACGCAACCAAACCACCCTGGCCAGAGTAGTATTATGTTTTTTTTAAAGAGGGGGAGGGAGATGGGGGACTTTGATGGGCACACAAATCTGGAAAACAGTATATAATATTTTAAAACTTTTTTTTGCCCGCTGGCATGGCTCAGTGGTTGAGCATCGACCTATGAACCAGGAGTTCACGATTCGATTCCCAGTAAGGGCACACACCCGGGTTGTGGGCTTGATCCCCAGTGCAGGATTCTCTCTTATCATTGATGTTTCTATCTCTCTCTCCCTCTCTGAAATCAGTAAAAATATTTTAAAAAAATAAAACAACTTTTTAAATATGTATTTTTTAACTCGAGGGCTTTTCAGTCTTGATAAATTAATGAATATCAAGATACTCACGGATGGAGTAAACAGCTCATACTTAAAGTCAACCTAAGATTCCTTTCTCCTCCACAGTGTATTTGGAAAAACCAGGGTTACACTACTTTGGGAAACTAGAAAGAGCACTGCTTCAACCTAAGTTGTTCATGATCTATCTAAAAATAGTATCAGAGCCCTAACTAGTTTGGCTCAGTGGATAGAGCATCGGCCTGCAGACTCAAGGGTCCCAGGTTCGATTCCAGTCAAAAGCATGCACCTTGGTTGCGGGCACATCCCCAGTAAGGGTGTGCAGGAGGCAGCTGATCGATGTTTCTCTCTCATCGATGTTTCTAACTCTCTCTCCCTCTCCCACTCTGTAAAAAAATCAATAAAATATATTTTTAAAATAATAATAAAAAATAAAAATAGTATCAGAGCTATTTCAATTAACCTATTATGCTAATTTCTTAGACCACATTAATCTTAACACTTAAATCATGCCATTCCCTTGCTTAAAGGCCTGTAGTTGGCTTTGCCTAAGGATAGTCCCAGACCTTGATTTAACTTCATTATGATCCATATAAAAGTGTGAAGATATTAAAATATGTTTCAAACCAGAGTAGAAGACTTAAAATAACAAAATTGTGTCAAAAAACAAAATGATGAAATATCACAAGATAGGGCTGCTACTCCATCAAAGTCTGAGTTTACACCTCTGAGTGTCTATCTGTGTACCTCACACTTTATCAATTTCCCATCCCTCCAATCTGCAAGTAGCCATAAGGGATTTTTGTTTACTGAAAATTTGCATAAACCCTGATCTAAATTTTTTAAAACTAGAAAAGCAGTTTGTTTTTTTAGTTTTGTAAAAGGCAGCAGGTATATTATTAAACATGATTTTGAAATCTCAACTTACTTTTCCATCATTAACAGAAATCCTGTAAGGAAAAAAAATTCTTCATCCCACTCTACTCAATGGATCATAGTCAAACCCCTCAGTCCTGCATTCAACACTGTTTACTGTCTCCACTTACATTACAAATTAAATTACAATCCCACCATCCCCAAGACAAAACTGTTTTAATCAGATGAGCCTTCTTACCAACTCATAGAACTGTTATATGCCATTATACCTCTGCATCTTTGTACACGTTCTCCCACCCAAAATATCTCTTCTCTCTTTCAAACCATCTTACTTCCAAATATTTTTCATGATAGCTCACAATAATCTTCCCAGTTATCTGAATTCCCAATATTAAAGAATGCCTTAAAAGAATAGAGAAAAAAATTCCTCAATATTTAAGCTAGCTGCACTGCACTACTTTGAAAGCAAAGAATAAAGGCAAGAAAACGCAAAAAGTGAGACAACTTGCAGCTAATTTCCCTAAGGCACAGGGAAATTCTTTTAGTTCTTAAAAATGTCTGTTTTTCTTGGTGCAATATCCCCACCCTGTGGACATCTAGGATATTATTAATACCATTTCTGCTGCGCAGCACTTTTCACAAGCATAGGCAGAAACGGAATGCCGGTGAACATAATGCTGTATCCTTACATATTCTCAGCTAATTAGAAAGTAGTATAATCTCAAATAACTTAAATGTTAAGGTATTTTCTCTATAACTATTAACTAAATTTCTCTTTATTATCTACTTTTGAGTATCCTCAAATTCTGGGTAGAGGTTTAATAATATAGTTATTGGCTTTATGAGGCAGTAATGAGAAAGAACCAGTGGGATGAGACTATGGTTTAAGAAAGAAGCATAAATAAGATAGCATTAAAAGCTTTTACCCATTGGGCAGGCTAGAAGGGGTCAATGGGGGAAGGGGGAAGACATATGTAATACTTTCAACAATAAAGATTTTTAAAAAATAAAAGCTTTTACCCAACTATAAATTTCATATGATGTCTCTGAAAAAATGACCAGTCATGCCCTGCCATGTGGTTCAGTGGTAATGCAACAGCCCATGTGCCAAAAGGTCTCAGGTTCAATTCCTGGTCAAGGGCACATACCTGGGTTGCAGGTTTATTCCCCACCCTGGTGGGGGTGTGTGCATGAGGCAACCAGTCAATGTGTCTCTCTCACATTGATGCTTTTCTCTCTCCCCATCCTGCCCTCCCTTCTACTCTCTAAAAATCAATGAGGATTAACAACAAAAAGCCCAGTCACAAAGCCTCAGATTCTCCCTCTTCTATTATTACCTTTTTTGAGCTGTACACAATGTTGCACAATATGCATTTTCGTTCTCGTACCATAGTGACCAGATCTGAAGCACTCAACGTCACACCTGCAATGAGGAAGTAACATTTAGTAACCTTTTCCCCGCCCAGATGTCTTCTTAGATTCTTCTTAGCTTGGCCAAAAATACAAGTTTTGCATCTCCCTCACCTCCACCCTGTTCCTCCCCCAGTCTTCTCATCTTGGTAAATGAAAATTGCAATTTTCCAAGTACGTAGGGCAAAAACTTTGAGAATCATCCTTGGTCCCTCTTTCTCACCCCATATCCACCCTCACCAGCATATCCTATCCCACCTTAAAATATATCCAAAACCCAACTATTCCTCATTACTTAGCACATCATCACAAGGCACTAGCCTACTGATTTGACTTCCTATTTCTACTCTTATGCTTTTACAGTCTATCCTCAAAACAGTAGCCAGAGATTCTCAGAATGAGATTCTTTTAAAATTTAAGTCAGATCACATAATTCCTCTGCTCAGAATCTTTCAATAGATTCCCACCTCATTCAGAGAAGATCCAAAGTCCATTGTCATGAGCTACAAAGTCTGTTTCTCACTTTCTCTCTGACTCCATGCCCTATCAGTCTCCCTCTATCCCTCCACTCATTGCCCTCCTTGCTATTCCTTGCTCACACCAGTGATTCTCCTACCTAAGGCTTCTATATTTCCTGTTCTCTCTGCATGAAATATTCTTCCCTAAGATGTCTTTATGGTTCTCATGGCTCACTCTCTCATGCAGCCTCATCACGGAGGCCTTTCCTGATCTCCTACAGAATACTTTCTAACCCTCATTTCCACTATTCCCCTATTAACCTGCTTAATTTTTTAATAGCACTGTGGTAGATTGTTTCCATAGATGGCCACAGCCATATCTTCCACCCCATGTACTCTTTTGCAATGTGATCTTGTTATCACCACCTATCAAAAGTCCAGCCCTAGCCGGTTTGGCTCAGTGGATAGAGCATCGGCCTGCGGACAGAAGGGTCCCAGGTTCGATTCTGGTCAAGGGCACATGCCTGGGTTGCAGGCTTGGTCCCTAGTAGGGGGTGTGCAGGAGGCAGTCAATCAATGGTTCTCTCTCATCACTGATGTTTCTATCTCTCTCCCCCTCTCCCTTCCTCTCTGAAATCAATAAAAATGTATATATTTTTTAAAAAGGTTGAGTCCATTTTCCCTCCCTGTGATCTGTTTAGACCAATAAAATGTGATGGAAGTGACACTGGGCCTTTAAAAAGCTGCAGCTTCTGCCTTTGCACACTTGGAAAACCCCCTCGTAGAATACAGCCATCACGCTTTGAGAAGCCCACGCCGAAAGGAGAGGCCAAGAGGAAAAAACTGAGGCCTCAGTTGAGCACCCAAACAACCAGGATTACCTAAGAGCCGTGTTGGGTGAGCAAGCTATGTCAAGTGTTCTAAAGCCATCTGCCAATGAGGATCCTAAGACCAGTTAAAGAACCATGCAGATGAGCCCTTGTCAACCAACAGAATTATCAGAAACAATAAAATTGTTTTAAGTCAGCAAACTTTGGGGTACATTGTTACACAGCAAAAAATACCTGAAACGAACACCTTTTACTACCTAACATAGTATATTTGTTATTCTCTATTTGCCCTATTTAAAAATTAAGTGCCACAAGAACAGGGACTTTGTATGTTTTGTTCACCAGCACAGGTCTAGCACTCAGTACCTGGTACCCTGCAGGTACTCCGTATTTGTTGAATTGTTCCAAATGGAACTATCTTGGGCTATTAAATGTGAAATAGAGAGCTGGGTAAATACTGGGGTTTGGATTAAGACCAGAGATTGATTTTCTATTTTTAATCCTCCATACTTTCCTCTTGAGTCACTGCAAAGACACTCTACATGATAATTTAATCCCTCTTCAAGCAGCACTGTTTTCCTGTACACACACACACACACCAGGCTCTAATAGATATATCTGCCTCCTCACCTGGCTTTGTTCCTTAGGGGACTTAACACTGTGAGGTAATGAAGTTATAAACTATTCTAATTTAATCTGTAACTCCTAGACAACATGGTAGAAGGGCCAATGAGAAGAGGCCTAAGGTTCTCTACTTCCCTTGGTCACTCAGCAGTTTCCTCGCTATTGCAACCCACTTCAGACCACTACTTAATGTCTAAAATAATTTTATTCAGTAACGAAGTACAAAACACCAAAATAAGATTACAGGTTAAAATTTTATTCATTTGAGCCCTGGCCGGTGTGGCTCACTTGGCTGGGTACAATTTCCGTAGGGGACATGCAGGAGGCGGTCAATGGATGTTTCACTTTCACACTGAGGTTTCTCTCTCTCTCTAAAAAAAAAAATCAATTTAAAAAATGTGTACATTTGAAAAAGCCAAATGTCAACTAATAAAAAAAAGAAGCACACCTTTATAGATACGTACAGTATTATTTAGGCTTTCAATATTGCTCATAACCTCCTAAATCTTAAAATTAACATAAATAAGACTGGTGCTCAGCCTCAAAGCATAATTATTCTTCTAATTCCCTTATATCCTAGCATTTACTTCAACTTTAATTATAATTACTGTTTACATGCAGTATTTGGTTACTTCCTTCAATAAGCATTTACTGAACACCTAGCACTGTCCTAAAAGTTGGTTGCAGGTGGGAGGGTGAGGGGAGTGCAGGAGCCAACCAGTCACTGTGTCTCTCACATTGATCTTTCTCTCTTTCTCTCTCTCTCATCCCCCTACTCCACACTTCCCTCTCTCCCCTTCCACTCTCTGAAAAGCAATGGAAAAAAATATCCTGGCTCTAGCCAGTTTGGCTCAGTGGATAGAGCAGTGGCCTGTGGACTGAAGAGTCACAGGTTCGATTCCACTCAAGGGTACATGCCTGGGTTGCGGGCTCGATCCCCAGTAGCAGGCATGCAGGAAGCAGCGGATCAATGAGTCTCTCATCATTGATGTTTCTGTCTCTCTCTCCCCTCTCCCTTTCTCTCTGAAATCAATAAAAATATTACAAAAAAAAAAAAAAAATCCTGCCCTAACTGGTTTGGCACAATGGATAAAGCATCAGTCCATGGACTGAAGGGTCCCGGGTTTGATTTCGGTCAAGGGCATATACCTTGGTTACGGGCTCCATCCCCAGTTGGAGGCATGCAGGAGGCAGCTGGTCAATGTTTCTCTCTCATTGATGTTTCTAACTATCTCTCTCCCTTCCTCTCTGTAAAAATAAATAATATATATGTGTGTGTGTGTGTGTGTGTGTGTGTGTGGATATATATATATATATATATATATATATATATATATATATATTTTAAATCCTGGGCAAGGATTAACAATAATTTTAAAAAAGTGGCTTTCTGGCACAAGCAATAGCAGTCCTTGTGGAGTTTTTACATATTTACTCAATGAAAAACTAAGCACAGTGGAAATTGTAATCCATCCGAACTGCACCCCTAGGGTGACTTTTCCTCCCTAGCATATTCAGGGGTCCTCAAACTTTTTAAACAGGGGGCCAGTTCACTGTCCCTCAGACCATTGGAGGGCCGGATTATAGTTAAAAAACAAAAAACAAACTATGAACAAATTCCTATGCACACTGTGGGCCCGGGACAAGTCAGCTGCTAAGCAGGACAGGCAGCGGCACCCGGCGGGCCGGATAAATGTCCTCGGCGGGCCGCATGTGGCCCGCGGGCCGTAGTTTGAGGACCCCTGATAGCTAGTGGTGAGGTTTGACCTCCAGACCTTTCCTCCCTATAGATAACATATATGCCTCAGTTGTATTTCAGCTCCAGGCCCAGATAAGCAACAAAACCAGCCTCAGGAGAACCAGCTGCATGGAATAATGACCCTGCCCTGGTGCTGGCCAATCCCATCAGTGGAGACCACAACTCTGAAAGGACACACCTAGAAAGCTCCTGAATATTCTATTGAGATTTTCCCCTGAGATCCCCACCCTAAAACCTCTGCCCTTAAAACCCTTAGGACAGAGGGCCCGGCACACCCACAGCTTTCCCGTTCTCTTCCCTCTCCCCCTCCCTACCCCAGGCACTTTACCATTAGCTTCCACTCCCAAGCTCCAAGGGCCCTTCCTTTACCTCTATAACTTGTTTCCTAAGCCCATTTCTTCTAGCAATTACTTCTTCTACCTCTGTAATTTACCCAATAAATGTTCTCTTATAAACACACACACACACACACACACAACAAAAACAAAAGAAAAATAACTAAGTACTAAAATACAAATTGTGGCCCACCAGTGTGGCTCAGTGGCTGAGTGTCAACGTACGAACCAGGAGGTTTCAGTTCCAGTCAGGGCCCTGGCTAGGGCCTGGGGTTGCAACTCCATCCCCAGTGAGGGACATGCAGGAGGCAGTTGATCAATGATTCTCTCTCATCATTGATGTTTCTATCTCTCTCTCCCCATCCTTCTCTGAAATTAATAAAAATATATAAATAAAATACAACTTGTGTTCCTATTTAATAAAACCAAATACATCACCTCCTAGTAAATGGATAAAGAAATGAAATCATACAGTAAATCATCCTCTATCAAGCTTTTAACCAAAGGCTCCCTCTTTTTATTTACTTTTTCTTTTAATGAGCTCCACGTTTCTAATTTACATGTTTTAAGTGAATTCATTGTCACTTTTGCAAAAAAAAATCAAAAAGTATTTAATCAATAAGGGAAACCTATTGTTTGAACACTAGGTTGATATGATTCCAGCCAAAGACAAAGGAATTTTAATCTGTATATTCTTAAAATGGGTAAATATATGATTTCCATGAAGCTTTCTGAAATACTGAAATTCCTTCTCAGCCTTATACATGAGACCACACAACTCAGAGCTCCAACTGCTTGAGTGGTTAAGGCAATAAGTGTATAAAATTCAACTGCTGTCCTCACTTTCACCACCTTATCTTTCCCCCATACCTTTTATATACACCCACTCTAAAATCTTTCCAATTTTCTCCAAGTAACTATGAGAAATATCTATGATATTCCTTAGTCATAATAGCCTTAAAATCCTGTAATTAAGTACCTTTTCTTAACATCCTAATTACTATTCTGTCAATACAAGTACCATTCCAATAGTAAAAACCATAATATTGATTTTTTTTCCCCTTCAGAGTCCCATACTTAGATGCTAAGTCCTGACGGATTTCTGTTTTTCATTTTTGTTACCTATTCTTCAGTGTGATAAACCTGCATGACTTTACATCTGTTCTTCTCCCTTCGGCCCACTGCTCTACTCACTGCCCTGCCTCCTGCTGCTAATATATAAACAAGTTCTAAAACTAAGCAGTATATCAGAATCACCCACATAATTAATAAAAAGAAATACAGTTGTGCAAACAGAGTAGAGCTATTATTGCATTAGAATCTCCAGTGACTCCATTTTGTACTTCATTATGTTCTCCCCTTCCTTAACAGGAGTTCCTCAAAAGTGACTTAAATTGGTCAGCAAGACAGCCTTCCAAATAACCACTATCTTGTAACACTGTAATCCATCTCAAACATCAATATCAGGATATTTCTCTGCCCTGGCTGAGTGGCTCAGTTGGTTGGATCATCGTCCAGTATACCAAATGGTGTGGGTTCAATCCCCAACTAGGATGCTTACAGGAGGCAACCAATCAATGTTTCTCTCTCACAAGGATGTTTTTCTCCTCCCTCCCTCCTTCAAATCAATACATATCCTCAGGTGAGGATTTTTAAAAAAGGAGAATGTTTCTCCAAATATTTATTATGTAACTCAAGGCTGGAAAACACTGTTTAGTGTCCAAGAACTTTATTTGCAACATTGTTACATTATCCAATTTTACTGTTTAAACAACCTTGAAATAAGCAAGAACAGGCTGTTTGATAGTAGGTATGTCTAATCTCCTTGGCCTTACCACGAGAAAGGGACCTGTCTTTTCATATACCTCTAGCATTCATTACAACTAACCCAGTAGTACTTAAGATATTTGAACTTTGACATAACTCAGATTTGATATGACAATATCCTATATAATAAAAGCCTACTATGCTAGGTGTCCAACCGTTCGACCAGTTGCTATGATGTGCACTGACCTCCAGGGGGCAGATGCTCCAACTGATAGGTTAGCTTGCTGCTGGGATCCAGCTCTGGACTGGGCAAAGCAGGCCAGACACGCCCTGGAGCCCTCCCATGGTCTCTCCCCAGCCCCAATCATGCACCGGTGGCGTCCCTCAACCTGGCCTGCGCCCTCTCACAAGCCAGGACCCCTCGGGGAATGACGGAGAGCCGGTTTCACCCGGATCCCTGCAGCCCAGGCTAAGGGACCCACCAGTGCAGGAATCCATGCACCAGGCCTCTAGTATACTATAAAACAATGAAGGAAAACAAAACGTAAAAATTGATTTCTTAAGCGGGGGGGTGGGAGTACTCAGATTAGAATCCCGTTTTTTGTATTCCAGATAACTTTCTATGCCTCCACCTTAACCTTGACAGAACACTAATGGATTTCTGGTAAGCAAGACAGGTCAACAGAGACAGTGTTCAGTGACAGAACAAGTTTCGCCATTACTCCTAGGTTACCCAAAAGGTTATGAAACAAAAATATGACTGGCATTTCTGGGTAGTCCTCAATTTGCTGAGTGGGCCTCCAAGACAGTTTCAAGGCTCCTAGCTAAGTTGACAACAGAGGTCAGGAAGTATTTGGGGGCACATCAACGTATAACTACAACTTTCAAAGGCTTATTCTGGGTAAGAGTCCTATTGCTAGTTCTGAATTCTGGCTGGCTCCTGTTTCCCAAAGCAAGTGATTGGTGATTTCCTGCATTCATCAGCATTTTACTCACTAGCATTCATTTTTATATTATCTGTCCTAAACCACATTTAGCAGGAGTATATGCAGCAACTACTCTTTATTAGTAAGCATAGGGCTAAAACAAAGATAGGAAGGTAAAGCTGTGACTCAGGAAAAGGCATTAGAAGTTGGTCTCAAGCAAGTGAAGCTGTTTGTATTACCCATCACCAGGCCAGGAAATGGACAGGGCAGACTTTAATTCAGAATTAGAACTACTAAGGTTCCAATTCCTTACTCAATTCTGAAACTTGGCAAGTATTATGTCCAAAAGGGAAAAATAACAGAAAAACAAAACAAAACTAGGATAACACCAATCCTAACAATAAAAATACTAGTATTAGCAAAAGTTATTTTCATACCCTGACCAGTTTGGCTCAGTGGATAGAGCGTCGGCCTGCGGACTCAAGGGCCCTGGGTTCGATTCTGGTCAAGAGCATGTACCTTGGTTGCAGGCACATCCCCAGTAGGAGGTGTGCAGGAGGCAGCTCATCGGTGTCTTGCTCTCATCGATGTTTCTAACTCTCTCTCCCTCTCCCTTCCTCTCTGTAAAAAAATCAGTAAAATATGTATTTTTTTTAAAAAAGAAGTTATTATCACAGCCCTAGCTCCGTGGTCGGCAAACTGCGGCTTGCGAACCACATGCGGCTCTTTGGCCCCTTGAGTGTGGCTCTTCCACAAAATACCATGGCCTAGGCGAGTCTATTTTGAAGAAGTGGTGTTAGAAGAAGTTTAAGTTTAAAAAATTTGACTCTCAAAAGAAATTTCAATCATACTGTTGATATTTGGCTCTGTTGACTAATGAGTTTTCTGACCACTGCCCTAGCTGGTTTGGCTCAATGGATAGAGCGTCAGCCTGGAAGGGTCCTGGGTTCGATTCTGGTGAAGGGCACATGCCCAGGTTGCGGGCTTGATCCCCAGTAGGGGACATGCAGGAGGCAACCAATCGATCATTGATGTTTCTATCTCTCTCCCTCTCCCTCCCTCTCTGAAATCAACAAAAAAATATATATTTTTAAAAAGTTATAACAGAGTAAGTCCTAAGCCCAAAGATAGCTTGTATAAACACTGTTCTAAAAGTATTATTGAATAGCTTGCTGCATTTCTTTAGTAGTTTAAAAAATTTTCATTCCTGTATTCAACATATCATTTACATCTACTTCCAAGCAACCCAAAAGAGCCACATAGCAATTTAAAATTATGTGACATGAATTATAATCACTGTACACTAATGAGTGAGCCTACCTAAGTGCCTAATATTCTTCTCAAACATCTGTCATACTCCACGCATCATCTACTTTATACAAGTTTGACTATAACAACAATCATCTTCATTACTTCTTTATTATAGAAGCTTTTAAGTTCATGGTTAACTATACCACAGTTATACATTTTAACTATACAAAAGTTCAACATTTTAACAGCTTGAAAAATATCAAAGGACTCACACTTACCTTTAAATTACCAACCTACATGGAATATATATATACTATCCTCCTAAGTGGTCTCAGTGCCCCTCATACTATTCAGGTAATTCAGAGCTTTCCTAATTGCTTATATTGCAGCATAAGTAATCTCCATAAAATACAAATCTGATCATAATAGCCCCTTAATTTTTTTCCCCTGTATTGTATTTTAGAAAATTTCAAACACAGAAATGCTAAAATAATTTTATAGTGAATACCCACATCCTGTTTCCCATATACTTCTATACCCACCACCTAGATTCTACCACTAACTTCTTTCCTACACATGCTCTATGACAGTGGTCGGCAAACTGCGGCTTACAAGCTACCACGGTTTGCCGCTCTGTTGACTAATGAGTTTGCCGACCACTAACCTAGACTCCAATTCCAATAATTACAGGCTGTTGTTGTTCCTTGTGATTAAGCCCCTATCCGTAATTTTCTTTTCAGTCTGCAACATCTTTATCAGGTTTTTACTAGGGTTATCTTGGTCTTGTGAAATGAGTTTGGAAGTATTTTCCCTTTGTCCATTTCTGAAAGTTTATATAAGATTGATGTTATTTCTTCTTTAAATATCTGATAGATTTCATTAGTGAAATCACTGTGGCCCTGAATTTTCTTTGTAGGAAAGTTTCTTTTTATCATTAATTCAATTTCTTTAACAAAAGCTTAGTATATATTTCTTAAATATAAACTTCCTCAACTTTTAGTTTGCTATAAGTCTTTATATAATAAATTCTGAATTTTATCAAAAGTTTTTTCTCCTTATATTGACATAATATTCTCTTATCTACACAATAAAAGAGAAACATGCAAATCGACCGTCCCTCCACTCTTGCCCTGATGCCAGACACTTCAGTTCCTCCCTGGTGCCTTTAGAGCTACTGTCCCAGCACTAGAACTTAGAACAAGTGAGTCTAAGTCTGTGTATGGGGCCTTTAAGAGAAACCCGAGTCTCCAGCCATCCTCCATTTCAGTCACAATCCCTGCTGGTTTTTACAGCCAGAAGTTATGGGGGCTTCTCTTCCTGCCACTGGAACCCTGGACTGAAGGGCCTCGTGTGGAGCTGGGAACCCTCACTCCTCAGGGAGAACTTCTGCAGCCCAGATATCCTTCCTGCCACAAATGGGTATGGGACTGGCCAGTTCTGCACCTCCATCCCTCCTACCAGTCTCCATGTGGCTTCCTCTTCTTTCTTTCTTTTTTTTTTTTTTTAATATATTTTATTGATTTTTTACAGAGAGGAAGGGAGAGGGATAGAGTTAGAAACATCGATGAGAGAGAAACATCGATCAGCTGCCTTCTGCACACCCCCTACTGGGGATGTGCCCGCAACCAAGGTACATGCCCTTGACCGGAATCGAACCTGGTACCCTTCAGTCTGCAGGCCAACGCTCTATCCACTGAGCCAAACTAGTTAGGGCGGCTTCTTCTTTATATCCTTAACTGTAGGACTAGTGTTCAGCTAGATTTCAGGTGGTTCTGAATGATAAGTTGTTCTATTGTTTAGTTGTCATTTTGATGTGGTTGTTGGAGGATTCAAGTATGGCATTTAGCTATGGTGCCATCTTGATGGGAACGCTGGCTCATTCTTTCTAACACATGCATAATTTATTTAAATAGTCCACTATTGGTTCATCACTTAGGAACTCTCACTTCTTCATAATCTCTTTCAGATTAAAAATTAAGACAGAAATCTAATTGACTCTAAGGTTTCAATTAGAAACTTAGCATAGCAGATGTGCAATTGGAGTATTCATATGTAACTGTCTGCCTAGGTGCTCTTATTCACTGAGTACACAAGTTAATTCCAAAGTTTCCACTTAGATACCATAATTACAAATGACAAAATATGTGTATTTCTCACTGAGCCACTCCTTGTCCCAGAACCAAGACAGCTAACATCTGCTGCCATTATTCCTTGCTATTCTTCTTATATAGCAGCCTTCAAACTACATGTGCTCTAACCTAAACATACAATAATTACCATTCAGTTTTTCCTTTTTAAATCTTTCTTTTGATCAGAATAATTGGTTCTGAAATAACCTAATCAGACTCCTTCATACCTCTACCTCCTCCCAAGCCATTTTGAAGTTCTTTTTAAAAAACCATCCTGTATCCTTAATTAAAGACTGACAATTTTCTAGACTCCTATAGTTAACTCCAGAAACTATAACTGTAATGTAGTTCATTCTCAGCAGAAGCACTTAATAAATCTAACTTGGAGCAGCAGAAAAAACAGATAAGCTTAGGCACTGTTTGTGAATATCACCACTTAACACTAGTTAAATTAGCTTGAGCAAATTACCATCAAACTCTCAGCCCTCATCTGAAATGTTCGCCAAAAAAAAACACAAAAAAAAACACCTTCCATTACAATATCTCATTTTTTTTGTAACAGACCTGAGTGTATATGTAGTAGGTGCTAACTAAATCCTAGTTGAATGTAAATATTGTCTTCCATTGTTTCATTCACTACCAAAACTTGAGAACAGGGTTTAAAACAAATTTTAAGATTTACCATGGAATTTAGAACAAGACTTAATAGGCTCTTAGTAAGTGCTGAAAAGTTATTTTGGCTTGAGTTAATGCGACATAAACCATTATGGTGAACAAAGCATTCATTTACTAGGTAATAGAAAAACTTGCCCTGAACTAGAATGGCATTCCCAAACTAAGAGCCATGGAAATCTCAAACGTCCCAAGATGACTTAATCTCCGACTCTCAAAAAATGATTCTGACTTTCAAGATGATTAAATTGAGCCGACTGAAGGGAGTGGGATGCAAAGCATTTTCTCTCCATAACTATGCACCGAGATTTGGACTAAATATTAAATTGACATATAGTAAGCGCTCCATAATTCTATTATTAAAACGCATGCCACTGGGGGAGAAAACGGAAGGAATTAAAAAAAAAACACACACACACACACACACACAAAAACAGAGGCTGCCACTCACAAGAGGTCGAAAGGTGTGCCTGGCTTAAAGACCCTAGGCCTTTAAGCACCTGGGTGTATGGACTACCTGCGGCACGGGAGGCCCAAGGAGGTCGGCGGCCTTCCCCAAAGGTCAAGGATCTGCAGTCACATTTCCTGCTGGGGCAGGGAGCAAGACTGGGACGCCCCCGCGAGCATCTGTGCCCCCAAGCCAGAAACACAGCCTGCCCGTACACCCACGCAGGCTGCAGAAGAGGGGCGACCAAGTTGCCCCTGCGCCACAGCCTGCAGGAGCACAGACCTGGCCGCGACGTGCAGCCCCAACCTCCCAAAGGGGCAGACCACCGGGCTCTCGCGCTCCCATGCGCCTCAACACAGCCCGGCCCTCGATACTCACACTCACTGCCGACCCCTCTTACTCCATCAGGCCGCCGAGGCCCGGGCGAAGGAGCTTCCAAACGCCCTCCTCCGCCTTGGGTCCGGCGGCCCGCTCCGGACCCGCTCCTCCACGCCGGGCACCGCCGCCGCCAGTGCGCAGGCGCAGGGCGCGGCCTTCGCGCTTCCTTTTTTCCCCTTTGGAGTCCGCCTTCCTCAATAATCTAGCTTTATTTGAACACGCGAGAGTGAGCAACTGACACTGGGCAAAGAGGCTTTCCTCGGGAAGGAGCACGCCCAGAGGCAGGCTGGCTGGCGGAAGATTTACCCGCAGACACTCCCGTGATCAGCCTTCCTGGCTACTTTTTCATTCTCTACTATTTCTGGGCCTCCGACTTGCTCTTACTTTCTTCCTAAGTAGCAACGGCTTCAGCGAAATTTTCAACCACTACTCCTCTGCGAAAACTTACTAACACTTAATGGAAGTTGAAAAAGCTTTAGGACAGACAGACCTGAGTTGAAATGTTGAACTTTGTGACTTTGGACAAAATTACAAGTTTTCTTGGAATCTCACTTTCCTCAGAGTTAAATGTAAGATAATCTTATCTCTCAGGGTGTTGCTAGTTTTAAATGAGCAGATAATCCATCAATACTTATGATTATATTCTTATACCTACTATGCTTATATTTACCAGTATTCTTAAACTTAGCTTATACTCATTCCCACAGGATACTATTTTAGTGACTAGTCAGATAACCAAATTACATTAAGGTTGATAATGGTGTGAAGTGTTACTTCTCTATTATTGAATCTCTAATAATATATATGTGTGTGTGTTTTTAAGTTATGTCTTTTTTTTATATTCTTATTGATTTCAGAGAGGAAAGGAGAGGGAGATAGAGATAGAAACATCAATGATGAGAAAGAATCTGATCAACTGCCTCCTGCACACCCCCTACTGGGGATGGAGACCCCAACCCAAGCATGTGCCCTTGACTGGAATTGAACCCGGGACCCTCCAGTCTGCAGGCTGATGCTCTATCCACTCAACCAAACCAGCTAGGGCTTAATATCTATGTTTAACAAGAACTTCAGTGTCTCAAATCAATGTAAGCAGCTCACACCAACTATGTGTAAGTCCGGATTTGCTTCTAGAGGATTGAGTAACTATTCCAATTCTGTATTTGTGACATCACAAGTCCTTGAAACACATCTGGGGTATGCTGCTTCATCATGCTCTCCTTTAAAAGACATACAATGAAAGAATTGCTCTACCTATAAACTCGGGGCCATAATCCAAGGAAAAGCTTATAGAAGACCAAAATCTGCTGTTGGTGAATATCAAGGTAATTCTAGATCAAGGTTTCTCAACCTTGGCACACAGATAATATAGAGATAATTCTTGTGCTATACTGTGAATTGTAGGGTATTCAGCAGCATCCCTGGACACCAGATGCCTTTAGTGCCCCTCTTACATCTTTTCCCAACACCCCCTCCCATCATCACAACAATAAAAAAAAAAAAAGCCTCCAAACACTGTCCCTTAAAGGGCAAAAATGCCCCTGGTTAAAAAAAAATAGCATTATACCAGTGACCATCTCAACCCTAAGTGAACTCTCCCTTCCTGCTTGAGAAAGCCACACAGGAAAGCAGAACTGGTGAGTTCATTTTTACAATTGTATGCAGGCCCTCAACACTGCTTACTAGTCCTACTGCTTTTATCAGGCCGACTTGCTCTATCACTTTCTACAATATTCCAAATCTTTCCACTTTCCTTAAAACTCCCAACCTATTTTCTACCAGCAGTTTCACAGAGAAAACAGAGGTCATCAAATGAGAACTTCTTTAATTTCCTGTTACAAAACATACAAACTTACAGATACTTCCTTTCTTTATAAATGAGGATGTGTCTTATCTCCAAGACATTTTTTCCATCAGTGCTTTGGGTTGCCTTTACTCTTACCAACTCAAGATCCTTTACCATTGACTAGCACCTCTCTCTCTCTCTCTCTCTCTCTCTCTCTATTTTTATTAGTATTTATAAGTTTTTGCTTCTTCAGTTTCTTCCGGGATATTTTTTCTTCTGTGCAACCTCCTCTTCTGGATTAGGAACAATCTTCTCTTTTTCAGTAGGATCACCTCAGTGTGGAAGGGAGAGCTCATGTGTGGGTTAATCCGCTCATGAGCTCTGTAAATTCTACACTGACGCTTTGTTTAGCTGGATGTGCTCAATGACCAGAGCATCTATATCTAAACCTTTAAGTTCAGTATTACTCTCTGCATTTGTAAGAATGTACTGCAACCATTCTTTTTGGGCCACCAACCCTGTGTCTGGCTAGCCCCACTGTTTCGCCTGAGTACACCTATCAACTCCACCATTGTAATGACGGACTGACACACATTGCTTCTGTAGAGTGGCATCCTTCAGATCCTTGGTGGCTTTTCTAATATGCATACCCTTGATGGCCTGGGGAAGTTTTACGAGTGTTCTTAAAGTTAACACGAAGATTTGAGCCTCTTGATATATGCATGCTTTTGTGTGGTTTTCTGGGTCAAGTGAACAGCAGTCCATTTTCAGATGTTACCTCTGGCTGCTTTTGGGAAGAGCTGATGAGCACGTCTCTTTAACTGTACTTTCTCACTTGTATGTTCCCTATCATGCTTAAATTTCTTCTGTTGTAACTCTTTTTTTATTGATTTTTTTTTAGAGGAAGAGTGAGAGAGCAAGAGAGAGAGAGAGAAACATCAAAGTGAAAGAAACATTGATCGGTTGCCTCCGATTGGTATGTGCCCCAACCAGGGATTGAACCCTTAACCTGGGTATGTGCCCTGGCCAGGAATCAAATCCACTACCTTTTGGTGTGCAGGACGACGCTCCAACCAACTAAGCCAGTGGTCAGCAAACTCATTAGTCAACAGAGCCGCAGTTTGCCGACCACTGAACTAAGCCACACCAGCCAAGGCATCTTCTGTTGTAATTCTAACCAAGTGGGAATAAACAAACAAACAAAAACAGAAACAAAAATGTTGACCTCCTGTCACCCTCTTTCCCTCCTCCTATCAAGGCCAAACTTTCCAAACTATTCCACAATTTGCCCCCATTTCTGCATCCAAACTACTGCAATCTTATTTTTCAACCTCATCATTCTACCACATAGCTTTCACTAAGATCACCACTGACTTATGTGTTATTCAATTCAAAAGATATTTCTCAGGTTTCATCATCTATCTTCCTTGACTCTTTGGAAATAGACTTCTTTGAATCTCTCCTCTTTAAAAATTTCCAACACTGTTCCCCCCCCCCCCCCCTTTCTTTCTTCCAACACTTCTTTATTCTTAGAAGGTGCTTGGAAGGATTCCCGTAAGTGCTTAAAATCCTTCCATAGCGCCCAGTGGTCATAGTATAAAGTGCAGGCTCACTAGTCCAGAAGTGCAAGAACTTCCTACATCTACCTAGCGGTGGCCTACTTTTTAAAACTTTATTCCCCCCTTCACCAGGAGATACATGATGAGCTGTAAACTTCTAACCAGGATGAACTACAAAGAATTTCCAGAAGGCGTTATGTTATTCTTGGCATAAGCTGTTTCCAATGCTGGAAAAGTTTATCTTCCTCCCGGACTTCCGGAGGAACGCCTTATCCTTAATGATTCAAAAGTCACTTCCTCCAGGAACCCTTCCAGACACCCCTAAAAATAAGGCGCTTTGTTTATTGTGCGCCAAGGGGTGTGTCGGATTTTCTATATACCACGCAGTATATCCTAACCACCATAATTTGTTTACATAATTATCTCCCGGTCTAGACAGATAAAAAAACGCTGGGAGGGCATCCCATTCGCCTTTTTTCCTCAGCGTTCAGCCCTCCTAGTGCCTGGCATACGGTTTGCCCTCACTAAATGTTTGCTGCACGAACAGTTCCCACCTGCCCGCGGCACTCCAATCTCCCGTTAACGGGTGAGTTCCAAGCTCTCAGCCTGCGTGGCAGGAGCATTTAAACCCTCAGCACGGTGATTGGCTCCCACTGCAGGGGTGTGTCTGCGCCCGCGCCCGGGAAAGTGCGCAGGCGTGCGACTCCGGCGGGCGCAGGCGCAAGAAGGGCTCAGCCCGCATTCGGGTCTTTAGTGTCCGAGCAGCCTCGGCCCGGAGAGGAGTGACCGGAACTGCTTGGTGAGTCTCCAGGAGTGGGGCTGAGAGAGTTGGCCAGGGTGAAGAATGAGGTAGCCCCGAGAAGAAAAAGTATGTCGTGACGATTGAAAAGTTGATGGGGTCGGGCTTTGGGGGAGGAGGGGACGTTCCGACCCGGCTGGGGCAAGTCGGGCCCGGAATGGGGACGCGAGGCGCTGGGAGACTGTCGAGGGGCTGGCGGAGGAAGGGTGGTGGGATGGCGGTTCCCTGGACCCTTCCTTGAACCAAGCTAAGGTAAACCCCCACTGCCTCACCATCCATCCCCACTGTGCTGCTGCGGCAGGGGTTAATAGCCTGTCTGGTGACTACAGGGATCAGACAACTTGGAACTAGTTGTTTGAAGAAGGTCTCTGAGGTTCTTGGCGTTGGAGAGTCCATGCTCTCTAGGAAAGCCCATTCTTTCCGCGGCTTTACCGCAGAAGCGCGACAAAAAGGATCGATAAAACGAATTTCACAATTCGGGGCTGCAGTAGTCGGGGGCCGGGGGAGATACTGGAAAGTGCTGTTTTCACCTCGTCATTTTTATTGTCATTAGTCACCACAGTGGTAGGAAAGGCAGACGAGGGTAGAGGAAACCGAAAAACGTTGACGTTGGGAAAAGAAGATGAGAAGGGAATGTTATTTTGCCTTTTGCTATTTGTCATCTTCCTTTTGGAGGGGGGAGGAGTGACTGGGAGAAGGGAGTTTGGAAACTAGCAGCTTCTGACAGTGTTCCCTCAAACTTGTGAAAATAATGTAGCTTCTTAGTAGGAGGCATTTCAAGAATTAAGAAGGATACTTCATCTGTCCTGGTGCCCTTAAGACTGGTTTTCAGATGTCCCAGTAAAATACCGCAGATACCCCAATAGAAGTGGTTCTCCCACATTCTTTCTTGCCCAGCCCGGATAACTGCATTTGAAATTCATGAGACATCATTAGCTAGAACACTTTGGAATCTAATCTTAAAATACCTCATATTAAAAAATTTTTTAAAATGAGTATTTTTGCCATCAGCAAAATTGATGCCTAGGCATTCATTCAGTGATCACTTGTTATTCATTCTTTTGGCAAGAGGTAGTGAGAAAGAACACATTTATGTAAATACTAGAGGCCCAAGTGCATGATATTTGTGCACTGGCGGGGGGGGGGGGGGGGCGGGGGAGGGGGTCCCTCAGCCGGGCCTGCACCCTCTGGCAGTCCAGGAGCCCTCGGGGATGTCCAACTGCTGCTGCCGTGCTCCGCAGCGTGAGCCCCAGCTTCTGGTGCACTGACCACCAGGGACCAGCTCCTGAGCATCTGCCCCCTGGTGGTCAGTGTGTGTCATAGCGACCGGTCCTTCAGCTGTTCAGTTGATTTGCATATTAGCCTTTTATTGTATAGGAGGATAGAATTAGCAAATATGAGGAGAGACGCCTTTTCTCACATTACCGTGTTCCATTGACAAGTCATATGAAAGTAAATAAAATGATCATGTAAATTAACCTACAGTTTGAATATATATCAGTGTTTCTAGGATGGTTTGTTTTGTTTTGTTTTTGGTCAGGTGCTTATCTGTGGAATGCATTAGGAACTGCTATCTTAGTTTCAAAATAGGAATAACTTATCATGCCATTATTAACAATAGTACACTCTTTCTTGTAAACAGTAGAATTTCTGTATGCGTCTTAGTATTTGATTTTACTCTAAATGAACTTAAGCATAGTAATAAGCCCACTCAAGGTCATATATTTTCTAATCATTCAGAACACAAGAAGAAAGCAAATAAACAAAAAACAGGCCCTGTTCCTCATGGAATAGCTGCCAGTACCTCACTTATCATGAACCACATACCACCATCCTAATATTTGCCTTTTAGAAAAATATCTGTCATTTTACTTCATATTTTTAAAAAATATATTTTATTGATTTTTTACAGAGAGGAAGGGAGAAGGAGAGGGAGAGGGATAGAGAGTTAGAAACATTGATGAGAGAGAAACATCGATGACAGAGAAACATCGATGAGCTGCCTCCTGCACACTCCCTACTGGGGAATGTGCCCGCAACCAAGGTACATGCCCTTGACTGGAATCGAACCTGGGACCCTTCAGTCCACAGGCTGACGCTCTATCCACTGAGCCAAACTGGTTAGGGCAACTTCATATTTTTAATGGTTTTTTTTAAAAAACATTACCCTTTTCCAAAGTAATAATCTGTAAAATCATACTTTTGATATATTTTTTATACCTTTTTCTAGTACACATTATAGTAAATATGTAAATACTAAATGCATAGCTATTGCTTATGTAATGGCTAAAACCATAGCTTGTTCTCACTCTGTACTTCGGAAAATACTGCTTTGGGTCCTAATCTATTTTTAAAATAAAGTGAAAGTTGGACTACCTAAACTGTAAGGCCAATGGACTTCAAAGTTCTGTGAGCCCTATGATGGCCTTCGCTATTATGACACCATTATAGTAAATTATTTGGTTTCACCAGGTGAAAGTAGATTAGAATAGCAAAAGGAAAAAAGGATACTCTGAAATTTTTGTGAAATGAGCTGCCTTTTTTTTTCTTTTTCTTCTGACTAAGGTGCTTTCTTTTCCTCCTTTGGTTTCTATGTCTTAAACATTCTGGAAACCTATTTTGTAACTGTATTTGTATTCTGCATTATGTAATACTAGAGGCCCGGTGCACAAATTCATGCACGGGTAGGGTCCCTTGGTCTGGCCTCTGATAGGGGTCTATCAGGGGCCGTGTCGCCCAGTCCCCATTGGGTCCGATCGGGGGTGGCTGGTCGGCGGGGAGGGACAGTGGGAGGTTGGCCAGCAGCTGGCTAGGAGGAGGGAGTGTGGGAGGTCGGCTGTGGGAGTGCACTGACCACCAGGGGGCAGCTCCTGTGTTGAGCATCTGCCTCCTGGTGGTCAGTGTGTCATCATAGTGACCAGTCGACCAGTTGAGAGGTCAGCCAGTCGTAATGGTCGCTTAGGCTTTTATATATATAGATAAGTTAGCATTTATAATATATGATGTTGCATGCATCCAAGAGTGCTGAACTTTTTACTCCAGTGCCATATTTTGTTTCTGGGTCTGTAGATTGACAGGGGAGTAGATGACAAGGACTGGTATTTTCTTTGTTGTGGAGAGTGGCTTGAAACAGATTGATCCACAGTGCCTCCAACAATTGGAGGAAGAGAATTGTGGAGCCAGGAAACAACATGTACTGTGTAATATTGGAGGTGAAGGTGTTATTTTATTTCCACTCATTTAAATTCACTGATATTTTAGGTTTGATTTTAATTTAGGTTGTGTTGCTACTTAAATATTTAAATCACTGATCACCATAGTTTTATGGCATTCCCTCATCTTGTTGATTTTGTGAGTTCTATAACTTGGATTTAAAGTTTGTTTTAAATTTATGTTAGCAATGTTTTGACAATTGAGATTATCTTTAGATGGCCCCTTGATGCTTATAAAATAAAATCCAAACTTTTTGGTATAGTATACAAAGCCCTTCACAACCTGCCTCCTGCCTGCCTTTTAAAGCCACCCTGCCCTTGTATGTATGTTAAATTCTTGCAGGACTATTGGTGCCTTACATTGTGGCACTTTGATAGTCTGAAACCACAATTTCTTTCGAGTTGATCATGCTTGGATTTTCATTCCCAAATCATAATCATGATAGATGTTTAACAATTATGAAAAACTTTAATAGTTTTATTAAAGCCAAATGCTTTTCATGAATTAGCTCAGTCCTTATAACAACATTTGATGTAAGCATTACACTGAGTGGCCAGATCAATATGATCTCTGAACGCATAATAATCTGGCCACTCTGTGTGTGTGTGTGTGTGTGTGTGTGTTAGAGGCCCGGTGCATGAATTCATGAATGGGTGGGGTCTGGCCAGACTGGCCAGAGGGAGGGGACATGGGGGGTTGGCCAGCCTGCCTGCTGGTCGAACTCCTGGTCGAGGGGACAATTTGCATATTAGCCTTTTATTATATAGGATATACACTGAGTGGCCAGATTATTATGGGTTCAGAGATCATAATAATCTGGCCACTCAGTGTATATTCTCATTTAATGAGAAAACTGAATCACAGAGAAGTTAAGTAAGCAATAGTCAGGATTTGAAACCATTATGCCTCCAAATATTGTGCACTTAATCACTACACTGTATTGCCTTTTATTTAAATCTCCTTTAATTCACTGTGAGGGGGATATTCTTTTCCAGAGATCTGAATACTATACTTTCATCTGTGGCATCTGAATCCTGGTATCGGAATATTTGAGAACCTAACTAGAAAGCTTCTAGGCGAACTTTGAATCAGAGCCAAAATTTTAGATAGTTTGGGTGAATATTTCATTCTGGCAAGGTGAAGCCTGGCCAGTCATCCCCACCTCACACTTGGTATCTTCCTGGCAGATATCATACTTATATTTGCCAGATTGTATTTTCCTTCCCTGGAAGATGAATGATCTATTCTCTCTCTCTCTCTCTCTCTTAAATGTTTTTATTGATTTTAGAGAGAAAGGGGGAGGGGAGAAACATTGATGTGAGAGAGAAACACCAATTAGTTGCCTTTTGCATACACTGGGCTAGGGCAAATGCTGCATTCCTTGAGCCTCCTTATCTTTCATATAGAACATCCATTTTCTGTTCTCATAGCTATTTTTTAGACAGGGTCAATATAATAAATTACTTGATTATAAACACAGCTAGAGTAAAAGTGTGGAAGTTCCAAGTTTGAGCAGGATTTAAAAACTAGGTATTGACATCAAGCGATTAAGTTATAATAGGTGTTTCTGTAAAACTGATATGTAATTTTGGTCTTTTTGGTTCATGTTTGTTGGTGATACTTTCTCACTCAGCAGTATACAATCATGTGTTTGAATCATGTGTTTCAGCGCTGTTTGAAACCAAGATATTTAATAAATACGATTAGTGGTGTGCTTACATGTACATTGTTTTGGGGCCTGTACATAAGAATAAAGTTGTTCCTGTAGAAGGAAGTTAAAAGGAAAGAGGAAGTAAAAGGAGGAAGCTAGCCTTAACATAAATAAGACTCTTATCTAATGCCTTCAGGAAGAATTAAATTTCCTAACCTGAGCATGGATTCTTTTTCGCCTAACTCAGAGTATTTAGAATATTTTGGAATTCTCTGCAACTGTACTTTTTTTGTATGTGGGTGAACATTTTTCCTTTCTCCCCTCCTTCCTTCCTTTCTTTTTTTTTTTTTTTAATATTTTTATTGATTTCAGAGAGGAAGGGAGAGAGATTGAAACATCAATGATGAGAATCATTGATCGGCTGCCTCCTGCACACTCCCTACTGGGGATTGAGCCCACAACCTAGGCATGTGCCCTTGACTGAAATCAAACCCAGGACCCTTTAGTCACCAGGCCGACGCTCTATCCACTGAGCCAAACCAGCTAGGGCCCTTCCTTCCTTCTTTATGTGGAAACATTTTTTTTTTTTTATTTCACTCCAGTCTTTTTAAAAATATATATTTTTATTGATTTTAGAGAGGAAAGGAGAGGGAGAGAGAGATGGAAACGTCAATGATGAGAGAGAATCATTGATCGGCTGCCTCCTGCGTGCCCCCTACTGGGGATGGAGTCCACAACCTGGGCATGTGCCCTTGACTGGAATCAAACCTGGAACCCTTCAGTCTGCAGGTTGACAATCACTGAGCCAAACCAGCTAGGGCAATGTGTAACCATTTTTTTTTCTCAAATATATTTTTATTGATTTTTCAGAGAGAAAGGGAGAGGGAGAGAGAGATAGAAACAATGATGAGAGAGAATCATTGATCGGCTGCCTCCTGCATGCCCCACACAGGGGATCAAGCCCACAACCCAGGCACGTGCTCTTGACCAGAATCAAACCTAGGACCGACCCTTCAGTCCGCAGGTCAATGCTCTATCCACTGAGCCGAACTGGCTAGGGCTATGTGTAAACCAATGTTTCATATTAAAAATGGAATCTAAGAGCAAAAATATATTGCTAAAAGTAAACTAAATTATTTTACCCAGTAATGGCCCATATCTAAATTTCTACTTTTTTCTCCTTAATCCTTTCTCCCATTCCTTCCATTTATTCTCCATTATTCATCCCTGGAGTCTTCAAGAAAGAGTGCTTAGGTGTATTGTGCATATACTTGTACTTCCTTAGGTGCCTAGAATGGCACCTAATAACTGACTGCATGAGATACCAAGTGTGACGTAGGCATGATTGGCAAGGCTTTATCTGTCAAAGTATTTTGGCTCTGATTCTAAATTTACCTAGAACTTTCTGGTTAGCTTCTCAAATATTTTGATACCTGGAGTCAGTTACTGCAGATAGAGAACATAACAAATAACATGAATATATAAATGCTTAGTTCATTAATAATTGTCATTGTTAGGCACTATGCTAAGCACTTTATGTATATTAACTAATTTTATTTCTGAAACAACCCAGGGAGGTAGAGCTGTTAATGAATGAGGGAACTGATATTTGAATAGGTTAAGTAAACTGCCTGGGTATCAGAGCTAAGATGAATTCACAGTCTATCAGAGTTGGTATTATTAGCCACTACGTGATGCTCACTGAACACGATTTATTAAATTATCTCATCTTATCCAGAAGTAGCAAGCTTAGTCAGAAGAGAATAACTAAAATCATATTCAACCCAACTAGCCCTTGACAGTATTGCAGATGGTCGTAGCCTTAAGCTAAGAAGATTTTAGTCCAGTAGAGAGGCAGCATTTATGTTCATGAAACAACTAAGAAAACTGAAAAAAAAAAAAAAATGAAACGGAAAACTGTATATTTGGACACATTGGAAAAGAGTGCTTTATTTTCTGTATCCTAACTACAATGTATCGTAAAATACCTATTTCAAAAGAAACAAGGGTAGTTTTCTTGACATCAAAATATGTTCCCTTACTTGATAGCAGATGTGTGAAAGATATTTGGAATTAATTAAGAGGGATATATTTTAGGACTAGGGTTCCTTTCTGCCAAACCTACAAGACTGGGCAGACTACTGACTCCTCATTGCTTTTCATCCATTAGTATAGATGAGTTTCAACTCTCTTGGGGAGGTCACCATAGCTAGACTGTAGTTTTCACCACATTGTCTTCTGATAGCCCTGGTCTATAATTTCCCTCTTCAGTTGGGCTCTGGTATGACTTGCCTTTGGAAGACCACAGGTCTTGCAAACAACTGCTTTCTCTTTCTCAGCTACTATCAAGTCTGTTCCAAGAAGGCCCTCAACCTCCATCCTTTCCCATGGCCAGTAAGGACTGTGTATTATAGACAAGCCTAAGTGCAGAAGAGTTGCATTTTTTCCTCTTAGCATAAAGAAATTGGACTAGATGATTTCTGAGGTTTATTTCTCTTCAGAGATAATTTTCTGATATGAAAATTAAACAGAAACATTGTTCCCAGATAATTGATTGGTTAATTATGCAGAAATTTCTTAGGGTAGAATTTTCCAAATGGTGTTTCATGGAAGCCTGTTTCCTTGGGATTAATAAAAATATTCTTGGAGCCAGAACCGGTTTGGCTCAGTAGATAGAGCGTCGGCCTGCGGACTGAGGGGTCCCAGGTTCCATTCCGGTCAAGGGCATGTACCTTGGTTGCGGGCACATCCCCAGTAGGAGGTGTGCAGGAGGCAGCTGATCGATGCTTCTCTCTCATCGATGTTTCTGGCTCTCTATCCCTCTTCCTTCCTCTCTGTAAAAAAATGAATAAAATATATTTTTAAAAAATATTCTTGGAAGGAAGGATTTTATGGCCATCTACATTTAACTGGGATAGCCACAGTTAAACAGGTTTCTTCACTGCTTCAGGATTTTTGATTTCCAACCAAGAATTTAATTATCCAGCCAGTCTGTGATGACAGGAAAACTATAAAAACTAGCATGTTGGGAGGGAAGTATAAGAGCTAAATATATTCATTGTTGAAAGTCAGTGGATGATATTCCAAATTGAAAATATCAAGAAACAACACTAGCCCTAAATGGTTTGCTCAGTGGTTAGAGCATCAGCCCTCGGACTAAAGGGTCGTAGGTTTGATTCAGGTCAAAGGCAAATACCTTGGTTGTAGGGCTGTGACCCTGCAGGAGGCGACCAATCCATGTCTCTCTCTTTCTGTCTCTCCCCCTCCTTTTCACTCTCTCTAAAAAAATAAATCAATGGAAAAAAATATCCTCGGGTAAGGATTAACAACAACAACTATAAGCTCTGATCTGGGGTTAAATACTAGAAAAACCAGTACTATTGAAAATTTTGCCTCCGGGGTCCTGGAAGTAGGAATTGGTTTGGGACAGTTCTATTATAGAACTATTTGACTTCTCATTTGATTAAAATTAAATATGAAAGAATATAAAAGTCTTCAAAAATAATTTTTACTGGCTGAATAACATTCCATCATGTAGTTATACCATAAATTATTTAGTCAGATCCCCTATCATTGATTGTTTAGATCACTTCAATATTTTTAACATCTATAATAATAAAAGCATAATATGCTAATTAGATCGGGCAGCCAGACACCCTTTCGGACATCATTCTGGACGTCCTTCCGGATGAAGCCACAGCGGTGGGGGCCAAGGCAGAGGCAGTTAGGGGTGATCAGGCAGGCAAGCAAGTGGTCAGGGGCAATCAGGCAGGCAGGCAGAGGCAGTTAGGGGCAGTGAGGCAGACAGGTGAGCAGTTAGGGGCGATCAAGCAGGCAGGTGAGTGGTTAGGGGTGATCAGGCAGGCAGGCAAGCAGTTAGGGGCAATCAGGCGAACAGTTAGGGGCGATCAGGAAGGCAGGCAGAGTGGTCAGGGGAGATAAGGCAGGCAGGGGGCCATCCCACAAGTGATCCTGGATTGCGAGCGGGTGCAGGCCAGGCCGAGGGACCACCCCCTCCCGTTCATGAATTTCATGCACCTGGCCTCTAGTTCTAAATAATACTGAGACTAATGTGTTTTTGTCTGTAGCTATGATATTCTTCTAGGTTGCTATTAATGGAAAAAGGCCAGAGTAAGAATATTGAAAAATTTCTTGTATATATTTCATTATTTCTAGGGTGTTTTGGTTTTTAAAAATCAGCATTTTCTTAAATAGTGGCCAAAAAAACTTTAATTTTATAGGTGTGAGACTTAAAATACCCACAAACATCCTGGATGCTAGAAAAATACTATTTATATAAATATTTCTTGTGTCATTTGGAGCTTGCAACATTTTTTTATCTTTTGGAGTTTTTTACCTCCTTTCTTCTCCAGGAAGAAAAGTGATGGTAGGCAAACAGAGTAGAACAACCATGTTAAAAATATACCTGCCCTGGCCTGGTAGCTCAGTTGATTAGAGCAGTGGTCGGCAAACTCATTAGTCAACAGAGCCAAATATCAACAGTACAATGATTGAAATTTCTTTTGAGAGCCAAATTTTTTAAATTTAAACTTCTTCTAACGCCACTTCTTCAAAATAGATTCACCCAGGCCGTGGTATTTTGTGGAAGAGCCACACTCAAGGGGCCAAAGAGCCGCATGTGGCTTGCGAGCCGCAGTTTGCTGACCACTGGGTTAGAGTGTTGTCCTGATACACCAAGGCTGCAGGTTTAATACCCTGTCAAGGCACTTACAAGAATCACCCAACGAATGCATAAATAAGTGAAACAACAAATTGATGTTTCTCTCTCTCTCTCTTTCTCTAAAATCAATCAATAAATTAAAGTTTTAAAAAGGAAATAAACCTAATACCTTTTTTCATTAAAATCCAAGTATAGTCTGTGTTTACAATAACTTCTTGGAATTCTGAAAACATACTTTTCCTTTTCTTTTTCCTTTTCCATCTTTTTAAAGGGAAAAGAGTCCAAGTTTTCTTACAAGGGAACAATTGTTCTTTTTAACTGGCACTCCTGGCTATTTTTCATTATTTTTCAAAGGTTTGTAGTTATTACATAACTTTTGCTGCTACTGAAGTCATAAGAGTATTCTGAAACCTGTCTAGAAAAACCAGTGTATGTTTATAATTTTTCTAACGTTAAAGGTAATACAGTTATTTTTATAGAATATTTAGAAAATACACTATTGTATAAGGCAAATAAAAATAACCTGTAAAATTTTTTTAAAATATATTTTTATTGATTTCAGAGAGGAAGCGAGAGGGAGAGAGATATAGAAACATCAATGATGAGAGAGAATCACTGATTGGCTGCTCCTGCACACCTACTGGGGATTGAGCCCACAACCCAGGCATGTGCCCTTGGCTGGAATCGAACCTGGGACCCTTCAGTCCGCAGGCCGACTCTCCACTGAGCCAAAGCCTCTAGGGCTGTAAAAATTTTTTAAAACACTTTTAGTCTATCTCAGTGGTCGGCAAACTCATTAATCAACAGAGCCAACTATCAATAGTACAACGATTGAAATTTCTTTTGAGAGCCAAATTTTTTAAACTTAAACTTCTGCTAACACCACTTCTTCAAAATAGACTTGCTCAAGCCGTGGTATTTTGTGGAAGAGCCACACTCAAGGGGCCAAAGAGCTGCGGTTTGCTGACCACTGGTCTATCTTATTTAAGTTGTGGTACAAGTTTACATTTTGAGCCTTTGGTTTTTAAAGTATACATATTTTTATATGTAACTAAGATTTATTGATAGAACATAATAGTGTATAACCTTATATAATGACCATTTGAAATCTCTAAAAACAATTCACTGTTTTCAGATATACTAACTAAAATGCAAATAATGATTTTGTCTAGATTTTACTTTCTCTTGCACCCAGTTATTAATTATAGCCAGGAGTGCCAGTCTAGAAAAGCACCTATCAACTGGAAACTTGGTTTAATTTAAATCTGTTTAATATCTGTCTTGACATGTGCAGACTCATGACTGGCATGAAAATAGTTTAGATGCATAGCCTAAACAGTGTCATCAACTTTTTTTTTTTTTTTCTTAATTAAATCTTTATTGTTCAGATTATTACAGGTGTTCCACTTTTTTTCCCCCCATAGCTCCCCTCCACCTGATTCCCCACCCCACCCCATGCCCTTACCCCCCGCCACTGTCTTCATCCATAGGAGTAAGATTTTTGTCCAATCTCTTCCCGCAACCCTCACACTTGCTTCCCCTGAGAATCGTCAGTCCACTCCCTTTCTATGTCCCTGATTCTATTATATTCACCAGTCCATTCTGTTCTTCAGATTTTTTATTCACTTGATTTTTAGATTCACTTGTTGGTAGGTATGTATTTGATGTCATTTTGTTGTTCATAATTTTTATCTTTACCTTTTTCTTCCTCTTCTTCAAGAATACCTTTCAGCATTTCATGTAATCCTGGTTTGGTGGCGATGAACTCCTTTAGCTTTTTCTTGTCTGTGAAGCTCTTTATCTGACCTTCAACTCTGAATGATAGCTTTGCTGGGTAGAGTAATCTTGGTTGTAGGTTCTTGCTGTTCATCACTTTGAATATTTCTTGCCACTCCCTTCTGGCCTGCATAGTTTCTGCCGAGAAATCAGCTGACAGTCGTATGGGTACTCCCTTGTAGGTAATTAACTGTTTTTCTCTTGCTGCTTTTAATATTCTCTCTTTGTCTTTTGCCCTTGGCATTTTAATTATGATGTGTCTTGGTGTGGTCCTCTTTGGGTTCCTCTTGTATGGGGTTCTGTGCGCTTCCTGAACTTGTAAGTCTATTTCTTTCACCAGGTAGGGAAAGTTTTCTGTCATTATTTCTTCTAATAGGTTTTCAATATTTTGCTCTCTCCCTTCTTCTGGCACCCCAAAAATTCGGATGTTGTTTCGCTTAAAGTTGTCCCAGAGGCTCCTTACATTATCTTCATATTTTTGGATTCTTTTTTCTTTTTGTTTTTCTGGTTGGATGTTTTTTGTTTCCACATATTTCAGATCTTTGGTTTGATTCTTGGGGTATGTTGATCTACAGTTGAGTTTCTGTATATTCTTTATTTCAGACAGTGTATGCTTCATTTCTGACTGGTCCTTTTCCATTTTTTTGGCATTCTCATTAAGGTCCTTGAAGGTCTCACTAAGCTCCTCAGAAGTGTCATCAAGTTTCTCGGCAGTTTTTAGAAGATTCTTGAGTAACCTTATAAATGTGATTCTGAACTCTATGTCATCCAGTAGTTTGCTTTCCTCCGTTTCTTTCATTCGTGACATGTTTCTTTGTTTCTGCATTTTGGCTTCTTCCCTGTGTTGATGGAGTGGCTTTGTGTGGTAGGTGACCTATAGGGGGCAGTAGCTCAGCCTCCCCAATCACCTGATGTGGATGCTCTTGGTACACCCCTTTGTGGGCTGAGTGCAAAGTCTTGGTGCAGTTAAGCCTGAATTGCTGTTGGTACGCTAGGAGGAATTGACCTCCAGGCCAATTAGCTGTGAGCACTCCCTGTGTCTATAATGGAAGAAGTGCTGCGCTTATGGGGCAGGACTTGTTTCAGTGGGGCTTTGGTGCTCACTGAGTCTGCCTCTTGAATGTGTCACTTATGGATGTGAGGAGTTGAAATCTGTTGTCTCACACTGACCACTAGGTACACTGGCTTCTGGATCTCCAATGGGGTGCAGGTCAGCTACTGTCTGAGGCCACTCAGCAGGAGCTACAGTGAGAGCTGCAGTTTTCTCCTCTTTGCTTGGGGTTTGGAGGTTTTGGAGCTGTCTGACCCGGGCTGCAAGTTTTCTAGGTTAAGCTGCAATAGGGCAGGCTTTCTTATGCTAATTGAGCTGCTTGGAGCTAGGGTGGGTTTGTAGGTTGTGTGGGGCGGGGTCTCAGGGCGTCACTAGGTTAGGGCGTGGCAAACAGCAATGGCTGCTAGTAAGCCCGCTCTGTGTCCCGACCGTGTCCTGGAATCCTGTGCCCCAGTGCAATAAACAATTATTCCTGCACGCAGCTCTGCTAGCAAGCCACTCTCACTGGCAGACAGTCCAGCTTCTCCCCGTAGGAGTTTGGGTCCCCCACGTCTCCCCAGAGACTGGATTTCAGAGTAATCGGGGGCTTGTCTCCCTTAGGGTTGAAAAAAGCAACGCACCCAGTCGCCCGCCGCCACCCCGGATCCCGCGCCTCCGTACCTCAGCTTTTCAGCGCTCGTGCACGTCTCAATGCTCTTTTCTCTTTCCTTCTAGTTGTAGAACTTCCACTCAGCCAGCTTTCCCGTGGTGCTGGGTGATAGACGTTTTATCGTTTAGTTGCAGTTTAAATTGTTGTCGGAGGCAGCAGTTTAGGTGTTTACCTATGCCGCCATCTTGGATTCCCCTCCAGTGTCATCAACTTTAACCTTACAGATAGAAGTTAATGTTAAGCATCTATTATTTTCAGTGGCATTTACATAGATGTCACTCATGTTTAACTTCGTTGCTTTACTTTCGGAGAAAGAAAATGATAATCGTTGCTACTATTTCTATCTGCTTCCCTAATAATATTAAAAGAATGGCTAACACTTGATTACCAGCCATGCCTCAGGAACTGTGTTAAGCACTTTGTATGGATCATCTTTTTAAATGCTTACATTAAAAGTCCATGAAATAGATTGTTATCTCCAATTTACAAATGCAAAAATTGGGTCTTAGTGGAGTTAGGTAACTGTCCAAGGTTATTCAGCAAATACACTGTGGGGCCAAAATTTGAATGCTAGAGCTCCCACTACTCACCACTATCCTATCCTGCAACAGAAGTTGCACTTGTTCCCACAGAAGGTTACCAGGAAAGTCTAATCAAAACATGCTAAAGAGAAATGCAAATTTTATCCAACTGTTAAGAATACAGTAATAAACTATATGGGTATAACACATGGAGCAACTTATATTGTGATTAATTTTTTTTTAAAGAAAGGAATAAGGCAGGAAACTAACTTGGTAGGATATTTTAATATCCTTGCTTCTCGGTATAAAATGGATTATTTTATAAAATCATTCTTATATTGGTCTTGGGAGGACAGGGCACTGTGGGATTAATGGTGAATTAAAGTGTTTTCTCCATTATTTCCTGAGTCTCTGTCCATTTTTATTAATGAAGACATATGGATCTCCTGGATTATTTTATAAAATCATTCTTATATTGGTCTTGGGAGGACAGGACACTGTGGGATTAATGGTGAGTTAAAGTGTTTTCTCCATTATTTTCTGAGTCTCTGTCCATTTTTATCAATGAAGACATATGGATCTCCTGTTGATTAAATTCTAAGCCCTTTTTTCCCTTTGTATTCCTTCTTCTCAGGTCTAAGTTATTATAAAACAGCTGAAAACCATGGTTACTCTGGACTTTCTTGTTCTTCCACTTAACTGTCTTTGAATCTGTGGAAGGAATCAGATTTCACGGTTTTATTTTATTTTTATTGAATTTATTGGGATGACATTAGTTAATAAGATTATGTGGGTTTCAGGTGTACATTTCTATAATATGTCATCTGTATACATAGTGTGTTATCTGTTTACCACCCCAAGTCAAGTCTTCTTCCATCAGGAAGGGTGCCTAGCCTATTTTCTGATATTCAGTACATCTTATATCATCTTATATTTGTTAAGGGTAGGTGCATCCAACAGTAAGACTTTTTACCAGACCATGAACTAACCTTGGCTTCAGAGTAGGTTCAAGTTTGAATATTAAGTCTGCGCTTTACTGACTCGGTCACCCTGGGCAAATTACTTATTTAAACTGAGCCCCATCTATAAAGTGGCATAACAGATAGTGATATACTATATAAATACTTAGTAGGGAATGTGACATATAGTAGGTACTCAATGAACATTTCTTCCTCCTCACTCCCCTCAAGGTTTATAATAAAAGAAATTAAGGATAAATTAAGAGTCTTCTGGTAAGTCCAAATGGATCATAGTAAAAGAGATAAGATGTAAAAACTTGCCCTAACTGGTTTGGCTCAGTGGATAGAGCTTCGGCCTGCGGACTCAAGGGTCCCAGGTTCGATTCCGGTCAAGGGCATGTACCTTGGTTGTGGGCACATCCCCAGTTGGGGGTGTGCAGAAGGCAGCTGATCAATGTTTCTCTCTCATTGATGTTTCTAACTCTCTATCCCTCTCCCTTCCTCTGTGTAAACACAGTCAATAAAATATATTTAAAAAAAGATGTAAAAACTCTGAAAAAATTTATTTTTCTCTCAAAGGCACATGATTAGCATAGTGTGTTATGTTCCTCAAGCATTGGGAAAGTAACACAGATATTTAATCTATTAGTTTATATCTAAGAAAAAAAGTGAGTTTAATGGGATCTTTGTGTCAAATGATGTTTTGTGTCCCCCCTCCCCCGCTGCCCCAATTCTCTTTACTTCAGCATTCTGGATAACCCTTTCCTGATTCCATGAGAACAACTACTGGAGATAATAATAAATATGAGTAAAGCTATATAGCTAATTCTTGGTTTTAACCTCCCTGACACTTCTGAGGAGTTTAGTGAAGGGTAATAAGAGCCTGTGGAGTATTCTTTGTCTCCTTTTGTCCTTCCCCTTACAATTCTGCTTTATCTCTCTTACTCTCATCATATCTAATAAAGAGGGAATATGCTAGTTGGCCCTCACGCCATCGCAAAGATGGCAGTGACCAGAGCCAATAAAGAGGGAATATGCTAATTGACTGCCCTGCCTTCAAAGATGGTGGCACCCACAGCCACAAGATGGTGGTGCCCAGTCCCCTCAGCCCGGCCGGGGCGGCAGGCACAGCAAGGCTTGACCCACCCCCAGGCGGGCCTGGCCACTCCATGCGCCTGCCTCCAGAGTCCCCCAGTCCCCTCAGCCCACCAACCCCCCAGAGCTGGCGTGAGGCACAGACAAGCCTCGAATGGCGGCTGCCCAGCCGCCCAGGGCTGCCCGAGGCTCAGGTAACCAGGGCCAGCTGAGGCTTGTGCTGCCGGCAGTGGCAGCAACAGAGTTGTGATGGGGCATCGCCTTCCCTTGATTGCCGAGTCGCCTCCCGCCCCTGAGGGCTCCCAGACTGTGAGAGGGGGCAGGCCAGGCTGAGGGACCCCCCTCCAGTGCATGAATTTTCATGCACTGGGCCTCTAGTCCTATCTAATAAAAGAGTAATATCCAAATTGACCATACATCCGCTACACCCACCAGCCATGCCCACTAGCCAATCAGGAGCGAGTATGCAAATTAACCCAACCAAGATGGCTGTGGCCACAGAGAGAGCAGGAGGCTTGGGTTTCCCTGGCAATGGAGGAAGCCAAGCTTTCCAAACACCCTGGCAGGCCCAGGCCTCCACTCAAGGCTACAAAGTTTCAATTATAGAAGATAGATAAATCCCAACAAAAATGGCAGCAGCCACGGAGCTGGAGAGAGCAGGAAGCTTGAGTTGCACCCGGCGATGGAGGAAGCCAAGTTTCTGCAGCCCTGGCCTGCCTTGGCCTCCGCTTAAGGCTACAAAGTTTCAATTATAGAAGATAAAATAAATCCCATATACCAGGGCCTCCACTTGGGTCGCTGGGGGTCGTGGCTGGCCTGCAAACCACCTCAGACTCCTTGCCCAGGCTGCCCCATGTCACAAGGGAACCCCCACCCTGATCCAGGACACCCTTCAGGGTAAACCAGCCGGCCCCCACCCGTGCACCAGGCCTCTATCCTATCTAATGCTCCTATCTAATGAAATAATATGAAAATTGACTGTCACTCCAACACACAAGATGGCTGTCCCCATGTGGTCAAAGATGACTGACCCCATGTGGACACAAGATAGCTAGCAGGGGAGGGCAGTTGGGGGCGATCAAGCCTGCAGGGGAGGGCAGTTAGGGGCAAACAGGCTGGCAGGGGAGCAGTTAGGCATCAATCAGGCTGGCAGGAAAGTGGTTAGGGGGTGATCAGGCTGGCAGGCAGAAGCAGTTAGGGGCAATCAGGAAGACAGGCAGGCTAGCAGTTGGGAGCAAGCAGTCCTGGATTGTGAGAGGGATGTCCGACTGCCCATTTAGGATTGGGCCTAAAGGAGCAGTTGGACATCCCTCGAGGGGTCCCAGATTGGAGAGGGTGCAGGCTGGGCTGAGGGACCACACCCCTGTACACAAATTTCATGCACCGGGCCTCTAGTTTACTATAATCATGAGTACAACATCCTCAAGAATCTAGAGTAAAAAAGGCTTAGGAAGCCTATGTTCTTATGTCAGCCTGCCAAATATGTGAGAACGTTAGTTTTTTGTCTTGTGTGTCTGCTCAGGGAAGGAAAAAAGTACTAGGAAGCACATTTGAGTTCACTGAAAGGGTGTGTTCTTCCAAATATCCCTGTTGCCATGTTCAGTAGTGACTGTTCACATCCACCTTTCAGCTACATATGCTTATATTTATCTACTAGAGGCCCTATGCATGAAATTCGTGCAAGGGGCTCGGCCCTCGCAGCCCCGGCTGCCTCAGCCAGCCCTCTCAGCCCGGCTTCATCAGAAGGTCGTTCTGCTGCTCAGTCTAATTAGCATATTAGCTCTTTATTATATAGGAGGATATTTAGAAAGCAGAACTCTTGGAATCTTCAAGTTTGGCAGAGGTCACTTTTGCATTCAAGCCTCTAAGAACCTACATGCAGTTTTGCTCTTTTTTAAATAGGAAAATAGCAAGTATGGACTTGTAATTGGCAAGAATCATTTCTAGGAATAGAATTACAAAGTCATACAATTTGAAAGATCTGGACTTTCTTACTCCCAAAAGGACTTTATACTCATAGGATACAGTATTGGAAAACCTGGCTAAAGTGTCATTTTCAGGCACTAATTGATTAGTGTGTATTACTCTTCTTATCACTTTCTGCTTTGTTGGGCTTTGAGAGGGACAGATAACTTTATAGCAGACTGCCTGGGAAAGGCAGGCTTTGAAAGGTATCTTGTTGGGGCTCTAGGAAGTGATGGAGAAGGCAGAAGCCACCTGGGCAGGAGATGGGGATATTTCAGAAAGGAAAGGTTACACAAATTGAGATGAGAGGGTACAAAAGCAACATTTTTTCTTTTCATAATTATAACTACAAAAGATAAACTATAGCATTTGCATGTTTGTGATAAAGCCAAAAGCTCATAAACAATTAGCAAAGTACTAAAGCATGTGGTTCCATTTATGATTATATCTAATGAATGATCAGTTCATAATTCAAGAAAGTCCTCTATGTTACTTAAACGTAAGATGGGAAACTATAAAAATCTTAGAAGAATCCCTAGGCAGCAAAATATCAGACATATGTCGTAGTAATATCTTTACCAATACAGCTCCTAGGACAGTGGTTGGCAAACTGCGGCTCACGAGCCACATACAGCTCTTTGACCCCCTTGAGTGTGGCTCTTCCACAAAATACCACGGCCTGGGTGAGTCTATTTTGAAGAAGTGGCGTTTTGAACAAGTTTAAGTTTAAAAAATGTGGCTCTCAAAAGAAATTTCAATCGTTGTACTGTTGATATTTGGCTCTGTTGACTAATGAGTTTGCCGACCACTGTCCTAGGACAATGGAAACCTTATAAGGAGAAAATAAACAAATGTAAAAAGATTCTGCAGAATCCATGAAACCATTAACAAAACAAGGGGACTCTTTCCCCCTCCCCACATGGAAGTCTGTACTTGTTCTTCCATAAATCTCCCCCTTTGCTACACACACACACACACACACACACACACACACACACAAAACAACAACAGCATGGGAGAATGTATTTGCCAATGTTATCTCCAATAAGGGTCTAGTCTCCAAAATTTATAGGGAACTCGTACATCTTAACAAAAGGAAGATAAGTTATGAATGGGAGTTGGGGGATAATGGGAGAATAAGGACACACATGTAATGCCTTAATCAATAAAGAAATTAAAAAAAAAGGAAGATAAACAATCCAATCAAAAAACTGGCAAAGGACCTAAAAAAGACACTTTTCGAAAGTGGACATACAGAAGGCCAAGAGACATATGAAAACATTCTCAAAGTCACTAATTATCCGAGAGATGCAAATCAAAACAACAATGTGGCACCATCTCATACCTGTCAGAATGGCTATCAACAAATCAACAAACGACTAGTGCTGATGAGAATGTGTAGAAAAAGGAATCCTCATGCACTGCTGGTGGGAATGCAAACTGGTGCAGCCACTGTGGAAAACAGTATGGAGTTTCCTCAAAAATTTAAAAATGGAACTCCCATTTGACCCAGTAATCCCACTGCTAGGAATATAGCCTAAGAAATCAGAAACACTAATCAGAAAGGATATATGCACCCCTATGTTCATAGCACAATTTACAATAGCTAAGATTTGGAAACAGCCTAAGTGCCCATCAGCAGATGAGTGGATTAAAAAACTGTGGTACATCTACATAATGGAATACTATGCTGCTGTAAAAAAGGAAAGAACTCTTACCATTTGCAACAGCATGGATGGACCTGGAGAGCATTATGCTAAGTGAAATAAGCCAGTCAGAGAAAGATATCACATAATCTCACTCATTTGTGGAATATAATGAACATAAATTGATGAACAAAAATAGGTCCAGAGACAGAAGCATCAAACAGATGGTCAAACTTCAGAGGGAAGGCAGGGGAGTGGTGGGGGGAGGGGGGATAAGAGATGAACTAAAGAACTTGTATGCATGCATATAAGCATAACCAATGGACACAGACACTAGGGGGGTGAGGGCATGTGCTGGGGGATGGAGGTGGCGGGGAAAGGTCAATGGGGGGAAAAGGAGACATATGTAATACTATATGTAATACTTGAGAAATAAAGAATTTTTTTTAAAAAGTCCTCCATGTCTTAGAATATGAGCCTTTTGCCAGAACCACAGTCATGCAATGGCAAGCAAGGTATGAAATTAAATTTTTATCTTTTTGCAATAATAATTAATGATAACATTATTTTTCATGAGGATTAACAGCTTTAAGCAGGCTCAGAATCTGAATTATCCTGGCTGGTGTTGCTCAGTGGTTGAGCATCCACCTGTGAACCAGGAGGTCATGATTCAATTCCTGATCAGGGCACATGCCTGGGTTGCAGGCTCAGTCCCCAGTAGGGGGGAATGCAGGAGGCAGGTGATCGATGATTCTCTCTCATCATCAGTGTTTCTATATCTCTCTCCCTCTCCCTTCCTCTCTGAAATCAGTAAACATATTTTAAAAAGAAAATACTTCAAAAAAATCTGAATTAGACCTTAAAAACACCAAAGAGCTATGACAGAATTTTAAACATTCCTGTACTGGGAATGTAGTAATATTCTCACTTTTTGTTTTACCAAAGACTGTTCTACTAAAAATGTTGGTTAGCTATGAATGGGACTAAAATGATTTGTTATGTGACCAGCAGGCCATTCCAGACCATACACATGTAATGGCAATTTTTGGTTTGTTGTTCTAGTGGTTATTTGCAGGGTTGGTGATACTGTTACTTGTAGCTTTGTTTCTAAAATCCATTAAAATACTTTGAGATAAACCTTGTTTTTCTACATTTACTGGAGTTCCAACTGTCAGATCCTGTTAGTTATTAGATACAAAGATATAACACAGGAGTTCACTCTAGTGCATTGCCAGGCACGTAGGTTCCCCGTTTATCAGCGAGTGTACACCATGGCAGGATTTCTCAACCTCAGCATTTTGATATTTTGGGCCAGATAATGCTTTCTTGTGGAGCATTATAGGATATTTACGGGTAGCAGCATCCCTGGCCTCTCAACTATATGCCAGTAACACTACCCCCCACCCAAGCTTGTGACGATCAAAAACCCTGTCTCTAGCCTTGGCTAGTGTGGCTCAGTTGATTGGGCATCGTCCTGTGCACTGAAAGGTTGTCAGTTCAATTTCCAGTCAGGGCACATGCCTAGGTTGTGATCTCCTGTAGGGGATGTGCGGGAGGCAACCGATCAATGTTTCTCTCCCTTGCCCTCTCTCTCTAAAAATCAATTTTAAAATCTTTAAAAAAAAACACACCCCAAAAACTGTCTCTAGACATTTCCAGATGTCCCCAGAGGCAAATCCAGAATGTGAATCAGATTATGTGTGTCATTGAAAGCGTTTTCATAAAATTAGTTTTCAAAAATACAAAACTAGCAAATGTAATGAAAAGTAAACAGCCTAGCCCTGGCCAGTGTTTCTCAGTGGTTGGAGCATCAGCCTGTGCTCCGAAGGGTCATGGGTTCGATTCTTGTCCTGGCACGTACTCAGATGACATCAGCACGTACGGTATGGGAGGCAACTGATAGATGTTTCTCTCTCCCTCTGCCTTCCTCTCCTTAAATAAAAAAGAAAGAAAGAAAAGAAAACAGCCTAGATCTGTCACACATTGCTTATTACCCCATAGGGCTCCACATACATAACAGTAGTAGTGAATAACAACTATTTATGTTTTTAGTTTGAATGTCTATAAGAACTCTTTATGAGTTACTGTGTATAAGAGAATAATTGTTCCGCTTCTTAATGACTTCACTAAAACAGCAAACAATACAGTAATTGGAAAGTGTGAGTCTACTATTAATAAAAACCTTAGTTCTTTTCTGGGCTCATATCATGACTAGGGGCCCAGTGCACGAAATTCATGCATGGGTTGGGTCCCTAGTGGCTGCCAGCTGCCAACCTGGGCACCTCCCTTCCCCCGGCACCTGCTGCTGCCGCCTGCGGTCCTGCCCCCTGGTCAAGGGGGCAATTTGCATATTAGGCTTTTATTATATAGGATAACCCTGTTCTTATTAAGAATGAAAATATTTTATTTTCTCTAATGAGTAGCCTGGACAACTAGCATATTTAGAATGCTTTCTGTGTTCTTCAGGCACATGACTTTGAATTTTGTTATATTACTGATGGAACATTGCCTAACTTAACCTTCTTCACCTTACTGCTTTTTCATATTCAAACATTGTATAATGAACATTGTATAACCATGAATTTATTTTAAGTCTTTTAAGCTTGTGTTCTAGTAATACCTTCTCAAAGTAGAGGAACCACTTTCCTATTAGAAACAGCACTTCACTAGTTTTAAGTTCACCTCTGGTACTAACTAGCATTTAAGCAGCCATTAATCCTCTCTCAGTTTTAGTTTCTTCACCTGTGATATAGATAGACAGACCCTTTTATCATTTTTTCGAGGTAAATATCCTAAATTCCAAAGTCCACACTCTGGTCGAACAAATTTGTTTTTTGTGTTCTTATTCTTACAGAATATCTACATTTCAGTGTCTGTGCCTATCAGGAGTTTTAATTCATCATGGATAATCTGTCATCAGAAGAAATTCAGTTGAGGGCTCACCAGGTTACTGATGAGGTAAATGTTTTCCTTGGAATAAGTACAGTAGAACCTTGTTTCTCGGACTTCTCCCATCTCGAACAATTCACTTCTTAACCTGACTATCCTCTCATGCTGACACCAATATGATGAGTCATGTATCTCTCAGGTGACAAACAAAGGAAAGAATGTGCAAATATGAGTCAATTTACCACTGTTAAAATCTTAAGATATTGTGCCGTGAATATTTTTGTGGGTTTTTTTTGCTTTTGTTGAGGCTTATAATTATTGTAAGTTTTTCATTTTTTACTATATATTTTCTATCCCTTTTGTTAAATTTTCATTTACATATTTTTTTTGTTTTTAAATTTTATGTATAGATTAAATAGTACAGTAGACATGTACTGTATATGAGAAAGGTTAAAACAGGGAATCAATCACTTGGGGGTCTGGAACGGATTAATTCAATTTACATTATTTTTAATGGGAAAAAATGATTCGGTTTTTGAACAGCTTCCAGAACACATTAAGTTTGAGAAACGAGGTTCCCCTGTAATTAATTTTCTTTTAGTGTTCACAGTGGAGGGATGAAAGGATCTCTTTAGAAGACCATTTGGCCTCTTCCAAGTCCCTTTATGTCAAAGAATGCATTTTCCCTACAGTGGAAAATTACTAGCATTAGTAGCATTACTAGCTCCTTATTTTTTTCATTTTACCAAAAAGAACTAAATAAGTGAAAACAGTTTATATGATTATCTTTTAGATAATTATTACCTAACATTTACATCAGATATACTGTAGACTTGAGGAATTCTGGACAGTTAATTTTAACAGAACTTTCTGATATCTGTGTAATATACTTAGGTTCCTGCTTACGTTAAAATTTTATAAATCCCATTAACTTCGCCCTCCATATTTTATCTTAATGAGTACCTGGTAAGAAGAAAATTAAAATCATAGTGATCAACTTTTTGTTTGGTTGTTTTAAAGCAGGAGTGGGAAACCTTTTTTCTGCCGAGGGCCATTTGGATATTTATAACATCATTTTTGGGCCATACAAAATTATCAACTTAAAAATTAGCCTGCTATATTTGGTCAGACATTTAATTAACTTACTTGTAATGCCTTGGCAGGGCCAGACCAAATGATTTCACAGGCCTTATATGGCCTGAGGGCTGGACATTCCCCACCCCTGTTTTAAGGGAGAAATTGGTGTGCTGACAACATTATTTCTTTATTTATTTTTAATTTATCTTTATTGTTGAAAGTATTACAGATATCCCCTCTCCCCACCCCTTGACCTGCTCCCACCCCCTCCCTAGGCTTTTGCTTCACTATTTAGTCTGTCCATGGGTTATGCATATATGCATATAATTTCTTTGTTTAATATTCCTTCCCCCCCCCCCCCACTACTTTTCTCTGAAATACACCAGACTGTTGCATGCTTTAATGTTTCTGGATCTATTTTTGTTCAATTTATTTTATTTATTAGATTCCACATGTAAGTGAGATCATGTGATAATTGTTTTTCTATGACTGGCTTATTTCACTTAGCATAAATACTTTCCAGGTTCCTCCATGCTGTCTCAAAGGATAAGAGGTCCTTTTTGACAGCTGCATAGTATCCCATTGTGTGTGTGGGCAATCTTTAAAAATAGAGTAGCATCATGAATATGACCTGTGATCAGATTTTTCCTTTTTTCTACATGTTTGAGAATGACAAAATTCTTGTTTTTTTCCTAGTCTCTTGAAAGTACAAGGAGAATCCTGGGTTTAGCCATTGAGGTAAGGAAGTGTTTAATTGTTAAGTTAAATACAGATTCTGTGTAGGAGGGATCCTAATATCACAAGGTTGAATTGGTATTAAGAGTTAAGGGCGTTGTATCAGTAAGCTTCATTATTTGACACCAGCAATTGATGAAATCATTGTCAAATCATGCACTAACGGGACTTTCCCCCCAACTGACAGTATTGGAATATGACAGGGAAGATCAGTGTACCATGAGTTTGTGATTTAATTATTTAATTAGTATGTTAAAGTATGTTGGTTTGGAGATACTCATTTTCTCTGGTTATACTCCTCTAAGAACTTAATTTTCTAAATGATTCTTTCCTGTTATTTGTCAGGCCTTATAGTTTTTGTTTCTATTATTTTTGCTAAGTTGTGTTGTGCTATCAGCTTTTTTCCCTTCTTTTAGTCTCAGGATGCAGGAATTAAGACTATCACTATGCTGGATGAACAAGGGGGTGAGTTCAAGTTATTGGCAGAAACTTTTGATTTGACTTATGATGTCAGAAAGCCCTTTCAAATCAGCCATGTATAAAATTAAGCCTTTGGGAGTGCCTTCCTTTTGTAAGATAAGAGTATTTATTTCTTTTCTTCTGATTTGAATTATGTTTATTACTAACTAGAGGCCCAGTGCATGAAATTCGTGCACAGGGGCCAAGGAGGGGTTGCATCCTCAGCCCAGCCTGCACCCTCTTGCAATCCAGGACCTCTCAGGGGATGTCCGACTGCCAGTTTAGGCCTGATCCCACACGCAATTCGGGACCGGTGGCTCCTAACCACTCGCCTGCCTGCCTGCCTGCCTCATTGCCCCTAACCACTCTGACTGCCTGCTTCATCGCTCCTAACCACTCACCTGCTGCCTCATTGCCCCTAACCACTCTGCCTGCTTGATTGCCCCTAACCACTCGCCTGCCTGCCTCATTGCCCCTAACCACTTGCCTGCCTGCCTCATCGCCCCTAACCACTCTGCCTGCTTGCCTGATCGCCCCTACCTGCTTGCTTTCCTGCCTGATTGCCCCTACCTGCTCGCCTGCCTGCCTGATCGCCCCTAACCATCTCAGTCTCAACCCCCGCCATGGTAACTTCATCTGGAAGGACATCCGGAATGATGTCCAGAAGGTCGTTTGGCTATCTGGTCGAATCAACATATTACCCTTTTATTATTATAGATTAGAGGTAGGGACAACAATGTCCAGTTGTATATTAGTCACTTGTTAGGTAGTAGGACTTATCCTGTGCATTATGTACATTAGACATATATACATTAGACATGGTGATATTTTTGCATTTTTAGAAATCAAGTCCTTAAATAGGTCTAGATTCAGGTGAGCTTGGAAACATTCCATTTGAGTTGGCCTTGAATCATCTGGTCTAGTTTTTACTAGTCTTATGACAGCCCACAAGTTTTGAGTCTATTCAATGATAGAAATGCTGGGGATCTGGTCTGGCTACAGTACACTTAGTAATTTGGTTGCAGGGGTGATCTTTAAACAACCCTCACATGCTCTTATTATACAGATTTCTTTAGAACAGATCTTTCCCTAGTAAGAGTCCAGGTGCCTCAGGATTAGTATGTGAGAGATTGCTTTAATGTTGGACAGTATGTAAAACCTCCTGGCACTGATACAGTCACTATGGTATGTTATTGTTGGATTCAAGGTTGAAGTTTGCTGTTTTATAATAATAGCATTATGAATGTAACTTCCACAATTTATTCTTAGAACAACTAAACCGCATAGAAGAAGGCATGGACCAAATAAATAAAGACATGAAAGAGGCAGAGAAGACTTTAACAGAACTCAACAAGTGCTGTGGTCTTTGTGTCTGCCCATGTAATAGGTGAGTTGATAAACCAGGACCTTTTAAAAATAATTTAAAGTAAGAGCATCCTCTCCCCCCTTCCCTATCCTTCATCCCCAAAGAAGGTAATGAAGTGTGACTGGGCCTAAATAAGGAACTTTGTTAGATAAACATAAGCTATTTCTCCCTCAGGCTGATCAAGCTTTTCGTGTAAATGGGCAGATTCACTGAAAACCATGGCTTAAATTTGATCAATTCTTGGGTCAAGTTCCAATTTCTTTTTTAGTAATACACAAAAAGATTCGGAGATATATACATCTGGATAATAAAAAGAGGATGTAATTAGTGTCTTTTCCTTTCAAACAAGGAGTATTAACAAAATATATATTCTGTGCTAGGCATATGAGGATGGCCAGGGGAGTAAAGGACTTGGGTCTTGTCTTCAAAAGACTTAACCACGTGGTTGGATGTATGAGGAAGAGTAGCAAAACATAAAAAATAGTGCTAGACGATGTGTTATCAACTAAGGTGAAGGGTACAGAATTGATAAAGGTTGATTTGTAGAATATTTTATAGGAAAGACTAGAGACCCAGTACAGGAAATTCATGCACGGGTGCCGGGTGGGGAGGGACGCAGGGTTTCCAGGGTGTCCCTCAGCCTGGCCTGCGCCCTCTCACAATCCGGGACCCCTCGGGGGATGTCTGACTGCCTGTCACAATCTGGGACCACTGGCTCCTAACCGCTCGCCTGCCTGCCTGGCTGATCGCCCCTAACCACTCACCTGCCTGCCTCATCACCCCTAACCACTCTGCCTGCCTGCCTGCCCCATTGCCCCTAACCACTCTGCCTGCCTGCCTCATTGCCCCTAACTGCTCGCCTGCCTGCCTGATCACCACTAACCACTCGCCTACCTGCCTGATCTCCCTTAATCCCTCTGCCTGATCGCCACTAACCACTGACTTGTCTGCTTGCCTGATTACCCCTAACTGCTCGCCTGCCTGCCTGATCACCCCTAACTACTCTGCCTGCCTGCCTGATCACCCCTAACTGCTTGCCTGCCTGCCTGATGGCCCCTAACAACTCTGCCTGCCTGCCTGATCGCCCCTAACTACTTGCCTGCCTGATCGCCCCTAACAACTCTGCCTGCCTGCCTGATCGCCCCTAACAACTCTGCCTGCCTGCCTGATCGCCCCTAACAACTCTGCCTGCCTGCCTGATCACCCCTAACTACTCTGCCTGCCTTCCTGATCACCCCTAACTGCTTGCCTGCCTGCCTGATGGCCCCTAACTACTCACCTGCCTGCCTGATCACCCCTAACTACTCTGCCTGCCTTCCTGATTGCCCCTGCTAGGCTGCCTGCCTGATTGCCCTTAACTGCCTTTGCCTCAGTCCCCGTCACCACAGCTTCATTGGGAAGGACATCTGGAATGACGTCCAGAAGGTCGTTTGGCTGGCTGGTGTAATTAGCATATTATACTTTTATTATTATAGACTAGAGGCCCGGTGCACAAAATTCATGCACTGGGGGGATGTCCCTCAGCCCAGCCTGCACCCTCCCCAATCTGGGACATCCTCTCACAATCTGGTACTGCTGGCTCCTAACCGCTCGCCTCCCTGATTGCCCCTAACCGCTTCTGCCTGCCATCCTGATCACCCCCTAACCACTCCCCTGCCAGCCTGATTAACACCTAACTGCTCCCCTGCTGGCCTGATCGCCCCCAACTGCCCTCCTGTGCCGGCCTAATGTCCCCCAACTGCCCTCCCCTGCCGGCCAGATGGCTTCCAACAGCCCTTCCTGCAGGCCTGGTTGCTCCCAACTGCCCTCCCCTGCGAGCCTGATCTCACCCCCAATTGCCCTCCCCTGCCGGCCTGATCTTGCCCTCAACTGCCCTCCCCTGCTGGCCTGATGGCCCCCAACTGCTCTCCCCTGCAGGCCTGGTCCCCCCCAACTGCCCTCCCCTGCTGGCCTGGTTGCTCCCAACTGCCCTCCCCTGCCAGCCTGATCTTGACCCCAATGGTCCTCCCCTTCCAGCCTGATCTCGCCCCCAACTGCTTTCCCTTGCTGGCCTGATCACCCCCAACTGCCCTCCTCTGCGGGCCTGATCTCGCCCCCAACTGCCCTTCCCTGCCAGCCTAATCGCCCCTAACTGCCTCTGCCTGCCTGATTACCCCTAACTGCCCTCCCCTGCAGGCCTGATCTTGCCCCCAACAGCCCTCCTCTGCCGGACAATTTGGTTCTGATTGGTCAGTTTCTGTGCCAGTCAGTGTCAAAAGCTCCGCCTCCTAGGCAGCCATTGGCTCCTCACAGTTGACCCAGATTTGGTTTTGATTGGTCCATTTCTATGTCAGCATCTCTGGCCCTATCAATGGGGCCTGATCAGAAAGGTGGGGCTGATCAGCAGCCCCAGTGGAGGCCTGGAGAGAAATGGAGGCGTGGCTGCTGACCAGGCCCAGAGCTAAAGAGGCAAGTGCTGATCAACAGATCAGACCCTGCTACTCTCTTCAGGCCTCTCTCTGGGCCTGATTCGCAGCCCCCTCAGCAGTCAGTTCTGGGTCACCATGCCTGCAGCCATAGCAGTCAGCGCTGGGTCACCACGGCAACCCAGCGCTGACTGCAGGACTGACTTCCGGTTGGTCAAGCCTCCCGATTATTGCGGACCCAGGGTTTTTATACATTAGGATAGGATAGGACAGTGGTTGGCAAACTGCGGCTCGCAAGCCACCTGCAGCTCTTTGGCCCCTTGAGTGTGGCTCTTCCACAAAATACCACGGCCTGGGTGAGTCTGTTTTGAAGAAGTGGCATTAGAAGAAGTTTAAGGTTAAAAAATTTGGCTCTCAAAAGAAATTTCAATCATTGTACTGTTGATATTTGGCTCTGTTGACTAATGAGTTTGCCAACCACTGGGATAGGACTTGAATTAGGCTCTGAGTGATTAGAAGGGTCTGGATGGATATGGAAGAACTGGGAAGGCATTTCCTGTGGGAGATTTAATGTAAACAAATATTACAGACAAGCTTGACTTAAGTGAGCTGCATGATGTATATAGATGAGAAGTGGAAAATAAGACATAAGTAGGCAGTAGAGTAACTTTGAATGCCAGAGTAAGGAGTTGATGGTTTGGAGTGGAATATATAACTACACACCAGAAGACTATTTAGAAACCTTTTGTAATCTAGCCCTGTGAAGTAAGATCTTATCATTGAGATTAGAGAGAAAAATGTAAGTCAGATTCTTTTTAAATCAGCTGATTGTATGTCAAACACGAGGAAGGAAAAATCAAAGCAGACTCCAAAGATTTGGGATTTCTAGTAAACTAGGAAATGAAAAGTCTTTAAACTATTTGTATATAGTGTATGAGATTATGCTTGACAGAAAGGAATTCTTTCTTCTTGGTGACTCCATTTGAATATTTAAATTTTTTACTTATTCTAGGGTAAACCAACCTCCATGGTATTGGCAAATATTATATTGTTCAGATCACACTGAGGTTTGGACTAAGTCAATTAATCATTGTTTTACCTTCTGTTAGAAGGAGCTCATCTTTGTTTTAAGAAGTAATTAACAAAACAACTTTGAACTTTCCCCTTAGTTGAAAGGGCAGTGTCTGGAGATTGAATGGCTATCGTAACTGTTGAAGAGTATTCAACTTTTAAGAGCTTCGTAAGCATTCATACTTCCATCTAGTTGTCTCAGGGTGTGGTAAACCAAAAATGGAATACAAAGGTTTATAGACTCAGCATTTTTACTCCCCATAGGAGTTAGGAATGGAGGAACTTTTGTTATACTGTCATAATTTCTGATAAGTGCTTTCATGTGATAATCATCTCTGTTCCATTGCTACTAGAGAAAATAGAGTTAAGTTGCTTTTGATTAACTTCAGGTTGTTTTAGGCACAAGAAGTTACAATTTGATAGTGTTCTATCTATGCTTGTCCATTGGCTTCCTATTCTAAGACAAGTCTGTTGATCTCTTCAGACCTTGGATAAATTGCATATTTTATTAACTATGACTGTCATTCAGGGTTTAATAGATTACTATAAGCAAACAAGTTAGAAATGCACGGATTTTTTTTATCCAAACGCTTAACTATGTTTTGCAGACTTATCCCTTTCTCCTGTGTTCTGTGTACTCTCTTAGAAGAGTGCAGGGGAGAAAAAATAAATTTTATTTAGATTAGATATTAAGAGACTAGCAAGGAGGAAGAAGTCCTCCCTAGAACCTACAGCAAAATCAGTTCTTAGTCAGCAGTTGAACAAGAAGAGCAATGAATCCGAAGATAGTCTAATATCATAGAAAGTGGAAATGAAACTACAGAAGTATTGATTTTATTTCTCTTTGTGTATCCCAGCCAAGAATGGGCAAGATTTTCTTGGACACTTGTGAAAGAGAAGATAGAATATGGTCCTGAAGCAGTCTTTTGCCTCTAACCTCAGCAGAACTCTTTCTCAGAGGTCAAGAGAAGGCACTTCTTAACAGATGGAATCAAGGGGTTACTATAATAGAACAGTTGTTCCCTGAAGAGGAGAGAGTTAGAGATGTCTGATTGTAATTGCCTTCCTTCCACCTATCTTTTCTTTATGTCACTGAGTTCTTGGCCTCTATGCTATCTCTTGTCCTCAGTTATATCTGCTCTCATTTCTGTCAATTTTTTATCTTTTCAGTTTCATCTGCTGGTTTCCATTTAGGCTTTTCATATAAAAGGCCATACCATGAGCTTCTCAAAGGTCAATACAGGGTCTTAATTTTCTTCGTATAAGGCTAGTACTAATTCTGGTATTAGTAATAACAACTCAGGTTCACGGTCTCTTATCTATTGTTCAGAAATCTAAAAGACTCTGAAAACCAAAGGTTTGGGGTTTTTTTATTTGTCTTTTTCATAATGTGGTACCACAACTCATTAATTAGGCCACAAAATGTAACCTGAACTGAAGCTATTTATACTCTTTATTACACTTAATATGTCAGTTTGTTTCACTGCAGAAATATTGATGTATTTGATCATGTGGTGTGCCGCACCAGCACAGCCAAGGGTTCGGCGAGCCTGAGGGAGGGCTGGCGAAGGATGAAGAAAAGACAGACAGAGAATAAGCTGAGTCTAGGTGGATCTTCTGTGAGTGACTGAGACCACAGAACAGATCCAGACTGCAAGCTGTGCTTTATTTTATAGTCAGAGGTAAACAAGGTAATTTACAATGTTCTTGTAAGTTTCACTTGTTTTGGCAGCACTTGTTTTGGCAGCACTTGCTGCACCTCCCACAGCCCATTAGCTACCCAGGAAAGATCTAGGGAGCAGTCACAAGATCAAGCTTAATTATGCTAAGAAGGCTGTGCCCTCCAAGCTGGGAGTTGTTTGCGACTTTGCCGGCAGGTCAGTCTGAGGCTTAACCCTATAACCGCTCCCTACATCTCGCCCTTTTAATTTTAAGCTACTAATAATGGAAGTAAAACTTAAACATTAAGAACAAAGTTCTGACTATTAAAATATTAACAAAACAATTCCAATGCAAAACCCAGACATGGTTATTAATAAAACAATGCCAGTGCAACACTACAATAATAGAGAAATCAAACTACAGTAACATTTTTCTACTAAATGAAAGTTTCTTTTGCTGATTTACTCAAGAGTCCTCAGACTTGGCTGCACAAGACTTTGCAGAAGACTGGCAGCTAACCAATGCTAGCATGGCCAGAAACATGATTGAGGGAGTAGCTTCCACTTCTTGCTTTTCTGCCATCTGCTGGGCCTCAGTTGTTAACCTCTTCAGCTGACCCCATGTTGGCACCTCGGTCTTTTGTATAACCTTTGTCATCTTCCTTTTCCGCTTTGTTGTCATCGGGGCAACTCTCAGTCTTTTGAACAATGGGACAAGGAGCTTCTCTGCGTCCATTGTGGTGACGTACGTAATGCTCTGGCACCCAAATTGGCTGTGCTGCTCCTTCTGGAAAGATACAAATACAACCTCTTCCCCACATCATTACTGGATCTGGTCCAAACCATTGTCCAGCTTGTGCATCCTTCCATCGGGCTAACCCCGTGGAGGCTATTGTACAGGAGGCCCAATGCCTTTCGGCTGCTGTATGACCCTCTGCATCTCAATTCAAAAAATTTAATGTATAAAGAACATGACTGAGTTTGTTTTGAGGTGACACATAACATCCATCTCCCCCTTTCTGTTTTAGTAATTGCATTTTAAGAGTACAGTTTGCTCTTTCCACTATTGCTTGACTTTGAGGGTTATAAGGGATACCAGTTTTATGACAAATTTGATATTGCTGACAAAAATGTTGAAAAGCAGAACTAATGTATGCGGGTCCATTGTCTGTCTGTAGCTCTAAGGGAGGACCTAGTACCACAAAGGCAGCTAGGCAATGATTAATTACATGCTTGGTACTCTCTCCCATTTGGGGAGTCGCAAAGATAAAGCGGGAGCAGGTATCTACATTAACATGTACCCATCTATGCTTACCAAATTTCGGTATGTGGGTGACATCCATTTGCCAAATTTGGTTAGGTTTAAGACCCCTAGGACTAACCCCCAATGATTGTACAGGGCAATGAATTATACACTGAGAGCACTGCTTAACAATTTGACGAGCTTGCTCCCTAGAAATATGGAATTGTTTGCGTAAGGCAGCAGCATTTTGATGATGCAAAGCATGGGAGGACTGGGCAAGAGCAAATGGGGTAGCCTCTTGCATTACAGCAAGGAGGCGATCAATAGCATCATTGCCTATAGCTAATGGACCAGGGAGACCTGAATGAGATTGGATATGACCAATAAAGCAGGGAAATTGTTGTTCTCTAATGACTTTTTGAAGGTTGAACAATAAATGAAAGAGTTCCTCTGAATTAGTGTGCCCTATAGTAGCCGTTTCAATTAGTTTGGCCATACTTACCACATCGGCACTCTCACTATATAGGTTAATGGGCTCCATAGCAAAATCTGACAAGGCATAGATAAGAGCTTGTATTTCTACCCGTTGTGCTGAAATATAAGGGGTTTGAAGGACCTTTGCACCTTTGCTGCAGTAGTATCCAGCTTTTCCAGAACTGGATCCATCTGTAAAAATAGTTAATGCCTGAGGTATAGGTTGTGACTTCACTATCTTTGGGAAGGTAATGGTAGTAACTGAGAGAAATTGTAAAACCTTATTTGCTGGATAATGGTTACCAGCCTGTCTGGAGAAATTAGCAAGTGCAACTTGCCAATTTGTTGATCATTGCCAGAGCCAGTCTTTCTGTATAGCTGTAAATGGCACTACAATGAGGTCAGGGTCTTGGCCCACTAATTAGCCTGTTCAAAGGCGGGCTCGAGCTAATAGCTGGGAAACTGAATCATGGAAAGGAGTTAATACCTTAGCTGGAGAATGAGCCAAATATAGCCATTCAACAACTCCAGGGGCTTACCAAAAGACCCCAGTGGGTGTATGTGTCGTAGGGAAAATTAAAACCTGTAAGTGAAGGGAGTAATCAATTCTAGTAAGCTGTGCTGACCTTAAGGCATCCTCAACTTTATGTAAGGCTATCTTGGCTTCCTCTGTCAAGCAGCGTGGGGATGACGGAGATGAATCTCCCCTAGTATATGAAATAAAGGGCTTAAGTCAGCAGTGGTTAATTTTAAAGCAGGTTGAACCCAGATAATATCTCCTAATAATTTTTGGAAGTCATTTAATGTAAGTAAAGTGTCAGTCCGAGTTTGAATTTTCTGAGGTTTTATTGTTTTTCCCTCAGTAATGCTGCCAAGATAAGAAAAAGGAAATGTCCTTTGAACTTTTTCGGGTGCTATGCATAATCCAGCACAATGCAGGGATTCCTGCAAATCTATATAGAAATTATTTATCTGCGTTTCATTTTTATGAGCTAAGAGAATGTCATCCATATAATGAATAATATAAGCCTCGGGATATTTTTTCCTTATAGGATGTATGGTTGCAGCCACAAAATCCTGACATAAGGTAGTACTATTGGCCATGCCCTGAGGCAATACTTTCCATTGATACCTCTTTATGGGCTCCTTAAAATTTATTGCAGAGACACTAAATGCAAATCTTTTGCAATCCTCATGATGGAGAAGAATAGTAAAAAAAAAAACAGTTCTTAAGATCTAAGACCAGTAAATGATATTTCAGTGGGATACTTGTAAGGGATGGTAACCCCGACTGAAGAGGCCCCATAATCTCCATGGTTTTATTAATTGCTCTTAGGTCTTGCAATAGTCTCCATTGACCAGACTTTTTCTTTATTGCAAATATGGGCGTGTTCCATGGACTGTGAGTGGGTTAAATATGCCCTGCCTCAAGCTGTACTCAAACTAGTTCTTGTGCATTTTTTAACTTCTCTCCTAATAGGGGCCATAGCTTCCTCAGATATTGTATCTAGTAACCCCAGCACAAAGGGGAAGTTGCTCCATACATAGAACAAAAAGTCTTCAACTCCTTCAAAGTTTTAAAGGTATAGACTGATGACCACGGAGCATCTGCCCTGGATTCTGAGGATCAGGCTGCTTAAATACAGGATATAAACTGAATCCTGATGTATCTTCCCCAGCCTGCCTGGCCTCATGCAGAGTCTGCTGGAGTAGAGACAAAGGCACCATTCTTTTTTCTGCTTGTTTAGGGGGTAAAAGGAGAGGCTTATGAGCAACAGTAAGCTCTCCAAATGTTTGTATCAGACCCCTATCATCCCAAACCTGCCGGCGCTGTTCCCTTGCTTCCTCCAATCCTCACTTATATTTGGGAGGAAGCACATTGTCCGGAGGGCTCCCTCCCACAGGAGCTGTAGCCCTAGGGACTGGAGGAGGCAGCGGAGGCGCCAGTGGTGGAGTTGGAAGCCTTTGGCAACCTTCCCCCATCTGTCTTGATTCCTGTGCCACATTCCTCCACTCCCCTTCTGGAGTGGGCTCTAGGCAGTCCCGAATCAGGGACCACAGACTGAAAGTAGAGGCAGGCATTTCCTCTGGACCTTCAGCTATATAATGATCGTGAAGTTGTTTTCCTACCTTCTCCCATGCCTCTGTATTTACCTTTTCCTCAGAAAACCATGGGCAGGTTTTACTCACAAAATCCAAAAAATCGAAAAGCTGTTCATACCTCACAGAACAGCCCCTTGCTTGGAGCATAGCCTTAAGAATGGATACGCATACATTCTTTCCCTGCGATCCTGAATTTCCCATGTTTTACACCTAGCTAGTACTACACCCCTACCTTACTTAGTGTGTGCACACGCCTGGGGCCTCCTTTCACCTGACTATTGCAGTTCCCTCACACTCAGATCCGCATTGAGTGCCTCTTGGGCCAAACTCAGCCCCGTGTTGGGCGCCACTTGTGCCACGCCAGCACAGTCAAGGGTTTGGCGAGCCTGAGGGAGGACTGGCGAAGGATGAAGAAAAGACAGACAAAGAGAATAAGCTGGGTCTAGGTGGATCTTCTGTGCATGACTGAGACCACAGAACAGATCCAGACTGCAAGCTGATGCTTTATTTTATAGTCAGAGGTAAACAAGGTAATTTACAACGTTCTTGTAAGTTTCACTTGTTTTGGCAGCACTTGCTGCACCTCCCACAGCCCATTAGCTACCCAGGAAAGATCTAGGGAGCAGTCACAAGATCAAGCTTAATTATGCTAAGAGGGCTGTGCCCTCTAAGCTGGGACTTGTTTGGGGCTTTGCCAGCAGGTCAGTCTGAGGCTTAACCCTATAACCACTCCCTACATTGTGGTACTGCTCAAAATGTTTTGCATCCAAGGGTTTGGACAAGAGCTGTGGGCCTATAATGTTAACTTAGACTCTTATTATTCTGAGCACTTTCAATTTAATCCTAACAGTAACTTTAATATGAGATAGATTTTCTTATTTTCACCATTTTATATTTGGGGAAAGATAGGCACAAAGGGGCTACACTAGCAAGCAGTAGAGCTGAGATTCAAAACCAGGAAGAGCCCTAGCTTTTAACTATATCCTACATTTCTTGACTTTGGCAACAAAAGAATGAACTTTCTTGTTGTAGCTGTTGTTAGATGTATTGCTATATAGAAAATGTCTTGAGTAGATTTGTTCTTTGAGGTTTTTTATTTGTTTAGTAGTATTCATTGAAGCCAGGTCAGCAAATCTTTTTTTTTCTTTTTTCTTTTTTTTTTTAATAAGACGTGGAAATAGCTTTACTTAACAGAACCTTGTATTAGAAGGGAATTGTAACTTCAGCTAATTTTTTTTAAAGAATTATTAGATTTTAAAAATAAGACTACCAGGATTAAACTTTAAAATTGTGAATAAATGTCATGTTAACTTGCTACTATTTGAATCCTAAAAGCAAAATATCACATATCCTTATTAAAAATTTTATATTTTTGCAAATAACTTTGAAAATTTGTAATTCTAATTAATAAGAGTTTAAAAGGAGGCAGATTTAAAATGGGAAGTCTCAGATTAATAAACTGCCTGGTGTACCAGTTTAACCATTCTCAGACAAGGTATCCTTCTGTCTTTACTTGCCTCTCTTCAGTCTGTGCTTATAATGTCAAACATAATAGCACATAGTTTGAAGGCAAATTGGTATTTCAGGATCATTTCCTAGAGAAGTTCAAATTTGGTACTATAGATTTTATACTATTCCAATCCTGTGTCATATTGAGGTGTAAATATTCAGCTCTGATTGGTTAAAATAATATTGAATTATATTTTAGTTAATACTTGAGTGCTTCCTTCATCCTGTTGAAGGGATAGAAAGATGAGGAAGGCATATCTATGGTTTTATTTATCACTAGTGACCTGAGACACCCACCCCCCAACCCCCTTGCGCCCCGAGTCCCAGAGTCCCGCCCCCCATGGCCAGCGTGCCAAAGGACGGTCCTGAGTCCTGGAGTGCCGCCCCGATCCCCACCTCTGGGCCGCGCACAGCAGCCACTGGGCCCCACCCCCATGGCGTGCATGCGGAGCTGCAGAAACCCCAGTGAAAGCTGTGCCCCCACTGCTCTGCCCACACTGTGTGCACCGCCATCTTGTGACGGCATGATGTCGTGAGGGTCAATTTGCATATTACCTCTTTATTATATAGGATTACTCTAGTTTTGTGCCTCACGTGGTACCTGATATATAGTAGGTGCTCAATAAATACCTGTTGATTGGATGTCCTTGAGAAACTTGTTGGTTGATGGTCGAGTTGACATGTAAAATGATTTTTTAAAATTAAAATACCAACAAAAATTATGAGAAGTAATTAAGAAAAATCTGTAATCACCAATAAAAGAGTGAGGAAGTTTTACAACCTCTCCATTAGTATTTGCCTTCTCTTCATGTTAATTTTCATAATTTTAGGAAAGAATATTATTACCCAGACATTCTTAGGAAAGATGAAGTATGCTCTGATTAAATAGTTTTCTTATTTTTTCTTTTTATCTAGATTCTCAGATGTTGGTTGTTTCTATGGAATCAGGCAGGAATTTAAATGCATTATGTTTTGAAAACTCTAAAGCCGCTTCTGTTCTGTTTGACTGGCATTTACTATATTCTGCATTTCATTCTCTCACCTAATATTTTCCTTTCTAATCTGCTTACTAAAAATGAAGATTTAACATCAGAAGCCCGTCTCAGTAACTGATCAAAGGGAACATTAAGATGCAGTCTGTGGCGCAGTTGGGGCTGTTAACCTGCTATCTAAAGGTGATGCTTCAAATGGCTTTTCTGTGCATGTGCATGGATTTTGTGAATGGTGGAGACTGTCCTAAAAACTGTGCTGTGGTGTGCAATGTAAAGTTGAATTTGTTCTTGATGGGTGCTTTCTGCCAAAAGACGGACTTGACAAAAAGGACCTTAATTTATAATACCACCCTTTGACTAATGGCTCTGATAACTAAGATTTTGCTAAACAACATTTAATATTACAAAAATAAAAATATCCCTGAAGCCCTTGCTGGTTTGGCTCAGTAGATAGAGCATCAGCCTGCATACTGAAGGGTCCTGGGTTCAATTATGGTCAAGGGCACATGCCTGAGTGGTGGGCTCGATCACCAGTAGGGGGCATGCAGGAGATAGCCAATCAATGATTCTCTCTCATCATTGATGTTTCTAGCTCTCTGTCCCTCTCCCTTCCTCTCTAAAATAAATAAAAATATAATTTAAAAAAATACCCCTGAAGTTTTCCAAAGTAGTTTATTTATTTATTTATTTCTGTTTTTTTGGTTAATCTTCCCCCTGAGGATATTTTTTCCATTAATTTTCTAGAGACAGTGGAAGGAAAGGAGGGAGTAAGGGAAGGAGAGAGAGAGAGAGAGAGAGAGAGAGAGAGACATTGATGTGAGAGAGACATATCAATTAGTTGCCTACCACTGTGGCCCAGGATCAAATTGCAACCCGGGTTTGTGCCCTTTATCGGGAATCGAGCCCAAGGCCCTTTGGTTGGTGGGCCGACGCTCCAACCACTGGGCACACCAGCCAGGACCTAAGGGGTTTTAAATAGGTTGATCTTTTTAGAGAATTGCTTCCTATTGCTGATCAAATGTAAGTGAATTCAAGCTAAATCTTTCTTTCTATAGGACTTTGATTTCAGCATCCTATCTTTTATTAAGTTTTCCTACTTATTTCTGGTTCCAGAATCAAGATTTTCTCTATTAAAGTGTTGCTTGTAATACTTTGGATTCCCACCATTTAGGCCATTACCAAATTGAGGAATTAATTGCCCAATCCAGTCATCTTAAATGTCATTTGGAACAAGGTGGGATATGAATTTAAAATGTTACCAATATTTAGCATCTGCTTTTTTAAAATAAAGGTTCCCTCCTCTTTATATATGTTACGATCTGTTCCATAATTCCTAATATATCATGTGTTAGTTTTCTATGGTTTCATGTTGAATTAATATGGAGCTAACTAATCTTGGTTTTTATGAAAGTTAACCCTTTAGTCAGACTACTGTTTACTATAATGTTTCTTTCATTTTGAATCTTTATGGGAATTATGAAGACTGTGGTTAAGTGTTAGAAAATTAAGTATTTGATTTTTACCCTGTTTTTTTCTTGGTCTCCTTTTTCTTCTTCCATGTAGTCTGATCATCCAAAACCACACACACACACACACACACACACACACACACACACATTATAATTGGTATTTATTTTACCCGTTTTCTCCTTTATATGAAAGAAATTTGTCTAATATTTGGCTTTCTTTTTGCTAATCAGTACTAATGCTGATCACCAAAACTAGAAAAAGAAACTGTTAAAGTTATTGTGTTCTTATCTTGATAATTGTTTTCTACTTTTATAGAAGTTTGTTAAATTAATTAAGGGATATTTTAAATTTTTATTTCAAACCTGTCATTTTTCAATGAGATATATATGAGGAAAAATGGTTAAAGTTTATTAGACTTCTTAAACTGATAGAGGTAAATTTAACTTTCCCGATAGAGTTCTTAATTGCATTAAACTACCACAAATTTGAGTAACATTTTATCATGAAGTCTAATGTCTTCCTAGAGGGGCTATAAATTTTATTATGCAAAAGAGTTCTGTTGCAAATCAGAACCTTATTTTTAAAATGTTTTTATTGACTTCAGAAAGAGGAAGGGGGAGGGGGAGAGAAAGAGAATCATCGATCTGCTACCTCCTGTACACATCCTACTGGGCATGTACCTTGACCGGGAATCAAACCATGACCTCCTGGTTCATAGTCGATGCTTGGCCCTAAACCATACCAGCCAGGTCAGAACCATTATTTTTAACTGCAAACCAAAACATCCTGGGCCTACATGGTCTTGTTATGTGAACATATGCCAACTATATTCAGCTACTTGTAGATCTCAAAGCTAGGGAATGTTAATGGGCCAGAAGAGTAAACATACCAATTGGTAATCTGTGCACTTTAAAGGCATGAACTGTTAACTAAGGATCAGGTTGAGGTTGAAGCCAAAGAATAAAAGTTTTTGTCTAATGCTTTACAAAGCAATTTTGCATCCATTATCAACAGAACTTTTTGTAGCTCTGTAAACTCTTAAGTATTGTTATTATCTTAGTTTTACATAAAACTCAAGAGATAGAAGTTTGCTTGAGGTTTTGCAGCTACTGAATGTCAGGTTTGGGATTAGTGTTCAAGTCAATTTACTATAACTCGTAGCTTTTTAAAAAATATATTTCTATTGATTCCAGAGAGAGGAGAGGAACGGAGGAGAGAGGAAAATATCAGTGATGAGAGAGAATCATTGATTGGCTGCCACCTGCACACACTCCATTGGGGATAAAGCCCAAAACCTGGGCATGTGCCCTGACCAGGAATCAAACCGTGACCTCCTAGTTTATGGGTCGACACTCTACCACCAGCTGAGCTAAATCTTGTAGCTTTAACAAAAAGAAAAATTCCTGGTTTATGCCTTTGCTTCCTCTAGATCAGGGTTGGGGAACCTTTTTCTGCCAAGGGCCATTTGGATATTTATAACATCATTCGCAGGCCCATACAAAATTATCAGCTTAAAAATTAGCCTGCTGTATTTGGTCAAACATTTAATTAACTGACTCCTAATGCCTTGGCAGGGCCAGACCAAATGATTTCTGGAGGCTTATACAGCCCTCGGGCTGGACATTCTCCACCCCTGCTCTAGATCAATTCCTCAGTGTCTCAATATATAGAAAAACAAAGACTGTTACAGTAATCTAAAATATTTCTTCTGAAACAGATTGTAAGTCCCTTAGGACAGTGTTAATCTTCCCTGCCTGGGTAGCTAATGACCTAAAACATTGTTACCCAGGCAGGGAAGATTAACACTGAGGCTTCATTCCATACATATTGAAGCAGAATTATTATAGTGTAACCTGTGCACCTGTATGTTCAAAGCATCCAGGTCACTCTGGTGCTCAAATTAGGAGAATATTACCTTTAAAGCATTCAAGACCCTTCTTTGTAAGAAGACAAATTAAATTAAAACCATTATTTTTATTAGTTATTGCCCTTAAAAATTGATAACTTTCAAAGGTGTTCTAATTTGGTGGGAGAAGCTCTAGCGTAATATTGGCAAGTGGCAGGATCATGAGCAACTAGAAGGTATTACCCAGAGTGGAGGTGCTGAAAGAGAAATGGACCTATCACAAGGGTGAAGATATGAAACCAACAGCATTCAAAAATCATTTCTTCATAAAAATGCAGATGTCATGTCATAATTGCATGAAAAAAATTGCAGTTTTTCCCCAACCTGTTTAAAAATTAACATGAAAATCCAATGCAAAGCTATAAAAAAAAAAAATTCAAAGTCAGCTTTTTGTATCATTTCTCATTGTTATTGGAAGAACATCTTCAGAGATCCATTCCTCTTAAAGGAACAAGGGTTTAGTAACCAGTCTGATTCTTCATTTATAGACTGGCTTAATTGAACCTCATTCATATCATGTTAAAACAGTTTGTTTGCATCTTATGCCCCTTATATCTAATTGTGAAAGGAGAATTCTAAAAAATTTAAGGAATTTCAAATATTATCTCTTAAAGTTGAGAAGGAGGTTGGAGCATACATATCTCTTGATAGACCAAGAGCCCACAAGTCCTGTCTTAATACATAAAGAGTAGACTTTCAGAAACATGATGTCAATATTTAGTGACTTATGGATTCCAGCCCTCAGTCTTTGACCTGTTCTGCAATCTGACATGCTGATAAAATCCCACTTATCTTATATTACTTCTATTATAATATATCTGGTTATTCACTTTCTGAAAAACTAGTGTCTATTTTGTTTACTCGCTATTACTCTGCTTTAGAATTTTGCCTGAGATCCACCTTATTAACAAAGAATACATGTAAATTGGTTTCACCAAACTAACAGATAATTATAAAAATACTAGAGGCCTGATGCACGAAGATTCATGCAAGAATGGGCCTTCCTCCGGCCAGAGCCGCCTTTCCGCCTTTGCTCCAGCCCGGAGCCGCCTTTCCACCTTCCCACACTACCCAGAGGCCTGGAGTGGCTGGGGCAGTGCAGATTGCCTGCATCGTTGCCATGGCAATGATGCAAGCATCCTGCCCCAGCTGCTCAGCATGTGTATGCAAATTAACCTGCCATCTTTGTTGGGTTAATTTGCATACACTCTCCTGATTGTCTGGTGGGCGTCGTGAAGGTACAGTCAATTTGCATCTTTCTCTTTTCTTAGTGTAGATATAATCCCACCTTGTTCCAGGGAAGATTTATCATAGCTTATTACTAGATGGATTAATTAATAAAACATAATAGCATAAATTGGAAATTAATTATGAGAATTTAAAGTGGAACCAAGAAAGGCACTTTGAGAACTAGCTCTTTAGTGTTCATAGATTTGTTTACCTTTTCAGTGCCTCTTATCAAAAAAGTAGTAGTACCTTTTCTTTAGCATTAATGATTAAGGTCCAAGATCTGATTCTGTGTTTGCAAAAAATGAATCCTCACTTGTCTATTAAAGAAGGAGCCACTATTTTTATAAAATCTCCCCTCTGCTTCTGTAGTTTCAAAACTTCCTCATTAACATATTATGGGGAATAAATCAGAGGTCAGTATTATAGCCATATTCTGCTTTGTTTATGTATATAGAAAAAAGCTAAAATTGTATGAGTGAAACTGTACCTACTCAATCAGTAAAAAGTTTTGTGTTTTCTTTTTTGTAATAGCTTTTTTTTAAAAAAAAATTATTGATTTTAAAATCAATAAAGATAGAAACATCTTTAAAATAAAATAGAGAGATAGAAACATCAATGATGAGAGAGAATAATTGATCGGCTGCCTCCTACTGGGGATTGAGCCAGCAACCCGGGGCCCAGTGACCTTTTGGTTCCTGGATCAACGCTCAAATGCTGAGCCACACCCAGCTGTGCTGTAATAGCTATTTTAAAGTAACTTAAGTATACCGTTGCTACTTATACCAGTTTGAGTAGTAAATCCTTTGGTAAAATTCTGGCTTTGGCTGATTTTTGGCTATTTCAGTTACATCTAAAGCATATGCTTTTATTTTTAAGAGGCCTGGATTTAGGATTTTTTTTTTTTAATTAGAAAAAGTAAATTCTTAAATGAAAAAGTCCTAAACCAAAGGATTTATAACTGACACCAGTTTGGCCAAGATTGTTAGTTACTCATTGGTTTTTCAATTTGGAAGTAATTCATGCCCTTCCTTTATGATGTTTGTTTGTTAAGAAATCCTTTTTAAAGTTTTAATGCAAAATTCTAACTTGAAAAAACTGATCAATTGGACCTGCTCTGGTTCAAGTAAGGGGCAGCTGGGGTCTTAAGTGTTGCCTACTCAAGCCTTCTTACTCTTCCATCCCTCAACCTCTGAGATGCCACCGAGGAACCTCTTAAGGCATCCCAGAACACTTTGCCTAAGAACACTTTTTTCCTAGTGTCCATTAACCTCTTTTTCTGGAGAGTGTCAGAGGCTGAGGGAACCTTAAAAATAAAAATGCATTTTGCTACTTGCTAACTGCTTAATTAAGATTTGGTGGAAGTACTTGAACTTTAAAAAAAAATTTAATGTCAGTGGGCATTAAAATCATCTTTATTCCTATGCCATATTGTGATGGTTCAGAGTACAGATAATCTAGATCTAGCTGTATATAAGTGGCTATTATGGTAAGGGTACAAAGGTCATCCTGAAGGTAACAAGCACTAATAATTACATTTCTCCCTCTCCTGCTTTTTGGTGTCTCTGCACTCCTGACTCTTATATAGGACAAAGAACTTTGAGTCTGGTAAGGCCTATAAGACAACATGGGGAGATGGCGGAGACAACTCTTCTAGCAAGGTAGTATCTAAGCAGCCAGGCCGAGTAACAAATGGTCAGCCTCAGCAAGCAGCCACAGGAGCAGCCAATGATGGATACATTAAACGGTATGCAGCTCCTTTCAATATTTGTATCCCTTTCCTAAATGAATGGCTCACTGAGGAAGATGGGTGTAGTTACACATGAATCCTAACTCATCAGTTAGAAATAGCATTTATTTCATTTAAAAAATTCATTTTAAAATCTGCATTTTGACAAAATGTTGACTGTGTTATATCAGCCTTCAATTATGGATTTTTCTTTATATTTTTCAGTACTTTCCAAATTACTGATGTAAACTGTAAATAGGAAAATGTGTTTTAAAATGTATCCTCTAGAGCAGGGGTTAACGAAATTCCTATAAGAATAGCTATAAAGAGTCAGATAATAAATATTTCAGACTTTGCAGGCCATACAGTCTTTGTTGCAGCTCCTCAACTTCGTTGTAGGAAGGTTTGTTAAAACACAAATTGCTGGGATCTAATTCCATTCTGTTTCAGTAGATCTGGGATGGAGTGTAAGAATTAGCATGTTTTGTGTCTTAAGTTTCCAGGTTATACTGGAAATCACACTTTGAGAAGCACTGTCCCAGAGTTGTTAATTGTCTCTTACATGGCTTTAAGACATTGTGCTCTCTCTTATTAGTCTTTCCATTTTTACTATGGAATGCTTCTAATGTAACCTACGTTCCCTTGGGTCTAACACTGCTTAGAGTAATTTTGGTTGCTTGTTTTTATGCAAATTAAATCCAGAATTAGTCCATTTAGAATTCACCAAAAACTAAATTAACTATATTTTTGTGATAGTATAACAAATGATGCCAGAGAAGATGAAATGGAAGAGAACCTGAGTCAAGTGGGCAGTATCCTAGGAAATCTAAAACACATGGCCCTGGACATGGGCAATGAGATTGAGGCTCAGAATCGACAAATAGACCGGATCACAGTAAAGGTAAAAGCTTCTTAGTGCCATCAGAAAATAAGACATTTAGTACAGCATTTTAGTAATGGGTATTTGTGCTCAGTATTTTGGACCTGTCCTCACCGGTGTTAAGAGTTTTGATGAAGCAGCCAGTTTTAGCACATTGAGAAACAATAGCTAAGTTCTTCTTTTGCTTATGGCAATTGGTTCATTTTAAAGCCAAGACCTTGGAATGAAATGGTTTCATTTAAAATTTTACACATGAAGCTTAGAACCTCTAACCTTTGTGTGGGCTGTCCCCTCCGTCCCTCCCCTGAATGAGCAAGTTAGCTTTTGGAGTTGTTTTTATTGTTGTTGTTGTTGTTAAATAATAAATTAGTAAGTTCTTGAATTCTTGTAAGTCCATAAGGTAAAAATCAGTTCTGCAGAATGGTTCATATGGAATGAACATACAAAATAAGAGTCCTGTGAGTAATGAAAAAGGGTGATTGCTTTTCTTTTTACTTCACATAATGTAAGACACTGCAAGTGAAATTGTGTTCAGTGTTTTGATGTGTCATATCTATATGCCATTCTTATTCATTGTTACTTATTGAAGTATCAGTGTACTTTAAAGCATAGGGTAAGTTTTTAAGCTTGACTCTCTGTTGAGTCACTTAAAATGGATTTTATTGAGGCAAACGATGCTTTCAAAGGGATTTAGGCTACATATTACCCATCATTTTAATTCATATATTGATGTGGATGTGGTAATACATCTGTTCTAAAGATCTTGGGGAAGGTTATTTCAATCTCTCAGTGTTAGACTTAGGGATAACTCCAAATGGGATTCTATGATTCCGTTCAGGGGACTCCCACAAGGTCAGATCAGTAGCAGAGGAAAGCATTCTTATATTTTGTTGCAACTAAATGCCATTGATTATAAGATGTTTCCCAGTTTCAGACATGTTAAACTGTGAAAAAAATGTAGAATTCATGAAATACTGGCAAGTTGCCCTAGCTGGTTTGGCTCAGTGGATAGAGCGTCCACCTGTGGACTAAAGGGTCCCAGGTCCATTCTGGCCAAGGGCACATGCCCGGGTTTCGGGCTCAATCACCAGTAGGGGGGCGTGCAGGAGGCAGCCGATCAATGATTCTCATCATTGATGTTTCTCTCTCTCTCTACCTGTCCCTTCCTCTCTGAAATCAATAAAAGTATATTAAACAAAAAACTAGAAAGTTCTGTTATACCTTCAACATATTTACATACCCAAGTTTTTCCAAATTAACTTGATATTGTCAGTTCTTACCCAAGATGAATTTTGTAATGTGACTTCGATTGTTTCCTGAATTTCCTGAGTGTATCAATTACTTCAAGTATTAATGTGTGTTTTTTAAAATGATTTTTAGGGAGAGAGGAAAGGAGAGGGATAGATAGATAGAAACATTGATGAGAGAGGAGAGAAGAGCATCACTGATTGGCTGCCTCCTGCACAGTCCCTACTGGGGATCAAGCCCGCAACCCTGGCGTGTGCCCTGACTGGGTTTCGAAACAGCAATCCCTTGGTTCCTGGGTTGATGCTCAACCGCTGAACCATAGTGGTCAACCTGGAATTTAACTGTTATTAGATTAACTTACCTTGTGAAGTAATGCTGGTGTCTTTTTTTTTTTCAGGCTGACACCAACAAAGATCGTATTGAAGGTGCCAATGCCAGAGCAAAGAAACTTATTGACAGCTAAAGTACTGCTGTACTTCTTTACCATTTATTCACTTATCTAGCTCTTCCTGCAGAGTCATTGCCTTTTCAGAGTTTGAAATTTTGGTTCCATACTCTTCTAATCAGGAGATAATGTGGAAGAGGGGCAAGGGATAACAGGCTCCCTGTTTTTTATTTTCTCTTTTTTTCCTTGAGGGTAGACTGCTGCTCAGCCTTCCTTCTAGTATTTTCTTTCTCAGTTTATACTCTTAGCTTGGTTTTTATACATCATCTATAGCGTTGTTTTTCACCCTCCTCATTTTCTGAAGTAGGTTCTTCTGCTTTCATGATTTGGAAGCATTGCCAAAGACAGCCATGATATAGGAAGCTGGGGGCAGGGGTGGGGGAGTGCAAGGAGGAGAAGCAAGAGATGAGGTTGTTACCTCAGTAAAACCTTCAGACCACAAAGCACTAAGTTGCATAGCCGCAGTAAAGATCTAGTTGGGTTTAGATTTTAAGTTGCAGTTATTGCCAGTTTAGGCTATTACTTGGTTTTGGAGCTTTTATGTACAATATTTTTGTTATACATCACAACTTTGCAACCTCTGCTTCAAAAAAGAATAAGATGAGTTTTCTTAAAGTGAGTTTAATTCCTGAACTCTTGATGATTCATATATGTACATAGAATCTGTGATCACATTTCATATTGCACCATACAGGAACACTTTGTACAAATGAATGGCTTTTTATTTTCATATTATTAGTATCATGGTTCTAATTCAAGCCTATTAACCTCATAAATTTGTCATTAGTGTTTGAAGAAAAATATTTAAATATGTATTGTAACATGAAAATTTCTGTCTAAAGCAGGGCTTAAAATTTTGGGGGAATGTTTGACAAAATATTTCACATGATTTCAGATTTACCTCAATGCCAAGAATTATGTTTAGATAGGAAAATATAAACTTGTTTTGATCTCAGGTAGAAAAATCGTTAGATTACTTTGAGTCTTATGTAGATTTAGACTTTTGAAAAGCTAGAATCCTGTTTAACTAAAATTGATTTGGAAAATTATGCCTTTGTTTTTATTATTGATGATTGCACTATCATTCTTTTAGCCTTGTGTATTGAACTGTGTTCAGAATCACACTTGTTTAGATCCTGAACAGTGTTATAAGAATCTGATTGGTATTTGTCACCTTTATTTAAAAGCTGGCACCTGTACACATCGAAACTATTAATGTGGTTTCGTTTGACCAAGAACCACTGCTTGATCCTTACAATTAAATTTTGTAACTAATAGAATTGTTCTTTCAAAATAGGTGTGTTTCTGTGACTTTTTCGGGGGGGGGGGGGGCGCAACCATTTCATCAGCTCTTATGTAACAAATTGAGTAAAGGAAAGGTCCATAAATCAAGAGGCAATCCCAAGAGAAAGCATCTTTACCATTTTTACTGGAAGTACTGATAGGACTTTCCATTCTATGATTTGTCATTAAGTATATTTTAATCACTAGTCTTTTACTCATTTGAGCTTCAATACACTAATGACCACAAGTCAACCTACTTTGTTGGTTCATTTTTAAATGTAAATACTTGTGTACTATAACTTTGGATAGATTACTTTACATAGTTCCTGCCATCAAGTAGTTCAGTCTAGCAAGAGACAGATGGATACAGAATGTGAGAAGTGCTATTGTAACAGATGGAGGAGCAGTTAATTCAGCCTAGATTTAGAAAGGGGCTTAGACAGGGAAAGAGCATGTTAATGAGAGGGCATTTCTGACTAACCAACCAATGTATAAAGGCAGTTAAAGGACAGAGACATTGCACTATGGATTTAAAGAGAATAGCCTGTTATGACTAGGCAGGTGAATGAGAGTGAAGAAAGGATATGTGGAAATAAGGTTGGGTCCAAGTTGTGAAGGGTAGTAGGCATTGATTGTCAGAGGGTTGGGGATTTTTAAAAAATATATATTTTTTTGCCCTAACCGGTTTGGCTCAGTGGATAGAGCTTCAGCCTTCGGACTGAAGGGTCCCAGGTTCGATTCCGGTCAAGGGCACGTACTTTGGTTGCGGGCACATCCCTAGCGGGAGTGTGCAGGAGGCAGCTGATCGATGTTTCTCTCTCACTGATGTTTCTAACTCTCTATCCCTATCCCTTCTTCTCCCTTCCTGCACACTCCCGCTGGGGATGTGCCCGCAACCAAGGTATGTGCCCTTCACCGGAATCGAACCTGGGACCCTTCAGTCTGCAGGCCGAAGCTCTATCCACTGAGCCAAACCGGTTTCGGCTACATATATTTTTTTATTTCAGAGATGGAGAGGGGGAGAGAGAAACATAAATAATGAGAATCATTGATCGGCTGCTTCCTACACACCCCACTCTGGGGATTGAGCCCAAAACCTGGGCATGTGCCCTGCCCAGGAATCGAACCATGACCTCCTGGTTCATAGGTTGACACTCAACCACTGAGCTACACCGGCTGGATGAGTTGGAGATTTTTTAAAACTCCAATTAGTAATTAAATGGCTGGGGACATTTAAGTTTAATTTATAACTTCTGATTTATTAGATGATAAGTACTGATAAAATAGAGAAATGTTAATTGTTCAGTTAATTGATCAATAAGATTAAGCATTAAAGTTTATTTTTTTAATAATACTCAAGAATGATAAACTATTCCTCCCCAAATTGAGAAACAGAAAATACATGGGAAAAAGAATACCCAGACCAGACTGAAGGTCAGAGAGACTTCCTCATATAGATTAAATGCTAGGCTCCTATGATCTCTTGACATAAAGATCAAAGTAGTTTTGTAAAACAAGAACTGTAAATGTATTGTAAAGTAGCTCCTTGGACAAGACAAAACTTCAAAAAATGACAGAGTGGTAGCTTTATAAATATTCATATCAGTAACAATGTGAAACCATCTAACTTTGTACCTTCAATTTCTCTTAATAAACATGGTTCCACTACCACAAGATGTTTATCAGTCACATGAAGGCATTGCAGTACTTATGCAACCTCAACATGAAACATTTCTTCCTAATCAGTTTATTTTCAAACAAAAGGCCATTTACAGGTTAGTTTTCCTGTCTTCTTTTAAAGGATGAACCTTCCTTCCAGCCAAAAAGTTCATTAAAAATTCTTTAATATATTCTCTCATTCAGAGAATAAACTTGATAAACATAGGTTGTTTTAAAATACTATAGTTGCTCTTTGACAAGTAATTTGATTAGTAGAGTTATAAAATACAAAAAGAAGAAAAGGATTACCAGAAATAAGATTATTTCTAACAAAGCTTCAGGAAAATCTTGATTATTAAAACCCTTGTATCTTACAAGTTTTGCATATATGGTTTTAGCTCTTCAGAGCCCTCTACCAGTAAGGCACCTGCAATAGTAAAGAAGTTGCTACTGCAGCCTTGGGAACATCTCTTAGTGTTGTATTGAAGCTTCTCGACATGGTACACTTTTAATCAACAGTCACACATTTATGTACATCCTAAATTCCAAGTATAAATACTATAATTGAACTGATGGACTGGAACAAGACACAGATCCTTAGATTAACCATAGCAGCCTCTCAACAAATTATTTCAATATCATAAAAATGTGAAATGTTAACACAGAAGTGGGATGGCAGCTGATTTTATGAAAGCTCACTCATTGCAACTATACATGAAATTTCAAGCTGTGGCGTGGAGCTATTCTATTACCAGGCAGCATCCCCTCACTGTATAAATAGCAACTAGCTATTGGTTTCTTAAAACCAAACTAATGATGATTTGAAGATCAACATTGTCCACTGCCCTATTCATGACTCAACGGAGAATTCTTCCTGTCTGTTGATTCCTTTTAGCTTATTTAAGGTAAGCTCTGGAAAGGAAAGAGATCAAATGCAATATAATCTCCTGGAGTATCAGCTCCTTACTGCAGACATCCTTGACAGCAACAGGAGCCTTTGCTTCAGCCAGATTGCAGCAGGTTCCAAATCAATGTCCTATAAGGATTCCCATGCTTGTGGAGAACATCAAGCAAACTTCTTCTTGGTGGCCGTGAACCTCTCCATGTACTAAAAGTCGTGAAAGAAAAAAATATATATATATGTGGTGTTTTGGCATGAGCAAATACCTTTTTCATATGATTTCTTTTTTTCCATTTAGGTTTTTATTGGATATGGTCCCTCAATTCCTACAAAATCTACCTATTCTAAATGCCAATCTAAAGCACATAGTTTTGGGGTCTTTTAAACTTTTCTTTGATATATACTTTTTAAAAATATATATTTTATTGATTTTTTACAGAGAGGAAGGGAGAAGATAGTTAGAAACATCAATGAGAGAGAAACACTGATCAGCTGCCTCCTGCACGCCCCCTACTGGGGATGTGCCTGCAACCCAGGTACATGCCCTTGACGGGAATAGAACCCGGGACCCCTCAGTCCGCAGGCTGACGCTCTATCCACTGAGCCAAACCGGTTCGGCTCTTTGATATTTTAATAGGAAACCTATCAAAAGACAAAGATGCTTTACAATGCACTGTCTAGAGAAAAAGTCATCTTGGTACAATACAAGAGTGTATACCAGTACATCATGGTACAAGAATTTGGCTAACTCTTAGAACTCGCCTCCAAAATAGGAAACAAATCCTGTTGACAAATAGGATTATCCATGCAGCGTGGCTATAAATATTCATGTGGGTTACTTCACCATTCTCTTCTCTGGAGCAGTGACTAGAAATGCAAAAGTATATGACTACATACCTTATCATAGCCTTCCAGTTCTCGAAGTTTCTTTATTTCAAAAAGGTTGCCTTCCACAGCAAGCAGACAGATCTGGGAATCACTGAGGATGCTCTGTGGAAGCATGCTGAGCTCAAGGCAGTTCTCTTCCAGGCGAAGAACTTTAAGGCGAGGACAGCAAGATATCTTTACTGAGATCTGAGATATCTATTTAACCACAAAAAAGAATAACAGCAAAAAGTATAAGCACTGTAATTGTTATTTTTTACTAAATTAAAACAAACCTTTACTTGACAATTTGTCCTAGTTCTCTTTTTACCGCCTCCATTTTCTTACTACCTACTCATTCCAGAAGCCTCTGTCATGTAGCATCTGTTACTACTCCACTTTTTTGGGAGGTGGGGAAGGAGGACTTGCTTTTTGAACCAGTGGCTTTTTGGAAATAAAATTTTCTGATAATAAAAGCACTATTTATTATAGAAAACCTGAAAGTCAAGTTTTTGAATTGGAAAAAAAAAGAACTGCCAATCTTTTATGTGTATATAAATGTATGATTGTACTATCTATCCCTTCCTTGAAACTCCCTACTCTAAGTCCTGAGTTTTTCTAACTTTTGAACTATTCCTCATTTTTGGCTTCCTTTCTTGTTCCTATGGACATTTTTCAAACAGTAGCCTCTAATACTTAATATTTGGTCGGCTGTCTAAACTCTCTTTTAGAAAGCTCAATTCATTCTTAAAGCCATCATTTCTGTTAAGAATTCAAAATCTGCATCTACATTCAAACCTCTCACCTCTATTCCACTCCTATGTCTCTCAATTTTTAGTACATTTCCATTTGCACCATCATAATCAACTCAGCATGTCTATTCTCAACAGCACCACTCTTTTTTTTAGGCCCTCAAATTCAGTAACAAGAAAGTACCTTTAATTCATTCACCTCTTTGCCCATTAAATACTCCAAGTCACCAAATAATATTTACTCCACCTGGAGTAAGCATCATCTCAGACTATCACCTGGGAACTTATTAGAAGCGCAAACTCTCAAACCCCACCCCAGACCTACTGAATCAGAAACATTGAGGGGTCCAGTGATCTCTTTTAACAAGCTCTCCTGGTTATTCTGAGGCACACTAACATCTGAGAACCACTGGTAAAGGCATCAGCATAGGTGAATGTGGAATAAGTGCTCAACTAATACTTGTTGCTTAATTTTTTTTCAAGGCCCCGCCCCTCCCCCCCAAATAGTCAATTTTTCCAAAAAGCTCAAGAACATTCAAGGATATTCATTTAAGCCCTAGCTCGTTTGGCTCAGTAGAGAGAGAGTCGGCCTGTGGACTGAGGGGTCCCAGGTTCAATTCCAGTCAAGGGCACATGCCCGGGTTGTGAGCTCGATCCCCAGTGTGGGGTGTGCAGGAGGCAGCCGATCATCAATGATTCTCATAATTGATGTTTCTTTCCCTCTCCCTCTCTGAAATCAAAAATATATTTTAAAAAAATATTCATTTAAGGAAAAGAGGAGGCTAATATCTTCAAAGACATACTGAATTTCATAAATAAGGCCACTACAATCTAGGATAATTTTGTCCCAATAAAACTTTATGCAATGATTGGAATGTTCTGTATCTGTGCTATCCAATATGGTAGCCCAGTGTCACACATGGTTTCTGAACACTTCAAATATGGCTGGTGGCAACTGAGGAACTGAATTTTTAATTCAAATGAATTTTAATAGCCACATGTGGCTAATGGTTACTGTAATGGACTATAGATCTTTAGAAGCACGGACAGTAGAAAAACTAAAGGCCATCTATCTCACTATGTTTAATGTTTCATCATCTATGTCTTATGTCTAAACCAAAGATTGTTTCTCCAGTTATACATAATAACCAAAGAGCTTTAATGGAAATAAATTTCAAATATTATAATCAAAGCTGTCCAACAATGAAATGAGCTATCTCCAGAATGCCTATTGCTGATGGTCTCTTAACAAAAGCAGAACACACATTGACAAAGATGTCCAAAAAAGGACAAGAGATTATCTCTGATGTCTAACTCTGAGAACCTATGAGCGTAAGCCTTTTTTCCACTCTTTCTGACAGCTCCATACACACATACATACATATACACACACACACACACACACACACACTCTCTAGAGGTCTGATGCACTAAGTTTCGTACAAGAATAGGCCTTCCTTCCCCTGGCTGCCAGCACCCGGAACCTGGGCCTTCGCTCTGGCCCAGAGCAGCCGGGTTAGGGCAGAATGCCTGCATTCCGGCCTGGCTGCCGCCACCTTTGTCGCATCAATTTGCATATTCCCTCCTTACTGGCTGTGGGCACCGCCATCTTTTGTCATGAAATGATGGTCAATTTGCATATTCCATCTTTATTAGATAGGAGATATATATATATATATATATATATATATATATATATATATATAAAATTGATTTCAGAGAGGGAGAGAGAGAGAGAAAGAAACATCTATGATGAGAGAGAATCATTGATCAGCTACCTCCAGCACTTGAGCCTGGAACTTGGACATATGCCCTGACCGGGAATTGAACAGTGACCTCCTGGTTCATAGGTCAACACTCAACCACTGAGCCATGCTAGCTGGGCCTGACAGCTCCTTGTTAGATGACTGGAGACATGTTTGAGAAGGATCTGAAGAACTCTTCAAGATTTGTGAGACAGAAGTTTAACTTTTGAAGTTAGCACCCCATTACCATCCCAACCTCTGTAAAATACCTACACAACAAACACAACCAGTGTCTCAACTATCTCCACAGGACTTTGGGCTTTGAAATTAGTCCAGCCCACAGAATATACTTCTCATCCAGCTTCTAATGCCCAGCTCCATGATTACAGTTCAGAGAAAAACAGGTTATTCAGGATATCTATTAGAAAGGAACCCTTAAACTCTAGACCTGGTTCTGGTTGAGGTTGAGTTCGATGACCTGCAGCTCCCCCACTATGTCAGGTATGCTCCGGATCTGGTTCTTGGAGAGATCCACCACATCCAGGTGCTGTAGGTTACAAAGTTGGGGTGGTAGTGCTCGCAGCTGGTTCCCAGAGAGGCTCAGGGTCTTGAGGGCAGACAGTTGCCCAAAGGTAGATGGCAACTCTCTCAAGTGATTGTTGTTTAGGCTTAGCGTCTCTAGTTTTTTCAGGTTGCATAACTCACCAGGAAGAACAGCTGGCAAAGACAAAAAACATAAAAACCTGAATCTGAAAAACACCTTTGATGAAGTTTATAAAAACTACATGGCAGCCTGCTATGCCTCTTGTTAATATACACAGAATTCCCACTTGTGCCATTTTTAAGCACTGCATTTTTGCCAACAGTCTTCAGAAGGTGAGAGTGCCATCAAAATGCAAGAAAGCATGTATGTGTATATTTTGTACAGAAGCCTCGGCACAACCTGACAGCAATTTTGTGGAATTTGGAAGTCCCTCCACTTCCATTGCCCTGTCCAAATTTTCCCAGTACCAATCATTTTACCACCAGAAGAGGCTTGTAGATGTAATTACAAGAGATAGAAAACTTCAAGGACTCTGACATTCTCCTGCGTCTTGAGAAGTCGGAACGGTTTCATATCAAAAATTAGCTTGTAAGAGAACACCACCCTTCTTAACGGCTGGTCAGTAGTAGCAAAAGCAACCCAGACGCAAAAGCCATACTCAGTTTGTTGTTGTTCAAGGAGAGGCTCTTCAGCAGCGTGAACTTCCCTATAATCATAGGCGGTAGGCTCTCGATCTTGTTGTTGGATAAATCGATGGTCCTGAGATTGCTCGTCAGCTTCTGTAACTCTGAAGGGAACTGGAGAAAGGGGTTCACAGCGCGGAGAATCCCTCACGGATTAACTCCTCCGCCCCCGCCATCCCTCTCCCGTTTAATTCCCAGGTCCGGTCCCTCCCAGTCTCACCTCGGTCAGCCCACGGTCCTTAAGCTGAAAGACACCAGTTTTCTGCGCGGTTTCCACATGAGCGCGGAGGGCACTGTTTCCCATCCTAGCGCCGCGGCTCCGGTCCCTGCGGGAAGGAAGTGCAGCTGTCACCGCTGGGTCCAGGCACGCAGCCACCCCTTCGGCCTCCCGGCTGCGTCTCCTACCCTAGCCGGCACCTCCTGCAGAACTCTGAATCTTGGCGAGGAAGAAAGGGAAGGCCAGGCAGCCCGACCACCAGGCCCTGCCGCTGTCGCAGCCGTTCCGAGGCTAGACGCCGCTCGGAGCCTACGGAGGACCAGGGAGCCCCGGACTTGCTCTCACCGGGCTCCAAAGACTACCCGGGAGGCGCGCAAACCTGCAAGGCGCTTCCCGGGCTTCCGCCTGCGCGGAAACGCGCCGTGACGTCATCGAAGCGCGCGGCGCGTCGGGCGGGCGGGCGGGCGTTCCACTCATTCCTGGCGCCGCCTGGGGAGGTGCGTCTCAGGCATGGCTGCGGCCGACCCTTGGGACCCGGCGTCTGCGCCAAACCCTGCCGGGCTACTGCTGGGCCATATCGTAGCCTCGGGGACAGTCACTCAGGTGCGTGGGCGGCGATGGCGTCATTAAGGGGGTGCCGCCGGTGGCGACAGAAGGAGGCTGTGAAGTGGTACTGGCTGAGGCTGTACTAAAGGAGACTCAGGTGGAGCCCGTTCCGGACCACAGCAGATACCGTTCTGCTAAAGCGGGGTTCTGAGTAGGTGGTGACTCGAGGAGACGGGGTTTCGGGTGTCTGCAGGCGAGTTATCCCAGGTGGGAGATAGTAAAGACCGGTTTTCCCGCCCTTTTTTTTTTTTTTCCCCCCCTCTTCAATCTAGTGCTACCATCTCTAGATTGCATGAGTGGCGGGCTGGGAAACGGGCTAATTAAAGCATACGTTCCCTAACAAGTGAGGTATTGAAGCATATTTGGGGCGGGAGGCGCTGAGAGCGTCAGGGGAAACGCCCATGTTAAAGGCCCCTCAAAAAAGGATGGATAAAGACCTGAAAGACCTCGTAACATGAATGCAGGAAGGGATTAATTTTGAGGAGAGACCAGGGAGATTAGCTCATGGGATGGGTGGGGTGGGTTAGGTAGGGCAAGAAGAGCATGTTCATAGGCCAAAGGGAAGAAGCCAATAGAGGGAGAAATGGAAGATGTGAGGGAATACTGGGATACACGTGGCAAAAGTGACACGGGAATCGGAATTGAGGGAAATAAAGAAAATTTTAGATAATGAAGTTGAGGAATATCACTAAGAAAGGAAACAGAAAAGTAGAAAGGTAAAATCACCTGCAGAGATGAGCAATATAAACATGATGAAAGATTTACGGAAAAGATACCACTTTCTATACTTAGAGCATTCTACTACCTTAACAGTAGAAGAGAAGAAACTAAGGCCTAAGGAGACCAAGAAAGGTGCCCAAGGTCACTTACCTAGCGAAGCAGGATTGGGTACCAGAGTTCTCCCTTTCCTGACAGCATCTCTAAGATGAATTGTGATACATACTGCTGTGACATGATCTTGAAAGTTTAAACTTCTGTTGAAGAACTCTTCTAAATTACGTGAAGACCTAGTAACAGGAACTTATAGATTGTGTGGTGGGGGTACAAGGTGTGGTAATGAGTACATTGGAAAATAGGCAAAACGTAACTACATCGCTCACCAGTTCTTACCTTCCTCGCTTCTCTCCTGTGTTTTCTTCCTACCAAGTTGCCTAGCACTCTCACTTGTTACCAATTCTGTAACAAAGTAATTTAACAAACTCATACTATAAGACATTTGGGACTTATCCCTGTAGAGCTATTGACAGGAGATAATAAACACCTAAACTAAAAGAGTAAGTCTCTGGTGAGAGAATTGATAGGTGAGCTGTTTGTTGGTGTATGGTTGTTTTGGGGAGGAGCTTCCTAGTATCCTTCAAGTAACACTAATTAGACAGTTACCTGTTTTGCCTAGGTAAGTTCTGCCAATCCATAGCTCCATAAGACCATCTTACAGACTTACTACAACTTTACCTATGAAAACCTGCTGTAATTAGAAGGGTTTAGCTTAGGTTCTTTCAAAATGATGCATTATATGGTCTCTTTAAACAGTCCATTTCTTACGTGCACATCATCATTCTATGTGCATTAAAAATTAAGAGTAATGCTTAAAATTGTTGTGATATAATTCTTCTAGGAAACATAGCTTGTTGAGTTTTGATCTATCCATGGGAGAATAGTGGCCTTACATTTTAGATCAAGCATGTCAAACTCGCGGCCCACAATGAATATTTTTGCAGCCCAGCCAATATAACGGTATGTAAGAAACCGTTTTAATAAAAATTTTGTAACTTAATTTTTACAATATCCTGTTACACATAATTATTAATAGTGAACTACAACGTTCGCTAATGACTGATTACTATAGTTGTGTTGCATTCATTTCCCTTATGCACCTTACACGCAGACGCACCATTTCTCTCCACTAATACTAGCAGGGAATATTTTAGCAGCCGATTGCCATGTCATTAGTCTTGGACTGACTTGTTTGGTGTGCGCAACAGGAAATATTTAGCTTTCAGAGAACAAGAAAAATAGGTTTATTTGCGTTACGTTTATTAATTTGTGCAATTATTCAGTGTCTGGTCAATTACTGTTCAAAAAAAATATTAATTTTTATTAAAACGTTCTATTATTTTATGTTAACGATTACTCATTTATTTCAGCCCTTTGTATTCAGCATGTCTCTATCGAAATAAACCTAAGTTTCTATGAAAATTGAAGCTTTAGTGTTTTTGTGGCCTACATAAACTTAAACCTTGTTTATTTGGCCCATGTTAGACTTTGAGTTTGACATGCTGCTTGTAGGTATTTTTCAGGCAAGTTTTGAGTTAGTCATGGAATCTTGATCAAAGCTCCCTCTACTGGCAATGTATAAGATAAGGATCTGGATCTATAAAACACCCAGGATCTACTATTTTCTAATATATATATTTTAGGGCTTAGTCACAATCCTCAAATAGTTAGAATTTCTTTTACTAGAGGAATTTGGCTGCTCTTTAATTCCTTTTTATTTTGTTTTTTGGCTCTCCCTTTCTTGAAGATTCTTATTTTCCCTCTGGTTTTCTATCACAAGTTCTTGGCTAAGCTCCATTACCCTGTTGTTGAACCCAACAGTTTAATAGTTTGCAAGTGAGAACTAAGATTAGTGTATACATATGGAGAGATAGAAAGACACCAGAGAGTGAGTAGGTTACAATGATAAATGGAAGATATTTTACTTTTCATTTACTTCTGCCTAAGAGAGAGCAGGAAAAAAAGAGGGTAAGATGGAAATGTAGTGTATTAGATGGTTCTCATTTCAGCCCTGATACACACTGACAGTGTGAAGTTGGAGTAACACTTAACCTTCGCAATTTTCAATCTTTGCCATCAGGAAAATATCTTGTGTTACCTACCTCAGTGAATGGTTAACTATCTGTTCAGTCACCTGAAGCAGGATCTTTGGAGTCAGTATTAACTTGACTTTATCCCTCATTACCCATATCAACTAGGACTTATCAATTCCATCTTCCCAGGGATTCATATCTCTGTCCACTTTCCTTTTTAACTGCTATTGACCTATTCCACATTGTCATCTTCTCACCTGGAATGCTATAGCAGCCTCTTATCTAAGTATCCAATCTTCAGTCCTCCACTAGATTTTTTTTTGTTTTTTTTTTTTGTTTGTTTCATATTGTTGGCTACTTACCAGAATGCTTTATATTCTAACTAGAGGCCCGGTGCATGAAATTTTTGCATGGGTGTGTGTGTCCCTCAGCCCAGCCTGCACCCTCTCCAATATGGGACCCCCTCGACAGATGTCCGACTGCCCGTTTAGACCCGATCCCAGTAGGATCGGGTCTAAACGGGCAGTTGGGCATCCCTCTCACAATCCAGGACTACTGGTTCCCAACTGCTCACCTGCCTGCCTTCCTGATTGCCCCTAACCACTTCTGCCTGCCTGCTTGATCACCTCCTAACCACTCCCCTGACAGCCTGATTGCCTCTAACTGCCCTTCCCTGCAGGCCCGATTGCCCCCAACTTCCCTCCTCTGCTGGCCTGGTCACCCCCAACTGCCCTCCCCTGCAGGCTCAATTGCCCCAACTGCCCTTCCTGCCTGGTCCCTCCCAACTGCCCTCCCCTGCTGGTCTGATCACCCACAACTGCCCTCCCTTGCAGGCCTGGTCCCTCCCAACTGCCCTCCCCTGCTGGCCATCTTGTGGTGGCCATCTTGTGTCCACATGGGGGCAGCCATCTTGTGTGTTGGAGTAATGGTCAATTTGCATATTACTCTTTTATTAGATAGGATAGAGGCCTGGTGCACGGGTGGGGGCCAGCTGGTTTGCCCTGAAGGGTGTCCCAGATCAGGGTGGGGGTCCCTTGGGGCATGGGGCAGCCTGGGCGAGGGGCCTGTGTTGGTTTGCAGGCTGTCCATGCCCCCCGGTGACCCAAGCGGAGGCCCTGGTATCTGGGATGTAATTATCTTCTATTATTGAAACTTTGTAGCCTTAAGCGGAGACCAAGGCAGGCCAGTGCTGGGGAAGGTTGGCTTCCTCCATCACCGGGGGCAACTCAAGCCTCCTGCTCTCCAGCTCTGTGGCTGCCACCATTTTTGTTGGGATTTATTTATTGTCTATAATTGAAACTTTGTAGGCTTGAGTGGAGGCCTGGGCCAGCCAGTGTGTGCGGAAAGATTGGCTTCCTCCATTGCCAGAGAAACCCAAGCTTCCTGCTCACTCCGTGGCCGCAGCCATCTTGGTTGGGTTAATTTGCATACTCGCTCCTGATTGGCTGGTAGGCGTGGCTTGTGGGTCTAGCAGAGTGATGGTTAATTTGTATATTACTCTTTTATTAGATAGGATAAAATGCACATAACATAAAATTTGCCATTTTAACCATCTGAAAGTGTACAACTCAGTGGCATGAAGTACAGTCACAATGCTGTGAAACTAGTTTCAAAACTATTCTTTATCATTCCCCAATGGAAATACCATACTCATTAAGATGTCACTCCCCATTCTTCCACCAATCCCATTAGTTTTATTTTTCATTAGAGGCCATGTACATGGGCGGGGTCCGGCTGGCCCACCCTGATCGGGGCTGTGGTTGGTTGGCCGGTCAGCCCTGTCCCTGATAGGGGTAGGAGAGGCTGATCAAGGATGGGGCCGGCCAGGGGGAGGGGCTGCAGGCAGTTGGCTGGCCCTGCCCCCTGGTTGAACTCCTGGTCGAACTCCCAGTAGAGGGGACAATTTGCATATTAGCCTTTTATTATAGGATTGCCAATGCACATCAGATGTACTGGCCAGTTGATTGGATGGTCAGTCACTTAGCCTTTTATATATATAGATATTACCCACACTTACATTTTTATGTGTCCTAAAAAGTTGTGTATGCACTTTGAATGTTTATAAAGTCAGTTCATTTTCAAAATTTAAAAGAATCTACAGAAATGAGTAATTTTTTTTTTTGTCAGTGCCTGTTTTTAAACTGATGACCATTCTGGTCCAGGCACTGCTGATAATGTAAAGCAGTAGAATTGCAAATATCAAGAATCATTTTGTTCGGTATTTGTGTGCCCTCGATTCATCTACTGTTGCCAGTTTTGTACTATAAACTTTATCTTTTATGTGTCTCCATTAAAAAAAAAAATGTCTAGTGGCACTTTAGGATAAATTTTCTTAGTTCAAAGCTTAATCTGGTCTCACCCATTATTTCAGATCAGTTAAACCTGAAAAAGAGTGAAAATTGAGTTATCAGCTGTTAAAGTGTGTATACATTTTTTTTGGACACTCTGTATGTCAAAAGTGAAGATTAATTTGGAGATGTAGTTTCTTGCATAACCACAGAAGAACATACAGGGTGTCCCAAAGATATGTATACATAGTGAAACAGCTGATGGCTCAATTTTGAAAATGAAATGTATTTTAATAAACACTGCCTTTATAATTATTCAAAGTGTGTGTATATATTTTTTGGGACACCCAATATATGTTAGTACTAACACAGTTATTGAGCATTTATAATGTTAAGTCTTTTTATCTAGAATACTTTTTCCTTTCCATCTGTCAGGAACTTATTAATGGCAGAGAGCTCATTTAATTCTTTTTTTTTTCTTTTATTTCAGAGAGGAACAGAGAGGGAGAGAGAGATAGAAACATCAATGATGACACAATCATTGATTGGCTGCCTTCTGTACACCCCACTCTGGGGATCGACCCAGAAACCCAGGCATGTGCCCTGACTGGGAATCAAACTGACCTCCTGGTTCATAGGTCAATGCTTGACCATTGAGCCACACCAGCCAGGCTTTTTATTCATTCTTGAGTCTTCCATTTCCTATCTCAATAAATATCTTGATTTATTGGTTATTACATTGATTGAGCACATACTTCATAGCTTTTGCTATGAAGGGCCAGAGAGTAAATATTTGAGGATTTTCTTTCTATATGGTTGAAACTAGGCTGTTTTAGTCTGAACGTAGCCATAGATAATAATTAAATGGAGAAGCTGAGTCCCAATAAAACTTTATTTCTGGACTCTAAAATTTTAAGTTATATGCCACAAAAGAATTTTTTTTTTCCCCCAACAACTGAAAAATATAAAAACCATTCTTAGCTCATGGGCTGTACAAAAACAGGCAGTCAGCTGCATTTAGCTCATGGACTATAGTTTCCTGACCCCTGTCTTATATGATCTCTAAAGTTCTTTCCTCTGCTAACTTTCTAGAAAAGCAGAAGATACAGAAAATGATGGATGAAGCCAGGAGATGAACAACATATTCTTATTCTGAGACAACCTGCAGTTTAAGGAGGCAGTCTAACATAGAATGAAAGGATAAAAAGGAGGGGGTAGTCTTTTTAGAAGAGTAATTATGCCTGTGCAAAACATTCCTTTCCCTAAGAGAGCAAGAATGTGAAAAGAACTAGTATGAATGATTTCAGCTAATTGAGGTCATTTAATGAATCTGATAAATGACTCCATGGGGGCAGGGGTGGAGGGAATGTTTGATTTTAGCCCCAAGAAGGTCAGACTATGTCTTGGCCATTTGTATAGGAGTATTTCTCCAACAAACTCAGCCTTAAAATCCTCTGATAAACTATCAGTAATGCAAATCTGTTGTGCCTTGTACTTTAGAAAATAGTACAAAGTGATTAAGTCTTTTCTTATTTTTTAAATATTTGGGCAAATGATTTGTGATATGGATGTTTTAAAAACAGGAAATAAACATTGTTACTGCTGTACTCTGTATTGCATTTTTCTGTTGTACTCTGTATTGCATTTTTTCAGGGGCAGTGATGGATGTAATATATGCTTATATTTTAGACCCATGGGCATGTTTTTCCAATGCACATAGAAACTTTTTGTGACATGTTGCTCTTTTCTCTGTTTACTTTCCATTAGGAGATATTAGATATATCTAAGAAATCAACTCCTTGCTTTGTGAACTTCTCCAGGCTACAGCAGATCACAAATATTCAAGCTGAAATCAATCAGGTAAGTTATGTTGAACTTACTACTTCTAGTACAAAAAACAAATCTTAATTGTTCCCAACAGCAATTCTCTTGCACTTAGAACAGTTTCTAGTACTTAACTGGGTAGGTGTTTACTTACTTAGTTTCCTGTTAGTGAAATTGTAACAGTAACGGCAGTAGTTGGTAGTAGTAGCAGAAGCAGCAACAGGGCTTGCACACCAATGTGAAAAGCTTCAGTGAATCCCCTGGGCTCTCACAACAAATCCTTCTCCCTCCTCCCCTTAAATATTCCTGGTTAAAGTCTGTTTTTATCAGAGATTATCCTTTAATCAGGCTCCTTTCTGAGTGAGGTAAATATTATTTTTGTTCCTAATGCAGAAAAACCTGGAAATTGAACTTCTAAAACTAGAAAAAGATACAGCAGACATTGTTCATCCTTCTTTTTTGGGTAAGTGGTTTGGTTAAATGGGTGGGTAATTATTGGAATTTCAACTTTTTCTTGGATTACCTTAAATAAGCACCAGGCATTATGATATACCATTATTTTTTCAGGTATTGCCCCAAGGCTAACAAAGTTTTCTATTTCTGTGTTCAAACAAAAGTCCTGTTGGCTTGCCTAGTGCAAATTGCATAAAAAGTGACCAAGGTGGGAGCTCCTCAAAATTAGGCGAACTTGAAAAACCAAAAAAAGGCTGAAAAACTTTTCAGATTAAAGGGGACTAAAGGGACTTGACAGCTAAATCACAGTGTGTTCATAGGTTGAATACTTGATTAGAAAACTTTTTGCTGTCACGGACATTATTGGGATACTTGGTGATATTTGAATATGGGCTGTATTAAATATTGATAGTATTGTGCCAATGTTAAATTTTCTGAATTTGATGCTTGTAGTTATATAAGAGATGGGAAATATATGCTGACATTTTAGAGGTAAAAGTTCATGATATCTGCAATTTACTCTCAAATGGGTCAGCAAAAAATATATGTAAGGGTATGGAGAGAAAGAGGAAAAAAGAGAGGCTGTAGCCAAGTGTTATCAGTTTGTGAGTCCAGGTGAAATGTATATGGCAGTTCAGTGAACTATTCTTGAAACTTTTCTCCAAGTTTGAAAGTTAAAAATTTAAGTCCTAGCTGGTTAGAGCATCAGCCTGAGGACTGAAGGTTCATGGGTTTGATTCCAGTCAAGAGCATATACCTCAGTTGCAGGCTGGATCCCTGACACTGGTTGGGGCTGGTGCAGGAGGCAACCAGTCCATGTGTCTCTCTCTCTGTCTCTCCCCCTCCCTCCCACTCTCTCTAAAAATCAATGGAAAACATACCCTCAGGTGAGGATTAACAAAAAAATAAGATAAATAAATAAAAGTTTAAAAGAAGAGGCCATTAACTTAATTCTAGGGCAAATATTGAAATGATCAGAAATAGCTTACAAGACAAATACTTGTTTTTTAATGTTTGTGTAGAGTATTAGAGGCAGAGATAGGAAAGGAGACATTATTTGAAGAATATGGCACTGGCTATAAAAACTGAACTAGAAGTAGAGTTGAAAAACACAGAATTTAGCAGTGGGTTTGGTTGTTAATAGGAAAAATAAGATAAAATGAAATTGATATTAGGAATAGCAAAGGGGAGATATTTAGGAGAGCAATGGTGAGATAATTTTGGCTGTATTAAACTAAAGCAAAGAAGAATTTATTAGTGATTTCAAAATGTACTTGTCCTGCTCTTGCCAGTGTGCTAAGTGGTTAGAGCACTAGCCCTCTCACCCACGGGTTGCAGGTTCTATTCCTGGTCAAGGGCACATACCTGGGTTGCAGGCTTGATCCCCAGCACCAGTCAGGGAACATGCGGGAGGCAACCATTTGATATCTCATTTTCTCTCCCTCCTCCCCTCCTTTCCATTCTCTCTAAAAATCAATGGGAAAAATATCAAGTGAGGATTAGCAACAACAAAAATGTTTACTTGTCCTGTTGCTAACTATAATTACTGTTTCTGGTTTGTGTAGCTCAAAAGTGTCAAACTCTGCAAAGCATGAATAATCATTTGGAAGCAGTGCTAAAAGAGAAGAGGTCCCTCAGGCAAAGACTGTTGAAACCCATGTGCCAGGAAAACCTGCCTATTGAAGCAGTTTATCACAGGTTAGACTAAAAAGTAGACATTAGCAATTACACATTTTCTGAAGGTAGTTTAAACTAGTAGTTTTTTCATAGCATAATTCATTGAATAATATATTAGTAATTGTATCTATTAACATTATTATTAATGCTGACACATTAAACCAGAAAGAAAACGCGTGGCTTTAAAAGTATAGCTATGGTGAAAAGAAAGGTATTCCTTTGTTCATAGTGCTTTGAGAATTATAAATAATGATTTTAATGATAGAAATTGATCCATAACTAGAGTAAATTGGGTAAAGTCATGTTTATTATATAAAGACTGTTTTCTATGAAGTAAAGTTATTGTTGCATTAATGTTGCCTATATAGGGTGGGGCAAGAATAGGATTACAATTGTGAGTATTCGAAACACAGAGTTAATTCTTGTATTATTTTCCATATGAACAACTGTAAAACTACTTTTGCCCCACTCTGTATATACAAATTCTGTTGGTGGAGTTTAAGCAGGGACAGATGAAAACAATGTCAACTAAAGGAGGGGAAAAAACTGAGTTCTGGTCTCATCTCTGTTGTTTATGTGCCTCAAAGACTTAGACAAATGATTTAAACTTTTTGCCTCAGTTTCCCAATCCATTGATGCTTTCTGTTCCTTACTTCCTCATGGGTGTATTGCAAGTACCAAATTGAAGATGTAGTTATTATTAGTAATAAAGTAAAGAAGCAGGCATCTGGAAATATGATAGCTGACTTTCTCCACGAGTGCCTCACTAACTGACCCTGAGCAAATCAGTATCTTCTCTTGTGTATCAGTTTTTTTTAATCTTACAGTAATATAATAGATATACAAATCCCATTCTTGTGGATTTATTCAGTATCCAGTACAGTAAAATACCCTTAATGTACATATTATACATTGTATATATATCAGAAGAACTGAATAATGATTTTAAAGCATCTTGCAAATGCAAAGATTCAAAGTAGTTTTATTTGTAGGCTATTTCAGTGAAGTACATTTGTTCTTATTGTCTTCACTCATCACTGAGAATTAGTATTTTGAAATGGCTTTATCACTGATTTTTCCATGAATGCATAAAGGTTATAATTGACTCATTGGGTTGATTGTAATTATTTTATCTCATATTGAAAATCCTAATTAAAAGGGGAAAAGGAGAACACAAAATAACTACACTAAAACAAAATAGTATTTGACTTTTTTTCTCCCTCTTTCAGATACATGGTACATTTGCTGGAGTTGGCAGTGACTTTTATTGAAAGATTAGAAACTCATCTTGAAACAATTAGAAATATTCCTCATTTAAACACAAATCTAAAGAAAATGGTGAGTATTAACAATAGCATTTAAGTACCTCATCAACTCCTTTCACACTACTTTTAGCTATTTTTTAAAATTGATTTCAGAGAGGAAGGGAGAGGGAGAGAGAGCTAGAAACATCAATGAGAAAGACTCATTGATCTGCTGCCTCCTGCACGCCCCCTACTGGGGGTTGAACCCACAACCCGGGCATGTGCCCTGATCAGAATTGAACCCGGGATTCTTCAGTCCACAGGTTGATGCTCTATCCACTGAGCCAAACCAACTAGGGCACTTTTAGCTTTCTTTAGTTCTAATCTCAAATGTCTGACCTACTTGTTTAGTTTTTTTAAAAAAAATATATTTCTTTATTGATTTCAGAGAGGAAGGAAGAGGGAGAGAGAGATAGAAACATCAACTATGAGAGAGAATCATCGATTGGCTGCCTCCTGCATGTCCCCCACCGGGGATTGAGCCTGGAACCCTTCAGTCCACAGGCTAATGCTCTATCCACTGAGCCAAATCAGCTAGGGCTATTTAACTTTTTTGATGGTTAATATGAGTGAATCCTATATAATAAAAGCCTAATATGCTAAGTGTCAGGTTGGCTGTTCAACCAATCAAAGCGTAATATGCTAATGATATGCTAAGGCCGCTCAACTGCTTGCTATTCTGTGCACTGACCACCGGGGCAGACAGTTGACCCGTTGACCAGTCACTTTGACGTACACCAGGGGGCAGACCCTCCTACCGGTATGTTAGCTTGCTGCTGGGATCCAGCTGATCAGGACTGAGCAAGATGGGCCGGACACACCCTGGAGCCCTCCCACGGTCCCTCCCTGGCTGCCATCCTCCCGCAGTCCTCCCCAGGCCCAATAGTGCACCAGTGGGGTCTCTCAGCCTGGTCTGCATCCTCGCAATCTGGGACCCCTTGGGTGATATCGGAGAGCCAGTTTTGGCCTGATCACACAGGCCAGGCTGAGGAACCCCACTGGTGCATGAATTTGTGCACTGGACCTCTAGTTATTTTATAAAATCAAGGTGTTATTTCTTTTTTTATATTATTTTTCTTTAATAGTCATTTTACATTCTTTTATTCCAGTATTTAATAAATATGTATTCTCTTTATTGTGCAAGGTATCATGAGATAAACAGGTCTGACTAATCCCTATCATCAAATTCTGCTTCATAATATATTTGCACAATGAGTACCGCAGAGAATTATAAAGAAGACTAGAAGCCTGATGCACGAAGATTCGTGCTAGAATGGGCTTTCCTTTCCCTAGCTGCCGGCACCACCTTTCCACTCCGGCCCAGCCCCTTTCCGCTCAGGCCTCACCTTCTCACATTGCCCAGAGGCCCTGAGAGACCAAGGGTGGGGCAGAACACCTGACAGGCTACCCCCATCACTCAATGCCTGTGTATGCAAATTAACCGCCATCTTTGTTGGGTTAATTTGCATATCGCTCCTGATTGACTGGTGGTGTAGCGGAGGTATGGTCAATTTACATGTTTGTCTATTATTAGGTAAGATTCTTTAAGCACAGAAAAGGGTGGGATTGCTTCCACTTTAGTGAGATTGGGAGTAGGATAGGGGATCAGAATACTTCAATAAAGTTTTATATAGGAGTTAGTAGTGAGCTGAATCTTGAGGAACCAGTGAGGCTTAGACATGCTTCAGAAAGAATAGTTCAGCCAAAAGCAGCAGTGTGAGTAAAGACATGAAAATTAGAGAGCACAGTGCCCTGGCTAGATAGCTTGATTGGAACATTGTCCCAATACTCGATGGTGTGGGCTCAATCCCCGGTTAGGGCACATACAAGGAAGTCAACCAGTGAATGCATAAGTGGAACAAGAAATCTCTCTCTCTCTCTCTCTCTCTCTCTCTCTCTCTCTCTCTCTCTCTCTCTCTTCCTCTTCCTCTTCCTCCCTGTCTCCCTCTCTCTGAAAATCAGTAAATAAAAATTAAAAAAGGAAAGAAAATTAGAAGAGCACAGAGTAGCTTGAGGGAAGAGTGGTACTCCACTTTGGGTGATACTTAAAGGTATTGAGAGGGAAATTAACTCAGGGTTAGTTATGGCTTGCTTTGAAAACCAGACTGAGAAGATTAGACTTGACTGAAAACTATTGAAGTTTTGAGTTTTAGAGAAAGGCACAGAGGAGTGACTTGATCAGAACTGTACTTTAATAATGGAGGAAATATTAAGTAGAGTGGACTGAACCTTGCCACTCAGTGTGGGCAGAGAACATCAGTGTAAGCATCACCTGGAAGCTTGTTAGAAATGCAGAATTGCAGATTTCATTCACCTTATACCTTCACAATCTGAATCTACAGTTTAACAGGTTCCTCAGGTGATTCCTATGCACATTAAAGTTTGATAAACTCTGTTAGAGGACTAGGCAAAGGAACCAAAGGCAAAGAAACTTGGAGAATAAATATAGTTATTCAGACAAAAGATTTAAAGCTGAGGAATATAAAGGATTGTGTAGATTTTTACATTTTGAAGGTCTAATTTCTAGAATTTGGCTACTTTTTGGAACACATCCAAGGTAATGAAATTTCTATCCTTGCTGACTTGAGGATGAGTAGGAGCAAAAAATTAAAGAAGTTACTGAGTTTGATTTTTGTTATGTCTTGCATAGATAGTAAATGTTAGCCATTGTTGAATTGCAGTTAAATTGAGATTGAATGTATATCCAGATGGAGTTTTCCAACAGACTGAAATGTGGGACTGAATTTTAGGAAGGAAATTAGGTTTGACAATATAGATTGAAGGTCATCTGCAAAAATGTGATAATTGAAGACAGGAGAGGTGACTTGAAGAAAAAGCGTGTCTATAAGAAGTGGGAGAGCACAATTTTAAGGCGCCTTTGTATTCAGGGGCTGAAATCATAACCATTTGTGATATAGTAATGATATATTATGACAGGCATAATTTCTCTCTTATTTTCCCCTTCTTTCATGTGTTACAGAGCAAGGCTTTAGCCAAGATGGATATTTTGGTGACTCAGACAGAAGAACTGGCAGAGAATATACTCAAGTGGCGAGAACAACAAAAGGAAATTTCTTCTTGTATCCCAAAAATATTAGCTGAAGAAAATTATCTTCACAAATATATTATAACACCATAACACCTTCTTTATCTTTACTTCTAAAGTTCATTTCCAAACTATTAATGCCAAATGATACAACTGATTCAATTAAGCAAAAATGATTTATTTTTGCTTAATTGTATGTAGTCATGTGAAGTCCATTTCTAGTCAATGATAACATGGGTATTTATAGGCTTTACTGCTAGCAATACTGAAAGAGCCCTCTCTATGTCAGAGTACTAAAATTCCAAGTTCATTAAGACCAAACTAAATTTTCCTTTGTGTGTATAATATATATACACACATATATTTTTATTTATTTATTTATTTATTTATTTTGGTTAATCCTCACCTGAGCATATTTTTCCACTGATTCTTAGTGAGAGTAGAAGGGAGGAGGAGAGGCAGAAACATGGATGTGAGAGAAACACATCGATTGGTTGCCTACTGTACATGCCTTAACTAGGGCTGGGGATCAAGCCTGCAACTGAGGTATGTGCCCTGGACCAGAATTGAACTCAGGATCCTTTAATCTGCTGGCCAATGCTCTATCTACTGTGCCAAACTGGCTAGGGCTCTTTTATATATTTTCATTCACTTTTGAATAAAACTTATGAAGATCAAGTATAACTGTGAAAGTTTATTAACATGAGTATATTATCCAGATCTCAGGCAAACTCTATGTCTTTTTTTAATTCTTGTTTCTGAATTAGACGAGTCTTGAATCTAAATATATGTTGATTATTCCTATGAGATTGTCACTAAATGTGCAAAAAAAATAGTAACATACTCTCTTTTGTAAGGCTTGCCTGCAAGGTGGATCCTTTGCTGGCATCTGGGAACTTAAATTTCCAGAGGTTTCCCTCCACTCTCAATAATAATAGTTGTTTTCTGTGATTAATCTATTTGTACAGTGTGGTTTGTGCTGAACACCTGCTTTCCTTCTGGAAGTCTAAAATTTTGGTATATGCTAGGCAGAAGGTACCTATGTGACTAGTCTGCAGAAATAACTGAGCCTGGCATCTTTTTCATAGTAGACATTGCACAATGTCACAACTCAGGTGCTGAAGGAATTAAGCACATCCTATGTAACTTCTACTGGCAGAGGACTCTGGAAGCTATCTGTGCGTGGTTTATCCCAGGCTTTGTCCCTTACAACTTTTCCCCTTGCTCTTTTGATTTTATGTTTTTACTGTAATAAATTACAGCCATGAAAACAGTGATATGTTGAGTCCTGTGAATCCTCCAAGCATGTCATCAAACCTGGGTAGTGACTCTGACACACTGAGCAATTCCTGAGGGTGTGTTCACTGACAGCCTTAGAAAGAGGCAAAGAAAAAGGCACATTATGGTAGATCTTTTAGAGGTTTACATTACGATGTACTCAGATATTTTACCTATCTGAGATTATTGTGCATATAAAAGGAAGTGGTGTACTAAGATTTACTAATACTAAGCCTCAGGCTGTATCCGTTTGTGTCAATACTGTAACTATTCCTGGCTTATATTTAGATGTGGGGTTCTCTTTTGCTTTAAAAATGTGTGCATCAGTCCTGGATGGTGTGGTGCAGTGGGTTGGGCATCATCCCACGCACCAAAAAGTTGCCAGTTGATTCCTTGTCTACTTACACTGGGTCGTTATTTTTATACTGTTACATTCTCTGTATCACGGGGGTTGACCAATCCTTATATTCATCATACTCATCACAGTGGATGAATAAAGTAGTTGTTGATAAGGAAACAGGATCATTGCCCAAATATATCCTACTAAAACAACCAGGGATCTTTTGAAGCCTACTTTCCTGACTTTTGCAAATGGGATATAAAACAGTGGTCATAACATGTTAAACATCGCCTAGCACGTAAGTAAAACTTTCAGTTGTATTTCATCAGAAATCTGTTCAAGTCTGCTTTTTATAATAATAAAATAAACTTTTGCATACTCCCAACTGTAAACCTATTTTGCCCCATCCTGTACATAAACTATATCATTTATAATAAGGGTGATACATATATCATGTCTTTTGCAAAATAGAAAATCTAATTTCTAACTAAAATTGTGTGTCCCTTACCTGAATTCTATGCGATAGGAAGGAAAGATTCTCTAACTTACACAATATAAGTATAGGCAATACAGGCTGTCTGACTCACAAAAGCTTGAGGTAAGTTGAGCCTGAGGTCAACTTGAAAGAGAAAAGCTAATTTAGTACTGTGCTGTAGTCAATAAGTGCTGATCAATTTTTTTTTTTTTTTAATTCAGCTTTTAGACCTGTGGATACTAAAAACGTAGCTTTGGAATGTCTTTCTACTTACACTAGGGAAGTGTGTGAAATTTGTGAATTCACTTTCAGCATAATAATAATACCACTTTGCAAGGACTATTCTGGAACAATTGTGCTGCTGCCTGGTCTTTCTAACACTTTTCGTATTTTACTACTTCCTCTGAAATAGCACTGCCAGACCCCTGTTATCTTTTCAAATCTTAAAGGCAGGAAAGTAGTCTCAGGAATAGGAAAATCCAAAGGGTCTCTTGATATGCAAAATATGATAGAGTGGGCATAGTAAAACTAATGTATTGTGGAATTTCCTGAGATAACTAAAACAAATAAGTTATTTCACAATTTAGGGAATCCACTCATGTAATTAAGTTTACTTTGAAAATAGTATAATTTGAGATAAGCAGATCACATTTTAGAGTTCTTTGAATTTTCTCTTTTTCTTTTTTTTCCATTCCAAGTTATATTTTCCCCTGTACTTTTGGAAATGTCTTTTCATGATTTTAGGAAATGATTTCCATTAGGATATGATAAGAATAAGCGTGCCATTATCAATTTATAAGTCTTTCCTAGAAGACTAACTTGACAGACTTCCAATGTTGCTATACTGGAATCTAGAGTGATAAAATAGTAGTCATATATCTTATTTGAGACTTTGTCAGATATGAGTATTACTAACCCAGCTTTTTTCTCCATTTCCATTTGCATGAAAAATTTTTTCCATCCCTTCACTCTCATTCTATGTGAGTTTTTTTTTGTTCTCAGGTGAGTATCTTGTAGACAGGATATATTTGGGTCAGGTTTTATTATCCATTCAGCTATGTCTTTTGATTGGAGCATTTAATCATTTACAATTAAGGTTAATATTGATAAGTAGTTATTGATAAGTACTTACTATGTGTACCGGTTAATAATTCGGATTTTGTAATCAAAGAAGACACCATAATTTCAAGAGAAACATCAAAAGTGCTTTATTCAAAAGTAATATCCATTGCTAGCTACACATTTCCCCCATCTTTCAGGTAATTTGTGGATACCGTCCCAATAGAACTTCCTTGTTTTGAGGCAAACCATTCAGAGACCCAATTTTCTACTTATTCATTTGTTTTGAAGTGCTGCTCAGAAAGTGTGCCATCAATCGGAACAAGTGCTAATCTGAAGGAGCAAGGTCTGATAAATAGAGCGGATGGGTTAATACTTCCCAGGCAAGATCTTTTAACGTGTCTTTAACTGGTTTTGAAGTGTGTGGTGGTGTGTTATCATGAAGCAACATTACTTTGCCATGTTTTCCAGCACATTCTGGTCATTTCACAATCAAAACGTGGTTCAAATTGATTATTTGTTGTCGGTAGCGATCAGTATTAATGGTTTCACCTGGTTTTAGAAGCTCATCATACACCACACCTTCCTGATCCCACCAAACGCAGAGCATTGTCTTCTTTCTGAAGCAATTTGGCCTTGCAGTCGATGTTGATGGTTGACCTGGATCAACCCATGATTTTGTGCATTTGGGATTCTCAAAATAAATCCACTTTTCATCGCCAGTCACAATTCGATGCAAAAAAGACTTTCTTTCATGCTGTTGAAGCAACATTTTACTGATGACTTTTTGATTTTCCATTTCTCTTTCGTTCACTTGGTGTGGCACCTATTTTCCTTCCTTTAAAATCTTTCCCATTGCTTGTAAACGATGGGAAATTGTTTGCTGAGTAAAGTTTAATATTTCTGCAAGTTGTTTTTGAGTTTGACATGCATCTTCATCCAATAATGCTTGTAATTGTTGGTCTTCAAATTTTGTCGGTTGACTTGGATGTTGTCTTTCATATCGAAATCATCACTTTTAAAGCATTTAAACCAGCATTCATAAGTATTTTGAGATGGATGGAGCATGTTCACCATAAGCTTCCCAAAGTATACGATAATTTTCAGCAGCACTTTCTTCAAAATAAAGTAATGGATTAAAACTTCCTGCAAATGTTTTATTTTTGGCACAAATTTTGACATTTTTAAGTGTAAAAATATGATGTTAATAACTTCAGAAAATTTGGCATATGAAGTTTTTAAGCTTGTCAATACAACAAAATAACCATACACATCAAATTGCATATATATCAACATATGTGTAACTAGTGAAAAAAATCCGCATTATTAATCGGTACATCTAGTAGTTGTTATACTGTATTGTTTAGGGAATAATGTAAAAAAAAGGCTGTACATGTTCAATACAGACACAGCCATTGTAGGTCTAACTGCATAGTACACATCAGCAACAATGTAGTTTTTTTTTTTTTAATGTTTTCCATATATGGTTGCTTGGCTCTGCAGATGTGGAACCAAAGGATAGGAAGGGCTGACTCTATGCTTAAATCCATGATTTTATAATATTTAAAATAACATCAATCATTTATTAACTATCTTTGGAAAGTGCTAGGGAACCCAACTTATTTTGACAGTTGGTAATTGAAACAAGTATTTGTGCTGCTTTGCTATGTGAACTATCCCTCAGAATAATCAAATAGTTGATGAGAAAAAGTGTCTTTTTATAGAAGTATTTTAGCTCATAAATGAAGAATGGTAAAAGGAGAGTATCATCACTTTGCAACCCTGTGATATTGTGATTTATAAGAAATTTAGCGTGTCCCCCCAAAATGTGTACACACTTTGAATAATTATTAAATTTGAAAATAAAGAAACATAAAATGAGCTATCAACTGTTAAGTGTGTATACATTTTTATGTGACACCCTATATATATGATACTAGGGGCCCGATGCACAAAATTCGTGCAAGAGTAGGCCTGCCTTCCCCTGGCTGCTGGCACCAGCTTCCCTCCAGCACCTAAGACCCAGGCTTCCCTTGCAAAGGGAGGCTCCGCCCACCTGCCACAGCCTGCTGGTCAGTGGCCTGGGCCTCCCTCTGCGGGGTGATCATGGGGTGATGGCTGGGCCCCCAACCAATTGCATCGCACCCACCTTTGCTGGCCTGGAGCCAGTGGGTCTCATAGCGTGGTCCCAGATGGTCATCTGGATGGTTGTTCTGCTGCTCGGCCTTTTGGTTGATTTGCATATTACACTTTTATTATATAGGACTAGAGGCCCAGTGCACGAAATTCGTGCACGGGGGGGGTGTGTCCCTTAGCCCAGCCTGCACCCTCCCCAATCTGGGACCCCTCAAAGGATGCCTGACTGCCCGTTTAGGCCCGATGGAAGGGCAAATCCTTTCATCTTGTTATTTATTCAGTAGGATTGGGCCTAAACGGGCAGTCGGACATCCCTCTCACAATCCAGGACTGCTGGCTCCCAACTGCTCAACTCCCTGCCTTCCTGATTGCCCCTAACTGTTTCTGCCTGCCAGCTTTATTGATGCCTAACTGCTCCCCTGCCAGCCTAACTGCTCTCCCCTGCAGGCGTGGTCATCCCTAACTGCCCTCACCTGCAGACCTGGTCACCCCCAACTGCCCTTCCCTGCAGCCCCGGTCACCCCCAACTTCCCTCCTCTGCCAGCCGGGTCACCCCTAAGTGCCCTTCCTTGCAGTCCTGGTCACCCCCAACTGCACTCCCCTGCAGGCCTGGTCCCCCACAACTGCTCTCCCCTGCAGGCCTGTGTCCCCCCCCAACTGCCCTTCCCTGCAGACCCAGTCACCCCCAACTTCCCTCCTCTGCCAGCCTGGTCCCTCCCAACTGCCCTCCCCTGCTGGCCTGATCACCCACAACTGCCCTCCCTTGCAGGCCTGGTCCCTCCCAACTGCCCTCCCCTGTTGGCCATCTTGTGGCGGCCATCTTGTGTCCACATGGGGGCAGCCATCTTGTGTGTTGGAGTAAGGGTCAATCTGCATATTACTCTTTTATTAGATAGGATGGTCTTCATCCCTGTTTCTGGCATATGTAGTTTGTTTCTATGATTTGGCTAATTGTGAATAATGCTGCAATAAATATGGAGGTGCAAATTTATTTTCAAGATAGCACTTTTATTTTCTTCAGTTAAATACTTAGCAGTGGTATTGCTGGATCATAAGGAAGTTGTAATTTTTTTTGAGAAACCTCCATACTGTTTTCCCTAATACAGTGATTCTTTTCACTGCAAAGCATAATGAGTAGAGAAGCCCTCAGAAGACTAGGAATTCAGGTGCATCTGAACTGTAAACCAGCTGCCCCTGCCCCAATACTTTAGGGAAGGGTACTTTCAAATAGATGAGAGAGAAGAGACTGGGTAGGTGAACTGCTTCAGGAACATGCCTGATGTGACTCATTGTCTCTATTGCCACCACTGGAGTACGAAACTAGTCTCCTGACTGGTCTCTCTTGGGTTCACATCCTTCCCCATTCATCAGAATAGTCTCAAAACAGCAGTCAGAGTAATCTTCCTAAAACATAAATCATATTTTATTCTTCTCCTTAAAACTTTCCAGAGTTATTTATCTTTCTCTGACTGGCTTGTTTCACTTAGCATGATGATCTCCAGTTCCATCCATGCTGTTGCAAATGGTAAGAAATATCACATGATCTCACTCATTTATAGAATATAATGAACAACATAAACTGATGAACAAAAACAGATCCAGAGACAGAGAAAACGATCAGACGGTCAAACCTCAGAGGGAAGGTAGGGGAGGGTGGGGTAAGGGGGAGAGATCAACCAAAGGACTTGTATGCATGCATATAGGCCTAACCAATGGACACAGACAACAGGGGGGTGAGGGCATGAGTGGGGGTGGGGGTGGGGAAATAATGACACATATGTAATAACTTAATCAATAAATTAAAAAATAATTTTAAACTTTCCAGTGGTTTTTCCAGCTCACCTAGAATAAAATCTAAAAACTTTACCATGGCCTCATACTATCTCTAATGAGTGTCACTCCATTGTACCCCACTAGCTTTCTTGCTGTTCCTCTAACATTCCATGCTCTCTCCAAGCTCAGGTCCTTTTTTATTTTTTTTTAATAAATCTTCATTGTTCAGATTATTACAGGTGTTCCACTTCCCCCCCAACCTGATCCCCTCCACCTGATCCCCCACCCCCCACCACTGTCTTCATCCATAGGAGTAAGATTTTTGTCCAATCTCTTCCCGCACCCCTCACACCTGCTTCCCCCTGAGAATTGTCAGTCCACTCCCTTTCTATGTCCCTGATTCTATTATATTCACCAGTCCATTCTGTTCTTCAGATTTTTTATTCACTTGATTTTTAGATTCACTTGTTAGTAGGTATGTATTTGATGTCATTCATAATTTTTATCTTTACCTTTTTCTTCCTCTTCTTCAAGAATACCTTTCAGCATTTCATGTAATCCTGGTTTGGTGGCGATGAACTCCTTTAGCTTTTTCTTGTCTGTGAAGCTCTTTATCTGACCTTCAACTCTGAATGATAGCTTTGCTGGGTAGAGTAATTTTGGTTGTAGGTTTTTGCTGTTCATCACTTGGAATATTTCTTGCCACTCCCTTCTGGCCTGCATAGTTTCTGTTGAGAAATCAGCTGACAGTTGTATGGGTACTCCCTTGTAGGTAACTAACCATTTTTCTTTTGCTGCTTTCAAGATTCTCTCTTTGTCTTTTGCTCTTGGCATTTTAATTATGATGTGTCTTGGTGTGGTCCTCTTTGGATTCCTCTTGTATGGGGTTCTGTGCACTTCCTGGACTTGTAAGTCTATTTCTTTCACCAGGTAGGGAAAGTTTTCTGTCATTGTTTCTTCTAATAGGTTTTCAATATTTTGCTCTCTCTCTTCTTCTGGCACCCCAAAAATTCGGATGTTGGTACACTTAAAGTTGTCCCAGAGGCTCCTTACACTATCTTCATATTTTTGGATTCTTTTTTCTTTTTGTTTTTCTGGTTAGGTGTTTTTTGTTTCCTCATATTTCAGATCTTTGGTTTGATTCTTGGGGTACGTTGATCTACAGTTGAGTTTCTGTATATTCTTTATTTTAGACAGTGTATGCTTCATTTCTGACTGGTCCTTTTCCATTTTTTTTTGGCATTCTCATTAAGATCCTTAAAGGTCTCATCAAGTTTCTCAGCAGTTTTTAGAAGATTCTTGAGTAACCTTATAAATGTGGTTCTGAACTCTATGTCGTCCAGTAGTTTGCTTTCCTCTGTTTCTTTCATTCGTGACATGTTTCTTTGGCTCCGCATTTTGGCTGCTTCTCTGTGTTGATGGAGTGGCTTTGTGTGGTAGGTGACCTATAGGGGGCAGTAGCTCAGCCTCCCCAATCACCTGAGGTGGATGCTCTTGGTACACCCCTTTGTGGGCTGAGTGCAAAGTCTTGGTGTAGTTAAGCCTTGATTACTGTTGGTACATTGGGAGGAATTGACCTCCAGGCTAATTGGCTATGAGGACCCTCTGTGCCTATAATGGAAGAACTGCTGTGCTGGAGATACGCTTATGGTGTAGGACTTGTTTCAGTGGGGCTTTGGTGCTTACTGGGTCTGCTTCTTGAATGTGTCACTTATGGATGTGAGGAGTTGAAATCTGGTGTCTCACACTGATCACTAGGTACACTGGCTTCTGGATTTCCAATGGGGTGCAGGTCAGCTCCTGTCTGAGTCCACCCAGCAGGAGCTACAGCGAGAGCTACAGTTTTCTCCTCTTTGCTTGGGGTTTGGAGGTTTTGGAGCAGTCTGACCCAGGCTGCAAGTTTGCTAGGTTAAGCTTCAATAGGGCAGGCCATTTTTATGCTAAAGCCGCTGCTTGGAGCTTGGGTGGGTTTGTAAGTTGTACGTGACAAGGTCTCAGGGCGTCACTAGGCTAGGGTGTGGCAAACAGCGATGGCTGCTAGTTAGCCGGCTCTGTGTCTCCGACCGCATCCCCACGTCCCATGCCCCAGCACAGTAAACAATTATTCTTGCCGCAGCTCTGCAAGCAAGCCCCCTCACTTTCCGACCCTATGGCAGACAGTCCAGCTTCTCCCCGTAGGAGTTTGGGTCCCCCGCGTCTCCCCAGAAACTGTATTTCAGAGTAATCGGGGGCTTGTCTCCCTTTGGGTTGAAAAAAGCAATGCCTGCCGCCAGCCCGGATCGCGCGCCTCCATACCTCAGCTTTTCAGCGCTTGTGCATGTCTCAATGCTCTTTTCTCTTTCCTTCTAGTTGTAGAACTTCCACTCAGCCAGTTTTCCCGTGGTTCTGGGTGATAGACATTTTGTCTTTTAGTTGTAGTTTTGAAATTGTTGTACGAGGCAGCAGTTTAGGTGTTTACCTATGCCACCATCTTGGATTCCTTTCCAAGCTCAGGTCCTTTACATTGATCTGTTCCCTGCCTCTGGAATTGTCCTTCTTCCAGATAATTGCATACTCTTCTTTTAATTTTTATTTATTTACTAGAGGCCAATTGCACGAATTTGTGCACGGGTGGGGTCCAGCCAGTCCCCCTGATGGGGGCCGATTGGGCCTGGCTGGAGGGGGGAGAGGCTGCAGGCAGTTGGCCAGCCGACACCGCCCCCAATTGGGGTGGAGGACCGAGTGGGGGCGTTGGAGGTGTTGTCAGCTGGGGGGAGGGGCCGTGGGCCATTGGCTGGCTGGCTCCACCCTAGTTGAGGTGGAGAGGCTGGCCAGGGGAGAGACCATACCAACTGAACTGGTTGGCTGGCTACAGTGTGCGTCATAGCGACCGATCATTCCAGTTGTTACGGTGTTCTGGTTGCTTGGCTTTTATATAGATATATTTTTGAGGGAGAGGAATGGAGAGAGAAATATCAATTTGTTGTTCCACTTATTTATGCATTCATTGGTTGATTCTTGTATGTGCCTGCAACCTTGCTATATCATGATGATGTTATAACCAACTGAGCTACCGGGCCAGGGCAGCATACTCTTCTTTTACATCCTTCAGATTTTCCTCAAGTGTCACATTCTCAGTGAGATCTTCCCTGGCCTTATCATCTAAAATTTCATCACCCTCTCTACTCACTTCCTATCCCATTTCCTGCTTTATTTTTTCTCTTCAGCTAATCTGATATACATTTTACTAATTTGCTATACTTGTTAGTCTCAGTCTCTTGCATCAAGCTCTGTGAGTCTGTTTTCTTTACTTCTTTGTCCCTTGTGTTTAGAACGAAGCCTGTTATAATAGGTACTTACTTAGGAAACATCCTATATGCTAGTAATATAAGGCTAATATGTAAATTGTCCTCATGGGCAGGAGTTCGACCAACCAAGAGTTAAGACGTGCGCTGACCACCAGGGTGTGGTGCGGAACATGGTGGGTATCAGCAACACAGTACTGGCAGTGGACGGCAGTGGAGGTGCTGCCGGCCCTGATGGGCTCTGATGAGAGTGGGATCAGGGTGGGATGGTGGAGTAGGTTAGCAGGCAGTGCCAGGCCAGGGTGGGTGTGAAGGGAGGCCCCAGCTGCTGGCTGTGGCAGGCAGCTGGAGCAAGGGAGGCCCTGGATGGCAGCCAGCAGCCACTAGAGACCCTACCCGTGCTTGAATTTTGTGCACTGGGCCTCTAGTCTATATATATAGAAGGCTAATATGCTAAGTGCCCATCCCACCGGTCACTATGATGTGCACTGACCACAGGGCCAGATGCTCAACGCAGGAGCTGCCATGAGGCGCACTGGCCATTTACAGAGAAACAGCATTGCGGACCTGGTGCCCACAAAGCAACACTCAGCTTCCCCCAAGTGGGACACAGGCCCCACCACCACCCTGGAGCAATAGCCCACCAAATCACAGCTGACACTGCCAAGACCCCATGGCACAAAATCCGGCCCACAGCCCAGCCCAGCCCAAAAATGGTGGCTGTGGGTGCCAGGTAATGATGTCACATAGCAACACCCAGCTTCCTCTCCCTAGCAACTAGCCCCCTTGGAGTTTCTTCAGCCAGGAAAACGACTTGCTTTATAGGCAGGTGGAAACATTTCACACTTTAACCAAATGTCTGTGAAGTGTTTTCCTGTGCCTCATCTCATTTGATCCTCACAGAAGTCCTGGATTAGGTAGATAGGAGACTCGGTGGAGTCCTATTTTCTTTTCATTAGCCAGAAAATGGAGAGTTAGAAAGAATAGAAACTTGACCCGACTAGAAAGAAGTAAGAAATGGTGGACCTTGAAAATGACTTCAGGTTTTCTCATTGCGCAGAATATAGTCAAACACTGCTGCAGTTAAATATTTTACCCTTATTCTCCCTGCGTGATCTACAATAATTATTTGCTTCATGTTGATATTTGCTGCTGTGTTGCTGACAATTATCTGAAAGAGAAATTGGGGTGCTTTACTGGGCTGGAAAAAGCTTAGCTATCTCAGAAAGTAAGTCTAATTAAGCAAGTTTATTCTATAGCTATAAAAGGCTAAGTTGACTTGCACATGCGTGATATGTATAAAGCTCTCGCTGGTGCCAATCACGTGTGTGTTTTGATCTGTCATTGCCGATCGTGAATTTGGTTGACACTACTATTATAGAGAAAGGGCGAATAGTGATATTAAAATATTTCTTCTAATTAATTTCCTTTCAATGTGCACAAATCCATGCACTGGGTCTCCAGTTGTTAAATGAATAACTGCATCGCTCCCTCCCTTTCTTGAAATCTAGTCAAGTGCCATCTTCTCTGTGAGGTCTTTCTTGAAGACCCTATATAAAATAGCATCGTTCCCCCTACATACACATAGAGACCGTCTTTTTATCCTGCTTTAAAAAAAATGTCACTTAGCACTATTTGACATAGTATACATTTTTTTTTTTTTTTACTTATTGACTCTTTTCTCTTCCCTGTAGATTTCAATTCCCAGGAAGGAGATGACTGTATCACTGATGCCTTAGAAGAGGATTTAACTCTTTTGGTAGGTACTCAATGGTTATTTCCTGGACGAACTAATGAACCAATTCTGTCCAAAAGCATTCCCTCCGCGAGCACAGACGCTGTGGCCATGAGGTTTCCAACACAATCGAGAGCTCGCCAGTGGGCACTCCAATGACTCCTTCACTCCATATGACTCCTCAAAGAAAGACCCTACTCTTTGCTGGGAACTGCAAAAACATCGGTGTGCTCCCGTTCATTTCTGCCCCTAAAATTTAACCAAAGAATTGACAGCTCGGGCCAATGCGGCGAATAAAAGTATTTAGCAAGTCACTTTGTAAACTGTAAGGCGCTGGCCAAAGTTTAACGGATTTACTTGACTGCCACCAGCATTGTCAAGCAGTCTGAGAACAACAGCTAGTTCCCAGTAGGAGAGTCCCGGCCGGGCGGGGTTCCGCACCGCGTCCACCGCCCCGGGGGCTCAGGATTGGCGGAGGCTAAACTGGCACCGTCCCGGCCGCGATGGGGCGGGCGTTTGGGCGTGGCTGTCTCCCGAGGCTCGCGGGCGGGGTGGGGCGAGGCGGGACTACGTAATTTCCCTACTGGGCTCAGGATTGGTGGGAGCTCACAGGCACCGCCCCGGCCGGCCTGGACGCGCGCAGGGGCGGGGCCACGGGGCGGGGGGAAGCGTGGGGCGGAGTGGCTGGGCCGGGGCTGCGGCTAAGTTGGGGTTGGGGCTGGTGATGCTGCGGCTGGGCCGGCTTGCCAGGCTTGGGCGGAGGCCGAGGGATGGCGAACGTGCGGGTGGCCGTGAGGGTGCGGCCCCTCAGCAAGAGGTGAGTCTGGGCGGGAGGGGGCGCCTTAGGCGTCAAGTGAGTTAGGAGGGCGAGGTCCCCGCCTCCCCATGAAGTGATTCCGGCGGGGAGCAATCAGACAAAAAGTGGCCCAGCGGCCAGGGTCCGGAAACCTTAAAGGCCTGGCAAGTGGAGACCCCGGCTTGAGCTTTCGTGTTGTGCCCCGGGGGATAGTGGTTCCTGGATGGACAGGGGTGGGCTGCCCGGTTTCGGGGCCCGTGGAGTCCTGCCAGCAGTTGTGAGGGACCACAGCTCAAATCTTGAGGCACGAGTTGGGCGTATCTCGCTGGGTGCGTTGAGAAGGGCTGGGGAGAGGGGTTGTCAGTCTCCTCACTCTTCTTGGTGGCTCTCGGTACTTCTGCGAGTACTGAGGCGGCATTGTGGGTGCACGTGGGTTTCTCTGCGAAGGTGTGGAGAAAGGCCGAGTGTAAGGTCTGAGGCCCAGAGAGATCGTGGTTCATGCTATGCTGGACAGCAGAACTGTGAAATAGGGGAAGTTATTCTAACCCCTTCTCTCAGCTCAGCGTTGGCAGTGCCCATTTCCTCCTGGGTGAATCTGATTCTGCACCTCTCAGCTCTTGAGGCATCCAGTATCCAGCCACGTAATTTCTTCCCCTTTTCACTAACTTTACATACGTAGGTTTGGAAAGTCAGGGAAAGCTTCACAGAAGGGTTGGTGTTTGAACCCCTTTAAAAAAAAATATTTATTGTTGAAAGTATTACACTATGACCCCCATCAACCCCTTCAGCTCACTCCTGCCCCAGGCCCTCACCACCCCACTGTCTGTGCCCATGGGTTACTCATATATGCATGAACTGTTTTTTAAAGACCTATTAGAGTTTGCTGATAGGTGGAGAAGGTGTAAAAAGCACTCAGTGTAGTAAAACACTGAGAGCAAAGGACTTAAGACTGATAGGAAACAGGTAAGTTTGGTTATTTGGGGAGAGGGTATGTGGAGGAAGGTAATAGGACATAAAGCTGTGGAGAGTGTGATTTGGGGCAATGGCACATATTGGAGTTGTTTGGGAAGTTAAAAAATTTCCAGGACATAAGATGGCTTGAAAATTGGGCAGAAGGCTCAAAAAGGTATTGTCTCCCATAATAAAATTCGGTGCTAGCAGGGATTGTGTTTGTCCTGATGTGGAGGTGATTGGCTTTGAAAAGTCATGCAGTTGACAGAATAATTAGGAGAGGAGTGAGAAGGGGGGAGAAACAAGGAAAACGGAAAAGGAGGAAAAAGGCAAAAGGGGTACAATGAAGAAAAAAAGGAAAGCATCACGTGCCTAAACTGCTGTGTTTAGATTGGTAAATTGATTACATCTGGCTTCTGCTTTACCAGGTGTGGTGGCTCAAGGTTGATTTGTTGGCTTTTTTCTTCTTTTTGTTAATTGTCACCCAATGATATTTTTTTCTCAAAATGGAAGGGAGGGGGAGAGACAGAAAGAAACTGGTGTGAGAGAGACACAGTGATCGGTTGCCTCCCACACATGCCCCAACCAGGATGGGGATTGAGCCTGCAACCGAGATACGTGCCCTTGACAGGAATTGAACCCACGACCCTTCAGTCTGTGGGCCAACACTCTCACCACTGAGCCAAATCAGCCAGGGCCGTGGTCGGCAAACTGCAGCTCGCGAGCCACATGCGGCTCTTTGGCCTCTTGAGTGTGGCTCTTCCACAAAATACCACGGCCTGAGCGAGTCTGTTTTGAAGAAGTGGCGTTAGAAGAAGTTTAAGTTTTAAAAAATTGGCTCTCAAAAGAAATTTCAATCGTACTGTTGATATTTGGCTCTGTTGACTAATGAGTTTGCAGACCACTGAGCCAGGGTATGGCTCAGGGAGGGGGGTGTGGTGTTTATTGGTGCAGCTGCTACTCTGAGGGAAGCCTCTGGCAGATCCTTTTCTTTTTTTAATCCTCACTTTTTTTTTTTTTGCCTTCCATACAGTCCCTGACCAGGGATAGAAACTGAAACCTTAAGTATGTGCTCTGACTGGGAATCGAACCCACAACCTTTTGGACAATCCAACCAGCTGAGCTACCTGGCCACAGCCCTCTGGCAGATCCTCTTCTTGCAAAACTGTGCTTTTAAAGGTTCTCAGGATAACAACATTGACTACTCCTCACAGTAACTTCTCTGTTCCTTGGGAACTAAGAATTTATAATAGCATGGATTAGATTAAGAAAATGCTGTTGAAATGGAATTGTTATTTGTAGTCACAGTAGAGAATAACATCTCATTAAAAGTGAGGTGAAAAGAAGGGCGCAAAGCTTATTTACTGAGCTCATGCGAAGAGCCTTGAGCAGCAGGCAGCGATTGTCAGGACTGCAGATGACATCCAGGTGTGAGTGATTTTAGCCGGCTGAAGATTCAGGAACACAGATACAGGAGTAGATCTGATGCTTTCAGCCACTTATGGAGACAGACACCGCCGTTATGGAGACAGGAGTAGGGAAACATTTTGTCCCAATAGCACTGGGCTCAGCTTCTCTTTTCTTGATTAAGAAAAAGAAAGCAATGTTTTTTATGGGTTTGGGTCTCGTTTCTAGGGAGACCAAAGAAGGAGGAAGAATTATTGTGGAAATTGATGGCAAAGTGGCAAAAATCAGGAATTTAAAGGTAAGCCTGAAATGGTTTTCCTTTTGTTCTCCACTGAGCGGCTCGTATCTTTACGGGGCTTCTGAGGTGAAAGTGGGTATTTGTTTAGAGAGGGAGAGTGGAAGAGCTTTGACCAACCACCAAGCAAATATAAAATAGGGAAGAAGTGCAGGGGATGTTGCTGCTGCAGCTCAAGTTCCATCAAATAGGATGCAGCTGTTTTGGAAACTGGGCAGTAGCCTCTTTGAAAGTAAATGCAAGGGATGTATGGGGAGGCAGGCATGGCCAGTAACTATACATATGGACATTGGGGACAGTCCATGTGTATACTTAACTCACCTGAGCACTAGTTAGACTTTGTCCCAAGCCTCTCATTTCAAATTATTTGGTCTAGAGGTATGTGCATCTGCTAATGCAGGATTCATCTTGGCCATAGTGAGGACCACGTAAGAACCTTCAGATCTCAGAAGAGAGTCAGTCACTAGTCTGAGTCTTGTTACAAATTCTCTTTCACAGATTTGATCGATTTTTTGAGTCACAGTTGGACAAACTGTGGGTACTTCCTCCTCTACCTCTCTCCACCTCTAAGGCTAATTTCCTCCATCCCATTCCTCTCTTACCAGGCTAGTGGAAGTGATTCTTTTTCTTTGCCTTGGAGTGTGGAGGGTAACAGAATGAGGGTTATCTGGACCCCAGGCCTCCCAGCCATGCCCACTCACATATTACTCCTGTGATGTGATCTGTTTTCTTTTGTCAGTAGCCCTCTGCTAAAAGAGAACAGGAACCATCAAACTGTCAACAGGAGCTCCCTGGGGACAAAAGACCTTTTATTCTTTGCTCTCTCTTACTTATATCTCTGTTGCCTAATCACTTCAGCTGCTTTTTTCTGAGAGATCATATTTTTGGTTCTTAATAATTCCTGGCCAAGATCAAACTTGAATCTGCCTCTTGCACACCTTGCACACCAGGCTGGTTGCTTCCCTGAGGTCAGTTATCTTAGTCATTCTGACAGCCTCATTCCACTGTGATCTGTGGATCCTACTGCTAGGGCTTGTCTCTCCCTGTCCAGAGTCTAAATTTTAAATAGAAAAGACAGGCATTTCTGTGAATAACGCCATTCTCCCCAGCACAGTACCTTGAGGTTGTTGGTACAGTTCCAAGTTCTGGCTCTGGCCTCATTTACCTTGGGCAGTTGGATTGGTCCTAGCTCTTCTGTCCAATATGCTTTCTAATTCACTGTGAAATCCTTAGGTTGATAGAGCCTGTCAGGACCAGGGATTAAAGTATTCATGTATTTCTGTATCTGCTATAGAAATACTTAGAGGGAAAAATGATAGTGATAAGAAGATGCCTGGAGATGTAAAGGTTTCTCTCCCAAGGTGTTCTATATCTCATTTGTAGGCAGATATGTGATAGTATGATAGACAAATATTTAATTAATTCTCTGTGGCTTTATCAGACCTAACAAGATGAGGACAGAGGTTACTTGTGTTCTTTTTAGATATCATAAAGATTCTCATGACCAGTTTAGATCGCTCTAGCTACAGTAGAGAGAAATCTAGTGCCACTAGCCAGATTCTGATATTATAATAGAGAAGACACTGGATCCTGTGTTTGATTTTAGGTGGACAGTCGATCAGATGGCTTTGGCGACTCCCGGGAGAAGGTTGTGGCATTCGGCTTTGATTACTGCTACTGGTCAGTCAACCCAGAGGACCCCCAATATGCATCTCAGGATGTGGTAATGTCATTTTTCCTTCACTCTAATCAGTTTTTCGTCACTGTATAATTATTGGGAAATTAACATGGAGTATGGACTCTTCATATTTCTTACTTATAGTAATTTGGTTAGAAACTAATGATGTTTAATCAAAAAAGTGGTAGTGAGAGGCATCAGTTGCAGAAAGAGGAAAAGACTGCTTGCTCAGGGCATGGGACTTGGCTAGTGTTTATTTAGGCTTCAGGCTCAGCATGATTCAGTGGGTACAAGTTAGTTTAGGTAGTGGTCTGCTCCTATGGTAAGTGAATGGGCTCATGTCAAACTTGGCCTTGTGTTGAATGCAATGGAAGGGCCCAGGAATCCTAGAGGCTAGTATCTTCTTTGTGCCTTAGGCTTGTGCTCCTAGGCTGAGTGTAAAGGGCTAGATAGTCTGCCAGCCTGCAATGTATGTAAGAGGTGAATTCTGATGATCTGGTGAGGATTGAGCTAAGGCTGTTGGTCATGCTTCCTGTGTCTGGTAGTGCTGCCTAGCTCTCTCTCAAGTTCCTGAGGCAGCAGGTCTTACCAGGTGGATCTACAGGACTTCCTTCTGTTTCTGTGAAGCAACAGCTTTGTTCTGATTTGACCTGTCCAAGGTCATGACTTCAGTCCCCATGCTGGCCAGCAAGCCTTGCCTCATTCAATTCTATGATCACAGACAATAGCCCTCATCCCAGCAACCTCCAGGGATTCTATGAAAATCCATCCCTAAAATTAGAAATATCATTTATTTGGCCTTCTTGGATCAGTATCATCATACTTATACATCTGAAAGAAAACACTACAGGAGTATGTCATTAGAAAATACCATTGGAAAGGGAAATATTTTGGGGGGAACCCTGGACAACAATTGCCTATCTGTCTATATACCTTTGAATAAAAAGCCAAAGTGTTTTCTAAGTATTTTAGTCTTTTTTGTTTGTTTGTTGTTAATCCTTGCCCGAAGATATTTTTCCATTGTTTTTTAGAGAGTGTAGAAGGGAGGGAGGAGAAAAACAGAGAGAGAGAAACATAAATTGATTGCTTCCCACAGGAGTCCTGACCAGGGCTGGGGATCCAGTCTACAAACGAGACATGTGCCCTTGACCGGAATCTGACCTGGGACTCTTCAGTCGGCCGGCTAATGCTCTATCCACTGAGACAAACTGGCTAGGGCAGTATTTTAGTCTTTTGTGAAACTTTCTAATTATGCCAAAGGAACAATGCTATCAAGCTTGAGTGACTTAGAGAACAGTACTGATCTTCCGTTGATGCACATTTCTGAAGATTATTGGATAGTTCTAAACCTTTTGAGGGGAACATGTGGAAACAAACCTGAGACCATTGTTGGATTTGTTGTCTCTGTGGGTTCTTTCTATTATAATACGAGCACTCTACCTTTGTAGTCAAACTGGATTTGCTGTAAATCCTCAGCAGAAAAAGGCAGTGTGGGCATTACATGGCCCCTGCTGAGCCTTCTCTGTCTTTTGGAGATGAGGGAACTGGCAGGTACAGGCTTGTCTAATGGCCCTTGATTTGTATCCCAGCACCCAAGTATTGCTGAGGTGTCTGGTTACTGATATTTGTAATTGTTTTACTGAGATTCTCCAAGAAGAGCCAGGAGAGAAACCGACTATCAAATAAGAGGATGGAATGTCTACAGCAGTTCATAGTTGTGACTGTATTTGTGGCATAGAAGGCAGTGCTCTTTCTATTAGTAGAAAGTATGAACATACTGATAGCTATTTCAGTCCTCCCTGGCTCATAACACACTTAGAGCTGGCTGTTCTGTACCTAAGCAAAATGAACTGTTTTTTGTAACATTTGATGCATCAATAATCTGGGAGGTGTGTATATATTTGTAAATAAAAAAACTACATGTCTATATATACATATCAATAAGCTGGGGTATGATTTTTGTATGAAGCTCACATTTTACATTTATGTAGCTTAAATGTATAAAAATAATCTAGTGGAAGCCTAGAAGTTCATAGATAAGGAGGATTCATAAATATGATTTTTCTTTTGTTGCCTCATATGATTTGAAGTTTGATGGAAAGATCAAATGGAATTTTGGACAGGAAGCCTGTGCAGAGAGATAAAACTGGAGTGTCCAGAGGTTGATTCTGCTTGTTTATTAATTGTCTAAGGCCTCATTGGTCCCAAGGGGAGTCAGGATAGGAGAGAGAAGCAAAGGAAACTTTGTCACAAGATGGAGAAGAGCCAGAGGTTTCAGAATGGTGGCAGGACTCACATTCATATGATTTGGTCAGAGGGACTCATTACTTTAACACAGAGATTGGAGCCTAGACTTTACCCTAATCACTATGGCTCTGAGGTCACCAGGGAGTAGGAGAGGCAGATTATCTTAAAATCATAGGACTTGGGATGGGAAGGAATTTAGGTGTCATCCAGTTTATCCTCTCCCAAAGTACAGCTATCTTCTCTGCCGCATTGGTGATCATATTTAAGGGGTTGTAGAGAAAGGGGTCAGTCTTATTGAAGTATAATTTAGATACAGTAAAATTCACCCTTTTTGTGTACAGTTCTATGAGTTTTGACAAACACAGTTGTGTAGTTTACCATCTACACTAATAAAAGAATAACATGCTAATTGACCATACCTTCGTGATACCCATCAGCCAATCAGGAATAAGTATGCAAATTAACCAAACAAAGATGGTGGGTTAATTTGCATACGCAGGCACCACACCATCCCAGCTGCTCAGCCTCTGGGCAGCATGGGATGGCGGAAAGATGGCTCCAGGCCAGAGTGAAAAGGCAGCTCCGGCCAGAGCGAAGGTGGTGCCAGCAGCCAGGGAAAGGAAGGCCCATTCTTGCACAAATCTTTGTGCATCGGGCCTTTAGTCATATAGAAAACAGTGCATCACCTCCAAATTCTTTCATGTTGCTTTGTAGCCAAGCTGCTTCTTATCCCCACCCACTGGTAACCACTGATTTGTTTTCTGTCCCTACAGATTTACCTATAGGATATCTATAAATCTAATAAAACAGAGTGTAGCCTTTTGTTCCAGGATCTCTACAAATGTAATAAAACAGTGTATAATTTTTTGAGTCTGGCAGCTTTTTTTTTAGTTTGGTTTCTTTTATGTAGTCGAGATTCATCTCTGCTGTTGTGTGTATCATATCTTATTCTGACCTTGATTCAGAATTATTTATTTCTTCTTGCCCAGAAGAAAACTCATGGCTTTGGAAGCACTGATTTTAACTGCAAAGAGGGACCAAGTCCCTGGAGGACTGTGCCTCCTCCATCTCTGGGTCTCTTCTTGTTGTGAAGGAAGGACTATCACACCCTCATAAATACAGCTCTGATTTCAGAATACCCAAATATCTGAGGGGAAAATTTCCCCCACTGGCCTTGGAGGAATTTTGGCAACATTATAAGCTATTGCTTGGTAGATGTTGACAAAAACTTCACCCATTTGAAGTTGGTGCTGCCTCATTGTAGTCTCTTAGAATGTGAGAGCTCGAAGGGAACTTAGTCATCTAGGCCAAGGTTGATATTTTGGCCAGATAGTTCTTTGTTATTGTGGGTCTGTCCTGTGCACTGTAGGATGTTTAGCAGCATTGCTGACCTCTACCCACTAGATGCCAGTAATAATCCCAACTATGATAATAAAAAATGTTTCTAGACACTGCCCACTAATTTATGGCAACTCTTCATGTTTCAGATATAGCCGTGTGACTCACGTGGGATTATACAGGCAGTTAATGCACAAGTGGTACTAGACACATGCTTCTTATGTTGGTCTTTTCATTGCGTTTTATCATTCTACCTCTCTCTTTTCATATTTTATGGTCTCAAAAGTTAAGTTCAAGATTCCTTAGTGCTTTAGCCATCCCCAGTTCTTAGTGGTAACACACTTGAATAAAAAGATCATGTGTCAACAAACATGGGCATCTAGAGAACAAATCAGCTACTGCACGTTCTACTGAGAGGCAGCTTTATTTGTTAAACATCCATACATTCTTTTTAAAAAATATATGTTTTTATTGATTTCAGAGAGAGGAAGGGAGAGGGAGAAACAGAAACATCAATGATGAAAATCATCATGGGCTGCTTCCTGCACACCCCTTACTGGGGATTGAGCCCACAACCTGAGCATGTGCCCTGATTGGGAATCAAATTGTGACCTCCATGGGTCAACCACTGAGTCACACCAGCCAGACAAATATCCATATATTCTAAAATATATATTTTTAAAAATTGATTTCAGAGAGGAAGGGAGAGGGGGAGAGAGATAGAAACATCAATGATCAGAGAGGATTATTAATTGGCTGCTTCCTGCACACCCCCCACTGGGGATCGAGTCCACAACCAGGGCATGTGCCCTTGACCGGAATCGAACCCACGACCCTTCAGTCCGCAGGCTGACGCTCTATCCACCGAGCCAAACCAGCTAGGGCTGATTTTTTTTTTTTTTTTAACAGAGAGAGAGGGAGAAGGAGAAGGAGAGGGAGAGGAAGAGAAACACTAATGTGACATCAATTGGTTGCCTCCTGTATGCACCCCTATGGGGGATTGATTGAACCTTCAACCTGGGTATAAGCCCTGACTGGGAATTTAACTAGTGCCCTTTCAGTGCATGGGACAACACTCAACCAACTGACCCACACCAGCCTGGGCTATCCTTTCTTTTGATGATCTCCCCAAAGATATTAAATCTATATTATTTACTCCATTTTATAGGCAAGGAGCTGAGGCACAGAAAGCTTACAAGACTTGGCCAGTAAAGGTAGAGCAGGGATTCAAATCCAAGACTGTCCAAATCTAAATTGCATCCTATTTCCACTAACTCCCAAAGTTAAAAAAAATCCCATTTAGTCTACTAGTGACCTGGTCATTTCTTTATAAATATTATCTCGTTTGATACCTTCAATAGCCTAAAAGGTAGATGATTTTATCCTTCTTTCATAGGTAGTTGAGGAAATTTAGGTTAAGAGATGTTACTAGTACATGATCTGGTCAAAGTCAGAAATGAGTCTTAGATTTGAACACAGGATCATCTTAACACAAGGTTCATATTCTTCACTACACTACAGTGTAAAAAGGGGGAGCAGGGGAGAGGGATAGAGGAACAGGAAGGGATGGAAAAGGAGAGAAGGGGAAGGTGAAAGAGGAGAAAAGACTCTAGTGGACGGGGACTGGTAGGGATGACAGGGAATCATATCAACTATCTTGTTCATTATCCCATGACCTTAGTGTCATTAGCTTCTCATTCTTTTTTAAAATTAAAAAAATTTTTCAGCTACTGTTTACATTCAATATTATTTTGTATTAGTTTTCACAGTACAGTGGTTAGACAATCATATACTTTACAAAGTGTTCCCCCCCGATGTTTCTAGTACCCACCTGGCACCATACATAGTTATTACAATATTATTGACTATGTTCCCCATGCAGTACTTTACATTCTCGTGACTGTTTTGTAACTATCAATTTGTACTTCTTAATCTCTTCACCTTTTTCACCAAGTCCCCTCGCCCTCTTTCCCTCTGGCAACCATCAGTGTGTTCTCTGTATCTATGAATCTGTTTCTGTTTTGTTTGTTTGTTTATGTTGTTCTTATATTGTCCACATATAAGTGACATCTTATGATATTTGTCTTTCTCTGAGTGACTTATTTCACTCAGCATAACACTCTTTAGGTCCATCTATGCTGTCGCAAATGGTAACCCACTTCTCATTCTTCAGGCAGGTTGTTACAGGTCTGAATTGTGTTTTTAGTCTTTGTTAATATTTGGACTTGCCAAAGCTTTTCCAGAATTGTCCTACATTTTTATTTGGCTTGAATCGATATTAAAGTTAATGTACTTCTCCTCTGAAGTTAAACCTGGATTTGTATTCAGGCACAGCCACTTAGCTGACTTTCTTTGGAGAAATCACTTAACCTCTCTGAGTCCTAGTTTCTTCAGCTTCAGTTATTGTGAGGAGGAAGTGAAATGCTTATGTAAAGTACCTAGCCCAGGGCTTGGCAACCAGGAGTTGAATAAGGGAGGTCATGAGTGCTGTGGCTTGGATCCCTGTTGTGTGATTACCATAATCTCAGTATGAGAGAAGCAAGGCCCGTGCTTCTAAGAGCTGAACTGGATTTGAAAGTCTCTTCTTTGAATCTGCTTATGATCCCTTCTGGGATCAGCATGCTCTACCTGGAAAATTAACTTCCCTCCCTTCCTTCTGGTCCAGAACATCTGTTGGAGCCGGAGTCCTCTGCCGAGCGTATTGTGTTTGTAAAACTTTCCATGAGGAGCATTTACCCACCAAGGACTGTAATTGGCTGTCAAAACAAGTGCAGACTGAGTCAACAGAAAGCACGTCCAGAAACAAAAAGCTACCCAGCCTTGGTTGGAAAGCAATTGCTCCTATTCTCCCGGGAATCTTTACTTTAAAATGGTCTGTTATTTAGCTAAAACACAATACCTAAAGCACTTGTAACTTTTCCAGATAAAAAAATCACATCAGTGAGTCAGAGATTTCCTCCCCACAACCACTGAATACAAAACTGAACTTATAGCGTCAATGTGATTGTACTTGTTGTTTTAATAGTTGTTCAGTCTCCACATACACTGAACATCAAACAGAGTATATCCATTGCCTACCACAAAGAGGAGAGAGACCGAGACAAAGACAGACAGACAGAGAGAGAGAGAGAGTGTGTGTGTGTGTTACAGATTCTTTGGTGAATGTTTTCTCCAGTTCCAGACTTGAACTTGAGGATGTCAGGAACTTGGAGAGGCTTCAGAGGACCCCTGGCCCAAATGATTAAAGGGCTCCCTGCAGGAACCAAGAAGAAAGCCACTACCAGTGCGGCACACCTTGTATCCATTCTGCATGGAATAGGATAGGAGGTGGTAATAATACTCTGCAAGTACAGAACATGGTGATTTTAGCAGTTTATGGTGCATTAGAATCAGCCAGTCTTCTTTGCCATTAGGATAAAATAGGGGATTTCCAATTAAACGTCACAGGATATGTATTTAGGACATGAAAAGTAGCTTATGCAGAATCTTTAAATTCTGTTATGTGGTAGCTAAATAGTTTGACTTTAGAATTCCAGAATGCCGATATTAGAAGAAATGCTAGAGACCACTCAAGACACTTAAAGACAAAGGCCTAGAGAGACAAAAATAAGTTACAGATTTTTTTTCTTTTTGACCACTCCAGAATTGTGTGTAATGTTGTAGGGAAATGCCTATTGCTTATTCTAGTGACAGGGATCATGAACTGCAACACAGAGGTTCCTGCATGGCAGGAAATGTGCTCTTAGCAGAATCCCAAGGAAAGGTATTTTTCTTTAAGGTGGGACCTACTCCTGGCTCTGTACTCAGTCAAGATGAGGCAGCTGCACTATTGCCATCTAGTACTATGGGGGAGGATTGAGTGCCTATTATTATAGTGTGACCAGGCTGCACTTAGAAGCAGCATTTCTGTCTGGGGATCTGAACCGATTATAAGATAAAGACAAATGATCTATCACTTCATGTCTCAGAAGGTGAGTACGATGAAGTGGAGAGGAGTATGGCCCTCACTTTTTTTTTATGACACTTCTTTGGTATCTTCTGAACTCGGCGTGTAAATTAAGGCTTTAAGGAAAGAGTCAAGAAGGCAGAATAATTACTGAAACTGAGGAGGGACTTAAGAGGCACAAGAGGAGGGGGAAACATGAAGAAGAAACAAAGGTGAGAAGGCATTTGAGAGTTCATGGAGGGGAAGATGCTGTCAGTATCCTATCATTACTTATAATCGATATTGTTATCTTCATTTTAAGGGATAGGCTCAAATAGGTTGAGTAGCTTGCTTTATGGTCACACAACCAAGTGATGGAACAAGCATTCAAGCCTTTTACTGTGTGACTCCAAAGTCCAGGCTCTCAAATGCTGCACTACACACAGCTCCATTTCTGTATTTTCAGTGCTACACATCTTAAATTAATGGTTATCGAATTAATTATTCAACTTATGGTTCAGTGGATGAGAGATAAGTTGGACTCTGCCTTTTGGATCTCGCTACCTGTTTTGGTAGCAATACAAGCTAACTCTACGATATTGAAGTTTGGGTAAGTTAGAGAACCATAGACTTAGTCCCTCTGTGCATCCCCTTTCCCTAATGCATATATGCGCAAGGGAACTGAGAGCGTGTGGGCGTCAAAGCATTTTCTCATGAATATTTGCAGAGCTGGGTACATTCATTCCATCACTAGCGCTATTTCTTCCCAACCAAGATGGAGACAGAAATAGAAGGGAGAGAATTTTATAAGAAAAAGCCTTTTTTGTGCAATATTGAATGGGCTCTGCAGGCATGAATGGGGGAAGGGAGATCACCATGAGTATTTCATTTCAGTATGTTCCCTCTGCCAGCGACACAGCTGCTCAGCTCTGTAAGCATGTCCATGGGCTGGATTTTAAAGAAATAAGGTCATTTTCTTGGCTTCATCTAACTCATTTTTTCCCTCTCTAGAAACTTGATTATGACTCTTCAAAGACTCAGAAAAATCTGAAAAACAGAGATTCTTGACTCTTATTGTTTGCTGCTGGTGCTAGATGCCATACAAAAATGAACAGCATAAACTAGAGAAATATTTTAAAATGCAAAAAAGCTTGTTTGGATTTCTTTTTCCTCTGTGAGCCAAGGGTAATGAGAATTTCTGGTAACAGCTGGAGTCGTTGAGATCTGGAGAGAGAGGTTATCTGGAGGGGAGGCATGCCTTAAGCTTGGTAGTTGTAGACCTGGGCAGCCTAAGCATAAATACAGAGTCCTGAGTCAGTTGTCCTTGACATTACCTAAAAGTTCTCTTGCTTGCAACTGCAATGCTGAGAAGTACTCCTGTGCTCCCATTCCCTTTACACTTGAATTTGCCCCAGAGTTTAAAAGGATCGTCAATTGCTTAAAGAGGAGAAGTATGATGATGGTGATGATTGCTTTGAGAGTCTTTGGAAAAATTGACTTGCAAATAATCTAAACAGGAAGACATAAAATGAAGAATAGCCCTTTGAACAAAAGGCGTGTGTCCACCACAGTAGTGCACAGGCAGACTCTTAACAGCATGCCTCTCCAAAGGAAGCCCCCTGGTCCATCTTGCTAGGTGCTAAATTCTCTCCCACACACTTGCACAGTAAACCTGTGTCCAAGTAACCCCTCAGCACCATTTCAATGGTTCTCTGTTTGGGAGAGCCAGCCCAGCTGACTAAGAAAAGGCTCCTAAATGCAGTGTTCTGCATTTTGGTTATAATTATTTTTTCCTTGTCCATTGGGATTTGAGAGCCCAATGACGTTCCTAAATCTTGACTTAAATGTGTGGGAGAAATGAGAGTTGGACTGTTTTGTTTGTTTGAAATGCAGATTGTCTTGAAAATTGTTATTATATATGCAAATTCTGCCCTACCCTCACCCTTTTCCAAGATTCCTCACAAAAAAGGTCATACAGTGAGGCTTCCTGTTAGAGGCAGAGGAGCAGCATTGGCCCACAGAGCCCTGGGGCTATAATGTGAAGGGTAGGAGACTGAAATTCATGTCTTATCTCTGTTCTATTAATAAAATGGGAGTTTGTGGGTTTTAAAAATTATTTCTAAATGGAGGAGTAGATGACTTTATTTTGTTGGGGGTTGGGACTTGTGGCTTTAAAGAAATGGCTTTTCAGTAGGATGTATATTTTTGTTGGATTTTTTTGTTTGTTTTTTTAGAATCCTCCACAGCAACATTTGAGACCATGGAGTTAAAAGAAACCTTTATCAATTAATTGTACTTTTTGTGGATTTGTATAAATAATAACAAAGATCCTCTTTAAAAGTTTATATTCTTACAGTAAAATGTTAAACTGATATTTCTATAATAAAAGAGGAAATATGAAGTATATTTTTAAAAACATACAAAATAAATTCAGTGTTATGAAAAGGGTTCAGATGCTGTGGCGGGGGGGAATGGGACTGGTTTCTCTCGAGTTCTATACTCAGCAGAAAATAAATGACTACATGCAAAGTGTTAGGAAATTAATTTGTTTATTAAAATATTTTGCTGTGGAGGCAATACAAGCTAACTCTACGATATTCAAACAATCCAGAAGGGTATAATGTAAAAAAGTGAAAAAAACCTTTCTCTTTTTGTCTCCCCACTAGTCTTATTCTCTAGAGCAGTGGTTCTCAACCTTTTTAATGCCGCGACCGTTTAATACAGTTCCTCATGTTGTGGTGACCCCCAACCATAAAATTACTTTCGTTGCTACTTCATAACTGTAATTTTGCTACTGTTATGAATCGTAATGTAAATATCTGTGTTTTCCGATGGTCTTAGGCTCTACAGCAGTGGTTCTCAACTTGTGGGTCGCGACCCACAGGTTGAGAACCGCTAGCAGGGTCACCTAAGACCATCGGAAAACACAGATATTTACATTACGATTCATAACAGTAGCAAAATTACAGTTATGAAGTAGCAACGAAAGTAATTTTATGGTTGGGGGTCACCACAACATGAGGAACTGTATTAAACAGTCGCGGCATTAAAAAGGTTGAGAACCACTGGTTTAAAGTATTACATGAGTCTCTTTTTTCCCCCCATTGACCTCTCCCCGGCCACCCCCAGCCCCCAGCACATGCCCTCACCCCCCTACTGTCTGTGTCCATTGGTTATGCTCATATGCATGCATACAAGTCCTTTGGTTGATCTCTTAACCCCACCCCCGCCTTCCCTCATAGGTTGGATAGTCTGTTCGATGCTTCCATGTCTCTGGTTCTATTTTTGTTCATCAGTTTATGTTGTGCATTATATTCCACAAATGAGTGAGATCATGTGTTATTTATCTTTCTCTGACTGGCTTATTTCGCTTAGCATAATGCTTTCCAGTTCCATCCATGCTGTTGCAAATGGTAAGAATTCCTTCTTTTTTACAGCAGTGTAGTATTCCATTGTGTAGATGTACCACAGCAAATCCACTCACTTGCTGATGGGCACTTAGGCTGTTTTCAAATCTTAGCTATTGTAAATTGTGCTGCTATGAACATAGGGGTGCATATACCCTTTCTGATCGGTGTTTCTTGGGATATATTCCTAGAAGTGGGATTGCTGGGTCAAATGGAAGTTCCATTTTTAATTATTTTGAGGAAACGCCATACTGTTTTCCACAGTCACTGCACCAGTCTGCATTCCCACCAGCAGTGCAAGAAGTTTCCTCTTTGACACTTCTGTGTATTAACTAAAATTACTGCTCTTTGGGTACATGACTTCTAAACAAAACCTAAAAGGCAGACTAGGCCTCTTTCATCTTTGAATGCTCCACATGCCCTAGCACAGTGACATTTTCATTCATTCAGTAAGCATTTAGGAAGCAACTATAGTCTGCAGTACAATGGGCTTGAGTGCTATGGGGAATATGGAATGAAATATGATGTGATCCCTGCCCTCAAAAAGTTTGCAGTCTTATTGAAAATACCAGGCTTTAGACACATAAAATAATCAACAATACCAAGCATTCAAGTGTTAAGTGAGTGGTACTTACAGTAAGTACTTTAGGAATCCATACTATCCATAGATTGCACTGAATGAATTTAAGGGATGTCATTTCAGTCAGAGGGAGAGGCATAAGCAAAGATTCTAAGGCAAGAATGTACACACTGTGTTCAAGATGATTAGGGCGTACCAGTCCAGGGTGAAGCTAAGAGGATATAGTCACAGTGTCCATCTCTCCAAGTGTCCCAGGAGGCCAGACTCCCACATTCTACCTCTGAGCGGCCCAGACTCCTAGGAGATGTGGAGCTAAATGCAGTTTTTCTGGCACAGTGGATAAGTGGCCTCAGGAGCATCCTTGAAACTTAGCTGAGTTCAGCAGATACAGGCCACATCATCACTCCCATTCCAGAAGCAAGAAGGGAAAATGGGTACTTTCACTTTAGATAATTTGGGAAGCCATGAAAAATTTTAACCTGACTGCAGGAGGCAGAGTATCCTGGATTACAGAAATAGCATTCACTCATTCAACATTTACCTAATATATGCCAGGAGTATGCTAGGTGCTTGGTAAACGAACTGTGAGTGTGTGTAGTATGTGCATAAGCATATGTTTTGCTCAGTTACTTTCCCCCCGAGAGTTGTCAGTCCACTCCCTTTCTATGCCCCTGATTCTATTATATTCACCAGTTTATTCTGTTCATCAGATTTTTTATTCACTTGATTTTTAGATTCACTTGTTGATAGATATGTATTTGTTGTCACTTTGTTGTTCATAATTTTTATCTTTACCTTTTTCTTCTTCTTCCTCTTCTTAAAGAATACCTTTCAGCATTTCATATAATACTGGTTTGGCGGTGATGAACTCCTTTAGCTTTTTCTTATCTGTGAAGCTCTTTATCTGACCTTCAATTCTGAATGAAAGCTTTGCTGGGTAGAGTAATCTTGGTTGTAGGTTCTTGCTATTCATCACTTTGAATATTTCTTGCCACTCACTTCTGGCCTGCATAGTTTCTGTTGAGAGATCAGCTGACAATCGTATGGGTGCTCCCTTGTAGGTAACTGTTTTTCTCTTGTTCCTTTTAACATTCTCTCTTTGTCTTTTGCTCTTGGCATTTTAATTATGATGTGTCTTGGTGTGGTCCTCTTTGGATTCCTTTTGTTTGGGGTTCTGTGCACTTCCTGGACTTGTAAGTCTATTTCTTTCACCAGGTAGGGAAAGTTTTCTGTCATTATTTCTTCAAATAGGTTTTCAGTACCTTGCTCTCTCTCTTCTTCTGGGACCCCCATAATTTGGATGTTGGTACACTTGAAGTTGTCCCAGAGGCTCCTTACCCTATCTACATATTTTTGGATTTGTTTTTCTTTTTGCTTTTCCAGTTGGGTGTTTTTTGCTTCTTTGTATTTCAAATCTTTGACTTGATTCTTGCGATCCTCTAGTCTGCTGTTGGATCTCTGTATATTATTTTTTATTTCAGTCAGTGTATGCTTAATTTCTAGTTGGTCCTTTTTCATATCCTCGAGGTGTTGGGGAGTGGGAATTTTTGCCCATTCCAGAGAGACCATGGACTATGCTCCAGATAGAGTTGTCAGTGCTGACACCAGGCCAGGCCTTGAGATACAGTCTCATGGCCCCTTCCCAGCACATAGGCCTTCTTTCATAGAACACTGTCAGCTTTCTGAAGAACAGGATGACCCTGTAAATAACATGGTCGTCAATGGCATGATCCTGACGTTGCATAGGAAAAACTATTTTGTCTTGGGTTACTTATTCTGCAAAAAAGATAATTACTTCACAGTGTGGCAAATACTATAATAAATATTTTAATCAAGTGTTTGAAAAAACTTGAAGAGGGAGGAAATATTGTCAAAAAAATCTACTTCACAACAGGATTGCTCTGTTCAGGATTGACTAGGATTTAAACCTGTACTTGTCTTACAAAGGTGGGAAAGACATTTCTTCTTGAGACTTGAAGGTGGTGCTTCACATACTAGTGTGTAGATTTAACCACATAGCTTGGGCATTTCCAAAAAAGATCAGAGACTTATCCAAGCATCATATTAATCATTCACTAGTCTTAACTTGGAGCTCCTTCCTAGGTTTCATTCTAGATACCGCTTAATCTTATAATAAAATAGGTGTATGAATCATTTAATTGAGGCTGGCTACTTAGCATATTAACTTGATGTATGACTGTTATGGAGGGAGCTGGGTTCAGTGAAACCTCTCCTCTCTCTGCAGGAAAGGCAGAGTTGACAGTTTCTCATTTTTCAAGTGTGAGGCAGAGGAACGTGAGTTATTTATAAACTCACTTCCCTCCAAAGACTGAACACAATAGAAGCCTGAAATCAAATGGTGACCAGATGTGCCCAGGCACCCCCCAGTTTGTATTAGAAGTTGGAAAAGGCAGAGCCCCTGGGGAATTGGTCTCAGGGTGAAATGGATGGACTCACTCATAAGATCAACTTGTGTATACAAAAAGCCCCTTACATCTGGTCCAGGAGCAGAAGTAGCAAACAGAAGAGTATGCTCAAACTCGTGTTCCTTGCTTCTCTTTCTAGAAGTGGGGGATTATCCTTTTGTCAATTATCCTAATTTCATTGCTCAACTCTTGTCTCTGTAGTTATACAATTAGACAAAATACAAGTGGTTTATGGGGGTATGTGCCGAATTGATAGAGGAGGACGAATTAATACAGCTTCCATGCAGTTGGTAGAGATAGTGGTTCTGGGATGAGAAGAGATTTACAGGAATGGAAACCCTTAATTACTTTTTTCCCCTTTACTATTCCTCCCATATTAAAATAACCCCATCTTGTTTGTGGTGGTTTTGTGGTTTAAAGTTCAAATATGTAGTGGTCTCTGGCTGGTATTGCTTTTCCTTTTCTCCCACATCAGAGATTTAAAAAAATAGAAGCAACTTCCTTCTTCATAAGCATTTGGAAACATTCCCATGTAGTTCAGAGACTTAGGACCAGGGTTTGGAAAATGTTCTGATGACCAGCTCACTTAAGTGGGCTTTTGAGAACCTACTCTGGTCCAGGTATTGAATTTTATTTGTTTTTTTTTTTTTGTTTGTTTGTTTTGGGGGGGGTGGTGGTACTGAATTTTAGTACCTGACTTCTCTCACTCATCCTTCACAACAACCCTGTTAACTGGATTATTATCATCTATACTGTACAGTCATGAAAATTGAGGCTCAGAGAGGTTAGGCAACTTGTCCACGGCCACACGACTAAGAGGTGGAGCTCAGACTGAAACGCAGAGTTGCTGCCTCCAAAAACCTTGCTCTTTTTACTTCTCCCTGCTGCCTGCTATGGGAGCTAACTCCTGACTGTGTGCTTGCCTCTGATATATGAAGTATGATATGAATTAGCTGACAGAAACATTTGGACCATTACCATTAAGTTTTGTATTTACTATAGGAAAGGACCCAAGAGTCATGAGAAGGAACATATGCTTTCAAGCCTCCCTATTGATGATGCTTCTCTCTGAGATATGGAGAAATCACCTATTTCTAGTTTTGTATGTGAGGCAAGTGCTTGTCTACAGGTGCAGTCAGGGTGTTTTGTTTTGAGTCCCCTGAATTATCCCTAATTGACTCAACCACTCTCTGAGATTCAACAAATAGTTCACACTTCATAGCAAATGGATGCTTTCTTTCACCTATTCTGATGCAAGGACCAGGTTTTGAAGTAGACTTTAAAAGTGGTGAAATGTAACGAGAGGTGCCTAGGAAGGGGTCTGGGGTCTGTGAAGTACTCTAGGGTGTCCAGTTTCATATTGGGGAGGGAAAGAATTAATGCAGAACCTCCAGATTGAATCCAGAAAAATCTTAATATATATTTTTGTATTAAACGAAAGCCTACATTGTTTTCTAGGTTTATCCTGAATTCCACCAGCTTTAATTCCCAAGTATTTATTTTTCAGCAACGATGACCCTCATCTGCTCAATATCTTCCACATAGAAGCATTTATACATCAGAGAGAATGAATCTCTTAGCATTTGTCAGTTCTGTCAGGATTTTTAGAGGCTTATTAACTATGCTTCATTGGAAATCAGTCCCAAGTTCCTGAGTGACTGTCCAGGTTTTTGTCAGTACATTTCTCAGGTGTCACCAGCAGATAACTGTTGAGCTAATTGCTCACACTGTCAGGTCTCTCTTCCATCATAATTTTTTGGGAGTCTTTTGCATGCACTTTGGTAACAGTGCTGAGAAACACCTTGGTCCCAGGGCTTTTGGCTGAGGCTGGAGTCACACTTTGTTTATTTTGTTAAAGTGACTTGATATGAGGGGCTGAGGTGCAAGGGTGCCACAAGACTAGTGTGGTTGGAGACTTTGTGATTCTAACATGCAGATTTTCTCTTCTGCAAACTAGTTTTCAGGGTTGGAGGAGGGAAGTGTAACTCAAGGGAGGAAGGCCCTTGCCAGTGGTATGCATGAGACAGATGCTGTTCAGATCAACACAAAATTAATCTTTTCAACTAGACCTTGGATGCTGAGAATGATATGGGCCTTCAGCTAGGCCAGTGGAACTCAACTATGAAACCGGAACTTTCTTGGGGGCTCAACTCATTTGTTTCTCCAGCATTAAGATTGCTCTCTAGAGACCCATCAGACTAAATAATATTAAAAACAGGAAATTTGCTCCTAGCAACATGGTTGCAGGAAAACTTTTTCTACTTAGACAGGAATGAGAGTTAAAAACAGAAACATCATCCTCCAGGCTTATTTTCTGCTTATATACAAGTACTAGAGGCCCAGTGCATGAAATTTGTGCACAGGTGGGGTCCCTAGGCCTGGCCGGTGATCAGGGTCTATTGGGCCTTCCTTCTCTGGCTGCCAGCTGCTGGCTGCTGGCCAGGGCCTACCTTTGTTCCGTGCCGCCCCTTGTGGTCAGTGCATATCATAGCGAGCAATAGAGCTCCTGGTCTCCCGGTCGAACTCCCATGGGGACACTTTGCATATTTGCCTTTTATATAGACTAGAGGCCCGATGCATGAAATTTGTGCAAGGGGCTCAGCCCTTGCAGCCCTGGCTTCATCTGGATGGTCATCTGGACAGTCGTCCAGACGGTCATTCTGCTGTTCAGCCATTCAGTTGATTTGCATATTACATTTTTATTATTATAGATTAGCAACTCAGACAACTTGAAGCAGCTTGAAGAAGACTGCCTCTCAGAGTGCTATCTGGTGGGACCCATCACAAAGGGTGGTAAAGAGCCTTCGGGAGTACATAAAAAATAAGAAAACAGTGCTATGTGGAGGATACTGACCTGTTGATGTTCATCTAGGCTGCAGATCAAATATGCGGCATTAATGCAGGCAGAACTTAGAGGAGACATAGACGAGTGTTGAGGAAGGCTTCCATAACCGAGGTGAACATGACTCAGGCTCGCTCTGTTGCCCCAGTCAATGTTCACAGTCTCTCCTCTGGCTTGGTCTTATTAGTCATAAACAAGATTCTGCAGTAGAAGAGACTATGTGGTCAAAAGATTCTTTAGCAGGTATGTGTCTTTTTTTTGCAGGTGAGAAAACAGAACTACTCTTTTAAAAACTTTTTATTGAAATATACATACAGAAAAATGTACATAAATGTTCAGCTCAAATTTTCTATCCACTTGAATTTTCTTTTTTAAAAATGTATTTTATTGATTTTTTTACAAAGAGGAAGAGAGAGGGATAGAGAGTTAGAAACATTGATGAGAGAGAAACATCGATCAGCTGCCTCCTGCACACTCCCCACTGGGTATGTGCCCACAACCAAGGTACATGCCCTTGACTGGAATCGAACCTGGGACCCTTGAGTCTGCAGGCCGACGCTCTATCCACTGAGCCAAACCGGTTAGGGCTCCACTTGAATTTTTACCAGCTGAGCGTACCCCTATAACCAGTATCTAGATCAAGAAATAGAACATTACCAATACCTCAGAAGTCCCACTTGTGCTGTTAAAATACATTTTAAAGCTCTTTTCTGGGGCTTTTGTCCAGTGAATGCGCTGAAATGTTGAGAGGTGAGCTGTTGTGAATGGGTCTTTCAGCTCAGTTCAAGAGTGATGCTCATCCTGCTGCTTCCTGGTACACCCAGTGGAGGGTCTTATAAAAATGGTTGAGAATAATCTCTGCCTTTCTTCAGACCCTATTAAACGCTGAAGTGTGTCAGGGTGATAGAGTTTGATAGGGTTACTCTTACATGTAGTTTTACAGTTTGCCTGCTGAAGAGAGGCTGAAACACCAGCAATGGAGACCTTATGAAAAATAGCCCCAAGAGAAATTGGGTTGGTCTACGGAAAGTGCCTAAGGGTACAATTGGATAGAAAGTTTGGATATAGACATAAGCCCTCCTTTATCACTAACTTGCAGTGTGACCCTGAGCAAATTACTCTGTTTTGTACATCAGTAATGTCCCTAGCTAACTTGCTGATCTCTGAATCTAAGAGAGGGCAGAAAAGCCAAACAGCCCTGCCAGGCTTCCTCCTCAACCTTTCTTTCCTTCTTTTTCTGACTTCCAGGACTGTATGTGGATTGTCTAAGGCCCAATACAATGTGCCTCTTCCTCTCTGTTTTATTTCTGCTTATATTGTGCTTTCTTTATGTGGGGTCTTAATGGGATTCAACTGAAAGCTGTCAGTATCCCATTAATCTTCTCCCTATATCTAGCACTGGGCTGATTTCTATAGAAATGGATTTTAGTTTGTTCTTACTTTGTGTTATATTTATAAAATAATTGAAAGTTAAAAAGTGCATTTTTTAAATTTTATTTTATTGTTTAAAGTATTATGAATAGTAGTACATATGTCTCCTTTTTCCCCCCATTGTCCTTCTCCCGGCCTGCCCTCCCCTCCCCGCCCCCACATGGCCTCACCACTCCCCCCACGAGGTCTTGCATCCATTGGTTATGCTTATATGCATGCATACAAGTCCTTCGGTTGATCTCTTACCGCGCCCCCCCAACAACCCTCCCCAGCCTTCCCGCTGTAGTTTGACAGTCTGTTCGATGTTTCTTTGCCTTTGTATCTATATTTGTTCATCAGTTTATAATGTTCTTTATAGTCTACAAATAAGTGAGATCATGTGGTATTTTTCTTTAACTGGCTTATTTCACTTAGCACAATGCTCTCCAGTTCCATCCATGCTGTTGCAAATGGCAAGAATTCCTTTTTTACTGCAGCATAGTATTCCATTGTGTAGATGTACCACAGTTTTCTAATCCACTCATCTGCTGATGGGCATTTAAGCTGTTCCCAAATCTTAGCTATGGTAACTTGTGCTGCTATGAACATAGGGGTGTATATATCCTTTCTGATTAGAAATCTGTGTGTTCTGCAGAACATCATCAAAAAACAAAGTGGATCAGTGAGGTTTTAGTATGCTTGCTGTTTTATCACACCTTCTCAGTTTTTTTTCCTTTTTAACAAATTTATTTATTTTTATTTTTTTATTATCCTTCTCAGTTTTGGTACTGTTCAGGTTGAGTACATGCCATATTTAATAGTTGCATGTAGGGTTGTATTACAGTCCAGCATTGTGAGTTATTACCCACATGTGGGCAAATCTCCTGGCAAGCTGCCGAGGAGCCATATCTATGCGTAAGTTCCATGCTTGATCATATGGCCCACATAAAGGGGATCCGATAAGAAGAAAGATCATGAGCATTGCAGAACACTGTGCTATACTATCAGAGAATCCAGTAGCAAGATGCTTGTAACTCTGTAGCCTCTTGCATTACCTTTATTCTACAGCATGAAGAAACAGACTTTTTTAAATGACAAATCAAATGTCATTTACTTCCTAATAATATTCTTTAATAAACTCATTTTAAAACTAAAAAAAAAAAAAAAAAAAGATGAAAGATCATAGAGTTTGAATTCTGTAAACTGGTCAGAGTTTTAAAAGATCATTCATGATGTAATATTGTATTTTTTAAATTAAATCTTTGTTCAGATTATTACAATTGTTTCTCTTTTTCCCCCCCATAGCTCCCCTCCACCCGGTTCCCACTCCACCCTCTGCCCTTACCTCCCCGCCACTGTCCTCATCCATAGGTGTATGATTTTTGTCCAGTCTCTTCCCTCAACCCCCGCACCCCTTTCCCCCTGAGAATTGTCAGTCCACTTCCTTTCTATGTCCCTGATTCTATTATATTCACCAGTTTATTCTGTTCATCAGATTTTTTATTCACTTAATTTTTAGATTCACTTGTTGATAGATATGTATTTGTTGTTCATAATTTTTTAAATATATATTTTATTGATTTTTCACAGAGAGGAAGGGAGAGGGATAGAGAGTTAGAAACATTGATGAGAGAGAAACATCTATCAGCTGCCTCCTGCACACCTCCTACTTGGGATGTGCCTGCAACCAAGGTACATGCCCTTGACCAGAATCGAACCTGGGACCTTTCAGTCCGCAGGCTGACGCTCTATCCACTGAGCCAAACAGGTTAGGGCTGTTGTTCATAATTTTTATCTTTACCTTTTTCTTCTTCTTCCTCTTCTTAAAGAATACCTTTCAGCATTTCATATAATACTGGTTTGGCGGTGATGAACTCCTTTAGCTTTTTCTTATCTGTGAAGCTCTTTATCTGACCTTCAATTCTGAATGAAAGCTTTGCTGGGTAGAGTAATCTTGGTTGTAGGTTCTTGCTATTCATCACTTTGAATATTTCTTGCCACTCACTTCTGGCCTGCATAGTTTCTGTTGAGAGATCAGCTGACAATCGTATGGGTGCTCCCTTGTAGGTAATTAACTGTTTTTCTCTTGTTCCTTTTAACATTCTCTCTTTGTCTTTTGCTCTTGGCATTTTAATTATGATGTGTCTTGGTGTGGTCCTTTTGTTTGGGGTTCTGTGTGCCTCCTTGACTTGTAAGTCTATTTCTTTTACCAGGTGGTGTAAGTTTTCTGGCATTATTTCTTCAAATAGGTTTTCAGTATCTTGCTCTCTCTCTTCTTCTGGGACCCCCATAATTTGGATGTTGGTACACTTGAAGTTGTCCCAGAGGCTCCTTACCCTATCTTCATATTTTTGAATTCATTTTTCATTTTGCTTTTCCAGTTGGGTTTTTTGCTTCTTTGTATTTCAAATCTTTGACTTGATTCTTGTGGTCCTCTTGTCTGCTGTTGGATCTCTGTGTATTATTTTTTATTTCCGTCAGTATATGCTTAATTTCTAGATGGTCCTTTTTCATATCCTTGAGGTTATCACTAAATTCATCAGCCTTTTCTAGAAAATTCTTGAAAAACCTTATAACTGTTGTTTTGAACTCTATATCCAGACGTTTGCTTTCCTCCATTTATTTCATTTGTGACCTGTTTCTTTGTCTCTGCATTTTGGCTGCTTCCCTGAGTTGATAGAGTGGCTTTGTGTGCTAGGTGTCCTATCGGGCCCAGTGGCTCAGCTTCCCCAGTTACCTGAAGTGTACACTCTTGGTGCACCCCTTTGTGGGCTGTGTGCACAGTCTTGTTGTAGTTAAGCCTTGATTGTTGTTGGTATCACTGGGAGGAATTGACCTCCAGGCCAATTGGCTGTGAGGATCAGCTGTGTCTATGCTGGGAGAACTTCTGTGCTGGAGACACCTTATGAGACAAGACTTGCAAAAGCCTCTGTGCTCAGCTTGGATGGGGCGGAGTCTCAGGGTGGAACAGACAGCATTGGCTTCCCATCAGCCCTGCCCTAAGAGGCCCCTGGGTCTCAGTGTCCCTTGGTAATCGCCGCAAGCACCTCTGAGAAAAAGCCGCCCTCGAGTTTCGCCCACTGCCAGACAGTCCAGTTTCTCCCCAAATGAGTCTGGGTCCCCAGAGTCTCTCCTGGAACCGGAGTTCAGAGCAGTCAGGAGCCTTTTTCTCCCTCCTGCTTGAGAAAGACAGCCACGTACTCAGTTGCCAGCCCTCTCCGTGCGCACGTCTCCATACCTCTGCCTTCTGCAGCTCCTCTGAGTCTCAGTGTGCTTTTCTCTTTCCTTCTAGCTGTAGAATTTCCACTCAGCCACTCTTCCTGTGGTTTTGGATGATGTCTCTTTTGTCTTTTTGTTATAGTTTTGAAATTGTTGTGCGAGGCAGCAGTTTAGGTGTTTACCTATGCTGCCATCTTTGTTTCCCATTTTCATGTAATATTGTTTTTGATTAAGAGCCAAACTGCCTGGGTTTGAGTCTCACTTCTGAGATTTACTAACTATATGACTCTGGGAAGCTATCTTGACCTCTCTCTGATTCAGCTGCCTCATATATTATCTGCCTCGTGGGTTATTGTGACGAGTAAATTATTAATGCATGTAAAGTGCTTTGAACATTACCTTGTAATTTCAATAGTGAATAAATTATTGTTCTTGTTACTTTAACATCTATCATGACACAATACTGGCAGCTATCAGAACCTCTTTTTTTTATGCAAGTTGGTATGGAATTGAGATTAAGTGTAATGTTTTCTCTACAGAAATTTTCTTTACAGGCAACTTTGCTTGCATATGTTTATTTTATAAGATGAGGACATTCATACATGGAAAGAAAATATCACAATAAGTTTTTTAGAGCTTCATATTTGTCTCCCAGAAAAGTCTCTATAGCAGGGATGGGAAATGAGAAATCATTTGGTCTGGCCTTGTCACAGCATTAGAGTTAATTAAATATTTGACCAAATATAGCAGGTTGGTTTTTAAGGTGATAATTTTGAATGGCCTTTGAGTTGAGTGATGTTATAAATATCCAAATGGCCCTTGGCAGAAAAAAGGTTCCCCACTCCTGCTCTATAATAAGGTTGAACAATTGTATTAACCATTTATACGCCATAAGCGTCTATAGATGCAAGTGGCGGACCTTTTTTAATTAAATTCAGAATATCGTGGCAGTTAACTGGTTAAGCTTTATCAGTTCCACTTTGCAGAGATGGTTGAAGTTTTCCTTACAACAGTGGTTCTCAAAATGAGGTCTCCAGCATCATTAGTATTAGATGGGAACTTGCTAGAATCAAAGCTTCTGGGAGGGGAGTCCTTCACACTTCTTTTTTTTTTTTAATATATTGTATTGATTTTCTACAGAGAGGAAGGGAGAGGGAGAGAGAATCAGAAACACCAATGAGAGAGAAACATCAATCAGCTGCCTCCTGCATACCCCCCATTGGGGATGTGCCCACAACCAAGGCACATGCCCTTGACCGGAATTGAACCCGGAACCCTTGAGTCCGCAGGCCGACGCTCTATCCACTGAGCCAAACCAGCTAGAGCCCTTCACACTTTTTTAACAGCCCTCCAGATGATTATGATGCATGCTAAAATCTGAGAACCAGTACTCCACAAGTTTCCTGTTTGCAGACAGGTGGGACGTAGTGACAGTTACAGTGGGAGGGATTAGAAGATGAGAACAGCTGTCTTTAAATGATCTAACTTGATATTATAGTAGTCTCTAGCTTAGAAAGTGCTTTCACATGAGTTATCATAGTCACATGTATTTGTCACAAAATTATTGTGGTAGGTACCATTATTTCTACATGTTAGAAGCTGATAGAGACTGCCATTATGTAATCAGTTGTAGAGGTAGCACCTTGTCATTTGTAGTCTTCCAAGTCCAAATCCTGGCCTCTTTCTATAGAGCACCATGTAGCCTTTCTTTCTTTCTTTGTTAAAATATATTTTATTGATTTTTTACAGAGAAGAAAGGGGAGGGATAGAGAGTTAGAAACATCAGTGAGAGAAAAACATTGATCAGCTGCCTCCTGCACACTCCCTACTCGGGATGTGCCTGCAACCAAGGTACATGCCCTTGACCGGAATTGAACCTAGGACCCTTCAGTCCTCAGGCCAATGCTCTATCCACTGAGCCAAACCAGTTAGGGCACCATGTAGCCTTTCTATCCTCAGGCTGTGAGGTGGGCTGTTTTCAGGCTGGCTTCCTCAGTAACAGATCCTGAGATGAGGACTTGTGTGCAGGTAATTTATTAGGAAGTATTGCCAGGAAAGAAGGGATAGATTAGGTGGGGAAGTGAGACCAGCAAGGGAAGGTGGCCAAGCAACTCCACAGAGCTGCTTTGAAGACGGAGTGTAAAGCTTTCCTGACCAGCCCCACCAGTGTGGTTTGATTCCTGGTCAGGGCACATGCCTGGGTTGCAGGCTCAGTCCCCAGTAAAGAGCATGCAAGAGGCAGCCGATCAGTGATTTTCTCTCATCATTGATGTTTCTATCTCCTTTTCCCTTCCTCTCTGAAATCAATAAAAATATATTTTTAAAAATAGAATTTCCTGATCAGAGTTGTCCTGCACCATCAGTCATTGGTTAAGGCTGCCTCCTAGGACACCTGGCTCTCAAATGGAGTTTCAGTAACCTAAGGGCAGTCCTCCAAAAAAAGAGACAGAGACACAGCTGCTGACTTTTGGGAGTGCAGGTACATTAGCTGCCCGGTGTGCATGAAAATGGTAAAGGAATCTAAGTGTATATGGGAGGAACATTAATAGCACCTGCTATACCATCAATGGCCATCTAGAAGACTACAGAAGGGAACTAAGGAGTTGTAAAATAAATGCTGGCCCCAAAGTGGGCTGGGGCAAAACCTCACTGTGTATCCTGTCCCCAAAACTTTCTGGGAGAGCCCTACTCCTCATGAGTTTCTGGTTCGTCTGATGGCCAGTAAACACTCAGTCTCTGATAGCCTCTGTGTACTCCAGTGTGGGCATTTGATGACCTCAGGGTCCTGTGATTTAAAAATCCTTTGACACTAAGGAAAAATATACAAAACATTTGAAATTTTAATTTAAATGAAGTTGACAGTGGTTTCTGACTAACCAATTAATCAGAAATGCTTTTTTAAAATAGGAGAGTCTCATTTTGTGAATATTTATAGATTTTTAAAATATGTCTTTATTGATTTTAGAGAGAGGAAGGGAGAGGGATAGAGAGATAGAAACATCAATGAGAAACATCGATCAGCTGCCTCCTGTATGCCCCCTACTGGGGGTTGAGCCCGCAACCTGGGTATGTGACCTGATGAAATTGAACTGTGACCTCCTGGTTCATAGGTCAACACTTAACCACTGAGTAACACCAGCTAGGCTCATTTTGTGACTATTTAGGTAAAAGTGGCTTAACTATTACTATGTGATAGTCATTCATACTGCTCATTGAATAATCATTGCATTCATCTCCTGCCACGTGACAGAATTTCACTTCCTGGCTCCATAGTGTAAAATGGGCCATATGATTAGCTTTGTTGAGTATATCTGAGCAATCAGTTGCTGGGTATACTTTCCAAAGCCCACTTCCTTCTGGCTTTGCTCACCATGATCAACAACATTGGAGATAGGTTGTTCTGTCAGTTAAGTCCTAGACAAGCTACAACCATCAGAGCCCCCTACTGACCCATTTATTTAGCATGAGCCAAAAATAAACTTTTGGTGTTTTAAGCTACTGTCCTTTGGGGGTTTACTATAGTAACCTAACTGATAGCCTGTTCAATGTTGAGCTTATTGAATGACTTTAACTTTGGTACAGTATCAATCATTGTAAGAAAATAGGTCAACATGTCACTTTATTTTCAATGGTAAATGGTTTTAACATATTTCTAAGGGTTAGAAGGCCTTTTTTTTTTTTTTTGCAAGGAGGAGGGAAGCATTAGAGCTAGATATCCATTTGTCTGTTTAAGGAATTCCTTGCTATGTCCAGAGAGTAGGACAGCTACATATGGGACCTACCAAATATCACATGCCACTCAGACAGTTGTCCATGGAAACATTCTTTAGCAAAAATTCATTGTCAGCAGTAGCAGAATGTTGTGTAAACAAGGATATGTGTTTTGGTGACCTCAAAGCCCAGTTTTTCTGGTTCCTTCAGGAACCAGGGGCTTAACCTAGAAATATGAATTTATGATTTTTCGTACATATATGTCTGTATAAGTAAGTACATGTATCTATTACTTCTATATAAGTACTTGTTGGTGTGTGCAGGTTTTTTTTTTTCCTTCTTTCTGCTTTTCAGAAAAAGAAGCCCTAGACAAATGGTCTGAGGGACTGCCTAGAGCAGGGGTGGGGAACCTTTTTTCTGCCAAGGGCCATTTGGATATTTATAATATCATTCATGGGCATACAAAATTATTAACTTAAAAATTAATATATATATATTAATTCTCACTCAAGGATATTTTTTCTTTGATTTTAGAGAGAGTGGAAGAGAGAGGGAAAGACAGAAATATTGATGTGAGAGAAACACATCGATTGGTTGCCTTCTGAACGTGCCCTGACTAGAGCCCGGGCTGGGAGGACCCTGCACCCAAGGTACGTTCCCTTGACCAGAATCGAACCTAGGATTCTTCACTCTGAAGGCTGATGCTCTATCCACCGAGCCAAACTGGCTAGGGCCATTTGGTCAAACATGTAATTAACTCACCCCTAATGCCTTGGCAGGGACAGGCCAAATGATTTCTTGGACTTTATATGGCCCATGGACTGGGTGTTCCCCACCCCTGGCATAGAGACAGGTATTTCTTCTTTTTTAATAACTATTTTTTTATGAGCATAGATTCAGAGATTAACATTAACCATATCCTATCTAATAAAAGAATAATATGCAAATTGACTGTACCTCCACTATACCCACAAGCCACACCAACAAGCCACGCCCACAAGCCAATCAGGAGGGAATATGCAAATAAACCCAACCAGGATGGCTGCAGCCACAGAGAGCAGGAGGGAGGGTTGGGTTTCCCTGGCAATGGAGGAAGCCAAGGTTTCTGCCTGCCCTTGCCAGCCCAGGCCTCCACTCAATGCTACAAAGTTTCAATTATAGAAGATAAATAAAGCCCAACAGAAATGGCTGCCGCCAATGGAGCGAGCAGAAGGCTTGGCTCCGTTCCAGGCTACTAAGTTTCAGTTGTAGAAGATAAATAAATCCCAGATACCAGGTCCTCTGCTTGGGTCGCCAGGGGGCGTGGCCGGCCTGCAAACCACCACAGGCCCCTCGCCCAGGCCACCCTACACCCCAAGGGAACCCCCACCCTGATCCAGGACACCCTTCAGGGCAAACCAGCTGGCCCCCACCCATGCACCAGACCTCTATCCTATCTAATAAAAGAGTAATATGAAGATTGACCATCACTCCAACACACAGTATGGCTGCCCCCATGTGGACACAAGATGGCTGCCACAAGATGGCTGCCACAAGATGGCTGCCACAAGATGGCCAGCAGGGGAGGGCAGTTGGGAGGGACCAGGCCTGCAAGTGAGGGCAGTTGGGGGCAATCAAGTCTGCTGGGGAGGGCAGTTAGGGGAGACCTGGCCGGCAGAGGAGGGAAGTTGGGGGTGACTGGGTCTGCAGGGAAGGGCAGTTGGGGGGGACCCAGGCCTACAGGGGAGAGCAGTTGGGAGGGACCAGGCCTGCAGCGTAGGGCAGTTAGGGGTGACCAGGCCTGCAGGGGAAGGCAGTTAGGGGCAAACAGGCTGGCAGGGGAGTAGTTAGGCATCAATTAGGCTGGCAGGGGAGTGGTTATGGGGTGATCAGGCTGGCAGGCATAAGCGGTTAGGGGCAATCAGGAAGGCAAGCAGGTGAGCAGTTGGGAGCCAGCAGTCCTGGATTGTGAGAGGGATGTCCGACTGCCTGTTTAGGCCTGATTCTACCGGGATTGGGCCTAAAAGGGCAGTCGGACATCCCTTGAGGGGTCCCAGATTGGAGAGAGTGCAGGCTGGGTTGAGGGACACCGCCCCCCCCCCCCCGTGTACGAATTTCGTGCAACAGGCCTCTAATATATGTATATACACATACATACATACATACATATTTTATTTTTTATTTTTTTAAAATATATTTTATTGATTTTTTACAGAGAGGAAGGGAGACGATAGAGAGCTAGAAACATCAATGAGAGAGAAACATCGATCAGCTGCCTTCTGCATACCCCCTACTGGGGATGTGCCCGCAACCAAGGTACATGCCCTTGACCGGAATCGAACCTGGGACCTTTCAGTCCGCAGGCTGACGCTCTATCCACTGAGCCAAACCAGTTAGGGCCATACATATATATTTTAAATGATTTTTAATATTTTTTTCTAAAAATATGTTTTTATTGATTTCATTGAGCAAGGGAGAGGGAGAGAAATATAGAAACATTAATGATGAGAGAGAATCATTAATCGGCTGCCTCCTGCACATCCCCTACTAGGCAGAATTTTAATCCCATTCACTTTGTATCTGCTTGGGTGCTCACTAACATTGCTTCCAGGACATTGGGACAGACCAAGGCTGTAGTAGATAGAGGTGATATCCCAGCATTCATTGTTGGCATCTTCCCATGCTCATATCAGTGAATAAGCTGTGTGGGCTCTAGGAAACAATGTAGGATATGGTCAGTTTTCCAAGACTTGGCTATCAACTATGGAGCACTTTATCTGCTGTTGGTTCTTCTTGCATTTTCTAATATGTCATCTTTAGCACGTGGTTACTTGAATCATTTTTACCTAGAAACTTGCAAATCTTTGTTGCATCAAGAATCCTGATGCCCCATTAAATGCTATTGAGCAAATTCTACTTTAGTTTGTATCCTGCATCACGATGATCCAGAAGTATTAGCAAATACCTGCTAGGCTTTTTTTTTTTTACTTTACTGGTGTTCCAAATGAACAAATTGAAATGGTTGTGAAAACAGGAATTGTGTCCCAATTTATGAAGCTTTTAGACTCCTGTGTTAAGAGCAAAGAGATGAACAGACTCAGGTTCTAATAGATGTGGGAGCACTTGATGACTTTTCCAGCTTGCTAATGAATCCCAAAACTAGTATTCAGAAGGTAGCTACAAGGACAATGTCAAACATCACAGCTGGCCACCAGAACCACATACAGCATTTGTAGATCATTGGTTCATCCCATTTCTTGGCGTTCTCTCTAAGGCAGACTTTAATACACATTCATTGTGGCATAATAGAACCACTGATGAACCTGTTAACTATGAAAGATACTAAAATTATTCTGGATACTATTTCAAATATCTTCCAGGCTCCTGAGAAACTAGGTGAAACTGAAAAACTTAGTATAATGATTAAAGAATATGGAGGTTTGCACAAAATTGAGGCTCTATAAAATCATGAAAATGAGTCTGTGCACAAAACTTCTTAAACTTGATTGAGAAGTATTTCACTATAGAGGAAGATCAAAATGTGCCTGAAACTACTCCTGAAGGCTCCATGTTCCAAGTGCAGGATGGCACTCCTAGGACTTTTTTTTAACTCCTCACCTGAAGTATGTTCTTACTGCTTTTCGAGAGAGAGGGGGAGGGAGATAGAAACATCCATCAGTTGCCACCTGCAACCTTTCGGTTTACAGGACCACACCAACCAACTGAGCAACACTGGCCAGAGCCGAGATCTTTAACTTTTAGATTGTACAGCTGAGGCATAAAGCTGTTTGTTGTATACTATATTTGGTATAGTTTGTCTTACTGCTTGTCTACTAAGGATTCTTTAAATGTGATTTATTATTTTTACAATAAAACTACTTGAACAGTTTCAAACTCCACATACTGTATGAAGCTTCTCTTCTTATTGGGTTTCTTATTTCTATGTGAACTTAAATAATTTTCAGTGTCCCATAAATAAAAATTAAATTTCACCTTTTTCTTTACTTCAGGAAAAAAAGAAACAGCTATTAGATCAGCATATAGTCATGACCTAGAGAGTTCAAGTCATGAAAAGACATGGAGGAATCTTTTTTTACAAAACATATTTTTATTGATTTCAGAGAGGAAAGGAGAGGGGAGAGAAAATAGAAACATCAATGATAAGAGAGAATCATTGATTGGCTGCCTCCTACACAGATAAGAGAGAATCATTGATTGGCTGCCTCCTGCACACTCCCTACCGGGGATCGAGCCTGCAACCTGGGCATGTTCCCTTGACGGGAATCGAACCCAGGACCCTTCAGTCCATAGGCCAACGCTCTATCCACTGAGCCAAACAGCCTAGGGACATGGAGGAATCTTACTAATAAACTCATGTTACCAAGTGAAAGAAGCCAATCTGAAATGACTACACACTGTGATTCCAACTATATGGCACTCTGGAAAAGGCAAAACTGTGGAGACAATAAAAAGATCAGCGGTTGCCAGAAGCAGGAGGCGAGAGGGAGGGAGGGATGACTAGGTAGAGTACAGGGGATTTTTAGGGCAATGAAATTATTCTTTATGATACTATAATGGTGGATAAATGTCATTATGCATTTGTCAAAATTCATAGTACAGCACAAAGAATGAACCCTAATGTGAACTATGGACTTTTTAGTTAATAAAATATCAATAGTGGCTCATGAATTGTAACAAATGTACCATAACAATGCAAGATGTTGATAATAGGGAAAACTGAAGAGGGGAGAGGTGACTGAGAGGGTATGTAGGAACTCTGTGCTTTCTGTTCAATTTTTCTGTAAACCTAAAGCTATTTTAAATTGTGTTTGTGTAACTGTGGCTGTGTGTTTGCATGAAAAAGGGAAGAGTTATATCTCTGGCAAGTAACCTGTATGTTCTATGGTGTATTATGTGCTGAAAAGCAATTTGTAGGTTGATGTCTATTTCAGTGAAAACAAACAAAAGCAAAGAACTACATATCCTTGTATATATAGAGAAAGGTATGGAAGGATTTAAGTGTGGGTATATATTTCCTCACCTTGGTACCTGAAGGGTACCTGCAGGGCAGTTCAGTGAGTGGCATTAGGGGTGAGGTAATGGATGTAAGGTTAGCTTTTTCTTCATGCTTTATTTTTTCACTTGGTGCAAAAAGTGAACATTCTTTATAATTTGAAAAATGGCAAAGAAAGAAAAATATAATGGTGTCTATCTCTAATAAGAGATAATATTCTGGTCATTTAATAATGGCAGTGTGGGTGAAACTTGGGGATGAAGTTATAATTCTCTTCACATACAAATAAAAAGGTTAACTGGAGCAAAAACTCCAAAAGTCACTCCAAAAGTGATTAACAAATAATAATTGTTAGTAGGATCAGATTTTATTACTTTTGGCTGAAGGCCATAACAAAATATTACTGAAACTGCTATTCAGAAACACTGAAAAGGAGACCTGGTAAAGTTTCTCCCGCTATAAAGCAAACCAACAGGAAGTAAGGGAACCTTGAAAAACAATTTTAAATTGTAGAGTAATTGCTTCATGTTCAATGGATAAGATTTGCCTTTCCTGATAACTCTGTGAACAATTATTTTGCTAGCAGCAAAATATCAGTGGTTAAGAGCAAGAGCTTTGTTTGGAAGTACTTACCACCTGTGAGACTTCAGTATTTTCATGTGAGAATTAAATGCTAATAAAATAACTATGTCCTACAAGTATTATGAGGATTAAATGAATTAATAACCTTTGAGGTTCTAAGAAGAGAACCTAACATAAAATACTTGCTTAGTAAATTGTTACTAGCTAGATGGATCTAAAACCCTGGTTTTAAAGAAAACACTTATTTTAAAAATATTTTTTTACATTTAATATTATTTTGTATTAGTTTCAGGTGTACAATATAGTGATTAGATAATCATATACTTTACAAATGGTCTCCCTGATATTTCAAGTACCCACCTGGTACTTAGCATACAGGGGTGGGCAAAGGTAGGTTCACAGTTGTGAGTACACAAAACAGTTTATTCTTGTATTATTATTTATTAAGTATTGTATTTTTTCCATAAGAACAACTATTATAATTGTTACAATAATATTAACTATACTCTCAATGTTGTATTTTACATCCCCAGGAGTACTTTGTAACTACCAGTTTGTAGTTCTTAATCCCTTTATCTTTGTAATAAAAACACTTCTAATGAAGTATTGATTATGTAAAGTGATCCTAGCAATTATCCTTAAACAATAGGAGCAGAGCCTAGCATTGTATTTTACTTTAGTAGGCACTCTCCAACTAGTGGTTGAATAAGTAATTTTAACTTCATATGATTTTGAGTATCTGATTAGATTAACATTTTTTGCATATTTCTATTTGTTTTCAGGAAATTAAGAGGGAAGAGCATCCATAGGTTGATAATTTGGGTGAATCTTAGTAAATGGATTCAATAAAAGAAATTCTATATACTTAAATATAATGGCTTGGGTCGATTACTGGGTTCTCTATTCTGTTCCATTGATCTATATGCCTGTTCTCGTGCCAGTACCAGGCTGTTTTGATTACAGTGACTTTGTAGTATAATTTGATATCTGGTAGTGTGACCCTTCCTACTTTGTTCTTTTATTCTCAAGATTGCTGAGACTATTCAGGGTCTTTTTTGGTTCTATGTAAATTTTTAGAGTATTTGTTCTAGATCTGTGAAATATGCCACTGGTATTTTAATAGGGATTAGGTTGAATCTATAGATAGCTTTGGATAGCATGGGCATTTTGATGATGTTAATTCTTCTAATCCATGAACATGGATATTTTACCAATGGTATATTCTACCATTTGTTTGTATCTTCCTCTATTTTTTTTCATGAATAGTTTCATGAAAGGTAGTTTCCTGAATACAGATCTTTTACCTCCTGGGTTAAGTTTATTCCAAGTTATTTTGTTGTTGTTGTTGCAATGGTAAATGGAATTGTTTTATTCTTTCTCTTTCTGAGAGTTAATTATTGGTGTATAAAAATGCCATCAATGTCTGGATGTTAATTTTGTATCCTGCTACTTTGCCAAATTCATTTATTAAATTTAGTAGTTTTTTGATGGCGTCGTTAGGTTTTCTATGTACAATATCATGTCATCTGTGAATAATGACAGTTTTACTTCTTCCTTTCCAATTTGGATGCCTTTTATTTTTTCTTCTTGTCTGATCACTGTGGCTTCCAGTTCTGTATTGAATAAGATTGGTGAAGGCAGACTTATGAATATCATAAATAATTATAACAAGTTAAAAAATAAAACAATTAGGTTCAATGTGTAGTATCCTCATTACATCAGTACTATCCTTAATCATTATATTAAGTATTTACTACTTACTTTATTTATTTAACACCTGGAAGGGACATTAGGTATTATGTAGAAATAGAACATAAGTCTAAAAGAGTAAGCCATATACCAAAATATTAACAATGGTTATCTCTAAATGGTGGAATTATTTTTATCAGCATTTTGTGTGTTTTAAAAAATATTTTAATATATCATTTAAATAATAAACCATTATAAGAATAATACAGTGAATACTCAATTACTGATTCTTGTTGGTAAAGATTATATTTATTATTGCATTAAGTAGCAGTTTTACTAAAAGAAAAAATATTTCTGGTACAATCCTTTTATTTTAACAATGGAGTTACAGACCAAGACAGGTAAGTAATATTTAAAATCCATTTAAGCCCTAGTCAGTTTGGCTCAGTGGATAGAGCGTCGGCCTGCAGACTGAAGGGTCCCAGGTTCGATTCTGGTCAAGGCACATTGCCTGAGTTGTGGGCTCAATCTCCAGTAGGGGGCGTGCAGGAGGCAGCCGATCAATGATTCTCTCTCATCATTGATGTTTCTATCTCTCTCTCCCTCTCCTTTCCTCTCTGAAATCAATAAAAATATATTTAAAAAATCCATTTAAACAGAATACATCATAGAATTTAAAGCCATTTTCTCATATGTATTTCTTTAGGCAAATTAACAAAATCTGATGAAGGGTTTCTTTTCTGTGTGAAAATATTAGTTTATAATAGTAACTTTATTTCAATAGAAATGTATGGGTTAAAAGGGACAAATTTTTAGTTATAAAGTGAATGCCACGTGGATGTATAATGTACAACATGGTGACTATAGTTAGTAATCCTGTGTTGCATATTTGAAAATAGCTAGGAGAGTGGATATTGAAGGTTCTCATCACAAGAAAAAAACTTTATAATTATATGGTGGTAGATGTTAACCAGATTATTTATTGTGATGGTTATTTTGCAATATATGCAAATATTGGGTCATTATATTGTAGACCTGAAACTAATATTCCTCAATTTAAAAGAGCAAGAAAAAAATGTATAAAGCCTATCTGTGGGAAAGTATTAAGGGCCAAGAACTTTACGATTTTGTGGGATAGTAACCTCCCTCTCAGTGACATGATTTCCTTACTTACAAAAGGAAAAGAATCATTCTTAGGCCCTAGCAAAACCTTCAAGATATGAAGAGTTTTAATTAGTATTTTACTTTAACTCTTTTGAGTAGTCCTTATACAGAAAAATGGGGAAATAGTGTAACTTATAATAATAAAAACGTAATATGCTAATTAGACCGGATGAAGCCGGGGCTGTGAGGGAAGCCTGGGTCTCGGATGCCAGAGGGAAGCTGGTGCTAGCAGCTGGGAGAAGGAAGGCCTACTCTTGCACGAATTTCATGCATCGGACCTCTAGTCTATCTAATAAAAGCGTAAGTGACCATTACAGTGGAATGACCAGAATGACCGGTTGCTATGATGCGCACTGACCGCTGGGGGGCAGACACTCAGTGCAGGAGCTGCCTCCTGGTGGTCAGTGTGCTCCCACAGGGGGAGCTCCGCTCAGCCAGAAGCCAGGCTCACGGCTGGCGAGCACAGTGGTGGTGGCGGGAGCCTCTTCTGCCTCCGCAGCAGCTCTAAGGAGCAGTGAGCCGAGCGGTAAGGAGCAAGTTCCAAAGCCTGTATTCTTATTTTTTTTTTTATTTAACTCTTTTTAAAAAAATATATTTTATTGATTTTTTACAGAGAGGAAGGAAGAGGGATAGAGAGCTAGAAACATCGATGGGAGAGAAACATCGATCAGCTGCCTCCTGCACACCCCCCACTGGGGATGTGCCCGCAACCAAGGTACATGCCCCTGACCGGAATCGAACCCGGGACCCTTCAGTCCGCAGGCCGACGCTCCATCCACTGAGCCAAACCGGTTTCGGCCAAAGCCTGTGTTCTTAATCACTAAACTATAAGTATAGCTTATACTTAAAGCTTATACTTTAGAGGAAGAGGAATCATTCTAAGTCCTTATGCAACTCCAGGCCCCATTATGTTAAGTATTTTATATGAATGCTCTCTCTTCAAATTGTAGAACTGCACCCTACTTTTCTACATAGTCTACCACAAGTTTGGAGAGAGGATGGGTCAATAAATCCACAAATAGTATTAACCTTACCTTAGCATCTGTCTGTGTGGTGAGAAGTACAACTTTGGATTACTTGAGGTTTTTCTAAGTAACAGCATTAGTGAAAACGTATGTTTGAGTAGTTTCCAGCAGTTGAAACGTCCCTCCTCCTCCTAATTCAACAACTTCTGAGACCTGTATTTGAAATCAGTATTTATTTTATTGTTTTGAACACTCTCTTATCTTAAATTGAAGTAACAGGTTTTTTTGTTATGAGTCTAGGTGGGGTTTAGAGAACATCTTCTATATCTATAATAATCTAATAATAAAAGCATAATATGCTAATTAGACAGGACAGCCGAATGGCCTTCTGGACAACCTTCGGATGAAGCCGGGGCTGTGAAGGCTGAGCCCCTTGTATGTCGTGCATCAGATCTCTAGTAAGATATAATAGAAAGAACTACAGAACTACTGAAAACAAGCAAGCAAAAAAAAAAAAATCTGCCAGCAAATGATGATAAGCTGGATCTGATGGACTATGCTGAGTTTGTTCAATTCAACCCTGAGCTTCGTGTTCTCCAGATAAACTAATACCCTCATCAATTACCATCTCTTGTCCCAGAAAAAAAATCCATCAGTGGAAAATGTCTTTAGGAAAATACAGCTTTTTCGTGGCGCCTCGGAGGCTGTTGGCAGCTTCAGGATGAAGCTCAACATCTCTTTCCCAGCCACTGGCTGTCAGAAACTCATTGAAGTGGACGATGAACGCAAACTTCGTACCTTTTATGAGAAGCGTATGGCCACAGAAGTTGCTGTCGATGCTCTGGGTGAAGAATGGAAGGGTTATGTGGTTCGAATCAGTGGTGGGAATGACAAACAAGGCTTCCCCATGAAGCAGGGGGTCTTGACCCATGGCCGAGTCTGACTGCTGCCGAGTAAGGGGCACTCCTGTTACAGACCGAGGACTGGAGAGAGAAAATGCACATCTGTTTGGGGTTGCATTGTGGATGCTAATCTCAGTGTTCTCAACTTGGTCATTGTAAAAAAAAAAGGGAGAAAGATATTCCTGGTCTCACTGATAACCACTGTGCCTCGTCGCCTGGGGCCCAAATGAGCCAGCAGAATCCGCAAACTTTTAACTCTCTCTAAAGAAGATGATGTCTGAAAATATGTTGTGAGAAAGCCTCTAAACAAAGAAGGTAAGAAACCTAGGACTAAAGCACCCAAGATTCAGTGTCTTGTTACTCCACGTGTCCTGCAGCACAAACGCAGGCGTATTGCTCTGAAAAAACAACGTACTAAGAAGAACAAGGAAGAGGCTGCAGAATATGCTAAACTTTTGGCTAAGAGAATGAAGGAGGCCAAAGAAAAACGCCAGGAGCAGATTGCGAAGAGACGTTCTTGAGAGCTTCTACCTCTAAGTCTGAGTCCAGTAAAAAATGAGATTTTGTAAAAAATAAAGGAGAACAAATGTCAAAAAAAAAAGGAAAATACAGACGGCCATTATTCTTGTACTTAAAACAGTCATCATGAAATCTTCAGGTCTGCTCCAACCACGAAGACAAGAGGAGAAACAGTCCAGAGATGGAAGACGCTGACAACGCCTTGCCATGGGAGCAGTCAGCAGCAGTGCACCGCTGCAGGTTACCTAGGACCAAACCAGAGAGGGTCGGACCTGCATTGCCACCATGTGCCCACCATCCAAATATCATTGCTGACATGTACACATAAGGAACTGTTAGACATTGAAACGGGGATTCAGAACTGTTGGACATTGAAATTGGGACTCAAACATTTTTTTGTTTTGTTTTGTTTTGTTATTATATGTTTATTTCTAGTCTGCAAAGGCAAAACGTTTTAAAGGAAAGGAATGGTGGGAAAAAGATACAGAGGCAAAGAAGCATTGAACAGACTGTCAAACTACATTGGGAAGACGGGAGGTTGGGCGAGGGGGGCTGTAAGAGACCAACCGAAGGACTTGTACGCATGCATATAAGCACAACCAATGGATATAAGACACTGGGGTAGGGGGGAGGGCGGGCAGGTGAAGGCATGTACTGGGGGGTAGGGGAGGTCAGCGGGAGGTCAATGGGGGAAAAAAAAGGAGACATATGTACTACTATTTGTAATACTTAAAACAATAAAAAAAAAAAGAAACTTGGACTCGGAACCGTTGGACATTGAAATTGGGACTCAAACATTTTTTATTATATGTTTATTTCTAGTCTGCAGAGGCAAGATTTTTTAAAGGAAAGAAATGGGGGGAAAATAGATACAGAGGCAAAGAAGCATTGAACAGACTGTAAAACTACAGTGGGAAGGCAGGGGAGGTTGGCGGGGGGGGGGGGTGCTGTAAGAGATCAACCGAAGGACTTGTACGCATGCATATAAGCATAACCAATGGATACAAGACACTGGCGGGGGGGGGGGGAGCAGGTGAAGGCATGTACTGGGGGGTAGGGGAGGCTGTGGGGAGGTCAATGGGGAAAATAAAAAGGAGACATATGTACTACTATTTGTAATACTTCAAACAATAAAAAAAATCTTCAGTGACTTAGTTGATTCTGTTTTCAAGAAGGTTATGTCTGATAATGTTGCTGATATTGGGAGAGTCTTTTTTTTTAAAAAAAAAATCCTCACCTGAGGATATTTTTTTCATTGATTTTATTTTTAAGGGGAAAAGGAAGGTGGGGGGGGGGGGAGATCAGTGGGCTGCCTTCTACATGTGCCCCAACCCGGCTGGGAATAGAAACAACCTCGGTATGTGCCCTTGGCTGGGAATAGAACCCGGCCCTCTAACCACTGAGCAACCCTGCCAGAGGGAAGTCTATTCTTTAAGATTTATTATGTCGATCTTACTTTTGAAAAACAGACTTTATTTGCCCTAGCTGGTTTGGCTCAGTGGATAGAGCATCAGCCTTCAGAGTAGGTTCGATTCCAGTCAAGGGTTCATACCTCGGATACAGGCTTGATCCCCAGGCTTGGTTGGGGTGTATGCAGGAGGCAACCAATCAATGTCTCTCTCTCATAGCGATATTTCTCTCTCTGTGTCTTTCCCTCTCCACTCTCTCTAAAAATCAGTAGAAAAATATCCTCAAGTGAGGGTTAACAAAATAAAAATAGACTTTATTTGTTAGATCAGCTTTAGATTCACCACAAAACTGAATACAAAGTACTGAGTTCTCATTTGCCTTCTGCCCTCTAGTTACCAATATCTCACACTAGAGTAGTACATTTGTTACAATTGATGAGTCTACATTGATTGACACATCATCACCCAATGTCCATAGTTTACACTAGGGCTTACTCTTGGTTTTGTACATTCTGTGGGTTTGACAAATATGTAATGACATGTATATAACATATAGTATCATGTAGCATAGTTTCACTGCCCTAAAAATTCCTCTGTGCTGCACTTATCATCCCTCCTTTCTCTGCCAATCACTGATCTTTTTACTGTCTCCATAGTTTTGCCTTTTCCAGAATGTCATCTACTTGGAATCATACAGTATATAGCTTTTTCAGATTGGCTTATTTCATTTAGTAAAATGCTTTTAAGGTTACTTCATATTTTTTCATGGCTTGAGAGCTCATTTCTTTTTAGCATATTTGATATTCCATTTTCTGGTTGTAACACCACTTCTTTATCCATTCACTTAATGAAGAACATTTCTGTTGCTTCCAAGTTTTAGCAATTATGAATTAAGCTGCTATAAACATTGTGTGCAGGTTTCTGTGTGGACCTAAGTTTTCAACTCAAGGAGTGCGATTGTGTGGTAATAGTAATTCTAGTTTTTGGTGTGTTTTTCAGTCCTTGCCTGAGGATATGTTTTTATTGATTTTTGAGAGAGAGGAAGGCGGGGAGAGAAACATCGACGTAAGAGAGAAACATTGATTGGTTGCCTTCTGTATGCACCTTGACTGGGGATTGAACCCCACAACCTAGGAATGTGCCCTGACCTGGACTTGAACCCACAGCCTTTTAGTTCTTTTAGCCACCTATCCAGAGCTATTATGTTTAGTTTTGCTTTAAAAAACTGCTAAACAGCCCTGGCTGGTGTGGCTCAGGTGGTTGGGCATCATCTCATACACTGAAAGGGTATAGGGAGAGAGCTGCCCCAGGCTGACAGCCAGCAAGGAACTGCTGCCTTTATTCCCACAGCGACAAGGACCTGAACTCTGCCAACAACGTGAATGAGCTTGAAGGAGAGTCTTTCTCGGAGCCTCCAGCTAAGAGCCCTGCCCAGGTGGTAACCTTGATTTTGGCTTTGAGAGACCAGAAGCAGGGAACTCAGTGGAGCCAACCAGGATGTCTTACCTACAGAACTCATAAGCAGTATTATAATGGATGTAGACAACACAATTTCCAGTGGGCATTCAACTCCAGCAATGATGAATGGACAAGGAAGCACTACTTCTTCAAGCAAAAATATTGTCTATAATTGTTGTTGGGACCAGTGTCAGGCTTGCTTCAACTCTAATCTAGATCTGGCAGATCATATCCATTCCATGCATGTAGGAGGTCAGTGAGGAGAGGTATTTATTTGCTATGGAAAGGTCGTAAATATATAACACTCTGTCAACCAGTCAGAGTTGGTTATAGAGGCATATGCTGACACACAGTAGAGACAAATGTTTCAAGTGTGTTGGTGGCTGCAATGCCAGCTTTGTTTCTCAGGGAGGTCTAGCTCACCATATACCCACACACTTCAGTCAGCAGAACTCCTCAAAAGTTTCTAGCCAGCCAAAGGCCAAAGAAGAATCTCCTTCTAAAGCTGAAATGAACAAAAGAAGGAAATTAAAGAACAAAAGTCAATGCTCATTACCATGACCGCATGATTTCTTCAGTGCACAAACACTGGATGCGATAAGACATCGAGCCATACGCTTTAACCTCTCAACTCATATAGGAAATTTAGGGAAGGGACACAGTGTTTTCACAGTACTATAATAGCTAAGAGAAAAGAGGGTTCTGGAAAGATAAAACTTTTGCTTCATTGGCTGTCTGAAGATATTCTGCCTGATGTGTGGGTGAATGAAAGTGAGTGACATCAATTAAAAACTAAAGTAGTTCATTTATTAAAGCTACCCAAAGATACTACCTTGCTTTTGGACCCAAACATATACAGAACAATACTACAAAAGAGGTTGAAGAGGTAAAAAATTCTAATAAAGAGGGAATGTGCTAATTGACCCTCACACCCTCACAAAGATGACAGTGTCCACAGCCAATAAAGAGGGAATATGCTAATTGACTACCACACCCTCACAAGATGGCGGAGCCCACAGCCACAAGATGGTGGCACCCAGTCCCCTCAGCCCCGCCTCATCCAGCCAGAGTCCCCCAGTCCCCTCAGCCCCGCCTCATCCAGCCTCAGCCCCCCCAGTCCCCTCAACTCCACCTCAACCAGTCACCGCAGCATCCGGCCTCGGTCCCCCAGTCCCCTCAGCCCCGCCTCATCCAGCCGGAGTCCCCCAGTCCCCTCAGCCCCCAAAGGGAAGGCAGTTGGGGACGATTGGGGCAGCAGGGGAGGGCAGTTGGGGATGATCATGCCAGCAAGGGAGCAGTTAGGCGTCAATCAGGCCAGCAGGGGAGAGGTTAGGGGACTATCAGGCTGGCAGGCAGGCAGGCGAGTGGTTAGGAGCCAGCAGTCCTGGATTGTGAGAGGGATGTCCGACTGCCAGTTTAGGACCGATCCCTGCAGGCCTATACTGGCAGCCAGACATCCCCCGAAGGGTCCCAGATTGGAGAGGGTGCAGGCTGGGCTGAGGGACACCCCCACCCCATACACAAATTTTATGCACCGGGCCTCTAGTAAATACATAAAAAGCAAACAAGTGGGGACACCTGCAATCTTAGTCACTGACAATGGGTTTAGTAGAAGTTGCACATTAGACTCAACCTCCTTTCTTTTTTAAAAATCCAATATTTAGGATAATATTTATGCTTACTGTAAATATTCTGTGAATGAAATAGACTCTTCTGCCTAATATGCTAAGTGTCCAACCATTCATTTGACTATCCGACCAGTCACCATGATGCACACTGACCACCAGGGGGCAGATGCTCTGACCAATAGGTTAGCTTGCTGCTGGGGTCCAGCGATGGGGACTGGGTGAGATGGGCCAGACACACCCTGGAGCCCTCCTGCGGTCCTTCCCCAGCCCCCAACGTGTACCAGTGGGGTCCCTCAGCCTGGCCTGCGCCCTCTCGCAATCTGGAACCCGTTGGGGGATATCCACAGGCCAGGCCGGGGGACCCCCACCAGTGCATGAAGACCTCTAGTATTAATTAGGCATGGGGAGCAGGCCTAAGATGTCAGTTGGACATCCTTAGTGCTGCCGTGGAGGTGGGAGAGGCTCCCACCACTGCCACTGCACTCGCCAGCCATGAGCCTGGCTCCCCCCGTGGGAGTGCACTGACCACCAGAGGGCAGCTCCTGCATTGAGTGTCTTCCCCCTGCTGGTCAGTGCGTGTCATAGCAACCAGTCATTCTGCTGTTCAATCGATTTGCATATTAGCCTTTTATTATATAGGATTACTGTATATCCACATTTTCATGGAATGATACTGTGGAAGACTGAGCACTCTTTTGGCAACTTAGTGGAACAACTTCTTAAAGGCTTTGGAAGCTTGCTGCTTCCCTCCCCCCTCCCCACCCCCTGCCGCCTTCAGTGATTGCAGTAGTTTATATTGGAAAGAAAAACAATTATAACATGTTCTCCTACAAATAACGATAGTACTGTAAGGATATTTATCTTGACAGTGTCTTTTTTTTATATTGATTTTTTTACAGAGAGGAAGGGAGAGGGATAGAGAGTTAGAAACATCGATGAGAAAGAAACATCCATCAGCTGCCTCCTGCACTTCCCCTACTGGGGATGTGCTCGCAACCAAGGTACATGCCCTTGACCGGAATAGAACCTGGGACCTTTGAGTCCACAGGCCTACACTCTATCCACTGAGCCAAACCGGTCAGGGCTTGACAGTGTCTATTGATTTGAGGTAATATTAGGACATATTTGGTCAATGAAAATGATCTATATATATATAAAAGCCAAGTGACTGGAATGACCAGAATGACCGGTCGCTATGACATGCACTGTGGCTGGCCAACCACCCGCGGTCCTTCCCCCGGCTGGCCTGACCCCCGATCGCTCCCTCTCCCGATCAGGGATGGGACTGGCTGGCCAACTCTAATAAGGTAAGTGTAAAATTTGTTTTTAAGCAAACAGTGAACAACATTTGCAACCAATTAAATATTCGTCTTTCAAATTAGGACTGCAAATTCCTGTTAAAGAATGTTGCCGTATGTCTGGTGACTTCCTTTTCAGGATTAGAGCTTTCTCATGGAGTGCAGTATGTTAATATTTACCTATGAAACTAATCTGTTAATGGTTTTTAAAAAACCTTTATTTTAATAATCCTCTTTTTTCATTTTAACCTACATAAGCCTCTAATTTTTCCCCCCAAGGAAAGCATTTGGTTTATTAGTTTGTTCTTAATGTAAGAAAAATTGTATTTTTTTTGAAGTGTTGTCAAACTGAATCCTTTATGCACCAAAGTTGGTTTTGTAGAGAAAAATAAAATCACTTTCTTGCTGGGGTAAGCAAGAAACCATATGGATTTTTTTTTAACTTATAGAAGTGGAAATATGTGTAACTTGTTAGTATTGTATCAAACAAATATTGCATAGAGATAATAGAACATTGCTTGTAAATAATTCAGCAGATTTGTAATGTATTTTTATATTATGAAATGTACTGTAGATGTTTTTCTAGAGCCATGAAAGTTAAATGTATATATTATGGGTAGAAATAATATTGAAAGATATTGTAATTCACTAGTGCTGCCAGAGAAATTGTTAATAAAGCACCTTCTTTAACAATAAATGTCTTTTGCAGACTTAAAGGACTATGTACTACTGTTAATATCTTTAAGAACAAAACACATTGAACATATTTCCAGAAAGTCTTTGAGGGAGGACCTCTACACATAATAAAATTATGGCACTCATTTCTGACAGTGACCATGAAATCAATCATTTCCTTACTATTGGAAGGACATATTGTAAAGTATGTGGGCTATATGCAGTCAAACTGCAGAAAATATTCCTGACTGAGGAGTTTCACTTTACTACAGTGATATAAAAACCAGCAGTTTTTACACTAAAATTTTTAAAGAATAGATAAAAATATAGAACTAAGCCTTTCGTTTCAAAATGGGAAAGTTCCATGATACATAAGTCATATCTCATTTACTTAAAAATTTAAAAAAAAAATAAAAGTTATGGGAATTTTATTCATAAAAAACCAGGTGAAGAGCTATATACATGAAACGAGTCATATAAAGTAAAATGAAGTGCAAATGAAAGCACTAGTACTATAAGACATTCTGGAATGGTTGTTTAATAAGGGTATCATTCATATGATCTGTAGCAAGTGTGATTTTATTTTTAAAAAGAAAAGCAATGTGTTTTCTTACCATTTTTGTTTCTTTTATTTAAGCACCTCATTAATTGCTTCATTCTGTATCTGCGAAGTAATCTGCAATCTTCTTTGCTCTTTTTAAATTTTGGTTTGTTAAAAACTGCCAAATAGACGTGCTTCAGATATATAGTTGGTACCTGTATTTTTTATTTTATTGCCTCATGTTCTTGTAAGTCATTCTTAATTGACTAATGATTATAGATCTTGCTGAGTATATTTTCTAATAAAACAAAAGCAAATTACATTTAGCTTCAAAAATAAAAATAAAAGGCTGGGAGTTAGATTCCCGGTCAGGACACATGCCCAGGTTGTGGTTTTGATCCTCAGTAGGGTGTGTGCAGGAGCCAGCCTATTAATGTTTCTCTCTCTCCCTTCCTCTCTCTCTAAAAATCAATAAACTAATCTTTAAAAGAAAAAAGCAACCCTACTAAACAGCAATGCACGAGAGTTCCTGTTGCTCCCATCCATGTTAACATTTGGTGTTGTCAGTGTGTTGGATTTTGGTCATTCTAATAAGTATATGGTTGTATCTCCTTGTTTTAATTTGTAACCCTAATGATGTCTGATGCTGTTTTTCCTGAGATCAGGATCTGCCTAACAGAGTGCAACCGAACTTTCAGGCACTATACAAAATGCTGTATGTGGGCTTTCACATGAGGACCTCTGGCTGTTTCTGATTCACTAAAACTGACCACCATAGAGATGAGTGACCAGCAGAACCAGCCAGCTGTTAGGATCAATCTAAGGAGGGAGCATGTAGAAGAGATCCATAGGGAAAACTCTAATTTCTGGTCTTAACTGATCCTCACTGTGGTGTCCTGAGACCCTGAATTTGTATACATTCTGGGAAATATTTCACTGTAGCTTTCCTGACTTACTGTATGAAACATTTTCTACAATGGGAAGGAAAAAGAATTAATGTACATGGTCTTTCTTCAGTGATTTGCTTGCATGCCTTTGCCTTAAGATGAGGGACCATATATATCTATTTTTTATCCTCCCCTGAGGATATTTTCTATTGGTTTTTAGAGAGAGTGGAAGAGAGAGGGAAAGACAGAAATATTGATATCAGAGAAATGCATCGATTGGTTGCCTCTTGCATGAAGCTGGGGAGGAGCCTGTAACCGAGGTACATGCCCTTGACTAGAATCGAACCCAGAACCCTTTGGTCTGCAGGCTGATGCTCTCTCCATTGAGTCAAACTGGCTAAGGCCCATATCTATTTTGTAACTTCGTCATCTAGCATTGTGTCCAGCATATGGTAAGCACTTTTAAAAGTATTTGGATGAATAAGTGAATGAATTTTCCTTAGCAGTTTTTCTGAAACTGATTGATTCTTGTGAAATGGTGGCGAATGTATAGTCATGCAGGTTTGAAACATTTTGCAAAATTTTTAGATTAAAAAATAATTCTAAGTCTGCTATAGGAAAAAGGACCATAGTGACATGCTTTTTCCTTGTGTTTTTACAGGTGTTCCAGGATTTGGGGACTGAAGTACTGAATGGAGCTGCCAAAGGCTATAACATCTGCCTTTTTGCCTATGGACAGACAGGCTCTGGGAAGACATACACCATGTTGGGGACCCCAGTGAGTATTGCTATTTGAATGAGATATCTCCCTAATGGCACAGCAAGCCTGAATCTTGAATTTTCCTAACCACTGAGAGAGAGAATGTGAGTTTCATAATCAGTCAGTAGATTTCTCAGCACTTTAATTGAAGGGAAAACTTTGAATAATTAGCTCTGTTTATTAAACCCCAAAGAACCTTAGAATTTTACAACTCACTTTGATGAAGCAGACCTTGTCAGTCCTTCTGAATTTCTCATATTATTATTATTATTTTTAAAAAATATATTTTATTGATATTTTACAGAGAAGAAAGGAGAGGTATAGAGAGTTAGAAACATCGATTCAACTGCCTCTTGCACACTCCCTACTGGGGATGTGCCCGCAACCAAGGTACATGCCCTTGACCGGAATCGAACCCGGGACCCTTCAGTCCGCAGGCCGACGCTCTATCCACTGAGCCAAACCGGTTAGGGCTCTCATATTATTGATAAGACCCAGCCTGAGTCTTAAGTGCTGGCTAGGACTGAGCAGAAATGAGGCTATGTGTGCTTGACCTGAGTGTTAGAAAGAAGCAGGAAAACCAACTACTGGGATGGGAGCTTTATAAAGTATGTAGGACTTGTGAGAGCCTTCTTTTATCATGGAAAATTAGAAGGGTAGAGTTCCTTAAGAATACCTCTTTATTTTAGATTTAGAGGTCGGCTGCTGAGGTGAACTGGTGGAGCAGTGACAACACTATCCAGGAACATTCTCTAGAACCCTGTTCCTTCTGAAAGTTGATCCTTGCTGCCTTGGGCCCAGCTCATGCTCACTAAGTCCATGTTTATTGTGATTTTATATATTTGAAGTTAAAAGAAGAAAATGCCCATTAAATCAGGGGTATAAAGCCTTTAACCTGAGTACAGGTTAGCACTGGATCCAAGCTTAAAGAGAAGGCACTTCTCTCTAAATGTGTGTTTTGAACACACCTGTACCTATTTTTCCTGTGTGTAGAAACAGGAGGTAGGTTCTGGGAGAAACACCATGAGAAAGTGGGTTGATCCAAGAAAGATGAAACTTCATTTCACAAAAGCAGGTATTTCTTCCTTCTTGTGCTGGTGATCTGCCTCTCCTCTGGTGCATTCCTCCGAGAGCACTGCGAATAGAGTCTTTGCCACAGGACCAGTGAAACTCCGTGGAGTGAACAGGCCAGCACAAAGAGCCATGTGCCCGTCCTCCTGCTGACAGCTCCTGGGCGTTGGGCGAGGAGCATCAACGAGAGTGAACAGTAATGCTTTCCTTCCTTCTGTTCTCCAGGCCTCTGTCGGGCTGACGCCACGGATATGTGAGGTATAGATTCTCTTTTGACTGGATCCTCTCAAAGTAGGTCTCCTTTGTACACTCCAGTGAAATTCCAACCCTCTGGTTCATGCAGGGTCTCTTCGTCAGGGAGGAAGAATGTGCCCCACTGCCTTCCTCCTGTAGGATAAAAGTAAGGTAAGAACCTATCAGGCTCTGGGGTCTGACATTCTTCTATTTCCACTCCAAATTCTGGCATGTTCAGCTGTTCTCTTTGCTTCCAGAGTCATCCAGAAGAATGGAGGAAAGCCATAGGAGAAATATCTTGCGGTATAGGGAGATGAGAAATGTACTTAGGTTTTTGGGTTGTAGAAAACTTAATTCCTTTCCTCAGGCTTAACAAGCAGGTGTCTCCTTTGTACCAGTTTGCCATGACTGTCTGGTTTCCTTTCCTTCACTCTCTGTCCAGTTTCATACTAGCTTTTAGACTTTCTCCTCCAGCCTCCACTGTGTTCTCCAGGTCAGTCATTCCCACACTCTCGTTCCCAGACGGACTGGTGCTAGCTGCTCCAAGATGAAGTTTTAACCAGACTATAGTGAAAATGTTGACCAATTGCCCTTAATTCTCTGTATTCCTTTTTTGTGTTGTCCAATGCCTTTTTTAAAATCCTATATAATAAAAGGGTAATATGCAAGTTGTCTCCTCAACCAAGAGATGGAACAGGGGGTGGGGCCAGCCCACCAACCGTCCGGGGCTCCCCTCCCACCCCTGCTGGCCCGGCCTGATCTATCCTGATCAGGGCGGGCTGGCCGGAACCCACCCATGCACATGCATTGGGTGTCTAGTTGAGATGTAATTTGTAAACTGTAAAATTCATGCTTTTAAAGTATACAGTTTAGTGACTTTTCCTGATATTTGCAAGGTTGTCCAGCCATCATCACTATCTATTCCAGGACATTTTTATCACTTCCAAAAGAGAAAATGTTTATTTTTTAAAATTAAATTATTGTGAACATTATTTTTACCTTTTTAAGTTTGTAAAGTAAAAATTTGCAAACCTGTGTGCTTGTGTGTATGTGTATAAACATATATATGTATATTAAAAGTCTTACTGTCCTTGAAGTCTGGGAACCACTGTTCTAAGAGACATTTAGAGTTCTTGTGCCTAAATATGAGAAAGTTAAGGAGGGTAATTGATCAGGAGAGTGTGCATGGTGCTTTTTTTTGGCGGTTGACTCCATAGGCAAGCATCTGGGTTCTGGTGAGGAAAGCCTTTCTGTGGAAGTGTGCTTTCTTGTGTATCAAAATCTTATTTTAATAATTAGTTATAGCTATTATTATTTTTAAAAGGAATAACATGCCAGTAGATTCCTATAAGATAGAGCATATCTTAAACAGAATCCCCATATATAAAACAGATAAAATGAGAATTGTCCTACTTCTGTTAGGGGTAGGGACCAAACCCTTATCACAGCTTCCTTCATTGCTCAGCAGTGGCCCTTGAGAAGCCTTCACAGAATAAGAAAGCTCAAAGATCACATTTGAAAACCACTTCACCAAACAAGCTCGTAGACTCTGTGCTGTGGCGGCCTGAGCAAGGGGCAGGCTGGTGGCAGCATCCCCTAAAACCATGCTGAAATAGCCTCTTGAAGGTGAAACTTGAATCAGTACTGACGTTATACTAAAATGTGCTAAACCGAAACTGAAGTGTTGCTATCCAGTGCTGAAAACCCTGTTGTACACATGTAGAAAGAGACTCAAGTGGGAACCTGGTGTGATCAAGATCTTAGAGGGCCAAAGATGGAACTAGAACAAGAACTAGGACCTTCTGATTGTTGGTTTGGTGTTTTTTTCCACTTATTTGAAAATCTAATCATGTTGTTTTTCTCCAAAATCTAATTAAATCTAATTAAACATTTTTTTTTTAATTTACTGATGAGACACAGAGAGAATCTATTTGTTGGTCCACTTATTTATGCATTCATTGGTTGATTCTTGTATGTGCCCTGACCGAGGATTGAACCTGCATTCTTGGCGTATTGGTTATAACCAACTGAGTTTCCCTGCCAGGGCCTCAAAGTTTAATTTTGAAAACATGTTACCATCTTTCAAAATCTAACTATGTGCCTTTTCCCTCATGTCTCTAGTTTCCTGGAAATCTATAATGAACGAGTGAGGGATCTGTTGAAGCCATCTGATCAAAAAAAATCCTATACCCTGCGGGTCAGGGAGCACCCAGAGATGGGGCCCTATGTACAAGGTGAGCCATTGTGTTCCTGGAGGTCTGAGACCAAACCAGAGCGAGGGCAACCTCCTAATGGTCATTATTTCAGTCAACAGTTGTATAATGATTACTCACGCTGAACAGCTACTGTACTAGATGCTGGGTATGTGTTGATAAATAGAAAAGAGTCCTGTCCTTATAGGCAAACTTACAATGTTGTGGGAATGAGTCAGAAAATAAGCACTTAATTACAAGTTGTGATAAACTCTAATGAACAGATAAATGGATGTAGTGATGTGGGTAAGTGGTGTGTGGGAAAAGGTGAGGTCTGTGGTGTCAGATCTAGCAGGGCCATGGCTGGTTCCTAGGCCAGTTAGTCGTCTTTTGAGGGTACTTTCTCTTTCATTGGCCGTGGCAGGGAGATAGGGAGATATCTGAGCTCCTTCCTCATCATGCATGATATTTGGTGTTTGGTACCATCTGTGTTATTCCATTAGGCTCGGTCTTACTATTAAGTAGGAACAGTTGGGTTCTTCTGTGGAAGAAGTTTTTAGCCTTTCAGGCCACTCATAAGATAACAGATATGTGTTATGCTCTTCTTCCCTCAGCAATATACTCATTTAAATCCTGACAAGGTGAGGGACATGAAAGAAAGAGCTGGTCTCTCTCTGAACAGGGCTTGGCTAGTGGATGACTTAGCAGGTGTGCCAGTCATGATTCTGCTACCTGTATCTTTTCCCAAACTTTCCATCATAAACAACAGCCTGAAAACAACAAAAAATACCACTTCCTTTGTTGAGAGCCAGTTGGAATTTCCTTTGTCCCAGACGCTGGCCTTATCTTACTGAGCTTCCATCTTTCCCATGTATATGGCCTGTAAATTTTTTACTATCTGCTTATCCCTCCCTACCCTCAAACTGATATCTTTCATATTTCATCCAGCTCTTTTGTGTGTTTGTTTCAGGACCTTCTTTTTTCCCAGTTTTACTGAGATATAATTGCTATACATTACTATATAATTTAAGGTTTATAGCATAATGATTTGACTTACATGTATTGAGAAATGATTACCACAAAAAGTTAACATCCATCATCTCATATAAATACAATAAAAAGAAAAATTTTTATTTTTGCTTTTAATTTTGATACCTCTTTATGACTTAACAATAAAAAGGATGTATGGTTTTTATCAACTGTCTCCAAAATAATCTCTTGTTATGTAGGGAGTACAGTTCTTTTCATTCATATATGAGTTCAGTATTGTTTCCCTAACTGCAAAGGCAATCGCATTAGTTGAGTAGCACCTGAGAGCAGCTTTTGAGTTAGAGGTATGTGTTATACCCCATATAAGAGTGCTATGTGGGGCTGTTCAACACAAATGTAACAATGTATTTTTGTGAATGAGAGTTGGCATGTCAAATGCATCCTCTAAATAAATAATTAGTGTAATAGTCTTTAAGATTTGTTTTCTAAAGTTGATACTGTGGGTTATTTTTGTGAACAGCCTGATGTTTGGGACCGTTTTTTGTCAAAATAAACACATCCTTATTAAACCAGGAATTTGGAGGGGAAAAAAAAATTTTCTCCTTGTGATGAGCACTGTTAGGAGTTACTCACTTAACAATTTCATATACACGGTGCCCCCCCAAAATGTATGCACACTTTAACAGCTGGTAGCTCAGTTTTGAAAATGAAATATATTGTAATAAAACCTGCCTTTATAATTATCCAAAGTGTGTGTATACATTTTTGGGGACACCCTATATATCACAGTAATGTTAGCTGTAGTCATCATGTTGTACATTATTACTTACCTAGTACTTAATTATAACTAGAAGTTTGTACCTTTTGTCTAACTTCCTTAAATTCTCTCTCCCCCCGACCCCCACCTCTGGTAACCACACATCTGATCTCTTTCTATAAGCTTGGTGTGTTTTTTAGAATTTACATATAAGTGAGCTCATACAGTACAGTATTTGTCTTTCTTTGACTTACTTCATTTAGCATAATGCCCTCAAGGTCCACCCATGTTGTTGTTGTCTTAAATGTATTTCTTTATTGATTTCAGAGAGGAAGCGGGGGGGGGGGGGGGCGGGGAGGGGGGAGGGGAGAAATAGAAACATCAATGATGAGAGAGAATCATTGATCGGCTGCCTCCTGCACACCCCCTACTGGGGATCGAGCCCACAACCCAGGCATGTGCCCTTGGCCAGAATCGAACCTGGGACCCTTCAGTCCACATGCTGATGCTCTATCCACTGAGCCAAGCTGGCTAGGGCCACCCATGTTATTTTTTAATGGCTGAATAATATTCCATTCTGTGTATATATATGTGTGTATGTGTACATTGATATATATATGTATACATCATATATATATACAGTTATACCTATATTTATCTATATCTACACTAATAAAAGAGAAATGTGCAAATTGACCGTCACTTCGCTATGCCCACCAGCCAATCAGGAGTGAATATGCAAATTAACCCAACAAAGATGGCGGCACCCACAGAGCTGGAGTGAGCAGGAGGCTTCGGTTGCTCCCGGAGATGGAGGAAGCTAACCTCCCCACTGCCCTGGCCACCACTGAAGGAGGGGCTGGGAGCCTGGGTCGCCGGGGGTCGTGGCCAGCCTGCAAACAGCCATCAGCCCTTCACCCAGGCTGGCCAGGCACCCCAGTGGGGACCCCTACCCTGAAGGGGGTGTGGTCAGCCTGAAAACAGCCCTCAGCCCCTCACCCAGGCTGGCCATGCCCCCCCAGTGGAGACCCTCACCCCATGGGGTGTGGCTGGCCTGCAAACCACCACAGGCCCCTCGCCCAGGCTGCCCCACGCCCCAAGGGAACCCCCATCCTGATCTGGGACACTCTTCAGGGCAAACCAGCTGGCCCCCACCTGTGCACCAGGCCTCTATCTACACTAATAAAACGGTAATATGCTAATTAGACTGGGAGACCTTCCAGGAGACCTTCTGGACATTCTTCTGGACAAAGCCATGGTGGCGGGGCCGAGGTAGAGGCGGTTAGAGGCCAAGAGGGGAGGGCAGTTGTGGGTGATCAGGACAGCGGGGGGGCAGTTGGGGTGAGCAGGTGGCAGGGGGGCAGTTGGGGGCGAGCATGCTGGCATGGGGGGCAGTTGGGGGTGATCAGGCTGCAGGGGGGGTATTTGGGGGCGAGCAGGCCAGCAGCGGGGGGCAGTTGGGGGCGAGCAGGTCGGCAGGCAGAGTGGTTAGGGGCAATCAGGCAGGCAGGCAGGTGAGTGGTTAGGAGCCAGCAGTCCCAGATTGTGAGAGGGATGTCCAACTGCCGGTTTAGGCCTGATCCCTGTAAACCGGCAGTAGGACATCCTTTGAGGGGTCCCAGATTGGAGAGGGTGCAGGCTGGGCTGAGGGATACCCCCACCCCCAGTGCACAAATTTCGTGCACCGGGCCACTAGTGTGTGTGTGTGTGTATTGCAACTTAATTTATCCATTCATTCATTTGATGGACACTGGTTGTTTCCATGTCTTGGCTATTGTGAATAATGCTGCTATGAACATGGAGGTGCAGATATCTCTTTGAATTAATGTAGGAATGTTTTCTTTTTCCTTTTTATTTTTTTCTGTCACCATTTATCTCCTCTAGGAATATTTTCTTTAAGAAAACATAACCACAAAACTAGTATCACATCTAAATAATAACAGTCCTTTACTATAAAATATTAGTTTTCAAATTAGTGTGCTAACATTAAGTGTAACTGTATTTAGCAATGAGCCTGTATACTTTGCTCTTGAATCCCTGATATAGAGATTCACTAGCACAGTTATGATGACCCTTTTTGATTTGCTAAGTAACCAGTCATAAAAATTTACTTTCTTGTCCTCAAGCAACTTTCCATCTATCTAAATCTTCCCCATTCTACAGTGGCCAAATTCAAGTCCTACTTCCTCCATGGAACTGGCCCTGACCACTTCTCTGATCTCCTGAGCATTGATTATCCTACTCCTGTGGCACTTGGCCAGATTGTCATGTATAGTATAACTGCTCATGACTGTAAATGGTGGGAAGATAGGGACATATCTACTGTATGTCAAACTGAGTTTCTCATATTGTGAGGAGATAGTACCAGTATACACCAGGAATTTAATGAAGACCAAATGAAGTATTATATGAAACTTTTTTATAACCTACATAGCAGAATTGTAAGGGATTTTATTGTTATTGGTTGGTTGTTGTTGGCATAACTGCTATATGAATTAGTCTTATATTATAATCTCTGTGAGGGCAGAGATCTGTGTTTCCAGAGCCTATCACAATGCTTAACAGTAGTCTTCCAATAAATATTTGATTTAATTTATTATTTGAATGATTTAGAAAGTTCTCTCATGTCTATTAAATAATATAAAGTAGAAATGATAAAGTTAAAGAACTATAGGGAAAGGTTAAACTTTACCAAAAATGTTATTTAATTTTTTTCTCCTTCACAAATCTGATAGGTTTATCTCAACATGTAGTTACCAACTATAAGCAAGTAATTCAACTCTTGGAGGAGGGAATAGCAAACAGGTAACACATTTGTTTGTTGCTATCATTCTTTTGAGCCTCATTCTTCAGTCCTGTGTTCTCATCCCCCTTTGGCATGTATGATGATATTTATCTCTGCAGCTCCTCAACTCCTATTCAGGAGGCCTTTCTCACAACAGTAATGTACCCACGGTAAGGTGCAATGACTTAAGATTTAATGCTCTTCTCACTAGTAATGAGATGGTCTTAAACTGAAGAATGATTGACTTAGATTTAGGTAAAGGGAAGACTCTCCTGACTTAACATTAGAATGAATTTATGAGGGAGACTGAATTCTATCTGGCTTAAGCAGTATTTGTCTTTCTGCACTATAATTCAAGATCTAATTTTAAAGGTCTTTCTGACACTATAAGATTAATATTCTATGTTTAATCACAACATTCTCTGTCTTTGAGGTTTCTTCTCAGCAAGTTCTTTACCCCCCTTGTCTTTATTTAATGGGTCTGTCTTGGGGATATTCTTCCAATACTACTCTTTAATATACCCCTTTTCAACTGTGATTTTTGTTTCTGTTGCTTAAAAACAAAGTTCTAATATAGTTTAGCATGAAGATATATTCCCTTTTATTCTCCCATATCAGTTCCTAGAATACTGCTTCTGCCCTCATTGGACTATCTCCTAAGTATACTGGACTAAATATGGATGTTATATGATTCTTATCTGTAAGCCTCAACACTGGCATTCCCTGTGTTCCCCATGGATCCCCAAGGATTCACCAGGCGTAAACAATCCTCATCCTAATTGTCTTGCCTTGTATACGTAGAATCACAGCAGCTACCCATGTTCATGAGGCCAGCAGCAGATCCCATGTCATCTTCACTATCCACTACACACAGGTTGGTTACCTCTTATATTTGGTTAGATTTCTTCCTCTCCTAGTCCCTTTTTACTTCTTCCATTTACAGGTCTAGTAAGCTGTGCACCTAAAAACGATAGAGGCATTTAGTAAGACTAATTAAAATATCTTCTACTTATATTTACTTTTAACATTTCAAAGAACTTTCATGTCTGTGATCAGTATGGGCATTTAAAGCAAATAGCAAGATCGAAATGAAAAGCGTTAAAATGAAAGAACAGAAGATACACTTCTATTATGATGGAATGAGGAGGTCAACAAATCCTATCCCCCAAAAGCAACCATAAAGCTGGACAAAACTGTCAAAAGCAACTATTTCTCTATTTTAAAATAGACCACAGGCATATGATAAACTGAGAAGCATATATTCAAGAAAACTATTGATTGTACACTATACATATGAGCTGTATAGTGTACTCATATGTATAGTGGACTTGCTTGGACTGCTCCCATTCCTGTCTCTGTTAATGAGGTAGTTCAATCGGGGAGGGAAGGTTGTGAAAACCAGCAGTTTTGTTGTTGCTGATGCCAGAGGTGTTGATTTGGGGCAATGTCAGTTAAAGTGGTGATCTCAGTGGTAAGTGACTAGGGAGGGCCAATGGCTCCGTTAGTCTCAGGTTGTGGTTCTGTTTCAGGCAAGAATGAACTGGCAGGCTAACAGGGGATTTAACAGGGATTCTGAGAGATGATACAGCCATAGGGTCTGTGATGAGATCCGCACATATCCTGTGCACATACACAGCAGAGACTAAATAAGGCTTAAGCCAGCCACATGGCCCAGAATCTGCACATGCAGAGGAGACACAGGGGGCCCGGTGACTAGTGAATGCTGGGGTAAACTTAAAAACTGCCTGAACCTTTAATTTATTCCCTATCCCACATAGATCCATAAACAGAGAATAGAAGTCTTATTGGCTCAAGGTATTTGATGACAACTTCTGACCAATCTTTGCCTAAACACTAAGCTATGTAGAAAGGGTGGCTCCTAAGAAGCCAAGCTTAAAATTGAAGACAACCATGGGAAAAGCCTACTGAGACTGCTGTGTCTGCATATTAAGGGGAGACAGATTTTAAAGATTTATTCTAGGCAAGTTACCAAACAAAACAACCACTACTACCACCCTAAATAGGAAAAAAATCAGAATAAAGTGGTGTTACAATATATTATCTAAAATATCTAGTATTCAACCAAAAATTATTAGACATGGGCCCTAACCGGTTTAGCTCAGTGGATAGAGAGTCGGCCTGTGGACTCAAGGGCCCCAGGTTCAATTCCGGTCAAGGGCATGTACTTTGGTTGTGGGCACATCCCCCAGTAGGGGATGTGCAGGAGGCAGCTGATCGATGTTTCTCTCTCATCCGATGTTTCTAACTCTCTATACCTCTCCCTTCCTCTCTGTAAAAAAATAAAATATATTTTTAAAAAATTATTAGACATGGAAAACAAACAAGAAAGTGTGACCTATGCTTAAAAAAACAAACGAATGGGGGAGAATCCAAGATGGCGGCATAGGTAAACACCTAAACTGCTGCCTCCCACAACAATTTAAACTGCAACTAAAAGACAAAACGTCTATCACCCAGAACCATGGGAAAGCTGGCTGAGTGGAAGTTCTACAACTAGAAGGAAAGAGAAAAGAGCATTGAGACGTGCATGAGCGCTGAAAAGCTGAGGTACGGAGGCGCGGGATCCGGGCTGGCGGCGGGCGACTGGGTGCGTTGCTTTTTTCAACCCGAACAGAGACAAGCCCCCGATTACTCTGAAATCCAGTCTCTGGGGAGACGCGGGGGACCCAAACTCCTACGGAGAGAAGCTGGACTGTCTGCCAGTGAGGTTGCCTTGCTTGCAGAGCTGCGTGCAGGAATAATTGTTTACTGCACTGGGGCACGGGACTCCCGGATGCCTTTGGGGACACAGAGCCGGCTAACTAGCAGCCATTGCTGTTTGCCACGCCCTAACCTAGTGACACCCTGAGGCCCCGCCCTGCACAACCTACAAACCCACCCAAGCTCCAAGCAGCCGAGTTAGCATAAGAAAAGCCTGTCCTATCGCAGCTTAACCTAGAAAACTTGCAGCCTGGGTCAGACAGCTCCAAAACCTCCAAACCCCAAGCAAAGAGGAGAAAACTGCAGCTCTCACTGTAGCTCCTGCTGAGTGGCCTCAGACAGTAGCTGACCTGCACCCCATTGGAGATCCAGAAGCCAGTGTACCTAGTGGTCAGTGTGAGACATGAGATTTCAACTCCTCACATCCATAAGTGACACATTCAAGAGGCAGACTCAGTGAGCACCAAAGCCCCACTGAAACAAGTCCTGCCCCATAAGGGTGTCTTCAGCGCAGCAGTTCTTCCATTATAGACACAGGGAGTGCTCACAGCTAATCGGCCTGGAGGTCAATTCCTCCCAGCGTACCAACAGCAATTCAGGCTTAACTACACCAAGACTTTGCACTCAGCCCACAAAAGGGTGTACCAAGAACGTCCACATCAGGTGATTGGGGAGGCTGAGCTACTGCCCCCTATAGGTCACCTACCACACAAAGCCACTCCATCAACAGGGAAGCAGCCAAAATGCAGAAACAAAGAAACATGTCACGAATGAAAGAAACGGAGGAAAGCAAACTACTGGATGACATAGAGTTCAGAACCACATGTATAAGGTTACGCAAGAATCTTCTTAAAACCGCTGAGAAACTTGATGAGACCTTCAAGGAGCTTAATGAGAATGCCAAAAAAATGGAAAAGGATCAGTCAGAAATGAAGCATACACTGTCTGAAATAAAGAATATACAGAAACTCAACTGTAGATCAACGTACCCCAAGAATCAAACCAAAGATCTGAAATATGTGGAAACAAAAAACATCCAACCAGAAAAACAAAAAGAAAAAAGAATCCAAAAATATGAAGATAGTGTAAGGAGCCTCTGGGACAACTTTAAGCGAACCAACATCCGAATTTTTGGGGTGCCAGAAGAAGGGAGAGAGCAAAATATTGAAAACCTATTAGAAGAAATAATGACAGAAAACTTTCCCTACCTGGTGAAAGAAATAGACTTACAAGTTCAGGAAGCGCACAGAACCCCATACAAGAGGAATCCAAAGAGGACCACACCAAGACACATCATAATTAAAATGCCAAGGGCAAAAGACAAAGAGAGAATATTAAAAGCAGCAAGAGAAAAACAGTTAATTACCTACAAGGAAGTACCCATAGACTGTCAGCTGATTTCTCAACAGAAACTATGCAGGCCAGAAGGGAGTGGCAAGAAATATTCAAAGTGATGAACAGCAAAAACCTACAACCAAAATTACTCTACCCAGCAAAGCTATCATTCAGAGTTGAAGGTCAGATAAAGAGCTTCACAGACAAGAAAAAGCTAAAGGAGTTCATCGCCACCAAACCAGGATTACATGAAATGCTGAAGGGCATTCTAGAAGAAGAAGAAGAAGGAGAAGGAGAAGGAGAAGGAGAAGGAGAAGGAGAAGGAGAAGGAGAAGAGGAGGAGGAGGAGGAGGAGGAGGAGGAGGAGGAGGAAGAGGGGAGGGGGAGGAGGGGGAGGGAGAGGGGGAGGAGGAGGAGGGGGAGGAGGAGGGGGAGGAGGGAGAAGGAAGAAGGTGCTAAAGATAAAAATTATGAACAACAAAATGACATCAAATACATACCTACCAACAAGTGAATCTAAAAATCAAGTGAATAAAAAATCTGAAGAACAGAATGGACTGGTGAATATAATAGAATCAGGGACATAGAAAGGGAGTGGACTGACGATTCTCAGGGGAAGCAAGTGTGAGGGGTGCGGGAAGAGATTGGACAAAAATCTTACTCCTATGGATGAAGACAGTGGCGGGGGGTAAGGGCATGGGGTGGGGTGGGGAATCAGGTGGAGGGGAGCTATGGAGGAAAAAAAAGGAACACCTGTAATAATCTGAACAATAAAGATTTATTAACAAAAAAAACCAAACAAACAAACGAACAACAAACAGCCAATAAAAACTGGCTCTAAGTACTCCAGATATTGAATTTAGTATACAATGGCTCCAAAGCAGGTAATAAAAATATGTTTAAAGAACTGAAGCAAACCATTTTAAGAATTAAAGGAAAGCATGATGACAATGGCTGTAAGAAGTTTCACTAAAATGATATAAATTATTTTTAATGGGAATTCTGGAATCAAAATGTACAATAATTGAAATGAAAAATTCACTAATTGAACTAAATAGCAGATTTGAGATGGTAGAAGAATTATTTTTGAAGAAGACAAATACAAATTAAAGAAAAATGAACAGAGCCACTCAGACCTATGGAACAAAATCAAGTCTGCCAACATAAGTGTAATGGGAATTCCAGAAAGGGAGAAAAGAGAATAATCATAAGAAAATTGTGGGGAAAAAATGGCCAAGAAAATTCCCCAGATTTGTTCAAAATCATTAATCTACATATATAAGATGCTTAAGAATGCTAAATAAAATAAACACAAAGAGAGCCATACCCAAACACCTCATAGTGAAACTGTTGAATGAAGAAGAGAAACTCTTAAAATCAGCTAGAGAAAAAGGACTCATCATGTACAGAACAATTACATGATTAATGGCTGACTTATCATCAGAAGTATTGGATGCCAGAAAACAGTGATAAAAAAATAAAACTGCAAACCAAGACTTACATATGCAGCAAAACTAGCTTTCAAAAGTGAAGATGAAATAAGGACATTCTGACATTGAAAACACACGCACACACACAAAAAGACACCCAGAATTCTGGCTAGCAGCCCTACCTTACACTAAAGGAAATCTTTCAGGCTAAAATAGAGTGATATATTCTTTCTCATTTCCTCTAATGTCATTAAAAGAATAAAATTCCATAAAACAATAATATAATGCTGTATTGTTTTTTATCATATGTATACATTGTCATACATCATGAAAATAAACAGAAAAACAACAAATATAATTTTGAACACATCAATAATTACAATAAGTGTGAATGGATGAGTATACAAATTATCAAACTAGGTAAAAGCAAGATCCAACTATATGCTATCTATCAGAAACGCTCCTTAGATTAAAAGATACAGATAGGTTGAAAGTAAAGAGATGGAAAAAGTTACACCACATAAATAGTAACTGTAAGAGAGTTAGAGTACTATAATAGTGTCAGGCAAAAAAAAAAAAAAAAGAGTTCAAGACATACTAGAGACAGACATTTCATCAAGAAGATACAACAATTTTAAATGTTTGTGCTCCAAATTTGACATAATTGAAAAGAAAAATAAATAGGCAATTCAGTAACAGTAATTGGAGATTTCAGTGCTCCACTTTCAATAATTGATAGCAACAATTAGACAGAAATCCACAAGGATATAGATTTGAGCAAGATTCTCAACCAATTTGACCTTACATTTAAAGAATACTGCACTTAACATCTATACATATATACAGTATAGGCAACTGATTTTTTTAACGAAGTGGCAAAGGCAATTAAATAGAGAATGTCTAGTCTTTTCAACAAATAGTGGTATGACAATTGGATATCGATATGTTAAAAAATTGAAAACAAAGGAATACAACTTTGATCTATACATTGTACTTTATCTAAAAATTAACTCAAACTGGATCATAGACATAAATGTAAAACCTGAAAATATTACTTTTGTAGAAGATAACATGGGAGAACTTTTGTGATCTTTGATTAGGTGAAGTGTGTGTGTGTGTGTGTGTGTGTGTGTGTGTGTGTTTTGCTGCAAAAAGCGTTATTGTTTCATTTGGTCCAATGCATGGGAAAGGGCTCCAGGGTGGTTAAAAGAATGGCTAGTGGGCTGCACCATCTTGAAGGGGAAAGTGGGTGTTATCGGATGCCTGAGAAGCCCGGGGAATCTACAAATACAGCACCCACCGAACAGCTGTGAACCCAAGAACACCGGTCCCCAATTGGTGCGAGCACGTGGATTTATAGGAGCTCTACACTCCACCATGGAAAGGAGAGAGAGAACTATATAACCAGACACCCAGGGAAAAGAGACCATGGAAGACAAAGAAACAGCCCGCATATGAAAAAAAAAGCAGGCATCACCAGAAAAGGAAGTAAACGAAATGGAGGCAAGCAACCTGCCAGAGAAAGAATTCAGAGAAATGGTCATAAGGTGGCTGAAAAGAATGGAAGACAAATTCAACAATATATATAAGAACCAAGAGGAAATGAAGAAGAACCAAGAAATGAAAAATGACATTGCTGCTGTAAAGAACTCAATAGAAAGTCAAGAGTAGACTAGAAGAAGCAGAGGACCGCATCAGTGAGCTAGAAGACAAGGTAGGAAAAAATACCCAAGAAGAGCAGCTTCTAGAAAAAAAAAAACACCAGGAGGAGAGCCTAAGGGAACTTTGGGACAACATGAAACAAAACAACATCTGCATAATAGGGGTTCCAGAAGGAAAGGAAACTGAGCAAGAAATAGAAAACTTGTTTGAAGAAATAATGACAGAAAACTTCCCTGCTATAGGGAAGGAAAACCCACACAAATCCAAGAAGCTCACAGAGTCCCAAGCAAAATCAACCCCAAAAGACCGACACCAAGGCATATTATAATTAAATTGGCAAACACCATGACAAAGTAAGAATCTTAAAAGCGGTCAGAGAGAGACAGAAAGTTACCTGCAAAGGAACCCCCATCAGACTAGCAACTGATTTCTCAACAGAAACTCATCAGGCCAGAAGGGAATGGAATGAAATATACAAAGTCATGCAAAAGAAGGATCTGAATCCAAGAATACTGTACCCAGCAAGGCTATCAATCAAAATTGAAGGTGAAATCAGGAGCTTCCCAGACAAAAAAGGACTAAGGGAGTTTATTACCACCAAACCAGCAATTCAAGAAATGCTAAAGGGTCTGCTGTAAAAAAAAAAAAAAAAGAAAGAAAGAAAGAAATAGGAAGCAAAGAAAGAACACAGGGGTAAAGAATAAAAATGGCAACAAATAAGTACCTATCAATAATAACTTTAAATGTAAATGGATTAAATGCGCCAATCAAAAGACATAGGGTAACGGATTGGATAAGAAAACATGACCCATATATCTGCTGTCTACAAGAAACCCACCTCAGAAAAACAAACAAACAAACAAAAAAACCCCACACAGACTGAGGGTGAAGGGATGGAAAAAGGTTTTTCAGGCAAATGGAAATGAAAAAAAAAAAGCTAGGGTAGCAATACTTATAGCTGACAAATTAGATCTCAAAGTGAAGGACATAACAAGAGATAAGGAAGGCCACTTCATAATACTAAAGGGAGCAATTCAACAAGAAAAAATAACTCTGGTAAACATATATGCACCCAATACAGGAGCACCCAAATACATTAAAAAAAAAAAAAACAAACTGAAGGATATCAAGGGAGAGATTGACAGCAATACAATCATAGTAGGAGACTTCAATACCCCACTATCACCAATGGACAAATCCTCTAAACAAAAAATCAGCAAAGAAACATCAATCCTAAATGACTCACTAGACCAGATGGAATTAATTGACGTCTTCAGAACATTTCACCCCAAAGCCACAGAATATTCATTTTTCTCAAGTGCCCATGGGTCATTTTCAAAGATAGACCATATATTGGGTCACAGGCAAAGTCTCTTCAAATTCAAGAACAAAGAAATCATATCAAGCATCTTCTCAGATCACAGTGGCATAAAACTGGAAATCAACTACAATAAAAACAATCCAAAGAAATCAAACACATGGAGACTAAACAGCATGTTATTAAACAATTACTGGGTTACCAGAGAGATCAAAGAAGAAATAAAAAACATCATGGCAACAAACGACAATGAAAACACAACAACCCCAAATCTATGGGACACAGCAAAAGCAGTCTTCAGAGGGAAGTTCATAGCTCTACAAGCCTAGTGCAAAAAAAAAAAAAACAACAACAAGAAACAATGGTAACAAATTACCTAATCCTACCACTCAAAGAGTTAGAGCAATCAGAGAAGCCCAGTGTAAGCAGAAGGAAGGAAATAATAAAGATCAGAGTGGAGATAAACGACATAGAGACCAAAAATACAATATAAAAGATCAACAAAATCAAGAGCTGGTTCTTTGAAAGGATAAACAAGATTGATGAACCTCTAGCCAGGCTCACCAAAAAGCAAAGAGAGAGGACCCAAATAAACAAAATCAGAAATAAAAGGAGAAATAACAACAGACCCCACAGAAATACAAAGGATTGTTAAAAAAAAGTACTATGAGCAACTTTATTTCAACAAACTGGACAACCTGGAGGAAATGGACATATTCCTAGAAAAATACAACCTTCCAAAACTGAGGAAGATTCTAAACATCTCAATAGGCTGATAACTATGGAAGAAATTGAAGCAGTCATAAAAAAGCTTCCAGCAAACAAAAGCCTGGGGCCAGATGGCTTCAGAGGTGAGTTTTACCAAACATTCAAGGAAGAACTAAAACCTATCCTCAGACTATTCCAAAAAATTCAAGAGGAAGGAACACTTCCAAGCTCCTTCTATGAAGCCAGCATCACCCTAATACCAAAACCAGATAAAGACAACACAATGAAAGAGAATTACAGGCCAATATCCCTCATGAACATAGATGCCAAAATCCTCAACAAAATTCTAGCAAATCGGATCCAGCAGTATATCAGAAAGATAATACACCATGACCAAGTAGGATTTATCCCGGGATGCAAGGATGGTACAATATCCGCAAATCAATAAACGTGATACATCACATAAACAAATTGAGAGATAAAAATCACATGGTCATATCAATTAATGCAGAAAAAGCATTTGACAAAATCCAACACCCTTTCTTGATAAAAACTCTCAACAAGGTGGGAATAGAAGGATCATACCTCAACATAATAAAAGCTATATATGATAAACCCACAGCTAACATCATACTCAATGGGAAAAAACTAAAACCATTTCCCCTAAGAACAGGAACAAGACAGGGATGCCCACTCTCACCACTCCTGTTCAACATAGTACTGGAAGTATTAGCCATTGCAATTAGAAAAGAAATAAAAGGCATCCAAATTGGAAAAGAAGTAAAGCTGTCCTTATTTGCAGATGACATGATATTGTACATAAAAAACCCGAAAGACTCCATCAAAAAACTAACAGACTTAATAAATGAATTCGGCAATGTAGCAGGTTACAAAATTAATGCCAAGAAATCTATGGCATTTCTATACACCAATAGTGAACTTACAGAAAGAGAGACTTAAAAAGCAATCCTATTTACCATCACACCAAAAAAATTAAGATACCTAGGAATAAACTTAACCAAGGAGGTAAAAGACCTATATGCAAAAAACTACAGGACACTGAAAAAAGAGATAGAGGAAGACGTAAACAGATGGAAGAACATACTATGTTCATGGATTGGTAGAATCAACATCATTGAAATGTCCACACTACCCAAAGCAATCTATAGATTCAATGCACTCCCCTTTAAAATACCAATGGCATATTTCACAGACCTAGAAAGAACTTTTCAAAAATTCATCTGGAATAAAAAAGGCCCCGAATAGCCACAGCAATCCTGAGAAAGAAGAATAAAGTAGGAGGGATCTCAATACCAGACTTCAAACTGTATTACAAAGCTATTGTTCTCAAAACAGCCTGGTACTGGCACAAGAACAGATATATAGATCAATGGAATAGAATAGAGAATTCAAACCACTATGCTCAATTAATATTTGACAAAGGAGCCATGAACATACAATGGAGTCAAGACAGTCTCTTCAATAAATGGTGTTGGGAATATTGGACAGATACATGCAAAAAAATGAAACTAGATCACCAACTTACACCATACACAAAAATAAACTCAAAATGGATACAGGATTTAAACATAAGACGGGAAACCATAAAAATACTAGAGGAATCCACAGGCAGCAAAATCTCAGTCATATGCTAAAAGAACTTCTTCACTGATACTACCCCTAGGGCAATGGAAGCTAAAGAGAAAATAAACAAATGGGACTACATCAAAATAAAAAGCTTTTTCACAGCAAAAGAAACCATCAACAAAACAATAAGAAACCCCACTGTATAGGAGAACATATTTGCAAATGTTATCACTGATAAAGTTTTAATCTCCAACATCTATAGGCAGCTTATACAACTTAATAAAAGGAAGATAAATGATCCAATAAAAAAATGGGCAACGGACCTAAATAGAATCTTTTCAAAAGAAGACAGAAGGAAGGCCAAGGGACACATGAAAACATGCTCAAAGTCACTAATTATCCGAGAGATGCAAATCAAAACGACAATGCGGTACCATCTCACACCTGTTAGAATGGCAATCATCAACAAATCAACAAACAACAAGTGCTGGCGAGGATGCGGAGAAAAAGGAACCCTCATGCACTGCTGGTGGGAATGCAGACTGGTGCAGCCACTGTGGAGAACAGTATGGAGTTTCCTCAAAAAACTAAAAATGGAACTCCCATTTGACCCAGTAATCCCACTTCTAGGAATATATCCCAAGAAACTAGAAACACCAATCAGAAAGGATCTATGCACCCCTATGTTCATAGCAGCACAATTCACCATAGCTAAGATTTGGAAACAGCCCCAATGCCCATCAGCAGATGAGTGGATCAGAAAACTATGGTACATCTACACAATGGAATACTACGTTGCTATAAAAAAGGAATTCTTACCATTTGCAGCAGCATGGATGGACCTGGAGAACATTATGTTAAGTGAAATAAGCCAGGCAATGAAAGAAAAATACCTCATGATCTCATTTATGGAAAATAAAGAACATTATAACCTGATGAACAAAAAGATAGATACAGAGGCAGTAAAGCACTGAACAGACTGTCAATTTACAGCGGGAAAGCAGGGGAGTCTTGGGGAGGGGGGCAAAGAGATCAACCAAAGGACTTGTATGCATGCATATAAGCACAATAAATGTACACAAGACACTGGGGGGTGGGATGATGGCATGCAACAGGGTGTAGGGAAGGTTGGGGGAAGGTCAATGGGGAAAAAAAAAGGAGATATATATACTACTACATGTAATACTTTAAACAATAATTAAAAAAGAATGGCTAGTAGTTTTGGGAAGAGGCTCAGGTAAAAGCCAGAGACACCAGGGGGATGCACAGGGGCCTCTGGGCTCCAAGGGCTCCTAGTCATGCTTGAGGGTGAGCCTTTTGAAGAGATACTCACCCAGCCCAACCTGGGAGCTGGCCAGACTGTGGATGTTTGTCAGGTGGTTGCCCATCTTCTTGATGATTTTTACCTCCTCAGGTAAACCACTACCTGAGAAGACAAATTTATAAAGACAGAAAGTTGTAAGTAGTTGTGAAGTGGTTCTCCAAGAAGTCAAAGAGATGAGGGTCTACACGGGTAGAACCCAGAGCCTGCAACTCCAAAAAGGCCTGGTTCAGGCTCTTTTCCAAGGCCAGGGCGGCTTCCATGGTGTCCCGAGTTTTGCCCACTCATCTTGGGAAGGTTTCTGCACATCCTGGAAGAGAATGGGGCTGCCACGCTTGTTTTGCAACCGTAAGAGTTGCTCAGCGCCCTCATGCTTCTTCTCCGCCAACTCGTGGAAGAAGTGGCCCACACCCTCCAGAGCTACATCGTAACTGTCAAAATAGTAGCCCAGAGAGATGTAGGTGTAGGAGGCCCGCAGATGCAGGTTGGCAAGCGATTGACCGCAGCCTCCACCTCAGTGGAATAATTCTGACGAATTTGGGAGCTCATGGTTGTTTGGCATAAGGAGTTAAGGTAGGAAAAAAAATGGTGTGTTGGCTGGTCCCAGAGGTGGTTCTGAAGTTGGTGACTGGATGAGATGCAAGAGAGTGGCCAGAGGCTGGAAGAAGGGGCGTCCCTGGGTTTGTTCTGTCCAAACACTGTTGAAGCAAGAGACAGATCTGGGACTGCCAAGGCACTGCCTGAAGTTTTTTTTTAGATATGACACCAATAATACAAATTGAACAAAAGAACAAGTGGAAATTTGGAATTGGTCAAAATTTTAAATTTCTATTCTTTGAAAGACACTTTCCTATATAATAAAAGGGTAATATGCAAATTAACCATCGCTCCGTCACAAAAATGGCGGTGCCCAGTCCTCTCAGCCCCGCCAGAGTCCCCCAGTCCTGTGGGGGGGGGGGGGGGGCGGCGGCTACTGAGAGCAGGCTGCGTGAGTGCCCTCGCAGAATGCTTGCTTCGTTGCCGTGGCCATGGAGGGCCTCTGGGCAGCGGGCACGGGGTGGTGGTGGTGGGAGGATGCTTGCGTCATCGCCCTGGCGACAAGGCAAGTGTTTCGCGTCCAGCCGCAGATGGGCCTCTGGGCCGCGGAGAGCCTCTGGGCAGTGGGTGTGGAGCGGCCAGGCCCCGCAGAGAGCTACTGGCGCACAGATTCGTGTGCAGGACTACTAGTTAGAGAATAAAAAGAAAAACCACAGATTGGCAGAATTTATTTGTAAAACTTACATATTTGAGAAAATATTTGTATCCAGAATATATAAAGAACTCTCCAAACTTAATAAAACAACTCAAGACAATGGTAAAAATTTTGAGCCAACACTTCATTAAAGAAAATATACAGATGGCAATTAAGCACTTGAAAAGATGCCCAACACCATTAGTTATTACAGGATGCAAATTGAAACCAAATGAGAGATCACTACTCACCTTTCAAAATGGCTAAAATTAGCCCTAGCCAGTTTGGCTCAGTGGATAGAGCGTTGGCCTGCAGACTGAAGGGTCCCAGGTTTCATTCTGGTCAAGGGCACATGCCCGGATTGCGGGCTCTATCCTCAGTGAGGGGTCAGCTGATCAATTATTCTCTCTCATTGTTTCTATCTATCTCTCCCTCTCCTTTCCTCTCTGAAATCAATAAAAAAATCTATTAGCTAAAATTAAAAACAGTGATTATTCTAAATAGTGGCAAGATGTATAGGAGCTGGAGTTCTCATACACTAACTACTGGTGGAAATGGAAAGTGGTACAATAACTTTTAAAAACAATCAGTTTCTTTAAAAATTTAACGTACACCTACTATGTGATCCACTCCTAGGTATTTTTCCCAAGACAAAAACAATGTCCATACAAAGACTTGTACACAAATATTCAAATATTCATATTTGTACTTGTATAAAATATATTTTGTAATAATAAAATTTATTTGTAATTGTTTAAAACTGAAAACAACCCAAACATGCATCAAGAGGTGAATGGATAAACCATGCAATGGAATACTACTCAACAATAAAAATTAATGAACTACTGATAACACACCTTAAAATGTATGAATCTTGAGATAATTATGCACAGTGAAAGAAGCCATATATTGTATGATTCTATTTACATGAAATATTCTGAGAAGACAAATTTATAAAGACAGAAAGTTGTGAGTGGTTGCCTAGGGCTGGGGATGGGAATGGAAACTGATTGCAAATATACTTGAGGAAAATTGGGTAATATTTTAAAGCTGGATTTTTTGTGATGGATGTACAACATTGAAGCAAAACAATAAAAGACATTGAATTAAAGAGGAAAAAAAGGGAAAAGTAGTTTTGCTCTTGAGGGCTGGATGCCCCTGAACCAGTATAATATAAAGATGCAGAGTGCTTGCCCTAGCCCAGCGATTTCCAACCCATGTTCTGCAGCACACTGGTGTGCTGCAAAAAGCTTTAAAACATGCAATACCTGACTATTTAGTCAGGGCTGCTGACCTCTTTTCCCTTAGAATGTCAAATAAACAAAATGAGAACAGCTGACACAATAGCCGCCCAGTGTGAATGAATCAAAATTACCAGTATACCTAATTTTTTGTCAGGTCTGCAAAAAATACATTTTTTTGGTGTGCCACAGAATTTTAGTAATTACTTTGTGTGCCATGAGATGAAAAAGATTGAAAATCGCTGCTATAGCCAGTTAGCCTGATGTGACTCAAGTTAACAAGGGAGACAAACCTCCAGCAGGGCCCCAAACTGCTGTGAGAGTCGGAGCCCCTGGAGGAGAGTTGAGCATTTGCCTGGTCAATTGTACTAAAATTCTTGGTGTCCCTTGGTGTCAGAGGACTTTTTGGGGATTTGCCCAGTTTTTTCAGTAGAAGTCTTGCTTATGTTTTCAGTTTAGTAAGGACCAGAGCTTACTGATTGTATCTATCAGATATTGAGATCTCATCTGGCACATCTGAATATAGATTTTTTTTGGAATGAATTGGCTAAAATCCAGAATATCACCTTGGTTAGGAGGGTGTCTAAGGGGTAAAAACCGCATTGTTCCAAATGACAAGGTTTAAATGTGTTTCTACCTTAGGCGGTTCTGGAGAACAGCCTCCCCTCTGAAGTCGCTAGCAAGATCAACCTTGTGGACCTAGCAGGCAGGTAATTAGATTTCAAAGCCAAGGGGAGTTACTTTTTTCCAGTCTTTTTCATATTTCAACAATCTTGAAAAAATTACAAAAGAAACATATTCTTTGAATACTAGGTAAAGAAATTATAGCTTCTAGGAACTGGAAAGTTCTCTGTCAGGGCATCTCACTCCTAGTTGTCCATTAAAATCACCTGGGACCTTTTAAAATTCCCAATGCCTGGTCTGCACCTTAGACCAAATAAATCAGGTTATTAGTGAGGTCTGGGGGGTGCAAGCATCGGTAGTTTTTAAAGCGCTCATTGCTAGCCAGAATTGAAAACTGCTGCTCTAAAAAGCATACTTCTTTCCTTTGACTTAGTTTTGATTCTATGCATCTCTCTACATTACTAAAAAAAAAAAAAAAAGTTTTGTGTTGTTTTTTAATATTGTGGCAATGAGGAAAAGATTCTGCCTTTTAAGTATTAGAATGAAGCATGAATTATAGTCACATGTCCAGAAAGAAGAAAGTCTTGGGGACAATGTGGTCACAGAAAAGTAAGATGAAATAAGGAAATTTTCTTATTTTAAAACTGCTAAATAAATAATAGGGTACAGCATTCTCTTAAAAACTAAGTGCAAAAAAAACCCAAAAACATCTAGGTGTTATCTGGAATGATCAATTAATCAGAAGTGTAAATTTTGACTACTGCCCATTTATTTAAAAAAAAGAATTTGAGACAGTTGACAGTAATGACACAGATATCATAAGGCCATTAATGTGTGAAATAAAACAATAAAGGCAGAGGGGAAGTGGCTATACTAAAAAGTTATCCTCTATAATAAAAGCCTAATATGCTAAGTGTCCGATCAACCAATCAAAGCATAACATGCTAATGATATGCTAAGGCTGTTCAACTGCTCGCCATGACGTGCACTGACCACCTGGGGGCAGACAGTTGACCAGTCGCTATGATGTGCACTGACCACCAGGGGTGCAGACGCTCCAGCTGGTAGGTTAGCTTGCTGCTGGCGTCTGGACGATTGGAACTGAGTGAGACTGGCCGGACATGCCCTGGAGCCCTCCCATGATCCCTTCCTAGCCTTCCAACCTCCCGTGTCCCTTCCCGGCCCTGATTGTACACTGGTGGGGTCCCTCGGCCTGGCCTGCGCCCTCTCCCAATCTGGGACCCCTAGGGGGATGTCAGTTTCAGCCTGATCCCATAGGCCAGGCCAAGGGACCCCACTGGTGCATGAATTCGTGCAGCGGGCCTCTAGTCTATATATACTGTATAAAAAGCCAGCAACCAGAACACTGTAACAACCGGAATGACCGGTCACTACAGTGCCCACTTTGGCCAGCAAACTGGCCTGTTGAGGGGTGGGGCCGGCCAGCCAACCTCCTGCGGCCCCTCCCCCCAGCCGTCCCACCCCTGATTGGTCTCTCCCATCCTGATTGAGGGTGGAGCAGCCAGCCAACCTCCCTGCAGCCCTTCCCCCATGCTGGCCCTGCTCCTGATGGGCCTGCTCCACCCCGATAGGCCTGTGGCCCCTCCCCCCCAGCCAGCTCCACCCCCAATCAGCCTCCCCACTCTGATCAGGGGCAGCGCTGGCTGGCCAACCACCCATGGCCCCTTCCCCATGTTGCTGGCCTCCGATTGCCCCCCCCCCCCCATTTGGAGGCAGGGCCAGGCGGCCCAGTGCCCACAGACCCTCCCCACAGCCAGCCCTGATCCCAATCAGCCCCCCACCCCAATTGGGTGTGGGGCCCACCAGCCAATCGCCTGCAGCCCCTCCCCCCAGCCGGCCTTGCACCCACTCGGTCCTGATTGGGGCAGGCTGGCCATACCCCACCCATGCACAAATTCGTGCACTAGGCCTCTAGAGCTAATATAATTATTGTGAGTATTGCATTTAGCTTGAAGGATTCTGGCAGCCAAAATAAAAACAGAAATATAATGAATTATTTGATTTTTAATGCCTGAGAAACAGAAAAATGCTAGTTCATTACAAGATGGTAACTTTTTTTCTGGGATTAAATTCTAAAAGGAATTTATTATGTGGATCTTTTATGTGATGTACAACATAATGGATAGTATCTTCAGCAATATTGTAAGGATAGTGTTGCCTTGTATGCTTTTGTTTTGATTTTTCATTGACTGTTTTAGTGAAAGAGCAGACCCCAGTTACTGTAAGGACCGGATCACTGAAGGAGCCAATATCAACAAGTCTCTCGTGACTCTGGGAATTGTCATCTCCACCTTAGGTATTTGGCTGATAAACTAGATCATCAGAGTGGGAGGGAGACTTTGGAGAGTAACTCATGTATTTTCATATTATCAAAATGGGGCAGATACAAGGTTCTTTTTGATGTAGTTACCTTCTGGTTTGGGGCATAAAAATAGATATTTATCTGTTGTTTTAGAATACAGGTTGGCCATTATCCCTGTACTCTCATTTCAGAAAGAAGAGAGACTAAAAATTGTGTAACTCAAGTGTTCTATGTCATGAGTCCAAAGTCTTATTTAGAACTCAAACTTAGAGCATCTTATTGTATGCAGAAAGGGATTAGGAAGTGCTCCCTAGCCATTGTTTCATTTCAATGCATTTGTTTCAGGATTTCTTTTTTCTTCCAATTTTATTATTTTTTGTATTTTAAGCCCAGAACTCTCAAGTATTGAGCAGCTGCCAGAGCCTTAACAGTGTAACCAGAAATGGTGGTGACAGTGGGATTTCCGGCTCTCCTGAGACCAGCATTGAAGGGGGGCCCTCTCGGAGGCAGTCCTATATCCCATACCGGGACTCCGTGTTGACCTGGCTGCTGAAGGACAGCCTTGGAGGCAACTCCAGAACCATCATGGTTGCCAGTGAGTAGGAAGCTGGGACAGGTTCTGGGTTAGGACTGGTACTGTGCCTCAGAGAAAGGGCCATGACCACCCATTTCATCAAGAGTCTCTTATACAGATGGACAGTAATAGCAAGACAAGTGGTTATGGACTAGGTCAAAGGGCTCGGCATGATTTTTAACTTTCTCCTTGTACCTTAGCTGTGTCTCCTGCACACACTAGCTACAGTGAAACCATGAGCACATTGAGATATGCATCCAATGCCAAGAACATCATCAACAAGCCACGGGTGAATGAGGTGAGACCTTCATCTGAAGTCCTGGTCTGTTATCCTATATAATAAAAGCCTAATATGCTAAGTGTCCAACGTTTGACCATTTGACCAGTTGCTATGACACACACTGACTACTAGGGGGCATACACTCTGACCAGTAGTTTAGCATGTTGCTGGGGTCCGGCTGATTGGGACTGGGCAAGATGGGCAGGACACGCCCTGGAGCCCTCCTGTGGTCCTTCCCTGGCCCTGATGGTGCACTGGTAGGGTCCCTCGGCCTGGCCTGTGGGATCGGGCCAAATCCGGCTCTCCGACATCCCCTGAGGGGTCCCAGATTGCAAGAGGGTGCAGGCCAGGCCTAGGGACCCCACCAGTGCGTGAATCTGTGCACCAGGCCTCTAGTACTTTACATAAAGGTCTCCTTTTGTTATTCCTCTCACTGATGTCATTCTTTTTAAGTATTTCTCTCTCTCTCCTCTTGCCAAACTTGTTCTCTGAATAAGGAAGTGAAATTCTTTTTTCTAGTGTTAACACCCTTCTCTCATATCTCTTCTGACTTCATTTATAATCTTTTATGAATAATTTATTTTAGATATTTCCCTAAGGCAATTCCTCTTAACATCCATGGTGTACCATTGTCACTATAAGAAAGATTATTTTCTTATTTATTTATTACTTAATAATTATTATTTATTTACTAGTTTTATTCTGAGTTTATGTTAATACATGCTTATATGTTGATGCATGCAAATGGTAGTTACATCTCTGTTTCGGGCTAAAATAGGCACATAATAAATTCATTCGTTTTGAAAGCTGAATAATAATGAGAATATTCCAAAAATTCCTTATCTGCTTTGCAATTTCAGTGAATAGTTCCACAGCAGTGATTACAAACTAGTGACCAGACAGACCTAGCCCATCTGTGGACTATTTTAAAAGGCAACGTAATTGTAATTAGCTCAGGCCAGGTGGATCAGTTGGTTGGACCATCTTGCAGTGCATCAAAAGGTTGCAGGTTCCATTCTGGTCAGGGCACATATCTAGGTTGTGGGTTCAATCCCCAGTGGGGTCAAGTGCAGGAAGCAACTAATCGATGTTCTCTTTCTCTCTTTCTCTCTCTCTCTCTGCTTATGTCTCTGTCCTCCTTCCTCTCTCTCTCTAAAATCAATAAAAACATATTTTTAGCTGAGGGTTAAAAAAGGCAATGTAATTAAACAGGTACTAAGTTTAGTTACAATACAGAAAGATTAGCACCTACTATCTGAAATGCCCTGGCATTTGTGTTAAATACCTGACCTCCTGCTCTAGGACAGTGATTCTCAAACTTCAGTGTGTATAAGAATCTCCTGGAGGGTTTATTAAACCACAGCTTGGGCCCCAGCCCTCAAGAATTTCTGATTTAGTAGGTGTTGGGTAGGGACAAAATTTGTATTTCTAACAAGTTCTTAGTCCTGAGACCACATTGTAAGAGACTACCCCAGAAGGTACTCCCAAGGAGTAATCTACTTCTTCCAAGCTAATTGCATGAAGCATCTCATAGCTATCCAGGGCCTCATATCAATCAGTAGTGACTGAGTTCTCTGTGTTTCAGGATGCAAACGTAAAGTTGATCAGAGAACTCAGGGAAGAGATTAGAAGACTGAAAGCCATGCTGCTGAGCTTCGAACTGGTATGCAGGCAATCAGAACTTGTGTGTATTCAAGAGCCCCTTTTCTTCCACAGAGAATCTGAGTCCTGCTTCATTGTGTTCTTAATTAAGTAACTCAAGTTCAGAAACAGGATGGAGATTGCTCTGGTTCCCTGTGTAGTTTCAGATGGAGTGGACATCCTCGTACTCTACCATCTCTGTTCTCCAAGGGCATTTGTCTGAATGGCTCTTATTCTGTGTGTGGGCAGATATGGGGAATGGGACCCTCCAGAAAAATTTCCTTGAATTCACCTTCTTTGTGTCAATCTGAGCCCAAATACTTAGGCTTCTGATTTATTTTTTATTTTAATTATAGTCTTTCCCTTATCTGCATCTGATGTTCCCTCATCAGAGTAAGGGTGGGACCCATGAAACACAGCTCTTTCTTTGTGCAGAGAAACTTCAGTTCATTGAGTGCGGAGAAGGATGGGAATCTGAAGGAGCTGGTTCTCCAGAACGAACTGAAGGTGGGTGTGTGAGGTGGACCCCATTGTGTTTTACATCACTCGGGGAGGAGGTCTGATCTCCTCCATCATTCCTGGGCCCGGGCTGTTCCCTCGTCAGCACAGTGAGGTTCTGTCTGGTTTAGAGATAATTTTTGTCTTCACTGGGCCTTGAATAGGGGATTTGTTTGTCTGATGGGCTGGTGACAAACTTTCTGACTTTGTTTTGTTCCCGTAAAGATTCATAATTCCCTTTGGATAGTGACAATAGCTTAGAAAATAAAATTTATTTTCTAGTTAGTAAATCAACCAACCAACATGTATTCATTGAACACCAAATAGGTGCTCTGCATGATGCTGCGAGAAATACAAAGTAGTCCCTGCCTTCAAGAGGCTTGTAGTGTAGTTGGAAGCACAGTTAGAGAGTGGTTGAATGTAATAACTGTATGAGTTAGACAAAAGACCTTGGGGAAGGAAAGAATCATGATGGCTTGGAATTTTCAGTTTATGTATTACCTTGCTGGAGCTGGAAGTCAGAGAACTTGAACTAGACCTGGAAGAATTGATAGAGTTTGTTAGGTAGGTAGAAGGGGTAAGGAATTTGGGGTGAGAGAGGGATAACATAAGCAACACCATGGAACTGAGAGAATGAACAGGTGTGGGAGGCCACGGGGAAGCACACAGTGTGAGGAAGGCTAAGCTATCAGGAATGGGTGCTCCTGGTAGAGGTTAGTGGAGCTAAGGTGAGGGCCAGTTTGGGAGGTTTAAACCAGGGTGGTGATAATAAAGAAATATAGTAGAGAAATTAATATGACAGTTGTATGTAGGATGGATTAAAGGGAGAGAAGCCTGGACTCAGAGAGACAACCAGAAAAGATACTGCTGTCGTGATCCTGTGAGAGGGCAGACAAAACATTTTGGGTGATTAGATTAAGTGGTGATTTCCCAGAGACACTTAAAAGGAAAAAAAAGGCAGGCATTATTTGATGACAGGTTCTATTTAAATCCTGCAACCAAATGTCTCAATTTCCAGTATTCTATTACATCATCCTATGTGTTATTAAAGTATCCTGGTTATGTCATCATATTATCCAAACTAAACATTAGGACTATATCATACATCCAGAAGTTTCTCAGAAATTCTGTGTTCTAATCTGGGGTTCAGAAAATACTGTATTTCTATACATAAGAGATAAAGAGTCAAAATCATTCCAGGCTTATTAGCAGTTTTGCGTTATGCAGGCCAACAGAATTCAAGGGGGCTTGAAGCTGCAACGGGCTGGCTTATCCTGTGACGTTAGGCAGCGAAGGAGTTGGGGAGAGAGCCAGCCAGAGGGAGGCGTGTTCAGCTGTGTCTCCAGATTCTGTGTCAGGTTGTCCAAATTAAGCCAGAGTGACCTGCTGCTTGCCTCTGCCAGGTCCCAATCCAGCTCAGCCCTTTGGTTACCCTGTAGTTTTCAAACTTCAACTCAGGGATTATGACATTAAAAATAATTTTTGTAGGGTACATAAAATAGTTGTACGCAAACTTGGCATAGTTTCTTTTTTCTTAAGTATTGCACTTACGAGAGAAGTATTTAGGTGAATTCAGTTTCTTTTTTGGCTTCCTCAGTTCTTCCACTTCCAGGATAAGCTGCCTGCCTAGGCATGAATTTCCACTCTAAGAAGGAAAAAGGACTCTGCATTCAATATTATTTGTTTACATTCTCTAGATGGTGTTAAGGCCCCTAAGTCTTGGTATATTTGTTTTTAAAACTGTGATCCTAATACATGATAAGCCCTCAGGATTTTATTGTTGTTGTTACTTTATTACTATGTGGTGTAATAGTTTCATATATTCCCCCTGGGGAGACTTCTCTTGTGCTTTGTGGTCTTTGAGCCACGTACACACTCACATTAGAAGAGGAGGTGCTGCTCCTTGAGAAAGAAGTGTTAGGCCACAAAAGGATTCCCAGGATGGTTCCCATAGAAGGAGATGGGGAGAGGGGATTATAGATGTCTGACTAATATCTCCATCATTTTAAAAAATAACATTTATAGTGTTTGTCCCCAATTATAAAAATAATACATGCTGGCCAAAACCGGTTTGGCTCAGTGGATAGAGCGTCAGCCTGCGGACTGAAGGGTCCCGGGTTCGATTCCGGTCAAGGGCATGTACCTTCGTTGGGGTCACATCCCCAGTAGGAGGTGTGCAGGAGGCAGCTGATCGATGTTTCTCTCTCATCGATGTTTCTAACTTTCTATACCTCTCCTTTCCTCTCTGTAAAAAATCAATAAAATATATTAAAAAAAATAATAATACATGCTGTTGCAGAAAACTTTAAAAATAATGTTTATGAAGGAGTTTCTACTTATGAAAGTAACACTTGCTTATTGAAGAAAACTTGTAAATACAGAGATCTCCCAGAGGAGGTACAAGGGCCTCTGTGGGGCTTTGAACAGTAGCAGTGAGGAGAGTGAGGAAGTAATACCCAGGGAGAGGTGGGGGATCAGAGCAGGATGCCACCTCAACTTTAGTCCTGCTTCCTGCGCTAAGTCTCTGAGACCACCTCCTCTGTCTCTGCAGATAGACCAGCTGACTAAAGACTGGGCTCAGAAGTGGGATGAGTGGAAGGCCCTCATGGAGCATTACAGAGTGGACATCAACAGAAGGAGGGCTGGGGTTGTCATCGATTCCAGCCTGCCACACCTGATGGCCTTGGAGGAGGATGTGCTCAGCACAGGTGTCGTTCTCTATCACCTCAAGGTGAGCAGGCAGGTGCATTCCCTCTTCCTGAGCTACTGGCTCCAGAGGTCAAGGAGGGAAAAGTCAGTGGCGGCAGCCGTGCATTGTGAATTGAGACAGATGTCCCAGAGCTGACTTCAGGTTTGCCCGCAGGAAATGGCTAGCCAGCCAATTGGGACCTGTTTGGCTTTTGTATGAATGGAGCAGAATACTGGAAATCAGAACAATCATTTTTCTTTTGTAGTTGCTGCTACTGTTACTTTTATATAATTTACTTTTGTTCTCTGAACCTTAATTTCCTCATCCTATGTAATAAAACCCTAATATGCAAATTGGCCAAATGGCGGCATGACCAGCAGAACAACCGGTCGCTATGATGTGCACTGACAGGGCAGGCGCTCAATACAGAAGCTGCCCCCTGGTGGTCAGTGCACTCCCACAGGAGGAGTGCAGCTCAGCCAGAAGCTGGGCTCATGGCTGGCGAATACAGAGGCGGTGGAAGGAGGTGCTGCAGGTGGGCGATAAGGAGCAAGGGGTCCTGGACTGTGAGAGCCCCAGACTGCAAGAGGGATCAGGCCTTAGCCAGCAGGCAGACATCCGCCCCCGAGGGGTCCCAGACTGCGAGAGGGCACAGGCTGGGCTGAGGGGACTCCCCCCACCCCACCCCCCCCCACCCCCCGTTCATGAATTTCATGCACCGGGCCTCTAGTTTTAAAATAAGAACGATGCTGCTTGTATTCCTTTTCTGACTTCCTAAAACACATGAATGCAGGCAAGGAAGTGAAATCCTAACCTTAAAGTACCATTGGTGCTCCTGAGCTGTGCAAATGCAGGCTGCTCATAGATGGCTAATGGGGCAGTCAGATGATCTGAAACAGTTTTCTTTCAATACTTCCCCATGTCACTGAACCCCCAAACCAACAAAATGTGCACCTCCCAATTCTCCATTACTAGGTTTACTTGGGAAAGAAGAGAGGAGAGAGGAAGTAGATACCCGAACCTTAGAGAAAGCATGAGGGAGAGTCTAAAGGGCTGAGGCGGGAGGGGAAAGGCAGGGCATGACATGCAGCCACCCAGAGAAAACAGAATGAAGTTAAGGCTTTCCACGAAGGACCCTGCTCAGCTGGTTCTTTGTCACCTGGAGGCAAGGTCCTCATTTCTAAATGAAGCAGTTTGAGAGTCAGTGACCCAGGGTAGATAGTTTTATATCCTGACTGCATAAAAACGTCCTGCTGTAGGACAGTCTCCATGGAAGACGAAATATACTTTACGTGTCCAAATTACGTGCTCACTGAAAATCCAATCTTCATTCTCATAATTGTCCTCAGGGGACATTAAAAAGGAACAGAGTTTATGGGGCTTGTGTAATGCTGCTATTATCCCTGGAGAAATTAGACTCCTAATGCTGCTGTGCATGTGGTAGTGAGATGTTAGCAAAGCTCATCATGTGCAGAAAGTCTGTCCTTAGGATAAGCCCTGAGGGAGTTGTCAGAGACTGGGCCTCTCAGACAAAGTTAAAGTAGCTTATTTTATGATACACAGAGTGCAAATGATCTCAGTGAAAATGCCTTAGGCAGTATCTAAATACTATGGATCCTTCTTAGAGCCATAGGGAGAGATTGGAAGTTTGGAAGAGACCAGGTGGGTTAAAATGGTCAGTATTTGAATAGAACTGATCTGATATATTGATTGCATGTGGAAGGAGCAGATGAAGCTAGAAGTCAAGTGGTAGAGCTTGGGGTGCAGCTGAGGGTCAAAGGACACAACTGCCTGTCTGAACATAGAGGTGCTGGTTTTCCTGCTGAGTCAGTGCACACCCAGGTGGCACTCCCTCTCTGGGTGCGTTTCCAGTGAGCCAGGTTCCAGTTAGTGCTAATTCTGGCATTTCTGCATACTATGTACCCATTTTCCCCTTCATTTGGTTACACCTTGGTTTGGGGAATGTAACAGTAATCACTCAGGATTCTCTCTTGTTTGTTTTTTGCTTTGCTGACTTGGTTCCAGATCTGGGACTAGTCGCTAGCAATGCCCTGGGAGCTGTTTTCCCTTGAGCCACCTCAGGAGGAACCTCGGTGGAAGGGGGCCGAGGGAAGGATGCATAGAACACAGGTTACTGATATCCTGGACTTCCCCACATACGTGCCTTTGTGCTGCTTACCTCCCCTGGGTAAGGAGGCAGAGGGGCAGCAAGCACAGGCACCAGTTCAATCCTGTTAAACAGATGCCATCGCATTGTCTGGTTGTTACTGCCCTGCAGGTCTAGAAGTTGTGATGTGCTGTGGCCTTCATCCTTTGGGGAGGAATGTGCCTCATCATCAGGGGTGACCCTGAACCCACATTAGGGGTCTTGACCTCTTTCTCTTGATTCTGCTTGGCAGTGCTTGGAGGCCAGTGTCCATTGGCTTGTGCGATCATCAGTGGCTGGCAGAAAAGTCTGGGCTCTGGCTATTTGTGGGTGTGCATGTAGAGGGAGGCGCAGAGCCTCACCCATCACTTCTAGGAGTCTTCCTTCTTACAAGCTCTTTTGGAGGAACTGCAGGGAACCCCCCTCTGGCTGTGAACAGTGAAGCCTCAGCTACTGGAGAGGTGGTATGCTGAGGTTCGAAAAGCATGGAATTCTAGCCAGAGCTCTCCTATTTAGTTTATGGGTTCCATCAGCTTCAGATTCCTTGTCTATAAACAGGGGATAATAATACCTACATTTTGGGTTAAAGGATTAAATAAGAGATGCCTTTCAAGCACTCAGCACAGTGCCTAGGACATAGTGAATGGTCTACTCAGTGAATGACGAATACATATCTAAACTCAGCAACTCTTTGCCATTTGCTGCCTTCCTCAACAGAGCTATGTGGTCTGAATTGTCATAATCAAAGGCCAAAAGGCCTTGTCTTCTTCTAACCTTGTGACTCATTTATACTAACTCCTATTTCCCCTCCTCTCTTATACTCTCTTCCAGTCCTTTTTTTGATTCTAGATGTGCTTTTGTCCTATTCGTGCTTTATCCTTCTTACAATCTGGTGTCTGTCAAACTTCATCTGCGGACCAAGAAGGTAAAAGTCCTGTGCTCCCATTCACCTTCTGGAACACATGTGTCTGAGACTGACTGGACCACGTGATCCTCAGCCCCTGGGAAAAGCTATACCTGTGTGCCCACTTCCTCAGACTAAAGGTCTCTGATGGCCATGGCTGTTCCCTAACTTCAGGCTGTAGGAGTTTGCCAACACTTGTTGGTCTTTGCAAAGATCTGGTGCTGCTTTGTTGCATATTTTTTGCCCCCACCCTCTCAGGTCGTTCTGGCTGCAGAGTGAGTGGGCAGAGCAGTCAGAACAGCCTGAACCCAAGTTGAGAAGTGATGTGGGAAAAGCTGGGATGGGTGGGGGAAGACAGTGATAAACTCAAACAAGTGGACTCTCCTCTCGAGGCAGGGCTGTGTTCCTTTTTATTCTAATTTCAATGGCTTTGTTTTTCCCTTTAGGAGGGGACAACAAAAATAGGAAGGATTGACTCAGAGCAGGAACAGGATATCGGTAAGTGACAGAGCGTCTGGTCTGACACTTGGTGGCAGGTGCTCAGGCCTGACAGGATTCTGCAGAGGAACCAGATGGTGCTCTAAGCGGAAAGGATCTTTGAAGTTCTAAAGTGCTGCTCCTTTTGCTGCTAGGCTGGGGGACTGCAGCTCTGTGGCTGGGACATGATAGGAGGGGACCCACATGTGGGAGGATCCAGGACTAGGTGGTTTCAGGTGATGGCTCTTCCTCTCTTGTGATTTGAGGTCTTCCAGATGTGGATTCTGATCTCATGGGAAAAATGGAAGAGGTCTTCCCCTGGGCCATGCCTCCATCCAGGTGACCCCCACCTCTTCTGTAGTCCTGCAGGGTCAATGGATCGAGAGAGACCACTGCACTATCACCAGCGCCTGTGGGGTCGTCGTTCTGCGGCCTGCCCAGGGGGCCCGTTGCCTAGTCAATGGCCGGGAGGTCACTGCCTCCTGCCGTCTGACCCAAGGTAGTACTGTCTACAGCCCTGTTTATGCCAAGATGAGTGGTGGACCAGCTTCATTCTCATGGGCTGGACTCAGAGAACTCAGTGAAGTAGTCTCTGCACCCAGAGATCTGAAGGTTTCCTAATAAGTCTTTTTTGCATGCAAAAAGCCCTAATTCTTGGGCCCCAGAATGGAGAATGAATCTGAAATTTGTCCCTGTGTTTATTAGCTCTGTGTCCTTGGGAAAGTCTCTGAGCTTCAATTTCCTCATCTGTAAAATGGGGATAATAATAGGATTGAATAGCAGGAAGTGTGGGGATTAAATGAGCTAATTCATGTAATGCTGTTCTTAACAGTGTTCTTGGCATTTAGTAAACACTCATTATCATTATTACTGTCGCTATTACTATTATTATTAATTTGTTTAAGTTCTGTCTGTCCTTTGGGGCTGAGCTGACATTCCCCCTCTTCCATGAAGTATTCCCTGACCATTACACCTGGAACACATCTTGCTTCTCCTTTGAGTACCAGACTCTTCCTGTTCATCTCATTAGTTTGATGCATGTGCTGTGCAGTATCCAATAAATATATATTTCATTGGCTCAGCTAAGTTATCCATTTGTTGAGGGTAGGACTTTCATCTCCCAGAACAGTGCCCTGCATGTAGTGTATACTCAAAACAGGAGCTTTTGGTTGAATTCTCACCTGCCTCTATGCCACAGGAGCAGTCATAACCCTGGGGAAAGCACAGATGTTCCGATTCAACCACCCAGCAGAGGCCGCTGTCCTTCGGCAGAGAAGGCAGGTTAGCATGCTGTGCTTTCTGTGTGGCTGCTGGCCTCCCTGTTTCTCCTTTCTAGGGAAGGAGTTTGAGCTTTGTCTGGTTCTCTTGGGAGGGTGGGGAGGGTTGATGACTGCAGTCTTGCTGTGCTTTCTTCCTGTTCCCAGGTCGGAGAGGCTGTTGGTGGTAGTGGCTCTTTGGAGTGGCTGAACTTGGATGGAGATGTCACTGCCTCCAGGTTGGGTCTCTGCTCTCTGCTTGGGAAGAAAAGGTGAGAAACAGCTGCTCATTCTGCTGTGAAACCTACGAGTGTTTCTTCTTAGTCCATTACAACATGGAGCTGGGAGGAGATGAGGGTAGCAGCCAAGGTCTGAATGGAGCTTGGCCTGCACCAACTTGGAATGTGATTTGAAGATGCTGAGCTAGCTGCTTGGCTGATAGTTGGCAGGGAAGTGGTCTTGGTCCTCATTTATTTCCTCTTTGATATTCCAGCTTTCTTCATCACTGAAAGGCATGATATTTGTTGTTTCTTATACCACTTTCCTCTGTCAACAAGATTTAAATGTGGTGTGTTTGTAGGTAGCTTTGATACAGCTTCTGAACTTCCCTCCCTGTAAACCTCTTTACTGTCCATGCTGCCTGTGTGGGAGCTCGGGTGTGTGTCATATAGCTTCCAGGACTATGGCTTTCTCTGAGTTTTTAAAGACATTGTGGGACTGAGACTCCTTTTTTCTCTTTGCCAAGAGTCCAGAACTATGCATAGCAGGGCAGGACCTCCAGAAGCAATGTGAAAATATCTTGGGGTTCTGCCCTCCCCATCCACTTCGCCAGCACTGTAACCGTGAGGCATGGAGCCAGAGTTTTATATATGATTGGTGGCAACTACTTTTCTTCTTCATAGTCATTCTTCATCCATTTCTTCATAGAATTCCCTTCCAGATCTAGATACCTGTGGATTTGGTACTGGGAACAGTGGTATCCTTCTCTTCCCATAGCCAAAGTGGCTGCTGCCTTGGGGACTTCCTTTAGAAATGTCAGCAGGGACTCGGTGCCTGTGAGACCACCGGTGTCAGGGTGCTGTCCAGCACCACAAGCACACGGCTCCTGGAAGGGTTCTGATGGTACTGGTCCCTTGGTTCCTTCACAGGGATCCAGCTGCTCTTTCCTCAGGCCAGGTAAGTGCAATGGCAGCTGAAGATAGTCTTAGGTCTGACCATGTAGTGAGGGATGTTGGATGCAGGAGTGGAGGTACACTGGTGCAGGGATGTGAAGCAGGCACATCCTCACAGCAGGGCTGCTGAGGGCCAAAGGATTCACCAGAGTCTAAGGAGGGACTGAGGGGTTCTGTGGGGGGACTGGTAAGGTTGGAGGGGTGACACAGGGTCAAGTGCATCAAGGCCAAGCTGGACTCAGGACTGAGGCTGAGGCTCTTGCTTAGAGTGGCCCTCCCTTTTGCAATAAGTCCATGAAAGGAGGCCTTATTTAGGTAAGATTTCCATTGGAAAGATGCACTAGGATCTGTTTTTCCCAGAGTTCAGAGGCTTACAGAGAATGGCCCTGCAACTTAAAGAGCGAGGATGATGGGGTTGGATAAAGCTGCTTCGCCTCTTGGTGATGACAGAAAAGCTGTGTGACCTTCAGCAAGTTACTGAGTCTCTGGGTCTATTTGCTCCTCTAAGTAAGGGTACTACCGTCTCTCTCCCAGGGATCCTTGAAGTAGGATGAAAGAGCTAGAACATGTGGAGTGCTCTGCCAAGTACCCGACATCCCACAGCTACAGCTCCCCAGGTGGGAGGTTCTTATGGGGAAGAACCATAAGGGAGGCTGTCCAGGAATGCAGCCTCCCTTTCGCTTTCCTGTACCCATCTCATCCAGCTGACCAGGGAACGCTGGTCTCCTGTCCTCTTACGGCCTTCTTGGGTTCTCTAGCTCCATGGGCACTGACATGACCTTTCATTAACACTGAGAATGCACCCTTTTATTCAGAGAGGACAGAGAGAAATGGGAGAATCAAGGCCTCCCACTCTCTGCCTCCACTCTTCAGCACCAGCTCTAGGAACATGTGGGCTGAGCTGGTCCTGCCCAGCTGCCGTAGCCAGTATCCTGTGCCAGTCCTGGTAGAAATTGGGTGTGTGGGGCTCTGGCCTGTGATTGGGCAGAGGGACTGGGGAGAGAACCCGTGAGAGTGGAGAAAACTGCCTGTTGTCAGCTGGGTTCCAGTGGTGTGTGGCTGCATCTCCATGACAGTCTTTCTTTTGCTTTTGGGTAGGTTTGGCTCCCAAGCCTCTCCTTGTCCCAGGCTTTCTTTCCCTCCCCTTTCTTTCTGGAGGAGTACCCGTGGGGAGCCTGCAAAGCTGGAGCTGACTCCAGAGAGTTACAGAGCCATTCTCTGTAAGCCTCTGACTCCAGGGGAAATTGCTAGTCTGCCTCATTTCCTCTTGCAGCAGTGATCTGGACCAGAGAGGGGTTTGTCTTTGAAACTGTTCTTTGCAGTTTCCCATTTGGAATTTTGGCAGCTTAACCTTAAGTGCCCAGGGCCTGGGAGACACTGTCATTGCTGCTACCACTGCTGCTGCATTAGTGAGCAGACACTGCTACATTCTGCTGCAGAAGCTGTCAGACTCAAGGCGGCCAGGAGGGCACCATGGAGTGCTGGCAAGGAGGGGACCAGGCAGCAGCTGGGGGAGGCAGGAGCCACCCAAGATGAAGGGCAGTCATCTGAGAGAGATAGAGGTCCTTGGCTGGCAGGTAACTGGAAGCTTGCTCTTGGTAATCTACCCAGATATGTAGCATAAGGTTGGTATTTTCTTTTTCACTTGCTTTTTGGCTGATGTACTTAGCAGGGGAGCCATTTTCAGCCTGATGGCAGGTGGCATCTTGGGTGAATATGCATTGTCTGCAGTGATCCTCCTAGACCGCCCCTCTTCATAGGCCTATGCTGTTGTGAAGGAAACTACTGAGTTTTTAGCAGCTGCCACTTTCCAGGAGGGCTAGAGGGAGCTCACCTCTAGGGAGAAGGAAATTGCAATCAGGGTTTAAGATGGCAGAGAAGGAAGCTAAATGCTCTCAGGGAATTCAGAATATAGATCCTCTTCCTGCCCCGTGGATCTTAGCTGAGTTTATCTGAGACCCTCAGGTGGGCTTATGCTGGAATTCAGCTTTGTGGTCAGACATATTTTGGAGCAGTAGTACAGGCATGACACATGTGTATTTAGTGTTTTCCTGCTTTTTCTGTTCATGTGGCATTAACTGTTTTTTTTTATTACTATTACTATCCCTAGCCTTTTGCTCACATGCATCAAAGAGTGTCTTTGCTCTTTTATGTACACTCCACTTTGTGTATTTGGCCTTTTGCCCACAGCAGCAGTGCCAGTCTTCCCCATAGTGCACCTGCTCAAGTATCAGGGCCTGTCCTAGTCCTTGGACCTACAGTACATCGAGTGACCTCACAGAGTCCTTCACAGAGAAGACACTGCTGGTGTGTCAGCTTCTACTGTGCACTTCTCATCCGTCTAGTCACTCTCCCTCCCATCCATCCTTCACTGTCCTCCTGGGTCTATATTAAGAGATATTAATTCCTCTAAGCGAGAGGCAGCAAATGATCTGTTCAGGGCCAGGTAGTATCTTAGGCTCTGCAGGACTTACAGTCTCTGTTGCAGTGACAGCTCAGCCAGTGCGGCGCAGCAGCAGCCTGGACCATACATAATGAGTGGTGCGGCTGTGTTCCTGTGATGCTTCCCTCACAGAAACCCAGCCTGCCTCACAGGCTGTCGACCTCTGCTTTGAAAGCCTCCGAGGATTCATTCTGGTCTACGAAATGTAAATCTCCGGAGCAGAGTGATCCTTTAGAGCACACTGCTCGGACTGAGAGCTGGTTACAGTGCCAGGTCCTGGCACCCTGGGGCTGGAATGAGGGCTGCGGGAAGCTGGATTCAGGTGCTTTTGTGAGCCTCTGGTGGATCCTGACCCTTCCCACTGCCCCCCTGGAGCGCCCATGCAGTTAACCCGAATGACAGGGATGGGTGACCCTGCAGAAACAGCACGTGAGGTCCTCTCTAGAAGTCAGTGTGTAACCTGGGCAAAGTTAGCATGCAGGCCGAAGCTGTCAGTCTTCAGGGGAAGGCTCTCACTCATCCATGTTCACATAGGAACCTGGTGGCAGAATGAGGTATGACTGTAATCTAGAATTCTTTTTAAACTTTGTATTCTGGAAAATCCCAAATACACTACAAACATCAACTCATAGCTAATCTTGTTTCATTTACATACCCACGCACTTTCCCCTACTCCTTCCCACTGAATCTAAACAAATCCCAGACAGTTTCACCAGAAAACGCTTCTGCATCTGTTAGACTGCACTACATCTAACACTCGGGAGCCTCCTCCACGCTGGCTCTCACAGGGGCGGTGCATGTGCACCCCCTCTCCTCTGGACTAGGCTCTCCTTCCGGGGAATAGAGGTGCAGCTGTAGTCTCTGCACATGTGCGAGACCCTCCATTCCTACAGTGGTTCTGGGCTTCTGCTCCACTTTGTTTCCAGCAGAAAACTCTTTTTAAAGACAAAATTTCTTGATTTAGCTAAAATGTTACAGGATTTTGTTTGTTTGTTTGTTTGAAAGCTGCTTTATGTTCCTGGTTATTTTCCTTAGCCAAAATATATTTGTGTTTCTGCTAAACCCACAATCTAAGAATATACTAGTCTAAGGACTGTTCTCCATCCTGCACTGTGACATCATGAGCTGCCTGTGACACCATGCCTGGGAGTCCCAAGTTGCCAGAAGTCCAAAGTCTCTCTGCCCTGTTGAATTCAGGGGCTCTCTCAGAGAGACTTCGATGACCACTGGCTGGGTTTGCATTTCTGTGGGTACTGAACTAGGTTTGCATTTCCCTGGGTAACCCCAGCCCCTCTGTGACAGGAAAGTGCTGGGGGAGCAGAGTGAAGAGGAACAGCTACCCGGGGCTGGAGAGACGCCTCAAAGGGCCGATATTCAGCAGCAGGATTTGAGGCAGCGAATCCTAGCGCGACAGATTAGAGCCAACCAGGACCTGGAATTCGAGCAGGCACCCGTCAGCTGGCAGGTTAAAGAAGGTAGGTGCCCGCTGCTCACAATGTCTGCTTCATCTTCCAACCTCGTCATGTTCATGCTTCCCCAGCCTTCTGTATTCTCGCCTTTGTTTTCTCTGTGATACGATGGAATCTTTGGTATTAGGCATTCTCTCTTCTGTTTTAGAGGCCAGAGGCTCTGACAAGGGGCTGGAAGCAAGAATAAGGAAGCAGCTTCCTATTGCCCCTGAGTAATGAACCTCTGCTCACTCTTTCTCATGCGCACATTTGTCCCTGCTTTGCTGCCTACCCTACCACGTGCCCCCGCTGTGCCGAGGCCTGGGGCTTCATTCCCTTGCCCGGTGGTAAGGGGATGTCACCCTGGCCAGCTCTTTCACTCTGTACAGGTCCAGCTATGGCCAGGGGTGTCTGAGCGCAGGCAGCCACCGGCAGGGAGGGAGGTGCCAACCTTCTCTCAGGATGTTTTTCATTTCCAGACCAGCAGTGGCTGCTCAGAGAAGAGACCTGGCTGGCCAGCTTGCAGCAGCAGCAACAGCAAAACCATACAGCAGAGAAAGAACTTGAGGCCTCTGTGCCCACTGATTCTTGGCTTCAGACATATCCTGAGACTCAACCGTCCCTACTGGTCAGAAGCCAGAAGAGGGCGGTGCCACTCCAACTCCTGCAGAGACGAGCTCTTTGGGCAGCAGACAGGAACGTAAGGCGAAAAAAGGTCTCATTCCAGCTAGAGAGAAGCATCAAGAAACGGAGGCTGTTGGAGGCCCAGAAGAGACTGGAGCAGCTCAAGGCATTGTACTGGCTCCAGGATGATGGTTCCCTGGAGCCCCCACACCAGGTCCCCAGCCCTGATGCCTTTCCAGGACGTCAATGTAGAAGCAAATCGACAAGTGGCAGCTTTTTGAGCCTACGAGAGCTGTGCCTCCGGTACTTGCCCCAGCTACGCAGGTACAGGCAGCAGTTGTCCCCTGGAAGCTCTGGCTGAGGTTTACATCCTCGTTGCCCGGCCTCAGCTTCCTCAGTCTGTGAAATGGAAAGAAGTGTTTGCTCATCTCTTCCTCATCACCCTTTTCCTCTTCTGCTCTTCTTCTTTCTCTGTAGTTGATATCCGCTAAGTCTGAGGCTTTTCCCTTCCCCCACTCTGAGAGGCAGCTCTTGCTTCTTTGGTGCAATCTACGTGAACCTTATTTTTTATCTATAGATTCTGATTATCCACTTACATCTGCTGTGTATTCCTGCCCCACCTCCATCTCACCTTGCCTCAAACCAGACTCTGTCCCTACATTTCCTCCTCCTCCCTCCCCACCTGACCTGCCACCTCAAGTGAGCTTCCCGACCCCACCTGCCAACTGGTGAGTAAGTGGAACACTGTCTTTCTGACTCCAGGTTCACTTTGGGATCGTCTTGTTTCTTTTCTCCTTCACTCCTTACATTCAGTCAAGGTAAGGATATGTTATCTCCCAAGGATGCTTGGTAGACACAGGGGACTGTGGCTACCCCTTTATATCCTCTGGGCCTAGCATAGTCCTTGCCCATAGTAGGTACACAATAATGTCTGTGGTGGTGGTATATTTGCTCACTTCTCTGGTCTTCAGCGTAGTAGGCAGGCTTTAAAAAAATAACACCAACTTCTTATTATGAAAAATTTTAAACATACACGAATTTGGGGGAACAATACCTAACACATTCAGCAATTATCAAGATTTACCAAGCTTGCTTTATCTCCCTCCTTCCTTTTTCTGGTGAAGTATTTTAAATCAACTCCTAGACATCATGTCATTTCAGTCCTACGTAAGGTATACACTTCTAAAACATAAGGACTTTTCTTATACCCACATTGTCAGTATCACACCTAACAAAATTAAGATAAATTATTAGGTATACTCTACACCTAGCCTGTATTCAAATTTCTCTAATTGCCTAAAAATACCTTTTTATAGTTAGTTGTTCAAATTAAGATCTAAATAGGTTTTACACACTGCATGTGGTTATGTCTTTTAATCAATTTTTTGTTTTATTTATTTATATCATTGATTTGTTAAAGAGAGTGGGCCAGTTCTTTAGAATGTCTTACGTTACAGATTTGTCTGTTTAATTCCTTGTAGTATTATTTAAATTGTTCCTCTATTCCTCTTATTGCCAATTAATTAGAAGTTTTCTTTAAAGGCATGATTTGATTCACTTCAACCTTTTTATGAGGTAAAATATTGAGGAACAGAGTATACCTGAGGCCACTTCGAGAGCCAGGACTATAGTCCACAGTTTCCTTTTGTTCCTACAAAGCTTTCCTCTGACACCAAAGGATGTAGGGACATGACATTGGCCTAGTTTCTACCTCTTGCAGTGCAGCAAGTGGGACTTTGTAGTCCCTCTGTCAGCAGGAAGTAGGGACTGCTTGCTTTTCTGAGGTGGCTTTCCTTGTCTCCACAGTGTTTTCCTGAATCGGGATCCCTCTAGCACATTACCTCCTATACCCGACTCTACTGATCAGACATCAGAGAAAACCCAATCAGAAGAGTCTTTGTCCCAGGCTGCTTCTTATCCTCCAAGGACAGGGAGTTTCAGCAACAATGTCCTCCGTTCCTTGGGTGATGGGCAGCTCTGCACAGCCAGGGCGGCCTTGGCCAGGAGGAGAGCCTGGGCCCCAGGCACCTGCTTCAGCATGAGCTCTACATCTTCCAGCATCCAGGAAAGGGAGAGAGGGAGTCAGCAGCCCCATTGGGTGTTGTCCCAGAGCTTAGCCTCTCTGAGTCAACCAGCTAACATGCCGAAGCCAAGGGATGAGCCAGAGGCCCTCACACCTTTCACCCAGGCCAGGAGGACTAAGAGACTGTCGGACTCTGGCCACGGACCAGCAGGGCGGCAAAAAGAAGGGGACCTTGCGACCCACAAGGCTGCTAATGGAGCTAGTTGCAGTTGCTCACATCCCCATGGACCCAAACAGGCCGCTGGGTATAGAAAGGCAGCTGAAACTTTTTGGATAGAATCCCAACCACCTTCTCCAAACAGGGCATCAAAAGGGCAGAAGAGGGTACTGGCAACTAGAGTCAGAGACATTACCAAAAAGTCCTCTCATTTGCTTCATGGCAGCCCTTTGAAGAGGCAACACAGTGCAGGGAGCCCAGACGCCTGGGCCTCACTTGCAGATGCCGTCCCAGTAGAGGATCCCACAAGAGAAAAAGAGGGTGATTTATCGGATGCAGATAGCAGTTATTCAGTGGATTCTCTCTCCTGTGTCTGTGCCAAAGCCCTGACGGAGCCACTGAAGCCAGGGAACCCCCCGGGGAGGGAATGGCATCTCCCAGAGTCAGAGAACACTGAAAGTGACAACAGCCAAATATCTGAGGACTCACTGACTGAGAAGGGGAACCAAAGCCCACAGGACAGCCCGGGGGACAGTTATCTTATCAGTGGCCACAGCGATCCCAGGGCCAGAGCTAGAGCGTCTATGAGGGGCTTCACCACATGCTCAGACAGGGGCCTGTTCGCCCAGGCTCACAGGAGCTTTTCGCTGGATAGCCTGATTGACGCTGAGGAAGAACTTGGGGAAAATCAGCAAGAAGAGCCTTTCTTCAGTTCAGTCAATGAGCTGCCAACAGAGACGTTTTGGCGCCTGCAGACCTCCAGTCTGCCCGTTGTGAGCCAGGAGGCAACGTGCAGGCTTGGTCCCATCACCCAAAGAACAGGAGCCAGGCTGGATGCCATCCTGCCAATGAGCAGTTCATTTTACCTCGATTCCCAGACCGTGCCCCACTGTGCACATCCTGAGTCGGAGGTGGGGGCAACCTCCTCTGAGCAAGCCACCACTCTGCAAAGCATGCCGCTTTCAAGAGGGAGCCCTCTGTTGTCCATGGATTCCTGGTTTTCCTGTGACTCCAAGATCAATCCCAACAGCCCGCTGGGAATAGTGGGTTCTTTATGTCCAAGTCCTGATGTCCAGGAATTTCAGCCCAGTGGTCAGGAGAGGCCTGGATTCTGGCCAAAGATGGAAGAACTAAAGCCATCGGGTACAGAAGCAGTCCTGTCCTACACTTCCAAACTGCCCGCAGGTGGTGCGGAGCTGCCCTGCAGTGTCAGAGCTGTGTACACAATTCCTGCTTCTGATACATCCAGGTTGTCCCTCTGGGGGTCATACAGGCTTCTTCAGTCTGGAATTGATGGCACCCTTCAGGCCAGAGGTGTCTCTGACCCAGCCCAGCAGGGCAACTCTGAAACATCCAACAACTCGAGTGTACCAAGCGTGCTGCCTGCCTCTGCCACCTCATTTACTTACGTAGGCAGCGCCTGTGAGAGGGACTGGGCTGCCCTTCAGCAAAAGTACCTCCTCGAACTATCTCATCCTGTGTTGGAGGCCATAGGAGAGCCCAGGCCAGCTTTCACCTCCCTCGAGGAAGACGCTGGTTCCCTGACCCAAGCTTCTAGCAGAGGAGGAGATACTGTATTGGTAGTTGGTTCTGGGCTATCTAGCAGTTTGAAGTTCAATGACTTTCCTATCCATATATCCAAAATTAGGCATTTGAGGGCAGAGAAAGAACAGGACAGTTTGAGCGTCAAGTTAGAAAGTACTTCAGATTTCTTTACAACTAGTGAGAAAGAGGTGAGTTACAGTGGAAATTATTCAGCAGACATAGAATCATTGACTTCTGGAGCTACAAATGCACAGGTCTTTGCAGCAGAGAACAAGGTGGCAAATTCCATGACAGGAGCATATGACATCAAACAGAACAACTTGGAAGAGTCCTCTCAGAGTAGTGGGAGGAAGCCTGGATTGATGACTTCCTCTGATGAATGTTTCTTCCTGAAGAACCCTTGTCACAGTAATGTCACTGTAGCCACCAAAGAAGATCCTCAGCCCCAAAGTTGTGCTCCTCTCAGGAAGAACAGTGTAGGCCTGGCAGGGCAATTAAATCACAACAGCCACCGCCCCCAACAGGAAGAGGAGGCAGACTACCAGGAGAGCTCTAAGGAAGTGGTTGGAAGACACGCCAATCTTTCTTTTGCCTTTCCGTCAGGTCCAGAGCTGTACCTGCACTCTTCTCCTTGGAATTCATGCCTGTCTTCCCTGCAGCCACCTCCCCTAGAAACATTCTATGTGACCAAAAGCCGGGATGCCCTGACAGAAACGGCCTTAGAGATACCGGCTTGCAGAGAAGCCAGAGTGCCTTCCCCACCCCACAGAGAGGCCTGGGGCTTTGGTCAGGACTACCAAGTCCTCCAGAATTCTTATTTAAAGAATAATTTGCCAGTGCTCTTACAAAAACAGAATTCCAAGATTGTCTCATTTCAGCAGGTCACAGCAGAGAGGCCAGTTGATCTGAACACCACGGAGGTTAGTGGGGAAATAGGGAAACGCGCTGGAAGCCATAATTCAGTATATTTTTTTGTTGCTCAGAACAGACATTTTCTTACATCTGCCAGCACAAAAGTATGTGAGTATGAAAATCAATTTGGAAATTTAAATAAACACAGTCTTCCAGCACTCAGGGGAGAAAAGACCACGATACAGTCCAGTTGCACAGTTTCCTCAGACAGTTCTGGGTCTGGGAAGCCCCTTTTTGTTTGTGAGTCTCTGGCAAGTGGGGAAGAAGGGCAGGAGCAGAACGCAGTCCTAAGACAGAGCCAGGCCTCTGATAGGAACAGACAGTCCCCTTTGGGGGCCAGGTCTGATTTCACCTATAAAACTATCAGTTTAGGTTTTGACAAGGACATGCTGGGGGGAGCTGCTCTTTCTTTAAAGTCTAGATCAGCATATCATAGAGTAAGGAGCCCAGAGGTAATGGCCCAGGATGGGAGTCCAACCCACAGGAGGGAATGGAAGGATGAAATTGGGCTTCCTGGAAAGTCTCTCCATCCCAGAGACAGCTCAGAAGAGTTTAAGCAGCCATGGACAGAATCTACACAAGAAAGGTTCCAGTCAGTTATATACTCTCAGGAAAGAAACCTCACTGAATGCAAAGGCCCTGGAAAGTTGCAAGAAGTGTTAAATCACAAAGAACCACCTTCTGGAAAGAAACAGAATAAAAGAGTTAATAATGCTGACGAAATGGCTAGGCTAATTAAGAGTGTCATGCAGCTAGAAAATGGTATCTTGGAAATCGAATCCAAGCAGAATAAGCAGCTATCTGCTTCCCATGCACTGGGAGTCAGTCATGAGTTTGTGTTCCAGGACAAGGAGATGGCTGATCATGTCCTGAAGCCAGGCAGCTCTAGACACCACTTATCCTTCATGGATCAGCTGTCTCCTCCAGAATACACAGATGACACTGATTTTAGGGATGGTGACGCTGGAGAAATGGAGACTAGCAGTAGCACTGGGGAAGATCCCCAAGACCAGAAAATCATCCTGAGTCCCTTCAAGTCAAGAGACTGGGTAAAAGATATTAAATTTGTGAGAGAGCACAATCCCCCAGCTGTATTAGACAGACCTGCCAGGGACACTTGTGATTATTTAGGGACATGTACAACTCACAGTGAGTGCACCAGAACTTTTGTTAATCCAAGGAGAAGGAAACCATTGGCTAGAGCTGTGCCGTTCCAGCCCAGGCCCGAGTGGCCCTCTGAGGAGGAAAGTGAGGTGGTGCATGCATCAGCAAGGCAGCCCTGTGGCTTGGAAAGTCTTGAGAAATCAGAGACTATGAAAGGTTTTCAGGAAAGCCACATTCCCAAACACATAAGTAGTTTTTACCCAGAGGAGCCAGAAGTTCAAGGCAGAGTTAAAGAAATGACTATGCAAAAAGGAGAGAGCCTACACGAGCAGTACAGAATGGTCTCATCGACTCGGAAACTTCTTAGTCCAAGCCAACGTTGTATAGGCACGTTTTTCAGCCAAGAGACAGGCCCATTGCTGAGTCAGCCAGACTCATCTATGGCTCCTCATCGAGACCTGAGTAACACCTTGCCCTTGAGTTCCCCAAGACTGCCAAGAAGTTATGTTCATGCGCCTGATGCTATAGGCATCTCTTCAGTTGACTATGTGCTGGATCCTACAGTGTTGAAAATGCCTAACAGTCTCTGGGTAACTGAAGCAGGATGTCAGGGCCAGAGTGGAGAGCCCAGAAGCCACAGCCCTCAGGGAAATGTGCGAGAGGCTTCCTCCAGGGCACACACTGCTTGCTGTGGGTCTGCAGTCTTCATGGCCATGGGATCTTGGCATCAATCTGGTACAGCAGAGACCATTCCCCTGGGGGCTGAGAGCAGGAAATCAGCAAGCACCAGCCCCCAAGCCCTGGGAGGGGGCCCCAGAAGCACCTCAATGGGCTTGAGGGTGGGTTCTGCTTCTGAAGCCAAGATGGCTGTACAAAAAGTAGAAAGAGCCAGTTCCTTTAACTGGGTCTCTAGCCCGCTTAAAAAGAGGGCCAACTGTCCCTTAGCAGAGGGTAACAACCAGGGCAGGGAGGTGAGGCAGAAGGCAGAGAAGGAGGCTGAGGACCTTAGTCCTACTGGTGCTACTTTCTCAGCAACTGTGTCCCTGAAGCCACACCCTGAGCCCCCTGCACAAACATCCACAGGCTTAGCTGTGCTGGAGGAGATCAGAGAGACAAAGTCCCACGGAGAACAGTTTCATGACTTGGTGACTGAGGGCACAGTCCTTCCTTACTATGAGACTTTATTAGAGCCTGAATGTTCTTCAAGGGCCCCTGATAGGCCTCAGTGTCAACAAATGGATCAGCCATTGTCAGACAGGACCGGGAATGAGGGTGAAGCACAGGGGTTTCATGTGGCGTCTCCCTCTGCTGAACCAGGACATCTGTGGACTGATAAGAGGAAAGCCCTTAAGACCACACCCCTCTCTGCAGACAGCTTTCAGCCTCTGCCCAACATTGAAGTTAAAGGGCCATGCCAGTCCTCACAGACTTTCTCCCATGCTGACCCTGCTCTAGGCAAAAGCCATTATTCTGGAAAACTGAGACCTTTTCTGAGAGCAGATGAGCAGTTTATATGTTGTTCTGGCCCGTTTGAAATCATGGAGGAAAAGCAAGAAACAATCAGAACTTCTGCTGGTCCTATAGGCCTGGACAGTCTTCCTTCTTCAGCTACAGAGGGAGCCAGGAGGGTAACAGCAGGGAAAGTAGAGGCTGCCTTATCTTCTCAGGAACCTTCTGATAATCCTGGAGTGAGTCAGCCTGGGCAGAGCCAGTCCATTTCCTGGGAGATGGCAGAGGACATGCCCCCTGGCAGTCAGGAGAGCAGCCAGACACACCCAGAACCTAGAACTCTACACACCACATATGGAGGAGAGTCAGTTAACTTCACCGTGGCTGCACAGGGAGAAAAAGCAACCTGTTTTGAAAGTCAGCTTGTGATCTGTAACGTTCAGGATTCTGCCAGTCTCTCAGGGCCTAACCAAGACCATGTCCAAGACCTTGAGGCTTCCAGTGGCTTAGAAGAAGGAAGGGCACAACCCAAACGAAGTAGCGTCCTGCCTGGAGCCCTGAGAAGAGCTGAGCTGGAAGTTCACTCGCCGCAGTGTGTGAAGACGGGGAGTGTTGATTTTGGGCTGGCAGCAGCCTGCAAGACTGGCAGCAAACACCTTGAACTAGCTCCATTGCCCAATCAAAGACCTAGCCCAGATCCTGGTGGAGTGAGAGAGGAGGCCCTGTGCAGATGTCCACAGGAAACTTCAGATTGTGCTGTCTTCTCAGCAGGGAGCACTGAAGGCAGAAAGACACTCAGCCCATCTGGGGGGCAGGAAGGCAGGAGAACTCTTCCTTGTCAACAACCATGCAGCCCTCAATCCATTGCTGCTTATGCCTGCTCCTCCCCTTCCTCCACTTTACTGTGTTACAGAGATGGTGACCTGGGGAAGGCTGCCCCACTAACTCTCCACCCAACCTGCAAACTCTCCACCCAATCTTGCAGGGCCCGTGGAATGGATGAGAGAGGAGAGAGCTATTCCAGTGACCCTCATGTGTTCTTGACACATGGCCTTGAGCCCAAAGGCATTCATGTGAAATTTGGGCCACCAGACAGCAGCACTCTGGAACCCTCTGCCACCACTTCTGTCCTCTCTCTGGCTCAAGGCTGCAGTTCCCTGTCTGCCCCTGACATGAAGGCAGGTTCCCTCAGCCCCTCAGTTGCTGCAGGGGATCCTGAGGAAAAGGTTGCCAAGAAGACAGCCCGTGCAGAGCTTGAGGCTGCCCCTTTTCCTAAAAATGTGTGCTCTGAGCCGCTGAAGAAGGTGCAGGACAACTCAGTAGATGGCCAGAATGCACAGGAGTCTCAAACCAAGCCAGAGCTACCTGCAACAACCAGGAGACAACATACCCTGAACTTAAGTGAAGGGTCTGTTGAGAGTGAGCTGCTGGTGGAACCACAGCATGGATGTTTAGAAAATGCTGTAAGATGCCTTCCAGAAAAGCCACAATTTTCCACCGAGTCCAGGGATCACAGTAGCTTGGATCCCCAAGCCAAATTTGTAGCCAAGTTAAAGCACATCTCCAGTCCCCAGGTTGGCAGTCTCTGGGAGGAGGAAAAGCAGCAGAGAGAGCAGGCTTCAGGTGGTGGTGAAGACCCTGCCCAGCACATGCATCCCCCACATTCCGATGAAGGTGACTTAGATGGCTTTCAGATAAGCGATGCAGGTGGAGAGGAGGGGACTGCAGCCAAGGCCTCTGTGCCCAAGGTGTTCTCATTGGGCTTTAAAGACTCAGCCAGTGACCCCGTGGTGCCTGTGGCCCAGAGCCCTGGCCAGCCCTCTTTTGGAAGGGAGCAGCCGGCTCTCCCCCACAGGCACTCACTTCCTGTCATTGCAGTTTTCTCTGGCCCCAGACATTCCAGGTCCTCCCCCAGGCCACAGTTCTCTGTGATCAGCTCTTCCCGGTCTCTTCAGGAGCTGAATTTGAGTGTGGAACCTCCTTCCCCCACAGATGAAGAGACACAGGGGCCTAACAAATTGTGGAATCCACATCCTAGGGACCAATCCTTAGAAAAGTCAGCAGTGGGAACATGTCTGGAAGCTGCGAGCTGCGATCAGAAAGCCTCATCTGACTTGAACAGTAACTCTGCTGATCACAGGCCCCTTCAACCTGCCAGCCCTCCTTACCCAACTCCTTCAGCTCCCTTGTGCATGCCGACCCCCAGTTTCATGACCTGCTGGATGTGCGGTACAGTGGAACCGGCCCGGCAGGGAAAGCCACAGAGCCTGAGTGGCCAGGCCAGGCCAGAGAAGTGGCTTTCTGAGGCAGGCAGAGGAGCATCGCACTTTGGCTCCAGTGACATCAATCCCTACGTTCTGCCCTGCCCTCCAGCGGGTCCTGCACCCATTGGCTGGAAGCAGTATGTGTTTGGCAATACAGTCGATGTCTCCTGTAGCCAGTCACCCCAGGGCCTGGTACCATCAAAAATGGCCCGGTGCTCCAGGATGGACAACGGCCTAGAAGACCAGAACTCCCTATTCCACTCCCACCTCAGCACCTGTGCCAATTACCGAGGTTCACATGAGGCCTGGGAAGTATGGGATTCTTCGCTTGCCTTGGGGAACCACCACATCCTGATGGGCCCTGAAGGAGCAGCCCCCGCTAAGGGTCCTGATGAGAGAGCCCAGTTCCAGGTCCCCCCTGTTGAGGCAGGCCCTCTGAGGAGTGAGTCCCCCTGGACTGAAGCAAGTGCTACAGGCCCAGTGGATGAGATTATGCTGCTGTGTCCATCAGAGGCGGGCAGCCCTGGGGGACAGTCCAGGATGAACACCTTGGAGCAGGGCACACAGACCTTGGGCTGCAGGCTCCACTGGAGCCACGCGGACATCTCCTCTGCCCATTTGGAAGCCAGCGCAGTGCCGGTCTCTGATCTGGTCTCCTGGGCCAGCATGCACAACCTGTCTCTCCACCTCTCACAGCTCCTCCACAGTACCTCGGAGCTGCTGGGGAGTCTCTCGCAGCCAGGTGTTGCCGAAAAGCAGCAAAACATCAAGAGGGAGATCCCAGATGAGGCACCCCAGACCCTCATGATGGACGGCTGTACTCAGACCACCATGGATGAGGGCATCCAGACTGACCTGGCCTCCCCACCTCTGCACCTCCAGGCCCCAGAAGGCAGTCCTCAGGAGGTCAGTGTGGTCCTTGAAGTGCTGGGCTCAGATATCTCCACCATGTTTCAAGAAAAGGGACACAACCCAGGCACAGTTCAGAAGAGAGAGGCGGAGGGAACAGCATGGAACACAGCACGGCCCCCAGATCTTCAGGAAGAAAGCACCCACTGCAGGCCCCAGAGCCCTGCAGTACCCTCATCCGATCTGAGGTTTCAGAAGACCCCACTTGGGCAGAGCCTCCCTTCTGTGAGCCCCCAGGCTTCTCCTGATGCCGCCCTGCCGCCCGGCGCCCAGCCCAGTGAACCCTCCTGCCTGTCTGTCAGCAGCCCCAGCCTTAGCCTCCCTCATTCCCCAGGACCCTGCCCCAGTGCTGCGGACTCTGATGGGGAGCCTAGGGTCCTGAAGGAGTTGTGCCCCCCAAGTGCCTTGTTGGTGGACAGGGCCTCTTCCCCGATCCTCGCACTTAGTGCCAGCACTCAAGGGTCAGGGCTCCCCCTAGGCTCTCTGTCTCTGTCCACCCACTTAGCGCACTCCCTTGAAGGCCATCAGGAGCTTGTCTCCAGCCCAGACCTTCCTCTCAACTCCCCCAAGCCTCTAATGGATAATTCTTCTCAAGCCATTGATGAGGCAGGCAGCTCCCAGAGAGGGTGGGGTCTGTGTGAAGGCAGAAGTTCCTTAGAAAGGAATGAGGGCAGGTCCATGCTTGAGGGAAGCTCCCCAGGCAGCCCACAGCACAGCTCAAAAACCCAAGTTCGTTTCCTAGAGCAGCCCCATCAGCAGCTTCAGCCCCAGTCCCCCTCCTGGGTCCCGAGCAGATTGCCGCCTCTGCCGCTGAGGACCAGGAGTCCGAGACCGGCCGAGGGCTTTGTCCCCGAGGACGTGGCTCCCCTGGAGTGTGGCCCACTTTGCAGTAGGGGGCCGAATAAATGGCAGAGCAGGACAGAAAATGGGGGTGAGAGTTCAGCATCTGCAGTGGAGCCACAACCCACTGTCAATAATCCCTCTTCCGGGGGAGGCGTGCAGCACCTCAGCCCCTGCCCTGTGTCTGAGTTGACTGACAAAACAAGGCTCCAGGGCTCTACCTCTGGCCCAACTCAGGCCTGCCAACCTCAGGGGCTGCTGCGCCCCAGTTCCCAGACATGCATGGCTCCTGAGCCCCAGCATCACAGCCTGAGGGACCTCCCAGTGCATAACAAATTTAGTAATTGGCCTGGGGTTCAGGATGGCTCTCTTGGGGAGCTGGGAGTGACGGGGTTGCTGGGACCCAGACAAGTCAGCGCTGGAGAGCAGGGACAGCCTCCCTCACAACCTCTGGGCACCCAGAGCCAAGACCCTGCGTGGTCCCAGAAGGAGATCCCCCTGCAAGTCGGGGCCCAGAACCTCCCACTCAGCACGGAACTCACAGAAGCAAAACTGCACCACGGCTTTGGGAAGTCAGATGCCCTGCTTGAGGTGCTGCAGAGCGGGACAGGGGAGGCGCTCACTGCCAGGGAACCTGTGCTGTCCACCTGGGAGGAGCTCCATGCCCGGTAAGGGTCCTAGCCTGGAGTGGGAGGGCGAAGAGGGCCTGAGAGGAAAGAACCAACGGCTACAAGCTGGCTGTTCCCTCTCTGCTCAGTTCTGGGATCTTCCAGGGGTCAGAGAGATTATAAAATGGAGAAGGGCATTCACGGCCAGTTTCAGTGAATCAATCATGTTTTATCTCAGGCAAAAACAAACTATTGAGTCCCTCCAGAGACAGCGGGCTGAGCGACTTCAGAACTTCCGCCGGTCACGAAGCCTCAGCCCCCAGAAACAACTGAGCTTCCTGCCTAACAGGGACCTCCCCACCCGTGACCTTGACTTACCCAGCAGGCGCCGAGAATACCTGCAGCAACTGAGGAAGGATGTTGTGGAGACAACCAGGTACAGGTAGACCCAGAACCAGGTGGACCCAGAACCCTGCAGGGAGTGGGTTCTGTGTGGGGTGTGAGGGTTGTGGGGAGCAGGGCCTGAGTCTTAGTGTCCTGGAGGCTGGAGGCTGCAGCTTCCTCTCACAGGAGCAATTCCAGCAGTGGGTCTTCTGTACCTGTGGACACGTGGAGGTGGCTGCAGGAGCGGGGGCAAAGGGAACAAAGGATGTGAGGAGGCGGGGGGGGCGAAGGAGGGGTGGGCAAAGGGAAGTCCTGGGAGAGCTGTGGCATAGGGAGACTTCAGGTCTGAGCCTCCGAATGAGATACAAAATCAAACTGAAGACCGTGTGGGCAAAGAGAGGCTGGATCACTCAAGAGTGGTGTTGCACAGAAAGTAAAGGGATGGAAAAGGTATTTCATGAAATAAGTAGTAATACTTATACCAGACAAAATAGACTTTAAAACAAAGGCTGTAACAAAAGTCAAAGAAGGACCCAGCTGTTCTACTGGGCATTTATTAGAAGAAACTCAAAACACTAAATCAAAAAAACAAAATGCACCTCTCTGTTCATTGTAGCATTATCTACAATAACTTAAGTGTCCATCAGTAGATAAATGGATAAAGAAAAAGTGGTGCATACATGCAATAGAATATGACTTAGCCATAAGCAAGAATGAAAGCTTGCCATCCGCAACAACATGGATGGACCTAGCAGGGGTCCTCAAACTACGGCCTGTGGGCCACATGCAGCCCGCTGAGGACATTTATCCGGCCCACTGGGTGCCGCTGCCTGTCCTGCTTAGCAGCCGACTCGTCCCGGGCCCACAGTGCGCATAGGAATTTGTTCATAGTTTGTTTTTTTTTAAACTATAGTCCGGCCCTCCAACGGTCTGAGGGACAGTGAACTGGCCCCCTTTTTAAAAAGTTTGAGGACCCCCGAGAGAGTATTGTGCTGAGTGAAATAAGTCAAAGACAAATGCCATATGATTTCACTTATATGTGGAATCTAAAAAACAAATGAACAAACAGAATAGAAACAAACTCATAGATATAGAGAACATTTTAACAGTTTCCAGAGGAGAAGGGGATTGGGAAATGGGTGAAAAAGATGATGGGATTAAGAAGTGCAAAATAGCCTTAGCTGGTTTGGCTCAGTGGATAGAGCATCAGCCTGCGGACTAGGGGGTTCTGGGTTTGATTCCGGTCAAGGGCACATGACCAGGTTGCAGGCTTGATTCCCTGTGGGGGTATGCAGGAGGCAGCTGATCAATGGTTCTCTCTCATTATTGATGTTTCTATTTCTTCTCTGAAATAATAAAAATATATATATTTTAAAAAGAAGTACAAAATAGCATGGTCAGTGTGGCTCAGTGATTGAGCATTGATCCATGAACCAGGGAGTCATGGTTGATTACCAGTCAGGGCACATGCCTGGGTTGTGGGTTCAATCCCCAGGAGGGGGCGTGCAGGAGGCAACCCATTGATGATTCTTTCTCATCATTGATGTTTCTATCTCTCTCCCTTCCTCTCTGAAATAAATAAAAACATATATATTTTTAAAAGTACAAAATAGTCATGGGGATGTAAAGTACAGCATAGAGAATATAGTCAATAATATTGTAATAACTATGAATGGTGTCAGGTGGGTACTAGACTTAGAGGGGAACCACTTTGTAAGGTATATAAATGTCTAATCGCTAGGTTGTGTACCTGAAACTAGTATGTATGTCAAGTATAATTGAAAAATAATTTATTTAAAGTTAAAAAAAGTGTTGAACAGGCCTGGGGTGAGCAGGCCATGGCCATCACCCACCCACTGTGTTAGAAGGCACCTCTCTGCCCCTCTGGTCCTTCCCAGGAACCCAGGGTCAGTGTCAAGGTCTGCTCAGCCACCCTCTGACATAGAGCTGATGCTAAGAGAATACCAGCGGGCTCGTGAGGAGGCCAAGGTGGAGATCGCCCGGGCCCGGGACCGGCTGCGGGAGCAAACTGAACAAGAGAAGCTGAGAATCCGCCAGCAGATCATCTCCCAGCTGCTGAGGGTGGGAAACAGGTTTCAGGGTAGGCCTGGAGCCTGGAGGCAGACCTCAGACTGGTCAGTCTTCACTGGGCTGCCTCAGGCATGGGATGTAACATCTGACCCCTGGTGCCAGGTCAAAGCTGTGTTCACTGTCTTTACGTGTAATTCTCATCAGACCAGCTCCTGTCACTGGGCCACAGTCTGGGAGGAGGCTGCCTTGGTGTAGAGTTGGGGTGGGGGTGTGGGGAGGTGTGAGGGTGTGAGGTGAGGTGGGAGGCACTGGGGGTGATGGGACCTGGGAGGTAAGAGGTGTGGATTTGGGGCTGTGGGGACCTGGGTAGTGAGGGTGCACCAGAAGCTGGTTGACAGTGATCTGTCCTTCCCAGGAAGAGGAAAAACTACACACCCTGGCCACCTCCAGCTCCCTGTGCACCAGCTCCAATGGAAGCCTCTCCTCTGGTGTCACCTCTGGCTACAACAGCAGCCCGGCCTTGTCAGGCCAGCTCCAGTCCCCAGGCAGTGTGGTGAGTCGGCAGATGCTAGGTATAAGCTCGGGACCAGGCTGCTAATGCAAGAGTTTGGGCAGGAAGTTCTGCCTCAGGTCACTGCTGACACTTGATGGACAGTGGCTTTGGCCTTTCCTCTAGTTCTTTCTCTCCCTGTTCATTCACTCAACAGCTGCTTGTTTTGTAGGTGTTGTTTTAGGCATTGAGGGTGCAGCAGTGAGCAAAACTATTCTTGTCTTTAGACTATTAGAAAGATAAATATTAAAGAGCTTATTTTATAACTAGAGGCCCGGTGCACAGATTCATGCACCAGTGGGGTCCCTTGGTCTGGCCTGTGCGGATCAGGCTGAAACCGACAGTCCAACATCCCCCAGGGGTCCTGGAGTGCAAGAGGGCACTCTGAAAAGTTGCTGTCGTTTGGCAGCTCCTGCGTTGAGCGTCTGCCCCCTGGTGGTCAGTGTGCATCATAGCTGCAGGCTGGTTGCTCAGGCTTTTGTATATATACATTATTAGCATAGATGAAGTGATGCTAAGCCAATGTGAAAGGTGGAACCTGACTTAGTCTGGATGCTCAGTAAAGATGCTCTGAGCCTGATGGTGAGAGAGAGACTCTGCAGTGAGAACTCAGTGCTGGTGGTGTCCAGAGGGCCCACAAAGGAGGCTCAGAGGGAGGAGGAGTTTGAGGAACTAAAACACTTGTTTGGTTGGAATGTAAAGAGTGAGATGGGAGAATTACATGAAAAAAGGACCAGAAAATGTAAGATCGTGTGGACTAAATTGAGAATTCTGGGCCTTTCTAATCCATCTGATCATGTTACTTCCCCAAAGCTGCTGGAAAGCCTTTAAGTAGGGAGAGAAGGATGAGATTGTGAGAAGGGGCAAGAGCAGCTCTGTGGACCCATTAGTGACCATGGCAAAGCCGAGTGAGAGTTGATGATTGCTTGGCTTAGGGAGCTCCTGGTGAAGATGAACTTGTGTGGATGCAAAGAAGAGAAAGCATCCGCGGGACTGACTGGGTGTGGAGGAAGGGAGAAGGGAGGGTTGAGAACAACGCATGCTTTGGGTTTGAGGACAGTGACAGGAAGCCCTGGAGGCGGACAGGTTTTGTGGGAAGATCATGAATCTAGTTTTGTATTTACTGGGTGGAAAGCACCTGTGAGAAATGCAGGAGCTTGTTGGAATACAGATCTGGAGCCCAGAGGTGAGACCTGGCTAGGGATAGAAAATTTGAAATTCATTTTATGAAGAAAAAACTTCACATAGTAAAAGATATATAGTTTTCAAACAGTAGCCAAGGACACGCAGTGTCAGTGCATATTTCAGTCTCCTCTTTGCCCTCCCCAGAAGCAGTCATTCATCCTATTTGGTATATATTTCTAGAGATAGTCTGTGCATCTATAAGAATATATTTTTTTGTAAAGCACGTGAATGGAAGCATACTGTATTCACTTTGTCCCTTTGCTTTTTTTCTTTTAAAAATATTGGTTGGATCTTGAATATTAGTAAATCTAGTGCTGACTCATTCTTTTTAATAGTTGAATAGTGTTTCTTTTTTCTCTTTAATTGCATGTTATTAAATGTGATGTTTTATATAGATAATATGAAGTGGAAAAGGCAAAAAAATATACATATTTAAGGGTATAGGGAAATACCCATCCCTTTTCCTATCTACCTAGTCCATGTCCCTCATCCCACCCAAGACAACAGTGGTGTGTGGTTGTTGTTTTTTTTTTTGGGGGGGGGGATATTTTCCTAGATAGAGTGCCTTTTGCATATAAAATAAGCATATTATGCCACTGTCCTTGATATATTTTTTCCAATCATTACATGACAGTGTAGAGAACTTTCTCTTTTTCTTTGTGATTGCTGCATAGCATTCCATTGTAGGGATGCATTGTAATTTATTTAACTAATCCTGTGCCTTGGATTGTTTTCAGTTTTTTTACTGTTGTAAACAGGGCTGCAGTGAATAGCTTTGTGCATGTATAGCTTTCTTACATGTGCAAATATATCTGCAGGATAAATGTGGACTTGTTCTGCAAGTATATGCATTTGAAAGTTTGGGTGTGTGTGTGTGTGTGTGAGCGCGCGCGTGTGCAGGAGACAACCAATGGATATGTCTCTCTCACATAGATGTTTTCCTCTCTCTGTCTCTCCCCCTTCCAGCCACTCTCTCTCTAAAAATCAATGGAAAGCCATAGATAGTTTGGCTCAGTGATAGAGCATCAGCCTGCGGACTGAAGGATACCAGGTTCAATTACGGTCAAGGGTATATGCGCGGGTTGCAGGCTCGATCCCTGGAGTGGGGCATGCAGGAGGCAGCCAATCAATGATTATCTCTCATCATTGATGTTTCTATCTCTCTCTCCCTCCCTCTCCTTTCCTCTCTGAAATCAATAAAAAAAAATATATTTTTAAAAAATCAACGGGAAAATATCCTCGGGTGAAGATTAACAAAAAAATAAACAAAAAAAGTATCACATTGTCCATTCCAAAGTCATAAAGAATTTCTCCTGTGGATCCTTCTAGAACTTGTATGTTTTATTTTTCATATTGAAGTCATTGATTCATTTGGAAAGTATATATACAGGGTACCCCAAAAATGTGTACACACTTTGAATGATTGTGTTTATTAACATACAATTCATTTTCAAAATTTAAAAGAATCTACAGAAATGAATAATTTTTTGTCAATGCCTGTTTTCTTTCATGCACTAGTGGCCCAGTGCATGAAATTTGTGCATGGAGGCGGGGTGTCCCTCAGCCCAGCCTGCACCCTCTCCAATCTGGGACCCCTTGGGGGATGTTGGATATCCCTCTCGCAATCCGGGACTTTTGGCTCCTAACCACTCACCTGCCTGCTGGCCTGCTCACCCCCAACTGCCCCTCCCCTGCCAGCCTGCTTGCCCCAAACTGTCTCCCCTTCCAGCCAGATCATCCCCAACTGCCACCCCCTGCTGGCTGCTCACTCCCAACTTCACCCGCACCTCCCCCCCCCTTCCGCCAGCCTGATTGCCCCTAACCGCCTCTGCCTCGGCCCCACTACCATGGCTGTCCGGAAGGACATCCGGAAGGTCTCCCGGTCTAATTAGCATAATACCCTTTTATTAGTATAGATATTTTTTATTGATTTCAGAGAGGAAGGGAGAGGGAGAGAAAAACATCAATGATGAGAGAGAATCATTGATTAGCTGCCTTCTGCATGCCCCCTACTGGGGATTGAGCCTGCAACCATGGCATGTGCCCTTGACTGGAATTGAACCTGGGACCTTTCAGTTTGCAGGCTAATAATCTATCCACTGAGCCAAACAAGCTAGGGCTCAATTCCTGTTTCAAACTGATGACCATTCTGGTCCAGGCACTGCTGATAATGTGCAAAGCAATGGAATCCCAAACATCAAAAATCATTTCATTTGGTATTTGTGTGCCCTCAATTAGTTGACTGTTTCTGGTTTGTACCGTAAACTTTATCTTTAATGTTCCCCATAAAAAAAAAAAAAAAGCCTAGTGGAACTTTAGGATAAGTTTTCTTTATTCAAAGCTTAGTCTGGCTTCACCCATTATTTCAAATCAGTTAAACCTGAAAAGGAGTGAAAATTAAGTGAGTTATCAGCTGTGAAAGTGTGTATGCATTTTTGGGGGGACACCCTATAGTATGAGATGTGGATCCAACTTTGCTCTTTTCAGATGGCTATTCATTTGTGCCTATGCTTGTTAGATAGCTCCTCTAGACAGCTCATCTTTGCCTCACCAGATTATGACGTCAACTTTTCTTGTTCTAAGGCTTATTATGTATTCTACTCCCCATTGCCTTTCTTTTTTGAAATTTTCCAGAGTATTCTTTCGTGTTTATTTTTTTATGAAATTTAGGATCAGCTTGTCTAGTTCAATGATAAAAACTTATTATTTTTAATGAGATCATATTCAGTTTGTGAATAATCTGAGGGAGAAATCACATTTCATATTGGGGAATCTCCTAACCAAGAACATAGTAGGTTCAAGCCTTTTTTTTTAATGTTTACTGGTACTTTTCCTTCATGTATCTCAAATTTCTTGTCAGATTTATTCTTGTTTTATCTTTTAAAAAATATATTTTATTGATTTCAGAGAGGAAGGGAGAGGGAGAGAGATAGAAACATCAGTGATGAGAGAGAATCATTGATTGGCTGCCTCCTGCACGCCCTACACTGGGGATCGAGCCCACAACCTAGGCACAGGATCGAAGTCTGACCTCCTAGTTCATAGGTTGATGCTCAACCACTGAGCCACGCCAGCGAGGCTATTAAACCATTCTTAAAGCCTTGGAATTAATACTGTAATACAAGTACATTATATACTTAAGCATATCATGTATTGTCAGAGTTTAATATGCTAATATTCAGGATTTTGCTTCAATATTTATGAGATTTCTGTAGTTTTGGTTTTGCAATATACTTCATATTTTGGTATCAATATTATACTCCTTTATAGTAAAAAGTGTGAAAGCTTTCTTCTTCAATCTTTAGGAATAGTTACGAAAGTAATGGAAAATTATACCTATTTAATTGTCAAAAATGAGAAAACTGAATGATGGCAGGTGATGGCAAGACTTGGGGGATATAGGAACACTATGGGGTTATGACCCAGCAATGCTTGCAGAGTTTATGAGGGAACATGTATGACATTATTTATTTAAATATTATTTGAAGTGGCAGGGAGTTGGGAGCCATTAGAGAATCGGTTACTGAGAGAATGGATAGGTAAAACGTGCTTGGTGCACACAGGGAATACTATGCAAGAGTTAGAGTCAACAGAAAAAGTGGACTCCTAGGCAGGGCCCTGAGTGAAAACACTGAAACAGCGAGGCATGACACTATGTGTATAAATTAAAACTACATGTACTCAACGCAATCCTTTTTGCAATAACACATACAAACAAAAAGATGTACCCCCAACACGTCGGTGTGCCTTAAGGTAGGCGTGAGAGGGAAATGGGGATGAAAGGTGAGAACATTTTTAGAATGAAAATCTTTTAAAACTTGGTATAATTATACTATGAAACTGACAAGTTTTGGGGGGACTAGTTCTTTGAAAAGTTTCGTCTATGGAAAGTGGTCTGTTGAGATCAGGGGTTGGCAAACTATGTCCCTTTGGCCAGATCTGGCCCACTGCTTCTTGAGTAAATAACGTTTTACTGGCTGCAGCCTCCCCCGGCCATTTATGTGCTGTCTGTGGTTGGTTGTTTTATGCCACAACAGCAGAGGCAAGGAGCTGCAACTACTCTAAGGGCCCACAAAGCCTTAAACACTCCTACCTCCCCTTTACAGGAAAAGGTTGCCAACTCCTGGTTTAGATTCTCCATCTCTCTGGAGCCAATTTTGATTCTAACTTGTTAATTTCTGTTCTATTATTATTAATTACATTTTCTTGTGATAATTTCTCCATCTCTCCTTGTCTCGTGATCAGTAATTTTGTTGAATTTGTTTGCCTGCTGTTTTCTTATTAGATTGAGGTTATGCATTTTTGGCAAGAATACCACAGAATTTATGTTGGGGTTGCCAGATAAAGCAAAGAAAAATACAGGACGCTAGTTAAATTAGAATTTGAGAGAAACAACAAATGCCCCATGGAATGCCTTATTATTACTACATTAGGTCAGTGTACGTGATGTCACTGTGTCTTATTATTGATGATGTTAACCTTGAAGTTACAGGTGGTGTCTGGGGTCTCTCCACTGAAAAGTTACTATTTTTCCCTTTATAATTAATAAACATCTTGGGAGACTTTGCAAATGTTCTATTTTTTCTCAAACCTTTGCTCACTTATTTTAGCATCATTGTTGTATCTTGCCTAAGAAAATTTTCACTGTGGTGTTTTAATGACAATTTGCATTTCCCTTTTTCTACATTTCTTAATTGATTTTTTTCTATAAGGATGTATTATCCCTTCTCTCCCTGTTTACTTTATTGAGTTTTAATTACTTTATTTTAAATATATTTATTTTTTATTTTAAAAATATGTTTGTATTGATTTTTAGAGACAGGGGAAGGGAGAGGGATAGAGAGATAGAAACATTGATGAGAAATATCGATTGGCTGCCTCTTGCCCGCCCCCTACTAGGGATCAAGCCCGCAATCTGGACATGTGTTCTGATCAGGAATTGAACCAGTGAACTCTTGATTCTTGGGTGGACGCTCAACCACTGAACCACACTGGTCGGGCAAGTTATTTTATGCAGTTTGGACTCAAATATTTTGTTTTATGTATTATAGGCCCATAGTATCATTATAAATTTCATTGCTCATATTGTTCCAGATTTCATTATTTGAAGTTCTTTCAGATTGGGTCTTATGCCCTTTTAATGCACCCATCCTTTTGTTGAGCACTTCTTTACTATAGTTCATTTATTCTTTTGTTGTTGTTATAACTTATTGGTTTTCAGTATATTCACAGAATTGTGTATCCATCAGCACAATTTTAGAACATTTCATCACCTGAGAATGAGACTCATGTCCATTAATTGTCCCTCCCAAGCCCACTATTCCAGCCCTAGGTACCACTAACCTGAACATCAATGGGCTCACACAATACATGGGCCTTTGTGGTTGGCTCTGTCACTTAGCATGATGTTTTCAGGTTGGCATTGATTTCCCACAGTTGCTCTAACAAATTACCATAGACAGGTGGGTTTAAAACATTAGAAATTTATTCTCTCATAGTTCTTGAGGCTAAAAGTTTGAAGTCAGGGCATTGACAGGACCATTCTCCCTTTGGAAACTACAGGGGAGAATCTGTCCCATGCTTCTCTCGGAGCTTCTGGTGGTTGTAGTCCATCGTTGGTGTCACTCCAGTCTCTGCCTCTGCATCACTTGATGCTCTCCCTGTGTCTCTGTGTCCCTCTGTCTTCACATGGCCTATTTAAAATGAAACCAGTCATAGGATATAGGGCCCCCTGCAAAGACCCTATTTCCAAATAAAGTCACACTCATAGAAGCTTCAACATATCTTTTTTGGAGGACAGTAATTCAACCCATGAGGGTTCATTCACATTGTAGTATGTATCACAACTTCATTCCTTTTCATAGCCAATAATATCACATTGTATGACTATATCACATTTTATTGATCCGTTTATCAGTTGATGGACATTTAGGTTGTTTCTACTTTGTGCCTATCCTATATAATAAAAGCCTAATATACTAAGTGGCTAGTCGTCCAGTCGGCCATTCAACTTATCAAAGCATAATATGCTAATGATATGCTAAGGCTGCCCAACTGCTCACTGTGACATGCACTGACCACCAGGGGGCAGACGGTCAACTGGTCAACCAGTTGCTATGATGTGCATTGACCACCAGGGGGCAGATGCTCCAATCGGTAGGTTAGCGTGCTGCTGGGATCTGGCCCATCAGGACTGAGTGAAATGGGCTGGAAAAACCCTGGAGCCCTCCTGCAGTCCCTCCCCTGCTGGCCAACTTCCTGCACCCCTCTCCAGCCCTGATCTAGTCCCTTGGCCTGGCCTGCGCCCTCTTGTAATCCGGGACCCCTGGGGGGATGTCGGAGAGCCGGTTTCAGCCCGATCCGCAGGCCAGCCTGAGGGACCCCACTGGTGCACAAATTCTAGTTATGAATAATGCTGCTATGAAGATTCATAGTATAAGTTTTTGTTAACATATGTTTTCATTTCTCTTTGGTATATAACTTGGAGTTGGATTCTTTATATATTTTATTACAAGTTCCCTATCAGTTCTATAATTTATAAAAATTTTCTTCCATTATGTGTATTGTCTTTTCACTTTCTTGATGGTGTCCTTTGAAGCATAAAAGTTTTTAATTTTGATGGTGTCCAGTTCTTTTTGTTGTTGTTTCTTGGGCTTTTGGTTTCATATCTAAGAAACCATTGATTAATCTAAGGTCACAAAGATTATGCCTATATTATATTCTAATAGTTATATAGTTATATATGGTCTTTGATCCATTTTGAATCAAGTTTTGTATGTAATGAGAGTTAGGGGTCAAATTTCATTCTTATGCATGTGGATATCCAATTGTCCCAGAACCATTTGTTCAAACTAATATTCTTTTCCCCCAATGAATCTTAAACCCTTGTTTAAGATTGACCATAGATGTCTGGATTTATTTCTGGTCTCTTAACTCTGTTCCACTGAATTATATATCTATCCTTATGCCAGTAACACACTACCTTGATTACTGTTTAGGTTTATAGCATATTCTGAAATCTGAAAGTGTGTCCTCCAACTTTGTTCTTTTTCAAGATTGTTTTGACTATTCTGGATCCCTGAATTTCCATATGAATTTTCAGATCAGCTTGGCAATTTCTTCAAAGAAATCAGCTGGGATTGCATTGAACCTGTAGTTCAATTTGGGAAATGTTGCCATCTTAAGTTTTTTGATTCATGAACATGGGATATCTTTCCCCTTATTCACATCTTCTTTATTTTCAACAATGTTTTGTAGTTTTCAGAGTATAAGTTTTTCATTTAAGCTTGTCCCTAAGGCTTGGCAGGTGTGGGTCAGTGGTTGAGTGTCGACCCATGAACCAGGAGGTTATGGTTCAATTCCTGGTCAGGGCACATGCCCAGGTTGCAGGCTCAATCCCCACATGTAGGAGGCAGCTGACTGATGTTTCTCACTCACCGGTGGTTCTATTTCTCTATCCCTCTCCCTTCCTCTCTCTAAAAATCAATAAAAATATATTTTTAAAAAAGTTTGTCCCTAAGTATTTTATTTCTTTTTATGTTATTATAAATGGACTTATTTCCTTAATTTCATTTTTGGTTTGCTCATTGCTGCTGTACAGAAATACAATTGATTTTTGTATATTCATTTTGTCTCCTGTACCCTTGCTGAACTGATTTGTTAGTTCTGATAATTTTTTAGTAGATTCCTTAGGATATTTCATATATAAGATGATATCATCTGCCTTTGTTGTTGTTGTTTTCTTGCCTAATTGCCCTGGCTAGAATCTCCAGTACAGTGTTAAATAGAAATGCTGAGAGTAGACCTCCTTGTCTTGTTACTGGTCTTAGGAGAAAACCACCCAGCTGTTTACTATTAAGTATGTTTTTCATAGATAATCTCTATCAGGTTCAGAAAATCTCCTTCTAGTCCTAGCTTACTTAATAAATCATGAAAAGGTGTTGAATATAGTCAAATACTTTTTCTTCATCTATTAAGATGATAATGTGGATTTTTTCCCCTTTATTGTATTATTATGGTGTATTACATTGATTTTTTTTATATTGAACTAACCTTGTATTTCTGGGGTAAGTCCCACTTGCTCAAGGTGTATAATACTCCTTATGTGTGGATGGGTTCAGTTTTACTAGTATTTTGTTGAGGATTTTTGCCTGTATGCATACAGGGTATGGGTCTGTAGCTTACTTGTGATGTTTTTATCTGGTTTTTGTATCTGGGTACTTTGGCCTATAGAATGAGTTGGGAATTGTTCCCTCTTTTATTTTTTGGAAGAACTGTGAAGGATTGGTGTTAATTCTTCTTTAAATGTTGAGTTTTCTTAAAACTTTTTTTTTTTTATAGAAAAGCCCTTGTGTTTTCTGATTTTGTTATTAATTTTTAGTTTACTTGCTATACGTTGAGAGAATGTATGACTTCAAAGAAAGTATGACCTGTATTTCTTATATTTATTGAGGGTTTTTTGATTATGAATATACCAAGGGTATCTAAAAATTGTTTTTGTTGTTTTAGCCTCATTATGTGGTCTGTGTTTTCTCAGCTTTGGGGGTGTATGTGTCATAATTTGGGAGTCTTATTTTTAAAATTGTTTTCATGATCAATTTTATATGTCTTTATTTCTTGATTTAGCAGTTTTCTTTTCACCCTGCCTATGAAAAATGAGATTAATGTATTTTCACGTTCTTTTTATATTATTATTGCTTGTTTCATTTCATTTTTTTCTTAATTTAATAAATCTTTATTGTTCAGGTTATTACAATTGTTCCTCTTCCCCCCCCCCCATAGCTCCCCTCCACCCGGTTCCCACCCCACCCTCTGCCCTTACCCCAACCCCCCACTGTCCTCATTCATAGGTGTAGGATTTTTGTCCAGTCTCTTCCCACACCCCCCACACCCATTCCCCCCAAGAATTGTCAGTCCATTCCCTTTCTATGCCCCTGATTCTATTAACCAGTTTGTTCTGTTCATCAGATTTTTTATTCACTTGATTTTTAGATTCACTTGTTGATAGATACGTATTTGTTGTTCATAATTTTTATCTTTACCTTTTTCTTCTTCTTCCTTTTCTTAAAGAATACCTTTCAGCATCCTATATAATAAAAGGCTAATATGCAAATCGACTGAATGGTGGAATGACTGGTCACAATGACGTGCACTGACCACAGGGGGAGCGCCGCTCAGCCAGAAGCCCTGAGTCGGGCTCACGGCTGGTGAGCGCAGCCTGTGGCAGTGGTGGGAGCCTCTCCCCCATCCATGCCAGTTGAATATCCCTCAAGGGCTCCTGGACTGCATGAGGGCACAGGCCAGGCTGAGGGATTCCCCCTTCCCTGCCCCCAGTGCACGAATGTCGTGCACCAGGCCTCTAGTTTCATATAATACTGGTTTAGTGTTGGTGAACTCCTTTAGCTTTTTCTTATCTGTGAAGCTCTTTATCTGACCTTCAATTCTGAATGATAGCTTTGCTGGGTGGAGTAATCTTGGTTGTAGTTTCTTGCTATTCATCCCTTTGAATGTTTCTTGCCACTCCCTTCTGGCCTGCATAGTTTCTGTTGAGAAATCAGCTGACAATCTTATGGGTGCTCCCTTGTAGGTAACTAACTGTTTTTCTCTTGCTGCTTTTAATATTCCCTTTTTGTCTTTTGCTCTTGGCATTTTAATTATGATGTGTCTTGGTGTGGTCCTCTTTGGATTCCTTTTGTTTGGGGTTCTGTGTGCTTCCTGGACTTGTAAGTCTATTTCTTTCACCAGGTGGAGGAAGTTTCCTGTCATTATTTCTTCAAATAGGTTTTTAGTATCTTGCTCTCGTCTCTTCTTCTGGCACCCCCATAATTCAGATGTTGGTACACTTGAGGTTGTCCCAGAGGCTCCTTACCCTATCTTCAAATTTTAGGATTCTTTTCTCTTTTTGCTTTTCCATTTGAGTGTTTTTTGCTTCTTTGTATTTCAAATCTTTGACTTGATTCTTGCGGTCCTCTAGTCTGCTGTTAGGTCTCTGTATAATATTTTTAATTTCAGTCAGTGTATGTTTAATTTCTAGTTGGTCCTTTTTCATATCCTCGAGGGTCTCGCTAAATTTATCGGCCTTTTCTGGAAAATTCTTGAAAAAACCTTATAACCGTGGTTTTGAACTCTATATCTAGTTGTTTGCTTTCATCCATTTCTTTCATTTGTGATCTCTTTCTTTGTCTCTGCATTTTGGCTGCTTTCCTGAGTTGGTAGAGTGGTTTTGTGTGCTAGGTGTCCTATAGGGCCCAGTGGCTCAGCCTCCCCAGTTACCTGAAGTGTACACTCTTGGTGCACCCCTTTGTGGGCTGTGTGCACAGCCTTGTTGTAGTTAAGTCTTGATTGTTGTTGGTATCACTGGGAGGAATTGACCTCTAGGCCAATGGGCTGTGAGGATCAGTTGTGTCTACGTTGGGAGAACATCTGTGCTGGAGACACTCTTATGAGATAAGACTTGCAAAATTGCAAAAGCCTCTGTGCTCAGCTTGGATGGGGCAGAGTCTCAGGGCAGAGCAGATAGCCTTCGCTTCCCGTTAGCCCTGCCCTATGAGGCCCCTGGGTCTCAGTGTCCCTTGGTAATCACTGCAAGCACCTCTGAGAGAAAGCTGCCCTTGAGTTTTGCCCACTACCAGACAGTCCAGTTTCTCCCCGAATGAGTCTGGGTTCCCAGAGTCTCGCCCGGAACTGGAGTTCAGTGCAGTCGGGAGCTTTTGTCTCCCTCCTGCTTGAGAAAGCCAGCCGTACACTCAGCAGTCAGCCCTCTCTGCGCACGCATCTCCCTACCTCAGCCTTTTGCAGCTCCTCTGAGTCTCAATGTGCTTTTCTCTTTTCTTCTAGTTGTAGAATTTCCACTCAGCCAGCTTTCCTGTGGTTCTGGATCAGGGGTCCTCAAACTTTTTAAGCAGGGGGCCAGTCCACTGTCCCTCAGACCATTGGAGGGCGGACTATAGTTAAAAAACAAACAAACTATGAACAAATTCCTATGCGCACTGCGGGCCCAGGACGAGTCAGCTGCTAAGCAGGACAGGCAGAGGCACCCGGCGGGCTGGATAAATGTCCTCAGTGGACCACATGTGGCCCGCGGGCCGTAGTTTGAGGACACCTGGGCCAGAGCATGAGGCCGGTATCCCCAGTTAGCACCCTCTGCCCTGGAGGGTCCCAGTGAGTCCGGAGGCTGTGGGGTGGCAGACCACAAGCCAAGGCAGAGAATAGGAACTAATGAAGCCAGAGGTGGAGGAGAGAAGAGAAGAGAAGAGAAGAGAAGAGAAGAGAAGAGAAGAGAAGAGAAGAGAAGAGAAGAGAAGAGAAGAGAAGAGAAGAGAAGCAGGGCCCTGGGGGATTCTGGGGTCCCTGGTCCTTTGCAGGAATTGGCCCGTTTTGTCTTTTAGTTGTAGTTTTGAAATTGTTGTGTGAGGCAGCAGTTTAGGTGTTTACCTGTGCCACCATCTTGGTTTCTCTCTATTGCCACGTTCTTACCTCTTTTTCTCCTTACCTTTCGTTACGGTATTTCTATATTGTTTATGATGTCTGCATTCACAGTTTTATTTTTTGTGTTGGATTAAGTGAATTCTGCTCACTTACAGTTCTTTGCCAGGCATTCCTTTCTCCATCCTAATAATTCTCCCTCTCGTAATTTCTTTAAGAAAGACTTAAGGGCACTGTATTCTCTATATTCTATATTTCACATTCAAAATATAAACTAATTTACACTCTAAAATAACAATATGTAACAGTGCCTATTACCCACACTCTGCTTAACAGAATGTTATCTTCAAGCTTTGCTAATCTGATAGACATAAACAGTATGTCATTTCAGTTTTAATTTGCAATTCTCTTCTTGTGTCTGAGATCAAGTGCCTTTTCAGATGTTTAAGGCCCTTTGGACTTTTTGCTCTGACTGCCAGTGTCCTGTGCCCATCTCTCTGTTTGGTTGTTCTCCTTTTGTTTTTGGAAGCTCTTCTATATAGTAAGAAAATTATCCATTTTTATCATTTGAGAAGCCAGTGTTTTTTCCTACTTGTGTGTTTTTAGTTTCTGTATTACTACATGAAAAATTTTAATTTTATGTTGTCTCATTTTTATCCATCTTTTCTTTTTTTTTTAATTTTATTGATTTTTTTACAGAGAGGAAGGCAGAGGGATAGAGAATTAGAAACATCGGATGAGAGAGAAACATCAATCAGCTGTCTCCTGCACACCCCCTACTGGGGATGTGCCCACAACCAAGGTGCATGCCCTTGACCAGAATTGAACCTGGGATCCTTCAGTCCGCAGGCCGACTCTCTAACTGCTGAGCCAAACCGGTTAGGGCTATCCATCTTTTCTTTCATGGCTTCTGGATTTTGTGCCCTTGTTTAAGGATTTAACTATGAGATTTTAAAATTTTTATTTTCTTGTCATAATATTAAATTCTCCCCCACCCCTTATATTTTTGAGCCACAGAGCATAAAGAACTTATTTTAACACTAGAGGCCCAGTGCACAAAATTTGTGCACGGGGGGTGGGGGGGCGCTGTACCTCAGCCCAGCCTGCACCCTCTCCATTCTGGGACCCCTCAAGGGATGTCCCACTGCCCATTTAAGCCCGACCCTGGTGGGATCGAGCCTAAATGGGCAGTCGGACATCCCTCTCACAATCCAGGACTGCTGGCTCCCAACCGCTCACCTGCCTGCCTGCCTGCCTGCCTGCCTGATTGCTCCTAACCGCTTCTGCCTTCCAGCCTAATCACCCCCTAAACACTCCCCTGATAACCTGATCGACGCTTAACTGCTCCACTGCCAGCCCGATTGCTCCCAACTGTCCTCCCCTGCAGGCCTGGTTGCCCCTAACTGTCCTCCCTTGCCGGCCTGGTTACCCCTAACTGCCCTCCCCTGCTGACCATCTTGTGGCAGCCATCTTGTGTCCACATGGGGGTGGCCATCTTGTGTGTTGGAATGATGGTCAATTTGCATATTACCTCTTTATTATATAGGATTATTATATAGGATGATGTGTGCGATGGGTCTCTGATGCAACCTTTTTTTCAGGTGATGACTCCAATGACTCAGCAATATTTATTAATTTACAGAAATATATTTTTGGAAGTCATTAATGTAGCACTGGGAACAGGTAGGATCAATCACTTCGGCGTATATTATAGAGTGAGGAAGAAGGCCTGGGCTTGAATCTTGAAAAAAATCCCCAAATACCCACTTTTGTTTGAGAGGGAAGAGCCAACAAGGAAAACTGGGAAGGAAGGAGCCCCAGGGAGATTGGAAGCCAGAAGCATGGGGACTTGGGAAGTGAGTATCGCACGTGAAAGGGAGAGGCTGGTTGAGTGAGTGAAGTTGAGGACTGAGAGTTGTTCACCAGATCCAGCCACATGGACCTCATGGGGACCTCGGCATGGCTGTTTGGTGGGACAGTGAGGCAAAGGCTAGATTCAAGTGGGTTCAGAAGGGAATGAGAGGTTGGAGTTGGCAAAAAATGACAATCCTTTCAAGAAGTGTTATCTTTGAAGGGCCAGAGAGCAGAGACGCATGTAGAGAAAGGTTTTAAAGAAGGGAGACTATTTGCATGCTTAAATGCTAATAGTAAAGAGGGAGGGTGGAGGCAATAAGTGAAGAAGGGTATCAGTAGTGAAAGGTTCCTAAGATGCGGACAGGATCTCAGTCTGCCTGAAGTCAGAGAGGCCACTTGTATTTTGCAATAGGAGGAGAGGAGGCGAGGAGATAACTGTCTTCCTTCACCTCATCTTGTCTTTAAAGTAGCACTACATCAGAAACTGATGATAGGTAGTACGGTAGACCCAGCAGAGGTCAAGGGTCATGTCATTGAGGAACTGGCTGGGGTTAAAGGTGAGGTGACTATCGCAAATCCAGAGGATTATCCCTTTCTGGTTCCAAAGTAGGATCTTTCTTTGGCTTAATTGCTGTACCTGGAGCTGGAGCCAAGGTCAAGCTTCTCTCAGCCTGTTGCTTTTCTTCCCCATCCCACCTCCCACTCGGGTTTTGTTTGCTGCCCACACTAAACCCAGCTCCAGGCATGGCCTCATTCCTGTGGCATAGGGGTGCAGAGGGCCCCCACCCACTGGCACCTGGCCCTCTCAGGCCCGTTCATGGTGATCCCTGTGGAACTTCTCTTCCATCAACTTGAGCTTGTGGCTTGAAGAGCAAGGGATTGGTTTCTGTTGCTGTTGACCTCTTGGGTCATCTGGCCTCCTGTATTCTTCATAGGGGAAGATCTTTTCCCTCAGTCTTTTATTTTTTTAAATAAAGACCAAGTATTTATTTATTTATTTATTTATTTATTATTTATTTTTAAAATATATATTTTTATTGATTTCAGAGAGGAAGGAAGAGGAAGAGATAGATAGAAATATCCATGCTAAGAGAGAATCATGGATCAGCTGCCTCCTGCAAGTCTCCTACTGGGGATTGAGCCCACAACCTGGGCATGTGCCCTTGACTGGAATCGAGCCTGGGACCTTTCAGTTCGCAGGCCGACGTTCTATCCACTGAGCCAAACCAGCTAGGGCTTCCCTCAGTCTTTATGTTGGAAGTGTTGGTGTGTTTCAGAGGCAGAGAAGATAATTCTGCACTGGCTTTTTGGCAGTCTTCTTTCTCTCTTCCTCTGTTCTGGTCTTGAGCATCTTCTCTTCGGCAGGGGGATACTAACTTGCCTGATTCTGGAGACTCTTGGATTGGGGATGTGCGGGGCCGTTCTGCAGTGAGGAACAGTCACCTGAATCTGGCTGGATCTGCCTGGAAGAACTGGGTCTACAGTGAGTGGTGGGGGCAGTCACCTGCTGGTTTGGGGACTTTGGGGGCTGAGGTTGCTAGATCCAGGGAGTTACTGTCCCTCAGAAGCTGCTGATGTCTGGCCCTCATGCTCGTGCCACCTCAGAGCCTCCACCTCTTCATTGTAGGTCGCAGAGCCTCTCTGGGCAGTTGCTGCTGTTCTTCGTCCAGTGTGTCCAGCCTGGGGAGCTGCTTCTCCTCCTCCTACCAGGATTTGGCCAAGCGCATTGTGGACATCTGTCTGGCTGACGTGAGGAACTGCTCCACATGTCCCCGTGGCTCCTTGGAACAGAGCATGGCTGGGGAAAGAGCAGGGAGGGAAAGAGCAGGGCTGATGTGGCTTCTTCGGTCGCTCTCCACCTTGACAAAAGGGTGACCAACCCCAGGGTCTGGTTTATATCATTCCCACTAATTCGGGTATGGTCACTGTGTCCCTAGGTAATGGCTGCTTGCTCAGGTGATCTGCACAATCTCTTCATTCGCCAGGCAGCAGCTGGCTGGAAGTGAGTTCCTTTGTCTTGTCCTTATCCCATTGTGCTGCTTGCCTCCCTCCTTTCCCTTCTCCACCCTGAGCTGCTCTGTGACCCTGGCACCTGTTTCACCTCTCCTCCCTGTCCTCGGTTTCCCAGCTATCAGGGTGAGGAGCAGGAGGTGCAATTCTACTACAAGGTGTTCTCCTCTACTCGGCATGGCTTCTTGGGGGCTGGGGTGGTGTCCCAGCCGCTGTCTCATGTGTGGGCAGCGGTGAGTGACCCCACCCTGTGGCCCCTGTACCACAAGCCCATCCAGACAGCGAGGCTGCATCAGCGAGTGACCAACAGCATCCACCTGGGTAAGCCCAGGAGCTTCCGCGGCTCTGCCCGGGGACAGCTAGCAGGCCAATGGCCCTCTCGGGGGCCTGGGTATTCAGACTGCCTCCAGCTGGGTGTTGGGTTGTGTGATGATGGGGTCTTGGGGGGCCCTGGACTGGGAAAGATTTAGGACTAGGTCTGTCTGTGCACCTGCACCTGCTGACTCTTCCCATCCCTGACCTGCCAGTGTACTTGGTGTGCAATCCGGCCCTGTGTGCACTGAAGCAACCGCGAGATTTCTGTTGTGTCTGCGTGGAAGCCAAAGAGGTGCCTGCCTTGCTGGTGGTAAAGATATTGTGGGAAGAACTTGGGCTGGAGTGTTGTGAGAAGCAATCTTTGTGGGCCTCAGGTCCTCTGGGGGAAAGAAGGCAACTTGGGGAGGAGTATGGGTGATAGAAGTCTGGCCTGGTGTTGCCTGCCACGATTTTGACCGCATTGGGGCCTATTTGATCATCACATAGGCAGGACTCACATCGCTTGCTCTCTGTCCCCAGGGGCATCTTTCTGTCATGGCAGCTCAGTCTGTATATGACACATCCATGCCAAGACCCAGCAGAGAGATGGTCCGAGGGGAGATCCTGCCCAGTGCCTGGATCCTGCAGCCCCTCACCGTGGAAGGCAAGGAGGTCACCAGAGTCATCTACTTGGCCCAGGTGATGTGCCCCCTGCAGCATACCTAGATCTGCCTTCACAGCCCCATGGGAATGTTGTTTAGCTGCTCCACGTCCTTCAGTGCCCTGGCCCTGTGGCCTGAGACTCAAGGGCTTCTTGAGTCACAGTAAGGGGAGGGAGTCCCTGGGGAATCAGAGAGGACAGAGTGGATCAACCTTTTCTGACACTGCTATTACCAGAGAGCCTAGCAGCCTTCCTCCTCTGGTTGTTCCCAGGCTTCTCAGGAAACAGGCGCCCCTGGGGGCAAAGGCAGCTGCCTCAGCAAAGCAGAGAGAAGGACCCATTCTTTGACTCTTCCCTGTTTTATTTCAGATAGAACTTGGTGCTCCAGGTTTCCCCCCTCATCTCTTAAGCTCCTTCATCAAACAGCAGCCACTGGTTATAGCCAGACTGGCTTCCTTCCTTGGTAGTTAGCATCTCACTGTCAAGATGGTGCTGCTGAGATTCAGGCCCAGGACGCTCCAGAGTCACTGGGCCAGTGCTTGTTCCTCTCTGCACCCAATGCAAGAAGAGCCGAGGCTACCTGCTGTGGCCAACTGGGAAGACAGCACTCAGCCCCGAGTTGCCAGGGAAGCCCAGTCAGTACTTGGTCACGGCTGGCAGCTCTGCAGAGCGAGAGGCCTGAGCTCCTGACCCTGGCTGTCCAGAACAAATGAAGCTCAAGTTGGAGTGTTCACCTTTCTTTCCTGTCTCTGAGACCCTATGGCAGACAAGCCGCTCAAGGACCAGGATTGGACATAGGCAGCGGAGCTGGGAGATGGCGTGCTCTTGATGGTGCTTCCCTGGTGCGGCCCAGCCCTTGGGCTGGTAGGGAGGCAGCTATCAGCTAAGACTCTGCTCAGAAATCGGCCTCCAGCATTCAGTTCCACTGTGAGATGGACTGTTACCAAAACAGAAAACGTGTAAAAAAACAGTTACACAAACCAGAACAGTGATTCAGAATAATTTCTCCTTGAATTTTTATCAAATGCTTTATTTTTTTTACTCCCCCTGCCCCCTCTTCCTTTTCCTTACAGGAGAGGACATTTGGGTCTTTGCCTCAGAAGTACTGAGCAATGCTCTCTCATGGAGCCGTCACTCCAGAGCTCAGTAGAATGAGACCATTCACTGTAGAAACCCACCTGGACAGATTTGGGGTCAAGGTGGGGGCCTATCTCTTTAAGAGAGTTAGGAAGTGAGCAGCCAGATGCTAGCTGCTGACAATGCAAGAGAAATTTCAGAGATGAAAACTGTCTTTTGAAGATGGGAGAGAACATAATGGAACTCCTAGAGGAGGTAAGTGACTTGTTAGAAGGAAGCTCAGTTCCATTTCTTAAGGAAGCCTCAGAGCCTGGTTCTGTCTTCAGTGGTCTTACTAGCATTTCATGCTGTTGCTGCAGCCACACCTATTCTAGGATGAATGAGAATGGGCTTTCTTTTGCCCTGGCCTGGCAGACTGTGAGGTTTTGAATATTCTGTGTGGTTACCTGGAAGTGGTAGGAGTGGGAGGGATTCCCAGCTTTAGTTCTGGTGCCCAGCAGGTGACCATTTAGGGACCAAGATGTGGTAAAAAGGTAAAATTTCTGTAGAGTACAGCAGAGGTTTATTTTTCTAAAAGAGTTTGCAGGATTTTTGTCTCTTACCTCAAATTATATATTATTGATTTTTTTTTGTCTTTAAACTTTTATTTTTCTGGGTTTTGTTTTGGTGACACTTGATATATTTAACACCTATTTATGTACTCCCATCTCTTTTCATATAAGTCTCTTACCAAGACTGTTGATTGAATGGTCAGAACACTTGCAAATTAAAAGTCTGATACGTACTTTTATTAGTGAAGGTTGTCCTGAGATAGCCTAAAGTGTGTCCCTTGAGCTCAGAATTTAGCCTTGAGATGATGGCATGGCCCAGTTTCAAGTTATCCTATATAATCCTATATAATAAAAGTATAATATGCAAATCAACCTAACTGCAAAAAGACCGGTCACTATGATGCGCACTGACCACCAGGGGGCAGGTGCTCAATACAGAAGCTGCCCCCTGGTGGTCAGTGCGCTCCCACAGGGAGCCTCTCCTGCCTCTGCTGCAGGCAGGCAGTAAGGAGCGAGGGGTCGTGGACTGAGAAAGCGCAGGCTGGGCTGAGGGACTCCCCACCCAGTGCATGAATTTCATGCACCAGGCCTCTAGTACAGTTATAATTGCTTTCTACAAACTCGGCACTGCTTTAAGGCATGTAAATAGCAGCCAGGTTAGCAGCCCATTTATGGCCAGCTGTAGCCCAAGTACCAATGAGGGAGGATTCCAGAACAGTCATTACCACACCTGACAGTGACTGCAATCCTCTGGAAGGTATTTCTTTACTGGTAACAGGTGGGCACCTCTGGGGCTTCTGGGACAGATCCAGCAATGGGAATCTGAGCATATGGGTAGCCCAGAGGTGACCTTATCCCCTCACTAGAGAAACCACTCACCAGGCCTGAGAGTCAGCAACCTAAAAGAATATTAACTGAGGCTGATATGGCAAATGCAAGTGTTAAAGATCATCCACAGGCCTAAACAATCATGATAAAGTCAGAATTTTGTTTAGACAGATGATTTATAGACTTCATTGTGCATCAGAATCACCAAAAGGACTTGCTGGGCCCCACCTGAGTTTCTGATTCAGTGGCCTGGAGACTATACTTTGAAATTCATTGTTTTTAATAATTGAGAACAGACACAGGGTGTTCCAAAAAAATGTACACACACGCTCTGAAGTATAAAATTTTAATGTTTATTAAAATACATTTCATCTTCAAAATTGAGCCATTAGCTGTTAAAGTGTGTACTTTTTTTGAGGACACCCTGTACATACAAAAAAACAAGCTCACTGGCTCATTAGCTGCCTCTGTGATTCTTGTTATCTTACTGCTTAGAGTAGGCCTTTAAGTCACTCACACAGGCCAGCATTACGTTTCCTGAATTGAGCTGTGCTAAGTGTAACTGAGCATCATCCTTGGGCCTTCAGGCTTTCCCCGATGTGGCCTGCTCCTCCCACCTCACTCAGAGCTGGGTGTCTGAAGTAGCAGCTGCTAACCTTGGAGCTCAACTTCCGGAGGCAGGACTTTTGTTCAGCCACCCCTACTGGGTGCAGGAAGTTGGTTCTCGGGCACTGAGAACATCCTGAACCTCTATAGTATAAATGAGATTTAAAGGACAAAGATTAAAAAAAAAAAAAGGCCTATGAGAATGAGATTAAGGTAAATAGCTCAGATGTAGAAACTTGAAGGAGTGACTGAAATCATCTACGGGGGAGGGAACAACATAGGCACCTCTGACTGGGCAGAAGCGCGATTGCACAGTGGTCCTTGAGAGACACCCCCATGGGACTTAATCTGAGTAAAGGCTCCTCATCGGCTTGACTGTCACACAGCAGACCCCTCTCGGCCCAGAGACTCACCCTTGGGTCAGAGATCTCGGAACTTTCCCCAAGAATACCCAAGTATGCAGACAGTATTTCAAACAGGGTTCACTGAGTACCTTTTCCTTCCCCAACAACCTGAACCTCTGTACACACCACCCAAGTAGAAAACCCACAACTTTTATAGGCTCTTAATTCACATTATCAAGGCAGTGCATGATTGGTCAAAAATCAATGGATCATTTAGAGACATGGAGAATGCTTCTGTTGTGAGCCAAGTCACTCCTCCCCCCCAGCTCCCCAGCCCTAACAAAACCACCACCTAGTTTAGTAGGGAGTACTGGTGAGTAGAAGCTTATCCTACACCTTTCAAGGGAGTGGCACAGAAGCCAACACCGTTGCCCTCCTCACGCTGCAACACTGGGCAGTGCTAGGTGACGTCGACCAGTACAGCTGTACCCAGCTCCAAGCCCACCCCGAGCCTTCTACAGGGAAGAATCAAGGTGAAAAGAACAAGACAGAAAGCCTTTGGTAAAGAGTTTATTTTAAAAAGCTCTAGTGTTCTGCCCCCACCCTTGGCTCCTAGAGTTAGGGTCAAGAGTTACCTGCACAGGACCGAAGGCAGGGAGGTGCAGGGGGTGGGGCTGGGTTTCTGTGGGAGCGCCCCACCTCATCTATTGTGCATTTTTAAGGAGATGGCAGTCCAGCTCCTAGTGGTAAGAAAATGTAGACTCCCAAGATTCATGTTTTAACTTTACTCACAAGTTAAACAATGTCATTTGCCTCTGTCATGATTTCTCAAACCACAGGCTTAGAGATGCTGGGATAGCAGCAAGTGGGGCTCAAGCCCCCACACATAATTTCATTTAGTATCCAAGTAATAAATGCCAACTCTTCTGCTCCAGGGCTGGAGTCTCTAGGCTTTTCCACCGTAATCCTGAATCAGGCGAACCCTCCTCCTTCTTCTAAGACTCAGGGTGGCGAGCAGCCAGGCAGCCACATACTTACTTCACATGTAAGCAGGAAGCCTAATTTCAGATTCAGCTACTCCTGCACCAGCAGGGGTCAGTCAGCACTGGGCACTTTGGGGTGGCGCTGGGCTCTGGGCCTCCTCCTGAGGCAGTCAGGTGGGGTGCCAGGGTTCTGGTGAGACTTCAAGGCAGGGCCACTTCTCAGTCCTAGCTCTGGGCCAGCACAGTCCCCCGGTTTGGCTGCACCAGCTCACAAGCTCTTAGCTGGGGTTCTGGCACCTGGGGCTCAGCCAGAAACAGATTGAACAGTGTTGCTAATTCTTCAGCAAAGTCCTGCAATAAGCAAAAAGATGACAGAAAAGGCAGACACGTAATTCTGGATAGTTCATTTCTACTAAAAATCACAAATATGAAGCCCTAACATATTTCCTAACTGCCTTCTACACTGAAATGGCCTTGAAACCTCACCCCATTAAGTATTCTGGGAGAGTAAACTCGGCCGGGAGGCTCAGAACCATCTAGTGAGTCCTTACTACCATCCAAGTACTCATTATGCACATTATTTTTCATCTTGACAAACCCTAGGAGGTATGAATTATTTCCATTTTATGGTTAAACTGAGATGAATTCTTTGCCCAAATCACAACATTAAGTACTAGACGAGATTAAAATTCAGGTTATTAATTAAAAAACCCACACTCACTATGCCATGCTCCTTTCCAACTATACCTGCCTTCCATCTTCCCTTCCTCCACTGACACGGTCCTTCATACAGTAGCTGCTCAAATGTGAAGAAGGCCCACCAGAACAGCCACTCCATTTTAGGGTGGTCCTGAAGACACTTGACAAAATCCACTGAGCTTTGGAAAGATGCTAAGAATGCCAGGCACCATCACTTGCCCCCTTTCAGGATAAAAGGGACATATGATACCTGTTCTCTTTCTAGGTCAGAGAAGATGAGGGCACCTTACCTCTGGCCACTGGGCCTCATGGAGGCTGTCCAGGCAGGCCTCTATCTCCTTCCGTCCCATCAGACCTTTCTCTACCAGCTCCCGGAGTAGGAACAGCAGCAGGTCCCACTGCAACACACAGGCAGCAGGTCAGGGTGCTAGAAGGACTAGTGACCCTGACTGATTCAAAGGACAGAGCTGCTGAGGAGGGAGGAGACCTGAGGTTAACCTCTAGGGGAGTTCATTTCGGCACGGAACAGAAATGAGCAAGCTGCCAGAAAAGGAGGAACAAAAGAAGCAAGCTCCTAACATTCGGGGTGAGGGTGGTGGGTATAAAAACGACCTCAGAGGGCTGAGAAGCCTGTGTGCCCCCATCCACCCACCTCTCTGACTCACCTCCCTTGGCCGAGTGTCTGCCAGAAGCCCCACGTTTCTTGGGCTCAGCAGGAGCTGCAGAGGAACAGGCACCTGAAAGTCATCCTTCCACAGGGAAAGCAGCATGTGTAGGAGCCTTCGAGCCTGCCCTCTCTCCAGCCGGTGTTGTGCCGGGGGCCCTAGTACAGGAATTTGGTCTGCAACTATGGGGAGAAAGGAAAGCCAAGCTTTAAGAAATGCAACAGGGTTACCTGGCCTGCCCCTGGGAGAAGGAAGAGCAGAAGGAAGTGTTGAGTTCTAATCTTGCTTGCACCCAACCCTGAGATTGGAGGATTTGGCAAGAGTGAGATGACAGAAGACATACCCAGGAGGGATGCTAACTCCACAGAGCACTTGGCCAGATGCTGCTCGGCAGGTGGGCACAGGAACTGGGGGAAAAAGCAAGGAGACCCTGGATGTTAGCACTATCCTTAGAGTAGCAGCCCTGAGCCAATGTGGCTCTGGTTATTAGGCACGTGCAAGGACACACAAAAAGAGCATGCTGCCATGTCTTAACCTGGCGGCACCGCAGTGTCTGACCCAGCTGGCCTAGGAGCTGCTCCAGATGCTCTGGGGACACTCCTTCCTCAGGGTCTCGGGGCCCCACAGCCACAGAGAGCACATCCTAGAGAGAGCAGGGGCAGGAAAAGTGAGGCCAAAGAGAATATGGCTTGGGGGGGCTCAACCAGTGGAGAGAGGCAGAGGAAAAGGAAGGCAGGGCCCCTGGTTGAAGTGACTGGGCCAAGGTGCCCTTAGACTGGAGGCTGGAGCAGGACAGCACAGCTGGGAGAAGCAACCAAGGAGACAACAGAGGGGACAGATGGAGCAGGTAAGCTGAGGAACATGCTGCCAGAGTTCAAGAGACAAAGCCATACCTAGCCGCTTCCCAGAGAGCATCTCATTCTGAAAGAGTTTAGGGGAACCATTCTACAGTGTACAACATGGTATTTTCTGTCCTTTATGCTTGTCTGTCCACCTCAGCAGAGTCGAGGTTTCAGTATAGAAATCCTCTGTATATTGAAAAATAGTAGCTAATGGGCGTGTAGTCTTTCCTTCTCCCTCCTATATACTCTTCCCTGTTTCAGGCATTCCTTAGTCCCTAGTCCACATCTTTACTTCTACACTACTCTCCTAGACCAGGGAAAACCAGTAAATAGTTGAGGCTTCGCAGGCCATGAGGTCTCTGTCCAACTACTCAGCTCTGCGCGGTAGCACAAAAATAGCCCCAGTCAATTCGTAAATGAACAAGTGTGGGTGTGTGCCAGTAACACTTTACTTACAAAAGCTAGATTTGGCAAGGGCTCTTTGCTGACCTTGGCTCTAAATAGTCTTTGATTTTTTTTTTTTTAAACAACTGTTTTAGTTACTGTTGACTTTTTAAATGTATTTTTATTGATTACGGAGAGGAAGAGAGAGAAACATTAATGATGATAGGGAATCATTGGTTGGCTGCCTCCTGCATGCCCCCTACTGGGGACCGAGCCCACAACCCAGGCATGTGCCCTTGACCGGAATCCAACCAGGGACCCTTCACTCCACAGACTGATGCTCTATCCACTTAGCCAAACCGGCTAGGGCTAATCTTTGATTCTTTAAAATCAACTTAAGAGCACTGATAGATTATTCTTATTGCCTATAACTAAATAAGCATTAACCTCCCACTTAGAACATTTCTGAAATCACATCCCAATACCAGGTGACTGCCCCTTAAATATTCCTACTTCACTGGACAGCTACTTACCACCATCTGTGGAATATGTATCTAGTAAAAAATTTTCATATCTACCCTTTCCCCCTTTCAGGTGATTCAAATATCAAAAGTCAAAAAGCAATTAGGAAAGCCATTCAATTCAACCCTGTCCTACCTTATCCCACTCAGTATCAACAAAACGGAAGTAGCTGGAGAACACAGAGAGCTGCGACAAATACTAGAGCAGATGTGAGAGAGGAGGGAGGCCAGGAAAAGAGCAGGGAGTGGGGGAGGAGCTGAAGGGAGTAGGGAGCTGTGTACTTTGATCTCGGAGATGAGGTGGGAGGGGAGGGGAGCATGGTGCTCACAGGCACGGGAGCAGCCCCTCCGGTCCCCCCGGACAGCCGGTTCCGGACCCTGGGCTCGAAGCATGCGACTCACTGCCGCTTTCACCTCTCTCCTGATCAGTGCTGCAGGTCAGAGAGAACAGAAATGGTGTCACCGGAGCTGCCCTGCATGCCTACCCATGCCCTTCGCCGTTCCCAGCGGGCTCTGAGTCCCGTTTCCCCCAGATGGCCTCCAACTTCCTGCCAGTCCACTTCTGAAAAACTTGGGTCAGCCGCTCCCCTTGCTTGGGCCTTACCTGTGATGTTGGCTGACAACCAAGTACAGGCTTTCTCTATGGCAAGCCCCACAGCAATGTTCTCTGCGCTGCTCAGAACCTGTGAAAAGAAGGACTGCAGAGTCGGGCCAGGGAAGGACTGGGGATGATGACGAAAGCCCAAGTCCATGACTGACCCACCTACTGCCAGCAGCCTCGCATTCATGGTCACGAGCACACACCTCCCACACCACCCACCCAGCCCGCTAGCTCCAGGCCTCCTTCCTACGTACGGCTGCCGGAGTCTCCTCAGGGAGCAGTGCCCGCACGGCACCAGGGCTCTTCTTCTGGCAGAATCTAAAAGGAGACAGGAGGGTCAGCCTGACCCACAGAAGGATGTGTCCTGAGTGCACCAATCATGTAAGCGGGGAGGGCTCTGCCTCAGGGAGAAGCACTGTCAGGCCCCGGGTCCCACCCAGATGCTGGGAGGAACAGGAACTCCAACCACCTGCTCTTCAATTCGGACTTCGGGTCCCCAAAACTCTAAAGCCAAAAATAACTTACAGAGGAGGCAAAAAAAGAATGAAAAGAGTGGGGTGGGGAGAGGACGAGGAATAAAGGATATGAGTGTGAAAGGGCGGAAAAAGGTCAGAAAAATATAAGCCACGAGGGGAGTCCAGACAGACTGGTATCTCTTACTCCCGCCCCTGGGTCAATGCCTGGGCCCCATGGGGGCACAGCTGGGAACACAAGATCTCCAACAGCTGGCCTGGATCTCCCCCTTCCTGTCTCTGCGTCACCAGCTGCTCTTGAAGAAGCGACTCGGCCTGGCGCACCAGATCTGCCACCAGCGTGGCCCTGTAGCAGGGACAGCAATGTTTGGAGGTAGTTGGAAGGGTTGAATCAGAAAGGGGCTGCAAATTCAAGGAAATCTGGTCAGAACTAACTACAAAAACAGCAATTTCAGCCTCCCCGCATCCACCCTTGGCCCTTCCTCCCGAATTCCCCGCAACTGACTTTCCTCAATTTGGTAACAAGGTATTAGGAGTTAAAAGGGAAAAAATGGTAAGAGAATGAGACCGGGACTCTCAACACCTCCATTCCCAAACCCCTCAACCCACTCTCACTTGATATGTTTGACACAGTTAGAGCCAATTCTCTCTGCCACAAACTCCACAGTCCTGCGCAGGGAGGGGGGCTGGTTGTGGAAAAAGGCTTGGGCCAACTGTGCCTATGGGGAGAGGGAACGGTGCATGAAGGATTCCCTTTTCCCCACTGGGTGCCCCCCTGCCTCCACCCTGCCTCTCACCTGCAGCCCCTGGCTGGTCCGGAGAGGCTGGGCTCCCAGGCTGGTGGTGGTGGTGGGGGTGATCTTCCTTACAAAGCCCCCACTCCGCCCACTGCTGCCTGATACCCATGCAGCGAGCAGTTTGCGGAGCTCTCCTGCAGAGGGAAGACCAAGTACTTAGTTCCAAAACCCTCTCCCCGAGACAAAAAGCATGTTGAACTTTAAGAATTTGTGGAGTCAAGAGGCACCTGGGGAGTGCCCAAGAACAAACAATACATTAGGCTGTTGGGTACTCATGAAGGGACAGGCCAAGGATTAAGGACCAATGGGGGTGAGGGACAAGCATCCTCACCAATATAAGGACAGCAAGTGTAGAGTAGGTGCTGGTCCACCACAGGCACGCCATCCTGGGGGAGAGAACAGGCCAGAACTGGGACAGTCAGGTACAAAAATCACACAAGAGTTCAGTCTCTATCCTGGCTTGTCTCCTTTATTCCTGTGGACCCTATGGCTCTGGCTGGACCCCAACACTTACCAAACCATGCTCTGAAGTTTTTGTATCCATCTCAAAGACATTCACTTGACCCTCTTCCACAAAGAACAGGTCCTCAGGGACTGTGGGGATCTGACGAGATTAAAGCAGTACAAGCTCTAGTCAGTACTTCAGAGCTCCATCACACCTCCGACCGAATGGTTTCAGGGTTTAGGCAACCTTCCTCTGAAACTATAGTAATTCCCATACCTCCTCTGGACCTTCATCTTCTGGCCCCACCCTTGATCAGACTCAGACATTCTCCCCATCTCCAGCCGCAGTAGTCTCTGCCCTCCTTTCCCAATCTGGACTCTCACTCCACCAACCTGGAAAAGCCAGCCCAGAACAGCAAGCAGTAACAGCTTGTTCAGGAAGCACATCTCCCCTTCACCATCCTTAGACAAAACCAAGCTCCTAAAAGGTAAATGAGGGTATCAGTGGAATCTGTGCAGAGAAAGAAATGACGTGAAGTAAAAGGAAGCTATGGCTGGGAAGGGAATTCCCAAAAGCAGACCCAAAAGGGACTGCTGTGGTGCAGGCGACCAGGATCTCCTCAGTGCCCCTCAGATCTGCACTCCCTCTCAGCTGACGCAACGTGGGAACAGAAAAGGGCAAGTAACTACCCAATGTCTTTCCTTGAGGACCAAACCCAGCCTCCCCTGAGGTGCTGTGATGGCTATGGTACTGTACAGGAAGCACAGGCTGTGCATTCTCCTCATACACAGAAATCTCAGCCACATTCTCCCCGCACCATTTTCAGCCTTGCCCCTTCTCTACTCACCGGTGTAGGTGTAGCAGGAGAGTGAAGATGCTGCGGTAATAGTCCAGCATGGGAACAATGTGGTCAGCCAGAGAAAGGAACTCTACCAGCCAGGGCACTGTGAGCACTGCTCGGTGGGCCTGCAGCCCCTGCTGCAGCAGAGTGCGTACATCCAGGACTGGGGGCACCTGGCAGGGCCAGAATTTGATCAGCAGGTCTCAAGGGGAATAGGACGTGTACTCTAATGCCAGTGCCCTGTGGCTCTTTCCAGCTCCCACCTTACAAGAGCCCCTATTCACCTGGCTTCTTAGGGCCAGAATGGAGTCCTGGAGCTCACGGGTTGGGGGTGGTTCAGGACCCCGATATGGCAGGAAAGCCACAAAGCCCAGGAATTTAGCCAGAAGCCTCAGGCTGAGCAGCACCACAGCAAACTGCCTCCGTTCACCCTGCAGGAGATCAGGGAGATAAAAGGTCCTAAGCATAAGGCTTCTAGAAAAAAGTCCAAATCTGTTACTAAGTTCTTGAAAATACCCATTCCCTCTTAGGTCAGAACCCCTCCCACTCCCTTGTTCTTCTTTCTAACCTGCCAGTCCACATCTGCCTCTCCATCTTCATCACTAGGCTCAGGCTGAGGCAGGACAAGGCCGTTGAGCTCCCGAATCTTCAAACTCAGACTATCCATGAGATGCTGATTAAACTGGAAGCTAGGACGGGGAGCCAGAAAGAAAAAAGTTGTAGGAACAGTTGTAGGAAGAACCAGAACAGAGAAGATGTGCTCCAGACAGAAAGGCTCAGAGATGGAAGGCCAAGGAACAATGAGGTTTCTCACGTGGGTAAAAAAACAAGATCTTCAGATGGCAGGGTAGGTAAACACTGTGCTTGCCTCCTCTCTTGACCACATAAAAAGTACAACTAAAATACAGAATCATCATCACTGAGAACCACCTGAAGACTAGCTGAAGTCCTACAACTAAGGATATAAAGAAGCCACTTTGAGACTGGAAAGAGGGTGGAGACACGGAAGGGGCTGGTCCCACACCCACAAGTGGTGATTAAAAATCAGGAAGGTTATCTCAGTTGGGAGATCCACCTTGATGAGCGAGGAGTCCCAGCCCCACACCAGGCTCCCCAGCGCTGACAAGCGTCCCTGTAACTTCCGGCTGTGAAACTCAGCGGGACTGCATCCCAGGGAGACAGAGGCTGCTGAAGTGCTAGGCATTCCTCTTTAGGAGCCAGTGCACAGACTCACTCACAAATTCACTCCCTCTGGCTCCAGCACAAGGGCAGCAGCTTGAAAAGCTCCAGGGACATATGGAGAGGAATTGAATTGACCAGCTTCAGGGCTGGAGGCGGGAGAGGTCAGGCAGCTCTGTCCAGGGATGGAGATGCTGACAGGCACTACTGTTCCTTTCTTGGGCTCTTCCCCCACCCAGCCGGAAATCGGTGTTCTCCATTATCTGGGCTAACATAGTTCACTGGCCCTGAAGATCCCCTGAGACCCCAATTCACCCCTTACCCGTATGCATGGCTCAGGCCACTTCCAGTAGATTTTCCACACAAGTGACCTGCCTTGGCTTGTGCTACAGACTTTCCTAAACTCTCTCAAAGGTCCACAAAACCCAAACATGCAGAGCTTGGCCTTGGTATGCCCTATACCTCTTGCTAAGCAATCTCAAGCCTGGCATAATTGGAAGCCAGTCTTAGATGGGAACATAGCTCCACCAAAGTGGCCAATGCCAAGAACAAGTGGCGGCAGGCCTAAGCTCAACTGTGATGTCCACCAAAGGGCGCTGATAGCAGCCAGCCTCCGGTTCACAGCATAACCTCTCCCAAGCACCACGAAACCCAGCACAAGTGGGAACCAAACAGGTCACTTTGTAGCTCCAAGCCAAGAACAAATGGCAGCTGACCTTGGCTGCTCTGGGGCCCCTCCTAAGAGGCTCCAGAACCAACACACTAGATTAGATGGGTGACTTCAGATCACAACAGAGCACTAGCCAACTAGCTCCACAAACAACACACTTAAAGGGGGGACTTGACTGGAACCAGAGCACTGCTGAAGTGACACTTGCTCTGCGTCGTCAGCTCCACATAAAAGCTATTCACTGTAGTCATGGCCAGCCCTCACAGCCAGTCAGACTGAGGGTCAATCCCACCCCACTGATGGGCCAACAATTAGGGCTTAATTACAACAGGAGGACACACACAACCCACACAAGGGACACCCCTGGAACTAGCTCAGGTGGGTGAGGAGACTGTGCTACTGGATTTCACAGGACACCTACTACATAAGGCCATTATGCCAAAACAAGGAGACATAGCAAATCTACCTAATATATAGAAACAAACATAGAGAGGCAGCCAAAATGAGGAGACAAAGAAACATGTCCCAAATGAAATAACAGGAAAAAATATAGAAAAAGAACTAAATAAAATGGAGACAAGCAATCTACCAGATACAGAGTTCAAAACACTGGTTATGAGAATGCTCAACAGGGCCCTGGCCAGTGTGGCTCAGTTGGTTGGGAGTCATCTTGCACACTGAGAGGTTGCTGGATTGATTCTTGGTTAGGGCACGTGTAGGTTTTGTGGGCTTAATTCCTAGTATAGGGCGTGCAAGAGATAGCCAATCAATGTTGCACTCTCACATAAATGTTTCTCTCTCCCCCCATCTCACTCTCAAAATCAATCAAAATACTTTTTAAAAAAGAATGCTCAATAGGGCAAGAAGGCCATGTAAGAGGAAGCCAAGTAGAGATTGGCTGTTTTAAAACCGACAGAGAGAGAGAAAAAAAAAAGAATACTCACTGAACATTGGGAAGAATAGATGAACTCAGTGAGAATCTCAATAAAGAGACAGAAACTATAAAAAAGAGCCAGTCAGAAATGAAGACTACAATAACAGAAATAAACAATACATTATAAGGAATCGACAGCCAATTAAATGTAGTAAAGGACTGAATCAGTGATCTGGAAGACATGGTAGGGGAAACACCCACTAGAACACCAAAAAGAAAAAAGAATGAAAAAAAAATTAGAATAGTTTAAGGGGCATCTGGGATAACATCAAGAGTAATCACATTCGTATCACAGGGGTACCAGAAGGATGATAAAGAGCAAGGAATTTAAAAGCTACTTGAAGAAATAATGATGAAAAACTTCCCTAACTTGGTGAAGGAAATAGACATACAAGTCCAGGAAGCACAGAGTCCCAAGCAAGATGAACCCAAAGAAGTCCAACATCAAGACATGTCATAATTAAAATGTCAAAGGTTAAAGACAAAAAGAAGATCTTAAAAACAGCAAGAGAGCCCTCACTGGTTTGGCTCAGTGGCTAGAGCATCGGCCTGCGGACTGAAGGGTCCCAGGTTCAATTCCGGTCAAGGGCATGTACCTTGGTTGTGGGCACATCCCCAGTGGGAGTTGTGCAGGAGGCAGCTGACTGATGTTTCTCTCTCATCAATGTTTCTAACTTTCTATCCTTCTCCCTTCCTCTCTGTAAAATATCAATAAAAATATATTAAAAAAACACACAAAAAAAACAGCAAGAGAAAAGCACTTAGTTACCTACAAGGGCATGCCCATATGACTGTCAGCTGATTTCTCAACAGACACTTTGCAGGCCAAAGGGATTAGCACAAAATATTCAAAGTAATGAAATGCAAAGACCTACCAATATATTACTCAATCTAGCTAGGCTATCATTTAGAGTCAAAGGAAAGACAGTTTCCCAGACAAGAAAAAGCTAAAGCAGTCCATCATCACTAAACCAGTATTATAAGAAATGTCAAAGTGACATTCTTTATTATTGTTTTTATTGATTTTAGAGAGAGAGGAAGGGTGAGTGAGAGAGAGACATCGACGTGAGAGAGAAACATCAATTGGTTTCCTGATGTGTGCACTTTGACTGGGAATCGAATCCACAACCTGGATATGTTCTCTGACCAGAAATCGAACCAGCAACCCACCGGTGCATGGGACGATGCTCAGTCACCTGAACCATACCAGCCAGGGCTCAAAGGGACTTAAGAAAGAAAAAAAGATGAAGATATGAATTAAAAATAAAATAGGAAAGAAAAAAATCCTCACTGACAAAAACACTAAAAATTGGTGGATAAACCAACTATAAAGCTAGTACAGCCCTAACCAGTTTGGCTCAGTGGATAGAGCATTGGCCTGTGGCCTCAAGGGTCCCAGGTTTGATTCTGGTCAAGGGCATGTACCTTGGTTGCGGGGACATACCCAGTAGGGAGTGTGCAGGAAGCAGCTGCTTGATGTTTCTCTCTGATCGATGTTTCTCTCTCATCAGTGTTTCTAACTCTCTATCCCTCTCCCTTCCTCTCTGTAAAAAGTCAATAAAATATATTTTTTAAAAAGGCTAGTACAAAGGTTAAAAGGCAAAAGAGGGAAGATCATGTGCAATTACAATTAGGGAAATACACAAACACACATGCAAGGGAAGTAAAAAAGAATGACAAAAACTTAAATGTTAAGGGGGTGAGTAAAAATTATAGTGATTTTAAAATATGTTCAAATGTAAGTGACCATGAACTTAAAATAGACTGCTATAAATATAGTTTGGTATATATGAAACACATGTTAACCCTAGACCAAAAATCTACAGGAGATATACAAGATACAAAGAGAAAGGCATCCATGTACAATATTATAGAAACTCCTCAACATGCAAGTAGAGAGGAAGAGAAAAAGAACAGAGAAGAACTACAAAAACAATCAGAAAACAACAAAATGTTGCAATAATTACATATCTATCAATAATTACTTTAAATGTACTAAATGCTCCCATCAAAAGACAAAGGGCAGCTGCATGGACACATGGACACACACACACACAAGAAAAGAACCAGTACATATGCTGCCTACAAGAGACCTACTTCAGATCAAAAGACACAAAGTGAGCTCAGCTGGTGTGGCTCGGTGGTTAAGTGAGGACCCATGAACCAAAAGGTTGCTTGTTTGATTCCGTCAGGGCACATGCCCGGGTTGTGGGCTGGATCCCCAGTAGAGGTCTGCAGGAGACAACTGATTGTTTCTCTCTTATCAATGTTTCTATCTCTCCCTCTCCCTTCTTCAGTCTCTAAAACTCAAAAAGGACACAAATGGAAAGTAAAGGGATGGAAAAGTTTTTAATGCAAATGGAAACCAAAAAAAAAAGCTGGAGCAATAATACTTAGACAACCTAGACTTTAAACAAGGGCTGTAACTAGAGACAAAAAGGGCATTTAATAATGATAAAGAAGTCAATCCATTAAGAGGGTATAACTCTCGTATACATCTGTGCATGAAACACAGGCTCTCGTATACATAAAGCATGACAGACATAAAAGGAGAGACAGACAGTAACAGTAATGGTATGAGAATTTAACACTTCATCAACATTAATGGATATACCTTCCTGACAGAAAATCAATGAAGAAACAGTGATTTTAAATAAAACAAAGAAACAGTGACCTTAAATGAAACAAAGAAACAGTGACCTTAAATGAAACAGATGGATTTAATTGATATTTTCAGAGCATTTTAACACAAAGCAGAATTTACATTCTTTTCAAGTGCACATGGAGCATAGTCCAGGATAGACTACATGTTAGGCCACAAAACAAGTCTCAATAAATTTAAGAAGACTGAAATCATGTCAAGATCTTCTCTGATCACAATGGTATGCAACTATAAATTAATTACAGGGGAAAAAGTAAAAAATACATAAAAACATGGAGGCTAAATCACAAGTTACTAAACAATGAATGAGTTAACAATTAGATCAAGGAAGAAATCAAAAGATACCTTGAGTCAAATGAAAATGAAGACAAAGATGACCCAAAAAGTCTATGGGACACAACCAAAGGAGTTCTATGAGGAAAATTTAGGTCTATGTCATGAAATAAGAAAAATTTCATATAAACATGGATTCAAGGTTGATTCAAAATCTGTAAATGAATTGTGATACATCACATAAATAAAATGAAGACTAGATGTCATATAATCATTTCAATAGATGCAGAAAAAGCATTTGATAAAATCCAACTTTCAAAGTGAGATAGAGGGAACATACATCAACATAATAAAGGCCATCTATAATAAAGTGTAATATGCTAATTAGACTGAAAGTTCTTCTGGAAGAAGCCAGGGCTGCAAGGGAAAGCCTGTCCTGAGTGCCTATTGGCAGCAGGAGGGAAGCCTGGTTCTGGGTGCCTACTGGCAGCAGGAGGGAAGCCTGGTCCTGGGTGCCAGAGGAAAGCCGGTGCCAGCAGCCAGGGGAAGGAAGGCCTACTCTTGCACAAATTTCGTGCATTGGGTTTCTAGTATATAATAAACCCCCAGCTAACATCATACTCAACAGTGAAAATCTGAAAGCTTTTTAACATCTTGAAAAAGATAGGGATGTCCACTTTCACCACTTTTATTCAACACTATTGGCCCGGTGCATGAAATTTGTACACGGGGTCCACCTTAGCCTGGCCTGCATCCTCTCCAATCTGGCATCCCTCTCACAATCCAGAACCACTGGCTCCTAAGCGCTCACCTGCCTGCCTGATGGCCCTAACTGCTCCCCCTTCCTGGCCTGATCCCCCTAACTGCCTATCTGGTCTCCCCTCCTGGCCTAAACCTCCTAACTGCTTATGTGCTCTCCCTTCCTCTCTGCGCCTTCAGACCCTGGCGCAGGACTGCTGAGAGCTCTCCGCCAAGGGCCTGCCCCTGTCCTGACGCACCCCCTTTAGGCCTGTGCGTGCCTCTGCCAGGGGGGCTGCCCCCTGCGGCAGCCTCATGTCCCTGTGCATGTGTAGCCTGGTCATGACTGTGACACCGTCAGGACCAATTAGCATATTACCTCTTTACTAGAAGCCCGGTACACAAAATTCGTGCACGGGGGGTGTCCCTCAGCCCAGCCTGCACCCTTTCCAATCTGGAACCCCTCGAGGGATGTCCGACTGCCCGGTTAGGCCCAATCCTCCAGGACATCCCTCCAGGCAGTCGGACATCCCTCTCACAGTCCAGGACTGCTGGCTCCCAACTGCTTGCCTGCCTGCCTTCCTGATTGCCCCTAACTGCTTCTGCCTGCCAGCCTGATCACCCCCTAACCACTGCCCTGCCAGCCTGATTGATGCCTAACTGCTCCCCTGCCAGCCTGATTGCTCCTAACTGCCCTCCCCTGCAGGCCTGGTCACCCCTAACTGCCCTCCCCTGCAGGCCTGGTCCCCCGCAACTGCTCTCCCTTGCAGGCCCGGTCGCCCCCAACTTTCCTCCTCTGCCAGCCTGGTCACCCCTAACTGCCCTCCCCTGCAGGCTTGATTGCCCCCAACTGCCCTCCCTTGCAGGCCTGGTCCCTCCCAACTGCCCTCCCCTGCTGGCCTGATTGCCCACAACTGCCCTCCCTTGCAGACCTGGTCCCTCCCAAATACCCTCCTCTGCTGGCCAACTTTGACCACATGGGGGCAGCCATCTTGTGTTTGAGTGACAGTAAATTTGCATATTACTCTTTTATTAGATAGGATAGAGGCTTGAAGCATAGGTGGGGGCCAGCTGGTTTGCCCTGAAGGGTGTCCCGGATCAGGGTGGGGATTCCCTTGGGGCGTGGGGCAGCCTGGGTGAGAGGCCTGTGGTGATTTGCAGGCCGGCCACACCCCACGGCAACCCAGGCTGAGGCCCTGGTATCTGGGATTTATTTATTTTCTATAATTGAAACTTTGTAGCCTTGAGTGCCAGGGTGTGTGGGAAGCCTGGCTTCCTCCATTGCTGGGGAAACCCAAGCCTCCTGCTCACTCCATGGCCCAGCCATCTTGGTTGGGTTAATTTGCATACTCTCTCTCCTGATTGGCTGGTGGGCGTGACTTGTGGGTGTAGCGGAGGTATGGTCAATTTGCATATTACTCTTTTATTAGATAGGATTATACAGATAGTATTGGAAGTTCTTGCCAGAGCAGTGGGACAATAAAAAGAAATAAAAGGCATCCAAATCGGAAAGGAAGAAGTAAAACTATAATTTTTTTTGGAGATGGGATACTCTATATATAAAGAAACTTAAAGATTCTACCCAAGAATTATGAGAATAAATGAATTCAGTAAAGAATTAGCATACAAAATTAATATTCAGAAATCGGTTTCACTTTTATACACCAATAACAAACTATCAGAAAGAGAAATTAAGAAAAAAAACCCATATACAATACATCAAAAAATAATAAACACCTAGAAATAAATTTAACCAAGGATGTAAGAGACCCGTACTCAGAAAACTGTAAGACACTGAAGAAACTGACGAAGATACAAATAAATGGAAGCATATACCATGCTCATGGATAGGGAGAATTAACATTATTAAAATACCCATACTACCCAAGGCTATCTATAAATTCAATGCAATCCCTATCAAAATATCAATGGCATTTTTTTCCCCCACAGAACTAAAATAATTCTAAAATTTACATGGAACCACAAAACACCCCAAATAGTCACAGCAAGCTTGAAAAAGAAGAACTACCAGATATCAAACTAAACTACAAGCCTATAGTAATCAAAACAGCTTGGTACTAGCATAAAATCAAACACATGATCAATGAAACAGAATAGAGCCCAGAAATAAATCCATGCATATATGGTCAATTAATCTATGACAGAGGAAGCAAGAAGATACAATGAGGTAATGAGTGTCTCTTCATTACATGGTGTTGAGAAAACTGGACAGATCCATGCAAAAAAAAGAAACAAGAAGCTGGACACTTTCTTACACCATATACAAAAATAAACTCAAAATGGATTCAAGGCTTAAATGCAAGATCTGAAACCACAAAATTACTAGATGAAAAACAGGCAATAAACTCTTTGACATCACTTTTAGCAATATATATATTTTTTGATATGTCTCTTCAGGCAATGGAAACTAAAGAAAAAAAGAAACAAATGGAACTACATCAAACTAAAAAGTTTTGCACACAGAAGGAAACCATCAACAAAATGAAAAGACAACCTACTGAAAGGGAGAAGATATTCACCAATAACACATCTGATAAGGGGTTAATATCCAAGGTATATAAGGAACTCATACAAATGAACATCAAAAAAACCAAACCAATTAAAAAATGAGCAGAGGATAGACCTAAATAGACCTTTCTCCAAAGAGGACATACAGATGGCCAACAGACATGAAAAGATGCTCACATTTTTAAAACCTAAATGAAATATCACCTCACACCTGTTAGAATGGCTATCATCAAGACACAAGCAAGTGCTGGCTAGGATGTGGAGAAACAGGAATCCTGGAGTACTGTTGGCAGGATTGTAAATCGGTACAGCCACTGTGTAAAACAATAGGGAGGTTCCTCAAAACATTAAAAACAGAACTATCATACGACCCAGCAATTAATCCCACTACTGGGTATTTACCCAAAGAAATCCAAAACACTAATTCAAAAAGATTTATGCACCTGTATGTTCATTGCAGCATTATTTACAAATGCCAAGTATGGAAGCAACCTAAGTGTCCATTGGCAGACAAATGGATAAAGATGTGGTATATAGTGTAAATATAATGGGAATTAGCCATAAAAAAATAATAAAATCTTTCTAGTTGTGACAACATAGATGGACCTAGAGGGTATTATGCTAAGTGAAATAACTCAGAGACAAATACCGTATCATTTCACTAACAATATAAACAAACAAACTTACACAGAGAGCAACTGATGGTTACCAGAAGGGAGGGGTGTTGAGGATAAGGGTGAAAAAGGTAAAAGGATTAAACTGACAGTTATAAAAAAGTCACGGCATAGGAAATATCTATGGCTTCAGGTGGGTACTAAACTTATCCGGGTGATCACTTTGTAAGCTAATCACTATGTTATACACCTGAAACTAATATAATATTGGATTTCAACTGTAACTGGAAAATAGAGAAAGAAAGTGTGAACTAGAAGGAGCCCAGATATCACCCAGTCCCACCCTGTTATATTCCAGGAGAAGGAGAGAGAACTGTCTGCCCTTCTGGGAAGACTAACCTCTCCTGGGCCTCTGTCCCACTCACTGCAAGACATAGGAACCTTTACCTGCTGGCACTCAGGATGAAGTCCCTGAAGAATCCCTGGCAGCCTGGGAAGGAGGGGGGTGGGCAGGGCCCACCACTGCTCTGAGGGGCTGCCAGCCGTTCCTGTAGGCGCCGCAACCGTCCCAACTTGTCAGCTCCAAGCATACTTAACACATCTGGAGCCTCACCCAAGATAGTGCCCCCAGCACCACCAGGACTCTGACACATCTGGGGCAGTGGGGAGGAGAGAAATAATAATAATAATAATAATAATAATAATAATAATAATAATAATACACAGTAATTTTTTTTTAAAAAAGGATTGAACAAAATAAAGTAATAAACATTTATGGAATGCCAACAACCCTCTACCAGGTGCCACAGATACATTTTTTGAGATAGGAAGTGTGTTCTTGTTTTACAAGAACTGCAACTACAAGATGAAACATCTGCCTAGGGCCAATAGGGCTGGGATCTGAAACCAGGCTCATCTGAGTCTAAAGCCCACACTCTTTCTACCACAACAGAATTCAAGGGCCAGGAAGCAGTGAGAGGTTGGAGGCAGACAGGAAGGTATGGATGTGAGAGGAGGCCCAGGAGTGGGGGTGCAGGGATATGAGAGGCATCTTGGCTCCTCCCTGGCTGCCTGAGTTTCAACCACTACCCAAGAAGCAGAACTCCTGTTCACACCCCAGCCCAGGACTTGACTGGCTGCCCCCACAATCCAGCCATTACTTGACTGTCTTATCAGGCCTACTGTTCACTGTAGATTCGTCTCCTGCTGGAGCTATTACCTGGAGAAGTTGTTTTTGGAAAAGCCGAACAAAATGACTATGGCTGCAGGCTGCAGAGAGTTGACCCATCATGGCTCTGAGGAATAAGAGATGGGAATGGAGTGTGAGGGAAGGAGAAAGGAGGTAGACCTGAGAGAACAAGCCAATTCTTGGGCCTTTCAGCCCTTTACCAGGACCTTTGAGCAGACCTCTGCCATAGCGGGCCAACACAAGAAGGTAGGAAAAGGTAAGGGACACACAGTGAGATCCCCTCAAGGCTAGAGATACACTTAGCCAAACAAGAAATAATATCACCCCTCTAATCTTCAATCCTCACTGAGAGCCAATTAGCTTCAAGACCCACGTGGACGGTAAATCACTGGACAGAGGATATTCTTTCTGCATCCTAGTTACTTAGCTATGCAAAGTGATTGGAATTGCCAAACTAGACAATGGAGGTTGGAAAGGGTCTAACCAGTAACTTTGGCCAAAACTCAAGCAACTTGGAGCAAGAGCTTTTGCACTTTTCCAAGCATTCACCACCACAGAACAAGAATGGGTCATTTCTGAGTGGAAGGAGCTGGAGAGACAAATCCCTTCGAGTAGAGGCAGAATGGGCAGTAACTAGAGCGATTGAGGAGGACAGAAGGGGACAGAAGGTAACAGCTTCAGGATGGAAACAGTGGAGAAAAGCCTTCCTTCAATCAGCTACCAAGCACCACTGAGCCGCTCGCTGCTGGAAGCAAGCAAGACAAGATGACCAGTGTTTGAGCACCTACCTGATTCTGCTGCCCAAGCCCTTCTCAAAATCCCAGCCAGGCTCCTCATGGCGATCTTCCCACTCTCGAAGCACCTCATAAAATACATCCCTGAGAGACACACCAGAATGCCTGATGAACTGGGCACAGCTGACCTAACTCAATCCCAGAAGCACCTTCCCTAGCTCAGAAGAACTGATGACAGGACTACCCACAGCCCCATTCCTCGTGTTCCCCAAAGTTCTCTCCAGGATAACAATGCTCTAACCCAGTAGCAGCCCACCACATGCCTGACATACATCTCTGGCTACTGAAAGTTGATCAGCTTTCTAGGAAAATGACATAAATTGCCTATCCCAGAGTAAAAATGGTCTCTTTCCCTCCCCCAAATTCCCTTTTCTTATCACCTCTGTTTTTTAAAAGTATGAAAGGCTCGGTCACTGGAGAAGTTGGCACGATTGTCAGTTTCTGGCTGAAAGGAGACAGCTTGAACAGAGGGTGGCATCTCCAGAGAGACCTAAAATACGGCAATGACATTAGGAACAGAAGCCTGGAGAGTGTATGTTCAGAAAACTTCATCTCCTTATTCCTCCCCAGTTAGATCACAGGACCTGGTGTGAAGTGGGCCGCCTGAATTATGAAGCTGGGAAGGGTCAGCTCTGGGCCAGTCGACATCTAAGGTGGGGTCAGTACCTTGGCAACACTGCCCTCATAGGCTGCTCGAAGGCAGCCTTGCAGAGCTGGTGAGAAGCACAGCAGCCGCTCATTCTCAGCCAACAGCTTCAAGGTCCCTTTGTCCAGGTAGGAAAGAACTCTACAAGGTCAAGAGCATATATGAATATAATGGGACACACACTGCAAATAGGAAGCTGGCACCAGCATACCACACAGAGTACAGAGCATGGAGCAGGTATGTAAGGCAAAGCCACAGGCCAAGGATTAAGGATGATGAGAGTAAAAGGGGGAGGAAATGAGACCTTATGGAGCAGGGAGCAAGCGAGCAGGACAGGAACATGAGACAGTAACAGGACAAAGGTCAGTCACCAAGATCACAGCAGGCAGTTTGACTCTTTCACAGGCCAAGTTCATAGCCTTGACACAAAATTAAAGGGTTACATGTAGGACAAGATCCAGGGTCACTGCATACTTGTGTTAAGCACAAGCCCGTACCCCAACTGGCCAGAGAACCAAGTGGACAATGGGGACAAGGCTTAGATGCCTCAGCTGGAGAAACTCACTGAAACTGATGTTCCAAAACCTGCACCGCAAAGAAGACACAATCGTGCACACTCTGGAAAAGAGGGCTTTCCAGGGAATCTAGAATGACAGTATCAAGCTGTCAGTTAGAAATTATTCCATTTCTAGACCCTATTTCTCAAAAAAAAGGCTTGCTCACTGACCTAGGACTCCTGGACTGGGTTCAAGGTCACTTTCCTTAGCAACCACCATCCTCCGGGCAGTAAGGAGCTGAAGGACGAAGAAAAGCTCCAAGAAGAGATTTGGCACCAGGTTTTCTGGATATAAAAAGAAACCTCAATGCATTGAGCACCATTAAGAATCAAGGCTGGGGGGATTTCTCAGAACTTGGAAAATTTTGCAATATAATGCTTCTATTATACACCGACAATCTCAGACTGTAAAATAATCTGTAATGATCATATTTTAAATGTTTTTAAAGATTTAAAAAAAGAGTCCAGTCTCCATTCTACATGCCTTATCAATTCTCTTACCCTATAGTTCTATAAGTATCTCCGCTCCAGCACCCTTTGCTCTCACTCACCTGCAATGCATGAAGAATAGACAAGGGCTACCAGCTCCAGGCGCTGGCGGGAAGACACTTTGGCAGGATCAGCAGGTTCAGCTGTGAGGTTTCCTGTCCGGGTGGGCAGGGAAGACCCCGATTCTGGGGTAGGACAGGTGGAGGCAGGTGACTGCTGCAGCTGCTTAGAGCTACGGAGATAGATACCATGCGCACTCAGCCTGGCTTCCCTCCACAGCCAGACTCAGGTTCCTCCAGAGAGGACATCCGTAGGCCAGGAAACAGACCCAAGGCTCCCCGGGGGCAATCAGACCCCCCACAGGAAGGAAACTAACATCCCAGGCAGCAAGGCCATACCGCTCCTTCCTGAGCATCTCCCGCTCTTCTTGCAGACTTCTGCAGCCTGCGGTCAGGCCCTGGCCCCAAGGGCTAGAGTCCAGGACGGAGGGTTGGGAACTGGGGACACAGTTGATGGGGGGTGAAGTGAAGCAGGTCTTGGGCTTGGAGAGTGACCGCTCTTCGCTCACCGGAGTTGGGTTTATCCTCCGTGAAGGCTTCGTCCTGCTGAGAGTGGCCACAGGTTTTTCTTAAGTTCCCACTTCAAGCATCCTGGCAACAGCTGGAGACAACTCGCCCCTCATCATTGTAGTTATCCCATTCCCAACCGTCCAGCCATTCCCTCGCCCTACTGAGCCCTCAAGACTGGCTCCCCTAGCACAGCTTCTCCAGGGTGAGGGATGGTTCTCACCCTGCACTGCCGGGGGGCACCGAGCCCACCGGAGGGAACTCCTCCAGGTTGCTGAGATTTGGCGGATCGGAGCGCGCGCGGTTGGGGCTGCCGGGGCTGCCAGCAGCCCTAGGCCTGCGGCTCCCCGCCCAGAGCAGGCTCTCCCCGCTGACCCCCTCCTCCAGGCTCCCGGGGCCTCGGCCCCCGCGCTCGCGGGCCTGCCCCGGGCCCCGCCTCCTGCCCCCGCGGCGGGCTGAAGGGGCTTCGGCGGCGGCGCTCAAAGGCTCGGTCGGAGGGAAGAGCTGGCTGCGCGCCCCGCGTCCGCCCCGCGGCGGGCCCCCTGGCCTCCCGGGCAGGGCTGCCGAGGAGCCCGGGGTCTTGGCGGGGGTTGGGGGGCCCTGCGGGACGACACGGCTGCTCTGCTCCCTCAGGAAGTTCAGCAGGAACGGCACGAATTCCTTCCGCAGGGGCCGGAGTGAGCTCAGCGCGGCCGCCTCCCCGGCGTCACCCTGATGGAAAAGCGGCGGGAGAGTCAGCTGGGAGCCCAGGGCCGGAGCGGGGCGGCCCCCGTGGGAGCGCCCTCGGCCCGGCTGACAGCAATCACCCCAGAGGAAGGGGACCTCAGGGGCGGCATCTCCCGAGGAAGGCAGGCTCGGGGGCGTGTCGGCGCTGTTACCTCCGAACTCTGGTCGCTGCGCGCGATCCACCGCACGGCGGCTGCGACCGACACCTCCTCTCGCAGCAGCGACTCCAAAACGGCCGCCATCCCGGTCGGGGCACTCCGAAGCGATTGCGCAGGCGCAGGCGCGCCGCAGGCGGCCGGGGAGGGGAGGGGCCTGCGCTGAAGGGCGACCGTTGGACCGTGGGGCATAGGGGCGGGACCAAGGGGCGGGGCGGGGCGGGACCAAGGGGCGGGGCGGGGCGGGGCCGGGCTGGCGGGACTTCCCAGGCTGAGGGTGGCCCAGGCCTCCCGCCTGCAGGCCTGTGGTGTGGGAGTGCAGACGCCCCGCGGTGGGTGATCCCCCGCCAGAGGGGGTGACCTGCTGGACTGGGGGCGAGGCGGGAGAGACAGAGGGGCCGGGAGAGCGGCCGGACGGTGAAGGTGAACAACTCTCTCTGGAGAGAGACCCTGCCTGTATCTTTCTCAATAAGCATGCTTCTCTTTCAAGAGTTAAGTTTTCCAGACTTGCCCATCATCACCTTAAAAAAGTTACTATAGTTAGCCTCACCTCATTTGACCTTTTTACAAAGGCTGTTTTCAGTGCCCCCTGCCCACGCGGTACCCACAGGTTTTCCATCACTCACCACCGATGGCCCGATGGCCCGTTTAAACTAGAGGCCGTAATTCTTGCTGGGAGGCTTTTTATAACCCTCAGCCCACAAACTTCCGGTGCCTCGGGCTAGCCCCGCAGTCTATGTTTACAGTCCTTACACGTTGGAATGATGGTTTACACCAGGTTAATATTTCAACTACTTTGCAATCGAGATGTTAATAGGCCCATTCATGATTAGCTTTGGGAGCTTGAGTTATTTCTTATTTTGAAAAACATGAGAGCCAGCCCTTTGGAGTTGCTGCTCACTGAGAAATCAAGAAAGGGAAACCAGGTGGAGAAACACAGGGCACCAACACTCCAGGCCAAACCAAACCAGGAGGCGTGAGGCGGGGCGTGGGAATGCCTCCTCCGAGTTCCTCTAGCTCAAAAACCGGTTATGAGGAGAGGAGAGGGTGGTGCGGAGCAGGAGTCACTCTAGTGCTGGAAGGGATGCTTCCTTTGCAGAAGGAAAAAGTACCTTCTGCCAGATAGAAGGTGGACTGAAAGGGTGCTTTTATCTTTAAAACATATCTACTGATTTCAGAGAGGAAGAGAGAGATAAACATCAATGATGAGAATCATTGATCGGCTGCCTCGCACGCCCCCTACTGGGGATCGAGCCCACAACCCAGGCATGTGCCCTTGACTGGAATCGAACCTGGGACCCTTCAGTCCGCAGGCTGATGCTCTATCCACTGAGTCAAACCAGCTAGAGAAAGGGTGATGTTAATACTTGAAATTTTATTATGCAGGAATCCATCTCCTCATATCCTTGAACCCTAGTTTTCAGCTGCAGGGATCCTGATAGTTTGTCTTCAGTCCAGCACTTCTTTTCTAGGCCTCTGGATGTGGTACTGCATTTATAGCAACACTTTCTGCTCCCTCATAATCTTGGAACTTCTGGTGCCTTCAATAACATTATTAAATTAGAAAAATATTTCCCACTTTTGAAATTCAAGTCATCATACAAACAGAACTAGAGTTGCATGCGGAATGAATATTTTATTACTAGATTATAAAAATAAAATACAAAATAATTTTAAAACAGAACTTAAAACACTGTACAAAGCTTTAATATGATACAAATGGGAAAATTAAATAAATTACACTTTTATGTACAGATGACCCATACAAAAGCAATCCATGTTTCTGCCAATCCTCTATTGTCCTTGTTGCCTGAGCTAAAATGCATACAGAGGGCTGCTTGGAGGGGAAAGGGACACAGTACCACTGGAAGCATTTCCAAGAGAATTTCTCGTCACTGGCTTCGTGAAGAGGAGAAGGGAGAAAACTGGAATTATTAAAGTCCTCTATGCTAACGTATTTGTGTTGCTTGACAAGAGAGAATTCTTTTGGTTTGTGATTCAATCTGATTTAACAGGTGCCAATAGTTCATACTTTCAAGATTTGCTATCTAATGAAAAGCTAGGTATTTCCCCCTTCCCTCTTTTCCCTAGAAGCTGTCAATGTGTAAGTAAATGGCCTAATTAAATCGGGAAAGGAGTCAGGAAGGGGATAAGGGGCGATGTGTGAGGGAGAGGTGAGGAGGCGCAGGCCTGGGTCATCAGATCTGTTCTCTTTATTTGGTTCACCCAATTCAAGTTCAGAGCCCCAAGTGGCACACTGTTGCATTTCCTTTACCTTCCTATCTGTATTTCTGAATGCTTTTTATCTTAGTGAACTGATTTATCCATCTGAATGGTTTAAAAATAAAGTAATTTTAACAAGTCCCACGGGCATTTCCCTCCCTGGGTTGCTCTCCTAAAATAAATCACATTCAAGCTCTGGTAGCCTTGTTTACCCTTGTGGGTGAGTGAAGAACAACCCAGACAGACTCCAGGTACGTTGAAGTGCTGCACATGGAATTTTAAGAATTTAAACCAGTGGTCACCAACCCGTGGTTGGTGAGGTCCGAAAGGTTGGTGACCGCTGATTTAAACTGTACATTATGGGGGGAAAGCATCAGATGACAAGGGTAGTTTATACAAAAACATGGTTTACTCAATGTTTTTAACTGGGTGAGTGAACACTTCTGTACACAATATGAAATATTAAACTAATGAAAAGAAATAAAATTCCTATCCATCGTTAGCATGTAACGTTATGCCATCAGCAAATTCTACAGTCAAAGATCTGCCTCGGTGAATCCCCTTCTCTGGGTTAAGGAACCCAGAAGCCCTGGGTATCAGTATCACCAGTGATATACACTATGCCCAAATCTGTCACTTCCAATTAAAGAGGCAGACCTGGTTAAAGTTTCACATGGCAATGAAGAAAAAGATTTCACTTCTTTTACATGTCTCTTTAAGACCAAGAATCAAGCAAAGTCTAAGGAAATATTCAAATCATTACTGAATAAATGGTACTTGGCTATTCAGTTCTTGAGATTGTGTATAACCTCAAGGTGATCTTGATCTTGTCACATACTTTTCATTTTCTGATCCAGATTTGCTTAAGGGGAATAATAAAAAGTCAGAGCCAATAATCACAACTGAATTAGAAAATGTATTAATGGGCCAAGACTTTAATGACATCATTTCACATCCAGCCAGGGATTTTTAGGGATCGAGGTGTGCAGCATCCAAATTCCCCTTTACACGAATAGGGAGCCTTATCCCATGTCCTGGAGTTATCTCAGGACTAAAGGAATTCCCCATGTCCCTCTGGCAGTTCTCTCTAGCAAGGTAGGCAACAGAGTCCTCATGCTCTCAAGACTATCTGGATTAAATTTCTCATAATTCTAGAGGGACAGCTACGCTACTAATATCTAATGATCTGATGTTTCCACACTACTCCCACATCATTTAAAAATTTTTATAAGAGTTTATTTGAGCCAAAACTGAGGACAACTGCTGGGGAGCAAGATCTCAAATGCTCTACTTCCACATCCTTGAGGTCCACACCAGAGCTCTGTTGGATGAGACAGGGAAGTAGGATGTCCTACAACCACTTGGGGCTTCCACATGGACTAGAACCATCTTATTACCTTCTCTAAGTTACAGTCCAAGTATGCACCTATGGTTTCTGAACTTGGTAAATATTGATTTAAGAGGACTACCATAGTGGTTCCATTCCTTACTCCTGTAATACATTCATATTAAGACATAGATAAGTAACTGCAAATAAACGGTCTACAGAACCAAATTCAAGAAAGTTAAACAATGGCATTGTCAATCATTTTATCGCCACAGTAATACAGGTACTAAAATCTCTTTTTAGGCAAAGCCCCCAACACATCTGTGGTAAATACACATAAGCAGAAATGGGCAGATGTTAAGAAAATGAATGTAAACAACTTAATTCCAAAATACAGGAGCATGACAGGAGAACTGTGTCCCTAATGTATGCCATGTTTGGTTGATATAAAGGAATGAAAAACATTTTTCAATGTCAAAACTCTGAGCTCCAAGACTAAATCTAGACTTACCTATAAGTAAATATATTTTCAAATAGCCAGCGTGCGGTGTATTTCCCCCTAAGTTCTAAATTCTGGATCTTGTTTCTCCTATCACCAGTTCCCTATGTTAGATTAAGAATGTAGTTCCTAGAACAAAGAATCCTCTGCTTTTGGGGAAAAGGCATCTGTTTTTTATTCAAAGGTACAGAAAATTGTTTTAACTACCTGTGTCTGGGTTTGTAAAACATGCCCTAATGTACATCTTTTCCTTGTAGATTGAAAACAACCATAGAAACCTTTGCATAAGAATCTGTGGCTTAGAAGGAATCTCATGATTACTAAAGAACCTCAAGTTCCCACAGTGTTAGGAGGAGCTAAACAGAAAGACACTGCACATCTAGTTCACTGTATTAGTAAGCAGCTGAAATTTGCTTAGTATTTTAAAGCAAATAATATAAAGTAGATAATAACAGTGGGTCTCAATTATCATTTTGCTACTTATTTAGGACTTGATTAACTTGGCAACTTTTACAAAAAAACATTTACTTCACAACATGCAACCTAAAAAACAGTAAATGTAGCTATGCCACTGTCAGCAAGGCCAGCTTGCGTACCAAGTTGAGAATGATGGTGCCTGTCTAAGGCTTAAACATTCAAAGATGTTTATAATCTGTGCTTTAAAGTTAAATTTGGTATGACCCAATTTTCCTTTTTTGTTCACTATATGTTAAAATTAAATGCCTTTAAGCTGTGCAAAAGATCACTATTTCAATGTTTTGCTTATTTTGTGACAGTCAAAAGAACGTGCAAAGTTCAGCCCTGCCCCAGCTTTCCTTACAATCAGGGCCTTCTCACCTTGTAAAGTGTGAACGGCCCTTCCTTTTGGTACAGAAGATGAACTGTATTTTGCATTCTGTCTACTTGTAAGTGAATGTAACATCCTGTCAAATTTCCTTGTTTGAATGTGTAATTGTAACACTACACGGTGTACATTTCTAGAGCCTTGTGTGTATTTCCAGTGCACTTTTCTGCAGGCACATTTGTAACCATGTGTATACAATTAACAAACCCGTGTATGCTTATGCCTGGGCAACTAGTTTTTGTAACTCTTGTGTAGATTGTCTCTAAACAATGTGTGATCTTTATTTGGAATCTGAGTTTGTGCTTTAACTTTTTTCTCCAATATAGTGCCCCACGATTGGAAAAGAAAAAAAAAAAAAGACTACTATGTGGAATTTTAAAGTCATTTAACCCATTTGTACACCCTGGAGTTTTGGCAGTATAACTTAGAAAGAATGCTACCTGAAAGGACCAAAATGTTGCTAATTCCATCTTCTATTCCACCCATGTAGTTCCAGAGATTAGACAGGGAAGGTAAGAGCAAGGTAACCAGCCACTTTATTGTGATAAGAGAAATGACAGGCACTTGATTTTCAAAAGATAATTTACTTCTGCTCCATAATACTTTCAGTGTAGTTTGGCTTGACTCTAACTAATGGCCATGTATGTCCCTCATCTTAGGTAGAATAACCAAACTGGTTTAAAATTACTTGGATGATCTATGTTTGTCACTGAATTCTGAAATATGCCATCACTAAAAAAAATAAAGAAGTGAAAATAACAATACAACTTATTCTCTGTATCATACTTTACAATAAAACAAAAATCCTTGTGCCAAAAGTGCTTTACTCAGGGCTGTGCACTTCTCTTTTTAGCCCGAGACAGGTATTATCTAAAAACACAAATTGTACTTAAAAACGGTAAAATCTATATGCAGGGTGGGACAAAAGTAGGTTTACAGTTGTGAGTATGCAAAACAGTTCATTCTTGTATTATTATTTATTAATTACTGTATTGTTTTTCACACAAAGAACTAAAACCCTACTTTTGCCCCACCCTGTATAAGATAGTAGTACTTTCAAGTGGACCTACTGATACATAATATAGTAAAGTATCAAGCTGAAAAATCTCTGGTTAACACTTTTCTCTACATGCAAAATAAAATAGTCTTACACAGCAAAGCTGTTTCTGGACCTTGAGTTTGTGGGTACCATTTAGAAAAGGGAGCAAAATACAGTGGAAAAGTTGTGAGAAAAATGGAAAGAACTAAAAAAGAGGAAAAACATGAAGTTGCCATCATTGCCAGTTTTGACTGCTCGCAGAGAAATGCCAATCAGATATAAAATAACACACACACCACACTGCAGCCTCTCTCTCAGCTTTTCCAATGGTTACCACAAGCACATTTCTGACTAAAGGGGTCAGGATTTAAAGCTGGCTACTTTTCGCACAATTTTGCAAATACAGCAGAAAAAAAGAGAATTTCTTAATTGTAGCTTACTCCACCACCACCACCCCTCAAAAAATGAAGTTAAAAGAGGAAAGCAGAATGGTAATTTTAAGGGATATTTTTAAAAAATCGATTTGTCAGACCCATGATTATCATCCCAGTTTATCCACTCTAACCATAAGAACAGCATTATGTAATTAACAAGACAAATCTTTGAACCAGTATTACAAGCATGTCCCAGTAATTTTTCCCCTATTAAAATATTTTTAAAAATGAAAATCAACCTATCTTGGCCTGTTAAAGACTGCCAACCCTTGCAATTATACGCAAGGAAGGCAAGAAGAATCTTAAGTGTCACATGCCAAGAACATATTTTCAGAAAATGAAGACAGGCAAGGCCCAAGTGTACGCGAGGCACACAGTAAAAAGGTATTTTTCCACCCGTGATCTTGAAATTACAACTGGAGAATGAGAAAGAATGAGTTTATATAAGCATATGTTTCTCTATATTTTTATAAATATTTATATAATTTACCATGAAGACATGCAAGTAGTGTTATAGCAACTATTATACAATATAATACAGAAAGATGGGTCTTCCAATGTTACAGTTGCTTTAAGTAAACAGCAAATATGTCTTATCTATTGCATTTCCCTATAGTGCTTGAAACCAGAGAGAAATTAAGTTTCCACACTATGCTACAATTCTTATGGGAGACAAAATATGCCTCAATAGTGTTTTGAGGTTTGTTTATGTTGTATATGTTTTTTGTTGTTTGTTTGTTTTTTTTAGAAAGCTCAACACAGATAGAGAACAAGGTAAGTTCAGTGCAGCTTCAGGGCAACTTCGATGCAGCATTAGAACATGTTCACTCGGTGAGAAAATATATTTCTTCCCCCAAATTCAACCACATGAGGTTTGGCAGCAAACACAAGGTCAAAAAGAAAGCACAGATTTTGCTAGAAGGCAAATTTCAACAGCAAGCAGACCAATTTACCTGACCTTAATAAGGTCTTTACAACACAAAAAACACCAGAGTATTAAAAAACCCATTTTCAAAGTCTACTACGATTTAATTTTGCCTGATTCCTATTAGCAGAAGAGTGCGATTAGAACAAATATGGTCCTCTTTATAGCTCTGTAAATTGAGATTACATAGAAATCAGGTCAAGAAACCCAAATGTTCAAACTAAAGCCCAGGAGAAGCTGGTAAAAAAACTGTAAAAGATAAATATTGAACCTAAATTTATTTCTCCAGTTACTCATTCCTAACTGGCTCCATATATAAAATACAAAGTTTAAGGATGATAAGTCTCAACAACATACCTAATTTCTTTCTACTTTTCTTTTTAAATCTCTAAAAGCATAAAGTCACATTTCACAGCACTGTACTTCCTTGGTATCATCTTGGAGGTTGGCATTAGAAATAGTTGGAATCTAGAAGAATTAAGGAATCAAGGTCTCCTCTGGTCAGTTTTCCTTCCACAGGAAGAAACTAACAGGGGAGGAGAGTTCATCTACCTTAAAGGGCACTAACCCCCACTCTGCCCCTCTCTCCCTAAAGCACCAAAGCCTGCAAACTAGTTCTATTTAGACTTTCCCTTCCATTACCTAAGTGTCATCAGTTATTTCTCACAATAAAAATATACTGAGACCATAGTGCTCCAAAGAAAAATATTAGCATATGCTACTAAAAGCATATTAAAATGTATTGGTAACATAAGAGAGATTGGATCAGGTGAGAAATGCTAACTTTAAAAAAAATATGAAATCCAAGGAGGGTACTAGGAATGAGGCAAAGTAAAGGTGTGAACTCTCCATATAGACAGATACACAATATATGTGTATCAGCACTGGCTTCCCACCAACAGACTTCTTACATACTTTAATATTGGAGCAATTCTGAACTCCAAAGTTGAGAAGTTTTGAATGAAAATATTAAAACAGGAGGTTTCAATTTTACTATATAATGTTTGAGGATAGTCGTGAAGAATGAGAAGGCCAAACCCTTTAAAATTCCATTCCATCTTCTACCTTTGACTCTTTTGTTTTAGAAGCAGCTAAAAAAAAAGTAAGTTCATTTAATCAGTTTCTCCCTCTTGGATTTACTAGACTGCCCTTCCTGTGCAAAGGCATTAATTCCTGATCTGCTTGCTGCCTGCCTTAGGTAATTCCTTATCATATATTTACGTCTCCTTATAAATAATTTATCATGTTACTTTCTTTTGCAAGAGAAAATCAACACAGACCTTTAAAATAGACAGTACAGGGGTACACATGCATCAGGTTTAGGGGGAAGATCTTACACCTTTCACGGAGATGCGGTTTGGCTCCTATCTGCTGAGTTTACTGGCTGACTTACTCTTCCCTGGGGGGGCTTTACTGCTGGCGGAGTGGTGGTGGAGGTTGCCAGATCCTTTCAGGCCATTCTTGCTGGGTTTGCAATGCTCCTGTTGGCAGGACCTCCTGGAGGAGGAAGATCCTGAGTGGCTGGGAGGTGACTTGCTTCTCCCCAGATGCGGGAATGAACTCCTCTGGTCATGGTGGGGCCGTCCAGCCCTAGATGGTGAGGAACTAGATGTGCGAGGCAAAGAAGAACTTCGAGGAGAGGCACTGGGGCTCCTGCGAGGGACAACTGGACTCTTGGGTGGTGTTTTTGGGTTGTGAGGGGATCCTGGACTCTTGCACTGAGTAGTGCTCCGGGGTTTCTGAGATCCATTTTGAAGAATTTGGGCCAGGCGGGAGAAAAGGTCTGAGTCAGAATTGCTACTCCCTAGGACTTTGTATCTGCGGAGCCTTAAAAGAACAGAGAAAAATTATTTTCATTTTAATTCATTTCAAGAGTGCCTATAAAGTCCCAATCATACTTTGTATGATGTGAGTCAAAATTCAGGAAACACAGGACACAGCTACTCTTTCACATACCAGTTCTATGACCCTGGACAAGTGATTTAATCTCTCCCTAGCTTTTAATGGCCATATTATCAATCTCACCACGTTACTGAGCAGCCAAGGGCTATAACCCAAGTGACGTACTTAGCTGGAGGTCTGCCATTCAGAAGCACTTGGGTGTTGTTAGTCCCCTTCTTCCTATGGCATGTTTGCTCTTCTGATTTTAGGATTAAATAAAACATCTCTAGCATAAAATGCCTTAACATTTTGTTTAAGGCTTCCAGGACAGGAATTCTGCATACATATACAAGCAGTCCTCGGGTTACGCTGGGCTTGTCGAATGTCGTCTCATGGTTACATCAACATCTCCCATTTATTTATTAAAAAAAAAGTTCCGTCATTTTGACATATGTACATATGTGCTTTATGTTTTTTATCATTTATTTACCACAAGTAAAGGTCAGAAATTGTTATCTTTCTTTTAAATTTTTTTTACTGTTTCACTTCATTACTGCTATGCATATGCTCCATGTGAGTGATGTAGGGGCTTATGTAGGTGGGTTCTGGCTTACAGCGAAAATCGCGTTACATCATGCCATAGGAACGGATTTCCGACATAACCCGAGGACGTACTGTATGCAAATATTAACCCCACAATGTAAGTTTTCAACATAAACTGTGCTCACCAATAGCAGGAACTATAGAAAAAGGTTATTTCAGTTTCATTTAATAGTTTCCAAAATAAAAGAGTCCTCACTGATTCCTCCAGGTCTCAGTCTCTGCCCTGATAGAAGCCTGAGATTCAGGAGAGCTGAATTTGGGAACTGACTGCCCCTCTTTAACTGACAAGTCAGAACTCCAAATCTAGAAAGTATTCATATGAATAGCAATGTCTTCTTTGCCCTAAATGTTTTTTTCTGTTTTAGCTTAAAATCCACTCAGTTTAAGAATTTAAACCTCAAGTTGCTCACATGCCACTCCTTACAGAAGGAAGTGGGAGAAGAACTTCAAGGTTGTATTAGTACGTACAGAATGCAGGTACATAAATAGCCATCATCATCATCATCATCATCATCTTCATCATCCTGGGTCAGCAACAAGTTACTGATTTTTTCTATGAATTTTCTTTCCTTCTCTTTCCCCACCATCTACTTACTCTGAAAAATGACATGAAACTCATTTGGGTTAAGTCTATTCTCAAGGATCTTAGAGTAAAAATTCTGAAATGGAATAAAATAATTCCTCTGTGCCAGGACCTAAGTGGGAAAGTTGAGTTCCCTCTGAGTATCCAGAGGAGTCAACTCTAATATCTGGCACAATGCCACAGGCTTGACTTAGTTACTAAGTGTTACTTTTAGGGGACACCATAAAATGCTAAATAATGAATGATAATTAAGATTTGTTTGTTGCAGTCCAAAGAAGTTCAAGCCACAGATATGCTATCTCTATGAAGCATAGATGCCAAGCAGAAGAAAAATGGGATACGTAAATAATACTCATAGAATCACCTTTTGAAAATCTCATAAAATGACTGTTTACTCATCACCATTCTTCCTATGGAAGTCTTGTCCCATTGGCACTTTAAATCTAATGTTTAGTTACCCTGAACCTGAAACCTTAGGGCAAGTCAAAACTAAACTTTCTATAGGTAAGGGTAACAAGTTCTGCTGTGTAATGATACAAATAGAATCTTACTTTAATATGCTTCAGATATCCTTATAACAGGAAGAGGCCTATTATTATATTATCTCGGACAGGCTAGTTTTCATGTAAATGTACTAGGTATACCGGTTAATAATGTGGATTTTTTTCAATAGATGGAGTTTTACATATGTCAATATATATGTGATTTGATATGTATGCTATTTTGTTGTATTGACAAAAGCTTCAAAACTTCATATGTCAAATTTTCTGAAGGTGTTAACATCATAGATATTTTTACCCTTAAAAAAGTCCAATCTTGTGCCAAAAATAGAGCATTTGCGGGAAGTTTTACTCCATTACTTTATTTTGAAGAAAAGTGCTGCTGAATACTTCAGGAAGCTTATGGTGAATATGCTCCATCCATTTCAAGATACTTGTGAACGCTGCTGGTTTAAACTTGTGAATGCTTTAAAAGTGATGATTTTGATGTGAAAGACAAAGAACGTCCAGGTCAACCGAAAAAGTTTGAAGACCAACAATCAACAATTACAAGCATTACTGGATGAAGATGCATGTCAAACTCAAAAACAACTTGCAGAAAAATTAAACGTAGCTCAGCAAACAATTTCCGATCATTTACAAGCAATGAGAAAGATTTTAAAGGAAGGAAAATGGATGCCACATCAACTGAATGAAACACAAAGGGAAAACCAAAAAGTCATCAGTAAAATGTTACCTCAACAGCATGAAAGAAAGTCTTTTTTGCATCGAATTGTGACTGGTGATGAAAAGTGGATTTATTTTGAGAATCCCAAACACACAAAATCATGGGTTGATCCAGGTCAACCATCAACATCGACTGCAAGGCCATTCGCTTTGGAAAGAAGACAATGCTCTGTGTTTGGTGGGATCAGGAAGATGTGATGTATTATGAGCTTCTAAAACCAGGTGAACCCATTAATACTGATCACTACCAACAACAAATCAATTTGAACCACGCTTTGATCGTAAAACAACCAGAATGGGCCAGAAGACACGGCAAAGTAATTTTGCCTCATGATAATGCACCATCACACACTTAAAACCAGTTAAAGATACGTTAAAAGATCTTGCCTGGGAAGTATTAACCCACCCACTGTATTCACCAGACCTTGCTCCTTCAGATTACCACTTGTTCTGATTGATGGCACACGCACTTTCTGAGCAGCACTTCAAAACATACGAAGAAGTGGAAAATTGGATCTCTGAAAGGTCTGCCTCAAAACAAGTAAAGTTCTATTGGGACAGTATCCACAAATTACCTGAAAGATGGGAGAAATGTGTAGCTAGCGATAGACATTACTTTGAATAAAGCACTTTTGATGTTTCTCATGAAATTACTGTGTTTTCTTTGATTACAAAATTTGCATTTTTAACCAGTTAAAAATGTGAATTAATTGTTAACTGGTTAATAATATGGATTAACTATTAACCAGTTAAAAATTTGGATCAATTATTATCCAGTTAATAATACAAATTAATTATTAACTGGTTGAAAATGCGGATTAACTGTTAACTGGTTAATAATATGGATTAACAATTAACCAGTTGAGATCTTCTGGGGCCTTGGAGTAAAGAAGGAAAATCTGGGAGGGAGAGCAGCTGTTCCTTAAGTTTAAAAAGCCAGGTTGTACAGGATTTCAGACCCGCTTGCCTTATTTCCCCTGCTAAGGACAGAGTAAATGGTTAATGCAGAAAAGGGGAGGCGGGGGAGGGGGGCATCGGCAGGGAGAGCAGGAAGGGATAGGTTTTTGTTGATTTTGCTGGCTACAATCCGCTCTGCTGGTGTCCTTGGTTTCTTGCTTATCTGAACTATGCTGAACTCAAGGCTTCACAGTCAAAACACGGTGGATCTTCCTCTGCCCCGTTTTCTTCTTTTTAACCTTTCCAATACACATAAAGAAAATCTCATTGTCCGAGCCTGACAGGGAGAGGTTACTGGGTACTTCTTGGGCGGTGGTGGAATATTCAGCAAAGGAACTTTAAGATATAATAACTTTAATGTTACAACTAGTTTAAGTTTTAAAAATATCTGTCTCTCAAAAAGAAATATTTTTACCTACTCTTAGTTTTATCACAGGAGGTCTAAGTCATAAATGTTAATCTAAGAAATTCTGGCTGTTTAGTTTTTAGGAATCATTAAAGGATTGAGGTTTCAAAGAATAAGGAATACTGAGTAGAAGGTCTGAGGCATGGTTATGCATTTTTAAAGGACACAGAGGGAAGGTTTGAAGGCTAATTCGGAAGTATAAAATTTATAAAGGTTGTGTATGTAATAAGAAGGAGAAGAGAAATGTTGAAAGGAAATCAAATAATACAGGCCAGTAAGCCAGAAAGAGTAAATAATTTACATTCTGCCTCCCTAAACAGAGGGTAAATAGTTATGCCAAAGTACTTAGGGAGGGACTGATAATAGAAATCTACCAGTTACTGTTTGTTATAATACATTCAGAAAATATTACTTTGTAAAGTCCATAAAAAGGACTGGCAAGGAAAATTCTATCTTAAAGCAGGTCAGTATATTTTTCTCCTTATACAATTCCTCTGAAGTTTGGCAATACTTAATAAATAAATCATGGCAATACATTTCTTTGCATAAATTCAATAAGACTGGTTTCCAATAGTAGTTTTATTAACCAGAAACTGTGACTGGAGTATCATGTTTTAAAGAGCCCTGCCTGAACTCTGAAGACTTGAAGCCAATTAGAGTGCCATGGAGAAAGTCTGGTATCCTGCTTGGTAGCCCTGAAAATAGCTGGTGCTGGAGCATCAGGCCCATACCCTATCATCACTGGCGGTTGGTCAGAGTACAAGGGGAGCAATAAGGGTGCCTCTGCGTCCCTGCGGGATCCCCACGCACTCTGAGCCACGACAAGTAGGAGGGCTGAGATGGGCCTTGAAGCCTAGGGTATGGGCCCGGGTAGAGCCACTACAGGTAAGGACTTCACCTAACTCAGCAGATACTTCAGGCAGGCCTGATGGCAGCTGGATGGCTTGGCTTCCTGGCCCTATGGGGCACATTAAGATTCAATCATGAAATTCCGGCACAGGTAGTCAGTTATCATTCTTGTTATGTTTATGCAAACAATCAGGCCAAATTAAATACAATAGATAAATCAGTCTTGATTTGGCTCTTTTGATAAACATGGGGGTAATTTTGAGGAGAAAAATTCTATTTCAATAGAAGTTATTAAAACTGAAACGTTTTCTTTCCCTTCCACCAGACCATTTGTTACAGTTTGTCTCCGCCAGGTCACAAGCCCACCTCCTTCTGTGCTCAGGCCTCATTGTCCCTCTGACAGACAGCAAGGAGTTCTTGGCTCTGAGAGAAACCTCTGACCCGCCTCAGCAGGAAGTAGCTAGAAGAGCCCACCGCCATCCATTTTCCCTAAAGGAATTCAGGGATCCTTGAGGTAATATATTAGGCAGTTAGACAGATATGAACAGAGCAAGGACGATGGGCCAACTAGCACTACCAGATGTAATTAAGTCTTTCCATCTCTACCTATGTGAAACAAGGGGACTCCCCGGAAGCAAGAGGGTACAAGGCTGCAGATGAAGCAGCCCAGGAGGCTGCCCTAAAACCAGTGGGGCCTCTACAGATTCTAGTGACTTTTCCAAACCCTGACCTACCCACCTCACCAGCATACATGGAAACCCAATCTAGAAAAGCTGAAATCCATAACCAATCTTTACTCAAGTTCTTACAGCCTTTACAGTCTACCCAGAAAGCAGCCCAGAAAGCAGTTCAAGGTACTCTGCCTATACCAACTTCTGATCCAGTCCATCCTTCCACCCTGGTGACTCTGTTTGGATAAAGAAATTTGCCACACAAGGACTGACTCCTACCTGGAAAGGACCACCTCCACAGCAGTCAAGGTTGACGGGATCCCGATGTGGCTTCATCACACCTGGCTTAAGACAGCCCAGGCAAAATAGAGTCCAGGACTCTTTGGACCCTCCAAAGATTAGTCCTGGCCCTCATTCCAGGCCCTTATCTTATAAACAAGCCCACTGACTTTATTTAGCAGAGAATTAATTCTATCAAGCTTATAGTCCTCATGGGTCAATATAACTCAATTGCCAACAATGACCCAAAAGAGTCAATGATTTGATTTATGTACATAAAACCAGTGGGGAATGTTAGAGAGTAGAAATTTTTGAGCATGCTTCCTCATAGTCCTAACTTAGACTTGAATCCTAGCTGCACCTCACAAAACAGCCTTGCAAGACAGAACACTTTCAGCTTTCTGAAGAAGAGGATGACCCTGTAAATAACATGGTCATCAATAACATGACCCTGACATTACTTAAGAGAAACTGTTTTGTCTTAAATTGCTTGCTTTGCAAAAACAAGATGTGGTAAAAGTGCTTAAAAGCAGTCCTGCACAAAAGGTCGGGGCTGCTCTCTGGACTCCCTGCATGGAGAAAGGCAGAGAAGTTACCAGCAAGCTAATAAAGGCTCCCTAAATTTTAATTTGGTCTGGACTCCAGTGGTCGTTCAATTGCGTTCGATCCACAACAGATGCAAAAAAGACTTGCCATTGAAGCAACATTTTACTGGTGACTTTTTGGTTTTCCATTTGTGTTTCGTTCAGTAGATGTGGCATCCTTTTCCTTCCTTTAAAATCTTTCCCAGCCCTAGCTGGTTTTGCTCAGTGGATAGAGCATTGGTCTGTGGACTGAGGAGTCTGGGGTTTGATTCTGGCCAAGGGCACATGCTGGAGTTGTGGGCTCGCCCCCCCACAGTGGGGGGCGTGCAGGAGGCAGTCAGTCCATGATTTTTCTCATCATTGATGTTGCTCTCTATCCCTCTCACTTCCTCTCTGAAATCAATAAAAATATATTTAAAAAAATATTTCCCATTGCTTGTAAACAATCGGAAATTGTTTGTTGAGCGATGTTTCATCTTTCTGCAGTTGTTTTTGAGTTTGTTTTCTGTTAGCCTGGACATTCTTTGTCTTTCACATAGAATTCATCACTTTTAAAGCATTTAAACCAGCATTCACAAGTATCTTGAGATGGAGCATGTTCACCATAAGCTTCCCGAAGTATACAATAACTTTCAGCAGCAGTTTTCTCAAAATAAAGTAATGGATTAAAACTTCCCGCAAATGCTCCTTTTTTGGCACGAAATTCGACATTTTTAAGCGTAAAAATATCTATGATGTTAACACCTTCAGAAAATTTGACATAAGTTTTGAAGCATGTTGTCAATACAACAAAATAGCATACATATCAAATCGCATATATATCAATGTATGTGTAGCTCCATCTATCGAAAAAAATATCCGCATTATTAACCGGTATACCTAGTATTTTGATTTTCACTTTATTTTTGTTAAAAGACTATCCTTTTCTTCTTTCTTCTCCAAGAGTTTAGACCATTATTCTACTCTGTGAAAGTGAATAATGGCTCCAAGGAAAGCACTCTTAACTGGTTTATTACCTCTCAAAATTTCCTCCTCTTCTTCAAAATATAATCTATTGACTCTATGGTCAACTATACATGAGAAATTCAATAACAAGTATACCATGAAGTAAATATTAAAGCAATAACTTTATTATGTATAGCTATATCTAGCATCAGTCCTAGGGAAACCACCAACAGGATATTTGTTTGTTTAATTCATTATAATCAGATAAACAGTAGTGCTACCAGGAACAAGTCATCAAATGATGAACACACTATTCTTCACTAGAATTTGCCATTATAATGACATCTGTTATAACAGGATTCTGACTAACCAAAGCTACAAAAATACTGAGTATCTAGTTAAAACAGACCAGAAGAGAAGTAACCTTTGTTGCATGCTAATCAGCACTGCAAGAAGCTTTAGACATGTACTCCCTTATTTCATCCTCCCCAAACCATGAGGCAAATGTTCAACTCATTTTATAGATAGGGAAATTGAGGTTCACACTGCAAGAAAGTGGGAGAGCCAAAAATTAACCTAGATCAATCTGACCCCTTCTACTACACTGTGCTGTAAGGCTTGGGAAAGGCAAGGAGGAAAGTAGACAATCAGAAGCAGGCAACAAAGAAATGAAACCTCTGACATTATATTAGAGTCAAGCAGACACAAACAGTGCTATACACTTAACATAGGGAGAGCATACAGCATTACCTGGCTTCTACTCCAGGCCTTGTGGGTGGCTTTCCTGGTGGTGGCCGAGGCAAGAACTGTGATGAAGTGGAGCTATTGACTTGATCTGTGTTGACCCATGACACTGGCCTTGGAATTTTGCTCTTTCTGGACTGGGAGATGATAGGTGACAAAAAGCTATCTTCAGCTGACCTGCTCAGGGGGGCGTCTATCGCCAGTCTTGAAAAGGGAGTGAAGACTTCCTCCTCAGAAAAAGGAGCAGGAACAGTAGCTAGTCTCTCCTCCAGCAATTTATCAGAGGCACTTGAGAGATCCCCAAGAAAAGACTTGAGTTGCCTTTTTTCCACCAGAAGTTTGAGTAGGTCTGGCTGATAAGCTTTCTTTTGGAGGAGCTTTTCTTTTGCAGAGAGTGGAGAGAATGATTCGAAAGCTGAGTCTGTCTCTTGTGCTAAAACAGGGATTCGGCTGTGTCTAGTTATGAAGGATGACCTAACCACATCCTTCCGGGATGAGGGACAATGTTCACTCTCTGCAACACTATTAAATAGCTCTCTATTTCTAGGGTCAATTTTCTCTTTCTTACCCTCTTGGTGCAAAAAAGTAGAGAGGTCTCCTTGAAGACTGGCCAAGTCTTCACTCTTGATGTCATCATCCTTAGATATCTTACTTTTTTGCATTGTTGTCAACTGGCCTATTTGTCCTTCAGCATCAATGCCTCCTGGAGAAATTTCTGAAGTTCCAACTGCCAGAAGCTTCATTATCTCATGATTTTTGTCTTGATTTGGCATCACACTAAAAGTCTGTGTCTTTGTCATATCAAGAGGCTCAGTAGTCGCTGAGTGATCCCTTTCTAAGTCTCCTGGGAGAGAGGAGATCTCAATATAATGCTGCCCTTTATTTAACTTTTCATCTTCATTATCTGACCCTAGCAGGCTTTTCTCTTCAGTTTCCCTAGGGAGACTCTCAAATTCTCTCACAGCCAGTCTGTTATGGTCAGGAAGGTCTTCTGGTCCCAGGTCTTGAGATTTTTCACACTCTCTAGTACTGAGTAACATGTCAGGACCAAGATGCTCCATCTGCAGCCCCAAGTCTGTTCTGCTTCCTCCACTAGGAGGTTCTCCCTCTGTCACAACTAAGCCAGAGAAGTTCTCCCTTGGAGAATAAAGTTCCACAGTGGGCTCCATAGGCTGAAGGTCCTTCTTCTCTGGCAGCTGACCACAGTGAAAGCTTCCTGAAGTCGATTGTGTAGAAGCCACAGAAGGTCGAGGAATTGTAATCTGGAGAGAGGGAAGAAAAAAAAGTTAAAATGCAATAATGTAGAATAAAGTGAAGATGCAGGATTTGAGATTTAACACCTCAAATTCTAATTTGTAAGAGGAACATGTATGTTGGCCGTGCTGCCTAATTCATACTTAAAATGAACAATTCTGAATAAAAATACATGACACCCAAGCTCAGGAACTATACAGCACAGTCTTCTTCAAGGTTCATCCCTGCATTTCTTTAGCCGGCTCTGTGTTCTGGAAGACTGACTTCTGCAGACTGTGCTATCCCAGGCTCCCTTGCCTTCTGATTTCTGGGTTTGCCCAATGTCCAGCACCAACATAGAACCTGAATTTGTGAAGATAAGGGTCTGGGTATTAATTCTCTCTGCCCCCTCCCCAAGGGACTGCAAGTGGACATTCTACCACTCTTGGTCATAGCTCCTGTCACATGGCCCCACTCCCATAGATAGGACTCTTACTAGGTTCTATTAACAGCCTTTCTTTCTCCTCTTTCAGGACTCAAGACAGGAATGACTCTCTATTTAATGTGCCTATGGTCAGTTAAGGAAGTGATAGCATCAACTTTGCAAAAGTAAACTCTGAATTTAAGCCTCAAGAAGATAATTAAGAAGATAATATATTATTCCAAACCCCCCCAAATGAAGGAAATGGTACGTTTAATACCTTAGACATACAAGTAAGTAAAAAAGTGATGCAGCTGACAGAGACTTTCAGTAAGAAAACTTCTTAAAAAAATTGTTTTAATCATATTTTTATTGATTTCAGAGAGAAAGGGAGAGGGAGAGAGATAGAAACATCAATGATGAGAGAGAATCATTGATTGGCTGCCTCCAGCATGCCCCACATTGGGGCTTGAGCCAATAACTCGGGCATGTGCTCTGACCAGGATTGAAACATGACCTCCTGGTTCACAGGTCGATGTTCATCCACTGACACATGCCAATTGGGCAAGAAAAATATTTTTACTTAAAAATATTTGAAAAAGGTCAAACATATTAAATATATAAATACAAGTCTTTCAACAACTTGATAGAGAAAATGTTGCATATAGTGTAAGAGCTATAAGAATAATCTTTGTGGACAGGACAGTATTGATGAGAATGGGCAAAAAATACTAGGAGAAATTAAGCCAAGGCTTTAGAAAGCCTTTTGAAGGGCAGCACACCAGAATGCTATTGGAAAAATACCTGAACAACAGTGAGAACATAGCATCTAGTCAAAGAAAAGAAGAAACTGAATCTGGGAAGGTGGAAAGAGGGAATGAATGGAAAGAGTAAAGGTGGGGTCGAAAAAGGGATGTAGGGAAGGGACAGAAGTGGTAGGATACCTTTGTACAATTTGGAAAAGGATGTTCTTCAAAGAGGAAACAAAGATGCACGGTTGGCTAGCAAAGTTTGAGCTAGATTTCAGACCCAACTGTTCCCTTGGCTAGGCATGCAGTAAACAACCTATATAACTTTACAAAGCAGTCTTGGGGAAGAAGGCAGGACAAACTAATTGATTAAAAAGAAGGAGGTAGCCCGGCCAGAGTAGTTCAGTTAATTGTCATCCTGTGCACCAAAGGGTTGCTGGTTAGAGTCCCAGTCAGGGCACGTACCTGGGTAGTGGGTTCAGTCCCAGTCAGGGTGCATTCTGAGGACAACCAATCGAGGTCTCATTCTCTCTCTCGGTCTCTCTCTCCCCCCACTTCCTCAGGTGAAGATTATAAGATAAACATAAAAAAATAAGAAGTAGGCATTTATTTTCCCATTTTGTAGTGCAGGTAAATTCCTACAGAGCTATTTACAAAATCAAATTCTATTATCTTTTCTCATTGCTTTACACTTACAGGAGGAATTGTGGTCTAATAAAAAACATTTCAGTCTGGGGAACAATGCTGTTTCTGGTGAGCTGGAGGAGAGGGCCACTAGATGATGATGGAATTTAAGAAAACCTGGTATTCCCACCCATGTAAGGACTGATATACCTGCCTGTGTCTAAGGTTTGTATACACAGTTTCTTACTGCTTCCATCTCTGGCTTTTCTGAAGTCCTGCCACTCACACAGCTGTGGGGGCAGCACTACTTACTGAAAACAGCAGTGTAACAGGAGTCTCTATATGAATGCCCAAAATGAGAGTAAACGATAGTTTCCTCAAAACATTCCTTTGCAGAGGACTTACCACAATTACCTTCAGCTGCTTGTTAAAATGCAGATTCCACTCTATCCCAGACCTACTAAAGCAGAAGTTCTGAAAATGAGCTTGGGACTCTGCATTTTAAACAATGGACTTCAAAGCTATAAAACTTAAGAGGAATATAAAATATGAGAAATGTCTAGGTGGAGGTTACAAAAGAGAGAGGGAAAAAGAATTAGATTTAGCAACAGTATAAAGTACAAACCACGGGCTGGCGCCATTTTGGGGCTCAGCCCATCTGGGTTTCCAGATGACCTAATAAATTTATAATTCTTTAACAAAAATAAATAAATAAATAAATAAATAAATAAATAAATAAATAAAAATGAAGTGCTGGTACAAACCAGTAATGGTTAAATATATACCTTCCTCACCAAATTTTTCCTTTCTTTTATATTTTTATTGATTTCAGAGAGGAAGTGAGAGGGAGAGAGAGGTAGAAAAATCCATGATGAGAAAGAGTCATTGATCGGTTGCCTCCTGCACTCCCCCTACCTGGGCATGTGCCCTGACTAGGGATCGAACAGTGACCTCCTGGTTCATAGGTCAATGCTCAACCACTGAGCCACACCAGCCAGGTGCTTCTTCACCATGTTTCTAATGTCGATATTAAAAATATCTAGAATTACAATTTTAAAAAAATCATTATGTATACACACATAGATAGATAGTTCTTATATTCTAAGTATAAATGTTATTCTGAAGTTAGGGTATAATGACATATTGTGTATTGAGTTGGTATCTTGACAGGAAACCTCACTTTTTGAGAAATTTCATACTGGAAGACTAGTCCAAGCATCATTACTTATACACATTTGCATACTTAGGCATCTGGTGAAGAACCTGAGTTGATCAACGTTAGTCCTTTCATATATATATATGTCTTTACTCATTTTGAGAGATAGAGGAAGGGAGAGGAAGAAAAAGACAGAGAAATCGACGTGAGAGAGAAAAATCAACCAGCCGCACCTTGATAGGGGATCAATCCCGCAACGCAGGCATGTGCCCTGACCGGGAATTGAACCAGCAACCATGCATTACACAGGATGATGCTCAACCAACTGAAGTACAATGGCCAGGACAGTCCTTTCTTAGTAACACCTTGAATGGATAACAGATAAATGACAGGAACAAATCTCTTACCGCTGTAAGGGGTCCTTCTGCTTGTGCCTCCATTGGACTTGTGGGTGTTGCTGCAATAAACTGACCACCAGCTCCAGCCTGGAGTTCTAGCCTATCTGTATATTGCTCTGAAGCAGCAGTGGCACGGCATTCCCCAGAAAGTGCTAAGATCACACCTGAGGTTTCCTTCTTTAAATGAATATTTTCTTCCCAAGGATCCAATCGGAGGTTTCCATCTTGAGGTGATTCTTCTAGAACGTGAAGTACTTCAGGCTCCTCGTCAGAAGGGCTCCCTGTTGTTTTATGGCCTAAAGCCTCATTTGTCCTAAAATCCCGAAGGTCCTGCTCCTTGTCCACAATCACCCATTCTTTGGAATCAACCTCCTGCTTGCAAGAGCTCAAGTTAACAGCTATAAATCCATTGCTGCCACCACCATCCGCCTGCTCAGGGGTATGGGCAGAGGCAGGCTTAGAAGCATCTGGAAGATATTCTTCATCATAGTTCCAGATGTGGTCAGTACGGGCCCCAGCAGGAACACAAGGCTTATGAAGCAGGGCAGGAAGAACAGGTTCCTTTCCTGCACTGGGATCTTTCTGCATTTTCTCCAGGCTTAAGAAAACAGAGAGAAGTTAATTGTCCAAGGGTAATACTTATTGCATAACCTATAAACTCTATACAGAACTAATATTCACACAGAGATTAAAAAAATATGGATAAAGCAATAAGGAAAGTTTCACAGATTGATCATGCTCTTCTCCACTTTTCATAATCTTGTTTGGAAAGATGGAGCCATGGGCGATGTCTCTCCTGCTGCAGAGAAGCCTAACTGTTTGACTTGTATGATCCACTTCATCTTTGCCTTGCCAATTCAATCACACTGCCCTCTGCTCTCTCCTCTATCTGAGGGACTGAGAACAATTAACCCAAGGGGCTTTTGCCTCACCAGAAGCCTTGCAAAAAAAATAAAGAGGCCTGGCCGGTGTGGCTCAGTTGGTTGGGCATCATCCCATGTACCAGGAGGTTGCCTGTTCCATCCCAGGTCAGGGCACATGCCCAGGTTGAGGGCTCCATCCCTGATAGGGGCATGCAGGAGGCAGCCAATTGATGCTGCACTGTCACATGGTTGTTTCTTTCTCTTCCTTTCCCTTCCCCTCTCTAAAAACAAACAAACAAACTGATAAACTATTTCATTATTGTTTTTTTAATCTTTAAGTTGAAAGTATTACATATGTCAATAAACTATTTTTAGAAAAAAGAAGCTAGTATACATAAGGAAAATACTTTCTGCATTTGTTTGTCCCTAGCAATGTATGCAAATATATACTCGTTCAATTATATCCTCCAAAGGCAAGGCTTTGAAGAAGAGCAGACACTGTACCTGCTCACCCACACCTACCCCACTACGCACACAGAACTCCAATAATGGTGGTGGGATGGGGGAAGCTTCACGGTATATTTTCAGTTTTGTTAGATCAAGAGGCAGTTGACATTGTACATACAAATCTCTCTGAGGGCAGGCAACATAGTGTGACTGGTGGTGTTTGGCTGCACTGCCTTCTGAGAACTGATCTCATCTGTAAGGAAGTAGTTTAAGCAATACATTTTTTTTACTTAAGTTTATAATTAGGTGCTTCAATTCCTTATTCATTCTAGGTTCTGGCTTGAGTTCATTTTCTTTTTTTAATATATTTTTATTCATTTTACAAAGAGGGAGTGGGAGACAGAAACATCAATAAGAGAGAAACATCAATCAGCTGCCTCCAGCACACCCCCTACTGGGGATGGAGCCTGCAACTGGGGCTTGTGCCCTGACCAGGCATAGAAGTGTGACCTCCTGATTCATGGGCCCAATACTCAACCACTGAGCCATACCAGCTGGGCTTGAGTTCATTTTCTTGGATTACTTCTATTCTCAACTCTGTTTTCCCTCAGCATGGACTCTTTTTAAAAAGTTCTATTCTGCCTAGCCAGTTTGGCTCTACTGGATAGAGTGCCAGCCTGCGGACTGAAGGGTCTGGTCAAGGGCACATGCCTGAGTTGTGGGATCAATCCCCAGTAGGGGGCATGCAGGAGGCAGCCGATCAACGATTCTCTCTCATCCTTGATGTTTCTATTTCTCTCTTCCTCTCTGAAATCAGTAAAAATATTAAGGAGAACCAGGATGGTGGCATAGGTAAATATCTGTACTCACTGCCTCCCACAACATCAAAATTACAACTAAAATACAGAACACCTATCATCCAGAACTGCCGGAAAGCTGGATGAATGGAAGTACTACAACTGGAGAAGTAAAGAAGGAAGCACACTGAGACTGGTAGGAGGTGCGGAGGCCCGGAATGGGCTGGTCCGGACCCATGTGGGCCGCTTTTTTAATCGGGAGGGAGATCACCTCTGAGAGGCTGCCTGGAGGAGCGAGGGGTCCCAGACCCCCAAGCCCAGGGTCCCAGAGCTAGGGAAAGAAGTCCCTACAGGCAGTAAGAACTACAGGCTATAAAAACCAGTTCGGATTGGGGCTGAGTGACAAATAGGCTCCTGGAGACCCAACTGCTCCTCTTAAAAGGCCGGCACTGCGAACTGAATTTACAAGCTCTCACTTCCTCTGAGCTCCAATGCCCAGCAAGGATCTGGGGTCCAAACACATTTGGGGAGAAACTGGGCTGTCTGGCATTGGGGCAGGAACTCAGGGGCAGCTTTGTTACAGATGGAGGTCTTTGTCCCCATGCTGGGACCCCCCCAGTGCAGGGCTGACTGGAAGCCAATCTGTTTGCTCTGCCCTGGTGATTCCCTGAGACCCTGCCCCACCCAATTTACAACCCCACCCAAGCTGTGCCCAGTGGCTTTTGCATATGAATGGTCTGTCCTTTCTCAGCCTAAAAACCTGTCAAACAAGCTGTAGCTGGGTCAGGGAGGCCCAAACCTATCAATAAAAGGCCTAAGACCCGGCACCAGCACAAGCCTGCCTTGCTTCACAGCTGGGCCTCATGTGGGCACTTCCAAACCCTTTACAAAGAAGAGGATTCTGCAGATCTCTCTGTAGCTCCTGCTGGGTGGCCTCAGGCAGTGGCTGACTGCACCTCCCTGGAGACCCAAGAGCCAGTGTACCCAGTGGTTAGTGTGAGACAATACTAGATTACAACTCTTCACATCCATAAGCAACACACTCAAGGGGCAGATCCAGTGAGCACCAAAGCCCCACTGAAGCAAGTCCTGCTCCATAAAGGTGTCTCCTGGACAGCAGCTCTCCCACTGTAATCGCAGCTGGTCCCCACAGTCAATTGGCCTGGAGGTAAATTCCTCCCAGTGACACCAACAGCAATCAAGGCTCAACTACAACAAAACTGTGTACACAGCCAACTAAGGGGTGCACCAAGAGTGTCCACCTCAGGTGATTGGGGAAGCTGAGTCACTGGGTCCTATAAGATACCTACTACCAGTACACAAGGCCACTCTATAACTCAAGGAGACTTAGAAGCTACCTAATACATAGAAACAAACACAGGGAAGCAGCCAAAATGTGGAGACAAAGAAACATGTCACAATGAAAGAAATGGAAGAAAGCAAACTACTGGATATAGAGTTCAAAACCACAGTTATAAGTTTACTCAAGCATCTTCTAGAAATCTCAGAGGAACTTAGTGAGACTTTTAAGGATCTTAGTGAGAATGCCAAAAAAATGGAAGAGGACAAGTCAGAAATTAAGCATACATTGACTGAAATAAAGAATAATATACGGGGACTCAACAGCAGACTAGAGGACCCCGAGAATCAAATCAGATATTGAAAACTTATTTGAAGAAATAATTACAGAAAACTTCCCCAACTTGGTGAAAGAAATAGACTTACAAGTCCAGGAAGCGCAGAGAACCCCAAACAAGAGGAATCCAAAGAGGACCACACCAAGACACATCATAATTAAAATGCCAAGGGCAAAAGACAGAGAATATTAAAAACAGCAAGAGAAAAACAGTTAGTTACCTACAAGGGAGTGCCCATATGACTGTCAGCTGATTTCTCAACAGAAAACTATGCAGGGCAGAAGGGAGTGGCAAGAAATATTCAAAGTGATGAATAGCAAGAACCTACAACCAAGATTACTCTACCCAGCAAAGCTATCATTTAGAATTGAAGGTCAAATAAAGAGCTACATAGACAAGAAAAAGCTAAAGGATTTCATCACCACCAAACCAGTATTATATGAAATGCTGAAGGGTATTCTTTAAGAAGAGGAAGAAAAGAAAAAGGTAAAGATAAAAAATATGACCAAAGTGACAACAAATATCTAGCAACAATTAAATCTAAATATCAAATGAATAAAAAATCTGATGAACAGAGTAAACTGGTGAATGGAATAGAATCAGGGGCATGAAAATGGAACAGACTGACGATTCTCACAGGGAAGGGTATGGTGGGGTGTGGGAAGAAATTAGACAAAGATCTTATATGCATCTATGCAGTACCTATGGACACAGACAATAGGGTGGCGCGGGCCTGGGGTGGATGGGAACCGGGTGGAGGGGAGCCATGGAGGGGGGGGTAGACAGACATCTGTAATAATCTCAACAACAAAGATGAATTAAAAACTAAATAAAATAAAAATATTTTTTAAAGTTCTATTCTTTTGTTAGACTAATTCTTCACCAAACTAAGCTTTTATCCACCTTTATATTTATCCCCAATCTTAGCCACAACTCAAAATGTTTAATTACTGCCTCAACCCTAGTCCATCCTTTCGATCTTATCAACATGTAGACACAAGCTTACATCACATAGCTGTGAGTTCAATGATTACAGGAAGAATATACATCCATGAAGGACTGTTTAAAATGGAAGCCAAACTGGACTAGGCCAGAGTGGCTGAATTGTTTCTGGACAATTACTACCATGTCAAATACATGGTCCTTCTAATTATACTTCACTGCCATTAATAGCCACCAGGGATGTACCGTGAAGAGTGTCACTATTATTGAAGTCACTTGAGTCTTAATATTATTGAAGCCTTCTTAATTCATAAATATATCCCAAATTCTTTTAAAAGTTTCATTCTGTCTTTTATTATCAAAACTTGAGGACAATGAGCCTCATAACTGCAGTCATTATCAATGTATGGCTCTCTAAGTTTCACCTGTCCTCCTCTCAAAGTTGATTGTGAGCTCTCTAAAGTCCTGTCTTTCCTTCTTTCTAGGTAGGATGATAAACTTATTCATGTCTATTTTCCCTACATCACTACTCATAGAAGGCCTTCATTAAAATGAACTGACTTGCCTGTCCCTTGTGTATAAATGACTTCCCCCCCCTTCATGTACTCCCCTCCTTCCTGCTTAATGCCCTCTCCAACTCTATACTGCATCTTCTCCATTCCAAACAAAGAGATCACCTTCCAAACAAAGTCACTTCAAAATGTTCATTTATTGACTAATATCTAGTATTATGAAGTTACCAGCTCCCACTGTCCAGCTCCCAAAGCCTATGTTATAGGAGTTGTAACAATAGGAGGCAATTCACAACAACAATCAGGATGATAATGAAAAACATAGATGAGAGCTTAATCAAATCAGTGCTACACAAATGCAAGAATTTATTTGAAAGACTTTACATAATAAAAATAAAAATTTAAGATTATAATATCTTAGTAGTTTTTAAAAAAGAGGAAAAACTATTTTATACCAGGTCTCAAGAAACTTGTCAGTATCCGGCTTTGGCTCTAGAGTCAGACGTTTTTCCAGCTCAAAGCTGTGGATAGAACGTAACTTTCGCACCAACGGAACATCTCTGTCTGGCTGAGTAATCTCTGAGCGGACACGAATTGGTGAACCAAGGCTTGGAGCATTCAGAATACCATTTGCTTGACCATGGCTATTCTCTTCTTCAGTAGCAGCCTAGACAAAATATAAATGAAAAACATTCCAGTTACTATACATGATAGTAATTGTTGAAGTCTTTCAACATAATATAACCAAATGCTTGGGATGTGTTCTCACAAGATTAAGATACTTTTCTCTTAACCCTTTTATTAGTGAGCTTTCTTAATTTATTCCCAGTTTCAGTATTATTTTAAGTTTTATACTTTTGGTACAAAAATGAACAATCTAAAAATGTTTAATAGCCTTAGCTTTTTATATTACGTCTAACTAGAAACTTCCAGGACCCCACCCACTAAACTAAAACTTAGGACATTCTCTTAGAGTCAGGTGGTTTCACAAGCAGTAAGAGAGGATGCCAAGCCTCAATGCCTCCTGCTGTGTTCCCTCTCTAAAAAAACAAACAAGAATAAGGGAAATTGGTGTTTGAACAATAAGGAGCTGTGTGGAGCAGGAGGCTGCCGAGCATTGGGCAGCACAGAAGGGTGGGGCCACCTAGGGACAGATGCCTACAGCAGTGCAATTATGAGGGAAATTAAGATTTGTACTAGTGGTGGGAGGAAAGAGGGAAATCTGGGACGTCTTTCTGATTAAAGACCCTCAAGAAGATGTGCAAATGGTCTCCAACAAGGGGTTCACTTTGGCTACCAGCAGAAGCAGAAGATAATCTTCTCTGAAGGAAGGTTTCTCCACTTCCCAATTTAGGTCTACAGAACTCCCACCAATTATTAATTAAAGAGTAAAACATTAAAGATAGTTAAACAAGCCTGGCCATGTGGCTTAGTTGGTTGGAGTGTCACCCCACACACCAAAAGGTTGTGTGTTCCATCCCCGGTCTGGGTGCATATGGGAGGCAATCAATTGGTGTTTCTCTCTCACACCCATGTTTCTTTCTCTATCTCTTTCAAATCAATAAAAAACAAATACATATCCCTGGGTGAGGATTAAAAAAAAAAGATAGTCACACACATGAGAAGGCAATGCCACCATGATTGAGTAAGCAGAATTTTTTTAAGTATAAGCTTCCCAAAAACATCAGCTATCAAATTTGTTCAGATAAAGAATAGAGAATAGCTAGGCATAAAATGTTTAAATAAATGAAGGTCATTATCACAAAGATCAACAAAGGATTCTGTGGAATGGATAAATTTAATATTAAATATTCTGTTAACAAGTTAAATATATTAGCCATAAAAGGCCAAAGTTATTAATTAGTGAATGAGAAGACACAGAAAAAGAAACTACCTGTTATGACGCACAGCAAGGTGTGAAAAATATGAAAAAATATATTAAGAGATATGACAGAATAAAAAGGCACAATATATGTTTAATTGGGATCCCAGAAAGAGAACAGAAAGAATGAAGATGTGGCAATATTTAGGTAGAGAATGGCTGTATATCTTACAGAACTGATAAAAAAAAAATGAATCAAAGATTCAGAAAACATAAAACATCCTAAGCAGGACAAACAAAAAGAAATATCTGTGTAGATACACTGTAGTTAAAATGCAGAACACCTAAAACAAGAAGTAAAGCTAAAAAGGAGCTGGGATGGGAGGCCAGGTGGAATGATCATACACTCACATACACATACACAAACATAAAATCAGAGTGACAGCAGACTTTTTATACCAATAGATGAAGCAAGAGGAAAAATAACTGTCGATCAAGAACTTTAAACCCACTGCGCCAAATCAGCTAAAAAACATATATGCGTGTGTATTTGTTATATATATGTGTATCAGCAAAAATAACAGCATAGAAGGATGTACCCAGGTTATTAACCTGGTTTAGGAGAAGTTGGATATTTTTAAAAATGCATCTAATAATATTTTACTAGCTCAGTCAACTTTTCTCACTCCAGTAATTTTTGAAGATGAATTTTATAAAAAGACTGTCCAATTAAAAAAAAGAAAAAAAGGAAGAACTTCAAATCCAATAAGAAAGAAAAACCTCACTTTGAATCCAGCATAAACTATCATTAAAGAATAAGGCTGGTTTTGCTTAATGGTTAGAACAGTGGCCCTGAGACCATAGGGTCAAGGGTTTGATTCCCAGTCAAGAGCAGGTTTGATTCCCAGTCAAGAGCAGGTTCGATCCCCAGCCCTAGTTGGGGCACACATGTACAGAAGGCAACCAGTCTATATCTTTCTCTCACATTGATGTCTCTTTCTCTCTCTCTCACACCCTCCTTCCTCCCTTTTACTCTCTAAAAATCAATGAAAAAAATATCCTTGGGTGAGGATTAAAAAAGAAAAAAAAAAAAGAATATGGCTGAAATAAATACATTTACTGCTAAGTAAAAATTGAGAGTCTCTACCAAAAGATCTCAACTAAAGGAACTTCCAAAGGAAATATTCCAGGAAGAAAGATGAGTCCAGATTTAGAAAAGAAAAGAAAAAAAGAAGATGAATCCAGGACTTCCAAAAATGTAAGGAAATGGTAAACATCTTTTAAAAATTAATATAAACATTCCTTGTATGAAAGTTCAACACCACTAATATCTTATTTTTTTAAAGGATGGAATTAAAAATAGAAGAGAACTAATAGAGATTAAATAGTGGTAATTGGTGAAAGAAAACTAAAGACTTATGCCAAGTACCATTTCACTCTCTCATATACACAGACACCCATCTGGGCTGGCAACTAGATGTAGTTTTTGTGTGTGTGTGTGTGTTTTGTTGTTGTGTTTACCATGAGAACAGTTTGCTCCTGGTGCCATAAAGACAGTCACAGCTGACATTCCAAAAATCTGACAGTGATCTCCTGACAAGTTTTTCACTGCTTATTCTGATTACTATTAGTCCAAATAATATATATTTAATAGCCAGACCACAGTGTACCATATCACACCTATACAGAGGAAGTTTTTGCAACTGACTCCCATGATTGAAAGTATATACTTTTAAATTATATAGTTTTAAATTATATAGTTAATTCCTCAGAAGTGATTATAGAGGATTCTTTTTAAGATATATTCCTTGTTCATAAAGCATGACTAGCCAACTTCCTATCAATCATGTTAACAGGTATGAGCCCTAAGTCTTATTTTACACACTTATGAACTTAACCTTTTTTGCAACTAACCCTTAAAACATAGGAAGCACCAAAAACTAACTGATTTCTGATTCCTTGCCCCTACATACCATTTATCTACACTAATAAAAGAGAAACATGCAAATTACCGTCACTCCATTACGCTACCAGCCAATCAGAGTGAGTATGCAAATTAACCTGAAAACATGGCAGCAGCCCCGTTGCCCTGCCGCTCCGGGCCTGTGGGGGTCGGAGAAGTCGGGTGCCAGCGCCTGAGGCTGGCTCCAGCCAGGGAGACCAAGAAGCCGCCTGCCCCGTGATCCCAGGCCACAGCCAGCTGCAGAAGCTGCCCGCCCCACATCCTGGGGGAGACGGAGAAACCGGGCCCCAGTGCCTGAGACTGGCTGCAGCCTGGGAGACAAAGAAGCCACCTGCCCCCATGATCCCAGGCCGCAGATAGCAGATAGCAGCAGAAGCCTCACGTCCACCAGCCCCACGTCCTGGGGGAGACAGAGAAACCGGGCCTCAGCGTCTGAGGCTGGTTGCAGCCCAGGAGACGAAGAAGCCACCTGCCTAGTGGTCCCAGGCTGCAGCCAGCTGGAGAAGCCTCACATCCGCCTGCCCCATGTCCTGGGGGAGACGGAGAAACTGGGCCCCAGCGCCTGAGACTGGCTGCAGCCCCGGAGACAAAGAAGCCACCTGCCCCCATGATTCCAGCGCCTGAGGCTGGGTGCAGCTTGGGAGATGAAGAAGCCATCTGCCCCATTATCCCAGGCCGCAGCCAGCTGGTGAAGTCACCCATACTGCATCCCAGGGAAGACTGAGAAGCCACGTGGTCCAGGCTACAGCTGGTAGACGGAGAAGCCACCACCCCACGGTTCCGGGCACCAGCACTTGCGGCTGCAGCCCAGGCGAAGCCACTTGCCCACCATCCCCTGTGGCTGCAGCCGGCCTGGGCGCCTATGGCTGACTAGAGGGAGGGAAGCCCGGATCCTGGGTGCCTGTGGTCGGCTGGAGGAGGGAATCCTGGGTCCCGGATGCGGGGCTGAGGCAGAGGTAGTTAGGGGCAATCAACCCAGCAGGGGAGCAGTTAGGGACAATCAGGCTGGCAGGCAGACGCAGTTAGGGGCAATCAGGCAGGCAGGCGAGTGGCTAGGAGCCAGCAGTTCTGGATTGTGAGAGGGATGTCCGACTGCCAGTTATCCCCTGAGGGGTCCCAGATTGGAGAGGGTGCAGGCCAGGTTGAGGGACCCCCTTTCACAACCTCCCCCACCCTGGGCACGAATTTCGTGCACTGGGCCACTAGTCTTCATATAATCTTCTATGAAAATGGAAATGATGAGGAATAGTAAGATCAGAGAGAAATTTGTGGAAGATACTAAAAATTAATCATTCAATTAAGAAATCTATATCTTTCCCCATACTTACAGGTGGACCTACTTGCAATTCTAATGAAGAAAAAAATCATGTAATTTGTTCAACATCCATGTTATCAACACAAACAGTTGTTTGATGCTTCCCACTTCCAACTCTCCCTTCCACACCTCCATCTGAGACAGTTTTCAGAATGGGTACTCATAGCTCTATCAGTCCATACCAGTGGTCGGCAAACCACGGCTCGCGAGCCACATGTGGCTCTTTGGCCCCTTGAGTGTGGCTCTTTCACAAAATACCACGTGTGGGCGTGCACGTACAGTTAGATTGAAACTTCATGACCCATGTCCAGAAGTCAATTTTCGGCCTGGGCGAGTGTATTTTGAAGAAGTGGTTCTAACGCCGAGCCACACTCAAGGGGCCAAAAAGCCGCATGTGCCTCGCGAGCCGTGGTTTGCTGACCACTGGTCTATACCAAAGGAGTCCAGGGTCTTGTCACATTATTTAGAAAGACTATTAACTTCTGTTCTATAGATGTCTCCTCTTTTTTCTGAGGGTCTAGTTAGTTTTTTTAAATACTTTTATCTTTCTCATAAAATATAAGATGAAGATTAATATTTGGTGCCCATACTTCAATATTTTGGGCAAAATTTGCCAAAATACTGCAATTATAAATATAGAAATAACTAGCAATACTGTCTACTTCTCAATCAAAATTGAGAATCATTATACTTTGGTACAACAATAGGAGAAAATAAGTATACAGAAAGATATTACTTCTGTGCAAGAAATACACACCTTACAAATTCCAAACTTTATCTTGTTCCTGTTGGCATCCATCTCTTCCCAGACATCCTTCTCCTGGAGATGAGTGAGTCCCAGAGATCCAGGCAATTTATCTGGTGACATACCAACAGGGATGCCATTCTCCCCATCACTAAGCTGTTCATCTGGAAACACCTCATCTGTATTTTCTCGAAGCAAGTCCCCTGGGATGGGAGTGGCATTAGCAATTCTAAAAATAATGAGGGGTGAAGAAAAGGTAGAATTTAAAAACACTAGAATCAAAAATTACAATGAGACTATTTTCCATTTTGTTTCTGGAGTTAAATGATGAAGTCTATATATCATTAAAATAGTAAAACAAAACAAAACTCAAAACCTTGGAAACAGGCTGTGGCAATTCTACAAAATAAAACTTGTACATTTTGATCAACAGAATTTTCAACCTGATTTAAAAATAAAAATTCCAATATAATAACTCACAAATTTAATAATTACTTTAAAAGTTAGAAACATTTTGTCTATTTTCCAAGAAGTCTTTTACAATTTTTTTTATTTTCTGTTTTTTTTACCCATTTTTCTCAGAGAACAACAAAAATTATAAATAGGAAAATGTTAATAATAATAATAATAATATAAGCAGGTATCAAATCAATAAGTTATGCTTTGAATAGTGTAAAATGTGCATTTGTTTTTTCATTTACAGACTTTTTACTAAATACCTACTCCATGCAAGGCCTCAGGAGACATAAAGAAGAGAAAGGAAATTCTTGCCCCCTAGGGGGAACTAGAAAGTTTGCAATTACACAGTTTTATACATCTGCATGAAAGGACCAGGAATGATACAAAAAATATAACTTGGCACTTTGTTTATATATTGCTTTCAAAGTAACTTCATGTCTGTTTACATCGTTAGTCATCTCTCTCTTAGACTTCTGGCCCATGAAAGGCTTTTCTAGTTCTGTTATCACTAGTGATTAGGCCCCTGCCAGCTCTAACATTCCATAACTCTACACTATACTCAATTTTTAAAAAACTGCTGACTGAACACAATATTTAGTACACAATGAAACCTTTTCCTAGAGGTGATCTGGAAGGTTTAAAAGTAGAAAACCAGCCTTCAGTAGATTATACTGACATAATTATTATGAGTGATAAAATAGGCATCTTAGTGCACCACTCTAAGGATAATGTTACACGCTGGCCCTGATGTCATAAATACCATGCTGTGAGAACAAAGATCAGTCATTTTCAGGGACTTGTCAATAGGTTAGAGGTAAGTAATATCGAAAAGCACTGGCCATGGCTCTCAGGAAAGAGACTCATAGCCTTATAAAGTAGTACCTGTAGTTCTGACACTGAGAACATCTTGAAAAGGTAAGTCTGGCCTAAAGTAGTTCAAATGAACAGATTTATTATAAAAGTAAAGTTCAGGAGGGGAATGGGTAGAGGTAGAACAGGGCATAGAGGTAATAAATGGTGATGGGGGGAAATTTAATTTAAAGAAAGTAAAGAAATAAATTGTCTATTAAAGGATTTTTCAGGTGTAAGTTCAATATAATTTATTGATACAAGGACTTACAGTAGACACTAACATATGTGTTACATGGCATGCCAAATATTTATTGAAAGAATTCCCTCTATCCTGAGGAAAGGGATTGGCAAAAGGAAAAATATCTGAGTTCAGGAAGTTCAATTTACTAGCCCCACATTCGCCCCGCCCCCATTTCAATCACTGAGTGTTCTTCCAAAGCCTTTTTTCCACATGCCTACTACTCTGCCTCTTTCCAACTACCAATTCCTTGGCATTTTCTTCTTCCACTCCTCCACCTATAATCTGCTGCTATTTTTACTCTGTCTTAATTTCCCTCAGATCTCTTAGACTTCAACATAATACCACACACTTCCAGGAGCTCTTCCACCCTCTCCACACAACTCTGGTTCCTCTGTACTGACTCTCCCACTTTTACTCCCTACATTATTTTCTTCTCCTAATATTCTGATCAAAACCTGGATTTTGAGATACAAAGGAAAGAATTCCTTTCCAGAGAAATTATGTTAAGGAATAAGAGTGAGTAAGTATATATGAGAGTATTATGTTAAAGAATAAGAATGTGTGAGAAAATATGTGTGAGAGTATCATGTTAAGGAATAAGAATGAGTAAGAAAGTATGTGTGAAAATAATAGCACATGGTCTGTGTTTGCAGGCTAGATATAAATTATAGAAGCAGATAAGGGGAAAAAGTGAGGTGTGTGGGAGAACTGGAAAAGGAGTAAGAATGGACATCCTTTTCGTATTCCCTTCCCCATAATCTAAGTCAGGGACTGGCAAACTAGGGCTTCTGAGTCAAATCTGGTCTGCTCACCTATTTTTTGTTAATACAGTATTTTGGCACACAGTCACACTCATTCATTTCCATGTTGTCTATGGCTGCTGTAGCACTGCAACAGCGGCAATAATGGAGATAGACAGCAGAGTCCACAAATTTTTATCTGGCCCTTTACAGATAAGATTGCTGACTTCTGATCTAAAACATCCTCCTACCTTTTCCTGAACTTACTTTCTTCTTCTAGTAAGAAATTCAGAGTTGTGGGACAAACATAATCATTTTTTTCTCTTTAACAATGATTCTCTAGGGCTTCCTAATTATGCCTCCATAACAATTGCAAACAGAGAATTCAGCAAACATTTTTTTTTTTAGAGAGTGGAAGGGAGTGGCGGGAGAGAAACATCGATGTGAGAGAGACATTAATTGGCTGCCTCCCACACATGCCCTGGGATCGAACCTGCATCCCAGGTAGGTACATGCCCTTGACTGGGTATCAAACCCAAGGCCCTTCAGTGTGCAGGCCGATGCTCTACCCAGTGGTCGGCAAACTCATTAGTCAACAGAGCCAAATAGCAACACTACAACGATTGACATTTCTTTTGAGAGCCGAAAACCGACTTCTGCGTATGGGCCACGAAATTTCAATCACACTATACGTGCGTGCCCGCATGTGGTATTTTGTGGAAGAGCCACACTCAAGGGGCCAAAGAGCTGCATGTGGCTCACGAGCCGCAGTTTGCCGACCACTGCTCTAACCGCTGAGAACACCAGCCAGGGCAGCGAACTTTTTCTTAAAGGGCCAGATAGTAAATGGTAAGCTTGTAGGTCTAATACTTATTTTTTTCAATTCAGCTAGTCTAAATTCTGCAGTCTCTAAGCTGTGGGCCAATATGTATTATACAAGCATCAGTCTGCCTTTTTAAAAAAATATGTATTTTATTGAATTTTTACAGAGAGGAAGGGAGAGGGATAGAGAATTAGAAACATCGATGAGAGAGTAACATCCATCAGCTGCCTGCTGCACACTCTCTACTGGAGATGTGCCCACAACCAAGGTACGTGGCCTTGACCGGAATCGAACCTGGGATCTTTCAGTCCGCAGGCCGACACTCTATCCACTGAGCCAAACTAGTTAGGGCATCAGTCTGCCTTTTCAAAGGCACTTCAACTTAAAAACACCATGCTAGGTATTTATAACATTCCTCACCAGTAAAACGAGACCAAGTTAACTAACTTGGTTAGTTAACCAAGTTTTGGTTAACTAACCAAGTTACTGGTTAGTTAACTACCCAGTCAACTAACAAAAGGAAAGCTAGTCCTTCGCTGTCTGCCTCCCACTTGCACTACCTTTTCCCTAGACCTTTTAAATGATTTTTTTTATTTTCCCCCAATTTTACTCAATGTCCTTTATCAAATATTAATTTGAGTCTATTCTCCATTGTACATTTTATAATTTACTGAATTTTGAGATATCTTTTTTCTTCCTTTTCTTTCAAGTCTCATTTCTTTTTCTCTGTTTTCCTTTTCCTTTTTCTCTCCCTGACCCCACCCCTTTTGGGGTCTATTTCTTTTTCTAAATAATTTTTTAAAAATTAATTTTTCCATTACAGTTGACATAAACATTTTTATTAGTTTCAAGTATACATTTATAGATATTTATATTCCTTACGAAGTGATCCCCCAATAATTCTAGTATCTGACACCATGTGTCATGACAATAATATAGACTTACTGGAGGCCTGGCCTGCAGGGATTGGGCTGAAACCAGCTCTCTGACATCCCCCGAGGGGTCCTGGATTGCAAGAGGGTGCAGGCCAGGCTGAGGGACCCCACTGGTGCACGATTGGGGCGGGGGAGGGACCGCGGGAGGGTTCCAGGGCGTGTCCAGCCCATCTCGCCCAGTCCTGATCTCGGCCAGACCCCAGCAGCAAGCTAACCTACTGGTCGGAGCATCTGCCCCCTGGTGGTCAGTGCATGTCATAGCGACTGGTTGAACAGTTGAACGGTTGGACTCTTAGCATATTAGGCTTTCTATTATATTGGATTCCCTATGCTTTGCTTTATATCCCTGTGACTATTTTTTTATAACTGGCAATTTATACTCTTAATCCCTTTAACCTTTTCTACCTATCCCTGGGTAGAGGTAGGGGTATCTATTTCTATTCTTAGTTGGAGGTGGTTATCCATATCTTCAAATGAATGAGCATGTTTAATTCCATTTTGGCTTTTGTCTTAGTTTTCTTTCTTTCTTTCTTTTAATGACTTTCTTTATGGTTGTTCCCTTCTCCCCCCCCCCCGCCCCCAATAATTAGTTTTTTCTTTTTAAAAATATTTTTATTGATTTCAGAGAGGAAGGGAGAGATAGAAGCATCAATGAGAAAGAATCATTGATCAGCTGCCTCCTGCACACCCCCTACTGGGGATTGAGCCTGCAACCCAGGCACGTGCCCTTGACTGGAATCAAACCCAGGACTCTTCAGTCGGCAGGCTGATGCTCTATCCACTGAGCCAAACCAGCCAGGATACTTTTTTCTGTTTTCCATCACTACATAGTTGTTTTTCTGAGAGGAAATGTCCTTAGTATATATTAAATTTCCCAATATTTTACTATAATACTTTATGGAACTTTAAAATCTTTTTGTTGTTGTTCATTTTTGTGTTACTGGAGTATTTTACAAGATTCATAGTTTAATTAGTGCCATCTTCTGTCAGTATAGCGAAGTCCAAACATTTGAGTGGATTTATGTTTTTTGTGGTCAGGGGAGATACGTGTGTCATCTGATTTCATAGTTCTCCATTCTTGTATGTAATTAAATTTTTTTCTCCTTTTGTTCCTCTGCAATTATTGATTTATTGCCTTCAGCTCCATATCCTGTTTTTTTTCTGTTTTATGAGAGTGGATCTGGGCCCTTTTTCCTGTTTTATGAGAGTGGATCTGAGCCCTTTAGTATTTTCCTTCCCCAGCGGGCACTGGAAGGAAATTGCAAGAGGAGAGCGCTCTGCTTCGGGGTTCAGTGTACAGCTCGGCAAGCTTCTCCAGCACAGGTGGCTCTCCCCCGTGCGGGGATCCTGCAGCATCGGGGCCTCTTCAGGGCCTGTCTCACAGACAGCAGCAAACAACAGCTTTCCGGAGCAATCCCCACTACCCATAGGTTTTGTAGCAGACTGTGTCTGGTAAGACACCCCCAGTAAATAGCTTTCTTTGGTACCCCAGAGGGCAGATTTTCAGCAAATTTTGCCAGTGTGGCATCAGAGTGACTTCTCTCCCATCCAATGAGGGATGGGCATACCTTCTTCAACAAGCTCAGTATATCCCTCAGCCTGGGATCTGGACTGGGGGAGCTTTGTTTGGATGCTTAATCTCGGCCCTAGGCGTAGGAGCTGCACTTTATATTTGCTATTCCTGTATTCTGTTTTACAGTTCTCTCTACTTCTTACTAGTTAATCCCATGTTACTCCAATTCTGTGTTATAGGTAATGATTCTTTCCTTGTTCAAATTACTACGTAGTTTCTCTCTCCTGATTGAACCCAAATGAATACATGTTTTGTCCTTCAAAAATCAACTGATAAAGGGCACCTCTCCCTTCTTTGTTGTTTTTTATTTCTTCCCCAGAAGCTATTTGTTCTGAATCATACATATTTGTACCTCCCTGTAGTTCATAATCTGATCTATTTGGACATTTTTTAGTGTTTTTGTTCTTGGGATAGTTTAGTCTTTCTGGTGTTGGTTTTAGATCAACCTTAACTCCCACTGATAATTCTCCTCTTCCTCACAGTTTTTACTGATCTGCCTTTATAAAGCCTTGTGGCAGGGTTGGGCAAGGCAGGCCCAGAAGAGATAACCACACAAGGACTTAGTGTTTTGTTTTTCCTCTTTTTACTCAGTTATTTTGAAGTTTGGGCATCCATGGTCTTCAAATTATGCTAGGACATGGTTTTGGTGTAGTTTTATTTTTTTCTTTCGTGTTATTCTCTTATTTTAGGAGGAAACATTGGCAGATGGGAACTTACATTGTCTTCATTAACTTCAGTTATCTTGAAGTCCTATTACCTGGTTTTTGCAAGTTGAAGGCTTATGTACTTACTAGAGGCCCAGTGCATGAAGTTCGTGCACGGGGGGGGGGGGGGGAGGGCTGTCCCTCAGCCTGGCCTGCACCCTCTCCAATCTGGGACCCCTTGGGGGATGTCCGATTGCTGGTTTAGGCCCGATCCCTGTGTGATTGGGCCTAAACCGGCAGTTGGACATCCCTCTTGCAATCCAGGACCGCTGGCTCCTAACCGCTCACCTGCCTGCCTGCCTGATTGCTCCTAACCACTCTGCCTGCTGGCCTGCTCTCCCCCAACTGCCCTCCTGCCAGCCTTCTTGCCCCCAACTGTACCCCCTTGCTGCCTCGTCACCCCCAACTGCCCCGTCCGCCGGGCTGCTCGCCCCTAACGGTCCCCCACCGCCAGCCTGCTTGCCCCAAACTGTCCCCCTCCTGACCGGATCGCCCCCAACTGACCCTCTCTGCTGGCATGCTCACCGCCAATTCCCCCCCCCCCTGCTGGCCTGATCACCCCCAACTGCCCTCCCCTCCTGGACTGATTGCCCCTAACAGCCTCTGCCTCGGCCCCGCCACCATGGCTTTGTCTGGAAGGACGTCCAGAATGTCTCCCAGTCTAAATAGCATATTACCCTTTTATTAGTATAGATAACAACAATTAAAAGTAAAGGAGAACAAAGGCCCTAAAACAAAAGCCAGAATTTCTATACAGCTCAAGCTCTGTGACTAATACTTACCTAAAGTTGGATGATTCACTCATTTATAAAATGGGGCGGCTGGCTGGGGGTTCCAAACTCAGATAAGCATGAAAAACATCTGATAAATATGATTAAGTGGTTCTTGGCTAAGTTCTTCAAATAGATATCTTAAGGAAATGTGTGGTGATTTTGATGTATATAGTCAGGGTCTCACATTTAAGAATTCTTAGGCTAGCTAATTAAGGATAACATGTTCAGTTATATGAGTCCATGTAAGCTTTCCTGATAAATAAGCTCCAGGGATCCAATCTTTGAGTATAAAATCAGAGCAATAGATTAGTGATAAAATGTCCTAATTAACTCACATTGTATGAGGATTTTTTACAATTTACTTTTTTACTTAAAAGCAAACAGTTTAAAGCAACCAGAGTGGGTAAAAAATGGGTCAGAAAAAGAAGACAACCTGCCTCCCCAAAAGCAACTGTTTATGCAAATAGAGAAAACAACACAAAAGACCAAGAAGACAGAAATACCAGAACCTGTTTCTAATACACTTTGGAAATTAATCACTCTCATAAGAGGAACAAGCTACATATTTTGTTCCCACTAAACTTAAGCACAGTATAATTAGATATACTTTGGCTCATTCTGTCCAGGGTCCCATGTAAATGTAACAAATGCTCCTCATTTTGAAAATGAGAAAACCCACTGTAAACCTGACATCAACTCACACAAGCTCTAAGCTCCCATTTCACAGTACGATCCATAAACACTTTCTATGAACAGTACACCTGAACAAAAGCATATACAGAGCAATGTTAACTAAAGAAAATCCATAGGCTTTCACCTATGTCTTAGCATTTGGTCATCTGTAGGAGTCTGGGTGAAAACATTTCTGCCAGTATAATGCATCCAGGAAACACTGCTAAACGGGCAGCTGAGGACATACCCGATTGCCGCAGGGGTCAAGCGGGTGTGCAACTGAGGGGTGGTAGAAGTAGTGGTGGTTGTTAGGGAGCCATCAGTTCCAGTCTTCTCCCAGTCAAAAGGGTCACTCTCAAATACTCCAAAGGTTTTGATGCTGTTGTCAAACACCGATGTAAGAAGCTAAACCACAAAGAAGAAAAAAACTAGAGTAAGCCAAAAGTAAACAACGTCATATTATTCTTTAAGAGAAAGCACCCAGACTCATGAATTAGTTTTGTACATTTTTAAAAACAAATCTGATGGCCTGGCCAGTGTGGTTCAATGGTTGAGGGTCAGCCCATGAACCAGGAAGTCACAGCTCAATTCCCGGTCAGAGCACATGCCCGGATTGCCAGCTCGGTCCCCAGTGGCGGGCATGCAGGAGGCAGCCAATCAATGTTTCTCTCATCCATGTTTCTATCGCGTTATCCCTCTCCCTTCCTCTCTCTAAAAATCAATTAGAAAAAAACAAAACAAAAAACCATGATGATACAAAGAGGGGAATTTGAATAAGGACTGTATGTGGATGATAATACTGAATTAATATTGAATTTCCTCACTTGAGGCACTAGTTTGTAGTGAGTAGACTGTCTTTGTCCTTGGAAGATGCATACCTATTTTCGGTGGTTTAGCAACAAGAAATATGTGTTGTGTGTATATGTGTGTATTCAGTTTAAACAATCTACATGATCTATTTTGTGTGTGTGTGTGTATTTTTGTCAAAAGGAGCATTTCCATATAGTTCAAATTAAATAAGTGGCCAGTGTTAATAGCTGGTATGTAAAGGTTAAGGGGCATACAGAAATTCATTATGCTTTTTACGTTTCTTTTTTGTGGGTTTGAAAAATTCTTAAACTGTATGTATATATACACAACTATAAAAAAAAAAAAATCTGTCACCCTAGCCAGCATGGCTCAGTGGATAGAGAGTCAGCTCTCAGACTGAAGGGTCCTGGGTTTGATTCTTGATCTAGGGCACATGCCATGGTTACAGGCTTGATCCCCAGTCAGGGCACATGCAAGAGGCAACCAATTGATGTCTCTCTCACAATGATGCTTCTCTCTCTCTGTCTCTCCCCCTCTCTTCCACTCTCTCTAAAAAAATCAATGGAAAGAATAACCTCAGGTGAGGATTTAAAAAAAAAAAAAGAAATCTGCCTTATTATTTGATTTATAATATACATAATTTCAGTTATTTTTGCCATTAAATTCCAAAAGCTTAATGTAATCTTGAGAACCATCTCTCAGAGACATTTCCTTACTGCATCTGACAGTCCATACCATTTTCAATTTTATGATTAGGGCCTCATTTTCTCCTCACCATCTCTCTTATTCTGTACCTGTTAGTATCCCAACCCCAGACCTGGAATCAGCACTTCCTTATTGAAGGATTTTGTGAAGGTCTGTTAAGGCTTTAAAAAGATTATTCTGCCTATTAAGTGGAGAATAGATGCCATAAAGGGGGGTGGGGATGAGGGTGCTAGGAATAGATGTCAGTTAGGAGGCTACTGAAGGTGAACCAGCAGTAACAGTGGAGGTGGTAAAAAGTGGTAGGATCTGGAGGTAATTTGTACAGCCAATAGCACTTGCTGATGGATTAGATGAAAGCTAGGAAAGTAAAGCATAAGGAATAATTTACATTTCTATCCTGAGCCACTGGGTAAATGATGGCACCATTTACTAAGATGAAAGGCAGTGAATCTGAGGATTGGGATATTGAAATTTTTACAGAGTTTAGGGAGGAATAAGGAATACAGATACAACATTGATAGTCATCAGCATATAGATATTAATAGGTAGTATTTAAAGCCATAAGTACTGAATGATGTAATCTAAGAAAAGCAGGTAGCAAAGAGGCCCAAGGGTACTCCAACATTTAGATGGAAAGAAGAAAAGGACTCAGCAATGGAAACCAAGAAGTGAAGAGTGAGGTAGGAAAACCAAGTGTACGGTGTTCTAGATGCTAAATGAACAGTTTCAACAAGAAAAGGGTCAAATGCTATCAATCGTAAGTTTGTTATTATTTCTGATTATTTAATTGATTTGTCTCTCTCTTTCACCCAAAGAGTAACCTCCAATAGGCTGCTGGTACATGTCTGATCCTGTTCATAATGTATCTAATACAATGCCTTATATGTGACTTCAGTATATATGTCATTCAGATAACCAAATTATATTCCTCACATATATTTGGTCTTTGTCCACAGTTCCTGGTTTTCAGCTCCCAAAAACTCTTGGAATTTTCTGAGCAATAAGAGCAATGGGAGAATCTTTTGTTCTAATATTTGGTCTGGTCCTCAATTCCTGAAATCACTTCAAAGCTATAAAATTGAAATGAGTGTCTTGTTATTCATAACAAGCCCTTTTCCACCACAACTGGGTGTATGTGGCTTTTGGAAAGCATCTAAGAACAAGAGCTGCTCACCAAAAGAACCCACCCTGTTATTAAAGGGTTGGAACCTTCAGTCTCACCTCTCTGGCCTCTGGAGGAGGGAAGAGAGGGCTAGAAATTGAATCAATTGCCAATGGCCAATGATTTAATCACTCTGTCTATCTAATGAAACTTCCACAAAAACTCAAAATGACAGGGTTCTGAGAGTTTCTGGATTGATGAACACATGGTGTTACCTCAGAGAGGGCCTGGCTGCTCTGCACCTTTCCTCATACCTTGCCCTGTGCACCTCTTCCATCTGCTGTTCCTGAGTCATATCCTTTGAAATAAACCAGTAACCCAGTGATAAAATTGGTTTCTTAAGTCCTAGAACTGTTCTAGCAAATTAATTGAACCCAAGGAGGGAGCTGTGGGAACCTCTGATTTATAGCCAATCAGAAGGACATGTGACAACCAGGACTTGTGATTGGCATCTGAAGTGGAGGGCAGTCTTGTGGGGCTGAATCTTTAACTTGTGCAATCTGATGCTATCTATCTCGGTAGGTAGTGTCAGAATTTATTTCAATTGTTGGACACCCAGCTCAGAGAATTGCTTGGTGGTGTGGGGAAAACAACAACAAAACCACTCATGTTGGAACTGTGATGACAGACCCTTAAATAGTTACTCTAAAATCATTTTATGAATAAATGTCTATTTGTAATAAGCCCCAAAGAAAAAAATAATAAAATTTAAAAGGAAACTAAAAAGACAAAAGAAACTGGAAAAGGTAGTTATAAAACCTGAGAGAGAATCATTGATTGGCTACCTCCTGCATGCCCCACACTGGGGATCGAGCCCACAACTCGGGCCTGTGCTCTGACTAGAACTGAACCATGACCTCCTGGTTCATAGGTTGATGCTCAACCACTGAGCCACACTGGGCAGGCAAAAGCTGATAATTTTTATTTTGGTCATATTTTTGTTGTTAACTATGTTATAGCTTACACTTCCACAAATAATCAGAGGTAGAGGGCTGTAGAAAACACAGAGGAGAAGGAAGACAGGTTGAGAAACAGCATATAGGAATTGAAGTGGCAGACCTTTGACCTCTCTCCTGACTCTGGAGATCAAGGCTCTCTCATAGGTTCTCACAGAGTAAGATGTATGCTTCCTGAAAGGTGGAGTTCCTACCATGAGGCAACAACGGCTTTGCTGTGTGAGTACTTATGAACTGGGCTGCAATAGGAATAATCTTAAACAGCTTTTATGTAAGATGTCCTTTTATCATGGAATTATTTTCTTATAATTATTATAGTATCATGTCTTAGAAAATATAGCACATGCCATTGGGCCTCAAATAAGAATGTAGCACATGCCATTAAGCCCCAGTTTGTCACTATGATGGTGATTCTGGAGAACAGCAACAGAAGGTAGAAGGATGGAAGGCACAGAATGAAGGAAAGCTAAAAGCACTGAGGCACTAAATGGTCTGACTAGATACAGCTCTGTAGATACTTTGGAGTGGGGACTGAATTCACTAAATAATAAAACAAAAATCCCTCCAATTCAGTTACTCATTCAAATATATCTGAGAACAATATACATTAGTCACCTTATAAATCACATATATCTGTATATATAAAAGGCTAAGTGACTGGCCAACCAGCCGGTAGCTGTGATGTGCACTGACCACCAGGGGCAGATGCTCAACGCAGAAGCTGCCAAGTGACAGCAACTTTGCAGAGTGCCCTCTCACACTCTGGGGCCTCCTGGGGGATGTCAGACTGCCGGTTTCAGCCTGATCCCTGCAGGCCAGGCCGAGGGACCCCACCTGCTGGAGGGACCCCACTCACTCTGCAGACACTCTTCAAGCCCCGGTGCCACTACAGGTGTGGCTGGGCAGGGAGGGACCGTGGGAGGTTGGCTCCAGGGCATGACCGCCCCTCTCACCCATTCCCAGCCTGCCAGCCACCTTCTAATTAATTTCCTTTCAATGTGCATGAATCCGTGCACCAGGCCTCTAGTATAGGTATAATACACACACATACACACACACACACACGAAACTTGTAGTCCTCATCTTTTTTTTAACCCCAATATAACTGAGGAACAAAGCACTTTCCAAACAGGAGCTCATTGTGGCAGTAATTTTCAAACTGAAAAGGGGGCAGAACAAAATCTGAAAAAACTTTACAGCTGATTCTGACACTTCCCCTATAAGAAGGCATGCCCCATGTCCCATGTCTCTCCACTAAGAATCACTGAAAATTTGCCTGGTTGGTGTGGCTTAGTGGTTGCCTGGCTGGTGTGACTCAGGGATTCACAGTTCCATTCCCAGTCAGGCACAGGCCTGGGTTGCAGGCTCAGTCCCCAGTGGGGGGCGTGCAGGAGGCAGCTGATCAATGGTTCTCTCTCACCATTTATGTTTCTATCTCCCTCCCTCTCCTTTCCTCTCTGAAATCAATAAAAAAAAAGAATCACTAAAAATCTAGTATACATCTGACTCCTTTACTTCTTTTATTTGATAATATAGTCTTAGAAATACAAACTCATCTAAAGAATCCAGGTACCCCCAGGGGATGCCGCCACATGCCAGAGAGGGTTTAAAGTCATCTGATGAATGTCGCACAGCTTCCTGAAGAATTTTTCTCAGAGTTAAGACATTTAATATACTTTATAATACAATAAAAACAAAGTTAGAGACTGGAGGACAAAATGGCAGCGGAATAAACAGATGTGTCCCGAGCCTTGTCCCGGAGCAGATAGAATGAGCAGCTGAAACGAATAACATCCACCCCAAATTGGTAAAGGAGACTCAGCTGGTGAGACAATTTGCATCTGGGAAGGGCAGAGGACTCCTGGAGGAATCCCAGGGCACTGCGACCACGCAAGCAGCAGACATGTGAGCAGCCCGCTCCTGTCCAAGGAACAGCAGCCCTACAAGCAGCCCGCCCCAGGCCAAAGAGCAGAAGCCTCACGTGGCCAGCCCCTGTCCAAGGAGCAGCAGCTGTGTGAGTGGCCTGCTCCCCTGTCTGAGGAGCAGCAGCCACGCAAGCAGCCCACTCCTGTCCGAGGAGCAGCAGCCACATGAGCAGCCCACCCATGACGGAGGAGCAGTAGCTCCATGCAGCCTGCCGCTGTCTGAGGAGCAGCAGCTGCATGCAGACCGCACCCTGCACCCATCCGAGAAGCAGCAGCTATGTAAGGAACCTGCCCCCGTCCAAGGAGCAGCAGCCACATGAGCAGCCTGCCCCCATCCGAGGAGCAGCAGCTGTTTGAGCAGCTTACCCCCATCTGAGGAGCAGCAGCTCCACCAGTAGCCTGACCCGGTCTGAGGAGTAGCAACCACATGAGCAGACTGCCCACGTCTGAGGAGCGGCAGCCCTGTACAGCCCGCAATGGTGTGAAGAGCAGCAGCCACATGCAGCCTGCACCCATCAGACGAGCAGCAGCCGGGTGAGTGGCCCACCCCCATCCAAGGAGCAGCAGTCACACATGCAGCTCATGCTCATTTGAGGAGAAGCCCGCCCCCGTCCAAGAAGCAGCAGCTGCGTGAACAGCCTGCGCCTGTATGAAGAGCAGCAGCCCTGCGAGTAACCTGCCCCTGTCCAAGGAGCAGCAGCCTCACGAGCAGCCCGCCCCATCTGAGGAGCAGCAGCCATGCACACCCAGCCCCCATCCAAGGAGCAGCAGTGTGAGCAGTCTGCCCCCATTGGAGAAGTAGCAGCCACATGAGCAGCCTGCCCCCGTCTGAGGAACATCAGCCTCGTGATTAGCCCACCCCCATCCAAGGAGCTGCAGCTGTGCAAGCAGCCTCCTCCCACCAGCCAGGGGAGCCACCAATGCTGTGAACAGCAGCCAACAGAGGAGCCACTGCCAACTGAGGAGCAGCCGCTGCCGCGACCACCCGAGGAGCAACTGCAGCCTGAGGAGCCACTGCTACCCAAGGAACAGGTCCTGCATGACTCGACATTTAAACCTGTCGGTGAAATAAAAAATGGATAGACAAAGAAACCCCCAAAGGAAAGAAAAGGAGGAATCCCCAGAAAGGCCGCTAAGTGAAATAGGAATGCAATACATCAGAAAAGAATTCAGAATAAGGGTCATACAGCTCATAAACCAGATGGATGAAAAAAATCAACTTATGTAAGAATCAAGAAGAAATGAAGAGTGATATAGCTGCAATAAAAAACACCATGGAAAATTTCAACAGCAGACTAGGAGACGTGGAGGACTGAATTAGTGAATTAGAAGACAGGGAAGCAAAACACATCCAAACTGAACTGCAATTGGAGGAAAAATTTAAAATACACGAGGACAGTCTAAGGGAGCTATGGTACAACATGAAACGAAGTAACATACGGATAATAGGGGTGCCAGAACAACAGGAAGAGGAACAAGGGTTAGAAAAGCTATTTGAAGAAATAAATCAGAAAACTTACCTGATGTGGGGAAGAAAAAAGTCACATAAGCACAGAGTCCCAAACAAGATGAACCCAAAAAGACCCACACCAAGACACATCATAATTACGATGGAAAATGTTCAAGACAAAGAGAGAATCTTAAAGGATGCAAAAGAGAGACAGAAAGTTATATACAAGGGATCTCAAATTAGAATATCAAATGATTTCTCAACAGGCCAGAAAATAAATGGAAGGAAATTTACAAAGTGATACAAAGCAAGGGACTGAATCAAAGAATACTGTACCCAGCAAGGCTATCATTCAAAATTGAAGGAAAAATAAGGAGCTTCACAGACAAAAAAAGGCTAAGGGAGTTTATCACTACCAAGCCGGCAATGCAAGAAATGCTAAAGGGACTGGTGTAAAAAGAAGAAATAAAAAAGTAAGAAGGAACACAGGCACAAAAAATAAAAATGGCTACAAACAAGTACCTTTTAATAATAACTTTAAACATAAAAGGACTAAATGCTCCAATCAAAAGACATCGAGTGGCTGAACGGAAAAAAAAAAACACAACCCATATATACGCTGTCTACAAGAGACCCACCTCAGAACAAGGGACTCACACGGACTGAAAGTGAAGGGATGGAAAATTATCTTTCAGGCAAATGGAAAGGAAAAAAAAACCTGGGGTAGCAATACTTATATCTGACAAAAAAGACTTCAAAGTGAAGGCTATAACAAGAGATAAGGAAGGCCACTTCAAAATACTAAAGGGATAGATACAACAAGAGGATATAACCCCGATAAATATATATGCACCCAATGCAGGAGCACCCAAATACATTAAAAAAAAAGAAAAACTCCTGGAAGATATCAGGGGAGAGATCAACAACAATACAATCGTAGTAGGGGATTTTAATATACCACTGACATCACTGGATAAATCCTCTAGGCAAAAAAATCAACAAAGAAACAGCAATCCTAAACGACTCACTAGATCAGATGGACTTAATTGACATCTTCAGAACATTTCACCCCAAAGCCATGGAATATACATTCTTCTCAAGTGAACATGGGACATTTTCAAATATAGACCACATATTGGATCACAAGCAAAGTCTCCCCAAATTCAAAAAGATTGAAATCATATCAAGCATCTTCTCAGATCACAATGGCATAATATTAGAAATAAACTACAATAAAAACAATCCAAAAAACAAAAACACTTGGAAGCTGAATAGCATGCTATTAAACAATGACTGGGTTACCAAAGAGATCAAAGAAGAAATTAAAAGCATCCTGAAAACTAATGACAACAAAAACACAACAATCCAAAATCTATGGGACACAATGAAAGCAGTCCTTAGAGGGAAGTTGATAGCTCTACAGCCCTACCTCAAAAAACAAGAAAAAATGGTAGTAAATCATCTAACTGTACAACTCAAAGAATTAGAAAGAGAACAACAAGAAAAGCCCAGAGTGAGCAGAAAGGAGATAATAAAGATCAGAGCAGAAATAAATGACAGAGACCAAAAAAACAATACAAAAGATGCATGAAACCAAGAGCTGGTTCTTTGAAAGGATAAACAAGATTGATGAACCTCTAGCCAGGCTCACTAAGAAGCAAAGAGAGAGGACCCAAATTAACAAAATCAGAAATGAAAGAGGCCAAATAACAACAGACCCCACAGAAATGCAAAGGATTGTTAAAAAAATACTATGAACAACTCTATTCCAACAAACTGGAAAACATAAAGGAAATGGACATATTCCTAGAAAAATACAACCTTCCAAAACGCAATCATGAAGAATCTAAAAATCTCAACAGGCCGATAACTATGGAAGAAATTGAAGCAGTCATCAAAAAGCTTCCAGCAAACAAAAGCCTGGGGCCAGACAGCTTCACAGGGGAGTTTTTCCAAAAATTCAAGTAAGAACTAAAACCTTTCCTCCTCCAACTATTCCAAAAAATTCAAGAGGAAGGAACACTTCCAAGCTCATTCTATGAAGCCAGCATCACCCTAATACCAAAACCAGATAAAGACAACACAACGAAAGAGAATTACAGGCCAGTATCCCTCATGAACATAGATGCCAAAATCCTCAACAAAATTCTAGCAAATTAGATCCAGCAGTACATCAGAAAGATTATACACCATGACCAAGTAGGATTTATCCCGGGGATGCAAGGATGGTACAATATCCACAAATCAATAATTGTGATACATCATGTAAACAAATTAAGAGATAAAAATCACCTAGTCATATCAATTGACGCAGAAAAAGCATTTGACAAAATCTAACACCCTTTCTTGATAAAAACTCTCAGCAAGGTGGGAATAGAAGGATCATACCTCAACATGATAAAAGCCAGATATGATAAACCCACAGTCAACATCATACTCAATGGACAAAAACTAAAACCTTTTCCCCCAAGAACAGGAACAAGACAGGGATGCCCACTCTCACCACTCCTGTTCGACATAGTACTGGAAGTACTAGCCATTGCAATCAAACAAGAAGAAGAAATAAACGGCATTCAAATTGGAAAAGAAGAAGTAAAGCTGTCATTCACAGATGACATGATCTTGTACATAGAAAACCCTAAATACTCCATCAAAAAATTATTAGACTTAATAAATGAATTCGGCAATGTAGCAGGATACAAAATTAATGCCAATAAATTTATGGCATTTCTTTACACCAATAGTGAACTTATAGAAAGAGAGACTAAAAAGCAATCCCATTTACCACCGCACCAAAAATATCAAGATACCTAGGAATAAGCTTAACTAAGGAGGTAAAAGACCTATATGCAAAAAACTACAGGACACTGAAAAAAGAGATAGAGGAAGAAATAAACAGATGAAAGAACATAGCATGTTCATGGATTGGTAGAATCAACATCATCAAAATGTCCATACTACCCAAAGCAATCTATAGATTCAATGCACTCCCCATTAAAATACCACTGGCATATTTCACAGACCCAGAACAAACTTTTCAAAAATTCATCTGGAACAAAAAAAGACCCTGAATAGCTGCAGCAATCCTGAGAAAGAAGAACAAAGTAGGTGGGATCTCAATACCAGATTTCAAGCTGTATTACAAAGCCACTGTTCTTAAAACAGCCTGGTACTGGCACAAGAACAGACATATAGATCAATGGAATAGACTAGAGAACCCAGAAATCTACCCAAACCACTATGCCCAATTAACATTCGACAAAGGAGGCATGGACATACAATGGAGTCAAGACAGTCTCTTCATTAAATGGTGATGGGAAAATTGGACAGATACATACAACAAAATTAAACTAGACCAACAACTTACACCATACACAAGAATAAACTCAAAATGGATAAAGGACTTAAACATAAGATGGGAAACCATAAAAATACTAGAGGAATACACAGGCAGCAAAGTCTCAGACATATGCCAAGCAATTTCTTCACCAATACCGCTCCTAGGGCAATGCAAGCTAAAGAGAAAATAAACAAATGGGACTATATCAAAATAAAAGCTTTTTCACAGCAAAGGAGACCATCAATAAAACAACAAGAAAGCCCACTGCATGGGAGAACATATTTGCCAATGTTATCTCTGATAAGGGTTTAATCTCCAACATTTACAGGGAACTCATACAACTTAACAAAAGGAAGATAAACAATCCAATAAAAAAATGGGCAATGGACCTAAATAGATACTTTTTGAAAGAAGACAGAAGGAAGGCCAAGAGACACATGAAAACATGCTCAAAGTCACTAATTATCCGTGAGATGCAAATCGAAACGACAATGAGATACCATCTCACACCTGTCAGAATGGCTATCATCAGCAAATCAACAAATGAGAAGTGTTGGTGAGGATGTGGAGAAAAAGGAACCCTCGTGCACTGCTGGTGGGAATGCAGACTGGTGCAGCCACTGTGGAGAACAGTGTGGAGTTTCCTCAAAAAGTTAAAAATGGAACTTCCATTTGACCCACTGATCCCACTTCTAGGAATATATCCCAAGAAGCTAGAAACACCCATCAGAAAGGATATATGCACCCCTATGTTCATAGCAGCACAATTCACCATAGCTAAGATTTGGAAACAGCCTAAGTGCCCATCAGTAGATGAGTGGATTAAGAAACTGTGGGTACATCTACAATGGAATACTATGCTGCGATAAAGAAAGGAGGAATTCTTACGATTTGCAACAGCATGGATGGAACTGGAGAGCATTATGCTAAGTGAAATAAGCCAGTCAGAGAAAGATAAATATCACAAAATCTCATTCAGGTATGTAATATAAGGAACAACATAAACAGTTGAACAAAAACAGATCCAGAGATAGAGAAGCATCGATCAGACCGTCAAACCTCAGAGGGAAGGTAGGGGAGGGTGGAGGTAAGGGGGAGAGATCAACCAAAGACTTGTATGCATGCATATAAGCCTAACCAATGGACACAGACAACAGGGGAGTGAGGGCATGATTGGCAGGGCGGGGGTTTGAGGGGGTAATGAGGGGATAAGGACACAAACGTAATACCTTAATCAATAAAGAAATTAAATAAAACAACAGAAAAAAAGGGAAGTACCAGATAGCCCTAACCAGTTGTTCAGTGGTTAGGGCATCGGCCCATAGACTGAAGGGTTGAGGGTTTGATTCAGATCAAGGGCAAGTACCTGGGTTGCAGGACCATTCCCTGGCCCTGGTCAGGGTGTGTGCAGGAGGAAACCAATCAATGTGTCTCTCTCACAATGATGTATCTCTCTCTCTGTCTCTCCCCCATTCCCTTCCACTCTCTCTAAAAGTCAATGAAAAAAATATCCTCAGGTAAACCTTAAGAAACAAAACAAAACATAACAAAACAACTACCAGATACAGAATTTAAAACAATAGTTATAAGGATGCTCAAGGAACTTAATGAGAACTTCAAGGAACTTAGTGAAAACATGAACAACATAAAAAAGGACCAGTCAGGCCCAGCAAGTGTGGCTCAGTGGTTGACGTCAGCCCATGAACCAGGAGGTCAGGGTTCAATTCTCAGTCAGGATACATGACCGGGTTGTGAGTTTGATCCCTAGTAGGGAGGCAGCTGATAAGTAATTTTCTCTCATCATTGATGTTTCTCTTTCTCCCTCTCCCTTCCTCTCTCTGAAGTCAATATATGTATATTTTTAAAAAGGACCAGTCAGAAATGAAGCATACATTAACTGAAATAAAGAATAATTTAGAGAGAATCCAAGATGGCGGCGTAGGTAAACACCTAAACTGCTGCCTCCTACAACAATTTAAACTGCAACTAAAAGACAAAACGTCTATCACCCAGAACCATGGGAAAGCTGGCTGAGTGGAAGTTCTACAACTAGAAGGAAAGAGAAAAGAGCATTGAGACGTGCACGAGCGCTGAAAAGCTGAGGTACGGAGGCGCGTGATCTGGGCTGGCTGCGGGCGACTGGGTGGGTTGCTTTTTTCAACCCCAACGGAGACAAGCCCCTGATTACTCTGAAATCCAGTCTCTGGGGAGACGCGGGGGACCCAAACTCCTACGGGGAGAAGCTGGACTGTCTGCCAGAGAGGGTGGCTTGCTTGCAGAGCTGCACGCAGGAATAATTGTTTACGGCACTGGGGCTCGGGACTCGCGGATGCCGTTGGAGACTCAGAGCCGGCTAACTAGCAGCCATTGCTGTTTGCCACGCCCTAACCTAGTGACACCCTGAGGCCCCGCCCTACAAACCCACCCAAGCTCCAAGCAGCTCAATTAGCATAAGAAAGGCCTGCCCTATCACAGCTTAACCTAGCAAACTTGCAGCCTGGGTCAGACAGCTCCAAAACCTCCAAACCCCAAGCAAAGAGGAGAAAACTGCAGCTCTCACTGTAGCTCCTGCTGAGTGGCCTCAGACAGTAGCTGACCTGCACCCCATTGGAGATCCAGAAGCCAGTGTACGTAGTGGTCAGTGTGAGACACCAGATTTCAACTCCTCACATCCATAAGTGACACATTCAAGAGGCAGACTCAGTGAGCACCAAAGCCTCACTGAAACAAGTCCTGCCCCATAAGCGTGTCTTCAGCGCAGCAGTTCTTCCATTATAGACACAGGGAGTGCTCACAGCTAATTGGCCTGGAGGTCAATTCCTCCCAGCGTAACAACAGCAATTAAGGCTTAACTGCACCAAGACTTTGCACTCAGCCCACAAAGGGGTGTACCAAGAGCGTCCACATCAGGAGATTGGGGAGGCTGAGCTACTGCCCCCTATAGGTCACCTACCACACAAAGCCACTCCATCAACACAGGGAAGCAGCCAAAATGCAGAAACAAAGAAACATGTCACGAATGAAAGAAACGGAGGAAAGCAAACTACTGGATGACATAGAGTTCAGAACCACATGTATAAGGTTACTCAAGAATCTTCTAAAAACCGCTGAGAAACTTGATAACACTTCTGAGGAGCTTAGTGAGACCTTCAAGGACCTTAATGAGAATGCCAAAAAAAATGGAAAAGGACCAGTCAGAAATGAAGCATACACTGTCTAAAATAAATATACAGAAACTCAACTGTAGATCAACGTACCCCAAGAATCAAACCAAAGATCTGAAATATGTGGAAACAAAAAACATCCAACCAGAAAAACAAAAAGAAAAAAGAATCCAAAAATATGAAGATAGCGTAAGGAGCCTCTGGGACAACTTCAAGCAAACCAACATCCGAATTTTTGGGGTGCCAGAAGAAGGGAGAGAGCAAAATATTGAAAACCTATTAGAAGAAATAATGACAGAAAACTTTCCCTACCTGGTGAAAGAAATAGACTTACAAGTTCAGGAAGCGCACAGAACCCCATACAAGAGGAATCCAAAGAGGACCACACCAAGACACATCATAATTAAAATGCCAAGGGCAAAAGACAAAGAGAGAATATTAAAAGCAGCAAGAGAAAAACAGTTAATTACCTACAAGGGAGTACCCATACGACTGTCAGCTGATTTCTCAACAGAAACTATGCAGGCCAGAAGAGAGTGGCAAGAAATATTCAAAGTGATGAACAGCAAGAACCTACAACCAAGATTACTCTACCCAGCAAAGCTATCATTCAGAGTTGAAGGTCAGATAAAGAGCTTCACAGACAAGAGAAAGCTAAAGGAGTTCATCACCACCAAACCAGGATTACAAGAAATGCTGAAGGGTATCCTTTAAGAAGAGGAAGAAGAAGAAAAAGATAAAGACAAAAATTATGAACAACAAAATGACATCAAATACATACCTACCAACAAGTGAATCTAAAAATCAAGTGAATGAAAATCTGAAGGACAGAATGGACTGGTGAATATAATAGAATCAGGGACATAGAAAGGGAGTGGACTGACTATTCTCAGGGGAAGCAGGTGTGAGGGGTGCGGGAAGAGATTGGACAAAAATCTTACTCCTAAAGATGAAGACAGTGGCGGGGGGTAAGGGCATGGGGTGGGGTGGGGAATCAGGTGGAGGGGAGCTATGGGGAAAAATAAAAGAGGAACACCTGTAATAATCTGAACAATAAAGATTTATTAAAAAAAAAAAGAATAATTTACAGGTCAACAGTAGATTAGAGAATTCCAAGAATCAAATCAAGAATTTGAAAAATGAGGAAGCAAAAAACACCCAATTGGAACAGCAAAAGAAAAAAGAATCCAAAAATATGATGATAATGTAAAGAGCCTGTGGGACAACTTCAAGTGTACCAACATTCATATCATAGGGGTGCCGGAAGGGGAAGAGAGGGTACAAGAAATTGAAAACCTATTTGAAAAAATGACAGAAAACTCCCCATACCTGTTGAAAGAAATAAACACATAGTCCAGGAAGCACAGAGAATCCTAAACAAGATGAACCCAAAGAGGCCTACACCAAGACACATAATAATTAAAATGTCAAAGGAGGCCCGGCTCCTCAGTCCCGGCCCTGGCGCGGAGGACTGTGGGAGCGGCTTCCTTGGATACGCCCCTGGCAACGACCAGGCTCCGAGCTCAGCCTGCGCAGGGTCTTAGATTCTCCAAACTCCGCGTCACTTGGACTCCGCTCACCGTCGCTCTGCTCCCCTCATCACGAGATACAGATGATGCAGAATGTACACTTGGCCCCAGAGACAGATGAAGACGACCTTTATTCTGGTTACAATGACTACAATCCAACCTATGATACCGAGGAATTGGAGAATGACACAGCTTTTCAGCAAGCTGTGAGAACCAATCATGGCAGAAGACCTCCAGATCCCTTGAGATTTCAAATGAATTTTAGAATGAATTTTTTTATTTCTTAAAAAAAATGGCATTGGGAGGCAATCCAAGATGGCGGCGTAGGTAAACACCTAAACTGCTGCCTCGCACAACAATTTCAAAACTACAACTAAAAGACAAAACGTCTAGCACCCAGAACCACGGGAAAGCTAAGTTCTACAACTAGAAGGAAAGAGAAAAGAGCATTGAGACGTGCACGAGCGCTGAAAAGCTGAGGTACGGAGGTGCGTGATCCAGGCTGGCGGCAGGCGTTGCTTTTTTCAACCTAAAGGGGAGACAAGCCCCCGATTACTTTGAAATCCAGTTTCTGGGGAGACGCGGGGGACCCAAACTCCTAGGGGAGAAGCTGGACTTTCTGCCAGTGAGGGTGGCTTGCTTGCAGAGCTGCGCGCAGGAATAATTGTTTACTGCACTGGGGCATGGGACTCGCGGATGCCGTCGGGGACGCAGAGCCAGCTAACTAGCAGCCATCGCTGTTTGCCACGCCCTAGCCTAGTGACGCCCTGAGACCCCGCCCCACACAACCTACAAACCCACCCAAGCTCCAAGCAGCGGATTTAGCATAAGAAAGGCCCTCCCTATCGCAGCTTAACCTAGCAAACTTGCAGCCTGGGTCAGACAGCTCCAAAACCTCCAAACCCCAAGCAAAGAGGAGAAAACTGCAGCTCTCACTGTAGCTCCTGCTGAGTGGCCTCAGACAGTAGCTGACCTGCACCCCATTGGAGATCCAGAAGCCAGTGTACCTAGTGGTCAGTGCGAGAAACCAGATTTCAACTCCTCACATCCATAAGTGACACATTCAAGAGGCAGACTCAGTGAGCACCAAAGCCCCACTGAAACAAGTCCTGCACCATAAGCATGTCTTCAGCACAGCAGTTCTTCCATTATAGACACAGGGAGTGCTCACAGCTAATCGGCCTGGAGGTCAATTCCTCCCAGCGTAACAACAGCAATTAAGGCTTAACTGCACCAAGACTTTGCACTCAGCCCACAAAGGGGTGTACCAAGAGCGTCCACCTCAGGTGATTGAGGAGGCTGAGCTACTGCCCCCTATAGATCACCTACCACACAAAGCTACTCCATCAACACAGGGAAGCAGCCAAAATGTGGAGACAAAGAAACATGTCACGAATGAAAGAAACGGAGGAAAGCAAACTACTGGATGACATAGAATTCAGAACCACATTTATAAGGTTACTCAAGAATCTTCTTAAAACCGCTGAGAAACTTGATGAGACCTTCAAGGATCTTAATGAGAATGCCAAAAAAATGGAAAAGGATCAGTCAGAAATGAAGCATACACTGTCTGAAATAAAGAATATACAGAAACTCAACTGTAGATCAACGTACCCCAAGAATCAAACCAAAGATCTGAAATATGTGGAAACAAAAAACATCCAACCAGAAAAACAAAAAGAAAAAAGAATCCAAAAATATGAAGATAGTGTAAGGAGCCTCTGGGACAACTTCAAGCGAACCAACTTCCGAATTTTTGGGGTGCCAGAAGAAGGGAGAGAGCAAAATATTGAAAACCTATTAGAAGAAATAATGACAGAAAACTTTCCCTACCTGGTGAAAGAAATAGACTTACAAGTTCAGGAAGCACACAGAACCCCATACAAGAGGAATCCAAAGAGGACCACACCAAGACACATCATAATTAAAATGCCAAGGGCAAAAGACAAAGAATCTTGAAAGCAGCAGGAGAAAAACGGTTAGTTACCTACAAGGGAGTACCCATATGACTGTCAGCTGATTTCTCAACAGAAACTATACAGGCCAGAAGGGAGTGGCAAGAAATATTCAAAGTGATGAACAGCAAGAACCTACAACCAAGATTACTCTACCCAGCAAAGCTATCATTCAGAGTTGAAGGTCAGATAAAGAGCTTCACAGACAAGAAAAAGCTAAAGGAGTTCACTGCCACCAAACCAGGATTACATGAAATGCTGAAGGGTATTCTTTAAGAAGAGGAAGAAGAAGAAAAAGGTAAAGATAAAAATTATGAACAACAAAATGACATCAAATACACACCTACCAACAAGTGAATCTAAAAATCAAGTGAATAAAAAATCTGATGAAGAGAATGGACTGGTGAATATAATAGAATCAGGGACATAGAAAGGGAGTGGACTGATGATTCTCAGGGGAAGCAGGTGTGAGGGGTGCGGGAAGAGATTGGGCAAAAATCTTACTCCTATGGATGAAGACAGTGGTTGGGGGTAAGGGCATGGGGTGGGGTGGGGAATCAGGTGGAGGGGAGCTATGGGGGGAAAAAAAAAAGAGGAACACCTGTAATAATCTGAACAATAAAGATTTATTTAAATAAATAAATAAATAAAATGTCAAAGGATAATGGCAAAGGGAGAATATTAAAAGCAGCAAGAACCCTATTCAGTTTGGTTCAGTGTATAGAGCGTTGGCCTGCAGACCTAAGGGTCCCAGGTTTAATTCCAGTCAAGGGCACATACCTAGGTTGCAGGCTCCTCCCTGGCCTGGGCCCTGGGAAGGGTGCACGTAGGAGGCAACCAATTGATGTGTTTCACTCACATCGATGTTTCTCTCTGTCTTTCCCTCTTTCTTTCACTCTAAAAATCAATGGAAAAATATCGTCAAGTGAGGATAAAAAAAAGAAAAAATCAGCAAGAGAAAAGCAGTGAGTTACCTACAAGGGAGTGTCCATAAGACTGTCAGCTGATTTCTCAACAGAAAATTTGCAAGCCAGAAGGGAGTGGCAAGTATTATTCCAAATGATGAAAAGTTCTTACAACCAAGATTACTCTACCCAGCAAAGCTATCATTCAGAATTGAAGGTCAGATAAAGAGCTTCCCAGACAAGAAAAAGTTAAAGGAGTTCATCACCACCAAACCAGTATTACATGAAATGTTAAAAGGAGGACGGAAAGGAGGAGGAGGAGGGAGAGGAAGAAAGAAATGACAATACATATCAACAAATGAATCTAAAAATCAAAATAAACAAACAAGCAGAAAAGACTCATAGATACAGAGAACATTTTGACAGCTGCCAGACAGAAGGATTGGGGGGATGGGTGAAAAAGTTGAAGGGATTTAGAAGTACAAATTAGTCCTAGCCCATGGACACAGACAATAGACAGGTGAAGGCCTGGGATGGGGTGGGAGATGGGTCAAGGGAGGAAAAAATGGGGGATATCTATAATACTCTCAACAATAAAATAAACAAAGAAAAAAACCCACCACAAATTGGATCACAACGCTTCTCTATGTTCTTCCAAGGCTTCCTGCTGCAGAGAATAAAATCCAGATTCTTTAACAAGGACTACAAGGCCCTGCATCATCTAGTCTCTGCCTTTCAGATTTCATCTCAAAACACTGTCTCCCCTAATTAACTATGTTCTGGACACTTATCTTCTTTTAGTTCCTTTCTTAATTCAGAGTCTATGCCCATTGTTCTTCCTTTTGTTTATAATATTCTTCCTCTCCACATGGCCAATATAGTCTCACTTTTTAGGGTGTGGTTTAAATGGCAGCTTTAGAAAAAGACTTTCCCTGACCTAATTTATGGGAAGTTCCTCCTTTTTTGTCTCTAGCTCAAATTCTTATTTGTTTGCTTCACAAGCAGCTCATATATGCCTTCTGAAAAATTTAACTCTTACCACTAAACTGCTAAACAATAAAACTGCTTTAAGTCCCCCAAAGCAAGAGGGGCCGGTTTTGGATTTCTGCTCTATCATAACCTCTGATTTTAGCAGTGTTGTGGCAATGTATGAACTGGCTTATATACACATTTTAGTTTCAGGCTCACCAATGGGGTATATATTTATAGGTTTCATTAGACTTCTCAACTTGCTAAACAATGCTTAACATAATCTGAACACTCCAATAAAGATACTTTTTGTGTTCTTATGTCAGAATCATGTAATCCTATTAATTAACAACAATAATTTCAGATAATTCTTCATATAATTTTTGTGTTCTTTCACTGAATTTTTCTTAACCAGTCATGTTGGTATTTACTTTATAGTGCCTACTGTATTTGTGGCTGCCTCTCCAAGGGAGGCAGTTGGCAAATTGGAAAGAGCTTGGGCCCTTTTGAATGTGTCAGAAATGGGTTCAGATAACCACTTCTATCACCACTAGTTTTCCCAGGCTACTAAGTCTCCATAAGACGGGGATACTACTACTGCCTAGATATAACTGTGACACTGCTGTGCATGTGACAATAACGTGTAAAGGCACCACGGGCTCTCCTTGGTCCAGTCTGATACTGCTGTATCAGTTTTCCATTAACAGTGACACCTACAGGTGGAGTCCTGTGGTGGAAGTCAAGGTTGATAAAGATTTTCCTAGGTACCACTCAGATGATTTCTTTTCTTAAAACATCTTAAAATGATTATTTAAATTATAAGGTAGCCATAATTTTTAAAACACATTTATGAAAACGTTGGCCAAGCACTTTTTAAAAACTTTTAATTTGAAATACAGTTGACCTTTCAACATCTCAGGGGTTAGAGGTACTAACCACTCACAGAGTTGAAAATCCAGTTATAACTTAAGTCAGCCCTCCATGTATGTAATTTCCTAACCACAGGACCCTCACAATTCAAACCCATGTTGTTCAAGGATTAACTGTAATTAAAGATTTATAGTGCAGCCCTAATCGGTTTGGCTCAGTGGATAGAGGGTCAGCCTGTGGACTCAAGGGTCCCAGGTTCTATTCCGGTCAAGGGCATGTACCTTGGTTGCGGGCACATCCCCAGTAGGGGGTGTGCAAGAGGCAGCTGATTGATGTTTCTCTCTCATTGATGTTTCTAACTCTCTCTCCCTCCCCCTTTCTCTCTGTAAAAAAATCAATAAAATATATATTAAAAAAAAGATTTATAGTGCAAAATTACTATACAGAGAAGTACCCTTCACCCAGTTTTCCACAGTATCATCTTAAATAACTAAAGTACAATATCAAAACCAGGAAAATGACACTGGTACCATTCACAGAGCTTATCAAATTTTACCAGTTTTACATGCACTCCTCTGTGTGCGCGCATAAATCTATGCAATTCTGTCATCCAAGGAGATTCATGGCCCAGCACTGTTTTGTTTCTTATGGTTGCTATGCTTTTTTCAAAACTGAATAATAAAAACAATATTTATAAGATATCTGCTTTAATCTTGGCTATAATTCTGATATCTTCACCTCCAGTTTAACAGACAGAAAATAGTATTTACATAGCATATAATCGTACAGGGTGGGGAAAACATAAGTTTATAGTTGTATGTGAAACAGTTTTTTTCTTGTATTATTATCTATTAGTTATTGTTCTTAATACAGGGACAACTATAAACCTACTTTTGCCACACCCTGTATTTTGACTGATAAACTTGGATGTAATATCCCAAAACACCATAACATTTTCCAAAACCTGTGTTGGCCTTTTTTCTGATTGAGGCATGCATAAAAGATTCTTGGTAGAAGAGAGCAAAACAGCTCTTCTTTCTAGGCCTGCACCTGCTGTCAGAGTGAGCAGCAACAGGCTACTGGATGAGGTATTGGCCGTGTACAATTTCTTAAGATAATTTTCTATAGGAAGAAACTCTGATTTTTAAAATGTATAAAACATACACATTCGAAGTGTAAGAGGCTTTATTAAACAGCATAATTTAACACTGATAATAAAATATATTCATTTTGGTCTTGGCTCAGAACATAGAAAGTTGGAGAAATATTATTTGCCCTTTGATGCAGCCAGGGCAGCAGTCAAACTAAATACTGGTATTTAGTATGACTAAATTATTAAATAATAAACAAGTATTTTGCTTGTTGCTGGAGGATGTTTATTGTTGTTTTTAACTATAGTGGTTGTCCAATGCAAAATTTAAAATTCTGAACAGTAATTAAACTAAAATTCAAGAATGAATTCCGTTCACAAGAATAATCAGATACAAAGTAGGGTAATTTTCCTCAAAATGAAGACTGCAGTAGGCCTCTGCGAGGAAAGGAAGAGGCGAAAACCTACAACGCTCAGCTCTTTTTGGAACCTGACGCCACAATGATACTAGGCATCAGAACACAGTCACACCAATATCTTTTTTCCAATTATCCTTTTCCTGTCTACTGGCCCCCTGTTCCCACTTGCTGATTATGAAAGATTAGAGAACAAGAAAGAACCAGATTACTTATGGAATCTGTGAAACAAAGACAATATTATGCCTGCTCTTTCTCTTCCAAAAACAGGAAAATCACTATGCTTTGTTTTGTAACAGAAACAGAGAAGCCTCCAAAAGAATATGCAAATGGAAAACTCAAGAACAATAATGTGCTAATTTAAACTAAATTAATTATAGGTTGAAGTTTCAAATCCAGCTGGTGAATACAAAAGTTTTCTTCAAATTGTAGATATAACTAAGTGGAGAACGTAATCTAAAAGTTTTTGCTATGCTAAACTTTTACATTCCTAGACAAATGTCAATAAAAAAATTATTAGCACCCAAGATGGGAAAGTTAGAAAATTTTCCAGCTCTTCCTGAATCTAGTCTTACAAGTATAATTTCATTATTTTATTGCAAGTAATGTGAACTCTCTGCATTTCAGAAAATATATATGAAATACTATATAATAAAACCCTAATATGCAAATCGACTGAACAGCAGAACGACCAGTCGCTATGATGCGCACTGACCACCAGGGGACAGACACTCAATGCAGGAACTGCCCCCTGGTGGTCAGTGTGCTCCCACAGGGGGAGCGCCACTCAGCCAGAAGCCAGGCTCACGGCTGGCAAGTGCAGTGGCGATGGCGGGAGCCTCTCCTGTCTCCTCAGCAGTGGTAAGGAGCAGTGCACAGGTGGTCGGTAAGGAGTGAGGGGTCCCGGACTGCGTGAGGGATTCCTGGACTGTGAGAGGGATGTCTGCCGAGGGGTGCCAGACTGCAAGAGGGAGCAGGCCAGACTGAGGGACCTCCCCCCACCACCACCACCGGTGCACAAATTTTGTGCACTGGGCCTCTAGTATAAATATAAGAAAATACTCCAAAGCGACTGTTATACAATGTATTTTCTCCATTTGTTAGACAGTATATAGTTTATAACACAGTCATATAGAAAAGAAGACAAGCTCACCCCCTTAAGTCTCTAAGGACCCATTTTTGTATGTTGCCTCTCTGCTTTATATCTTATTTATATCTTATACAAAAGCTGCAATTTCACACAGAAATAGTTATTATATGCAAATAAGTTCACTGTGCTGTGGGTAATCTTAGTCTTTTGACTAGGCAACACTTATAACACTTTAGAATATAAAACTTCCATTAACAGGCAGTAAAGTCTATGTGCTGTCCTTTGTAGATAAAAATGATACACTAATATATTATTATTATTAATCTATATGTGGCTTCATTTATGTTTTCAGTGGTAGTGATTATTCTGCATTAAGCTCTGACCAAGTTTTCCCTGAAACTAATAGAATCTTCTGAAATATAGCTGGTTGGGTTAGGGATGCAATTTGTGACAAACCAAGACAACCCTTAGGCCTCATTAACGGATGCTCTAAGAAAATGATTAATGGAGCAACGACAAAATGGAGCCAACAATCTTCACTGTTGCCCCAAAGCATATTAATATATAATATGCAGCCCTCAAGCCCTCGACAGATACATTACCTAGTTGAACATTTCCTTCTGGTCAACATTAGCTATAGAATTTATATAATTTGAACTATCAGCACTTCTACATCAGATGAATCACAGCAGGAACAGTAAAATCTGTTTCATGATGAACAAACCTAAAACTCTAATGAAGTATGTTCATCCAGAAGGAATAAAATACACACACAGAGACACTGTCATCATCAGTTAATTTCATCACATTCCTCAGAATGTATTAAAATAGTATTATTCTAGGGACCTCCCAGAGTCATTTATAACTACAATAAGTGATGACAGAATAATTAGCCCACAGAACTCACAAGAGCATTGATTACCTGATAGTCTGGTTTTGTAAAATAATCCAAAGAGGAGATGTGGTCCAGAAAGATGCTGAATTCTGGAGGGAGATGTTTCAACATAAGCTTGTGGTCATACCTCTCCTTAATAGAGCCTACTTGCTCCTGGGAAGAGAAGAGAAATGGAACCAAAGTCAATTTCTCTTGGCAGCTACACATTAAGAGCCTCTCAGTAACAGTCTCGAGGGTATGTGCTGGGGATAATTAAGTATAAAGCATGAGCTGAGCTCATACTAATAGCTTAATGCATACTGCTTTAAGGGGTGGGGAGGGGAACTGTAATGCAGAACCAAAGGATAACACAGAGTTCTGCATCAATGAATCCTTAGCTCTCCTCCAAAACAGTTGATCTTAAATCTAGTTATCAACACAGGTGTTTACAGTTTTCAAATCAAACAATATAATGTGATGATTAAAATAAGAGTTTCATTGATTTATAAAAAAGGAAAAGAGAACTAGTGAAAATAAAAACTAAGAGGGAAGTCTAGATATCAACTCAGAAATAGTAATTGTACTTAAATTAGTATCTATTCCTGTGTACGTAGAAAAAGTCACAAAATTAACTAGATCTCTAATAGCAGGTCATAGAGACAAAAATATACATATTTGGTATTATATAATGAAAGTGCTTGTAATTTCAATTCTTATACCTAAATATATTCTCAATCAAGATGCCTAAAAAGGAGGAAGTTTTATTATTTTCCCTACCCAAAACTGACATTTCCATTTTCAAAATTACCTTGTCTTTTATTTTTCTCCATGGCAGCTGCCCAACCACAAACTCCACCAACATGTAGAATAAGGACCAAAGGTCATCATGTCTTCCCATTTCCTTCATAAGCAAAACAAAATTCAGTCACATTATATTAATATATTCCCTGTGAGTATATTACATTGTGTAAGACCTAATTATTGTGTTTCATCCTATAATAAGGCCTAAATATTTAAATATAGTTCCCACAAATGAGAGAGAGACAGACAGAGACTGAGAAAGCACGCACTATATAGCAATGTACATGGCAGAAGGAATATACTGAAGAACTTGATATAAAGAATACCCCCAAACCCAGAATACTGGCAACAATATAACTAACAGCCAATTAATTAATAATTGAATTCATTAAGAGGAGAATGTAGTTGCTAAGGAAAGGGGGAAGGGAAATTAGTGTTTAGTGGGTACAGAGTTTCAGTGTTGCAAAATGAAAAAGTTCTAGAAATCTGTTGCACAATAATGTGAATATACTTAACACATATTGCACACTTAAAAATGGTTAATATGGTAAGTTCAATGTTATGTGTTTTTTACCACAATAAAAAAAAAAAAAGAAATAAAGGAAATACTAAGAGCCAAAATTAAAGGAAAGCTGGAAATAAGAGCAGCCAACTGCTGCTGAAATTTCTACTTTGGCTGTTTTGGAGATACTGTCAGATTTTATCAACCACACTTTTATCAATCAGGAAAGAGACAGGTGTAAAAGCATGTAGCCTATGTAAGACAGGAGTTGCAACTAAAGAACTCCCCCCACCATCACCTTATAACTAGGACTCTCAGAGGGTGATCTTTAGTGCAACATTAGGTATGTACATTATAATATACTAGAGGCCCAGTGCATGAATTCATGCACCAGTGGGGTCCCTTGGCCTGGCCTGACAGATCGGGCCGAAACCAGTTCTCCAACATCCCCCGAGGGGTCCCGTATTGTGAGAGGGTGCAGGCTAGGCCGAGGGACCCCACTGGTGCATGATCGGGGCCGGGGAGAGATGCAGGGGGTTGGCCAGCTGGGGAGGACAGTGGAGAGCTCTAGGGTGTGTCCAGCCCATCTCACTCAGTCCCAATCAGCCAGACCCCAGCAGCAAGCTAACCTACTGGTTGGAGCATCTGCCCCTGGTGGTCAGTGCACGTCATAACAAACAGTTGAGCTGCCTTAGCATGTCATTAGCATATTATGCCTTGATTGGTTGAATGGCTGACCCGATGACCAGACACTTAGCATATTAGGCTTTTATTATACAGGATTTTTTTTTTTCTGTAGAATTTAACCACTCTCAAGGGATAAAGTGAGTAGTTAAAAAAGAATTTTCCCTGAGAGTTTGTTACTGCAGGCCTGCCCCTCTTTCAAGATATGGGAATTAAATTTATACCACTTTTATGGTCTGGGACACCAAGCCCAGGAATGAAGTATTTTCTGGGTGATTCTGTCCAGCAGTGATGACAGATGCAAATGAAAATCCTTTCAAGATAAAAACAACATTAAATTCAGGACTTCTATGAGGCCCACCAAATAGAAGCTCATTATGTGAAATTATAAAATATATTATAAAGCAGGCTCCCATAACTAGACAAGAGAAACTGTAAATAATAGAATTAGATATTAAAAATTTTCAGAAATGGAATTATAGGATACAGAATATAAAATAAGAAAGTTTAAACAAAAAAATAAGATTAAAGTCATGAGAAAGGAACCATATGTTACCCAAAAAATAAAGATAAAAATACCAATTAGAGTTGAATAAGGACCAAAGGAAATCTAGAAATAAAAAGTATAATTATAGAAATTAAAAACTAAATTGACAGGTTAAAAATCTGATCAAACAGCAGAAAAAAAGAATTAATGAACTGGAAGACAGATCTAAAAAAATTATCTATAATGCAACACAGAGACATAAAGAGTTAGAATCTGAGAGTGGACTTAAGAAGCATAAAGGACAGAACAAGAAGGTCTAACATACACTGATTTGGAGATATCGAAAAAAGGCATAGAGAGAAATGGAAAGGCAGTATTTAAAAAAGTAATGTCTGAGAATCTTTCAGAATCAATGAAAGACAGGAATGTTCACATCTAGGAAGCATAACTCTCAAACAGAATAAATATAAACAAATCCACACCTAGGCATGTTTGAATATATCTGCAGGACACCAAAGACAAAAAGTAAATATCAAAAGTAGGCAAAGAAAAGTAAAAATTAAATACAAGGTTATCAACAATTAAATGAACAATGATCTTCTCAATAGCAACCACAGAACCAGAAAAAGGTAATTTCTTCGAAGTATTGAGATAAAACAAGTATTAACAAAGGATTAAAATGTAGGACAACAATAAGATGAAATAAACAGTCCTCATTTTGCTTGGAAATTATTCATGTTAAAAGTTTAAGGTGGAAGGAAGAAAGGGAGGGAGGGAGGGAGAGAGTGAGGGAGGGAGGGAGGGTATTATATTTAGAAATTATCAAACCAGAATAGCAGAATATGGAAGAAAGAATTTATCAGAACTATCTGGGAAATCTTTTTAAGTTAGACAAGCACCTGTGAAGGTTTCATTACTTGTACTCCTGAGTCACCACATAAACTGGCAATCGCTTTGCAGCAGTGTTACCATGTAAAGCATTCTACTCCTCAGGCGTGTTAGGAGCCAAAAAGAAAGGTACAAACCACTATTATGCGCTATGAAATTCCTCTACCAAGGGCAGATGAATAACAAGTTGGCAGGTTAACAGAGTAACTTTCAGATCAGTCTGTGCTGGAGAGGCTTTTAGAAGCTCTCTACTCTTCAAATTAAATCTCTAATAGCAATTTTGGAAATGCTTATAGAGCTCCTATGATTTCTGAAAATGTTTATGCTTAGCTAAAAAAGATAGTCCTATTCCAAAGATCCAAAGTTGGCATAATACTTTAATAGAATCTATATATATATATATATATATATATAAGGCTAAGCGACCAGTCAGCCAACTGGACAGTAGTAAAGATGCACACTGACCACCAGGGGGCAGAAGCTCAACGCAGGAGCTGCCAAGCGACGGCAACTTTACAGAATGCCCTATCGCACTCCGGGACCCCTCAGGAGATATTGGACTGCCGGTTTTGGCCCAATCCCCACAGGCCAGGCTGAGGGACCTCACCTGCCAGAGGGACCCTTGCTCACTCCACAGACGCCCTTCAAGCCCCGGTGCCACCCCAGGTGTGGCCAGCTGAGGAGGGACCATGGGAGGTTGGCTCCAGGGTGTGTCAGGCCTGTCCTACCCCACTGGCCACCTTCTAATTAATTTCCTTTCAATGTGCATGAATCTGTGCACTGGGCCTCTAGTTAACTATAAAGCTTAATACTTATAACATTTTGTAAGAATCTATCTGAAAAATAAGAGTACCTTCTTTTCAAGGCAGAATAACTGACTAAATGCCATAAAATAAAACAACACTGAATCAAAATGAATGAGTTAAAATGCTTGGCAGAGTGCTACCCACTGATAAAAATACTTTTCCTATTTTTAATTTATAATCACACCATAAGAAACCAAATTAACTGGGGCATAGCATACACAACCTCAGCATACTCTTCCTTTATATTTAGCATTGGTCAAATTTTCATTAAAGCAATTTTGGCTTCACAGAACAAAAATAAGGTAACAAAAGATCAAGAAAAGATTTATCTTTATTCTATCAAGCAATTACTTGTTAAATTTCCCAATCCATCTAAACAAGTTCAAGGATTGAGAATCCTTAAAATACCCATCTTTTCTACTCATAATTAAGGCTCAGGTTAAGGAAAAAAATCAGAGCAAAACAAAAGGACCAAAGTAAAAAAAAAAAAAAAAAAAAGTGGAGGGGTATTAAAAATTTAACCCAAGAGGAAAGGTATATTTACTAAGATAAAAATTTTAAAGTCTGCATTTGAGATCTTCATGAAAACAAAATATTACAGGAGAAGGGCTACCATAGATGAGATGCATATTATAGATAAAACTAGAGGCCCGGTGCATGAATTTGTGCACCAGTGGGGTCCCTCAGCCTGGCCTGCAGGATCGGGCCGAAACCGGCTCTCCCATATCCCCCGAGGGGTCCTGGGTTGTGAGAGGGAGCAGGCCAGGCCAAGGGACCCCACCAGTGCACGATCGGGGCTGGGGAGGGGCCGCAGGAGGGCTCCAGGGCGTGTCTGGCCCATCTTGCTCAGTCCTAATAGGCCAGACCCCAGCAGCAAGCTAACCTACTGGTTACAGCCTCTACCCCCTTGTGGTCAGTGCATGTCATAGCAACTGATCAACCGGTCAACTGTCTGACCCCTAGTGGTCAGTGCATGTCAAAGCGAGTGGTTGAGCGGCTTTAGCATATCATTAGCATATTACTCTTTGGTTGGTTGAACAGATGACTGGACACTTAGCATATTAGGCTTTTATTATATAGGATGATGACCCCTACATTTCACTAGGTATTGTAACAGTACGGTATTGCCAAATAATTTCTAGAAATAGAACACAAATGTTTTATTTCTTCAAAATTTTATATTAAATTCATTAATACTTATTTACTTATACCTATTAAGGACACAAGATTCCCCATATGTATATATACTTCACTATTATCTTTCCTGGCAAATCTAATTTTATTTTCTATGCAGATGCACATATCTGTTATCCACTATACACCTTACCATACATCAGTATTACTAATGCTTTTCCCTCTTCTCCAAAGCAATTTCCACACCTTTGTACTCTTAAAAAAGAAATCAATCTAACTCAAGCCATCACATCGCTTATACAGACATGACTCTAGTTCAGATACCTACTCTGTTCCGATGAGCATTGATCGATGCATAACGAACTGTCCCTCGAAAGCCTGCCACAGCTCGAGGCTACAACAAAACCAAAAAAGAATAATAAATAAGCTTCAAATAACAAAAGATTCAGTACACGTGAGCCATAAAGTGGATGTGAGAAACATGTGCATTACTGACAACAAAACACTACTTAAATTTCTAACTTTTGCCTGGCTAGTGTGGCTCAGTGGTTAAGTGTCAACCTATGAATTAAGAGGTCACAGTTTGATTTAGGTCAGGGCACATGCCTGGGTTGCGGGCTCAATCCCCAGTATGGGGTATGTAGGAGGCAGCCAATCAATGATGTTCTCTCATCATTGATGTTCTCTTTCTCTCTCTCCTCTCCCTTCCTCTTTGAAATCAATAAACATGTATTTTTAAAAAATAAAATAAAGTGGCATTTATAACAAATAAACTATGTATATTAGAAAACATTAAATGCTTTCATAGGCTCAGAATCCTGCCTAGTATCATAGTACATGAACTAATATTCAGGCTCTGGTAAAAAAGTATAGTAAGACCATGAGGAATCGCTGAGGAATCTAAGATCCCAATCTCTTTGTGTCTTGATTATTACATTCAAATTCCATTCAAACATGGTAGCAATTTGTATCCCTACCTATATGTGCAATTCAAATATTCATAAATTTAAGTTAATGAGTACTCACTATGTGCCAGGTACTGGGAATAAATCCAAACATGAATAATACATGATCCCAGTTCTCAGAGAGCTCAACTTAGGATAAAGTTCAACCTTTTCTTATTTGGCCTACAAAACATTCTATGACTTGGCATTGGCCTCATTCCAAAATGGATTTATTTGTGGTTTCTCTTACTGAAGAGACTGCATCCAACTGAAGAGACCAGCAAGTGCAATTGCATTTGGTAGTTGCATTTGCTGGTCTCTTCAGTTGGAATGCTCTCTCTTTGAATGCCTCCAATGGCCAGCTCTTCTACTCCATATTAGGCCTCTACTCAAATGCCAGTTCCTCAGAGAAACATTCCTTAAGTATTCTAATAAAAAATACTACCCACCCCTGAAAATGCTACTTTATTCTTAAAAAAAAAAAAAGTTTATTGATTTTTAGGTAAGGGAAGGGGAGCAAGAGAGAGAGAGAGAAAAAACAAAATATCTATGTGAGAGCTTAATACTGATTAGCTGCCTCCTGCACACCCCCTACCAGGGAATGAGCTCTTAACACAAGCATGTGCCCTTAACCTGGAATCAAACCAGCAACCTCTGAGTAATCTAAGATTACACAGGAAGACACTCAACCAACTGAGCTACACCGGCCAGGACCCACTTTATTCTTCTACTCGGCTTTATTTTTTTTCTCATAATACCTTTCACTACCTAGAATTGATTTTATTTATATTTTCATTTTTTTATTGCCTAGTTTCTTCCATTGGACTATAAACTGTGATGGCAGCGTCCCTGTCTTGCTCATTTTACAGACATAGAAACAGGTTCTGAGAGGTACAGAATTAGTCGGTGATAAAACCAGGCATCAACTAAGGTCTTTTGACTTGAAATCATATATTGTTCAATTCTGTGGCTTCACAAGGATGGAATCAATAACCTAAAGATTTATGGAATGTACCATAGCTCAATATGAAAACTGACAAACTTGAAAATAATCATAGCCAATAATTTTCATTACAATTTTTATTTGCTATCAGTAATTTTAAATTACCCTTAATTAACATGCATTACTTCTTAAAAAATAATATGTTTTTATTGATTTTAGAGAGAGGAAGGGAGAGAGAGAAATAGAAACATCAATGATGAGAGAGAATCATTGATCGGTTGCCCTCTGCACACTCCCTACTGGCAAGCGTGCCCTGACTGGGAATTGAACTATGATCTCTGGGTTCATGGGTTGATGCTCAACCACTGAGCCACACTGGCTAAGTAACATGCATTACTTCTGTAGTCAGAAAAAGTGTATACTAAATAATATTTTAAAAATCTTTATTACCAGAATCTTTTGGTCATATGCTATAAGATAAATATCCTATGTATTCTTCCTCTGTTGTTTTTTTTTTGCTCATTTTTATAATCTATGTTCAATCTATTCAAGTTAGCACTCTATTTCTTTTCATGAACTTCTCTTCCCCTTTAATTACTCCTTTCTGTTTTTGTTGTTGTAATTGTTAATTCTCAACTGACGATATTTTTTCCATTGATTTTTAGAGAGAGTGGGGGGGAGGGGTAGAGACAGAGAGAAACACTGATATGAAAAAGACACATCGTTTGGCTGCCTCCCACAAGATCCCGGGGATCCAGGGCCCGGGATTGAGCCATCAACCAAGGTACCTGCCCTTGACTTGAATCGAACCCAAGACTCCTTCAGTCCTTAGGCTGATGCTGAAAACTGGCTAGTGCACTTCTTTTTAAGATCTAACTATATTAGAAACATTTATTATTTAATGGCAATTCTCAGTAATCAAAAGTTTCTGCAATCTATTTAAATCTTGTTTATTTTCTTAGATGCCATTCATTGAAAATCATAGTCAAATCTCAATATTTTCCTAAGACATCATGAACTAACTGGAATATCCAATATTCTCACTTTGATTGATGGAATTCTGAGGTTGGCGATTTCTTTCTAGAAGAAAAATGTGTAAGGGCATATATATGAAAGTTCTTTTCATTAAATACCATTTCAGAGATTGTACTTTTATTCATTACTTGCTAAGAGACAGAATGAAACAAAGAGAGACACATCAATTGGCTGCCTCCTGCAAGCTCCCGGGGATTTTCACTAACACACAAATGTTTCTGTAGCATGTAATTCTGCCAAGTTATTTCCATTCCGATAACTGTTAGGGTGGAAATAACCAGACCGGTTATCGCCTCTGCAGCCCAAGTCTATTGGGCACCTAGACTCTTCTCCCCCCACCCCACCTCCCCACCCCACCCCATGGATTCTAGCCAACGTAAGTCCAGGAAACAGACTTTCCAGTTAAAAGTGGCCCTGGCCTGGCTCTGAACTTACTTCTGTCATTGCCATTGAAAAGGCTGAACTATAGGTAAAGAGAGATCAGCTGTTTTAGAGAGATCTTGATATGACTGACTCATCAAAGAAACAATACCAGGCCAACAAAATTTAGCCACCTTATGTAATGCAGAAGAAACAATACACCCAACTGGGGAAAACAGCTATATATATAAAGAATTCTAATTCAAAGCAGATTATAATGGACATCATTAACAAAGTACAATGAGCTACAAAAGCCTAGAAGTGGTAAGGATTGGTTCTATTTGGTGGAAAGGAAGAAGGAAAAGCCCTGTAGAAGAAGGAAAAGTTTAAGAATAAGGCAACTTTTAACTGGAACTAGACATAAGTTAGCTCTTGAAACTTCCCTAATTGATGGCATTTTGACTGATAGCTTTCAAAATTACAAATGCATACATTCTTTCTGACCTGGCAATTTCATTTCTAGAAATTTATCTTACACATGTACTTTGCATATATGCAAAAATAGTGAATGTACAAATTTATCCACTACATTAGTGTTTGTGATAGCAAAAGAACAGAAATAACCCAAATGTTCATCAATGGGGGACTGATTAAATAAATTACAGTACACCCGTATAATGGAATATACTCTGTAGCTGCAAAAAAAAAAAAAAAAAAAAGGAAGAAGCTCCATATCCTATATGGAAAGATCTAGATACACTGATAGGTGGGGAAAAAGTGCAGAATGTACATCATGCTACCTTTTGAATCGAAAAGGGAAAAAATAAGAACACGCATTCATATTTATTGTATACACATAAAGAAATTCTGGAAAAATGCATTAAGGAACTAATAACAATACAGTTACCTAAAGCTGGAGGGAGGGACAAGGGCAGACAGGAAACGAGCGGCAGAGGGGTGAAATGGAGATTTGTTTCACTTCTTACCTTTTATATTTTTTCGAAGTCAGGCTTACTGAAGCATAATTTACATAGAGTAAAATTCATACTTTAGATATACACAGTTCTGAGTTTTGACAAAGATATATAGTCATGTAGCTACCACTGCAATCAAGATATAGAATATTTCTATCACCCCAAGTGCCCCTTAACAACCTTTGTAGCCAATCCCTTCCTTCCACTCCCAGTCTCTGGCAACCTATGATTTCTGTCCTTTACTACTCTGCGCATTCTAATTACTGTGTAATAGTATCTCACTGTGTTTTTATTTTGCATCTCCCTGATAACTAAAGATAATCAGCATTTGCTAATATACTTATTTACCATCTGTAGTATCTCTTCTTTGATCAAATATCTATTCAAAACTTTTGCTCATTTCCTTTGTTTAAAAATTATTGAGTTGTGAGAATTGTTTATAGATTTTGGATATAAGTCGTTAGATGTGTGTTTGCAAATATTTCCCCCTTCTGTGACTTGATTTTTCATTTGATTAACAGTGTCTTTCAAAGAGCAGAGTGTTAATTTTTTTTTTTAATTTATTGATTTCACAGAGAGAGAGGAAGGGGGAAAGCGAGTAAGAAAAAAATCTTTTTTTTTTTTTTTTTTGTCCTACTCATTTTTGCATTTATTGATTGATTCTTGTACATGCCCTGAGAGGGGATCGAAACTGCAACCTTGGTATATCGGACAACACTCTAACCAACTGAGCTACCCATCCAGAACAAGTATAAATTTTGATGAATTAAGACTTTTATTTTTGCAACACATGAATATAGTATTATCTTCTCAAAAATTATATTTAAAAACATCTTTAGAGAAAAAAGTAAAAAGTTAAAGTGGTTAAAAACCTAAGAATGTGCTTTATTAAAACAAATACCTAGATATTTGAGTGAAAATTAAAAAAAGAAAAGAAAAAGTATATTATGCTTAGAAGAACTGGCAGAAGAATTACAACAGGAAGAAGAAAATGCATTTTAAATAAAAAGAATACAACAATGCCAAAAGGGAGGAAAGCACTATAAGTGTTAGGGAAAAGAGTTTGGTACGGCTGAAGCAAATAGTAAGAGAAAATAATGGAAACATAGGTTGGAATCAGATTAAGGGTGGCCTTCAATGCCATAGTAAATTGTTTAATTTATAATGTGCAGTCAAATGGAATTCATCAAAAATTTTAAGTAGTGAAGTGATATGATTGAGAAAGTGCTTGGTATGTTTACTCTGCTGGAAGTATAAGGGATAGATTGGAAGGAGAGGGCAGGATGGTCAGTGAGGAAACTATTTTAATAATCCAAACAAGAAACCAGGAGACCTGTACAAGGACAGAAGCAGTATGAATGGGAAGAAGGGAATGAATGTTAGAGATAGAATGAGTTCCTAGAAGAATAAATCTAGGAGAAAGGAAGGACGCTAGGCATGAGCCCACATTTACTGCTAATCAAAGGGAGGAGATTGGGGGAGCGGGAGAGAAATGGCATGGAGAACTTTGTAATAAAATCCTCAGTGGAAATAAGAAAATATAGGGTATCCCAAAAAATGTATATGCACTTTAACAGCTGATAGTTCAATTTTGAAAATAAACTGTATGTTAATAAACACTGACTTTATAATCATTCACAGTGTGCATACATTTTTGGGGGGACACCCATAGTTGAAATTCTGGAAAGGTAACAGAGAAAACGACTTTAAAAACTGTTCTTAATTAGGTCATTACAGCCCAAGGCACTGGAAGTTTTAGCTGAATGGTTAGGAAGGAGAAAACATGGCATTCTAAGAGCTTAGATACAAAGGGCCAATGTGAGATGCCAGCTGCAGGGCTAAGGAAACTGGGGCATGCTTTAAACCAGGAGGGAAAAAAATGAGCATGCAGACTGAAATAATTAAGCAAACAGAAATTCAAAACTGAAACTGTATGGTTCAAAGCATCTTTGTACTTCACATACCTATTTAATAATGTAACTAATATATCTTAAAGATGATAAAAAATAGAGGATCTCAAAACCAACCACATAAACAAGTCACTAGTATCACAGATACTACCCATCATTCTGTTTGTAATGCAAGCTGACTGATGATCCTGTACCATACTTCGGTAGATAAACACACATTATGTTTTGACGGAGTTTTGTATCCTGATTGTGGTGTTGACTATAATGAATCTATACATGTGATAAAATTTCAGATACCATTCCCCCACTCCTAAGAAAAAATGTGTAAAAAAATAGTGAAATCTGACTCAGGCTGTACTTGAGTTAATAATGGTATACCCATATCAAATTTCCTAGTTTTGACAATGTATTGCTATAGCTATCTAAGATATCATTGGGGGAAGCTAGGTGAAGGGCATATGGTAACTACAGTACTTTACAAAGCTCCTTGAATCTGTTCCAAATAACCACCCTTGGGTCTACAGAAGAGAGAAGAAAGCAAAGCAAGGGACTGGTTAATGCAAAATAAAGAATGGAATTTGTCTAGGGCTACAATGGTCGATATAATAGCAACTTCAAATTAAATTGTTTTCGAAATTGAGTTCCTTGTTTTCTCTGGTCAAAATTCAAGTGCTCAATAGGCACATGTGGCTAGTGGCTACCATATCGGACATTGCAGATACAGAACATTTCCAACTTCACAGTAAGTTCTACTGGACATGCTGCTTGAGGGAGGAAAAGGGATGCCATCAGGAAAGGACCATAGCATGCTTCTAAGGTGGGAATGAGCTGTTTCTTAACTTAGATGGAGGCCATGAATGTCTTAATATTTTTACTTAAAATTTATAATGTGTTTTTTACACTCTTTTGGAACATATATGGAAAGACAAAAAAAATCAAAATATTAGTTACCTAAATCTGTGCCCACTCATTCTGCCTTTTTCCAGTTACATGGAAAAGTGTTCTTGCTCTTACATAATAGGCTAACCTCACCATTTGTGCCAGGATTTCTTCCCCTGCCAGCTATGCAAGAACTTGGCTATTATAATTGTTTCTGCTCTGTCCTACATCAGTTTTTATTTTTTCACATGTCCTGGAGTATTACCATCAGTACACACATATGCTATAATAACTACCATTTTTAAAAAATCAGGGAAGGAAGGAAGGATGGCTTTCACTGCCCTTTCAACTACTTCTTTGTTTTACCAGTCCTCTTTAGAACAAAGAAACTCTGGCCCTGGCCTGTGTGGCTCAGTTAGTTAGAGCATTGTCCTGTACACCAAAAGGTGGCAGGTTCGATTCCTGGTCAGGGCACATACCCAGGTTGTGGGGTGCATATGGGAGGCAACCCATCAATGTTTCTCTCTCTCTCTTCTCTCTCTTCCTCCCACCATCCCTCCCTTCCTCAAATCAATAAAATAAAAAACATATCCTCTGGTGAAGATTAGAGCACAGAAACTCCACCAGAGAGTTGCCTGCACTTCCTTTCTTCACTTTGTCTCTCCAACTCTCTCTTTAACCTATTCCAATTGAGTAATCCAGATGGTCAGTTCTCATTTCCCAACTTACTTGACCTATCAGCAGCACCAGGTGCAGGTGATAACCACCCCTACATACTTGAAGCACTTTCTTCACTCAGCTCCCAAGATATCACACTCTCCTGATTTTTCTCCTACCTCATTGGCTGATCCTCCCTCTCACTCTTCTTGGCTGGCTCACAGTTCTTTTTCCATCATCAAGTTGCTAAGTGCCCCAAAGGCTCAAACTCAGAACCTCTTTTCTTATCTAGCAATATCCTCTCCTTAGCTGATCTAATCTAGTTTCATTTTTTAAAATTACCATTTAGTTTTAAACATTGGGAGCAAATGATTTTTAAATTTAAATTATCGCAGCCCTAATTTCCCTTTTGAGCTACAAATTAATATATCGTATCAGTTTTTGTTATTTTCCATCTCGAATCTAAGAGGCATCTCAAACTTAACTTCTAGAAAATAGAACTTGTGTTTTTATTCCCTTATCGAATCTGTTCTTCATCCTTCCCCATCATGGTTATAGCATGACCATTCATTCAGGACAAAAATCTAGTAATTATTCTTGACTCTTCTTTTTCCTTTACATCCCAATATCAAATCCAGAAGGAAGTCTTATTAAATCTATCTTTAAAATATATGCCAAATACAATAATTTCTCACTACCTTATTGTACCACCCTAATGTCCTAGGTTCCAGCCACCATCATTGATCACTGGACCTTCATATTAGTTTTCTAACTTGTCTTTCTGATTCTACTTTTGCTCTCAATAGTTTCTTCTTTACAGCCAGAGTGACATTTTTAAAAAAACATGTTCTAAAAATTGAAAAACTGTTATTTAGAATTCTGGAAATATATTTCAATCCAATAAACTACATAAAACCTAAGTTCTTTACCTGCCTAGCTACCATAGCTACAAATTAATACAAGAACATTGATAAAACCAAAGATAGTCTTTCTACAATTTCTAGGTACTTAAAATCTCACATGATTATGTTTTAAATATAACCTTCTTCTGTATATAACTCTACTATATAGGGCAGAGCAAAGTGGGCTTAAATTATGAGTATGCAAAACAGAGTTTATTCTTGTATTATAATTTATTAATTATTGTGTGATTTTCCAAATGAACAACTGTAAACCTACTTTTGCCCCACCCTGTATAATTTATTGACAGATCACGTTGTTACAGGTTATACAACAATCCTGCTAAAAAACTTCCAAAGGCTTCCAATCACACTTAGAATAAAATCTATCTCTTTGCAAAATCATACACAGTCTGGGGAGCCTTCCAACTTCTTAAACCTTGTCTTTCTCCACTTATCCCTTATGATGCTGTGCTGTGCTATAGCCACAGTGGCTCCTCTACTTTTTCTTGAATACACTAAATTGACTCTGCCTCAGAACCTTTACCCTCACTCACTGTTCCCTTTGCCTGAACACTTTCTTAACAGATATTCACATGGCTTGCTCTTACTTCATTCAAACTCTCAACTCAATACCTCCTCATAAGAGGCTTTTCTAACTAACACCTCTAAAATAGTCTTTTGTCCTCACTGCCCATCCCTCTATGTCAGTACCATGCTTTGTATTTCTTCTTTGCATTTATCACTATCTAAAATTATGTATTTATTTGTTTATTATTTGTCTCCACTAAAATATAACATCCATAAGAGACTTATTTTGGTCTGCTTATTCATGGCTGTAGTGCCAACACCTACATCCATGCCTCACACATAATATGTGCTCATTAAATATGTTAATGAGAGAATAAAAATAACCTGATAATATTCTAAAAATTAAAAAAGATACTTGAAATAAAAAGAAGATTCCAGAATAACATTCAAATCTAGTAAGTTAAATAGATACTAAATTCATCACTTACTGTAATAATGAAATGCTCAGTCTCTCTGACTCCATGTTTTTCAAGCCTGCTTTGTTCCCATGACCTTCGGGATAATAGCTTCTGCTTAGTCTTTCATATAAACATGCTAATCATTAGAGGAATTCTGCTTGTGGCTTGAGGAGACAGGGAAGTATGTATTGTTTATCAAAGATTTGTAGGAACCTTGTGACCAGACTCCCATCAAGTAGCACTGATCTTCCTCAGACCACTGCTGGCACCCAAATGTCTGCAGTGGTCAATCACCTCAAATGCCCCTCTCATATCTCCTTCCCTTGACATAAAAGAAGCCTGAACTCTGTACTTTCTTAAGATGAATCTGAGAAACCACTAGGTCTCCCATCTTCTCAGTAGGAACCTTCTTGATCAATAAACCTTCCCTTATTCTAAAATAAGATGTTTTGAGCCGTGGCCTTTTGAAGCATAGTGCACACGGACTTTGTAACTACCTTGCTACCTACTGAAAGGAAGTCTAGGGACAAAACAGGCAGGTTTACATAGTTTTAGGAATAAATAGGGCCCATGGGGGAGGAATGCATAGGTGAGGGCTTGGAGCCATCAGGAGGCATACTTTCACAAAGAATAGAAAAGTGTCACAGGATAAGGGGAAAGGAAGGCAGACATTAACAGAGGATAAAGAAAAGTCACCAAGTATGGGAAAAAGGATACACACTTTCACAGAGGATAGAGAAATGTCCACAGATGCTGGAGAGGGAAACATGTTCACAGGAGATAGAGAATGTTGCAAGGTAAGGGGGAGAGAAAAAGGGGAGGCACCAGGTGGGTTTTAAACTTTGAAGCTGATATTCTGCAAAGGAGACCAGTTAGAAAAGCACAGGGTCATAAAATGGGGAAGGGGTTCAATTAGAAGGGAGCATGAAGAGACAAAGAACCACAGCATTTGAAAACCATAGAAAAAAGGAGCTGAGTGGGTTACCCCCTTGAGAGCCCCTCCCTACGTTGGAATCTGTATTTGCTTCCAATAAATTTCCACCTTTTTACGAACAAGTCCTTTTAGCCCTTGAATTTTATTCTTCAAACATTCTGAGGCAAGAACCTGCAAGAGGGGGATCCACTCCCCACACCCCACATTTCATTATTAATATGCAAGACCTTCACAAATAAAAAAGGTTCTCTCATAATTTCTAGGCACTTAAATTCTCATGTGCCCTTATTTTAAATATAATTTACATTTAAATTCTCATGTGCCCTTATTTTAAATATAATTTACATTTCTGTATACAACTATTATTATATAGTTAGCTCATTCAAAACCAGTGTTTCAATTTCTGTGCAACCAGTTTTCTAGGAATGAGAGTCACAATCAGTAGCAAGTTAAAACAAAACTAAAGGTAAACGGAAGATACAAGTATAAGAACGATAGTAGAAGAACAAACACCAGTATGACAGCATGAGGAGTTCCATTGCCCAGTAAAACTGGTGAAAATTATTTTAAAAAACAACTAAAGCCCTGGCCGGTTTGGCTCAGTGGATAGAGCGTTGGCCTTTGGACTGAAGGGTCCCAGGTTCGAATCTGGCCCAGGGCACATGCCAGGGTTGTGGGCTCGATCCCCAGGAGGGGGTGTGCAGGAGGCAGCTGATCAATGATTCTCTCTCCTCATTGGTGTTTCTCTCTTTCTCTCTCTCTGTCTCTATCTTCCTCTCTAAAATCAATAAAAATGTTTAAAAAACAAACAAACAACAACTAAAGCCTCTGGAAATGGTCCTTAGGGCAAATAACAAATGAAGAAACATCTGTCTAGGGAAATCTATGAAATTCTTCAGTAAGAAAGGCAAGAAGTCTATGGTAGCTGAACCAAAACTGATACCTCCCTTTTCTCTTCAAGATCAGTGAGGGTGGCTCTACTCCAGACTGCTACACCCAAAAACATAGGGCTCCCTCTTTCCCCACTTCCCATACAGAAGCAGGACTTCAGTATTTCTCATATTCTCCCAGCTGTCTGTTGCTGTGCAGGCGGAGTCCTGGGCAACTGTGGTAGCCTTCCCTTACGGAACAGAGGCTCTACCTTGAATGTGATGTGCAGAGAACAATGGGACCCCAACTGCCCTTCTCTTGGCTCATGAGGCAGTGATTCCTTGCTGAGGGACTTCAGACTGCTACCCCCAACTGAACCAAAGGACTCAGCTCCTAAAGTGAATAAGTCACTTAGAGAACAACTAGCCACAGTCCTTACCCTCAAATCCAGAGATTTTGCCTAGGGGCAGAAGGCAAAAAGAGATAACTCTTCTTTATTGTATTTTATTTTTTCCCATCACCATTTATGCCCTCTTCCACCTCTACTCACCCCTCCCCACCACAATCACTACACTGTTTTCTATGTCCATGAAAAAAAGAGATAACTCTTAATCTCTTCCTAAAAGAAATTGTTTCATATGCAACAGTTAAGTTTAAACCCAAGACACCTTTCAAAAATAGTGGAGGATGTAGCAAAGGAAACTGGGAAGAGATTGGTGGATCTAATGAAGATACAGCCTAGACTATAGGCTTTCCAGGGGAGAACAAGGAGAATAAGACAGATGACAGGAGCCCACCTTAGGTCAGAACAAATATCAAACTCAGACCTCAAATTAAAACCACATGAGATACCACTTTACACCAGTCAGAATGGCTATCATCAATAAATCAACAATCAACAACTATTGGCAAGGACATGGAAAAAATGGAACCGTCGTGCACTGCTGGTGGGAATGCAGACTATTGCAAACACTGTGGAAAACAGTATGGAGTTTCCTCAAAAAATTAAAAATGGAACTGCCTCATGACCCAGTAATTCCACTTCTGGGAATATATCCAAAGAAACACAAAACACTAATTCGAAAGAATATATGCACCCTTAGGTTCATTGCAGCATTATTTACAATAGCCAAGATTTGGAAGCAGCCCAAGTGGCATGGTTCAGTGACTGAGTGTCAACCTATGAACCAGGAGGTCACTGGTTGATTCCTGGTCAGGGCACATGCCCGGGTTTCAGGCTCAATCCTCAGTGGGGAGCATGCAGAAGGCAGCCAATTGATGATTCTCTCTCATCATTTCTTAAAATTAAATCTTTATTGTTGAAAATATTACATATGTCCCCTTTTCCCCACCATTGACCCCTTCTATCCTGCCCTCACCACTTGACCCCAGCCTTCAACAACCTATTGTCTGTGTCCATGGGTTATGCATATATACATACAAGTTCTTCAATCTCTTCCCTCCAACCCTCCCCCACCTTCCCTCTGAAGTTCTCAAGTCTGGAATACTACTTGGCCTTAAAATAGAAGAAAATCTTACCTTTTGTGACAGCATGGATGGATCTGGAGAGTATTATGCTAAGTGAAATAAGCCAGTCCAGAGAAAGACAAGTACCATATTGAAGCATCCATCTTAAATAAAAACTGTTGTTTGAAATTTTAATCCTGCTATTTGGCTTCTGTAAATGCTTGCTTGCTTAAATAATGAGAATAAGACTACTCTCACTTCAGAGAAGCATTAAACCTTCCCCAGATGAAATTATCAGTGCTGGCACCAGGCCAAGCCTTTGGTTGAGGTCTCAAGGCCCCAGCATATAGGGGCTCTTTAAGAACTTGCAAAGGGGGCCAGAAACACCCCATATTTGGGAGACAAAGAAGGTAAAAACATATAAATAGGGAAAATTCCTCCATGTTGGGGCCCAGAATTTGAGAGGCCTCCTCTGCACCCATGTGTAATAAAATGTAACTCCATCTCTAAGTATTGCTTGGTTCTTCTGCGGTTTTCTGTAACATTAATGGTTCCCTGACTGGGAAACAACTGTGCTTGGCCTTTTGGCCTCTGGTGAATGGGCCAGGTTTGGGGCCTGGGGGAGCTGGATAGGCCTCTGGGAGGCGCCACTCTGCTGATTTAGCAAAATTGAACCAGGGGACACTGGGCACTCCCAGACCTCAGACCAGTACCTGGCTGGAATCTGGAGAGAGTGGATGGACACTTTTGGACCTGTCGACAGAATTGGTAAGGTAGGGGCCCTAGTTGGTTAGGCCGACTCCAAGTGAGTAGAAGGGGGAGCTTGATCACCTCCCCAGAAGTCAAGGACTTCCTCAGGGACTAGCAGAGACCCTGTTGGGTTAGGAGGAGAATATTTGTTATATCTTTCTATTGTTTAATTTGTTTAAACATAGGGTGGACCCACTGTGGCGGAATGCAAAAGACTCTAGCAGCTGCGAGATTCCTTTTTCTCAGAGTCTTTTGCTCTCCGTCAGAGAGGGAATCAGCCCACTTAGCTAATTAGTTTGCTCTGATTTGTGAATTTGCTATATTAAATTGAAATTTTGAAGTCCTAGGGTTAATTTAAAGGTATAAATTTGTGACATTGCAAAGAACAAAGAACTTTTATTTATGGCTTTCTTTCTTTTTTTTAAATAAATCTTTATTGTTCAGATTATCACAGGTATTCCTCTCCCCCCCCATAGCTCTCCTCCACCTGATTCCCCACCCCACCCCATGCCCTTACCCCCCGCCACTGTCTTCATCCATAGGTGTAAGATTTTTGTCCAATCTCTTCCCACACCCCTCACACCCCCTTCCCCTGAGAATTGTCAGTCCACTCCCTTTCTATGTCCCTGATTCTACTGTATTAATCAGTCCATTCCATTCATCAGATTTTTTATTCACTTGATTTTTAGATTCACTTGTTGATACGTATGTATTAGCTGTCATTTTGTTGTTCATAATTTTTATCTTTACCTTTTTCTTCTTCTTCCTCTTCTTAAAGAATACCCGTCAGCATTTCATATAATCCTGGTTTGGTGGTGATGAACTCTTTTAGCTTTTTCTTGTCTGTGAAGAAAGACCTTCTGACCTTCAATTCTGAATGATAGCTTTGCTGGGTAGAGTAATCTTGGTTGTCTGACATTCAATTCTGAATGATAGCTTTGCTGGGTAGAGTAATCTTGGTTGTAGGTTCTTGCTATTCATCACTTTGAATATTTCTTGCCACTCCCTTCTGGCCTGCATAGTTTCTGTTGCGAAGTCAGCTGACAGTTGTATGGGTGCTCCCTTGTAGGTAACTAACTGTTTTTCTCTTGCTGCTTTCAAGATTCTCTTTCTTTTGCCCTTGGCATTTTAATTATGATGTGTCTTGGTGTGGTCCTCTTTGGATTCCTCTTGAGGTTCTCTGCGCTTCCTGGACTTGTAAGTCTATTTCTTTCACCAGGTAGGGAAAGTTTTCTGTCATTATTTCTTCTAATAGGTTTTCAATATTTTGCTCGCTCTTCTTCTGGCACCCCAATAATTCAGATGTTGGTATGCTTAAAGTTGTCCCAGAGGCTCCTTACACTAGCTTCATATTTTTGGATTCACTTTTCTTTTTGTTTTTCTGGTTGGGTGTTTTTTGTTTCCTCATATTTCAGATCGGGGTCCTTTGATGTACAGTTGAATTTCTGTATATTCTTTATTTCAGACAGTGTATGCTTAATTTCTGACTGGTCCTTTTCCATTATTTTGGCATTCTCATTAAGGTCCTTGAAGGTCTCACTAAGCTTCTCGGAGGTCTCATCAAGTTTCTCAGCGGTTTTTAGAAGATTCTTGAGTAAGCTTATAAATGTGGTTTTGAACTCTATGTCCAGTAGTTTGCTTTCCTCCATTTCTTTCATTTATGACATGTTTCTTTGTCTCCGCATTTTGCTGCTTCCCTTTGTTGATGGAGTGGTTTTCTGTGGTAGGTGACAAGTGGTTCAGCCTATTACCTGAGGTGGACACTCTTGGTGCACCTCTTTGTGGGCTGAGTGCAAAGTCTTGGTGTAGTTAAGCCTTGATTGCTGTTGGTACACTGGAAGGAATTGACCTCCAGGCCAATTGGCTGTGAGGACCTGCTGTGTCTATAATGGAAGAACTGCTGTGCTGGAGACACGCTTATGGGGCAGGACTTGCTTCAGTGGGGCTTTGGTGCTCACTGAGTCTGCCTCTTGAATGTGTCACTTACGGATGTGAGGAGTTGAAATCTGATGTCGTCTCACACTGACCACTAGATACATTAGCTTCTGGATCTCCAATGGGGTGCAGGTCACCCACTGTCTGAGGCCACCCAGCAGGAGCTACAGCAAGAACTACAGTTTTCTCCTCTTTGCTTGGGGTTTGGAGGTTTTGGAGCTGTCTGACCAGAGCTGCAGTTTGTTAGGTTAAGCTGCGATAGGGCAGACCATTTATCTGTAAAAGCCACTGTGTGGAGCTTGGGTGGGTTTGTAGATTGTGTGGGGTGGGGTCTCAGGGAGTCACTAGGCTAGGGTGTGGCAAACAGCGATGACTGCTAGTCAGCCGTCTCTGCGTCTCCACGTTTCCAAGTCCCTGCATCCCGTGCCCCAGCGCAGTAAACAATGATTGCTGCGTGCACCTCTGCAAGAAAGCCACCCTCACTTTCCGACCCGATGGCAGATAGTCCAGCTTCTCCCCGTAGGAGTTTGGGTTCCCAGCGTCTTCCCCAGAGAATGGAGTTTAGAGTAATTGGGAGCTTGTCTCCCTTTGGGTTGAAAAAAGCAGCGCACCCAGTTGCCTGCTGCCAGCCCGATTCACGCACCTCTGTACCTCACCTTTTCAGTGCTTGTGCACGTCTCCATGCTCTTTTCTCTTTCCTTCTAGTTGTAGAACTTCCACTCAGCCAGCTTTCCCGTGGTTCTGGGTGACAGACATTTTGTCTTTTAGTTGTAGTTTTGAAATCGTGCGAGGCAGCAGTTTAGGTGTTTACCTATGCCACCATCTTGGTTTGCTCTATTTATGGCTTTCTTATCTCTTTTGGTGGTCAGAGACTTCCAGGGGCAGGGCTTACAGCTCTGCAGGGTGGAGAGATTTACAGGCCCTGTCCCTGCCTGTGACATCATAGTCCAACATGAGCCACCTGTGGTGGAACTAAGGATGAAGTTATTATTAACTATCTATGGACCCCATTGACCCTGGTTGTGTGTCTTGTGCAGTCTGTTGTCTTCATGGTTGTGTGTTTTGTTTGACTTGCTGTTTTCAGTTATTTATTATGATCCCCATAGAGGACATAACCTGGTCTTTCCCTTCCTCTCTCATCCTGATTCTAATAGCATCTGTAACTGGATTAAAGATCTTTTCTTTCAGGAGGCCCTCCAGGCTTTCAATTCACAAGAAATCTCCCTACATGCCCTTATCCTCATCCGCTATCTTTCCAGGCCGACTAAGAGTCATTTTTCTCCACATAACAGACCCCAGCCTCCGGGAGGGAGGATTACTACAGTGGTAGTCTGTAGTTTTCTCTGAAACTCCCACTGTTTCTATTTGTCCCCTCTGTAGGAATTGTCTTCCTCTGACTCACAATTAGAAAGGGAGACAAGCAACTGGACTGGGGAATGGGACGGGGTGGGCAGAGAAATCAAGCGTGGTAAAGGAGGAGGATTTAAGATCCTCTAGGCTTAGAGTAAGAGGAAAAATCTATGAGGGAAAACAACGGTTACAGAAAGAAAAAAGTATCCTTAAATGTAAAAAGCCTAAATATACAGGATCTCAGACCATTTGCCTTGTTTCAGTACATAGTAAATGGTTAATGCAGAAAGGAAGGGGGTTGTCCGCAGTTAATTATGAAGCAGGGAGAGATAGGTTTTTGTTGATTTTTACTGGCTGCAGAACGCTCTGCTGGTGTAGGGGTCTGGTCCAGGTGTCTTATCAGAACTTCACCAGATTCAAGGTTGCAAGTTTTCTGCAAGTACTATTAATCTTTCTCTGCTCCAGCTTATTCTTTTTTAACCCTTCCAATACTAAATTAGACCGATACAATATACTTAAAATTGCATAAGGAAAAATATAGCAGTTTTTACTAGACTAATTTACCTGTTCTTAGTTTTATCACAGAAGGTCTAGATATATTTTCTTGAAAGTAAAAGTACATTTTAAATGTGTTCATAAATATTAATCTAAAAATGCTAACTGTTCACTTTTGATAATCATTAAAGGATTGAGGTTTCTAAAAATAAAGAATTCTAATACATTTAAAAAAAACGCAAAAAATAAACTCCCAGGAGCCAAGCAGAGGAGAAACGGAGCTGAAGTCCGCAGCTGCCCTGGTAATTTTAAACTGGTTGCTAGGTAGACTCAGCCCCTGAGAGCCAGGTGAAAGAAGGGGGTTGTGGGGGAGGGAGTGCTGGATGCCCGAGCTGCCTGCAGTGGCCCTGGAAGAAGCTGCAGCAGCAAGAAAAGCAGGGGACAGCAGACATTTACCTGACACTAGAGCTGCCCCGCTGCTGCCCAGTGAGTAATGAGCATTTTACAACAAGCAATACAAGACTTAGGCCTTTGGCTTGCTGCTGCAGCAGTTAAACCAGAAGCCAGTGACTGCTACTGGCCTTCCTGCAGCCCCAGGAATAGAGCAGCAGGCCCGGGAGCTATAAAAGCAGCAGATAGAGCTAGGGAAAACTCCCTGTTGGCAAATGTACTGAAAGGGTTCAGTACCTGTTGCTGCTGGAAGAGGAGGGGCTGAGATCCCTTTCCAGTGCACTCCCCTGGGAGAGGCCTGGTCGCTGCTCTGCCACAAAGGGGACTGGCGGGAAGACAAGGGGCCTAATACCCAAGCCACTGCCACAGAAGCGCTTTGCAACATGCAGAGCTGTTTCTAACTGCAACTCTGGCTGTTTTGGACTGGCAGCTTATGGCAGGGCCCCGTAACTAGTAAACAGGGTTAACAAAAAGGGCAAAGGAAAGGCTGGACCAGGGAGCCTTCAGGACTTTGAGATTCTCTGAGAGAAGAGGAGTCTGACTGAGGGATGGCAGAGACCCTTTTGGGTTGGAAGGACCTAAGGCCGCATGTTAAACTTATAGATTACGGCTTTCTAGGCAGATGTCCAAGACCAGTTATGTAGGGGTTAAGGTGCCTGTTTACAGCAAAACAACTTTCTCCCATGCCAGAATACATTTTAGGAAAATTAGACAGGCTGTGTTTGTGGCTAGAAAGAAGAACTAGCCACCATGCACAGCCCTGACAGTGGCCTACAGAAAACTGTATAATAGACTTAGATGATGCCTGTGTCTTCATGGACATGACTCCAGAAAGACAAGGACAATTTTGCTTTGTGTGGGAAGGTCAAGAATAGACTTTAGTCACCTCCCTAAGATATTTGTATAGCCCTACCATGTGTCATGTTTAGTAGCAGAAGATTTGGCTACCTAAGGTGGCCACAGTGCCTATATTGTACTTCATTGTGTTAATAATATTGCATTAACCTTACAGATTTGAATGCAGCTGACAAAAGGACAGGTGCCCAAATGGGCAAGGAAAATACCCATCAGGGTTTGATCTCTATTGAGAGAGAGCTGGCAGCCTGTATACTGTCTTGCAGGCCTGTGTAACCATGCCCATGTCAGGGGTGGCACAAACCTCAACTTTAGGAAACTGGGGGAGGCCTGTTTGGAACAGAGGGAAGTGATGAGTACCAGCCCTTTATTATAGGAATTACAGACCCCGTGAGGTCCTGAGACATGTGAGACCCTGTAAAGGAATAAAGCTCCCTTAGTCCTTTCTGAGATCCCTTTCTGAGAGGGCGTGTCACCCCTCCCAGAGACCATATGAAATTTTAAGGACAAGTCAAGTAGGGGAAACCTTACTACAGGGACAGCTGTAACTGTGTATTTGAATATAGACACATTTTGAATTTCTTCTTGCCATTTGAAGACAGTTATATTACTCTGAAGAATCCATAGAAAGGACTGACAAGGAAAATCAGAAGATCGTAAAGCAGGTCAGTATATTTTTCTCCTTATATAATTCCTCCGAAATTTGGCAATTCTTAAATAAATCATGGCAATACATTTCTTTGCATAAATTCAATAAGACCGGTTTCTAATAGTGGTTTTAATAACTGAAACTTTGACTGGAGTGTCATCTTTTAAAGAGCCCTGCCTGAACTCTGAAGACTTGAAGCCAATAAGAGTGCCAAGGAAAAGCCTGGTATCCTGCTTGGGAGCCCTGAAAATGGCTGGCACTGGAGTGTCAGGCCCATGCCCTACCATCACTGGTGGTTGGTCAGAGTAGAAGGGGAGCAATAAGGACGCCTCTGCATCCCTGCAGAGCCCCCACACGCTCTAGGCCGCGATGAGTAGGAGGGCTACTGAGATGGGTCTTAAAACCTAGAGCGTGGACCCAGGTGGAGTCGCTGCAGGTGAGGGATTCACCTAACTCAGCAGATACTGCAGGCAGGCCGGATGGCAGCTGGATGGCTTGGCTTCCTGGCCCTATGGGGCACCCAATCTTGAAATTCCGGCAAAGGTAGTTAGTTACCATTCTTGTTGTATTTAAGTAAACAATCAGGCCAAATTAAATACAAGAGACAAATTGGTCTTGATCTGGCTCTTTTGATAAACATAGAGGTAATTTTGAGGAGAAAAATTCTATTTCAATAGAGGTTATTAAAACTGAAATGTTTTCTTTCCCTTCCATTGGACCATTTGTTACAGTTTGTCTCTGCCAGGTCACAAGCCCACCTCCTTCTGTGCCCAGGCCTCATCGTCCCTCTGACAGACAGCAAGGATCTCTTGGCTCTGAGAGAAAACTCCGTCCCTCCTCAGCACGAAGCAGCTACAGAAGTAATTCAACGTCCATTTTCCCTAAAAGAATTCAGAGCCAGGATCCTTGAGATAATATATTAGGCAGTTATACAGACATGAGCAGAGCAAGGACAATGGGCCAACTAGCTCTACCAGATGTAACTAGGTATTTCCACCTCTACGTATGTGAGACAAGGGGTATAGCCAAAGAGGTATTCACCCAAAGTCTCAGCCCCTAGAAAAGGCTGGTAGCCTATTTGTCCAAAAGACTTGACCCCTTTGCATTTGAGTGACCTACTTGCATCCAGGCTGTAGCAGCCATAGCTATGCTTATCAAAAAAGCAAATAAGTTAACCCTAGGTCAGGAATCCTAACTGTCCCACATGAGTTCGAGGCTTTACTCTGGAACACACTGGAGTGCTGGATGTCAAATACTCAAGTCACCCAGTTTCAGGCTCTCGGGTGGACAAAAGAAAAATCAGTTACAATTTATACTGATGGCAGGTATGCATTTACAATGGCTCATGTACATAGTGCTATTTACAAGGAAGGGCTCTCCACAGAAGCAAGAGGGAACCAGGCCACAGATGAAACTTCCTGGGAGACTGCCCTAAAACCAGTGGGGCCTCTACAAATTCTAGTGACTCCTCCAGACCCTGACCTATCCAATCTAGAAAAGCTGAAATCCATAACCAGTCTTTACTCAAGTTCTTACAGCCTTTACAGTCTACCCAGGAAGCAATCCAGGAGCATGTCTGAGACACTCTTCCTGTACCAACTTCTGATCCAGTTCATCCCTTCCATCCTGGTGACTCTGTTTGGGTAAAGAAATTTGCCACCCAAGGACTGACTCCTACATGGAAAGGACCACCTCCATGGCAGTCAAGTTCAACGGAATCCTAACGTGGCTTCATCACACCTGGCTTGAGACAGCCCAGGCAAAACTGAGAGTCCAGGACGCTTCAGACTCTCTAAAGATTACTCCTGGCCCTCATTCCAGGGCCTTATCTTACAAGCAGGCCCACTAACTTTATTAGGCAAAAAATTAAGATTATAGTCCTCAGGGGTAAATATAACTCCCTCCCTGACAATGACTAAGAGTCAATGATTTGACTCATGTACATAAAACCAGTGGGGAATGAAGCAACCATCTTATATAAAAACTGTTGTTTGAAATTTTAACCCTGCTATTTGGCTTCTGTAAATGCTTGCTTGCTTAAATAATAAGGAAAATAGACTACTCTCACTTCAGAGAGGCCATTAAACCTTCCCCAGATGAAATTATCAGTGCTGGCACCAGGCCAAGCCTTTGGTTGAGGTCTCAAGGCCCCAGCACATAGGGGCTCTTTAAGAACGTGCGGGGGTGGGGGGGTGGGGGGGCGGGGAAGGAGACCCACGCGCGGAAACTCCCCATATTTGGGAGACAAAGAAGGTAAAAACATATAAATAGGGGAAATTCCTCCATGTTGGGGCCCAGAATTTGAGAGGCCTCCCCTGGACCCACGTGTAAAAAATGTAACTCCATCTCTCTAAGTATTGCTTGGTTCTTCTCCAGTTTTCTGTAACAATTTCACTTATATATGGAATCTAATGAACAAAATCAACTAATAAAATAGAAACAGAGGCATGGATACATAGAATAGACTGACAGCTGTCAGAGGGAAGTGGGCTGAGGGGCTGGATGAAAGTAGGTGAAGGGATTAGTCAAAGAACATAAATGCATAACCCAAAGCCACAGACAACAGTGTGGTGATGGCCAGAAGGAAAGTGGGCTGGGGAGAAGAAGAAGAGAGTAAAAGGGAAATAAATGGTGGTGGAAGGAGACTTGATTTGGGGTGGTAACCACACAATACAATATACAGATGATGTATTATAGAATTGTACATCTGAAACCTGTATAATTTTATTAATCAATGTTACTTCAATAAATTCCTTTAAAAAAAGGGGGGGGGAACTATTCCATTTGAGGAGGCATACTTTTATTACTCTGTCAAGGAATTTGTGCCCTACGGCACTGTTGTAAACAATAGAGCAATCAATTAGTGGAAATTAACACTGTGTTTTGGGGGTGGGGAGCAGAAAAAACAGACTTCACTAAAGTAATACATTTACTAAACAAATAAACAAGTACATAATAACAAGCCCTGGAAGGGGGGACCAGTACCCAGAATTGCTACAACATATTATCTAAAATGTCCAGCTTCCAATAAAAATAAATTATAAGGTATGCAAAGAAACAACAAAATTATCTCCCATACATTAAAAAAAAAAAAAGTAGGCAACAGAAATTATCTGTGAGTGATTAGATATGTTGGATTTAACAATAAAAGATTTCAAACTAGCCATTATAAATATCTTCACAGAACTAAAGGAATGCTTGATAACAGAAGTAAGGAAAGTATGACAACATCGTATCAAATAGAGAATATCAATAAAGAGAAAATTTTTAAAAGAATCAAATGGATATGAAAAGTACAGTAACTAAAATAGAAGAACTGTAGTATGTAGAAAGAGCTTTGGACTGCAAAAAATGACCACTGGTCCTAAAGGGCTAATTTGTGTTCTTAGTACAAGACAACTCTAAATCTGTGTCTAATGTATTTTTTTTAAATCTACAACTTTCAATAGTGGAATAATTAACTCATTTCTATGATTTAATCATAAATATGTATGCTACTTCTTGAATCACATCCATTCTGATACATAATTAGCATTTCTTTAAATAGAGTGATATAATAAGTAATAGGTTAAGTCTCAAATATTTAATAACATGAAAAATCTTACTGGTCTGACGTCACCACAGGAATTAGTAAACTGTCGAGCCAAGCCAAAATCGAGCATGTAACACTTCCTACATGTACTAGGAAAGCGACCCATGGCGAAGTTCGACTAGAAAAATAAAGAAGGAAAATATACATATTCTTATAATTAGTCCTTACATATTATCCTTTCTATATTTTAACTCTTCTACTTAAATTCTATACAGCACACATGTCTCAAATACACTATTCTAGTCAATTATGTTTACTGTAAATTTCATTGTGGGTTCTATTAATGCCTATGATCCAGTGACCTTTGAGCAACAAAGATTTAAGCGACTGTATAAAATTGTATACAACACAACACTGACTTAACTGAAATCAGAACTCTAACTTCCTCTAAGCTACTGCCTAAATAAAAACGCAATCCTTAGTTTTTAAAATGGAAAGAACTAGGAGTGGGTAAAATCAAACACATAGCTCAGAAATATAAATGAATATCCTAAAGCTGAATTTCGCTAAGTGTAAAAATTAAGATGCAATTTAAGAAAACATTTCAAAATAGACTTAAGGAAAATATATTTTGAATTCTTCCCTGAGTAAAAATGAATGTAACATTAAATGACCACAAACTTGCAAAGATGGGTATGTAAACAAGAGAATTTATAAAAGCAAAAGTCAAATTGTCACAGAATTGTTAGCTTTTATTTTAAAACATTGTTCTACTTAGGGAACTTTCTGATAAAAATGGAAGCTCTTCATCACCAGTTCTCAAATAATGACATTTAGTTTGGCATAGAAATAAGAGCCAAAGAAATCTACATTTCATTAAGTCTGATTCAATCATGTTACTTTTAGTTGCCATTTTCATGTAAACTGATTTTAGAAATCAAGTAGCAACAGATATTGTAATTTTCAACTGCACCAAAAATGAAAAATTTCTAGTAAACACAGTATTTCCAAAATGGGTCATTCCCCTTGTGAGCAATAAAAAAAAAAAAAAAAAAAAAAAAAATGAGAAGGCCCTAACTGGTTTTGCTCAGTGGATAGAGCATCGGCCTTGTGAACTGAAGGGTCCCGGGTTCGGTTCTGGTCAAGGGTACATGCCCGGATTGCAGATAGATCCTTGGTAGGGGGCGTTTAGGAGGTAGCCAATCAATGATTCTCTCTCATCATTGATGGTTCTATTTCTCTCTCCCTCTCCCTTCCTCTCTGAAATCAATAAAAATATATCTTAAAAAGTATAAATAAATAAATAAGAAGGAAAAATAAAAAAGTATATTTCACAGTTATGGAAATGATAGTATCTAAGAAAAACAATAGGAAAAAAGTATTATATATTGCCACTGTAATACTCAGAAGAAAAAAAGTAATATTTCAAAATTGATGGTTTCTTTTTTTATATATAATATATTTTTATTGATCAGTGAGAAAGGGAGAGGGAGAGAGAGATAGAAACATCAATGATGAGAGAGAATCATTGACCAGCTGCCTCCTGCATGACCCCTACTGGAGAGCAAGCCCGCAACCTGGGCATGTGCCCTCAACTGGAATCAAACTCAGGACCTTTCAGTCTGCAGGCCAATGGTCTATCTACCGAGTCAAACTGGCTAGGGCTAGATAGTTTCTTCTAAGTATAATTTATTACTTAAAAGTAGTTCAGGTGTTCTCCCTCTCGGGAGCATGCCTGTGCCTTTCCCCTCCCCATCTTCTTCCCCCAGGCATGTTACCTTCACCTTCCTCTCTCCTAAACTCCAAGGACCCTTCTTTTGTCTCTGTAACTTGGTTCCTGAGCCCATTTCTTCTACCACTCACTTATTTTACCTCTGTGTCTTTTTAAATAAACTCTCTTATAGTTTAATTCTTTGCCCTGAATTCTTTCCTATCCATAACTCAAATAAAAAAATAAAAAATAGTTCAAAAGAACATCATGACAATATCTAAAAACAACTTTTGTAAATATTTGTAACCAATACTAGGAAAAAGAAATCCAAAGAATAACTATCAATTTAGGTATAAAGCTAAGTAATATGCAATGTTAAAATACATAATAATAATAGCCAAGCATTAGTCATTTTTAATTTGGCTGTTGAACAACATTTTCATTGTAGGAGAAAAGCTCTTGAATATAAGTTGTAGTGTGTAATTATCTTTTTTTTAATGAAAGGGCAAGTTATGTTTTGCTTCCAGTTACATTTCTGCTACAGAAATTAAAATATTATCTTGCATTTAATATAGAAAGCTCCACTTGTAAGTTATTGTGTCCCATTTTAAGATTAAGAGTACTGAGCACTCATTCTGTGCTCTGGCTGGAAACGGCCCCCTACCGGTTTGATGTCTCGGTGCAAGAATCCCACAGAATGGATGCTCTCAATAGACTCCAGAATCTGTCTACCCAGCCGAAGAGTAGTGCTAACAGTGAATGTGCCCCGGGACTGGCTACGGCGTAGATCTGCCAGATTCCGACCCTATGGAAACCAAATAAACACTTTCAATATGGTACTAAAACTATGTTGTAAGAAAAGACGGGAATTATCCATTTATCACTAAAAATGTTTTGACTGAGATAGCAAGGATTTTACCCAAATCATGATCCTTTCACTCAAGAGAAGAGATTCTGTTAGGGTAATACATTAACATTTCAGACAAATTTAAGAATAACCAGTTTTTTAACATAGTATGTTTCCAACTCACAATTCCCTTTGTTTCTGATGTCATAACAAAATATAGTCTTGATTATTTAAAAAAATTATATATATGTAAATATATATATATATCATTAATTAATTCCTTATTACTGCCTAAAATATATTTCCATACAAACCACTTAATTTTTCTGTCACAGTTTCCATATAAAATGGGGCCAGTGTTTTGTGAAGATTAAAAAAGTGTTTAAAATACTGTCTGGCAAACAGTAGGTACTGAATATATGCTAATTATTGTTATTGTGAACAAAAATGCTATGAAACACTTAATTACTTCTAGCAGTATATAAAAGCAATGAATGTATCTAACCTGTGACAGATATGTTACATTAATGATTGCATTTAATTCTCACAGCACCCTGAATCGAAGTTGTCATTTCTGTTTCACAGATGAGGAAATTGAGGCTCAGAGAGTTTAAATAATGTTAAATTGTTAAGGTAAAGTTGTCTTCCAAATCTAAGTCTGCCAGATTCCAAAGTGTTCTTTTTCCACTTCACAGTACTATTTCACCAGAAGGTTCCTTATAGCCTAGGTAACAACCAAATCTGATGAGATGAATGGGTTACAATACTGCAGTTCTACCTCCCCAAGAATGGAAACTGGCTCCTATATCTCAAGGAAATTTAAATATCCCAATCTCCCTATTCCCAAAATTTTGTAGTATATGTTTAGGATTAATACCACTAATACCATCACCTCAACTAAAGAGAGTTGGTTCACTTTTGAAAAAGTAATAAAATCTTAAGTTATTTAAGTACCTATTTGAAATAAAATATTAAATAGTACTCAGGAAAACTGAACCTTTCATACTACATATCTTCTTTAAAAATGCAGTTTTCCCACAGCACAAATTGGTAGTTATCTTTTTTTCTTTTTTAATGTTAGGAGAATTTGTTGTTCTCTATATCCTCAGCAAATGTAAAATAAGTGATAATCTAGAACAACTTTTATAATCCCATGAGAGTATCTAATAACCTTTATTAGCATTCCAATAAATTTTTCTTCAAAAATCAGTATTTTCATTGCCAAAGTATACCTAATACTAAACTTCATTTATAAACAATTTCCACCACCATAAAAGCTTTTGAAAGGAAATCAATTAGCCTGGCGGGCATGGCTCAGTGGTTGAGCATCAACCTATGAACCAGGAGGTCATGGTTTGATTCCCATCTCTCTATCCCTCTCCCTTCCTCTCTCTCTAATAAAAAATCAATAAAAACATGTCTTTTTAAAAAAGGAAATCAATTAAACTTATGATATCAGTAATGATTTTAAATCCTTTTACTTTTTAATTTTTTTAAAGATACTTGCTTTTTTAAGACGTTTTTATTGATTTCAGAGAGGAAGGAAGAGGGAGAGAGCCATAGAAACATCAATGATGACAATCATTGATCAGCTGCCTCCTGGACGTCTGGGAATTGAGCCCACAGCCGGGGCATGTGCTCTGACCGGAATCAAACTGTGACCTCAGACATTCAGCCACTGAGCCACATAGGTTGGGCTTAAATTCTTTTAAATGTACACCATCCAGAACTGAAATATCATTGCTGACACGTACACATAAGGAACTGTTTGACACTGAAATTGGGATTCAAAAGAACTGTTGGCCCAGAAAGAAACTCACTACAGACTGATTCATTTGCCTCTCAGCATAACCATTATTGCTTGTCTCATTTTCGGTTCTTGTAAGTGTATTTCTAGTGTCACATGATCTCACTCATCTAGGGGAAATAATGAACAATATAAACAGATGAACAAAAACAGACCCGGAGACAGGGAAGCATCGATCAGTCTGTCAAACCTCAGAGGGAAGGTAGGAGAGGGTGGGGGTAAGGGGGAGAGATCAACCCAAGGACTTGTATGCATGCATATAAGCCTAACCAGTGGTCACAGACACCAGGGGGGTGGGGGCATGTGTGGGGAGGGATTTGGGATGGGAATGGGGGAATAAGGACAAATATGTGATACCTTAATCAATGAAGAAATTAATTTTTTTTTTAAAAAGCAACAAGGCCCTGAAACTGCCAAATAAAATAAATAAATAAAAAATAAAAATAAATAAATGTACACCTAAGGCATCAAATAACAGAATCTAAAAATATAAGTACAAGTGTGGCATATGAGGAAAGAGTTATTAACATGGTAAATACATGCAGGTTTGAGCCAGTAAATTATGAAGGGTGGGGAAAAAGAAGGTTTACAGTTATGAGTATGTGAAAGAGTTTTTCTTATATTATTATTTATTAATTATTATATAATTTTCCATATGAACAAATGTAAACCTATTTTTGCCTCACCCTGTACTTCAAAGTATATACTACAAGTGGTTATTATTTGTTATGAAGACAAACTGAAAACAACCTATATATCCAACAATAAATGAAAGATTAAATAAATCATGGTACAGTCAGTCATCTCACTGACTAATATGCAGCCATATAAAAACCTTTATACACAGTAATATGGAGTAAATATTATTATTATTACTTTTTTATGTTTCTCTTCCCATGGAATAAATATTATTGAATAAAAAAGTAAATTCATTTATTCCTAACCAATTCTATAAATTTAACATGGCCCTAATAAAAATACAAATATAATTAATTATTAAGAATTTGAAACATACTTAAAGGGAGAGAAAATAATATAACTAACCCTCATCTGTTATATACTACTCCCCAGTAGCACATACCCTCCTCTCCCTTCCCCACACACATACAATGCATTATTTTCATGTAAATCCCAATCATATAATTTCATCTACATATTTTAAAAAGTTGCATAAGAGTAAAGAGTTGCACTTTGATGTCCCTGAACCTCACAATATAAAACCAAAGAGGGCAGTAGCAATTCTATTACCAAAAACTTGAATTGGAAATATGAACATAAACCATGATAAATTTTCTCTTAAAAAAAAAAAAATATATATATATATATCTCCTGAATCCATCCACTTAAAGCATAAATTATACAGAAAGAGCCAGGTACACAATTTTATACCAGAAAGTAAGGATGCTATCAAAGAATGTTGCAGTCTAGTACTGTCAAAATGAATCAGGATACAAGTTGAAGGAAGTTCTGTTAGCCAAAGATGGTCCAATTTGAACATTGAAAAGAAAAACAATGATTGAAAGACACAGATCATGTTAAATCTATGAATTCATAATTATGTATATTTTAAGAATTTAAAAAATACATTTTTATTCATTTTGAGAGAGAGAGGAAGTAAGAGGGATAGAGAGATAGGAACATTGGTGAGAAACATTACCGATCAGCTGCCTCCTACATGTCCCCTTCTGGGGACTGAGCCTACAACACAGCCATGTGCCCTGACTGGGAATGGAACCCTGGCCTCTTGGTTCCTGAGCCACACTGGCTGGGCCATAATTATATTTTTTAAAAAGAGAGGGCTAGTTAGTCCCCTTTGGAAAATATTAGGGAACCAACCAACTATTCTGAATACTAGTAAATAAAAGAATCAAGTATTGGTCCTGTCCTTCCTGTAGGAAATGTTGTCCTTCCTCAAGATAACTTAATAGCTGATGGAGTGCTCTTTAAAGAATTTTTGACCCAGTGATCCCCCTTCTAGGAATATATCCTAAGAAACCCAAAACACTAATCAGAAAGAATATATGCACATCTATGTTCATAGCAGTGTTATTACAATACCTAAGATCTGGAAACAGCGCAAGGGTCCATCAGTTAATGAGTGGATAAAAAAGCTGTGGTACATTTACACCATGCAATACTATGCAGCAGTAACAAAGAAGGAGCGCTTACCCTTTGCAACAGCATAGAGGGACATGGAGAGTATGATGCTAAGTGAAATAAGCCAATAAGAGAAAAACAAGTATCACACGATCTCACTCATATGTGGACTCTAATGAACAAAATAAACTGATGAACAAAATAGATCCAGAGACATAGAAGCAAGGAAGAGACTGTCGAATCTGAGAGGGAAGGTGGGGTTGGTGGGTGAGTGGGAAGAGATTAACCAAAGAATTTATAAACCTGTGCTGGCTCAAGAGATAGTGAAACATATGACTTAAAAACTTTAAGTCTACAGAGAGATTAGTATATTTACATCTAACTCAAATGCTGAAGGACAGCTGATGGAAACAAGAAAAGCCTTCTGAGGAGAAGAGGAAACACTTAAGGCCAGGACCCATGTCTCTGAAATCACTGCTATGTAGTTATTAAGTTGAAAGAAAAGAACCAAATGCCCAAAACAGATTTTGCCACAGATGAAAGAAAACCTTGCCATCTCTAACTTAGGCAGCAAGGTGAACCAAGCTTTTACCCTTTGAGTGTGACTACAGTTCAGAGGTGTGTGTGTTTTCGGGACAGAGGTAGTGTCAGAGAGAAGGGGACGGGTCCCTCTTCTCCCTGCTGCAGTCATAACTCCAATATTCCCCTTCTGAACTTCTCTCTGCTGCCCAATCCAACTCCACTTCTCATTTGAAGGATAGGGAACAGAGAGAGCAATGTTAAAAGATGAAAAAAGAAAGACTAGCATTTCTCTTCTATCTCAACTAGTGCTTAAAGTTTTAAGCAGGTCAGGTTGGTACTTGAGCACATAAATGGAAAACCAGATCCTTAAGGTAACAAAGGGTAGAAAGGGAGGGGATAGGGACTGGGCAAGACTCACATTATATCCAGCAATCCATGTAAGGATTGAAAACTACAATAACAATCAGTGAAGATATGAATCAACTAAAATAATTGAGACAACCCTTCCATCTTTGGAAATATCTGTATCAAGTGTGTTTAAACAAATTTTCATCTGAATAATATACAACATTCTGATATGATACCAAGAATGTTGTTATTATTATTATTTTCCACTATAATTAGGTACTTTGATCAAAACTGAAAGATTTTAAGATATATTTTCAAGGCAACCTACCTGCAACTGCATGACCACATAATTGAAGCGATCGTTCCTCCCACAGCCAATAAATCTACAAACATGGTCTTTCCCTGGAGGGGAAAAAAAGAAAAAGAAAAAAACAGTGGAAAAGGTTATATTATAGTTTATCTTCTAAAAATTAATAATTTGTTTTTTTGCATAGAATTTTATGATTGAATATAAAGGACCTATGGTAAGAACCTTAAAGGTTATAGAATTTGTATTGTTCAAATTTTCTATACACCTCCTCCCAAGTCCTACAGTACTCCTTATGTATTCAAATAAATGTTTATTGAATGAATAAATAAACAATGAATGAGGGAACAAATGGGTGATAATTTATTTAAGAAGGAAAGAACTGAGAGGTCATTTCAGATCAAACAGACCACACAGCATATATATGAAAGTACAGAAGAGAAATAAATAATAACTTTATTAGGAATATAAATTCTGAATTTTAGATATGGTATGCCATTCACCATTTTAAGTTGTCAGCGAGTTCCTTTGCTGACTTCACTGATTTGAATTAGCTCAGTGGTTTTCAACCTGAATTCCACACGTAAAATCCAAAGAGATGCTGCCTAGGGTACAGAGGGAAGCAGAGGTGGAACAGGTAGAAATCTAGGGTCCTGGCTCTGATTCAACAAAAGCAAACAAAGGTTTTAAAAGAGGATCAAGACTGATAGGTTCCAGAGCCAGGAGAGAGCATCTGGCTGGAGTACAGTGAAAACAAGAGGAAAAACAAAAAGAGATGGCACCGAAGAAGCAGGCAGGTCTTGGACTCCATGATAAGGAATCTGAACCACATGAATAGGACAGTATTTTCCAACCCTGCCTGCTTATTAAAATAATTTGGGAAATGCTTTAAAGATTCCTGTACTCTGTACTGACTCAGAATCTGTAGGGGAAGATATAGGATATGAGTTTTTCAAAAGTTTTCTAAATGATCCAAAAGCAGATGGACCATGGATGAATATTTGAAAACTACTGCTGGGAAGCATCTAAAAGATTTTAAGATAAGGAAAAACACACTTCAAAGTTTGCATTTTACAACATTGCTATGATGGCAATAAGAAGGATAGACTAGAGAGAGAGACTACTTCAGGAGGCAGAAAGGTCACTCTGGGGATATTTACAATTTCCCGAGAGAGAATAAGGGTTTAAATCTTAAGTATTAGAGTAGAGAGAAAAAATAAGAGAAATCCGAGAGATATTAAAGATGTAGATTTTTTACTAGAAATTGGTACAACTAAATAAAATGTTGTACCAAAATAAGAGGATATAGAAAGTAGGTTGTATAGAAGTTAAGAGATGTTAGAATGTGGAGTTTGAAGGTAACCAGTTGAATTCAGTAGACACTGTAATTTCAAGCCTGGTAGTGAGAGCAAAAACTGAGCTCCAGAAATAAATTAGGGAACCATCAGCTAATGGAAGGTACTGGGAACTACAAACATAGACAGAAGATTGCCTAGTTGAAAGGATAAAGAACGAGAAGAAAAGAAACCTAAGAGCAGAATCCTATATAATAAAAGGCTAATATGCAAATTTTCCCCTTGGGAGTTCGACCGCTGGCTATGACATGTGCTGATCACTGGGGGCAGCACGGAACAAAGGAAGGCTCCAGCCAGCAGCTGGAAGCTGGAGAAGGAAAGCCCCAGCTGGCAGCTGGCAGCTGGGGGAAGAAAGGCCCCGATCGGCCCTGATCTCCGGCCAGGCTTAGGGACCCTACCCATGCACAAATTTTATGCACCAGGCCTCTACTTATAGAATATGCAACTTTAAAGTACAGTAGATCCTCGGGTTATGTCAGAGATCCGATCCCATGGCGCAATGTAATGTGATTTTTGCTGTAAGTCGGAACCCACCTACATAAGCACCTACGTCACTCACATGGAGCACATACACAGCAGTAATGAAGTGAAACAGTAAAAAACATTTAAAAGAAAGATAACAATTCCTGGCCTTTACTTGTGGTAAATAAAAAATAAAAAACATAACACACATGTGTACATATGTCGAAATGATGGAACTTTTTTTTTATAAATAAATGGGAGATGGCGACGTAACCACAAAACAACGTATGTCGAGTTCGATGTAACCCGAGGACTGCCTGTATAATAAAAAAATAAAATTGGCCCTGACCAGTTTGGCTCAGTGGATAGAGCATCAGCCTGCAGACTGAAGGGTCCCAGGTTCGATTCCGGTCAAAGGCATGTACCTTGTTTGCAGGAGGTGTGCAGGAGGCAGCTGATCGATATTTCTCTCTCATCAATGTTTCTAATTCTCTATCCCTCTCTCTTCCTCTCTGTAAAAAAATCAATAAAATATGTTTAAAAAAATAAAATTGTCCATGAAAGAAACAGAGTAATAGCCTGAAAGGTAGAGGAAATGATGAGAAAGGGTTATCACAAAAACCAAAAGAGAAGAAAGAGCATTTTAAGGTGGAAGTGGCTGATGACAAGAGCTATAGAAGGGCTCAGAAGTGCTAATTAACATAAAAAATTAGGTGGTCACTAGTGAGTAGAAGGGGCCGGAGCCACTCTGCAATGGGTTCAAGAGTAAATGGAATTATGAGACAATCTTTGAAGAAGCTTGAGGAAGTCACAGACCAAGAGCTAGAAGGGCAAGATTTGGTAGACTAATGAGAACTATATATTAACAGTTAAAAAAGTTTGTCCACTGACTGACTTAAAATATAAATACAATCCAGACATTTTTAGTTAATAATTCCACACTTCTCTTTGGCATCTGGGTTATCACATTGATCTCTCTTTCTTTGTGCTTTGTTAAAAAGAAAAAATAGGTGCAATGGGAAAAATAATTCACAATGAGTACAATATATGTTCAACACTTTACATGTATTTTACATGCTTGTAAAATTATAAATTGTAGAAGAATGAAAGGATAAAATGATGGTCAATTAGCAACTTACTCTTTTCTTCAGCTTCATAGAAACAATTTAAAAAATAATTTAAAAAGTATTTTCCTCTTATTATCAACTAGAGGCCCGGGTGCATGAAATTCATGCATTGGGGGGGGGGGGGTGGTCCTCAGCCTGGCCTGCACCCTCTCACAATCCGGGACCCCTCAGGGGATGTCCGACATCCCTCTTGCAATCCGGAACCGCTGGCTCCTAACCGCTCACCTGCCTGCCTGCCTGATTGCCCCTAACTGCTCGCCTGCCTGTCTGATTGCCCCAACTGCCTCTGCCTCGGCCCCTGCCGCCACGGCTTCTTCCTGAAAGATGTCCAGAAGGTCATTCGGCTGTCTGGTCTAATGAGCATATTACAAGTTTATTATTATAGATTCTGCAAGATTCTACCTTCCTATCATGTAACATTTAAACGCAATGTCTCTAGCCTGGCCAGTGTGGCTCAGTGGCTAAGCACCAACCCATAAACCAAAAGGTCACAGTCAATGGAGGTTTCAGGCTTGATCCCTAGCAGGGGGCATCAAAGGGGCAGCCAATCAATGATTCTCTCTCATCATTGATGTTTCTCTCTCCCTCTCCCTTCCTTTCTGAAATCAATAAAGATATATAAAAATAAAATAAATGCAATGTCTCTATTACAAAAACATTTCGACCACCTAAAAACAAAAGGCTATAACAGATTTAACTCCTCTTGGAATGCTCTTTTTAAAATATCTTTATAATAAAGTTATACCAAAATACTATTTATCTCTTGATACTAAAACCACACTACTTTTAAAAAGAAAAAAGAAAAAAACACAACATATAAACTGTATACCCTTATTGAGCAACCAAAACACAAAGTCAGTAGCAAATTTTCTAAGATTCAATGATAGATCTTTATTGCTTTACGTAAGAGTTTGATGAGTACTTATCTCATACTTTATGGCATAATGTACTACTATTCTATTTCCTATATGTTCAATTAATGAAACTACTCAATAGAGTTAGTTCAATAAATATGTACAAATTTTTGGAAGCATGAAGAAACGAAAATTTATGTTAATCCTTACCCAAGGATATTTTTTCCATTGATTTTTAGAGAAAGTGGAAGGGAAGGAGAGAGACAGAGAGAAACACTGTGGTTGCCTCCTGCTCGGGAATTGAGCCTGGAACCAAGGTATGAGCTTTTTTTTAAAAAAAAAAAATTTTTTTTTATTGATTTCAGATAGGGTGGGAGAGGGATAGAAACATCAATGCTGAAAGAGAATCATTGATTGGCTGCCTCCTGCATGCCCCTACTGGGGGTCAAGCCTGCAGTCTGGACATGTGCCCTTAACCAGAATCCAACTTGGGACCCTTCAGTCCACAGGCTGATGCTCTATCCACTGAACCAAACCAGCTAGGGCCGAGGTATGTGCTCTTGACTGGAATCGAACTTGAGACCCTTCAGTTCACAGGCTGATGTTCTATCCACTGAGCCAAATCAGCCAGGGCAAAACTACAATTTAATTGGAATAGCAACTTCACCATCACTTAGAGCAATTATGTGGTTTGTGTATTTTTTTTTAATTGATCTGCAAGAGAGACAGCGATTTGTTGTGCTAGCCAATTATTTATGCATCCGTTAGTTGATTCTTATATGTGCCTTGACCGAGAATTGAACCCACAACCTTGGCATATCGGGATGACACTCTAACCAACTGAGCAACCCAGCCATGGAGCCACTGTTAAAAAAACTTTTGTAATAATTAGTACAAACTAAGTTATCACTCCATGAGTACAGGGACCATAGCTATTTGTTCTGATACCTACCACCAGAGCTAGCAAATAGTGAAATGCTCAATCCATATTTGTGAATGAAAAAAAATTAATAGAAATAATTGCTAAGAAAACATGCATAGTAGGTAAGCATACTGTGCCAGGCATTACATTAAGTGCTTTACATGCATTTGATCCTCACAACTTAATATTGTATTCTTATTATCCTTATTTTTCAGATGTAAAAATAGAAGCTTAGTGAGGTTAAGTACTTTGTCCAAGACCCCACAGCTGGAAAATGATGGAGCAGTTTGATTCTAGAGCCTCTCTTCTGAATCATTATGACATAATCAATGGAAGTGGGTTTTGAAGTAACACCCTGTCAATTAATTTTAAAACTAAAAGGGAAATAAAGATTGTGACAAAATACAGACAAGAAGACCTACTGTGTGTCAGGTACTAAAGTACGCAATAGAAATACAAAATAAATTAAGATCCTTGTCCTCAAGGAGTTCATGGCCCAGATATGTAAACAAAATATTGCAATATAGTATGATGAGCAAATTACTATGGATACATAGATTTGAACATTTAATTGATGAAACTTTCATGAGAGTCAAATCACTAGATTTTAAATGTATAAGATAAGAAGAGCATTTAAGAGGATACCCACAAAGTCTGAAGGATTCAAATACCTATGAAAGATGATTTAATAGGCTAGAGGGATAGATAAGGGTTAAAAGGTGGGCTGAAGCGGGGGCATGCTGAGACACGAAAAGTAACTCAAGTCTTGTATGCCACATAAAGGAGCTGAGATTTGACTCATTATTAGATAATGGGTGGGGGAGATGAGTAGTTCAGAGGTTTTCAAGCATAGAGTACATGATTTGGCCTGTGTTTTAGAAAGGTAATACTATTCACCATTAGTTGCTGATTTGTGGAGGAGATGAAAAGCAGGGAGATCAATTAGGAGGTTAATTCAATACTCCATGTAAAATATGAGGAAGGTTCAAATACTGAAAGTGAAAATTTAAGGAATAGGTAAGATTTCAAATTAAGCTTTAAAAGGCAGAATAAGGGAAACCAAGATGGTGGCATAGGTAAACACCTGAACTTGCTGCCTCGCACAACCATTTATAAAGCTACAACTAAAAGACAAAACGGACATCATCCAGAACCACAGGAAGGCTGGCTAAGTGGAAATTCTACAACGAGAAGGGAAGAGAAAAGCACACTGAGACTCAGAGGAGCTGTGGAAGTAAAGTGCAGAGGTACGGAGGTGCGCATGCGGAAAGGGCTGGCAACTGAGTACGCGGCTGTCTAAAGCAGGAGGGAGACACAAGCTCCCGACTGCTCTGAACTCCAGTTCTGGGTGAGATTCTGGGGACCCAGACTCATATGGGGAGAAAATGGACTGTCTGGCAGCGGGCGAAACTCGAGGGCAGCTTTCTTTCAGAGATGCCTGCAGCGATTACCGTGGGACACTGAGACCTGGGGGCCTCTTAGGGCAGGGCTGACGTGAAGCCATTGCTGTTTGCTCTGGCCTGAGACTCCGCCCCAAGCTGTGCACAGAAGCTTTTGCATATGAATAGCCTGGTCCTTTGAAATCTAAACTTACCTAACAAACTGCAGCTGAGTCAGAGACCAGAACATCCAAAAGAAGGCCCAAGGCCCCACAGCAGCTTGCATTGCTTCACAGCTGGGCCTCCTCTGGGCACCTCCAAAACCCAAACAAAGAAGAGGAATCTTCAGATATATCCTTAGCTCCTACTGGGTGGCCTCAGGCAGAGGCTAAATTAGCACCTCCTTGGAGATCCAAGAGCCAGTGTACCCAGGGGTCAGAGTAGGACCATCCAGATTACAACTCCTCAGATCCATAAGGGACACACTCAGGGGGCAGACTCAGTGAGCACCAAAGCACCACTGAAGTAAGGCTTGCCCCATAAGGTGTCTCCAGCACAGAAGTCCTCCCACCGTAGACACAGCTGATCCTCACAGCCAATTAGCCTGGAGGTCAATTCCTCCCAGCGTTATCAAGGCTTAACTACAACAAGACTGTGCACACAGCCCACAAAGGGGTGCACCAAGAGTGTCTACCACAGGTAACTGGGGAGGCTGAGCCACTGGGCCCTATAGGACACCTACCACACAAAGCCACTCTATCAACTCAGGGAAGCAGCCAAAATGTGGAGACGAAGAAACAGGTCACAAATGAAAGAAAAGGAGGAAAGCAAACAACTGGAAATAGAGTTCAAAACCACGGTTATAAGGTTACTCAAGAATTTTCTAGAAAAGGCCGATAAATTTAGCAAGACCCTCGAGGATGTGAAGAAGGACCAACTAGAAATCAAGCATACAATGACTGAAATAAAAAATATTATACAGAGATCCAACAGCAGACAAGAGGATCGCAAGAATCAAGTCAAAGATTTGAAATACAAAGAAGCAAAAAACACCCAACCGGAAAAGCAAAAAGCATCCAAAAATATGAAGATAGTGTAAGGAGCCTCTGGGACAACTTCAAGCGTACCAACATCAGAATTATGGGGGTGCCAGAAGAAGAGAGAGCAAGATACTGAAAACCTATTTGAAGAAATAATGACAGAAAACTTTCCCCACCTGGTGAAAGAAATAGACTTACAAATCCAGAAAGTGCACAGAACCCCAAACAAAAGGAATCCAAAGAGGACCACAACAAGACACATCATAATTAAAATGCCAAGAGCAAAAGACAAAGAGAGAATATTAGAAGCAGCAAGAGAAAAACAGTTAGTTACCTACAAGGGAGCACCCATATGATTGTCAGCTGATTTCTCAACAGAAACTATGCAAGCCAGACGGGAGTGGCAAGAAATATTCAAAGTGATGAATAGCAAGAACCTACAACCAAGATTACTCTACCCAGCAAAGCTATCATTCAGAATTGAAGGGCAGATAAAGAACTTCATAGATAAGAAAAAGCTAAAGGAGTTCACCACCACCAAACCAGTATTATATGAAATGCTGAAACGTATTCTTTAAGAAGAGGAAGAAGAAGAAAAAGATAAAGATAAAAATTATGAACAACAAATACATACCTACCAACAAGTGAATCTAAAAATCAAGTGAATAAAATATCTGATGAACAGAATAATCTGGTGAATATAATAGAATCAGGGGCATAGAAAGGGAGTGGACTGACAATCCTTGGGGGGAAAGGGGTATGAGGGGTATGGGAAGAGACTGGACAAAAATCATACACCTATGGATGAGGACAGTGGGGGGAGGGGGGCGGTAAGGACATGGGGTGGGGTGGGAACCGGGTGGAGGGAAGCTATGGGGGGGAAAAAAAGGAACAACTGGAATCATCTGAACAATAAAGATTAAAAAAAACAAAAACAAAAAATAAAAGGCAGAATAGATAGATTATGGGGAAGAGAGAGGAAAGTGAAGAAAGACTTCTATTTGAAGCTAACCTGACAAGGTAAACTGCATGTATATATACATACACCAAGACAAAAGCTGTGGTGTGTGAGAGAGGATAATGATTTCTACTTTGTGGATTTTGCACTGGTTTATCTACAGGACATGAAAGTTGTGTTAGAAATGTGTGTAGAGTTTAACAAAGAGGTCAGTTATAGAAGGTAACAACAGATCTGTGTATTTGTCAATGGAGGTAAGAGTTGATTGCCCACAGAAGAAAGGTAGAATACTGGATCAATAACAGAACACCAACATGCCAAAGGGGAAAAAGGAACCCATGAATGAGACTGAGAAGAAAATGTGGAGTCCAAGGAGTTTTACACCTCACAACTTCCATATTTCCTGTGAAGAATTAAGCAAAATGATCTCTAAAAAATGAGGGGAATAGGGTAGGTTATGTTTGAAGAGAATGTTAACAATTCAAAACAACTGCTGTGGAGAAAAGGAAAGACAGAGCACCAGGCTACCATTCATATAAAAGTCCTGAGTAGAACTCAGATACCAGAACTATAACAAGCTTTATGGGAGGTAAATTAGGTAGTCTATTGAGTCACAGCAGGTTGGTTAGCAAACAAGAGCAAACAGTCCTATACTATACACTACTAGGTCTGATCATGACGCTCCATACACAAAAAGTCATTCAACCTCATGCACAATGAGATTAGAGGAAAGGTTCAAAAATATTACAAAAACTACTGAAAGTCTCTCGGTAAAACATTTTATAAACTTTTAGTAACTCCCAGTATAGAAAACACCTAAATAATCTAAATGACACTCTACAGGAGGCCTATCTTGTGTAGAAGTGATGTCAATCCCAAGCCAGTCCTCATTTTATTCCTACCTGATTAACTTTCACAGGTTTTTATACTTGTACATAAAGCCACCAGAATATAGTAGATAAATAAACTTAATTTCAGCATCTTAAAACACTGTTGTGGTTGCTTGTTTAACCCTTCGACTGTAGTACTTCAAGGGCAAGGACTTTAGCACTCAGCTCTGCATAGGGGACATACTAAGTGAACAGATGAATGAATAAGTTTTTAACAGCTTTACTGAAACATTAACATACCAAAATTTCACCCATTTAAAGTGAAAAATTCACCTTAGTGCAGTGGTTCTCAACCTTTCTAATGCTGCGACCCTTTAATACAGAGTTCCTCATGTTGTGGTGACCCCCAACCATAAAATTATTTTCGTTGCCACTTCATAACTATAACTATAATTTTGCTACTCTTAATGAATTGTAAGGTAAATATCTGTGTTTTCCGATGGTCTTAGGCAATCCTGCTAGTGGTTCTCAACCTGTGGGTCACTGCTGTAGAGCAGCGGTTCTCAACCTGTATTTACATTATAATTCATTAACAGTAGCAAAATTACAGTTATGAAGTAGCAACAAAAATAATTTTATGGTTGGGGGTCACCACAACATGAGGAACTGTATTAAAGGGTCGCGGCATTAGAAAGGTTGAGAACCACTGCCTTAGTGGGTTTGGCTCTGTGGATAGAGCGTCGAATTGCAGACCAAAGGGTCCCAGGTTCGATTCCGGCCAAGGTCACTTACCTTAGTTCCAGGCTCCTCCCCAGCCTGGGCCCTGATCAGGGCTGTGCAGGAGGCAACCAATCGATGTGTTTCTCTCACATCAATGTTCCTCTCTTTCCCTCTCCCTTCTACTCTCCCTAAAAATCAATGGAAAATATCCTGGGGTGAGGATTAACAAACATAAAGTAAATAAAGTGAAAAATTCTACAGATGATATATTATAGAATTATAATTAAATTTATAATTTTATTAATCAGTTGCCCCAATGTATTCAAAAACAAGGAAAAAAATAAAGTGTAAAATTCAATGATTTGTTAGTATACTAGAGTCTGCCTTCGTCGTCGTCTTCGCTGCATACTCCGGAGTCTGCAGTCTTTCTTGTCTTTGCTGCGGCACTCCACTCCTGTAGATCCCTTCGCATCCTGCTTCTCCCTCTCATAGCAGGCGTCCTGACCCGCCTGGCCACTCAGCGCCTGGAGCAGCTGGGCGGCTGCCACCTTTGGCCTTCTAATTTGCATACTCACTCTGATTGGCTGTGGGCGTGGTATGGTCAATTTACATGTTTGTCTATTATTAGGTAAGACTCACAAATTTGTGCAACCACAACCACAATCCAGTATTAGAACATTTTCATCAGCTTTACCTCACTCCACCAAAAAAATGCATACCGTTTAGTAGGCTTTTCCTGTCCCCCACCCTCACACTCCTAGCTAGCCCTATGAGATCACTAATCTACTTTCTATCTCTATAGATTTACCTATTCTGAAAATTTCATATAAATGAACTCATACAAGTAAGTGGTCTTTTTCTTTCAGTTAGCATAATGTATTCAAAGCTCAACCATGTTGTATCATGTTCTGCTTCGTCTCTTTTCAGTGTTGATAATATTCCATTGTATAGATATACTATATTTTGCTTAGCCATTCAAGAGTTAACTGTCCATTTGCTTAAACTTTTTTTATTATGAAAAATTCTGCTAAGAGTATTTATACACAAATTTTTGTGTGGATACTAGTATATGTTTTCATTTCTGAGCTATAAAACTGGTAGTAGAATTGCTGGGTCATAGAGTAACTCCATGTTTAATCTTTTAAGCGACCACAGGAACTGCTGGAGTGTTTTCCAAAGGAGCTGAACAACTTTCTATTCCTACCAGCAACATATGAGGGTTCTAATTTCTCCCCATCTGCAGCTACTTTGTTGTTATCTATTTTTTTTTTTATTGCAGCCACCTAGAGGGAGTGAAGTGTATCTCATTACAATTTTGATGTATAGTTCTGTAATGATTAATGATGTTGAGCATCTTTTCATGTGTTTATTGACCATTTGTATATCTTCTTTGGAGAAAAGTCTATTCAAATCCTTTGCTGATTTTTCATCTGGGGTATTTGTCTCTTTATTAATGAGTTATAGATTTCTTTATACATTCTAGATAAAGGCCCATAACAGATGTATAATTTGTAAATATTTTCTCCTTTTCCATGGGTTGTCTATTCATTAGTTTTTTTTAGAGAATTTTTATAAGAGTTTATTTGAGCCAAACTGATGACATACACTGGGGAACAAATCTCAAATGCTCCAGAGAATAGCAGTTTTGCAGCTTATTATTTACTTTCTTGATGGTGGTCTTTGAAGCAAAAAAGTTTTAAAATCTGATGAAATCCAATTTATCTACTTATCTTGTTGCTTTCAGTTTTTCATGTCTAAGGTCACAAGGACACCTATGTATTCTTCTAAGAATTAGAGTTTTATACATTTAAGGCTTTGATCCATTTTATACAAATACACTATACAGTATAAGGTAAGGGTCTAACTTCATTCTTTTGCATGTGCATATCTGTGTTAGAAAGACACTCCTCTGTGTTTCTCCTTTACTCTCATACTACTACCATTCTCAAAACACTTCTGACACCAGATGTATGGGCTTTCCACACATTAAGCTGTTTTCCTATACACCAGCTGGGAGTCCTAAGATTCAATTCAATTCTGACACTCTACTTGGAGTGATCATCAGATATCCACAAGTTAAGGGCTCAGTTCCACAAGACTACCCCTACTTCAGATACCAATCACAAGTCTCCAGCTGTAATCCATACTTCTGATGAACCAGCTGTAAATTGGGTTTCCCATTACCCTCTCCTTGGGTTCCAAAATTTGCTAGAACGGCTCACAGAATTCAGGGAGACACTTATGTCTACCAATCTATTACAAAGAATATAATAAAGGCTACGCACGGACAGCCAAATTTAGAATAACATAGAGTAGGGTATTTGGGAAGGGGCACGCAAAGCTTCCATGCTCTCCAAGTGCACTACTCTCCCAGCTCCTCCATGTGTTCACCAACTGAGAAGCACTTCAATCCCAGTACTTCTGAAATTTTAACGGAGGCTTCATCAACAGGCATGACTGATCATTAACTTAGCCTCCAGCCAATTCAGCTGTCCTAGCACTTCTTTCCCCATTGAATTGTCTTGGCTCCCTTGTCAAAAACCAATTGACCATATGTAACAAGTAATTTCTGGATTTTCAATTCTATTCCACTGATCTATAATTCTATCCTTATGCCAGTACTACCATGTCTTGATTACTGTCACTTTATAAATTTTGAAATCAGAAAGTCTTAAGACTCCAACTTGGTTGTTCTTTTGAACAACTTTTGATTATTTGGGGTCCTTTGCAACTTTATATTGATTTTATAATTAGCTTATCCATTAGAAGCCAGCTGGGATTTTGGTAGAATTGTGTTCAATCTGTAGATCAATTCAGGAGTCTTAAAATCTCAACAATAATATCTGCCAATCTACAAATATTATCTTTTCATGTATTTAGATCTTCTTTTTTCAACTGTTTTATAATTTTTAGAAAATAAGTTTTGCATTTCTTTTGTTAAATTTATTCCTACATATTTTATTATTTTTGATGCTATTATAAATGGAATTGTTCTGTTAATTTCATTTTTGGATTGTTCATTACCAGTGTCTAATATAAATGATTTTTGTATATTTATCTTATACCCTGCAATCTTGCTGAACTTGTTTGTAAGTTCTAATAATTTTTTAGTGGATTCCCTAGTATTTTCTATATGGAAGATCATGTCATCTGCAACTAGAGATAGTTTTACTTCTTTCCAATCTGGGTGCATGTTATTTCATTTTCTTGACTTGAATAGAAGGGATAAGAGCAGAAATCCTTGTTATGTTCCTCGTCTTTGGTGGAAAGACCCAGTCTTTTATCATATTAGCTGTGGGTCTTTTTTTTAATAGATGTCTATTTTCAGGGTGAGGAAGTTCCTTGCTATTCCTAGTTTGTTTAGTATATTTATCATGAAGGGGTACTGGATTTTGTAAAATAGGTCGTGTATTTCTACTGACATAATCATGAGGTTTTTAAAGTCATTTGTTCTATTGATACAGTGCATTATATTAATTGATTTTTATATTTTGAGCCAATTTGGATTCCAGACATAAATCCCACTTAGTCATGGTGAATAAACCTTTACATATGTTGCTGAATTCTGTTTGCTAGTGTTTTGCTGAGGATTTTTGCACTGATACTCATAAGAGACATTGTATTTTTCCTTTCTTCTAAAATCTTTGCCTGGTTTTGGTATCAGAGTAACATTGGCCTCATATAATAGATTGGAAAATGTTCCCTACTTTCCTTTTCTTTTTTTTTTTTAAGACCTTGTTTTTAAAAATTGGTTTTAATTTTCCTTTAAATGTTAGAATTCATCAGTGAAACCATCCAGGCCTGGGCTTTCCACAGTAGGTAGGCGCTTTTCATTATTATTATTTTAAATTTGACCTCTTTACCTGTTGTGTTTATTCAGATTTTCTATTTCTTCATAAGCCAGTTCCCATATCTTATGTCTTTCTAGGAATTTGTCCATGTCATCTAAATTATTTAATTTGTTGCCATGTAGTCCATATTTCATTATAATATTTTTTATTCCTGTAAGATCAGTAGAAATATCTCCTCTTCAATTTCTTTAGTTCTAGACTTTGTATTTGGTTCTTTTTTCTAATTTCAATCTTTTTGGTAAAGTACTCCTTTTATTCATTGATTTTATTCCTGGGCTCATCGAACTGCCTTTCTGAGTTTTCTTGTATCTTGTTGAGTTTCTTCATGACTAAAATCTTGAGTTCTCTTGCCCTAGCTGGTTTGGCTGAGTGGATAGAGCATCGGCCTGTGGGCTGAAAGGTCCTGGGCTTGATTCTGGTCAAGGGCACATGCCCAGGTTGTGGGCTCAATCCCCAGTAGGGGGTGTGCAGGAGGCAGCCGGTCAATGATTCTCGCTCATCATTGATGTTTCTCTCTCTCTCCCTCTCCCTTTCTCTCTGAATAAAAAATATATATATTAAAAATCTTGAATTCTCTTGTCATTTAAATCAGTCTTACATGACTTTGGTTTCTTGAGACTGTCATTTTCTTTCTGTTACCATGTTACCTTGGTTGTTCCATGGTATTTGATGGATTGTTCCCTTGCCTGTGCATTTGAAGTAATGAACTCTTTTCTTATTTAGATACCATTTTAACAATTCAGCAGGTTGAGAGAGGTCTTTTGTTTTCCAGTAGACGGTGCTATAGCACAAGTTTCTGCAGTGTGTGGGGTGGGGGGAAGGCTGTTTCTCTGCAGTGGTGGATTGGTGCCTGGGTGACCAGAGTGGTGGGTGTCCCTGCTTTTCCAGGTCCTCTTAGTCTCTGGATAGCACCACCCTATTGGGGATGTGGGGAAGCTGGGTTTGTGCGTCCTCGGCACTGCTACCTTGTTCCTTAAGGCTGCTGGCATCGCTGTGCTGTAGCTACTACTGGTGTCTGACTCATAGTTGGGGAGTGAGGAGCAAGATTCTTGGGCACAGATTCTCCTTCTGCCCCTCTTACCTTTCACTCCTCTATACGTTCAAATACACCCACCTTCAGATGTACTGATCCATGGATCTCTCGGGCATGTTTGTGAGTTAAGCAGAGGAACAACTTGGATTCTAGATCTCTGACTTGTAAATGTGAGAGATACAAAGGGGTCTTCTTAGTCTGAGAGGAGGCTAACTTCCTCATTCCTAATGTTAGTAATTTGCGTCTTGTTTTTTCTTGGTCTGTCTGTCTAAAGCTTTGTCAATTTTGTTCATTTTTTTTAAAGAACTAATTTTTGGTTTGGTTTTCCCCCATTGTTTTTCTATTTTCAACTTCATTAATTTTCTGTAATCTTTGTTATTTCCTTCCTCTGCTTGCTTTATGTTTAATTTGCTCTTCTCTTTCTAGTGTCATAAGGTAAAAGGATAGATTATTTATTGGTGATCTTTCTGGCTTCTTATATAGACATCCACTGCTTAAGCTATATCTTGTAACTTTTGAATCTACAGAAAATCACTTTGGAATCTTGGAAGGAAGGGTCATTAAAGGAGATACCAGACAGATGCAAAAGAAAAACAACAATGACAAAATTAAATCTCAACTCTGCCACTTAATTATAGGACCTTGAGAAAGTTTTGGTTTTGTCAGAAGAGCCATTGAGAATATTGAATAAGGTGATATATATATAACAGACAGACCAAATATATATATTTTTTTTACTGCAGCACTTTTATTTCCTCACAAGGAGGAGTTGCTGGGGCCTAATGTGCTCACGTGACAGTAGAAAACCAAAATTTGTCATTTCTTCAAGAATCGCGTACAAAAACCTGACATAAATTAAAAGGATGGAGATTTACAGGTGGAAATGCAAACCGTTTTCCAACTCAAGGCAAGTAACAGCCCAGGTGTTCTGGCAGGAACATCAACTAAGAAAGGAAAGTGGGCCCCAGCGCTCGGACCCTCCCACCCCACCCCCACCCCGTCGGTGGGCAGGGCAGAATGGTAACAGTGTGGGGGGCATGCCAAACTCAGAGCCCCGGAAAGAGCAGCTCCCACAGGCCAGTGCCCCGCACACGCGAGGCCCTGCGGGCTCCTGGGTTTCTCCTGCAGAAACATGTTCTCCTCTCGGCCACCAAGTGACCGACGACACATGTACAGGGGTTTAAATGAAAGGTATGTACAGGGCATTAAACATGTACCAAGGGAACAGGTAACTCGAATACAGGTCAACGTTAGCAGCCAGGCCTACAGTCCAGTGCTGAGCTCAGATACAGAATTCAAGGACGGTCTCTTTTCGAAGGTGCATTCCAGTTTCGGCCAGCATGAGGTGTGCTTGTGCAGGGCAAACGGAGACTCATCCACTCATGCAGCAAACGCTACGCATTGGCCCGCAGTCTGCTTAGAAGCATTTGCGGTGGACGATGGAGGGACCCGACTCGTCGTACTCCTGTTTGCTGATCCACATCTGCTGGAAGGTGGACAGCGAGGCCAGGATGGAGCCGCCGATCCACACCGAGTACTTGCGCTCCGGCGGGGCGATGACCTTGATCTTCATCGTGCTGAGGGCCAGGGCCGTGATCTCCTTCTGCATCCCGTCCGTGATGCCCGGGTACATGGTGGTCCCGCCGGACAGCACCGTGTTGGTGGAGGTCCTTCCGGATGCCCACGTCACACTTCATGATGGAGTTGAAGGTGGTCTCGTGGATGCCGCACTACTCCATGCCCAGGAAGGAGGGCTGGAAGAGCGCCTCCGGACACCGGAACCGCTCGTTGCCGATGGTGATCACCTGCCCGTCGGGCAGCTCGTAGCTCTTCTCCAGGGAGGAGGACGACGCAGCCGTGGCCATCTCCTGCTCGAAGTCCAGGGCGACGTAGCACAGCTTCTCCTTGATGTCACGCACCATCTCCCGCTCGGCCGTGGTGGTGAAGCTGTAGCCCCGCTCCGTGAGGATCTTCATGAGGTAGTCGGTCAGGTCCCCGCCCACCAGGTCCAGACGCAGGATGGCGTGGGGGAGGGCGTAGCCCTCGTAGATGGTCACCGTGTGCGTGACCCCATCCCCAGAGTCCATGACGATGCCTGTGGTGCAGCCAGAGGTGTACAGGGACAGCACGGCCTGGATGGCCACGGACATGGCGTGAGTGTTGAAGGTCTCAAACATGATCTGGGTCATCTTCTCACGGTTGGCCTTGGGGTTCAGAGGGGCCTCGGTCAGCAGCACCGGGTGCTCCTCGGGGGCCACACGCAGCTCATTGTAGAAGGTGTGATGCAAGATCTTCTCCATGTCGACCCAGTTGGGGACGATGCCGTGCTCGATGGGGTACTTGAGGGTCAGGATGCCGCTTGCTCTGGGCCTCGTCGCCCACGTAGCTGTCCTTCTGTCCCATGCCCACCATGTCGCCCTGGTGCCGGGGGCGCCCAACGATGGAGGGGAACACGGCCCGGGGGGCATCATCCCCTGCGAAGCTGGCCTTGCACATGCCGGAACCGTTGTTGATGACCAGTGCGGCGATCTCCTCTTCCATGGCGAATAAGGTGATATATTTACAAAGCATGTACTTAATCAACTATTCAGTATTTATTCTCCCTTACTAACAGCACCCAAATCTCTCTTAAGGAATTATCTTCCTCAATTGTGTATCTACTGTCTCAATGGACCTGACCTCCTCCCAAGGCCAAGGTTGGGCATTAATTGCTCTAAATCAGAGTAATCTAGAAAATTATCTTTTGCCATGAGTATCAGTTGATAATGAGATGAAAACTAGATATTCAAGACCTAAGACAATCAATGTATGGCATTACTCTGACAAAACTCAAGACTTTCATCTAATAATCATGAGCTATCTTTTAAAAAAGAAAGAAAGAATGTAGGTCCCTTCTAGTTGCTACCAGCAATCATCTCTCAACCATGAAGAAAATCAGTAAGAGGATGAGGTCCACAAGAAAAAAAGTCACATGGACAGCAACATGAAAAAGAATGAAAGACAAGAATGAAAAGATAGACCCTATCTTGTACCATACACCAAAATCAACTCAAGTGGATTAAAGACTTGAACATTAAAAAAAAACAAAAAACTTGAACGTAACACCTGAAACCATTAAACACAGAAGAAAACACAGAGGGTAAGCTCATTGACATAGGTCTTGGCAATGACATTTTGCATTTGATACCAAAAAAGAAAAAAAACAACAGCCCAGTCGAAGCTGCTCAGTGGTTAAGCATCTACCTATAAACCAGGAGGTCGTGGTTTGATTCCTGGTCAGGGCACATGCCTTGGTTGCGGGCGCAGGCCCCACTGGGGGGGAGGGGGGAGTGAGCAGGAGGCAGCTGATCAATGATTCTCTCTCATCATTGATATTTCTACCTCTCACTTCTCCCTCTCCTTTCCTCTCTGAAATAAAAATTAAAAATATATACATATATATACATATACTAGTGGCCCAGTGCATGAAATTCGTGCATGGGGGGAGGGTATCCCTCAGCCCGGCCTGCACCCTCTCCAATCTGGGACCCTTGGAGGATGTCTGACTGTGGTTAAACCACAGTCGGACATTCCTCTCGCAATCTGGGACCGCTGGCTCCTAACCACTCATCTTCCTGCCTGCCTGATCACCCCTAATGACTCTGCCTGCCGGCCTGCTCGCCCCCAAATGCCCCCCCTGCTGGCCCGCTCGCCCCCAACTGCCCCCCTGCCAGCCTGCTTGTCCCCAACTGCCCCTCCACCGGCCTGATCACCCCCAACTGCCCTCGCCTGCCAGCCTGATTGCCCCCAATATGGAAGTTCCTTAAAAAATTAAAAATAGAATTAACATATGATCCAGCAATTACCCTTCTGGGTATATATAGGATGTCCCCAGAAAATGTATACACACTTTAACAGCTGATAGCTCAATTGTGAAAACGAAATTTATTTTAATAAACACTGCCTTTATAATTTATTCAAAGTGTGCATATACACTTTTTGGGACACCCTATATATACCTGAAGGAAACAAAATTATTACTTTCAGAGATAGCTGCACTTCACATTCAATACAGCATTATTTACAATAGCCAAGACATGGAAACAACCTAAGTGTCCATTGACAGGTGAAAGGATAAAGAAAACATAATATGCAAGCACAAACATGCACAATATTATGCAGTCATAAAAAATAAAGACAGCCTTCCATTTGTGACAACATGAATGGATCTTGAAAGTATTATGCTAAGTGAAATAAGACAGAAAAGACAAACATATGATCTCACTTATATGTGAAATCTAAAAAAAAAGGAATTCCCCAAAACAGAGAATATGATTACTGGTAGTTGCCAGAAGTGGGGGGTGAGGAAAGGGTGGGGGAAATGGGTGAAGGTGGTCAAAGTACCATCACCCATTTCCAGTTGTAAAATAAATAAGTCCTGGGGATAATGTAAAGCATGGTGACCATCTATTATATAAAAGCCTGTGGTCGTCACACCATCACGCCGTAATGACCAATCAGCAGGAGGCTGCATGCGCAGCAGGCACACTCGGGTGGGTAGGGACTTGACTCTGGAGGACTTGACTGGAGGCATGGGTGGGTTTCTGGGTTCCACCGGCGCAGCAGGCAGGTTTCTGGGTCCTGCCTCCCGCAGCAGCAGCAGCAGCGGCCGTGGCGGCCGCGGGACTCTTTCTGGGTCCCGCCGAGCCGTGTGACTCTGGGTCCTGGGTCTTGCGCAATTTCGTGCGCTGGGTCCCTAGTAGTTAATAATATTGAATTGTATATTTGAAAGTTGCTAAGAGAGGAGATCTTAAAAGTTCTCATCATAAGAAAAAAATTGTAACTAAGTGAGGTGACAGATGTTAACAAACTTACGGTAGTAACTTGGTAGTATATACATATAACAAATCATTCTGTTGTACATCTTTAATAATTATTAAGTTGATGTTAATTCTATCTCAATAAAACTGGAAAGGTGCAGGGGGGGAAGAGTCAGAACCCAGATCAAAATATACCAGTACCTAAATAAAGCCTATCCTACCTCTGGATCTCTTAGTTTGGTGTGGAGGAAACTGCATGTGCTCAAGCCTGCTTGAGCTAAATACCAGCTTTTTCATATGTTAGCTTCTTACTTAATTTCCACAAGTCACACAGGAGTAACAATAGCACTTATCCACAAAGGTGAAATCAGCCAAAGTATATCTAATACATAATATACTATGTGGTTTTACAAGAAGTGCTCAATATATGCTACCTATTATTACCATTAAAGATTAGTGACAATGGGCACTATTTTGGAATGAGACAGCTAAACTAAAAATTCTATTTACTATGTTTTTGTAGCTTTGGACATATTAACCTCTTTTAGGCTTATTTCCTCCACTATAACATGAGGTAAAAGTTATGGTAAGAACATAATTAAATAATATTTTTTAAAAACAATGCCTGGCACAGCCCTGGCCAGGTGGTTCAGTTGATTGGAGCATCGTCCTGTACACCAAATGGTCAAGGGTTTGATTAACAGTCAGGACATATACCCAGGTTTTGGGTTCAATCCCCAGTCAGGGTGCTTACCTGAGGCAACCGATTGACGTTTCTCTCTCACATTGATGCTTCTCTCTCCCTTTCCTTTCCCCTTTCCCTAAAATTAATAAAAAACACACACACATATCTCCCTAATCGGTTTGCCTCAGTGGATAGAGCCTCGGCCAGCGGACTGAAAGGTCCCAGGTTCAATTCCGGTCAAGGGCATGTATCTTGGTTGCAGGCACAGCCCCAGTAGGGGGTGTGCAGGAGGCAGCTGATCGATGTTTCTCTCTATCCCTCTCCCTTCCTCTCTGTAAAAAAAATGAATAAAATATATATTTTTAAAAACAAACAAACAGGTATCTACCTTAGCTAGTTTGGCTCAGTTGTTAAGAGTGTCAGCCTGTGGACTGAAGGGTCTCGGGTGGATTCCTCCAATCAAGGGTACGTACCTTGGTTGTAGGCTCAGTCCCCCATCCAAGTCTGGGCTGCTGCAGGAGGCAACCAATCAATGTGTCTCTCTCACATCGATGTATCTCTCTCTGTCTTTCCCCCTTCCTTCCATGCTCTCTAAAAAAAAAATCAATGGGAAAAATATCCTCCAGTGAGGATTAACCAACACACATAAAACAAACAAAAAACTATCCTCAGGTGAGGATAAAAACAACAAAACTATGCCTGGCACAGAAAGTATGATAAATGGTTGCTAGCATCATAATTATATAATAGGTACAAATTGCTTCCCAAAGTGGTTGCACCAATTTATACTTCTACTATTGGGACACAAGGAAGTTCTCATTTCTCTATGCTCACCAATACTTAATATTGTCAGACTATGTTTTTCCAGTCTGATGGGTATAAATTGGTGTCATGCTATAATTTGCATTTCTTTCATTACTAGTAACATCGAGCATGTTTTAAAAAAAAATTTTTTTTTTTCATTGATTTCAGAGAGGCAAGGAGAGGGAGAGATAGAAACACCATGATGAAAAAGAATTATTGATTGGCTGCCTCCTGCAGGTCCTCACTGGGGATCAAGCCTGAAACATAGGCATACGCCCTGACCGGCAATCATACGGTGACCTCCTGAGCAACATCAGCTGGGCGATATTGAGCATCTTTTTATCAGTTGATTGATGGTTTAGGTTTCCTTTTTTTGTAAATTACCAGTTCTTATCCTTTACATATCTTTTCTCTTTTCATTCCTGTGACTGATTACCTTGGCCTAGGACAGTGGTCGGCAAACTGCAGCTCGCAAGCCTCATGCGGCTCGTGAGCCGCGGTTTGCCGCTCTGTTGACTAATGAGTTTGCTGACCACTGACCTAGACTCTTGATTCCAATAATTACAGGCTGTTGTTCCTTGTGATTAAGCCCCCATCCCAGTGGTTGGCAAACGCATTAGTCAACAGAGCAGAAAACCGCGGCTCGCGAGCTGCAGTTTGCCGACCACTGGCCTAGGACATCACTATCTCATAGAGTGTTTCCCTAGAATCCTTTGCCTCTATGCTCTTCAAATATTTGAAGGCCTTCTAGTTCCCTGCTACTATATTCCTCTCCATAATACTGCTGCCACTTAATTCTCACCTACAGACTCAAGCCCACTTCACTCTCGCCCTTAGGTTCAGCAGGAAACATTTATCAAACTATCCAGCATAGTACTCTGGATGTCATCATGCATTCACCCTTGCTGCTAGTCTTGTCCTGATCTCATTCCTTGCTTCTGACAACAGAGCTTCTGCCTAGCTATTCTTTTGTTCCCTTCACAATGCTTTATGGGTCTTTGTATACATTTCTCTTTTTCATACATTTTAAATATTTTTCTTATCACTTATCTGAAATTTCATTATTCATTCTCTGTGTCAGTCTGGCTTGATTGTGAGGCCCTAAGCACAAAAACCATGCCTTCTTTATATCCCTAGCACCTAGTTCAATGGTTCAAATTTTCCAGTGCCTAAAAAGAAAAGAAGGAAGGAAAAGAGAATGAAAATGATTAATAAACTATCAGGTACCCTGGACTTTCTAGGACTAAGGCCATTTGCCCTTTCTACTCCATTCTATTGCCCTTCTTCCACTCCCTTGGGAAGGAAGGCCCCAGCCAGTGGCTGGCAGCGGGGAAGGAAGGGCCAAATGTCAACCTCAGAATGACAAACACAAGCTTGCCTTGCATGCTTTACCTATTTCTTATAAACAATGTACTCGATTCCCCTGATGTTCCCAGCTCCAATGGACTACCACTGATGGTCTACAGACACAGCTCACATAGCATGTACATATCCCTGACCCCATTCATTCTGCCAAATCTGACTGCACTTCACTGAACCAGGTGGCCTGTGAAGTACATGACCCACACATGACCCAGGTCAACATAATGTCATCACCCACCCACTAGTCATAAGATAATCTCCCTAAAGTACTATTTTTATCATGTCATTTGCCTACTCAAGAAAATATAAACAATAAGGCCTGGAGAAATAAGATTAAAACAGTGAGCCTAGAATTCAAGATTCATTCTTACATTATTATCAAACCTCATTTCCTTCAGCTTTTCAGCATAAATTATACACTCTGATGAGGAGTGGCTGATTTTTTTATTTTCCCTCTTAAATGTTCTACTTTGTTTTTTTTTTTGCTCATATTATTTCCCTCAACCTCATCTCCTCAAATCAAATACAATTCTTAAAATCCAAATATCCCTGTAGGAGTTCATATTAACCTATTAATAGTCAGGATTAGATTTTCAGATATTAAGAAGCTGGGCACCTAGCAGGGCCCTGAAGGGGAAAAAAATAAACAAGATAATTAACGTAAGAGTTCTCTGGAGACAAATAATAGAGTTTGGTAACACAGAGAGAACTAGAGAAAGAAGAGAAGAGAAGTCAGCAAGGTAGCTCTGATCACTGGGAATCATAGGTTGTTGACCATAAGAAAATATAGGATGGCCCTGGCTGGTTGCTTAATGGTTAGAGCATCAGCCCATAGACCTTGGGTTTGATTCCTGGTCAAGGGCATGTACCTCAGCTGCAGGGATGGATATACACTGAGTGGCCAGATTATTATGATCTCTGAACGCATTCAGAGATCATAATAATCTGGCCACTCAGTGTATATCTATATAACAAAAGGCTAATATGCAAATTGTCCCCTCGACCAGGAGTTCGACCAGCAGGCAGGCTGGCCAACCGCCCACGTCCCCTCCCCCTGGCCAGGCTGGCCGGACCCCACCCATGCACAAATTCATGTACCGGGCCCCTCTCTCTCTCTGCGCGCGCGCGCGCGCGCGCGCGCACACACACACACACACACACACACACACACACACACACACATACACTGAGTGGCCAAATTATTATGCATTCAGAGATCATAATAATCTGGCCACTCTGTATATATCAACAAGCCAATTCTAACTTTCTGTTTATGTCTCTCTTACATTTAAGAAATCCTCTAAAAGATAAAGAAATACTGAATGTACAAACCAGATCTTTACCAACCACTCAAAATACCACCACAAGGGCTTTTTGTTAATCTTTTAGGTCTTTCTTTTTTTAAAATTTAAAAGGCAAGCTAATTTATTTGGTGTCATTTAGACATACATACAAACAGATTGTGTGCAAATCATATCAACACAGACTATATAAGCATATTTTTAGAGGAAAATTAGTATTTTTAAAATGTCATTTTATTTAAAGATTTTACCTATCATTAAAAGAAGAGTTGGGCTAGTTGCCAACTTTTTGAACAATGGCTCTCCCATAATTATTCTTTTTTTGCTTTGTAATAATATATTGCATCTCATAGCCAGTTAGTATTTTTTATTACATATTACATATGCACACTTTTCCCCCAATCATCCTCCCCCGCCTGTCCTCGCCCCCAGCCCCAAACTAGCCCCCCCCCATTGTCTGTGTCCACTGTTTATGCTTATCTATATACATAAAAGGCTTATATGCAAAGTGTCCCCTTGGGAGTTCGACCAGGAGACCAGGAGTTTGATCACTCTCTATGACGTGTGCTGACCACCAGAGGGCGGCACGGAACGAAGCAAAGCCCTATCCGGCAGCCAGTAGTCAGGGAAGGAAGGCTCCAGCCAGTGGCCAGGGAAGGAAAGCCCCAATTGCCCCTGATCACCACCCAGGCCTGGGGACTCTACCCTGTAGACAGCGCCTAGGAAGGCACATGGGCATTCTTTAATTATTGTCAGCTGAACCCAAGGCAACAGGCAAAGCCACGTCTTGGATAAACATTTACCAAAAAGGCAGATGTGTTATCAGCACTGACTCTTACCTTTGCCCAGGTGTCGGGAGTGGGCTTTGATATGTAAATCCAGTCAAGCACCAGGGATGCCCAGGCCTACTCAAGAATGCAAATAATCTCCTTTGTCTTGACTTTTGGTGAAACTTCCTGGTATTTGGGGGTATAAAATAAATGCACTGTATCGGCTCTGGGTCACTGTCTCTCCAGCAGAAGAGGGCAGCGGTCCCACCCGGTTCCCAGCTTTTTCCTTCTATTTCTGTGTCTCTTTCTTTCTTTTATTTCTCAATCCCCAGCTCCTCTACTCGAAGGACGCGGAAAAGAGAGACCCCGTCATACTACCCATGCACAAATTTCATGCACCAGGCCTCTAGTATGCATAAACATTCTTTGGTTGATCTCTTCCCCCCAAGTCCCCTCCCACCCACTCACTCTCCCTTGCCTACCCTCTGAGGTTTGGCAGTCTATTCAATGATTCTATGTCTCTGGATCTATTTTTGTTCATCAGCTTAAATCTTTTAGGTTTTAATCACTCTAACTCAACAGGGAATGCCTATGGACTGTTATCAAGCTCTGTGCAAAAGAGAAATAATCATGGTATCTTCATCCAAAGATAATAAAAAGTAGACTTAATTTAGATAGATAATATCTATGGGTGTAGCAAGGCAGCACCTTGCTAAACAGACATTTTAACTATGATATAAGAAGGGATTTCTATTCATCCAAGGCAATTAGTGATCAATCCTTTTCTAATTGCCAGTCTTTTTTTTTTTTTTTTTTTTTTAAGAAATAGCTGCTGTATTCTCAATTAAATGCATAGAACCTAATGAATTTTTTTGTCCTTACAATTTCAGATGAACTTCTACTTTTGCTTTCAAATCATGAGCTTAAAACTATGGCAGGTATGGGGGTATGGTGCTCTACATCCCAGCATTAAATAATGAGTAACAATGTCATGCACAAGGCAAGTAATTTTACATGCTTTGTTGCTAGAGGAAAGAAAACCAACCATAAAGGGGCATCAATCATTTCTAATTTTAAGTTAAAAAGCCATTTAGCAATAAAGTGAAAAGCTGAGCTGAAACAATCCCAAATCCACTAATAGCAATGCTCTAGAATTCAAAGAACAAATTCCAGGTCATTTACAAATTAGCAAACACTGAGATTCTAAAAAGATGGACTACCATCCTGATAAGGACACCACAAAACCAATGTTGGCTTCCTTACCCATCTGTCATTTACTCCAGGTATTTACCTACTCCCACCAAAAACAAAGAAACCACACCCACCCAAACAACAACAACTCATGAAATATCTACACCATGGGAGACAGAAAAATATAAAGCTAGGCCCTGCTCTCAAAGACTTTACAACCTTATTGAAAGAAATGAACATATTATAAGACTAATATAGACAATAAGATCAAATGATAGCTTATAAGAACAAAGAATAAGCATTACAGAGAAATCAATACATTAACTGGATTAAAATACATCAGATCCAGAGACATAGAAGCATGGAACAGACTGATGAATTTCAGAGGGAAGCCTTGGGTGAGGGATTTGGGGGGGGGGGGGGGAAGGCAGGGGGAATAGGGGTGTGATTAATGGAGAACTTATATGCATACATGCAAAGCCCATGGACACAGACAATAGTGTGGTGAAAGCCTGGGAGGGGCAGGTGCAGGGTGGAGGGGAAATCAATGGGAAAAAACAACAACAATAAAGGAGACATCTGTAATACTTTCAACAATAGATAAAATAGACCTAGCCAGTTTGGCTCAGTGAATAGAGTGTTGGCTTATGGACCGAAGGGTCCCCAGTTTGAATCTGGTCAAGGGCACTTACTTGGTAGTAGGCTCCTCCATGGCCCGGGCCCTGGTCGGCAATTACAGAGGCAACCAATCGATGTGTTTCTCTCACATTAATATTTCTGTCTTTCCCTCTCTCTCTTCCACTCTGTGAAAAGCAATGGAAAAATATCCTCAGGTGAGGATTAAAAAAGAAAAGAAAAAATAAAATGCATCATACAGCTTGGAGCTTCATTGAGTTAACTTGACAGTGATACAAAAAGAAGGGCCCGGTGTGGCTCAGTGGTTGAAAAAGTCCACCCATGAACCAAGAGGCCACCAGATCTATTCCCAGTCAAGGTACTTGCCCGGTTTGCAGACTTGATCCCCAGTAGGTCTTTCTTTTCTTTTTTCTTTTCTCTTCTCTTCTTTTCCCCCTTCCCTTCCTTTCTTCCTTTCCTTCCCTTCCTTTTTTTTCTTTCTTTCATTCTTTTTCTTTCCCTCCCTCCCTCCTTTCCTTTCTCTCTCTCTCTCCCTTTCTCTCTCTCCCCACCCCTCTTCTCCTGCTCCTTCCTCCCTCTTCCAGGTCTCATGAGAAAGTCCATCTAACAATCCCTTCGTTTCTAAGTAACTCACCAGGAGCTTAAGGAAGATAGCAGAAGGAAGTTTCCAAACTTATCTTTCTATATAACCATCAAAGGAAATTCCATCATTTAAATGTTTTTCTTCTAAAAGCTGAATAGCTTTATATTTCACATGTAGATGTGTAGTTCATTTTTGTATAACTTATGTGGTTAAGGTCAAGGTGCATTATTATTATTTTTAAAATATATTTTTATTGATTTCAGAGAGGAAGGGAGAGAAAGAAACATCAATGATGAGATAGAGTCATTGATTGGCTCCTCCTGCATGACCCACACTGGGGATTAAGCCCAAAACCCTGGCATGTGCCCCGAACAGGAATCAAACTGACATCCCAGTTCACAGGGCAATGCTCAACCACTGAGGCATGCCAGCCGGGTAAAGTGCATTATTTTTGTATGTGGATGTCCAATGTTTCAACACCTCTTACTGAAAAGAATATTCTTTTTTCACTTAGAAACTTTGTAAAAAATTATTGGCCATATTGGTATGGTTCTATTTCTGGAATCTCTATTCTAATTTCAGTGATCTATATGTCTATCTCGTTGCTAATACCACAGTGTTGATAATGGTAGCTTTGTACTGAGTTTTAATTCATATAGTTTGATTTTTCTAACATATTTCTTTTTCAAAACTGTTCTGGCTATTCCAGGTCCTTGGCCTTTCTATAGAAATTTTAGAATCAGTTTCTCTATAACTACAAACAGTGCTGTTGGGATATTTATTGATGATGTGTTAAATCTATAGATCAGTTTGAGGAGAATGAATGGCTTTATAGTGAATCTTCCAATTCATGAATATGACATGTCTCTCCATTTCAATGTTCTTTGATTATTTTTAATCAGGGTATATAGTTTTCAGCATAGAGATACATATTTTAAGTATTTCATTTTTAGGAGCTATTGTAAATTTTTTAAAAGAAAAATTGCAATTGTTTACCATTAACATATAGAAGTATGATTGCTTTTTGTGGATGACCTTGAATCACCTGATAAACTCATGTATTCCAGAAAATTCTGTGTGGATTCCTTGGGATGTCTACGTAGATAATCATGCCATTTGCAAATAGGAACAGTCTTATTTCTTCCTTTCCAATCTATATGCCACTATTTCTTTGAATAGTTTTGCAGCACCACACTCATTCTCTTCTAATTCAGGGTTTCTGATGACATAAATGTTAGACCTTATGCTAGTGTCATAGGTCGCCAAGACTATTTTTTTATTTTTAATCTTCTTTTTGTTGTTGTAGTTCCAACTGGATTTCTTCTTTTTTTCTTTTCTTTTTTCAATCAGGTGTACAAGGTTTTTTTGGCTTAAGTGAGGCATAAGGCCTATAGGTGTTTTGTTTTGTTTTTAAATTTCCGAATGGATCATTTCTATTGATCTATTTTCAAGTTCACTGATTCTTTCATCTGTCATGTCCACTCTATTGAGCCCATCCAGCAATTTTTAAATTTCCATTATTGTATTTCTCAGTTCTAAATTTTCATTTAGTTCTTGTTTATCTTCTGTTTCTTTGCTGAGTTTTATTTTTTTTAATCTTTCTACTCATTACTGGAACATTTAGTTCTTTCTATCTTCTATTTCTATGCTATGACTTATCTTCCTGCCCATACCTGGAACATGGTCATTATAGCTGATTTAAAAGTCTTTGAGGAAGCCTGGCTGGTGTGACTCAGTGAATTCAGATTTTTCTGATTCTTTTTTAAGCTGACTAATTCTGGATTGTATTTTGGACATTTTTAATATTATGTTGAAACTCGGGTTCTTATTTAAATCTCACTGAGAATGTTTGTTGAGTTTTGGGGTTTTTTTTAAGCCAGTAATTGACCCAGCTGGGTTCATATTTCAAGTTCTGACATGTCTTCTGTGGGTTGTGTTTCCAATTTCAATTCAGTTAAGTGTTTCATAACTGTCCCACATAGTGTCTAGATTGGGGGTTAGGGGGTGGTCTTTCCCATAATTCCGTCCTCAACATTTTCTTATGCTGTTTAGAATCAGGCTCACGTATGCAAAACTTGAAAGTCAGTTCAGCAGTCCATAAGCAGCTTTAAGTGGTTTCCCTGCAATCTTCTGGTTCCCTAGGACTCCCCTTTTTTGGCCTTCCAATAGAAAGCTGGGCTTCATTAACCACACTCTGCTGTGTACTTCCCATGACTGTGTCAGAAGTCAGGGCCCAGGGTGAGAAAGAAGAGCTAAGAGAGAAGAAAAGCAATGGAATTTGCTCCATTCTCTTAAGACCATAGTTCCTTCAATTTGAGAGGAAGGTTCCCCTCCCTCTGAGATTTAGGCTCCTGCCTGACACCGTTGAGACCACTGTAGTCACTGCCAAGGATTGTTTGAGGTCTAGGGTGCAAGAGAATGAAGAAAAGGAAAAAAAGAAAAAAGAAAAAGATGTGGGATTTCCACATTTTCTCTGAGCATTAGGAAACCCCTTTCCAGCTCCTTGAGTCAGAACTAGAGGACTTCTCCTGGTGCTTTTTCTGACCGAGTTAATAATGCTCACTTCCAAGTTTCAGGATATGTTAAGTTCAGGCGGAGACATACTGGAAGAAAAAAATGGTAAATTCACTGCCAGTTCACTGGTACTTTGAATTCTGGTCTTCTTCCCCAATCTGCCTCCTACTATTTATTTTTTTAGTCCTCAAATAGCCACTCCAAGCATTCTGTCCAGGTTTTATAGCTGCATTCAGTGGGAGAGACAGGGTGAAGTATGCTTACGCCATCTTATCTGGAACCAAAACCTGGACTACTGTCTTTCATAACAGGCTTTGTAGAACTGATTGATTAAACTATTTGTATAACTTTGATTATAAATTAAAAATTTTAAATAACTTCTGTAATAATCTTATCTAGGAAAAAGGAACAGGCAATCTAGTAGAATCACATTTTTTTAAGCATACATATTTTTGGATATTACATGCTTAGGAAAAAAAAGTGAAGCTCTTAATTGTACTTTGCTTTATTTCTTTAAATCTTAGATTACCTGTAGATTTTTATAAATACTACGCCTATTATAAATTTATTTTAAAGGAATAAAGAAAGTAGGAATTATCCAAAGCATAAAAGAGAGGAAGCAGATTTGCAGATCAGAGGCCATAAACTGTTTAGGAACTGAAAAAACACATGCTATGTTAAGGTGGGTAGACTTTACCTGAGAAAAGGAAGGCCCTGAAATATTTAAGCAAAGGTGGGGGAGTGACATGATCTAATCGATATATATGAAGGATCACTCCTGCTGCAGAACATAAAGGTGCACAGAAAATGAATCTTATGTGAATCTAAGGAGTCACATAATGTTGCAGAACAGTAACATATGATTCCACATGCTATTGGGGGATATGGGTAAGGGAGGGAGATTTTTTTTAAATTTTTTAATTTTAGAGAGGGAGGAAAAAAGAGAGGGAGAGAGAAACGTCGATGTGAGAGATACATGGATTGGTTGCCTCCCCTAGGTACCCAACCCAGGGTTCTAACCCACAACTTAGATATGTGCCCTGACTGGGAATCAAACCCATGAGCTTTTGGTGCATGGGACGATGCTCCAACCTACTTGAGCCACACTAACCAGGGCAATGGAGGAAGATTTTATAGATACACACAATCACATCATCATATATATCATGCATGACATATATATATGACATATATAATGATATGGTTATATATGAATGCATACAATCATGTGATTATGTAAATGTGTGAATAGGTATATTTATAATATGTATTGCATGTTTCTGGAAAAACCACAAGAAACCAGTACCAATGCTTAACTATGGAGGAGAAAGAGGGGGTAAGAAAAAAGAAACTTACTTTTTACTTTATTCTTCTACTTGAGTTTTAAATTTTTTTACTGTAAACATTTATAGACTAAAAAAGGTTGTAAAGAAAATGGAGGAAGGTCTTATACATGCATAGATAAAAAATACATATAAGATATTATAGTAAGACAAGTATGAATGAACCTAATATTTAGTAGCACTGTTCCTAACACATAGTAAGCACTCACACTGCTATAGATCTCCCCACAAATAAGATATTATAAAGTAAGTTCACAATCCAAAACAGCTTTTTAATTAAATTACATTACATTAATTTACCATGTATTTTTAAGCATTCAGAAATTTAAAGAGATGATAAAGGGTAAGAATGGATTTTGAAATGTTTATAATTTACTATACAGAAGTTGACATTATTCTTTTCCATTTTTTAAGCACCAAAGAGAGTTTATAAAGGAAAAAAGTAAAAGATTTTCTCCTTACAGATACCTCTAATTCCAATACCTAAACATAACCATTCCCAATGGCTTCTTGAGTTCTATATGATTCTAGACTTTCTTTGTGCATATAAAAAACATATAAATATATGTGTATGTACATATAAAGACACACATATATACATTACATTCTATTTTAAGGAAATGAATTTCTGCTCCTTAAAATAATCTAGACCTATTCTTGTTCCTATATGTCATTTTTCTAGGCTCAAATGAAGTAGTGAATAGACAAATCCCCAAGCTAGCAGATATGTTACATCTCCCAACTAGGTAAGTGTTAAAGTGTACTGAACAAATAAAGTTCTCAGAGATCTCCTAACACTCTTTTTTAAAATATATATTTTTTTATTGATTTTAGAGAGGAAGTGAGAGGGATAGAGAGATAGAAACATCAATGATGAGAATCATTGATCAGCTGCCTCCTGTACGCCCCCTACAGGGGATCAAGCCCACAACCCAGGCATGTGCCCTTGGCCAGAAACAAACCTGGGACCCTTCAGTCCTCAGGCCGATGCTCTATCCACTAAGCCAAACCGGCTAGAGCTCTCCTAACACTCTTTAATGAAACCTTATCCAGGGCAAGCAAAATTACTTTAAGGGGGAAATGCACAGGATGAAACAAACAAAAGGGCAGGTGATAGATTAAAGGATACAATGAAGTGTTTATTCCTAACCTTTTAGGACCTGTAGTTTGACTACTTTGCTCTTCCACAAAAGGAGTTATCAGAGATCTTACAACACTTTTCGTTGGAACAGATGAACCTTCACGAGGGCAAGCAACTTTGGAATAACTTTCACAGGCAGTCGTTTATACTGGAAAGAAATTACATATTCCTTACATTCTTATGATTAGGGAAAGGGAGTAGTTGTACTTCACAGCAGTAGCTGGAGACTTCCAGCAGGGAAGGCACAAGAGGTACAGTTGCTCTTCTGTAATAGTACCCCTTCTTTCCAACTCTCAGAGCTGTGTGCAGTCTCCAAGGCAAAAGTAAAACCCAGAACCAATATCTCAGGGTAAAAAAAAGTCCCTGATAGTCCAAATAAAATCACTCCTTTATGGGTCATGTTGTTTTTCTCTGCACTGATATGGGGCAAAACAAATTAATTCCCAACTACTTCTACTGAGAATAATAAAACTATTTGGTTATCAAACAATGGCATTTACTTTATTATTTCTTGATATTAATAGGATCCTCCCTTGCTTTTAGAGGATCTAGAGGATAATTTTTAAAAATAATTAAATAAACCTTTAATTAATTACCTTCTGATCCAAAGTAATATTCAAGTTGGTGTTTGAAAGAACACAAGAGGTAAGATATGCTGATCATTCACAACATGACATAGAGGGCTAAAATAGCACAGAAAGGCAGGACAACTTTCTGGTCATTCAATGACTTAATTAGTGATTTTTAAATACTTTTAAAAAAATTCTTACTCGAGGATATGTTTATTGATTTTAGAAAGGGAGGAAGGGGGAGAGAGAAAAAGAAAGAGAAACATGGATGTGAGAGAGAAACATCGATTGGTTGCCTCCCATACACGCCCCAACTGGGGATGGAACCCACAACCTAGATATGTGCCCTGCTTGGGAATCAAACCCGTGACCTTCAGTCTGAGGGCTGACGCTCTATCCACTGAGCCAAACGAGGTAGGGTAAAATAATTTTGTTAGGTGTTTAAGACTACTATGTTTATGTTATTAAAAAAGGAATCCCTTCATGTAAATTATGGACTTAGTTAATGACAATGTATCAATATTGATTCACCAATTGTAATATGTACCTCACTAATGCAAGATGTTAATAATAGGGGAAACTGGGGATGGGAGGGAATATGGGAAGCTGTACTTTCTGCTCAATTTTTCTGTAAACCTAAAATGATTCTAAAAAGTAAAATTAAAGAAAAACTAGAACATAGGCTTCCTCTCCAATGAGGTCCTCTAATCCATTCTTACAACTGGTCATTTAAAGCATTTCCACAGCCTTATTACTTCACTTTTCTAATAATACAAATCCCTCAAATTTTCCTAAAGTTTAACATAAATTACCTTTAATATGTTCTCATGCCATTTTTTTATGTGTGTGAGGGTAAGTGGCTAAGACGTTTTATGTTCCAATAGATACACTTTAATGGATTCACAAAATCAACAAAGCTCTCATAGTCAAAGTAGTGTCTGTCAAATATTGATATATCTCCAAACACCCCCCCCCAAAACCCACAAATTCCCTAATTGTCTGATACTTCATGACTCTATGAAATAAAGAATATTTCCTTCTTCTTCTTCTTCTCCTTCTTTGTCTTTAAAGGAGCCCTGATCTATTAGAGAGACATACTGAAGTATTTATAGATGATATATGTCTAGGACTTTTTAAATACTCCAGCATGGTAGGGGAAAATGTTAAAGAAGTAAGATTTAGAAGCAACAAAACTGAGCAAATACTAATACTTATTGAAACTGAGCACTATGTGAATGTTCATTATACGATTCTCTATTTTTTATATATTTGAATTTTTTTATGATAAAAAGTTAGGGAAAAATCAAATTTAAGATTTATCTATCTCACCTGCAAGATTCTTAGACATGTATCAAATTTTGTTAAGATTATAATGGAAATCTAACTTTTTAAAAAGTACCTTCTGACGGTAGGTGCATGAGGTACTGCAGAATTACTAGTGATCAGAGTTAAACTCAGAGAACAGAATATTTTTTCCTCTTACACCAGAGAATATTTTTTCCTCTTAATAAGTTTTATGATTCTATTTACCAGGGATACTTTAGATAATAATGAGTGTAGAAGTACTATCAAATAGGCCTACAGACAGGTGGTTTAGTTTTAGAAGTGACTAAAATATTCAAATACATCTGTAAAAACCAAGTACAACTTAGGAGTGTAGCTTGAACATTAACTTACCAGACACTGAATAACTGCACAAATTAATAAGCGTAACACAAATAAACCTATTTTTCTTGTTCTCCAAAAGCGAAATATTTCCTGTTGCACACACCAAACAAGTCAGTCCAATACTAGTGACGTGGCCATTGGCTGCTAAAATATTCACTGCTAGTATTAGTGAAGAGAAAGGCACAGAAGGCACATAAGGGAAATGAATGCAACACGATTATGTAATCAGTCATTAGCGAAAGTTGTAGTTCATTATTAATAATCTTACCTAATAATAGACAAACATGTATATTGACCGTACCTCCGCTACGCCCACAGCCAATCAGGAGTGAGTATGCAAATTAACCCAACAAAGATGACAGGTTAATTTGCATATGCAGGCGCGGAGCCACTGGCCAGGGTGGGACACCTGCTATGAGGGGGAAGGAGGGGGGCAGGAAGAGCTACAGGGTTGGTGCTCTGGCCAGGAGTAAGGACTTGGCGTCTTCTGGGCAGCCAGGGAGCGGGGACTTGGCAGCTCCCAGGCGGCCGGGAGCAAAGCCAGGGGAAGGAAGGCCTATTCTTGCACAAATATCGTGCTACGGGCCTCTAGTTATATATAACAGGATATTGTAAAAACTAAGTTACGAAATTTTTATTAAAACGTTTATTACATACCGTTATATTGGCCGGCAGCTGGAAGGCCCCAATCAGCCCTGATCACTGGCCAGGCCTAGGGACCCTACCCATGTACCGGGCCTCTAGTTTTACAATAACATTTATGAAAACACTTTCTAACACAAAATGTTTCAGGTAATTCACTCTTTCTCATCCCTACTCACCATGAAAACAAATTGCCAAAGTCCAATTACTCTAAGCAATCAATCTTTCTATTACTAGCTAGTGATAAGATTTCCAAGAGAAATATGCTCAGCATGTTTATAACAACATGACACTAGAATATTTAATTAATAGCTAGAGAATGTAACTGAAGTTCAAAAAGTAAGTAATAAATTATAAATTGTTTGATATATCATATGAAACAACTTACCTTGTAGTTTTTTCAATACAGCAACCTCCATTTTCAGAACTTGTTTTGGTTGTTGGGCTGACTCTACCTTCAGTGCAACGTTTTCCCTGGTAAGCATGTCCAAGGCATCGTAAATTTCTCCAAAGCCCCCACCCCCAATCTTCCTCAACTGCATAAGAAATAAGAACACACACAAAATTACTAGAAGATTCTAACTGGAAACCAACTAGTCTCTGATAATAAATATATATATAATTTTGCTATTGCTATTTTATTATAAAGAGATCTTAATATTATTAAATTAACCATATGCCAAGAAGAAAACAAATGCCTAGAAATAACATCAGAACCTTTTCCACAAATTTGTCCACAAAAAGTTAAAAAATTATTTCAGCCACAAACAATTTTAAAATGTGGTCTACAGTAATCATTAGAACTGTCACAAAAACACAATATCTGAAAGCTTCACTTCCCACAAATGCCTCTCAACAACCAGATTTGTTGTTTTAATTCTAAGGTAATCATTTGAAGACTTTTTAAACCATAAAATATTTTTGCCAGTTGCAATCTTATCTGGAACCTAACTGAGATGTGTATGTGGGGAGTTTGGGGTAGAAACAGGGCAGCCAGAGCCAAGCCCTCTCCGCAGCATTTACCCTCCTTTCTGAGGCAATGAACAGGCTTCAAAGAGCACACAGAAAACTCCTGTTTTAAACTGGAGTGCATGTTGTTTCTTCAAGGTAGAAACAACATGCAAATAGCCTTCTTCCATTTCCTGAAACTAGGTCTTCTCTTTACCATATTATCAAACATCTAGAATGTACTATAATGTAGAAAGTCATCACTGGAGGCACAGAGTCCTGAATCCTCACCATCTCAGAGGACTCACCTCAAGTCCCACTCCTTTCTCCACTGGGTCAATACTGATTACTGTATCTAGGCTGATTTCTTTATGTTCTTTATCTTCTGAATTTCTACAGGAATTATTTGCGTAATCACTTAATCATTTTACTAGTCTTAATACCTAAGATAGCACTTGTATTAACACCATCCTGCTTTTTTATCTTTTATGTTGATTATCTTTCTAACTTTCCATTGTCAGTGTCCTGGCCCTCTATCGTGAAACTAAGCTTCTTCAAAGAGAAGGCCACGCCATTATTTTTTGTTTTCCCCAAGCAAAACAAAAGTGATAACTATATATACAGGCAAAAGTAGGTTTACAGTTATTCATATGGAAAATACAATAATTAATAAATAATAATGCAAGAATAAACTCTGTTTCATGTACTCACAATTATAAACCTCCTTCTGTCTCACCCTGCATTGCTAAGTAACCATTCATTGCTTTGTATATATGAACCATAATCCTTCTTTATTCTGGTTTGGTGATGATGGGAAGAGATACCAGGAGGAACTCAGGTATGAGTTTAGAATTAAAAAGAAGTTCCAGGACTTAATTTTGGTTATGTAAATTGCTCTTTGTTGAGTCCTGATTGGTACTTGTGAGTCTTTACATATATACATTCATTAAACAAAGCCTAGTGTAACTTAAAAAGCTCATAAAAAATAATGAGAACATCTTTCTAATTATGGACTGTGATAAGAGGTGGCTTCATGTTTTTCTTCACAAAAAACCTTACCAAAGGACAGAACAAAAAAATCTAGGCTGAAGTAAATAATTTTGCTCTTGGTCTATTCTTATAATGTCATCTGAACAACAGTAGAGCATTAACTTTTTATTGAACTTGACAAAGTCTAAGACATCAGTGCTCATGAGGGAGAGAGACAGAAAGTTTAGTATGATGGGGTAATGCAGATTAGAGAAAGAATAAAGATAAGGCCTATGACAGATTTTGTTTTCTAAAGATGTCCACAACAATATTGCCCAACATTTTTACTTCATCAGTGTGACCCTACTGCTTCCCCATCAAGAGGTAGAGTCAAGTCCATTTCCCCACCCCCTTAAATTTGTGTGAATCTTGTGACTGCTTTAACCAACAGAACATGGCAAAGTAACAGTACAAAGTTCTTAACCAGCCTTATAGCTTTCGTCAACTTGTTTCTCAAGAGCTAGCCACCTGAGAAGTCATAGCCCTGTAAAGAGGTCCTAGAAAAATGAGCCACCAGGTTGGGGGAGGTGGGGGAACTGAGGATCCCAAGGTATCAAACCATCTGGAAGTGAATCCTCCAGATCAACCAACCTTGATAGTACCACATGACTAAGGGACAAACTACCCAGGCTCACTCTTCCCAAAATCCTAATCCACAAAATTATGAACAAAATGAGTAACTGTTTAAGCCTCTAAATTTGGATGTAGTTTGTTATATAAAAGTAGATAACCAAAACATAATCCTTAATAATGAGCTTGTGATTTCTCACTAAAATTGCCATTGTGCCTCCCAAATTTGGGCGACATTCTCCATATATTAGCTCTACTTATCAGTAAAGAACAACTATTCCAGGCATAGCTTCATTTGGCACCTTTTGATATGTCTCCTGGTGAACAGCCAATCTTTATCGCAGCCCGTACTACAAAGCTCTTACCTAAGCAACACTCACTCCTGACTTATATAAAAGATTACCAATTGTTAGAATCTCCCTGCACCAATCCATGATGATGACATGGTCCTTTCCTTACATTTACTTAAGTACATTTTTAAAGCCTATTGATTTGCCTGATCAAATGTACTCTAAAAACAAAATTTTTATTTATAGAAGAAAGAGCTTCTTTCTCCAATCTGTTGGTAGATTAAGGAAACCACTAAAAGAAAAGATTGGGTATATTTTGTTTTGGATATACTTAAATATGCCAAAAGGAAAATAGCTCCCTTAAGAGGAGGAGAGATGGCAGATTTCAAGTCTAGGGCAAAGAAGCCATCAAAAGACTGCTAGAATCATGTTCAAAGAACTCAGGAGACAACCTGAAGGGTGGCCCCTTAGTCAAATGAAACAATTTGAACATCAATACGGGTGAACTAAAACACATTAAATTTGTTTAAATCCATAGCTTCTTAGTTATAATCTTTAAAAATTTCTTAGTTGTGGAGAAACCAAGATGGTGGCATAGGTAAACACCTGAACTTGCTACCTCGAACAACCACTTCAAAACTACAACTAAAAGACAAAACAGACATCATCCAGAACCACAGGAAAACTGGCTGAGTGGAAATTCTACAACTAGAAGGAAAGAGAAAAGCACACTGAGACTCAGAGGAGGTGCAGAAGTGAAGTGCAGAGGTATGAAGGCGCATGCGCGGAAAAAGGCTGGCAACTGAGTATGCTGTTGTCTTTTTCAATTGGGAGGGAGACACAAGCTCCCGACTGCTCTGAACTCCAGTTCCAGGCGATACTCTGGGGACCCAGACTCATACGGGAGAAACTGGACTGTCTGGCATTGGGCTAGAACACAAGGGTGGCTTTCTCTCAGAGGTACTTGCAGCAATTACCACGGGACACTGCGACCCGGGGGCCTCTTAGGGCAGGGCTGACAGTCAGCCATGGCTGTTTGCTCTGCCCTGTTGATTCCCTGAGACCCCGCCCCACTCAATTTACAACCCCACCCAAGCTCTGCGCAGAGGCTTTTGCATATGAATGGCCTGGCCTTTTGCAACCTAAAATTACCTAACAAACTGCAGCTGGGTCAGAGAGCCCAAGAACTCCCAAAAGAAAGCCCAAGGCTCCACAGCAGCTTGCATTGCTTCACAGCTAGGCCTCATATGGGCACCTCCAAAACCCAAACAAAGAAGAGAAATCTGCAGATATATCCTTAGCTCCTGCTGGGTGGCCTCAGGCAGAGGCTAAATTTGCACCTCCTTGGAGATCCAAGAGCCAGTGTACCCAGTGGGACCATCCAGATTACAACTCTTCAGATCCATCAGGGACACACTCAGGGGGGAGACTCAGTGAGCACCAAAGCCCCACTGAAGTAAGGCTTACCCCATAAGGGTGTCTCCAGCACAGAAGTTCTCCCATCGTAGACACAGCTGATCCTCACAGCCAATTGGCCTAGAGGTTAATTCCTCCCAGTGATACCAACAACAATCAAGGCTTAACTACAACAAGACTGTGCACAAAGCCCACAAAGGAGTGCACCAAGAATGTCCACCTCAGGTAATTGGTGAAGCTGAGCCACTGGGTCCTATAGGACACCTACCACACAAAGCCACTCTATCAACTCAGGGAAGCAGCCAAAGTGCGGAGACAAAGAAACAGGTCACAAATAACAGGAATGGAGGAAAGCAAACAACTGGATATAGAGTTCAAAACCACGGTTATAAGGTTACTCAAGAATCTTCTAGAAACCTCTGAGAAATTTAGTGAGATCCTCAAGGATATGAAAAAGGACCAACTAGAAATTAAGCATACACTGACTGAAATAAAGAATAATATACAGAGATCCAACAGCAGACTAGAGGATCCCAAGAATCAAGTCAAATATTTGAAATACGAAGAAGCAAAAAACACCCAACCAGAAAAGCTAGAAGAAAAATGAATCCAAAAATATGAAGATAGTGTAAGGAGCCTCTGGGACAACTTCAAGCATACCAACATCAGAATTATGGGGGTGCCAGAAGAAGAGAGAGAGCAAGATATTGAAAACCTATTTGAAGAAATAATGACAGAAAACTTTCCCCACCTGGTGAAAGAAATAGACTTACAAATCCAGGAAGCGCACAGAACCCCAAACAAAAGGAATCCAAAGAGGACCACACCAAGACACATCATAATTAAAATGCCAAGAGCAAAAGACAAAGAGAGAATATTAAAAGCAGCAAGAGAAAAACAGTTAGTTACCTACAAGGGAGCACCCATATGATTGTCAGCTGATTTCTCAACAGAAACTATGCAGGCCAGACGGGAGTGGCAAGAAATATTCAAAGTGATGAATAGCAAGAACCTACAACCAAGATTACTCTACCCAGCAAAGCTATCATTCAAAATTGAAGGTCAGATAAAGAGCTTCACAGATAAGAAAAAGCTAAAGGAGTTCATCACCACCAAACCAGTATTACATGAAATTCTGAAGGGTATTCTTTAAGAAGAGGAAGAAGAAGAAAAAGGTAAAGATAAAAATTATGAACAACAAATACATACCTACCAACAAGTGAATCTAAAAATCAAGTGAATTAAAAATCTGAGGAACAGAATAAACTGGTGAATATAATAGAATCAGGAGCATAGAAAGGGAGTGGACTGACAATTCTCAGGGAGAAAGGGGTATGGAGGGGTGCAGGAAGAGACTGGACAAAAAGCACACACCTATGGATGAGGACAGTGGGGGACAGGTAAGGGCAGAGGGTGGGGTGGGAACCGGGTGGAGGGGAACCATGGGGGGAAAAAAGAGGAACAGCTGTAATAATCTGAAAAACAAAGATTTATTTTAAAAAATTTCTTAGTTGTAATTTTTTAAATTCTCTTCAGACTATGGTCACTTTCAGACTATGTTAGGGAGCCAATTTATTATTTCAAAAATTGATAAATTAAGAAAAAGAATCAAGCATTTATCCTGTTTTTCTAATAAAATTATATCTCAGATAAACAGATGATGATGAGAAATTCCACTTTTTAATGTACTTTAAGTAATAAATGATAGAATGCTAGAATATCACCAATTTGCAATCCCTAATGAATTGATAGACCTAGACAATGATGAACCATAGTACTAAGACCATAAAAATGATGGGCAATAAGATATTATGCTCCTCCTACTGAAAGTTCACAATACCTTTTATGAGAAAAATGCCCCCATCTCAGAGTACATTTGAACTCAGATTTAATCAAACTTCTATGCATAATTAACAATTTACATAAAATACATGACAGAGAAACATGTTAACACCACATGGAAGCAATTGGAAAAATACAAACCATGGAAAATTATACAGGCAAATGGCCTAATTTCTCCAACAAATAAATGGTAAGTAAAAAGAGATAAAAAAGAACCTAAAAATTAAAAAAACTTAAATGATATCATCAACAGCAATATCCAGATTTTATTTCAATTTGATTCAAACCATTAAAAATTTTTTCTGATATATTGCCTTAGGCAAGGGAAACAAAAGAAAAAATAAATAAATGGAACTACATCAAACCAAAAAATTTTGCACAGCAAAGAAAATCTTCAACAAAATGCAAAGAACCCCCTGAATGGGAGAACATATTCGGCAATGATACATCTGATAAATAAGGGGTTAATATCCAAAATACCCAAGAAATTCATACAACTTAACACAAAAAAACAAACAATCGAATTACTAAATGAGCAAAAGACCTGAATAGAATAGACACTTCTCCAAAGTGGACATACAGATGGCCAACAGACAAATGAAAACATGCTCAATGTCTCTAATCATCAGAGAAATGCAAATAAAAACCACAATGAGATATCCCCATCACACCTGTCAGAATGGCTATCACCAATAAATCAACAAACAAGTGTTGGCAAGGATGTAGAGAAAGGGGACCTCGTGTACTGTTGGTGGGAATGCAGATTGGTGTAGTCACTAAGGAAAGCAGTATGGAGTTAGCTCAACATTTAAAAATGGAACTGCCTTATGACCCAGCAATTCCAGTTCTGGGCACATAACTGAAGAAACCCAGCACACTAAATTAAAAGAATATATGCACCCCTATGTTCACTGCAGCATTATTTACAACAGCCAAGATTTGGAAGCAGCCCAACTATCCATCAGCTGATGAGTGAATAAAACAGCTGTAGAACGGTTACACAATGGAATACTATTTGGTCATAAAAAAGGAAGGAAATCTTACCCTTTGTGACAGCATGGTTGAACCTGGAGAGCATTATGCTAAGTGAAATAAGGCAGCCAGAGAAAGACAAATACCATATGATTTCACTTATATGTGGAATCTAATGAACAAAATCAACTAACAAAATAGAAACAGAGGCATTGATACATGGAAGACTGACAGCTGTCAGAGGGGAGGAGAGTTTGGGGCTGAGTGAAAAAGGTGAAGGGATCAAGCAAAAAAAACCACAACAAATAAACAAACACCTGAAAATAACTGGTTTAGCAAGCAATATATGTATTATTCTATAATAAAAATGCTATTTTTTATCAAGATACCCAAAACTGCCCCCAAGACAATCAACCTACCTCTCCTTTTCCTGCCCCCACCCCCCTCAGATGTATACTCACCACTTTCCATCTTTCTTTGACCAGGATTCCAACACTGAGGATATCTGGCTGCTCTCCTCCTCCACTCATTGCAATTCAATGATATGATAGAAAGGCTATACAGGCATCCAGCTCCCAAGGGTGGTTTCCATTTAACCTAAAACAAAAGAAATAGCATATCAAGGCTAATTAATTAACACAAATATTTCAGCATCAAGTAGCACTACTAATGCTATACATTAATTCTGTTGTTTGTTGGAAAGGGGGAGAACCCACAAACTCAGTTCCAAAATCTGTTCAGTGCATATTTTTAAAAAACTACTTATCTTTCCATTACAGATACCAGTGAAATAGCTAGACATTACAAAAACATTACACTACAACACAGAGATATAACTTGCAAATAGCTGAGATTGCAAGACTATAGAGAAAGCATGGTGTCAATAGCAGTTGACCCAGACAGACCACTATCCTAAGCACAACATATTGCTAAAGAAAAAGATAAAGTAACTACTTTACAACAGCTTATAATTAAACTAGAGGCCCGGTGCATGAATTCATGCACATTGAAAGGAAATTAATTAGAAGAAATATTTTAATATCGCTATTTGCCCTTTCTCTGTAACAGAAGTGTCAAAACAAAGTCATGATCGACAATGACGGATGGAAACACACGTCTGCAATTGGTACCAGCGAGAGCTTTATCTATATAGATAAACTTGCTTAATTAGACCTGCTTTCTGATGTAGCTAAACTTTTTCCAGCCCAGTGAAGCACCCCAACTTCTCTTTCAGGTAATTGTCAGCAACACACAGTAAATATCAACACGAAGCAGATTGTTATTGTAGATCACACAGGGAGAACAAAGGGTGAAATATTTAACTGCAGCAGTGTTAGACTATAATCTGTGCAGTGAGAAAACCTGAAATCATTTTCAAGGTCCACCATTTCTTACTTCTTTTCATTCGGGTCAAGTTTTTAAACTTTCTAAATCTCCATTTTCTGACTAATGAAAATAGGATTCTACCGAGTCTCCTATCTACCTACTCCAGGACTTCTGTGAGGATCAAATGAGATGAGGCACAGGAAAACACTTCACAGACATTTGGTTAAAGTATAAAATGTTTGCACCTGGCTATAAAGCAAGTCATGTTCTTGGGCTGAAGAAACTCCAAGCAGGCTAGTCACTAGGGGGAGGAAGCTGGGCGTTGCTACGTGACATCATTACCCATAGCCCACAGGGACTGTTTCTGGGCTGGGCTGTGGGCCACATTTTGCAATATGGGGTCTCAGCAGCGTTGGCTGTGATTTGGTGGGCTGTCGCTCCAGGGTGGTGGCGGGGCCTGTGTCCCACTTGGGGGAAGCCGAGTGTTGCTTTGTCAGTGCCAGGTCCACGGTACCATTTTTTTGTAAGTGGCCAGTGCGCATCACGGCAGCTCATGCATTGAGCGTCTGCCCCCTAGTGGTCAGTGCGCCTCATAGTGACCAGTTGGACGGTCAGAGAGACACTAGCATATTAGCCTTTCATATACATATCTATATACATATAGATAGGTTGTAAGTCAGAGCTTATCATCATCAGAGCTAATAAAATTTTAATGTTACATAACGCACTTAAAATGCTTAGGAAATAAATATGAGCCACAGAAAAAGGCTGTTTATCAAACCCAATATAATGATATTGTAAGGAAAAGAGAATAACATGAACAGCCCACCTATAGAAAATGAAGAAACAGCAGAAAAATATGGCCTAAAGGAGATGAGAACTGTGACCTAAGATTACAGAACAAATTAAATATAAAAAAGAAGCTTGAAGACAACATACATCATAATTAGAAAATTAAATGAGCGTGCTAGGCAACAGGAAGACATAAAAGAAAACCTGAGTGAACACCGAAAAGGATAAAAAATGAAAGAAAAAGAAATGACAACTCAGCTAGAAAAGACATGAGAGAAGATACCATACAAGAAGGGAGAAAAATAAAAAAAATAAAAACACACATTTTTTAAACAATTAAAAGTGATAAATAAAAGGCAAAGTAAATATAAAATACATCTTATAGACTGCCCCCCCAAATCAAAGCTATAAAACAAATACTAGCCACTATAATTCAAGAAAATTTTCTAGAAATAAAAAAGCCTAAATCTGCATGTTGAAATGGTATACCATATACCTTAGAAAACAACTCAGAAGCTCAACACCAAGACACAGCCTAATAAATCTACTGAATTTTAAAGGGAGGTGGGGGGAAATCATCAGGCATCGTGCAAAAAGTACAAATTACTTACAATGGAAAGAAAATTAAGACTGATGACAGACAGTGGTGCACATAGCTTATATTAGTAGACAATAGAATTATATATTTAAATACCCAAGGAAATAAAATGTGAGCTAAGGATGTTCTATCCTGCCAAACTAACCTTCAAGGCTAAAAAAAAATAAACAATTATGAACACACAGAACTAAAAAAGTATTGTTCCAGGAAATGCCCCTAGGAATAAACTACATAACAAGTATCAGACAAAAAATTATGGTAAAAGATTTGGCATGAGGATTGGCCTGAAAAGGCCTAAAAGCAATGATAACCCAATAGCAATGATGGTTGCCAGAGAGAAGAGTGGCAGGAGGAAAGGTGAAAAAAGAAAAAAAATATCTGGAGATACAAAGTTCCAGTTATAAAATAAATAAATCACCAAAATGTAATGTACAGCAAAGGGAATATAATCAATAACACTATAAGAACTATACAGTGACAAATGGTTACTAGACTTATAGTGATCACTGGGTAAGATATATAGATGTTGAGTCACTATGTTATACATCTGAAACAAATCTGAAGTTGTATGTCAACTTTAATAAAAAAATGAATAAATATATAAATGATCTAAATGCACTCCTGAAAAGACAGAGATTTTTCAAGATAAATATGATTTCCACAATAAATTCACTTCAAAATTAATGATGTATGTAGGGTAAAAGTAAAGCGATTCCCACCTCTGCTCTTTACTCTCTAAACTACGGTCCCTTGGCGTGGCCTGCGAGTATCAGAGTATCAGGCCAAAACCGGCAGTCCAACGCTGCCTACTGCTCCTGGTCATCCCAGCCCCGCTGCACTGGCTGCAGGCTCGTGCCCAGTCTGTCCCAATGAGGAGAGGCTCACCAGCTGTCAGACCTGCCTCTGGTGCCTGACCAGCTGAGCGGCGCTCCTGCTGTGAGACCGCACTGACCACCAGGGGGCAGCTCCTACATTGAGCATCTGCCCCCTGGTGGTCAGTATGCATCATAGCTACCGGCTGGTCATCCAGTGATCACAATCACTTAGGCTTTTATATATATAGGTAAGATAGTCATTTAATCCTAACACATCCACATGCATCATCAACATGTTGGTGACATATTTGTAGCCTGCAGAACAAATTAATTTACAGTTGATTTTGCTTTGAAGCAGACAAAATGTAACTTCACATTAAGGCAGCATTAAGTACTATATAGAAATACATCATTCACTTTAAACTCAGCACAGAACTTCCTAAAAGGAGAGCCATTGTTCAATTACAGATCAGTGTGGGTAATAAAGTGAAATTTAGAAGAAGTCAAGTTATTTATTTGACATTAAACTCTTTAAATCTTTAAATTTTTGCCTCAGTATATACTGCCTTTTTATTATACAAAGTGTCCATCCCAAATTTCAGGTGAATGTATAAACAAAATGTGGTACATACAATTCAATATTTCAAAAAGGAAGGAAATTCTTACATATGTTACAACATGATTGAACTTTGAAGACATTAGGCTCAGTGAAATAAGCAAATCACAAAAGGTAGAACATATGATTCCATTTATTATAGGTACCTAGATTAGTTAAATTCTTATGGATAGAAAGAAGTTTCTGACTGGTGGTTACCAGGGACTGAGAGGAGGAAGAAATAGTATTTAATAGGCAATTAGGGTATGGAGTTTCATTTTGGGAACATTAAAACGTTCTGGAGATGGATGGTAGTGATGGTTGTACAATGATGTGAATGTACTTAATGCCACTAAATTGTACACTTAAAATAGTAAACCTTATGCATATTTTTAACAAAGTAAAAAAATTTTAAATAGGACTACTAGGTACCCCTCGGAGATATATATATATATATATATATATATATATATATATATATACTGTATATTTTAAGAGGACAAATCCATTTTGTTTTTTCACTTTTCAATAAGCTTAAATCCTTGAGGGATACAGCATTACATGGATTCTGTGTCCAATGGCCTTAGCATTAAGATTGCTTTGGAATTTAGCATGAATCATGCCACTGTTTCCATGAGCACGAGTTTCCACAGATTACCCTGGTTTTGTGTCACCAGGAGTCACTGTGTTGTTCTTTGTTTTGTATACATAAGCACATCTCTAGCCTACATAGAACTGTTTCATCTCGAGCTTAGACATCTTCAATTTTAAGAAGAGTTGTGTGCTCCCTCTGGTTCTGGAGATCCCACTGATAGCCAGCAAAAATGGCCTTGGACATATGTATTTGTCATTATAGAAGTGCTGTTCCCAGCAGGCCTCCACAGGCTCCAAGATCTATCTCACTTTAAATTACCAGTGGGAAGATCATGGAACAAAGTGGTATCTGGATAAAATCCTTCAGAACACTTAAGTAAATAAAAAAAAAAAAAAATACAGCTGTTCCAATTAGGAAATAAACCCTAGTGATAAAAGCCCAGAATCCTTTAAGCTACCAAGGTGTACTAGACTTCTTTTTTAAAAAAATACATTTTTATTGATTGAAGAGGGAAAGAAAAATAGAAACATCAATGATGAGAGAGAATCATTGATTGGCTGCCTCCTGCACGCCCCCTACTCGTGATCGAGCTCGCAACCTAGGCATGTGCCCTTGACCAGAATTGAACCTGGGACCCTTCAGTCCACAGGCCAACGCTCTATCCACTGAGCCAAACCGGTTAGGGCTGTACTAGACTTCTAAAATGGCTCCCCATGAACCCCATCTTGTGCTGCTGGTCCTCTCCCCTTGAATGTGGGTGGATCTAGTGACTTCCTTCTAATGACAGAATACAGCAAGTGATAAGATGTCACTTCCCAGATGTACTATAGAAGACTGTAACATCTACCTTGCTCACACTCTCTTTTTTTTTGACTCTTCCTAGTTGCTTGATCTTCTGATGAAGCGAGCTGCCAAGGAAAGGCCACATGGCAACGAACTGAGGGCAGCCTCTGCTAGCAGTATTGATTCCACTTTTAATAGGTACCAACATCTAGCAGGGAACCGAGGCCCTCTGTCCAATCACCCACAAAGAATTGAATCAATCTAACAATCATCAGTTAGCTTAAAAATGGATCCTTCCCCAGTTGAGCCTTGTGATGACTACAGCCTACCTTTACTGCAGCCTGCGACTGCCCCTGAAACAGACTATCTAGATGAGTCAAATCTTGCCCCACAGACACTGTGAAATTAAGAAATGTTGTTTTAAAACACAAGTTTTTGGTAATTTGTTCTGCAGTTATGCAGCAATAGATAACTAATACACTACCAGTCTTCACTGGTATGGGGCAACAGTATCTCAAACTTGTACCTGAAGCACAGATTCTTTTTGATTCTACATCACAAATTTTATCTGAAAAATTAATGTAATTTGGCTATATGCTGTCAAATAATTACTTAGGACTCATTTTTTTTTTCAGTAATGCTAATAACTTAAAGTTAATCTATTTTGGTGTAAAAATCGAGATACTAAAAGAGAGGAATCAAATAAATTCCTTGGAAATATCATCAATGACCTAAAATAAGGAGTAAAGAGCATGTTAATGAATTCAGACAATGATGCTAAATCTGAAAGTGTTGTCAAAACAGAACCAAGGAAGATCAAAATATGGACAGAACATACTAAATGGATATTCAACTTGTAAAATAACATGTGGTGAAAATCATTTAAAACATTTGGTAAGTAGAGAAAGATTGAGAAGGAAGTAGCTGGCAAATTAATAAGTAAACAATGACAATCCATAAAGATGAAGACCGTATCATAATCATTATAATCTTTACCAAGATAAAAATTTATGAACTTTGCATTTTATCAGATAGATATTTGGTGAAGTTAATCAGCTGAAAATGAAACATCAAACTGTACATAATTTAAAAGTCATATATATGCACATATACAAATGTAACAAAAGAAGATGAGAGAAAAATTAGAAATAAACAGAGAATGAAACTAAGAATAAGAAGCGTAAAAGGCAAATGGATAAAAAAAATCGTATAAGAATTCCAAAAACATAAACCAAAGTAAACCCCAGTTAATGAAGAGAACCCCCTACAAGAGTATTACTTGAGAAAATAATGTAACACTGCAGTGTGCTTACTGTCTCTAACTCCAAGGACTCCCCCACAAAATAATATTAACACCTGACTACCTAGACTCAAATCCTAGCTGTGTAACCTAGAGCCCATTACTTAATGTCTCTCTGCCTCAAATTCCTCATCTATTAAAAAAAAAGGGGATAAGAACAGTGGCTATCTAAGGACTGAAAGTGATAATGTAGAACAGCGGTTGCCAACCTTTCAGACCTCATGGACCACCAGTGGTCCGCGGACCACCAGTTGGCAACCCGCTGATGGAGGATATTTGAAAAGTGTTTATCATAGTACCTACCACATTGTCTATCCTCAATAAATGGTAGTTCCCCATTTTGCATGCTTTTTAACCAATAGAAGGGAAAACAGTCACATTTACAGACAGTCCAAAACATTCCCTGTACTGCCTCAGTGTTGATAAAAGGAAATTATCATGTTTGCATGAAGGCCTAGCATTTAAACCTATTATACAACTACTACAGGCCCGATGCATGAACATCATGAAAGAGTAGACCTTCCTTCCCCCAGCTGCCAGCACTGGCTTCCCTTTGGCACCCGGACCCGGGCTGGCTTCTCTCAGGCCACCCACAGGCACCAGGGACCCAGGCTGGCTTCCCTTGGGCTGCCTGCAGGCACCCGGGACCCGGGCTGGCTTCCCTCTGGCCCCAGCTTCGTCAGGAAGGACGTCTGGTCTAATTAGCATATATTATAGACTAGAGGTCCAGTGTACGAATTCGTGCACGGGTGGGGTCCAGCTGGCCTGCCCCAATGGGGGCCTATTGGGGCTGGGCCGGTGGGGCTGGGAGAGAGGAATGCAAGAGGTTGGCTAGCCAGCCCTGCCCCCAATGTGGGGGGGGCGCGATCAGGGGCAGGGCCAGCTGCGGGGAGGGGCTGCGGGCAGTAGGGGATGCCGATTGGGGCCCCAATCCAGCTGGTTGGCCACTGCAGTGCACATCATAACGACCAGTCATTCCAGTTGTTCCGTTGTTCTGGTTGCTTGGCTTTCATATATATAGATTATTTATCAATTTTATATAAAAATGTTTCTGTTAGCAAGAGGAAAATTACAACTGTAATTACAAATTAAGTTATAGCAAGTTAATAGAAAAATTAGCTGATCAAAAAGGGAATAAAAATAAACCAATGCCACCTACTATTTCTAGATGGGAAAAAGTAGAAATTAGATCCCAAATGTGTTTTGATTTTAAGCAAATTCTCAGTACCCACTTACATAAAGGGAGGAAGCATTATCATAGTGAATATCAAAGAAATTCTTTAAAAATAAAAAATTAGACTCTCATACACTGTTGGTAGGAATATACTTTGGAGAAAAGTTCTGTATTATAAAGTAGAGCTGAACACATGCTCACCCTGTGACCTAGTAACTCTTTTCCTAGGTATATATCCTACAAACATTCTTCTCTCATGTGTACCAGAAAACATGTTCAAGAATGTTCACAGCCACACTATCCATAAATGCCAAAAACTTGAAACAACCCAAATGTCCAGTAAGAGAAGAATGGATAAATTGTAGTATATTCATACAGTAAAAAATAGTTTCCTACTGCTGACAAAAAAATTGCCATAAGTTTAGTGGCAAAGCAACACACATTTATAATCTTACAGTTCTGGATATCAGAAATCCAGGCAGGTTTCCATGGGGCTAAAATCAAGGTGTCAGCAAAGTTATGCTCCTTCTAGAGGATCTAGAGGAGAATGCATTTCCTTGCCTTTTCTAGCTTCTAGAAGCTGCCTGCCATTCTTTGGCTCATGGCCCTATCCTCCATCTTCAAAGCCAGTTGAGCAGCATCTTCAAATCACTCTCTGACTTCTGCTTCCTTCCATCATCACATCTTATTTCTCTCTCTGACAAAATATATCTGCCTTCCTCTTATATGTGATTATATTGAACTCACCTGGATAATCAAAGATTATCTTTCTATCCCAAGAACCTTAACTTTATCATACCTGCAAAGTCCCTTCTGTCATATAATCCTATCTAATAAAAGAGTAATATGCAAATTAACGACCACTCTGGTACACCCACAAGCCACGCCCACCAGCCAATCAGGAGCGAATATGCAAATTAACCCAACCAACATGGCTGTGGCCACAGAGCAAACAGGAGGCTTGGGTGGCCCCTAGCGATGGAGGAAGCCAAGCTTCCTGCACACCCTGGCCAGCCCAGGCCTCCACTCAAGGCTACAAAGTTTCAATTATAGAAGATAAATAAACCCCAGATACCAGGGCCTCTGCTTGGGTCACCAGGGGGCGTGGCCAGCCTGCAAACCACCACAGGCCCCTCGCCCAGGCTGCCCCACGCCCCAAGGGAACCTACACCCTGATCTGGGACACCCTTCAGGGCAAACCAGCCAGTCCCCACCCATGCACCAGGCCTCTATCCTATCTAATAAAAGAGTAATATGCAAATTGACCGTCACTCCAACACACAAGAGGGCTGCCCCCATGTGGTCAAAGATGGCTGCCACCATGTGGACATAAGATGGCCGCCACAAGATGGCACTTTCTTGTACAGCCACTTTCAAGAGGGCTGCCCCCATGTGGTCAAAGATGGCTGCCACCATGTGGACATAAGATGGCAGGGGAGGGCAGTTGGGAGGGACCAGGCCTGCAAGGGAAGGCAGTTGTGGGCAATCAAGCATGCAGGGGAGGGCAGTTAGGGGTGACCAGGCCTGCAGGGGAGGGCAGTTAGGGGCAAACAGGCTGGCAGGGGAGCAGTTAGGCATCAATCAGTCTGGCAGGGGAGTGGTTAGGGGGTGATCAGGCTGGCAGGCAGAAGCAATTAGGGGCAATCGGGCCTAAACACGCAGCTGGACATCCCTCGAGGGGTCCCAGATTGGAGAGGGTGCAGGCTGGACTGAGGGAATTTCGTGCACCGGGCCTCTAGTAATCATATAAACCAGAAGGAAGGAAAGCCAAACACAAAATAGAATAGGCAACAACCACCTAGCAGTGTGACAAGACAGCAGGAGACTGTCCAATCTATGCAAGGTGAAAAACCAGTTAACCTGTGAGTTGAGCATGAAACAGAAATCTAGGTTCAGAGTAAAGAAATAGGCTTAGCCCAGCTGTTTTGTCTCAGTGGTTGAGCGTCAACCAAGGAGCCAGGAGGTTGCTGGTTCGGTTCCTAGTCAGGGCATAAGCCCAGGTTGTGGGCTCCATCGCCGGTGTGGGGGGGTAGGGGAAGGGGGGCATGCAGGAGGCAGCAGATAGATGATGATTCTTTCTCATTGATGTTTCTCTCTATCCCTCTCCCTTCCTCTTTCTCTAAAAATCAATAAAGAAAAAAATTAAATAAAAAGGCTTAGAATCACATACACAGTTTACAATGTCTTCTTATTAAGCTATGAATATTTTCAGTTTAAGAGCAGAAATCTACTCATCTTTGTATTTTTAGTACTAGCATAATACTTTTTACAGAACAACTTTTCAATAGATTTTTTTGAAATATTTTTTAAAATATGTTTTTATTGATTTTTTTAGAGAGAGGTAGAGGGATACAGAGATAAAAAATTGATGAGAAATATCAATCAGCTGCCTCCTGCATGCCCCCAGTGGGCATGTAACCCAGGCATGTGCCCTCTTGGTTCTGGGTCAATGCTCAATCAGTGAGCCACACCAGCCAGAGTGAAATAATTTTTTAATATATTTTCACTGATTTCAGAGAGGAAGGGAAAAGGAGAGGGAGAGACAGAAACATCAATGATGAGACAGAATAATTGATTAGTTGCCTCCTGCATGCCCCTATGGGGATGGAGCCTGCAACCTGGGCACATGCCCTGACCAGGAATCAAAACTGTGATCTCCTGATTCCTAAGTGGATGCTCAACCACTGAGCAATACCTGCTGGGCTCAACAGATTTTTAATGATTGAAATGTCTTTCACCTCCTATACGTTTTGCTTGATTTTGTAGTCCTCAAGCAAATAATTGAGAGTCAATTTAAAAATTCAACATATAATCACTCAATAAATTATTATGAATATATTAAAGAGTAGAAAGAGGTATAATGCATGGGACAGTGTGATCATATAGTTTCTCAGAGGAGGTAGAGAGGATTTATAGTGGTTTGGTAGATTGCAAAATAGCCACAAATTCCTTCTATTCCTCAATATCCTTCCCTTTATAATTGTCCTGGCTGCAACTCTCATCAAGAGGCAGAGTTTCTTTCTCTATCCTGGAAATCAGGTTCGGCTCTGTGACTTGTTTTGACCAATGAGACATCAGCAAATATGACCCCGATGCTTGAAAAGCATTTACGCATTGGAAATTTACCCTGTTTTGCTGGTTTGGAACCCAGATTGTGAAGAAACCCAAGCTACCTCACAAAGTGAGCCCAGACAAGTTCAAAAAAAACCATTCGGCTGAGCCCAGTCAAACTGCCAACCCATGCAATAATTAACTAATAGATTATTATTTTAGCCTCTAAACTTTGGAATGGTTTGTTTCAAGGCAGAATCTAACCAAATGAGGAGGTAAGCAAAGAAAATGAGCACAGCATACAAGTGCATGGGTAACTGAATGCAGGAGATTAATCTAAAAGGAAAAGAGTTCTGATTGTGGGTAAAGAATACATAGACCTAGCCCTAACTGGTTTGGCTCAGTGGATAGAGCATCAGCCTGCGGACTGAAGGGTCCCAGGTTCGATTCCAGCTAAGGGCATGTACCTTGGTTGCGGGCACATCCCCAGTAAGGGGTGTGCAGGAAGCAGCTGATCGATGTTTCTATCTCTCTATCCCTCTCCCTTCCTCTCTGTAAAAAAAAATCAATAAATATTAAAAAAAAAAAGAAAAAAAGAATACATAGACCTGAAAGGTAAACTGAGTTAAGACTAAAAATCAGGCTAGATACAGGATAGATTTTATTCTATTTCAGCAGACAAAGGAGAGTCACTGAAGGACTTCAGAGCAAGGAAGGATCCTATCTAATAAAAGAGTAATTATGCAAATTAACAATCACTCCACTACACCCACAAGCCAATCAGTAGCGAGTATGCTACTGATTGCTGCGGCCACAGAGAGAGCAGGAGGGAGGCTTGGGTTTCCCCGGCGATGGAGGAAGCCAAGCTTTCTGCACACCCTGGCCAGCCCAGGCCTGCACTCCAGGCTACAAAGTTTCAATTACAGAAGATAAATAAATCCCAACAGAAATGGCTGCGGCCACAGAGCGAGCAGAAGGCTTGGCTCCGCTCCAGGCTACAAAGTTTCAATTGTACAAAATAAGTAAATCCCAGAAACCAGGGCTTCCGCTTGGGTTGCTGGGGGGCGTGGCCGGCCTGCAAACCACCATAGGGCCCTCGCCCAGGCTGCCCCACGCCCCAAGAGAACCCCCACCCTGATTCAGGACACCCTTCAGGACAAACCAGCTGGCCCCCACCCATGCACCAGGCCTCTATCCTATCTAATAAAAGACTAATATGCAGATTGACCATCACTCCAACACACAAAATTGCTGCCCCCATGTGGACACAAGATGGCTGTCACAAGATGGCCAGCAGGGGAGAGCTGTTGGGAGGGACCAGGCCTGCAAGGGAGGGCAGTTGTGGGCAATCAGGCCAGCAGGGGAGGGCAGTTGGGAGGGACCAGGCCTGCAAGGGAGGGCAGTTGGGGGCAATTAAGCCTGCAAGGGAGGGCAGTTAGGGGTGACCCAGCCGGCAGAGGAGGGAAGTTGGGGGTGACCGGGCCTGCAGAGGAAGGCAGTTGGGGGGACCAGGCCTGCAGGGGAAGGCAGTTAGGGGCAAACAGGCTGGCAGGGGAGCAGTTAGGCATCAATCAGGCTGGCAGGGGAGTGGTTAGGGGGTGATCAGGCTGGCAGGCAGAAGCGGTTAGGGGCAATCAGGCAGGCAAGCAGGCAAGCAGTTGGGAGCCAGCAGTCCTGGATTGTGAGAGGGTTGTCGGACATCCCTCAAGGGGTCCCAGATTGGAGAGGGTGCCGACTGGGCTGAGGGACACCTCCCCCCCACCCCCTGTACACGAATTTCGTGCACTGGGCCTCTAGTATAGTATAAGAGGAAAGGAAGTCTAGTTAGGCCTACTATAATCTAGACTGGCTAAAGTAATAAAATTCAAAATTATACTACATTTGGAGGGAATCTAGATAATTCACTAAACAGATAACAGCGTGGTTTTAATAAATGCCATATATAGTTTATATATATGGCATTTATAAGATTCTGCTCTTTAAAAGAAAAATGGGAAATTTATTTTTACCTACAATTTTAATCTCATTGGGAAGTGCTAGAATTAATCATCAAAAGAGCTTAAGATGTGTCTAAAGGGTAAGAAAATATTTTTACTCTCTTTTCAAGCATAAAGATAATATATAGATTTCTAGTGATACCTAACTGTAAAATATGACTTCTCTTTGAGATTTAAATATACCCACCAAACCATTTCAGCTTCTGGCCTCCACAATGTATAAGGGACCAGATTTACCCTCCTACCTACAAACTAGAAAACCAGACAAAATATATGAATGAAACAATGGATTTTAGACACAAGACAACAGGCAGTAAAACACAGAGGTCCATAAGAGAATGGAAACAAGTGAAGTAAGCCTTACAACTGCCCCAACCTCACAGCCCCTAGGGAGTTTCCAGGACACAGCACAGGAACAGGGAACCCAAAGAGAGGCCAGAAACCTCAGTGAGTTGAGGAAACAGAATTGAAAGTTTTGGGGAGGCCAAGGCAGGGCAGAACACTGGAGAGAGCTGCATAAAGAATGAGCTCTGGATATCTAGAGAGGGTTCCTCTTAAGGCTTTGGCTGAGTGCTTATCGGTGCATGTGTGTGAGGAAACAATCAAGGCCAGGGAAAGGACCACTGGAAAGGGGCAGGTGGAAAAATTCATGATGCTCACAAAGGGCCGTGAATAGTTTGTATACTCACCAGAGTGAAAAAGACCAAAAACCATGAGGGCCTTGAATGAATCAAACGATCTTCAAATAACTGTACCCCAGAACAAACCCCAAAATATTTAAAGGAAAACAAATACATCCAACACATAACAATATAAAATCACAATGTCTGGAATTCAAACAGAATTACCAGGGCTGCAAGGAAAGAGAAATATCACTCAAGAAAAGCAGACCCATAAATAATATAAGTGATAGAATTGGCAGACAAGGACTTTAAACAGCTATTATAAATAAATTCAATATAGCAAAGAAAACATAGAAAAGCATAAGCATGAGAGAAATGGAAGGTATGTGAAAATTAACTTCTAGACATGAAAAATATATAGCTGAGATAAAAAGTACATTGGATGGGCCTGGCCAGGGTTGCTCAGTAATTGAGTGTCGACCTATGAACCAGGAGGTCATGGTTCAGGGCACATGCCTGGGTTGCAGGTTCAATTCCCAGTGTGGGGCTTACAGGAGGCAGTGGATCAATTATTCTCTCTCATCATTGATGTTTCTCTCTCTCTTTCCCCCTCTCCCTTCCTCTCCGAAATAAAAAAATATATATTTTTTAAAAATACATTGGGTGGGATTAACACCAGATTAACCATGGGGGGTGGATGGGGAAGGGAATTAGTGAACTTTAAGATACAGAAAAAGACTATCCAAAATGAAACAGAGAGAGAAAAAGACAAAAGCCAAACAGAGCATCAGTGAACTACAGGAGAACATCAAAAAGCCTAATATATATTATACACAAATAAAACTGGAGTTCCAGAAGGATACAACAAAGATGTTATTTACTCTTTTATTCTGTTGTCAGTTACTGTAACCATATGTCTTATATAAAGTTTCTCTCCACTTTTAGAAGATACACATTTTAATTTCTGGAAATGTTTATTGAGCCCAGAGACACTGCATCCGGGGGAAAAAGAAAGCAAACAAAAAAGTCTTAAATTTTCCAAATTTGATGAAAATTATAAATATGCCAAACAACCCCCTATTATTAAAGTAAAAAATCATACGCTTTCTAAAGTTATCATGATCTATTATGTAAGTAAGTAATATTTAGAATGCCTGATCTACATTCTAAAAATAGATTAAAATATAGTTAGATATAATGGCTATATCATATATCTCAAAAGTCAAAATAATACATTTTTCACAGTATAAAATATTATCTAAGTTATGCTTTAAAATAAAAAAGCTGAGGCATAGACACAAGTTTATAAAAACTACACACCATCTAAGTTTTCAAGGTATCTAATAATACTAATGTAAACAACAGAAATAAGGGTCAAAATAGGATAAACCCTGTGGAATTTTGTTTTTGTTTGAACCCATAGGTTTTAGCAAGAGCCTCTCTAAAAAGTTAGTAAAAAGAGATGAAGATTTGTGAATAAAACTCTAAACTGCTGATAGCAAAAGAGAAACAAAATTTAGTGACCAATCACACTATAACTGTTCCTTCTAAACTTTTACAGGAGGTAAATTATACTTCCACAGCAGCATGGAATATCTCTGGGCTAAATAAATATATTCAAGAAAGTAAAATGTCTATTAAAGAGAAACGTTACAAGTCAGCATGGTTACAATTACAACAGAAGAAAGTTCTGCTTTGCCTGGCTACCATACTAACAACACATAAACAAATTCTTCCTTTATAGAAAGTACAATGTAATTTACATGGCCAGATTATAAGGAAAACACTAAATAAAAAAGACCCTTCCTTCAGTAAAAATGTACTGTAGCCAGGTCAACCAAACAAAGCATGTGTCTACGATCCTCCCATTAACACAAAGAAAAGAAAATCAATACCAAACCTTCTCTGTAGTGATAGTCATTCTACCTGGATTTAAGTATATTAATTTTTGTAAAACTGAGGCAAAGAGAGATTAAGTAATCTAAGGTTGTATGATATAGTAGAGATGAGAATAGATTCAAATCTCATTTCGTGCACAATGAACAGTTCATATTCATTTTAATAAACATTTATTAATGTTAAGAGGTTAGTGGCTAGACTAACCCCACTGTCTAAACCAAAAAGTAGATGCCAGCATATGATATATTTTTACCTGATTTACAAATGTATTTACATATTTTTAAACTTATAAAGATAATCAAATTAGATCCTAATTACTTCTACATTTATAACTCACCTATACACGGCTGGACTCTAGCTAGAGAGATTCTAACTTCCCTCCTAGAAGACCTCTTTCTTGTAACCTTACATACCCTCCTACTGGTAATGCCTCATCCTACTAGTAACTTCTGAAGTTCAAACAGAGAATGTGAAACATAACAGGAATAGTGCCAGTATTCAAGCAATTGAGGCCTGGGAGAACCCCAAGTAGAAACCCATATTGAAGGGAAAGATGGACTCTTTAGGACAAAAGTTTTCAAAGTCTTCTGACATTCTAAAAGGACCTAAAGCTGTATAAGGAGTTGTGTGAACATTTACTAATTTTTATTAAATGTTTTAAATTTAAAAACATTTACTTTTTAACTACTTAGAGATATCATATAGCCACTAACTTCTGAATCTGATAGCATATGTAGAATAAACTTTAAAAAAATACTATTTTTATGGTTGATGAAACAGAAAACTACTTCCCTGAACCTACTTCCCAGGTGTTAGGTCTATCTATTAACATGCTCGTGTGGTAGTCTGCATTTTGTTTTCATGATACTTGGAACACTTCTAATTCCATGTTCTACAACTGTCTGCTCCTATTGTCTTATAAGCTCTAAAACTGAGATCATTTCTGTCTTTCTCACTGCACAGTAACATGGTAGATACTTAACAAATATCCTGTACAATAAAAGCCTAATATGCTAAGTGTCAGGTCGACGGGTTGGCCAGTCAACCGGTCAGCCTTTCAACCAATCAAAGTGTAATATGCTAATGATATGCTAAGGCCACTCAACCGCTCACTATGACAAGCACTGACCATCGGGGGCAGACGCTCCGGTAGGTTAGCTTGCTGCTGGGGTCTGGTTGATCGGGATGGAGCAAGATGGGCCAGACATACCCCGGAGCCCTCCCGCAAGCCCTCCCCAGCTGGCCAACCTCCTGTGCCCCTCCCTGGTCCGGATCATGCACCGGTGGGGTCCCTCGGCCTGGCCTGCACCCTCTCGCAATCTGGGGCCCCTCAGGGGATGTAAGAGAGCCGGTTTCAGCCCAATCCCGCAGACCAGGCTAAGGGACCCCACTGGTGCATGAATTTGTGCACTGAGCCTCAAGTTTAATAAATAAATGGATGAGTCTATTGCAATGGTTCTAAAATGATTTAATGAGGTTCAGAGAGATTAACTTAAGGCGGCAGCAGTGGAAATGAAAAGGAGAGGTTTTATGTTAGTTAGAATCAAGAAAGAGGAAGCCAAAAAAAATGAAATTTTTGAGCTTAGATGACTAAACAGTTATATATATATTTTAAAATATATTTTATTGATTTTTTTACAGAGAGGAAGGGAGAGGGATAGAGTTAGACACATCAATCAACTGCCTCCTGCACACCCCCTACTGGGGATGTGCCTGCAACCAAGGTACATGCTCTTTACTGGAATCAAACCTGGGACCCTTCAGTCCGCAGGCCGATGCTCTATCCACTGAGCCAAACCAGTCAGGGCTATAGTTATATTTTTATTTATAGAATTAAAAAAGGTAAAAGACAGCTGACTTTTGTCTTGGACATGTGGAATTTTTCAAGTATTAGACAAGTAGCAGAAATGAAGTCCTAATTGACTTATTATCTACCATGTGATTTAGCTTCCAGATAATTTTTTTCAAATCAAATTCATGGGAGGTATGGCCCATATTTTTCTCTTTAGGTACTCATTTCTTTCCTATGTTACTCTCTTCATCTCCTCCTTATTAGCCATTGAAAAATGTTGATAGCCCTGGCCAGCATGGCTCAGTTGGTTGGAGTGTCATCCCATAAACCGTCCCATACAGCAAAAAATGGTGGGTTTGATTCCTGGTCTGGGCATATACAGGAGGCAGCTGATCAATGCTGCTTCTTCTTCTTTTTTTTTTTTTTAATATATTTTATTGATTTTTTACAGAGAGGAAGGAAGAGAGATAGTTAGAAACATCGATCAGCTGCCTCCTGCACACCCCCTACTGGGGATGTGCCCACAACCCAGGTACATGCCCTTGTCCGAAATCGAACCTGGGACCCTTCAGTCCGCAGGCCAACGCTCTATCCACTGAGCCAAACCAGTTTCAGCTGATCAATGCTTCTTTCTCATTCTCCTTCTCTCTCCCAACCCCTTCATCCCTCTCTAAAACACACACACACACACACGTTTCCTTAAAAAACGTGTGTGTGTGTTTCATCTGTTTAAGAGATGAAATTTTCTAGCAAAATAGACATTCACGTTATGTAAACATACAATTTCAATCTGCATTTTAAACCTACAATCAAGGATCAGAAGATATTAATGACAGAAACTTTCAAGTGGTAATATGTGTTGTACTTAGACTCAAAATGTAGCTCCTGAAAGCACTGGGTATTTAAAGCACAAAAACTGTAAAAGTATTTACAACACAAGGATTCTATCCAACGAAGCCTGGGAAGAGGTGGGGGGAGGGGGATCTACCACTGTCATCACTATTGTTTACAATATAATGGATAATGACAGAAGATGACAAGGAAGTAAAACACTATAAATATGTTTAATTAAAAAACTTGTAATAATTGAAGATGTCCTACAATATTACTAACCAAATAAACTGACATAGCTCCATCTATATTTTGAGTCAAAACAGAGCTCAAAAACAGCAAAAAAAGGAATAGAATGGAGTAACTTTGAGTAACACACACTCAAGTTGTAAAGATTGTTTGCCACAGCCCAGCCCCACACTGTGGGGCTCAGTGGTGCATCAACCCGCCAACCAGGAGGTCACAGTTCGACTCCCAGTCAGGACACATGCCCAGGTTGCAGTCTCCATCCCCAATGGGGGCTGCAGAAGACAGGCGATTGATGATTCTCATCATTGATGTTTCTATCTCTCTCTCCCTCTCCCTTCCTCTCTCTACAATCAATAAAAACATTAAAAACAAACAAAAATATTGTTTGCTACATATCTATAAAACAATTTTTCTCATCAAAGTTTTTTTAAATGGGGAAGGAAGTAAACTGTATTTAATATTCCCATTAATTCTTAAAGGCTGTTTTATTTTGCTAATCAATTCAACTCCCACTAATTTAATAATGGTCATTAAACATTTTCCCTTGTTGTATGTTGCTTTTTTCTTTAAGCAACAAACATTTATCATCTCACCTCAAAATATCTTATTTGGGTGATTCCAGCTCAAAGTCTCCCAAGAACTGTAATCAAGTTGTCATGTCTATATATTACTTTTTAACGTTATAAAACTTATAAAGAATTGCCTGCTCCCCCCCCCCCACCCAGAGTTAAATTTAAATTCCATGATGGAGGGTGGGAGTGGGGAGGAACTTGGTTCTATAATATTTGTCTACATTGAAAAGCCAACAATCTATCACTAACTGTCACATTTTAGGCATTTTTATGTAAAAGTTGTCTAAATTATACAAACTCCACTGTTAACACTACATTTAAAGATATTTGAAGCCCTATATAATTGAGTTCAATTTACTAATGCAACTTAGCCTAATCTCATGAAGACTTCCTGAAGCATTATAATCATCAGTATTTAAAAGAAAGTGAAAAGACGACATAAAAATCTTAAACTACATAATACAATAGGAAATTCACTAAATTATGTATTATCCATAGTACAAGATAATGATCAAGATATGTTATTTTTAGGCCCCTACTAAAGATCAAACTTGTTTCAATTCGATATTATAAATTAATATAGCCAGGGACTTCAATTTCTCCTTTTCTGAAAGAGGAAAAGGAATATCCTAACATTCTATAATAAAATTTTAAAAAATGTTAAACTTTCTTTTATAACTATGCTTCAAACATCCTTTTCAATGTCTTGATAAAAATGCATCATACAGAAAAACATAAGGTTCTAAATTAGGGGGAAATCCTTTCAGTATGTTTTCAATTTGAATAGCTCACATTATGCCATCCAAGTCCATGCACCTATTATTTGAAAAGTTTTTAGAGTTAAGATGTATTCAAGATTCATCATATTAAGTAATATTTGTCATCATTACTGCTTCTCTATTAAAAAAAAAAAAAAGCATAGCCCGGCAGGGGTTGCTCGGTGGTTGAGCATGGACCTATGAACCAGGTCACGGTTGGATTCCTAGGCAGGGCATATGCCCAGGTTGAGGGCTTGATCCCCAGTGTGGGGCATGCAGGAGGCAGCTGATCAATGATTCTCTTTCACCACTGATGTTTCTATCCCTCTCTCCCTCTTCCTTCCTCTCTCTAAAGTCAATAAAAACATATTTTAAAAAAACACACACATAGCATACAATTCCCTCAATTCTTTAAAATCAATGTCCTATCACCCCTCCCCTCCAAATAAACATTACTATCTATTCTATTTAGCCAAAAGAAAACAGCAAACACATCTTTGTGGTCTATCCTGCCAAATCAGTGTTTTAGAAACCAATGCAACTGTTATTAATGGCTCAGAACCAAACACTGTAACAAAACACAGAGTGGAATCCTCCGCCCGCGTGTGTATACATGTGCCCATTCATAATAATGTGATCCTCGCACATGTATAAAAACGCAATTTCTATCGAATATCAAAACATCTTTATATAATACACAGGTTATAATAAAACTGCCCTCTTTTAATGTTCAAAGAAAGAACAATTTCTAAAGCTAGCGACGAGAGGAGTTAATACCGGAAGAACGGCTGCCACCTATCAACTTTAATTCAAAGCAAAGTACAACTCAATGTCATTTTTACCTCTAATGCAGCCACGACTCAAACAAAATTAACTTCACTGTAGGATTAAGTATGATGGCATCCTAATGGGTTATTTACTTCTCTGGTATGTGTGGAGTACATATGTATGGAGTCTTTTGTCCTTCCCACAGCAACCCAGGGTGTCTACATCATCTTAGTCGAAGCAAATGACGAGCAAACCCCGCAGCTCATTACTTCGCACCTTAAGTAACAAAGTGACGGCCTCCGTTGTCGTTACTACACAGCAGACAGATTCCAGAGCCCGATGACCCGCTATTACGTTTGGGGATGTGGAGTAGGAGAGAAGCGCTCAGAATAGCCTGAGAATCCTGTGTTCAGTCCTGATACCAGAAGCAGCATGAATACAAGTGATATGTGGGTCACACACGGAGAGAGGAAGAAAGCGAAGCTTCGCGACCCTCTAAGTTCAATGAAGACACCAAAAGCCTCTGGGGCAACGGGGCACACGCCTTCGGGGAAACTGGGGAGCAGCAGCAGATCTCCGATGTGGAGTGACTGGCACTGGCACTAGCCCAGGGCGTGGGCAGCGACCGGGGAGTCTCGGTACCCTTTCCCTCCGCACCAGGGTCGGTCAGTGCGCGAGGAGGGTGGCCAAGGCAGGGGGCCAGGCTGGAGGAGGACGAGGGCCGAGGATCCCCCCTGGCCGCGCCCTGGGGGTTCTGGGGGTGTGTCCTACCTGGGCCGTGGCGGGCGCAGGGATTTCGGGCAGAGGGCTCAGGGCCGGGACCCGCAGGGGTCAACCTTCAGCAGGCGGGAACGCCGCCGCCTACCCATCCCCCGCCGCCCACTGCGGCGGGACGGAGCGCGGCTTCGAGAGTCGGCCGTCTGGGTAGTCCCCTCCGGTACCGTCCGCGTTCACTGGCGGCGGCGGCTGCTGCTGTTACTGCTGCTGCTGGCCACCCCCCGCCGCAGCTCCTGTGCCAGCCTCCGCTCCTCCTCCTGCCGCCGCCGCCGCCGCCGTGCCCCCACCGCTCCCATCGCCGCTGCGGCGACTACTGCAGCGCCCGCTGACCCGACCCGACGTTATTCTCCCCCTTCGCAACCCGGTACAGCCTACCCCACCTGCCCTGCCAGTGCGCACGCCCACCTCTCCGCCACAGGTGCTGATTGGAGGGCGCGTCACTAACCCGCCACGTCGGTTGGCTGGTCCCATTGCCTATCAGGAAGGGGGCGGAGAGTCGGGCCGAGAGCGTCTCCGCCCCCCCACCGGAGAATTGCCGCTATCTTCAGGTTTGCCTGAGAGGGCGAGTTGCCGGGAAAGGAGCATCACAATAGCAGCGCGCTTGCGCAGGGATTCTGGGGCTCGTAGTTCCAGCCTCAACCGCAGCTCCCCACCGGCTGGAGCCGAGAAGTAGGGCTTCTGAGACTGGTGATTGGAGCACAGTGGTGTCCTGTAACTTGCGTGGTGGTTCTATAAATGCGTGGTTGTGAGCCTAGGGTTGGGCTTTTCGGAAGAAAATCGGAAGTGTTTTGTTACGTTACGAGTTTGCATTCTCCAAGAAAGGAGGGCCCCAAACCGGAGGCCTTGACATGCCACTGTCCCAGAACCAGAGTTGCCAGGGTCTGGCAAATGGACGCTGTCCCCAGACTCGTCTAACGAATCACGCGAAACTAATCACCGGTGGGTACTGGGGGAAAGCGTAAGGTATAAGGAGGGAAGGAGACCGAGAACCGGGCAAGGAATGCCAGCCTGGAGCCCGGAGTGCTTTACGGTTTGCACAACCCACGACGAACGAGATCTCACTCCCTTTTTGAGACACCACCAGCCAAAGGTTCAGAGAGCAGCCCCCTGGGGACCAGTTACAGGATTCAAGGGAGTCCCTCGAAGACTTTCAAAGAAAAGTGAAGAGGGCCAAGCAATGAAGCTGTGTGGGATACATTTGTATTTGGTGTCGTGTCAAGCTCTTTGAAGAGGAAACCCTAAGATTAAACCCCACCAAGTTACCCAAAGAAGTTAAACAGCTTTCCCAAAACTAGAAAAGTAATTCGTGGCAGAACCAAAACTCAGGTCTCTTAAACCTCCCATGCCCAATGATTTTTGGTTGGTTGTTTTGTTTTGTTTTGTTTTTTAATAATCACAATGACTCCCAGGAGTTTACCATGGACTGAAACGATGCAATGAATTTTGAGCTGCATTTTACTTTAAATCTCTTTCTTCAATCAAGTGACATTATGATTAAAGCCATTTAGGAATATAAAAGGGTTTGAGCATGTAGACAAAATTTAACACTGAAGAAAAAATGTAAAAGGGTTAAATATGAATCCTATATTCAATCTCACAATGGCTTACAGAATCTGTTTCTCCTTGTTCAGGAAATGCCACAGTCTCTTAGCATTCTTTAAAAACAGCAGGCACCTCTACTGTCTGACATGTCTAGATCCTTGGATAAAAAGCAGGACAAAATGTACATTAAAAGTTATTGATGCCCAGCGAGTGTGGCTCAACGGTTGAGCGTTGGCCCAGGAACCAAGAGGTCACCCGTTCGATCCCCAGTCCAGGCATATGCCCGGGTTGCAGGCTCGATCCCCAATAAGGGGGCCAATAAGGGGGCGTGCAGGAGGCGGCGGCGGATCGGTGATTCTCATCATTGATGTTTCTATCTCCTTCCCTCCCCCTTCCTCTCTGAAATTAATGAAAATATTTTTTTCAAAAAGCTATTGATGATGCAGCTCCTCTTGTTCTATTCAAACTTAAAGAAGTTGCCAATTGTGTGTTTTTCCCCCCACTGATTGAAAGCACAAGTTGCTTTTCCATTCCTTTGTCTAACAGAATTAATTCACTTCTGAGTATTGGCTGGGCAAATAATTTGAATTGGAAAGGATTAGAGTTTCTATAAATACTTTTCCTTAAATTAAAGAAGTTTGGAAGGAGGGGAAGAGTCCAGATTCAGTGACATTATGCCTAGCAATGTTTCAAATAGCTATTCTCTATTTGAAGAGAATACTTTTCACTCACTTAGCAAATACTGTACATTGTGTCCTCTTCAAGCTACCCAGATACATCACTGTTATCATGGGTAAGGATTTTAGTGAATTCATTCACAGGACTGTTACTATTTCTTTTAAATGAGTCAGCAGGTACAGCTAGATTCTCCAAATGATGGAAAGATGATTATTCTTCTGATTGTTTTATGGCCAACTCCCATATGCAAATCCATGAAGGATAAGAGTATGTGAGAGGGCAGTCCAGTAGCTATATATCAGGAGAGAGTCTTTAAAAGTGCAGTGCAGAGGGGAGTGTTCTGTGATTAGTATCTTGAGAATAGGGCAACAGTGTATCTCAGGATAGAGAGTGTAAGGATGAACATTCAATAAAAATTAATGCCACTAAAGTAGGAATCCTAGGATATTGGACTGGCCAAGGAGAAAAGCTTCCCAGGCCTCCCTTTTTCTCTGGTGCTTTACTTTTAAAAATTATTGGTCTGCTTCAAGATATATCCTTTTAGTTAGACTAAATGGAAAGGTACTATTTATTCAAGAGCTGGTACTGGAATTCAGGAATCCCCTTTGAAATTGACACACACACACACACACACACACACACACACACATATATGTAGTCATCAGCCTCTAAGAAGGCCCACAATGATCCCTGCCTCCTGGTACACAATAGTCCCTCCCATAATGAATTGGGCTGACCTGTGTAACCAGTATGTTTTTTCACAAATTATGATGTGTAAATTCCAAGGCTAGGTCATAAAAGACTTTGCAGCTCCCACTTTATGCTCTCTTGGATCACTTACTTAGAGAGAAGCCAGTTGCCATAACATGAGGACACTCAAGCAGCCCCTTGCAGTGGGCACCTGGCAAGGAACTCAGGCATTAAACCAATTAATCAGCACATCTTGCCAGCCATGTTAGTAAGCCATTCTTGGAAGTAGACCCTCGAACCCTGGCCAAGCTGTCAGATGACTGCAGGCCCAACTGGCATCTTGACTGCCACCATGTGAAAGAAACCCTAAGCCACTCCCAAAATCCAGACCTACAGAAACTATGTGATAATATAAATAAATGTTTACTGTTGCTTTAAGCATTAAGTTTTGGGGGCAATTTGTCATGCAGCATTGATAATAAGGTAAGATTTGCACACCGGAAAGGGGATGATACAAACTAGGGCTGTGTGCCCTAGATAACTGAGTCTGAAAGAATGATACTCTGATCCTGGGATCAGTCTTAGAGCATATTCAGATTTATACTGAATGAGCAAAGTTCAGATTTATACTGAGTTTGAACACAGCACACAAAGCCCCTTTCAACACAGCTTTTCTCCTGGCACAGAAGAAAGAGCACACTGGAGAATTCCTTTCTCCTTTCCCTTTTCCTCCATTTGTGGCCTCTTCCACCCATTTTTAGATCTTCCCATCTCTCTCTGTGAAAGCAAATCTCATGTTGTACATCTGAAACTTGTATGTTGCATGTCAATTATAGCTAAATTTTTAAAATCTCAGAATTGAACATTTTATTATTTAAATATATACTTTTATTGATTCCAGAGAGAGGAAGGGAGAGGGAGAGAGAGACAGAAACATCAATGATAAGAGAGAATTATGCATCAGCTGCCTCCTGCATGCCCCCTACTGGGAATCAAGCCTGTAACCCCGGCATATGCCCTTGACCTGAATCGAACCCGGGACCCTTCAGTCCACAGGCCAACAGTCTATCCACTGAGCCAAAGTGGCTAGGGCAAGAATTGTACATTTTAAATGGGTGGATTGTATGGTACGTAACTTATATCTCAATAAAGCTGTTTAAAAAAATTGCACAGTCCTTTGAAACATGAAACTCAATAGAGGACTGGTTTTCCAGTGCTTTCACAAACCAACAAACAGCCCTGTTTTTAAATTTTTCATCAATTTAACTAGTTTCTATTTGAGTATTACTTAATCTACTAAACAAATTTTCTATGCCAACTACTCTGCTTGACACTGGGAAAACAAATACGAATAAAGTCAGTCCCTCTCCTTAAGGGTTTCACAATGGACTAGCAAACATGCAAAACCTATTACAATACACAGCAATAACTGCTATAATAGAGGCATATAATGTAACATATATGGATACTCTAGAACGGCTCAGTAAACTATACCCTGCAAACCAAATCCTTGGGGTCCTCTGAGAACTTGACCTCTTTTGACAGAAAAGCATTCACACCAAATATATCAACTATCTCAAGTGTTTGTGTTTTTTAAAAACTCACTTCATCCTTTATTTCTAATTAAAGACATTTCAGAGAAACGGGGTGGGGCAGTAATCTCAATTTGAGATATATGAGTCTATTGTTTTTCAACCTATTGAATATCAATTTGTGTTTGGTTATTATTAAAATATATCATAATATCAGTGAAGATGAACAGTGATTAGAACTAAAGTTAGAAAATAAAAGTTTGCGTTGACAAAAGTATTTCTAATTATAGTTATTTCTTGATCTACTTCCTACTTATGCCCCTTTTCTGAAATACAGAACAAACTATACTCTGAAACATTAACTTTTTGCAAATTTTATTCAATTAGAAAATGAATTCTATACATATGTGCTCTTTTAAGTTTCATCTTTGTTACAAAGTCATCTGTTAACATAGCATGCTTGTATACTCACAATTTTCAAATGGGAACTAGTTAGGTGACATTCTGATGTATGCCTGCCACAGTCTGGCAAAAGTTCATTAACTTTCTGGTGCAGGGATTACCTACTCCAAACACTGGACATCTTTGTGATTTTCAGGCTTTATTGCCAAGAAGACTAATTTGATGACAAAGCTTATAGCGCACCCTGGTGATCATAATATCCCACTGCTGGCTGTATTGAAATAAAACAGAAGGACTCTTCTATTTTGTCTTATTAATCAAAGCAAACTATCCAGTGACTAATTTTTAAATATTTTTTAGAGACCTGATGATGAATATGACAAAACAATATTTAAATATTTTTCTGGTAGTATTTTGGCATTGTATTCTCTACAAAATAAAATATAATCTGGCCACTCCGTGTATATCCTATATAATAAAAGGCTAATATGCAAGTTGTCCCCTCGACCAGGTGTTCAACCAGCAGGCAGGCCGGCCAACCACCCATGTCCCCTCTCCTTGGCCAGGCTGGCCGGACCCCACCCATGCACGAATTCATGCACCAGGCCTCATATATATATATATATATATATATATATATATATATATACACACACACACACACACACACACACACACACACACACACACTGATATACTGAGTGGCCAGATTATTATGCATTCAGAGATCCTAATAATCTGGCCACTCAGTGTATTTGCAGATGGCAACTACAATTTCCATACAATTTCCATAAATGTATTAGGTATCATATCAAGGTACTATACAACATCCTATGGAGGATTAAAGAAATCTAAGATGTGGTTCTGAGATAGGCTATTTTGAATTATAGTTTTTGTGTGCATATGTCATTTCTTTCTATAAGCTACAGAGGGATCATTTTTATACTGTATATTTTCTATACTTTCTTCACTCTGTAAATATTTATTAAATACACTGTATTTTAAAATAACATGATGCAAAAGTACTAATAAATAAAAAAATACAAGTGCCCTCATACTTTGTATTAACTTCCAAACAAGTGCTATTAAGACTTCTGGGGTTTGTCTTTTTCTGCATATTAAGGTGATTATATATTGCTCTCTGATTTTCTTTAATTCTTACCCAGAAACATAACAAAGAGAGAGTGTAAAAAAAACAACAACAACAACAAAGAAAGAAATCCCCCAGTGTGGAGGACTCAGAAGACAGAGAAGAGAGAAAAAGTCTAATAAATATACCTTAGAAGTGGCAACAATAGTATAGAACTAGACACTGGACTTTTTAGTTTCCCAGGCCAGTCTGTCTTATATGCAGCATTCAAATAGAGTCCCTGCCTATTCTTAGTACTGCATCCCATTGTGTGTCATACGTTAACCTTGCTCTGATTAACTCAAGGTTGCAAGTAAATGTTAGATGTCTAAATCCAGTTGAAAATGAGATCTAGCCTACCTGCTTGCAGAAGGATACTATCTATCCTTATTCCTCTTTCCTAGTAAATTGAAACTTTGTTGTTCAGGCTCACACAGATTTCCAAAAAATAAATTGCTAGAAAAATTCAAATCTTAAAACTTTAATTTTCATTGACTGAAATAGGAAGTTTGGAAATAGACTCAAATACATTTGATATATTATAAAAGTGGCTTCTCAAATAGGACCAAGATGGATCTTTATAGACATTGTGTTCAGATAACCAAACAGCCATTTGAAAAATATCCTAAAATTGGACCACAGGCAAATAAACTCCAAATGGATCAGAGATCTAAGTGAAAAATATGAAACAATACAAGAAGAAAACATGGATTAATTCCTTTAAACCTGGGTGTAAGAAGAAGATTTATAACTCTGACCCCAGATTCAGACATAATGAAAAAAAAAAAAAGATAAAAAATTTCAACTACAGCCTGAGCCAGTTTGGCTCAGTGGATAGAGTGCTGGCCTGCAGACCAAGGTTCCCAGGTTCTATTTGGTCAAGGGCATGTACCTTAGTTGCAGGCTCCTCCCTGCCTGGGCCCTAGTGGGGGCTCGTGTAGGAGGCAATCCATCGATGTGTTTCTCTCACATCGATGTTTCTCTCTGTCTTTCCCTTTCTCTTCCACTCTCTCTAAAAATCAATGAAAAAATATCCTCGGATGAGGATTTACAAAAAAAATTTTTTTCAACTACAAAAACTTTAAAGATAAATAAAGTCAAAGTTACTAACAAAAAATTCAGGATATATATCACACATAAAGAGGTAATATCTTTAATACATTAAAAACTCTTTAAAAATCAAGGGGAATAAAAACCAATAGGAAAAACGGGCAAAAAACAACACACCCAAAATATGGCTAAAATTAAAAAGACTGACAGCATCAAATGTTTATGAAGATGTGGAGTAAGCAGAACGCTCATACATTGGTGGATGGGATATAAAATGGTACATTTGCATTAGGAAATAAGATCTGAAAATATATGTACCCTATTACCCAGTGATTTGACTTCTAGATATTTACTCAAGAGAAATAAAATTTTATGTTCAGATCCCTTGCTTTTTTTAGTTTCTAGCTGTTGCCCATATCCCTTGGCTCTTGGTCCCTTTCCCCATCATCAAAGTCAAGAAATAGCTGTAAATCCCTATGGTTTGTGGCATTGTTACCGGGAAACCCCCGGGTGGGCTCAGGCTGCCTGTCGCAATGTCCAATAACAAAGGCAGGGTTGAATCATACAAGGCATTGATTGAGAAGGCCAGCCAACCAAGAAGACAGGGAGCTTATAAGCATCCAAAACCTGTCTTGACAGTAAGGTGCAGGGGACAGGATTATAAGGAAAAACGGGCTGGGGTGAGGTTGGGAACAGAATGCAAGTGCATGCAGTCCTGGATGTCAGCAGACGTCAACCATTGTTCTTGGTTGTCAGGCAATGAGATGACGGCTTGGCTCCTGGTGGGGTCAGCCTGGTCATGCTCAACAGTCCTGCTTGCGTGTTGGGTACAGTATACATTGTCTGCAGTTGAATCACCTCCTCCATCACATTGTTCAGGATCAAAGGGAGTATGCAGGTGCACTGGCTTGAGAAATGAAACTTAGAAAAGAAAAGAAGAAAACGTAACTCTATTCCCACATGCCTATGTATTTCAGAATTTCAAACTAATATGATTATCTTTCAGATTAACTCAGGTGCTCTATCTATTAGATTATAAGTCCCCCCTATCATTATCTATGCTAAGAATTATAACCAAAATTTTTTAAAAATTAAATCAGGCTTATTTTGATGCTCTTTCAATTGTTGCTTTGATCTCATGCCATTTTATATATTGGACAGTAATTGTGTTGGCCTTTTTCAAATGATAAAGCCCTACTCTGCAGGAGTCAACTTATTAACCTTTTCACAGTGCCTCGCCTAGAGTCATGCACACACAATAAAGAGAAAATGGCAAGAACCCAGAAGTAAACAAATGCAGTGTAGTGATGCCCCCTACCTTTACACTATTCCAGTTCACCCAGGTGTTAAGCCCTCATAGTCCATAAAACTGAGTTCTAGTATCTCTCTTTTGTTATTTGATCCTGGCCCTAAATAGAATCAATGACTTTCATTGATGAAACCCACAAGGAAGAGCATACAGAGCAAGAAGGCAATAGGGCAAGCTTGGAACCTAGAGGAAAGTAAACATTCAAAAGGCAGATAGTAGGACAGGATTCAGAAGAGACCAATGGATAGGGCAACTAGACCTGCATGAAAGCATTCATGGTCGAGCTCAAGACTCACTGCTCTGTGTCCCTCACAGCACTGGTTACTTCTGCCCTGATGCTCCTCTGGAAAGGATCTTAGAACTGTTTGGTTTGTCCTTAGCTGCCTCTCGCCTGTTCTTTCCTGACAGGAAAAACCCTAGTCCCTTCTTACTAAAAGTGTCAGGAGAATCTGGCAGACCATCTTCTTTATTTTTGATTTTATAGGTTTGTGTGTGTGCTTGTTTGTTTGTTTAATAGAAAATATATTCACATGGTTCCATATTCAAAAGGTACCAAAACATGGGCCCTGGCCAGGTAGCTCTGTTGGCTACAGTGTTGTGTGGATATACTAAGGTTGCGGGTTCAATCCCTGGTCAGGGCACTTACAAGAATCAACCAATGAATGCATAAATAAGTGGAGCAACAAATCAATATCTCTGTCTCTCCCTCCCCCCTCTAGAAATCAATAAAGAAAAAATAAAAATAAAGCTACCAAAATCATCCACACCATTATGAAAGCTGGATAGTGAATAAAGGCTGATAGACAAAAAAAAAAAAACCTGATTCCTTTAAAATATGGTATTGGAGGAGAACTCTACGGATTCCATCAGAAAGACAAATAGGTCCTAGTGCAAATTAAGCCAGAAATATCACTAGAGGCAAAAACAATAAAACTAAAACTGCCCTACTTTGGGCACATCATGAGAAGGCAAGGTTCCTTAGATGAGACAATAACGCTGGGAAAAACAGGAGAAAGGAAGACCAAATATAGGAGGGACTTAAAAGAAGCCATAGGCATGAGTCTACTCATAGGAACTGTTGTGGACAGGACATTGTGGACATCACTCATTCACAGAGTCTCCAGGAGATGGAACTAACTCACTAACTCAATGGCACATCACAGACACACACACACACACACACACACACACACACACACACACACACACACACACAAGATATATTGTAAAGAGTAAGCCTCCTTCTTGTGCATGTCTTCCAGTCTCTCAATTCCCCTACTCCTATTACTGGTTTCTTGGGTACTTGCTTATGCATGTGCAAACAAATACTGCTACACATCCTTTTTCTTTACATAAAGAGCAAGCAACAAAGTTCTGCAACTTTCTTTTTTCATTAATAATATATTTTTAGAGTTTATTAATAAAGACCTGCCTCATTATTTTTTAATGATTGTATAATATTCATTTGGAAATAAGACTTTTAAAATAAGCTATTTTTTTTTTTTGGCCTGGCTGGCGTGGCTCAGTGGTTGAGTATCGACCTATGAACCAGGAGGTCATGGTTTGATTCCAGTGTGGAACGTGCAGGAGGCAGTCAATCAATGATTCTCTATCATCATTGATGTTTCTATCTCTCCCTTCCTCTCTGAAATCAATAAAAATATATTTAAAAAAAACAAAACAAAAACAAAAAAAAGACTATTTTTTGGCATAGTTTTAGATTTACAGAAAAATTGAGAATATAGTGCAAAGAGTTCCCATATATCATCTTATCCAGTTCTCCTATTATTAACAGTGTACATTTGTATGTTCCATTTGTTATAATTAAGAAAATAATATTGATACACTGGCATTAAGTAAGTCCATTGTTTATTCAGATTTCCTTGTTGTTGTTGTTTTTTTTTTTTTTTTTTTTTTGCTGTTCTCCATCTCAGTTTCCATAACTTTTTAAAAATAAATCTTTGTTGTTCAGATTATTACAGGTGTTCCTTTTTTTCCCCCCATAGCTTCCCTCCACCTGATTCCCCACCCCACCCCATGCCCTTATCCCCGGCCACTGTCTTCATCCATAGGTGTAAGATTTTTGTCCAATCTCTTCCCGCACCACTCACACCCGCTTCCCCCTGAGAATTGTCAGTCCACTACCTTTCTATGTCCCTGATTCTATTATATTCACCAGTCCATTCTGTTCTTCAGATTTTTTATTCACTTGATTTTTAGATTCACTTGTTGGTAGGTATGTATTTGATGTCATTTTGTTTTTCATAGTTTTTATCTTTACCTTTTTCTTCTTCTTCCTCTTCTTAAAGAATACCCTTCAGCATTTCATGTAATCCTGGTTTGGTGGCGATGAACTCCTTTAGCTTTTTCTTGTCTGTGAAGCTCTTTATCTGACCTTCAACTCTGAATGATAGCTTTGCTGGGTAGAGTAATCTTGGTTGTAGGTTCTTGCTGTTCATCACTTTGAATATTTCTTGCCACTCCCTTCTGGCCTGCATAGTTTCTGCCGGGAAACCAGCTGACAGTCGTATGGGTACTCCTTTGTAGGTAACTAACTGTTTTTCTCTTGCTGCTTTCAAGATTCTCTCTTTGTCTTTTGCCCTTGGCATTTTAATTATGATGTGTCTTGGTGTGGTCCTCTTTGGATTCCTCTTGTATGGGGTTCTGTGCGCTTCCTGAACTTGTAAGTCTATTTCTTTTACCAGGTAGGGAAAGTTTTCTGTCATTATTTCTTCTAATAGGTTTTCAATATTTTGCTCTCTCTCTTCTTCTGGCACCCCAAAAATTAGAATGTTGGTACGCTTAAAGTTGTCCCAGAGCTCCTTACACTATCTTCATATTTTTAAATTGTTTTTTCTTTGTTTTTCTGGTTGAGTATTTTTTGTTTCCTCATATTTCAGATCTTTGGTTTGATTCTTGGGGTACATTGGTCTACAGTTGAGTTTCTGTATATTGTTTATTTTAGACAGTTTATGCTTAATTTCTGACTGTCCTTTTCCAGTTTTTTGGTATTCTCATTAAGATTCTTAAAGGTCTCATGAAGTTTCTCAATGGTTTTTAGAAGATTCTTGAGTAACCTTATAAATGTGGTTCTGAACTCTATGTCGTCCAGTAGTTTGCTTTCCTCCGTTTCTTTCATTCGTGACATGTTTCTTTGTCTCTGCATTTTGGCTGCTTCCCTGTGTTGATGGGGAGTGGTTTTGCGTGGTAGGTGACCTATAGGGGGCAGTAGTTCAGCCTCCCCAATCACCTGAGTTGGACGCTCTTGGTACACCCCTTTGTGGGCTTTGAGTGCAAAGTCTTGGTGTAGTTAAGCCTTGATTGCTGTTGGTACACTGGGACGAATTGACCTCCAGGATAATTGGCTGTGAGGACTCGCTGTGTCTATAATGGAAGAACTGCTGTGCTGGAGACACACTTATGGTGCAGGACTTGTTTCAGTGGGGCTTTGGTGCTCACTGAGTCTGCCTCTTGAATGTGTCACTTATGGATGTGAGGAGTTGAAATCTGGTGTCTCACACTGACCACTAGGTACACTGGCTTCTGGATCTCCAATGGGGTGCAGGTCAGCTATTGTCTGAGTCCACCCAGCAGGAGCTACAGCGAGAGCTACAGTTTTCTCCTCTTTGCTTGGGGTTTGGAGGTTTTGGAGCTGTCTGACCGGGGCTGCAAGTTTGCTAGGTTAAGCTGCAATAGGGCAGGCCATTCTTATGCTAAAGCCGCTGCTTGGAGCTTGAGTGGGTTTGTATGTTGTGTGGGGAGGGCTCTCAGGGTGTTACTAGGCTAGGGCATGGCAAACAGCGATGGCTGGCTCTGCGTCTCCAACCGCGTCCCTGTGTCCCACACCCCAGCGCAGTAAACAATGATTGCTGGGCGCAGCTCTGCAAGCAAGCCCCCCTCGCTTTCCTACCCAGTGGCAGACAGTCCAGCTTCTCCCCATAGGAGTTTGGGTCCCCCGTGTCTCCCCAGAAACTGTATTTCAGAGTAATCGGGGGCTTGTCTCCCTTCGGGTTGAAAAAAAGCAATGCCTGCCGCCAGCCCAGATCACGCGCCTCCGTACCTCAGCTTTTCAGCACTTGTGCACGTCTCAATGCTCTTTTCTCTTTCCTTCTAGTTGTAGAACTTCCACTCAGCCAGCTTTTCCATGGTTCTGGGTGATAGACATTTTGTCTTTTAGTTGTAGTTTTGAGATTATTGTGCGAGGCAGTAGTTTAGGTGTTTACCTACGCCGCCATCTTGGATTCCCAGATTTCCTTAGTTTTTGCCTAATATCTTTTTCTGTTCTGGAATCCCTTCCAAAATCCTGCATTACATTTACATGTCATGTTTTCTTAAGGTTCCCATGACTATGGCAACCTTGTTTTTGATGACTTTGACAGTTTTGAGGAGTATTGGTCAAGTATTTTGTAGGATGCTCTTCTACTGGAATTTGTCTTTTTTGTTTTTTATTAGGTTGGGGTTAAGGCTTAAATGGCAGAAAGTGCCATTTTCATTACATCATAGCAAGGATACATACCACCAACATGATTTGTAACTATTGATATTGACCTTGATCACCTGGCTGAAATAGGGTTTGTCAGTCTCCTCCACTGCAAAGTTATACTCACCCTCCCCTCTTTCCTACTGTTTCCTTTGGAAGGAAGTCAGTATCTGCAGCCTATATTTGAGTGGAAAGGAAATTTTAAGGATTTGTTAAAAATTATTTTTACAAATTGGCTAAAAGTCAGAGTACCACTGGTTGCAAAGGAAGAGAAGGAAACTCCAGAAAAATTACTTGGAGCCATGTTTTAGAGGCTCCTCCATTTCACTAGCCACTGAAAGTTTTTGACCATGCATTGCTACTGAGGAGCCACTGTATCAATTGGAGATATTATCAGATCTATGCTTTAGGGAGATTAAGTGTACGACAACATGCAGAATTCAAGAAAGTAAGAAACTAAAGGCAAGAATCCCAAAAAGAGGCTATTGCAACTGTTCTGGGGAAGGTGTGAGAAGAGCCCGAAGTCAGGTGATGATAGTAAGGTGCAGGGTATAATTTGAAGAAACAATTAATGAGATTTGGCACATTTGGCAACTGATTTATTGTAGAAGGAAGAGTAAAAAATAATTTAGATGTCAAAACTGCATGACTTGGACAATGGTGGTCACTTGAACAGAAAGAGAGAAAAAACTGGTTTGGATTAGAGGATGAGTTTGATTTTAGAGTCTGTGAGCGTGAAGATTCAGGAACTCTACCAGGTAAAAAGTTGGAAATGTAAGTCTGAAGCCAAGGCTGGACAGTAGATTTGAAAATTTTTCATCTAGAGATGGAATCAAAGTTGTGGGAAATGCTACAAAGTGTGGCATTTACTAGTACTAAGGATGAAGGGAGGGCGCAGGTCAAAAAAGAAGAAAGACCAAGAGTAAAGGAGGCAGTTGTAGAGCTATTGAAGCTTTGGGTGAATGTCAGAACCAAGTAAGTTACATTCTACAAGTCACCTGCTTTTGTCTTTTTGTATAACTCAATTAAAATTTTCTGCGTTTGTCACCTTCTTTTATGCTTAGAATGTCATTTTATTCTAAATTGGAATGAACTTATTATTTTATTACTAGAGGCCCAGTGTGTGAATTTGTGCACCAGTGGGGTCCCTCAGTCTGGCCTGTGGGATTAGGCTGAAACTGGCTCTCTGACATCCCCTGAGGGGTTCCATATTGTGAGAGGGTGCAGGCCAGGCCAAGGGACCCCACTGGTGCTGATTGGGACCGGGGAGGGACACGGGAAGTTAGCCAGCTGGGGAGGGACCGCAGGAGGGCTCCAGGGCATGTCTGGCCCATCTCACTCAGTCCCGATCGGCTGGACCCCAGCAATAAGCTAAGTTACCAATTGAAGTGTCTGCCCCCTGGTGGTCAGTGCATGTCATAGTGAACAGTTGAGTGACCTTAGCATATCATTAGCATATTACACTTTGATTGGTTGAATGGCCAACTGAATGAACGGACACTTAGCATATTAGGTTTTTATTATATAGGATCAGCCAAGTGTAATGTACTTTTTTTAGTTCATCTATATTCCTGATCAAGGACCACATTAACTACTATACAATTTAGTTAGCTAGCTCTGGAAGCTGGCTTAAGGAACTTGTTACCTGCCCTGATTGGAGCATGTTTATAAGAAAACTAGAGGCCCGGTGCACGAAATTCATGCATGGGGGTGTGTGTCCCTCAGCCCAGCCTGCACCCTCTCCAATCTGGGACCCCTTGAGGGATGTCCCACTGCCCGTTTAGGCCTGATCCCAGTAGGATCGGGCCTAAAAGTAAATGCCATACTTCGTAGCATTTCCCACAACTTTGATTCCATCTCTAGATGAAAAATTTTCAAATCTACTGTCCAGCCTTGGCCTCAGACTTACATTTCCAACTTTTTACCTGGTAGTAGTTCCTGGATCTTCAAGCTCACAGACTCTAAAATCAAACTCATCTTCTGATCCAAACCAGTTTTTTCTCTCTTCTCTTTCTGTTTAAGTGACCACCATTGTCCAAGTCATGCAGTTTTGACATCTAAATTATTTTTTACTCTTCCTTCCACAATAATTCAGTTGCCAAATGTGCCAACTCTCATTGTTTCTTCAAGTTATACCCTGCACCTTACTATAATTTATTTCAAGTTCTTTTTGTTAATAGTTTGATAGCATTTAGGCCTGATAGGATCAGGCCTAAATGGGCAGTCGGACATCACTCTCATAATCCAGGACTGCTGGCTCCCAATTGCTTGCCTGCCTGCCTTCCTGATTGCCCCTAACCACTTTTGCCTGCCAGCCTGATCACCCCCTTAACCACTCCCCTCCAGCCTGATTTATGTCTAAATGCTCCCCTGCCAGCCTGTTTGTCCCTAACTGCCCTCCCCTGCCGGCCTGGGTCCCCCCCAACTGCCCTTCCCTGCAGGCCCGGTTGCCCCCAACTTCCCTCTTCTGCAGGCCTGGTCACCCCTAACTGCCCTCCCTTGCAGGCTTGATCGCCCCCAACTGCCCTCCCTTGCAGGCCTGGTCCCTCCCAACTGCCCTCTCCTGCTGGCCATCTTTTGGTGGCCATCTTCTGTCCACATGGGGGCAGCCATCTTGTGTGTTGGAGTGATGGTCAATTTGCATATTACTCTTTTATTAGATAGGACTAGAGGCCCAATGCACAAAATTCGTGCAGGAGTAGGCCCTCGCAGCCCCGGCTTAGTCCAGAAGGTCATCCAGACGTTCATTCGCTGTTCAGCCATCCAGTCAATTTGCATATTATGCTTTTATTATTATAGATAAGTTCTAGTAACTGATTTTGCATTCACTGAGTTGCATTATTTTCATTTTACATTGAATCCAATAGTTTCATTTATTTCAAGTTCTTTTTGTTAATAGTTTGATAGCATTTATTAAAATGTTCTTTTTAGTGGCTTCTGGTTTCCCTAAGGAAAATGTCTATCCTAAAATTGGCTTGATATATGTGCATATATTTATTGGTTTACTAAAATTAACCTTGATGTGGACTAAGTGGAGACAGACATATTTTATCTTTTTAAAATCAATTTTATTCTCTATTCCAATTGCTATTTTCCTAGCTTAGGTTACCACTTCTTACCTACATCACTTCAGGAGCCTTCTAACTGGTCTTCCTTCTAGTCTTCCATGGTGACTTTATTTTTTTCCGTACTATAGCCAGAGAGCTCTTTTTAAATGCAAACTGGACCACATTATCCATCTATGAAAAGTTCCTCATTTCCTTTTTAGTAGCACTTACAAAGCTCTTTATGATCATTTTCCACTCGTGCCATTAAGTTGCCACACACTATACTCCAGCCCATGCAGTAAGAGGAGAAAAAAAGGTGTAAATACTGAGAGGGAAGAGGAAAGAGGAAAAAAAGATATTATCTATCTACACAGTATATCCCAAAACATCTAAAGAAAAAGTATTAAATTTAATGAGACAGCCTTAGCCGGTTTGCTTAGTGGATAGAGCGTTAGCCTGTGGACTGAAGGGTCCTGGGTTCGATTCCAATTAAAGGCACATGCCAGGGTTGCGGTCTTGATCCCAGTGGGGGGTGTACAGGAGGCAGCCGATCAATGATTCTCTCTTATCATTGATGTTCCTCCCCCACCTCTCTCTCCCTCTCCCTTCCTCTCTGAGATCATTAAAATATATTTAAGAAAGAAAGAAAGAAAAAAGAATGCACTGGTTCTACACTGGAATGTTAAAAGGAAACATTTATTTAAAAAATTTAATGAGACAATGAGCTATATACCTACTAAAATGGCTACAATTAAAAGACAGATCATACCAAGTGTTGACAACAATAGGGAGCAAGTTGAAATTTGGTAAAATATTTGACAATTTCTTAAAAAGTTAAACAGCCCTTCATACATATTTATAATGTATATATGTCACAATATAAACACATACACACACACACACACACACACACACACATATATATATATATATATACACACACACACACACAGCATGTGGCAAAAGTAGGCTTACAGTTGTGAATACGCAAAATAGTTTATTCTTGTATTATTATTTACTAATTTCCATATTATTTTCCATATGAACAACTGTAAATCTCCTTTTGCCCGATCCAATATATACACATACACATAGTCTCCAAAAGTAACAAATGCATATGTCTACAATAAAACACTTGTATATGCCCTGACTGGTTTGGCTCAGTGGATAGAGCATCGGAGGGGTCCCAGGTTCGATTCCGGTCAAGGGCATGTACCTTGGTTGTGGGCACATCTCCAGTAAGAGGTGTGCAGGAGGCAGCTGATCGATGTTTCTCTCTCATCGATGTTTCTAACTCTATCCCTCTCTCTTCCTCTCTGTAAAAAATCAATAAAATATATTAAAAAAAAACAAAACACTTGTATAAAAATGTTCTTTATTGATAAACAGCCAAAAATTAGAAGAAAAAAACACACCAGATGTCTATCAATAAGAGAAGAGATAAGCCTTTGTGTATTTATATAGTTGAATACTACTTAGCAATATAAGGAAATAGCTTCTGGTTCATACAACAACACAGATGAATCTCACAGGCAAAAGAATCTGAAAATAAAGAGTATATATTGTATGATACTATGTATGGATATACTGGTGTGTGCACGAAGTGTGAAAACCTTTGCATTAGATGTTCATGCTCACCAGAAAGCATCCATTATAGAGGAGGTACTAAACAATCAAGTAGTCAAAATAACTCAGACATTAGCATCCTTTGGCAGCTGACACAATAGGAACATGAATGGATGGAGGTTAATCATAAGCCCAAAAACATGAACTTGAACTTACCAAGACTCTTAGATCTTATACTGCCACCTTTGAATGTCCATCCTGCCAGCAACAGAGTCCACTGCTCTAGCAGTATTTCATAGGGCGTTGTTCTTTAAGGAGATCAACCAACTGCTTGGTAGCAAGTTGACTACACTTGGATGCTCCTCTCCTAAAAGAGTCAGTGCTTTATTTTCCTAAGATTAGATACCTATTCATGGTATGAGTTTGCCCACAGAGCTTCAGGTAGTATCACTGCCTGGGGGCTTACAGAATACCTATTCTACTAATGTGGAATTCCACACAAGACAGCATACAATCAGGGAACCCGCTTCCCAGGTAAGGAGGTGCAGGAGTGGGCCCATGACTATGAGATACGCTGGTCATATTGCACACTGCAGTTTTCAGGAGAGGCTGAGCCGATAGAATGTTGGAATGGCCGTGGCAGGTGCGGTTGAAGTGTCAGCTTAGAGGCAATGCTCTGTGAGGGTGGCATGCCATCCTCCAGGATGCAGTATATGCACTGAATCAGAAAACTTTATATGGTGCTATGTTTCCAATAGAAGAATATTTGGGTTGGAACCAAGGAGTAGCTCCAGTCAACATAATTCCCAATGACTCCCTGGAGGACTCTGCTTCCCGTTTCTGCAACTCTGGTTCTTCAGGGTTAGAAGTCACGGTTCCTAAGGGGCTCACTCTTGCCAGGGGACATAGCAAGAATCCTACTGACCATAAACTATGGCTGCAGCCTGGGTCTTTTGGACTTCATGTAAGCAGTGACTAGAAAGCAAGAGTCACTATTTTGGCAGAGGTAATTGACACCGATCAGCAGAGGAGGTTAGGGCTACTGTTAAAGACAGGGAGGAACATGTGTGAAATTTATATGATCTACTTCATTACCCGTGCCCAGTTGTGACTGAATGGATTAGTGCAGCAACTTGAACCTTTTGTACTCCCAAAACACTCTCAGTATCAGCTTACTCTAGGACCCAACTAATACAATGATTATGTTGTTTGGGTCGACTATATCCTTATTAATTTTTTGTTCACTTTATCTATCTAGGTTTGGGAGATGTTTGCTAGAATCTCCTTTATTAATGTGTCTATTTATCCTGTGGTTTCGCTTGATGAAAGTCCTCAGTTTGCACGGTTCATATATGCAAGATTTTCAATTAGTATGTTTATTAAATTAACATTAGTTCTTCAACAGCACAGTTCATATTTCACTTACAGTGGTATATTAACTGTAATTGCATGAAGTGCGACCTTTACTGCTAGTTCTTCAGTCTACAAATCACTAAATAACAGATGTGTGTCATGATCAGTGACCAATTACGCCACTTCTTTCAAAGTCCATTGGGGATGGGACATTGCACATGTTATTCAGTTTAGGGACAGAGGTATCATCGTATTGTCTTCTTGTCTCCCAGTGATAAACCCACGTGACATTTTACAAGAATGGATCATTAATAGGGGAAATTAGCTAACAAAGATAAAAGTTCAGCAAAGAAACTAAACTAATAATGCTGGAAGTGAAACTTGGGTCAAATATAAATGGTATAGATGTTATAGAAGGAAAAGTTAACTGTGGAACTGTCAACACCACTGCTATTTGAGAGATTCTAGGTATACAGAGAAATTTAATGAAGACAAAATAAGTAATTGGTTATGATGAATGGCCCAGAAAAAATGACAATGGCAAAAAAACACTTCACATTAAAGGAACTCTTGGGAAGCATTTCACAACATCGAAAGCACAGAGGATAAAATGTTGGAAGCTGATTCAAACTTAGAAATATGATGATTTGCCAAGGCATAGAAAGATGCGCACTCTGCATCATAAGTTATACAAAGAGAAGCAGGCAAGCACTCTTACTTTTCTTGCTAATTAAAAACAGAGAAATAAAACACTTTAATTTTCAGTGTTTCTGTTATAAATTACATTGTGCTAAATAAATATTATTTTTTACTATTTTCATTTCCCTATTTATTTATAACTGACAATAAGTTTTTCTTAAATAAATCTTTATTGTTCAGATTATTACAGGTGTTCCTCTTTTTTTTCCCCCATAGCTCCCCTCCACCTGATTCCCCACCCCACCCCATGCCCTTACCCCCCGCCACTGTCTTCATCCATAGGAGTAAGATTTTTGTCCAAACTCTTCCCGCACCCTCACACTTGCTTCCCCTGAGAATCGTCAGTCCACTCCCTTTCTATGTCCCTGATTCTATTATATTCACCCGTCCATTCTGTTCTTCAGATTTTTTATTCACTTGATTTTTAGATTCACTTGTTGGTAGGTATGTATTTGATGTCATTTTGTTGTTCATAATTTTTATCTTTACCTTCTTCTTCTTCTTCTTCCTCTTCTTCCTCTTCCTCTTCCTCCTCTCCCTCTCCCTCTCCCTCTCCCTCTCCCTCTCCCTCTCCCTCTCCCTCTCCCTCTCCCTCTCCCTCTCCCTCTCCCTCTCCCTCTCCCTCTCCCTCTCCCTCTCCCTCTCCTTCTCCTTCTTCTTCTTCTTCTTCTTCTTCTTCTTCTTCTTCTTCTTCTAGAATACCCTTCAGCATTTCATGTAATCCTGGTTTGGTGGCGATGAGCTCCTTTAGCTTTTTCTTGTCTGTGAAGCTCTTTATCTGACCTTCAACTCTGAATGATAGCTTTGCTGGGTAGAGTAATCTTGGTTGTAGGTTCTTGCTGTTCATCACTTTGAATATTTCTTGCCACTCCCTTCTGGCCTGCATAGTTTCTGTTGAGAAATCAGCTGACAGTCGTATGGGTACTCCCTTGTAGGTAATTAACTGTTTTTCTCTTGCTGCTTTTAATATTCTCTCTTTGTCTTTTGCCCTTGGCATTTTAATTATGATGTGTCTTGGTGAGGTCCTCTTTGGATTCCTCTTGTATGGGGTTCTGTGCGCTTCCTGAACTTGTAAGTCTATTTCTTTCACCAGGTAGGGAAAGTTTTCTGTCATTATTTCTCCTAATACATTTTCAATATTTTGCTCTCTCCCTTCTTCTGGCACCCCAAAAATTCAGATGTTGGTTCGCTTAAAGTTGTCCCAGAGGCTCCTTACACTATCTTCATATTTTTGGATTCTTTTTTCTTTTTGTTTTTCTGGTTGAATATTTTTTGTTTCCACATATTTCAGATCTTTGGTTTGATTCTTGGGGTACGTTGATCTACAGTTGAGTTTCTATATATTCTTTATTTCAGACAGTGTATGCTTCATTTCTGACTGATCCTTTTCCATTTTTTTTTTGCATTCTCATTAAGCTCCTTGAAGGTCTCATCAAGTTTCTCAGCGGTTTTAAGAAGATTCTTGAGTAACCTTATAAATGTGGTTCTGAACTCTACGTCATCCAGTAGTTTGCTTTCCTCTGTTTCTTTCATTCGTGACATGTTTCTTTGTCTCCACATTTTGGCTGCTTCCCTGTGTTGATGGAGTAGCTTTGTGTGGTAGGTGATCTATAGGGGGCAGTAGCTCAGCCTCCTCCATTACATGAGGTGGATGCTCTTGGTACATCCCTTTGTGGGCTGAGTGCAAAGTCTTGGTGTAGTTAAGCCTTAATTGCCGTTGGTACACTGGGAGGAATTGACCTCCAGGCCAATTAGCTGTGAGCACTCGCTGTGTCTATAATGGAAGAACTGCTGCGCTGGAGACACGCTTATGGGGCAGGACTTGTTTCAGTGGGGCTTTGGTGCTCACTGAGTCTGCCTCTTGAATGTGTCACTTATGGATGTGAGGAGTTGAAATCTGGTGTCTCACACTGACCACTAGGTACACTGGCTTCTGGATCTCCAATGGGGTGCAGGTCAGCTACTGTCTGAGGCCACCTAGCAGGAGCTACAGTGAGAGCTACAGTTTTCTCCTCTTTGCTTGTGGTTTGGAGGTTTTGGAGCTGTCTGACCGGGGCTGCAAGTTTACTAGGTTAAGCTGCGATAGGGCAGGGCTTTCTTATGCAAAAGCCGCTGCTTAGAGCTTGGGTGGGTTTGTAGATTGTGCAGGGCGGGGTCTCAGGGTGTCACTAGGCTAGGGCGTGGCAAACAGCAATGGCTGCTAGTTAGCCGGCTCTGAGTCCCTGTCGGCAGTCCCGTGCCCCAGTGCAGTAAACAATTATTCCTGCGCGCAGCTCTGCAAGCAAGCCATCCTCACTGGCAGACAGTCCAGCTTCTCCCCGTAGGAGTTTGGGTCCCCCGCGTCTCCCCAGAAACTGTATTTCAGAGTAATCGGAGGCTTGTCTCCCTTCGGGTTGAAAAAAGCAACGCCCGCCGCCAGCCCGGATCACCCGCCTCCGTACCTCAGCTTTTCAGCGCTCGTGCTCGTCTCAATGCTCTTTTCTCTTTCCTTCTAGTTGTAGAACTTCCACTCAGCCAGCTTTCCCGTGGTTCTGGGTGACAGACGTTTTTTTCTTTTAGTTGTATTTTTGAAATTGTTGCGGGAGGCAGCAGTTTAGGTGTTTACCTACGCCACCATCTTGGATTCTCCCATCCGACAATAAGTTTTTAACCAAATTTTTTTTAAAGCAGGCTTTCTTTTATTTTTTAAAAAATATTTTTTTCATTGATTACAGAGAGGAAGGGAGAGGGAGAAAGAGAGAGAAACATCAATTGAGAGAAAATCATTGATTGGCTTCCTCTTGCACGCCACACTGGGGGATCAAGCCTGCAACCTGGGTATGTGCCCGGACCAAGAATTGAACCGTGACCTCCTGGTTCAGAGGTCCACGCTCAACCACTAAGCCACACTGTCCAGGCTTAACTAAAATTTTTGAAGGCTATGGAACAATAGCAATCTTTTTCATTGGTTATTAAAATTGCTTGCCACATTTACAGTAATTCACTCCTGTACAAAGTAAAGGACTGCCTCTGTTTCAGTTTTCCACATCTTCACCAACATGTTATTGTTTGTCTTTTCAATAGTAGCCATCCTAGTAGGTAGGTATGAAACGGTATTTCATTGTGGTTTTGATTTGCATTTTTCTAATGATTAATAATGTTGAACATCCTCTTATGTAGTTATTATCAATTTGTGTATCTTTTCTGGAGAAAAATTAGGCAAATCTTTTGCCCTTTTAAAAATTGGTTTTAATGTCTTTATTTTCCACCTGAATCTATTTGTTGCTCACCTGGTATTTTCCTAAATAGGTGAGTTAACCCATTTAAATTGATAAATTGGTCTAGATTTATATTGTTTTACTATGTAGTCTATTTTCTTGGCTTTCCCCTCACTTTTGGTATTGTACTGTAGTTCTAGTTGAAACTTTATATGACTATCTTTATGTAATGCTCTTAATATTGTCTTTAAAAACTGTCTGTTGCTTTCCTAATATATGATTGGGAAAAGAACCGGTGTCCACTGGTTCATGGGTTGACGCTCAACCACTGAGGCACACTGCTGGGCTGTCTAACGCTGCTTTAGATCGTTGTCTCCCCACAGGATGTGCTACCCAAAGGGATGTATAGATTTACTTATCCGATATTTAAATAGAAATATTCTATTTTTCAACTGACTTTTAAAAATCTCCATTTTAGGACAATGTACTTAAGGCATTAGTGCAGTATTGCATGAATATAGAAATACATAATGCATGTTTAAAACTTATTTACTGTTGGAGTGTATGGTTACAAAGTTTGGATACCATTACACTAAATACCTATGCCTTTTTAAAAAATAATTTTATTGATTTCAGAGAGGAAGGGAGAGGGAGAGGTAGAAACATCAATGATGAGGGAGAATCATTGATTGGCTGCCTCCTGCTTCCCCCTAATGGGGATCAAGCCTGCAACCTGGCATGTGTCCTTGATTGGAATCGAACCTGGAACCCTTCAGTCTGCAGGTCAATGCTCTGAGCCAAACAGGCTAGGGCAATACCTATGTCTTTTAAAGAGTTTGTTTGAGCCCTGGCTGGGTGGCTCAGTTGGTTGTAGCATTGTCCCGTTCACCAAAAGGTTGCAGGTTCAATTCTCAGTCAGGGCACATATCTAGGTAGCAGGCCTGAGCCCTGGCTGGGGTGCATATGGGAGGCAACTGATAGATGTTTCTCTCTCACACTGGTGTTTCTTTCTCTCCCTTTCTCTCTCAAATCAATAAAAAACGTATCCTCGGGTGAGGATTAAAAATAAATTTTGTCTGGGCTGACAAGGATAACTTTTAACTAGAGCTCATTTCTAGGTATAGATTTTTATACTTCAAACCCTATCCCCAAATATAAGAAGTCCCTTTTTTTTCCTTTTAAATATACACATATAAGATATTTTATTTCAAAAAGCACAAGAACATTATACAAGTTTTAAATTTACATTTTGCAATAAAAGATATCAATATAAGCATTATTTGTATAACTTCATCATGGATGGAATTTGAAACAGTGGTATAAACATGTTGCAGTCACTAAATATAGATCATCATCACAGTGAACCAAATGCATAGTTGTTATGAAATGACAAATGACCACTAAAGGATGAACTCACACCCCATACACCAACATAATAAATTAATTATAGAGATATATGTTTTCCTTTACTACATCATAAAAACTCCTCCTGACATCTCACACCAAACATAAGAAAAACACAGTTTTGGAGTTACCTTGTTGAACTAGTTCCTCCACATTCTTATACTAATAAAAATAAAGTGACTTTTTACTAATTTTTAAAGTAAATTTCATAAGCATGATTAAATTATTTGCAATGATGAAGGCAAACCACTAAGGTATTTGAATATAATTAGAAATGCCTTAGGCTGGGGGCAGCACTGAGACATATGTTTATCTACAGTGCAGAGATCTGAATCTAACTCAATAAGTGGAACTCAATATGAAATAGGTTCTTTGGCAATAAAGGTCTGATTGGCTAATGTGGGATAGTCCTTCTGGCAGCTTGAGAGCTTAACCCCAGAATTTGTGAAGTGAATATAAAAAGACTAGAAATTTAAAGTCAGTTTATCTTTGCTAAACTAGGGCTGGTCAATTAGGGCAGAAGTCGGCATCTTCTGTTGACTATCCTGGCTCAGACTTCCCAGTCAGCCAATCCATCCAACAAAGTCACATAAGAAATGAAGGGAAATGTTCTAATCACTTTATCATACTGGCAAATTTGACAAACTGAATACTGAATTTTCTGATCCTCACCTATCAATATTACAAATTGTTCAGTGAAGTTTAATCAATTTTCTGATACCTTCTCAATAATTATTCAAGTAGATTGTGATTCTGATGCCTGTTCATGCTAATTACTTAATGCAAAATCCACCTTTACTTTACATAGAAATACCAAAAAAAATCTGCCCCCAAATGTGCATCATCAATCACTTCACATATTTTTATTTGCTTGCCTTTGCTGAGCACTAAGAAAGTAGGAAAACATTTACACACATATATGACACTAGTCACTAAAGGCAAAATAAGATGATTTTTGAATGCATCTTTCAAACTCCTAACATTACTCCACATACAACAGAAGCTAAAATGGAAGATTTCAATTTATCTTCTGTCTGCTGTTTTACATCACAAGTTCTTGATAAAAGTTAAAGTTTGCACAGATTTTGGAGAGCTTGATTGTTTATAAACAGGATGGCTCAACCACAGCATGTTATAATAGGACACAGACTATTGATCACATGGCTTTTTTGGTTGTTTGTACTAGTCATAAAAATCAGTTTATGAAAAGGTTACACACAGATAACAAATGATTAGTCTTTTATAAAGACATAGGAGGTTGCAGAATCGGCTTCAATTTGATTGTCCTAATTTACAGCTGTCATGCTCTGTTCACTGAGGGAATTTTCCTTTCTTCATTCTATAGGTAGTTTACATCAGAACTGCATCAGATTTCTAAGAGTCAATAGGATGGCACCACATTACGAGATAAGTGAACTCATTTTAGAAACTTGCTTTTGGAAAATGGAAAGTATAATTTCAAAACTCAACAAAGATATTTGTGGTCAGAGGTGAGGATTATAGATAGACTCTGTCCCATCAGGGATAAATAATGAATGCACTATCCTAATACTGGCACAAATTTGCCTTAGAAGTGGCAACTCAGTCCATATAGAGATTTCATTTAATTTCTAACTGAAACAGTAAGTAGCACATTAGGGTATTTCCTTAAAAGAGAAATGACTAAAAATTTCCTTTTTTGGAAAACTTTCTCAATTACAGAATTTTCCAACTGAAGCATACTGGTTTCTACAATTCCTCTTTAGCTGCAAGAAGAAAATCACAGATTATTAGAATCTTGTCAGTGATCCAATGCTAGCTAAACTAAATCGGGGGTGGGGTGGGGACCACCAATAACAAAATTGCATATCTAACTACCATATAATAATGTCCCCAGCTGCTTGATGTGACTTCATTGATTAGGGAGATGAAATGAAATGGGACAGATTAGAAAGGGAAATAAGTTTTCTGGATATATTAGCAGAATCAGACACTTGGGGTGAAGAAGCATTTCTTTAGTGTTCTAGAACATAGAACAGAGAAGTCTATGCTCCTCTTTTCCTTTAAGCATATGTTCACTAATTGAAAGCAATACTCCATTAAGGAATATTTTATTGATTTATATGAATCTGGACACAACTGGACAAGGAGCAAAAGACCCTCCAACCCTTCTCCAGCCCTCCGAAAGGTCTCCATAATTTTGAATCAGTCTTCATTATAGTCTTCATTCGTGATTGTCCCGAGGCAGAGGTGAGGCTCATAACGATTGCCAGTTGAATCCAAATAACATCTGATTCGTTTCCTGGCTCCTAGCAATCTCTTCTATTATGCAGTGTTGTTGCCACACCAAATGGAGCTTCCGATACCTCTCATGACACAAATGAAGGGGGTTGCCCCTCCTTCAGGGAAGAAAACACACACCAACAACATGTAAGTTTGATCAAATAACTGCCACACTTTGTTGCCTAAATTAGCCTGAACTCTTGAGTTGTTTTTGAGCTGGGAGGAATCACCAGGACAGCGTTTTAAAAGAGGTATTTTCTCTTCACCTTCGATCACTAAGAACTTGATAGGTTATTTAGCTACGGAAGCAGAAATTTACTCCTAGATTATTCAGAAAATAGGTATACATGAGCATTATGGGACCTCATTTAAATGGCCAACAAGGTTTAAAATTTGAAGCAGCTTTTTTTTAGGTGGTTAGTCTGAGTGGAGCTCTAATGGCTTTTGGATTCATCAGCTCTGATTTCTGATCTTTGCATAGTAAAGGTTAGATTTGAGATGTAACACTAAGCCCTCAAATTATATTCTGCTCCTCAGAAATATTTGGTTATAGCTGTCCTTATGACACAACGAATTTGCTGGTGATTAGCACACATTTAAATCAAATTACCCCACAACAATTCTAAGGTTGCACAGTTTGTAACACTATATAACAACTAATCCAAAATGACTTAAGTTTGGCTGTTGCCAATAATGGGTAACTGTGAGATTCTCATTCCTGAGGCACTCGAGTATCTCAGCTAGTTGGGTATTTCTCAACTGCCTAATTAATGTTAAAATTCTGCTTCTTTGCACCTTTTTGGAACAAATCAGGTCTCTTATCCTCAGTCATTAACAACTTTCACAACTCAGATTTTTTTTTAAATCTTCACTTGAGGGTATTTTTCCATTGATTTTTAGGGAGAGTGAAAGAGAGAGTGAAAGAGAGAGAGAAACATTGATGTGAGAGAAACACATCGATTGGTTGCCTCCTGCACAAGCCCCGATAGGGCCCAGGCTGGGGAAAAGCCTGCAACCAAGTATGTGCCCTTGACCAGAATGGAACCTGGGACCCTTCGGTCGGCAGGCTGATGCTCTATCTACTGAGCCAAAATGGCTAGGGCTTTCTCAGATTTTTTAAATCCAAAGAGTATCTCTACAGGTCAAATGCTGTCACAATAAAAACAAATCTCTGTATGATAAAAGAGGTTCCAAACCCCATCTAGTAAGCTTGTTCATTCCAAGTAATATTAAAAAAAACCCCACAATTTCAATTAAACAGAGACAATTTATTGTATGGAGATCTAATCTTTATCTGTGTGTACTTTTGTAACCATTGTGCCTTATTTCCTCTTTCTCATACATCATGAACAGTCCTCCAGTACCTAATACCAGGAATGATATAGAAAAATTCAGATTCTAAGTATTTTGCTTTGCTAAAGCAAAGAAGGCTGATATAGTTGACTAATAAAAAGTTTCAAGTATTGCAATGGAAACAATGAATATCCATTTTAGTCTGAAGTCCCTCACTGGACATTCCAGATTTCTTTCTTTTATATATTAGTGTCAATTAAATCTAATTAATGATGAAGAATAGTTGATTAAAATGAACAGAGCATGCAAACATTAGGACAGTTGGTATCTTAAAAATTTTGGAGAAGTAGTACCTTTAATGTGACTAAATTTAAATTAAAAAAAAAAACTCTTACTTCAGGCCAGGATCTGTTTCACCATATTCATCCAAGTAAGGAGCTGGATAGGCACAGCCTCTGGCTTTACCTTCAACTAAGACCACTCTGCATTCTCTGATTCTGAAGGACAAAACAACCAACAGGAAATATTAAGTGCATGTGTGCAAATGAGAGGCACAGCCAATATCTGTTAGGAATTCAGTATAAAGACAATTATACATAAACAGACAAACTGTGTTTTGTCTAAATAAAGAGAGCAAACATTACTATGTTTGTTAAAGCTATGAGAAAGGATCACTGGATTTAGAGACATGGGATCAGTAATACTGACTGTATATACTGAAGAGAGGAAAGAGACTATCCTACTTGAGTTATAGGTACCCTAGGAAATGGTGATTGGAATAGTTTCTGTTATGTGTCCTAACCTATGAACTGGAGTGGGGAGGACGCTAAACAGAAGAATAGCACCACATCTCCCGTCGATAACCTCAGGCCAGAAAGGTCATCTAGGTAAGTGTCAAGCCTTTCCTGGTTAGAACCGACCTCCAGCAGTGCCACTTTGAAGGTACTTGGGACTCTTCAGCAGAGAAATGGAGACACACACAGGTGATAAGTACTATAGAGAGAAATTATAAAATAAACTAGGTAGTGGGTTTACTCGCTGTAGTTTTCCTAGAAGAAGAAAATAGGTGTTGGGGTTTGGCTTCCATACTGTCAATCCCCTCATCTAACTGATGCCTACAGTGATTACATATGCCACAGGTAGTGAGATATCAGTGCTTATATAAACAAAAACTATATTACACGGGGAAAATGGAAAGAAAAAGGACAAGCATCCTTCTGAATTTTATCTCACAAGAGCAACTTGTACTCTCCTTTCATAAATGAGTGACTATTGTTCTACTCTCAGTTTTTTGCCGAGAGAACCAGGGAAAACATGGTTGGTTGATAGAGGAAATGAAGAAAATGAAAATATTCAAAGGACAACCTAAAGTAACAATTTACATATACTTTAAAAATGTAAGTTTTAGGGTTCTAAATTCTTTCACTGTATCTGAGTATTATACAATTCCAGAGTAATCAATACAAAGTCTGTTATATTTAAGATTTTCCATAATCAAAATCTGAACAGCATCCTACTTAAAATTTTTTAATCTTTATTGTTTAAAGTATTACAGATGTCCCCCCTTTCCCCCTACTGATCCCCCCCCAACTCCAAACACCCCCATAAGACAGAATCCTATTTTCAAATTTTTTATTTTTTATTGGGGGGGGGAGGGAGAGGGTCCTGCCACTGCTGCTGTGCTCGCCAGCCATGAGCCTGGCTTAGGGCTTCTGGCTGAGTGGCGCTCCCCCTGTAGGAGCACACTGATCACCAGGGGGCAGCTCCTGTGTTGAGCATCTGCCCCCTGGTGGTCAGTGCGCGTCATAGCGACCGGTTGTTCCGCCATTCTGTCAATTTGCATATTAGGGTTTTATTATATAGGATATCTTCTCGAATGCAATCTCATGTGAATAACTGGTCTCTAACTTCTGATATAATTTCCTATCAACACACTGTTGCCATAATGGCCTCCAGATGGAATACAAATTCCCTAAATTCATTATGAAGCTTTCAGATCACACACTACTCACTTTAGGAAAATGCAGACTCCAGCTCCACAGTGAAGTGCATGAAAAATGCAAGCTCCAACCTCTTCCCCATTCACTGTTTCTTGGCAGCAAATGTTCTGAGAACATAGTATGGTCCCACAGAAAAGACAAAGGACAGGGTTTTTCCGCTCATCATCTGCAGACCGTGGGCACCTCAAAAGGGAAGAAAACATTCAGTATGGTGGAGAAACAAAAAAGCATGATCTATCTAGTTAGCATGAAACATGTTCCCATCACTGGTTGCTCTGCAGCAAGGAAAGATCTTAAAAAGACAAGGAAACATTTAATTGTATGATTCCTGACAGTTTTGAGCAATCGATGGGAGGATCCAAGATGGCGGCGTAGGAAACACCTAAACTGCTGCCTCGAACAACAATTTCAAAACTACAACTAAAGACAAAACGTCTATCACCCAGAACCACAGGAAAGCTGGCTGAGTGGAAGTTCTACAACTAGAAGGAAAGAGAAAAGAGCATTGAGACGTGCACGAGCGCTGAAAAGCTGAGGTACGGAAGCGCGTGATCCGGGCTGGCGACAGGCATTGCTTTTTTCAACCCAAAGGGAGACACGCCCCCCGATTACTCTGAAATACAGTTTCTGAGGAGACGTGTGGGACCCAAACTCCTACGGGGAGAAGCTGGACTGTCTGCCACCGGGTAGGAAAGTGAGGGGGGCTTGCTTGCAGAGCTGCGCACAAGAATAATTGTTTACTGTGCTGGGGCACAGGACACGGTCAGAGACGCAGAGCCGGCTAACTGGCAGCCATTGCTGTTTGCCACGCCCTAGCCTAGTGACGCCCTGAGACCCTGCCCCGCACAACCTACATACCCACTCAAGCTCCAAGCAGCGGCTTTAGCATATGAATGACTTGCCCTATCGCAGCTTAACCTAACAAACTTGCAGCTCGGGTCAGACAGCTCCAAAACCTCCAAACCCCAAGCAAAGAGGAGAAAACTGTAGCTCTCGCTGTAGCTCCTGCTAGGTGGCCTCAGACAATAGCTGACCTGCACCCCATTGGAGATCCAGAAGCCAGTGTACCTAGTGGTCAGTGTGAGACACCAGATTTCAACTCCTCACATCCATAAGTGACACATTCAAGAGGCAGACTCAGTGAGCACCAAAGCCCCACTGAAACAAGTCCTGCCCCATAAGCGTGTCTCCAGCGCAGCAGTTCTTCCATTATAGACACAGCAAGTCCTCATGGCCAATTGGCCTGGAGGTCAATTACTCCCAGTGTACCAACAGCAATCTAGGCTTAACTATACCAAGACTTTGCACTCAGCCCACAAAGGGGTGTACCAAGAGCATCCACCTCAGGTGATTGGGGAGGCTGAACTACTGCCCCCTATAGATCACCTACCACACAAAGCCACTCCATCAACACAGGGAAGCAGCCAAAATGTGGAGACAAAGAAATATGTCACGAATGAAAGAAATGGAGGAAAGCAAACTACTGGACGACATAGAGTTCAGAACCACATTTATAAGGTTACTCAAGAATCTTCTAAAAACTGCTGAGAAACTTCATGAGACCTTTAAGGATCTTAATGAGAATGCCAAAAAACTGGAAAAGGACCAGTCAGAAATGAAGCATACACTGTCTAAAATAAAGAATATACAGAAACTCAACTGCAGATCAACGTACCCCAAGAATCAAACCAAAGATCTGAAATATGAGGAAACAAAAAACACCCAACCAGAAAAACAAAAAGAAAAAACAATCCAAAAATATGAAGATAGTGTAAGGAGCCTCTGGGACAACTTCAAGCGAACCAACATCCGAATTTTTGGGGTGCCAGAAGAGGGGAGAGAGCAAAATATTGAAAACGTATTAGAAGAAATAATGACAGAAAACTTTCCCTACCTGGTGAAAGAAATAGACTTACAAGTTCAGGAAGCACACAGAACCCCATACAAGAGGAATCCAAAGAGGACCACACCAAGACACATCATAATTAAAATGCCAAGGGCAAAAGACAAAGAGAGAATCTTGAAAGCAGCAAGAGAAAAACGGTTAGTTACCTACAAGGGAGTACCCATACGACTGTCAGCTGGTTTCCTGGCAGAAACTATGCAGGCCAGATGGGAGTGGCAAGAAATATTCAAAGTGATGAACAGCACGGACCTACAACCAAGATTACTCTACCCAGCAAAGCTATCATTCAGAGTTGAAGGTCAGATAAAGAGCTTCACAGACAAGAAAAAGCTAAAGGAGTTCATCACCACCAAACCAGGATTACATGAAATGCTGAAGGTATTCTTTAAGAAGAGGAAGAAGAAGAAAAAGGTAAAGATAAAAACTATGAAAAACAAAATGACATCAAATACATACATACCAACAAGTGAATCTAAAAATCAAGTGAATAAAAAATCTGAAGAACAGAATAAACTGGGGAATATAATAGAATCAGGGACATAGAAAGGGAGTGGACTGACAATTCTCAGGGGGATGGGGGTATGGGGGTGTGGGAAGAGACTGGACAAAAATCTTACACCTATAGATGAAGACAGTGGCGGGGAGTAAGGGCATAGGGTAGGGAATCAGGTGGAGGGGAGCTATGGGGGGAAAAAAAAGAGGAACACCTGTAATAATCTGAACAATAAAGACTTATTAAAAAACAAAACAAAACAAACAAACAAAAAAAACTATACCCAGTCAACTGGGTATTATTATTAAAAATAAATAAATAAATAAAAGCAAAGCCAAAAAAAAATTGCATGATTCCTCTTTAATACTTTCCCCTAAGAAGACTTAACAAAACCAAAATCTTCTGATTAATCTATAGTAAGAAAATTTATTATTAAATATAGTATCCTGATAATTCTTATAAAGTTTGATAATTAAATATGCCTTGAGATTTAGATTTATTATATAATCTAGTCTTCATGTGACATGACCAATTTATAGTCAACGGCCTCCTCTTGATTCATGTTTAGTCAAGCTTGTGTCCTATGTTGGAGGACTGTGACAATATTTTTAAATCATAACTTGCAGTAAGGGTTCAAACACATTTCTCTCCCATTTCTTTGAGGTATTGAGATCTTTAGGATTGAAATGAGAGACTGCAGTCTTTGAGTTGATGGCCCCTTCCATCTGGAAACACAGAAAGTCTTAGGAAGAAAAAAGTGATAGAGTTGACTTACTTGAACCAAATAATACTTTGAGATCCAATCATTTTATATAGTGGCACGGTACAGCCTTGCTATAATGCCCCCAAAGGGAGCATCACTTTTTAAATTAAAGTGATAATGGTTTTATTTTAAAAAGGACCTTCCCATGCTCCTATCTCTGCTCTATACTGAACATAATGGAAACATCAAGAATTCCTTAATTTGGGCAATAAAAAGTAAATGAAACCATAGGAAAGATCCAACAAGGCTCTATTGTCTTCCATTCCTGTCTCCTGTAGATGACAGAGCTGTTTCCACTTCCAGGGGGTTGCTCCAGAACGTAATCATAGCTCTTTTTTGATAAAGCCAACATCTTCTTTAGCACTAGATAGCTGAATCCGAGTCACTAGCTATTTTATAGAGAAAAACAGCTAAAATATAATAACTGAGCGACTACATTATACTAAAGATGGCTCAGTCTTAATGTAAACTAGTGGTGACAGTAAAACTGGAAGAAATCGTAAGATTTATTTTTATCTTTACTTTAAACCAGTAAGTAGGAATATCATCCAGGAGGATCTTCGTTGTGATTAATGACTAACACTCTTTTCAGATCTTCCTAAGAGCCAACAGCATGATAGATACCTTTTAATGCCTGGGAGATCATACCTAGTCACTGGGCTTTAGGATAGCAATCCAGCCCTAAGATTAGGAAAGTCATTGAACTTAAACTGGATATAATTTTTGAAATCATCTAGCTAATTTTTTGAGGGCTGAGAGATAAAATGAATCAACCACTTCTTTAGTAGGCTGACCTTAATCTTCATGAGTCAAGCATCACGGAGCCAACACCAAGAGCAATTCTATCTGGGAGCAGAGCCTGGACTATAAACCGCCTGAGCCCTGGCTGGGCCCTTTAAACCGCCTGGCTTCATGGCTCAAAGCATTCCTTAGTCATTTTTGTAGGGCAGTAATTCACAAATTGGGCCAAAGAAAGGCTCAACATTTTAAGCTCTCAAAATGTTCCTAAACAGCAATCCCTTACTTTGTTCCTTCAAATGACAGCAAGTTATTTAACATATGATTAAGGACTACTAATCATCATCTTATACAGTAACTGGTATCCTTAAAACAAAATTAAAGAGTTAGTTGTGTTTAGTGGGAGTTCTAATTAATTTAATTTTACTAAAAAGTTTGGCTGCAGGACAATGCTTAGTAACATTACGAAACTCCTAAATGAGATTTGGAATTCTGCAATTTGGGAAAAAGATGCTTTATTACCAGTATATCATCCACGGAGTGTTGAATGGGCTTTGACTTTCAGACTATTGAGAGTCTTGCCTTTTAATTACAAGTCACTGCTAGTTTCATGTCATCATTATCAGTCTGGTTTGCTATGGGTGGTAGTGTGATGCCAATTGAATGCCAAGGATACATAATTGCATCAATAGGAATTTTGGCTTATTATTTTCAAGACATGATGTGCTGTGATTAAAATATGAAATATTCACATACCAATGGCTAAAGCAGATATGAATATAATTTCTCCACTCAGTGAGTGGTGTTCTACTTATGAATTTATGCTACTCAAGTAATTTACATCATATTATAGCAAGATAAATGTAAAATAAAAATTATTTTCAACTTTAAAGGATATTATTTTATCATAGAGAATCATGTGTTTAAGCTCATATTGCTCTCTTACAAAAGTAACTAACAGGTAATTCACCCATGGTATTAGTAATGAGTAGAATATAATCTGTTTATTTTGCTTCTCATCCAGTGCTTTTTAAAATTTTATTTGAAAGTGATTAAGTGAAAAGAAAGAGGAAGATAAAGTAAAGTTTGAGAAACACTGCTTTAGAGTAGTGTTTAATCTGACTGAAGTAGAGGGGCATGGTACCAAAAAAGGCTAAGGGGATATACTCCCTCTTTCCCTTATCCAGGCTTGAACTTGAGTTACAATGCTATTATCTGTTTTACTGTTATAATGGGATTCTATAAAGATTTTGTTTTGGGGGAAAAAAGGGTTCTTCAGTGTTTTTACTGTAATGCATGTAAAACTGTTTAAAGATAGATGAATAAACAATGATTCTTACAATGGGGGAGGGAAGGAGGAAGGGAGGACGGGAAAGAGAGAGAGCGCACTCTTATAGCTTTAAAAAAAATTGAGGAGGGATGTCATAGAAGATGGGGGAGTAGGGCACTCTAGGAACCAGTTTCTCTATGAAACAACTATTGATATGGCAAGAATTGACTGAAGCAACTATTCTGGAACTCTGGAGTGTAGATGAACACTCGCAGTGTCCAGGGGAGTACTTGACAAAGAAAGACATTGGCAACTTTCAGCGAATTGTAGCATTTTGTGTAGTGACTAGCATCCCCTACCTCCTAGACCTATAGCAGGTAGCTATGGGGGTGGCTGCCTGCAATCCTGGTGGGGCTACTGGATGGGCAATAGGAAACTCATCCTCAAAAATCAGGGTTGTATATTCTGCATGACAATTCATTGTGGGGCTGGACACAGAAATTGGTCACTGTTTCAACCACCATGGGATGAAGTAACGTCTTTGGCAATGATGGTGAAGGTATTTAAAGAGACAGGATATTCTTTTTTTCTTCTTCTCTTTTCTGTTCTTATTGGATACAGAAATTTAAGGAAATCTTTGTCAATTCGCTGGCTTTCCACAGAAATAATGATACAAAGCCTTCAGTAAACACACAAGGAATAAAGTCTTTGCAAATAGAGTAGAAAAGTCACCACTAGTAAACAGACAATGACAGCCTGTTTTATCAAGTGACAATGGCAATTACTGGGGCAGTGGGGTGGGGAGAGAATCTGATTTCCAGAGTTACTAAATCATAATATTCAAAATGTTTACTTTTCAACAAAACTTACAAAACTTAGGAAGAAACCCAAACATTTATGATTAATTGATTTTCAATGTGGCTGCCAAAACTATTCAATGGTGGAAAATAGTATCTTGAAAAACAGTGGTGGCACCAACTGGACCCTTGGATGAGGATTAAATAAAAAACAAAACAAAACAAAAAACCCTAAATCTAACAGATAAAACGATAAACCTATTAGAAAAAAACATAGGAATAAATCTATATGACCTCATATATGGCAATAGATTCTTTAGCACTGACGCAAAAAGCCCAAGCAAAAAAGGAAAAAACAAATAGAGAAAATGGACTTTTATGAATCAAAGGACATTATGAAAACACAACCTATAGAATGGGATAAGTTACTTTCAAATTAAAAATATGATTAGGGTTTAATGTTCAGAATATATAAAGAGCTGTTAACAACTCAACAACAAAACAGTCCAATTATAAAATTGGCAAAGGACTTAAACATATACCAATGTCCAAAAAGCACATGAAAAGATGTCTGACCTCACTGTCATTAAGGAAATGTATATCAAACCACAATGAGCTACTATTTTACACCCACTAGAATGGCTTTAATTTAACAACAAAAAAAATAGTGTTGGCGAAGATATGGAGAAATAGGAGCCATTGTACATTGCTGGTGGGAATGTAAAAATGGTACAGTTGTGGAAAAAAGTTTAGTGGTTCCTCAAAAAGTTAAACAAAAGATTGCCATAACGACCCAGCAATCCCACACTTAAAAACAATTACTGGAGAAAAATTAAAATACATGACCACACAGAAACTTGTAAATGAATGTTTATAGTAGCATAATTCATAGTAATCAAAAGGGGGACACAATTTTAAATTCCCATTAATGGATGAATGCATAAAACAATCTGATATATGCAATGAAATATTTCTCTAAGAAACAAAAAAGTACTGATACATGCTACAACTTGGATGAAACTTGAATACACTATGCTAAGTGAAAGAGGTAAGACACAAAAGGTCATATAGGGTATGATTTCTTTTATTAAATACTAGAGGCCCAATGCACAAAATTTGTGCATGGATAGGGTCCCTAGTGGCTGCTGGTTGCCGGATGCTGGCTAGGGTCTGCCTTCATTCCGTGCTGCCCTCTGGTGGTCAGTGCATGTCATAGTGAACAATTGAACTCCCGAGGGGACACTTTGCATATTAGGCTTTTATATACATTGACTAGAGACCCACTGCATAAAATTCATGCACTTGTAGTGAAGCATCCATCTTATATAAAAACTGCTGTTTGAAATTTTAACCCTGCTATTTTGGCTTCTGTAAATGCTTGCTTGCTTAAATAATAAGGAAAATAAGACTACTCCCATTCCAGAGAGGCTGTGGACTATGCCCCAGACAGAGTTGTCAGTGCTGACACCAGGCCAGGCCTTGAGATATGGTCTCATGGCCCCTTCCTAGCATGTAGGCCTTCTTTTCCAGAAGGCCTGGAAGTCTCATTCCAAATTTGGGAGACAAAAGAGCTAGGAAAAGTATAAATAGAAAAGGTTTCCTACATGTTGGTGGCGGTGGTGGGGGGAGCCCAGAATTTGAAAGGCACATTATTCTCTGGCCCTGCCCTTAATAAAATGTAACTCCCTTTCTCTAAGCATGGCTTGTTTTTTTTTTCCGGTCTTCTGTAACAGTAGGGTCCCTAGTGGCTGCTGGCCAGGACCTCCCTCCCTTCCCCCAGCTGGCCCGACCATGGTCAAACTTCCAGAAGAACTCTGGTCGAGGGGACAATTTGCAAACTATGCTTTTATTATATAGGATATCCAGAATAGGCAAATCCACAGAGATAGAAAGCAGATTATTGATCACCAGGGGATTAGAAAAGAGGGGAATGGGGAGTAATTATTTAATGGATACAAGGTGTTTCTCTAGGGTGATGTTAGAGCTTTGAAACTAGAGAGAGGTGGTGGTTACACAATTATTGTAAATACTAGAGGCCCGGTGCATGAAATTCGTGCACGGAGGTGTGTGTCCCTTACCCCAGCCTGCACCCTCTACCTAAACAGGCAGTCGGACACCCCTCTCACAATCCAGGACTGCTGGCTCCCAACTGCTTGCCTGCCTGCCCTCCTGATTGCCCCTAACCACTTCTGCCTGCCAGCCTGATCACCCCCTAACCACATCCCCGATTGATGCCTAACTGCTCCCCTGTCAGCCTGGTTGCCTCTAACTGCCCTCCCCTGCAGGCTTGGTCACCCCTAACTTCCCTTCCCTGAAGGCCTGGTCACCCCCAACTGCCCTCCCCTGCAGGCCTGGTCACCCCTAACTGCCCTCCCCTGAAGGCCTGGGTCCCCCCAACTGTCTTTCCCTGCAGGCGTGGTTGCCCCCAACTTCCCTCCTCTGCTGGCCTGGTCACCCCTAACTGCCCTCCCCTGCAGGCTTGATTGCCCCCAACTGCTCTCCCTTGCAGGCCTGGTCCCTCTCAACTGCCTTCCCCTGCTGGCCATCTTGTGGCGGCTATCTTGTGTCCACATGGGGGCAGCCATCTTGTGTGTTGGAGTGATGGTCAATTTGCATATTACTCTTTTATTAGATAGGATAGTAAATGCCACAGAATTATACACTTTATCATGGTTAATTGCATGTTATGTGGTTTTCGCTTAGAGCAGTGGTCAGCAAACTGTGGCTTGTGAGCCGCGGTTTGCCGCTCTGTTGACTAATGAGTTTGCTGACCACTGGGATAGGGGCTTAATCACAAGGAACAACAACAGCCTGTAATTATTGGAATCGAGAGTCTAGGTCAGTGGTCGGCAAACTCATTAGTCAACAGAGTGGCAAAACGTGGCTCGCGAGCTGCATGTGACTCACGAGCTACAGTTTGCCAACCACTGACTTAGAGGAACCAGTTAGTGACCCTGAAATGGCAGGAAACAAGAGTATCCCCAAGAAAAAGAGAAAATTTTCTTCAAAGGAGGAACCACTCAGTAGTGGACCTGAAGAAGTAGCTGGTAGCAAGAGTAGCAACTCTTAAGAAAAAGAAAAAGCACCTAGAGCTATGCCAGGAAGATTAGAATAGATACTACCCTGGTGGGTTATAATCACCCACAATGCCCCATCCTGATATCCCAATAAAAAGAAATTCGTAAGAGTTAAAAAAAAAAGTTTGTTAGTGGTGGTGTATATATCAACTGCAAGCTCAAACAAACTTTAAATATATATTTCTCTATCTCTTTTTTTATTGATTTCAGATAGGAAGGTAAAGGGAGAGAGAGATAGAAACATCAATGATGAGAGAGAACCACTGATTGGCTGCTTCCTGCATGCCCCCCAATGGAGACCGAGCCTGCAACCCGGACATGTACCCTTGACCAGAATCGAACCCGGGACCCTTTAGTCCGCAGGCCAACACTCTATTACAAACTGGCAAAGGAAAAACATATTTCTTCTTACCTGAAATGAGAAGCTTGATTTAGAAGGCAGCTATAATCATCAGGAAGCTCTATCAAATTATTTCTTTTTCTGGGGTACCTAAAAATACAATTTAAAAGGCAATTTTATTAGAAAATAAGCCCAGATCAAAAATTGACCAATAAGAAAGAAAGTCTTGAAAATAACAAAAGGACCCATACTTGCAGTATTTCCCACTGCTACTAGATTAAAGCCAAATTTCTCAGCCTAGAATTCCAAATCCTTCGTCATCTAGCTTCCTTTCCAAACTCAACTTCCTAAGACTAAATTGTTTCAGCTAGATTTCTATACTATCTAGGAAGGAAACATAAAATAGTGGTTAAAAATACAACCTTTGAAATCAGACAGACTTGGTTACAAATCCTAAATTCTCTGAGACCTGATAAGTCACTGAACCTAAGACTATATTTCCTGATCTGAAACGGAGGATGAATATATTATATTTTCTTAATCATAAGACATACCATCGATTTAATAACACTTTTTTGGGGGGGTCATAAAAGACTCATGTTGATTTAAGAAATGTTATACGGATATCAAGGAACCTCATTGAGCTGTTGAGGACTCAATAAGACACTGAAATGAAATATAATATACTTAGGACTTGAAGCATGTTTGCAAGTTATTATACATTATCACCATACTAGATACAACAAAAGCCTTGCTTGCATGCCTTGGGGAAGGTCATCTGAATTACATGGAATTCTCTTTTCAAACCTCAAGCAATTTAAATTCTCTTAATTCCTTCTATGTTCAGCTAAAAATTATTTCCTCTAAGACTAATCTTGTGTCATTAAGAATCTTTTACTCTTTAAATTTCTATAGCATTAACAGTATATTTCATATACAGGGGTGGGCAAAAGTAGGTTAAATTACCAGCCATCATTACATAAAAAATAAATCATAAGTAAGGATACAATATAATAAGACAAATAATATAAATAAATAACACAATAATCTATAATAATAAAAGCATAATATGCTAATTAGATAAGACGTCCTTCCAGATAAAGCTGGAGCTGCGAGGGCTAAGGTGGCCACTGTGGCAGGTGGGGGCCGAGCCTCTTGCATGAATTTCGTGCATTGGGCCTCTAGTCTATAATAATAAAAGTGTAATATGCTAATTAGATCGGACAACCTTCCAGATGAAGCAGGGGCTGTGACGGAAGCCCAGGTCCCAGGTGCCAGAGGGAAGCAGGTGCTAGCAGCCAGGGGAAGGAAGACCTACTCTTGCACAAATTTCAAGCATTGGGCCTCTAGTTAATAAACAATAATACAAGAATAAACTGTTTTACATACTCACAACTATAAACATACTTTTGCCCACCCCTGTATTACACTTTATCTTATTTATATCTTGAATTTATGTATATAATTTGATTATAAACTACACATTACAAAGCTGTATGTGTTATGTCTTTTAACTCTCCTGGAGTATTTAGTACCATGCTGGGGAAATAGCAGATTTCTAAAAGGTACACAATGAATTAAAACAAAGGAAAAATGGTATGAGATTAACTAGTCCTAAAATATGTATGTACTCATCTTCTAAACTTTTCTCTACTTTAAGATCGTTCTTTTCTTGGTAATGTGAATACTACTGCATCTGAGCACAGGAGCTGGATCTGTAATCTCTAAATCACTAAAGCTGGGTTAAAATAGGTTAAATTACTAGCCATCATTACATAAAAAATAAATGGATAGCATGTGCACATTTACAAGGAAGGTGAAAGAGTTCAAAAGGTGAGAAAAGATGAAAAAAGAAGGTGACAAATGTACATTGTCTCTGAGTGTTTGCTTTAGTCATAGAAAAATGGTACTGGTGTTAGTACTTAAGGCTGGGGGGCGAGGGGGTTCAACTCCTCTGCTTGCTTATTGATGCAATTCAATTTAAATAAAAATTAGACATTGTATATAATACACAGAAGATAAGCATGCAGTTCTGGCCCTTGTTGAGTTTACTGCTAGTGATGTAGTGTACTGGCAGGTACACATGTACACATACGTCAACACACATGAGACGATATATTAGGATGGGCTTTTTGGAGGAGGGGATATTTGAATTAGTCCTTGAGGAAGATGTGAATTTTGATTGAGCCATAACTTGAGGGAGAAAGGAGGGCTAAAGAAGTTTTGTTGAGCTGAAGCATTGTCCAGTTCTCCATCAGGAAGGACACTGGTGTTGAGGAGAATATAACTCCACATCTTCCAGTGCTTTGACAAAACCTCAGATGCATGGCCAGAAGGACCCATACTTGCAATCCATAATAGAAGGTCACGCATCTGAGATTTCATATTGTTGGAATCAGCTTTCTATAAGTTTGGTGTGGCTGAACCAAGAAAGAAGGCATATGCAGATTTCTACAGAAATTATGATCCCTGTAGGAGATGAGGAAGGCTGGTATCTTTCAGAGTACAAAGTGATCTTGGAATGTAAAAAATTTCTTTGTGTTGAATTCCATGGAAGTTAATGATCTGCGTTCCTGAACTAAGAAACATGAATATCTGAGCTAAGGAATAATTTCTCTTGATAACTAAACAATTAAGAAATACTAAAAAAAAAAAAAAAAAAAAGTTTTGTTGGGTAATCTAAAACCATATAGGTAAGAAGGGAAACAGTTCTATTTATATCTTTATATATTACTGTATTCTCAAAGGAAAAAAAATAGTTTATAGGAATACTGTCACTACCATCTGATGGCTCCAAGATGTCATCCCTTCCTTTCCCTTTTGTTGTTTTTAATCCTCACTCAGGATGTTTTTTCCATTGATTTTTTGAGAGTGAAAGGGAAGCAGGGTGGGGAGTAGGGGTGCAGTGGGGGGTGGGTGGGGTTCAGGCAGACATTCACACAAATGAGAGAGACACATTGATTGGTTGCCTCCCACGTGCGCCCGACCTGGGGGTAATCGAACCTGCAACCCAGGTGTGTGCCCTTGCCTGGGAAGCAAACCCAAGACCCTTTGATGGGCGGGCCGATGTGATAATCTATCGACTGAGCAACACCAGCCAGGACCTCTGCCTTTTAATGGACTTGCACTAGCTTAAGGAAGAGGAGCTGGTGGGCATCAAACTATTTGGGAAAAAGCCAGTCAGTCCAAGTGAAAACAAATGTAGAAATAATCTGATTCCTGGCAAAGACCTACAGAACTGTAGGAAACAAGGTACTAAGTGAGAATGAAAACAGCTCATCAAATCAACTAGTTTTGGAAACATAACTTGTAGATGGGGAGAAAAGTACTAAAAAACAAAACCAACCTGACTATGGTGCTTTTTTGCTTCAAGCAGTTCAGTAAGGCAGGATCTGCACACCACCTGTATGAGGAGCAAAGAGAAAAAGCAAAAAGGTCATCACAACTTTAGTACAATAGTCACCATTCAGCCATTCTCTCTAAATCTTTCTGTTCCTTCTTTCCAAATTCCTTCTTCTAGACTTCTTTTATTTTATATCTTGTCCCCCTTCTCCCCTACTTTTTTTTATATCTCCCTATTTATTTTTCCCCTCTTTTGATTAATTTCTTTTTTAAAGGGTTTATCACTCAAAGTCCTACTAAGAAAACAAAAACCATTCTGAGTACTTCAATAAGAAGGACTTTAATCCCAGGAATTGGTAATAAAGATAATAGAAGGGCCAACCAGGAGACAAAAAAAAAAAAAAAAAAAAAAAGCAAGGCAACCCCCAAATTAGCCAATAACCCCTCTTAGGCTGGAGGAAGAAAAGGAAATAATGGTATTACTGAAGCAGCGGGGCTAGGGTCATCAGTGGATAATGGAACCACAGCAGCCTTGTCTGGTAGGAACTGGAGCAAGAGAAGAGCTACAGCCACTGCCAGAGATGCCCCACGAGGCAGAGAGAGGCAGTCTAAGTACTCAGGCTTTTCTCATACTCCTGGCTTCCATTATCCTGCCAGTGTCTCCCACTGGCTAAACACAGGCAGAAGCCAACTGACAAGGAAGGGACACTGGAAAAACCTGCAGGGGTCAGTCTCCTGCACTACAGAGCACAGGATGAGAAAGGGCTTTGAGGCAAACAGGGTCAGGAATGGTACATAAGGCAGGACTTTCTGTTTCAGAGTTAAGTTTTTATCATTTGACTATCCTAGAATTAGCAAATGCAAAATGCATCAATTCCAAGAATATAAAAGTAAAATTAGTATAACCTACTTGTGATTATTTTACTCAACACAAAGCAGATACTGATTTTTTTTTTTACCCATTTTGATTCATTTTTAACACACTGAATATCTCGTGAAAAATGAGGAAACACAGAAAAGAACCTAACAAGAGATGAAAGCACATAAAAAGATGACAAAAGACAGGCAGACATTCACACAAATCCTGACAGGGGCATGGAAGGGCAAAAAACATTGATTAAAGAAAAAGGCAGACAATTAAAGGTAATAAAGGAAGTAAGAGTCTCATGGAGGTAAGAGTAACACAGTGGAAAATGACTGAATATGGTGGCAGCAAAGATAAAAGTAGGAGATTGCAGGTTAGAAGGGAAAAGAGTGATCAAGAAGACCAATAAGTAATGAGGAAGAAAAAAGCTTTTCTGAAAGCAAGACACACTTCTTGCAGGGAAATGTAACTGATACATTTTTTATCTACCAAATGACTTTCTTTCCCCCTACTAGTAAGTCACCCTCCTCAGTTGTGTGCTATCATGTGAGATGTGCTACTGTTTTGGTATAGCCCCCAAATGCGGTTCTTTTGTATGCCTGCTGGCAACATGGCTTTTACTAACACTCCTCCCCCCTTCCCCCCCTCCCAATTTAAAACTGGGATGATAAGACAGTAGCTCTGGGGAAAATAAGTACAATGAATGGTAATCATGGTGGAACAAGTAGAAATTCCAGCTGCCTATGGCTTAGTCTTACCCCCTTAGTCTATCCCCAATTCCTTTAGTGGGTGAATTAGGAATCACCTATATTTTTGCCATCGTCAATCAATGCTAATCAATTTAAAAGCTAGCAAGTAATTTTAACTTTCCTAAACTGTATAATAACTCAACAATGATATTTTGTCCCTACAGTACCTCTGGAGGAAGGGTTTTACAGTATGCCAATATTCCTGGAAAAGCAGGAACAAATTTGTGGGTAAAGATAGATAGCTACAGAGTGCACTGTACTCTCCTTCTGTAGAATCTGCAAGAGAATAAAAATACATTTAATAAGCACATTATTCTTTCCTGGTCAACCTGTTAATAGAGGTTTTTCATTGTTTATGTTCATTTCTATACTCTTTCTATACAGAGTGTATTTTGTACTCTATAAAATGCTATAAAAGTGATCCTTTTAAAACACAAATCTGGTGAAGTCATTCTCCTGATCAGATGTCTCTAATGTTAAACCACTACATGATATGAAATACAAAGTCCTTATTGTGGCATAAAGACCCTACATGACCTGCCCCTGGATGCCTCTTAGACCTCATTTTTATCACTCTCCCCTTGCTCATTATGCTTAAGCCACACTCTTCTTTTTATTATTCTTTGACTGTCAAGCAAAGCATTTGCATTAATTGCTGCTTCTGCTTAGGAAAACTCTTTCTTCAACTCTCGGCCAGTTCAACCCAGTTCTATTTTTTCAATGTCTCTTTGCTCAATGTCTCCTCACAGAAAACTCTTCCATTATTATTTTTCTTTGCAGTACTTACCACCATTTGACAAGTTTATCTGTCTATTTATATTTGGTCTCCTCCCGATAAAAGAAAGAACTTTAACTATGATATTACAACACTAAGTTAATACATGATTTTTTAAAACTGCCAACAACAGATCAGTAATGGTAACTACTTGAAAAGTAGCATCCTATTTTACATAGAATCAGGACAAACCTAGGTTCAATAAACCCTACTAAACTGAGTTCAAAACAAAGAAACTGATAGCCAGAAAAGCGGACCTGGTCAGTTTAATCTCAAAGGATAAAAGGAAGAATCTACAAGCAATTTTGGTGACTCTTCCAAAATCATACAAGTGCTCTGATTTTTACCTATACAAAGCCACAAGGAAGCCTTCTCGACATTGATCTAGATTTAAGGCAAGTAAAGGAGAAAATGCCTTTGTTAAATATATATAGCCTTGGTTTAATACTGGAGACCTTTCCCAGGAGCATTTTAATTCTTTTATAAAATAGACATATGTTGAAAATTTAAACAACTGAGTGTACAATAAAGTTTTCCTTCTACCTAGCCAAACAGTTCTCTTCCCTAAGAGCAACCAATTTTCCAATTTCTTGTATATCCCATCCTATCAGTTATATTCTGCATCAGGCATTTTATAAACTCAAGCTGTACATAGAAAGGACTCATGAGTAGATTTTGTAGATTATAAAGCTAATCTGGTTTTCGGTCTGACTTTTAACCTAACACCAGGGCAGGGATACTGATAAATGAGGTGGGGAACACTAGAATTAACGTTTTTTGTATGCTCTCCCCTTGTATTCTTGAGGCCGAAGGTAAGATAAAATAGCCTCTCATTTACTACTATGATTTCATTTTTCTACTTACTGGTAAACAGGTCTTCAGGTGGAGTTACTCCAAGTAAATAGTGGAAGAACAATGCAGCACAACGAAGGTAAGGGGTGATGCCATTCTTCAGTGAGACCCACAAATACCAACCAGGAATATCACAGCCAACATAGCTAAGAGGCAATGATTTCAGAACAGAACAGAATACTAATGAGCCTAAAACCCTAGATTTTAAACAGACCCCCTTTCAAAAACATAGCTAAGCATTTAAATAATTTTTATCCATTTAATTTTTAAACATTTAAAACAAAATATTTAACTAGCTATAGCTTCAGACTATAAATCTAATAAATTCCTAAAGAAAATCACAGGTGACGTCAGAGGAATGGTAGCGTAAGAGATTCCCTTCGTCTCTCCCCTTGAAATTTCAACAATTTGAACAGCTATCTCAACAAATGATTCCATGCTCAAAGCACAAATACACCTGAGAAATCCACACCCTGAAACACCTAAAGATGGGCAAGTAGAACAAAAGGGGAAGGCAAAAGGGAAAGGGGCTGATACGAGCCAGACATGCTCAAAGTGGGGCTCTGTTGAAGTGTGGAGGAATACAGTGGTGGCTGACATTCCTTTTAGCCAAGAGGAGACTCAATGGGCAGGAGTGAGCAATACAAGCTGTGGCTGAGCTGAGAGACCTAAGCAAAGAGATATACAGTACATGGTAGTATGGCCATGATTGTCAAGTGGTTGGCATTTCAGATGGAGAAACAAAGCCATGGAGCTTGGCCACCTTCCCTTAGTCTCCCCTTGGCCTCTAGAGCAGCGGTCGCCAACCTTTCGGACCTCACGGACCACCAGTGGTCCGCAGACCACCAACTGGCAACCGCTGCTCTGAAGGTTTCCTTAAACCAGCAGTCGCCAATCTTTTGGACCTCACAGACCACCAGTGGTCCACGGACCACCAGTTGAGGACTGCTGTCCCAGAGCATGCATGCCTCCCTTTGCCCTTGGCATTGGGTTGCATAGCACATTATCTGCGAGCCTGAGAACTAGCACTACCCATTTCTCCCTGAGTGAAGGGTGCACTCGGTGACTGGTCCCAGGGAGGGGACACAGGGGGAACCCTGTGGAGGCCCAATGCATTGCAGCTACACGGCAGCCAGAGACAGTGGTGGTGGGTTGACACTGGTTTCACAGAGCTAACAAAAAAACTTGTGATTCAGCGCCACCAACTGGAAAAGAATAGAAAGACCTCTTCATATTAATCTTGAAGTGCCACTCATACATTGATGTCTAGACAGGAAGCAAATAACCAAGGTAGTAAGGCAGATAGAAAATGAAAAATCTCCAGAAAATACACTTAAAGACATGGAAATCTGTGACATAAATGACAGAAAATTCAAGATTGCAGTTCTGAAAATACTCAGTGAGATGTGAGAAAATACAGACAGACAATTTAGAAAACAACTTAATGAACAAAACCACTACTTCATCAAAGAGATTGAAACTTTAAAAAAGAACCAAAAAGAAATACTGGAGTGAAGAATTAAATAAAATAGATCAAGAATAAACTGGTGCCCTAGCAGGTTTGGCTCAGTGGATAGAGTGTCGGCCTGTGGACTGAAGGGTCCCAGGTTCGATTCCAAGAAAGGGCACATGCCCAAATTGTGGGCTCGATCCCCAGTGGGGAGTGTGCTAGAGACAGCCAATGGGTGATTCTCTCTCATCACTGATGTTTCTATCTCTCTTTCTCTCCCTCTCCCTTCTTCTCTGAAATCAATAAAATATATATTAAAAAGAATAAACTAGTGAGCACAGAAAATAGAGTAAATCAAATGGAAGAAAGGATCTGTGATGTAGAAATCTAGAAATGACACAAAGGTAGAGAGAGACATGAGAATTAAAAAGAAAGAAAGAAAGGAAGGAAGAGCTCTACAAGAACTATCTGACTATATATTTCAAAGCCTAAGCAACTGTTATGACCAAACGACCAGTAGACAGGTCACTATGATATGTACTGACCACCAGGGGGCAGACGCCCAAAGCAAGAAGCTGCTCCTGGTGGTCAGTGCACTCGCACAGCCAATCTCCTGTGGCCCCTCCCCCCCGGTGGCTGACCAACCTCCCATGGTCCCTCCCCCTGGCCGGTCCCCCGATAGGCCTTGATCGCTGGCCAGGCTGAGGTACCCCACCCATGCACAAATTTGTGCACCGGGCCTCTAGTAGAAGAATAATAGGCATAATAAGAAAGAGAGGAAGAAAGGAAAGAAAGCCTATTCAAACAAATAGTTGATGAGAATTTATCAAATCTATGGAAAGAACTAGATCCTCAATTCCAAGCAGTAAACTGAATGCCTAGTTACCTCAATTCAGAGGCCTTCTCCAAATCACATTGTATTAAAACTTAAAAATTAATGACAAAGAATTTTCAAGGCAGCCAGGGAAAAGAAAGTAACCTATAAAGAAAAGCCCACTAGGTTATCATTGGACTTCTCAGCAAGCCAAAAGATAATGGAACCAAATATTCAAACTACTGAAAGAGAAATATTACCCACCAATAATAATATATTCAGAAAACTTATCCTTTAAATATGAAGGAAAAATAAAGACTTTTCTAGACACACAGAAGCTGAGGGAATTCATTGCCAGAAGACCTATATTGCAAGAAATACTCAAAGAGGTTTTTCTACCTGAAACAAAGAACAAAAGGTCACAGGCCGGCTGGTGTGGCTCAGTAGTTGAGCAACGACCTATGAACCAGGAGATCAAGGTTCAATTCCTGGTCAGAGCACATGTGCGAGTTGCAGGCTCAATCCCAAGAGCGGGGCATGCAGGAGGCAGCTGATCAATGATTTTTCTCTCATCACTGTTGTTTCTCTCTCCCTCTTACTTCCTCTCAGAAATCAAAATAAAAAAGTATGTCTTCTTGATATAGTGTCCCCATTATCATTATAAAATGTTCATCTTTGTCTCGTTACCTTTATTATCTTGAAATCTACTTCATCAGATATAAGTATGGCTACACCTGCTTTTCTGTGTATGTTATTTGCTTGAAGAATCATTTTCCACCTTTTCACTTTGAATCTAGATGCGTCTTTGCAGCTTAGATGTGTCTCTGAAGGCAGCATATGGTGGGTTTTGTTTTTTGATCCAATCTGCTATTCTTCTTGCCTGTTTTTTGGTAAATTCAGTCCATTTACATTTAGGGTAATTATTGATGTGTTCCTGGTCCCCCAAGGGGACTGGGAATTGAAGCCGTGACCTCTTGGTTCACAGGTCAACACTCAGCCACTGAGCCACTATGGCTGGGCAACAGTTCTTAATATACATGCACCCAATCAGGGAGCACCAAAATATATAAAGCAACTACTCATAGAACTAAAGGGAGAAACAGACCAAAACACAATCGAAGTTGGGGATCTTAATATTCCATTGACAGCTCTAGACAGATCATCCAAACAGAAAATCAACAAAGAAATTGGTCCTTAAATTAGACCAAATGGACATAATTGACATTTACATAGTCTTTCATCCAAGGACATCAGATAATACATTCTTCTCTAGATAATACATGGAACATTATCAAGGATAGACCATACGTTGGGCCACAAAACTAGTCTCAGCAAATTCAAGATGATTGAAATTATACCAAGCATATTCTCTGACCACAATATTTTAAACTTAGAAATCAACTGCAAAAAGGAAGTAAAGAAGCCTACAAATTTGTGGAGATTAAATAACATATTACTAAAAAATTGAGAGCCCAGAAATAAAACCACAGGTATATGGGCAAATACTTTTTGGATATTTTTCCATTGATTTTTAGAGAGAGTAGAAGGGAGAGGGAGAGAAAGAGAGAAACACCGATGTCAGAGAGACACATCAATTGGTTGCCTCTGGCATGCCCCGGACCAGGGACAGGAACCTGCGATCGAGTACGTGCCCTTGACCAGAATTGAACCTGGGACTCTTTGGTCTGCAGGCCGACGCTCTCTCCACTAAGCCAAACCAGCTAAGGCATAAGCAAATACTTTTTAACAAAGGAGCCAAAAACACACAACGGAGAAAAAAAAGCCTCTTCAATAAATGGTGCTGGGAGAATTGTAAAGCCACACGCAAAAGAATGAAACTAGATAATAATTTGTCCCCTTGTACAAAAATGAATTCAAAATTAATTAATTAATTATAAAGACCTAAATATAAGATCTGAAATATAAAGTACATAGAAGAAAACATAGGTATATACTAAACATATTGACCTGGGCCCTAGCTGGTTTGGCTCAGTGGATAGAGTGTTGACCTGTGGACTGAAGGGTCCCAGGTTTGATTCCGGCCAGAGGCACATGCCTGGGTTGCGGGCTCGATCCCCAGTGGGGGACATGCTGGAGGCAGCCGATCAATGATTCTCATCATTGATGTTTCTCTCTCTCTCCCTCTCCCTTTCTCCCTGAAATTAATAAAGAAATATTAAAATAATAATAATAATAAACTTATTGACCTGGGTCACAGAGAACATTTTATGAATTTGACCCCAAAGGCAAGGGAAGTAAAGGCAAAAATAAATGAATGGGACTATATCAAACTAAAAAGCTTCTGCACAGCAAAAGAAACCACCAACAAAATAAAAAGGCAACCAACTGAATGGGAGAGGATATTTGCAAACAGCAGTTCTGACAAGGGGTTAATATCCAAAATATATAAAAAACTCATACAACTCAACACCAAACAAAAAATTCAATTAAAAAATGAGCAGATAACCTGAACTGATACCTCTCCCAAGAAGACATATAAATGGCCATCAGATATATGAAAAGATGTTCAACTTCACTAGCTATTAGGGAAATGCAAATCAAAACTACAATGAGATACTACCTCACACCTGTTAGAATGGCTATTATCAACAAGACATGTAATAGCAAGTGTTGGAGAGGTTGTGGAGAAAAAGGAACCCTCATTCACTACTGTTGGGAACGTAACCTAGTACAGCCACTTGGCAATTCAATAAAAAACTAAAAATAGAGTTACCATATGACACAGCAATCCCTCTTCTGGGTATCTATCTAAAAAAACTTGAAATAATTTATTTGCAAAGATTTATGCACCCCTATGTTCATTGCAGCATTATTCATGGTGGCAAAGAAATGGGGACAACCAATGCATCCTTTTTTAGAGGATGGATAAAGAATATATGGTGCATATATACTATGAAATGTTACTTAGCCATAGGAAAAGATGAAATACTGCCATTTGTGACAACATGCATGGATCTTGAGAATATTATGCTAAGTGAAATAAGTCAGTAGAAAAGACTAAGAACCGTAAGATTTCACTCATATATGGGATATAAAACTGAAACTCATAGACACAGACAGACAATGGTATGGTGGTTACCAGAGGGAAGGAAGTGAGAGGATAGTAAAGGATAAAGGGGGCCAAATATATGGTGAAGAAATATAACTGTACTTTGGAAGATGGGAACACAATGCAATATACAAATCATATATCATAAAAATGTACACTTGAAACCTATATGACCCTATTAACCAATGTCACCCCAATAGATATAATAGAATTAAAATTAAAAAAAAGAAATTACAAATCCTGCACCTTTAATCATTTGTCGTTTTAAGACAAAGAACTACTTTCTTCTTTTTCCTAACCCTTATAATGAAATATAGAGCAGATACATTTATCACTAACCAAAGTAGCTAGGTGAGCTAAAACAAAATTAATAATTTCCTGATTTCTGTATTAAAATTAACTGGTGATTTGTAGAACAGTAAACTATTCTATACGATACTGTAATGGTACGACACAAAGAGTGAATATAATGTAAACTATGGACTTTAGTTAATAACAATGTATTAATATTGGTTTATCAAATTTACCACACTAAAGCAAGATTTTAATAATAGGAGAAATTATTAGAGGGAGGGAATAAATAGGGAATGCTGTACTTTCTGTTAAATTTTTCTGTAATCCTAAAACAGCTCTAAAAAATAAAGTCTACTAGGAAAAAGTAAGAAAAAATAAAGTCTACTAACATTAAAATAAACATACACACACATTCAGAAAATAAAGTTAACCTCTAATTTGTTAAGTGCTTTAAAAGACAACCTATATTCTATTTTTCTACATTTATTTAAACTAAATGCTGCCATTAAAAAAAATTCTATCATCCTTTGCCTATATTCCCATAATAGTTTACAAGAGTAAACATGTGCCAACACTTCTGTCAGTCTTAGAAACAAATAAATGGCTAGCTGTTATTCCAAAAGCCCTCTGCTCATCTTTTAAAATGGTTCAAAAGTTATACTGTCAAACAACTGAACAAAGACGTGGAAATATTAAAACAATACTAAGATAGATTATACTAATGGACTGCTGCTACTCACCCACTTGTATATTGAGAAACTTCTGCCATAAAAAAAGATGCAGAATGGGCCTCTTCACTGTCTTCTTGAACCTGAGCAAGGGGGAGGCCTGAAAAAAAATTCTGAAAGATAAATCTATAAACTGGCTATTCTATTTACAAATTATACCTCAATTTCATGGTTCCAGGATAATAAATAATGTGTTTTCAAGTGAGGATTTTTCCCTTGTTCTCAATATAAATAGTTGATTCTGATATTAAAACTATTATGTAAACTTTATCAGTATACTAGAGGCCTGGTGCACGAAATTCGTGCATGGGGGAGGGGGTTGTCCCTCAGCCCAGCCTGCACCCTCTCCAATCTGGGACCCATTGAGGGATGTCTGACTGCCCATTTAGGCCCAATCCCACCGGGCAGTTGGACATCCCTCTCACAATCAAGGACTGCTGGTTCCCAACCACTTGCCTGCCTGCCTGCCTGATTGCCCCTAACTGCTTCTGCCTGCCAGCCTGATCACTCCCTAACCACTCCACTGCCAGCCTGGTCGATGCCTAACTGCTCCCTGGCCGGACCGATTGCCCCTAACTGCTCTCCCCTGCAGGCTGGTTCCCCCCCGCTCAAATGCCCTCCCCTGCAGCCTGGGTCCCCCTGCAACTATCCTCCCCTGCAGGCCTGGTCCCCCCCCCCCCAACTGCCCTCCCCTGCAGGCCTGGTCCTCCTAAACTGCTCTCCCCTGCAGGCCTGCCCCCCCGCCCCGCCAACTGCTCTCCCCTGCAGTCCTGTTCCCCCCAAACTGCCCTTTCCTGCTGACCTGGTCTCCCCCAACTGCCCTCCTCTGCCGGCGCGGTCACCCCTAACTGCCTCCCTGCTTGCCTGATCGCCCACGACTGCCCTCCCCTGCAGGCCTGGTACCTCCCAACTGCCCTCCCTTGCTGGCCTGGTCACCCACAACTTCCCTCCCCTGCCAGCCATCTTGTGGTGGCCATCTTGTGTCCATATGGGGACAGCCACCTTTGACCACATGGGGGCAGCCATCTTGTGTGTTGGAATGATGGTCAATTTGCACATTACTCTCTTATTAGATAGGACAGTGGTCGGCAAATTCATTAGTCAACAGAGTAGCAAACCGCGGCTCGCAAGTCATGGTTTGCCGACCACTGAGATAGGAAAATAAATATTTAATAAATATCCATGTTTAGCAAGGCTGTGGTTTTGTTCTTTTTGTTTCTGTGGGTAATCCTATCTAATAAAAGAGTAATATGCAAATTGACCATCACTCCAAGAAACAAGATGGCTGCCCCCATGTGGTCAAAGATGGCTGCCACAAGATGGCCTGCAGGGGAGGGCAGTTGGGAGCAATCAGGCCAGTAGGGGAGGCAGTTAGGGGTGACCAGGCCAGTGGAGGAGGGCAGTTTGGGGTACCAGGCCTGTAGGGGAGGGCAACTGGGGGAGATTAGGCCGGCAGAGGAGGGCAGTTGGCAGAGACCAGGTTGGCAAGGGAGTGCAGTTAGGGGTTACCGGGCCAGCAGGGGAGGGCAGTTAGGGGTTACCGGGCCAGCAGGGGAGGGCAGTTGGGGGAGACCAGGCTGGCCGGGGAGGGCAGTTACGGGCAATTGGGCTGGCAGGAGAACAGTTAGGTGCTGATCAGGCTGGCAGGGGAGTGGTTAGGGGGTGATCAGACTGGCAGGCAGAAGCAGTTATGGGCAATCAGGCAGGCGAGTGGTTTGGAGCCAGCAGTCCTGGATTGTGAGAGGGATGTCTGACTGCCTGGTGGGATTGGGCCTAAACAGGCAGTTGGACATCCCTCAAGGAGTCCCAGATTGGAGAGGGTGCAGGCTGGGCTGAGGGATACACATACCCCCATGCACGAATTTCGTGCACCGGGCCTTTAGTTATATAATAATTTATAATTATATATAAAGAGCATCCATAAAGAACAAATGAATGATCCTTCAACAACAGACAAAATACAGAACTTAGCAATATATGATTAACCACAGTACAATTAACTTTGCCAATAAATCATGGGCAAATATTATTTACAGTCAACAAATAATGGGAATTTGTCATTCAGTAAGATAGCAATGTAGTTACCTGTGTCTATGGTAAGAAGTATCTGAAGCATGTGTGCCATGGTGATCAAATGAAAGAGATAAAGGTGGTTATAAGAAGAACTAATTGATGAAGGCTGTAGATCAACAGTGTCATCCCAATACAAGGATGGGAATGCTAACACAGCACCTACCTATAAGAGAAAATGGACATTAACATGGGTAACAACAAAGACCAACACAAATTAATCTCATAACTAACTGTAAAGGGCACCAGATGCTGCAGTGTTTGTATGTTTTTTTTTAATAAATAACTATCATATTTTTCCTAATTATTTAAGAGGATATCTTAGAATATATTGTACCAAAAATAGAGGACAAAAGTCATCCCAAACAGACTATACTTTTGCTGGGTCTACTTATTCTAGTTCTAGATAGTGGTCTCAACCCTGGGAGGTTCAGAAGATTCAATAAGTGAGGATTTTTGAGCAGATGGCTCAAAATCTCTTAAAATAACACTGATACACAGGCCCCAACCCAGCCCAACCTAATCAAAATCTCAGGGGTTAGGGTCCTGTTTACTAGCATTCTTTTCAAAGTTCCACCAAGAGATTCCAAAAGACAGGATTGACTACCACTAGGCAGAGGCCTGGAAAATGAGGGATGAGGACAGTGGCTCACCCAAATTCCATGCTCCCAATCTCACCACTGCTTTCCCTAGAGAATGTGTTTTGAAGAAATTAGATCATTACAGGAATGGAAAAGTTCTTTAAGCAACTCACAAAACAGTTGCCACCCATTCACCAGTGTTTGGGGAAGCCTAGCTGTGTCCCTGGCCAGTTCCTGTCACCAAATAACTAACAATTTTAAGATAGCTAAAGCTGTCATTCACTGCTTATAATGTAAATAAGTTAAGAAAAAGGGGGACAGGGAAAGCATTATATATTAGAAAAAGGTTGCTTGTATTATTATAATCGACCATGACAAGACCTTTTACAAAGTAAAGAGTAAATGTGCTTTCATTTTTACAGTGATTTTGATGGTCTCAGTCAAATCTGTATCTATTTGTAAACACAATAGACAAAAGAGACAACTTCATAGTTTGAGCACCAAAAGCTTATAATCTTGAACAAAGAGCATAAATTTGAATGAGAACACATGAAATTACAAACTTGAGAGACTTTTAATAAAACTTTATTGAATACTTACCAAAACATGAAATAGATCTATAGATAGAAGGCAAGGTGTATCTTCTGATTTTAGGTTAGGAAGAACAACTAAAATAAGTAAATAATTATAAGTCAGTCAGTAAGATAGCAATGTAATTAAATATATACATCTAAAACAAAAATATAATTGGATTATAAAATAAACTGATAAACTGGTACATTACAACTTTAAGATATGGGAATCTGAATTAAATATAAACTAAACTGGGAAAAGGCTCCTAGAAGGCCTTGGATAAATCTAAGGGTTAAAAGATAGAATATAGGAGGCAAAGGTAAATAAACTAGGATAACTGAAATAGAGATTGTTCAATAAATATTTGCTGAATAAGAATTACTTCTATACAATGTTCACTACTCCCCCCCCTAATTACGGATTTCTAAATGTTCTGTGATAAATAAGTGAATACATTTGGGTGGGGGGAGCAGGGAGAGCATGCAAACCAGTGTAAGTGAAATGAGGATGGAGAAGAGCCTCCTAAACAAAATAATGGTTAATATGGATTGATGACTGGAAGGAAATGCAGATAGTTCAAAAGCTATTGACTTTTTAATTTAGTCAGCCTCTAAATTTACAGGTGAGGGAAAGAGTAAGAAGGAAGTAAATCAAGAATTTAAAATAACAGTAAGGGTTGTGTATATATAAAAATGAGAAAATTAATTATTCTATCTAATAAAGAGGGAATATGCTAGGACTACCACTCCATCACAAAGATGGCTGCACCCACAGCTGAGGCCAAGTTCCCATAAGGAGACTTAAGGAGCAATCAGCAGGGACCTGAGGCTACACCCTCACCCTCCCCCTCCCCGCCCCCGAGGGGGGGCTTGACAGGGGACCTCAGGCCGCACCTCCTGCCCCAGTGCCAAGCCAGGGATCTGAGGCCATGCCTCCTACCCAGCGGGGCTTGACAGGGGACCTCAAGGTGCACCCCCAGTGCTGGGTTGGGGGAACTCAGGCCACGCCCCCACCCAGTGGGGCTTGACAGGGGACCTGAGGCTGCGCCCCTCTCCTGGTGCTGGGCTGGGGGATCTGAGGCTGCGCCTCCCCCCCCCCCCCACCTGGTGGGGCTTGATGGGGGACCTCAGGCCATGTATCCCACCCAGCAGGGCTTGACAGGGGATCTCAGGCTGTGTCCCCCACCTGGCACCGGGCCAGGGGACCTGAGGCTACGCCCCCTGCCCGAAAGGGCTTGACAAGGGTGGACTGGCCGGGTCTGGATCTAGCCCAATTTGGGGGGGGGAGCAGCCGGGTCTGGGTCTCACGCGATTTTGAGGTGCATGTGGGTGGGTGGTGACTTGATTCTGGGTCCTGTGGTGTGCCCCAGACTCTGACAGGAGGAAGGTTTTCATATACATTTTACTAATTTTCTTTCATCTCTGACACTTCTATTGTAGAGAAAGGGCAAATAGCAATATTAAATTATTTTCTCTAATTAATCCCCTTTTAATGTGCACGAATTTCGTGCACCGGGCCACTAGTATTTCAATAAAGCTGTAACTTTTTCAAATGAAGGCAAGAAGACTCTTTCCAGATTAGGCTAATTTCTTAACACCAAATTCAAGAGTCTAAACAAAAGAATTAAAGTTAATTAGGAGCATAGGCTTTTGAGTAAAAACTGGGTTCCAGGAGTGGTTATTTTGTAGAAACATATTTGGGAAGGACAAGCTTAAACGCCCCCTTCCTGTGACATTTTGAACTTATGAACAAGTGGCCTTAAAAACAGTCCTTTTTAAGCCTGACCTGTTTGGATGCAGAGGAACTTCTGTAATACAAATGCCCAAATGGAAATGCAGATACCAAAACGAAAGCTAAATCATTCTATTACTGTATAATCTCTAATCCTTTTTATTTTTATATTAATTACAAGCATCATATGAACTTAGTTAATTGATAGTTTGTTAGAACCTGAGAAAACCAAAGGGCACAAATGCATGAACCTGCATTCTGAGATTATTACATTTCTATTATTTTACATAACTTTGACACTGATTCACCAGCAAAATTAGACATATTTTAAAATCTATCCATGTCATTGCCTCCTTTTCTAACCAAATTGGGATATAAGGATGTTAGTGGTTATGGATGTTGGTTCAATAAAGCCCCTAGATTGGTACAAGGGACATAAGTTGAAAACATTTAGAAAATATCTGATACTTAAAATAAAACTGCAGGTATTACAGGGACAACTGTATGTTTTGTGTGTTTTTTAAAAATATATTTTTTTATTTATTTCAGAGAAGATAGGAGAGGAGAGAGAGAAACATCAATGATGAGAGAGACTCATTGATCGGCTGCCTCCTGTATGGCCCCTGCTGGGGATTGAGACTGAAACCCGGGCATGTGCCCTTGACCGGAATCAAACCCAGGACCCTTCAGTCCGCAGACCAATGCTCTATCCACCGAGGCAAACCGGCTAGGGCTGTATGTTTTTGTTTTATTTTTTGTTTTTGTGTGTTCGAAACGAGTGCAGTATATTGTTCCTTAACAAATGCACTGCCAGATATGCGATGAAAAAGAAATGTAAATAATAACATAGTAATCATTAAGAGAAGACTCTACCTGATAGGAGACGAATCAGATGTTTCTGTATCAGGACCTGAGGACAGGTACTCCTCTGTGCAATGGCAAACTGCATTAATGCTTTCAGACCATTATGCTAAGTTATAAAAAAGGGGAAGATAAAAAGATAAGGGAAGATAATAGACTTAAGTCATTCACTGTAAAAATAATTAGTTGCAGACTTATTATATACTGTATATTCTTACAAATAAATTACAATATTTTTAATACTTCTACAAAATTTTATGACCTCCCCAAACTTTTAATAGATTTTCCATGACATAGAGGTATTAAAGCTATAATCATTTCAATTTTCAGTTAAGTACTCATTTTCTCCAGAGTCAATTTCTTAAATGCTTGATCCAATTTATTCTATTGAGACCCGTACAAATAAATGTGTTAATAGAAATTCCAAAATAATGGCAGAAAACCAGTGAATTCAGGGAACTAAAGGGAAGCCTATTGTGGACTACAAGTCCCCTGTGCCAGCTGTCAGAAAAATAAGAGAGTAATGGCTAGGAAGGGAGTGGTCAAGTTCTTGGTTGCCCATTCTGTGTTTACGAAACTACTGAGAACATTTCCTAAGTACCATTTTCAGGGCATGTAATGAGGCTTAGGCCTGAGACAGGAGCATAGTCCTGTAGTGTCAGGATATGCCCATCAAGGAGCCATGGCTTAGTTTTATTATTATTTTTTATTATTCTTGAATTCGGTACGATGACTTATCTGGAGCTAAGCCATCATTAGTAATTAAAGTTAGTAAGAAGGAAAAATGTAGGTTTTTAATTTTGCAATAAACAGAGAAGGGAAGAAAAAAATAACCAGTATCATCTGAAATCTCTCTGAATTACACTGAACTACCAAGATTGAGTAAGCTTTAAAGTATACAATGGCCATTCAGTGTCTAGGAGACTGAAGTAGCTTCTTAAAAAACAACAACATAGAATTCTGCTAATTTTATAGAAACAGGAATGAACAAAGAATTTTAAAAAGATAAATTACAGATTCCTTAAAAGAGCATACCATGAGTTACATGTACTCTGTAAGAACACACATACCTGTCTATTTTGAAGTGCTCCAAATAGAGGTTTTCCTTCATCTCCCAAGAGGTTTTCTCAAAGAGTTAAAAAAAAAAAAAAAGTAATAAATCCTGAATATTTGGTTTCTATCTAGCAGATGTTCTTTTACTAATTACATTTATGACCAGATAATCTGCACTTTTCTGTTTCAAAGTTTCATGTTTAAGTCTATGCCAAAATTTCTAAATCTTTGAGTGAGAGAATACTATAGAGCCAAAGACAGACTGTTTACAAATTGCTACTCTATAATAATATCCCTGTAGCAATCTATAAACCATACTTGGGAAAAACAAAGCTTCCTGCTTCATTTTTCCCCTTTTAACATCTCTTCTGTGCAAAAAATTTTTAAATAAGTAATTTTTATATATAATTGCAACCTATTTTTTATTATAGTTGACGTATAAGTCCACCTATTGTGTTGAAAAAATGCATAAGGCAGATGCAAATAAGTTTATTGTTGTTACAGGCAGTATTAAGAAGAATTATAACAGATTACGAGGAAAAAAAGATAAAATCAAAAATACAAAAAAATGAATTCAGAAATATATTCTGCCTTGTTGGCTAGTGTATTTACTGCTAAGCTACTCTTTTTTTCCCCCACCAATTCTCAGCAGCAGATACATCTATGAACGGGGAAGGCTTATTTCCTCCCCTGACCCCCCAATATTTGAATGTTCCTAACTATGACAAACACATTCTGTATATGTCACTTGATTCTCATAGGAAATGAGATATGTTAGTTAGTAGCTTATGCACTAGGAATAAAGTACAGTATTATGTCCACTGGATAGAAAAGCACTATAATAACAACAATGTAATACTACATTAATCAAATAGAGTCCAATTACTAGACTGCAGAACCACATATGAAGATACAGTCCTTTCTCCAGTGAAATTTCTCATCTCTGACAAAATTGTGACCTTTTTTATTTAGTGTCTAAACATAAATTCTTGACTCCTAATGCTTATATTCCTACACCGAAAATCAGATTTTATTGTACTTCAACATATTGTTACTAATTCTCATTTAAAAAAATATTTTTTATTGACTTGAGGGAGAGAGAGAGAGAAATAGAAACATCAATGATGAAAATCATTAATTGGCTGCCTCCTGTACACTCCACACTGGGGATCGAGCCTACAAACCGGGCAATGTATCCCGACTGGGAATTGAACCATGACTTCCTGGTTCATAGTTCCATGCCCAACCACTGAGCCATGCCGGCCAGGTTCAAATATTTTTTGCTTATATTACTTATGGCCATTATTATAGTTGAAAAGAGATCAATACAAAAATTTCCAGACTAAAAGGCATCAGGCCACACTAATGTGCTGAAATAGTCCTCAAACAAGTCAAACTATTTGGGGCCATCAGGGATAAAAAGGAATAATTTTTAGTCAGTCAATGTTAATTCTATTTTTACTAGAGGCCCGGTGCATGAATTTATTGCACTGGAGGGGAGGTATCTCAGCCTGGCCTGTACCCTCTCGCAGCCCGGGATCCCTTGAGGGATGTCTGCCTGCTGGCTTAGGCCCAATCCCCGCCCTCCCTGGGATCGGGCCTAAGCTGGCAGTCAGACATCCCTCTCACAGTCCAGGGCTCTCACAGTCTGTCTGCTCCTTACTGCCCGCCTACAATGAAGGCAGGAGAGGCTCCCACCACCGCCACTGCGCTCGCCAGTCGTGAGCCTGGCTTCTGGCTCAGCGGCACTCTCCCTGTGGGAGTGCACTGACCACCAGGGGGTAGCTCCTGCATTGAGCATCTGCCCCCTGGTGGTCAATGCATGTCATAGCGACCAGTCGTTCTGCTGTTCAGTTGATTTGCATATTAGGGTTATATTGTATAAGATAAAACATCCAAACCAGTTCTTTTATAGGCTTTACCTATGGCCTGGAGAGTGAAAGCACATGTGCTCCAGGTCATCATGGGGACTCGAGGATCTGTTTCATCAGGAGGCACTTTCAATCCAATTCTATATACTGTTGTGGCAAAGAGAATGACCATTTCCTTGATGCTATTAGAGTATTTTATCCTAAAAACAAAACAGGAAAAACTTATATAATGATTTAATAACAGGAGCTACCTACTGAGAAGTCTAATTAGGTATTGAAGCAACAAACAATTTAACACCTTTTGACGAAGTTACCCTTTGTCAAGTTAGAGATCAGAGTCTCTGCAGAAAATGTATTCATTAAGAAAAAATGGGAAAAGCAGCAGTGTGTCTCCTGTAAGTAGAAAAATCTTACAAAATAACTTTTACTTCCTATGAAAGATACAGTAAATGATCACAGCAGAAAAGGGCCCAGGCACAAATTAAGGGACAGACTGGACAGAAAAGAAATAAAATTAAGAGGAAAGAGATTTAATATAAGTTTTAGTGTCTGGAAAACTGACCAAGAAGTACTTTTGTGTTGACAGACTGTGAGGGGGGTGTTGGTGGTGGTGTTGATAATACCATGTACTTGGAGGGATAATTTCTGTTTTCCTGAACTTCCATTTGTAACAAGTAACACACATTTTCAGTAGCAGTGGGATACATAATATAAATAAGAATCATAACTAGAAAAATGTACCTCAGATAATATTCTTTATATAATTCCTGATTTAGATACATTATATTTTTCAAAGTGTCTTCACATAAATATTTTCCAATAGTCTTATGAGGTGAGTTAGGAGATCACTGTCTCAATTTTATAAACAAGAAAAATTAATTGGGGGCAGAGAGAGTTGACTTGAAGCTTTTCAAAAGTCACAGAGCAAGTTAGATGTGACTTTAACTGAAGTCTCTTAAATTCTGCTCTACTTGTAGGTTGGACTAAATAGAAATGGTATTATTGTTGGTCAAAAATAGTTAATTATAGGCATGGTTCAACCTAATATATATTACTCTAATATTTCAAACCACTTAATTTTATTAATACAAATAAAACTCTAGGGAGAAAGAAAAAAGATAAAAATAGGATAAAGAAACAATTTTACAAATAAAGCAGGAAGGAAATAAAATACAGAAGCAAGGAAGAATTGTTGTCTACTCTAATTTTCACAACTATCTACAAATTTCTGTTAATTATTTAGATACTTACGAAGACTGAATTCCATAACTCAGGATGGAATGGAACTCAAAAGTGGAATCACCCATCCCTTGATCAAATAAGACTGGAATTGTTGGGTTTTCTCCTTATAAATTGAAAAGAAAAAGAAAGAAAAATCATGAGATTTTTATAATTTACACACCTTTGTAGCTTTTTTATATATTATATATTACCATTTTCAAAAACTTTGATAAAGCTAATAAGCAATAAAAAATCTTTCAAAATTTCTCCATACAGATAACTTTGTGCGATAGTCTTCTGTTCTCCCTATGACTGTTACACATTAGACTTTTTAAAATATATATATATATTTTATTGATTTTTTACAGAGAGGAAGAGAGAGTTAGAAGTATCAATGAGAGATAAACATCAACCAGCTGCCTCCTGCACGCCCCCTACTGGGGATGTGCCCACAACCAAGGTACATGTCCTTGACCGGAATCGAACCTGGGACCCGCAGGCTGACGTGCTATCCACTGAGCCAAATTGGTTAGGGCTACACATTAGATTTTTTAAAAAACTGATTTGAGAGAGAGAGAGAGAGATTGAGAGATCTGTGGTTCTATTTATTTATGCATTAATTGGTTGATTCTTGTATGTGCCCTGACAGGGGATTGAGCCCACCAGGGCTCGATGATTTTTAAAAAAGGACAATAGCTATAGTACTGTTCTGTATCTTGTTTTTTCACTAATAGATCAGAAATGTCTTTCCACATCAATAACTTTCCACCTATCTTTTCATTTTTAATAAATGCATAGTATTCTATTAGTAAAGCAGAATATATTAGTGAATAAGAGCAAAGGATTTGTAACCAAACTGCCTGGGTCTGAATCCTAGCTCTGCCATTGACTGTTACAAAGAACTTGGGTGAATATTAAACCTCTCTGTGGCCCCATTTCCTCATCAAATCAGAATTGTTGTTCCCCTATATGGAATACGTTGTTGTTTTTTCTGGTTGCTTTCAATATCCCCCTCCTCATCTTTGTTTTTTATTAGTTTGCATATGATCTGAGTGTGATTATCTTTAAGTTTATCTGTCCGAGGTTCATTGTACTTCTTCAATCTGTAAATTTAAAGTCTTTCACCAAATTTGGTCAGTTCCCAGCCATTATTTCTTCAAAAAATTTTTTTCTGTACCATCCTTTCTTTTTGGGACTTCAATGAAACAAACATTGAATAAAAAGAAACGATTCCATAAGTTCCTAAGGCTATCTCTTTATTTCATTGCTTTTTCTGTCTATTCTAATGATAGGATAATTTCCACTGATCAAATTTCAAATTTACTAACTCTTATCTCTCAATCTCCATTCTACTATTGAGCCCATCTAGTTAATTATTATTTCACTAGAGGCCTGCAGGTAGGGTCCCTAGGCCTAGCCTCCTGTGATTAGGGTCATCTTCTGCCCGTTTGCCAGTCCCCAGGCTGAATGCAGCTGCCGCTCATGCGGTGCCACTGCTGACTGATGCTGCTGCTGGCACTTGAGGTGCTGACGGAAGCTGCAGGGTGCGCCTGCAACCTACCTACCCTGGCGTGAACGGCCCTGAGTAGGCAGCGCGTTCCATCAGCGGCTGGCCAGGTGCACACCTATGGAGGTGAAGTCGCCCGGCACCCGCTTTCCCGCAGGCCTGAGTCCCCAAGCAGTGGGGATGAGCTGGTGATCCCAATGTCCTGACAGCCAGCCCGGTCCTCCCATCACCTACCCTGATTCTCCAGGTCATCATCGAATCCTGCAAGCTGGGGGCAGGGACCAAGAGGTCAGCCGTTCAGCCCGCTCACCAGTCCCCAGTCCTGCCCTGCTGCCGCTCGCGGGGCAGGGGAGAGACCGAGAGGCGGTCAATGACACCTCCAGGTGACTGGTTGAGCAGTTGTTCTGGTCATGATGCTTATGGCCTCTGGCCCTTTATTATATAGGATATTAGATGCCTGATGCACAAAATCCATGCAAGAGTAGGCCTTCCTTTCCCGGCTGCGCACCGCCTTCCCTCTGGCACCCGGGCTTCCCTTTGGCACCTGGGACCCGGGCTTCCCTCACAACCCTGGCTTCATCCAGAAGGTTGTCTGGAAGGATGTCCGGTCTAATTAGCATATTATACTTTTATTATTATAGACTAGAGGCCTGGTGCATGAAATTTGTGCACAAGGGGGGGAAGGGTCCCTCAGCCTGGCCTACACCACCTCCAATCTGGGACCCCTGAGGGGATGTCCAACTGCTGGTTTAAGCTAACTGCCTCTGCCTGCTGGCCTGATTGCTCCTAACTTTCCCCCCTGCTGGCCTGATCGCCCCTACCTTGCCCCACTGCGGGCCTGATCGCCCTAACCTTGCCCCCCTGCCGGCCTGATTGACCCTAACTTGCTCCCCTGCCGGCCTGATCACTCTTACCTTGCTCCCCTGCTGGCCCTGATCACCCCTACCTTGCCCCCCTGCCAGCCTGATCGCCCCACATTGTCCCCCCACACTGCCAGCCTGATTGATCCTAATTTGCTCCCCTGCTGGCCAGATCGCCCCTAACTTGCTCCCCTGCCAGCCTGAGAGCCCCCAGCCGCCTCTGCCTCAGCCCCCGGCCTAAGCCACAGTCCGGCCTCCCTCTTTGGGAGGTGACCTGATGGATCAGGGGAAGGCGACGCCCCCATTACCCTGCTGCTGCTGCTGTTGCCACTGCCGGCCTGAGCCTGGGTCCTTCACAGCCACTCCTTGTCCCTTCGCAGCCACCTGAGCCTCAGCCCTCACAGCCACTGCAGTTTTGTCTGGAAGGTCGTCCAGAGAACATCCTCCCTAATTAGCACATTACCCTTTTATTAATGTAGATATTGTTTTCTTCAATTCTATTATCTCCATTTAAATTTTTTTAGTTTTAGTTTTTTTTTCTGCTGACAACTGCTATCTTTCCATTCATTTCAAGAATGTTCATCTTTACCTATGTTTCATGATGATATGGCTGCTTTAAACTTTTTATTTTATTTTATTTTTTTTAAATAAATCTTTATTGTTCAGATTATTACAGGTGTTCCTCTTTTATTTTTCCCCATAGCTCCCCTCCACCTGATTCCCCACCCCACCCCATGCCCTTATCCCCCCGCCACTGTCTTCATCCATAGGAGTAAGATTTTTGTCCAATCTCTTCCCGCACCCCTCACACCTGCTTCCCCTGAGAAACGTCAGTCCACTCCCTTTCTATGTCCCTGATTCTATTATATTCACCAGTCCATTTTGTTCTTCAGATTTTTCATTCACTTGATTTTTAGATTCACTTGTTGGTAGGTATGTATTTGATGTCATTTTGTTGTTCATAATTTTTATCTTTACCTTTTTCTTCTTCTTCCTCTTCTTAAAGGATACCCTTCAGCATTTCGTGTAATCCTGGTTTGGTGGCGATGAACTCCTTTAGCTTTTTCTTGTCTGTGAAGCTCTTTATCTGACCTTCAACTCTGAATGATAGCTTTGCTGGGTAGAGTAATCTTGGTTGTAGGTCCTTGCTGTTCATCACTTTGAATATTTCTTGCCACTCCCTTCCGGCCTGCATGGTTTCTGTTGAGAAATCAGCTGACAGTCGTATGGGTACTCCCTTGTAGGTAATTAACTGTTTTTCTCTTGCTGCTTTTAATATTCTCTCTTTGTCTTTTGCCCTTGGCATTTTAATTATGATGTGTCTTGGTGTGGTCCTCTTTGGATTCCTCTTGTATGGGGTTCTGTGCGCTTCCTGAACTTGTAAGTCTATTTCTTTCACCAGGTAGGGAAAGTTTTCTGTCATTATTTCTTCTAATACGTTTTCAATATTTTGCTCTCTCCCCTCTTCTGGCACCCCAAAAATTCGGATGTTGGTTCGCTTGAAGTTGTCCCAGAGGCTCCTTACACTATCTTCATATTTTTGGATTGTTTTTTCTTTTTGTTTTTCTGGTTGGATGTTTTTCGTTTCCACATATTTCAGATCTTTGGTTTGATTCTTGGGGTACGTTGATCTACAGTTGAGTTTCTGCATATTCTTTATTTCAGACAGTGTATGCTTCATTTCTGACTGATCCTTTTCCATTTTTTTGGCATTCTCATTAAGCTCCTTGAAGGTCTCATCAAGTTTCTCAGCGGTTTTAAGAAGATTCTTGAGTAACCTTATAAATGTGGTTCTGAACTCTATGTCATCCAGTAGTTTGCTTTCCTCCGTTTCTTTTATTCGTGACATGTTTCTTTGTCTCCACATTTTGGCTGCTTCCCTGTGTTGATGGAGTAGCTTTGTGTGGTAGGTGATCTATAGGGGGCAGTAGCTCAGCCTCCTCAATCACATGAGGTGGATGCTCTTGGTACACCCCTTTGTGGGCTGAGTGCAAAGTCTTGGTGTAGTTAAGCCTTAATTTCTGTTGGTACACTGGGAGGAATTGACCTCCAGGCCAATTAGCTGTGAGCACTCGTTGTGTCTATAATGGAAGAACTGCTGCGCTGAAGACACACTTATGGGGCAGGACTTGTTTCAGTGGGGCTTTGGTGCTCACTGAGTCTGCCTCTTGAATGTGTCACTTATGGATGTGAGGAGTTGAAATCTGGTGTCTCACAGTGACCACTAGGTACACTGGCTTCTGGATCTCCAATGGGGTGCAGGTCAGCTACTGTCTGAGGCCACTCAGCAGGAGGTACAGTAAGAGCTGCAGTTTTCTCCTCTTTGCTTGGGGTTTGGAGGTTTTGGAGCTGTCTGACCCAGGCTGCAAGTTTGCTAGGTTAAGCTGTGATAGGGCAGGCCTTTCTTATGCTAATTGAGCTGCTTGGAGCTTAGGTGGGTTTGTAGGTTGTGCAGGGCGGGGCCTCAGGGTGTCACTAGGTTAGGGCGTGGCAAACAGCAATGGCTGCTAGTTAGCCGGCTCTGAGTCTCCAAAGGCATCCTCGAGTCCCATGCCCCAGTGCAGTAAACAATTATTCCTGCGTGCAGCTCTGCAAGCAAGCCACCCTCACTGGCAGACAGTCCAGCTTCTCTCCGTAGGAGTTTGGGTCCCCCGCGTCTCCCCAGAGACTGGATTTCAGAGTAATCGGGGGCTTGTCTCCGTTCGGGTTGAAGAAAGCAACGCACCCAGTCGCCCGCAGCCAGCCCAGATCACGCGCCTCCGTACCTCAGCTTTTCAGCACTCGTGCACGTCTCAATGCTCTTTTCTTTTTCCTTCTAGTTGTAGAACTTCCACTCAGCCAGCTTTCCCGTGGTTCTGGGTGATAGACGTTTTGTCTTTTAGTTGCAGTTTAAATTGTTGTGGGAGGCAGCAGTTTAGGTGTTTACCTACGCCGCCATCTTGGATTCTCCTGCTTTAAACTTTTTGTCTGAATAGTTCAACATTAAAACATCTAAGGATTGGCATTTGATTGTTGAATAATGGTCAGGTTCTTTGTATATTGAGTAATTTTGGATTGTATCTTGAATATTACATTGTACAGTTATGGCTCCTGTTAAAATTCTCTAGAAAAATGTACTTTGTTTTGGTGGGTAATTAACCCAATTAGGTTTAACAAGTGCTGTCTCATTGTATGTGGTTGGTTCCAGTGTTAGTTTTCAGCACCTTTGTTATACTGTTTGGGTGTGCCAGGATGCAAACTACTCAGGGGTTAGTCTGGGACTTGAATGGTAATTTAATGTAGCTTTGATCTCAAAGCTGTTGCTATGCTTTTTGGGCCCTGTTCTGCACAATATACAGCTTAGAAGGGAGCCCAGGACTTATATTGGTATAAAAAATAGCTTGCCCTTCTATAGCGCTTCCTCTCTGGAATTGCCCCCTTACTCTCTAGCTCCAAGGGACCCTTTTTCCTAGTTCTTTTGGTCAAAATGATGTTTCTCTCAGTTTTAGTCCCCTGTGCTATCATCAGCTACCTTTAAGGGTAAAACTGTGAGAAAAAGAGAAAAAAATAATTGAGGCTTCACTCTGCATTCTTTGGATCACAGGGGTCTCCTTTTTGTAATTCCACTGGCTGGAGGGATTGGCTTTCTCTTAGGAATTTAGGTATCTACTACATGGCAGTGCAGCTCTATGACTGGGGCTAGCCACGGGAGAGCATCAGAAGGGGTGGGGGGAACCACAAAAGGAATTTCCTTTACACTCTCCAGGGGCTTCTTTGCCTGGTGCTGTAGCCAGAGAGCACCTCTCTTGAATTTGTTGCTGTTCATATCTGTTACACAGTTCTGTGATTTGGGGTCAAAGCTGGAAAATAAAGGGGCAGGGGGAACCCAGGAAACTCAACGCCTATATTAATCACTCTTCCAGTTTTGATTTCTCTCCTTAGTCTATCTGAATTGTTTTTCAGAGTCTTTAGATAGTCTTATCTTCATCTGTAAAAATATACATATATGAGGGAACAGTTTTAAAATGTTGTTTTTGTAATTACTATTAATGATAACATTAATAATACCAGTAATAGTAATGGCTAACACATATAATATTTACAGCTCTACTTTCCATAGAATAACTCAACCCTTTAATCAACGAGATAGGTAATATTATTATTCCCACTTTACAAATAAGAAAGTCAAGGGTAAGTAACTTGTCCGCGATCACATAAACAATAAATGATGGATATAAGATTTAAACCCAAGCAGTGTGCTCCAGATTAATCACTGTATATCCTGCCTCCCAGTATAAAAAAATTTATTAAATCAAGTAAAGTGAATAAAACCAAACTTAAAAACCTCTATTTTTTGATACTTAACAAATAATGGATTTTTAAACCATATCTTAGAGCAATAAGTACATTTTTCTTAGAAAATTTATAGATTCTGACACTTAAATCCCACATAGCTACATAAAAAATAATTTTAAGCAAACCTTTAGCATGTTTTATATTATAACCTGATATTCTTGCCAGAACAGTCGGTATCCATCGAGCCAGGGTCAAAAGCTGAGCAAGAGCTTCTGCATTCTCACTGAAAAGAGATATTTAAAACTTATTAAAAATATTGGCACAAAGTCAAACTGAAAAGCTGAATTTGTGGAGTTCTTCCTTGCTAAATGGCTATATGACGAAGTCAAATTCTACCCTGACTGGTGTGGCTCAGTTGGTTGGAGCATCATCCTATGCACTGAAGGGTCACTGATTCAATTCCCAGTCAGGGCACATACCCACCCAGGTTGTGGGTTCCACTCCTGGTCGGGGAACATATAGGACAACCAAGTGATGTTTCTCTATCACTTCAATGTTTCTCTTTCCTTCTCCCTTCCTCACTCTCTAAAATAAATTAAAATAAAAACATTTTTTAAAAAAGAAGTCAAATTCTTCCAGATTAACTGCCTATGTGATAGAGCACATGTGCCTAAAAAGGTAGTTTTGGGAGGGAGGGGTATTTTAAAAGTACAAGGAATAAGATTCAACCCATATTCCCATCGAATCACCATTCTTTTTTTTTTTTATATAAGATTTTAAAAAATTTATTGATTAAGATATTACATATGTGTCTTCATCCCTCCATTAACCCCCCAACCCTCCCACACTCTTGCCCTCAAACCCCTGGTGTTCATGTCCATTGGTTAGGCTTATAGTCATGCATACAAGTCCTTTGGTTGATCTCTCCTCCTTTCCCCTACCTTTGCTCTGAGGTCTGGCAGTCTGATCAATGTTTCACTGCCTTTGGATCTGTCCCTGTTCATCAGTTTATGTTGTTCATTATGTTCCACAAATGAGTGAGATCATGTGGTATTTGTCTTTCTCTGACTGGCTTATTTCACTTAGCATAATGCTCTCCAGTTCCATCCATGCTGTTGGAAATGGTAAGAACTCCTTTTTTACTACAGCGTAGTATTCCATTGTGTAGATGTACCACAGTTTTTTAATCCACTCATCTGCTGATGGGCACTTAGGCTGTTTCCAAATCTTAGCTATGGTTAATTGTGCTGCTATGAACATAGGGGTGCATAGATCCTTTCTGATTGGTGTTTCTAGTTTTTTGGGATATATTTCTAGAAGTGGGATCACTGGGTCAAATGGGAGTTCCATTTTTAGTTTTCTGAGGAAACTCCATACTGTTCCCCACAGTGGTTGCACCAGTCTGCATTCCCACCAGTAGTGCAAAAGAGTTCCTTTTTCTCTGCATCCTTACCAACACTTGTCGTTTGTTGATTTGTTGTTGATAGCCATTCTGACAGGTGTGAGATGATACTGCATTGTTGTTTGGATTTGCATCTCTTGGATAATTAGTGTGACTTGGAGCATGTTTTCATATGTCTCTTGGCCTTCCTTCTGTCCTCCTTCGAAAGGTGTCTATTTAGGCCTGTTGCCCATTTTTTGATTGCATTATTTTCCTTTCATTAAGTTGTATGAGTTCCCTGTAAATGTTGGAGATTAAACCCTTATTGGTGATGACATTGGCAAATATGTTCTCCCATGCAGTGGGCTTCCTTGTTGTTTTGATGGTTTCTTTTGCTGTGCAAAAGCTTTTTATTTTGATGTAGTCCCATTTATTTACTCTTTAGTTTCCATTGGCCTAGGAGGAGTATCAGTGAAGAAGTTCCTTTGGCATATGTCTGAGATTTCTCTGCCTATGGATTCCTCTATTATTTTTATGGTTTCCCATCTTACGTTTAAGTCCTTTATCTATTTTGAGTTTATTTTTGTGTATGGTGTAAGTTGGTGGTCTAGTTTCATCTTTTTGCATGTATCTGTCCAATTTTCCCAGCACCATTTGTTGAAGAGACTGTCTTGACTCCATTTTATGTTCATGCCTCCTTTGTCAAATATTAATTGGGCATAGTGGTTTGGGTCGATTTCTGGGTTCTCTATTCTATTCCATTGATCTATATGTCTGTTCTTGTGCCTGTACCAGGCTGTTTTGAGAACAGTGGCTTTGTAATACGGCTTGATATTTGGTATTGAGATCCCACCTACTTTGTTTTTTTTTCTCAGGATTGCTGTGGCTATTCAGGGTCTTTTTAAATTTTTTTTCATTCCAGATGAAGTTTTGGAAAGTTCGTTGTAGGTCTGTGAAATATGCCGTTGGTATTTTAATGGGGAGTGCATTGAATCTGTAGATTGCTTTGGGTAGTATAGACATTTTGATGATGTTGATTCTACCAATCCATGAACATGGTATGTTCTTCCATCTATTTATGTCTTCCTCTATCTCTTTTTTCAGTATCCTGTAGTTTTATGCATATAGGTCTTTACCTCCTTAGTTAAGTTTATTCCTAGGTATCTTAATTTTTTTGGTGTGATGGTAAATGGGATTTCTTTTTTAGTCTAAGTTCACTATTGGTGTAAAGAAATGCCATAGATTTCTTGGCATTAATTTTGTATCCTGCTGCATTGCCAAATTCATTTATTAAGTCTAATAATTTTTTGATGGAGATGTCGAACAGGAGTGGTGAGAGTGGGCATCCCTGTCTTGTTCCTGTTCTTAGGGAAAATGATTTTAGTTTTTGCTCATTGAGTATGATGTTGGCTGTGGGTTTTTCATATATAGCTTTTATTAAGTTGAGGTATGATCTTTCTATTCCCATCTTGCTGAGTGTTTTTATCAAGAAAGGGTGTTGGATTTTGTCAAATGCTTTTTCTGCATCAATTGATATGATTATGTGATTTTTATCTCTCAATTTGTTTATGTGATGTATCACATTTATTGATTTGCGGATATTGTACCATCCTTGCATCCCTGGGATAAATCCTACTTGGTTATGGTGTATGATCTTTCTGATGTACTGCTGGATCCAATTTGCTAGAATTTTGTTGAGGATTTTGGCATCTATGTTCATGAGGGATATTGGCCTGTAATTCTCTTTCATTGTGTTGTCTTTATCTGGTTTTGGTATTAGGGTGATGCTGGCTTCATAGAATGAGCTTGGAAGTGTTTCTTCCTCTTGAATTTTCTGGAATAGTCTGAGGAGGATAGGTTTCAGTTCTTCCTTGAATGTTTGGTATAACTACCCCGTGAAGCCATCTGGCCCCGGGCTTTTGTTTGCTGGGAGCTTTTTTATGACTCCTTCAATTTCTTCCATAGTTATTGGCCTACTGAGATTTTTAGAATCATCCCAATTGAGTTTTGGAAGGTTGTATTTTTCTAGGAATATGTCCATTTCTTGTAGGTTGTCTAGTTTGTTGGAATAGAGTTGTTCATAGTAATTTTTTAACAATCCTTTGTATTTCTGTGGGGTCTGTTGTTATTTTGCCTCTCTGATTTCTGATTTTATTTGAGTCCTCTCTCTTTGCTTCTTGTTGAGCCTGGCTAGCAGTTCATCAATCTTGTTTATCCTTTCAAAGAACCAGCTCTTGGTTTCATTGATCTTTTGTATTTTTTTTGGTCTCTATGTCATTTATATCTGCTCTGATCTTTATTATCTCCTTCCTTCTGCACACTCTGGGCTTTTCTTGTTGCTCTCTTTCTAATTCTTTGAGTTGTAGAGTTAGATGATTTACTACCTTTTTTTTTTTTTGAGATAGGACTGTAGAGCTGTAAACTTCCCTCTCAGGACTGCTTTCATTGTGTCCCATTGATTTTGGATTGTTGTGTTTTTGTTGTCATTAGTTTCCAGGATGCTTTTAATTTCTTGTTTGATCTGTTTGGTAACCCAGTCATTATTTAATAGCATGCTATTCAGCTTCCAAATGTTTGAGATTTTTGGATTGTTTTTGTTGTAGTTTATTTCTAATTTTATGGCACTGTGGTCTGAGAAGATGCTTGGTATGATTTCGATCCTCTTGAATTTGGGGAGACTTCGTTTGTGATCCAATATGTGGTCTATTTTTTAAAATGTCCCATATGCACTTGAGAAGAATGTGTATTCCGTGGCTTTGGGGTGAAATGTTCTGAAGATGTCAGTTAAGTCCATCTGATTTAGTGAGTCATTTAGGATTGCTGTGTCTTTGGTGATTTTTTTTGTCTAGAGGATTTATCCAGTGATGTCAGTGGTGTATAAAAGTCCCCTACTATGATTGTATTGTTGTTGATCTCTCCCAGGAGTTTTTTTTTTTAATGTATTTGGGTGCTCCTGCGTTGGGTGCATATATGTTTATCAGGGTTATATCCTCTTGTTATATTGATCCCCTTAGTATCATGAAGTGGCCTTCCTTATCTCTTATTATGGCATTTACTTTGAGTTCTATTTTGTCAGAGATAAGTATTGCTACCCCAGCTTTTTTTTTTCATTTCCATTTGCCTGAAAGGTATTTTCCATCCCTTCACTTTCAATCTGTGTGTCTCTTGATCTGAGGTGGGTCTCTTGTAGACAGCATATATATGGGTTGTGTTTTTTTATCCATTCAGCCATTTGATGTCTTTTGATTGGAGCATTTAGTCTGTTTTCGTTTAAAGTTATTATTGAAAGGTATTTGTTTGTAGTCATATCTATTTTTGTGTCTGTGTTCCTTCTTACCTGTTTATTTCTTCTTTTCACAGTATTCTCTTTAGCATTTCTTGCATTGCTGGTTTGGTGGTGATAAACTCCCTTAGCCTTTTTATGTCTGCAAAGCTCCTGATTTCCCCTTCAATTTTGATTGATAGTCTTGCTGGATAGAGTATTCTTGGACTTGGTCCTTTGCTTTGCAACACTTTGTATACCTCCTTCCATTCCCTTCTAGTTTGATGTGTTTCTGTTGAGAAATCATTTGATAATCTGACCTTCACTTCCCCAGTGCCTACCACATAGCGGTTCAGCTTCCCTCATTGAATCTTGACTGATATGAGGAGACAGGGCCCTGGCTCTTGATATTGCCTGTGTGGTGTTCTCTTGTCCCAGGGTAGCACTGCTTGTCCTTCCCTTCATTCAAGTCTCTGAGAGAAGCTCCCTGACAACTCTGTCTATAACTAGTCTCATGCATTGGTATGTCTCTAGTCCTTTACTCTGCTGCTTTAGTTTTTTTATAGTATTTCACGCACAACACTTTGTATTTGTATTTACTGTTGGTCTTTCCTCTTTGTAATGTAAATTCTGTAAGGGCAGACACTTGATCCAAACTATTATTAGCAAGCAAGGGGAACCACAAACAGTGTTATCAAAAAGGACTTCAAAATAGGAAGTTGCTTATTTGAATGACAGTGAAGTTAATAAACTGTGCCCAAATTCACATATCTAGGTACAAACTTGATCTAAGAATTCTTTCAGTTCTCAGTGTATTATGACTGATTATGGCCAATTTTCTTGAAAAATACTAGTTTATTATTAATTTTGATAAAGTTTTTATGTGCTCTTAACTTTAATAATCTTAGATTATACTGATGTTGATTTTCTAAAAATAAAAGTGGAAAATAGAATTAATTACATAGGTAAGTTCTATTGTCTAATAAAAATGTTATGTATAATTATGTATTTCGGATGCTAAGTAACAAAACTGTTACTATAGCTTAAAAAAATCACAGGATTCAAAGAGAACCGGTTGTAAGAATCAGTTTAACTTGAGAAAGAATTGCCCTGAAGCACCGTATTCTTAAAGAAGGTGCTGAATGTTCCTGTAGAGAATAATTCCCATATTTTAGAATCCTTATTTGGGGAACCATTATGTAAAAAAGGCTAACAAGAAATTGGAAAATCACTATATTTTATTATGATTTATTTTATCTTTGTTTTCGGTTGCATAGTTAGGTATGGCTTTGGAATCAGGTCTGGGTTCAAATCTTGGGTCTTTCTTGGGATAAGTAAAAATTATTCACAGTCTTCAATTCCTTATCTTTAAATGGGAATAATAGTACCTACAGCATTAGACTATTTAACAAAATAACCTAGTAGAGTATCTAGAACATATCAATTACTGGGAAAAGACAGATAAATTGTTCTGATGCCACCATCTTCCAAAAAGATGACATTCTATATTCCCATGTGTTGAGTAGAAGACAATTTCCAAATTCTATTTTCTAATGAATGGAATAGTAGAGAAAGAGCTTACTTATCGACTCTACTTACCAAATCTATAAACTTTGAATTCTTTTGTTGTGGGAAAATGTAAAAAGTATTTTATTAACAAAACAATTTTCATCAGGTCATCATTACAAATTAAATAAGTTTTAAAGAAACTAAAATAGTAACAATAAATAGTACTATTATCATCAAGTAGAATAGTGAGAAAAAGAAATACACAAGTGAGTGTTCTAGTTTTCATTAAAAATTAATGAATTTGCTGTTAAACTGCATTTACAGATAGTCAGAATATAAACATAGTCTAAATGTTCAAAAACTATCCAAAAATACAAGAGGAATCAGGTGTTTTTTATTTATTTGTATGGTTAACATTTTGCCCATGTCTCTAAAACTATAGCATTTGGATCTGCCAAAAATAGAATTAAAATTAATACTACAAAGACATTTAGAGGAACCAAACTCCAAATAGCAAATCTAATGGTGGCAAAGAACTGTATGAAAAAAAACAAATCTGTGCATCTTTTCTCCTTCTGAGAATGCTGATAGAGATTAAAATTCTATTGCTTTAATGGTAGTCGGAAGATTTACATAAAACAGATTTAAGTAAATGAATATTACAATTATTTTAGAGACCAAAGATTTGGAGCTAATCACATTTTCAAGTAGCATGTTATGAAATTAAAAAGTATTAAATAGCAAAAAAGAAACTAGTAATCTAAACAAAATATGCATAATGAAAGAATTAAAGACATCTTTTTATAAAATTAACCAAAACATAAATTAAAATATACCTGCTTATCGATCGAGGTTGCAAAGGAATAATGGGGATCACAGTATTGCACAGAGACTTGCAGAGGGGACAAAGATATTCTCCACTTTCCAAGTCAAAAAGGTCAACATGAATACGCTGCTGAAAGCTCAGCTGTACAGCTTCAAAATATCTGCAAAATTCCAAGACATAGGTCCATTCACATGTATGTTTGTTCTAATCCAAGTGAGAAAAATCTGAAATTTTGACCTCAATGATGTACATCTTTAAAATCCACAAGTTACAATTATAGAAGAAATAGGATGCACATTCTATTGGGGTAAAACTGAAGGATTCATCAGGGAAGAAAAACATTTTAAAATAATTTTGCTTCATCATATCTTATCTCCTGCCTCAACAACATGGAGATAGAATGTAGACACTACTTTCTTCAGTTTCCAACTAAAATAGCCATTGGCTAGTTTGGAAAAATTATGCATTTTAATATAATGCCAAATGAGTAAACCCTATACAAAAGATTTCCCAGTAATTACAATTCTGAATTATCTCTTTCAGAGACAGAACTAGAATTTCTTGTCCTATTCTATCTCAAAAGTATGTTTCACTCTGTTTTGAGGGGAATTAAATTTTTATAAAGGTTACTGTTTCTTTTACACAAATATTGAGCAACTAATTAGTTTGTGAAGAACAAGTGCAGCCTGGCCGGTGTGGGTCAGTGGTTGAGTGTCGACCTATGAACCAGGAGGTCACGGTTCGATCCCTGTTCATGGTACATGCCTGGGTAGCAGGCTCCATCCCCAGTGGGAGGTGTGCAGGAGGCAGCTGATCAATGATTCTCTCTCATCGATGTTTCTATCACTCACTCCCTCTCCCTTCCTCTCTGAAATCAATTTTAAAAATATATTAATAAAAAAAGAACAAGTGCAAAGGAACGATGAATTAAGTGAAATTTAGTTTGTAACTTTACACACAAATTTCTAAGGGTGGTAATGTAATGAGTATCATACAAATGAAATTAGTAATTCAATTATTCAAATAAGGAAGGAAAGAAGACATGAGAAAATATGCCTTTTTGTGGCCTTTAGTGAACTTCAATATTCCTAGTTTCTTTCAGAAGGACAACTTACTTCTGCCAGCACACTGCATGCATTACATGACCACAGCTTCCTGTATAAGTTCCATATGCCAAGTCTGGATCCATGAAAAGGGGGTCCAGGGATTCTGGTATAGGAAGACAAAAATGGTAAGTGTTATATTCATCTCTCCCACAGTCATAAAAAGAGGGGTGGGGGAAGAGGTTATCACATCTAAAATTCTAATCATAAACTTTCTAAGGTATGTGCAAGAAAAGTGTCACACTATCATGATAGCAGAATCTGTATTCTTAATAGTAATTAAAAAAGAGGAAAATATAAACTGATTAGATAAAATTAGTATGAATTAATGACTAGTTCTATTCTTGATTTATATTTTTATTTTGAACATTAGGTTTAAGTTACATTATCTTGGTTGTTGAAGTTAGTATCGATGACTCAAGCAAATTTACTTTTGTAATTTGACTGGGTAATTTTAAGGGATATTTAGGGGCATTGTAATCCCCTGGATAAAAGCACAGACTACAGGATTCGAAATTTGGTTTCATTACTTATAACTCATGGCCTTGGGCAAGTTACTTCTTCTCTGTGCCTCAGGTTCCTTCATCTATAAAATGGAGCCCATGTTGGTACCCATATCATAGGCTATTATACGGATTAATACTTATATATGCCAGGTACAGAAAGCACTTAATCTGTGCCTGGCATATGATAAGTATTCAATAAATGTTAAAATCAATACGGTATTTTAAAAATAAAGCAGCTATTTCCTTTTGTGATATAAGTGCAATACATTGGCTAATTTATTTCTTGCCAAGAAAATGCTTACCAAGAACCTGATCATGATGCAACAATTAGACATATCCACAATGGAAGACACTGTATAAGACTACTGGGTTGCATTCTTCAAATAAAGTTATTATCAAGGAAAGAAAAAAGGCAAGTGACTATTCTAGATTAAAATAGACTAAAAGAGACACAACTAGAGCAACACATAAAACATGTTTGGATCCTAAATGAAAATGTCTAGTTAATAAAAGATGTTTTAAGGGTAGTTGGGAAATTCAAGTATTGATTTCATATTAGGCAATATTCCTGAAATATTATTTTCTTAAAGTTATAATGGTATGGTAGTACATAAAGATTGTCCTTAGTTTTAGAAAATGCATGTGGAAAAATTTAGGGATGAAATGTCATGATACTCGCATCCTACTTTCAAATGGTAAGAGCAATGAGAAATGGGGAGGGAGGGGGGAGAGAGAGAGAGAGAGAGAGAGAAGGAAAGAAAAAGCAATGTGGCCAAGTGCTAACAAGAATTAAAATTAAAAAAACAAAGCCAGCATGGCACGTAAAGAGTCCATTTTACATATAGGTAAACTGTGATTTGACCAAATAAGGCTAAATACAATCTTGCTCTCAAAGTTCTTCCAGATAGTAGTTTTTCTAATTATATAAGTATGAAAAGAAATGCTCAAAAGTATATTTATTAAACAATACATACCCCCTGAGAATTCTATGGGTTTCCCCCTGTGCTGGGTTAAGACGGTGGATTTCTGGACACAGGCCGATAATACCATGGCATTATTTTCTATTTTCACCTCTTGTTCTTCTTGGCAGAGGATGCATGTCAGCACCTCCTTTTCAGTAATAGACGGACCTCGTTTAGGACCCAAAGCAATTCTAGAGTAGTCACTGACTGGTGGGGTGCTACCAAGAGAAACGACCAGAAATGAAGATACATGTTTTGGTCACTTGTATTATATCTTGGTAGATTTTAAGTAATCATAGGGTAAGAACTTTAATAAAAACAAAATAAAAATTATATTTAGTAATATTAGCTTAAAATCTCCCCACCCCCTGATATTTCTGGCTTTTATTAGTTAATTTGCTTATTAGAAAGTACATTTTGTGTTGCTAAGTGCAAGAAGAGCAAATCACAAAGTAGAATGTACCAAGAACCTAGGTATCTGTTTTTATTTTGATTATAAAAGTAAAACATACTTATTAGGAAAATTTAGAAAATCTAGAAAAGTATAAAGAAGAAAGTAAGATGCATTATACTTTCACAACCTAGAAATAATCACTTGTGTATTTCTTTCCAGCCTATTTAGAACATTTTTACATAATTAAGATCATATTACATATATACATTTGCATACTGCTTTTATTCACTTATATTTTAATATGTTATGTCATTAAAATGTCTTTAGAAACATTATTTTTAAACGGCTGCACAGTACTCTTACTATATATGCTATAATAGTTTTATCCATTCCCTCTTATTAGTAATTTAAATTTCTATTCTGTTTTGGTAGCTATTAAAAATGTTACACCTTAGCCCTAACCAGTTTGGCTCAGTGGATAGAGCGTCGGCCTGCGGACTCAAGGGTCCCAGGTTCGATTCTGGTCAAGGGCATGTACCTTGATTGCAGGTACATCCCCAGTAGGGGGTGTGCAGGAGGCGGCTGATTGATGTTTCTCTCTCATCAATGTTTCTAACTCTCTATCCCTCTCCCTTCCTCTCTGTAAAAAATCAATAAAATTATTTTTTTAAAAATGTTACACTTTAATGATTTACCAATTCTTAGGGTCAATGTGTGCAACAATCTATAATAATAAAAGGGTAATGTGCTCATTAGACTGGACGTCCATCCGGACAAAGCCGCCGTGGGCAGAGGCCGTGGCAGAGGTCCCCAGCTGTGGCGGCAGCAGGCAGGGCCCAGGACCAAGGCCCTTGCATGAATTTTGTGCATAGGGCCACTTAGTAATATAATAATAATAGTAAATATTTATTAAGCACTAATTGTGATGTGAGGCATACTTTCAAATTCTTTATATTATGTTAACCCATTTAATCCTTCCAACAACCCTCTGAGGTAAGGTACTATTGTTACCTCCATTTTTCAGATGAAGAAACTGAGGCCTAAGATGTTAAGAGACTTACCTAATGATGTACAACTAGCAAGTAGCAGAGACAGCATTTAACTCAAGTGATCTGACTTCCTAGGCCACGCTCTGAACTACTCTGTAATACTGCCTTTCTATCTGTACAATAAGCTCCCTAAAATGTCATAGATCATTCAATAAATGGGGAATAATATAAATGTTCATTATCAATGTAAATGGAATTACATAATACAGAATACTATGCAGTTTTTAAAACGTAGGTCTCAGCTAGGTGTGGCACCACCTCCTAGAAGGCATCCAGCAATGTGAGTAAGGTTTAGTTTTTGGTTGTCATAAGGACTAGGGGACACCACTAGTGTTTAGTGGAAGAGGGAGCAGAGATGTTAAATGGCCTAATTCATGAAGCATGAAAGAGAATGGCTGCCCAAATGCCAAGACTGAGAAACACTGAGCTCGTTTTATATATGTAACAACATGTATAAATTTCCAAAATATACTATCATGTGGAAATGCAAAGTTGCAGAATATGTACATAATGCCATATACTATGCAAATAAAACAAAAGGCTGAATGACATTATATGATTCCTATGGCTGCATATATTTGTTGTGTAATAGCACAGTAAAAAACTATGACAAGGTCTATATAAAATTATATCTCTGAAAAGGGGCAGAAAGGAGTCCAGCGTTTGGCTAAGTGCTCAAATGGAACTTTAGCTTTAACTCTATTATTTGATTTTTAGAGGAAAACTTCATAAATGTTAAAGAAACAGGAATATGAGAAACATGTAACAAGTTTAGTATCCATAATTTTAAAGGATTCTATAAATCAATAAGACCAAAGCAAAGCACCCAATAGAGATGGGCAAAGGATAATAGCAGGCCATTCCTGGAAGACAAACTGGAGCAGGCTAGTAAACTATCATATGAAAAGATGTCCAATCTGGTATTAACTAGTAATAAGGAAAATTTGGTCTGATGCCAATTTATAATTTTGATTATATCCAACATTTTCAAGTACCGATATATTAAGTATTGGTGAGAATGAAGAAAACAGACACTCTCATATACTGTTGGGAGTAGAAACTGGTAACACTACTTTGAAGGGAAACGTGCAATATCTATTAAAATTTTAAATAATTATGACTTAGCCCTTTCACATATTAGATTCCACCCTTGAGAAGTACCTGTACAGTTGCACAAGGGGGCACATACAAAAATGCTCTGCACACACACATGTTATTTACAATAAGAGAAGATTTGGAAATAAGGGGAAAACTTCAATGTCCAAAGTAAATATTGTGTATATATTCACAGTATGGAAAACTATGTAGCAGTCTTAAAGAATGATGTAGACTCTATACTATACATCTATATATATTGACATGAAAAAAATTATAAAACAGTGAGGGGAAAAAGCAAGCTGCAAAACTAAAGGTATCTATACCAATAAAAGCCTACATGGCTGTCACGCCCTCACACTGTGACACCCTCATGCCGCAATGAGTGATCACCAGGAGGCTGTGTGTGCAATGGGCGCGCATGGGTGGGCAGGGCTGCGTTAGCTGCGAGGTGCGGGTACTTGATGCTGCGTCCCTGGCGGGGACTTGACCAGGAGATGCATCGGGGGAGCAGAGGGCAGCTGCTGCTGCCCAAGGCCGGCCCAAGGTTCAGGCAAGCAGCTGATGGTGGGCTGGCCTGAGGCTCAGGCAACGAGGGCCAGGCCAAGGCTCAGGGAAGCTGCAGTGGCTGCGAGGGCCGAGGCTCAGACAGCCTCGCAGCCGGCAGTAGCAGCAGCAGAGGCATGATGGGGGCGTCGCCTTCCCCTGATCCCTGGGTTGCCTCCCACAGAGGAAGGCCAGAGGCAGCAGCAGCGAGGGGGTGATGGGGGCAGTGCCTTCCCTGATCGGCCAGTCGCCTCCTGCAAAGGGAGGCCAGACTGCGGCTTAGGCGAGGAGTGGGCCTAAGCCATCAGTAGGACATCCCTTGAGGCTCCCGGACTGTGAGAGGGGGCAGGCTGGGCTGAAGGATTCCCGCTCCAGTGCACAAATTTTCATGCACTGGGTCCTTAGTGCTAAAATAAAAATAAGCCACTAAAAAACACAAGACTCATTATTTCTTTATGTACACATGTTAATAAATTGTTGAAAACAAAAGAAGAGGTCTAGAACAAAAATTAGTTATAGCAATGGTTATCTGTGAAGAAAAATCAGGAATATAGAGAATGGTCAAAGGGGACTTATTAATCTGAGTTGTTTTCAATGAGAGCACATTCATAATCTTATTGTGCAATCAGGCAATAAAAAGAAATAATGAAAGCATTAAAACCATTAATTAACCCTGAATACACTTTTGCTTGCATTTCCTTATTTTGATAAACATATAGTAATCTTTTCCGTTACCTTCTAAATAGTACATTGTTGCCCTGACCGGTTTGGCTCAGTGGATGGAGCGTCAGCCTGGAGACTGAGAGGTCCCAGGTTCGATTCCGGTCAAGGGCATGTACCTTGGTTGCGGGCACATCCCCAGTGGGAAGTGTGCAGGAGGCAGCTGATTGATGTCTCTCTCTCATCGATATTTCTAACTCTCTATCCCTCTCCCTTCCTCTCTGTGAAAAATCAATAAAATATATTTTAAAAAAATAGTACATTGTTAATATGTAAAACTAGAGAGTTGGGACTTTCTGCTTATTGTTTTAAAGTTTTGTATTAATTCCTAGTGTTATTACCATAGTCAGCCTAGGATAACTTACCTACATATAATTTTTAAAAAATCTTTAAAATATATGGTCATCATTTATGTAGTTTGCTAGCATGCTCAGCTTCAGGATTACAGACATATTATGTGGAGTATAATGTTTCTACTGTTATTGCAAAACAATTTCCCAAAAGTATCCACAATACAAATTATTTTAAAGAGTTGTGAAAGCTTGTTTTTAAAAATAAGGATAGGAAGTACTTTCAATATTTTAAATTAGAATGCTTTTCAAACTACCATTATTATGTATCCTCCTTTTTCTGATTGTATCTATATATAGAGCCCACAAACCATGGCTCTCAGAAGGCTAATGGATGCTAATGGTATGCTTTTCCCCAAGATCATACCATAGTCAGGACTCAGAAAACCAGATTTACATATTCCCATTACAATGTGCTATCCATGACTATAACTATATATGCATTATCTTCTATCTAACAAAAAAATAAAATATAAACCACTTTTTTGTGAAGGATTTTTTTCTATCTGTAATAACTGCAATCATTATTAGAAATGAGAGGCCCAGTGCATGAATTCGTGCAGCCTGGCCAGCGATCAGGTCTGATTGGGGCCATCTCACCCAGTACTGATTGGGGCTGGCAGGCCAGGGGGCGGGACCGCGGGAGGTTGGCCAGCTAGGAGGAAGCACTGGAGGAGATTGGCTGGCCGTGGGAGGTTGGCTGTGGGAGTGCACTGACCAGTCAACCAATCCTTTAGTCACTTAGGCATATATATATGTATATATATATATACACACACACACACACACACACACTAGAGGCCTGGTGCATAAAATTCATGCCTGGGGGGGGGGGGTCCTCAGCCCGGCCTGCACCCTATCCAATCCAGAACCCCTTGGGGGACATCCCTCTCACAACCTGGGATCGCTCACTCCTAATTGCTCACCTGCCTACCTGCCTGATTGCCCCTAACCACCTCTGCCTGCCTGATCACCCCTAACCACCTCTGACTGCCTGCCTGATCGCCCCTAACTGCTCCCCTGCCGGCCCAATCGCCCCTAACTGCTCCCCTGCTGGCCTGATTGCCCCTAACTGCCTCTGCCTTGACCCCCACACCCCAGAACCAGGTTTCCCTCCTCTGGCTGGACACAGGCACCAGGACCTGGGCTTCCCTCCCTCTGACTGGCCACAGGAACCTGGTACCCAGGCCAGCTTTGCCCAGATCTGCCACAGGCGTCTGGGACCGTGGGCAGCTTCGCCTGGATGGCCACAGGCTCCTGGGACTGTGGGCAGCTTTGCCCGGCCCTGGATTTCTCAGGAAGGACGTCCGGAAGATGTCCAGTCTAATTAGCATATTACCAGTTTATTAGTACCCTATCTAATAAGAGTAATATGCAAATTGACCATCACTCCAACACACAAGATGGCCACCCCCATGTGGTCAAAGAGAGTTGCCCCCATGTGGACACATGATAGCCACCATAAGATGGCTGGCAGGGGAGGGCAGTTGTGGGCAATCAGGTCAGCAGGGGAGGGCAGTTAGGGGTGACCGGGCCGGCAGAGGAGAGCAGTTGGGAGGAACCAGGCCTGCAGGGTAGGGCAGTTGGGGGTGGACCAGGCCTGCAGGGGAGGACAGTTAGGGGTGACCAGGCCTACAGGGGAGGGCAGTTGGGGGTTACTGGGCCAGCAAGGGAGGGCAGTTGGGAGTGACCAGGCCTGTAGAGGAGGGCAGTTAGCGGCAACCAGGCTTGTAGGGGAGGGCAGTTAGAGGTGATGAGGCCAGCAGGGGAGGGCAGTTATGGGCAATTGGGCCAGCAGCGGAGCAGTTAGGCGTCGATCAGGCTGGCAGGGGAGTGGTTAGAGGGTGATCAGGCTGGCAGGCAGAAGTGGTTAGTAGCTATTAGGCAGGCAGGCAAGCGAGCGGTTGGGAGTCAGCAGTCCTGGATTGTGATAGGAATCTGATTGGAGAGGGTGCAGGCTAGGCTGAGGGACACCGCTCCCCGTGCACAAATTTTGTGCACTGGGCCTCTAGTAGATAATAAAAATGATGTGGAATATATGAATTGATATGTAAATGTGTATCTAAAAAAACCCATGTATATAAGACAACAGGAGTCAATTTCTATTTCTTTTGTTCACATTTTCCATCTTTTTGTGCATAAAGGTTCCCAACAAAGTTTATTATGCACCTGAACTGTTTCTCAACATAAAATTACATTCAATACATACCTTAATTCTTCACTGTCCCCTTTCTACCTTAAAAATAGTGTAATTCCTCTTACTATAAAATATATTTGGAAAACCATTATTGGAGTGAATATGTACTTTTTCTTCCAAAAATGGATTTGCTAATTTTTAGTTTTGCTTTGTTTTACCTCTCTTCCTCCATAATGGAGTCTTCTTTTCCAGACATTTCTGATGTACTATCATACATGAGTTTGTGAGTTTCAATAAAGTTTTTCTGTAAGGCAGACATCTGAGCCATGATCTTCTGGCGGTGCAGCCTAGCAGCTTCAGCTTTTCTTTTTCGTTCTGCTTTTTCTTTATCATGAGTAATCTGGGTATGATGAAACAACAAAAATTAGGTAAAAGCTAGTGATACAATTTGCATATACTATTCAGTCAGGCAAAATTTCCTAGAGTAACAGTCTGATAAAATTGATTACCCCATCCCTTAAGCCTAGATTCAATCTTAAGTCTCAAAATTAGCATACTTCCCCATCATATAATGCAACTAATTGCTTCTTTGGTTATGTCAATAATTTAATATAGGGGCCAAATACCTTAAATAACTAATAAACTGTCTTTTATACTCAATGCTGGTACATCACGAAATATTTTAAATGAAACAAAATTTTGAAATCATTTGTTAGTCATTGAACCATTGACATTTAATCAATTTAAGCCAGTCTGATGATGTTCAACAGTTACTCCTAGACCTGATGTTAAGACTAAGATCTTGAACAATATTATTGAGATGTACTGGTATTTTTTAAAAATTAACCTTTATTATTGAGATTATTACAGATGTCTCTTCTTATTCCTCCCCATAGCTCCCCTTCACCCAGTTCCCACCCTGGCCCAGGCCCTCGCTATCTTATTGTTTGTGACCATAGTAATGCATACATGCATATAAGATCTTTGTCTAATCTCTTCCTGCCCCCCGCCCCCCCTCCTTCTGAGAATCGTCAGTCTGTTCCATTTCCATGCCCCTGGTTCTATTTCATTCACCAGTTTATTCTGTTCATCAGATTTTTTATTCGCTTGATTTTTAGATTCAATTGTTGATAGTTATTTGTTGCCACTTTGTTCATATTTTTTATCTTTACCTTTTTCTTCCTCTTCTTAAAGAATATCCTTCAGCATTTCATATAATACTGGTTTGGTGGTGATAAACTCTAGCTTTTTCTTGTCTGTGAAGCTCTTTATCTGACCTTCAATCCTAAAAGATAGCTTTGCTGGGTAGAATAATCTTGGTTGTAGGTTCATGCTATTCATCACTTTGAATATTTCTTGACACTCCCTTCTGGCCTGTGTAATTTCTTTTGAGAAATCGGCTGACAGTCCTATGGGCACTCCCTTGTAGGTAACTACTTTTCTCTTGCTGCTTTAAGATTCCCTTTTTCCTTTGCCCTTGGCATTTTAATTATGATGTGTCTTGGTGTGGTCCTCTTTGGATTCCTTTTGTTTGGAGTTCTCTGCGCTTCCTGGACTTGTAAGTCTATTTCTTTCACCAGGTAGGAGAAGTTTTCTGTCATTATTTCTTTAAATAGGTTTTCAATATCTTGCTCTCTCACTTCTTCGGGCACCCCCATAATTTGAATGTTGGTATGCTTGAAGTTGTCCCAGAGGCTCCTTACATTATCTTCATATTTTTGGATTCTTTCTTTTTGCTCTTCTAGTCGGGTATTTTTTGTGTCCTCATATTTCAAATCATTGATTTGATTTTCAGGATCCTCTAGTCTACTATTGAATTGATGTATATTATTCTTTATTTTAGTCAGCGTATGCTTAATTTCTGACTGGTCCTTTTCCCCTTTTTTTTGGCATTCTCACTAAGATCCTTGCAAGTCTCACTAAGTACCTTGGAGATTTCTAGAAAATTTCTGGAGTAACCTTACAACTGTAGTTTTGAACTCTATATCTAGTAGTTTGCTGTCTTCCATTTCTTTCATTTGTGAATGTTTCTTTGTCTCCACATTTTGGCTGCTTCCCTGTGTTGATAGAGTGGCTTTGTGTGCTAGGTGTCCTATAAGGTCCAGTGGCTCAGCCTCCCCAGTCACCTGAGGTGGACACTCTAGGTGCACCCTTTGCTGTAGCTGAGCCTTGATTGCTGTTGACATCACTGGGAGGAATTGACCTCCAGGCCAGTTGGCTGTGGGGACCAGCTGTGACTACAGTGGGAGAGCTACTGTGCAAGAGACAACCTTATAGAGCAAGACTTGCTTTAGTGGGGCTTTGGTGATCACTGAGTCTGCCTCTTGAGTGTGTTGTTTATGGATGTGAAGAGTTGTAATCTGGTATAGTCTCACACTGACCACTGGATACACTAGCTCTTGGGTTTCTAGGGAGGTCATAGTCAGCCACTGCCTGGGGCCATCCAGCAGGAGCTACAGAGAGATCTGCAGATTCCTTCCTCCTCCTTGTATCAGGTTTGGAAGTGCCCAGAGGAGGTGCAGCTGTGAAGCAAGGCAGGCTGGTGATAGGTTTGGGGCTCACTGAACCAGCTGCAGCTTGTTTGACAGGTTTTTAGCCTGAGAAAAGGTAGGCCATTCATATGCAAAAGCTGCTGTGCACAGCTTGGGTGGGTTATAAATTGGGTGGGGTGGGGCCTCAGGGAATCACCAGGCAGAGCAAACAGAAATGGCTGCCAGTCAGTCCTGTAACCAGGGAGGTCCCTGTATGATAACAATGACCGATGTGAGCACCTCTGTCTGGAAGAAAGCCTCCCCAGAGATCCTGCTCTGATGCCAGACAGTGCAGTTTCTCCCTGTGTGTGTTGATCCCCCAGAGCTTCACCTGGCAGTGGAGTTCAGAGGAAGCACCTGCTTTGTAAATTCAGTTTGCGATGCCAGCCTTTTAAGAGGAGCAGCTGGGTTTCCAGCAGCCTGTGTGACACTCAGCCCCAATTCACACTGGTTTTTACAGCGCACAGGGACTTGTTTTCCCAGCTCTGGGAACCTGGACTGGGTGTCTGGTGTAGGGCTGGCCTCTGCAGAGGTACTCTCCCTCCCAATTAAAAAGGTGGTATACACATGGGTGCCAGACCAACCCCTTCTGCACCTCCGCACCTCCTACCAGTTTCACTTTCTTCTTTACTTCTCTAGTTGTAGGACTTCCATTCAGTCAGCTTTCCAGTGATTCTGGATGATGGTTGTTCTATATTTTAGTTGTAATTTTGATGTGGTTGTGGGAGGCAGTGAGTACAGGCATTTGCCTATGCCATCATCTTTTGTACTGGCATTTTTTATTATGTATTCTAACTTAAGCCCAGTGTTTTCCTTTTATAAAGGATAATTAATAAATACAAATAATAATATTCTAATTTTGAGATTAAAATAATCAAAACCTGATTCTTTATATTAATAAAATTTATAACCTAAATATTACTATATTTCACTGAATTTAAAATGTACCATTGTCTATGTTCCACTAAGAATGCTGCTGATTAAATTATAAGGAGTTACTGATTGTAAGCCATATCCCAATATCAGATATTAAAACAGTTTTTAAATTAATGAAGTATTTCCAACAGAGCTTCACTACACATCTATTTCCTCTGACTTTGTAATATAATACATGAGCCTCAGTCCCATGTATTATATTGGATAACTATGTGTCAAATACCACTAATCCCTGCAGTACAGAAGCTTAATGAGCCCTGGTCAGCATGGCTTGGTGGTTAGTGTGTTGGCTTGCACACCAGAGAGTCACAGGTTAGATTCCCAGTTGAGGGCACATACCTGGGTTGCAGGTTCGATTTCTGCCCCCGTCAGGGTGTATATGGGAGGCAACCAATTGATGTGTCTCTCTCATGTTGATGCTTCTCTTTCCCTCTCTCTGTCTCTCTCTCTCTCTCTCGGTACCCCTACCTCCCATCCCTTCCACTTTCTCTAAAAATCAAAGGAATAAAGTATCCTCACTCCTTGGATATGGATTTCAAAAAAAAAGGAGCAGCTTAATGAACAACAGAAAATGGACATCTCACGTACTTTACAATAGGTTCCTCCTAACAAAAAGAAGCAGTTCCTTTATACCAGCAAAGTTCAAAGACAGAGATGAATGTCACCATTATTATAATGTTATTACCTCTTCGTTCCTAATAGATTCTGATCCTGATGCAGTTGCTATAATTAAACAAGATTTTTCTCTTAATCGCTTCACTGTGTCAAACATCTGAAAAACAAATAAAATGTTAAAAGATTTGGTTGCACTGATCAGGAACAGAAAAATTCACTAATCTGATTTTGTCACCAAGTCTCCAAACTTCTTTGACTTAAACCACACACACACACAGTGACTCCTAACTGTGACAAACACCTCCCCTTTTTGATTAGCACTGGAGCTAAAGGGAGGTTGCAGGAAGCACAATAAACTGATTCAATCTGCAGGTGTTACCATACCTCTCCTTTTGCCAGGGAAAATAAAAAATTTAATTCTTTATACTTACATATTTTCTCATAAGAGGCAATCCTGTTATATACAAGGTTGCTATTTCCTACTTTTCATTTTCATTTAATCATTTCTCTTCAGAGGTGTTTCCATAACAGCTACCTTATTCTTTTTACAAAATATCAAGGTTCCAACAATATGATAAACTTACTGATATTTTGAAGGAGTCTCAGTCCCATGTGGAAAAATCTCCCACAAGAAACTTATAACACAACTTTACATTAAGCATTTGGATAAAATACCCCATGTTTACAAGAGCAAACACTTAACGCTTTTTGTATATTTTGACAATGAACTTTGGTATTCCAACCAAAAATAAATTTTCAGGAATGAATCTTCAATTTATAACATCTTATCTATAGAATATAAATGTTGGACTAAATGACAGTTCAGTTTACTTTCTTAATAAAGTTAGAATAGTTAACTACTTGTCTTGTTTCTGTTTTGATTTTATATTTTAAATTATTATATTGGTAAATTTAACTCAAATATGAAATATTCATGAAATCTACTTCAAGAAAAATCTTAATAATAACATCATTATCTTACAGTTACATATCCAATTACATTAAACTTGCTTAAGGATTGTCTGATCCTATATAATAAAACCCTAATATGCAAATCGACTGAACGGTCGCTATGATGCACACTGACCAGCAGGAGTCAGACACTCAACACAGGAGCTCTACTCAGCAGAAGCCAGGCTCACAGCTGGTGAGCACAGCAGCAGTGGCAGGAGCCTCTCCCACCTCCGCTGCAGGTGGGAGGTAAGGAGCGAGGGGTCCTGGACTGCAAGAGGGCGCAGGCCAGGCTGAGGGACCCCCCCCCCCAGTGCAATAAATTTGTGCACTGGGCCTCTAGTAATAAAAAGGGCAGACTTCTTGAAGTACAAATCAGTACAAAGATCTCCATTTGATATGGGAAAAAATCATTTTATATTCTAATTATTAAAATAATTATCTAGCTGGTAACATTAGAATATTTTTGTAAATACAGTGAGGGGAAACTCCATAACTTTGGTTTCATGTTTCCATGTGGAAAGTTTTCCATTAAAGAAATATTCCTAGCCCTGCCGGTTTGGCTCAGTGGATAGAGCGTCAGCCTGAGGAATCAAGGATCCCAGGTTCAATTCCGGTCAAGGGCATGTACCTTGGTTATTGGCACATCCCCATTGGTGGGTGTGCAGGAGGCAGCTGATTGATGTTTCTCTCTCATCGATGTTTATAACTCTCTCTCCCTCTCCCTTCCTCTCTGTAAAAAATCAATAAAATATATTTTTTAAAAAAAGAAATATTCCTGGCCTCTATCCATAATGCCTTATACACTCCTTCCCAAAGGCACAGGCATCCACCCAATAGTTCAAGCTCCAAATCCAGAAGTCATCTTTGACTCCTTAATTTCCCTTCTATCAACTCTATCAGCAAGTACAATAGATTCTACCATCAAATTACACCTGAATCAGTTCAGCTTCTTGGCATTTGCATTCTAGTCTAATTCATACTTACTTCTACCAGGATTACTGCAATAATCTTTTAATGGTTTCCCTGATTTTAGTATTGTCCCTTATAATCCATTTACCCCACAGCAGAGTGAGCTTGTAAAAATATAGATCAGATATTGTCACTTTAAATCCTTCAATGGTTTCCCACTGTACTCAAAAGTAAAATCTATCACTTTACCCTGACCTGTAAGTTCCTATAATGACCTGGCTGCTGGCTGTCTCTCTGACCTTGTTGCCTATCTCTCTCTCCCTCGCCCCATTGTACTCCAGTTATTCTGGTCTTCTTTCTGGTCACCTTAGAGGTTTAGTTTTGCTGTTCCCTCTTTCTAGAGTGCTCCCCCAGATTCTTATGACTGGTTTCATGTCATTCAGTTCCAATGTCATCTCCCAAAACAGACCTTTTCTGATTACCCATTTAAAGTTACCCCCTACTCATCTAAATTATCCTGGTATTTTCTTATTTATTTAATGAGTACAGCACATAGTAGGATTCAATACATGTTAACTGAATGACACATGCATACATTTTATTTTTTTTAAACTCCACTAAAACATAGAGGAAATAGGATTACTAACATGAAAACATAGGATTAAGCATAAAAAACAGAAATGACTCCACAAGAATATAGTGGTTTAATTTTGGAGGCAAGCAGAGGATTCTTTTTTTTTTTATTGATTTAAGAGGGGAAGGGAGAGGGAAAGAGAGATAGAAACATCAATGATGAGAGAGAATCATTGATAGGCTACCTCCTGCACATCCCCTACTGGGGATTGAGCCCACAACCTGGGCATGTGCCCTTGACTGGACTCGAAACTGGGACCTTTCAGTCCAGAGGCTGACACTCTACCATTGAGCCAAACTGGCTAGGGTGCAAGCAGAGGATTCTTAAATAATTAAACCAAGTTATAACCAGTTATTTTCCAGGTTTACCTGGAGTATCCATGTTATCATGTCCTTCTGGCCTTCTAACTGGGGAATTCCTTTGAGTTTTTCCAAAAGCATTTGTATATTCTGAGCATTCATGGCCGAACTTCCTAACCCTTTTTTAAAACACAAAAAGTACATGTCACAAGTAAATAAATTGCTTCATAATTATGTATAAATTACAACTTATAGCCAATATTATTCACATGGATAAAGAAATTTTGCAATCAATCCCTTAAACACATTAAATTTTTAATGGAAGAATCTGCAATTATATGAATTACAAAGTACTGAATTAAACAACTTGAAAACTTGAATTTACTTCAGGTATCTCTTGCTCGTTGTCCCTTGGGGCTGATAAGTGAAAGCTAATCTTACTGATATGTCTAGTACTTAAATAAGAACCAAAGCTCCAAAAAATATGAAAGTGGGAGCTGTTATATATATATATACCCATAAACTAAATATCAATGATCTAAAAAAAACTGTGTGTAAATAGGAATAAGATGCTTTTCTCCTCTTGGTCTTATAAGCAATATCCCTGGAGTGTGCTTTGAAAAAACTCTTAATCAGGTAGCATTTAATAAAAATCTAATCTAAACTTATTCTGTTCTTCTAGGTTGAAGACAGTGCAAAAAGACCACCTTATCCTTCGATCAGACTAAAACATACTTGAAGCCTTGTGGTAGAAGTCAAAGGTCACTTCTTCCTCAGGAGCTTTCTGAAGCTGCTGCTTTTCTTCTAGTAATCCCAACGCCAGAATATGAAATGCCTACAGGAGAAATATAGGAGAAGATCTTTAAAATTGTGCTTCTTCAGGTAAATATATTTTAAATGGATGAATCAAAATAAGCAATCTGATAGGTAAAAAAAATGGGCAAAGGTTACAAACCAGAAGTTTACAGAAAATGATAAATACACATATGAAAAATGTTCAACCTCACTTAATAATAAAGAAGTGTGAGGTGAAGCAAGATCATCCTATTTTTCACCTACAAGAGTGGCAAAATATTTTTTACTGTTTAGTAAAATAAAAAACCGGCAAAGGTGTAGAGGGGCAGGCACTTTTCACCACACTGGTGATGGGAAAGTAAATTGATGTAACATTTTTGGAGGCCAAATGGACAATATCTATAAAAAAATGTAAAGGTACAGACCCAGTATACTAGGAATTAGTATGATAGATACACTCACTTAACTATACAAAGATATTTATATAAGGATGCTCATTTTAGTGTTCTCTGTTATACAAAGACCTAAAAGCAACCTAATGTCTATTAATAGGAGACTGGTTAAATGAATTACAGATATCCCTACAATAGAATCTGTAGCTATTAAGATTGAAGTAGGCTTATATGCACGAATGTGGAGTAATTTCCAGAAGATAAAAACCTTTAACAATGCTTACTTCTTAGGAATAGCACTGAGAGTTAGGGAGAGAAATGTTAACTTTGATTTCAAATATATCTAGTATGGTATGAAATCCTTTTTTGCCATTTATTTACCACTGTTATAGCAAAAATTAAGATACACATACAGTATGACAGCATTTAGAGCCTTCAGGCCAACAATAGCTAAGGGAAAAAGAAAATTTAGCCTAGATCTGTCTGTTATCAAGTCTTTATTACACTGTCTCTTCATAATACAAGTGAAATAAAAAAATATAGAAAATTATGACACAATAGTAACATGCCACTTTATTATTAGCAGAAGCAGGCTTTAAATATCTATCTAGTAATAGGGTAATATGCAAATTGGCCGGGACACTGTCACATAATGACCGATTGGCAGGCTGTGTGTGCAGCAGGAACAGGTGGGCGGGGACTTGCGCTGCCCAGGAAGTGAGGTTTGTGTCCCCACCCCTGGCAATAAGGGCAAATAGCAATATTAAAATATTTCCTTTAATTAATTCCCTTTTAATATACACAAATTTCGTGCACTGGGCCACAAGTATGTGCGTGCGTGTGTGTGTGTGTGTGTGGTGTATAAATATATACATACATATGTGTGTGTGTGTGTGTGTGTGTGTGTGTATATATATACACACACACACACATATATATATACATATATATATGGTTCCCAGAAGTAAAGATCCTAAAACATGATAATGTGTCACTAAGGAAATCTGTGTCATCTAAGCTTTTTTTTTTTAACGTATTTTTGATTTTAGAGAGGAAAGGAGAGGGAGAGAAACATTAATGAGACAGAATCATTGATCTGCTGTCTCCTGCATGCCCCACTCTGGGGATCAAGCCTGCAACCCAAGCATGTGCCCCGACCAGGAATTGAACCATGACCTCCTGGTTCATAGGTCGATGCTCAACCACTGAGTCACACTGGCGGGGCACATCGAAGCTATTTTTAATGACCTCTATGTTTCAGGTGCACTAGTTGTGGTTCTGACTCAAATACTATTTCAGTTATACATACCATCTGGAGCATCCCTTCAGTCCACAAGTTAGAATCTGTGTCTAATGCCCGCTCAAATATGGTTCTGAGAATGTACATCATGACATCACAATTTAGAAGGTTAATCACTTTGCTGAAAGCAGGACAGAATTCAGGAGGTGGTGGTGGTGGTAATGCTATAGTAGATGGGAGGTGGATGGCAGAAGAGACAAACCGGTACATTTTTATTTGAGTTATTCTACATGCTAAATTGCAAATGTCAAAATCATATATTACATGCAAAAACAACACAATTTTTATTACCTTTAAAGCACTAAAAACATTAATGTCAAGAGAAATATAAATCACTATGTCAACCACCCAAAATAAACTCGATTTGCTATAAATTTAAAATTATATCACCACTGAGGTGGGCCATATCTTAAAATGTGAACAACAAACAAAGGGTTCTTTGCCCTTGTATTAGTTGCCCACACTAAATAAACAAGAAAACAAACCACTATATACACAGCTGATAATAAAACCACAGGAAATAGACAAAAATGAGTCAATTCAGAATCTCACTTTTTACCTTCATCTTTGTTTTCTTGTTTTCTCTTTTTCTTCTGCATATGTTCAGCCTATATATTAAAAAAAAGAAAAGAAAAAGAAGACAGTCTATCTTTAAATATACTGCTTGGCAAGCACGACACAAATGGAATACTTCGAAGCAGGAAAGTTCCACCAACCTACCAAAATATTTTATATACTGAAGTATGCATTCAAAATGCTACCTTGTTCCAGAAGCAAAATGGTTGTACTAGGAAATGCCTACAGGACGGGTAATATCCTTCCTCAAGAATTTAGTGCCTATTCTTTCAGTCAACAATATTTACTTATTGTCTATTTCCGGTATAATATAAAAAATTTGAATATTGCCTGTATACTAGATAACATTATAGATTCCATTTTAATTTCTTTGGTGAGATAATGGCCTCTATTAATGAAAATCAGTATGCAGCTACAGAAAACCCAGAAAATTTTCTGTAGAGTTAAAAAGCATTTTAGGTTTATTTTCTGAAGAGGATACCTTTTCCTACCTTGCTATGTTGTGTTTTGGAGTAATGATAAAAGTACATATTGAAGTCTTTCAATGATTCATCTTTTAGTTCATAAACTCCATGGCCTGATACACCTGGTTTCCTAAATAAATAGAAAATACAGAGATGAACTGCAGTGGTCTTGAAGAATAGAATACAGACAAAATAAGAACCTAAAAAGTAATCTAAAAGTAAAAATCAAGCCGAAAAAAAACATAATTATATCTCACTCTGGTGGCTTATACTGAAATAACAAATTCATTCCAATATTAAAACTAAAAACATACACTGTATGCTCAAAGTCCTGATAATGGCTAAACTGTGTTTCATAATTATGAAATTTAAACAAATCTAAGGAAGTTTATTTTATACTACATATAATTGATTCCATGATCTTTTTAAATTCCTAAGGATTCTTTTTTAGCCTTTGAAGCCTAAAGGTTGTCTGTTCAAAGCACATTGTATTATCTAAGGTCAAATCTAAAAATGGTAGTGAGACATCATGTCTTCAACAAGTTGTAGATAAAAAATATAGTGTTGAGTCCTCTATACAGCACTGTAAGGAGAACCATGAAGGCCAAATGAAGTACACCATATTTGCTCTGCACTGTAACAACTTTTGTTTCTATCCAATTCTTAACTTAAATGTTTAACTGAACATTATTAGTGCATTTAAAAAGCTACATTCTATTTTTAAATTATTTGAAACTAGCAATGTATCTATAAATACAATACTATAACAAGTAGAAATTTACTACTAGTATCAATCTTTAAAATTTTAAGAATTAATCCACTTATAATCTTACTAGAGGCCCAGTGCACGAAATTCGTGCACTTGGCGGGGGTTGGGGGGTCTCAGCCTGGCCTGTGCCCTCTCACAGTGTCCCAAAGAGGTAGGCCAGAGCATGGGCCCCACCTCTGTGCCATGCGGAGCCGTGGGACACCCAGGCATGGCTGCGCAAAGCCGCAGGCCCCACCTATGCACCACGCATGCAGCATCAAGCTCCCGCCCACCCGTGTGCGCACACAGCCCTGCCCATCCGTGCATGCCCGCCACACACGCAGCCTCCTGGTGAGCACTCGTTCCCGGCGTGAGGGTGTCTCAATGTGAGGGCGTGATGACCACATAGGCTTTTATTAGTATAGATTTCCATTTTATATATTTCAAAGAATCAAAGGATTATAAAATACTGTTGTTTTTAAAATGTTTTTTATTGATGTTAGAGAGAGAAGAAGGGTGAGGGGAGAGAGAGGAACACTGATGTGAGAAAGAAACATCAGTTGGTTGCACCTCGAATCCACAACCTAGGTATGTGCTGACTGGGAATCAAAATGGCAAACTTTTGGTGCATGGGATGGGATGACACTCAACTAACTGAGCTATATTGGCCAACATATAAAATACTGTTTTAAATCTACTAGAGATTTTCATGTTCAGGATAAACAATTTTTCAACTTTGGGTGAAAATACTTGCAACAGTTTAAGATGACTGTGTTTTACCTTAGGAGAGAGATTTTCAACCTTTTTTAGCTCATGGCACACATAAAATAATAGCTAAAATTCAGCAGCACACCAAAAAATATATTTTTTGCCAATCTGACAAAAGAAATAGCATTATTTTGATTCATTTACACCAGACAGTTATTGTTGTGTTGGCTGTTGTCATTTTTTATTAGACAAGAGGGAAAAGACATCAGTGCCCCTGAATAGTTAGGTATTGCATGTTTTGAAAATTCTTGCAGGACACTTGTTGATAATCGCTGTTTTAGGACAACTTATGCCAATTTATATGGGTGTGAGAAAACACTTCAAAATTGAATTAAAGTATGTAAATTTAAAATGGGTTGTGTATTGAATCTGTCCCAAGATCAGTAAATATATAATTCTTTTTAAAAATAAACAAACAAAAATAAACCTACTAGCTAAGCCTAAAATTAATATGTAAAATGAAAATTTATAGAATAAGTTTACCATAAATAAATCATGGCGTAGTTGATAGGAAAGACTATGGGAAAGGTTTCTTTGTTACATACTAAGTCAGTTAATATCGCACGGATGAGTATTTCTCATTCACCTGCTCAAAATACTCATTTCTTTAACAAATATGTACTAAGTGCCTACTGTATGCTCCTTGTTCTCCTTCTAACACTTTATTCTAGTTCTTGGGAATTCAAGCAAGAATTTCAGAGCTTCTACAAAGTATCCAAAATACAAGACCAAAGATTTGTCTACTCTCAGAATAAGCATAACCATTAAATACTTACTTAAATGTAGCTACTTTGTTTATAACATTCTCTAAGCCAGTTTCATTATTTTCCTGTGGAAACATAATTTTTGTTATTTTTACCTTCATATAATGACTTTTCTTTTACTGAGAAGTAGAATACATTTTCAACATTCCTGAAGGACTTTATACCCAATAAATAAAAGATCAATTTCCAATATAAAAAATTAGGTCAACACAATTAACTTTGTTTGGAGGGAACGACCTATGTATAAACTGTTTAAGGAAGAAATTTTATCTAAGTTTGCCCTCATATGCATGTACACACACACATACAAATACTGCCCCCCCCCACACACAAAACTAAAAGTTCAAAGAAAAAGAACTTTATGTAGTACATTCATTACCCACACCATTTAAGCACATGTCCATGATGTACTAATTGCTAAAATAAAGGTAACAAAATAAGTGGGATCTACAGAAAAACACATATGTAAGTGTCCAAATGTATTCTGGCTTCTGCAATTTTATATATTTTTTCTAATTGGCCTGAACTTTTCTTTGAACAAGGATTTTTTTTTTTATGAAGTCATTTAAAATCAGGAAAAGGACCTAGTCAAGATAATAAACTAAGGTCAGATTCCCATAGTCTTGCAAAAATTAAGAAAGACTCCTTTTAAAAAATGTACTTGGGGTAAGCAGTAAAAAGTTAGGTACGCCTGAAAGCATTTTTTTTTTTTTACAAAATAAGGTATGTATATTAATAGGAGTATGTGAAATTACTTTAAGTGACACACATATATTTTTAAATTTTGAATAATTATTCACTTATTATAATATGTATTCAAAAAACAATAATCCAGAACATCAAGCCTACTATTTTACTGATATTGCGTAGAAAGATGCTACGGAAAATGTAAGTTGATTTTAAAATGTATTCATAACTATAAAATTGGTGAAAGAATATGCAAAAATTAACAAGTGATGTGCCAAATGGTTATAATTTAAGAATTAGTTAACAGGAACTAAACTTATCAGGGTGATCACTTTGTAAGGTATATAAGTGTATAATCTCACTATGTTGTATAACTGAAACTACCATAATATTATATGTCAACTGTAATTGGAAAATAAATTAATTTTTTAAAAAGTGAAACTGGAAAAAGATATAAATAAAAAGATACAAATTGGGGGTAGGAGGATGACCAATAGTCAAAACTTATCTCTATTCTACTTCTCTGGAAAGCCTTAATAGTACAGGTAAGTCTAATTCTCTTTTAAGAATCTTTATTCTAATTCATAATTAAATCTCAAGGGAAAAAATGAGACTCATAATCTTTAGAACTATAATTTAAATACCAGTATTTACAAAAACATAAATATCACCCATGGCAGACATGAAAATGCATTCCCAGGCCTCTAATTAGATGGACTACAGATACTAATACAGGCCCACTCCGGGAGAAATTAAACATTGTGTAGGCTATCAGCAATCTACGATGCATCTATCTAACCTTCTTTCCTTCTTTCTTTCATCTGGAGTCAGACTTGTATCACAGTCTGATGGCTCCCCACCAGCCTTACCCAGCTTCCTCACCATTTTCTCTCCTAGGCATTGTTCCTAATAAAATAGTAAATGTTTTGTCTTGACATTCGCTTTTCAGAAGACTCAAACTAACACATCCACCCAAATAATCTCAATATTTTAGGTAGGCCCCCTACCTTTTCTCTGAAAAAGTCTTAAAGTAAACAAAAGGTCAAGGAGTTTCTTGCTCTAAAATGTTTCCTAAATAGCCAGAATATTTCTAAAATGTTTCCTAATGCCCAAAAGCCCAGACTTAAAAATGTATACCACCGCTAAAGAATGAATGGTGATGGTTTTACATCAGCAGCATTTGCTAAACAAAATTTCCTAAAACTCTGAAGTAGTTTCTAATTAGAGAAAAAGAAAAAAACCTCTCCATCCCATTGAGGTGAATGAAGTAATAAACAAAACTGGTCTTACATTCTCAGGTAAATTTTTGGCAATGGCACTGTGTGGCATGGGTTCAATACAAAGCAAGTGAATAATTTCTCTCATTGTGACCTCTTCTTTGGTCACATTTCCCACTCCAGGTACATAACGCTCTCCTAATACAAACAATGAAAAAAAAAAGTAAAACAATTAATTGCTTTCTATTTAAATCTCTTCCCACCAGGAGTACTTATAGACAGAACACTGCATTAAATTAAGTCCATGAGAGAGGGACTGAGAATTATTGGACATGTTCCTAAAACTGAACAAAAGTCTATATGCTGAAAGAAGGAGGAAGGAAAATGAAGAGATCTAAAAACACAGCCCTTCTCTTTCTTTTGCACACATACATACATATATGTACACATACTCACACATTATAAACAAGGCCCCTCTATTAAATTAGCATGTGTTTCTAATCCAGAAAACAAGGCAGATGGCATTGAATGAGCAGTGGCCATCCTATCTAATAAAGAGGGAATATGCAAATTGACTGTCACGCTGTAACAAGATGGTTACGCCCACAGCGGAGGCAGGGATTCCGTAATATAAGATGGCTGAGCCCACAGCAGAGGCGGGGATCCCATCATACAAGATGGCTGCGCCCACAGCGGAGGCCGAGTTCCCGTAACAAGCCATCAGCAGGGACCTGAGGCTGTGCCCATGCCTGGTGGGGCTTGACGGGGGACCTCAGGCTGCATTCCTGCCCCAGCACTGGGCCGGGGTACCTCAGGCCACGCCCCTGCCCCGGGCCATGTGACCTGAGGCTGCACCCCCCAACCTGGCCGGGCTTGACAGGGGACCTCAGGCGTGCCCCTGTCCAGCTGGCCTTGACGGGGGGTCAAGGGGGGTAGGGAGGAACCTCAGGCTGTGCCCCCTGCCCTAGCGCCAGGCCAGGAGACCTGAGCCCGCACCCCCTGCCTGGCAGGGCTTGACAGAGACCTCAAGGCGTGCCCCCTAACTGGACCAGGCCAGGGGACCTCAGGCCACGCATCCCTCCCCAGTGCTGGGCTGGGGGAACTGACCTGGCGGGGCTTGATAGGGGACCTCAGGCCATGCCCCCTGGCCCGGGCCGGGGGGACCTCAAGGTGCACCCCCCGGCCCGGGCCAGGCAACCTGAGGCTGTGACCCCCACCCAGCAGGGCTTGATGGGGGTGGGGCTGGCTGAGTCTGGGTCTTGTGTGATTTCGAGATGCATGTGGGTGGGCGGGGACTTGTCTCTGGTTTCCATGGCGCACCCCAGACTCTGACAGGAGGAATATTTTCATATACATTTTACTAATTTTCTCTCATCTCTGACACTTCCATTATAGAGAAAGGGCAAATAGCAATATTAAAATATTTCCTCTAATTAATTCCCTTTTAATGTGACCTAGTCATTGAATAATAGCTTTTCTTTCAAGATCTTCTTCAATTTTGTCTTTATTATTTATGAAAGAACAAAGTGAAAACTGAATAACAAAATATTTAAAAATGTCTTTATGAATTAAATGACAAAATGGTAATATGTATCAGGAATGAGTGGTGTTGCTAAAATGCCCACATGATCAGGTTTCCATTTTGCATCTCAATAAACTACCAAATTGAGAGAAAATGCTTAAATTAACAAGAACTTCATTGGTGTTAATAGCATCTAATTCCCATTGCCTCAAGAAGGCTTACCATATCTGGCCATATGTCACCACTGATTTTCAATAGTATAACATGTGTAAAAAGTCCAGTGATATCTACAAGAAGGTTATTAAAAAGACAGTAATCCTTTGCCTAACAGAATTGATGAATTCTACAAATTAGCCAGAGAATGACTTTTTGTTAAATGAATTCATTTCCAACACTTAATCCTTTGTATATTTGTAAAGCATCTTGTAATTTTCTTTTTTTTTCTTCACCAAAAACAGTATTTCCTAAAATTTTAGTTCTAAAAAGAACCATCGAAATCATATAGACTACCTTCATTTTACAAATCACGAATTTGAGATCCAAAAAATGTAAATGGCATGCTCTTGATAGTTGATAGCAAGGCCAAGACTAGGTCTTTTGATTCCTAATTTTCTCCATTATAAGATCAGAGATTTTATATGCTTTTGTAAAAATATTGACTCCTGAAATTAATGAATTTAGAAATATACTAAGTATTAACTAAAAATCAAATCATATAGGAGAAAAAACCCCAACAGATTTGACTAAAAATAATAAAAGCAAAATAGAAGCAATAATAAATTAGTAATAATATAAAACAGCAAAAATATAGTATAGTATTAGAATTTTTTAAAGCACTCCAAGAATACAAAAATTCCCCTCAAGTTTTTATAACCTCATAAAGTATATCATTAACTTTAAAAATCTTTTACACATTTTAATTTGTTCATTTTTTTCATCAGTTTCTAATGGAATATTCTGGACAAGAAGAGTCAGTACCTGAAAGATTTACATATCACTTAGCAATAAAGGCTTACTATATTTCCTGCTGAGATAAAGCAGCTAGTCTAGCATCTAGCTCTAACAAACAAATAAAATGAACCCATGTTTTCAGATTTAGCTACTGGCTAGAATCACCAGGAACTATTAATACAAAGCAGAGTCTGATGCACTAAAGTAAGAAACAAGAGCCAGAATGAGAAGTTAAGGACTTTTTCTTAGCTGGTAAAATCAACAGTCTATAACATAGAACATACAAAAGTAAGTGTGGCCAATATTTTCACAAAGTAATTTAATAGAATGACACAATAAAAAATATATTTTACTTAGACCTATGTTACAATGAAATTTCATATCTATAGAAATTTTTCAGCATTCAGCATAGTTATTTTTCACTTACATTTCTATCTATGATAAATATCCCTGACCTCTATAAAAAAGTCCAATTACGAATTAGATATTAGAAAGTAAAAATGTAACAGCTGTGCTTTTTTAAAAGGTGGGTTTCTAAACATATTAATCACATTAATTACATTACTATACATTCTAGGCTATATTTGGGAGGCAAGTAAAATGGTAAATTATAGCTCTTATTAATATTCTCTCTAAAAAGTAACCCAACCCATATGCTATTTCAAAACATGTTTTAATCTTACCAACAATATAGATGAGGATTTGAAGCATTTCTTCTATTAATGTGTTATATTGTTTAATCAAATCCTATAGAATCAAAAAATAATAAATTAGTTGTATAAGAACCAAAAACCTCCACACAACATATATTTCTGCATCAGACTCATGGTCCTTCTAAGTCCAGTATTTTCTTTCAACCACAGCAATAGAAAATTATGAGGTGAATGATTCTCTTTTAGACATCAAATTCAACAAAGTTCATAGTATCTGGCACATAACAAGAACTAGATAATAACTGCTAAATACTATTATTGTGTTACTTATTCCCTGCATAACCTTAAGTCAACAAACTAATTCTAATCTTTAAAATTTCCTCTACTACTACAGGCTTCCTTCTTACCTGGGTTGGTGAGGCAGTGGCTTCAAATAGGTACCTAACAATTATGGTGAGAGTACCTTTCCATAACACAGTTCTCATTAAGCACTACTGGAAATTATTTATTTTCACTGAGTATAAAACATGACTAAAAATTAGCTTTGTATTTTATATCCTATACATGGCCCTTTGCAAGTGACTTCTAATCTGAAAGAATAAAATAATGTGATTTTTAAATTCAAAGTAGTCAAGTGCTACTTTATAAGTTGTTATCAAATATTAAAACAATGAAGATGTGAGAAAACACCATGAGACAAATTATAAACTGAAAAATGTAGCAAATACAATAAATAAATAATTAATAACCTTATTAAATAAGGAACTTTTACAAAAACAGAAAAGGGGCAAAGGATAGGAACAGATAATTCACTACAAAAGGGGAGAAAAGCCAATAATCATGAAAACATGATCACCTCACTGATAATTCAAAAACTACAAATGAAAATGAAACACCACCTTTCATCTATAAGATCAACAAAATTAAAAATACTAGTGCCAGCTGTCCCAATACAAGGATATAGTACAACATATGCAAAGTGGTAACCAAGGGTTATTACTGGTTATCTATTACTTGCTCTTTTGTGGAGAGTCATTTGCTGGTCTTCTCCCAAGCATCTAACCCAGTGATGAGCAATCTATAGCCAGTGGGCAAAATCCAGCCCAAAGCCTATTTTTCTATGGCCCAAGCAGCTGGGAATGATTTTTATAAAAAAACATGGGCAATTGACTGTATGATAAGGAACACGAGTGTTGAGTCTCAATTAAGTAACATGATATAACAACAAAATGCATTCTTTTCCTTAGTAGACTTATACTACAAAACTCAATTATTATTACTAGAGGTCCAGTGCATGAAATTCGTGCACTCAGAGAGAGGCAGTCCCTCAACCCAGCCTGTGCCCGATTGACGGTTTAGGCCCGCTCCCCGCTGGCAGTCGAACATCCTTAGTGCTGCCACCACCACTGCTGCGCTTGCCAGCCATGAGCCTGACTTCTGGCTGAATGATGCTTCCCCTGTGGGAGCACATTGACCACCAGGGGGCAGCTCCTGCATTGAGTGTCTGCCCCCTGGTGGTCAGTAAGCATCACAGTGATTGGCCATTCCACTGTTCAGTCAATTTGCATATTAGCCTTTCATTATATAGAGTATTTTTAATTTGATCAACAAAAATTGTGGAAATTTATTTTCTGTTTAAGTACCTACTTATACTCAATTTGGCCTCTGGGCTCAAAATTGGAGTTATTGTTAAAAAGGAACCAATTACTATTTCACCAATTTTAGCTTAATTTATATGTAATTTAAGTATGCTATTTTGTGGTATTGTTTTTGAAATTCATATTTATTCACCATACACAGGTTTTCTCTCTTTTTTTTCATTATTGTTACTGTTTTTCAATTTCAAAGGCAGCTCACATTTTGAGGTTGTTTGGCATCTTGTTTTTGGTGGGTGCCAAATTATGTGCAGTGCGGTGTTAAAAGGTAATTCAAATCATCTAAATATATGCTTCAATAAATACAATTTAGAAAGGCCAAAATTTTTTTTTAAATGCCACTATAGATTTACGTACTGCTAGAGAAATCTTAAAGTAACTTTTCTGAAAGCAATTTCACAAAATATGTGAAGAATCTTAAGAAAAAGCACACACTAGCCCTGACCAGGTAGCTCAGCTAGTTACAGCATCCTTCCAATATGCCAAAGTATGGTTTTGATCTACAGTCAGGGCATATATAAGAATCAACCAATTGCCCAGCCAGTGTGGCTCAGTGGTTGAGTGTTGACCTATGAACCAGGAGATGGCGGTTGGATTCCTGGTCAGGACACATACTCAGGTTGCAGGCTTGATCCCCAGTAAGGAGTGTGGAGGAGGAGGGCCAATCAATGATTCTCTCTCAAAATTGATGGTTCTCTCTCTCTTTCCCTCTCCCTTCCTCTCTCTGAAATCAATAAAAAGATATTTAGGAAAAAAAAAAAAAAGAACCAATGAATGCATAAATAAGTGGAACAACAAACAGATGTCTGTCTCTCTCTCTTTCACTTACTCTTTCCCTTCCTCTCTTTCTAAAATTAATAAAAAAATATATTTTTATTGATTTCAGAGAGGAAGGGATAGGGAGATAGAAACATCAATGATGACAGAGAACCTTTGATTGGCTGTCTCCTGCGCACACCACATTGGGGATTGAGCCCGCAACCTGGGCATGTGCCCTTGACTGGAATCAAACCTGGGACCCTTCAGTCCACAGGCCAGTGCTCTATCCACTGAGCCAAACTGGCCAGCGCAATAAAAAAAAAAAGAAGCACACTGTTTTGTCTAGCAAATCTACTTCAAATAATTTATCTTAAGCCCTAGCAGGTTTGGCTCAGTGGATAGAGCATCAGCCTGCGGACCAAAGGGTCCCGGGTTCAATTCCAGTCAAGGTCACATACCTTGGTTGCAGGCTTCTCCCCCGCCTGGGCTCTGGTCAGGTGCATGCAGGAGGCAACCAATCGATGTGTTACTCTCATATTGATGTTTCTCTCTCTCTTTCCCTCTCTCTTCCACTCTCTCTAAAAATCAATGGAAAAATATCCTTGGGTGAGGATTAAAAAAAATAATCTATATATATAAGCCTAAGCAACCGAATGCCAGAACAACCGGTCGATCGGTCACTATGACATGCACTGACCACTAGGGGGTAGACACTCAACACAGGAGCTGCCCTCTGGTGGTTAGTGTGCTCCCATGGCCAGCCAACCTCCCACTATCTCTCCCTTGGCCAGCTGGCCCCCCCAATCATCTCCGATCACCAGCCAGAGCGAGGGACCCCACCTGTACATGAATTTGTGCACCAAGCCTCTAGTAGTAATATTAATTAGGCAAGTGTTTAAACCTTGAGGTACAGAGATATTTATAAGACTAAAAACCTAAAAAAATCTCTTCAGCATTAAAGAACTAAAATATGCAATTTTGAACCTTTTTCATCTCATAGCACACATAAACTAATTACTAATATTCTGTGGTACAATAAAAAAATATATTTTTGCCTGACAAAAAAATAGGTATAATTTTGCAGGATTTAAAAATAATCCTAGACCCCTTAGCGTCCCCTCCGCACTTCTCCTCGTCGTGGCGGCTCTCAGCAAGTCCATCCCTCATAACTGCTACGAGATTGGCCACACTTGGCACCCTTCCTGCCAGGTTTCCTTCTTGCAGATCATCACGGGGGGCACCCTGGAGGAGTCCCTGAGGATCTATATCCCTCTGTACTTGATTGCAGCAATTCTCCGGAAACGAAAATTAGACTATTATTTACACAGACTACTCCCTGAGATCCTGCAATCTGCTTCATTTCTGACTGCTAATGGGGCCTTGTATATGGCCTTCTTTTGCATTTTAAGGAGGATACTTGGAAAATTCTACTCATGGAGTCCTGGCTTTGGTGCCGCTTTGCCAGCATCTTATGTGGCCATTCTAATTGAAAGAAAAAGCAGGAGAGGGCTGCTCACAATTTATATGGCCAACTTGGCCACAGAAACATTATTTAGAATGGGTGTAGCAAGAGGAACCATCACAACGTTAAGAAATGGAGAAGTCCTTTTGTTCTGCATCACAGCTGCCATGTACATGTTCTTTTTCAGGTGCAAAGATGGTTTGAAAGGATTCACATTCTCTGCACTTAGGTTCATTGTAGGGAAGGAAGAAATTCCCACACATTCTTATTCACCAGAGACAGCATACGCAAAAGTGGAACAAAAGACAGAGAAACAGGAGGAAAAATCTAGAGGAATGAATATAATTGCTCTAGTCAGGAAGCTTGTGGATTCAATATGTAAGCATGGACCAAGGCATAGATGTTGCAAACACTATGAAGATAATTGCATCTCTTATTGCATTAAAGGTTTCATCAGAATGTTTAGCGTGGGATACTTGATCCAGTGCTGCCTCCGAATTCCCTCTGCATTTAGGCATCTGTTTACAAAGCCATCAAGGCTGCTTTCTCTCTTCTACAATAAAGAAAATTTTCAGCTTGGAGCTTTTCTGGGCTCTTTTGTTAGTATATACAAGGGTACTAGTTGCTTCCTGCACTGGGTCAGAAACCTGGATGATGAACTGCATGCTTTTATAGCTGGATTTTTAGCAGGAGTATCAATGATGTTTTATAAAAGCACAACAATTTCCATGTATTTAGCTTCAAAATTGGTGGAGACAATGTATTTCAAAGGCACTGAAGCAGGCAAAGTTCCCTATTTCCCCCATGCAGATACTATCATCTATTCCATCTCTACAGCAATTTGCTTCCAGGCAGCTGTCATGGAAATTCAGAATCTGCGACCATCTTACTGGAAGTTCCTTTTAAGGCTCCCCAAGGGCAGATTTGCTGTCATGAACCAAAAAGTCCTTGATGTTTTTGGTACTGGTGCATCTAAACACTTTCAGGATTTTATCCCTAGGTTGGATCCAAGATACACGACTGTAGCACCAGAGTTGCCCATCGAGTTTTCTTGAAGATGGCTGGCTGTAATTTATTAATGTGTCTTAACGTTCCATTATTTTAATCCTGAAGAGTTAATTATGTTGAACAAAAAGAAGGGGGCCCGAGCTTGAATTTTCAGTGTTATTTCAATGAGAAATGCTCTTTTTTTGTTTGTTTTTCTTACCAATCAGAAATACAGAAGCTTTTTAGGAAGGTGTTGCTTAATAATTAAGCTCCCTCTGTAGCCAGAATCTGATTCTAGATCACTGTAGTGGTTGACATTATGATATATTATTGATTAAATTATGTCAACAAGCAATATTAAATAATCTATGTAAAAAATAAGATATACTTAAAATTACTTTAAATGATGATTTTAGTTCATTCCAGTATAATTCTTGGTTAAAACTGAGAATATTTCTGCATTTTAGGATACAAGGCTCATGGGTACATGGATTTGGTCTGTATGTTTTGGAACTTTTGAATTGGTAACTTGAGTAGTGAAATGTTATGGGTATGAAGTAACTCTTCACAGACAATGCTGCTTTAGTGTAGAGCGATTTAAGTGGCCATTCTTACTTCTGGGATTCAGAGACGGGTCTCATACTGTCTGGATAAATGCCGTGGCATCCACACTCTTCTTCCACGGGCTCCCTCATCTCTCTCCATGGTCAGCCGGGCTGTTTTGCAGCCCAGGGAACCTATATGCTGATGGCAGGTTAGGTACAAATGGAAATTGACATAACTGATAAAATTGAAATGTATGGTTTAATCTTTTGCAGAAGCATTACACTTGAATATTTAAAAGCAAATGAAGTTACTTTGAAACCTGTAGGTTTGTTATGTTTGCTTTTATAAGGACTGCATTTTTCATAGTTAAATCTGTATGCCATTGTCGACTTAGAAGAGATCAACATTCTATGAAACAAAAATAGTTTGGGCAGGTTTGGCAGTTTTGTTTCCTCTCAGCTCTTTCACCGACACAGTGAATGTTTTACAACTAAAAAGTGTAAAAATCCAGTGGTTGTTCAAGAGTTCACTGTGTCACTAATGGCATTCAGGTTCTCTAGACTCTTCAAAAAACCATTGTCACCATTTTTACTCCTATTAGATTAAAGAAGTGACAGAATCCGTCACTGCTGATTATGAGTTAGTTAAAGACAGATGTAATTGAAAAACCATCACTCTTAGGGTTTTTCAGGGAAAAGTTATACTTTTCTAAGGTAATCAGAGGCTTAAGTGGTTGTGATGTCTACAGTTAATATAGGGGTGATGGTATATTTTTAAATATAATTTTGTTGCCAAAAAGTTTTAAGCCATTGTAAGTTAATTATGCAGTGGAACTTGTGTTGCAACAAGAATTATAACCCAGACTTTAAAAATGCTTAATCCTCCATATTCAATTTCATCAAGCCTTGTACACTTCTGTTTACATCTAATCCTACCCTTGGTTGTTATGGAAAATTGAAACCTAACAACAAGACAGACTCTGGTGCCATGGTAAAAAAAAATAAAATAAAATAATAATCCTAGCTAATAAAAGAGTAAAATGCCAATTGACCGTACTTCTGCTATATCCAAAGCCACACCCACCAGCCAATCAGGAGCAAGTATGCAAATTAACCCAACCAAGATGGCTGCGGCCAAAGAGAGAGCAGGAGGTTCGGGTTTCCCCAGCAATGGAGGAAGCCATGCTTTCCACCTGCCCTGGCCTGCCTTGGCCTCTGCTTAAGGCTACAAAGTTTCACTTATAGGAGATAAATAAATCCCAACAAAGATGGCCACAGCCACCGAGCTGGAGAGAGCAGGAGGCTTGAGTTGCCCCCGCGATGGAGGAAGCCAAGTTTCCGCAGCCCTGGCCTGCCTTGGCCTCCACTTAAGGCTACAAAGTTTCAATTATAGAAGATAAATAAATCCCAACAAAAATGGCTGCAGCCATGGAGAAAGCAGTAGGCTTGGCTCTCTCTGCTCTAGGCTACAAAGTTTCAATTATAGAAGATAAATAAATCCCAGATACCAAGGCCTCCGCTTGGGTCGTTGGGGGGCGTGGCCGGCCTGCAAACCACCAAAGGCCCCTCGCCTAGGCCGCCCCATGCCCCAAGGGAATCGCCACCTGATCTGGGACACCATTCAGGGCAAACTAGCCAGCCCCCACCCATGCACCAGGCCTCTATCCTATCTAATAAAAGAGTAATATGCAAATTGACCATCGCTCCAACACACAAGATGGCTGCCCCATGTGGTCAAAGACGACTGACCCCATGTGGACACAAGATGGCCAGCAGGGAAGGGCAGTTGGGAGGGACCAGGCCTGCAAGGGAGGGCAGTTGTGGGTGATCAGGCCAGCAGGGGAGGGCAGTTAGGGGTGACCAGGCTGGCAGAGGAGGGAAGTTGGGGGCAACCGAGCCTGCAGGGAAGGGCAGTTGGGGGGGACCCAGGCCTGTAGGGGAGAACAGTTGCGGGGGGCCAGGCCTACAGGGGAGGGCAGTTAGGGGCAAACAAGTTGGCAGGGGTGCAGTTAAGTGTCGATCAGGTTGGCAGGGGAGTGGCTGGGGGGTGATCAGGCTGGCAAGCAGAAGCAGTTAGGAGCAATCAGGAAGGCAGGCAGGTGAGCAGTTGGGAGCCAGCAGTCCTGGATTGTGAGAGGGCAGTCGGACATCCCTCAAGGGGTCCCAGATTGAAGAGGGTGCAGGCTGGGCTGAGGGACACACACCCCCGTGCACAAATATTGTGCACTGGACCTCTAGTAATAATAATAAATAATAGTAATTATCCACTTTTTTTTGCTCCAAAGTGACTTTAAAAAAATCAGGTACCTATAGTTGTAATAAGGATTTCTGGTACCAAGAATTAACCAATCACATGCAACATGTGACATGACCAATAATATGCAACTCTATTATATGACATATATATTTATGGTTCAAGACAGGACATTTATACCAGATGGCTATTGTGTTGGCTGTTGTCATTTTTTTATTTGACAATGTAAGGGAAAAGAGGTCAGTGTCCCTGACAAAATAGTCAGGTCAGGTATTACATGTTTTAAAAATTCTTGCAGCACACCAGTTGAAAATCACTGGACTGAAGTATAATGTGTTCATATATCACCATTAAATGGATGATGTAAAAAAATGACATAATTGTATATTTATTTAGTAAAAAGAAAAAGCCCATCGCAATATTTTATTAAGTACAGGAAGCAAATTATAAAATAGCATGTACAACATAATCCAATTTTTGTTTTAAAAACAAACAAGACACCAAAACTTTAAAAGTGATCAATTCTAGGATATAATGTTTTATGTGATTTTTTTCTTCATTTAAAAAAAATCTTTATGTTCTAATTTTTGCGGAGTAAAAAGAGTATATGTGGATCTATATGTAAGAGTATATATATGTATCCTGCATGCACCTGACCAGAGCCCAGGCTGGGGAGAAGCTTGCAACCAAGGTATGTGACCTTGACTGGAATTGAACCCGGGACCCTTTGGTCCACAGGCTGATGCTCTATCCACTGAGCCAAACCAGTTAGGGCTTAAGATAAATTATTTGAAGTAGTTTTGCTGGACAAAATCACACGGGTAACATACATAATACATATATGTATGTTACCCGTGTGATTTTTGCAGATACAGATAAAAAATAACAACCTTAAATATGATTAAAATAGTTAACAATAACATTTCTTTAAATATATTTTTATTGATTTTTACAGAGAGAAAGAGAGGGATAGAGAGTTAGAAACATCGATGAGAGAGAAACATCAATCAGCTGCCTCCTGCACACTCCCTAATGGGGATATGACCACAACCAAGGTAAATGCCCTTGACCGGAATCGAACCTGGGACCCTTCAGTCCACAGGCCGATGCTCTAACCACTGAGCTAAACTGGTTAGGGCAACAATAATATTTTATTTGGAATTATTTCACATCTCAGTTTCTGTTGCTTACCTGGTCATTTGTAGATATGGTCTTGTTAAAAGCATCAGCAAGTTCATACCTCTGAAGTATCAGTAATAAGAACTTGTTGGGATCCATTAAAGATGCACCAATCTGTGAAAGACACAGAGCATCACAGTTCATGTGTATTAAATCGGAAACATTTTGCTTCCAAGAGTATCGTCAGAAAAGTTATAAAGTAAATCTGCAGAAGAAAATGTAGTAGTCCCTTCTACTTCTCTGATGTCATATTTTAAAAGTGAGGAAAATTTAACTTAAAAATAATTACAATATCTTCTCTTATTACAAGGAATCTAAGAAGGAAGGTTAAGACATAAATACCAGAAGTAATTTAAATAGGTACCTGAAGCATGATGATATCTTTATCATACATTTCTTCTCTGCACTTAACATCCTGGTAATAAAACACCTATAAAACAAAAGGTAGAATAGAAGTTGCAAGAATTACTTTATCTCAAACAGAATTTTCAACAAAAACTATTCTTAAAACTTTCTCTAAACTAGGAACTCCAAGAACTCCTTAGTGGCAAACATAAAATTGTAAATCTACAAAACATTTTAAGGGATTTGTGAGAAAAAGGTGAGAAAACGTGGTATGAAAATATATTGGAGTTTAAAAATGCTTTATATTAGTTAGTATTCTTGACATGTGTAATAAAAAAATTTAATACCCATTTCAATAAAAGTAAACCAATATTATCAATCATAACACCATTTTTCTCCCAAGTGTGGTATATTTATAATATCTATTTCTCCACCTTTTAGGAAATGGCACTTCTCTTTATTTGCTCTAAAACAGAAGGAAAAATTATAAGGTGGCCTTCAATTAAGACAGGTGGTAGGAAGGCTACCGGTCCCCAAGCAAGGTGATCTTTAGAAAAGACCTATGTTAATGGGCAGGTTTCTGGTGGTACTACTGGCTGTCAACTGATCTAGCAACTCAAGAGGATAAAAGTAGAAATGTCTACATGGTCACTAGAACTTTCATTTCTGACTTTATACAAGAAAACAGAAAGCAAATACTCAGCAAAGTCCAGGGACAAAAGGTACACTGCTATGTTTGGTTTTTTTAAAATCAGAAAATGAACACATTTACAAATATGAATAATTGGCCTTACCATACCTGGCTAATGAGAGAGAGCCCATTTCTTCGCCACATCTCAGCAACAACCTGGGCAACTAATACCAGACAACGCAAAGGAAATTCTACTAGTGCCTCCACTTGAAAGTCCTCCTGAAATAGAGTGAGATCAATTTCATTATTTCTCAGAAGGCTTGGATGTGTCTCACAGTTATGGCAGTATTTAATCCTCAGTATTCTTATCAATAAAATAAAAAGTCTTGAACTAGATGACTAAATCCCTATGATTCAGATTTCAATGTACTACATATAGATTTAAAATTACTAAATGGGAATTATTTATGTGGGTTTCAAAATATTATTTTTCTTCCCATTCATCAACTAAGAAGTATTTAAAATAGGATCTACGCAAGTCAACACTTAAGATAGGCACTTACAAAAGGCACAAATTCATGCAGTCTTGCAACACCGCCCAACCTGCTTAAACGCACATGGAGACCTAATGGTTAAAAAATAAAAGAAGAAAAATTAAAAAGCAATAAATCCAATTAAATTTGATTCTTAATCAACTCATCAAATTTGGAAATTTGTGAAATTTAAAAATACCATTTATTGAGTTTAAAAATGACACCTCAAAATATAAACTTTTGATTTCTAATTTTGAACGTATTACTAATATATTTAAGTCCCTACACTGTGCAAGGTATGCTTATACATTATATAAAAATAATATGTTGCTTATAAAGACATGCTTATTTTTCAATTAACCAGGCATCAAAAGAAACAACTTAGATCTAAGTCTTTTTTTATAAAAATAGAAGTGACATAAAATGACATGTCCATTATACAACATACATAACTAAAAGTGAATCAACAATCTAAACTCAGGAGTTAAATTTATAAAACTTTTAGAAGAAAACATAGATAAAAGGCTCCAAGACATTGGATTCAGCAATAATTTCTTGACTATGACACCAAAAGCACAGGTAACCAAAGGAAAAAAAAATTATAGACTATATCAAAATTAAGACCTTTTGTGCATCAAAGGACACTATCAACATAGTAAAAAGGCCACCCAGAGAACGGGAGAAAATATTTGCAAATCATGTATCTAATAAGCAGTTAACATACAGAGTATATTAAGAACTCCAACAACCCAACAACAAAAGATCCTATTAATGCCCGGCTGGTGTGGTTCAGTGGTTGGGCATTGACCTATGAACCAGGAGGTCACAGTTGGACTCCAGGTTGGGGCACATGCCTGGTTTGTGGGCACAATCCCCAGTAGGGAGTATGCAGGGGGCAGCCAATCAATGATTCTCTCGTATCATTGATGTTTCTGTCTCTCCCTCTCCCTTCCTCTGTCTGAAATCAATAAAAACATATTTTTTTAAAAAAATAGACCAAGGACTTGAATAGACATTTCTCCAAAGATATACACATGGCTGATGAGCATAGAAAAAGATAGTCAGTATTACCAATCACTAAAGAAATGCAAGTCAAAGTCACAATGAGTTATCATTTCACACTCACTAGGATGGCTATTAAAAAAACAAAATGAAAGTAAGTGTTGATGAGGATGTGGAGAAGCTGGAATCCTTGTGCATTGCTCATCCTATATAATAACCCTATATAATAAAAGGACAATATGCAAATAGACCGAACGTGGAACGACCAGTTGCTATGATGCGCACCAACCACCAGGGAGCAGACACTCAATGCAGGAGCCCTGAGCCAGGCTCCCCGAGGACTCCCGGACTGCAAGAGGGCGCAGGCCAGGCTGAAGGACTCCCCCAGAGACCCAAGTGCACGAATTTTGTGCATCAGGCCTCTAGTAGGAATGTAAAATGGTGTAGCTGCCATGAAAAACAGTATGGCAGTTCCTCAAAAAAAATTAAAGAGGAGAATTACCTTAAAATCCAACAATTCTAGGAGAATCCAAGATGGTGGCGTAGGTAAACACCTAAACTGCTGCCTCGCACAACAATTTCAAAACTACAACTAAAAGACAAAACGTCTATCACCCAGAACCACAGGAAAGCTGGCTGAGTGGAAGTTCTACAACTAGAAGGAAAGAGAAGAGCATTGAGACGTCCACAAGTGCTGAAAAGCTGAGGTACGGAGGCGCATGATCCAGGCTGGCAGCAGGCGTTGCTTTTTTCAACCCAAAGGGTGACAAGCCCCCGATTACTCTGAAATATAGTTTCTGGGGAGACGCGGGGGACCCAAACTCCTACGGAGAGAAGCTGGACTGTCTGCCACTGGGTCGGAAAGTGAGGGGGGCTTGCTTGCAGAGCTATGAGCAAGAATAATTGTTTACTGCGCTGGGGCACGGGACGCAGTCGGAGACACAGAGCCGGCTAACTAGCAGCCAACGCTGTTTGCCATGCCCTAGCCTAGTGACGCCCTGAGACCCCCCCCCCCCCCACACACAACATACAAACCCACCCAAGCTCCAAGAAGCAGCTTTAGCATAAGAAAGGCCTGCCCTATAGCAGCTTAACCTAACAAACTTGCAGCCCGGATCAGACAGCTCCAAAACCTCCAAACCCCAAGCAAAGAGGAGAAAACTGTAGCTCTCGCTGTAGCTCCTGCTGGGTGGACTCAGACAGTAGCTGACCTGCACCCCATCGGAGATCCAGAAGCCAGTGTACCTAGTGGTCAGTGTGAGACACCAGATTTCAACTCCTCACATCCATAAGTGACACATTCAAGAGGCAGACTCAGCAAGCACCAAAGCCCCACTGAAACAAGTCCGGCACCATAAGCGTGTCTCCAGCACAGCAGTTCTTCCATTATAGACACAGCAAGTCCTCACAGCCAATTGGCCTGGAGGTCAATTCCTCCCAGCATACCAACAGCAATTAAGGCTTAACTACACCAAGACTTTGCACTCAGCCCACAAAGGGGTGTACCAAGAGCATCCACATCAGGTGATTGGGGAGGCTGAGCTATTGCCCCCTATAGGTCACCTACCACACAAAGCCACTCCATCAGCACAGGGAAGCAGCCAAAATGCGGAGACAAAGAAACATGTCACAAATGAAAGAAACGGAGGAAAGCAAACTACTGGTCGACGTAGAGTTCAGAACCACATTTATAAGGTTACTCAAGAATCTTCTAAAAATCGCCGAGAAACTTGATGACACTTCTGAGGAGCTTAGTGAGACCTTCAAGGACCTTAATGAGAATGCCAAAAAAATGGAAAAGGACCAGTCAGAAATGAAGCATACACTGTCTAAAATAAAGACTATACAGAAACTCAACTGTAGATCAACGTACCCCAAGAATCAAACCAAAGATCTGAAATATGAGGACACAAAAAACACCCAACCAGAAAAACAAAAAGAAAAAAGAATCCAAAAATATGAAGATAGTGTAAGGAGCCTCTGGGACAACTTTAAGCGTACCAACATCCGAATTTTTGGAGTGCCAGAAGAAGAGAGAGAGCAAAATACTGAAAACCTATTAGAAGAAATAATGACAGAAAACTTTCCCTACCTGGTGAAAGAAATAGACTTACAAGTTCAGGAAGCGCACAGAACCCCATACAACAGGAATCCAAAGAGGACCACACCAAGACACATCATAATTAAAATGCCAAGGGCAAAAGACAAAGAGAGAATCTTGAAAGCAGCAAGAGAAAAACGGTTAGTTACCTACAAGGGAGTACCCATACGACTGTCAGCTGATTTCTCAGCAGAAACTATGCAGGCCAGAAGGGAGTGGCAAGAAATATTCAAAGTGATGGACAGCAAGAACCTACAACCAAGATTACTCTACCCAGCAAAGCTATCATTCAGAGTTGAAGGTCAGATAAAGAGCTTCACAGACAAGAAAAAGCTAAAGGAGTTCACTGCCACCAAACCAGGATTACATGAAATGCTGAAGGGTATTCTTTAAGAAGAGGAAGAAGAAGAAAAAGGTAAAGATAAAAATTATGAACAACAAAATGACATCAAATACACACCTACCAACAAGTGAATCTAAAAATCAAGTGAATAAAAAATCTGAAGAACAGAATGGACTGGTGAATATAACAGAATCAGGGACATAGAAAGGGAGTGGACTGACAATTCTCAGGGGGAAGCGGGTGTGAGGGGTGCGGGAAGAGATTGGACAAAAATCTTACTCCTATGGATGAAGACAGTGGCAGGGGGTAAGGGCATGGGGTAGGGTGGGGTGGGGAATCAGGTGGAGGGGAGCTATAGGGGGAAAACAAAAAGAGGAACACCTGTAATCTGAACAATAAATATTTATTTAAAAAAAAAAATCCAACAATTCTACTTATAGGTATATATCCCAAAGAATTGAAAACAGGACTCAAACAGATATTTTTACACTCATGTTCATACCAACATTATTCACAATAGCCAAAAGGTGGAAATAACATGAAGCATCCATTGATGGATGAATAGATAAACAAAATGTGACATATACATATTATAGAATATTATTCAACTTCAGAAAGGAAGAAAATTCTGATACATGCTACCACACAGATAAACTTGGAGGATATTATGCTAAGTGAAATACGTCAGTTATAAAAGAAGATGTGTGTGATTACACTCACATGAGTTTCCTATAATAATAAAGTAATAGAGACAGAAAGTAGAATAGTGGCTGCTAGGAAATGCAGGGAGTAGGAAATGAGGCGCTACGTTGAATGGGTACAGAATTTGAGTTTGGTTAAGATGAAAAATATTCTGGAGATAGATATTGGTGATGCTACATAAAACAATGTACTTAATGCCACAGAACTAAACACTTAAAATGATAAATTTTATGTTATGTATATTTTACCACAGTTATAAAGTTGTTTTAAAAAAAAATAACAACAACCCTGACAGAGCCAGTTTACATGGAAATGCAAATCAAAGAATGAATAAAGGAAATCTATAATCTTTCTTTTGGTGGTGAAAGAAACAGTGACACCAACAACACTTGTACAATTTGGCAGAAAAGAGACTAAAAACCAGCAACAAGATTTTACTATATTGAGAATTGGGCGGGAGATGAGTTATCAAGTTAGTTTTTACGTGTATACTATAAGATCCATTAATTGACCAAAATTACAAAAGGCCTAGGAAAACAAACATCCTTAGATGTTTAGTGACAGCTCTTTGAAGGATAGTGACAGATCTTAATTGCAGTATCTGATCTGAGTATACATATCCATACTTAGCATAGAACAAAAATAGGCATGATTCTAGTTCTCTGAATATCTAGGAAACAAAGCTGATAGAAACAAAGCAAAAAACAAACTAACACTCACCAGCAAGAGTCCTAGAGAGTGGAAGATGTATGCTTACGAGATCTTCAGATACTCTGTAGGACTTTGTTTCCAAAGTGTGACCACACAATTGTACTACTGTCTTGCTACTAGACATAAAACTTGTACTACACCTCATCACAGCTTTGTGACATTCTTTATAAGCCACTAGTAAGAGTTCTTCCTAGAAGAAAAATGCAAATAAATTGACAAATTATCTACTTTACCACATTATTCAATAAATAGTTGCTAAGTACAAGCACAAAATTATTCTATGTATTACTAGGGCTACCTCTACAGGATCCATAAACCAGTAGGAAATATAAGACAGAGAGAGGCACATGCCCGTGCACATGCACACACAATCAATGTGAAAAATTGTACTAGTAAATACCATGTAAATGATAGAAACTATTCCACTAAGATGGGGGGGAAAGCATCATAAACAACTGGGAAGACATATTGTGAAAGCAATTTTTGAGTGGGATCTAAAGAATAAGCAGAATATAAATATGGAGAAAAGATAAGAAAACAATGGCATTGTAAGCAAAGATACAAAATAAACAGAGAAATAACGAAGAATACACCTCCTGTTCAGGCAATAGAAAGGGATAAAAACTAGAAAAATCCAAGGTTTTGTGGATGGAATTAATGAGCAATTAAAGTGGAAATATGCCTTTGTATTGGCATGTGAATACGTTGATAGTATCTGAAGTATAATAATATAGACAACTCACTGCTTCAAGAATTAATGGGTGTCAATAGAGTAGAGAGTAATGTTAGGAACCAACGAAACTAGTAGGAAGATTACTACAAAGTCTAAGTGTAAGGTGATAAGGATCTCAATTAGAGTGGAAGTAGTCAGGGCAAAAAAGAATGAACCCAAAAGAAATGTTAGGATTATAGAATAAATTTAGGATAAGGAAAATTCAAATTAGGGTGAGTATGGCAGAGAGAGAAGTCAAAAGTCACTTTTTTTGTTGTTGTCGCTAATCCTTAACTGACTATATATTTCCATTGATTTTTCGAGTGGAAGGGAGGGAGAGAAACAGAAACATCGATGTGAGAGAGACACATTGATTGGATGCTTCCTGCACGTGCCCCAAAAGGTCACTTTTTAAGGCAGTGTTTCTCAAACTGATTTTATCTTAAAAAAGGAATACTATTATCAAATAAATTTTGGGACTATCCCTCTTAGAAATTAGCACATTAATTGAAGAGTGAGAAGTTCAGGCCCTGGCTGGGTAGCTCAGTTGGTTAGAGTATCATCTCAATATACCAAGATAGTGCGTCTAATCCCTGGTGAGGGCACATACAAGAATCAATCAATGATCCTGGCCGGTATGGCTCAGTTGATTGGGCATTATCCTGTGCACCAGGAGGTTTGATTCTCAGTCAAGGGCACATGCTAGGGTTGCAGGCTCAATCCCCAGTAAGGGTGTGCAGGAGGCAGCAGATCTATGTTGCACTACCACAAGGATGTTCTCTCTCCCTTCCTGTCTCTCTCTAAAAATCAATATTCTTTTTTTAAAAAATCAACAGACAAATGCATAAATAAATGGAACAACAAATAGATCTCTTTCTCTTTAAAATCAATCAATCAATAAAAAAAGTTTAGTGGCTTAAAAAATTCCTGTTTGAATTTGTTCAACCTAGCATTTTCCAATCTTATGTGAGCACAGAACTTTTTCTTTAAATATAATTTTTTAAAAAATATGTTTTTTATTGATTTCAGAAAGGAAGGGAGAGGGAGAAGGAGATAGAAACATCAAGGATGAGAGAGAATCATTGATTGGCTGCCTCCTGCATGCCTCTTACTAGGGATCGAGCCCGCAACCCTGACATGTACCCTTGACTGGAAGCAAACCCTGGACCCTTCAGTCCAAAGGCCAATGCTCTATCCACTCAGCCAAACCAGCTAGGGCACACAGAACTTTTTACCATAAAAAATATCTGTTAACAATTTAACACAGAGAATGCAGTAGCTCTTGATATTTCCCATATAAATTAATGTATGAATCATAGCGTTATTTATGGAACAAGAGCAGTAAAGAAGAGAACATGCAAATTGTAAGTAGAAGGAAATGATGACAAATCAATTTTTTATATTCTGAATTTGAAATAAGTGTAAGACCTAAGCAGGAATGTCTAACACACAAACAGAAATGATATTATAGCTTGAAAGAGTCATTTATATGAAGTTTTAATTGTGGTGGTAGAAATAAAAAGAGACTATTGGGAAAGGTCTCATTTAAATGGACAGTGAATAGAAATATTAGGATAATGTAGATTTGTGAAAATCAGAGGGAAAGAACCTTTCAAAAGGGTTAAGGTACTCAAAATGATGCTATAGACATTTTAAGGAAGATGGGGCCTTAGAAAAGTCCTCTGAATTTGATTAAAAAGACCCTTTGAAATTTTTTCAAAAAGCAATTCCTGTCATTTGGTAAGGGCAGAAGCCAGACTCTAAAGAGCAACAATAGTAGACATAAGTGACTTCAGAAGGCTGAACAGATGTCAAGATAAACAACAGACATTTTGAACTTATCTCCAAGAATTATGCATGCCCTCCATAAGACTGAGAGGAGCCAAAAATATGTTCTGTGGCTAGTTGCTGAACAATATTTCCTGTCTTTGTTCTATAAAGCTACTATGCTGGCCCTAGTCAGTTTGGCCCAGTGGATAGTGTCGGCCTGTGGATTGAAGGATCCCAGGTTCGATTCTAGTCAAGGGCACATGCCTGGGTTGCAGACTCGATCCCCAGTGAGGGGCATGCAGGAGGCAGTTGATTCTCTCCATTACTGATGTTTTTGTCTCTCTCTCCTTCTCCCTTTCTCTCTGAAATCAATAAAAAAATATATTTTTTAAAAAGCTGCTGTGCTGGATTAAGGTCTTTTGTGTCTATCACTAACTGCTGGTGGTGGAGCAGAAAAGGAAAAAAAGAGAGCTAGAATACAGTTTACAGAGGTAGCAAAGACAAGTAAGGGGACTTTTTTTTATTGTTGTTTTTAAGAATATGTGTTTATAGGCAGATGAATGAAAGAGTGGGAAATACCAGAGGAGACAACCGAGGAATCAAACTCCAGAATGAAGTAATATAGGTTGGGACAAAGAGCCTTGGTAGAGACATTAGTTTTAGAAAGAGATGAAAAGAAAGAGACCAATAGTGAAGCTACAAATTTAATCGGTGAATAGACTGGTGAGAGATAGAGAGAAACTGAAGAAAATGGAAGAATTTGACTCAGATGTCAATTTTCTCAAAACAGAAATAAATGAGCTCTTACTTCCAAAAGAGAATCTGTGGTAGGGTTATGTTCTAAAATTATTGCTTAAGGAAATATATTAGTCCTATATTTTGAAATTAATTTTCTTACTAGTTTAACACATGTAATAAAGTACTTAATTGAATGAATAGCCACCCTTTTCCATTGTTGGAATATTTAAAAGTCTGTGTTATATGGTCCCAATTTACATATTATTTATATTCATGTCCAAGGAAATACATACATACATAAATAAATGTGTGTTGTATTTTTTTTTAAACCCACTATTTAGGTAAATGAAACTACCATGGAGAACACGTTCTAATTAAGTGTGAGAAACTGAATTTTCTTCCTAAATTTTAATAAGACAAAATCCAATATATAAGAAACTACTTAAGTAAACTTTACATCAATGAAGTTGCAGTATAAAACTAAACTATAATAACCACTAGAGCACTTAAAAAGACACTGCTCCTATTAACAATAACAATTTTACTTACATCACAAGCACACCACTCTTGGAACATGAGTAAAATATTTTTCAATTGCATCTGTATGGCAATGGCAGCCTCCCAGTCAGGATCCACTTCTATATGTTGTCCAACCTGTCTTCTAATTTCTTCCATTCCCTGCAAGAAAAAAGTGAGTAACATATATATATATATATATATATATATATATATCCTCTTTTTCACTACTAGCAAAATATAGAATTATCAGGATTGATATTCATATACTAGTATGCATAACTTGTTGTTGTTGTTAATCCTCACCTGAGGATATTTTTACCATTGACTTATAGAGATAGTGAAAGGGAGGGAGGTTGAGGGAGGAAGAAAAGAGAGAAACATTGATGTGAGAAAGACACTTTTGGGTCTTTGACCAGGAACTGAACCTGCAACCTTTCGGTGGGCCGGCTGATGCTCTAAACAGTGAGTGACACTGGCCAGCGCCATATGTGCATAGCTTTTTAACATGGCTATACTAGGTCAGGATGTATATATTCAAATCTCAGCTCGGTCACTTTCTAGCTGTGTGACCCTGATAAAATTATTTCTAAGCTTCAATTCCCTTATCTATAAAAAGGGAGATAATAATAGTAACTGCCTCATAAAATTGCTGTGAGGTTCAAAGAGATAATGCATGGAAAGTGCTTACTACAGTATCACATAAAGCAGGATCAGTGAGGCAGTGTTTGCATTTTATTTCTAGTTTGCTAGATATATTCTTCCTGAAATAAAAACCAAAATTTGCTAAAACATATTAAAGACTCAGGTTAAATTTTTAAAAATAAATTTATCTTACTGGTGTACAGAACTGTATCATACCTGCATACAGGTAAGAATCTTCAAAAAAGATCGAAAACCTTCAAGGAATTGCATTTTTAATCTTTCTGTCCATATGGTGGGCTTGCTGATTAGGATATACCTATAATATTGAGACAAAGAAATATTTCACTTCTATATTTTGAGATAGTTTAAGGTACTCAGGGTTATAAACAATGTTGATTCATTAAAATTATATATTATAATTTCTTACAATTAAAAGCTCTGGGCAGAGCTAGAATTATCCCAGCAAAATGTGAATGCTCCAGAAGAGACAGATGTCAAAGCTAAGCGTGACTTCTCCACTCAAAAGTTAGTTCTGATTAAATGAACCCAGAAGCAACTTAGCCTATCACAGTTGGATAACTACAGTACCGATTTTTTTTATGATTGTTTATACCCTTCACCCAAAAGGCAAGTAAAAATCGCCTTCAGCCTCAAAATGAATGTCAAAACTGCATGTGTAGAATACATGCTGCTTGTGCAGACAAATGGTTTCGGAATATTTTGTAAACTATAAAATACTTATTGTACTAAAATTACACACTTTCCCCCTCCTCGCAAAAGACATGCAGTCATGAGAATTACAGAAAATTCACAACACACTTTCCCCCTCCTCGCAAAAGACATGCAGTCATGAGAATTACAGAAAATTCACAACACATACAGTAGTTTGGTCAGTAGCAACTTTGTTGTTGCTGCTGAGTGTGTAATGACTAGAGATTTGTGAACATCTGCACTGGTTCTCCAAAGCTATTTATTCCTACGACCTGATTTTAGACAATAAATATACTACAGTTGGGAATGGCGAGAGTCAGGATATTTGGAACTGGTTTCATATCCAATGAAAACAATGTTTATTGGGAAATGACTTCTCAGGAAGGAATCTAGCAATTATAAAAATTATTTTGCACTCAAGTCAATCCAAATCTATTCCTGTTAAGTATCACACACTGGGAACATAAACATGAACAAGACACCCTGTCCTTGAGGTCCTTAGTGTACTGGGGAAAACAGATATGGATAGAGGACACTGCAATACAATGTTAAGCACTCAAAACAAAACAAAATAAAATACAAAGGAAGGGGGAGAGACCAAGATGGCGGCATAGGTAAACACCTAAACTGCTGCCTCACACAACAATTTCAAAACTACAACTAAAAGACAAAACGGACATCATCCAGAAACACAGGAAAGCTGGTTGAGTGGAAATTCTACAACTAGAAGGAAAGAGAAAAGCACACGGAGACTCAGAGGAGCTGCAAAAGGCTGAGGTATGGAGGTGCGCATGGAAAGGACTGGCGGCTGAGTGCATGGCTGGCTTTCTCAAGCGGGAGGGAGACGGAAGCTCCTGACTGTGCTGAACTCCAGTTCAGGGCGAGACCCTAGGAACCCAGACTCATAAGGGGGAATCTGGACTGACAGGAAAAGAGAAAAGCAAACTGAGACTCAGGGGAGCTGCGAAAGGCAGAGATGTTTTCTGATGGTCTTAGGCTCTCCAGCAGCGGTTTTCAACCTGTGGGTCACGACCCACAGGTTGAGAACCACTAGTAGGGTCACCATAGGAAAACACAGATATTTATATTACGATTCATAACAGTAGCAAAATTACAGTTATGAAGTAGCAACGAAAATAATTTTATGGTTGGGGGTCACCACAACATGAGGAACTGTACTGTATTAAAGGGTTGCGGCATTAGAAAGGTTGAGAACGACTGGACTAAAGTTTACGAACTCATAGTAAACAAATGACATCAAAGTTTGGCTGTTTTCTAAAAGTATGGTATACAAACGAAAAGCATCAGCATTATCTGGGTATTCTTTAGAAATGCAGACTCTTAGGCTCTAGTCAGATCTAGTGAACAAAACTGCATTTTAACAAGCTCCCCCAAGTGATTTGTATTCATATTAAAATTTGAAAAGCACTGTTCTAGAGAATTTATATTTCTAGTTTTTAGTAACCTCGCATAGTTCATGCCTAGCAGACCGAGCAAGTAGAGAAGATGTGAGGGATAAGAAGAGAGAGAAGAATAATGAAGGAAAGGAAAAGAAAAGGAGTCCGAAGATAAAAATAGGTGGCAAAAGCAGTGGAAGGAGAAGAAGAAAAGCAAGGGAAGGATGGGAGAGTAAGGGAGTGATTTGGTTTGAGAGTCTACTATCTTTTTTAGAAATAGGAACAAGTTGCAGGGGTGAGGAATGTCTGGCCCATTGGCCATTAGTATAAGGCCCTCGAAATCATGTGGTCTGGCCCTGCCAAGGCATTAGGGGTGAGTTAAATAAATATCTGACCAAATATAGCAGGCTAATTTTTAAGCTGATAAATTTGTATGGCCCTTGAATGATGTTATAAATATTCAAAAGGCCCTTGGCAGAACAAAGGTTCTCCATCCCTGGGTTAAAGTAACAAAAGGGTAATATTTACTTAATAGAACCAAAGTTCAACTGCTTCTCTTTTCTAAGTTTCATTTTCACAATGATTAGCAACTGAGAAACAAAGTATCCCACCAAATACCCCCAGAGAGTGAATGAGAAATGAAACTAAATTAATAGAGATTTATTATTTAAAATGATCGTGGTATAGACCTAGCCAGTTTGGCTCAGTGGATAGAGTGTCAGCCTGTGGACTGAAGGGTCCCAGGTTCAATTCCAGTCAAGGGCACATACCTCAGTTGCAGGTTCACTCCCTGGCTCCTATGTTTCTCTCTCTCTTGTCTCTCCCCCTCCCTTCCACTCTTTCTAAAAATCAATAGAAAAATATCCTCAGGTGAGTATTAACAAAAAAGCAAAACACACAAAAAAACAATAAAAAGTAAAATAAAATGATCCCAGTATAACAATCCATTCCTTCTACTATGCAGACCTCAGAGTACTATGTTCATTTCTTTACAACTAGCTTAAATGGTATACATTCAACTAGAACTGGTTCAGTAGAGAAGGACAATAATTTAGAAGGAATTTTAAATATGAAAAGTGTATAGCTAAGGAAACTAATGAAACTTAACCAGTGAAGACTTGGCAGATATGCCTGCTATCTTCAAGTTAAATGAGAACTGAAGTTCTGAAAGGGAAACATAGAACTACAGAAGGAAAGCTACAAAAAGAGTTCAATATAAAATACTGAACTTCTAACAGCTGGACAGGGCTACTCAATGGTAGGAATACACTGGTTTGAGAGAATGAAAATTTTCTGAGGCAGACTTAACAGAGCTTCTACTAGTACTAACACATGTTAAATGCTACTGTCAGATTAGTAGCATATATGATAAGTCTATGGAGAGCTACAAATTTTGGAAGAATTTAGACTTTATTCTGGAAAAATTTAAAAGACATTAAATATTTGTGGTTATTTCTGATTTAAAAGCTGGGTTCAGAAAGAAGTGGTGAATAAATAAGTCTATGAGGAAATAGTAAAAATAAGATATGACTGCAAAATTTCTACCAAGAATGATTGAGAAAATGGGACTCAATCGCTATTTGTTAAATAAAGGGTATAGCTTATATCTGATTGATGTTTTAGGCTAAGTTTCAGAGAAAGTTTTATTGATATTTATTTTGTGAGGCTAAAAGATGAAGTGAAAAGAATTTGAGTTATATAAATAAACAGTGCTGGGCTCAGATTCAAGGTCTGCTACTTACAAGCTCTGTGACTTTAGGCAAATAATTATAATCTAAAAATAAAATTAAATCACCTACCAAGGGAGAAACCCAGATGGCGGCATAGATAAACACCTAAAATGCTGCCTCACACAACAATTTCAAACCTACAACTAAAAGACAAAACGGACACCATCCACAACCACAGGAAGGCTGGCTGAGTGGAAATTCTACAACTAGAAAGAAAGAAAAAAGCACACTGAGACTCACAGGAGCTGCGGAAGGCAGAGGTATGGAGGCGAACACACAGAGAGGGAGATGCTCGCACAGAGAGGGCTGGCAACTGAGTACACGGCTGGCTTTCTCAATGGAGAGGGAGACAAAAGCTCTCGACTGCTCTGAACTACAGTTCTGGGCAAGATATTGGGGACCCAGACTCATATGGGGGGAAAACTGGACTGTCTGTCAGCAGGCGAAACTCGAGGGCGGCTTTCTCTCAGAGGTGCTTACAGCGACTTCCCCAGGACACTGAGACCCAGGGGCCTCTTAGGGCAGGACTGACAGGAAGCCATTGCTGTGTGCTCCACCCTGAGATCCTGCCCCATCCAAGCTGAGGGCAGAGGCTTTTGCATATGAATAGCCTGGTCCTTTGAATTCTAATCTTACCTAACAAACTGTAGCTGAGTCAGAGAGACCCAGAACACCCAAAATAAGGCCCAAGGCCCCACAGCAGCTTGCATTACTTCACAGCTGGGCCTCATCTGGGCACCTCCAAAACCCAAACAAAGAAGAGGAATCAGATCTCTCCCTAGCTCCTGCTGGGTGGCCTCAGGCAGAGGCTAAATTAGCACCTCCTTGGAGATCCAAGAGCCAGTGTACCCAGGGGTCACAGTGAGACCATCCAGATTACAACTCCTCAGATCCATAAGGGACACACACTTGTCTCATAAGGGTGTCTCCAACACAGAAGTCCTCCCAGCATAGACACAGCTGGTCCTCACAGCCAATTGGCCTGGAGGTCAATTCCTCCCAGTGATACCAACAACAATCAAGGCTTAACTACAACAACACTGTGCACACAGCTCACAAAGGGGTGCATCAAGAGTGTCCACCTCAGGTGACTGGGGAGGCTGAGCCACTGGGCCCTATAGGACACCTAGCACACAAAGCCACTCTATCAACACAGGGAAGCAGCCAAAATGCGGAGACAAAGAAACAGATCACAAATGAAAAAATGGAGGAAAGCAAATGACTGGATATAGAGTTCAAAAACACGGTTATAAGGTTTTTCAAGAAATTTCTAGAAAAGGTCGATAAATTTAGTGAGACCCTCGAGGATATGAAAAAGGACCAACTAGAAATTAAGCATACGCTGACTGAAATAAAAAAATTATACAGAGATCCAACAGCAGACTAGAGGATCGCAAGAATCAAGTCAAAGATTTGAAATACAAAGAAGCAAAAAACACCCAACCGGAAGAGCAAAAAGCAAAAAGAATCCAAAAGTATGAAGATAGTGTAGGGAGCCTCTGGGACAACTTCAAGCGTACCAGCATCCGAATTATGGGGGTGCCAGAAGAAGAGAGCAAGATACTGAAAACCTATTTAAAGAAATAATGACTGAAAACTTCCCCTACCTGGTGAAAGAAATAGACTTCCAAGTCCAGGAAGCGCAGAGAACCCCAAACAAAAGGAATCCAAAGAGGACCACACCAAGACACAGCATAATTAAAATGCCAAAGCAAAAGACAAAGAGAGAATATTAAAAGCAGCAAGAGAAAAGCAGTTAAGGAAGCACCCATACGATTGTCAGCTGATTTCTCAACAGAAACTATGCAAGCTAGACAGGAGTGGCAAGAAATATTCAGTGATGAATAGCAAGAACTACAACCAAGATTACTCTATCCAGCAAAGCTATCATTCAGAATTGAAGGCCAGGTAAAGAGCTTCACAGACAAGAATAAGCTAAAGGAGTTCATTAACACCAAACCAGTATTTTAAGAAATGCTGAAAGATATTCTTTAAGAAGAAGAAGAAGAAGAAAAAGGTAAAGATAAAAATTATGAACAACAAATACATATCTATCAACAAGTGAATCTAAAAATAAAATGAATAAAAAAATCTGATGAACAGAATAAACTGGTGAATATAATAGAATCAGGGGCATAGAAAGGGAGTGGACTGACAATTCTCAAGGAGAAAGGGGTATGGTGGGTGCGGGAAGAGAGTGGACAAAAATCGTATACCTATGGATGAGGACAGTGTGGGGGAGGGTTTAAGGGCAGAGAGTGGGGTGGGAACCGGGTGGAGGGGAGTTATGGGGGAAAAAAGAGGAACAACTGTAATAATCTGAACAATAAAAGATTTATTTTTAAAAAATTAAATCACCTACCTTATAAGAATATTGTAAGAATAAAACAAGGTGAAATAAGTTAAGCTCCTTAGCACATTACAGTTACTAAAAAAAGAACAGAAGCCAGTCTGGTGTGGCTCAATGGTTGAGCGCTGACCTATGAACCAGGAGGTCATGGTTCAATTCCTGGTCCGGACACATGTCCGGTTGTGGGCTCTGTTCCCAGTGTGGGGCATGTAGGAGATAGCCAATCAATGATTCTCATCATTGATGTTTTTTCTGCCCCTCTCCCTTCCTCTCTGAAATAAAAATATATTTAAAAAAAAAAAAAAAGAACAGAGGACACTTGTGAGAATGAGTTAAAGAGAAACCTAGAAACAGTATCTGTTGAACAGGTGCTCAACATATGTTCACTTTCCCTTTTCCTTGTCATCAGAGATTTCTATTTAGGTAAGGATGTAGAAGAGAACTTGTAAGCATCAAAAGAGTGTGAAAACTTTAAAGTTTCCTTCCAAACTAGGATCTCTTAAAGTTTTATCATATGGGTATGCAGGGATGTCCTGACTCTAAATTATTCACCATAGAGAGTAACTATTATCAGAGATCCATAAAATAAAATATGCTGAGACAATGATGTGACAATGCATCTCTTCTCTGGATATAAAAATAACTCAGTTACAAGAGTACTTCACAGTAATGAGAGCCACAGTAAAGAGATTTTTCCTGTACAGTAGACCAAAAAATGATGAGTTCACTAATTTAACACTGATAACTATAAGCACTCCATTGGAGTTTTTGTATATTTTTTGTTTGTTTTGCCTAATACATAATTTATGCAGAATTTGTGAATCACAATAGCTAAATGGTGACTCACTACTGAATTCTTCCACCATCTCTATTTGTCCTAAAGATGTGATAACATAATCATTTACTGAACTTTAAAGAAAGATTTATATGTCATAATCATATTTAGAAAATGAGGAATTTGAAAAGGTCTGGAAGCATTTTCCTCAGTAATATCAAGGATCCAAGGCATACTTCCAGAAATCTTTCAAATGTATTTTTTTTAAATAGATTAAACTATTTCTAGGTTGGTTTAGAAGTCTATTTGTTTCCATCTTTCTATACCCTACATGGTCACTAGAAGAAGTGGACAAAATTTGATTATTCCCCCTCCGGACTAGAAATAATTATGTGATGGAGCCCTTCATTTTAAATAGCAAACTAAATGAAATATATTTTATCTTAAAAAAGAAAGGAATTTTTTTTAAGTTTATGACTTATTGAATAGTTGATATTACAACCCTTATAATATTCACCATTTATTTCTAAAATAAACTTCCTTTTAGGTCCAACAATCCCAAGATTTATTGTGATTTCTATTTTAGTTTAAAAAGAAACTCTCCACTTTCTTCAAGGAGAAAAACTTAAGAAACCACTGATGAATATCAATAACTTGGTTACATGTATGAAAAAGGGAGTTAAAAAGAAATTCACACCAATTAGATCATCGGAAACTTTGCCCAAAGAGACTACACAAGAGGGACAGAACCAAAGTACAGAAGTGGAACTGAGTGGAAGGCATAGTAATTATGATGGAGATTCATTTAGTGATCCTAGGTTACTGTGACAGGCCCCTTCATTATTAACTTGGTTTTAACTCTATAAGAAGCCTTCACTTAAAACATTTATTGACATGAGACAGTAAGAGTTCTTTTTACTTCTCATTATAAACTGAAACTTAGATAACCAAAAGCATCAGAGGTTTATTTACAAGACAGAACAAATAAGCACAGTGTGTTTAATAAGTACCCTCACCTTTTGACTCAAACAACTTACTTTAGATCACATATAACAGCATATACTCTTCCCAATTTGTCCTGGCTATAACCCTGGAAGTTGAATTTGTTGTTCCTATCCAAGTACTCAGGCAAAACTTCTAGCAAAGTTTCAGTAATGACAGAAATAACATTCTGCTCTTCAATAAGATGTCGAGCCTGCAGAATATTTCAAATGTTATCTTTAGTATTAACTTATTTGTTTGGTCAGTGAGTCATTTTTAAAATATGTTTACTGAACTTCAAACACAGTCCTTAGTCTCACAGAAAGAACAGCAATTTCTGAGAAGCTATTTTCTAAAAGTAAAAAATTCCCTATTCCTCAATAACTAGAAAACACCTGCCTGGACACCCCAAACCCATTACTAAGATTATTTATATAATGCTTACCATAGGCAATCACACAATGAGCAAAAATAGAACAATCATAGATATACTTCATAACTTCTATCACATTATTATTTATTATGGCACATCCCCCTAACTCCCAGTCCACTATCTCTTCCCATCCTTTTCTCTGGACTTGGAAATGGGAAAGTATAGTTAGCCAAACTGTCCAACAGAAATAGGAAAAAAAGTAGTACAAAAAGAAAGCAGAATCCTCCACTCTCCTCCCAGGTCTATGCAGCACTATATCTCCCACAATGCTGGAGTCATACCCTACACCTGCTTTATCTTAATCTATCCACTCACCCCAATAACTAAAGGACAACAACAAAAAAGCAGAAAAAAAAAATTGGTATTGAAAAGGCATTGCTTCTAAGTTACTCTTAAAACTGAGAAATAAACTCTGGAATTCACGTGTAAGGATTAGGACTTTAAGACAAAGGCAGTGCCATCATTCCCACTTCACAAGTTACCTTGTCTTTGGATAACATTAATATATTATTCACATGCAGATACCACATATTATTCAATTTTCCAGATGAAACTGGCTCAACATAATGATTTTGACATTGTTTTGAATCAACACTAAGCAAAATTCTTAAAAAACAAGTTTTACTTAGAAAGCTTGCAAAGAAATTATTAATACATACCAGAGTAGGAACAGTAAACATCTGAACTGACAGTGCAGTTATTGAGATACTTCTGTCATGATCATCACTGATATATTCTTTCTGCAGCTGTTTATAATACTGAAAGATATAATAAATAATAAGTGGAGAATCAATTAAAATGACTACTGAAAACTTAAAAATCCCAATTTTAACAGCTGCTGCAAATCTGTTTCTATATATAAAATGACAAGTATTATAATTCCTATTTCTTGATGGGAAATAATATGGTCAACAAAAACATACTAGAAAGAAAATAATGAACAAGAGACCAAACATGAATTCCACTGCCCAATCTCAGAGAGGTGGAAGTGAGAACTATAATAAAATAAAATAAAAAAATGCAGCCCTCGCTGGTATGACAAGGTAGTTAGAGCATCAGCCCACTCACCAAAGGGTCATGGGTTTAATTCCTGGTCAAGTATTCAATTCCCAGGGCATGTGCAAAAGGCAACCAATCGATGTGTCTCTCTCACATCTCTTCCCCTCCCACCCTCCCTCCTACTCGCTCCAAAAATCAATGGGAAAAATATCTTCTGGTGAGGCTTAAAATAAAATAAAACAAACAAACAAACAACAAACAAATGTTAAAAACAAACAAACAACAAAATGCACAAAACACACAAACACAGGTAAAAAACACACAGAGGACTGCAATGGTGCAGTATATCCTTCCTCCAAATAAGATCTTCCCTGAGGCAGTCGCTAGCAAATTCTATCCCAATGGTAATAGGGCATGGGCTATATTCCAAGTACTTATAAACTGATATGAACCAGAAAACTAACCAATCAGATTCAATCTAGCCTTAAACAGAATGGATGCTGGCTGTACATAATTTTCTTATCCATACTGGTGCATACCAGCTGAAAATAAACCCTGATATACTGGGAGACCAAAAAAAAATAATAATAATAATACATTCAGTCATGTATCAAGCATAGTGTTAGATCCTTGATCTACATATTTGATTTTATCCATTAGAATTCCCACAGATTTTAAGAGGTACCCACTGCATACAAAAAAACATCATCTTAGTAAAGAAAACTGATTTTGTATAAGAAAATAATTTCCTTTCAGATTACACATATGGTTCAATATTGTCTCTCTAAAAAATTTTAGAAGAATAGAGTTGAAAACCTGAGTTGTCATCACCTTTCAAGAAACCGAATGTCTTACTTTTAACAATCTACTTCTAAAGTTCAGGGAGTGAGGGATCTTACCCTACATTATCATTTGCCTTTAACAATCATTATTTCACTTTCTGCTTCCAGTTCTATCCTGGGTCCTACCTCTGCCCTGCTTTAACTTTTACAGAACTGCCTGCAATTCAACATCAGAGGAACTTAACAAGTATTTATTGGATACCTTACATAAGGCAAAACAGAACCCATATAATTCCTGCCTCCCTTTAGCATTTTTTTTAAAACATCCTCCTATATAATAAAGAGCTAATATGCAAATGGTCATCATGCACTCACGCTGTCACGCAGTAACGACTCAGACACCTCAACACTGGGGAGAGTGGAATGGGGATCAGCCAGACACAAAAGAGCTTGTGAGAGAGGAATGGGGACCAGCCTGCTGCAGCCCAGGAGAGGAACAAGCCGCCCGCCCTGTGGTCCCAGGCGCCAGTGGCCGCGCCTGCGGCCTGGGAGAGGGACATGCTGCCCGCCCTGCGATCTGGGTGCCAGCAGCTGTGCCTGTGGCCCAGGAGAGGGACAAGCCACATGCCCCATGGTCCCGGGCGCCAGTGGCTGTGCCTACACCTGCGGCCCAGCCTGGGAGAGGAACAAGCCATGTGCCCCACAGTCCCAGGCACCAGCAGCTGGAGCTGCGGCCCGGGAGAGGGACAAGCTGCATGCCCTGCGATCCCAGGCGCCTGTGGCTGCGGCCCAGGCAAAGCCGCTCACCCATGGTACCCTGCGGCTGCAACCGGCCTGGGCGAAGCCAGCCTGGGTCCTGGGTGCCTGCGGACAGCCAGAAGGAGGGAAGCCAGGGTCCTGGGTGACTGCGACCATCCAGAGGAGGGAATCCTGGGTCCTGGGTGTGGGGCAAGGCAGAGGCAGTTAAGGGTGATCAGGCCAGCAAGGGAGCAGTTAGGGGCGATCAGGCAGGCAGGCAGAGGTGGTTAGGGGCGATCAGGCAGGCAGGCAGGCAGGCAGAGGGGCTGGGGCGATCAGGCAGGCAGGCGGGTGAGCAGTTAGGAGCCAGCACTGCCGGATTGCGAGAGGCAGTCGGACATTCCCCAGGGGATCATGGATTGGAGAGGGTGCAGGCTGGGCTGAGGGAGCCCCCCCCACCATGCACATTTCATGCACTGGGCTTCTAGTATATATATATTTATTTCAGAGAGGAAGGAAGAGGGAGAGATAGAAACAGCAGTGATGAGAGAGAATAATTGACTGGCTGCCTCCTGCACACCCCCTATTTGGGATCGAGCCTGCAATCTGGGCATGTGCCCTTGACCAGAATCAAACCAGGGACCCTTACATCTGCAGGCCGATGCTCCATCCACTGAGCCAAACTGGCCAGGGCACTTTAGCATTCTTTTATGTTCCTTTTCCCTGCCATGACTTTCAACTAGTCGCTTCTATTCTTATTATATTAACAGGCAAATGATTAGGAAGGATGAATGAATGTGATAACTTCCTATTGTTCTGTCTCAGCAAATAATAGGTCATTTCCCACCTTTCTCCTCTCCCAGACTATTGTTTCCATACTACCAAATGTGAAAATAAAAAAATGTTTGACAAAGAAATGAATCATAAAATTAAATTCTGGATTCATAATTATCCCCTTTGTTTCTATTCATTTATAAAAATGTTTTCTATTTCTATTTATTGATAGCTATTTATAAAGAGTAATTACCTTTACAAATTCCATAGCAAAGAATTTTTTGTATTCCATCTCCATAAAAAAACTGCTGAAGATCAATTCGTGAAGGATCTTACGGGCACCTATAAATCATTTTTGGGGGAAGTGGGGTAGTATCACCAAGGCAAAAAAAAACATTCCAGCTATTAGAAGTGGCAAAATATTATAAAATTATTTCACATGCTAGTAGACCTCAAGGACTCAAATATGAGTAGCATTTATCACATTAATGTTTAATAGATAGAATTTAAAATATATACACATATGGCCTTTTTCCTCTTTTTCTGTAGTCTTCTCACTACTTTATCTTACTTCATTCTACCTCTCCCAACATTTCTCCCTTCTTTTTCATTCTATTTCACTCAAAACTACTCTTACTCTTTATTCTTCCCTTTTCCATCACCTTTAGCCTTTTTCTCTTACCTTTCACTTTTTGTTCTTTGTTTAGATTTATAAAAATGAATATTAGTACAACTTTAATAATGGCACTATATACATAGACATACTTCTTTTACTGATCCTGATTAAATGAAAAGGCACTGTAATTAAAAGGCAGTATCCCCGAGTTTCAACACAGAAGAATACATATTGATGGGTTGATCTTACCTTAACGTTTATCTTATAAATCAAGAACATTGACATATTTTTTAAAATATATTTTATTGATTTTTTACAGAGAGGAAGGGAGAGGGAGAGAGAGTTAGAAACATCGATGAGAGAGAAACATCAATCAGCTGCCTCCTGCACACCCCCCACTGGGTACATGCCCTTGACTGGAATCGAACCCGGGACCCTTGAGTCCGCAGGCCAACGCTCTATCCACTGAGCCAAACTGGTCAGGGCGATCATTGAAATTAGTAAACAAAAGAGATCATAGCTCCACTTTAAGGTCATAATCTTCCTTTGCTTCATAGAAAACAGCATAAGCAAAGATACACCTACCTTTATAAAGCTTTGCATCCCAAAGCATTAACCTGCTTATGAGACAGGGATTCTCAGAGCCAGGTTCTTCTCTAAGGCATGCTTGGCAAAAGATCTGTCTAAAATCACCTACAAAAAAAAGCCATCACATAATATTTATTCTTATAACATTTCTCCCAAAAGTATGTTTCCTATAGAATGTGAAAAATTTAACATTAATCTTCGAACATTTGATAACAAGGACAATTCTGTCAACATCACAGAATCAAGAGCCAATATTATTTATAGTACTTGAAATGCATTTCTGAAAATTAATCAAAATATATTAAAAAAATAAAGTTTATTTTATACTTAATATTTTTAATTTGTAGCTATTCTATTTAAAACAACAACACAGTATTAGACTATATGCTTACTTGAATAGCTCATAATTTTGTTCATCCAGGAGCCAAGACGTAAAGCAAATTTCTGATGAGCCATAACTTCAGAGTGTAATACTTCTACATGAAGTGGATGTTGAGAGACATTTTCTGAATGACTCTACAAATTAAAGGAATATAAAACACACACCCTAGTTTTAAAAGTTTTGTTTTAACTAAGTAATCTATTATTCAAAAAAGGAATTATATGACCATTGCAGTTCAAAATCTCTGGGTCCAAATGCATCAACCCTATCTTTACTTAGGATGCAAAACCCATTTCAAAAAGATAGTTGTTTTAGTTGGGTTCTTATAATGTGCATTCCTCTTCCGTTCTCTTTGGCCCTAATTCAGAAAATTACCTTTATATCTTCCTTTGCTTCCTGGCAAGCAGCAAAAGCACCAGCTTTAACAGCCCGACGACCCTAATTATAGACAAACATGAGAATTAAATAGCAGAATGACAATCCCAATCAATTAGTAATATATAGCCCAAAAACCTAATGAGTTCTTAATTATTAATCATTTGTCGACTGCCTAAAAGTTAAAAGGTTAAAGATAATCACAAATGTTTAACACCTTTGGGTAGTTCCAGAACTTTTAATACCACTAGTAGAGAATTTCTATACTTTAGGATTTTAGATTTCCTGCCTAGCAAGATGTCAGTTCTTTACTTTTTGTAGTATACTCTATTTCCATCTGATAATAATAACTGAGGTTCGCTAAACTACTGCTATATGCTTTAAATACTTCTCATGCATAGCCCCAGCCGGTTTGGGTCAGTGGAGAACGTTGGCCGGCAGACTGAAGAGTCCCAGGTTTGATTTCGGTCAAGGGCACATGCCTGGGTTGTGGGCTTGATCTCCAGTAGGGAACGTGCAGGAAGCAGCCAATAGATTCTCTCTCATGACTAATGTTTCTTATCTCTCTCCCCCTCTCCCTTCCTCTCTGAAATCAATAAAAATAAATAAATAAATACTTCTCATGAATAAACTTCAAGTTCCTCAGCATGTGTTGCATAACACACGTAAGGTCCACTAGTGGGCTAGAGGTGCGGCCAGGATGTTGTTTCCTCAAGCTCTAGAATCAGTACACTAAAATTACTAATGCCATGCTGCTTCTTTCACTATATTACACTCCTCTCTAGGGCAGGATTGTGTTAAATAGTCTTTCTATACACCTGAGGAACTCATTGCTTTGGATGGAAATGAAATAAAAGCTGAGCCATAAATCAATATTATTCTAAAAATAGTTTTAATGAATATTAAAACCTCAGAAATGATCCACTTTTAATAATTCACACATTTATTCCTTCATTCAATAAAAATTAAGAGAAACGGACTGAAGTTGAGCCAACATTCTTTACTCTTTGCCAAATACATTCAGCCATCTTTCTAATTACTTAGACTAAAAAGAGGAAAGTTATAGTTATCTACAACTATGATACACACGAAGAAAAGTCAAGTTTTAACCAGTTTGTGTAGGATATAAGAAATGGGTGAAGAAGATGGTTGTATCTAACACGATACTAAAGTACTTGGCAAGGGCTCAGTCAACACCTAACTTCCAAGAACTGATACATAAGACAGTACAATAATTCAAAAGAAGCTCACAAACCTCTTTGTCTATGGCAGTGGTATGCAACTGGGCCTCTGCAAGCTCACAGTCAAGAGCTCTTTGTAGACTGTATATGACATGGTCATATGAATGGTGTTCATCATTAAAAAGGACACAATAGTATCTTTCATTTTTCTCCCTGTTTAAAAAACAAGATAAGCATTCAGTTATTTCAACAAATAAACAAAGAAAAATATGAAATATAGGCTAAAATAATATATGACATCTGTACCAAAGCAGTATTGTCTAAGTTCTTACATATGAGAAAGTACCACTATAATACCCATATAGAAAATTATTTTACATAGTACAGTATGGTGGAATTTTAAAAACCCTAATAAAAGTATTACCTTTTCCATGACTTTTCCCCAACTTTCTTTTTTATCACTTCCAGATACAGATGATTACTGTCATTTTATTTATATTTTTACTTTCTTAAAATATATTTTTATTGATTTCAGAGAGGAAGGGAGAGGGAGAGATAGAAACATCAATGAGACAAAATCATTGATTCGCTGCTTCCTGCACGCCCCCTATTGGGGGCAGAGCCTGCAACCCAAGCATGTGCCCTGACTGGGAATCTAACCATGATTTCCTGGTTCACAGGTCAATGCTCAACCACTAAGCCATCATGGCTGGGTGTAGATTATTATTATCAGTTTAGTGACAGGAACACAATGAAAGAGAAAGGGAGAGGGAGAGATAGAAACATCAATGATGAGAGAATCATTGATTGGCTACTTCCTGCACATCCCCACTGGGAATTGAGCCCGCAATCTGGGCGTGTGCCCTGATGGGGAATCAAACCATATCTCCAGGTTCATGGGTTGATGCTCAACCACTGAGTCACACTGGCGGGGCTATCAAACATTTTTTAATCTTAAAGACCTGTGCTAAAGGGAGACACTGTGCCCAAGTCCCTACCTTTGTTCATAACCTCCTGGGAACCTGGAAGTTGATCCAGGCCAGTGTCATGGTTTTAATACCACTCTTAACTCTTGCTAACTTCTCATCTTGACAAAGGAAGAAAGGCATTAGACTCAGAACCTTCAAGCAGGCAATAATAGTAACATTTTATTAACATTTAGTTTTTATTGAATTTATTTTTGTTCTACCTTATATTTCTGGTTTTACAGTACATTTAAGTTTTTTTAAGTATATAGATTTAAAGTGTGGGCACTACCATTTGACTGAGTGAGGGACCTTATAGACATTTGGGTGGCTTAGGCTTTTAATCTTGTTGAGATGACAATACCTCTTACATCTCTAAGAAGAGTATAATGTCTACATTTAAGACTGGTGTGAGGATCTTATAAAACATGTGGAAACAGTTGTCATGGGCTACACAAATTTAGATATTATCAGTTTTCAACAGTTTATATAATACTAGAGGCCCAGTGCACGAAATTTGTGCATGGAGAGGGGGGGTTCCCTCAGCCTAGCCTGCACCCACTCCAATAGGGGACCTCTCAGAGGATGTCCAACCACCAGTTTAGGCCCAATCCCTGTGGGTTTGGGCCTAAACCGGCAGTTGGACACTCCTCTCACAATCTGTGACCACTGGCTCCTAACCACTCAACTGCCTGCCTGCCTGATTGCCCCTAACCTTGCTGCATGCCTGCCTGATTGCCCCTAACCTTTCTGCCTGCCTACCTGATCACCCCTAACTGCCCTCCCCTGCTGGCCCAATTGCCCCTAACCTCTCTGCCTGCCTGCCTGATCACCCCTAACTGCCTCTGCCTGCTTGCTCCTAACCTCTGCCTGCCTGATCGCCCCTAACTGCCTCTGCCTGCCTGATCACCCCTAACTGCCCTCCCTTGCTGGCCTGATCTCCCCCAACTGCTCTCCCCTGCCAGCCTGGTTGCCCCCAACTACCCTCCCCTGCCGGCCTGATCTCGTTCCTAACTGCTCTCCCCTGCCTGCCTGATCCCCCCAACTACCCTCCCCTGCCATCCTGATCTCAACCCCAACTGCCCTCCCCTGACAGCCTGGTTGCCCCCAACTGCCCTCCCCTGCCAGCCTGATCTCACCCCCAATGGCCCTCCTCTACCGGCCTAATCAAGCCCCCAACTGCTCTCCCCTGCTGGCCTGATCTCACCCCCAACTGTCTCTGCCTGCCTGATCACCCCCAAGTACCCTCCCCTGACAGCCTGGTTGCCCCCACTACCCTCCCCTGCCAGCCTGATCTCGCTCCTAACTGCTCTCCCCTGCCTGCCTGATCCCCCTAACTGCCCTCCCCTGACAGCCTGGTTGCCCCCAACTGCCCTCCCCTGCCAGCCTGATCTCGCCCCCAACTGCCCTCCTTTGCCAGCCAATTTGGTTCTGATTGGTCAGTTTCTATGCCAGTCAGTGTCAAAAGCTCTGCCTCCTTGGCAGCCATTGGCTCCTTACATTCAACCAGATTTGGTTCTGATTGGTCAGTTTCTATGCCAGTCAGCGTCTCTGGGCCTATCAACGGGGCCTGATCAGAAAGGCAGGGCTAATCAGCAGCCCCAGTAGAGGCCTGGAGAGAAATGGAGGTGCGGCTATTGGCCAGGTTGGGAGAAAAAGAGAGGCAAGTTCTGATCAATGGCTGCCATAGAGGCTACAGATCAGACCTTGCCTCTCTCTCTGCAGACCTCTCTCCGGGCCTGATCCGCAGTCCCCTAGGCCAGTGGTTGGCAAACTGCGGCTCTCGAGCCACATGCAGCTCACAAGCTGTGGTTTGCCGCTCTCTTGACTAATGAGTTTGCTGACCACTGGGATAGGGTTTAATCACAAGGAACAACAACAGCCTGTAATTATTCAAATCAAGAGTCTAGGTCATGGTCGATAAACTCATTAGTCAACAGAGAGGCAAACCGCAGCTCACGAGCTGCATGTGGCTCGCGAGCCACGGTTTGCTGACCACTGCCCTAGGAAGTCAGTGTTGGGTCAGGGTGCTGGCAGCGGCCCCAGTCAGTGCTGGGTCACCACGGCAACCCAGCACTGACTTCTGGTCTGGTTAAGCCTATGGTCATGATGGTCGTTATGACCCTGGCTCTTTATTATATAGGTGCTTTACAATGTGCTCAATTATTGATCCTCATAACTCTAAGAGGAAGATTTTCTTGGGTCTCTTATAGCTTAGGATATGGAAGCTCAAAAGGATTTCTTCATGGTCACAATGCCAATAAGCAGTGAGAAGGCTAGAACTCAGATCTGTGAATCTGAAGTCCAATGCTGCCTCCATACACATCCACACACGAGCAACTCTCCCTTTTTAGGCAGGCAGATTGCTAACTAGTATTTTGTTGACCAACACAATTCTTAAATGGGTTTAACTGATGCTATCACATATTTGAAATTAAAACCTTGTGGACATAATCTCTGATGACCTGTATTTTCCCTAGCAGTTTAGGGGTCCAGCAAGAGTAAAACAATATATTTATTGTCTTTATAAACTTAAATTCTTAATTTTCTCTCCTAAAATAAAACAAACCATAAAACCTAGTAAATTCAAAGAAGAATAATAGATTTGTGATTAGATTTACCCACAAGGCCCAAATTATACCTTCATATCAGGTCCAGAATCCCCTTTTGCACTTGTAAGTTAAGAGCAAATATTACAGTCTCGGAAAACTTATTTATGGCTATTCCTGGAATTCCTGTATTTGGGGCTTAAAGATGTTAAATATCTACAACTTAAATAATCCTAGATACCAAAGAACAGGGGAAAGGGCCAATTCCTAATTCCCGCCATCTAACATTTTATTGTTGTTTTTTTAAATATATTTTATTGATTTTTTACAGAGAGGAAGGAAAAGAGATAGTTAAAAACATCGATCAGCTGCCTCCTGCACACCTCCTACTGCAGATGTGCCTGCAACCAAGGTACATGCCCTTGACCAGAATCGAACCTGGGACCTTTCAGTCCGCAGGCAGACGGTCTATCCACTGAGCCAAACTGGTTAGGGCTGTTGTTTGTTTTTTTATTTTTATTTATTTATTTTTAAAATATATTTTATTGATTTTTTACAGAGAGGAGGGGAGAAGGATAGAGTTAGAAACATTGATGAGAGACAAACATCAATCAGCTGCCTCCTGCACACCTCCCATTGGGGATGTGCCTGCAACCAAGGTACATGCCCTTAACTGGAATCGAACCTGTGACCCTTGAGTCCGCAGGCCAACGCTCTGTCCACTGAGCCAAACCGGTTAGGGCTGTTGTTTGTTTTTTAAATGTACAATAACCTACCTGAGGAATACATTGAGAGAGGAAGGGAGAGGGAGAGAGAGATAGAAACATCAATCAATGATAGGACAGAATCACTGATCGGCTACCTCCTGCACTCCCCCTACTGGAAATTGAGCCTGCAATCTGGGCATGTGCCCTGACTGAGAATCGAACATGACCTCCAGGTTCATTGGTTGATACTCAACCACTGAGCCACACTGGCTGAGCCATCAAACATTTTTCAATCTTAAAGACCTGGGCTAAAAGGAGAGACAGTATGCCCAAGTTGCTACCTTTGTTCACAAACCTCCTGGGAGCCTGGAAGTTGGTCCAGGCCAGTATCAAACTGGACAACTTACTACCCTACTGGGATAAGTGGCTGCTAGGGACTTATAAAATCATTCAGAACACGACCCCACAAATAGTTGTGTGTTTGTTTGTTTTTTCGTAAAAGTCAGAAGATCCTGACTAGGCTCTTATTTTTGGCTTAACTTCTGTTAGTGGCTAGCAGAACATCTCATCTAAATGGACATTTTGGAAGTATTCCCAAAAGATAATTCTCTATAAAATTTGCAATGGTAATAAATTAAGCAGTAAATAACAAAAACATTTTTCCAACATTTATTTTGCAATATAAATAACAATCACTAAAACTTATAGCTTTTGAAAAAATTTCCCACCTTATTTGGAGTTCAGACGGCAGTTCTTTTTCCTCTTCCCATATAGTCATTTCTACAATATATTTTATCACTGAAGGGAACATTTTTCTGGCTTGGGCAATTACCTCCTCATTCAGTGAACAACGCAAATTCTGTAAGCAGAGAAAAACACACTACCAAGCAGAGAAAAACACACTACATTGTATACAAATAAAATGGATAAAGAAGGTAATGTTATTAATTTATAATAATTATGTATGTTTATTTTTTAAAGATTTTAAAATTGATTTTTTTTTTTTTTTTTTTAGAGAAAGAAAGAGAAAAACATCAACGAAAGTAAAACGTCAGTTAGCTAGCTGCCTCCTGCATGCCTCCTACTAGGGATTGAGCCCAAAACCTGGGCATGTGCCCTGACTGGGAATTGAACCTGCAACTTTTCAGTGCATGGGATGACACCAAACCAAGTGAGCCACACCAGCCAGGGTTATAATAATCTATAATAATAAAAGTATAATATGCTAATTAGACCGGACAGCTGAACGATCTTCTGGATGTCCTTCCGGACGAAGCCGAGACTGGGAGGGCCGAGCCCCTTGCATGAATTTCGTGCATCAGTCCTCTAGTTATTTTAATAAGTTCATTACACCATCCTCCAGGAATAAAATCGAGTTGACCTCAAGAAAGTTGCTATTCATATCAGTTTAGTTTAACTCCTGGTGGCCAAGTTGGTGCTACAGATAACAGAAAGAAAGGAAGGAGACAGGACCATGTCCTCTTCCCCCTCTTTTAGTGATGCTCTGCCATATGAATGTTCTCTGCCTTTCTGAGTAGACTAACTATGATAATATCAGAGAACTACTGGTTAGCCCTTATAAGTTACAAAAATCTTTCTCATACCCTGGCCGGTGTAGCTCAGTTGGGCATCATTCCATGCACCAAAAGGTTGATGGTTCGATTTCTGGTCAGGGCACATGCCTGGGTTGTGGATTCGATTTCCAGTGGGGAGCATGCAGGAGACAGAACAATGTTACATCAATATTTCTTTTCTCCCTTCCTCTCTCTCTAAAAATTGATAAACTATTCTTTAAAATTTTTTTCCTCATAATTTAAACTGATTCCCATAGCCACTCTGTAAAAAGGCAGAGAATTAATGACATTTAAAGGATAACCCATCCAAGGTCAAAGAGCCTATAAATAATAGAAGCAAGACTAAAACCTGGGTCTTTTGACTCCCCATAAAAAAACTTTTTATTATAGAACATCACCTCCTTAATAAAAGGCTTGTTCAAACCAATCAGTTAAAAAAAATGCATCCAAATGTTCTCATAAGCCATTACGGAAATGCAAATCAAAATCACAATGATATACCTCTTCACACCTGTTAGGATGACTATAACAAAAAAGGCAAATAATAACAAGTGTTTGCAAGGATGTGGGAAAATCTGAACCCTTTTACACTACTGGTAGAAATGTAAAATGGTGCAGTCAATCTGGAAAACAGTCTAAGAGGTGTCCAAAATGTTAAGCATAGTTAACATATGACCCAGCCATTTCACTCCTAGGTATCTATCAAAGAGAAATTTAAAAATGTCTGCACAAAAACGTATACACAAATGATCATAGCAGCATTATTCTTAATAGCCAAATAGTGGAAATACCCCAAAAGCCCCTCAACTGATAAATGGATTAGTAATATGTGGTATATATCTATACACTGGAATATTATTTGGTCATAAAAAGGAATGAAGTACATGCTACCACATGGATAAACATGCTAGGTGAAAGAAGCCAGTCACAAAAGACCAAATATTATATCTTCCCATTTATAAAAAACTAGAGGCCCAGTGCACGGATTCGTGCACTGGTGGGGTCCCTTAGCCTGGCCTAAAGGGATTGGGCAGAAACTGGCTTGCTGACATCCCCCAAGGGGTCCTGGATTGCGAGAGGGTGCAGGCCAGGCCAAGGGACCCCATTGGTACATTATCAGGGCCAGGGAAGGACCGTGGGAGGGCTCCAGGGCGTGTCCAGCCCTGTCTCGCCCAGTCCCGATTGGCCAGACCCAGCAGCAAGCTAACCTACCAGTTGGAGCATCTGCCCCTTGGTGGTCAGTGCGCGTCATAGCAACTGATCAAACCAATGGTCGGACACTTAGCATATTAGGCTTTTATTATATAGGATGTCCAAACTCGGCAAATCTATAGAGACAAATTAATTGCCTAAGGCTGGGAAGTTTGAAAAAAATGGAGAGTGACTGCTAATGGGTATAGGGTTTCTTTGGAGGTGATGAAAATGTTCTATAATTGATTATGCTGACAGTTAACTCTATGAATACAATAAAAAAACACTGAATTATACACTTTAAGTGGGTGAATTTTCTTATATGGTATGCAAGTTATATCACAATAGCTTTATTTAAACAAATGACTCAACTAGGAAAGAAAAGAAAAAAATCATAGTAGCTCTTTAAGATAAAAAGAAAAAAAATCCATGCCCTAACCGGGTTGGATCAGTGGATAGAGCGTTGGCCTGCAGACTCAAGGGTCCCAGGTTTGATTCTGTCAAGGGCATGTACCTTGGTTGTGGGCACATAGCCAGTAGGGAGTGTGCAGGAGGCAGCTGATGGATGTTTCTCTCTCATCGATGTTTCTAACTCTCTTGCCCTCTCCCTTCCTCTCTGTAAAAAAAAAAAAAATCAATAAAATATTTTAAAAATAATAATAATCTTTGCATTTAAATGTATAAATATGAGCACAGGAAAATATTTTTTAAAAATCCAGTATAAATTTGTGAGACACCTAGACAGTGTTGGCAAAGAACTGAGTTAATTCCTTGGTGCTTTTGGAAAAAAACACAAAGGTCTGCATATTAACAAATAGTAACTCTTCTGTTTTAGAAATATGAGATGTTTTTCCATTTATTTAGATATTTTAAAATTTATTTCAACAATATTTTATAGTTTTCAAAATATAAATTTCATACTTTTCTTAACTTTATTCCTAAATATTTTATCTCTTTGATACTAAAATAAATGGAATTTTTTCATTAATTTCATTTTCAGAGTATTCATTACAATGTATAGAAATACAAGTAATTTTTTTGTTTTTTAGTAAGACACTTTTTTGCTTCTTTTTTTATATGTATATATTTTTTGTTGATTTCAGAGACGAAGGAAGAGGGAAAAATAGAAACATCAATGATGAGAGAGAATCATTGATCAGCTGCCTCCTGCACGGCCCTTACTAAGGATTGAACCCACAACCCAGGCATATGCCCTTCACCAGAATTGAATCCAAGCACCTTCAGTCCACAGGCCAATGCTCTATCCACTGAGCCAAACCGGCTAGGGTGAAATACAAGTAATCCTATATAACAAAAGCTTAATATGCTAAGTGTCCGGTCATATGTTCAACCCATCAAAGTATAATATGCTAATAATATGCTAAGGCCACTCAACCACTCACTATGATGTGCACTGACCACCAGGGGCAGACACTTCGACTGGTAGGTTTGCTGCTGGAGTTCGGCTGATCGGGACTGAGTTGGGCCAGACACGCCCAAGAGCCCTTCTGCGGGTCCTCCCCAGCTGGCCAACCTCCCGCGTCTCTCCCCGGTCCTGATTATGCACTGGTGGGGTCCCTTGGCCTGGTCTGCACCCTCTCGCAATTTGGGACCCCTTGGGGGATGTTGGAGAGGCGGTTTCCGCCCGATCCTGCAGGCCAGGCTGAGGAACCCCACTGGTACACGAATTTGTGTACCAGGCCTCTAGTTTTTGTATGATTATCTTATATCCTACTAGAGGCCCGGTGCAAGAAATTCATGCACGGGGGTGGGGTGTGTGTCCCTCAGCCCAGCCTGCACCCTCTCCAATCTGGAACCCCACAAGGGATGTCCGGTAGGATTGGGCCTAAACAGGCAGTCGGACATCCCTCTCACAATCCAGGACTGCTGGCTCCTAATTGCTCGCCTGCCTGCCTGCCTGATTGCCCCTAACCACTTCTGCCTGACAGCTTGATCACCCCCTAACCACTCCCCTGCCAGCCTGATCGACACCTAACTGCTCCCTGCTGGCCCAATTGCCCCTAAGTGCCCTCCCTGCCAGCCTGGTTGCCCCTAACTGCCCTCCCCTGCCGGCGTGGTCACCCCAACTGCCCTCCTCTGTAGGCCTGATTGCCCATAACGGTCCTCCCCTGCTGGCCATCTTGTGGCGGCTATCTTTGATCACATGGGGGTGGCCATCTTTTGGGTTGGAGTAACAGTCAATTTGCATATTATCTCTTTATTATATAGGAAAATCTTGCTGAACTGATTTATTAGTTCTAATTATATTTTAATGGATTCCTTAGGATTTTCTATATATTTTATACAAATTATATCATCTGTAAATAGAGCTAGTTTTACTTTTTCCTTTCCAATATATAAGCCTTTTATTTCTTTTTTCTTGACAAACTGCCCTGGCTAGAACCTCAAGTACAATAATGAATAGATATAGCAAGAACAGAATCTTTGTCTTCTTCCTGATTTTAAGGAGACAGTATCCAGTATAAGTACAGCTGTGAGTTTTTCCTAGATGCCCTCTATCAGGTTGAGGAGGTTTCCTTCTATTAAGTTTAAGTCTTTTTTATCATGAAAGTATGTTGGAATTAGTTAAATGCTTTTGCTGCATCTTTTGTGATCATATGGTTTTATTTTTTATTCTATTTATATGGTGTATTTTTTAAAAAATATTTTTTATTGATTTTTTACAGAGAGGAAGGAAGAGAGATAGAGAGCTGGAAACATCGATGAGAGAGAAACATCCATCAGCTGCCTCCTGCACACCCCTACCTGGGGATGTGCCCGCAAACAAGGTACATGCCCTTGACCGGAATCGAACCTGGGACCCTTCAGTCTGCAGGCCAACGCTCTATCCACTGAGCCAAACCGATTTCGGCTATTTATATGGTGTATTGCATTAACTGATTTTCAGGTGTTAAGCTATGTACTGCATTTTACATCAGATGATGCTCATTATGCCACATCAACCCACTATTAGCTGTGATTCATGACTGGTTTCAGGAATGACAGTATGATACCTCCATTATAAAGTTTCATTTTTTTCTCTTATGACTAGCAAGTAATCTATGAGATGACAATTTAGAACCTTGTGAATATTGTTCCTTATCAACTCAAGTCTCAAGGGTTTTCACATTCATTAATGATCCTCATTTATCATATATTTCCTTAGGGCTTGCAAAATGTTGCTTTTTCTTATTCTAGTATCCGTTTTCTACTAGCTAGTATTGTCTAGAAAAAGGAGCTTTGACCTAGCCAGTTTGGCTCAGTGGATAGAGCATCGGCCTGTGGACTGAAGGGTCCTGAGTTCGATTCTGGTCAAGGGTACATGCCCCGTTGCGGGTTCGATCCCCAGAAAGAGGTGTGCAAGAGGCAGCTGATCAATGATTCTCTCTCATCACTGATGTTTCTCTCTCTCTCTCTCCCCCTTTTCCTCTCTGAAATCAATAAAAACATATATATAAAAAAAAAAAAAGAAGAGCTTTGCCTCATCAAATGGAAATACTTGTTTACCATGAGACACAATTCCTACCAATTTTTAGAGTAAAGAATTGATACAATAATCACTACGATAGCAACAAACTATTTCTGTTTCTTATATATGTTCCTTAGGAACTCATGGATTTTTATATCTTCAATATGAGTTAACCAATTGTTATGGTTATTTGTTATTATTTTTTGATGCTACAATTGTCCAACTCAGGTCAATGGAAGTCCTTTCAAGTTCTGTTCTTCTTTTGACATAAACCCATCCTTATAAGCTTATGTATTCCCTAAGGCCTGGAATCTAGTATTTTCACAGCAATCCCTGATTACATTTAATGGAAAATGGTACTTAAAGAGATCAAAATCTGGGCCCTGGGGTGTTCACTGCTTTAGGGTTATCTGGAACAGTTTAAAGAGTACAAAACTCTTTATTCTTGAAGTTTTGAAAAGAATTCCTCTGTGAAGCTATTTGAACATGGCATTTTAAAAAAAGTATTGTCTGGGGACAATTTTCTGAATTTCTTCAAAGCTTACAAATAGTTCAAGTGTTCTGTTTATTAATAAATTGGCATTTTATACTGTTTGATAAAGTAATTCATTTTCAAATGTATTTATTGTCATCTAAAGAGTTTTTATAATCTTTACAATTCCCCTTATGTTATTGTATCATTATTTCCTCATTTTCCTTTCTAATTATCTTTATCTGAGTTGGCTCAATTCTTTTTTTCTTGATTAGGATGTATAGTGGATAATCAATTAGTTGACTTTTTTTAAGGAAAGTAATTATTAAATTTATGTGTCAGTTCTACTGTTTCCTAATTTATTACATTTGGCTTCTAACAATAATTACTTACATTTGTTCTTTTAGGCTTAAATATGTATTGTTCACTCTTATGAAATTGACTGCTTAACAACAAGTATTCTGAGTTAACTTTTCATTATGAATTCACTATTAGGATTCTCAATGGAATTCAGTTTAACCCATACACAAAACATTTATTTCTATCTAATTTCAGCAAGCTTAAAGTAATTAGCATTTTTTATTTAAAAAACAACAACTAATATTCTTACCTCTTTTGTAGTAGCTGCTGCTCCAGGTTCATGACTTATACAAAAAGGGCCAGTTTTCCATGCCTCTGTGTCTCCACAATCACAAAATCCTCCTCCAGTAGAAGTATGCATCTAATAAGTGAAAAATGAGTTTGTCTTAATTTCAAAACATATTACAAAGCAAGGAAGAATGACACAGGTAATTCAAATAATAAATGTTCCCTAATACTTCTACCTTAATTGTATTTAATGTAATGGAAACTGTATATGTAAAAAACCTGAATACTAACCACAACAAAAATGGACCTTCAAATTTGATAAATTTTTAAAATATACTCTAATTTTTAAATAATAGTACAAAAATAAAGAACAGATTTTGAAGTGTGCAAAAAAATAATCTACACAATTCCCAGAATGCTTAAGTAATGAGATTTCTAATTAAACAGACATTTTAAAATAATTATAATGATACTTATATTGTACTTAAGAAATGTAAAAAGTATTTTCATCTATTTAGTGTCTTATAGCAACTAAAATGGTTTACATTTTTCCTTTGAGAGTTCTTGCAGAAAAAATTATCAAAAATATATTAAGCCAGATAGAGAATGACAATGGCCTGATTTTGAATTCCCTGACTGGGAATAGAACCATGAACTCCTGGTTCATGGGTCGATGCTCAACAACTGAGCCACACTGGCTGGGTACCTAATGTTGTTCTTGAGTTGTTTGTGCTAACTTACATTCCCATTAAAGGATATATTTCGGAGTTGATCACACTGGGTGAGTTTTTCTCAGTTACTCATGGGCCCTTTTAGTGCGTCAGGGCACATGCCCAGGTTAAAGACACAATCCGCAGTAGGGGCATGCAGGAGGCAGCTGATCAATGATTCTCTCTCACCATTGATGTTTGTATCCCTCTCTCCATCTCCCTTCCTCTCTCTGAAATCAATAAAAATGTATTAAAAACAAAACAACATTAGGCAAAAATCTATCAAAATTTTAAATGCACATACTGTTCAATCCAGAAAATCTACCTCTAAGAATCTAGCCTTAGGCATTCTTGAATATATACACTGAACTATATGAAAATAAAGACATATGTACACTTCAATTGTGTTGATCAGTGGAAAATTGAAAACAATATAATTGTTTATACAAAGTGGATGAGTTAAATATATGATGATATATTCCCACAAAGGAATACATGCGACAATTAAATAAGGCAAGAGTAGGCATGAGAGACACAAATATAAATACATCATTGTCATTTGGTAAATATAGAGATATACACAGGAACGGAACAGAGAAAAAGAACATTATATGTAACAACATAAAATTATACCCAGGATATACTGTTAAAAACAAGTTGCAAAATAAAATATACAGTAGGATCCCATTTATATATAAACACATACACACACACACACACAAATACCTCTCTAAATATACAAATATATGTATGTCTGTGTGCATGTTTGTAAATAAAAAAAATCTGTAAGGATGTACAGTAAAGTGTGTTTAATTTAACAAAGAAAGTACATGGGGGCAGAAAGACAAATATAATTTTTATTTATATTCTTCTGTATTATTTGAAATTTTAAAGGTAAGTTTTATTATATTGCCTAGGTAAATAAACATTTTTTAACACTGTTGTGTTTCAAAGATAATCGTCCTATATAATAAAAGGTTAGTATGCTAAGTGTCTGGTCGTCCATTCAACTAATCAAAACGTAATATGCTAATGATATGCTAAGAAGGTTCAACTGCTCACTATGACAGGCACTGACCACCAGGGAGCAGAGAGTCGACCAGTTGACCAGTAGCTATGATGTGCACTGACCACCAGGGGGCAGATGCTCCAATTGGTAGGTTAGCTTGCTGCTGGGGTCTGGCCTATCAGGACTGAGCGAGACAAGCCGGACACATCCTGGAGCCCTCCCGCAACCCCTCTCCGGCTGGCCAACCCCCCGCAACCCTCCCCAGCCCCAATTGTGCGTCGGTGGGGTCCCGTGGCCTGGTCTGTACTCTCTCGCAATCCTGGACCCCTCAGGGAGATGTTGGAGAGCCCATTTCTGCCCAATCCCGCAGGCCAGACCGAGGGACCCCACTGGTGCACGAATTCGTGCACCGGGCCTCTAGAGTGTGTGTATGTGTATATGTGTGTGTGTGTGTGTGTGTGTGTATGTATAAAACAAGTGTTACGGTGGAACAACCAGAATGACCAGTTGCTATGATGTGTACTGACCAAGAGGGGGCAGACACTCAATGCAGGAAATTCCTCCTGGTAGTCAGTGCACTCCCACAGGGGGAGCGCCACTCAGCCAGAAGCCGGGTGCACGGCTGGCGAGCACAGTGGCAGTGGCAGAAGCCTCTCTGCCTCCGAGGCAGTGCTAAGGAGCAGCAAGCCGAGTGGTAAGGAGCAGTGAGCAGGCCGGCAGTAAGGAGCGAGGGATCCCAGATTGCAAGAGGGATGTCTGCCTGCTGGATTAGGCCCGATCTCCTGAGGCGTCCTGGATTGCAAGAGGGTGCAGGCTGGGTTGAGGGACCACCCCCTCCCCATCCCCAGTGCATGAATTTTGTGCACCAGGCCTCTAGTATGTATATAAATTCTCATCATGTAAGATTACAACAGGCTGATGTTAAAATAGACCCAGATAGTTATTTTTATATTTAAATCTTAGGTATCATCAGCTCTGCCTATGATTTAGTGCTTTTGATCCTAACACTTCATTTCCACACGTTTATTGAAAGCCTCTATGTCCCAAGTACTATGACATACATGGGAGGTATAAAGTATATGAGATCTGGACCTTGTCCTGGAGAGCTTATAGTCAGGTAGGGATGAAAGACACAAATATAAATACATCACTGTCATTTAGTAAATATAGAGACATACACAGAAGCAGAACAGAGAAAAAAGAACATTGTTAGTGAGCTTTGTTTTCTTCTCCAGGTTTATTCTAATTGACTCTAGACTATGTTCCAAAAGAGTGCCAAGATTACAAGCCGGCTTGGTTTTCAGTATTAACTTCCAAGATACAAGAAGACCCTAGTTAGGTGAACTCGGCTACTATTTTGGTTCTACTTGATCAAAGTCATATTATTCTGATCTTGGCTACTTAAAATTTATTCTACTCTTCAAATCAAAGACTTTGGTCCTGTCAGCAAGAACCACTGCAAAATAAACTGCCAAAGACCTTGTTCCTATTATCCAGGACGACAGCAAAGTATAGTAGCAATGCAAGGGTATTCCATATTCACCATTCCAAAATAAGGTAAGAGAAACAACATTAAGAACAATAAAATAATTTCATTTCAATAGTGACAGTAAAATTATTTTAAAAGTTGGGTTCAGTTATAAAGTTTCTATTAAGAAGTTTCTGCAGGTCCTGCAGGTTTCTGCACTGCTGATTGCACTACATTTGGTATAGTTCTTTCCTATAGCAATTTGGCAAAATGTATTAAGAACCTTTAAAAGTTCACTTAAAAAAAAATAGAACTAAAATTATTTTTTTAGAGGAGTTGGTTTAAAGAAAAATTGAGCAGAAAATATCAAGGTCACATATAAATAGCCCTTGTTCCCCCAATCCTATAGTGTTTCCTGTATTATTAAGAAGTTGCATTAATGTGGTACATTTGTTACAATTGAGGAGTGTAACCAATGATGAAATACATAAATTCCACCAGTGATTAGCTTTGTAATCTTGGGAAAACATTTTAACCACACTATACTCTAGGCGTCTCAATCTGTTTTTCCTTGTGCACTATAATAACAATATTTATAACCTATACCTATAGCTTGAAGCAATAATATTTAGGCCAATCTAAAAAATAAACAGGAGGAGGAATCCAAGATGGTGGCGTAGGTAAACACCTAAACTGCTGCCTCGCACAACAATTGAAACTGCAACTAAAAGACAAAACGTCTATCACCCAGAACCATGGGAAAGCTGGCTGAGTGGAAGTTCTACAACTAGAAGGAAAGAGAAAAGAGCACTGAGACGTGCACAAGCGCTGAAAAGCTGAGGTACGGAGGCGCGGGATCTGGGCTGGTGGCAGGCATTGCTTTTTTCAACCCAAAGGGAGACAAGCCCCCGATTACTCTGAAATACAGTTTCTGGGGAGATGCGGGGGACCCAAACTCCTACAGGGAGAAGCTGGATTGTCTGCCACCGGGTCGGAAAGTGAGGGGGGCCTGCTTGCAGAGCTGTGCGCAAGAATAATTGTTTACTGCGCTGGGGCACGGGACGCAGTCGGAGACACAGAGCCAGCTAACTAGCAGCCAATGCTGTTTGCCACGCCCTAGCCTAGTGACGCCCTGAGACCCTACCCCATACAACCTACAAACCCACCCAAGCTCCAAGCAGCGGCTTTTGCATATGAATGGACTGCCCTATCTAACAAACTTGCAGACCGGATCAGACACCCAAGCAAAGAGGAGAAAACTGTAGCTCTCACTGTAGCTCCTGCTGGGTGGACTCAGACAATAGCTGACCTGCACCCCACTGGAGATCCAGAAGCCAGTATACCTAGCTGTGAGAAACCAGATTTCAACTCCTCACATCCATAAGTGACACATTCAAGAGGCAGACTCAGCGAGCACTGAAGCCCCACTGAAACAAGTCCTGCACCATAAGTGTGTCTCCAGCACAGCAGTTCTTCCATTATAGACACAGCAAGTCCTCACAGCCAATTGGCCTGGAGGTCAATTCCTCCCAGCGTACCAACAGCAATTAAGGCTTAACTACACCAAGACTTGCACTCAGCCCACAAAGGGGTGTACCAAGAGTGTACACATCAGGTGATTGGGGAGGCTGAGCTACTGTCCCCTATAGATCACCTACCACACAAAGCCACTCCATCAACACAGGGAAGCAGCCAAAATGCGGAAACAAAGAAACATGTCACGAATGAAAGAAACGGAGGAAAGCAAACTGGACGACATAGAGTTCAGAACCACTTTTATAAGGTTACTCAAGAATCTTCTAAAAACTGCCGAGAAACTTGATGACACTTCTGAGGAGCTTAGTGAGACCTTCAAGGACCTTAATGAGAATGCCAAAAAAATGGAAAAGGATCAGTCAGAAATGAAGCATACACTGTCTAAAATAAAGAATATACAGAAACTCAACCGTAGATCAACGTACCCCAAGAATCAAACCAAAGATCTGAAATATGAGGAAACAAAAAACACTCAACCAGAAAAACAAAAAGAAAAAAGAATCCAAAAATATGAAGATAGTGTAAGGAGCCTCTGGGACAACTTCAAGCGTACCAACATCTGAATTTTTGGGGTGCCAGAAGAAGAGAGAGAGCAAAATACTGAAAACCTATTAGAAGAAATAATGACAGGAAACTTTCCCTACCTGGTGAAAGAAATACACTTACAAGTCCAGGAAGTGCACAGAACCCCATACAAGAGGAATCCAAAGAGGACCACACCAAGACACATCATAATTAAAATGCCAAGGGCAAAAGACAAAGAGAGAATCTTGAAAGCAGCAAGAGAAAAACGGTTAGTTACCTACAAGGGAGTACCCATACAACTGTCAGCTGATTTCTCAACAGAAACTATGCAGGCCAGAAGGGAGTGGCAAGAAATATTCAAAGTGATGGACAGCAAGAACCTACAACCAAAATTACTCTACCCAGCAAAGCTATCATTCAGAGTTGAAGGTCAGATAAAGAGCTTCACAGACAAGAAAAAGCTAAAGGAGTTCATTGCCACCAAACCACGATTACATGAAATGCTGAAGGGTATTCTTTAAGAAGAGGAAGAAGAAGGTAAAGATAAAAATTATGAACAACAAAATGACATCAAATACATACCTACCAACAAGTGAATCTAAAAATCAAGTGAATAAAAATCTGAAGAACAGAATGGACTGGTGAATATAATAGAATCAGGGACATAGAAAGGGAGTGGACTGACGACTCTCAGGGGAAGCAGGTGTGAGGGGTGCGGGAAGAGATTGGACAAAAATCTTACTCCTATGGATGAAGACAGTGGCGGGGGGTAAGGGCATGGGGTGGGGTGGGGTGGGGAATCAGGTGGATGGGAGCTATGGGGGAAAAAAAAAGAGGAACACCTGTAATAATCTGAACAATAAAGATTTATTTAAAAAAAAAAAGAAAAAGAAAATTAAGTAAAAATGTGGAAAAAAAAAAAAATAAACAGCACTTTCAACTCTATGGAAGACACAGTCTACATAAAACTTAAGGCATGTTACATGTCCAAAAAGAAACATCAGTCCTGGACAATTTGGCTCAGTGGATTGAGTGTCAGCCTGTGGAACGAAAGGTCCTGGGTTTGATTCCAGTCAAGGGCACGTACCTCGGTAGTAGGCTCTTCCCCTGCCTGGGCCCTGGTCAGGACAAGTGCAGGAGGCAACCAATCGATGTGTTTCTCTCACATCGATATTTCTCTCTGTCTTTCCCTCTCCCTAAAAAGCAATGGAAAAATATCCTTGGGTGAGGATTTTTAAAAAATACACAAAAATAAACATCAGTTATTATGTTTGTCTAAGCCCACAGTAAAGAACCAATATTATTACTTGAGAAGTATATTTCAGCTCAAAATTACAAGATTGTCTAAAAATATAACAGGAAAGGAAAAAGCCCTCAACCTCGTTAGTAATTAGGAAAATTAAATTAAGATCACAATGTGATACTATTATATAACCATCAGATTGGCTAAAATTAAAAAGACATCAAGTTTTGCAAAAATGTGGAGCAATGGCAATTCTCATATACTGCTACCATAAATTGGTATAACCACTTTAGAAAACAGTCTGACCTTAACTATTATGACTGAAGATTCATATACTCTAGAACTCAGCAATTCTATTCCAGATAAATAGCCCAGAAAAGCTACTGTACATGTATACCAAAATGTACAAATAAGAATGTTCATAGCAGAATTGTTCATAACCACCACAAATTATAAGCAATGTGCACTATCCATATACAGCACAATAAGACAATATGGATCACTGAGCATTATAAGGTCAATGGACAAATTACAGCTACACACATAATGCTGAATGAAAGAAGTCAACTCAAAAGGAAAAAGATACAGTATGACTCCATCTATATAAAGTTCAAAAACAGATAAAACTCATCCTAACTGGTTTGGCTTAGTGGATAGAGTGTCAGCCTGGGGACTAAAGGGTCCTGAGTTAGATTCTGGTCAAGGGCACATGCTGGTCAAGGCTCAATCCCCAGTGGGGGTGTGCAGGAGGTAGTCAATCAATGATTCTCTCTCATCACTGATATCTCTATCTCTCTCCCTCTTCCTTCCTCACTGAAATCAATAAAATATATATTTACAAACACACACACACACAAAAACAGATAAAAACTATTCAATATGATTTGAGTGATAAGCTAAAAGGGAAATACAGGACAAGTTATTGTGAGGGGTGAGAGAAAGATTGTGATCCAGGAAGAACAAATGGGAGGAGGCCTCTGAGAGCAGGCAATGTCTTATTTCTTGACCTTAGTAGTGGTTACATGAGTGTTGACTTTATAGTTATTCTTTAAGCTGTTCATATACCTTATACAATATTTTGTATAAATGTGATATACTTACAAAAAATTATATGGGACTACCTCTTGAGTTAGATGTCCCATCACATAATATGTTTAATCAGAGCTAAAGGTACACATATCCGAACTGTAATAGCAGGAATTCAAGTACTAGTCAGGAATATGAACTAGGTGGCCAACAGATTCCTGCTAATCTAGATATTTTATTGCTCTATTTTCATACCTTGTAACGATGATTCTTATGAACACTGTTCTGGAAGCAGTCCATACATAGTACACATGTTGGATCAATTGCACAATCCCTGAAAAAGATTAAAAATCAGAATCCAAAATTTAGATTACTCCCACCAATGCTTAAGGACTACAATGTAATGTGAATGCATTTCCTATATGATCCACAAACTGATTATGAAAATGCTTCAAAAACTAAACTTCAAATAATTTTAGCCATAGTTGAATGTTTAAGTTTGGATATTTCGTTTTGTTTCTTAAATCATTCTCATTACTTTGAGTTTGCACATGGTTTCAAACTGTTAAGATACACTTCAAAATTAGTTTTATGAAAAACTGATTAACTTTAAAAAAGTTATTTGCAATCATCTGACCCTATTACATTTACAAACACTTTACAAACAATGATTGTTCAATGGTGTTCAATGGTAAATAAAGCTTGGATAAAGACAAAAGTCATTAGAATGTAAGCATCTTAAGGGCAGGAATTTCTATTTATTTTTTAAATTTTTTATTTATTGATTGATTTTAGAGAGAGAGAGAGAAACACTGATTTGTTCCACTTATTTTTGCATGCATTGGTTGATTCTTGTATGTGCCCTGGCGTGGGACTGAACCCGCGACCTTCATTATCAGGACAATGTTGTAACCAACTGAACTACCTGGCCAGCATTCTATTTATTTAATACTAGAGGCCCAGTGCACAAATTCACGCACACGTGGAGTCCCTCAGCCTGGCCGGCGATCGGGGCCAATCAGGGCAGTCTTGCCCAATCCCTATTGGCCGATTTGAGGCCAGCTGGCCGGGGAGGGACCGCGGGAGGGCTCCAGGGTGTGTCCAGCCCTTTGGCCTAGTCCTGATCATCCAGTTCCGATTGGACAGACCCCAGCAGCAAGCTAACCTACTGGTCTGCCCCCTGGTGGTCAGTGCACATCACAGTGACTAACTGAGTGGTTGACCAAATGGTGGACCGATAGGTCGGGCACTTAGCATATTACACTTTTATTATATAGGATATTGATATGTCCCAAACACCTTAAAACAGTGCCTGCTACATGTTAAGTATTGAACTAATATTTATTAAATGAATGAAATTCAATCTCCATTTCTTCCCTAACAACAGCTTTTAAATTGTACTATTTTATTTAATATTTTCAGGAAAACACTGAGGACAATATACAGTAAGTCCTCACTTAAGGTCACCAGGACTTTAAGTGAAACAACATATAACAAAACCAATTTCAGCCCTGGCTGAGTGGTTCAGTTAGTTGGAATATCATCCAGTACACTAAAAAGTTGCAGAGATTCAATTCCCAGTCAGGGCACATACCTAGGTTGAGGGTTCAATCCCCAGTCAAAGCACGTATGGGAGGCAACCGATTGATATTTTTCTCTAACATCAATGTCTCTCTATCTCTCTCTCTAAAAATCAATTTTAAAATACATATCCTCAGGTGAGGATTAAAAAAACAACACACAGACCAATATAATTTTACAATAGGCTAACTGATATAAACAAGAGTTAAGTTTCTATGGCATCTTATCATTATAATGAACAACACTGAACAAAATGCTATTTGAGGACCTGCTATAAATTAGTGCAAAATGCAAAATTCATTTTTTTTAAAAAAATATTTTTTTATTGATTTCAGAGAGGAAGAGAGAAGGAGAGAGAGATAGGAACATCAGTGATGAGAGAGAATCATTGGTCAGCTGCCTCCTGCATGCCCCCCACTGGGGATCGAGCCCGCAACACAGGCATGTGCCTTTGACCAAACCTGGGACCTTCAGTCCGCAGGTTGATGCTCTATCCACTGAGCTAAACCAGCTAGGGCTGCAAAATTAATTTTTTTAATATTTTATTTAAAAGAGTTAAAGATATGGAATTGGAAGTTTTAAAAATGAATATTAAAAAAGTAATAGGAAATAAAAATTGCCTAACAATGTTCTCTAAAATGTTTATGATCTACTGACCTATTTAGAGCAGGATTTCTAAACCTCAACAGTACTGAAGTTTTGAACCAGATAGTTGTCAGACATAGAGAAGACTGTCCTGTGCATTGTAGGAAGTTTAAGCAGCAACCCTGGTCTCTACCTACTAGTACCATTTCTTCAGTTGTGACGATTTGAAATGCCTCCATGTGCCCTAGCCAGTATGGCTCATCCTGGTTAGGGCACATGCCCAAGTTGCAGGCTAGATCCCCAATAGGGGCCTGCAGGAGGCAGCCAATCGATGTTTCTCTTTCATTGATGTTTCCCTCACCCTTCCTCTCTCTCTAAAAGCATCAATAAAAACATATATATTTTTTAAATGTCTCCATGACACTTTTGGAGAAATAGGGTCTATAAATGTCTACTAGCTTTAGTTGAAACTGATTTGGCTTCCGCTGAAAAACACATAAGATAAATGAACCATACCATGCTATACAGCAAAATAGTGTACAAAATACATAAGCTGACTTTTTCCTGATGAAAGAATTGGATAAAAAGGTAGTATTTCTAAACTATTACCTAATATAAACCAGTCAAACCTAGAATTACAGTAAAGCAAAAAACAATTTCTGTATTTATAAAGTTTAAAAAGTCACACTTCTAACCTAACCTAAACTACCTCTGTCAAAGGAGAAAAAAGAAAAACAACTAAACGTGCTGCTAAGATCTAAAAGTTAAACGTTTCAGGCAGGATTAGGGAGTGAAAACATTTTCCATGTTTAAGGCAACTGCTCTCACAAAGGGTAAAAGCCTAAATCTGTTTCTAGTTTCCGTACCACTGGCCTCCTTTACCCAGTGAAATGCTTTCTGCCCTTACAGGTCCGCAATCCTTTGGCACCGAATCTCACTTGGTAGCAAAAACTGACTTGAAATAACATGAAACTACAGACTCTATGTATACCACTTGCTGTGAATATTCATAGATTTCTTACAAAAATGCTGTGTTTGATGATAAGATCCTGCCTTGACTCTGCTAGGGAAGTATTAAAAATTCCGAAATGTACCTGGCCTCAAGGGTTTCAAATTAAGAGTATGTGGACTACATAATAAGGCAAAAATCTATCACTTATGCACACTTTTGGAGAACATGAAGAAAAAATGAGAAAACTGTTTAATTATCTCATATTAAAAAAATAAGCTGCCTGGGCGGCATGGCTCAGTGGTTGAGTGTCAACCTATGAACTAGAAGGTCAGGGTTCAATTCCTGTTGAGGGTACATGCCCGGGTTGTGGGCTCGATCCCCAGTGGGGTGAGTGAAGGGGGCAGCCAATCCACGATTCCCTCTCATCACTGATGTTTCTATCTCTCTCCCTCTCCCTTCCTCTCTGAAATCAATTTAAAAAAATTTTAAAAACTAACAAAAAAAACAAGCTACTAGTATACTAGCAAAAACAGATGTATAAGTGCATAATAAAAGGAAGTTAGTTAAGTAGGATTACACAAGTAATAAACCAAGAAAGGTACATCATGAAGTAGGTACAAAATATCCATATTGTAATTATAACCAATCCTGTAAATTTCTAATTCTTACCTACAAGAATATGTTGTTTCTCCACTTTTGAAAACCTTCCCACAGAGTTGAAATGCTCCACTATGTTTTAATTTCTCTAAACAAATATCTGGATCTTCTCCAAATAAATACCATTCCAGCGGAGTGAATATTGATGTTTGTATACTCTCCTCCTGCTTTTCCAAGTCTGGGTCCATTTCAGCAAAATAAATTTCAGGCACCAATTGTGCCAAATGGTGCAAGAAAGTAGTATGAAAATCAACTTGCTGATCCCACCACTGAAAGAAAAGAAAACGAGTAGACTTTGTTATAAGTTCCTTCTTAAAATTCTAGGGGCACCAGTAATAGCACAGTTCTGTAATTTTAGAGAAAGTGACCTACAATATCTTCTTATTTTATCCTTTGCCAATACAAAAGGAAAGTGGTGATTAAAAAAGTCTTGGAAACAAGTGATTACCCACATATACCATAGATATCTGGAAAAAAGAAAAGTAGCTGTAGCAGGTGAGAATTATCCTTCCCTTCTGGAATGGCTAACATTTGGTATGTAAAGGTAACTCTATTATCAGTTAGAGGCTGTACAAACAAAGCATTCCCCACAGTCTTAGTTTTTTTAAAGGAACCATGCATTTAATGAGAGATCAAAATGAATGATTGCCAAAGAGTTTTTAGAACACAAAAGCACTAGCCATCAAGGAAAAAAAAAAGATAAATTGGACGTCATCAAAAGTAAAACCTGCTCTTCAAAAGAAACTGTTATAGATGGCTCCTATGACATGCTTATTTTTTTTAAAAAAAAAGTTATTATCAGTATTAATTTCTTTACCCTAATAATTACTAAGGTTATATAGGATGTCAACATTAGTGGATATAGGTGTAAGAGATATAAAATAACTGTGCTATTTTTTCAAGTTTTCTATAAGTATAAAATGAGTCCATAATAAAAGGTCAGAAAAGAAATTGATACTGAAGATAAGTTTATTTACTAATAGAGAAAGGCATAATAATATACTAGAGGCCTGGTGCACGAAATTCATGCATGGGTAGGGTCCCTAGGCCCGGCCGGTCGGGTCCTTCCTTCGTTACATGATGCCCCCTGGTGGTCAGCGCACATCATAGCAGGCGGTTGAACTCCCGATCGGTCAAACTTCCGAGGGGACAATTTGCATATTAGCCTTTAATTATATAGGATAGATCAGTAAAGTAGGTTACAAAGCATTATGTATAAAGTCTCATTTTGCTTAAATATTAATTGTATTTACATGGGGGGAAATCAGAGGGAATATATACCAAAATGTTAACAGTAGTGGGTAGTGAGATTTTAGCATATTTTCATGGAATCTGTTTGTATGTTTGCTTACTTATGAATAATATCTTTACAGTGATTTCATATTAGGGGGATAATCTTTTATTATAAAAATTAGAACATTTTACTAAAACCTCTTTTAAAAAACTGTGCCTTCCAACCTTGGCTGGTGTGGCTAAGTGGTTGGAGTGATGCCCACGCACAGAAGAGTCATCGGTTCAATCCCTGGCCCCAGTCAGGGTGAGTTCAGCATTGGGAGGCAACCAATCTATGGGTCTCTCTCACATCGATGTCTCTTCTCTCTCTCTCTCCTCCCCAGTCCCTTCCACTCTCTCTAAAAGTCAATGGAGAAATATCCTCAGGTGAGGACTAACAAAAAATAAACAAACAACAATAACAAAAAAACCTGTGCCTTCCAGCCCCAGCTGGGTGGCTCAGTTGGTTGGAACATCATCCCACACATCAAAAAGGATGCTTTTGTTTTGTTTGATTGCTTTTAGTAATTTTCCCAATTTAAGAATAAATTTAATAATTTTTTATTCAATCTCCAGATTTTTTTTCAGCATCTGGAATTAAGGGAGGGTTTTCCTAATTGTTCTCTGAAAACAAGTTCTCACATCATTTAAATTCCCAAACATTCCTAACATTTCCCTCATCCCCAGGGACTTACTTGGATGCTTATTCGCAAACATCATTCTGCAAAAGAAACTTTAAGTATAGTGTATAACTCTTTCTAATTCTTCTGTTTTGAAGTGGTAACAACATCTGGAGGCTCTACTGTGGCAAATATTGGGTTAGTAATTGGAGCATCTCTAGCACCAAGAAATCTTTTGGTTATACAAAGTTTTCTTGTAATACCATTTGACAGATTCATAAACGTAAGAAAACAACCCTAATTCAACTGCTTACAACAGTGGTCGGCAAACCGCGGCTTGCGAGCCGCATGGTGGGAAAGCCGCAGTTTGCCGACCACTGGCTTACACCATAAGGAAACCCTAGCCTATCTGATAATTGGGTCTCTAAGCCTGTCAAAAAATTTCCTTTTAGTCAACTTGCACTCTTACAGCTCACAATTAAACCAAAATCTACCTTCCTGTAACTTTTAGCCTACTCTACCGGAAATAATCCAATTTACTCTGCTATTTTACCCAACAGCCTTTCAAATAAATTAAAATAGATATTATATTTCTCATTAGTGTCTTCATTCTGGGATTGAACTAGAATATAGAAACTAAAGAAATGTGTCCATCCATAATGACAGAGTATCCAGACCGTTCTCTATTTATGGAACATGTACAATATGCCTCCACACAGGGGAGTAGAACTATTTATTACCTTCCTTATCCAGAGCACTAAACTGCTTTAAAAGATCGTGTTCTTTTTTTGGCAGTCATATCACATGACTTAGTGAGCTTGCAGACAATTAAAACCCTAGATCAATCACATATAATTGTGATGAAAGATAGAGTTTACTGTTAGTATTTACTTGAGTGTAATTCATCTTCTAATAGTTTACTTAATGCCATTCTTCAGAACAAAGTCTATTTGACTTGCTTAGAAGAGTAGAGCCATAACTACTTAATGTGTCTTTATGGACTACCTTCTAAAATGCCTTTGAACATTTGGTATATATGGGTGATGACATTAGCTACACAAGGACAAATCTATTAATTTATCCACTGGTGGTGGTGGTTGTTTTTTTCAATACACACATATTCTGTCTTAGGAAGAGACTATATGATATGTACCCCAGAGTTTAGGAAAGCAGATTTCATTCATCCAAAGACATCAAGGAAAGTCTAGAAAACTGGAGCATGAACTTATGGTCAGAGGAGAAAAAAGAAAGAGAATGGTTTAAGAGGGACAGTATGTTCTCAAAGCCATATTCTGACTGCATGTTTATGTATTTCAACAGGAAAGAAAAGAGAGGGGCCTTGTTTATCACATGACTATATTTGTCCCAGCCTCTTTTATCAATGCCAAGAAGATATAGCAAACTTTCTTATCATATTTACAAACACAAGGCTGGCAGGGATAAAAAATTCTCCTTAGGCTGATATTGCATTGAAACTAATAAGGTGAAGCTTAATCGTGATGAAAGTAAACTCCAACTGCACAAGGCCTATGTCATTCCCATATAGCAAATAAGCTCTTTGAGAAATATAACTCTTCTGGAGTCTTTCAAGTAACATTTATTTAGTATAGCATATTTCCATAACCACTTAGCTTATTAGAAGGGTATAACTTAACATTAAAAAAAAAAGTTGTACCAAATGCTTTAAAAAAAACAAACTCATCATATAACTGTAGTTTCTTTAATAAGAGAAATGTTAACTCAGAATACCTTGGAGTTCATAGTAATGCCCCTGGGACTAAAGAAGTCTTAATATTTTGTCTTAAGCCATCTGAGGCAATGGGTTAAAGGCTTAAAGAAAATTGTCCACTTCACAGAGCACAGTGTATGATTAATATCTTTAGAGAAATGGGTAAAATAATGGTAAGGAAAATTTCAAGTAACCCTCAAAGCCAGCACACATGAAGGATGAACAGGATTGCACTGGTTCACCCTCTGTCACTGATTTACTAGTACATATATGCATATCTACCCAGACAGACTCTATGCAGTGTTGAAAACAAAAACCTCTTTACTGCAGGACAATGCCTGTTATGAAATGTAAGCAGTCATGCCCTGGCCAATGTGGCTAAGTCGGTTGGCTTCATCCTGTGCACTGAAAGTTTGCCAGTTTGATTCCCAGTCAGGGCACATGCCTGGGTTGCGCCCGGGTTGTGGGCGCAATCCCCGGTAGGGGGCCTGCAGGAGGCAGCCAATTGATGTCTCTCTCTCTCTCTCCTTCCCTCCATTCCTCTCTAAAAATTAATAAAAAACATTAAAAAAACACACACATAAGCAGTCACTCCAGGCCAACCTCATCTATATAAGTTGCTGCTCTTCCCTAGCCTCTTACAGGTAGTGGGAATGAACCTGTCACTTGGAACTACAGTTTTAAAACTTCATATCTGACATTATAATAAAAGTTGGTACTGAAAATCAGCATTTTCTCTAGCTACCCACAACAGAAATTGGGAAATGATAAAACAAAAACAAAAAATCAACAGGCACTAGGCTTTATAAAGTTGGGACTCACAAGACCTTGGTTTTCATCCTAGTTTTCTCACTGTGTCCTTAATACAGAAAGCTGTGCTCTGGCCTAAAATGATATAGATTCAAATTTCTAAGGAAAATCCTCCACTGAAAATAGCATGTAACTTCTCACTCCTTCCTCTTTGTCTCAATATTTTAAAGTCACCTATCAAAAGATTATATTACCTTTTACAGGACCCCTACAGATATGAGATTGTAGATAATTAATTCCTTTATTTTCATAATTTTGCACACATAACAATAGTAAACTTTTTAAAAAAATTAAAATCCCCCCATTTGGGTACAAGATAACTTTTGAGATAATGGAAATGTTCTATAACTTGATTTGGTGGTAGTTATACAGGTGTATACATCTGTCAAAACTAACCAACCAAACACTTAAAATAGATGACTTTATTGTACACTAAAGGCCCGGTGCACAAATTTGTGCCTGGTTGGGGTCCCTTGGCCTGGCCAGTGATTAGGGCCAATTGGGGTCCATCTCACCCAGTCCCAATTGGGGGGAGGGGCTGCCAGTGGGAGGTTGGCTGGGGAGCGCATGGACCATGAGGAGGCAGCTCTTGCGTTGAGTGACTGCCCCTTGGTGATCAGTGTGCATCATAGCAATTAGTCATTCAGTTGACTGGTCGTCCGCTTAGGCTTTTATATACAGAGGTCCAGTACACAAAATTCATGCACAAGGATGTGTGTGTTCCTCAGCCCAGCCTGCACCCTCTCCAATCTGGGACATCCCTCTCACAATCCAGGTCGGCTGGCTCCTAACCGCTCGCCTGCCTGCCTGCCTGATTGCCCCTAACCACTTCTACCTGCAGGCCTGATCACCCCCTAACCACTCCCCTGCCAGCCTGATCAATGCCTAACTGCTCCCCTGCTGGCCCGATTGCCCCTAACTGCCCTCCCCTGCTGGCCTGGTCACCCCTAACTGCCCTAATTTGCCAGTCTGGTTGCCCCCAACTGCCATACCCTGCTGGCTCAGTCACCCCTAACTGCCTTCTCCTGCCAGCCTGGTCAACCCTAACTGCCCTCCCCTGCAGGCCTTGTCCCTTCCAACTGCCCTCCCCTGCAGGCCTGGTCACCCACAACTGCCCTTCTCTGCAGACCTGGTCACTCCTAACTGCCCTCCCTTCCTGGCTTTGGTCACCCCCAACTGCTCTCCCCTACAGGCTTGGTTCCCCCCAACTGCCCTCCCCTGCAGGCCTTGTCCCTCCCAACTGCCCTCCCCTGCAGGCCTGGTCACCCCCAACTGCCCTTCTCTGCAGACCTGGTCACCCCTAACTGCCCTCCCTTCCTGGCTTGGTCACCCCCAACTGCTCTCCCCTGCAGGCCTGGTTCCCCCCAACTGCCCTCCCCTGCAGGCCTGGTCACCTCCAATACCCTCCCTTGCAGGCGTGGTCCCTCCCAACTCTACTCCTCTGCTAGCCTGATTGCCCACAACTGCCCTCCCCTGCCGGCCATCTTGTGATGGCCATCTTGTGTCCACATGGGGTGGCCATCTTGTGTGTTGGAGTGATGGTCAATTTGCATATTACCTCTTTATTATATAGGACTAGAACCCTGATGCACAAAATTCATGCACGAGGAGTGGGATCCCTCAACCTGGCCTGCGCCCTCTTGTAATCCAGGACCCCTGTAAACTGGCAGTCGGACATTCCTCTCACAATCTGGGACCCCTCGCTCCTAACCACCCACCTGTTTGCTCCTAACTGCCCACCTGCTTGCTCCTTACCACCCGCCCGCTCCTTACCACTTGGCCTGCCGCTCCTTAGTGCTGCTGCGGAGGCAGGAGTTGCTGCCACAGAGGTGGGAGAAGCTCCCACCACTGCCACTGAGCTCGCCAGCTGTGAGCCCAGCTTCTGGCTGAGTGGTACTCCTGCTGTGGGAGAACACTGACCACCAGGGGGCAGCTCCTGCATTCTGCGTCTGCCCCATGGTAGTCAGTGTGCATCATAGCGACCGGTCATTCTGGTCATTCTGCCGTAAAGGTTGCTGGGCTTTTATATATATATATATATATATATATATATATATATATATATATATATATATACACACACACACACACACACACACACACACACACATACACACACATACACACACACACATACACACACACACATACACATATATATATATATATATATATATAAACTAGAGGCCCGATGCACGAAATCCATGCAAGAGTAGGCCTTCCTTCCCTCAGCTGCTGGCACCGGCCTCTCTCTGGCACCCGGGATCTGGGCTTGCTTCCCTCCAGCTGCCCGCAGGCACCCAGGATCTGGGCTGCGCTCCAGCTACCAGCAGGCACCCGGGACCTGGGCTTCACTCCAGCTGCCCACAGGCACCTGGGACCCAGATTGGCTTCCCTCCGGCCCCAGCTTCATAGGGAATGATGTCTGGTCTAATTAGCATATTACCCTTTTATTATTATAACTAGAGGCCTGGTGCATGAAATTCATGCATGGGAGTGTTTGTCCCTCAGCCCAGTCTGCACCCTCTCCAATCTGAGACCCAGTGGGATTGGGCCTAAACAGGAAGCTAGACATCCCTCTCACAATCCAGGACTGCTGGCTCCCAACCGCTTGCCTGCCTGCCTGCCTTCCTGATTGCCCCTAACTGCTTCTGCCTGCCAGCCTGATCACCCCCTAGCCACTCCCCTGCCAGCCGGATTGACACCTAACTGCTCCCCTGCCAGCCTGATTGCCCCTAACTGCCCTCCCCTGCTGACCAGGTCACGCCTAACTGCCCTCCCCTGCAGGCCTGATCACCTCCAACTGCCCTGCCTTGCAGGCCTGGTCCCTCCCAACTGCCCTCCCCTGCTGTCCATCTTGTGGCAGCCATCTTGTGTCCACATGGGGGTGGCCATCTTTGACCATATGGGGGTGGCCATTTTGTGTGTTGGAGTGATGGTCATTTACATATTACCTTTTCATTATATAGGATTATAGATAGATAACTTATACCTCAATAAGATTTTTTAATAACTTTACTGAGTTCAGAAAGGAAGGGAGAGGGAGAGAGAGATATAAACATCAATGATGAGAAAGAATCATTAATCAGATGCCTCCTGCATGCCCCCTACTGGAAACCGAGCCCACAACCAGAGCATGTCTCCTGACCAGGAATTGAACTGTGACCTCCTGGTTCACAGGTCGACACTCAACCACTGAGCAACACCAGCAGGGCCACAATAATATATTTTTTAAATCTTCCCTATTTTCCAATAATAAAGAATTTAAATATATATATATATATATATATATATATATCCTCCCTATTTGCCCTGGCCAGCATGGCTCAGTGGATAGAGCATCAGCCTGAGCACCAAAGGGTCTCGGGTTCGATTCCTGGTCAAGGGCACGTACCTGGGTTTCAGGTTTGATCCCCAGCCTCCAGTTGCATATACACTCGTATGTGCAGGCAGCAACCAATTAACATGGCTCTCTCACATCAATGTTTCTCTCTCTATCTCTCTCCTCTGTCTCTTTCCCCCTCCCTCCTTTCCACTTTCTCTAAAAAAACAATGAAAAAAATATCCTCGGGTGAGGATCAATCAATAAATAAGTAAAACAATACCCAATTGGTGTTGCTCAGTGGTTGAGCATCAATCCATGAACCAGGAGGTCACCAGTTCAGTTTGATTCCACATGCCCAGGTTTCAGGCTCAATCCCCAGTACAGAGTGTGTTTCTCTCTCATCTATGTTTCTATCTCTCTATCCCTTTCACTTCTATTCTCTATTTAAAAAAATAAAAAATAAAAAATATATTTTAAAAATCCTCCCTATTAAATTTTAAACTTTTTAGCCTTATAAACTCTTAACCTTCTCAACTCCTATTTCCTTCACCTCCACTCTACCTCAGCTAGTGTCTCCTCATTCATTCATTCATGTATTCAATAACAATTGTGAAGCAATGTGCTAGGTAGTGGAGATACTGATGTGAACAGGAAACAGTTTGTACTATCAAGGAGTTTTTTGTCTAGAACAGAAAATAGACAGTAAATAGGTGTTTCTGAGTAGAGCCTGAAACATGCTATATACAAGAGTATGCAAAGGCTGCTATAGAAACATAGAGGCACATCTAAACCTGGCTCTGCCATCACAAGTATCTGATGTGCCTCTATGTTCTAAAACTCCAAATTTCCCCTTTCTGACCATAACATTCAGTCTTTCCACTTATGTCAACATCATAACTTTAATACCTTAAATCCACCAATTCTCTTGGTTTTCCTTAGCACCCTGTTCAGTCTGGACTCCAAGGTTAGCTATTACCCCAATATGCTCCCTACTTTTGTCCTCCTTCCCCCAATCACTACCATAAATCACTAATGTTGATCCTCATTTATTCACTAAGAGTATATAAATGTCTGCTATATCAAGCACATAATGGTATATATCAGTAAACAGACATGGTCCTTGCCTTCATGGAGCTTACCTTCTGGTAGGAAAGACAGACATTTAAATAAGTAAATTAATACAATACAGTAATTACAGATTACAGTAAGTGCAGTGGAAGAAATAAACAGGATACTTTGACAAAGAATAAGAGGAACCCATCTTTTAGACAGGGTATCAAGAGAAAAACAGAAGAAAAATACTCTAGGGAGGGGGGAAAAAACAGCAAGTAAAGGCATAGGTCCTGAAGCAAGATACAGCATGGGATTGTTTTAGAAACTAACAGGCCAGGGTGGCTAAAACCGAGTGAGAAGAAACTAACAAGAAATTAGAGGACGTGCAGAGGCCCGAACAGGCAGGATCTTGAATGACTTGTAATGCATTTAGATTTTATTACAAGTACAATGGAAAATCACTGAAGAATTTAGGCAGGAAACTGACACGAATATGATTTAGTCTTAAAAAGATTTACTCTGGTTGCTAAGAGGAGAATGGACTGGATCAGGGCAAAATGGAAGTAATGAAGCCAGTTAGGAGGCCACTGCAGTTGCCTAGGCAATAGATGGTGACTGTGACTGAAGAGGTGGAGTGGAGACAGAGAATTGTTTGTGTTCAAGAGCTATTATGGAAGTGTCATCTACTGAGACAGGAATAACAAAACTCTTGATCTGCCTCCCTGTTTCCCCATCCCAAAATCTGGTCATTCCTTTCAGTATATGACATAACCATGGCCATGAATGCTTAAGCCAAACATTGGGGATCCAGATGTTATCTGTTTCTTCCCTTTGCCTCATGCTCAATCCACAAGCAAATCTTTTTGTTTCTACCATACTTCCAAATTCTCTCTCAAATCCATCCTCTCCTTTCCATCTCCAGTGACCTCTCTAGTACAAGCCACCATCAACTATGGCTTGGATAAGTTACTGCAGTAGCTTCCTAACTGCTCCCCCTATCTGAAACACTTACCAGACATCTAAGTGGATATGTCAGGTAGGTAGTTGGATTTGTGATTCTGGAGCTCAGAAGTGAGATGACCTAAATTTGGGAACGGAATGCATACAGATGGTATTTATAGTCATAGAACTAAATAAATCACATAGGCAGAGGGTGTAGACAGAAAAAAGAAAAGACCATATTACCACTCCAGGAAAAATCTTCTGAGATGGTCTTAAGAAAGTCCAGTTGAAGAAGACAGAAGGCAAAAGCTGTGTTAGACCACCCCATATACGATCTGAATTCCCAATTTTTCTCAGTCCTCATCTTCCTGGACCTAGTAAACCACCCTCTTCTAGACACTATACCCTATGACACTGTGCTACTCTCACCTCATTCCTGCTTGGCTACTCCCTTTCTAGGTCCTTCCCTGGTTTTTCCTCCATCTTCTGTCTCTGAAATTCAATCATTCCTGTTCCACCTCCTTCTCTCCCTCCTCCCCCTTTACCCTCTCACTCCATGTTTGTCTGTCTTTCTCTGTATGTATGTACATATATAGACATATATACATACCCACACACTTTCCTCCTCAAAGATCTTATCCCTCCCCACAATGTCAACATGTCAGTTCTGTACTGAGAACTTCTAAATGTCTACCTTAGTCTTCCTCAATGTGTGGCCCACAAGACCAGGACTTCAAAATTAGTAGGGCATGCTGATCTACAGAATCAATTACCCTAATCATTCTCAAGCAATGGCTTTTATAAATGTCCAATAATTCATACCTATTATTTCACACAATTGTGTTAGGTACTGTCAGGAATTTGAGAGCCTTCATACATGTTGATAGCAACATGACAGAAAAATGACCTAGGAACTAAGAAGGAAGTTTAAGGATAGCAAAAACTATAACCACAAACAAGACTCTAGTGGAGTTGGTGAGAGTTCTTAAACCTCTGCAACACTCCCATATTCATTATTTTTGTTTTACTTGCCTCCCAATGTTGATTTAAAAATATACAAATTATTCGAATGTCAAAGAATCTTTGAGCTTGTTTTGCTTAATAGCAAACAAGAAGTAATCTGGAAAGCCAGAATCTTACTCCAGTTAGGATAAAATTAAAGATAGTAGATTTAAAAATAAAAGGAAAGTAAGATGCTATCTGGAATCCTCAAGTAGAGAAATCCAAGCCAAAAAAATGATCATGAGCCTTAACAGTCACAAGTCTTCATCCACTTACATCACCCTATCGTGTATTAAAATCATTTGAGCACTTGTCTTATATGTGTCACTGCACTGTGAGTTCCCTCTGGCACCTGGGACCTGGGCTTGCTTCCCTCCGGCTGCCAGCAGGCATCCAGGACCCAGGCTGGAAGCTTTTACACCTTTCTTGGAATCTACCTGCTACTTTGCAAAATCCAAAGTCTTACCCAATGAAATTTAATATTTCTTGAAGTAGAGTTTGCAACATTATTCTAGCTCGATTCCTGTACCATTATCTCCAATTCCAAATAAGTGAAGTCCAGATTGATGAGATTTTACTATACTACTTGGAAGGAATATATCAAAGCTTTAAATAAACATTAGTCATCTTTAGCAATACAAAATTACAGTAACACTTCTGCCTACAGCACAGTTTCTCCATTACTTCTAAGATGTAAAAAGCACAAGCTACCATTAAAACCAAATGTTTACAATTGCTTCCAAACTTTTCCCATCTTCTCATTTCTTATTATCTCAAATAGATGCTTTCTCCTTCAATACCAGCAGTGAAGTGAGGTTAAATTAATATTTGGGGTAGAGGATAGCTGCAAGCACTGTCATAGCTGGGTGGCCAAACCCTTATTCCAACTCCCTGCCTACCTGGTTTCTATCTCCCAGCCAAACTAGTCAGTCCCTGGGGTGGACTCTTATTTCTGGAGTTCACTCTGTTCTCTCATAAAACAATGCTCAAGTGTCTGCAGTATTAAAATACTCCAAGAAAGCTTTCACTAAAACTACAAACCAAAGAAACTGCAGGAAGAGGTGTATATCCTACACTTTTCTGTATGCAAGAATGCCAACTGATAAAAAGTCAACATCATGCCAGAATCAATATTTGAATATTTCTTATATATCTCCCCACTAGATGCGGGAGACATCCAGAATATTACCTAAAGTTACCTCTCATCCTCCTCAGTCAGTCAGCTTTCTCTCTGTAGCCATACGACGGGCTCACTCTCTCTTGCCTTCCCATTCTTTCAACATATAGATCCCGATATTAATTAATGGTATTTCTCTGACTGGAAATGTCTGAAAGTCTCTTTTCCATCTTTAAAAAGCAGCGACAGAAGACGGGTTCCTCCATTGAGGATTAGGCCTGGGGTTCTCAAGATACTGGACTGAAGGACTACAGTGGCTACACCTCTTCTCTTTCCCTGCCTCCCAATGTTGACATGAGTGGACAGTGGCAGCATACCCTGACACTATCAGTCCCCACCAGCCAGCTATCAATCCCAACACCAGGTGCTGCATCCTGGATTCCAATCGTCCAGAGGGGTTAACGCTGCGCCTACCGGAAAATGGCTCTTCCTCCAACCCCGCCTCAGCCCCCCACACCAGACCATCTACCAACATCACCAGTTCTTTCTACTTCAGGATAGAGACATGCTTAAGCTCGTCGCCACTAATAAATGACAAAGGCATTATATGCCGTAGACTTGGCCAGCAGGAATGTGGGTGAGTGGCTTTTTATTTGGTGGCTTCCTTCCACATCAATCCCTACAACTCCCCCTCCCCAGTGCCGCCATAAGCGGTGCAGCCCCACATCCTCCGAAGCGCGGTAGGGAGGAACTGGGGGTACAAAAGGAACTTGCCCACAAGGACTTACAGATGCCAGTCCCTGCGGGGTCTGGGGCAAGTCCGAGCTGACTTCCATCCTCTCCACACCCCTGACCTCCTCGTCCGCCATCTTGAGGGAAACTGACGCTTGCAGTTGCAGACCCCCGGCCAGAGACAAGCGGAGACCTGTGGCCAGTTCAAGATACGCGCGACGACACTTTTACGACGGCTCCTGAAGTCGAATTTGACGCAGAATCGAACAGCGGCTTCCGGTGCGCTTCCCGGAAGCAAGCGTCACGGTGCTTAGGGCGTGAGGGTTTTCCTTCCCTACTTTCTTAGTGGTAGAGCTCGGTGGCTGAAGGTTGTGTGTCTGGTTTCGGTGCTGGGAACTGTTGCATCTACGAGGTAAACAAGAAAAAAATTCGGCGTCTGTTGTGAAAGGAAGAAAAATGTCGGTGCTAACTACGTGAAAAGCCGTTCAGGGTCTCCTGGCCGGGTCATTGGTCTAGGTGTGTTTTGTCTCTCAACGCACCTGCTGCGGTTCTCTAGGGCCACAAAATGAAAAAGTACTCAAAGCCATCACATCTTTAGGAAGGTAGTCCGTGGGCACTTGCGCATGCGCACAATAAAACTCAGACCCCAGCTTTTTGGGGAGTGGTAGTGAAGAAATAACGAAAAATTGGAAACCTATTCATCGGTAGAGGGAAGATAAACATGGTAATCTGCATTATGGAACACCACGCATGCCTTTAAAAAAAAGATAGATCTATGTACAAAGATAAGTGAGGAGGGAAAAAACAGTCAAGTAGCCACAAACCTTCTATTTAGGCTTACATAAATTTAAATGCGAAGGAAACATTTTGAAAGGGAAAAGCACAAATGGTTTGCTGTGGAAACCAGAAGAAGAGTAAAGTGGTCAAGAGCTACTTTAGCTTCATCTGTAGTTTTAAATTGTTTGCAAAACATAATTTAAAATGTATTTTTTAATAAAGGGAAAAATAATAAAGCTCTACTTAGGAAATAAAGAGTTAACTATTTGGCATTAGATTAAGTCAGGTTTTCAAATCATAATAAAAATAATTTTTAATGAATTTAAGGGTTAGGTACTAAAAAAACGTAAAGTGAATATAAACCAAAGTATAGCCCAGCCGGCATGGCTCAGTGATTGAGCATCAACCTATGAATGAGAAGGTCATGGTTCGATTCCTGGTCAGGGCATATGCCCAGGTTGTGGGCTCGATACCCAGTGTGGGACGTGCAGGAGGCAGCTGATCAATGATTCTCTTTTATAGATATTTCTATCTCTCCCTCTCTGAAATCAATAAATATTTTTTTAATAAATCTTTATTGTTCAGATTATTACAGGTGTTCCTCTATTTTTTCCCCCATAGCTCCCCTCCACCTGATTTCCCACCCCACCCCATGCCCTTACCCCCGCCACTGTCTTCATCCATAGGAGTAAGATTTTTGTCCAATCTCTTCCCGCACCCCTCACACCTGCTTCCCCTGAGAGTCGTCAGTCCACTCCCTTTCTATGTCCCTGATTCTATTATATTCACCAGTCCATTCTGTTCTTCAGATTTTTTATTCACTTGATTTTTAGATTCACTTGTTGGTAGGTATGTATTTGATGTCATTTTGTTGTTCATAATTTTTATCTTTACCTTTTTCTTCTTCTTCCTCTCCTTAAAGAATACCCTTCAGCATTTCATGTAATCCTGGTTTGGTGGTGATGAACTCCTTTAGCTTTTTCTTGTCTGTGAAGCTCTTTATCTGACCTTCAACTCTGAATGATAGCTTTGCTGGGTAGAGTAATCTTGGCTGTAGGTTCTTGCTGTTCATCACTTTGAATATTTCTTGCCACTCCCTTCTGGCCTGCATAGTTTCTGTTGAGAAATCAGCTGACAGTCGTATGGGTACTCCCTTGTAAGTAATTAACTGTTTTTCTCTTGCTGCTTTTAATATTCTCTCTTTGTCTTTTGCCCTTGGCATTTTAATTATGATGTGTCTTGGTGTGGTCCTCTTTGGATTCCTGTTGTATGGGGTTCTGTGCGCTTCCTGGACTTGTACATCTATTTCTTTCACCAGGCAGGGAAAGTTTTCTGTCATTATTTCTTCTAATAGGTTTTCAATATTTTGCTCTCTCCCTTCTTCTGGCACCCCAAAAATTCGGATGTTGGTTCGCTTAAAGTTGTCCCAGAGGCTCCTTACACTATCTTCATATTTTTGGATTCTTTTTTCTTTTTGTTTTTCTGGTTGGGTGTTTTTTGTTTCCACATATTTCAGATCTTTGGTTTGATTCTTGGGGTACGTTGATCTACAGTTGAGTTTCTGTATATTCTTTATTTCAGACAGTGTATGCTTCATTTCTGACTGATCCTTTTCCATTTTTTTGGCATTCTCATTAAGCTCCTTGAAGGTCTCATCAAGTTTCTCAGCGGTTTTTAGAAGATTCTTGAGTAACCTTATAAATGTGGTTCTGAACTCTGTGTCATCCAGTAGTTTGCTTTCCTCCGTTTCTTTCATTCGTGACATGTTTCTTTGTCTCCTCATTTTGGCTGCTTCCCTGTGTTGATGGAGTAGCTTTGTGCGGTAGGTGACCTATAGGGGGCAGTAGCTCAGCCTCCCCAATCACCTGATGTGGACACTCTTGATACACCCCTTTGTGGGCTGAGTGCAAAGACTTGGTGCAGTTAAAGCCTTAATTGCTGTTGATACACTGGGAGGAATTGACCTCCAGGCCAATTAGCTGTGAGCACTCACTGTGTCTATAATGGAAGAACTGCTGCGCTGAAGACACACTTATGGGGCAGGACTTGTTTCAGTGGGGCTTTGGTGCTCACTGAGTCTGCCTTTGAATGTGTCACTTATGGATGTGAGGAGTTGAAATCTGGTGTCTCACTCTGACCACTAGGTACACTGGCTTCTGGATCTCCAATGGGGTGCAGGTCAGCTACTGTCTGAGGCCATCCAGCAGGAGCTACAGCGAGAGCTACAGTTTTCTCCTCTTTACTTGGGGTTTGGAGGTTTTGGAGCTGTCTGACCCAGGCTGCAAGTTTGCTAGGTTAAGCTGCGATAGGGCGGGGCTTTCTTCTGCTAATGCTGCTGCTTGGAGCTTGGGTGGGTTTGTAGGTTGTGCAGGGCGGGGTCTCAGGGTGTCACTAGGCTAGGGCATGGCAAACAGCAATGGCTGCTAGTTAGCCGGCTCTGTGTCCCCAAGGGCGTCCCGGAGTCCCGTGCCCCAGTGCCGTAAACAATTATTCCTGCGCGCAACTCTGCAAGTAAGCCACCCTCACTGGCAGACAGTCCAGCTTTTCCCCGTAGGAGTTTGGGTCCCCCGCGTCTCCCCAGAAACTGGATTTCAGAGTAGTCGGGGGCTTGTCTCCCTTTGGGTTGAAAAAAGCAACGCCCGCCGCCAGCCCGGATCACACGCCTCCGTACCTCAGCTTTTCAGCGCTCGTGCACGTCTCGATGCTCTTTTCTCTTTCCTTCTAGTTGTAGAACTTCCACTCAGCCAGCTTTCCCATGGTTCTGGGTGATAGACGTTTTGTCTTTTAGTTGAATTTTTGAAATTGTTGCGGGAGGCAGCAGTTTAGGTGTTTACCTATGCCGCCATCTTGGATTCTCCTCTCAATAAATATTTTTTAAAAGAATACGAAATAATCCTAAAACCATACAATTTGAAAGCCACTGTTGTAGAGGCTTTCTTATTGACTTGTGAAGATACTATATCTTGTTGGGTGGAAAAAAACAGGTTACTAAAACAGTATGGTTCTGCCCTCGCTGGGTAGCTAAGTTGGTTAGGAGTGTTGTCCCAATATCCCAAGGTTGGAATACGATCCCTGGTCAGGTCATATATAAGGATCAGCCAGTGAGGCCTGGCCGGTGTAGCTCATTTGGTTGAATGTTGTCCCAGGCACCAAGAGGTTGCCATTTATTCTGGTCAGGGCACATGCTGGGTTGCAGGGCTTGATCCCTGGTTGGGGACCTGCAGGAGGCAGCAGATCAGTGTTTCTCACAGCGATATTTCTCTTTTCTCCCTTTCTCTTCCTCTCTCCCTTTCTAAAAACTAAAATCAGTTAAAAAAAAAATCAACCTCCCTTCTTTCCTCCCATTTACTCTCCCCTTCCCCTGTTTCCCTCCCTCCCTCTTTCTCAAATGAATAAATAACAAAAAATAAAATAGTATGGTCCTGTTTTTGTAAGACAAACATGTGCCTAGATATTTAAAAATAAACTACACAAAGTTAAAAAGTAAACAAAACCTGGGAAGAAATGTCTGCAATATATGATAGACCAAAGGATAAAATCTCAAAGACTATTCTAAGAATATTAATTACTAAAATATTATTCTTGGTTATCCCTAGGCTGCAAAATCACAGAAATTATTTTCTAATTTCTACTTAACTGTATTGTCTAGTTTTTCTTTATTACTTGTGTAAAATTTTTTTAATCTACCCATTTTTAAAGGTATATAAATATTTATTGCCTAGATAGATACCCACCCAATCTATCCAATTCAAAAAGCCTTCTTGATAATGTATTTCCTTATCTAGCCAGATGTGGTGTGATCTTTCCCCTCTTGGAGGAACTAGTAGCTGTATATGTAACCTCTGGAATCAGACTTTCTGGATTTGAATTTCTTTTTTTACCGCTTGTTAGTTATGTAACCTTAGGCAAATTAACCTCACTGAGATTTGGTTTTCTTATCTATAAAATAAACATGGTAATAAGACTATTTTTCTCATGATGGTTGTGAGGATTAATGAGATACCACCTGAAGCCCTAAATACCTCGTATTGTTCAGTACAATGACTGCTAGTATTCAGGATGAACATTTTTGTGGGTTTTTCCTGGCTGTCCTGCATCTGGTGGCAGCTTCTCAATTTAGTGGAGGAGGTCTTTCCATGGTAGGAAGTCTTATTTCAGGGTGACAGTGTCCCCAAACACATGGGTAGATTTCATTTCTGCTTGGTATCCTCCAGCAGCAATCTTCATTCAGCCTATTCATGCTAAAAAACAATTGTCCCTCCAGCTTGTTGGTCATCTGCAGTTCCTTGGGTTTCTAAGCATTTCTTTCTAAGCCTGTCCTCAGCTTCCTGCAGAACCTATGGATCCCTGACATCCTTTCAGTAGATATTCTCTTTTCTTAAGATAGCTAGAGGTGGTTTTTATTTTTTGAAAATGAAAGATTTCTAATTGATGCATTAACTGTTAAGTCATTACTTATAAGATAACACTGCCTTATATTACAGCTTGTCTTGACCTATCTTATTTTTGTAGTTCCTCGAGTGCAAGAACCAAGATGTATACATAGAAATGTCAACTACTATGTTAAGGACTTTAGATAGATTTTAAAGTATAACTCACAAAACAATCCTGTGATGTAGTTCCTATTATCATCATTGTACAGACAAGGAAATGGTAGCTTGAACAAGTGAGAATGCTTGTTCAAAGAACCGCAATTACCAAGTGACAGAAACCTAGATTCAAAACTTAGGTCTGTCTGGCTTCAAAATGTTTGCCTTTTAACCATTTCACTCTTCTGCCAACTATAAAAATTTTTTTGGTCTCTTTTATAATTTTGTACGTTGTGGTATAAATGTCTATTGTTAAATAAAGTAAAATATCATGTATCTGGCATACATTTAACATCCTAGTACATTTATAATAGACATTTTATAGGTCATTAACCAAACAAAACAGATTATTAACTTATGAATTATTGTTCTTTTCTGATTTAGAGCTAAGTAAGGGTAGACCTAGTTTAGAATAGGATTATGAATTTGTTTCATTCTTATGCAAAGACAAACTTCTTTTTTTAATTAGCATCAGTTCACAGTAAACTTTGTGAATAAATATGCTACAAGTGCATTTTGCAGGTGCCATTTTCTGTTTAAAGTATTACCAACAAATAATATACATGACTTAACTTTCTCGGTGCCCCAGAATGACACAGTCCATTGAGATAGCCATGCTCAGAACTGTTTTCCTTAGACTCCTCATTTATGGGTTGTACTGGAGGCTTTCAACCCTGATTACATATTAGAATCATCTGATAACTTTTTAAAAATCTAATGCCTGGTGTCACTCTAGTGATTCTGATTTAATCAGAAAGAGGTGAGACCTCAGTATCCTTAAAAAAAAAAAATCTCCCAAGGGATCCTAATGAGACCCCGTGACTGATTCCATTTTAACTGACCTCCTTCTTGGGGTTATTTTCTTATGTGACATTATATGATTCTTCCTGCCTGGTACAAATCCTTGATATTCTGAATGCAGATTGGGAAAGAGTAACCCTTATTGGTTTCCCTATTTCTACTCTCTCTCTCTCTCATACTTATCCTCTATTTTTCTGCCAGAATTATTCTTAAAGGTAAATCTGATCATGTGACTCTTACCTAAATATATTAGACTAGAGGCCCGGTGCACAAAATTCGTGCACGGGGCGAGGGGGGGGCAGGGGTGTCCCTCAGCCCAACCTGCACCCTCTCCAATCTGGGACACCTCGAGGGTAGGTAGGGCCTAAATGGGCAGTCAGACATCCCTCTCACAATCCAGGACTGCTGGCTCCCAACTGCTCATCTGCCTGCCTTCCTGATTGCCCCTAACCACTTCTGCCAGCCTGATCACCCCTAACCACTCCCCTGCCAGCCTGATTGATGCCTAACTGCTCCCCTGCCAGCCTGTTTGCCCCTAACTGCCCTCCCCTGCAGGCCGGGTCCCCCCCAACTGCCCTTCCCTGCAGGCCCAGTCACACCCAACTTCCCTCTTCTGCCAGCCTGGTCACCCCTAACTGTGCTCCCCTGCATGCTTGATCACCCCCAACTGCCCTCCCTGGCAGGCCTGGTCCCTCCCAACTGCCCTCCCCTGCTGGCCTGATTACCCACAACTGCCCACCCTCCTACTTTGTTCTTTCTCAGGATTGCTGTGGCTATTCGGGGTCTTTTTTTATTCCAAATGAATTTTTGGAAAGTTCGTTCTAGGTCTGTGAAATATGCTGTTGGTATCTTAATGGGGATTGCATTGAATCTATAGATTGTTTTGGGTATTATGGACATTTTAATGATATTGATTCTATCAATCCATGAACACGGTATGTTCTTACATCTGTTTATGTCTTCCTCTATCTCTTTTTTCAACGTCCTGTAGTTTTCTGAGTAGAGGTCATTTACCTCCTTAGTTAAGTTTATTCCTAGGTATCTTAATTTCCAGTACTTGTTTTTGTACCATCTAATCTAAGAATGGTTTTAAATAGTTGGAAAAATAAAAATAAATAATAGTCTGTGAAATGGAAAAGTTATTTGAAATTCAAATTTCAGGTCTGTAACTACTTTTTTTTTTTTGGTAATACTGCCACCTTTCTCTGGCTGCTTTTAGCTGAGTGCTTGCTGCAGAGACCAGATGGCCCACAAAGTCTGAACTATATACTACTAACTACCCTTTGCAGAAAAAGTTTGTCTTCCCCATCCTAGAATACAACACAACTCTCTTCTAAATAGAGATGGCATAGTCACACTGAGGTGTACTTTTGAATACTGTCCTAACCAAAATTGTGATACAATTGTGGGAGGATTGGGTCTGGGAGTATGAATGAAAGTCCTTGAGGACTTTCACAACTTTTTCACAACTTCTTGTTGTGAAAGAAGGCTAGTACCTTAGAAGGAGTCATAGGATATCACTTAATCCAGAAAGCCCCATTCTATCACCATTGGCATGTCAAGAGAAATGTGGAGGTCAATAACAAAGAACTGAGTTCTAGAACTGAAAGTCTCCTCTGAAAGATTTGAATGAGGAACACTTGGAACCCAACATTTTCTGAATAGTAAACATTTTCTTAGTGGCAAATGTAGGGAATGAAATACAACTTCCTTAAACTGAGTGCATGTGTAGTTTTGAGTAAAATAAAAGTTATTATTAGAAAATATGATCCATGAAGGTGATCATGATACACCACCCCAAAACATGCCGCTTTGGCATAAGGATTATCTCTAGCTGAAGGCAATTAATAATCAACAGATACAGGAAGGGTTCTCTGTGCTTATCTGCCTAAAAGCAGGGCATAAATTTCCTCCCTCCCTCTCCTGAACCAGGATGCGGAGAGTGACCGTTATCACAGAAGACAGAGAGCTAGCACCAAGATGAGTCTGCATAAGATGAACCTTACTTAAAAAACAAAACAAATAATATTGTAATAGCTATGTACAGGCCGGGAGGTACTTGAAATAATAGGGGGACCACACTAAAGTATATGATTGTCTAACCACTATGTTGTGCACCTGAAACTAATACAGAATAGTACTGAATGTGAACTATAATGAAAAAATGGAAAATTGCATATGTTTTTCATCATTATAATAGCAAAAAAGAAAATTGGGGGCCTAGCAAAGTACAAAAAAAAACACCCCCAAAAAAACGACACACAACTCTTCTGTTAGTTTCCCCCATATATTTCCTAGTTACTTCCACAATTGACCTCCCTTTAAGCCCAAACCTTTGTTGAGAAGGGTATATAAGCTCACTAGTCTTAACTGCTGCTTTTAGTTACATCTGGTTACTTTGTTGAGTAATCCTGCCCATATAAAAGAAAATTTGTAAACGTGTATTCCTTTTCTCCTGTCAATCTATCTTTTGTCAGCTAAATTCACAGATTCCCATTTACTGAACCCCATTTACTGACAAGGGTAGGTGACGTTTTTTTCTCCTAGACCTCCATAACAGATGCCTTAGTACTCCTGACAGGAGAGCTCTGATCTCTCTTCACATACCTCTAGTGCTGGTTGAGTGGAAAGGGTTATTATCCAGAGCTCCTGATTCATACCTGAATAGAGACAATATACAGAAGTCAACCTCTACTGAATCCCAACCAGCAGAGGACAGTGGGTTCCACTCTTAGGTCTCTGGTCTTCCTCTTTTAATCCTGGCTCTGCCCACTTTGCCCAACTCAACTCCCATGTCCTTCGCTAAGCATTAATGTCCAAACCCAATAGTTCTTAGCACCCTGAAATTTGGCTTGAGGTCATTTACTTTAGAACTCCATCTCTGTGCTGGCCACCCAGGACCACTCCCACCCCAGGCACCAGCTCACCAGCACCAGCTCCTCACCTTCTGATATCCAATGTTTAGAGGGTATCATCACATCAAGGGTATGACTGAATGACAAAAGAAAACACTGTTTACCCATGGAGGCCAAGCCTCCCACCACCAACTGGAAGGGGCTTTAAGAGGGGCATGACCAGAGGAGGAGGGGCAGGTTCCACTCTTAGACAACCATCCCACCCCAAGAACACTGAAGCTCTGGGGCTTTTGCTCAGAGGTGCTCCCCCAGGAGGCAGAGCAAGTGCAAATTAGTGGACACTGATTAGTGTCCCTCTTTTGACTTTAACTCCCCATAACATCTTGGGCAAGTCAGGCTCTCCAGACCTCAGTGTTTTTCCCTGTTTAATGAGGGACATCTCTTGGCACCACAGTATATACAGACTGTCAGGACTTAACCGTCCCCAAAAGAGAATCATGGCCAGATACCAAATTCTTGGATGATAAGATGAATTTATCCTAGATTGTGAGAAAAATATATATATTGTGTGTTTAAAAATTTATTTTAGAAAGTTGAGAAAAAAATAATGTACAGGCAAAACTTGGATACATACAAAGGTAAAACTTATGCATATGTACATGTAAATATATATTAAGCATCTAGGTTGAACTGAAGGTTTGGATTTGTAAAAGCTGTTTTAAAAATAATTGTAAAAATTATTTTTACAATTCTAGTAATTATCCAGCTTCCTGTTATTCTTTCCTTCTACATGGGTGATAATTGTTAGCCTAGCCGTGTGTGTGTGTGTGTGTGTGTGTGTGTGTGTGTGTGTGTGTGTGTGTGTGTTCATTGACGAGAGTTCCTGGATTGTCTCAATTGGGCCTGGCATGTTCCTTGTCAAGAAATATTTCTCGCCCTGATTGGTGTGGCTCAGTTGGTTGGAGTGTCATCCATGTATCAAAGATTGCCAGTTCGATTCCCAGTCAGGACACATACCTAGGTTGCAGGTTCAATCACCAGAGGGGTCAGGGTGCATACAGGAGGCAACTGATCAATGTTTCTCTCTCACATCAGTGTTTCTCTCTCTCTCCATCCCTTCCCTTCTCTTTAAAAAGTCATTAAAAATGTATTCTTAAAATATATATTTCCTTCCTTTTCAACATTAGGGACTTTTTAAAAAATTTTGCTTAATCTTTGGCTTGTTGGATATATAGATATCGGGAAGTCCTTGGGTATGACTTTAAAATGGCAGCGATTTGAATGTTGCGGTATTGGAATAAAGGTGTAAATATGGAATACGTTCATAAAACAAATCCTGTATACCCTCTGCAAATTTGGAAAGATATGCACAGTATGGGGAATGTTTATTGATTTGATTGATGATTGCTTGTTTTGAGTATTTGGTGGAATACTCTGAATTCTAGCCTGGTTATCAAAGATTTATAGGATCTTCTAGATTGGATCCAGATCAGTGTGTGTGTGTTGTGCGGGGGGGGGGGGGCGGGGGGGGGATTAATGTACCAACTGGAAACAAAGATTTAGAAATTTCCCTCTTCCTTGGATCCCTGCCATCACCTAGCTGTCTACAACCCTCACCCACTTTTGCCTTAATCTCCTCCTTTCCCTTGATATAAAAGATGCCTGAATTCTGGGCTCTCTTAAGGTGGATTTTTGAAAGCTATAAGGCACCCCCATCTGCTTGAGTTGGGCCTTCTTGATCAATAAACCTTTCCTTACTCTAAATTTCGATGTATTGAATATTGGCCCACAAACTTTGAACAGGTAACATTTGCAAGTGATCAACCACAGTATTTCAGCTCTGGTGGAGGGGGAAAGGGTGTAGAAAAAGAGGGTTAGACAGATAAAGAACTTGTCAAAGATAACACAAGTAGGAGGAAAGAGTCAGGATGTGAATCAAGATGCATACAACTAAGAAGGAATGAGACTGAATATTCAATGGAAGGAACTTTGTTTAGACATTCAGGGAGTAGTTCAACCTACCAGGAGAATAAAATCAAGTTTGCAGAGGGACAAAGTAGATTCTTTCACCAAGTCTGTGGAAGTGTTATTGGCACCAGAAACACCAAAAAAGATATCAGATAGCCCCTTGAGTTGAAGAGAGAGGGCTGTCCCCTCCTCGGTTCATGTCTGTCTCATAGGAAGGAATTCAAAGAGTGACCCCAGCTGATTGCATTGTAGTAAAGCAAATTTATTAAATAAAGCAAGTAAATTTATTAAAGAAGCAAGGCAAGCAAATCTATCATACCTCTGGCTTATGAAAGCACAGACGGACTTCCCAGCTAGTCTGAGAAGTGAGCCTGGTAGAGATTCTGTCTATAGCAGTGGTTCTCAACCTTTCTAATGCACCACAGGTTGAGAACCACTAGCAGGGTCGCCCCACAGGTTGAGAACCGCTAGTAGGGTTGCCTAAGACCATCAGAAAACACAGATATTTACATTACGATTCATTAACAGCAGCAAAATTACAGTTATGAAGTAGCAACGAAAATAATTTTATGGTTGGGGGTCACCACAACATGAGGAACTGTATTAAAGGATTGCGGCATTAGAAAGGTTGAGAACCACTGCTGTAGAGCCTATAGGTTTTTAAATTTCTCTGCTGTATATCTTGGTACAGATTAAGGTCTCCCTTTTACTTTTTTATGGCTTTCCCAGAATTTATGAGCAGCATTTTGCAATTTTATCTTTAACAAGCCCCAAGATTGCTGGCTTCTCAGTTTAAACAGTGTGATGAATACTCCCTCTTCTCTCCTCCTTCCCCAAAATGACTGACTTCTTTGAGATAAATCTCTCCTTTCTTTCCTCCTGCCTTAGCAGTTCCAGGGTGATTTACACTGTGTATTCTGTGGTAAGGGAGGCATTAAAACTCCCCCTTCTTTCCTGCATTCTTGGTTAGCGAGAAGAGGTATTAGTCATTTGTTCTCAAGCATCCTTGGTTGGAAAATATAAGATCTTGGCCTTGTTTAATTTTCTTGTCTCAGTTTCACTAGTCCTCTTGCCCTGGAATTTTCCTAGCTTCTCATTATCCTGTAACAGAAGGAGTTACAGGACCCAGTTTGCAGTAGACTGCATCAATCCTGGTGTTCAGTGATTTGGTGAACATTAAATAAACATGAACAAATATATTTGTCCAGGATCTGAGTAAATTTTGAAAAGAGGACCCAAGATGGATCTACAATTGTTTGAGCATCTGTCAGTGAAGCCTGTCAACCATCTATGTATTCTATCTAGGCTCTTTGGAGAAAACGTTAAACAAAACTTGTAATAAAAGTACAGGTGCATTCAGTACAAGAAATACATAAAACAATGTATTCTTAACAGAGCTGAAAGGCAAAAGGAATTCCTAGGCACGGAGTGAAAGCAGATACCAGGATAACAACTGTGTAGCAGACATGGTGAACAAACAGGCCAGGTGAGAAGTCAGAAAACTATGAAAGAGGCCACTTCTGAGAAATAAAAATGACACAATATTTGAAGGGTTTAAAAGTACCAACTAGAGGTTTCAACAACTGGTAACAAGTTTGAGTTAGTGATAAGAATTTGGAAAACCAAACGGAAAAATCAAGATAATTCAGCACTGAAGGAACATGAGTTGTGCAAGAAAAGAAGTTATCCTCAAACGGGTTAGCAAAATATGGTCCCCAAATCCACCTGTTGCCTGTTTTGTACAGCCTTCAAGCTAAGAACAGCTTTTACATGGTTGAAAATGTCAAAAGAAAAACATTTCATAATACATGAACTTCCAATTTCATATTTATAAAGTGTTTTTGGAACCCTGCCACCTCATTCTTTTGTGTAATGGTAGAGTTGTATAGTTGCAATAAAACAGTCTGGCCCACAAAGCCTAGAGTATTTACTGTCCTCTATAGAAAATTTTGCTAACTCAAAAAAATGGTTATTTTTCTCTTTACATGGTCATTATTGAAAACGCAGAAATATGGATGAGCAAAGCAAACATAAATAACCATAATTTCATATAATCTCACTGTCCCAAGATAAGCATAATTAATAGTTTGGTATATATGCTTCCAGGCTTTTTTTCTGTGTGCATATGTGTACTATACTCTAGTTTTAGAAAATACTCATTAACATGTTAACATGCTATTTTTCTTCAATATTACTTAAGATTACTGCATGTTATTCCCTAATATGGCTGTGCCATTCTATTTTTAAGACTTATTGTGGACCACTTACTGTAGTTTCTAATTTTCTCCTATTATAAACTTCGCTTTAATAACCTAACTTATTGGTAAATCTCTGTAAACATCCATATTTTTCCTTAGGATTAGCTATTACATGTAGAAATATCAGGTCAAATAGAGTGCACATTTTTATATTTTTCATTTTTACTTATTTATTTTTAGAGAGAGAGATACTGATTTTTGTTCCACTTATTTATGCATTTATTGGTTGATTTTTTGTATGTGCTCTGATTGGGGATCAGACCTGTAACCATGATGTATTGGGATCTCTAACCAATTGAGCTACCCAGGAGAATAAAATCTAGTTTATTGAGTCCTAACCAGGAATCGAACCATGACCTCCAGGTTCATAGGTTGATGTTCAACCTCTGATCCACCACAGCTGGGTTAATATTAACTTTTAACTATTTTCCCCCTCAAATACCCAGTCAGCTGTCAAATTCTGTAGGTTCTGTATTTACAATTTTACATCTGATTCTTCCTTTCTAATTTTCAGTGTCATATTCTCCCATCTTCCTTCTTCCTCCATTTTCCTCTCACTACCTGGATAGCTTAATCTGTTCAAGCTACTAAGACAAAGTAAGACAGACTGAGTGGCATGTAAAGAACAGAAATTTATTTCGCACAGTTCTGGAGGCCGGGAGTCTAAGAGCAGAGTGCAGCATGGTCGAAACCCTCCTGCAGGCTGCAGACTTATTAACTTGTCAGTGTCCTCAAAGTGGGGATGGGGCAGGTATCTCCTAGGGTCTTCTTTACTATAAGGGCACTAATCCTATTTAGGAGGACTGGATCAAAGGCCCACCTCTAAATACTATCACATTAGGAATTAGGATTTCAACATATGAATTTTGTGGGGACACATTCTGACCATAGCACTGGATTAGTCCAATATTCTTCTAATAGGATTCTCTGTTACAACTCTCCCCTGTCCAGTCGGTTTCCTATGCTATTGCTAAGTCTATCTTCACTCTTGGCATTTATAAAGACCTTCCACAATGTGGCTGAAACTAAGGGTCTGGTCTCATTACTGTTATTCTTCTAGGTAAAACCCAGGTCCAGCCAAATAAAATGCTTACTGTCCCCTCAATATGCATTTTCTCACCTTAATACTTTAGTTCATGTTGTTAGGTCCTGGTAGAAAATGCTTCTCCCCATACCCGCTGCCCCCAATCTCTGTCGCTCAAAAATACTATCCATTCTTTTTCTGTTGTTGTTAATCCTCATCTGAGAATATCTTTTTCCATTGATTTTTAGAGAGCAGAAAGAAGGGAAGGAGGGAAAGAAAGGGAAACATCGATGTGAGAGAGATACAACTGATTGCCTCCTGCATGCCCCCTATTGGGAATTGAGCTGGCAATCCAAGCATATGCCCTGACAGGAATTGAATCAATGCCCTCTTGGTTCCTGGGCCGATGCTCACCAGTCTGACAGCACATGAACATTCTTAAGTCGTAATCTTTGAAAGATTCCAAAGTTTAAGTTCCCAGGCTAGTTAAAGCAAGAAGAGAATGGTTTCCTTTGCCTTAGCCTACTTGGTTTTTATAATTTAGCAGCTTGACATAGTGACTCCATTTTATTTATTCACTTTTCCTCAGCCGGAATCTAATTCTTCTGTGCCTGGCTCATTGTAAGTATTTAAAATGTATTAAATGAACGTTATACACTCTATTGGAATACTATGTAACTAAATGCATGTGAAATCAGGTTTAAGAGAAAAATATTCACAAAACATTGGTATTACATCTAAAAAAAACCCACATATGGAAGCAGGTTGTTAATAATCAGAAGGGGCCAGATAAAGTCAACTGTCACATGTGTACTACAATTTATTATTGTTATTGTTATTATTATTATTAGTGTGTGTGTGTACTGCAATTTAAAAGGAGTCCTCGCGCATACTTTGATTCTCACAACCCTGTGAAATACGCCCCGGAGGTATTATTAAGCTGTTTTATTGGTAAGGAAGCTGACTCACAAGAGGTCAGAAATGACTAAGGCGGGGCCAGAATTCTAGCCCCGCCTCCCGGAACCGGCTCCTTTCCTGACACCCCTCGGCAACCCTGAATGGCGTTGGGGGCCTCTGGGTTTGCTTTTCTTCACCCTCATTACTTTAGCAAACCAAACCCAGAGCTGCAGGCGGCCGCGAGGGGCAGGTGCCCGGAAAGGCGCAGGTGCCAGTGGCGGCGTTCCAGAGCGGCGCGGTAGGCTCCGCGACCGAGTCCCTAAGGTCGGCCAGAGCCGCTCTCGCGGGCGCTGCGCCGGGCCCGGGCGGGCAGTATGGCTGCAGTGCTGGCCTTCAGGGTGGTGGCGGGCCTTGTGGCCGCGGCGCTGACAGCAGTGCTCCTGGAGTACTACGGCCTGGCCGGCCAGACTTCGCCGCTGCCCCAGACCCGCGTCCCCAGGAGGCCGCGCCCTGCGCCGGGCCCTGAAGCCAGCAATATCTTCTGGGGTCTGCAGGTGACGCTGGGGGAGCCTGGCGAGGGGGGCGAGGGGAGGCTGGATGCAGAGCTGGCAGGACTTGGTGAGACGCTGGCAGTTTCCGCGGGGGCAGGACCCGTGCCCATTCAGGCCCCAAACTCTTGGCGGGGGTAAGGGTGGGGGTGGGGGTAGGGGTAGGGGTCGGTCCTTCCCTGGAGGGGGGTGGGTTCTCTGTTGCACTGCATCTTTGCTTTTTCCTACCCTCATAGAGAGCCGCTGGGTTGCTCTGTATGTGCTGCCTCTTCCTGACTCAGATATCTGTTTAATACCTGCTTTCGGCAGATATCTGACCTTCACCTGAGCAGGTTTCATGACCCAGGCAGAGCTGCAGACTTAGAGAAGTTCTGTTCTGAAACTATTGACATCATTCAACCAGCTCTCGTCCTAGCAACAGGTAGGGAAGGTTGCTGTGCTATCATGTTGTTCTGTGGTGCGAAAGGTAGAATGATAGCCAGGGCTGCAGCTCTTCACTTTGGGAACACTGGAAACACTATAGCCCCAGCCCCAGGTGAGCCCTCCTCCTGTAGAGGAGATAACACATTATAATTCCATTTGCCTATGGATAACTGAATCAAGATCCAGGATAAAAGATTTGTCATAGCAAGGTTTTGTTAAAGCTGTAGAAGCAGGACTCAGTGCTCTCATCTTAATGGCTGCTGTATTTGTACCTGTTTTTTTATGTTGCATTCCTGAATTTGAGAGAGGATTAGGGAAAGCCCTTTAACCACAACTCAAAAGTTACCTTTAAAACAAAACACACTCATATTTCCATGTTTTTTACAGTTAATCTTATTTTATCAATTGTTTGAGGCTTAAATTACTCAGGACACTTTTTCTTCAGCCCTTGGTACTTCTGAGACTTGGGTTCCCTAGAATCTTCAAACCCCTAACCATTTGCTCCCAAACCATGTTGGAGGAGAAGAAGCTAAAGGAGCATCTATCTTGTCTACTAGGGGATTCATCCTACCCACCTTACTGAAACACCTCTACTGATATGATGGAATAGCAGTCCTCATCTTATGGCAGACTTCTATTTCAAGGGTCTGTCTAGTTTACTAGAAATTTTGGTATTTTTTTGTCCAGTCTACATCTTCCAGATTGCTTCTTGCTGTAAAAATAATATTTGGTTAGATTACAGCGGTTGCCATAGACATTAGGCACCTGCCCAGACTGGTGGAATTTCTTATAATTTTCTTTAGAGTCTCATGCTCTCTCTTTTTTTAAAGTATGTTTTTATTGATCTTTAGATTGAGAGGAAAGGGGAGGGAAAGATAGAAACATCAAATATCAAATGGCTGCCTCCCATGGGTGATGCAGTCTGCAACCCTAGCATGTGCCCTGATTGGGAATTGAACCAGCAACCTCTTGGTGCATGTGTCAATGCTCAATCCCTTGAGCCACACTGGTCAGTCCATGCTCTCTTTAAAGATATATATTTTTTCACAACCCATTTCTAATATAGGAGGTTAAATAGGCATTTGCTAAGCTATAGGAACAAATGAATGGACTCAAAAGTGGCTATGCTTACACATGTTGAATACTTTAAGTATCTGTTCCTTCAGTGTGCATTAAAAATAATTGAATCTTGAACCTCCTCTCGGGTTTATTTTGTATTGCAATTCATTTCTTATGTAAATCTGCAGGAGATCTGACAGATGCCAAAACAAAGGACCTGTTGGGATCTATGCAGCAGAAGGTAGAATGGCAAACTTACCACAGTATTCTGAAGAAGACAAGGGTCATGGAAAAAACCAAGTGGCTTGATGTCAAAGGAAATCATGGTAAGAGTCAAGACCCACATATAATTAAGGCTATATTTTTATTCCCTCCAGGGGCCTAGATTCTTTAATCTACCTAATAAAAGAGTAACATGCTAATTGACCGTACCTTCACGATGCCCACTAGCCAATCAGGAGTGAGTATGCAAGGTAACCCAACAAAAATGGCTGGTTAATTTCCATACACAGGCTCCGAGTGGCCAGGAGTGGGGCGGTACGCTTGCGATGTCACCATGGCGACAATGCAGGCATTCCGCACCACCCCAGCTGCTCCAGGCCTCTGGGCAGCGAGGGAAGGTGGAAAGGCAGCTTGGGCCAGAGCGAAGGCAGTGCTGGCAGCCAGGGGAAGGAAGGCCCATTCTTGCACAAATCTTCGTGCATCAGGCCCCTAGTTTAGATTATAAAATGGGACATTGTAACCTAGGTTTAGAAATACTAAAGGCCACAATTCTGAAATACAACTATGATATGTGATTTTAAAACTACAAATGTCACCTGGCCGGTGTGGCTCAGTGGTTGAGTGTTGACCTATGAACCAGGAGGTCATGGTTTGATTCCCCATCAGGGTATATGTCCACGTTGTGGGCTTGATCCTCAGTGTGGGCATGCAGGTGGCAGCCAATCAGTGATTCTCTCTCATCATTAATCTTTCTCTCCCTTCCTCTCTGAAATCAATAAAAATATATTTTAAAAATAAGTAAATATAAAAATACAGATGTCAATGTTGGCCTTAGAGGGGAAAGTGGGTATGGTCCTTTCTTTTTTACATGGAAGAAAAGCTTCTAGCAAAACACATGCAGGTGAATATTTTTAAAAATACACATTTTGCTAGGTGAAAGAAGCCAAACTTGTCAGTCTATATACTGTATGATTCCAGTTTTATCACATTCAAGAAAAGGCAAAACTATGGATAGATTAACAGATTGCAATAGCCAGGGATAAGGATGGGGAGAAGGTTGACTATAAAGAGGCCATCAAGAGAGAATTTTGGTAGGTAGTGGAACTGTTCTGTATGTTGATTGTGGTGGTACATATATTACTGTGCATTTCTCAAAATCCATAGAACTGTACATCACAAAGAATGACTTTTACTGTGTATAAATTAAAATTGCAAATAAATCCCCATCTGCATGAGGAGAGAAATGGATAATCCCTTTCTGTTTTTTAGATTATCATTGTTGTGATAGTAAGGAAATGAACTCTTCTCTAAAAGTATCATGATGGTAGTAGATTTATTTGTTTTATAAAGGTTGACTTTCTTACTGGTTAGTTACTTAATTTGTCTGCTTCATTTGATCATTCATTGGTGGTAAGTACCTAATTATATTTTTAAAATCTCTACCATTTTAAGCAGATAAGTCTATCTGGTGAAATATACAGCTGTTGGTTTGATTAAAAGATGCCTTTTTACAAAGCAACTATGAATTATAAATTGAAAATAGGATATCTGGCTTACAACTTTCTCTGCTATATTTATATCCCCCCTTTTCCTTGATCCTAATTAGTGGTACAGGTCAAATTCTTTTGCAATAAATAATAAATCTGTGTATTTTTTTAAAAAGTTTTCCAAGCCATGGTGCTAACTTATTTCAAGTAAGAAATATCAAATAGACTCTTGTGTTTAAATAATCTGCATAGTCCTCGGAGTTCATAATAATGTAACTTAAGTTGCATAGGCGTAAATGTTTATGGTATGGGCATATACATACATGTTGTGCTATCATAGGAGCAGAAACTAATCTTTACTAAAATTTATAACAATTTTTCTCTTACTAAGCAAGAAGTTACATATACATTATATTTCTTTGGGGCTAGATTGGACTTACAGATTAATTTCTAAGGTTATTAGAAATGTAGTGGATTCCTGGAATCGAAGCAGTTTTAGCTGTTGCAGTCAGTCAAAGTATGAAATCGCTATCCTATCTAATAAAGAGTGAATATACAAGTTGACAGTCACACCATCACAAAGATGGTGACACCCATAGCCACAAGATGCCAGCGCCCAGTCCCCTCAGCCCTGCCAGAGTCCCCCAGTCCTTTCAGCCCCGCTGGGGGGCAGCAGGCACACGGTGCGGCCAGACCCTCCCTCAGCCCCCCAGCTGCCCAGGGCCAGCCCAAGGCGCAGGCAAGCCTCGGATGGTGGCTGCCCAGCCGCCCAGGGCCGCCTAAGGCTCAGGTAACTAGGGCCGGCTGAGGCTTGTGTTGCCGGCAGTGGCAGCAGCAGCGGTGTGATGGGGATGTCACCTTCCCCTGATCGCCGGATTGCCTCCCACCTCTGAGGGCTCCCGGACTGTGAGAGGGGGCAGGCTGGGCTGAGGGACCCCCCGCTCCAGTGCATGAATTTTCATGCACCAGGCCTCTAGTTTCCAGATAAGTATTCTATGACATCCTGAACCTTACCCCTTACTATTATGTAATTCCTTCCTTACTGAATCTTTTTTAAGATTTAAGAGGAGAGGGGCTGTTAAAAAAGTAATCTGTTTTTTAAAGGCAGTTGGTATGTATCCATATATCAAGCATCAATCCAGTCCTTGCTCGCTTCCAGAATCACATGTTTAAAACAATAGCAATAACCATCCAGTCTTATACTTTCAAAATGATGTGTACTCTAAAATAGTACATAATTCAAAGTATTTATTATTCTCCAGTATACTAGATGCCTTAAACAAGTTTCCATATAATCTGAATTCTATTTTCAAATTTTAAAAATTATCAATCTAATTTATTGGCATTCTACCATTTAAAGTGTTATTGAAAGAATTGTAATTTTTCTTTAGTCATTAACACGTTTGCACTTTTTTCTTTTCAATATTTCTACTGATTTTCAGAGAGAGAGAAAGGGGGCGGGAGAGAGAAAGAGAAACACTGATGTGAGAGTGGGACATTGATTGGCTGCCTCCCACACTCTCCCCACTAGGGATCGAGCCCACAACTCAGGCATGTGCCCTGACTAGGAATTGAACCAGCAACCTTTTGGTGCATGGGATAATGCCCAACCAACTGAGCCACACTGGCCAGGGTACATTTTTATTTTTAAGATGATGTTTGCTCTTTTCTTTTTAATTAGATTCATTCAATGTTCCAAGTCTGGAGAGCGTCGAGAATTATTACAGGTACTGTAATGAACAGAAGACAGACCATCATGTGTTACAAGAAGGGTACAGTCAATGAATGGGTGAAAATATTTTTTAACAGATAAATTTCTATTTACAGAAACTGGTAATTTAGAAAAGAAGACTTTTTATTTTAATGTGTATGACATACAATTTTTTGTTTTCGTTTTGGGACTTTTTCTTTTAATTCTTTTTATTTCATATGTGTTTTCTTGGGTAATGGTACTTGTAATCCACATAGACATTTATTTATTTATTGCCATTGATGCATAGCAGAAGTCATTTAGATCAGAGCTTGTCAACTAGAATACTATAGGTTTTAGGAATGCTTAGATATTGATTTTCTCAGCCGCTAAGGTGGCTGAAGTGCCGAGTTGATCACCTCTGGCTGCTTTGTCCTTTCATTCCAGAATGTCATACAGATATTAAAGTTTCCTTTATGTGCCATGAATATGAAAAAGATTGTGAATGTGAAAGGATCTTGAGTTAGAAAACTGATTCTCTGATCTCAATGTGTTAAGATTCTTCTTTTGATTATAAATTCACAGTATTTCTGCATTGTCAGTCAAGTAGCAAATATTTATTGATAGCCCATCATTGGTTAGATAGTATGAGAGATACAAGAGTAATATTCGTAAGGCCTCTGTATAAATGTTTTAAGATTCCGGTAGGTCGGTGTAGATCCACCGGTTATGCAGCCACCTAGACAACCCTTGTATGTAAGTTCACTTACTTATTAAACTGGCCACCTACAAAAAAAAAGAATTAACACTAAAAAATATAGTCTATACCTTCAAGGAAGTCTGTCTAGCTAAAGGTGATAAAAATTGTTTAGGAAACAACTAGAAGAGAACATGAAGGAATGGCTGATGATATGCTAGATCAGTGGTTGGCAAACCGTGGCTCACAAGCCACATGCGGCTCTTTGGCCCCTTGAGTGTTTTAACGCCACTTCTTCAAAATAGACTCGCCCAGGCTGAAAACCAACTTCTCCGCATGGGCTACGAAGTTTCAATCGCACTGTACGTGCGCACCCACACGTGGTATTTTGTGGAAGAGCCACACTCAAGGGGCCAAAGAGCCACATGTGGCTCGCGAGCCGCAGTTTGCCGACCACTTTGCTAGATTATTATACATGGTAATCACTCTGAGAAATCAGAAAAGGCGGAGGTCAGCTTGGGAGTGGACAGAGAGAAGACTTTATTTTTAAATTAAAATTTTTAAAACATTTGGACTTAATTGGCATATAGTATTGTGTAAGTTTAAGGTATATAGCATGTTCATATGTTACATTTATATATTGCAATATGATTACCACCATAGCTAATACCTCTGTCTTGTCACATAATTATTTTTCTTTGTGGTGACAAGAATTAAGATCTAGTCTCTTTTCATCTTTGAAGTTATAGTATTGTTGACTACGCTCTGCATTAGGTCTTCAGAACTTTTTTATCTACTAGCTGTAAGTTAAAGAAGACTCTAAAAGAAGTGAAAATTGTGTCCAGCTTTTTTTATTTTTCAATATATTTAATTGATTTTTTTTAGAGAAAGGAGGAAGAGGGAGCAGGGAGAGAGATAAAAACATCAATGAGAAAGAAGCATTGATCAGCTGCTTCCTGCACACTTCCTACTGAGAAGCAAACCCACAATCTGGGCATATGCCCTGGCAGGGAATCAAACCAGTGACCTCTTGGTGCATATGTTGACACTCAACCACTGAGCCATACTGGCTGGACTGGGTCCAGTCTTAAAAGAGGGGTAGCATTTCAAAAAGTAAGATACTTCAAGTGATATAGTTTAGGCAAAAACAGCAACAATAAAACCAACCCCCAAACAAAACAAAATAAAGCAAACCCCCTGAGCTTTAAAAGCTAGAATGAACTTTGGGGGCAGTAAAGAAACCATATCACCAAAATTAGGGTTCATAATGAGGATTGGTATCTTGAGGCCAATTTAATGGAGGTCTTAAGTGAGAAGCATAGAGATTTAGATGTGATGGATAATAGTTCATAATCCAGTATAGGTTCCTAAGAAGACAAGTAACATAATGAAAATAGTATCTTATAAAGATAATTGCACAACAACAAAAGGATAAGGATAAAAAAGAAAAAAGAGGGAGAGACTGGAGCTGTATAGATACCAAATAGGAGAGTCCTGCAGCAGTCCAGTCATAATATGGAAAGGGCCTGAGAAGACAAATCTATCTAAGTTCCTGGATATGGGAATGGTGGCATCAATTTGAGGATGATATGTCAAAAAGAATTGGTTACCATATAGTTAGTCATCATAACTTGGAAGAGGAGGTATTCCTCTTTTGTTAATGTGAGAAAAGGACAGAGATGAAAATCTTTCACTTTCTATTAACTGTTTGTGTCTTGATTGTGATTATGGGAATGGAGTTAAGAAACATTTTCAAAGAAGAATTAATAGGGCTTAGGATCTGAGTGTTTATTGGGAAAATAAAGTTATTAATCACTTTAAAGTTTCTTATCTTTATATTTTTGTTCCTAACTGCCTAACCCCGTGGTCAGCAAACTACGGCTCGCAAGCCACATGCGGCTCTTTGGCCCCTTGAGTGTGGCTCTTCCACAAAATACCACGGCCTGGGCAAGTCTATCTTGAAGAAGTGGCGTTAGAAGAAGTTTAAGTTTAAAAAATTTGGCTCTCAAAAGAAATTTCAATTGTTGTACTGTTGATATTTGGCTATGTTGACTAATAAGTTTGCTGACCATTGGCCTAACCTATCTGAGTTTAATAAATAGCACATATCTGCATATCTATCTATCTACCTATCTTTCACACAAATATAAACCTGAAGGAAAGAAATCTTGAACTTAAATCTTGAGCTTAAGAATACCCCAGAGGGAGGAGAATCCAAGATGGCAGCATAGGTAAACACCTAAACTGCTGCCTCGCACAACCATTTCAAAACTACAACTAAAAGACAAAACTTCTATCACCGAGAACCACAGGAAAGCTGGCTGAGTGGGAGTTCTACAACTAGAAGGAAAGAGAAAAGAGCATTGAGACGTGCACAAGTGCTGAAAAGCTGAGGTACGGAGGCGCGCCATCCGAGCTGGCGGCAGGCATTGCTTTTTTCAACCCAAAGGGAGACAAGCCCCCGATTACTCTGAAACCCAGTTTCTGGGAAGATACGGGGGACCCAAACTCCTAAGGGGAGAAGCTGGACTGTCTGCCATCGGGTAGGAAAGTGAGGGGGGCTTGCTTGCAGAGCGGTGCGAAAGAATAACTGTTTACTGTGCTGGGGCGCGGGGTGTGGGGATACAGTCGGAGACGCAGAGTCGGCTAACTAGCAGCCATCGCTGTTTGCCACGCCCTAGCCTAGTGACGCCCTGAGACCCCGCCCCACACAACCTACAAACCCACCCAAGCTCCAAGCAGCGCCTTTAGCATAAGAAAGGCCTGCCCTATCGCAGCTTAACCTAGCAAACTTGCAGCCCAGGTCAGACAGCTCCAAAACCACCAAACCCCAAGCAAAGAGGAGAAAACTGTAGCTCTCGCTGTAGCTCCTGCTGGGTGGACTCAGACAGTAGCTGACCTGCACCCCATTGGCGATCCAGAAGCCAGTGTACCTAGTGGTCAGTGTGAGACACCAGATTTCAACTCCTCACATCCATAAGTGACACATTCAAAAGGCAAACTCAATAAGCACCAAAGCCCCACTGAAACAAGTCCTGCACCATAAGGGTGTCTCCAGCACAGCAGTTCTTCCATTATAGACACAGCAAGTCCTCACAGCCAATTGGCCTGGAGGTCAATTCCTCCCAGTGTACCAACAGCAATCAAGGCTTAACTACACCAAGACTTTGCACTCAGCCCACAAAGGGGTGTACTAAGAGCGTCCACCTCAGGTGACTGGGGATGCTGAGCTACTGCCCCCTATAGGTCACCTACCACACAAAGCCACTCCATCAACACAGGGAAGCAACAAAAATGCGGAGACAAAGAAACATGTCACGAATGAAAGAAACGGAGGAAAGCAAACTACTGGACGACATAGAATTCAGAACCACATTTATAAGGTTACTCAAGAATCTTCTAAAAACTGCTGAGAAAGTTGATGAGACCTTTAAGGATCTTAATGAGAATGCCAAAAAAATGGAAAAGGACCAGTCAGAAATGAAGCATACACTGTCTAAAATAAAGACTATACAGAAACTCAACTGTAGATCAACGTACCCCAAGAATCAAACCAAAGATCTGAAATATGAGGGAACAAAAAACACCCAACCAGAAAAACAAAAAGAAAAAAGAATCCAAAAATACAAAGATAGTGTAAGGAGCGTCTGGGACAACTTCAAGCATACCAGCGTTCAAATTTTTGGAGTGCCAGAAGAAGAGAGAGTGCAAAATATTGAAAACCTATTAGAAGAAATAATGACAGAAAACTTTCCCTGCCTGGTGAAAGAAATAGACTTACAAGTTCAGGAAGCGCACAGAACCCCATACAAGAGGAATCCAAAGAGGACCACACCAAGACACAGCATAATTAAAATGCCAAGGGCAAAAGACAAAGAGAGAATCTTGAAAGCAGCAAGAGAAAAACGGTTAGTTACCTACAAGGGAGTACCCATACTGTCAGCTGATTTCTCGGCAGAAACTATGCAGGCCAGAAGAGAGAGGCAAGAAATATTCAAAGTGATGAACAACAAGAAACTACAACCAAGATTACCCAGCAAAGCTATCATTCAGAGTTGAAGGTCAGATAAAGAGCTTCACAGACAAGAAAAAGCTAAAGGAGTTCATCACCACAAAACCAGGATTACATGAAATGCTGAAGGGTATTCTTTAAGAAGAGGAGGAAGAAGAAAAAGGTAAAGATAAAAATTATGAACAACAAAATGACATCAAATACATACCTACCAACAAGTGAATCTAAAAATCAAGTGAATAAAAAGTCTGAAGAACAGAATGGACTGGTGAACATAATAGAATCAGGGACATAGAAAGGGAGTGGACTGACAGTTCTCAGGGGGGAGGGGGTGTGAAGGGTGCGGGAAGAGATTGGACAAAAATCTTACTCCTATGGATGAAGACAGTGGCGGGGGATAAGGGCATGGGGTGGGGAATCAGGTGGAGGGGAGCTATGGGGGCGGGGGAGAGGAATACCTGTAATAATCTGAACAATAAAGAGTATAAAAAAAAAGAAAAAGAAAGAAAGAAAGAATACCCCAGAGGATGTGGAGAAAAGGGAACACTAGTTCACTGCTAATGGGAATGCACTATGGATAACAGTATGAAGTTTTCTAAAAAAAAATTAAAAATGGAACTGTCATTTGACCCAGTGATCCCACTTCTGGGAATATATCCTAAAAACTCCAAAACACCAATCAGAAAGAACATGTGCACCCCTGTGTTCATAGCAGCATTATACAATAGCGAAGATGTGGAAATAGACCAAGTGGCCATCAATAGATGAATGGGTAAAAAAGCTGCGGTACATTTACACAATGGAATACTATACAGCTGTAAAAGAGGGACCCTTTACCCTTTGAGACAGCATGGATGGACCTGGAGGCTATTATGCTAAGTGAAATAAGCAATTAGAGAAAGACCAATATCACATGATATCACTTACTTGTGGAATCTAATGAACAAAATGAATTGACCAACAAAATAAGACCCAAAGCACGGAGGCATGAATAGACTGACATGCCTTGATGTGGGGTTGCAGGGAGGAGGAGCAATAAACCAAAACACTTATATGCATAGTCCAAAGACACAGACAATAGGGTGGTGAAGACTTGTGGGGAGGGTGTGAGGGGAGAGAGTAGGGGATAGGCAGAGGCGGCTAAAGGGGAAGAAAATGGGAAACATCTGTAATACTGTCAAAAAAAAAAAATAATTTTAAAAAGAGTGCCCCAGTGAATGCCAAAATCGAGAATTCAAAAAATGTTATTAACTACCCTATATTTTAACCTCTCCCTTGAAATAGTTGGATTTATTATTATTACTATTTTTTAATTTAATAAACCTTTATTGTTCAGATTATTACAATTGTTCCTCTTACCCCCCCCCATAGCTCCCCTCCACCCGGTTCCCACCCCATCCTCTGCCCTTACCTCCCCCCCATTGTCCGCATCCATAGGTGTACGATTTTTGTCCAGTTGCTTCCTGCACCCCCACACCCCTTTCCCCCATGAGAATTGTCAGTCCACTCCCTTTCTATGCCCCTGATTCTATTATATTCACCAATTTATTCTGTTCATCAGATGTTTTATTCACTTGATTGTTAGATTCACTTGTTGATAGGCATGTATTTGTTATTCATAATTTTTATCTTTACCTTTTTCATCTTCTTCTTCTTAAAGAATACCTTTCAGCATTTCATATAATACTGGTTTGGCAGTGATGAACTCCTTTAGCTTTTCCTTATCTGTGAAACTCTTTATCTGACCTTCAATTCTGAATGATAGCTTTGCTTAATAGAGTAATCTTGGTTGTAGTTTCTTGCTATTCATCACTTTGAATATTTCTTGCCATTCCCGTCTGGCCTGCATAATTTCTGTTGAGAAATCAGCTGACATTTGTATGGGTGCTCCCTTGTAGGTAACTAACTGTTTTTCTCTTGCTGCTTTTAATATACTCTCTTTGTCTTTTACTCTTGGCATTTTAATTGTGATGTGTCTTGGTGTGGTCATCTTTGGATTCCTTTTGTTTGGGGTTCTGTACGCTTCCTGAACTTGTAAGTCTATTTCTTTCACCAGGTGGGGGAAGTTTTCCGTCACTATTTCTTCAAATAGGTTTTCAGTATCTTGCTTTCTCTCTTCTTCTGGGACCCCCATAATTCTGATGTTGGTACACTTGAAGTTATCCCAGAGGCTTCTTACACTATCTTAAACTTTTTGCATTCTTTTTCCTTTTTGCTTTTCCAGTTGGGTGTTTTTTGCTTCTTTATATTCCAAATCTTTGACTTGGTTCTTGCAATCCTCTGCTTTTAGGTCTATGTATAATATTTTTTATTTCAGTCAGTGTATGCTTAATTTCTAGTTGATCCTTTTTCATATCCTCGAGGGTCTCGTTAAATTTATTGGCCTTTTCTAGGCCAATTGAAAACCTTATAACTGTGGTTTTGAACTCTATATCCAGTCGTTTCCTTTCCTCTATTTCCTTCATTTGTGACCTGCCTCTTTGTCTCTGCATTTCGGCTTCCCTGAGTTGATGGAGTGTCTTTGTGTGCTAGGTGTCCTAACAGGGCCCAGTGGCTCAGCTTCCCCAGTTACCTGAGGTGGACACTCTTGGTGTGCCCCTTTGTGGGCTGTGTGCACAGCCTTGTTGTAGTTAAGCTTAGATTGTTGTTAGTATCATTGGGGGGAGTTGACCTCCAGGCCAATTGGCTGTGAGCATCAGCTGTGTCTCCACTGGGAGAGCTTCTGTGTTCAGCTTGGATGGGGCAGAGTCTCAGGGTGGAGCAGACAGCCTTGGTTTCCCGTCAGCCCCGCCCTACAAGGCCCCTGTGTCTCAATGTCCCGCGGCAATGGCTGCACGCACCTCTGAGAGAAGGCTCCCCTCGAGTTTCGCCCGCTGCCAGACAGCCCAGTTTCTCCCTGAATGAGTCTGGGTACCCAAAAGTCTCAGCCGTAACTGAATTTCAGTGCAGTATGGAGGTTTTGTTTCCCTCCCGAACGAGACAGCTAGCCGCGCGCTTGCTGCTCCCTCTCTCCGCACACTGCGAGTAAGCCAGCTTGTATTCAGCCGCCCGCCCTTTCTGCACATGGGTCTCCGCACCTCTATCCTCCACAGCTCCTCTGGGTCTCAGTGTCCTTTTATCTTTCCTTCTAGTTGTAGAATTTCCACTCAGCCAGCTTTCCGGTGGTTCTGGACGATGTCCGCTCTGTCTTCCAGTTGCAGTTCTGAAATTGTTGTGCAAGGCAGCAGTATAGGTGTTTACCTATGCCGCCATCTTGGTTTCTCCTTTGTAGTTAAGTCTTGATTGTTGTTGGTATCACTGGGAGGAATTGACCTCTAGGCCAGTTGGCTGTGAGGATCAGCTGTGTCTATCCTGGGAGAACTTCTGTGCTGGAGACAGCCTTATGCAACAAGACTTGAAAAATTGCAAAAGCCTCTGTGCTCAGCTTGGATGGGGCGGAGTCTCAGGGCTGAGCAGACAGCCTTGGCTTCCCATCAGCCCTGCCCTATGAGGCCCCTGGGTCTCATTGTCCCTCAGTAATCGCTGCAAGCACCTCTGAGAGAAAGCTGCCCTCGAGTTTCGCCCGCTGCCAGACAGTCCAGTTTCTCCCCGAATGAGTCTGGGTTCACAGAAACTTGCCTGGGACTGGAGTTCAGCGCCGTCGGGAGCTTCTGTCTCCCTCCCGCTTTAGAAAGCCAGCCTCTGCCTTCCGCAGCTCCCAAGTCTCAGTGTGCTTTCTCTTTTCCTGACAGTCCAGATTCCCCCCAAATGAGTCTGGGTTCCCAGAAACTCGCCCGGGACTGGAGTTCAGCGCAGTCGGGAGCTTCCGTCTCCCTCCCCCTTGGGAAAGCCAGCCAAGCACTCAGCCGCCGTGCACTTAGCCGCCTGTCCTCTCTGCACGCGCTTCTCTGTACCTCTGCCTTCTGCAGCTCCTCTGAGTCTCAGTGTGCTTTCCTCTTTCCTTCTAGTTGTAGAATTTCCACTCAGCCAGCTTTCCTGTGGTTCTGGATGGTGTCCATTTTGTCTTTTAGTTGTAGTTTTGATATTGTTGTGCGAGGCAGCAGTTTAGGTGTTTACCTATGCCACCATCTTGGTTTCTCCTCCTGGATTTATTTTTAGATAGTTGGATTTTAATGTGTCAAAAATATAGCAATATAAACAACATATGAGATTATAAAATCCTGAAGAATAACTCTGAAAACATTGAGCAGGAAAAATATAAATAAACTTTTTAATGAGGAAAAAGCCCTGAAATGGAAATTTTAAAAATACCAAGAAGAGAGGCAATAGAATTGACTATTAATTGTAATATGTATGATAATTTATGATATAGTTGATGGCTGTTGTAGCTTAAATATAGCTCCCTGATGGCACATTAAGTTTCAGAAGTTTATTTGTATTTTTCATATATGCTGTTAGGTAAAAAGTTATATAGGACACTTAGATATTTTCTTACAATGTTCTGACATTTAAATAATATAGGTATACCCCAATGTAATCTATACTTTCCTTCACATTTATTTAACAAAATTTAATGAGTATAATTAGTCACCAAGTACTATATGTACTATGTTACCCATCCTTTCTCTCTACTCTTCACTCTCCTACTTTTCAGACACCTGAACACTATTGACACGTAAGATGGTGAGGACTTTTATTACTGGATGTGGATCCTGTGAATGTTATCAGTATGTTTTTAGGAACTGAAAAAGGTTTACTGACCCATACCTAGACTATCAGTTTTCTCCTGGTTTGATGACTTCGTTGCAAGGTTTTATCACTAGTTAAGCCTCTGTAGTCCTGTTTCAAGAAATAAACACCTTTTGTATCTCACTCCACCAAGAATTCTACTATGTACTTAGTAGGACTTCACTACAGTTTTAATGATTGGCAAGTACCATTTCACTAGGTTCTGACTGATCTCTTTCTACATGTTTAGTGGACTGCTTAAAATCACCCCCCTACTTCTCTGCTTTACTTGGCAACATTGTGTGTTGGTTGTTGTCTTTAGAGACAATGGGAGAACAATCTTGAAAATTTCTTTTACACTTTATCCATTGTGGATCTAGTTCAGTGTATTTCTCTGTCAGATCAGAGGAGGCAAACCATAGTGTGATATTAGGGCATTTAAATGTATTCAGTTTTTTTTATGATTGCACTAAAACTTTCCTGTCTTGTATTTTTTAGGAAATATTCTGCCACACGTACAGATGGCTCTTTCCATTATGTCCACAGAACTCCCTTTGGAAACTATTCTTTCATATCTTTGGATGCTACCCTAAACCCAGGGCCTAAGAAGCCCTATAATTTCTTTGGAATTTTAGATGAGGTACAGTAAAAATCTCACTTCTCTTTGTAGCTAACCTATTTTTCTCAGATAAATGTGGCTCACATAAAATTATCCTAGGGAAATAAGTCCTTATCTAAAAATGCTTGAGGAAAAAGTTTCCTGTGATTACAGGTATAGCCAGAAGAAATTACTGGCTACTTCAGCACTATTATTCCTATACCTATTCTTGCCCCTAAATCTGGGAAAGAAGTACCTCACATTTTATATTTATATTTATTCAGTAAACATTTATTAAATATGTACTAAGTGTAAGATGAACTTAGCAAGGTACAGGGCATACAGCTTTGTATACTTTATGATATATTCCTAAACCCTGCAGTTGCCATTTTTAACTAAAGGTCGGTCTCTCTATCTCCATCTCTATCTCTATCTCTTTCTCTCAATATATTTTGAGATAAATAAGTTTCTTTTAAACAATTTTTTGTAAGCTAGGTGAAAACTCTTTGTAAGCTGGATTAAAACTGTCTGGAAAGTCACATCTGAGAACCTATCATTATTTCTTGGTACAGCAAATATCAACTCATTAAATGTTTAGTGAGCACATGCTCATATGCAATATGTATGTGTCCATGTATATGAATACAAAGGTGATATGGTCAAGTCCCTGGCCTCTTAAGATATTTAATCTCGTGGTGGGGCATAAGACCAGTGCAGAAATAACTCATAAAAGGTTGAATTTGCTAAGTGCTGAAAGAGATTCAAAGTGATATGAGGGTGTAGAGTGGCTTGAAATCAAATGAACAGAATATTGTCTGATGCATTGTGTTATATTAGGCATTTTATTTAATGCAGGTGTATTTTGTGTCTTATCTATCAACTGTCTTTAGACCGAGTTGATTAAAATGTTATTTTTAAATGTACTCCTCAGAATAATGTTTTTTAAAAGTATGATTCAAGGATCATCTGCATAAAAATCAGCTGGAGTCTTATAAAATGAAGATTCCCGGCTTTACTTGCAATGTATCAAATTAGAAACACTGAGGGTGGGGCCCAGGAATTTATTGCCAATAGCACTTTACAGATAATATTAATATACATTTACATATGTACAAGTTATTTTTGAAATCAACTTCTTGAGGGATGATTTACATATAATAAAATACACTCATTTCAACTGTTTGAAGAGTTTTAAAAAATATATATATTTTTTATTGATTTCGTAAAGAGAGAGGGAGAGAGAGAGAAACATCAATGATGAGAGAATCATTAATCAGCTGCCTCCTGCATGCCCCCTTCTGGGGACTGAGCCCAAAACCTGTGCATCTGCCCTGACTGAGAATCAAACCGTGAGCTCCTAGTTCATAAGTTGACTTGCAATCACTGAGCCACACTGGCCGGGTTGTTTGCAGAGTTTTGATAAATGTCTATATTGATGTGTAACTCTCACCACAACTAAGAACCCCAGAAAGTTCTCTTGCAAAGTCAGTCTCCAGCCCCAGTCCCAGGGGACAATTGTTCAGGTTTTCTGTCAGCATAGATTACTTTTGTTTGTTCTAGAGTTTTATATAAATGAGATCATACAGAATTTACTCTTGCATTTGGCTTCTTTTACTCAGTATAATGTTTCTGAGATTTATCCATATTATTGTGTGTATCAGTTCTTTCTGTTTAAAAAAATACATTTTTATTGATTTTTTTATTATTATTTTTTGCTAATCCTCACTCGAGGATATTCTTCCATTGGTTCTTAGAGAGAGTGGAAGGGAGAGGGAGAGACAGAAAGAGAGAGAGAAAAACATTGATATGAGAGAGACACATCATTTGGTTGCCTCCTGCACATATCCCAACTGGGGCTTGAGCCTGCAACCGAGGTACATGCCCTTGACTGGGGATTGAACCCAGGACCCTTCAGTCCTTGGACCGATGCTCTATCCACTGAGCAAAACTAGGGCTTTATTGATTGTTTGTGCAACATCAATGGGCTGACCCCTGCACACTACATACCAGGAATTGAGCCCAAAACCCGGGCATATGCCCTGACTGGGAATCAAACTAACAACCTCTCATTTCCCTGAAGATGCTCAACAAACTGAGCCACACTGGCCAGGGCAGTTCTTTTTTTTTTTTTTTTTAATCCTCACCCGATTTTCCATTGATTTTAGGGAGAGTAGAAGAGACAGTGAAAGGCAGAGAGAAACATCAATATGAGAGAAACACATTGATTGGTTGCCTCCTGAACCCCTACCAGAGGCCAGGCTGGGGAGGAGCCTGCAGCCAAGGTATGTGCCCTTGACTGGAATTGAACCTGGGACCCTTTGGTCCACAGGCCAACACTCTATCCACTGAGCCAAACTGGCCAAGGCCTGTGCTTTCTTTTTAAATTGCCAAGTAGTATTCTGTTGTATGGCTGTATGCAATTTGTTGATGGTTTCTAACTTTTGGCTACTATGAATAGAGCTGTTAGAAACATTCAGGTACAAGGCTTTCTATGGACATAATGTGCATTTTGTTTTAGTATCAGTGTCCTCTTTATTAATTGCAATGTGGTATACAGGGCTGAAAAGGTTAGTGTTCCTTCATTTTTATAAAGAAATTTATAAATTTTAAAAATTATGTAAGGTAACGATGCTTATTTTTGTTCCCTCGTCTATTAAATGGGGGTAATATCTGCCCTGTTTATATTATACTAGAGGCCCAGTGCACGGATTTGTGCACCAAAGGGGTACCTCAGCCTGGCCTGCACCCTCTCGCAATCCAGAACCCCTCGGGGGATGTTCAACTCCCAGTTTTGGCCTGATCTCTGGGGATTGTAGGGTTTAAACAGACAGTCCGACATCACCTGAGGCATGTAGTAGTGCATGAAGCAGCAGGTGGCTGGGGAGGAGCCTGAGCCTGGGCCAGGCATTGCACCACTCCTGCTCATCCTGGCCCTGCTGTGCCTGCTGCCGCTGCTGCTCAGTAGTACTGCCGTGGAGGCAGGAGAGGCTCACGCAGCCACAGCTGCGCTTTACAGCCGTGAGCCCAGCATCTGCTGCTCGTCGGTCAGCTGAGTGGTGCTGATGCTGTAGGAGTGCACTGACCACCAGGGGACAGCTCCTGCATTGAGCGTCTTCTCCCTGGTGGTCAGTGTTCGTCATACTGACCGGTAGACCTGTTGTTCAGTCGCTTGGTTGCTTAGGCTTTTATATATAGAGATGTGAAAACAGTTTGAAACTTACAAAGGTCCATAGAGGTCATTAATTAGCAGGGTGTCAGCCCAAAACATAATACGCTTATTATTATAACATTTCAAGGGTGTTGTTTAATCTGTTGACATTAGATTTCAGCCTAAGCCTAATTAAAAGATTCTTCTATTTTTCTTCCTTTTTAGAAACAGATGGAGGAGCTTTTATTGTTGTCGAAGGAAAGTAATCAGAGCAACCACACTATTTGGTTTGGACACTATACAACATTTACTATTCTTTCTCCATCACCAGGAGTTCGGTCAATAATAAGGTGAGGCAGGCTTCTAAAATTAAAATTAACTGTTTTTAATTATTTTATACTAGAGGCCTGGTGCATGAAATTTGTGCACAGGGGAGGGGGGAGTCCCTCAGCCCAGCCTGCACCCTCTCACAATCAATCCTATCACAATCTGGGACCCCTCAGGGGATGTCCGACTGCCGGTTTAGGCCCAGTCCCTGCAGTTGAACATCCAGCAGTCGGACATCCCTCTCACAATCTGGGAACACTCGCCTCTAATCACTTGCCTACCTGCCTGCTCAGTGTGCATCATAGCAACGGGTCATTCTGGTCATTCCACCATAATGTGCTTAGGCTTTTATATATGTAGATTACGCTACCTGTCTTGCTTTTCTGAAGAAATATTTGTATGAATTTGGCACCACAAGTTATTTTTATTCATTATTCCATTTATTTTTCATTGGTTAGTTCAGCTATAGCTTATATGTGTGGGCACCTCCATACACTTGGCGGACTGATGCCTGTTTTGCACACTCGTCACTCCCAGGGCACTTTGGAACTTGAGGTGGGAGACTGGAAGAACAACAGAAGGTAAGGGATTGTTATCCCACAGAATAAAACTTAACACATGTTAACACATTATGGACTAGTAGTTTTATTGCTAGCTTTACCCAATGGCCAGGTAAATTTCTATTGAACTAGTAAAAAAAAGTTTTACATAAATGTTAAAGGCATGCTTTAAAATTAAATACCCATTGCATTTTGAAGTTATTTATTACATGTTCTTGCAAGCTAATACCTTTTTAAAGTATGATACTTTGTAAAAACACTGTGTAATATGAAGCAAGAATTCTTGTGATCCCTCCGCAATGTGTTAAGTTTGATAAAGCAATAATAGCTTTCTTATTGCTATCTTGGGTATTGCAATTAAGAAAAAACTTGTGATATTTCTGTTTTTGAAGTAATTTGTGTACCTGGCACTCTTTGTTGTTGTGCAAAAACTTTTTATAACAGTTATGTTTGCTATCACTATGTTACGTTGGATTTTCAAGACACATCCATTAGGAAATAGTTCTCAAATTCTGGTATGCATAGAATTCTGGAGGATCTTATTAAAAACTAGAGGCCTGGTGCACGAAATTTGTGCATGGGGGTTGGGGGTCCCTCAACCCGGCTTGCACTCTTTCCAGTCCAGGACCCCTTGGGAGATGTCTGACTGCCGGTTTAGGCCCGATCTGGGACCACTGGCTCCTAACCGCTCACCTGCCTGCCTGCCTGATCGCCCCTAACCACTCTGCCTGCCTGCCTGATCGCTTCTAACTGCTCTCCCCTGCTGGCCTGATCGCCCCTAACTGCTTTCCTGCCAGCCTGATTGTTCCTAACCACCTCTGCCTCAGCCCCCGCCACTATGGTTTTGCCCAGAAGGACGACTGGAAGATGTCCAGTTGACCCGGTCTAATTAGCATATTACACTTTTACTAGTATAGATTAGTCAGCTCAGACAGCCATAACAAAATATCATAAATTTGTGTGGCTTAAACAACAGAAATGTATTTTTCTCATAGTTCTGGAGGCTGGAATTTGAGATCAGAGTACCAGCATAGCATTGTCCCACGCACGAGAAAGTGGTGGATCGATTGCCAGTCAGGGCACATGCCCAGGTTGCAGATTCAGTACCCAGTCCAGTGAGTGCAGGAAACAATGGAACAATGTTTCTCTCTCTCTCCCTTCTTCTCTCTGAGATCAATTAAAATGAATGACAAATAATGTTCTCTAGGTATGGTTTTAAGGAAAGACATTAGTGATTTATGAAGTGAAAAATTCATTATAACATATATATACAGCATGACCCCATTAAAAAAATTTATTGATTTTAGAGGAAAGGAGGAGAAATAGATAGAAACATCAATGATGAGAATCATTGATCAACTGCCTCCTGCACGCCCCTGCTGAGGATCTAGCCTGAAATTTGACCAGGAATCAGGTTCATAGATCGATGCTCAACCACTGAGCCCCACCAGCCAGGCCCCATTTTTATCAATACCAGGCACATGAGGTACATTGGCAAGATCTCACGCCTAGACGAAAGTCTGAAATTGCCCAAACTCCTCTGCAGCTAGGTTTCTGGACATGAATTCGTTTCTGCTTATTGGATGCGCTTGAACAATATTTTGACGGCAGAAGTGGGGCAGATGCATCTTCCCACGGTTTGGGCTGTTTGCGGCTGGTGATCATGTTTGCAGAGATGTGGAGGTTTTCTGCAGTGAATCCAGGCTGTGCACAGGCCGTTGTGGCAGAGGCAGTACCTAGTGACCTGTTTTGTGTGAGTAGGAGGGCACTTGCGTGGGCAGCAGTTTCCCAATCCCCGGGTCACAGCTGTGCCAGAGTGCCCTAGATTTCAGTTGTGGCTGAGGGGGCAGCTCCGCCCACTGGGCAGGAATCTTTCCTAGGGCCCCAGTCTAATACCCACTGCTGCAGCTTTCTGATGATTTCCCAAGCACCAATTCCCTATACTAAATTCTTTCCTGCCTAAAATAGCAAAGATCTAAAAACATTTTGGATCCTCTACTTTCAATGAAAACAGTGCTGCACAGGGTCAGGTCTGAGAAGGGGGTGAGGTGCTGCGAAGGCTCCCTTCTTTGAGTCTCAGCTTCCTCTTCTGTAGAACCGAGACCAAAGATTATCTGTTCATAGTTACTGAAGAGTGTGGCAGCTGTGTTTCCTTGAAGATGGCCACAACATTTCCTATCCCTCCTGTGGCCTTGCCACTTTCCGCCACTTCCTCTCTCTTGAAGTGGGGCTGACCTCTGAATTCCAAGGCCAAAGCCGAAAAGGCGTGGGGCTGCAGCCCCACCCAGCTCCAGCTCTGCCCACACCATTTGGGGCTCTGTCTGGTGTGGGGCCTTGCCCTCCTGGCTCACTTCCCCTCCTGTCTGCCGCCCAGGGCCTCGCTGCACATCATGGCCCACCTGGTGCTGCTGGGCCTATCGGGCGGGGTAAGAGCCCACGTTGGGCCTCGCACCTCCTGGCTCCTGTGTGCTGCTGCCCTCTGTGCCCTGTGGCCCTGATTCCTGCTGCTGTTCCAACCGGAGCCAGACACCCAGGTGCTGTGCGCAGCCTGCGGGGACTGCTGTGGCCACCAGGAAAGCCTCCCCATCCCATCCCCAACTCCAGCACCCTGAACCCAGGTCCACTTCTGCCAAAGGAGAGCCTTGCCTGTGCAGCTGCCCAAGACTGAGACTGAGCAACTCCAAGGTCCCTGGACCCCAAATTTCTGCCAGCCGAGGTGGTTGGCTGGCTGGCCCTGCCCTGATCGGGGTGATGGGGGCGATCCGGCCCAGATCAGGCCGGTTTGCTGGCCGCAGTGGGTGTCATAGCGACAGATCATTAGGTCATTATGGTTGTGACGACATTATGGTCTCTGGTTTTTTTAATATACAGATAAAACTTTCTAGGACCTACCTCTAGAGATTTTGATTGTGTTGGTCTGCGTTAGGACCCAAGAAAATGCATATTTTAAAAGCATACCAGGGCCCTAGCTGATTTGACTCAGTGGATAGAGTGTCGGACTGTGGACTGAAGAGTCCTGGGTTCAATTCCAGTCAAGGGCACATGCGTGGGTTGCAGGCTTGATCCCCAGATGTTTCTATCTTTCTCTCCCTTTCCCTTCCTCTCTGAAATCAAAAATAAATAAATAAATAAATAAATAAAAGCTGTTGAGCAAAAATATGTTACTTAAAAAATAAGTGAGTAAGTAAATAAATAAATAAAAGCATACCAGGCACTCTGTGGACCAAACTTTGAGAAACACTAGGACCAGCCCTGGTGGGGTAGCTCAATTGGTTAGAGCCATGGTCGGCAAACTGCGGCTTGTGAGCCACATGCAGCTCTTTGGCCCCTTGAGTGTGGCTCTTCCACAAAATACCACGGCCTGGGCGAGTCTATTTTGAACAAGTGGCATTAGAAGAAGTTTAAGTTTAAAAAATTTGGCTCTCAAAAGAAATTTCAGTCGTTGTACTGTTGGTATTTGGCTCTGTTGACTAATGAGTTTGCCAACCACTGTGCTAGAGCAATGAAGGGCTATCTCTTGGGGGAAGGGAGAAACATCTGTGTGAGAGCAAAACAGATTGGCTGCCTCCTGTAAATCCCCTACCTGGGATTGAGCCCAGAACTCCGGCATGAGTCCTGACTAGATATCGAATGGGTAACCTTTTAGTGCATGGGATAATGCCAAACCAACTGAGCCACACTGGCCAGGGCTCCCCTGAACTTTATATCCACATTTCTCGTTATTTCTATAAGAGTTAGTGATTTAAGTTCTTCAAATAGGTGATAATTGGTTTTGTTAAGAAGGTTAATTCTTCGTAAGAAGAAACATAACTTATCAAAAGCATACAGTATAATTAAACATAGAAAGAGAACTAAATATATTATAACTTTAATAATAACATTTAAGTGCACTAGTTTAAGTATCGATGAGTATCACTTCATTGTTACTATTATCAATTGCTGTTCATTAAGACTCAGTGCTCTGCAGATATTATGTACCCAATAAATATTTGCTTAGCTAAAATTGTTTTCTTTCCATTTTTAACTATCTCCATTAATTAAAAAGCAGTTTTACATTGTAGGTGGTACTTACTCATTTTAGTTGGTTTTTGTAGAATCTGGGTAAGAGCTACGCTTGAAGCCTGTAATTAGTTAGCTGCTGGATACTATAATTACTTTGAGTCTTATAAGACCTGTCTTTTCATGACTGAAAGGCTGTGGGCTGGGCTGGAATTGCCTTGTTCCTAATCCTTGATTGGCCTCTTTAAGTGATATTAATTATGAAACCTTTTTTTCCTCTTCCCACCTGCTCTTCTGTGTTCTAACCATGGGATTTTATTTGGAGTTGTACTGAAAGTATCTAACTCTTATCTGCCCTTACTAAACATTTAGGTTGTACTAGTAAAATAGTTTTTAAAAATAGTATATTAGTAATATTAGGCCAGGCTTTGTTGTAGATGCAAATAAATGTGTGGCTTAACACAACAGATGTCTATTTTTTCATTTATATAAAGCTGGTATGAGTCAGGCAGCTCTCTTCTAGAGGGTGACAGGGATTCAGACTTCCTCCATCTTAAAAGGCCACTATTTCAACACCTCAGTTCCAGTACTTTGGACCAGAAGTGTGATATGTGTCACTTCTGTTCACAGCCCATTGGTCAGAACTAGTCACATGGTCCCAACCTAATACCAGAGAGACCGGGAAATTCAGGGGAGCACATGGAGTATTTGGTGAACACTCTTGTTTCTGCCACAGTTAATTATTTCTCAGTTCTAAAAGTTAGAAAATGCAAAACTGGTTATTCCTCTTTGTTGTTGTTGTTAATCCTCACCCAAGGATATTTTTCCATTGATTTTTACAGAGAGTGGAAGGAAGGGAGAGAGACTAAGAGAGAGAAACATCTATGTGAGAGAGACACATCGATTGCTTGCCCCCTGTACTCACCCCAACCTGGGGCTGGGGATTGGGCCTCCAACCAAGTTACATGCCCTTGACCAGAATTGAACCTGGGACCCTTTGTTCCATGGGCCGATGCTCTATGCACTGAAACAAACCAGCTAGGGCAAAACTGGTTATTCTATAACTTTTATTGTGCATTTAGAAAATCAAGACAACTTAACAAAAGTTAATTTCTTTGAAATTATAGAAATAAAGATTTAAAAGACAAGTGAAAGGTTTCTAATTAATTTTAATATTTTATGTAGCATTGTTGATGGTGTGAAGAATGTCAGATATTAGGCTTAAGATGAATATCTCAGGTTCAAAATGAATTAATTCAACAAGCATTTATTTAAAAATTAAAAATTATTTAAAAATTAAAGAGTGTATGCTATGTACCAGACATTTATCAAGGCATAGTTAAATTCATTGTCAGTCAAATCCCAGTTTTGACAAATGTGAAGTATAAAGTGATAGAGGCCAGAGAAGAAGACAAAAGCAATATTATTGACTCTGCATTCAAATCCATGATCTCAAGATGTATATTTTTATATTTTTACATTTGTTCTGTATATAACCTTCATGCCTCTTAAAATGTGAAGTGACTAATTGCCTTATCGTCCTCTGTTCTCTAGGTACCGCATCTTTGCTTTTGATCATGACCTCTTTAGCTTTTCAGATTTGATCTTTGGCGAGTGGCCTGTGATTCTTATCACCAATCCTAAGTCGCTCCTCTATAGTTCTCCTAAACATGAACCACTAGAAAGACTCCTTCACTCAACACATATCAGGTATGTAGAAAATTTTCAGAATTTTCTTTCAGTTTGATATTGATGGAGAATAAATCATTGTGACTGCATTCCCATGTATAGCTATGAGATGTCCTACTTTAGTTGTCTCAACAATCTAAACATTATGTAAAGACTAGAGACCTGGTGCACAGGTGGGGTCCCTAGGCCTGGCCAGTGATCAGGACTGATTAGGGCCTGCCGGCCAGGGGGAGGGACAGGGTATGGGAGGTTGGCTGCCGTCCTCAAGGAAGGAGCTGGCCATCAGCCCCTCTGGGAAAGGGGCTGCATCCTCCACCACCCACCCCCGGTTCCCTGTCCCAGCTTGGGGCCCAAAGGCCCCAGTGGGGTTGGGAGAGGAGGCGACGGTCACCAGGCTGGGTGGAAGAAATGGATGCCGGATGCCAATGCCACTCCGACTGTGGGAGGTTGGCTGTGGGAGCGCACTGACTACCAGGGGCAGCTTCTGTGTTGATCTTCTGCCCCCTGGTGGTCAGTGCACATCATAGCGACTGGTCAACCGGTCATTTCAGTCGTAATGGTTGCTTAGGCTTTTATATATATTCTAGAGGCGAAATTCGTGCACGGGGTGGGGGGGGGAGGTGTATGTGTCCCTCAGCCCAGCCTCCACCCTCTCCAATCTGGGACATCCCTCTCACAATCCAGGACTGCTGGCTCCCATCTGCTCGCCTGCCTGCCTTCCTGATTGCCTCTAACGGCTTCTGCCTGCCAGCCTGATCACCCCCTAACCACTCCCCTGCCTACCTGATTGATGCCTAACTGCTCCCCTGCCAGCCTGTTTGCCCCTAACTGCTCTCCCCTGCAGTCCTGGTCCCCCCAAACTGGTCCTGAAGGGTGTCCCGGATCAGGGTGGGGGTTCCCTTGGGATGTGGGGCGGCCTGGGCAAGGGGCCTATGGTGGTTTGCAGGCCGGCCACGCCCCCCAGTGACCCAAGGGGAGGCCCTGGTATCTGGGATTTATTTATCTTCTATAATTGAAACTTTGTAGCCTGGAGCAGAGCCAAGCCTCCTGCTGGATCCATGGCTGTAGCCATTTTTGTTGGGTTTTATTTATCTTCTATAATTGAAACTTTGTAGCCTTGAGTGGAGGCCTGGGCCTGCCAGGGTGTGTGGAAAGCTTGGCTTCCTCCATTGCCGGGGAAACCCAAGCCTCCTGCTCCCTCTGTGGACGCAGCCATCTTGGTTGGGGTTAATTTGCATGCTCACTCCTGATTGGCTTGTGGGTGTGGCTTGTCAGTGTAGTGGAGTGATGGTTAATTTGCATATTACTATTTTATTAGATAGGACTAGAGGCCCGGCGCAAGAAATTGTGCACTCGGGGCGGGGAGGGTCCCCCAGCCTGGCCTGTGCCCTGTCACAGTGCAGAAGCCCTGCGATCGATCATCCCAAAGAGGTAGGCCCCACCCACCCATCCAGGGCTCCTTGATGGATTGCCCCAAAGAGGTAGGCCGGAGGCGGGGGTCCCACCTCCACGCCGTGCAGAGCCAGGAGGCAAGACCCCCAGGCAGGCCTCGCTGGGAGGAGGCGGGACTCCCAGGCAGGCTTCATGCCGCGCATGCAGCATCAAGCCCAGCCCCACCCACCTGCATACGCCTGCTGTGTGCGCAACCATCTTTTGACAGCGTGAGGGCATCATGGCATGATGACTACTTAGGCTTTTATTAGTAAGAATACTAGAGGCCCAGTGCACGAAAATTCGTGCACTGGTGGGTACTCCCTCAGCCCGGCCTGCCCCCTCTCACAGTCCGGGAGCCCTCGGGGAATGTCCAGGGGGAGCAGGCCTAAGCTGTAGTCTGGCCTCCTTCTGTGGGAGGGGACCGGGCTGATCACGGGAAGGCACTGCTCCCATCACCCTGCTGCTGCTGCCACTGCCAGCCGCGGTGGCTGCAAGGCCTGAGCTCTGAGCCTCGCAGCCTCTGGGGCTCATGGCAGCCTGAACCCTGGGCCTCGCAGCCACCAGAGCTCACAGCTGCCTAAGCCCATGGTTTCCGTGAGTCCACAGCTGCCTAAACCCTGGGCCTCACAGCCGCTGTGGCTTTGTCTGGATGGACATCTGAATGGACGTCCGAAAGACATTTGCCCTAATTGGCATATTGCCATTTTATTAGTATAGATAGACCAATTGGTTACTGTTTCATTCCAATTCAGTTAAAAATATATTTTAGCCCTGGCCAGTGTGGCTCAGTTGGTTGGAGTGTCGTCCCATATACCAAAAGGTTGCAAGTTCTACTTCCGGTCAGGGCACATACCTAGGTTGTAAGTTAGACCCCCCAGTCAGGGTGTGTTTGGGAGGCAACCTATCGATGTTATTTTTTCTCTCTGTCCCTCCCTTCCTCTTTCTAAAAATCTCTCTCTCTCTCTCTCTCTCTCTCTCTCTCTCTCCTTCTCTATCCCTGTCTCTCTCTCTCTCTATATATATATATACATATATACACACACACACATATGTATATATATATCATATATTTACTAGTATGCTGCTGAAAGTTTAAAAACTATCCAGAAACCCATAATTCTACCATTATTACTTTTGTGTATTTTATCCCACTTTTTTATCTGCATGTTATTATAATGTTATAATTATAATATACATATTATAGGGTTATTCTAAGGTATTCCTTTGTATACTACTTAAAACAGTTATATTTTATATAAAAATTTTTTTTCATTTTGCTACATAGCCTTCCAAAAAAGAAAAGGCTATATAAACTTTATGGAATTAAATAATCCTTTGCCATGTGAATGTGACTGTGAATTAAAGAGACTTATGAAACTTTTCTCAAACATAAAGGCACTCTTATAAATATATGTACTTTATTTTTAAGCATATTTTTATTGATTTCAGAGAGGAAGGAAGAGTGAGAGAGAGACATCAATGATGAGAGAGAATCATTGATTGGCTGCCTCTTGCATGCCCCCTACTGGGGATTGAGCCTGCACTCAGGGCATGTGCCCTTGACTGGAATCGATCCCTGGACCCCTCAGTCTGCAGACTGATGCTCTATCCACTGAGCCAAACCAGCTAAGGTAATATATGTACTTTATGCTCTTTTAAATTTTATTTTGAAAAGTAATACAAGCACCACCTTTGGAAAATAGGGTGTGGGATCATATGTGTATCCCCACCCTTCACCAATAGAACTATTATTAATGATTTTGAGTTTCCCTTAGTAGGCATTCTCTTTTAGGCATGTTTTTACATAGTTGTAATAATAGGGCACAATCTATTCTTTTTTTTAAAATGTATTGGGCTGACATCTATGTATATAAAAGCCTAAGCGACCTTTACCACTGGTCGCTATGATGTGCACTAACCACCAGGGGGCAGACGCTTAATACAGAAGCTGCCCTATGGTGGTCAGTGCTCTCCCACAGCCAACCTCCCGTGGTCCCTCTTCCCAGCTGGCTGCCCCCTATCAGCCCCAATGAGGACTAGATGAGACGGCCCCCATGGCCCTGATTGCCGGCCAGGCTGAGGGACCCCACCCGTGCATGAATTTGTGCACCAGGCCTCTAGTTGGTTAATAAAAGTATACAGGTTTCAGGTATTCAATTCTACAATACATCATCTGTATATTGCATTGTGTGTTGACCACCCCAAGTCAGGTCTCCTTTTGGGCCCAGTCTATTCTAATTCCTATATTTTTCTTTCAACGGAAAAAATATATCACAATTTATCTAACCATTTTTCTATCTGACTGTGAACTTTTAGATTTTTTCCCAATTTGGAGATAAGCCATCTGATGCATACAGTCTTCCTTCATTTGAGTAATTTCTTTAGTGTTCTAGAAATGGGATTCTAAGTGAAAAAGTTTGAATTCCTGTATGACTGTTGATAAAGATTGCCCAATTACATTTGGCAATCAAATCATTATTTGTTTTTTAAAAATTGTAGTAAAATATACATACATAAAATTTACTATTTTAACCATTTTTAGATGTTAAAATTTAAGTGTTAAATTCAGTGGCATTAAGTACACTCATATTTCTGTGTAACTGTCACCACCACCCATCACCAGAACTTGCATCTTCCAAAACTGAAGCTCTTTACCCATCTACACTAATAAAAGAGAAACATGCAAATTAACCATCACTCCACTATGCCAAGCCACGCCCATCAGCCAATCAGGAGCAAGTATGCAAATTAACACAACCAAGATGGCAGCCGGCCACGGAACTGGAGCAAGCAGGAGGCTTGGGTTGCCCCAGCAATGGAGGGAGCCAAGCTTCCTGCCTGCCCTGGCCGGCCCTGGCCTCCGCTCAAGGCTACAAAGTTTCAGTTATAGCAGATAAATAAATCCTAGATACTTGCTTCCAGTCGGCCCTGGCCTCTGCTCAAGGAGGTTCTGAAAAAGGAAAATAAAAAGAAAAAAAGGAGGGGCTGGGATCTTGAGTCACTGCGGGATGATCAGGCCAGGATGGGATGGCAAGGGCCATTGGGGGTAAGCAGACCAGCAGGAGTCCAGTTGGGGGTGAGCAGGCCGTCAGTGGGGGTCAGTTGGAGGTGATCAGGACAGCGGGGGGTCAGTTTGGAGTGAGCAGGCCAGCAGGGGGGCAGTAGGGGGTGAGCAGGCCAGCAGGGGGGGCAGTTGGGGGCGAGCAGGCCAGCAGAGGGGCCAGTTGGGGTGATCAGGCTGGCAGAGGGGCATTTGGGGGTGAGCAGGCCAGTGGCAGGGGGCAGTTGGGGGCGAGCAAGCCGGCAGGCAGAGTGGTTAGGGGAAATCAGGCAGGCAGGAAGGCAGGTGAGCAGCTGGAGCCAGCAGTCCTGGATTGTGAGAGGGATGTCCGACTGCCGGTTTAGGCCCGATCCCTGTAAACTGGCAGTAGGACATCCTTCGAGGGATCCCAGATTGGTGAGGGTGCAGGCCTCCACCCCCTGTGCATGAATTTCATGCACCAGGCCACTAGTTCAATAATAACTCTCTTTTTACTACCTCCCTGTAGCCCCTGGTAATCAACATTCTACTGTCTGTCTCTATGAATTTGACTGTTCTAGGTACCTCATATAAGTGTAATTCTCTATCCTTTTGTGACTGGCTTTTTACACTTAGCATAGTGTGTATAAGGTTCATACATGTTGTAGCATGTATCAGAAATTCCTTCCTTCTCAATCCCAAATAATATTTCATCGTATGGATATGTTACATTTTGTTTATCCATTCATCCATAAATAGATACTTGTACTTCCACTTTTGGGCAACTGTGAGCAATGCTTCTATAGCCTGAGTACAAATATCTGTTCAAAATCCTGCATTCAAAATTGTGCCACTATTTTGAAAGGTCTAATTTTGGGGGGTATATATCCAGAAGTGGAATTGCTGGATCATATGGTAATTATATGTTTAATTTTTAGAGGAACCACCATACTGTTTTCCATAGTGGCTTTACCCTTTCACATTCCCACCATCAGTGAATAAGGTACCCAATTACTTTTTAAAACAGATACTCACTTATGTTATTAGATATTGTACTTTTAAAAAGATTTACTACTTAATCTGGAAAAAATGGTATCAAGCTGTTTTAAGATTTTTTTTTATCACTAGTTAAGTAAAACATACATTCTCAGTCAGTTTTCTTTTTATAGCAGCTGGATATCATATTTAGGCATTATATTCTCTGGGGCCTGGTAACCTTAGCCTTATTTGTAACATTGCTTCTTTAGTATAGATAGAAGAACCAAATAAGTGAATGGGAACCAAATAAGGAGATGGTAGGCTTGACATTAGATGAACAAATGTCTAATTTACATTCTCTTCCTATGAGAAAAACCAGGACTTCAGGAGTTTCTTCAGAAAGAACTTTGGGTCTACTCCAAAGTATACTCCAGAAACTACTCCAGAATAGTTTCTAATTTCTCAGCAGTTCAGGTTTGCTGAATTATGCAACTCCAAAAGCCACCATTTGAAAAGAAACCAAATTATATGAATAGTGGTCCCTACAGGGACCACTATTCATATAATTTGGTTCCATGTCATGATTCTGCCTATATTTTTATCTTTTCAGGTTATTATAGGTTATTCTCCTTTATAAAAACAATGACAAATACCTAAAACCTGTTTTATATATGCTTTCATTTCAGAATCTTGGTCTTTTCCTCATCCTCCATTACTTCTGTCACAGTTAAGATTGATGGAGTTCATTTAGGGAAAGCTACTCATTTGTCTGGTCCTATTTTCACACTGAAGTGGAACCCAAGAGACTACATTAATAGTACACATAATATAGAAGTAATTGTCCAGGTAAGTTAGTAATTTCCAATTCACTATATAAATGTGATTAGACTGTAACCACACTGAACTCCAACTTGGGGGAGGGGGATTGCAGTCATTTGGTAAAGATGAAACTAAGTTTAATAAAAATTTGGATGCATGGGATTTGGTATGTTCTGAAAATGTGTACTCAGGAGTAATTCTACTTTTAGACTAAAAACTGAGCAGAGGAAAAGAGGAGTGTGCAACTCCTGGCCACAGTCCCCCCTTTTTCTAACTTCAGGGAATCATTCTTTTGTTTTCTTTTCAACTGTGGCCCCAGTGTCTTTTAATAATGGGAGAAAAATTCACCAATATACCAAAAGATAATAGAATAAATCAGAAAACATGTATTTATGTATCCATGCCTTTGATTGCTATTTCCTAATACAGGAAAATTGTGTCATTATTTTGAAAGCTCTAGGACAGCAAATTTTCAGTGCAATAAAGGGTTTTTTATTTTATTTGGGAGTATGCATTCATAGCATATGCAGTAATTGTCTGCCTGGCATTGCTCTGATTTAACCTGGCAGGCATTTAATTCACTAGCACCTGCCAGAGTAGACAGTGATCACTGTTACCAAAATAGAGCTGTTTCATCAACCTAAAGAACCCTTTAAGGGATAGATTGTGCTCAGAAGTTATTTTCTAAAAAAAAAAAAAATCTGTCAATTTCTATAACTTTATGGTTTGATGACAGTTTTTAACTATTAAATCTTTTAATATTAAGTTGGTTTGAAATATGAAGTAATCCTTCAGAAAACACATGAAATTATTTTTATTACTGTGTTGTTGTTTGTCATAGAGAAGGATTTTGAGCAGGAAGGAGCTATTTACTGAGCCCTGATGCCAGGCACTTAAATTTTTTACTTAATCCATATCACAATCCTGTATGCTGGGTAGCTTTATCCCCAATTCATAGGTAAGGAACAAGAGAAGGCATTTTACAATGTCACTGTGTTTGAAGTGTTTTGCTTAGGAGGATAAAGGAACACACAGGGAGGATGTGGAAGGCGGGATGGCTAGGGATAAACTCTTAATGTCTTTCATATTAGAAGTTGGTCATTTTAAAAAGGCTTGAAGGTATGAGTGCAACTAGAATATTCCCTGTGTCATGGGGAAGAAGTAGGAGCAACCATAGGAGATCTGCTCACTGTTGGAATGGGGAACTCTCAAATCCTTGGATTGCTCCAGAATCTCAGCTTCTGTAGTTTTATGAGAAAGAAACCTTATTCATATTCCTTGAAACATTTCTGGTTATCTATTTGAATCCTTAGTAAAAAATGTAAAATCACTATACTTTTTATGTGTTTAACATTTCTTGCAACATTATTGAGGTATAACTTACATATAAAACACTGTGTATCTAAAGAATACAATTGGTAAGTTTTGACATACATACACATCCTTGAAACCATTACTGCAGTCAATATGATACATCACCCTCAAAAGTGTTCTTGTGCCCTTTTGTAACTACCTTCTTTCCACTTTCATTTCCAGGCAACCAGTGATCTGTTTTCTTCTATATGTGTTATAACTTAAAAACATTAGTCTACTGAATATGAAATAGGGAACCTGGTCCCCTCATTCATCAATGGGAATATTATGTCCTTTTTTTAAAAAAAATATTTTTTTATTGACTTCAGACAGGAAGGGAGGGGGAAAGACAGAAACATCAATGAATCACTAATCGGCTGCCTCCTACATGCCACCATTGGGGATTGAGCCCACAACTGGGGCATGTGCCCTGACCAGGAACCAAACCTTGACCTTCTGGTTCCTAGGTCAACACTCAACCACCCAGACACACTGGCTGGGTGAACATTATGTCCTTTCAAATATGTTGTGCTATATAGATCTGAGAGAAAAATCTGTGAGAATCTGGCTGGTGTGGCTCAGTTGAGTGTCGCCCTGTGCACTAAAGCTTTGCTAGTTTGATTCCTGGTCAGGGCACGTGCCCAGGTTGTGGGTTTGGTCCCCAGTTGGGGTGCATAAGGAGGCAAACTGATTGATATTTCTCTCTCACATTGATGTTTCCCTCGCTCCTCTCTCCTCTCTCGCCTCTCCCTTCCTCGCTCTCTAAAATTAATAAAAACAACTTTTAAAAATCCGTAAGAGATCACATCAATTTTTTACATTGTATTTTACCTACTTACTAGGAACACACTTACTGCTTACTATATTCATTGAATATAGGTTCTAGGCAGCCTACCAGCAAACATTCTCAGATCAATTCTCAGTGTGGTTCCTGAACTAGTAGCATCAACACCACCTGGGAAATTGTTAGAAATGCTAACTCTCGCTTCCCTTCTCAAACCTATGAACCAGCCCTAACCCGTTTGGCTTGGTGGATAGAGCGTCTGCATGTGGACTGAAGGATCCCAGGTTCGATTCTGGTCTAGGGCATGTACCTTGGTTGTGGGCACATCCCCAGTAGGGAGTGTGCAGGAGGCAGCTGATCGATGTTTCTCTCTCATCGATGTTGCTAACTCTCTATCACTTTCCCTTCCTCTCTGTAAAAAAATGAATAAAATATATTAAAACAAAACAAAACAAAAACCTATGAACTAGAAACTCTGGAGGTGGGAGCCAGCAATCTTTTAACAGTCAATCCCTCCAGGTGATTCCGATGTGCATTAAAGTTTGAGGACAGTATTTTAGACTGTTGTATCTACTTTGCCAATTTAAAGACTAAAAATTTCTATGTCTCTAAATTAAAGAAAATCTCTGCTTTAAAACAAGAACTTATCACTTAAAGTAAGAATATTTGGAGTATAGTTTGATAAATGCCAGTAAAGCTTCTTTTCATTATTTAAAAAGTTTTGTATGAGCATTATGCTAACGAAATAAGCGAAATAAGCCAATCAGAGAAGGATAAATATCACATGATCTCACTCATTCGTGGAATATAATTAACAACATAAACTGATGAACAAAAACAGATCCAGAGACAGAGAAGCATCGATCAGACCGTCAAACCTCAGAGGGAAGGTAGGGAAGGGTGGGGGTAAGGAGATCAACCAAAGGACTTGTATGCATGCTTATAAGCCTAATCAATGGACACCGATACCAGGGGCATGAGGGTGGGAGTGGAGGGTGGGGGTCTAGGGAGGCAATGAGAGGATAAAGTCACATATGTAATACCTTAATCAATAAAGGGGGAAAAAATAAAAACTTTTATATGATGGTTAATTTAAAAAATATATGAAAAAGATAATACTATAATGAATTCCTATGGATCCATCAGCCAACTTAAACAGTTATCAACTCATGACCAGTCTTTTTTCATCTATACCCCATCCACGTCTCTCCTTCCTGCACCATGATATCATTTTATATGTAAATATGTTAGTATGAATCACTAAAAGATAAGGACTATTTTTAAAAATGTAACCATTTAAAAAAAATAACCATAATACCATATTATACCTGAAAAATTAGCAGTAATTCCTTAATATCAAACCATCCAGCTGGTGTTCAGTTTTCCCAATTTGTCACATATGTTTCTCTCTATACATTGCATTTAGTTGATTCAAATCAGAATCCAAACAAGGCTCAAATATTGCATTTAGCTGATTTGACTCTTCAGTCTCTCCACCCCTCCTGTTTTTTCCCTTGCAATATATTTTCTTTGGAAACTGGGTCTTTTAACCTGTAGAATTTCCTGTGTTCTAAATTTTTGCTCTTTTTTTAAAAATATATTTTATTGATTTTTTTACAGAGAGGAAGGGAGAGGGATAGAGAGTTAGAAACATCCATCAGCTGCTTCCTGCACACCTCCTGCTGGGGATGTGCCCGCAACCAAGGTACATGCCCTTGACCAGAATCGAACCTGGGACCTTTCAGTCTGCAGGCTGACGCTCTATCCACTGAGCCAAACCGGTTAGGGCTAGATTTTTGCTTTTTGATCTGAGTCTGTTTTTTAGCAAGAATATTTCATATGGTGTTTTATTCTTTCACTAGAAGGCTATAATATCTGGTTATCTCTTTGTTAGTAAGGTTAAGATTGATCAATGTATTCAGGTATTGTTAACCTTATCTAATGATGTGCTGATAAATATTTAACAACCAACTTGGAGGATGTTTGGAGTGGGGGCTGCTTCATAGCATTTCTCTGATTTATACCAATTTCCATGATATCAATATTCCTACCAACACAACATCAGTTGGCTTACAAAATTCCTGAAAATCTAACAACTGGTCCTGTGAGTCAGTCAAGCCAGCTCCAGCAAACTGCTGGCTTATCCCTCCATTCATTGGGAAGTATCCAATCAGATTTTCATTGAAGGATTTCCAGCAGCTATTGATTATCTTTGCCTAGGTCCATTATTTCATTAGATTTATAAAATGACTAGTAGCCCTGCACACGAATCCGTGTGCCAGTAGCTCGCCAATAGCTCACTGCTGCCCTCCAGTAGCTCTCTGCCCATTGCCCTGCCCTCCTGTAGCTCCCCCTGCCCCCTCTCATAGCTTGCTGCCCTGCCCACTCCTGTAGCTCTCTGCTGCCCACTTGTAGCTTGCTGCCCCACCCTCCTGCTGATCCATGATCCGGTTGTTACGTGGTCGGTCGTTATGCTTCACAGCGTAACGACCATTTGCATATTATATCTTTATTATATAGGATTATGCTTTGGTTGTTTGGTTGTTCTGCCATTTGGTCTATTTGTATTATATAGGATTATGCTTTGGTTGTTTGGTTGTTCTGCCATTTGGTCTATTTGCATATTACTCTTATTATATAGGATGATATTCAAATTGCTACTCCTTATTATAGGAGTATTAATTAGAATAGGTCTATAAAGAAAACATTTATCTTTTCGGTACCCAGATATAGAGTTCATACAAGAAAGACAGGATAAATTCTTTCTTTGTTTTTTAAATTCTTTGTTAAAAGTATTACATATGTCTCCTTTTTTCCCCATTGACCTCTCCTCGGCCGTCCCCAACCCCATCAAATGCCCCCACGCCCCAATTGTTTATGTCCATTGATCATGCTCATATGCAAGGATACAAGGCCTTTGGTTGATCTCTTACCCCACCCCACCCCCAACCTTATTTGCCTTCCCTCTGAGGTTTGACGGTCTGTTTGATGTTTTTCTGTCTCTGGATCTATTTTTGTACATCAGTTTATGTTGTTCATTATATTCCACAAATGAGGGAGATCATGTGATATTTGTCTTTCTCCAACTGGCTTATTTTGCTTAGTGTAGTGTTCTTCAGTCCATCCATGCTGTTGCAAATGGTAAGAGTTATTTCTTTTTTACAGCAGCATAGTATTCCATTGTGTAGATGTACCACAGGTTTTTAATCCACTCATCTGCTGATAGGCACTTAGGCTATTTCCAAATCTTAGCTATTATAAACTGTGCTGCTATGAACATAGCGGTGCATATATTCTTTCTGATTAATGTTTTTGATATCTTGGGATATATTCTTGGAAGTGGGATTACTGGGTCAAATGGGAGTTCCATTTTTAATTTTTTGAGGAAACTCCATACTGTTTTCCATAGAGGCTGCACCAGTCTGCATTCCCACCAGCAGTGTATGAGGGTTCCTTTATCTCCACATCCTCAACAGCACTTGTCATTTGTTGATTTGTTGATGATAGCCATTCTGACATGTGTGAGATGGTATCTCATTGTCGTTTTGATTTGCATCTCTCGGGTGATTAGTGACTTTGAACATATTTTTATATGTCTCTTGGCTTTCTGTATGTCCACTTTCAAGAAGTGTCTATTTAGGTCCTTTGCCCGTTTTTTGATTGGGTTGTTTATCTTCCTTTTGTTAAGTTGTATGAGTTCCCTATAAATGTTGTAGATTAGACCTTTATCAGATGTAACATTGGCAAATATATTCTCCCATGCAGTGTTCTTTCTTGTTGTTTTGTTGATGGTTTCTTTTGCTGTGCAGAAGCTTTTTATTTTGATGTAGTCCCATTTGTTTATTTTCTCTTTAGTTTCCATTGTCCTAGGAGATATATCTGCAGGATAAATTCTTAATTTTTCCCCCATCTCCCTTTTCTAAACCAGTGTTCAGAATAATGAGTTGCTTCTTTAGCATCTGCCAAAGATAACCATATGAGTCTTCTAGTTTAAGTATCATTATGAAACCATCATTTTAAAAATCATATGTAGCATGTTTTAATCCATTGCATTTATTCTTTTTTTAAAAAATATATTTTATTGATTTTTTTTACAGAGAGGAAGGGAGAGGGATAGAGAGTCAGAAACATCGATGAGAGAGAAACATCGATCAGCTGCCTCCTGCACACCCCCAACTGGGGATGTGCCCGCAATCAAGGTACATGCCCTTGACAGGATTCAAACCTGGGACCCTTGAGTCCACAGGCTGACACTCTATCCACTGAGCCAAACCAGTCAGGGCTGCATTTATTCTTTTTGATGCTTAAATTGTTCTATCTTTGGCTAGTGGGAACATTTCCAAATTGGTCACTAAGTCCTTTGATACAATCTTAGTAGTCTTTGTTAGTTTTTTGTTGTTTTTTTTTGCTTTCCCATCTGACAAGATATTCCAAGCCCTTCTTATGCATTTCTTACTCAAGAACTGGAATCAGCCATTTTTCTAAAAAGTACTGGTTCCTTATAGTGAAGAATTATACTTTGAGACCACAATTGGCACTAGCCTAGCTAGTTCACTGCTATTGGGTTTGTTGTTATTTCTAGGCCTTTTCAGTGAACATAGGGAAATACAGATTTTTTTTTTAAAGAAAAGATACCGTGAGAACATGGTGACATTTCCAATTTAAATCTAGAATTACAAGGTTCTAAAGATATTTCCAATTTAAATCTAGATTTACAAGGTTTTATGTAAAAGTGCTTGTAGGAAGAATAAAAATAAATGAAAAAAAAGTAGCATGATAGTTTTCTTCTCTGCTTTGCTTCTAACTAGGATTCTGCTGGAAGAAGTAAGAGTGTTCACCACATATTTTCTCTTCAAGAGGATAATCAGCTCAGATTTGACCCTCTAGTATCATTTATTCTTCTTACAGATCACTGCATGGTGGTGAGTAAATTCAACCTAATGATTTGTGTGTTTCTACTGGATTTGGTAGGTCCAAAATCATAAATAATCATGTGATGAGAAAGCTGAACCTTATAAAATGAAAAGTTTGGTTATTCATCTAGAAGAATAAAATGCTTTTAAGTTGAAAGGCATAGATAAGTAATACCTGTTTTGGGATCTGTCTTTAACCAATGCCATTAAACCAGGATAACTAAAGGAATTACAGGGACTGTGTGTCCTACACAACAAACAATATGTGCTAAATGTAGAAAATTTGAAATAGAAATAAAGTGAAACCATTCCAACATTATCCTTTGATCACACTACCCATTATAACCATTGTATTTGTCATTATGATACTGTTTTCTCTCATACACATTTGTATGAGTTTTTAGTATAAAATGGTAAGTAAACTTTTAATTCTCTTTTGCTGTCTGATTTTTTCCCATGGAGGAATTTGTTTTGACTATTATTTTATATCAGTTTATATTATTACTATTTTTTAAATTTATATTATTTAAAAAAATATATATTTTATTGATTTTTTTTTACAGAGAGGAAGGGAGAGGGATAGAGAGTTAGAAATATCGATAAAAGAGAAACATCGATCAGCTGCCTCCTGCACACCTCCTACTGGGGATGTGCCCGCAACCAAGGTACATGCCCTTGACCGGAATCGAACCTGGGACCTTTCAGTCCACAGGCCGATGCTCTATCCACTGAGCCAAACCGGTTAGGGCTCAGTTTATATTATTTAATAACATGATTTTATTGACTGCATTATACTGTCATAGATACACCTTAAGCATTTCCTTGTTGCTGGGTGTTCGTTTCCAATTTTCCCCTCTATTATATAAATACTGCTTGTATCTAAGTTTTTGCATCTAGTAGTTTTGGGGGATAAATTCCTAGAAGTGAATTGCTAGGTGAAAGAGTTGACACATTATTCTATATACTTTACTTACTTATTATATAAATACTTAAGTTACTTATTTTTTATTATATTCATTGTTTTTTCTTTGTTTGTTTGTTTTGTCTGTCTTCCTTTAGTAAAACATAAGCCCTACGAAGGCAGGGATCTTTATCTGGTATCCTAACACCGAGTAGGCCCTCAATAAAGATTTCTAGTTTTTAATATACATTGTCAAATAGTGTTCCAGAGAAGCTGTGGCAATTTATACTCTATTTCCCTCAGATCTCACCTATACTGGGTACTAACATAAAATGTTCAAAAGATATACACTACAATGTTAAGAAGAAAATTTAAACCTCCTTTAATTTCACCTCCACACAGACTTAAACTGTGAATTGATTATTATTTTAATTGGCTTTTATAACTTGTGTGATTGTGTTTTGTAAAACTATGACTAATGGGTATTTGTATCTAATTTTTACAAAATTTTTGTGTCATTTTTCTTTTGGGGATTTTTAATAACTGCTTAGATCAGGATTTGGAAACATTGATATTCTATGAATTATCTGGGAATATTAGTAAAAGGCATATTCTAATCAGTGGGGCTGAGGTGGGGCCTCAGGTCTGCATTCCTAGCAAGCTCAAGATGATTCCAATTTGAGAAACAAGGATCTAAATTACATTTCTTTACTGTGAGTTAATCACCAAGTGAATGACTTCTTGATGAAAGAAGCAAAAAGAAAGTGCAGTCTCTGTTCACTCAGCTGCAGTGTACTGTGCACTGGTTTTATTCTTATACAAATTTAATCAATTTTTAAAATTGATTTTAAAGAGGAAGAGAGGGGGAGAGAGAGAGATAGAAACATCAATGATGAGAGAAAATCATTGATTGGCTGCCTCTTGTATGCCCTCTACTGGGGATTGAGTCCGCAACCCGGGCATGAGTCCTTGACCAGAATCGAACCTGGGACCCTTCAGTCTGCAGGCCAACACTATCCACTGAGCCAAACTGGCTAGGGCTATTCTTATACAATTTTAAATAAAACAAAACAAAGTATGCTTCTCTTATAACAATGAAAATGGACTATTTTAATTTGATCATTTTTTTTATAACTGTATAAAATTACTTGGTTTCAACATGGTGTAAGTATCCAAATTCTGAAAGAGTAATGCTGAGGCAACTTATAATTTTCTTTTTCTGGTAGTTCAGATGTTTGATTTTCTTTGGCTACATATTTTTCTTATATAGTCATTTCTGCTAATGATGTTATTTTCATTTTTGTTAATGAGGCCATTTTAAAAATCTTAACCAAAGCTGTGCCCATGTATCTATTTCACATTAACACCTATTTCTCTGCAGGCCCGGGTCCTTTTTGTGATGATTGTGCTGATCCAGCTCTTCATTCTCATTATTTATAGGCACCAAAGATATCTAGAGTTTAAAGGTTAGTCATGGTTTCTTTCATTCTTAGAAGAATTTTTATTTTAAAGGAGTACATAATGTCCTCACTATTGCCAAATGATAAATATGAATATAAATATAGTCTTTGCCTGAGCTCTGTGAGGTATACCTTTTCAACTACCACACATTTTCCACAGTACTCTATCTTAAAAAAACACACAACCCTTTAATCACTTGCTGCTACATGAGGCTTAACCAAAATGGGGGTGGGGGTGAGGCAAAAATCACAATATAGCTCAAAGTGGCCAAACATCTCTGCTAGACATTGAAAATCTTCCACAATCTGGTGTTACCTAACTAGCCATATTTTCACCCAGTTACCTGTATTTTATCCTAGGTAACTATTCACTGTTCATACCATGCACATTTCTGCTTTTGTACTTTTGCCCAGGTCATCATCTCTAATTTAAATTGTTTTCCTAAATTTGTCTAATCTTAGCCTCCTTCGGGGCTCATCTCAAAACCACTTTTTCCATACCATTTTCTCCAACCATTCCAGGTCATAATGAGCTCTTGTTTCTCTAAGTCCCTATAGTCCTTCCTGACAATTAATTGATGTATAATTAGCCAATCACTTGGGTTTCATAACCACATCAAATGTATATACATTGTCTCCTCAGCCAAACTCTAACAATGCAGGGGCCTTTGTTTTCTACTTCTTGCTTGTTTCCCACAGCACCCAGCACTGAGTTGGTGCATAATAGACAGTAAATACTTGTCGAATTAAACTTTCCCTATCTCTTCTTGGCTTGGGTGAAATCGCTGAAGTCAGGGATTGATTATGGGGGAGGGGAGAACTATAGTAATGACTAAACAGTAACATGGTTAGCTGAATAGGTAGTACACTACTGAATGTTTTCCTGCATATACATATATATATATATATATATATATATATATATATATATATATATATATATACTAGAGGCCTAGTGCATGGGGGCAGGGAGGGGGTCCCCCAGTCTTCTCCAATCTGGGACCCCTTGGGGGATGTCCAACTGCCGGTTGAGGCCCGATCCTGCAGGTGGCGTTATGCCCTCACTATCAGGCCTCAACTGGCAGTCGGACATCCCTCTCACAATCCGGCACCACTGGGCCTAACTGCTAGCCTGCCTGCCTGCCTGATTGCCCCTAACCACTTCTGCCTGCCAGCCTGGTGATGCCTAACTGCTCCCCTGCTGGCCTGATTGCCCCCAACTGCCCTCCCCTGCTGGCCTGATCACCCCGAACTGCCCTCCCCTGCCAGCCTGATCGCCCCTTAACCACTCCCCTGCGGGCCTGATGATGCCTAACTGTTCCCCTGCCAGCCTGATCACCCCCAACTGCCCTCCCCTGCCGCGACCCGCCTCCTCTGCACGAGGCAACAGAGATGCCAGCAGCAGCCTCCTCCACGCTGCGCAGAGCCATGGGATCCCCAGGCCTCACTGCACGGAGCGGCCGCTGGGCCCCACCTTGGCTGTGTGTGCAGCCATCTTGTGACAGCCATCTTGTGACAGCCATCTTGTGACAGCCATCTTGTGACAATGTGAGGGCGTGACACCACCTAGGTTATTATTAGTGTGTGTGTGTGTGTGTGTGTGTGTGTGTGTATAGTAAAGCTTCTATGAAAAAGTTCCAGAAACATTATTGCCCACATATGTTGTGCACATAATGTACATAAATAAATATTTGAGGGAGGGCCCCAATCTCATTATGTAGGAATACCAATATCTTTGTGTAGTTATGTAAAATTTACAACATTTTACCTGCATTATCTCACTTAATTCTTATAACAATCCTGTGAGGTAGGTATTATTGTCCCCATTTTAAACATTAGAAAACCAAAGACTGGAGAGGTTATATAGATTATCCAAAATGTCATAGCTAGTAAGAGACAGAGGAGAGATTTAAAACCCAAGTCTTCCAATTCCAGGTCAGTTTCTTTTTAAATCCTCACCTGAGGACATTGTTCCATTGATTTTTAGAGAGAGTGGAAGAGAGAGGGAAAGACAGAGAGGAATACTGATGTGAGAGAAACACATAGATTGGTTACCTCCCGCACACACCCTGACTAGGGGAGGAGCCTGCACCGGGAGGTATGTGCCCTTGACCAGAATCGGATTTGGGACCCTTTGGTCTGCAGGCTGATGCTCTATCCACTGAGTCAAACCGGCTATGGCCCCGGGTCAGTTCTTTTCTTTAAACAACACTTGTCAACTTTGACTACACTTTAGAATTCCATGGGGAACTTAAAATCTCAGTGTCTAAACAGTACTACTTACTACATCAGAATCTCTGTAGGGATAGGACCTAAACATCAATAGCTTTTGAAGCTCCTCTGGTTTCAATATGCAGTTAAGGCTGAGAAGCATGGATAAAGCAATATTTCTCAGTCAGGCTGCTTAGAATCACCTAGGTTGCTGCCTAAGCTCCCTCTCTCCCCTAGGTCAATTAAATCAGAATTTCTGGAGGGTAAGATCTGGGCCTGGGTATTTTCTAAAAGTTCCCCCAGGTTATTCTAATGTGCAGCCAAAGGAGAGAATCATTGCTTGAAGTCTAAAGTATAGCTGCCTCTAATGTTAAAGGATTACTTATTTACTAGTGGCCTGGTGCACGAAATTCGCGCACATTAAAAGGGGATTAATTAGAGGAAATAATTTAATATTGCTATTTGCTCTTTCTCTATAATAGAAGTGTCAAAGATGAAAGAAAATTAGTAAAATGTATATGAAAACCTTCCTCCTGTCAGAGTCGGGGGCGCATCACAGGACCCAGAGTCAAGTCCCCACCTACCCACATGCGCCTCAAAATTGCATGAGACCCAGACCCGGCCGTTCCCCCCCCCCCCCCACCCCATTGGGCTAGATCCAGACCCAGCCAGTCCCACCCTTGTCAAGCCCCACCAGGCAGGGGACGTAGCCTCAGGTCCCCTAGCCCTGCGCCAGGACGGGGGGTGTGGCCTGAGGTCCCCCAGCCCAGACCAGAGTGGGGGGCGTGCCTTGAGGTCCCTCATAAAGCCACGCTGGGTTGGGGGCATGGCCTGAGGTCCTCCATCAAGCCCTTCCAGATGGAGGGGCACAGCCTCAGGTCCCCCGGGCCAGTACCGGCAGGGGGGCCCAGCCTCGGGTCCCTTGTCAAGCCCCGCTGGGCTGGGGGCGTGGCCTGAGTTCCCCTGATCCAGCACTGGGGGTGCACCTTGAGGTCCCCTGTCAAGCCCCACTTGGGGGGGGGCATGGCCTGAGGCCCCCTGTCAAGCCCAGCCAGGCAGGGGGGCGCAGCCTCAGGTCCACTGGCCCAGTGCTGGGGCAGGGGGCATGGCCTGAGGTCCCACATCAAGCCCTGCGGGGTGGGGGGTGCAGTCTGAGGTCCCCCGGCCTGGTGCTGGAGTGGGGGGCATGGCCTGAAGTCCCCTGTCTAGTCCCACCTAGTGGGGGGTGCGGCCTGAGTTTCCCCAACCCAGCACTAGGGGTGCACCTTGAGGTTCCCTGTCAAGCCCCACCTGGTGGGGGGCATAGCCTGAGGTCCCCTAGCCCAGCACCAGGATGGGTAGGGCACCTTGAGGTCCCCTGTCAAGCCCCGCCAGGCAGGGGCATGGCCTCAGGTCCCCTGGCCTGGCTCCGGGGTGGGGGGCATGGCCTGAGGTCCCCTGTCAAGCCCCACGGGGGCGGGGGAGGGCATAGCCTCAGGTCCCTGCTGATTGCTCGTTAATGCTCCTTATGGGAAGTTGGCCTCAGCTGTGGGTGCAGCCATCTTTGTGATGGAGTGATGGTCAATTAGCATATTCCCTCTTTATTAGATAGGATAATAAATATCACCTATAATTATTATTATAGGTGGATATGTATTAATACTTTGAGAAGTACCAGGCTAGGACAAGAAGGAAGCTGAGACAGGAATGAGTAGCAAGTATGTAATATACTAAGGGAGAAAAGTTATACATTACCAGGTTTTGTATGAAATTAACTGTCAGCAGGCTGTCTTACCACTGGGATCAGTTCTTTAAATACTTTTACACCGCTAATATTGCTCAGTGTGCACTGAGCTTCCTATCAGTCTTCTGCTGCCTGATTTATGATCAGCCACATACATGAGTGGACTGGCTGGCTGGGGTTGAGGATCTGGAATACTTAGTCTGTGGCCACAGAATGGACCTTCTCTGTGTGAAGCCCTTATACTTGGCTTTTTGGTACTTTATTTTAAGATATGCTCATTTGGAGAGCTTTATGAATCCCTTTCAATTGGAGTAAGAGGTTAGCTGGGAGTTAAGAGTTGTATCACATATGGGAAAGGAATATTTGAACAGGTACTCATACTTAAGATTAGACTGGAGAAATGTATTTCTTTGATATGCCTTTGATATATTTTGACATACCTTTTGGAAGTTTGTACATTTGGACACTAAATCCCCTAGAAAACAAAGACTTGATCATCCTTAGAGTATAGATTTGTATTTCAAACACACATGAAGATAAAATAGTATCATCCTCTGGTGGATCTTTCTTTTTTTAAATCTTTATTATTGAAAGTATTATATATGTTCCCCATTTTCCCCCAGTGACCCCTTGTAGCCCTCCCCCTGGCAGGTATTTCTATATTGTTTTCAGTCATTTTAAAGTGTGTGTGTGTGCGTGTGCACACACTCCTCACAACTATACCATTGCTTTGAATTTCTTACCCTCTGCAATTCTAAGTGAATTGGCTTATCAGGATTCCCTCCAACTTATAAATTTAAAGTGGTGTCATCTGTATAGTTACCATATAACAACACATTTGTTGAATATATAGGATAGCCCATGGAAGTCTTCTAGAAAATGTTATAAAGCAATTAAACTTTGCATATGTTCATTGGATTTTTCAAATTTATTCTCCTTAGGACCTCCAGGATTTATAAATTTGACCTCATTTGCCCTTCATGTCTTGAGCAAAATAAACATCTTCTACTATTCTGTCTTGTTCCTGACTCTATATACAGTGCTGGGTAAGTCAATTAGGAAACCTGAGATTGTGGAGCAATCTGCCAAGGAATATATTGAGAATTTTCACAGTAGAGTCTATTTAGGCTCTGTAGAGCATAACAAACGGCATATGGTTCCTTCATAAGTCATTTCCTGGGATATGGTCTTGGGAAATAAAATGATTTCTTAACACGTTTAAAGGACATTCAGTTTACTTAAGAGTGATAAGGAAACCATTGCAGAATTTGTGTAGAAACCTAATAGGAGATAGTTCAGCTTAATTGCCATCTCTTCAGAGCAGCTTTTTTGACTACAAGTTTTATCCTCTATTTCATCATGCTTTTTATTTCCTTCATTACTTTATCAGAATTTATGATCATCTTCTGTGTTCATCATCTCTTCCCTTGTTAGACTATCCATTGATGTCTCTCTTGTTCACCTTTATGTCCACCACTAAGAACAATGCCTAGCATATAATTCAGTGAATAATTTATTTATGTGTTGCTCCTAAAAACTCAGCTCAAGAAAAGAAACTGAGATGAGCAGTGAGTTTAGTTGTATCTGAAATTCTTCTGTTATATTAATTATTATACTCAATACTTATAAAGTCACTTAGCCACTTATGGAAGTAGAAAGCACTGAGATTTTTTTATTTAAAGCTTCTTACTAATGTACCTTAGTGACTAAAAATAAATTAGGCTATTTGTAGCTTAGTCTTTTTTTTTTTTTAATGTATTTTATTGATTTTTTACAGAGAGGAAAAGAGAGGGATAGAGAGTTAGAAACATCGATGAGAGAGAAACATCGATCAGCTGCCTCCTGCACGACCCCCCACTGGGGATGTGCCCGCAACCCAGGTACATGCCCTTGTCCAGAATCAAACCTGGGACCCTTCAGTCTGCAGGCCAGCGCTCTATCCACTGAGCCAAACCGGTCAGGCTGTAGCTTAGTCTTTGTTTTACACTTTTATTTCACCAGAGAACACAAAGTAGTAAAGTAAAAAATTTGACACTTTACCATCCTATATAATAAAGAGCTAATATGCTAATTAGACCAAACAGCAGAACGACCTTCTGGAGGATTGTCCCGATGACCTTGCGGACGAAGCTGGGCTGCAAGGGCTGGCCACGGCTGCGAGGGCCGAGCCCCTTGCACAGATTTCATGCATCGGGCCTCGAGTACAATATAACAAGCTATAGCAGATTCCCCTTTGGAAGTCAGTTTTCTTGTTTGTTGAAGCTGTTTTGGACACATGTCTTACACTGGAAGACAAAGCAAGTGATTTGGTTCCTGGCTGTAAAAAAAAAACATGAAGAGGGCAGAAGTTGCTTCATTTTTAAAAGTTGAAACTTCAAGGGAAAACACTTCTTTAGATGAATATGTATCTAATGGAGTTTATATAATAATATTTCTGAGAAAAGTACCTATGACTTTTTAAAAGCTGAAATCTAGTCTTACCAGCAAATTATGGTATTGCATTTTAAGAAAGGATGTCTAACACTCCCTTAATCACTCTTTACGTATAGTAGTTCCCGGCACCTGCATACTGAGAATGTGCAGTAAATAATAGTAGGGAAGAGAGAAAAGTCATTCTGGTATTATAGGTGAAAAAATAAAGAAGCAAGTTAAACTCTTAAACATGTTCACCCTGCCTATGTAGTTGATTTATAAAGTAATGACTATGGATCAGCAAGAAAAGGTAAAATATGTTCATTAATATTAGTAATAAAGAGAAGTACATTTTAGAAAGATGAAAGTGGTTGAAGTTTTATAGCTTAAAGGAGTAAATCTCAGTCATCTAGAAGATTAATTTTTGAGGAATACCTCTTTGCTTCTTAAAGGAAATGTTAATGAATTGTATTGAGGTAGTTACTGCAACAGAATCTCCTAATATGTTTATTATATTCTCCTGTATGTTTCTGGAATTACAAGCTATATATCTTTTCCAGGTATAGTATGTACTCAGATGATTTCATAATCCAGAGAAATATGGAGTAAAGGAGCAAATAGTTAGTTAGCTAGGCTATCAGGTGCAGCATAGAGATTAGCAAAGAAGAAAAGCTATGCAAATAGAACGCTTATAGATGACTAGTCTCATATGTCTCCATTATTCCTGCAAATGCATCTTGTGATGTATGTAATTAGAGTCATAGATATTTAATCTCCCCTCTCCACTGCTTCTTCAGGACCATGGTTCATTGGTGAAATTACTAAAGGCAAAATGGGTTGCTGCTTTTCCTTCGGGATCTTTGTTGGTGGGCGTTTCCTACAAGGCAGTTTAACGTTTGTGGTTGGAATTCTCCAGGTAAGAAATCAGAAAAGCAACTTGAGAACATCTTGGCTTTGTCAGACTAACTGTGTAACACTTAAGAATTAAATTCAAAATCCCAAATTAGATACCATAGATCATGTTTCCTAATTTACTGGCAGGCAGTCTTTAATAACTGGTACTTTGTTTGCCTTTTGAGTACTTCCTAAGCTCTTCCATCTTTCTCTTATAAACATCTAAAATACATTTTTGGCAGACAGGGTTTATAAGAGGGGAAAGAGGTTTTGGTTTCTGTTTGTTTCACTGTGTTTTTTATTGACAAAAATAATGAAATAAGGGTAGAATAAATGATAGACTTCTGAATAAACCAAAATTGATTATGATAATGAAGCAGGAAAATATTTCAGAAGGAGGAAAGGAAAATGACACATACAAGAAAAGTATTCAGTTAACCACTGGAAGCCGCACTGGGCAAAACTAGACCTGGGCTTCCTAGTAATGTCTTATTAGTATACTTGTTTTGGAAACACTGATACATTTGATTTACATTTTGATTGAAATACCTTTAAAACAAACACACACTCAAACAGAACCCAGACCCATAGCAAATCTCTATACATAGGTTTGAAAGATATTTACCTAACCATTTATTTTACTCACTTAATGGGACTAATGGTCCAAATTCTGGAGGTAATGATCTGGAGTTTTGGAAAAGATCCAAAAACATTGTTTAAAATGAGTTTGACAGCTTCATAACAGGGTAGTAAAACATGATCACCAGGATTAGAGATAAACAAATAGGGAAGACCTCTGCAAATACTGGCCATAGGCCTGAACATTCTCTGTAAAACAGCATTTCATATGTGTGTAGATGTGGGTCCAGTTCAGTTTTCTGTTGTGTAAATGGAGGTTGTCTCTCAGGAGCACTCTTATACCAAGTAAAACCTGAACCTTACCAAAGGGTGGATATATATTCATACTTGAATAAATAGTACATTAATGATGGATCTTAACTACATCGAGGCTCATGACTCCCAAATCTATATCTCTTATCTAGACCCCCTTCTCTGCACTCCAAGTGCCTATATATCCAAACTGTCACTTCTCGTCTTCCCTTAGATATCTAACAAGCATCTCAATTCAATAGTATACCTTTAATAGGACCTTTAATTTCTACCCCCAAACTTGTTCCTCTCTAATTATTTCAGTTTTACTAAATGGCTCCACAATTTACCCAGTTTCTTTAGGATGTATCTCCAATCCTTCCCCTTCTCTCATATTCTATCTAGCAAGTAATATCTTGTTTGCTCTGTCATATATATATATATATATATATATATATATATATATATATATATATGTCTTGAATCCACCACTTCTCTCCATCTCATTATTACCACCCTAACTTAAGTCAGAACTATTTTTTTGGCTGGACTACTGCAGGCACCCTCTAACTGGTCTTCCTTCTGCTGCTTTTGCCTCTCTACTGTCAATTTGCCATACAGCATCTACTGTGGTCCTTTTAAAACCTTAATCAACCCACTCACTTTTCAGCTTAAAACCCTTTAAGCCAGGGGTGGGGAACCTTTTTTCTGCCAAGGGCCATTTGGATATTTATAATATCATTCTTGGACCATGCAGAATTATTACCTTAAAAATTAGCCTGCTATGTTTGGTCAAACATTTAATTAACTCACCTCTAAGGCCTTGGCAGGGCCAGACCAAATAATTTCACAGGCCTTACACAGCCTGCAGGCTGGACGTTCCCCACCCCTGCTTTAAGCAGAGCAGTGACATGATCTGGGTCCTGCTGATTGCCCAGATTTCCACCTGGCTCATCATGTTTTAGGCCATTGGCCTTAAATAGGCCAAGAGTTCAACTACCTCTGGGCTTTTCATTTGATTCTTCTGCCAGGAATGCACTTCCTCCCATTGACTCATTCCTGTACTTCAGGCCTCAGAGAGCTCGTCTGACAATTACCCTCTTATTTTCTTTATAGAATTTCTCAAAATCTATAATTAACTTTTTTTTTTTTTTTTTGGCGGGGGCGGAGGGATTCCCCCTGCTAGAATGCAAGCTCTATGATGCATCTTTTCTGATTTGTTTACCAGTATGTCCCAAGCCTCGAGTGTAGCACAGGGCCTGCCACATAATGGATGATGAATGAATGGTACAGCAGCTAAATGTGGATTATAACTTAAATTTTCTAATTTGTATTCCAATAATCATCATGGTACTTCAAATAAAAATACAGAGATAAAAAAATATTGATACCCAAGTAACCCCCTCCCTCTGCCAAAACATGTGTGTGTGTATGCATACATATTCATTTCCTCCTCAAACATTATCGAGGGCTTCAACATAAGTGAAATGACACTTGCCTTTAAAATAAATAAAAGGATACAGGCCAAAATATACAACTAACCATAAGTCAACTGCTGTGATATAAGCAAGTGTGATTAAAGCATAAAGAACAGAGAGTTAACCCCCAAAAGAGAAACAACATATTCTTAGGAGCTACCTAATGTATTAGTGAGCCCTGGCCCTGACTCCTCTGAGGGCTTTCTAGTAAACTAATGATTCTGTTCTCTTTCCAGTTGGCATTTTTTAACATCCCCTTGATGGCTTACCTGTGTTGGAGCTTGCTGCAGCGGTGCTATGGTCACAACTTCAGGTCTCATCTCCATCAAGGAAAATACTTGAAAATTATACCTGTTTACCTTCTTGTGTTACTGCTATACATCTGGCAGATTTATGCCTGCTACTTTCTTCAGAGGACATATGGCACTCTAGCTTTTTTCTTCTCCCCTTTGCGGACCTGGTTGACACTGTTGACACCTGTTCTCATTCATCGTGTATGGACACTGAACTCCAAGGAGCTTGTAACCTTTACAGTGCAGTTAAAAAGCCACCTGAGCTCCTGAAGGCCATGTCTCGCCATCTACCTCTGTCGCCCAGGCCTCTGCCCCAGCAGCAGGTGGAAGGCCAATATTGATTGGCCAGCTTCAGGGAGCTGCTGCTCCTTGGCTGCCTAGGAGTTGGGGTGATTACCCACTACTGATTCCTGCAGAATGGACTTGCAGAGGAGTCTCTAAATGATGTTATGACTCCTTCCTTTCCCAAGAAGGCTAAGGGTTGATTTACTTCTGTGAAGGGTAAAGGACAGGGGCTGGGTGTGTATGGGTGTATCCGTGGCCCAGTGTGTTTTTAGGGCTAACTCATGTAAAATACTGAGCACAATGTCTGGAGCTCAGCAGTCAAGGGTGCCACTTTAGAGTTGGAGAACCAGTGTGAACTTGGACCTGACCCTGACTACCCTTGCACTATTAGCTCTCAGTCTGCTTTAACCCCAGGCTAGGGCCTCTGTGTCTTCAATGGGGGAGGGGGAGTTTCAACCAATCAAATAAATGAATGACAATAAGAAATAACTCCTCCCAGCCGCTGTGGCTCAGTTGGTTATCCTGTGCACCAAAAAGTCCTGGGTTGAATTCCCAGTTGGGCACATGCCCCTGTTGCAGACTCCATCCCCAGTAGGGGGCATGCAGGAGGCAGCCAATGGATGTTTCTATCTCCCTTGCCCTTGCTCTCTCTCTTAAAAAAAAAAAAATCAATAAAAACATATTTTTAAAAAATGTAAATAGCCTGGCCAGTATGGCTCAGTGGTTGAGTGTAGACGTAGACTTATGAACCAGGAGGAGGTCACCGTTTGATTCCCGGTTGGTCAGGGCACAACAGGGTTGCAGGCTTGATCCACAGTTGGGGGGTGTGCAGGAGGCAGCCGATAAATGATTCTCATTATTAACGTTTCTCCCTCTCCCTCTCTGAAATAAAAATAAAAAAAGGAAATAACTCCGCGGGGCGGACCATGGGAGGCATGGCCTGACCTCTGGGGCGGGGCAGGGCTGTTTGTTGCCGGAAGGAACCGGCTCTGTGACGTCCGGAAGTGGAGCGGGGCCGCAGTGCGGCTCGGGCGGTTGCCTTGGCGTCTTGTCTGCAGGCCCCAGGCCATCTACTGCGATGGCGAGCGCTGCTGCCCCTGCAGTGCCCACCCCGGCTCCGCCTTTGGAGCAGCTCCTGCATTTAGCCGGCGCTCTGCGGTTACTCTTGCCCGGAGTGCGGGGTGAGCTGACGCAGTTGGGACGGGCGACCCTAGGGACGGGCTTGGGTCGGGAAGAGGCCAAGCTGTGGCGGGGACCGGGCGGGGGAGGCGAGGAGGGGGCAGGGAGGCCGGGCGGAGGAGGCGGGGGCGGAGGCGGCTCGGGTCACCTCTGCTCTTCCGCCACCGCCTGCTCGGCGCGTGCCCCACACCCACCCAGTCGGCGAAGCCCAGGAGACCACCAAGGAGTTCAGCCGGGAGACGTTTTGGAGAAGACTCAGTGAGTGCCTTTCCTGTTGGATACTCGCCCCCCCCCGCACCCCCTTCTTCCAGCGACCCGCCTGGCCCCTCCCTCCGCACCCTCCCCCCCCCCTCATCCTCTCTGCGGGGTGCCTCGCCATTACCCACCCTCGGCACCTCAGAGGTTGAAATATTAAACACTGATTTTTGGAGGTGTTTTTGAGACGTCTCAGCCGGTAAGGGTGGAGAGGGAACGCTTTATCTTTAAAGTCCGTGCAGCAGGTGCAGCCTTATCCTTTTGGCACTGACTTTGGCTCCTGCCTGCTCCGCTGTCACCCCCAGATGAGGCAGCTGTGAAAGTGTCCAGGGAAGCCACGACTCTGACTGAAGTCTTCTCTCGACTTCCACTGCCACGGCCGTCCTCACAGGTGGGCTTTAATTTCCCATGCCGCCTCGTTATTCCTTGTAACCCTCTCATCATCTTCCCACCTTAGACGCTCAGCCAGGGGATTTATTCTTACCTGTCAAGTGAGACTGCAGTTCTCACCTCACAGGATTGTTTTGAGGACCACATTGCCACGTGCAGTACCTGGCATGGAGTAGGCTGGTCTTCTAAATAGTATTGGTTCAACTTAAAGTTCATTCTGGTTATTTCCTTTCTGGTAATTTAAGAACTTGCTGTTTGTTTTCACATATCTGACCCCCATCTAACAGATGAGTAAGCTGGCTCAGAGGCTAGGGTTAAGGTATATATATAAGCAGTGAATTAGGATCTATCGGATGTCTGAGCTATACCTTTTTTGTTATGCTACATCCCTTTTTATATTCAATTTTTATATTTTATCAGTAACAATGTATACAGTATAAAATTTAAAAGATATCAAAGTGTGTTACGAAGTTTATATCTCCGCTCCCCAGTTCCTTTTGAATTATTCATAAGTATTCTATGCATATGCACATTTATGTATATATGCTTGCTTCTTTTTACACAAATGGCAGGATGCCATAAACACTTTTCTGGATCTTTTTAAAAAAAATTAACAATATAGTTTGCAAATTGATTCTCAGCAGCACAAATAAAGTTGCTCATTTCTTTGTAATGGCTGCATGGTATTCAGTAGAGAGCATTTAACTGTAATTCAGGTAACCACTCTTTGTAGACATTTAAGCTGTTTCCAATTTGTAACTATTATAAACAGTGTTGTAAATTGCCTAATACATTCTTGGTATATGTGTGTAGATTGGTAAAAACAAAACAAACACATACACAGCAACAACAAAAACAATTCCAGGAAGTGGAATTGCTAGAACAAAGAATTTATGCATTTAATAACCCTTTATTATAACACTAATGAAAATAAACATGTCAACTGTGACCAAGTATGCTCTATGCCCAGTTTTTCTAGAGCTGGGTATACTGAATTTGGGATAAGTTTATTTAAAAATGGCATACTCATTGCCTTATTTGATTTTCGTAGTTAATAGTTTCATTTTCTTGGTCAGTCTGTATTTCCAGATGTTTTGAAATGGAAAAATACTCTTTTGCTGCACCTACAATGATAAACTCTCTTCCCCTACATAACTAAGAGATGAGGAAATGAGATTAATTATACGAGAGCACTTTAAAAACTCTGTGGAAGAAAGTCAATATTTATTTCAAAGGAAGTTAGCAATATTACCTTGTTTTTCTTACCTGCCAACTCCTTTCTTTCAAATATTCCTAGGACTTGCTGCTAAAATTCACAGCTGGTAAGATACCACGAGGAGGCAGCATACAACTATTTTCTGTACATGCTTGGGTCAGTGGTTTCACTCCGATGGAAAACTGGAATTCAGTTTTATTTGAATTATATATATTTGAATCACAATTGCTTTCTTAGGATCTCAGCATGTTAGTCTTACTGAATAACAGTTATATTTATTTTTAATTACAATTCCATAGGGACTTTCACTTTTATAAAATTATGTATTTGGATGTTGAAGGAATGTCAAATTGCCATAAAAGTTTCTAAACACTCTCAATCACTGTACTTATTTATCCATCTCAGACTAATAAACAGTTTGGGGACTGGCACCATTCTGTAGAGCACATTTTACATAGCACTGGCTTAAAATTTAGCAGCTAAGTGAGGACAAGGAAGATAAGTGAAAGTCAGTGTCTGCTTAGAAGGAAAATAGTCAACACTACATTGTAGAGTCCATTATTACCTTTAGGTATACTGTGATCCTGCTAGATTAGAGGAAGAGAGAGACAGACACCTGGTTAATGGTCTAAGAGGATTGGCAAACTTTTTCTGTAAAGGGCCAGATAATAAATGTTTAGGCTTTGCATGCCAGTGATGCAACTCTGCCCTTGTAGTGCAAACACAACTATAGATAATATGCAAACAAAAGAGTATGACTGTGTCCCAGTAACACTATTTAAAAAAACTGGCAGTGTACCTGATTTGACTCAGGGGTCCTTAGTTGGCCAATTCCTGGTCTAAGATAGGGTGAATAAGTTTTTCCAGCTGTTTCTTTTTCTTTTTTAAAAAAATAAATATTTTTTTTTATTTATTTCAGAGAGGAATGGGGAGGGAGAGAGAGAGAGAAAAACATCAATGATGAGAGAGAATCATTGATTGGCTGCCTCCTGCACTCCCCCTACTGGGGATCAAGCCCACAACCTGGGCATGTGCCCTTGACCTGAATCGAACCCGGGACCTTTCAGTCTGCAGGCTGATGCTCTATCCACTGAGCCAAACCAGCCAGCACTTTCCTGCTGTTTCTTAATGTTTTCTTGAGTTACCAGCTCAGTACCTGGTGTCTGGCTAACTTCTCTCTAGTATGTGATGAGAATAGCACAAGGCCTAATTCATACTAGGACTTCAGAAAGGGTTTGTGATGCTATACCGTTGTCTTCTCTCTTCCAGAGTAGAAGAGTTGACCAGATTGATCTAATCCATTTCCTTTTTCATTCTGAAATTGGTCAACTTCTCATAGGAAGCCCAGAGGCTCTGTGAACAAGTCCATGCTGCCATCACGGCAATTATTGCAGTATACTATTCGCTTCCCAAGGATCAGGGTAAGCCACTGTCACACATAAACATTGGGTAGACCTTGGCTAATATGACAGCTTATGTACTGAAACTTTACCTTTCCCTCAATTTGAGCATGTGATATAGCTTTCTCATAAAATGCAAAGATAACTTCATAATGGAAGTGACCTCTGTAAATAAGCCTTCAGATATAGATGCTGTGTTCCCATCTCCCCTGCCTTGCCTGACTTTAAGGTTTTTCATTCTCACTAGCTCCTTCCTCTCTAACCCAATATACCATCACAGATGCTGGCTAGGTCTCAGCCCCATATGCAGGCCCAGGCTATCCCCAGTCTCCACCCATATTATATCACACCCTATTGCTGAGTTGCCTTATACATTAAGCGGCTTCCATGCCTTTCTTTTTTATTTTTTACTTTTATTGACTTCAGAGAGGAAAGGAGAGGGAGAGAAAGATAGAAACATCAATAATGTGAGAGAATCGTTGATCGGCTGCCTCCTGCACGCCCCCTACTGGGGATAGAGTCTGCAACCCAGGCATGTGCCCTTGACCAGAATCGAACCTGGGACCCACAGGCCAACGCTGTATCCACTGAGCCAAACCAGCTAGGGCCATGCCTTTCTTATAATCAGCACTCGGGAATGGTGGGAAGAGCAAGAAAATGACATGGGGACCTAAGTCAGACCTGTTTTGTGTGGGCACTCCAATTACAGCATGTGGGTGCACATTACCTTAAGTTCTGTAGTGCTTACATCTGAGGAAAGTAGATGTTGACTTCTGGAAAGAAGACCGGGCTGCTTAGTCTTTGGGTTTGGCTACAGGAATCACCCTGAGAAAGCTGGTTCGGAGCGCCACTTTGGACATCGTGGATGGCATGGCTCAGCTTGTGGAAGTGCTTTACACCACTCCAGCTCAGAGGTAGTGATGCCACGGTTCAGTTATTAGTTAGTGGGGTTCCTTGTTTCAGAAAGGGGAAAAGCTCATTTCAACAGCAAAATTGTTGTATAACAGAATAATAACAGGAGGAAGGAGCTCTTTAGGATAGGAACCTAGATTGTTGATATGTCCTTATTGATTCCTTTCCTCAGCCCTGAGAACAATGACCTTATTTCTTGCAACAATGTCTGGGTTGCGTGCCAGCAGGTTCCTCAGATACCAAGAGGTGGGTAAGAGTGGGAAGCGGGCCATTGACTCTGCTGGACAAAGCAGACAGACCTCTCATACTAGCTTCCAGTTTTGTACCATATATGTATTTTAACTTACATAAAGAGTTTAGTCAAATATATATAATTTGTTACCAATATCAAAAGACAGGTGTTAATACTTTCTGCCAGTCTTTTTAGTTCTCATATTTCTTAATTCAAACTCCCCTTTTGCTGTGGATCTGCTGCTTATTGAACACATATGGCTTGTTCTTCTGGTCCTGCCTGCCCCAGGATCAGTATTTCTTTTCTTTAAAAAAAAAAAAAAAAAAAAAGCTTTTACTTATTTTTGAGAGTGAGGGAGAGAGAAACATCAATCAGATCACCTGCTTCCTGCAACCTCCCTATGGGGGAATCGAGCTCACAGCCTGGGCATGTGCCCTGACCGGGAATCTAACTGGTGACCTTTTGGTACATGGGACGATGCCCAACCAACTGAGCCACACTGGCCATGGCCCCAGGTTCATTAATATGGGACACACTGAAGCAGTTATGAGGTAGAACCAACGAGGTCCAAAATTGTGGTCATTTAAGAGGACCACGATGAGAAACACCTTAAAAAGCTTTTTAGCCCCCTGTTTGGATATCCAGAGGATGTATGTGAGAATTTTACATTAAACCACTGGTCTTGTTGCCTGTCCTTGGCACTCCCTTCAAATGGAAACACTGTTGGTTGCCCTTTGCAGACTTTAGAGAATTGTTGGGTTTCTCCTCTAATTTTTTACTTACAGATAACAAAGCTGCAGCCCTTTTAATGCTGACAAAGAATGTGGATTTAGTGAAGGATGCACACGAGGAAATGGAGCGGGTGAGGAGACTTCTATCTTTGCTGGTCATTGGAAGGCAACTGTGACTAGTAGATGAGATTTGGTTATAAAGAGAGGAGATGTCCTGAGCACTGGCTGAGTAAGTCCCAGCCTCACTCCTGTCCTCCATTTCCCACCTGCACCCCATGCTGGTGTGTGATTCAGTACCACTCCCCTGTCCCATTGCTGGACTAGGAGAGAGAGGGTTTATGCAGTGATCTAACTCTGTCACCATTAGGGAAGTAGCTAGCTGAGGTTTGGGACAACTCAGACATGATACTGAAAGTACAACAGGCTTTTTTTTTTTTTTTTTTTTTTGGCATTCACATAAATGGTGGTATGTCTTAGGCTGTGGAAGAATGTGACCCTTACCATGGCCTCATGAATGATGATGAGGAGGACAACTCGAACAACCATGGTGATGAACAGGATGATGTGTTGGGGTGTCCAAACAATCAGGACTCATATTGGTCAGAGGAAGATCAAGAGCTTATAATCCCGTGCCTTGCGCTGGTGAGAGCATCCAAAGCCTGCCTGAAGAAAATCCGGATCTCCGTGGCAGAGAATGGGAAGAAGGACCAGGTGGCCCAGCTGGACGACATAGTGGATATTTCTGATGAGATCAGCCCTAGGTAAGTGTGAGCTCTACTTGAAATAGCTGAGTAGCAATTCTGATATCTGCTTGTGTTGTCACCCCCGTTTTTTTTATTTTGAAAATCTTCAAACCTACAGGAAAGTTGAAAAAGTATTGTAGTGAGCACCCACACATATCCTTCATCTACATTCACTTATTATTCACATTATTTTCTGTATCAGTTTATTTCTCTATAGATAGATGTGCCATTTTACCCCCACTGAACCATTTGAGAGTAAGTTGCAGACATCAGTGACATTTCACCTTTAAATACTTTTATTCTTATTATAGCCAAGAAATTTAACATTGAACAAATTAATATGATCTAACATTCAAATTTGCCCAGTTGTCTCTAAAATACCTCTTACAGAATTTTTTTTTTTTAAATCTAAGGTTCTGTCTTGGTGTCACATTGCATTTGGTGGTCATCCCTTTAGTCTCTTGCAACTAGAATAGCCCCTGTCTTTTTTAGTCTTTTTTTTTAATTGACATTTTAAAAAATCCAATTTTTAAAAAATTGACATTAACAATTTAAAATAATCTTTGTAGAATATCTACAATCTACATTCATGTGACTGTTTTTTCATGATCAGACTTCCAGCGTAAGGATTTTTTGGCAAGAATAACATAGTTGAGTGTTTTGGGCTTCTCATGGCGTCACCTTGACAGTCACATGATGTTAGTTTGTCCTCTTATTGGTGGCACTAAATCCGATCACTTGATTAAGCATTATATGGATGAACCCCTCCTGTACTAGCTATTAAATTGATGAATTGATCATGTCTTCTCCTAGTAAAACAGGGTATATATTATATATGTGTTCAGTAAATACCCGTTGAGTTGATTCTTTATTGGTTGCCCAATTTAAGGAACTGATAGGCATTTCTGGGGCAGTCATTTTCTTACTAGTTTGCATCCTTAGTTGTGTACTAGAAGCCACATAGCTGTGCTTTGTTTCGTTTTTTGTTAATGGTTATTTTCACTTTCTGTCCTTAGTGTGGATGATTTGGCTCTAAGTGTATATCCACCTATGTGCCACGTGACTGTGCGAATGAGTGTAAGTACCTGCATTGATAAACCTAATTGGTAGAATTTTACCAATCACTAGCATTTTCTTTAAGCTGTAGGAAATATATTTGTTACTGTTGTACTATATAGTACAACAGTAATATATTTTCTTACGTGTGTTTGTGCTTGATAAATATTTGCTGAATTACAGTAGCCATGCCCTCTGATAGTACTGTTTTCTGTATCCACCTGGGTAATCATTTAGAAAAACCCAAAGACCTTAGAAAATGCTTCTTTGAAGAGAATGTCTTAATTACTGTAGTGCTTTTGGATCTTCTCAACTGAAGTCACCTATTTCTAATTTCCACTATAGGCAGAAATAAGTGGTTCCAGAAAAAAAGCACTGTTCTAATATAAACACATTATGTGATTTAACCATGGAGGATCAAGTTCTTTATAAAATCTGATTTTATTGTATTCTTTGAAGTCCTGGGTTCTGTGCTAGAGAGAGTTCTATTTTACTTTTATAAACTCAAGTTCTTATCTCTAATGTTATTGAAAGGAGAAGTAAAACTGCCAAATGGCTTATATTCTGTAATCAGATGTATCAATCCTAATCATATTTGATAAATTAAATAGTGGAATTTAGATATATCAAATGTATCTTCACAATATACAAACACCTTGAAGGAGAATAGTATTCTTTGGGGCATTACCTTTTTAAATTTGTATTCACTTTTAAAAAATTGACTTCTTAAAACATAAACATCTTTAGCAATATACCTTCTCAATTACCTTGACTAGAAATATAAAATATGTATTATATATTGATGGCATACATATATCCTCATGTTATCTTATCATTGATGTTCTTAAAATTCTATACATAGATTTTTAAAAAAGAATTAGAATTTAAAAAAGTGTTTTCTTTATTATTGATTTTAAAGAGAGAGGAAGGGAGCGAGAGAGAGAGAGAGAGAAAGAGAGAGAGAGAAACATAGCTTGGTTGCCTCCAATATGCACCCCTTTGGGGGACCATATCTGCAACCCAGGCATGAGCCCTGATCAGAAATCAAACCGGCAACCTTTTTGGTACATAGGACAATGCTCAACTGACTGAGCCACACCGGACAGGGTTATACATAGATTTTTAAAAAGAAAAACATTAGTTGTTTCTACTGTATGTTTAGGACTATCAGAAGCTGGAACAAATTCAGGTTATATTCTTCCTTTTGCTGTTTTTTTTAATTTAAAATATTTTTTAAAATCTTGTAAAAGTGTTGCAGAAACATTATTAATAAGAACTGGATAAATAGTAAAGAATCCAAAATCAGGGTGAGCCCTTACCATAAAAATAAACCTTCTGTTTCTTTTCTAGGCTGCAAAACTTGTGTCTGTTCTCAAGAAGGCACTTGAAATTACAAAGTGAGTATGAGGACTTCTCTCCAAATAGATTTTTGAGAATAAACCTATCCAGCCATTCTCAACTCCCAAACTCCTGTTTGAAGGAGTGGGTATGGAGTTTTCTTTCAACTTCAGTTGTGGAGCAGCTGAGCTTCTGCAGAGAAACTTGCCTTTTCTTAATTTAGTTTCCTCTGTGCTTCCTATTGAAGATATGTTTTCCCTTGACAATATAATAAATTTCATTTCTTTTTTTTCCCCATTCCATTCACAGAGCGAGTCATGTAACCCCGCAGCCAGAAGATAGTTGGATCCCTTTACTCATTAATGCTGTTGATCATTGCATGGACAGAATCAAGGAACTCACTCAGAATGAACTTGAATTATGAGTTTTCAGGCTCATTTGTACTGTCGTCTCTCCTTTTCTTTCTGTCAAAGCCAGGCTCTGATGTCTGCTTTTAAAATGGGGCTAGAATGTTTTCTGGTTTGAAAGGGAGTTTCTGTATATATTTATCAAGAGACACTATTACCAAAGATTGTTGGTTAGGCCAGACTTGGCAATTATTTATAAAACAAATGAGTATGATATATTTTTCTGTGCTAGCTACAAAAGATAATGGCATGATTTTGTGTTCCTGAATTGCCTCCCAGAGATTCCTGGGGAAGCTGCCTCATCCCCTATTTGCAATAAAATATATTATTTCATTGTTAAAGATGTTGACAATCTCAATAAAATATTAACCTGCCAGTGCTTAAATGAGTACTCTTCCAAAGTTTCTTTCTACCAGAAATACAGGTTGAAACTAAAACATTGCTTTCCTTTAGGCTTAAAAGTCTGAAGATCTGATTCTGTTCAGAAGTATACGTAGAACAAAACACTTGACTTTAAAGAAAGTGACTCCAAAGCCCCTCATAGTAATTGAGCATGTTCTATAATACTAGATGCCCGGTGCATGAAATTCATGCACTGGGGAAGGGGGAGTCCCTTAGCCCAACCTGCGCCCTCTCCAATCTGGGACCTGGGACCCCTTGGGGGATGTCTGACTGTTTAGGCCTGATCCCACAGGCAGTCAGACATCCCTTTCACAATCCAGGACTGCTGGCTCCCAACTGCTCCCCTGCCCGCCTGATTGCCCCTAACTGCTTCTGCCTGCCAGCCTGATCACCCCCTAACTACTCCCCTGCCAGCCTGATCGACGCCTAACTGCTCCCCTGCTGGCCCGATCGTCCCCAACTGCCCTCCCCTGAAAGCCCAGTCACCCCCAAATGTCCTCCCCTGCATATTCCCTCTTTATTAGATAGGGTTTTTTCTTTAACATATTGGACAGTCCTAACCGGTTTGGCTCAGTGGATGGAGCGTTGGCCTGTAGACTCAAGGATCCCAGGTTCGATTCCAGTCAAGGGCATGTACCTTGGTTGGGGGTACATACCCAGTGGGGAGTGTGCAGGAGGCAGCTGATCGATGTTTCTCTCTCATCGATGTTTCTAACTATCCCTCTCCCTTCCTCTCTGTAAAACATCAATAAAATATATTTTTAAAAAACATATTGGACCACCTGCAGTGGTCTTGATAAACCAGTAAAAATGTAAACCCAAACTAAAAGTGTCATAAAATAAACTCCTTAAACAGGAATTTCATGAGACCTTGGAAAGGTGATATCATGTGGTTGTTTCTTTTTTTTTCCTTCTCTTTCTTTTTCTTGATGTTTCATCTTTTGTCCTTTCTTTTCTCCTTTTATTCCTTTTCTGTCCTCTCTTTCTCTTAACTTTTCCGTTGGTAGAATCGTCAGTACTTGAATCTGTCTTGCTTCCAGAAGATGAAGAAGAGGGAAACACACCGTCATTTGAAGAAAAAAGATGATCTATGTTGGGATCAGTGGTGTTTCTGGTTTTGCTCTTTTCCCAGTTTGTTTTTCATTTCTGCCACCCGGCATCTTCAGGACTTGTGCGTGGGCACTTCTTATTCATGTCTACAAAACCTCTCTGCCTTGGTGAAAACTGTAAGGGAAAAGGCCTTCCTGGGTGGACTCAAGCCCTGCCCGAGGTGCTGAGGAACCAGGGCGGGGAGCACCTGCCACCGCCGTTGCAGAGCCAACCTTCGGGGTACTCTCCAGTAATGTAATGCAATGTCGCAGTTTGCCTTCAGAAATTAGTTGTTGCTTCCGATGTGAAACCCTCCCTCAGACATTTCCTTTGCAGTTTGTAAAGATTTTAAAACCCATTTACCTCCCTAGCCTGGTCAGAAGTTTCTACCCAATGGGAGAGGTTTGCTGGGCAGCATCGCCCAGATACCTCCCCCCCCACCACCACCATCTCGAATCACTCCACTGGGAGCAAGGGAAGTTCCAAGGTGGACTCCCCTAGGCTGCCAGTGGGGCAGGATCACTCGCCCAGTGGCAGGCGCTTCTGAGGCTGAGACCCTGAGGCTATAGGTGTGTGTGTGGGGGATCGCTCCATGGGGTGTGGGCACCTCCCAGCTGACACCCCAGGCTGCCACTGGGAGGGGATCGCTCCGTGGAGATGTGGCCTCCTCCACATCTGAGGCTGCAGGTGTGTGTGGAGGGGATCACTCCGTAGGGAGTGAACTTGTTTTTGTTTTTTATAAAGGGTCAGGAGGGTCTCTGGGCAGCATTCCGCCAGGCCACTTACGCAGCCAGCTCTCAGTGGCAGCCCTCCCTGGGACTGGGGGACTCAGGCGGGCCTGAAAGGACTGGGCGCTGCCATCTTGTGGCTATGGGCATCACCATTTTGTCACAGAGTGATGGTTAATTTACATATTACTCTTTTATTAGATAGGATCATTATTCTTATTGAGTCCTTCTGAATATTATTACAGGTCATTCCACGCCTCTAAAATTATTTTGTGGTATTGAGTTCATTTGTTAAGTTTGTTCACCTTATTGAACCAGATTTGTTTTTCTTACACATACCTGTATTGTTTTCTGTTATATATTACGGGTCCCCAGATATAAATACAAAATTCAAAGCAAAATAATTTTAATTGACCTTTTAGAGAGAGGAAGGGGGGAAAAGTGAAATATCAATATATTGCCTCCTGCACATGCCCCAACTAGCAGTCGAACCTGTAACATGGGCATGTGCCCTGACTGGTAACTGAACCCACCATCTTTGGTGAACAGGATGACATTCAAACCAACCAAGCCACACCGGCCAGGGCTAAATAGAAAATTTTTATAAACCAAAAAATTTTAAATGTATAAACTTATATAATTTTAAGTGTCTCTTTAGTTAAATCTTTTGCAAAACCATCACCATTTTATTATAATTTTGTATCAGCCTGGAAGATTACATATTGGAAACAAGGTAAACCTGTAGTTTTGCATATTCTGGTGACCTGACTTGGGCCTTATGTATTTACTGTAGTCTCAGCAACCTCTTCTCCCAGTTCTTTTTCTTGTGTAGGTGTAATTCATCCCATCCGCCCTTCTGATGTCTTAGGAAGAAGCAGCAACAGTAGCCATTCTTTTGAGCACTAGTGAGTACTTGGCATTGAAATTCCTAAGGCAAGAGTTTTAATTTTCCTTTATAAATTGCCATTCTGTATATTTAACAAATGTCATAAAGAAAAAGAACTAAATTCAAACTGAGAAAGTGCCAAAGCAACAAAATAATGTGAACAACAACAACAAAAAATCATTACTTTGTACAAAAGGAGTTCAGTTTTTTTATTCTTTCTTACAAGACCTATTTTCTATATACGTAATAATTTTAATATTTCTCTACTAGACCAAATTCAAGTTATTAACATCAGACTTTAATTGTGGGATACTTAATACATATAGAACTCTCATAAAACTTATCTATAGCTGAATCTAGGAGATCACTCTACTCTTAGATCCTATGTTCTGTATTTTACAACTTTGTTCAGTCATCTTTGAGACTTTAAGGATAATGGTCAGGGATAGCATCAATCAATGTAATATTAGGATTATCTAAAAATTTCATTTTTAGCAATTTCAAAAATATATGATTTAAATGTTAGGTTCTTTTCCTTACTTATAAGTTAATGAATGTGTTAGTGAACACTAAAATGGTTATGAAAATCCTGAACCAGAAAAATCTGAAATGTACTCATCTGAGTACTTTTTTAAAGATCTCCTTTTATCATTCAAGCCCAGTAGATTCTAAGTCAACTAGTCTTCACAGCTGCCTTAAGCTGGAATGATAGAAATGGATGTCTTTTCTGTTGATTTCTGGGAATCTAGTTTTGTTCTTGGTCACTCTTCTGCTCAATTTGAATGGGGATTCATTTGTCTGGTAAGCAAAGTTTCCCTTCCAGCACATTTGGTTTTAGAGCACAGATACAAGAGGGTGGTGGGGGCAATGATGCTGGAGCTGGTCGTTTAAGCTGCACGTTCAGGGGCTACCACAGTGACACTTCTGTAGTTGGTTAGGTTCTGGAACATGTTGCAGTCCATTTCCACGTTGAGCCGCTGGAGCCCCACCTTCACCGGTGTGAACCAGAATTGGGTGCACAAGGTGTTTCCAGGCCGCACGGGACCTAATCTGAAATAAAGGAAAAGGCAGGTGCTAGTTCTGTTCCAGATTGATTGTTTTGCTGGCCCCAGCGACTCTGATCCTTTCCTACCTGAAGAGGTGGATCGTGACCTAAGTACCTTGCTGTTGAAACAGGAGGTTTTAAGGGGGTAGAAGATGGGAGCCTCCCTATGGTGAGCAATTTTATGGTTGAGAAGAGAAATCCTATTCTAAGGGCTTCCAAGCTGCATCTGTTATTTCTTTTATCACCTGTGACTACAGTCTGGTCCCAGTCTCGGTAACAGTATTGGGGTATGTTTGGAGAAGTTATAGCTTTGGGACCCTCACACTGCTAAATACAGTGGGTATGGCAGGTGTATTGAGATGTCAATATGCCAACAGGTGGTGACTGGAGCCCTATCAGCAGCTTCCTGGCCTGCCTGTGGACCTTATGGTGACTGAGGGAATGGTACAGATTTTCTTTGAGGAGCTTTGCCCCACAATTGATCTGGAAGACCACAAAAGTCTGTTTAAATGTTGGCAGTCCCTCCTCTAAACTTATTGGCAAGAATGACTCATTGAGTTTCATGAGGCTGAGGCAGTGGCTCAATACTAGACAACCTGTCAGGGACCTCAGGGATGGTGCAATAGTCATTGTGAACTCTAAACTATATACTGTGTTATTCAGCGAAGGAGGTAGTGGACATAGTGAGAGGAGAGATGATGAAAGAAGATACTTGCAGCATTTAAAACCAACAAGGGACTAATACCTAGACTATACAGGCCACTCCTACAAATCAGCGAGGACAAAAAGGGGGAACACTAAAAGAAAAGTGGTCAAAGACCTTTAGAAAGGAGTAAATGGAAAAGGCTAATAAACACACGAAGAGTTAAAACAATCATGAGATATTACCTTTTTCCATTAGACTGGAAAAAAGAGAAAGTTGAGTATTGCCATGAATGGAGGAATAGCAGGAATATAGAAACTGTCATGGAGTGCTGGAGGGAGTGAGGCTTCTGCAGCCATTCTGCAAACAAAGCTGATAGTACCTGGTCAAACCAGGGCACATCCTATGACTCAGCAATTCTATTCCTGGGCATATATCCTTTCCTTGCCCACCAAAGTTTCAAACAAGTACATAAGGGGACATGTGGAGATGTTCGTTGCAGCATTATGTGTGGTGTCTGAGAGTTGGAGGTACTCTGGGTGCCATCACTATGAAGTAGAGTGGTAGGTGGCAGGGGATATGCAGTGTGTATTATGTAGCAGAAACAATGGACTGGATATATGTGGATGAGTCTTAAGAACATAGATCTGAGTGAAAAGTAAGAAAAAGAATTAGACATGACATCACTTATACAATTTAAAAATATAAGCTCAGGCCCTAGCCAGTGTGGCTCAATTAGTTGGAGTGCTGTCCTGTGCACTGAAGGGTCACAAGTTCGATTCCCAGTCAGGGCACATAGTCAGCTGTGGGTTCAATCCCTGGTTGGGGCATGTGCAGGAGGCAACTGATCAATGTCTCTCTCACATCAATGTTTCCTTCTCCTCCCTCTCACGCTAAAATAAAAAAAAATAGAGGCTCATGAGGCAATAGTGCACATTTTATACATACTAACAAAATGATAAGTGTGGTTGGAATGGGAGTCGGGAATAAAGATAAAAGAATATTGAAACAAAATTCAAAATTGTGGTGGGCTTTAGTAGAATGCATCTTTCAAGAGGCAGCCTCCCTGTGATGTTCTCTAGTACCCAGTCCTAACCCTGTCACCTTCACTCACCAACAATATTGAGGCTCTCCCTGCATGACAGGGCAGCAACCAGGGTCAGGTGGGTGCCTAAGGAGTACACAGCCTCCCTCACTACTGTCCCCATGGGATGAGATAGGCCCTAACCCCTTAGTTCTAGCAGGGCATATTTGCTTTGTCTCCATGAACACACCAAAAAGACAGTTATTAACCTTGGGTCCAGTGTTTCTGACCAGTTGAGATGTGTCAGTGGGATGAGAAGCGTGTGGTCTCTTACCTGTAGCTCCTCTCTCTGTGAATGAGCCCCCTTCCGAAGATGGAGATCACACAGTCCTTCATGGGAGCATCCAGGGAGTTATGGATGCTGACTGAGGCAGTAAGAGGCTGATATTGCTCTGCTGCCTCTGGCATCTGTGGTAAGAGACACAGTTACTCCATCCCCTCCTGGGCACCCTCCCTGTACCCTCCATTACTCTCCTATCTCTGCCACCCTGACCCAAACACCACAGCTGACTTCTTTACCCCTCTACCTGGTCTTCCTGCATTTACCCTCACACCAGATCCATCACAGACCGTCTCTGATGGTGCGTCTCCTCCACTTAGAGACCTTGGAGGGTTTCCCATCGTCTCTGGAATGAAGCTTCAGTTGGCGTTCAGAGCCCTTCATGGTCTGACCCCAACCCACTTCTCCAACCTTATTTGTTCTTCCCTTGACTAAACAACATTCAAGCCACATCGGGTGCTTTCCATCCCAGCACACCCCTCAGGCTCCTTCCTTTGGGCCTCTTCTACTTGCAATGGCCTTCCCCCACCTCTGCATTGGAAGCTTACCCATTTTTCCCAGTATAAATGCCACCTTCTCCACGAAGTCTTCCTCCAACTAATCAGATGGAATTAATCCCTGTTACTTCACTTGTCCCATAGTGACTCTGCGGCTCTATTAAAGCATTTACATAGAAGACCAACATTGTGTCTCCCTTACGCAACTATACCCTCTTTAAGGGCATGGACCAAATTGCATTAATTTTGGCCAGGGTAGACATGGAAAGATGACTGGATCAAGAGCCGTAAGTCTCTAAAATGCCCCATTATGATGATCTTGGGCATATTGCTCTCTAGGAGAGTTTCCTCATCTGAATAATGGGAACAGTTCCACCTCACAGGACTTTTGAATGAAAAGAAATGAGGTGAAAATACATTGGCCTATGTATAAAGTGCTAAATAAACACAGGCTATTATTATCCCTATAAGTATGGAGGCAACAACTGGGGAGAACCAACCTTTACTTAACCACATAAGAGGTTGGAAGATTTAAACCTGAATAGCACATGTAAGAAACCATCTCAAGAAAAGGAGCTCTCAACATAGCATTTTCCGGTAATCCTGCAGCAGTCACCTGCACTGAAGTGTGATGGCCTCTGATTCTTTCTGAAATGGCGACCTGAGTAGTAAGTAGCACATGAGAGCAATTTGGGGAAAGACTGGTGCCTACCTCAATGGCAAGGTGTGGTCTACCAATGGCGATGTCTTCCTGAGCAAAGCAGCTAAGGCTGGACTCAGAGTGTGTTGCCACAGCGGTAAGTCTGAGGAAGCTGTTCTCAGGTGGGCTTTGCTCAAAATGGGAGCAGGACAGGCTGGTGGTGATTCTCCTAACTGAGATACGTGACAGAGGAGTCAGTGCAAAAAGCTGAGTGTGTGTGCCCCAGAGATAAGCAATGGTTACACTCAGAATGCAGAGGAGTCAGGATCTCGCTGAAGCCAGAAAGGAGCCTCATTCCTCACAGCAATTTCAAATTTAAACGCATCCAAGAACCCACCCCTCACCCCCATCACCACCTTCACTAACACTTTTGGCAGACTACCTCCTTGTGGTTGTGGACACAGTCCCTGTGAGCTAGAACAAGTTAAGCTCTCTTGGCCTCAGTTTTTTTGTCTAATAATAATACCTACCTGGTGGGATGGCTTGTGTTAAATGAGATACTGCAAATGAAGTACTTATCTCAGACCCTGCCACACATCCTATATAATAAAAAGCTAATATGCAAATTGACCGAACAGCGGAACAGCAGAACGGTCGCTATGACGTGCATTGACCACCAGGGGGCAGACACTCAATGCAGGAGCTGCCCCCTGGTGGTCAGTGTGCTCCCACAGGGGGAGCTCCGCTCAATGACAAGCCATGCTGATGGCTGTGAGCGCTGACAGCTGCGAGCGCAGCGGTCACCCAAACCTGAAGCACCCCCCTAAAACACACACACATACACATCTATACACAACATATTCACAAGTCCAATCTATAATTTCCTTAATATATTTTCATTTGAAGTGCTGATAGTTTAGTTTGTCCTTCATTTATTGATTATCACAAAAACCTTTCAATTTCTAATCCAGTGCTTCTCAACACTGGGTGCACATTAGAATGATATGGGGAGCTTTATAAAACAATCCCAATGCCAGGCCATACCTCAAATCAGTTATATTAAACTTTGGTGATGAGGCCCAGGTATCAGTATTTTTACAGTTTCCCAGGTGCATCCAAGGTTGAGAACCACGATTCTAATATGACCCCTTCTATTCCATTCTCCCAAAAGTTCTTTTTAAAAAATGAATTTCTGATCATGTTGACCCCTGGCTCCCCATTGCACAGAGAACAAAACTCAACTGCTTAGCATGACCTCCAAGCTCCTGCATGCTCTGGCCTTGTCCAGCTCTCACCACACCCCCTCCCCCCGCACTGCTCCCCTCCTCTCCCCACCCCCTTAGAAGGGGAACATGATAGAGAGAGTGGAGAGTGGGGTGGTGATTAGGAGACTGTTGCAATAATGTAGACAAGATCTATTCCATTGATTCTATCTTGCCTACACATTGAAATCACCCAAGGATTTATAATTAAAAAAAAAAAATGTTTGGCTCCAACCATGGAATTTCTGATTTAATTGGTCTGGGGTGCAGGCTGAACATCAAATGTCCCTAGGTGATTCTGATTGTAGGAACATTTGAGAACAACTGCTCTTGTCCAGGAAATTTCAACCCTAGAATAACATGGGGAGTTTTTAAAAAAAATACCAATGCCTGGGCCCCACCCCAGACCAATTAAAGAAGAATCTCTGGGAGGACGAACCTGCACACGTCGTTCCTCTGCCGGGAATGCCTGTGACTCACGTTTCTGTCCATCACTGTCCTGCTCACCCTTAGGACCCAGTGCTGCTTGATTTACTTGGCGACAGCCTTGTGCTCCTCCAGCCTATGCAATGCTCCCCTGCCATTCTATTCTGTTTACCTTGCCTAACACTTCTTACACTGCTGCTAACACCAGGAGCTAGAAGCCACCCATTGAGGCCTGCAGGGGGAGCCTTAAGGCTGCAATTTGCCCAGGGTGGGAACTGGGTGTCTGGGCATCTGGCAGGGCCATAGAGAGTTACCCAGGTTGGCGCTGAGCGTAAGGTGCAGCTTCTCCCTCCAGAGCTCAGCAGCAAGGACGCCATGGTAATACACGGCCTGCACCCCAATTGCCAGCCGCACAGCCTTCTCCTGGTCACTGGGGTTAACCAGAGTCACGGAGAACTGGGCATCCCCTCCCAGGGGAAGGAAACTGGGTGCTTCCAAGAACAGGTACAGAGGATCAGCAGTCTCGAGACTGGGAGGATGGATGCCGTTGTCTTCCCCATGCTCCAGTTTCTCTTTCTGGACTCTCTCCAGCACCTCTTTTTCTTCAAGCGATCCTGAAGAACAGGAGAAACAAAGCAGGCCTCTTACCCAGCAGGTATAGGCCCTTCTAATAAAAGCCCAGGATTAAGATTTATTTACCCACGGCTGCTCAAATGTCAAAGTCACAAGAACTTTGCAAACCTCTAAGGACATATTTAGCTTAAAAAAAAAAAAGTCTGTGTTCAGCACAGACACAGCATGTCCCTTCCAAGTCACTCAAGGACCGAGTTCTTTTTCAAGTGCCATGAATTTGCCCCTTGAACAGCTGGGAGAGCCAGCCTTTGGACAGTTCACACTGTCTCTGAGGGCAGTTTGGAAGAGACTTGAACCTTCCTAAGTGAAGGAGTTTGAACTTATTCCAAGGGCAATGGGGACCATGGAATGTTCTGGAGCAGGGGTAGTAAGATAATTATACTGGTGTCTTAGAAAGCTCATTCTGGAAATGGAAAGTTTGGAAATGGCATAATGATGGAGAGACTACAGGCGGGGGTTCAGTTAGGCGACCACTGGAATATTGTGGACAAGAGATGACAAGGCCCTGGGTTACCTATACATAGTGGGGAAGGAGATGAGGAGACACATGGGAGAGTAATGTGAGGCGGTGAAGGGGAAAAGACGAGAGTGCAGGCCTTATTATTGGAACAAATAGGTAGACAGTAGTGCCATTAACTAATATGGAGGGAGGAACCGGTTAAGAGGGATTGGATAAGCAGGAGAGAGGAAGAACATCTTTTGGCAGCTGGGTTTAGTAGTAAGTGTGTTGTTTTGCAGCAAAATTGGGGGCAATTTTGCCCCTCAGGAGACATTTGGGAATGTCTGGAGACACTTTTGTTTGTCACAACTGGTGGTGGTGGAGATTGAGGATGGAGGGGTGCTGGCAGCTAGTGGAGAGAGGTCAGAAATGCTGTACAGCCCCTCACAACCAAGAGTTACCTGGCCCAAAATGTCAGTATGACAAGGGGGTGTTGAGAAATATGGTGGGGAAAGAACTGCAACTCTCCATGGCCTGCATCCCCCCTCTTTTGCTATTTCAGGAGCTGAGAAGCCTGGGGCCCTCCCCTGGCCAGTACCTTCAGGATACTTGTAGTTCTGAGTGATGTCCTCACAGCGGTCACTGCCCACACCTTTGGTGCTGATGTTGCGGCCCACATACTTAGTGTTGGAGTTGGTCAGCGCCAGGGTCCCATCCTCACAGCACTTCCAGACCACGCACGAGGCATTTACTGAGGCAAAAACGTCTGCTACTCCAGGGGTCAGCCCCAGGGTCCCCTCCTTGACCGCTCTGACAGGGACCAGATCACAGGCCTTCAGGACTAAGGGAGAGAAAGGTCAGTGGGCAGCAGGAGCCACACCCAGACCTCTGCTTGGGTCAGACCTCTATAACCTCAGTTCCCATCCTAGACCCTATTTTCCCTCCCTGGCGATTAAGGTCAGAGATGGGCACTAAGCATGCAGAGTTTCTAAGAGGGCATGCAGAGGTGAAACAATGTTTAGTGACAATAATGTTGGAATGGTCTGTGGCAGGAGCCCTCTCAGAAACTGGACAGGTAGAACCCCAGAGAAACATAGTACACAGGGGTTCCTAAGCCAGCTTTGCTATGGATGTGATAGGAAAAGGTCACTGTTCTGTTGCTGGGGAAGGAAGAACCATCTTTTTATGGATCCTAAAGACCTTTTCTGAGCTTAAATCCAGATTCCTTCTATGAGCTTGAACCTATTTTGATACCCTCTTCATCCATACCCAGAATCTCAGAAGCCCCATTACAAGCCCCTGACCCTGCACATCTACCAGCTCCCTAAGACCCTCTGCTTTTCAATGAGGCCCAGCTCTCTCACCTGTTGCTCTGAGGTGGGGCTAGTCTCCCCACAGCCTTGGGCTGAGATGGCTGACACCTTTGTCCCCTTGAGCCCACTGGCATCAGGTTAGCATTCTGCCAGCCACTATCACTTTCTCCACTTTTCTTGCTTTAGAGAATGCAAACCCCTTTTGGACCACCTGTTGTTCCTGTTTCCTCTCCAATGGACTCCTGCAGCCAGGCACTCTGTGCAGGCCATGGTGGTCCTGAGCCCTCCCCCCCCCCCCCCGCCGGTTTTACCTGCACCTCCCTTAAGAGCACTTGGGTACAGAATCTGCCATCCACCATAACCCTGGGTCAAATCAGGCCGGGTCATCCAGCACTCTGTGGAAGTCTGGAAGATCCTGAAGGTAGCAAAAGAGCCATTTAAGTGTAAAAAAAGAGTCCCGAAGAGGTTCTAGAAATAGCAGTTGCTGTTGTCATGGGGATGGGAGTTGCTGTGTATCATAAAAGTGGCTGTAACACCAGGAAGGAGCGTGCAAGCCACGACTGACCCTTAGTGTCCTGCCTCCTCTCGGTGCCTGGGCCACTCGGGGTGGTGGGTTCCCATGGGGTTAGGCCCCAGGTTTGGAGCCCTTCCAGTCTGAGACTTCCTCCCCTTGGGCTGCTCACCAGATTCTGCCTCTCTGGCCTTCTCCATTCTGAAGGCCCTCCTCATTGTAGTACTCATCCACCAGCAGGCCCCCGCCCGTGCCCTGGGCGGAGGAGAACGTGGTCACAACACGCGCAGGGATCCCCAGAGACCGCAGCACTGCGGGGGGGGGGGGGGGGGAGAAGAGGCGGAGTCAGCGGGTGCCACGGGGCCTGGTGGGGGGTGGGGGGTGGGGGTACGGCTAGTGTTTTCAGGGTCTCTTTTGGGCAGGCACGGTCGTAAATGCCAGGTGACAGCGTGGAAAGAGGAGGGGCACATGCACCGGGAAGTTAGAACTGGCACCAGGCACAGGACCTCGAAAGGCCAGGAAATGAGGTGCTCAAGGTCCCTGGCAGGTGGAGCACACCGCAGGGGCGCCGCCAGCGCTGCGGACGTGCTGTACTGGGGGAGCGGCAGGGGGAGTTTCGGGGTGAAAGTGAGATTGGGAGCAGAGTTCCCCAGATGGGCCCCACTTTGCTGAGCGGGAAAAGGAGCGGAAGCTGGTCAGGAGGAGCTGCCCTGAACAAATACCGGTTTCTTGGCCAGATGGTGCCGCTGAGCCCGTTATGGGTGCGAAGGAGGTGAGGCAATGCGGCGGGGTGGGGGCAGCACCTGCTTTTGGAGATGTCTCTCCCACAGGGGGGCTACAGGGCAACCCGACAGGAAGACACTCTGTCCGGTGGTCCAGGTGAGCCTGATCCATACCTGTGCAAGCAACAGCGGCCAACACCCAGGCCTGACCATCATACACAGGCCGCCCGCGGCCCGTGCACCACTGCCGCAGGATGGGCACGCTGCCCCTGCGCTTGCTCAGCAAGGCCCCCTCCTGGGCAGCCTGGGTCTGCGGGGTGGGCAGGACACTCTTCTCCTTGAGAGCATGCAGCTGTTTGGGGAAACACGTGGCTGTTATGTGAGTCCCAGTATGGTCAGCTTCCGGGGCGGGGTGGGATGGGGTGGGGTGGCGGTGAGGGGGTGAGATGAGGGTGAGAGGGTAAAGTGGGGTGGGGAGTGAGCAGGTCTCATCGCAGTTTTCCAAGGGTGGTAAACAGACTTCCGCATCAGAATTCCTGGACCATGTTAAACCTGCATGTTGCACACTAGCTCACTGGGTTATAATTTTGGGGGGTGGGGGGGGTGGGAGGGGAGGCGCTGGGAGGAGTCCAGGAACCGACTTAAAAAAAAAAAAATATATATATATATATATATATTTTTTTTTTCCAGAAAAGAAGGGAGGAGGGAGGGGCAGAGGGAGATAGGAAATTAATGATGAGAATCATTGATCCGCTATCTCCTACACGCCCCCTACTGGGGATGAGCCTGCAACCCCCGTATGTGCCCTGACTGGAAATCCAACCTCCTGGTGCATAGGTCCACTCTCAACCACTGAGCCCATCCGGCTGGGCAGGAATCCACCTTTGTAACAAGTCCCCTAGAAGCCAGAAGTTTGCGACCACACTGGCAAAGAAAGCCACAGGGCAGCGTGGGAGTGGCCCCCACTAGGGCTGGGTTCCCTGCTCCTTCACTTGCCTGGCCCTGATTCCTTTGAGGGTGTTGGCCCTCCTATCCCACCCTTCCTCCTCCTCACAGGCTAGCTCTGCCCCTCACCACATCTTCAGAGGGGGGTCCAGTGGCACCAGAGGAAATGGGGACACATCACTCCTGTGAAAGGACTTTTAGGAACAACTGGAAAGCACCAAGCTGCCATCATGGTCTGCATGTCCTTAGGAATAATTTACAAATAAAACCAAGTCCCTCTGACAACTTAGCCACTGAGTAAGATGGACCCCATTCCCTCCCAGAGACCTAGGCCTCCAGTTTGGGCTGGGGGAGGGGTGCTCTGAGGACATCCAGGCCAGGTTTAGTCCTGGAGGATGATACCTCCCTTTGTCTCCCCCCCTCCCCCGTGGCTACTGTCCTCCTCTCCATACTCATACCCTTCTCTAGGAACTACCCCCCACACTCTGGGAAGAGGGCACTATTTGTGTTTTGCAGGTACTCAGGGCTGGGGGTGGGGTGGGTGGGGCGGGCAGGGCAGCTCTTTTAGAGGGCTCCCGCTTCCCCTCCTCTCACTCACCACTGCGCCCAAAATGCGGGCCACATGCGCAGGGTTGCCCCACTCCTCCACTTGCTCGTCCAAGCTCAGCAAGTCCAGGCTGAGGTCCAAGACATCCCCCTCAAACTGTAAGGACCACACAGAGCAGTGATGAAGGGTCCCCATCCCACAGTTCAGCCCCAGCACCTTGTCCTTCTCTTAGACTCAGGCTTCCCTCCTTCCTCCCTTGCCTTGTTGTCCCCCTCTGCCCCTTGATCCCTGTGCCTGGCAGTCCAATCCTCTGCCTGTTCTGTTATTCGACTCTCCCGATAAGGTGTGAATGCGTGAAGACCAGGCTGTGTTGTTTCCATTCCTTTCTATCTTTGTCCATTTAGTGCACTCCTACTGCTCCTGCTAGCACTGGCCCACGTGTGGAGGATGCCAAGGCAGCTCCTGCTCTTGAAAAGCCCACAGTGAGCAGTGGAGGGGGACGCGTAGCCACTTAGACTACAGATCTCAGCAACGTGGCCAGGGCTCGGGGAGAGATGCCAGCGCAGAGCAGAGAGCACAGTAGAGAGATTCACTCTGCCTTTGGGGCTGAGGAAGGCTTTCAGAGGGTCTTAAAAGATGAGTAGGAGCTTCCCAGGTGATAACGAAGGGAAGCTATTCCAGGTGGGGGGAACGTTCAGCCCGCATGCCCAGGGGCTGGCTGGTCAGGAGCTGGAGCATGGGTGGCTCTCGGGGAAAGGAAAGCAGTGGCCTGGCTGGGGAGGGTCTGTGTGTCATGCAGGGGACTGGTTTATATCCTGTAGACAGTGGGGGTTTAGCAGAAGGCTTTGACTGGTGTGATCATTAAGAAGACAACTCTGGGAGCTGTGGAGGATGGTCTGATATGGCCCTGAGGAAAGAGGTTCAACATGGCTGAAATTTCCTAAACATGTTGCCTCACGACCAGGGGCTTTTGGACCTGCCATTTCTGTCTGGCCTGAACACTAAAGGTTATGGGGCAAGCACTGCCCCTTCCCCTTCCCCAGAGGCCCCTGTACCTGGCCAAAGTCCCAGGACTCTTCCTGGATGCAGTCAGCCGTGCCCAGGTAGAGGAGGCCGTTTTGGTTCAACAAGTACTCCCAGCGCTGAGCCTCATTCTCCAGGAACACAGCATCCTCTGGGGAGGGGCAGGCAGGAATGAGGGTCTGTGGGGTGCTAGGCCTGCCCTCCACGTCCTGGCCTCTGCCCTCCCTGCCCAGGTCACTTGGGGCTGTACGTCTCCCCTTCAGCTCTGGGCTTAATGAGGACTGAGGGAGGACTTCCTCTTTTCACTGGCCCCTCTGGGACCTGGCCTCCTCTGGTGGAGAGAGGGAGCAGAGGGCAGACGTTCTGTGTCAGCCAAGGTGGCCTTCATGGTCAGCCACGAACAAGCCAACCTTAAAAATCTTACTAGTTCCCAGAAGACACATGCAGCCAGAGTGCTACCATCCCACGAGAATTTGCCAACAGCCCAGGGAGCTTCCCAGTGGGCCTATCATGCCTCTCTCCCAAGTTCAATTTAAACAAAATAGTGTTTAGAAAAAACACACAATACAACATAGGCTGACGGAAGCAGAAGGGAAGAGCAGCATTTGGCAAGACAGGGTGAAAGGGAGCCGTGGGGCTGGCAAAAAGCATTGACTTTCTGCTCTGTGAGTGTCCAAGTGGGTCTAGGACTCCCACTGTCTCTTGTTGGTGCCTCTCCTGCTGTCAGCATCCAAGGGTTGGGCTTGGGGAGGAGGATGGGGGCTTTGAAGAGTCCACTGCCCACTCTAGGAAGCTGGGAGTGGTGGGGGATCAGCTCTGCTTCCCAAGTGTCTCTCTGCACCTGGTGCTGGGGGAGAGTGTTAGACTGGTTGCTGGGGACTAGCAGGAGAAAAAGATGTATAACCCTCCACCAGGCATCCATCTGGGATGAGAGTGCTCAAAGCAACAGAAGGATAGGATTTTAGAAATCAGGAAGCTCTGAAAAACCTGGGGCCTAAAATCAGAGCCATATGCCCAGGGAGTCCTCGACTCCTGTCCCTCAATCCTGAGTATGTTCTATGAAGTCAGCTGGACACCACTTCTTTGGAAGTCACTTCAAACTGAAGGGTTTGGCCCACATTGCAGGGCTCTGGGAAATAGGTGAGCAGAGCACACATAGCACTGTCCTCCTGTTCTCTGCTTGGGTGCAGCCTCCCTTTGATAAAGTTCCCTGCTTATGAATAGGGCTCTGACTTTCATTATAGGATATAAAATTTCCTTTTGAATTTAGGAAAGCCCCATCCCCAGGTATCCACAATAAGACTGAGTCCCAGATAATCTCTGAAAATCTCTTTATCACCTCCCAGTGAGCAGAGCAAACTATGCACTCCTGCTCAGACAGACGGACACACACACACACACACACACACACACACACACACACACGCTGTCCCTACAAGCCAACCATGACTGGATATAAGTTCTTATCTATTATTCCACCTATCCACCCTGCTTAGCACAAAGAGAGCCTTGAGCTGAGCAAGGAGGAGGGATTGGAGACTAGAGAAGTAAAGACAGGGAGCCAATGGGGATTCAGGTACCACATGAAAAGGGAGTCAGGAACTGGAGATGGAGCTGCAGGAACCTGGGAAGATTTCTTCCTATTTCCTCCCATTTCCCAGCCCTGCCTTGTAAGGAGGCCCCTTCAGGGAGACCAAAGTATTAAGGTGGGTGGTAGAAGATTTAAAATGGAAAAACAGCAAACGCACTCTCAAATTGGCCCACGTCCACTGGGACATATACTTTTCACAGCTTTGCCCTTGCCCTGGCCTCCTCCTTTTTCTCTACCTAAATAAAACTTGCTTTATCCTAAAGGGCCCGGGGGAGGAAAGACAGACTCAATCATCAGAAGAATAGATGCCCTGTTGGTTCCTGTTGGGGCCAAAAACCGATCATCTTTTCTAGATGAAATAGCTCCCACAGCCTGGGCTGATCTTTGCCAGAGGTGGCCACTGGTTGGGCAGCAGGAAAGCCCACCCATTGGGTGCTGGGCTTACAGGAGGCCAGCCCTGTAATCTGAGGCTCAAGTGGGATATTTCCAAGCCTTAATATGGAGAGAACTCAGCAGTCTTCAGTAGTAAGAACAGAAGAAACAGTGGAGAGAAGTAGGACAGATTTACTGTGAAGCTGATGGAACTGAAGCTTTTGGGGCCCCTCACTAGCACAGACCCCTTCAGGCCCTGGGAGGGACCTTAGCAATTCAAAATTTTGTATTCTTTTTCTTTAAGAGGGTTCCCCAAATTATATAAACCTCAGTTTTCACAAAACCTGGATTCACCTGGAGATAGTCTATGGGAGGCCAAGGAGGTAACAGAGAAACTTATCCCTAAGTTCTTGCCCTTTTACAATAAAGGGCAGCTCTCCAGGGTCATCTCTGACTCGTATCTCCTATGACCAAATAGCCTGAGCCAACACCAGAGTTTGGTGGTGAGATGAGCCCTTGCTTTCAATGGGGAGCCCCAGGCTGCTTCTGCCAGGGGTGACACCAAAACAACTCTGGATCTGAGAGGCCATTCATCCAGGAAGCAGACTCCCCAAGAATGAGCGCTGGTGCTGCCCTCAGAGGAAGTTGTCCACTGAGGCCTGGGGCAGGCGCTCCCTGCCAGAGCTGCACCCACGTCCTATACCTTGAGTACCCTGTGCAGCCCAGGCTGACCCAAGCCCAAACTTACCTCGAACCCAGGGGTTAAAGAGCAAGGTGAACTGGCCTAGGAGGCATGGCTTCCTGCGTGAGACCTGCAGCAGGAGTGAGTAGTGCCCAATGACAGCATCAGAGGGCGTGGTCACAGAGATGGTCCATGACTGGGCATCTCTCTCCTCCACCACCGCACTCCAACTCATCCGGTTCCCCAGACTGGAAATTGGGAAGGTGGCTTGGGTCCTGTTGGCCTTGGAAGGCTGCTCTCCTGCAGTCACAAATGACCAGACGAATCGGTCATTTGGACTGCTTGGTCACAACTGAGTAATAGAGTCAAGTATAATAAAGTTGGAGCAGTTAAAACATTAGTTTGGGAGGAGAATAAGAGGCCCATCCATTAATGGGAGGCAATAGAAGGTGATGGGAGCACACAAGTTCTCATGTGCCCATGGACCTACATTAAGACATTTCATAGTCTATAAAATGGGCATGGTAATAATACCTGCTTCAGAGTGTCAATGTGAGGTCTTAATGAGATACTGCATGTTCATCCTTTGGCTAATATCTGAAATGTAGTACAGATCCAATAAATAGTAACAATTAAATGTGATATTCAGCCTGGATTAGATCCCATTTAGGCTTTTCTACAGAACTGATATTATATTTGCAACCAAAAGGAAGCCCCATGTGATAATGCTGTGAAGCAACTTCTGAACCCTATTAAACAAGACTTATCATGCACATTATCATCTCTACACAACAGCCCTGCTGGGTGGGCAAAACCTCTTGAGGTCCAGGTACCATGTGGGCCATTTGTCCCTTAGTTCCCTGAGAGGGTGATGAGAAAGAACCCCCCAATCCTGCTGCCAAAGGGGTCCAGGCCTGCTCCACTTACCAGTTTGTGCAATGAGGGCCACCTTCTTTAGGGCAGGCAGATATGCATGGACTGGAGCCCGGAAGTGCAGCCTGATGGCGAAGGGCTGTCCCCTCCTCACAACTAGGCGCCTGGAGCTGATGTCCTTGGTATGGTGCTCCTCATTGTTTCTTGCTGCCTGGAAGTCACAGCTCTTGATCCCCAGGGCTATGTGGAAAAGAGAAAACATGGAGACTAGGTAATGGTGACAAGTAAGTAAAAGCAGAGACTCTGGAGTCAGCAAGACCAGGGTTCAAAAGTCCTTGGCTCAACTTACTAGCTTGCTAAGGCAAGTAACTTAACTACTATGACCCTCTATTTTCTCTTCCGTAGAATGATCACTCCTCCTTGTAAGGTTGTGGATATTAAATGAAGTAATATATATAGAGTAGTCCCCCTACTCCTTATCCCTAGGGGATACATGCCAAGGCCCCAGGGATGCCTGAAACTTTACATAGTACCAAACCCTATAGTATACCAGAGATTTTCAACTGGTGTGCAATAAGAATTTTTTAAACGTGCAAAACCTGACTATTTAGTCAGGGGCACTGACCTTTTTCCCCTTAGATTGTCAAAGAAAAAAGTGAACACAGCCAGCACAACAATAGCTGTCCAGTGTGATTAAACAAAAATTATACCAAATTTTTGTCAGAGGCAAAAAAATATATTTTTGGTGTGCCACAGATTTTTATAATTAGTTTATGTGTACCATGTGATGAAAAGGTTGAAAATTACTGCTATATACTATATTTTTCCTATACATACATACTTATGATAAAGTTCAATTTATAAATTTGTCACAATTAGAAATGAACAGTAACAATTAATAATAAAATAGAACAATTATAATAACATACTGTAATAAAAGTTATGTGAGTGGTTTGGGGCCATTATTAAGTAAAATAAGGATTAGTTGAATGCAAGCACTGTGATACCACAGAAGTCTATCTGATAACCGAGATGGCTACTAAGTGACTAAGGGGTGGGTAGCATCTGCCATGAATAAACTGGACAAGGGAATGATTCACATCCCAGGAAGCACATTGAGTGACATTTCATTCTGCTACTCAGAATGGCCCACAACCTAAAACTTATGAATTGTTCACTGCTGGAATTTTACATTTAATATTTTCAGATCACAGTTCACCATGGTAACTGAAACCACAAAAGTGAAAACATTGATGGAGGGACTACTGTAATACACTTACTTAGCTTAGGGTCAGACACATAGTCCCATGAAATAAAACAGTAATTATTATTATTATTAAGAAGAAGAACAGTGCTTGTTCTCTTTGTTCACCCCCTTTTCTTGTCCCAATCCTAAAGCAATGAATAAAATCCAGAATCTTGCTCACCTCTACTCATAGTTTCTATGCATATGATCCTGGGACAAGAATATAAATCCATGTTAACCATTATAACTACCACCATCTTACCACCATCAATACAATTATGACCACAAACTTACTGCCACAACCTACTCTGTTACTACTGCATAGCCCCACCACCATCACCACCTCCACTACCAGCACCCATTACCACTCCTCAACAAAGTCACACCACCCATCACCTCCACCACCATCCTACTTCCTTTCATGAAAACACATAATGATGGAGGGGCTACTGACAGTCCAGCAAGCCCCCTAGAGAGTTGGCATGGCTCACCCTGTCCCATGGATGCAGGCTGCCTTTATCCACTTGGCCACAGGAAGTGTCTGTCTTGAACTGTTGCTTAGGGCTTCCTCTCTGAATCTGTCTTCCAGACAAAAAAATAATGGAGGTACTTTGGTTGGCTTAAGAATCTATAAATAGTGGCGTTTCCTTCTGCTTCTCTTGTGAGCTCCCTGACAAGTTTCTTCTCTCCTGCTCCCTCCCCACTGGTATCTCTTGAACCAGCTGTTGGGAGTTACCATTTTTTCATTGTATCTCTCGAGCCAGGAGGCCCAGGCAGGGTATGCCTGGCAGGCTGGAATGAGAAAGATCTGCCATCTGGAGAATCCTGGAAAAAAACCTCTAAGCCTGGTGCTTCAGTGGCCTCAGGCGACCCTCTGAGATGTTACCTGGACGACACTGAACGACTCTGGAAGAGATGACTCCACAGATAGGAAGCCCACATCCAACCCCAAATCTCAGGCCCTAAACATATCATGGGCTGCAAGTTGCTAGATGTTTGTGGTCTGTTTTGATAATACAAAGAGAGAACATGTATGCTTGGGACTCATCTGTGTGAAAGAGATAAGGAGGTAGAACTTATTGGTGAAAAATAAATGTCCTGAAAGCAGAAGACAGAGCCCAAACTCTTCCAAGCCTGTCGGGTCTGGGACTCTCTATCAGAGAGGGTGTGGAACTATCTTGGGATGCAGAGCCCATGTTTTTTTCTTGTTCTACTTGTCTAGTCACAGAGGAGACAAGACACAGGAGATGATCTCCTATTTGGCTGTCTTTGACCTTCTACCACCCAGCTATTTATTGGACTTCTGAAACTGTCACCAGAAGCATTCTCAGGCAGCTGTACTGGCCTGCTTGCATGTGAGATATCTACAGAAGGATATAAAAGAAAAGCAAAGAACAATGGTTGCCTGTAGGGAGGAGAGCTGGGGGGTGGGGTCATAAAGTGATTTTTTTGCTATTGGCTCTTTTATACTTTTAAAACTTTAAACCATTGCCCATTTGAAAAATCTTATTAAAAAATGAAGCTGCTGCCTTCTCACTCCCCACCCCCAAAAAAAGATTCTTCATGAGAAATGAAGAGGTAAATTTTTCATTATTTGATGATGATGTTTTTTACCGGGAAAACATGAATCTATTAAAAATGATTATAAAGGATAAGATAATATGATAAGCTGATCTTAAGTTTAATGCATTCTCAATAAAAATGCCACCCAGCTAGTGTTGCTTAGTGGTTGAGCATTGACCTATGAACCAGGAGGTCATGGTTCTATTCCCTGTTGGGGTATACACCCAGGTTGCAGGCTCAGTCCCCAGTCAGGGGGTGGGGAGGAGAGGGTGGTATGCAGGTGACAGTCGATTAATGATTCTCTCTCATCATTGATGTTTCTCTCTCTCCCTTTCCCTTCCTCTCTGAAATCAATTAAAAAATATTTTAAATGCCAACAAGATTTTTTTGACACTAGTAAAGTTGATTCTAAGGTTCAAAAATAAATTTCTAAAGGCTTCCTAGATATCTACACTAATAAAAGAGAAACATGTGGGGGGGGGGAGGGTGGGCAGGTGAAGGCATGTCCTGGGAGGTAGGGGAGGTCGGGGGGAGATCAAAGGGGGAAAAAAAAAAGGAGACATATGTACTACTATTTGTAATACTTAAAACAATAAAAATAAAATAAAATTAAAAAAAAATAAAAAAAATAAAAGAGAAACATGCAAATTGACCATACCTCCGCTATGTCCACCAGCCACGCCCACTAGCCAATCAGGAGCGAGTATGCAAATTAACCCAACTAATAGGGTTGCAACCATGGAGAGACCAGGAGGCTTGGGTTGTCCCCGGCAATGGAGGAAGCCAAGCTTCCCGCCCTATCTTGGCTGGCCTTGGCCTCTGCTCAAGGCTACAAAGTTTCATTTATAGAAGATAAATAAATCCCAGATATCAGGGCCTCCACTTGGGTCGCTGGGGGGCGTGGCTGGCCTGCAAACCACCACAGGCCCCTCGCCCAGGCCTCCCCACATCCCAAGGGAACCCCCACCCTGATCCAGGACACCCTTCAGAGCAAACCAGCCGGCCCCCACCCGTGCACCAGGCCTCTATTCTATCTAATAAAAGAGTAATATGCAAATTGACCATCACTCCAACACACAAGATGGCTGCCCCCATGTGGTCAAAGATGGCTGCCCCCATGTGGACACAAGATGGCTGCCACAAGATGGCCAGCAGGGGAGGGCAGTTGGAAGAGACCAGGCCTGCAAGGGAGGGCAGTTGGGGGCAATCAGGCTGTCAGGGGAGTGGTTAGGGGGTGGTCAGGCTGGCAGGCAGAAGTGGTTAGGGGCAATCAGGAAGGCAGGCAGGCGAGCAGTTGGGAGCCAGCAGTCCTGGATTGTGAGAGGGATGTCCGACTGCCCGTTTAGGCCTGATCCCAGTAGGTACTTTTGTTGGCTAAACAGGCAGTCGGACATCTCTTGAGGGGTCCCAGATTGGAGAGGGTGCAGGCTGGGCTGAAGGACACCCCCCCCCAGTGCATGAATTTTGTGCACTGGGCCTCTAGTTAAGACACAATATGATATTACTGTACATAAACCAAATGTATGCATTAAGTAGGTGCTAAATGTGGCAAGTAATATTCAATATCTACCAAAACTTTAAATGTCTATACTTCTGAGTCACCCCTAGATATTCTATCATGCAAATAACCAAATATGTATAAAATGAAATATATGCAAGTATATCCATTGTACTGGTGGTTACAATAGCAAAATATTGGAAACTACCTAAATGTCCATAAATAAGGTACTGGACACATAAATTATGAGACACGCATGCAAAAGAATACAAGTCTGAAAAAGAATGAAGTAGCTCTATATCAACTGATACAGAACAATCTCCAAGCTGTACTGCTAAATGGAATAAGGAAGCTATAGAGCAGTGTGAAGAGCAAGCTACCTTTGTATACAGGATATGTGTGTGTAGGGAGAATATGTATGAATTTACTTGTGTTATATAAAGTATTTCTGAAAAGTTCTTGCTTCTGGGTAGGGAAATTCAGTCCCACAGAGCTTCACAAAAACCCATGATCTAGCAGTATTTCACTTGGGGCACTTTTGGGGTAGCCTATGATGAAACAGACATTGCTTTGGTTGAACGATGAGAGCATCATGTGAGAAGGATAGAGGGAGGAATGACCAAAAAGGTCTGTTCTGCTTCCTAGCACTCACACCTTTTAACTCCCTAGCCTCTGGCAGAAAATCAAATTGTCAGCTGCTGTATACCCAAGAATTCATTTATTCATTGATGACACAAATATTTATTGAGCACTGTTGTGCATCAGGAACTTACTAGGCACTGGTAATTCAGTAATAAATGAGATAAATGTGTCCCTGCTACCCAGGAGCTTCTATTTCAGCAGGGGAAACAGACAGTATGAAATGCTTACACCACTAATTATTTACTTGCTATAAAAGAGAGGCTTCAAGTTCTAGGACCTAGGTGTGGCAGTCAGGAAAGGCTTCTCTGTGAGAGTGATATTTAAGCTGAGATACTGGAAGGATAAATGGGAGTTTGCTAGCTAATGGGGCAAGGGGAGGAGCTAGGTGGGAGGAGAGAGAACAGCATGTGCAAAGGCCCTAAGGCAGGGAGCAATTGAAGGAAGGCTGTGGAACTGGAGCACAGATTGTGACGGGAAGAGGTAAGACAAGGGCTAACCCTTGCAGAGTTGAGTCAAATGTTTTGATTTTTTCTGCTCAGAGTGCTAGGAAGCTATTGAATGATATTTTAAGCAAGAGAGTATCACAATCAGATTTGTATTTTAAAAAATACCAGGCTGAGTAAAATAGGGAAAATTATTTAGTGTGGGAAAAGTAGAAGAGAGAGGACCAATAAGGGACATGGTTCAAGTGAGGAATGATGGTGGCCTGGTCAAAGGAGTTTTGGTGAAGATAGAGGTGGAAAGATTGACAGAAATGTAAGGGGTTAAATTGGCAAGACATGCTAATGGACAGAATTTGAAGAGCAAAGAAGAAAATACATTGAACATGACTCCTAGGTTCAAATAAATTAATTATACTGGTACATTGCTTTACAAAGCACTTTCATATGATTATCTCATGTGATCTGAACCTGTCTTATAAACTAAATAAGGGATCATTATTTCAATTTAATTGGTAAGCTTCAGGGAGTAAACATGTTTATTTTAATGAATGAATAATGAATAGCAGACTAGCATGATACCATCTCCCCTATTGAGAATCATTAAAATACTGCCAGAGAGAATTTAAGATGACTAACAATGAAACATGATGTTTCAGAAGATCATACATTAAAATGATGCAAAAGATTAAAGATGAGTAGAAATGGAGATAAAACAGAACGAACAATGAGGCCAAGAACATACATCATACCGATGTCTATATACATGCTGTCCACTCACTAGAAATGCATCCATCTCTAAACTTCCCAGGAGTTGAGGCTTTTCCAACATCCCACAGGTTATGGTAAAGATGGCTCAAACTAGGGTCTTCCAGCCCAAATCCCATATATTTGATTTCACATTGGCCTGTAATCTAAACTACCACTGAGAAGGTCTCTCTATTCAATCTTCATAAATTTCTCAAGGATTTCTGCTTTTAGATATAGCAGACTAGCATGATACCAACTCCCCTATTGAGAATAATTAGAAAGGCTGAGTAAAATTTTAAACCCCAAGGCAGCAAGGGTTTAAGGGATGGAGATCTTGGAGAGAAGAGAAGCTCAGAGAGGTGAGCCTGACAGAGTGTCACTTCCCTTTTGGGGATTTGCTGATTCACAATTGACAAATGATAGCTTGAGAGTCTGAGCAGATCTTCTGGCCATCTCACAGGGTTGGAGAATAAAAACTGAACTTCCAGGGCTACTAAGGATGAAGGGCCTCCATAAACACCCCAGATCTTCAGTGGGACCCCCACAAAGGTCTGTACCTCAAGAGTAAAGATTAATAGGAAACAGACTAAAACTGATAAAAACTGAAATCTAGTTTTGTTTGTTTTCAGGAACTCAGTCAATGGAGGTTTTTATTCCTGTTGACATTGTCATGGATATTATCAACATTATTATTATTTATCTAACAAAGTTGTAAACATTGGAATAACATAGAGTGGTTAAAAATTCTTTTTATTGTGATAGAAAATTTATCATCGTAAGCATTTTTAAGTTTTCAGTTCAGTAGTGTTGAGTATATTTACATTGATGTGAAAGAGATCTCCAGAACCTTTTCATCTTGCAGAACTGAACTCTATACTCATTAGATACAAGTCCCTTTTGCTTACTCGTCTCAGCCTCTAGTAACCACCATTCTCTATATCTATATATCTAGTAACATTCTTTCGATATCTATTAATTTGACTAATTTAGATACTTTATGTAAGTGGAAACATATAGTATTTGTCATTTTTTCACTTAGCATAACGTCCTTAAGGTTCACCCATGTAGTAGCATGTAACAGAATTTCCTTCCATGCATAATATTCCATTGTATGTATATACCACATTTTGATTATCCATTCATTCATTGATGGTATTTGGGTTGCTTCTGCCTCATGGCTATTGTGAATAGTGCTATGAACATGGGTATGCAAATATATCTTTAAGACACTACTTTCAATCCTTTTGGATATATACCCAGAAGCGGGGTTGGTGGATCATATGTCAGATCTATTTTAAATTATTTGAGGAACTGACATGCTGTTCTCTAAAGTGATTGCACCACTTTACAATCCACCAACAAGGCACAAAAGTTCTAACTTCTCCGCATCCCCACCAATACTTGTTATTTTCTGTGTGTGTTTTTTAAATTTTTATATTGGCCATCTTAGTGGGTGGGAGGTAATATCTGAATGCAGTATTGATTTGCCTTTCTCTTATGGTTAGTGATATTAAGAATTTTTTTCATATGCTTGTTGACCATTTGTATATCATCTTTGGAGAAATGTTTTATTCAAATGCTTTGCCTATTTTAAAAAAAAATCCTCACCTGAGGCTATTTTTTACATTGAGTTGTAGAAGAAGAGAGTGGAAGAGAGGGAGCAGGGGAGAGAGAGAGAGAAAAATATTGACACACCGATTAGTTGCCTCCCACATATGCCCCTACCCGGGGCTAGGGAAATTGCAACCGAGTTACATGTCCTTGACTGGGGAATCAAACCTGAGACCCTTCGGTCCAAGGCAAGGGCTGACACTCTAACCACTGAGCCAGGCCGACCAGGGTACTTTGCCTATTTTTAAATTGGGTTATTTGATATTTTTGTTGTTGAGTTATAGGAGTCCCTTAATATATTCTGGATATTAACCTCTTATCAGATTTATGTTTATAAATATTTTCTCCCATTCCATAGGTTGCTTTTCACTCTGTTGCTTGTGTCCTTTGATGAACAAGAGCTTCAGAGTTTGGTGTAGTCCTATTTGTTATTTTTACTTTTTTTTTTCTTATAAATCTTTATTGTTCAGGTTATTACAGGTGTTCCACTTTCCCCCCCCCCCCCCATAGCTCCCCTCCACCTGATTCCCCACCCCACCCCATGCCCTTACCCCCCTGCCACTGTCTTCATCCATAGGAGTAAGATTTTTGTCCAATCTCTTCCCGCACCCCTCACACTTGCTTCCCCTGAGAATCGTCAGTCCACTCCCTTTCTATGTCCCTGATTCTATTATATTCACCAGTCCATTCTGTTCTTCAGATTTTTTATTTACTTGATTTTTAGATTCACTTGTTGGTAGGTATGTATTTGATGTCATTTTGTTGTTCATAATTTTTATCTTTACTTTTTTCTTCTTCTTCCTCTTCTTAAAGAATACCCTTCAGCATTTCATGTAATCCTGGTTTGGTGGCGATGAACTCGTTTAGCTTTTTCTTGTCTGTGAAGCTCTTTATCTGACCTTCAACTCTGAATGTTAGCTTTGCTGGGTAGAGTAATCTTGGTTGTAGGTTCTTGCTGTTCATCACTTTGAATATTTCTTGCCACTCCCTTCTGGCCTGCATAGTTTCTGCCGAGAAATCAGCTGACAGTCGTATGGGTACGCCCTTGTAGGTAATTAACTGTTTTTGTCTTGCTGCTTTTAATATTCTCTCTTTGTCTTTTGCCCTTGGCATTTTAATTATGATGTGTCTTGGTGTGGTCCTCTTTGGGTTCCTCTTGTATGGGGTTCTGTGTGCTTCCTGAACTTGTAAGTCTATTTCTTTCACCAGGTAGGGAAAGTTTTCTGTCATTATTTCTTCTAATAGGTTTTCAATATTTTGCTCTCTCCCTTCTTCTGGCACCCCAAAAATTCGGATGTTGGTTCGCTTGAAGTTGTCCCAGAGGCTCCTTACACTATCTTCATATTTTTGGATTCTTTTTTCTTTTTGTTTTTCTGGTTGGATGTTTTTTGTTTCCACATATTTCAGATCTTTGGTTTGATTCTTGGGGTACATTGATCTACAGTTGAGTTTCTGTATATTCTTTATTTCAGACAGTGTATGCTTCATTTCTGACTGATCCTTTTCCATTTTTTTGGCATTCTCATTAAGGTCCTTGAAGGTCTTACTAAGCTCCTCAGAAGTGTCATCAAGTTTCTCAGCGGTTCTTAGAAGATTCTTGAGTAACCTTATAAATGTGGTTCTGAACTCTATGTGATCCAGTAGTTTGCTTTCCTCCGTTTTCTTTCATTCGTGACATGTTTCTTTGTTTCTGCATTTTGGCTGCTTCCCTGTGTTGATGGAGTGGCTTTGTGTGGTAGGTGACCTATAGGGGGCAGTAGCTCAGCCTCCCCAATCACCTGATGTGGATGCTCTTGGTACACCCCTTTGTGGGCTGAGTGCAAAGTCTTGGTGTAGTTAAGCCTGAATTGCTGTTGGTACACTGGGAGGAATTGACCTCCAGGCTAATTAGCTGTGAGCACTCCCTGTGTCTATAATGGAAGAACTGCTGTGCTGAAGACACGCAGGACTTGTTTCAGTGGGGCTTTGGTGCTCACTGAGTTTGCCTCTTGAATGTGTCACTTATGGATGTGAGGAGTTGAAATCTGGTGTCTCACACTGACCACTAGGTACACTGGCTTCTGGATCTCCAATGGGGTGCAGGTCAGCTACTGTCTGAGGCCACTCAGCAGGAGCTACAGTGAGAGCTGCAGTTTTCTCCTCTTTGCTTGGGGTTTGGAGGTTTTGGAGCTGTCTGACCCAGGCTGCAAGTTTGCTAGGTTAAGCTGTGATAGGGCAGGCCTTTCTTATGCTAATTGAGCTGCTTGGAGCTTGGGTGGGTTTGTAGGGCGGGGCCTCAGGGTGTCACTAGGTTAGGGCGTGGCAAACAGCAATGGCTGCTAGTTAGCCGGCTCTGTGTCCCCAAAGGCATCCGTGAGTCCCGTGCCCCAGTGCAGTAAACAATTATTCCTGCGTGCAGCTATGCAAGCAAGCCACCCTCTCTGGCAGACAGTCCAGCTTCTCCCCGTAGGAGTTTGGGTCCCCCACGTCTCCCCAGAGACTGGATTTCAGAGTAATCGGGGGCTTGTCTCTGTTCGGGTTGAAAAAAGCAACGCACCCAGTCGCCCGCAGCCAGCCCGGATCACGCGCCTCCGTACCTCAGCTTTTCAGCGCTCGTGCACGTCTCAAAGCTCTTTTCTCTTTCCTTCTAGTTGTAGAACTTCCACTCAGCCTGCTTTCCCGTGGTTCTGGGTGATAGACGTTTTGTCTTTTAGTTGCAGTTTAAATTGTTGTGGGAGGCAGCAGTTTAGGTGTTTACCTACGCCGCCATCTTGGATTCTCCCTCTTATTTTTACTTTTTAAAAAAATATATTCTTATTTATTTCAGAGAGGAAAGGAGAGGGAAAGAGATATAGAAACATCAATGATGAGAGAGAATCATTGATTGGCTGACTCCTGCACACCTCCTACTAGGGATCGAGCCTACAACCCAGGCATGTGGCCTGACTAGGAATTGAACCATGACCTCCTGGTTCATAGGTCAATGCTCAACCACTGAGCCATGCCATCTGGGCTATTAAATCAGCCTGGATTATGGTGCCCTGCCCTATCCTAACTGCCTGCCAGAAGGAAAATTCTCTATAGAATATTAGGATTATCCAGAGCCTGAACTTATCTCTGTGATTTTTACACACAGTATCTAACATTGAATCAAAAATTACCAGGCATAGCAGTTAACAAGACTAAATGACTGAGAAATAGAAGAAGAAGAAGAAGAAGAAGAAGAAGAAGAAGAAGAAGAAGAAGAAGAAGAAGAAGAAGAAGAAGGAGGAGGAGGAGGAGGGAGGAGGAGGAGGAGGAGGAGGAGGAGGAGGAGGAGGAGGAGGAGGAGGGGGAGGAGGAGAAGAAGGAGAAGAAGAAGAAGAAGAAGAAGAAGAAGAAGAAGAAGAAGAAGAAGAAGAAGAAGAAGGAGAAGGAGAAGGAGAAGAAGGAGAAAAGAAGAAGAAGAAATAGAGCTAGGCCCATAGAAAATTTAGATATTGGAGGTATAATCACAGACTTTTAAAAATGTGGTTATTATATTTAAGAAAATAGATGACAACTTGTATAATTTCAGCAGATGATTGAAATGTGTAGAAAATAACCAAATGTAGATTGTAGTATCCTATATAATAAAAGCCTAATATGCTAAGTGTCCGGTTGACTGGTTGTCTGTTCAACCAATCAAAGTGTAATATACTAATGATATGCTAAGGCCACTCAACTGCTCACTATGACATGCACTGACCACCAGGGGGCAGACAGTTGACTGGTTGACCAGTCACTATGACATGCACTGACCACCAGGGACAGATGCTTTGACTGGTAGGTTAGCTTGCTGCTGGGGTCTGGCCAATTGGGACTGAGCAAGATTGGCCAGACACGTCCTGGAGCCCTCCTGAGGTCCCTCCCCAGCTGGCCAATCTCCCACATCCCTCCCTGTCCCTGATCATGCACTGGTGGGGTCCCTCAGCCTGGCCTGCACCCTCTTGCAATCTAGGACCCCTCAGGGGATGTCAGAGAGCCAGTTTTGGCCCAATTCCACAGGCCAGACTGAGGGACCCTACTGGTGCATGAATTCGTGCACTGGACCTCTAGTTTAAGAATAGAGTAATTAAAATTAAAAACACTATAGGTGAGTTTAATAACAGATTTAGCACAGCAGAATAGAGGATTAGTGAACTAGAAAACAGATCAGTAGAAGAGATCAAATTAAGCTGGAGAGAAAAATAATGGAAAAGATAGATTAAAGCAAAAAAAAAAAAATAGGACAAAATTCTCTGTGAAATTGTAGTCCCAGAAAGAGAAGAGAGAGAGAGGGGAAATGGGACACAGAAATGTTTGGAGAAATAATGCCAAGAATTTTTTAAAACTAAAGCCACCAACTCAAGAAATGCTGAGAACTCTAAGCAGGACTATTTAAATTTTTAAAAGTAGCCAGAGAAAAATACATATTACTTTCTTTTTTTAAGTAATTTTTTATTTTCAATTATAGTTGATATGAATTATTATATTAATTTCAGGTGTACACCCCAGTAATTAGAAGTTACATAACTTACTAAGTGATCATCCCAATAAATCTCCCAATCATCTGACACCATATATAGTTATTAGAATATTATTGACTATATTCCCTATGTTGTACTTTACATCCCCATGACTATTCTATAACAACCAATTTGTACTTCTTAATCCCTTCACCTTTTGTGCCCATCTCCTCAACCCGCCTTCCATCGAAATGTTCTCTATTTATGAGTCTGTTTCTGTTCTGCTTATTTGTTTATTTTGTTTTTAGGTTCAATTGTTGATAGATATGTATTTATTGCCATTTATTGTTCATATTTTTTATCTTCTTAATAAAGACTCTTTAACATTTCATATAGTACTAGTTTGGTGAAGATGAACTCCTTTAGCTCTGTAAAGCTCTTTATCTGCTTTCTATTCTAAATGATAGCTTTGATGGGTAGAGTAATCTTGGTTGTAGGTGCTTGCTTTTCATGACTTTGAATATTTCTTGCCAATCCCTTCTGGCCTGCAAAATTTCTTTTGAGAAATCAGCTGACAGTCTTATACGTCTTCCCTTGTAGGTAACTAACTGCTTTTCTCTTGTTTTTAAGATTCTTGCTTTGCCTTTAACATTTTGCATTTTAATTATGATGTTTCTTGGTGTGGGCTCCTTTGGGTTCATCTTGTTTGGGACTCTGTGCTTTCTGGACTTGTATTTCTATATCCTTCACCAAGTTAAGGAAGTTTTTTGTCATTATTTCTTCAAATAGGTTTTTAATTTCTCACTCTCTCTGTTCCTTCCAGTACCCTCAGTGATGCAAATGTTGGTATGCTCCAAGTTGTCCCAGAAGCTCCTTACACTACCTTCATTTTTTAAAATTCTTTTTTTCTTTTTGCTGTTTGAATGGGTATTTTTTGCTTCCTTATATTATAAACCGTTGACTCAGTTCTCAGTTTCATCTACTCTACTGTTGATTCCCTGTAAGTTATTCTTTATTTTGGTTAGTGTATTCTTCATTTATGACTGGTTCTTTTTTATGCTGCTGAGGTTCTCACTAAATTCATTGAGCAATACTATAACCAGTGTTTTGAACGCTGCATCGAGTAGATTGCTTGTCTCCATTCTCTTCGGTTCTTTTTCTGGAGTTTTGTTCTGTTCTTTCACTTGGGCCAAGTTCTTTTGTCTCCTCATTTTGGCAGCCTCCTGTGTTTGTTTCTATGTATTAGGTAGAGCTGCTATGTCTTCCTGGCTTAGTAGTGTGGCCTAATGTAATAGGTGTCCTGTAGGGTCCAGTGATACAGCCTCCCCAATCACTCAAGCTGGGCATCTCTCCATTCCCCCATGTGGGCTGTACACTCTCCTGTTCAGGTTGAGCTGTGATTGCTGTTGGCATGACAATGTAAGTGATTTATCCAGGCCCATCATCTTCAAGGACTGGCTGTGACCATTGACCACTGACCTCCAACCATCGTGGAGGGTCAGCTGTGCAGGGGCCCACCACACAAAGCAAGACTTACTTCAGCAGGGCTCTGGTGTCTGCCCCTTGAATGTCTCACTTGTAGAGGTGATTGGGTTGTGCTTTGATGTGTTTTGAAGCTGTCCACTAGGTTGGTTGTTCTGAGGCCTCCAGATAGGTGTATGCCAAGGTCAGCCACCACCTGTGCTTTGTCCAGGACCACCCTCCATAAGCTACAAAATGACCTGCAGATGGTTGCTTTTTGTGCTGGGCTTGGAAGTACACAGGCAAAGTCAAGCAGTGAATAAAGGCTGGTTGCTGCTAGTGTCAGGCCTGGGGCCACTTAGCAAGAGGTATGGGGTTTGCTGAGGCCAAGATGCTGCTTTGTGAGAGATTGTAGGAAAATCTGAAGCATGAGTTAAGACAAGCCATTCATATGGAAAAACCACTGGAAACAGCTTGGGTGGGCTTGAAAGTTGGGTGGGGCAGGGCCTCTGGGAATCACCAGGGTGGGGCAAACAGTGTGAGTCATGTTGATGGAGACTCAGATATGGCACCTGTCTGCTGGCTTTGTGAGGGAAGGGCTCATCAAAGTAACAAAGGATTCTGCCAGCACTTCTGTCTGGGAGAAAGCTCTCACCCTGATGCCAAACAATTCAGTCCCTCCCTATGTCTCTGGTGCCTTTCAAGCTGCTGACCCCACGCTGGAGCTCAGAGGGAGTGAATCCGAGTAAGTCTATGTATGGGCCCTTTAAGAGGAATTGCCTGGGACTCCAGCAGTCTCAGTTTTCCTCAGCCTCAATACTGCTGGTTTTTATAACCAGAAGTTATGGGGACTTCTCTCCCTGGCACTGGAACACTAGATAGGGGGGCCTGGTGGGCTGGGACCCCTTGCTCTTCAGGGGGACTTCCACAGCTGAGATGTTCTTCCCAATTTTTATCCATCACATGGGGGTGTGGGACCGGCCCACTCTGTGTCTCTGCCTCTCTTACCAGTCTTGATATGGCTTCTTTAATTCCCTAGTTGTAGGACTTTGATTCAGCTCAATTTCAGGTGGTTCTGAATAACGGTTGTTCTGTAGTTTAGTTGTAATTTTTTGTTTGTGTGCTTCCTGTTAATTTTCACCTGAGGATATATTTTTCCATTAATTTTTAGAGAGAGTGGAAGGGAGGGAGGCAGGGAGAGAGAGAGAGAGAAAAGAAAACATGGAAGTGAGAGAGACACATCAATTGGTTGCCTCCTCCACATGGCCTGATTGGGGTCAGGGATTGAACCTGGAACCCAGGTACATGCTCTTGACTGGGAATTGAACCTGAGACATTTTGGTGTGAGGGATGATGCTCTAACTACTGATAACACTGGCCAGAGCTAGTTGTAATTTTGATGTGGTTATGGGAGGATGCAAGTACCACATTTACCTATGCTTCCAACTTGGGCAGAAGTCAAAACACATTTTACTTTCAAAGGAGCAAAATAAGATTAATAGATGACATATCAATGAAATAATGGAAGCTAAAAGACAAGTGAGATGATATCTTGAAAAATTCTGAAGGAAGAAACAGCTAATCTAGAATTATATATATGAGAAAATATCTTTCAACAAATGAAGGCATATGTTTCCAGACAAGCAAACATGCCTTGTTTTCCATTGTTCTGCCCAAAGCAGCAAACATGGGGGCTTAGGGCACATTTATCAACTAATTGACTAAATGAGTGAATTAAAAATTAGGAATCTGAACAAGGATTTCCTAGAGTTTTTAGTTTTAAATCATAGTGATAATGGTAATATCTACACAAGAGTAATCATTGATAACCTTTAATGTTTTTCTTGATGGAAGCCTATTATCCAAAGAATTGGTTGGCTCTGTTTATTACACAAAGGGGCAAAGTTTAAAGATATATAAGGAAACTGAGACTCAATTAACATACTAGTAATCCCTGATCTTTGATTTTGAGACCCTACAAAAAGGGTCTCAATGAGCCACTCTGTTCTTAGCCAGCCAGTTCTGTAGTCCCGTTTAAAAGGTCTTGAAAGACCATGTGACTTTTAAACTTTCCTGGAGGATTTTTCCAACCTGAGCAATTGGTGGGTCAACGCTCAGCTATTTCTGCATTAAGTGTGGTGGGGGTGCAATCAGTCAGCTCACTCAAGACAAGGGCTGACCTGAAGTTCTGGATGGAGGTGCTTCCTTTTTCCTTATTGTGCCACAGCTGGACACCTACCAGAGAAAGCCTGAGCAGCTGGGCTTCACTGCAGAATGGTAGACATACTCTGCAGTTTAGTTATATTTGCATACCTAAACTTGTTGCAAGGTTTTTATTTGAGCGATATCCTCTTTAAACTGCGAGAACTGGCTTCCTTGTCAAGGAGTAGGGGACACAGTAGTGGACAATGAAGATATTTACAAAGCAGTTCCTGGGTGTGACAACTGTACAATGGAGCAGTAGTTGTAGAATCTGCCAGCTATAAATGAGAAATAGGCGGAAAGGGAAAGGGAGAGAGAGAAACATTGATTCATTGTCCCCACCCCTCCTGGGGGGATTGAACCTGCAACCTGGGTATGTGCCCTGACTGGGAGTAGAACCGGCGATCTTTCAGTCCACAGGACGATGCTCCAACCAACTGAGCCACACCAGCTAGGGCCCATGCTGTGTTCTTTGCCTCATGAAGGCACCAAGTAGAGAGCTGAAGAAGAGTAGGTTTAAAGTATTAATTTTTCTGATTCCTTCCCTATATCATCACTGAAGGTCAGTTCTTGGCAGGCAGCCCTTCTCACATAAATCTTTCTGTCTTACGTATGTGGAATGTAAGCAATGCATTTCCAACAATCTCCCCCCCGCCCCCCGCCCTCACTTCTTCAGGTTTCATAAATGGTTCCCTACCCCCTGGCCATGCCTGAGTATGTAGCCCCTTTCCTCAAAATACCACCTATAGACAGAATTAAAAGGAGAAATAGATAAATCCACAATCATAATGGGGAATTTTAACATACATCACTAGGTAATTTATAGAACAAACAGAAAAATTACCGAGGATATAGTTTTGAGGATATAGATTTAACAAACTTGACCTAATGGACATATATAAAACAATGTGCCATAAAACTGCAGAATACATACTCAAAAGCACATGGAACATCTATCAAGGGACTATATGCTGGCCCACAGTATGGGTCTCAACAAACTGAAAAGGATGAAAACCAGACAGAGTAAGTTCTCTAACCACATTGTAACGAGGCTAGAAATCACCAAATATATGGAATATAAGCAATGTCTTTCTTTCTTTCTTTTTTCTTTCTTTCTTTCTTTCTTTCTTTCTTTCTTTCTTTCTTTCTTTCTTTCTTTCTTTCTTTCTTTCTTTCTTTCTTTCTTTCTTTCTTTCTCCTCACTTGAGGATATTTACCCATTGATTTTCAGAGAGAGTGGAAGGAGAGGGGAAGACAGATAGAAACATCCATATGAGAGAAACACATCAATGGTTGCCTCCTGCAACCACCCAGACTAGGGCCTGGGCCAGGGAGGAGCCTGCAACTGAGGTACATGCCCTTGACTAGAATAGAATCTGGGACCCTTTGGTCCGCAAGCCTACACTCTATCCACTGAGCCAAACCAGGTAGGGCAGCAATGTGTTTCTAAAATCAGTCTTTCATTCTCCCTCTGTTGCTAATCTTGATCCTTTTCCCTCTACCTTGATTAAGAGTGACAGAGCTCTTTCTCACATTCCCACAGATTCATACATTATCCCAGCATTGACCTATAAACCAGGAGGTCAGGGTTCCTGAACACTTTTGCTGTGCCAAGTACTTGGCCAGTCTCCTGGTAGGAAGCTCCAAGCTCTTGTACAGTCTGAAGACAAGTTCCAATCTGTGGGGTCCAAGGCAAGCTAGGAGTACTCTGCAGTCAAATTCTTTTTGTCTATACTCCTGAAAAAGTGGCAGGCCCAAAGGTGACCTTCAGGATTGAGACTATTATCTTTTCAGTACTTCTCAAGTTACATGTAGTCTGCTCAGTTCTGCAAAATAGAATCAACTTTAAGCACTGACATTATAGGCAATGACTGTGATCCAAGACTTAGAGGAAACAGGTGCCTAACGTTGATTGTGATCTAAACTCCTTAGACTGTCATCTGAAAACTTTCATCCACTGCCTCTTGCCTCATTTGTTTCTGCTACTTGCTCCTTCCTGCTCTCATCTCCAGCATTCTGAATGATTTGTTTTATGGAATGCCTGCCCCTTCGAGCCTGAGTCTATTTGGCTAATTCCTAGTCTTTATCTTTCAGCTTAAATGTTGCTGCCTCCAGGAAGCCCTCCTTGATCCATAATTCCAAGACTAGATTAGTTATCCTTCCTTATGCTCCCACAACACGCTGCATTCACCCCTGTGGTGGTTCTTGCCACTCTGTTACAACCTCCTGTTTATTTTTCATTTTCCACATGCTTAGAATTTTGCTCTTGGAGAGCAGGTCCTGGTCCTTCTTGTGTCCTTGGGCCCTAGCTGAGAGCCTGGCCCCTAGTGGAAACTCAGAGAATATTTATTGAGTGAAAGAGTTAATGAATGTGGTGTTAACATCAGGATTCATAACAGAGTCCGAGGGAGTGGTAGCTGAAATATTCCAAGTACTTCAGAGGTTATTGTCTCTGCAAGATGTTCCTCTCCATTATGTTTTTCTTAAACCATTTTTCATGATTGTTAGGCAATAATTAAGGAATGAAATAATTACAGTAGTCCCCAACTCCTAGTCTCAGTTTTGCTTTCTGCAGTTTCAGTTACCCATGGTCGACCAAGTTCAAAAATATTAAGTGGAAAAGTCCAGAAATAAACAATTCAAAAAATATTTTGAAAGAGAAACCACATTCACATAAATTTTATTACAGTATGTTATTATAATTATTCTATTTTATTATTTGTATTGTTTTTAATCTTTTACTGTGCCTAATTTGTAAATTAGACTTCCTCATACATTTGTACGTATAGGAAAAACATAGCATGCATAAGGTTTGGTGCTATCTGCAGTTTTAGCCACTTACTAAGGGTCTTGGAATGTATCCCCCATGGGTAAGGGGGAACCATCATATAGGTTATTTTCAGCTCCCTGCTACCAGGGTTTTCCTAGTTCTCAGCCCATTCTTTTTTTAAATATATTTTTATTGATTTCAGAGAGAGGGAGAGAGGGATAGAAACATCAATGATGAAAGATAATCATTGGCTGGCTGCCTCCTGCACACCCCTAACTGGGAATCCAGCCCACAACCCAGGCATGTGCCCTTGACCAGAATCAAACCTGGGATCCTTCAGTGCACAGTCTGATGCTCCATCCACTGAGTCGAACCAGCTATGGCTCAGCCTACTCTTTAATAGGGTTATTAACCTACTATATAATTCTGAGCACACCCTCTACTCTCCCTCTGATTAACTACACTTACCCTTTAGTTTATATATAATAGAATTATTTAACTTTTTTATTTAATGTGTATGCCTTTAATATATGTCCTAAACAGTTCTCTCAGTCATAGCTAGTGCCTGAAGGGCAGGTGCATCATGCCTTTCTCTAAGCAGAACTTTGCACAGTACCATGAGAAAGGTGCGCCCAAGAGGAGATAACAATTGGAATTCTTTTTTGTTCAGTAGGACTATTAAACACAAGAAAGGCCTGAGAATATTTCATTTCCTATGAAAAAACTGTCTCCCTTCATTATTCAGCTGGCTTTATCCCCTGCACCCCAGCCATCCCAGATCCACCCAGGACCACAATGCACTAATAGACTTTGAGCCAAGAGGCTGGAACTGTGAGGACTCAGGAACTTCTTGGATGTACCATAGGAAGGGATTCAAAGGAAGTTCAACTGAGAGATCTCCCAGATTTTTCCCCAAGACACAAAGATGATCAGTAGTATGTAGAAACACCTACAAAGGTTTTGTTTCCCTAACTGGATCGTGACTGATACACCATAGGTAAGTACCTTACTATTTGTTGACATGTTTATTGCCTGTGCTCCTCCCAGCCCCCACCATGTAAACTCCATGGGGCAAGGACTTTGCTTTTTTTTTTTTTTTTTACTGCCTTATCCCCTATACTATATTTCTCAAACAAGTGGATGGAATCAGGCATTGAAACAATGGGACACTCCCAGCATCCAGGGAATAGGTGGGAGCTACTGTAGGGAAAGTGATGATTACATGGGTACAAAGTAGATGAGAATAAGGACTGATGTTTATTGGTGCTAGGAAATTAGCCATTGCAATGACAGTGAGCTGCACAGCCAGTCTTCTTCTTTTCTTGACATCTGGGCAGTTAATCCTGGTCAAATCCTACCAGGTCATTGAACCCCTGGCCATTTCACACTTTCGGGTGGGACATCACAGAATCCCTGGTGCCTGAACAGAATCTTGGGGAACTGTGCAAATGGCCCAGGGCACTATCCATCACTAGCATTGCCTCTGCTGCTCACGTCAGAGCCCTACAAAGTCTCTGTTGTAATGTGGGGAATGATGCAGCTTGTATTTGATCTTGAGTATTTTCTTCAAGCTTAAAATCTATGCAATCATCTTCTTGTCCTAGATTTTATACCTACAACTCAACATTGATGTTCTTGTAACCCTTGATGTCTTTAAATTTGTTGCTCCTCAGGTTAGCTTGGATCTGCCTTTGGCCACTCTTGAAGGGGACAGTCTTTAGAGTGATGCTGGCCCTGTGTTGGGGTTTGAGGACTCCAATGCTGCAGCAGAGAAAGGAGAATGTCAGAAAAACTTAGATATTTGTGATCACCCCAAAGCCCTTTTTCATTCAGCAAGCTGGTCTCTCCTTTCCCAGTTTTCTCAGAGCCTGGCCTAAGAAAGCTCATGTCCAGAAATGATAGCACCCACCTCAGAAGAGAAGACAGGAGAGAAGGCTTGGCACCCCTAACACTTACAAGACTCTCTGCTGTTTCTTGAAGAGACCACTTCCTTCCACAGTCAGCACACAGTCTGTAACCTGCTCTGAGAGAGGGTTTGAAAATATCACCTGTATGGAGAGTGGCTGGTTCACAATGGCTGCTCCTAGGACCTAAACAGAGAAATCAGAAGAAAGGAAGAAGCAAAGAATTAATCTCATTCTCCAATTCACCACACTTGTGGAGAGCACTGTTCCCTGGGTCTGTTTCCTGAAGAGCTGGGCTTCCATGTCTGTGTTTTTCCAACTGTGGGTTGGAAAACCCTAAAGACTCCATAAAAAAACTATTAGACTTAATAAATGAATTTGGGAATGTAGCAGGATACAAAATTAACACCCGTAAATCTATGGCTTTTTTATACACCAATAAGGAACTCACAGAAAGAGAAACTAAAAAAGCAATCCCATTTACCATCACACCAAAAAAAAATTAAGATACCTAGGAATAAACTTAGCTAAGGAGGTAAAAGACCTGTACTTGGAAAACTACAGGACACTGAAAAAAGAGATAGAGGAAGACATAAACAAATGGAAGAATATACTGTGTTCATGGATTGGTAGAATCAACATCATTAAAATGGCCATACTACCCAAAGCAATCTATAGATTCAATGTAATCCCCATTAAAATAAAAACGGCATATTTCACAGACAAACTGTCCAAAAATTCATCTGGAATTAAAAAAAAAAAAAAGGCCCCGAATAGCTGCAGCAATCTTGAGAAAGAAGAACAAAGTTAGAAGGATCACCATACCAGATTTCAAGCTGTACTACAAAGCCACTGTTCTCAAAACTATCTGGTACTGGCACAATAGACATACATATAGACCAATGGAACCGAACAGAAAACCCAGAAATCGACCCAAGCCATTATGCTCAATTCATATTTGACAAAGGAGGCAAGAGCATGCAATGGAGTCAAGACAGTCTCTTCAATAAATGGTGTTGGGAAAATTGGACAGATACATGCAAACAAATGAAACTAGACCACGAACTTACACCATACACAAAAATAAACTCGAAATGGATAAAGGACTTAAACATAAGATGGGAAACCATAAAAATCTTAGGAGAATCCATAGGCAGCAAAATATCAGACATATGTCACAGCAATATCTTTACCAATACAGCTTCTAGGGCAATGGAAACTAAGGAGAAAATAAACAAATGGGACTACATCAAACTAAAAAGCTTCTGCACAGCAAAAGAAACCATCAACAAAACTATAAGAAAGCCCACTGCATGAGAGAACATATTTGCCAATGTTATATCCGATAAAGGTCTAATCTCCAAAATTTATAGGGAACTCATACATTTTAACAAAGGAAGATACACAATCCAATCAAAAAATGGGCAAAGGACCTAAATAGACACTTTTCGAAAGTGGACATACAGAAGGCCAAGAGACATATGAAAACATGCTCAAAGTCATTAATCATCTGAGAGATGCAAATCAAAAAGACAATGAGGTACCATCTCACACCTGTCAGAATGGCTATCATCAACAAATGACAAGTGCTGGAGAGGATGCTGAGAAAAAGGAATCTTTGTGCACTGCTGGTGGGAATGCAGACTGGAGCAGACACTGTGAAGACAGTATGGAGTTTCCTCAAAAAACTAAAAATGGAACTCCCATTTGACCTAGTTATCCCACTTCTAGGAATATATCCCAAGAAACTAGAAACACCAATCGGAAAGGATATATGCACCCCTATGTTCATAGCAGCACAATTTACAACAGCTAAGATTTGGAAACTGCCTAAGTGTCCATCAGCAGATGAGTGGATTATAAAACTATGGTGTATCTACACAATGGAATACTACACTGCTATATATATATATATATATATATATATATATATATATATATATATATATATATATTACCATTGGCAACAGCATGGATGGAACTGGAGAGCATTATGCTAAGCAAAATAAGCCAGTTGGAGAAATATAAATATCACATGATCTCCCTCATTTGTGGAATATAATGAACAACATCAACTGATGAACAAAAATAGATTAAGAGACAGAGAAGCATCGAACATACTGTCAAACTTCAGAGGGAAGGCAGAGGAGGGTGGGGAGTGGAGTGGGGTAAGAGATCAACCAAAGGACTTGTATGCATGCATATAAGCATAACCAAAAGACACAGACACCAGGCGGGTTAGGGCATGTGCTGGGGGTGGGGGTGGCCGAGTAGAGGTCAATGGGGGAAAAAGGAGACATATGTAATACTATATGTAATACTTTAAACAAAAAATTTTTAAAAAAGAGAATATTCTTTGGCAGTTTTTGTTTGTTTCTTCTGATTACAATTCTACCCCATCTTTTCCTTTCCTTGTATCATAACTGGCTCATTCTTTTCACATGAAGAGCTCATTCAGGGCTGTAGAGACAAAGAAGTAGCTTCGAGAAACCTAGAAGCACTTTTGGAAACCCTCTGGAGGCTAGGCTTGCCAGATGCACGCTGCAGAGGGCTCCATAGGCTCATGTGCGGGGTCCAGGAAGCTGCTTGGCTTTGGTGAGGCAGCAATGGAAGGAAGGGACCCGTGACATCTCCCCACTCAGAGGATCACAGGCCGTCAGAACAGGACTTGTCCTCAGCAGCCATCGTTTCTAATCCTCTTAATTGACAGTTCAAGAAGCAGAGGCCCAGGGGTTTGTCCAAGGATGCACAGTCAGGAAATGGCAAATCAAACCTAAGATGACCTTCAGGCAGTGCTCTCCCCTTTCTCAGGTCCCTCCCAATTGAGTTCATATTGACCTAGGGGAAGGCCAACAGTGGGAGGTGGCACAAGAGAGGGACCTCTCCATGGCAGCTGCTTAAGGTCCACCCACAAGGCATCAAACGGTGCAAGAGGATGGAAACATCACCCAGTGTTTTCAGATAAACCTCCCAATCCAGGGGGGGAAGTACCTGGAAGCACCAGTAGGGGCAGAGGAGAGGAGGGGCTGCTTTTCTGAGCAGACTCTCAGAGGGCTCCCCCAACTCCCAGCTAGTCCCAAGGAACCCCGAGGTCACTTCCTGGGCTCTTGCTTACATTAATTATGATGGCAGGATACACTAAGGTGATGATCTTGTTCACCAGGATCTTCTCGGGACTGCTCTTCTCTTCTACCAGTGCACTGATGCGAATCAGCTTGTCCGTTGACAGGTGCTGGCTATACTGGGAGTAGGAGATTTGACAGCGATGGGTCTTTGCTGGGGAGAGAACACAAGGATGAGGTGAGACTGCTGTGGAAATCAACTGGACCTGGTGGATATGGGGCCCCTTTTATAGAAAGGAGGAAGCTAACATGTACTGAGCCCCAGTGAAGCAGGTACCAGGTTTTCAGATGGAGAGACTGGGAAGTGAAATAGACAGACCACAGACACCTACATAGACAGACCACAGATGCCCACTTGCCAGCATTCCCAGCAATTGCCCAAGGTTATTCTGCTCGTAAATGGGTGAGCTGAGGTTCTAAATTTTGGATGACTCCAAAGCTCATGTTTTCTCCACTAAGCCAGGCTACTGTCCTTGAAGGAAGGGTAGAAGGAAGAAGAGGAGACAGGAGGCAAAGGCAGAGGGAAGGAGATAAGGGAAGAAGAGGAATCTGTGTTGAGGAGACACCATGAAGATGGTGTCACAGGGAAGCTCCAGAACCCTTGTTGGCTAGCTTGACCCCAGTGGTATTTCCATAACCCATCTGTGTACAGAGTCCCCATGCCCACACCCAGAGCCCATACCTTCTTCAGGAAAGAGATGGATGAAGGCTGTGTCCTGCCAGAATGGGGGCAGGGGGCTGCCATTATGCAGCAGAGACTGAGCACTCAGGTTCACTTTGAGGTCCTTGAACTGGAGCGACATGTTGATGGCCAGCAGGACAAACTTTATGTCCTGGCCCATGTTGGGCAGGTCGAGCAGCTGGAATTCCAGGGAGACCTGGATAATATCACTCGGAGGTGAATTCAGCCTCCGAGGCATGGGGCTGGAAGGTTGTGAGTCTGCTTGGTAATGGCCTTGGGGTTTCCCCCTCTTCAGCTTCTGAAGAGCCTTCAGAAACACCTGTCTCTCCTGGGGAGAACCTGGAAGGGCAGAGAGAAAACCAGCTATGGGCCAGCGGTTAGGCTGTGGCTGAACATCCTTCCCAACAGCCATACCAACACTGCCAGGTTGTTCACACCTTCGTTTCCAACAACCAACACTCCCTACAGTTTATCAGGTGCTTTCTAAGTGCCAGGCTCTGCTGAGCACTTCACTCCTTTCATCCTTACATCAACCATGAGAGAGAGATTATTATTCTTCCATGCACAGATGTGGAAAATGGGGCTTAGAGAGGCCATGCCAGTTGCCCAAGTCTCACAACTTGCTGGGGGCAGAGTCCAGGTAGAAACCAAATCCGCCCGAATAAAAGAATCTGTGCTCATGACCAATAGACTATACCATGGGGAAGACGAAGGCCCACAAATGTGGAGAATAAACCTCTTAAAGACAACAGGGCATGATTTGATTTCTGTTCCATCACTACATTATTAGTCAGGTATAGACTACCTGGATATTGAGAGATGAGAAACCACGGTGAAAAAAATAAGAGGAAATTCAGTCAAGCTGAGTTCCCAGAGCACCCAGATCTTAGTCCTAGGGAGGCTAGGTGGCCGGGAAGTGCAGGGGTACTCACCGTGCTTCCCTAATAATCCCAGCAGCTGACTTCACTGAACACTTAACCATTGTCAGGGCCCCGCTTTACCCCCTTAGTGCATCCCCACAACCTCCCAGGCAGAGGCTACTTGCGTCCCCTTGCTCTGGAGGTTGTTCTAAGCCCTGTTTCATGCAGAAGAGAATCTGGAGACACTGGCTTCAGTAAGAGTGGACCCAGGGAGATGTGGATCAGATTTATCTCATCTGTGGTTTGCTCCACCTTCAGATCTTGTCAGGCTGGGTGGGAGGAGACAGAATACTGCCTGGCTGAGCATTACACGCAGGCCCATGGAATATAGCTCCAGATCCCCCAAGTTCACAGGGAACCCTGTGGACCTTGTAACAAATGCTGCCCATGCCCCACCCACATTGCCTTGACACTTGCCATTTCAATGCCCATGCGCCCTAATTTCAAATTCTATCATCTGCTACTACTCTTTGCCTGAGGCTTTCTCTGCTCTTGCATTGTGGCAGACCAAAAGTGCTAGAGAATTTACACCCCCAACCCCTGACCAAAAGGATTTGGTAGATAAATAATAGCCCCTTGCCTCTTGGTTGGGATAAATATAGGGCAACGACTTTCAACCTGTGTGCCCCAAGAATTTTAAAAACATGCAATATGTGACTGTTTAGTCAGGGGCACTGACCTCCTTTCCCTTAGAATCTAAGGCTTAGATTGTCAAATAAAAAATGACAACAGGCAACACAAGAATAGGCACCTGGTGTGAATGAATCAAAATTATACATATTTTTTGTCAGATCAGCAAAAAAGATCTCTTTGGTGTGCTGCAGAATTTTAGTAATTAGTGTATGTGTGCCATGAGGTGAACAAGATAGACAGTCGCTGACCCTGGATGTTGTTCTACTCTTTACACTGAATCCCTGATAGGGCGGCCAGATTTAGCAAATAAAAATACAGGGCATTTAATTTGAATTTCAGATTAACAAAAAATAATTGAAGACATGGTTAGACTAAGGCATTATTCATCCTGTATTGTCCCTGGCAACCCCACTGGCAGAGCTCCCCGCTGGCCTGAGCTCCTGCTGCCCACGTGCGAACAGGCTTGATGGGGTCCCCTGCTCTGGCTCCCTCCCCTTCCCTGTCTCCCTTGCTCACTCTTCTTCCTTCCAGTAGTTCCTGGATTGCCTCACAGATAAACCACTTGTACTTGAGTCCTTGCCTCAGGATCTGTTTCTGGGCAGCCCAACCAAGATAACCCAGAGTCGATGGGGGTGGGGAGGGGATGGATGGTATTGCTGTGTGGCCCTTTCCTAGGCTTGGATTTTGGAGCTTCTCTATGTTGGCCCCAAAGGTCCACATAGACAGACCACAGACACCCACTTGCCAGCATTCCCAGCAATTGCTCAGCTACCCCCCCCCCCCCCGCCGCCCCACCCTCCACACATTCCTGATCTGTCCTACTCAGATCCTGCCCCTCACCCTGCTTCTGGCCCTCATGGGCTGGATATTTTTGCTTGGCTCCCTGGTGATTGAACCTGGTGATTGGTCTTCCTCAATTTCCAGGAATTAGTCCACAGCTGGCTAATTTAGCTGCCCCTTTGCCCCTGCTAGCTTGCCCCTGCCAGGTCTCCCACCTCTCCAAATCATCTTCTGCAGGGCGGGCACAGGAGTGAGCATATGGCCTTATATCAGCCTCGGAGCTGACTAGTGGTCTGATTTGTCCTCCAAACACCCAACAAAACACAGTAGATTAAACAATACATTAAAGAAAATTAATTTAATTAATTAATAAGCATTTTTTTACTAAATGCCCCATCTTCAGTGGGAGGCTGATTTTGGGGGAAAGCAGGGGCAAGGAATTCATATACTGTTGATGAGATGCCTGTCAATGGCCCTATAGTCAATGTGAACATCTGTGGGAAAGTGCTCACTGGCCAGTGGGACGGGGGTTGGGGGGCATGAGGAAGTGAGGCAGTGGGGATGCCTGAACTGGGAACTCAAAACTGAAGGGCTGAGGAGACTGGACCTGGTCCTGCCCCACAGACACCCTCTGTTCCCCAGAGGCCTGTTCCAGCTGGCTGAGGGGATCCCTGGGGCAGGGGGAAGGTGCCCATAGGACCTGGACTCTGAGGGGGCTGGTATAGTCATACCTTCTTCATACTTGTAGTTCTCCGTGATGTCATCCCGTTCATCACTCCGGATGCTCTTGGTGCTGATAAAATTGCCCACAGAATTCGTGTCCCGGTGAAGCCTCTGCTCCTTTCCTCCATGGACGAGCCAGGACACACAGTCGGCATTCACCATGGAAAAGGCAAAGGCCGTGTCGTAGTTCAGATCCACCTCTCCCTCTTTGATGGCTCTGACGGAGGCAGGGCCACAGCAGAACATGCCTGGAGGAGAACAGAAGAGCCACGAGGGGCCATTGCAGGGACGGGGGGGCCAAGGGCTGTTTCCGTGGGAGTGGGTTTTGCCTTTCCCATGGAGAGCCTCACCATTGCTCCTCTCCTGAGGCGTGGAGTCCAGCACCTGCCAGCCTCCGTATCCGGGAGGGAGGTCCTTTCGGGCCATCCAGCACTCATTCCAGACATGGAAATTCCTGAGGGAGAAGCCACAGGAGCCAGTGTCAAACAAGCGGAGGGCAAGTTTGTAGTGCTTGTGATCCTTCTGGAGGAAGGCGGGGACGATGAGTGGGTGCACTGACCGATAGAAAGACAGACTTAGCACACCCAGGCCTTCAAACCTCTGTGGGTGAGTAGTGATGGCTCTTCCTCCTGTGAGCCCAACCTGCCCCCTGCAAGGAGCTTTCCTCTGTTGGAGACTAGAGAATGAAGGCTTCCAGCGCCGACGGAAGTTAAAAACCGGCCCTCTCTCTCAGAAAGTCCTTGTGCCGTTTCCTGTGTGTGCTGCTGACTCAGAGGCAATCACAGTCTTTGTGTCTGGAGGTGAGACTTCCGGTCCTCCTGCAGCCCAGGCTGAGTGTTAAATGAAGGAAGCAGCGAAGAGGAAAACCTCACCCAGGACAGGGAGCTCTTGTGATGTTTAGATTCTAAACTCAAAATCTTTTGTTGTTGTTGTTGAGCTGTGTCCCAGCCTTTGGGTTGGGGATACTGAGCTGTAAGGCTGGTGAAAGTGGGGGTGGGGGGACATGAGAGGGTACCAGGCTCACTTCTTCTGGTGGGGTTCGCCCTACAAAGAGAACAAGAAGTTGTCTCTCACCAGACAGTGTCCTTCTTATTCTCCAGAATCCTGCCCGTGTTGTCGTAGTACTCATCTATGATCAGGTTCCCGTCTGTGTCGTGGCCAGAGTCGAAGTTGGTGATCACGCGGGTGGGGATCCCCAGGCACCTCATCACTGAAAAAAGGGCAGAAAATCTTTTGGGGTTGTGAATTCAGGAGCTCTATGGCTTCCTGGAGTTCGGGCCCTGGGCTCAGGGAAATCATTCAGTTAGCACCTTCAGGACCAAGCAGGAGCTGTCTGGGGTACTGGGTTGGTGATGTGGCCAACCTTCCCATCCTCCTGAGCTCCTCTTCCTGGTACTCACAGAAACCACTACGTGCAAAGGTGCAGGTTGCTTCAACAAGCACTGCCAGGACCAACAGGAAGTCTAGGGAGTCCTGGGTTCCCCTGCCTGGGCCAGCAGGGCAGGGCAGGCACGCCTCTTTGGCAAGACTCCGTGGCCTGACTCAGTCTCGCTTCTCTCCTGGCCATAAATTTCCACCTCCAAACCAAATACCTGGAAAGTTTTCCTTTCTATGATAGAGATTGTTGGCTGAGGACATCAGATTCTTAGGCAAGGAGTCCTGTGGTTTGGACTCCCCCTTTTCTATGGGTGTATTGTCTTGGCAGCTTCTCAAAGAAAGCATCAGACATCCAGCCAGAGGGAAGGAAATTGTAACAGAAGCCTGGGAAAGGGAGGCTGTGCCTGGTGGAGCAATTCTGGAAAAGAGGTAGAATGTTATCTTTACTCCTGAAGGTGCATCTCTTCCCTTTGCTAACCAACTTTTTTTCTTTGTCCTCTGCTCTATTTCTCCCACTGTGCATTCTTTTAAGAACAGCAATATCTCCCAGCCCATCCTACCACCAATGCCCCGGGGATCCCTGTCCCCTAAAGTCCAACTGTGAAGTAATAATAAGGATATCTACCAGCAGGCATGGTGCTGTTTTACAAACATTATGCTCAGGACTATTCTACCTGGAAGCTGATGTTATTATCCCCATTTTGTACATGAGGAATCAGAGGCTAAGGAAAGTTTGCTTACCTTGACCAAAGTCACACAGCTAAGAAGTGGCAGAGCTATCCCTCAAATCCTGGTTTTACTGCTAAGCAAGCTTGTACTCAATTCTGAGTTCACCTCCCAGTATTATGCAAACACTTCAGCATTTTAGTACTTTCACATTATTACACATCCCAAGCACTTTCCTATGTTATCAAATATTTGGCAAAAGCAAGATTTCTAGTGGTGGTTTTTTTTTTAGATATTTGGTTGGTTTCCATTTTTTCCCCTGATGTAAATAATGCTGTGTTGAACATCTTTATAGATCAACTAGAGGACTGGTACACAAAATTTGTGCATTGGTGGGGGGGGGGTGTCCCTCAGCCCAGCCTGCACCCTCTCCAATCTGGGACCCCTCGAGGGATGTCTGGTGGGATCGGGCCTAAACAGGCAGTTGGACATCCCTCTCACAATCCAGGACTGCTGGCTCCCAACTGCTCACTTGCCTGCCTTCCTGATTGCTCCTAACCACTTCTGCCTGCCAGCCTGATCACCCCCTAACCACTCCCCTGTCAGCCTGATTGATGCCTAACTGGTCCCCTGCCAGCCTGTTTGCCCCTAACTGCCCTCCTCTGCAGACCTGGTCACCCCTAACTGCCCTCCCCTGCAGGCCTGGTCACCCCTAACTGCCCTCCCCTGCAGGCCCGGTCACCCCCAAATTCCCTCCTCTGCCAGCCTGGTCACCCCTAACTGCCCTCCCCTACAGGCTTGATCGCCCCCCAACTGCCCTCCCTTGCTAACCATCTTGTAGTGGCCATCTTGTGTCCACATGGGGGCAGGATCTTTGACCACATTGGGGCAACCATCTTGTGTGTTGGAGTGATGGTCAATCTGCATATTATTCTTTTATTAGAAAGGATAGAGCCGAAACTGGTTTGGCTCAGTGGATAGAGCATCGGCCTGCAGACTGAAGGGTCCTGGGTTCTATTCCGGTCAAGGGCATATACCTTGGTTGTGGGCACACCCCCAGTAGGGAGTGTGCAGGAGGCAGCTGATCGATGTTTCTCTCTCATTGATGTTTCTAGCTCTCTATCCTTCTTCCTTCCTCTCTGTAAAAAATCAATAAAATATATTTTAAAAAAAAGAAAGGATAGAGGTCTGGTGCATGGGTGGAAGACAGCTGAAGTGTGTCCCAGATCAGGGTGGGGGTTCTCTTGGGGTGTGGGTGGCCTGGGAGAGGGGCCTGTGGTGGTTTGCAGGCAGGCCATGCCCCCTGGTGACTCAAGCGGAGGCCCTGGTATCTGGGATTTATTTATCTTCTACAATTGAAACTTTGTAGCCAGGAGTGGAGACAAGCCTTCTGCTTGCTCCATGGCGGCAGCCATTTCTGTTGGGATTTATTTATCTTCTATAATTGAAACTTTGTAGCCTTAAGCAGAGGCCAAAGCAGGCCAGAGCTGCAGAAGCTTGGCTTCCTCCATCACCGGGGGCAACCCTAGCCTCCTGCTCTCTCCAGCTCTGTGGCTCCTGCCATTTTTGTTGGGATTTATTTATCTTCTATCATTGAATCTTTGTAGCATTGAGTGGAGGCCTGGGCTGGCCAGGGTGTGCAAAAAGCTTGGCTTCCTCCATCGCCAGGGAAACCCAAGCCTTCCTCCTGCTCTCTGTGGCCGCAGCCATCTTGGTTGGGTTAATTTGCATACTCACTCCTGATTGGCTTGTGGGCATGGCTTGTGGGTGTAGCGGAGGTATGGTCAATTTGCATATTACTCTTTTATTAGACAGGCTCTTTTATCCTAGCTTGGGACATATTCCAGGAGATAAAATGACAGTCAAAAAATATAGATAGTGGCTATTGGAAGATGGCTGTCGATGGGAAGGCAGACTGCAAGATAGTGTGTGAGTAAGAGAACAAAAGGAGAGTGTACGGCCATACGGGGCCTGTATATTTGTGGGTGAGGGACAGCTAGACTCCAAGGGACTGTTGGGGATTGCCGGACCAGGCTTCCCTGATGGGGCAGACTCCACTGCTGCTGAAATCTCTCCCAGAGCAACCAGCTCTGCCACGGAGACCACGTGGCTGTTATTGGAAGCCTATAAATCCTAGGACTCTACAACCACAACACCCAGGGAACAGCTGTGAGCCCAGGAACACCGGATCTCAAGCAGCGTTAATATGCAGACATGGATGAGCTCTGCAACTTCTCACAGAAAGGTCAGATTTTGCCTAGGAAAAGGTGAGGTCTGTGATCCAGGCTGGAGAGAGAAAGGCACACAACAGGATCTAGAGGTTTGGGGAAAGTCTGCACCTCATAAAATCCGCGGCCGTGGGGCTAGCGTGATCCGCAAATGTAGAAGAGGATCCGCAGGGCTGCTAGCAGAAGGGAATTCTAAAAATCAACCCATAGCTGGACTAGGTGTAATAGGCAGCCTGAAATTTTACCAGCGTGCCGGCTGCTTAGTGCCAGGGGAAAAAAGACTGCACAGAGATGTTCACAGAGTTACACACAGTACCGGAGGGTAAAAGTCGTGAGTTTGCACACTTTCTCTGGCTCTTTTTTGTCTTTAAATCCTTGCTTTTTATTACTAAGCCCAGTCCATAGGGTCACCCAATTGGGGACACTCTCAGAGACTGCAGGGGAAAGTTGTTTTTGTGGAACCTAGGAATCAGAGTGGCTGTAACGATCAGAGAGCCAGCTTTAAGGCAGTCCATTCTCCCAAACCAGTATTAAGTGCAACAGGGAAAACAAAATCTAAATTCTGGCTAGAGAGGACATATAGCCCACGAGGTCAATCCAGAAACACTGCCACCCAGGGGTTGAATCACAAATTGACTCTGTGTAAACACAAATAAAGGAGTCTAAGAAACAAAGAAATACTGCCTGCTGGAAAATCAGGACTGTGGCTTACAACACAGAGGAGCAGTGGAATGCAGGGAACTTCAATACTGTCCTGACTACTGGACAGGAAACAAGCATGCCAAACAGAAGAGTAAAGGAAGTGAATGACCTTCATACTGCATATTTTTATTTTTCATCTTTTAATTAAGAAACTAATTTTTTTCTTTTTTCCTCACTTGATTTTACCTTTTTAATTATTATATTTTTATTTTTAATCAGTATTATTATTACTACTATTTTACCTTTTTTAAAAAGGTTTCATTTTATATTCTCTTTATTTTATTTTATTTTATTTTATTTTGGGATTAGTGTTCCATATTCTATTTTCATTTTTCCTTTAGCATCATTTTACTCTGTCTCAACTTTACCTTTAGGCCGACACTCTCTTTCTCACTTTTCCCCTTTTGTTGTCCTATTTCTCTTACCCTATTCCTGCTTTAGATTTTCCCTATTCCTTTTTTTTTACCCCCTGTTAAAAATTCACCCTACTTATATATCTAATATCCAATCCCCTGCTCTAAGTCCAGACACACCTCTCTTCTCTTTCTTCACTATCCAAATTTTTTTCTCTCTGCCCTTTTTTTGTTTGTTTGTTTTGTTGTTGTTGTTATTGTTTTTTGTTTTGTTTTGTTTTGTTCTAGGTTTTTTATTTTATTTTGTTTTGTTTTGCTTTGCTTTCTCTCTGTCCTATTGTTGATGTTTGCTTGATTGTTGATTAGATTGGTGGTTTTTTTGGTGCTTGTTTGTGAGATTCTTTTTGTTTTGTTTTGTTTGTTTTTTGCTTCTGTTTTTTCCTCTCCTCACTTGTTATTAGTTGTTGTTTGTGGTTTGCATTCATCTCTGGGTATCTGTTGTTTGCATTTTTGGGGATTAGTGGTTGTTCTATTGGAGTTTTCTCCCCATATAAATAGTTTCCCCCCTTCCTTTTTATTCTCTTTCTTTTCTCTCTTACTTTTTTCCTTTTTTCAATATCATTTTTGGACTCCATTTTTTTCTTTTTTCTTATCCCCTAATTCTCTTTTCTCTGGTGGTCACCTTTATTTGGGGTTATTAGTATTATGAATATATTGGTGTTCAGTGCCTTATGCATTGTGCCTTGTTGTGTTGTATTTTGTGCCTTTAAATCAATGCAGGAGAGAGAGAACTGCATAACCAGATACCCAGAGAGAGAGATTGTGAGGAGACAAAGAAACAGCCCACATACAAAAGAAAAGGAGGCATGACTAGAAAAGGAAGTAAATGAAATGGAGGCAAGCAATATATCAGAGAAAGCATTCAGAGAAATGGTCATAAGGTTGCTGAAAAGAATGGAAGATAAATTCAACAATATGTGTAAAAACCAAGAGGAAATGAAGAAGAACCAAGAAGAAATGAAAAATGACATTGCTGCTATAAAGAACTCAATAGAAAGCATCAACAGTAGACTAGAAGAAGCAGAGGACCACATCAGTGAGCTAGAAGACAAGGTAGAAAAAAATACCCAAGCTGAGCAGCATCTAGAAAAAAAACTTAAAAAGCAAGAGGACAGCCTAAGGGAACTTTGGGACAACACGAAACAAAACAACATCTGCATAATACAGGTGCCAGAAGGAGAGGAGATTGAGCAAGGAATAGAAACCTGTTTGAAGAAATAATAACAGGAAAATTCCTGATATAGGGAAGAAAAAACTCACACAAATCCAAGAAGCTCACAAAGTCCCAAACAAGATGAACCCCAAAAGATGGATGCCAAGGCACATTATAATTAAATTGGCAAACGCCAATGACAAAGTAAGAATATTAAAAGCGGTTAGAGAGAGACAGAAAGTTACCTACAAAGGATCCCCCATCAGACTAGCAACTGATTTCTCAACAGAAACTCATCAGGCCAGAAGGGAATGGAATGAAATATACAAAGTCATGCAAAGGAAGGGTCTAAATCCAAGAATACTGTACCCAGCAAGGCTATCAATCAAAATTGAAGGTGAAATCAGGAGCTTCCCAGACAAAAAAGGACTAAGGGAGTTTATTACCACCAAACCAGCAATTCAAGAAATGCTAAAGGGTCTGCTGTAAAAAGAAGAAATAGGAATCGAAGAAGGAACACAGGCATAAAGAATAAAAGTGGTGACAAACAGATACCTATCAATAATAAGTTTAAATGTAAATGGATTAAATGCCCCAATCAAAAGACATACAGTAGCTGAGTAGATAAGAAAACATGATCCATATATCTGCTATCTACAGGAAACCCACCTCAGAAAAAAGAACTCACACAGACTGATGGTGAAGGGATTGAAAAAGGTTTTTCAGGTGAATGGAAATGAAAAAAAGCTGGGGTAACAATACTTATATCTGACAAATTAGATCTCAAAGTGAAGGACATAACAAGAGATAAGGAAGGCCACTTCATAGCACTAAAGGGAGCAATCCAACAAGAAGAAATAACTCTGGTAAACATATACGCACTCAATACAGGAGCACCCAAATACATTAAAAAAAAACTTCTGGAGAATATCAAGGGAGAGATTGATAGCAATACAGTCATAATAGGGGACTTTAATACCCCTCTACACCATTGGACAAATACTCTAAACAAAAAAAATCAGCAAAGTAACATCAATCCTAAATGATTCACTAGATCAGATGGAATTAATTGACATCTTCAGAACATTTCACCCCAAAGCCACAGAATATACATTCTTCTCAAGTGCACATGGGTCATTTTCAAAGATAGACCATATATTTGATCACAGGCAAAGTCTCTTCAAATTCAGAAAGAAAGAAATCATATCATGCATCTCCTCAGATCACAATGGCATAAAACAAGAAATCAACTATGATAAAAAAAAAAAATCAAACACCTGGAGGCTAAATAGCATGCTATTAAACAATGACTGGGTTACCAGAGAGATCAAAGAAGAAATAAAAAGCATCATGGCAACAAACGACAATGAAAACAACAATCCAAAATCTATGCGACACAGTGAAAGCAGTCTTGAGAGGGAAGTTCATAGCTCTACAAGTCTACTGCAAAAAACAAGAAACAATGGTAATAAATTACCTAATCCTACAACTCAAAGAGTTAGAAAGAGAGCAACAAGAAAATCCCAGCATAAGCAGAAGAAAGGAAATAATAAAGATCAGAGAGGAGATAAACAAAATAGAGACAAAACAAACAAACAAACAAACAAAACAAAAGTTCAGCAAAACCAAGAGCTGGTCCTTTGAAAAGATAAACAAAATTGATGAACTTCTAGCCAGGCTCACCAAGAAGCAAAGAGAGAGGACCCAAATAAACAAAAACAGAAATAACAACTGATCCCACAGAAATACAAACGATTATGAAAAAATACTATGAACAACTCTATTCCAACAAAATGGACAACTTAGATGAAATGGACATATTCTTAGAAAAATACAAGCTCCCCAAATTCAACCAAGAAGAATAAAAAAATCTGAATAAGCTGATAACTACTGAAGAAATTGAAACAGTGCTCAAAAATCTTCCAGCAAACAAAAGCCCTGGTCTGGACAGCTTTACAGGGGAGTTCTACCAAGCATTCAAAGAAGAACTAAAACCTATCTTCCTCAGACTATTCCAAAAAATTCAAGAGGAAGGCACATTTCCAAGCTCTTTCTATGAAGCCAGCATTACCCTAATCCCAAAACCAGATAAAGACACCACAAAAAAAGAGAACTACAGGCCAATATCCTTGATGAACATAGATGCTAAAATCCTCAATAAAATTCTAGCAAATTGGATTCAGCATTACATTAGAAAGATCATACACCATGACCAAGTGGGATTTATTCCAGGGATGCAAGGATGGTACAATATCTGCAAATCAATAAATGTGATACATCACATAAACAAACTGAGAGACAATGATCATTTCAATTGATGCAGAAAAAACATTCGACAAAATCCAACACCCTTTCTTGATAAAAACTCTCAGCAAAGTGGGAATAGAGGGATTATACCTCAACATAATAAAAGCCCTATATGACAAACCTACAGTCAACATCATACTCAATGGACAAAAACTAAACCCATTTCCCCTAAGAACAGGAACAAGACAATGATGCCCACTTTCACCACTCCTGTTTGACATATTACTAGAAGTACTAGCCATAGCGATCTGACAAGAAGAAGAAATAAAAGGCATCCAACTTGGAAAAGAAGAAGTAAAACTGTCCTTATTTGCAGATGCCATGATACTATACATAGAAAACCCCAAAGACTCCATCAAAAAACTACTGGACCTAATAAATGAATTTGGCAATGTAGCAGGATACAAAATTAACACCCAAAAATGTATGGCCTTTTAATACACCAATAATGAACTCACAGAAAGAGAAATGAAAAAAACAATCCCATTTACCATGGCACCAAAAAAATTAAGATACCTAAGAATAAACTTAACCAAGGACATAAAAGACCTGTACCCAGAAAACTACAGGACATTGAAAAAAGAGATAGAGGAAGACATACACAAATGGAGGAACATACCATGTTCATGGATTGGTAGAATCAACATCATTAAAATGTCCATACTACCTAAAGCAATCTATAGACTCAATGCAATAGCTATTAAAATACCAATGCATATTTCAAAGATCTAGAGCAAACTCTTCAAAAATTCATCTGGAATAAAAAAAGACCCCAAATAGCTACAGCTGTCCTGAGAAAGAAGAACAAAGTTGTAGGGATCACAATACCAGACATAAAACTATATTACCAAGCCACAGTTCTCAAAATGGCCTGGTACTGGCACAAGAACAGACATATAGACCAATGGAACAGAATAGAGGACCTAGAAATTGACCCAAGCTATTATACCCAGTTAATATTTGACAAAGGAGGCAAGAGCATACAATGGAGTCAAAACTGCCTCTTTAATAAATCGTGCTGGGAAATTTGGTCAGATTCATGCAAAAAAATAAAACTAAATCACCAATTTACACCATACACAAAAACAAACTCAAATGGCTAAAGGACTTGAACTTAAGATGGGAAACAATAAAAATCCTACACAACTCCATAGGCAGCAAAATTGCAGACATATGTCATAGCAATATCTTTACAGACACGGATCCTAAGGCAAGAGAGACTAAGGAGAAAATAAATAAATGGGACTTCAAAATAAAAAGTTTCTGCACAGCAAAAGAAACCATCAACAAAACAACAAGAAAGACCACTGCTTGGGAGAACATATTTGCCAATGTTATCTCCGATAAGGGTTTAATCTCCAACATTTACAGGGAAGTCATACAACTTAACAAAAGGAAGATAAAAAACCAAATCAAAAAATGGGCAAAGGATCTAAATAGACACTTTTTGAAAGAGAACATTCAGAAAGCCAAGAGACACATGAAAACATGCTCAAAGTCATTAATCATCTGAAAGATGCAAATCAAAACAACAATGAGGTACCACCTCACACTGTCAGAATGGCTATCATCAACAAATCAACAAATGACAAGTGCTGGCGAGGATGCGGAGAAAAAGTAACCCTCCTTCAATGCTGGTGGGAATGCAGACTGGTGCAGCCATTGTGGAAAACAGTATGGCATTTCCTCAAAAATTTAAAAATGGGACTGCCATTTGACCGAGTAATACCACTTGACTGAGTAATACCACTTTTAGGAATATATCCCAAGAAAACAGAAACACCAATCAGAAAGGATATATGCACCCATATGTTCATAGCAGCAAAATTTACAATAGCTAAGATTTGGAAACAGCCTAAATGCTCATCAGCAGATGAGTGGATTAGAAAACTATGGTACATCTACACAATGGAATACTACGCTGCTATAAAAAAGAAGGAATTCTTACCATTTGCAGCAACATGGATGAAACTGGAGAACATTATGCTAAGTGAAATAAGCCAGGCAGTAAAAAAAAAAATACCACATGATCTCACTCATTTATGGATAATAAAGAACATTATAACCTGATGAACAAAAAGATCGATTCAGAGGCAGAGAAGCTTCGAACAGACTGTCAAATTACAGCAGGAATGCTGGGGAGTGTTGTGGGGTGGTGGTAAGAGATCAATCGAATGACTTGTATGCATGCATGTAAGCATAACTAATGGACACAAGACACTGGGTGAGTGGGGTGAGGGCATGTGCTGGGGGGTAGGGGAGGGCGGGAGAAGGTCAGTGGGGGGGAAAGGAGACATATGTACTACTATTTGTAATACTTTAAACAATAAAATAAAATTTAACAGATATAGATAGATAGATGATAGATAGATAGATAGATAGATAGATAGATAGATAGATAGATAGATAGATAGATGCCAGCAGCGACTGCAGGTCTCTCCTAGTGGCCGCATTGCGGGTCTTTCCTAGTGGTCAGAGTCATGGCATGACAGGCCTTTAGGAAGTTCCTTCCCCCCTCCCCCTTTGACGAGTATTAGTTGAAAAGAGTGCTGTGGAAACTGTAAGGAAACTGAGGCACTATCCTTCCAAAAAATCTCAAGGAAAAGTTTTGCAAGCAATAGTATTTGCTGTTGGATTGGGTTCCAAAGGAAAGGGTGGAGAGATTCAACCTGTTAGCATGAAATTTGGAGATACAGGTGTCCTTCCAAAATATGGAGGCACCAAAGTAGTTCTAGACGACAAGGACTATTTCTTATTTAGAGATAGTGACCTTGGAAAAAATGGGGACTGAAATAAATCACTATTGAAATGGCATCATGTGAAGCTGGCCATTCCATTGAAGTTCTAAAATCTTTTGTCATGTAAATAATTTCTGTGTTTCTTTTATAATAAACTAATGAAAACAATATAGATACTTCTCAGCGTTGTTCACATACTATTGTAATATTTTAAATGTTCATAATTTTTATTTCAAATACGTATTTATATTAAACATGTAATTGCTTATAGATTTTATTTAGGCTCCTTCTCACACTTTGGCACAAAGCCTCTCCAAGCTAGGGCATGGACACACCCCTGGATATGGTATAGGACAGGGAGGAGAGAAGCCCAAAGGGGAACCTGGAGTTCTTGGAGTGGCATGTCTGCACAGGGCCAAGAAACAAGGGCAGGGAGTGAGCAGAGCTGACAAGCGAGTTGTAGATGGAGGTGACACAGGACAGCCTCAGAGGGGAGGGTGAAGGTTCGAAGAGCTGTCACTGAAGGAACCTGAGACAGGAGTGATGCAAGAGCATTCAAGTGACTCAGGAGCATGGCGTGGGCCATGATTTATGCTAAGATTATAGTCAGACGGGTGGATAACACTTACGGTAATAAGAGAATGTGCCAAGGAGAACTGGGTAGGGAGAGCAGTGAAAAAGCCTGTTATTTACCCTGATTGCTGAATTCATGAGCAGCCACTGGAAGTGTCAGTGGTGGTGTCAACTCCTGCCCCACATGTCTGGATGGGCACAGAGTAGATGCGCATTAAATTGTGTTGGAAGCAGGTTGTCTTTAAGCTGTGCACAAGGTTTCTGCAGAGTATCACTCCCAATGATTTGACACGAGGCTCAGGTGACTCACTGATAATTTTGTGGGAGCTGAGTCCCTCATAAAAAAGAAACCCATATGGGTGTGTTTGTGTGTGTGCATCCACAGGCATGCACACTCACACGGTAATATTTGGACAAAGGTGGAAAAGATCTCAGAGTTGGGAAAGAATTAGAGTTCCCAAGGCATACTACACAACACCAGCATGAATTACTATCTTTCTTCACTTGGCCATTTAGCACTTATTCAGTGACAAGTGTGAAGCCCTTGCTATGAACCAGGCAGTGAGTTAGATGCAAAGTTCACAGAAGCGAAAGACATTCCTGCCCTCCCGGAGTGCAGCTTCACTCCTGACTGGTGGCAGACACAGTGCTGATGGTGCATTAGAACACGCAGTCTGTTTCAGGCTGGACATGAAGGCTTCTTACCAGTTCTCTCTCCACCACCAGCCCTGCCTCCCCATAAGGAAATGTAGCTCCAATTTTATAAGAGAAACTAGTGGAAAGTTAGAGTTCAATTTACTGAAATTCATTTGGTCAGCTTTGCTATCACACTTCCATGGCTTATACTGAAGAATAGTGTCAAAGCCCCAGCTAATATAAAGTCAAAGTAATTGCATTTAAATGTGATGATTTTTAGCACCTTTTAACTTCTCCCGGGTTGTAGTAAGCTTCCAAATGGTAAATGTAACCACTGCCTGCTCCACCTCCCATGCCTTTAATTGTTTCCCATGAGATGGTTATCTTGCCTTAGTTTTTCAGATATGTTAGCACGAGGTCATATTATCATTGTCTACAGTGACAATAAAACCTAAAACTGCTCTAAAAAATAAAGCCTACTTAAAAAATGTAACCCTAGCTGGTTTGGCTCAGTGGATAAAGCATTGGCCTGTGGACTGAAGGGTCCCGGGTTTGGTTTCGGTCAAGAGCAATGCCTGGGTTGTGGGCTCAATCCCCAGTACAGGGTGTGCAGGAGGCAGCCAATCAGTGATTCTTTCTCATCATTGATGTTTCTATCTCTCCATCTCCCTTCCTCTCTGAAAACAAGAATAAAAAAAAAATATGTAGGGATGTAAAGAAAGAAGAAAATATGATCAGGAAAATTGTCAGTCAATAAAACTAGATCCAGAAATGACAGAGATCATGGAACTAACTGATAAGGACATTAAAACAGGTATTTTAAATACTATAGATATGCTCAAGAGAAAGTAAAGGAAAACATAAACATAATAAGAAAAATGGAAGATAAAGAAAAGACTCAATAAAATTTTTTAAAATCCTCACCCAAGGGTATTTTTTCATTGATTTTTAGAGAGAGTGAAAGGGAAGGGGAGAGACAAGAAAGGGAGAGAGAAACACCAATGTGAGAGAGACACATCGATTGGTTGCCTCCTGCACACGCCCAACCTGGGGCAGGGGATTGAGCCTGCAGCCGAGGTATGTGCCCTTGACAGGAATCAAACCTGGGATCCTTCGGTCCATAGGCTGATGCTCTATCCACTGAGCCAAACCAGCTAGGGCCCAATGGAACTTTTAAAGGTAAAAAATACAATCTATAAAACAAAACAAAAATACTGGACAAAATATTACACAAAGATAACAATACTAGTATACTGCCCTGGCTAGTGTGCTGGGTGGTTAGAGTGTTGGCCCACACACTAAAGGGTTATGGGTTCAATTCCTGGTCAAGGGCATGTAGCTGGGTTGAAAGGCAATCAATTTATTTCTCTTTCTTACATTGATGTCTCTCTCTCCCCCCTTTTTCCCACCCTTCCACTTTCTCTAAAAATCAATGGAAAAAATATCCTTGGGTGATGATTAACAACAACAACAAAAGATAATATACTTTTTTTATAAGAACACCTTTAAATACAATGCTATATATTAAACACATCAAAATGTTTCCCTATCTTGGGGGGAAGTAAATGGAAATGGTTGAGAGAAACCAAGATGGTGGCATAGGCAAACACCTAAACTGCTGCCTCGCACAACAATTTCAAAACTACAACTAAAAGACAAAATGGACATCATCCAGAACCACAGGAAGGCTGGCTGAGTGGAAGTTCTACAACTAGAAGGAAAGAGAAAAGCACACTGAGATTCAGAGGAGCTACAAAAGGCAGAGTATGGAGGCACGTTCACGGAGAGGGCTGGCAAATGAGTGCGTGGCTGGCTTTCTCAATTGGGAGGGAGACAAAAGCTCAGGACAGCTCTGAACTCCAGTTCTGGGTGAGACTCTGAGGACCCAGACTTATTCTGGGAGAAACTGGACTGTCTGGCAGTGGGCGAAACTCGAGGACGGCTTTCTCTCAGAGGTGCTTACAGCGATTATTGCGGGACACTGAGACCCAGGGGCCTCTTAGGGCAGGGCTGACGGGAAGCCATTGTGTATGCTCTGCCCTGAGACTCTGCCCCATCCAAGCTGAGCACAGAGGCTTTTGCAATTTTTCAAGTCTTGTTGCATAAGGCTGTCTCCAGCACAGAAGTTCTCCCAGCATAGACACAGCTGATCCTCACAGCCAATTGGCCTGGAGGTCAATTCCTCCCAGTGATACCAACAACAATCAAGATTTAACTACAACAAGACTCTGCACACATCCCACAAAAGGGTGCACCAAGAGTGTCCACCTCAGGTAACAGGGGATGCTGAGCCACTGGGCCCTATAGGACACCTAGCACACAAAGCCACTCTGTCAACTCAGGGAAGCAGCCAAAATATGGAGACAAAGAAACAGGTCACAAATGAAAGAAATGGAGGGAAGCAAATGACTGAATATAGAGTTCAAAACCATAGTTATAAGGTTTTTCAAGAATTTTCTAGAAAAGGCCAATAAATTTAGCGAGACCCTGGAGGATATGAAAAAGGACCAACTAGAAATTAAGTATACAATGACTGAAATAAAAAAATATTATACACAGACCTAAAAGCAGACTAGAGGATTGCAAGAATCAAGTCAAAGATTTGAAATATAAAGAGGCAAAAAACATCTAACTGGAAAAGAAAAAAGAATCCAAAAATATGAAGATAGTGTAAGGAGCCTCTGGGACAACTTCAAGTGTACCAACATCCGAATTATGGGGGTGCCAGAGGAAGAGAGAGAACAAGATACTGAAAACCTATTTGAAGAAATAATGACAGAAAACTTCCCCTAACTGGTGAAAGAAATAGACTTACAAGTCCAGGAGGTGCACAGAACCCCAAACAAAAGGAATCCAAAGAGGACCACACCAAGACACATCATAATTAAAATGCCAAGAGCAAAAGACAAAGAGAGAATATTAAAAGCAGCAAGAGAAAAACAGTTAGTTACCTACAAGGGAGCACCCATACGAATGTCATCTGATTTCTCAACAGAAACTATGCAGGCCAGAAGGGAGTGGCAAGAAATATTCAAAGTGATGAATAGCAAGAACCTACAACCAAGATTACTCTACCCAGCAAAGCTATCATTCAGAATTGAAGGGCAGATAAAGAGCTTCACAGATAAGAAAAAGCTAAAGGAGTTCATCACCGCCAAACCAGTATTATATGAAATGCTGAAAGGTATTCTTTAAGAGGAAGAAGAAAAAGGTAAAGATAAAAATTATGAACAACAAATACGTATCTATCAACAAGTGAATCTAAAAATCAAGTGAAATAAAAATCTGATGAACAGAATAAACTGGTGAATATAATAGAATAAGGGGCATAGAAAGGGAGTGGACTGATAATTCTCAGGGGGAAAGGGGTATGGGGAGTGCAGGAAGAGACTGGACAAAAATCCTATACCTATGGATGAGGACAGTGGTGGGGGGGTAAGGGCAGAGGGTGGGGTGGGAACCAGGTGGAGGGGAGCTATGGGGGGGGGGGGAGAGGAACAATTGTAATAATCTGAACAATAAAGATTTATTTAAAAAAATAAATGGAAATGGTTTATGAGATAAATGGGGGAAATCAACTAATTAGTTACATTTTTTAAAATGAGGAGCCTGAAGAAGACCTATTACAATAAATGCCATGACACGAGGAATATGATTAATTTAATTCCAAACACTCCAAGGAACAAAGCAAGAAAATAAACCCAAAAAGTGGCAGAGCCCAGCCAGTGTGTGTCAGTGGTTGAGTGTCAACCTAGGAGCCAGGAGATCTCAGTTCAATTCCTGGTCAGGGCACATGCCCAGGTTGTGGGCTCGATCCCCACTAGGGGCATGCAGGAGGCAGCCAATCAATGATTCTCATCATTGATGTTTCTATGTCTCTCCCTGTCCCTTCCTCTCTCTGAAATCAATAAAAATATATTTTTAAAATAATAATAAAAAAATAAAAACCTTTTAAACAAGAGCTAGTCAGACCTTTGGAGCCTAAGAGGCAGAGATTAAAACACCAGGAGACTAATTATAATAGCTAACACTTATGTAAAACTAACCATGTGCCAGGCATTTTTCTAGGTGATTGCCACATATTAATTAACAACTCAGTGAGGGAACATTTCATACAATCCTTAATGCCTCATAAATCCACGGAGAATAATGGTAGATTTGTGTTTAAGCCAAGGTTGAAGTTGAATAACTCACGAGGGCCTCGGCTGAGGTTCCTTTCTTTCAGAGTAAATGACTCAGTAAAAACAATGAGGACAAGAGTTATTGTGTTGAAATAACTATACAAACAAGTGAGGAGAAATCTTAGATCCGTGAAGCGAGGAGGTGCCCAGCCCCAAGCTCTCAGCCTCCTCACCTTCCCACCATTTCCTACCATGGCTCAGGGCCCAGGGCCCTACTTTACAGAGGAGGAGATGATACCACGTGGAACCTGCTCACAGTCACATGTTCAAGTCTTCCGACCCTCAGCCCCACTTCTGCCCCCACTGCTACCCCATGCAGTTGTGGGTAGGAGCTTACCAGGACCAGGCATAATCCCAGGATGCCTGGCTTTAAAAAAAACATAAAAACTTTATTGAGATAATTCGCATACCATAAAATTCAACGACTTCAGTGGTTGGTAGTATATTCACAGGTTGTACAACAATCCCCACTAATAATCCCAGAGCATTTCACCTAAAAAAAACCCAACTCTATGTCTACTAGCAGTCACTTTCCATACCCCCTCTCCCCAGCCCCGGGCAACCACTAATCCACTCTCCTGTCTCTATGAATTGGCCTATTCTGGGCATTGCACATATATGGAATCATACAATAAGTGGCTTTTGGACACCTGGCTTTGGGGAGAATTTTCAGGCAACAGATAATCACTGTACCCTCTGTTCCTTGTACAGTGTGAGGCTTCCTGGATACTTTACAGGCTGAGGGGCCAACCTTGTCACAAGGAGTGGATGGCCAGAACAGGATGACTGAAAGTCGTGGGGCAGCTGGGCCTGAGCATTGAAGGATAGGCCAGGGATTTCTCTGAAATTCTCCAAGTAATAGACAACTAAACGGTTGTCAAGGAAACAGCCCATCCAAAAATTATAGCACTATTTTTGATGTATCCAAAGTTTCATTTCCGTGATTTTTCTTTAGGAACTCGATGTCAATTAGTTCACATTAAAAAAGGCAATCTGGGAAATAGAGCTGCTGGCAGGAGGATGTACTTCTGGGTCAGACAAGAGTCACTTGATCACTTTTGAGTTTCAGTTTTTTCACCTGAAAAGTGACAGTAATGATATCTACTTTGCATGTGGTTATGAGTATTAGAAAGTGTGAAAGTGCTCAGTGTGTGCCTGAAGCACAGACAATGCTAGATACACGGTGGCTGCTAGTCATGTCTGTGCAGTATATGGCCTTGTGGTTAGAAGCATGCCAGACCTGGATGTGAGCTTCGCTCCACCACTCAATCTCTCCATCTGCAAAATTAAGGTGATGATAGGACCTAATTCATAAGGTCATTTGAAGGATCAAACAGGACTATCCTAGCTAATACTGAACACTCGCTGTAGCCAGGCTTTATTCTAAGAATTCTCCATGTATGAACTTAATCCTCTGAGGAAACTTGAGGCACATGGTAAGTGATTTGTCCAAAGTTATTCAGCCAACTAATGGCCTTGCTGGTTTTTAAAGGCAAGCAGTCTACCTCTAGAGCCCACATGCTTCACCATTACTCTAAGCTGTCAAAGTTTTAGCACAGTTCCTGGAACAAAGGAAGTCTTCCATAACCATCAGCTATTGTGATTATGAATAATAGTAATGCTTTGGCCACTGAATGGGGTTAAGGAGCTTGATAAATCTCTAACTTTTAGTGGAGGATACAGACTGGGTCTTACCCATTTTTGTATCCAAAAGTATTTGAAGCATAGTGCCTAGCATAGAATAAGGACTCAATAAATAAGTGTTATTGGAATGAGTTTTAAAAAAATGATATACTTATTAATATACAACATGGTAAGTCTTTCCAGGAAGGCTGGTGCTAACTGAGCTTCAGTTGGACCCAAGTAGCCCACATTTGACCCACTTTGCCCAATCCTTTGCTTTCCAGATCACTATAGGGCTATTATTCTCATAAACATTTTAATTGGTCTGCTCTCTTGCATAATCTTCATTCACTGGCTCCACCTCTGTCATCAACCAGTTCCAGATAATCACACACCAAAAACCCTGGCCCTTTCCTTTACACACATACACCTGGCCCATTAGACTCAAAGCTTTTCCATGCACAGGAAGATTTCCTCTCTGTCGTGTACAAACAGGATTGATCCGTCCTCTGCCTCTCACTCTTGTGCCTCCTCCCTCAATGACTCAGACATCCTAGTTTACCCAAATGCCTATAACTCCTATCTGTCACACAATCAAAGCTGTCAAATTCCTGGTTTCTTATTAAAACAAAACAAAAAAAACCAACCAAGGATTCTTTGACCAATCAAAGCATTCAAGTAGTTCGGGACCTCCTCCTCACCAACCTGTGTGAAGTCACCCTCTGTGGGTGTTGACAGAGACCTCCTTGTGCCCTTGGACAGAGGCCTGGCTTTTGCTCACAGCCCGGGGCTCTCTGGGCTTCCTCCAGGAGACTGGAGCTGGACTCAGCACACACATGCATACAGAGTGCACCAGGCTTTGTCCTGTAGGGAATTTCTACACAAAAGGCCTCACTCCTTGATTAAACCAAGTTGTGGGCAGATCTGGCCTCCCTGGATTGCACTAGAGAGTGCTGTGAACAAAAGCCACACTTGGCATCTTTCCCCAGGTAACATTAATAACTTCCTGATTGTGACCCAAGTCAGGTTTATGGATATACATGCCAAAAGGCTGAGAGCTGGCCTAGGTCGGGGGGCAGGGTGAGGGTGAGGGCCAGGAGCAAGAGTCCCGGGTGAGGCAGACCTCCTCCTGCTACCTCCAGTGTGCAACTCATTTCCAGGTATCGGTTTCCTCAACATTTACCTGCCACTTCCTTCTACTTGCTCCTCTTGCCACATGCAAACCAACTTCCACCTGCCTTCTTTCCCATGTGCCTACTATTCTTTTTAGCTTTTCTTCTACTAATTTGCATCTACTCCCTATCTGAAAAGTTGATCTACCATTTCCCCTCACCCCCTAATTCCCTGGCCTGAGCCAGGCCTCCAGACCTCCAAACTTGTGAAACTCCAAATTCAAGGTCATTGCACTTTGGCTGTCACCTTGCTCTGGCCCCATGGTCCATACCACTGCTCAGATGTACATTTCCCTCTCATATGAACATCTTCATTAAGACCATTCTCTGTGCTAATCAGTTTGCAAGTTTTTCTAATTACTTGGCCTCTCATCTCTTTCCTAGCTTGCACCAGACAGTTTCCCGCCAGGTTCTGTTAGAAGAGAGGGAAGGGTGGCAGGTTCCGGGAAGTGTGTGATTTCTACCTCAAAACCATCTTCTGAAATAAGCCCACATATGTGAAGCCTGAGGTTAGTGAAGAGACATTTTTTGCTGGAAAGGGTTTCCTTCCAAATGTTCCTTGGTGGAAACTGTGTGAGATGGGGACAAGAATTATTTGGAGGGCTAATATGTGAGCCATTGCATTTTTGGTCATTACTTGGGGAACTCTCTACTTCCTACCTGTGCACATGATGGCTGCAAAGACCCAGCATTGCCCGTAGTGCACTGGCTGGCAACCTGTGGAGTGCCACTGTTTCAGGATGGCCACGCTGCCAGTCCACTCTGCAGGGTTGGTGCCATCTGAAAAATTCTCACTCCACTTTCCATTGAGCACCCCTTTGTCATCATTGCTGTTGATCTGAAGAGAAGCCATACATAGAAGAATTAGAAGCATCCTTTTCATCAACAGGATGTGATGTGTGAGCTGCCTTGCAAGGCCTGTGGGCCTGAGACACAGAGGAGGCTTTGATCTCATTTTACCTGGGAACTTCCATACCTGCTGGGGAAGGGGTCAGGATGTGAAGCTGGCCATTCTGACTTGTGTTCCATTGTTAATTGGTTTATTATTCTGTTTCTACACACCCTCTTTCCCCTGCAAAGCTAGAGCTTGGCTTTGGTAGCTTTTAAAAATACTCAGAGCAAAGGAAACTTAGAAACAATAAGATCATTTCACAAACTATAGCTATGCTCAGCCTTTTCCAAAACAGGCAATTTGGAATTAATAGACATGATGGCCCACACCCAGCTATTTCAGAGCTCAGTTGAGAAAAACCTGTTAGCTATACTTTCATCAGTCTTAGGCAAAATGGCTTTGCAAGAGGGCCTGTGCCTCTCAACTCTTCATTCTCCCATTTCAGGGGCAACTGTGAGTGAGCAGGACTCTCCTGGCACAGCTTCCTCCCTCTCTGGACATGCCCTGATTGGGCAAATCCAGACCCAACCTCACCATGGCGCACACCACTCTGCTGATGTAGACAGGGCTTCCTCGAAGAGCACAATCTGTGGCTGGGTCAATCTGGAAGTTCAGGCTCTTGTCTAACAACTCCAGGCAGATGTTGATGATGTTCGCTTCAAACTGCAAGGAGAGATGCAGAGAGGCAAGGCACCCATGCTTCGCACATGCAGATATGGAGCCACCCCACTCAGTTCTCCGATGGAGTGTGTTTGAAATACAAACCCACTTGGAAGATAACTGTCTAGTAGCACAGCCATGAACTTGGGCAGGTACAGGGTCTCAAAGCTCTGGGATCACAACTCCCCCACTTGGTATGTCCTGCAAGTCAAATCCTTGGAGTTTTTTCTAATGTGTCTGACTGGCTGAAAAATCATTTCTCTCTCTTCTCTCCTCAATCTCCACACTCTTGGACCTCATGAGCTGTTCTTGCTAAAACCACATTGCCTCATCTTCCACCCCTAGCTGCTGATCCAGCTCATCATTGGTAGTTAAGGCTAAAGTGATGGCCCCAGCTTGCCATGGTGCCTGCGATTCAGTAGGGCTGTGGGCTGACTAATAGCATATGAGTTATGGAAACTTCCCACCCAAGGCAGGCGAGGTGAGAATACCACTTGTCCTGAGGCCTTTCTCTGAGTCCAAGCCTGGTTTAGCTTCATAGCACTGGCTACATCTCTACTCATCAGGCTCAGGTATGATGATGTAGCCACGGTCTGTCTTCCCTGCCTAAGTGTATGCTCTGTATCTCTCCAACTTTCCTTGGAACTTCACAGCCCAGATCTGGCACGGTGCTCAGCACAGAATAGGGGCTCTGTGCATCTTTGTTGAATGAGCGTAAGTGAATTAATTTATTTCCATGTAACACTGGACAATAAACAGGATTTAGAGGCTCTCTGATCCATTTTCCCCAAGGGATAGTTTGATCAGTTCACTTTTCTGCTGTAAAAATGTTCAAAGATCCCTGTGACCTACAGGATCAAAGCTCTAGCCTCCTCTACAAGACCCAGAGACCCTCCCTGATCTGGCCTTCTTCTACTTCTCAGGACCCTCGCCTCACCAGTTTTGCTCCAGCAACACCAGATTCCTTGTAACCCCTGCAGCAGGTCAAACGGATCCTCACCTGTGTCTTTGCTCATCCCTTTCTTTGCCTGTGATGTTTTCCCCCACCTTCCTTCTCTTGGTTAACTCAGTTCAAGCATGTCCTCTTCCAGGAAGCTTCCCAGACAGCCCCATGCCCAACCAAGTGCTCTTCCTCCAGGCTCTCAGAGGCCCCTGTGCCTGTCTGGCAATCTTTACATGTCACGCTGCATAAGTGACCTGCTAATGACTGCGTCCCCACTTCACTGTGGGCTCGGGGACAGTGTTTTATTCATCTTTATATCTCTAGCACCTAGAGCCCTGCCTGGCACTGAGCAGGCATTCAGTATATGTTCACTGAATAAGAGATATGGGAGGACCCAGGGCTCAGAGACCAGCAGCTCTACTCTTCTGTTTCTCACAGGTGGCAGCAACCTCCTGTCCAGGGACTTACTAAGATCCCCCTCTGCCCATGCTGAGTGATGGGGTGGGGATGTCAGTTGGGGCCAGTTGAGGCTGCTATGTCTCATCTTGACTAAACCCCCGTGGGGGCGGGATCTAGGCTGGGCCCGAGGCCACACGCGTTGGACAAGTCCAGGAGAGGAAGCCATAGCAAACTGAAACAAGGCTCCACACGCTCCCCCGGGATTTCCAGCTGACACCCCTGTGGGTGGCAGGGCTGGTCCTCTCCCCCTAACATGTCTGACTGGCTGAAAAATCGTTTCTCTCTGATGGATAAGAGTTCTGAGCCAGTGTCTCAGTGCCGGGGCCAGCCTCAAGCACCCTTCCTGGCCTGGTTCTGGACTTCCTGGAGCACCTGCTGAAGGCTGGGCTGTTGTAGCGCATTGTGATTCATACGATGCTATTTTTACAAATAAAGTCACATGATTTAGAATATGGGTGGAAAACAAAATCTAGAGCAACCTAAACCACACTAGAAACACAGCTAACAAACAAAAAAATGAGGCACCACCGTGGCCGTTGTTGCTGTTGTGCCTTCATCCTCACTCTCACACTCAGTGGAGTTCCTAGGTGGGTACCTTCAGCTGCCCTTCTCTCTCTAATCCTGATACAGTAAGCAAAGAACATTCCAACTTCCTATGGCTGCTCCTCTAGCTCCCTGGAGTCACAGCTCACATCTTCCCGGTACCACTTAGTTCCCATTGCTCAGGAGTTCTAGATAAACCTTGCATGAGGGGCATCCTCCCATCCCCCTCCTGCTTCCCTCTCCCTTGGATGGTCCACGAACTGGGCTGAGACTCACCTGCCCATAGTTCCAGGGGCAAGGGCGGATCCAGGTCTTGTTCCCTTGGTAGATGAAGCCGTAATCATTCATGACATACTCCTGCCTCTGGGGCTCACTGTCCAAGAAGACAGCATCCCCTAGGATTCAAAGTGGGAGGACACAAAGCAAAGAAGTCATCTTGTCCTTCCTGCCCATCCCCATCCACAGAAAGCATGGAAACTGAACTCTGAGGACTGCCCAGGGTGACACCAAGAGGGGAAGCAAGACCTGCTCTCCACCATCCCTCCACATCGACAACGGGCTCAACATGAAAATGAGGTAGGACAATAAAAATTTATCTGTGGTGGAATTTATGGGTTTGCAAAGCACATTTACATCTCAGACCCATTTTTAAGGTTCAGGAAACAGGCTCAGAGTGATAAATAGCTTGCCCACATCAGGGTGAAATGTGAACACAGCCCATGTGACTCCATGCTGTGTGCTCTGCCAAACTTAACTCATCCTGGTTGGAAAAGAGCAACCCAGTATTTAGGGTTGACTTTGACCTCATCATTTCTTTTGTAGGACTCAAGCTTTAAAAGAGAAGACCCCACAGATACCATTTTCTTCCCCACAGCTCCAGGGGGCCCTCGGTACAAGTCTGAAACCCACACTTTTGGAGGGCAGGTAAGTGTGTGTGTGTGTGTGTGTGTGTGTGTGTGTGTGTGAAAGAACAAATAGACATCTGTCCTCCTTGATCCAGTGGCAAGGCCTCTTCATCTGGCTGATGGGTAAGAGTTCTGAACCATTCAGTGATAGAGCAGTGGGAGGTGGTTAGAGATATTATAGCCCAGCCAGGGTTCTGGGTTCTAGCACAATGCAGCAGGCCCCCTAGGGATAAGATTGGTGGAGAAAGCAGAATGAGAGGGAGTAAGAGAAGGGAGACATCCTCTAAGTCAGAAGTGAGAATTGGTTGAATTTGGCCTCTGCCCCAAATCCCTTATTCTCAACGCTTTCTGTCCTCTTCCTACTCTCTCCTCCTGGCTTGTCCTTCATTCTGCTCACATCATGCCAGCGGTCTATGGAACTACTCCTGCCCTCAGGTAGGTGTAGAGAACAGAGATTGTGGGCCAGGTAGTTCTGGGATATTTCCTATAGCTGTGTTTGCTTAAGACAAAAACTTTCCAGCCCAAATAAATAGGGAACCAGTTAAAAATTTGGTGCATCCAAATGGTGAAGTAATTGTAGCTGTTAAAAAGAATGTACTGACAGGAAAATATGTCCAGCATTGAATTTTTAAGTGAAAAAAGCAAATTAGAGCAAACTATGTGTTAAATAATCCCATGTGTGGTATGTATTATATAATTACACACATAGACATATATGCAATAAATACACATTTGATTAAGCATAGAACGTTTTTTGTAAAGCCACACAAGAAAACATTAACAGGACTTCCTCTGAAGAATGAAACTTGGAGACTGGGATAAGGTTTGACTTTTCACCCCTTTCTTTCTTTCTTTCTTTCTTTCTTTCTTTCTTTCTTTCTTTCTTTCTTTCTTTCTTTCTTTCGCTCTTTACTTCATTCCACAATTCACTTATTACTCTTACCGTGAAAAAACTCAAGTTAAGTTAAAAATGTATGATAAAGGTAAATGTTAACAGTGGTCAAACTTAATTGTAATAGTTTTCCTTTTAAGTAAAGATGACTTGGTTCATAATTTTAAAATTCTAGATAAGCAAATAAATAGCAATTATCCCTCCCTGCTTTTTGGTGGTTGGAAGTGAATGCCTAGTGCATGAGATCGGGGAGGTTTGTGGGTTCTCAGGGAGCAGGGTCTAGATTCTTGATCCTGGCTCTCTGTGGCATTGACAAAGGGGTGGAGACAAGGGACCCCCACACAGGCATCCTGCCTTACCTGAGCACCAGGGATTGAAGAGCAGAATGAATTCCCCAAGCTGGTAGGCCGTGACAGACCCCTGGAAGGAGTCAATGTGAACCTTCAGGAGGTACCGACCCACAGGGGCCATGGGAGGGGCATACAGGCTCACCTCCAGGGAGCTGGCCCTGCTGGTCTCCAGTGAGGCCATCCAGGGGCTGGGGCTATGACGACCTGCCAGGCTGAATACAGCCCGAGTCCCCTTGGCCAGGTCAGGCATCGGTCCTAGGAGGGAAGCAGAGTTGAGGCCCTTTGAGGAAACCTCCCAGCTCCTGAGACTCTGACCTCCACACCCTCCCCTGTGTGCCAGCAGGGGTTCTCACCAGTCTCAGCTACGAAGATGATGTTGTCCAGGTCTGGCTCAAAGCCCCGGTTCCTGAAGTACAGAGTGATGTTGAAAGCTTGGCCCCGGCGAACGATGAGGTGGTCAAAGCTGATCTCCTCCGTGTGGTGCCGCATGTTGTTCTGGGAGCTTTGGAAGTCTGTGACGGACAACTCCAGCCCTGCAATGGGGCAGCAGGGGCAGACGAAAGAGCAGGCTTATGGAGCATGGTCCAGTCTTGTCCACCACTTACTAACTGTGCAAACTTGAGAAAGAAGTTTAGCTTTTCTGAGCCTCAGTTTCCAAGTCGGTAAAATAGAATCCATAATACCAGCTTTATACAGTTGGTATAAGGATTAAATGAGGCTCCATACATGTACGTGCCTCCTTTTTACTTCTTTCCTCCCTTCCTTCCCTGCTTCTCTGACCTTCTAATCCTTCCTCCCTTACTCTCCTGGAGGGACATGGTTTTCTCTCTCTGTCCAGCTCCTGCAGGACTGGCCAAGTATGTCTGTCCCCTTTAGCCTAGCATGTCCTCAGATTTACACCAGCATCACTTTCTCAAACAAAAGTTGAGTTTCACTTTCCCCTGTACCAGCATCCAAATAACAGTCCCTGGGTTAGCTTTTGTGCTTTTAGCAGTTCGCTGGCCTCCTGACTATACTAATGCATGGGCCCAATGCTTGGGGAGCTGTGATGCTGAGGTCAGCAAGGAAAGGCCCACTCCCAGCCTTCCAGAGTTTCTGCTAACACACAGACTGACCTCATTGCCCTCCAGTGTACCTCCCGCAGAAGGGATTCATGTCTGACTTCTTCACATTTAAACATGGTCATAGCATGGTTCCCAGGCACATGGGATCACACACTTTAAATCACAGTTGGCTCAGCCATCTCCTTCTCAGTCTATATCCATTTATGTATCATAAGTCCCTTCACTCTTTCATTGAAAATTCTGTGGTGTCCATCTGTCCCTTTCCACATTAACATAATTCCAACCTCCTCACCTCACTCCTAGTGACACTAACAGTCTCCATCATGTCTTCTTCTTTCTGTCCCTCCACATCACCCACCCCTTAACACATCACCAGATTACCTCTCCTCCAGACAACTTGATCATTCATTCTTTTGTTTTAAAAGCTCTGAGATACCCAATAGCCCACCATACAAAATGCACACTCCTTAACCTGACACTTATGATCCTCCATACCTGGTCTTAACTTACACTTTCATTCTCACTTCTCACCACTCTCACCATGGGTCTTCCTCTCCGTCTGATGTCTTCAAGCAAATGGTTGCCTTCCTGTCCATGTATTTTGCTGCTGCTGTAGCCGCAACTCAGAATGCCCTTCGCTACCTAACCAAAGTCCATTTTTCCTCCAATGCCTGTTCAAGACCTACCTTCTCATAGAGCTTTTCTCATTTGGCCTACCCTTCTTCCCATCTTCACTTGATCTACAGCATGTAACTGTATCACTCATAGGGAACCTTCACTGCTTAATTGACAAGTTAATATGCTCATTTGTTCATTCACATCAACAAACTTTTACTGAGACTCTACTAGATTTAGGCTCAGCATGAGATGTTCAGATATTTCTGCAGTTACTTTTTTTGTCTGTTTCCCACCACTAGATGTAAATCAATGGAGACAGAGACCTAGTTGTATTGTCTCATATGTATTTAGATTTTAAGAAATATAAACCAAAACATTTGACAAAATCCAACATTCTTTCATAATGAAAATACTCAACAAATTAAGACTAGCAGAAACTTCCTCAATAAACAAATGGGACTACATCAAAATAAAAAGCTTCTGCACAGCAAAAGAAACCATCAACAAAACAACAAGAAAGACCACTGCATGGGAGAACATATTTGCCCATGATATTTCCCATAAGCATTTAATCTCCAAAATTTACAGAAAACTCATACAACTTAACAAAAGGAAGACAAATGATCCAATAAAAAAAATGGTCAAAGGATCTAAATAGACACTTTTTGAAAAAGAACATACAGAAAGCCCAGAGACATGTAAACATGCTCAAAGTCATTAATCATCTGAAAGATGCAAATCAAAACAACAATGAGGTACCATCTCACACCTGTCAGAATGGCTATCATCAACAAATCAACAAATGACAAGTGCTGGCGAGGATGCAGAGAAAAAGGAACCCTCGTGCACTGCTAGTGGGAATGCAAACTGGTGCAGCCACTGTAGAGAACAGTATGGAGATTCCTGAAAAAGTTAAAAATGGAACTCCCATTTGACCCAGTAATCCCACTTCTAGGACTATATTCCAAGAAAACAGAAACACCAATCAGAAAGGACATATGCATCCCTATGTTCATAGCAGCACAATTTACAATAGCTAAGATTTGGAAACAGCCTAAGTGCCCATCAGCCGATGAGTGGCTTAAAAAACTGTGGGTACATCTACACAATGGAATACTATGCCGCTATTAAAAAGAAGGAACTTTTACTATTTACAACATGGATGGAACTGGAGAGCATTATGCTAAGCAAAATAAGCCAGTCGGAGAAAGATAAATATCACATGATCTCACTCATATGTGGGATATAATGATCAACATAATTTGATGAACAAGAATAGACCCAGAGACAAATGGTAGGGGAGAGGAGGGTTAAAGAACAACCAAAGGACTCACATGCATTCATATTAGCATAACCAATGGACACAGACACTGGGGTGGTGGGGGCTTGCCCGGGCTAGGAAGGGATAGGGGAGAGGGTCAATTGAGGGAAAAAGAGACATATGTAAAACTTTAGACAATAAAAAAAGAAACTTCCTCAACCTGATAAAGGTTATCTATGAAAAATGCACAGCTAACATTATACTTAATAGTGAAAGACTAGCTGCTTTCCCCTAAGATAAGGAACAATACAAGAATGTCTACTCTCACCCCATCTGTTCACCTGGATGACTATAACAAGAAAGAGAGAAAGCAACAAGTGTTGGTGAGGATGTAGAGAAATTGGAACCCTCATATATTGTTGGTGAGATTGTAAAATGATATATCCATTTTGGAAACAGTCCAGCAGCTCCTAAAAATGTTAAGCATAGTTACCATATGACCCAGCAGTTCCATTCCTAGAGATTCCACTCCTATACCCAACAGATTGAAAACATATGTTCACACAAATTTGTACATTTATGTTGATAGCAGCATTGTTTATAACATCCAGAAAATAGAAACAACCTGAATGTTCATCAACTGATTAATTAATGAAAGTGGTATCTCCATACAATGGAATATTATTCAGCCATAAAAGAAATGCTGAATATATTATAACATGGATGAAAGTTGAAAACATTATGCAGAATGAAAGAAGACAAACACAAAGGCCACATATTATATGACTCAAGTTAATATAAAATATGCAGACTAGGCAAATTCATAAAGGCAGAAAGTAGATTAGAGTTTAGCAGGGGCTGGAATGAGGAGGATATGGGGCATGACTGCTAATAAGCATGGGTTTCTTATAAAAAAATAAATATAATTTCCAACACATTGTAGGTATTAAAAAATGTTTGCTAGGTTGAATAAAGTTCTCTGTCTTTTGTATAATCACCCTGTACTTATTTCAAATTTCAGATTTAATGAACACCTTATTGCGGGCCTGTTTACGGTACTATGTGATAGGTACTGTCCTAGGCACCTTAAGACGGTTTTCTCATTGAATCCTCCCCACAACAGTGGAGTCATGAAATGTCATGTCATTCACACTTGGCATAGAGAAAACCAAGGTTTAGGCAAATTAAATGTATTGCCCAACGTTAAACTTAAGGTTACTGGCCTCAAGTCCTGTGCTCTTTCCATTACCCAGTAGCTACTGCCCATTTCCAGCCTTCACTCATGTTCAGAAAGGACACCCAGCCCACTGCCAGTTGGGAAAGCAGTTGACTTTTCCCTAGTGGTGGAACGAGAAGCTCATTCTTTTTGGAGACCAAAAGACTAGACAGTTGACTAGACAGAGATTGCTAACTGGTCCTGATTCAGCTTGGGCACATGACCCAGACTACTCAGCAGGAGTAGTAGCATCTGCCTGACAGTGAGTAGTGGGGACAAAGCTCATCCTCTGGATGCATTCTGGGTCCAGTTAATACTAGTATCTACCCGTAAGATAAGGATTATTCTTCAGCCCAGACACCAGATATTCAAGCAGGAGGTACATTTAATATTGGACGTATTTGTTCTTCTTGTTATGTAAGAAGAATGTAGTGAAATGATCAATAAAGTAGAAATAAAATCATAGGAAGAACTTTTAAAGTAATTGGTCTCAGTAGCTAGAGAGATACTCCCACACAAGCACAAAGAGGTATAGATAAGAACTTGCATTGCAACGTTGCTTATATAACTAAAAATTGGGAAGCAACCTGAATGCCTACAATAGGGGACTGGATAAATAAATTATTTACACCCATAATATAAAATACTATGCAATGTAGAAAATAGTGAAAATCTATAGGTACTGAGTGGCGTGGATAGAGCCTTAAGGCATACTGTTGAGAAGAAAAGTCAAGCTGTAGAAAAATATGTACAATATGATTATACTAAAGATATACAAAAAAAGAAGCCACACATACTAATATTACATTGAGCATGTGTGTATATATATATATATATGTGTGTGTGTGTGTATATATATATGAATATAAATGTATGGACAAAAGACTGATAACAGTGGTTTCTCTGGACGTGAGGCTGGGGGTAAAGGGACTGACTATAGTTTTATCTGTAATTATTGCTTTATTTTATTCCAACTGTGTATATTTCTTGTGTAATTAAAAATTAAAAAATTAAAATTTAACACAAAACAGTAAATGAAGGTAAGTCTGTTACATTTATAGAACTTTATAGCTTATTCAAATGATTTCAACTAACCATTTAATCTTCATAGCAGCTCTTTCTAGAGAGAGGGAATTGATATAGATAGAAGGGTGGTGGTGAGATTAGCCAAGATGAGGAAGAGACCTGAAGTAGGGGAAGAAGTGAAGACATGAAATTCAGAGATTTCTAGAGCTGGAAGACAATGTCAAGATTGTCTTGTCCAAACCGCCCCCCCCCCCCCGTTTTTTCAGGCATGGGGGCTGGGAACTGGAGAAGTGACTTGCTCAATGTCAAAGGGTCAGCTGGTGGAAAAGAACAGAAACCATGACCCCCTAATTCCTGATCCTACCCTGTCCCATTGGGCTATAGAAGCCAGCATGTTGGCATGCAGCTGCTTGGCTGTGTTTACCTGCTGCCATCTCCTGTCTCTTGGTTCTTGGGTTACCAATTCTGAGTTTCCTGGAGTTTCTACTCTTTCTGCCTCTGTCCTTTATTTGCTCCCTTCTTCCTATGAATCCACCCTCACTTGACTTCCTACAGTCTCTCTGTCTTTCTTGCCCCTGACCTCCAACAACCCCATGGGCCTGCCCTACCTTGTGCCATGGTGGCAGCTGTCAGTTCTCAGGCTGCTCCCCACAGAATAGCAGGATGGCCTGGAGCTTCAGGAAACTGGTCTTGGAGTGTCTGCTTCACCTTCCATCCCTGAGACGCCAGGAGACACACTGGAGGCGGGGCTGGATGTTGCACTGCCACCTGCTTACTGGGCAGATCACAACTGGTTTTCTTACTTGCCCTCAGGTTTTTCTTGGCAAAGTTACTCTGGTAAGATGAAGTGTCATGGCCAATGAACTGTCAGGGCCTTGTGCTATATGGGCTTTGAGCAAAGGCTGTGTGGTAGGTGCTGTGCTGGGAGGAGGGAGCCACGTGGGAGTGGTAAGCTGATGGGGCTTCTAGGGGGATGGAGAGAGGCTGCACTCCTGCAAGAAGGAGTACCAAGGCCACAAGACTACAGCTCACACTTGAGACCCAAGCCTAGGACTCTGCTTGGCACCTGAGCCCTTTCTTTTATACTGAAAAGTCACTTCCTGGATATCAAGTGCCATAGAGCCCACTCTGGATCACTTTAGTATGATTTTTTTTGTATTTATTTTTTGTCAAAGGTATTGTCTTGGATAAGATCTGCCAAGTCCCAGGTGACTCTCAAATAAAAGCAGTAGAGGAAGAAAGCTTGGGAAGATTCATGAAAGAGTTCTGGAAATAGATGAGAGAGTGGGAATGCCAGTGAGTGACCTTGATTCTAGTAAGAAAAGTACAAGTGCTTGGACTGAGTGTGTAAGCGAGAAAAGAACTGATGGGAGAAGAGAGACACAAAGGGGGAGGATTCTTTATAGGCAGTGGCTGGGACTCTCTGAAGAACCCACACCCACATCCACCTTTCCTTTCCCTCCTGTGGGACACTTCTCCCTGTGTCCCCCTGCTTTCTAGGTTCCTTGTCCTCTCTTCTCAGGAACCTCAGTCACCAGCTCCCATCCTCCCTCCTGTATTTCCAACTCTCTCTATCCCCAATCAGAATTTAAAGTGTATTTATACATGTGTATATAGAATTCACTAACACACCGTCACCCACCTTCTATCCAAAGTGGAACTCCTGCCCGGCCAGTGTTGCTCAGTGGTTGAGCGTTGACCCATACACCAAGAGGTCACTGGTTTGATTCCTGGTCAGGTCACATGCCTGGGTTTTGGGCTCCTTCCCCAATAGGGGGCATGCAGGAGGCACTTGATCAATGTTGATGTTTCTCTCTCAACTTTGTTTCTCTCTCTCTCTCTCTCTCTATCTCTATCTCTCTCCCTTCCTCTCTGTCTAAAATCAATATTTTTTTAAAAAGTGGAACTCCATTCCTCTCCCCTTCCTCCTGCATCCCTGGTCTTGGTGAGTGAGGACAGTGCCCACCCAGTCACTCTGGGAGAAACTGGTACCACCTCATTCTTCTCTAACTTCCTGACTTCCCTTAGCCCAGCAGTCACTGAGCCTGTCCAATCCAACTCCTGATTATTTCCTAAAACTGGCCCTTCTCTGTGCCCTTGGCCCTGCCTTCCCTGAAGCCTCCACTTGCCTAGACAGCAGCTCCTAACAAGCCTCCCACCTATCCTTTTTCCAAATGAGTTGCCTAAGTGATTTTTCTGAAATGCCAATTCAACCAGGTTGCTCAAGATACAACAGTTGGGTAAAGTCCAAACTTGTCAACATCACCCTCAAAGCCCTTCAGGATCTTTCCCTCCCAGCCTGGAATCCAGGCAGGCAAACCCCTTCAGTTACTCCATGGAGACCTACTCTCCTGCACCTTCAAGTTCTTGAATGAGTTGGTTTCTTTCTGAAATGTCCTCCTCTCACTTGTCTACTTTCTTATATCCAGGCTCAAGCATTGCCCTGGGGAAGTCTTCCTGACTCTCTCCTCCACACCAGCTTTCAGGGGCACCCCATTTAGTGTTCTCTATTAACCTAATCATACTCCACATTATAAATACTTACTTATCTTTCCTCCTTAAGGGCATGGTCTGTGTCTGACTAGTACATCCCCAGTGCTTAATAATGATAATGGTTAACAGGAAAACTACTAGTAGAACTAGTAATAGCTTTCATATTCCAGATGTTGTTTTAGTTCTTTTTTTTTTATTTTTTAGATAACCAGGATAATGTGAATATAAAATGGAGCCCCTTTATTTGGACTTTATAACAAGGAAAATTTAGTAATAATTACATAATCAGGGGTGTGGTTATAATTAGGGGTGTATGCTTCCTAAATGAACCGGGATGCATGCTTTATTTTATGATTGAATTAATGTGTCCTTGAGCCTTCATTATTTAAAACTCTGATTTATATAAGGCTACACTGTGTTCATTATTCAGCAAGGGCATCATGTCTTGGGGTCTAGCACTGTTGGTGGAGAAGCCACCATTGTTGGGGTTTGCGGGCTGTTTATTGAGGCCATCAATGAGACCATGCAGATGAACATGTTTGTTTTAGTTCTTATGTGCATTATCCCACCTAACATTCACACCATCCCCATGAGCTGGGTACTATTATTATTCCTATGTTACAGATGAGAAAGACTTAAAGGCATTAAATAGTTTTCCCAAGATCACTCACTAAGAACTGGTGGAGCTAGATTTGGACACAGTCATACTCTAGAGTCCTGTGTAAGTACTTAATGCAGTATCTGAAGCATGGTTGGTTTCCCAGTTCCTATCTGCTAACTGATGGAATAAATTAATTAAAAGATGATCCATGAATGAATAAATGGGTAAAGGCCTGATCCCATTGTTACACTACCTGAGATGGGGAGGAGAAATGGACATGGAAGCATAATCTGTGGACACAGATACCAGGGGGGTGAGGGCATGAGTGGGGAGGGGGACACTGGGGGGAGGGTAAGACACATATGTAATCCCTTAATCAATAAAGAAAGAAGAAAAAAAAAGAAATGGACATGGGCAGGTAAGCTTAATTGTGAGGGGAGGCAGGAAGTGAGTGCAGCTAGGCTGGGCAGGTCTGGAAGGTGGGATAGCAGAGAGAAAAATGCCCAATGGCTACCCAGCAACAACCTATTTCATGGCTGGGGCTAATGAGCTGACGTATAGCTGCAGCCTATCATTTGATTCCTACAAATCATTTGTGGGAGAGAGTGTGCTAGGGGAGGGAGGCAGCTCTGATCAGAGTGGCTTGTCTCTTGGTCCAGAGTCAGGGAAGCCGAGGGGGAGTTGATGAGAACCTTTCCATCTGGACAGAGACAAGGCTGTGACTGCAGGGAAAGGCCACAGAGCAGATCCTGGGACACTCAAGTTGGAAGGTGTAGAGGCACCTGCCATCCCTCCAGGCAGGCCAGCTCTAGCAAGGTGGGGGTGGGGAGCCTCCAGACCTTATAAGACTCAGAGAGACTAGGACCCTAATCCTGGTCCTGCCATGAATTCCCAGTATGGCCTTAGACAAGTTCCAGCCTACTGGAGGCAAAGACCAACAAGTAGTTAGCATAATAAATGTGAGAGGTCCATCAGAAGGCTGATGGACCTTGGGCTTTAGCAAGGGCTAAAAGCTATGCACCGATAGTTCTGTCGAAACAATGGTGGCTGAAGGCAATCTCCTAACCTGATAATCTTTTATTGTTTACCAAGCCTTACCTTTGATATATCTGTTTGCTTTGCTAAAAGGAAAATGTATATTCCAGTACATAAAAAGCCATGGGTCCAGAGATTTGGAGAGCCACTCCACTAGAGGGTGAGGCTTCTGCCTTGCTTTCCCACATGCCTTCTAAATTTATATTTCTTATCTAGTATATCCATTTGAGCATAGCCCCTTCTCCAGATTCTGAATCCTTGCTGCAAAAGGTTGTGGCATCAGCCTCCTTATCTATAGATTCAGGGTCCTTGGCTCTGTAGTGCCTAGGTCTGAGGAGAAGGTAAAGAGGTCCCCACAGACAATTGCAAAGGGAAGCCAGAATTGAAAGCCAGGTGGAATCCTTTGCCTCCCTCCTCTCCCCAACCCCAGAAATGGAGGCAGTGACCCAGGAGAGGTGATTAAACTCATCAGAGATACAGAGGCAGTAAAGCATCAAACAGACTGTCAAATTACAGCGGGAAGGTTAGGGAGAGGTGGAAATAAGAGAGAGGGAAATAAGAGACCAACCAGAGGACTTATATGCATGCATATAAGAATAACCAACGGATGCAAAACATTTGGGGGGGGGTGAGGGCATGTATGGGAGTGGGGTGGGGGGACAATGGTAAGATATGTACACATATAATACCTTAATAGAAAAATGGGGAAAAAATAAATAAACTCATCAGAGGACCTCTGCATATGATACCAAGATCTTTAGAATACACTTTCTCATTTGATCTTCACTGCAACCCTCTGGGGGAAGACAGGCCTGGCACTGTTTTATTGTTGCTATCACTTTGCAACTGAGGGAGCCAGGATCACACCATGACAGAGCCCAAACTCTGTCCAGAGCTCTCTCCTTTGTATCACACAATGACACTGAATAGCAGGGACTCCAAAACTACCAGCCAAAGAGATATGAAGACAAGGTCTCTGTGACCACCACAGGGGGTGGAAAGACCAGCAATCACTTGACAGGGTGCTACTGGCCTGGTTTGTGCCTCCTTGCTCCTGAAAATTTCTTTTGCCATATATGCATAACCCCCGGTCACTGACAATAGGGTGGTGAAGGCCTGGGATGGGGGTGGGGCAGGGCTAGAAGAGGTCAATGGGGAGCAAAGGAGACAAATAATACTTTCAACAATAAAGACTAAAAAAAAAAAAATTCATTGGCTAGAGTTTATCTGTGGGCACAACTGCCTGGCCCGGTGACCCCAGTGGTTTGTTGTGAGATGAGGGGAGGGCCAGGACAGGAAGTGGAGCTGCTCAGGCCTAATCTCAGGGCACTCTCCAGCAGTGGCAGGGACCCCAGCATCCTGGGCCCTGGGAGTACATTTTTTAAAGCCAATTTTTAGTTGGGGAGAGAGGAAATATTTGAAAGATCAACCATGAAGGCAGAGATGGCTAATATCCCATGCCCCTGGGAGGCCCAGGAGAAAGCCTGCCCACTGATCCCCTCCAGTGACACAAGTCCCTGCATCACCAGACAGGAGGGGCAGTGACTAAACAAAGGAGGACCCACCACCCTGTAAAGGGAGCAAGTTTCAAATTTCCGTAGGAGCCAGTTCAGGTTCCTATGGGTGGGCAGGGAACCACCTGGCACAGCAGTGACAGAGCCCCATAGAAATGCCCTTGGCACTTAATGGGGACAGGTGCAACTGCACACAGGGTGGAGTGTGGGTGTGCAGGCTCCTGTCCTTCCTGCCCAAAGCAGCCTGCAAAAGCAAAATAAATACAAAACAGACTGGAGGAGGAGCAGGGGAGAAGGGTGGAGAGAGGAGCCGAGTGAACCTGCAGACTCACTGAGCAGGTGAGGACTGGAGGAAGAAGCCACACCTGAGCATCCGCGGGAGGATGTGCTCCTTCTCGATGCTTCTGGGTGGCCTCAATTTTCCATGATGGAGAGGTGTCAATTTGTAACGATAGCAATTTTTTTATTGAGTCATAATTGACACATAACCGTGTGTAAATTTTAGGTATACAACATGTTCATCTGAAACACTTATATATTGCAATATGATTACCACCGTTACACCTCCATCATATCACATAACATTTCTTTTTTGTGGTGAGACCATTTAAGATCGGAAGTATATAATACAGTATCGTTAACTATTATCACAATGCTGTACATTAGATCACCAGAACTTATTCTTCTAACTAGAAGGTTATATCCTTTGACCAACATCTCCCAATTTATCCCATTCCCCAGCCCCTGGTAACTACCACACTCTGTTTCTACGAGTTCAGCTCTTTTAGATTCCCCATACAGAAATACCTCATTGTATTGTGCTTTGTTTTATTGAACTTCACAGATATACCGTTTTGCAAATTGAAGGCAAGATTCTCCACTGTAGTCTGGAACCTAACCTGAAATATGCCCAAGGCATGCCTGTATAAGTGAGATCACGCAGTATTTGACTTTCCGCATTTGACTTCTCTCCACTTAGCATAATGCCCTCAAGGTCCTTCGATGTTGTAGCAAGTGGCAGGATTTCCTTGTTTCTCGTGGCTGCACAATATTCCATTGTGTATATATCACATCTTCTTTGTCCATTAGTCTAATGACACTTAGGTTGTTTCCCTATATTGGCTATTGTCAGTGAACATGGCAGTACAGATATTTCTTTGAAACAGTGGTTTCATTTCCTTCAGATATATAACCAGAAGTGGAATTGCTGGATCATATAGTAGTTCTATTTTTAACTTTTGAGGAAACTATACTGTTTTCTATGATGGCTGAACAAATATACATTCCCAACAATAGTGCACAAGGGTTCCCTTTTCCCCACATCATCACCAACCTTTGCTATCTTTTTTGTTTTGTTTTGTTCTGTTTTTTAATCCCCACCCAAGAATATTTTTCCATTGGTTTTTAGAGAGAGTGGAAGAGAGAGGGAAAGACAAAGAGAAACATCGATGTGAGAGAGGTACATCAATGCGTTGCCTCCTGCGTGAGCACTGACCAGGACCTGAGCCGGGGAGGAGCCTGTGACTGAGAATCAAACCCGGGACCCTTTGGTCCACAGGCCAAAGCTCTATCCACTGAGCCAAACTGACTAGGGCTCTCTTGTCTTTTTTATGATAGCCATGTAATGATAACTTAAAAAACCACAATGACACACAAGAATAAAGTAAAAATGGCTGAAAGACATCAAAGTAAGTCACAAAACCATAAAAATCCCTGAAGAAAACATAAGCAGTGAAATCTCAGACATCTCACATAGCAGTATTTTCACCGATACATCTTCTATCTAGAGCAAGAGAAATAAAGGAACAAATAAACAGGTGGGACTACATCAAAATAAAAAGCTTCTGCAGAGCAAAAGAAACCATCAACAAAATGAAAAGGGAGCCCACTGTATGGGAGAACATATTCACCAACGATACTGTAACCAACAGGGTTGAATCATTGTGAACGTTTATTCCAATATTGCCAGCAATATGGGAGAGCAGCAGGTCATCCACGAAAATCTGCTCTGCACCCCACCAGAAGCCAGCTGCCTATATTGGTAGAAGTATAAAGGAAAGTAGGCAAAAGGGCAAGTGGGCAGTTTACAGATATGCAAAAGGGCTGGGGGTCTTCAAAGGGCTTAGTGATATGCAAAGCTTGGGGTCCTCAAAGGGCTGGTGATTCTGGTTTCTGGCTCTGGTTTCTGCAACAAAATTGTTAATCTTTCCATGATAATAGGCAGCTCCAAATGGGGAGGGTGGGCTGCACCTCCAGGTGAGCTCCCAGGTCCTGAGTGCAGCTGCCAGCCAGGTTAGAATGTGCTGTCTTTAATCAGAACAAAAACAATCACATTAACAGAGCATGATTAATATTTCTTACAATTCTGGCTGGTTCCCCAACATTCTATTTCTGGCCCCATCAATACATCTGATAAAGGGTTAATTTCCAAAATGTATAAAGAACTCATACAACTCAACACCAGGAAGACAAACTATACAGTTAAAAAATGGGCAAAGGACCTGAATAGACACTTATCCAAAGAGGACCTACAGATGGCCAATGTACATACGAAAAAATGCTCACTAATCATCAGAGAGAGATGCAAATTAAAATGAGAGTGAGCTACTGTTACACTGTAAATCAGTGAGCTGAACAGAGGACGCTTCGGTAAGCCAAATTTGAAGTCTTTATTATGCCAGCTGTCTCAGAGGAGTAACCTCTCAAAGTCTGAGCAAAAAAACATGGAGGAAATTTTCCCTTTATACTTTCCCAGTGTCTTTGTCTCCCAAATATGGGATGGTGCTTCCGGATCTTTCACAAAAAAAAAAAAAAGCCCTATGTGCTGGGATAGGGGCAGTGAGACTTTATCTCAAAGCCTGGCCTGGTGCCAGTGTTAATAACTCCATCAGGGGGTTGTGTATCATTCATGATTGATGGCCTCTCTAAAATGGGAGTAGTAGTTTGGGTAAACAGGTCTTGCAGGACCAGATAAGTGAGCTCATTTTCCCTATTATTCGAGCAAGTGTGTTTACAGAATCCAAGAACAGCAGCGTTAATTCACAGAACAAAGGACCTTTTTAGTAGAAAATTTCAAACAGCAGTTTTTCCTATGCTTCAATATCACATCTGTCAGAATGGCTACCATCAACAAATCAACAAATGACAAGGGCTGGTGAGGATGTGGAGATGGTGCAGCCATTATGAAAAACAGTATGGAGTTTCCTTAAAAAATTAAATATGGAACTGCCATTTGACCCAGTGATCCCACTCTTAGGAATATACCCAACACCAATCAGAAAGAATATATGCACCCTTGTGTTCATAACAGCACAATTTGCAATAGCTAAGATCTGGAAAGAGCCAAAGTGCCCATTAGTAGATGAGTAGATAAAAAAGCTGTGGTACATTTATACAACGGAATACATGCAGCTGTAAAAGAGAAGGAACTCTTATCCTTTGCAACAGTATGGATGGACTTGGAGATTAATATGCTAAGTGAAATAAGCCAGTTAGAGAATGATAAATATTACATGATTTCACTTACATGTGGAATCTAATGAACAAAATAAACTGATGAACAAAATAGATCCAGAGACATGGATGATGCATGAAATAGGCTGACAGATCTCAGCGGTGGGGGGACAGGAAGAAATTAACCAAAGAGCATATTCCCCATATATGCATAGCCCATGGACACTGTGTGGTGAAGGCCTGGGGTGGGCTAGGTGAAGGGGGGCAAAGGGCAAGAGAAATGGGGAACAGCTGCAATATTGACAACAATTAAGAAAAGCACAGCCCTGGCCAGTGTTGCTCAGTGGATAGAGCGTTGGTCCAGGGACTGAAGGGTCTTGGGTTTGATTCCTGGTCAAAAGCATGTACCTGTATTATAGGTTTGATTTCCAGCCCCAGTCAGGGTACATGCAGGAGGCAATCAATGAATGTGTCTCTCTCACATCGATGTTTCTCTCTCTCTTCCCCTCCTCCCTTCCAGTATCTCTAAAAATCAATGGAAAAGATATTTCAGGTGAGGATTAAGAAAGAGAGAGAGAGAGAGAGAAAGAAACAAAGAAAAGCAAAGCACATGCACACAGTGAAGGGGGGAAAGACCAGAAGATATATGGCAAAACGTTAGCAGAGATTTCTCCTGGGATGGGGGAGCAATCAGTGACTATTCTTTTCCCCTTTTCTGTTCTTTCCAAATTATCTGGAATGAGCACAACTGCTCTTGAGCACCACAGGAAGAAAACACAAAGGAGAGGCTCCCTGTCCTTAAAATAACAGAAACAGTGGAAAGAAAGAGATGCTGGGGCCAGCTGGGGTGACTTGGAGAGGATAAAAGATTAGGGGAAGTAAGTGGGGGAGGGACGGAGAGGGGGAGATGGAGGTCAGGGAAAGTGAGGGCCTGTTTTGGGGAGCAGCCATCTATCCTGGGGCCGCCCTGAGTGGCCCTGCCCAGCTGTCCTTGTGCTGTCAGGCCAGCAGCAAAGTCCTGCTGGGCAGCTTCTGTCCAGGCCCCGTAGCACTGCAGCCACTGTCCTCAGAGCTCCTCTACCTCGGCCTGCAGGCTAACAATTTCCACAGAGAGACTGACCCTTGATTCCAGAGAGGCTGAGTTCGAGGGATTACGTTGGGCTTATTTTGTGCATGATCCTTTAAAGAGGGAGAGAGACAACAAAAAGGGCAGGGAGGGCCCAACCACATAGCAGGCAACCAAGAGGACAGGCTGGTAGCAATAAGTAGCTTATTAGCTCGGAAGTGAGAACACCGTGATCAATCAAAGACGTCTTTATTGTCTTCTTCCAAGATGCACAGTGGTCATAAGGGAGCTTCATGTACCCCCAGGCAGGCGGGGAAGAGGAGAGAGAAGGAGCACAGATAACACTACCCCTTCAGGAGTCAGGTGGGCCAGGGAGGGGACCTCGAGGTCATGGGGGCAGGGGCAGGGGAAGGACTGCAAGAGGCTAGGGAAGGTGTCAGAAGGGGAAGGGTGGTCTTGATGAGGGGCTGAGGGTGCAGGGAGGCGTCAGGAGGGCAGGGTGGGACCTGAGGAGGGGTTGGGAGTACTAGGAGGGCGTCAGGAAATTGGATCAGGGCAGGGAGAGTTCCTGCGGTGCGGGGCAGGGGGGTGTCAAGAAGGCCTGGCTGCTGCTACGAAGACATCCTTGTAACCCTTGATCTCCTTGACTTCACTGCTGCTGATGAGGACTTGCAGCTGGCGGGGTCCAGCTTTGAAGGGGTAGAGGTCCAGTTGGATTTGGATGGTGTGTCCTGCCACCAGAGTCCCAAGGCTGAAAGTAAAAAAGAGATTGTTAGTGCATTGAGGAGTAACTGCGGTGGGTAACCTGGTTACCCGCCTCGGTTGGCAAGCCCCTCCCACCTCCCAACAGCACAGGCCAGTCTTCCCTGAGGAGGGTGGGAACACGGGTGCCCAGAGGCACCATCCAGGGGACTAAGATGGGGTCATCCTGTGACCCCATGAGGAACCTCTTATCAGAGATGATGGCACTTACTCATTTGAAACCTGCCCGTGGATAAGGCCACTTCCCTCCAGCACCATTGTGCAGTGACTCAGAGCCACTGTCCGGGTGTTGGTGAGGGTGATGTGGACTCTCAGTGGCTTGCCCACCTCAGCCTTCTCAGACACCTGTGTGGAGAGAGGACGGGGATATTGTGGGCAACTGACCTCATTTCTGCATTCCAATTCAGTAACCTCACTCCCCCAGCCCCCTGTTGACCACCAGGGACTACTTATTTAGAGCTAAGACACTGCAGTTGGGAGAAAAGAATATGAGATGAGAGTATTCAAGGTTAACACACACCCTGGCCTGTCTTAGAAAGAAGCCACCATCAATTCAGAATGGGCACCAAATTGAAATCTTATTTCCCTCTCTACCACCTAGTTCTGAATGGCAATTAGCTTTCAACCAGCTGGTTGTGGCTATAGCCATGCTGTGTTAAAAAGAAACACGTCCCTTGTGTTCTGGTGAGGGTGTCAAAGTAGAATAGGTAAAAGGAACAGGAATCCAGCATAGTCACAGACATCATCCTCAGGTCCCTTACCTAATGGGGACCATATAACAGCCAACTGGCATCTGATGTGTTTGCATCGGATCCTGCTGTAACCAGGCTTCAGGTAACAGGCAGGCTCTCACCGGGGCAATGGGCTATCTGCACTGTGATCCTGCCACTGTGTGTGGAGGCTGCCTGACATCACTTGCCGGGCAGCATGCCCAGGTGAAAACCATCAGGTGGCCAGGTGGTTATGACATGGAGTCGCTCAGTTCTCCTTTTCAGTGGGGATTGGGTGTGCTGTTGGGAAGCCGCCAGGTTGGGACTAGGCTGAAGGGATGCTTTTCAGAGCAGGAGGGGACAGTGGGGAAAGGAGGCTTCAGGGGAAGGAAGTCCTGGTAATAGGAGGTGGGGAATACCCTGCACTCCTCCATGTGTCCTTCCATCACCTGTACTCCTTCCTCGTCCAGTGGCCTCGCCAGCCACTCAAGCCTCTGAACTTGAAATCTGAGGCTCATCCTTCATTTGCTCCCCTCTTCCTTGTCACCCCATCTTATCAACAGTCACCTTTAGAATTTGACTTGTGGTCTCTCTCAAATCTCTCTCCCCCACGCCATCTCCCAGTCATTGCCTTTTTGTCTCTGCCTCTGCAGAGCTACTTCCTTACCTAAAGTGCCTTCATCTCTATCTCGTATCTCTGTAGAGTGTCTTCCTATAGCCTGCTTTCCACTTGCATCTTCTGCAAAACGTCACCTCCTCTGGGAAGCCTTCGTGCGCTTTGTAGAGAGCACAAAACTGCGCTTCTCACGCCATACTGCGCTTTGATCGTCCATTTGGTGCCAAGGCAGTGACTGTGTCTCTTTCGCTGCTGCACCCCCAACCCCCGGGTTGGGTGAGTCAGAGAGCCCCTGGGTCCCGTCTGTGTCCAGATGCCTTACCTCAATAGATAAGTGGGGAGGCTCCAGAGAGATATCTTTCAGGACCAGTATGAACCGCCCCGTCCCCTCCACCTCAGCGATGCCAGACACGCGAATCAGCTTTTCATCCGTCAGCTTGTTTCTGTAATTGTCGTAGGGTAGCAAGAGCGGCCACTGTATCTCTAAGCACAGATAAAAGACACCTTGAGTCTAGGGAATGGGTCTCAGAAAGAGGGGGGAGAAGGAGCTGTGTGCAAGTCTAGATGGGTGTGAAAGTGTCTGTGTGTATATATGTAAGAGAGAGACAGATAGCAGGCTTGCCCTGCCTCTACTGCACCAGAGGTCGCTGCTGTGTTTCACCTGGTGGGATGGCATCAGAGGTGTGTGTATATGTGGGGGTCTCTGTGTGATCTGGCTAGTCCAGCCCAGCTTTGTTCATGGCCCCAAAGTTCCCCTCTGTCCTGTAGATCACTTTCCAGGCCTGCCTCATACTCACCTTCCCCAAAGTCCAGGTTCAAGTGCACTATTTGCCTCCAGAGGGGCTGCCGGGTCGCACCCTTGTGCAGCAGCGCCTGTGCGCAAAAGCGCACCTCCAGTCTGATGGGCCCCTGGGGGTGGGCTCTGTGTGGCATCCTCCTGGCATGCAGCGTCAGCAGCAGGTCCTGGCCCCACTCAGGGATCCTGGTCAGGTGAAGCTGCAGCAGCGCTGGCTGATCCCGGAAGCCCCCGGACCCCAGCAGATCCAGGAAGGGGGAAGAGGCCCTCCTTGAGCCCAGCATTTTCCGGGATGCCTTCATGAACGCAGAGCGCTCCTCGGGAGATCCTGGAAGAAATGAGAGACAGGAAAGACATCAGTGGGAGAGGTTGAGGGCACCAATGACCTTTTTTGAAAAACAAGCCACCGGACAACTCACAGCTCCCCTCCTGAATCCCCAACCACAGGAAGAGCTGCATGGGAGGCAACACAGCTTCATGGCTGAGAACATGGGGATTGGTGTTGCGTGGCGCTGGGTTTAAACCTTTCCTCCATCATAGGCCTTTAAGCTCTCAGTGCTCACTTCTGTCATCTGTAACCTGGGGCTATCTCCCTACTTCACAGAGTTGCCAAAACATTGGGTTAAATGAGTTGTCCTTGCCGCTGTCATCACTATCATCAACATCAAACCCAGAGGCTTCTCTCTCCTCCCAGTATCCTCCCTTCTAAAATACAGGGTATCCCCCCAGTATGTATACACACTTAATAACTGATAGCTCAATTTTGAAAATGAAATGTATTTTTATAAACACTGTCTTTATAATTATTCAAAGTGTGTGTGTACGCACTTTGGGGGACACCCAGCATTTTAGAAGTAAGGATACTGGGGGCAGAGAGAAGCCTTTTATGCTCAAGCCTTTTAAAACTTCAGCTCTTACCCTGCTATGGACTATTCAACATTCAGTCTTAACCCCAACTATCCCAAACTGGACTTCTCTAGAACATTTACTATACTGTGCATCAGAGGCACTGTTCCAAGTAGTTTCTGTGTATTAATTCACTTAACCCTCACATCAGCCCTCTGAAATACTGTTAACCCATTTTACAGATGAGAAGGTAGAGGCAAGGGGATGGTAAGAATGTGTCCAAACTTACCCAGCTAGAACATAGCAAGCCCTTGATTAGTATTCAGGTGGCCTGACTCTACCCTAGGAGCCTTCTCCACGGGGACATCTACTCCCTTCCACAGGTCCTGGTGCCCTTGCCCTCCTTGTGCATCTACCTCTCCCCTTGCTGCCACTGCAACTGCCAGGACAGAAGGACTCTGTGATGTGACCCTAGGCTACAGTTGCCAGGTAACATCAAGGACATTCAATTAAATTTGAAATTCAGATAAACAACAAATAAATTTTAGTATAAGAATTTCACATGTAATATTTGGGACATACTTATACTAATAAAATATTTGTTTATCTGGAAATTTAACTGGACACCCTGTATTTTTATTGGCTAAATCCAGCAACCCTGCCATGGGAGCCATTCCCATTGGGAGGTAGCACAAAGGAGGTATACCACCTTCCTCCCAAGTCCCCCGCGCCCCGGGTACCTTCTGGGTACTTGTAGAAGCTGGTGATGTCCTGGCGCTGGTCTGATCCTACCAACTTGGTGCTGATTTTCTTCCCGATGGAACTGGTGTTATGGGCCAGGATTTCCTGGGCCTGGCCATCCCCAAAGAGCCAAATGACCTCATCGGCATTTACCTCCGCATACACAAATGGGGTGTCATAGGGCAGGTGGACCTCCCCTTCCCTGATGGCCTTCACAGAGGCAGGGCCACAGCAGAACAGCCCTGTGTGGGGAACAGGAGGCATTGTGGCAGGCTAGCCTGGCTGCTGACACCTGGACCAGGGGCACTGGTTGTGGTTGTGGGAAGAAGGGAGATGGGGTAGGGAGGGGCAGTGGCATGAAGGCCACTCTCCAGTTCCCATTAATTCAGCAGAGCCTCACAACCCCAACACCCCTTCCCCGCACCACCACCATCACCGCCCCCCCCCCCACACACCCCCGTGAAGCAGCAGTCAGCATCCTCCTCCCCACCTTACAGGTGAGGAAGCAACTTCAGAGGTCCAGTGACTTATCTGGGTGGCCTAGCTGTCAATGTCAAAGTCAGACCCCTGACCCACAGTTGTCTCTGCGTTGACTTTGGGAAGGGGATAAACTGGGGGAAATGCCTCTTCTTTCTGGCCTTTTGCTCACGTGGCCTGTCACGTGGTCGGCCTTTCCACAAAGCCCAGATCCTTCCACCATGGTCCTCACTCACCGCTGCTGGTTTGCTGGGGTGTGGGGTCCAGAACCTGCCACCCGTTGAATCCAGCGGGGAGGTCTTTCCGGATCATCCAGCACTCGTTCCAGACATGGAAATTCCTACAGTACAGATATGGAGAATATATTTATATATATACCAAGTTTTAGTTCCGTGTATATTTCCTTAGACTAGGGATCTTCCCATACCTCATACATTTGATATTGACACAATAATTTTAAAATCTGATTTATGTCTATATTTCAATTTTGTCAGTTGACCTAATGATAGATCAATAGTTGTTGCCTTCTTTTCCACCCAGTCCAGGTTCACACATTGCAGTTAGCTGTCCAGTATTCCTTGTCTCCTTTAATCTGGAACAGTTCCTCAGCCTTTGTTTCAATACATTGAAATTTGAATAGAGTGTTGGTTTGTTTTACCAGAGTGGCCCTCATTTTTGGCTTGTCTGGTGTTTCCTCATGATTAGATTCAGGCTATGAATCACAGACAGAATTCTACAGGAGCGACAGATTCTTCCCAGATACACTCCTACTTCATTGAATCTGAGAAGTTTCAGCCCTCTAGGAGCTCAGAGAGGGACAGCAGCTGGTTCTCAATGCAACTCAAAGGTCTGACCTGGAAACTGGCTGGAAAAAGAAATCAGATTTGGGGAAGCAGGAAGAGACTAAAGATACAAAAATAAAGGACACGCAGAGACACAGGAGACTAAGGCCTAGACTAGCACACACGCATGCGTGCAAGCACACAAGCAGAGGAGTGAGGCAGGGAGGAGGAGAAGTCAAGAGAGACTGAAGGAACTATGCAGGTAGCTCTTCTAAACAGAGAGCAGTGCAAACAGAAAGACCCAAAATAGGAAGAGTAAGATGAGTGCAGACTTTGAATTCAGAATTTAGAGGCACACTCTGTCATTCATTTGGTTGCGGGCTTCAGAAGGTTCTCCCATAGGCTTCTGTTTCTGAAATGAGTTTGATGTGATGACCTAATTAGCCAGAACAGTCACCTGGGCTGGGAACTTATTCTCTGAGCATCAGCAACAACATACAGGGCAATACTGCCTCCAGCTGGAGAGAACCAGGTCAGCATTTCCCTACCTTCCTGTGGACAGAGCAGAGATCTGTTGGAGACAGTGCCCCTTACCATATTTTGTCTCGTTTCTGAGTTGACAGCATTTCTGCATTTCGGTCATAGTAGGTATCTATGGTCAAGTTCCCATCCACGTTGTGTGCAGAACGGAAATTGGAAACAACACGGGTTGGAACACCTAAGCATCTCATTACTAAAGAGAAGAAAAGCATGGATAATCATCTGAAGCCAAATCACTGGTATTCCAGGCATACTTTCTAACTTTCTAGCTGGAGGAGAGAAAGAAGGCAAAGATTCTTGCAGATCCATACTTGCAACTTCTTCATCCTCAGAGCACCACACCCAAGCCCCCAAACCTGGCTGCAACCTGTCCTATCAATGGTCTCCCTCCTGCAGGGGAGGGGGGACGGTTGGGGGGGATCATTTGAGGGTCACAATTAACAACAACTCAATTTATCATTTAGTGCTTTTCCTATTCATCAGCTTCCCAAATTAAAAACAGAGGACCTAAAACATTTTATGATTTGAAAAGAAATTAAAAACTTTAGTGCTGTGGCCAGTTTCAGAAGAGAAGCTGTATGACCTTAGGTAAGTAGCTTAACTTATCTAAGCCTTAGTCTCTTTGCATGAAACAAAATGAGGAACTGAGCCAGATGATTTTCAGTCCTGAAATTCTGAATCTGTAATTCTACAGAAAGACAAGGGTTTGGCGGAGGTAAGAAACAAATCAGAGAATGGATAGAAGAGCAAAGATAGACTTATAGAGCTAAGGGGAAGATATCAAAGACAAAGGGAGCCTGCAAGTACCGTGAGGCAATGGCCATCTTTGTTAAGGCAACAGCATCCTCTTGTGGCTGTCAAGGTAGTGCTGCAAAGGCTTTTAAAAGCCGAGTTAAGATTTCACAGATGTAGTGACGAGAAGTGGGCATTACACCACCGTGATCACCACCACACACACACCTGCACGCCTGCCCAGGGCCAGATGAAATCAATCCAAGAACCAGGTGTGACCTTTCCAGAGAGGGAAGGTTTATCCCATCGTGTGCTCAGAAAAAGCCTCTGGGAGGGTTACAGCACTTTGAAACGTAAAAGGACTATTGAGAGTAGCCAATCTTTTTGTTTCAATTTATTCAAGAGCCCAAAGAGCACTACCTGTCTTCAATCACCTGTCCACTCCCAGCAAAGCTACTGGGCTTTTCACAAACCCTTCGCAAGGAGGAGAGCCAGACCCACCTCAATGGCCCCAGAACTCTGGGCCTGGGAGTGAGGACAGGCTCAGAGGTGGAGCAATGACACAGACCTAGACCTCCTCCTGCTCATCTCAGGGTCTAGTGGCCCGAACCCTCCTCCATGATACCTGCCTCTCCACCCCAGGTCAATTTGACTCTACTAAACGCTGGCACTGTCCTGAGCATCTTACAGTGAAAACAGATGAGTAACGCGAGGGCGAGGGTGCTTGATTTGAACAGGTTTAAACCTCTCCTCGGTTGGCAGCACCTACACATAGCTATCAAGCTATGCTGCCCCTCTCAGGAAAATCTGGGACTTTGTCTTTGTTCCCTGTCTCTGTCCATTCTGTGCTACCTCATTCTCTAACTCAGAGTCAGCCCAAGAGTTCAGCTGACATCTGCTGAGCACCACAGAGTGGCAGGCTGCACGGTGTAAGGTACTCCTGCCTGGCACTGGGGAAGACAGGAAGGCACCTCAGTTCTCTCCATCTTCCCTCATCTTTACAGACAATGTGAGCAATGACTTTGCACTAAAGTATAAATAACTGATAATGCACAAACCATCAATGCACCTTCAGGATACTTAGTAAAGTAGCAAATCTCTAATGGTAGCTCCTCAAGAATGTCTCTGAACATATTTGGGAGCTCTCCTAGGGGTGAGATCAGCTCTCCCAGACCATCTTCTTGCACCTCAAGCTTCCCCCAACCTATCCTGACTCCAGGCTCACCTGGAGCTGAGAAACCTAAGCAGGTGGCAGAAAGAAGCTCTGTCAAGGACACTGTGGGGTGATTGCAACATAAATGTGCAGGATTCCTCAAGACTACAGAGTGTGCTGGTTCAGAGCCGAGTGCCCACCACTCCTTAGCACTGGGCTGTGAGCAAGTCACAGTTAGCTCAAGTGAAAACAGGTATCAGAGCCCGACCTGGAAGGATTATCATGAAGATTAAGTAAGTGATTCTGCACTTCTATCTCCCCTCACTCACCGGTGCACATAACAGCTGCAAAGACCCAGCACTGTCCATACTTCACAGGCTGCCCGCCCCTGGCTGACCACTGCCGCAGGATGGCCACGCTGCCATTCCACTCCAGTGGGCTGACCCCCCGGGAGTAGTCCTCTCCCCAGTTCCCCTGCAGCACGCCGTTGTCATCGTTGCTGTTTATCTGCAAAGGACAGATGGGTGGGTCTCCATCCTGCCCAGGGGAAGCTCCGACTGCCCTCACGTGGGTGGGGAAGCTTCTGTCATTACCATGGCGCTCACCACCCTGCAGATGTACACCACGTCGTTCCTCTGCGAGTAGTCTTTGATTGGGTTCTCTAAGAAGTACAGGCTCTTGTTCAGGATCTCAAAGCAGATGTCTATGATGTCCTCTTCAAACTTCCAAGTGGGTGCAAGGGAGAAAAAAAGGAAAGACGGAAAACGTCTAAAATGCTGAAACTTCAAGGAAGTAACAGACTTTTAGGGAAGGTGTGTATGGGGGTGGGGCTTCATATCAGACAAGACTCTGCCTTTGAAGAGCTTATAAATCAAAATGAGAATTCTGAAACACTGAGCTGTGTGGTGCTGATGGAAAATACAAAGAGAATTCAGAGAGGAAAGATCCTCATTGGCTGAAGAGATCAGAGAAGGCTATTGAAGCTGGTAGGCTTTAAAGGGTGAGGTAGACAGGAGGGAGAAGGGGAGTCTTTTAGCATGGCAGGTGAGTACCAAAGACAGGGGCCTGGAGAGTCTCATTTCTGGAGGGCTTGTGGGAAAAGATCAGATGGATAAACACAGGGCACGCCTGTGAGGACAGGGAGAGCGAGTGGAGAGCCTTTAAGTCAGGTAGAGGGTTCAGCCCGGAGAAGCCGGTGAAGCTCATGACATTCGTTTATAACGTGTTTGTGACATGTCACAGTCCTTGTGGCTGCCAAATGCACTGGCATTTGTCTCAGTTTCAAAAAAAGTGCACAGGTTGTCACAGTTGAAGAACTGGGAAGCTGGATCTTCCTCCATAGGGCTCCCTGCTTCCCCCGACGCTTCCCTCCTGGTGTGTGGACAGAGAGAAACTGTACCAGCTGTGGTTGATGGTTGGGAGCAGAAAAGTTGGCCAGAGCCAAAGGTCCCCTGCTCTGTACACTGATTAGATATTTGATGTTATTAAAGATTGCTATTCATTTTGTATATATTGTGGGGTTCAGTTTTCCAGAAAGAGTCATCATCTGTTAGAGCTGTATTCTGAAGTATTACTGGATTAAATGATATGGTAACTATTATTTGATTCAAAATCAATCCAGTGATGAGTTGCTGGGGGAGGTGGGGCAAGAGGGAGGAGTATAGACCAGGGATCAGCTAACTTTTTCTGTAAAGGACCAAATAGTAACTATTTCAGGCTTTGCAGGCCAGAGGGACTCTGTCTCAGCTACTTAACTTTGCCCCTGTAGCACAAAAGGAGCCACAGATGATACCTAAATGAATGAGCATAGCTGTGTTCCAATAAAATGGTATTTATGGCCTTACCCAGTTTGGCTCAGTGGATAGAGCGTTGGCTTGCAGACCAAAGGGTCCCAGGTTCGATTCCTGTCAAGGACACATGCCTTGGTTGCAGGCTCCTCCCTGGCCTGGGCCTTGGTCGGGTCGTGCAGAAGGAGGCAACCACTCGATGTGTTTTTCTCACATCGATGTTTCTCTCTGTCTTCCTCTCTCTCTTCCACTCTCTCTAAAAATCAATGGTAAATTATCATTGGGTGAGGATTAACATAAATAAATAAATACATAAAATGGTATTTATGGACACTGAAGTTTGAACTTCATATAATCTGCACACCACAAAATACTATTTTTAAATTTTTTTTCAACAATTTAAAAATGTGAAAATCATGCTTAGTTCGTGGGCCATGTGAAAACAGACAGTGGGCCACATTTGACCCGTGGGCTATAGTTTGCAAACCCCTGGAGTGGAGGAAACAGGATTCACCATAAATTGATCACTATTGAAACTGAGAGGTAGGTTCATGAAAGTTCACTACAGTAGCCCGCCCACTTCGATTATGTTTTAAGTTGTTCATGATAAAATATTAACAACGAAGAGGGAAAGGCATCTTCCTTTCCTTCCTTGCCCTCCTCACCGGATGGGAAATTGGTCCCGCACGGCACGCCCTGCATTTTGTTGGCAGCCTTTGTGAGCCACCTTCCCGGGAGAGTGTTACCTGCCCGTAGTTCCAGGGCCAGGAGGTGATGAATCGTTCGTGACCCTTGTGCACAAAGCCATAGTCCATCATGACATACTCCCGCAGCAGTATTTCACTGGGCAGGTAGACGTCGTCCTCTGAAGAGGCAAGAGTAATAGAGGGCGTAAAACCCCAAACCAAAAATCAGGGTAATAAAAATGAAAAATGGTAATGAAAGTATCTTTCTGGAAAAAGAAGCAATGGGTTGATGGCAATAGAAATCAAGAGTGGACCCCTTAAACGTTTATAATACGTTTTCTAGACGCCAGATATATAAAATGTATACTTTTTAAAAATAACAATTATCTTTTCCTGATTGTAAAAGCAGCAAGCTTGTTGTAGAAATTTGGAAAATACTGATGATGGGAAGAAGACAATGAAAATCGCTCATTCCCACTCCTCAGAGACACATTTTAGTGTATTCTGAGCACTCGCTCTCTCTTTCTCTGCACATGTGTCTAATACAATTACATTTTACATTGTGTTTCATCTCCTAATCTATTTCACTGAACATCACACATCATTTCAAAGAGAGTTTACGGCACCAAAACCAAGGTCTTGTAACACTGTGACCTAAGATTAAATTCTCCATAGGATGTAACATACTCAATGGTGCTGTTTTCCTGAGGAAATATAAGATTTTTTTAAAATCACACCATGAACATTTTCATCATGCACTAAAAATTCCTTGTAAAGATTAATTATAGTGAGCAAAAGGTAATGTATTGCATAGCTATGCAGCATTTTTCTTCTGGGCTTTCTAGGTAGAACCTTATAGAACATTCCTAATGGATCAGGTTAGCATTACCAACTGTGAACAAGCTGTACCTGCACTCCAAGGGTTAAAAAGCAGGATGAAAGTCCCCACTGGGTGGGTCATGCTGTAACCCTGGCCTTGAGAGATGTCTATCTTCAGAGTGTAGGGACCAATGACTGCACTGGCTGGTGTGAAAAGGGAGACAAAGAGTGAGTTGGAGTCAATGGTGAAGTCAGAAGCACTCCAGACATTCCCTTGTCGAGCCTGGGTGAGTCCAAAGGTAGCTCGGGTTCCTGACAGCTTCGTGGGTGCTGGTCCTGTGTAGGAAAGAATGACCCCAAGGTGAGGTTTGAAGTCTATGTGACCTTCACCTTCTCCCACCACTTGCTGCTAATGGCTTTTGGTTTCAGGTTTTTTACTGCCACTGTGTGTCCTTGGGCAAACCACTGAAGATCTCTGGGCCTCAGTTTTTTATCTGTAAAATGGAATCATAATAGTATCCACCCAGGAGTTTTGTCACGAGGATTAAATAAGTTAATGTGTGTGAAGTTTAGTACAGTGCCTATAGTATATTTAAAGGCTGGTCGTTGTTATCACAACTTCAGTTTGCTGAGTTGGCCAACTCTTTTCTTAACAACACGAATAGGGTGCTGAGCAGTAACGGGGTCCTGGGGAATCCCAGGAGGAGAGAGGAAGGGAGGCTCAGGAAGGAGAGGTAGGTGCCCTACAAGTGGACTTTGCCTTGGGGAAGGTGAACCCACCAGTCTCAGCCACGAAGGAGATGTGGTCGGTCCCGCAGTGGAAAGGTCGGTTGAAATGCAGTTGGAGTGTGAAGGGCTGGCCCCGGCGCACGATGAGCCGCTTCAGGCCCATCTCCTGCGTGTGATGCGCCTTGTTGTTCCTGGGGCTCTGCAGGTCCACAGACCTGAGCTCTAAGGCTGCCACTGGAAGAGAGCGAGGCAAGGTCACTGCCCAGCCGTGGTTCCCGGGCTCAGCCTCCCGCGACACTTCTCAATCATTTCTGTGGCACCTGGCTCTGACTCAGGCAAGATTCTCGTCCAGATCTTAGGCCTTCTGCCACCCTGCTCCCTGGTTTCAAGACTCAGCTTCAGAGGGGAATTCAGCAGGTCCTGGCCTGAGAGTGGGAGGACGATGATCCTGGTGACCTCTGTCCCAGAAAACAAATCGTTTCCAGGTAACTGAAACTTAACCTTGGCACTTGTGTTAAAAACCTATAATAATAATAAAAGTATAATATGCTAATTAGACCGGACAGCCGAATGACCTTCAGACATCATTCCGGACTTCCTTCCGGACAACCTTCTGGACAAAGCCACAGCGGGTGGGGGGGCCGTGGCGGGTGGGAGCCGAGGCAGAGGCAGTTAGGGGCAATCAGGAAGACAGGCAGAGTGGTTAGGGTCCATCAGGCAGGCAGGCAAGCGAGCGGTTAGGAGCCAGCGGTCCTGGATTTTGAGAGGGATGTCCCACTGCTGGTGTAGGCCTGATCCCAGCCAGGCAGTCAGACATCCCCCAAGGGGTCCCAGATTGCGAGAGGGTGCAGGCCAGGTGAGGAACCCCCCCATGCACAAATTTCATGCACCAGGCCTCTAGTCCTTGCTGTAGGAATGTGGACAGGTGAGAGCCTCAGGGTTACTTGTAGCTTATTTCTTGCTTCTCAATCATGTTCCCAGTGTCTGAGGGCACTGACTACTGCTTCCTGAGGTGCCACTGTGTGGGTACTCAGTGCACAGTTTAAAAACTCTCGTAGCACGATGTGTGAGAGTGAGACTCACCACCTCAGCTGTGAGACCTCGAGTGAGTGAGTCATTTAATGTCCCTAGACATCAGTGTCCTTGGGTGAAAAGTGGAGACAATGGGATTCCTACCTCATAGGGTTCATATGGGCATTAAGTGAAGATTGACATGTAAAGACCTTAGCGTAGCAGCAGGTATAAAATAAGCACTCAGGGATCATTGGTTGCTCTTAGTACTAGTGGTAATGCATCCTCAGATTGTATTCCCTTTGCTATTTTTGCTAGGGATTTTTATTGTATTTCTGTCAACAAAAATCTATTAGGTTTTTTCCCCTAGCAGTACATTAATTTATGTCAGTGGTTCTCAACCAGGGAAAATTTGTCCTCTGAAGGACACGTGGCAATGTCTGGAGACATTTTTTTGTTGCCACAATGTGGGGAAAGGCTGCCACTGGTGTCTAGTGGGTAGAGGCTGGGGATGCTGCCAAACAGTATCCTACAGGAAAAACTCGAGTTTGTTCTCAGTCATGATGTAAGTTGTGGGCCATAATAAAAAAGTTGGAAAGCACCCTACCCGATTTGGCTCAATGGATAGAGCGTCGGCCTGCGGACTGAAGGGTCCTAGGTTCGTTTCTGGTCAAGGGCACATGCCTGGGTTGCAGGCTTGATCCCCAGTAGGGTGCGTGCAGGAGACAGCCAGTCAATGATTTCCATCATTGATGTTTCTCTCTCTCCCTCTTCCTTCCTCTCTGAAATATATATATATATATATATATATATATATATATATATATATATATTTTTTTTTTTTTTTTTTTTTAAGTTAGAAAGCAATTGGCCTAGATCCTGTTGGAAACTGGCTGAGTATCATTTGTTCCTGAGGATATTGACATTTTCATCCCAGGATCTACTGACCCTCTCCAGAAAGCCCCTCCACTGCATACATAGAGCCCAATGGCTATTCCATCCTGAGAGATCAGGCATCCACACAGGCAGTGAAGACACACTTCTGCAGGAAGGACCAGGACTGGGGCAGCCTTTTCCTGGCCACTGGCCACAGCTCCAAGCATTGTCCTAAGGGCAGCCAACTCCATTTTCCCTTGACCCAGGCTGACTCTTGATTTAGAAGGAAAGGGAAGAGGAAGAAGGAAGCTGTCTTGCTCTTTGTGCCCAAGGCTGCAGTGCACGGAGAAAGCCCATTGCCTTTGGAGACTCAGGCTTCCTTTTTTTATTATTCCACTTAATATAATTACACATTTGGCTCACTGAAGTGCCTTTCACGTCAGGAAGACAATGACTTCAGTGAACCAAAGGGAGGGCCTTCAAAAGAGCAGGGGGAAAAAAGCCAAGAGGATCAGGAAGAGATTCCACAAAGCAGGAAATCAAGCAGAATTAATTAGTAATAACATGTCAGTGCCCATAAGACCTTCTTGACTTGGCCACTGGCCCATGGAGTTAGTAACAAGTGAGAGGAGAGGTAAGCCCCAGCCACAAGACGCCTGGTGCTTGATTAATACAAAGACAAGGATATAAAAAGGATCAAAATATATCCCCATGTATTATCAGCAATTAAAAAAAGAGAGAGAGAAACATTAAAACAGCCCTCTCCGCCTGCAATGAATTCTGAGATACAAAGCTCTTGTTCTCTGAGAGATCAAAACCTGAAGCAGCCCTGCTGTTGTGGAAGATTTTTTTCAAAAAAAAAATGGTGGTGTGATTGTTTTTATTGATTTTTTAGAGAGAGAGGAAGGGAGAGGGATAGAGAGAGAGAAACATCCAATTGGCTGCCTCCTGCACACTTCCTACTGAGGATTGAGCCTATAACTGGCGCATGTGTCCTGAATGGGAATCGAACCATTGACCTTCTGGTTCATAGGTTGACCCTCAACCACTGAGCCACACTAACCAGGTTCTCACGAAAGGTTTTATATTTCCCTTTGAGTCTTGGCTCAGAGGTAATCAGGGAGTTTCTTTGACCATTGAAGATGATGCCCCACTTCCCATCCTATGGTCGCTTGCCATCTCAACACCCTCTATTTTCTGCAGAGCACTCAATCATATCTAGGATTAGTTCCACGGAAGCGGAGTCCTTGGCCATCTTTTACACCTGCTTAGAATGGAACAGGGTTCCTAATTGCAGATAATTATAGCTAATGTTCTTACGTACTTAATACTTGCTATGTCAGGCACTGTGTGAAGTGTTTTACATAACTTAAATCACTTACATTCTCACATTCTTCTGTAGAGGTGTTAATACTGTTCCTGACATGCAGGAAGTTGCAGGGCAGAGCTGGGATTCAAATACAGAATCTGGAGCCTGTCCCCTAACCCTTCACATTCTCCCGCCTCCCGTGTGGGTGCTTAGAGATGTTTGTTGAATGGACACATGATACATGCATGAAGGCAGAGGACAATGATCTGGCAGGAGGGCAGTGAGGCTGGAGGGGAGGGGGCAGAAGGAGAAGCGTCTGTGAGGGCAGCAGGGCCAAGATGCTGCTATTGGCTTTGGTAGTAATGTGCACACCTATCCCTGATGGGAGAATCCAATGTATACCTTTCTGAGGGCAATTTATCACAATGTATTACAAAACAAAAGAAAGCCTTAAAACACAAATATCTTTGAGCCATAAATTCCTCTTCTAGGAATTTTTCCTTAAAAAAACCATAATTTGTATACAAAAATGTAAGCATAAGGATGTTCGGTGCAACCCAAATTTTTACAGTAAGAGTTGGATACACAAGAGTTGGCTTTGTGCTTCTCATCTTGATTTAATCAACAAACAGGACAAAAAAATATAGGAAATATGTAACAGATTACCTTTAGAGGGTGAAATTATGGGACATTTCTCTTTGAGTTCTTTTGCATTGTCCAAGCTTTTGCTTAAACACACATTCTTTTTGTATTTAGGGGAAAGTGTTACTTTGATTAAAGGTAGTTTTTGAGCAGAAGTGAAATGATCCAAGCTGTACTTCTGGATTAATCTGGCTGTGGTATGTAGCTCAGACCGGAGGAAAAAAACGATGAGCAAGAGAAGAGCTGTGAGAACTCTGTTGCAATCATCTTAGACAAAAGGTAAGGACTAAACAAAGGTGTTGGTGAGAAAAACCTATGTGTTCAAGGGACACGGGTGTCCATGGGCATGTGGCAGGCAAATAAACAGCTGGTTTGGATAAAGACTGGGGCAGGTTAGAAGAATCCACTGCCAATAATGTCCTAGGCCCCTAGTCGGCAAACTGTGGCTCGCGAGCCACATGCAGCTCTTTGGCCCCTTGAGTGTGGCTCTTCAACAAAATTAGGAGTACCCTAATTAAGTTAATAACAATGTACCTACCTATATGGTTTAAGTTTTAAAAAATTTGGCTCTCAAAAGAAATTTCAATCGTTGTACTGTTGCTATTTGGCTCTGTTGACTAATGAGTTTGCCAACCCCTGTCCTAGGCAATCAGGCTACTACTGGTGAAGGACTGGGAAGCTGCAGGTGGAGATGGCAACAGATGAGTTATCCCCGGCACAGCCAGCAGAGAGAGCTGGCAGCTGCCACCCACCGTCAGGTGGACTCAGCTCCTTCCCTTCTCCTGCCTCTGTCACTCTGTCCAGCTTCTTGGTCAATATCTCTTATTTTTCTACTACTCACTAGTATTTTCAGTTTGGGACTTTGATAAATACTTCATTCTTTTTTATTTCTTCCCTTTTAAAAAATGTGAAAGTGTCCATCTTTGTGAGAACACAGAAAGATTCCTATGTGATAAGATTAAGCAGTGCTTCTATGCCTCTTTAAGTGTGCAAGAGAAAAAGTGTTTTATTACCTAAAGGTTCAAGTCCAAACTTCTTAGTCAAGCATTCAAAGCCCTCTACAATGTGGTCCCAACATCTTATCTCCCAATAGCCATAATAAACTCTGCTTCACTCCAAATACATCATGCCCAGCTCTCCCTCTGGATGGTCCCTGACCTTCCCCAATCTCTACATGTTCCCAGTGTAACAACAAGCAAAACTCAGTATCCACCTCCTCCATGGAATCCTTCTTAAACATTTCAGAACATGGAGGTATCTTAGCACCTGTAACAAAAGTTTTGCATCTAGCTAATATTTACTAAGTGTTTTTAAGCTCCAGGATTTACATGCATTATCTCCTATTCCTACAAATACACAACAAGATATTATTAACTCCATATTACAGATGAGCAGACAGAGGATCAATGAGGTTAATTGTCCCAGTGTCACCTACCTAGTAAGTGGCAAAATTGTCACTTATATCTGGACGAATTGACTCCAGAACCTAGTTCTGGCCTGTGTGGCTGCTCTGGAAGTCCCCCCCCCCCCTTTTTTTTTTCTTCAAGTAAATGAATATGGTGCTTTATTCAAATGAAAATGTAATGAACGGACCTAAGAGGAGTTACTCTGGTGGAAGAACTAAAGTGGGGTCCGCCCCCCCTGCCCCCCCCCTCCCCGGCTTCTCTGTAGAGCCCTAGGGTTCCAAAGAACACAATGAAAACCACTGTTCCATCTCAACCTCCTCATCCTAAATGTCAGCCTGTTAGGGCAGACCAGCCCAAGGGCCCACCTGGTCTTTCCCGCTGCTCTGCAATTTCTTAGACTCTAAACCACTTATTTGTCAGTTAATCACTGACTGACATGTTTCTTTGAACCATTATTTTTATTTAATGTCTACATAATTATCTATATTGTTTGATTGTTGACACCCAGTACTCAGCAAATAGCTGCTGGCAGGATAAAAGTGTTCCCAGCTGGCTATACAAGTTAAATCATTAGATCTTTTGAAGAAAATATAGCACTGGACTAATACCCATAATATATTAATTTTCTATAAATATTAAGTCTTGCTATAATTGGAGAAATGAAAACTAAAACAATAATGAAACTTCATCTTTGATTCATTCAGAAATATTTTTTAAAATACCAGTAACTTATTTTGTATATGGAATGGACTGTCTCATATGGTGGAAGTGTGAATTCATACAGACTTTTTAGAGAAACTGATTGATCTTGAAGGGTAGCAGAATAAGCCATCCCAAAACATAAAGAATTTTTTTGAGCTAAAGGCAATTGAGAAGAAGCATATACAAGATGGGGTCTCTGCCCTCCCCCCATTTGTCTAAAAGGAGGACATAAACTTATAAATGTGTTCTCTCTCTCCTCTCTAAGAGAAGAATAGAAGTTATCACCAGAGAGAGCTCTGGACCCTCAGCATCCCAGAGAAGCACCAGAGGAATCCACATACCAAGCTTTATAACTAGTCCTACCTCCCATCAGTTTCCCCATATGTTTACCTTGCTATGATTTGCTGCACTAGAAACTCAAAGTCCTCTTCCTTGTCTTTCCTTTCTCTAAAAATTCACTGTTGCTTTGTTAAGATGCAATATAAGCCCAAGTTCTAAACCAGCTCTTTGAGTTATTCATCACTGAATGTTCCCATGCGTATGTGCAATACACATGTTAATAAACTTCCATTTATTTTTCTCTTGCTAGTTGAATTTATAGGTTCCCAACCAATGAACTTAATTGGTAGAGGTGGAAACCAGTTAAATTTTCTCTCCCCTACAATATCCATCAAAACTAAAAGTGGATCCAATGATTCGTCTTTTAGAAATCTTTCAGTTAAATAACATTTGCACACATTGCAGTATTGTATATAAAGGCAAAATATTGGAAACAATCTAAATGTCCATGAACAAGGCATAGTAATAAATTAAACTAATTAACAAATTTATTAAATACATTATGCTTATCTACCCAAAATTGAAAACTATAATTTATTTCAAATCTTTGTATTGGCATGCAAAGATTTCCAAGATATATGATTTAGATTTTTAAAAGCAAGTCATTAAATAATATGTATTCTGTAATCTCACTGTATAAAACAAATAATTTTATATAACCTAGTAATATTTGGAAGCAGTTAACTAAATTGTTAACAGTTTTCTTCCTATGAGGAAAAAGCCAGATTGGAAATACATATGTATGTAAAGGGGGACTTGGGCTTTTTAAAATCCTAATATATGAACTTTCAACTTTTTTATAACAAGCATTTTTTTGTGTGTATTACTTATTTAATTGAAGTATAGTATTTTAAAAGATACTATAACATTTTAGGCTTCCCATAGTTGGGGATAACTGAAGGAAGAAAAAATAGCCTAGAATTTAGCACAAAAGTACCCTGGAATCTAGCATATGAATAAGCCTCTTGAACCTTCTCTATTGAACTCTGGTTTATATTAAAAGACTATGTACATCTCAAATTTCTAATAATCTATATGACATAATTTATTTCTTATTTTTATTAAAATTTTAAAAACTTTTAATTGCAGTTGATGTTCAATATTATATTAGTCAGGTGTACAGCACAGTGTTTAGATACTTATATAACTTACAAAGTGAGCTCCCTGAGTCTAGTACCCAACTGACACCATATGCAGTCATTAAAATAGTATTGACTATATTCCCCATGCTGTACTTTACATCCCTGTGGCTATTTTGTAACTGCCAGTCTGTACATCTTAATCCTTCACCTTTTTCATCCAACCCCCTCCCATCTGGCAACCCATAGGTTTGTTCTATATATCTATGTTTGTTTCTGTTTTGTTTGTTCATTTCTTTTGCTTTTTAGATTCCACTCTATGATGTATAATTTACCGCACAACTTTAAAAAATACGTAACTCCTGTTTAGTGCCCTCTCCTGGCAGGCCCCATGCGCCTGCCAGGCTGGCCCGCCCTTTTTCTCACTCCCAGCAGCAGAGCAGCCTGGGTTCTAAGGGAACTCAAAAGAGAACCCAAAAGCAGGAGAGCATCTCTCTAAGGGGAACTGAGAGCTAGAGGAGAAATTGGACCAGGAGCGACGTCTAGGGCCCAAAGGGTCCTCCCACAGCTCCAGGTTTAGCCACAGAAATGGCTTCTCAAGCACCAAGGGGTAAAGGTCAAGGTCCTTGTGGGCCACCTCAGACTTCCCAAGCTTCAGGGTTAAACTGAATCCATTCATAACAAAATGAATGACTGAAGGTAGAGAACAGGGAGAAAGAAGCCAGATTATACAATGAACTGTCAACATCAATTTAGGCCCTCCTATCTTTTCTGTTCACTCTCTGCCCTCTCTATAGATCTCTCTCTCTCTCTTGACTTAGCACTTTAGAAAAGTTAGGTTCCCAGCACTCACCCTGCTTCATCTTCCTCCTTCTTCTGTCAGCCAGGGCCCTTCAACTAATCAGTGTTAAGATTCTAGACTTAATTGCCTCTTTGAGCATTTACTGTCATCTGACTAGAAACTTTCCTTCCATCCTGAGTCGGGCGGGGCTGCCATTTCCTCCTCCTCCTAGTATTCTTCCTGCTCTTACCTTTCCCACTGTTCTGGGTGCACCTTAGCTTAAAGAAAAGAAATCTTTCTAAACCCTTTTTAAAAATTGCTAAAGGATTTGTTTCTGTGGCCTCTTTTTTAAGGTGAGAAAACTCAAGTGGCTTGGAAGGCAAAGCTTGGTCTGGATCTGTTCCTTTCCACCCCTGTCACCTCCAGGTTTGGAACTAGATTCACTCTAAACCAGCTCATTCTGGTGCCAGACATCACTCAGGTTGCCCAGGTAAGAATAAGGGACAAAGCAGCCCTCAGGAAGGTCATCACAAATGGTCATGAAAAAGCCTTTGAACAGCCCATTAGGACCCAAAGACCTTTGCATCTTGAAGGAAAAAATGAAGTACATTGAAATGGTGAATTATCAATTAAAAATGAAGTTGAGGCCCAGTCAGCATGGCTCAGTGGTTGAGCGCCAACCTATGAAAGGGGAGGTCATGGTTCGATTCCGGTTGGGCCATATGCCTGGATTGTAGGCTCCATCCCCAGTGTGGGGCATGCAGGAAGCTTCCTTCCTTCCTTCCTTCCTTCCTTCCTTCCTTCCTTCCTTCCTTCCTTCCTTCCTTCCTTCCTTCCTTCCTTCCTTTTACAGATATTGAATGACTGTCATAGATATTGAATGACTGTCATGTTGCCAACACCATTTTAGAAGTTTTGAGGCACACAAAGTTAAAAGCCAATCTTAACTCAAAGGAAGAGCTAAGAATCTATTGATGAAGATAAAGCACACAAATATCCTCTTCAGAGTAAACTGCCCTGAGTAGCAGGCTCAGTTGCTGTAGGTATTCTAGGGAGGAGCTCAACAAAGGCACTGTGATTGATACGTGACCAGCCACTGGTCATGAGGATGAAGAGGATTTTAGAGAGACAGATGGTGTAAGAAAGGCATTCTCGGCCAAGGACACAGCAAAGGCAAAGAGGGGGAGGAGGGGAAAGCTAGGGTTGTTTTTGAAACTGGCAGCAACCAAAACTCACTTTATAAAACAATTGTTTTTAATAGGGAAAAATGAAAGGGTCAGAGGCTTGTAAGTTTCAAAATTGTATAAAACAAAGCTGTATTTCCTACACTACTTTGAGATTACTTTTACTGTTGTGAGTTTTAAACCTAAATATCACCTATTACATTGAGCTTTGGATTACCCCTAGTTTTTTTCATACCACTACCTACATCAGCTTCTCACACATCATTATCATCCCCACCTGGAACCTACTAGCTAAGCAGCGATATTGAGCAACTAATTTTAAAATTAAGTTGCAATCAAGTGATTAAGTTATGTTCAATATCCATCAAAGTATGGCAAATTATGTTCTTTAGCTGATTGTATTATATTCTGTTTACTTATAGATTTTCTCCTAAAAGGCAAGTGCTCAATAGAGTCAAGTTTTATTTTTTTTAATTTAATAAATCTTTATTGTTCAGATTATTACAATTGTTCCTCTTTTTTTCCTCCCATAGCTCCCCTCCACCAGGTACCTACCCCACCCTCTGCCCTTACCTCCCCCCACTGTCCTCATCCATAGGTGTATGCTTTTTGTCCAGTCTCTTCCCGCACTCCCCACTCCCCTTCCCCCAAGAATTGTCAGTCCACTCCCTTTCTATGCCCCTGATTCTATTATATTCACCAGTTAATACTGTTCATCAAATTTTTTATTCCCTTGGTTTTTAGATTCACTTGTTGATAGATACGTATTTGTTGTTCATAATTTTTATCTTTTTCTTTTCCTTCTTCTTCCTCTTCTTAAAGAATACCTTTCAGCATTTCATATAATACTGGTTTGGTGGTGATGAACTCCTTTAGCTTTTTCTTATCTGTGAAGCTCTTTATCTGCCCTTCAATTCTGAATGATAGCTTTACGGGGTAAAGTAATCTTGGTTGTAGTTTTTTGCTATTCATCACTTTGAATATTTCTTGCCATGCCCCTCTGGCCTGCATAGTTTCTGTTGCGAAATCAGCTGACAGTTGTATGGGTGCTTCCTTGTAGGTAACTAACTGTTTTTCTCTTGCTGCTTTTAATATTCTCTCTTTGTCTTTTGCTCTTGGCATTTTAATTATGATGTGTCTTGGTGTGGTCCTCTTTGGATTCCTTTTGTTTGGGGTTCTGTGTGCCTCCTGGACTTCTAAGTCTATTTCTTTCACCAGGTGGGGGAAGTTTTCAGTCACTATTTCTTCAAACAGGTTTTCAGTATCTTGCTCTCTCTCTTCTTCTGGCACCCCCATAATTCTGATGTTGGTACGCTTGACGTTGTCCCAGAGTCTCCTTACACTATCTTCAACTTTTTGGATTCTTTTTTCTTTTTGCTTTTCCGGTTGAGTGTTTTTTGCTTCTTTGTATTTCAAATCTTTGACTTGGTTCTTGCAATCCTCTAGTCTGCTTTTATGTCTCTGTATAATATTTTTAATTTCAGTCAGTATATGCTTAATTTCTAGTTGATCCTTTTTCATATCCTCAAGGGTCTCATTAAATTTATTGGCCTTTTCTAAGAAATTCTTGAAAAACCTTATAACCGTGGTTTTGAACTCTATATCCAGTCGTTTACTTTCCTCCATTTCCTTCATTTGTGACCTGCCTCTTTGTCTCCACATTTCAGCTGCTTCCCTGAGTTGATGGAGTGGCTTTGTGTGCTAAGCGTCCTAGCAGGGCCCAGTGGCTCAGCCTCCCCAGTTACCTGAGGTGGACACTCTTGGTGTGCCCTTTTGTGGGTTGTGTGTGCAGTCTTGTTGTAGTTAAGTCTAGATTGTTGTTAATATCACTGGGGGGAGTTGACCTCCAGGCCAATTGGCTATGTCTCTGCTGGGAGAGCTTCTGTGCTCAGCTTGGATGGGGCAGAGTCTCAGGGTGGAGCAGACAACCTTGGTTTCCCATCAGGCCCACTCTACGAGGCCCCTGTGTCTCAATGTCCCGTGGCAATGGCTGCACGCACCTCTGAGAGAAGGCTGCCCTCAAGTTTCATCCACTGCCAGACAGCCCAGTTTCTCCCCGAATGAGTCTGGGTACCCAAAAGTCTCACCCGGAACTGGATTTCAGTGCAGTCGGGAGGTTTTGTTTCCCTCCCAAACTAGTAAGCCAGCCGTGTATTCAGCCACCTGCCCTTTCCGCACACATGCACGCAGGCGGGTGGGTCTCCACACCTCTGTCCTCCACAGCTCCTCTGGGTCTCATTGTCCTTTTATCTTTCCTTCTAGTTGTAGAATTTCCACTCAGCCAGCTTTCCAGTGGTTCTGGATGATGTCCGCTCTGTCTTCCAGTTGCAGTTTTGAAATTGTTGTGCAAGGCAGCAGTATAGGTGTTTACCTATGCCGCCATCTTGGTTTCTCCTAGAGTCAAGTTTTAAATCTAATTTCCAGAACAACAAAAAAAGCTCTTTTACAATAGAATCATCCTATATAATAAAGATGTAATATGCAAATGGTCGTAGAGCAGCGGAGAGCTACAGGAGGGGGCAGGGCAGAAAGCTATGAAGGGGAGTACGAGGGAGTGGTGGGAGCTACAGGCAGGTGGGGCAGCGGGCGGAGGGCTACTGGAGGGCGGCAGCGAGCTACTGGTGAGCTACTGTGCATGGATTCGTTCGCCAGGCTACTAGTCTATGATAACAAACCAACCTCTGCTAGGGTTAATCCACTAGATTTGTCCCACAGCAAGACAGAAAGTTTGAAGACCTTTGATCCTAAAATAAACACAGACACATATAATCCTTTCCTGGCTCAACACCCTTATATGTGTCTACTGGGTTTTCCACTTGAAGGCACTGTAGTCACTTCAAATTCAACATGATCAAAATTGAACTAATTAGTTCTACCCATCCCCCAAATTCATATTATTTTTTACTTATCCTTGTAAATATTACAGAACTTCATTCGTTGTTTGGAACCTGCTATATGAAGGCCCTGTGTCCAAAGGAACAGAGCACAAGTTTCTGAGTTGGAAAATCTGGTTCAGGACCCTGCTCTGGGCCTTCTGAGCTTAGCAAGTAAGCCTTGATAAGACCACTACCCCCATACAAAATGGGGCCAATAGCATTGATTCCCAACCCAACTCCTACTTTAAGGAGTTGCATTGAGAATCAAATAGATAGTGGGATTAGATAAAATAGATTTGTGGAAGCATGTAGAAGCCTTAAAGAACTATACAAGCATTAGCCAGTTTTATTGGTACTAATGGTAATATTTAAGATCCTTCAAAATCTGAGTTTCATGTAAAGTGAAAAAACACGTGTCGAGACGTGCTACTAAACTGTCCAAGTAAACATTCGTGACCATGGAGAAATGGTCAGAGCTAAGACCAGCCTCAGTCTTACTCATTCTTGTCAATACTACTGGCTTGAGTACTTGCAGGGGGACTGAAAACCTAATATGCGATCTACCCGTAAGCTGATTATGTCATACTCTGCTTAAACTCACCAATGGCTTGCATTACTCCAAAGTCCAAGATCTTCACATGGTTCACCACGGTATTTTACCCTGACCACATTTTCAGCCATATTCCCCACAATTCTTCCTTTCACTTGCTTTCTGGTGGTTTGCCCAGTTTCCACATTCCCAAAGTGTTTCCCCATGCCATGCCCTTCCCTGATCATATTTCCTACCCTCCCTCCTGAAATGTCACTTCCTCATGGAAGCTTTCTCTAACTAGATGAGACCCCATGTTTACCTCTTGGAACATGTTTATTCTCTTTCTTAGCACTGGTCACACTCTAAATAATCATTTGTATACTTTGTCTTCATCTCTAGATTTCCAGTCTGATCCCACCTGCACAGGCTGAACCATCTACAAAATAAAGCCCATTTTTATAATATCAATAGTTCCCCTAGTATAGTGGTCGGCAAACTGCGGCTCGGGAGCCACATGCGGCTCACGAGCCGCGGTTTGCCTCTCTGTTGACTAATGAGTTTGCCGACCACTGGGATAGTGGCTTAATCACAAGGAACAACAACAGCCTGTAATTATTGGAATTGAGAGTCTAGGTCAGTGGTTGGCAAACTCATTAGTCAACAGAGGGGCAAACCGCAGCTCATGAGCCGCATGTGGCTCACGAGCCACAGTTTGCCGACCATTGCCCTAGTAAATTAGCAAGAAATCAAGTAATTCCTGAGATCGTCTCCCCAGAAGTGCTGGAGAATCCCCAGGGTTGCTTACTTTTGTCCACGAATTGAACCTGCTCTCTCAACGGCTGCTGCCTACTTGGAAAATGGGAACTCAGCTGCACATTTTTAAAAAAATAAATCTTTATTCAGATTATTACAATTGTTTCTCCTTTTTCCCCCCATAGCTCCCCTCCACCCGGTTCCCACCCCACCTTCCGCCCTTACCTTCCCCCCACTGTCCTCATCCATAGGTGTACGATTTTTGTCCAGTCCTTTTCCTGCACCCCCCATACTCCTTTCCCCCTGAGAATTATCAGTCCACTCCCTTTCTATTCCCCTGATTCTATTATATTCACCAGTTTATTCTGTTCCTCAGGTTTTTAATTCACTGGGTTTTTAGGTTCGCTTGTTGATAGATATGTATTTGTTGTTCATAATTTTTATCTTTACCTTTTTCTTCTTCCTCTTCTTAAAGAATACCTTTCAGCATTTCATATAATACTGATTTGGTGGTGATGAACTCCTTTAGCTTTTTCTTATCTGTGAAGCTCTTTATCTGCCCTTCAATTCTGAATGATAGCTTTGCTGGGTAGAGTAATCTTGGTTGTAGGTTCTTGCTATTCATCACTTTGAATATTTCTTGCCACTCCCGTCTGGCCTACATAGTTTCTGTTGAGAAATCAGATGACATTCATATGGGCGCTCCCTTGTAGGTAACTAACTGTTTTTCTCTTGCTGCTTTTAATATTCTCTCTTTGTCTTTTGCTCTTGGCATTTTAATTATGATGTGTCTTGATGTGGTCCTCTTTGGATTCTTTTTGTTTGGGGTTCTATGCGCTTCCTGGACTTCTAAGTCTATTTCTTTCACCAGGTGGGGGAAGTTTTCAGTCATTATTTCTTCAAATAGGTTTTCAGTATCTTGCTCTCTCTCTTCTTCTGGCATCCCCATAATTCTGATGTTGGTACACTTGAAGTTGTCCTAGAGGCTTCTTACACTATCTTCAACTTTTTGGATTTTTTTTTGCTTTTTGCTTTTTCGGTTGAGTGTTTTTTGTTTCTTTGTATTTCAATTCTTTGACTTGATTCTTGCGTTCCTCTAGTCTTTTGTTGGGTCTCTGTATAATATTTTTTATTTCAGTCAGTGTATGTTTAATTTCTAGTTGGTCCTTTTTCATATCTTCGAGGGTCTCGTTACATTTATCAGCCTTTTCTAGGATATTATTGAAAAGCCTTATAACCGTGGTTTTGAATTCTATATCCAGTCATTTGTTTTCCTCCATTTCTTTCGTTTGTGATCTGTTTCTTTGTCGCTGCATTTTCACTGGTTCCCTGAGTTGGTAGGGTAGCTTTGTGTGCTACGTTTCCTATATGGCCCAGTGGGTCGGCCTCCCAGTTACCTGAGGTGGACACTCTTGGTGCACCCCTTTGTGGACTGTGTGTACAGCCTTGTAGTTAAGTCTTGATTGTTGTTGTTATCACTAGGAGGAATTGGCCTCCAGGCCAGTTGGCTGTGAGAATCAGCTGTGTCTACGCTGGGAGAAGTTTGGTGCTGGAGACAGCCTTATAAGATTAGACTTTCAAAATTGCAAAAGCCTCTGTGCTCAGCTTGGATGGGGTGGAGTTTCAGGAGCAGACAGTCTTGGCTTCCCATCAGCCCTGCTCTTGCGCGCGCGCGCGCGCACACACCTCCAAACCTCTGCCTTCCCTGCCTCCGGAGCCTCCTCCTGAGTGTCCAGATCCCCCCCTCAAGAGCGTGGGTCCCCAGGGGCTCGCCTAGAACTGGGGTTCAGTGCAGTCAGAACTGGGGCTCAGTGCAGTCAGGAGCTTCCGACTCCCTTCTGCTAGGGAAAGCCTGTGGCAACCTCCACAGCCTTTGCACGCGCCTCCAGACCCCTGCCCGCCGGGGCTCCCCCGGGTCTCCCTCAGGTCCTGAGTCTCCGAGTGCCTTTCTCTCTACCTGACAGTCCAGACTCCTCCATATGAGCCTGGGTCCATGGGGTTTTGCCCGGAACTGGGGTTCAGTGCAGTCGGAACCGGGGTTCAGTGCAGTCAGGGGCTTCCTTCCCTCTCCCACCAGAGAGTCAGCCAGGCTCTCAGCAGCCCTTCCTCTCTGCACGCACAAAGACCCTTTGCCGTACCTCAACCCTTTGCCGTTCTTCCAGTTCTCCATGAGCTTTTCTCTTTCCTTCTAGTTGTAGAATTTCCACTCAGCCAGCTTTCCTGTGGTTCTGGATGGTGTCCGTTCTGTCTTTTAATTGTAGTTTTGAAATTGTTGTGCGAGGCAGCGGTTTAGGTGCTTACCTATGCCGCCATCTTGGTTTTTCTCCTCAGCTGCACATTTTCAAGGATGAGTTGACAGGCTCAGCCCCACCAGGCTAGAGGTTCTTGACCAACTCCACAAGGCTGGGAGGACTGCAGAAGCCTTCAGTTATATAGCTGGAAGGGTGGAGCCAGAGAGCTACACCCTCTGCCTGGGATCAGTTTCTGAGCCCTGGCTGTTAAGTCTTGAGATCTTATGCAGACAACCCCTTTCTGGTTGCAAGCTGTACCCATCTGGCCCTCACCTGCCTGTCTGACTTCAATCTGGACCACTCCAGGCCATCAACCTTGTTTTAAAAAGTAAACATCCAAAAATAAATAAATAGATAAGTAAACATCCAAGATGAGTTAGTCCAGGTGGGTTCCCCAATACCTTTTTCCCCAGGATGTTCCTCTGCCCCTTAAAAATTATGGAAGAAGAGTAATGGAGGAGTTTTGCCTAAACATCTAAAACCTGGAGAAGATGTCTGAAGGATGCTGGCTTCATGCTTCTGGGTGGATGGTGATCATATTTTTGAAATAGAAAACACTGGGTGAGGACCAAGTTTGGGAGGTCAGAACATGGGTCAGGTTTAGGATTTGTGGTTGACTTTGAGATAACACCCTACACTAATAAAAGAGAAATGCAAATTAACCATCACTCCTCTACACCCAACAGCCAATCAGGAGAGAATATGCAAATTAGAAGGCCAAAGATGGCAGCCACCCAGCTGCTCCAGGCGTGGAGTGGCTGAGCGGGGCTGGATGCCTAGGGAGGGTGGGGGCGAAGGGATCTACAGGAGCGGCACTCCAGCCACAGTAAAGACAAAGACTGCAGACTCCAGAGTCTGCAGCAAAGGTGGCAGACTCCGGCCGGAGCAATGGCCTGGGTTCCGGGTGCTGGAGGAAAATTGGTGCTGGAAGCCAAGGGAAGGAAGGCCTATTGCACGAATCTCTTCATGCAACGGGCCTCTAGTTAGATGTATAATAGAGAGGCTGACTAGGCAGTTGAATAGATGAATCTGTAGCATAGTAGAAAGGTCCGGGTTAGGGACATAAAATGATAGTCATGGGAGCCAAGAGTTTGGATGAGTGCATGTGGGGAACAGTTGCAGAGTGAGAAGATACTCTAGGAATTCCAGGATGATAAAGGAGATGATGGCCATGGAACCAGAGAGGTAGCAGGAAAACCAGGAGGTGGTTGTCCTAAGAAGCCAAAGTGTTTCAAGAAGCAGGAATGCCCTGGCTGGTATGGCTCAGTAGTTAGAACATTGGCTGTGCACCAGACGGTTGCAGGTTTAATCCCCATCCCTGGTGCATGCGGGAGGCAACCAGTCCATGTGTCTCTCTCACATCGATGTTTCTCTTCCCCAACCCCTCATTCCCCTCAATCTTCATCCTCTCTCTCTCTAAAAATCAAGAAAAAATATTCTCACTTGTTTGGTGAGGATTAAAAAAGAAGAAGAAGAAGCAGGGAGTGCTGCCAAGCCATAAGTAACAAAGTATGAAACGTGTACATCAGTACGGAGACTACTGTAGCTTAGTGAGAGAGACTGAGATGGTGTGATGGTGGGAGAGGAAAAGACATTGGAGAGAGTTGAGGGCTGCATGGGAGAGGGAAAAATGGAGACAGTGAATGTGGACAAAGTTAGAATTGACTTCCTTTCCATTTATCAGGCTTCATTTTTGTTCCTTTAAAAATAATCAGTGAAGCCCTAGCCCAGTGGTTGGCAAACTCATTAGTCAAAAGAGCCAAATATCAACAGTACAACAATTGAAATTTCTTTTGAGAGCCCAATTTTTTAAACTTAAACTTCTTCTAACGCCACTTCTTCAAAATAGACTCGCCCAGGCCATGGTGTTTTGTGGAAGAGCCACACTCAAGGGGCCAAAGAGACGCATATGGCTTGCGAGCCGCAGTCTGCCGACCACGGCCCTAGCCAGTTTGGCTCAGTGGATAGAATGTCAGCCTGTGGACTGAAGGGTCCTGGGTTTGATTCTGGTCAAGGGCACATATCTTGGTTGCAGGCTTCTCTCCAGCCAGGGCCCTGGTGGGGGCTCGTGCAGGAGGCAGCCAACAGATGTGCTTTTCTCACATCGATATTTCTTCCTGTCTTTCCCTCTCTTGCCCACTCTCTAAAATTAATGGAAAAATATCCTTGGGTGAGGATTAAATAATAATAATAATCATCAGTGAGGAAGGAAAAATCAATGAAGGAAAGAATTTCAGGAGACCAAGAGGCAGAGGCCAGTAGAAGGGAATTTTTTCACTGTTTCTTTATTTTCTACTCAAAATAATTTATACTAATAATAGCCTAGGGCCATCACAACCAGACGAATAGTCACCAGGAAGTGCATGGAGCACCTCTGGGTCCTGCCCCCGTGGCCCACAGACTTCTATCACAGCAAGGCTTGCAGCCTGGTGGATGGGGCGAGGCAGGTGCAGACAGCAGGGCCTGGCTGCCAGGTGCTGTGGCAAACGAGTGAGCAGGCCCACAGATAGCAGGGTCTGCCAGCCTCAGGACGCTGGCAGTCCCACCTCTGTGTGTGAGCTGAAGAGGAAGCACCTTTTCTGACAGCTCATTGGCTAAGCTCCCTGTACACTACTCGCAGTGTTCTTGGTAACTTGGGTAATAAGAATCCAAGAAGGTGATTTTTAGATTCACTTGTTGATAGATATGCATTTGTTGTTCATAATTTTTATCTTTACCTTTTTCTTCTTAAAGAATACCTTTCAGCATTTCATATAATACTGGTTTGGTGGTGATGAACTCCTTTAGCTTTTTCTTATCTGTGAAGCTCTTTATCTGCCCTTCAATTCTGAATGATAGCTTTGCTGGGTAGAGTAATCTTGGTTGTAGGTTCTTGCTATTCATCACTTTGAATATTTTTTGCCACTCCCATCTGGCCTGCATAGTTTCTGTTGAGAAATCAGCTGACAGTCATATGGGTACTCCCTTGTAGGTAACTAACTGTTTTTCTCTTGCTGCTTTTAATATTCTCTCTTTGTCTTTTGCTCTTGGCATTTTAATTATGATGTGTCTTGGTGTGGTCCTCTTTGGATTCCTTTTGTCTGGGGTTCTCCTGGGGGGAAGGAGTGGGGGTGCGGGAAGAGACTGGACAAAAATCATACACCTATGGATGAGGATAGTGGGGTGGGGTGGGAACCTGGTGGAGGGGAGCTATGGGAGAAAAAAGATGAACAACTGTAATAATTTGAACAATAAAGATTTTTTTTTAAAAAAGAATCCAAGAAGGTGATCTAGGGTTTTCCCACCTCACTCCTGGAGGAAAAAACAAAGGTTCGCTACTGAAGGAGCAGCTAAGAAATGTCATATCCTGCCCTAGCTGGTTTGGCTCAGTGGATAGAGCCTCAGGGTCTGGGTTCAATTCTGGTCAAGGGCATGTACCTAGGTTGCAGGCTCCTCCCTGGCTGGGGCCCAGGTCAGGGCTCATGCAGGAGGCAATCAATCGAGTTTCCCTCTCACATTGATGTTTCTCTCTGTCTTTCCCTCTCTTCCACACTCTCTAAAAATCAATGGAAAAATATCCTCAGGTGAGGATAAAAAGGAAGGAAGGAAGGAAGGAAGGAAGGAAGGAAGGAAGGAAGGAAGGAAGGAAGGAAGAAAGAAAGAAAGAAAGAAAGAAAGAAAGAAAGAAAGAAAGAAAGAAAGAAAGAAAGAAAGGAAGAAAGAAAGGAAGAAAGAAAGAAAGAAAGGAAGAAAGAAAGAAAGAAAGGTCATATCCTATGAAAGAGAATGCCTAAAGAAAGTTGTCATTTTTTTGTAGTTAAGGGACTAGAATCCGTATTGATAAAAACACCTTGATGTCTGAAGTGGCTAGCAGTAGCAGCAGCAGCAGGGTGATGGGGGTGGCACCTTCCCCTGATCAGCCCGGTCACCTCCTGCAGAGGGAGGCCAGACTGCAGTTTAGGCCCGCTCGGGCCTAAGCCATCGGTAGGTCATCCCCTGAGGGCTCCCGGATTGGAGAGGGTGCAGGTCAAGCTGAGGGACCCCGCTCCTGTGCATGAATTTCATGCACCAGGTCTCTAGTCCTAATATATAAAAACCCTGGGTCCATAATGACCAGTATCGACCACAGGCTCAACCGAACACCACACTAGGGAGCTGAGGGAGCTGGAGCTGTGGGCCCCTGGCTGCCTGCAGTGGCAACTGGGAGGAGGGAGCTGTGGGCCCAGTCATCAGCTTACTATGAGGCGAGAAATGGGAAGTCAGATATTTGAGGAGAGTGGTGATGATTTGACATAACCACAGAGGCAAATTCCAGAATGAGTGAACAGGAAGAAGGTGACAGGATTGTTAGGTAGTATTTCAGGCCCTTCTGAGGTTGGTGAAAATAAAATTAATTAGTAATAATAATACTGACTAAAAATAAAACTTTATTTATGTTTTGTATAAAGGAATTATGAAGGTAAAACTAGGGCTGGCATATGATTTCATTAGGAATCAAAACTATTACTTCTTACTTGAGCATCTTGACTTGCATGGTCACTGAATGGCTCAAGATGGCCAATCCAGCTGTACCAGAAGACAAGAAGGGAGCTCTTCAGCTAAATCATATCTCTTTAAGCTTTCCTGCACCAACCACCCAACATTCTCCCTCAATTTGCTGGAGCAAAGTCACATGACCACATCTATATACAAGGGAAGATGGGAAATGCAGTCTTTTATTCCTGGCAGCAATGTATCCAAGTAGGCATCAGGGTGCTATTATTAAAGACTAGAGGCCCAGTGCGATATCGCGCGAGACCCCAGACCCACCATGCCGGTGGGACCCATCAATACACCTCCTGGTGACTGGTCATTTGGTCGTTATGGCATTATGTGTTATGGCCACTGGCCTTTAATAATATAGATTATATCTGAGAGCATGGCATTGCTAGTCTCTACCACAGTGATCTGTCCTGCCATGTGCTATTTGTTCTTCAATGGAGCATCTCAGGATGTGGCCATAGAGAAACCTGAGAGTTGATTTCACCAGAAGGGTTGGGGTTTTTTATCGATAAATGGTATAAAAGTGCTAAGAAGCAAGAGCCTAGAACTGTCTTGAGAGAGTGACTAAAATCATGAATCATGGATTGTAAAACGGTTTGGGAGAAATGTTAGAGCAGGAAGAAGCTGATGAGTGCAGAGAGAGTAGAGACAGTAATGATGTGGACAGCCCGATGCCATGGAGAAAGGGGCTTGTGATAGAAATTAAGCGGGTAAGTTTGAATAGTAGGAGGTCGTGGTGGAGTTAGGCTGTGGACAGACAGAGATGGGAGAACGACACTGAAGCTCAAGTGAAGATCAGAGAGTGACAAGAATCCACCAAACCTCTTCCCTGTCTCTCTCTCCTCCCCATCTACTTTCTACTTCTATGAGTCTGCATCTGTAGTATTTCAAACTGAGGGTGCATTGGGCACATTGTATGCCTCACCTCATCCCCTCAGTCCACTTTAACTCCAACTATTTCTGCAACAGCCAGGTGTGACCTGACAACATATCTCCTCACAGGTGAGACCTGATAACACTGTGTTTAAACTTCATAGGAACCTCTCATACTCTGTCTCAGTGTTTCTCTGACCTTCTGGGCACTCACTCATACGGAAACCTGCAAAGGGGGGAGAAAGTCAATACGCAGGGGCCAGTCCTTGAGCACTGGGGACCAGGATCCGGTAAATAAGTGCTCCCTTTTTATCTCATTCAGGGTGAACAATTCTTAAGCACATTCTACTTGGCTCTCCAGAAGATCCTAGCAGGACTAAGCCCCAAGTACCCATAACAGTGACCAGCTTTATAAGACTTTTTAAAAATTGTGTTAACACATAACATGACATTTACCACTTTAAAAGAATTTTACAGTGTATAATTCGGTGACATCCAGTACATTCAGTTGTGAAACCATCACCACGGGCCAGTTGCCTAACATTTTCATCACAGACACCCCCCAAAAAACTTGTACTCATGTAGCCATCACTCTTCATTTCCCCTTAACCCAACACCTGGCAACTACGAATCTCTAAGAACTTGCCTACTCTAGATATTTCATGTAAATGGAATCATACAATATGTATCCTTTTCTGGCTGGATTCTTTTATTTAGCATATGTTTTTGAGATTCATCCATGCTGAAGTGGGTATCAGTACCTCATTCCTTGTTTGTTCGTTTGTTTGTTTAGTAAAACAAAATTTATTAGTACCTCATTCTTTTTTATGGCAGAAAAATATACCATTGTATGGATATACCATGTTTTGTCTATCTATTCAACAGCTTATGAAAATTTAGGTTGTTTGCACCTTTGGCTATTGTGAATAGTACTATGACCGATAATACATTTTTAAATTAAATTTATTAGGGGGACACTGATTAATAGGATCATATAAGTTTCAAGTGTACATTTCTATGATACAAAATCTGTATATTGCACTGTGTGTCCAACACCCAAAGTCAAACCATCTTCCATCACCCTCTAACTCCCACTACCCCTTTGCCACTGGTAACTACTGCACTGTTGTCTGTGATAACACGTTTTTATATTGGCTTTTCCTCCTTTCCTGTTAGTGTGGGAGATAGAATGGTATGAAAGAATCTGGAGCCCAACCAGGAGCGGGGATCAAACCTGTAACCCAGGTACGAGTCCTTGACTGGGAATTGAACCCACAACCCTTCGGTGGTTGGGCCAATGCTCTGTCCATTGAGCTACACCAGCCAGGCCCCTTGCTCCTTTCAATCCTCATAAATACCTGGTGAGGTAGGCACTATTACCAAACCAATTTTACAGATGAGAAAACTGTGTTGGGCCCAGAGAGACTATGTGACTTACCTCAGATCACTCAGTGATCTAAAATGTGTTCCCTTTCTACACCTCATGTTACTGCCCATGAAGGGTCTTGCCTTTTCCACTTTTATTAAAAGGATGGGTGTTGTTTCTCTACAAGGAGTAGGCACTCAATCTTTTCTCTGGTTGCTGGACATTCTGTAGCTGCCTGTGTACTTTCCACACCAAGTTCCTGTGACTAGGTTTCAGCCATGGCCCAAAGCCCCCACTGATCTCTTGACAAAGGATATGAAGCAGGAGCACTCTTCCCTGGTTTGCATCTGATGGTTCCATGGCTCCTAAACTCCTGTCACAGGCCCAAGGACTCCACCTAGGCTTGAAAATTACCTGCTTGTTGTTTTGGGAAGGTTCAACTTACATGTGGAATGAACTCAAGCAACTCCCTAGACAACTTTTAAACCACAGAAAGAGCCTTTATGCGGCTAGGCGATGGAAGGTTTATTTAGAACCTGACAGGTAGAACCAGGAACCTTCTGCGTCAGTCTGTTGCGATGTTAATGATTGTTCTGGTTTGGATTCTCATTAGTTAGGAGAGACTTTGGGCAAAAATCATTAAGGTGAGGTGTGGCTGTTCTCTAACCTAGGCAAGGGGCCAGGTCATTTAAGGATGGCTATGTGGCTAAGCCATTGTTTCAGCACTTTCACCAGAGCCCTGACTGAGAGATGGTTTCATCTCCTGAGGGGTGTTGGCTTGGGATCAAATAAGAGCGTCACTACTTTTACAGACACCTTGGTCTCCTTCTCTTGAGACCCCACCTTTCCCCTCAATCCATTATTTATGACCCCCCTAAAATATCTACAAATGAATCAATAAAATAGAGCTCTTGTGGAGGCAGCAAATCAGGATTGTCATTAGAGAGAGGGGGGATGGGAAGCCCCATTTCCTTGTAAACACAGCATTCTGAAAGAGAGCATCTAGATAGTGTTTAAGAATGAGACAAGATGCCCTAGCCAGTTTGGCTCAGTGGATAGAGTGTTAGCCTGCAGACTGAAGGGTCCCGGGTTCAATTCTGGCCAAGGGCACATGCCTGGGTTGCGAGCTCAATCCTCTGTGGGGGGTGTGCAGGAAGCAGCCAATCAATGATTCCCTCTCATCATTGATGTTTCTCTCTCTCTCTCTCTCTCTCCCTCCCTCTCTCTCTCTCTCCCCTTCCTCTCGGAAATCAATAAAAATAAAAGAATGAGACAAGGTGTTCCAGGGTGCCCTGTGACTTCAGCAACTCCTCAGGGCAGGTGAAGTACTGAGTGTAACCATTAATCAAAGTTCCAAGGTTCAAAACAACGGCTGCTTCTACTAGTGGGAGAGAATTACTCACAGTCCCCTAACAATAACACTTATCTGTGGTCTCATAAAGGAGTAAAAAAGATGCTCCCCAGAGGGGCCTACTATCAGGACAGACATTATTTCCTTTATGTGGGTATATTGCAGGATCTGAAGGTTAGTACTCACTCTTAATGTTTAACCTATAACAAATAAGATTATAGTATGGAATGAGAAGCTGAAAAGGAAAGTCTAATTTCTAAGGCATTTGATATAGTAGTAAAAATAGTAGAATTTCTGGATGAGAGAATTACTTCCGGGTTAATACATTTCCCAGCACTAGTCCCCAAACTTGGCCATCCCAATTAGTTTTCAAGTTAGGATTTCTAGACTGAGCCCTTGGGGCAGCTGCCTGCACTACATCAACCCCAGGAAATACCACACATTTCCATCATAGTTTCAGGCTTGGTTATTTGTTCTGTACAAAAGGACACTGGTTTCCCTCAATGGCTTGTGTTCAGCTGCTGCCCATTGCCTTGGTTATTTGACTTCATTGTGGCATGAAATCATTGGTCTATAAAAGGAGTAGAGACAGGAAAGGGTTATGTAAGGTTCAGGTCTCAAAGTCAACAGAAATGAGTTTCAGGTTGCTGGGCTGACAATGCAGAGAAGGGAGTTCTGGCATTTCAGGGGCAGGGTCCACGCTGCCTGTATGGCCAGTCTGACCAGCAGCACATTCTCAGAAGAACTTCCCTCAAGTGCCAGCTTGATGGTTCCAGTTTGGGTCTATACAGCGTCAAGGCATTTTGTCATGGCACTTAGTTTTTCTTACAAGGCAGATTAGTGAAGTGTTGTGGAATTCAGCCCAAGCCTCAGAGCTACCGTGAGACTGGATTACTACAGGATTCTCAAACCTGAGTTTAAATCCTGACTCTACAATTAGCCTATGCCCATGAACAAATTACATCCCTTCTCTAAGCCTCAGTTTCCTCATCTTCAAAGGGAACAAAATAATAATATACCTCTAAAGGTTGTGAGGATTTCAGGAGATAAGGTTTGAAAGCACGTGGCCCAGTTCTGGGCACAAAGTCAGCGCTTGATAAATAGAAGAGATTATGACTGTTTAAAAAGCATATATCTGCTCAAGTAGGGCCCTTCTCTTTTCTCAGCATTCCTTATTTGAGCTAAATGAGCTCTTGGCTAGGATCACAGAGGTTGACCAGTTGGTAATGAACTTCATTACCTGTCATCCCATTTCATTTCTGGGTAGTTCACTCACTGTCCTAAAGGGCTTACCTATGGTAATTACCTCAGCATATGATTCAGGTTTTGGGGTAATGAAGGAGGCATGATTATGACTTGTTAACACCTTATTTGATATAATAAATACTGAAGGGTGAAGGTGTTTGTTGAGAACCACAAGGCTGGATCCTGCATCTGGAAATACTGGTAGCTGAGCCTCACAGAGGACTTGAGTTACCACAAAAGTTTTCTGCTGAATGCAGAACAATGATGATAATTTACATTCTCTAGATTTCTAAATTCACCTGTCACTTGACTGAGTAAGTGTCCCCAATATGAGGGAGATAAAATATGTTACTTTTTTTTAAAGTTATTTATCACAATGTAAATGCAACAGAGAGGATTTAAGTTAACAAATGTCTGTCATTAAATTCAAAGATTAGCTTCACTATCTCCTTCCCATTCATTAAAAGCTTAAATTTACAGATTGGGCCTAAAAAAACTCATTGTGTCCCATTAAATCCCACCCTAACCCTCGAGAAACTGATCTGTGCCTGCCATATTGACACACTCAACATATCCCAAACTCAATTCATTGTTCCCCTTAACTGCCTCTCCTTCCCAACTACCCTTTTGTCAATGTCTTTACAATCTTCTAGGGATCCTTTAAAAATGTAAGTCAAGCCCTGGCTGGCTTGGCTCAGTGGATATAGCATCGGCCTGTGGACTGAGGGGTTCTGGGTTTGATTCTGGTCAAGGGCACATGCCCAGGTTGAGGGCTCGATCCCTGGTAGGAGGCAGCCAATCAATGATTCTCTTTCATCATTAATGTTTCTATCTCTTTCTCCCACTCCTTTCCTCTCTGAAATCAATAAAAAAATATATTTTTAAAAATGTAAGTCAAATAATATCTTTATACACTGTAATATTCAGGTTTTCATATTAGTGAGAACCCAAACATAGAGATCTTGGTGTCATCTCTGATTCTTCAACCACCTTTCCTCTCTGTTCAGGAGTCACCTGGTCCTGTTGCTGTATCATGGTCATACAGACTGGATAAGATCCTGAGTTCCATCAGTAGACCCTCCTGGGTGTGATGCCTGGCTTTACCATTTACAGCTGTGCAACATTAATCCTGTTACTTAACCTCTCTGTGTCTTAATTGCCTCATCTTTTAAATATGAATAATAACAGTTAATTCCTCATAGAGTTGCTGTGATAGCTAAGTGAGATAATGTGCCAACAATTAGTAAGTACTTGATACAGTTCTGTTACCAATTTTATTATTATTACAAATAATCTAGGATGTGTTCCTTCCTCTCTATTTATTGTAGCTGCTCCATTTTAAGGTCTTATATTTTTGTCCTGGCATACTGATGTTTAATTTTGTCCTGCTTCCAGATTTCCCTCTCATTACCCCGTCCTGCAGAGCTCTGCCAAACTGGTCTTCCTGCCCTGAGAGTTGCCTAAATCTATCTGAATGTTTTTACCACCCTTTATTGGCCCTCTCCTCAGTTTTGAGGAGGTGAAGGTGAAAGAGTAGAAGATACCCATACCTCAAGTCTTGCCATACTCTCTCTTTCTCTCCCTTCCTAGACCACATGGTTTTCAGCTCCCTTTTCATCTTTTATGTTCTTCTCTTATGTCTATCTTCTTATTTTGTACTCCAGTATCATGACCTAAAGTTAAAGGCTAAATGACCTAAGGCAGTGGTTGGCAAACTCATTAGTCAACAGAGCCAAATATCAACAATACAACGATTGAAATTTCTTTTGAGAGCCAAATTTTTTAAACTTAAACTTCTTCTAACGCCACTTCTTCAAAATAGACTCGCCCAAGCTGTGGTATTTTGTGGAAGAGCCACACTCAAGGGGCCAAAGAGCAGCATGTGACTCGGGAGCCGCAGTTTGCCGACCACTGACCTAAGGAAACATTGAAAGGGTATGAGAAAGTTCTGTCTCCAAGAAGTTAAACACCCACAGTGAGAGATCCTTGTTCAGTTTGTTTATAGAGTGCCAGGTGTTGGGAATACAACAATTAATAAGATACTATCCCTGCCCATAAGAAGCTTCAATGTTGAATGAGAAGACAGACTAGAAAACAGATTATAACACAAGTGAAATATGGATGGTATTTTCACAGTTCTATGGCAATACAGAAGGGCAATCCATACCATCCTGAAAAGGGGTTGAGGGCGTGGTGGATTAGAATCAGGGAATGCTTCCCAAAGATAAGCTTTGAACATCAAGTAGGAGTTGTATTACCAAGGTTGGGAGGGTGTGCAAATAAGGCAAGAGGGGCAGTGTCAAGAATCCAACTGGGAGTCCAAGTGGAGCAAGCGAGCTGAGTGGTTATGTGGTCGAGTCTTGGAGACCAGTAGAACTCACAGCGTGGCTGACCCACTGAAGAGCATATTGCAGACTTTCGAAGAAGCTTTTTCACCGTTTGATAAAGATGGTGATAGAACTATAACAACAAAGGAATTGGGAACTGTAAGGAGGTCCTTGGGCAGAATGCCACAGAAGCAGAGTTACAGGACATGGTTAATGAAGTGGATGCTGATGGTAATGGCACAATTGACTTCCCAGAATTTCTGACAATGAAATTTGCCTCAAATCCAAGTTGTATATTTGTTTTCCAATAAAAAATTTTTGCCCCATCCCTATCCAAAAAAGAGTCCCAACTGGGAGAGCAGTGCAAGTAAAGAAATGGAGGCATGAGACAGTACTGTGTGCTTTCGGACCTACTGTATAGCTTCATATAAATGGGCTATCAACTAAGGGGACGAGGCACTTGGGCTTTATGAAAACGCTGCTAATGAAGTATGTTTACACAGTATGTATAACAAATATTAATATAGGAAGAAATAAAAATCAGGAGGGAAAAAAAGACAATGAGTCTAAATGAAAGTGGCTCTGGGAGGGCCTCTGGGAGCCAGGAGCAGCGAGGCTTGAGCTATCGCACAGAGAATTTGCCCCTCTTACTCTTTTTTTCCAATGTATTTTTTATTGTTGACAGTATTACAGATATCTCCCATTCCCTCCCCCCTTTATTTATTTATTTATTTATTTATTTTTTAGAGAGAGAAGAAGGGAGGGGGAGAGAGAGGAGAAACATTGATTAGTTGCCTACCACACATGCCCTGACTAGGGATCAAACCCACAACCTAGGTAAGTGGTCTGAACAGAAATTGAGCCTGACAGCTTTGGTGCACAGGATAAGGCTTCAACCAACTGAGCCCCAGCAGCCAGGGCCCCTCTTATTCTTCAAGCTACAGTTTCCAGTTCAGCCATTTTTTTTTTTCTAGTTCTATTCCTGTGTTTGGTCTGGTTATTTACAGAAGAAGAAAAAAAGTGAGTGAATATGGAGGCTGAGGAGGGAGGTTATAAAATAGATACAATTTGAATAAGTAGCTCTCCATTTGGATGTTTAACAGACTCCCAAAGTCCACACATCCAACCTGAAACTTCTGATTTATGCCCACAAATCTGCACCACCCATAGTCTCCTCCAACTCAATTGATGGCAACTCCAACTTTCCAGTTACTTAGGCCTAAAGTCTTGAAGCCCTCCCTTCCTCCCTCGCTCCCTCCCTCCCTCCCTTCCTCCCTCCCTCCCTCCCTCCCTCTCCCTCCTCTCCTCTCCTCTTCTCTTCTCTCTCTCTCTCTCTCTCTCTCTCTCTCTCTCTCTCTCTCTCTCTCTTCCTGGAAATTCTGTTGGCTCTTCCTTCAGAATATACCCGAAATCCCACCATTTCTCACCTTCCTAGCTGAATCTACATCATCTCTCACCTTGATTACTGCAGCAGCCTTCCAACAAGTCTCTCTGCTTTAACTCTTGACCTCCTCCTTTCTTCTCACTATGTCCATAGGGATCCTTTAAAAATGTAAGTCAAATAATATCACCCAAACCATTTTTAACCCAGATTAAAATCTATTTTTAATTACAATGAATTGCTTTAGGAGCTTTGCTCTTGGCATTCTTTCTGCCTGAAAAACTTTCCCCCCAATAATCTAGTTAGCTAACTCTGCCACCTCAAGTCTTTGCTAAAGTGTCACTGCTCAGTGAGAGTGACCCTACCTACCTTATTTAATATTATAACCTGCTACCTCCATCCCCATACACTCCTTATCCTCCTTACTTTACTCTACTTTTTCTTTTTCTCATAGTCTTTATCACTTCTAATATAATATACTAGTGACCTGGTGCATGAAATTCATGCACATTAAAAGGGGATTAATTAGAGGAAATAATTTAATATTGCTATTTGCCCTTTCTCTGTAATAGAAGTGTCAGAGATGAAAAAAAATTAGTAAAATGTATATGAAAACCTTCCTCCTGTCAGAGTCTGGGGCTCACCACGGGACCCAGAGTCAAGTCCCCGCCCACCCACATGCGCTTCAAAATCATGTGAGACCTAGACCCGGCCGCCCCCCACCAGTAGGCTAGATCCAGACCCAGCCAGTCCCACCCTTGTCAAGCCCTGCCAGGCAGGGGGCATAGCCTCAGGTCCCCTGGCCCAGAGCCAGGATGGGGGCCATGCCTTGAGGTCCTCCATCAAGCCCTGCCCGGTGGGGGACACGGCCCAAGATCCCCTGTCAAGCCCTGCTGGGTGGGGGGCATGGCCTGAGGTCCCTCTTCAAGCCTTGCCAGGCGGCGGGGGCGGGGGGGGGGGTGGGAAAGGCATAGCCTCAGGTCCCCCTGGGCCCAGCACTGGGAGGGGGGCACAGCCTCAGGTCCCCCATCAAGCCCCACTGGGCAGGGATGTGGCCTGAGTTCCCCCAACCCAGCATTGGGGGGTGCACCTTGAGGTCCCCTGTCAAGCCCCACTGGGTGGGGGACATGGCCTGAGGTCCCTTGGTCTGGATCTGGGGTAGGGAGTGTGGCCTGAAGTCCCCTGTCAAGACCCACCTGGTGTGGGGCGTGGCCTCAGGTCCCCTGGCATGGCACTGGGGTGGGGGTGCGTTCTGAGGTCCCCCAGCCTGACACCAGGGCGGGGAGCATGGCCTGAGGTCCCCTGTCAAGCCCCACGGGGGCGGGGGAGGGTGTAGCCTCAGGTCCCTGCTGATTGCTCATTAAGGCTCCTTATGGGAACTTGGCCTCAGCTGTGGGTGCAGCCATATTTGTGACAGAGTGATGGTCAATTAGCATATCCCTCTTTATTAAATAGGATAGTGTATTTATTATCTTTATTGTTTATTTTCTTGTCTCCCCCTACTAGGCTGCAAATTTTACAAGGGATTATTTAGATCACTGATATATCCTGCTTAGAACACTTAAATGTTAAATGAGTAAATGAATGAATGAACAAACGAATGAAAAGTGGATATTGTCCATTGAAAGATGCACTTATTATTCAGATTTCCCTTTCTTAACATGTCTTAGAAGCTATTATTGAGAAATAGAGGAATGAGTTGCATGAATCTTAATTCTAGGGACTGGATGAAAAAGGAAAACAAGTCTCCCTATGGCATGGTCCTAGATAGAGGAAAGATGAATCTTTTAAAATTTTAATGCATTATCTTTTTGTCCTTAAATTTTAAATGAATAATCAGAGTTTTCCTGAATTTTGTTTGTATATATGTGCTCTTTAAAGCCTTTTCTACCAGTAAGATTATAACATGTTCTTTTATACTTGTTCTGATGCTCATAGAATGTAGTTTTGTTTTCCTTATTAAGTTTAGGTCTGCTCTTTAATACATCTAGAATTTAGGCTTGCATTTGTGAGAATTAGGGAGCAAACATCACTTTTCACAAATGATTAGCCAGGTGGTGGTCCCAAATATACCAAATAGTCCAGCCTCGCCTCACTAGTTTAAAATGTCACCTTATCATATAGTCTGTTCTTGAATTCTTTATTCCTTCAATCTATTTGTCTATTCTGGCACCAATATCAATCTATTTTTTAATTACTATGGCTTTACACTATATTTTGATTTTCTTGTGGTAATCTCTGATCTTATTACAATTCACTATTTATTACTAATTTTAGCCTGACTCAAACATATAGCCATTCATATGACTTTTTTAACATTTACTATGTGTCATGCACTAGAAATAAAAATATGCTGGCTGGATTCAATTGTCCAAATATAAACTCAATGGATTGAGGTCTAGACTATGCTATGTGTATTGTATTACAATTTTTTATTTAGATTTCATTTTTCAATTACAGCTTATATTTACTACTATTTTGTACTAGATTGAGGTGTACAGCATAGTGGTTAGACAATCATATACTTTACAAAGTGTTCCCCCAGATATTTCCAGTACCCACCTGGCACCATACAGTTATTATAATATACTGACTATATTCTCTAAGCTGTACTTTACATACCTGTTTTGTAACTACCAATTTGTACTTCTTAACCTCTTCACATCTTTCACCTAATCCCCCAACTCCTCATCCCTCTGGCATCCACCAGTCTCTTCTCTGTGTCTATGTAAACTCTGGTTTTATAATTGAGTGAGGGTTTTTTGAGATGTGGTGATAGCAAAGGTATTTTTCCTCTAAAGTATTGGTTATGTTGCTGATATATTTATAAATAAGAAAGATCATCTTTGCTAACTTTTTCTGAAATCTTAAGCTAAATATGAATCAGAGGTTGAGACTCTTCTAATGAAAAGTTTAAAAATGTGGACAAAGGCTAGGAAATGAGAAAAGTAGGATATGGTGTAATATCCTAAAAATCATTCTTATGACAACTTATTTCCTAGTCTTAGTCTGCCAATTAGGTGGCAAATGACTTTTCATGTAAATATTAGGGCAAGGTCTTTCTTCTCCCTCTATTAAACTTATTTTAATAAGTCATGCCTAGTGAACCATCACATTCTAAAAAGATCTTGTATGTATGTGCTCATGAGCACATTTAATTGCATGTTCCCACTCCCTCAGATTAACCTTTTGGCAAAGTTAGCTCATTTCATTTCCAAAAGATATGGGGTAACCATGGTCCAATGTTGAGCAAAACATAATGAGGATCAGCTGGAAATTGAAATCAGGGAAAAGATTCAGGTGTGATCTGTAACACTAGGAGTAACAATGGGAAGTCTACCACCTTTACCCAGGTCAAAGCAGTTGAATTAAAAAGAATTGTTTTTATTGATTTCAAAGAAAGAAGCAGGAAGAGGGAGGGAGAGAGGAAGAGAGAAATAGAAGGAAGGATGGGGGGGGGGAGAGAGAGAGAGAAACATAGATCAGCTGCTTCTTGCACACACCCTACTGGAGATTGAGCCTGCAACCCAGGCACATGCCCAACCAGGAATTGAATCAGAGACCTTTTTGTGCATGGGACCATGCTCAATCAACTGAGCCACACCAGCCAGGGCAAAGCAGTTGAATTTTAAAAACTCTTAAATGGGGGTCTTTAAAACTTTAATACTCACCCCCCACTCCACACACGCACAGTAATTAAAAGACTTTTAAGACTTTTGACAAATATTCAAATGTAATGTATTTGAGTGTCAGATTGGACCTCCATCCAACAAGTATTTATTGAGCATCTACCATGACAGGGATAGAGAAGTGAACTAGACACACAATTCCTTCCCTCTGTCAAAAAACTGCCCCTTCCCAACCAAGTGCTTTATGTCATTGTCCAAGAAAAATAATCAGCCTTATAACTAAACTGTGGAATGACAGAACTGTTTACATAACTATTGATATCCAAGGAACTCTTAACCAACTCTAAAGCTGATTATATGTTTCATAATTTCTGCTCTACATAATCTCCTTCTCTTTTAAACATCAAGTCCAAATGTGATTATTCAGGATTCATGACCTACTTTGCCAGCCTAATGCTATTTTATATCCCTTTCTTCAGGGCTGTAGTCAAAAAGCTTAGTTTAGTTTTAATATGACATTAGGCATTCTTGGTTCCCATGATTTAAGAACTCACCTTAATAACTAATTCTTCTATTATTGACCAGATTCTGCGAAGGACACAGGCCTCTTTAGCACAGTGGTTGGCTACATTTGGGCTGCCATAAGGGAGTATTTTCCAGGAGGTGTCATTTAGGCATCTCTGAATAGGTCTGGGCTATCTGAGGTTAAGCTTGGGATCACAAAATGGACATGGAATAAACCAAGACTTTCAAGATCTGAGATCACTGAAAGAGAAGACCAAGGCAGTGCCTGGCCAATGGAACACATGTTACATGTCATCTTCCTAACACCACTAAAGAGGATTAAATCTGTAGAAAAACGAAAAATGGACATTTGGTGGTAAAATTCTAAAAGCACACAAGGAAATTGCAACACTGGCCTTTGAAGAACATATTCCAAAAGCTTTTCTTAACCTGTCTTCATATCCTTCCTAGATGATACTGTTTTTTGAAACCCTGACAGTAAAGTCAACATAATAAATTCTCCTCCTTTCTTAATGTTTCTGGTCTAAAATGAAGTACAACCCTGGCTAGTGTGGCTCAGTTGGTTGGAGCATCATCCTGTACACCGAAAGGTCTCGGGTTTGATTCCCAGTCAGGGCACCTGATCAATGTTTCTCTCTCACATAAATGTCTCTCCCTCTCTAATCAATAAAAACATATCCTCAGGTGAGGGTTTAAAAAGAAAAGTACACTTACTAAACAAGTAAAAGGCCTTTCATTAACTCTCATAACTCCCCCAGAGCTCCATTCCAGAATTTTAGAACAAAAATATTCAGAGGTGAAATGGAGAAGCAAAAATTATTGTCCAACTGGAGTTCTCAATATGGCCCACATCTCTAACTGCTGCAGATTACTGTTATGAAACTGGCATCTAGCACCAGTCCATACAGAGCGCGGTTCCAAAGGCAGAGTAAAGGTTGCTGACAAAACTGCTAAGTGCTCTAATGAGTAGAGCTTGAGAAATGACTAATTCCTTACCTGAGTATGATGCATGTATCGGGTCAGAGGTGGAGGGCATGCTTAATCTGGTAATCACTTATAGAAAATGTGGTAATTTTCCTGGAACAAGCCTGATTAGTCATAATATGCCATACCGGCCAGCGCTCAAGAGAATAGGCACTACTAATTTGGCTCTGGCGCATACCCACATTCTCTTTATGATTCCACCCCACCCACCACCCCCAACTCCACCTCACCATCAGCACCACCTTCTCCCCTCGCCCCCCAAAAGTAATGAAACAATAATGGTTGGTGGCACCACCTAAAAAAATGTAGCATTATAGATACTCCTGGGGCCTTGGAGTCATTTCTAGGTTAGAATTTGGTACTATTATATAGGTGAGAGCACTCATTTCATCAATGTTCTGCTTGGATCTGCTCCTGAAAGTTGGAAGTAGGCTGTAGTGAACTTAAAAGTAGGGATTACAAAGCATGCAGCCTTTTCCTCTTCTGATCATATTCCTGACAGTTATCTAGTATCCACCTATAGTCTTGCCAGATGCCTAGCTGTAGTCAGCCTTGTTTCCCAGGACTCTCTCATGACCATAACTAACAACTTTCCTTGAAAGGGCTCTTGCAGTCTCAGTGAAGCTGACGCTAGACAGTGGTTGTCTTCTGGAAGCCTTCATCTAACAGAGCCAACACTGCCTTCTCCATACACTTAGGTTTGTGTTTGCAACTCAGTTTTTATATTAATCACTTTTCACATTCATTTATATGCAAAGTTGTTATAAAAATATTTAGGAAAAGAGGAGTCTGTGTCATACTAAGTCCATCAAGATATTATTAAAATTGAGAGTACTGTAGAATCTCAAGGTATTATTAAGCTTTCAAGGACTAAACACTAACAAGAAATACTAAACTGGTACACTTAGTACCACTAAAGCCACTACCTTTTGAGACACAATTTGGAGCAATTAAGGCTTAAATTTTAAGGATGAATACCTCAGATATTTCATTGATCCCACAAGGCTCACTATGAAAGATGGTCCATTTAAAGGGGATAACTGAGGAGAGCTGGATGAAGACACCAATTGAAAGGGACTGAGCAAGGTAAAGGGAAGCCAAGTCAAGATAGTGAAGTACCTCAGCAGTGTCCAGATCTAGGGACATATTCTACATCTGTATTGTCCAGTACCATAGCCATTGGCCACATGTGACTATTAAGCACTTAAAATGTGGTTAATTCAACGAAGCCACTGAATTCTTAATTTTATTCAATTTCTACTAATTGAAGTTCAAATAGCCACGTAGCTAATGGCTAATATATTGAACAGTGCAGCCAGGTCTAGCAAAGAGCAATTAGGCCTGAAGAGGTAAGAAGGAACAATTACTGCAACCTGGAGTGATGCAGAATTAGTGTTATATCTTATTACATGTACAAAAAGCTGTGGCCTTGACCAAAAAAAAGGACTCTGCCAACTTGCAGACTAGTAGGAAAAACAGTGAGATACCCTGCCTCACTCTTCCTGTCCTACATCTCCCTCTGGTGTCTATGACTGGTAGAACTCACTAGAAACTAGAAGACAAGAAAACATTGATATAATCCATGAAGGTCAGCCTCCTGAGGCACAGACCATAGTGAAGGGTGGAGTGTAGAGCTGAAGCAAAACGTTATCACATCATGTACACAATGAGTTGAAGCATCAATTGTTTGATTTATAAGCACTCAGAAATCTATATAAATATGGAACCAGTGACAAAAATGGAACAAAAGCGTATTTTCCAATAAAGTCCTATACAAATACCATTGTTGAATCTATCCCAGAGTTCTCTTCTGCATTAAATAGCACAATGCTTTAATCAAACTGTAACTGGGTTCTTTTTAGGTTTCATACATGAAGAATGAGGTCAATACCATGCCCCTTCAACTATATTCAACTTTAGGTTCTTACCAAGGATCTGTGTGAAACTTTTTCAAGGTACCACTTCAAGTCACAAAGCATAGGAGTGGGATATTTTTCACTTCACTTAAAGGTCACTGTAACTCAATAAATGGATAAACGCAGATTAGAAAATGGGAGGAAGACCAACTAGATATAGGGATCTAAAGGTCCCAATTCCTCCTCTAGGACTGTATGACCACTCTCTTAAGATAGGCCTTCTTATGTTTTATTTTTCTATCATCCGAGTGATGGTATGTTTTAACATAATAGTGCTAATAAAATAAAATAATAAAAAAGTGAGGGGCGTGGAGTGTGGTAATATCTGTAGCCAAAGTCAAATCCTATTTGTGGAAACCTTTATTGTCTACTTTAGTGGATCCTCAATATATCAAAAGTCCAGTCCTTACTGCCCAACACTCAGGGAAGAAAGGTCTAATGTTATTGTATGGGGGTTGAAGTAGGTGCCAAAGGAAAAGCAGTTCCCACCACCTCCAAGGAGCAGGAGCTGTTGCTCTTCAGGAAGGAGGATGCTGGTATGGTTGTGCAACATTAGTGGCCATGGCACACATGTTGTGTCAATCTGATACTCAGAGCTCAATCCTGTAGTCAAATCAATAACAGTCACCCCAGGAACTGAGGAGGAATGAATCCAGACCCCTCCAACCAGTAGAAGTTTCCCATTAAGCACATGAGCTGTGTGGGAGTACCTTGGGGTAATGGGAGGCTGGATATCTACTGATTTCCAGAGGAATCCACAAGTGATTGGCTTCAGAAAGACTACAGAGCTCAATGACTCCTCAGAAGCACCCAGGCCTCCAGCAATAAGGACTCCCCCTTGCCAACTGCAGGCACTGTGGGAATGCCGACCATCAGGTGTATCCCCCTCCACTGGGATCCTGACCCAAGTCAGTGACTTCACATGAAGAAAATGCCAGTCACTCAATACAGGTTCCACCACACTTCGGCCCCCATATACAAACAAATATTTCTGATTTTCATAGAACACTTCTGTTGTTGAATGCCGCCAACATGACAAAGTGGAATCTTCTTCTGTACTAGCTTTTGTTACCATTATATTTAGATCCTCAGCGCTATCATCCTCACTCTTACAAAAACGAAGCTGGAGAATCCCCAAGGCTGGAGTTACTGGGGATAGTCTCCCTCCCAGAACCAGAACCTGAGTATCAGAAAGTCTTGTCATGGTGTGATAAAGGCGTCCATCCCACTGAGCTTCAGTCCCCCAACTGCCTATTTGTTTGCCTTTCCATTCAAAGTCACAGTATCTTGAGAGCAAGTGAAACTTGCTCATTCGGCAATGCCGCCCCTCCTGCTCTCCAAATCCACCCGCACTGAGAATGCCTGGGCTCAAAAGGACAGAGGCGTGGCCATAGCTCTTAAAGCTTGGGCCCTGGCTGTCACTAGTGACTACATTGGCAAGGAGGATCCCTGAAGGGGAAGCAGGATCTACCCAAGGAAACAGCTCTGGGGATGAAAGCACCAGAGTTTGGGAGAGAGTGTCTCCCTTAGAAGCGGCCAGAATGAAATAGTGGGCGCACTTCAGATGCCACTCCTCAAACTCGTCAAAGGGTTCAAGATTTTCCATGCGCCTACGTTCTTCTGCGGGCAGAAAGCAGCGATAGAATTCATTCATGTCCATGGCCCTGCAGGCAGTCCAGCCAGCCTGAAGGAAGCGGTGCTGCTGGGACTCCACGTCGGGAAAGCGGTCCAGGCCATGCAAAGGAGAATTTAGCTGCTGAAAATGTTGCTGCATGAACTGGCCAAAGGTGTCATGCGGCCTCATCTGCTCGTAGATCACGAAAAGAGCATTAGAAAACCGCTGGGCGGCCCAGGCAATGAGGGCCGCTGCATTATCCGGTTCCAGGTAGGTCAGCACGGCCTCAGCTAGGAGCAAAGTGGGCGCGGCTTCATCAAGGCCCGCGGCGGTCAGGGCCTGGTCCAATCGCTCAAGCTGCCTCAAGTCCAAGCCCAGGATGCGGTAGTCCAAACTCTCAAAGCACAGCGCTGACGCAGGATCACCGCTCTGGAAAGGCCCGGTTAACGCACACAATTCCGGAGTATCTCTAATCCTCTCCGCTTTGCGCCGCGCCACGTCTGGAAAATCTACCTCCCAGACTGCAGCCCAGGACAGGCGTCCTGCAGCTTTGAGGCGAAAATAAAGTGAGTCGGACCCGGCGCCCAGCGACAGGATCTGGGCGCGAGGCGCACCCGGGGTGTCGCACGTCCGTTCCAGGAAGGCGCTCACGCAGTGCTGTACGGCGCGTGCGCGGACGTAGTAGCCGCGGTGAATGAGCGGCGCGCGGCGAGCGGTCCCCGGTATTAGCAACGCGGCGAAGGGGTCGTGCACGTACCCGCGCGTGGCCAGGGAACTCTTGCTGAGGGCGCTGCTATCGTTGGTACTCTGCACTGCTCCCGCCCGACGCTCGCGGCTCCGCGGGGCCATGGCCAGAAGGTGCTCAAGAGCCCCGGTCGGTCACGGGGCTGAGCTGCTCTTCCGTTCTAGTTACGCACCTCGCAAGACTTCTGTACGGAAATACCACCCCTCCTCCGTGACTCCTCTTCCGCAGAAAAGTGTGCGTCACTTCCGGGAAGAGCGCGCCTCGCTTATTAGAATTGAGGGGGCGTGCAGGTTAGGCTAAAATTCCACTGGTTGACTTCTTTGATTCTCTCGGACTGCTTTTTCGCGGGAAGACTGTCCGCTACGGCTTATTGTGGACACGTAAACTGTCAGGGAAGGTCGGTTTGTCACTTCTACAAGCTTTTCCGTATGAAGGGAAATTTTTATCTAAGTTCTCATAGTTGACTCACCTGTTGCCAGAAATCTTTTAAGAGGTGAGTCTGTGGGGACTGACAGCCAGAACTTGGACGGGAAAGGTCTACACCGCTGACGTTGGTGGGCAAGTAGAGGAAGGGGTCGATCCTTGGCTAATAACTACTAGTGCTAATTTAGTTAATGCTTTAAATGTTACAAAAAGAGATCCCACTTTCGTCTGAGAAGTCAGTGAGGTCTGGTGCAAAATTAACAAACCTTTACAGAGGTTGTGTTTCACCCAATAAAATATTCCCCGCAGATATATACTATTGATTGTCTTGTATTCCTGGCTCTGTGCTAAGCTGCCAACAAGTAAATTACTCAGCCCCAGTTTCTCAGCTATAAAATGACATTCCCCTCTACTTTCAAAATTCTGTGATTCTAGGGTAGTAAGAGAATCACAGCGGAGAGGTGATTATTCCCTCATGATATGATCTGATTCTTGTTGGGGGTTTAAAATAGTAACCATCAAGTTTCTGAGTTGGGTGTTCGGGTATCATCACCAGTAGAAAACTGCCTCCAGAGATATTTAAGGAGACTTGTAATTTATTAATTGGGATTTGGTGACTGATTGGAGGCTGAGATGGGGAAGAAAATCAAGATGACTAAAGGTGTGGTTACCTTGAAGCAATACAGCATAATGATTAAAAGTATGAGTTTTGGGCCCTGGCCGGTTTGGCTCTGTGGATAGAGCATCAGCCTGCGAACTGAAGGTTTTCGGGTTCATTCAAGGGCATGTGCCTGGGTTGCGAGCTTGATCCCCAGTAGGGGGCATGCAGAAGGCAGACAATCAGTGATTCTATCTCATCATTGATGTTTCTCTCCCTCTCCCTTCTTCTCTGAAATATATACACTGAGTGGCCAGATTATTATGATCTCTGAACACATAATAATCTGGCCACTCAGTGTATATCCTATATAATAAATGGCTAATATGCAAATTGCCCCCTCAACCAGGAGTTCGACCAGCAGGCAGGCTGGCCAACCACCCATGTCCCTTCCCCCTGGCCAGGCTGGCCGGACCCCACCCATGCATGAATTCATGCACCGGGCCTCATACACACACACACACATACACACACACACACACTGAGTGGCCAGATTATTATGCGTTCAGAGATCGTGATAATCTGGCCACTCAGTGTATATATAATGAGTTTTTTTAAAATATATTTTATTGAGTTTTTACAGAGAGAAGGGAGAGGGATAGAGAGTTAGACACATCGATGAGGGAGAAACATCGATCAGCTGCTTCCTGCATACCCCCCACTGGGAATGTGCCCGCAACCCAGGTACATGCCCTTGACTGGAATCGAACCCCGGGACCCCTCAGTCCACAGGCCGACGCTCTACCCACTGAGCCAAACCGGTTTCAGCTATAATGAGTTTTGAAGTTCTACCAATTTGAGTTTGAATACTGGAACTCAAAAGTTTGAGTCAGGATAAAGTTTTGTTAATTGAAAAGTTTCCTTTAGCTTTAGTGTTTAAGAGCTATTAATAACTTTAGGGAGAGCAATTTCTGTGCAGCAGTCAGGGCAGGATCTGTGTTACAGTGAATGGGAGATCAGTAAATGGAGGCAGCCAGTCTAAATTATACTTTCAAGGACCTTAGTTCAGAAGAAGGAGAGACAGGGCAGTAGTTAAAGAGGTATGCAGAATACTAGTAGTCTGAGATTCAAGAGAATTAATATTTTTTTCTCTGGCTTCTGGGGGAAGAAGAGGTGTAGGTAAAGATAAGTTTAATTGTGGGGAGGGGAGACAGAAAGAGGAAATTCATGCCTGATGGCTTCTGTTGTCTCTGTGAAGCTGGTGTCTGGATTGTCACTTCAGTGTGAAGCAATTAGGTCTAACTAGAACACTTGAGTTGGAATTGCCTTTGAAGGGAATAGGAGAACTCCCCTAAGCTTGCTGGACCTTGGGATCCTCATCTCTAAAATGAGGGGACTTAGTCTGCTCTGTGAATTGTCTTAAGGTTGACTGAGGAACAAATGTGGGGGGGAGGGAAGAGTTATAGAACTTTTAAAAAAATACAGAACTATGGAAATAATGTTTTAATGACAAGTTAGTAAAATGTACATGATATGTTAGACATATTTTTTATTTCTAATAAAAAAGATCAGAAATCAAGAAAAGTGATTCAAGAAGAAAGAATAGGGAAAATTTTGTGATTTGTGTATCTTACAATTGTTTTCTGGTTATTATTTTTAATCTGTTTATTCTTATATAAAATGGAAGTAACAATACCTCATGGGGTGTTGTGAAGATTACGTAAAATAACCATCTAAGACACTTAGCACAGTGCCTGGTTCATAGTAAGTTCTTAATAAAAAGTAACAAATATCTGTATTAATCTGCGGTCCCCCACATCCCCTCTAGTCATGAAAAAAAGTACTCTGGGAGACAGGAGACTTGGTTTCAGTCTTTCTCTAACTTGATAAACAGTTAGTACAAATGTAAAAAGGTCTTATCTCAGTGTGTTGCCTTTCAGCTTCTCACTTTCATCCCAGCTTCTGGCCCATGCAGAATCCAGCCCAGGGCCCAGCTGGTGTGGCTCAGTGGTTGAGCATGCACCTAGAGATCATGGGATCCATTCCAGGCCAGGGCACATGCAGTGGTTTCAGGTTCAAGCCCCAGTAGGGAGCCTGCAGGAGGCAGCCAATTGATGTTTCTATTCCTCTCTCTCCCTTCCTCTCTCTAAAAAAAAAAAAAAAAAAAAAATCTAGCCCAGGAAAGTTGAATTTGGTAGGGAATGGTATTGTTAATAGAAGTATCTTAGGCAAGGATCAGTGAAACAATTTTTTCAAGTGTGCAAAGATTGTGCTTGTTTTGTGGCTTTCAAATAGGTTAATACTAGAGGCCCAGTGCACGAAATTCGTGCACTTGTAGGGTCCCTAGTGGCTGCCTGCTGCCGGCCTGGGCTTCCCTCCCTTCCCCTGGATGGCCCCGCCCCCTGGTCGAACTCCCAGACTAATTCCTGGTAGAGGGGACAATTTGCATACTACACTTTTATTATATAGGATTGTAGCCAGTGGGTCAGTAAATTTACTCACAACTAGTTAAAAGTTAATCTGGAGAATGATTTGAATGTGGCACAAAATAAGGTCAGGATCCTAGAGTAGGTTATTATCAGTCTGCTATATAAAATATCTTAAGTGCTTTTTTTAGGCTGTTGTCAAACCATGGAAGTTCTTTCTCACAGTTCATAATAATAAAGTTGTTTTGCAATATTAAAAAAAATTAATTATTTCATAAACAATTCTTTTAAATAAATAACTTAAGTATTCTAAATGTTAATTTATTAAAATTAAGTAAATTTATTACAATTATTGAAATTTTTAATTTATTAAAATTATTTCAAAAAGTAATCAAGTTTTACATGCTTGTTGTAAAACCTCAAAATTGCACAAAACTATATAAGGTAAATAAAGTAAAATTCTCTCCTCTGACCTTTGCCACTTCCAACCTACATTCTAGGGGTAACAGTTTTCTCTGTGCCCTTTCATATGTGTTTTAGGAGTAAAGATGTAAATAAATAAGAGAGAGAATGTGTGCGTGAGTGTGAGTGTATACGTACATACATGCTTTATTCATAAATGTCATCTTTCTAAACCATGTATTTTGCAGCTTACTTTTTGGAAGTAACACTATATCATAGAAATCTTTCCATATAGTCATAGATATTCAGTTGAGTGGATATATATATAATTAATTTAGCTAGTACCTACTGATGGACATTTAGGTTTTTCCAATTTTTGCTATTATAAATAATACTATAAGAAATGTATTTGTATATATCCTATAAGATATAAGGTAAATTCTTAACAGTAGAATTATTGGATAAAAATGTGTTTTTTGTGTGTGTGTGTGTGTTTGTTGATACATATAGCCAATTTGATTTCTAAAAAGGCCACACAAAGTTCTGTTCACACCAGAACTTTTACTTAGACCTTCACCAGTATTAGGTATTATTCTTCTGAGATTCACAATATTTTTTCTGGATAATTTTATAAGTTAAGTCTTTCATGAACTTTAAAAATTAATTTCTAAGGAATGCTTTTGAGACTATTTTTATTAACATTTACTTTATAAGTCAATTTATGACAAATTGACTTTACCTATGTAAGATAAAGTATGTTTTCCCATTTTAACGACATCTTTTATGTCCTTTAGTAGAGATATTACACATATTGATTAAATAGTCGATTTAAAAATTTTGTTACTATTTAAGCACTTGCTATATGGTAATTCATTGAAATGCCACTTTTAACTCATGCTGAGTTGACCTTGCTGTGGGTTCTATGGCTCTGTCTAGTCCTGTACAATCTATACTCTTTATTGCCCATTTTAATATCTTGGTAACTTATTTACCCTCTCAGTATCAATTTAGAGATTAGTAATGTGGTAAAAAATATTTATTTTGCAAGGTTATTGGTGAGATTAAATATTATATTATTAAAAGTGCTTATCTGGCAGGCTCTGAAGGAAACTGCTATTATTATCAATGTCATCATTATTAATATGTGAGAATCCAGAGAGTCAAGGTGGCTACTTTGAAAATCACTAAATTTCATTTGGAATTTTATCTTAATGTATAAACCACCTTCAGCGGTGAAGGGCAAATTAGGAATTATCACCTGTAATGTGCTAGGTTCTAGCCATAGTCCTTGTCCTTAGGAAGCTTATAGTCTAGTGAGGAAGACAAAGTAAATCAGTGATTGAGATACAGTTGGAGAAAGCACTGAGTGAAAGGTGGTCACTGGAGTCTATGGGAGCATACAAGAAGGGAATTTAAATTACTGTATCAATCCTCACAGCCACTTTGCACTTTTATCCCTTTTTTTACAAATAAGGAAACTGAAGCTGTGTGGTTAACCAACTTCTAAACTGTCAAAACTAGTAAAAGGACTAACCAAGTCCACTGAAGCCAACACCTCTGCTCTTCCTTTATATATTTTAAATAATTCAAAATGTAAACAATTTTACCCAAAATAGGCCTTATGAGTTTCTAGTTTAGAAGTAGTTTTATAGAAAATGCTAATAAGTAAGGAATACATCCAACTGAATTGCAGATTGTAATCCACCTCTTACTTTTTCTTATTTCTAGTTCATATTATTAGCTTTGGAGGGGCTTTTTGTCTTTTGAAGAATAAATTTGCAAAAGTCCTGTTTCTTTGCTTTTATGTCAACATCTGAAAATGTTTACATTTGTTTAAATAGGTGAAGCTGAACCCCGAGCAACATTTCAGCTAATTTTATAAAAATGTGTGGAAATAAAGCAATCTGAAGGAAATTCAAGACCACAAAATTTACTGACTGAACTACATAGTATTGTTCATACCAGTAAGAGTGTTTGGAGAAAGACCTTTTTATTCTGCTAAGTCATGATGAAAGCAGAAGACCAGCAGCAATGGAAGGGAACCTTTTTCTCAGAACTACCTAAAGTGGTGAGAATTCAACCACAGAATTCTAGAGTGGTTGCTAATTATAATGACTCTGTGTTGTTTCTTTTCACAAAAGAAAAGTGAATTTTACTGTTATAATTTATAAACTTTAAAAGTTATATAGCTACATCTAATAGGCAATTTGCCTACTATAGACTGCAAACATCAAGTGCACGGTATGATGCTATGAATCTAGTGGGTACTTAATATGTTTTTACTGATTGTATTCTTTTGTTTTAGGAACTTCATGCCCACTTGAATGGATCCATTAGTTGTAATACCATGAAGAAATTAATAGCTAAGAAACCAGGTCTCGAAATCCATGATCAAATGACTATGATCGATAAAGGAAAGAAAAGAACTTTAGAAGAGTGAGTTTGGAGAGATTGTGGACACACTCCTTTTTTTCTCTATCACTATTTTGAGAATGTAAATAGTATGTAAGAATTCAGATTTTAATAGTTAAAGTATCAGGGTAGCCATCTGGTGTGGAGAGTACAACTTGACATATAGCATTTTTCCAGCTGTCTGATTATTGACAATATTTTTAATGATTTATGTTGTTTGTGAAGTTGTACTATATTGAATATTCTTTAGACTGGAAAGTATAGGCTTGCTGACTTTTCTCCTATTTGCTCCTACCAGCGGGGGATGGTGGGATGGAGGGGGAGTGGTGGTGGAGAAGGGAAACTAGTATTTCCCACTTAAAAATATTAGTAATGTTTTCTTTTCAGTCATTGATCTTTTTAGATCAATGCAATTTTCAAAAAACCTATTCTGTAGTTCTTTATAAATATACAGGGTGTCCTAAAAACATGTATACACACTTCAACAGCTGATAGCTCAATTGATGTTTCTTTCTTTTCAGCCAGACTAAGCTTTGAACAAAGGAAGTTCATCCTAAAATGCTACTGGAAGTTTGAAAACGCAGTTGAAGTTCAAACACTGCCTTTATAATCATTCAAACTATGATTTTTTTTCATACTTTAATTTTCATTCCTTTTTAGGTTTAATTAATTTTCATTCCTTTGTAGATTTAACTAATTTGAAATAGTGGATGAAGCCAGACTAAGCTTTGAACAAAGAAAATTTATCTACTAGACTTTTTTTATGGGGATACATAAAAGATAAAGTTTATGGTACAAAAAATTGAGGGCACACAAATACCAAACAATATTATTTTTGATGTTTGCGATTCCATTCCTTCGAGTTATCAGCAGTGCCTGGACCAGAACAGTCATCAGTTTGAAAACAGGTGTTGACAAAAAAAATTATTCATTTCTGTAGATTCTTTTAAATTTTGAAAATGAACTGTATGTTAATAAACACTAACTTTATAACCATTCACACTGTGTATACATTTTTTGGGATACCCTATATAATTACTAAAATCTATTAATTTAATTGCTTACTGAATTTGTCTTGAGCTTTTGATGACTAGAGTATCTTAAAACTTTTTATTCATGTTATAGATGTTTCCAGATGTTTCAGATTATTCATCAGCTTACTACTAGCCCTGAAGATATTTTAATGGTAAGAAATGAAGCAATTTTTAGATAAGTCTAAAAATTAAGTAATTTATGGCCTCTTGTTGCATTGAGTCTGATGAAAAATGTTTTCTGCTTTTTTATGGCAACTCTTTTTAAAACCAATGTAAGACATTTGCCTAAGAGCTAATATCAAAGCCTATGTTCATTGGAAAAGATGTGAGGAAAGAACTAGATGAATATCTTCTGTTAGATGGAAGACAAAATGGAGAAAATCTGGTCCTATTTTTCATAATATTTGGCCATAGACAGAAAGGTTTTATCCCTTTTTCACTGCCTGGATAGATGTTATAGAGAGTGAAGAAGTTCAAGAAGTGCCTAGAAATTAAATTATTAATTCCTAGCGAAATTGTACCTTTCCTCTGGGAATGTAGGACTAAAGAACACCTCTGTGTTCTCTTATCTGAAGCTCCATGATACTATAGTTTCCATGATATGGAAGATTGGTTTCTGTATCATTGATCTAACTAGGATGGCATTTAAAATGTCCTCTTTGCTCAGCTGGTGTGGCTCAGTGGTTGAGCATCAACATATGAACCAAGAAGTCATGGTTCGATTCCCAGTCAGGGCACATGCCTGGGTTGCAGGCTCAATCCCCAGTGTGGGGTGCGCAGGAGGCAACCAGTCAGTGATTCTCATCATTGATGTTTCTAATCTCTCTCTCCCTCTCTGAAATCAATAAAAATATATTTAAAAGAATAAAAATAAAAATGTCCTTTTTGTAAATGAACAGAAATGAAATCCTGTCAATGTTCTTAATCATTCAGCCTGCAGATATCATTTACCCTGGTTATTTAGAAAAATGCAAAGTAAGAAGTATAACCTATGTTTCTGGAGAGCTAACATTTGACTGATCAAGAAAGAATTTTCCTCCTTGGCCAAGATTGATCCTCACAATAAATACTAAATCACCTTTTGGAGGAGAGTTGAATCTAAAACTTTAGTTCTACAAAAGTTGACTGAATGCCCATAATGTTCCAGTGCTAGAGACTGGGAGATATAAAGACAGATTGACATGGTCCCTGCCCCTGAAGAATTTATAGTCAGGGCTGAATCTGGCAGACACAGATGTGGACCCCAAGGAAGTATTCTTGGACGTGGGGTAGGGATGATTCCACAGGCCTCACTGTGGCCTAGATAAATCTTCCATTGCTCTCATGCTGTACTTGCCAGCAGCCTTCTATTATTCATTTGATTTTACAGGTATCTCACCACCAAGATGAGGGGTACCCTGAATGGTAGATATGATCACTTCAGCCACTGAGAAGATCTGCCACTTCATACTCATTGTTAGTGTACACATTAACAAAAAGTGCATTAGGCTCCTGGGAGCTGGGGTAGAGTGACTTGGGATCTCTGGACCTGGAGCAATGATAAGATGCAAGTTCCTCAACCTACAGGGATGAGGCATACAAAAGCAGCAATGTGGAGCTCCTAGAGAAGCATTGCCACTGGGTCTTATGTGCAGAGGCTGCAGGCTCATGCTCAGTGGTGTCTCTCTTGGTGTAGGGGTGTCATGTGATTTTTGAATGCTGTTGTGCATACTCTCTGAGGCTGATTCTCTAGACCTCCATTACATTTATATTATAATAAATTTATTTTTGGCTTTAATTTAAAAAAAGAAAAAGATGAGACTCAGACCTTGGATTGCAGTGAATCCACTAAGGTAGTTCCCCTGTTAGGCACTATCTGCACAACCAGCCGATCCCTGTTCCTTTGCCTTTTGCCTGCTCGTGGACACATAGTCAAAGCAGGTTAGGATTAGGATACTGCCCCAGCTGGGTGGTTCAGTTGGTTGGAGCATTGTCCTGTATACCAAAAAGGTTGCAGGTTTGATTCCTGGTCAGGGCACATACGTAGATTGCGGATTCGATCCTGGTCAGGGTCCATATAGGAGGCAACCGATGGATGTTTCTCTCTCACATTTGTTTCTCTCTCTCTCTCTTTCTCTCTCCTCCTTCCTTTTTATAAAATCAATAAATATATCCTCTAGTGAGGATTTAAAAAAAAAAGATTAGGATACCAACTGTAAGGACTAACGAGGGCATGTTGTCACAGTATCCCCAACCTGGTCTTTTTTCTATTAGATCTGGTATTTTTTAGGATTGATGGCAGAGAGGGAAACTTACCATCAGCCTTCAGATACCATTTACCCTGGTCATTTAGTAATTTTTGGATTGTTGAAATTTGTGCTAAATTAGATACAGTTTGACTCATATTTATCACCCACTTTCTTTGCCTAAGAAGAATTTTCCTATATACTACTGGGGGAAATTTAACCCTGCCTAAAGAATTTTATGAAAAATACAACGTATTCCTAAATATCTTGAATAAGAATCTTAAGCTATGACTTTAAATTGTACATCATTAATGTCTAATCACATTAGCTATTCATTTCCATATGTTTCTTTCTAGTACTACACACTCATAGATGGTTTTAACTGGATTTAATTTTGCCCTACTCTGTTTTATCAAACTGCTCTTATGAACACAAAGAAATAGAAAAATGGTTAAAAGGAGAGGAAAAAACAAAAATTTGAATGATGTACATATTTGTATTTAATGTGGAAATGAGGGGGTGATGGGAGATAATGGAAATTTTGCAGTTCTGTCACGGTCTCCATCAGGGGTGTGGCAAAGCAGGTATTCTTAACCACATGGAAGATTTCCAACATGTTTCCCAAATCAAATGTAATGAATGAAATGAAGCTGTAGCATTTGGCACTTTCATTGGGACCCTTACACCAACATTATCAATATTATGTTCATTGCTTTTATTATCAGGTCACAAAAGATGTCATTAAAGAATTTGCAGATGATGGTGTCAAGTACCTGGAACTAAGGAGCACACCCAGAAGAGACAATGCTACAGGTAGAATTTAATTATTTCTCATCCAATGTAATCTTTTCTGTGTGCTTTGGTCATTCATGTGTTTACAAGTTGAGAATATGAAGCACTTACTTTTACTCTATTGTAAAAGTACAATCAACATTCCAAATGTTATGATGTACATTTATGATGCACATTATTAATGAGTAAGTTATTCTTTAAAAAATTAACTCAGGTATTATCTGTTTAAGGGGAATAAGAAGGCCTGCAAAAATGTCATTTGTTTTTCTTTTTCTTAATTTCAAAGATGAAGTGGGAGGGAGAGAGAGAAATATCAATGATGAGAGAGAATCATTGATGGGCTGCCTCCTGCACGTCCCCTACTGGGGATTGAGCCCACAACCCTCGCATGTGCCCTTGACCAGAATCGAACCCGGGACCCTTCAGTCCACAGGTTGACGCTCTATCCACTGAGCAAAACTGGCTAGGGCTCATTTGTTTTTCTTGTTTGTTTTTCTCACTCTGAGAAAAGGACATTTGCTCCTTTATAGTTGCATTGTCTTAAGCTAATTCTTGCTGCCTGCCTCAAGAGCACTTATGAAACAATGTCACTGAGCAGATGCAGAATCATGTTTTGTAATAATCACTAAAATGAGGTTATTCAGTCACTTCTCAGGGGCTAATAGTGTCTTTGGCCAGGAGCAAGCTGTGATGTGGTAAAACCCTCTAGATGGAGATGAGCAGATCTGGAGAAAATTTCATAAGAGTAACATCAGGAGATATTATATAGTACCTTTGGGTCCCTTTTAGCATTTTGTGATCCTACCACATCATCTTGCAGCCTGACATGTATAGCCCAGTCACCATTCAGGGGGTAAAATTTTTTCAACTACATATAGTAAAGTAAGTGTTGACAACTGGGGCAAGCAAAAGAGACTTACCTTGCATTTTTTAACTGCAGAATCAGTTCTAAGTTATGCTAATGAGGGTAGTGAGAGGGAAGGATAGAAAAAAACCTACCAATTATTAGAGCTAGGTTGCTCTTTGAATGGAGATTCAAAAGAGAGGTTTTAACCTAAGTATGTAACAACAGGGGAATTGTTAAAGGTTAATGGAATGGTAGGCAACAATAAAAAGTTTCCAAGTCACTTTAATGATTGGAGATATGCTCAGAAGATAGTGTTAAATAACTGAACAGAATACATATTTACTTAGCAGCATCCCATCTATTCAGAATATCTATACTAATAAAAGGGTAATATGCAAATTGGTCGGGATGCCCTCATGCAACGACCAAACAGCAGACTGCATGGGGCGACCAGGTCGGCAGGGAAGCAGTGAGGGGTAACCAAACAACCAAGCAGCAGGCTCTGTGGGGCAACAAGGCTGGCAGGGGAGCAGTGAGGGGCAACCAAATAACCGAACAGCAGGCTGCATGGGGCAACCAGGCCAGCAGGAGGGGGGGCAGTGAAGGGTGACCAGACCAGTGGGGGGGCAGTGAGGGACCAAACCATTGGGGGGCCAGTGAGGGGCGACCAGGCTGGCAGGGGGCAGTGAGGGGCGATCAGGCTGGCAGGCAGAGGCAGTTAGGGGTGATCAGGCCAGCAGGGGGGGCAGTTAGGGGCAACCATGCTGGCGGGGGGGCAGTGAGGGGCGATCAGGCTGGCAGGCAGAGGCAGTTAGGGGTGATCAGGCCGGCGGGGGGGGGGGCAGTTAGAGGCAATCAGGCAGGCAGGCAGAGGCTGTTAAGGGCGATCAGTCAGGCAGGCAGGTGAGTGGTTAGGAGCCAGCAGTCCCGGATTGTGAGAGCGATGTCCGACTGCCGGTTTAGGCCCGATCCCAACCGGCAGTCGGACATCCCCTGAGGGGGTCCCAGATTGGAGAGGGTGCAGGCTGGGCTGAGGGAACTCCCTCCCCCCCCACCCCCTGTGCATGAATTTCATGCACCAGGCCTCTAGTATTTATAATAATAAAAGGGTAATATGCTAATTAGACCGGACATCCTTCCAGGTGAAGCCGGGGCCAGAGGGAAGCCTGGGTCTCGGGTGCCTGCTGGCGGCCAGAGAGAAACCCGGGTCCCGGGTGTCAGAGGGAAGCCAGTGCCGGCAGCTGGGGGAAGGAAGGCCTACTCTTACACGAATTTCAAGCATTGGGCCTCTAGTATACATACATATATATATGCTTAGATAAAACAAAGACAGTGGTTATCTTTGAGTAGTGGATTATATGTTAGATTTATTTTACTTCTTTATAATTTCCTGTGCTTTACTAGAGATTTTCCACCAAAAGCAAGCATTTTAGAATTGGGGCACAAGCGTATTTTAGAGGAGCTTGTTCTGGAGAGTGCTCTCTCAGAGCTCCCCAGAAGAGGAAAATTTAAGCACCCAAAGAGAGGCTTTAGAAAAGGGCTTGTTCTTATTTTGTTAAAACATTAAAAAATTTTTGTAACAATTTGTGAGAGTAATTTTATGTCTGTTGAATCTAAGAATCCTTTTTAGTCTTTTTTTTTTTTCATTTTATTTTTTGTAGTAGTTAACTATTTTTCCAAATTTATTAAAATTCAATTAGTATTTACTAAAATATATCCATAGGGTTTTGTTTTAATTTATCTTTAGCCATGCTTTTGTCACAACATAAAGTGAAAATGTAATTTGTTCACATTGGGATACTAATGCTGAAGGATTAAATAGTTGGTGGTCTCTTTACACGTTTTCTTTGTGTCCTTTCCAGGAATGACTAAAAAAACTTATGTGGAATCTGTACTTGAGGGTATAAAACAGTCTAAACAAGAAAACTTAGACATTGATGTTAGGTAAGCATTGTACCTTAGTGGTCACCATTTAAAAATCTAGAATGGGTGAAAATTTTACTACTTTCACCATGGGTGTAATGGATTTTTGTAAGTCAACCAATAACTGGTTTTTATCTTATAACTAGAGGCCCGGTGCATGAATTCGTGCACCAGTGGGGTCCCTCGGCCTGGCCTGCAGGATCAGGCTGAAACCGGCCCTCTGACATCCCCTGAAGGGTCCTGGATTGTGAGAGGGTGCAGGCCAGGCTGAGGGACCCCACTGGTGCATGGGGCTAGGGAGGGATGTGGGAGATTGGCCAGCTGGGGAGGGGCTACGGGAGGGCTCCAGAACGTGTCCGACCCATCTCACTCAGTCCCGATTGGCCATACCCCAGCAGCAAACTAACCTATCAGTCGGAGTGTCTGCCCCCTGGTGGTCAGTGCATGTCATAGTGACTGGTCGACTGTCTGCCTCCTGGTGGTCAGTGCATGTAATAGCGAGTGGTTGAGTAGCCTTAGCATATTACACTTTGATTGGTTGAACAGCCGACCAGTTGACTGGACACTTAGCATGTTAGGCTCTTATTATATAGGATAGGAAAAAACATCAAGAACTCTATAATGTTGAGAATGTAGCTCTGAATTTATTCATGTGGCAGTAAAATTCTCAGTGCTGTTACTATAGTGAGTATGGCTTTCCATTGCACTTCAGCTAAAATCTAGACTTCTTATTATGGCCTCCAAGGTTCCATATGATCTGGCTGTCTCTCATACTTTTAACAGCCTCATCTGAATCACTTGTTACTTATTATGCACTGGCATCTCTGTTCCCCAAATAGGCCAAGACTATCCCACCTCAGCACCTTTGTACTTCCTGTAACTTTTGTTTAGGACACACTTTCACTATATCCTTGGATGGCTGGCATCTTCTCATTATTCAGTTCAGCTGTCACTTCCTCAAGAGGGGCCTTCCTTGACCACTTTATCTAAAATGCTCCCCAAATCCTCTAGTCACTATTTATTTCCTTTATGGAAGTCTTTTTAACCAAATCAGAGATTATCTTAATTATTTATATATGCTCACCCTCTAGAGTATAAATTCAGTGAGGCCACAAACTTTGTTCTTTGGCCACTGTACATCCAGTGCTTAGAACAGAACTGGCACGTAATCAGGGCTCAATAGGTCCTTGAAGGAAGAAAGCTAGCTGTAGTGTTTCTGACTATAAAATCTCTCAAAATTAAGCTTAACTAGACAAATATCCCAATTTCAAAAACCACCCAAAAGACAAGATAATTTAGAAAAGAAGATATACAAATGGCCATTAAATGTATAGAAAATCTCACTAATCAGATAATTTTTAAAAGAAGTATTACAGTACCATTTCAATTCCCCCCCCACACACACACACCACCAAAAAGGGTAATAACCAATGTTTGTGAACTTACACTGTTGGTGTGTTAAGATCTATAAAAATAATTTCCCCCTCTGACCCAGTAAATCTCTTCTAGAAAGGTATCCTAGGGAAATTGATTGATTTATGTTAAGATTCTTGATTGTAGTGCTATTTATAACAAAAAGTAGAAAACATCCTAAAATGTCCAGCAATGAGAGGACAATTATATTATTATGTTCATATGATTTATATTATTTTCTAACATTATTTAATGGCAGGGGAAATTGTTAAGTGAAAAAAAATGACACTGCATTTTATATATAGTTGATCCAAATTCTGTAAATAAATAAATGCTAGAAGAATTTCTTTATTATTATTTTTAAAATATATTTTTATTTATTTCAGAGAGGAAGGGAGAGGGAAAGAGAGATAGAAACATCAATGATGAGAGAAAATCATTGATCGGCTGCATCCTGCACACCCCACCTCGGGGATTGAGCCCGCAACCCAGGCACGTGCCCTGACCGGGAATCAAACTGTGACTTCCTGGTTCATAGGTCGATACTCAACCACGGAGCCATGCCGGGCTTTATTTTTTTTAATAAATAGGTAAACTAATAAGTGTAGGAAGGAAGTTACACAATATTAACAAGGATTCTCAGAATATTAGATTTCTTATAGAATTTCAGTTAATATATGTAACAGGTATTGGATACATATTAGAATTAAATTATTACCAATTTTGTAATCCTTATGAAATAATGGATCTAAGCCTCCTGATGAAAGAACACACCACTATCAGTGATACAACTCTTGCCAAAAAACTGAATTTGATCTGATTAAGCCTCTAGATTAGGTCCAATGTCCAATTTATAGGAAATACGAGACAGGAGAACATGTTGGTAACACAGGGGTTCGATCAACAAACCCAGACTGTGGGAAACTTTATATGGCAAATGTCCTAGTTTCTTCAACAAATAAATTTAAGAAAAGAGGTTGGGAGGTGTGCAGTAGGGGTGGGGTGAAGGGAGTGGCTGTAGATTAAAAAACACTTGAAATGCACTGATCAACACAGTGTGTGAACCTTTGGTTGGATTAGCATTTGAACAAACTGCAAAAAACAAATACTTCAACAATGAAACATGAGACAATTAGAAATTTGAACACTAATTAAATATTTGGTGCTATTCGGGAATTTATGTTCCATTCCCTCTAGCAAAGTAAGATGTCATGTCAAATAGGCAATACATTTCCTATAAGATGTACCTGCCATAACTCTCTGGCCATATTCAAGAGTTGTATTTTTTATCATATTTGTTTTAAACTGTGTTTTTCTTATATTAAAGATATTTGATATCAATAGACAGAAGAGGTGGCCCTTCAGTGGCCAAGGAGACTGTTAAACTTGCTGAAGAATTCCTCCTTTCTACTGAAGATACAGTTATTGGCCTTGACCTCAGTGGAGATCCTACAGTAAGTTATTTTTCCTAAATACATTTTATTTCTAAAAAAGTCAAATTAGTTTGTGGGATAAGGATAACCAGAATGCATACAGCAACTATTCTCACCAGGATTCTGTGAAAGAATTAAGCCCAATAAAAAAGCAAAAAAGATTTGCATGACAATATGATTATTTTCTCCATCCTTCTAAAGATGGTACACAGCTAGTTCCATTCTACATACATAGGAGAGAAGTCAGTTCATTTTATACAGTGGATGTCTAATGCTTAATTGTCTAGAACTTAATTATCTCATAAAACCCCCAGTTGAGAAAGGCTGGCCTAGAGCTTCTTGAATGTCAGATTCAAGCAGGGTGTCTCATCTGTGGCATTATTGGTGTTTTGGGCCAAATAATTCTTTCTTGTGGGGACTATCCTGTGCATTGTAGGGTGTTTAGCAGCATTCCTGGCTCTATCTACTAGATGCCAATAGCACCCTCCCAGTTGTGACATCCAAACATGTTACATTGCCAAATGTCCCCAGGTTTGGGAGAGGGGAGGGGTTGGAGATTGCCCTTAGTTGAAAGCCACTGAATTAATCTCATGAAACTGGTTCCTTTGGCTTTGTCTAAACTTGGTCTGTTCTACTGTTGTTTCATCCATCCATTTGATAGAAGCTTTTTTAGTAATCATGTGGCTTCCTGAATCAGGTAAGTTCTCCTGGTTAGCACTAAATACCCTTCCAGAAATAAAATTTGGTGACTACTAAATCTAGCTTAGCTAATTGACCTCAGTTTCACTGATACTTAAGATTCTTGAGGGCAGGACTATCTTTGCTAGCTTTGCATTCCCCAAAGTGTCTAGCACATTGTAGGTGCCTTATAAACAAAATGTTACAAATGAATCAATCTGATGAGGTTTTTTCCGGCTATTATTTTATTTATTTGTTTATTGGGACAGAGTACGCAGTTTCTCAGTTTGCCCAGTGTTCTCATGCATCCTCATTTTAACTTTTATCTTCAAGGCAGGACAGGCAAAAGATTTCTTAGAACCTCTTTTGGAAGCAAAAAAAGCTGGTCTGAAGTTGGCATTGCATCTTTCAGAGGTAAATAATATTTTAAAATTAGGCTGGAAAGGGTAGATTACAGTGGAAAATAGTAATCATCTTTAAATGGCTAAAAACATACCTGGCTTAGAAAAACATTTTTAGAAGGGGAAAAGTAGAAATGTTTTAACATAAATTATAATGATAAAGGCATGACTTTCTTTAGTCCCTCATGTTACTGTTTTTGTTTTTGTGGTTCCTGGGATGGTGGCTGTTGACTTCCAGTACAGCTGTGACAAAAATAGCTTAATGACATCTTGCTAGAGAAAATTCATGAATTTCCATCATTGACCTTATCTTTGGTAAGCTGGCATTGAGAGCAGCACCAGTACATCTCAATTTGTCCTCATAGGGAAAGGAACCTGAGTGTATCACATGTACTAGCAAGAAAGGAAGTAGCTCATCATCATTTTATAAGGCTCAGCAGGGAGATCAGGTGCCCCTCGGTACCCAGCTCCTTGGCAGCATGAACAAGTGACAGATAATGGCTAGAGAACAGTCACTTTCTTCACATCTCTGTGAGGCAAACAAGGGACTCCATTGCACTTCCCCCATTTTATAAATGGTTTATTTCTTCCTATTCTTTTCTTTTTCTTTACATACAAAAAGCTATACATAATATATACAACTACAAGTGTTTGGATTTGTTTCTTAACCAGTTAACGCCACGCGTTCAAAACGGAAACCATCCCCACATGCCATGATATTTTGAATTTAATTGAAAAAATCAATTTGCAATGAATATTAGAAAAATAAATATATCACAATTCGGGTGTTCTTGAATATTTGCAGCTGAAAATTCTCACAAAAAATGATTTTAAAGTTGGTCAGGGCTGTCATTAGGGACTTTTTTTTTTTTTTATAGATACACATGGCGTGTGGGGAAGGTCCGCTGCTTGCATCTATAGACGCTTATGGCATACAATGGGTTAAATGCAGGAATTAATACTTACTCTACTTATTTCATGGGGTTATCTTGAGTATTAGCTGGAGAGATATGTAAAGGTTGAATAGCATCAGGACTTAAAGATTTAAGGAAAAAAATGGAGCTTCTTGTCATTATTGGTGGTTTTCATGTCTGTAAGCAAGGGGTCAGTTATCTAGTGGAAGAACTTAAGAATATAGGTTCCATGTGTCCACCCTCTGATAAAAAAGACCTTTTACTTTTAGGAAACCATCTAGCTGACCTGGTACCTGACTGAAGCAATTGATCAATATAATGAAGTAGCCAGCATGTGTCGCTGCAACCAGTTATCTCTGGTCTTGGTGCACAGCATCAAAGTGCTTTAGCTTAATTTTTGCTGCATTTCTTATATGATCCATTGGATACAAGATATTTCATTTCCACATGTTATTGTGATTTGAATTTTAGGATATTAAGGGATAAAGAGCACAGCTAGACATTTTCGTGGTGGTTGTGGTATGTATGTACTAGCCTTGTCAAAATAAAACATGAGCATGCGCTGTGGAGAGTCTGGGCCCTGGAGTCAGATGGAGCCAGATTTCACCCTTCTCTCTATCATTCACTAGCTCCATGAATCTTGGACAACTTTTGCTTAGAATACATTATGTTTTTAACTACAAAATTTATATGTACCTGAAGAAAAGCGAAGTGTAGAGAACTATTATATAGAAAGAAAAAAATAAAAAATGAAAGGTCCCCTTCCCATTTCAGTTGTGCTCTCCAAGTTGATCGTCTTAACAATTTTGTATTTATATTTTTCCAGACCTTTTTCTAATATATATGAACACACATATACACCACAGGACACATATACATATGGAGTTGTGGATTTTGTTTTTAAAAATTACTTTTTCTGAGCTTTAATTTCTTCATCTTAATACTTTGCAAAATTCTTGTGAGATTTAAAGGAAATTTTATGTAAAAAGGCATAAAGTAGGTCCTTAATATGTGTTTATTATCATTGGCTATAATTATTATCACTGGAATGAATCTAGAATATTGGGAAATGAATGGGAAGATAAAAGGCAAAGAAGAGAGCTAGGAAGGTATAAGTAATTCAGCTTTCCAGAATATCTATACTACCTTCTCAGGGATAGAGTACCTGGCTTTAGAAAAAGCACTTTTAAAACAACTGAAAGAGGTTATTGATGTCCTCCCTCCCCTCTTTTTGAGATTCCAAACCTCAAGAAAGAAACACAAGTACTCCTGGATCTGCTTCCTGACAGAATTGGGCATGGGACATTTCTCAACTCCTCTGAGGGAGGATCCTTGGATCTGGTGGACTTTGTGAGGAAACACCAGATACCGCTGGGTAAGGCTTAGGGCTTCAGGTCCTTCAGAGAACTCTTTGCCCCTTTCCCCCCCAGCCCCCACACTGCAACCCAGATGTAGAGAAGTTTTGCCCTAAATATATAAATATTATTTAGAAAGTAAAAGATACGTATAAGTGCTTTCTGAGCCTCATTTAAGTAGCACAAAGTTTTAGCTTCTATCCTATCTAATAAGAGTAATATGCAAATTGACCATCCAACACACAAGATGGCTGCCACAAGATGGCCAGCAGGGGAGGGCAGTTGTGGGTGATCAGGCCAGGAGGGGGGCGGGTAGTTGGGAGGGACCAGGCCTGCAAGGGAGGGCAGTTGGGGACGACCAAGCCTGCAGGGGAGGGCAGTGAGGGGTGACCAGGCCAGCAGAGGAGGGAAGTTGGGGGCGACTGGGCCTGCAGGGAAGGGCAGTTGAGGGGGACCCAGGCCTGCAGGGGAGAGCAGTTAGGGGGGACCAGGCCTGCAGGGGAGGGCAGTTGGGGGTGACCAGGCCTGCAGGGGAGGGTAGTTAGGGGTGACCAGGCTAGCAGGGGAGGGCAGTTAGGGGCAATGAGCCTGGCAGGGGAGCAGTTAGGCATTAATCAGGCTGGCAGGGGAATGGTTAGGGGTGATCGGGCTGGCAGGCAGAAGCAGTTAGGGGCACTCAGGAAGGCAGGCAGGTGAGCAGTTGGGAGCCAGCAGTCCTGGATTGTGAGAGGGATGTCCGATGATCCTACTCCCAGTAGGATTGGGCCTAAACGGGCAGTCGAACATCCCTCGAGGGGTCCCAGATTGGAGAGGGCGCAGGCTGGGCTGAGGGGCAACCCCCCCTTGCATGAATTTCGTGCACCGGGCCACTAGTTAGAATATGAGCTCCATGAGAGCAGAGACCTTCTGTCTTGTTCACTTTACATTCCCTAGTTCCTAGAACTCAGTATTATATTGAAGGAATAAAGGGCATCTAGTATTTTGAAATGACTAACCAAATTAAGATGTGTTATGAAAATGTGTCACTTTTCTTTAAGAATTATGGAAAATTCAAAGTATATTATTATATGTATGTTGACTGTTACACACTTGCTAGTCTACATGTGTATACCTGGAGCTGTTTTTGTTTAACAGCATATATTTATGAAATGCCTACTCTGTTCCAGTCACTTTTCAAATTGCTAGGAAGAGAGCAGTAAACAAAACAGACAAACAAGCTTGCTTTCTCAAGGAATTTATAGTCTAGCAAAGGTAAGACAGTAAACAAATGCATAAGAAAATATTAGTGTTAAGTTCTTTGAAGAAAATTAAATAGGCTGATATAATGATGAGATAACCACTTTCAGTTGGATGATCAAGGAAGGCCTTTCTGAAGAGGGAAAGAAGCAATGGACTGAAAGCCATTTTTACTGAATGATAAATTTGCTGAATTTACAAATTTACCAATTTGTAAAACACTTGTTTGGGTATGCTTTTCTTAAAACTATAAACTATTTATAGACTTTTCAGCAATTCATAATGGATGAGGCTCTTTTATTTTTACTGAGGAAAATTTTAAACATCAACAAAAGTAGAGAAAATGGAAACTATAGTGAAAGCGATCTTACTTCTTGTGGTGGCTCCCAGCACAGTGAGGGGGCAGGTTGGCTTTGCCATTTCTTGGACTGGGTGGCCCTGTGTTGGGGCTGCCTTACCCAAGGGAGCAGATGTCATCCATCACATCAGTGAAGTATTTTACTCTGCCTAGGGAGCCTGGTACAGTTTCAAGGCAGGAATTTGTTAATAGAAGTCATTCTTAAGATTGATTTACTTGCAGCTGGCAGTGATTAGATGGTTGTCTGGCTAAAAGAAGTAAGGCATTTTCTTTGAAACCTTGGAAAAGTTCCATTTCTGCTCTTGGCTTTTTATAATGCTGTAACTCTCAAGCAGTTCTGCCATTATCTGACCTTTATTTTAACCTCCACATATAGACCAGGGAGTGTGTAGCAACCCTTCAGATAATTCCCTGGCTTCTTTGTGGTGACTGGCTTACACACTCCTCTTTTCTCTCTTGTTGAAAGAAAGGGGAAGCACGTGGCCGTAAAGGAAATATTAATTCCCTGCCTGCCACAGTTGCTGCCATAAGTTGCACATGTTTCCCACACAACCACACTAATTGAACTACAAATTTTTACACAAGAAAAGGTCAACTTTTAAAAATATTTTTTTAAAGAGAGAGGGGGAGAGAGAATTATTAATGTGAGAGCAAAACTTTGATCAGCTGCCTCTTGTATGCCCCTTACCAGGGTCGAGCCCGCAACCTGGTCATGTACTGTGACTGGGGGTCAAACCAGCAACCTTTCAGTGCCCGGGATGATGCCCAACCAACAGCCAGGGCAAGAAAAGGTCGGTTTTGTAAAAGAATGAACTACTGAAAATTAGCATAGTTTAGAAAGATTTCTCATGTATCTACTTGATGATTGAGTCTACTAATCTGCTTTTAATAAAAGGCTTTTCCCCCTTTCCTGTAGAACTCTGTTTGACCTCAAACATCAAAAGTCGGACAGTTCCATCTTATAACCAGCATCATTTTGGATTCTGGTACAGCATTGCCCATCCTTCTGTGATCTGTGTAAGGTGTTTTCTGTGAAGTATTTTGCTCCTTTTTAGTCCCTGAGTTGCTTTAGGTGAGACATTCACTAACTAGCTGAGTGCCTTGCATGCCTGAGGGTAATAAGCCCAAATAGAGGAGTGAGAGGGGACTGGGGCATGAGAGGCTACAACGGGCCGGAGTGACTGGTTTGGCTCCAAGGGAAAAGATCCTGGACAGTAACTAGAGGAACATTAAAGAAAAAATAGTGCCTTAGCTGGTTTGGCTCATTGGATAGAGCCGTGGTCGGCAAACTGCGGCTCGCGAGCCACATGAGGCTCTTTGGCCCCTTGAGTGTGGCTCTTCCACAAAATACATGGCCTGGGCGAGTCTATTTTGAAGAAGTGGCGTTAAAAGAAGTTTAAGTTTTAAAAATTTGGCTCTCAAAAGAAATTTCAATCGTTGTACTGTTGATATTTGGCTCTGTTGACTAATGAGTTTGCCAACCACTGGGATAGAGCATTGGCCTGTGAACTGAAGGGTCTGGGGTTGATTCCAGTCAAGGGCATGTACCTCTGTTGTGGGCTCGATCCCTGGCCCTGGTCGGGAGGCATCCAGTCAATGTGTCTCTCTCACATTGATGTTTCTCTCTGTGTGTCTCTCCCCTTCCCTTCCACTCTTTCTAAAAATCAATGGAAAAATATCCTCCGATGAGGATTAACAACAACAAAAATAGTGGTGCCCAGCACTCATCCCTTGAGATTCTGCTTTATATGATCAGGGAAGTGTCCTGAGAACAGATATGTTTTTAAAGCTCCTTAGGTGATTTTAATACGCAGCAATGGTTAGAGCACTGCTCTGGTGTGCTCTAACCAGAAGAGAGAGGGAAAGAGAGAAAAAATCATCAATGATGAGAGAATCACTGATTGGCTGCCTCCTGCATACTCCACAATGGGGATCCAGCCTGCAACCTGGGTATGTGCCAGGAATCAAACCCGTGATGTCCTTGGTTCATAGGTTGACACTCAACTTCTGAGCCATGCTGGTCAGGCTGTTTTTATTGATTTGAGAGAGAGAGGAAGGGAGAGAGACAGGAAAACATGGAACGTAAACATGGATATCTGTTGCCTCCCCGTACACTCCCTGACAGGATCAAACCTGCAACCTAGGTGTGTGCCTTGACCAGGAATCAAACCCACAATCTTTTGGTGTATGGAATGATGCTCCAACCAACTGAGCCATCTGGCCAAGGCTGGGGGTTTTTCTTTGTGTGTTTTTTAAGCGTAAACAAGCCCCTTTAGTTATAGTTAGGCATAGATGTATTTATAGGCCCCTGTTTAGACTCTCAAAAGAAGCATGGTGAATAGGAAAATAGACTAAGGAAGAATTGTTTTTAAAAAATAATTTCCTTGTTCATTTTGAAACTTTCTTGCTTATGTTGGCAGACTGATGATAAGGGTGTTTTTGCAACACACCTTTCCCAAGAGTACCAGCTGGCAGCTGAAAATTTTAATTTGACCCCGTCTCAGGTATGGGATTTGTCTTATGAATCCATCGACTACATCTTTGCTTCTGACAGCACCAGGTCTGAACTGAAAAGGAAGTGGAATCATCTGAAACCCAAAGTGTTACATTTTTAAGCTGTAATGAAGTGAATTACTTCTGAGTATGTGTTGCAACCAAGATCTTCCTGCCATATTCCTTTTAGTAAACCATCCACCTCTCCCTTTGAAGAACAGCAGCCAGTAGCAAGGTATCTCCAGTACCTTACTCTTGGTGAGTGCTCATTAAATATGTCTTAAATTGATTAACAGACTCTGAGGCCTTACATAGCTTCCTGCATGCTGCTTACTGGAAGGGACGTGAATATTGCTGCCAACTAAACTCCCATTGCACCACTGATTTTTACTTAACAGTCCCTTTCCATTAGTGATCACAAAACTTCATAAAACTCGCAGGTGCTGCTAGAGCCTGCCCACTCTCTCCATCCCAAAGGGGGTATTATTTCCCTTTACTCCAATAAATCTTACACTATATTTAAACTTAAGAAAACAAACAAAACAAAACAACTTCAGGAAATTCAAAGTAGTTTCTCATAAGGAAAAGTTTGGGAATTACTAGTCTCAATAAAGTGAGAAGGGAAAACAGATTATCACCAAGACCTTTACGCTTTCTAGCTTCTGACAATAGCTCTGTATTTTATTATGCTTATTGTAATCAGACTCTCTTCACTTAAGTATTCCCCAAAACTGTTGACTCCAGATTACACTGCATACCATGGGCTTTTGTGACTATCCAGTAGTCAGGTTTACTCTGTAGGTGACGCTAGTAACAGGTAAAGCTAGCTGCTGAGATCTGGCTTTGTCCTCATGATTAATTCCTCTGGAATCAAATTATTGGTTTTTAAAAAATATTTCTACCTTTCTCTTCTCTTATTTTGACCATAATGGAGCTATGCCAGCGAGATACTTCTTGAGCTGTAGGGTACTTTTAAGCTTCTATTTCCAGCCTTTATTATTTTTTGTCACACACACCCCCCTCCCCCTCCTCACTCCACCCCACTCCCTATTTTCAGCCTTTAATCTGATTTCCAGTTGTTCCAAAGTTTTGTTTCTGAAATAGCCGGTGATGGGTGTTGGAGGAATTTAAACTAGCTAAAATATCTTCATATAATATGTTATTTTAAGCACCATGATGTCAGAGAATACTCAATAACATTTTATATGTCAAAACTTTGAGACCTGTATCTCACTGGATATTTGAGTATATAGGAATAAAGTTTTCATTTTAGATTTTGAATTAAATAATGGAGAGAGAATTTATCCATCCTTACATTCATATCTTATCTTCCCTTCCCTACATGGTCAGCATAAAAATAGTTCTCAGTGGAGTTGACAAGACTCAACATCTACACTCAAAGATTATAGTAAAAGAGAAATGGCAGCAACACAGAAAATGCGTATGCTATTAAGTTATATGACATTGGCCATAGAGCACAAGCAATAAAAGGACAAACGATAACATGGGAGGGGGGGTGGAGGGAAGAAGTAACAACACTAGGGAAACAACTGATGGGAATAAATATGATTGCCCAGCTCCGGCTAATACATTCTTGCTTCCTTTGCTGCATTTGCCACCCAATCTATCCCCACAAAAGTCTTGTGGGTATTAAAAGGGGTACGTAAATTTTCTTGCTCCCCCAACAGGGCTTGGTTTCTTTCTTAGAATGTTTGAAAACTATTATTTCTTACTTCTTCCATCTTTAGGAATGGGTAGCAGATAATAGTTTGTGCACTAGTTTGAGGTGAACTGATTTTCCCCCAGTAAGACTTTGCCTTTGCCCTATTCCTTTTGCACATTCTCTTCATGTGGAGGGCTGGTCCTGGTCCTGGTCCTTTTAAAGTAAGACTTACTCTCCATGCTGTTATGATGGATCCTAATGGATATGGACTCAGATACCAAGGAAGGATTTTCATTCTAATTTCTCTTTTACCATATTCTCATCTGTTTCTCAGCCTAGAACACAAAGATTTAGACAGGCATTCTTCTAGTAACCCCATACAGGCAGCCAAAAAAAAAAGGCAAGCCCGGCTGTTGTGGTTCATGGGTGAGTGTCAAACTATGAACCAGGAGGTCAGTTTGATTCCCAGTCAAGGCACATGCCCACGTTGTTGGCTCCATCCCCAGGAGGGGGCATGCAGAAGGCTGACAGTCAGTGATTATCATCACTGATGTTTCTATCTTTCTCTCCTCCCTTTCTGAAATCAGTAAAAATCTATATATTTTTTAAAGATTTATCTCTGCCTACCAACAACAAGTTACTCATAATTTGCATGAATTCGTGAACTAGTGGGGTCCAGCCAGCCTGCCCGATGAGGGCCATCAGAAGTGGGTTGGCCAGGGTGAGGGTCTGCAGGTGACTGATCGGGGTCCAGGTGCCTGCTTGGGGGCAGGGCCGGCCAGAAAGAGGGTCCACAGGCATTCCAGTCATTCTGCTGTTCAGTCAATTGCATATTACCCTTTTATTATATAGGATGTGTGTGTGTATGTGTATGTAAATATGTATATATATACTAGAAGCCTGGTGCACAAAATTTGTGCATGGATAGGGTCCCTAGGCCTGGCTGGCGATCAGGACCAATCAGGGCCTTTCAGCTGCCAGCCAGGGCCTTCCTTCATTCTGTCCCGCCCCCTGGTGGTCAGTGCACATCATAGTGGGCAGTCAAACTCCCGGTCTCCTGGTCGAACTCCCGAGGGGACACTTTGCATATTAGCCTTTTATATATATAATCTAGCGCAGTGGTCGGCAAACCGCTGCTCGCGAGCCACATGCGGCTCTTTGGCCCCTTGAGTGTGGCTCTTCCACAAAATACCGTGGCCTGGGCGAGTCTATTTTGAAGAAGTGGTGTTAGAAGAAGTTTAAGTTTAAAAAATTTGGCTCTCAAAAGAAATTTCAATTGTTGTACTGTTGATATTTGGCTCTGTTGACTAATGAGTTTGCTGACCACTGATCTAGTGGATAGCCAAAGTTGCAGACGTTTTGGACAGCATCCTTTCTACCAGAAGATTTTATTCACCACACAAAAGCAACCTATTAATTGAATTTGTTTTAATACTATTTGTGCCATGCCCAGATTTCTTAGTAATATATCCTGATTCTTGGGTGTTTTAAGTAAAATATTTTATAAATAGAGGCCTGGTGCACCAGTGAGGTCCCTCGGCCTGGCCTACGGAGATTGGGCTGAAAATGGCTTTCTTACATCCCCTGAGGAGTCCCAGATTGCAGGAGGCCAGTTCTCAGGCGACGCACCCTGGAATCAGGCTCCCTCCACTCTGGTTCCAGGTGCGTCACCTGAGAACCACAGGTGACGCACCTGTCACAGCAGCTCAGCAGCTCCTGCATTGAGCATCTGCCCCTGGTGGTTAGTGCGCATCATAGCTACCAGTCGGACAGTTGAACAGTCACATAGTCACTTAGGCTTTTATATATATAGATATATATACACATACATATGTGTGTGTATATATAACATATATATACATATATATGGTGGGGGGTGTTGCACATATATATTTTTAAACACACCTGAAGAAACACTGGGTACTTTATAGATATAATCTTTATTAACATGGTATCCCTGAGAGACAAATTAAGGTATAAACATTATCCCACTTAACAGAAAAGGAATTGGAAACAGGATATCTTACACATAAGACATTTGGAACCAGAATTCATATCTGTTGATACCCCAACCAGTGCTTTCCCACAAGACTATACATGGATATACTAAATATAGTAATCTCTCATTTAAAAAAAACATAACATACTTCTTAAACCAAATCAGATCCTGAAGCATTGCTTCAGACTGATGCTTCTTCTATGTTCCTGTCTGCTTAGGTGATATAATTAAGATACCATCTCCCTTTAATTCCTAATAAATGTTGGATTCTTTGTACTAGGACCCCTCAACGTCAGAATCCTAATTCATCTCTCATCTAACACAGTAAGCTATGAATTACACAATATTCCTCTCCCCAATCTCATTCCAGCCACAGAACTCGAATTAAATGTGCATGTGAAACAGCTACCTATCCTAGGAGCACATTTAATCTGTTCACATTCCTCTTTCCTGACTTAACCATCAAAGTATCTTCTCAAGATACTGCAATTTCTGACCTTTGTCTCCCAAAGGAGCTAGTCGCTGCAATTGCTCATTTTTCTCCAGTACCAGCTGTTTCCTTATCAATAACTACAGCACAGCACCTGATTTAACACAGGTGATGGGAGCATCACCTCCTGATCTGCCTCTGGCACTCCATGTTTCAGCTGAGACAATTCTTTCCCCATCTCCTGCACAGCCCTGATCCTGAAATTTTGTGCTGCTCAAAACTTCCTTAGTCTTCCATTTACCCTCTGCTCCATCTGCACAAAACACCTTACTTTGCAATGTTCCCATTTCTCATCCACTTAGCACTCAGTTTAGAAAGTTCATCCTATCCTAATTTACCCAATAATCTCCCCTCCTTTGAACACCTCCTGTTTTATGAAGACTCCCTGAACAAAAGGCAAATACCTCATATTTTGACAGCAAACTCAAATATATTAGATCTTAACATTTATGCAGTGTTACTACCTAGCTTTAAACCTTTGCAACTGTACATGTGTACTTTTTTGTCCATGTCAGTGTCATTTTAGACTGTAAGGACAGGGACTGTTTAATTTGTGCTGTACAGGACTCATCATACTACTATGAAAATATGGGCAATTAATGTAATACTATTCGATTATAAAGATCAGAATTACACTTGTGTTTAAAGAGCTGCTTTTCAGTAGATTTGTACAGTTGAATATATGCATGTGTGTGTGTGTATTGGACTCAACTGACCAAAGATCATCTGTCCTCCTTGCCATTAAGGTTAACAGTTGTTGGTTTAGTTCGTTTTCCCAATCCATGGCAATATTGGAAGTGGCTTCTGCTCCTTGTAGGTTAGTATTGAGCACCCACAGGGAACCTAACAGTAGACTATGTGTTTGGAGTGTGTAGAATATAGAGAATTCCCTGTTGGCAGCTTTAACTGCTTTCCCAATCATCACATCGAGTTGCCTTGCTCTTTGGGCTTCTGGACCAAGGAACAGATGAAATTCAGATGAAATGGACAGAAAAAAATTAAACTAGATGATGTAAATGGAATATTTTTCTATTCCAGATCTTGTAGGACTTGAAAGAAACTAAGACATCCAGGGTTTATACCGCAATATTTATACAAGGTTTACATTGTTTCCCCACATAGAACACCCAGATGAGAACCAAGATGGTCATTAACTCTCCTTTAAGGCAAATGAAGAGTGTGCATGACAAATAAAGGCTCCCCTACTTACGATGGGGCTATGTCCAGATAAGCCCATCATGAGTGGAATACTTTTAAGTTAAAAATGTCCTTAACATACCAAACATCAAAGCTTAGCCTAGATGACAGTTTCTATTGAACGTGTATCATATTCGCACCATCACAAAGTTGGACTATTGTAAATTGGGGACCATCTGTATTTCATTCTGGGCACAAGCTTAAGTGAGCAGGAAGAGTCATTCCTTTTTGTATTCCCATTACTGTATAAAGAGCTAGACCTACTTAATGAGAAAGTTTCACAACTTCTCTCTGAAATGCTGCTGAGTAACAGGATGAGTAAAGAAGGGTACATGTTAGAGGATCTACTACTGTGCCTCTGTTAAGGAAATAGGAGAGGGATTGAAATCTTCCTTTCATTCTTAAGATGCCTACCTTGGGAGTTTGATCCAGGAGAAACTGGAACACACTGTGGGGTAAATCCTAGAGCATTTCCTAAGCTAGTTGAGCACAGATAGGAGATGGATCTCACCACCATTGAAAGACTTTTCAAACAATTTCAAAACATTTATTGAGGTTCTTTTACTTTTTTTAATAGATACTCAGTGGCTTACTTAGGCATTGATTGTTTCAGAAGTTTTTCTCGTGTATGGATTTCTCTGTGCTTATTCAGAGCAGAGCTTTTACTAAAGCACTTGCCACAATCATGACACCCATAGGGTTTCTCTCCTGTGTGGGTTCTATGATGTGCACGCAAATCAGAACTCTTACTGAAACTCTTTCCACAGTCAGGACACACATGGGGTCTCTCTCCTGTGTGTATCCTCCGATGTGCACTAAAATGAGAACTGTTATTGAAGCTTTTTCCACACTCTTCACATTGATAGGGCTTTTCTCCTGTGTGGGTTCTCTGGTGAATTATAAGGCTTGAGCTCTGATTGAAACGTTTTCCACACTCACTGCATTGATATGGTTTCTCTCCTGTGTGGATTCTCCTATGGGTGATGAAATTTGAACTGTCACGGAAACATTTCCCACAGTCAAGACACTTATAAGGTTTCTCTCCAGTGTGGATTCTCCGGTGTCTAATGAGGCGCGCACTCCGACTGAAGCTTTTTCCACAGTCAGCACATTTATATGGATTTTCCATTTGATGGGTTATCTGATGCTTGAGGTGGGAGTTTGGACCAAAGCTTTTGCCATATCTAAGATATTTATTGGGTCTCTCTCCCAAGTAAGGTTTCTGATGACTTAAAACTTTATTCAAACTCCTCTCTGGGAGTGTGGGTTTTCTTCTTCTTTCTCCTGGGGTCCTTTCCCAGTGTCTTCCTGATCTACATTCAGTCTTACTGCCTTTACCGTGATTAAGATGCCGGCAAATTTTCCTTTCAGACCTTGCAAGTAATGTCCTATGTAGTTGTACTTCCTCAGAAATATCCCGTTTTAGATTGTCTTCATTCTCAAATCCAGCCTCAAAACCTAGCATGAGAATATAATTTTTAAAGTTACCCATTTCCTCAATGATTCTTTGCCAAGGTAAAGTGTCACACTAGATGATTAAAGATAAAAAATTAATCTTTTTATCTAAGGGGGTTCTAGATCCTAAACAATTACCATCTATTAAAATTCCAGTGTTTTACTTTTCTACTTCGTAACCCATCACACATTTCTCATCTACATAGGGCTCTTTAGTAAATTCTTTTAGTTCTTCCTGGATACCCAGGATCTTCAGAAAATCTCAGTGTAACAAGAAAAACCTGCCAGATTTTTAAAACTATCACGTTCATAAAGGAAAGACACTTTCTAATGCTATATTTTTTCCTCTTCTCAGGCTATTATGGTACTCTAGTTTATGTTCTTTGCCAGTAAGTAAAGGGATTAGAAGGGAATGTCCAGGAAAACTCTGCGAAACTTGTATATCCAAAAGAGTTATATGTGTCCCCTTCTGCTCAAATTCCAATATATCTTGAGAATAAAAATAGGGTAGAAAACGACTTGGTGTCTTCCAAAGAATAAGCCTTCTGAGAGAAGAACTGTGCTAGGAAGTGTCTCACTAAAAACATTCTCTCTGCCTATGGAAAGCTAATCACTAAATGCTCCAAAAGCACTTACTCCAATGCCAAAGCTAAGAACCAAATGCCAGGTTCCCCAGGCATTTTTTTGAACGAACTTGCAGATATTTACAAATGTTTAGTTTGAATTTACAGAATTTTCAGATATTTCAGATAAACTCTGGATCTCAAATTTCCTGACTAAATCTGAGAGCAAAAGAATGCTGAGTGTCAGCTTGTGTTCTACCTGTCAGCAGTATTTCTATCTAGAATCCAGGTCTTAAGACATGCCCCATGAAATAGAGGTTCATCAGATTAAATGAAATCTCAGAACCTTAAATATGTAAATGTTTTCTGATCCTCCATGAGGGGTATTTAGCATTTCCTAAACCTAGAAGCCATTTTTTAGTGGAATATAGTAATACCCCCACAGAACTCATGCTCATACTTTAAGGAACAACCTTAAAGTACCTTGATATAAAGAACTTTTGGAAAAGAAAACTGCTCTTTATTGAACACTTACCATGTGTGCAAGCATTGGCTAGGTGCTTCACCATGGTACCTCATTTATAGCAACTTTCTGAGGTAGGTCTTCATAGATAAGTAAACTTACAGGATTAGGTTCTAAGTTACGCAACTTATAACCAACAGAGTCCAGATTCACATACATATACAAGGATGAGCAAACGTAGGTTTATAGTTGTTAGTATGCAAAACAGTTTATTCTTGTATTATTATTTATTATTGTATTATTTATTGGTATTAGTCATATTATTATTATTATTTCATAACCTCATTTATAATTTATCTTTTAGGTATGATGGTTGGTAATTTAACCTACTTTTGGCTACCCCTGTACATGTATGACTCCAAAATCAAAATTATTCTTCCCAGGAGGGAAGCCATAGTGAAATATTTTCTTCATAATACAGCAGCTAGGATTCAAAGGTCAATTCTTTCAGAATCTCAGACTTTTTCATAAATGTGATTAAAGAAAGAGGTTACCAGATTTTCAAATATGGGTATAAAGCAGACATACAGCTGGTATATAAGCTGAAGCTAGAACAATAAACAAATGAGAATGAACTTTTAAAATCAACTTCATCCTACTATGGGTACATGAATGCTACTGGGAAAGGTTAACTTTTCGATTCCCTGCTAGGTAAACTGCCTAAAAACCTAGCAGCTCACATATAGATGATAGCAAATTTACAAAGTTTGCAACCATCTTGGATTGAGTCAAGTCAAGTGAGTAATTTATTTCCCCTCACTAAACTGCTTCAATAGACAGAGCACATGGGGAAGAAATGGGTGGTCACAAGAAGAATTCATGGGAGCTGGGTGTTAAGAGGCTTCAATCTCATGTTGTTTTTTCCTAAATCCCACTGCCTCCCCTTTGCTATTTAGACCTTAAGTAAAAGGATCTTACCACTGGGGCTCTGGAATAAGACTGGAGCACGCGTGATGACAGCCCCCGGGGGTAGCTCAGTATCCTCTTCATCATCCTCAGAATCTTCTTCTGAGGCCTCTTCTGCCTCCTCAGCTTGCTTCTCAGTTTCAGCCTCACTGGTCTCCTGGATGGGGCAAGAGGCTATGTCTTCTTCCTGGCCATCACTGAGTGGGGCAGCAACCCGAGCACTCACCAAAGCATCCATCTCTTTGAAGAAGGGACAGGTCTCTGGTGCTTGGCCATTCTTGACTTTCCGATAGCTGGTCTGCAGGCTTTTAAACTTGGTCCGACATTGCTCTGGTGTCCTAAGGAACCCATATTCCCATAACCGCTCAGCCACTGCTCCGTACAACTGGCTGTTGCGATGACAGTTCCGCAGAGCTTCATAAAACTGAGTCTCACTAAGAATTGCAAGGTAAGTCTTCGTCTCTTCATAGCCCCAGTGTACACCTGCCACCAGAAGAGAAATTTCAGCACCTGGGTTTTACAGCCTCAATTCCTTAATCATATCATCTGCATCTTTCAAACATTCTTTGAAAGTTTCCCACAGAATAACTCAAAACCCCAAGAAACAGTCTCTCTTAAAATCACACTACTGCCTAAACTCTTATTATGACCCTTCTTCACTTGCCACAATCTCAAAAGAAAAAAAGAAACAAGCCCATCAAAGACCTGAAATGGTACAAGATGAGGACCTGATAGTCATGCACCTTGTTGTTAGGAGAGGACTGGCAGAAAGAGGAAGGGAGCAGAGCAGACAGCATCTCCTGGCCTGAACACATGCTAGTGCTGCAGGCCCCACCTGGGCAGTGCTTCATCAGGATGATTACAGACCCTGCTCCCTGAAGGTAACCAAGGTAGAGGGAAGGGAGATTCAAAGAGTTTTCTTCCCACTTGAGAACCAGCTGGCGATTACATTACTTCTATTACCATCCACTCACTGAAAAGTAAAGAAGGGGAGGGGGAACATGGGGACATCTGTAATATCCTCAACAATAAAAATTTTTTAAAACAGTGTGGGGGGAGAATCAGAAGACAGAAAAAGCAGTGGAAAGGATGAAAAGATAATGAAAATTATAGCAGCTGACACGTGCCACATTTGTGGTTTACTTACATTTATTCCAGTGACAAAAGAGGAAAATGAATGGGGGGGAGGGGAGGAAAAAGTAGAAGATAGGAAGATTAGAACAGAACTAAAGTAACATTAAACATATAATTTAAGAAATGGAAGCAAAAGATCACTGTTGACAGTGGAACTAAATTTGAGAGATGTAGTCCTATTGCCATTACCATTTCACAGTTTGGGAAACAGACTTTGAAATGGTTAGGTAACTGACCAAGGGCATTCAGCTGATTAGTGGTCAGGGTTAGAAACAAAGCCTCCTGACTGGTACTTTGGTGCCCTTTCCATAACAACATGGTTGTAAAAATTACATTAACAGTAATAAAGGATACTTACAAAACCGTTCCACAGGCAAATGATATTTCAACATAGAGTGTTAAACAAGATTTCTTGCTGCAGGACTTTTCATTCCTCTTAAAATGCCAGTGTGTATTGCAAATCTAATAGAGGAGACTCAGAAAATGTTTCCCTAACTTTGGGCAATCCTTCACTATGCTATTCAAAGTAGAAAGGAACATACTAACTTTGAGATTTGGGGGAGTCAAAGATAAAGCACCAGTTCATATAAAGTTCTTAATATTAGTTCTTAAAGATAAAATAGTGCCAAGTTTTTTTTCAAACTTCAATTATTTTATAATTAGAGGCCTGGTGCACAAATTCACGCACCAGTGGGGTCCCTCAGCCTGGCCTGCGGGATCAGGCCGAAACCAGCTCTCAGATATCCCCTGAGGGGTCCTGGATTGTGAGAGGGAGCAGGCCAGGCTGAGGGACCCCACGGGTGCACGATTGGGGCTGGGGAGGGACACGGGAGGTTGGCCAGCTGGGGAGGGACTGCAGGAGGGCTCCAGGGCATGTCCAGCCCATCTCGCTCAGTCCCAATCGGCCAGACCCCAACAGCAAGCTAACCTACGGGTCGCTGTCTGCCCCCTGGTGGCCATTGCATATCATAGCAACTGATCAACCTGTCGACTGTCTGCCCCCTGGTGGTCAGTGCACATCAAAGCAAACAGTTGAGTGGCCTTAGCATATCATTAGCATATTACGCCTTGATTGAATGGACGACCAGACACTTAGCATATTAGGCTTTTATTATACAGGACCAGGAAAAAATTTTAATTTTTAAAAATGGAAGCAATGATATCCCTTTTCAGGACTATCTTGAATTTGCTGAGTGTATTTCTTTAAAATACCTAAAATTATTCCCTACTCTCTATTATCTGACTTTCCCACAGAATGAAATACACATGGCATTGAGAAGTGCCTCTCTGTTCTCTAAGTGGCAAAGTTTAGCTTCATGATTCCACATCCAGGCTCATAACTCAAGTCTGATCCCAAAACCCCAAGAAGAAAAGCTTCTTACCACTTGGGCTTCGGTAAAGGACAGGTGCAGTTGAATTGCTGGGGTCCTGGGGGGTGGCTTTCTCACCCATTTCATCACTGTCAGACTCTTCCGCTGTGGTCTCTTCTGCTCCCTCATGCTGCCAACTCCCTGGCTCTGGCTCCTCAGTCTCAGCATCACTGCTTGCCAGGCCAGAGTGAGAGGCTGCTTCTTCCAGGCCATTACTGGGCAGGGCAATGACCTGAGCACTCATCAGGGCTTCCATCTCGTCAAAAAAGGGGCAGGTCTCAGGTGGGTGGCCACTCTTGACTTTCCTATAGCTCTTCTGGAGACCTTTGAACTTGGTCCGACACTGTTCCAGGGTCCGGAGAAAGCCATACTCCCGGAGCCGCTCAGCCACAGCCCCATATACTTGGCTGTTTCGATGACAGTTTCGGAGAGCCGCATAAAATTCAGTCTGACTGAGAATTGCGAGTAGAGTTCTGGTCTCTTCATAGCCCCAGTGCACACCTGCCACCTTCTCATCTTCAAAGCCCCAGTGATCCTGACCCACCCAGCTGCTTTTCTCTCTCCTGGATGGTAACAGGTCAGCATGCATTTGTCTGTCTCCTGTGAGACTGCCTCTTGGGAGTTCCTTTTCCTTGGAGCCCAGATCTGGGATCCAAGGCTCTCCTTGCTCCAACCTGGAGACCACACCAGATTTAGGAAATGGAAACCCTGCTTGCAGGAAAGCAAACAAAGGATGTCATAATTTGGACTGATCAGGAAAAAAATATCTGAGTTCAGACCTGCCCTTTTAATCCAAGAGGCTTATAAAGGAAGTGTCTGCCCAGCCGGTATGGCTCTGTGGTTGAGCATCAACCCAGGAACCAAGAGATCGAGGTTCAATTCCCTGGTCAGGGCACATGCCAGGTTGTTGGCTCAATCCCCATAAGGGAGCATGCAGGAGGCAATCAATTGATGATGTTTCTCTTTCTCTGTCCCTCTCCCTTCCTCTCTCTCTCTAAAAAAAAAAATATATATATATATATATATATATATATTTTTTTTTTAAAGTGTCTAAGGAAATAGTTTCAGAAAGTGCAATGTCTTAAAGAAAATGGGGGAAATACATGAAACCTTGAAAAATGATAACTATTTATTTTCCAGAACAGGGTGATGAGCGAAAAGCTTCTGTTGTATGTTCAGAGCAGATAATTCTGATCCAAATTGCTCCCAAGCCCTCCTGACCACTTGTAGGCAGGTCATGGCACTGCTGGGAACAGTTACCTCCTGTCTCCTATATTTCTCCACTTGGGGCTAGAAAATTAAACTCGGATTTCAAGTGGGAGGAAAACAGGGGAAATCGTCTTCAACTCATATGTTTCCTTCATACTCAGTCACCAAGTTCTAAAGGTTTTTCCCTTAGTATATCCTCTATTCCTACTGCCACCATCCAAGTCTAGACTCCTCACCTTCTCACTCCCAGCTACCTGCAGCAGTCACTGTCCTACCTAGCTCCAGGCTCTTGCTTCCTCAGCTCACATGCTATATACTGCTGGATCTTAATCTGAGTGCCTACTATGTACTGTCAATATCAAGCTTTTCCCCTCCTATCCAAATTTAACCCATTCTTCAAGCTGTATTTGCCAATGCCCCCATGAAACCTTCCCTACAGCCCTCCTTCATCTTCCACTCTGTCAAATTCCTATTGTTGCTCACACAATTGAGTAACAAGTTGTTATTTAGCATTGTTTCAGTACAGTTCAGTCAGCACATATTTATGTTTACTATTATGTTCTCAATCATATTATAAGCTCTTTAAGGATAGGCATCTCTCCTTATTGCAGAATGCCTTGCAAGGTGTTGAGCACATGGTAATTGTTCACAGACTGATTAATTCTACAAGCCTATGTGCGGGGGGGGGGGGGGGGGGGGGAGGGGATGGGGGGAGGAGGCGGGGGGGAGGGATTGCATCTGGATGACTAGAGACCAGAGAAGGCTAGCTGAGAAGTCTAGCATATTGAATGATAAAGTCAGAATTCAAAACAACCTCAACAAGTTAAAGAAATGATCAAGGAAAAAATCATACAATATGGAATTTTATGGAGTACAGAGAAGAAAAACAAGCTCTACAAAATCATGTACAAGAGTAAGTACTACACGCAAAGACAATGGGAAAGGCTATGAGAGTCTTAGGAACTACTAAGTGAACAATAACATTTAGTAATTAGTTGAGCTATACTGAAAGAAAATAGTGAAATTCTGAAGTAAAATTCTTACTCGCCTCAACCTATCGGACCCTTATTAGAATAATACACATAACTTAGTTCTCCATAATTGACATATTTGTAGAACTTAAAGTTTCCAAGGGAAAGTAACAAAAACTTAGTATGTCAGAATAATGGAGCTTCTGAGGAAAAGCTTAAGGAAACAAATTCAGTTTATTTTGGAAAAGGAAGATGACTAAAAGGAAGATGTACCTTCAAGTATAGAAAATACATTTTATCTAGGAGATACTGACCTAGTATCATCATTACCAAGAGGAAATAAATTCGTTCAAAGTTCTAACAAAAACCAGGGAACCATGCTCTGGCAGACTTATCAAAAGAGGAAATATAAGAATACTTTCTGCAGCAGAGAGCTAAACTATTTGCCTTCAGGAGGTAACCAACACCACATACTCTATCATTACCACTCATTCCTGAAATTCCTTTCCCACTCACTATTCCCAAACCCCACTTCCCAACTCAGAATGGCATCCTATCTTCCCATATGAATCTACTCCTCACCGCTCCTTTGAAAAGGTCTGAGCTTCTCCTTTGTGTTCATCTGCTCCTGTGGTCCCAGGACTGGGCTTCTTGCCCTCTTTTTCTTGGGTACACCCCTGGACTGAGGTTCCACTGACTCCTGCCGAACACTTAATAACTCCCGTGATGATTTCAGGGGTGTCATCTTCTCCAAGCGTACTTCCTGCCCCTTCACAGAGACTGTGACCTAGAAACAACCCCCATTAATGGTCACTGCAACGTTATTATGAGGGGCATTCCCAGAGGAGATTATTTAATACCCTGCAAAAAAGACCACCATCCTTTGGGGACATGGCTAGGGTTGTGGTTGGTGGTGGTAACAGCCAACGGAGTCATTCTGATTCCATTACTGTTAGCTTAGAGCAGCTGGAACTCCAGAAGGAAAAGTTCAAAATAGTAAACCCAGTACAGGATAAAACGTAACTCCCCTTTCTTCACAAATAAATAAAACTGAATCTATGAATAACTCATGATGACAGGGTAGCAAAGATACACCCAGGTAGCTTATCTCCAAGATAAGCTGTATTTGAAAAAGTTACCTGTTCTGGGACCAGAAGTATAAGCATTACCCAGGGAGATTGTGTCCCTCTTTAAATGTCTGTACCTTAATTTGGCCCCTTATCCTTGCCCCTGCCCAGTCACACACTTGTGAATTCCCCTCCCTTCTCACCGAACGTCCAGGTCTTCCAGGCTCTCTTTCTAAATCTTCCACCAGAGCCACAGCCTCCTCTCCACTTTCTGGACATTGCTCCTGTGCCCACTGCTGGATCTCCCCAGGTAAGATGGTCAGGAACTGCTCTAGCACCAACAACTCTACTATCTGCTCCTTGGTGCGCACCTCCGGCCTTAGCCACCGACAACAAAGTTCCCAGAGTTGGCTGAAAGCCTCCCGCGGCCCAGCTACCTCGTGGTAATGAAATTTCCTGAAGCGCTGTCGGAAGGTCTCTGAGTTGGTGCCATTCCCTCTCAGAGTGGGTTTGGCCATCATTCGCAGCAGAAAGCAGCTTCCCTCCACTTAAGGGTCTGGGTTCCAGGGCTTACACCTATCTTCCCATGTCCTTGGAGAATCACCTGCAGATGAGTCTCTCTCTGTAAGAAGCGTTTTTTCCTAGGGTAGAGAGAGATGGCACTATCAGAAGGAATATATTCATATGTCTAAAGTCTTGCCAGAGCTGTCCTGACTTCCCATAGATATGCTCCATGTGGCCATTTGAGGTAGCACCAACTTCAGGATAGCAAGCCCAAACTGAGCATGGAGAGGAAACTTTCAAAAGCTGCATTTCCGGGCGACTTCCCAGGGCAGCCTGACAAAACAGCAGAGAAAAGAAAATAGTCTGCTCTTCTTCCCCCACCCCCCAATTCTGATCCCATTTAGCTCCTCTGCCAAGGTTGCATGGTGAGTTCGAACCATACGGGAGACCCGGAGCTCAGGAGCTAAAGGCAAGTCACCATCCGGCTAAAGGCAACACAACGCCTCTGTCCAGCGGGCCGCAGCTGATCGCCCTCAGGCTCTCTACGTCCGCCCAGCCCCTGGACTCAACTACCAATTCCCACCCCAGACAAAATCAAGTACTGAATCAAGTACTGGGTCTTTGCTTTTCCTCACAGCAGAAGTGACCGCTCAGCAAATATTCGGGAACTACTGACAGGAAACCTCCCGATTGGAGAGGTTGGTTTTGGCTCCTGAAGCAAGGGCCGGTGGGCTTGGGGAGAGCTGCACCGAGTTGATGGGAAAAAGGGAGTCCGAGGGGGCAGTAGTCATGGGTCTCCTGAGGACAAGCTCGGTGCTGGCCAGGAGATCCGAGTGCTGCGGGGTTCGCGGGCGCGGCGCTCAGCTCAGGGAGCGGCGGGTGCGGAGTTCCGGCCTCTTTGTCTTCGCTGCCTCCGGCCAGGTCACTATCAGAGCCGCGGTGCAGCCACCACCCCCCACCACCACCACCACCACCAAAAAAAGGCCTTATACTGGGCTAGGGTGCCCGAGAGCACCCTCCAGCCCACTCCTGGGAGTGTCTCTCTCTCGAGCTGTCCCTCAGTTCACTCGACCCTCTGCCCGCGGGCCAGCCCCAGGCCCCGAGGTCAGCCCCAGGCCCGGCTCGCCAGCCTTCTAGTCCAGCTCCCGAACCGGAAGTCCGTGCGGGTGACTCGGCCACAGAGGGCGCATGCGCGAAGCCAGCCGCCGCGACTCCAACTCCCGCGGAGCCGGGCTGGAGCGGGTAGGCGAGGGGCCCCGCCCGCGCCGTACTTCCGGGACGCAGCGCACCGTCCTCTCTCTGCTTCCCGGCCGCTCCCCCCGCAGCAATTGTCCCGACGAGTGGGTTCAGGAGGAACCGTCGATCCCGGGGGCCTGCGCGCGTGTAGAGAACGGAGCCTTGGATTCCGTGGTTGCCTGGAAGAGCGCTGGAGGAAGGAGCGACGTATAAAGGGGCTCGAGTTCCGCCGTGGGCATGATCCACGAACTGCTCTTGGCGCTGAGCGGGTACCCAGGTTCCATCTTCACCTGGAACAAGCGCAGCGGCCTGCAGGTACTGTCCTGCTCAGAGCGCGGGAACCGGCGCGCCGAATGGGTGGGTGGACCTGAGCCAGCGCAAGGGGAGGAGTTTAGGGACCGAGGGCGGGGCCTTGGGGCGGGGGCGTGTCCCTGGGCGGGAGCCTGGAGGGCCAACTTGGGTTAGAGAGCTGGGCCTAGGCTGGGGAACCGAGGGCCGGCCCTTACCGGCCCCGCCTTGGGGAAGGGAGAGAGACTCCAATCGGCCTAAAGCTGAGATTTGAGCGAGAGTTTCTGGGGAAATGGATGTAAACGTGAGGGAGGCATTTTCTCCCATTTCATGCATTTTGAAAGCTAGACCAACTACATAACGTTTTGTGTTTTTTTGGTTTTCTGGGGTTTTTTTACATAGCGTTTAACATACAACAAGGGTTCAGCCAGTTTTGTTGAATGAAAAAATGAATGTGTTTCTGTCAAAACCCCTTTCTCAGGAAATTCAGCACTAGGAGAATTTGGAAGGAGGCCTTCGTGTAACCAGGAATGTATGAGGAAGAAAGGCTATTATCTAATTTAATATGCATTATCTAATTTCATTTTAACCACCCATCTTCATATCTCAGATTAACTCCCTGTGTCACGCAGCTAGTAATTAGCAAGCTTGGTCTTGAACCCAGGTCTGTCTGGCTCCAGTATCTCAACTACTCTTCTCTACTTCTGCTTCCAGTAATGTTCGTCTCACCCTCCCAATAAGTTAGTAACTAGGTATTGTTAGCACCAGTTGACAAATGAGCAAACTGAAGCTCAGAATTTCATGGTGGCTAGTCCTGGTATTAGCAAGATTTGTGTATAGCTTTGTTTGATGACAGTTATGCCTATTCCTATAAGAACTGGCAATATAGGCTGGGGAGGAGCAGAAAAATAAACATTCTTATCTATAAAACCTATAAAACAAAGCAGTTCCTCTTGTTATTATTTATTTTCCCTTGCAAAACTAGCACAACACCAGGCATATAGGAGGAACATGTATAGGAGTACTTGTGGGTGCTTTATGATCTAAAGGAAAAAAATAACAGTATAGGAAAGATAGCTGCCTTCCTTTCTTATAAAAAAGTCTCAATCATGTATTTTCCTCTTTAAGGTCTCAGTTTTAAAGTCACCTCCTCAGAAAACCTTTTTCTGACCATCTCTTTAAGTATCCTCCCATGTGTCCTTCTTCTCCATTCCAGGAACTTGATTATTTCCCTTACAGGACTTTCCAGTCTTTCTCTCTCATAGATTGCCCATGAGGGCAAAGACCACCGGGGTCTTCAGAGATGTACCAAGAGTATCTAGCACAGTTTCTGCCTCACTGTAGGTGTTCAGATACTTGTGCAAGAAAAGGCCACCAAAACCAGCAAATATTGTATACTTTCTGCAGAACAATAATTTTCACATTTGAATAAAAGGAAAAATAGTCAGAAATGCCCACTATAGATGAAAATCATCTTATTGTACTATTGAACATGTATACGTCTTAAGCTTAATACAAACTCAAGCATATTGTTCTTTTAACCAAATATTTTTTACAAAGTAAACAAAACTAACAAATTGATAATTGAAGTTAACATTGGTGTTATTGACATTTTGGACTGTATAATTCTTGGTTGTGGGGGCTGTCCTTTGCATTGTGACACGTTTAGCAGCATACATGGTCTCTGCTCACTAGAGGCCAGTAATACCCCCTGAGTTATGACAACTAAACATAGCTCCAGCCATTACCAAATGTCCCTTGGGAGGCAAAAGTGCCCCTGATTACACTGATGTAATGTGACATATACTGTTGTTTTGCTGAAACTAAATTGCCAACATTGAGTTTGAATGACTTTGCTACAGATCTGGCTATTCTAATGTAGAGAATGTCTGTTCATATTACTGGGTTGTACCAAAAGGTATCAATAGCCGAAACCGGTTTGGCTCAGTGGATAGAGCGTCAGCCTGTGGACTGAAGGGTCCCGGGTTCGATTCCGGTCAGGGGCATGTACCTGGGTTGCAGGCACATCCCCAGTGGGGGGTGTGCAGGAGGCAGCTGATCGAAGTTTCTCTCTCATCAATGTTTCTAACTCTCTATCTCTCTCCCTTCCTCTCTGTAAAAAAATCAATAATATATATATTTTTTAAAAAGGTATTAATAACTGTTTTGGTATTGTTTGCTATTTTAGAATACTAGACCTTCAACTTTTCTAAAACTGTGCCAAAAATCACTGCTCAAAATGCCAATTTTAATGAAAGTATCACTTGATAACTAGGTAGAGCTGTCCTAATAATAAAAAATTGCTTGTATGCATTGAGTACACACTGTGTGCTTGGTATATGTTATTTACATGTAATAATTTTATTTCTGAGTATATACCCAAAAGAAATGAAAGCAGGGACTTGAACAGATATTTGTACACCCATGTTCATAGCAGTATTATTCAGAATAGCCAAAAGGTAGAAGCAACGCAGGTGTCTGTGAACAGATAAACAAAATGTGATGTGTATATATCCTATATAATAAAGAGGTAATATGCAAATTGACCCTCACACAAGATGGCCACCCCCATGTGGTCAAAGATGGCTGCCACAAGATGGCTGGCAGGGGAGGGCAGTTGGGGGCGACCAGGCCTTCAGGGGAGAGAGGGCACTTGTGGGGGGACCAAGCCTGCAGTGAAGGGCTGTTGGGGGCAATTGGGCCAGCAGGAGAGTAGTTAGGTGTCGATCAGGCTGTCAGGGGAGTAGTTAGGTGTCGATCAGGCTGTCAGGGGAGTGGTTAGGGGGTGATCAGGCTGGCAGGCAGGCGAGCAGTTGGGAGCCAGCAGTCCCGGATTGTGAGAGGGATGTCCAACTGCTGGTTTAGGCCCGATCCCACAGTAGGACATCCCCCGAGGAGTCCCAGATTGGAGAGGGTGCAAGCTGGACTGAGGGACACCCCTCCCCCCTCCCAGTGCACAAATTTCGTGCACTGGGCCTCTAGTAGGTATGTGTGTATACACACACACACACACAGGAATATTTTTCAGTCTTAAAAAGGAAAGAAATTCTGACACATACTACTGTATGGATGAAACTTGGAGACACTACTAAGTGAAATAAGTCTGTCACAAAGCACAAATATCGTATGATTCTACTTATTAGTGGTACTTAGAGTAGTCCAATTCATAGAGACAGGAAATGGAAGGGTGGTTGCCTGGATCTGTGGGGTGGGAGGATGGGGAGTCTTTGTACATGGGTACAGAGTATCAGTTTGGGAAAATGAAAATGTTCGGAGATGGGTGGATGGTGGTGGTGGTTGCACAACAATGTGAATGCACTTACTGCCAAGAACTGTACACTTAAAAACGGCTAAAATTGTCACTCTTATGTATATTTTGCCACAATTTATTTTGAAAATGTGGGTGGAATGAATACATTTTCCCACTACTTTTTTCTACTTGAACTGCTGTGTAACCTTATATAGCATACTGGGCTATCATTTAAATTAAAAATAAAAATATGTATACTAAATGTATATGCCCAGTTATAAAGTTGCTTTTACAGGTTATACTATGCTATATGTATTTACATTTTTATTGAAATGAAAACATGATTTAAAATTTCATAGAGAATTTCTAAATCCTAAGAATATGTTTGAGAAACCCCTGGAGTTTGCTAAACACTTTGCTAAAGACAACTTTGTTGCAACCAAGTAAAAAACTCCTATCTTTAAAGACCATGCCTGAAATATTGCATAAGAAACAGGGATAATAACTACCTCTGAGGAGAGGTTGACTTATTTTTAATGTACACCATTTTGTATTCTTTTTTGAATTCATGTTTGAATTCTTTACCAGGTGTTACCACTTATTCAAGTAAAGAATTTATTAGGTCAGGGTGGGAAACAGTACCTTTGTAGTGGTTTGGAAATACTTTTGTTATCCAGAACTTAACCAATCTTAAATGGCATCTTGAGGAAGGAAACACTAAGTAATATGAAGCATTTGAAGCACCTCAAAGACTGGCATGCAGTGAATCACAAGCATCAGTGTTTTCAGCCTGCTTGCTCTCCCACAGGTGTCACAGGACTTCCCGTTTCTCCATCCCAGTGAAACAAGTGTCCTGAATCGGCTCTGCCGGCTGGGCACAGACTATCTTCGCTTCACCGAGTTCATTGAACAGTACACAGGCCACGTGCAGCCGCAGGTAGGTTCCTGTTCTCAGGGAGTGTACACCTGCAGAGGGCGGGAGCTGTGTTAAGCTTTCAGGGAATCCACTGGTAATTCACGTGAAATAAGTCATCAAAAGTTATGAATTTCTCATCACTGGAATTACTCGAGTGAATGCCAGGGGACTGTACCTTACACAAGGGGAAAATATACACAGGGATTAATTAGGCAGATTGGTGTAAGAGCACATATGTTTTGCTTGAGTTTTAGAAGACCTGAATTAAATTATTTTGAGCTGGACCAGAGTTCCAATTCCAGAGGTGAAAACATGAAGTATTATTTCAAATTACTTTGACACTCTGCATCTAAATATCTTAGTCATGTTGAAGCAAGCAACTAAAGTCTTTCAGCTTCATTTTTTAAATTTGTAAATAAGAGTTAAAACAAAGAAGGTGCTTGGCACATAGTAAGTACTTAATAAATAGTATCCATTTTATGAATTAATTGAAAATCAATACAATGTAGAGGTCAAGGTTTTGTGCCCCACACCATCATTCACTGGCCATAGACTGCTCAGCAGTAACCTAATGCTCAGTAACTAAGGCCCTGTTTCCTTATCTATAAAATGGGGGTAATAGATAGTAAGTATCGCATAGGGTTGTAAAGATTAAACAAGGTAATTCATGGGAAATACCTGGTATGTAGTAGGCACTCAAATTTTTTGAAAGAGATTTTAAAGTTCTCTTTATTTTTAACAATCTGTAATTCTTGTCAATGGCAAGTAAAAAGACTGCCAAATTGCCTGACTGGTATGGTTCAGTGGTTGAGAATCAACCTATAAACCAGGAGTTCATGGTTTGATTCCCAGTCAGGACACAAGTCCAAGTTGTGGGCTCGATCCCCAGTAGGGGGCATGCAGGAGGCAGCCAATCAATGATTCTCATCATTGATGTTTTTATCTCTCCCTCTCTCTTCCTTTCTGAAATACATATATGACTACCGAATTGTGTGACTGATTCATTGATGACTATTTTCCATTTGAAAGAATGAGTCTGGTTGAGGGGAAAGGTGGGGACTTCTACAAAGGAAGTAGAACGATGCTTTTCTGGAATAACATAGTCAATACCCTCTGGCCTCTATTATATAAATTGGGTCAACTGATGGAGGTTGGCACCAATTCAGTGCCAGCAAGAATCCCCAATTTGGGGTGTGGTGAAGAAGGAAACGTTATTCAGTGCAATACAGCTCAATTGTGATACAGCCCAGCTGTGAGAGCTGCACAGCTATAGAACAGCCCTAGGCCTGGCCCCTCTGTGGCTAGACGGCTCTGCTCCTCAGTCGTCATTGCTCTGGTCGGTTCCACTCTACCCTGCCAAGACATCTTTGGTGTCATCAGTCTTCGTGGAAGGGGAAAGTGTAGACCTAGGTGGTTTGGCTCAGTGGATAAAGCATCAACTTGCAGACCCAAGGGTCCAGGGTTCAATTCCAGTCAAGGGCAGGTACTTTGGTTGTGGGCTCCTCCCTGGCTCCAGCCCTGGTTGGGACTCATGCAGGAGGCAGCCAATTGATGTGTTTCTCTCATACGGATGTTTATCTCTGTCTTCCACTCTCTCTAAGAAAAATACCCTAGGCTGAGGATTAACAACAACAAAAAAAGAGAAGGAAAAAAAAAAGAAAGGGAAGTGTGCTCACCCTGGCTGTGTAGCTCAGTAGCTTAGAGTGTCGTCCTGATACACCAGGGTTGTGAGTTCAATCCCAGGGGTCAGGGCACATATAAGAATTAACCAATACCTGGGGAGACCTCGAACACCACCTGGGACTCTACAGCCACACCGGCCAGGGACCAGCTGCCACGGCTGCGAACCCATGAACACTGAGACTCCAGCCTCCCTGGCCATAGGCTCCTAAAAAGTTTGTCCAGGGGGAGACAAAATGGTGGCTGAATAGATGGACAGGTCTGGCACCTCTCACGGAGCAGATAGGAGAAACAGCTGAATCGAATAACATCCACCTGGAATTGGCGAAGTAAACACAGCTGGAGAGGAAATCCGTGGACAGAAAGGTCAGAGCTAGCTGGAAAACTGGTGGGATCAGGGACCTGGGCTGGAGGGAGAATCGTGCACAGCCTGGACTGTGCTGAACCAACACCTCGTCCAGTAGGGACAAGGGTAGCACTCAACTGTGGAATGGTGGACACAGGGCTGCTGGCAGTGGGGGACTCTAGACCTAAGCCCACAGCCGTGGAAGGCTGTGCCCAGGAAGGCAGCCTGAAGTTCTGCACCAGCCATGCAGTGCTGGGAGGAGAAAAATACACAACAGTTCGATTACTCTGTCTTTATATTCTCCTTATTTTTACTGGCTACACCCAGGATCTTTCAATTACAAACACTTGCCATGGCTTCGGTGCAGGGGAAGGTGGTTTTGTGGAAGCTGGGGAAAAAATAGGGAGAGGTGATACAGAGGCCAGCTCTGGGACAGTCTGATCCTTCCAACCCTGAACAGACATTTTTCTCCTGGAGACCAGGCCCCTCCTAGCAGCGCAGCCACACCCAGCCTTGAGCTCAGTAGCAAAAGGAGTATTCGAAATACTCCCAGGGAGCCCTTGGAGTTGAGCGGCCATTTGGTCCCGGAAACTAATACAGAAACACGGCCACCTAAAGGTGGTGTCAGTAATAGATGCCTGTGTAAATAAAACTGAAAGCAGCAGAGTGGTCCCTCCTGGCTGACACTGAGGTGGTGGCATCTGACACAGAGGAGCTGTGGATCGCTGGGAGCTTCAACACGGTGCTGAGTGTCTAGCAGGAAGCTGTGACATGGCAGACAGAACAGTGGAGAGGGGTCTTAGACCAGTCCCCATGGGACATTAAATGCTCAGATGAAGCGAACCAACTTCACTTCACTTTTTTTTTTTAACTTCTACTTAAGAAGCTAAAAATTTTTTTCTTTCTTTGTTTTATTTTTTATTACTATTATTATCTTTGTTGTTGTTGTTTTGTTTTAGTGTTCTACATTCTATATTTTATTTTTTTATCATTACTTTACTATATCTCATTTTTCCTTTATGCCAACCATTTCTTCCTAACTTCACCCTTTTTCATCCTGTTTCTCTTCTCCTGTTCCTGCTTTAGCTTTTCTCTTCTCCTTTCATTTTACTCCTTGCTAAAAATTGATCTTCTTTATCTGCTTTATTGACACATTACTATTAAAGTAGTCTCTATTGGCTAACTCATATCTAATTTTCTCTCCCCTGCTCCAATTTCATGTACCCTTCTCTTTTCTCTTTCTTCGGTAGCCAGTTTTTTTCTTGTTGTTGCATGTTTGATAGTTCGTTAATTTGTTTTTTGTTTTTTATTTTATGCTTTTGTTTTTCCTCTCCTCGCTTGTTATCTTCTACTAATAGCTTAATTAGTTTCACTCACCAAACTCAAGCCTATCTGCTGTGTACTCCATTCTCCTTTTTCAAAAATAGATGAATATATAGATAGATTAAAGAGGGAAATTTTTAAAAATAAATTTATATATATTTTTGAACATATATTTTTAATTACTATTATTTTTTTTATTTTTTTTTATTGAGTACTTTCATTTTTACTTTTCTCCTTATAAACTCATTTTCTTCCTACCTCTTCTATACTGAATCGTGGCCATTCCCCCATTCATTTGGTCCCTTTATCTTACATTCTGGAAATAACCTCTGCCCCTTCAGATTCAGCTCCGCTCCTTTTTTCTTCTTTTTTTTCTGGGGGTTTGTTCTTTGCATTTTTTGGTTTAGTTGGTGGTTTTGTGGAGTTTTCTCCCCATACACACACATATATATATATATATATATATATATATATATATATATTTCCTTCTTCTCTTTTTTCTTTTCTCTTTCTTTCCCCTTCTTTTTTCTTCATTTTCTTTTCTTTCTTACCTTTTTTCCTTTTCTCAATATCATTTTTGTGCTCTTTTCTCTCCCCTAATTCTCTTTTTCTGGTGGTCACCTTTATTTGGGATTATCAGTGTCGTGAATACATTCGTGTTTTGTTCCCTGTGTCATGTCTTGTCGAGTTGTATTTTGTGCCTTTTGGTCAACGTGGTAGAGAGTGAGCCACATAGTCAGACACCCTGAAAGGAGTGAAAATACAGGGACAAAGAACTAACCCCCACACAAAAGAAAAGGAGGACTCACCGGAAAAGGAAGTAAATGAAATGGAGGCAAGCAATTTGTCAGAGAAAGAATTCAGAGCAGTGGTCATAAGGACACTGAAAAGGATGGAAGACAAATTCAACAACATGTGTAAGAATCAAGAGGAAATGAAGAAGAACCAAGAAGAAATGAAGAATGACATCGTTGCAATAAAGAACTCAGTGGAAAGCATCAACAGTAGACTAGAAGAAGCTGAGGACTGCATCAGTGAGCTAGAAGACAAGGTAGGAAAAAACACCCAAGCAGAGCAACAACTGGGGAAAAAAAAACTTTTAAAAGCAGGAGGAGAGCCTAAGGGAGCTTTAGGACAACACGGAACAAAACAACATCCACATAATAGTGGTGGCAAAAGGAGAGGGAACTGAGCAAGGAGTAGAAAATCTGTAAGAAATAATGACAGAAAACTTGCTGATATTGGGAAGAAAAAACTCACGCAAGTCCAAGAAGCTCACAGAGTCCCAAACAAGATGAACCCCAAAAGACTGACATCAAGACACATCATAATTAAAGTGGCAAGCACCAACAACAAAGAAGAATCAGAAAGGCTGCCAGAGAGAGACAGAAAGTTACCTACAAGAGATCTCCCATCAGACTACCAACTGATTTCTCAACAGAAATACATCAGGCCAGAAGGGAATGGAATGAAATATACAAAGTGATGCAAAGCAAGAGATTAAATCCAAGCATCCTATACCCAGCAAGGCTATCATTCAAAATTGAAGGTGAAATCAGGAGCTTCACAGACAAAAAAGGGCTAAGGGAGTTTATTACCACGAAACCAGCAATGCAAGAAATGCTAAAGGGACTGCTGTAAAAAGAAGAAATAGGAAGAGAAGAAAGAACACAGGTATAAAGAATAAAAATGGCAACAAACAAGTACCTATCAATAATAACCTTAAATGTAAATGGATTAAATGCTCCAATCAAAAAACATAGGGTAGCTGAATGGATAAGAAAACATAACCCATATATTTGCTGTCTACAAGAGACCCACCTCAAAACAAAGGACTCACACAGACTGATAGTGAAGGGGTAAAAAAAATTTTTCAGGTGAATGGAAATGAAAAAATACCAGGGTAGCAATACTTATATCTGACAAATTAGACCTCAAAGTGAAGGCCATAACAAGAGATAAGGAAGGCCACTTCATAATACTAAAGGGAGCAATTCAACAAGAGGATATAACTCTGGTAAACATATATGCACCCAATGCAGAAGCACCCAAATACAGTTAAAAAATCAGGAAGATATCAAGGGAAAGATCAACAGCAATACAGTCATAGTAGGGGACTTTAATACCCCATTGACACCACGGAATAAATCCTCTAAACGAAAAATTAGCAAAGAAACATCAATCCTAAATGACTCACTAGATCAGATGGACTTGATTGACATCTTCAGAACATTTCACCCCAAAGCTGCAGAATATCATCTTCTTAAGTGCACATGGGACATTTTCAAATATAGACCACATATTGGGGCACAGGCAAAGTCTCTTCAAATTCAAGAACATAAAAATCATGTCAAGAATCTCCTCAGACTACAGTGGCATAAAATTAGAAATCAACTACAATAAAAACGATTTAAAAAATCAAACACTTGGAGGCTAAATAGCATGCTATTAAACAATGACTGGGTTACCAAAGAGATCAAAGAAGAAATAAAAAGCATCCTGGCAACAAACAACAGTGAAAACACAACAATCCAAAATCTATGCAACACAGTGAAAGCAGTCTTGAGAGGGAAGTTCATAGCTCTACAGACCTACCCAAAAAAAAAAAACAAGAAAAAATGATAATAAATTATCTAACTCTATAACTCAATGAATTAGAGAGCAACAAGAAAAGCCCAGAGTAAGCAGAAGGAAGGAAATAATAAATATCAGAGCGGAGATAAATGACAAAGAGACCAAAACAAACAAACAAAAAACAACAACAACACAAAAGATCACTAAAACCAAGAGCTGGTTCTTTGAAGGGATAAACAAAATTGATGAACCTCTAGCCAGGCTCACCAATCTGGAAGAATAAAAAAATCTTAATAGGCCAATAACTACCGAAGAAATTGAAACAGTAATCAAAAATCTTCCAGAAAACAAAAGCCCTCATCTGGACAGCTTTACAGGGGAGTTCTACCCTGCATTCAGAGAAGAACTAAAATTTATCCTCCTCAGACTGTTCCAAAAAATTCAAGAAGGCACACTTCCAGGCTCTTTATATGAAGCCAGCATTACCCCAATCCCCAAACCAGATAAAGACACCACAAAAAAAGAGAACTACAGGCCAATATCCCTGATGAACATAGATGCTAAAATCCTCAACAAAATTCTAGCAAATCAGATCATTAGATCATACACCATGATCAAGTGGGATTTATTCCGGGGATGCAAGGATGGTACAGTATTAGCAAATCAATAAATGTGATACATCACATAAACAAATTGAGAGACAAAAATCACATAATCATATCAATTGATGCAGAAAAAGCATTTGACAAAATCCAGCACCCTTTCTTGATAAAAACTCTCAGCAGAGTTGGAGTAGAGGGATCATACCTCAACGTAATAAATGCCTTATATGACAAACCTACAGCCAACATCATACTCAATGGGCAAAAACTAAAACTATTTCCCCTAAGAACAGGAACAAGACAGGGATGCCCACTCTCACCACTCCTGTTCAATATAGTACTGGAAGTGCTAGCCATAGTGATCAGACAAGAAGAAGAAATAAAAGGCATCCAAATTGGAAAAGAAGAAGTAAAACTGTTCTTATTCACAGATGACATGATATTGTATATAGAAAACCCCAAAGACTCCATCAAAAAACTACTAGACCTAATAAATGAATTCAGCAATATAGCAGAATACAAAATCAACACCAAGAAATCTATGGCTTTTTTATACACCAACAATGAACTCAGAGAAAGAGAAACTAAAAAAACAATCCTATTTACCATTGCAACAAAAAATTTAAGATACCTAGGAATAAACTTAACTAAGGAGGTAAAAGACCTGTACTCGGAAAACTACAGAACATTGAAAGGTAAAGGAAGACATAAACAAATGGAAGAATATACTGTGTTAATGGATTGGTAGAATCAACATCATTAAAATGTCCATAGTACCCAAAGCAATCTATAGATTTAATGCAATCCCCATTAAAATACCAACGGCATACTTTACAGACCTAGAACAAACTCTCCAAAAGTTCATTTGGAATAAAACAAAAAAACCGAATAGCCACAGCAATCCTGAGAAAGAAGAACAAAGTTGGAGGGATCATAATACCAGATATCAAGTTATATTACAAAGCCCCAGTTCTCAGAATTGCCCGGTACTGGCACAAGAACAGACATATAAACCAATGGAACAGAACAGAGAACCCAGAAATAGACCCAAGCCATTATACTCAATTAATATTTGACAAAGGAGGCAAGAGCATACAATGGGGTCAAGACAGTCTCTTCAATAAATGGTGCTGGGAAAATTGGTCAGATACATGCAAAAAGAAAATGAAACTAGTCCACCAACTTACACCATACACAAAAACAAACTCAAAATGGTTAAAGGTCTTTAATGTATAACGGGAAACCATAAAAATCTTAGAAGACTCCATAGGCAGCAAAATATCAGACATACTGTATGTTGTAGCAATATCTTTACCGATACAGCTCCTAGGGCAATGGAAACTAGGGAGAAAATGGGACTATATCAAAACAAAAAGCTTCTACACAGCAAAAGAAACCATCAACAAAACAACAAGAAAGCCCAATGCATGGGAGAACATATTTGCCAATGCTATTTCAGATAAGGTTTTAATCTCCAAAATTTACAGCGAATTCATACAACTTAACAAAAGGAAGATAAACAATCCAATCAAAATATGGGCAACAGACCTAAATATATACTTTTCAAAAGAGGACATAAGGAGGGCTGAGAGACATATGAAAACATGCTCAAAGTCATTAATCATCCAAGAGATGCAAATCAAAACAACAATGAGTTACCATCTCACACCTGTCAGAATGGCTATCATCAACAAACGACAAGTGCTGGAGAGGATGTGGAGAAAAAGGAACCGTCCTTCACTGTTGGTGGGAATGCAGACTGGTGCAGCCACTGTGGAAAACAGTATGGCGTTTCCTCAAAAAATTAAAAATGGAACTCCCATTTGACCCAGTAATTCCACTTCTAGAAACATATCCCAAGAAAACAGAAACACCAATCAGAAAGGATATATGCACCCCTATGTTCATAGCAGCACAATTCACCATAGATAAGATTTGGAAACTGCCTAAATGCCCATCAGCAGATGAGTGGGTTAAAAAACTGTGGCTCATCTACACAATGGAATATTATGCTGCTATAAAAAAGAAGGAACTTTTACCATTTGCAACAGCATGGATGGAACTGGAGAGCATTATGCTAAGCGAAATAAGCCAGTTGGAGAAAGATAAATACCACATGATCTCACTCATTTGTGGAATATAATGCACAACATAAACTGATGAACAAAAATGGATCCAGAGACAAGATGGCACTGAGCAGACTGTCCAACCTCAGGGAGGGGGGGGGGGTAGAAATCAACCAAAGGACTTGTATGCATGCATATTAGCATGACCAATGGACACAGACACTGGGGTGGTGAGGGCTTGACCTCAGTGGTGGGGGTGGTTAATCAGGGGAAAAAGGAGACATGTAATACTTTAAACAATAAAAAAATCAAAAGAAGAATAACATGTGAAAATTATGTGAAATTCAAATTTCAGCCTCATAAAGTTGTGGAACACAGAAAAAAAAAAGGATCAACCAATGAATGCATAAATACTTGGAGCAACAAATGGATGTATCTCTCCCTCCTTTCTCCTCTTTCCCTTCCTCTCTATAATCAATCAATCAATTAATAAATACTTTTTTAAAAATTCCCTTTAAAGAAAGTATGCTCTATGAGCCAGAGGGGAGCTGGCTTATAAGGACAGAAGTCCCTGTCCCTGGTCACTGATGGTTCATCTTCATGCAAATGAAGGCTCTGAATCCTCACAATTCAATTGGCCCAAAAAGTACTGTCCTGATTGGTCAGAACAGAGCCACTCTGATTGGATAGGGAAAGCCTCAATTCTATTGGTTGAAATAGGATTCCAGGACCCTTTTGTAAGGGCTGGCTCAGATGGCAGAAATACAGTGCAGGTAGGCAGTTTAGCTCAGGCTTCCTTGGAAGTGCAGTTTGCATGAAGCCCCTGTGTAGAAATGGCTGCTAGGTTCTGATTTTTGTTATTGTTGTTGTTTTTTAAATTTGAGCCCACTTAGTCACCAGGAGCCCTTCTTGTAGATGTCTTTTTTCCTAGGGGTTCACAGGTGGTAATCTGTGGGGCAAAAAAGTTGGAGGATAATGCCTTATGTTTTCATCTCTGGGACAGAGTTTCTGGTTCACTTAAACTGAATTTATTGCAGGGAAAAGACATAAGCTAAACATGAGTTTAAAATCCAATCAATGGTAGTTTGCTTTGAGATCATATTAAGAGAGTATACTTAATTATCAAAGTTGGAATCTATACATATCACATTAACTATATTAAGACTATTATATTAATTATATTATTAATATAATATAGCTGTACATTATTAATATTAAGAATATTGATTTTTTTGTATATAACACCTAAAAGAAAAAAATCTGTTCTACATTCGTGTGACTATGTGGATTTCATCTTATATGATATGTGAATTCCTACTTTCCCAGTTCTAAACATGTTGGTGGTACCTCTTTTTTTGGAAAAGTATACTCATTTTCTCTTTTATTTTGTAATAAATGAAGACATTCAGTTATCTGGAATGACACAAGATCAAAACAAAATTGATTGGTTGCAAGCCATTTCACCCTGTGCCAATGCTATTCTTAGAGTTGTGAACATTTACATCCAGGAACTACTAGTATCCTTTGCAGCATCCTCTGGTTGCACTGTACCTTATAATCCCTGAGCCCAAGCTTCCTACCACATTTTTGCTGAATTCTGTTCTTGTACCTACCACCACCAGAGTCCAATTACCCAGATTAGTACATAGCCATAGAGGCTAGTCATTGTGACCTCTAGTCAACTGTTAACCACAATTTCTCATATAGAACTATACAAGAAGGCCTTACAAAAAATTGCAGATTTCCTGAAAGACAAGCATATTTGTAAATAGCCTCTTAGTGAGAGTCTTATAACTCCCCTTGTTGGCTATAAGATTCATGTTCAGATGAGTTGCCATACTAGGCAGGAGAAGGGATGTTAGAACAGGATTGAGATCATTTTACTTATTTAGTAAATACAGGGTGTCCCCAAAATTGTATATACATTTTAACAGCTGATAGCTCAATTGATGTTACTTTATTTTCAGATTTAACTTATTGGAATTAATAATTATTCAGAGTGTGTATACATTTTTTGAGACACCCTGTATTTCCCTCTGTGTTCAAAGAACTGTGCTAGGAGCTAAAACACAAAGATGAATAAAATGTGGGACCTTGTTTCATGAAGCTTTTGGTCTAGTGACAAAAGTACAATTCCAGCACTAAAAGATGCTATGAAAACAACAAAGGGGGAAGCTGTTGACTTCCTGGGGAGAGTTAGGAATGGCTTTACAGAGAAGAAATGCTTGAGTTGGATCCTGTAGGAAGAGTAGGTATTTTCCCAAGGATGAGTATACAGCCCTGTCCGGTGTGCTCAGTGGTCAGAGTGTCAGCCTGCACACTGAAGGGTCAAGGGTTCAATTCCCAACCAAGGGCATGTACCTAGGTTGGAGGTTTGATCCCTAGCCCTGACCAGGGGTGCATATGGGAAGCAATCTCTCTCTCTCTCTCTCTCTCTCTCTCTCTCATACACACACACACACACACACACACACACACTTTCCCTTCTATGATCTCTAAAAGTCGATGGAAAAAATTGATGATTAACAAAAAGAAAGAAAAAAGATGAATATACAGTTATAAGTAGAACACATCCAAATTCACAGGACTAAGAAATAGAAACAAGGCACATTTGGTGACCTGTGGGTAGTTTGGAAATGAGGATGTGAAGTTTAACACACACAGTAAAATAATTTTGCAGAGAGGTAAGGGCCAGAATGCAGAAGTCATTGCATGCCATGTAGGGGAGTTTAAATATTATTCTGGACAGTGGTAAACCGCCAAAAGGCTTTAAGCTGCAACTTATAGGGTTAAAATTGAGTTGTAGAAAAATCTCCACTAACAATATAGAGTATCACCTGGTTGTAACATCTGAGCTGCTTGGGAAATTAAAATACCACATTTTAAAAAGGTCAGAACTCAAAATCTGTCTTTTCAGTTGGGCTTTCCTCTCGCTGAAGCACCTCTTTGATATGAAATTACTTAAGCAAAAACAATACCACTAGTAAAGGGTAATGTCCTCAGGTTTCAGGGTCTGAGCTAAGAGTTGATTTCTCTTTGATTTCAGGATCACCATCCATCTCAGCAGGGCCAAGGTGGGTTACATGGAATCTATCTCAGGGCCTTCTGCACAGGTCTGGACTCAGTTTTGCAGCCTTATCGACAAGCACTGCTTGATTTGGAACAAGAGGTGAGAGGGGAGATATGGGAACAACACCTATGGGACAGAAGAGTAGGGCATGTTTATGAATTTGAAATGCCTTTTGATATAGTCAGGTGGTCAGGAGTAAGCTATTTTCTACATGGCTGGAGAGTACAGTGTATTCTCCGTGATTGTCCAAGCCATGATCAAAATGGCGTGCAGCTCATGGAAAAGGTTCCTGAGTAAGAAGAGCCCTAGCTTTGATTTTATTATCACCTGAAAATCAGAATTAATAATCTTTTATAATGCATCAATTCTTAGTGTTAGTTTTAGCCTAAAACTAACACTAAGCCCATTCTTAGATTTCGTTCTAGTTTTCATAGGTCAAATAGATTTGAGATATTTTGTATGGAGCTCTAATCACAGTGTTTCTTGTTGCAGTTCCTGGCTGACCCCCATCTCTCCATATCACATGTCAATTACTCCTTAGATCAGGTATGCTGCTCAAATAACAAAATGCCTTGGAATCTGTTGATATTGTTAAAATAATCCAACTTGTGAAATTTTTTGAGAACTTTTTTCCTTCTCAATGAAAATAGCCCAACATTTTATATTTTGTATGCTTTCCTAGATCAGAACTGTTTGAAAGCTCCAAATTTAGTTAAAACTTAATGTCTGATATTAATGCTCTAAATTGACCTCAACATTAACAGTTTTGCTAGTTTCAGAAATAGAAACTGCTTCTATCTGCCATTCTCTTACTATCTGCCACCAACCCCATATCAAGTTGCCTTAAGATATTGGATCTTGCCCTAGCCAGTTTGGCTCAGTGGATAGATCATCAGCCTGGGGACTGAAAGGTCCCAGATTTGATTCCCATAAATTGGTTGCAGGCTCAATCCTGGCCCTTGCTGGGGCGCGTGCAGGAGGCAATCAATGTGTGTCTCTCACATCGATGTTTCATTCTCTCTGTCACTCCCCCTCCTTTCCACTCTCTCTAAAAGTCAATGGAAAGATATCCTTGGGTGAGGATTAACAAAAAAATAAAAAAGATATTGGATCTTGGCTGCTCTATGGTATTGCCATCTTTGTTAAGTGGGATTATTTAGAAACAAAAGCATTTCCTGAAGTAATTTTTTTCCTTGTATTTGATTATAGACCCTCCTAATTATTCTCTACTTTGCAGTTCCAGCTCCTTTTTCCCTCTGTGATGGTTGTAGTAGAGCAAATTAAAAGTCAAAAGGTGAGAACTATTCTTTTTCCTTTTGCTCCACTAAGCACCAAGTAAATATTCTTAATTAATTTTGCCTTACATTCTTTTTTGAAGACTCTAGATTTTAGTAGTTTGTATGTATGTATGTATATGTATATATAACAATATCCACTTAGGTATTATGCTAAGTGTCAGGAATGCAAAAATAAACTATGATCTTGCCCTTCTGGTCCAGAGATGGGGGAAATGTTAATAGACATACTCAAGAATGCTGTTGAATAAGAGAATAATACTATGAATATTTGGAGGTGGGCGCTTTTGCACTAAGGATTTAAAACTATTGTTAAGGAGAAGCTAAAAGTTAATTCTTAGAAAAAAAGAAGGCAATAGTTTCTTGTTAGGGTGTTGACAGTTTTATGAAAATTAGGCCATTGGGTAAAATCCACATGCTTATTACTTATTAAATATGCCTATTCTTTTTTTTTTTTAAGTATTACGAATAGTAGTACATATGTCTCCTTTTTTTTCCCCCCCTTGACCTCCCCCCGGCCTCCCCTACCCCCCAGTACATGCCTTCACCTGCCCGCCCTCCCCCTGCCCAGTGTCTTGTATCCATTGGTTATGCTTATATGCATGCGTACAAGTCTCTTACAGCCCCCCTCACCCAACCTCCCCTGTCTTCCCGATGTAGTTTGACTGTCTATTCAATGCTTCTTTGCCTCTGTATCTTTTTCCCACCATTTCTTTCCTTTAAAAAATTTTGCTTCTGCAGACTAGAAATAAACATATAATAACAAAACAAAAAAAATGTTTGAGTCCCAATTTCAACGTCCAACAGTTCTGAGTCCCCGTTTCAATGTCTAACAGTTCCTTATGTGTACATGTCAGCAATGATATCTGGATGGTGGGCACATGGTGGCAATGCAGGTCCGACCCTCTCTAAATATGCCTATTCTTATCACAAGTTTTCATCAAGTGCACTGAAAAGTAAGGGTTCCCAATGTCAGGAGAATGTCTTTTCTAGGCAACATCAATAATTCTGAAGAGATTTCACATTAGAAGAAGAATTTACAAATGGATTAAATGTGTTTATTTAGCTTATTCATGTTTTTAAGCTGTTATATTTGTGCCTTGCCTTATTAGGAGTGCTCACCTTGATGAATATAACTAGTTAGCCAGCTAATTTGCCCAGTTTCTACTTCGTTTTTTTACCTTGTGAGTACAGAAATTTATATTTTGCTGCATTCACTCTGTGCTAGCAAAGCCAGTAGGGGAGGTGCTCTTTGGTCTCATCATATAACATCGAGCTTTTATTAGGCACTTGCTGTGTACCAGGCACTGTGCTAAGTATTTCACATATATTCTGTCCTCTAAGGGGTCAAATAGGTTAAGGAACTGTCTGGGGTCACACAGATGGTAAGAAATGGTAGAGCTAGACCATAAGCCTATGTCTGTCTGACTCCAAAGACTATGACCTTCTGCACTCTACTAATCTATCTCCCAGATTGGAGGGCACCTTCTCAGTGACTGGATTTAGTGTAAGCATTCCATGTCTACCTGCACATTTCAGTTGACTTCCAGCTTCCATTGGCCACAGGAAGGAGAGTGGAAAATGAGCAGAGGGATTGCAGATGGGCGAGCCTTCCTTCCTGCCAGGGGGGTGGTAGAGAAGCTAGTGTTCTATGGCTCCACCCAGTGAAAAATGGAGATGGTCAAGAACATGAGCTGGGGTGAGACTGGGGATGATTGTAGACAAGCAAAAGGGATCCTTTTAGAATGATGGAAATATTATGAAAGTGGATTATCATCATTGGTTGCACAATGCTCTAAATTTACTAAAAATTGTTGAATAGTACACTTAAAATGGGTGAATTTTATGTTATGTAAATTATTTATCAATAAAGCAGTGTTGTTTTTTTTTTAAAAAAAGAGAAAGCCAGAGAGCATAGAAAGAGGGAGCAGATTTTTAGAAAAGTGTATACTTTATAAGTAGTATAAATTAGGCCTTAATCTGAAAGAGATTTCTTTACCTCTTTGCTTGGAATTTCAACTCAATGTTTCTGGTTTCTCTAGTGCAGTACTTCTCAAAATTCATTGTGCATTGTGCATTATAATCACCTGAAGCAAATTGTTAAAACCAAGTTGCTGGGCCCTACGCCAGAGAGTCTGATTCAGGAGGCCTGGAGTAGAGCCCAAGAATTTGCATTTCTTATAAGTTCCTAGGCAATGCTGCTGCTCCTTGAGGTGGGGCCAAATGGAGAGGAGTAGGGAGGCTGTAGAATCCGTACTTAGAGAATAACTATTATGATATTCTGATTTATAATAAATACATATTTGGTCTTCATATCGTTTGTTGTGCCATGCTCAGCACAGCCAGGGTGAACCTGAGGGGTGGGGGGTGTGCGGGGGAAGGATTAAAGAAGACAAACAAGAGAATAAAGCTGGGGCTAGGTAGGATGCTGTTCTCGGATGGAGAGACAATGCCACAACCTGCAAGCCGAGTCTTTATTTTATAGACAGATTCCACAAGGCAAAGTAAGGGCATGGTCAAGAAGATATTTACAATGTTCTCCTGGGTTTCGAATCTACTCAATTACATGCACCTGAACTCTGTCAAGCTTTGTTTTGGTAGCACTTGCTGCACCTCCCTAAGCCTGTACCACTTAGCCACCTGGGACCACAGGTTCGGACCATAAGGTAAAGCTTACAACTGTAGCCTTTGGCTATAATGGTGCTTGGAGGGCTTGCACATGGCTTTGCCACGAGAGGACCCTGCCCTCTCATTAGTCCGAGGCTTGAACCTGTTGAAATGCTGTAGCCGCTCTCCACAGTTTGTGGCACAAAGCTCCTAAAACCCTTGGAATTTCCTAAGTGATAAGAGTGATAAAGGTGTCTTGATATTCATAAGAAACCCGTATCAACCTCACCTGAGTTGTTTTAAATTGTGTATTTTTTAAATCCTCACCTGAGGAGATTTTTTTCTATTGATTTCTAGAGAAAGTAGAAGGGAGGAAGGAGGGGGAAGAGAGAGAGAGAAACTTGGGTGTGAGAGAGACACATTGATTGGCTGCCTCCTGCACATGCCCCTACCAGGGCCTGGGAAAATGCAACTGAAGTACATGCCTTTGACCAGAAATTGACCCTTTGGTTCTCAGGCCAACACTCTAACCACTGAGCAAAGGTTGGTTGTTTTTGTGGGTTTTTAAAAAATATTTATAAACTAGAGGCCTGGTGCACAAAATTTGTGCACAGGGGAGAGGGTGTATTGGCCTGCACCCTCCCCAATACAGGATCCCTCTCACAATCCAGAACCACTGGCTCCTAACTACTCACCTGCCTGCCTGCCTGATGCTCCTAACTGCTCTCCCCTGCCAGCCTGATCCCCCTAACTGTTCTCCCCTGCCGACCTGGTCCCCCTAACTGCTCTCCCCTCCTGGCCTTGATCGCTCTAACTGCCTAACTGCTCTCCCCTCCTGGCCTGATCCCCCAAGCTGCCTATCTGCTCTCCCCTCCTGGCCTGATCACCCTAACTGCCTATCTGCTCTCCCCTCCTGGCCTGATCCCCCAAGCTGCCTAACTGCTCTCTCCTCCTGGCCTGATCCCTCTAACTGCCTAACTGCCACCTTCTCCCTTCTCCTATGGCACCAGCCTTCTCACCTTCTCCCTTCTCGCAGGGTACTGGCCTTCTCCCTTCTCCCACGGCTCTGGCCTTCTCATCTTCTTCCTTCTGCCTTCTCCCGTGGCACCAGCCTTCTCACCTTCTCCTGTGGTGCCGCCTTCTCCCTTTTCCCACAGCCTGCTGATCAGTCCCTTGTTACTGTGACGGTGTCCTGACTAATTTGCATATTACCCTATTATAAGTATAGATTGATTGGGGTGACATTGGCTGAACATATAGGTTTCAGGTATGGGTTTCTAAGTTACAAGATCTGTATATTGTACTGTGTGCCCACCACCCAAAGTCAAACTTCTCCTTTCACGTTATATTAGGTCCTCCTTCTTTCCCCACCCCCTCCCCTCTAGCAACCACCACACTGCTGTTTGTGTTCATGAGTTTCAGTTTTATATCCCACATATGAATGAAATCACATGGTTCTTAGCTTTTTCTGATTAACTTATTTCACTTAGCATAATGTGTTCTCAAGGTCCATCCATGTTGCAAATGGTGCTATTTCATCCTTTCTCGTGGCCGAGTAGTACTCCGTTGTGTATGTGTACCACCTCTTCTTTATCCAGTCCTCTATCGCAGTTGTTTCCATGTCTTGGCCACTGTAAATACTGCTGCAGTGAACATAGGGGTGCATATATCTTTGCAAATACATGATTTCGAATTTTTCAGGTATATACTCAGGAGAGGGATTGCTGGGTCATATGGTAGCTCTATTCTTAATTTTTTGAGGAATCGCCAGACTGCTTTCCATAGTAGTTGTACCAGTCTACATTCCCACCAGCAGTGAATGAGGGTTCTTTTTTCCACAACCGCTCCAACACTTGTTCTTGTTTTATTGTTGATAATGGCCACTCTGACAGGCTCACCTGCATTGTTAACGAGGGGACTTTTGCCCAGCACTTAAGGATATGGGCTGGTTGCCAGGGGAACCAACCACGTGATTGGAGAGTTGGAACTTTCAGTCCCACCCCCAACCTTTGGGGAGTGGGGGCTGGGAGAGCCTGGAAATTGAGCTCAATCACCTGTGCCTGATGATTTAATCAATGGTGCCTGTGTGGAGAAACCTCCATAAAAACCCAAGAGGACGGGATTCTAAGGCCTTCCAGGTTGGTGAACCAGAACGATTCCACGTGCCACCATGCAGGGCCCAAACTCCCTGGGGACAGACACTCCTTTTTTGGAACCTCATCCTATGTATCTCCATCTGGCTGTTGATTCATATCCTTTCATATCCTTGGTGAAAAAAAAACAAAAACTGTAATCTAGTGAGTAACTGGGTTTCCTGAGCTCTGTGAGCCACTCTAGCAGATTCATTGAGCCCAAGGAGGGTGTCATGGGAACTTCCGATGTATAGCCAGTTAAAAGCACAGCAACAACTGGGCTTGTGATTGGCTTCTGAAATGGAGGGTGGTCTTAGGGGACTGAGCCCTTAATCTGTGGAGTCTAATGCCATCTCAGAGTAGAGTCAGAATAAAGTAAAAATGTAGGACACCCCAGCTGGTGTCTGAGAATTGCTTTGTGATGTGGGGAAAACCCCACACACATTGGAATTGTAGTCAGAATCGAACTATACCTGGATCTTATGATCAACTTATCCCCATTCTCTACTTGAGTATACCCTCTGGATTGAATGCAGAATATGAGTTTGTGCTACATGAACTACTGAAATGGAATCCAGACTGAAAAGGCTGTGTTTTCCACAGATTCATGGTTGTCAGATCCTGGAAACAGTGCACAAGCACAGCTGTGGAGGTTTGCCTCCTGTTCGAAGTGCACTAGAAAAGTAAGTCGTGGTTCAGCTGGGGGTGGGGCAGGTGGGTGGTCAAGTGACTGACCCCATGGGATTTGTTTTCAGGTCATCTCAGGTTTCCCTCTGCAGAAAGGCATGACCAGGAGAGTAAAGACCCATGAGCAGAGGAGCCCATGTAATCCTTTTGATGGCTCAGAAATTGCAAAAAGATGGTTATAAAGTGTTGAGTATCAAAACTAGATGTCCTTGAGGCAACACTTCTAATTTTTGGATCTCATCATCCTGGGAGAATTTCCATGACCTGTGCCGGATAATGCCTAGCTATGTCTAAATGTGTGTATTTTGACTAGCTGGTATTTTTCACATCAAGGTCCTTAAAAATGTTTATACTTTGTAATCCCATAATACCACTTTTAGGAATTTTATTCTAAGAAATGTATTCAAAAGAAAATAACCATATGCACAAACATTATTCGTTGCAATATTGCATACCATATCAAGAAATTAGAAAATTACCAGCAGCAGAGGAAAGCTAAAGATATATTCTCTTGATAGACTATAATGCCATTAACACTATACATACTATAAAAACACGTAAAAATATTTTTATAGCACTAATTGAAAAAAGGATGCAAAAATAAGTCTTATGATTACAACTATATTAAATGTATATGGAGTTTCATGAAAGACTGCTCATTTGACTCGTATCCTATTCCCCTTTTCTTCCTCATTTCTTAAAAAGAGGGTGTGGAAAAAAGAGGGTGTGGAACTTCCGATGTATCATTGATCGAAATACTAGAAATCAATGATCTCTGAGGTGCCTCCCAACTCTTAACAATTCCACTTTAACCACTACACAAGAAAGTCCTCAGAAGAGCAGGAAAATTTCCAGAATATGTTTTAGGGACTTAATTCTCTATTACTGTGCCTTTTTTCCCTAATAAAATAAATTAATTTTGATTGTAGAAAATACAGACATGCAAAGAGAAGAAATAGAAGTCACTTGTTTTTGTAGTCCCTTGAGACACCCAATTCAACTTTTGGTGTATATCCTCTCTAGTTTCTTTTTGTATAAACATAATATATAGTTGTATGCATTGAATATAATATCTATCTAGATAACTAGAGGCCTGGTGCACAAAATTCGTGCATGGGTAGGGTCCCTAGGCTGGCTGGCAATCAGTGCTGACCAGCGGGGTGATTGGGGGGGAGGGCCCTGCTGGCACCAGCCTGGTGCCACCCACTTGCCATCCCCACCCCCACCGCCGGCCGCTGCCAGTCGCCTCCTTCGGGGCAACCTGCGGGGCAGTCGGGACGGGGGCGGGGGAGGGGCCCACTGGCACCCGCCTTGGCCAGCCTGGCGCCGCCTGCTCACAGGCCCCGGCTCTGGCTAGGGCTGTGGTCAGCAAACTGCGGCCCGAGAGCCACACGCAGCTCTTTGGACCCTTGAGTGTGGCTCTTCCACAAGATACCACGGCCTGGGCAAATCTATTTTTTTTTTAAATAAATCTTTATTGTTCAGATTATTACAGGTGTTCCTCTATTTTTTCCCCCATAGCTCCCCTCCACCTGATTCCCCACCCCACCCCATGCCCTTACCCCCCGCCACTGTCTTCATCCATAGGAGTAAGATTTTTGTCCAATCTCTTCCCCCACCCCTCACACCTGCTTCCCCTGAGAGTCGTCAGTCCACTCCCTTTCTATGTCCCTGATTCTATTATATTCACCAGTCCATTCTGTCCTTCAGATTTTTTATTCACTTGATTTTTAGATTCACTTGTTGGTAGGTATGTATTTGATGTCATTTTGTTGTTCATAATTTTTATCTTTACCTTTTTCTTCTTCTTCCTCTTCTTAAAGAATACCTTTCAGCATTTCATGTAATCCTGGTTTGGTGGTGATGAACTCCTTTAGCTTTTTCTTGTCTGTGAAGCTCTTTATCTGACCTTCAACTCTGAATGATAGCTTTGCTGGGTAGAGTAATCTTGGTTGTAGGTTCTTGCTGTTCATCACTTTGAATATTTCTTGCCACTCCCTTCTGGCCTGCATAGTTTCTGTTGAGAAATCAGCTGACAGTCGTATGGGTACTCCCTTGAAGGTAATTAACTGTTTTTCTCTTGCTGCTTTTAATATTCTCTCTTTGTCTTTTGCCCTTGGCATTTTAATTATGATGTGTCTTGGTGTGGTCCTCTTTGGATTCCTCTTGTATGGGGTTCTGTGCGCTTCCTGAACTTGTAAGTCTATTTCTTTCACCAGGTAGGGAAAGTTTTCTGTCATTATTTCTTCTAATAGGTTTTCAATATTTTGCTCTCTCCCTTCTTCTGGCACCCCAAAAATTTGGATGTTGGTTCGCTTAAAGTTGTCCCAGAGGCTCCTTACACTATCTACATATTTTTGGATTCTTTTTTCTTTTTGTTTTTCTGGTTGGATGTTTTTTGTTTCCACATATTTCAGATCTTTGGTTTGATTCTTGGGGTACGTTGATCTACAGTTGAGTTTCTGTATATTCTTTATTTCAGACAGTGTATGCTTCATTTCTGACTGATCCTTTTCCATTTTTTTGGCATTCTCATTAAGCTCCTTGAAGGTCTCATCAAGTTTCTCAGCGGTTTTAAGAAGATTCTTGAGTAACCTTATAAATGTGGTTCTGAACTCTATGTCATCCAGTAGTTTGCTTTCCTCCGTTTCTTTCATTCGTGACATGTTTCTTTGTCTCCACATTTTGGCTGCTTCCCTGTGTTGATGGAGTAGCTTTGTGTGGTAGGTGACCTATAGGGGGCAGTAGCTCAGCCTCCTCAATCACCTGATGTGGACGCTCTTGGTACACCCCTTTGTGGGCTGAGTGCAAAGACTTGGTGTAGTTAAGCCTTAATTGCTGTTGGTATACTGGGAGGAATTGACCTCCAGGCCAATTAGCTGTGAGCACTCCCTGTGTCTATAATGGAAGAACTGCTGCGCTGAAGACACACTTATGGGGCAGGACTTGTTTCAGTGGGGCTTTGGTGCTCACTGAGTCTGCCTCTTGAATGTGTCACTTATGGATGTGAGGAGTTGAAATCTGGTGTCTCACTCTGACCACTAGGTACACTGGCTTCTGGATCTCCAATGGGGTGCAGGTCAGCTACTGTCTGAGGCCACCCAGCAGGAGCTACAGTGAGAGCTACAGTTTTCTCCTCTTTGCTTGTGGTTTGGAGGTTTTGGAGCTGTCTGACCCGGGCTGCAAGTTTGCTAGGTTAAGCTGCGATAGGGCAGGGCTTTCTTATGCTAAATACACTGCTTGGAGCTTGGGTGGATTTGTAGGTTGTGCAGGGCGGGGTCTCAGGGTGTCACTAGGCTAGGACGTAGCAAACAGCAATGGCTGCTAGTTAGCCGGCTCTGTGTCCCCGATGGCGTCCCGGAGTCCTGTGCCCCAGCGCAGTAAACAATTATTCCTGCGCGCAGCTCTGCAAGCAAGCCACCCTCACTGGCAGACAGTCCAGCTTCTCCCCGTAGGAGTTTGGGTCCCCCGCGTCTCCCCAGAAACTGTATTTCAGAGTAGTCGGGGGCTTGTCTCCCTTCGGGTTGAAAAAAGCAACGCCCGCCGCCAGCCCGGATCACGCGCCTCCGTACCTCAGCTTTTCAGCGCTCGTGCACGTCTCAATGCTCTTTTCTCTTTCCTTCTAGTTGTAGAACTTCCACTCAGCCAGCTTTCCCATGGTTCTGGGTGATAGACGTTTTGTCTTTTAGTTGAATTTTTGAAATTGTTGTGCGAGGCAGCAGTTTAGGTGTTTACCTACGCCGCCACCTTGGATTCTCTCTTTCTGGGCAAGTCTATTTTGAAGAAGTGGCGTTAGAAGAAGTTTAAGTTTAAAAAAAATTTGGCTCTCAAAAGAAATTTCAATTGTTGTACTATTGACTAATGAGTTTGCTGACCACTGGCCTAGGGGAAGCTCCTTCTTTGAGCGTGTGCCCCCTGGTGGTCAGTGCGCGTCATAGCAACCAGTCATTCTGCCTTAGTTCCGCCGTTCGGTCAATTTGCAAATTAGGCTTTTATTATATAGGGTATGATGTATATATATTCTATATTTGCAGGGACCAAATTTTACAGACCACAGAGTGCAATGTGCAAAATTTAAATGCCTTTCCATTTAATTTTTTAAAGAGCTATTCCATTCAGTTCGCATACTACAAATAGACTCAATCTCTTAGTTTCTTTTTCTTCCCAGGTTATTTTGAAAATTTTCAAATCTACAAAAATGTTGAAAGAACTGTACAATAAACACCTGTATACCCTTTAATTTCACCAGTTAACATTTTGCCACATTTGATTTATTTTTTTTCTTTCTCCGTCTATATAAACTGTGAAATGTATATGTAAATTTATATATTTATATATAAACACCCACATGCATACTATAATTTTTTGCTGAATGATTTGAAAATGGTCACAAATATAATAACAGTTAACCCCTTAATGTCAGCTTGTATCCTTTTAAAATAAGGGGGGGGGGGCTTTTTCTTATATAACCTCAATACCATATTATACCCAAGAAAGGTAACATTAATTCACCAATATGATATCCAAACTATATCTGAATTTCTTCAGTTGCCCTCCGATAATTCTTTATAGCTGTTCTTTTTTTGAATCCAGGATCTAACCAGTGTTCACATATTGCATTTGGTTGTCATGTTTCTTTAGTCTCCTTTGCTTTTGCTTTTTTTAAATCTTTGATGACTGGCATTTTTTAAGAGTTCTGACCAGTTGTCTTGAAGACTGTTCCACTGTCTGGATTTTTCTGATTATTTCTTCATGTTTCCATTTGGGTTAAAAAAATTTTTTTGCAACAATACTACATGGGTCATATTATTTCCTGTTGCATCATATCAGAAGGCACAGAAAATAAGTTTGTCCCATTACTGGTGTTGTAAAGTTTGATCATTTGGTTTAAGTGTTTTCCACCAAATCTCTCCATTTCAGAGGAACATTTTCCCCTTTGTAATTAATATGTTATCTGGTGGTGATCCTTTGAGACCATGTAAATATCCCATTCTCCAACAACCTTTCTGCATTTTGTTGGATCATTCTTGTTACATATTGAATCTACTCTCCTTATGTGATTCCAACAAAAAATAAAACAAATTTAATACTATGTTAGCCAAAGAGAGACTCCCGTAAGTCCACTTAATTTTAACAGTAATATCAGTGTTAAAACTTAATTTACACAAAAGGAGGAAAGAAAATATGTTTCTCCTAAAAGACTATCAGAGCAGTCACTGAACATTTCAGACTTCGGTATGTAGGCCACAAGTTTGGAAATTTAATCAGTCCAGCCACAAACATTTAAATTAAAAATACCACAATTATTTTTAGCTTACTTTGTCATTTCCTTGTGACTCATCAACCTCTCAGGCCTCTGTTAATCCTGTAGCAGTTTAAAGCATTCCCTCTGTGCCATTGTGGGGCGTAGTGTTCTTTTAAGTGGACTTCTAAGGGTCTTGCTTTTCTCCCAACTCAGAATCCTGGCTGTGTGTCATGGGGTCATGTATAAGCAGCTCTCAGCCTGGATGCTACATGGACTCCTCTTGGACCAGCATGAAGAGTTCTTTATCAAACAAGGTCCGTCTTCTGGTAATGTCACTGCCCAGCCAGAAGAGGATGAGGAGGATCTGGGTATTGGGGGACTGACAGGAAAACAGCTGAGAGAACTCCAGGACTTGGTGAGAACATAGCAAGAAGCCCAGCATACTCCTGCCAGGAATCAGAAAAGACTACAGCTAAATGTCCTTTTGGTGACCCTGCTCCAAGTTCATCATAGCCTGGGCACCTTCCATAAATTCTTTAGATATAAACACTTGTCTTTATCTTTTTTTTTCATACTTATATGTAATACCTAACTTAATGTGAGACTACAAGACAGGAAATATATTTGTGAGATTCCTTTTGTTTCCCCTTTTCCCAGTATATGCTTTTAAGAGGTTAATAATAAGTCTTGTCTCCTAAAGTAGTTTTGTAGCTACCCTGTAGTATTTATATTTTTTAAATATATTTTTATTGATTTCAGAGAGAGAGGGAGAGAGATAGAAACATCAATGATGAGAGAGAATCACTGATCAGCTGCCTCCTGCACATCCCATCCTGGGGATTGAGCCAGCAACCTGGGCATGTGCCCTCACCAGGAATCAAAACGTTATCCCCTAGTTCATAGGTCGACACTCAACCACTGAGCCACACCGGCTGGGCTACCCTGTAGTATTTAAATGCAGTTTGGAGTTTTGATTAAACTCCCCAAAGTCTTCTCTTGTCCTTATTCATCCATCCATTCATTTATTCTGTTACATTTAACTAAATGGGTGTTATGTGCCAGGCGCTGTTCTAGGTGCCATAACTACACAGACAAATAATAGGTAGTAGTCCATGTCCTTAAAGAGCTTATAGTTTAGTGGAAGATATAAGTAAACAGTAACATTACAGTGCACTAAGTATTCTGGAAAGAGTAAGTACGGGTATCAGAACATGGTATTAGAGTAACTAGAGAAGTCTTTTCAGTGAAATATATGGGTAAATTGCAAAGAGTTTGAGAGAAGAGGTCAAGAAACATTCCAGGCATGTGAGTAAATATTCTAGGGAAGGATGTGTGTGAAATACAGAGCCCATGAAGGACGTGCTCATTTGAGGAACCATTAGTAATTCAATTGAAATGGTCAAGTAAAGACTTAAGCATCTTGTAAGGATAGTGGAGCGGATGGGGGAAGTGGCAATCAGTGAAGCTGTTGAGTTAAACAGAGGTAAGATCATGAAAGCACTTGTAAACAGTGGGAAGGAATTTGAACTTTAACCTGAAAAGAGCTGGGAGCCAGTGAAGAATTTTAGGCAAGATATTAGCACCATTGGACTTTATGATAGATCACTCTAGATACTGTGTGGAGAATCTTTGTGTGTTTTTTTAGTCAAGATTCACTGTGTAGGTACATTAGAAGAATGTGGGGTACACTGAGGTGAAAATAATAATGGCCTAAACCAAGGGTATTAACAGTAAATATGGAGAAAAATAGAGAGACTTGAGAGAGATTTAGGAAGTGGAATAAGTAGTCCTTAGTGATTGATTGGATATGCACCCAGAGGAAGAATCAAGGATGATTCAGCAGCTAGGCGAGCAGTGATGATAAGAAATGTATATTGCTAGTATTGGAGGAAAGAATATGGATCTAATTTTGGACATGTTGAGTTTGAAGTACTTGTAGGAAATGTCCATTGGGCTGAGGCTGGAGCTCATGAGAGCAATCTAGCTTAAAGGTGATGATTTAGGCATCATCAGCATTAGAAATATTTAATCTGGGTCCCCGTGGGACTTCAGGAGGTTCTGTGAAATGTATGTTTGTATATTTGTCTGGAAACTTTTATAATTGTAGAGAGTCTTGTGCTGTAAAAAGACTTAAAATATCTGTTACGATGAAAAATTTAGCCACAGAAGATGTGATTGTCGATGAAGAGGATGGAGAGTGTAAGGAAAAGGAATAGTGCCAGGAGGAACACCAGCGTGAAGCCCAGAACAATGAGGGCAAATAGCAGAGATCAAAGTCAGGACAGTCGAGTCCCTTGGAACTAGATAAGATAAGGGTCAAATCTAAAGCAAGTCAGGAATGGGGGGGTGGGTATCTGGGTCTTTCTGGGCTATGTCCATGGTTCTCAAGCTTCACTGTGCACCGGAATCACCTGGAGAGCTTGGTAAAACACAGATCGCTGGGCCTTGTTGCCCAAGTTTCCTGTAAATCTGGGAAGGGGCTTGAAAAGTTGCATTTCTAACCAGCTCCCAGGTGAAGCCGATGCTGCTGGTCCAGGAGCCACGCTTTGAGAACCACGTGGCTAAATGACTTGGGGCTGGAGTAAAGAGCTGGGCAGAGCAGACATGTGCACAAGATAATAAAATCATAGACAGGTAGACTTGGGTCAAGATCAATTATTCCACGGTACAAGTAGAGAAACTGAGTTCCAGATCTGCACAAGTAGTAAAGGCAGAGTGAGGACAAAAATTCCAATATTAAAGAAACACTAGTCAGGCCAGTGTGGCTCAGTGGTTGAGTGTTGACCCCTGAACCAGGAGGTCACAGATCCCTGGTCAGGGCACATGCCCAGGTTGTGGGCTAGATCCCAGTAGGGGGCGTGCAAGAGGCAGCCGGTCAATGATTCTCTCTCATCATTGATGTTTCTATTTCTCCCTCTCCCTTCCTCTTTCTGATATCAATAAGAAACATATTGCAAAAAAACAACAAAACACTGTTATTTCTACCATCTCTTCTGTTGCCTGAAAGTGGAATACATCTTTCTAACACTTGATGCAACTTCAAATTTAAAGTCCCTGCTCTATTTATAGAAAATGTATATCACGTGTTGGGGTGTTTTCTTGTTTTCCCTTTCCTCATACATCCTCTCTGATATGGATTACTTCCCTGACCAGCGCCTGATAGAGGAAGAGAACATGCTGGCACCATCGCTAAAGCAGTTTTCCCTGCGAGTGGAGATTCTGCCATCCTACATCCCAGTGAGGGTTGCTGAAAAAATCCTGTTTGTTGGAGAATCTGTCCAGATGTTTGAGAATCAAAATGTCAACCTGACTAGAAAAGGTAAGAATATCCTTGCGCAATGTACCCCATCCTCAGAGGCCCTTCTTGATATTGCACAAACCCCAAGTTCCCCTGGTCATAGTGAGTGGTGAGTAATGTTTATGTACTGACATTTCAGCACAACCATAAGGGCCTGCTCTCGAGCAGGTGAAGGAGCTGTGCCAGCAGGACGGGGGGTCCTGGTTGTGCCCTGCCTTCCTGTGACGGTGCCTTCCCATTTTTCAGGATCCATTTTGAAAAACCAGGAGGACACTTTTGCTGCTGAGCTGCACCGCCTCAAGCAGCAGCCGCTCTTCAGCCTGGTGGACTTCGAGCAGGTGGTGGATCGTATTCGGAGCACTGTGGCTGAGGTTTGTCTTTCATCGTCTGTTTTCTTAGGAAGAAAGTGGATTAATTTCCCCAGGAATTGAATACTTGACTTTTGCTTCTTCTTAATGTGTTAAGAACTTAGCTTGGCGGGAATTGTGTGACAGAGTTGGAGGGCAAGAAGTAGAAAATGAAAGGGTTCTCTCTGTTCTTCATAGTAGAGACGGAGCTGCCTTAGCCTTTCGCACTTGGCAGGAGTTCACTAGCTAGTTAATTAGCTCGTTGAATAAAGGGAGGTCTTGGTTTCATTTCAGACAGTCAGCATTTTGAATCAGTCTGTATAGGTAGTTGGCAATAACTCCAAGGAATCGATGGATTCTGAGTAAATGTAGTGCCTTACTTATGTTTTATAATGGCTTTGTTGCTTATTCTGCCATTTGTGGATATGATACTCCTGAGGAAGACAGAACAGGTATAATTTTCCATTCCTGTGAATGAAAACAACACTCAGGAAGCTAACTTGCCTGCTGTTGCACAGTAAGTAACAGGAGGTCAGGCACAGGTCTTCTGACCCTACCTAGGTCATTGTTCATATGTGAATCGTGCTTCATCCATGAACTTAAATTATGACCAGTAATTTTTCAGATGGGCACGTGTTCTGTCCTTATGATAAAATATGGCTCACAGGTGTGGTAATGTGAAATGAAACCTCCCGTTAGTCCACGGGGTTGATGACTGTGTTAGTCGGCTCCAACTCTGGCAGAACCCTGTGGAGATGTTAGAGCTTATGTGCACCACGTCCCTTCCTCAGAGTCTGATTTGTAAGTCAGGAGGGCGTAGCTACTTGTACTTATACCGACCAATAAACAAACCCCTGCGGTTTCTTTTGAAGCATAGGCAATGCGCTAGGGTCCGTGCCCAGAACCTGAGGAAGCTTAGCATCAGGGCCTCACATTGGAAGCCCAGTAACCTATCACAAACTGTCATTATCTTTTTTGGTCACTGCCTCAAAAATTCCTAGGGTTTGAAGAGAGTTGTGTTATAAACAGAATTTAGACATCAAAGTGGCCTTGAAGTATCACTTGATTTGATTCTTTATGGGCATGTAAATATCTGAATTATCTAGAATACACTTGCTGTCACTTCCTGGCCTTTTGGCTGAGATCAAATGTAGAGTACACTTTCCTGCCCTTTCAAACTCTCAAGACACGCCTCTGTCCAGAGCCCGGACAGTGCTTGTCCAAGGGGCTGGTGTCTTCAGTTCCTTTCATCTGTTTTATTGAATCTGTTTCTGTTCTTTTTTCATTTTTGTGATAACTCTTTGGAAAATATAATTAATGAAGGAAAGTAAAATTTTCTTGAATGAATAACATAAGGTTTCAATTTTTTTTTCTGGTGAAATTTTGAAATGCACATATTGCTGGAAATAATATTTCCAGTTTGTAAAAATGATAGACAAAAAAAATTGAATCTCAAACCCTTTAAAGTGTTTTAGAACTGTACCTAGTTGACTTTTTTGAAAGGTGGTATTGTAACAACAGCTTATGGTAATGAAAAGAAATACAGTGTATCCAGAGGGAAAAGGGGGAGTGTCTTGCAAATACATATACTCATCCCTTCTTGGATCTTTTCTTTTCTTATCTTTTTGTTGTTGTTGTTGTTAATCCTCATCTGAGAATATTTTTTCCACTGATTTTTAGGGAGAGTGGAAGAGAGAGGGGAAGAGAGAGAAACATCGATGTGAGAGAAACACATAGGTTGGTTGCCTCCAACCAGGGCCAGGGCCTGAGAAGCCTGCAGCCAAGGTACATGCCGTTTACCAGAACGGAATGCAGGGCCCTCTGGTGCACAGGCGACGCTCTATCCACTGAGCAAACTGGCTGGGGCTCTTCTAGTTTTAGTATTTGTTTCCTAAGAAATATATGTATACAAGTTCAATGTTACTCTGACGTTGTCCCATAGGGTTTTGGCTTATGTTGTATTTTCATTATCATTCTGAATAATTTTACATTTTCTTTATGATTTTCTTTTTTTTTTTAAATCTTTTTTTTTAAATAAATCTTTATTGTACAGATTATTACAGGTGTTCCTCTTTTTTTTCCCCCATAGCTCCCCTCCACCTGATTCCCCACCCCACCCCATGCCCTTACCCCCCGCCACTGTCTTCATCCATAGGAGTAAGATTTTTGTCCAATCTCTTCCCGCACCCCTCACACCTGCTTCCCCTGAGAATCGTCAGTCCACTCCCTTTCTATGTCCCTGATTCTATTATATTCACCAGTCCATTCTGTTCTTCAGATTTTTTATTCACTTGATTTTTAGATTCACTTGTTCATAGGTATGTATTTGATGTCATTTTCTTGTTCATAATTTTTATCTTTACCTTTTTCTTCTTCTTCTTCTTAAAGAATACCCTTCAGCATTTCATGTAATCCTGGTTTGGTGGCGATGAACTCCTTTAGCTTTTTCTTGTCTGTGAAGCTCTTTATCTGACCTTCAACTCTGAATGATAGCTTTGCTGGGTAGAGTAATCTTGGTTGTAGGTTCTTGCTGTTCATCACTTTGAATATTTCTTGCCACTCCCTTCTGGCCTGCATAGTTTCTGTTGAGAAATCAGCTGACAGTCGTATGGGTACTCCTTTGTAGGTAATTAACTGTTTTTCTCTTGCTGCTTTTAATATTCTCTCTTTGTCTTTTGCCCTTGGCATTTTAATTATGATGTGTCTTGGTGTGGTCCTCTTTGGATTCCTCTTGTGTGGGGTTCTGTGCACTTCCTGGACTTGTATGTCTATTTCTTTCACCAGGTGGGGAAAGTTTTCTGTCATTATTTCTTCTAATAGGTTTTCAATATTTTGCTCTCTCCCTTCTTCTGGCACCCCAAAAATTCGGATGTTGGTACGCTTGAAGTTGTCCCAGAGGCTCCTTACACTATCTTCATATTTTTGGATTCTTTTTTCTTTTTGTTTTTCTGGTTGGATGTTTTTTGTTTCCGCATATTTCAGATCTTTGGTTTGATTCTTGGGGTACGTTGATCTACAGTTGAGTTTCTGTATATTCTTTATTTCAGACAGTGTATGCTTCATTTCTGACTGATCCTTTTCCATTTTTTTGGCATTCTCATTAAGCTCCTTGAAGGTCTCATCAAGTTTCTCGGCGGTTTTTAGAAGATTCTTGAGTAACCTTATAAATGTGGTTCTGAACTCTATGTCGTCCAGTAGTTTGCTTTCCTCCGTTTCTTTCATTCGTGACATGTTTCTTTGTCTCCGCATTTTGGCTGCTTCCCTGTGTTGATGGAGTGGCTTTGTGTGGTAGGTGACCTATAGGGGGCAGTAGCTCAGCCTCCTCAATTACATGAGATGGATGCTCTTGGTACACCCCTTTGTGGGCTGAGTGCAAAGTCTTGGTGTAGTTAAGCCTTAATTGCCGTTGGTACACTGGGAGGAATTGACCTCCAGGCCAGTTAGCTGTGAGCACTCGCTGTGTCTATAATGGAAGAACTGCTGCGCTGAAGACACACTTATGGGGCAGGACTTGTTTCAGTGGGGCTTTGGTGCTCACTGAGTCTGCCTCTTGAATGTGTCACTTATGGATGTGAGGAGTTGAAACCTGGTGTCTCACACTGACCACTAGGTACACTGGTTTCTGGATCTCCAATGGGGTGCAGGTCAGCTACTGTCTGAGGCCACCCAGCAGGAGCTACAGTGAGAGCTACAGTTTTCTCCTCTTTGCTTGTGGTTTGGAGGTTTTGGAGCTGTCTGACCCAGGCTGCAGGTTTGCTAGGTTAAGCTGTGATAGGGCAGGGCTTTCTTATGCAAAAGCCGCTGCTTAGAGCTTGGGGGGGTTTGTAGGTTGTGCAGGGTGGGGTCTCAGGGCGTCACTAGGTTAGGGCGTGGCAAACAGCAATGGCTGCTAGTTAGCCGGCTCTGAGTCCCTGTCAGCAGTCCCCGTGCCCCAGTGCCATAAACAATTATTCCTGCGCGCAGCTCTGCAAGCAAGCCACCCTCACTGGCAGACAGTCCAGCTTCTCCCCATAGGAGTTTGGGTCCCCCGCGTCTCCCCAGAAACTGTATTTCAGAGTAATCGGGGGCTTGTCTCCCTTCGGGTTGAAAAAAGCAACGCCCGCCGCCAGCCCGGATCACGCGCCTCCGTACCTCAGCTTTTCAGCGCTTGTGCACGTCTCAATGCTCTTTTCTCTTTCCTTCTAGTTGTAGAACTTCCACTCAGCCAGCTTTCCCGTGGTTCTGGGTGATAGACGTTTTTTTCTTTTAGTTGTATTTTTTTAAATTGTTGTGGGAGGCAGCAGTTTAGGTGTTTACCTACGCCACCATCTTGGATTCTCTCTATGATTTTCTTTTTAACCCAAGGGACTTACTCAGTTTTATTTTTATTGCACTATAGTTGGAGAATATAGTCTGTATAATAGTCCTTTGGAATTTATTGAGGCTTCCTTATGGACTATTAGCAGGTCTGTTTTGTGTTTTTAATTACTCTTCATCTGCCCAGAGAATGTATATTCTGTGCTCAGTCTAGAGCCCTATGCATGTCCTAATTCCTTATTTTCAGGTGAAATGTTAAGCATGCGTGTATTTATAAGGAATATATGTTTATTGCTTTTTGATATATATATAATGTCCTCTTTATCACAAACCTATATGTATATAGTATATTTTCACTTGAATTCTATTTTATTAGTTATTAAGATCACTATCCAGTTTTCTTTCAAGTCATATTTATGCCTTCTTCCATCCTTTATTTTCAGCCTTCCTGTGTGCTTTATCCCACCCTTCTGACCCTCCCTCTCCCGGGCAATCACTGATCTGTCACATAACCTAGTGGTCGCCAGCCGGTGGTCCACGGACCACTGCTGGCCCATGCAGCACGAAAGGTTGGCGACCACTGATAGAACCTGTCACTATAGGTTAGTTTGTATTTTCTAGGTTTTCTATAAATGGAATCAGTAGTATGTACTATTTTCAGTGGGAGGTGGGTCAGGCTCCTTTTAGTCTGCATAATTATTTTTATATTAATCCATTTTGCATGTATCAGTCATTTATTTTTTATTTTAGCTTGCACACAACACTCATAACCATCGTTGATACGTTATTTTAAACACTTCTCAATGTATTACAGAAGAGCTATCTCATCCATTTTCTGAAATGACACTCTTCTCAAAGTATCCTAAACATCCAATTCTTTTTTTCAATTTTTCAATTGCAGTTGACATACAATATATTAGTTTCAGGTGTGCAACATAGTGATTCAACATTTATATAACTTGCAAAGTGATCACCCTGATAAAGCTAATACCCATCTGACACCATACATAGTTATTACAATACTAGAGGCCCGGTCATGAATTTGTGCACCAGTGGGGTCCCTCAGCCTGGCCTGTGGGATTGGGCCGAAACCGGCTCTCCAACATCTCCTGAGGGGTCCCGGATTGCAAGAGGGCACAGGCCAGGCTGAGGGACCCCACTGGTGCACGATCAGGGCTGGAGAGGGACGTGGAAGGTTGGCCAGCCAGGGAGGGACTGCAGGAGGGCTCCAGGGCATGTCTGGCCCACTAGCTAAGTCCCGATCGGACAGATCCCAGCAGCAAGCTAACCTACCGGTTTGAGCGTCTGCCCTCTGGTGGTCAGTGCATGTCATATCGACGAATCAACCCAGTCGACTGCCCCCTGGTGATCAGTGCACGTCATAGCGACTGGTTGACTGCCCCCTGGTGGTCAGTGCACATAATAGCAAGCGATTGAGCAGCCTTAGCATATCATTAGCATATTACATTTTGATTGGTTGAACGAACGACCAGACACTCAGCATATTAGACTTTTGTTATATAGGATTAACTATGTTCCCTATGCTGTACTTTACATCCCTGTGACTATTTTTATAATTTCCAATTTAAATCCCTTCCCCTTTTTACCCATCCTCTCAACTACTCTTCCTTCTGGTAACCATCAATTTGTCCTCTATATCTATGAGTTTGTTTCTGTTTTGCTTGTTCATTTTTGTTTTTTAGACTCCACATATAAATGAAATCATGTTGTATTTGTCTTTCTCTATCTGACTTATTTCATTTAGTATACTACTCTCTGAGAGGTCCATCCATGTTGTCACAAATGGCAAGATAGTATTCTTTTTTATGGCTGAGTAATATTCCATTGTATATATGCACCGCTTCTTTTTTACTCATTCATCTATTGATGAGCATGTAGGTTACGCCAATATTTTGGCTATTGTAAATAATGCTCTAATGAACATATGGGGTTTGTATATCTTCTCGAATTAGTGTTTTGGATTTCTTCAGATAAAGTATCTGGTAGTGGAATTGCTGCGTGATATGGTAGTTCTATTTTTTAATTTCCTGAGGGACTTTGTTTTCTATAGTGGCTGAACTTTATATTCCCACCAACAGTACACAGGGTTGTTTTTTTTAAAATATGTTTGTATTGATTTTAGAGAGAGAGGAAGGAAGAGGGATAGAGAGATGGAAACATCGATGAGAGAGAGACATCGATCAGCTACCTCCTGCATATTGGAGATTGAGCCTGAAACCCAGGCATATGCCCTGATCAGGAATTGAACCAGGGACCTCTTGGTTCATGGGTCCAGGCTCAACCACTGAGCAACCCTGGCCAGGCTATAAGGGTTTTCTTCACATCTTCACCAACACTTGTTATTTCTTATCTTCTTGATGAAAGCCATTCTAACAGGTGGGAGGTGATATCTTATTCTGGTTTTGATTTGCATTTCCCTGATAATTAGTGATTTCTTCATGTACCTGTTGACCATTTGGATGTCTTCTTTGGAAAAATGTCTATTCAGATCTTCCTGTTATTGAGTTGTATGAGTTTTATTAATATATTTTAGATATTAACCCCTTATCAGATATATGGTTTGCATACGTTTTCTCATTCCATAAGTACCTTTTCACTTTGTTGATTATTTTGCTGGTCAAAAGGTTTTAAGTTTGTTGTAGTCCCACTATTGTTTTTTGCTATTGTTGTTTTGGAAAATCATTGTCAAGATGAATATCAAGGAGTTTCTTCCCTACATTTTCTTCTAGGAAGTTTATTAGTAGGTCTTAAGCTTAAGTCTTTGATCCAGTTTGAGTTAATGTTTATGTATGGTGAAAGACTGGAGCCCAATTTTATTTTTGTGCATGTGTTTATCCAGTTTTCGAAGCACCACTTATTGAAGAAACTATCCTGTCCTCATTGGGTGTCTTGGTTCCCTTGTGAAATATCAGCTGACTGTATATGTGGGGATTTCATTGTGAGTTTTCTGTTCTGTTACATGGGTCTCTATGTCTGTTTTTATGCTAGTACCATACTTTCTAAATTACTGTAGAATTGTTTACAGTTTGAAATTAGGAAGTGTGATGTTGCCAGCTTTGTACTTCTTGTCAGGATTGTTTTGGCTATTTGGGGCCTTTTGTGGTTCCATACAAACTTTATAATTGTGTTTTCTATTTCTGTGAAGAATGCCTTTGGAATTTTGATGTATGGAATCTGTAGATGACTTTGGGTAATATGGACATTTCATTTTAATTCTTTTTAATCCTCACCCAAGGATATGACGGGGGGGGGGGGGGAGAGAGAGAGAGAGAGAGAGAGAGAGAGAGAGAGAGAGAGAGAGAGAGACGTTGATGTGAGAGAGAAACATCGATCGGTTGTCTCCCATATGCACCCCGTCTAAGGATTGAACCCGCAACCCAGGTATGTACCCTGACCTGGAATCAAACCGGCAACCTTTTGGTACACAGGACAACACTCAACCAACCGAGCCACGCCAGCTGGGTAGTATGGACATTTTAACTATTAATTCTTCTGATCCACAAACATGGAATGTCTTTCAGTTTGTTTGTGTGGTCTTTGATTTCTCTCAGCAAAGTCTTTTGGTTTTTGTTGTATGTATCTTTCACTTCCTTGGTTAAGTTTATTATTTTACTCAGCATAATTGAGATTAATCCATGTTGCATATATCAGTAGTTTACCCTTTTTAATGCTAAACCAATGTGTTTTCCCTTCCTCTGTTGATAAATATTTAGGTTTTTCCCTCATTGTAGTTTTGATTTGCATTCCCCTTAATGACGTTAACATTTTTATATGCTTATTTACCATCTATGTATCTCCTTTGGTGAAGTGTCTATTCAAATCTTTCGTCCATTTTTATTTTTATTTTGTTTTCTTACTATTTGAGTTTCAAGAATTCTTTATTCTGGATATAAGTCCTTTGATATGTGACTTACAAATATTTTCTCCCAATCTATGACTTGTCTTTTCATCCTCTTAACACTGTCTTTCAAATAACAGAAGTTAATTTTGACTAAATCCAGTTTATCAATTTTTATTCTTTTATGGATCATGCTTTTGGCATTGTGCCTAAGAAACCTTTGCTTAACTAACCAAGGTCATAAAGATTTTCTCCTTTGTTTTCTTCTAGAAAATTTATAGTTTTCAGTTTTACTGTTAGGTTTGTGATCATTTTGAGTTAATTTTTCTATGTTGTACAAGGTATGAATCAACTTTTTTAAAATTCTAGTATATTTCATTCATTAACTAGTAGCCCTGTGCATGAATCTCTGCACCAGTAGCTCTCTACGGGGCCTGGCCGCTCCACGCCCACTGCCCAGAGGCTCTCCGCAGCCCAGAGGCCCATCCGCGGCCCAGCCTGGCCAGAGGCCCATCCGTGGCCGGGCATGGAACGCTTGCCTTGTTGCCGCTGCCCACTCTCATTCCTGCGCGCACCACCCCCCACCCCGGGACTGGGGGACTCAGGCAGGGCTGAGAGGACTGGGCGCTGCCATATTTGTGACAGAGTGACGGTTAATTTGCATATTACCCTTTTATTATAAGAAAAAAATTCACATAGCTCAAAAATAAAAATACAGGAGGAAAAATGCTTTGACTCCATGCCCAGTTCCCATTTTTCCTTAACCCAACATTATAAATTTTCTTTCTTCTGTACAGATATATATTTGTGGCATATTTAAGCATTATGAATATGTGTTTTCCCCTTTGTTACACAAAGGATAGTTTACTGTATACATATTGTACAACTTGGTTTTCTCTGCTTAACAATGTCTTGGTAATATTTATACATTTCCCTAGAGAATGTCCTGGTTATGTTTTACAACTACACAGTATTCCACTATATGGATTGAATCAACTTTTAATTTTGTACATGTGGATGGATAGCCAGTTGTTCCAGCAGCTTGGTTGTTTGCTGTGGAGTTTCGGTATATACCCTTTCTAAGAATGTTTCTTTTTCTTTCTCTAAAATCATGAATGGATGTTGACTTTTATCAAATGCTTTTTCTGCATCTATTGAAGTGATCATATGGTTTTTATTTTTTATATTTAATTTATTAATTACATTTATATTTAAATGTTTAATTTTTTATTGAATAAAATTCACATGACACCATTTGAGCCATTTAAAAGTAGTATAAAATTCATTGGTTTTTAGTGTATTCACCATGTTGTATAATCATCACTACTATTTAATTTCAGAACATTTCCACCTCATATATATTATTTTGCCGTTATACTACTCTTTCATTCCTGAGTCATGGTTTATATTTTTTTGTCAACATTGTTGGATTTGTACAAAACCATATTTCGCAAAACGATGTTTTACATTAATTTTCATTGTAATGAAATTTTGTCCCTGTTTTGTTGGTTCTTTTCACAGCATCTCTGGAAGCTGATGGTAGAAGAGTCAGATTTACTGGGTCAGCTGAAGGTAATAGCTTAGCTGTCCTATTCACTATTAAAATGATGCTGGTGGGCAGTAACTTCCTTTCCTAGCCTCTGCTGAAAGTGCTGATTGCCCGTACCCATATTTCTAGATGGCCTCCTGGCATGTCCTCAGCCAAGTGGGCCAACTCCACCCACTACTACGAATGAACTACGGTACAAAACTTTAGGTGTTAAGTTTCTCCTGGCATAACATAACTGTGTTTTTACTGAACGATACCAAAGACACACCAGACATTCTGCCCTGAGGGATTGCTAAATATGCCCCTTTGCAATGCCAAAAGCTTATATCCTTTTGTACATTAGCTCAAACTGATGAAATTTGGAAATTAGGTGTGTAATTCCAGTACGACAGTGAGGAGCTCAGGGCCTGCTGGATTACCACATTATCAATTGAAATTCTTTTTTGCAGATCATTAAAGACTTTTACCTTCTTGGACGTGGAGAACTGTTTCAGGCCTTCATTGACACAGCTCAACACATGTTAAAAACACCACCCACCGCAGTCACGGAGCATGGTAATTGCCCTGGGGCCTGAGAATGACCAGCTGACTGAAGTTGTAGGGTGTTTCTTGGCTGCTGTCGAACCATTTTGGCTGCTCCACATAAGAGCAGACTGGCGAGTTACAAAGATGCAAGGCCTTTCGGGTAGGCTGCCCACCCGGGTCACTGGGAGCAGCCTCTTGGCTTGTTACCATTTCTGGAAGAGTTGGTTCAGGTATTTTATCTCATTAGATTATAGCCATATATTCCTATGGGACATAGGGACATATTGGAACTTATTGCCACTTAACTGTATTAGAATTCTTTAGGTTGTAATGATGGAAACCTAATCTGAACTTAGGTAGAAAAGGAGAATACATTTGCTATTATATCTATAACTCCAGGGAGGCAGGGTATAGCTGGGCCTCAGAACAACTGATGCTAGTGGCTTGAATTCTGCTAAGATTCTCTCTGTCTTACCATGTCTTCTCTGTGCCCTTTGTACACTCCTTGATGGCCTTACATTTCCGTCTGGAAGCATGGCCACTAGCAGATCCTAGGAACATGCCTCACAATGTCTACTGGAGGAGCCAAATCTGATCTCTTTAGCAGCAAAATAAAAAATCCCGAGGAAATTTTTTGATGAGCCCAGCCCAGATCATATACCTATCCCTGGAACAGAGAGATCAGACATCAAGATGTGCCTTCCTCAGTAAAGTGTTCATCTTTGACCAATGGGGATGGTCACTATTCCCATTCAGATTACATGAGGGAAGTTGGGTGAGGATCAGAGTAAAAAAGAAACTGGGGGGACAGAGTTACTGTTTTTTTCTAGCTCTATAAAACCATAGATGTCCACTACACTTACATAGAACTCTTTTGGTTGCAAATATCAGAAAACCCAATTCAAACTCACTTAAACAAAGGGGGGGAAATAATTTATTGATTCTTATGACTGAAAAGGTCAGAAGTATGAGGGCTTTAGGCAGAGTTTGAGCCAATGGCTCATATGACACTTTCAGGACTTGGTATCGTCCCATCTTTACCTCTGCCTTTCTTCTCAGACAGGCCTGTTCCGAATGGTGGCAGGATGGCCTCCAGCGAACGAACACACACACACACACACACACAGCTGTACTCATTCAGCATCTGAAAGCCTCTTAATTGGCCTGGCTTGGGTCATGTTCAGATCCCCTAAACAAAATAGTGTATCAAGGTAGAGTATCATACTCCATTTGATCACGCCGGAGTCACCTGCCGACCCCAGGATCAGCTTTGTCAACCCCAGGGGAACTACATGGATTACACTGGGCAGGGTGACTCTCCACAGAGAATCAGATGCTGTTACCAGCAAGAGGAGGAGGAACGCATGCTAGTCAGGCAAAGCAACCGGCGTCTGTTGCGTCCTGTTTGTCTCCGGCAGGCTGGGGAGAGGGGGCGGGCAGGAGTCTGGGTTGGGTATGTAGCCAGGCACTCATGCCAGCCCGTTCCTTCTTGCAGATGTGAACGTGGCCTTCCAGCAGTCAGCACACAAGGTGTTGCTGGACGATGACAACCTTCTCCCTCTGCTGCACCTGACGATTGAGTACCATGGGAAGGAGCACAAAGGTTTGCCGTTCTTTCTTACACCTTCTGTTCCTGCTGTTCATCACTGCTCTGCTGCCTCTGCTTCCATCTACCTCCCCAGAAGCCATAGCATTTTGGACCTTAGAAACCAGCTAGTTCACGTTTATAGGAACCTCCTAAGAGAACTTCACACAAACATTTCTTGCCTCTGCAAGTCCCCTTGGTGCTTCTGACACTGCAGGCTGAGGGCGCGCTCATTTCCTGAATGCTACTCACCGTTGATGCTCTAGTTCTAGATTAGCAAAGTCTAACCTAGACATCCTTCCTCCTCTTCTTGACAGATGCTGCTCAGGCCAGGGAAGGGCCTCCCCGGGAAACCTCTCCTCGGGAAGCCCCTGCATCGGGCTGGGCAGCCCTAGGTCTTTCCTACAAAGTGCAGTGGCCACTGCACATTCTCTTCACGCCTGCTGTCCTGGAAAAGTAAGTATTTCCAAGTTTCTCGCAGGTAATGAAGACCCACCTTACTTCCAAGGGAAGAAAGCAGGAATAGAATTGGTGGGAGAACAGTAGCTACCCTGTAAATCAGAGGTTTCAAACTCGGATGCCTTGAGGGGCTGCACAGAAAACAATCAGTGAAGCCACTGACCTGAGACAGTGAGGAGTGGTGGGGACAGGAATGAACATGAACGGGAAGGTTAAACCCTTAACACTATGAAAGGTTCATGTGTGTTTTTAATGCCAAAACACGCAGTGTGACCCCTGGGACACGCAGTCCCTGTCCCACATGAGCCTGGCCCTGGGTAATCCCTGAGGCTGACCCAGTTCCTCCCTGACTTCTGTGACTACTTATTTACTGGGAAGACTTTCTAAGCTCAAGCGTGTGCTGTGGACTTTAGCCACTGGAGATCACCTCCTTATCCCCAGAGAGAGGCAGTGGGGGCAGCCCAGCTCGCTGGGGTGGAGTGAAGGAGCCACTCCAGGTGGTGAGACTCTTGGATCCGCCTGGTCTTTACCCTGAGAGCCTGCCAAGTGCTGTTGCTCGGCCCCGTCAGGACCTAACACCCCTGAACCAGCGGGAGACTAGAGCTCTAGAGAAAGCAGGCAAGTCTAATACTTGACTGGTGGTGGCCTCTGAAATCATCCTCAAGCCATTTCAGGAACGTCCCCAATCCTGTGACAGGTGCTGCCACTGGCCCCTGGCCTGGCTGGAGGACAAACGTGGTCATGCTCAGGCTAGGGGAATGGAGACAGGAGAAACAAATGAACAAGAGGGCTCTCTTATTCCTTCCTCTTCCTATTCACACCCCCCTTTACTTTGGGGTAGAGGAGCTTCGAGTGAGAGATTAGGCATAAACTGGAAAGGATAAGGCTTGTTCGGGGGCGGGGGGGGGCGGGGGGGGGGGGCGGAATTCTGTGGCAGGTTCAGAGCCCACAGCCCCACAGTCCGCTCACCTCCTCACTTGATATGCCCTTAAAGAAATCAAACTCAGAGGTATTTTTAAACATTTTATTATGAAAATTTCCTATGGACTATAGTGAACTCCCATGTATGCATATCCAACTTCCAGCTTCAGTAACCATCAACATTATGGGACTTTTTTGGTTTTTTGCTGGAGCCTGTAAAGCAATCCCAGACATGTCATTCATTCACTGTCATTATGCAATTCAAAAGACACGTTTGTAAGCACAACCACAGTGCCCATTATCATGCCCAATAAAATTGATTCTTTATTGTTTGATATCCAGTCCACATTGAAATTCCCTCAATTATCTAAAAAATGTTTTCTATGGTTGGTTTTACTCAAATCAGAATCCAAACAAGGTGAACTATTTTCAATGTGTTGTTCCACTAGAAATACTTTTTTAAAAAGCCAGATGGAATTGAATTGTCTTCCGCATGCCCACCTAGAATAGGTAAATACACGCAGTTCCACCAGGAGTCAGCTGCTCATCCCATGTGTCTTCTCCGTACAGAGGTCCGCATCAGGCAGCTAGCCCCTGACCTTGCTGTAGGGGGTCTCAGTGCGGGAGCCCTCGACTTTATCTTCTCTTTGGGCTTCAGAGACAGAGAATCATATTAACCAAAATCCTTGGTTCCTGACATATTCTTATGGGTCCTTGACAGACCCTCTTTTCTTCCTTCTTACACACTCACACACACTCTCACTCACACACACTCTCACTCACACACACTCACTTTCTCACTCACACACTCTCACTCACACACACACACTCTCACTCACACACACACTCACACACACACACACTCTCACACACACACACTCTCACACACACACACTCTCACACACACACACTCACACACACTCTCACTCACACACACTCACTTTCTCACTCACACACTCACACACACTCTCACACACACTCACACACTCTCTCACACACACACACACACTCACACACTCACACACACACACTCTCACACACACACACACACTCACTTTCTCACTCACACACACTCTCACTCTCTCACACACTCACACACACACTCACTCACACACACTCGCACACACACACACTTTCACTCACACACACTCGCACGCGCGCACACACACACACTCTCGTGTGTGTCATAAAACCAATTCCCAGCACAAAAACTAGAACACTGACAGTAATTTCCATCTACCTATGTGGTCCTTCCCAGCCCTGCCCTCTTGCCTCCCACGTCCCAAAGCGACCACTGTCCTAAGTTCCATGTTTTCTATCATATAGATATGTTTAGTTTTATAACATATACATATATTTCCCCAAAGTATACACTTTTTTCTATGTAGTTGTTTTAAACACTATAAGAAAGGGTATAAGACTATATGTAATCTTTTGAGATTTACCTTTTTATTCAAAATGATATTACTGGGAGTCGTTTTGTTGTGTTGTACAGCTGAGAGTCACTTAATGGCTATGTAACAGTCCAAATAAATCATTTTATTTGTCCCCATCTCTAGCCATTCTCATTTCCTTCTTGTCTTTTTGGGGCGGGGCGGGTGGCACAAATGCTGGGGCCTATCATGGGATGGGGCAGGGGGTGAAGTTTTTATCTTGCATAGCCTGATGTTTCTGTCCCAGGTACAACGTTGTTTTCAAGTACTTACTGAGTGTGCGCCGGGTACAAGCTGAACTGCAGCACTGCTGGGCCCTGCAGATGCAGCGCAAGCACCTCAAATCCAACCAGACCGACGCAGTCAAGTGGCGCCTGAGAAATCACATGGCCTTCCTGGTGGATAATCTTCAGTATTACCTCCAGGTCTGTGCTGACGGAGGAGAAGGAAGGGGTACAAAGAGAAGTCCAGGACGTTGGCAGGAGTTTTGTGAAACACTGGGGTTTGAGAAAATTCACGATTTTATCAATAGGCATGTTTCTTGGGGGCGTTTTTGAGGAAAGTGAAAATAAATGAAGGAAAAAGAAGGGTTAGGATCCTTATCAACAGTGCAGTGTTTATTGTTGACCTGGCCCTTATTTTTAGTTTGCTGTGACTTCTGGAATCCTGTAGGACATAACCAAGTCAGTCAGGGGAGGGGATGTGGCATGAGGGGATTGGGCTGGGGCAGGCTGTCGGGTGGGGAATTTGCCAAGACTGGAGGCTGAAGAATTAGGCAAATAACTTTCGACAAGGCTAGGTCTGTAAGGGTCTTTGGTCAGCCTCAAAGTGGCTTAGCTGGGGAAAGATGAGTGGGGGCAAAGGACTTCTGTGTCTTCCTGTCAGGCATCTTAATGTCCCTGAGTGCAGAATATGCAAGCTACTATCATTATTTGTGTAACTGTCTACCAGGTAGATGTGCTGGAGTCTCAGTTCTCACAGCTGCTTCATCAAATCAATTCTACCCGAGACTTTGAAAGCATCCGATTGGCTCACGACCACTTCCTGAGCAATTTGCTGGCTCAGTCCTTTATCTTGTTGAAACCTGTAAGTAGGACTAGTTGGTTTTCTCAGACTGCTTCTAACTTGACTGTTTCCTTAGCCACTTTGAGTTGCCAGATATGAAACTATCATTAAATAATTGTTTACCCTCCATTTTCAAACATTTTTAACAACTTATAAAGCAAACAAAAGGGAATGTTAAAAGGGAACTTAAATGTCTTTGCATCTCTGAAATATATCATAGGATGTGGTGAGCAACTATATATAGATGACAAAATATGGGTTTAACCCTCAGAAGGAAGAATTTCAAGAAATTTAAAAAACCTTTCTGACACCACAGAAAGACCAATGAAAAGCATATAGAATTTATTTTCTAGTATTGACTTCTTTTTAGAGAGAGGGGAGAAGGAGGAGAGAGAGCGAGAGGTGAACATTGATTTGTTGTTCCACTTATTTATGCATTCACTGGCTGATTCTTGTATGTGCCTTGACGGGGGATTGAACCTGTAACCTTGGTGTGTCAGGAAGATGCTCTAACCAGCTGAGCCCCTGGGCCAAGGCTAGAAATCTTTTGGAGAAGGATCAATCAGTGTTTGAAAGTTGTTTTCACAGTCAACTGGGATAGTGAGTGTCTCCCTCTCCGCGTATATGTGTGTATATATGTACATACACATATGTATGTATGTATGTCTTCAGGGAAGTTATTCTCAACTTTGGATCCACATGGGAATCATCTGGGAGCTTGAAAAGATGAGGGCCCAGAGCACTTAAATTAGAGTCCCTGGAGTGAGACCCAGGTACCAGTATTTATTTTTAAAATATATTTTTCTTGAATTCAGAGAGGAAGGGAGAGAGAGAGAAACATCAGTGAGAGAGAATCATTGATGGGCTGCTTCCTGCACACCTCCTCCACTCCCTAACCCCCGTCCCCCACCACACACACACACACACACACACACACACACACACACACACACAAAACCCCCGAGGATTGAATCCACAACCAGGGCACGTGCCCTGACTGGGAATCAAAGTGTGATCTCCTGGTTCATAGGTCGACGCTCAACCACTGAGCCACGCCAGACAGGCAGTACAAATATTTTGTTAAAGCTCACAAGCTGATTCTAATTCCAGGATTAAGAAAAAAAAGGATGGAAATGACCCTTTGTAGGTTATCTCTGATGTGAGCTAAGTGTCACTTGTCCGCTGTGCCACGGCACAAGCACTGCACACTCCTCTTCTGTTCTGGTTTGGGGCTGTTACTTTTGCGCACTAAGGGAGAGTGAGCCATGTAAATACCACTCCGAAGGGTTCTGTGAATGGAAAGCCACCAAGAACCACTGTGATAGGTATACTGTCTTTGTATGGCAGGAGTTCATCCTCGCGGACAAGCAGAATCTCAGAGCAGGTAGCCATCACTAAATATTTATTGAGTGCTTACTGTATGCAAGGCACTGGGGACACAGAGTATAAGCCATGACTCTGCCCTTAAGGAGCTCACAATCTAGTTGGAGAGACAGCACCCACGCACCCACACAGAGCAGTAACAACACAGGCGGGCTGCACAAGCACCAGCCGAAGAGCACAGGTAAGACAGAGGAGAGAATTAGGGCTCACTAAAGGCTGCCGTGGGAAGGAAGCGCTCCGCTGAGGAGGGGCCTGGTATTAGGAGGGGAGTGTCGCAGCCCAGGGAGCAACACTGAAAGCACAGCTCAAGGCAGGAGCGCGCGGCGGCCCATGGACATGCCTGGTAGGCCTCACTGGCCAGGGGGAGGTTTTGTGCAGGGCGCCGAAGAACAAGAGCGTCTTTGCCAGGAGGGTGTTTTACACGTGTTGCATTTGGAGTTGGCAGGGCTTGTACACGACCTCCTCACTCCTAAGGTCAGGTGTGGGAGCATGAGAATAAGTTAGTTCCTAGGATTTTCCAAAAGTTTTAATGTCACAGGTCTCCCTTTTCCTAATGCCAACCTTGTTTCCTGTATAGGTGTTTCACTGCCTGAATGAAATTCTAGATCTCTGCCATAGCTTCTGCTCGCTGGTCAGTCAGAACCTGGGCCCACTGGATGAACGTGGGGCCGCCCAGCTACGCATCCTGGTGAAGGTGAGTGGCCTGGCCAGTGGAAGTGGGCAGCCCTGTCCAAAGGATAGAGATGGCTTTGCCAGTGGGGAACCATGTCTTTCCCTCTGAGGCAATAAAGCATTTCCCCATACACACACACAGAAATAAACAAGATACAAATACACAAATTTAAAGCGTTACTGGTGGATTTTGAAGCAGATAATTTTGTGCTCAGCATTCAAAACAGTTCAGCCCTGGAGAGTCTATTCAGTCCACCAATATGCACCGGCTTTGCTCTCACTCTCCTAGCCAGGCTCCTTACTTCCTAGACTGACCCTCTGTCTCACTGAGATCATAATCATCTCCCGTAACAAAAACGCACAGGCTCTCCACAACCCCAGGACACGACACAACGTATTAATTTGAAGCTGGCTACTAAATTCCTACTGAGAATGAGAGGACTTCCATAGGAAGTCCTACATTCTGTGGACTCAGTACTAAGAAGTCATTTAGGGGCTAAGGGGGGGGGGGGATGTGGGAAGCCTGGTGGTGCTGGAGAATTCTGAGCTTTTTCCAAGGAATAGCCCCTGTCCCCTCTCCACATGGACAGCTGGTGAGTCCAGAGGAATGGCAACGTGAGTCCTTCTCTCTGCAGGGCTTTAGCCGCCAGTCTTCACTCCTATTCAAGATTCTCTCCAGTGTCCGTAATCATCAGATCAACTCGGATTTGGCTCAACTCCTGTTACGACTAGATTACAACAAATATTACACCCAGGCTGGTGGAACTCTGGGCAGGTAGGAACAACCCCTGGGGAACTCAGTGGACTATGTATGTGGCTTTTATAAAACATGTAGAATTCCAAAGCTGGAAGCAGGCTTTAGCCATTACCTAACCTGGGGTGGGGCCCACAAGATCATTGGGTCTGGCCTGCCAAGGCATTAGAGGTGAGATAAATGACCAAATATAGCAGGCTAATTTTTAAGCTGATAATTTTGTATGGCTTGCGAATAATATTAATATCCAAATGGCCCTTGGCAGAAAAAAGGCTCCCCATCCCAGATTCTAATCCATATAGCTTCATTTTATAAACAAGGAAACTAAGGCTCAGAGAGAGAGAGGGCTGTCTGATCATCTTAATAATTTTAATGGGTATTTCCCAGTGAACGTCATCATCACAGTAAATGACTAACTCCAGGCTGAGACAGGTTTACGTTCTTGGCTAGGCTGTGAACGCCAGGCTGGGAAGCAGCATGGTTCAGTTCCCAGTTCTGACATTAACTGGCTGCGCAGCTTCCATGTCTGTGCAAGCAGAGATGCCCCTGCTAACTCTAAACTTCTTAAATCTGATACTGAGATGCAGTGGCTGTTGGCCTCACTCAGGTCTGTCCCATTTTAAAAAGTACTTTATTCTCCTTTCTCTCTCTGAAATGTCAAACATTTTTTTCCTAAGCAATTTTAGCAGGAGTCAGAGCAACTTTGAGTTTTAAGATGACATTATCTAGATCACAAGTTGCCCTGATTCATATTTCTGTGAAGAAAATCTTAGCAAAGCATGTTTGATGAGGTGTTTTTTTCTCCTTTTTTCCTAGTTTCGGGATGTGAACATTTCTAGTTCACAAACTAAAATAACAAATCTATCCCCATTGCGTTCCGCCTTTATCAGAAGACTCAGAACCAGTATCCCATTCTCTAGCCACTCACCAGACACCTGCAAACTACTGAGATGGCTCTGCCTTTCGCCCCAGAAGCGATTACTGAACATTCATGAGTACAGACCCTTCCCTTATTCCCATGTGGAAGGGTCTGCCCCCCTTAGGGGAGTTCTGAACTTGCCCACAAAGGAGGACATGTGGCATCAACTCTCTGCTGACCATGCAAGATCCATTCCATTGAGGACATTTGTCAGATAAGTTCATTTATTGAGCACCTACTATGTGCCTAGGTACTGTTCAAGCTGCAAGACATACAAGCAGTAAGTAATCACAGATGAGAAGGTGAAATATTTTGTGGCCAGTGTGAAAAAAATTATATTTATAAATAGGTCAACTGCTGGATGTTACCACTGAGCAAGGAAGGCACCAGGTAAGCTAGGCTTCCCCTCCCCCACAGATCCTTTTTCCTCCTTCAGAAATGGACATTGAGAATGTTCCATCCTTAAGGATTTTCAAAACTGTGAATCTGAAGAATTTTACCAATAACTTCCAATTATTTCAGACGGGTAAAAGGACAAATCTAGCTATTGACAACGTATTTAAAGTATTGTTTAACATATTTAAAGTATTGTTTAACAAAGAAAAAAGGTCCTTAAAAAAAAATGAGGTCAAATTGTTAGATTTCACATATTGAAAATTAGAATCATCCCATTTTAGGAGCCCATCCATCACTACTAATCACTAATATTTATATCCGTGTGAATGAAAATAAATATTCATCGAATAATTTCCTTTAAGCCAAAAAAGAATGCAGTATTCTGGCTTCAGTTTGAAGCCACTCAATCTGGTCTTCATATCTTCATCTACCACATCCTCTACCACCCTTACTCCCTGCAGTTATCAGCTAAAGATGACCTCTTACACTGCTGTCCCCGGAGCAGGGGCTACCCAACATCGCCTGCGCCTGTTTTTATAAATAAAGCTTTACTGTTACACAGCCACTCTTCATTCATTTACCCATCGTCTGTGGTTGCTTTCATGCCATCATGGCAAAGGTGAGTAGCTGTGATATACGAAATGGCCCACAAAACCTAAAATGTTTACTATTTGGCAGAAAAAAAATATTTTTGACCCGTTTTACAGATCGAAGATATCAACAGGGATGATGCTATGGGCAGGGAAGGAACAACTTCCAGCATCTGTGACGAGTAATGAAATCTAGTGCCTGTGACTAGTACCTGTAATGTTTCCAAGTGCTATCACTGTTTCTCGTGTTTATCTCTGTAGAAAGTCACTGCTCATTCACAGCAACTGGTCCTTTGCCTTTTAGCTCTGAACACAGTACCCACAGGTCAGTTTAGTGATTTCAACACTATGAAGACAGGTTTTTTTTAATTGCCAGGAAACTCAGATTATGCTGAATTTCACTCAACTTTTGGCACAGCTATAACCTGGGCCTACTGTAAAATTTATTTTTTTTAGACATACTGAATTTTAGACATCCCAGGATTACCTTTGGACAGTGAGGCCACAGAAAACTTTGAAAGCTGCTCCTTGTTGTTCTCCTTGCCTGGCTGTCCTCCTACAGTGAACGAGCCTATTGAAAGCCACAGAGAAGTCACTGTTTGTCTTACTGCTGCTTCTGAGATTAAGCTCAAAGAAGTGGATGAAGAAATCCCAGTTACTACAACCAAAGAGATTCAACATTTATTTTATCATAAAAGTCCAGCAAATAAAACTATATACAAGATCCATGCAAAGAGTCCAATTACACACAAGACACATTTAAAACCTTGTTAAAACACAGTCTCCACAACAGCAAGGAATAAAACCGATAAGACCAAGTATCCTTAGTGAGAAACATAATCGTGTTGGTATTTTGGATGCTGCTTGAATCCAATTCTCTCCCCAACAATGAGGCACTGGATCACCCACTCCTGTGACACCACTGGCAGCTGCAATGCTTCAGCACACTTCAGCACCGAGGCCGGGCATGAGGGGTCCGTCACCACCACGTCAAATACCCCTAAAGCAATATCTGCAGGAAGCAGGGGAAGGTGAACAAGGAAAGGAGACTCAATTTAACCCTCCATTAAAAAGCCAGATGTGCCTTCTCGCCAGGACATCCCACTCTGCCCAAGCTAAAACCCTTTATGTCAAACAGCCTGCTACTGATCACAACCAACAGGGAAAAGTTATCCCCAAATGCGGACCTTATAGAAATGTTTAGCAAATGCACCACTGGACACCAACTGAAGCATAAACAGCCCAGTGCTTCACTCATGTTGGCTCACGCCTTGAAGGTGGTACTTTTCTTCTCTTAGATTAACCTTTTCCGTTTCTATCATCAGGACTGAGACAGACCACAAAGCTTAATTGCTATGGGTCTAAGGATATCCTTGGAGCAATAACCACACACACATTCTTTCCAGGTACCTTTGTTGTGGGCACTTGAATGGTGCTGCTTCACAGAGGCTGCCCCCCCGGTCATGAGAATCTCAGACCAGAGCTCCAGGAAGTTCTGCTGTTGGTCTGAAACCAGGAGTACCTTCAGATTCTGGAAAGGGTTTTCTCGGGGTTGCCTATGAAGGAGGCAGAGACACAGCACCTTGGAATTGGAAGGAACCTTCGCATGATAGACAATATCAACAACAGCCCTTCTACGAAGGGACTGAGATACATCTGGATGCTTTGGAAACCCTTGCATTTGGGCACCACACTCCTTCCCTCTTCCTGTGAACGATGTGTATTCTCTGAGATCGTGGTCTTCTAATCCACCCCTTCAATTTCCATGGTTGTCCTGGGCCCGAGAATAAGCCAAACCATGCTCCTAAGCCTACTTCCTTTATTTTTTTTTAAATTTTATTGATTTCAGAAAGGAAGGGAGGACAGAAACATCAATGATGAAACAAAGTCATTAATCAGCTGCCTCCTGCACGCCCCCTACTGGGGAACCAGCCCACAACCCTGGCATGTGCCCTTGACCAGAATCAAACCCAGGACCCTTCGGTCTGCAGGCCAATGCTCTATACACTGAACCAAACCAGCTACGACCTAAGCCTACATTTTTAAATGCCTTACTTAAAACCTTGTCCCCTAACCTTATAGGTTGCGAATATTGAACTGACACGGAAATGCTCACACATTTTTCAAAAGGTCCCTAACCACGATACCCTAAGAAAGTAAACTAGGTGAACTGCTTAAGTAATCCCAAACCTATTCAAAGTCTGTAATTTATTGTGTGATCATTCCAGTTTCTAGAAATATTTACTCTCTAGATTCTTGTCCTCCCGAAGCTGCTGTCTTCCTTTCCACCAGTCTAGGTGGGCTCTTAAATACTCACCAATCCAGAATTCTCTGCTCCTCAAGGCTGTACCCAGCTGGCAGCAGATAATTGCGGTAATTCTGGAGCTGGTTGGCATGGCAACTGTCATGGACCCAGACATGAGACACACAAGGAATCCCACTGGCAAGGCACAGGAAGTACTTCCGGGTTCGACAATGCTGATCCGCAATTAGGAGACACTGGTAAGCCGTGTTACACTGGAAGAAAAGGGGCAGAACTGATGGATCTGGTGATGTCTGTGCAAAGCCCCCGAACAGTCCATGTCACGGAGAACAGATGTGAACACCCAAATACAGCTGCCCTTGAACAACATGGGTTTGAGTGGCATGGGTCCACTTACAGATTTGTAAAATTGACCCATGCAGTTCAAATCTGTGCTCAAAGGTCAGCTCTGCTGTTGGGAATCCAGGGGGAGGACTCGACTGGTTACACGTAGGTTTTCCACTGCATGAAAGGTCAGCCCCCTGTAACCCCATGTTGTTCAAGAATCCAAATTACGATTGAGCCTGTCCTTCTGCCCAAGGTCTCTCCTCACTGAAGGGCCCAAGTGGCTTTCCTTGCCTCACCTGCAGCTTTCTGGGGGCTAAATCCTGAAGGGACAGTCAAACTCCATGTATCCAGAATTTTAGGCAAAGAATCAAACATTGTAACAAAGATTTCTATTAAACACAAATTTTAATCTGCTTTGTCCCAGCAGATTAACCCAAGACTCTAACTTCTCTTCCTTGTACACAGTAAAAATTCTATTTTTATGCAACAACCTTTTGGCCGTTTCCCAGTTCCTGAAATCTCTGGCTACTGTCCCTCTTGGGCCTCTTCTCAGTACAGCAGGTGCCCTGGGAAGCTCCACAAAGAAACTCCTCACCTGAGCTTCATTGAAGTCTTCCAGAATATAGCCAGCTCCTGCTCGAAGCTGGGATTCTGTGTACTGCTTGTTGAAAGGAGGAATTTCTAAAAATTCTATATAAAAAAACAAAACACACAACCAAGATAACAATAGATGGTTTCTTATTTGCTACTTTATGCCTGCTTCTTACTGCCCCCTCTGCCTCCCCAGCTATGTCCAGAACACTAGATCCCAAAGATGGCTCAAGGGCTTCCCCATGGCTCAGAATTCTGAGATCTGTCTTGAGGCCCATAAAGTGCTGCCAAAAGGACAACAGGAGGGGCAGGGAAGATGAGAACGGAGGTAGGTCCCAGACCTACAAACATCGAGCATTTCTGCACTAAGACTGGGTCATCAGACTGGTCATGGGGGTGGACGCAATCACTTCCCATAGTGATATATTCCAGTGTGAGGGACCTTGACCATTAGGAAGCTCTTCCTCAGGTCTACCCTATGTCTCTCCTTCACACTAAGCCCATTGTCTCTAATTCTGCCTTTTGTGGAGAATAGCTACTTAGCCCTTTTTATAACAAAGCCTTCAAATTCTCCCTTCAACTGCTTTTTTACCCCTTGTACACTAAAACACTGATAAACCAGAATGCTCAAAGTAGGGTTTTTTTAATTTAACAGATTAAGTGAAGATTAGCCAAAAATCCTATTCAACCTTTTTATTGAAAACTATCTACCTTTGATGATCTTGAAGTGCCTCAGGACACTGAACATCAATGACTGCTCTACAGTCTTGAGGGTGAAGAAGGAGTTATGAGAGATGAGGCTGAAGATGTAATGACCCTAGGCAATTAGAAATTGCTTCTTTTGACCAAATATCTAATTTGAGCTTGTTTTCTTGTCATCTGCTCCTCTCATCCTATATAATAAAAGAGGTAATATGCAAATTGACTGTCACTCCAAGACACAAGATGGCCACCCCCATGTAATCAAAGATGGCTGCCCCCATGTGGACACAAGATGGCCAGCAGGGGAGGGTAGTTGTGGGCAGTTAGGGGTGACCGGTCCAGCAGGGGAGGGCAGTTGGGGGTGACTGGGCCAGCAGGGGAGGGCAGTTGGGGGTGACCAGGCCAGCAGGGGAGGGCAGTTGGGGGTGACCGGGCCAGCAGGGAGGGTAGTTAGGGGTGACCGGGCCAGCAGGGGAGGGCAGTTGGGGGTGACCGGGCCAGCAGGGAGGGCAGTTAGGGGTGACCGGGCCAGCAGGGGAGGGCAGTTGGGGGTGACCGGGCCAGCAGGGAGGGCAGTTAGGGGTGACCGGGCCAGCAGGGGAGGGTAGTTGGGGGTGACCGGGCCAGCAGGGAGGGCAGTTGGGGGTGACTGGGCCAGCAGGGGAGGGCAGTTGGGGGTGACCAGGCCAGCAGGGGAGGGCAGTTGGGGGTGACCGGGCCATCAGGGAGGGCAGTTGGGGGTGACCGGGCCAGCAGGGGAGGACAGGGGCAATTGGGCTGGCTGGGGAGCAGTTAGGCGCAGATCAGGCTGGCAGGGGAGTGGTTAGGGGGTGATCAGGCAGAGGCGGGCAAGCAGTTGGGAGCCAGAAGTCCTGGATTGTGAGAGGGATGTCCGACATCCCTCAAGGGGTCCCAGATTGGAGAGGGTGCAGGCTGGGCTAAGGGAGACCCCCCCCCCCCCGCCTGCCACATGAATTTCTTGCACCGGGCCTCTAGTATATAAATAACACATTTTTTTAAAAAAGAAAAAAAGCAAGACATTAGAGATTTCAGTTAATTAGGGGTTCTGTGAAATTAAGTGCCAACATACTTATCACAAATAAAAAACCCAACCAAATGCATAAAAGTTCAATGCCAGGACCAGTCCCCTTCCCCAGCAGACCCCTGCAGCGATGGCTCCCCTCCAGTGCCCGCCCTGCCTGCTAGAGCTCCCCAGGCAATGTTACTGCCCCAACTCAGGCCTCTACACCTGAGTAGGTCTGACTGGCCAGCCTACTCACTTTTATTTCTCTCTTCTTGATTCAGCATTCTCCACATTTTTCTCAAAATGAAAGCAAACTGGAAGTTCTAAAAGGAGTACTTCTCCGTTTTGTCACTGTATCCTTTGCCCCATCTGAATGTATCATGTCACAGTTTTCAGTGCCAACCACGCCACTGCTGAGTCCCTGCGGAGGTCCTTTACTTTTCTCAAGACTTATGTCTTACGTCTGCTTAATCCAGCACTGTTTCTAGCCTTGACCTATTTATTTACCACTTGTAATTCCTTGCATTTGTGTGATCAAATATTACCTAGGTCTAGGCAGTCCATTTTTCTAATGTTTCTGAATTCGTTTGGATTTAAGTGACCCTGCCCAACCAGAGGCTAAAATGAATAGGTTTTAATCCCCTCATTTAAATCTAGGATAAATATACTAGATAAAAACAACTGCAGAGTCACTCCCTGTGGCTGATGGGTCCCCAATGGTATGCCACCTACCAAGACAGGGTTCCATGTTCTTAAACATTTAATAAATGTCTCAAGTTAAATTAAAATGTTTTACTGAGCTCCTGGCATCAAAGAGATTCCCATTTATCTGCAAAACATATCACATAGTTTCTTGAAAACTACAGAGGGCTGTTTTAGTATAAGTGTCTAGGCTTCTTGAGATTGAGGAACCTCTAAACATTCTGTTATGCCAAAAAGATCAAGGATTTTGATACAGTTGGGGGAATTTCCAAGGATGAAAGAGCAACATAAAGCAGACATTGTTACCATTACCACAATTTCCATGAGATCCCTGTAAAAAACTGTCCAAATTCCTCATTTTCACAAGGCCTACCTCTCCTCACTCATGGTTACAGGGGGGGATTAAAAACATTTGCTGTACCAGCAAGGGAGAATAGAAAGAATTTTTATGGGTCGAGTTTATAAGACCTCACACAGGCTCACAGGTTTTTAAGGAATTGGACAGTCTGCAATTCATACCAAAACTAGCTTTCTTGACCATGATATACCAACAAATAAAACATCTACAAAACTGCCTTGTGAAGTCCTGGTCCAGGGAAGGGTTGAGGAGTGTGCTGGAGAATAAAGACTAGAGTCCAGCAATATTGTGAAAGCAAAATAAAGCAAGACCACAAACACTTTTGATGCCATGACAAACCTCTTCCCAGAATCCTCAAGGGACTCCCAATTACTTATGATCAAAGTAAAACCACCTTCTTGGCTAGGAAAGTCCTCACACACCTTATCTCCCATTGTACCTACCTGACTTCTGTCTGACAGACGAGGCCTGGTGTACACTTAACCTTGAAACTCCACACCCTACAGCCTCTACACTGACGACTCTGTTTAAGCACCTTCCAGGGAGCATAAACTTTAACTGCAACTTCCTGACCACCCTTCCCATGTCCCTGTGCAGAGCCCCATGTGGCTGCAGTTGCCCAGAGCCAGTTTGGGTTGGTTAGGAAAGAGCCATCCACACACCTGAAATGCCAGCCATCACACACCTGCAGTGGTGCTCTTTCATGGTCACCAGGTTCCCTAATTTGATTCCCTATTGTAAGACTCAACATTAGCCGGAACGTGAACCTTGTAGAAAACATCATTCATTCCACTTGGACCCTTAGCTTTCACAGCTACATTTGGATACAGCCACCAATTACTTTTGTATATACATTTGTATCTGTCCATTTCCTCTCCTAGATCACACACAGAGAGCTGAAATAACTCTACCTCTCCCCACTGAAGCCTTCACTAAAACCCTAAGTAACAGGCAACACAGAAACACAATGCATAGATTTAGTTTAAGGTTGAAGAGAGGTAGAGGAGTTGAAAGGCCTAGAAGCAGTTTCTCTGAAATCCCCCGGGGCCTTGGGCACCCCATAGTCCCAGTCTTACACAGACCTCAAGAGAATGAACTTCCCCTCCCCACATGGGTTTTCTCTGGCAGTTGCCCCTAGAACACAGATGGGGATTCAGAAACCTGTCTTGGATGACTGTAGTAGGTAAAATGAACACTGGGTTCTAGTCCCAAATCTACCATTATCATGGACAGAAAGCAGTTATTTAACCTCCAAGCTTGTTTCCTCATCTGTAAAACAGGTGAAAAGATCTCTCTCCCAATGCCTAAGAGGAATTGTTTGGAGAAACCACGTACTAAGAATTTTGTGAAAATAGTCTATAAACCAAGAATCAGGGTTATATTAATTTTTCTTGACCAAGACCCCAGTTGCCAGTTGTCCTGCCTGCTCTACAGATGGCAAGGGACCACCAGGCACATAAAGTGAGTGGAAATGAAGGACATGCACGTGGCAGAGCCCCCAGGTCTCCCTAGGGCCTTACCTTCCTCTTCCTCGCTGCTTCCCGAAGGACCATCTGGCAGTTTGGAGCGACTGGCCAGCTTGTCGCTGGTTGTGGCCATGGTAAGGAGAAAGGCATAGCCTAGGAACAAGGTCTTGTTGAGAGGCAAAGGCCCTCTGTGCTCGTCCAGGGTGGAGGGTTCACCCATGTTGTCTCCACTCTCACAGGGGCTCACGAACTCTCCTGCCCCCACCGCACCTGAGAGACAGAGGCGGAGTTACTAGATGGATACAAACCATGGCCAGGGCATGACAGATGGGTAGGCAATGTCCTGATGGACTTTTCACCAAAGACCGTTCATTCCTATGGCAAACAACCTAGAACAAAACTTACTTATATATTTTACAGTCATGATAATGTATACATTGTTTTCATAAATGACACCAACTTTTTATTACGAAGAAATGTCCCCAAAAGATAAACCCTGACTTCACCAAAATGGTGTATAGAATACTTGGTGGTAAATGTATTTTTTACAAGTTGATGGAGCCACATCAAAACAGCCTGCTTCAACTGTGCCAGTTTCCAACACCTGGGGGGAGGGAAGTGACCCAGCCAGTCCAGGACTCCCGGAACACCCGTGCTCAGAGTGCACCCAATAAATCCTTGAGAAGAAAATGAGTACCTGACTTGGAGAAGCTGAATCGTAGGCTCATTAGGAGGCTAAGATGACAGACAGGTCATGCCTCCTTAAAATAAAACCAGCAGCAAGAGAACAGGGTGACGCAGCACATATGAGCCTGGACTTCACAGTCAGTTGGCCTGAGTCTGAATTCTGGATCACCTTGGAAGACTTTTCTGTGCCTCAGATTCTTTAACTGGAAGGTGAACTCTAGCACCTGTCCCTCATGGGAATGCTATGAGGTAATATGTACGAAGCACTGAGGTCCATGCTTCACATGCCCTGAAGCTCAGCAGAGGTGCTGGGCAGATGCGGGGATGACACAACTCAAATACACAGGAAACAAGGGGAGCTCTGCTGCCGGACAATGAAACCATCAACTTCTCGTTGGACTGAGCTCCCTCAGGGCAGGTGCTGAGGCCTGGACCTCTGCCTCCCCACAACCCACAGAGGCTGGGCTGCGTCACAGCAGACACTCAGTCAACAACAGACGGGTTGAACTCTGTTAACAAGAAGCATGAAGGACGGAAAGGGGTTGTCTGAGGAACAGTAGGAAGAGGGGAGATGCAGGGCCTGAGGCCCTGAAGGTGAGAAGGGAGCAGTTTCCAGAGGCAGAAAATGGTGCAGGGAAAGGAAGAGATCAGATCAAAGACTGATTTCCACCTTTTTGAACAGGTGGAATTTCACCTATTTTGAATCTGCTTAAAACTCAGTATTTCTCCTTTCCCTCCTAGAACCTACAGAGAAGTCAACTAATGTTTCCGATCGAGACTGTCTCTATCCCCCCAACTGCACTCTGCTGGGAAATGGGGGAGGGTGGGCAGAGAGCTGTCTGCGTGCCACCTGTGGGCTGGCGAGGGCCTCCAACGCAGGAGCCAGGACAGAGGAGACAGTGCCTCCTGTCAAACGCCATCTCTCCCGCGGCTGACCTTGCCTGGGCCGTGGTCTGAGGGAGGAGGCAAGGGGGCGCCCTCACCAGGTTTCACAGTGGCAGACTTCCGGCCTCTCTTGGCAGGTGACCGCTCCTCTTCAGATGTGATGAGTTTCCTTTTGCCGGAGAGAGCTCCGGTGGAGGCACGCGGGCTTTCCGTGGCCTTCCGGGTCGGGGTCGTGCTGCTGCTGCTGGAGGCAGTGTGGGTGGCTGGGGAGCTGACGTTGCTGCGCCGTTTCCGTTTCCCTTCCACCAAATTATCTGTGACAGGATAAGCCAGAGGTTGGTCAGCTTCTCTGTCTAAGCCCTGAACTCCAAGAAGACGGGCAGAGCCTGACCTAGATGCCACCATGACCTTTCACCAGACTCCCACGGGGCAGAGGCCTTTCAAGGCCTCCATATTTCCTGTTCTCATCTCTGCCATGACTGACATGTGTTCCCCAACAGAACTGGGGAGCCAGCACAATCTGAGGACTGACCATTCGGTCCTGGGACAGAAATAAAGACAAGCAGTGGCTCCAGAAAATGACGGCTCATCGCCATCTCATAAACCACAGGGGACAGTAAGGCTTATGGGAGATGGCTGAATGCTCTAGAAGCCACTCCTCCCGCACACAGGAGCCCAGAGGCACCGGTCTCACCTAAGCTGATATCTGCTGCCTTGGTGAGGGGCGTCACTGCCTCATAAGGGCCAAGGCCGTACTGCTCTCGCAGTCTGTTTCCTTGCTCCAAGGACAGGATGACAGCCATTCGCTTGTACCACTTCCTCTGGCCTTCTTTCTCAATGCTGTAGTATAGCTCTCCGGACTCCTTCCTGTGCCCTTTCACCACGCCTGGGCGAAGAAAACATCAAGAAGCTTGCTGTTGTTTCAGGGTGCCCAGCACCCACTCACAAAGGCTCTGCTTTGCAGAACAGGCTAAGTACGGGAATCGGGTGATCCAACAGTGGGCTGAAGTTACGCTTCAACAAAACCCCGGTTGTCGATCTCAAGTCCCATCACTTAGGATGCATGTAGCTAGGACCCTGACATCGGGACATGGAAAGTCTCTCAACGGAAGGAACCCTCAGTTATGAAACAAAGCTTCCCAGCCCTGGTGAGTGAGGCTCATTTAGTTGGAGCGTTGTCCCGTGCACCAAAGGGTGGTGGGTTCAATTCCTGGTCAGGGCACATACAGGGGGCAACAGATCAATATTTCTCTCTCACATTAATGTTTCTCTGTCTCCCTCTCCCTTCCTCTCTCTCTCTAATGGAAAAGCATGTCCTCAGGTGAGGATAAATAAATAAATCTTCCTAAAGCCCACCTTCATGGGTTGTAGGTGGTTCAATGGTTCTTGAAATGAAATGGCATGTGGTTTCCTAATTATCCCGTTATAGCCTACTAATTCTTGGCTTCTTTCAAGGCTGAGTAATAATTCTTAAGTTAAGCTATAGGTGAAAGATGACATCATTCTAAGAGAGAGCATGTGTCTGTGTGTTTATGTCTGTAGCAAAACCAAAATATAGAACAAAGGAAAAAAATAAATCCTGCCTAATCTTACTTCCCTATTATCTACTTTCCTGCTCTTGCTCTAATTCAGAACTTAAAGGTAAGGCCTTTAAGTTAATTAGAAAAACACAATGTGGAGTATAAAGGAAACGGGGCTAGAATTGAGGGGACCTGCACCTAGGCCCAATTCTGCTACCACTAAGTGTATAATCTTTGGCAAGATCCATTTCCAATCCTATGAACAAGATAATGCTCCTTCCCCTCTATCAAGCAATAAATAATTTATACATACACACATATAACACATATATAAAACTAGGGCATTAATATAGTTTTTCATTCCCACAAACAGAAAGATCCATTTGTCCTCTTCGTTAGCCTATGCTTGAATGAATGACCAAAAGAAACCCAGAACCTAAGCCGCCAAGGAAAAAGATACAGAGAAAACAGGCCTTAGTTCTCTCGTTCTGTGTGCCACAGAATTGCTCTCTTTCTCCTGCCTGTTCATCTCCTGGCTTAGATCTCGATCACCACATAAATCACAAAGATCCCCTCAAAAGCAAAAAGAAGCCCAAGGCCAACAATCTACTTCACGCTAATGAAGAGCTCGACCCAGAAGCAGTCCAGTGCTGACATATGGACAGCCTCAGTAATGGGACACAGGGTCCCCACCCTTGATGCCATAATTCACTTGGACACAGAAGCGTCTCTGTCTTACAAGAGGGCCAAATGTGGGCTCCAAGAGTGGTTTTACACCTCAAAGAAGAATGAATGCACCTGATACAAACTATAGGTCACAGGTCAAAATGGCCTCAACCCCTTGCTACTAACTGATGCCACCAGAGCTAAGTGTTAGCCAGAACTCAACAGTGAAGTGGCCCATTGAACACTGAAGTAAAGGGGCAAACACCAACTACTCAGGAGTGCATACCACAAGAGTCTGGAGAGATTTCAATCGGGAGACATTTTCGCCTCTTATATCCTAATTCATGTTCCCAAAAAATCCCCAGAAAGGATGATTTCAAATGACAAACTCAATACAACATGTATCTCCAACTCAGTTCACAGAAAAGAGGAATTATATTCAAAGAACTAGCACAGGAAACTCCTAACAAATATAAATCTCTCACTATCACCAGTACAGGGACTGGCCACTTGAAAATAAAAAGGCACATTGTCCAAACCAGAAAGCAAGTGGTGGGTGTGCAGGCACTAAAAACTACTTCTTCAGCAAAAGTATCTCAATGTATTTGCCATACTTACCTACTAGGTACCCAGCAGGGCAGGCAGTAAGTTTAAAAGTCACTGGTGAAAGAACAGAGAATGGAAAGGGAAAAGCACTAACTTCACGGTGGAGAAACCTGCAAATACCACCTTATCCCAGTGCTGAAGGTTAAGGCACCATTGACGGCTGGTGGAGGTCACGCACCCACCTCCCCTACGTGATGTGATGAAAAAGGAACTTCACCTCTGCAGCATTCTTTTAAAAAACCCTAACTCCAATCTAATCAGGGAAAAACATAAGACAAACCCAAACCCAAATATTCTTCAAAATACCTGACCAGTACTCCTCAAAACTGTCAAGGTCAAAAAAACCAAGAAAAAATTCTGACACTGTCACAGCTGAGAGGTGACCGAAGGACAGGAGGACCCACTGCAATGTGGTGGCCACCCTGGGCTGGGTCCTCCAGCAGAGAGGGACATGGAAAAGCTGGCCAATCCAAATGAAGTCTGGAATTCAGTTAATAGTGATAAGCCAAGGTTGGTTCTTGGTTTTGACAAATGCTAACTTAAGAGAAAGTTGAGAAAGTGGGTAAGAAATATATGGGAACTCTGTACTATCAGTACCCTGTACTTTGCAAATTTTCTGTAGATACAGAATTATTCCAAAATAACAAGTTTATTCAAAAATAAGCAACAGAGACCAACAAAACAGCCAATGGTGCAATTAACCAGTGCTGCAAGAACAGAATTTGTGACAGGAGAGGACTGCCCCAGAGCAGTAATCTCTACAGATGCTTCTTTTATTACCTGCACTGAAATACTCATCCTCCGAGAGGGCTGTCACTTCCGTATCCAACGGGATGGGGTCACACAGCAGAATGTCTTTGCCCAACACATCACACTCGTACCCATCATCAAAGAGCAATTTATACTTCCCAGCTCCGACATCTTGTGTGATTTTCCCAGAGTAAAAATAGCCATTGGATGACCACTTGGCAACAACACGGAGCCCTACGAAGCTATTGCCTGGAGAGGAAGCATCTAAGCCATCAGAAGGACCAGCAGCAGCCTGGAAAGGAATCTCCGGAGAGTCACTTCGACGCGAAGCACCAGCACCCGTGTCTACGCGTTTGGTGGAGTCTGGCACTCGGGGCGTGATACGGGTGAAGGACTTATCATCTGGCGACATGCTGGGTGAAATGTCCTCTATGCCCAATGGGCCAGGCACTGCTGTTTCTCTAGTAAGAAATAAGAGATAGGAGAAGGCAGTGAGAATAAGAAGAGAGAATACACATCTAGCAATCTTCCCACTCCTTTGTCCATGGGTCTCTTCAGCCCATTCTTTGATAACCCCATCACAGGCATAAGCCTGCTCTCAGCGGCCTCACTCTGATCCCTGCCCACTCCCCAGTCAGTGTGGGTCCCTCTTCTCCCTCCTGACACCCCACATTCTCTCTAACCCATCTCTTCTCTCTTCGCCCTTTTTTTCTAAACAAGTCATAGACTACGTATGTCTCACACTACCCGGGTACCTGGTTCCAGTGGTCCGAGAAGGCGGGCGGCCCCTTCGCCCGCGCCCACGAGGCGTGACTGGAGCCTTCCCTCCCTGTCTGATGCCAAGGCCTGCATCACCATCCTCCTCACACACTGGCGCCCCTGTCTGACTGACCCCTTTTCTAGGACTAGAGAATGAAGACAGGTTAGTCTGATAGCACCTGCTACTGAATCCTTTCCCCAAAGTCTCCCCTTGGCCCTCAGACTACATGCCAGGCCAGCATGTGCTGGGCCTCCAGGGCAGCAGGAAGCTGGTCCACACCCACCACCAAAGTATCAGCTGGGGAGTGGGAATGTGGATAACAAGTAAAGGACATGCTCCTCTACGCAAGTCTATTCCCCTGACAAAGCTTCCTACTGCTGCCCTCAAAAATGGCTCCGTGTTTCTGCCCTGCCTTCTCTTCTACTTCAGGCTCTGGACCTCTGCCAAGGGTAACAAAAAGCGAGGGGATGTGTCAAGTTGGGCCACTACCCCAAACTTTCTGTATTCCCAATCAAAACACTTGTAGGCTGCAGGAAATGGGGGTGGCAAGAGCATATGCCAGCATTGTCTAAGTCCCATCACCTGGTTTTCCACCTTTTCTAAGGAAGTCTACCTCCCAGGCCAACCTCAAATAGGACAGGAACACAAGAGGAGAAAAGGCATCCATTTATCCTAGATGGAGGATGGGGCATTTTCCCATTACTCCCCTTTTTCTGTGATATTTAAAATGTCAGCAACCCTGCCCCTGCTGTGGCTCTCTCTCTGGGGACCCTGTCTGCACCTCGGTTTTCCTGGGCCTCCTCGGGAGCTGGGCAAGGCAAAATCTGCGGGTTCTGTCCCGCTGGTTTTCCCTTTGAGTGGTCCGGCTCCTCGCCCTGAGCTGCCACTGCTGTGAATGGCTGAGAGACTCGTCCCACTTGATGTGCGGAGTAAGCTGGACGCCTTGGAGGAAAAGGAGCTGATATCCCCCAGGTCCCCTGAGGAGCCCCCAGTCTTTGAAGGGGAAATTTCAGATTCACACTCCCGACACTCTACAACTGGCTCTTCAGTCTCCTGCAAGGAAGAAACGGATACAAAAGCTGAAAGAAACCACAATAACATAATGCTAATGTGATGGATGGAAAAATCCTAGATATGGCAAGAAATTTCAGTTCAGAAAGATGGAAATCAGGAATAATGGAAATGTTCTACATCTTGTTTAGAATAGTGGTTACATATAACTGCTAAAAACCACGGAACTGAATAAGATCTACATTCTATAGAGATTACATTATAGCATAATAAAAAATAAAGGTGGTATAAGATTGGGAAGAAAGAGACCTCTATCCTGAACTGTTATCTTTTTACTGGACAAATTCACAACCTTTAGCTACCAAGAAACAGCAGTGCTTCTTACCCAGAGGACAGAGGTAAGTCCCTGTCTAAAAGGCAGGTAAGGAAGGAGGTAGATAGTCAGAGAAAGAAAATTAGTGGTTGGGAGCCATTCTGGTACTTGATTAGCAGTGGGTAGCATTACCTGTTTTTTTGAGATTAGGTATTTTATATTACCTTTCTCTCTTTTTTTTAAAATATATTTTATTGATTTTTTACAGAGAGGAAGGAAGAGGGATAGAGAGCTAGAAACATCGATGAGAGAGAGAAACATCAATCAGCTGCCTCCTGCACACCCCCTACTGAGGATGTGCCCGCAACCAAGGTACATGCCCTTGACTGGAATCAAACCTGGGACCCTTCAGTCCACAGGCCGACACTCTATCCACTAAGCCAAACCAGTTTCGGCTATATTACCTTTCAATAAGTGATCAAGGAAATTAAAAAATGATAGGCTAAAAATTATATCACTATTTTAAAAATTAAGATAAAAAGATAATCAAAATATATGAGTTTTCAGTAACCGTAGAGGACAGGAATGTCAGAATGACTATCTCACATGACTACTTTGATGGACTGATAGTGGTTGCCTGGAGCCCAGTTTAAAAAGCCTTCCAAGGCTAATTCCCAGGCTCATGGGAGAAGGTTCTATATAACCAATCATCAATGTCCCCCTATGGCACAGGACTGAGAAATTACTGACAGGAACTGCACATCTGCCTTTCTGCTCTAGTGCATTATTGTACTAACTCAAAAAATAGCCGAGCCGGTTTGGCTCAGTGGATAGTGTGTCAGCCTGTGGACCAAAGGGTCCCAGGTTCAATTCTGGTCAAGGGCGTATACTTCTGTTGCAGGCTCCTCCCCGGAGGCCTTGGTCAGGGCTCATGCAGGAGGCACCCATCGATATGTTTCTCTCACATTGATATTTCTCTTTCCTCTCTTTTCCACTCTCTCTCTAAAAATCAATGTAAAAATATCCTCGGGTGAGGATTTAAAAATATATATATATGATACACTCTTCCCTCAGAGAGCTTGCAATCCTTCTGGGACACAGTATGAACACACATTTAAATAATGCTATGAGATGACTAAATATATATTTTGGATCATTACCTTCTTGAAAATATGTCCTCCTTTAGAATCTGTAAGTCATTTTCTCTTCCTTTCATTCTACCCCTTTGGCTACTTCGATTTATGTTTGTATTTGGGTTCTTCTTCCTCAGTTTATTCCTTTAAAATTGGTATTTCCCAAGACTCTGTGGTCATTCCTTTTCCCACCCTTCCATGCTTCCCCTGGCTAGTCTTACCAGACCCATTCCTGACTATCCACAACACAATGATCACTCAGCTCCAAACTCTCAGATGCAAATGCCTCCTAACCTCTTCCCCAAGGACATCTGAAATTTAACCCATCCAACATTCAAATCTGTCCATTTCCTGCCTCGATGAATGAACCCTGGCTATCCCCAGTGACCTGACATTCTCTGCAGCTCTCTCTAGCAGAGGCTGATTTTTCTCAACCAAACCTCAATTCAGGAGTTTGGAGATGAGAGGCCTCTTTGGTCTCCATTGCCATTAACAGACCATTTCTCTTTCCCCACCTCTCTCTCCTACCAAACCACTATTTGCCATTCTGTTAAACTTTCCTCTCCCTTTCCCTTGTTACTCACCAGCACCCTCCAATCACTCCCTCTCATGTATAAACACCTCAACTCCTGGTACATAGCCTCCCTTCCCTCCCCACCTCTACTTCTGCCATCATTCTCTGTGACTTACATCCATCAAGTGACCCATCCAGCAACTCCCAAGTTTCCTGGTCTAATTACCACCATTAACCATTTCTTCTACTCTACATCATCCATCTATTACTAGGGTCAATAACAGAAACTGCACCACCTCCAAAAATCTCAATCATAAACATGCCCTTCTCCAATCACCATCTCTTATCATTCAACTCGACTGCTCTAGCTGGGTCCGGTCAGCATCATCTGCCAAGGTCATTTGACTGAAACCGGTGTTGTGAACCCAGAATGTAAGTTAATTCCTTCTCCTGGTCATGGCAAATGTGTAGGGGCAAGGCCTGCACAGAAGGCTGGGACTCCAGGTGTACTTCAGTTAGAGAGGAGGCTCAAAAAAGCAGTAGCCAGCTATACCTGCCTTTGCAACTGTCCAGCGATCGAAGCTATTGCTTTTATGTGATTTAGGCCCAGGCTTCAAGTTGTCCTGCTATGATGTTTTCAATGTATTTGCTTACTTGTTTTCCTGTGTGTCTCTCCTACTAGACTACAGAGGCCACATGAAGACAGAGATCAGAACTATCTTCTTTCCTGGACAAATCCCCCAAATCTAGCATGGTACCTTCTGCAGAAGAGGCCCTTAGTAAATATTTATTGAAATAGGATCTTCTCTTTCAAACTGTCCTATTTATATTCTCTTTCTCAGTATATGATACCACCATATATCCAGCTGCTCAGGCAAAAAGCCCAGACATTTAATATGATTCTAATGATTTCACCCCTCTCCCTCAATCCCCACATTCAGGAATTCCCCAAAGTCTATGTCTCTCCTCTCAACCCTTACTGCCACTGTCCTAACTTGACACTCATTACCTCTTGTCTGACTATGCCTCTAACCTCAATGCACTCCAATCCATTTACACTGTTGCCAATCTAACTTACCCAACATGCAATTTATCCTATATAATAAAAGCCTAATATGCTAAGTGTCCGGTTGTCCATTCAACCCAATCCAAGCGTCATATGCAAATGATATGCTAAGGCCGCTCAGCTGCTCACTATGACATGCACTGACTACCAGGGAGCAGATAGTCGACTGGTCAGCCAGTCACTATGACGTGCACTGACCACCAGGGGGCAGACACTCTGACCGGTAGGTTAGCTTGCTGCTGGGGTCTGGCCAATCGGGACTGAGAAAATGGGCCGGACACACCCTGGAGCCCTCCTGCAGTCCCTCCCTGGCTGGCCAACCTCCCGTGTCCCTCCCCGGCCCCAATTGTGCACTGGAGGGATCCCTGGGCCTGGCCTGCTCCCTCGTGCAATCCAGGACCCCTCGGGGGATATCGGAGAGCTGGTTTCAGCGTGATCTGGTAGGCAAGGCCGAGGAGCCCACTGATGCATGAATTTGTGCACCGGGCCTCTAGTTAATTAATAACAATGGTGCCTTTGCTCACTGAGCCTTCTATACAGAATGCCCTTTCCCCTTAGCTCCCAGTATATAAAACTTTCAGTGTCCAACTCTAATCTAAGTGTATCACTCCTTTTCCTCCAAATTCTCTAATGGCTCTCCATCACAAAGAAGATAAAATCTAAATTCCTTTCTGTGGTACACGGAGTCCTTATGCTCTGGGCCCTTACCAACCTCAACAGCATCCTCTCTCATTATTCCCTATCCTACTGTTCTTGTCATACTGACCTTCTAAATATTCATTAAGCAGGCCATGCCCCTACATATTTACCTAACTTTTCCTTCTGCCTGCACTGTCCTTCTCCTTTACCTCTCAATGTTATTTGCCACACTATTGGGCACTACATATTCTGTGAGGCCTTTTAGCCACCTTCAGGTAGGCTAGTGGACTCCATCCCTCTTCCTAACACAGCTTTCCAGCCCTCCTCTACAGCAACCAACAAGTTTTGGATTTGTTGCATGTGAAGTGTAAACTCCTAGAGAACAGGGACACTGTCTTTTTATCTTCACACTCCCAGTGCCTACCATAGTACTAGGATCTTAGTAAAAAGAACCTGCTGGTAAATAAATGAATAAAATCTTTAAAAGATAAACAAGGGCTACAAGAGATAAAGGAAGGAAAGTTTCCAGAGTCCTCTGACCTCAACCTACACACCACTATACATCTTTGTGCTGCACACCAATTAGACTGTTCACACCTGTGTTTTCTCTACTTTCTGCTTCTCTGCCTTTGCTCATCAAGCCTTGTATAAGAATGCCCTTTCCCCTTATCTTCCAATATCCTAAGCCTTCAGTGTACAACTCAAATACCTTCTGGCCATCATCCAGAAAGATTTTATCAAAATTTTCCTTCTTCCTTTCAGAATACATCACTTTCACTCTTAAAAGCCAGCATAATAGCCTGGCTGGTGTGGCTCAGTGCTTGAGCATCGACCTATGAACTAGGAGGTCATGATTTGATTGATCCCCAGTCAGGACACATGCCCAGGTTGCATCCTCGATCCCCAATGTGGGCGTGCAGGAGGCAGCCAATCAATGATTCTCTCTCATCACTGATGTTTCTCTCTCTCTCTCTCTCTCCCCCTCTCTCTGAAATCAGTAAAAATATATATTTTTAAAAGGCAGCATAGTGTAGTGCTTAGGAAGGTGGGCTCTGGAACTAGACTGTCTCGATTGAATTCCAGTTCCTTTATTAGCTATGTAGCCTTAAGCAGTTTATTTTAACTCGCTGTCCCTCAGCTTATTCATCTGCAAAATGGGAATAACAATATCTATGTCATAGCTAACTGAGGATTAAATAAATTAAATCATTTAAAGTCCTTAGAATAGTTAGTGCTCTATAAATGTTAGTCATTATCATTCTTTTATTTAATTATGGCAATTTTTCCCATAGGGGTACAATAAATATTACATTAAGAAATATTTATGACATGGAACTTTATTTTCCCCTCAGAGTATTTAGAAGGCCTGCTGTTTCCAGAAATACACTCTACAAAGCACCATATAACCAATTAAGTAATACGTGTAACACTTGATACAGTACCTGGCACAGAGTTCATTGTAACTGCAACAGTTACAAAACCTTTACATGAAAGCAAATTATTTTTCTATAAAGCTTCTAAGTTCATAATTTTTACAAAATAGTAATAACATTGAAAAATAGTATGCAAACATAAAATTGAAGATGAATCAACATTTTAAAAGAAATATTTCTGGGATTATTATTATTTGGTATACAATAAAGAATATAAGACAATTTCTCAAACTAATGTCAAATGCTTTCTGACACAAGCGCCACAATGGCCCATTAATAAGCAATAGCAATAATATATTCCATTTAATAAAACTATATACCATAGTTTAATTCTCCGAGTACAGCTTCCTCTATGACTAGCTGGCAGAATTAAACAAAAGTGCCTGAGTGAAGGAAGAAAATAGCTGTGCCTCTTATCAATTAAATAAAATGGTTCCCAAATATTAACATATGTATCAAGAAAGGTGCCAGTCTAGAAAATCTGTCTAATCTCAGTATTAGATGTAAACAAAGTCAGCATATAACACTGTCCAATATAATAGTCAATAAATGCTAATATTATGCTGACACTGGGAATGAGTCCATATGAACCCTGACAAATAAAGGTATATGGCTTACCAACAGGTCCATAACCACATTTGATGAAGACCAAGAAAGGACACATGAGTAAATATGAAAACACGTGATAAAACAATGATAAACTATGAGAAAACATATGCAACCTAGCAGGAAATTCTAAATTTCATCAGTTTCCAAACATTAAAAATAATACATAAAATCTTTATATTTATATATGACAGAGATTTATCCACCTATTCTTTATAAAAATGGAAAGCATGATGGGACTGGTTAAATAACCAGCCAAAGGTCAACAGCAAACCCATGGTTAGAAAAGACAGAATTCAGGACTCTTAGTTTCTAAGCTGGTTCTTACATATTTCTATTAAAAAGATGGAGGAAAACAAAGTGTTTTAGTACCTAGTTGCTTAGGAAAGGGGCTTGGGGAGGTGGCATGAAGTGACAGAGTAATTTTTCTATTGAAAGAAATTTGCCACACAGACCCACAGTATATTAGTACCTCAGTAACTTTTCTTTCTACTTCTGTTCCATCCACATAATACACATCTGTGATGACACGAGTGACGAGTGTGCGAACCTCATGGATTGTTCTCATGTGCCGATGCAAGACATGGCCACGTGGAGGCTGAGGCATATCGAACTCTTCCTCTCCCTGTGGAGGCAAATAGAGAACACAAACATGGGTCTGACTGCAAACTGGCAGAGTTGCAAGTCAACTTCTTCATGATGAACACTGTGCAGAGGTTCCATGAACCTAGTGTGATAAAGTTTTCCAGCTGCTTTGTTTTGCATTCACCTACAGATAAAAACAGGGATGGACCACTTATATAGCCAGAGGCTAGAAGAATCTGTATCAGTGTCACCAAAAATGACCTATTTATGTCTAAATCAAAATCATAACACTTATACTTAAGATATTTAAGTAAAACTTTGATCACCTAAAAGTACATTGATTTTCAATTTTGATCTTTCTGATTTTGATGCTGACTTTTACAAGTTTATACTTGAAACAGCTCTGTATATAAAAGGCATTCTTTAGGACTTTATGTAAACCAGAATGACATCTGTTGATCTCAGTGCAGTCTGTTTTACCAGCATTAGTAAATAAAACTATAGTTGAGTTATACCTGCAACAAAACACACTGATTTATCCTAGAATTAAATATAAAATATTGAATCTATTCCAAATAATAGATTATAACTAAAGAGATGAACTAGTGTCCAGAAACAGAAAATATTAGCAAATTAGGATTTTGCATCTAGATCAGCAGTCACCAACCTTTTGGACCTCACAGACCACCGGATGGCAACCACTAATCTAGTTGTACCATAAATAATAATCAGTTAAATAGTTTAATTAAGACCTACATTTTTAAGACAACTGTTACATACATGTTTTCTCATAACACCTATATCACATTTATCCACATTCACACCCTCCCCTGTATCCACTGGGTCTGTAATTCTGAAGAGGAATTGCACACTTTTTCTCTCCCCTTACTTTCCCTGTAGTAGACTAATTGTACTTTCAGTAGTCAGTGTTGAAGTACCCAAGTCTTTCCAAAGAATTATATGTACCACTGCAATAATGGTGATTCAGGGTGTTTTATGACAATGTGGTAATAATTTACTTACAACTTTCGATAATTTGCCTGAATAATTCCTACTCCAACCCCATCTTAGAGGTAAAATATGTACTAAAATGGAGCTTTGTAAATTAATAAAAATGAAATCAAAAGCATGGAATGTTACTCAACCAACTCCTTAAATACTTCTATACATACAACTCTGGTCAGTGAATGGCTGGAGCACTGCTCTGTCACACCTCAATCACCATCAGCCCCTGCGTTAGAACCATGACCGCCTGGACCTCTTGCTGGGCACATACAGTCAGGCCCTGGATCACAGGGTCTGAAAGATTTCGGTGCTTTACATATCCCTGAAATGTGGCCAAGAAGCCTCCCTGTAATTCTTCCATTACCAATACCCAGACAAATGACCACTACACGAGAGACACTTACATGTCTGATAGAATAAGAAAGGAGAGAAGGGAAAGGAGCAGATAAAAGGAAAGCTATGCTTATTCTTTCTTCTTTTTTTTTAATATATTTTATTGATTTTTTACAGAGAGGAAGAGAGAGAGTCAGAAACATCGATGAGAGGGAAACATCGATCAGCTGCCTCCTGCACGCACCCCACTGGGGATGTGCCCGCAATCCAGGTACATGTCCTTGACCGGAATCAAACCTGGGACCCTTCAGTCTGCAGGCTGACGATCTATCCACTGAGCCAAACCGGTTTTGGCACTTATTCTTTCTGTAAATAGTCTTCTGAAAAGTGATCTCTGTAAAGATAAAATAACTTGCCCTAGCCAGCTTGGCTCAGTGGATAGAGCGTCAGCCTGAGGACTGAGGGGTCCTAGGTTCAATTCCAGTCAAGGGCACATGCCTGGATTGCAGGGTCAATCCCGTGTGGGGCATGCAGGAGGCAGCTGATCAATGATTCTCACTCATCATTGATGTCTCTTTTTTTTTTTTAAGTATATTTTATTGATTTTTTTTACAGAGAGGAAGGGAGAGGGATAGAGGGTTTGAAACATCGATGAGAGAGAAACATTAGTTCGCAGGCCAAATAATCTATCCACTGAGCCAAACTGGCCGGGGCATTATTGATGTTTCTCTCTCTCTCTCCCTCTCCCTTCCTCTCTGAAATCAATAAAATATATTCTTTAAAAAATATAAAATTTAAAAAAGATAAAATAACGAGAATTTTGTCATCACTAAGACAAAATAAAAATAAAACCATACTTTCCCTTCATAGAAAACCTGGCTCCAGACCCACTTGAAAATTTAAAGAATGTCAAAGGTAGCTGCCTATACTATTCTCTAAGCACTGGCCTGAGTCCTACCCAGACTGCAGGGAGTTACAAAGCTCTGACACTTGGAAAACCTCTTTTCTATTCACATTGTTGTGCTAATATCACCATGAACTTGTTCATCTTTCCCAAATGAAACTCTACCCATTCACCTCTATCTTTTTTAGCATCTTTTTTTTTCTTAGCATAAGCAACTAGCTCTTAACTATTACATCACTCTGCATGACACAGGAGTATATACTAAAGTATCAGCAGTGGTTGTGGTAGTGACAGCAGCAGCCAACAATGATAGAGCACTTACTATGTGCTAGGCCCAGAGCTTTGGGCTTTGCATGCCTTATCTCATTTAATCCTCACAACATTCAGATGAAGTGGTCTGATTCCAAAGCTTGGGCCTTAACCATACTGGCTCACTGGCTCCTATCATCATGATGAGCTAGGAGAAGGGATTACTTCCCTATTTTAGAGAAGTAGAATATGAGGAAGAAAAGGAAAATATAAAACAGTGGCTCCCACATGACTGCTATCTTTAAGTTTAACTTTTTATAAAAGCAGAGAAACCAAAATTATGCAACAGAATGCAAACACTTTAAGGGTAAAAATAAACAGATAGAAAACGGGATCTGATATGCTAATAACCCCTATATCCAAAAGACTATTGCTATTTGAATCTATATGAATTGGTAAGGTCTTAGTTCTCACAGACTGTGTTACTATGAAAGTCTAATATAAACAGTTTTTGGAGAGGCAAGGATAGACAGAACAAGACTACACAGGCCATGATTAAAATATAGAAAAGCAACATAGCATAATGAAAAGAATACCGATTCTGAAGTAGGCATGCTGAGTTCAAATTCCAGTTCTGCCACCTACTGATGGCAAAATCTTGGGCAAGTTACTTAACCTCTCTTCAGCTTGGTTTCTTTACCTGTGAAATGGGAATAATGATACCAACCTCACGGGTTGTCTTGAGCACAATGCTGACATACTGCAGGTGTTCAATAACTAGGAACTACTTCCCTACTCTATTCCCAAGAACCTGTTCTTCCTCCAGCCTCACTTTCATCAGCCTCAGTGCTTTTCCTCCCATTAAGTCTAGTCTGAGCCTCTCTGCAGTCCCTAGTCACCTAGAGGCTTGTGCCCATCCATCTCTCTCTATTCCTGTTACTATTCTTTGTTTCTAATACTGTGATACACTATCTTTCATGCTTCTTCTACTCCTTCCTCCTTTACATTTTACTCTCTCAGTTCCTGAGAACCATGGTGAAATAGACTTGGAGGAAACGCAATTAGCTCTGATAGTTATAAAGAAGGCTACAATGTGATAGCAGAGGGAAGGAAAAGATTGGACAACTTAAAAGAATATAGGACCCAGACTATATTCCTTGCTTTCTTTTCTAGTAAAGACCTACTTGACAAACTCTAGCACTATTCCATTTTCCCTAAAAGACCATTTATTAGCTACAGCTACCCAAAATTTTCACTACCCTATCTCTATCCTGAATAAATTGTTTTTATCTTTTAATTACTGGTCTGTACAAAATTATGAAGGATTATCATTAGGTAAAAGTACCACAACTTAATTCTCTGGGAATCCAGAAAGTGGAAAACAGGCCCCTGAGTACCCAGCAATTCTCTCACCTGGCTATGGAGTGACTCTGTGTCATCCCCAGAAGCACTGGTTGGTTTCTCACCAGTCCCCTTCTCAGTCTGAACTGTGGCATCCTGTTTTCCAGAGTTCTCATCCACTGTACTGGTCCCCTGTTCACACACATTTTTTATAGTCTGGGTTGCTGCTGAAACAGTTTCTGGGATCCATAGGGAAGGCTCTATGGTCTGAATTCCTATGTTATTTTGGCTGGGCCTTTCAATCAAGGTCTTACTAGGTTTTTCCTGATTGGTATTCCACCCTTCTTTCTGTCCGTCTAGCACATCTATCTCCATCGCTTCCTCTTGCAGACTGGATGGCCCCTTTGTGGCCATCTGCTGGGAGGCAGGAGGCGCAGGGTCTTTGACAGGGCTACTGGGTTTCATAGTTTGTTGATGCTGCCCAGTCCTTTGGTCACCTTCTAATTCTTCCTTCTCTTCTTCATCTTCAGTACTTGGAAAATGGAGTAAGTTCCCCCTGAGAATCAACCACATAAAGAAACCATGTCAAGTAAGCACACATGCATGTACATACGTATGTGCATGCACATGTGTGCATACTGGCAAGGGGGAACCATAATTTGACAATTTGAGAAACGTGGGGGAGAAAATAAAATGACCAAGAATATCTCCTTATGAGGTTTCTCATCATAATTTCACTCCTGTAGAAAAACAATGGCACACAGGTCTATTCCACCATGATGACAAAATAGTCATAATACTTCTTCTCATCACTAGCTATGAACTCTGACATAGGAAAATAAATTAAATAAGAAGATATAACGCCATTATTGAAGTCACAGACAATGAAGGCAGCTTAGGGATCTACTTCACAAAAGCTCAATTAAACAACAACAACAAAAATAACCAAGAAAGGGAAAAAACACAAATATAAAAACAACAATAAAGAAAACAAAAAGGGGGGGGGAGGAGGGGAAAGATCAATTAGGTCAAGAGTCCCCTATTGACTTTATAAATGATTCTAACATTTCTTAAATGACTACTGGCATTTTAGATACACCTAAGCCCAACGAACAATTTCAGCAAAAGAAGAGATCCTAGCTTTTCAAGCTATACTATATATCTACAACTAGCCATTTCAGAATGACTTGGTGCCTCAAGATACAGCCAACTTGTTTTCACTAGTCTTCACTTACTGTCAGTGACATTCATTTCGCAGCATTTGATGAATGTCTCCTGCAAACCAGGTAGCATGAAGCTCTAAGGTGCCTAGAGGCTTTAAATGTCCTTAACAATACACCAGAATAAAAAGACCCAGATTAACTCCAAGTGAGCAGGTTACACAGAAACTTGACATTCATGTCTTATTCAAGTTTATACTTTAAACACCCAACATGTGGGGCTTAATATAAAGTTAAGTGTCTAATAAATGTATTTTAAACAAAAGAATTCATGTTCTCTCCATTGGTTAACTGCAAAAAGCTACCCTGATTAAATAAGCTAATTGTATAATTAGCAAATTCATGTAGAAAATGCCCATACCTTAAAAAAAAAGTCCATAACCTTTATCTTTTTAGTAAGTTACAAGTTCAAATGAATAAGTATACTACAAACAACAACAAACTAATGAATCTGTGCATCGGGCCTCTAGTATTTTATAATGCATAAACTGAGATACACCCAAAAGACAACATACAGGATGATAAAGGATCTACAAACTATGTCGTATGTTGCTGTAAGTTTGACCAGTGAAAGGTGGAGCGGTCTCCAACTTGGGAGGAGCTCTTACCGTAGGGCCTGCTCTGCTCTGAACCTTGACGAGAATACGAGAGGTTTCTGAGGTTTCTATCATATTTAGCTCAGTTTATCAAAACTGGAAGTTAGTCCTAGCTGGTTTGGCTCAGTGGATGAGTGTCGGCCTGCGGACTGAAGGGTCCCAGGTTCGATTCCAGTCAAGGGCACATGCCCGGGTTGCAGGCTCAATCCTCTCAGTATGGGGTGTGCAGGAGGCAGCCAATCAATGATTTTCCCTCATCACTGATATTTCTCTCTCTTCCTCTCCCTTCTACTCTGAAATCAACAAAGATATATTTAAAACACACACACACACACACACAAAAAAAACAAAAAACTGGAAGTCAAAGGGATTTAGAATAGAGTTCTAACCAAGGGCCTGGTATACATTTGATTGTTATACTTTGTGTCCTGCGTGTCAGGAACCTCAACTGAATGAAATATATGATTCAATGAAGAGGTAAGAATAAGACCACCAGGAGACAGATTAGTAACACCTACCTCTAACAATGTTTATAAGTGATCTTATTTAAAAATTATTTAGCACAGTACTAGGTACAAAACAGATGTTCAATCAATATTAGTTGCATAAGACAAAGCAATTAAGGAGATGCAATTCATCTTCTTTATAAACTGAATACTTATGTTTGAATCTTTAAGATAACTAACATATTAATGGCTAAGCAATAATGAAAGTGAGTCAAAAACTAGATGGGACAAGACTGGATTAACCATTTTAAAAATTTAGTTACCACTGTTCCCCAACCATAAACATAAATAAGCCTACTACACATTTTACTTCATAAGCTGCTTATTTAGGGTAAAACTTCTGAATAGATATTCATTTCTAAAGCAATGCCTTGTTGTATTTGAGACATTTTATTCTTCTTTTTTATATATATTTTCTTGATTTTTTTTTTTACAGAGAGGAAGAGAGAGAGATAGTTAGAAACATCGATGAGAGAGAAACATCTATCAGCAGCCTCCTGCATACTTCCTACTGGGGATGTGCCTGCAACCAAGGTACATGCCCTTGACCGGAATGGAACCTGGGACCTTTCAGTCCGCAGGCCGATGCTCTATCCACTAAGCCAAACCGGTTAGGGCGAGACATTTTATTCTTAATTGATAAAAATTAAGATTGCTTTTTTCCCCCAAAGAATTAATCAGAAGAATTCTTCTTTCTTTAAAGACTAAACGTGTCTCATTGCAATATAGCAATATATAGCGGATTCCTATCAAATATCAGAATTTTGTTATTTATATTTCTCATGTTAGCATCAGTCAAATGAAATGAGGTTAAAATCATAGTCATTTCCCACCCAGGATCATATAATCTTACCTAATAATAGACAAACATGTAAGCTGACCATACCTCCGCTACATCCACAGCCAATCAGAGTAAGTATGCAAATTAGAAGGCCAAAGATGGCAGCCGCCCAGCTGCTCCAGGCATGGAGTGGCCAGGGATCAGGATGCCTGCTATGAGAGGGAGGGCAGAGGGCAAAGGGATCTACAGGAGCGGAGTGCCGCAGCAAAGACAAGACAGCAGACTCTAGCCTGAGTCTGCAGCAAAGACGAAGATGGCAGACCCTGGCCGGAGCGAAGGCCTGGGTCCCAGGTGCCAGAGGAAAACCAGTGCTGGAAGCCAAGGGAAGGAAGGCCTATTGCACAAATCTCTTCATGCAACGGGCCTCTAGAGTGTGTGTGTGTGTGTGTGTGTGTGTGTGTGTGTGTGTGTGTGTGTGTATAGATTTGCTGATTAAGGCCAACATAGAACAGCAGATAAAAACCAAAAGCTTAATTACAACACATACTGCAAAAAGTGTTGCCCACTCCTAACAAGTTCATAAATTCTGTAGACATAAGCAACTGAGAAATATCTACCATGAATGTATATATTAATGTCCCAAGAAACAAAAAAGAAGAAATCTTTAGCACCAGAACAAAATTTTAGAAGACAAGAGAAATCCAATATACTGTAAGAAGGAGCACACCTCTCTCTCTTCATTAGTTCTAGCTACACAATTCTATTCTGGTCACTATATGCCAGATTTAGAAACTGATGCTAAGAAATTCTAGCAGAAAAAGCTTGGACAGAATTAATCCTAAGTGAAACAGAGAAGAATAAATCTCCATATTTAACAAACTTCTAACCAACCTGTTCTCAGTGTAGATCTGTTTGTAGAGCAACTGAAGCCAAATCCACCTGGATTTGCAGGCCCTTGTTCTATCAAGGCTACACACAATCACCAGCAGCTGGGCCTACTGTAAGACAGTCTAATAAAATTGACAGGCAATACAATGCCATTGATAAATTTAGTAACTGCTGGCCATTACCACACTGATTTTGGAACCACACAAAGTGACATTTCACCCAACAAGCTTCTTTGATATAATAGAGGATATAATCTGGGCTAGCTGATTCCCAACAATACCAACAAGTTCACATTTAATCATCAGAATGCCCAACAAAAGTAATGATATGTTCCTTTTAAATATTTCTATCAATAAAGAATACAGAAATTATGCTGCAAATAACACTATTAGATACCTAGTGACAAACATTATTATATTCTCTAATTATAAAATCACTAAATTCCAGAAATGACAGATGTCATATATCATAATAAAAATAAAAACTTATTTTCATTGTCATTACTTCTTTCCCTATACTAAATGTAGGAATCATATATTCCAAATAAATACTCTTCAATTATATCAATGGCGAAGAAATATTTTATAAAAGAAAAAAATTTTTTTTGCTTCAAAGCTGTTTGTTCTAAGAATTATGGAGTAAAGAAATTATAGAAAAATCTTAATTCCATCAGATCCAACAAACTTTAAATCTGGGATGCTAAGCCCTATGAACCAGGTCACGTCACAGTTCAATTCCCAGTCAGGGCACATGGCCAGGGTTTCGGGCTTGATCCCCAGTAGGGGGCGTACAGGAGGCACCCAATCAATGATTCTCTCTCAGTATTGATGTTTCTATCTCTCCCTTTCCCTTCCTCTTTAAAATCAATTAAAAATATATGTTTTATTCTGGGATGTTAAGCATTATCTCAGTTTTGCTATGGGAAACTAAACAGAAATTAAAAATCTGTTAAAAATAAACATTTCCAAACCTAAGAAAAAGAATAAATCTTGGAAATATAAAATGATAATAGTTTCATAAATATATGAAGACTTATTCACCTCAAGTAGTTAGAACTGGCAAATAAAGACAAAAATCTGTATCTATAAATTACTTAATAAAACTTCTCATGACTATAGCCCAACCAGCGTGGCTTAGTGCTTGAGTATCAACCTATGAACCAGGAGGTCATAGTTCGATTCTCAGTCAGGGCACATGCCTGGGTTGCAGGCTCAATACCAGTGGGAGGCATGCAAGAGGCAGCTGATCAATGATTCTCTCTCATCATTGATGTTTCTATCTCTCACTCCCTCTTCCTTCCTCTCTGAAATCAATTTTAAAAATATATTTTTTTAAAACAAAAACTTCTCATGACTATAAATCTTTATAAATCCATCTAGAATATGCTACAGTCACTCAGATAAAAAAGTAAACTCAAGTTCCAAAATAGTAGCACTATATTCTAAATTTTGGTACCACCATTTTATGAATCAATATAAATACAGCCCAGAAGATGCTGTGAAAATAATGCTCACCTGGTAGGTGTGGAGCAGGGATCCTGACTTTGAGCCTCATCCTCTTGCTGGGTTTCACAGACACAGCTAAGCAAAGACATGGTCTTCTGGGGACTAAGATAAAAAATTAAAGCAATATATTGTGTTAGTTTTGAAAGGAAATGTACCTCTGAAGATTATCCTTTAGGTACAGAGGAAATAAAATCTTTTTTCTGCATCCAAAACTCCAAACTGCCTTACACCAAAATTCAGATTCTCATAGAGTATTTGTTTCATATTAGCATAATTAAAAACTCTTCAGGAAGATTTACAGGAAATAAGGTAAACAGAGGACTATATTAAATACCATAAAGACACCATCAGAGGGGGTGGAAGGGGGTGAGGACAGAGTGGAGGGGTCAGTGGCAGGGGGGGCCATCTGTAATACTTTCAACAATACACAATCAGCAAAGTCCAGAATGTAAAAAAAACTCTATAAGACATAAAGCCCCATTTCTTCAACAAATAATTGCTAGTCAGCCAGGGCTGAGTTGGTAATTTTTTATACTGGGTGATGAATATACAATGTTTATTATACTGTTTCTCTGCTTTTGTATATGTTTGAAATCTTCAACAGTGAAATATCTGAGAAAGAAGATGATAGCAAGTTATCTGAACAGAGCCCAGTTACAGATGACACTTTGTTTAAAAAACAGAGTGGTACTGCCAGGGCGATGTGACTCAGTAGTTGAGTGTCAACCTATGAACCAAGAGGTAATGGGTTTGACTTCTGTCAGGGCACAAGTCCAAGGTTTCGGGCTCGATCCCCAGTGTGGGGCCATGCAGGAGGCAGCCGATCAATGATTCTGTCATCATTTATGTTTCTATCTCTCTCCCTCTGCCTCTCTGAAATCAATAAAAATATATTAAAAAGAGAGTGATACTGCTTTACCCAAATACAGAGGAAGCAATGAGCATTTAAAATATTCTAACTGAGCTTACCATTTTTTTATTATTAATTGAATTGACATTGGTTCACAATACCATACGGGTTTCAAGTGTACAATTCAATAAAACATTATCTGCATTCTGTGATGTGCAACCCTCATCCGAAGTAAAACCTCTTCCCGTCCCCATCCCCTCCCTTTGCCACCTAGCCCCTACCCTCCTCTCCCTCAGGCTATCACTGCACTTCTGTCTGTGTCTGTGTTATATATATATATGTTTTTTTGCAATCCCTTCACCTTCTTTCATCCAGTCCCCCCAACTTCCTCCCCTCTGACAGCTGTCAGTTGGTTCCATGTATCCATACCTCTGTTTCTATTTTGTTTGTCAATTTATTTTTTTCATTAGGCTACTCATATGAGATCATATGGTTTTTGTCTTTCTCTGACTGGCTTATTTCACTTAGCATAATAATCTCCAAATCCATCCATTCTGTCACAAATGGTAAGATTTCCGCCAGCTCAGGTGGTTAGAGCAGCAGTCACCAACCTTTTGGACCCCACGGACCACCAGTGGTTTGCGGACCAACGGTTGGCTACCACTGAGTTAGAGCGTTGTCCTGATACACCGTAGTTGCAGGTTCAATCCCAGGTCAGGGCACATATAAGAATCAACCAGCGAAAGCATAAATAAGTGGATCAACATATCAATGTTTTTTCTCTCTCGAAAATTAATAAATAAATTTTTTCAAAACTTTTCCAGAGCTTACTTTAAATGATTATACACCCAAAGGTAAAGTGAATAGTCAAACACTTTTAAAATTTGGATTCTCGCCCTAACCAGTTTGGCTCAGTGGATAGAGCGTCGGCCTGTGGACTGAAAAGTCCCAGGTTCCATTCTGGTCAAGGGCATGTACTTGGTTGTGGGCACATACCCAGAAGGAAGTGTGCAGGAGGCAGCTGATCGATGTTTCTCTCTCATCAATGTTTCTAACTCTCTATCCCTTTCACTCTCCCTTCCTCCCTGTAAAAAATCAATAAAATATGTTTTTAAAAAATTTAGATTCTCATATACAAAATTTGCTTCACAACAATACCAATTAATTTCACCTCATCCTATGATACACCAATCCAATCATGTGCCTCAAGTATTTTCCCAACCCTACATTCCTCCCAAAGGGTTTGGGAAGCTTTAGCAGCATATTCTGTTCCCTTTCAATGGGCACATGTATAGACTAATAAGTTATATCTAGGATGCAATTCTGTTAAAACCAAAGAGATTAAGTATAAATTATTTTTTTTCAACTTGTAAGATTACATATCATTAGTCTTCAACCTTGTAAGGACCCTAGGTACATATTTTTCAGATTAAATATGTAAGAGCCCTGAGTACAACTAATCTAACATATAGCTAAGTACAGATCAAAGGATTTAGACAGGGGCCAGAAACTTGAAACTGAGGGTCAAATTTAGTCCACAGATAGGCCTTATTTGACCCACCAAACATGAAATTTTATTTTAAAATCCGGATTTCTCTTTAAAAATTAAAGATGTGGCAACAAGTTTGCCTTCTTGCGTGGTAACAATAGGCTGAAGTTGAACCCGGCCTGTCCTTCTCCCCAACTTTTAAATAGGGCTGATGTGCAGTTGGCTGTCATCCTCAGCACTTCAAGGTCTTACACTTAGCCTGCTTTACTTATCTACAGTACCTGCTTAGCCTGATTTAAAAATTCTCACCTATATTTCACAAACTGCTGCTACTATTTTCATGCCAGAAACCAGTAAAACAATTTTACTCTCACAGCCACCAGATGGCAAAGCTTACCACCAGAGCCTCCGGATGGAGTCATACTCATGCTCAAAGCATTTCAGCATTCATGACAAAGCAAAAATAACAGTTCAACACAGCAAATTTGGCAAATGGAAGAGAAAATGGCCTGAGGCTGCGGCTGAGTAGAGGGTCTCAGAGGAACAAGTAAGGCTATCTTTTGTTAAAACCTCCATTTCCTCACAAAGCAACAACAATCTCAGTCTCAATAACAGAAAAAGGTTAAAAAAAAACCAACAAGGACACTGTCCCACATGAACAAAAGGGAGAAAGGAAAACACCTTCAAATATCTTAGGTCTAAGTATGCAAAAGCTTTATTAGACTTTAGAAAGCTGTATTAGATTCAACACATTGTTAAATCTTTATGCTAGAGTTATATTTTAAGTTCTATTCCTCTCTTGATAAATCATCTTCCCTGCAGTACAGTGGCTTTGTATACGGAATTCCTCTAAATAGCAACCAGCTCTAGTTACCTGGCAACAGCCTCAGCAACAACAGTAGATCCATTTTTTCTTTCATCAACTGCAGGCTCTTAATAAAAACAGAAGCAAGGAAAGGAAAGAAAAAGAGAATTCAGTTAATATCACACAAAAAAACCTGTTCCACTAGTACGTATTTGCAACAAATAACAAAAAGAAACAGGTAAGAATACTAAGGAAACATAAAAAGACTTAAAATTTAATTAGAGGACCGGTGCACGAAATTCGTGAGCAGGTACAGTCCCTAGGCCTGACCTGCCATCAGGGCCATCTTTCCTGGTTGTCCGCAGCCGGCCCCGACCCACCCCCCCCCCCAACCCATCCCCAGTTCCCTGTTCACCATCTGGTGATTGGTGCCTGATGACTAGGGGGGTGGGGGTGGGAGGGGCAGGGACCAAGAGGTTGGCCATTCCGGCTGCTCACCCGCCGGGTCACCACCAAGGGTCAGGCTACCAGCAGGGCAGGGGCCTTGGCCTGGCACCGCCCGCGTTCCCCGCCATCCACCTCAGGGTCCCCATTTGCCATCAGACAATTGGAGCCTGCCGGCCAGGGAAAGTGGTCAGTGTGCCTCATAGTGACTGGTCCCACAGTCATTCTGGTCATTCTGCCTTTAGGGTCAATTTGCATATTACCCTTTGATTATATAGGATAGTACAAGTTTCACTTCTCTCAATCAATTTTTTTCTAACTTCCTACAGATGACTAATCAGTTTGTCCAGAAATAGAGTGAAGCAGTAACATTTATTTTTTTTAATATATTTTATTGACTTTTTACAGAGAGGAAGGGAGAGGGATAGAGAGTTAGAAACATCGATGAGAGAGAAACATTGATCAGCTGCCTCCTGCACACCCCCTATTGGGGATGTGCCCACAACCAAGGTACATGCCCTTTACCGGAATCGAACCTGGGCCCCTTCAGTCTGCAGGCCGAGGCTCTGTCCACTGAGCCAAACCGATTAGGGCTGAAGCAGTAACATTTAAAAATGAATCTCAACTATCTTGTCTCATACAAGAATTTTTAAAATATTTACTTAAAAATCAAATTAAAAAATTATAAAAATTAAAAATCAAATAAATTTAAAATAAACAAGAAAAGTTTAATAAGATAAATTATGTAGGAAAATGTCTTCAGATGCAAATTTTAAATAGTGTGCAGTTTTATGAGAACCCACACATAGAAGGTACTCAAGTTCTTCCTAAAGATCTTTGGAGACAGATAATTGAAAAACCACATTTTTTTTTTTTAATCCACATTTTCAAAACAGAGTGGCTCAGTTGGTTGAAACGTCACCCTATGCACCAAAGGGTTGTGGTTCAATCCCAGTCAGGATACATGCCTGGGTTGCAGTTCAGCCGATCACTACTTCTCTCTTAAACAGATATTTATCTTTCTCTCAATCCCTTCCTCTCTATTAAAAAAAAAAAAAAAAATCAATGAGGAAATACATCCCTGGGTAAGGGTTTTTTTTAAAAAAGAAAAAGAATCAAGGATGATACTGAAAAGAATCCCATATTTTCAAAGTAATGTCACTAATATCAAGGGATTAAAATGTATTCATTGACAATTTATTCCAGCCTCAGAAAAAAATAACAAAATATTTTTAAACATTTCTACAATTTCATGACCCAACATAATCTAAATAGTCCATCAAGGAGGCAGCTGAAATTTAGTGGTTAAAGCCCTCGCTCTGAAACAGAAGTCTGGCTCAGGCTCTGGCTCCAGCACTTCGTAGTACAACCTGGGAGTAAACTCCTTCATCTTCTGAGTCAGTTTTCTCTTCTATAAGAGCGATAAAACAGGACCAACCTCACAGGTTTGTTGTGAGGATGAGATGAGTAAAATTTTTAGTATGATGCCTGATACTGTGCTCCTGTTCTCTGAAAAGTAATAATATGGTCATCCTTAACATTTAGCTTCATTTAAATTCTTTCCAATTGTAATCTCAAATCTAAAGATTCAAGGCTACCATATACTCTCTTTTTTTAAAATATTTTATTGATTTTTTACAGAGAGGAAGAGAGAGGGATAGAGAGTTAGAAACATCGATGAGAGAGAAACATCTATCAGCTGCCTCCTGCACACCTCCTACTGGGGATGTGCCCGCAACCAAGGTACATGCCCTTGACCGGAATCGAATCTGGGACCCCTCAATCCGCAGGCTGACGCTCTATCCACTGAGCCAAACCGGTCAGGGCCACATACTCTCTTAATAAGCTCTACTTGATTTCAGAAAAGATGATAAGGACAGAAACATGTAATACTTTAATTTCTACTGAGGTTCTAAGATTCAAATCAGTAAGCACTGAGAAGCAGAATAGCACTGTAATTTGGAACTGGACTTCTGGTTCTTGGAACTAGTTTGAATTAAGGTACCATATTAGTTGTATGACTCTAGGAAAGGTGCTCAACCGGCCTGTGCCTCAGTTTCCCCAACTGTAAAATGTGGATAATAATACGATTTTCAAAAAACACACAATTTTACAAGTTTGTCAGGAGATTTAGTGAGATGTACATGTAAAATGCGGGACGTATAGTAAGAACTGAAATTAAGTAAAATTTCTTTGTTCTCAAAGAATGAAAAATCCCTCTTATTCAAGTTTACTCACTCTATTAGTGGTCTTTTTTTTTAATTATTTTTCAGAGAAGAAGGGAGAGGGAGAGAGACAGAACATCAATGATGACAGAGAACCATCGATCACCCCCACTGGGGACCGAGCCCACAACCCAGGTATGTGCCTCAATCAGGAGCCAAACCAAGACCCCCTGGCTCATAGGTCAATGCTCAACCACTGAACCACACCAGCCTGGGTATTAGTGGTCTTTGAAAGCTTTCCCTCTCAACTCCCTCAGGACCCTGATTCATCAACTATTTCCCCTATTCCCTCACTTTTAATCCAGCTCTCTTTTGGAGATTTCTATTCAGTCTATATACCTGATTAGACCTCTAAGTCTAAAAATGAAAAATCTCCTTTAATCCTGCATTTCCCTCTAACTTGCCGTATTTAACAAAAACTTCTCAAAAGAAGAATGCATTTGCTGCCTCTTCTCCCCGTCATGCCTCAATTACATTCAGTAGAGCTCCCATCCAAACCACTATACTGACATAGTTCTTGTTAGAGTCACCAAATGGATCCTAATTGCCAAACCCAATGTACATTTTCAGAAATATCTTACTAGACCTCACTTCTACGTCTGACATTGTTTTCTTCTTGTAACTTTCCTCCCCATAGCCATCCATGGCTTTATATTATCCTCGCCATCTTCTCTGAATGTTCCTTTACAATCACTTTTAACACTTCTTCCTTTTCTAACTCCATTAAACTGCATTTACAAACTACTTAATAAAAAAATGTATAACCTTTGGAGTCAGATATGATCCAAACTCCAGCTCTGCTTCTTACCAGTTATTATGACCATACATATATAACTTAAAATCTCTCTTAGTCTGTTTTCTCATCAATAAAATGGAAATAAGGATACTTAGTATGGAGTGCTATCATGAAAACTAAACACAGATGTAGAATCATTTGGTATTATTTCCTCCCCTTACTTCTATAGTCAACTGGTCCCAAGTTGTCCCTATTCTACTAACTACCTCTCAAATTCATCCCTCATCTCCATCCCCACTATTAATTACCCCAATTCCTGGTTAAAGACTTGCCAGGCAGAAGAACAGGAAATGGGCAAGGCAAGGAATGATGCATAGAAGCACAAGTTTTGAAACACTCAGCTGATCTATTTATTTACTTATCTATCTATCTATCTATCTATCTATCTATCTATCTATCTTCACCCGAGGATATGTTTATTGATTTTAGAAAGAGAGAAAGGGGAAGAGGGAGAGGGAGAAAACCATTGATGTGAGAGAGAAACATGGACTGGTTGCCTCCCATAAGTACCCCAACCAGAGATTCAACTCACAACCTAGGTATGTACTAACAGGGAATTGAACCTGCAACCTTTTGATGTATGGACAACACTCCAAGCAACTGAGTCACCAGCCCAAGGCTCAGCTGATCCTTTTTAAAAAGCAAATCCAGTCTTATGACTCCCTTGCCTAAAATTTTTCAGCTTCTCATCATGATATAAAAGGCCTTTCAGAATCTGGTCCCTACTTTACTGCCACTCCCTTGTACCTTCTCTGTATTTTAGCCATACCAAATAACTTGCAATTAATGTGGGAAATAGTCAACATAAATCTACAATGTGAATCCATAATCTCAAATTTTCTACCCTCTTCTGAACTGTTTCTGAATATGGAAACCAATTACTTAATATCAACACAGGTTTAATGCAGAGATACAACTGGAACCATAGAGATTATAAAATGGAGTATCTTCATCTTAGCTGGTTTGGCTCAGTGGATGAAGTGTTGGCCTATGGACTAAAGGGTCCCGGGTTCGATTCTGGTCCAGGTCACATGCTCAGGTTGCGGGCTCGATCCCCAGTAGAGGCTGTGCAGGAGGCATCCAATCAATGATTCTTCCTCATCATTGATGTTTCTCTCTCTCTCCCTTTTGCTTCCTCTTTGAAATCAATAAAAATGAATTTTAAAACTAAAAAATAAAATAAAATAGAGCATCTTCAGTAACATTGACAGTGACTGGCCAAAAGCAAAGAATTAAATATGAGAATAATATTTTACAAATACATTTATAATTATAAAAGTATAGCTAGAAAAATATAATCACTACTTCCCAGATGATCTGGAGCTACTAATTACCCAAGATTAACATAAACTTACTTTCCAGACTAAATTGCAAAGACTCTTCACTCGCCTCCGCCTCAGGACTGACCAGTTTCATTCTTAGAGACAATTTATCATCCATTTCTGGGACAGCCCCAGAATCTTCTTTTTCATTCACAAGTATAGGATCATTAGTTTCCACCATGCTTTCAGACATCACATCACTGTTTGTTGTGGTGCTTTCTGGATAGTTGCTAATATCTGAAAGAAGAGAGGCAGGAGGTAGAAAGAAAGAACACTAAAATGCAAACAAAAAACAATTAATTCAAGGTCGTCAATTTGCCTGTTTGGCTCCACAGCTCTGCAGGATTGAAAGGGAATTCCTAGGTTAGATTCTGTAACAAGTATCAACAACTACACACTAGTATTGACACCTAGTCTTAAGAGGAGCAACAGGATTCAGTTCCACTTCTGCATCTGGACAAAGGATGCTGCATGAGCCCTCATCCAATGCCAGCATCAGGCATAGGTAGCAGGAGACTCCAGACAGCATGATTGTTACCTCCCAGCACTGACTAGAGGGAAAAAAATAGGTTAATGTAGAAGATTACTGGCTGCTTTAGGGAAGGAGGATCTATGTTTTCTTGCCTTGTCAAGCAGCAGACTGATCAGCCAGGGTACTGAATTAATAGTACTTCTACCCTACCTGTTCTCCTTTCCTTATAAGAGCTCTGTATCATTGTTTAGCACTCAGATTCCACTGCTTTGCAAGTAATAGGATAAAATCCCTACTTTTTTTTTTCTTTATTCCTTCTACCTTTTCTTTCCTTTCATCACCACTCAATATCTCCTGGGAGTAAACTCATGAGATCAGACATCACAACCTTATTCTTCCTAAGACAAAAATCAACCTTATGAGGAAGATTCAACTACTCAGATCTAAAATCACTTGCATAAAAAATATATCTCAGAAATTCTGCTTTAAATGGCATTACATTTTAATCACTCACCAATAGGAGTACTGTGTCTTCTGGGCTCTAATTTTAGGTGCCCAGCAAGAGGTGGAGTTGCGCCAGTCAATGGTGGGATAATATCACCTTCTTTAGGCAAAGTGAAATGAAATGGAGTTTCTGGAGGAAAAAATAAAATAAATAAACAAAAAGGAAACCAAAACAGAAGTATTAAAAAAAAGCAAAAGTGAAGAGAACTGCAAGAAACATTTAAATTATTCTTTTCCCAAATTCTGCCTCATTCCCAACCCCCCTCAACAGGCCTCCCAACCAATTTCCTACTGTTCTTTCTGCTTTCTTTACAGCCATCAACAGCAGGACTGACACAAAGTAGACAACCAAAGGAAGGCAGATAGAGGAAGCCCAAAGTTTGGAGGGTCTGAGGAACATGCGAACATAGAAACATGTGAGCTCCAAGATCATTTGGGAATTCTCAGTGATACAAATTTGGGTAGTTTCAAGTCTAGACTTTCTTATTTTGTGCAATGTTAATCCAAGGAGTTAATTTATAAGCTTTAGCAATCTGTAGCATCCTCTAGTTGAAGTCTGATGGTAATACTTGTAATTTACGTTCTACTCAAAAGAGGTGACAAAAGATCTCATGGGCCAAAGTACTTCAAAATACTCATTGGTTCTAACATAGAAATCTATGGGTTTCATGGTTCAGCAATACTGACCAGCATTCACTCTAGACCACAGTAATAATAATCATATCAACATCTCTGCACAATAGTCTCACATATATAAGCATTCCAGTATACACATTTTTGGTTAGTCATTATAAAATTAATGTAAACAGCCCTAGCTGATTTGGCTCAGTGGATAGAGCAAACGGTCCCCGGGTTCGATTCCGGTCAAGGGCACATGCCCAGGTTACGGGTTTGATCCCCAGTGGGGGGTGTGCAGGAGGCAGCCAATCAATGATTCTCTCATCATTAATGTTTCTATCCTTCTCTCCCTCTCCCTTCCTCTCTGAAATCAACACAAATATATTTTTAAAATAAAAAAATAAAATTAATGTAAACATACAACATGCCAAAATACACAAAACTTTGACAAGAGAAAATTCTGAGATGTCCTAAATTAAGTTACAATAGGCTGCATGCAAAGTGGAAGAGCTAAGAGGTTAATCAGGTAACTGCCTCAGACCAAAACTAACAAGAATGCTCACATTCCAGAATGTATGTTAAAACTTTGAATCAACTTCCAGGCAACTATCTAAAAAAAATTCAACCACCAGATGCCTCTGCATCCTGCTTATGGTTCATGTTGCCCATAACCAATCCAAAAGCAGTATTTCTTCCTTAGGGACTATGCCTCTATCCTACACCTGCCTCCCCATCCCTTCACCTTTTCCTGTCCTTATCTATAGCCAACGTAAATTCTTGCAGAACAATTTTCATCTTTCTTCCCCAAATCCATTGTATCAAAGGGCCCATCTAGCCTTTTCAGATGGTTTGGACCTATGTCCTAGGACGTGGGGTCCTTTTTTCAGGCTAATATATGGCTCAACAAACCCTTTCCTTCAAAAAAGCTTTCCACTGCAAAGGTTTTTGTTTAACATTAGTCGTTAACTAAGTCACAATTCCAAATTTTTGCTAAGCAAAATCAGCAAATTGCCAAATTCACACTTCCTGATTTCCTAATTGTTTACCACTTTTAATAAATGACTAAGTTTGGGAGAAAAAAAAGAATTATGCCAGACTGCTCCTCTTAAACCTAACATATGAAAATTTGTACTTTTTTTTCTAGGATGGCTCAAATAACTATAATCTATCATACCCAGTCACCACTTGTGAAAAGAGTTTGCCTAATGTATTTTCTACCACCACCAAGCAATTCTCCAATTCTCAGGGCACTGACTGGCTCTCCTATAAATTTAACTCTCTACCTAGAGATAGCATCAGATCCCACACATTAAAGGCTCAATCCCACAAGACCACACCCACTTCAGATACCAGTAGCAAGTTCAAGTTGTTACCTGTGCTATAACTGGCTACATATTATAGATTCCCATAACCTCCTTATTAGGTTCAATTAACCTGCTGGTGCTACTCAGGATACTCAGAGAAAAATTTACTACGTTTACCAGTTTATTATAAAGACACAGATTAACAGCCAGATAAAGCAGTACACAGGGTGAGGTCCAAAAGGTTTTGGTAGCAGGAGATTTTGTGGAACTGGATGAGATACCATCCAGAATCATTTACCTACTAGGTTGCTTACCAAGTCTTGTTCAAGAGTTTTTGTAGAGCCCAGCCAGTGTGGCTCAGTGGTTGAGCGTTAACCTATGAACCAGGAAGTCACTGTTCGATTCCTGGTCAGGGCACATGCCCAGTTGCGGGCCGATCCGCAGTGTGGGGCATGCAGGTCCCCAGTGTGGGGCGTCTAGGAGGCAGCCTATCAGGGATTCTCTCTCATCATTGATGTGTCTATAGCTCTTCCTCTCTGAAATCAATAAAAATATTTTTTTTTTAAAAAGAGTTTTTATAGAGCTTGACTCTCCAGCCCCTCCCCTCCCAGGAGTCAAGGGGTAGGGTTAAAAGTTCTACCCTTTAATAATCACTTTGTCTTGCTCTAGCCAGTTTGGCTCAGTAGATAGAGTATTGGCCCATGGACTGAAGGGTTCCAGATTCGATTCCAGTCAAGGGCACGTACTTGGGATGCAGGTTCCCCAGCCCTGGTCGGGGTGCGTGCAGGAAGCAACCAATCGATGTGTCTCTCTCAAGTAGATGTTTTTCTCTGTCTCTCCCTCTCCCTTCCACTCTCTAAAAATCAATGGAAAGATACCATCAGGTGAGGCTTAACCAAACAGTAATAATAATCACTTAGTCTTCACTGTGAACAGCCCCATACTGAGGCTATATAGGGATCTACCCTAAATCACTTAGCACAAACCCAGTTGTGACTAAAAGGGCTTGTTGTGAATAACAAAAAGATACTCCTTTCACTTCAAAAACAACAAGGGTTTTAGCAGCTCTGTGCAGGAACCGGATAAAGAACAAATATATTTCTTATTATATTTTCTTCTTTCATCTTTTCCCACTCCACTCCTACTTTTATTGATTTCAGAAAGAAAGGGAGAGGGAGGGAGAGATAGAAATATCAGTGATGAGAGAGAATTATTGATTGGGTGCCTCTTGCACGCCCCACACTAGAGATGGAGCCCACAACCCTGTGCCCTGACTGAGAATTGAACTATGACCTCCTGCTTCCTAGGTTGACAGTCAACCACTGAGCCACACCGGCCGGGCCACTCCTATTCTTTATTACCTTTAATATCAAGCACTTTGATACTGTTTTTCCTTCAAAATCACAAAACAACAACAAAAACATCTCTTACATTTATATGTAAGAGAAAATGAATTAGTAATCTGAAGGGATGAAAAGAGGAAATGAATGAACTTTAGAAATAAAGGATGAAAAATATATATGCTCAGCTAAAGGAACTGTAAAGAGTATGAGTGGAGAATTTCAACATCACATCTAAATGGCAAAGAATTCCACCATAGTTATAGAAAAAAAGAGAAATGGGTCCGTAGATAAGCATTCATTCTCTGACAGTTCCTTAAAAAGCAAGTCCTTTACATTACTAAAGAAGAATTTAGAAAAGATATAGAAACTAAAAAACAAGTATCTCACAAAGCATCATACATTCCAAAAATATATTTTAAAGAACTTTTCATTCCTGGAACAACCACCTGCTCTCTTCACAGGAACTATCTATCTCTCATATTATGATTGACCATACAGACTTTTGAAAATCCTTCTATGTGACAAACCATAATATGCAAATAAATCGTGAAGCACTAAATATTGCTTAAAAGTATGTGTTTCCTTTGCACAGTACTAGATAAAAGTTACAAAGTTATTTTAACCTCAATAATGTAACTGCATTACTACAACCTAATGGAAAATTGAGTATTTTACTGGCAGCACTGACACTATCTCTCTCTGGTCTTCAATGCCTCATTCCTTGATTATTGCAGCAGCCTATCAATTACTTTCTCTGCCTTAAGTTTCCCCCTCCCCCCAATTCTTTTTGCACATTGCAACCAAAGCAATCTTCCTAAAGAACATTGAACACATTAGCTCCTGGTCAAAACTGTAAGGTTTCTACTAGAAAATAAATCCCTAACTCTTTAACTAGCATTCAATTAACTAGTAGCAGCCTATATTTCTACTCTATCTTAAATTATTCATGTTCATAAAGCCTCTTTTCAATGTCCTCCAAATGCTTTCCCATTTCTCTGCTTTTGTTCACTCATCTGAAAGACATAGGTAATCTAATCAAATTATCGCCAAGTTCTGCAAAATAATTTCATCCTCTTAAATTTACTGGAATTTTCAACATATTTAATTCTTTTTCTAAGATTTAGCACACCCTCATTATTTAAATTATCAAGTGCCTTCTTGATTTCCCAGATTATAATGGTTTATCCTAATGTATGCCAGCATACCAACCCATTATAAAAGATACAAATAAACAAATGGAACTTAATATCCATTGTCAAGCCATCTGAGTGGGGAGTTTGACCTTATTACTAAAGACTTTATAAAGATTCATTAGTCCAAACCAAAACTTAAAACATTTAATGTCAGTAAGGTCTCTCTTACTTCTAACTTTCCATTACAATATAAAGCCCATCTTTGTTCTCAAGAGAAGACCTGGTCATTTCTTTCAATGGTTTAAAGCCATCTAATCGATATATATAAAAGCCCAGCAACTGGAATGACAGAATGACCAGAACAACTGAAACCACCAGTCGCTATGAGGCGCACTGTGGCAGCCAACCAGACCTATCAGGGCCCCATGGGCACCCCCCACCCGACCCCAATCGGCCCTCCCCACCCCGATTGGAGGTGGGACGGGCCCCTCCCCCGAGGCCCCTTCCCCCGACAGGCCCCGCCCCTGACCAGCCCTCCCCACCCTGATCGGGGGCAGGGCCAGCTGGCCAACCATCCATGGCCCTTCCCCCCCACCAGCCCGACATGATCAGCCCCTATTGGGGTGGGCTGGCCAGACCCCACCCATGCACGAATTCATGCTCCAGGCCTCTAATTAAATATATAAGAATTTCTATACTGGGTGATGCCACCCATAAACAGCCTATCCTAAGAGTCTGCCTCTGACATTAACGACCAATTAGGATGATATTCCATAAAGTAAGCCAATAAATGGTAGAGCTAGACCACAAGACATATCTAGCTTCAATGATCATTATCTACCTATTATATATTACCATTTGTGGATTTAATTAAAGACTTATTGTCCAGCCAGCATGGCTCAGTAGTTGAGTGTCAACCTTTGAACCAGGAGATCACTGTTAGATTCCAGTGGGGATGTGTAGGAGGCAGCTGATCATTGATTCTCTTTCACCATTGATGTTTATATCTCTCTTTCCCTCTCCCTTCCTCTCTGAAATCAATAAAAAATACATATATTTAAAAAGACTTATTAAACTTATGATTTTTCATATAATCAAACCATCATAAATTTGTTCTATATTGAATATTATAGGGCTTCCAAGTACCACCTTCCTAAATTTGCTTTTTTCAAATTTCAGGAGTAGGTCTTCAGAAAACATTTCTTTAGAGTTCTCCAAACTAATAACGATGACAAGTTACCTATAAATGGAGGTATTTAGAATGATTCTCCCCCTACTCCCTCTGCCCACCTTCCCTCTCCAGCCACTTCCTCTCTCCCCTTTTCTGTATTATTTGAACATTTTCCACAATTAAGCATGTATCTTTTTTCCAATCAGTAAAGATTTTAATAAAATAACAACAGTACCCTTCTAACTGTGACATACAGAAATCTAATTAACACACTTGGGACTCAACCAATTTGTAACTTTAATTCTCTTTCCAGAACCATTAATTTCTTAGGTTACTCTCATTGAAATTAGTCTCTCTTTAGGTTTAGCAACTAGACAACTATGTTTTAAGTACAAAATAATATTTTTGTTCTAGCAATGCTCTTCTGAGTAATTTACTTTTATCCTCTAATAGACCAACCACTGTCTTCACTGCTTTTAGTTGTTTCCTCAAGAACTAAGTAAACAGAATATAACCTATTAGTATTTTCAATAACCAGATAAAAATTAGTAAAATAAGTTTTACTATGGCAATGTCTATTATAAAAAAGAGCTGGCTCTGCCCTGGCTGGTGCTGCTTGGTGGTTAGAGTGTCGGCCTGCACACCAAAGGGTCACGGATTAAATTCCCGGTCAAGGGCACATACCTGGGTTGCAGGTTCCATCCAGCAAGCGAGGGAGGCAACCAATCGATGTAATCTCTCTCACATGGATGTCTCTCTCTTTCTTTCTTTCTCTCTCTCCCCCCTCCCCCTTCTCTTCTTTTCTCCCCCCTCCCCCACCACCATCTGCCTCCCTTCCACTCTCTCTAAAAAAAAAAAAAAAAAATCAATAGAATAATATCCTGGGTGAAGATTTTTTAAAAAGAGCTGGCTCTACCATTAATAGTATAAACAATAATTTGTGAAGAATACTTTTTACATAATGAAACAGCCCAATGTTTTAAGCTTCTTCTACATATAATTGCTAAAATAATTAAAGAGTACTCCTAAGTAACCAAATTGAACCAATCTACCAGCCCTGATAATTCCAGTTAATGTAGGTCATAACAGTATTTAGATGTAATGAAATTATAAAAATATTCAATAATACAAAATATTAGGTCATTCAGATAGTTCTTTACCATAACTCATCAGAATCAGAGAAACTATATTATTCATTCTCACAGGGGGAAAAAAGCATAGCACTGAGAATCAGGCATCTTAGGCTCTTGTCCTACCCTCAATCATTTATTAGCCATGTGAATTAGGAAGAAGAAACTAAACCCAATAACCCCTAACCTCCACTTCAGCTCTAACATTTCTTTTCTGAAGAAGTTTTAAAAAATGTCCTGAATATAAAACCTAATGAATTGAGATAACTTTGAGGAAAAAATAAGTAAGTACTATTAATCACACCTGCACAAGAGGTATAAAGTGGGACTGTTCCAGAAATACCAAAAGGTATAATCACCCATACTAATAGCTCTGATGTCCAAATACTGTTTCTCATTTCCCTAATCCTAGAAGCTTGTTTTCTTAAGTTTTGTGTTTTGTTTTGTTTTGAATATGTTTTTATTGCTTTTTTGAGAGAGAGGAAGGGAGAGGGATAAAGAGATAGAAACATCCATTGGCTGCCTCCTGCATGCCCCCTACTGGGGATCGAGTCTAAATCCTGGGCATGTGCCCTCACCAGGAATTGAACTGGTAACCTCTTGGTTCATGAGTCAAGGCTCAACCACTGAGCCACACCAGCAGGGCTATTTTTTTATTTTCAAAATTTGTTTTTAAATTACACTAACCCTGGGCATTTAGAAAAACTGAACTCTTTTCAGCTAATGTTGTACATAATATTCTACAAATATTTCAGAAAGTAAATTATATTCTCATTCTGAACTTCATAAAATAGATAAAAGGCAGAAACTAATATCTTTTCCAGTTTAAGGTTTATGATGTATATATGTTGAGCCAAATTCAGAAACTTTACTTAATACCCATAAAGAGAAAACAACCAATAACAGCATATTCATTAACAGAGGTTTATTTTTTTTTAATATATTTTATTGATTTTGTACATAGAGGAAGGGAGAGGGATAGAGAGTTAGAAACATTGATGAGAGAGAAACATCGATCAGCTACCTCCTGCACACCCCCTTCTGGGGATGTGCCCGCAACCAAGGTACATGCCCTTGACCGGAATCGAACCTGGGACCCTTCAATCCGCAGGCCGACGCTCTATCCACTGAGCCATACCGGTTAGGGCCATTAACAGAGTTCTTTACTGTGTAATCAAAAAAGATCCTGTACTTCAAGGCAACTGTCAAAATATAAAAATTTGGGCAAGATTGGGACTTTAGTAGAAAACACCAGATTGGTATAATTTCTACATAATAAAAATCATGTTGATTACTCCTAAATCATAAATCTGATAAATATTAAATGATCTAATTCCATACATAATTACAGCTTCAAAAGAATACAACCCAAATTTCTTAATTTCCCATTATTAGCTGTTCATAAACATAAATCCAAGTTAATTTTCAGCCCTGACATAAGCATGTAGTTCTTTCTTACCTCCCATTCCAAATTGTAATATGGTTGGAGACAGACATAGAACAATTTACAATCACACTCACCACTAGAGCTTTCACAGAAGCTTTGTGAGGTGTGGGCTGAGGCCTTCTCCAGCTGCTTTGTATTAGCCGTTTTTGAGTCTTCTGGTAATGAGTTATCTGTTTTTTCTTGAGGTTGGGTCTGCTGCATCTGCTGGTCAGGTTTTGGAATATCACCTTCTCCCGCTGAAGGTACTGGAGGCTGTGGAGAGTTAGCCTGTACAGGTTCCTTTTCTGCAGTCACTGATTTCATATCTCCTTCATATTCAGCACTCTTTTCTTCCTGGGTATCAGCTCTATTCTCAGCACATGGTTCTATTTCTGGAGCGTCATCCTCCCACAACTGGGAATCTGAGCATTTCTCCACTCCCTCTAGAGTTTCAGAAGAAACATCAACTCTGGGAGATGGTTCCTTCACATCTACAATGACAACACTTGAATCCTCTGAAGTAGCTTCTTCCCATGCTTCTTGATCCTTATGTTCCAATTCTTGGTCAAGGACTGGAAGCTTTTGTGGGGAATCAATACTAATCACACTGGTTTCAACTTCCATAGGTTCCTGACATTCTTGTTTTGGGGTTTCTTTTGAAAGACACAACCCTTGGGACTGAGTTTCAGTGAGAGAAAGGTGTAATGGGACACTCTCCATACTTTCTTCTTTTAGCTCCTCTCCTTGACTTTCACAAGGAGTCTCAGGAATTTCTTCAACCTCAGACCCTGAAGATCCCTCCTCTGGCTGATGTTCTTTAATTTCCATAGCTTCCTCCTGATCTAGCACACTAGAGAGTGCCTCAGATCGAGTAGCTGGAGAAGGAACTGCCTGACTCCCTGAATCACAAGTGAGATCAATACAAACATCTTCTGTTACAGTCTCTTCTCTGCCTTTGCTACCAGCAGCTAAAATACTAATGTCGTCTCTGGTTTCTGTGTCATCCCCTTTTGTTTCATCAGCATTCTGATTCACTTCTATTTGTCCATCTTTTGCTGGATTCATCAGGATACTATTATTTTCAACAGGAACAAGTTTAGAATTAAGAACTGAAGACATGGGTTCAGTATCCTCAATCTGTGTGTTTTCTCCATCTTCATCAATCCTGTGAGAACTCAAACTCTCCATCTTTGGGGACTGACTATACTCACTTGCAGAAAGCATCAACTTACAAGAATCCCCTGTCAAAGAAAGCCCAAGATCCTCAGTGGAATTCTTTGGTTCAGTCTCTGAAGTTTTAGAACACTCAACAGTCAAAGAAGAAGTATGCAAATCTCCACCTTTCTTTCCATTATTTGATTGTTCTTCCAAACTTGGAGATGGAATGAAAATATCCTATGGAAGAACAAAAAGAGAAAAATCTTCATTTGTTCTTAATCATATTTCATTTAATTCTAATCCATGAATTCATCTAAAATTTCTAAATCTATTATTCAAAAAAATAAAGAACTCTAGGACCATATTCTTAGAAAAACAAATCACCAGTCTTTTCATCAACACAAGTCACTCTGTTTAATGCTTTTCTTATGAATCATTGGCACAGAATAAGCATAACCAAAAAAAAACCCAACACATAAAAGTATTAACTTACACTCGTAGGGGCAGGAAGACACTTAAATTGAGCTGTACATTACCAACCTACTAAAATTATGTCATATGTATGATGGGCACACAATTACACAGGAGTCACTTGAACATATGCCTACAAAGCCCACTTCAGTTCTTAAAAAGCAGGAATACAGGATGGGGCAAAAGTAGATTTACAGTTTTAAGTACTCGAAACACAGTTTATTCTTGCATTATTATTTATTAATTACTAGAGGCCCAGTGCATGAAATTCTTGCATGAGGGTGTGTCCCTCAGCCCAGCCTGCACCCTCTCCAATCTGGGACTCCTCAAGCGATGTCCGACTGCCCTCTCACAATCCAGGACTGCTGGCTCCCCTAAACAGGCAGTAGGACATCCCTCGAGGGGTCCCAGATTGGAGAGGGTGCAGGTTGGGCTGAGGGACACCCCTCTCACAATCCAGGACTGCTGGCTCCCCTAAATGGGCAGTCGGACATCCCTCAAGGGGTCCCAGATTGGAGAGGGTGCAAGCTGGGCTGAGGGACAAACCCCCTCCATGCACGAATTTCATGCACCGGGCCTCTAGTTCTCCATATAAATAACTAAATATTCTCCATACAAATAACTATAAACCTACTTTTGCCCTAATCTATATAATTATTTCAATTTCTACTATTTCAAAATATTCTAGCACTCATAATGCTGATGTTAAAAATCTAAAACTCTTAATATCATTAATCAACACATACTAACAAGGATGGCTGAAGTTAAAAAGACTACATCCTGTTGGTAAAGATATGGAACAAGTACATCTCTCATACATTGCTGATGGGAATGGAAATGGTACAGCCACTTTAGAAAACAGTATGGGAGTATCTTATAAAGTTAAACATACATTACCATATGACCCAGAAATTCTGCTTGTGGATAATAACCCAAGAGTAAATAAAATCATATGTCCACATAAAGATGTATATGCAAATGTTCACAGCAGTATTATTCATAATAGCCAAAAACTGGAAGCGACCCAAATGTCTGTCAACTGGTGAATAAATTGTATATGTCCATGTTATGAAATACTATTAACAAGGAAAAGGAATAAAATATTAATACATGAATCAATATGAATCAAAAAAATATGCTAAGCTAAAGAACTGAATGGGTCGAAGGGAATCCAAGACAGTGGCGTAGGTAAACACCTAAACTGCTGCCTCGCACAACAATTTCAAAACTGCAACTAAAAGACAAAACGTCTATCACCCAGAACCATGGGAAAGCTGGCTGAGTGGAAGTTCTACAACTAGAAGGAAAGAGAAAAGAGCATTGAGACATAAAGCTGAGGTACAGAGGCGCGGGATCTGGGCCGGCGGCAGGCGTTGCTTTTTTCAACCCAAAGGGGAGACAAGCCCCCGATTACTCTGAAATACAGTCTCTGGGGAGACGCGGGGGACCCAAACTCCTACGGGGAAAAGCTGGATTGTCTGCCACCGGGTCGGAAGTGAGGGGGGCCTGCTTGCAGAGCTGTGCACAAGAATAATTGTTTACTGCGCTGGGGCACGGGACGCAGTCGGAGACACAGAGCCGGCTAACTAGCAGCCATTGCTGTTTGCCACGCCCTAGCCTAGTGATGCCCTGAGACCCCGCCCCACACAACCTACAAACCCACCCAAGCTCCAAGCAGCAGCATTAGCATAAGAAAGGCCTGCCCTATCGCAGCTTAACCTAGCAAACTTGCAGCCTGGGCCAGACAGCTCCAAAACCTCCAAACCCCAAGCAAAGAGGAGAAAACTGTAGCTCTCGCTGTAGCTCCTGCTGGGTGGACTCAGACAATAGCTGACCTGCACCCCATTGGAGATCCAGAAGCCAGTATACCTAGTGGTCAGTGTGAGAAACCAGATTTCAACTCCTCACATCCGTAAGTGACACATTCAAGAGGCAGACTCAGCGAGCACCAAAGCCCCACTGAAACAAGTCCTGCACCATAAGCGTGTCTCCAGCACAGCAGTTCTTATAGACACAGCGAGTCCTCACAGCCGATTGGCCTGTAGGACTCCCAGCGTACCAACAGCAATTAAGGCTTAACTACACCAAGACTTTGCACTCAGCCCACAAAGGGGTGTACCAAGAGCGTCCCCATCAGGTGATTGGGGAGGCTGAGCTACTGCCCCCTATAGGTCACCTACCACACAAAGCCACTCCATCAACACAGGGAAGCAGCCAAAATGCGGAAACAAAGAAACATGTCACGAATGAAAGAAACGGAGGAAAGCAAACTACTGGACGACATAGAGTTCAGAACCACATTTATAAGGTTACTCAAGAATCTTCTAAAAACCACCGAGAAACTTGATGACACTTCTGAGGAGCTTAGTGAGACCTTCAAGGACCTTAATAAGAATGCCAAAAAAATGGAAAAGGACCAGTCAGAAATGAAGCATACACTGTCTAAAATAAAGAATATATAGAAACTCAACTGTAGATCAACGTACCCCAAGAATCAAACCAAAGATCTGAAACATGAGGAAACAAAAAACACCCAACCAGAAAAACAAAAAGAAAAAAGAATCCAAAAATATGAAGATAGTGTAAGGAGCCTCTGGGACAACTTCAAGCGTACCAACATCAGAATTATGGGGGTGCCAGAAGAAGAGAGAGAGCAAAATACTGAAAACCTATTAGAAGAAATAATGACAGAAAACTTTCCCTACCTGGTGAAAGAAATAGACTTACAAGTCCAGGAAGCACACAGAACCCCAAACAAAAGGAATCCAAAGAGGACCACACCAAGACACATCATAATTAAAATGCCAAGGGCAAAAGACAAAGAGAGAATCTTGAAAGCAGCAAGAGAAAAATGGTTAGTTACCTACAAGGGAATACCCATACGACTGTCAGCTGATTTCTCAGCAGAAACTATGCAGGCCAGAAGGGAGTGGCAAGAAATATTCAAAGTGATGAACAGCAAGAACCTACAACCAAGATTACTCTACCCAGCAAAGCTATCATTCAGAGTTGAAGGTCAGATAAAGAGCTTCACAGACAAGAAAAAGCTAAAGGAGTTCATCGCCACCAAACCAGGATTACATGAAATGCTGAAGGGTATTCTTTAAGAAGAGGAAGAAGAAGAAAAAGGTAAAGATAAAAATTATGAACAACAAAATTACATCAAATACATACCTACCAACAAGTGAATCTAAAAATCAAGTAAATAAAAAATCTGAAGGACAGAATGGACTGGTGAATATAATAGAATCAGGGACATAGAAAGGGAGTGGACTGACAATTCTCAGGGGGAAGCGGTTGTGAGTGGTGCGGGAAGAGATTGGACAAAAATCTTACTCCTATGGTTGAAGACAGTGGCAGGGGGTAAGGGCATGGGGTAGGGTGGGGTGGGGAATCAGGTGGAGGAGAGCTATAGGGGGAAAACAAAAAGAGGAACACCTGTAATCTGAACAATAAAGATTTATTTTTTAAAAAAAAGAACTGAATGGGTCAAATATATGGTGACAGAAAGGGCTACAATTCTAGTGATAAGCACACAATGAAGTAAACAGATGTCCTATTATAAAGTTGTACACCTGATGCTATATAATGTTATAAACTAATGTTTTTGCAGTAAGTTTAATTTTTTTAAATTTAAAACACTCAAACACAAAAAACCATATATACTTTATGATTTCAATTATATGAAATTCTCAAAAAAAAAGACAGAAGGCAGAGAAGTGGGTGCCTAAGGTGAAAGAGGGGATCAGGGGGATGAGGAGAAGGAATCAACTGCAAAGGATTATGAAGAAACTTTTTAGGTGACAAAATTATTCTATACTTTGATGGTAGTTGTGGTAACATATTTGTATACAATACCCAAAATTCATCAAACTATACACTTAAAATGGCATTTTAATTTTATGAATATAATACCTGCATTAAAAATAATAATAAGCTAAAGCTTAATATGTTTTATGTAAGATCTACATTTAGTGTGTTACTTTGCAAAACATAAACACTATAAAACTCTAGACATAACTTGTACAACATTCATTTCCTATGATTTTTAAGATAATGAGGGCCCTGGCTGGTAGTTCAGTTAGAGCATCATCCTGATACACCAAGGTTTCAGGTTCAATCCCTGGTCAGGACACATACAAGAATCGACTAATGCACAAATGAGTGGAACAACAGATCAATGTTTCTCACTTTCTCAAATCAATAAGTAAAACAAAAGAGACACAGAGAGAGAATGAGAAATCAAAATAGGTTGCCAAAAATTCTATATATTCCATAATTTCTGGTGTTACTGTTTACTTTTTCAGATAATAAAAGTAGTCATAAATTTAAGCCTGCTCATTTACTCTCGCACATGACTGAGTATAAATTGAGTCAACAATTCTAAATGGCAATTTGGCAATACACAATAGCCTTGAAACAGGTTATATATCCCTTGGCCCAATAATTCCATTTCAAGGAAATTATTTGATGGACATAAACTGAGATTTAGATACAATACTGTTCAGTGATAAATTATTATTTAGAATAGGAAACAATGTGAAATATCTTCAATGTCTGAAAGGAGAATCATTTAAAAATTATGACATACCCACATAATGGAATACTTTGTGTTACATAAAATTGTAGATGTTTATGAAAAGATATAGAAAAACATTTAGGCTATGCATTAAATGGAAATTTTTTATTTTTGTAAATAAAATACATTTTTGTTATAGTCTTCTAATACATCTATATATATAAAAGCCTAAGTGACCGTTCGACTGGTAGCCATGGTGTGTATGACCACCAAGGGGCAGATGCTCAACTCACAGGCATGGAAACATGGCACAGACTGATGAATCTCAGAGAGAAGGGGTCAAGGGGGAGGGTGGGAAGAGAGTCCAAAGATCTTATATGCATACTAGAGGCCCAGTGCACAGATTCATGCACCAGTGGGGTCCCTCAGCCTGGCCTGCACCCTCTCGCAATCTGGGACCCTCGGGGGATGTAAAACTGCCAGTTTTGGCCTGATCCCCACAGGCCAGGTCGAAGGACCCCATCGGCACACAAATCCATGCACTGGGCCTCTAGTTTTAATATAATTTTCATGTATTTCTTAAGTTAATAAACATGTACTATAAATAAGAGTAGCTATTTCTGAGACAGAATGAACTGATCTTATTTTCATTTACCTGTACATTATACATCCTCTAAAACAAATATGTATCATTTTCTTGTTTAAAAAAATAAGTTATTTTACAAAGGCTCAGATATCACTAATAAAACTATAAATACATTTTAATGTGACACTCACATAAACTGACATTAACTGCTTTACAGTGAATAATGTTGTACAATCACCACCTCTACCTAGTTCGAAAACATTTTCTTTTCTTTTTAAATATTTTTTATTGATTTCAGAGAGGAAGGGAGAGGGAGAGATTAAAACATCAATGATGAGAGAGAATCATTGATCAGCTGCCTCTTGCACGCCCCCTACTGGGGATCGAGCCCACAACCTGGGCATGTGCCCTTGACTGGAATTGAACCCAGGACCCTTCAGTCTGCAGGCCGATGCTCTAATCCACTGAGCCAAACCAGCTAGGGCTTGAAAACATTTTCATCACTCAAAAAGGAAATCCCATACCATATCCACTAAGAAGTTGTCCCCCATTATAATTTTTTTAATGTATTTTTATTGATTTCAGAGAGGAAGGGAGAGTGAGAGACAGGTAAAAACATCAATGATGAGAGAGAATCATTAATTGGCTGCCTCTTGCATGCCCCACACTGGAGATAGAATCCGCAACCCGGGCATGTGCCCTGAGCAGGAAACGAACCATGACCTCCTGGTTCATAGGTCGACGCTCAACCACTGAACCATGCCAGTTGGGCATTGCCCCCCATTATGAATACCTTTTAAGCATCATCAAACTAAATACTGATGTGATTTTCATTACAGAATTTTTTTTCAATATACTATACAGAATTTCAGTCAGAGTAAAATTTCAGGGCTAATCAACCTATCAACAAGCTATGTTTCTAAAGACTGCCTGGATCTAGCCTCTAAGTGTCTGGCCCCTAATAATCCACAGTGCTATGGCTCCCTGCAAGTCTAGTCAGAATAACAGAGCTAGGTGAGCAAAACCCATTCAGAATTCTGGATAAGGATGGATGGAGAACTGTCAGGACCACATTCAATATGAGTCAACCTTTAAGTCTAGATTATGTACAGATCTAAATCCATAGTATCCAAGAGCCATTCATACAATCATCTATAATCTGATTTATCATCCCCAATATTAACAGGTATATTAAGAATGATCAAAGTGTTAAATATCAAATTATGTTCTACTAATCCTCAACCCATCCTTCATATCTTGGTGAAAGGTCAAAGAGGCTATTCAATGAACAAATACAATACTTCCAATCAAGATGGTGGGGTAGGCAAACACAGGGCTCGCTTCCTTCCGTGACCCACATCAAAATTACAGCTATATTATAGAATAGCACCATCATTGCCAATCATCTAGATTCGCTAAACAGAAGGCCTATAACTAAGAATATAAAGAAAAAGCCATGTCCAGACTGTCAGAGGGGCAAAGATTCAAAATGGTCAGGTCCCACACTCATGGTGTGGCAATTAAGAATGGGGAGAGATCTTTTGGCTACAGAGGTCCCTCCTGAGGAGCAGGGGATCACAGCTGGGGCCACCAGTGCTGGGAAGAGGACTCTCCATAACATCTGCCTGTGAAAACCAGCAGGGATTGTGTCCAAATGAGATGGAAGACTGCTGTAGACCTAGGTACTCCTTTTGAGGGGCTCATGCACAAACTTGCTCCCTCACAAACTCACACACACTCTAAGCCCCCTGTGCAGGGGCAGCAGCTCAAAAAGCACCAGGGATTTATAGTGAGGAATTAAATTGACTAGCTTTAGGGCAAAAGCTGGAAGGGTAGGAAATGGGGTACTTCCCTTGGAAATGGGGCACCTCTCTTCTGGGAGGGGGGTACCGTTGTTCCTTTGTTGAACTCACCTCCCACCTAGACTGCAGAGGCAGGTGGGCACAAAATCTGAGCTCTCCGTTAACACTACGCACCCTACTTTGGAGATTTCCTGAGACCCTGCCCCACACAACTCACAGCGGCTTGGTTCAACTTGCACTGTGGAGTTACCTAAAATCTTGAAAAGATCCACAAACACTAAACAAACAATGGCTGGACGCTGCATGCCCTGTACCTCGTGCTAAGCACCTCCCCCTTCCACCACAAGCAGTAACCAGTAACTTGCCTCAGTGACCTTGAGTCTGGCATAAGCCCTGGCCAGTCTTGGCTTGGAACATAGCTGCAACTAAGTGGCCACGAGCCCAGCACAAGTGGTGGCTGACATCAGCTCACATTGTGGTGCCTACCAAAGGTCCCAAGCCAAGCACAAATGGCAGCAGGCCTCAGTTTGCAGCATAGCCTCTCCCAAGTGCCTCTAAGCCCAGCAAAAGTGGCAACCAACCACAGATCACTTTGTAGTTCCTACCATACATCCCAAGCCCAGCTAAGTGGCAGCTGAACTTGGCCTGCACCAGAGCCATTCTCAAAAGGCACCAGAACCAACAAACCCAGTGGCCAGCTTCAAACCACACCACAGCACCACCCAAAGAGCTCCAAAAATGACCCACCCTAAGAACAGACTTGGCTGGCACCAGCACTAAGCTAAAGTGACTCCTGCTCTGAGGGATCATCCCCCACAAAACAGCTCATCCACTGTAGTCACAGCCAGGCCTCACATCAGTTAGCCCGAGGGTGAACGCTACCCACAGACATGTCAATAGCAATGAAGCTAAACTACAATCCACACAATGGACACCTGCAGATCATGTGGCTCAGGAGACAGCATCACTGGGCCCCATACAACACCTACTACATAAGCCACTCTGCCAAGACCAGGAGACATAGAAACAAACACAGGAGTCAAGCCAAAATGAGGAGATAAAGGAACATGTCCTAAATGAAAGAACAGAACTCCAGAAAAAGAACTAAACAAAATGGAGACAAGCAATCTACCAGATACAGAGTTTAAAACACTGGTTATAAAGAAGCTCTCAATGAACACAAGGGAAGAATAGAGGAATTCAGTGAAAACTTCAACAACGACAGAAAACATAAAAAAGAATGAGTCAGATTTCCTTATAGGCCTTGGAGCGAGGCGAATGCACACGGACCTGCCATGGGCCCGCCCGACCATTGGCTCCGCGCTGTGTGAGTACCATCCTAAAGCCAGAATTGAAGCTACAAGATGGCTGATCAGAATCCTGGGGGCATCAGCCCCCTCCAACAGATGGTGGCCTCAGGTGCCAAGGATGTGGTCACCTCCATCTTCATGACCCCCCCCGAACGTGGTGAAGGTCCACCTGCAGTCTCAACGTCCCTCAGTGATCAGCAAACTGATGCCTCCCTCCAGACTCTGGAGCCTCTCTTATACCAAACTGCCCTCCTCTCTCTGACCCACAGGGAAGTGCTTCTTCTACTGCAACTGTGTCCTGGAACCCCTGTACCTGTGCCCAAATGGTGCCCACTGTGCCACCTGGTTTTAGGACCCCACTCACTTCACTGGCACTATGGGTGCCTTTGTGAAGATTTTGAGACATGAGGGCACCAGGACCCTGTGGAGGGGCCTCCCAGCCACCCTGGTGATGACTGTGCCAGCAACCGCCATCTACTTCATGGCCTATGACCAACTCATGGCCTTCCTGTGTGGTCAAGCCCTGACCTCTGACTTCTATGCATCCATGGTGGCTGGTGCATTGGCCCGCTTGGGCACCGTGACTGTGATAAGCCCCCTAGAGCTGGTACGGACAAAGCTGCAGGCTCAGCATGTGTCATACTGGGAGTTGGGTCCCTATGTCCTAATCTCCATAGCTAAGGGAAGCTGGCGCTTACTGTGGTTGAGCTGGGGCCCCACTGCTCTTTGGGATGAGCTGGTAAAGAGCTGGCTGAGTGTGCGCAGGCCAAAGGACCAGACATCAGTGGGCATTAGCTTTGTGGCTGGTGGCATCTCAGGAACGGTGGCTGCCATCTGACTTTACCCTTCGATGTGGTGAAGACTCGATGCCAGGTTGTGCTGGGAGCCGTGGAAGCTGTGAGAGTGTCACCTGTGCATGCCGACTCTACCTGGCTGCTGCTACAGAGGATCCAGGCTGAGTCCGGCACCAGGGGACTCTTTGCAGGCTTCCTCCTAAGGATCATCAAGGCCGCCCCTTCCTGTGCCATCATGATCAGCACATATGAGTTGGGCAAAAGCTTCTTTCAGAGGCTGAACCTGGAACAGCCTCTGAGCCAGTGAGAGGAGCAAGGGGATGAGGGCCCCGTCTCTTCCATGGATGGTGTGAGGCAGGAGGAGTCTGAGCCAAGTGCCTTGTCTTCAGGGGAGAGGGCCTCATTTTTTTCCCTCTCAGCTCAGCCCCAAGGGTACCAGCCCATCCATTGGGCCTGCCCAGGCCCCCATCAGACAGCTTTCTTCCTGCTGGTCCTCATCCTAAGCCCCAAGGATAATCACTTTTCCACCCAACCCCCCAAGTTCAAGACCAAATCTGTTAACTCTTTCCTCCCCCTGTCCTCTTGACCATTTTCTTGTGTTTGTTGTAGCTAAGCCTGCCCCCAAGGCCCACAGAATCCTGAACCTGGCAAGTCTGAACCTACTGCTGTTAATTCATTGAGTATAAAGATGAATTTTAAAAAAAAAGTCAGAAATGAAGAATACAATAACTGAAATGAAGAATACATTAGAGGGATTCAGCATCAGATTAGATGAAGCAGAGGACTGGATTGGCAATCAATAATACAAGGTAGAGGAATACACCCTACTGGAACAGCAAAAAGAAAAAATTTTTTAAAATGACAATAGGATAAGAGGCTTCTTGGACAACATCAAGCATACCAACATTTGCACCACATGGGTACCAAGAGGAGGAGAGAGAGAGCAAAAAATTGAAAACTTATTTGAAGAAATAATGACTAAAAACTTCCATAACCTGGAGAAGGAAATAGGCATACAAGTCCAAGAAGCACAGAGAGTTCCAAACAAGATGAACCCAAACAGGTCTAGACCAAGATACATAATTAAAATGACAAAAAATAAAGACAAAGAGAAAATTTTAAAAGCAACAAGAGAAAAGCAGTTAGCTACCTACAAGAAAGCTCCCATTAGACTATCAGCTGATTTCTCAACAGAAACTTTGCAGATAAGAAATTGGCCCAAAATATTCAAAGTTATGAAAAGCAAAAATTACTCTACCCAGTAGGCTACAATTCAGAACTGAAGGAGAGATAGTTTCCCAGACAATAAAAAACTGAAGGAGTTCACCACCACCAAACCAATATTACAAGAAATGTCAGCCTAGCCAGTGTGACCCAATGGTTGAGCATCGACCCAGGAACCAAAGGGGTCACTGGTTGATTCCCAGTGAGGGCACATGTCTGGGTTGCAGGCTCAATATCCAGTAGGGAGCATGAAGGAGGCAGCCAATTGATGATGTTTCTCTTTCATCGATGTTTCTCTCTATTCCTCTCCTTTCCTCTCTCTTTAAAAATCAATAAAAACATTTTTTAAAAATGTTAAAGGGATTTCCTTAAGAAGAAGAAAAGAAGAACATAAATATGAATAATAAAATGGCAATAACTATGTACCTATCAATAATCACTTTTTTATATTTTTATATATATTTTATTGATTTTTTACAGAGTAAGGGAGGAAGGGAGAAGGATAGAGAGTTAGAAACATTGATCAGCTGCCTCCTGCACACTCCCTACTGGGTATGTGCCCACAACCAAGATACATGCCCTTGACCAGAATCGAACCTGGGACCCTTGAGTTCGCAGGCCGACGCTCTATCCACTGAGGCAAACCGGTTAGGGCTCACTTTTTTTTAAATCCTTACCCAAGGACATATTTTTATTGATTTTTAGAGAGAAGGAGAGGATGGGGGAGGAGAGCATCAATTAGTTGTCTCCCACCACTCCACTCAATCACTTTAAATGTAATTAGATTAAACACTCCAATCAAAAGACATAGGGTGCCTGAATGCATAAGAAAATAAGACCAATACATATGTTCTCTACAAGAGACCCACTTCAGATCGAAAGACACAGACTGAAAGTAAAAGGATGGAAAAAGATATTTCATGCAAAAGGAAATAAATCAGAAACTAATAAATAAAATCAGAAACTAAGAGGAAAAGTGACAACTAACACCGCAGAAATGCAAGGATTATAAGAAAATACTATGATATGAACATAGGTTTAGTTTAGGTTCATGATTAAAGTAAAAACTTAGAATTTAAAAAAAAAGAAAAGAAATACTATGAATAATTATATGCCATCAAATTGGACAATCTGGAAGAAATGGATAAATGTTTAGATATATACAATCTTCTAAGACTAAATCAAGAACAAACAGAAAATCTGAACAGAGTGATTACTACTAACAAAATGGAATCAGTAATCAAACAACTCCCAACAAACAAAAATCCTGGACTGAATGGCTTCACAGGTGAATTTTACCAAACATTCAAAGAAGAATTAACACCCATTCCTGTCAAACTATTCCAAAAAATTCAAGAGCAGGGAAGGCTCCCAAGCTTATTTTATGAGGCCAGCATTGCTCTGATCCCAAAAGCAGACAAAGACATTACACACAAAAATATACTGCAGTTATAGGCCAATATCTCTAATAAATATGGATGCAAAAATCCTCAACAAAATATTAGCAAACCAAATTCAGCAATACATTAAAAAGATCATACTGTGGGGTGGAGGTGGGCAAAGGCGGGGGGGGGGGGGGGGGGCGGCATTTGTAATAGTGTCAACAGTAAAAAAAAAAAAAAATCATATACCATGATCAAGTGGGATTTATTATTCCTGGGATACAAAGTTGGTTTAATATTCACAATTAACATGATACACCACATAAACAAAATGAAGAATAAAAATCATATGTTCATATCAATAGATTCAGAAAAAGCACTTAAAATCCAGCATCTATTTATGACAAAAACTCTCAGCAAAGTAGGAATAGAAGGAATATACCTCAACATAATAAAGGTCATATATGACAAACCCATGCTAATATCACACTCAACAGTGAAAACCTGAAAGCTCTTCCTTAAGATGAGAAGACAAGGCTGTCCAATTTCAACACTTCATTCAACATAGTACTGAAAGTCCTAGCCACATCATCAGATAAGAAAAAGAAATGAAACGCATCCAAATTAGAAAGGAAGAAGTAAAATTGTCATTATTTGCAGATGACATGATACTATATAGAGAAGCCTAAAGAGTCCAGCAAAAATTTAAGAAAGAAATTAAGAAATCTCATTTACAATTGCATCAAAAAAAATAAAATACTTAGGAGTACATTTAACCAAAGAAGTAAAAGGCCTGTACTTGGAAAAATATAAGACATTGAATAAAATGAAAAGATACAAATAAATGAAAAACTATACTGTGCTCATGGATAGGAAGAATTTACATCGTTAAAATATACATACTGTCCAGGCCGATATCGTTTAGTTGGTTGAGCGTCATCCCATGCACTAAAAGGTGGCCGGTTTGATTCCTGGTCAAGACACATGCCCAAGGTTATAGACTCCATCCCCATAGGGGATGTGCAGGAGGCAGCCAATCAATGATTCTCTCTCTTCATTGATGTTTCTATCTCTCTCTCCCTCTCCCTTCCTCTCTGAAATCAATAAAAGTATTTTTTAAAGACAACCTACTAAATGGGAGAACATACTTGCCAAAGATAGAACTGATTATGGGTTAATATCCAAAATACATAAGAAACTCATACAACTTAACACCAAAAGAACAAACAATGTGATTAAAAAATGGGCAGAGGACCTGAATACACATTTCTCCAAAGAGGACAAACAAATGGTCAATAGATATATGAAAAGACCCTCTGGTCTTTTCATATATCTATTGTGATATATGAAATTTGTGCACGGGTGGGGTCCGGCTGGCCTGCCCCCATTGGGGCCAATCAGGCCAGGCCAGCCGGGGAGAGGGGACACGGGAGGTTGGTTGGCTGGCCCCACCCCAATCGGAGTGGGGGGGGATCGATTGGGGGTGAGCCGGCCGGGGGTAGGGGCCCCGGGTGGTTGGCCGGCCAGCCCCGCCCCCTGGTCAAACTCCTGGTTGAGGGGACAATTTGCATATTAGCCTTTTATTATATAGGATGTTCAGCATCACTAATCCTCACGGAAATGCAAATTAAAATCACAATGAGATATCACCTCACACTAGTCAGAAGGGCTATCATCAAAAAAATCAATAAACAAGTGTTGGTCAGGATGTGGAGAAACAGGAACCCTCATGTACTGTTGGTGGAATTGTGAATTGATGCAGCTATGGAAAACAGTATTGAGGTTCCTAAAAAACTTTTAAAAACAACTACCATATGACCCAGAAATTCCACTTCTGGATATTTAGCCAATGAAATCCAAAACACCAATTCAAAAAGATATGTGAACCCTATGTTCACTGAAGCATTATTTACAATACAAGATATGAAAGCAACCAGAGTTCATCAATAGACAAATGGATAAAGATGTGGTACACCTATACAATAGAACATTACTCAGCCATAACAAATAATGAAATTTTGCCATTTGTGACAATATGGATGGACCTAGAGTTAGTCTGAGTTAGTCTGAGAAAGACAAATACCGTATGATTTTACTTATATGTAGAATCTAAAGAACAAAATAAGCAAACAAGACCAAAAACTCATATATAAAGAGCAATGATGGTTGTCAAATGCGAGGGGGATTAGGAGGATGTGTGAAAAAGGTGAAGGATTATGAAATACAGATTGGCAGTTATAAAAACAGTCATGGGAATGTCAAGTACAGCATAAGGAATAGAGTCAATAATATTGTAATAACTATACAATAACAGATGGTTATTGGACTCATTGGGGTGATCACTTCACAAGTTATATGAAAGTCTAATCACTATGTTGTATACCTGAAACTAATATAATATACCATGTCAACTATAATTAAAAAATAATTTTTAAAAGTAAATAAAATTAATAAATATATTAGGAAAGATGAACTTTATCCCAATTTTCTCTTGATTAGTAATTATCTCATAAATACTTAGATCTTACAACATCAAATTATGTAAATTTGGACTCCAGTAACCAAGGTACAGGAGAAATAACAGATGTGCAAAGATTAGCTATTAAGAATAGTATATAAGGAGTTTGATACATAATGAAAAAAGTATAGAAGTTAAATGGTGGATTTAATACACCATTTAACTCCTTTCCAAAATCCCACTAAGCAATTGTAAAGGAATGTTTTTTAAAGAATTAATTTTAAAGGAAAAGAGAACAGAACAAAAGACAACAGCAACAAAATTCTGGAAGAGTAGTCATCTATTTAGCAGATTAGTGAAAGCTGAATTCCTAAGCCAACAGTGGAGAAAGCCAAGAAATAACCCAAATTATACCACAGAACCACCAGGACCAAAAAAAGATTCAGGACTTGGCACCAGCACCAGATAACTCTGGAAGTGGTGGTGAGGATAAAGCTAGAAACAGAAGACTGGTTACTCCCCGATCCCCTCCTCTGCCCTAGGGAGAGTTAAATAAAGCATCCCTGAACTGGAGGACATGAGGCACAGTTATCAGAAAGCACCATTCTGAAAACAGGAAGACTAAATGAAATTTTACATATTAAACAGAACTTGCACCTGCCTCCCAACACTCCCAGTCCTCTTTCTTCAATAGACTTCCTGAACAATAGCAGCCAACAGACAAGAGATTAGACATTTTTCTAGGGGACCTGACCAAGCTGAGACAAATTAAGATAGTGACATTGGGAGACCCCAAAAATGGCCCAGCAGATCATGCTACAGTGAATCCCAGAAATAATAAGCACCAAAACCAGTTCAAAACTTCTAATCAGTTTTCTGGTATTTTACTTTTAAAGGAGACAATCAAGGATTAGCAGATACTTGAAGAAGCCTCTAATTTGAAAGTCAAATGTCAAAACTAACTGAAATCTATTTGGAAAAATAGTGACTATTCCAGGGAAGAGAAAAACCTATTTAAAAAAAAACCAAAAACACTATTTTAATATTTATAGAGATATGAATATTAATCCTATATAATAAAAGGCTAATATGCAAATCAACTGAATGGCAGACTGACTGGTTGCTATGATGTGCACTGACCACCAGAGGGCAGACACTAAATGCAGGAGCTGCTCCCTGGTTGTCAGTGTACTCCCACAGGGGGAGCGCCGCTCAGCCAGAAGCCAGGCTCACAGCTGGCAAGTGCAGGGCAGTGATGGGAGCCTCTCACACCTCCATGGCAGCACTAAGGATGTCCGACTGAGGACTTAGGCCCACTCCCTGCCTAAGCCATTAGTCAGAAATTCCCTGAGGGCTCCTGGACTGCAAGAAGGCTCAGGCCGGGCTGAGGTAACCCCCCGGGTGCACAAATTTCTTGCACTGGGCCTCTAGTATAGCCATAAAACTAAACAAAATGTTATTTTAAATAAAGAAAGTAATTTAAGGGGTGGGGAGGAGGATTCTAAATTAAAAACCCAAGAGTAGAAATTAGTAACTCAGAGAAAGGTTACAAGATGGCTGAGCCCAGCTGGTACAGTTCAATGGTTGAGTGTCAACCCATGAAGCAAGAAGTCCCCGGTTCAATTCCCGGTCAAGACACATACCCAGGTTGGGGTTTCAATCCCCAGTAGGGGACTTGCAGGAGGCAGCTGATTGATGTCTCATCAATGTTTCTATCTCTCTATCCCTCTCCATTCCTCTCTCTCTAAAAATCAATAAAAACATATTCATAAAAAAAAGATGGCTGAACCTGGCAATCACACTCCTAGGTATATATACAAGAGCAATAAAAACACATGTCCACACAAAAACTTGTGCACAAATTTACACAGCAGCATTATTCAAAACAGTCAAAAAGGGGAAACAATACAAATGTCCATCAAATGATGAATACATGAATAAGATATGGTATACATATAAAATGTAGTTTTACTCAGGATAAAAAAAGAGTAAAGTTCAAATAGCATGCCACAACATGCATGAACTGTGAAAAAAAAATTATGCTAAATGAAATATACCAAACACAAAAGACTATGTATTCTATAATTCCACTTATATGAAATGTTCAGAATGGGCAAATCTATATAGACACAAAGTAGATAAATAGTTGACTAGGAGTCGGGGAAATGGGAGTGACTACTAATGGGCATGGGATCTCTTAAGGGTCAGAGGAAAGAAAATATTCTAAAAATGGATTGTGGTGAATAACTGCACAACTTTGTGAATGTACTAAAAGCCATTGGATTGTATACTTTTAAAGCTTGAAAAATATGGTACATGAATTATATCTCAATAAAATTGTTTAAAAAAAAAAAAAAGACAATTGAGGAAATCATCCGGAAAGCTGAACAGGAAGAGAGGGATGCAAAGTAGGAGACAAAATAAGGAAAAGAAATTAAATAATTAAATGTCCCTGAATTGGAGGACCTGAGTTCCTTTTTTTTCTTTTTTAATCTCTATTGTCGAGAGTATTACAGATGTCCCCCAGGACCTGAGTTTCTATATTGAGAAAGCTTATCATTTGCCCAATATAATGAATGAAAATAGATTTATGCCAAGAGTCTGGAACTTTCAGAACACTTAGGGACAAAGAGAAAATCCTACAAGATTCCAGTAAAGAAAAAAAGACCTCACACATTAAAGATCAAAATCAGCCTGGCTGCTCACTTCTCAATAGCAACACTGGAAGTTTGAGGACAGTGGAGAAATGCGTTCAAAAAGTTTAAAGGAAAATTATTTCCAACCTAGATTTCTATACTTCTACAAACGATGAATCAAGTATGAGAGTACAGAACATGCAACTAAATTGTCATCTACCAAAATGAGAAATAAACCATGCAAGAAGACATGGAGCACAAGAGGAATCCAAAGACAAGTAAGGACAATCTCCAGGGACAACAGTAAAAGAGAGGCGACAGTTATGCACCAGTCATAGAAAGCAACAAATACAGATTAGAAATTAGGAGGCTCCAGCCAAAACCGGTTTGGCTCGGTGGATAGAGCGTCAGCCTGCGGACTGAAGGGTCCCAGATTCGATTCCAGTCAAGGGTGTGTACCTGGGTTGCGGGCACATCCCCAGTGGGGGACGTGCAGGAGGCAGCTGATCGATGTTCCTCTCTCATCGATGTTTCTAACTTTCTATCTCTCTCTCTTCCTCTCTGTAAAAAATCAATGAAATATATTTAAAAAAAAAAAAAAAAGAAATTAGGAGGCTCCAAAAGAGGTTTCTCCAAAAAAATAAAGTTTGAGGCCCCTGAACATCTTGAAAGATTTTGACAATTAGTGGAAAGCCTATGGTTAATTTAGTGAGAAGTTAACAGAAGTCTAAACAAATATAAAAAAGATCATTATCAATTCGAGAAAATAAATTATGCAAACATGGAAAAATAATCATAATATTCCATAGGCTCTGCCCTGAATAGTGTTTATGTTAATAGTGTTCATAATAATGTAAACTCACAATAATGATTTAAACAAAATTATGTCACTATACAGGAAACATGGGGAAATAGTTTTAAAATTTTTTTAAAGAACGTATGGAAACATAATAATCCCATATAATAAAACCCTAATATGCAATTCAACCAAACAGCAGAATGACCGGTTGCTATGGCATGCACTGACCACCAGGGGGCAGAGGCTCAATGCAGGAGCTGCCCCCTGGTGGTCAATGCACTCCCACAGGGGGAGCAACACTCAGCAAGAAGCTGGCGAGCACAGCAGTGGTGGCGGGAGCCTCTCCCACCTCCACCGCAGGTGGGCGGAAGGAACGAGGGGTCCCGCACTGCGAGAGCCCCGGACTGTGAGAGGGATGTCTGACTACCAGCTTAGGCCCAATCCCAGAGATCAATCGGGCCAGAGTTGGCAGGTGGACATCCTCCAAGGGGTCCCAGACTGCAAGAGGGCACAAGCCGGGCTGAGGGACCACCACCCCACCTCCCGTGCATAAATGTCGTGCACCGGGCCTCTAGTAATATATATAATTATGTAGGTAAATAACGAGAAAAAGCTTAAAGAACTGAAAGTGGTTGTCTCTGAGTATGGATGGGAAGAGACCTCATTTTAACCATCTGACTCCTTTTCTGACTTTTACCAATGTTTTTTATAAAAATCAAACCCTAAACATAAAAAATAAGTTGTAAAGGTACTGTTCAGAGATTTTTTAGAAGGCATGGACTATACTGGCTGAGAAATCTTAAAATATGAGTCAAAAAAAATTAGAGTCATCTTAGGTTCCAGGAACCTTTGAATTATGTTCAGCATCACTCATTTGTCTCACATTTTCATTGCTGGTTTTACTTCTGACTCTGATGGTCCTTGGTAAATGTTGAAGGTAGGGCAATTTCTTCAATAGTGTCTTTTTCTTCAAAAAGTCAGTTTTCCCTTTGTGGCCAGGAATCACTTCCCCAGGTAAGGATACCTTTACATAGACATTCATTTCCTTAAAAACTGTTTGGTTACTGATAGACATCTAGTAAGTGGTCTCTAATATCACCTACCTTTTCTGAAAAACCCTTAATACTCTGCATCAGAGCTTATAGCTCTCATCCCTAAATTCTAATGACTCCTTCAAACTATATATGTTCATGTATAACGTTAACAGAAAAATAAAAGCTAAAGAAAAACTTCACTCTTTCACTGCTAGCAACAGCTGATCCTTATGGAGTGTTTACCACATGCAACCCACTATCCTAGGCACTTTATACAGTATATTAAGTCATTTAACCTTCTCAACTACCCTATTAGTTAGGTAGTATCAATATCCCCATTTGATTTGCTAAGGAAAATTAAGCTCAGTTTTAACGGGTCCCAAAGACAGTAATAGCAGAACCAGGAGTAAGTCCAGCAAATTTTGACTCTAGAGTACTTAATTCTTTTATTTATTTACTAGTGGCCCGGTACGCAAAATTCGTGCACATTAAAAGGGGATTAATTAGAGGAAATAATTTAATATTATTGCTATTTGCCCTTTCTCTATAATAGAAGTGTCAGAGATGAAAGAAAATTAGTAAAATGTATATGAAAACCTTCCTCCTGTCAGAGTCTGGAGCGTACCACGGGACCCAGAGTCAAGTCCCTGCCCACCCACATGCGCCTCAAAATCGAGTGAGACCCAGACCTGGCCAGCCCCCACCCCCACTGGGCTAGATCCAGACCTGGCCAGTCCCACCCTTGTCAAGCCCTGCCAGGCAGGGGATATAGCCTCAGGTCCCCTGGCCTGGCGCCAGGACGGGGGCTGTGGCCTGAGGTCCCTCAGCCTAGACGGGGCAGGGGGCATGTCTTGAGGTCCCCCGTCAAGCCCTGCTGGGTGGGGGGCATGGCCTGAGGTCCCCTGTCAAGCCTCGCCAGGCGGGGGGGGGGGGGGGGGGGAGGGGTGGGTGGCACAGCCTCAGGCCCTCTGACCTGGCACCGGGAGGCGGGCACAGCCTCAGGTCCCCCGTCAAGCCCCACTGGCAAGGGGGTGCAGCCTCAAGTCCCCTGGCCTGGTGCCAGGGTGGGGGCGCAACCTGAAGTCCCCTGTCAAGCCCCACTTGGTGGGGAGTGTGGCCTGAGGTCCCCTGGCCTGGCGCTAGGGCGGGGGGAGCAGCCTGAGGTCCCCTAGCTCAGCACCAGGACGGTAAGCACACCTTGAGGTCCCTCATCAAGCCCTACCAGGCGGGGGGCATGGCCTCAGGTCCCCCAGCCTGATGCCAGGGCGAGGGACGCAGCTTGAGGTCCCCTGTCAAGCACTGCCAGGTGGGGGATGCAGCCTGAGGTCCCCTGTCAAGCCCTACGGGGGTGGGGGAGGGTGTAGCCTCAGGTCCCTGCTGATTGCTCATTAAGGCTCCTTATGGGAACTTGGCTTCAGCTGTGGTTGCAGCCATCTTTGTGATGGAGTGATGGTCAATTAGCATATTCCCTCTTTATTAGATAGGATTTGTTTCTTTGTTTAATTTTTACCACTTTGTAGATTAATGAATCATTATTTTAAATAGCAAGCAACTGTTATATTACCTTGGTAACTTATAAATATGATCAACTCAAAGAATATAAAACTTTGAAGCATTTTTTTTAAATCCTCACCCAAGGATATTTTTTCCTTTGGTTTCTAGAGAGTGGAAAGCAGGGAGTTGGGGGCGAGGGGGAGAAGAGAGAAACACTGACAAGCGAGAGACATATGGATTGGCTGCCTCCTGTACTCGCCCCTACTGGGCCCAGGGAACCTGCAACTAAGATACATGCCCTTGACCAGGGATGGAACCTGTGATTTTTCGATCTGCAGACTGATGCTCTAACCACTAAGAAATACTGAGCAGGGCTAGAATCCTTGTTCTTAACCACTCTACCAAAACACTTCTAATGATTTGCACAAAATGGAATTTTCAACAAAATGAACAAATTTTAAAACACCAGAAAGCAATTCCAATTCTTTCTTTCTGCTGCCTGTCTCTTCCTCACTAAATTTATGGTATATTACTATTCATTTTTAAATATAAACTTTCATTACAACACCTGTAAACTGAAAGGCATGAAAGAAGTTCTCCCAATAACACTAAAATAATTCCCCCACTTAAGGTCTTATAAGAACAGGCATTCAGATTAACAATATAATACAGTCATTTAGATTTAGTTAAAATGCTTCAATTCCCTATGCATAAAATGTAAATTTCATCTTTTTTAAATATTTAAAATTATACAAATGAAATGTTAGTTTTCCTTTGCTTTTTTTTTTAATATATTTTTATTGATTTCAGAGAGGAAGGGAGAGGAAGATATAGAAACATCCATGATGAGAATCATTGATCAGCTACCTCCTGCACGCCCCCTTACTGGGGATCAAGCCTGAAATCCAGGCATATGCGCTGACCTTGACCTCCTGGTTCATAGGTCAACACTCAACCATTGAGTAACATTGGCTGGGCTTTCTTGTTTTTAGGAGAAAAATAATTTCTCATTTGAAAACTAAAAACCATCCTGACCTTCAATGCATATATGAATAACCCATAGACACAGACAATAGGGTGCTGAAGGCCTGGGGTGAAGAGGGAAAGGGGGGCCAGGCTGTAGGAGGCTAATGGGGGGGACGGGACATATGTAATACTTTCAACAATAAAGAATTATTTTTTTTTAAAAATCCTGATAACCTCAGCACAGGAATAATTAAATTATGTTTCATCCAGAAATATTTGCAAGTTTTGAAAGGATAATATGAAACTGAGGTAACACTAAAAAATCATTATGATAAAATGTTAACTGGAAAAAGATTAAAGTTGTATGTTCACTATAAACAACTTCATTTTTTAAAATGTAGACATGGCCTTAGTCAGTCTGGTTCAGTGAACAGAGCCTGCAGACTGAAGGGTCCCAGGTTCTATTCTGGTCAGGGGCACATGCCCGGGTTGCAGGCTCGATCCCCAGTGTTCTCTCTCATCACTCATGTTTCTATCTCTCTCTCCCTCTCTCTTCCTTTCTGAAATCAATAAAAATATATTTTTTTAAATGTAGGCATGGCCCTGGCCAGTGTGACTCAGTTGATCGGAGCATCATCCCATGAACCAAAGGGTGGCAGGTTCCATTCCCAGTTGGGGTGCATGTGGCGGGCAGCCAATTGATGTTTCTCTCTCACATCTCTTTCTTTGTCTCTCTCAAATCAATAAAAAAAAACACAACATAGGCATGTAGAAAGATAAAAATGACTAGTAGTTGCATTAAGGTAGAATAATGATTAATGGCCCCTTTTAGTTTTGCAGTAACATTTTCAAAAAGTTTAAAGACAGATGTTAGGTGACTCTGGAAATGTTCTAAAACTAGAACATTGTGATGACAGTACACAACTCTGTAAATTAACTAAAACATCATTAAACTATACACTTAAAATGGGTGAGTTTTATGGCTTATAAATTATACCTCAATAAAGTTATTTTTCTAAACGTTAGGAAAAAAATCTTTTACAATACTCACATGAGAAAACTCAGGCTGGGATGGGATAGGAAGTGACCCAGGAGTGAAGACTGGTGCGCTCTGAGACACTGGTGTTGAGGCTTGTGGTGATATAGTGGGCTCAGGTGGGACAGGGAGGTTTTCTATCTCCACTGGTTCATCTTCTTTAAGTTTCTTCTGAAAAGACTCTCTTCCTTCTTCAGGTAACACTGACATATCCATTGGCTCATCTGGTTTAAAACAGGTAAAACTAATTTAGAAATAAGCACTCAATATTTCTAATACCACTAATAAAAATCCTATATAATAAAAGCCTAATATGCTAAGTGTCCAGTCGTCCATTGAACCAATCAAAGCGTAATATGCTAATTATATGCTAAGGCCACTCAACCGCTCACTATTATGTGCACTGACCACCAGAGGACAGACAGTTGACCGGTCGACCAATCACTATGATGTACACTGACCACCAGGGGGCAGACGCTCGGACTGATAGGTTAGCTTGTTGCTGGGGTCCAGCCGATCGGGACTGAGCGAGATGGGCTGGACATGCCCTGGAGACCTCCCGCGGGCCCTCCCCAGCTGGCCAACCTCCCGTGTCCCTCCCTGGCCCCGATTGTGCACCGGTGGGGTCCCTTGGCCTGGCTTGTGCCCTCTCACAATCAGGGACCCCTTGGGGGATGTCGGAGAGCCGGTTTTGGCCCGATCCCACAGGCAAGGCCGAGGGACCCCACTGGTGCACGAATTCATGCACTGGACCTCCAGTTACATTATAGAAATTTCCATTCCAAAAAAAAAACACTGACATAATTTTCAGAAAAGCTGATAGATTAATTGACTGGGCCATAGAAATCTGAAATACTTCCTTCCCCAAGCTCTCAAAATAGTCAGTTACAGTTTAAATAGGGTTCACCTGGGGATAACCATCTATCTACATGAAATGTTAAAACTTCTGATCCTCTTTCCTGATTATAACTCATTTTTCACATTTTGCATAGAAAAGCCCAAATTAATGGCACTTAATTTAACCATCATACATTCTGCCACAGGTAGTGAACTTGTTCACCACTCTAAATAAATATTTACATATTTATGAACTCATTATATTTGCATTAACTGCTAAGTGCAGAAAGATGGGTACCAGGACAAATACAGAAGAAAAAAAAATCTACCAATGCCAATCAGCACTGACATATCAAATAACTAAGTACAAAACACTAATCCTAAGACAAATTGCTTAGGAGGGAAACATACACAAACCTTGTTTTCCCATAGTATACTACCCACCTGCAGGCCACCAGCATCTTCCTCAGAACCTAACTAGGTGTTTGATTCATCAATTCTTTCCCCCACCCCGGATCTTACAACTTGTCTCCAAAGAGACTTCATCTAAACCAGTGATTTTTCAACCGGTGTGCTACAAGAATTATTTTTAATATATTTGTATTGATTTCAGAGAAGAGGGGAGAGGGAAAGAGATAAAAATAAAAACATCAATGATAAGAGAGACACATCGACTGGTTGCCTCCTGCATGCATCCCAACCAGGACCTGTGATTGAGCGCAATCAAGGTATGTGCCCTTGAATGAAATCGAACCCAGGACCCTTCAGTCTGCAGGCTGACGTTCTATCCACTGAGCCAAACCAGCCAGGGCATACAAGAATTTTTAAAACACATGCACTACCTGACTATTTAGTCAGGGCCACTGACCTCTTTCCTTTAGCTTGTCAAATAAAAGAAATGACAACAACCATCGGATGTGAATGCCCTGTCTTGAACCACAGATATATAGGTCATATAATAGAGTTGCATCTTATTGGTCATGTCGCCTAGTAAGGTTGAAACTGATTGGTTAATTCTTGGTACCAGAAACCCATATATACAAAGTATAAGCACCTGATTTTTTTAAAAGTCAATTTGGAGCAAAAAAGAGTGGGGAATTCCTTTTTTTTTTTTTTTTGTAAATCAATGAACGTTATACCTATTTTTTTGTTAGATGGGCAAAAAAATATATTTTTTGGTGTGCCACAGAATTTTAGTAATTAGTTTGTGTGTGCCATGAGGATAAAAAAGTTGAAAATCGCTGCTCTACACCACTTTCACAAACTACCTCTGCCACTCAGTTTTTTCCTATCATCCACTCTCATGTTACCAGCTAATCCCAACCCCAATACCAACCCCTTGCTGCTTACTTGGCTTCAACCTCACCTTCCATTCTAATTCTAGGTTCAGTCAGGATCTGGTGCTGTATGCCTTTATTACACCACCACAACTGTGTTAACTATTCCCATTATAGTTTTTTATCTTTCTCACCATGACAAAGCACTTATTAAGGACCTGCTGCTCTAAGCACTACATATAAAAAGGCTTTAGGTTAATAATCTTAGCAAAAAACAGAACTACAAAAAGCATACATAGTCCTACAAACAGTTATGAACAAGTATTAAGCAAATACATTAAATCTAAAATACAATTGACAAGGGAAAATATGTTACATAAAAACCAAAGAATTCTAAATCATATACTTAAACATGATCCCAAATGTGTAAAGATATTTCTTTATATTTATGCATAGAAAATACTCTGAAAGGAAATATATCCAAATACTAATCTATATATATAAAAGGCTAAGTGACCAACCATACATACAGGCCAGTACATATGATGCACACTGGCAATTTAAAAATAAACATTGACTCACACATGCACAATATCTGTCCCCCTCTGACACTGGCCTCCCATTTAAATTAATTCAAACACAGTTTCCCATGATGCCAGCATTTGCAATGATTATTAATAAATCACAAGGACAAACTCTACCTGAACCCGTTTTTGGACATGGTCAGTTATATGTTGCTTTCTCTCAAGTTCAAAGAGCGTGTGACATTAAAGTTGTAAATAATTCATCACAGGGAAATTACTCAAGTACTCTGAAAGTGTTTTTACTCTTAATGTAGTATACAGGGAGATATCAGAATAAGTTTAATCAATTTATCAGTCATTGTTTTTATCAATGTTGTTGTTATATCATGTTGTTATTGTTTATTTATTAATCAATAAATAAGCTACTTATAGTTATATCTGGATTGTGGGATCACAGGTGATTTTTATTTTCTTCTCATTTTATTTTATTTTATTATCATTACTTTCCTATATGCTTTCAAACTTTCTGCAATGAGTATAGGCATACTTCCATTTTATTGCACTTCACTTTATTGTGCTTCACAGATGTTGCATTTTTTACAAATTCAAGGCAGACCCTCCACCAGCAAAAAGATTATTACTCATTTTATTACAAGACTTTACTATAATACTCACTTTACTACGGTGGCCTGGAAGCAAACTTGCAACATATCTTAAGTATGCCTGTTATTAATTACTAGTGGCCCAGTGCACTAATCCGTGCACATTGAAAGGAAATTAATTAGAAGAAATATTTTAATATCGCTATTCACCCTTTCTCTATAATAGAAGTGTCAGAGATGAAAGAAAATTAGTAAAATGTATATAAAATAATATATAAATTCATTAATAAACAATAACAACATAACAACAAAGACATGATATAAAAACAACAAAAACATGATATAAAAACAACATTGATAAAAACAATGACTGATAAATTGATTAAACTTATTCTGATATCTCCCTGTATACCAAATTAAGAGTAAAATCACTTTCAGAGTACCTGACTAATTTCCCTTGTGATGAAGTATTTACAACTTTAACGTCACATGCTCTTTGAACTTGAGAGAAAGCAACATATAACTGACCATGTCCGAAAACTGGTCCAGGTAGGAATAGTCCTACTCTGTCTAGAGTTTGTCCTTGTGATTTATTAATAATCATCGCATTAATACTGGCATCACGGGAAACTGTGTTTGAATTAATTAATTTAAATGGGAGGTCGGTGTCAGACGGGTATAGATATCGTGCATGCGTGAGTCAATTTTTATTTTTAAATTGCCAGTGTGCATCACATGTACCGGCTGGTTGGTCGGTTGGACGTATGTACAGTCGGTCACTTAGCCTTTTATATACATAGATGTTTACAATCAGGGAGAAAGCATCTTTAATACAATTATTTTTATATGTTCACACTACATTAGAAGAAATGGTTCTAAATATAAACCAAACGTAATTTGCATTAACAGCAGTTTTTGTAGAATAGATTGACTTTTATTTTTTACTTAAGACATCACTAATTAATCATGCTATGCTTAGAATATTAATCCATTTGGATACCTACAAATTATTTCAAGAGAAAATAGACACAAACTTCGTGGCAAAAGAAAATATAAGATTAAATTTTGCCATCGGTAAATTATACTTGAAAAACAGTAAAATATATTTCTATATTTATATCACTTAAGAGCAGAGAGGAGGATATCATAGGAGGCATATACCCAACAGCTATGGAGGCAGCTGCCTGAGTTCAAATCCTGCCTCCTCTATGACTTATTAGTTGTGAGATCTCTCTGTGCCTCCATTTCCCCATTTATAAAACAGATATAAAAGTAACACCTACTTCCTAGAATTGATTCAATGATAAAAAATGAAGAGAAGCACCTAAAACCAAAAAGAAGGACATAAAATAGTGTCTGGGATATACTAGATGTTCAATAAAAATTAGCTATTGTACCACTAGTGGTATGAAAAGGAGAAAATCATGGAATTTATTGGAAAAGGCTTTGTAGGAATTTAGAAATATCTTGAATGACTGAATAGGAGACTAGTACTGAGCAAAAGAAGTTTACATAATGAGATAAATTACGTAAAAGGAAAATTTTTCTTGTGAATAAAGTATAAAATCCCTAGGTCTTCAAAGGAGAAAGTGAATGAAGTCAAAATTTCTGCCACCTGCTCCTAGCCACTCTGACAAAAACTGCTTTGATAATAACAAAAATAGCCCAGCAGGTGTGGCTAAGTGGTTGAGTGTCGACCTATGAACCAGGAGGTCAGGGTTCGATTCCCGGTCAGGGCACATGCTCGGGTTGCAGACTTAATCCCCAGCAGGAGCAAGCAGGAGGCAGCCAGTCAATGATTCTCTCTCATCATTGATGCTTCTCTCTCCCCCTCTCCCTTCCTCTCTGAAATCAATAAAAATATATTTTAAAAAATAAAAATAATAATAAAATAACCTATAAAGGCAAAAGAAACAATTTTTGGTTCCCTCTCATCAATAACATGTAAATATGCTGCTGGAAATCAGTAATAAATCCAGCTCTTCACTATACTAATTCATTTGAATTTAATTGAAAACCTGAACATTTTCCCTTAAGGTACTTTTAAAAAATTAAGTCAACAACACCAAGTTCTCAAAAGAATTGGTGCTAGATGAGTTAAGAACTGAGAAGAGCACTTTACACTAGGCCACTTCCCTAAAGGTAAGAGAGACGAGTCCTACTGAATAGTTTAGGTCAGTCTTCTAACATATAAAGAAACAGTATGTTTTGCAAGGCAGAATTGCTGCTCCTCTTCTAATCTGAGATCAACCGACAAATCAAGAGAGCTCACCTTTTCTTCTTTCTTGCTCTGTGGGACTGCTAGGAACAATAAATGGGGTAGATCGGAAAGCATCAGGGGAAGGAGCAACAAGATCTGAGGAATTCCTTTATAGAAAGAGAAAAATCACAGATTATTTTTAACCACAGCCACAGTTTTGCATTTGTTTTCTTACTGTTTAATAGCAAAAATGTCTAAGCCATTCAGACAAATACTAATTAGCATTTCTCTCAAAAACTACCTGAGGCTTGTGGAAGAGCCATGAATAATATTTCAATAACTATTTCTCACATGAGATATATCAAAAATTAGAATTAAAAAAAAAAAAAAGAGTAGCTCGGCCCATGTGGCTCAGTGGTTGAGAGTCGACCTATGATCCTGGAGGTGATGGTTCAATTCCTGGTCAGAGCGCATGCCTGGATTTTGGGCTTGATCCAGAGTAGGGGGCATGCAGGAGGCAGCCGATCAATGATTATCTCATCATTGATGCTTCTATTTCTCTCTCTCTCTCCCTCTCCTTTTCTCTCTGAAATCAATAAAAAAGTATTTTTTAAAGAGTAAGCATAAAGCCTTATGATTATAAGAGAAAATGAATGATCAGACACAAGGACATCATGATTGAAAAGCAGATGAGAAAGTACTAAAAAAATAATTAATCTGCTGATTTTTGAGACAAAAATATTTACTGCATTTTTGCCTATTAGAAAGATCATGCACATTTTTATTTAAAAGTACAAACCTCTTTGCCCTAACACAGAGAGAAAGAAATCCAACTACTGTTAGCTCTAGTACAAACTATTTTCCACCCCTATTAAATGGGAAGAATTTTTAGTCAAAAAAAGAGCAGAATGCTTGTTTTGGATGTATAACAGTCTCTTAGTAAATGCGCAGCTTCTTCCCTGATGAAACCTTTGGGCTACTATTATAAAATGTCCAAATGGGGAAGCAGATCTACCTACCTTCAATGGTCCTACTAAGTTCTTACCCACAACATTCTAAAGCCTAGCTTTTACCTTTTGGTTTCAAAAACAATGCTGAACTTGTGGACAAGTTTAGCTCTTTGAACCCTAGCCTAAGCCCCTCAGGCAATGTTTCCCTGGCAGAGCTGCTTTAGGCTTACTTACGAGGAAAGGCTCTCCTGAACAAGGGACCTCTGACCAGAGAGCTGCAGGAGATGCAGAGTGGTGGCAGGTGTGGAAGCCAGAGAACACCCACCTTCTTCCCTTGAAGGAGTAGAACAACCATCAGAAACTATTAGGGGAAAGAAAAAAAAATCTAGTTACATTTACTTCTCAGATTGACATTACTGAGTTGTAAAAAACAAGCAAACAAAAAAGCACTCTGTACTGCAAGAAGAGTAATATACATGTTTCCAACCATGTTCCAAAAGGGTAGAAACTGTTTTCTAATTATAGTACAATTAATGAATTGCCATGCTAACACAAATATTGAGTGATCATTAAAAGCCCCCCCTACTAAATTATAAGTTTTTAATAAAAAATTGCCAAAAAGAATTCCTTAGTCCTTTATGTCATGAATTAAAGCTTGAAAAAGGCCAGAATCCTGATATCGTGACTGCTCTTCTTTCTTGTGAAGGTTCTATTATAAAACAGCAAGGGAGACTTTTATTTCAAGGTCTACCTAAGGTGAAGTAAACTCATGCCATAATATGGAGTTGGAAGAAGTCAAAATAATGCATATGACACCTGATAATATGAATGCAGCAATTTTCATGATTAGAACCTGAGCCTCCTCAAAAGGAGACACAAAATACTAGCATGTTAGTAAAAGGATATATAAATAGCCAGTACTGATTTACAGTATGAAGAGTCTCCTGTTGGTCCCTTCTTAGCAACAGATGGAGTATCAGCTTTACTAATCCCAACTACAAAGGAATGTCTTAAATACAACCTAGAGATTTTTAGCGAGAGACCAAAAAAGATTCCTTAGTGACTCTTTGTATGTTTTGCACATATTCACATCATAATAAAGGAATATAACCCTCTCTCCTGTCCTCATTAGCCAACACATTACAGCAATGTCATCTCATTCAACAATGTCATCTCATTCAACATCATTTTGTTTTAATGTTGATGAAATGTCCTATGAAGTTACCTCTTCTTTATATTAGTTAGCCTATAGTAAAATTGGTTTTGTTATATGTTGTTTCATTCAAAATCACATAACCTATCGACAACATGAGGACTTGATGTATACTTTGCTAATTATTACTGAAGCTTTCTGGCTCTGTGAGGTAACAGAATAAAGGGTTGGTGGGGGTTAACAAAATGTGAAACAAATACCACTCTGGTCTTCTAAGTTTTACATTCTTTCTCCTAGACCATAACTTCCTATTTGTGAACTAACAAACAGATAAGTACACTGTTAGCCAGGTGAATATGAAAAAATGTATATTTAATTATGTTAAATATTTGGAGACCTATGACAACAGAAGTTGCTACTCTGTCCATAGTTATTAAATTTACTATATCAGCTATTACTCCTCAATATCTCCATTTCCAAAAGAGAGAGAAAATTATGTTAAAATGTTAAATAGCAATCATTCTCAAAAAGACTTTCTCATTAATCAGCTAGAGGCATATTTTCCTTCCATATCACAGACAAGTCTGCATACCCATAAAGTGCCTTCTAACTTAAACAGTAGCCGCAAGACTGATATAAAAAGTTTTTAACTTGGAGAAGAGGAACTATACAGCAACTAACTACTCTTTGTACCTGTTTTATTGCTCTGGTCAAACAAGTCTTCCTGAGTTGACAAAACCTCAGGCTCCGGTAACTTCGGAATCTGCAGTCCACCTTCCAGAATTTCTTGAGCAGATATTTGTTCTTTTGTTTCCACAGCAATAAGAGATACTTTGGGACTAGGAGGCATGTCCTCGGACCTAGGAGATTCACATCACCAGGAGAAAAAGTTGCTATATTCGAATGTTTTCATCTTTGAGCTAATAAACTTGTCCTGTGTTTTGTCTGTTTTCCTTTAATAATTTCAAATTTTTCAATAGCTCTAGTATATATAACTACCTAGTGAAAATTAAGTAAGATACTATTTGATGATACAAAGCCCTTAGCTCATTTCAAAGCCTGTCAAAGTCTCTCACACAGCAATACCTCTTTTCAACACTGCTCACTGCTGCACTACATGAGATTACTGATGAATCATTTAGGAATTTTTGTTACATATGCTATTATCTACACATGCATGAAGAATTTTAATCCAGACTACAGCAATGCCAGTTCTACCAATGACCTTGCAACGAAAGGGCCTGGGTGTGAACTATTCTCTGAACTTCTTGCTACACACATTACCTTCTGTTGGCCTTTTCCATTTGATCTACTAAATCTAAGCCCCAAACCAAGACTCCACACTAGTACTATTCACACATGTAAGACATTCACTGCTGATCCCTTTCCAGATTCTTATGAGATTTACTTACTCTACAATTTCCCAGAGTAAACAGAATAGGAAAACTAGCTAGAGTGCAAATTCCTAAAGAAAAGCCTAGCCTGGCCAGTGTGGGTCAGTGGTTGAGTGTTGACCCAGAAACCAGAAGGTCACAGTCCGATTTCCAGTCAGGGCACATGCCCAGGGTGCAGGTTGAAGAAGAGGGGTCCCCAGAAGAGGGCATGCAGAAGGCAGCCAATCGATGATTCTCTCTCATCACTGATGTTTCTATCCTCTCTCCCTCTCCCTTCCTCTCTCTAAAATCAATAAAAACATATTAAGAAAGAGAGAGAGGGAGGGAGGGAGAGAGGAAGGGAGTCCTAAAAACTCAGGCCCAGTTATAAGCTGAGTGCTTTGCATTAGAAAGTCAATTTCTCTTTATATTCAATTTTATTTAGAACCCCATTCCCCACGATTTCTTTTTTTTTAATCTTCATTGTTGAAAGTATTACAGATAGATGTCCCCTTTTTTCCCCATAGACCCCCTCCACCCCGCATCCACCCCCTCCCCACTATTTCTACAGAAGAAAGTAACAATATTGAATGTTTAGTTATCCCTGCCCCAAACTGGAAGCATCCCACTTTTCCTCTGCCATGTCCAAATTTGAGCTGTTGACCAGATGCCATACTGTTTTGGAAACAACAATCACAATGGGCAGAAGAGAGATATATTGCCCAATTCTTACCAAATTAAGAGCATAATGAACTTGGGGAAGAACATCTCCTTAAATTTTTATCATAAACTACCAAATGCAGGATACCCAACAACCCAAAACAATCTGGGTGCTCTTCAAGTACAGAAATAGTAAGACTTTCAAATATAATATTCATGTGACTCTCCTAACACCAGAGAGGCTAGAATACCTCCCACGGAGAGGGAGTAGACAAAGATCAGAGAGGAGAAACAACCAAAGATTAAGAAGTAATGCTTATAGTTACAGCAGCAATAAAATGGCTTTGTAATATGCCTAAAGATAAGGACAAAAAGATAATTCATGAATAATCAATGTTCTTATTGGACCATAAAAATGCTAGGGGGAGAAAAGGGGAGAGATGAAAATCAAGAATTTCTGAAAATCCTGGCCAAGTGAAATGAGTATAACCCTACAGCAGAAACCCAAAAATACTTTCTAGAAAGAACATAGGTTACCTTGCAGTTGATGGATTTTGCTCTTGTACCACATGTATGTCCTTACTGGGTTGTGCTACCACAGGGACATCCTTGCTGGGCTGTTCTGCCATGGAGATATCTTCATTGGACTGCTCTTCATGCTTAATTGCTTGAAGTGTTAGAAGAAAGAAAGGAGATATTTAATTTTTCAAAGTACTAGAAGCAGTCCCTATGCTTTTTTAAAGGTAAAGATTTTAATAGACAGAAGTCCAATTGGAAAATACATACATTTTCCAAAAAGGAAAACAACCAATAACTCTCACACAAAAAACACTAATCTGCAAGCCATCAACTGACAAGTACTAGCCAGACAATTCTGCAACCTTACTATATTAACATAGATTACATTAACTTAGATAGCTATAAAATGTTATCAAGGACAGAAGAGCTCTAGCATGGGATGGAAATGCTCATAAACAATTCCAAATGCCAGAAAACAGTTTCATACCAATATCAGCATCCACATCAGGTAGCCTAGTATAACCAGAGTTGGTGGTTACTGACTGCAGAGACTCTTTGTCTACTTCATATGGCACAGTATTTTCCTCAGCATCCTGGCTCTGGGAGAGTTCCAGAACCCCAAAGCCCAACTGTGATGAGGCAGGATCTAGGAACAAGGCCCAAAGAAATTAGGTATTATCCTACAATATTATGCACCAGGCAAGGTGCTATCACTTAACAAAAGAAGGTCATGTTACATCCTTCAAATCAAAACCCTGCCCTCCCCCAGTTTTTCAAAATAAAATCAAAATAGAAGCAGTAAAAGTGAAGGGGGGAAATGTGTAATGAAGCAAAAAAAAGTTGCATGCTATAAAACCTTGCAAGTACCTAATATAAGTATACTTCTACTTCTTGAAAATATACATAAACCATACCCCATACTCAATAATTCAATGTACTTCCCGCCCCAAAAAGCATATATCCCAAAAATATTTTATTACAAAAGGAAGAAGAGTCAATATGCACAAAGGGGGCTATCCAATGACCTGGAAATTCCTAAACACCAAAGTAGGTGAAATATCTTAGACTACTAAGCAAATTTCTTAATGACTATTCTCAATCTATGATGACAAATCTATAACCTGATAAAAAGAAAAAATTTAGTGTCTGTATGCTCACAATAAAAGGACTTAGAACAATCTACTATCCTGAAAAAGGCATAAAGCTACCTTCAGCACCAAGGGAATGTGTGGCAACATCTAGAGTATCTTCTTCCTTTTCCCCCTTCTCCTTGTCTTCCATTTCTTCCTTCTCTTCCCCCACAGGAGGAGCAGGTTCCACTGACCGTCCCAAAACACTACACAGCAGAAAGATACAATCACGTGTTCCCAGATAGGTTGGGACATTTTGCTCAAAGCACTCTGGAATTTTATTATGACTCCCCACACACCAACCACCTTTTAAGCAAATTTGAAAAAGTAAAAAGCCTCACCCCATTATTGCTTCTTTCTACAGACAAGCACCGAAAATGTTAACAACTCAAAAACAGTGTACAGAATTAAGTAGCACAATCATTAAACAGAAGAAAGGAACAAACATACTTGAATTTTATCTTTCTCTGAAAAGATATGAGCAGGGACAGAAAAATCTTGCACTCAAGAGAATTACTGACAAGTGATAATAGATATGGATTAGATGTGTAGGGAAAGGGTTCAAAAATACATCTATTAAAGCAAACAGTTCACAAAAATACTATAGTAAGAAATCTTAGAATACATATATAGAACCAGAATATCTGAATAAAATGTATTTTATTTAATACATTTTATAAGGTAAGATACCTTGTTTTTTTTCATCTTCACCTAAGAATATGTTTTTATTCATTTTAGAGAGAGAGGAAGGGAGAGGGCGAAAGAGAGAGATTTTAGAGAGAGAAGAATATGAGACAAATATCAAACGGTTGCCTCTCATAGGCATCCCTATCCCCCCTCCCCCCCATATGTACCCTGACTAGGAATCGAACCCACAACCTTTTGGCTCACAAGACAATGCTCCAACCAACTGAGCCACACCAGTCAGGGTCAGGCCTATGTATTTTTTTTTTTAATATATTTTATTGATTTTTTTACAGAAAGGAAGTGAGAGGGATAGAGAGTTAGAAACATTGATGAGAAAAACATGGATCAGCTGCCTTCTGCACAGCCCCCACTGGGGATGTGCCCGCAACCAAGGTACATGCCCTTGACCGGAATGGAACCTGGGACCTTTCAGTCTGCAGGCCGACGCTCTATCCACTGAGTCAAACTGGTTAGGGCAAGGCCTATGTATTTTTTTAATATATTTTTATTGATTTCAAAGAGGAAGGGAGAGGGAGAGAGGCAGAAACATCAATGATGAGAGGGAACCATTGATCGGCTGCCTCCTGCACACCCCCTACTGAAGATCAAGCTGGCAACCTGGGCATGTGCCCTTGACTGCAATTAAACCCAGGACCCTTTAGTCCACAGGCTGACGCTCTATCACTGAGCCAAAGCAGCTAGGGCAGAGCTATGTATTTTTTAAAAAGATTACATCACAGGTCAAAAAACATAATAAACAAAAGTAAAAGACAAATAACAACTAGGGGAAAATCTGCAACAAATATTACAAAAGAATAGTCTCACCCTAGCTGGTTTGGCTCAGTGGATAGAACATGGGTTTGTAATAAAAACAAAAACCAATAAAAATATATTTTTAAAAACAAAAGACTGGTCACTCTTAAAAAATTTATATATATAAAAGACATCTTTGAGAAAATTGGAAAAATTTTAGTATGAACTATATTGTCAGATATTAAGGAACTAGAGGCTGGGGGAGGGGGAGGGGGGTGTCCCTCAACCCGAAGACCTGCGCCCTCTCGCATTATGGGACCCCTCGGGTAGGGTCCCTAGGCCAGGCTGGGGATCAGGGCCAATCAGATCTCTCCTTCCCCCCTCCCACTACCCCACCCCCCCATCCCTAACTGCCTGCCAGCAGCTGGCCCCGCCTCCACACTCCTCCCCCACCACTAGTTGCCTCCCTCTGCAGGTGACAGGCGTGGGGTGCAATTGCTGGCTGGCCCCGCACACTCGCCACAGTGTCGCTGGCCGGTCACCTGACCTCTCTCTGTGGGGCAATTGATCACGGGGCCCCCAGATCGATCGCCCTGAAGAGGAAGGCCCTGCCCATCTGGCCAGAGCTCCACTATAGATTGCTGCCACGCAGAGAGAAGCCCCGTCCACCTGCTACAGCACCACCAGCCGGGTGGCCTGGGCCTCCCTCTGCCGGGCCATCGTGGGGTGATGGCTGGGCCCACCTCCCCCAACCAATTGCATTGCACCTCTTGGCTGGCCTGGTACCAATGCGTGTCATAGCATGGTCGTCCAGAAGGTTGTTCTGCTGTTCAGTCGTTCCGTCAATTTGCATATTATGCTTTTATTATTATAGATTAATACTTTCTTTGGTGTAGTAATGGTATTATGATCATATACAATAATATATTATTCTTAAATGATAAATGCTAAAATATTTAAGGGGAATTATGTCTGCAACTTAGTTTCAAATGATCTAGCACATGCATATATACACACAGAGAACAAATATGTACTATCCTTTAATCTTTTCTGGAGGTTTAAATTTTTAAAATAAAAAACTTGGGGAAAATACTATTAAAAGTTTTAATCATCACAAGGAAAAATGCTCATGTTGTTAAGCAAAAAAGGTCAGCAAACAGACTGACCACATGTCAACTATGCAAATCAAGTCCACAAATAAAGAGGGAAAATAAACCGAAATGTTTATAGCAATTAGCCTCTGGGTGGCAGAATTATAGATGATGTTTTTTGCTTCCTTGTAACTTTCTACACGTTTATTAATATTTCATACAACTATTGAGCATAACTTAAACATAAAAGTGGTGAAAACATAAATTTGTAAATTTGGGGATCCAAGAAAGAGAAAAAGAACTAATATTTTCACAAAAATAAAATACAGTTGACCCTTGAATAACACAGTGGGTATAGGAGCTGCCCCACCCCGTGCAGTTGAAAATACACGTATAACTTTTGACTCTCCCAAAACTTTAGTGATCCATTGGTATCTGGGTGAACTAGTTCCAGGACCCCTGTGGATACCTAAATCCAAGAAAGGTCAAGTCCTTTATATAAAACTAGATGCCTGGTGCACAGATTCATGCACCAGTGGGGTTCCTCGGCCTGGCTTGTGGGGATCAGTGGACCTCCACGCTGCCGCAGCCCGGCCTTAACCCCTACCTCATGGGGGAGGAGGGGCACACGGGGGGGTACCGCAGCTGCACATCTGGCGCCCAAGGGTCAGCTGAGCAGCTCTCCCACTGTGGGAGCGCACTGACCACCAGGGGGCAGCTCCTGCGTTGAGCATCTGCCCCCTGGTGGTCAGTGCACATCATACCTATCGGCTGGTCATAGGGTTGTCCGGTCGCTTAGAGTTTTATATATATATAGATAGTGTAGAACAATGCATACCATATCCATGGATCCCCAACCATGGATCAAAAATACTGTTTTCCACCCAGCCACGGTATCTCAGTGGTTGAGCGTTGACCTATGAACCAGGAGGTCACAGTTGGGTTGCAAGCCTGATCTCCAGTAGGGGGCATACAGGAGGCAGCCAATCAGTGATTCTCTCTCATCATTGGTGTTTCTATCTCTCTCTGAAATCAATGTTTTAAAAAATGTTAAATACTGTTTCCCATCTGCAATTGGTTGAATCCATGCATGCAAAACCCAAGGATAGGAAGGCTGACTGTGTATTTATGAAAAAAATCTGCACATAAGTGAAGACCCCATGTTGTTCAAGAGGCAAGTATAGAACATTACTTGCATAACTGGGAGAACCAGACAGATGCATGACCTTGGGAAATATAGGAAAAGAAAGTCCAAGAGCAAATATAACAAAAAGCAGAAGAGCTATGAAAGACAGCACAAACCACACATCTTGGATTTTCATTTAGTCTCTTTTAGTGTTTTTCTTCCTGACCCTGACCTCTAAATGCTGTAGGCTCAGTGAGTCCCTGGACCTCTACTCCACCTACACTCACCTCCTCAGTACTCTTATACAGACTCGAGCTTTTAATATAACCCATATGCTATGACTCTGCAATTTAAATCTCCAGCATAGACCTTCCCCCTGAGCTCCAGACTTGTACATCACCTAATGCTTCCAATTGGCAATTGAAAAGGCAGCTCAATTTTAACTTGTCTATAACTGACTTCCTCCTATAGTAGATCTCAATTAACAGTAACTCCATTCTTCTAATTCTCAAACCAAAAACATGAAAACATTACTTCCTTCTTTACTCTCATGTTCAATCTGTCTTTGAATCCTATTGTCAAAAACCTAGAGCCTCACTACCCTCCATCCACTTCTACTCTGGTCTAGCCACTGTCATATTATGTCTAAATTATTTAGATTGTCTCCTAGTTGGTCTTCCTGGCTCTGCTCCCCCTTCAGTCTATTCTTTTTATTAATTTTATTTAAATAGCTTTATTTTTAATTATTTTCATTTTTCCAGCTTTTCTGAGGTACAATCCTATATAATAAAGATGTAATATGCAAATGGTCGTTACGCCATGAAGTGTGACCACCGACCATGTAACGACTGGATCACGGATCAGCAGGAGGGTAGGTCAGCGAGCTACAAGCAGGCGGTGGAGAGCTACAGGAGGCAGCAGGGCAGCAAGCTATGAGGGGGGGGGCGCGGGGGAGCTATAGGAGGGCGGGGCAGCGGGCAGAGAGCTACTGGAGGGCTGCAGCGAGCTACTGGTGAGCTATTGGTGCACAGCTACTAGTCAACAGATAAAAACTATATACCTTCAGACTATTCTTGATCCAGCAATCAGAGTGCTCATGTTAAAATCTAAGTCAGATCATGTCATTCCTCTGCTCAAAACTTTTAAATGCCTTTCTACCTCACTAAGAGTAACAGCCAAATTACTCACAGTGCCCATTATTTACAGATTCTGGTCCCCTCTTTACTTCTCTCACTTCTCCCACTCCTCTCAATCACTCTACCCACAGCCACACTAACCTTGCCATTTCTCAAAAATGCCAAGCACACTCACACCTCAGGGCCTTTGCACCTATCCCAGATAACAACAGAGATCATTTAATCACTTAAGATTTTTTTAAAGTATATTTTTATTGATTTTCAGAAAAGAGGAGAAATAGAAACATCAGTGATGAGAGAGAATCATTCATCAGCTGTGTCCTGCTCGCCCTCCACTGGGGATCTAGCCCAAAACCTGGACATGTGCCCTGACCGAGAATAGAACTGTGATCTCCTAGTTCATAGGTCCACGGTCAACTGAGCCACACCTGCTGGCATCACTTATGACTTTTAATCAAATGCCACAACAGTGAAGCATTCCCCAAGTCACTCAATATAAACTTGCAACTCCTGTGATATTTCCTATTGCCATTTGTTTTATTTTTCTCTTCAGCCCTGTGAATGTCTAGCATACTATATCTTTTACTTATTCATCATGTATTGCTATATCCCATACAAGAATGTAAGTTACATTAAGGTCTAGAATTTTCATCTCTTCTGATCACTTTGTATCCCCAATATTCAATAGTGCTTGACTCAATAAATATTTGTAGAATGATTCGTTAAATCAGAAGAGGCTTTATTTTAAAATTTTTTTAAATATAAAATTATTCCAAAATAAAATATTACTACAAATATTTTAAAAAATCAGAATGCCCTGGCCGGGTGACTCAGTTGGTTGGAGCGTCGTCCCATGCACCAAAACGGGTACAGGTTTAATTCCCAGTCAGGGTACATACCTGGTTGCAGATTCAATCCCTAGTCAGGGTGCATATGGGATGCAACCAATCAATGTTTCTCTCTCAGGTAGATGTTTATTTCTTTTTCTCTTTCTGTCCCTGCCTTTTCCTCCTCTCTCTCTAAAAAAGTCAAAAAATATATATTCTCAGGTGAGGATTTTTTTTTTAAATCAGAAGAGACTTAATTATAGACAAAAAATAATACTAATCTTAAACTTTTCTCCACTGCCTAAGCTGATGGAAGAAGAAAACAAAGGTTTAAATATATTGTTTTGAAGTACAAAAGTAATTAATAAAATAACTAAAATAATTATTACAAAAACTGGGAAGAAATCCTCATCTTCACTTATGGGACTCAATTATCTTAATCTGGTAAAATAAGAAATAGCAGTATAATAGTGTTTACTTCGTTTTGCAATAGTATTAAGGGCGAGGAAGATGACCTCCCAAAAAAGTAAAAACACAAACACTTAAATAAGATTGCCTCTGGGAAAGAAGACCAAGGATGAGAAAGAACTCCTTGCTTTTCATTATAAACTCTTTTTAAAATTAACTATGCATTCATATTATTCTGTTAAAAATACCTAACAGATCTCATCAAAATTAAAAACCTGCTCTGTGGAAAACCCTCTGAAGAAGATGAAAAGACAAGCTGCAGAGTGGAAGAACATATTTGCATATCGTATATCCTACAAAGGACTAGTATCTAGAATATATAAAGAACTCTCAAAACATAATACACTCAATAAATGGGCAATGGAAAGACAAAGTAAAAATTGAATACTGTTTGAATAGAATATGAATTAAACATTCTGGGTCTCAAACTGGTGAGGTACTTTGGTTGGTGGAAGCCATGCCTAACAGTTTTGACAACATACTTAAATATATTGTTTGATTTTTTTTTTCAATTAATAAGACATATCTATGCTAAGAATAAGGAATACTTATTTTGTTTCACATGTACAAGACAGATCACAATATGAATAATGTAGATGTAAAAATGTTATTACCTTCACAAAAGAGATTCCAGCTAACAGCACTAACACAATCCTCAAATCCCACTCCCTAATTCACAAAAATAAGATTAATCCCTTTATCTTTGGATGAGTCAAAGGTACAGACAAAAAGCATTGATCCATTAATAAATATAAATAAATTTCTTCAAACACTAGTATACCTGCTTGTCCTGTTTGGCTGAGGTAACTGTTCAATGACCTGACTGATGGAACCACATGTATCCAAATGAGAAGAATCCATAGTGTCTGAAAAATACAAGAGGATATTAGCACAAAAGGCATTTACCACTAAACTTTAATACAAATTCAGGAATGCATACAATACAAACCTAATCAGCTATATTACAGAAAACCAACCTTCTGCCTGCCTACTACACACCAGATAGCTACTGTGCTACATTTCCTTACATACATTCACCACAACCACATTTAAATCCACCCAGCTCTAACAAGTGCACCCTTGCAAAATGGGACTGATAGTTTGAAACACCTCACCTGCAGCTTTGTCTTCTTTCAGATGTTCATTGAACCCACTTTTACTGTCTCCTTTTTCTCCAGCTGATTGTTCAGGGTTGGACACAACATCCTAGAAAACATACATACATAATATCCCCACTACAGATGAAATAATTTAAAATGAGATATTTTTTGTGAATATGGTGATTTCATTTTTTCAACTAATTGTACCCAAAAGATAGTGACCTGAGTACTTATATTTGCTGGTTGGTCTAGATTATGGGGGTGGGGAGGTGGGGAGGTGGGGTGGGGGGAGAATCTGCTCAATCATTTCCAAACAAGATATCACTCACCAACACAGGGTTCTCTTTGTGTGTCTGTAAATTAGGAAGGTGTCGAGATAGCACACTGAAGTGAGAACCAGAATCATCTTCTAGAACCTGGCTTTCAGGCTGAGAATCTTCAATTATCAGGCAAGGAGTGTCTTGCTGAGAGAAATCTGAATCCAACTGACTTCCAGTAGGGTCCATCTGCTCCCCTGGAATGGAATAACAAAAGATCAGTTCTATGTAACCTACTAGCCATCCTCACGCAGTTTGAGCTTAAATAATGGGGCGGGAAGTACAGGAGTTGGGAAAGGGGACCACCCTAGAGCTCTTTCAATTAAAACATTATGATCTTGCAAGCACTTTCCCATCATACATCCCAAGATCCGATTCCTCATTACTTACAATCAGCCTGCCTATCCTCTCCCTCTCCTTTTCCATCACCTTCCCGTAGACACCCTTTCCCCTCCTTCCTAACCTCGTCTCTTCCCGCCCCTTTTTCCATCCCCCACAACTCTCCCTACGTCCCTCTGGAGCCTCTACCACCCCCAAAAGGTTGCTTTGCCATCTCTGTTCGCCAGAACCCCCACAGCCCTTCACGCTTCCTCACGACCACTCAGCCTTCCTAGCTACTGCTTCCCCACCCCCTCCGCAGGGCCCTCCAACCCTTTCCCAGTCACCGCCGCCATGCTTGCCACCCCGCCCCCTCCGGTCAGCCATTCCTTCAGACCCCAAAGTCAAGACTTCAAAGATGACTGCACCCCCACTCTTTCCCAAATAGTACCAGGCATCTCGGCGGGAGGTCCCTCGCGCTCGAGTTAGAGATCTCTGCACGCTCCCCAGGTCCCTCCAGCTCTATCCCCAGATTGTCGCTGTCGCCACCGCCGCCACCGGCCTCGAACTCCTCCTTTTCCCGCGCGTCACTCAGTATCGGCTTTCCCATTCGCTGTTGCTGCCTGCCACTCAAAAAATCCTATGGATGATTGGTGAATGAGGCACAGTGCCCCGCCCCACGTAAGAAAAAGGAACACGGCGGCGTGTTTCCATGGCAGCATGGACCTTGCAGGCCCTCCCCCTTGTAGAGCCCTAGAATGACAGTATCCTTGAACCGAAGGGACCTTGAGAGGGCGTGAAATATATTCCCTAGCCTCCAGGACAATTGTTTATACCACTACTCAGAAAATAAAAAAGATGTTTTTATCCTTCATGCACTTAAGACCCCTTCTCTGACTCTCGTCAGTGGAACGAAGAGGGTTTCCCGGCTGTCTAATAAAAGGGCAAAGAAAGGGATCCAGGATGGCTGGGATTCCTGAGCTGATGAAACTGGAGAGAGAAAACTCTTTGGGGTTTACCTGCGTCAATCAGGATCACTTTTGTGGGCCTCTGCCTGAATTCAAGACCCTCACATTACAGCCAGTTCGTCTTCTCCCTCCTCTCCCCACCCCCCACCCCCCCATTTACATTGTCTGAGGACCCCAGTAAACCATATTTTTTCTATTACCATTTCCTGTCCGGAACTTAGTTCATGCTTCACATTTGCTTATCTTTACCCTATCATGTATGGGATTGTAGCCTACGAGACTATGGCCCCAGACAATTCTCCCGTTGAGAGAATTGAACACAGTGATTCTCAGACTCCGTGGTGAAGCGAACAGCTGCTGCCCCTTTAACAATATGACCTCAAAGATCCCTCCAAGACCTGAGTCTATTATCCTAATAATGGTGTCAGTATCTTATAGAAGGTGTAGCAGCTGTGACTTGTATTAATGAACTAGGTCCCATGAGGAATATTGTTTTTGTTGTTTTGATGATGTTGTTTTTTAAGTGGTTGGATCTAAGATGGATTTCTACACAAGAGTAGCTGTCAAAAAGGAAAGCACCTAGCACCGTGCCAAGCATATACATAGTAGGCATTCACTAGGAGATAGTTTTCTCTGTCTACCCCAGGCTCAGAATGACTTAGACACAGCCCAACCATGATTCTCCCATCCTATAAAATCCCAATTCAGCATTCAATATAGGCTAAGCTAAAGTGGAGCTTCCTACCAACCAATCTTCACCCTGCTCTTATAAATTACAGTGACCATCTTTTTCAAACTAAAAATCAAAGGATGTCATCAGAGCATGTGTTACTTATTTCAAAAGACAGACTCTGAAATAAAAATTTCCTGAAAACTCTAGAACTTATTATTGCTATAACTAGAATATAATTAGGGTCCCCAGAATGTTTTATTAGTGGAGCAAAAATGGAATGGAACACACAGATTCATGCCACTTCTTCATCTTGAAGTTTATAATTGACACCTCTCTTCCTCCACTCCTAATGCTGCAGAAGACAGGTGACCAAATAAATAAAATCCAAAAAGGACCAAGTCAAGTTACTATTAAGTAACTCCACTAGGTAGACAAAGTGAATTCATCTACTCAATATGAGAGGACACAAACAACTGGCTTCTGTGTGGGGCAAATCTTGACCTTAAATCCCATAAAAATTCCCCAAAAGTCACTGTATTTTTGCTCTCCTTTGTCCTGCTATTGCATTTCTCCTCTCCAAGCAAGACATAAATAAATAGGCCTTCCTGATTATTTGACAAACAACTGTGTTTGTCAAGACTAATAAACTATACACTAAAAAGGATAAACTAAACCTCAATAAACATAACTAAAAATAAATAGATAAATAAATAAATGAGCCTGAGCCATTCCCATTACTAAATAAAACAAGAGCCTTGCCCTGGTTGGCTTGGCTCAATGGATAGAGCGTCGGCCTGAGGACTGAGGGGTCCCAGGTTCAATTCTGGCCAAGAACACGTGCCTGGGTTATGGGCTCGATCCCCAGTGTGGGGTGTGCAGGAGGCAATGATGAATGATTCTCTCTCATCATTGATGTTTCTATCTGCCTCTCCCTTTTAAAAAAATATTTTAAAGATTGAAAGTTCTTTATTTAAAAAACCTAATCCTATCTAATAAAGAGAGAATATGCTAATTGACCATCACTCCGTCACAAAGATGGTTGCACCCACAGCTGAGGCCAAGTTCCCATAAGGAGCCTTAATGAGCAATCAGCAGGGACCTGAGGCTACGCCCTCCCCAACCCCCGTGGGGCTTGACAGGAGATCTCAGGCCACATCCCTCCACCCAGCAGGGCTTGACAGGGGACTTCAGGCCATGCCCCCAATCTGGCAGGGCTTGACAGGGGACCTCAGGCCACGCCCCCTGCCCCAGCATCAGCCAGGGGACCTGAGGCTGCACCTCCCTGCCTGGCTGGGCTTGACAGGAGACCTCAGGCCGTGCCCCCCACCCAGCGGGGCTAGACAGGGGACCTCAAGGTGCACCCCCAGTGCTGGGTCGGGGGAACTCAGGCTGCACCCCTGCCCAGTGGGGCTTGATGGGGGACCTGAGGCTGCACCCCACTCCTGGTGCTGGGCCGGGGGACCTGAGGCTGCACCCCTCCACTGGGTGGGGCTTTACAGGGGACCTCAGGCCATGCCCCCCACCCAGCAGGGCTTGACAGGGCATCTCAGACTGTGTCCCCACCTGGTGGGGCTTGACAGAGGACCTCAAGGCACGCTCCTGATCCCAGTCTGGGCTGGGGGACCTCAGGCCACGCCCCCTGTCCTGGCACTGGGCCAGGGGACCTGAGGCTAGGGGATCTCAGGCCATGTCCCCCATCTGGCAGGGCTTGATGGAGTTCCTCAAGGCATGCCCCTGCCCCTGCCCCAGCAGGGCTTGACAAGGGTGGGACTGGCTGGGTCTGGATCTAGCCCAATAGGGGAGGTCTGGGTCTCACACGATTCTGAGGTGCATGTGGGTGGGCGGGGACTTGACTCTGGGTCCCATGGTGAGCCCCAGACTCTGACAGGAGGAAGGTTTTCATATACATTTTACTAATCTTCTTTCATCTCTGACACTTCTATTATAGAGAAAGGGCAAATAGCAATATTAAATTATTCCCTCTAATTAATCCCCTTTTAATGTGCACGAATTTCGTGCACTGGGTCACTAGTAATAAATAAAACAAGAGCCTTAAAAACTGTGAAGAAAAACTGTGAATTGCTTGTTAGACAGTATGACAAATTAATTGCTACCCATAAATATCAGAAAATGCAGGAAGATGGTTAGCCACTGGGGCTGTAACTGATTGCAGTTGGGTGAGCTAAAGGCCTTTATTAACTCTTAGACTGAAAAGGACCATCTGCACATCTACCTTTCTACAGGTGCAACTTTACCTAAGACACCTCAGACTGAGAGAAATCTCATCTACCTCTAAAGCCCTTCCAGACAAGAAAATTCCACCGGACCCTGTGTTGACTCATTTTAGAGTTTAACAAACCTCATTATAAAAAATTTCTTCCCATAAGGCTAGGATCATCTCATCTTGTCCAATAATTCCATAATATGTTTCAACCAATGAAAACATAAACATAAATGCTATATACTTAGTCATTTTCTGAGATCTCCTCACAGACTTCTCTAAGCAAAAGAACCTCAAACCATTTAATTCTACCTCAGAAACTATTCACCAACACTTACATTTGCTTCATGGTTCTCCTCTGGAAACTCATAGTTTGGCAGCTCAGTGGCAGAGAACTTTACTGAGGATCTGACAAGTAGTAAATTTAATGATAAATTATTATATATCCCTTTTAAGCTGCAATATTAAAGTATTACTTACTGAATTATATTTAACATGTAATTATGAACTTCTATTGCACAGTCTTATACCAATGATATAATTAATTAATAACATGTATTAAATTTTAAAATGTGGCAGGTATTGTATTCTGTTTTACATTCATTATCTCACCAAAAAGCCTCATAACTCTTTGAAGGTTACAGATGAAGATAGATGAGGACACTAAGGTTAGAGCAGAGATTTTCAACTGGTGTGCTGCGAGAATTTTTTAAAAATATATTTTTACTATAGGCCTGATACACAAAGATTTGTGCAAGATGGGCCTTCCTTACCCTGGCTGCCGGCACCGCCTTTGCTACGGCTGGAGCTGCCTTTTCGCTTGGGCCTGGAGCTGCCTTTCCACCTTCCCTCACTGCCCAGAGGCCTGGAGCGGCTGGGGCAGCGCGGAACTCCTGCCCCACCGTGCCCCCCAACCTGGCCGCTTGGCGCCTCTGTATGCAAAGTAACCCACCATCTTTGTTGGGTTAATTTGCATACTCACTCCTGATTGGCCAGTGGGTGTCATGAAGGTATGGTCGATTTGCATCTTACTCTTTAATTAGTGTAGATTGATTTCAGAGATGAAGGAAGAGAGAGAAATAGACACATCAATGAATGATGAGAGAGAACCATTGATTGGCTGTCTCCTACAAGATCCCACTGGGGATTGAGCCTGCAACCCAAGTATGTGCCCTGACCAAGGAATCGAACTGTGATTTCCTAGTTCATTGGTCGACACTCAACCACTGAGCTATGCCAGCAGGGCTGCAAGAATTTTTAAAACATGCAATACCTGACTATTTAGTTAGAGCACTGACATCTTTTCCCTTAGATTGTCAAATAAAAAAAATGACAACAGCCCTAGCCAGTTTGGGTCAGTAGATAGAGCCCCAGCCTGAGGACTGAAAGGTCCCGGGTTTGATTCCGGTCAAGTGCACATGCCCGGGTTGTGGGCTCGATCCCCAGTAGGGGGCGCGCAGGAGGCAGCCTATCAATGATTCTCTCTCATCGTTGATGTTTCTATCTCTCTCTCCCTCTCCATTCCTCTCTGAAATAAAGAATATATATATATATATATTTTTTTTAATGACAAAAGCTAACACACAAATAGCTATCCAGTGTGAATGAATAAAAATTATGCCTATTTTTTTGTGTGTCAGACCAGCAAAAATATATTTTTTTTGGTGTGGCACCGAATTTTAGTAATTAGTTTATGTGTGCCATGAGATGAAATAGGTTGAAAATCACTGGTTTAGAGAGATGAGATAATTTATACAATGTCTCAGAGCTGGCAAGAAAGAATTTGAACCCCGTCTCTCTAACTGAAGAGGTTCTATATATTTATAATTAAGGAGGAGCAGTGACAAAGAAATGGCAAAGTAGTTGCTAACTATTTTTTGTTTTAGAATTTTTTATTTGAATATTAATATCGATGTCCCTAATGTTCTAAGAATCCAAAACAATTAAAATAATATGAAGAAAACAGAGGAGAAACTGTAAAGCTGTCAACTCCACATCCTTAAGAAGTTAAGTCGCATGTAAGCATAACCAGTGGACGCAAGACACCGGGGGTGGGTTGTGAGGGCATGTGCAGGGGAAGGGAAGATACGGGAGGCCGGGGGGGACATCAATGGGGGAGAAAAAGAGACATTTGTATTACTATTTGTAATACTTTAAACAATAACGTAAAATAAAAAAGAAGTTAAGTCAACAAGGAGGTGATGATAAAATTAAAAATGTGAAAGAACATTAAGATAGTCATTTGCTAATGATACTATATTAACATCCTACTCTATTTGTAACCCTTGCAATGAAAGCCATCCCAACTGGTCTGTATCTTATCTCTACAGAACTTCCTCCTGTTAATTTTAAGTAAACTTTTTAATTTGAACAAAATTTCAGAGCAACAAAAAGTTATTAAAAAAGTGCATAATAGCCCTAACCGGTTTGACTCAGTGGATAGAGCCTTGGCCTGCGGACTAAAGGGTCCCAGGTTCGATTCCGGTCAAGGACATGTACCTGGGTTGCGGGCACATCCCCAGTAGGAGGCGTGCAGGAGGCAGCTGATCGATGTCTCTCTCTCATCGATGTTTCTAGCTTTCTATCCCTCTCTCTTCTTCTCTGTAAAAAAAATCAATAAAATATATTTTTAAAAAATAGTGCATAATAAAAAAATTGCATAATAATCTTGTTTGGACCCTTTTGCCTAGATCCACATGTTAACATTTTGCCACATTCATTTTTGTGTGTGTGGTAAAGTATACATAACAAGAAATATACCATTTTAATAGTTTTTAAGTGTACAGTTCACTGACATGAAATATATTAACATTGTTTTGCAACCATCACTATCACCCATATCCAGAACTTTTCATCTTCCCAAATTAAAACTGTTTCATTATATAATGACTCTCCATTCCCTTCTCCCTCCATTCCCCGGTAACCACCGTTCTACTTTCTGTCTCTATGAATTTGACTACTTTAGATAACTCATATAAAAATCATACAATATTTGTCCTTTTCTGTCTGGCTTATTTTACTTAGCATATGTCCTCAAAGTTCATCCATGTCATAATTTTAATAGCATGTGTCTGAATTTCCTTCCTTTTTAAGGCTGAAAAATATTCCACTGCACGTAGTATCCCATTTTGTTTCTCATCCTTATTCATTCTAACTCACTTTTCAGACATTTTCAGAGCCCCCAGACTTTGCCACCTCCAAGTATAGATAAGATCCTGGAGGTGTAGTAGCAGAAACACACCAAGGCAACTGCCCTAAGGTCCAGGTAGCTTAATTTTCCAGCCAGCCAATCAGTTGCAGGCCCTCTTCTCTATGGGGTCTCTTTAAAACACAAAATTTCTTTACAAACTTGAGTTAATTTATTAATTTCAATTTACTTATGTGCAAGGCACCATTCTGGCTCCATGGTTCATTTTAGTAGTAAATGGAATCTAGAGATCACAATTTGGATAGTTGGAATGTTGGAATGCTTATTGCTACTGGATTGGTCATTCATTGTTTGGCTTTTTCCAATTAAATTATGGGATTCAGAAATTTTATCCAACTTGTTTCATTTTATATTAGTATCTTTCTTATCAACATCTTGGTTTCTGATAACATTGACATAAATTATTTATTTGCTTTATTCTATTATATATGTAAAATGTTATTATTAATGAGATGATGACTAATGAGAATAGTTTGACATTTTCTTTGCAGTTGACTTTTTTTTCCCCCTTAGGGTATATCCCATTAAAAATGTGCAGTTAGGATATATGCTACAACATTGATAAATCTTGAGGGTATTATGTTAAGTGAAATAAGCCAGTCACAAACAAATAAATACTCTATGATTCCACTTATATGACCTACTTAGAGTAGTTAAACCATAGAGACAGAAAATAAGTGGAATGGTGGTTACAGGGCCTGGAGGTAGGGGGCAAATCAGGAGTTATTGTTTAATAGGTATAGACTTTCAGTTTTACAAGATAAGAAGTATGGAGATGGATGGTGGTGATGGTTGCAATTATTAATGTATGTAATACCAATGAATTATACACTTAAAATCATCAATTTTGTGTATTTTACTATAATAAGTGTTTAGAAAGTCTTTATTGTTGAAAGTATTACATATGTCCCCTTTCTTCCCTCATTGATCCCTTTTGGCCTACTCCCAACCCCCCTCTCCAGGCCTCCACCACACTATTGTCTGTCCATGGGTTATGCACATATGCATACAAGTTCTTTGATTGATCTCTTCCCACTCAACCCCCCACCCCCACCTTCCCTCTGTATAATAAATTTTTTAAATGTGCAGTTAAATTACTGTATTTTAAAGTCATTGGAAATAATTCTATCAATTTAATTTCTTTTTATTTTGTTTTTTTTAGTGACTACCTCTTTAATTTTTAAATTGAGGTTAAATTTAAATGCACAGCTTTTAGTTGTATAATGTGATGAGTTTTGACAAATGTACACATTTATGAAACCTATATATCAATCAAGATATAAAACATATTATCACTCCAGAGAGTTTTTCATGGCACCCATATTATAATTTCTAGAACCATAGATTAGTTTTGCCTGTTTAACATTATAAATAGTATCATAAAGTATGTAGTCTTTTGTGTTCACCTTTTTTTTTTTTTTAATCCTCACCCAAGGATATTTTTTCCATTGATCTTCTTTTTTTTTTTTTTTTTTAGAGTGGGAGTGGGGAGAGAAACATCCCATTGATTTGAGAGAGACACATCAATTGGTTGCTTTTGGCACATGCCCCTATGGGGGCTGGGGAACTTGCAACCGAGGTAGTTCCCTTGACCAGGAATCCAACTGGTGACCCCTTGCTCTAATCACTGAGCAAAACCAGTCAGGGCTTGTGTCCACCTTCTTTTGCTCAACATAACATTCTTGAGATTTATCCATGTTGTATGCATCAGTTCATTCTTTTTTTATTGCTTAGTAGTATTTTATTGAATACATATTCCACAATTTATTTATAGATTCTCCTGTTGATGGATATTTGGGTTGTTTTGAACCATTATTTTTTATTATTACTGACTTTATAGAGAGAGGAAGGGGAAGAGAGGAACTGATTTTGTTCCATTTATTTATGCATTCATTGATTGATTTTTATACGTGCCCTGACGGGTGATTGAACCCGCAACCTTGGCATATCACAACCTTGTGGCATATAGAGATAATGCTCTAACCAACTGAGCTACTACACTATATTGAACCATTATATTTTAAAAAGCTGCTATAAACATTCACGAATAAGTCTTTTTGTGAACATACATTTTCATTTCTCTTGGGTCAATATCCAGGAGTGGAACTGTTGGGTCATAGGATAGGTATTTGCTTAACTTTATAAGAAATTGCCAGTTTTCCAAAATGGTTGTATAATTCTATACTCCATCCAACAACATATGAGAGTTTCAGATGCTGCACATCCTAACATTTGGTATTGTTAGTATGAAGTGATATCTATGTGTTTTAGTATATGTTATATATCATTTATGTAAATAAAATGTGGCCATTTTAAGTGTAGAGCTTGATGAGTTCAAAAAATGTATTTATGTGTGTAGCCACTACCACAACCCAGTAGAGAATATTTTCATCACCACCATCCTGAAAGTCCCCTTGTGCCCCTTTGAAATCAATTCCTATCCCCTCCCTAGCCCTAAGCAACCACTTAGTTGTTTTCTATCACTGTAGGTAAGTTACCCATTCTAGAATTTCATGTAAATTTATTCATTATGTACTTGTGTTGACCATGAAAATGCACTGCTGAAATCTGCTTGCAGAAAGCATAATTGATTGATGACCCCACCTGCTGCCACTGTGGATCTGCCCCCACATTTATACCCAAACCACTCTTCCCACAGGCTAATCTCAGCCAATGCCAGAGAACAGCACAGCAGGGTTGCAAAGGCAGACCCAGTCTGTGGCATGCAAGAGTCCTTCAACAGGTGTCTTTGATTAGAAGAATCATCATCAGCCTGGCCAAACCATTCTTGGAACCATGCTGCAGGACACGACTCTTCCTTTCCCATTTTTGTTCCTTTCCCTCTTTCCTTCCCCAGATATTAGACCTGTATCTTTGTCTGAAGGCTCTCTCTGCCTTCTCCTGATCCCTCTCTGTGGTGTTTTAAAATATATCCACAACATTGACACTCCCTTCAAAAGAGAGAGACTTTCCCTTCTCTGGAGAGTGAACCAGACTTAGTGACTTGCTTCTAATAAACAGAAGACAGAAGTGATAGTGTCTAACTTTCCAAAACTGTATGTCATAAAAAGCATTGTGGCTCCCTCCTTACTTGTTCTTAGTTCATTTGCTCTAGTAGAAGCCAGCTGCTGTCTTGAGGGTACTCAAGTAGACTTATGGAGAGGCCTACATGGTGAAGAACTGATGCTTCCTGCCAATAGCTTGTGAGAGTCATGGAAGCAGATCATCCAGCCTCAGTTAAGCCTTCAGATTATTGTAACCCCAACCAACATCTTGACTCCAAACACATGAGAAACCATAAGCCAAAACCACTCAACTAATTTGCTCCTGGATTTCAAATCTTTAGAAGTCTTAACAAATATTTGTTATTTTAAACTGCTAAGTTTTAGAGTAATTTGTTTCAAAGCAATAGGTAACCAATATACTTACCTAATATATATCTTACACATCTAATCATGTCTTAGTATCTACTTCTCAGGAGACCAAATAACAGTATTTTTTGTGTTTTGTTTTATTTGGCATAATGTTTTTATTTTTCTTCTATGTGTGTATATTTGTAGTTTCTTTTTAAAATATGTTTTTTTATTTCAGAGATTAAGGGGGAGAGAGAGAAATATCAATGATGAGAGAGAACCATTAATCGGCTGCCTCCTGCACACTCCACACAGGGCATGGAGCCCACAACCTGAGCACGTGCCTTGACTGCAACCTCCTGGGTCATAGGTCTATGCTCAACCACTGAGCCATGCTGGCAGGGCTGTAGCTTCTTTTTTTTTCACTAAATTGTATTCTATTGCATGAAGGTACCACAATTTGTTGACCCATTCTCCTATTAATGAACACTGGGTCTTTTGAGTTTTGGGCTATCCTTTATAATAAAGATGTAATATGCAAATGATCAGTCATTATGCTTCATAGTGTAACGACCGGATCACGGATCAGGAGGGTGGGGCAGCGAGCTACAAGCAGGTGGCAGAGAGCTACAGAAGGGGGCAGGGCAGCAAGCTATGAGGGGAGGTTGGGGGGGAGCTACAGGAGGGTGGAGCAAAGGGCGGAGAGCTACTGGAGAGCTACTGATGCACGGATTGGTGCGCAAGGCTACTAGTTATGATAAAGTTGCTATGACCAGCCATCACAAGTCTTTCTGTGGGCATATGTTTTCATTTCTCTTGGGTAAATGCCTAAGGATAAAATTTCTAGTTCATAGGGTTGATGTTTGTTGAATTTTATAAGAAACTTACCCATACTTTTCTAAAGTGGTTAGAACTTTTACTCTACTATTAACAATATATGAAAGTTCTATTTGTTCCACATCCATGCTAACATTTCATGTTACTGTTTTTTTTTTAAATAAATCTTTATTGTTCAGATTATTACAGATGTTCCTCTTTCCCCCGCCCCCATGGCTCCCCTCACCCCATGCCCTTACACCCCACCACTGTTCTCATCCATAGGTGTAAGATTTTTATCCAATCTCTTCCCACACCCCTCACACTACCTTTCCCCCAAGAATTATCAGTTCACTCCCTTTCTATGCCCCTGATTCTATTATATTCACCAGTTTATTCTGTTCATTAGATTTTTTATTCACTTGATTTTTAGATTCACTTGTTGATAGATATGTATTTGTTGTCACTTTGTTGTTCATAATTTTTATCTTTACCTTTTGCTTCTTCTTCCTCTTCTTAAAGAATACCCTTCAGCATTTCATGTAATCCTGGTTTGGTGGTAATGAACTCTTTTAGCTTTTTCTTGTCTGTGAAGCTCTTTATCTGACCTTCAACTCTGAATGATAGCTTTGCTGGGTAGAGTAATCTTGGTTGTAGGTTCTTGCTGTTCATCACTTTGAATATTTCTTGCCACTCCCTTCTGGCCTGCATAGTTTTTGTTGAGAAATCAGCTGACAGTCGTATGGGTACTCCCTTGTAGGTAACTAACCGTTTTTCTCTTGCTGCTTTCAAGATTCTCTGTCTTTTGCCCTTGGCATTTTAATTATGATGTGTCTTGATGTGGTCCTCTTTGGATTCCTCTTGTATGGGCTTCTGTGCGCTTCCTGGACTTGTAAGTCTATTTCTTTCACCAGGTAGGGAAAGTTTTCTGTCATTATTTCTTCTAATAGGTTTTCAGTATTTTGCTCTCTCTCTTCTTCTGGCACCCCAAAAATTCGGATGTTGGTATGCTTGAAGTTGTCCCAGAGGCTCCTTACACTATCTTCATATTTTTGGATTCTTTTTTCTTTTTATTTTTCTGGTTGGGTGTTTTTTGTTTCCTCATATTTCAGATCTTTGGTTTGATTCTTGGGGTATGTTGATCTACAGTTGAGTTTCTGTATATTCTTTATTTTAGACAGTGTATGCTTCATTTCTGACTGGTCCTTTTCCATTTTTTTGGCATTCTCATTAAGGTCCTTGAAGGTCTCACTAAGCTCCTCAGAAGTGTCATCAAGTTTCTCGGCGGTTTTTAGAAGATTCTTGAGTAACCTTATAAATGTGGTTCTGAACTCTATGTCGTCCAGTAGTTTGCTTTCCTCCGTTTCTTTCATTCGTGACATGTTTGTTTCCGCATTTTGGCTGCTTCCCTGTGTTGATGGAGTGGCTTTGTGTGGTGGGTGACCTATAGGGGGCAGTAGCTCAGCCTCCCCAATCACCTGATGTGGACACTCTTGGTACACCCCTCTGTGGGCTGAGTGCAAAGTCTTGGTGTAGTTAAGCCTTAATTGCTGTTGGTATGCTGGGAGGAATTGACCTCCAGGCCAATCGGCTGTGAGGACTCGCTGTGTCTATAAGAACTGCTGTGCTGGAGACACGCTTATGGTGCAGGACTTGTTTCAGTGGGGCTTTGGTGCTTGCTGAGTCTGCCTCTTGAATGTGTCACTTATGGATGTGAGGAGTTGAAATCTGGTTTCTCACACTGACCACTAGGTATACTGGCTTCTGGATCTCCAATGGGGTGCAGGTCAGCTATTGTCTGAGTCCACCCAGCAGGAGCTACAGCGAGAGCTACAGTTTTCTCCTCTTTGCTTGGCGTTTGGAGGTTTTGGAGCTGTCTGACTCAGGCTGCAAGTTTGTTAGGTTAAGCTGCGATAGGGCAGGCCTTTCTTATGCTAACGCTGCTGCTTGGAACTTGGGTGGGTTTGTAGGTTGTGTGGGGCGGGGTCTCAGGGCATCACTAGGCTAGGGCGTGGCAAACAGCAATGGCTGCTAGTTAGCCGGCTCTGTGTCTCCGACTGCGTTCCGTGCCCCAGCGCAGTAAACAATTATTCTTGCGCGCAGCTCTGCAAGCAGGCCCCCCTCACTTTCCGACCCGGTGTTAGACAATCCAGCTTCTCCCCGTAGGAGTTTGGGTCCCCCACGTCTCCCCAGAAACTGTATTTCAGAGTAATCGGGGGCTTGTCTCCCTTTGGGTTGAAAAAAGCAACGCCTGCCGCCAGCCCAGTTCCCGCGCCTCTGTACCTCAGCTTTTCAGCGCTTGTGCACGTCTCAATGATCTTTTCTCTTTCCTTCTAGTTGTAGAACTTCCACTCAGCCAGCTTTCCCGTGGTTCTGGGTGATAGATGTTTTGTCTTTTAGTTGTAAGTTTTGAAATTGTTGTGCGAGGCAGCAGTTTAGGTGTTTACCTACGCCACCATCTTGGATTCGAACGATGTTACTGGTTTTTTAAATTTTTGCCATTTGGTGGCTATTATTATGCTGTGGTTTTAATTTGAATATTCCTAGGACTAATGATGTTGAACACCTTTTCATGTACTTATTGGCCATTTGTATATCTTCTCTTACTAAAATCTATTTAAATCATCCACATTATAATTATGTTTTCTTATTTTATTGGTTTGTAGGATATTTTAAAAATATATATTCTGAATCAAGTTATTTGTCAGATTGGTCATTTTGATTTAATTTTGTTTTATACTTATGTAAAACATGTATATGATTCCAAAGTCAAATTTACAAAATATGTTCCAAAAAGTCCACATTCCATCCCTGGCTACCTTACTATTTCTTTTTCTCTCTTCCTAGAGGTAACTTCTTTTCTTTTTAAGTTTTTGGTTTATCATTGGGGTCATTATTTACTCTCTCTCTCTCTCTCTCTCTCATTCTTCATTTGATGAAACAGGAAACAAGGTTGGCTCTCCCTGTAAAATACAGTATGCCTAGAATCCCACTGATTCTCATCATCTCCACTGACATCACTCTGGTCTGAGTTACATTACTGCTCACCCAGATTACTGCAAATTCCCTGACTTGCTTTCCACTTTAATCCTTACAACCTCTACAATCTATCCTCAACATGGCAGCCAAAGTGATCCTATAAAATCTAAGTCAAATCATATCACTCTCTGTTCAAAAGCCTGCATATGTTTCCCATTTCACTCAGAGCAAAAACCAAAGTCATAATGATGCCCACAGGTCCTATGTGATCTGAGCCCTATTATTTCTCTGATCTCATCTATTCCTCTTTGTCTGACTCCTTTGCTCCAGGCAAAATGGGTTCCAACTATTCCTTGAATGTACCAGGCATACTGCTACCTTCGGGACTTTGTACTGGCTATCCTCTTGCCTATAAAACTCCTCTCAGATATCCAAATGGCTAACTCTCTTACTTTCTTCAAGTCAGCTGAAGGTAGCACAAGTCTCATTTTCTCAATAAGGCCCTGACCAACTCATTTAAAATTGCAACCTGTCCTGTCCCTTCACTATTCTCCCCATTATCACATCTTCCACCAGCACTCTCTACCATCCTTGTAAGTTTTGTTTTTTGTTTTTTGCTACTAAGCACTAATCACTTTTTGACATGTTATATAATTTATCTATTATTTATTATCTTGTTTGTTCCATTTGCTGATACACAGTAAGTGCTCCAGAAATACTGAATGGATGATTAAATAAATGAATTCTAGGCATTGTTCTAAGCATATTTAAGAGACTGCCCCCTTAATTCTCAAAATAATCCTACAAAGTGCTATTATTATAATTTTACAGATGCGGAAACTAATACATAGAAAGGATAAGCAACTTGTCCAAGTTCACACAGTTGGCCAGTGGGGTAGTCAGTTTCAGAGTAGCAACTGTGTTTGAGTTAGTTCATACTCCTTAAATCCTTTGTGGAATGAGATGGAACCTTATTCCATAAATAAAGTCATAGAGGTAAAGGTAAATAAATTCCTAGATGAGAATTAAGGGGACTATAACATTCAAAGAAAAAAAAACAGAAAATACAAGAATGAGGAAAAGGCAATTGGCTCAGATTGACTGAATAAAGCAGCCCAGCTGGTATGGCTCAGTGGTTGAGCTCAACCCATGAACCAGGAGGTCACAGTTTGATTTCTGGTCAGAACACATGCCTGGGTTGTGGACTCATCCCCAGGAGGGGGTGTACATGAGGCAATCTATGGATGATTCTCTCTTATCATTGATATTTCTATCTCTCCTTCCTTCATCTCTCTGAAATCAATAAAAAGATTTTAAAAAAAAGAAGAAGAGTTAAAGACCCTAGCTGATTAGAGTGTTAGCCTGTGGACTTGAAGGGTCCCAGGTTTGATTCTGGACAAGGGCCTGTACCTAGTTTGCAGGTTTGATCCCTGGCCCTGGTCCAGGCTCCTGTGGGAGGCAACCAATGTATACGTCTTTCTCACATCAATGTTTCTCTCTCTAACTCTCCCTTTCCCTCTCTAAAAATCAACGGAAAAATATCTTCTGGTGAGGATTAACAACAAAAAAGAGTTAAGGAATTTGCAGGAGGTAATGTTTTAAAGGTTCTAAAGAATCTTCAAAAAATAACTGATGAGAAGGAAGGGAAAAGTATTTGTGATTTAGTGATATTGTAAAGGGAACATTCATAAAGTGATGTTTCTTCAACCCTAACATTCCATGCAGGAAAGTAACTCTATTCTATGAATACCTTGAAAAAATGCAAAGTTTAATTCACACAAAGACATGGCCTCAAAACTAAGGTATACACTTAGATTTAGATTCTCTTTACCACCATGATCTTCACTATAAGAAAATCCTTAGTGATCCCTGCACTAAGAGGTAGCTTTGTTCAGAATAAAGGAAAAGATGGAATCAGAGGCCACAGCCAAACACTAACTTCCATCTCACAGGGAAATGGAATGGGTAAGGGAAAGTGGTATCCATAAATGTTTATTTTTCACTTTTAGTAATCACTTTCTTAAAAAGAAGAATGTGAGGAGGGAGGAAGGATAAAAGGGAAATTTCTTTTTCTCTATTTATTGAGGTGGGGAGGGAGGGAGGGAGGGCAGGAGAGAGGGAGGGAGGGAGGGGAATAGAGGGAGGAAAGAGAGAGAAACATCAATTTGTTGTTCCACTTATTTATGCATTCATTGGTTGATCCTTGTATGTGTCCTAACCTGAGACTGACCCTCAACCTTGGCACATCAGGACAATGCTCCAACCAACTGAGCTATCCAGCCAGAGCAAGGGAAATTTCTTTATTGTCTTTTGCAATGCTTTAGGGGGGCGGGGAGGGAGGGTGTAAATCCAGTGCCTTTGCTGTTCCCATTACTTAATGTGAACAAATAATAGTTAGGAAAATTATCCAACAAATATTCCTCCTCTGTGTGCCAGACATAGTAATAAATGCAGACTTCTCCCTCATCTCAATCTTTTTAGAGATTATTTTACTGCCTTTTTAGAAGTTACTTTACTCAGTGCCTTTGCAGATAAAAACGAGCTGTTCCTGCTAAGAGGTGACCTTATGGCTGCTGGTATACATTATGATCATAGTATTTTGCCCCAAAACCAAGGATAGCCTCTGACACAGCAATTCTGTAATCCAACACTCCTCTTTCTGTACAAAGAATGCTTTATAGGCAGAACTGAGTACAGGGTGGGAATCTGAGCTGCATACAGCTCTTTTGGATATTTTATTTGATAAGACCATGCAATCCAGCAGAGCAGGCTGGAATTCTACCAAAGGAACTCAGATCCCAAAAAAACTAATGACATTCATGGGTCTAGAAGTAAGGGAGGAGCCAATATCTTTTCTTTATGAATTTTCAGAGCTGGCCTAAGTCCTATGAAACCCTCCACATTGAAAGGATTATGTTGCCCTCCACTCCTCCACACACATAATTCCAAGATGAGTGTAATTAATTTCAGTAAAGTTCTGGTTTTTCTCATGAGGACAACTTCAATAATTTAATTTAAATGCAAATATGAAATTATTTCCAGAAAAAATTTAGAGATGCCCCTCATACTTTGGTAGATAGCATCCTGTTAGTTTCACGTGTACAACATAGCAATTCCACCTTTGTAAACACAACACAGTGATCACCACACTACATCTGGTTACCATCCATCACTATACAATTGACTCTCTTCACCCATTTCCCCTCCCCTACCTCCTACCCTTCTGATAATCACCAATCTATTCTCTGAATCTATGAGTTTGTTTTGTTCATTTGTTTTTTAGATTCCACATATAAATGAAATCATATATATTTTCTCTGACTTGTTTTACTTAGCATAATACCCTCTAGTTCCATTCATGTTGTCACAAATGGTAAGATTTCATTTTTTATTACTGAGTAATATTCCATTGTACATAGTATATACCACATCTTCTTTATCTGTTTATCTATGGATGGACTCTTAGGTTGTTTCCACATCTTAGCTATTGTAAATAATGCTGCAATGAAACCGATAGTGCATATATCTTTTCAAATTAGTGTTTCTATTTTCTTTGGGTAAATATCCAGAACTGGATCATTCAGTAATTCTGTTTTTAATTTTTTGAGGACTCTCCATACCATTTCCTATAGTGCCTACATTCCCACCAACAGTGTACCAGGGTCCTCTTTTCTCCACATACACTTGTTATTCCCCCTCCTACTTTGTTAAGATGTGCATAATTTACCTACTGGGTAATTTATCACTGTACTAGAGGCCCAGTGCATGAAATTTGTGCACAGGGAGGTGAGGGGGGTCCCCTCAGTCCAGCCTGCACCCTCTCCAATCTGGGACCCTTGGGGGATGTCCGATTCCCGGTTTAGGCCTAAACCGGCAGTCGGACATCCCTCACACAATCCTGGACCGCTGGCTCCTAATCACTCACTTGCCTGCCTGCCTGGTCACCCCTAACTGCCCCTCCCTGCCTGCCTGATCATCCCTCACTGCCTCTGTGTGCCAGCCTGATCGTCCCTAACTGCCCTCCCCCTCGCCTGCCTGATCGTCCCTCACTGCCTCTGCGTGCTGGCCTGATCGCCCCTAAGGCCCCCTCCTGCCGGCCTGGTTGCCCCCAACTGCCCCCCCCCCCTCAGGCCTGATCACCCTACGAAGCCTGCTTGTTCAGTTGTTTGGTCATCCCTCACTAACCCCCCTGCCAGCCTGGTCATAGGCAGCCATCTTGCGAGGGTGTGAGGGTCAATTTGCATATTACCTCTTTATTATATAGTATATTATGAATTGATGAAGGTCTGGGGGCTGAGATTCACCTAACTAGTTTAAACTTAGTCAAGGCTACTATTACCTTTCATGTGAGATTTATACTAGCTCTGCCTTGTGCCCACTCCATTGCACGCCCAAGAAACTAGCCTATAATATTGCCTTCCTGTGCATGTCCTCTAACCTCTTTTAGCAGTGCATCCTTGGAGACTCCTTCCACAATTCAAGGATTCTTTATCACAAATAGTTTGAAAAGCATCGGTTGCAATCACTGTATCTGCCAATGCTGCATGGCAAGAGTATGGGAAAAACTAGAATAGGAGAATTCCCCCCAAAATCATAACTGAACAGTCCAGGAGTCAACAGTTAAAATCAAACACTACAGTGGACTCTATACTACATTTTACTGCACGTGCCTCACAGTAATGCATATCACATGTTCCAAATAGTCCCCTTGGGGAGGCCCTTGAATGATGTCAAGGCTCCTGCCACAGCACACTATTCCTAAATACAAAATAAGTTTTCATATACTCTGTAATTCATATATAAATATACTTCTTTATACACATGTGCATCAGTGTTTTCTGTCTTCAGTTGTAAAGTTCTGGAGCATAGATGCTAACACTCCATAGTTTTCTAGAGCACTTTATTCAGTGCTTTGTGCCATTTGACACTTGAAAATATTTTCTTTTTTAAAAAATATTTTTATTGATTTCAGAGAGGGTGAGGGAGAGATAGAAACATCAATGATGATAAAGAATCTATTGGCTGCCTCCTATATGCCCCACACTGGGGATCAAACCTGTAACCTGGGCATGTACCCTTGACTGGACTTGAACTCAGGACCCTTCAGTCTGCAGGCCAACGCTCTATCCACTGAGCCAAACCAGCTAGGGCTGAAAATATTTTCTGTTATTATGATGATACAGGCATCATCACCCATGGCTGGGATGCTGTTAAACCAGGAAAGAGTGGGGATAATTAAGAGATACCTGTAGCTAATCGTTGTATGACACTGTCTGCCTTTGGCAAAAGAGCGTGCTGAATACTCATTCAGTGTATAAATGTGCAATGTTAGTACCATCAGAGTCTGAATTTGTAGCTCTAATTAACACCCAATTCTAGCCTGAGATAACAGGCCTGCATTTCTGCGCCTACCATCAGATCGGCGCATAGTCCTTCCCTATACCATTCAGATCTATTGTCTAACCCAGTGGTCAGCAAACTCATTAGTCAACAGAGCCAAATATCAACAGTACAACCGATTGAAATTTCTTTTGAGAGCCAAATTTTTTAAACTTAAACTTCTTCTAACGCCACTTCTTCAAAATAGACTCGCCCAGGCCGTGGTATTTTGTGCAAGAGCCACACTCAAGGGGCCAAAGAGCCGCATGTGGCTCACGAGCCGCCGTTTGCCGACCACGGGTCTAACCTGTCAGACTTGATGAGAGCAGAGCTTGTAGTTAACTGCTGCTGACCCTTATACTGAGGCCCCGTACTCAGTAAAGGCCTCATCTCTACAGTTGCTATGGAAACTGTCCTCTTCCTCTCCTGACACTCTTTCTGATTGCAGAAGAGGAGGCCTGCACCTCTCTCCATACCTTTACCAGATTGGAATCTTCAAATGGTGTAGCAGAACATTGTCTTATGTGTCATATAGGGCGAGGCAATACCACCGTCTGATGTTCTGCCAGTACTTTCTTTTTAAAAGAAAATATTTTTAAAAATTGATTTTTAGAGATAGAGGAAGAGAGAGAGAAAGAGAAACATCAATGTGAGAGGGAAACATCAATGGAGCTCGCAATCCCAGCATGTACCCTGACAGGGAATCCAACCTTTCAGTACACTGAATAATGCCTGACGAACTGAGCCACACCGGCCACGGTTCTGCCAGTCCTATTTCTCCCTCTCTGACACAAAAAAGGATTTTCAAGGCCATCTCCAATTTCTTTCTGAGATATAATTGACATACAATATTATATTCATTTCAGGTAGGGTCATGTCTACACTGATTGCAGAATGTTCTATTTTGCTCCATGCTCCATGATAGGGAACAGGATTGCTGTGAGGTATTTAACATGCAGACACTGTCCAATCCTCCTCAGGGCCTCCAGAGAGGCAGTGGATCATAATGCACTCATAGGCAGCCTTGCTGGATCAGGTAATGTGCTGCTTTCTGCGCAGTACCATCTCCCAAATGGGACCCCAAAAATGCTGCTGGAGTGCTAAGGTGAAAGACAGGCTCTCTGTCGGACATATACATGTACCAAACAGTTCACTGTCTGTACATGTTTACTGTTTGTAAAGAGCTGGAATGCAGAGCAGGTGGTGGAGACATGAGGAGGGATGGGTGAGGGTAGACTTACAGCACACACCATTTTTACAAGGATGTTCCAGTCAGTCATAAAACAGCGCCCGCCTCCTTAGTCCTCTTCCCCATTCCCTGGTTCTTTGGTTTCTGGAAGGCTCAACCTCCTCTTTGGTTCAAATAGAATTCCCTGGGAGAATAACAAACCCCAAGGCTGCTCAACCCACTGAGTCACACACATAACCTGCAGTGGGCAAGGTCTTTCCTGGGTTTTACCCGTATCCTCCGGGCTGCAGTCTGAGTTCACTGCCCTCAGCATAGATGGAGACTAGCCAACCACTGTCTTCGGAAGAACACTCACCAGGGACTCAGGGCCGGAAGGTCATCCTGTCCCTCCAACACTGCGCAGCCTTCCTGAGCACTCCCAGGGCCTGGGGCAATGAGGACAGGGAAACCGAGGATGGAGTCTAAGGCCCTGGCAGGCATAGACAAAAAGACAAATAAACAAACAAACCAAAAAAGGAAACGTGCCAGACAATGGTAACACAGACACACCGACAAAGATGGAGACAGCGATACATAACGGAGACAGAGGGGCAATATGGCTCCCTCAGTCCTGGCGAGGCGCGGAATTGCCAGGCAGTACTTATAGGGGAAATATCCTAACTAGAAGCTTCTTCCGTCACTCATGCAAGCGACTCACCCCTCCACCCGGCCCCTCAGAATCCCCACCCGGGCCCAAATCGGAGTGGGAGCGCCCTCAGGAGAACCACCCCGAGAGGAAAGGGGCGGCCACCAACTCCCCGCCCCCGGCCGAGCGCGACTGCAGAACCGAAGCATCCGGGCATTAGCCCGGCCCCTGCGGCGCCAATGCTCCGCCTCCTGACAGGCAGCAGCCAATGAGCAGCTTCTGCCGCCGGCCTTTAAGAACCGTGCGCACTCTCCTTGCGGCGGATGCTGCCGGCCTAGCAGTCACACGAGGTTTCCATGGAGACCGAGGCTGGGCCCCGGCGGCCTCAAGGCGTTACCATGGAGACAAGTCCCGGACTGCGGCTCCCAGACTCCAGCTTACTGCTGTCTCAAAACCCCGCGGAGCCGCTGTGCAAGGCCAGAGCCACCGTGGCGGCTGCACGCTGGGACCTGCGGAAACACTCGTTGCTCATCGTGATCGGCGATATCGGTACAGAGAGTCAGCTGAGGGCCGTGCGGGCCCACCTTGAACAAGGTGAGCCGCTGTCCTGGCTGTGCTCGGGACATCCTCCATCCCGAGCTTCTCTGCCGGCTGCATTTACCTCCCAGAGCGTACGTCTGCATTCTCCATCCCTACTGTGCAATTCCTGAAATCCGCGCGTCCTGTTAATCTGAATCATCAGCCCCTGTCACCTGCATCTTCCATGTCACGCGTCCTCCCCACCTGCCAACATCTTGCTTCCCCATCCTCCCGCACACCCCGTAGCATTCCGCAATCTCCCTGAGTCGGGTTAGCTCTTTGCAGCCCCTGGGTCCGCTCTGGTCACACCCTCTCTCCCTCAGTGTCTCGGTCCAGATGTCCTGAAAGTCCTCACCTTCCCCTGAAGATTCTATGTCCCTACCTTAGCTTCTTCTTTAGGATCCCTGAACAAGCACAGGGAGCTTTCTGAACGCTGAGGACAAATCTCAAATCTCCCAGTGTGGGCGGCCAACCTGAGAGTGACCTTTTGGCCACCAGCTCTCAGTCCTCACCTCCCTGACTAGTTGACAGCCAGTGGCGCAGTGCTGCGGAGCCACCTGCGGGTGGAAGTAAGCCTGCTAGGGGTGGAGGAAAGGAGGGGGGAATAGAAAGAGAGTCCAGAATCCTACTTAGCTATAAGGACAGGGAAGGCAGCCCCTGGTATCTAGGAATAGTCCCTTGGGTGTCACTTCTATCACAATTGGGCAACTCTGCAAGAAAATTGCTACATACAAACTCATTAATGACCAAATTTAGCCTAAACTCTGCCCCTCTCCCTCTGGCTCAGGCAAAGGCCAAGAAAGGATGGGAGACAGACACAGGCACTAACCACCTTTCTTAAAGATATCTGTGTGACTGATCATGGCAGCTGTCCTTATCCTCTCCCTCTCCTTACCCCTCTTGTGAGCCTGCAAGTGCTCCCTGCAGTCCAGCCCCTCTGACCTTATCTAGGATTCTCTTTGTTTCTTTTTCTCTCACAGGGATTCTCTCCTGGAACATTGACTTATCATCCTTTGATTTGAACCAACAATTGAGACTCTTCATTACCCGGCACCTAGCTCACTTCTCTTCAGAGGTCAAAGGTTAGGACTAGTGTCATTTATCTCAGTTCTTTGGGTGAGGGTTGGTCACTGAAGAGCAGGGATCCACTCTCCCTGGTAGAACTGGCCTTGTGGGAGATTTGGGTGGGGGAGGAGAGAGGGATTCCACAGGGGAAAGTTGTAAAGCTCCATAACTATTCCCACATATCCAGTACACTTCTCAGAGAGATGGTATGAGGGTGGAAGAAGCCTGGAGAATGTAATTTCTGCTTGAGGGTGGTTTATGGACAGCTGTTGACATGCACTAAGGCAGTGGTCGGCAAACTCATTAGTCAACAGAGCGGCAAATCGTGAGCTCGTGAGCCACGGTTTGCTGACCACTGCACTAAGGAAACAATGTACTTCTCATGAATGACCAATCATCTTCCATGCACAAATTCGCTTTTTCGTGTTCCCCTCTCCGTATATCCCAGCCTCTTGCTCCCTTTACAGAGACCCTTGAATCCCCCACTTGCCTTCGAGATCCTTGCTTAAAACTTCCCTCAGACTGCACAGCCTACTCTTCAGGTTTCAGGATTTCTGGTTTCTCCTTTGGTTCAGGCAACAGATCTCCAGAGCAGAGCAGAAATCTGGTACAAAAGGCTGATGAGCACCATCAAACCCAGAGTGGAAGCAGGGTCTCCTGGATTTATTGCTACTTTGAGGTTTGACTCTGAGATCAAAGTGCACAGCATGCAGTTCCCCATTCTGATGGGTGGGAGAAATGGGTCAGGTATTTGAGAAAATAATATTTTAGGAGCGATCAGTCCATGACAGTATCTGTGGGAAGACTTCAGAAAGCTCTACATCTCATTATAAAAGTGCTGGGCATTCTGGTCCTGTTGTTGGTAAATGTTGGCATACCAATCCAAACGCCAGTGCCTTCATGGACTAAAAAAATCCATCCAGCTCAACAGTTACTGCATAAGATGACCAGATTCATATCTTATATAGATTATTCTCAGTTACTCAGTATAGTACATAGTCACGTCCCCTTCTCTTCCCGTGCCTCCTGCTAACTGCCACATCTTTGGTCATTTCCCTGAGCACTGACTCCTCTGAAGATGCTACCAGAGAGAGAAGACAAGGTGAATATGACTAATGCTTTATTATCCTAGGAATATGTGCAGCATTTAAAAAATGTGGGGCTGGCATTTTCTTGATGTGACTGCTTTCTGTGAAGCTAGACGCTCACTGTTTTGAGACTGCCTTCTGTTTAGAATTACTCATGTCATAGCTTCCTCCATTAGCACGGATGATTGAAAATCAATAGTTTTACCACTTATTACTCCTAGGAGCTTGGGTGCAAAATTGGATCAGGGATGACAACAGATGAAATTAATGATTGAATTGAAGTTTGAGGAGTAACTGCTGATGTTAATAATTTACACTGAATTCTCTAATCCCGTCCTTTTGGCCACAGAGACTTAAGATTAAGCTGCTTTCTGGAATTATGTATGAATGTACAGAACTTAAACCAAAATACTTAGCCATTTTTTAAATTAAGATGCGTGGATGCTTGGGAATATACTTACAGGGAGATGCATAGTTACTCTCACTAAACAAGTGCTAATATATAAACACCAACTAGATCTTTTCAATCAGAGTTATACCAGTGGTCGGCAAACTGTGGCTCGTGAGCCACATGTGGCTCTTTGGACCCTTGAGTGTAGCTCTTCCACAAAATGCCACGTGCAGGCACGCACATACAGTGCAATTGAAGGAGTACCCTAATTAAGTTAATAACAATGTACCCTACCTATATAGGTTAAGTTTAAAAAATGTGGCTCTCAAAAGAAATTTCAATCATTGTACTGTTGATATTTGGCTCTGTGGACTAATGAGTTTGCCGACCACTGAGTTATACTATGGTGTCCTTGGGGGGTTAGGGCCATACACCCAAGACTAGGGCTTACTTTAGTCTACTGAATTTTTTTAGGTTTGGACATTTTACTTTTATTTCTTATTTTTTATTTTTTGGTGGCCTGGTTTATGTCCCTGGAGAATAGTAGAGAATTTCCTGGAAAAACCCACATGGCTCAAGACAGCCACAGCCCCACCCCTGCTGGCTCCTCTTTCAGCTGTTCCCACAAACAGTCAGCCTAGAGCAGCTGCAGACACTGCCCCTCCCTTTAATGGGGAGGCAAAGGGAACCAGGCTGCTAGGATGGGCTCAAGGGGATATGCTAGTACCTTATGACTTAATCCTTCTGACCACCCTGGAGGCTGGACTGCCATCCTTCTCACCTCTGCTTAAGCCCTCTGCCAAAATGCTTTAAAAAGGGACAAAAATGTACCCTACAATGACAAGGAGAGCACAATCACTCCTAGCCACCGCCCCCTCCACACTCTCCACACTGGGAAAAGGAGAGACCCTCTGAAGTAAAGTCAGTGGTCCAGCTCCTTCTAGTGGTCAAATCTGGAAATGATTTCCTAGATGAATTTTGTACTAGGTAGGTAGTCAGTCTCCAATGGTGACTTGGAGCCTTCCTTTCTAACCCCTGCAAAAAGCTGGGGCTTCCAAACATTATAAAGCAAAACCCAGAAACAGTTAGGACAGTGGAAAACTGAACTTGAATAACACTCTGATACTTCTACTCTCGGCCACCTATAGGAAAGGGAGAGGACTTCATAATTTATAATTCATGATTGATATTCTGGGGCTCTAAGACATACAGGCTGAAGGGCCAGTGTGGAGGTCTTCTGTCTGACTCTCCATTACCACTGAAAGTGCTAGTTCTGTTACCTTCAATGAAAGCCATTCTGAATTAGTAGAGAAGCTCATTGTCCTCTACAGCTGGGGCTTGCATTGCTGTCTAGAATGGGAAAGCAGGGACATGAATAGTACTTGAAGCCCTATCCTGTAGGCACTTCCAGTTCTGGGTTTATCTGAGAGCTAAGGGTACTCTCTAGAGTTAGTCTGGTTTGAGATTCTGATTTAGGATTTCCCTGATGACCTAGATGACCGCTCATAAATCTTCCACAAAAGTGAGGCAGATTTCCAGTGGTATTTGTGCACTGCAGGTTTAGGATTCTAAGAATGAAGCACTTGTACATCTTTTGTGCCATTCACTCCTCACAGCATTATTGGAGAATGGTACTAATGTTAGACTCACTTTACAGTGAAAGCAAGCTTTCAGAGAGGTTAATTGACATTTAATTGCATGATTAATAAAATAGTAGAGTCAGGTCTCAAATCCAAGACTTTGGATGTCTCTTTTTGTCTGAGCTCAGGCACCTCACAATTTCATTGCAGCAGAACACAACAGGTGAAGGATTGGTTGTGGTTGGTGGCTGTTCAGAGGGTGAGGGCTGAGGGAAAACTCCACCGTGAGTTGAAACCAGGCCCAGGGTGTGGTCCTTAGGGATAGCGTCTGAGAATAAGGGTGAGCTCTACACTGGGGTGGGAAATGTTATTTTGTTCTCAATATCTACTCAAGTTTCCCTCTTAGCCCACCCTAGAGGGCCCTAGAAAGCAGAGAGACGATAGAAGGTTTGAGATGGGAAGAAATAAGAAGTATGAAGTTGCAGAAGGGATGTGTTTCTCTTTTGTGATGCTCGGAACTCAGCCTGATTTGTGTTCTGTATCTCTACAGATGGCTTCCTCTATCCAAATGGGTCTGTTGTCATGCTGCTGCTTTGCATCCCCGGATCTGAGCAAAGATACTTCCTCCTTTGTCCCCCCCTCTCCCCAGTACTGGTGACTCAGCTCCTCCTCTACTCTGGCTGCGTTTAGAGGGGATGGGGGATGCTGAGAGCAGAGACTATTTTGGCTTCTCTGACCTTCAAAAGCAATTCTTGGCAGCCTGGGGCAAGGGTGTGGCTGGTGCTGGGGTGAGTGGGTGGATGTCAATGTGAAGAAGGCTTTAGGAGTTGGCCAGGCTTGGGGAAGGTTGATGGAAAGGAAGAAGGCAGGGAAGGACTTTGTGGGAGCATGAGCATCACCAGGTTGGAACTGAGTGCTAGAGAGCTCCAGTTCCTCCCTTTGAATCCTCTGTCACTAAATCTGAAACAGAGGCAGAGACTAAGGGAAACAGCCAATATTAGAAGGCTTAAGGTAGTATAAGACAGAGACATCAAAGAGACATAGAAAAGTGCAGAAAATTGCATGTTCCCAGAGTTCCTGTGCCCCACCCCAGATTGTCTAGGACCACGTGTCCCCTCCAGAATTTCAAACTACCCTTCAACCTAAAATGATACCTATTTCTGCCCTCCCCTGGTTTCTGTAGCTGTGGCTCAGAAACCACTGACAGAGCTCAGCACAACTCTGCTCCCCAGCCTCCGTCTCAAGCAGTCCCCTCACTCCTAACTGTGCTTTCAGGTCCCCAGCCCCTTTGTCTTCCAGTCCTCCTGGGATTGAAGGTCATTCCCAGGGTCTGAGGAGAGAGGCAGCAGATGGTTCCTGAGAGAGGGGGGCGGGGCAGGCAGCCCATACCTCCTCTGTCCCCCACAGTGTGCCGGAGCACAGGGCTCTGGTCTTTTGGCTGATGCTAAAAGAGTATTTCCTGACTAAGCAGGATTGGGGGAGAAGGGTTCTGTGGGCCGCCTCTTTGAGCTGCTAGACAACTCTTCAGACCCCTCAGAGCCATGGGAGAGGCACCAGAGCACTGACATTGTAAAGGCACAGAAACAGTTAAGTCTCCAGTGCCTCGTCATGGACCAGCCCCTCTTCCCCGCCCTGGAACCGCCCTCCCCATCTAGCGCCCCCCCCACCCCCCCCCACCCCCGCCATTCCCACCCCAAGTGCCGCAGACTCTTCCCTGAAGCTGCCGGCTGAGGCCGGAGCTGCAGCCTCCATGAAGGGCTCCCTCTCTCACCCAGGGTAAGAACCGAAGGGCTTGGCAAGAGGAACGGGGTGCTGTAATAGGGAGGTGGGATGGGGATAACGGGAAGAGAGTTCATACCTATCTGATGTGTCTGGAACTGGTCCAGCGGGGGTGGGCAGTGTGAGGGAATGGAGGTAGCTGCAAATTACTGGCTTTGAGGCCAGCCTGGACCCAGAACCAGGCAGAGGCCAAGGAGGCTAGGACGTTGACAGCACACCGCCCAGGCTGGGCTGGGAGACATCAGCCTCCGGCAGCAGCAGAGGGTGGTGTCACTGGCTCTGTCTGGCTGCCCGCGCGCTGGAAGAGTTTGGGGCTGTGTCTTTGGTCAGGGGCAGAAGAATCTGAGGGGAAGGCGGATATTATGGGAATGTACCTAATCGGAGGGTATCTGGGTGTCAGCTGCTAGATTGCTCAGCTGCTCCTATGTTGGGGTGAGCAGGACAGCGAGTCTTTGCCTATTAAGGGAAGGTGGGGGTACACTGTGGAAAAGAAGGGAGGAAAGGGTCATTAAGACCTGGCGCGCCTCTTCACAGATCGACCTATTTGCGGTGGGTTCCCCGTACCCCTTTCCCTGCGACTAGCTTGAGGTTGGGACTCTAAACCCCCCACCCCTTTCTGGTTCTCTCTGGAGACTGAGAGGCCACTCTGGAGATTAAGCGCGCTCCCTCCCGAGCAGCTGCCCTGCATTCCCAGTCCTGTCAACCGCACTGGTTCCCAGTCTCCGCCCCACCCCCACCTCCACCTCCTTTCTGCTTCTCTTCCCAAGATGGGGACTCTGGAACAGAGGAGCCAATTTCTTCTCCCGCTTTTCGTACCCCAGTTCCGACAGCTTCCCTCCCCTCCCTCCCTCCCCCCCCCCACCCCCCGCATGCAGAGGCAGTCAAGAAAATGACTTGTCATGCTGGGGTGGGGGTGGGGGTGGGGGTGGGGGTGGGGCGGAGCTGGAGCCTGAGCTCAGCGCGCACACTCACACACACTCACACACTGCGGCAAACTGCAGCTGCCCGCGCGGCTCCCCTCCCCTCTGCCTCACTGCGGAGACACCTGCCCTCCCGCCGGCTCAGCCTCAGCATCCGCAGCCCACCCTCACCCCATCACTGGCCAACAGAAGTGACCCAGACTCACAAGAAGTCCTCTCCAGAGAAAAAGGAAAAACAAGTCCATTCCCTTTAGTGGGATTGCTAGGGGAGCAGAAGAGGAAACAGCGTTTACTCCCCGGCCTGAAAAGGGAGGGGCCAGGATGCAGACTACGTAGTTGCCAGTCAGAACTGGAGGGCACTTGGGTGAGGGAGAAGGGCTTTGGGCCCACAGGAACTGGAATCAGAGAAGTCTAGTGGTTATAAACAGGGGACTACAAGGAATGATAGATTGGGAGGGGGGTTGATAGCTAGGAAGCAAATCAGTCTATACCACAGATATTTCTTTTTCTGAGTTTCCTAGTTCAAATGTGCAACCTTGTGGTGTGTATGAGGGAGGTGGGGGTAAGAATTACCTTTTTAAATCTAAACTACTTAGAGCTAGCCTAGGACCAGTTGCTTCATAAACCATGATATTCCTCACCTGGCCCAGCCCTGCCCCTATCTTCCTCTGAACTGACCTCAAAGCTTCCCTCAGTTCCCAGTGAATAAAAGAGAACCCTCGAACTCCTCTTGGGCCCCACCCGCCCTGTATGGGGTTGATCCTGTGACCCCCTCCCTCCTTCCTCCTTAGTTAACTTCCCCTGCAGCTGCAACTGCAGCCCCTTTCTGCCCCATCTGCCCGATCCTGGCACCAAGGGTCTTCCACAGCAAAGGCCCCCACGTCCCTCTTGTCTGAAGCCCCAGATAGAAGAAAGAGCCAAGTCACAGAAGAGAATCTAGTAGAAGATTATGAGTTCTCACAAAATAGCCTCCAGACAGCCCACTCCCCAGGCCATCTCTTTACCTCTCTGTAAGGTAACCACTGTGTGCTGCCATTGGCAAGGGCAGGAGCAGGGCATGGCAGCCACTTTCTTTGCTATGTTGCTGCGTGGTGTTTCATGTGAGCCTGGAGAATGGAAGTAGATAGGGGATTTGAAGGTGTCTGATCTTTCTCCGTGGCCTGGGGAACACTCAGGCTTTCCTCCCTTGTTTCCTGTGTGTGAACCACTAACTCCCCTCTCCTTGGCAGAAGCTCTCATAGTGGAGGGGCAAGGATGAGAGGAGAAACTTCACAGGGGATGGGCTTGGCAAGAGGAATGGGGTGCTGTAATAGGGAGGTGGGATGGGGATAACGGGAAGAGAGTTCATACCTATCTGATGTGTCTGGAACTGGTCCAGCGGGGGTGGGCAGTGTGAGGGAATGGAGGTAGCTGCAAATTACTGGCTTTGAGGCCAGTCTGGACCCAGAACCAGGCAGAGGCCAAGGAGGCTAAGACGTTGACAGCACACCGGGTAGTGAACCCGGCCTCTCTGGAGCCTGGGGCCGTGAAGGTGAGGTGGGAACAATATGATTGGATGCATGTCTGAGGAACTGGAGAACAGAACAAGAAGTTAGAACCCTATTTCTTTTCCTTTTTTTAAAATATATTTTTATTGATTTCAGAGAGGAAGTAAGAGAGAGAGAGAAACATCAATGATAAGAGACAACCATTGATTGGCTGCCTCCTACACAACCCCACCAGGTATTGAACCCTCAACCCAGACATGTGCCCTGACCAGGAATTGAAACTGTGACCTCCTGTTCATGGGTCAACCCTCAAACACTGAGCCACGCCAGGGCTAGAGTCCTATCAGCCTTCTATCTCCCATAGTGCTGACTTCTCTCCAGTCTTTTGGAATGGAAATTCTAGCCTTGGATGGCCGTTGGAAAGGAGGATGGGGAGTCTAAGACAATGCACAGAAGTGCCCATTTCCTTATTTCCAGATACTCTGCTGGCACAAAAACCCAAGGCAGACCCTGCTGGAGAGAGGGGAGCTGAGGATCATGTCCCAGGAGTCCTCCCTCCAGCTGAGCCCACCCCTCCCCCCATCCCCAGGCAGCACCAGGAGCTTAGTGCTCTAGAGGGACAAAAGCTTCTTGTCCACAGGGCTGTCTTAGGCGGGAGTTCCAGGCGGAGGGTGTGGCAGATGAAGGGAGGGAGAAGATGGTCTGTGTGGAAGAGGGTAGGAGGAAAGCCTGGAAGGGAAGGGCTAGAGGAGCCAGTCCCTTGACTCAGCAGTATCCGAAGTGGCAGGATCTAGGGAGAGCCAGGCTTCTCTTTCTCTTAATCCGCATTTCCTGATAGTGCCTTCTTTTCTCTCCTGCCCAGCACAATGCCTCTCTGTTAATCTATACCCACTCTCTTCAATACAAACCCTTGCATCTCTCCCTCAGGCCAGAGGACCCTCTGCCACCAGAGTGAAATCCTAGAGACCGTTATCCTGGTAAACCCGAGTGCTGACAGCATCAGCTCTGAGGTAAGGCCAGGGCCTGTGCCTTGCCACGCGGGCCTGGTTTGAACGTGCTGTAACTCACCCTTGCCAGTGCTACTGCTGTAAAGCCAAGAATTCCTGGACTTGGCTTTGAATCATCCTTTCTCTGCCATCTAAGCTGCCTTACAATCTCCAGCTCCACTATGGAGATGTTGTGGGGCTACCAGGGGGAGCATGTCCCTGCAGTCCTGAGGAGAACCCAGGAACATTTAGTGCCCTTCCCTGGGTTTCCTACATCTGTGACCACTCTCCTCCTTCCGTTCTAGGTTCACCATCTACTTAGCAGCCCGTCAGCTCACAAACTACTGATCTTGAGTGGGCAAAGTTTAGAGCCAGGGGGAGACCTCATCCTACAGAGTGGTACCTACTCCTATCAAAACTTTGTCCAGGTTCTTCACAACCCAGAGGTATGTCCCATGCCTGCATGCCTGGGAGGAACAGAGTATGGGGTAGGACTAGAGCTGTAGGGAAGAAAAATCTCATTGCATGGTCCTGGCAGAAAGGTAGATTACCTGGAGAGTGGTGGAGATTAGCAGACTGAATCTGAGTCAACCCCAGTGACCTGATCAGCCTTCTATCTCCCATTACTCTAGATTGCCCAATTGCTCAGCAATAGAGACCCTGGGATCCAGGCCTTCCTCACCGTATCCTGCTTAGGGGAGGGTGATTGGAGCCATCTGGGACTATCCAGTTCCCAAGAGACACTGCATCTCCGGCTAAACCCTGAGCCCACGCTGCCCACCATGGATGGTGTGGCTGAGTTCTCCGAGTATGTCTCTGAGACCGTGGATGTGCCATCCCCCTTTGACCTGCTAGAGCCCCCTACCTCAGGGGGCTTCCTCAAGCTCTCCAAACCTTGCTGCTACATCTTCCCTGGTGGCCGCGGGGACTCTGCCCTTTTTGCCGTCAATGGTTTCAATATCCTAGTGGATGGTGGCTCTGATCGCAAATCCTGCTTCTGGAAGCTGGTGCGGCACCTGGACCGCATTGACTCGGTGCTGCTCACACACATTGGGGCAGACAACCTGCCAGGCATCAATGGACTCCTGCAGCGCAAAGTGGCAGAACTGGAGGAGGAGCAGTCCCAGGGCTCCAGCAGCTACAGTGACTGGGTGAAGAACCTCATCTCCCCTGAGCTTGGAGTTGTCTTCTTCAATGTACCAGATAAGTTGCGGCTACCTGATGCCTCCCGGAAGGCCAAGCGCAGCATTGAGGAGGCCTGCCTCACTCTGCAGCACCTAAACCGCCTGGGCATCCAGGCTGAGCCTCTGTACCGTGTGGTCAGCAACACCATTGAGCCTCTGACCCTCTTCCACAAGATGGGCGTGGGCCGGCTGGACATGTACGTCCTCAACCCTGTCAAGGACAGCAAGGAGATGCAGTTCCTTATGCAGAAGTGGGCAGGCAATAGCAAAGCTAAGACAGGCATTGTGCTGTCTAATGGAAAAGAGGCTGAGATCTCAGTGCCCTACCTGACCTCTATCACTGCTCTGGTGGTCTGGCTGCCAGCCAACCCCACTGAGAAGATTGTGCGTGTGCTTTTTCCAGGAAATGCTCCCCAGAACAAGATTTTGGAGGGCCTAGAAAAACTTCGGCACCTGGACTTCCTACGCTACCCTGTGGCCACACAAAAGGACCTGGCTGCTGGGGCTGTGCCTGCCAACCTCAAACCCAGCAAAATAAAACAGCGGGCTGACAGCAAGGAGAGCCTCAAGGCCACTACTAAGACAGCAGTGAGCAAGCTGGCCAAACGGGAGGAAGTGGCTGAAGAGGGAGCCAAGGAGGCCCGCTCAGAACTGGCCAAGGAGTTAGCCAAGACAGAGAAGAAGGTAAAGGAATTATCTGAAAAGCCCCCAGAGAAGCCTGCCAAACCTGAAAGGGTGAGGACAGAGTCGAGCGAGGTATTAAAGGCAGAGAAGCGAAAGCTGATCAAAGACAAGGTGGGGAAGAAGCACCTGAAAGAAAAAATATCAAAGCTGGAAGAGAAAAAGGACAAAGAGAAAAAGGAGATCAAGAAGGAGAGGAAGGAGCTCAAGAAAGATGAAGGAAGGAAGGAGGAGAAGAAGGATGCCAAGAAGGAGGAGAAGAGGAAAGATATCAAACCTGAGGTCAAGAAGATTTCCAAGCCAGACCTGAAGCCCTTTACCCCTGAGGTACGTAAGACCCTCTATAAAGCCAAGGCTCCTGGCAGAGTCAAGATGGACAAGACCCGGGCTGCCCGGGGGGAGAAGGAGCTGTCTTCTGAGCCCCGGACACCTCCAGCCCAGAAGGGGGCTGTACCACTTCCAACAGTCAGTGGGCCCAGGGAGCTGGCCCTGTCTTCACCAGAGGACCTCACACAGGACTTTGAGGAGATGAAGCGTGAGGAGAGGAGGTTACTGGCTGAACAAAGGGATATAGGACTAGGAGAGAAACCTCTCCTTGCAGACACTGCACATGAGGGACTTCCAAGCACAGTTGCCCAGGGGACATTACCCTCTGTCCCAGGGATGGAACAAGAAGAGCCTGTGATAAAAGAGAAAGAAGTTGTACCAAACATCCCTGAGGAACAAGGCAGCAAGGATAGAAGCACAAACTTTGGGGCTGAAACAGAGAAAGAGAAAGATACCTGGGAAGAAAAGAAACAGAAGGAAGCAGAAAGGCTCCCTGATAGAACAGAAGCCAGAGAGGAAAGTGAACCTGAGGTAAAGGAGGATGTGATAGAGAAGGCTGAATTAGAAGAAATGGAGGAATTACACCCTTCAGAGGAAGAGGAAGAGGAAGAGACAAAGGCTGAGAGTTTTTACCAAAAACATATGCAGGAAGCTTTGAAGGTAACTCCAAGGGTCAGGGAGGCTCTTGGGGGCCGGGAACTGGGACTCCAGGGCAAGGCTCCTGAGAAGGAGACCTCATCATTCCTAAGCAACTTGACCACACCTGCAGGAGCCACTGAGCATGTCTCTTACATCCAGGATGAGACAATCCCTGGTTACTCAGAGACGGAGCAGACCATCTCAGATGAGGAGATCCATGATGAGCCGGAGGAGCGCCCAGCTCCTCCTAGATTTCCTACAAATGCATATGATCTCCCTGGGCCTGAAGATCCTGGTCCCTTTGAGGTTAGTCAGCCTGCAGACAGTGTTGTTCCTGTCACCTCCAGCAAAGGCTATGGAGCACCAGAGACTGAACTCACCTACCCCCCCAACATAGTGGCTGCCCCTTTGGCTGAAGAGGAGCATGTGTCCTCCGCTACCTCAATCACTGAGTGTGACAAGCTTTCTTCCTTTGCCACATCTGTGGCTGAGGACCAGTCTGTGGCTTCACTCACAGCTCCCCAGACAGAGGAGACAGGCAAGAGTTCCCTACTGCTTGACACAGTCACAAGCATCCCGTCATCCCGCACTGAAGCCACTCAGGGCTTGGATTATGTGCCATCAGCTGGTACCATCTCACCCACCTCCTCACTGGAAGAAGACAAGGGCTTTAAATCACCACCTTGTGAGGATTTCTCTGTGACTGGAGAGTCAGAGAAGAGAGGAGAGATTGTAGGGAGAGGCTTGCCTGGAGAAAGAGTTGTGGAAAAGGAAGAGGAGGCCACAAATGTACAGATATCTGAGAAACTTCACAGTCAGTATGGAGCCCCAATGTTTGGTGCTCCTGGGCACACCCTATATCCAGGGGAACCAGCCCTCGGAGAATTAGAGGAGCGCTGCCTCAGTCCAGATGACAGCACAGTGAAGATGGCCTCTCCTCCACCATCTGGCCCACCCAGTGCTACCCACACGCCCTTTCATCAGTCCCCAGTAGAAGAAAAGTCTGAGCCCCAAGACTTTCAGGAAGCAGGCTCCTGGGGAGACATGAGGCACACACCAGGTGTAGGCAAGGAAGATGCTGTACAGGAGACAATCAAGCCAGGGCCTAAAGAGGACACACTAGAGAAGAGAGAAAAGGTGCTTCCTCCCAGGAGCCCCCAAGCTCGGGAAGCTGCCATCAGCATTGTTGGGCAACATACAGGCTACACTCTCCAACTATTGCCAGAACAGGATAAAGCAATGGTCTTTGAGACTGTGGAGGCACGAGAGTCCATGGGCACAATTCTGGGAACAGAAGCCCTTCTGAAAGATTTGAAGACATCACTCCAAGCACCTGGTGAACCTCAGAAAGATGAGATGCTCCAATTTCCTGACCAAAGCCTCTCCCCTGATGATGCAGAGTCCCTCTCTGTCCTCAGCGTGGTCTCTCCAGACATTGCCAACCAGGAAGCACCCAGGTCTCCTTATGGCCTAACAGAGCAGCACTTACACAAAGACCTTTGGCCACAAGTATCTCCAGAAGACACCCGGTCACTTTCTTTCTCAGAAGAGAGTCCCAGCAAGGAGACCTCTCTGGATATCTCTTCTAAGCAGCTATCTCCAGAAAATCTTGGTACTCTCCAGTTTGGGGAACTAAGCCTTGGAAAGGAAGAAAAGGGGCCTCTGATGCAAGCTGAGGACACTTCTCAGCACTTAGCCCCTGTGTCTGTTCCAGGACCCCGTGCAGCCACAGTGTCTCCTCCCACACAAGGGAACACTGGATACTCTGCACAGACAGACATCACAGATGAGAGCCCTGATGGAAAATTACCTTCTAGCTCTTTTTCTCACTCCACACTGCTGGGAAATGGGAAGCACTCACCTGAAGTGATCACAAGCCCTGGTGAACACATTCTAACACCTGATAGCTCCCTCACCAAGAGTCCCGAGTCTTTGCCAAGCCTTGCCATGGAAGACATTGCCATGAAGTGGGAAGGTCAAGTTCCAGAATTGAAAGACAGAACCCCAGAGAAGAAGGACAAAGGACCTGACCCAAAGGATGAAGTCCTACAGCAGAAGGGCAAACCTCTGGAGCAGAAGGATACAGCCATCAATCAGAAAAGTGAGGCTCTGGAAGAAAAGAACAAGGTTATGGAACAGCAGGATAAGGCTTTAGAACAAAAAGTCAGAGACTTAGGACAAAGGGACTCAGCCCTGGAAAGGAAAGACAAGACCAGAGAACCAAAAGACAAAGATTTAGAACAAAAAGACAGAGACTTAGAACCAAAAGACAGAGTTCCAGAGGACAAGGTCTTTGAACTGAAGGGCAAGGCCTTAGAACAGACAGACAAGATCCCTGAACAGAGGGTCAAGGATCAGGAACAGAAGGACAAAGCCTTGGAACAGAAGGATCAGGCCTTAGAACAAAAATACTGGGCTTTAGGACAGAAGGATGAAGACCTGGAACAAAACAATAAGGCTCTTAAGCAGAAAGATAAGGCTCTGGAAGAGGACAAAACTCAAGATCAGGGGAGCCCAACACAGGAGAAAACCATGAAACCAAAGGAGAAGATCCTAGAGGAAAAATCTTCAGAAAAAGTTGAAGCTGTGAAACAGAAGGATGAAGCTCTGCTGGAAAAGACCAAAGTTCTGGAGCTGGAAGAGAGCCCAGTGCAGGAGGACAAGGCCCTGGAGCAGGAAAAGAAGTACTGGATGGAGCAGGACGTAGTCCAGGAGTGGAGAGAAACATCTTCAACCGGAGGGGAGCCAGTTGGAGAACAGAAAGAATTTACCCGGACATGGGAGGACACATCATCTGAGCAGGAGGACAGGTACTGGAGGGGCAGAGAGGATGTAGCCCTGGAACAGGACACATACTGGAGGGAGCTGAGCTGTGAGCGCAAAGTCTGGTTCCCACATGAGCTGGATGGCCAGGGGGTCCAGCCACGGTACACAGAGGAGCGGGAGAGCACTTTCCTTGACGAGGGGCCAGATGATGAGCAAGAAGTGCCCCCCTTGGAGCATATGCCCCAGAGCCCATGGGCCTCAGACTTCAAGGGTTTCCAGGAGCCCTCATCGCAGAAAGGGCTGGAGGTAGAGCGGTGGCTTGCTGAGTCACCAGTTGGGCTGCCACCAGAGGAAGAAGACAAGCTTACCCGCTCCCCTTTTGAGATCATCTCTCCTCCGGCTTCCCCACCTGAGATGGTTGGACAGAGGGTTCCTCTGGCCCCAGGACCAGAGACCCCTGTCCCAGAGCCTAAGACTATGCCACCCGTAAAGAAAGAACCCACTACCCACTCATGGCTGGCTGAGATCCCACCGTGGGTGCCCAAGGACAGACCCCTGCCACCTGCACCTCTCTCCCCAGCGCCAGCTCCCCCAACACCTGTCCCTGAGCCACACACTCCTGCACCCTTCTCCTGGGGCACTGCCGAGTATGACAGTGTGGTGGCTGCAGTGCAGGAGGGGGCAGCTGAATTGGAAGGTGGGCCATACTCCCCCCTTGGGAAGGACTACCGCAAGGCTGAAGGGCAAGGAGAAGAAGAAAATCAGGCCAGGGCTCCTGACAGCAGCTCCTGCAGCTCAAAGGTCCCAGAGGCCAGCAAGAGCCATGCTACCAAGGGGCCTGAGCAGACAGAGCCAGAGCAGAGAGAGCCCACGCCTTATCCTGATGAGAGAAGCTTTCAGTACGCGGATATATATGAGCAGATGATGCTTACCGGGATCGCCCCTGCATGCCCCACTAGGGAACCTCCTCTTGGAGCAGCTGGGGATTGGCCCCCACACATCTCAATCAAGGAGGAGGCTGCTGGCCGAAACACATCAGCAGAGAAGGAGCTTTCATCTCCTGTTTCACCCAAGAGCCTCCAATTCGACACCCCATCTTTCAGCTATGCAGCTCTGGCGGGACCCACCGTACCACCTAGGCAGGAGCCTGATGCAGGGCCAAGTGTGGAGCCCAGCCTCACCCCCCCTGAATTACCCCCCCGTGCTCCTATCTCTCTGAGTAAAGGCCCAAGCCCCCATCTTAATGGTAATGTCCTGAGCTGTAGCCCAGATAGGAAAACCCCATCCCCCAAGGAATCAGGCCAGAGTCCCTGGGACGACAGCACTAGTGACTCAGAGCTAGAGAAGGGGGCTCTGGAACAGCCAGAGAAAGAGGCCCAGTCCCCAAGTCCCCCCCACCCCATCCCTGCAGGGCTTCCTAAACTGTGGCCTGAAAGTGAGGCAGGTACCAGTTCTTCCTCAAACTCACACCAGGGTCCTGCCCCACCCAGCCTGGACTTCCCTGCTTCAGCCTTTGGTTTCTCCTCATTGCAGCCAGCTCCTCCACAGCTGCCCTCTCCAGCTGAACCACGCTCGGCACCCTGTGGCTCCCTTGCCTTCTCTGGGGACCGAGCTCTGGCTCTGGCCCCAGGGCCCCCCACCAGAGCCCGGCATGATGAGTATCTAGAAGTGACCAAGGCCCCCAGCCTGGACTCCTCACTGCCCCAGCTCCCCTCACCCAGCTCTCCTGGGGCCCCTCTCCTCTCTAGTCTGCCACGACCTGCCTCACCAGCCCTGTCTGAAGGCTCCTCCTCTGAAGCCACCACACCTGTGATTTCAAGTGTGGCCGAGCGCTTCCCTCCCGGCCTGGAGGCTGCAGAACAGGGGTGTGCAGAGATGGTCCCAGGAATGAAAGCAACTGCCCACAGCCTTTGGGACCTTACTCCTTTGAGCCCAGCACCTCCAGCTTCACTGGACTTGGCCCCAGCTCCAGCTCCAAACTTGCCTAGAGACATGTTTGATGGCACCCTGCCCTGCCGCCTGGAGTGCTCAGTGGCAGCCACCAAGAAGCCAAACTCCTTCCAGGATCTCTCTGGAGATTATGCCACCAATGGTCCAACTGAAACCAGCCCCAACACCCCAGGCCTTGCCCCAGCCAAGGATGAGAAAAAAGAGGCTGAGGGCTGCCCTGCCTGGGAACGTGGGGCCTGGCCTGAGGGAGCTGAGAGGAGCTCCAGGCCTGACAGTTTGCTCTCCCCTGAGCAGCCACTGTGTCCTGGAGGGACCTCTGGTGGCCCATCTAGAAGTGGCTCCCCTAAGATGGAGGCTGGGCCCCAGGGATGTGCCTCTGAGCCCCGGCCTCACTGTGGGGAGCTCTCCCCATCCTTCCTGAACCCACCTCTGCCCCAATCCACAAATGACAGTGACCTCTCAACTGAGGAAGCTCAGCTGGTAGGGAGAGGGGGGAGGCGCCAGGTGGGGGGCCCATGTCCTGTGGCAGATGAGACACCCCCGACGTCAGTCAGCGACTCAGGCTCCTCACAGTCAGATTCTGACGTTCCACCAGAAACTGAGGAGTGTCCATCCATTACAGCTGAGGCAGCCCTCGACTCAGATGAAGATGGGGACTTCCTGCCTGTGGACAAAGCTGGGGGGGTCAGTGGAATGCACCATCCCAGGCCTGGCCATGACCCACCTCCACTCCCTCAGCCAGATCCTCACCCACCCCCTCCCCGTCCCGATGTGTGCATGGCTGATCCTGAGGGGCTCAGCTCAGAGTCTGGGAGGGTAGAGAGGCTACGGGAAAAGGAGAAGGCACAGGGGAGAGTAGGGCGCAGAGCCCCAGGCCGGGCCAAGCCAGCATCTCCTGCGCGGCGTCTGGATCTTCGGGGAAAACGCTCACCCACTCCTGGTAAAGGGCCTGCAGATCGAGCATCCCGGGTCCCACCCCGGCCACGTAGCACTCCAAGCCAGGTCACCCCAGCAGACGAAAAGGATGGACACAGCCCCATGTCCAAAGGCCTAGTCAACGGACTCAAGGCAGGACCAAGTAAGTATGATGTGAACAGGAGAGATTGTGGATTGGGGCTGGGTGTGGCTGGTCTAAGGCTCCAGGAGTGGGAGGAAGGGAAAGAAGGTTGCCAAAAGCAGTTTACTTTCCCTCTACAATGAGTCCTGGCTTGTCTCTACAGTGGCCTTGGGTTCCAAGGGCGGCTCTGGTCCCCCTGTATATGTGGATCTCGCCTACATCCCGAATCATTGCAGTGGCAAGACTGCTGATCTTGACTTCTTCCGACGAGTGCGTGCATCCTACTATGTGGTCAGTGGGAATGACCCTGCCAATGGCGAGCCAAGCCGGGCTGTGCTGGATGCCCTGCTGGAGGGCAAGGCCCAATGGGGGGAGAATCTTCAGGTGAGTGACAAGAGATGCCACAGAGGTAGTATGGTCAAAGCTTACTCAGAGGCAATAATGGGGCACAGTCTTTATTCATAAAAGGACTGAGCCCTTACTATGGGCAGTTTCCTGGACCCTCAGGTATCCCATCCCCCTCACATACGCTCCCTTCATATTATCACATCAGGCATGTCTTATCTCCCTCCTAGGTGACTTTGATCCCTACTCATGACACGGAGGTAACTCGTGAGTGGTACCAGCAGACTCATGAGCAGCAGCAGCAACTGAACGTCCTGGTCCTGGCTAGCAGCAGCACTGTGGTCATGCAGGATGAGTCCTTCCCAGCCTGCAAGATTGAGTTCTGAAAAAAACCACTCTCCCTTCCCCAAGGATTTGCTCCCCCAGCTCCCTTAGAGAATGGCTACTGCTGAGTCTTTGGGGTTTGGGGACATGGGAGCTGGGGAAGGAGAGGGTGGGGGACAGGATGTCTTGTGGGAACTTGGGCTGGGCTAAATGGGAGGGGTTATCCCTTCCCCTCATCCATACTTGAGAGGAGTCTCAAAACCAAAGGTAACAGAATAGGGAGAGGGTACAAAATTAGGATAGGAGGTCATCTGATGCCTGAGAACTCTGGAGTGACACCTCTCCTAGCACTGCCAAATGCTGGTATTGCATGGGGATTAAGGATGAATCTGAGAGTGCAACCTCCCCCCTCATGTAAGGAGATCATATCTGCAACCCCAGGGACCTCTTTATCTCTATTTATTTAGCATCCCAAGAATTTCCAATAGTAACTTATGTGACCTGGGGTCAGGATACTGTCAGATGCCTAGAGCTGCACCCTTCACTTCCCATCCCCTTACCCACCAGGGTCTGTGTTCCAGCAGAGGTCTGGGGGTACACTGCTGCTACACTGTCCCACTACTTCCCTCCGTATCTGACTGTCTAAACCCAAAACTTGAAGCACTTGACTAACAGACTGGTGAGAGAAGAAAAGAGCTTATCCTCCCAGTCCCTGCTTCATACCATTCACATCCCAGAGTTGTGCCCAGACCAGGCCTACTGGGCAGCACAAAGGGGCAAGGAGAGCCCAGCTCCAAACCCAGATTTTCCAAGCTCCCTGACCTATTGAAGTTTTCACCTATCCATTCCAATGATCCTGATCCCTTCTCATCTTCTGCTTGGCTTTTCTGCATGTGGTCATCTACTGTGGCCTGGTGTGTAATGGGTTAAAAATAAGCTACTGCTTCATATCCCAACATTTGACACCTCAGCAATGTGTGACTCCCCCAACATTCCACTATGCCATCCTGCAGCTGAAATGGGAACGCTGGCTGCCTTTTCAGCCCCATACATACTCTTAGGATCTGGGAGGTGGAGGTCATGCCAGAAGACTTGGGGGAAAGGAGAGGGAGGAAGGAAAGGGAGAGGAAGCTGAGCTAAAAAGTTTAACTCCTACTAAGTGAGATGAGCACAGGCTGAAAATACCATCTCAGGAGAGGACCTCACCCCAAGCAAGCCAATGAGCAGCCTTGCCAGACTATTGCTGGACTGAGGAATCCAGACGTTCTTCAGGACTCAGCTTCTCTGCCAAATGACTGTGTGGAAACCAAAATGAGCCTGCCTGTGTCCTTCCTAGCTCCCACCCAACCCGTGCTGCTGTGCTCTGCTTCTCCCCACACTTCCCTGCTGTAGTTCCCAGCTGCTGTAACAGAGCCGCCTTCAATTCTAACAATAAATCAAGTTCATTACAAATGCTATAGTGCTGCTTAGGGTTTTTCTGACTCCACATATTGCTTAGTTGCTGGGCTCTGGCTTCTCTGCTTCTCTAAGCATAGTCATTTTTCTCAATGTCTTTGATAACTTGAAGCAATTCCAGGACCCAGGGAAGCCAGAGAACATAGGGTGTGTTGAGGGAGAAAAGGATATGAGGGAACCAGCATAATTCCTGAAAATGGGTGACAGTACCTGAACATTTGGTTTGGGGAAGGAAGAGGGCTCGGCATCTTCATGAGGTCAAGAGCTGAGAACCAAATAACCAGATACGTTAGGATAACACCAAAGAGGTAAGGAGTTGAGGGGACCTAAGAGACCCAGAGCTTATTGAGGTTGTAAACACCTCTCACTTACGCAGTCAGGATTTTCATGGAGTAAAATGTTGGATTTCCCCCTTACAGTGAAACCCTTTATATGTCCTGGGTATGTAAGAAGAGGCCAAGTTGTGAATGTGAATATATGGGTAGGGGGATATTCCAGCCCTCCTAGTGTTCTGGGCTCTCCTGATGGAAAGATGTCAAGGGATTAAACAGAGTATAACCTCTTTATGTTAATTCCTGACACTCAAAAGCATCGGTAGAAAAACGTAAGACCGTGATTCCAAGGAGCTGGTGAAAAGGCATCGTGTACCCTCTGGTGTTTCACAGAGACAGAACCTCTCTCCCCCACAACACCACTCACTTCAGACATTTTGGGATAGCGGGTGGATTGGCATAGGGACCTCCTGGGATGTCTGATCTGCATATTTTTATAGCCTGTTCCTGCTCAACTACAAAGGCTTTTGACTGGTTCAGATTCAGTTACATACCTGATTGACTTAGTCACATTCATTCTTGAGTTCACAATGATATCACCACCTCTACCATTCTCATTACTTCATATTTATTGAGCACTCATAATGTTCCAGCCCCCCACTCTAATGACAGCATTACCCCTCTTACCCACCCTCATTCCCATCCCCAGATCTTTGGGATTAGCTTCATAATCACACCTGGCCCTAAAGACACAATGATATAAGGACAAACCTCTTGGAAATTCTAGAGTGTTTGTTCTTTGGCCAGTCTGTCCCTGGCACTACTATATATATATATATATATATATATATATATATATATACACACATATATATATACATATATATATATATATACATATATATATATATATTCTTTGCTCATGTCTGTACAATATTTATCTCTGCTGATTGCTTAAAAATAGAACCTGATTTTCTCTACTACAGCATCTTCTAAGCCAAAAAGTCCCACAACAAAAGAGGCCTCGCTTCACAGATTGGTCAAGAACCCCAAAAGCATTTTTTAAGTAGTTATTCTGAAGTTTTCACAGCAATCTAATACCTATTTTTCCATAGAGCTATTGCCCTCTTCACAGGACAGGGGCAGAGAGGGCACTTGGGGATGATATGGAAATACCCATAAGCCCAATCTAAAGATTAGTGGCCATGATGGATGTTTGTTTAGTAAGGGGACTCTTTTTCCCAGACATTTCAGACAGCCATCCTGGGCCCATCTGAGGAGTGCTAGCCAAGACAAGAGTCCCCCTGAATGCACATATGGTCTAAAGGACTTTGAGACATTGTGAATATTTCCTCAGAAAAGTGAAGACCTTGGAATCCCCTTTTGCACTTGTTGTCCCGGGATGGTGTCTTTAGCAGTTAAGAGGCATTTCCTTTAACAATCTGGAATTTCCTGGGATGCTCAGAGGAGGCTGGGTAATGATAGACCAGCCCACCCCTTAAAGGAAATCCTATTCAAATCTAATGGCTTGGTGAGGAGTCAATGGCTGCTTTGAACATGAAATGGGCCCCTCACCAAGCCCTGCTCCAGCTCAGATATGCTTCATGACAAGAGGACTGCTTCCTCAGACACCTCTGCTAAGATCCAAGGCCTTATGCTGGCAGGTGAGTTAGCCAACAGAAAAAGTTGCTAGCTCAAATGGCTGGTATATTATAACACCATCAATGAGAAAATGATTAATCACATGTTGCTGGTGGAAGGGATAAGTTTTGGTCATGGGCTAGAGACTGGCTCTGAGTGAGGGTTTGGATCACTAGATGGACACTGGGCTTGGGGAACATCCTCTCCAGGCAGCTGGTCAATGACCTCAGGGACCAGCCAGGACTGCTGATTAACCTCCTCAGGACCCTCCTGGACCTGTAGATCACCCTCCTCAGGGAAGTCTTGGGGTGGTGTATCAACCTCAGGGATATCCTGAGATAACAGATGGGTTGCAGGAGCTTCTTGGGCCAGTCTGTCAACCTTCAAAGAGAACTCCTGGCATAGTTGGCTGAGCTCCTCAGGGATCTCTTGGGCTGGCTTGCCAACTTCCACAAGGATTTCCTGGACCAGGCCACCAACCCCTTCAGGAAACCCATGGACCAGCCTGCCAACTTCCACAGAGACCTCTTGGCATGGCAGGCTGACCTCCTCAGGGTTCTCCTGGAAAAGCTTGCAAGCTTCCTCAGAGACTTTCTTGCACAGTTCGTTGATCTGAGTGACCTCCTGGCATGTCTGGTTAACATCATCATGGGTCTCCTTGCATGGTTGGCTGTTGTCAGGGACCTCCTGGCATGGCTGACTGACCTCTTCAGTGACCTCCTGGCATGGATGGCTAATGTCAGGGGCCTGATGACATGGCGGGCTGACTACCTCAGCAACTTCCTGGCACGGCTGGCTGGTTTCCACAGGTGGTTCCTGTGGGAACTGGTTTGGTTCAAAAGGCTTTTGCTCCCCGTCTATGAAGAGCTCTTGTGCTCCATTCCCAGGGATCTCCTGGCGCAGCCCAAGGCCTTGACATTCTTCAGCCATGTATGAACTTAGGGAGGGTTGATCACTGAAGCCAAATGGGCAATTACCATCCACTGCAGTAGGGGAGGAAGGACCAGCACTGGACACAGTGCTGGAAGGGCCACTGCTGTCTGTAAAGCAAAGTCAGAAGACGAAGTCAGGCAAGCTGGAAGAGAAGGCTTTACTCTATGTATGTAGCTCAAGTGCCAGATAGATGGCCTATATTACTCATATCTCAGGGAAAGAAAGTCTGAATTCTTTCTAAGTTATGCAGACTTCCAAGTTAGCCCAGCTCAGAAACTAGCTCTGGCCTAACATATACTATAGGAGTAGCACTAAGGTACATCTAAGACTTCAGGAGAAAGTGCTGAGACCCACTTCATCCAGTTCTTTCACCAATGTACCCCTATCCAAATTTCAAATTCTCTTGATCCCTCATTCATACTTTGAAAACATATGAATACTTTATTCCAGTGGCTCATAATTGGGGTTACATAGATACTCCAGAGATTCTAATTCTGTAGGTTTAGGGTAAAGGTGTGGGGTGGAGAGGGAGATGAAGGCAATATATTTTGTTGTAACACTCCCAATTAAGTTTGATGTACATCTTTGGTTAAGAATCATTTCTTTAAAGCAATCAACGTATTTCTGAGGCAGAGGTAATCATTGTTTATAACCCAAGGTACAAGTAAGCAGAAGAATGTAGAAAAACCTTGTGAATCAGAATAATAGAAAAGAAAATTATTTACTCAAAGATGGAAGAACCCCATGGAATCTCTAAATGGCAGCAGTTCTTAATTAACCTTTGTGGGGGGTGGGGGGTCACTGATTCCTCTGAAACTCTAATGAAAGTCATGAATTATTCTCCCAGAAAAATATACATGTGAATATTCATACTAATCTTTATATATGATTCCTGATGTTCATAAACTTTACCATGAAATCCATGCATGGATCCAAAGTTAAGATCTTCTAGGTACTGGGACATATGATGTTACAGGTTTGTAATATCATAAAAACCAATTTCCCAGATCCTGACATAGAGTCTTCAATTATACTGTGGGACAAGTCCTACCCCAACCTCTACTTCTTCATTAACCTCTAGTAGGGTATTAATCTACTTTTCCCTTTGTAAATATATTTATTGATGGTATTTTAACTTTATATTTAAAGCACTCTGACATTAATAATTATAGCTTTTAGAAAGAGGGGACATCTGAGTATCTTATAATCAGAGAGAATCTGGGAAAGTTGGCAAGCACAAGCATACAAAAGCTCAATCAGTCACTGAGTTTAAGTTATTCCAGTAACCTCTTTTCTGGAAGCATCACAGGAAGCATGCTTCAAGTAGAAAAAAAAAAAAGAGGAACATGGTTTTGTGCCAACGCAATTTAGGGCAGAGAGACAGACCCTGAAAATGCTTACCAATGAGGCTATACACCTGATACTGAGATTACAAAAAAAAAAAAAAAAAAAAAAAGCTGTAAGCTGAATTCACTCAAGGGTAGAAGTAGCCTTATACTCAGTTAGTGGCTTGATTCAGGCAAATAAAAGAGGTCAAACAGAAATATAAGCGGGAGAGGGATAAGAGGGGGGCACAGAACCATAAACACTATAGGAGACAGGTAAAAGAGACAATGACAAGGTGAGTATAGAATAATCTGAAATCCAGGGGGACAATTCTTGGTATTAGGAAGGAATTTTCTTCCGCATACTGTGTGCCAGAAGAAGGGCAAAATTTGACAACTATTTACCTCAATGCTGAAATATGAATCTTTGCTAACGTCCTATCCAAGTAAAATAGTGAAAGGCATGTTTGATTTGTGTTATTCCTTGGAGGCAGGATGAATAAAGAAAGGATTTTCCATCACTGGTGTCTCTGGCCCTGATTATTACAGATATCTCCCCCTCCCTACTGTTACTCTAAGGATTCCTTGCGGTCACTGTTCACAAGGATAATTAGTGATAGGCTAGAGATGATAAAGAAGAGATGGAGAAAAGCATCACCTCAACTGAGAACAGACAACTTGAGAAAAAAGTTGAAAGTAGTAGCAGATTTTAGTTTTCTTCCCCCAGCTTTTCTATATATTCAGGTGTCCTTCTAAGTCACCTGCACTTCAAGGAAGCTGTAGAAACCAAGTGGGGATCTGAGAAGAATGAAGTCTCCATCCTGTCTTCCCTAAAGGACCCTCTGCTCCACTGTCTTTTAGGAGCCTCCTCAATGAGATAGAGGGTTGTAGGTGGCAGAGGTGATAAGACAGTAAACAGAGGCAGATGAAACTGCTTCCTTAACTGTATTCCTGGTCTTTCAACTCTCATCTTGGTTTCCCTCAAGGGACAGATTTCTCACTCACCAATTCCTCCATCCCTCTTGACCTTTGTCTAGGCAGTTCCAAAGGATTACTTACACCAAGGGGGCTTCTCAGAGCGCTGCCGGATTTGCATGGTAGGTGAATGAAGAGTACGGGGTGGGGAAAATGTGCCATCTGAGGCCTGGTTGCTGTGCATAAACTCAAAGAGGTCTGGATAGGTGGGGGAGAGAGGGAAGGAAAAAAAGCATATGAAGAAGAATCCAAGTGCCACAGGTTCTCAACATAAGTAGAAACAATGTACATTTTCTCAGGCTGAGAAGAAGCAACCTTCACACAAACCATTTTTAATATTTTAAACTTTGTATAATGAATATTTTCAAATATATTTTTAAAAAGTCATTGAAAGACTAGTATGACCAATACTCATACACTCATCTATATTTAACACATTAACACATGTCAACATTTTGCCATACTTATTTCATCTATTTCTTGGTGCTGAAGTTCTCTAAAATAAATAATAGACATAATGAATACTTTAATATGCATTTCTAAATTATAAGGAGTTTCTCCTATTTAGCCATATACCACTAATAAACCTAACAAAATTAAAAAACAATACCCTAATATCATGTAATATCCAATCCATATTCAAATTTTCCCCTATTACTCCCAAAATTGCTTTTATAGTAAGGTCCAACATGAACCACACATGTTTGGACCTTACTATAAAAGGACCTTACTGTTCTAGATAGTGCCCTCCTACCCATTTATTTTTTTCATAGTAACTTTTTGAAAAGAACAGTCAGTTGTCTCACAGAATGTCATTTCCCACATTCTCGATTCATCTGATTGCTTCCTCATAAAATCATTTAACTCAATTCAATATCCCTTGTATTTCCTATAAACTGGAAGTTAGCTATAAAAGGCATCGATTATTCAGTTTAAATCACTTTGCCAATACCTATGTAAATTATATTACACTAGAGGCCCGATGCACGAAATTCATGCAAGAGTAGGCCTTCCTTCCCCTGGCACCTGGGACCTGGGCTTCCCTTGCAGAGGGAGGCCCCACTCACCCGCTACAGCCCACCGGCTGGTGGCCTGGGCCTCCCTCTGGGGGGTGATCACGGGGCGATGGTCGGGCCCCCAACTAATCGCATCGCACCCGCCTTGGCTGGCTTGGCACCGTGGGTGTCATAGCATGGTCCCGGATGGTTGTCCAGATGGTCGTTCCACTGTTCGGCTGATCGGTCAGTTTGCATATTATGCTTTTATTATATAGGATTATATTATATAGGGTTATATTATATTATATTATATTATATTATAGGCACATAATGTTTCATTGTCCTACTAAATAAGACTAAATTTACTAATTGGGTTAAAGTGGTGCCCATAAAAATCTCACCATTTTAAAGTTTCCCCCTTCTGATCAGAGGTGATCCTTTGACACCATGCAAACCCACCAACATTTTAGTATCCATTGATGGACCTTAATTATTTTATTAGGGATGTCAAGTGTTGATTTTCTAATTCTATCAATCCTTTTAACATTTATTACTTGGCATATTTTCTGTAAAGAAGAATGTTCCCTCTTCAACTGGGATTATTTGATTACACTGAACTGCAGCTGTTACTGAAAATATAGGATGTGTTTATTTCCCTTTAGTTTTCAGAGGAAAGAATTGGTGAAAAGTATTCTCCAATAGTTGCAGATGATAATTATTTTTTTAAGTATTTTTATTGATTTCAGAGAGGAAGGAAGAGAGAGAGAGAGAGAAACATCAATGATGAGAGAGAATCATTGATTGGCTGCCTCCTGCACAGTCCGAGCCCTCAACCCAGGCATGTGCCCTTGACCAAAATCGAACCTGGGACCCTTCAGTCCACAGGCTGATGCTCTATCCACTGAGCCACACCAGCTAGGGCAATTATTTTATTTTTCGTAAGATTCACTATGAGTTTGTGGCCTTTTACATATTCAGTGTACTTTAATTACTACAAATTATTATTTTTGTTGTTGTTATTAATCCTCAGCTGAGGATATTTTATCCACTAACTTTTTAGAGACAATGGAAGGGAGGGGGAGAGACAGAGAAAGTGAGGAAAAGACAGAGAGAGAGAGAGAGAGAGAGAGAAACATCAATGTTTGATTAAGCCTGCACCTCAGATATGTGCCCTTGATTGGGATCAAATCCAGGACCCTTCAGTCTGCAAGCCGATGCTCTAACCATTTAGCCAACCCAGCCAGGGCACAAATTATTTTTAATGCTAAAGTATTCCAGTTCTGGTCAGTGGGAGCCTCTTCAGGCTTGATTGCTTTTGTCTCAGGATCATCTTGTGCCTTCCTTGCCCTAGACATGCATTCTCAACAAAACTGGTTCTTGGTGAGAATGAAAATATTCTTAGATATTCTATTGATTTGTGTCCATCAAATGGCCACAATACATAAATAAATACACAGTATATCTATAGTATTAAAATTTTGTATGGTGGGGGTGACTAGGGGAAAAAAATGCCAAAAGAGGCTCAGAGTGGGGTGAGAGAGTGTGTGATTTTTTTTTTTTTTTTTTTTTTAGAAAGGCAAAAAAACACTCACTAGACCAAGAAGCAGTCATTTTCCCATGGGAATCCTGGTAGTGGTGAATGATATGTAGAGACCAAAATCTATATGCTAAGGGAGCTCATTGCTACTGCTGCTAATGCATAATGTTAAAAAGAGCACTAAAGAAGAACCTTAATTCATACTGTATTTTCAATTCAAATATAAAATGACAGCATTTAAAAAATCTTTTTTGAATTTATACTTGTATACCTTGAAAATCCTGGTTCCTAGTAATAAGTACATATTTACTTATCTTATTTGCATTATTCTATTATAAATATAGTTTTAAAATGGGACCAATATCACTAAAAATTAAACTACTGAATGAGGATTAAAATTATAGTTCTTTTTGTCCCACTAAAACAGTGGTTCTCAACCTTTCTAATGCTGCGACCCTTTAATACAGTTCCTCATGTTGTGGTGACCCCCAACCATGAAATTATTTTCGTTGCTACTTCATAACTGTAATTTTGCTACTGTTATGAATCCTAATGTAAATATCTGTGTTTTCTGATGGTCTTAGGCTCTACAGCAGCGGTTCTCAACCTAATGTCATGACCCACAGGTTAAGAAGCACTAGCAGGGTCGCCTAAGACCATCGGAAAACACAGATATTTACATTAGGATTCATAACAGTAGCAAAATTACAGTTATGAAGTAGCAACGAAAATAATTTCATGGTTGGGGGTCACCACAACATGAGGAACTGTATTAAAGGGTCGCGGCATTAGAAAGGTTGAGAACCACTGCACTACAGGATCTATAGTCAGAGTACAGTATTCTAAAGTTATTTTTCTTAGTCAGTCTAGCTAAAGGTTTGTCAATTTTATTGATTTTTTTCAAAGAACCAACTTTTGGTTTTGTTGATTCTTCCTATTGTTTATTTCCTTTATCTCTGTTTTAATCTTATTATTTTTCTTCTGCTAGTTTTGGTATTTTTTTGTTTTGTTTTGTTTTGCTTCAGAGAGGAAGGGAGAGGGAGAGAGAAATAGGAACATCAATGATGAGAGAGAATCATTGATCAGCTGCCTCCTGCATGCCCCACACTGGGGATTGAGTCTGCAACCCAGGCATGTGCCCTGACTAGGAATCAAACTGTGACCTCCTGGTTCATAGGTTGATGCTCAACCACTGAGCCACGCCGGCTGGGCAGCTTTGGGTTTAGTTTGCTCTTCCTTTTTCAGTTCCTAAGGTATAAAGTTAGATTTTTTATTTAAGGTCTTCCTTCCTCCCTCCTTCCCTCCCCCCCCCTTCCTCCCTCCCTCCCTCCTTCCCTCTCTCTCTTTAAAATATACTTTTATTGATTTTAGAAAGAGAAGAAGGGAGAGGGAGTGAGATAGAAACATTGATGAGAGAGAAACAGATCAGCTGCCTTCTGCATGCCCCCTACTGGGGATCGAGCCTGCAACCTAGGCATGTGCTCTGAGTAGGAACTGAACCCGTGGCCTCTTGGTGCACTCAACCAACTGAGACACATCAGCTGGGCTGGGCTCTTTCTTCGTCTCCCTTTTTTTTTTTTTTTTTTGGTTAATCTTCACCCCAGGATATTTTTTTCCATTGATCATTAGACAGAGTAGAAGAGGGAGGGAGGGAGAGAGAGAAACATCGCTGTGAGAGAAACACATCAATTGGTTGCCTCCCATAGGCACACCCACCAGGGTTGGAGATCGAACCTACAACCCATGTATGTGCCCTTGACTGGGAATCGAACTCTCAACCCTGCAGTGCACAGGACAATGCTCTATCTACTGAGCAACACAGGCCAGGACGCTTTCTTCTTTTTTAAATGTAGGTGTTTACAGCTATAAATTCTCTCTTAGCACTGATTTGCTATATCCCATAACTTCTGATATGTTGCATTTTCATTTTAATTCATCTCAAATTATATTCTAATTTCTCCTTGTAATGGATCTCTGATCCTTAGCTTGTTTAGGAATATGTTGTTTAATTTCCACATATTTGTGAATTTTCCAACTTCCCTTCTATTATTGATTTCTAGCATCATTTCATTGTGATTGGAGAGGATATTTTGTATAATTTCAAAGAAGAATTATACATATAATTTCAATCTTTTAAAATTTATTTAGAATTCTTTTGTGGCCTACCATGTGGTTTATCCTGGAGACTATTCCATGTATACTTAAGAACAATCTGTATTACCCCAAAGGCAAAAGAAGAAAAAAAAAATAAATGAGATTATATCTAATTAAAAAGCTTATGCACAGCAAAAGAAACCCTCAAAAAAAAAAAAAAAGCAACCAACAGAATGGGAGAAGATATTTGCAAATAACAGCTCCAACAAGGGGTTAATATCCAAAATATAGAAAGAACTCATATGAATCAACACCATAAAAGCAAACATTCCAATTAAAAAATGGGCAGAGAACCTCAACACACACTTCTCTCACGAAGACATAGAAATTTGCCAACAGATATATGCAAAGATGCTCAAATTCACTAGCTACCACCTCACAACTGTTAGAGTACCTATTATTAACAAGCAAAGTAATAAGATGAAGAGGTTGTGGAGAATAAGGAACCCTCAGTCCCTGCTGGTGGAAATATAAATTGGTATAGCCACCATGGAAAACAGTATGAAGGCTCCTCAAAAAATTAACAATAGAGCCAGGCTGGTGTGGCTCAGTGGTTGAGTGTTGACCTATTTTGAGTGCCATATATGAGATGTGGGATTTGGGGTGCATATTCTTTCGTGGGTCTTTGTCCGTATGAAGTTTAAAGAATAAACTCGTGTACTAATAGATTTCTTTAATACAAATGTATAAGTTTATTGGAAGCATATACAAACTCCATCTGGGCAGGGTATCCCCAAAGGGAACCCCCCTCCCTCTCTCTAATGGGAAATATTTCAAAACATAAAAATCCTGCCTTGTGTCCCTTTGTCTCTAGTTTACATATGCTGTAGTTTTTTGTCTGAACATGACCTTTTTAAATTGGACTCTTTCCTTAATTTGGGACCCCCTTGTTTTCCTCATTGGTCATTCTGCTACATAGTATTAGTTTCAAAGCTCAAAGCCTATGTGGTACCCCCCACTTACTCTCCCCTTATCTTGTAACATTCCTCTATCCTTTCTGAAAATATGTTTCCTTCTTCCCAATATTCTGTGACTTTTATTTTTTGTGAATTTATGTCTTCCTCTCCCTTATTCTGTGGCATTTCTCTATCTTTCATATATCCATCTTATCTGTTCAGGTTGGAGTTGCTTTTGATCTACCTTATGGCTTTCTCCCAGTTGTGTTGGCCAGAGATATTTTATTACCCCTTATGGCTTTCCCAGCTGCTCAGGTCAGGGCTGTTTTTTATCTAATTTATGGCTGCTTTAATTTTTCAGGCCAAGATGCCTCTATCCTCTCTGGACCCCCCTTTCCTGTTTGCCTAATTAAACTAACTAGCTGACCCTTATCAGTATGGTTCGATTCCCAGTCAGGGCACATGCCCAGGTTATGGGCTCAATCCCCAGTAGGGGGCATGCAGGAGGCAGCTGATCAATGATTCATCATTGATATTCCTATCTCTCTCCTTCCTCTCTGAAATCAATAAAAACATATTTTTAAAAATTAACAATAGAGTTACCATAGCAACCCCTCTTCTGGGTATCTACCAAAAAAGTTGAAAACATTTATTTGCAAATATATATGTAACCCCTATGTTTTACTGCAGCATATTCACAGTGGCCAAGACATGAAAACAACTGAAGTATCCATCAATAGATGAGTGGATAAAGAATATGTGGTACATATATACAATGGAATACTATTCAGCCATAAAAAGATGAAATACTGTCATTTGCAACAACATGGATAGATCTTGAGAATATCATGCTAAGTGAAATAAGTCAGACAGAAAAAGTCAAGAACAATATAATTTCACTCATATGTGGGATATAAAACTAAAAGCAACAAATAAACAAACAAGAAAAATGAACAAAAACTCAAAAGACACAGACAACAGTATTAGAGGGAATGAGGGGTGGGGAGTACAGAAGGAGGGGTGTGGGGTAGTAAAGGATAAAGGGGGCCAAATATATGGTGACAGAAAAAGATTTGATTTTGTGTGGTAAACACACAATGCAATATGCAGATTATGTATTACAGAATTGTACACTTGAAACCTATAATAAAACCTAGTTTTATTAACCAATGTCACCCCAATCCTATATAATGAGAAGAATATGCTAATTACCTGATAAGCCTTGAAGCGTAATGACCAACTGCATAACAACCAGATCACAGATCTGCAGGAGGGTGAGGCAGTGAACTACAAGTGGGCAGTGAAAAGCTACAGGAGGGGGCAGGGCAGCAAGTTATGAGGGGGGAAACGGGGAGGGGGACGGGGGGAACTATAGGAGGGCAGGCAGTGGGTGGAGAGCTACAGGAGGGTGGCATAGAGCTACTGGTGCAAGGATTTGTGCGCAGGGCTACTAGTAAACTTAATAAAAAAAGAAGAATCTGCATTCTGCTCTTGTTGGGTGGAATGTTCTATAATGTCTGTTAGGTTTAGTTGCCTGATGGTGTTGTTCAAATTCTGTTTCCTTATTGATCGTCTGTCTATAGCTGCTTATCCCTTATTAAAAGTGGGATAGCCCTGGATACTGTGGCTCAGTTGGTTGGAGCATTGTATCATACACTGAAACATCATGGGTTCAATTCCAGGTTGGGATACATACCTAGGTTGCAAGTTTGATCCCTGGCTCTGATCGGGGCACATGGCAGGGGAAGGAAGAGTAGCTAATAGATGGTTCTCTCTCACATCAATGTTTATTTCTCTCCATTCCTCTCTCTCTAAAAAAAAAAAAAAATCAATGAACATGTCCTCCAGTGATGATTTAAAAAAAGTATTGAAGTCTCCAACTATTATTGTAGAACTATCTAGTTCTCCCTTCAGTTCTGTCAATGTTTACTATTTTGGGGCTCTGTTGTTTGGTAAGTGTTTATAATCAAATCTTCCTGATGAATTGACATTTATCAATATGTAATGACCTTCTCTGTCTCATAAAAAATTTTTTTAATATGTTTGTTTTGTTTTGATTTTTAATCCTCTCCTGAGGATATTTTTCCATTGATTTTAAATGTTATTTATTTATTTATTTATTTATTTATTTATTTATCTTTATTGATTAAGGTATTACCTATGTGTCCTTATCCCCCCACTGCCCCCCCGCCCACCCACTTATGCCCTCACCCCCCTGGTGTCTATGTCCCATTGGTTAGGCTTATATGCATGCATATAAGTCCTTTGGTCGATCTCTCCCCCTTACCCCTACCCTCCCCTACCTTCCCTCTGAGGTTTGACAGTCTGATTGATACTTCTCTGTCTCTAGATCTGTTTTTTTTGTTTTGTTTTTACCATTTTTTAAATTGTTTTAAGTATTACAAATAGTAGTACATATGTCTCCTTTTTTTTTTCCCCATTGATCTTCCCCCGACCTCCCCTACCCCCCAGTACATGCCTTCACCTGCCCACCCTCCCCCCCGCCCCAGTGTCTTGTATCCATTGGTTGTGTCTGGATCTGTTTTTGTTCATCAGTTTATGTTGTTCATTATATTCCACAAATGAGTGAAATCATGTGATATTTATCTTTCTCTGACTGGCTTATTTCGCTTAGCATAATGCTCTCCATTGATTTTTAGAGAGAATGAAAGAGAGAAAGACAGAGAGAAATATCAATGTGAGAGAAACACATTGATTGGTTGCCTTCAGCATGAGCCCTGACCAGGGCCCAGGCCAGGCAGGAGTCTGCAACTGAGCGTGCCCTTGACTAGAATGAAACCTGGGACTCATTGGTCTACAGGCTGACATTCTATCCATTTAGCCAAACTGGCTAGGGCTAAAATATGTTTTTATTAATATCAGAGAGGAAGGGAGAGGGAGAGAGAGGTAGAAACTTCAATGATGAGCCTGGCCAGCATGGCTCAGTGGTTGAGCAGCAACCTATGAACCAGGAGGTCACAGTTCGATTCCTGGTCAGGTACATGCCTGGGTTGCGAGCTCGATCCCCAGTGGGGGCATGCAGGAGGCAGCTGATCAGTGATTTTCTCTCATCATTGATGTTTCCTATCACTCTCTCCCTCTCCCTTTCATTCTCTGAATCAATAAAAAAATACTTTTTAAAAAAGAAAAGAAACATTAATGATGAGAGAGAATCATCGATTGGCTGCCCCTGCCCACCCCATGCTAGTGTGGGGACCAAGCCCACAACCTGGGCATGTGCCCTGATTGTGAACTGAACCATGACCTCCTGGTTCATAGGTTGATGCTCAACCACTGAGCCACACTTGGCCAGGCTGTCTCAAAATTTTTTACTTAAAGACTATTTTTTTCTGATATTACTATACCCTAGCTCTCACTTGGTTATTATTATTTTTTTAATATATTTTATTGATTTTTTACAGAGAGAAAGGGAGGATAGAAGAGTTAGAAACATTGATGAGAAACATTGATTAGCTGCCTCCTGCACAACCCCCACTGGGGATGCACCCACAACCAAGGTACATGCCCTTAATCGGAATTGAACCTGGGACCCTTCAGTCTATAGGCCTATGCTCTATCCACTGAGCCAACCCAGTCAGAGCTCACTTGGTTATTATTTGCATGAAATAAATCCTTTCACTTTCAACCCATTTGTGTCTTTGGGGTCTAAATTGAATCTCTCTCTCTCTCTCTGTTTTGTTAATCCTCACCCACAGATAATTTTCCATTGATTTTTAGAGAGTGGAAGGGATGGGGAGAGATAGAGAGACACATTGATTGGTTGCCTCCTGATGTACCCTGACTGGGGTTGGGGATCTGGCCCACGACTGAGGTACGTGCCCTAGATCTGAATTGAACCCTTCAGTCCACAGGCTGATGCTCTATCCACTGAGCTAAATTGAGTCTCCTATAAAAACATATGGTTGGATAATTTTTAAAAAAATCCATTCTGCCAATCTCTGCCTTTTGTTTAGAGAGTGTTATTCATTTACATTTAAAATAAATTACTGATAAGGAAGGACTTACTTCTGCCATTTTGCTATGCTTTTTGTATGTCATATAAATTATTTGTTCCTCATTTCCTCTATTATGGCCATGTGTTGTGTTTGATATTTTTGTAGCGAATCATTTTTTTAAAATATATTTTTATTGATTTCAGAGAGGAAGGGAGAGGGGGAGAGAGACATAGAAACATCCATGATGAGAGAGAATCATTGATAGGCTGCCTCTTGCAAGCCCCACACTGGGGAACAAGCCTGTAACCGAGGCATGTGCCCTTGACTGGAATCGAACCCGGGACCCTTCAGTCTGCAGGCCAACTGAGCCAAATCGGCTAGGGCTGTATCGAACCATTTTGATTCCCTTCTTATTTCCTTTTCTAGATAGGTTTTAGATATTTTCTTAGTGTTTACCATAGGGATTACATATAACATCCTAAATTTATAATAATCTTATTTGGATCGATAGCAATTTAGCTTCAATAACATACAAAAACTCTGCTCTTATAAAGCTCTGTCCCCACTTTATGTTGTTATTGTCACAAATTATATCTTTATATATTATATGCCCATTAACATAGACTTACAGTGATTTTGTATTGATTTGTGTGTTAATTCATATATGAAACAAAAAGAGGAGCTACAAATAAAAAAATACTATAATGCTGACTTTTATATTTACCAATGTAATTACCTTTACGAGAATTATTCTTTGTTATGACTTCAAGTTACTGTCTAGTGTCCTTTTATTTCAGCCTAAAAGCCTCCTTTTAGCATTTCTTGTAGTGCAGGTCTACTGGTGACAAACTCCCTCAGCTTTTGTCGACCTCAAAATGTTTTATTTTGTTTTTTATTGATTTTTTACAGAGAGGAAGGGAGAGGGATAGAGAATTAGAAACATCGATAAGAGAGTAACATCGATCAGCTGCCTCCTGCACACCCCCTACTGGGGATGTGCCCGCAACCCAGGTACATGCCCTTGACCAAATCGAACCTGGGACCCTTTAGTCCGCAGGCCAATGCTCTATCCATTGAGCCAAACCAGTTAGGGCGACCTCAAAATGTTTTAATTAATTCTTCATTTTTGAAGTTTTGCCAGATGTAGAATTCTTTGTTGATAGTGTTTTTTCTTCTGGCACTTTAAATACATCATCCCACTGCTCTCTGGCCTCTATGGTTTATTTTTCTTTTCAAATTTTTATTGTTGAAAGTACTACATATGTCCCTTCCCCGCCCCCCCCCCATTGACCCTTTCTAGCCTGCCCCTCCCCCTCCCCACCCTATGGTCTCTATAGTTTCTGATGAGAAATGGGTTGTTAATCTTACTAAGATCACTCCTACATGACAAGTTGCCTTTCTCTTGCTACTTTCAAGGTTTTTACAAAAATATGTTTTTATTGATTTTTAGAGATAGAGAGGAAGGGAGAGGGATAAAAATATAGAAACATCAATGAGAGAAACATCATTGATTGGCTGCCTCCTGTACACCCCCAACTAGGGATTGAGCCTGCAACCCGGGCATGTGCCTTGACTGGGAATCAAACTGATGACCTCTTGATTCCAGGGTTGACACTCAACCACTGAGACACAAGATTTTCTCACTCTAGCTGATTTTGCTCAATGGATAGAACATTGGCTACTAACTGAAGGGTCCTGGGTTCAATTCTGGTCAAGGGATTGTACCTCAGTTGCAGGCTCAATCCCCAGCTCTGGTTGGGGTATGTGCAGGAGGCAACCAGTCGATGTGTCTCTTTCACATCCAAGTTTCTCTCTCTCTGTCTCTCCCCTTCCCTTCCACTCTAAAAAATAAAAATAAAAAACAAATCCATGGAAAAATATCCTTGTTAATTGATCAACAAAAAATCAACCAAAACAAAATATTTTCTCTGTCTTTATCTTTTGCCAACTTGATTTGAATGTGTCACAGAGTAGCTCTCTTTGCATTTATCTTCCAACTACTAGGTTGCATATATTTGTATCTTTATCAAATTTGAGAAGTTTTCAGCCATTATTTCTTCAATTATTTTTTCTACCTTTTTTCTCTCTCTTCTTCTAGAACTCCCATTATGCATATGTTGGTATGTTTATGGTGTCCCACAAATCTCTTTGGCTTTGTTCATTTTTCTTCATTCTTTTCAATTTCTCCTCTTCAGACTGGATATTTTTCAAATGACCTATTTTAAGTTTGCTAATTCTTTCTTCTGCCTGCTAAAATCTTCTAAGAAATCCTTTAGCAAATTTGTCATTTCTGCTATACTTTACAGCCTCAGAATTTGTTTGGTTTCTTTTGTTATTTTCTATCACTTTAATGATATTCTCTATTTGTTGAGACACCTGATTTCCTTTAGTTCCCTGTCTGTCCCTGGTTTCCTTTCCTTATTTAAAATATTTGTCTAGTAAATCTAATATCTGTGTTTCCTCATACATTAATTTATTCTGTGAAAAGATCACACTGTCTTGTTTCTTTGCATATTATATGATTTTTTTGGTTGAAAAAAGGACATTTTTACTATTAGAATGTATTAACTCTGAAAATCAAATTACCCCTCTCCCCTCAGAGTTTCTTTTCATTGTTTGCTGTGGTCCACAGCTGTTTGTTTAGTGATTTTTAATTTTCTTTTTTTTTTTAAAGTATGTTTTTATTGATTTTTAGAGATAGAGGAAGGGAGAGGGACAAAGAGATAGAAACACCGATCGACTGCCTCCTGCATGCCTCCTACTGGGGATCAAGCTGCAACCTGGGATGTGCCCTAACTGGGAATTGAACCAGTGACCTCTTGGTTCATGGGTTGACACTCAACTACTGAGTCACACTGACTAGACTGTTTAGTGATTTTTCTAAACTATTTTTATAAAGTCTGTCTTCTTTGTCATGTGCAGTCTGTGAAATCTTTGTTCCTTTGGGTTTTGTTCAGCTAGGGCTTTGATAAGGGTTTCCTTGAATATAACAGGAACAAAAAGAGAGCGGGGGGCGGGGGGGGGGAAGAAAGAAAGGAGTAGAAGGGAGGAAAGGAGAGAGGAGTTCTCACAGTGTGTTTGCAGATTGGTTCTATGTTGAGGTATTCCTTCAACACTTAGCCAGACTATTTACAACATTGCCTTAGCCTTCACTCCCTGCTTGTGTTGAATCTAGAGTTAGGGTCTTCTCATGTATTTTATGCTCAGGTGTCCTTCCCCAGGCATGTGTATAGCTTTTCAAATTTACCAGTATATGTGGGTGCTTTTGAATGACTGATTTCCTAAAGAAACTCTCTCCCCAGGCTTTCCGTATGCCTATTGTTTGCCTCAACTATAATGTTTTGTCCCAGACATCATGTTCATTTGCCTTACAGTGTTTTCAAGTAATATCCTCTGCATAGCCACATTTATACACTGAGTTCCAAGTTAGGTGCAACAAAGGTAAATACCCTGTGTCAGTCCTTCAGGTAGCCTATACACAAATTAGAACGAACACAAGTCTTGGAGAATAAGGTCTATTCTGCTCCCTCTGGAACCATAGACTAGGGTCCCACACTGAGAGCATGGGTTGCCATGTTCACGACTGCTACCAAGGTGGGGACAGGAGCGGAGATGGTCAAGTAAAAGTACTGGAAAGCTTCCTGCTATTTTTAGGTTACCTCCTTCTTGATTCAGAATTTTCCTGCTGGTTGCAAACCTCTGACTATTTTCCAGAGTTCTGATAAAGTTGATTGTATCAATTTTTGCTTGATTTTTTTGGTGTTTCTGTAAAAAGAGAAGCCCTTGGAGCTACCTATTGCATGGTTTAATTTTTACATTTAGATCTCTGATCTATATGGAGTTTATACTGGTTGAGAGTTTATACAGCATGAAGTATAGATTCAATTTTAATATTTGCCAAATGAATATTCAATTGTCCCAACTCCATTTATTAAAAAAGTCTATCTTTCCCCCAGTATTTTGAAATGCTAACTTCATCTATTTCTAAATTTTCCACTTTGTTTGATTGCTCTCTATTCATATACCAAAATTACACTGTTTTTATTATAAAAGTTTTATATAATGTTTTAAAATCAAGGTTTTCTTGGCTATTCTTGCTTGTTTATTTTTCAATGAGAACTTCAGAATTGATTTGTCTGACTTTAGAAAACCAGCAGCACTTTATTGGGTCACACTAAATTTGTAAATTAACTTGGGAAGGAGTGATTTTTCTATTATTTTGAGTTGACCTACAATTAAACATCTTTTTTCCAAGTCTATTTTTGTATGTATTTGAAGTACCTATCTTTTTAATTTATTACTCATGTTCTAGAAAGCATGGGAATGAAGGCAGAGATAGGGATACAAAACAAGAGTATTCTCCATACCTGCAGATGCCTGTGCTTGGGCATCAGTGTGGCGCTGGCAGACTCCACTCAAGAATTCACTTACTTGACGCAGGGAAAGGGCATTATGCAGTGTTTCTAGGGGGTAGATGGTAGGCACCATGGAGCACCCTTCAAATCCTGTTAGAAAAGAGGTGGGCAAAGTCAATATTATTTCTGCCAGATATACCCCAACTGGCCAAGGAAGCATGGAGAGTCCCTGAGAGCCATCAGGAGAGTCGATGGCTTTTGGAGTGTGGGGAATCCAAGATTCTCATGAGAGGGAACTCTTTAGAGCCCCAACAGAAGTCTATTTCTATCACCTTCAGATTTCCTAAAAAGTCTATCTGCTAAGGCCTCCAGGTGAATCAAATCACCTCTCATCCTACCTATGGAGAGCCTACAATGTCCCATGGAAAAATAAACATCCCAATAGGGTAAACACCTACATTGCTCTTACATTTTCTGGGGGAATAAAACAAAAGTCCATAGGTAACGGGTGAAATTGTAGATCTAAATGAGGTTAGGGAGGTCATGGAGCTGGAAAGAAATAGCAGATTTCAGGGTTCATGTATAAGAGAACCAGATTAAGGTGGAGGGCATGTAATCTGAGAAGGGGTTCATGCAGATTTAGGATATGGGTAGAAAGGCTAGCATATTTGGAAGCAAGCTGGAGAGCATGCAATACATATGGAGCTCAGCCCAGGAAAATCACATGCATGAATAGGCTGGGGAATGGAAGTTCTTTCTTGGTCATTTCCATCACATCAAAGGTTCTCCCTTCTGTTCTCACTAGAAGACCCTAGACTTGCTAGGATTTTTTTTTTTTATCCCATCAGGAAAATGAGGAACCCCCCTTTGGAGAAATAATAAATACTGATTCTCTGCTCTGAACCCAATAATTCCAATGTAGGTCCACCACTCTAAGTAGGATACAGAGCAAACCTAAATGTATAATCCTAATCCCAGGACCTATTGAAAAAATTTCCCCATTGGAGAACCAAGAAGCACACATCCCAACCACTTTTTCAGTCCCCAATCTTTCCCATGCCTCCTCTATGTCTCCCTAAATGAACTAAGAGTAGGGAGGACAGCAGTATCTATGCAAGACGTAGTCTCCTGTTCACTAATGACTAAAACATAAAAAGAATTATACCTGATTATCTTCTAACCTCTGGCTCTTGTTTGCTTGTTTGCTTCAAGGATTCAACTGAGATCTCTGTGCCTCAATTTCCCCCTGTGTTCTAGTGGCAGGAGAGAAAGAGAGGTACAGTCTCTAGATCCTCAGAACGGGTAGAAAAATGTTTGGATTTGAAGATGGTGATAGTAGAAGTTATAGAGATAAGAACAGAATCCAGAGCAAGAAACTAACCCTGTACTGAATAGAATTGGGAACGGGTAGCATTAGGAGGCAGTGAGGAAGGAATGAGCAGCCAATGCTATAACTACCAGGCAGTCTGGCCCCAATCCCATCCAAGCAACTAAAATGCAAGTCACATAACCTTAGGGTAAATAAAAGAAAGGAATAAGTGGGCTCTCCTGCCAGAAGTGCAATAAGCAAAGCAGTCAGTCTCAGCCAGGGTAGTGGCAGCAGCCAGCTTGGTGGCAGGGGTACCGTAGAGGCACTCGGGGTCATCCTGGCCTGAGCGCAGCCAGTTCCGGAAGAGGCGCAGGTGGTAGGAGCACTGGTGCAGGTGATGCGCCAGCGTGGCATCCAAGGAGACTGGCTGGCCCCCTGGGCAGTCAGAGGAAAAACGGCGCAGCAACCGGACCACAGGGTGCTGGTCATCCAGCAGCTCTGCAGGGGGTAGGGGTACCACGGCAGGAAGCACAAAGATAAAGAAAGAGAAGAGGGAGAGACAATGAGGGGGGCACTGACTAGCACAAGCATTACTGGGAAGTGGAGCCACTCAGATCAAAAGTGAGCTGAGGAAGAAGCAGAGATGGTCAGAGCCACTGGGCATCTCTTGCAGGGAAGAAGAGGGTTGGCATCACACAGTAAGTCTAAAAGAAGGGGCTAGTGAGACCTCATCATACAGTAAGGCCCTCCCCTTTCTCATTGAGCATAATTCAGTCAGTGGCAGATGGAAGTCACATCATTCTGGACGGGGGTAAGCTGGCTTTGGAGTTCTGTGGGAGCCCTGACTAGAGGTCCAGTATCCCAGATCATTCTTGGACAAACTCCAGTAGGTCTCACTTCTCAGTCTAATATATTTATGAGATTGGGATAGAGATAAAAAGATTCAAAGTCATTCAGAGAAGAAGGTCAAGAATGGTATAGGGTTATCAAGGTAAAGTTTGAAGCTAAAAAGGCTCCTATGGGCTCAGGGCAGGCTCTCTGGACCAGACTCTAAGATAGCCACAGACAGCTAGCATAGGAGATTGGCAGGAAAGCCTATGTAAAACAGAGCATTTAAAAAATGGAATCAATATGTGAAAATGCTATTACTGGCTAATCATCCTTTACTCTTGTTCAAATATATAGACTCAAAAATGTTTGCATAAATCTCAGGACTTTGGAGATACTGTATCCATTACAGAAGCCAAAAGTTAGATAATTTTATATTTTCTTCCTACTGCTGGTGAGTCTAATTGCATTTTGTTCAGCTGGTCAGTGGAAAAGCTTCAGTCCTGAACCACTTATTATTTTATATGCTTGGCAAACTATGTGGATATATGTGATTCAGCTGCAAAAGGTTGAAGATAGTGAAATGCATGCAGAAGCCCCAGGAACAGTAGGGAAAAGATCCTGGGGAAAAGACATAGGGTCTTAAGACCTGATGATAGGATGTTGGTACAGCAAAGATAGGATCAAAGTAGCTGAGGATGACTGCTCAGAACTCCCAGACCAGAACTTGTTACATGGGGTGAGCCCATGAAACTATGGTTTCCAGAGACCTTAGTTTGAATGCCAGGAGAGTTTTCAGCTTTATTCAAGCACTAACTGTACCAATGGTTAGACAGTTGTGTGGGTCCCTAGGAAATAAATGGATGTGGCAAATATAATTGGTGTACTCTGACATTCTGGATAAGAGTGAGCCACAGTCTCTTGTCCAACATTAGTTTACTTTGGTGAGTTCAGTGTGCGGTTTAGTAATGGGCCATATTTGTATACTTGACGTAGTCAGGATGTGACCAAAGCTTATCAGGAATAGAGGCAATGAGGGCTGAGAGGTGTTCTCCCATCAAAGCAAGGAGACAGCATTCCCTTGCACTCTCTTCTAAAGCCAGGCCCAGTTTTTCCAGCTGTTATTTCAAAGCCAGACTTGTTGCCATGATGGGACAGTAGACTGGCACAATGTTGTGACTAATCTGCCATAAGCAATTGCAGGCAGCACGTCCACTCTGTAATTGCTCAGTCAGTCAAGCAAGATTTGGCCATGGGGTAGAGCTCTCATATTGTCCAGAGGGCCAAATTAAATCTAGATAATTTTCAGCAAGAGATATAATAGGTCTAAATTTCTCCTATTGCTAAGAATTAGATCCCAGATTCTGGTTCTCAAGCACTGTAGCCCCCAAGCTCAAGTATAAGAAGAACAAAGGCCAGAAGACCTTTGAGAAACTGTGCAGGGTGGTGGAAGAGATCTTGAATTTGTCCTCCTGCACTATACCTGAATTTTCCAGGACTTTCTTCCTCTCCTCCTTTCGGTAGAATTAATTCTTCTTTTTTTCAACTGATGAGGCTGCTAACCAAGGCTTCAGGGAATTAGAGGTATATAGGTTTGAGGATCTGCTTTATGAATTTGGATCCTTTCTGCTAGAGCCTAAGAATTAGGAGATCTATAATTTAACTCTGATTTCAGGGGCCCAAGTTCCTGGTATTATATTCTGTACCCTAAGAAACATGTCTCCATGTCCAAGTCCCAGGCTGTGAGGTTGGGGTTGGTACAGAGGTTCTACTCTGGAGAAGATGGTGGCACATGAAGGCCAGAAGAGCGTGAAGCTAAATGTTAAGGTACAGTCATGCCACTCTTAATAGAGAGCTCCTGTCACAGGCACAAATGGGAGCTTGGGTGGGGGTATAACAAGTATAAGCTAGTCAAGCTGGGGAGATTTCAGCAGTGCCTAGTGGAGATGCATGGCCTAACAAGGCTAAAATCTAGCAGCTGCCACTGGCTGAGGAACAGAGAGGACCAGTACCTGGAGGATTTTTCAGCCAGAAAGCCAGGCTAAGTTTACCTCCCTCAGAAAATCTTAGCACTTGGACAGAAGAAAACTATATATAACAAAACTAGATTTATCTTGAAGACAAGAGACACTGCACAGAAACTAAAGATATAAAGGATAGATTCCAGATTTAGCTTTCTGAGGTAGCACATGGGTTAGTGTGGTCTTTGTTAGCTTTCCACCATGGCGTCCCATGGTCAGGGCCAAAAGCTGCAGGTGATGGTGCAGCCCATCAACCTCATCTTCAGATACTTGCAAAACAGATCTCGGATTCAGGTATGGCTTTTTGAGCAAGTGTTTATGTGACAGAGGGCTGCATCATTGGTTTTGATGAATATATGAACCTCATATTAGATGATGTAGAAGAGATTCATTCTAAAAAAAAAAAGTCAAGAAAACATCTAGGTCGGATCATGCTAAAAGGAGATATTACTCTGTTCTAAAGTGTCTCCAACTCTAAATGACTAACAAAGTGAGAAATTGTTGAGAAGCAATTTGTGTCTTTTAGGTGTCCTTTGTTGGGAGTATAGTTAAACATTTATTAATAATATAAGGGTAACATTTATTACCCTTATATTATTGCCAGATGACAATAAATGCTGTAGAATTGTTTTTATTAAAAAATTTACATTGCTCAGTTGGTTGGAGCATCATCCGGTACACCAAAAGTGGTGGGTTCAATTCCTGGTCAAGGCACATACCCAGGTTGTGAGTTTGATCCCAGTCAGGGTACATATGGGAGGCAAACAATTGATGTTTCTCTCTCACATTGATGTTTCTCTCTTTCTCTTTCTCTTTCTCTTTCTCTTTCTCTTTCTCTTTCTCTTTCTCTCTCTCTTCTTCCCTCTCTCTAAAATAAATTTAAAAATATATAAAAGATAAAACAGGGTATAAGCCCTGGGGTTCTCCTGCCATACCCTACAAAGAGAGCATAGCCTTTCAGTTTTTGGTCTCCCATCTTAGTGTGGGTAGACCCAGTTCTTCAATATTCTTGAAATATTATTATATTATTTATTCCTAAATTCCTCTAGAATCCCAGTAGACATCTCAACTCATCACTTCAAGCTTGAGACAGCAGTGCTATAGGTAGGCTAGGGCTACATGGAAATCACATGTGAAAACTCAAGGTATAATGCTATTTCCTTTACCTACTATCTCCTACTCCTTTCTTTTTCTCTTTTTTCCCAGATTAATCTGAGCTCCTGTTTTCTACGCCCAGGCCCTAGGTTAGTAGTAACATAAAGCAGATGTCAGGAGCACAAGAACCACACCAACTACACATAATGGTAGGATACAGGAATATGGAGATGGGAAACTATATACTCAAGACCAATGTCCTTATAGGTAGGTTTGGGAGCTGGGAACTGCAGCATTGCTCCTGAGGAAAATAAACTAGGGATCCACTCCAACAAAAGAGTTGGAGAAAAAAATAGGAAGATAAAAATTACATAAGCTGAGTTCTAGGGTTGGGGCTGGAAAGAAATAAGGATAATATAGGAAATATTATTTTCTTCTTAAGATGGGGAACCATTATCATGTTTGTACAAAGCCCAGCAGTCATGTGATAGGGAAGAGAGAGGCTGAATGTTTTGGTGATGCTGCTGAAAAAAGTGACACAGTGGTGATGATGGAGACCATGGAAGTAATACCCTGAGTTGCTACAGGGATAGGGCAGCCAGGCTGCAGCCAAGGCTAAGGTTTGTCACACAAGGGATACGTCCCAAGAGGGACACTTAGTGAGTGTTTCATTCAGAGACAGCAGGGTGTTGACACAGTGGTAGGAGAGGAACAATCAGTGTCAGAACTCAGAGGTTAAGTGTCTGGAGGTGACATGGCGATGATGAATGACACTGAATCAGAAGCAAACGTACCGTTAGTCGGATGCTTTGCAAACGACACAGAAAATCGTTTTACGGCCGGGACAAACAAGAACTCTGGGGAGAAAAGACATCATGGGGATTATACCCACACCTGTCCCCATCCTCTGCTCTGGAATTTGCCAGTAATATACTCTATTCTATACAGTTAGTATATGACCTGCTCCCACCCCCACCTTTAGATTCCTGACTACCACATTTCAATTTTTTCCCCTTTGGTATCTCCTTAGGAATCCATGTGTCATCTCTACCACGATACAGCCCTATAAATAACTCTAATTTCACCACCACATCCTCTTTTTCATCATTTAGAAATAAAATATTTGTAGAAACTTTCATCCCTTCCCCCAATCTCTTTCCATATCATCTTTCCAGCCTTTGCTAAGCAACTTCCCCATCCCTGATTTCCAGTATTTTAATCAAGGCTCCACTACATTCTTCCTGATCATCCTCCTTTGTGCTTACTCTTATATACCAGAATCCAGGAAAGAATACAGAGGTGGAGTAAACTGATGTAGCAGGGCTGTATGTGGGAGATTATGAAGGGATAAGCATAAATAAGTAATACTTGTATGGTGAGAGAGAGTGCAAATGGAGGTGCATGAGGCCTTGGTTCCTTCTCCCCTCTATAATTGATTAATAAATTTGTTATAAGGCCAGCATCAATGCCATCTTAAGCATGAATAGTATTTGAACTGTGTCCTTGCTGGAGGACAAATGAAGAAAAGAGTTGCTCCCCCAAACCCACCCACATACCATCTCGATGCTTCAGACTGGCAGGTGGTAGCTTTTTGCCATGGCTGCGGGCGTAGTCCTGAAGATTCGGGGCGCTGGAGGAGCCACCCAGCACTGTGGTGCTGAATAGCCCTGTGCACTGTGAGCCTGCAAGGCCGGGAGTACATTAGTAGCCACGCAAAGCTGCAATTACCACATAGAAGTACACACAACGTCACATGACAACATCAAGATACACACACAGCCATTCGGAACCACCATCTTGTGGCTACTACACACAGCCACAAACAGCTTTCACTACTTTCATAGCTATACTGAGCAAGCAAAGTAGGGATTCTCCTGAAGATCTACATGGCTGATACAAGGGACCACTACAATGCAGGGTTAGTGATATTAGGGGACTCAAAGCTACTGAAAGAGGTAGACTGTGCTTTCCACATAGCTCTTAGGAATGCTAAAAGAATAGGAAATCACTCTATATATCCTTAGATTTGATTCCATGTTCCTTACTCTGGATATAAGGTTCAAAGAACCCAGATATCTAATCCCTTATAGGTCTAAAAGTAAAGAACTTTGATTGAAACTGGAGACTAAGTTTTCAGTGCTCAGCTCAAATCCCAAGTTCTTGTAAGTTCCAATTTTTCCTAAGTTTTTCATCTAACATTCCCTCCCTTCTATCTCCGTTTAGGCCTTTTTACCTTTCCCAAGAAAGAAAGTATGAGATTCACTGAATTTTTAAAGCTGAAAGGGACTCCAAAAATTATCCACTTCGACCTTCTGATTTTACAGATGAAGACACTGAGATTCAAAAGGGACCTCATTTGCTCAGGATCATACAGTTTGTTAGGAGCTAAGCTGGACTAGAATTCAGATCTCATGACTCTGAAGATCAACTGTGTTCAATTAGGGGGAAAAAAGTTATTTCATCAAGTAGAAACAGGTTGTTTCTGAAGTGAAGATGGACACAAATTGAAAGGCATGTGAAATGTCAGGTGATTATGTGTATGGTATGCCTACTATGTGCTGAGCACCCTACTAAGGAGGACCTAGTGAGCAGGAAACAACAAAAAAGATGATTTTCCCTGCTCTCAAAAGTTTGTCTTTTAAGCCCTATGCTCAAAATCAGACGTCCAAAGAAATCTAAGAGAACTCTATTGCCAATCAGAGAAGTAAATAACTTGAAAAATCTCTGAAACAAATAAATCAAGTCAGTCATTGTCCCAAATATCTGATCAAGAGTGGTATTGGGACTCATACCACCTTCTCCTACTATATATAGCCCATGAGGACAGAGTGGGAAGGAAGAGACAAGACTAACACCCAAGTTTGTGGCATTTGCCCCTCTACTTCTAAACCCATCTTGGACAAGACCCTGGGTTTGGCTTGAGAACTTAATATTCATAGGAAAGATGAATAAAGTAGGGAGGAGGTCAGTTTCTTTTGATCCCACAAAGCAGGGTCCATAGTTTCAGGGGTCCCAGAATTTTGGGGTCACCACATAAATTAAGAAAACTCAGATGGCTGATAATCTCCACCCTTGAATTCAGGACTGCTCTTCTATGCAGCAACTTCTTCTACCTTTTGTTCTCACACAGGTTCTAGAATGAGGTTTCAGAAAGTAATAAGGGCTGCTAAATTGTCTGTTTTTCTTCAGAGAAGCTAAAACTAGCTGGCTTTGTCCCAACCACCCGAAGCTTTTTTATTTCCTATACTAAATAATTTTCTGGTGCAGTCCTGCCATCCTGTCCTGCTCAGTCCTTGGATCATCTCAGAGGGTAGTCTCCACCTTACCAACACCATCTGTCGATTACCATGTCGATACCTCTGCTTTGTTCATGACAGCACTCCCACTTAACTGCACCAGACACACCTATCCTCTTTTCAAGCCTACCTGAAATCTATTCTTTACTGGGACTTCTGGGATGAGAAGTCTGTATCACAGATCTATACATCTATCATTTATTTTTTATGACTCAAACCATCTATCTCATTTCAGGAATCTAGAAGGCAACCTACTCCCATAAAATTAGCCTGGAAAGTTACCAAAATTTTTCTCTGCTTGTCCAAATTTTCTCTGCTGACTGTTTTGGGGCCAAGAAATTGGCTGCCAAAAAGAAAGGTAACAGAAAAACCAAAGGAGCTAAATGAAGAGAATACAGGACAAGATAGAAAGAGCCAGGGGACCAAGCTCATACCCCACACAATTATCGCTAACTGCCATTTTAGTTACTAGTTCACAAGGCACTGTGTTCAAAGATAGCCCCTCCCAAGGACCACTCCCCACTCCCAAAGAATACAATACCCTCTGAGGCTTGGTCCTTCCTGCAGTCTGTGTTCTGAGGAAAGGTTGAATGATGTTCTCCACCCCTCTCCAGGAATAAAAAAAAATCAAGAGACATTCCCTCAAAGTCCTGAGAGAAGCCTCTGCCACTATACCAGTCTCAGATTTGTCCCTCAGTTTTCAGGAAGGAAAAAACATTACAGGATTAGGAGAGATGATGGAGAGGGCATGGAGGTAGGAAGTGCCAGAGCAAGGATATAATAAACATAGATCTCAGAGAAAGACATGGCACAAATTCTCCAAATGAGGAATATGACACTTATAGGGTTCATGAGTACCTCTATATATAGCTCTGTCTCTGATAACTCTGAAGATTCAGAGTCTCCATGGCCCCTTAAGGTCTGGACTAGACTAGAGGGACAGATAATGAATGAGAGGAGAAGCCAGAAAATTCCCTTCAGCCAGAGAAAGAGGGATTGATAGAGAAAACCAGAAGACAAACATTTTCCTGGAATGGAAATAGTCATCTGGGATCAAAGTTCAAATCTAAATATGGCTTCTCCAAATTCATCCTCCCTAGCCCCACCAGACAATTCTACTGACTAGATGACCCCAATTCCCAGAATAAAACTCTGAAGAACAGACAGACACCCTTTCCCAACAACAGGTGAGAGAAGCTGAAAAACCATACCTAGGCCACTCTGCTTCATCTCCGTAGGTGGCCGTGAAGACAAAAAGAGCCGGTAGCTACCAGGCCTGGAAGATGAAGTCTCAGAAAGCACCTGGAGAAAAAGGACTCTAAGTTACCATTTACCACTTCAACTCAACAGATCCTGAATTCCTGCCCCTACAAAGCGAAGCAATGTCAGAAAGTTTGGAAGAACAAAAGGATTTTTTAAGAAGGAAGAAGAAGAAAATGAAACAGAGTGTAGTTTGCAGAGCAAAAGGAAACTGTCCAGATAATCCTTCTACTAGAAGGCACGTCTATTTCCAAGATGCCTGTGCCCCTAGCCCTCCCATCCCAAATCTGAGAAATCATTATTCAACCATTCTCAGTTCTCAGCAGAGCAGGGTTCCTTAATATTATCTATCTCTCTGCAGGACTCAGCAAGCCAATGACAATAGCTCAGCTACAATAAAAAATAAAGTCTGGCCCTCTCTTCTTTCCGCAAAACAGCTGCGGCTATGGAAACTATACTCAGTCTCTTATCTGAACCAAGAAGCCCGCCCCTCCACTTTTAGAGACATGAAACTGATTTCTAAAAATCCCACAAGGGTCCAATCATACAACCCCCCACATACATATACCCACCCCAACCCCAACAGTGTTCTGAATCCCTAAATCCCAAAAGGCAAAGACAGAGGCAGAAAAGGAAGATGAAGTAGGGAGGAACACCTGTGTGCAGGACGCCAGGTGAGTGGTAGACACAGCCCGGGGCTGTAGGCTGATGGCTGGGGAAGGCCGGGGGAGGTCTCCTGACCTCCTGCGGCGCCGTCCCCGCAAGGGGATCAGGTCCAGGTTCCCTGTGCACTGCATGTTCATGACCTGAAATCAGACCGGGTGGAAAGCCGGTCAAGGCTCCTTTAACCCCAGGCTCCCGAAAGCCCCAGCGCCTATTGGGCAGACCTAATTATAGGGCTGGAGAAAATGAAGGTCACAGATTTTGTATTCTAAAATAGTCCAAAACAAGAGGAAAAGAAGGGATGGGGGATGTTTGTAATTGATAGGGATAATATAGAACAAGGAGAGGATATATTAATATTAAAAGGCTGTGTGACCAAGGAGAAGACAGATTTTCTTGCAAATCAAAGGAGCACATCTTGGGCAACCATTATCCTGGATAAGCTACACTGATAATTGAAAGAAAGAAATGTGATCACAACAGGAAGCTTCCTATAGGCCTGAAAGAAATGTCAATTGCATCAAATCTGAGATGATACACAGAGGGCTCTGCCTTTCCTATGTCTCTTAACTGCTTCAACCAGAAGGAAAATGGGGTAAAGTACAACAGTGCCAGAGACACTGCAGACTATGTGAATGGGAAGACTATTAGAGGTGGAGGAGCAGTTTATTGATGAAAGATTATGTCATTCTTTCCATTTGATCTATTTACATGCAGCTGAAGGGTACTAGTGTACTGTGGATACTAAGTTAACTTACACCTCTGAGAGAAAATGATGCATACCACACCCAAAAAAACTGAGTATTCACAACTTCAAATCCACTTTAAAATCTTCAGGAAGAAAAGGATAAGTCCAGAACACAGACTAGTTTGTCTTCTCAGATTTCTCCAAAATCTTAACTGTAAATCTCTTGCTGAACCTACGTAAGCTAGTTATAGATTCTTCTGAGATATCCCTAAAATGGAAAGACCAATTCCTTTAAGACAGAGCTGGCACACAGATAGGTGAACAGATTCATCTATCAAAACAGGACTCAAATCAGACAGTCAGAGTCCCTGAGACCCGGATAAATTATGGAGTCAAAAAGAGTGTAACAGGGCCAAAAAGGAAAAGAATCTTTCCATGAGAAACAGACCAAAACCCCAGAAAGGTTAGCTAGATACATGTGAGATTTACAACAGTTCCTTCCTCAAGGCTACAGAACTAGAACCAGGACTAGAGACAAACTCCAAGAATAGCAGAACACAGGCCCATGGCCATAAGCCTGCTCATTAGAACAAGGGGGACACAGACTTTCAGACTTGTTTCCCTTTCTAGTATGAGAGTACAGATAATCCTAGAGGGATTACTTTTTAAAAAAATACGTTTTTACTGATTTCAGAGAGAGGAAGGAAGAGGGAGAGATAGATAGAAGAAAACATCAATGAGAGAGAAACATCAATGGCTGCTTCCTGCATGCCCCCTACTAGGGATCAACCCTGCAATCAGGCATGTGTTCTAATCAGGAATTAAAGAGTGACTTCTTGGTTCATGGGCTGATGCTCAACGAACTGAGCCACACCAGCCGGACTAAAAGGATTAAAGTACCATGTATTTGCTCCTGTTGAGCTATAATTTTTACCCAAGGCAAAAAAAGAGATGGAGAGGGCCTAGCCTTTAATATCAATTGCATTGTTATCATAGTAAGTACTATTTACTGAGCATCTATATGGTGGCTATTACTTATACTTTATAGATGAAAAAAATTGAGGCTTGGAGAAGTTAATTGTCAACGGTCACACAGCTTCTAAGTATTGGACTGCAATTTTAGACCAGAGTTCATACTGTTTCTACTAGATTTCCTTCTAAAGAATGCCTTTTTAACTTCATCCAGAGGCCTCCTCCTCATGCTCATCTCTTAAAATCCTTCTCTCTCAGGTACCTCTCACTGGCATCTCTTTAACCTCAGAAGTAGTAACCAGTTTAAAGGAGCATTATTGGGAGACTGGCTTTGAAAAAGAGATTAAGTAAAACATATCCATTAGGGGTAGGAGGACTCTGCTTAAGGTCCCAAGAATCATCCCTCAAGGGGATTCAGGGGATTCATGGATATTGTCCTATGAGCACTTCACCACTTCTTTCTCCCAAGCCCCTCCCATTACCTCCATGGAGCCAGCTTTTCGGTTACGAATGAGGGGTGATCTCCTTGGGAGGCCAGGACCCTCAGAGGGCTGGGGTGAAGTCTGCACTGCACGGTCTGGCTCATCTGATGCCTTCCTTGGGCACAGGTTCTCCATGCTGCCCTGGTCGGTTTTCATCTCCTCATTCTATGCAACAATAGGCACAGGAGACATATTAATGGTTTCCAGGCTCCTGATCTCAGACTTCCCAAACCTTTTACCTCACTGTACTGTTTCCAAGTTTCCCAACCACTTGGTTCCTAAATCCTCCAGTCCCAAATCCCAGCACTCTGACCCACCTCAGAAGAGGCTGGACGGAATCCATAGCCAGTTGGTGCACTGCCTTCTTCCTCGACACCTTTCACTCCAGGGCTGAAGTGCAGCTCCACGTGGAATCGTTCCTCTGATAAGGGATCCTATGAGGCATCATCAAATGAAAGGGCAGTTGGAGGAGCTGGATATGGTGGTGGAAGACCAAGGCATGGACAATAGGAAGGAACTCAAGAGAATATATCCTCCTAGGGCTGAGGTTTCAGTGTCTTACTTCACTCTGGAGCTGATTTATTAGAGCTTTCCTTTAACTATAGCCCAGAGTTACCTACAGGATTCTCATTCCCTCACTTCTACTGTTTGAGATTAACGGCTTGGCATGACTTTCTAACTTACACTTCTATGACTCTCCCAATCCATCTCCCACAATAATTCAGCTTTGCTGCAGTGCATATAGCAGGACATTTAAAGATATCTTTGTGCAGCCAGATGAATGTATATATATAACAATTTTTGAGGAAAAAAAAAAGAATCATTATAACATGTCCCAAATTCCATACTCTCCCTAATACCAGAGCTATGTTCTGTGGTATCTCTCTGGCTCAACAACATCCCAAAACACCTTTTCTTTTCCAGTAGGAACCTCTAGATGCTCTGTGTCATGTTGTACTTAGGTGCCACACCTGGATGGATTCGACAAATTCTAAGGCTAAAAAAGTTTTTCCTGAAAGAGGATGGAGGAGAAAGAAGGGGCCCTCTCCTCATCCCATCCCGTTAGCTCCTCACCTGTGTGTTGTCCTCATAGAGCATGATGACGATCTGGGTCATGTAGTTGAGCTCCGAGATGGCACTAAGGTAAGCCAAAGCTCGCTGCCATTGTGCATCCTTGGTTTCCTACCGAACACAAGAAGAAGTAAGGCAACGCTTGCCAAGGGAGCCTGGGGATGGGCAGGGGGACAAGGAGAACAGAGAAAGCTTGCAGAAAAAAAAACAAAAAACATGAAGAGGAGAGTAAAAGAATGCTGAAAAAAGATGTTCATAGGCTGAAGGAAGAAGAAAGATCCTTACATCAAGAAGTCCCCCGTAACGGAAAACATTGAGTAGGGAGTGGACATGGCTTTCACTGGTGAAATAGAGACGTGTTCGAACGTGGCGGCCTGGGGAGAGCACTCCTCGGGAATACCTGAGGTAATAGCTAAGTCACTCACACCATCAAATAATCCGGAATCATCCCACCCCTCCAGAAACTTCCTCCTCCCCCTCAAAGACTTCTTCTCTCCTTTCCATCCCAATATCCCTTCCTTCTATTCTTGGTTCCCCAAGCTGTCCCAGTCTGGATTCCCCTAATGGCTCCCCTGACATGCCCCTCCCTCCATCCAGTACCCCTCCCAGCCCTCCCTCACAGGGGATGCAGCTTGTTGACAGACTCATCCTCGTGGGTTCTCTGCAGGTCAAGTAGTATCTTCCGCAACAGTGGAAGACAGAAGCCCACGGCAATTTCCAGTTTCTCCTCCCGACTGATCCCGTACTCCTAGGGGCCATAGGCCAGGAATAAGTACCTCAATGAATCCTGTCTTCCTCTTATCTCATATTCTCAGGCTCAAGATCATGCTTGTCTTCACCTCAGGTCTAGGGCTTCTTTCATATCCACCATATTCCCCCTCTTCAGGTTTCTCCTCAGTTAGTCTGTTATACTTACTCAGAGCCAGAGCAGACCCTGAGAATTGTAGCAACTCAACTAATTCCTTCTCTAAGTTTCCTTCTTCTGGTTCAGATACCACCCCTCCTTTCTACCTTTTCTCTCCTTTCCTACCCAATCCCCCTATCCCCAGGTTAGACCCCTTCTATGAGACACACCTGGGGAATGACCACATCAGCCAATGCCTTAGAGAGACGTAGCAACTCTGCTGTGCCTTGAAGTCCCAGACTCGCATTGTGCTGCACATCATACTTGACACAGTCATAGATGTCAGGGATCTTACTGATATCATAGCGTCCACTCTTCTGTCGAAAGTCACGCTCCAGCTTGCTCCAACGCTGTAGCATTAGCTCTAGTGTCTCACTGTGGTAGAGCTGCACGTCTGGAAGGAAGAGAGACAGTCAGAGAAGCCAAGACTTACCTCTAACAAAAGATCCTAACAAATCTGAAGCAGAACTAGAGAGATGAGGATGTCTTGTCATTTAGGAGAGAGGACACAGAAGTATCTGAGGAACCCATCCATATCTAAAACCTTGAAGGGAAGATAGTATTCATACCTACCTATAGATTTGGGGTCCTGCATCCGTTCCTGGATCTGGTGAGTAAGGTTTTCAATCAGGGCAAACACCTGATCACAGACCTTTACAGGATTCTGAATGACAGCAATGGAGTTGAATAGCGAAATGCTTCCAGTTGGAGCCAGCTGTGGGGAATAGAGAGATGAACAGCAAGCTAGACTAAGTGCCAATTGCCCAGATTCCTGTGAGCTTATGACAGAGATTGCCTATAAGTAATCTGTAGGTTGAATCACTCCAATGAGCACTCTTAAGCTACTGGGCATACCAGGCATTCTAGGGCCTTCAGAGGAGGGAACTGCTCTTTCACATAGTCCTTTATGAAGGGTTGATCTTAAAAGTCTTGGAGTCCAGAGGAAATAAATAGACCTGGGTTCTTTTCTTGGGGGGTTCTAAAAACACACATGGAAAATGGTGAGGAATGAAGATGAAACCCAAATCCCTCAAAATCTTCACAGAATGTTTTCATGAGTGGGTAATAAAGATAATATCTCACTAGAGGCCCTATGCACAAAATTCGTGCATAGGTAGGGTCCCTGGGCCTGGCTGGAGATCAGGGCCGATCAGCAGGGCAATCAGGGGGGCCCCTGCTGGAACCCACCTTGGCCACATGGCACCACCCGCTCACTGGCCCCATCCCCTGCTGCTGCTGGTCGCCTCCCACAGAGGCGATTGGGGGCTCCCCCGCTGGCACCCTGGGGCCTGTGGGCTGGGGGAAGCTCCTTCATTGAATGTCTGCCCCATGGTGATCAGTGCGCGTTATAGCGACCGGTCGTTCTGCCGTTTGGTCAATTTGCATATTAGGCTTTTATTATATAGGATTCCTCTAAACAAGATGACAGCTTGAACCCAGAGTAGAGGTGCTTTTTAGGACAGTAACTGTCAATGAAGAACGGGGAGAGGGTAAGCGGACGTGGGCAGACTGTACACATTCTACCTAGGTCCTTATGAGTTCCATTTTTGCTAACAAAAAGAAGAAAGGGAGATAGGAAAGGTGGCTTCGTTTTTTTGGATTTGACACTGAGCAATGGATTAGAAAATAAAGGAGCAAGGTCCTGCTCTTATTAAGTCCTGCTCAGAGAAGAACACAGAAAAAGCAATGTGCTCAGCTACTTAGCTCACTTAAGAATCTATAAGAAATGGTTACACAATAGTGTGAATGTACTTAATGCCATTTAACTGTACACTTAAAAATGCTTAAAGTGGCACTATAATTTAAAGAAATAAAATTTTTTATAAGAATCTATCAGAAATGAGGAATTTTCAGTGGTAGGATGGTGGAAAATCATTGTCTGGCATATGTTCCTCAGTCAAAAGTGGCCTGGATACACGTGAAGAAGGATGACATTGTGTAATGGCACCCACTGTGATTAATACTGTGAAGCAATATACTGCAGTGGCTAATATCCTGGGCTCTTGAGTTAGACTCCTTGGGTTCATACTAATTGGGTAACCTTGAAAGGTTGCTCAGATTCTTCTGAGCTAGATTTCCTCATCTGTAAAATGAGGAAAAAGTAGTATAGGTCCACAGTTCTTATGGTGGATTAAAGATGGCCATTAATTCTTTGTCAGTTTCCCCTTCCCTTGGATTTAGGCTGACCCTGTGATTGCTTGACCAATAAAAGATATCAAAGTTATGTTGGGCTAATTCTGGGCCTACAGTTTAAAAAAGCTTGGAAGCTTCTGCTTTGGGGGAGTCCTAAGCTACCATTTAAGAAGTCTGGCCCAGCTGGTGTGGCTCAGTGGTTGAGCATTGACCTATGAACCAGTTCAATTCCTGGTCAGGACACATGCCTAGGTTGTGGGCTCAATCCCCAGTCGGGGAGTGTGCAGGAGGCAGCCAATCAATGATTCTCTCTTGTCATTGATGTTTCTATCTCTCTCTGTCCCTCTCTCTTCCTCTCAGAAATCAATAAAAAATATATATATATTTTAAAAGAAGTCTGGCTATCATGCTAGAGAAACCATATGGAGAGGAGAGTCCCTGAGACCACTGGGAGAGCATAAAAAGAGAAAGAGAGCTTAGCCATCCCAGCATTCTAGTCGAGCCTCCAGATCAGGGGTCCTCCAACTTTTTAAACAGGGGGCCAGTTCACTGTCCCTCAGACCGTTGGAAGGCCGGACTATAGTTTAAAAAAAAAACTATGAACAAATTCCTATGCGCACTGCGGGCCCGGGACAAGTCAACTGCTAAGCAGGACAGGCAGCGGCACCCAGAGGGCCAGATAAATGTCCTCAGTGGGCCGCATGTGCCCTGTGGGCCGTAGTTTGAGGACCCCTGCTCCAGATGATTCAGCTCCAATATCTTGATAACATCTGGGAAATTTTAGGAGATACCCCAAGCAAGACTAGTTGAGCCTAGAATTGTAAGAAAATGAAATAGTGGTTGTTTTAAGTTACTGAGTTTTGGGATAGTTTCTTATGCAGCAATAAATAATTAAAACATTCTTTCATTCAAAAATCCTTGGGACCAGCTGTGTTTGAAATTGAGAAATTTTCAAACTTTAGGCAGTTAATACAGTGCATATGCTATATGTTATATAATACTTCCAGCAGGGCATAGGGCATAATCAAATACACTTATGCAGCAAAATATATGACTATTTACACTAAATGGGATAAATAGGGATTATAAATACTTATCATGTCAAGTTTTTGCTGCCAAATGAATCTTGATGCCAAACTTATAAAAATTCTTTTGATTCCTGAGAATGTGGATAAGAGATTGTGTACCCATACTTATCTCAAAGGGTAAGGATTAAATGAGATAATGTATGGAAAGTATGTACAACAGTACCTGGCACATGGTAAGTACAATTATTGTTCACTATTTTTTAGAATTCTAAAAATTTAGGATCGGGGCAGAAAGATAAGAGAGCCTGACCTGATCATAATCCTCAGGGCCAAAGGGTGCATCCCGCTGCAAAATATGGTGAAGTTGAGCCTTCACTCGGTGCTGGCAGCTGCTCAAGGAATCACCATCACTGTCCAGAAGCCCATTCATGTTGGCACTCTTCACCATTTGTACCAAAATGGGTGTCAGCTCCCCTTCTAGAGCCAAAAGGCCCTGGAGAGGAAGCACAAAGTCTATTAGCTTTCCTTACAGTCTAGCATAGTCCCCCTAGGCCTAGATGGTCTGAGAGATCAAATGAGATCTGGCTAGGAGAACTGGGGTATAGGTCAAGGAGCCTATCCTCATTAATTATTCTCAGCGCATTCTCAGTAGTACAGAATGGGGTCGGAACAAGAAAAAACTTCTGAGTTAGCACACAAACACCCTAAATTTCCCAACAAGTTCTCCAAACTCTCTGCTTCTCTACATAAAGGAAGCTGGGACTGTGGGAGAACTGTGAGGTGCACCTTGGCAAAGGCAGCGGCAGTCATCTGGACACGGCCCTCATCAGATGCATAGATCTTGAGATCATGGCGGAAAGTGCTATGAAGCCGAAGCAGCCCACAGCCAGGGAAGCCAGCATAGTCACCTGAGGGCAAAGGGAAGGACCAGAAATGCATACCACAAATTCCCACGTGAAAGAAAGAATGCTTTTTTCCCCCTTTAACTTCCCCATTGCCTCAGATCCTTCATTTCCCCCCAACTTATCCTCTAACCATTTTATCCCAGCCCTGCTAGGTGTTTATTCCCCAAAACACTTACCCTGTCCTCCAGGGTACATGCAGCGAAAAGCTCGCCCCAGCTCCTCAGCCTGAACACGACCAGCGGGAGTCAGTTCTCCACCCCACTTTAGTACCAGCAAGAGGGATGGAGCCACAGCCTCCTGCTGTGGATCTGCTGGAATAAAAGGCAGTAAATAGACCTAGATTGAGAGGGGAATCCAAGATGGCGGCATAGGTAAACACCTAAACTGCTGCCTCCGACAACAATTTAAACTGCAACTAAACGATAAAACGTCTATCACCCAGCACCACGGGAAAGCTGGCTGAGTGGAAGTTCTACAACTAGAAGGAAAGAGAAAAGAGCATTGAGACGTGCACGAGCGCTGAAAAGCTGAGGTACGGAGGCGCGGGATCCGGGCTGGCGGCGGGCGACTGGGTGCGTTGCTTTTTTCAACCCGAAGGGAGACAAGCCCCCGATTACTCTGAAATCCAGTCTCTGGGGAGACGCGGGGGACCCAAACTCCTACGGGGAGAAGCTGGACTGTCTGCCAGTGAGAGTGGCTTGCTAGCAGAGCTGCGTGCAGGAATAATTGTTTATTGCACTGGGGCACAGGATTCCAGGACACGGTCGGGACACAGAGCGGGCTTACTAGCAGCCATTGCTGTTTGCCACGCCCTAACCTAGTGACGCCCTGAGACCCCGCCCCACACAACCTACAAACCCACCCTAGCTTCAAGCAGCTCAATTAGCATAAGAAAGCCTGCCCTATTGCAGCTTAACCTAGAAAACTTGCAGCCCGGGTCAGACAGCTCCAAAACCTCCAAACCCCAAGCAAAGAGGAGAAAACTGCAGCTCTCACTGTAGCTCCTGCTGAGTGGCCTCAGACAGTAGCTGACCTGCACCCCATTGGAGATCCAGAAGCCAGTGTACCTAGTGGTCAGTGTGAGACAACAGATTTCAACTCCTCACATCCATAAGTGACACATTCAAGAGGCAGACTCAGTGAGCACCAAAGCCCCACTGAAACAAGTCCTGCCCCATAAGCGCAGCACTTCTTCCATTATAGACACAGGGAGTGCTCACAGCTAATTGGCCTGGAGGTCAATTCCTCCTAGCGTACCAACAGCAATTCAGGCTTAACTGCACCAAGACTTTGCACTCAGCCCACAAAGGGGTGTACCAAGAGCATCCACATCAGGTGATTGGGGAGGCTGAGCTACTGCCCCCTATAGGTCACCTACCACACAAAGCCACTCCATCAACACAGGGAAGAAGCCAAAATGCAGAAACAAAGAAACATGTCACGAATGAAAGAAACGGAGGAAAGCAAACTACTGGATGACATAGAGTTCAGAATCACATTTATAAGGTTACTCAAGAATCTTCTAAAAACTGCCGAGAAATTTGATGACACTTCTGAGGAGCTTAGTGAGACCTTCAAGGACCTTAATGAGAATGCCAAAAAAATGGAAAAGGACCAGTCAGAAATGAAGCATACACTGTCTGAAATAAAGAATATACAGAAACTCAACTGTAGATCAACATACCCCAAGAATCAAACCAAAGATCTGAAATATGTGGAAACAAAAAACATCCAACCAGAAAAACAAAAAGAAAAAAGAATCCAAAAATATGAAGATAATGTAAGGAGCCTCTGGGACAACTTTAAGCGAAACAACATCCGAATTTTTGGGGTGCCAGAAGAAGGGAGAGAGCAAAATATTGAAAACCTATTAGAAGAAATAATGACAGAAAACTTTCCCTACCTGGTGAAAGAAATAGACTTACAAGTTCAGGAAGCGCACAGAACCCCATACAAGAGGAACCCAAAGAGGACCACACCAAGACACATCATAATTAAAATGCCAAGGGCAAAAGACAAAGAGAGAATATTAAAAGCAGCAAGAGAAAAACAGTTAATTACCTACAAGGGAGTACCCATACGACTGTCAGCTGATTTCTCGGCAGAAACTATGCAGGCCAGAAGGGAGTGGCAAGAAATATTCAAAGTGATGAACAGCAAGAACCTACAACCAAGATTACTCTACCCAGCAAAGCTATCATTCAGAGTTGAAGGTCAGATAAAGAGCTTCACAGACAAGAAAAAGCTAAAGGAGTTCATCACCACCAAACCAGGATTACATGAAATGCTGAAGGGTATTCTTTAAGAAGAAGAAGAAAAAGAAAAAGGTAAAGATAAAAATTATGAACAACAAAATGACATCAAATACATACCTACCAACAAGTGAATCTAAAAATCAAGTGAATAAAAAATCTGAAGAACAGAATGGACTGGTGAATATAATAGAATCAGGGACATAGAAAGGGAGTGGACTGACGATTCTCAGGGGAAGCAAGTGTGAGGGTTGCGGGAAGAGATTGGACAAAAATCTTACTCCTATGGATGAAGACAGTGGCGGGGGGTAAGGGCACGGGGTGGGGTGGGGAATCAGGTGGAGGGGAGCTATGGGGGGAAAAAAAGTGGAACACCTGTAATAATCTGAACAATAAAGATTTAATTAAGAAAAAAAAAAATAAAAAAAAAAATAAAAGCCAAAAAAAAAAAAAAAAAAAAAAAAATAGACCTAGATTTGAGGAAAACACTGGGGACATCTAAATGTTAGGTCTTTTGAAGAGCCCAGAAAGGTAACCTGTGGTAGAAGTCATCTAAGGGTTCAAGAACAAGAGATCTGAATGATAATGGAAAGGGGGTATTTATATCTTACCTTGCCCCTCATTAGAAGCTTTTACTCCATGAGGATAGTAAGTCAACTGCACCTTTCGGTTGATGCCTGAGAAATGACCATACCTGCAGGATAAACTCATAGTATGAGATTCTATTCCAGCCCCCAATTCTCAGTGTTAATAGGCTCCCTTTTCCTATGCCCTTTCTCACATCTCCAGCACAGACTTCAGCTGCTCTAGTTTCCCAGTCTTCTCCTCGATCTCACCACCTGGTTCTTTTTCCAGTTCAGCCAACAGCAGCCTTGCAATGTCCAGCACCTCCTGAAGGAAGTAATAGGGTATCCGTGCAGAAGACCACATGCTGGCCAGGTACCCTTCATCCTGGTCTCTCACAGAGGCCCCCAATCCCATACCCTCTATCTTTCTCAAAGCACTGCTCCTCCAAGCCAGATTCACCATCTTACCTGTAGCTGTTCAGGCCGCTTTAGTTTTAATTTCCCTGTCTTGTAACCACCATGCTTTTCAAACAGACTAAAAAACCTGAAGAAATAAGGAGAAGATTCAATATGGGGTGAGACAGTCAGAGCCTCTGGGAGCTGCCCCATCCCCATTTCCCTCACAAAAATCTATTTTTCTAAATCAGGGCACTCTTTCTACCTTGGGTGTGTCACTTCCATCTTCATCTTCTGCTTGGGGGTACGATCCCCATGACGAATAATTGCAATGACACAACGAAGTTCCATCCTAAGATAGGGAATGTTTTTAGAGCCTCTCCCACATCTCATCCCACCCCACCTCTCATCATTTCATCCTACTTGACATGTTAAAGGACAGAGGAAAACTGTCTGCAGTTAGGAATATAAGTAAGGTTAAGAAAACTTCCTAGAAGAGAGCTAGTCAGAATGCACAGGGTCAGGGAAGTAACTATGGATCTGACTTAGGTGCTGTAAGTAGATTATTCCAGATTTTTCACTTTTGCTCACATAGTGCCAGATGTGGTAGGGACAATGGGAATGTCCTCAGCCTCTGTGGGGATGGACCATGGGATCTGAAACTGTGGGGCAAGTTCTCGCATTATGGTGTTCCTAGAAGGAGAAACATGACGAAGCTGTGTGAAAATGAATGAACCAGAACTACACATAGGAATGAAGCTCACAAAAACTAGCACACTGTAGAAAAATACATTAATAGTCTAAAAGAATTAATACACTAATAGTCTAAAATCTCCAGCTTTGGATGGGAACACCACCCCCCCACATATTTGTAATAGAAATATTAATATATGTATGAAATTAACAAACACAAAATACCTCTGGATGAGAAGAAGGGATGTAATTAGTGAGGGATATGGAGGGGCCTCAACGATATCCTTAATGTTTTATTTTATTTTTAAATACATTTTTATTGATTTTATAGAGTGTAAGGGATGGAAATAGAAAGATAGAAACATAGATGAAAGAGAAACATTGATCAGGTGCTTCCTGCATGATCTCTACTGGGGATTGAGCCTGCAAATGGGGCATATGCCCTGATCGGTAATCGAACCATGACCTCCTGGTTCATGGGCTGATGACGTTCAACCACTGAGCCACAGTGACCAGGCAATATTTTACTTTTTAAAAAAATTATTTTTATTGATTTTACAGAGGAAGGGAGAGGGATAGAGATAGAAACAACAATGCTGAGAGAGAATCATTGGTCAGCTGCCTCCTGCACACCCAGGCATGTGCCCTTGGCCAGAATCGAACCTGGGACCCTTCAGTCCACAGGCCGATGCTCTATCCACTGAGCCAAACTGGCTAGGGCAATATTTTACTTCTTAAGCTCAATGGTGAATACATATGGAAACTTACCATATTCATCATTTCTTATACATTTTAAATGTTTTAAATATTATGTGATGAATTTTTAAAAGTCAAGTTATAAACAGTATTACAATATGATTACACTTAATACAATAAATATAGTTTGTTTACACATGGCAGAAAAACACATACTATTATGCCTAAGACTGTTAACAGTAATTACCTCTGGGTAGTGTAGTGTTGGGAAGGCAAGAGGGCTGAGGAGCCCTTTTTTTATTTTCCTTTTGAAAGCATTTTTGTAATATTTAAATTAAAGTAAAAGCTTTTTAACTCTCTTCTCTAAGCCCATTCTTCCCAGCCCAAACCACTGTGTCCCTTACCCCAGAATCTTGGCACAGTCATCGTAGTATTTCATCGAATTCTTGACAAAACTGAAGCCATTGACATCACATACAAAGGAATGACCATTGGCACGAAGAAGGTCAAAACCACACACTGTTTGCTGCATGCAGAGCAAAGAGGCAAGATGAGAACAATGGAGCCACTTTTTCCTCCCAGATCCCTGCTCCTATCTGTCTCCTTCATTACATAGCACCTCTCACCCCCATAAGCCTTTACCTTAAAAGCTACACAGACTTTCCTGGCCACCAGTTTTTCCATGGCAGTCAGCATGACTGGATAGCGAATCTCTTTTCCTTCACTGTCTCGTTCGACCTTCCCATCCAAAGCTGGAGATTTCCTGGCTTCAGCATGGGCATAATCTGGCCCCACTGTATATACCTGCAGGTACATAGCATCACTGAGTATGCCCACAGCGCACCCTGTATATGAGAAGACAATATGAGCACTAGGTCTGTACACTAGTTTCAGAGCAAAAAACCAAAAATAAAACAAAAATACACCCTAAGTATTAAGAACAAGGAAACTGACACTTTTCTTACTGAGTCCTACTGAAGTATTATTATGAAAGTTTCTCCTAGTGATTCCAGCACTATCATCCTTATTAAGAAATAATTTACTAATTTTATATCATCTTCCATATCACCCTTGCCTTGCTATGATAGTAAAAATTTAAATATCTACTTCCACCACTTGTTATCTTCACCTGAATATGAAAGCCACTCACATTCACCCTTTATTTTCTATGACACCCTCCACATGCTTCCACTTGCTCCCCGAGCCCCCATCCCAGCTGGACATTTATAACCTCTTAGGTCCCTATATCCACCATAACCTTGACATCTGTGCCATCTGTTGGCATAAACTCCTCATAGATGTATGACCCTGTCTTTCGGACGCTGCTCTCAGGAGAATAAACGCTGCTTCGGCTGCCAATCTTTGGAAGGAAAAGGAAAAAAAAAAAAGAATGTTGCCTCTACTTTGTCCTCAAATCATCCAGCTCCCCTCCCCACAACCTCATTCTTCTCCTTCAACTGCTCTGATTCCCCTATACCTTACGAAAGAGGCGCTGGCTTCCTCCTCCAGCTGAGCTGGGGTAGTAGATGTAAACATTGTGGTCCTCTGCACTCACGGGCTTCTCCACAAAGGGCTTGGGAAAGACAGCTCCGTTTACCTCAACCTGGTCTTCACCTTCTATTAGGTTGCACTCTGAAAAGTAGGTATGCGGTCATTCCTAGGGCCTAGAATTGTAGAATACTTCCAACTCCTTTTTCTTCAAGTTTTCATCCTTATAACCCTCAAGTTCCTATGATCATATCTTAGTAATAAATGTGGTAATATCTATGGTATATGGTATATAGACATAGTAATATCTATATAAGAGGTCCAAAGACCATGGCTCTAACTCTACCCATAATCTAATAACCAAAACTTCACTCAGGTAGGTGGTACATAGATGTTTAGAGGATGGAGAACTGGGCTAAGTCATAGGAAGCAAGGCAGGGCAGGACTGGACAAGACCAGGTACTCACCCTCAGGCCTGGCTGGGTCACGGTTGAGCACGGCATATCGAGGCAGATCAATACCCTCCTCCTGCAGGATCCGGTACACCTCCCTCCTGTCACCCCCGGAATAAATAAGCTGGGAGAGGTGGGGATGATTTCTATGGGGAAGGGCTAGGGATTTCATATGCTTAAGAACTGGGAATTGCCAGGGTGCAAAACTTAAGAGGGTATGGTACAAAAATTAAGCATGTTTGTTTGACTCTGCCCCTCCCAGAATGGGTTCCCTAAACAGGCATGATCTCTGGGCCACCTACCCACCCACCCACCAGTCAATAGAAAGCTATACCTATCCTGGATGTAATACTGCATAGCCAGGTCATTGATAAGAAAGGGGTTTCGAAGCTTGGAGTAAGCAACAGCTTTATCCAGAGGAAAGCCTGGGATAGAGAAAGGAAGTAGAGATAAAAAAAAAAAAAAAAGAAAGAAAGAAAGAAAGTGAAAGAGACAGAGTGAAAAAACCAGCAAGAGAAATAAAAATATTAAAGCTATTAGTTGCAATTGAGCTCCCCTACCCACCCATTCCATCTCTTATCCTCTGTCCAACTTCCCAAATCTAGAGTATCCATCAGGAAAAAATAAAAAAGAAATTATTTTAGGGTCCTTCGAGATCCTAAGAGCTGTAGAGCTGTCCTGAGGTTCAAATATGGGTTTTACACTACCTGCAGCCAACTCCCCTAAGATGTAGGAAAAACAAATCCCTTTGCACTGCTCTTTAGTGTGTCAGGAAGAACTGAAGGCTTTACTAACTGACAGTAAGAACTTCATTTCCCACTCCAACATTCCCAACACATTCCTTCCCATTTCCTTCACAGACCCTAACCTTTGGAGTGGAAAGAAATGAGGCAGTGGCAGGATGGCCAGTTTTCCACAGGTTCATTGAGGATCACATCTTCTCCCAGGATAATAACAGTCAGGTAGTCAAATCTGCAGAGTCTTTCTAGGATTTGGGTCATTGGCTTGGACTTGGATTTCTTCGTCATGGCACAGATGCCAACAATGATCTGAGGTTCAGGAGGCTACAGAGAGGAAGTGCTGTTAGGGACTCAGGAACCTCCCACCTGGACCATCCCTATCAGGGAACACTGTCTCATCTCCTTAGGGCACAGAGTTTCTTGCCAGGACTTTGGACCCAGGGAGTAAAAGTTGTCTCCTAACTTACACTTAGATTGGGGTGCCTATAGGGATTCCTACGGCTTACAGAATAGGAGCCTTTCCATAGTAGGAAATGTGTGCTTAGACGGAAGAGCCAGAGAACCAGTAACCATGAGAAAATAGGGTAGGGGCTTCAAAGGGAGGCAATCCAACCATTCTCCACTCCTTCTCTTGACCAGGATAGGGCCAGTTTATGAGAGGGCGTCTCTGCATTTGGGAAGAATAGCAAGGTGTCTCCATCCAAATGGAATTTCAATTCTTTATAACAGGGGTCCCAATACCAAATTACATCATTTTCTCTAGTCTTACCATTTCATCCTCCTCATCCTCAAGGAGCTCGCTGTCACTGTCTTCTGTCCTCATGCCTATTCGATGACGGGTGCCCAGCCCCTCATCTCCAGCTCCAAGGAAGAAGTGGGCTGTAGCACTCCCGCTCTCACTGGTCCGAAATGACCACATCCCCGCCGGAGCACCCACTCATCCCGCTCTGCAGTGGAGAGTATCCCATTAGCTCAGAATCCAAGCCCTATGACAGTAGGTAGGGATATGGGGTGGGGAATGAAGAAATAAGAGGAAACAACTCGGGAATTAGGGGAAACAAAGGAAGCTATGGTAAGAATGATCAACAGGAAAGAAAGCACATGGGCTAAGACTTGAAATGACTAGAGATCCATAACAGAAAAGCAAAGACTCCCTTTTCTGCTCACCCCACCTCCAGCTGTGAGACTGATTAGAGGATCAGCAGATTAACCCTTGCAGTGCTGTCATGTCCCTGATTTTGCCAGCAGGAAACACCCGTTAACTCTAGTAGCAAACGGGAAAGGCAGTTCCTCGTGAAAGGTTACTATCGATTCCTATGAGAAAAGGTTAAAGTGACATTTCAAACTCTGGATTCATTCCAAAATATTCCTAGTCCTTCTCCACCTCCCTACAGTAGTGCTGAACTCAGTGACTTAATTCAAGGGCAGAGGAACAAGAGGTCAGCTGCATTTGCCCTTAACCCCCATCTTCATTCCTACCATGGATTAATTAAAAACAAACAAAAAACACACACACATTTCTTAAAGGTACCCTATGTTCTAAGCATTATCAGAACAATGAAATTATTCCCCCTTCTCTCCTTCATCTGCTCCACCTTAAAAAAAGATGCCCAAGTTCAGAAAATCTGTTCAAGGAAATAGGTCTAATGCTGGTTGTTAGGCTGAGGATACAAGCATCCACACAACAGCCTCCAATCCATTCTCAAACTGAAATTTCAATTTTCTCTCTACCACATCTGGTACTATAGACCCAAGGTTCCTCTAGGCCAAGGTCCCTCACACCAGAAACTACAATGGAAAAAAATCCTGCCTAGAGCCATAATCAGTGAGAATATCTTAAGACTTAAACTTGAGTCTGAACAACCTGGCAGTTCTACTTCTGCGTACATATACCTAGAGTAGTGGTGCTTAACCAATTGTGAATATGCTGTGCAGGGAACATCTGCAGGAGACATTTTTGGTTGTCATATCTGGGAAGGTGCTATTGGCATCTGGTCAGCAGATGCCAGAGATGCTACTAAATATTCTTTATTATTATTATTATTTATTTGAGAGAGAGAGAAAGAGAAACATCAATTTGTTGTTCCACTTATTTCTACATTCATTGGTTGCTTCTTGTATATGCACTGAACAGGATCAAACCTGCAACCCTGGCATATGGGGATGATGCTATAACCAACTGAGCTACCCAGCCAGAACCATGCTGCTCAATAGTCTAAAATGCATAGGATAGTCCCCCACAAAAAAAAAATTATCCAGTCCAAAATGTTAGTAGTACCAAGGTTGAGAAACCCTGTTGTAGAGAAACTCTCACATAAGATATGTGCAAAGATGCTCATAACCTCAGTTAATAATGGGAAAAAATAAAAACAACTCAGATGTCACAAGTAGAAGAATGGATAAATACAATGTAATATACACAAATGATAGACTAATAGCAATTTTTAAAAAATCGGCCCAGCCAGTGTGGCTCAGTGATTGAGCATTCACCCATGAACCAGAAAGTCATGGTTTGGATTCCCAGTTAGGGCATATGCCCAGATTGCAGGCTCAGTCCCCAGTAGGGGTGGGCAGGAGGCAGCTGATCAATGTTTTTCCTCTCATCATTGATGTTTCTCTCTCTCCCTCTCCCTTCCTCCCTCTGAAATCAATAAAAACATTTTTTAACAAATGAATCAAACATAGAAATACATGTAGCACAGTTCCATTTGTATAAATAAAAAATATTACTTATGTGACTGTATACATAAATAGTAGAAATATAAAAACAGACTGGAAAGACAAACATCAAATGCATGATTGTGGTTACCTCTGAGGCAAGGGAAGAATGGAACTGATAAGAATTTGAATGGAACTTCACAATCCTATCTATAATGTTTATTTCAATTTTTTAAATCTGAAGTAAATATACAAAGGTATTAACATTTATTAACACTAAATTATGGGGATATGGATATCTATTACTTTATTCCCAAAAATAAAACTGAGTCACACACACATCAGTCATTTTTCACATTCTCCAAAAGGTCTCAAAAATACTGATTCTAGAAAGCCACAAACTCCTTAAGTAAGTGGATTTAGTCTTATGGAATTTTAAATAGTCTTCAATAAGAATTACTTTATGTATTTTTATTTAAACCCTTCCATTACAAGTGGGAGTTGCAGGTTTGTGTGTTTTTTTTAATATTTTTTAATTGATTTCAGAGAGGAAGGAAGAAGAGGAAGAGATAGAAACATCAATGATGAGAGAGAATCATTGATCTGCTGCCTCCTACACACAGTGCACTGGGGAATGAGCCTGCAACCCAGGCATGTGCCCTTGACAGGAATTGAACTGGGGACCCTCCAGTCTGCAGGCCAACACTCTACCCACCTCTATCCACCGAGCCAAACCGGCTAGGGCAGTGGTCGGCAAACTCATTAGTCAACAGAGCCAAATATCAACAGTACAACAGTTGAAATTTCTTTTGAGAGCCAAATTTTTTAAACTTAAACTTCTTCTAACGCCACTTCTTCAAAACAGATTCGCCCAGGCCATGGTGTTTTGTGGAAGAGCCACACTCAAGGGGCCAAAAAGCCGCATGTGGCTCGCGAGCCGCCGTTTGCCGACCATGGGGCTAGGGCGTTTTTTTTTCTTTTTTTAGAATTTTGCCAGTGGGCGTTGCCATTTTGATTAGAAAGTTGGTTAACCTTTATATAAAGCTAGACCTTTCCAGTCTTCACCATCCACTTGTCTCCCTTGCTCAATCACCCTGGGGGCACAACATTCTCCTTAGACTTAATAGTTCCACTGGTGCACTGAATGCCTTGTATACTCCCCTCCTGATTAATAGGCTATTTCTTTGAACTCCTTTTCAGTAACCTGAGCCAATTTTCATGACTTGTAGCATTCCCAAGGTCCCTGCAGAGTTTCAACAAGTAGAACTTTGTTGCAATCTTTATCTTTTCTCTGAAGCAGGAGCTTTTCCTCCTAAGATTTCTAACCTTTCACCCTTTCTTACACTACGTCCTTCCTGGTTTTTGTTTTTTTTTTACTGAATATACACAGTCATGTTCTTGAAGTTCTATTGCAACTCTATAACAGGAGATGGTAATAGGAGGAAGGAGAGTCTGTTTACAGGAGAGACAGAGAGGTCTAAATTCATAGTTAACAAAGCAAAAATAGAAGCCTGACAGAAATAGATATGAAATAAGCGAGGATTTATTTAGATGTACCTTTGGGAGAAGCTGGGCCTTAATGTGGTGTTCCAAGAGCCACCCCCTGCTTTCTGTGCTCTTCTCCCATTCCCTCTCATGCAGTACTTTGTTGCGAGAAAGAAAAGAAAACTTCAGAGTCTACATTTGGTTAAAGGGCTGTCTTACTCTGGCCCGTTTCCCTGGAAAGGAAAGGAGGGAGGGAGGGAGGGAGGGGATAAGCAGGATGGGAGAGGGAGGGGCAGGTGGCCGTTTGCTCAGGAACATCTATGTGAAATCAGATCTGGAGAAGGGGTAGAAGAGAGAGTAAACGGTGTGACTTCTTTATCCCTTAGACTTCAGGGCTGCTTGCAGCAGTCCTCCAATTTCCTTAATCACCGTCCACTTGATGGAGTGAAGGGGAAACATCAACACCAAGTGCAGGCAGGAATGCTTCCCACACAACAAAACTCCGGGCCACCAACCCTATCTCCTTCCCACCTGCAACAGTGGGCCCCTCGGTTCCGTCGGAGGCACTTTTCTCAGTCCTCCTCCTGACACCGGTGCCCTGCGCTGCTGCCCTTGTCCTCGGTAGCGACTCACTCATACTGCCTTCTTTCCCCACCTTGCTAAGACGACTCTCCCTGGACTGCCCTAACCACTCCCATCCCTGAACAACGAATCCAAATAACACTCGAACTAGCCTCTCACTCACTCGCTCCCCAGCATTAAACAGTCCTCCAACCCTCAGACGAGTCACCACGCTTGGTCACGTATTTCCGTGGAACCCTCAGTGATCCCCCACAAAGGCTGCCTGAGCCCGTCTTTCCTCCCATGACCCCCTCCACGCACCCCCTCCCTCGGCAACAACCCCTTCCTCAAGCTGACCCTCCAGGCTGACTCCACTCCCACTCCTCCTCACAGACTCCCACCGCGACCTTCTCCCACGCCACCTGCGCTCCTCACGCAGGCCCTCCCGCGCGCCGCCTCTCCCGCCGACCCCTCCTCGGTCCTCTCACAGCTCCCGCGGACCCCTACCGCCCGCCGAGCCTGACTCCACTAGCCTTTGCCCGCCCCCGCCTGCCGTGAGCACTGTCCCTCCGCTGACATTGAGGCCTCTCCGCTGGGTCTCCTTCCACAGCGGCCCCCAGCGGGGCCTAACCACAGCCCTCAGCACCAACCAAGCCCACTCTCCCCAGCCCACCCCCTCAGATACCGCCCCCAGCCCCCAGCCACTCCCCCACCGCCCCCGGCCCGCACTCACCCGCCTCCCCCGCGCTCGTGCAGCCGAACCTGCCGGCAGCGACACCTGACAGCGGCCCAATCAAAGCGCGACTTCTCTGCGGTGCCACCAATGAGCGGAGGGCGCGCACCGGCAGCAAAGTCAGGCTGCGTTGGCCGGCGCTTCTGCGCGGAGGAGGGTGGCCCCTAGCGGCTCTGTGGAGGAAGTGCAACCTGATGCTCCGATTTCTAACTGCGTCGCCACAATTCAGATGCTGCACTTGCTAGTGATACAAAGAAGCGGGGGAAAGCAACATGCAGAGGAAGAGGAAGAGTTTGTGTCGTTGCACCTCCCGGAGGACAAAACCTCGTCTTCTTTTTGTTTTACAAAAAAACAAAAACGGAGTATGATATTAGTAGAGATCCAATAAATATAAGTTAACAATGTTAACGAGTGAAGAAGTCAAGTAAATGGATGGACATGGAAGACTGAACAAGTTGGTTCCTTTCTCCTCACTTTGCTTGTTCTCTGTCCTCTAGACTTGACTCCTGGCCTTGCTTGTAATAGCTGTGCAGCCTTGGACAAGTTACTGAACTCCCTTCAACCTCCGTTTTCTCATCTGTAAAAGAGTGGGATTAAAAACCTAACTCGTAGGGTACTGATTATGTTAAAGCATTTTGTATATGTTTGTATTATATTTGCAGCCTCAGGTAGATTTCCCTGATCAGAACAATTCCAGGTTCATTGTTTCTTCCTGCACCCTTTGAAATCATACCACTTTTTCAGTCAAGTGCATATTATACTGACCCCAAGGCTTCCCAAAAGGATAGAGATGATTTTAATGACTGGCCCTAAGAGAAATAGAAACCTCCTTAGTTCATGCTCAGGCTCATATCCCTTCTACCACTCCAACCTTTCAAACAAGTTATTAAAGCATCTTGTAGGTAATTAACATGTCTTCTCATTCTCCTGAAAATGTAGACTCAGTCTTTAGTCAGCCATGGAACACTGCAATTCAATTCAATGAAATAATACACACAAGAGTCCCTTGTAATTGTAAAGTGCTTTATAAATATTGAATATGATTGATAATAATAATTATTAAATGCCATATATTGAGTGGTTTCTTTTTTTAAGATTTTAATATTAACTAGAGAGACAGAGAGGATGTGGAGGAGGGGGAGAGAGAAACTTGGATGCTTTTTCCACTTATTTATGCATTCATTGGTTGATTCTTGTATTTACCCTGACTGGGGATCGAACCCACAACCTTGGCATATTGGAATAATGCTCTAACCAACTGATCTACCTGGCCAGGGCTTGAGTGATTTCTTTACTCCTCTAAGCAATTCTTGTTTTTCCTTCTGTAATTCTCTCTTCCTGCTTCCTACCTCTTTAATTTAGTAACTGCCCTCTCAATCAAATAACCCTACTGTTCTGGAAGATTATCTCCCTCCTTTATCAGGGTAAATATACACCCTGTAATTATATTTGCTTGCTCATAGCTACTCTTCAATCTAGGTAATGAGCCCCCACAACACAGGTAACATTTTGCGTGTCTCTCCAAGTGTGACTGTACTTCAACTGCAGAATTCGACAATTGCTCTTTGACCAGGAGAAAAAGGAGTTAAGTGATGGACCCAAAAGAGAGGTGGATGGCTTCTAAAGATACCCACAAATGAAGAAAGCAGGAAAAGGAACACAAGGGAAGCCTGAGAAGAATGAAGGGGATGAGAGTATAGGGGTGGGGTGAAAGGACTATCTCTTCCTCAAACATTCTCCCCTAAGATTTTCAAGCATCTTACTGTCTTGTGGATACACCAAGAAAGCTGAGGGAAGGGACTAATGCCACCATGACTACCCCACCTTAACTGACCCTCCATACTGAAGCCCCACATCTCTATTTCAGCTCCAACCTTTATTCTCCTTTCTGCCAGGACGAAAGTCAAGTCACACCCAAGTCACACTTGGAGCTGTAGGAATAAAGCCCTCTTAAATCTAAGGAAAGAGAGGGAGATGGAGGACCAAAGGGAAGGTGGAGATTCCCTGGAGACCTTATGCCCTTGGACACCACTCCCCCCTGACACCCTGGATTAAACAGCATTAGGGAGCCAAGAGAGGAAACACATGCGGTGAACGGAAACCTGTGCCCGCCTGTTCCATTCCTACACCCAATCATCTCACCACACCCTGCAACTCACCTTATACTCCACACCAGCCCTGGAACTGGGAGCTACGGAGAGGGGAGAGGAGAAAGAGGAAACTAGCAACTCCCTGTCCAACCCCAGCCTTACCTCTGTGCAACCAACAGGTAAGGTAAGCAAGTTCACAGAGACTATTCAGGGGGAGTCCTGTGAGCAGCCTGGAATAGACTGCAGAGAAGGAAAAGGTGAACCAGGGCGTGGGAAGGAGGGTGGTGGAGGGAAAAATGTGGGGGGTCCTAAGAAGTGTAGGCAGGCCATAGCAGAGCTTCAGATTAGGGGGCAGGGTCGGGGTGGGGGAACACAGCATAGATCAGGTAGGAGTTCATGTTTCCCTGATTCTTCTCAACCTTGTAAGGAGAGTACAGGTATGAAGGGAGGTGCCTTGGTTCTCTTCCTGGTTCTGAAAAAAAGGTGACCTTGAACCAGCGGTGTCTTTCCCAGTCTCTGCCTCTAACTCTGCTTTCTCCGTGTTTTCCTCTGGTATCTGTATGTATTCCCTGGTTTCCCCGGGGCTCCCTCCCCTGGGAAGACGGAGATGTTGCTGGGGCAGACTGAAAACAGAGAAGAGGGGCACTGTCACTTTCACACCCCCAGAGTGACGAACCGAGAGGCTTGGGGGAAGGGTGTTCGAACAGACCCCTTGGGTGCTGTTCCTCTACTTGGTGCTGAAATCTGGGCAGTCTTACCCCAGTGGTGCAAATCCCGGGTCCCTCAGGCCCCCCTAATCAACCAGGCGGTTGCCGCCTACCTCTGTCTCCGCACACCTACCGCGGTGGCAGGCGGAAGGCGGGGTCTGGGTGAGCCCCACCCCTGGAGACTGCGGCTGAGGCCTGCCTCTCCTCCTCCCTCTAGCTCATTGCGCCTTTCCTGCAGGCTGGTCGGTACCGGCTCCCACTCCAGCCTTCACCCCGGGCCTCATTTAGGCTCCAGCCTTGCACCCAACAGTTCCGGCCCGCAGTCCCCCTGGTGGCATCCTCCCTCCCGGTTCCCGCCCCGCTCCTGCTCCTGCTCTGACATTCCGTAGCAGGATCATCAAGCCATGGCCGGTCCCTTCTCTCGTCTGCTGTCCGCCCGCCCAGGGCTCAGGCTCCTGGCTTTGGCTGGAGCTGGGTCTCTAGCTGCTGGATTTCTGCTCCGCCCGGAACCTGTACGAGCCGCCAGTGAACGACGGAGGATGTATCCCCCGAGGTATCAGTGTCTGAGCCCCCACCCCCGCCCAGGGAAGTGGTGATGGGAGATGGGGATGGAGATGAGGACCAGGTAACAGAGAATGGCTATGACCACGAAGGCTCTGGAGTGGGGTGCTGTACAGCCTGGAGACCTCCCTCTGGGATCTTGCCCTGAGCCTGCTGCTGCCCTGACATTCGGTACCAGGATCCTCAAGCCATGGCCTAGTGCTGAGTGGGTGGGGGTGGAAGCTAAAACCACCAGGCCAAAGCATTCCTGGGGATCTGGAACCTGCCGTCTCTCCCCACAAGACCAGCTCTGGTCCCGTGAGTTCTGGTTGCATCTCTGTCCAAATCCCTAATTGAGAGACCAGGAACTATCCTTTCTAATCTCTTTCATCTCCTTTTCTTGTTGTTCTCCCCCATTTCCTAAATTTCCTCCTTAGTCTTTCCCCTCCCCCATTCTTAATGTTGTGCTCAAGGGATGAAAGAATTGAGCAGATCTAGGAGAATGGAGCTGGCCAGCCAGAGGAAGCTAGAACTGCTGGGAAAGAATAGACCCTGAAATCCCTAATGAGATTACCAAGGTTTAGCTTCCCTGTAGTCTCCCCTCCTCCCAAGGAGGACAGCCAGACACAGCTAATTGGACAGCTCCTGGTTGCCAGCACTAGGTCTAGCCCACCTGTGCTCTCCCTCCGTGGTTACTGGGTACCCCCTCCCTAGTGCTGAGTACCCAGACCTCCGAAAGCACAACAACTGCATGGCCAGTCACCTGACCCCAGCAGTCTATGCCCGGCTCTGCGACAAGACCACACCCACTGGTTGGACGCTAGATCAGTGTATCCAGACTGGCGTGGACAACCCCGGCCACCCCTTCATCAAGACTGTGGGCATGGTAGCTGGAGATGAGGAAACCTATGAGGTAGGGGGCCCTCAGAGTTTCCCTGGTGACCCAACTCATCTTCCCAGTAATCCCAGCTCCTTCCCCATAAAAACCCCTCACTTACCCTTGAAACGGATCCATCTATACTTACGTTTTCTGACCCAGTGAAATCAATCCACATTTAAAGCCTAGGAGGGGATGCCCCCTCCCTAGCCATCTTCTCTCTCCTAATTCTCCTTCAGGTATTTGCTGAGCTGTTTGACCCTGTTATCCAAGAACGACATAATGGATACGATCCCCGGATAATGAAACACACCACTGACCTGGATGCCAGTAAGGTGGGTCAAATATTCCACTTCTGATTTGCATTGCCTTATGTGCAACATTCTGTTTCTTCAATCCTTAATTATCTTTTGAATCGTGGTCATTATACTGCTGAGCTTTCAGTCTTGGTGTGCAGAAAGGATTGTGCTTTAAGCAGCAGACATGAAGAAGAGAGCGTGTTTGAGAATGACCATACTGCAGGGTGGGCAGTTTGGCGGGGGAGATCATAATGCTCTCTTCAATTGGGCTGCTTGCCCAATGGACTTCTCCTTCCAATGCATGCAATGAGGACTCCTCTATATGGTCACCCTAAGACTAGGAAGAGAATGTCAGGAATCTGTTCTTCCCCAAGGCCTTCTGTTCCCACCTACTGTGTTTGTGATTTATATGAATTTCTCTTATTCCACAGATTCGTTCTGGCTACTTTGATGAGAGGTATGTATTGTCCTCAAGAGTCAGAACTGGCCGAAGTATCCGGGGACTCAGTCTGCCTCCAGCTTGCACTCGGGCAGAGCGGCGAGAGGTGGAACGTGTTGTGGTGGACGCATTAAGTGGCCTGAAGGGTGACCTGGCTGGTCGTTACTATCGGCTCAGTGAAATGACAGAGGCTGAACAGCAGCAGCTTATTGATGTGAGGGGCCTGGAGAGAGGGCTAGGTGGGGGAAAGATGGAAAGAAGAGTCAGAGGGCAGGCTGGGCCTGAGGGGATAGATGGGCTTTGAGAGGCCTAGGGGCTACTGTAAGAGTTCTTAAGCCAAGTCCCTTTATCTCCCCAGGACCACTTCCTATTTGATAAGCCTGTATCCCCATTGCTAACTGCAGCAGGAATGGCTCGAGACTGGCCAGATGCTCGTGGGATCTGGTATGAGACTTACCTTATCTCTTTTGTCACCATATCCTTATAAGTGCCTTTTGCCCCTCTACCTCCCCCCATTCTTGCCCTGTCTATTGACCCCTGTCCTTCTCTCTCTCCTGCCTTCAGGCATAACAATGAGAAGAGCTTCTTAATCTGGGTGAATGAGGAGGATCATACCCGGGTCATCTCCATGGAGAAGGGTGGCAACATGAAGAAAGTGTTTGAAAGATTCTGCCGAGGCCTCAAAGAGGTTGGACAAGATAAGGGAAATAGGTGGGGGACATAAGAAAAAACAAAATGCTGGCCCACGTAGATTCACCATATAAGTTATCAACCAACCCAGGACACTTCTGATAGTAAAAGAGATCACCATCAATTACACCAGGACAACGAGTATAAATCAAAGCTGTCCAAGGGAAACCAGGATATATGGTCAGGAATCTAAAAAAATAAATAAAGCAGTTATCAGGTCATCTGAAGAAAAAAATAATAGATGGTGGGTCAGTGCCTGGGGTGTGTGGTGTGGGATGTGCAGATAAGGAAAAGGTTTGAGCCTGGATTGATGTATGGAACAAGAGATTGGTGTATTCATGATTCTAATGTAACCACTCAGTTCTGAGCCGAGGTAGGCCTCACCTTTGGATTGTGTCATTCCTGCTAAAGTATCATGTCTAAGTTTTAAACTGAGAGGGAGATGGAGATGGAGAGAAGGTGGACGATCACCTGGCTTAAGAAGTTCCAGAATATGTGGCTCTACATGAAGGGTTGAACTGAATCCTTAATCCTATGTGTATTGGGTTTCCATATTCAATTCTAGATTAAGAATTCCCATAAACCCAATTCTTATTGTATGTTCTCATATATACAGTTCTAGTTTGGACTTATAAAGAGAGAGAGCTCTTCTTTTATATTCTAGCTGGGAAATTTCTACTGTTTTTTTTTTTTTTTTCAAGTAATAGGTAACATTCTGATTGTAAGTGGGTAGGGAAGTACTTTTTAAATTATGTACCTCAGTTTCCTCATCTATAAAATTGAGATAATAAGACTTCCTACATTTTAGGTTGCTGTGGGGATTAACTGAGATAATGCATGTAAAATACCTGGCCCATAGTAAATGTTCAATAAGGTTTCGCTGCTGTTGTTATTCTAGATGAAAGGGTTTTCCCATGTTGAGCATGTAAAATATCCCCTGATGCCATGATTCTTTCTAAACGATGAACAGGGTCCCTGTTGCTCATGTTAGGTAGTGGTGTTAATGTCCACCACTCTGGCAGATCCCATCTCTTCAACTGTAATAGTCATCTTCACGACTAGGATACTTAAGTGAAACAAAAACACCCTAACACCACCTGGCACACACACATACCTGTAAGTCTGACCCTTCTACACTTTTTGTCTGCTTTCTGGTATGAACTTCTTCCACAACTAACAGAAGGCTCTCTTGCCTTTACTGTGGCAAAGCCTGCATTTTCCTTTTCTGTCTGAAAGAATCCTCCCAAGTTCTAGGGTCATTAGCAAGACAAAGATAACCAATGCATGCAGAGCTCATTGAATAATCAACTCTTTCTCAGTTCAGTTCAACACCTCTGGATCATCCTTAATGCATCATTCCCTCAAGTTTCTCTTCTTCAACACATAAGGTATTTTTCTGCAATCTCATCATTATGGGTTTACTTTATATGCAAGATAATAACAAACCATTTCTGCAAAAAAAACAAACAAACAAAACCCTGGACAGGGTCATTCTTTCACATCCCAAATTTCTGATCCTAGACATGTTTCTAGAGTCCTGTGAGTCTAGCTACGGGAGTGTCCACATATTCCTGACTTTTCACTAACAGAGCCTTTCTGAACTCAGGTGGAACGGCTGATTCAGGAGCGTGGCTGGGAGTTCATGTGGAATGAGCGTTTGGGATACATCTTGACCTGTCCATCTAACCTGGGCACTGGACTACGAGCAGGAGTACACATCAAACTGCCGCTGTTAAGCAAAGTAAAGAAGTTGTGGGATTAGAGAGGGGTGTGAGTGAGGAAGGTGGCTGTGTGTGGATGAGGGAGTGGGCACTTTGGAAAGGGACCAGACACATTGGGAAAGAGCTCTGAACAGGTTCAGGGCCCTCTCAGGTAGAACCAATCTCTGTCTCTATTCACCCTGCTGCCAATCCCTATCTCCCTTCTAGGATAGCCGCTTCCCAAAGATCCTGGAGAACCTAAGACTCCAAAAGCGTGGTACTGGAGGAGTGGATACAGCTGCCACAGGCAGTACCTTTGATATCTCTAATTTAGACCGACTGGGCAAGTCAGAGGTGAGATCTTCAGGGATTAAGGTGAGGGGAGTTTAAGTCTGTGGGGGTTGAGATATAATAGTGAGTGAGTCTCAGGAATTTAATAGAATCTGAAATAAAAATCAGGTTGAGTGGAGAGGCAATTGGAAATGAGCTCTCAAAGCAGGCAAATCAGTGCTAAAGAAAGAAACTCAGGTTGTGGGAAGCAGAGATCAAGGGTTCATGTCCTTTAGGTGGAGCTGGTGCAACTGGTCATCGATGGAGTAAACTATTTGATTGACTGTGAACGGCGTCTGGAGAGAGGCCAGGATATCCGCATCCCTCCACCTCTCGTCCACAGCAAGCATTAACTCCCCATCCTCAGCAGATGACTCAAGATCCCCAGGACTTCTGCCCATTCTAATGGTGGCCTATCCTACTTACCCTTGATGCCCCCCACTTCCTGTGTTCCAGTAAAGACACCTTGCTATGCTCCAAATGTCTGTGTTTTTCCTAATGATGGGGTGAGGAGGGAACAAACTCCATGAAAGGAAGAGAGGCAATGGAGTTATTTATGATGGAAAGAAACTCCAGACACGGCATGCCAGGAACACTGATTCTCAGCTGGGTGGAAAGCATTAGCATTTTACCCATGTTCCTCATCAACTTCCTGAAAGTAATTAGAATATAATTCCATTTTCACTTTATTCACTATGGCTTAAGGTTTCGTTCCCAACAGTCACTCTTTAACTGCAGAGACAGGTTCATAACAGGTTGCCAAGGAAGCAGATGGCTAATGCTAAGATCCAGGAGGGTTGTGACCAGTTCTGGAAGCCGCAGGCTGTGCTTCGACCTACAATGAGACAGAGAATGGAAGGAATGTCACAATTATGCTCCCCAGGAGCTATTGATACTTGTAAACTATCTGTCTGTATACCCCTTCACTCCAGGGATCTCCTTGGGTTGGTTCTAAGTCAGATAGCACCTAACTAGAAGTCATATTCTGTGTTAGGAAATGGGGAGGGTCAAACTGTGCAGTTGAGAACTCACCCTGCTGTTCTGGGCTTTCCATCCCCTCATGCTGGGCCCATGCAACTGCGCGTCGCTGCTCAGGACTCAGAAAGGCCATCTGCTCAGGAGTGACAGCCACGGCCTGAACACTGGTGAGACTAGATAGCTGGGTGGGGCTGAACACCACCTGGGGTTGGAGGCAGGAATCAGTATATCCAGTGTATCCTGTGTTGGGCTCTGCTTCTCTTGTGGTCACTCCATACTCCAATCCATCAATACTTACAGCAAATTTAGGAGCAGGGATGACAGAAATGGCAAGAGGGGTAAGGCCCTGAATTTGTTCCCGCAGCAGTGCTGAAAGGGCCAGGTCTGGGATCCCAGCTGTTGAAGCAAGTGGGATGGGCAAGTTGTCTTAGACTGGCCTCTTCCCTTCTCTTCAAACGTATAGACCTCTTCCAACCATAGACCTTCCCCAACACATCACCAACCTCTTACCTAAACTCCCAGACTCCCACCTTGAGAATTCCAGAGCAGTCCTCTACCCATGGAATGGAAACCAACATCTGACAACAAGCACCAGCAGTAACCCAGCCTCCGTACCTGCTATTGTACCAATTTCAGTGAAGATCTCAGGCCCCCAGTTACTGACTGGGCCAAAACCACCAGGCAGCACAAGGAGTTGGGCCAGAGCCTCCAGTTGGTCCTCAGAGCACTGGAAATGCAGGTTGCCCAGGAAGAGAGCTGCTTGGCTGTGGAAGAGTGAGGAGAAGAGAGAAAGATTCAGCTATGATGATCTGAGTAGAGATGGCTTCAGGTGAGGTTCCTTCCTCCATGGGATCACTTCTTTGTGATCCTTCCCTCTCCCAGTGAGCCCACCTTTACCTCAGCATCACCACCCACATCCCTCCCTCCACAGGTGACCTAAATTCCCAACTGTTGATATGCTGTAGTTCCTCTGGTCGCAGTCCACAGAGAGTGTAACCCAGCGCAGTCAGGTGAAGGAAGTCCAGGTGGCTCATGTGCCGGCCACTCTGCCGCAGGAAACTGGAGACCACAACTCGGAGCTGGGGTGGAGATGGAGGGCACAGGATGAGAGAATTCATGGAAAATTAATGGATGGGGAAGTGATTAGGGAAGTGATAAGTGCTACTAGATTATATTCTTGTATTATTAAGACCTGAAGATCCAACAAAATAAACTGAAGAACCAAGTGGATCCAGAGACATGGAAGCATGGAACAGAGTGCAGAATCTTGGAGGGAAGGTGGGGGAGGGTAGGTGGGTGGGAGGTAATGAACCAAAGACCTTGTATGCATATATGTATAACCCATGGACACAGACAATAGGGTGGTGACGGTCTGGGGTGGGGGTGGGGGCAGGTTGGAGGGGGGCAATGGGGGAAAAAAGGGAACATATGTAATAATTTCAACAATAAAGGTTTTTTTAGAAACCAAGATGGCGGCATAGGTAAACACCTGAACTTGCTGCCTCGCACAACCACTTCAAAACTACAACTAAAAGACAAAACGGATATCATCCAGAACCACAGGAAGGCTGGCTGAGTGGAAATTCTACAACTAGAAGGAAAGAGAAAAGCACACTGAGACTCAGAGGAGGTGTGGAAGTAAAGGCAGAAGTATGGAGGCGCACACAGAAAGGGCTGGCAACTGAGTACACAGCTGTCTTTTTCAAGCGGGAGGGAGACACAAGCTCCCAACTGCTCTGAACTCCAGTTCCTGGTGAGACTCTGGGGACCCAGACTCATACGGGGAAAACTAGACTGTCTGGCATTGGGTGGAACTCAAGGGCAGCTTTCTCTCAGAGGTACATGCAGCAATTACCGAGGGACACTGAGACCCGGGCCTCTTAGGGCAGGGCTGATGGGAAGCCATTGCTATTTGCTCCACCCAGAGACCCCGTCCCACCCAAGCTGTGCACAGAGGCTTTTGCATATGAATGGCCTGGTCCTTTGCACTCTAAAATTACCTAACAAACTGCAGCTGAGCCAGAGAGATCCAGAACATCCAAAAGAAGGCCCAAAGCTCCACAGCAGCCTGCATTGCTTCACAGCTGGGCCTCATCTGGGCACCTCCAAAACCCAAACAAAGAAAAGGAATCTGCAGGTCTCTCCTTACCTTCTGCTGAATGGCCTCAGGCAGAGGCTAAATTAGCACCTCCTTGGAGATCCAAGAGCCAGTGCACCCAGTGGTCAGAGTGGGACCAGATTATAATTCCTCAGATCCATAAGTGACACACTCAGGGGGCAGACTCAGGGAGCACCAAAGCCCCACTGAAGCAAGTCTTACCTCATAAGGGTGTCTCCAGCACTGAAGTTCTCCCAGCGTAGACACAGCTGATCCTCACAGCCAATTGGCCTGGAGGTCCATTCCTCCCAGTGATACCAACAACAACTGAGGCTTAACTACAACAAGACTGTGCACACAGCCCACAAAGAGGTGCACCAAGAGTGTCCACCTCAGGTAACTGGGGAGGCTGAGCCACTGGGCCCTATAGGACACCTAGCACACAAAGCCACTCTATCAACTCAGTGAAGCAGCCAAAATGCAGAGACAAAGAAAGAGATCACAAATGAAAGAAATGGAGGAAAGCAAACTACTGGATATAGAGTTCAAAACCATAGTTATAAGGTTTTCCAATAATTTTCTAGAAAAGGCTGATAAATTTAGCGAGACCCTCGAGGATATGAAAATGGACCAACTAGAAATCAAGCATACACTGACTGAAATAAAGAATAATATACAGTGATCCAACAGCAAACTAGAGGATCACAAGAATCAAGTCAAAGACTTGAAATACAAAGAAGCAAAAAACGCTCAACTGGAAAAGAAAAAAGAAAAAAGAATACACAAATATGAAGATAGCGTAAGGAGCTTCTGGGACAATTTCAAGTGTACCAACATCCGAATTACGGGGGTGCCAGAAGAAGAGAGAGAGCAAGATATTGAACACCTATTTGAAGAAATAATGACAGAAAACTTCCCCCACCTGATGAAGGAAATAGACTTACAAGTCCAGGAAGCACAGAGAACCCAAAACAAAAGGAATCCAAAGAGGACCACACCAAGACACATCATAATTAAAAGGCCAAGAGCAAAAGACAAAGAGAGAATGTTAAAAGCAGCAAGAAAAAGACAGTTAGTTACCTACAAGGGAGTACCCATACAACTGTCAGCGGATTTCTCGGCAGAAACTATGCAGGCCAGAAGGGAGTGGCAAGAAATATTCAAAGTGATGAATAGCAAGAACCTACAACCAAGATTATTCTACCCAGCAAAGCTATCATTCAGAATTGAAGGGCAGATAAAGAGCTTCACAGATGAGAAAAAGCTAAAGGAGTTCATCACCACCAAACCAGTATTATATGAAATGCTGAAAGATATTCTTTAAAAAGAGGAAGAAGAAGAAAAAGGTAAAGATAAAAATTATGAACAACAAATACATATCTATCAACAAGTGAATCTAAAAATCAAGTGAATAAAAAATCTGATGAACAGAATAAACTGGTGAATGTAACAGAATCAGGGGCATAGAAAGGGAGTGGACTGACAATCCTTTGGGGGAAAAGGGTGTGGTGGGGGGGGCGGGAAGAGACTGGACAAAAATCATACACCTATGGACGAGGACAGTGTCTGTGGGGGGGTAAGGGCATGGGGTGGGGTGGGAACCAGGTGGAGGGGAACTATGGGGTGGGGGAGGAACAACTGTAATAATCTGAACAATAAAGACTTATTTTTTAAAAAAGAAACTATAATTTTTTAAAAAGATCTTTAAAAAAATAATAAATAAATAAGACCTGAAGATCCAACATCCATGGGTAAGGTTGAGGACCCAAAAAAAAGAGGACAGAAAAAGAGGGAAAAGAGGCAGCAGGGAATACTATGTGTCCAGGACCTCAGATTGAATAAATCACAGAGTTTCCAAGGCTACTAGTATGGAATATTAAGGAAAGATAGAAAGAATGGCCATTCAGAGCCACAGGAAAAAATTCTTGGGCTTTAAATAACCTAGAGACCTGGCCTGTGGGATGAATGCTTGGAAGGTGTCAGGAAGGAAGGAAGGTGTTACCTGGGCTGAGCTCCAGCCATCTATTTGCCCCAGGGTGCTCAGCACTGCCCAGTCCACCAGGATTAGCTCCTGTAGTTCCCGATCTCCTAGACCTATTAAGAGCCGACCTAGCTGCAGGATCTGCTCAGGACGAAATCCCCGTGGGGGACCCCACAGCTATGGAGAAAGAGAGGAATAACGTGAGTGGAAAAAGCACAGGACTAGGAGTCAGAATGCTGGGTCTTAGTCTTGCCTCTGAACTTAGTTGTGTTAAGTCGAGGCAAATCACATGCCTTCTCTGTGTCTTAGTTTCCTCAACTATAAAATGAAAGGGTTGGAATAAAGTTCCTCTGACTAAGCTGTTATTGGAAGATTTTAGAGTCTCAGTAGGAAAATAGCAGACTCCAGTCCATGAGTTCTAAACTGTTACGTGCACCAGACTCACCAGGAATTCTGTTAAAATGCAGATGACCAGACCCATCCTCAGTGAGTCTAGCATGGGACCCTGCCATCAACATTTCAAACACCTGCTCCCCAGATGACTTAAACACACACTAAAGTTTGGTAACCACTGCTCTAGTCTCTCTACCCATTGCATTAGCTTTCTTCCCTCAATATTCATCCCCTCTGACTTTTTACTCCAGTGCCAAACCCTCCTTTTTTTGGGAGGCGGGGGGACAAAACTTAAACATTTTTCAATTACAGTTGACATACAATATTATATTAGTTTCATGTGTACAACATAGTGATTAGACATTTATATAACTTACAAAGTGATCACCCAAATAAGTCTGATATCCATCTGCCACCATACAGTTATTACAATATTATTGACTATATTCCCTATACTATGCTTTATATCTCTGTGACTATTTTTATAACTGGCAATTTGTACTTCTTAATCCCTTCAACCCTTTCACCTGTCTTCTTACTCCCCACACACACCCATCTGGGGACCATCAACTTGCTCTCTGTATCTATGAGTTTGTTTGTTTTGTTAGTTTGTTTACTTTGTTTTTTAGATTCCACATATAAGTAAAATCATATGGTATCTGTCTTTCTCTGTCTGACTTATTTTACTTAGCACAATGCCCTTTAGGTCATCCATGTTGTCACAAATAACAGTATTTTATACTTTTTTATGGCCAAGTAATAGTCCATTGCATATGTGTACCAAACCCTTTAATTCTTCCATCTCCTATTTCCCAGCCTCTCACCCCAGCATCCATTCCCTTCTGTCCTGCACCACACCCACCCAGCTTTCCCATGTTTTTTCATCTCCAACCCCAAGTGGTCTCCCATCCTTAACCTGTTTTGCCTTGCCCATTGCTGCCCGTAGTTCCTCAGGCCCAAGTCCTGGGTCTCCTGCAAAGAGTGCCAGGCAGTCCTCAAAGTCTGAGAGCTCCATCTCTGCAATCTGAGTTGCAGACCAAGCTGCCGGAAATGTCCCCCGTACATCTGCACAATTTGGCACAGGTTCTAAAGGGGGAAGGTAGGGCCTGGGTCAGTGTAGTATTAAAATATGATACTATTTTATAGAAAGCTACCTATAGATGGAATGACCCCTCCAGACTTTGGTCAATGTGAGCACTATGAGTCAAGGGATTACTATAGAGAGAGATTTATAAGACACATAGGATATTAGAACAAGTGACTGGAGAGAACAATCCCTTCATTGTATAGATGGAAGATTGAGGGTGTTGCCTAAGGATTTAATGGCAGATCTAGATTAGAACCCAGGTCCCTAGCCCCACAGGGGCTCCTTCCTATATCCTAAACATTTTCCCAGCAGAGAGCTCCACCACACTTAGCCAAGCCTAGAGCTGAGTCAGCTGTTAACAGGGGTAAGAGAATAGAAGAGGAGGTGTCCTAGGCTAACTTCTGATTGCCCTGACTTCTGATTGCATTGTTGCATACTTTTCCCTGTTCACCCTGCCAGAAGCATGAGTATTTGGGAAGTTTCACCTGGGAGATAGTCTGCAGTGGGCCGTACAACTCCAGCTACCAAAGCTGCTTTCTTGGGAGCAAGCTGTGGCCCCCCACACAGCTGTCCAGCTCTGCTCTGTTCCCAGCTCTGCTGTTTCTCTAGGAGACGCTCCAGGGACTCTGGGCCCAAGGCCTCCTGTGTGAGAAAGTAGAAGGTAGATGGGGAGACCTGGGCAGGGCAGGGCCAACAGCTGCAGCTCTAATTCCAAAGTCCTGTCTCTTTTTAACAGTATCCCCCAAATCTGGGCTTCACAATCTCTGCCCTCAACCTCCTTGACCTTTACTCCCCAGAACCAGCTCACCAGTCCCTTCTCTGTTCTTACTCCCTCCCTTGTTCCTTCTTCTCACCCTAGGGATCAAGGAAATCGCCTCAGTAGACAGAGTGAACACTAGGCGTCCAGCTTGCTCTACTTCATCCTGGCTCCACAACTCTGGTTTCCTGAGCGGGGGGGGGGGGGCGGGGGGGGCAAGAAAAAGATCATGGGCTGGGATGTTGAAGGAACTGTGAGGAAAAGAAGGCATACTAGGATTGGGGACTCAGGGCTCCAAGGGACCGCACACATATTGATGGGCTGCCACTGATGATGATGGTTGAAAAGCTGGGTTAGAATCTGAAGTTCTCAAATGTCCATACCCAAGAAGAGGCTCCTGTGTCAGCAGCCATCCCAGCTCTGTGGCAAATGACTCTCCCAGGCAGAAGCCCTGCAGCTGACTGAGGTGAGCCAGCAGGATCTGTAGGGGGATCCGTCGTGTGCTCTCTATCCCCAGGAATCCAACCAAGGGGCCCAATGTCTCCAGCACTTCCCTTGAGACTGTTGTCTCCTTTGGAGCCTGAAGAGGGAGCATTAGGCCTTAGGACAATGCACCTCTGACTCAGAGGACCAGAATCTGATCAAGACACCAAGACCATGACATTTCCTCCCTCCAACTTTTAACTCAAGACCCTATGATGTTCATTTTCTTAAACAATAAGCCCAGATAAGAGCAGGCAGAAAGACTGGGAGGAGAAATCCAAGGAATTTCTTGGATTTCAAGGGCTGTGGACAAGAAATATGAAACCAAGAGATAGATCTAGGGCAGCGATTTTCAACAGTTTTCAATCTCATGGCACATATAAACTAATTCTAAAGTTCTGCGGCACACCAAAAAATATATTCTATTTTTTGCCAATCTGACAAAAAATAGGTATAATGTTGATTCATTCACACCAGATGGCTATTGTTACATTGGCTGTTGTCATATTTTTATTTGACAATCTAAGGGAAAAGAGATCTGTGATTCTGACTAAATAGTCAGCTATTGCATATTTTAAAAAGTTCTTGCAGCACACTGGTTGGAAATCGCTGATCTAGGGTCTAGGGCCTTAAAGATGAGAATCAAGCAGCAAAAGCGTGAGATTGGGCCTAGAAGACAGAGGGGATTGTCTGAGGGGTAAGAATTGCCCCAGCTCAGCTCTGAGACTGGTAGGGTGGACTCTTACCAAGTTTTGTAGTGCTCTCTCTGCCAGAGCTGCCCGGTGGAGTGGGGTCAGTGCTAGCAGTTGCTCTGGAGCAGCTCGTACCAGCTCTACCACCAACATAATGGATTCATTGGACAGTCTGTCCATCAACCGGACCCTATAGCAATTTAATAACATGGGCATTGGAACTGAGACAAATTGAGATGGGAGCATAGAATGCCACATTTCCCAGACAAAAGGTAACATCAGATCAAACTCTGGGGCCCTGACAGGAACTGATATTAAATAGCCCCAGGTCCAATTCCCATCATAGTGCTTGAAGTGAGAGAACAAAGGGAATGACATATTTCTAGTCTTCCTGAAAAAAAAAAAAAGACAAATAATCCTACCTTGTATAATTGAATCAAAAGCCAAGAATATTAAGTACCACTTAGAAAACTTTCCTCATTATTTTTGCATTTTTTTAAAATTTTATTTTATTTTTATTGTTTTAAGTATTACAAATAGTAGTACATATGTCTCCTTTTTTTTCCCCCTTGATCTCCCCCCGACCTCCCCTACCCCCCAGGACGTGCCTTCACCTGCCCGCCCTCCCCCCCGCCCCAGTGTCTTATATCCGTTGGTTGTGCTTATATGCAAGCGTACAAGTCCTTCGGTTGGTCTCTTACAGCCCTCCTCGCCCAACCTCCCCTGTCTTCCCAATGTAGTTTGACAGTCTGTTCAATGCTTCTTTGCCTCTGTATCTTTTTCCCACCATTTCTTTCCTTTAAAAAGTTTTGCCTTTGCAGACTGGAAATAAACATATAATAACAAAACAAGACAAAACAAAAAAAATGTTTGAGTCCCAATTTCAATGTCCAGCAGTTCCTTATGTGTACATGTCAGCATTGCTAGCTGGATGGTGGGCACATGGTGGCAATGCTGCATTTTTTAATTTAATAAATCTTTATTGTTCAGATTATTACAATTGTTCCTCTTTTTTTTCCCCATAGCTCCCCTCCACCCAGTTCCCACCCCACCCTCTGCCCTTATCCCTGCCCCCCACTGTCTTCATCCATAGGTGTACGATTTTTGTCCAGTCTCTTCCTGCACCCCCCACACCCCTTTCCTCCTGAGAATGGTCAGTCCACTCCCTTTCTATGCCCCTGATTCTATTATATTCACCAGTTTATTCTGTTCATCAGATTTTTTTTTATTTACTTGATTTTCAGATTTACTTGTTGATAGATATGTATTTGTTATTCATAACTTTTATCTTTACCTTTTTCTTCTTCTTCCTCTTCTTAAAGAATACCTTTCAGCATTTCATATAATACTGGTTTGGTGGTGATGAACTCCTTTAGCTTTTTCTTAGCTGTGAAGCTCTTTATCTGCCCTTCAATTCTGAATGATAGCTTTGCTGGGTAGAATAATCTTGGTTGTAGGTTCTTGCTATTCATTACTTTGAATATTTCTTGCCATTCCCGTCTGGCCTGCATAGTTTCTGTTGAGAAATCACCTGTATGGGTGCTCCCTTGTAGGTAACTGTCTTTTTCTTGCTGCTTTTAACATTCTCTCTTTGTCTTTTGCTCTTGGCCTTTTAATTATGATGTGTCTTGGTGTGGTCCTCTTTGGATTCCTTTTGTTTTGGGTTCTCTGTGCTTCCTGGACTTGTAAGTCTATTTCCTTCATCAGGTGGGGGAAGTTTTCTGTCATTATTTCTTCAAATAGGTGTTCAATATTTTGCTCTCTCTCTTCTTCTGGCACCCCCATAATTCGAATGTTGGTATACTTGAAGTTGTCCCAGAGGCTCCTTACACTATCTTCATATTTGTGGATTCTTTTTGCTTTTCCAGTTTAGTGTTTTTTGCTTCTTTGTATTTCAAATCTTTGACTTGATTCTTGTGATCCTCTAGTCCCATGGTCAGCAACTGTGGCTCTCGAGCCACATGCCTCCCTTTGGCCCCTTGAGTGCGGCTCTTCCACAAAATACCACGGCCTGGGCGAGTCTATTTTGAAGAAATGGCATTAGAAGAAGTTTAAGTTTAAAAATTTTGGCTCTCAAAAGAAAATTTCAATAGTTGTACTGTTGATATTTGGCTCTGTTGACTAATGAGTTTGTTGACCACTGCTCTAGTCTACTGTTAGATCGCTGTATAATATTTTTTATTTCAGTCAATGTATACTTGATTTCTAGCTGGTTCTTTTTCATATCCTCGAGGGTCTCACTACATTTATTGGCTTTTTCTAGAAAAATCTTGGAAAACCTTATAACCATGGTTTTGAACTCTATATCCAGTAGTTTGCTTTCCTCCATTTCTTTCATTTGTGATCTCTTTCTTTGTCTCCACATTTTGGATGCTTCCCTGAGTTGATAGAGTGGCTTTGTGTGCTAGGTGTCCTATAGGGCCCAGTGGCTCAGCCTCCCCAGTTACCTGAGGTGGACACTCTTGGTGCACCCCTTTGTGGCTGTGTGCACAGTCTTGTTGTAGTTAAGCCTTGATTGTTGTTGGTATCATTGAGAGGAATTGACCTCCAGGCCAACTGGCTGTGTGGATCAGCTGTGTCTACGCTGGGAGAACTTCTGTGCTGGAGACACCCTTATGAGACAAGACTTGCAAAAGCCTCTGTGCTCAGCTTGAATGGGGCAAAGTCTCAGGGCGGAGCAGACAGCATTTGTTTCTCATCAGCCCTGCCCTAATAGGCCTCTGTGTCTCAGTGTCCTGTGGTAATCACTGCAAGTAACTCTGAAAGAAAGCCGCCCTCGAGTTTCCCCAGCCGCCAGACAGTCCAGTTTCTCCCCAAATGAGCATGGGTCCCCAGAGTCTCACCCGGAACTGGAGTTCAGTGCAGTTGGGAGCTTTTGTCTCCCTCCTGCTTGAGAAAGCCAGCCACATACTCAGTTGCCCGTCCTCTCCATGCGCACGCCTCGGTACCTCTGCCTTTCGCAGTTCCTCTGAGTGTCAGTGTGCTTTTCTCTTTCCTGACAGTCCAGTTTCACCCCGTATGAATCTGGGTCACCAGAGTCTCGCCTGGAACTGGAATTCAGCACAGTTGGGAGCTTTTTGTCTTCCTCCCACTTGAGAATGCCAGCCGCGCACTCAGTTGCCAAGTCTTCTGCGCGCACGCGCACTCACCTCAATACCTCTGCCTCCTGCAGCTCCTCTGAGTCTCAGTGTGCTTTTCTCTTTCCTTCTAGTTGTAGAATTTCCACTCAGCCAGCCTTCCTGTGGTTCTGGATGATGTTCATTTTGTCTTTTAGTTGCATTTTGAAATTGTTGTGCGAGGCAGCAGTTTAGGTGTTTACCTATGCCGCCATCTTGATTTCTCCAAAATTTCCTCATTTTATAAAATTTTTTAAAATGAGGTTCACAGAGATCAGCTAGTGAGGTCTTACTTCCAATTCTTGTTTTCCAGTGCCACCCTTCTTCTACTTGCTGTAATGTGGTCCCCTCTTATTTGCATAGCACTATACAATTTACAAAGTTCTCTTAGGTACTATCTCATTTGATTATTATGACAAAACCTGGGGGTAAAACAGGTTTTTTGGGGGGTTTTATGTGTTTTTTGGTTAATCCTTACCCGAGGATATTTTTTCCATTGATCTTTTAGAGAGAGTGGAAGAGAGAGGGAAAGACAGAGAGAAACATCAGTTCGATTGGTCGCTTCCTGCATGCGCCCCAACCAGGGCCTGACCAGGGAGAAGCCTGCAGCCAAGGTACATGCCCTTGACCAGAATCAAGCCTGGGACCCTTTGGTCTGCAGGCTGACACTCATCCACTGAGCCAAACTGGCTAGGATTAAAACAGGTATTTTTCATATTCTCTTTCACAAATTAGGAACTTGGATCTTCTGAGTCATGGTTCAGCATCATTAACCTCATCCAGTCCCTAAATTATCTCCAAGAACCAACATATTTAAACAGATTTGAATGGCATTTAAAAAAAAGAGAGAGAGAGAGAAAAACTTTTGCCCAGAAATCAGGAGTGACATCGTGTATTCTATCTAGGTTTGCCATTTCTGGAACTAGGCCACCAAGTAGCACAAGAGCCAAAAATCTGTGAAAAGGCCTATAAAAATGAAAGGATGAGATTGCCTGCTTTTACCATTATTTCATCCCCAAGAAGACTAATATCAGACTTTTCCTACTCTGGCTTACAGTTCTGATCACGTTGGGGTCAGAATTTCTGGGTTGAGAAGAGGCCCCATTTCCTTTCTCATTCAACCCATACTTGAATCTACAATATTCATTGGGTATTCAATATTCAACCCAATATTCAATCTACAATGGCCATGGGGCCATCCAGACCCAGACTTGAATAGCTCCGATGACTTGGAACTCACTATCTCAGTTTTCCTTATATTTTGCAAAAATCTGATTTTCATTCATTGTTTCTAGTCATGCTCAATGAGACCATTCAAAAACATGTCAATCTGTTTTCTATTTGATAGCCCTGGGCTATTTTAAAATTTTTATTTTTTTGTTAATCCTCACCCAAGAATATTTTCCATTGATTTTTAGAGAGGGAGGGATGGGGGAGAGAGAGAGAAACATGGATGTGAGAGAGACACATTGACTGGTTGCCTCTCACACACACCCCGACCAGGGCTGGGCATCAAACCTGCAACCCAGATACAAGCCTTTGAATGGAAATCGAACCCTGGACCTTTTGGGCACAGGCCAACGCTCTAACCATGGAGCCCTGCTGGCCAGGGATCCCCTGGGGTATTTGAAGGCATCTACCACATTTTTCATAGATTTTCTCTTTATCTACTCCTCTGAACACATTAAGAACACAGAGAGCTCTAAGAGACTACAATCCTCTGGGGGTAGAATTGGACTGCTGCTTTTCTCCTTTCAGATACTCTGTCTCTATTGATGTGGCCTGGGTTATTCTCAGATGGCTTGGCAGGTCACATCACAGTGTTGCCACCCTGAACTGTCCCATGCTGGGGCCATGTTCTGGGAACCAGTTGATACTCAAGAGCAACTTTGAATAGAATCTCCTGCCTCTGGCTATACTTGATTTCAAGGAACCACCAGACAGAAAACCAACACCTCTAGGGCATTTTCTAAGGGCAGAGCTTCTACTCCAGATTGAGTTTTCTAAGGATCCAGAATCTCCTTGTAGCACTTACGGTAAGTCCAGGAGCAGCTTGGTGTCTAGTCCACTCAGTTCTGGCCCCAGGGTAGTCAGCTCTGGCTCTGGCATTGCCGTCCTCCGCTGTACCTCCGCCCAGATACAGGCCCTCTGTGGGACAGTGGGGGAAGCAGGGCAGGACAGAGCTGAGCATGGGGGCTAGGTTCTATACTTAGGGCCCCTGCTTCCACTTAATGCCCAAACACCCTTCTCACCAGGCTCCCTCGAACCCCAGTGGGCAGTTGATAGAGCATGTGTACCACTTCAAGGAAGTCTGCCATCGAGTTGATCTGCTGCAGAAATTCACAGGACATGCCCCCTGCCAGGGTTCCCAGAGCCCTGTGAGTGTGTGAATACGTAGATGTTCATTCAGCACATGCCACACAGCCTGTCTGCTCCTTGATATCAACACTCTCAACACAAGTACAGATATTTGCTTATGGTAATTTAGAGTTTGAGAAATGCTTTTCCATACATAGCCTCATTAGCTCCCCACAACATCACCACTATTCATCAGAGAAGAAAGATGTATAGAGGTCAAATGTTCTTAACATCATTCTACTAGAAATGTAGTCAACTGAGACTAGAGCCATGTCTTTACATTCTGAAGCCACGGTTTTTTACTGCAGTATAGGTAAGTGATATTTACTTATTCCTGCTTGGCCAGTGGCTGTGAAGTCACTTTGGATTAAACTAATAATAGCAATTATCTACTGGGAGCTTATACAACCAGGCACTGTGTTAAGTACCTTATATACCTTATCTCATTTAATCTTCACAACTACCTGTGAGGTAGGTACCATTTTCATTCCCATCCTATAGAAGAAAAAACTGAAGCTTAGAGAGGGTAAGTGACTTTCCCAAAATCACAAATAGGTAACAGGGCAGAGACCTGAACCTGTGTCTTCTAAATCCCTTAGATCTAGTTGAGATAGGTGTGGCGCTGTGGAAGAGCAGGGAGTAAGTACAGGAGGAGCCAGGAGAAAGCCCACAGGTTGGGACCATGCATCATTCATCTCCACTGCATATCACATGGTGACTGGAACATGGTAAGCACTTAAAAATGTTAGTGCTCAACACAAGTCACTCACTGCAGATTCCTGAGGGTCAGGTTGGTGGGCACCTGCATCTTCTTCCAGAGAAACTGTGCCTGCAAGAGAAAGAAAGAGGAACCGCTTCCCAGCAGAGATATTGCCCAAAGACCTAAGATGCCTTGGACCCAGTCCTGCCTTTGACCCTGTGGGCCCCACCAGTCACATTATACAGGATTCTAGGAATAAGGCACCAGATCTAGGGCTGAGGAATAAGTAAAGAAGGTGGACAGATTGAGAGAGGGGAGTTGTGGGATAAGTGGGGAGAATTACCTGCTGCTCAGACCAGGGCAGCTCCCGGTAGTGCCTTCGGTTGGCCAGAAGAGCCGCAGAGTCCAGTTGCAGCAGCTTTAGTGGAAGCAGGGGAAGCAGGCAGTCTGGCCAAGTGGTGGGGATGGGCTGCCAGTGGGGATGGGTGTAGCAGTGTAGTGATAGGTGAGAGGGTCTGTACTCAGCCCTCAGAGAAGAAGGGGAGCCATGGGGGCAGGAAGGGGACAAGTCTAGAATCAGAGTGGAATGGTATGTGCCACGGTAGCAGTGCATACCTGAGAGCCCTCACATTGAAGGTGATTGTGGTCAAGTGTTGCAGCTATTTAGGCACCTGATGAACTAAAGTCCTTTTAGCCTTTCTGAGGCTTGGTCTCTTTTTCAGAAAGTGGAATAGTTGGCCTGGAAGGTTTCTCAAATCCTTCTGGCTTTGCTATTCTAGGATGGTGTGGGTTATACTGTCCTGCATCTGGAACTGGGGAGAGCAGCTAATGTCTTGGTGGATACAGAGCTAACCTGAACTCTGAGATCCACTGCTTGGGGACTGTGTGAGGCAGCACCAGCCATATGAAATTGCCCTGGGACATGGAGAGGAGCTTAGTCGGGAGATCCCACACATACCTGACCAGGGATACACACAGCTGCACCGGCACCTGTTGTACCCATATTTTTAACTCCATCTTTCACCTGCATGAGAAGTAAGTGTGTATGTTACTGGGTGTTTGTAAGGAAGAGGGGAGGTATGGGAGGCCTTCCCTGGACACAGGGAAGATGACCTCCTCCCAAACAGAGCCCACAGCCCCAATTGTCTCATCTTCCATGCTATTCGCATACCCGAAAGGTCTGCAGCAGTGCTGCGGTCTGGCAGGCTGAGAGGCGTGACAGTTCGGGGGCCAGGCAGGAACAGGCCCCGACCAGAACTCTCATAGGGATGGCCTGCAGTGTCTGGGAGCTGAGGCCTGGCAACAAAGGATGCAAGGAGCAGAGCTCCTCCAAGGACAGCTGGGGAGCAAGAGAGACAAGAGGCCTGAAGAAGAGGCGCAGGGTGGTGGAGAAGCCAACAATCAGAGTGCAGCCAGGCAGCAGGTATGAGGGGAGCTGAGAGGGAGGAAGAGGCAGATGTGGGATCCAGGGAAAGGGGGCACAGAAATCTCTCAAGGATGTTGAAAAGTTGCTGCTACTTACTTCGTGCCTAGGAAGGAGCCGCCCAAGCAGCAGGACAGCCTAAGGTGGGATGAGACAAGAAACAACAGTTCTCAGGTTCTGGTAGCCAGATCCTAAGCAAGATCTGCCCTCCAAAACTTCCAGCTTTCTATCTACCACCCCCAGTAACCAGCCTGGCTCCTGGCTGTTTCTTAAGCTGAAGAATGGGGATGAGGGAGTCCTCCTTGGAACAGAGGAATAGGAAGCGTCAGGGAGGCTGACAGTATTCCTGCGAGAAATTCTCTTGACTGGCATCCCAGAGGGTAGAAGATGGATGCTGGGGAGTGAGATAGGCCCACCTGGGCAGGTGTGACACTGGTTCCCTGCAGGACAGGAAGCATGGCTCTAAGCTGGGGCTCAGACAGCTCCTGCAGGAAGCGGAGGCCCAGCTGAGGGAAGAGAGGAGCCCATACTCGCAGCTCCCGGGGGCTCATCACAGCTCCTCCAGATGAACGCAACACCCCCATAAGTTCATATGCCACCTGTAACCAAAGAAGGTTTGGGACTGAAAAGACAGGTGAACCTTAAACCTCTCTAATCCTACATCTGATTGCTCAGGGCCTAGTCTAGGGCTTGGAACCAAGGATGGGACAGGAACAGATTGGATTCAAATGTCAAAGGATATGTTTGGAGTGGCATAGACCAGATGTGGTAGGGTCAAGAGGAGGTGGTAACAGATAAGAATAATATAAGGAACGGAGGTGACAGAGGTTGGGGAGGGGTGGGGCTGGCACCACTCTGTTCAAGCTTGGTTGAGATGATTGGGTAAGTCCTCTACAGAGACCCAGGGAAATCCTAGAGACTGGTAGGCTTGTGCCAAGGGGCTCACCCGTCCTTGTGGGCTGAGGGTCCCATTGGCCGCACATTCCAGCAGCCCCCGTTCTACTGGTCCCATTGGATCATTCAAGGGTACTAGGCTCTGCAGCTCCTCAGGGGTCAGGAAACAGGCGAGGGGCCCCAGCCTGAGGAGGACACGAAGCTAGTCTTCATTTGATCACTGAGGCTGATACCAAGGCAGGGACCAGGTGGGCACATGGTGTAGGCACTCTGACCACGAAACTAGGAAATGCCATAAAACTAGGAGAGTGCCATAGATAGGCCTCTCCTGGAGCCCTACACTGTCTGGGGCCCCTGCCTGCTCTCTTGCCCCTTCCTACCTAGGACTCTAACCCATCATGACAGCTGTACCTGCCTCTCTCCACTCTGGCCTTGATCACTGATCCTGCAACCACTCACCTGCGCACCTGCTCCTCTCCATCCTGAGGAGCACTCTGGTTCACCAGGCTACGCAGCACATGCCGGGCATGTCCTGGTCCAAGACCTGCCGCTGGCCAGCTATCCTCCAGGGCCTGAATCTGAGATGGGGAGGGTCAGCTTGTGTTGGGGTCACTATGGGACAGGTGCAGGGAAATTGCTCACTAGGAGACATGCGTCTGACTCCAGTCCCACCTAGTAGACGATGGACTAGTCAAGTAAAGATGATTCTCATACCTGGTGAGGGCTGAGCTGCAGAAAGTTCTCTAGAGGAAGGTGGGGGAGCAGAGGCAACACTGCCCACAGCAGCTCTTGGGGCCAGGCAGGCACTTCCCCAAACAGTTCAGGGGCCAGCAATCGCCTTGCCAGAGCCTCTTTCTGTTCAGGCCTCATTTCTGGGCTGTAATCCCGGATGGCAGCCAGGCTGGGGAAAGTAGTGAGTTTTAACCCTCAGCCTTGTTTCAAATTGTCCCCTCTTCTCTGAAGTCCACTGCCATGGACAGGAAGGAAACTCCCTAGTTTTAATGGAGAGGAGCTCTAGAAGGAGCTGCTCGAAGCAAGTAGGGTTAGCCTGACCCTGACAGGATCAAGAAGACTGATATGAGGTCCTTACACACTGTCGTTGGCCAACAGGGATGGTGGGAAACGCATCAGGTCAGAGACAGCCAAGAAGGGGATGAGTGGTGACAGATCAATGAACAGCTGGGAGGTGAGGCGGGGGTACCGCTGGAGCAGCAAAGCTGTCAGGCGACCAAGGGCCTGTTCCTCAGATGGTGGTACCTGTGCGGGCACAGGAATGGATGCTGTTTCTGAAAATGCTCAGTATCTTTGCTATCTCCTCTCCTAAGTTCCTCTTTCCACTGGAACAAGCCCTCTGCACACCAGGTTCCAGGTGCTCTTGATTTATAGATCCCCCCCTTCCCTTGCCCCTCTATGCCCACCTGCAGCTGGGACCAGGAACGGTGCATGAGTGTCAGGAAGCCCTGAGCAGCCTCCCTCTCTGCTGAAAGCACCAGGTGCTGGAGATTTTCTGGGGGCATGTGCAGGTATGCCTGGGAGTAGGAAGTCATGGTGAGTATGGCCTCACTAGGCAGGGACCTCAGGCCACAGCTGTCACTCAGTCCACCCCAAAGCCCCTCCGTCTGTTACCTGCACTAGAATCTGCAGGGCCCATACACTCTTCTCTCTCTGGAGCAGATCCCACAGCACAGGCTGGTGGGGAGACAGACAAGATGCCAAGAGAGCTGTCTTCTCTGTCCCTCCTGTAGCTTCCTCAGGCAGTCCAACTCCACTTGCTAGGATGCTTGTTCTTCATCTGAAGCCAGTATGTGTGTCTCCTCAGATATTTAACTCCTTTAGGTCAGGGACCATGTCTCTAACATCTCCTATGTCCTCTTCTGAGCCAGGTCTATAGTTGGCTCTATAAATACTTGTAGATCTAAACCAAAATCCTAGGAGTCTATCTAATCCCACTTCATGGTCCTAGTGCTTGAGAAAAATGGGCCCTAACATGGAGTAAGAAATCTTTATATACCCTATAGACCCTAGCAAAGTGCCTTACACACTTTTTACGGCAGGCACTCAATGAATTATGGCATACTAGACCCTTCACTCTACAGAGAAGAAATTGAAGCCCCAAAAAGCTAAATTAAGTTACTTGCCAAAGACCACACTAATTTGTGGCATAGTTGAACTTAGAACCCAAGTCTTCTAATTCATACTTCCCCTGAATTTTTCTTATTTATGCCTTACCTTCCTATTTTTTTACCAACTTCCAAGCCTCACTCTCTAGGGAAAGAACTGAAGCTTTCTAACTTGATCCCTTTCCTTTCTGGAGCAGAAAGAGGGAGTGTCAAAGAATCAGAAAGAAAATGAGATAACAGTTATTCTATGTTTCTATATCATGCACTGTGCTAAGCCCACAGCATGCATTATTTCATGTAACCCTTACATCCACCCTAAAAGAGTAGCACCATTATTCTCCCCCATTTATAGACGAGAAAAATACTGCTCCGAGAGGTTAAATAACTTATCCAAGGTGACCATAGAACTAACAGGTGCACCCAGGATTATCGGGCTCCAGCGCTGCATGCTTACTGCTGCCTCTCAGTATTAGAGAATTCCCCAGGAGGCTTTACCCTCTGTTCCAGGGGCTTTCCCCTTGGCAGATCACTCACGCTGAAACAGGCCAGCAGCTCCATCTTGCTTATTTCAGAGCTCGAGCTGTCAGTGAGTTCAAAGCCTGATGAAGTGGGCTGTTCCTCCTGTTCCAGGTATTCCCCAACTGTCCTCAGCACACTGCGCCGGCCCTCTGGGCGGAAGGCATCCCAGAAGGAGCAGTTGTCTGGGAGACTGGAGAGCAGCAGGGCCTGACCCAGCATCCCCTGGGCTTCAGTTCCTCCGGCCCCTGGACCCAGTAGGAAAGTCAGCAGGCGCAGAAGATAATGTAGACGTGTAGGGTGGGCAAGGGCCGGCACAGAGGACTGACAGCGTGGCAATTGGGAGAGCATGCCAAGCAGGAAGGGACCCGGGGCCAGGCAGAGTGGGGATGGTCCCAGTGGTGGCAGAGAGGGTAGAAGAGGGCCCAGTAGCCCATCTAGGAAGCAAGTGTCATTACCCCCACGACTTATTCTGCACTGGCCTGCTAGCCAGGGCCAGTAGGGCACCAGGGCCTCATACATGGTATCATTGAAACATACCATCATCAAGAAACTACCCCCATCTGGGCAGCGTTCCCCACAGGGTCCAATGTGGCAGGGTGGGAAAGCAGTTACATCTGGGGTAGGGCCCTTGCATACATGCTGAACCCAAGCTTGATTACTGGGGGGCACAGCCTGCAGACTGGCCTTCCTACACAGCCGCTCAGCCCACAGAGTCTCATTCTCCAAGAAGCAGCCCCAGAAGACCTCTGGGGTGAGGGGAACAGGAGGCAGGCCTTCAGGGCAGCTGGTGGGGGGTGGGAGCAGACCAGCACAGAGCGGCTTTACCAGGCGGCGGTTGGGGCCAGACAGGGCTGAAAAGGAAAGGTTGGTGCAGATTGCTTCCAGGAACTGATCAGGAAACTGGTCATGGCAGGCCTGCAGCCAGCCTTGGGCACCAGGTGCCCAAGAAAGTGCATACCACACAGCTGTCTGGCAGATGGCAGTGATGCTGGGAGGGGGCTGCGGGGTGGCAGGCCTGGTGAGCTGGCAGAGCAAGTGGATGGAGAAGTTGGAAATGATGTAGGGTGCTGCTGGGCCTGAGTGGTTCTCGCAGAGGGCTTCCACAGAGATGGCGCGCCGTTGGCGAGGGCTGAAGTGGGCAGAGGGCTGGGAAGCCCTGGGCAGAGGCACACCCATTCTCAGGCATTGGAGGAGGGCAGGGGGTGGGGGTGGTGATCCAGACAGAAAGCCCAGCGCCTGGGCATCCCAGGAAAGGTTGTGCCGGACGCCCCTGGATGAAGAGGGAGGAGCAGGCAGGATCTGGTCAGCTTACATTCCTCCAGCTGAAGAGTCTGACCGTGACCAGAGCCTGCAGTGAGGTTCCTGGGAGTATAGGTGTTACTGGTTTAAATGCTGGGATTCAGGAAAAAGGAGAGAGGTCTGTCTTGCTAAGACAAAATCACCCAGGACAGTGGTCGGCAAACTGCGGCTCGCGAGCCACATGCAGCCCTTTGGCCCCTTGAGTGTGGCTCTTCCACAAAATACCACGGCCTGGGCGAGTCCATTTTGAAGAAGTGGCATTAGAAGAAGTTTAAGTTTTAAAAATTTGGCTCTCAAAAGAAATTTCAATCATTGTACTGTTGATATTTGGCTCTGTTGACTAATGAGTTTGCCGACCACTGCCCTAGGAACACAGCCCAGTTGGAGTTCATCTGTCTTTCTGGCCCTCTCTTCCTCCTTTTTTATATGCTTTTATATAGCTTAAACACAACCCTCGGTTGGCCTCAATCAGGAAGTCTGCCCACCAACTGAACATGTCTAAGTGTGCTCTGGCACTGTTGAACTAAAATAGTAAGGGGTGGAGAAATCTGGTCTTGTCCTTTTTTTCCATGTCCCATCTTCGTGAACTGACATTCATTAAGCCCTATGTGCCAGGAACCATTCTATGTGGCTTACACTTACAGTGTCAACTCATTTAACCCCTTGCAATAACTCTGCGGCAGCTAATATTACCCATATTTACCATTGGGGAAACCGAGGTATAGAATGAGAATGTGACCTAGAGCTGCGACACCAACACAGTCACATTCCAAAACCACCAAACCACACTCCTCCCATCAGTTTCCTCTCTGCTCTGGAAGCTGACCAATTCCAGGCCCAATCCCCACAACTCCTCTCCTGTTACTTACCACAAGAGCAGCTGCTGTAGGTTGCCTAGGAGGGAAAGAGTAAGAAAGAGGACTACCCCAATCTCATCCCTTCTTGCCCTGCCATAGCCCAGCCCCGGCTCCAGCAGCACTCACCTCCTTGGCACTGCCCATTGGCATCAGGCTCTGGCTGCCCCAGAATGGAAAAGACCTCATCCTGCAGGGAGTCAGTGACACGGAGCAGCCCCTCCTGGAAGGCAGCATAGAGGGGGGCCCCCACTGTGCGCAGCAGACCTCCCCAAAGAGCCTCTTCAGAGCCCAGCTCCCCCACTGGGGTGAGCAAACTCAACAGACCCTGTAAAAAGTGGGGGCCTGGCTCTCTCCCATCAAGGCCTGTGGCATTGGTGGGCTCCATACTGGGCTGCACCTGCACCAGGGCCTGCCAGCGTGTGCCCTCCAACAACAGCAGTAGAGAAGGCAACCAGTCAGCCACCAGGACACAGTCAGAGGGCCCATCGCGGGTGCATGGGGGTCGGGTAGGGGTAGGAGGTCCCCCAGGAACTACAGCTCCCAAAAGCACCTCTGCAAGTCCACCCAGTACACCTGCCTGGTGCCCCAGGAAGTCCCGGGGGGTCTGCTCCTGTCCCAGTAGTGCCAGCACATCCCCTAGCAGCCCTAGCATTGGCTCCCAGTCCGGGCTGCCTCTCAGTGTCACTAGGAAATCATGGAGCCGGAGGGCAGGGGGCTGGGGAGGTGGGGGCTCTCCCACTGGTCCCTCTCCCATTCTCCCAGGTTCAAAAGAAGAGGAAATGTTAGCCAGGAATGCAGAGAACCGTGAGCGGCTGAAGTTCCTCTGGGGAGCCTGGTCCAAAGTGGAGAACAAGGACTTCAGGAGGGAGAGACCATGGTCCTGGGACTTAGGCCCAGTTGGGGCCAGAGTCACTGTAAGGAGAGAAATTGGAGGTCACTAAAGGGTAAGAGCCTAGAACCCAGACTCAGCCCTGCGCTGGACCCCAGTCCCAGCCTGGATCTAAAGATGAGGTGAGGGAGACAGGGAACTGGGTCTTTTTCATCAGCCTACATTAAGTCTTGGACTCCTTTCTTAACTCATTTTTCCCCTTAGCTCCAGTCCCTGCCCCTTTTCTTTGCCCCTTTCTTTATCTTTTACCTAACCAGTTAATCTCCGCATTCTTAAGTCTTTTTCCAACAACCATCCCCTTCACCCCCGGCACTGCTCACTGTTTCTCTCACCTGTACAGGACAGCAGCAGCAGCAGTAGCAGCAGGGGCCAGGGGCTCAGAGCCATGTTTCCAGGTGAGCACTGGTACTAGAGGTGAATTCTGGTTATTCTCACCTTGTGTGGGATAGCCAGGTAAGGGCAGGGCACTGCAGGCAGCCTGAGTCTCCACTGACACTGTAGTGTGGTCTTTCAGGAAACAATATCTGTAACTTGACAGCAGGTTTGTCACCTGAGCCCTGAATACCTGATCCTTTGGCTTTAGAGAAAGGTGTGCTTCTGTGAGAGAGAGGAATGATAGGGGATCCCAGGGGGCCCTTGGAGGAACCCTAGGGGATAGCTTCAGTTAGGAGCCAGGATACAAATAGGAGTAGATAGACATAGAGATGAAGAACTAGAGACCCAAGGTACAAAATGAGGGCTCTGCTGAAAAATATAAGAAAATAAAGGAGGCTCAAAAAGAGTTAAAAAGCAAGTAAGATCTGAGGGAATCGAGGGAGAAAGGGGGCCTGGGAGAAAGGAACTTGAAAGCCAGGTGTAAACAGAGAAGAGGAATGAAGACAAAGTTCTGGTCCTAGGATGGAGCATTCAGGAAGAGGACATCTGCTTTTGATTCAGTATCCAGAACCACAGAATGCTAAGAGCTGGGTGGGACTTCAGAAAGCACATAGACCAAACCTCTCATCTTATGGATAAGGAAATAGACCCAGTCAGTTGTTTGCAACTTGCTCATTAAGCCATTCAGATGTTTGGGGCTGCCCTTTGGCTCTCTTACTGTGACCTCAGTAAAAGCCCTATAGAAAAGTCTAGGAGGCATAAAGAAAAAAAAAGTCTGGGCTGAGAAAAGAGATAAACCAGATTAAACCTCTATGCAAGGGGCTACTCCCCCCGCCCCCCCGACCCCTGTGGAAAAAGAGGGAGAGAGAGAGAGAGACATGAGGGGGGGGTTCAGAGATCAGAGATCTCATTCAAAATAATTTGGTCTGGTCTGGTGTGTCAGGGTGAGAAGTCTCTTCTGTCCCCCATTTATATATCCTCAAAGGTCTTTACCTGATACCAGCTTTAAACAGTAATTCAACACTGAGGCTCTTCTCAAACCATTATTCTGTCCCTTTCCTTAGAACCCTCCTCTATTCTATTCCCCAAACCCACACCTTCAAATCCATTATTAATGCATCTCTGCTCTAGATGGTTTACTTAGGAGCATAGACTTTTAGAGCCAGAAGGGACCTGAGGAATCCTCCAGTAAAAACGTCTCATTTTATAAATGAGGAAATTAATGCCCAAAGAAATAAAATGAGTTGGTCCAGGCCACAAAAGGAGTTGAGGGCAGTGCTGGGATTTTCCAAGGTGAGCCAAAAGTTGAGACCAGTGAAATAACCTGCATCACTTTACCAATATTTTCCTTTTCCCACATATAGTCTGAAAAGTATAGAGAATAATCAGAGAATATTGCATGGGTTTCCAACAGCTCTCTAGCTCCTGGTTCCAGCCCATCTTGCAATCCACCTGAATTTCTGCACTTGTTCTGGAAAAATTCTCTTATAATAAATTATTCTTTTTCCCCCTAATACACTAGCCAAAAAAACAAGATGGCATAGATTAAATCCTAGACCCAATATTGACTAACTGTGTATCTTGGGAAGTTTCAGATCCTCTCAGTGTCACAGTGTTCTTTTCCATAAAAAGGAGAAATACTCATATAGAGCTGTGATAATTAAGTAATGCATTTAAAGTACTTAGCACAGTGACTGGCATTCATTCAACCCATCATGAGCCAGGCACTGATATAGAATAGGCATGCACTAAATGTTACTACTATTATTATTAAAGTAGCTCAATATGAATTCTTTTATTTGAAGTTAAAGAGTCCTAATTAATAAAGAAATTGTTACCAAGTGGTGTTGTGAGTGAAAAACCTTTAAAACAGGTATGAAACTAGCTGAGTCAAGCAGAGAGAGGAACAATGAGGATTCCCTTAACCCAGGATGGGAAATTCTTGGTAGTTCACATGATGATGTAGTAAGTAGTTGGCTAAGCAATCCTGTTGTCTGCCAAGGATTGAGACGATGTGCCAACTGAGGGTGAAGTGCTTCAGGTGTATAGCAAATATATCAGGCTATCTATACTAATAAAAGGGTAATATGCAAATTGGTCACGACGTCCTCACAGTAACAACCAAACAGCAGGCTGCGTGGGGCGACCAGGCCAGCAGGAGGGGGTAGTTGGGGGGACCAGGCTGGTGGGGGGGCAGTTGGGGGCAATCAGGCAGGCAAGCAGGTGAGCAGTTAGGAGCCAGTGGTCCCGGATTGTGAGAGGGATGTCCAACTGCTGTTTTCGGCCTGATCCCTGGGATTGAGCCGAAACTGGCAGTCAGACATCCCCCAAGGGGTCCGGGATTGGAGAGGGTGCAGACTGGGCTGAGGGATGCCCTCCCCCCCATGCACGAATTTCATGCACTGGGCCTCTAGTTATAAATAAAGCTCCTAAGGACAGACAACTGCATATTTTCCCCTGGAGTTTCTATGAGAGGTCTGGGCTAAAAATTGAATTGTAAGGCATTAGTATACAAAACCATAGCAATTGAAACCATAAAATTGGATGGAACTAGTTAGAGTTTGTAGAGTATGAAGCAAAAAAAAATGTCTGAGGACCACACATTTAAAGTTTGGGAAGAACATGGCAAGCAAAAAGGTGGAAGGGAAGCAATTCAATGGAACACTTGAAGACAGTGGTGTCATGAAACTAAAGAAGAACATTTCAGTAAAATGGTCAAAATGAGCTGTGGTGGTTTTGAATTTTGTCAGTTTAGCTAAACTGGAACAAATTTCCCAGAATTCCTTTCCCTGTTTAGTTCCATGTTATGATTCATCAACAAGAGAAACATGTGAGATTTGAGAGGAGGAAGTAAAGCAGCAAAGACCTCTAGTTAGAGGTGTTGAGGGATAGACACAGACATGGAAGGGAGGAGGTCCAGTTTGTCCTCACTGAAAGAGGATGAAAAATAGGCATATAGGTCAGTCAGATAAGTGTTCTGATTTGGTCCTATAAAGGCTTTTGTAAGATCATAGCTACTCAGAGGAATCTAGCTAGTCTTCAATAGTGAAACGTAAGTATCATCTTACACCAGACTGGACTATAAGCTCTCAAGCAGAGACTACACCCTATTGTACCCCAAATGCCCAACACAGTTACTGGCACATGGTATTAAACAAAGGATTTGTTAAATAAATTAATTAATTCTAGCCCTGGTCGGGTAGCTCAATTGGTTAGAGTGTCATCCCAATATGCCAAGGTTTCAGGTTTGATCCCCAGTTGGGGCACTAATAAATGCATAAATAAGTGGAATAACAAATTGATGGTTTCTCTCTCTCTCTCTCTCTCCATCCCTTCCTCCCTCTCAAATCAATAAAAAATTAAAATTAAAAATTAATTCTACTACACACATTCCTGGCCCATATTATAAGGGCTAAGAACTGTTTGATGGTGATGAACTTCCTGCTTCCACTCAAAGATTTTATTTTATCTTAATTTTTTAAATGTTTTTTCTTATTTTTTAAAATATATTTTTTATTATTGATAATATTACAGATATCTCCCATTTACTCCCCCCTTTTCCCCCTCCTCCCAGCCTCTACCCACCCCCCAGGTCTTTACCACCCTATTGCCCATGTCCATAGGCTATGCATATCCTATATAATAAAAGGCCAATATGAAAATCCACCAAACGGCAGAACAACCGGTCACTATGAAGCGCATTGACTACCAGGGGGCAAATGCTCAATGCAGAAACTGCCCCCTGGTGGTCAGTACACTTCCACAGGGGAGCAACGCTCAGCCAGAAGCCCTGGGTTGGGCTCCCAGCTGGCAAGCGCAGCGGCAGTGGCAGGAGTCCATGGCAGTGCTAAGGATGTCTGACTGACAGCTTAGGCCCACTCCCAGCTGTCAGTTGGACATCTCCCCAGGGCTCCCAGACTGCAAGAGGGCACAGGCCAGGCTAAGGGACACCCCCCCAAGTGCATGAATTTTGTGCACTAGGCCTCTAGTAAGTATATAAGTTCTTTGGTTTATCTCTTGTTCCCCCAACCCCACATCAAAGTATGTCAATCTGCGCCATGCCTCCCTGCTTTGGGTCTTTTTTTTTTTTAAATGTATTTTATTGATTTTTTACAGAGAGGAAGGGAGAGGGATAGAGAGTTTGAAACATCAATGAGAGAGAAACATCGATCAGCTGCCTCCTGCACACTCCCTACTGGGTATGTGCCCACAACCGAGGTACACGCCCTTGACCGAAATCGAACCTGGGACCTTTGAGTCTGCAGGCCGATGCTCTGTCCACTGAGCCAAACCAGTTAGGGCCTTTTTTTTTTTTTTTAACGTTCACTTCAGAGAAGGGACAGTTCTTTACAAAAGAATTCTGATTAATAAATGAGGGAGGTATAAGTGAAATAGAACACCACAGTAGTCATTACTACAAACAAGATCCACCAATGAATGCTAAGATTAGTGGAGGAAATTGTAAGGAGAAACAAGATATTTGCATAATCTCACAGTGTCTCCTCCCAAGTATATATTAATTATAAAGGGAAAAATAGTTAACTTCACAGTGGAAAACCTGGTTGACATCACCTTAACTAAGGGATCAAGGTTAACACCACTAGTTATAAGATGTATCACTATTATATACCACCTGATAGAATATGCTGAGAGGGTGCTTCACCTTATGGTATTCTTCTAAAAATTCATGATTGCAATATAATCATAAGAAAACATCAGGTGATTGAGGGACATTCTACAAAATTCTTGACCAGAACTCTTTAAACATGTCAAGATTATAAAAGACTAGAGGCCCGGTGCATACAATTTGTGCACGGGGTGGGGGTCCCTCAGCTCAGCCTGCACACTCTCCAATTAGGGACCCCTTGGGGGATGTCCAACTGCCGGTTTAGGCCTGATCCCTCTCGCAATCCAGGGCCGCTGGCTCCTAACTGCTTACCTGCCTGCCTGCCTAATTGCCCCTAACTGCCTCTGCCTGCCTGCCTGATCACCCCCAACTGCCCTCCCCTGCCAGCCTGATCTCTCCCCCAACTGCCCTACCCAGCAGGCCTGATCTCGCCCCCAACTGCTCTCCTCTCCTGGCCAATGTGAGACAACCATTGGTTCTTCACAGCACCCACATTTGGCTCTGATTGGTTGGTTCCTATACCAGTCGGCATCAAAAGCTCCACTTCCTAGACAGCCATTGGTTCTTCACAGCACCCACATTTGGTTCTGATTGGTTGGTTCCTATGCCAGTCAGCATCTCTGGGCCTATCTCTGAGCCTGATCAGAGAGGCGGGGCTGAACAGCAGCCCCCTTGGAGGCCAGGAGAGAAAGAAAGGCCAGCTGCCGGCAAAGCCTGGAAAGAAAGAGGGAGAGAAAGAGAGAGGCAAGTACTGATCAACAGCTGCCACTGAGGCTGTGGGTCAGACCTGCCTCTCTCTCTGGGTCTCAGTCCCCTGGGTAGTCAATGCTGGGTCACCATGGCAACCCAATGCTAGGACTTCTGGGTTGGTCAGCCTTCGGTTGTGATCAGTCCTTACAACGCTGGGCTTTTATATATAGTAGGATAAGGAAAGACTAAGGCAAGTGTTACAACCAGAGTAGACAAAGGAGAAATAATAACTAAATGCAATGTTGTATCCTGTACTAAGTCCTAGAACAGAAAAGGACATGAATGGAAAAACGAGTGAAATCCTAATAATGTATCCAAAGTCTGTACTTTCATTAATACAGGATAATCAAAGGCTATACTTCCACTTACTCTAAAAAAAATTAAAACTTTCATATTAAAGCACAGCGATAATGTATGGATACATTATAATAAAGAAAAATTAACATAGACTCATAACCAATAATCCATGTTGACCATTAAAAAATAAAAGTTAAAGTTATAATGGTAAAAGCTATAGTAAAATTTCTCTTTCCTTCTTGCATTATTTTTATATACTTTATGCTATAATAAAACAAATATTAATGTTTTGTGTATCCAAGTAGAAACACATTGGTTTAAGTTCCAGGATAGTATTTGAAGTTGTAATAATTGGAGATCAAGTAGGAAACTATGTTCCAAGCTTAATACAAATCTTATGTGAAAAATTTAAATGGAGTTATATCACAATAATATCTAAATCCTGATTTCAGCCCCAGCTGGTTTGGCTCAGTGGATAGAGCATCAGCCTGTGGACTGAAAGGTCCCAGGTTCAATTCTGGTTAAGGGCCATGCCCAGGTTGTGGGCCCCATCCCCAATAGGGGGCGTGCAGAAGGCAGCTGATCAATGATCCTCTCTCATCATTGACATCAATCTCTCTTCCTGTCTGAAATAAATAAAAATATGTTAAAATAAGTAAATAAATCCTGACTTCACTTCCAAATTGCTCCAAGGAACCCTCAGAGTTACCTGGCAAAGAGCTTGAATCCCTTCCTTAAGAATAGTAGTAAGGGGAAGCAGCGGAGCCGGACTGTGGGGTGAAGTGGTGGTGCAGCCGACTGTGGGGCCATGGCCGAGAAGTTCGACCACCTGGAGGAGCATCTGGAGAAGTTCGTGGAGAACATCCGGCAGCTCGGTACCATTGTCAGCGACTTCCAGCCCAGCAGCTAGGCTGGGCTCAACCAAAAACTGAATTTTATCGTGACTGACTTACAGGATATTGATAAGTGCAGACAGCAACTTCATGATATTACTGTACCTTTAGAAGTTTTTGACTACATAGATCAAGGTCGAAACCCACAACTCTACACCAAAGAGTGCCTGGAAAGAGCTCTGGCAAAAAATGAACAAGTTAAAAGGAAGATTGATACGATGAAGAAATTTAAAAGCCTGTTGATTCAAGAGCTTTCTAAAGTCTTTCCAGAAGACATGGCTAAATACCGAAGCATCTGAGAGGAGGACCACCCCACATCGCAACTTCATCCTTCCTCTTTGACATCTAGTGCTATGTGAGTCACCATGACCCATGACCTTCAGGCAGCTTGTGACTGAGCGGCCTCGGAGACAGGAGGCCTAGAGGGCTTTGTAGAGCTGTGCTGCCAGTGGCCCCCTCTTTGCAGAGGGCTGGTGAGCGCACATTTGTGAGCATGATGCATTTGATCCTGTATGGCAGAATTACCTTGGAAATATTAAATATGGTAGGTAAAGTAAAGGGTTTAAAAATATTACCTAAGACTTTTCTGTTTGTGTACTTTTTCATTTTATTATGATGTCAAAGAAAGCTAAAAAAAAGTTAAAGAAAAGGTTTACTATGAGAAGTACTGGAATTGGTTTTGTATTTTATATTTTCAAGTATAGTGCATAAAGAATGTGTTCAATGTGACTGTTTACGTGGATTCAATTAGACATAAGCATACAATAAAGTCGTTTAAGCACTTTAAAAAAAAAAGAATAGTAGTGAGAACTATAGCAAAGATACTGTCAGGGCAAGGATAAAACAGAAGCTAGAGGAGCAATGAATTCATTGCCGGTGGGGATTGATCCTTAGACTTTAGAATATTTATATTTGTATTTAGTCAGAAAGGTCTTTTGTTTTTGAGAAGCTGCTTTCACTTGGCCCTGAACTGCTGAAAAGATACATAATTTGGGCAACAACAACAAAAAAAGATACATAATTTTGGGGGAAAAGGGAGGAAGTAAAATCAGTCTTCATGGAAATTATCAATTTACTAGAAGCCCGATGGACAAAATTCATGCAAGAGTAGGCCTTGCTTCCCCTGGCTGCCGGCACCGGCTTTCTTCTGACACCCAGGACCTGGGCTTCCCTCGCAGCCCCAGCTTCATCCAGAAGGACATCTGGAAGGACATTCGGTCTAATTAGCATATTACACTTTTATTATTATAAATTATTTGGTGATCTTATGAGGACTAGTTAGGGTGGCAGGGATATCTGTCTTATTTGTTCATTGACATATCCAAAGGCTTAAAACAGTGTCTGGAACATAGGAACTCAGCAAATATAGGGTGTCCAAAAAATGTATACACACTTTAATAGCTGATAGCTGTTAAATGAAAATGAAATGTATTTTAATAAACACTGCCTTTATAACTATATTCAAAGTATGTCTACATTTTTTGGGGACACACTATATTTGTTGAATAAACTTCCATTTGAGTAGCATTGGAACCAAATCACTTTCATTAAAGAAGTGGTTAAAGAATGAGTCAGCCAGCTCTGGCTGGTGTTCTTAGTGATTAGAGCATTGACCTTCACACCAAAGGGTGCTGGGTTCCATTCCCAACCAAGGGTTGCAGGTGTGGAATGCAACCAGTTAATGTGTCTCTCTCAAATTTATACACACACACACACACACACACACACACACACACACACATATATATCATGTGATATATATATGTGTATATATATATCACATTGGTATATATATATATATACACACACACACTATATATGTGTGTGTGTGTGTATATATGTATATATATGTGTGTGTGTGTGTATATATATATATCTGCCCCCTCTCTCCCTCTCTTCCACTCTCTCTGAAAAAGCAATGGAAAAAAATATCCTCATGTGAGGATTAAAAAAAGAAGAAGAATAAGGCAGCCTGCATAGGCCATTTGTTTGAGAAGGTCACCTACAGAAAAGTCAGGAGGGGGTCAAGCATCAAATACCTATAAAGCAGTTTGAAACTTTAATATGCATATGTACCAGTTCAACAGGCCCTGAGATTCTGCCATCTAATAAACAACCAGGTGAAGCCAATTCTGCTGGTTCTCAAACCATACTACTCAAAGCTACTCAAAGACCAACTACTTGTGGATAGCATATGTAAGCTTTATTAAGTAACTAGAGGCCCAGTGCACAGTGGGGGGGGGGGGGTGTCCATCAGCCCAGCCTGCACCCTCTCTAATCTGGGATCCAATCCAGGTTCGGGCCTAAACGGGCAGTCAGACATTCCTCTCACAATCCAGGACTGCTGGCTCCCAACTGCTCGCCTGCCTGCCTTCCTGATTGTCCCTAACCGCTTCTGCCTGCCAGCCTGATCACCCCCTAACCACTCCCCTGCCAGCCTAATTGATGTCTAACTGCTCCCCTGCCAGCCTGTTTGCCCCCAACTTACCTCCTCTACCGGTCTGGTCACCCCTAACTGCCCTCCCCTGCAAGCTTGATCGCCCCTAACTGCCCTCCCTTGCAGGCCTGGTCCCTCCCAACTGCCCTCCCCTGCTGGCCATCTTGTGGTGGCCATCTTGTGTCCACATGGGGGCAGAATCTTTGACCACATGGGGGCAGCCACCTTGTGTGTTGGAGTGATGGTCAATCTGCACATTACTCTTTTATTAGATAGGATAGAGGCCTGGTGCATGGGTGGGGGCTAGCTGGTTTGCCTGAAGGGTGTCCCGGATCAGGGTAGGGGTTCCCTTGGGTTGTGGGGTGGCCTAGGCGAGGGGCCTGTGGTGGTTTGCAGGCCGGCCACGCCCCCTGGCAGGCCAAGCAGAGGCCCTGGTATCTGGGATTTATTTATCTTCTACAACTGAAACTTTGTAGCCTGGAGCGGAGCCAAGCCTCCTGCTTGCTCTGTGGCAGCAGCCATTTCTGTTGGGATTTATTTATCTTCTATAATTGAAACTTTGTAGCCTTAAGCAGAGGCCTGAGCCAGCCAGGGTGTGTGGAAAGCTTGGCTTCCTCCATCGCCAGGGAAACCCAAGCCTCCCTCCTGCTCTCTTTGTGGCCGCAGCCATCTTGGTTGGGTTAATTTGCATATTTGCTCCTGATTGGTTGGTGGGTGTGGCTTGTGTATAGCAGAGTGATGGTTAATTTGCATATTACTCTTTTATTAGATCGTATTAGGGTCCTGGTGCACAGATTTGTGCACATTGGAAGGAAATTAATTAGAAGAAATATTTTAATACTAGAGGCCTGGTGCACAAATTCGTGCACCAGTGGGGTCCCTCAGCCTGGCCTGCGGGATCGGACTGAAACCGGCTCTCCAACATCCCGCAAGGGGTCCCGGATTGTGAGAGGGTGCAGGCCAGGCTGAGGGACCCTACTGGTGCATGACTGGGGCCAGGGAGGGACGCAGGAGTTTGGCCATCTGGGGAGGGACTGCGGGAGGGCTCCAGGGTGTGTCCCATCTCGCTCAGTTCTGATCAGCTGGACCCCAGCAGCAAGCTAACCTACTGATTGGAGCATCTGCCTCTGGTGGTCAGTGCATGTCATAGCGAGCAGTTGAGCAGCTTTAGCATATCATTAGCATATTATGCTTTGATTGGTTGAATGGACAAACAGACAACTGAACATTTAGCATATTAGGCTTTTATTATATAGGATTGCTATTCGCATCTTGCTAATGAAAATAGGATTCTACTGAGTCTCTTATCTACCTACTCGAGGACTCCTGTGAGGATTAAATGCAATGAGGCACAGGAAAAAGCTTCACAAACATTTGATTAAACTATAAAATGTTTGCACCTGGCTATAAAGCAAGTCAGGTTCCTGGGCTGAAAAAACTCCATGGATGCTAGTTGGTAGGAAGAGGAAGCCGGGCATTGCTATGTGATGTCATTACCTGGCACCCACAGCCACTGTTTCTGGGCTGGGCTGGGCTGTGGCCACATTTTGCACCATGGGGTCTTGGAAGCATTGGCTTTGGTTTAGTGGGGTGTCGCTCCAGGGTGGTGATGGGGCCTGTGTCCCACTTGGGGGAAGCCGAGTATTGGCTTGTCAGCACCAGGTCTGTGGTACCATTTATTTTTAAATGGCCAGTGCGTGTCATGACAGCTCCTGCATTGAGTGTCTACCCCCTGGTGGTCAGTGCATGTCATAGCTACTGGTCAGACGGATGGACACTTAGCCTTTTATAGATATCGATGCTTCCTTACTGTTTTTTTGTTTACTAGAGGCCTGGTGCATGGATTCGTGCACATTGAAAGGAAATTAATTAGAAGGTGGCGAGACTGGGTGAGACGGGCCTGGAGCCAACCTCCTGAGATCCCTCCCCAACCAGCCACACCTGGGGCAGTGCTGGGGCTCAAAGGGCATCTGCAGAATGAGTGGGACCCCTCCAGCAGGTGGGGTCCCTTGGCCTGGCCTGTGGGGATTGGGCTGAAACAGGCAGTCTGACATCCCCCAAGGGGTCCCAGAGTGCGAGAGGGCACTCTGCAAAGTTGCTGTCACTCAGCAGCTCCTGTGTTGAGCATCTGCCTCTGGTGGTCAGTGTGCATCATACCTACTGGCCAGTCAGCCGGTTGGCCAGTTGGCCAGTCACTTAGCCTTTTATATATGTAGACTAGAGGCCAGGTACATGAAATTCATGCATGGGGTGGGGGTCCCCTCAGCCTAGCCTGCACCCTCTCACAATCTGGGATCACTGGCTCCTAACTGCTCACCAGAATGCTTGCCTGATCACCACTAACTGCCTGCCCCCTGCCAGCCTGATCACCCCTAACCACCTCTGCCTCCCAGCCTGATTGCCCCTAACTGCTCCTCCTGCAGTCCTGGTTGCCCCCAACTACACCCCCCCCCACCGGCCTGGTCACCCCTGCCTCCCCCCACCCCGCCAGCCTGGTCACCCCCAACTGCTCCCCCTGCTGGCCTTGTCGCCCCATGCAGTCTGCTGTTCAGTTGTCTGTCTGGTTTTTGTTGTGTGTTTTTTCGGTCGTGACGGCCCCTGGCTTTTTATATATTAGGATTGTATTCTGCTTGCCAAGTTCAATGGATGTTCCAAACCAGATCTTATTGGACCATTCCTTCCTTGGAATTCTACTTTGGGGTCCTGGCTGAGTAGCTCAGTTGGTAAGAGCATTGTCCCAATATGCCAATGTTGCAGGTTTGATCCTCAGTCAGGGCCCATACAGGAAATATGCATATTTATGCAAAGAATGCATAAATAAATGGAACAACAAATCAGTATCTCTCTCTAAAATTAATAAATTAAAAAAATTTTAAAGATATTCTGTCTTGGAGGAATCCAAGATGGTGGCGTAGGTAAACACCTAAACTGCTGCCTTGCACAACAATTTAAACTGCAACTAAAAGACAAAATGTCTATCACCCAGAACCATGGGAAAGCTGGCTGAGTGGAAGTTCTACAACTAGAAGGAAAGAGAAAAGAGCACTGAGACGTGCACAAGCACTCAAAAGCTGAGGTATGGAGGCGTGGGATCTGGGCTGGCGGCAGGTGTTGCTTTTTTCAACCCAAAGGGGAGACAAGCCCCCGATTACTCTGAAATACAGTTTCTGGGGAGACGTGGGGGACCCAAACTCCTACGGGGAGAAGCTGGATTGTCTGCTCCCGGGTCGGAAAGTGAGGGGGGCCTGCTTTAGAGCTGCGCACAGGAATAATTGTTTATCTGCGCTGGGGCACGGGACTGGACGCAGTCGGAGACACAGAGCCAGCTAACTAGCAGCCATTGCTGTTTGCCACGCCCTAGCCTAGTGACACCCTGAGACCCCACCCCACACAGCCTACAAACCCACCCAAGCTCCAAGCAGCAGCTTTTGCATATGAATGGACTGCAGCTTAACCTAGCAAACTTGCAGCCTGGATCAGACAGCTCCAAAACCTCCAAACCCCAAGCAAAGAGGAGAAAACTGTAGCTCTCGCTGTAGCTCCTGCTGGGTGGACTCAGACAATAGCTGACCTGCACCCCATTGGAGATCCAGAAGCCAGTATACCTAGTGGTCAGTGTGAGAAACCAGATTTCAACTCCTCACATCCGTAAGTGACACATTCAAGAGGCAGACTCAGCGAGCACCAAAGCCCCACTGAAACAAGTCCTGCACCATAAGCGTGTCTCCAGCACAGCAGTTCTTATAGACACAGCGAGTCCTCACAGCCGATTGGCCTGGAGGTCAATTCCTCCCAGCGTACCAACAGCAATTCAGGCTTAACTACACCAAGACTTTGCACTCAGCCCACAAAGGGGTGTACCAAGAGCGTCCACATCAGGTGATTGGGGAGGCTAAGCTACTGCCCCCTATAGGTCACCTACCACACAAAGCCACTCCATCAACACAGGGAAGCAGACAAAATGCGGAAACAAAGAAACATGTCACGAATGAAAGAAACGGAGGAAAGCAAACTACTGGACGACATAGAGTTCAGAACCACATGTATAAGGTTACTCAAGAATCTTCTAAAAACCGCCGAGAAACTTGATGACACTTCTGAGGAGCTTAGTGAGACCTTCAAGGACCTTAATGAGAATGCCAAAAAAATGGAAAAGGACCAGTCAGAAATGAAGCATTCACTGTCTAAAATAAAGAATATACAGAAACTCAACTGTAGATCAACATACCCCAAGAATCAAACCAAAGATCTGAAATATGTGGAAACAAAAAACATCCAACCAGAAAAACAAAAAGAAAAAATAATCCAAAAATATGAAGATAGTGTAAGGAGCCTCTGGGGCAACTTCAAGCGTACCAACATCCGAATTTTTGGGGTGCCAGAAGAAGAGAGAGAGCAAAATACTGAAAACCTATTAGAAGAAATAATGACAGAAAACTTTCCCTACCTGGTGAAAGAAATAGACTTACAAGTCCAGGAAGTGCACAGAAGCCCATACAAGAGGAATCCAAAGAGGACCACACCAAGACACATCATAATTAAAATGCCAAGGGCAAAAGACAAAGAGAGAATATTAAAAGCAGCAAGAGAAAAACGGTTAATTACCTACAAGGGAGTACCCATACGACTGTCAGCTGATTTCTCAACAGAAACTATGCAGGCCAGAAGGGAGTGGCAAGAAATATTCAAAGTGATGAACAGCAAGAACCTATAACCAAGATTACTCTACCCAGCAAAGCTATCATTCAGAGTCGAAGGTCAGATAAAGAGCTTCACAGACAAGAAAAAGCTAAAGGAGTTCATCACCACCAAACCAGGATTACACGAAATGCTGAAGGGTATCCTTTAAGAAGAGGAAGAAGAAGAAAAAGGTAAATATAAAAATTATGAACAACAAAATGACATCAAATACATACCTACCAACAAGTGAATCTAAAAATCAAGTGAATGAAAAATCTGAAGAACAGAATGGACTGGTGAATATAATAGAATCAGGGACATAGAAAGGGAGTGGACTGACGACTCTCAGGGGAAGCAGGTGTGAGGGGTGCGGGAAGAGATTGGACAAAAATCTTACTCCTATGGATGAAGACAGTGGCGGGGGGTAAGGGCATGGGGTGGGGTGGGGAATCAGGTGGAGGGAAGCTATGGGGGGGAAAAAAAGAGGAACACCTGTAATAATCTGAACAATGAAGATTTATTTAAAAAAATAAAGATATTCTGTCTTGCCTCTAGTGACATTACTCTAGAATGAGTTTCCTTCTGTCTCTTCAGCTCTTCCCTCTCAGGCTTCTTTGCTGGCTCCTCTTCCTCCTCCTATCCCTTAAGTGTTCCAGCCTTCTTTTCTTATATTTGTACTTAGTGGAAATCCTTTGTTATCTGTAATTCTAGTTGACTCCTTTGGGGTTTCTAGGTATACAATTATGTCTAAAAATAGTAGTTTTACTAGTTCTTCTTTGCAAATATTTATGCCATATTTCTTATGACAAAATATTTAATACCCACCCTGGCTGGTGTTCTCAGTGGTTAGAGTTTTGGCCTGCACACCAAAGGGTCATGGGTTTAATTCCCAATCAAGGGCACATACATGGGTTGCAGGTTTGATCCCATCCTGGCTGGGGCACATGAGGGAGGCAACCAATGTGTCTCTCTCACATCCATGTTTCTCTCTCTCTCTTCCCCCCTCCTTCCTTTCAATTCTCTCTAAAAAAAGCAATGAAGCCCAACCAGCATGGCTCAGTAGTTGAGTGTTGACCTGTGAACCAGTTCAATTCCCAGTAGGGGCATGTGCCTGGGTTGAGGGTGGGCTTGAACCCCTGTTTGGGGTGTGTATGGGAGGCAGCCAATCAATGATTCTCTCTCATCATTGATGTTACTGTCTCTCTCTCCCTCTCCCTTTCTTTCTGAAATCAATAAAAATATTTTTGAAAGGATGTTTAATACAAAATTATATATTGACATTTGTTTTAAAAACATTCTCATTTTATGATGAATGACTACAATGCTTTTCCTTAAAACATAATATTGGTTCTTGGTTTTAAACCATCTTTACTTCATTTTTTTTAATGGAGGCAAAATTTATTGAGAGAAACCAGTCCTGGAAAAGGTGCAGCTGGGGTTCCAGAAGCAGGCCAGTGTCCAGAGCTTCCTTTCCATGTTATAGTCAGGTGTTAAAATCTATTATTCCATGTGTGGAGTCCCACATGGCCATAAGCCATGCAGGCACCAGGGAGCATGTCTCCTGCCACCAACCCAAGAATCTAGTGTGCTTGGGGTGGGGTGGAGGGCTACTTACTTCATTTTTAAAAACTGAGATATAATTCACATAACATAAAAGTCACCATTTTAAAGTGTACAATTCAGTGTTTTTTATGTATGTATGAGTTAAGCACACAAAAAGTGATAGAGTTTTAATAATAAACACTTGTAAAGACTTGAGTCATCAACACTGGAATGGGATCCCCTGAGACCAGAAACATTAGGCATCAGCTGGATAATCCCCTTTTTAACGATGTTCTAAAAATGTTCCTGTTCTGATGGGAGCTAAACTCTGAGGTTCCTACTAACTCTAAAAATCTATGGGACGCTTACTGATTTGAACACTCCTACTGTTAGGTCTAACCAAACAATCGAGTTGATATCCCCTCCTCTGGGAAACTGACATTTAGATAATTTTGCAACCAACATTCCCTTTAACTTAGACCACATTCCATTTGCTAAGACCTGTAACTTTCACCTCCGGACTTGCCCAGGACCTGGACCTGCCCAGAGGTATTCCCCACTACCCTCCCCCCACCCCCCAGCGAAAAAGCACTCCTAAAGTCGTTTAAAATCTCTTACTCCCCATCTCTGGGTGCTGGTGCCATTTTGGAGCTCAGCCCATCTGGTTTCCAGATGACCTAATAAATTTGTAACTATTTACCACTTTTGGCCTAGTGTGTTCCCCTTTGGTGACCCTAACACTACACAGTGGAATCACTGTGCTAAGCCATGGCAAGGAAATGGAATAAAGGACTCTCTTTTGGCCCCAGAAACAGGTGAAAATAATATTTGATTAAAGTTAACTGTACAGGGTAGAAGCAATGTTCCTAGAGTAGGCAATGGAAACAATAGTTCTTAATTAGTTACACGAATAGCTCCTGGAATCTCCTGTGCCCAACAGGAAGGAGACAGTGAAATTAGGACTCTTATCAGGAAGTAGAGTTTGCAGGAAGGGTGGGAACCAAAGTTATAAAGTCAAGGAAAGAGTCAACCTGAGAAGCTGTGGAAAGGGTAGAAAGCCAAGGCCATAGGTCCCACCGGCATGTAAACTAACTTTTTCACCTCATCTTATACTTTTCAATATCCCCTAGGTCTCAGAGATAGGCCATTAAGCAATTACCAGCAGTATTTATTAAACATTTATACTTGGAATTCTCTATTTCAAACTATTCCTTTCAATATCTGGTGCCAAAGATATCGAAGCCATCCATCATTGGCTTTACTTGTCTTCAAAGTTCATCAGTGCCTGCACTGTAAAGAAACAAACTGTGAGGATGGAGAGCTGGGAATAATCAGAACATACAAATGTTTGAAGTCTCTGCTTTTCTGGGTTCCCACATAAATTTTTACTAATGTTTACTTTTAATTAAGCCATGTGTTGCTTGTCAACTATAAATTGGAAAAAAAATTAAGCTGTATGCACTCTTTGCCATAGATGAATTAATGAAGATTAAAGCTGCCTTGCTATCTTATCTCTTTCATCCTGTTCTCCTTAGAGAACAAGTGAGAAGGCAAGGCTGAGGACAACTGGAAAGAACAAGATTAACCGTAGGCAACATTTTAAAGTACATGAATGTCTATTTTGATATCCTGTTCTAAATTCCACATTCCAATGGTATAAATTTCTTTTAATGCCTGCCTGTGCCCACCACAAACACACATTTTCACATTGAGTTGATTTCAACTAGGTATGAGGAAGGTAACACTAATCCATATTAAATTGTAAAAAGGGCTCCTAACTCAGTGTTTATATCTAGAGGGAAAATTTATTAATCCAAATTAATCTTCAAATGGTGAAAATTCAAGAGGGAAACTTAAGGAAAATAACTCTACTATTTAAATCTCATACTTCTCTCTGCCTAAGCTGATACTAGAAGGCACTGAAAGGAAGAGAAATCTATAATTCATAAACTTCTTTGAGAAGTTGAGGGTAGTGGGCATTTGTGGGATTTCTGCTCACTATCTAATCCCTACAGCTATCAGTCATTATATATGCAACCTCAAAAACTTGAGCCTAAGGCCCTATTGCTCAGGTCTAAAATGTGCCTTCAAAGAGAAGAAATGTACAAAAGGGGGTGGGTCACTAAAAATGAGTAAGAGCCCATAAATAAGCTCTAAGACATTAAAGTTTTTAGGTGTTCCCTACTAAAGAAGTAAAATTGTCATGTTCTCTCTAGAAGAAATTGGAACATATGTCCAGAGTGTAACATGTCAAAGCAAGAATTTGCCTTTTTCAGGTGTCAGGTGGAAATTCACAAGCTGTGATATCAAAATAGTGGACATCCACTTGCTTATCCTCAGTTATACATGCTACTCCAATAGTACTTAACTCCTGGTCCCTATGAGTGCCCCAATTCCATACCTGCGAACTCTTGCAATCGCTTACGCTCCTCTAGGTTATACTGAAGCTTTTCTAGCAACTCAAAATACCGGAAGAGTGAATCTCTAGGCCAAACAATGCATTCATCCTGATCCATGTCCATCAGCCCAGGCAGATTCTGGTGTACATGGGTCTCCCAGTCCAATTCACCTAGATGGAGGAATTCTTCTCAAAAACAAATAGATTTGTGGAAGTTTCGAAAGAACTGATAAATCCTATGGTGTGCGGGGGAGAAAGAAGGGATAAAAGTGATAACAGGAAGCAGAGAAGAGGATAACGGGTGCATTACTAAGAGACCACTTTTTACAATAAGCAAAGACAGCCACAGCCACACTATCCAAAGTGAAGCTGAAGTACAGGGAAAATAAAGCACACCAAAAAGTAAAATCAGGCTGGTAGAGAAAATTGGGAAGTAGATATAGTGAGAGAGCTCTTGCTAGGATTGGCATGTCTCCTAAAGGAGTCTGAATTCAAATGGAAGAACCCTCTGCTTACCAATAGAGTCAAAATTTCTGGATTCAGAAGAAGGGGAAAAGAGGGAAGGTGAAGGCTGAGAGGAAGCAGAGGAGGAGGAGGAGGAGGAGGGAGAGAAGAAGGAGGAGGGCAACTCTTCTTTTTTTGACGAGAACTCTTTTTTTGACTCAGATGCTCTTGAATCTTCTTCAGAGGAACTGCTTTCAGACTCTTCTTTAAGACCTTCTTCTGATAAGTCCAAAGATTTCGCTTGTTGACTGGTCTTTCTATAAGTGAATGAAGAAATGTTATTGCCTGAAATACATTTATGAGGTATGGTTAGTACTTTCATTATTCTGGTACTGCCCCTAGCCATCTCTTAACACTGAGACTTAGGGCTATGAGGGCCAAACTGCTCATTGCATATACAAATTATTGTATATGCAAGCCCAAATCTGAGCTTAAGCACTTCCAACCTCGAATATCCCATGTGCTATATCTTTATTAGTGCCCCTCACCCAATAGCTCCTGTGCTCAATTTTACTCAGGCTTCCACATTCTATATACAACCTTATTTTGCCAAGCTTTAGCCCCCCGTTCCATAGCCCTATGCCTATAACACCAGAACTATAGGTTTGCCCCCATGATTCTATCTCTTAATAGTAGAGGGCTCCAGGGCTCACCTCTTGGTCTTTTATCTTCTCCATCTATTGTCACTCCTTTGGTGATCTCATCTGAGTTTAAATGCCTACTAAATGCAAATTTAAACCTCTATTCCAGACCTCATTTCTCAATCCAGTCTAGTATATGCAACCTTGACTCACATATCATTACTTGAATGTCTAATAAACTTCTCAAATTTAACCAAAACTGGACTCTTTGTCCATCACATCTCTTCCACCAATAGCCTTCTCCATCTCAGCTAATTCATCCCACCAGTTGCTCAGGCCAAAACTTTGGAGTCATCCTGAACTCTTCTCTTATATATCACATCCAATCCGTCATGAAGTTCTGTTGACTCTACCTTCAAAATACATCTTTTTTCACTGGCACCACTGGTACCACTCTGGTCTGAGTCATTATCACCTCTTGCTTGGAGAGCAGTATAGCCTCCTAACTTCTCTCTCTCTGTGTTCCTTCCCTCATTCTTCTACAGCCTACCAACATAACAACCAGGGTGACCCTTCTTAAATGTAAGTAATTTCATGTCACTGCTCTGTTCTGTTCCCCATTTCACTCAGAGTCAAAGCCTCAATCCCTGCACAGCCTTACAGAATAGGGTCCCCACTATCTCCTATCACTCTTCCCCTGCTCACTTTGCTGCAGTCACAATGGCTTCTTTGCTTTCTCAAACACATCAGGCATGGAACTTTGTACCAGCTGTTCCCTCTTCCTGGAACACTCTTCTATAGATATACACATAGTAACCCCCTCACCTAATCCAAGTCTTTGCTCAAATGTTACCTTTTCAGTGTGGCCATACCAACTACCTTGTTTAAGATTACAACGGATCTGCAACCCCCACCCTGTATTCCAATCCCCCTTAACCTGTCCTACTTTTTTTATGCTTATTATATTTTAACATATTAATATACTTATTTAATATGTTCATTATTTATTGTCTCTTTCTCTTAACTACTATGTAAGCTACATGAAAGCAGCATTATTGTCTTTTTTTTTTTTTAATCTTCACCTGAGGATATTTTTTCCATTGATTTTTTTAGAGAGAGTGAAAAGGAGGGGAAGAGAGAGATAAATATCTATGTGAGCAAAATACATTGATTGGTTGCCTCCCACATGTGCCCCAAAAGGGACTGGTGATGGAGCCTGCAACCAAAATATGTGCCCTTGACCAGAATCGAACCCTGGACGCTTCAGTCTGAGGGCTAGCACTTTATCCACTGAGCCAAACTGACTCCCTCTGGAAGTTCTAGGGGAGAAGCTTCCTTGCTTCTTCTAGCTCTGGCAGTTAGTCGCCTAGCATTCATTGGCTTCTATTGACTTGTGGTTGCAATACTCCAATCTCTATCGCTGTCTTCACATCTCCTTCTCCTATTCTCTATGTCTTCTCTTCTTCTGTATCTGATAAAAACCCTTATCACTGGATTTAGGGTCTACCTGGGTAATCCCATCTCAAGATCCTTAACTTAATTACATCTGCAAAGACCCTTTTCCCTAATAAGGTCATGTTCCCAGGTTCTGGGGGTTAGGACATGGGCATACGATCAATAATTATTGAATGAATGAATGCCTCTCAAAGCCAATTTTCATCTCTGGTTTTCTACCCTCTCCTCCTTCATGTGTGTCCATCCCAGTTCATATACACACTCCTAACCTGATTTCCATTTTGCTACTGCTTGGCCTCAGTCCATCAGGGGACAGGTTTTGTCTCCTACAAAGCAAAAAACACAGAAGAGTGAAGAGAGTTATACTGAAGCAGGAATTTAATGAAGAAAAAAGAAAATAATTCATATCATAAAATAAAGAAAACTAAGTGGAGAGAACAAATTGTGGTAAAGAAGAGTAGGGACGTCCTCAACAGTAGATAAAGAATCAGGCAATATTCTAGAGGTGGGGCATTCTAACCCTTGGGCAAATCTTCTGTCCCAAGGGGAAGATGGAGTCAAGGCCAAAGAGTAAAAACAGGGAATGAGATCAGGAAACCTTTGAGAACTGAAGTTGGGTTTGAAAATGAAGAGGCGGACCTCTGGATAATCTGCCGCTTGAATATGCCAGCTTTGTGCTGAACTTCCAGATGTGTCATCTCTTCATTCAGCTCATTCCTGATAGTCTGAAAGTTAGTAACTGACCCAAAGGGCCATTAGGAGTTGAGAATGTGACTAGACCTAGGGAGAGGACTTAGGTGGGGAGAAACAAAGTGAAATATTCATTATAGGTCCCAAGCCTTCCTGCAATATCAGGTTCTCTCGATCCATAATCCACCAATATTAGCTTTCACTCTAATTTCTTCCCAACCACCCCTCCCATCAAGTCTTACCTCTTCTATGCTTACCCATCATTGCTACTATGATATTTCGAAAGATAATGGAACCAAGTAACAAAGAAAGGATGACATAGATGCTGCTGAAGGTTCGGCTGACTTCAGGCACCTTCCATGTGTCCTGAAGCAGTGCATACCAATGATCCAGGGTGAAGAGAATGAACACTGTCACTAGGGAATTCAACAGATCCCTAAAGAAAAAGGTGTATAGCTAAAACAGAAATCTAAACCTCTCAGACAGTTTCATTCTCACTTTTCCCCCTTCATTCTCACTCTTACTAGTAAAGCAACCTAAGAGCATTTCTTTATAGTTTGCTCTGACTCTGGCTTCTTTTCTACTGTGCTCAATTTTTTTAGCTAATCATTCTTCAGTTTAAGGTTGTTTTATTAGATTTTTCCTTTATCGTGAATAATTTATGAATTTCAAATACTATTTCACTAGTACCTGGGACATAGTATGTACTCAATTAATAGGTACTGCCCTAGCCAGCTTCGCTCAGTGGATAGAGTGCTGGCCTGTGGACTGAATGGTCCCAGGTTCGATACCGGTCAAGGTTATGTGTTCAGGTTGCGGGCTCGATCCCCAGTAGGGGGCGTGAAGGAAGCAGCTGATCAATGATTCTCTCTCATCATTGATGTTTCTATCTCTCCCTCTCCCTTCCTCTCTAAAAGCAATAAAATATATATTTTTAAAACATAGTTACTGATTGAATTTGTAAAAATTGAACGGACTACCAATTATGTATCATTTTTTGTAAGCTCATTCTCCACTGTCCTACTGACTTCACCTAACAGAAGAGCACTTACAAATTTAGCAAACATCATTCCTATTTAGTTTGTTGGTATGGACTGATAGGCAAGTAAATGAATGGATTTGTGACATAAACATATGATCCCAAATAATAAATGATAATGAATATATCACAAAAGCTCTCAGGAACATATTTAAAATTTCCTTCTTTCCTCCTTAGTCCTCCATATACAATTTGTTGGAAACATCAAAGCCTGAATAGGATAAACAGGACTTTCCTAACTTGTACTCTTACAAAACTACTAAGAGAGACCTGAGAGGTGCTGACAAGATTGGATTCCAATTCATAAATATTATCACCTCTAAATCCAAATTGATTTTCTACTAGTAATCAGTGTTCTCTAGACAAAGATCAGGATTTTACTTTTGAATGAGTATAGGTGTGTGCATGTGTAATCCCCACACCTAGAGATTGGGGTAAAACTAGTGAGCATGTTTGAGAGTGACATTTATTATCACAATGTGTGTAAGTATTCTGCTAAGTGCTTAAATGCATTACCTCCTTTACCCCTACATTCTTATTCTCATTCTTCAAAAGAGGTAATTGAGGCATAGAAACCAGGACTTAACCACTAGAATATACTGCCATTTAAAGATGGTTGATGAAGGTGCATATGAATTTGCAAAACCCACAGCAAATCCGGTAGCTGCCCTATCCTCAAAATCAGAGTGAATACCACTAACTATTCCTTTACTTTTTCTTTGCCTCTCCTTACTGTGTTCTATTCCAATTTTTTTTACAATAGACTATACTTTTTGTATTACTATACTTTAGACTAGCTTCCCGGTTTCTTGCTCAAATTCTCTCCCCCTACCCACGCTTCTCCCAGTCCTGCCTACGAGAAGAATTCTTGGTACTCCAGGTCCTGGCGAGTTGAACGGGTATAATCCTCGAAGAAGTAGACACCGGCCACAGCAAAAATGTAGAAGAAGATGATCAGCAACAACAGAAGGAACATCATGCTCTAGAGGCCATGACTTAAGTTAGTGCTGGACCAGACAAGGCTGATTTCCACCTATAGCTCAGTCAAGCCCACTCTGGCAACCCCTCAACAAACCCTCACTTCGCCCTGAGCCCAGCCATCTTAGTCCACAGCAGCTTGACCACAGCCCTTTCTCATCCAATAACATATCTCAGGGTCTTTCATTGCCTTCTTTGTCCCACCCAGACTTGTTTCATGTAACCCCCATGTTTGTCCATCTTGCCCACCTGGTTTTGCTGCTACAGTCAAATCACCTTAAGGGCCCTGACCAGGGCCAAAATAATGACTCGAAATTGACGGAATCGTGTAAAGAGTTTGAGAGACCTTAGAACCCGGCAGATCCTCAGCAACTGGAGCCATACAGACTGGCCTGCTACCCCTACCAGCAACACAATCTCAGGAAGCAGGGACTGTGAGAAACACACAGATTATGAGTAAAATATACCCAAAAGCACCCACACAGTTGTTCCTTCGCTATCTGGTCTTTTTCATAGTTCCTTGGGCATTATCCCTTAAATAACATTCTCTGGTGGTTGTTTTCTATTTGGTCCTTCTATACTAAATTATTTAAACTCTATACTTCAATTTGCTCAGACATAAAATGGGAATAGTCCTAGCCAGTTTGGCTCAGTGGATAGAGTGTCAACCTGCAGATGATTTCGATCAAGGGCACATCCCTTGGTTGCAGGCTCCTCCCTGGTCAGGGCTCGTGCAGGAGGCAACCAATCGATGTGTTTCTCTCACATCAATGTTTCTCTCTCTCTTTCCCTCTCTCTTCCATTCTCCCTAAAAATTAATGGAAAAGTATCCTTGGGTGAGGGGAAAATACATGTGAACAGTGCTTGGCACTTAGTAAGTGCTCAGTAACTGGTAGACATTATTGTGTTGTTTTTTTATTTGTTTGTTTGCTTATTGTTGGGGTTAATGTTGGGGTTAGATTCTGCCTTGCTCCTAATATCAATTCCTGCAATGAATTAATTTTAGTTTTGAAAGAGGGGGGGGAGGAAGTTAGATACATTTCTATTTGTTTCTCCCTGTGATATAATTATCTTAACTTTTCTTGTCATTTTGATTCACCTAGGCACATTCCTCAGCCCACTAAACTAATCCTCAGGATATCTATCCTTACCAATATGGTAATAACAAAATCAAAGACATTCCAGGAATTCTTCCAGAAGAGGGAAAAGCTGGATAGCCACATAAGTAAGATCTCCAAGATGAAAACAAGTAAGATGAACCAAGCTGCCACCTCCAGAGTCAGCTTCAGTGGCCACAGTTTGGTATTTGAGGATTCAAGCAATTCTGTGAGAATAGAGCAAAGGATGAATAAAGGTTAGGGAAGTGGGAAGCTGAATGATAGAGAATGATCACAACCTCTTATAAACCACAGTTGTGCCCACTGCTATTACACTTTTTATTTTCTCTAAACACTGTGGTTGTTTCAACTGTGGACAGAATCAAACATGAACAATAGCTGCAACTCATCTCTCCTGCTGGTATGGATATGCCTAATAGCTGCCTATTAGTCACTGCCTTCCTGGGATCACACAAATTCATCTCTTAACTACCACCAACCCTATCTGCTGTACTGTTAACCCCCTTGCCATCTTAAATTTCACAAAGAAGCAATGAGCCTTGAGAATAGAATGAAAACATAGGGCCATGATATATATTAAGTGCTTTATAAGGGATATAGAAATAAGAAGCCAAATTCATGGGGCATATTGAATCAGAACAAGAAATTGCTTGGTTCTGTGTTAGTTGTTGTTGTTGTTGTTTAGTTGCCTTTATTTTTTCCTTTTTTTTTTTTTTTTTTGTGAGAAAGAGATAGTGGGGAAGGAGAAAGAGAGAAAGAGAAACATTGATTTTGTTGTTCCACCCACTCATGTATTCATTGGTCAACTCTTCTACGTGCCCTAAGCAGGGATTGAGCCTACAACCTTAATGTAATAGGATGCTAATTTAACCAACTGAGCTACCCAGCCAGGGTTATTTGCTAGCTTTTAAAACTTCCCCTTTCTTCTATAAAATTCATTTTGTTCTGCAAAGCAAATAGAATCCTTTACTTTCTTTCTAGAATCCTATTATTTGCTAACTGCTATTCCTTAACTCATTGCCTTAATCTTTCAACCTTCTTCATCTCTTTTATACATTTAGTGAACGTATATCATGCTATTCAAAAAACACATTGAGATTAAAATAGGCTTAAAAGCTAAAAATTTAATATGTTTCCTTGTGAAACAGAATACTCTGAGAGACTGCAAATGCACTATGACTGATATGCTTGACAGTTAATGGAGATCAGAAGAGCATACTCAATCATCCTGAAGAACACAACTGCTGTATAGATTGTGACACACAGTTTTAAATTGTTATTGCTTTTAGTAGTATTTTGGCTAATTATATCCTTATTTGGTCGGAAATAAGGGCTATTCATACTTGCAATGTGTTACTATCAAAGAAAATGAATCAAATCTTCTTTCATCATTCAGAAACAAAATATGAAAATTATAAAAATAAACAACCAATATCATTGTGAAAGTTGATTTTTTCTATTTTTTTATGCCCTAACACATTTCCATCTACATTTTAACATATATCTCATGTAACTAACATATAATACATAATGTTGTAAGCCTGAACTAATGGTATATGTCAATTATAGCTCTATTGAAAAAACAAAACAAAAAATAGCCTGGCCAATGTGGCTCAGCAATTGAGTGTTGACCTATGAACCAGGAGGTCATGGTTCAATTCCCGGTCAGGGCACATGTCTGGGTTGTGGGCTTGATCCCCAGTGTGGGACGCGCAGGAGACAGCTGATCAATGATTCTCTTTCATCACTGATGTTTCTCTCTCTCTCTCTCCCTCTCCCTTCCTCCGAAATCAATAAAAAAAAATTTAAAAATAATAATTAAATTAAAAACTATAGAGCCCTGACTAGTTTGGCTCAGTGGTTGGAGGGATTTGATTCCTGGAAAAGGGCATGTACCTTGGTTGCAGGTTTGATCCTCAGCCCTATTGGGGGAGGAAGGCAACCAGTCAAGATGACTCTCTCACATCAATCTCTCCCTCTTTCTCTCCCCCTCCTCCCTCCCTTCCACTCTCTCTAAAACTCAATGGAAAAAATATCCTCGGATGAGGATTAAAAAAAAAGATAGACTGATAGATGATAGATATCTAAATAGATAGGTAGATAGATGAATATTCAAGTATTAAAACAAAGAATTAAAAATTTAAAACTCAATATATCAACTGCATATAGCCAAGATGAATCCTTATTCAAGTTGTTAGAGAAATAAAACTTTTTTTAAAAAAATAAACACTATATAATACACAATATATATTTGATCCCAAAGTCAAACTTAGTTATTTAAAAATTCATTTGCACACAAACCATATATTTTCTTTAAAAATAGCATGAAACACTTATAAAGTGACAAAAGTAAAAATTTGTTCACATTTTTAAAATTACATAAATGTTAAAAACAATATTTAATATACTAGTCTAAAATATTATTTTTACTTCAACTTGCTTCTTTATATCACATAAAAATAATTGATTAAAATGCCTAAGGAAGCTCTGGCTGGTGTGGCTGAGTGGTTGAGCATCATCCCATGCACCAAAAGGTCACAGGTTCGATTCTGGGTCAGGGCACATCCCTGAGTTGTAGGCTTGATCCCCAGTAGGGGTTGTACAGGAGGCAGCTAGTCAATGTTTCTCTCTCTCTACAAATCAATAAAATAAAAAAACTTGTGGGAGAAAATGGGAGATATTTGTAATACTATCAATTATGATATATTTTTTAAAAACGCCTAAAGAGATTTTGAAGATTATATATGCATTACTGGGAAACAAAATTACAAAACCAGAAAGTGTGGTCTGGGGAGAGGGAATCCAAGATGGCGGCATAGGTAAACACCTAAACTGCTGCCTCCCACAACAATTTAAACTGCAACTAAAAGACAAAACGTCTATCACCCAGAACCACGGGAAAGCTGGCTGAGTGGAAGTTCTACAACTAGAAGGAAAGAGAAAAGAGCATTGAGACGTGTACGAGCGCTGAAAAGCTGAGGTATGGAGGCACGTGATCCGGGCTGGCTGCGGGCAACTGGGTGCGTTGCTTTTTTCAACCCGAACGGAGACAAGCCCCCGATTACTCTGAAATCCAGTCTCTGGGGAGACACGGGGGACCCAAACTCCTACGGGGAGAAGCTGGACTGTCTGCCAGTGAGGGTGGCTTGCTTGCAGAGCTCCGCGCAGGAATAATTGTTTACTGCACTGGGGCACGGGACTCGCGGATGCCGTTGGGGATGCAGAGCCGGCTAACTAGCAGCCATTGCTGTTTGCCACGCCCTAACCTAGTGACACTCTGAGGCCCCGCCCTGCACAACCTACAAACCCACCCAAGCTCCAAGCAGCTCAGTTAGCATAAGAAAGGCCTGCCCTATCGCATCTTAACCTAGCAAACTTGCAGCCTGGGTCAGAGAGCTCCAAAACCTCCAAACCCCAAGCAAAGAGGAGAAAACTGCAGCTCTCACTGTAGCTCCTGCTGAGTGGCTTCAGACAGTAGCTGACCTGCACCCCATTGGAGATCCAGAAGCCAGTGAACCTAGTGGTCAGTGTGAGACACCAGACTTCAACTCCTCACATCCATAAGTGACACATTCAAGAGGCAGACTCAGTGAGCACCAAAGCCCCACTGAAACAAGTCCTGCCCCATAAGCATGTCTTCAGCGCAGCAGTTCTTCCATTATAGACACAGGGAGTGCTCACAGCTAATTGGCCTGGAGGTCAATTCCTCCCAGCGTACCAACAGCAATTAAGGCTTAACTACACCAAGACTTTGCACTCAGCCCACAAAGGTGTGTACCAAGAGCATCCACATCAGGTGATTGGGGAGGCTGAGCTACTGCCCCCTATAGGTCACCTACCACACAAAGCCACTCCATCAACACAGGGAAGCAGCCAAAATGCAGAAACAAAGAAACATGTGACGAATGAAAGAAACGGAGGAAAGCAAACTACTGGATGACATAGAGTTCAGAACCACATGTATAAGGTTACTCAAGAATTTTCTAGAAAAGGCCAATAAATTTAGCAAGACCCTTGAGGATATGAAAAAGTACCAAATAGAAATTAAGCATACACTGACTGAAATAAAAAAATATTATACAGAGATCTAACAGTAGACTTGAGGATCGCAAGAATCAAGTCAAAGATTTGAAATACAAAGAAGCAAAAAAACGCTCAACCAGAAAAGCAAAAAGAAAAAAGAATCCAAAAATATGAAGATAGTGTAAGGAGACTCTGGGACAACTTCAAGAATACCAACATCAGAATTATGGGGGTGCCAGAAGAAGAGAGAGAGTAAGATACTGAAAACCTATTTGAAGAAATAATGACTGAAAACTTCCCCCACCTGGTGAAAGAAATAGACTTACAAGTCCAGGAAGCGCAGAGAACCCAAAACAAAAGGAATCCAAAGAGGACCACACCAAGACACATCATAATTAAAAGGCCAAGAGCAAAAGACAAAGAGTCTTGAAAGCAGCAAGAAAAAAACAGTTAGTTACCTACAAGGGAGCACCCATACGATTGTCAGCAGATTCCTCAACAGAAACTATGCAGACTAGACGGGAGTGGCAAGAAATATTCAAAGTGATGAATAGCAAGAACCTACAACCAAGATTACTCTACCCAGCAAAGCTATCACTCAGAATTGAAGGGCAGATAGAGCTTCACAGATAAGAAAAAGCTAAAGGAGTTCATCACCACCAAACCAGTATTATATGAAATGCTGAAAGGTATTAAGAAGAGGAAGAAGAAGAAAAAGGTAAAGATAAAAATTATGAACAACAAATACATATCTATCAACAAGTGAATCTAAAAATCTGGTGAACAGAATAAACTGGTGAATATAATAGAATCAGGGGCATAGAAAGGGAGTGGACTGACAATTCTCAGGGGGAAAGGGGTGTGGGGGGTGCGGGAAGAGACTGGACAAAAATCATACACCTATGGAGGAGGACAGGTGGGGGCGTGGTAAGGACAGAGGGTGGGGTGGGAACCAGGTGGAGGGGAGCTATGGGGGGAAAAAAGAGGAACAATTGTAATAATCTGAACAATAAAGATTTATTAAATTTAAAAAATAATAAAGTAGGAAACTTCTCCAAAACAAGTGAGAATAAAATAAGTGAGTACTTCCACTGTCCTTTATCCTTTCTGATCAATTTGTTTGAGATGATAGTCAAATGAGCACACTGATTCTCCAGATTTTTTATTATTAATACGTTTCATATAATTTATGACTGGTTTTAGAGTTATTTACTCTTTAAGTCATTTTTTGTCATTTAATATCTTATTTGTACCTAACTTTATATACTTTGTGAGCTTTCTTATTCATACTTAATCTTTCTATATATACTTACAAAAATGTGAATATTGGGTCACTCACTGATAGGCACCAATATCTCTAATAGGAAAGGTTAATTCAAACAAATATAGACTAAACTGACACAAGAAATATAACCGGTCTTCCCATCTCGTTTCTTGTTGAGTCTATTACACCCTACCTCTCATATGAGACTACCTTATATCTACTACATTCTCAAAAGCCCTCCAAATGTATCTAGATCTTAGCAGTTTGCCTATCACAATTCAAATATTACAAATGTAAAATAATCAACTTAAAGGAAAAAGGACTTCCACCCACTTACTCTTTCATTCAATGTCAATTCTCACCTATTTCAACCATCAGTACAATTGTATTCAAAAATATGAGGAATACGATGAAGTTTGTGAAGAGAGGACCTGTTTTCTCTTAAGGAAACATACATAGTGGAGTTCTTTGATTCATGCAGGCAAAATAATAGGGGCAAGAATAGAACCAGTGAGATTGAGAAGAAAATGGAGTTTGGGAAGAGAAAAATAAAGTCATAAGGCTGATGGTGAGGCAAGAAAAACAGTAGTATGAAAGGATACACTCAAGGACCCATCCAGCCCACAAAGAAAGAGGTGGCCTCCAACTGTAGCGCACTTCAAGCCTGCTCATGAGTCTTTGACCATGTGTAATCCGTTCTACGTGACGAGGCTTTATGGAGAAGCGCACAAGCTGGTGTTGATCTCCTAACATAAGTTTCTTCTGATGGGAAGGATCTACGCCAAAAATAAAAAAGGGTCAGTAGATAATTATAAAGAGAAGTTTGAGGGGAGAGAAGGTATGAAGAGCAGATAGGATTGGGGACAGGAATACTGATTACATAAGGGGCACCCTAGTGGTGGGGCTTGCCTTGCTGCTCCTTCTCAGCAATTAATATTAGTTTGAAGAGCTAATGGGGGGAAATAGGAAGTGCCGCAAGAGCACGAGGTAAGGATGTGACCCTGCGTGAAAAGGGCCTTCTTCTTATGATCAATACTGCCCAAGAATAAAGACAGCAGGTACAACTCTGTTTTAAATGTCTTTGGTAAAAACTTCCACAACAGTCAAGGCTAGTAGGCCTAAAAGTTAGTAGCATGGGTTTTATCACCTGGATTCAAATAATTTTATTTTTAAAACCGTCAATTTATCAAGTTTGGTGTAACCTCCAAACTAACAACCATATCAATCTCCCCTGAATTTTCTACCCTTAAAATTGTCTGTCTGCTTCCTATGCTTTGGAGGGTGTGGATGGGAGTCTTAAGTTTCTCCTTGTGAAGAAACAGGCTGCTGACCAAGTATCTCTCGGATTGTGTGCCGTGGCACAGCTTGGCTCAAGCCTTGCAGATGCTCGATGAGAGAGAAGGTATCAATGAGACGAGAACGAATGGCATCAGCTCTGGGCAGTTGCACGTGTCCTTCGGGGTGGTAAGTGGCCATGTCTGTTAAGAAAATGGAAAAATCAAATATCATTTCATTCTTGGAGTTGCATCAAAGATCAGGGGTTTTCTTCCCCTCCTCCTCTCTTTGCCCTGAAGAATACAAACACATTGTACCAAGACTCAAGGTGTTTTTTTTTTTGTTTGTTTTTGAGACAAAAGGCGACAGGAGTCCTAAGAGAATATTGCATCGTTGACTAAGTGTCCGGGCACCTTCACTTGTGTGACGGCAATTAAAATTATAATTAAAAGCAGCAGCCACAAGGTTAGGTAGGCGTCCCGGGGTTGGACAAAGAGCAATTCGGGCACCACCTGGACCCGAAGGAACCAGGCAATGCAATGAGGTGGAGCAGTGGGAGGGCTTGGGCTGCCCAAAATAAAAAGCAAATTCAGAGGAACTGGACAAAACGCAACAGCCTGACATTCTGGTAATGTGTCGGATCCCAGCGCAGCTCCTTCTCTACACTCCCGCTTGTGGGCCTCACCTCAGCCCGGGCTCTGCCGCCCACTCAGCCCTGACTTCACTCCTCCACCTCCGCTCTGACGTCCCGAGCTCGGCCGTCCCCCACCCCTTGGACACGTTCTGGGTCGGCTCCCCGCCGGACTGCGACCCCTCTCCAGCTCCGCCCGCACCCCGAATTCCGGCTCGTCCGGAGCCCAGCCCCGGTTCCCCGCCCCAGCCGAGGCGCCTCCCAGGCCGTCTTGCCCGGACGCTCGTCGCCAGGCCCCGCCCCGCGCCCGGGCCACCCGGCGGTTACCAGCTGGTCCTGCCCGCCCTACGCAAGCGCCGCGCAGCCAATGGGCGGCTGCCACACTGCGGCCCGAGCCGGACGGGGGTTGGGACCTCCGGCTGCAGGTCCGCCAGGGCTAGACGCGTGAGCACCGGCTGAGCGTGCGTGGTTGCAGGTCCGGTTTCCGCAGGCCCCACCAAGTCCCGACCCTCCGCCGCCCCCACCTCACCTCGCCGCGCCGCCATGCGCTCCCGCCGCCTTGCACTGTTTCCGGGCGTGGCGCTACTGCTTACCGCGGCCCGCTTTGCTGGTGCCTCCGACGTGCTGGAACTCACGGACGACAACTTCGAGAGTCGCGTCTCCGACACGGGTTCTGCGGGCCTCATGCTCGTGGAGTTTTTCGCCCCCTGGTGAGGCCACTGAGCCGGGAGGGGAGGGTGGGAGGGCTGGGCCGGGGACGGAGGCCCGGGAACGGTTGGGCCTGCGCGGCGCTGGGCCCTCCACCCTTCCAGCGGCCCGGCTGCGGCCGGTGAGTTTCCCAGCCCCGGGGAGCCGAGGTACCTTGTCGAGAGCCGAGAGTGGGTGCTGATCGCCGCGGGGCGAGACCCGAGGAAGAAAACCCGAAGAAGGCCCCTTTCACGCAGGGTCACATCCTTATCTCGTGCTCTTGCGGCACTTCTTATTTGCAGAGGGTTTAACCATCCTGCCCCACTTTGATGGTCAATTTTACAGTTTCTGGGTGGTCAGTGTTAATGGTCTCCATTCTACAGACTAGGCATTCCAAGGCCTTATATTGGAAGTTTTCCCAAGTGCAGAGGTCCTGGCTCCCAGGGTACTTCCTTCCTTCTAGTCCCAGGCCCTGCAGCCATTGGTTTCTAGGCAAGGTCACTCAGTGGCTGCAGAATGGTCCTAAGTGCTTTCTTGGGTCTAGCCATTATTTTGTCCATCGCATGATGCACACTTTCTCCATTACGTTCATCACTTACTTCCCAGCAGCAGCAGAATCCTATAAAAAAAAAAAAAGTTGGTGAACAAGAGTAATTTCGTCAGAACCTGCCTAAATTGTCCGTTTTAATTAGGATTTTTTAAAAATGCCAAAAACTCCAATTAGAAAGTAACCAGTATTGGAGAAATACACCATTGCGGGGTGATTTAACTGAACAAGGGTTTACATTTCTTAGGATAGAACTCACTTTAAATAAAGGCTGGTGGTGGGGGTAGGGAACAAATAGGATTTCTGACCCAGTAATAAATCTGAGTTTCATTTTTTGTTTAACCCCAAGTCTTTACCACAGAAAGTGATTATCTTTAACATGTGAGATAGCTCATTCTATCTCTATTAATTAACAGTACTTAATTTTTCCATCCTTGCCACAATTACCCTTAATTAAAAACTATCTGTATTCCAAAGTATCAGTAAAACAAGTATAGCTTTCACTTCTAACTGATCTTCACTGCCGGCGCTCCACTGATTTTGAGGGTTACTAGAAGTCCTGTAGTCAATGAAGATCACCTAGAAAGATGTGCTAAGGGCAATGGATTTGTTAGCTTGTGACAAATTTTGTGTCCAGGGCTTTCCTATGGCTAACTGGCAGTACTGATTACACATCATAGGTTGTCTTTACACATCTTTAGACCCACATTCTCTCTTAGAAACAACTCTTCCCAATAATACAACCACGCTGTTAACTTTAAGGAGTTGTCCCTTTAATTAGAATGGCTGTATAGAGTTGTTTCAAAACTGGGTAAGTGCTTTAGTGACTGCAGGGATCAACTTGAAGTGAGTTGCTGGAGAATTGTGAGCAGTTAGACTTAGTTTAAAGCATATTTTTTAAATGTTTTTATTGATTTTATGAGGAGGAAGGGAGAAGGAGAAAGAAACATCAATCTGTTGCCTCTGACCAGGGACTAAACCCAAAACCTGAACATGAGCCCTGACTGGGAACCCAACGGGTGACCTTTTGGTGCACAGGACTGACACTCAACCAACTGAGCCATGTCAGCCAGGGCTAAAGCAGATTTTTTTTCTAATTGAAGGTCTTTCCTACTTTAAATTGTTACATATGCTTCCCTGTGAACTACATATCCCATCATTCACTAAACTATTCCAAAACTTGGGTCGATCTCTGCTGCAGTATCCACTTTGAATTGGTCTGGAAGGAAAGCTCATCCTCCACAATGCCAGTAAGAAGGATCAGTTTTCTGAATAACTAATTTGGAATCATGGAAGTCTCCTGTTGATAATATCCTTATTTCTTCATATTCAACTCTTATTTATTTTTTAATCCTCACCCAAGGATATATTTAATGGATTTTAGAGAGGGGGAGGAGGAGAGAGAGGGAAGGAGAAACACTGATCAGTTGTCTTCCATATGTCCTCCAAATGGGGATTGAACCCAAAACCTGGATATGTGCCCTGACGGAATCAAATCTGCAACCTTTTGGTGTGCCAGCCAACACTCCGACAATTAAGTCACACTGGCCAGGGCTCACCCACTTTTATTTATGAATACTTAAGTTGGAAATGTTTTTTGATGCTCTGCCCCTTTGTACAAATCAAGAGTATGAGCTCGCAACTTAGGAACATTAAAAGAATCTAAGAGTAAACAAACCTATTTTGAGCAGGTTCTTTTTCTGGTTTGCTTTAGGATATTTTTTTACTTTCATTTTACAAGTGAAAGTGAAAGATTTCTTTGTAGTTGATTTTTAGACTAATATTTCCTTTATGGAGTTAATCATTTATGTAATTTGTAAGACTGGGAGTATCTGGATTTCTTTGGGGGAAATAAGTAGCACTATTTAAATGTTTGTGATAATTTCTGAAAATTCATTGATCAGTCTTAAGTATATTTTAAGTCCTCAACATCTACTTAAGTTGTAGATTTGTGCCCTACCCTCTAGAACAATAGTATTAAATAATGACATGTAATAATACAATGTGTCTAGGTAGCGGTCCCACCGTGAGGTCCGAAAGGTTGGCAACCGCTGGTCTAGAGTACAGAGAAAGACTGTGGATAGTATGAAATGGAATATTTAATATAGGGTGGGACAAAAGTAGGTTTACATTTGTGAATACACAAAGCACAGAATTTATTCTTGTATTATTTGTTAATTTTTTTTTAATCCTCACCCGAGGATTTTTTTCCATTGATTTTTAGAGAGTGGAAGAAAGAAGGAATGATAGAGAAATATTGATGTGAGAAAAACATCAATTGGTTGCCTCTTACAAGTGCCCCCACCAGGGCCCGGGCCAGGGAGGAGCCTACAACTGAGGTGTGCGCTCTTGACCAGAATCAAACCCCAGACCCTTTGGTCTGCAGGCTGACACTCGATCCACTGAGCCAAACCGGCTAGGGCTAATTGTATTAGTTTACATGCAAACAACTATAAACCTACTTTGCTCCTGTATTTATTTTTATACATGCTGATTCCTTTACTTAGAATTCCTGCCTCTGCACAGGGATCCCCACACACACACTCGCAAATTAATCTTCGCAACAAAACTTAACTCACTTCCTTCCCTGAACAACTAACTGATTGCTCCCTCTTCTCTATTGGGACCTGATAATACTGTCTCACCCCTGCCAGACTGGTGTTCCTTAGAAAAAGAACTATATCAAGTTTTCTGTTAGAGGCATGAAGTGATGATGATTGATGATGCTTGGGTGAATATATTTTGGATTTCACTATTAACTAAGTAAAGGTGGATATGATTTGTTTTTTCATATTATCTAGGAGTGAGTGAAAGAAGTAGTGGTTGAACTTGATGCTCGCCTTCAAACTCTACCTGAGTGTCATTTGTCAGAATTTAAATGGTCAGTTTTTTAAAAATTTGTATTTTTATTGAATTCAGAAAGGAAGGGAGAGGGAGAGAAAGAAACATCAATGAGAGAGAATCATTGATTGGCGGCCTCCTGCACACCCCCAAATCGGGATTGAGTCCACAATCTAGTCATGTGCCCTGACCGAATCCAACTGTGATCTCTTAATTTCTTGATTCATGGGTTGATGCTCAATCACTGAGTCACACCGGCCGGGTTAAATTGTCTATTTTAATTAAGATTTTTTAAAAATGCCAAAAAATACTCCAATGAGAAAGTAACCTGTGTTAAATACTCCACTTCCAGGGGTGTAAATGCCTTAGGATAGAACTAACTGAAATAAAAACTTGGGATGGAGGGAGCAAATAGGATTTCTGGCCCACTAAACCTGAGTATTGTTTTTGTTTGTTTTAATTTTTCTCTGATTTAATTTTCTCTGAAAAGGTAAATTCTGCATGATGGTGAGAATGTTTGCTGCAAGAAAACTGATAAGTACAAACTGACTTAAGAGACAGACACTCAAGATAAATTGTACTGGAAATACAATAATGAATTTTGGCCTAATAACCGTCATGCTGTCTTATAGCAAAACTCTAAAATTCATGCAACAGACAAATTAGTGACATGAGTATTTTTTTCTCCAGACTTCCTGGGAAAAAGAAATTGAGAATATACTGTTTTCTTCCATAATGAATTATTCTTGCTTTTGGCTGACTTTCCCAAACTGAGTATTGTTTTTTAATTTAACCCCCATATCTTTATTACAAACATTAATAAACATTAATGTGTGTGTTTTTTTTTTAAGAAAATAGTTTGCTCATTTTTATAATTGATTTCATTTATTTTTTTTGAAGGAGGAAGGAAGAGAGAGAAAAGGAAAAACTAAATATCAATTGGTTGCCTCCTGCATGTACCCGGACCTGGGATCAAACCCCCAACTTGGATATGTGCCCTAAGTGGGAATTAAACCGGAACTTTTTGGTGTATGAGACAATGCTCCCACCAAGTGAGCCATACTGGCCAGGGTAGCAGTGGTTATCAACGCATGGGATAGCTCAGTATATCCATGCTAATTAATTTTTCCACCCTGCCACAATTACCCTTAATTTAAAACTATATTTAAAAGTCTCAGTAGCCGAAACCGGTTTGGCTCAGTGGATAGAGCGTCAGCCTGTGGACTGAAGGGTCTCAGGTTCGATTCCGGTCAAGGGCATGTACCTGGGTTGCGGGCACATCCCCAGTGGGGGGCGAGTAGGAGGCAGCTGATCAATGTTTCTCTCTCATCGATGTTTCTAACTCTCTATCCTTCTTCCTTCCTCTCTGTAAAAAATCAATAAAATATATTTTAATAAATAAATAAAATTTTAAAAAAGTCTCAGTAAAACGAACAGGGTGGGACAAAAGTAGGCTTACAGTTGTGAGTACATGAAATACAGAGTTTATTCTTGTATTATTTATTAATTTTTGTATTACTTTCCATATAAACAACTTTTGCCCCACTCTGTATGTAACTTTCACTTGCTTCTAACTCTGGTCTTCACTGCAGGTGCTCCACTGACTTGTTGAGGGTTACACTAGAAGTCCTGCAGTGAAGACCACTTGAACCAGAAGGATGTGCTAGAGGCGACAAATTTTGTTTTCAGCCTTCTTGACAGTAACTACAAAATCAACAGAAATCTCTCTTCTGTTTCTTCTTTATTCTCATTGCTACCATGCTGGACCAAGCTTTCATTTCTGCCATGTGAAATATATTATCTCTAGGTGTCATCATTTTTGTCTCTGCTTTCCCCCTTTGTCAGGCCTATTGCTGGCTGATGTAGTCTTAATATACATAACACACTTATCAATAGCAAAAGCCCTTCACAGTTCTCTGAATGTATCATTCTCAATAGTAATTTTATCTTTGTTTTACTGTTCCCTTTATCCAAAATATTCTATCATGTCCTTTCTGAAGCCTTAAAGGCCCAGATCCAAATCTTATTCCCTTTAACTTACATTTTTTAACTTTTGAAATTTTATTGTCCCAAAAGCCTGGATTTCTCAGATAAATGGTTTATTTTATTGTATTAGATCAATTGTAATTTGTGTATTTTGCTACAACCGAAGTACTCAAAATTTTAATTTCTTATGCAATAGTAAAGGAATATAGAGGATATAATGAATAATAACATATTTCAGGCACATCTAAGATACCATTGAAAGGAAAATTATTTTTTTTAATATGTTTTTATTGATTTCAAGAGAAAAAGAAGGAGAGAGAGAAAAATTGATGAGAGAGACACATCATCAATCGGCTGCTTCCTGCACAATACCTACTGTGCTCTGACCAGGAATCCAACGGTGACTTACTGGTTCATAGGTTGGTGCTCAATCACTGAGCCACACTGGCTGGGCAGGAACCATTATTTTATGTCTTATAAAGAAAGAAATACTACCATTGAAATTATTACTGATTGGAAGACACATTCCAATTTCAGGTATGGTCAAATGTGCATCTGTAAAATGCAGTATAAGGAACACCATTTATCTCACTAGGTCTAACAGAAAGACCAATACAGTTGAAGCCCCCTGTGTACCCATTCCCCTTCTTATACACTCCCCAATTCTGAATTTGGTATTTATCATTTGGTCCTTTTATACTTTTAGTAAATATGTGTGTGACCCTAAGCAACAGCTAATATAATATTACAGTCTTTTTTTTTATATATCACTTTTTCTTCATTTAAGCTTTCTAACGATTTTTTAATAGAACTCCTAAAGACTTGAAAAATATAAACTCTTGTAGTTATTTGTTTTAAACAAGTTTTAGGGGCAAATGCTTCCAAGTTGCTTATTCATCACTTAAATTTTGAAACCTAGCTGGCAGGGCTCAGTGGTTGAGTGTTGACCTATGAACCAGGTCACGATTTGATTCCCGGTCAGGGCATATGCCGGGGTTGTAGGCTCAATCCCAGTGTGGGTGTGCAGGAGGCAGCTTATCAATAATATTCTCTCATTATTGATTTTTCTATCTCCCTCTCCCTCTCTGAAATAAATAAAAATATTTTTAATAAATAAATTTTGAGACTGTTGGCTATGAAATATATCAGCTCAAATTTCTTTCATGTTTCCTTCCTTTGCTTTTCTAATTCTATTTTTGCTATTTGGGAAGATTATAGAACTATTCACCTTCTCAAAGTGATCCCTCTGCAACCCATTGGCTTTTGAAGAGAGGATGGTGCTAGCTGTACACTAAGAAGGTGTATGTTACCCCTCTTCCCCCATTGCATATACAGTATATTTGTGTCACTGTTAGGACTTTCAGGCAGAGGAGCAGGTGTTTCTGATGGCCCTCTGGGGACATTCTAATGGACAATGTTTTATTCTCATCAGTTCTTGTAGCCAGGTGAATTGTGTAGTTATAAAAATCTGGCCTACATATATATATTGATTTCATAGAGGAAGGGAGAGGAGAGAGAGAAACATCAATGATGAGAATCATTGATTGGCTGCCTCCTGTGTGCTCCCTACTGAGGAATCGAGCCTGCAACCCGGGCATGTGCCTTTGACCAGAATAGAACCCGAGACCCTTCAGTCTGCAGCTTGACACACTACCCACTGAGCCAAACCAGCTAGGGCTGGCCTATGCCCTTAAATATGTCATTCAGATGCTGTGACTCAGTTGTGGTGGTCAGGGTGGGGGGTGTGGGGGAGGACCTCCAGTGAGTTGCTTAGAGTATCTATGACAAATGAGTACCTCTGGGCTTCATTCTGCTATCCCTTCAAACTGGGTTTCTGGTCAAAAAGTAATTTTGAAGGGATGGAGAAAAAAAATACTTGGTGATTCTTATTGAGTCAGTATTGTATTTGGGACCTTATAGGTTTCGGTCACTATACACACACACACACACACTCACACACTCTAGAGGCCTGGTGCACAAATTCATGCATGGGTGGGGTCCCTTTGCCTGGCTTGTGATTGGGGCAGGCTGGCTGGGGGGAGGGACTGCAGGGGGTTGGCTGGCTGTGGGGACATTGACTGTGGGAGTGCACTGACCACCAGGGGGCAGCTCCTGCATTGAGTGTCTGTTCCCTGGTGGTCAGTGCATGTCATAGCAACCGGTTGTTGAGTTGACCAGTCATAACAGTTGCTTAGGCTTTTATATATATAGATTTCTTAAAAATCTATATATTTTTATTGATTTCAGAGAGGAAGGGAGAAGGAGAGAGAGAGAAACATCAATGATGAGAGAGAACCATTAATCAGCTGCCTCTTGCATGTCCCCACTGGGGATCGAGACACTACAGTTAGTGCCCTGATCAAATTGTGACCTGGTTCATAGGTCAATGCTCAATCACTGAGCCCCAGGCAGCCCTTTACCTCTTTAATGTGGAGAATACTTTTGACTACCACTTTCAGGATTCAGTTATTGAGAAAATAGGTGTTGCTCTGGACTGATCTCCTATAGAGTCAACCTTAGGCTGGAGATAATACTTCTACCTTCTGAGAGCTTTGGTTCATCCTAATTACTAATGGGGGTTGTTCAGATAAAGCAGCTACTAGTTCTAAAGTAGTATAGTTTGGGGTTCTTCCTAGAGAAATGAAGTTAGGCTTAAAGGATTAAACTGAGAATTTGGCTTTTTTTTTTTTTTTTTTTTAAATATATCTGTATAGGTGTGGACACTGCAAGAGGCTTGCCCCTGAGTATGAAGCTGCAGCTACTAGATTAAAAGGAATAGTCCCATTAGCAAAGGTGAGTATAGGTGGATTCTTCATTAAAGAAAATGAGGTGGGTTTATTTTTTTTTTATGTTTTTATTTAGAGAGAGAGGAAGGAAAGGGAGATAGAGAAACATCGTTGAGAGCGAAACGTCAATTGGCTGCCTCTTGCATGCCCCCAACTGGGGATCAAGCCTACAACCCAGTCATGTGCCCTGGCTGGGAATCAAACTGGTAACCTGGTTCATGAGTCTGATGCTCAACCATTGAGCTACACAAGCCGGGCAAGATTTGTTGTTGTCTTTAATCATTACCTGAGAATATGTGGGGTTTTTTTATTGCTTTTAGAGCGAGAAGAAGGGGGAGAAAGGGGGGGGGCATCTAACTGGGGTAGAACCCACACCTGGGTATGTGCCCTGACTGGGAATCTATCCCACAGCTTTTTTGTTGTTGACGATGCTCTAACCAACTGAGCCACCCGGCCAGGGCAAGAAATGAGGTATTTTAAGTAATAGTTTATAAAATCATTATTTCCTCTTTTCTTATGGTGCTAAGAGAGAACATTAGTTTCTGGGCAAATACACAGGTGACTGTTGTGTCAATTATAGTTTCAAACTATTAAAAGTAGTGGAACTAAGAGAATTATTGGCAAAAGAAACATGTAAAATATGGTCACTAGGAATTAAGAGGAAATACGGAAAGTAAAAGTACAGTAGTCAAGATTAGAAGAAAATTATTATGGAGTATAGGAAAATAGCATGAGGATGTTGATCATTGGTCTACTATAAACGTGGTATGTGCTTTTATAATCAAAGCAATGCTTCCAGAATGTTGCATTTATTCTCTATTGAACCCATATTCATTCCAGTCTTAAAGCTCACATCTCAGCCAGCCTCAAATAGTTCATACATATTTATTTGAACTCTTAGAAACTGCTTTTTTTGTGTGTTTTTTAATAGATTTTTAGAGAGGGAGGGAGGGAGAGAGAAACATTGATGTGAGAGTAAAACATCAGTTGGCTTCCTTCTTCATTCCCGACACTGGGGATTGAGTCTGTAACCTGACCGTTTTTCGGTGCATGGTACAACGCCCAACCAACTGAGCCACACTGGCCAGGGCAGAAACTGTTTTTAATCCTAATGTTTCTATGGCAGCTTGCCATAGAAAAAATGAGTTTGGTCTTGATTTAATTTCTGTCTTATGTAGCTATAGCCTGTGTTACTTTTCTGAACCTCAGTCTATGTTAAAGCATAGGGATTCTATCAAGTGACTAAATAGATGGAAATTGACCTCTTCCTTATTGATATCATTAAATGTCATGTTATAGTTTAGCCAAGATCATACTAGCTCAGGGGTATGTTCAAGTATTGGTAACTTTGCTAATAACTTTAGATGATTTGCCAAATCAAATTATATTCCACCTCAGCTAAATAGTATGTACACCTATCCATGTATCCTCTTGATGATAATCATTATCAAAATAAGCCACTATTACTAACTTAAGTGATTTATTCCTCACATGTTCTGGGGCAGGAAAAAGGTGGAGACCATTTTATACAATAGAGACTCCAAGGGCAGAATTTAAATTGTCATTTGTGTGTTTTGTATAAGGCCCAGGGATCTAAATTTTAAAGATTTCCCTAGGTAGTTCTTATATAGCTAGCCCAGCACCAGTCTGCCTTTAAAATCTAATATTCTGTGGCATGTATGTCAAGAATTGCTTGATCCTTTATGATTTGACCAATCTTAGTATTTGGAAATATAGAAAGAACCTGTACCAGGCATTTGGATAACAAGTGGTTTATACATTTTAATCTTTAGGTTGATTGTACTGCCAACACAAACACCTGTAATAAGTATGGAGTCAGTGGATATCCAACCCTGAAGATATTTAGAGATGGTGAAGAAGCAGGTGCTTATGATGGGCCCAGGACTGCTGGTAAGGATCCTTGAAGTATCCTGTTCTTTGTAATGTGAATAGGACAATTTTCTATACAACATACTTTCAGTCTTTAAAATTTATCTTCTAAGAGGTCAGTTTGGTGGCTAACAAAAAACTTCTTCAAATGAACAGATTATGAAAGTAATATAGAAAATACTTGAACTTGAGTTATAAGATTAACTAGGCATTTTTTCATTTGATAAATATTATTGAGTACTCTGTGCCAGGTATTCTGGACATAGTAGGTGCTCAGTATTTATTAATAAACAAAACAGACACAGTTCCTACTCTTGAGATGCTTACATTCTAGGAGATGAAAAGAAGGCAACAAATAGGTTTAAAAATACTTAGAGGTAGAGGTAACTACCACTTCACATCCATTAGGATGGCTACTATCAAAAAACAAAATAACAAGTGCTGGTGAGGATGTGGAGAAATTGGAACCCTTTTGAATTGTTAGTGTGAATGTAAAATGGTGCAGCTTACTATGGAAAACAGTATGGCAAGTTATTAAAAATAGACATCATATAATCCAATAATTCTAACTGGGTATATACCTAAAAGAATTGAAAGCAGGATCTCAAAGAGATACTTGTACACCCAGGTTTATAGCTGTATTAGTCAACAATAGCAGAAAGGTAGAAGCAACCCAAATGGCCATCAGTAAATGAATGGATGCACCAAATGTGGTATATTAATAATAATAATTAATTATATGTCAATGTGTATATCATACAATGATATACATGTTTAAAAGGAAGTTAGGACACAAACTAAAACGTGATTGAACCTTGAAGACATTATGCTAAGTGGGATAAGCTAGTCACAAAAAGGACAAACATTGTGTGATTCCACCTATATGATGTTCCTACAGTAGTCAAATTTATAGAGACAGAAAGTAGGATGGTGATTGCCAGGGGTTTGGGGAGGGCAGAATAGGGAGTTATATAATCAGTGGGATTTCATTTTTGCAAGATGAAAACAGTCCTGGAGGTTGATTTTATAAGTGTGGATGTACTTAATGCCACAGAACTGTACAATTAAAAATGGTTAAGGTGGTAAATTTTATGTTGTATGTTTTATCATAGTTTAAAAATTTTTAATGTCACCCTGAACAGTATGACTCAGTGTATAGAGCATCATCCTGCGGACCAAAGGGTCCCAGGTTCCATTCTGGTCAGGGGCACATACCTTGGTTGCAGGCTCCTCCCCGGCCCAGGCTCTGGTCAAGGCTTATGCAGTAGGCAGCCAATCGATGTGTTTCTCTCACATCGATGTTTCTCTCTGTCTTTCCCTCTCTCTTCCACTCTCCCTAAAAATCAATGGAAAAATATCCTCGGGTGAGGATTAACAAAAACAAAACAAAAATTTTAATGTAAAAAATGTATATGGATAAGATAAATTCATCTAGTGATAAGAGCATGAAAGGAGGAAAATAAGACCACCTCACCAGGCTTTCCCAGAGCAGAAGGAAGATATCATTTAGTCCAATTTTTTTCATATTCTTTTTTCTGAGCTTAAAATCATTAATGAAGAACCCATGTTACCATTCAGATTTTATTAGTTTTATTTAGGGTAAAGTCAGCAATTAGAGTTTAATTAATATAGTTTTTCTAAAGTTGGATAGGTCTTAAGAAAATTGTAGATAAACCCAACCAGAATGGTGCTAGGCAAATATTCTCACTTGGGCTTTCAACTTAGATTTTTTTTTTTTTAACTCAAAAATTTCTCAGCATTTGACTGAGAGGTGAAATGTTTGGCTACTTAGGATGGATTATTTTGTTCATGTACTCCTGTAAGAACTATGCTGTTTGCCTTCCTACATAGAGTGCTTATTCAGTGCTCCCACTATACCTTCCAGAGCATTTAAATACTCTTGGAGAAAAGTAACACTTTTTATCATAACCCTAAATTACAGTTTTTATAATAATTTATATTGTGATATAGTAATAGCAGTCCCCTCAAAGACTTAACAATTTATATCCACTTTCAACTAATCTATTGATACAACCCATCCTCTGTGAGGAATGGAGGAAAACATACATAAGAGGAGGAGGTGGGGGGAAATCCATGAGAAAAACTACCTTACCAAGTAAGGTAGTTAAACAGTATTCTGTCTCAACCAGTTAGCAAATTAAAGACTATAAGTAAGTCTTTGTGCTACTTGAGAATAAGGGAATTGTTATTATTTGCAAAATGATGTTTCTTGAACTTATGTGCTAGGTATTATTTTTAGAGCTAGGTATATATTAGCAAAACAAACAAAAATCCCTGCCGATTTGGAATTTACTTTGTAGTGGGGAGAGAGAGAAAAGAATATTAAGGATCAAGTGTATTAATTAGATGGGTGAAAAGTTTTGTAGAAGATAAATAGAGAAAGTGATAAAGGAACTTTGGAGGTTGAATAGGTTTTAGTTTACAATAGGATGGTTAGCAAAGGCTTCATTAAGATGATATATATGAGCCCCGCTGGCGTGGCTCATTGTTGAGCATGGACCTATGAACCAGGAGGTCACAGTTCGATTCCTGGTCAGAGCACATGCCTGGGTTGCAGGCTCAATCCCCAGTGTGAGGTGTGCAGGAGGCAGCCAATCAATGATTCTCTCTCATCATTGATGTTTCTATCTCTCTCTCCCTCTCTTCCTCTCTGAAATCAATTTAAAAAATAAAAAATAAGATGATATTTGAGTAAAGACCTAAAAGAAGTAAAGAAGGAGCCACATGGATATCTAAGGAAAGAGTGTTCTAGGCAGAGATAATTATATTCACAAAGCAATTATTTAAATTTGTACTGTTGTAAACACTTCACTACATCACTAGTAGGGGTATAAATAAGTAGTCTCTTTGAGGGGGAGGCAGTTTAACAATTATAAATGCATGTACTGCTCTAGGTGGTTGCTCAGTGGTTAGAGCATTGGCCCTCAGATTGAAGGGGCTCAGGCTTGATTCCTGACCCTGGTCAGGGCACATGTGGGAGACAACCAATCGATGTGTCTTTCTCACGTTGATGTTTTTTCTCTCTCTTTCTGCACCTTCTCCTTCCCTTCCACTCTCTCTAGAAATCAATGGGAAAAATATCCTTGGATGAGGATTAAAAAAAAGAAAAGAAAATATGATTTATTTTAGAATAATTTATAGCAGCAAGAAATTTGAAACAAATGTCCATCAGTTGTTTCTAGTTAAGTAAATTTTGGTACATTTATATAATGAAATACTATGTATGCATTCGTAAAAAAAATTGAAGGAGTTCTATGTACATTGACATAAATTGTCTCTAAATTATGGTAAATGACACAAATAAAATACAGAACAGCATATATGTATGCGGCTGTTTGAGGAGAAAAGAAAGCAAAGAATAATTATGTAATTATTTATTTATGTCTAATATATCTGGAAAAGTATATAAAAAAACTGAAATCTTATCCTATGAGGGTGAAACTGGGTGAGTAGGGATAAGAGTGGAAGACAACTTCATTGTATACTCTTGTGAACTTTGAATCATATAAATGGTTGGTTACCTTCTCAAAAGTTATAAATTTGTTAATATAATCTTTCATCTTGTCCTTTAAGATGGAATTGTCAGCCACCTGAAGAAGCAAGCAGGACCAGCTTCAGTTCCTCTTAGGACTGAGGAAGAATTTGAGAAGTTCATTGGTGATAAAGATGCTTCTGTGGTGGGTAAGTAGCAAGTATTTGATTATGCCACAGAATCATTGACTTGGTTTCAAAAACCCTGTATGTCTGAGTAAAAAACAAAGTTAAAACAGTTTTGGTAACATTGGAGACAGTTAAAAATACAACTCACAGAATTAGCTCAGCATTTCTGTAATGGGGGGAAAATTGGTGTTTTGAGTGTCTTTGTTCTTACAGATGTAAAAATGTAATTTCAATTAAAGGGCTGAAATAGGAATATCTTCAGCTTTTTCTACCATATCTTAAACTAAGAACTTTAACTCAAGTAATAGGGTAGTTATGACTGAAAATAGGGTTTTAAGGTGGTAGGACACAAGTAAATAATAGGCCTCTGTGTCTGCTATTTTCACTATCATGGGGAATTTAAAACTTAAGATCAAGTTGCTAAGTTATGTATAAATTTTTACAGCTATCTTTGCTTTCCTAAGTGTTGCAGTATCTCATTTTATCCTTAAAATAACTTGAGCCAATTCTACATGTTGGATGTTCTTTGTTTGGTTTTATATCTATAATACATTTGACTAGAGAATAAATTTAAACATATAAGTTGTGTTTGTGCTCCTCTTAATTCCTAATATTATAATAAAACTGACTTTCTGGCACTAGAAGATGGTTTATAATTTAGATTTGACTAAAAGCCATTTATCATCTGGATTTTACTGGTTGAGTATATTTTACAGGGAGTTAACCGCAAGCAGACATTTATTAAACGTTTGTTTCATTCACTTTTCTAAACTTGAACTTTCTAAAGAAAAGACAGAAAAAATATGGTGAAGTGATTTACATTTATTTTGACATACTGCCTTATTTAATCCTGGTACTTTAAGGAGTTAAGCAGTTTGCACAAATAATTTATTTAATTGTGAAATACTAAGACTTGAACCCTGACAAACCCTCTTATTTGGATCATTCAAAAATATTTTAAAAGGTACTGGAAGAATACTCATCCTAAGTGTTTTGTCAGATTTCCTAGGTAGTCATGGCAAAGCAGACCCAATCCTCCTGCCCACGTTGCTTTGCTTGTCCATAATGGAATAAAGGCTTTACAAAAATAGAATTTAGCACTCGCTGGGTAGCTCAGTTGGTTAGTGTCATCCTGATATGCCAACGTTTCGGATTCACTCTCCAGTCGGGGCACATACAGGAAGTAACCAATATACATAAATGGGTGGAACAACAAATCCATGATTGATGTTTCTCTCTCTACCCTCCACACTCCCGCCCCTGGCCCTTCCCTCTCTAAAAAAAATTCAATTTAAAAAAATAGAAGAATTTATTATATAAATTATAATAAATTATATCTTGGCACTTACTATTTCTCCCTTGTGTTTGACATTTCTCGTATAGGTTTTTTCAAGGATTTATTCAGTGAAGCTCACTCTGAATTTCTAAAAGCAGCCAGCAACTTGAGGGATAACTACCGATTTGCACACACCAATATTGAGTCTCTGGTGAACAAGTATGATGATGATGGAGAGTAAGTGACTGAGATGTATGCCCTTGTAAATCTATGGACCAAGTGCTATTGTGTGAACTGGTGATTTTTAATGCTTGGCTGTTTTTTAAAGATTTATTGAGCACTTGCTAGGCATTAAGCTAAGTTCTGGACACTGTTGCAACCTTTAAGGGCATCTAGTAGGTAGAGACAGTGGATAGATATAAAAATGTAAGTGTGTAGTGAGGTGTTATGATAGACATGCTGGGTGGAGTGGAATTATTAAGGAGGGGGGTGATTTTATTTCCTTCTGGAGTGCCAAGTAGTATCAGAAAAATCTTCCTAGAGGTGACTCTTGGTGTGTGTCTTGACATGAATTTTTCCAGGCAGGTTGTGGCAGTTGGGATAAAAATTATTCCAGATAGAGCAGCAAGAGTGCTGGCAATGAAATGTAAAACAGCCTAGGCATGTTGGGACTTGTAGTAACAAGTCATAGTGGAAGGTAAGGTTGGAGAGCTAAGAAGAGACCAAATTATAAATGTTAAGTGCCATACAGAAGAATTTAGATTTTATATTTTAGACATTTGAGCTCCATTGAAAGGCTTTGAGTTGGAGAATAATGTTATTAATTTTGTGTTTTAGAAGAAAAGTCACTGGTACCCATATGGTGGTGGTTTGAAATGGGAGAGATGGCAAGGCAGTCAAGAGAGTAAACTAAGGGTGACATCTGAGAGTCGAAATTAAGGTAGTGCAATGGAGAGGAAGAAGGGAGTAGTAAAACAGGATTTAATCCCTATGTGTGAAAAGTGGCAGAGCTAGAGTCTAGGTTTCTAAAGTGACTGGGCCCATGACAGTCATCATCAAGCTGGGAAAAAGACAAAGAGAAACAAATGGGGGGGTAATGATTTTGAGTTCTATTTTGTCACAGTGAATTTGAGGAGTTTATGTGACATCCAAGTGGTGAAGACCCAGTAGACAGACAATTGGATAGATGAGAAACTATGTAGTATTTACTGTTAACTCATTTAATTCTCTTAACCAGGTGAGACAGATCTGTTATTTTCCCCATTTTACAGAGGAGAAAACCCTCAGAGAGGTTAAGTAACTTTTCTAGCTTTACATAGTAAGTAGCAGAACTGGGATTTGAACCTAGGAAGTCTGGCTGCAGAGTCGGCAGCCTTGATCATATGGTTCTGCCTTTTAGATTGAGAGATAGCAGGTCTATAAATGGAACTGGAGCCACTTGTGGCTCACTAAGGACACTATGTGTCAGCCCTTTTTTTTTTATATATATATATATATATATATTATTGATTTTTTACAGAGAGGAAGGGAGAGGGATAGTTAGAAACCCTATTGGGGCCGAAGCTGGTTTGGCTCAGTGGATAGAGCGTCGGCCTGCGGACTGGAGGGTCCCGGGTTCGATTCCGGTCAAGGGCATGTACCTTGGTTGCGGGCACATCCCCAGTAGGGGGTGTGCAGGAGGCAGCTGATCGATGTCTCTCTCATTGATGTTTCTAGCTCTCTATCCCTCTTCCTTCCTCTCTGTAAAAAAATCAATAAAATATATTTTAAAAAAAACCCTATTAGGGATATGCCCGCAACCAAGGTACATGCCCTTGACTGGAATCGAACCTGGGACCCTTCAGTCCAGAAGCCGACGCTCTATCCACTGAGCCAAACCAGTTAGGACTATGTGTCAGCCTTTTAACCTCAGATTTGTTCATTGTGGCTGCCTCTCATACTTCCATTTAAATTGGTCTGCCAGCACCCAATTAGAAGTTTTACTGAAAAGTTTGTGACATCCTTATATGAGGATATCTTAAGATGCCCTGTTCACATTCTTGCTTGTCCAGCATGTATTTGTAAACTTGGTTTATTAGTATAAAGAAATCTAGAACAAAAGAATTTTCAATGAACTCAAGCCAAATATTATAATTGTAACCTACCTATAGACTATTACAGCTGGGAAAAATCTTAAAATTGTTTTCTCTAATAAAGTAATTTTCCTTCTGTGTAGGAGAGTGGCAGAACAAGGTACCTTCCAATAAGAGCAAGCTCTGCTTTATTGTATTATACATATTGGGGTTTTGGGGGAAGTTGGTTGTATTTGTTATAGTTTTTAAAGGTTTAAACATTAATCATCTACTCTAACCCCCTTTTGTACTGATGAAAAGAGCTGAAGAATTAAATTGATGCTTGGTGCAGGGTCTTTGAAATTAGTGGTGGAACTAGAATTGGAACCAAGATCTCATCACTTTTCAATCCAGAATTTATTAAACCCTTAAACCCAATTATTACACTTGAGATTAAGGTAGTTAGCATTTTAGTGTTGATAAGAAGGTCATATTGCCAACTCTGTGGTCCCCGAAAAGAGTACTTATGTGTTTAAATGATGATAGTAAAAGTGGTAGCAAGAGTAGATAGTCTGAGCTTTAAATAAAAGATGGGAGACAGTTCTGCTGTCTACCTACTAAGACTTTTTTTTTTTAAAGAGGTATCACCTTGTTTCGTCCTTCACATCTGATGAACAAGTTTGAAGACAAAATTTCGGCATATAAAGAACAGAAAATGACCAGTGGCAAGATTAAAAAATTTATCCAGGAAAACATGTGAGTACCTTTTTATAACTTGTTTGGGATTTCTTGGCTTCATTATATATTGTATTTCTCAGTTACTAAACAGCCATGTTTTGGATTAAATAGTCTCAATCAAGGGATTATAATAATAATAGTTGAAGTTTATATTAAAGCAGTAATGTGTGAGCCCTAGAACTCCATTGTCCTTAATAAGGTATATCGCTCAGTACTTGTCCTATATGTTGAAAATTTCTTTTTAAGTTCTATCAGTTACTTTGTGATAATTCCATACAGATATAAACCAACCAAATTTGGTAATGTATTATTTCATTTCAGTTTTGGTATCTGCCCTCACATGACAGAAGATAATAAAGACTTGATACAGGGCAAGGACTTACTTGTGGCATACTATGATGTGGACTACGAAAAGAATGCTAAAGGTTCCAACTACTGGAGAAACAGGTAATAAGAGTCGTATTTTCCCTTTGTAAATAGGGTGTAAAACAGTTCCTTCTAGCTGTCCTGTTACCATGTGTGATGGGAGAGCAGATAAGAATGGGAACAGTTGGCTCCAAAAACATTTGGAGCCATAAGGACAAATAATATAACAAACTATTTCTAAAATCTATTGGGCATATCTTCCATAGGTATTCCTTTGCCTTGTGATACAGCTGTTTCCTTCTCTGAGTAAAAGATGCAAATGTGATTCTAAAATGTACTCTAAAATATTGTGCCTACTTGCCCATTGAGACTCAGTGCATTTTAGCCTTATAAGCTTTCTTTTCAGATTAGTCATTATGCCTGCAATATTTCAGTGTGTGTGTGTGTGTGTGGAGATTCAGTGGGAATGAACTATTTGATTGGGCACCACCAGTGTGGCAGTGAAGTTCAGTGGGACATTAGAGTACACCATAATCCTGTGTTAATGCCCAAGAACACAAGTTCAGACTGATTCCGGGGGGCTCACGGACTATCAAATTTAGCCTTTGCTTTCTAGACTCTTGCTTCTTGGTTTCAGAGTGCTTTACCACCCTATTGTAATCTTGGCGTAGACATACATTTCTCTTGTTTCCCACAGGGTGATGATGGTAGCAAAGAAATTCCTGGATGCTGGACACAAACTTAACTTTGCTGTAGCTAGCCGCAAAACCTTTAGCCATGATCTTTCCGATTTTGGTTTGGAAAGCACTGCTGGAGAGATTCCTGTTGTTGCTATCAAAACTGCAAAAGGAGAGAAGTTTGTCATGCAGGAGGAATTCTCGTGAGTTACATATTAGCATGGGTTTGGGATTTGATTCTTCAGGGAAACTATTAAAAGCCTTTTACACTACTGAGAATTTATAAAGGTGAATGTTCAAATGTGAAGATAGGTCTTCTAGTCAAAACCTTACGATTCAATTAATTACAGGTATTTACTTTAAGGATCCTGATAAATAATAATGAAAGATGGCAGCTTGGAATTCTTACATGATTGTTTCCACCCTGCCATTAGTACCATAAAGAACACTAGACAGTCTCTTTGAAATTTATGTAATTTTAGACCATTCCAATCTCTTTTCAACCCTACAGAATATTTTTTCCTTCTTGGAATACCACATTGGCCTAAAGTAAACTCAGGGAAGTGGAGAGGTCTTAGGTCCCCAGATAATTTTGACTTTCATCTTCTGAGACTTTGGGAGATCAACACAAGTGGAAATGTTCCTTGTGAACGAATCAGTAAAATGAGATGTCATAAATAGGCACTGTTCTCTGAAGCAACAAAATAAAACTGGTTCTTAGGTAGAACTGAATTTTCAGAAGACCAATGTTTTCTTCCTTCTCTGCCCTTTTAATCCGCAAAGAACACACTAGAAATACTAAGAAGTGATTGGTTTTTTTGTTCAGTCAGTAGTCCTGAATATTGAAAGGTAAGAGTGCCCCCCCCCATTTTTTTAAGCTTCTGATTTCATTCTAATATTGAAATTAAAGGTAAAATACGTAGAAACTATTCTAAGAAATTGCTTTTAATCCTCTCAATGATGGGAATAAATTAACAAACCTGACCCTTCCTTTCCAATTGGCAGGCGTGATGGCAAGGCTCTTGAGAGATTCCTGCAGGATTACTTTGATGGCAACCTGAAGAAATACCTAAAGTCTGAGCCAGTCCCGGAGAGCAATGATGGACCCGTAAAGGTGAGATGCTTATAGCCTCCCCAGGCTTCTATACAGCCTCTCCTCATTTCTTCCAAAAATGCTGGGTCCAAGTGAAGACCTTGTTAGTTATCAGGTTTTTATTTGTCCTCATCCCCCCTCTTCCACCAATCCACCTCATACATGAAATAAGCATTGACAGAACTGATAATGCTCAATTGGGGCAGGACTATAAAACCTTCATAGAATTTTTTGGTGGTATTTGTATCAGAGCTAGGTTACTCTTTGGGACAGAGCAAGCTAACCCCTACTAATAATTTTAAGATTGTTTTAAGGATGGATTGGGTAATACTTGTTTCCTGTGACTTCCTGAACATAGGAATGAATTGGTTTCTGGGGAATGACAGCATCTTTTATTTTCTTTACTGGTTGAAAAGGTTGGTTCAATTTTTTTTTTTTTTTAATTCTTTATTGTTGAAAGTATTACATATGTCTCCTTTATCCCCCATTGACCTCTCCCAACTGACCGCATCTTTAATACAGTCTATAAATGTGTTTTGGGTTTCATGACATCACATCAAATTTGAGAGGGATTAGAACACATCAGATTTGAAAGGGATTGGGTCCAGAAACAAATATAACTTGTGAATTTATTCCTCAACTCACCTTACCAACTAGAGAATCTTCCATGTTTTCCAGGTAGTGGTAGCAGAGAATTTTGATGAAATAGTGAATGATGTAAATAAAGATGTGCTGATTGAATTTTATGCTCCTTGGTGTGGTCACTGTAAGAATCTGGAACCTAAGTATAAAGAACTGGGAGAGAAGGTAAGTCTGAACCATATTCTAAAGATAAAATTTGAGTGGGGATGTTGACACATGTATTTAGCATTGGCTAGTTAGTTACCTTATCTACTCTTTATTCACTTTCTCCTGATTTCCCCCTAGAGTTTAGCCTGAGCAATGCCTCAAATACCTGTCTTAAAACCACTCAGACTCTCCCTAGCTGGTTTGGCTCAGTGGATATAGCATTGGCCTGCAGACCACAAAGGGCCCGGCTTTGATTTCCCATCAAGGGCACGTGCATCAGTTGCAGGCTCCTCCCCACCAGGGGCCCTGGTCGGGGTGCGTGCAGGATGCCACCATTTGATGTTTTTGTCTCACATCAATGTTTCTCTCTGTCTTTCCCTCTCTCTTCCACTCTCTTTGAGAATCGATGGAAAATATCCTCAGGTGAGGATTAACAACAAAATAATTTTTTTTAAATGTTAAAAAAAAAAACAAAAATGCCCTAACCGGTTTGGCTCAGTGGATAGAGCATCAGCCTGTGGACTGAAGGGTCCCAGGTTCGATTCTGGTCAAGGGCATGTACCTTGGTTGTGGGCACATCCCCAGTAGGGGGTGTGCAGGAGGCAGCTGATTGATGTTTCTCTCTCATGGATGTTTCTAACTCTATTCCTTCCTCTCCCTTCCTCTCTGTAAAAAAATTAATAAATTTTTTTAAAAACCCACTCAGACTCAACCTAGATTAGTGGTTCCCAATGTGTGGGGCACACGCCCCACAGGGAGGCAATTTGATTTTTAAGGGGGCAATAGAGAATGAGTTATTAAGTGGATTTTTTGCCTTTCTTATGGTTCTAGGGTCCCTCATATACAGTATATAAATATATATTGCACATATTTATACATTTCAGTTCTCATATGTTTTGAAACTTTATTTGCTATTTTTTCATATCACCTCATTATTATTTTTTAACAATTTCTTAGTGATTTCTTCCTCAGTACTTCAGCTGTCCTTTCATTCTTTTATTTTTCTCCTTCATGGATGCCATGTTCTTTGGAAGCTTGTTTAGACCAAGGTAATGGCCTTTTAGGCTTCCTCCATGTGAATAGGAGTTCACTTTTTGATTAATAAGAATTATGTGTCACAGGGAGGGCATCAGGATTTTAGAGATGCTTAGGTGGGGCATGGGCAAAAATAGTTTGTGAACCACTGATCTAGATTATGGTTAAAAGTATACATGTTGCCCTGTCAGTGTTGCTCAGTGGTTGAGCATCAACCCATGAGCCATGAGGTCACTGGTTCAATTCCCAGTTGGCTCATGGCCAGGTTGCAGTTTGATCCCCAAGAGGGGGCATGCAGGAAGCAGCCAATCTGTGATGTTTCTCTTTTTCTATCCCTCTGACTTTGCCTCTCTAAAGATCAATAAAATATATTTAAAAAAAAAAAATATATATATATATATATATATATATATATATCTCCAGGCTTCTGAATTTTGGTAATGGTTTATATGAGACCATTATATTCCTTCATCTTAAAACACTTGGCTTAGCCTTTACGGTGTCTTCTTTCAGCTAGGTAGTTTTGAAGGTGCCTGTATATAGAGTCTTAATATGGAACCCAGAGAGAAAAGGGAAACTTGTGAAAGGCAAGATGCTATGTGCAAGAGTTAACTACTCTTCTTGTCTGAACAGCAAAACTTAGGTGTTTTAAAATGGGATTGTTTTAAGTCCTGAACTGACTGTCTCTCAGTTACTGAAACTTGAAACTTAAAAATCTAACCTTTTTATTAACAGCTCAGAAAAGACCCAAATATTATCATAGCCAAGATGGATGCCACAGCCAATGATGTGCCTTCTCCATATGAAGTCAGAGGGTAAGTAGATTAAAAACTAATAAAAATGTGTAGCCATTTGACCAAAAAAAACAACGCTGGTAACCCATTTTTATTGGGTATAGTTTGGGGAGCCGTCATACTCCAGTTGAGCACAGAACCACTGATGCCTTCCCTGGTTTAGAGTTCTGCAACATGGGCCTACATGACTGTCACAGATTTTGTGAGCTCTCATATTCCTGAGTTTTGGTTGGATATAATCCTAGCCATTGATGGAGACTACTGTCTGGACAGATTAGAAATCATGGCCCTAGGCAGTTTAGCTCAGTGGGTGGAGCTTTAGCCTGCGGACCAAAGAGTCCCGGGTTCAATTACGGTCAGGGGCACATGCCTTGGTTGCAGGCTCCTCCCTGGCCCAGGCCCTGGTCAGGGCGTGTGCAGGAGGCAACCAATCGATGTGTTTCTCTCATACTGATATTTCTCTCTGTCTTTCCCACCCTCATCCACTCTCCCTAAAAATCAGTGGAAGAGTATCCTCATGTGAGGATTAACAAAAAAGAAAGAAATCATGAAGAGAAGTTACTCCAAGAAACAGTTATTAAGGAAGTATACTAGTATGACAGAGTTACTCTGGAACTGGAAAGTAGTCAACTCATTTTTTTTTCTTTTTCTTTTCCTTAGTTTTCCTACCATCTACTTCTCTCCAGCCAACAAGAAGCTAGATCCAAAGAAATATGAAGTAAGTGCATTGTCTCAGCTCTCCACAAATAAACACACACTCGCACAAGCTTATACATATCTAGCTCTATTTTTTTAACTGGAAACTCTCTTCAACTCAATGTATGTGGTTATTAATGTGCTTTTACAAACTCAAAACTATTATTAGGGGTTAGGGGGAAACCCAGGGTTCTTTAAATGATTAAATTTTCATGGTAATCTTTCTGTTTTCAGGGTGGCCGTGAATTAAGTGATTTTATTAGCTATCTACAGCGAGAGGCTACAAACCCCCCTATAATTCAAGAAGAAAAACCCAAGAAGAAGAAGAAGGCACAGGAGGATCTCTAAAGCAGCAGCCAAACATACCACTTTGTAAAGGACTCTTCCACCAGAGCTGGAAAAACCATTAGGAAGGACTGGTACCCATATGGGATTATTACCTCTCAGGGCTGAGAGGATAGATGGATATTATCTGAATCCTGTTCAATTTTCTCTAAACTGTTTCTTAGCTGCACTGTTTGTGGAACTACCAGGACCAGTTTATGTTTGTGCTTTTGGGAAAAATTATTTGTGTTGCTGGGGGTGGGGGGAATTGAGTTGGGGGGTTATTTTCTAATTTTTTTTGTACATTTGGAACAGTAATAATAAATGAGCCCCCTTTAAACTGTCTTTTCCATGAGATGGGAAACCAACAGTTCTCTAGCCCAGCACTGTCCAGTAGAACTTTCAGCAATAATGGAAATGTTCTATAACGTTGTCTAAAACATGTTGCTATTGAGAATTTGAAATGTGTCTAGGAACTACATTTTAAGTTTTTATTTAAATTGTCACATATAGGGCTAGTGGCCACCATCTCGGTCAGTACAACTGTAGACCAACTATTTTGACTCCATAGTTTTCACCTCTAAATCCTTCCCAAATGTTGTCTCTATCCTTACATGGTTATTGCCCAGGTCCCTAGCTTGGATAATTAGAACAGGTGAGGGCCCTTTCTTGTTGGAATCTGTTTCTGACCTTGTCTGTGCCATAAGGATGGGTTGCTGTTTGTCCTTGCCATGTAGCTGACTGTGTTTATACCTCCCAAGAGCTGTTTTTTACCCAGAAATGCGCTGAGTGGGTGTAGCATCAGGTTGGGGTTCCATCCAAGTTGTTTCAGGAATTGCTGACACTGCTGGGTGCAGCTGTCTCCCCCAAAGCTCAGGGTGTGGCCTATTAATTTTCCTTTCCCAGTGGACTGGGAAAGGCAGTATCATTCCTGGTTGTGAGTGAAGCATCCACTTTCTTATACAACAATGAGGAATGCATTGAACCATTTCCCCTCATCCTTTTTGTGAGTACATCCAAATCCTATCCATGGTTATAGTTTTCAGTCACTGAATATTTCCAGATAGGAGCTCTAATAGTAAATGATCTTCAACCTCGATGTTTAGAAAAGTAGAACTTGCCCTAGCTAGTTTGGCTCAGTGGATAGAGCATCACCCTGCAGACTGAAGGGTCCCGGATTCCATTCCAGGCGAGGGCATGTACCTTGGTTACAGGCTCCATCCCAAGCCTATTGGGGCACATGCGGGAGGCAACCAGTCAATGTGTCTCTCTTGCATTGATGCTTCTCTCTCTGTCTCTCCGCCTCCCACTCTCTCTAAAAATCAATGGAAAAATATCCTCAGGTAGGGATTAACAACAAAAGAGAGAGAGAACTTTTTTTCTACTGTCATCTCTAGTTGTCAATGATAAGATGGATTTGGTAGAGACTTACAGCAAAACTAGAGGCCCAATGCACAAAATTCGTACAGGGGGCTCGGCCCTCGCAGCCCCTGCTTCGGACAGTCGTCCAGCTGTTCGGTCTAATTAGCATATTAGCTCTTTATTATATAGGAGGATATTTATCAGGATCATCCATAGTTCTTGAAGAAGTAAAGAAGCCTAACCATAATCTTGGAGATTCTAATTCAGAAGATCTGGGTTGGGATCTGGAGATTTAATTTTTTTAGAGAGCCCAGAAGTGGTTCAGACAGAGCCAGGGGTAAGAACCACTGCTTTGGAAGAGTTAAGGAAAGCATATAAACTTGTACAAAGGACACAGAGACAGTTTTAATTTTTTAGCCATGTTTGTAAAAGAATTCACTTTTAGTACATTGATAAGACCCCAAGCCATTCCGCATTACATCCAGGTGTATCACAACTTCCTAAAAGTTACTGTTTTGTTAGGAAGGCTACCAGGCTGAATTCTAATGTCCTTGAGGTATCTTGTCCCGGAAAGGGTGTCATTTCTTTAAGATTTGAAAATGACTTGCTGAACTAAAGGAGGAGAAGCCAAGCCTCGGCTGCTTTTCTTAGTCTCCTGGGCACAGCTATAGAGTGTTGGCACTGTGCCCACACCCTAAAAATTAATATATGGCAACAACGAAAATCAAACCTTAACCTAGAGCGGCTCTCCTACTTGCCACCATGGATTCAGCAATAACAAGAGCGGACAGTTGCACTCTATTTCATTTAAAGCTGTTTTGTCCTTTGCATCACACTGGACAGAGAGGGTTGATAGCCCTTGACCAGTTCAGCTGCCCCTGTTCTTTTCCTCAAACTCCAGGATGAGACCTTTAATGTGGGACAATTTCTGATGCAGGTACTCACAGCGACACTTTTCTTCCCTGTAACCTGGGTACCGCTGCAGAGAAAAAACATCCATGTCAAAAAAAGTAATTCCTTTTTACTTTATTGCTAGCATTCCCAGACCTAGTCTTACCTTCCTGAACTTTTTATATTCCTGGACTATCTTTTCTTCCAGCACCTGAAACAAACAAAATGCTAGCATCAAGTTTAACCTTGAGAAAAAAACAAGTTGTCTTAAGGGAGGGAAGCAACTTCCTCTCATGCTACCAAATGATACCAAATGATAAGAGAATAATTTTTCTCTTAAGACAGGCTTATCACTTTGGTCACTGAAAAGAACGGAGTTTATGGCCAGTAGAGCTGGGAAGCCATCCTGAGTCCAGTCCTTACCTTGTGTTCTGGAGTTCCTCGCTGAACTTTCTTGATCTCTGCTCCCAGCTCTATGAACCTTTGGCTTGCAGCCCCAAATCGAGCATGCAGGATGCGGTATTCAGCATAATCTCTCTCAAAGTCCTGCTCATAAGCATGTTGCTGCTCTGCAGTGTGGATGGCCCCATATTGCCTGCCAGGAGCAGAGTTAAGTTCCACCTTCAATTTTATTACCTACCAAAGCTCCAAGCTCCCAGGAGGTTCATCTTAATATCTCATATGCACAAGGCTTGATAAACTTAGAAATAGCAGGGGACTTACAGGAGGTAATCTGGTACCTCTTCAGGGCTTGGGGATTCAGAGCCTATGAAGGAAGGAAGAAGACATGAAGGTGATTATCGAACTTTTTCCTCTACTGTGGCACTTTGATCCTCTTCTCATTCCTCTCAACTCACCTGCTTGAACTGAGGGACTGTGCTCCAGTCTGGGGCCCATGTCTTCATGTTTATTTTCTTGCTCCCAATCTTCTCCCTCTTGTCGGTCTAGAGTTCTGAGCCTCTTTTCTTTCAGTTTTATAGTGGCTGCAGGTGCTGGACGCTTCTGTTGAGGAAAATATTTTTGTCACACTAATAGTATGTCAAGAAGCCTCCTACTCTGTGCCCCTACTCTGTTGAAAATTATTTCCATGTAATAATCTCTGTGAGCATCAAAATGAAGGCTCCCAATTTTTTTTTTAATATGTATTTTATTGATTTTTTACAGAGAGGAAGGAAGAGGGATAGAGAGCTAGAAACATCGATCAGCTGCCTCCTGCACACCCCCCACTAGGGATGTGCCCGCAACCCAGGTACATGCCCTTGACCGGAATCGAACCCGGGACCCTTCAGTCCACAGGCCGACGCTCTATCCACTGAGCCAAACCGGTTTCAGCTCCCAATTTTAAAATTTTAGCCTGATTGAACAAATCTCTGAAAAACTCTTTACAATTTACCTTGTTCAGATGTTTCTGGCTAGCAGAAGAAGGCAGTGCCTGGTCAGGCTCTCTGTTTGGAAGACAGGTCTGGTTCCTAGGATATTTGAAGAGGGAATGGAAGAGATGAAGACCAGAGTAGGAGATAGAGCTAGAGCTAGATTTCTTACTGTATCACTTAGGGTGGAGATTTGAGGAAAGGTTTCTCAGTTTAGTCCCACGCTGCCCAAGTACCTTACTTCCCACTGTGCCAAGTGTTCCCTTGAGGATCCTGGGAGTGACTGTCTTTGGCTGCTGGCCGGTGGATCTGGCACCTGGCAGGGAAAATGGCAGGGGCGCTTGGCTACCTGGGCTTCAGGCTTTGCCCCACCTTATCCCAACTCCCTGCAGTTTCTTCTGGCCTCACCTCCTCCAGTGCCATCTGTGGCTGTGAAACGCCATCTCTAGAATAATCTCCCATGTTCTGCCAATTCTTAGGCTCTCTGGAATCATCAGTCAGGTTGTGTCCCTGACCTGAAGATGGGGCTGGGATAGAATCCATGGCTGCCCAAATACTGAGGCGCTCCCTGAGTGGCCCCAGGCAGTGGAGGCGGTTAGGCCCAGGTCTGGAAAGAGGTGGTGGTAAAAATAACAGGAGGGTGGAGAACTTTTAAAGTAGCTCTGGACATCCCCTTCTTAGACTTCCCACAAACCCTTTCTTACCTGCTTAAGGGTTGGCACACAAGGTCCAAGCCACTACCAGGGCCCTCCTGGCCACACTGGGACACTATGAAGGAGAAGAGGCAGGAGCGGCCAAGGCCTGGGAGCCTCAGGTACTAGGAGTGAAAGGAGACCATAAGCCCCCTGTAGTCAACCCTTCCCCCTCCTGCCAATGCCATTTCTCCCTGAGCCAGCCTAAGACTGAAGATGGGTCCCAGGGGACTCGTTAGCACACCAGGTGCAGCTAGGCCTGAGTTCCCAGGAGGCTGAGACGGCACAGACTCTTCAACCGCAGCCTCCTGGGACCACAACCACAGCAGCCCCCTCACTCCATTCGGTTCAGTTCTCAGGAACTTCCTCAGACCGTGACTGCTCTCAGCCTCCCGCCCTGAGCCCGCGTCTCTTCTCCCCCGCACACACCCAGGTCTGTTCTTACCCCTCGGCTGCCTTGGAAAGCGATCACCGGCCGAACCTGCAGGGAGAGCACAGAGGCAAGCTGAGCGCAGGTGCAGCCAAGTCCCAGGCCTCCGGTGCCCTGAGGGACCGGGAGAGACCGTGCTCGCGGGCTTCACTAGGAGAAGGTGGGAGGTCGGGGAGGCCGGCGCCTGTGAATGTCGCTCCCCATCCCCAGTCCCTTCGCCAGAGTCTCCGCTGAGGCCTGAGTCGAGGGTTAGGGTCTGGGGAAGATGGGACTCCGGCCCGCCGCACCTGTTGCCGCTGACACTCTTGCAGCGCCCGCAGCGCCGCGTCGTTGAGCCTGAGCAGCAGGAGGCTGGTCCGAGCAGCGGGGGTGAAGCAGAGCCGGAGCTTCCCACTCAGAAACTCCTGGGGTCCCGCCATGGCCATGAGGTCGAGGGCAAGCAGAACTCGAGCCACACGCGAGGGCCACCACCAACTACTTTCGCTCTGCAGGGCGAGACTTGCACAGCCGGTAGCCCAGGTCGGTCCCGCCCCCGCCAGGACCCCACCCCCGGGCCCACCCACTGCCGGCGCCACTCCCGAAGTTCGCCAGCTGCGTGGGCGGCGCTTCGCTCTCTCCAGCCTCCCGCCCTGAGCCCGCGGGGACCCCGACAGTTTCTTTTTGATTTGGCACGCCCCTCATTGGACTTTTGGTAGGGGCTCCCTCACTTCCCGGGAGGAAGAGACTCCTCACCCAGAATCTCCAGTCCCGCCTTAATTTCCCCAGCAAACCTGAAGTCGCCGTTTCTGTCTCTAAGTGAAGCTGAACCTGCAGCCTCTAGAGGCTTTTAGGCGCAGAAGGGCGGGGGAGAGAGCCTGGTTGCCAAGAGCCCCCAGCGTCGGGAGGATGGCAGACTCAAAAGGGGATTCCTGGCTTCAACACCTGCTGCAGCACTTTTGCTTTTCTTCCGGCCCGCGGTACTGATGCAGATCCGAAACCAGTTTCTCTAAGGTTGGAGAGAAAATGGGGCCCCTTGAGTGTTGTGGCAGTGGTGAAGCTTGGTTGTGAGGGCTGGAACATCCCCATGGATTAAACACGTGAAATTGCTGTGAAAGGGAGTTGGCTCACTCCCTCAGGAGAACCAAGAGGTGCCAAAAAAGTTGCCAGATATTCTGAAGGTCCAGATCCTGGTGCAGTGAGACCCTGAGACCAATCTCAGGCCAGTCCTTGGTGTTTCCACTGCTCCCTATCTATATAATCTTACCTAATAATAGACAAACATGTAAATTGACCGGACCTCTTCTATGCCTACAGCCAATCAGAGTGAGTATGCCAATTAGAAGGCCAAAGATGGCGGCTGCCCAGCTGCTCCAGGCTTGGAAGGAGGGGCCGGGGGCAGGATGCCTGCTGTGAGAGGTTGGGGGAAGGGGCGGGGGAGGGATTCCGCAGCAAAGACAAGACTGCAGACTCCGGAATATGCAGCGAAGACAAAGAAGGCAGACTCTGGCTGGAGAGAAGGCCTGGGTCCCAGGTGCTGGAAGCCAAGGGAAGGAAGGCCTCTTGCACGAATCTCTTCGAGTAATGAGCCTCTAGTCCTATGTAATAAAACCCTAATATGCAAATAGACCCAAGGGTGGAACCACCTGTCGCTATGACCTGCACTGACCACCAGGTGGCGCGAGTTGCTCCCTGGTGGTCAATGTACTCCCACAGGGGGAGTGTGGCTCAGCCAGAAGCTGGGCTCACAGCGCTAAGGAGTAGCAAGCAGGTGGGCAGTAAGGAGCAAGGGGTCCCAGACTGCAAGAGGGTGCAGGCCAGGCTGAGGGACACCCCCCCCAGGGCACCAATTTCATGTACCAGGCCTCTAGTTTGGGTATATTTCCCAAGAGCCCTGATGTTGTTCACTTTTCTAACCAGGATCCCTCTGCTAAATCTCAACCTGCATAATCTCAGGTGACCTTAATGCCCTCCACCCCAAATCAAATTGACTATAGTACAGCCCAAACCAGTTTGGCTCAGTGGATAGAGCATCAGCCTGCGGACTGAAAGGTCCCAGGTTCGATTCTGGTCAAGGGCATGTACCTTGGTTGTGGGCATATCCCCAGTGGGGGGTGTGCAAGAGGCAGCTGATCAGTGTTTCTCTCCTCAATGTTTCTAACTCTCTATCCCTCTCCCTTCCTTTCTGTAAAAAATCAATAAAATACATATTTTTTTAAAATTGACTATAGTACATTTGTCAAAACTCACCAAATTGTATCTAAAACATATTTTAATGTATGTAAATTATACCTTAATAAAGTCTACTTTTAAAATCTGTGTAATAAACCTCCAACTCCAACAACAAAAATATTTACTGGTCCATGTCCTCAGAGCTCTCTACTACTCTGGGTGACAATTTGCTAATCAGATAAATACTTGTGGCACTGGGTAAAGCTGGTCTCCCAGGGTTCCTTTTCTTCTCAGAAGACATTTGTGGCCTTTTGTTAGATCTTCCTGGATTAAAATCAAAGTGGGAGGGTGGGAAGGGTAGAGGTGAAAGAGGGCATAGAGGGGATAAATGGCGATGAGGTAAAAAAAAAAAAAAAAAAAAAAAGAATAAATAATATGATTGACTAACAAACTGCCCAGCACTTACTGGGTAAACTTGGTGAATAACAAGACCTACTTTTATTAGAAAATTAAAGGAGCCCTAGCTGGTTTGGCTCAGTGGATAGAGCATCAGCCTGCAGACTGAAGGGTCCCAGGTTCAATTCCGGTCAAGGACACATGCCTAGGTTGCGGCCTTGATCCCCATTAGGGGACGTGCAGCAGGAGGCAGGCAATCAATGATTCTCTCTCATCATTGATGTTTCTATCTCTCTTTCCCTCTCCCTTCCTCTCTGAAATCAATAAAGATCTTTTTTAAAAAAAGAAAGAAAATAAAAGGAGAGACTAGAATGGTGATATTTTCCAGAGAGGAGGGAAGGAGCAGTGCTATAAGAGGAGGCAACAGGGGAAGATATTTGTTGAAGGTAGGTAGGGTTCTAACATTTGTTGGGTGTCCATTGTTAGGTGTCAGAATCTTTGCCCATTATTTAATCCCTATAATAGTTTTATAGAGCAGGTATTGTCCACATTTTTCATACATTCATTCAACAAATACTTATTGAGCTCTGTACCAGACACTGTACTAGATCCTTGGGCTACCTCAATGAACAAATTCTTGCTTTGGGTGACACTAAACACACCTAAAAAATAAGCATTAAAAATATAGTGTATGGGTCTTGGCCAGTGTGGCTCAGTTAGTTGAGCATCATCCCATGTACCATAAGGTCACTGCTTTGATTCCTGGTCAGGCACATGCCCAGGTTGCTGGTTCAGACAGGAGGCAACTAATCAATGTTTCTCTTTCCTCTCTTTTCTCTCTAAATATCAATAAAAACATATTTTACAATATAGATATAGTGTATGGGATGTGGAGGGAGGGTGAAGAGGGTAAAGGGGGTCAAATATATGGTGACGGGCAGGAACAGACTAGAAAGGGTCAATGGAGGGGAAGGACATATGTAATACTGTCAGCTATAAAGATTTTTTAAAAATATGACAGAAGGAGATGAGACTTTTGGGTGGTGAACACACAATGTAGTAGATAGATGATGTATTATAGAATTGTACACTTAAAACTTAATTTTATCAATGATTGTCACCCCCAGTAAATTTAATTAAATAAAATAGGGTATGTTAAAAGGTGTTAAATTGCCCTAGCCAGTTTTGCACAGTGGATAGAGCATCAGCCTGCAGACTGAAGGGTCCTGGGTTTGATTCCAATCAAGGGCACATGCCTGGGTTGCAGTGTGGGGCATGCAGGAGGCAGCCAATCAATGATTCTCTCTTATCATTGTTTCTCTCCTTCCCTCTCCCTTCCTTTTTGAAGTCAATAAAATATATTATATATATATATATTATATATATATATATTTTTTTTTAAGGTGATGAGTGCTATAGAATAAAAGAAAAAATAGAGCAAGGTAAAGGGCTTGGAAGTAGAGGAGGGCTGGGAGGATTGACCATATATTAAGTAAGGTGATCAGAGAAGGCCTTCTTGAAAAGATGAAATTTGAGCAATGCCCTAAAGGAGGTGAGGGAATTAGCTAAGTTGTACAGTTGGAGGACATGCTCTTCAGAAGAGGAACTAGCCACTGAAAACTCTGTAGGTCACAAGTGTGGTTGAAGTGTTTGAAGTAAAGTTGAGGCCAGTGTCACTGGAACAAAATGAGTGAGGGGAAGAGTAGTAAGAGATAAAGTCAAGAAGATAAGGAGCAGAGGGAATGAGTCATGAAGGGCCTTGTGGGCTATTGTGTAAACTTTGGCTTTTAGTTTGAATGAAATGGGAAGTCATTGCAGGATTTTGAGCAGAGGAGTAATATGAAGTCACTTCTATTTTAAAAGGATCGCTCTGGCTGCTGTGTTAAGAATAGAGTAGGGGAACAAGGATAAAAGCAGTATGACCTGTTAGGTGGCTATAGCAATAATCTAGGCTAGAGATGGTGGCAGCTTGTACCAGTGGGTAACAAAGGAGGTGGGAGAAGGTATAGGGTTCTGGTTATGTTGAGGGTAGAGAATTTCCTGGTGGATTGAATGTGGTATATGAGAGACAAATGTCATCAAGAATAACAAGGAATGCCCTGGCTGGTTTGACTCAGTGGATAGAGCATCAGCTTCCAGTCAAGGGCACATGCCCAAGTTGTGGACTTAATCCCCAGTGAGGGGCATTGGGGGAGGGGGCAGCCTATCCATGATTCTCTCTTATCATTGATATTTCTCTCTTTCCCTTCCTCTCTGGGAAAAAAAAAAAAAAAAGGATAATAAGGATTTGGGGCCAGAACAACTAGAAAGATGAAATTGTCATCAACTGAGGAAGGGAAGACTGCATATGGAATAATGTTAGTTCTGAATATGCTGAGTTGTCCTAGAATCCACATGGGGATGTGGAGCAGGCATTTATATAAACAAGTTGGAAGCAGGTGAAAGATGTCTTGGGCTAGAGATGTAAACTTGGTAATACAAAATATAACATGTGTGTGTTATGTGCCATGGAGTCAGCTCCAACTCCTGGCAACCCTATGAATGAGGGATGTCCACAATGTCCTGTCCTCAACAGCCCTACTCAGCTCCTGTAGAATCATGCCCATGGCTTCCTTTATGGAGTCAGTTCCTCTCATATGTGATCTTCCTCTTTTCTTGTTGCCTTCAGTTTTTCCAAGCTTTATTATCTTTCCCAGAGAATCCTGGCTTCTCATTTTGTGCCCAAAATAGGACAGCTTCAGTTTTGTCATTTTTGCATCCAGCAACTTTTCAGGATTGATTTGTTCTAGTACCTACTTGTTCGTCTTTCTGTTGGTCTAGGCCTGAGTATCCATAGAACTCTCTCAACATCAACTTTCAAATGAATCATTTTTTTTCCCTACCAGCCTTCTTCACTGTCCAACTTTCACATCCATATATAGTAATTCAAAATACGAGGTTGTGGATGATTTTAGCCTTGGTCTCTAATGACACATTTGCTACTAAACATATAGATGACATTTAAAGCCATGAGGCTGGATGAGATCACCCAGGAAGATAGAGGAGAGCCCTGGGCACTCCAACCTCTAGAAAGAGGTCAGAGTAAAGAAAAGAAAAGCCAATTGAAAGGAAATGGCCAGTGAGGAAGGAGAAGCACCAAGAACCCCAAGAGAGTATAATGTCCTGAAAGTGAAGTGAAAAAAAAAAATGTCTAAAGGGGTAAGAATTGATCAAGTGTGTCAAATGCTGTTGATAGGCCAAGTAAAATGAAGATTTAAAATTGACCATTGTAATGAAAGTTTTCTAAAATTGACAGTGCTGATGGTTGCACATATCTGTGATTATACTAAAAACTATTAAATTGTGCACTACACTTCAAATGGGTGAATTCTATAGCATTTGAACCCTGTCTCTTTTTTCAATCCTCACCTGAGGATATTTTCCCCCCTTATTTCTAGAGAGAGTAGAAAGGATGGGAGAGAGGGGAGGGGAGAGAGAGAGAGAAACATCAACAGGAGAGACACATCTATTGGTTGCCTCTTGCACGTGCCCCTACCAGGGCTGGTGAACCTGCAACTGAGGTAAGTGCCCTTGACCGGAAATGGAACCTGTGTCCTTTCAGTCTGCAAGCTGACACTCAAACCACTGTACCACACTGGCCAGGGCCATCTTCATCACTTTTAAGTGTACAATTCAGTATTGTTAAGTACATTCACATGGTTGTGCAGCCAATCTCCAGAACTCCTTTCATCTTGCAAAACTGAAACTCTATACCCATTAAACAAGTTCCCCATTTCATATTACTCCCAGCCTCTGGTAACCACCCTTCTTTCTGTTTCTATGAATTTAACTACTCTAGATACCTCATAGTGGTATCATACAGTATTTTTCTTCTTGTGACTGGCTTATTTCACTTAGCATAATGTCCTCAAGATGCATCCATGTTCTAGTATGTGTCAGAATTTCCTTCCTTTTTTAAGGCTGAATAAGATTCCATTGTATGTAATATATTTATATATTTTGTTTGTTTGTTTGTCCCTTTATCTGTCAATGGACACTTGGATTGCTTCCATTTTGGCTATTATGAATAATGTTTTAATGAACATGAGTGTACAAATACTGTATTTTTATTTTATTAATTTTTAAATGTTTTATTGATTTTAGAGAGAGGGAAGGAGAAAGAGAGAGAACAAAACATCGATCGTTTGCCTCCTGCATGCACCCTGACGGGTGACCGAACCAGTAGCCTCTTGGTGCACAACAAGATGATGTTCAACCAACTGAGCTACACCGGCCAGGGAAAAATACCATTTTTTAAAAATGTATTTTAAAACATTACTCTGAGAAAGGGTCCATGACACACAAAAATCCCAGTGAGAGGTCTGGCTAGCATTTGAACTCAGGCCACCTGGTTCTAGAGCCCATGGTTGCCCTCCACACTTACGAGATCATGCCACATCAGCAGCCTATACTCTTTTACATCAGGACAGGTTCTGCATCAATATATGGAAGAAAAAGAAAAAGGACATTTTCCATGTATGCATGCAACCCTATTTCTATAGAGTTATTAATTTAGGTCTTCTCGTCCCTTTCCCCTCATCCTCCTCATCACCACATGCTTTGGACCTAGAGAGTCTGTCCTTTGAACATGGGCATGTTTCTCCCCTTCTTATCAGAATCTGCTAGGCCTGCAACCCTGTGGCTCTGGGGTGTCGCTCAGCACTGAGAGAGTTCACTTGCCTGGGAGCCACATGTTCTCCCAGGGTCCCAATGCTGCTGCATTGAGGGTACACTTTGACATATAGCCCCAGCATAAGAACTTGAAACCCTGTCTAATCTAGCAAGAGTAGGGCCATCCGTATTTTCCAAGAGTAGCCTATACTCTGCTATGTATTATTAGCTCTTTGCCTCTGAACTTCTGTCCAAAGGGCGAGGGAGAACTACAAAGGAACACTTGATGGGAACAGAGTTTGAGTTCCCTAGCTGGAGTTTGAGTAAGCAGGGAGTGAGAAGCAGAGAAGAGAATTGGAAGTGGGAAGGGCTGGAAACTTGCATTACCCACTCCAGTGGTCGGCAAACTCATTAGTCAACAGAGCCAAATATCAACAGTACAACGATTGAAATTTCTTTTGAGAGCCGAAAACCGACTTCTGTGCATGGGCCATGAAATTTCAATCACACTGTACATGCGCGCCCGCATGTGGTATTTTGTGGAAGAGCCACACTCAAGGGGCCAAAGAGCCGCATGTAGCTCGTGAGCCGCAGTTTGCCGACCACTGTCCTAGTGTCTCTCAAAGGAGAGAAAGAGAGGAATAGAATTGATGAATGCCTGGATAATACAAATGCAGTTCAGCTGAGCCAAGGGAGAAGCAGAGGTATGTGGGAGGAGGTGCTGCTCTGAGACCTCAGCTTTGCTCATATGTTCACAAAAGTAGGTAAGATGGGGAGGAGGTGCTTAGTGGAGGCAAGGAGCTACTCAGGAGCACCAGTGGTCAGGAATGAGATATCATCACCCAGGTCAGAAGTAGCCCAAGGTGACATGGTGTAGTGCCTTAGCTCCCCTCCTCAGGCATTTCCTGATCCATATTTAGTAGCTCTTCAAGAATGGAGACCTCAGCCAGCCCTGAGCCTTCCAGGACTTAGAACCTGCCCCAATGCAAAGCCACCTTTTTTGTGGGGATGACTCTAGCTCACACTCTCTGCATTCCTCTCCTATCCTAGGTATCTTTGTCTCTGGATCTGTTCCTGGAGGTTTATTTGTTTCTTTCTATCAACACTTCTCTCAATCCAGACTTATGGTTCACTGCGGGGAGGGACTGGGGGGCAGGGGAGCAAGGGGGAGAGGTGAGAAGGATGGTAAATGGAGTTCCTAAAAGATCAGTACCAAGACCTCTTTCTTATTCTACTCTCTCCTCCTAGGCTATTTCATTCCTTACCATGGTTGGTTTTGTTTTTAATATGCTTTTATTGATTTCAGAGAGATGGAGAGAGAGAGAGAGAGAGAGAGAGAGAGAGAGAGAGAGAGAGAGCACGCTAGAAACACGCCCCCTACTAAGGATCAAGCCCACAACCCAGGCATTTGACCTGACCAGGAATCAAACCGAGATCTCCTGGTTCATGGGTCAATGCTCAATCACTGAGCCACATGGGCTGGGCCATGATGGGTTTTAAATTAAATATTTATTTGTTTTTATGAAAGTTACCCATGTACATACATGTTCTTTATTATATGTTCTTTATTACTTACAATGGGGGGATGGGTGTGGGGTGGAAGGGATCAATGGGGGAAAAAAGGGTGACATCTGTAATACTTTCAACAATAAAAATAAATTTAAAAAAAGTAATCCTTATCCCACTCTGCTTCCCAATGCTTAAAGGAGATTACAACTCTTAGCTGACTCTTCTGGCATTTATTGCTTTTTTCTAAATATCATGCCATTTCTTGGTTTTTAAGTTTCAGGTTTACAAAAATATATTTTTAGTTATTTCAGAGAGGAGGGGAGAAGGAAAGAGAGAGAGAAACATCAATGATGAGAGAGAATCATTGATCAGCTGCCTCCTAAATGCCCTACTCTGGGTTTAAAGCCTGCAATCCCAGCATGTTCCCTGACCAGGAATCGAACTGTGACCTCCTACTTAATAGTTCGATGCTCAACTTCTGAGCCATGCCAGATGGGTAAGCTTCAAATATACACTGACTTCTATTTTCAATATGAGGACTTCATGCTCTCATCCACCACATGAATATGCTTGTACTTCCTCTCTATTCTCCTAATATAGTAATGTTATTTTTGTTAAATCAATACTGAATGTTTACATCTTATGAGTGTGTAAATGTTATTTTTAAGCTGTAACAATGTAGTTTACGTTCCCTTTCTTATATGTTTTCCCCTGAAATTAATAATTCTTTTTAAATTTATTTATGTAATTATCTAAGTACTTATCAATTAATTCTCATACTCTCTTCTAGAAATCTCCTCTCAATATGTTCAGATACAATCAAATAGTTTATCAGTTTTACCATTTCCTTTTTCCCCCTTAAATATATGCCTCCAAAACCTTTCACCTTCCTGCTCCAATCTGAGATGGTTGTTCTCTAAGCCTATTACAAAGCTATTGGTCTTGGATGCTTCACCAGCAACCAGCATATATCCTTCACTTATCTCCTAGGTTGGATACCCTTTTTCCTGGTTTCTATGACTTTTGTTTGTTTACTCTCATTTTGGTGGAGTACAACTCCAATAGCTTCCTCAAAGGGGTGCATGGTAGATAATTTGAGACTACAAATTCTCATAATTAGCTCAGCCAGTATGGCTCAGTGGTTGAGCATTGGCCCATGAAGCAGGAGGTGATGGTTTAATTCCTGGTCAGGGCATGTGCTCAGGTTGCAGGCTTGATCCCAAGTAGGGGGTGTGCAGGAGGCAGCTGATGGGATTGATGTTTCTATCTCTCTATTCCTCTCCCTTCCTCTCTCTAAAATCAATAAAAATATTTTAAAATTTTTTTCCTCATAATTAACTGATAGCTTGGCTGGGTGAAAAAATCTAGTTATTATTTTTCTTCAGATATTTGATGACATTGCTCCATTGTCTTCTAGCTACCAGTGTTGCTGCTGACAAGTCTGAAGTCATTGTGATTATCCATCCTTTGTGACCTGTTTAATGTCTCAGAAGCCTTTAGGGTGTTCTCTTTGACTCCAGTGTTCTGATATGTGGTAGATCTTTTCTCATTCCATGTGCTGAACACTCAATGGATACCCTCAATTTTTGTTTTACTTCCCTTTCATTCTGAAATTCATATAAATCAATGCTGGAGATTCCTGAGTTGACTCTATAATTTTCTTTTCCCCCTCTCCTATTATCTATCACTTTTTTGTCCAGTTTTCTAGAATATTTTTTCTTGTTTTTTATTATTGATTGATTTGAGAAAGATCAATTTTTGTTGTTCCACTTATTTAGTTGATTCTTGTATGTGCCCTGACCAGGGATCAAACACACAATCTTGATGATGTATCAGAATGCTTTTCTAACCAACTGAGCTACCTGGCCAGCGCCTGGAATATTTATTCAACTTATATCTTCCAACCCTTCTATTGATATTTTTTCTCAGCTATCATATTTTTAATTTCCAGTAACTTTTTATTATTCTCCGGATGTTTGTTTTTATAGCTCTCCTGTTCAATATTCTATTCATCTCTAAGGATACTAATTATAGTCGCCCCCCCTCCAATTTTTTTTTTTTTTGTTCCTGGAATTGTTTCTATATCCTCTAAGAACTTATTTTCTGTTTCTGTTTTGTTTTGACTTGTTTTCTTGTTAACAGTTTTTTCTCCAGTGCTATTGTCTAGTCCAGTGGTCAGCTCATTAGTCAACAGAGCCAATTATCAACAGTACAACGATTGAAATTTCTTTTGAGAGCCAAATTTTTTAAACTTAAACTTCTTCTAACGCCACTTCTTCAAAATAGACTCGCCCAGGCCGTGGTATTTTGTGGAAGAGCCACATTCAAGGGGCCAAAGAGCTGCATGTGGCTGGCGAGCCCCAGTTTGCCGACTACTGGTCTAGTCAACTCCATAAGCAAGGCACTGGGTCATTTCATTATGTGGTCATTCAAATTAATCTAATTATCCAAACTTGTATTCCATTCAGGGCCTTGGAATATGCTGTTTCTATTGTGTATTGATTAAAGTGTATTTGGCTGAAATAACGGAAATCTAACTCAAGGCAGCTTTCCATAGCAGGAAACTCAGAGGTAGAACAAATGTTACAGTCGATGTATCCAGTGGCCCAAAAACATCGTCATTGGCCGAGATTGCTTGGGCAACTCACTTTGCTGCAGCCTAAGGCTGGCGCTTTAAGGTCATAGAAGTCAGGAGCAGTAGGAGCTATGCACTTCCTTGTTCAAGTTAGTGGGAGAAAGCACTACCTCTCCCCTCACATTGAAACAGGAGAGTTCCACTTCCTTTTGGTTTGATAGGGCCAACTGAGGCCACATTCGAACTCCTGAACCAAAAAGTCACCAGGTAAATACCAAACAATAATTGACTTAGTTAGGCCTGAATTCCTGAGCCAATCAATACTAAGAGGATGAGTTTGTTGTGATTGACTTAGCCATTCAGGATCTCCCTTGGAATATAGGGAGGAGGGTAAGAATTCCTAAAGCTGCATTGCTCTTCGATAAAGGAAGGATGTTTGGAATGTTAAGGATTCAATTGCACTGCTGGAACTCTCTTCTACTTTTTCTAAAACTGGCTTCAGGCCTCAGTTTAAATGTCACTACAGAAATGGTTTCCCATTACTCTTTTTTTTTTTTTTTAAATCTCTGAACTTTTTATTGGACTCCTGCCCCTCCCCAAGGGGCACCACACTTTTGCTGCCTTTAACACCTTAGAACTTCGGTGTCGTTGACCTCAGACACTACTTTGCCACCCTGGCTGCTGTCCAGGTCATCACTAAGATTGAAGTCCTCCCCTTCTTCCAGCAGGTGATCTCAAACTCCAGCTTGTCCTTGATGTTCAGTAGGGTCTTGTACTCCTGGGTCTGGCGCTGCCTCTCAGCCTGGGCCTGGGCCAGCTCTGACTCCAGGTGCAGTAGGATCTCGGTGAGCTGCTCCACCTGCATGGCATAGTGCATCTCCACCTCCCATAGGCTGTTCTCCAAGCAGGCCTTCAGATTCCTCATCAAGTCCAGGTCACTCTCCAAGGACTGGACTATAAGTCTCAGCTATGTGAGTGTCATCTCAACAGCTCCTATCTCAGTGGTCTGTGAGTGCTCTCCTCATTCTGTTGGGACCAGTACTTGTCTAGCTCCTTTTGGTTCTTCTGAGCCAGCTCATCGTACTGGGCCAGGATGTCTGCCATGATCTTGCTGAGGTCTTGAGATTTGGGGGCAGCCAACTCCACAGTCAACTTAATCTGGTTTTATAGACCATTTACTTCCTCCTCATCATTCTTCACGAAGATCAGCGCCTCCTTAAGAGCCTCAGTCTCTGCCTCCAGCTGCAGTTGAGTGATATTGGTGTCATCAAGGACCTTTTGGAGCCCATTGATGTCACTCTCCACAGACTGAAGCATGGCTGTCTCATACTTAACTCTGAAATCATCAGCAGCAAGATAGGCATTGTCAATCTGTAGAACAATGAGGGTATTGTCTACAGAACCTGCAAAAATCTGAGCCCTCAGGTCCTCAATGGTTTTGAAATAATGCCTCCAGTCTCTGACCATCTTCTCCAGGTGATCCCAGATTTTGATCTCCAGACTCCGATTATCAGCCTCTAGGCTTCTCACCCTCTCCAGGTAGGAGGCCAGGCAGTCATTCAGGCATTGCATAGTCTCCTTCTCGCTCTGGATGCCCCCTATGCCTGCTAGACCCACGGCCATCCCTACAGTGAGGTCCCCAGACCCCCAGCCACTCTGCACACTGGTAGAGTGGGACATGGAGAGCTGGGTGCCTGATCCCTGCACCTGCATAGATGCTGGCCATGCTGCTGGTTGGCCAGATCCAGTAGCTGGGCGACTGCAGGGAGCCCACGTTCTGTCTGGTAGTTTGAGGAGAAGCTGGAGCAGGTGCTGAAGCTCATGTTGTCCAGGGAGGAAGGCGAGAAGCTGAGACTCACATTCAGGCGGCAGTTCCCTGTTACTCTTCATCCTCACAACTTTGTTTCTTTTTTAACACTTAACACAAGTTGTCATTTTATATTGTTTGGTTTGTTTACTTGTGAATTGTCAGTCTCCTCCAATAAGTGTCAATTTCATGAATTCAGAGACCTGAATTACAGCCAGTGCCTAAAAGTGTCTGGCACATAATACCAGTAAGTGTACAGCTAATATTGCATAAAGAAATGAATGAGCCCTAACCTGTTTGGCTCAGTGGACAGAGCATCAGTCTGCGGACTGAAGGGTCTCAGGTTCGATTCTGGTCAAGGGCATGTACCTTGATTGTGGGCACATCCCCAGTAGGGGGTATGTGGGAGGCAGCTGATGGATGTTTCTCTCTCATCAATGTTTCTAACTCTCTCTCTCTCTCTCTCCCTTCCTCTCTGTAAAAAACCAATAAAATATATTTAAAAAAAAGCGAAATGAATGAACTCAGGAAACAATAGTATATTCCTCCCTCATTGAATCTCCAAAATATATTTTGAAACTGCACATTTTTGCCATTTCTGCTACCACCATTTCAGTCCAAGTGACTATCTTTTCCTCCCTGATGTAGTGGATATCTTTTATTTGTCTAGTATTCTGTTTTTTGTTTGTTTGTTTTTTGTTTTTTTGGGGGGAGACAAACTCCCTTTTTCTGATAAATCTGTTCCTTCCCATATTAATCATGTGATTTTGCTGGGAGGCTGCTCTCATTATATCCTGCTGCACACCTGAGAATAGGTACCTGATCCATCTGAGCCCTGGTATTTTAAACACAGAAACTAAAGGAAGAGACTCAGACCCTCTCTCTTGGACAGTTTGTGAGATGTGAAGGCAGGTACCACTGGTGGCCACTTCCTATCATGTCAAGAAATCTGGGTCTGAGAAAATAAAGCAAGATAGGAGTCATGGAGGCATCTCCTTTTCACTGGTTTTAATTTTCCCTAGTGTCAGCCACAGCCCAGCCCATCCCACAATTTGGTTATATAAACCAACAAATTCTCCCGTTTGCCCAAATTGGTCTGAATTACATTTCAGTTATCTGTTACAAAATGAGGCCTAGCATCCTGGATGTCTGTGATAGCCTCCTGACTGCTCTCCTTATTTCCAACTACCTGTTGTATTTAATTTTCCTCCCACAGAGTGGTCTCTTCAGAATTTTCATCCTGCTGATGAAGAGCACAGACTGGGTTAGACTCTCAGCCGTTATTATCTGAGTTTCCTTGGGAAAGTTATCTAACCTGTCTGTTCCAACGTTTATAAACTGGTAGAAGGGGATAATGACATCTCAAAAAGTCACTGTGAGGCTCAAATAAGAAAAGTACACTTAATAAGCACTCACTTAATGTTAGCTAGCAGTCCTAGATGGGTAGCTTAGTTGGTTAGAGCGTTGTTCCAGTATGCCAAGGTTGTAGGTTTGATCCCTGGTCAGGGCACATATAAGAATCAACCAATGAATGAAAAAATAAGTGGAACAGCAAGTCAATGTTTCTATCTCTATCCCTCTCCATTTCTTTCTTTAATATCAATCAATCAATGAATGCTCTGGCCAGGTAGCTCAGTTGGTTAGAGCGTTGTCCTCATATGCTAAGGTTGTGGGTTCAACCTTCTGTCACGACACACACACGAAGCAATCAATGAATGCATAAATAAGTGGAACAATGTTTCGCTCTCTTTCTCTTCCCCTCTTTCTAAAATTCAATAAATAAAAAATGTTAGCTAGTGGTGGTGTTAGCAGTAGTGTCATGTCACTGCCATACCTACTTCCTGACCTAGTTTAATTCCACCCTGCTCACTAGGCATAACATGTAGGTAGGCTTTTGACAAACTGGATTGAGGAAGCAGGGCCTTAGGTCCTTCCCTCTCCTGAAATGTTCTCCCAGCCCCTTTTCCCTTGGCCTAGCTAACTCCTCATCCTTTGCTTCAGCTCAAATATCACTTGCTTCACCTCCCTAATCAAAGTTATAATCTACAGGGTTTACAGGTATACTCTCTTCATAAAACCAGCAGTACTATAATTTCTTACCAGGACAAGTAGAAAAATTGTTCAGAGATAGTCTTTTTTAAAATATATTTTTTGTTGGTTTTAGAGAGGGAGGAAAAGGGAGAGAGAGATAGAAACATCAATGACAAGAGACAATCATTGATAGGCTGCCTCCTACATGCCCCACACTGGAAGTCAAATCCACAACCCGGGCATGTGCCCTGACCTGAAATTGAACCATCATCTCCTGGTTCGTAGGTCGACGCTCAACCACTAGGCCATGCTGGCTGGGTAACACAGTCTTAATTCAGATTACACTGAAGTCTGTTTTGATTGGTAGGTGCTTATGCTGTGTGCACCCAGTTAAATATTTTGAGTATCATCCTTACATAGAATCCTTTTCCTTCAAAGCAGTTATTACAAGAAATAACATATATATGTATATATATGAGAGCTATTTCCTCTCTAAACAATGTTCCATGAATATAGAGATATATGTTTTGTTCATTACTATATGCCTAATCCTATATAATAAAAGGCTAATATGCAAATTGTCTCCTTGACTGGGAGTTGGACCAGGGGGTGGGGCCAGCTAGCCAACCACCTGTGGCCCCTCCCCCTGGCCATGCACTGGGCCTCTAGTCTATATAAAAAAAGCCTAAGTGACCATTACGGCAGAATGACCAGAACGACAGTGATGCTCACTGACCATGAGGGGGCAGATGCTCAACTGGGAGCTCTGCTCAGCCAGAAGCTGGACTCATGGCTGGTGAGCACAGTGGCAGTGACGGGAGCCTCTCCTGCCTCCACGGCAGTGCTAAGAAGCAGCGAGCAGGCGGGTGGTAAGGAGCGAGGGGTCCCGGACTGTGAGAGGGATATCCAACTGCCGGCTTAGGCCCGATCTCCAAGGGAATCGGGCCTAAGCTGGCAGGCAGACATCCCCCAAGGGGTCCTGGACTGTGAGAGGGCACAGGTCGGGCTGAGGGACAACCCCCCCAGTGCACGAATTTTGTACACTGGGCCTCTAGTACCTAATATAATAGTTGACACATAGTTGGTGTACAACACAATGAATATTTATTGGAGAATGAGTGAATTTTTTCCGCAACTCCTCGAAAAATTAGGATGGAGGTGTGATAACCAGTCTAGGTTCCAATAAGATGGGAATTAGACTCTTAGACATGGGGTAGGGTGAGGTCAATTGATAAGAGGAGACTGGTTACAGGGTTATTCCACTCTCTCACCCACCTGAGCTACTAAAGCTGATAAGGAAGTAACAGGTGCCAAAGAAAACTTTCTTCCTCATCCTACATTATTTCACTCATCTCTGGCTGGCTCATTTTCCCCAAGGGGCTTGTTTGTGGCTTTTCTGCAGAACCTGGGGCTGGGAAGCCAAATAGCCCAAATTCTTATGAATTATGGTCAGATTGTTGCTGTGGGTTTGCAGGTGATGTCTCCATCCTATAAGTCTGGTTTCTTCATCTTCTCACTTTACATCTGGAATCCCTAAACCTGGACCCTCTTCCTTCTCTGTTTCAGAGACTTGGGTCCTCATTCTCCCTGTTCCCTAATTCTCAACTCTGTGCTGAGTTTAAATGGATGTGTTTCCTTTCCCCACTAGCTGTTGACCCACGGCCTCAGTTCTTAACTATGTGCGCCCCTCCTCATGACATGTTAGCTGGCTCCTCCCACAGCCCATGATCCAAGAGAGAGATGAACACAGAAGTCACGTCTTTTATAATTTAGCATCAGAAATGACATAGCCATAATCTATTAGTCATACAGACCAACCTTGATTCAGTGTGGTAGAGGTGGAATATTAGGAGGATGGGGTCATTAGGGGCTGTCTCAGAGACTAGCTACCACAGATGGATTAGAGAAATTTGGAGAAGGAAGAATTTTTGGGAGTTGAAGAAGGAAAACGGAGGACACATTAACCAAATGCCTATTATGGGCCAGGCCCTTTATATCAAGTTATTAACCTTTTCCACAACAATATTATTTCTATTTTTCATATAAAGAAATTGAAATATGGAGAAAATAGATGTCTAAAATTAAACCCAGTAAGTAGCAGAGTCAGGATTTGTTACATTATTATGTGGGCCACTTTGGTTACATTTAGCATATACCAAAGGGTGGAACATGTGCTACTGAAGGTATGAGAAGTAATTTTAGTTAGTATAGAGCACCAATTTTCAACCAGTGTGTGCAAGAATTTTAAAAACATGCAATCAATACCTGAGTATTTAGTCATGGGCACTGACCTCTTTTCCCTTAGATTGTCGAATTAAAAAATGACAACAGCCAATGCAACAATAGCTGTCCAGTGTGAATAAATCAAAATTATTTAATTTTTTGTCAGATAGGCAAAAAATATATTTTTTTGGTGTGCTGCAGAATTTTAGTAATTAGTTTATGTATGTCATAAGATGAAAAAGGTTGAAAATCGAAAGAGATAGAAAGGACATATTGCCTGGCCAGCGTGGCTCAGTGGTTGAAGGTCGACCTATGAACCAGGAGGTCATGGTTCCATTCCAGGTCAGGCTCAATCCCAGTGTGGGGCATGCAGGAGGCAGCCGATCAATGATTCTCTCTTATCATTGATGTTTCTTTCTCTCTCTCTCCATTCTAAAATCAATAAAAATTGTCCTAACTGGTTTGGCTCAGTGGATAGAGTGTGGGCCTGCAGACTGAAGGGTCCAGGGTTTGATTCCAGTCAAGGGCATGTACCTTGGTTGTAGGCTCCTCCCAGGCCTGGGCTCTGGTCAGGGTGAATGTAGGAGGCAACCAATCAATGTGTTTCTTTCACATCACTATTTCTCTGTCTTTCCCTCTCTATTCCACTTTCTCTAAAAATCAATTGAGTGAGGATTAAAAATTCTATATAATAAAAGCATAATATGCAAATTGACTGAATGGCAGAACAACCTGTCACTATGATATGCACTGACCACCAGGGGGCAGACGCTCAACCAGGAGCTGCCCCCTGGTGGTCAGTGCACTCCCACAGTGGGAGTGCTGCTCAGCCAGAAGCGGGGCTCAGGGCTGGTGAGCGCAGCAGTGGTGGCGGGAGCCTCTCCTGCCTCAGCTGCAGGTGGGCGGTAAGGAGTGAGGGGTTCTGGACTGTGAGAACCCCCAACTGCAAAAGGGCTCAGTCCAGGCTGAGGGAGCACCCCCTCCCCCCAGTGCATAAATCTCATGCACCGGGCCTCTAGTAAATAAATAAAATCAATAAAAAATATTTTAAAAGAAGACAGCTCTGAATAACATTGAAAGTATAAAAAGTAAATGCTTTTTAATCTTCTGATTATGTCAAGAGAAGCTTCAGTTTGGAAGACTTATGCCTTATTACTTCTCCAACACTTGTTAGTTTCACTTTTTAAGAGAGAGAGGGCAGGCCCTGGCTGGGTGGCTTAGTTGGTTGGAGCATCCTCCCTTGCACCAAAATGTTGCGGATTTGATTGTGAGTACAGGAAGCAACCCATCGATGTTTCTCTCACATATCGATGTTTCACTCTAAAAAAAAATTAGTTAAAAAAAATCTTTGTGTGAGGATAAAAAGAAAAAAAAAAAGAGGCAACCTGGGCATGTACCCTGACCAGGAAAACAACCTGTGACCTTTCAGCGCACAAGGATGATGCTCAACCAACCGAGCCACACCAGCCAGGGCATCAGCATCTTTAACAATGATATTTTGGGGTAGAATTTAATAATATATTTCATTTTTATTGTATTTATCTTTATAGTTACTTTCTGCTTTTGGACAAGTGATACTGATTTTAAATTTCTAAAGGAATATGAGGTTTGACTTACATGCTTTATTTAAGACTTATACAAAAATTAAGTAGTAGACAGTAGTTCACGTGATACTTAGGTATGGCAAAAATAATGAGGATGGCACTGAGGTTTATTGCCTTCCCATCAACTCTATGTTGAGGGAGAAGCCAGTTTGAAGTTCCAGCCTCAAGTGGGTTCTGCTATGGGAACTAGTTGGACAAAATCACAAGTTAAAATTCACAACCACCCTGCCCGGTGTGGCTCTGTTGGAGTGTCCTTCCATGCACTGAAAGGTCTCATGTTCGATTCCGGGTCAGGGAACATACTCAGGTTGAGGGTTTCATCTCCAGGAGGGCAAGGGTTGTTTCTCTCTTCTCTCACTCTCTAAAACCAATAAAAACATATCCTCCGGTGAGGATTAAAAAAAAAAAAAATTCACAACTAGTTCTTTCCTGTGATGTTTCCTAAGCATTTCTCCTTTTCCCAAACAGTTCCTCAGGGCCAGTGGGGAGTTTTGTAGATTAATGGAGCTAGGAATGAGAATGAGTTTAGTGGGAAACTGAAGCTTCACGCCCCATTCAACTGCCTGCTAAAAACCGTGTGTGGCTGGTGGTGACAGTGCAGTGAGAAAACGGACATATGTACATTTTCCAATCTCTTAGTCCCGTATCCAACTCCATAGTCTGATTTTGGGGGTCCTCCAATACTTTTAAGCCATTGCATCTCACATTTAAAGTTTCTGTGGGGAAATGGACAAGACCAAAGTTTTAGGACATACGGGGTGTGGCAGCGAATTTCTGTATTAGAGGGGTTTGGGGTAGCGGGACAATGTGGTTGGAATGGGGTCTCTGAAGTTGCGTTTGTATATGAATTTACATATGTGGACAACGCAAGTGGCTAACTAGGCGGTGCGGTATTCTAATCAAAGGGCCAAATTTAGTTCAGAGTTCTGATAACAGAACCGGCGGGGCCATTTCGCCGGCCCCCAACCCCTGTCCCGCAGCCCCCACTGTTGCCTCTGGGAGAGTTTGTCGGTGTCCCGAACCGTCCGCGCATGAGGTCACTGCCACATCACGTGCCCGAGCCCGCGGAAGCGCCACATCGCCAGCCGCGCCCCTCACCCCCACCCCGCCCACGTGACCGGCCTACTTTCTCCCGCCCGCCCCGCAGCTCCGCTCGGAAGCCCCGCCCCCCGCGCGCCGGGCCTGCGAACCTCCGCCCCGCACCGGCCCAGACTCCAGCGTGGCCCGCGGCCCCACGTGTTTCTTTCTGCCCAATTGGAGCCGGCGCCGGGCGCGAAGAGGCGGGGAGGAAAGAACGACTCCGTTACGCTGCGAGAAAGGGGCGGGGCCTGCAACGTCGGAGTGAACGAAGGGACGCAACGGAGGCAGGTCGGAGCCGCTGCCGTCGCCATGACCCGTGAGTGCTGTGCCCCTCTCCTCTAGCCCTTTCCCCCCAGCCCACCCCGAGCAGCATTGCCTAGTCCCGGCGCGGGCCTCCTCCTGGCGTCCCCAGCGAGGCCCCTTCTGGGCGCGCTCTTGGCGACCCTCACCCTCTAAGCCCGGAAATCGGCCCTTGCCCACCGCCACTTCTTGAGAAACACTTGTCCCCCCGCCCCCACACACGGGTCAGGCAAAGGGCCTCTCCGACCTTCCGCGGCGTGGGGAGAAGCCCTGCGTCTGGGGGAGAGGCCCAGAGCCCCCTACTCCAAGTCTTAGCCCAGCCCCCACAGGGACCCGAACCGTTCACCCCTCACCCCCACACACCTGTCTGGGAGCCCACGCCGCCCCGAACCTCGAAACACGCCTGCAGCAGGCTCCTCGGGACTGTCTTTTCTCCACTCTTCAGTTTGCCCTGCCCCGTGGCAGGCAGCTCGGCCCCCTCTACCCCACCCCGCCCCCCATCAGCCTCAGCCCCGAAATGGGCCGGTGTCGGAACCGGCGGATGAAGTCTTGGACTCCACTGGTGACCGGGTGAGGTTAGAGAGTCGTCGGTGTGTGGCCAGAAAGGCCCCCGCGGCTCACCTTTTACCTTCTTTCTTTAGGCGGTAACCAGCGCGAGCTCGCCCGCCAGAAGAATATGAAAAAGCAGAGCGACTCGGTTAAGGGAAAGCGCCGAGATGACGGGCTTTCTGCTGCCGCCCGCAAGCAGAGGTAGCCCCTGGGAGGGGAGGAAAGCAGGTGGGGCGAGACTTGGGTTGGACCAGAAAAGAGAGCTACCTCAGGGCTCACATCTGAAGTAGTCGTGAGGGGCAGAGTGCATTGCTTCCTCTAGGCTTTATTTCCTCCCCACGCTCCAAATCGTCAGCTCGCTGCTTTACAGGAAGGGACTGGGGCGGGTGCCTGCCCTAAGTCTGATTTCTGAGTACCCCTGGGTCTGACCTTAAGGGCAAGGGCAGGGAGCTTCACATTTCAAATGCTTTAGTGGTTATGACAGCCCTGTACTTTTGGCCCTCCTTGCTGTGCGTTTCTCCACCCTTCTCCCAACCTTTTCACTAGTGTTGCTGGGTGTGGTACTCAGCACAGAATAGCCTTGTGTGGCCAGACTTCTGACCCCTTGGGCAGCAGCCAGATAGAGACTGATCGCCTTTTTTGAGCCTCAGCTCTCTTCCTTTTATTCTCCTGTGGGAATACAGCAGCCACACGCTGAATTTTGTCCCATCCACTTCCATCTTATCCTTTGTGCCCTTCATCCCCCTGCATCTTGTCCCTTTTGCCCTCTGGTACCTCCCAGTGCCCCATCATCTCTACCCCCAGGGACTCGGAGATCATGCAGCAGAAGCAGAAAAAGGCAAACGAGAAGAAGGAGGAACCCAAGTAGCTTTGTGGCTTCGTGTCCAACCCTCTTGCCCTTCGCCTGTGTGCCTGGAGCCAGTCCCACCACGCTCGCGTTTCCTCCTGTAGTGCTCACAGGTCCCAGCACCGATGGCATTCCCTTTGCCCCGAGTCTGCAGCGGGCCCCTTTTGTGCTTCCTTCCCCTCAGGTAGCCTCTCTCCCCCTGGGCCACTCCTGGGGGTGAGAGGGTTACCACTTCCCAGTGTTTTTTTTATTCCTGTGGGGCTCACCCCAAAGTATTAAAAGTAGCTTTGTAATTCCTTGAGCGACTGGTTTGACTGGGGATTTGGGGTGGGGTGGGGATGGAGGAATGGCTGCCCTTTCCCATGAAAAGGGGAGAGAATGTTAGACCCTAAAAGGTTGTGGATATGTAGCCTAAGTAAAACATCACAGAAAAATCCTTTATTATACTACAATAAGCAGTATGGGTATTCCTCTGGGTATGTGGTAGAGGAATCCTCTAAGAACCATAGGGACTTCTTTTTTGTAGTTTTTGTCTCCCACCTAGACCTTAACACCATCCCAAGGATGGAGTTGAGGGCTTAAGAAGGAAGGCTCCAAGACCTAAGTTATGCCCCTCTTCCTTATTCTTTCTCCATTTGTTTGCCTGCTTGAAAGTTGGCCCAAAAATCCTGCTGCTCACCGACTTCCCACAGTCAGCTGCTTTCAAGTGTTCACATTCTCTTCTTTCAATCCTCGTGGAATGAGGGTGGTTTTTGTCTTCCCACTTCCTTTGACCTCAAGATCAGGATTAAAAGCTGGGGTAGTCTCTGTGTTCCTTTCTTCCTGTGCTCTGGTTTGTTCTGGGGTTCTGGGCTTCTTATATCCCTGTGCCCAGGGCTGAACTGCTTGTGTTTCTTTTTGTCTCCAAGAGCAGAGCCAAGTATGCCTTCAGTCCCTGTTGATCTTTTCCCTGTCCCCATCTCCACCATGAGAGTGGTTCCTGAGCTGTTGACTTGGGAGTTAGCTCTTGAGTTGGGGTGTAGATGTAATGGTAGCTCTAGTGAGTCAGATACCTGGCTAGGGCATTAAGGGTATATTTGGGCACTTTTTCCAATTCAGATATAGTATTGCCTTCGGCCTAAATGAGGTAACTAACTGCCCATTGTGTCCTTGAGGTGTTTGCTAGGCTATACAGCTCTCCCGAACCAAGACTAGGGGTACAACCTCAAGGAAACCTCAGTTGTGTTAAAAATACCTAGAATGGATATTTGTTATCTGGTGATACTAATACGATGACATTGTTGCCTGAAGATAGGATGAGGCTTGGGGTTCTGGGTGGGGGACCAACAGAGTGGTGCCAGTAGCAGCCACAGATAGAGGAGTACACAAGCCCAGCATGAGGCAACCTTGACCCAGAAGGTAGCCCAGCTACCCTTGGTGAAGGTCTTTTCCAGTTCTGCTCCCTCATAGCTGTGGAACCAAAGTCTTGTGGTTAGAGAATATGAAGGGCCTTAGTGTTTAGACCTGTCCTGCCTTCCCATCAGGTTATGGCAGACCCATGTGAGTCCCCTGGGAACCCTTAGGATTGGCCTTGATTCACTCCCTATAATAGCTATGTTTTCAGGAGAGTATCCCAGGCCCACTTCCCCATCCTACCTGAACCAGTTGGTAAGGGTAACCATGACATAGAGTGATGCAAGGAAGAAGACGAAGTGGAAGGCAGAATAGCTGTAGGAAAGATGCTGGGCTTGCACTGGAGGAGCTGGAGAGGTCTCTTGGTCAGCTGGCCTGGCAGCTCCTCTTTGCCCTGAAGAGAGGGAGGGCAACAGTGCTGCTGAAATACCTCTTCCATCTTCCTCCTCCCCCAGCTTCCTTTGTGAAAGCGCTTAAGGGCTCTTTGGCACTGCAGAAATCTACACTTTCTTATGGATCCTCACTTGACACTCACCTTCCTCCGGCTCCACTGTTTCAGGGCAACAAAAACAGAGTGAGGGCTTCTGTAAAACAAAAGGCAGCATGTTTTGGAATGACTTTGAAAAGAATGTGAAGGTATTAATATAGGAAACTCCCTTTGAAAATATCTGGTGAAAGAAGTAGAGGCACACCTGGGCTCAAATGCTAGCTCCAGCATATAACTGGTTATGGTAATTTTGGTAAGATGTTTAATCTGTGCCTCAGTTTCTCCATTTGTAAAATGGAGCAAATAACCTACCTCACAGGGTTGTTGTGAGGATTATATTAAATGAGATTATGTATGTAAAGGAGCACAGTGCCTAGCACATTGTGGGTACTCAATAAAAGGTAATAGCAGCTAGAATCTGAGCTTTCTGGGTAGAGATTGGTAGGATGTGTGTCTGTCTGTCTGTGTGTGTGGGAGGGGGAGGGGCACTGGGGATACTGAACTCTCCATTCTCACCTGGAACTCATAGCTGTAAACCTTGATGATCCACAAGGGCCCAAATACTTCAGCCAGGTAGGAAGCCTCATTGCTGAGAAAGAAAACAGTTCTCAAGCAGGTTTAGTCAAATAGCAGGAGGGAATTGCCTGATGGCACCTACTGCCAGCTGGTAACTTGCAGGAGGATATTGGGTTCCTAGAACCATTTCCCGCCCCCCTCCCCACCCCCTAATTTAGAAATCTTCACATGGGGGCCCTAAATTCTTTGCATGTATTTTTAATTCTCATTCCCCTTGCCCCCTTTTTCTTATACAGATCATCTGACAAGTGCTATTCTTAGAAACTGTTTCTGTTCATGGGGAGCCTCCCTCTTGTCGTGTTTTAAAGTTTAAATAAACACGGTCCCAGACAATCTGACCATCCCTCCCTGTCCTGGGCATTTTTCCTTCTCTCATACCTCTTCCCTTGACACTTTTACGCACCAAGCAAAAAGGACACAAGCATACATGATGCCAGCACTCAACACTGCCAGAGAAGTATCTGGTGTTTGGGGTTCCATTTTACTCAGGCCAGGCAGACACAGTGTGTGATTCTGTCCTTGAAGAATTACTGAGAAGGACAGAAGAAAAGTGGTAAGAACAAAACTAAGTATTTGGCAGGAGCAAAAAAAAAGGTTTTAGCCTGGGGACTCCAGGTCTTGTCCTTACCACTCTCTGGAGGTCGGCTGGACAGTGCAGAGAAGGTCAGGTACATGATATAACAGCTGATGATAGAGGCTTGTAGAAGGCCAGAGCGGGGTTGCTCTGGGCATAATGGGGATCATTGCTTTAGTCTACAGGGTAGTAATTTCCTCCATTTCTACCCCCAACCACACTTCTGTTTCCCCACCCTTTGGGAGAAGCAGAGAATTGATAGATTAGGGAAACTAATGAGATTTGCTATACTAATGGTCCCCCAAATCTGCAATGTTGCAAGGCATGTACCCACTGAGGCGGATGCAAGGAGCGATGGAGAGGACGGAAAGGAGACCACAGAAACAAAGGTGCAGACTAAGCAGCATCTTGTTGAGCAGGCAGCCAGCTGGGTGCGTGTAGTGGTGGAACAGGAACACTGCTGCCACACCTGCCATGCTGTAGAATCCTAGGGTGGCCAGCAGCATGGCTAGGAACCAGCGGCAGTCTTGGAATGCACCTGTTTGCCTAAGGGTGGAGGTGGGCAGTGGCTTCGGGCTCCAACTCTTTATTTTATTACCATTACCAACTATTCCCATCTCCCAGAAGACTGGTGTCACTACCCATCCCAACTGGCCCACAGAGTTATCAGATTCCTGAGCTTTTTTGATACTGCTCAGAAGTTACGGGACCATGGACCTGTCATATCCTTGGCCCAAGCCCACTGTGTCTACTAATGTTAGACAACATTCTTGGGAAGAGCCTTTAGGGTTATGGGCCCTTACCAGTTCTTATTCCAGGAATGGGCGAAGGCTGTGATAAGCACCAATTGCAACAGGATGAATGTGAAGCCTCCACAGATGCCAATGTAATGCCAGGCTGCACCAGTGGGAAAATGTAGCTGATCATATTATTACTCCTGGTTTTCTTCCTACCCTCTCTTTTTCTTAGAAAATCTTTTAACCTGCTGATCAGGATATGAAATGGAAGGTACCTGGGAAAAGATGCTCATCAGGGATGCAGAAGGCAACAGCACAGAGACATAGCAGGAACAGCAGCTTGAGGAGCCAGAAGCTGGTTAGCAGGGAAAGAAAAACAGGTTCAAAAGAAAAGGCATAGAAGAGTGGACAGAAGTGCCTACTGAGGGAGGTAAAACTATAGGAAGAGAAGAGACAGCTAAGTATAGGAAAGGAGTCTTGTGTGAGAGCGGCTGGAAGCAGGCCCATTGCAGCTTATTCCAAATTCTCTCAGATACCTAAATAACATTTGGACAGCATTTTACTATTGATATAGGGCTTGCAGATAATCCCACTGTCACCTCCATTTTAGAAACTGGAAGTTCAGGCCCCAGCCAGGTAGTTTAGTTGGTTAGAGTGTCATCCCATTATGCCAAGGTTGTGGGTTCCATACTAGGTCAGGGCACATACAAGAATCAACCAGTGAATGAGTAAATAAATGGAACAACAAATCGATATCTCTTTCCCTCTCCCATCCCTCCCTCTCTTAAAATCAATTTTTAAAAATCTTTAAAAAATAAAAAGAAACTACCTGTCTTCTGCCTTTTTACAGTGGTATTATTTCATCTTGGAATTTCCTTTAAGCTTATGTCTACTTCCCTCCCCACCCAAAGAGTACACACAAACCTATTATGCAGCTGTGCCCGAAGGCTGGTAGGGGAGTGCAGGTGGACCAGCAGCACAGCCTGCAGCAGGTGGAAGGTGGCAGTTCCTGCACAAACTCGGTACACAGCCCCAGAGCCACTGAGCACTGGGCAGTGAGAGTGGCCAAACAGATGGGCACAAAACCCCGAGGGCATCTGGATCTGGAAGGAGGGCAAGTCATGCATAGAGAGGTACCTACTTCTCATGGGTATTATCCACTCATTTGTCCCCAGCCCCCAATCTGAATCTTGTCAGTGCAACTCTATCCTCTCACACTTACGCCATTATCCTTGCCCCAGACCCTCTCCACTACTGTTCTTGACAGCAGCAGGCAGCAGACTGCTGAGGCCCCTACATGGAGGATTATGTAGGATAGGCGGCTACAAGTGGACTCTGTGAGATGAGGCCACCTAGAATGGCAGCAGCAGGTAAAGTGAACAGGCCCACAGCAGGACACCTGGGGATAAAGCAGATGCAGGGCAAGGGTTACATTAATGCATGTGTGAATTTAAACTAAGGCTGAGTTCCAAAATTTCCCTTTTCCTTTTCTTCCAAGCTATTTGGGATTGACTTCCACTGACATCAACTAGAGCTTTCATCCTAAGAGCTTACTACCGGCAGGCTTGAGCAGACCTTCCTAAAAGCCTAAGTCACACCTGGCCTCTAACCTTTCCCCAGACCTAAACATCTGATACTGGGAACCTGGGAGGAGAGGTTTAATGATTAGTAATCTTAACAGACAAAGAAGCAGCAGGGCCTCAGAGGGGGAAGGAAGGCCTATCATCTTTATTGGCTCCTCTGGGCTTTCTCCCCCAGCTTTAGCCACTATTCCCTTCCACTTTTCAGATACTCTTGTCTAGGGAGCTTTCAAGCCTCTGCCCAAGTACTTCTCACCTGATAGAAGGGAGGATTCACTCGGACATTGCTGTCTTCACTGCGTTGCTGTGCCAGGCGGAGGGAGGTGCTGGGGCCCGTGATGGCCTTTGCACCCACCATTTTTATGGCAGATGGAAGGTAGATGAGAAAATAGCAGCTCTCTTTTGTCCTCAGCCCATTGGACTGCCACTGTGCTGGGGCTGGTCACCCCGTCTAAAACAGAATGGGGAGGAACATCAGGAAAAGAACACTGACCTCCAGGATGTGGTAAATGCAAAGGTCCCAGTGAAACTACTTTCTTACATGGGCCCTTAGGCCACTCTGCTGTTCTTCTAGATTAGAGAGCAGTAAGCTTATGTGGCCTCCTGTGGATTAGCATTTTTAATTGGTTTAGGATTAGACGACATCAATGTTGCTTGAAGAGAATTCCTTGGGAGTGTGCGCGGGCGCCCGCGGGAGGGTGCTGGAGGGAGCTAGGTAACGAGGAGGGATGGATGTGTGTGTGTGGGTAGGATGTGTGTGTGGGGAAATGCTTTGCAGAAAACAACACTACAAGCCCAGAAGAAAGTCGGCCAAGCGAACCTCCTTCGTCGTGAAGCTTCTAGAACCAGAGCATTAACGAAGGCGTGGCCCAGGGACAGCCCGCCTCTTCCTCTCCCGGCGGATGTTGTGGGCATTACCGGAAGTCGTGTGGCGGGGAGGAGTCTGCGGCGGCGCGGTGGGATCGATATGGCGACCGAAGGGGATGTGGAGCTGGAGTTGGAGACCGAGACCAGCGGCCCGGAGCGGCCTCCCGAGAAGCCACGAAAGCATGACAGTGGTGCGGCGGACCTGGAGAGAGTCACCGACTATGCGGAGGAGAAGGAGATACAGAGTTCCAACCTGGAGACGGTGAGGTGGGCCGGGAGCGTGTTGGTCGGGCCGAGAGCGAAGGTGGCTCCAAGGGTGTAACTGGAAGCCCCGCTCTAGGACCCGGTCACGATCCCGATGGCGGGAGGAGGCAAGAGGGAAACCTAACCATCACCAGGACCCACGGCTTGCGAAAAGGAGCTTGCTGGTGATTGGGTTTAAAGTGGGCTTCAGGAGCTCAGAGTTGAATTAGATAGGCCTCCTTATACACTCGTTATCGTGAATATACTCCTGCCTCGCTTGTTAATGGCTTTTTATATTAGGATTTGTGGGTAGCAGAACAGTAACTAGATTTGTCTTTCCTGTAGGCCATGTCCGTGATTGGAGACAGACGTTCCCGGGAGCAGAAAGCCAAACAAGAGCGGTAAGTCTTCTGTATGCAGCCAGCCCTAGAGTCCCTCCTTCCCCCAGCAGAAATAAAAACCATGAATAAGCCTTGTGCCTTGCACCGTTCTTCAATTCTGTCACCAGTTCCCTCAGATATATGGTTTACAACTTTACTCTTTTGTTGGTAGATGGAAAGGCCTCCTGGCAACACCTGCTGCCTGCCCTAAAGTCTACTGGGGAAGGGGGGTAATGTTATGTTGAAAGGGTGTAAGTCATTTTGTATTTTCACTCAACTGTCTATCAAGAGTCATTTATTTGTAAGGTACAACAGGGAATGTCCTTCATGGGAGTTTATGGTGGAGATAGAGAATGAGGACTAATGCACATGAATATTTGCAGGGAGAAGGAACTGGCAAAAGTCACCATCAAGAAGGAAGATCTGGAGCTGATAGTGAGTAGTGATGCCTAACTGGTGAATGGGCAGGGGAGGTTACTTTGCCTAGTTTGGATTGTTTCTTGAAACAAGTAGTTTGTATGTTTTGGTGGCACATTAATGCCAGAGAGGTAATATCATTGATCCTTTTCCTGCAGATGACAGAGATGGAAATCTCAAGAGCAGCAGCAGAGCGGAGCTTGAGGGAACACATGGGCAACGTGGTAGAGGCCCTTATTGCTCTAACCAACTGATTAGTGCTTTCTCAGACCTATCCACTGGATTAACTTATTGCAATAAAGTTGTCTCTTTTTTTTGTAGTTTTATCATTTTGGATCAAATGCAAAATTTACATGTTGGAGTATAACTGAATTTAAGTGATTTTGCCCTCCCCCCCCCCCCCCCCCCGCCTTAATGAACCTATGTGAAGGATCATTGTAGAAGAGTATCTCATGTTCACATGCAAATGCTAGATGGCAGGACAGGCTCATCATCTGCCTATCTCGCTTTTATTTTTTAATTGATTTTAGAGAGTGGAAGGGTGGGGGAGAGAAACATCAATTGCTTCCTGTACGAGCCCATAACCTGGATATGTGCTCTGAATGGGAATTGAACCCAAGACCTTTGGGATGACACCTCAACCAACTGTAGCTATAAACACATTCCCCAAAGAATTTCAAGCTTATTCTCATTTTGGCTGTAGGATAATTCTAAGATTGTATTCCCATCTGACACAAACAACAGTGACTTACATTCATCTTTTAAAAAAAAACACTTTTATTGATTTCAGAGAGGAAGGGAGAGGGAGACATAAAAACATCAATGAGAGAATCACTGATTGGCTGCCTCCTGCACACGCCCCTATCTAGCCTGGAACCCAGGCATGTGTCCTACTAGGAATGGAACCAGGGACCTTCTGTGATGGGATGACAGCCAACCAACTGAACCACAGTGGCCAGGGCTGCATTTGTAATTTTATTCTAGGACTTTTTAAGGATTTATGAGGGATTCCCCAGAGGGACATTTAAAGGATGAACAAACCTTGGCCGCCTTATTTTTTCATGCAATTGAGAAGTAGCCTTCCTGCTGGTTAAATGTCATTTCTGATAATCTCTAGAACTCCTTCATGCTCTGCCATGTATATGGTAGTTATGTAGTAAGTGTTAAGTGGAAAAATCATGAATTTAACTTGAGCACAATGTCACTACACTGCAACTCAGCACTGCCCTCCTTAATATATGAGCTGGGCAAAGATACTGGTAGGGACTTGGGAGCCCCCATTTTATGTGTCAACTTTTGTCCTATAAACAGATATAATTAAGAAGGCAAGGACAACCATCTTATGTATTTGCTCAGAATAAAGAGGGTGCCACTAAGAAAGTGTGAAACATCGTTTGCCTGACAATTCCCTGACTTTAGTTAACAGGTAGATGCTTAATAGCCTGCACATTATTTTCCAATATGAAGCTCAAAAAGTCTCATATGATTCTTTTATTTATTGACATGTACATAAATGGATTTAAAAAGTACATTCACCTAGAAAAATTGACTTGAGCCAAAAAGGTAAATCAGGTTTCAATGAGCTTGCGTTTCCTATACAGTAGAAGTAATGCACTGTCCATTTACATGCCTATATTTCTGACCCAAGCTATGGGGCTGGGAAAGAACTTGAAACAGTCCCAAGTAAATTTGGGAAGCCAGAGCAATGATGAAAACGAAGATTTCTCAGAAATAATTTTAAGTGGGGGTAATCCTACCTGGATAGTGCTTTTATGTGGGTTTCTCAGTATGAGTCCAAACCGCACAAAGCACCTTCCAAATCTGGGTTACCCAGTGTCACAAGTATGGCAGTAGGTCCAACAGGCTGGATACATAGCCTATGTAAATAATGGTGAAAGCAAAGGTCCAGACACTGAGACTTGCCCTTGTGTCCCACAGCTGGAAGATAAGTAGTTGACCTTTAAGTAGTTTTCCGCTTCTTGGCAGATGGCCGTTCAAATACATCTCGTACCCCAGCTGCCTTCTGTTTAAAGAATTTCGTGTTCTGGGCACTCTCTTGGCCCCATGCTGAATCAAAGGAGGTGGTATCCTGATCCACAAGGTGGGTATATTTGGTACGACCAGAGCGCCCAAAGTTCTTGACCTGAGGGAAGGATAGGTGATGAGTTATACTACCAAACATCATGTCCCAGCCCTCAATGTTACTTTTCTCTCATGTTAAGGTACCCCATACCTGCATGACTTTGGGAAGAATTGTTTTGTTGAAATGATCCTCCAGGGTAGGTGCGCTGAAATCTCTCTTGTATACTTCTTCATCCTCATCCTGTAGAAAAGAGTCTTTTCAATCTTGTGGTTTTATTTCCCATACATTCAAACCACAAATTTATTAAACTATGATGAGGGGTACAAAGAAAGCAGGGGGGATAAAACCTTTTCTTCAAGAGCTTACATCATGATATGACATTCCTTTTCCCCCTCATGTTGTCTTTTCTTCCTAAGTGTAGACATTTCCTGAAGGTTGGCTATATTCTCTCTGCACTCAACTATATTCATTCACTCACATGACTAACTCTGTTACAAGCCTTTCAAATCTCTGATTCTGAATTTTTTTGTAGATACAAAATAGCCATTTACATGCAATAAACATTAACATTTCAAGAAAAACAATCCTATATAATAAAAGGCTAATATGCAAATGTCATCACACCCTCACGCATAACAACTTGTCACCAGGAGATGCATGGAGCGCCTTTCGGTTGTCCGCCCCCTACTCCCCCACCCGCCCCCACCGTCTCCTGCAAGTGGTGGCAGTGACGGCGGCTTGCTCCTGCCTCCTGCGGGTGGGTGCTGGCAGCTCCCTCCCGCCATCCTCCCGTGAAAGTGGCAGGGCTCTCCAGCCGGCTCCTGTGGGCGCGATGCGGCTCCTGCTGGCTCCTGCGGAAGCGGCAGGCTGCCTACTGCGCACTATTTCATGCACTGGGCCACTAGTTTGAAATATAATGTTACATGCAATAAACAATATTTCAAGAAAAAGGATTTTAAATATATTACAAAAACTATACTAACAGTATAATATCACAAAAGTTGTAGGAAATATTAAAAATCTGCAAATACCAGGATTCTATTATATTCTAAAATATTTTTTTCCTCTGGCTCTATTTTGGTTCATCAATTTATTGATTCTGAATTTTCTACTTCCCATTAGTTTGAATATTCTGTTGGGATTATAAACTCTCATCTAAAGTAAAAATCATTTCCCCAACCTAATTCATCTTCTTCCTGATTTAACTTTTTCTGTAAATAGGACCAACATTCTCTCAATTAATTAGATTCAAAATTTAAATCTGTTGTGCAGATTCAATCAGTTGCCACTTATAAATTCTCATCCCCTGGATTATCATAGTTTTTCCTTGCAGTCAATCTTATACACTGCCAGTGGATTAATGTTTCTAAAACACAACTCTGGACCTTGCTCAAAAACTTTCAAATTCTCCATTTTATTAAACAATTCCTCCTTGTTACAGTAGTCAAGGCCAAATATTATACAGCCTTAATCTAACTCTCCTTGCCACTTTCCTTTTCCCTTACACTGCCTCTACTCCTGGTCCCTTCATCTGGAATGTCTTCCTATTACCAAATACCAGAAAGTGTATACGTTAAATGTCACCTCCTTTATATTATCCTTTTCAGTCTTCTACAAAATATAACTTCTCCCTTTTCAGAAGTCTCACAGTATTTTCATTTTCCTTGCATTAAATATTTGCCCTACCTCCATTTTTAGAGTACTAAACAATGCCCATTATGCAGTAAAAGCTCAAAAGGTTATTTACTTAATAAACTATCAACACTAATAAAAGAGAAACATTCAAACTGACTGTACCTCCGCTATGCTTACAAGCTACACCCACCAGCCAATCAGGAGTGAGTATGCAAATTAACCCAACCAAGATGGCTGTGGCCACGGAGGGAGCAAGAGGCTTGGGTTTCCCTGGCAATGGAGGAAGCCAAGCTTCCCGCCTGCTCTGGCCGGCCCTGGCCTCTGCTCAAGGCTACAAAGTTTCAATTATAGAAGATAAGTAAATCCCAGATACCAGGGCCTCCGCTTGGGTTGCCGGGGGTGTGTGTGTGTAGTCGGCCTGCAAAGCACCACAGGCCTCTCGCCCAGACCGCCCCACACCCCAAGGGAACCCCCACCCTAATCCAGGACACCCTTCAGGGCAAACCAGCCGGCCCCCACCCATGCACTAGGCCTCTATCCTATATAATAAAAGAGAAATATGCAAATTGACTGTCACTCCAACACACAAGATGGCTGTCCCCATGTGGTCAAAGATGGCTGCCACAAGATGGCCAGTAGGGGAGGGCAGTTGGGAGGGACCAGGCCTAAACAGGCAGTCGAACATCCCTCAAGGGGTCCCAGATTGGAGAGGGTGCAGGCTGGGCTGAGGGACACCCGCCCCCCCCGTGCACGAAATTCATGCACCAGGCCTCTAGTATAACATAACTATTGAGAATAGTTTCAAATCAACATATTAGTAAGACTATAATGTTAAGATATAGATCATAAACATGTGGTAAAGGAATTAAAATAACACCATTTTTGTTAAAGAAAGCTTCATGGAAGAGCTGAGTCCTTTAACTAAACACGCTTTTGGAGTATTCTTTTCCCTTCAGCTAGAGAAAGGCCCAGTTTAAAGGAGGACAATTAAACAGTTTTTGTGAGCTTTACTTTTCTCTTGTTTGAGCCTGAGTTCCTCATTTAATCTCAGCAGCCATTTCAACTTCACTCTCCTTATCTAGACGAGAAGAATTAATATTTGAGGATGTGCATCAGAAGACTTCCATATAAACTTTATGTATCTTGGCCAGCCAGCAATACACTTCTCTAAGAGGCTTGGTTGTTGAAGCTGCTGAAATACTTAAGCAATGATAACTTCATGACTTTTAAGCAGTAAAAGGAGTGATTCATAATCTCTACCAACTTTTATTTAGAAAAACTACATAAACAAACATTTCCTGCTGAGCAAATAGACACACTGATTTTGGAGAGGAGTAAGAAACCCTACACTGAAGTGTTTTTTTGTTTGTTTGTTTTTAATAATACCAGTATCTGCAGCAATAGGCAGGAATTTAGCTGCAGTGGTGATATTTAGGGTATGACATACAACATTTAAAAAAACTAGTCTAAGTTTTTCATACAAACTCCTCTCACATGAGGAAATAATTTAACAAACAACATGCTATTAGAATTAACGTAATCAATGCTTCCCCTTTCCGGCTATCTCTGTACTAAGAAATTATCTCTAGCCTGGCTGGTGTGGCACAGTGGTTAAGCGCTCACCCAGGAACCAAGAGGTCACTGGTTTGATTTCTGGTCAGGGCATATGCCTGGCTTACAGGCTTGGTCCCCAGTGGGGAGCATGCAGGAGGCAGGCAATCGATGATGTTCCTCTCATATTTCTCTCTATCCTTCTCCCTCTTTCTAAAAATAATTTTTAAAAAATTATCTCTAATGCTAATCCAAATAATTTGTACAAAATCGCCTTATATAGGATTAACAGGTTGATATATATATTTTTTAAAATATATATTTTACTGACTTTTTACAGAGAGGAAGAGAGAGGGATAGAGAGTTAGAAACATCGATGAGAGAGAAACATCAATCAGCTGCCTCCTGCACACCTCCTACTGGGGATGTGCCCGCAACCAAGGTACATGCCTTTGACCGGAATCGAACCTGGGACCTTTCAGTCTGCAGGCCGATGCTCTTTCCACTAAGCCAAACCGGTTAGGGCAACAGGTTGATATTTTGATCTTGGTAAGATGATGGCATTAGACGTAATTGTTAGATAATTAACCACTTTTTTTTGTTAGTTAGGCTTAGTAACTTTCTGTCAGCTCAGAATGAAGTGAATTAAACTTTTGCCATGCAAGTATGAATTCATGTAAAGCTATTTGCAGAACCTATTTTATGCATAACCAAAATGCAAAAGTCAGTTATGAATAATATCTAAGTTATTTTGGTATATAAATAGTCTAGCATCTAAATGGATCACTACCTCTCTATTTCAGTTCCTCAATTCTAACATATCATTTCCTCCTCCTGGGAGCTGGGGCTAAAAGAAAGAATAGTTGCTGCAACTTCTAAAATCCTTTTACCAATACTTTTCTCTGTTGGGTTCATATTCTTCAGAGGCAAAAAAGCAAATGAGAAAGCTGACCACTGGCAAGTGGAAGTAACATTCCAGAACCAGTTTATTCTTGAGGGGAAAATAGATTTCAAAGCTTCTGAGTTATTTCTATTGCCCAACTTTCCCTTTTCCACTCTTACCATGAAGAAGGCACCCCGGTGATAATACTTCTGTAAGAACTTGTATTTGCCCTTAACAGCTTTGTTGGTAATAACTTTGCCATTTGCACGAAGCTCAGCTCGCCTCTCTTCCTCAGTCAGGTTTCGCATGCGTTCAATTTCTGCTTTCTCCTTCTCAAGTCTGTCCAGAGAACAAAATTATTTTTTAGTATCATTCCAGCTTCAGAAAGACCTAATTATCAGAGTATAACATAGCATCGGTCACCTTTTTTTTTGTTAATCCTCACCTGAGGATATTTTTCTCCATTGATTTTCAGAGAGAGTGAAAGTGGAAGGAAAGAGAAAGAGAGAAAACATCGAAACATCGATGTGATAGAGACACATTGATTGGGTGCTTCCCCCATGGAATCAAAACTGCGACCCTTTGGTGTCTGAGCCAACGCTCTAACCACTTAACCACACTGGCCAGGGCATTCAACTTCTTAAAATCTTGTTACTCCTCACCCAAGGATATTTTTCCATTTATTTTTAGAGAGAATATAGGGAGGGGAAGAGACATAGAGAAACATCAATGTGAGAAAAACACATCAACTGGTTGCCTCCCGTACACACCCCGACTAGGACTGGGGATCGAGCCTGCAACTGAAGTATGTGCCCTTGACCTCGAATCCAGGACCCTTGAATCTGCAGTCTATATTATCTAGGGCTATTCAGTTTTTTAAAAAATTGATTTGAGAGAGGAAAGGAGGGAAAGAGAGAAACATCAGTTGCCTCCCATACACGCGCTGACTGGGATTGAACCCGAAACCTGGGTATGTGCCCTGACTGGGAATTGAATCTGAAACCCTTTGGTGCACAGGATGACACTTGAACCAACTGAGCAACACCAGCCAGGGCTAGTCACCTTTTAAAATTCTCGTCATTGCCTGTTAGGACTCAAGAGAAGGGGTTCAAAAAATAAAAAGGCAAGGTGGTCTTCATTATGCTTGCAAGATCAGGTATTATGAAGTGCCAAAAGTTGATTCTAGCCTTTTTTTGCGGTTTAGACATACTGTTATTGCTTGACTTTACAACATTACTAATTCCCCTTCCCTAAAAAGCTTCTTAGCTTAAAAAAAATTAAAATCAGAATTTAAAATAACTGTGTAACAATATGTGCTTACATGTCACAAACTAAGGATTACCATCATTAATTAGACTGTAGTGACTTTTGGGGGTGGGGAGAGTCACAGATCCCCTTCCTCCATAAAAATGCAAATACACAAAATTTTGCATACAATTTTAAAGGGTACCTGGACTCCATGGCTCCATGAAGCCCAAGACAAAAACCTTAGAAACTGCAAGCTGAGGATAGAATCTTCTGTTGATGGTTTCCCAATGTAATCTGGGGTTGCTCTTTTATTCCTAGTAATTTTCAGGAATGGGTATGCAGCTCAGAAATGATTCTGCTCTTAACTTAGTGAGTGTATAGATTACTTAAATGCCAAAAATTTCTTCCCCTCACAATATGCATGCCCCTTTGCAGAAATGATATGTGAGTCTCAAAAGATCTTGCCAACTTCCACCTTTGTTCTCTTGAAATACTGCTGCAAGACTGTTATGTAAGGAAGCTGGTCTAGTCTATTGAAGAAGGAGAAGTGAGGCATTCTAGCTGATAGTCCATACCAATTACCAGACATGTGAGTGAAGCCATTCTGGACTTTCTGGCCTAGTTAGTCCTTTTTTTTTAAAAAAAATATATTTTATTGTTTTTTTACGGAGAGGAAGGGAGAGGGACAGAGAGCCAGAAACATCGATGAGAGAGTAACATCCATCAGCTGCCTCCTGCACACCCCCTACTGGGGATGTGCCAGCAACCAAGGTACATGCCTTTGACGGGGATCGAACTTGGGACCCTTGAGTCCGCGGGCTGATGCTCTATCGACTGAGCCAAACTGGTCAGGGCTGGCCTAGTTAGTCCTTTAGGTGGATGCAACTACATAAGAGAGCCCAGATGAAACTAGCAGAAGTACTGTTTGGCCAACCCTCAAAATTGTGAGAAATAATAGATTGCTTTGAGTTACCTAACTTTGGATTGGGCTGTTATGCAACAACAATAACTGATAACAACGAATAACTTTTGTGCATCTACTAGGAAATTAAAGGGAGTATTAGCTGGCACTCTATCATGGAGAAACACTGACAAAAGTGTTTCTTTTCCTTGTTTTTATTGTAACAGCCACATTCCAATTATAGACACTTACCCAGTTGCAGGGATCGTAAAGAAAGCTAGAATGGCCCTGACCAGTTTGGCTCAGTGGATAGAGCAATGGCCTGTGGACTGAAAGGTCAAAGGTTCGATTCCGGTCAAGGGCATGTACCTTGGTTGTGGGCACATCCCCAGTGGCAGGTGTGCAAGAGGCAGCTGATCGATGTTTCTCTCTCATCAGTGTTTCTAACTCTCTATCCCTCTCCCTTCCTCTTAGTAAAAAAATCAATAAAATATATTAAAAAAAGAAAAAAAAAGAAAGCTAGAATGGAACCCCAAGTAGGTATTGAGCCTCAGTACTATTGTAGGGACCTGTGTCATTAGCAGTATTAAATTCTAGGATCATTACTCACGCTTCTCGATCTTCTCTGTCCCTCTTGATTCTCTTTAGTTCCCGAACTTTCCAGGCCTCATATTCCTCCTCATCATTTTCATCGTCAGTATTCAGTGCATCCAGTGCAGCCAGGGATCGCTTGTTTTCCTCCAGCTCTTTTTTGGTCTCCTCTTCTACAATCTGAATAGGGAGAAAAATTCAACTGTCTGACTTCCTTATTCTTCTCAGACAAACCTAAGTACAATACTTCTTGCACTCAATCCTCACAGCCACTCCCAGTACCTTGAGTGTATACTTGCGCCTCTCCTCAGCCATGCGTTTAGCCTCCTGCTCCAGCTCCTTCTGTTTCAATGCTTCAGCCTCACGTTCTTGAACTGTTACTCGGTCCTTCCTGTGGTACAGAGGTCCTGTTAATTTCCCAAAGCTCTTAGAGTGAAGCTCTGTTCTTCTAAATCAAGTCCTGTCCAAATCAGACAAAGCCAAACAATTTCTGGCTCTATTATTTGCAAAGAGCAAAAAATGGGAGTCATACCAGGTTTTCAGAGCATCAAAATTCCATTCATCTTTGAGAACTGCCTGAATAGCAAAGAACCTGCTAGACGGTAAGTAGTAGGATTTCTAGCCATTAGAAAAGGAATAGGAATTTGCTCTTTAAGCTTAATTTTGTACTTAAAATTATATAAGCTCTTGGGCATATATGTACCCTTTAACAGAGTGTATAACTGAGAAGGAGATGTAAAAACAAACTCATACTCTGCTAACACCAAGATATTCCTCAGCAAATCCCACACAGAGCTAGGGCACTGGGCAGAAGACTTTCCCTTAGTGTTTACATTTCAGAAGAGCATGAGATAGGAAAGAGGCTTCTATCTTCAGACCTGGAAAGTACGAACTGTGGATTCAGGACTGGTTTGTGAGGTACTTACTTTCGAATGAAGACCGGCTTAAGGCGAGGCTCCATCTCATCTTCACTGTCTGTGTACTCTTCATACTCAGACTCTGATTCTGACTCCTCTCCAGAACGTCCCTCATCTTCCACTTCCATGACTTCCATCTCTTCATTTTTTCTCTCCTGTGCTCGTTGACGCATCATGCCACGGCGCCGCTCTATTTCCTATCAAGTCATATGTCCAAGTCAGTAAGCCAAATGGCCTGTGGCTTTTTATTTTCCCCTCATCAAGCTCAACAAATTTTGAACTGAGTAAATGCAACTTATCACTACTATATTTTTAGTTCTATCCCCAACAGAGAATCCTGGATCTGAGTTCTGCCAAAAGCAGCAATCTTGTGCCTTCAGGGCCTCAACAAAGGAGCATAGGCTCCAACTCTTCCTTGTACCCAGAAAGTACTTCCCATTTTACTCTACTATACCTCATCATCAATTTCTTCTTCTTCTTCCTCACTGCTATCTTCTCGTTCCATGCGCCAAGCATCTCCTTCTACTTCTGAGTCACTTTCTCCTACCACTTCAGGTTCCACTATTTTCCGATGTCGAGCCAATCTGAAAAACAGTATCTCCAAGTGTAACATCAATGCTGTAAGAACATAGGGCTCAACCACTTTTCTTTAGTCACAGAGCACCTGAACATTGTTTGCTTTTATTAATACTGAAGTCTTGAGATGGGCAAACTGAAGTGCCCATTAAAGAAACTAAAGTGTCAGAGCAAAGAGTCAAGTTGGACCTAAAACATTAAATGTATGAGGCATTCTAGGGCACTGCAACAAACTTATATAGGCACACTGGGACATATATATATATATATCCATCCCCTTTTTTCTCCCATTGACCCCTTATAGCCAGCCCCAGCCCTCCACGCCCACCACCCTATTGTCTGTTGGGATATATCTTAAAGCTCAAGGTAGTTCACAGTTTCAACATTAGATCAAATTGTTTCCTTTCAAAGACATCTTTGTGAAAATAGGATTTTGGTCACTACTGTGACAAAAAGCAAGTACCACATGAAAATAAATATGGAACAGGAAATGAGAGTGATAGTGCCAAGCTGATTCTAAGGTTTGAGAGGTTGCCAGTCCAAGGGGCACATAAATCCTACTAGTAACTGTGGTTCTGTAAAATGAAGTAAAAATTCTTTTTCTTTTATGTGTATTACTAGGAGCCCAGCGTGCGATTTGAAATTATGTGGCGCTGCCCACCCTCGAGTCGCCAGTCCGACCCTGCCTCCCTCTCCGGCCCTAGAAGCAGCCATGGACGCTGCTGATTAGGCCCTCCCCCAGCGCAGATGTGCAGAGGCCCCTGCCGCTCCGACCCCCAACACTGGGCATACAACCTTCTCCTGTCCGGTCAACCCATTACGACATCCTGGTTAATTAGCATATTTCTCTATTATTTATATATATATATATATATATATATATATATATATATATATATATATATTTCAAATGGCTAAGTTGTTAGGACATAAGTATATATTAAATTTTTGGATCTAATAAAATAAAATAAACATCCACTGGTTGCCTCCCTGGGTGTAGGGGTTATGTGAAAAAATTCCTGAGGCAATATGAGCTGTGAAAGTTCAGGACCTCTGACCTACTCTGTAAGGTAATGTCTCAGTCAACACACAACATACAAAATCCCTGTTGGAAGGCTCCCTTTCCTACATGAGACCATTCATCAGATCATTTTTCTTAATTCAATGTCATTTCCTCTCATCAACGTCTCAACTTCTTTACAAAACTTCTTTGTGTTAAAAAAGATTTTTTTTTAACACAAAAAGATGTTTTGTGTTTTGTTTTTCATCTCAATAAACCAACCAATGTTCTGTGTTTTCTATTCCCTTAATGAGTTAATTTGGGCCTTTGGAACAGAGGTAACCTGCTGTTTATGGGCTGCCACTCAATGGTTGTATATCTTTGATCATGTTATTTTCCTAAACCCTTTGTGCCTCAGTTTCCTCAGTTGTAAAATGGGTAAAATAATAAGGTAATTGTGTGGATTATAAGAATTAGTAAATGTAATGTACTTGAAACAGTTTCTGGTACTTGGAACAGTGCCTGGCACATAGTAAGTCTTATTCAAGTATAAGCTATTATTATTGTTGTTCTTATTAACTTGTTGGGATTCAGGTCCAGTCAAACATAACCCTAGTTGTTACCTCTCTTCCACATCTTCACTAATACGGTTCTGCAAACGTCGTAGTCGAGGGTCGCTAGATGAATCCTCCTCCTGTTCCTCAGGCTCTGCTTCTTGTTCTTTGGCTTTCTTAATGAACTGAAATTCTTCATCCTCCTCATCGGAGGACTCCATAGGGGCATAGTCTGGCCTCTTTCCTGATACATAACGTTTCACCTTCACTTTCTCCATTGAAATCTCACCTGGGTGAAAAAGAGAACTTAGGTTTCAGTAGCCTCTTTCCCAATGTCCTTCAACCACTGGCCTTTGCAGGTAGAGCCCTATGTTACTTGTAAATAAGAGTTTAGGAAGGAGAAGACGAGAGCCACTACCCAACCATCTATTCATCTGATGGTTTTTTCCTGCAAAAGCCAAGTCACGGGAAGGCCTTCTTGTGATTACCAACACTAATGATAACCAGGCCTACCTTGGGTACAATGAAGTAGAGGAAGATGAGCAGTGAAACAATTGACGAAAGTCCCTCCAAGCTGGCAGACTATGGCCATCACAAATGGATGCTAGTCCACCTCAACTATACCGTTATATAAATTATTCGTAACAGTGCCTAACACACAGTAAAGGTAGCTTAAGTGGGAACATAAAATGCTGCTCAGTCATTTTTTTTTAGTTCTGCTGGAATTTTCCATGACAGCCTTCATAATATATTCCCACATAACTAAATTTTCTAATTTATCTATTACTACCTTCTTATCACTTATGAGCTACTAAGCCTGCAGTAGATTATCTCTTTTACCAATACCAACAATTCTAGTAAACAGAAAGAGAGTGAAAACTAACCAACATATTTTATAAGATGAAAATAACCTTGGCAGCCAAATTGGACCGTTCAAAAAGGATTCATTTATGATCATAGATACTAAAATACTAAATAATATAATAGCAAATGTATTCCAGTAATTTTTGTAAAAAGCAACAAAACTCTAAGCCTTTGTGACCTAAAAGGATTCAGCCTAGGACTACAAGGATGACTTAATCTTAGAAAATTAATGGGGGGAAAGTATTGTACAATTTAAAGTTTATATGTTTAATTTTAATAAATAATTTATTATTACTTTTTGATAATCCTCACCCGAGGATATTTTTTCCATTGCTTTTCAGAGAGTGTGAAAGGAAGGGAGGGAGGAAGGGGGAGTTAGAGAGAGATAGAGAAACATTGTTGAGAGAGAAACACACATCCACTGGTTGCCTCCCTGGGAATGGGGAGCGAACCCACTACTCAGGTACTTGCCTTTGACTGGGACTCAAACCCAGGACCCTTTGGTGCATGGCTGATGCTCTAACCACTAAGCAACATCAGCCAGGGCTAAAGTTTATATATTTAAAGAGCCATAATCTTAACAATAGATACAGCAAACATTATACTTAATAAAATAATAAAACATTGAAGCATTCTTTTAAAAAACAGTGGGCATTCATATGTTGTCAATATTACTCCTTCTAGACTGGTTGGCATGGCTCAATGTTGAGCACTGATCTAGGAACCAGGAGGTCACAGTTCAATTCCCTGTCAGGGCACATGCCCGGGTTGTGAAGTCGATCTAGGACCCTACCCATGCACAAATTTCGTGCACCAGGCCTCTAGTCCTATATAATAAAGATGTAATATGCAAATGGTCGTTATGCCATGAAGCGAAAATGACTGACCGCATAATGACCGGATTACGGATCAGCATGAGGGTTGGGCAGCGAGCTACAAGCAGGCAGCGGAGAGCTATAGGAGGGGGCAGGGCAGCAAGCTATGAGGAGGGGTGGGGGGGCGGAACAGCTGGCGGAGAGCAACAGGTGGTAGTGAGCTACTGGCTATAAGCGGGCAGTGGAGAGCTACAGGAGGGAGTAGGGCAGCAAGCTATAAGGGGGGGTTGGAGGGTGCTACAGGAGGGCGGGGCAGCGGGCGGAGAGCTACAGGAGGGTGGTAGTGAGCTACTGGCTATAAGCGGGCAGTGGAGAGCTACAGGAGGGCAGGGCAACGGATTCGTGCGCAGGGCTACTAGTATACTATAGGATTCCAAATATATAACATTCTGGAAAAGGCAAAATTATGAAGACAGTAAAAAGATCTGTGGTTGCCAGAGGTTGATTGTGGAGGAGGGATGAATAGGCAGAGCACAGAGGATTTTTTTAGGGCAATGAAAATACTGTGTATAACACCGCAGAGATGGCTATGTCATTATACATTTGTCCAAACCCATTGCATGTACAACACCAAGAGTGAATCTTTAAAAAAATATATATATTTTTATTGATTTCAGAGAGGAAGAGAGAGATAGAAACATCAATGATGAGAGAATCACTGATGGGCTGCCTCCTGCCTGTCCCCTATTGGGATCGAGCCCACAACCCGGGCATGTGCCCTTGACCGGAATCGAACCTGGGACCTTTCAGTCCCACAGGCCGACACTCTATCCACTGAGCCAAACCGGGTAGAGCAAGAGTGAATCTTAATGTAAACTATGGACTTTGGGTGATTATGACATATCAGTGTAAGTTCATCAATTATAATAAATGTATTATTCCGGTGGGAGAGGCTATGCATGTGTTGGGGAAGGGGGTATATGGAAACTCTGTATCTTTCCCGCAATTTTGCTGTGAACATAGAATAGCTCTAAAAAAATAAAGTCTTAACTAAAAATGGAAGAATAGCCCAGCTGGCATGGCTCAGTAGTTGAGTGTCGACCTATGAACCAAGAGGTCACAGTACGATTCCTGGTTAGGGCATATGCCATCCCCAGAAGGGGGTGTGCAGGAGGCAGCCGATCAATGATTCTCTCTCATCATTGATGTTTCTCTCCCTTTTCCTTCCTCTCTGAAATCATTAAAAATATTTTTTTAAAAAAGAAAGTAAGGTGGGGTGGGAAAGGTTTTTATATAGATTGCAAGACACATTTAAATTTATAGTAATTAAAACAATGTCAGCCCGGCTGGCATGGCTCAATGATTGAGCACTGATCTATGAACCAGGAGGTCAGGGTTCGATAACTGGTCGGGGCACATGCCCAGGTTGCAGGCTGGATCCCCAGTGTGGGGTGTGCAGGAGGCAGCTGATCAATGATTCTCTCTCATCATTGATGTTTCTATCTCTCTCCCCCTCTCTTCCTCTCTGAAATCAATAAAAAATATATTTAAAACAAAAACAAAAATCACACAAAAAATATGTCATTGACTTAGGAGGTACACAGAGACCAATGGAACAGAGAAGAAGGTAGAGAAACTTATATGAGAACTTGGTATATTATAGAATTGACATTAAAAAGCAATAGAGCCCTGGCCTGTGTGGCTCAGTTGGTTGGAGTGTTGTCCTGTGCATTGAAGGGTCATGGGTTCAATTCCCAGTCAGGGCACATATATGAGTTTCGGATTCAGTCCCTGGTTGATGTTTCTCTCTCACATTGATGTCTCTCTCTCTCCCTCTCCCTTCCCCCGCTCCCCTAAAAAAAAAATCAATGAAGGCTTTAAAAAAAAAAGCATTGGATTGGGTAGTCACACAATGGACTAGTAGGGACAACTGGCTATCAGATAAATAGTAAAATTATATCTCTGACACCCACACACAAAATATTCCGGATGGATTGAAGATCTAAGTGTAAAAAACCTATCTTAAATATATACATCCCTATTGGACTGTAGGCTCCTTAACTGAAGAGTCTGTATTGCAAAATTGTGTATTCAATCCTATTTAGAATAGGATTAGTGCAAACACTAAGATGACAGAAAATCTGCCCATCCAGGATGGCTCAGTGGTTGAGCATCGACCCATGAACCAAGAGGTCACCGGCTGATTCCCAGTCAGGGCACATGCCCGGGTTCCAGGCTTGATCCCCAGAAGGCAGGAGGCAGCTGATCGATGTTTCTCACTGATATTTCTCTCTCTCTCTCTCTCTCCTTTCCCCTCTCTCTAAAACGAATAAAAATGTATTTAAAAAAAAAAGATGACAGAAAATTTTTGTAATTTTAATATCTATGATCTTAGAGTAGGAAAGCCTTTCTTAATATACTAAACAGAACCATAAAAGATAAAATTGATAAATCTGATAACACTAAAATTAAAAAACACCTGTGTAACAGAAGACTAAAGTTACAAGATAAGCCAAAACCAAAACAAAGCATGGGGAAATACTATTTGGGAAGTATAAAAACAAACCAAGTAGAAAATGAGTAAATGACAGAACTAGGTAATTCATAGAAGAAAAAATCTAGAGCTGAAAAATGTATGAACAAGATATCTAGTCTCACTAGTAATCAGGGAAATGCAAATTAAACTAATAAGATATTTCACACATTCATTAGATTGAGCAAAAATTTTAAACTCTGATAAAATCAAAGTGTGGGGGTGAGCTCCTCATGCTCTCACAACCCACTGTGGAGAACAGAACAAGAGGTAATAGGTAGTTAAGTTGATGATGAACTTGTAGGACTCTACCCTAGAGAATTCTTACACAGGTGCACTAAAGAGGCCTGTTTAAGAGTGACAATTGCAACACTGTAATAGAAAAAAACAACACAACTGCCAGTAGGACATAAACTGGTATAAGTATACAATGGAATTCACAAACGGTTAAAAATGAATGAATTAGATCTATATGTATCCAAAAGACACTCTCAAAAGCCATGTTTAGTTTTTTTTTTTAAAAAAGGCAAGTTACACCACAGATAATACAAAAGAACTCTTATTTTCCAAAATCCTTATTGAAAAACTCTGACTCCCCAAATGGATAATATGTTCCTTTTGCCATCTGCACTCATTAGAATCCTTTAATGGTCAAATTAAATGCCATTTTCTTCAAGAAGCTTTCGGTTACCCCAAACTGAAGAAATTATTCCTTCTCTGCTCTCACAGGGCTTGGTATCACCTAATCAAAGGTTTCCTTTCTTACTTTGGTTTGAAAGAGGGATTATATCCCGCATAAAGTGGCTGTGACAGGTATTACAGGTCTGAAAGACCTCTTTTTTTGAATGTCCCAAGACTATGAGTTCCTTAAGGTTAGGGGCAATATCTTACACAAGTTTGTATTCATTTTTAATTTTCATCGATTGATTGATTTTATTAAAAATTTTAAAAGTTTATTGCTTTTAGACAGAGGGGGGAGCGAGGGGGGGAGGGGGAGAAAGACAGAGAAAATCAGAGAGAGAGACAGAGACAGAGCTCGACATTGCTTTGTTGTCCCACTTATGTGTGCCCTAACCGGGACTGAACCCGCAACCATGGCGCAACTAACCAACCGAGCTACCCGGCCAGGGCTACAACTTTGTATTCAATTTAATAAATACAGTCATTGCGTTGGTTTAAAGTTTAAAAAGTTTAATAAGACATGGTTCCTGTCTCAAGGAGATTATGAGTTTATGATGTAGTACTGGGAAGTAGACACATAAATAATTATGATGAGCTATAAAAGCACTATAGAGTGTTACGGATAACGAAAGTGGGATTATATCCCGCATAAAGCCTTGAAAACAGTAGGCATTCACTTTGTATTAATCTAAGAAATTGGTGGAGACCAAGGAAAGAGGGGTGCTTGTAGCAATTAAGGGCAGCCAATGTATAGAAACAAGAAGATGGAAGTATTTTTCCCTAGGCAACGCGATAGGGTGCGAGTTCGATGGGGGAAAGTCGAAGAAAGAGGGGGGAAGGTCTTAAGGGTCTGCGGGGTTGGGGTGGTGGCCCGGAGTAGGTTTGGAGTGTGCTGGGGAAGGAAGGGGAAGATCGGATTGGAAAACGGCTCAGCACAGTACCTTTCTCATTGCGAACCGGGACGGCCCCAGCCGTGGACTGAATGGGCGGTTGCTTCATGAGTGCGCTTGGGACCGACATGTTCATGGCAGCGGCAGTGCTCCGGACACTTCACTGATTCCAGATAGTAAACAGCTATCAACGGCGAAACAAAAATCCTCCCCAAGTAGAGGCCCTGGACGTTGCACTGCGACTGAAGGAAACACCACTTAAGGCGGAGCTAGAAAAACCGGAAGTATGTGACTAGAGGATTGTGGGATTGTGGAGGACTCCTGGGCGCCCAGGGCTAGAACGTCAGCCTGTTATTGCGCATGTGCGTAGTCAGCCCTATAGTCCTCAGTCTCACAGTATTTGGATGTGACTTCTGGCGGGAAATTGTTTTGATTGAAGTTTGCTGTTCCCTTGCGGCGAGGAAGATCAGAATTAAAGGTTTCCTTTCTTACTTGGGTTTGAAGCAGAGGAAAATGGGATAGTGACGAATAAGAAACTTTGGAGATAGTGAAGGGCAATTTGTCCAGACTGTTGAGAGCTCAGAATTAGCGTTTAATTGGGATAGAAATCCTGCTAATAGCACATGATGCCTGAAATCTCAGTACTCTACTTTTAGGTTTTCCAGTTCAAGTTTTTGGAGACTGCCTATGAAAACATTCCTGGTTGGAAAGTGTTTGTATAGAAGCCCATAAGTATTAAATATTTGCTGTGTTTACCATGCTTAGCTCTCTGTAAGGAATATGGAATAATGTTAAATGCCTCATGTTCTCAAGGAGCTTGAATTTTAAAAAGTAAAGAAATATAAATATTAAAAATAAAATAAGCTTGAGGTTTATTCAGAAAGTCTTCAAGGGCTTATAGAATGATAACAGAAGCAATTGTAGTTTACTAGCTGGGTTGTGTAAAACACATTGGCTAATTGTAAGTCAGAACACATTTCATGGTAGAACGGATTTTACAACTGCTGTGGTGGGGAGAGAAGGCACAGCATGAACAAGTCTTGAAGTCCAGAAATGACATGGTATAATATATCAGACACTATGAAACGTTTCATTTTACCAATAATTTTTGAGTGAAGGAGCAGTGAAAGTTTGACTGCCTTGCAGGTGCTGTTAACAGGATTATATCACCTGTATTTTATGATTGGGCTGGCTGTGAGAAGAAATAAAATTGGGCAAGTCTACAGTGGGGAACAGGGGAGGACCCAAGTAACCAAGGGAGCAGTTTTGGATTGAAAGAAAAGGACCTTAATTTTATAATATGAATTTATCAGCTCTAAAAAGTATGCTGTGCAGAGGCAAGTAATTTGTTGGGAGGCAATTGTTTTGGCTCATGCCAACCCAGAGAACAGGAAAAAAAAATTAATGTGGCTGTATCTAGATTTGTGCAGTGGCAGTATCATAGCCAATAAGGTTTATTGGAGGCACGATTTTTGCTAATTGAAGAAAAAATAAAATGGCTATCTACAAGAAATGCTGTACACTAAAATCTGATGTTATTTTGTGATACACAAATTACTTGATTCACTTTTTCCCAACCTTCAGGGGCTCTGTAAGGCCATCATTAGTCTTTTAGTTAACTGGTGGGCAGATGAGCTGGTGAAATTTAAACCAGCTGAAAGTTATCAGCTTTTGGGGGTGGGGTAGGAGTGGGAAATAAAAATGCTTCCCTTCCTAGGTAGCCATAGGGCATACTATACTAGTGGTGGGGTTACAAGGAACTAGGGGTCTCCAGATAAAGGATGAACGTCGCTTTCAATTTCTTTTCCTCTCTATTTCCGAGGGCATCTAAGTGAGTCTGAATCCTTTTCAGGCTCACATTGCAAGGCAAGACAGTTTTTCCTCAGCAGAAGTGCCAGTGGTTTCAAAGCGAGGTCCTGGCACTAGCAGCGTCAAAATCACCAGGATCCAAGGTAAAAATGTTCTTTCTATCCCATCGCATCTTTAAGGTACAGTGAGTGGAACCTTGTTTCTCGAACTTAATTCGTTCCAGAAGGCTGCTGGAGAAACGATTTGTTTGAAAACTGAATCATTTTTGTCCCCCATTAGAAATAATGTAAGTGGAATTAATCCGTTACAGGCCCCCAAATGATTCCGTTTCACCCTTTCTTATATACATGTCAATGCACTGTTTAATCTATAAATAAACACTTCTTTTCTTAAATTTATTGAACCACCCCCTACTAGTCTTAAAGTTTTTCATATACCACTGCCTCCGAAATGCTATCACCAGCTGCTTTTTCTTATCCAATCAACAACAGTGTTTTGTTTTTTTAACCTATGTTCAGTTGCCTGTGATTGCTGTTTTGTGTGCATTTTCACACTTAGCCATTCTTTTTTTTTTTTTTTTGAGAGATTTGCAATTTTATTAAGAAGACAAAAAATAACCCATACAAAAAGGAACGTTCCATTTCTGCGGGCAGCATTTAAGGCAGGAGGGACAGCTCCAAGTCTGCGCCCTCCCCGCCTGCTAGGCCTCCTGCTGCTGGATGAAGGGGTTGGGAATAGCCTCCCTGCCATCCTGCGGGCAGATGGGCACCACTGAGGTGCCCCTGCACAGCACCAGGCCCAGCTGGCGGGTGTCCTCCGTACGCTTGTATTGGTCACCAGGGTCTCTCATGTATTCGATGGTGCCATCAAGCACAAGGTTGAGGAGTGGGTCAAACCCTTTCAGGATTCCACTGGCTTCGCGGCCTCCCTGAAACTTCACCCGGATCGTCTTGTTGATGTACTTGGATAGGTCCAAGATGCTCTCCTTCTTCTTCTCTTTCTCTTTGTCTGCCATCTTGCCGCGCCGCTCAGCCTAGCCATTCTTGATGGCCTCGTTCTATTTTAAACTTATGCTAATCGAAAGCAACAAAAGCATTGCCTGCAAAATGCTTTTTGTCATACTGAGGTATCAGCATGAAAGGATTGTCAGATCGAAAACTGAAGTTTGGTCAACCGAGACATTTTTTACTCTTCCCCCCCCCCGCCGACCCCCCTCTCTGGGAACAACTTAGAACCCTGTTGTTCGAGATGGGAGACGGAGAAACGAGGTTTGACTGTATTTGCATTTGGGGTGAGAAGAGTAAGCTTGCTTCTTTAAGAGACTGCTGTACCTGGCGCGCGCAAGCCCCGCCCTGAGACCAGCTGGGAGCTGAGCCCGCCGCCCGCCTTCTCCGCCCGTGACGCCGCCACCCCCACCCAAGGCACCGCCTCCCGCCCCATATTGGCGGGAAGACGCCACCCGCTTAGCAGCGGAATGATGTCCGGGTTGTGCGGGGCGGCTGAGAAGGCGGGCTCCGCGCCGCTGCTTCAAGTGAAGGTGAGATTGGCTTTCGGGTGTGCGCCCACCGCAGTTTTCGGAGGAGTCTGTGCTTGCGGGGAGGAGGAGCACGGGGACTTGGCGCCCCGCACTGCCACTCCAAAACTCTTTACCTCCACCGCGCATCTCGTAGTTTAACGGGCTCTCCCCGGTTTCCTTCGAGAGAGAAGCCCGATCCCTGCTCCGCTTTTCTTTTAGGGAGTGCAGGCCTTCGGGGCAGAGAAAGGTTCTTTTGAACCCCAGAAGTAGTGGCAGGATGGGATCAGGGACTCTGCATTTGCTTTTGCAGCAGTTATTGTCAGCTTCTCAGTCTTGGGACAGTTCCAGTTACTCAGGAGCTGACAGTTCGGGTAGACTTCTCAGTTACAAATTATGGTCACGACGGTATTATCATTGGTGTGGTAGACTCATATGGGCAAGAAATGTGTCCAGTATAATAAATAATTCTATTTGGGTTAATAAATTTGGTGTCTAGATTTTGGGTGGAAAAGGTTATAGATTTATCAATTTGGATTTATGTTGTTATGATGAAATAGGAATTAGATTTGTTTGCACTGATCTGTAAGCAAAGGTATAGGACCTGGGTTTCTAATACTCTCTTTTTCTTTTTTGGTCTGAATAGGTGAAGGAATATAAAGAAAACCAGAACATCTCTTACGTATCTCAGAGGCTAGTTTTAGAAAAAACAGCTAAGGTGTGTCTTGTCCCCTTTTCACTCAGTGCTTACAAGCCAAATGAATTTAAGCTCCCCAAATCCCTATTAGATAAGAATTCTAACAATGAAGTGGCATGTAAGAATTATAAGACTGAAATAAAGAAAACTTTCAGAGAGATTTTAACTCCGAAGATGAAATCCACCACATCTTCTAAGACAGAATCCACTCTGCAAAAATCGTCCTTAGATGTTCACAAACAACACGTGAGCACTTCGGAGACAGTGCTTCTCAGTGTTGATAAGGAAGGCAGTCCGGATGGAGACAGCGATGAAGATACATCAGGCCTGGTAAGAGTTTAATTACTGTCTACCCAAACTTTCTTATTTTAAAAACAGAAGTTCTGATAATCACCACTAATTGGTTGCATTGATGTGCAGAATAATATTTCCTTTAAACACAAAAAAGAGACAAATGATGGAGTAGAGAAGATACCTGAGAAAATTTATTAGTTCTATTTAAAATAATCGTTTGAATCAGCTTAAGAAATGAGGCATCTAATTCTTCCAACCGCTGTTGCCTACCAGGAGTGCTGTACTTCATATAAAGTGACATTTTCTGATTGCTCATTTCTAGTGTATACAAATACAACCAATTTTTGTATATTGACCTTGTATCTTGCAATGTTGCTGAGGCCATTTATTCTAATATTTTTTGGTGTGGATTCTTTAGGATTTTCTCTATATAAGACCATGTCCTCTGCATTAAAGATAGTTTTATTTCTTTCTTTCCAATCTCGATGTCTTTTATTTCTTTTACCTATTTATTTTTTAATCTAAATGTCCAGGCTAGAAATTTTATGCAAGATAAGATAAAACTGCACCACATGATAAAAAATTGATGGAAATAGGAGAACAGAAAATGATGTTAGGGAAAGGGAGATAGGGTAAGTAAGATGTTTTTATGAAATAGGAATTCAATTTATATTTTATTGTCTCAGAGGTAAGAACTAGGACCTATGGTGGGACAGCATGGGGTAAATCCTAAGTACATTGGACTGGGGTGAAAGCTTCAGTTTCAGGCATGGCCACTTCTAAGTGCTTTTAAACAAATCATCTCTATGCTTTTAAACAAATCATCTCTGAGTGAGTGGATTCTTTAAGACCTGTGGTTCTCAAAGTTTTAGCCTGTATTAAAATTACCTGGAGGGCTTGTTAAAACTTGGTTGCAGGGCTCCACCATCAGAGTTTTGTTTAGTTTTGAATTAAAAATTTTTTAAAAATTGATGTTAGACATAGGAAGACAGGGAGAGAGAAAGATAGAGAAGCATCGATTGGTTGTTCCACTTACTTATGCATTAACTGGTTGATGGTTGTATGTGCCCTGACTCAGGATCCAACCCCAGACCTTGATGTGTGGTGACAAGTTTCTAACCAGCAAGGTTCAACTGAGCGGTCGAATACAAATGGCCAGAGCAGACGCATTTGTCTTGTTTTAGAACTGAGGGGAAAAGGTTTCAGTCATTCACCATTAAGTATGATGTTAGCTGCAAGAAATGTGTTTTTAAAAACCTTATTTCAAAGTGATTATAGATATATAGTAATCTGCGGAAATGGTACAGAGAGGTCTCATGTATTCTTCACCAGTTTTCCCCATGGGTACATCTTATGTAACTATTTTACAATACCCAAACCAGGAGATTCACATTGGTACAAGGTGTGTGTGTAGTCTTCTATCATTTTATCACATGTGTAGATTCATGTGGCCACCTCCACAATCAAAGATACAGAACTATTCCATCTCCACAAAGAACTCTAGGCTGTTGCTTATAGTTATGTTCACCATCCCTAATCCCTGATCCCTGGCAACCATTAATTTGTTTTCCATCTCTACAATTTTATCGTTTTCAGAATGTTATATAAATGGATTCATACAATTTGTTAATTTTTGGCTTCAAGCATATTTTTAATTCAAGTTTTTTCTTTTTTTTAATTTGTTTGTCCTCCCCCCCCCCCCCCCCCGCATTTTTTAATCCTCACCTGAGGATACATGCCTTCATTGTTGTTTTCTGTTTTAGAGTGAGAGAGAGAGGACAGACAGAGAGAGAGAGAGAAACACATTAACATGGAAGAGAAATATCAATTGGCTACTTCCCATACATGCCCCGACTAGGGATTGAACCCGAAACCTAGGCATGTGCCCTGACCGGGAATTGAACCTGCCACCTGTTTTTTTTGCTGTGTGAGACCGCTCCAACCAACTGAGCCACCTGGCCAGGGCAATTTGTTTTTTTAAACATAGCATCCCTTCCTTGTTTTATGAGTGCAGTAACCTTTTAAAAAATATTTTTTATTGATTTCAGAGAGGGAGGAGAGAAATAGAAACATCAATGATGAGAGAGAATCATTGATTGGTTGCCTTCTGCATGCCCTTTACTGAGGATCAAGCCCACAATCTGGGTATGTGCTCTTACTGGATTTGAACTGTGACCTCCTGGTTCATAGGTCGATGCTCAACCACTGAGTTGAGCTGGGCTTACACCGGCTGGGCTGGATGTCTGGTGTGAGCCCAGCTCAACTCAGTGGTTGAGCATCGACCTATGAACCAACTTTTCAAGTGTCTCTGAAAATAGATTTTTATTTTTTAAAAAATCTTTATTGTTGAAAGTATTACATATGTCCCTTTTTCCCCATTGACTCCTTCTATCCTGCCCCCACCCAGGCCTTCACCATCCTATTGTCTGTCCATGGGATATATGTGTGTGTGTGTGTGTGTGTGTGTGTGTGTGTACACATGTATATGTATGTATGTATACACACACACACACACACACACACACACACACACACAAGTTCTTTGGTTGATCACTTCCCACCCACCCACCTGCCCGCCCTTGTCGCTGAGATTCCACAGTCTGTACCATGCTTCTATGTCTCTGGATCTGTTTTGTTCATCAGTTTATTTTGTTCATTAGATTCCACATATGAGTGAGATCATGTGATACTTGTCTTTCTCTGGCTGGCTTATTTCGCTTAGCATAACACACTCTCCAGGTCCCTCCATGCTGTCTCAAAGGGTAAGAGATCCATCTTTTTTACTGCTGCATAGTATTTCATGGTGTAAATGTACCACAGCTTTGCTTTGTTATCCACTCATCTACTGATGGGCACTTGGGCTGTTTCCAGATCTTAGCTATTGCAAATAGTGCTGCTGTGAATATGGGGGTGCATATATTCTTTTTGATTGGTGTTTCAGGTTTCTTAGGATATATTCCTGGAAGTGGGATCTCTGTGTCAAATGGCAGTTCCATTAAAAAAAAAGTTGTTTTTTTTTTTGCCTGCCATAACCATTTTAAAATTTTTGGGGAAATTCCATACTGTTTTCCATAGTGGCCGCACCAGTCTGCATTCCTACAGCAGTGTACTAGGGATCGAACATCCTTGCCAGCACTTGTCGTTTTGATTTGTTGATGATAGTCATTCTGACAGGTTAGAGATGATACCTCCTTGTGGTTTTAATTTGCATCTCTGATGATGAATGACTTTGAGCATTTTTTTCATATGTCTCCTGGCCATCTGTATGTCCACTTTAGAGAAGTGTCTATTTATGCCCTTTGCCCATTTTTCAATTGGATTGTTTATCTTCCTTTTGTTAAGTTGTATGAGTTCCATATATATATTTAATCAATAAAAAATATATAACATATATTTAAAATATTTAAATACATATTATTTAATATAAATAATTTAAATATATATTATTTAAATATATATATTTAAAATATTTTTTATTGATTTCAGAGAGGACCGGAGAGGGAGAGATAGAAACATCAATGAGAAAAACATCATTGATTGGCTGCCTCCTGCACACCCCCTACTGGGAATCAAGCCCACAACCCAGGCATGTGCCCTGACTGGGAATTGAACCATGACCTTCTGGTTCATAGGTCGACATTCAACCACTGAGCTACACCAGCCAGGCCCTAATATATTTTGGTGATTAACTCTGTATCAGATGTATCATTGGCAAATATGTTCCTTCATAAACCTCATACAGTGGGCTCCCTTTTCATTTTGGTTGATGGTTTCTTTTGCTGTGCAGAATCTTTTTATTTTGATGTAGTCCCATTTGTTTACTTTTTCTTTAGTTTCCGTTGCCCTAGGAGAAGTATTGGCAAATATATTGCTACAAGGGATGTCTGAGATTTTGCTGCCTATGGTTTCTTCTAAGATTTTTTTGTTTCATGACTTACATTTAAGTGCTTTATCCATTTTTTGTTTATTCTTGTTTATGGTGTAAGTTGGTGGTCTAGTTTAATTTTTTGGGGTGTACCTGTCCAATTTTCCAAACACTATTTATTTATTTTGGATCTTCACTCAAGGATACTTTTCCATTGATTTTTAGAGAGAGTGGAAGAGAGCGCGAAAGACAGAGAAATATTAATGTGAGAGAAACACATCGATTGGTTGCCTCCTGCATGCGCCCTGACCAGAGCCAGGGCCGGGGAGGAGCCTGCAACCACGGTACGTTCCCTTGATTGGAATCCGAGGGTCGACTCTCTTTTCACTAAACCAAACCTGCTAGGGCCCAAACACCATTTATTGAAGAGACTATCTTGACTCCATTGCATGCTCTTGCCTCCTTTGTGATAATATGCCTAGCCTTGGGTCTTTTTTCATTCTTTGTGCCGTGCACTCATTGGGCCCTTTTTTCTTTCTTTGTCAATCCTCACCAGAGGATATTTTTTTCCATTGATTTTTAGAGGGAGTGCAAGGGAGAGAGGGAGAGAAAGAGAGAGAGAGAGAGAGGGATGGGATGTGAGAGAGACACATCGAGCAGGGCTGGGGATCAAACCTGCAACCCAGGTACATACCCTTGACCAGGATATTTACTTGAGACCCTTTGGTGCTTGGGCTGACACTCTGTCCACTGAACCACACCAGCCAGGGCTCACTGTGCCCTTTTAATGTTATGTTTTCAGAAACTTTCTTGTATTATTTCTCTATTTTCTCTGCTTTACCTCCCCCCAACAATTGGATATTGGACTTTGAAAATGGCTTCTCTAGTCATATTGCATTTTCTGTTCATGCAGTTTTTTGTTGTTGTTCTTTCTCGATTTCCTTAACACTTTCAATGAATTTAAGTTTTTCTGTTATTGAGTTCTTTCTTCTTTTGTTTAATAAAAATATAACTTTTTGTAATAGTATAATTAATGGCAGGTAGGAAATAATTTGCTATTAGGTTATACTACTTGACTTGGTATCAGATCACTTGTTATTTAATTGGGAAGCCATACAAATATCTTGCGATTATCCCCCATTCATACACTTTTACTGGATATCTAATAAAGCAGAGATTATGTGCTCTTTGATAAGACATGAAATGAATTGAATAGGTGCACTTTAAAGGAAAGTATACATGCAGAGAATTGAACACCTAGTTTTGTGAGGTGCTTTTGCTATCGATTATGTAAACTAACAGAATCTTTATGGTATAATTCATAGGATGATTTTTCAGGATTGTCACCATATGAAAGGAAGAGACTGAAGAACATATCAGAAAATGCAAACTTTTTTGCTTCACTTCAGTTGTCTGAGGTATGTGTGGAGTTTCTATTTAAAACCAAGATACCTTTCCTGTTGCCTGTAGTCAGTAAAATATTCACATATCAGGTTTCATAGTGTCAGGTGAGGTTCAGTAAATTAGGAGCAAGTTTTGCACTTAGAAAGAGGTTACCATACTTTATTAATTCCAAGACTTTTCTTTCATTTTAATACTTTTGAAATAAGCATCTTAAAACGATAACTGGCACCTCCTCCCCTCCTCTGGTGGTACGTAAGGTAATGATGGCTTATGAAAAGTTGTCTTGGATTCAAAGAAACGGGGTATGTTTAGTAGTTTTTTTAATGGATAAAGGAGAAGGAGTGATGGGTTGAAGGAGGTGTGGTAGACGAAGGAGAAGACAAGCTTTATAAAAAATAAAATCTTAGTAATGATAGATGGGAGTAAGATTTGTATAGGGAGTGTTAAGGATAAGTGGCTAGATCTATACTAGTATTTTATAATTATTATAATTAAATGTATAATTTACATGGTGTCTTTACACTGGGCGGTAAACTTCTGTGTGTGAGAGAATAACTGTTTAGGAGGATGTGTGATGTTCACCCCAAAATAATAAATTGAATTCTCCAAATACCAGATTCCCAAATAATCAGTATATGTTTGCATCTTGAAGGGAGGGTGAGTTACTATAATTTTATATAACCTAATTATATACGTGTGTCATTAATGACAGTTCATGAGAAATTTAGACAGGATACCTCTAATTTTGATTTTAGTTAACAGAACTTCTGATTTGATTTATTATATAAGTATAACCTATAACTTTTCTAGAAAATATCAAAGTATGATTGCCTTAGTGGAAGTTAAATCTTTTGATTTATAATAATATATTTGATTAAATGTTTATAATCATGTAAACTCATTAGCAACTTGGTTTAAGGCATCAGAATGTCAGTACTTTAGACAGTATTAGATATTTGCTTTTATTATTAATAGTATATTTGTCTCAGGTCTACTACCAAGAGCAGGTATCATATTTTAAGGATCTTTATTTCCTGTATAGATCTTAGTTTATGTGGATATAGTGGCAGATATTTAGTATTTTAAAAGGCAAACTGTGTAGTTATAAGCTATTATACTTTGTATATTTTCAGTCAGCTGCAAGGTTACGTGAAATGATAAAGAAGAGACAGCCTTCTGAATCCAAAAGGTAAAAGATATGATTTATAGTGTCTGCACCATGATATACTGCTGAGATGTTTTATACTTTGAAAAAATGAATCAGCAGAGTAAAATAAGTAAAATCGAAAACTCTGTAATTTAATCTTAATCCTTATATGATTTCTGAGAGAATGCTACCTTTTAATAACTAAAGTTCTCATCCTCATCAAAGGAATACAGAGGAAATAGAATCTTGAAAACTGAATTTTATTTCTATTTAATACTGTTGCTATTAGTGGAGGGAAATCTTTTACTTTCACTAAATTTTCTATTTTTGCCTAGAAAACTATTATTCTTTTTTCCCCCTTTTAATGTAATTTATTGGGGTAACATTGGTTAATAAAATTATATAATTTCAGGTATACAATTCTATACATCATCAGTATATTGTATTTTGTGTTTACCACCCCATGTCAAGTCACCTTCCATTACCATTTATTCCCCTTGTCCCCTCTTCTACTTCCCCTCACTGAAAACTGTTTTTCTTAAAGATTCTTCTACTTTCTTTTAACTTTTCTGGCTGTCTTTTTGTGTTTTCTTTTACATTACTAGAATTGATTTCAGAGAGGAAGGTAGAGGGAAGAGAGAGAGAGAAACATCAATGGTGAGAATCATTGATCAGCTGCCTCCTGCACGCCCCCTCCTGGGGATGGAACCCGCAACCTGGGCATGTGCCCTTGACTGGAATTGAACCAGGGACCTTTCAGTCCACAGGCTAACGCTCTATCCAAATGAGTCAAACCAGCTAGGGCTTTATCTCATTTAATTCTGATAACAACCAAATGTTGGAGGTAATATATCTATTTTGCTAGATAGAGAACAGGCTCAAAGAGGTAAAGTAATTTGCTTAAGGTTAAAATAGCTCAGAAGTGGAAGTTTCAGGATCTGAGTTCCAGGATACCTTAGCTTAAGTTCTATCTACTGCATTTTAGCAGTGCTTATGTATAAGTGAAGAAACTAAAAATCTTGGTATCATTAGATCATTTGTTTAGTGCTAAGGGTAATGAAATATAGCCTCACTTTAATTGGTTTTTAATTTTTTTTAAATTTATTGATTTTAGAGAGAGGAGGGGGTGGAGAGAGAGAGAAATCAATTTGTTATCTCACTTATTGGTTGCTTCTGGTATGTGCCCTGACCGAGGATCCAATCCATAACTTTGGCATATCAGAACGATGCTCTAACCATCTGAGCTGCCAGGCCCAGGGCCTTGGTTTGATTTTAATAAGGTCAATTAACTTCAGAAAAGCTAAACTTAATTATGGCCATATATTTGCGATGTGTAATGTTAGAAGAGGAACGTTATTAACCCTACAAAGCAGTAGCACTGGTTATGTTGCCAGCTGATTAATAGCTTTATGTTTGCATATTTTTTATTAGTAAAGATTGGTGATTTGTTCCCAAATTCATTCTTAGGCGACTTTATTGTTATTTTCAATGTGCATGAATCTGTGCACTGGGCCTCTAGTATTTATATATTTTAAAATTCATTCATGTTGATATGTACAGCTTTATTTCACTAATCATGTTGCTGAATGAATGTACTATACACACCCATGTGCAGGTTTTGTGTAGATTCTCACGGAGTTTTTAACGCCCAGACTTGTCCATACTGAGCCTCCAGCAGTTGGTCAGTTACAGTTTAGGTTTTTCTGGTGGTTCAGGCACTGGTTTCCCTGGTGGCTTTCATTCCTGAGTCTCTGTTCCAGTAAGCCATGAGTCCTTATTGGCCAATATTGGGGTCAGTGGTTTTACTGTGTCCTTGCCACTCTTTTTAAAGTTTTTTTAAAAAAATATATTTTATTGATTTTTTTTACAGAGAGGAAGGGAGAGGGATAGAGAGTCAGAAACATCGATGAGAGAGAAACATCGATCAGCTGCCTCCTGCACAACCTCTACTGGGGATGTGCCCGCAACCAAGGTACATGCCCTTGACCGGAATCGAACCTGGGACCCTTGAGTCCACAGGCCGACACTCTAACCACTGAGCCAAACCAGTTAGGGCTGTCCTTGCCACTCTTAAGGATCCTAGAAAAGTTGCTGATTTTTCTGTCCACCTTTAAAAAAATTTTTAAATTCTTTATTGTTGAAAGTATTAAACATGTCTCCTCCCGCCCACCCCCCCCCACCCACATAGACCTCTCCCTGGCTGCTCCCACCCCTCAGAGTGGTGACTTTCAAGCTCTCTACATGTGGAATCAGAAATTGGAAGTTCTGAACTACTATTTTAAAATGAAAAATAGGCCCTAGCTGGTTTGGCTCAGTGGATAGAGTGTCGGCCTGTGGACTGAAGGGTCCCAGGTTCAATTCCAGTCAAGGGCACATGCCCGGATTGCAGGCTCAATTCCCAGTGTGGGGCATTCAGGAGGCAGCTGATCAATGATTCTCTATCATCATTGATGTTTCTATCTCTTCCCTCTCCCTTCTTCTCTGAAATCAATAAAAATATATTAAAAAATAATAATAAAAATGAAAAAAAATAGTGCATTAAAACATAGGGTATATATAGAGTGGGGCAAAAATAGGTCAACAGTTGTTTGTATGGAAATAATTCAATAATACATAAGTAATAAGAATAAACTTTCACATACTCACAACTGTAAATCTACTTTGCCCCACCCTGTATATGATTTTTAAAAAGTAAACTATATGGAAGGGAATATAATGAAATGTTTAAGTCTCTTTCCCATCCTAGATCTTAGTTCTCCAGGTCTTCTCCCTAGAGGAAATCACTCTTAAAAGGTTCATGGATATTCTTCAGTAGGTGATCTCAGCATGTACAAATGTATGTGTATATGTAACCTTTTTGTAAAAAATAATATTTAATATGCACTGGACTTTGTTTTTGCTTCCTTCTTATGAGTTCATTTCATATTAACATAATATTGCATTCTTTATTATGGCTACAAATTATTCTGTTTGATATGTATGTCATAATTTATTTAGCACCCTTCATTTCCCCATGATGAACATTTATGATGCTTTCAGAGGGTTAATTAAAATCAGTATAGCCATGTACATATTGCAGTGTGTAACTATATCCATGAGATACATTCCTAGAACTTATCCCCTTAATATTAGTAAATTCATGTAACTTTTATGAGTATAACATGAGTTTTTTCCACTTCTTTAGGAAGAAGCCTAAGAAGAGAGAAAATGGGATTGGATGTAGAAGATCAATGCGATTACTAAATGTAGATCCTTTAGGAGTTTTATTACCGGAAACCCCAACCCAGCCAACAGTAGTAGAAGATGAAAATGTAAGCAAGAGTGTAAATACAATATATTAACTCAACAAAATACTGAAAATGTTGAAGTGTTTGAAATTAGACTAAAAGGTCACTAAATTATGTTTAATTTGTATTTATTAATTTGGTACTTGACTGTTGAATGGTTTAATGCAGCAGTTTTCAACCAGTGTGCCCAAAGAATTTTTAAAACATGCAATCCCTGACTATTTAGTTAGGGGCACTGATCTCTTTTGCTTTACATTGTCAGATAAAATGATAACAGCTGTCCGTTTGAATGAATCAGAATTATACCTATTTTTTTTTTTTTTTGTCAGATCGGCCAAAAATATGTTTTTTTGGTGTGCTGCAGAATTTTAATAATTAGTTTATGTGTGCCATGAGATGAAAAAGATTGAAAATTGCTGGTTTAATGACTAAGATTTCTAAGTCATTCCTCGGTTGGATTCTGTATCTCTGCTGGTTTACCTGCTATGGAATTGTGGGTAAATTAGTTAACCTTTTTGAGTCCTGGTTTTCCCAATTTTTAAATGGCAACAATAATAGAAACCTCAATAGAGTGTTGTGAGGGTTAATTGAAATAGTTTCTATAAAGATCCTTACATTTTATTAGGGCTTAGTAAGTAATCAATAAATGGTAGTTATTAATATTATTAATAAATAATATGTGTTAATAGTAATGGAGTTTTTAGCTATAGTTTAATTTTATGCTGTCTGGGTGGAAAGAGTCTTATTTACCAAACTAGTGGCCTGGTGCACGAAATTTGTGCACGGGGGGGGGGGGAGGGGGGTGTCCCTCAGCCGCCTGTGCCTTCTCCAACCTGGGACCCCTAGGAGGATGTCCAGCTGCCACTTCCTGTGGGATTGGGCCTAAACCGGCAGTCGAACATACCTCTCATAATCCGGGACTGCTGGCTCCTAACTGCTCCCATGCCTGCCTGCCTGATCGCCCATAACCACTCTGCCTGCTGGCCTGGTCACCCCCAACTGCCCACCCCCGCCGGACTGATTGCACCCAGTTGCCCCCTCCTGCTGGCCTGATCGCCCCCAATTGCCCTCCTGCCAGCCAGCTCGCTCCTGAATTGCCCCCCCCCCCCCCGCCCGCTGGCCTGCTCGCCCCCAACTGCCCCAGCCTGCTTGTTCCCAACAGCCCCCTTACTGGTCTGCTCCCCACTGACTGCCCCCCCGCCAGCCTGGTCGCCTCCAACTGCCCTCCCCTGCAGGCCTGGTCTCCCCTAACTGTCCTCCCCTGCAAGCCTGGTGGCCCCTAACTGCCCTTCACTGCAGGCCTGGTCGCCCCTAATGCCCTCCCCTGCAGGCCTGGATGCCCCGTACTACCCTCCCCTGCTGGCCTGGTCACCCCTAACTGCCCTCCCCCGCCAGCCTGGTTGCCCCTAAATGTCCTCCCCTGCAGGCCTGGTCGCCCCCAACTGCCCTCCTCTGCAGGCTTGGTTGCCCCCAACTATCCTCCCCTGCAGGCCTGGATGCCCTCAACTGCCCTCCCCTGCTGGCCCGGTCACCCCGGACTGCCCTCCCCTGCCGGCCTGGTCGCCCCTAAATGCCCTCGCCTGCTGGCCTGATCGCCCACAACTACCCTCCCCTGCCAGCTATCTTTGACCACATGGGGGCAGCCATCTTATGCAAGGGCGTGAGGGTCAATTTGCATATCACCTCTTTATTATATAAGATTATTATCTAAATTAGATTTTAATCTTAAATAATTTTAGTCTAAATAATTATATTTTTTATTCAAGAGCACCTACTATTTTTAACACTATATCTCTAAGTGTTTAATTATAATTTGGAAGATAACACTAATTAGGCTCATGCTTTGGAAGCGAATTGCAAATTAAGCTACTATGGAAAGAGTAGCTTTCAAAATTTTTTGAAGCCTCCACTCAAAATAAGAAATATATTTACATTGAACTCATTACACACACACACGCACCCATGCATACACACGCACGCACACACACAGCCCTAAAACAAAACTTGTGAAATGATACTTACCCTTACTACATGTGATGCACTTTTGTATTTTCTATTCTACTCTTTTTTCCCCCCATATTCTATTCTTATTCACTAAAACACATTGCTGGTTGTGACATTAAAGTGATTTCATGATCCATGGGTTACAATCTCTTTGAAAGACACTGGCATAGAAAAATAACTTGGATTAATGAAATTGAACTGTCTGAATCAACTCTCATAACCAGTTATTGGCAGTGGAACTTTGGGTAAGTTAACTCCTTTAAGTTTCATTCCAGTGTTTTTAAAATGTGATATCTCCTTTACTGGATTGAGATGATTAAAAGATAATGCATTTTATTACTTACAGGATACATGACATTCATTCATGGAGCAACTATTTTTGAATGCTAATGATGTGTCACCGCTATTTTTGGTATTGAAAATAAAGTAGTGAAAAATCTCAAGCCTCCATTCTTGGGCAAGGCGACAATCAACTCTTATATGTTTTTATTTTTTTGTAACAGCCTTTGTTACCTCCTGGGCCTTTAGAAATGACTCCTGAAAATCGAGATGATAACAGTGAACTATTTAAAGGATTTCTACGGACTTGGGCAGAAGTGAACAAGGTATCAGTTGGGAAGACTTACATAAGTTTTTAGAATCATTTGTTAGTGAAAATTCAGTACATATATTAACTTAATACTTTGGTCTCTCCCATTGTTTCAGACAAGTAGTAAGAATACTGAGAAGGGGTTATCGAGCCTTAAAAGGTCAGTTAAAATTCCTGGTCTTTATTTACATTTTATGAGAGCTTTAAATTATAAAGACTGTAAAACTGGAAATTTTGAAAATGAGGTGAAAATTTTACCCATAATATTTCCTAACAACTATTGATTTAAAAAAATATGTATTTTATTGTTTTTTTACAGAGAGGAATGGAGAGGGAGAGAGAGTTAGAAACATTGATGAGAGAGAAACATCGATCAGCTGCCTCCTGCACGCCCCCTACTGGGGATGTGCCAGCAACCAAGGTACATGCCCTTGATGGGGATCGAGCTTGGGACCCTTGAGTCTGCAGGCCGACGCTCTATCCACTGAGCCAAACTGGTTAGGGCTGATTTTGTGTATTTCCTTTAAAGTGTTGCCATATGCAAGACCTAGGAAATAAGCTTCATGAATATATTTGTCTCAATTCCCAGAATAGTGCCTGGCACATAGTGTATATTCATTTGAATGACTGAATCCACAAACATTTTTACTCTGTGTTCTTTTATTTTTTTTTAATTGAATTTATTGGGGTGATATTGGTTTGTCATGTTCTAATGTTTATACAATCTTGCATTATGCTTTTTCATTAGCATTGTGGTTGAACGTTACTAGAGTCTTTAAATTTTTTTTTTTTAAATATATTTTACTGATTTTTTACAGAGAGGAAGGGAGAGAGATAGAGAGTTAGAAACATCTATCAGCTGCCTCCTGCACACTCACCACTGGGGACGTGCCCGCAACCAAGGTACATGCCCTTGACTGGAACCAAACCTGGGACCCTTGAGTCCACAGGCCAACGCCCCATCCACTGAGCCAAACCGGTTAGGGCGAGTCTTTAAATTTTTTAATAATTGCAGAATATTTTATTGAGTAGGTGGAATTTACTTAACCTTCTCTTACCCTCCTGGTATTTGGAGTTGTTTTCTATTTAGTTTTGTGTGCTTGTATGTGTGCATGTGTTTGTTGAAGTATATTGTATATGTATGATAGTAGATTATTTCCTTAGGATAGATTCCAGAAGTGATATTAATGCGTCAGATATTATGGGCATATTTATAGCTTTTAGTACACATTGCTGAATTGTTTTTCAAAATAATTTTTCTTTTGAAAATCTTATATGAATTTACTCTGCCACTAGCAATATATATATGAATGTATATTGTTTAACTGTAGCCTACTAGCTTTTTGTAAGTAAAGAATAGTACCTCATTATTTACTTAGATTTCTTTGGTTGAATAGTGTCAGGAGTTTGAGTATTTCCCCACATTTGTTTACTAATGGTGTGTGTTTTTCTTTTGTGTCATCTTTTTACTTATTTTGTCAATGTCTAAAATATAACTTTAATTTTCTCAGCTACAAAGCCAATTTAAGTGGCATGGTCATTAGTGAAGATACTGTTTGTAAAGTTACCAAAGGTTCAGTATTCTCTATGGCTCTTCATCCATCAGAAATTAGAACTTTGGTGGCAGCTGGGGCCAGATCTGGGCAAGTTGGACTTTGGGATTTGGTAAGTTATTAATATTTTGAAGATATAAAGTTTGACTAAAGTAAATAGTCTGCAAGAAAATAGCCTAGAACTGTATGTTTATAGGTGTTACTTATTTATAGTTTTGTGCTTTGTGACTCCAAATTTTAGAAATCTGAGAAATTTAAATTTGCTTTGTGGAACTTGAACATTTTTAGCTTGAATATCGTTAGTCATCTGGGCATAAATTGACTGCCAAGAAATTTTATTATAACTTTGTATACATGAAAAGATCACACAAAATTCTTATTTTTTCTAATTATGTTTAAAATACAGTTTCTCAGACTTATAGATACAAAGAACATTTTGACTGTTGCTAGATGGAAGGGGAATTGAGGGGATGGGTGACAAAGGTGAAGGGATTAAGAAGTAAAATTGGTTGTTACAGAATAGTCACAGGAATGTAAAGTACAGCATAGGGAATATAGTCAGTAATATTCTAATAACTATGTATGGTGTTAGATGGCTGTGAGATTTATCGGGATAATCAGTACGTTATGTAATGTCTAATCACTGGGGTGTACACGTGAAACTAATATAACAATATATGTCAACTGTAATTGAAAAATAAAAATGATTTTGGTGTTGTGTCTAAGAAATCTTTGTCTAGGTCAAAATCTTGAAGATTTTCTCCTGTTCCCCTCCCCACTCCCCCAAACTTCTGTAGTTATAGCGTTCATGTTTAGTTTGCTGATCTATCTTGAGTTATTTTTTTGTTTGTGTGAGGTAAGGGCCCAAGTTTATCTTTTTTTTCTTTATTGATTAAGGTATTACATATGTGTCCTTATCCAAGTTTATCTTTTTGTATGTGAATATCCAGTTGTCCCAGTACTATTTGTTGAAAAGACAATACTTTCCCCATTGAATTGCCTTGACACTCCCTTGTTTTTTATTTTGTTTTATTGATTTGAGAGAGAGAGAAACATTGATTTATTGTTCCACTTATTTATGCATTCATTGGTTGATCCTTCACTTGATCTTAGCCAAAAGGCGGAGAAGAGAGCATTGGTTGATTCTCAGATATTTCCAGACCAGGGACTGAACCCTCAATCTTGGTGTATCGGGATGACACTCTAACCAACTGAGCTACACAGCCAGGGCTCTTAATTTTTTCTCCTGATTTTCTGTCAGTTTTGTAGTCTCACCTAGGATCCAAAGTTCAGTTAGCCTTTATTCAGTCACCCATCCACCCACACACTGAGTATTTTGTGTGAAGTGTTACTCTAGTACTCCCCCACCGGTAGACATTTGTGAGCAAAGACTGTCTCTGTCCACGTAGAGTTTAGAATTTAGTAGCAAGAGCAGGATGAATGAGATTATTATCAACTGTGTAATTTCATCTTTGGTAAGTGGATTATACACTGATTTATGTCATGAAGGAAAAGTAGTGTTTTGAAAACCCATAACGGGGACTGGCCTAATTTGCACGACCAGGGAAGGCTTCCCTGAGGAAGTGAGAACTGAGTTGAGATTTGAAAGCTAAGTAGTAGGAGTAAGCCAAGTAAAGAAAAGGGAAAGAGTGTTTCAGACCAGGGAACAGCATGTCAAGGACCTTAAGCAGGAGGTGCTTACTTGATGCATTCCAGGGCCCTGTGAGAATGCCTGTGTGGCTGCAGCATAGACAGCAAAGCATGAACAAAGGCGATGAATGGACTAGGAGGAAGCTGTAGATGTGGGCAGAAGGCTGATGTATATCTTTATAATTTTTGTTAAGAATTTTGTTTTTATCCTAAAAGCAACTGGAAACCATTGAAGAATTTTAGGCTGGTTGTTCCCTTTATTCCTTATGTAAAGTCCTTTAATGTTTTTGCCCCTTTATTTCCATTCTTTCTGCCAACATGTTGGGCCAGGGCCCCATCTCCTTTTTTGGGATTACCATAATCGTCTTAACTGGTGCTTGTACTTCCAGCTTTCCTATACCAATCCAGTGTGCACAGATAGTCACAGGCTCAAAACAAACTGGTTTTAGACTCATTTAGGTTTAAAGTAGGCTCATTCTTAGCCTGGGGTATTTCGTTTAAAATGGGGGATTGGAATTTTTTCATAAAATGAACAAAATATAGTCAAATCAGAAAAAAAATTACTTAAAACAATAAGGAAGAAATATAACTTAAAAACTACTTACCAGGACAGAAACAAATTCTGTAGCCGAGATGATAGGAAGCACAGTATGATTTAGCTTCTACCCTGAAAATCCGTTCTGGTGAATTGACCACACCCTGAGATTTTCACCTATAGTCTCAAAACTAGAGAGAAGCACATTGAGGGGATATTTAGATTTTTTCCTCTTTTGAGTGAGGAATAAGGAAAGGCTGCTGGGGGAAAATGGGAAAAAAGAGGGAGTGAGAAAAGTGACTAGTAGAAGGGGTGTGTGTGATTGTAATTTTTCCTTTTTAAAAATTGTTTATTTTAGCCCTAACCAGTTTGGCTCAGTGGATAGAGCGTTGGCCTGCGGACTCAAGAGTCCTAGGTTCGATTCCGGTCAAGGGCATGTACCTTGGTTGCGGGCACATCCCGAGTAGGGAGTGTGCAGGAGGCAGCTGATCAATGTTTCTCTCTCATCGATGTTTCTAGCTCTCTAATCCTCTCCCTTCCTCTATGTAAAAAAATCAATAAAATATATTTTAAAAAATTTGTTTATTTAAAAATTTTAAATAAAAAAGAAAACAAAAATGGAGGACTGTTTTAGAGCAGATTCAACCAGATTTGGAGATGATAGTTGCTTCATAGCATGATGCATGGCATAGAATATAACTTGTCAAATCAGAAAGTGATGATTTACTAGTAGGAGTTGCTAATCTAGTTGTGGAAAAGATAATCCCCCTTTTATTGAATTTATTGGAGTGACATTGGTTAATAAAATTTTATAGGTTTTACGTGTACAGTTTTATAATACATCATCTGTATATTACATTGTATGTTCACAACACCAAGTCAGGTCTCCTTCCTTCACCATTTATTACCCCCCGAGTACCTTCTGCCTCTCCCACCCCCTTTTATATCTGATAATCATTATACTGTTGTCTGTGTCTGTGAGTTGTTTTTTCTTAATCCTTTCACCTATTTTACCAATCCCCACACCCCCCATTCCCTCTAACAGCTGTCAGTCTGTTCTCTATCTATGAGTTTGTTTCTATTTTGTTAGTTTATTTTTTTAAATATATATTTTATTGATTTTTTTACAGAGAGGAAGGGAGAAGGATAGAGAGTTAGAAACATCGATCAGCTGCCTCCTGCACACTCCCTACTGCGGGTATGTGCCCACAACCAAGGTACATGCCCTTGACTGGAATCGAACCTGGGACCCCTGAGTCTGCAGGCCGATCCACTGAGCCAAACCGGTCAGGGCAGTTAGTTTATTGTTTTCATTAGATTCCACATATATCTGAATTCATATGGAACTTGTCTTTCTCTGACTGGCTCATTTCACTTAGCATAATGCTCTCTAGGTCCATCCATACTGTTGCAAAGGGTAAGATTTCCTTCTGGTCCCCCCCCAACTCCCCTTTTTATGTCTGAGTAGTATTCCATTGTGTAAAATACTACAGCTTTTTAAAAATATATATATCTTTATTGATTTTAGAGAGAAAGGGAGAGGGAGATAGAAACATCAATGATGAGAGAGAATCATTGATTGGCTGCCTCCTGCACTCCCCCTCCTGGGGATCAAGCTCCCAACCCAGGCATGTTCCCTGACAGAGAATAGAACTGTGACCTCCTGGTTTATAGGTTGACGTTCAACCACTGAGCCACACTGGCCAGGCTGTACCACAGCTTTTTTATTCATTCATCTACTGATGGACACTTGGGCTGCTTCCAATTCTTGCATATTTTTGTACATAGTAATATTAATGTGGAAATTAAAAATCATGCATTTTCATCGTCTACTTAGGGAGTAAAATATTTCTAAAACTCTTATTTTGTTCCAGGACTAAATACCTTGCAAAAATTATTCTGAGAATGCTATATGTGCTTATATTATATAGCACTATACTTAATGAAGCAAAGTGGTAACGGTATTGATACTGTTTTTGGTAGTAAGGAATAATACTGAGTGGATTTCTTATTTCTTGATGATTTTATGAACTGACGTCATAATGAGCAGTAATTTTTTCTCTCTGTATAATAAAAAAAACTACCTAGTTGCAAAAAGCTAGAAACGTGAAATAAATGTGACTTATTGTTGAATTGAAAATTAGAGAAAAAAGTAGCTTAGTGACAGATAAAGTTTCTAGTTCTGACTTTCTGAGTGGGATGTGGTGAGTATAATGATAGACTAAGAAAAGACTGAATATAATACAGATGCAAATAGTATAATGACATAATGACAGAAAATATTACTACTTTTCATTAGTTTTTGTTTTTCCTTTCCCCAACTTTCTTCCAGACTCACCAACCAAAAGAAGATGGAGTTTATGTTTTTCAACCCCATAGTCAGCCAGTTAGCTGTCTTTACTTCTCACCTGCCAATCCAGCTCATATATTGTCCCTGAGCTATGATGGCACATTACGCTGTGGGGATTTCTCCAAGGCTGTTTTTGAGGAGGTAAATGTTAATGTGTTTACATATTGTCTCAGGTGATATTCTGGATTCTTTATGAAATGACACATGAATCATTATTACATCAGTTAGTTTGGGTAAGGTAGTAGCGACTTTAGAACTATGCTGCTTAAGTCCCAAACCATGTATTACTACTTGTGTGACTTTGGCAAGTTACTTAACCTGTGCCTCAGTTTCCTTAGTTGTAAAATAGGATAGTACCTTATAGAGTTGTTATGAGGATTAATGCAGATGAGTTAATGCAGATAGAGTACTTAGAAGAGAGTTGTGAAATCAAAATACAATCTAATTTTAGAATATTTTCTTTTTTTTTTTACAAGATGAAATAAACTTTACTTTTAAAACAGTTTTAGATTTATAGAAAAATTGCAAAGATAGTACAGAGTTCCCATACCCCTGTATCCAGTTTCTCCAATTATTAGCATCTTAATTAGTATGCCACATTTGTTGTAATTAATGAGCCAATATGAATAATGAACTAACTTCCATATTTTACTCAGAATTTATTTAGTTTTTATTTAATGTCCTTATTCTGTTCTAGGATCCCATCTCAACATTATATTTAGTCTTCATGTCTCCGGTTCCTCTTGGCTGTGACAGTTTCTCAGACTTTGCTTATTTGTATGTCCTTGAGTTTTGAGGAGTACTGGTCAATTACTTTGAGAAATGTTTTATTCTTTCCCTTTCACCCCCATGATTAGACTGGGTTATGGGTTTTGGGGAGGAAGTAGAATATTTTCATCACCCCTAAAATAAACCCCTTGATCATTAGTAGATACTCCCAATTTCCCCTTCCCCCGCCCTAGACAGCCACTAATCTAGTCTATGTCTTAATAGATTTACCCGTCTGGACATTTCATATAAATGGAGTCATACAGTTTGTACTTTTTTTGTGACTGGCTTCTTTTACTTAGCAAAATGTTTTCAAAGTTCATCCATGTTGTAGAATGTGTTGGTACTTAGTCCCTTTTTATGGCTGACTAATCTTCCATTGTATGGCTATAGCAGATTTTACTCATCCATTTGTTAGTTGACAAACATTTGGGTTGTTTTCATTTTTTACTGTTGTGAATAATGACACTATAGACATTAATGTACAAGTTTTGTGTGGGCATAGGCTTCCCTTTCTTTTGAGTGTATACCCAGGGCTAGGTCATATGGTAACTCTATGTTCAAATTTTGAGGAACTGCCAAACTGTTTTCCAAATTGGCTTTACCATTTTACGTATTTATCGGCAATGTGTGAAGGGTTCTAATGTCTTTACATCCTTGCCAACACTTGTTATTGTTGGTGAGTATAGCCATCCTAGTGGGTATGAAGTGGTATCTCATTGTGGTTTTGATTTTTGTTTCCCTAATGATTAATGATGCTAAGCATCTTTTTATCTGTTTATCTGGCCATTTGCATTTCTTTAGAAAAATGTCTATTTGGATCATTTATCTATCTTTTTAGTATGTATTGAGTTTTATATAACAACTAGAGGCCTGGTGCACAAAATTTGTGCATGGGGTGTGTGTGTGTCCCTCAGCCCAGCCTGCTCCCTCTCCAATATGGGACCCCTCGAGGGATGTCCGACTGCCCGTTTAGGCCCGATCCCAGTAGGATCCCAGTAGGATCGGGCCTAAAGGGGCAGTCGGACATCCCTCTCACAATCCAGGACTGCTGGCTCCCAACTGCTTGCCTGCCTGCCTTCCTGATTGCCCCTAACTGCTTCTGTCTGCCAGCCTAATCACCCAACCACTCCCCTGCCAGCCTGATTGATGCCTAACTGCTCCCCTGCCAGCCTGTTTGCCCCTAACTGCCCTCCCCTGCCAGCCTGGTCCCCCCCAACTGCCCTTCCCTGCAGGCCTGGTCCCCCCCAACTTTCCTCTCCTGCAGGCCTGGTTCCCCGCAGCTGCTCTCCCCTGCAGTCGTGGGTCCCCCCAAACTGCCCTTCCCTTCAGGCCCAGTTGCCCCCAACTTCCCTCCTCTGCCAGCCTGGTCACCCCTAACTGCCCTCCCCTGCAGGCTTGATCACCCCCAACTGCCCTCCCTTGTAGACCTGGTCCATCCCAACTTCCCTCCCCTGTTGGCCATCTTGTGGCAGCCATCTTGTGTCTACATAGGGGCAGCCATCTTGTGTGTTGGCGTGATAGTCAATTTGCATATTACTTTTTTATTAGCTAGGACTAGAGGCCCGGTGCACGAAATTCATGCACAGGTGTGTGTGTGTGTCCGTCAGCCCAGCCTGCACCCTCTCCAATATGGGACCCCTCGAGGGATGTCCGATTGCCCGTTTAGGCCCGATCTCCCTGCAACTGCTCTCCCCTGCAGGCCTGATCCCTCCCAACTGCCCTCCCCTGCTGGCCTGATCGCCCACAACTGCCCTCCCTTGCAGACCTGGTCCCTCCCAACTGCCCTCCCCTGCTGGCCATCTTGTGGTGGCCATCTTTGACTACATGGGGCCACCCATCTTGTGTTTTGGAGTGATGGTCAATTTGCATATTACTCTTTTATTAGATAGGATTCTTCTACTTATTTTTTTTTGTCAGGTTTACTGAGGTATAAGTTACATATAATAAAATTTATGTGTGCAGTTATATGAGTTTTGGCAAATTGTATACACCTGTGTAACTACCACCACAGTCAAGATACAGAAAATTTCCATCACTCAAAAAATTTACCTCGTGACCCTTTGTAGTCAGTCTCCTCTTCCTTCCGGAAGTCCCTTCATTGTGTACTTAGGGAGTAAAATATTTGATGTATCTTCCTCAGCTGTCATATTGGTGGATAACCACTGTTATGATTACTGTCCCAGTAATTTTGCCTGTAACAGAATGTCAAGTAAATGGAATCATTCAGTATATAGCTTTTTGTGTTTGGTTTATTTCACCTAGCACAATGCCTTTTTTTTTTTTATTGATTAAGGTATTACATATGTGTCCTTATCCCCCATTAGCCCCCCACTCCCCCACTCATGCTCTCACCCCCCTGGTAGCACAATGCTTTTAAGATCCTATATAATAGCCCTGACTGGTTTGGCTCAGTGGATAGAGCGTCGGCCTGCAGACTGAAGGGTCCCAGGTTCGATTCTGGTCGGGGGCATGTACCTTGGCTGCCGGCACATCCCCGGTATGGAGTGTGCAGGAGGCAGCTGATCAATGTTTTTCTCTCATCGATGTTTCTAGCTCTCTATCCCTCTCTCTTCCTCTCTGTAAAAAATCAATAAAATATACTTAAAAAAAAGATCCTATGTAATAAAGAGGTAATATGCAAATTGACCACCACTCCAACACACAAGATGGCCGCTCCCATGTGGTCAAATATGGACGCCCCCATGTGGACACAAGATGGCTGCCACAGATGGCCTGCAAGGGAGGGCAGTTGGGGGCGATCAGGCCTACAGGGAAGGGCAGTTGGGGGGGACCCAGGCCTGCAGGAGAGGACAATTGGGGGAAACGAGGCCAGCAGGGGAGAGCAGTTAGGGGCAACTGGGCCGGCCGGGCTGGCAGGGGAAGGCAGTTGGGGGGACCAGGCCTGCAGGGGAGGGCAGTTAGGGGTGACCAGGCCTGTATGGGAGGGCAGTTGGGGGCAACCAGGCTGGCAAGGGAGGGCAGTTGGGGGCAACCAGGCCTGCAGGGAAGGACAGTTGGGGGCGACCAGGCCTGCAGGGGAGGACAGTTGGGGGCAACCAGGCTGGCAAGGGAGGACAGTTAGGGGTGACCAGGATGGCAATGGAGGGCAGTTAGGGGTTACCAGGCCTGCAGGGGAGGGCAGTTGGGGGCGACCAGGATGGCAAGGGAGGGCAGTTAGGGGTGACCGGGTCAGCAGTGGGGGGCAGTTAAGGGCAATCGGGCCAGTAGGGGAGCAGTTAGGCATCGATCAGGCTGGCAGGCAGAAGTGGTTAGGGGCAATCAGGCAGGCAGGCAGGTGAGTGGTTGGGAGCCAGCAGTCCTGGATTGTGAGAGGGATCCCGGATTGGAGAGGGTGCAGGCTGGGCTGAGGGACACACAACCCCCCATGGACAAATTTCGTGCACCAGGCCTCTAGTTCATCCATAATGTTGCATGTTAGTACTCTGTTTCTCATACTACTGATTAAACAATCATCTTGTGTTAGGCATTAACTTGAGTGTGCTTTTTATACATTATTAAGCCTTATAATACCTCATGAAATAGTAGGTAATGTTATCCCCCACTTAACAGTTGAAAAAACTGAGGTAAAGAGGTTTATTAGCTTGCTCAAGGACATAAATGGCAGAAGTAGAATTTGCACTTGGGTCTGTCTGACTCCAAAGCCTCACTCTGTACTTAACCATTTTAATATATTGACTGAATACTTCAAGTTTCATTTGTGTATACTGGGCTTATTTGGGTGTATGGTGGTTGGGATGCCTGTGGTATATTAATTTGTTAATCTTAGTTTATAATAATACTTATTAAAACCTAAAATCAGCAACAGTTCATGATTCAACAATAGGAACTGTGTTCATCCTCTCTTACTTGAGCACTCACACATTCTACAACATTTATTTTTTACTTCTTACTAGAGGTCCAGGGCATGAAATTTGTGCACTTGGGGGTGGTGGTGGGTGGTGACTCAGCCCAGCCTGCACCCTCTCGCAGTCCGGGAGCCCTCAGACTGCAAGACTCCTGTGTTGAGCGTCTACCCACTGGTGGTCAGTGCGCGTTATAGCGACCTGTCGTTTCGCCATCTGGCTAAATGTGAGAGGGTGCAGGCCAGGCCAAGCGACCCCACTGGTGCACGATGGAGGCTGGGGAGGAATGTGGGAGGTTGGCCAGCTGGGGAGGGACTGCGGGAGGGCTCCAGGGTATCTCCAGCTCATTTCACTCAATCCCCATCAGCCGGGCCCCAGCAGCAAGCTAACCTGCCGGTCGGAGCATCTTCCCCCTGGTGGTCAGTGCATTCATAGTGATTGGTCGACTGTCTGCCCCCTGGTGGTTAGTGCATGTCATAGCGAGCGGTTGAGTGGCCTTAGCATATCATTAGCACATTATGCTTTGATTGGTTGAACTGGACGAACAGACACTTAGCATATTAGGCTTTTATTATATAGGATGTGTGTGAACCCTGAATCCAAAGTGATAGTATTGTGATTCATAAGTTTAAAAAAAACAACACATGTTCATGATAAAATATTTACTGTAAATAGGATATGAAAGCAATTCTGACATTCCCTCATTCTCTCATCCCTGTATTTGTTTGGTATATTTTCAGAACTGTACACATATACTTACAAGCATATAGATATACACTTTTTTCTTTGCATTAATGGACTCATACTATATACATTCTTTTTTGCAACTTGTTTTTTCATTTACTAGTATATCTTGGATAGTTTGTAGTACAGATCTACGCCTTTCTTTTTTTAGCATTAAACAGTATTTCAAAGTAGACATGTACCATCATTTATTTAAGCATATCTCTTTTTAAAAAAATATTTTTATTGATTTCAGAGAGAAAGGGTGAGGGAGAGAGAGATAGAAACATCAACGATGAGAGAGAATCATTGATTGGCTGCTTCCTGCATGCCCCCTCCTGGGGATTTAGCCTGCAACCCAGGCAGGTGCCCTTGTCCAGAACGAACCTGGGACCCTTCAGTCCGTAGACGTATGCTCTATCCACCGAGCCAAACCAGCTAGGGCCATATCTCTTGATGGACATTTAGATTGTCTCAATTTTTTTTTTAATTTTAAATCCTCACCCAAGGACATGTCCATTGATTTTAGCACGAGAGGAAGGGAGGGAGGGAAAAGGAAGGGAGAGAGAGAAAAAGAGAAAGAACCATCAGTGTAAGAGAGAAATATTGACCAGTTGCCTACTGCACGTGCCCCAACCAGGGATCAAACCTGCAACCTATGTATGTGCCCTGACAAGGAATTGAACCCACAACCTTTTGGTGTATAGGACACTACTCCAACCAAGTGAGCCACCTGGTTGGGACTAGATTGTTTTGTATTGTTATTGTAAGCAGTCTCGCAGCAGGCATCCATATATACATATATACATATATATATACATATATATATACATATATATATATATGTATATATGCGCGCACACACACACACACACACACACACACACACACACACACTGAGTGGCCAGATTATTATGATCTCCAAACGCATAATAATCTGGCCACTCAGTGTATATCCTATATAATAAAAGGCTAATATGCAAATTGTCCCCTCGACCAGGAGTTCGACCAACAGTCAGGCCGGCCAACTGCCCTTGTCCCCTCCACCTGGCCAGGCCAGCAGGACCCCACCCATGCACAAATTCATGTACCGGGCCTCTAAACCTATCTAATAAAAGTAATATGCAAACTGACCATCACTCCAACACACAAGATGGCTGCCCCCATGTGGACACAAGATGGCCGCCACAAGATGGCCAGCAGGGGGGGGCAGTTGGGGGGGACCAGGCCTGCAAGGGAGGGCAGTAGTGGGTGATCAGGCCTGCAGGGGAGGGCAGTTGGGAGGGCCCAGGCCTGCAAGGGAGGGCAGTTGGGGGCGATCAGGCCTGCAGGGGAGGGCAGTTAGGGGTGACCGGGCCGGCAGAGGAGGGCAGTTGGGGGTGAACAGGCCTGCAGGGGGACAGTTAGGGGTGACTGGGCCAGCAGGGGAGGGCAGTTAGGGGTGACCAGGCCTGCAGGGGAGGGCAGTTTGGGGGAACCAGGCCTGCAGGGGAAGGCATTTGGGGGGAACCAGGCCTGCAAAGGAGGGCAGTTAGGGGTATCCAGGCCAGCAGGGGAGGGCAGTTGGGGGTTACCGGGCCAGCAGGTGAGGGCAGTTGGGAGAGACCAGGCCTGCAAGGGAGGGCAGTTAAGGGCAATCGGGTCTGCAGGGGAGCAGTTAGGCGTTGATCAGGCTGGCAGGGGAATGGTTAGAGGGTCATCAGGCTGGCAGGCAGAAGCGGTTATGGGCAATCAGGCAGGCAGGCAGGCAGGCGAACGGTTGGGAGCCAGCAGTCTTGGAGAGGGTGCAGGCTGGGCTGAGGGACACACCCCCTTCGTGCATGAATTTCGTGCACTGGGCCTCGTGTGTGTGTGTGTGCATTATGCATTCAGAGATCATAATAATCTGGCCACTCAGTGTATATATATCTTAGTGAAGTTACTAGGTATGAGCATTAAGTATATATATTTTAAAATATATTTTATTGAGTTTTTACAGAGAGGAAAGGAGAGGGATAGAGAGTTAGAAACATCGATGAGAGGGAAACATCGATCAGCTGCCTGCTGCACACTCCCTACTGGGGATGTGCCCGCAACCAAGGTACATGCCCTTGACCGGAATCGAACCTGGGACCCTTGAGTCCGCAGACCGATGCTGTATCCACTGAGCCAAACCGGTTAGGGCGAGCATTAGATATTTTGATGTATCTTCCTCGGCTGTCAAAAATTTGTATTTCTACACTTCTATCAAGAGTAGGTGAGCATTCAGCCATATATTTTGGACTTTAGTGGCTAAGTTACCTGGTATATTAAGGTATTTCAATTGGGTAGAATTCAGTTAGGGGTGACCATTTCCTAGTATGTTTCACATGGTAGATCTGTAACTGAGGTTTATTGGACTTAAGAGATTTGGGATGTAGCTTTGACATGGGTGGACAGGCCATTTTCTCACAACTGATTAGTGCCTTAGTTTCCATCTCTGTAAATGGGGACAACCATTTTGTCCTTTCCTTCCTGTGGGGATGGTGGAGGATAAATGAGGTTAGTTGGGTAAAGTGTTTCATAACTTTTTAAATCAAAGAATTTATGCAATTGGGGGAAATAAGAGATCAACCAAAGGACTTACATGCATACATATAAGAATAACCAACAGATGCAAAACATTGGGGGGTGAGGGCATGTATGGGAGTGGGGTTTGGGGGGGGCAATGAAGATATGTACACATATAATACCTTAATAAAAAAAATGGAAAAAAAAGAATTTATGCATTGACTTTCTTTAGAAGAAGAGTTATATAAAGTTGATTGCTACTTATATCCTTAGGTCTATAGAAACGAGAGAAGTAGCTTTTCCTCCTTTGACTTCTTGGCAGAAGATGCCTCCACTTTAATAGTAGGACACTGGGATGGAAGGATGTCATTGGTGGATAGACGGACACCTGGAACTTCTTTTGAGAAACTTATCAATTCTTCTTTGGGAAAAATAAGAACTGTTCATGTCCACCCAGTGCATAGACACTATTTCATAACTGCAGGATTGAGGTACGTTCTTCATAAAATTTTATGATTTAGGCCCTTTATTTTCATCCTCACCTGAGGACATGCTTTTATTGATTTTAGAAAGAGAGAAAGAGAAAGAGAAACATTGATGTGAGAGTGAAATATTGATCCATTGTTTCCTGTACGCACCCCGACCGGGATCGAACCTGCAACCTGGCTATGTGCCCTGACTAGGAATCAAACTGGCAACCTTTCAGTGCACAGGATGATGCTCAACCAACTGGCTGGGACTATGATATAGGTCTTTTTGGTTTTTTTATAATCCTCACCCAAGGATATATTTTTTCCATTGATTTTTAGGGAGAGTGGAAAGAGAGGGAAAGACAGAGAGAAACATTGATGTGAGTGAAACACATCAATTGGTTGCCTCCTGCATGAGCCCTGACCAGTGCCTGGGCCGGGGAGAAGCCTGCAACCAAAGTACATGCCCTTGACCAGAATCGAATCTGGGACCCTTTGGTCCACAGGCCGATGCTCTATCCACTGAGCTAAACTAGCTAGGGCTATGATAAAGGTCTTTTAATGTTAGGGATAATATTTGGTTGTTAAAGACATCTGACTTTTGTGATACAGCTGAATAAATTTTTTTTTCTACACAGTGTTTTTGAGTGTGATTAAAAAAACCTTTTGGATTTAATTAATAGTTAAAGTATTGAAATAAGCACACATTTTCCCCTAGCATCAAATGCATTTACTTCTAGTCTTTTGAGAAGAAAACTTGTAAAAAAAAAAAGTTATGTGACCTTATAACTTGTTGGTCTGTGTTAATTTTTTTCTTGGAGAGATTGGAAAACCAACTAGACTCTTATCTCAATACCCACTGGTTACATTGTTATGCTATAGTTTTGGAATTTTTGTAATATTTTAAATCTTTACTAGTGTTTGTAAAATTAATGCAGAAGATTAGAGGGTTTTGTCTTAACTGTTCTCGAATGTAGTGAGTGTTTGTCTAATTATGATTAGCACTAGCCTAGAGGCTTATTACATGTACTGTGGTAACACCAAGACTTATTCTTTCCATTACAGAGATGTTCATATTTATGATGCAAGGCACCTGAATCCCAAGGGAAGCCAGCCTTTGATTTCTTTGTCTGAACACACAAAGAGCATCGCTTCTGCTTATTTTTCACCTCTGACTGGTAACAGAGTAGTAACCACATGTGCTGATTGTAAGCTGAGGTAAATTGGGAAGACAGAAATATGTTAAGGAATCTAAAGTGTCCGTAGCTACTGTGTCAATAAACCAGTAGCTTTGTTTACTGCTGCTCCTTGTTCAATCACTAGTGTTATTGTTTATAGCTATATCTAGATTCCAGAAGATCAATGACCTATATTTGATGGCTCTTTAGTTTTTTTTTTTCTCTTTAGTTTTTGTGCCTGGAAATTTCCTTGAGATTGACAAGTAAGGTCTATAAGCTACCCTGGGGGAATAGATGCTGGGCTTCCCTTTCAGCACTAAATAGTCCTGGATATTGCAATGAAAGCAGGCTTGTGATATCCTGAAAGGGAAGTAATGTTAGCACAGGGAGAAGCTCTTACTTTGGTGATAGTAGGTTCTGTTTTATAAGTGAAGTGCTGAATGGAAGTTGCAGAGTCCCAGGCCATGGACAGGCAGAAAAGATCGCAAAAATTGGGCTTCTATACGAGCTAGTAGATACAGTTTTATGGTTTCAGCTTTGGTACCTTTCTATAGTGACTTCCTAAAAATAGACTAAAAAATGTAATGTAAACCCGTTGAACCAAAAATAAAAAATAATGCCAATAAAAAGATGTGGAGAATAATGCAACCACAAAGAAAAATGATTTTGTTTTTTTCTTAAGTCCCTGATTTTGCTTAACTTTGCAAGCATTTCTCAGTTTATGAGATTTTTACCTTATGTGATTTTGGAATTCATTCATTATTTATTCACCAAGGATCTGTTGAATGTAAACTGTGAACCAGGCTGTAGAAAGGCACCTAATTTCTGTTTAGACCCATCTGTTGGGAAGAGCTTGGTCTGTAGTGTGTAGCAGGTATCCACTTAATTTCTGGCAAATTCTGTGAGCTTTACCAGGTGGTACATGAAGAGATTCAGTCACCAGGCAGTGGCAGTTCAGTGTTCCCTTTCCACCCACACAGTATCCTTTGTCTCAGCAGCTGCCATTTATCCCATTCCTGTACATCTGTGCTGTAGAGTTTACTCTTGTTACATTAGCTGTTAGGGATTTGGATTTCTAGCAATCTAATCAGGCAATAAGCTCTAGATTCAAGAAACTACTGGAATAGCTAGGTACAAAAAGAAGGGGAAGGTGGTGGCGATATGGTTTGTTTCTTCTGCCAGGGTACCTGGTGGAGGCTTCTGGACTCCTCCAGCTGCCCCACAAGAACTCCTCCCCTTGGCTGGGTCTTAGTCTTGCCTGCACCTGGAAATGACGCTTACCAGGCCCTCAACTGATGAGCCTCATAGGGAAATTGCTCTTGATACATGCATGTGCTTTTAGATTATTTGTGCATTTTTAGACCACATCCCTATGTATGACCTACTAGTGTATTACTGTGAATCTGAATATAGTTTTATAATCCAGATTATTGATTTAGAATGTACATTTTAAGTTTGGCGTAATAGTGTTTAAATTATTTTACAGTGCACAATAAGCACTAAATTTTACCATATTTCTTGTAACTTTCATTAAATATATTAGCTGAGGTTTATTAGATACTGATTCTATATATTTTAAAATAATCATTTCATGTCATGAACCAATGGAAAGGTTATTAAATACACTGATGTTATTTCATAAAGATTTGCAAGAAATAATAAAGAGTGTTACTTTATTCTTGTTCTTTATTTTGCAGAATCTTTGACAGTAGCTGCATATCCTCTCAGATTCCTCTCCTCACCACAATCAGGTAGGTTTCCCGATGCCAAATAATGCAGAACCTGAATTACCATGAACTATTTGTTGAAATACATACATTAGACACCTGATTGTCAAAGAGGTGTAAGAGGTCTGATTTTTGTGTTATAGTTTGTAAGTGTCCCAGGTTGTTAGTTCTTCTCCTATCCAGGAGGGTTCTTGCTTCCAGGTTCCTTGTATTTATAAAGAGGTTCAGCCTCTTTTAGTCAAAAGCTGGGTGGTTATTTTTGGTTAAGGCGAGTGACTTTATTTCAACATGCATTATTCTTGTTATATTATTGAAGAAGACTGTGACTACTCACCTGTTGATGAGGCTAGCGCAGTGGTCGGCAAACTTATTAGTCAACAGAAAGGCAAACAGCGGCTGGCGAGCCACCGTTTGCTGACCACTGGGCTAGTGGAAGCTCTATTTGGGCCTATTTTTTCCGGACTTCAAGTGCTTCTCCATCCTACCACTTTATTTCTTTTGTTACCTTCTTTTTACATCTGCTACTTTTAATGTATGTATTCTACACCAAACTTTACTCCATACCTTTTTCCTGGACATCCTGTTATCAGTATTTATGAAGTTGGGACAGGGTGAGCAATATACGTTGATTGTAGCTTTATGAGTTTTGTAGTCCATAGAGGCTATATTTAAGTATACTTGTTTTCTTTTTAACAAATTTCTTAATTTCCTTTTCAAACTTTGTTCTAGTTTATTAGTTTCTAATTTGTATTTTTAAAATGTTTATCTAGGGCAGTGGTTGGCAAAGTCATTAGTCAACAGAGCCAAATAGCAACAGTACAATGATTGAAATTTCTTTTGAGAGCCAAATTTTTTAAACTTAAACTTCTTCTAACGCCACTTCTTCAAAATAGACTCACCCAGGCTGTGGTATTTTGTGGAAGAGCCACACTCAAGGGCCCAAAGAGCCGCATGTGGCTCGCGAGCCGCAGTTTGCCGACCATGGATCTAGGGTGATGATTCTGGTGTATGTATTCTTATTAAAAGTTAACAGCATTGAGTAGCCGTGGGAAATGTGATTCTCTGGAGTCCAAACTTCTTTAATAAGAAAGGGGTTTTAAAGTTTGATGTAATCCTATTTGTCTGTTTTTTGCTTGTGTTGCCTATGAGTTTGGTGTCATATCCAAGAAATCATTGCCAAATGCAATGCCTGAAGCTTTTTCCTTATGTTTTCTTCTAGGAGTTTTATAGTTTATGGTGTTATGTTTAGATCTGTAATCCATTTTGAGTTAATTTTTACTGTCTAACTTCATTGTTTTGCATGTAGATATCCAGTACTGTATTCCCAGCACCATTTGTTGAAGAGACTGTCCTTTCCTCATTGTGTGGTCTTAGTACTCTTGATCATTTGACCACATACATGAGGGTTTATTTCTGGGCTTCCTATTCTTTTCCATTGGTTTGTACTTCTGCCAGTATCACACTGTCTTGATTACTGTTGCTTCTTAGTATGTCTTGAAAACAGTAAATTTGAGGCCACCTACTTTGTTCTTTTTTTAAAAAAAATATATATTTCATTGATTTTTTACAGAGAGGAAGGGAGAGGGAGAGAGAGTTAGAAACATTGATGAGAGAGAAACATCGATCAGCTGCCTCCTGCATACCACCTACTGGGGATGTGCCCGCAACCATGGTACATGCCCTTGACCGAACCTGGGACTCTTCAGTCCACAGGCCGACGCTCTATCCAGGGAGCCAAACCAATTAGGGCTGTTTTTTTTAAAGATTGTTTTGGCTATTCATAATCCCTTGAGATTTCATAATAATATTAGACTTTTTGGTTTTTCCTTCCACAAAACATACCATTGGGCTTTTGGTAGAGATTGGTCATGGTTAGTGTGTAGAAGAAATACAACTGATTTTTGTGTGTTGATTTTGTATCCTGCATCTTTGTTTTAACAGGGTTTTTTTGTTGTTTTGTTTTGTGTGTGTGTGTGTGTGTACTCTCTAAGATTTTCTACGTAAAAGATCATGTCATGCAAAGAGATAATTTTACTTTTTCCTTTTCAACTTGGCTGGATGCCTTTTATTTTTTTCTTATCTAATTGACAGTCATGTGATCTCGGAATGTGTCCCCCTAATCAAATGCTTGTTGGTTCAGTGGTGACACTTCATGTGCAGGACACTTCACGTTACCTATGAAGTTGTGAATGACCCACAAGTTAGGCAGATCAGTGTCTTTAGTCTTACCCAGTTTTCTAGTTTTACCAGATTTCTAGTACTCTGTTGAATAGAAGTGGCATATGTGGACATCCTTGCCTTTTTCCTGATCTTAGAGCTTTTAGTCTTTCACTGTTGAGTATGACATTAGCCGTGGACTTTTCATATATGGCCTTTATTATGTTGAGATTGTTTTTCTCCTCCAGTTTGTTGAGTGATTTTATCATGAAAAGATATTGAATTTTGTCAAATAATTTTTCTGCATCAGTTGAGATGCTCATATGGCTTTTGTCCTTCATACTGTTAATGTGTATTATATTACATTGATTCTTATATGTTGAATCAGCCTTGCTTTCCAAATATAAATCCAACTTGGTCATGGTGTATAATCCTTTAACATGCTATTGAATTTGGTTTGCTAGTATTTTGTTGAGGATTTTTGCATCAATATTCATCACAGATATTAATCTTTAGTTTTCTTATAGAGCCCTTGTTTGGGTTTGATATCAGGGTGTAGATAGTTTGGAAGTGTTCTCTCCTCTTAAATTCTTTGAAAGAGTTTGAAGAGCACTTGTGCTAATTCTTTTACTTTTTTAATGTTTTTATTGACTTTGAGAGAAAGGGAGAGGGAGAAAGATAGAAACATTGATGATGAGAGAGAATCACTGATTTGCTGCCTCCTGCACGCCCCGCTCTGGGGACTGAGCCCACAACCCAGGCATGTGCCCTTGACCAGAATCGAACCCGGGACCCTTGGGTCCACAGGCCGATGCTCTATCCACTGAGCACCACCGGCTAGGGCGGTGCTAATTCTTCTTTAAATGTTTGTTATAATTCTCCAGTGAAGTCATCTGGTCCTTGGTTTTTCTTTGTTGGGCTTTTCTTTCTTTTTTAAAAAGTATTTTCCTTAAAAAATTTTCCTTCCATTTTTAAATATATTTGTTATTGTCGATAGTATTGCAAATATCTCCCATTCATTCCTTCTTTGCCCCCCTCCTCCCAGCCCCTACCCAACCCCCAAGTATTCACTACTCTATTGCCCATGTCCATGGGCTATGCATATTTATATATATAAACGCCTAAGCGACCGTTTGACCGGTAGTTACGATGCGCACTGACCACCCGGGGCAGACCCTCATTGCACAGGCATGGAAACATGGAACAGACTGACGAATCTCAGGGAAGTGGGGAGGGTGGTTAATACCAAAGATCTTATATGCATACTAGAGGCCTGGTGCATGGATTCATTAATTTTTGTTGATTTTTGTTGTTGGTGGTGGTGTTGATTTTTTTGATGAGTCATTCTGATAGGTGTGAGATGATATCTCATTGTGGTTTTAATTTGCATTTCTCTGATGATTAGTGACTTTGAGCATTTTTCCATGTGTCTCTTGGCCATTTGTGTGTCCTCTTTGGAGAAATGTCTATTCAGGTCTTCTGCCCATTTTTCAATTAGATTGTTTGTCTTCTTTTAGTTGAATGGCTTTTTTTTTTTTACCCCCTACTCCAGCCACTTGGGGGATGCTTGATAACTGTTTTAATCTCCTTACTAGTTGTAGGTCTATTAGATTTTTTTTATTTCTTCATGATTCAGTCTTGGTAAGTTGTGTGTTCCTGGGAATTTATCCATTTCTTTTAGGTTATCCAATTTGTTGGCATATAATTGTTCATAGTATTCTTTTATAGTCCTTTTTATCTCTGTGACATCAGTTGTAATGTTCCCTCTTTTATTTCTGGTTTTATTTATTTGCATTTTGTCTTAATCTAGCTAAGGTTTTCTCAATTTTGTTGATCTTTTTGAAAAAACAACTCTTAGTTTTTTATATTGTTTTTCTATTCTCTATTTTATTTACTTCAGTTCTAATCTTTATGATTTCTTTACTTTTGCTAGCTTTCGGTTTAGTTTATTCTTTTTTTCTTGGAGGTGTAGTAAGGTTTTTTCCTTATTCTTCCTTCTTCTGTTCCTTGAAGTGGAGTTAGGTTGTTGATTTTGAAATTTTTTTAATGTAAGGGCTTACTGCTATTAATTTTCCTATAAGTATTGCTTTCACAGTATCCCAGAAATTTTGGTATGTTGTGTTTTCATTTTCTTGCAGACATTTTCTGATATCCCTTATGATTTTTTTTTGAGTCTCAAATGTAATTTTTGCTTTAGAGATGTATGGAATATAAATTGATTTGGGGGTTTGTTATCAGGGGAATACAAATATGGAAATAGCAGCTCTTGTTAAAACAGTGATAACCAGATTATATATTTCTTATTCCTAGGGCTTCTTCTATTTGTATGTGCTAAAAAAAGGAGGAAAGTCTGCAATGCTAGGAAATAGTGAACAAAAAAATGCTATTTCAATAGACACTCAGTGACCGTCCACTGAGAACAAACCGCTGTACTCAGCACTGACAATCAAAAATAGAGAAGACATTGTTTCCTGAGTTTAAGTCTTACAAGAAGGATGAGATTAGGTTGATGGTAACTCAGTAACTTAAAGAGCAGAAACTTTGCAGAGCCCTAGTTTGACTCAGTGGATACAGCATCAGCCTGTGGGCTGAAGGGTCCCAGGTTGGATTCCAGTCAAGGGCACATGTCCAGGTTGTGGGCTTGGTCACCAGTAGGGGGCGTGCAAAAGGCAACCAATCAATGATTCTCTCTCATCATTGATGTTTCTGTCTCTGTCTTCCTCTCCCTTCATTTCTGAAATCAATAAAAATATATATATAAAAAAAGAAAATCTGTTTGTGGGATAAAGCTATACCTACTATAAAAAAAAAAAAAAAAAAGAAAGAACCTGGCAGAGAAAACCAGCATTTAGGAGCAGTGCCATCTTTACTCTTTGCCTGCTTCTACCTTGAGTTATTTAACACTTACTATCTTTTACAAAATTTCTTTTTTCACTAGGCACAACACCAATACTGGGCGATGGCTGACCAGGTTCCAAGCTGTGTGGGACCCTAAACAAGAAGACTGTGTCATAGTTGGCAGCATGGCCTATCCACGACAGGTGGAAATCTTCCATGAGACAGGAAAGCAGGTGCATTCTTTTCTTGGTGGAGAATGCCTAGTTTCTGTGTGTTCCATCAATGCTATGCATTCAACTCGGTATATTTTGGCCGGAGGTAATTCCAGTGGGAAGATACATGTTTTTATGAATTAATAAAGTTGCTGGGTTTTTGCTTTAGCAATATTAATTTGTTCAAAATAATTAGTGCCTATTTAGCAAATATAAATTGCTTTATTAATAGGAACTATGAGCAGAATGTACTTTTAGTGAAGGAGAAACCTTGGTTATTTCTACGGGTTGGGGAAAAAATTTGAGGAAGGCTGTGATGCCTTCAGCACTTTAATCAGGCAGTATGTTGAGAAGCTGTAACGTTAATAGTTATAAAGCTTGGAATGATTAGTATTAAAAACTTTTGTGTTCTAATAATATGGTTTTTAAAAAATTTATTGGGGTGACATTGGTTCATAATAACATTATGTAAGTTTCAGGCATACATTTTTATACTACTGCATCTGCATGTACTCTATTGTGTGCCACCATCTGAAGTCTGGTCTCCTTCTGTCACCATATATTTTACCCCCCTTGCTTTCTTTGCCCTTTCCCAACCTCTCTCCTCTGGTAACCACCATTCTGTTGTCTGTATATATGAGGTTTTTTGTTTGCTTGTTGTCTTTTTATTTTATTTTATTTTAAATATATATTTTTATTGATTTCAGAGAGGAAGAGAGAGGGAGAGACAAACATTAATGATGAGAGAGAATCATTGATTGGCTGCTTCCTGCTCGCCCCCTACTGGGGATCGAGTCCATACCCTGGGCTTGTGCCCTTGACCAGAATCAAACCTGCAGGCCGATGCTCTGTCCACTGAGCAAAACAAGCTGGGGCTGTTTATTGCCTTTTTTTGGGGGGGAGGGTATGCTTTTTAAAATTTTTGCTTACATAAGAACAATGCAACAGTCTATACTCCCTCTTTCTACCTTTGGGGATTGATACAGATTTGCTGGGGCCAAAACCTAACCTTATGTCGACTTATTGCTGATGGTTAATTGACAGTGTTAGGGACAAAAAAACCTCCATTGCTACCAAAGGGTTGCAAGTTTCGTACATCTAACTGTGGAACTGCTGCTACCCACGTAACTGTTGAGGATTCATTCAGTGCCTAACAGACAAGGATTCTTGCACTTAACAAACAAGTTGATGGTAAACAAGATGTACTGATTTCAACTAGAAAATTTTAAACCACGGTAACATAGCTAATGATACTTGTATCATGTAACTTAAGTTCCAGTTCTTTCTTCGGAGTCCTCAACTAGCTGGTTGACAGAGTATTGAATAATGGCCAGATCTTGCAGTTGAGCATCATTCACAAGCTTTTTGTGCAATTGAGCCAATTCATCTTTAAATTCTTTTGTTTCATTGGCAACATGCTGTTCTTTTTGTTTTTTTTTAATAAATCTTTATTGTTCATATTATTACAGGTGTTCCTCCTTTTTTTTCCCCCCCCTATAGCTCCGCTCTATCTGATTTCCCACCCCACCCCATGCCCACAGGATATGGCATGCTTAAAGATAAATAAAGAACAGCATGTAAAGGAGTTCATCACCACAAAACATGCTGTTCTTTGTTTATCTTTAAGCATGCCATGTCCTGTATGAACTGGACACGTGCACCTTTAATATTTTGCAGGCTCTGGTTTAGGATATTTCTAGCTTTGGGGGAATACCTTTGTGGCTTGAGAAATGACTTCTTCAGTTTTTGCTCTTCTAACTTGATGTTCTGCAGAGCTCTCTCCAGCTTTGAAACAAAGTCTCTAATTGCTCTTCATATTTATCATAAAGCTTCTCCATTGGCTCCTGCCACTTCCTGTAGCCAACTCCATGCTTCTGGGTAATGGTTTCCAGGCGAGCATTGGCTTCCATGATGAGTTTTCTTCTTTTTGTAAGAAGAGGCCTTTCCATGCCACCTTTATATTTGTCTAACATTTTCGCTATTGCCTCCCCCACTGCTCTGTCATGTAGATTTAAAGGAAGATTGTCTCCACCCTCGTTATCAACTACTGGACTGTCTCCTGGGGGAAGTTCCTTGGCCTCACGTGTTTCTTTGCCCCCAAAGTCATTGTTTTTCTTAGCCTGATCCTCCAACAGGGCCTTCAACTCTCTGTTCATGTCCTTAGGAGTCCGTGGCATCGTGCTGTGTCCCGGGGTAGTCACGGATCTCCTGTGCCTCTTTAGTTTTCCTCGGGCTGGGGCTCCCCGTGGAGAGTAGATGGACTCTGGGTGGTGCCTTCTTACAGTTTCATGTCCTCTGAGTTTCCCTCAGCAGTCGCTTCACCTTTCCGTGGCCACCAATCCCGGCCTGGCCTGTCAGATCTGGAGTCCGCCACCAACAACTAGACCCTCAGGAGGCCGCCTTCGTGGAGGCACTGAGAGCAGGCCCCAGAGAGGCCTGGGAGCTGGGGGAGGCAGAAGTGCTGGGGCTCAACACAGTCCCTAAGGGCAGAGTCCAGGCGAGGTTGGAGCTCAGGCAGTTGTCGGCCTGTTTATTGCCTTTTTAAAAAATCCTCACCTGAGGACATGCTTGGGGGCGAGGGGGGGAGAGGAGAGAGAGAGAGAGAGAAACACATAGATGTGAGAGAGAAATATCGATTGGCTCCCCTTGCAGGCACTCCAACTGGGTATCAAATCTGCAACCGAGGTATGTGTCCTGATTGGGAATCGAACCGGCAGCCCTTTGGTGCACGGGATGACACTCAACCAACTGAGCCACTCCAGCCAGGCTGTTGGTTGCTTTTGGTTTTATATCCCACATAGGATTTATTTCACTTAGCATGATACTCTCAAGATCCATCCATGTTGTTGCAAATGGCAGTATCTCATGTTTTTTATGACTGAGCAATATTCCACAGTACTTATGCATATGTGCCATATCTTCTTTCTCCAGTCATCTGTTGAAGGACACTTAGGTTGTCCCATGTCTTGGCTATTGTGAATAATGCTGCAGGAATTATATATTCTTACAAATAGTTGTTTTGAAAATTTGGGGATAGGTACCAGAAGAGGGATTGCTGGGTCTTATGGTAGCTCGATTCTTAATTTTTTGAGGCATCGCCATACTGTTTTGCATAGTAGCTACACCAATTTACATACCCACCAATGTGTGTGTGGGTTCCTTTTCATGTTTTTCCCAATACTTCTAGTTCTTGTCTTATTGATAATAGCCATTTTAACAGGTATGACGTGGTATTTCATTGTGGTTTGGATTTGCATTTCCCTTATAATTAATGATGTTGAGCATCTTTTCATATATCTGTTGGCCATGTGCATATCTTCCTTAGAAAATTGCCTATTCAGGGAATTTTCCTCTGCCATTTAAAAAAAAATCCTCACTTGAGGATATGGTTTACTGATTTTTAGAGAGGAGGGGAAAGAGAGCAAGAAACATCCATGTAAGAGAGAAACATTGAGCAGTTGCTTCCTGAATGTGTCATGACTGGGGATAAAACCCAATCTAGGTATGTGCCCTGACCAGGAATCAAGCCCATAACCTTTTGGAGTATGGGACAACACTCCAGCCAACTCAGCCACACGACCAGGGCCTCTGCTCATTTTGTAATTGGGTTTTCTATTTTTGATGTTGAGTTGTATGAGTTCTTTGTGTATTTTGGATATTAGCTCTTTATCAGAGGTATTGTTTGTAAATATGTACTGCCATTTCATTGGTCACCTTTTGGTTCTATTGATGCAAAAGCTTTAGTCCTGTTCATTTTTTTTTATTGTTTAAAGTATTACAAATAGTAGTACATATGTCTCCTTTTTCCCCCATTGACCTTCCCCATACTTCCCTACCCCCTGGCACATGCCCATCTCCCCCCCCCCCCCCACCAGTGTCTTGCATCCATTGGTTATGCTTATATTCATGTATACATGTCCTTTGGTTGATCTCTTACCTCTGCTCTCCTCCCCCCTGCCCCCCGCAACTCTCCCCAGCCTTCCCGCTGTAATTTGACAGTATGTTTGATGCTTCTCTGCCTCTGTATCTATCTTTTTGTTCATCAGGTTATAATGTTCTTTATTATCCATAAATGAGTGAGATCATGTGGTATTTTTCTTTCACTGACTGGCTTATTTTACTTAGCATAATGCTCTCCAGTTCCATCCATGTTGCTGCAAATGGTAAGAATTTCTTCTTTTTTATAGCAGCGTAGTATTTCATTGTGTAGATGTACTATAGTTTTCTGATCCAGTCATCTGCTGATGGGCATTTAGACTGTTTCCAAATCTTAGCTATGGTAAATTGTGCTGCTATGAACATAGGGGTGCATATATCCTTCCTGATTGGTGTTTCTGTTTTCTTGGGATATATTCCTAGAAGTGGTATTACTGGGTCAAATGGCAATTCCATTTTTAAATTTTTGAGGAAATGCGATACTGTTCTCCACAGTGGCTGCACCAGTCTGCATTCCCACCAGCAGTGAAGGAGGGTTCCTTTTTCTCCGCATCCTTGCCAGCACTTGCCATTTGTTGATTTGTTGATGATAGCCATTCTGACAGGTGTGAGATGGTACCGCATTGTTCTTTTGATTTGCATCTCTCTGATGATTAGTGACTTTGAGCATGTTTTCATATGTTTCTTGGCTTTTTGAATGTCCTCTTTCGAAAAGTGTCTATTTAGGTCCTTTGCCCATTTTTTTTATTGGATTGTTTATCTTCCTTTTGTTAAGTTGCATGGGTTCTCTGTAAATGTTGGATATTAAATCCTTTTCGGAGATAACATTGGCAAATATGTTCTCCCATGCAGTGGGCTTCCTTGTTGTTTTGTTGATAGTTTCTTTTGCTGTGCAGAAGCTTTTTATTTTGATGTAGTCCCATTTGTTTATTTTCTCCTTAGTCTCTCCTGCCCTAGGATCTGTGTAAAGATACTGCTACGACATATGTCTGCAATTTTGTTGCCTATGGAGTCTTATAGGATTTTTATGGTTTCCCGTCTTACATTCAAGTCCTATAGCCATTTTGAGTTTGTTTTTGTGTATGGTGTAAGTTGGTGATCTAGTTTCATTTTTTTGCTTGTATCTGACCAAATTTCCCAGCACTATTTATTAAAGAGGCTGTTTTGACTCCATTGTATGCTCTTGCCTCCTTTGTCAAATATTAATTGAGTATAATGGCTTGGGTCAATTTCTGGGTTCTCTGTTCTGTTCCATTGGCCTGTATGTCTGTTCTTGTGCCAGTATCAGGCAGTTTTGAGAATGGTGGCTTTGTAATATAGCTTGATGTCTGGTATTGGGATCCCTCCAACTTTGTTCTTCTTTCTCAGGATTGCTGTGACTATTTAGGGTCTTTTTTTTATTCCAGATGAATTTTTGGAGAGTTTGTTCTAGATGTTTGAAATATGCCATTGGTATTTTAATAGGTATTGCATTGAATCTATAGATTGCTTTAGGTAGTATGGACATTTTAATGATGTTGATCTTATCAATCCATGAACATGGTATGTTCTTCCATTTGTTTATGTCTTCCTCTATCTCTTTTTTCAATGTCCTGTAGTTTTTTGAGTACAGGTCTTTTACGTCCTTAGTTAAGTTTATTCTTAGGTATCTTAATTTTTTTTGGTGCAATGGTAAATGGGATTGTTTTTTTCATTTCTCTTTCTGTGAGTTCATTATTGGTGTATAAAAAGGCCATAGATTTTGGGGTGTAAGGTTTGTATCCTGCTACATTGCCAAATTCATTTATTAGGTCTAGTAGTTTTTTGATGGAGTCTTTGAGGTTTTCTATGTATAGTATCATGTCATCTGAGAATGAGGACTGTTTTACTTCTTCTTTTCCAATTTGGATGCCTTTTATTTCTTCTTCTTGTCTGATTGCTATGGCTAGTACTTATAGTACTATGTCAAACATGAGTGGTGAAAGTGGGCATCCTTGTCTTGTTCCTGTTCTAAGGGGAAATGGGTTTAGTTTTTGCCCATTGAGTATGATGTTGGCTGTAGGTTTGTCATATAGGGCTTTTATTATGTTGAGGTATGATCCCTCTATTCCCACGTTGCTGAGAATTTTTATCAAGAAAGGTGTTGGATTTTGTGAAATGCATTTTCTGCATCATTTGATTTGATTATGTGATTTTTGTCTCTCATTTTGTTTATATGATGTATCACATTTATTGATTTGTGGATATTGTATCATCCTTGTATCCCCGGAATAAATCCCACTTGCTCATGGTGTATGATCTTTCTAATATATTGCTGAATCCGGTTTGCTAGAATTTTGTTGAGGATTTTAGCATCTATGTTCATCAAGGATATTGGCATGTAGTTCTCTTTTTTTGTGGTGTCTTTATCTGGTTTTGGGATTAGGGTAATGCTGGCTTCATAGAAAGAGCTCGGAAGTGTGCCTTCCTCTTGAATTTTTTGTAATAGTCTGAGGAGGATAGGTTTTAGTTCTTCTTTGAATGCTTGGTAGAACTCCCCTGTAAAGCTGTCCAGACCAGGGCTTTTGTTTGCTGGAAGATTTTTGATCGCTGTTTCAATTTCTTTGGTAGTTATCAGCCTATTCAGGTTTTTTGATTCTTCTTGGTTGAGTTTTGGGAGCTTGTATTTTTCTAAGAATATGTCCATTTCATCTAGGTTATCCATTTTATTGGAATAGAGTTGTTCATAGTATTTTTTCATAATCATTGTTTTTCTGTAGGATCAATAGTACTTCACCTCTTTCATTTCTGATTTTCTTTATTTGGGTCCTCTCTCTTTCATTCTTGGTGAGCCTGGCTAGAGGTTCATCAATCTTGTTTATCCTTTCAAAAAACCAGCTCTTGGTTTTGTTGATCTTTTGGTCTCTATGTTGTTTATCTCCGCTCTAATCTTTATTATTTCCTTCCTGCTGCTTATGCTGGGCTTTTCTTGTTGCTCTCTTTCTAACTCTTTGAGTTGTAGGGTTAGGTAATTTATTACCATTGTTTCTTGTTTTTTTGCAGTAGGCCTGTAGAGCTATGAACTTCCCTCTCAGGACTGCTTTCACTGTGTCGCATAGATTTTGGATTATTGTGTTTTCATTGTCGTTTGTTGCCATGATGCTTTTTATTTCTTCTTTGATCTCTCTGGTAACCCAGTCATTGTTTAATAGCATGCTATTTAGCCTCCAGGCGTTTGATTTTTTTTATTGTAGTTGATTTCTGGCTTTATGCCATTGTGATCTGAGAAGATGCTTGATATGATTTCTATCTTCTTGAATTTGAAGAGACTTTGTGATCCATTATATGGTCTATCTTTGAAAATGACCCATGTGCACTTGAGAAGAATGTATATTCTGTGGCTTTGGGGTGAAATGTTCTGAAGATGTCAATTAATTCCATCTGAGCTAGTGAGTCATTTAGGATTGATGTTTCTTTGCTGATTTTTTTATTTAGAGGATTTGTCCAATGGTGATAGTGGGATATTAAAGTCCCCTACTATGACTATATTGCTGTCAATCTCTCCCTTGATATCCTCCAGAAGTTTTTTTTTTATGTATTTGGGTGCTCCTGCATTTGTTGCATATATGTTTACCAGAGTTATTTCTTCTTGTTGGATTGTTCCCTTTAGTATTATGAAGTGGCCCTTCCTTATCTCTTGTTATATCCTTCACTTTGAGATCTAATTTGTCAGATATAAGTATTGCTACCCCAGCTTATTTTTCATTTCCATTCGCCTGAAAAACCTTTTTTCATCCCTTCACCATCAGTCTGTGTGAGTTCTTTTTTCTGAGGTTGGTTTCCTGTAGATAGCAGATATAAGGGTCATGTTTTCTTATCCACTCAGCTACCCTATGTCTTTTGATTGGGACATTTAATCCATTTACATTTAAAGTTACTATTGATAGGTACTTGTTTGTCACCATTTTTATTCTTTACACCTGTCTTCCTTATTCGCTTCCTATTTCTTTTTTTTTTCTTTTTTTTTTACAGCAGACCCTTTAGCATTTCTTGCATTGCTGGTTTGGTGGTAATAAACTCCCTTAGTCCTTTTTTGTCTGAAGCTCCTGATTTCACCTTCATTTTTGATTGATAGCCTTGCTGGGTACAGTATTCTTGGATTCAGACCCTCCCTTTGCATAACTTTGTATATTTCATTCCATTACCTTCTGGCCTGATGTGTTTCTGTTGAGAAATCAGTCGCTAGTCTGATAGGGGATCCTTTGTAAGTAACGTTCTGTCTCTGGCCGCTTTTAAGATTCTTATTTTGTCGTTGGTGTGTGCCAGCTTAATTATAATGTGCTTTGGCGTCAGTCTTTTGGGGTTCATTTTGTTTGGGACTCTGAGCTTCTTGGACTTCTGTGAGTTTTTTCTTCCCTATATCAGGGAAGTTTTCTGTCATTATTTCTTCAAACAGGTTTTCTATTCCTTGCTCAGTTTCCTCTCCTTCTGGCACCCGTATTATGCGGATGTTGTTTCATTTCGTATTGTCCCAAAGTTCCCTTAGGCTCTCCTCCTGTTTAAGTTTTTTTTCTAGATGCTGCTCTGGTTAGGTAATTTTTCCTATCTGGTCTTCTAGCTCAGTGATGCAGCCCTCTGCTTCTTCTAGTCTACTGTTGATGCTTTCTATTGAGTTCTTTATTTCAGTGATGTCATGTTTCATTTCTTCTTGGTTCTTCTTCATTTCCTCTTCGTTCTTACACATATTGTGAATTTGTCTTCCATTCTTTTCAGTGACCTTATGACCATGTCTCTGAATTCTTTGTCTGACATATTGCTTGCCTCCATTTTGTTTACTTCCTTTTCTAGTTATGCCTCCTTTTCTTTCATGTGCGGGCTATTTCTTTGTCTCCCCATGATCTCTCCTTCCGAGTGTCTGCTTATGTAGCTCGCTCTCTCCTGCATTGACTTAAAGGCACAAAATACAACACAAAAAGGTACAACGCACAAGGCACTGAACACAAATGTATTCATGATACTAATAACCCCAAATAAAGGTGACCACCAGAGAAAAGAGGATAAGGGGATTAAAAAAAAGAGTGCAAAAATGATATTGAGGAAAGGAAAAAGAGTAAGAGAGAAAAGAAAGAGAATAAAAAAGAAGGGGGAAAAACTATTTATATGGGGAGAAAACTCAATAGAACAACAACCAATCCAAAAAAATACTGGGATAATACCCAGAGATGAATGCAAACTACAAACCACAACTAATAACAAGGGAAGAGAGGAAAAACAGAAGCAAAAAAAGAGGAACAATCACAAACAAAAAAGAAACCCAATCTAATCAATAATCAAACAACAATAGGACAGAGAGAAAGAAGGACAAAACCAAACAAAATAAAACATAAAAAAAAGGGGGAAGAGAGAAAAAAAATTGGATAGTGAAGAAAGAGAAGAGAGAAGTGTGTATGGACTTGGAGCAGGGGATTGGAAATTAGATATATAAGATGAATTTTTAATGGGGTAAAAAGAAGGAATAGGGAAAATCTAAAGCAGGAATAGGGTAAAAGAAACAGGACAACAAAAGGGGTAAAGTGAGGAAGAGAGTGTTGGCATAAAGGTAAAGTTGAGATGGAGTAAAATGATGCTAAAGGAAAAATGAAAATAGAATGTAGAAAATTAATCCCAAAATAAAATAAAGAGAAAATAAAATGAAACTTTAAAAATGGTAAAATAATAGTAGTAATACTGATTAAAAATAAAATATAATAATTAAAAAGGTAAAATCAAGTGAGAAAAAAAGAAAATTTAGTTTCTTAAATAAAAGATAAATAAAATAAAAAATGTGCAGTGGTGAAGGTCATTTACTTCCTCTACTGTTCTGTTTGGTACGCCTGTTTCCTGTCAGGTAGTCAGGACAGTACTGAAGTTCCCTGTGTTCCACCGTTCCTCTGTGTCGTAAACCACAATTGTGTTTTCAAGCAGGCAGTATTTCTTTGTTTCTCAGCCTGCCTTTAGTTGAATTTACACAACAGTCAATTTGTGATTCAACCCCTGGGTGGCAGTGTTTCTGTATTGATATCTGGGGGTATAAGTCCTTTCTACCCAGAATTTAGATTTTTGTTTTCCCTGCCACACTTAGTACTGGTTTGGGGGAATGGACTGCCCCAGAGGTAGTTTTCTGATCGTTTCTCCCCACTCTGATCCCCAGGTTCCACAAAAACAACTTTCCCCTGCAGTCTCTGAGAGTGTTTTTAATTGGGAGATCCTGTGTACTGGGCTTAGTAATCAAAAGCAAGGATTTCAAGAGAAGAAAGAGCCGAGTAAGTGCGTGAACTCACAACTTTTTTGCCCTGGTACTGCGTGCGACTCTGTGCATGTCTCTGTGCACGTCTTTTTCCTCTGGCACAGCACAGCTGGTATACTGGTAAAACTTCAGGCTGCCTTTTTGTGCCCAGCCCAGCTACGGGTTGATTTCTATTGTTCCCTTCTGCCAGCAGCCCTGTGGACCCCCTTCCACATTTGCGGACTAGGCTGGCCCCAATGGCCGCGGATTTTGTGGGGCGCAGACTTCCTCTGTACCTCTAGATCCACTGTGCGCGTTTCTCCCTCTAGCCTGGATCGCGGACCTCACCTTTCTCTGGGCGAAATCTGACCTTTCTGTGAGAAGGAGCAGAGCTTATCCGAGTCCGCGTATTCGCGCTGCTTGAGACCTGGTGTTTGTGGGTTCGCAGCTGGTCCCTAGGTATTGTGGTTGTAGGGTCGTGGCAGGTATCCGATTTTTCCTGCTGAAGTTAAGGCTAGGCTTCTGATCACAGTCACTCTCCCCTTCAAGACGGTGCGGTCTCTGCGTCAGAGACAGTCGCTCCAGGAGAGATTTCAGCAGCAGTGGAAACTGCAGGGTCAGGGGAGCCCGGTCCGGCAGCCCCCAACTGTCCCTTGGAATATAGCTGTGTCTCACTCACAAATAGACACTTCCCTTACGTCCACACAGTCTCCTTTGGTTCTCTCACACACTATCTGGCAGCCATCTTCGATCTCCCCCTCTTTTTTTCTTTCTTTTACTTCCCTTGCCTTTGGAGTCAAGCTCACAAAAACCCCTCTGAGGCCAATGTCTATAGGTTTAGTATCTGTTTTCTTCTATGTGCTTCAGGTGTTATATTCAAGTTTTTAAGATATTTTGAGTTAAATTTTATGAATGATATCAGATAACAGTCTAGTTTTATTCTTGGTCTTCTAGTTTTCTTCATACTATTTATTGAAGAGACTTTCCTTTTGCCATTATATGTTTTTGGCTCTTGTCAAAAATAAGTTGCCCATATATGTGTGGGTTTATTTGTGGGCTCTAAATTCTGTTTTATTGGTCTATGTATCTGTTTTTCTGCCAGTACCATACTATTTTGATTATTTTAACTTTGTAGTCTAGTTTGAAGTCAGGGTATGATACCTCCAGCTTTATTCTTTGTTTTCAGGATTGCTTTAGCTATTTGTGATCTTTTGTGGTTGTAATTTTCTTTTTTTGTGTGTTCTTGTTGCCTGGTTTTGGTATCAGAGTAATGGTGGCCTTATAAAATGAGTTATGAAGTGTTCCCTGTCTTTAATTTTCTTTGGAATAGGTTGAGAAGAATTGGTATTAAATATTTGATTGTTTGGTAGAATTCACAAGTGAAGCTGTCTTGTCCTGGACTTTGGTTTGTTGGGAAGTATTTGATTACTGTTTCAATTTCCTTGCTAGTGATTGGCCTGTTTAGGTTTTTCAGTTCTTCATGATTGAGTCTAGGAAGGATGTGTATTTCTGAGAATTTGTCTGTTTCTTTTGAGTTATTAAATTTAGTGGTGTATAGTATTCTTGTATAATTTTTTGTATTTCTGTGGTGTCCGTTGTAACTTCTCTTTCATATCTGATTTTATTTATTTGAATCTTCTCTTTTTTTTCCTTAGTGAGTATACCCAGAGTTTTTTTTTCTCCAATTTTATCTTTATAAACAACTGGCTCTTTGTTTCATTAATTTTTTCTGTTGTCTTTTTGTTCTCTATTTTATTTATTTGCACACTGATTTTTTTTTTTTTTTTGAGGGGGTTACATTTTTATTTCAAAAGCTTGGATAGCTTCAATATCCATGTTGTGGTAAAATCAGGAAGGACATGTGTAAAATACCTTACAATATGTTAGATTCCCAAAAGGAACCAAAAAGTAGAGTAAAATTAATACTTCCATTATAGGGAATATATAACAAATAATATAAAATTTAAAAAGGTGACACATAGACCTCCACAACCAGGGTACACAGGTCCAGGTTGCAGAGTGGCAGCAGGAAACAGACCCTCCCTTCTAGTTCTGGGTAACCCAGTAATAAAATCAGCACACAAAGCCTCTCTGGCCTCGGAGATACCATACGCTGCCTAAAACAACTGGAGCTCTGGAAATAGTAAACAGGAGAGTGATGTGGCGGAGGCAGTGGGGGTTTAAGATATACATGGGACAGGCCATAGAAAGTATGCCAAGTTAAATGTGGTACATAATTGTTTGTGTTCACTCATTATTTGACAAAGTGTGTGCTGTCAGATAGGCCTTGCTGAAGCCTCAGTGTGGCTTGTCAATTCTGATGGCCACCACATTGCTGGCTCTTCCCGTCAGTCGTACTACCCTGACCTCCTCCGCTTCCGCTGCCACCACCACTGCCTAGGTTCCCTGGGTCCCCAGAGCCATACTGCTGCTGTTGATAGGCTTTTCTGGGCAGAGCCACCTTGATTTCACACTTGCTTCTGAAGGTGTAGAACTTTTTCTCCATTACCTTCTCCAAGGCTTCCTCTTCTTTAAAGGTGATAAAAACAAAGCCTTGTCTTTTGTTTGACTTTGGATCCTTTGGATGATCAATGAATGGCCTTGATCTCCCCAAACTTGCTTAAGAACTCTCTGAGTTTCTTCTCAGTGGCTTCAGGATTTAGACCCCCACAGAAAATTTCTTCATAGGCTCCTTCATTGCCATGGCCTTTTTGGGGTAAATGACGTGGCCATCAAGCCTGCCCAGGACCTTCACACTGGCTGTATCTTTGAAGAGAAGAGACCCAAACCCTCTTGACTGGCCAGTGTTGGGATCTATTTTTATTGTACAGTCTCCAATTTGGTAAAAGAATCCTTTAGGTCCTTTTTGCTAGTATTCCAGCTCAGGTGACCAATGAACATTTTCCCTGCACCCTCCTCTGCCTTGCTGGGGTTGATTTTGTTGTTGGAGGGGGCACCTTCACCACCACTCTGGCACCTGACCTTGTGCTTCTTCCAGTCCCATCGCTGGTGCTCCTTCCCGCACAGCTAGCAGTACTGTAGGTCTCCCATCTCAGCCTGCTAGACCTCCTGCTGTCATTGGCTGTGGTGTGGCAGCGCTGAGCAGGAGGGGTTGCAGCTGGGGAGTGGGCAGAGTGGAAGGGCTCATCACTGTGCCTTGCACCCTCAGCCCCTCACTTCAGGGAGGCCTGCTCCCCGTCTTTGTCTCCCTGGCAGTGTGGCCTGCTGCCTCAGTGCCTCATCGACCCCGCATGCTGAGTGAGGCCCTAATGCGTGAGACCCGCCTCCTTGGCCACAGTGGTGTTGACTTGTCTCAGAGGCACACAGGGCTTGTGGGTGCCACCTCGGGTGATTAATACTGTGTGAGGACTTACAGCCATTTTATCTTTTGTTTGTATCTCCATTGTTTCTCTTCCCTTGTGATTTTGTCTGCTCTTTTAATTTGGCAGTTTTCTATAGGTCCTCTAAACAATTCTTGCAATGCTGGTCAGTGTTGATAAATTCTCTGTTTTTGTTTATCTGGGAAAGCCTTTATTTCTCCTTCATATCTAAAGGATAACTTTTCTGGATATGTTATCTTTGGCTGATGTTCCCTCTTTTGGTATTTTCTTAATTTCCTTCCACTCCTGTCTTGTAATGTTTCTACTGAGAAATCTAATTATAATCTAATGGGGTTTCCATTGTAGGTTATAGTCTTTTTCTCTGGCTGCTTTGAGAATTCTTTCTTTGTCATTGATTTAAAAAAAAAGTTTTTACTGATTTTTTAGAGAGAGAGGAAGAGAGAGGGATAGAGAGATAGAAATATCGATGAGAGCCGAAACCGGTTTGGCTCAGTGGATAGAGTGTCGGCCTGTGGACTGAAAGGTCCCAGGTTCACTTCAGGTCAAGGGCATGTACCTTGGTTGTGGGCACATCCCCAGTAGGAGGTGTGCAGGAGGCAGCTGATTGATGTTTCTCTCTCATCGATGTTTCTAACTCTCTATCTCTCTCTCCCCTCCTCTCTGTAAAAAATCAATAAAATATATTTTAAAAAAAAGAAATATTGATGAGAGAAGAACAGCGTTGATTGGCTGCCTCCTGCATACCCCTCTACTGGAGATTGAGCCCACAATCTGGGCATGTGCCCTGACTGGGAATCAAACCAACGACCTCTTCGTTCCTGGGTTGGCACTCAACTGTCGAGCCACACAGGCTGGGCTATCATTGATTTTTGACAGTTTGAATAAAATGTGAAGGTCTTTTTGCCTTGATATAATTAGGTGTTCTGGTAACTTCTATTTTAAAATCCAGTTCTTTCCATATGTTTGGGAAGTTCTCATCCACTATTTGTTGAATAAGCTTTCTGTTCCCTTTTACCTCTCTTCTCCTCTTATATTCTTATTATCCTTACATTGCACTTTTTTATGTAGTCAGGTAGTTTTTGCAGAGTTCTTTTTATTTCTCTTAACTCTTAGTCTTCCTTCTTTCTCCTGAGTCATTTGCAAGGTTTCTGTCTCAAGCTTGCTGATTCTCTCTTCCATCTGGCTTGCTCTATTTTTCAGCGCTCTCTAGTGTGCTCCCTGTCATCTTTATTGAGTTCTTCAGCGTCAGAATTTATGTTTGGTTCTCTTTCAGTTTCAATCTCTTTGGTAAAGTATTCCTTTTATTTATTAATTTTATTTCTGAATGCATGAACTCCCTTTTTGGGTTTTCTTGTATATCATTGAGTTTCTTCATAATTGCAATATTGAATTATCTGTCAATTAAATCATCACCATTTTCCATGACTTTGAGTTTGCTTTTTGGAGACTTCATTTTCTTTCTGTGCTCCCAGGTTAGCTTGGCTGTTCATGGTATTGGATGGGTTGTTTCTCTGCAGTACATTGAGGTCGTGTAAACTCTTTTCTTGTTTAGATGCTGTTTTGCTTTTAACAATTCAGCAGGTTGGTAGGTAGGGTACTTTCTTTTCTCTCTACTGCTTGGGGCAGTTCAGCTTTCTTCACCAGGTTCTTCTGGGGAGTGTGGGGCAAGGGGGGCATTTTCAATCTTGTGGCTCAGCCATTCTTCCAGTAATGGCTGTCTTTAGGTACTGCTGTGCGGTTTAAAGCTTCCCCGCTTTCTTTACTTTCTGCCGGGGAGTGTGGAACAGGGAGGGCAAGTTCATGGTCTCTTGGCTCTGCCCTCCTGCCAGCAAAAGCTGTAGGCACCATTGTGTTTTTTCAAGCTTCCTGGCCACCTCTATCCACCTCTGCCATGATGGGGCGGGAGGAAAGGGAGATGCATTTTCCCAGAGAGAAACTGCTTTCTGCCCCTCGGATGTTTCAGGCTGTAGTATGAGGGCTGCAGCCCGACTTCTCTGCTACTGCGCTTGTTGGAGCCTCAGTGGGCAGCAAACTGTGCCTGTGGGCCGTCCCTGTCCTTCTCGTGGACCTGCCTCCCTTACTAGTTCCAGTACGCCCGCCTTCAGATGCTCGTGGATCTTTCAGGCATGTTTGTGTGTTGAGCAGGGGATTCTTTGTTGAGTCATAGTTGTCTGACTTGTAAATTTAAGTTGAGAAACAAAGGAATTCTCTCATTCCGCTATGATGCTGACTTCCAGTATGGTTTTCATTCTATAGTGACATACAGGTTTTGGTTTCTTTTATAGTTTGGAGTGAATATTTATTTCCAGACTCACACTGCAAAGGTCCTGAGTGTCATCTAACTCAGTGATTTAAAACTTAAGTTTTTTAACCAAGAACACCTTGCACCCCCATCTCTTAATTAAATCTTATGTGAAATTTCAAAATAATTGCTGAGAGGCTTTGGCTCACGGGGGCAGGGCCTGGGTCTGCTTGTGCTCTCCCTTTCTGTTGCCTCCTCTAGGTGGCTCCTGAGGCACAGTTAAGGAATCGATTGCCAGGGCTCCTCATAGGGTTTGGATCTGCCTGATCCCTGGAATCCAGTGTGAGATTGCCCCCAGACCAGTGTTTTCTAGGCTGTGGGTTGTAGCTACTCACAAAAATCAATTTAGTCACCATGACCAGCATAAAAAAAAAAAAAGGAAAGAAATAATCATGAATAGAAAACATAACTAGAATGAATATTGTTTTGTGACACTTAGCTGCATATGCATACATATTTGTATGTGTATTCTGATAAAAAATGCATTTCTTTATTGCTGCGGTACAGTGGGTCATGATTAAAGAAGTGAAAGCTCCTCCCTCAGAGGGTCCCAGTTAGCCTTATCTGACTCTGTCTTTAAATTCTCATGAGGCTCAATAGCCTGTTAAGTGAGTAACTTCATTCCTATTCATATTTTTAGGGTAATGTTATGAAACACCACTTTTGTCAATTCTTCATAAAAATACCTGTTTTCAGAAGCTATGGCAATTTGAATTTGTCTTTTGTGGGAAGTGGAGCTCTTAAGTCAGTGACTAATGTTACTATGTGACATTACCTATCCAACTTTTTTTCATTGTTCTTCGTTGCCAAAATACTGTTGAAAGGTTATTGTTAATAGCTTCAGCAATATGTTTGAATTCTAAGAGAAAATATCTTCTCATAATTGTATATCACATAAATGGACATGAGTGGGGGTGGGGTGGGGGCAATGGGGGGATAAAGACACATATGTAATACCTTAATCAATAAAAAAAAATGGGAGGATCTGAACCAAGATGGCGGCATAGGTAAACACCTAAACTGCTGCCTCACACAACAATTTCAAAACTACAACTAAAAGACAAAACGTCTGTCACCCAGAACCACGGGAAAGCTGGCTGAGTGGAAGTTCTACAACTAGAAGGAAAGAGAAAAGAGCATTGAGACGTGCACAAGCGCTGAAAAGCTGAGGTACGGAGGCATGCAAATCGGGCTGGCGGTGGGCGACTGCGTATGCTGCTTTTTTCAACCCGAAGGGAGACAAGCTCCCGATTACTCTGAACTCCAGTCTCTGGGGAGACGCTGGGGACCCAAACTCCTATGGGGAGAAGCTGGACTGTCTGCCATTGGGTCAGAAAGTGAGGGTGGCTTTCTTGCAGAGCTGCGCCCAGCAATCATTGTTTACTGCGCTGGGGCGTGGGATGTGGGGACTTGGAAATGCAGAAACGCAGAGACGGCTGACTGGCAGCCATCACTGTTTGCCACGCCCTACCCTAGTGACTCCCTGAGACCCTGCCCCGCACAATCTACAAACCCACCCAAGCTCCACGCAGTGGCTTTTGCATATATATGGCCTGCCCTATCGCAGCTTAACCTAACAAACTGCAGCTCTGGTCAGACAGCTCCAAAACCTCCAAACCCCAAGCAAAGAGGAGAAAACTAGCTCTCGCTGTAGCTCCTGCTGGGTGGCCTCAGACAGTAGCTGACCTGCACCCCATTGGAGATCCAGAAGCTAGTGTATCTAGTGGTCAGTGTGAGATGACACCAGATTTCAACTACTCACATCCATAAGTGACACATTCAAGAGAGAGACTTAGCACCAAAGCCCCACTGAAGCAAGTCCTGCCCCATAAGCGTGTCTCCAGCACAGCAGTTCTTCCATTATAGACACAGGGGGTCCTCACAGCCAATTGGCCTGGAGGTCAGTTCCTCCCAGTGTACCAACAGCAATCAAGGCTTAACTATACCAAGACTTTGTACTCAGCCCACAGAGGGGTGCATCAAGAGTGCCCACCTCAGGTGATAGACTGAACCACTGGTCACCTACCACAGAAAACTACTCCATCAACACAGGGAAGCAGCAAAATTCAGAGACAAACATGTCACGAATGAAAGAAATGGAGGAAAGCAAACTACTGGACATAAGAGTTCAAAACCACCTTTATAAGGTTACTCAAGAATCTTCTAAAAACTGCTGAGAAACTTGATGAGACCTCCAAGAAGCTTAGTGAGATCTTCAAGGACCTTAATGAGAATGCCAAAAAAATGGAAAAGGACCAGTCAGAAATGAAGCATACACTGTCTGAAATAAAGAATATACAGAAATTCAACTGTAGATCAAAGGACCCCAAGAATCAAACCAAAGATCTGAAATATGAGGAAACAAAAAACACCCAACCAGAAAAACAGAAAGAAAAAAAGAATTCAAAAATATGAAGAGAGGGTGAGGAGCCTCTGGGACAACTTCAAGCGTACCAACATCCGAATTTTGGGGTGCCAGAAGAAGAGAGAGAGCAAAATACTGAAAACCTATTAGAAGAAATAATGACAGAAAACTTTCCCTACCTGGTGAAAGAAATAGACTTACAAGTCCAGGAAGCACAGAGAACCCCAAACAAGAGGAATCCAAAGAGAACCACACCAAGACACATTATAATTAAAATGCCAAGGGCAAAAGACAAAGAGAGAATCTTGAAAGCAGCAAGAGAAAAACAGTTACCTACAAGGGAGTACCCATATGACTGTCAGCTGATTTCTCAACAGAAACTATGCAGGCCAGAAGGGAGTGGCAAGAAATACTCAAAGTGATGAACAGCAAGAACCTACAACCAAGATTACTCTACCCAGCAAATCTGTCATTCAGAATTGAAGGTCAGATAAAGAGCTTCACAGACAAGAAAAAGCTAAAGGAGTTCATCACCACTAATCCAGGATTATATGAAATGCTGAAGGGTATTCTTTAAGAAGAGGAAGAAGAAAAAGGTAAAGATAAAAATTATGAGCAACAAAATGACAACAAATACATACCTACCAACAAGTGAATCTAAAAATCAAGTGAATAAAAAATCTAAAGAACAGAATGGACTGATGAATATAATAGAATCAGGGACATAGAAAGGGAGTAGACTGACAGTTCTAAGGGGGAAGCGGGTGTGAGGGGTGCGGGAAGAGATTGGACAAAAATCTTACATCTATGGATGAAGACTGGCGGGGGGTAAGGGCATGGGGTGGGGTGGGGAATCAGGTGGAGGGGAGCTATGGGGGTGGGGGGGAAGAGGAACACCTGTATTAATCTGAACAATAAAGATTTATTTAAAAAATGGATATGCATAATTTCCTTAAAGAACACCCCCCCACCCCAAAAAATAATTTCCTTCTCCGCAATTAAAACCTAATTGTTTTGAGGCTTAGTTTAATAATTGGTTTTGCATGTTTGTAAGGAATAGGAGTTCTCTATTTTCTTGGTGATATGAGTACAGAAATTTATAAGTGAAGTGGAAATATTAATTTATGAAATGGAAAGTAAAGGTAAGTGAGGTTGAATTATATTTAAACTGTCCTTAAAATGGTAAACAAAGCCTATTGGCTTCCTTTCCCTTTCCATACCGCTTAATTTCACAGGTTCTGGAGTAGCTAGTTCTATGGGGATTGTTTCTTTTTAAAAATTTTGAAAACTTTCAAATTAGTATCATCATTTCAGCTTAATTGTTAATTGCCTGGCTTCTGCAATAAATGTTAGCAAATGCTTAATGTTTCTCATTTTTTTGGTTCCTTTTGCCATTGTAGCTTCATAAACTGTGCCATTTATATTCAATTCCACTTAATAGGGTTCTATCTTCTTGAGACAATGAAGGAAGGAAGGAGAGTGGGGACTTGTTATTCAAGGATAAATTCTGCTATGGAGTAATTGTTTAACTCAAGAAAGCACATAAAAAAATTGTCTCCCTTAGGACATCCTTAAACTGCAGTCTGTTGTGAAAGGTATTTCTCCCAGAGACTTGCTTAAAGCTTTTTGGCTTCTGTAAGTATTTGTATATTATGATTGCTCTCTCTCCGTTCAGGATAAACCCTTTTTGTAAGTTTACCTTTATGATCTCTCTTAAGTGTAGAAGCTCTGAATTCCACTTATTTCCTTTGAGATAACCGGTGTTTTATTGGTGGTTGCTTTTTTTGTTTGTTTGTTTTTTTACTTTAAGGAGGAAGGAGAGAATTCTCATCTTTGGGTGGACAGACTTGATCAGTCTAGGAGAGACTGTAAATGATTAGGAATTAATAGAATCTGAGTTGCTTATTCCTCTTTTAGTATTTTGGCCTTTGAGTTTCCTTTCCATAAAGAAGACTTTAAGTTCTCTAGGCCCTAGCCATTCTGGCTCAGTGGATAGAGGGTCAGCCTGCAGACTGAAGGATCCTGGGTTTGATTCTGGTCAAGGGCACATGCCCAGGTTGTGGGCTCAATCCCCAAAAGGAGCCGTGCAGGAGGCAGCTGATCAATGATTCTCTCATGGATGTTTCTATCTCTTCCTCTCCAAAATTAATTAATTTTAACAATATATATATTTAAAAAAAGTTCTCCAGGAAAGCAGGGAAGCTTAGGGCTGTGGAAACAAATAGTTCAATTCTTTCATCCAGTATATAGTACATGGGAAGGTGGGGAGGGCAGACACATGTGCCTTCTGTATCAAACCCAAGAGCAAGAAATATATGCCCTCTCACTTCAGATTCCAAAAACTTAGGCGTCCTGTTTATTAGGCTGTCCCTTCTGTCTTAGTACTTTTTTTGTGTGTACAAAGAGATCTTTTAAGAAATGTTCCCTTAAACATTGATAGCTAGAACTGAGTTTTAGTTCCGAACGCCAGAGAACAATATTGTGGTTCATTTGGATATAAATGTTTGGATTTTCAAATGAAAAGGTGAAGTTTTGTGAGGAAGATAACATTTAGCACAGTTAGAGTAAGGAATAAAACATTTTATTTTATAAATACATTTTATTGATTTCAGAGAGGAAGGGAGAGGGAGAAACATCAGTGATGAGAGAAAATCATTGATTGGCTGCTTCCTGCACACCCCCTTCTGGGGACTGAGCCTGCAACCCAGGCATGTGCCCTTGACCGGAATTGAACCCAGGACCCTTCAGTCCATAGGCCGACGCTCTATCCACTGAACCAAACTGGCTAGGGCAGGAAAAAAACATTTTAAGATATCTTTTCCTAAAATGGAAGCTGATCAAGAGGAAAAGTTTTAAAGTACCTTTTGCCAGTTTGTCCACTCGATCAGCAAGTTGTAGGGGTGCGTAGAGGAAGCATGTTCGTGAACTAAAACCAGAAGTATGCTCAGGCCAGAGGGGCTTGGTTATGGTTGAGGAATCCTAAGCAGGGGGAGGGAATTCATGAGCCCTGAAAGGGTGTGTGCATAGGGTGGCTGCTGTAAATCTGTAGGATCTGGGAAACCACCACATCCATTGGTCCTTATGGTGGTTTTTTTCTTACGCTTTTTATTCTTCAAGTCACTTTAAGCAAAGACTTAAAAAAAAATAAACTTCCACTGGGGACAGGGGGGCATAGGTGTTATTTTATAGGTAGGTAATGGGGACCTCTGAAATTTTGGAGACTAAGTGGCATAACTTCATCAGTGCTTTATGCAGATGATCTGCAGGAGAATGGAGGATTGGAGGGCAGATGGAGTTGAAAACAGGAAGATAATAAGCTAGCATAGTGAACCCTCGTTTCACCTTTTATCCTTAGGGAATTTAGAAGACCATTACCAGTTTTTTAGCCACAGAGTGATGATTATTACATAATTGGATGAGATAATGTCATAGAAACATATTTTGTAAGTTGTAAATAAAAGGTTTGTTACTGTAGTGGTCACATCATTCTGTTCCTTTCCTAGGAAGTGTTTTCTGTCCTTCCTCTTTACTTGAAGCTGGACTATCTGAGTTCTTCTTTGGGCTCTAAGACTGTGTAACCTTGAGAAAATCACTTCTTGGTTTTCCTCATCAGAAAAAAGAGTACAATTCTCCTTTAAAATTATTTCACACTTACAGCTTTTAAGTTCCTACTAGTATTTACTTTGGGGAGCCGGTTATAAGCAAAATAATTATTTTGTTTCCAATCACAAGTGGCATTCAGCTTTGTAAATCCCACTGGTACCCTTTGTTTATGTGTTGGTAACTTTGAGGATAAAGTGAGACATGGTATAAGTTAAAAAAGAGTCCACTCTTTTATGATATTTAAATATTTATTTAAGTTTAAAAATAATTTTCATGGCACCAATGATTTTATGCTAACTACATACTGAATAGGTAGAAAAAAGTACATTGCTTTGAAGGAGAATGTAACTTAGAATTTTTGGCACACGAAAGGTTAGCAACTATATTTCATTTTTTAATGAAACTAAGAAATTCACATTTGCAGGTAGTTTACCCTCTACTGCTTAAAGATGCAGCACACTATTCTTTAGTAAGAGTTTTATTTCCTCTGATAGATGAAGCTATGGAAACCATTGCTTTTTCTACAATGAGATCAAACTAATTAAGAGAAAATGGGAGACATAGTGGAACACAGTAAAAGCAGGTTAAAAAGTTGAACAATTTTTAATGATGAGGAGATACCAAAAAAGATTAGTCACCAACAAAGGAGGTTTGCTATTCAAGCACTATTTGAAAAGCAAATTGAAGGAAACTTTTCTATATGTATTTTCTGGGATAAGCCCTGGAAAAAAAGAACCTGAAAGTTTCTATTCAGAGAGAAAAATTCAGCTGTTGGAATTGGTATGGATTATTGTACTGTTAGAACTCTAGACACAAGTAATGTACCAGGAACTGGGACACTGTATCTTTTTCTTTAATGTGGATATGAATGGTCAGAGTCGAGGCTATCACTCACTGCATAGAAACACCGTATTCTACAGACTGAGGTAGGAACACTACACTAAAAGGTAATCTGCTCTGTTGCATAAGACAGTAGATATCCATGTTAAAACCAGCCCCGTATCTCCTGACAGCCTTTTCATCTCAAAGTCTACCTTTTTTGCTTTAGTTCTGTACTAAATAAAGCCTTTCCTGTATAGATGGAAAGTGGCAGTGGCTAGTTGATTCTAAGTGATCCCTAATCTTTACTAGGATTTCCCTCAGTTTATCTTGTCACTTGGTAAATAGATGTTTGTAATTCTGCCCAGATTGTTGCTGGTATGGAAATGATCAGACAAGCCCTCTTCCGTTCTTAGATTCTGGCTGTGTTTCAGCATCCCAGTACTTGGTCTTGCACATCTTGGCCTCAGACACCTCTTTGCTGGTTGGTTGTGCGAGCACCCTTTAAACAAGCAACCCCAGTGCCTCCACTGGGAAGCGGTCCTGGATCTTTAGCACGTGTCAGGAACTGGAGCAGAGCCGACCCTCTTTCTGCTAACATCATGGTAAGGAGCAGTTTTATTGTATAGATTAGGGTTGGCAAATTATGGCTTGTGGGCCAAATTCAGCTCACTCTCTTTTTATAAAAGTAAAAAGGTTTCTTGGGACACAGCCCTGTTCCTTCATTTATGTATTACCTTTGGCTGTTTTTGTGCTACGACGGCAGACTTCAATAGTTGCTGCAGACTATGTATGGCCCACAAAATAAAAAAAAATATTTACTATCTGGCACCTTGAAGAAGCAGCTTACCAAACTTGGTCTAGATGAGCGGACATTTAAAACTATATACCCCTCCACATCTTCCCCTCCTCCCCCAAAAAAGGAAAACCCCATTTATTCCAAGGCTGTTTGCATTCTATACATGGACATGGTTCTGCCATCTCAGGGGACAAACTAGGGGTGAGCAAACCTAACAGTGACTCATTCTGTTCTGCTTTTGGGGCTGCCCAACACCTTAGGGTGCCAGCAGTTGCTCCATTGTTGTGTGGGTCCCAGGAATTGTCCACTGACCATCTGCTGCAGATGTGGAGGCCCTTGGGGGAGGCTCTTGGGGGAGAGCTGAGGGCCCTGTGTCAGGGGCATGGCTGGCCTCAGATTCCTCCTCCTCGATGCTGCAGACCCCAGGCGACTTAGACATCTCTCCCTGAGATGAGAACAAGATCTTGTGTGTGAGTGTGTATAATAGTTGCCGAGCTTGGGCCTCGGACACCACACTCACCCTTTCGTGCTGCGCTTCCACCTGCTTCCACCGCTTCCCTCACCAAGGATGGCCAGTGCTCTTTCCCACAACTTATTTTTATTTTTCTGATGCAGAGGAGGTCCCTAGGGGGCAGCATTTCTACATCTAAATGTTGGTCTCTGCCACGTTCACCTTCTTTCTTGGCAGGCATCTCTTAGAACTCCTATTTAAAGAGATTATTTTATTGGTTCCTTCCAAGGCTGTTTGTTGATCTTGGAATTCTATTTTCTGAAGCTTTTCATTCTCAGCATCAGTTTCTTTCTTGCATCGTTTAGTTCATCAGGCTCTATTTTCTTAATCCATATAGTAAAAACAAAATATGAATCGATAAGAAAATAACATTTTGTTGTTAAAATATAAATTGAAATAGTCTTTTTGTTATTTATTTATTTTTTTTTTGCGGGGGTTTGTACAAAATAAGCACTGCTCTCTGAATCTCAACAGTATCTCAGGTACCTTAGCTCTGGTTTCTGTTAACTACATTTTGTCCAACATTTCTGACAGTCCTATGTCTGGTACGACTCAATTTATCTAATGTCTCTGGAGCACTATAAAAGTCTTAAGGTTCTTCCAAAAAAAAAAATCACAGAAGTCAAGTTCATTATATAAAACTCATGGTGACGCCCACTAGGATCTAGTCTAAGGGGACAGACTTACCCCACCCCTGCTGCTGCTGCTGCTGTAGCGGTGGTCCCTTCAGATGCCCACTCTGCTCAGATTTGAAAAAAAAACAAAAGGAAAAGAAAATCCAACTCAGACCATCATAAGAAGCAACTTTTCATTTAATCATTCTACATGGATGTTTACTTTTTAAAAAGCTCTGTCTGGCCAGAAAACATAGACATATTCACTGTCCAGACCCCTGGTCTGCCCCACTGAGGCTGCAGTGATGTCTACTGGAACCCAGTAGAAAAGCTCCTGCAGAATACAGAAGACAACAGCTCTCTACTCTTCACCTAGTGTCCCATCTGCTAGGTGACACTACTGTGATCATAGTAATAATAAAATAAATTATTTTTATTTGATACTTTCAAAATAATACATATCTATGAAAAATCAAAATTCAAAGCAAAAGTTATCCTGCATATTGGGAGGATGAGAAACAGAGTCGCCGAGCCTTTCTTGAGAGAACCTCTGAAGGAAATGAGCTTTCCCAGTTTGTTTAGACAGGGCATGAGCCTATCCCCCTTCTTCTTCTGGGAAACAACCCTCCTAGGCTGTGGACTTTGAGTCATGAAAGGAGGACTTGGTACATGTGCCGATGGTTCCACGATGGGTCCCATTGCTGGGAATGGGTAGCCGGGCTCCTTGGTCCACCTGGCTAGTTATTAGGAGGAGTCATGTCTTCTCAGGTGTCAATGAGCAGGCTCACCACTGAGCGGATTTTGCAGGCAAACCATCGCCTGAGGGGACAAAAGTATTGATAGTGGAATTGTTCGAACTCGGGGGTCTGACGGATATCTCGGAAAAAGGCAATGTCAAGGTCAGACTCGGTAAGGATGATCAGGAGGAGGAGCAAAACAAAGAGGAGTCCCATGGTCACAAGGAGCAAACGGAGGACACTTAAAACAAACTTATTCACCTGTTCCTCCTCTGGCCTGCCATGCCCCTGACACAGGGCCCTCAGCTCTCCCCCAAGGGCCTCCACGTCTGTAGCAGTGGGGGTGCTGGCCTCAGACTCCTTCTCCTCCTCGATGCTGCAGGTGGCCCCATTGATCTGCCGGGAAAGCAGCATCAGCTCCAGGCTGTGCTCGGCCACAGGGGTGGGCAGCATGCTGTCTGCAGGGCTGTAGGCCTCGTCTGCAATCACGGCGACTCGCTCATTGCTGTCTGCCCGGCTGCTTCTCACGTGAGGCAGGAAGGTGTCCCCATGAGAGGAGGAACGCACAGGAGTGGAATGGGCACTGTCCCGAAGGGACTCTAGGCCTGGGAAGGCAAAAGGAACGTGAGTAGGCTTTCTGTATCAGCGCACAGTTGTTTTTCCTTTTTGTTTATAGTTTTGGCTACATTTGTTAAAGATAGTGCCATTCCTGCCTCTGGTGTCCTGGGCCTGGTTTTAGCCCCAGTTGGAAAGAGGCTGAATCGCAGACTATCCCTCATGGAGAGCTGGGGTCACAGTTCAGGGAGCTCAGGTATGCCCTCTTGGACTGAGGGCCTTGAGAGGCAGGAGTGGGGAGGATAAGACTGTTTTGCCTGGGCCTCATCTAATGCTGATTCTGGAGCTGAGTGTCCTTTCAACAGCCTAGCGTACAGTTGCTATCAGTGTCTTCAGCCTCCCAGTTCTATCTGTCCTGACCTTGTGGGACATGAAAACCCTATCTGCTCTTCCTGAGTGCTCTCTGATGGAGCAGGGGAGGAGCCCCAGCCAGCTTCCTCTCTTTTCACCTTAGGATGATCTGGGTCCAGAATAGGCCGAGTCCCTACTTTAGACACTCCGAGTGCAGAGCAAACTTTGGGTGAGGGGGAAATTTTCTTACAATTTGTAGGAGGAAGGGTCTGTGGCCCCTAAAACTACCCATTATCTCTTTATTTTCCTGGATGGAGCATTTCTTTCTAGGGCTCAAGCTCTGGTAGGGAAAAACAGGAGCCAGTTACTCCTGCAACCCGACAGCCCAGAGGATATGGGCTCAGAGTCACCGGAGGCTCCATCACAGTGCTGCCAAGGGAACAGGTCCTGTTTCAGGTTCAACATCTGTAGTTCCCGTTCCCGGCCATCTTGGCAGTGTCAGAGTGGCTCTCCCTGTCTTTGTGGCCTATGACCAGAGAAGCCAGTCCCCTTCTGTTGCTCTGACATTGACTCTGACTGCCCCAGACGGGGAAAGGTTTGACCTAACCAGCTGATGAGGGAGTTTTCTGGTTCAGGGCTAGTTCAGAAGCCCAGTGGTCTCCTTATGATCCTAGCTGTAGTTTGTTTGTTCCTATGCTAAAGTCTTAAATTTGTGTAATGGCTTAAACTTTTTAAAGCACTTTCATTTTATCTTTTAACAACTCCATGAAGTAGTGAGGGCGAGAGGTTATAGAACTTTCCTAAAGTCTGGTTGGTTGCTAATGGCAAAGGCAAGGAGAGAATCCAAGCATCTTTCTATTTCACGGTGCTAATGATCATGTAGTTGGATTATGGGGAGTGGGACAGTGGGCAGGATGAATTAAGTTAACAGCTGGCACCTTCCTTAGATTAGGTCCTAACTGCAATAATGTGATATTAAGATCCTGTCCCTGTTTCAGTGCTGCTGACACTCCTATGGTCTCTGCTTCCCCAGCACTCCTCCCCGATCTCCCCATGTGCACATGCAGCCTGAGGAATATGTACCTACGAGTGTGTAAGGGATCCCCGATAAAACAGAAACCTTCAGGCCCTGATTCCACATGGTGTTGGCTCAGCTCCTTTCCCAGGCACTCCTCTGGCCCCCTTTTCTCTGGAGCCTCAGCCCCCCTGCACAGGGTACCTCACACCCTTTCATGGGGCTGTCCCCTCAAGGACAGCTCTGATTGCCAGAGCTTCCAAAGTCTGACCAGCTTAGCAACCAGAAGCCACTTCAGTGCAAGCTTAGCCTGCCCTGCAGTTTAGCTCTAAGCCGGGGAAGGAGAGAGACAAAGTCTGTGACATCAGAAAGCACGAATTAGAGGGATACCAGCAGCCATGTTATACTGAATTGTTGGTACTCTCAGTAAACAAGATAATGGATATGTATGCATTTCTAGTAATGTCTGACAAACAAAGCTACTCCGTAAATGTTAGTCGTCTGTTCCCTCAACAGACCTCACCTGTATCACCCCTCTGTCAGGTTAGTCCTGTACAGAACTTCAGGTGTCACTGTAAACCACCACCGGCCTCACCCCTCCATCAAACCTGTTATTCTGGGGGGATGGGGTGGTGCTGCGGGTGGGATCTGGGCGAGTGGCACAGCAAAACAGAACTGTCTTTGTTACCTTGGAGGTGCTCCAGCTGATTGCCTTGCCCAGAGGTGGCTCCCAGTGGGCTCGGGGGCACAGCGGTCAGGAGCCTACCCTGCAGCCGGGGCCCCATCCTCAGGATGCGCACACTCAGGGGCCGAAGGCAGTGATTAGTCAACCGGAGCTCAACGCGGACTCTGGTGTGAATCTTAATCAGACTCTTCCCCATGGTAGCCTAGGAAAGCCGATACTTCTTCAGTGGAAACCAGCCGATCTCTTCATTGAAACCAGCCAGGCAGGGAGATACAGAGGGAAAGGATGGAAAACCAGCTAGGGACAAAAGACTTGTGCTGATCTCAGCCCATGGCAGCCCCTTCGCAGTGCCTCCTGTGCTGGCGGGAGGTCAGCTCCATGAGCCGCAGAGCAGGCTGAGCTGCGGGGAAGGAGCAGCTCGAGAGGCCCATGTTATCAGGGGACTGGATTCAGTCAGAAGCACTTAGAGCCATAAAAAGTCATGCTTCCCAGCCTATAGCTGGTTCCCTGAGGCCCGTATTAGGGCCCTAGACCTCTCAGAGGGTGACAGAGAGGGCAGGAAACAGTGCTGAGGGCAGGGGAATCAGGTCTGTTCAGAAAATTCAGGGTTTGAAACTACACAGACATTGGGCTTTGGGTGAGTGGCTCTGAAGTGTGAGGAAGTGGCTCGGGCTGGAAATGGGCTGTGTCCCATCCTCCGCTGGGATGAACCTGGTGGCTTCAGCCTTAGATGGGAAGAGGGGACACATAGGGGGAGAAAGTTGTATTTCCTCAAAAGAGGAGGAGAAAATCATTCCACTTTCCTGAGGGGAACACCCAAAAGAAGAGGGACAGTGTGAGCCACACTCCGTTCTGCTCAGCCTGACAGGGGGATAGACTCAGGCTGGTGTGTCTGATGACGGACCTCAATAATTCCATACCTTGCATAGTGATTATACTTGGCAGTTTACAAGGCACCTTCCACATTCACACCCACTCTACAGTGGGGGCAACAGGCTCAGAGGGTAAACAACCTGCCCCAGAAAGTCCGCAGCAGAACTCTGATGAGACCTCATCTTGGCCTTCCTGACCTGGCTCTGCACTGGGCCGCCCGCCCGCCCGCCCGCCCAGGCGTGCTTTGGCACTGCACCAGCTACCTTGCCACTCACGGCTAGGAAGATGCCCCTTGTTTACAAATGGGACAACAAAGACTCTCAGGTAATTAAGGCACTTGGTGGTGGTTGCCCAGCCAGGGTTCTCAACCCCCAGAGAACCATACTCCGGTGTTGCAGAGTCAGTGACACAAACCAGAGGTCCTCCCCAAGAGAGGCGTCCTTTCTAACCTGATTTTCATTAACAAGCAGCATTCGCTCAGAAAAGACAAAGGGCCTTCCCTCCCCGGCCTCCAAGACAGAAACAAGTTTGAAATAATCCTGCTGCTTGAGATTGGAGATCCTAAAACCGTCCTCATCAGGTATGAAAACTGACCACCTGTATCCAGCCTGCAGGACCAACTGGGCAGGGACAACAGCAGGAGGGCACTATTCTTAGAGTCTCCTGGCAGTATTAAGTACCCAGACACGGGAGTGGTATCGCCTCAGGCTGCTGGGGTATCTAGTTCTGAAGATACACAGACTTTGTCTCTCTACCTCCACCTACTCCAAAGGGTGAGAAGGGTGAGAGATGGACATATTGGGTTTCCTAAGATAATGTTAAAGAATTCAGATAGCAAGAGGGCAGGCTTCTACCACTGAAGTAAAGGTGGTAGCAGATGTTGGAATGCTTCAGAACCAAGAGTTTTTATTTTTTGGTTAACTGCCCCAGGCCACTCTGATCACTTAAGCTGTGGAAATTGGTCAGATCTGGAAAACAAGTGAAAAGCCTCTGGATGGAAAGCAATTTCAGAACTGCATGGAACCTGGTAGAGCCCACATGCATTGTTTCCCAAAGGTCTACCCCAAATACTCTCAGATCTACAACCCTCCTGGGTTATACAGCTCAATGGGGCTGGAGGGGATCCCTTTCCCCCTGTGTGCCCATCCTCTGGGTGAAACCTCCTCCCTACCATCGGAGAAACTTGCTGCTGTCTCCAATGCAAATTCACGTCTTTTTAAGGTCCCCGAGTGGAACTGGTCTAAGTCACAACTCGGAGAAATCTGTGGTCATCTGACCTTCCATCTCCAGAGCTCATGCTTACCTTCCATGATGGAGATGTGAACGGCTCTTCTACGGGTCCTGGGGACGCTGCTCAGCCTTGGGCCATGGGTTATGGAGGGACAGCTGCGGCTGGGAACCATCCCAGCTCTGAGGTTAAAGGAAAAGAACGTATCCTTAGTGTACGGATAGCTGTGGTCAGGACTCTGAGTTGAGGAGTGGCTACTACAATTGTCTGGTCGTTTAAGTTTTATTTTGTTTTTTTAAAAAATCTTTAATACCTGCTTTTGGATCCCAGTCAGAGACACTCCTTATACCCCAGACCCACCAGAACCTTCCTTTAGTGTGGCAATGGTGCCACTGGTTTCTGAGCAGGATGGTGCCCCGGGATAATCAGTGCTCCTAAAAATGGATATGGCAGCCTCCCTTGATTCCCATCAGAGGTGGCAGGGGGCTCTGTGTAAAGGGCCAGGTAGTAATGCCCCCATTCCCAGAGGTCAGGCTCGTTGACAAACCCTAGCTCTCTTGGCCAACCATATTCTTTCTGGGTCTCATTGGGTTCTAGGAGATGGGCTCCTGGAAATGTATGCACGAAGCATGATCTCAGAACTAGTTTACGAGGGGTGTAACTGGGGTGTGGGGCTACCCCTGGCTTTCGCAATGAATTGATTCCACAACCAATGAAATCTTGCTGCTTGGACATGTCCTCCATGGTGTATGACCAATTTCAGGACCTGGGAGGACAGTACAGGATTACCCAGGAAGGTCTCCAGGATCTGACGTACTGTCTGCATTAGCCCGCTCTTCCCGTTCTCCATTCCACTGGATGGGTCTCTTCACCTTTTCTGCCCTGTTCTCCTTCCCCTTCTGGAAGCCATTGTGGCCAGAATCTTCACATTATTCCAACTGCTGGCTCTTTTGAAGTTCCGGAACCTGAGCTGGAACTACTTTTAGGGAAGCCCCTGGCAGCCTACCTGTGGATTTCCGGTGGCTCCCGTTTGATCTGGGCACTCGACTCCATTACTTCCTTTGCAACTCGGCCACTGTAAGTAGTATAATAAAACAGCAGCAAGAAGTGAGACAGCGTTCCAGGACTGGGCTCCTCTCCAAGCTCTCAGATTACTTCAGTTGAACTGGGAAACGGCCTCTGGCCTACCCCTTCCCAGTGTTTAGGCCACGGAGAGAGAACTTTACCCCCATAAGCAAGCCTAAGATGTCCCGACAGCTGATCTGAGAGAGCCCTCTATCTCTGGAGTCTTTTGGATCTTTCATTCTCATTTAGGAATGATTCCTCATTGTCCAGGATGTTCCAAAAATATTGCAAAAAAAGAGAAATCTTTAGACAGACATGAGAAGAATTACTGTTACTGTTCTTATTGTGCTGCTGTTGTAAAGGCAGGAAGAGAAGGTACTCATTTAAAACCCTACAGACCCAGCTGCAGGGAAGGAAAGAAGAAAGGGCTAGGACAGTGGTCGGCAAACTCATTGGTCAACAGAGCCAAATATCAACAGTACAACGATTGAAATTTCTTTTGAGAGCCAAATTTTTTAAACTTCTTCTAACGCCACTTCTTCAAAATAGACTCGCCCAGGCCGTGGTATTTTGTGGAAGAGCCACACTCAAGGGGCCAAAGAGCCGCATGTGGCTCGCGAGCTGCAGTTTGCCGACCACTGGGCTAGGAGACAGACTTTGATGGGAACCTCAGGCTTTTCTGGAGGTTTCTAGTTTCTTTGTTCTCAAGGGGAAGGACCACTGAGTCATTGTTCTGGAGGGAAGGGTCTGAAAATAGGTTCATAATGGTTACTTACTGTCACTATTTACCTGTATCGGAACCGGCTCCCTTTAAAGAATAAGTTGCTGCTGGACACTGTGCGGACTTGGCTCGACTTCTCCAGCCTGCAGCAAGGCAAAATCCTGTGTGACAGACGGCCTGCAACTGTCTCCCAGGCCAAATAGCACGTTCCCAGCTACTTCCACAGCAAGAAGGCCCTCACAGCCCTGCTGGTCTCTGACTCTCCTTTAGGACTTGAGGGCTGTGTTCATGGCCTCAGTGTCGGGACAGGCATATCGAACCCCACTTTCTTGTTGTTAATCCTCACCCGAGGATATTTTCCCATTGATTTTTTTTTAGAGAGCATGGAAGGGAGGGTGAGAGATATATATCAATTGGTTGCCTCCCACATGTCTCTGACCAGGGCTGGGGACTGATTCTGCAACTGAGCTGTGTGCCCTTTACCGGAATTGAACTGGGGACCCTTCAGTCCATGGGCTGATGTTCTATCCATTGAGCCAAACTGACTAGGGCTGAACCCCACTTTCATGTCAGCGTGAGGGGTTCACCTGGGAGACTGAGAGAATAAATGTTAGGGATGATAATCTGGGAGAATAATAGAATGCCACCCACTGGATCTCAGCTAGGCAGAGTTTTTTTCTCTTTAGCCTCCGTCTTCTTACCTATAAACTAATGAAGCTGAGACTCTGTGGCCTCAGGAGACATTTCCAGTCCTAGTATTTGGTGATTCGCGTTCATGTCTAGGTAACTGCCTTCCTATTTCATCTCCTTCTTGGAGAGCCCTAAAGTGTATTATCACATTAAAGACTCTGCGAAGTCCTGAAATGAAGAAGCTAGCCTAACTTCAATAAAAGTTCCATCACTTATTTAAACTTGGAACCATTCTCTCATCCCCTATGCCCATTAACCTCCCTTTCAAGGCTGTAGAAATAGCTGATGTGGAGACTCAGGAAGGCCATGGGCACTGTAAAACGTCCTTTTAGGTGGCTTCTCTGATCCCACTCAGAAAAGGAAGTGTAGGCAGAGCTGCCCAGAGTGAAGTCTCCCAAGACCCAACTCAGCCACGACATGTCTGGGTGCCCATGCTGCTCATCTGCCAGGAACCCATCGAGGTCTGAAGCCTCTGCCGCAAGAGGGCAGTGAATATTAGGGAGCTGTCCCCACAGTTCCTAAGAATCACCCGCCCCACCTAGCTCAGGACTTTGTGAGCTCAGCCCATTGCCCTCCTGCCCGAGCACATTCTTGAGTCCAACCTGGCTCCCTTCATAGCACTGGGCACTGGCAGGAATCTGCGAATGAGAGATGCTCAGAGGCCCAAGTAGCCGCTGCTAGACACTTGGCATAACACTAATTAGAACATTGAGTCGTTAATGAAAAACAGTGAAGGACGACCTTGGTTTCCACTGTGGGTGTTGGCAGGGCTAACTAGGTCTGGAGGTCTATACATGGAAAGACTCAGAACCTGAGCTTGGTCACAGGTTCAGAAGCACAGTTCTGTTCCCATGACACAGACAGAAAAGTAAAGGCCGCCAGAAATGGTGCTGAAATGTTTGCTTGGCTTCCCTTGGATACCAGGGACTGAACAGGAAGGAAATTGTGACCATGCAAAAGTCTTTTCTTTGATGAGAAGAATAAAGACAACTCAGGTTAGAATTCAGGCCATCCATTCAGTTCATCCTTGATTCTGTGTCAGATGCATAGAAATGGTTAAGCAGTTCAGAAAGCCTGCCCAAGAAACAATGTCTGGGGCTGTGGTCACAGTAACAGGGAGGAGACCAGTTCTGCTGGCCAGCATCCCATGGTAGCCAGTAGGTAGCAGAGTCTGCTCACTGGGAAGAAGGATGCTACCCCCACTTCCGTCCCCTACTCTGACCCCAAAGCCTAGAGCAATTCTGCTCTCTCCTCCGGTTACTGGAGGGAGAACAGTGCCTCTCCGGCAGAACATATACTACACCCTTTTGTCTTACATTGTCCTGATTAAGATACAGCTTATTAAAGCGTAAATCATTGCATTCTATTTCCAAAACAAGACCAAGGATTTTGGTGAAACATACTCTATCTGGCATCACTCCAGTTTCTCAATGGGCTATTTCTTTGCTCCCTAATACCTTTATGACCACTTTCTTAAAGAAAACTAAGCATAGCCCAGCCGTGGTGGCTCAGTGGTTGAGCGTTGACCTATGAACCAGGAGGTCACGGTTTGATTCCCGGTTGGGGCACCTGCTTCGGTTGTGGGCTTGATCCTCAGTAGGGGGGCGTGCAGGAGGCAGCTGATCAATGATTCTCATCATTGATGTTTCTATCTCTCTCTCCCTCCCTGAAATCAATAAAAATATATTCTTTTAAGAAAAGAAAACTAAGCACAAACCCCTCAAATACTTGACAAAATTCTTTGGTAAGCAAAGATGTCTTTGTCCAAAGTGGGCTTCTCAGAACCAGATGAGTCCTTGCCCCCTCCAGCTACCCCATCCCCAGGCTCCTGGGCACCTGGCCATACCTCTGCCACTGACACTCCAGGAAGGGCTAGAATCCATGCCAGCTTAGCACCAGGTCACTCACTGGGGTATGGGCCCAGGGTCTCTCTAAGGCTTAGGGAACTGCTCTGGGTGAGCCTGCTCCGTGGAGCTATTGTATTCTGAGCTATCTTAGGGCTCGGACTGGCTCCAGGGGTCAGTTGGATTTGAGTCAGGCACCTATGGGCTTTTCCTGGTCCAAGCCTTACTCTGAAAACCTACAACTGCTTTGCCACAGAGGGCTGGTCCAAGGACATCACAACTTAGGCAACTCTACTGAAACACATTTCCAGATCTCAGCTCTGTCCCTCCAGGAGATACACCCAGACACCCAAAGAGGGGTCTGAGTTTTATAAGGAAGCCAGCCTCGTCACCCCACGTCTCATTTCTGAAAGCTTCCTGTCCGTCATTCCTCTGAAAGGAGCTTTTCCTGCATTGGTTCTGATAATGACAGTCCCATACCCTGTGTTGTCCACTCACTTGTAGAAGGCTTGGTTCTCAATTCCGCATTTCCAGAGGTGCTTGCAGGCTTCTGGAGTTGGAGCAAAATATGTAAGAATAATTTTCTTTTCCTACAAAAAAAAAACCCCACATAGAAACAGCTGAGTGGGGGTGGAGAAGTGAAGGGTGATGAAGACCAGGACCCCTGAGCTATCTGGGGGCTCCCATGACTCTCCCAGGCTGCAGATGGGGAAGGGGCTGCCTGGCCGCTGGCTAGTTGGAAGAGAAGGTCTGGGGACCCGTGGGCAGAGCTCAGTTGTGTAAGTTCACACCCGGCAGGGCCAGTGAGAAAGTCTCAGCTGGCACACATTGAACCAAGAAGGCCCTCACCAGAGGACGTGGCACTCATTTAAAATGGTCCTTTTCTTCTTTTGTATTTATTATCTTGGAATTTTCATATGGAAGCAAAAGAAATTTATTTTGCAATTCCTGGAGGCATGGAACCTCTGGGCGTCATCAGCATCCCTGAGGAAGCCCTATGTTCCAGGGCTTCACCTCCTCTCTCTCCCTCACCTCCATGCCTGGACCAAGCACTCTGGTTCAGCCCTGGCCGTCAGGGACCATCCTAGTACCCCAGTCTTCCTGAAAAGAAGGAAGCCGGCACTCACCTCTTTCTGGCTTACGTATAAATAGAAAGTCTTCCCTTCAAATTTCAGCTTGGTCACCTCATTCCTAGAATCACAAAGACAGCAGTAGTCACCTTGCTGTGGGCTGCCTGTTCACAGTCACGTCTTGCAGATGCACAGCCCACCCCAACTGGAAGGGGCTCCAGGCACAGACACAGTTTTAGCCAAAATCAGAACTAAAGACAGCAGCACAGAGGCCTTAGAGAATAGTTGTTGAAATAGTTCAATCCACGGTTTTCTGGTCAAACTCTTAATAGGATGACAGGAGGTTTTCAGGCTAACCAACAGTGGCTGGGAAAGGGGGCACTGGCATGGGAAGTGAGTCTCGGTAGAGTGGTGCTGGGCCATTTTAGGGTTTGGTTCATAACACAGGTGCATTATCCAGATGGGACTATCAAACAGAAGATGCCACAGTAGCTGATGAGGCCAAAGTTCAAGATACAGCAAATAATGAAAGACAGTGCAACCAGGTTCTGAGGGAGTTGAGTCTTTCGGGTGACGGTGCCACTGGATGGGAAATGCAGTTGAGTGCAGACAAATGTCAAATGATCTCAGGGAGGGGGCGGAACAATATACCAAAGAGAGAACAGATTACATGAACAGTCATGCAGCGTACTGACCAGGAAAGGGGCTTAGGGGGTTTGGTAGAAAAATCCTTGAAGCCACCAGCCCAGTGAATGGCTGCAGTAAAAGAGGCTAACAGGATACTGGGGTACGTCACCCGTGGGACAGACACAAATCAGAAGAAGTGACATGGTTACTGTACATGGCACCACTTAGACCTCACCTCCACATACTGCTTGCAGCCTTGGTGACATTTACAAAATGAAAAAATGACCAGGGTCATGGGTGGCTGTCCCTGAGAGCCAGAGAATGAGGCCTCAGCATTGGCCATGCTTCCCTTCCTCCCATTGGCCGGATGCGGCTACCCTCTGGAGCCAAAGGCCCTCCAGCCTCACTGGGGCAGAGTCCTTGTTCTACCCACTGAGGTGCCTGTGGAGGTCTTGCCAGGCACATGTGCCTGTACTTAGCTCCTTCCACTCTGCAGTGTTTAGGGAGATTTCCTCAGCATCCTAGGAAGGTAGTGAGAACCATGCACCCAGTTTACTACTAGACAAAACTTAGGGGCCAAAGGAAGGTCACTTGTTCCCTGGAAATCATGGCTGGGTCAGGATGAGAGCTGATTCTGTGCTAATACAGGACACAGCATATTCCTTCCCTGTTTGATTCCCTTCTGACCCATCAATCTCTCACATAAGACAGTAAGTATCAGTTAATATATAAACAAGCACACAGATCATCTAGGCTTCACCAAGAAAGACAGGAGAATAAGAGTTTTCTATCAGAAGTGAGGTGGGGTTTGCATCTATTAGAGCTGAGACCTCATGGAGGGGAGACTTTCTGCAGACTGAGGGTAAAAGGGTCTGGGAGAACCAGGTGACCATCAGGGCTTCTGGAGGGGTGGGGACACGTTAGGGACTGCAGGTCCCTATATATAACAGGTGTTTCCTACCTCATGAGGCAGCTACCTTGGTCAGAGTGTGGCAGCATCTGGGCTCGCTAAGGGGCACCAGACCACCCAGCTGTATCCAGGCAGCAGGTGCTCCTCACTGGGAGGGAGAACGGTGACCTGACCCTGGTCGTCTTATTTCTGAAAAGTACTGTTGGACTGCAAACCCTCACCATCTTCACCCAAAGAGCACAGTGGGTGGGCCAGTGGGAGCTGGTGCCTGAGGCGTTTCACTAGCACTCGGCAGATCCTCATCGCCTGGCTTCACAAGAGCAACAGGGTGGAAAGGTGGTGTGTATGAGGACAGTACGGGAGCTCAGGGGACACAGGAGGACAGATGCCCTGCAGTTCCCCCAGCGGAAAGCTCGCCAGGAAGCCTGCTGTGTCCTCGGTTCCCATGAGCTCTTCTGGAGACGGCAAAGGAAACCAGACAGGAGCAGGCTCCCCTGCTGAGCTTTGCCGGGCAAGGAAAGCCACCTGCCCAAGCCCATGGGAGGAGCTGCCAGCTCAGACGTGGCAGTCTAAGGCCCCAGGAGGCACAGAACTCACAGGGGCTTAGTAGAATAGGCAACATGTTTTGATGAGGTGAGAGGTTTCTCAGAGGGCCAAAGTCCATCAACAAGCCAGAGTCTGCACTGCGTTGGCTCCCAGAGCCACGCGGCAGAACACACCCCAAACAGGCAGAGAAGTGGCAGTTCAGAGTGGCTTCAGCCGAGGCAGTGTCTCCTGCCTGCTAGAAATGGGGGGTGGGGGGGAGTGAGGAGGAAGGGAGAGAGGGAAGAAAAAGTGGGGCTGTGACTCTTGGAGGCTGAGGACACCTAACTCCTCAAGAGGGGCAGGAGATAGCAGCAGGCAGTGCCCCCAAGTGGGGTTGGCTTGAGGAGGGTGTTTTCCAGAGCAACAGGGTAACTCCTATCTGCCCAGGGGTCACTGCGAGCCCCTCCTTTGTTAGGGCAGCGGCTGAGGGAGTAGGCATCCATGCAGACGCCACGGCCCTCAGCAAGGAATAGTCCCAAGGTCTTAGTTCTCATGGGGACTTGGCTTTTCTAACATTGGTTCCAGCCCCAGGCCTCTCATCGTTCCCAGAAACCAACTCTCCACACCCTTTCTTCCTCTGGCGAGGCTGTTGACTCTCAGGAACACCCCCCTGGGAGAACAGGGTCCCCAGGAAGAGACCACTACCTTCAGCAGCATTTATGGATGCAAGGCGTTGGAGGGACTCAGAACCTTAACTGTCCGATCACAGACAGAGGACACGGGGAACCACAGCCCTCCCCAGATGGTGAAGGGTAAAAAGCCTGCCTTGGAAAAGAAGATATTCACCATTTAATGAAGTGGACCCTCTTGTTTCCTTGAAGAACAACAAATCCAAAAGGAGTGAAGGCCAGAAACGCAGCATTTCCAGACACATCCTGCAACACAGGAAGACTTCTCATCAGGGTGGTGCAGGCACGGAGGTGCAAGGGTGAGAAACAGTTGTGCATGGGTGACACAGGGCTATTACTCGGCAGTAGGGCACAGAGGGAAGAACATGGCATTTGGAAGTCAAGGGCAAGTTACTTACCTTCCCTGAGCCTCCATGCCCTTAACTGTGAGTTGTAGATTATAATGATACCAATCTTAGAAGGCTGTTGTGAACATCCAATGGGAATGGCAAACCCTCACACCCTGCTGATGGGATTGTAACGTGGCACAGTCACTTTGGAAATCAGGTTGGAAATTCTTCCAATTGTTAATCATAGAGTTACCTTATGACCCAGCAATTCCACTCCTAAGTATGCACCCAAGAGAATGGAAACATATATTCACACAGCAACTTGTACACGAATGTTTATAGCAGGATTAAATATTCATAACAGCCAGAAAGTGGAAACAACCCAAATATCCATCAACTGATAAATGATTAAATAAAATGTCGCACATCCATACAATGGAATAATATTCAGCAGTAAAAAGGAATGAAGTACTGACACATGCTACAGCCTTTGAAAACGTTATGCTAAAAGGAGCCAGTTACAAAAGATCACATGTTGTATGATTTCATGTATATGAAATGTCCAGGATGGGCAGATCCATTGAGACAATTGCCAGGAGCTATGGGGAAGGGGAGAAGGGGCGTGGCAGCTAACAGGAACACGATAAAAATGTTCTAAAATTAGATAGTGCTGATGGTTGCATAACGCTGTGAATATTCACACTTTAAAAGGACGGATTTTATGACATGTGACTTATATCTCAAAAAGCTGTTACAGAAGGAGAGAAGGGGAGAGGGAGGGAGGGGGCAGCGAGAGGGAGGATGAGAATGAATGAATATGGCAGCTATGATGGCCCCTGCACACTGGGCTCCCCCAGGAAAGCTTAGCTGAAGAAAAGATAAGCGGCTGGCCAGGTGGGACGGTGTCACCAGCCCTAAGAGGCCTCCTGGTCCCCGGTCACCCTCAGTAAACACCAGGCTTGAGGTTGCGCTGAGCAAAGAGGGGAGAGGGTGCAGCACGAGCTGTAGGCCGTGTTTTCTCCAGCGGGGCAGTGAGCCCCACAGGGACCAGGTCTTTTCCAGTTTGGGACGGGGCACCGAGAGCTGGTTGACGGGTGATGCTCTCTCCAGGGAGCTTGCTTTGTGGCAGGGGCCTTAGGTGAGACCCTGCCGTCAGGGTGTGTTCAGGTGGCCAGGACATCGTGGCAGAATGCTGGTCAGATGTGCATGCAGGGTGGTTGTCTGGGCCATAGCTTAGATGGTGCTGTGGAGCCAGGGCCAGGCACGGGCATGGGGCACACGAGTGGGGCCCTGGCTGGTGGGCTGTCCAAAAGAGTGAAGCCTCTGCAGGGCTGCATGAGCCTTAAGAAAAGTTTCCCCCTAAAAGTCTCTTAGAATCAGGTTACAGGTGTGAGCATCTGTGCCCAGGGAATAAACTAAGTACATGTTTTACAAACATGTGCAATGAGTGTATTTTTATTACTGTCCTTTCCTCAGGGTGTGTCATGATGCAGACACTTGATTGCAAGCACAGTGTCATTCAACCGTGGGCACAGCGAAAAACTGTTTAAAAATAACCTGAGAGGAGATACTGTGAAGCCACAGGGCTGGACCTCCTCCTGCCTGTCAGCGGTGCTGGGTGGTGGGTTACACCTGAGCGCCAGCACTGCACACAAGTGCCAACCTGGCAGGCTGACAGGGATGCGGGTGGGGCAGGCTGGGACCTGGGGTGGGGAATGGCTGGGAGAGGTGGGGGAGGGTGGGCACCAGGGGGCTTTCCATTCAAGGAAGTCCTGAACCGAGGTTTCCAAAGGCAGAGACCTGCAGGTGGGACCTTACCTTGTTTATACTCACAGACAAGGCCTGCAGACATGCTTACCAGATGAGCGTGTGAGACAGTGAGGCGGGCAGAGGGGCCAGGGTGGCTGCAGTGGAGGAAGCACGTACGTGGGGGGAAAAACAGGAGGGGAGGGCACAATGGGGAGAGTGGGGAAGGTGCTTCCAGCACCCTGAGAGACAGGAAAGGCCTGGGAGGAAGACATGGGGAAGGGGAAACAGGTCTGCCTGCAGAGGATTGAGGACGCTTGGGTAAAGAATAGGAAGGGAGGCAGCAGGGTGGGCAGGGGAAGGGCCTCTCTGCTTTTTGTCCGCTGATCCCTGTGGGCAGTGGCAGGGCAAAGCGTGCCTGCACCCTCTTCACAGGCCACGGGGCCCACCGCTCAGGCCCAGGGTCTGGCTCTGCCTCTCAGTGTCCGTGTGACCTGACCGGGCCCCTCACTTCTCCGTGTTTCAGACTCCTCGCTGTAAAGTGAGGGTCGAGGATATTCCTCTTAGGCTGTGCTTAGTGGGCATGCTGGACTGTGCCTCCTGCTGTTAAAGTTTGTGGAGTGCTCAGGCCCGTCACAGATACCCAGCCTGTACCCAGCCTTATCATGAGTTATAAAGGGGCCATTCACTGAACGAACATGCCAGGCGCTTATGTGCACTATCTCACTTAATCTTGCCAGTCACACTGCCAAGATGTTCTTGTTCTCTTTAGAAGATGAGAATAACTCTGAGGGACTAGCACAGTGGTCGGCAAACTCATTAGTCAACAGAGCGGCAAACACAGGAAGACTTGCTGGTGGCTGTGCCGTTAATATTATAGCTGCTACGGATTAGCTCAGTTTGTTGAACTTAATTAACCTAACATGTTACTATTTTTCCTGATGTTGATGGATTTAAATGTTGTGAGTTAGGAAGGGTGGGCGTGGGAAGTTGGGGCAGAAAGGGAGATGTCCTTCTTGTTAGGGGACCAGGGTAAAATGGGATCTGCGTGATACCTGTGGGAACCAGGGTGAAAGGAAAGTGGGCTGTAGGGGAAGATGGGGGCTGTGATGGTTAGAGGCTGTGGGAATCACCCCAGTGACTCTGACCAGAGCCAAGGGAGGAGGGGTTCCCCCCATGAGCTGGTTGCTGATGCCAGGTTATGGCGTGGCACTGCCCATTTGTACCATCCAGACCCCTCAGGGCTGGCCTCCCGGTGAAGGCAGGTGCTGGCGTTAGAGGGAACATCCTGTCCTGACCAGACCGGTTGATCTGGGACAGGGAGCAAACTGGGAATAAACCCCGATTTGCTGCCACGCCATTCCAATGAGTAATAATAGCACCTGGACCAACCCCAATCCAGTCTCTCATAGGAAGAGAGCAATTCTCCCAACTGCTTTCTTGCGCCAGTTCCTGATGAAGGGCGTCCACAGGGGCAGAGGTGGCTGGAATGTCTGCTACTTGCCTGGCATATGAGGAACGGGACTCGGACTTACAGTGAGAAACCGCCTGTCTGTACCAGCGTGAAAACACAAACAGGCAGCCACGCTGACACCTTCTCTGGAATTTCCCCAATTCCTTCTATCTAACGTGTCATTCTCATTGTGAGCCTGCCCTTGGGATTTGTGTGCAAAAGGACAAGTGAAGTGACAAAAAGAGAAGGAAATAAGGACGCGGAGAAAAGTGACACAGACAACAGTCACCTGTCCCCTTCCCCTCCTGACGAAATCAGTACCCACAGGACTGAGCCATTCATACACCTGAGAGGTGGAATAAAAACTCAGGTCTTGACGGCACAGGCAGGCACCGCCATCTCCACTCCACATCCGCTAACAGCCAGAAGAATGTAGTTCACATTCACAGTTTGAGGTAGACGTTTGCTTTCACTTTTTCATCCTTGTGCAAAGAGCTTTGGTGTTGGGTTAGGATCCCAGCTCTGTGACTTCTCTGAACTTCAGTTTCCTCATTTGTAAAGTAGGACAAGAAATAATATGTTTCACTTCAAAAATACGACTTCTGTCTGGTGGCCTGAATGACTGACTGCCAGGACGTGGCTAATGGTGCTCTCCTGGAGAGGACACGGATCTGCAGTGCGTCAGTCACATGGAGCCCACCAGCAAACCCAACCTGCATCAACTCAGTCTCCTCAAAGGCTTGTCCTCGGATGTGCAGTCTGCCCAGAAAAGGGTTTTTGGAGATCAGCACTGACTGGTTCTTAGAAGTAGTGACAGCTGGCCACCTTGCCCTGTCCCCCAGATTTCACCCCCAGATATAGTGAGGCAGGCTTGTCTTCTGCCCCCCTGGGACATCCTGGGTATGATGGAGTAGAGACTCAGCATTCTCGGTGGTTACGCCTCTCTGCATCATCCATCCCCTCTCTAGAGCACGACTTACACTAATTCAATCTGGGTGGATGAAGCCTCGGACTTCATTAAGGAAGAGGAATCTACATGCTCTTCCAGACACTTATGCCTGTTCCTAAAAGGGCTCGGAGCAGGCACCTTTAAGTCAATCATGAAAATCACTCAGTTTTCATATACTCAAACCTGGCCACAAGAAGCGAGGGTGGAAATCAGCAGGAGGCACCCCGTAAGAGGCTTGGTGTCACCCCATGACAGTGCAGAGGTGGAAATCTTGGTAGAAACTTGCTACCTAGTTGACTTTAGTCAGTTCTTCCTTTCAGCACAGCCAAGAGGGGCCCACCTGAGGATGTGGGTGAGCCATCACTGCTCCCCATTCTGTTCCTCTGTGGTCAGGGGCAACCTGTCAAGCTGGGAGGAGGGTTTATTTAGAGAGAAGCCTGGGCAGCTCGATTATGAAAGTAATGGTCCTGTTTTAAGGGCAAAGGAATGACATTTTGTGTGGTTGCTCCAACCTAGATCCTGCTGAAATCAGTTTTCTCCTGGTCTGTGAGAACAGACATAAAGCCACTTGGTGAACTTAGGTTAAATTTTTATGAGTTCAGTCTTTTCGTAAGTCTCTGCCTTCTCTACCACCATTGGCAGAGAGTCCTGCTTTATTCCTAAATAAATGCCATCTCTCCAGAAGGAAGACCACGAGTGATAATTGAAAGCACAGCATGAGACACAGACAGCGCTGGGTTCGAGTCCCAGTACTGTCTGTATCAGTAACTCCGCACATGCTAGTCCACTGGTCGGCAAACTGTGGCTCGCGAGCCGCGGTTTGCCGCTCTGTTGACTAATGAGTTTGCCGACCACTGTGCTAGTCCCTCAGAGGTATTCTCATCTTCTAAAGAGAACAAGAACATCTTGGCAGTGTGACTGAAAAGATTAAATGAGATGGTGCACATAAGTGCCTGGCATGTGCATTCAGTGAATGGCCCCTTTATAACTCATAATAAGGCTGGGTACAGGCTGGGTATCTGTGACGGGCCTGAGCACTCCACAAACTTTAAGGGCAGGAGGCACAGTCCAGGCCTGCAGAGACCCAGGGGAAACAGCCTGTCCCAGGGCCCAGGAAGGACAGGATGGTGGCTCCTGGGCTTGGAGAGGGGTCAGGCTAGGGAACAGGTGCAACACTGCCCTCGTCCAGCAGCCGTAGGCTTGGCCTGTGGGGGCTCCTGCATAGAGCTCTGGGGAGCTTGTGAACGTGTAGTGTTTGGCATTATCTAAGCCAGCTAGCTACCGGAGCCCTCCGTCTGTCCCACCCAGAGTCGGCAGGATCTCCTCTTCCTGGTCCCAGGGCCAGACAAGGACACTGGGCAGAAAGAAACCATCCGCATGGACAGGAAGAACAGCAGCTTCTTAATCAGTCCAGGAGACAGAGCCTAGCCAAAGTGTCATTCTGCTCCCATTTAATTATGAAAACGATTCCTCTTCTTCTGTCCTCCCTAGGGCTATGTGCCCCAGATTCCCTGGGCCCAGTAATTGCCTCTCTGTTAATAGAAATCATCAGTATTATTACCCAGAGTGCTCCAGCTTATTTCAGCTCTCCTTGTAGCAATATCAGGCAAGTGCTTGGTAGCATATCACCAGTGTGGCTCTACTTAAGGACAAGAGTGAAGGCTCCCATACTGTTCTTGCTCAAGAGCGCTGAGGAAATCCTGCGCCACAGCCCAGTGATGAGAGGAGACGAGGGGCCCTGTGCGGGTCTGCAGCAGGGCCCTGGCTGAGCAAGAAGCGTAGGGCCCAGAACTGAGCGCTCCCAACCGTCACCAGAGGAAGTCTCCTGGGCCCCTGTTCCTTAGAGATACAGCATGGGAAGTGACTTCAGTTCAACTTCTTGCTCTACTTCTCGGGGCCTGGTAAATTGTGGCTTCCTGGAACTTGATATTCTCACCTGTAAACCAGGAAGAAGAATACCCCCCTCCCAGGGCTGGCGCGAAGAGGAAATGAGAAAATGTGAAAGGATTCCCGTGGGCCTGCCATGAAGGTGTCACAAATGTCCCTTTCTTCCTTCCTGCAGTCACTCAGCTGTGCCGAGGTCCACGGTCCACCAGGTGCTGTCGGGTGGCAGCCCTGCCCAGGGACCCATCTCTGAAGAGGTGGGCACTCTGTGTGGCCTCAAGGGGACAGGGCAGATTTGGAGTCAGAGAGAGGTACCTGGCACCTCCTGATGACCATGTCTATCTTTAGGCAGCTGTGTCAGTTTTTGAGGTCAGTTCAGGGAAGAGTGCAGTTATTGAGTGCCCACTGTGTACAGATGAGGAAAATGAGGCTCGGAGAAGCCTCGAAAGGCTGTAGGACGCAGGAGAGCAGGACTGGAGCCGAGGCCGGCTGACTCCGAGGCTCGCTCACTCCTGTGCAGGCTCCTCTGCTGACAGCACCTGAGCCATTACTGCAGGTTGGACTACAGCAGTTATGCAGAGGCATTACTTATGAAGCTGCGCTAAGTCACTTGTAAATACTCATATGCCATTTTTTTTTTGGCACAGAGGCATCAATGTGTCTTCTGCCAGTGCTGGCCCCCAAGAACACAGGGGTTATCTGGCCGGAGGCCATGCCGGTGCAGGGGACTGAGGGGGCGGGAAGGTGGCCAGGGTTTCTGACTTAGAATGTTGTCAGAGCTCACATGGGAAGTTTCAGTGTTAAATCCTCCGCGAGAACAAATCACTGTCCCCTCACCAAGAGGCCAAGGGAAACAAGTCTGCCTCCACAGCACTGGTTCCTTGGTTTCTCGTCTCTTAATTTTTGCTGGAAACTTAGGATGTCCTCTCACCCATCAGGAAGAAGGGCTCACTGTCCTCCTGCTCCCATGGGATACTGTCTCCCTCGGGTCAGTCTGAGGATCAGTTTTACTGGTGGTACAGGGGTCTGCCCAGTGGTGAAAAGGCAGAGGCAAACACTGGAAGAAACTGAGGCAGAGACAGGAGTGTCAAGGCAAGCGGGGTATGGAGATGAAGTGGAGGGACACGGCCAGAGTACAGGGAAGGCCGCGGTCCTGCTGCTCTCCGCAGTGACTGGCTGCCTGAGCTCATCTCCCAAACGCCAGACACATGTGAGTAATTACTGAGGTTTCTCTGGGCAGAGCCTCCCTGGCTGTTCCCGTCTTGCCCTGAGAGGCGCATAATGGAATTAAATGTGACTCCACTGCAGTTCCGCACAGTGACTTACGCTGCTGCAGTCAATAAAACCCACTCTTGGAAGGAAACGAGATTACGGGTCAGGGAAGGGTGGGCAGTCTGCTGAGCCGCCTCCAATCGTCCCCTGTGGCGGGGCCTTCCACATTCCTCCTCTTCATTTCCACCAAATTACCCATGGCTGCCAAACTGGGCCCCCGTTTCAGATTTGTTATTTAGATGGCCTTTGCCTCCAACCCTCTGACATTGATGTGGCAGCACAAAATTATGCAGTGTGGAATCCAGAGGAGTTTTCAAAACAACACATTTTCTCTTGGCATCTGTCACTAAAAGCTAATCACCCAGCTACTGCAGGGGTGGAGGGGGTTGGGGGGGTGGGCATGTGGGCCCTCCCCACCTGCTGCCCTCTATAGGAGGCAAGTGCGACCTCCCACGGGGGGATCCTACCTTACACGGGTGAGGGTCCACTCCGTAGGTCTCCAATGTCTGTGCTTTTCTTAAAAAGTTCAGCTCTGATGTTGCTGGTGTTTGACCACTGGAATAAAGAAAAACATGATTTCAGGGTTTCCTGTTTCCATAGTTTCCCCTGATCAAATTATTATGAAGTACTCAGGATGAGTCTCATACCACAATTTTTCCCAAGTGCACTCCCTGCTCTGTCCTAGGACCAACTTTAGAGGTTTCAGTCCAGGGCCAAAACCTCACATGTCTTCGGGGAGAGGCAGGCTCCATAATGAATGACATGGGCTGAGTGAAGCACATAGGGAGTGATGGGGACTGTGGCAAACTGGGGAGTGCAACCCCAGCTAAGGAGGGGAGCTGCTTCTCTGCTCCAAGATTGTAGTTATGTGGGAAGGCAGGGCCCAGCTTGGCTAGATGTGATTTTTAAAGAGAAGTCAGAGATACTGATTTTTTGTGGTATTTCATGATTTTAAATAACTACAGGCGCAGACAAAACACATCTGCAGGCTGGCTGCAGGCCATAGGTTTCTCATCTGTGATCTGATCTAGACTGAAATGCAAACAAGGGGCCTGTATATCTTGCTGTGCTGCCTAACCCTCTTCCTTTACCAAGAGGGCACATGGGAATGGAGGGTGACGAGATGCAGCAGGAGACAGTGCTGAGCTCCCCAGACTCCACTACAGCTCTGCCTGTCCACAGGATGCTGACTATGAAAAGGAAACAAGCAGCAAAAGGAAGAAACCAGCCCTGGACTAGCCATATGAAGAAGGGGCCGTTAGCATCTTCATTCCCTCATCTGAGTTCAATGCAGGCCACTGGCATATACTGTCGTCAGGCTCTCTCGGGGCCCCGCGCCCTGGCAAAGCAGACGTACTTTTACAGACGTGGGGATGGCTTCGGTGTGAGGAGGGCTGGGCAATGTGTGAAGGGCAGAGAGATCAGCCACCCACAGGAGGAGCAGGCCAGGGTGTCCCTCTGGAGAGGCAACAATCAATCGGCACCTTAAGTGCCAGCCTGTGCTGCCTGCTGTAAAATATACCAAGACGTTTAGTGCACGCAGTCTGGGACCTTGAGGAACTCATGTTAGAGATGGAGAAAGGAAACACAGACACATTTTACAGTGTGAAGCAGAAGCTGAGCCTGTGTAAGACTTTACAGACTGCTACATCCACCCATGTGCTGAGGCACGGGAAAGGTGCCTGGGAAATACTTGTGCAGCAAGCCAAGGGCTGGGCTGCGTAGCTCCAATCATCGCTGGAGTTGGCCCAAACCGCTCGGGTCCTCAGAGCAGCATCGTTTCCTGGGAATCTCCAACCTCCTACCAGGTTTCCGAAGGGCTGTTCCCACTGCTCTGACATCCAAAACCCTCGTGACAGCACCTCAGAGGAGTCCCAGCACACCCCTGCTATCTCTGAACCCACCCTGAGCCCTCACACCGGCCCGTGTGCATTCCAACCTTTGCCACAAGAGGCCGCTATTTCCCTAACAGAGTGATGGGAGGAGCCCGGTGGAGGCTGGCCTGCCCAGGGAGAGGGGCGGGAAGCTGCTGGGATCCCACCTTTGATAGGTGTCTCCATTCTGCTGGGAGGGTGGGGAACCAGTCTTGCCCCACAAGGTGAGCAGGTGGGTTTACAAAGGCAAAGGGGGCTGTGGGGACATGTATGTCGGTAAAATCTTTGAATGAAGGTGCAGATGTGTTCTTTGTGTTTTGGGGTCCAGAGGATCAGGGTAGGGACTAGTTCAGACTTAATATTATCATTAGATATCTTTTACCCCCACTTGGGCGTTTTTCTTCCCCAGGAAGGTAGCTACACATAACATTTTTAAAGATTTTTTAAAAGTATAATGTACTGATATAATGGCAAGTTGTATATCACAGTTTTCTTCATGGTTTATCGTTTGGATAGCCTGTGCTCCCGTGTGCCACATCACGTGGAGCCCAAACACCTGTTTCTTGTGTGTGTGTGTGTGTGTGTTTAATCAACCTTGGTAGAAAATCCTATTTCATACGGGTGAAAGGATGCATTAATGCTATTTGATAAAATTAGGAATATTCTGGGTTAAGAACCTGAGGAGCACAAGCTCCTGCTTCCAGCTGCTTCTCTGCTCCTTCCCTCTGCGAAGGGAGGAAGCGGCAGTGCTGGAGATGCGGTTTCTGACCCGAGTGCCCTCAGGGCACCTGCAGCATTGCCTGGTGCCGCCCCACCCACTGACCCGGAGCCCTGAACACCATCTCCGACTGAAGCCAGAAGCTCGCTCATTTTTCACATTCCCACGCAACTCCCCCTCTCATCTCTTTTTCTTCCGTCTGCTGTTTCCTTCACGTTTTTCTTTTTCCTTTTTGCCAGTTCATGCTTTTGACCTCTGTCTCTTCATTTTTCTTGGTGAAACAAATGCCTTTGAGCCAATCTCCCTGTTTTCCACACTATGCAACGCCTTTCTCTGGCCTTTAAGTCTCAGCCCATACCACTCTTCTCGGAGGTTTGGGGCTGTGCTATCAGTGGGTCACTGGAAGTGGCACATCCATGTCAGGAAGACCCGCGTCCTGGGCTGGAACTGAGTGTCACTCACCTGAGTTCTGTCCTGTGAATCTCAGCAATTCTCCGTTCCAGCTTCTCTGAATGTTTAGGAAAAAACTGGAATTTGGAGCTGTAGCCTTCAGGGTGTTTTCCTGGGTCATAATCTCCAATCTCCGCTTGTAAAAGGAAAGCAGAGGAAAACAATCATGAGCACTGGCAAAGCAACAAAAGATGCACACAGAACAAAGTCAGCGCCCGCACCAGGCTTGCACGGACAGTGGGCCCCGAGCATGGCTAGGGGGTGGGCAGAGGGCATGCCTCTGTAGAGCATGACCACGTTTGTTCTCCCAGGTGTGCACACCGGGCTGATGCAAAGAGATGGGAGAACTGACCCCATGGCCAAGAGGGCACCACAAGTCAATTTGCAATGAAAGAGCAGAGGTCTACACCATGGCCCTCATCCATTCAGTCATGAGACGAGGGCTTGGGAGCAATGCTCTTTGTGTCAACACAGGACACTGTGAGCTTGACCAGGAAGACAGAACCTCTTGGGCCTGAGTCAGGTCAGAAATCTCGCTTTGAGGATTTTAGCAAATTGATGAATGAGCCCTGACCCAGACTCAGAACTCAACTTTCAGTCCCAATCAAATGAAATCAAGTGAATACATTTGAATAAATATTCACTGAGAGCTGAGCAGGTATCAGGTCAGCCTGGAGAGGACTGCGGAGCAGGGAATACTGGCTGTAATGAGAAAGTGCCATTGAGATCCACAGCACCGGTCCCGAGGCTGGCTTCTCAGCTCCCTGCAGGGCATGGGGCTCTGTCCGGGAGTCCATCCTCAAGCTGCTAAGCTGTCAGATCTTGGAGATCTTTGAGGGTAGGGGCAGCGGTGCTCTCCACTGTGTTCCGAGGTGAGATCCTAGTTCCTTCCATGTGAAGTACTCCACAGGAGCATTGTGGAGATGAGAGGAGGAAAGACGTTAAGAAGTTCTAGCTGCTGTGGTTGCCCTTCCTCCTTCCCTAGTGCTGAGAGAAGTATGGAGGGATGAGTAAATATTAAGAGGAAATGAGCCCTCCTGTCACAGTTGAATATTATGCTTCCAAATACTTGGGGATTTCTATTTTTGAGGAAGAGACTAAAGGCTTCTCTGGGCCTAATGTCCAGAGTGACTTCGAGCCATGGAGTCATTTATTATGCCTTTATTTAGAAAGCTCCACATGGAAAGCATCAATGCTGGACACCATTTCCTTAAAGAAAAAAAATTGAAAAATTCAATATGGTTGTCAGGGTAAACTGAAGGAAAGACTAGAGTTTAAAATTGAAAGTAGATGGAACCGGGTTCGCCTTCAAAAATGAAAGGGGCCTCTTTGGGTACCTTAGGGTTGGCAAGACCTTCCTGTGTAAGTGATTGTTCAAAATAGGAGCCTCAGCATGCCGCGTTGTCATGGGCTGGCTTTTACATTCTTCATGCAGCTGGGATGTTTCTCTTGCCAGAAGAGTTTTAGTTTCTATTGGCAAGGATTCTCCAGGTTCTCTTCATAAAGTAGCTTCCTCGAGTTCACAGATTTCCAATTAAGCGTGCAGATTCTTTGATGGAAACGTCATGATCTTAGTGCTATGGTCAACAACAATCCAGTGACAGTGTCAGGCCTAAGGACTGAAATAAGTCTGGGAAGTGGCACTTAGTCCCTTGCATTTCATGAGAGGAGAGGGATTATATGTGAAGAGTGCTTACCTTTCCCACTGTTTTTGCAAAAAAAAAAAAAAAGAGAAAAGAAAAGAAAAGAAAGAAGAAAGAAAAAAAGAAAAGAAAAAAGCCAGTATGGGCACCAGCTGAGTACATCAACTCTACCTTATTAGCTTGTTAGGAAATGTGTTTGTTACATGGAAACATTTTCAACTTGGAGCACTCTGAACAGAAAGGGCTCTGTAATAGGTGCCAGAATTCCAAGGTGCTTCACTTCTTTGAGATTCACATGAAAGGAAACGTGGATTCAGATGACTCTCCAGTCTCGGTAACCTTATCACCCAAGGGTGCAGGGAAAACACCCAAACACAGTGCGAATGACTCACAGGGTTGAGTGGTCAGAGCCTTCTCCGTAGGGAGTCGAGGCAAAACCCTCGAGTCCTCTGCTTCAACTTAGAAAGAGCTGTGTGTACCCGAGACGTAGTCATCTGTGGTAACGGAAATAATGTAATCTGTACTTAGCATGAAAAGCGAATTTGTCCTGTCAAAAGTCATTACCTTGAAGGATATAAGCCGCTAACAAGGCGGCATCTGATGTTTTGCAGAGGAGGCGTCCGTGGTAGAGATCCCTTTTGATCTGCAGGAAGACTAAATACCTGGGGAGAAAACACGGACTACATTATAAGAATTTCGTTGATTGCTTTAAAGACAAAAGCTCTGTCAGGACACTTTTACCACATTAAAAAAAAAATCTCAAAACATACCACAGAACAAATACAATTTCCATTTCCCTGAAGACTCTTTCAAGTACTCTGCTCTGAACTGATTTGAGGTTCAATTCAAATTCAAATTCTGTCGGTTTCTTTCTATAGCTCAAAACAGAGATGGCACTCCCCGGTAAAAACATTGTCTGCCCAGTGCTGGGCTGTGGAGGAGCCAGCCCAGATCAACTCAGTGCCCAAAGGAAAGCTACGTCGTCGGAGGAGAGGGGCTGCCTGGACCTCGCTCCGCCTGACTCCGGCTGACGTTCCTTCCTAAGAAGTGGCCAGCGGTGACGAACGTGCCCAGCGAGCTCTGCCTTGTGTCTGTCGGGAGAACCTGTCCGTCTGTGCAGCAGCCTCATTATCGGCAGAGGTCAGCCTGATGTGTCAGAATTAAATACGACGTGAGAAGAGGCCGAGTGAAGCAAGCATGGAAACTAGTGGCTAACATTGCATCACGTCCAGGAAGCTCTCGCCTCAGGTGGGAGGATTTCAGAGCAACAGCTAATAGCAACTGCCATGTACTGAGTGCTCACTGTCTGCCGGCCCAGGGGTGATGCCCTTTACATGCAACATCTCATCTAATCCTCACCTGACACTTTGAGATGGGTACTATTATTACCCCCACCCCCACCCCCTTCCCCCTTTTAAGAAAAAGACAGCGAGGCTCATGTGATTTTCACATGGGCACACACTGGTGAGAGGCAGAGTCAGGATTCAAACTCCGGACTGTCAGACTCCCGAGGATGGCTCTTCATCACTATGTTGTACTCCCTCCTTGCACTCTCATGGCTTCCTAGTTTCACAAGCAGCTGGTGCACCCTGTCCCAGAAGAATGGAATTGCTCACTTCCATTTTGAAAATGTCTTTCCAAGGAGTGGGGTCTGCAATGTTCGTAACTTCACTGGTACCCCAGGAAGAGCAAGAGCCAGGGGTAGCAAACTCTTATGGACGTATGTTTAAACCTCCACAGTGGTTCCTTGGCCGGGGGGGGGGGGGGGAGGGGGGGCGGACGCGGGCATCTGTGGGTGTTTAAACAGATGCCCGTAAATTCTTTGCTACTCCTCAGCTCCAGAGGCAGAGCTTAACTCCCTCCCTTCGAGTGTGGGCTGGACTTAGTAACTTGCGCCTGACAAACAATAGAGCAGGAGTGGTAGATCTGACATCCCAGACAAGGTCACAGAGCCACTGCCCCTTCCTCCCTTTCTCTCTTCCTCCTGGACCTCTCTTCTTGCCTGAGGATGCTTAACAGCCCTTTAGAGAGGCCCATGTGGCGAGGAGCTGAGGCCTTTGCCAACAGCTTGCCAGGGATGGACACTTTCTGCCAACAGCCATGTGAGTACACCGTCCTGGAAGGGAATCCTGCACGCAGGCCTTCAGATGGCTGCAGTCCCCTGAGGGACCCTGCGCCAGAACCCGCCGGCGAAGCCGCCCCAGAACCCATAGCCCACAGAAACCGAGAGGCGATACATGCTTGTTGGTTTAAGTTCTGTGGCACTTGCTAGACAGCCTTAGCTACTACAGCATCCCTAGGGACATGTAGTAAAATCCCCTTCAATTCTATCAGAAAAGAAACTGGGTGCTCCCTGGACAGCTAGGAGTTTCCCCTGCTTCTGTTTTCAGGATGAAGAATGAAACAGGATTCCAGGCTCACCTGATCCTGTGAAAGTGCCCAAGAAGAAGAGGACTACCGACAGTGCAACTCGGGGGGGCGGGGGGTCCCCCAGGTGACTGAGAACCATGGGCTTGGTGAGTCCAGTAATTAACAAACAGAAAGTAGGAGCAAGCAAACCTCTTCTCTCCTAAGGCCCCGCTATTCCAAAGGTGGCCCGCATAGCAGCAGCATCTGGGAGCTTGTTGGCAATGCAGACCATAGGCCCATCCTAGACCTACTGAATCATTTTAACAAGATTCCCAGGGGATTTGTGTACAGATTAAAGCACAAGCATCCTTCTAACCACACCAGGTTGGACTTCCCTTCTCAAAACAAAGGGATGGTGAGTATTATAGTCTGGAAGTTAAGAGCTCCCCTCCTTACCTCAACCACCATCACCAACCCAACCCTACTCTGCCTCAGTGTTTGCAGAGAAAAACGGAAGGAAAAAGAAACCACGCAGAATGAAAAATTAAGATGGATTTACCAAATCAAGCTTGTCTTCGCTCTGCTTCCCACAGTGAAATGCCAACGGTGTGTGGGAGAGAGGGAGGGAAGGAAGAGGGGGAGAGGAAAGGGCTTCTGGCCTCTCACTGTTCCAGCTCCCACCTTCCCCAGGCATTGGCAGGAGGTGGAAGCAAACCTCGGGCCCCTTATTCACCAATCACTCCTCCCACACCTCTCTGTTTATCTCTGTCCAAAATTCAGGGACAGTACATACTGGGTTGAAGGAGGTATTTCAAAGGGACAATAGGCTCCGGGCGGTGATTCTCAATGTGGTGTTAGGAGAACATCCCCCAGGGGAGTGTGTCAGAATCTATGTGTGTGTGGGTGCTCCTGGATTTGAAAAAGCCCCTTTAGAGCCCTCTTTGCCCAAGGTGGACATGCTCCTGCTCACACTGAGAACCACTTGTTTTTATGAAGCATCTTTATTGATGGGTGCATGACAGGTGCTCAGGTGAGCTGAAAAGGAAACAAGGCTTTTGCACTGGGGTGGGGGTGGGGCTCCTTCAGACTTCTGGAGGCAGGACAGCTACAGGGAGGTCAAGGGTAAGGCCATGGGAACATTGCCAGGCACTGGTACAGCAACTGGAGGGGGAGAGGGAAGGAAGGGCAAGCCAACATCCTAAAGAAACAAATCACATTCTTTAGAGGACAAGAAGAGATGAGCTCATGAAAGATCGAACTGGCAGCTTCAAGGTAGAGAGTCCCTCTTCTACTACAGCATGTCCATCAAGCTCCACATTTTGCTCATTCAAGGAGGTAACCAATGACTCAATGTTGGTCATGAAAATATATCCCATGATTCATAGCATCCTTAGGCCTATTCTCAAGAGACCCTGACATGTTCCCTCTTGCCACACATGGGCCTAAGGAAGACCACCTTGTTGCACTATGTGGCCAGGCAAGGGATCAGTTAACTGGAACCACCCAGCTGGGCCAGTCCTGATGAACAGACTGGCTGGGTAACCAACCCCAGAACCGGAGTTACAGCCCAGTTCTCTCGTTCTGTAGCTGAGAAAGTAAAGTCCAGAGATGTAGAGTGACTTTCCTGAAGTGACACAGTGATCCAAATTAGCAAGGCCTCCTGACCCAGGACCCGGTACTTCTGCCCCTGTAGTAATTCAGTTAATTATGAGGTCAGAGAGGGGTGTCCTAAATGAAGTCCGGGAACTTGTCCTCAGAAAGAAATACTCAAGGGGAAGCAAACAAGAAATTAGCTTTAGACCAGCCTGAAGACAGGCCTGCTCCTTTAGGACACTTTTTTTGGTAAACGTTGCCTGTCTCCTTTAGGCCCCAGGAGGCTTTGCTTCACCTCCATTTGTAATGTCTGTGTTGTCCCATATTGGTGGGGGTGTGAATAAGTGAAAGCCTAAAAGACGACCAAGGAAAACCCGAGTTTTTCTGTAACCTGGACATCTCTTCGAGGTACTGTCTTCGGCATATGCTTTCTGATATCAGAGGGTAGGGATAAGTCAATCCTCAGATATTTCCAGAATTAAAGGTCTGAACCTTGGAAAGCACTGGCGGCTCCTGAAGAGTTTCTTCCAGAAGACCCTTTGGCCCCACCTTCCCTTCATTAGATTCTTTGCCTCTGGCTTCCTCTATTTTCTACCGCCCTTTTTCCTAAGTATAATCATGCTCAGTATGTCTTCCTCCCTCACACTAGACTCCAAGCTCCTTGAAGTCAGAGACGATATTTTATTTACTTTTTATATTCTTCTAGAGAGCCCATGTGTCCTTTGCCTAACTCTCCTGCTTCCTCTCCCTCCCACCAGCCATCAGCCTGCTAGTTCTGAGCACTTACATGTGCCAGGCACTACACAGGTGCCTGGAGTTCAGCAGGGAAGATTCCAGTGGGAGAGAGAGATGACAAAAATAACAAAAGAATAATAATAATAAGCCCGGCTGGCATGGCTCAGTGGTTGAGTGTTGGCCTATGAACCAAGAGGTCATAGTTTGATTCCCAGTCATAGCATATGCCTGGGGTACGGGCTCAGTCTCCAGTGTGGAGCCTGCCGGAGGCAAGCCGATCATTCTCTCTCATCATTGATGTTTCTCTCTCTCCCTCTCCCTTCCTCTCTGAAATCAATAAAAATATATTTAAAAATAATCATGATTTACTGACTGCATGCTGTGTGCTACACATTGTACTATTTAACACACACACTCTCATCTAATCCTCACAACAAAGAGGTGACTACTGGTTTTATCCCCGTCTCACATAGTGTTGCTTGCCTTGTCACGCGCTAGTTAAAAGAAAACCTGGGATTTGAACCTGGCGTTTTTGAACCTTTTTTGATTCCTTAGCCCAGGGTCAGCAAACTACAGCTTGCCACCAGAGTTTCCATAAGACAAAATACATTTTTATTGGAACACAAACATGCTCATCCCTTTATATATCATCCACAGTGCTTTTGCTCTATAATGGCAAAGACGAGTAGCTGTGACAGAGACCAGATGGCCACAACGCCTAAAATACTAACGCTTGTGGCCTTTTACAGAAAAATTTTGCTAACCCATCTTAGCCTAAGCTGGGCTCAACGGATATTCTTTGAAGGGATAAATGACTTGAGCACTCCATTCATACACGCATTTATGTGCTCCCTCTGTTAGCACTGTTTTGAGCACCTGCTCAAACATGTGTCAGGCAGTGTGCTTCCTTGGAAGGCGGGCCCCTTTTGTACTCAGTTTCCTCTATTACTCCATCTTCCCAAGGCATTCATACACCTGCAGCCCCTGCTAAAAGCTAAATTTAGTGGCTAATCCCCCTATTTTCTCTGCCTTGTCTCCAGCTCAGACAAGAAAATCTATTTATTACTTTAAAAAATGACAAAAGAGATTAATCAGGATTTGGCCACTAAATTTATCATCTGGGAAGAGGCCAAGAGATAAACTGAAGCGTAGTTCTTGACTCCCTACTTCATCCCCTCCTCTCAGCCTGGCTTGATGGGAATGGCTGAGACGGTGGTGAAATTTAGGAACAGTATTGCTAGGAAAAAACACACTGACAGCTAAATTAGTTTGGCAGGAAAAGTGGTGTGGAGGGCTCTAGGCCAGGAATGAATTTATGGGTATTGAGTTAGGCTGGGTCAGGTACCTGCTGTTTTAAGATCAGCAGGGATGTGAATGAGCAGAAAGATGCTGCTAATTCTAAGGCCACCACTGAACGCCTTGGGGAGGAGGAAGCAGTCCGTCTGTCACTAACTCTCCTGACACGCTTGGAAACTGCATTCTAGGAAAGGAAGGCTGGTGAGATGGAGAGAGGGGAGAATAGTGGAGGATGGCCAGCACAAATGCATGCATACGGGGAGGAACTCACACACTTGTCAGTGTCCTTGAAGTCTGCTGACTTACTGAGAGGCATGGCCACGGTCCCCCTACTGCGCTGACCCGGACGTGGGTGTTACCTAAGATGGCTTTCTCTCTGGGTTCTCAAGTTAGCTGCTTAAGTGTTAGGGCTCTCGCTGGCAGGGAAAGAGGACAGAAGAGGTGAGGGGATTATCAGAAAAGAAGTGCCTTTCACATAAAAAAGGAGGAAAAGTCAGAGCTAGCTGTACTTGTGCCCCATGAGCAGAGCCCTTGGGGTCCACGGACCATGTAACCAATCTGGCAGTAAACAGGTATCAAGCCTTTGCACCGTGTAAGATTCTTGGTGGGTATTAAGAAGTGCAAGACCTTGTATAGTGATTAATCCTTCCAGCAATTCTATCAGGTAGCTCTTGCTAGCCTCATTTTATACATGAGGAACATGAAGCTCAAGGTTAAATATCTTATGTCCAAGGCCACATAATTAAGAAGTGACAAATAGAACCTGAGCTCTGGGTCTGTGCTGCTTCTTGGGTAGTTGGGACTGTATGTTAATATTATGTGGTGACATTTGATTTAGAAAAGTATGTTAAGAGCTCCTCCTAAGGGCCAAGTTCATCATGTATTTTTGTCCTTTAATCAAGTCAGAAAGTGCCTGTGGTGCTCTCACTGTGTTATATCAGACCAGTTGCTCATCCCACTGTCGGCCAGTGAGGTGCAGACCAGGCAAAGCTGATGTGTGCTGTTAGGAGGCCAGGGGCTAGCTCCGAGCAAAGATGTGTTGAATTTGCTCTAACATGTGGACAAGGGCGCAGACTTCTGGATCTGTCCTGGTATCATCACCTCTTTCAATAGAGAGAGGGAGAGAGAGAGGAGGGGAGGGGAAGGAAGGAAGGAAAAAAGAGGGGAGGGGAGTGAAGGGGAAGAGCGGGGAGGGGCAGGGAGGATGTGCTCAGACCTAAGGCAAACACTAGAGATCATGAGCAAGGCAGGTTAGTGCTTTGCCAAAACTCCTCTCTGTTTAAGTTGTTAAACATAGTAGTTCTACCCTCACTGTTCCACCTAAAGCTACAGGATTGCTTATTAATATGGATGAGCTTGGTTTTTAGAAGCAAAGTGGGAGCCACATCCACCTCCGTGTGGATGAGCAGAGCGTGTAGTTCCTATGTCCAGGAAGGAACATGAGGTTCGGTTCCACCTACACACCCCCTGCCCGCCATGTTTCAAAGCGGGTGGGTGTGCACCGCTCCACACCCAGAGCAGCCCGCTGTCCTGATCCTCTGACCAGATCAGAAGACCCCTCTCCCTCCGCAGCCAAGCCACCTTCCCTCCCACCCCACTCCTTTGCTTCCTGTGTACTACTTGTTCCTGTTTCTTGCTCTCTTCTCTCCCCATTTCCTCATCGTCCTCTTCAGGTAAACTTCTGCTCCTTTACTGGATGTAAAAGTAGTGGCATGCTCTTCAGGACATGAAGAGAACATAATTCCATATTCTTTCTCCCTGCTTCCCTCCTCTCTTGTTTTGGATTATCTCACGCGGTTCAGGATCTAGAGGTAAATTGCAAAGCCTTACAGGATGGACAGCCTATACGACTGGCAAAGGCCTCATCCCCGTCTTTGCTTCTCTCAGGTGTGAGGGAGGGGTTGGCGTGGGCGGAGCTGTTTCCTCCTCAGCTCTAAGATTCCCTGGCACGGCCTTTTCACCTGGGCCCTTCCCTCTACAAGGTAATAGCAAGGTTTTGTTTATGTCAACGTTAGATCTTTCTAGTATAAAAATTAAGGATCCTTGTTACATAGAGTTCCTAAATCTCTGAGGCAACACTTTTAGAGTGAATTTGGCTCCGAGATACAAAACCCTGGGGAAGCTTCGAAGCTCCTCCTCGCTGACCCTCTCACAGGAGGGCTGTGGGCACGGGGAGTTCCTCCTCATCCACAAGAGGTGCTGAATGAGATCGAATCCGTTCCCTGCAGTCGTCTGCTCTCCAAAGAACACAATGCCTGCAACGAAGAGCTTACTGGGGACCTGAGCCATCAGCACACTGGCACTGACCCACTTCGATTTAAAATCCTCAGTTATTTCCCGATTGGTTCTTCAGTGTCATGCTTTGGAGTCTATTTCAATCTCCCCCAAAAGCATTAACACAGCCCTCTCCAAAACGTCCATGGTGGCCACATCACAGGTAAGAGAAAAATATGCATTTGATTCATTGGTTACTCCAGAGCAGTGGTTCTCAACCTTCCTAATGCCGCGACCCTTTAATACAGTTCCTCATGTTGTGGTGACCCCCAACCATAAAATTATTTTCATTGCTACTTCATAACTGTAAGTTTGCTGTTACGCATCCTAATGTAAAGATCTGTGTTTTCTGATGGTCTTAGGCTCTACAACAGTGGTTCTCAACCTAATGTCATGACCCACAGGTTAAGAACCACTAGCAGAGTCGCCTAAGACCATCGGAAAACACAGATATTTACCTTACGATTCATAACAGTAGCAAAATTACAGTTATGAAGTAGCAACGAAAATAATTTTATGGTTGGGAGTCACCACAACATGAGGAACTGTATTAAAGGGTCACAGCATTAGGAAGGTTGAGAACCACTGCTCCAGAGCCCTCTGAGGAGATCCGGTTCAGGATGATGTGCTCACCCTCTCTGAAGAAGGACACTCCCTCTGTTCCAATTTACTGAGGGGGTGAGCAAGGAGAGCACGTGGGAATGAAACACAGAAGTAAGTTACATTTAAGAAGAATGCCTTGCCTATAAGAGTTAGGAGCATCCAGCACAGAGAACCTGAGAGGTTACAGTCCCTCTCTCCTGGCCTCTCCGACAGGTCTTAGTGGTAGAGGGCGGCGTGTTTCATCTCACCTGGTTATTTCTTCCTTCAGGGCAGCAGGGTCTGTAGGGTAGAACTTCACCCGGAAACACATGGTGAACGGAGGCTGGGCTGCAGAAAGAAACAGGTGCCTATCAGGGAAGACCCTCTGGTCCAGAGAAGACTGAGCTCCCCTCCCCACCAGGATGCATGGGCCTCTGAACCCTCAGAAGAAAACCCTCAGGTGTTTAGGGCCACGTATACTCAGAACAGTGGAAAATTACCAAGACTCACTACACGTGGGAGGTTTCACGTCCCTCCCCAGGGGTAGGGCTCGAGTCTTTTCTTGGGGAATACTTACATCTCAACTGCTTCACCACAGATTTCGTAAACTCCAACCAATGCTGAGAGCGAGAACACAGAACAAGAAAACCCTAATGAGAAGCAGTGTCAAATGTAGCTTGTTTAACCCAGTTTAAAGCACCAGACAGATTGTAGCCCAGGGTGAAAGCAGCCCAAAAGCTTGTGATACGTCAGCTTGGAGAGTAAAGAGTGATATGATTTTCTGAAAAGCTCCCCAGGGAACCAGCTGTGAAGAGGAAGGAGTTCCAGCTTCAGATGCCATTTCTGGGCTTGTCTGGCAAGGCCACCTCCTAGAGCAGGGTGCCAAGGTTCTGATCCACGTTTCTGGCACACCAGTAGGCACAAGTGAGTGTACGTGTGTGTGATGGGGACCGAGTCCCGTCTGGCTTGAGTAGGGAAATACCGGCTTTAATAGGTATGTGTGTTACATGCCAACATTTTTTGACTGGGCGCTCTAGAAAGTACTGACAGAAATTCATAAATGGTGAGAAGGTAGGGATGGCTGGTGTATCTTCCATCTTTGTTTGAGTAACACAGATTGCCCAGCCCTGTGTGAGAGATGCGTGCTCAGGATTCCTTGGCAAAGTCTGTCTCATAAGATAACTAACCACAACTGATGTATAGGATCGTATCGCGCATCCCTTGGAATTTCATGGAGGCTGGACAAAGTAGCAATGCATTGCCCCCCATGGTACTTATGTTTGGGGAAGGAAGCAATGAGACCATTCTATATGTTTCCCAGTCCTACATGGATGCTTCATAAATGCATTATTGATGTTTGTTGCTGTTATGCTAGTCAGGAACCTTGACAATTTGCAGGGAGCTAGAACTACTGTTACTTGGGTTTGGTTATCTGGAAGTAGCTTAAAACCATTAGTCATGAGCCCTGTGAGGGCAGAAAACTGTCTTGTTTACACTGGATTGCCCATGCCCAGCACAGTGTTCAGTATGCAGCTGCCAAAGGTTTGAAGGAACCAGGTCCATACCGCCCTCCTTTCTGGCTACTTCCATTTAATGTTACATCTTGGCAGAGTCCTTCTTTCGCAGGAAAGCGGCCAGGGCCACGCAGACGGCATCCTGGCCTCCCTCGATTCCCAGCTCTCACCTTCTGGGCTGGGCATGGGTTATGCAGTTAATGGACCCACTAAGAGCCAGTTCTCTCGTCAGCTCCACATGGATAATCTGGGTTGACATTCTGCTCTCTTGCTTCCTCTGATCCGAGTTCCCACGAGGCTGGCAACTCATTATAGCCGCTCAATGTGGTTAAGAGGTCCTTCTCACATTACCCGGCCCACCGCGGCTCGGCTTCACCGAAAGGCGAAGGCAAGAGATGAAATTGCATGGAAACAACGGGGCTTCCAGGAGGCCTATCTGGAACTTTGTGCTGGGAGAAGAGCTCGCAAGTGTCTGGGACTCAGTAAACAGAACGCCCCTAGACACCCCCCTGACAGATGAAAGTAAATCAACAAAGAAACTTGGAAACTAAGAGGAATGACTTGTAAGATCCATTATGAGCAGAAGGCAGATGGAGCTGAATGACAAAAAGGCTATTCCCCTTGGCAAGAAGTCGGCGAGAGGACTTTAGGGGTGAAAACTGAAGAAAGGAGGGAGGCTGGAGGAGATCAGAAGTGGGGTGGGAAGGGAGTGGAAAGTGGTCACAGCTTGCCCAAGAGATTTTAAGGGTCTGGTAGAAAAATCTTGAAAGGATCCCAAGAATATGGTGATAGCCAGAGTTACGTTTTGCATCTCTCTGGTTAAGTCTGGGTCCCAGCATCACTAGCAAACTGTTAACATGGGTTTGGGGGAGAGGGGGTCAGGAGGCGAGGAGAAGACCTGCCTCAGGCAAGTTACTTAACCTGTCCGAGACTTTGTTCACTAATCTGGAGATGGATAATATAACTGTGGATACTCATCTCATTTGTGGCAAGAATTCAATAGCATATGTGACGCCCATAGCTCAGTGGTCTGAGAGGCTTGAAAGGGTACCTCCACCTTGAAAGGAGAACTGAGAGCAGGCCAAGGCTCTGGGCCTGAGCCGGGAATAGGAAGAGGGTGACTGAGGACAGCTCCTCCCCACGGAGAACCCTGCAGAGCAGCAGGGAGGAGACGGATGGAGCGCTGGGTGCAGCCCTCTGGTGCCCCGGGGGAGGAGGTGTTTTACAGCCTCACTCTAGGGAGCTGGGATCTTACCTCCTCCAGCTCTATCCACCACGAGTCAGTAGATCTAGGATGACAATTCTTCACAGGTCCATTTCCACACAGCTCTCAGGAACCCTCCCGGCCTCCCTGCTCTCCTTACCCCTCACTAAAGGCAAAGGATCATAACAATTTGGAGGCTCTCAGGTATGAACTCAACATGGAGCTTTAGAAAGCACACAGGCTCTGGGCTGGACAGGTCTGAGGTGGAGACAGGTTTTGCCACCTGCCTCAGGCAAGTTACTTAACCTGTCCGAGACTTTGTTCATGAATCTGGAGATGAATAATATAATTGTGGGTACTCATTTGTGCCAAAGGTTCTATGGGCAAGAATGAAATAGCAAGAATGATGCCCACAGCTCAGTGCCTGATACAACTCAGTGCTCAATACCCATCCGCTGGAGGGTTTAGCTCTGGGCTTAGCGCAGAGCCCAGCACACTGCAGCCACTCCATACACGTTTATCTCTCTTTTTCCCCATTTCTTTACCTTTCTCTGTCTCCTGCTCTTAATCCTCATTACTCCACATACCCTCTTATTCTCCTCAGGCACATTCTGACCTAACTTAAAAATGAACAGGACACTGTGCCCTTTTTTCCTCTATGCTACCCTCTCTGGGGTGTGAAGAGACAAACCTTAGGGTAACTGGCCTTCCTTCTCAAGGAGAGACAGCTCAGACCAATAGAACACAAAAATCAACAACAAAGGACCCCGTTGTAAAAACAGCCCATTATCACACAGCTGGACACCGACAGTGTGTGAGGACACACAGCTGCTCGGTGTCTGGCACCTCCTGGAGGCTCACACTGTGGTCCAGGGCTAAGGGCAGTAGTTATGTCAAGGCAGTGGAGCCTTTACAGGTGAGGGACTGACCTCACACGACCTTCCAAACACTGATGATGCTCAACATTCTGCTGAGCCAGGAGTGACAAAACCTGTCAGCAAAGTGGGGCGGGGCTTGTCAGAGTAAAGGGACACCGTCCTTCTGAGTCTCTCCTAAAGCTCAGGTGTTTAGCCCTAACATCCTAAATGGGACCTGGAGACACATAGCTCAGAGTAGCAATTTGCAACCGGTGTGTGGCAAGAAGTTCTGAAACATGCAATACCTGACTACTTAGTCAGGGGCACTGACCTCTTTTCCTCTTTAGATTGTCAAATAAAAAGGTGACAGTGTGAATGAACCAACATTATATCTGGTTTGTTTGTCAGATTGACAAAAAATATATATTGTTTTGTGCACTGCAGAATTTTAGTAATTAGTTTCTGTGTGCCATGAGATGAAAAAGGTTGAAAACAGCTGGCTCAGAGCACCAAAGAACAAAACAGCACCTAGCTCTGGCCTGGTGTGAAGTGCCCATTCATTCGTTAGTTATCTGTGGCCTGGCCACTGCTGGGAGGCTGAACCCTCCAAGGCTCTCTCCAAGGTCCCTTAGTGGTGACAGAAATGAAGCCCATGCTTGGAGCTGTGAAGAAAATTAGTGGACCCATGAAAGGGGGGTCCCTCTGGGATTCATGGTGATCATGTTTTTGGAGGCTGGTAGACAAGACTGGGTGGTGGGCAGGGGTGTAGGGAAGGGAGTCATTGAGACCTGAATGCTTCTGCATACTGTCCACTTCATGCCAGACAGTACATCCCCACAGAGAGCGAAGGGCTGATGGACAGCGTTGCAGAAACTGCAGGTGTCTGCTAGTGGGCCACCTGGGCGAGGGGAGGAGAAATACGGCACTACAAACCATAAGCTCGCCTTCTCATCACGCCCTCAGCAAATAGTTCCTGCATATGACCACCTTCTAGGCCCGTGCTAGTGCCATGGGATGCAGTAATGAATATGATAATGTTCATGCCCTCACAGGACTTACAGTTTTGTGGGGGACAGAGGCAATCACAGGGCATATGGGGCACATAGGAGGGACCCTCGTTCAGAGTGGGGCTTAGGGAAGACTTCTGGAAGAAATAAAAGTCTAGGCTAAGACCTTATGTGTGAGAAGGCATGAGCCAGAAGAAAAGTGTAGACCATGGAGAAGTGAGGCACGGGGATTGTATAGGTGAAGGCTCTGGGGAAAGACAAGGATGAAATGGGGAGCCACAGAGCAGTCTGGCTGTGCCATAGCAGGGAGGAGGAAGGTCAGGGAGGTGAAGCTGGAGAGGTGAGCAGCTGCTGGGGATAGCGGACTTGTTCTCCTACCTGTCAGGAGTATCACAATCCTTGTCAGTGCCCTGTGTCTGTAGAGCCGACCACACAGCGTAGAGCAGAACAAGAATTGCAAGACATGCGAGGCCCTGAAAGGCCTGTGCCCATTTGGCTCTTTGTCCTGCTCAGATTGGGGTGGGGTGGCACCTCAGGTGAGGTCCATGTACTAGAAAGGGGGCAGGAGCGGTTCAGCCTGTGACCTGGGCCCTGAGACCACAACTCTAGCTCTACCTCCAACTGGGCAACTTTGGGCAAATCACTTCGGCTCTCCAGGCTGCCATTTCAGCATCTGTAAAATGGTGAGCAGCTAGGTGAGCTCTGCTACGGTGTCTCCAGGTCTCAGAATGTGATTAAAGAAATATTTTTGTTGATTTCAGAGAGGAAGGGAGAGAGAGATAGAAACATCAATGATGAGAGAGAATCATTGATCGGCTGTCTCTTGCCCACCCCCCACTGAGGATCAAGCCCGCAAACAGGGCATGCGCCCTCACCAATGAATTGAACTGTGATCTAGTTCATAGGTTGACACTCAAGCACTGAGCACACCAGCCGGGCTCTCATAATATGATTTGAAGAGATGACACTTACCTTAGGGTCTGGTTGGTCTCTGACTCCTGAACTCTGAAGATGAGTGGCAGTTCAAAGTGTCAGGCTTATTGACCAACCCTCTCCTCCATTTGTGCTTTGAATTTTGACTTACCCGCTGCTTATCTGGGTCCACAAAGCGGATCCCAAAATAGTCTTTTTCAAGTAGGTTCAGGTGGTGGCAAAGAAGGTCAAATAGGTACTGGCCTTTGGCATCTCTCTGCAAGGAAAGAAAGCTCCATTGAGAAACTAGAGGGTTTCTTCAGTGGGACTTTGTGCTGATGGTCATTAAAAATCATTTTTAACAGTTGTATGAGGATATGGGTGGGGAGCCTGTCCATAAGAAGTCCGGGAGTTAGGGGAGCCTGGTTCTGATCTCTAATGCACAAAGCTTTCTAGGGCATGTCAGTGTGGAATGCGCCAAGAGCAGCTGGCTCTGCCTCTAAAGTGTATTCTCTCCATCCCATTACCAACCTCATAAGTGAAGCTCACTACCATCTCTCAACTATGTCACAGCTAGAGTCTTCCAACCAGTTCTCTGCTTCTGCTCTCACACCCTCTCCACGCAGTGAATAGGCTGACCACATTGTAGTCTTTTAAAAAAATGTGTATTTTTTAAATAGAATTTATTTATTTATCCTCACCTGAGGATATTTTCCATTGGTTTTTAGAGAGAGTGGAAGGGAGGGGGAAAGACACAGAGAGAAACATTGATGTAAGAGAGACACACATCGATTGATTGCCTCCTGCATACACCCCAACCAGGGCCAGGATGTAGCCTGCAACCAAGTTACATGCCCCTGACCAGAATCAAACCTGGGATCCTTTCATCCACAGGCCCAGGCTCTATCCACTGAGCAAAACTGGCTAGGTCTGTTTTTAATTTGAGAGAGAGAGGAAGGGAGAGAGGAACATCAGTCTCTGCCTCCTGCACAGCCCCTACTGGGGATCGAGCCCACAACTTGGACATGTGCTCTGAATGGGAATCAAACCAGTGACTTCTGTGCATGGGATGCTCAACCAACTGAGCCACACTTGCCAGGTCCATAATTTATTCTTTTTTGTTGAATAAGTAATACAGAGACCTAGTAAGATATTCAAACATGCAAAAGTATATACTACGAAGAGTAAGTCTCCTAGTCACCTTGTGCCTCAGTTCCCTTCCCCAGAAGAAACCCCTCACCAGGTTCTTATGTATCCTTAGTGTGGTATAACATTACAGCCACCCCCATATCCATATACATCTCCTCTTTTAAAAATACATTGGCAGCACATTGTACTCTATTTTGTTTCTTGGGATTTCCCCCTATTTGGGGTATCTTGCAAATCCTTCTAAAGCAGTATGAATGGATAAGCCTCACAGTTTGTTTTTTTTCCCCCGCTAATAGAAAAATGAAAGCCTCATATTTTTAACTGCTGCAAACCACTGGAATGAACCTAAATTTATCTACCCAGCTCCATACTGATGGAATTTGTTTCTAATCTTGTTACAAACAACATGGCAATGAGCACACAGTGACCTTTAATTACATCACCATTCCTGCTTCACACCGTCACTGGCTCCCCCTTCCTCTCAGAATAAAGCCCACACTCTGATCTCCAAGGCCCTACACGACGACCTGGCTCCTGCCTCTTCTCTGAACTCACCCCAAATCACTCTCCTCACTGCTCTCTGGCAGAGCCTCTCTGTTCCTAAACGCTCCAAGGCGTTTCTGCCTCTGCATCTTCGTACTCCCTCTGCCTGGCACGCTCTTCCTCCAGCTCTTCTCATGCCACTCCTGACCTTGAGGCTCTGCTCAATCGAATAGCCCCTCCCAGCTCCTTTCTATCTCATTTATCCTCTTCATGTCCTTCATGCTCTTACAGTAATCTGTAATTACCCTGTTGATTTGTCTACTTATTTGTTGTCTGTTCCCTTTCTAGGCTATAATATTCCTTTTTTAAAAAAAATATATTTTTTTATTGATTTCAAAGAGGAAGGGAGAGGGAGAGAGAGATAGAAACATTAGTGATAAGATTGAATCATTGATTGGTTGCCTCTTGCACACCCCCCACCACAGACCGAAGCTGAAATCTGGGCATGTGACCTTGACCACAGTTGAACCTGGGATCCTTCAGTCCACAGGCCAACGCTCTATCCACTGAGCCAAACCAGCTAGGGCAGGGGCTATAATTTTTCTGAGGGCAGGAGCCCTCCTCCTGAACTTAGCACAAGGCCTGGCATATGGCAGGTAGCTCCTCAATAATTATTTGTTGAATAAACCAATGACTGAATGAATAGAAGATAGAGGGTTAGCTGAAAGTTTTCACAAAATGTGAGGAAATTAGGTCATTTCTAAACCCATAACCTTCTCCTTCAGGGACCTGCCTGGGAGGTGGATGACTCGCAGGAAACTGTCAGGACATCTGGAGCTCTGTGAGCATCGATCTGTGGGCTTGTCCCCAGTGGCTTCCACAGCCAAGATATTCATATCTGGTGGCTGTGTCTAATTCTGCATGCAAATCGAAGTTGTCTTATAAGATCCAAAGCATCTCACCTGTGCCAGGGCCATGGGCTATTACAGAAGGGCCTGGCTCTGGTCCATGAGGGTTTGCACCTCACCTCTTCCTCTTCTGCTGCCTCACCCTATACTATCCCAGGAGAAGTAGGGCAGAGTATCACATCTCTCAGCAAATATCCTCAGAAACTTATCCTTAGAGGACTGGGAGGATGAGTGGGAGGAAGCCATGTAGGCCTCCTCTCTTCTGCTGGTTTCACACTCCCTCTCACAACATAATCCTGAGGCTCTGGGCCCCACTCTCCTCCTCCCCAACCCGCCTTTGGTCTCCCACCAGAAAAAGCTACTTTCAGGACAGAGACTTGCTAGGAGTCACACTGGGACTTCTGGGAGGTGGGCCACCAACCAGGTCTTTCAAAGGGGCTGCCAGCCATTTCCTTACTCATGCCCCAGCATGTGGAAAGAGCCCAGACTCATTTTTAAGGTTCTTCTAGGAGTAGGGGAACTAATTTAACGCTATCCCAGCGGCATGCCCTGTGCTAAAAAGGAATATTAAGAGACCGTCTCTAATGGTGAATATTTTTCTCTACAAATTTTACTTTGCCCCAAGCTGGGTACTACATTGTGCCCAGCTGGGGTGAGTGTTAATGGCTGAAGAAGTGTGCTTCCATACATATAACCACCATATTAGCAGGAGCGTGGGGTAGGCATGGGGAAAACGTGCTTTTGTGATAGAAATCACATGGGCTTTTCATAAGAATCATGTCTTCCATAAAAACAGCTCCCTCTCATGGGCTGGCAGCTCAGACACACTTATAGTTCTCCCATTCAGAGGAAGAAAAGGAAACGGAAGTTATGAAAACAGACATAGCCCATTACACATTCCCTTTATCAATTTTTTAAAAAGGGATTTTTCTTAGCATGTGGTGAGACCCCACCATGAAGCCCCAGTTCCCCTGGGTTTCCATTTACCAGTGGAAGGTGCATGGTTCTGAGCTGAAGGCTCAGCCCCTGTGTGGACTAATGAAGAGAAGCACCTTCCTGTGTTGTTTCTCCAAGGTGGGAGGAGGGAGGCGAGGGGAATGGCAGGAGAGGTAGGAACAGAGCTCTGGTTATGGCGGAATTCCCGAAGTTTACAGTCCCAGCAGAAACACAAAGGCAGCGTCGCCTCAGAGCCCTGCTGTGGCACCTTCACAGAGGGTGACGACCTGCCCCTCTTCTGAGTGCTCACGTCTGAGGCTGGTGGGGTGGCCTCAGGCAGCCTTGGTGGGGAGTGGGAGAGGAGGGAGGGGGGGTAACAGTCAGCTGAACCCTCCTGCTCGGCTTCCTAGGACAAGCTGTTGGCAGGAGCAGGAGTTTAGGAATTTTATACTACCTAGCTTTGTGGGTCCCCCTGCACGTCCAGATGCTGGCAATACCCTAGAATCTCCTCTCTGTGGCCTCCCTGTGCTAAGTCTGGGGCTTTCTGGCATATTCTGGGGTAGCCAGTCTTCTCTTTGTTGGATGGCAAAGTCCAGGGAGTTCCATCTTCTTTACCTTTTGCCTGGGGTTGCCCTCACGCTATGGCTAACCCATGTGTTGTGTGCTGAGTGTTGTGTCATTGATTATTCTGGAGAAACAGGCCTGAGCGTTGACAGGTGATAATTGTTTAGTTGCAATGTCCGGGCTCCAGGCCTGAGGATGTTCATCTTCAGGACAAGTGAGCTGAGGCAGAGCTCCTGCACCAGCTAACCTTCGGAGGGGATTCTCTTCCAAAGTCATTGTTGGATCAAACTCACGTATTAAGCACATTAGGAAGTAAATTGGTATTTTATGAACTACAATGGTACCCACATCTGAAAATCAATGCATATAAGTCAGCCCATTTTATTTCTCTATATGGTGCACAGAACGATTCATGAGCCCCGAAGAATCATTCTGGAGCTCTGAGGTTGGGAGAATTCCTGTTCTTGTTCTTCCCTGGGCTCCTGGTTTTGGTTCTCATGGTTTGCGTTAGGGAAGGGGCTGAGGCAGCAAGCAGTGACCCAAATTAGTCAGTTAATTGTATTTTCTGTCTCATAAACAATACCCTGGGCAGGAGAGTGGTTTTATTTGAACCCATTATAGGGTCAATCCCAGGGATGCTGGCAGAGTGCATCTCCATGAGAGGGGCTAACATGTAGAAAGCCCCCCACTCATTAGGCCTCACCTTATTCTATCCAGCTTACCTGTGAGGCAGGCCAATTTTAAGAGCAGACTACGTGAGTCTTAAAGAGGGCAAGTGTGATCCGGACTTACTCAGTTCCAAGCTCCATGCTATTATAGGGGAGCTGGCCTTGGTTTCATGCGACCTTAGAGAAGGCAGAGGAGAGATGGAGGGCAGGGGACAATGCACACCTGCAGTCCAAAAGCACAGGAGTCCAGGTTGGAGAGAGGCCTCGCCAGGATGGGGTGACCAGAGGGTGAGAGCTGAACAAGTTGTCCTCAGAGGCCTGACAGGGAAGGGGTAGGCACCAGGGCTGGGATGGCATCTTGGCCTCCATTCTAGCTTACCTTTCTATTTAAGTGTCTTTTAGGCCAAAGACTTCCTTGCTTTCCTTACCAATGTCCTCTAAGGGCATGTGTGTGCCATGTCTGCCAGGTTCAGGAGCAGATGCTGTGTAAAAGCATGTTAATGCCACAGAGGAACAGCCACATTAGTTCATCTTCTCAGGGCCATGGCATGAGTACAATGAGCCAAAAAGTGTGAATCTATTACTGGGGTGCAGTCCCACCTCCGTGTTCACATGCTACACCCAGCCTAGCTCCCCCAGAGGGAGGATAAGGGGTACAAATGCTAGCAGCAAGGCCCCAGATTTCTTAGCCTCAGCACCTACCACACTAATTTGCATTTTCTCTGATGGGAGGGAACCCCTGCTGAGCTCCTGGCCCAGGATCCCATTTTTCTTGCTGAGTCTTAAACCAACAAAATCTGTCCAGGAACTGCTGAGGCTGCGGCTAAAAAGCTCACTCTGGAAGAAGATGGGGAAGGCATTCTGGAGAGAAATGCAGCCATGCTGTCTTGCATAGCAGATTGTCCCAAATGCATCAGTGCCACGCCCAGGCATGCCATCAGCTCTCTGCTCTCAGAGGAGATGGACTCTAGGACTCAGGCTGGCAGGATGGGGCCTACCAGGCACTTGGTATCTAGGCTATAGAATCAGGAGGCTGCTGTGGGGCCAGGAGGCACAGACCCAGTGCAGGGAAGTCAGAGTTCAGAGGGAAAGGGGAACAGTACTTACCCAGACTCCTGCAGCCACTGGCTTCACCTAGTCTTTAATAAAGGCAACAACCTCTTGCACCAATACTCCTCAGTCTACATGCAAATTGAGGGAGTTAGGTGATTTTCATGATGCAAATCATTATCTGCAGGTTCAGATGCCAGGCATGTGGTGCCTCAGGGAGCTGCATTGGCAGTCCTTGCTTGGGTCAGAGAACTGGCTTAGCTCATTGCCACATTGCATGCAGAGGATGTGCACGTGGGGCAGGGAAAACACATCCAATCTGTGTGCAAGTAAATGTCATGGGAGGGAGGACTAAGTGTTTTGTTAGCACAGATGGCCCAAAACAGACTCAACAAGGGCAATTAAGACCCTCTCAGCAGAACCTTCAAACCTGCTGCTGAATAGCTTGTAAGAGCAGGGCTAATGAGAGGGCTAGACTTATTGAGATATCAATGATGATGCTTCAAGAGCCAAGAGGTCTCGCCCTGCTGGCTTGGCTCAGTGGTTGAGCATCGGCCTATGAACCAGAAGGTCACGGTTTGATTCCCAGTCAGGGCACTTGCCAGGGTTGTGGGCTCTATCTCTGCTGTGGGGTGTGCAGGAGGCAGCTGATCAATGATTTCCTCTCATCATTGATATTTCTCTCTCCCTCTCCCTTCCTCTCTGAAATTATATATATATCTCAAGGCATCCCCATTCCTATGTGGATTCATTGCATCTGAAAAGAAAAAAAACTTGAGCTGGGCCTGAAGAGAAGCAAACCGGTTTCTATTTTGCACAGTTAGGCCACTTTTCCAATAAGGTGACTCAGAAGCATCACTGTTTCTTGCTATTGATTGAATATATTTTGGATGTAATTTTCCAGCCAGTGCTAAATATCTCAGTGGACTAGTCATGCTATAGCTGCAGGATTACTGAAAACTCAAGCCAGGCTTGTTAGGAAAAACTCATTACTTTGTATTTGTGAGAAGTGCATAGCCCCCCCCCCTCCCCCCCTTATACACACATAAACCTCCCATATAGCTAGGCCTCTCACACAATGTTGCTTCAGATAACTTGTGAAGAAAGTCCAGAATTTTGGGGATAAATAGACTTCTTGCTCCCAATTAATTTTACTACCTTTTTCTCTCCCAAGGGCAAATGCATATGTTATTTGTCAAATCTGAGGATTTCTGGAGTTGTAAGGAGTGGTCTTGGTCAGGAGAAATATGGCAAGATCAGCATCTTCATTGTTTCTGTAGCTATTCCCCCAATTTTCCTCCCCCTCAGCAGAGGTACTGACTGGTTCCCGGTCAGTACCAATAAATGTGATGGATTCTGGGCTAGACACATCCCAGGAATGAAAGAGGCCAGGATTTTTGAGTCCTGGTGCAATCTCTTTTTCAACTTGTCACTCATGTCCCTTAGAAGCTGAAGTGAGGGCAAAGACAGCAGAGGGGAGGGCTCTGGGAAGGTGAAGGCATCAAGGATGTGCACCAGGGTTGGAGTCAAGGCCCTGCTCAGACCTTAATCTGTCTGATTCCATTTCCTTAGCTATAAAACAAGACTAATACTACATCTCTCAAAGGATAACTGTGAGGCTCAAACAAGACACATCCTATATAATAAGAGTAATATGCAAATTGACCATCACTCCAACACACAAGATGGCCCCCCCATGTGGTCAAAGATGACTGCCCCCATGCGGACACAAGATGGCTGCCACAAGATGGCTTACAGGGATGGGCAGTTGGGGGGGGCAGGCCTTCAGGGGAGGGCAGTTGGGAGGGACCAGGCCTGCAGGGGAGGGCAGTTGGGAGGGACCAGGCCTGCAGGGGAGGGCAGTTGGGGGGACCAGACCTTCAGGGGAGGGCAGTTAGGGGCAATTGGGCCATCAGGGGAGCAGTTAGGCATTGATCAGGCAGGCAGGGGAGTGGTTAGGGGGTGATCAGGCTGGCAGGCAGAAGCAGTTAGTGGCAATCAAGCAGGCAGGCAGGTGAGTAGTTGGGAGCCAGCAGTCCTGGATTGTGAGAGGGATGTCCAACAGTTGGACATCCCTTGAGGGGTCCCAGATTGGAGAGAGTGCAGGCTGGGCTGAGGGACACCCCCCCACCCTGTGCACAAATTTTGTGCACCAGGCCTCTAGTAAAATATATAAAAACCCTGTGTATTATTCCTACCAACGTCCTCTGCCTCCTTGACCTCTCCCTTTAGGTTGAATGGATTTGCTCCTGAAAAGACCTTAGCAAGGAGACTGTGCTCTCAAGGAACAGAAGCAAGTCTTCTTTAGACAAGAACACTTGGTGGGTCCTGGTACATGTCTACTTGTGCTGTGCCCCCAAGTTTATGGGGACAGCCACCAGTTGGAAAGCTGTCCTACAGGGCTCTCAAAGAACAGACTGGCATCTTCTCCATATCCCAAGGCTATTTTCCTCAGACTAGGTTGGAAGGAGAGTAGAAAAATATTAAATATATGTCATCAAACCAAACCCTTCAGGGGCCTGGCAGCTTCTACTCAACACCATAGAGACAAAGGCAGAGATTCTTATGATACTCTCTTGACATGCTCCTAGCACCCCAGAAGAAAGAGTTGAGTGAGGTGGATGGTGAGATAACAACACAGTTTCAACAGACACTATAGCTTTTAATGCCCTGGCATTTAGGAAAAGGAAAAAGCATTCGGCAAAATGTATTTCATTATAAATTAAACCAGAGCTTCAATCTCTCTAAAAAAAAAAAAAAAATTGTTCCCTCTGGCATTAAAGTTACTGGAGCTAACTGTAGTCTCAAATTCCTCTCCCTGAAATCCTATACAATCCCATACTATCTTACCTAATAATAGAGAAACATGTAAATGGACCGTACCTCCGCTATGTTCACAGCCAATCAGAGTGAGTATGCAAATTAATCCAACAAAGATGGAAGTTAATTTGCATACATACCTGGGTCCCAGGTACCTCCTCGGCACCCAGGTCACTCCCAGCCGGCCATTGGAGGGGCTGAGCCTGCAATCGGAGGGGCGGGGCTGGGAGGGGGCGCTTTCCAAGCCAAAGCCTGGGGCTTGGGAAGGGGTGGAGCCTGCGACCAAACGCAGACCATGGGCAAGTCAGTGCTGGGTTGCCCAGCTGCAGCCTGGCAACCCAACACTGCTCAGGTGGCTGAGACCCAGAAAGTGAGTCAGGGTCTGATCTGCAGCCTCAGTGGAAGCTGTTGATCAGTGTACTTACCTCTCTCTTTCTCTCCCTCTTTCTTTCTGATCTTTGCCAGCAGCCAGGCTTTTCTTTCTCTCCCAGCCTCTGCAGGGGCTGCTGTTAAGCCCTGCCTCTTTGAACAGGCCCAAAGATAGGCCTGGAGATGCTGACTGGCATAGGAACGAACCAATCAGAACCAAAGGAGGGTGCTGTGGGAAGCCAATGGCTGCCTAGGAGGTGGAGCTTTTGGTGTTGACTGGCATAGGAACCGACCAATCAGAACCAAAGGTGGGTGCTATGGGGAGCCAATGGCTGTCTAGCTGACTGGCATAGGAACGACCAATGAAAACCAAATCTGGGTGCTGTGGGGAGCCAATGGCTGCCTAGGAGGTGAAGCTTTTGATGCTGGCAAAGGAACCAAACAATCAGAACCAAATTGGCCAGCAGAGAAGGGCAGTTGGGGGCAACATCAGGCCTGCAGGAGAGGGCAGTTAGGGGTGATCAGGCTGGCAGGCAGAAGCAGTTAGGGGCAATCAGGCAGGCAGGCAGGTGAGCAGTTAGGAGCCAGTGGTCCCAGATTGTGAGAGGGATGTCCGACTGCCAGTTTAGGCCCGATCCCAGGGATCGGGCCTAAACTGGCAGTCGGACATCCTGCAAGGGGTCCCCAATTGGAGAGGGTGCAGGCTGAGTTGAGGGAATCCCCCCTCCATGAACGAATTTCATGCACCGGGCCTTTAGTCCTATATAATAAGAGAGGAATATGCTAATTATCCGTTATGCCATGTGATGTAACGACCAACCGTGTAACGACCGGATCACTGATCTGCAGGAGGGTGGGCCAGTGAACTACAAGAGGGTGGTGGAGAGCTACAGGAGGGGGCAGGGCAGCAAGCTATGAGGGGGGGGCAGGGAGAGCTACAGGAGGGTGGCAGAGAGCTACTGGTGCACAGATTTGTGCGCAGGGCTACTAGTTGGCAGATTAAGGGGAGGGATGGACAAGTGGAGGCCATGGCACTCTGATAGGAGTCCCAAGTTCCACAGAGCTCACCCAGGAACTCAGCTGCTGGAATCCCTTGCTAGGACCAGCCAGTCATTCTCATTGTTCTCCTGAGAAGTGCAGTGAAGACCTCCCTTGAGAAGTCCCTGGTCATAGCAGATAGAACTCAGAGGTGGGGCTCCAGGGCTTGACTTTTGCTCTGTGGTCCCACTAATGTTGCAAAGCCACAGTTACAAATGCTTCTCTCCCCAGCGCAAGTGGAAACAACCTCACTAGAACAACAAAACAAAGTCCTTGGGGAGGAATGAGCCAGCTGGGGCCAGGAGCCAGCTGTGGAGAGATGGTTTAAATGCTGAGGCCTGGGAAAGCAGTAGGATAAACGCCAACTGTCCCAATAGTGGCACTCTGTCCCAGTGGTGGAGGGGAGCTGAGAGGGCAGGCAAGGTAGTTCACTTGAGAGTAGTTTCCTTAATAAACAACAAATTCAGAACCACATCATGCTCTGGAACAGTGGTTCTCAAACTTGAGTCTGCATCAAAATTACCTGGACGGCTGCTCAAACACCCAATGCTGGGTCCCCCTGCTAGAGCATCTGGTCGAGTGAGTCTGGGGCAGGCCTAGTGATTTGCATTTCCAACAAGTTTCAAGGCGATGCTGATGCTGATGGTGTGGGGAGCAATGGACTAGATCAGTCTTTCTCCAGCATCTGTTGGTCACTATCAGCTCTTGGAGCAAAGACTGCTGGGATGGGGGAGGAAAAAAGGATATTTGAACTCTACTACAATGCAGCTGTCAGCGCACTTCTCACTTTTCACTCAGTTCTCACGTTTTCACCTACCATGACTACCAACTTCAAAACATCAGGCTTGTCAGCTAAATACCACAGGGAGACTCTGCTCCTTCCTGCCAGGGTCTCAAATTCTGCCTTTCATGACAGTGGGCAGAAGCTCCATTCTGGTTGGAAAGTTCAAGTCCCCAATTACCATTCCGTTCAATGGATAAGTAGCTCAAAACTCACTGCACTTTTGCCATGAACTAGATCATCAGAGCACAAAGCTAACAGTTACCAGCAGACCGAATTCAGAGAAAGCGCTTCCTTCGTACCTCAGTTCTGCTCTCGGTGGCAGGGGGTCTGTCCCAGGACACTTCCTCTCCTGGCCTCTAGGAGGTGGATGGGAGCTGCCCAAACCTCTGCCTGCTGCTGCCCTGTCCCTGTATCTGTGCTCTTTAAGCTTTTGTCTTGGAGTCATGACCAGCCTTCTCCTCCCTCTCTCTTCCCTGGGTGGGAAGTGGATGCGTATAGGATATGTGCCCCGAGGATGTCCTTCCAAGGAAAGAAGTCTGTGCTCAGCTTTGAGCAGGGAGTTTGGGGCAGGAGGGAAGTGATGGGAGTAAGGAAAGGCAAATTCTGATTTTGATATCTTGGGCGAGTCATTTCCCTCTCAGAGCCTCAGTTTCCCTGTGTAAACGATTTCACATACCGTTATTGCCCAAATTCTCTCTTTCTGTTATTAGTTGACCAGAGTAATCATACTCCAGGTCCATCTTCTCTTAAAGGATGACAAAAAGATAAGTTTTTTAAAAGAAGGGTAATTAGGTAGCTTTACAAAGTAGATATTTATTAAGACGTTGATTGCAGGTTTAATTAATTAGAAAACTCAGGGTCATTGCTAAAGTAAATATAGAGAGTAACTAAACAATTGATTCAATTCTAGAATCTGCCTCCAGCAGGCCTGAGACAGTGCAAACCATTATGTGAAACTGTTATTCTGCTAGGAGTCTGGTCATTTTACATTCTGCTGTGAGCTACGGAAAAATCCTGTTAGATCATCCATGCACACCCCCAGCCTTGTACAGTGAGGACTGCTCCGGATCTTCCCAGAATGCACCTGAGGCTCTACTTCCTCCTGTTCTCCCCAGGCCCATGATTTCCTAGGCAACACCCAGGTGGCAGTGGGGCTCCTGAATTTCTATCTGGAAGGGCCTTGAGGTGGGGGTGATGGAATAAAGTTTTATTTGCATGGCCCCGTATATCAGATTGAGAACTCTTCAACTATCCAATAAAGAAGGGATAGGGGATGACACAGATGAGAAGGGGCCGATAAAGTATCCCTTCACCTCATTCTGCAAGATCCTAAACTCACTTTGAGGCAGAGCTTCTGAACCTGGGCTGAGGTAAAAGTTAAGGGTGAGTGCCCGCGGTCCCTGAACTTGTTTGTTTCCTGAGGGTTCTCCCAGGTGTAATACCTCAGTGGCTGAGCAGCAATGAGTGCCTCTTGGTCTATAAATAATTCTTGGGTTTGGAAATGTATCACCTAATGTGCTCTGGGGTGGGGCGGGGATGACCAGATCCTCATGGCATCAGGTAAAACCATGGTCTAGGCCTTGCAGTGTGAAGGAGAGCAGAGGGGCAAGAGAAGTGGCCTGAAAAGCGGGGGTGAGTGCAGGAGAGGCAAGAGCCTTGAGCTCAGCAGTTGCCCCTGAGGCCTCTGGCACACCCCTGCCACCACTGAGCCTTTGCATGGCAAGGCCACCAATACGGAGACCAAGAGACCCCTCAGGGCTGCACAGCAACACTGGTCGAGGTGTCACCACTGAAAATATCTTGCACATCTGCTGCAAAGTCAATATTGTGTAATTTGAAGGCCAAGAAAAGGATGACAAACCATTTGGAAAAACACTCAATTCAATATACAGCTGACCTGTGAACAACGCGGTGTGTAGGGGCACTGACACCCTCCCACCCCCTGTTGAAAATCTGAGTATACTTTTGACTCCAGTTGGCCCTTCACATCTGCAGATTCAACCGACTGTGGAAACAGTATTTTCAGTCCACACTTGGGTATCCGCAGGTAGGAATGTGAAAATATTGTTTTGATCCTTGGCTGGTTGACTCTGCAGGTACGAAACACATGGACATGAAGGGCCAACTGTATATATTGAAAAATATCTGCATATAAGTGGACCCAATCAGTTCAAACCTGTGTTGTTCAAGGGTCAACTGAATGTCTTTCGACGGCCTCCGTTGGGCAAGGAACTACCTATGTGTTTTCAGGGCTGCAGGGACATGGGCTTTAGAGACATCTGAAAAGTGACTTAGGAAAAGCCTGCTTCCTTCCTCTCATCTCACAGCCCTTAACTGTCCTACAGCTGCCCCTCCCATGTTCATGTCCACTTTCTTCTCCATTACCTGGACAGATGGAAGTGTGGTATCCAGTGTTTGCACTCATGGTGCACATGAGCCTTGTACTTCCTGAGGATCATCTGCTAATTAACTACTAAATGACATGGCCAGGCTAATAGCGGAAGATTAGCACTAGCTAATCTTATGAGCTCTTCCCTCCTGGGTCTTCAACTCCTAAAACCCAGTGAGATGAGTGTAGGAAAGAACTGAGAAGAATTGTGTTGGGGTAAGACTGTTCCTGGAGATGGAGTCCCTGTCCAAAACAGAAATTCATTAACCCTAAATATTCATTTCAGGACTGGTCTTCCAGGTATTACCTTTAGCCTAGTTTTCTGTACTTGAGAGGGACAAGGGCTCCCAGCCTCAACATCATCACATACCACAAAGATGCCCAGAGCATAGCCCAGCTACCCACACAGTCACGGGACACAGAAACATGGCTCTGCTTCTAGGAAGACGGGGGTGTGGGGAAGGAGGGTTCCTTGCCATTGGATGGGGAATGGAAAGTTCAATCCTTGAAAAGACAAATCATTACACCTGCTTAATTATATCAATGTCAATCTCGTAGCCAAGTTCTTTTCAGGAAGTTGATGTTGGAAAACACTTTCATGTTTCTGGCTTCATGTGGGCTAGGATTTAGGATGTTTTCAACTTCTGGAAATGATCAAACACCCTGGTATGGGCAAATTCCACATGTCTATAGGGAATCTCTTCTTTCCCTTATAGTTCTTTCTGAAGCTTTGCCTGTCTTTCTAAAACATTTCCTGACACCTGGTCAAGGTGCCACAGGGTATTCTTTGGGCTTTAGCGCCTCCGATCACTGGTTAATAAACACAGGACTGGATGCCTGTCTTATTACTTGTCACAGGTTAGGCTCCTCAGGAAGTGTGCTCTGGCAGGGAGTTTAGCATGCAAGATATTTTTAAGGTGAGCTCTTAGGATCATGGAAAGGACTGAACAAAGCTGGATGGGTAGGGGGAGAAGCTGAGCTACAACGCAGGCCTAGTGTGGAGTCGGCTGAACCATGGGAAGCTTTGGAGCTAGAATGATCCTTCAGAGTTGTTTTGAATTGTGCCAGAATAGCCCCGCCTTTTGTACCCTTGCCTTAAGCAGTCTAGGTAAGGACCACTGCCAATGACACCCCCAGGGGGACCTGGTGGGACATCTGAGTCTATTAAATCTCTCTCGACACAAACCCCAAATCACAACTACCATTTCTTAAGAGCCTACCATGTGGCAAGCATTCTACAAGCATTATCTTTAGTGCTAAGAACAATTCCATTAAAAAGAAGTTCTATTTACCCCATTTTACACAAGAGGGAACTAAAGCTCAGTGGAGTTAAATGACATGCCGAAGACCACACAACTAGTTTGTGACCTCAAACCCCAAAGTTCATACTCTTCCCATTATGCTGAACTCCCATCCACTGATTTTCTCACATGGCTTCTGCACAAGTAGCCTACAGCTCCCTCCTTCTGTGTAGCTTTGGGTTGGATTTGTAATCCTCTGATTATATGTCTAATTATGTGGCTGAAGATTAGCAACAGCTAATCTTACCTGGGCCCATTGCTTGAATTCTTTTCTGAATTCTTTGGATCTCTTAGACCTGGGCACTATTGGCCTGCTTCACACAGAAAACCACTCTTAGAAAAAGTCTAGATGCTGGGCTTCCAAGGGGGAAATCTTCAAAACTTAACAGAAAACCAGTGACTTAGTCAACCATATTTGAAGATGATGAATAAGAATGAGCAGCATTTAAAGCCAGATTTCTTCTTACTTTTTTCTTTCAGGTTTTTGGGTATCAGACCATTTCCAAATTTCTATATCCCAGAGATTAGATAATCAGCTCATAACAAATCCCAACACCCCCAGACTGGGCAGCTGAGCCATGAGCTGGATGTACGAGAAGTTACACGTACCCTTTCTATATCCCCAAAGGCAGTTATCAATCTTGTTCTTCCTTTGTATACTCCAGAGAGCCCTAATCTTCAACATGATGTGTGTAGGCCAGAGGAAGTCATTGGCTCATTACAAGAAAAGCTGCCGCCTCAGCAAAGTGATACATCATTGGCAAGTTGGTTTGGCTCTGTGGGTTTTCTCCCCAGGTACAGTGTCTCATATGTCGTCGTCTGGGCTACTCTTTTCAATTCATCAGAGATGCTTTCTTAGATATGCATGTGACACCTGACTGTATAAGTGTCCCAGTTAGCGGAACAGGCTCTGGAGCAGCCTCCTCATGCATTCAAGTCCCCCCTGCACTTCAAGTAAGAATTCTTTCGAGGCCAAATTACTTATACCTACTCTCCCTGCCTGGAGATTCTGGAGATGAATGATGAGTTGGTTGCTTCAATTTTCCACTAACTAGAGGTGAACAAAATTTTTGGGTAGGAAGAATCTCTCACAAATTATAATGGGATGATATAGTATATCATAACCTTAATATGTACAAGGTACAGGGATAGTTTGAGGGGATGAGGAGACTACCAGAAAGACCACACAAAGAAAGTGATTGACAAATTGAGTCTTAAAGGATATGTAGAAGCTTGCCAGCTGAGGAGTGGGCAAACAGCAGGGCAACTGTGTGTGCAGAGCAGGGCATGTTCTAGGAATTTTAACCACCTGCCCTGGTGGAAGGAGGTCTGCTGAAAAAGATCAATGTGGAGAGGCAGACAAGGCCCGGTGGTGAACGGGCTCGCATGGCATGCTAAGGACTTCATTCTGCAGGTGATGGCAAGGGGTGGGAAGACCGAGTAGACTTCATGTTGCTGGAGGAGGACTGGCAGATGGTAAGGAAGACCAGATGGAAAATCACTATAAAAATCCAACTGAGCTCTGAGGGGCACCCAAACCAAGATAATGGCAATGAGGATAAAATGTGGCAGGTTAAAGAAATATTTAAGTGGTAGAATAGTGTTTAAGTGACTAATTTGAAGAGGGGTGTGAATGAGAAGTAGGAATGGAAAATAATTTCCACAATTTCAATTCAGCAAGGAGCCTGGAAGAATAGGTTGAAAAGCAATCTTTAAATAGAGCGTTATCATGATGACTTTGGTGAATGGGTCATTAATTCTTTTAAGGCTCTATTAAATTAATTAAGGGAAGAATTAAGATTTCTTAGATCAGACATTACATTGATTTGTTTTTAGAGTACACTGTTTTTGAAAATTTTGTCTTTTAAAAAATGTTTGCCAGAATACATTTTTTTTCTTGTCCATACCATGATTGAATTCAGTTATCAAAGCACAGAAATCATCCTATATAATAAAAAGCTAATATGCAAATCGAACGAACAGCAGAATGACTGGTTGCTATGATGCGCACTGACCACTGCGGGGGGGGGGGGGGGCAGATGCTCAATGCAGGAGCTGCCCCTGGTGGTCAGTGTGCTCCCACAGGGGGAGCACCACTCAGTCAGAAGCCAGGCTCACGTCTGACAAGCAGAGCGGCAGTGGTGGGTGCCTCTCCTGCCTCTGTGGATGAGCGGGGAGCAGGCCTAAGCCGTCAGTTAGACACCCCCCGAGGGCTCCCAGACTGTGAGAGGGCGCACGCCGAGCTTAGGGCCCCCCCCCCCCCGCAACTGCACAAATTTCGTGCACCAGGCCTCTAGTGTTTGTAAAAATAGAGATGTGTACAGTTCTTTAAAGCAAATTTCAGATGCTCTCTTCTGAGCTTCCATAGCATTTGGGGCATATCCTCCATCTTACTATGTTGTAATTATTGACTAGTTTGTCATGGAGACAGGGCAGGTGGGACAAGGATGTAGTCGTACTTCTTTTGGTATGCCTAATCCTTGAACTACAGTGGGCACTCAAGAAACGAATCTTGACTGAATAAAAGCTCTGAAAATAAAAGTAGTTGGGTATCTCTACAAATCCCACTCCAAGTACCCTTTTCCCAGACTGGCCAGCAGAACTGAAACTAACTCTGCACAAAAACTATGGGGATGCTCCGGCTCCAGGAGCTGGGTCTCTGCACTAACTTCAAGTTGTATATTGGTGGGATTGACCAAGGAGAGTCAATTCCAGGCACAGAAATAGATCTGAAGATTTAGCCCATCAGCAGGAGCTATGGAGGCAATATTTTTTCAATTCTTAAGATTCTGACTCAAAAAATATAATGAGAAAATTAGTGGTGCTCACGTTTATGGTCAAATTAACCAGTACAGGTGCAAAATGTTTTCACTTGAAGTTAAATCTCAAAAGCCTCATTTGCATTTTCTCTCACTCAAGGATATTGTTAGAAAAAGCCAGGATTGCTGGTACAGGGATGAAGGAAAAGGGTATTTCATCTTTGGTTCTTCTAAGTTGAATGAAATATTTTAAATTAATCATCTCTGTCATTAGGAGATTTGTCCATATTCTCTTTACAAATTACAGTTGCTAGAAATTTATAATTTAAGAATTTATGAAAGTCAAAAATATGGAATTCCAAATAATATCTGAAATGAGAGACTCAAAGACAAGAGTCCCGCGTCTCTGCCCCCTCCCTCTCCTAGAGCAATCTAGTGTAAGGGCTACCACTGAGAGGCAGACATTTCCAAATGCAGCAACACTGAAACTCAGTATGAGTTTTAACAACTTGCTTTTCAGAGTCTATGGGCTTTGACAATCTAAATTTAGATTTGCTTAATGGAATGGCTTTGCTTTAAAAAACAGATTTTATCAAGGCCATTATAATCCCATTCTCCCTGAAATTTATTTAACACTAGAGGCCCAGTGCACAAAATTCGTGCACAGGGGGAGGGGGTGTCCCCCTCAGCCCAGCCTGCACCCTCTCCAATCCAGGACCCCTTGGGGGATGTCTGACTGCCGTTTTAGGCCCGATCCCCGGCATCGGGCCTAAAACGGCAGTCAGACATCCCTTTCACAATCCTGGACCACTGGCTCCTAATCGCTCACCTGCCTACCTGCCTGCCTGGTTGCTCCTAACTCTCCCCCCACCCTGATGGCCTGGTCACCCATTACTGGCCCCCCTGCTGACCTGGTCTCCCTCAACTGCCCCCCTCTACCAGCCTGGTCATCCCTAACTGCCCCCACCTGCTAGCCTGGTCCCCTCCAACTGCCCCCCGACCAGCCTAGTCACCCCTCACTGTCCCCCCTGCCAGCCTAATCGCCCCAACTGCCCCCCCCCAGCCTGGTTGCCCCATGCAGCCTGCTGTTCAGTCATTTGGTCATCCCTCACTAATCCCCCTGCTGGCCTGGTCATAGGCAGCCATCTTGTGAGGGGGTGAGGGTTAATTTGCATATTACATCTTTATTATATAGGATTACTCATTTGGAACAACGGAGAAGGGCCAAGAGAGGGCCAGGAATACTTAGTGGTGTCTTAATTTTAAACAGTAATAATGAAATGAAACTTTTATTGCTTTCAATGGCAACATATATAAAAATTAAAATATAAATGAGTCACAAGTGATTAGGTGTTCATAATCCTAACACACAATACACTTTCATGAATAACTGTGTTCTGTAAGGTAGAGTACTTTAAAATTCTTTTTTTAAAAAATACATTTTATTGATTTTTTACAGAGAGGAAGGAAGAGGGATAGAGAGCTAGAAACATCGATGAGAGAGAAACATCGATCAACTGCCTCCGGCATACCCCCCACTGGAGATGTGCCCGCAACCAAGGCACATGCCCTTGACCGGAATTGAACCCGGGACCCTTCAGTCCACAGGCCAATGCTCCACCCACTGAGCCAAACCAGCTTCGGCAGGTAGAGTACTTTATTTATTTATTTTTAAAATAAATCTTTATTGTTCAGATTACAGGTGTTCCTCTTTTTGTTTTCCCCCTATAGCTCCCCTCCACCTGATTCCCCACCCCACCCTACCCCATGCTCTTAACCCCTGCCACTGTCTTCATCCATTGGAGTAAGATTTTTGTCCAATCTCTTCCCGCACCACTCACACCCGCTTCCCCCTGAGAATTGTCAGTCCACTCCCTTTCTATGTCCCTGATTCTATTATATTCACCAGTCCATTCTGTTCTTCAGATTTTTTATTCACTTGATTTTTAGATTCACTTGTTGGTAGGTATGTATTTGATGTCATTTTGTTGTTCATAATTTTTATCTTTACCTTTTTCTTCTTCTTCCTCTTCTTAAAGAATACCCTTCAGCATTTCATGTAATCCTGGTTTGGTGGCGATGAACTCCTTTAGCTTTTTCTTGTCTGTGAAGCTCTTTATCTGACCTTCAACTCTGAATGATAGCTTTGCTGGGTAGAGTAATCTTGGTTGTAGGTTCCTGCTGTTCATCACTTTGAATATTTCTTGCCACTCTCTTCTGGCCTGCATAGTTTCTGCTGAGAAATCAGCTGACAGTCATATGGGTACTCCCTTGTAGGTAACTAACCATTTTTCTCTTGCTGCTTTCAAGATTCTTTGTCTTTTGCCCTTGGCATTTTAATTATGATGTGCCTTGGTGTGGTCCTCTTTGGATTCCTCTTGTATGGGGTTCTGTGTGCTTCCTGGACTTGTAAGTCTATTTCTTTCACCAGGTAGGGAAAGTTTTCTGTCATTATTTCTTCTAATAGGTTTTCAGTATTTTGCTCTCTCTTCTTCTGGCACCCCAAAAATTCGGATGTTGGTACGCTTAAAGTTGTCCCAGAGGCTCCTTACACTATCTTCATATTTTTGGATTCTTTTTTCTTTTTGTTTTTCTGGTTGGGTGTTTTTTGTTTCCTAATATTTCAGATCTTTGGTTTGATTCTTGGGGTACGTTGATCTACAGTTGAGTTTCTGTATATTCTTTATTTTAGACAGTGTATGCTCCATTTCTGACTGGTCCTTTTCCATTTTTTTGGCATTCTCATTAAGGTCCTTGAAGGTCTCACTAAGCTCCTCAGAAGTGTCATCAAGTTTCTCGGCGGTTTTTAGAAGATTCTTGAGTAACCTTATAAATGTGGTTCTGAACTCTATGTCGTCCAGTAGTTTGCTTTCCTCCATTTCTTTCATTCGTGACATGTTTCTTTGTCTCCGCATTTTGGCTGCTTCCCTGTGTTGATGGAGTGGCTTTGTGTGGTAGGTGACCTATAGGGGGCAGTAGCTCAGCTTCCCCAATCACCTGATGTGGACGCTCTTGGTACACCCCTTTGTGGGCTGAGTACAAAGTCTTGGTGTAGTTAAGCCTTAATTGCTGTTGGTACCCTGGGAGGAATTGACCTTCAGGCCAATCGGCTGTGAGGACTCGCTGTGTCTATAATGGAAGAACTGCTGTGCTGGAGACTCACTTATGGTGCAGGACTTGTTTTAGTGGGGCTTTGGTGCTCGCTGAGTCTGCCTCTTGAATGTGTCACTTATGGATGTGAGGAATTGAAATCTGGTGTCTCACACTGACCACTAGGTACACTGGCTTCTGGATCTCCAATGGGGTGCAGGTCAGCTACTGTCTGAGTCCACCCAGCAGGAGCTACAGCGAGAGCTACAGTTTTCTCCTCTTTGCTTGGGGTTTGGAGGTTTTGGAGCTGTCTGACCCAGGCTGCAAGTTTGCTAGGTTAAGCTGCGATAGGGCAGGCCTTTCTTATGCTAAAGCTGCTACTTGGAGCTTGGGTGGGTTTGTAGGTTGTGTGGGGCGGGGTCTCAGGGCGTCACTAGGCTAGGGTGTGGCAAACAGCGATGGCTGTTAGTTAGCAGGCTCTGTGTCTCTGACTGCGTCCCATGCCCCCGCGCAGTAAACAATTATTCTTGTGCGCAGCTCTGCAAGCAAGCCCCCCTCACTTTCTGACCCAGTGGCAGACAGTCCAGCTTCTTCCCGTAGGAGTTTGGGTCCCCCGCATCTTCCCAGAAACTGTATTTCAGAGTAATTGGGGGCTTGTCTCCCTTTGGGTTGAAAAAAGCAACGCCTGCCGCCAGCCCAGATCACGCGTCTCCGTACCTCAGCTTTTCAGCGCTTGTGCACGTCTCAATGCTCTTTTCTCTTTCCTTCTAGTTGTAGAACTTCCACTCAGCCAGCTTTCCTGTGGTTCTGGGTGATAGATGTTTTGTCTTTTAGCTGTAGTTTTGAAATTGTTGTGCGAGGCAGCAGTTTAGGTGTTTACCTATGCCACCATCTTGGATTCTCTCCCGGCAGGTAGAGTACTTTAATACTTAAGGATTAGACTCAGAACTTGATGTTCTGGATATTTTATAATACTATGTATTCACCTCTGTACTGGGTAGAATAGTATTCCCCTAAAATTCATGTCTACATGGAAGATCAGATTGTGTGATCTTATTTGAAAATAAGGTGTTTGCAGATGTAATTAATTAAGATGAAGCCATCCCAGATTAGTGCAGGCCCTAATTCTAATCGATAATGTCCACATAAGAAGGCTGAGTGGAGAAAGACACACTGACAAAAGAACCATGTGAAGGTGGAAGCAGAGGTGGGAGTGATGCAGTCACAAGTCAAGCTGTGCTGAGGTTGCCAGTAACCACTAGAAACTCGGAAGAGGCAGGGAAGGATTCTTCTTTGGAGCCTTCAGAGGGAGCACGGCTCTGTTGACACCATGATTTCAAACTTCCAGTCTCCAGATTTGTGAGAAAATAAATTTGTTTTTCAAGTCACTTAGTTTGTGATTATTCTTATAGTAGCTCTAGGAAACTAATACAACTCTCTTTCACAGCGAAAGTCTCTCTATGTATATGGCAGTCCTTTTGATAGTGAATGTAGCCTTGTGTTGTTTAATGTTTTCATAAATAGCATGTCATCCAATATATCATTTCATCATAATGTATGAGAAAAAAACTGATTCCTGGCTAGGACCATGGTCTGGGTGGAATTTGCACTCTCTCCCCATGTCTTCGTGGGTTTCTCGGGGCCACTCCAGTTTCCTCCCACATCCCAAGATGTGTGTGTGAGGTGAATTGGTTCGTCTACATTGTCCCAGTCTGAGTGAGTGCGGGTGGGTGTGAGAGTGGGGGGTGTCCCTCACCCCCCAGTGCACAAATTTCATGCACCAGGCCTCTAGTTAAATTATAAGTAGTTACAGTCATGCTACATACTCACACACACACACACATACACATGCCACCCCATGTGAGGGAAGGAATCCTGCAGTTGGACAACTCAGCTGTTCTGCTCTTGTTGCCATGAGTAGAGAGCTGGATAGAACTGCAGGTTTGAAGCAATCGAGAGCAGAGAGAGAGAGAGAGAGAGAGAGAAGAACATCAATCAGCTGATTCAAGGTCATGGGTGGCCTAACCCAGTCACTCAGGGTCAAGGCAGGAGCCAACCCTGGACAAGACGTTCTTCCATCATGGGGCACTCTCACACCCACCCAGCCTGCACCCTCTCCAATCTGGGACTCCTCGGGGGATGTCCAGGTGCTGGCATGAGGGCCAATTTGCATATTACCTCTTTATTATATAGTATAGTTCTCCTGTCACAGTTATAGGTTCATATACATGTGGAAATAACAGAAGAAAAGGGATGTGTTTCAGGATTGCAGAGTCTGAACTAACGATGGGCCAGGCCTTTACTGACACACATTATTTCTAAGCCTCTCCATTTTTCAGATGAGGAACTTCAGGCTCAGGTTCACCGTTAATACTCTTTCCACCCCAGCACACGGGCTCTGGGATATCTCTCACATATCACGGTAATGTAAAATGCAACAGAAAGACTCAAGATATGTCTGAGAGTCTTGGGGCAGGAGGGGAGTAGAAGTGGGCTTGGCTTGTGCTCAAGAGGGAAGGGCTGAGGGCTGGGATGGTTGAGGGGAAAAGTTTAAAAGCAAGAGTCCTGCTAGATGGGCAGGGGGTCTCCAGGACCGAAGGGGGCCTCAGACGCATTTTGTCCTCTTCTTTTCCCCTGCTCGCCACCTGGTGGTCACATGGCCTCCTCTCTGTTGCTCAAACACTCCCGGCTCATTTGGAAAGACAGAGGCACTGAATGATGACTTCATTAATTTATTTACTAAAGCTAATTAAAATAGATACTTTGGAAGTCTCACAGGCAATTTCAGTCTTTAAAACGCTGGACGACACAATTCAAACAGGAAACTAATTATCTTGTTTCACTTATAAGCTAAGAAGTACAGGTTTTTTAAAATTCCCAAACATTTTTGTCCATTTTGAGTGAATTGGTCCAAAAAGGAGGAAAAAGTTTCTTCCCATATCTGCAGAAGTGACTGCTTTTAAAGTTACCACTTGAGTAGACTTTAAAGAATACTGGTACTTAGGTGACTTCTATTTCATTGTATGATATCTATTAAAATCTCAATTTCCTTGTAGAAATGTCTTGAATGATTTATTTTTTAGCAAGCATTACACAGGGATGGCTGCTGAATATTTACCTTAGATCTGAGAGTATATATGAAGAATATCTGCTAGGAAATACTACTGGTAGCCATGCGTGGCTACAAAAATTTCCATTTATACTGTGTTCCAAACTCCATATATTTAGAAGTTATCTCAATATCATGCTGATAACCTTGAGTTAGGCAAAAATTGACAGTTAAAACTGTCTTCCTATAGAGTTTATGAGCTGTCTTACCAAAAAAAAAAAATCCATGTGAAATTTAACACTTAGATTTAAAAATTACGGTTTTTATGATTCCTTTTTTTAAAAAAAACATATTTTATTGATTTTTTTTTTTTTTTTTTACAGAGAGGAAAGGAGAGGGAGAGAGAGTTAGAAACATCCATGAGGGAGAAACATCAAACAGCTGCCTCCTGCACACCCCCTCCTAGGTAGTAATTGACGGGAATCATACCCAGGACCCCTGAGTCCACAGGCCAACACTCTATCCACTGAGCCAAACCAGTTAGGGCTATGATCCCTGGTTTTAAGGTGGTTTCAAGGAATAGGAAAGCATCAAGACAAAAGGAATAATGAACAAACAATGAAGGAAGATGGAGGTGGCCGGGAATGAGTAGGCTGGCTGACTGACAGAGTGATTCAGAAATGCAAAGAGAGGAGCAGCATCACAGCCAGGAGGAAGCAGCCAAAACACAGCGTGTCTGATAGAGCATGCGCAGTCCTGGAAAAGTGTAGGTTTTGATAAGTTCAGTTTTTCTTGTTACTGAGGCAGAGGCAGCTGGGATACGTGAAAATGAAGAATAACTAAAACCCTACCACATTTCAAACACCTCTAGTAAACTAAAAAGCTTTACCCCAGCTGTTAAAAGCTAACATGTGGCCACTCTGAGGATTGTTAAGTAGCTTTCCTTGGGGTTAATTCCCCGCCCCCAGTGGAGATGCCAAATAAGACAGCAAGCGAATGTTGACTGAGTGGCAACTGTGTCAGACACTGTGTTAAGCATTCACATGTATTCTTTCATCACTACGATAATCGTTTTCCCATCTGTTCAATGAGAATGTAGGTAACTTGCTTGTTATCACACAGTAAGTAACGGAGCTGGGAACCAGACCTAGGCCGTTTAAATACAAACTCTGAATACGTAATCACTGTGCCATGTGGCATTTTCCAAATAGCCACGTTAGGAGGATAAATGGGACTGAAAGTGAGCTGGGCCCTCACACCTGGCTGTTGCATGGAAGTCTGCCAGGATGTGGTGGTAGGTGTCCAAGTGGGTCACAGCTCATCAGCGTAACCTCTGACAGCCACCATTATTTTTTCGTAGTGGGGGAAAAACCCTACCTGAATCTAGTTATTCTTTCTCCTAAATTCAAATAGGGATATATTAAAGAGTTAAAAATGCTTGAATTTTTGACATGTTTACTTCAATATATTACAATTTCTACTCCTTGAGGGAAATGTCAAATACTCCTTGAGGGAAAGCATTCCAGTAACTTGGTGATTGTATCACGTAGCAATTACGAGGCTAACTTCTAAAGCGGTTTTCACAAAGAGGGCGTAATTTTTCAAAGTATGTATAAAAAAACTCCCTCACACACCAATGCTCTCTCTATATATAGAAGATATCTTCAAATCATGTTCCCGTTTTTTTGATTCAGGCTCTATTTATAAGCAACCAGTTCTCAGAATGCTCCGCAAAGGCCAGGCCTCACGCTGTCCTCTCACTAACAGGCCTCGGAGCAAGAGAGTCCCCACACATTTTCCAGGCAGAACCCACTTGGGCTCAGACTCTGCAGTGAGTCACATGTATATTTTCTAAGGACCTCCAAGGGTTGCAAGTGGGATGAAATGAAAATAGCCAAAGGTTCAGGGTCAGCCACCTTAGTCTCTTTCCTACCTGCCATCTGTCCACAGATCATTAGGTTAAATCACATTTTTATACATAAAAATATAGAATCTGGGGGACTCTTCTTGGGGACATTGTATTTCACAGCCATACAGGCCCAGACCAGCAGCAAGCAGGGTCCAGAGCTCCACAGGTCAGTAGGCAAAGCCACAGGGCAAGAACTCAGAGAGGCTCACAGATGGAGGCACCATGGGCACTGAGCTTACTTCAGAGCCTGTGTGGCTGAGTCAGGAAGGGTTCCTGGCAATAACTGCAAGCTCCTTACTCCCCGCCTTCGCCTCAGCCCGTCCGGTGCCACCTACCCACTCACTGTCCATGAGAGTCCCTCCTCACAATGGGCTTTCAATCCGTCTTCTAAACCAGTCTGAAGGCCCTACTAACTTTCCAGCCAGTGCTATGACTATTCATAAACATATTCGATTCCCTGCTAGACTGTAAGCTCCCTTCCAGTGAGACAACATCCAGTCCCTTTTCTGAAACTCATGGAGCCTTGCGGGGAGATGCTCACCACATGCTGAGCACATACTGCATAGTGATCCTGGAACCAGGCTCTGAAAACTGAGACGTCACGGGCAGCTGTGGAAACCACACCAGGTGAGCCTCGGAACGCTCACTCCTTGTACGGCGCTGGAGTTCTCAGACTATCCTACACATGCCAATGGTGTTTTCTGTACTCAATACTGTCCCAAAGGTGAAGCAGTCCGATTAGGCAATGACTGTTTGGACACATTAGTCATGCATCAGGAGTCCTACATTGAAAAGCACAATACACAGGAAAGTGCCTTGGACACAAGGCATCCATTACAGACACAAGTGATCTCTCATGCGCTGCCAGGTACATAACTGAAGAATAAGTGCACCTCAGGGAACTCTGCTTACTTGAAAAAAAGGATGAAAGAAGAAAAGAGCACATTTGCATGCTGTGTGGTGACTCTATGACTTGGGGAGTGGGACCACAGGTGGAGGGAAAGGGGGAGTTTGGGAGAGAAGGGCTGGCGGGGAAGAGATGGTGGTGAGGGATGGGGCGGGGGGAGGGGGGGGGAGGCACTTCTCAGGCAGCCAGGGGCTTTGGAATTTGTATTGCTCATCATGATGGATGAGCTACTCAGCACAAGTATGCCTCAGTTTCTCTAACTGCTTCCTTCTTCCTCTTGGCATGCAGGAAGGCTGGGAGGTTCTTATATTGCAGGTTCTGATTACAAATACAAATACACCGCTTGGGGTCTCAGCTCTCTCAGCTGAGGGACCAGCAGCTAGTATACCCTCTGAAGAAGCCTACTCAGATCTCTGCTCTAGAGGCCTGGGTGCCAGACATGCTTCTGCAGAGTGGGGTGGGGCGAGGGGGAAGAAAAATGTGACCAGTAAGGGACACGTGCCTCCTTTAATGAGACTCTACTTCTCTCCTCAAGAAAAAGGGGAGCACGTCCTAGTCTGGGGAGGAGATTGGCTTCACTCTTTAAAACATGCACTCACACGGATGTACACCCAAGCTTGAACTCCACTAGGATCAAAGCTGGCGATGGGTCCCTGGAGATGACGATTTTGTGGCCCTCCCTCAGCTGTCTCAGACATGCTTGGACACACACACACACCTGGCAAGGTCACATTAAGAGAGACATCAACGGAGCCTCTTGACTTCTGTTCACTGACGGCTCCTAAATGATGCAGGCAGAGGCCAAGCACTCCCATTTGATGGGTCTGAGTCCCCAGAGTGAGCTCAGCTTGGGCCCAGCATCCTGAGATGAGGATGAGATCGTGAACAATAAGGCACAGCTGGGACACCCTCACCAGCCACAGCAATCTTAAGATTCTCAAATAGTTTCTCCAGCTGCCTTGCTCAGCTGTGTTAATAACCAGAGACAGAGGCTGGTGTTTAACAGACGAATGCTCTCCTCACCATCTTTTTTGGCACTCTGATTATGGGCAAAGCCACACTGACTTTGAACGATGGGATATACTAGTATAATCTCCCATAGAATGCCCTTCATGTGAACCAAGGCTGATTAATCTTGGTTTCTTTCCTTGAAACATGGTATGAAAACAGATAAAACTCAGGTGGTGCAGTCTGGAAATCAAAGAGGAAAAGCACTTTAAAAACATCAGCATTATGATTACAAGGATAAGAATATGTACGAAAAAAAGACTAGAATAAGACCAAAATATTAGTGTGTTAAGGTGCTGAGGTTAAGAGGGTTTTTCTCTAGTTTCTAAATGTTCTGTGATTTTTTTAATAATAAAAAAAATCTATAAATAAAATAATTCCTGGTGCTCTCTGATTTCAAGTGGTAAACAGTTTGTGCTCTGGATAATTACACATAGATTACTGAATTCTCCACACACCAGATGCTATGATGTGTGGGAAAGCACCTTAGGTATAGTAAGGTGGTATCCATATATTAGGTATTGTTGTCCTCAATGCTTTTGAGAATTAGGTTACAATCTATTTAGAATGGCTCTTGATTATTGTGGTGACAGATAATTCAGTGCAGCTGAAGGGACAATTCATAATGCCACCAACCAAAAAATCCTTATACAAAAAAAGGGCTTGCTCACGATCTCTGTGAAAATGAAGGGAACAATACTTAGGACAAATTCTAGGTTGGCCAGGCCTCTCTCTTATCTTGGGTGGAAGGCTGAACTGCTAAGGGGAATATTCAGCTAATCTGAGTCTGTACATGCCCGTGTGTGTGTGTGTGTGTGTGTGTGTGTGTGTGTGTGTTTCAGAGCTGCCATGTGGCCAAACGCCATTGTGTCCCATCCAGGCTGGCCAAGAGTCTCTCCCAGGAGGAGTAAGATCAAACGACAATCTGCTCAGCACAGCAAGCAGCTTCCTCCTGAGGTGGGAGAATCTGGAGCTGCCCCACATAAGCAAATGCTGCACTGAACATATATTCCAAATACATTTTATCAGGAAGTCAGAGCAATGCCAGCATTTATGCTCGGGCTAGTGCTCTATTATATGGATTACAGTCAACTGGAATCAAATGAATATTCTCCACCACAATTCAACTGTTCTTTAAACGGTGTTTAATGAGATTCTGCCCAGTGTCATAGCGGTACTTATGTAATTACTCTATATAACTCCAATAGCATCTCAGCAGACTGTCTCTCAGTGTGCTGCTGCATTCTGGGTAGTCTGGGAGGTTGGCCATCACGCAGAGCTCCGCTTGGGTGACCGAGGCCCCAGCACTGCAGAATATCTCCGGGGGAAGACTGCACTTGCCTACTTTCTCCAGAAAGAATGCCACGAAAAGCAAGGGAGCCTGCAGCTTCTAAGCTGGGTCCTCCTTAGTCAGGACAGTGAAGGGGGCATGTGTGGTGTGGCCAGTGTGCAGCCTCAGCCACAGGCTATCCGGAAGGTGGTGTTGCTGAAACCCTGGGACAGTCCATCAGGGAAGGGGAGTGAGTGGGAAAAGAGGGCGATGGAGTCAAACAATAGTTTGTTCACTTCCTTGAGGGAAACTGTAGGCCAGTGGAAAGCTGAATAAAGAAGAAAAAGTGCTGCTGAGAAAGAGGTTGACGCTGGTCTTGGGAAGTTACCTAAATTAGGAAATAGGCCTCTGACGCCTACTGCAGGGGAACCCCAGCACCAGGGTGGGGCCTTGAAAAATACCCCCAAGCTCTGTTCTGCAGCCGAGAATGACCTCCTCCACCTGCAGTTCTGCTTCAGACTATGAGAGTGGGAGCCCAGAGCTGACCCCAGGGCCAGCATGAAACCCAGGGACTTGCCCACCAGGCTGCCCAATGAAGGAATTCAATCAAGAGGATGAAGAGGCACAGTCTTGATGTCTGCTAACGAATTCTCAGAGTTCCCAGAATCTGCCAAGGCAGAGTGTGGAGGAGGGACAGGACCAGCATCACAAAGTCCTGGCTTCCCTCTGGTAACACACCCACCTTCAAGCAAGGCCCAACCCCTGATGGTGGAGCTGAGGAGGCAGAATTAGGAAGCAAGTGTCACTCCTACTCCACAACCAACAATGACAGGCTTGGTCAGACAGCAATAGAAAACACAAATGGAGGATTCCTAGTCTGATGGTCCGCACTGTAGATTAATTTGTTGTACACATTCGACTTCTTCGCTCAACACCACAGACCATGTTGCTCCCTAAGCCGTGTAGACCCTTCTTTGCCCTTTACACACCTGCTCCTCACACCCAGTTCCCTCACATTTCATCTCCAGCCGCCCCTCCCCCCATAACAATAACCTCACACCTTCCTACAATTTACACTCTTTGTGCAAAAGGAAAGACCTCTTAGCAAGTTTCCACAATGTACCTTTCATTTGTTACTTCCATGGGTGGTATTATTTTCACTTAGGTGTTTTCATAGTAAGACTCTGGTAATCATAATCATAGTGCATTTTTAACCCTTCAAAGGGTATTCTCAGTTATTATGGGATTTTAGTCTCATACAAAATTCACAGAGACTGGCAGGATGGGCATGCTTCCAAATTTATAAAGGAAGCCTGGCTGGCATGGCTTAGGGGTTGAGCATCGACCTATGAACCAGGAGATCACGGTTTGATTCCCTGTGGGCTCTATCTCCAGTAGGGGGCTTGCTTCTCAGCATTGATATTTCTATCTCTCTCTCCCTCTCCCTTCCTCTCTGAAATCAATAAAAATATTTTAAAAAATTTATAAAGGCATTAAAGGTAACCACAGACGTTATGTGACTTGCCAGACTTTATGGTACAAGTGAAACCAGGCCCCAGGTTTCCTGATCTTTACTCAAGGACTCATTCTATGAAAAAGTTCTGTGCTACCTGGAGGAATAATCATTACAGAAGAATCTGGCAGAGCTGAGCTGCCTGTGATGGGAAGAAAGCTACTCAGCCAAGCCTTGCCAGCGCCCAGATTCCATCAAATATCATCAGGAAAAGGGCTACTCAGTTTATGCACTTCTCATCCCTTCCTGCTCTTGGGCTGTCACTGGGGACTGGCACAGAGCTGCACAGATTGTAATCCGGGCATTTTTCTGGGCCAGAGATGCCTCTGTCTGAATGATCACCCAGGACAGTGGTTGGCAAACTCATTAGTCAACAGAGCAGCAAACCGCGGCTCGCGAGCCGCAAGTGGCTCGTGAGCCGCAGTTTGCTGACCACTGACCCAGGAGATGGAGGCCAGCTGGAGGCAAGCTCATCCATGCACTGGGCACTGTCCCTGGCCCACCAAGGTGCTGTCAGAGGTTACATTTACAGGCCCCATGTTATCCAATTGGCCGTATGTGCTTCCCAACCCCAAGTACAGGAGCTGAAAGCACAAGTAAGAATCTGGGGGCCAAAGTAAGATGAGTAATAGTAAAGGGTAGGCATGAGAATGACTCAACAAAGGTAAACGGATTGCTTTTTACTCACCCTGAGGGCATCCCAAAATGTGTGGGATGGTAAGAATGGGTGTGGGGGAGGGGAGCTGACTCATCCTGGTTGCCCTCTCTGAACAACAACTGTGACCTTTTACTTAGCATTTCTGTAGCATCTTTCTAAGAGCTTGGCACTGGCCATGTCCCCCTTCTCCTGATTGATGAAGTAGCCTGTAGAACAGGGCTGGAGGGTCCATGCTCTTTAATAAGGCTGTTCTCACCACCCTGTAATGCCCAAGATGAAATGTATCTTTCTTCATGAAGACTTTTCCGATTCCTTCCAAGTAGCTATGATATTTCCTTCTTTTAAAGGCTCAAAACATTCATCTCTAAACATGCCTTTTTTTTTTTTTAAACATTTGTACAGGAGGTTCATTTCCCCACAAGGAGTAATCATTAGATTATTGTGTTCATTGGAGGAGGGAACTATCCCATTCACCTTTAATCACCGAAGTCCTTGTAATAATGCCTTGACTGTGGTGAGTGCTCCATGAATACTGTCAAATACATGTGAATCGTTCTACCCCCCCTACCCCACCCCGCCCCATCTATGCTGGGACTTCTAACAGTACCTCCCGCCATTCTCCCAGGTAGTCTTGACCCCGGCGAAAGCCCCTCTATGGAAGTAACGAAGCAGAGGCACAGCCTGCATCTCTCATGGGTGTGGGGTAAGTAAAGTTGGACAAACTGATTTGCAGTTCGAATTAGGTGACTGCTGAGGTTCCTTCTAGTTTCACAACTATAATTTAAAAAATTTTGGCTAAATGAAAATAAGCGATTAGTGAATTTGGAGGGGGAATATTAAATAGGGAATGAATGAATAAATGAAAAGGGAGTTGGGTGTTGTAGGTCAAGGAAAACACCAAATAGTCACAGAAGGCTTTCTGGGATGACACAATTTAAGGTGCTCCATGATTAATGGGAAGAACATTTCCCAGATACAGTGTTTCTGGTACAACAGGGGCTGGTGTAGGAAATGTCCTGAAATGAAATCAAGTGAATACGAAGTAAAGTGACATGGAGAATACAGTAAAGGCGCCGAGGGAGTCTGAGATAAGTGACACTCTGAAAAGATAGTGAACTCCTAGACACGGTGTGTGCAGGGTCGGTGAGGTGGCTGTTTTATATTAAGTGTGGGCTTTGGAATCAGTTTAGCAGGGAAGCCTGGCTGCCATGCCCACTCCCATGACATTGGCTAAATTATTTAAATTCTCTAGTTTTAGTTTATGTTTACCATGAAGATATATCTGCATCTTCGTGTGAGATTGAATGAGATAAATGATATAAAATGTTTAGCACGGTGCCTAATCCTCATTCATTTAACAGATATTTATTGAGTATCTTGTATGTGCTAGATAGTATGATAAGCATTTTACATGGTAAGTAATCAGAAAATGGAAGCTGTAATTATTATTAGCCAAAGGGACTATGCCTCTCCTTCTGCATCCCCCACTGCAAATTACTCCCTTTCGATTTTGGAACTTAGAAGAAAAAAAATGACATGTAACTGTATATGTGAGTTCATTTATTTGCCTTTGGTGAATCTTTCTCAAAAAAATAAAACAAGCCAAACATCTGTCCTCAGCTTCAGGTGCACTGTACTAGTAAACGCAAACTAAGCAGCAAGACCTTCCTTAAAGGCTCAGCTCTTTCTTTCACACAGTCTCTCTCTGTGCACAGCAGCAGCAGCCGCCAAAAAGCCACACACAGAGCCTTCTCTTTCCTTGGACAGTCATTTCTTGACATGGTACCCAGAGAGACATCTTGAAAGAGACATGCATGGTCATGTGTCCCCACTCCAGGGACAGTCTTCTCCTGTGGATGTGAAACAGGCTTTGGCAGCTGCTCGGTATCATTAGACCAAGGGCAAGTCAACTGCTCTCTCAGGCTTGAAATAAAGTTATCATCTCAAACCAAAAATACGAAGCATTTGACCAGGAAAAGGCAGCCAATGGAGATATAGTTATCATGAGGGATTTCTTTCTTTTTCTTTTTCTTTTTTTTGAGGGATTTCTTTTTGATCTTAGGAGTTTTCTGCACTGAATACCTGAAAGTCTGTTTACATTTATGTATGTCTGTGCAGAAATAGGTACACAAGGTAATATGGAGAAACTGCTGAAAGGCCCAGCTTTGCAAAAAGAACTGTGTTTCTGCGCGTGTAGGTCAGCAAACCATAAAACTTGAGTGAGGTTTGTTTTTGTTAAGCACACAACTTCTTAATACATTTCACGAGCAATCAGTCTATGGGGTAAATATATTAGTTTGCCATAAAGGAGCAAGTTATTCTTTTATACAGTATGTTGCAATGTTTTCTAATGGGCTGACTTGACTCTGCAATCAAGAATAAGGTAACCACTCCATAGACTATTTTCTTGAGGTCTTGGCTGTATGAGAGAACCAAAATGTTTTCAGAATCTCAGATGGGTAATTTGGGATCCATTTGGGGTTCAGGTATTTTGGTGGAAGTTCCCCACGGATAAGGCAAAGACATAAGGATAAAGTAACATGCAAATAAGGACTCTAGAAAATCACTCACAGCTGCACTTCCTCAATAAGAAAGGATGGTACATGTTTCACCTAATACTTGGAATATGATTCCATCACATCTTGAGTAGATCCATTTCCAAAGTAATGCTTGGTTTTCTTTAATCCTGTTTATTCTTAATTGGCACAATAATCTCTAGGCAGGTTAAAGTATTTTCTCTCATAAATTTATGAAACCTTACAAAGAAAATTACTTTAGGGGAAATCACTTCAAATGTCAAGTAACTCAGGGATTAATCTTGGAACTTATGTTTCTATTTTTAATGTTTTAATCCTGACACAGTTTTTTTCCTTAAGTCCCTTCAAGTATTGAAGGTACTAGTAAATGAGCTCTTATACAAACAGCTCATCAGAAGGGAAATCAGAATTTTCTTTCTCATTTAGTTCTTTTAAATTCAGCTCTTTTGTGGGATGCTGTAAAAAAATACATAAAATCAAACCAATTAAAATATACATGATGTGAGATGACATATTTTTTACTCCAAAATTTTCAACAGCTCAGTTGCTTTGAAACATCTGCTCAAAAAAAAAAAAAAAGATTGAATGAAGTAATCTCAAAAGTCATTCAGTCTATGATCTTGCTCTTGGGTCTTACGACAACTAAAATATTGTCCAAACGCAATTACCTAAATTAGTGTTTCTGAACCTTAACTTCGTAACACTCCAAAGCATCAAACAAAATTAATTTTAAACCATTTTAATTTGTTAAAGATGCAATATAACACTTTCTGTAAGTGTGCATGTATCTCCTTCCAAAAAGGCTGGAAATTAGGGGTCTAGGAATTTCAGAAGATATACAAGCAAGTAGGGGATTGCTAATGTCCATTAGTAGTTGACTGTCATTTAGATAATTTTATATTTAGGCTTTTTCTCTTCTTTCTCTGCAACATTGATCGTACTGTTATCTCATTTCTTCTAACTGTGCCCTCTGTGAAAATGAAAAATTACCATCCTCCGTCCCTTACCTCTAGTATCAGGAGCCAGTTAAGTCAACCTTTATGAGAGGAGTAAATATCTTTCCCCATCATTGCCTTAACAAACGGATTCATATGTTTTGCAGTTTGCCAAGTGCATATTCACAAAAATTCTCAGAATTTTAAAAATTATTAATCTTTTTTACATGAGTGAAAATTGAGTGAGGTTAAGTGTCACCTATTAAAGTATTTGTGATAATTTCTAACTAGGTGACTAGAAAATGCTGAGGAGGAGCTCAAATACAGGTAATCTACTCCAAATCCTTGACTGTCTCGGCTTCCTCACTGACCTCACACAAGTGTCATTTGCATCACTTGATTTAGTTTTTCTCTCAGTGCCTTTCAGTCTTGCAGACCCAAACCGAAGTTACACTCCAGTGACATACAGTGAGAGCATTACACTTGACTTTGAATGTTGTGCTCTTGACAAATAGCCCTTTAAAAAAGCCTCTTCTCCTTGATTATTAATTCAACTACCAGTCTTCCTTGATTCCCAGTCATTTTTTCTGTGTTTCCTTGGGCTAGCAAGCACATAAGCATCATTGCTTACTTTAGTTTATTTTCCTTCTTTAACACAGAGACCATTTATTGAGTCTTTACTGTGGGTGAGATGCTATGCTTACCTCATTTCACTTAATTCTCATATAATACCACGAGGTATGCATTATTATTCTTTTTTAAAGATAAAGAATGCGTCACTTATTAAGCTATTTGGGATTATTTCTAGAATATATCTAGAAGGACTTGAATTTTGTCTTTCAGGTTTCTCTTCGTCCGATTTATGACAAGCGTGTGTTTCCTTTTTGTAAAGTAATGAAGCACTAAATGTCATTCCAAAGAGTGTAAGGGCTTGTTGCTTTACACTCTGTTAGTGAGTTCTCACCGGGGCTACTATTGTTCTTTCCTGCATGGTGTTCTCTGTGACTAACCGTCACCACCTGGATGACAGACCCCAGAGAAACAGAAATGTGCTAGTACTGACGTGTGCCTCTCTGCTGGCTGCCCATTCCAACCACAACCGGCACGCCAGCAACATGGACGTGAGCTCTGCTATCTATTCTCTAAAGAGAGTAGAAAAGATAAGGCCTTCCCCTATTTCAATACAAAGCCTAACACCACCTGCCCCACCCCCACTCCACAGACTTCTGTGCTTTCTTACAAATTCCAACAACCTCTAGTGACTAATTATGTAAGAAGTTTCTCTCCTTGGGCCTCATAGCTCACTGCCAAAACTCCTCTCAACAGAGCCATCTGTTAGCCAAGGACTCAACATCAAAACATTCTTTGATATGAGTCACAATTACTGACAAGTACAATGTGAGCCCTGCCAGGATGATAAATTTAACACTACTCAAATATTCATCACGGACTAAATAAAGAGCCTTTTAGGTTTTCAAAAACAAAATATTTTAAGGTTTAAAAAACTGCTTGGCTTTAAAAATAAACTAAATACAGTCCTGGTAGTTCCAAAGAAGTTGATTGGAATGGAGGCTATTGTTAGCAAAGCTGTTATTATGTGTGTGAAAAGAATCCTGATTGATTTTCATAGTTGAAATGGAAAACTGCAAATATAGTAGCGAGGTGAGCACAATGTGCTGGGAGATTAGACAGAAGAGTTCTGACTTTCGCTGGGACATCAACTACTTCATGTCTCTAGCCTGGATGATTACCAAAACCCCTTCCAGAGCTAATATTCCATCATTCTATGAGTGTGTCATTTAGACCCAGAGCCACTGGGCTGCTTTTAGGGTTCCAAAAGGACCCCACTGATAATAATATCTTCTGTGTTGAGATTCCTAGAATCTCAGATTTTTTTCTGGACATTCTTGCTTGTTAAAAGACTTACAAAACAGTGAGTGGACTTAGGCAATATTTCTTTTCCCTGTTAATGGGTTCTACTTGGCAAGATCCATTGCTTAGTACTACTGAAAGAGCAAGTTACTTACATCCACACTCACTCAACTTCTTCAGTAAGATGATTATTTTTAAAAAAATGAAATCGATAGAATGGAAACCAACAATTCTCCTTCAGTCTGTTTTGCAATCAATAAAAGATAAATTAAAAAGAGCTCAACAGTAATGAGCAGTAGGAAAAATATAATTTAGAATGAGTCCCTTTTTATGACTCAAGACTGAGCAGCAATAATAGACAAATTGAAGTCTAATAGCATGTTTGAAAAAAATGTAACCCATATAAAATTGTTGTTTTAAAAGCATTTATAAGTGCAACTTCTATTATAACCAGAATTAAATAAGATGACTATTCATTGATTATGTCTTTAAGTGTTAATGGCATTATGTTTTATGACTGGAGTCCATCCATGTCATTGCTCTGGGTCTTCTCTAGAAGAGGCAACTGTGAATCACCAAATAAATAAAAGCATGATGATTATAGCTCACGGTAAGGGCAGGTAGAAGACTGCAGGAGAACTAAGTACAATTAGGGTTGTCAGGAACTAAAAAGCAAGCTAACAAAGAGGGTAAGAGCTAAGGTTTGGGTTGAGAGGGAGCTTAGTACTAAGGGAACTCACCTAGTAAAGAAAGGGATGAAGAATGGCTTGGGAACTTAGTACTTTTAAATTTGACAATTAAGGATTCCAGCTGTATTTAGCCCATAAACCTTATAGCTAAGGATGCAAAGAGCAAAACCAGAGCATGGAATCAGGGCTTGGAGAAGTGGGCAGAGGCTTTTCTGACTCTGTCTATATTTACTGCACTTTGAAGACCTGTCAAATTCATATGATGTGTACTAAGATAATACTTACCTTTTATTGATGATATGCTAGGCTATTATCTAACTGTGCAAAGCAAGCATTATCACTGCATTTTCATTTTATGATTGAGAAAGCAAAGGAATGCTGGTAAAGAGGTCACGTAAACTGCCAGGATTTCACATAGCAAATGTGTCTAGGTTGGGATTTGAATTTAGATCTATGTAACACTTAAGACTGAACTTTCCCCCCATTATGCCACTCTATAAGGTATAATGTAAAATTTAAAAAATGTAGTCATTTTTAAGATTCAAAGAAATACAAAGGAAGGAAATGTTCATATGCTGTGCATGACCATCATGGACTATAAAATTCTACCTCAGTTCAGATAATATTTCCCCCCACAAATGTTAATGAAAATACCTCCTATGTGCAAAGCACTGGGCCTTGAGGCCGAAAGATATAAAAGTCACACTTCTTGCCTTCTAAGAGTTCATAATCCAACTGGACAAGCTAGGAAGAAAGTTAAGTAACACAGGGATCATTATCTATTTAATATAACAATAAAAGTTATATCATGAAGGACTACATGATTAATTGCCAAATCAAACATAATAAAAACCAAGAAATGGGGCATACTATATGGGCTAGAAAGACTTAGGAAGACTTGAAAGAAGGGTTAAGGTTGATTTGTAGGGATTGATAAAATCTGGACAGACAGGGAGAAAGGGGTACTATTGTTATATTTTAAGAGGAGGAATGGGGAACAAAAACACCAGAATTGCCTGGAACTGAAGGTTTGAGAACATGAGTGGTTGTGAGGTAGCTGAAAAGGCAGGTGAGACATCAAGTGTTGGAGCCTTTGAAGGGTGGGGTAAGTAAGCTGGATTTAATCCCATGGGCAGGGGGGATCCAAGAATGGTTTTGAGCAAGGGAGTCATGTGATCTAAGTGGTGTTCTAGGAAGATTTCTCCGCAGTTAGTTGCAGAAAGATGGCAGAGGGGCCGAGGAGGCAGGGAGGCCTGATAGGGTTGACTACAGGAGCATCTCTGATACCGGATGAGAGCTGAGAGAAAGAGGAAGAAGATACTTTAGTTTTGTTCTGATACAACAGATTTAGGAAGATTTGGATTTGGTTCTGGTTGAAACTGGTTTAATTAAGTACAAATTTAGGGTAAATAAAGCACAAATAACTTTGAATAGTTCAATTCATAATTTAATTTACAGTTTTATACAATTTTATAGGTTATGTAGTATTTTCAGAAATAATCATTCATTTACTCTCATAACATCCTATGAGCTGGACACATTTGGCATGGTTTCCATTTTTCAGATACTGACACAGAGTTTTGAAGACCTGCAGTAACTAACATAAGGCTGTGTTGTTAACACATTGTGGGACTGAGATCTGCATATAATGGGCTTCTGATTCCATATTTAATGCATCTTCTATTTACCATACTCATCTTAAAAATGTTTTGATTTTTTTCCATTTTGGAAGTCCATCTTTTAAGAAAATATATTTTACTGATTTTTTACAGAGTGGAAGGGAGAGGGAGAGAGAGTTAGAAACATCGATGAGAAACATCCATCAGCTGCCTCCTGCACACCCCCTACTTGGTATGTGCCCGCAACCAAGGTACATGCCCTTGACTGGAATCGAACCTGGGACCCTTCAGTCCGCAGGCTGACCCTCTATCCACTGAGCCAAACCGGTTAGGGCCCATCTTTTTTGTTTTTAATGGAAAATTTAAAAATACACAGAGGTAGAGAGAACAGTATAATGAACTCTCATATGCCTATCACCCAGCTTTATCAATGATAAACTCATAACCAATCTTGTCTCATCTGAACTCCACCTACTCCCAATTATTTGAAGCAAATCCTCCAAATCATATCATGATTCTTTAAGGCCCAGATGATATTTTTATCTTTTTTTAAAAAATGTTTTTATTGATTTTTAGAGAGAGGGGGAGAGGGATAGAGAGATACAAACATCAGTGAGAGAAATATCATTGATCGGCTACCTCCTGCATGCCCTCTACTGGGGATTAAGCCTGCATCTCAGGCATGTGCCCTGACCAGGAATTGAACCATAATCTCCTGGTTCATGGATCGATGCTCAACCACTGAGCTGGGCCCAGATTTTATTCTTAAAAAGAACTCAAAAGTAATTGTACTACTTACAAATTTTCCACCTGTACTTCCCCTCCCTCCTTCAATTCCTCTACCCCTTTTTTTTTTTTACTATTAATTTTAGAGAGGAGGGAGGGAGAGAGGGAGAGGGAGAGGAAAAGGGGGAGGGGAGGGGGAGGTTGCTTCCTGCATGTGCCCAACCAGGGAATTGAACTCACAACCCAGGTATGTGCCCTGACCAAGAATCAAATTGTGACCTCCTGGTTCATAGCTCGACGTTCAACCACTGAGCCACACCGGCTGGGCTATCTTTACCTTTAGTTGGAAAATGGAGGAGGTGTGTGCTGCCTTGCAGAGTACTCCTTTTCTTACCAAGATGTGAGAAAGTGAAGAGCAAAAACAATTGACCCCTTTTCTCAGAAGAATTTCCTGGGGATTTCATTTTTTTAAGCTACCTCTGGTACAGGAAAAATATTTCCTTTCTTCTCCTGACTCCTATTCTGTATGTTTCTTTTTTCCAGGCTGGAGTGATGACAGTCTATTTATTGCACATGAGGTGCTTGGAGCTTTCCTAAAGGCTGTTTTAATAGAATGCCTTGTAGCTATCTATGCTATTCTCCTGTGTATGAATGTGTATGGAATATGCAGGATGATTTTACTGGCTAAAGGAAATTGGTTTTCACTCTGCATTCTGAGGAAAAAATGCATTCCTGTGTTGAACACGCTTTTCCTAAATCGCAAAAAGACTTCTTTTGCTAAGGACACTACCACTTCACAATCATTTATTCTTATGTTACTATAGAAAAAATTCCACCAAGAATTTTAAAATTAACTACTAAAAGACACTGAAAAACCTGCACTTTCACCAAAATCCTATAAACTGTCCTTTTAGTCTGAATTTGTGTCTAAAATAACACTGCTTTATGTTTCACAGGGTGAGACAAGACTGTGGGTAAATGAGGAATGATTATATATAGAGGCCTTAATACAGATTTAGAGGGAAGGCTATAGTTTGTTACAGATACCCCAAAGAGAGGTTTAAATTGCTTGGCTCTTTATTCAGAATTTTATAGTCATGCAGATTCAGTCATCATTTGATTATTCATTTAAGAATTATTTACTCAACACCTACTATGTCTGTGTGAGGTTCTGAGAATATAAAAGATGAACAAGACAGATAGTGGTCATTCCTCACCCCACCTTGTGGAATTTTCCCATACAAATTAGAATTTTTCCATGTAAGGGTTGCAATCCTTTGATTCCTGAAAATTATCATATATGCTCAAGTACACTGAAAACTCTACTTCAAATATCTTCACCAATAAAATGACTGCAATTGGGTCCTGAGAGGATTGTATGTTGTCTATAACCAAATCCATAAAACTCTACAGACAGAACACAGGCCATTAATAAACCTGTGATTGTGGGAATAGGAAGGACCTATCTAGTTAACTGGATCGTCTGCTGGTTAAGAAAAGATGAATTGCACTATCCTTCTGTCCTAAGATTCTCTGGAGGTAAGAACTATAATGGTTATAAATATGCTTTCATCAAAACTATGTAATTTTATTTCTTTTGCTTTCTAACATGAATATCCTCCTCCCTCAGCCTGCCTTTCATTGTAAAATCTGCCAACTGGCTTTAATTATTTTCAGGTTTTCTGTTCCTCCTCCATAGTGAAGGTGTTTATTTACTAGTGACCTGGTGCATGAAATTTGTGCACATTAAAAGGCGATTAATTAGAGGAAATACTTTAATATTGCTATTTGCCCTTTCTCTATAATAGAAGTGTCAGAGATGAAAGAAAATTAATAAAATGTATATGAAAACCTTCCTCCTGTCAGAGTCTGGGGCACACCAGGGGACCCAGAGTTAAGTCCTCGCCCACCCACATGCACCTCAAAATCACGTGAGACCCAGACCCGGCCGCACGCCCCCACCTCCCCCCATTGGGCTAGATCCAGACCTAGCCAGTCCCACCCTTGTCAAGCCCTGCTGGGCAGGGGGTGTAGCCTCAGGTCCCCTGGCCCAGTGCCAGGTTGGGGTGTGTGGCCTGAGGTCCCCCCAGCCCAGACTGGGGTGGGGAGCATGCCTTGAGGTCCTCCATCAAGCCCTGCGAGGTGGGGTACATGGCCTGAAATCCACCGTCAAGCCCCGCTGGGTGGGAGGCATGGCCTAAGGTCCCCTGTGAAGCCTCACTGGGCAAGTGGTCCCCCGGCCTGGCACCGGGACAGGGGGTGCGGCCTAAAGTCCTCAAGCCTAATGCCAGGGCAGGGGGTGCGGCCTGAGGTCCCCTGTCAAGCCCCACGGGGGCAGGGGAGGGTGTAGCCTCTGGTCCCTGCTGATTGTTTATTAAGGCTCTTTATGGGAACTTAGCCTCAGCTGTGGATGCAGCCATCTTTGTGACGGAGTGATGGTCATTTAGCATATTCCCTCTTTATTAGATAGGATTAGAGGCCCGGTGCACGAAATTTGTGCATAGGTAAGGTCCCTAGGCCTGGCTGGCGATAAGGGCCAAATCTGTTGGGTGATCAGGGCCCCTGCTCGCACCTGCCTTGGCTGGCCTGGTGCTGCCCTCTCACTGGCCCCGCCCTCCGCTGCCACCACCAGTTGGGTCCTGCAGGCTGGTGGCAGCTCCTGCGCTGAGTGTCTGCCTCCTGGTGGTCAGTGTGCATCATAGCAACCGGTCGTTCCGCCATCTGATCGATTTGCATATTAGGGTTTTATATAGATAGATTTTGTTAATCCTCACCCAAGGATATTTTTTCTAGAGAGAGTGAAAGGGAGGAAGGGGCAGGGAGGGAGAGAGGAGAGAGAAGGAGGAAGAGAGAGATGTGAGAGAGACACATCAATTGGTTACTGCCCACACAAGCCCCAACTGGGGCAAGGATTAAACCTGCAACCCAGGTACTTGCCCTTGACCAGAAATAGAACCCATGACCCTTCAGTCAGTTGACGCTCTGACCACTGAGCAACACTGGCCAGGGCATGAGGGCCTTTTTTTTCCCCATAGGAACCTGCAGGAACTTGTGGCAAATTTCTGTCCTGCCAGTGTCTTAGCAATTGGAACATGCCTTTAGTGAGGTTCCTACACAAGCATAAAGTCACAGCATATTGCTGTATACACAAAAAGTCGCAAGAGTGTCCTGGCTGAGGCACAAAGTGCTCTTGACGAAATACACAATCACAAAAGGGAGGGTATAAGAAAAAGGGGAAATTGATTCTGGGTTTCATTTCCTGCAATTACTACATTGCAATGAGATTGATGAACTAGATACGAGAATTCTAAAATGAAAACTAGAACTAGGTGGAGATTTCTTTAAAAATAAATTTCTATTCCCAGAGACTATGCAGGTTGTTGGCCTGGTGTTGGGGCCTATCTGCTGCCAGCACTTTGCTAACTGCTTCATGCTTCCATCCTTTGTCTTTGAAATGCTCCTCCTCCAGCCTTGGAGACTGAATGGCAGTTAGGGAGTCTACAAAGTTACTATATATCAGATGTTTGTTTTCAGCTATGCCGTCTCCTGCTTCAACATGTGTGGTATCTGGGAAAACTCACTCTTCTTGGCTGTAGCTTTACCCCGTCTGTTTCTGAAGCTCATTTCCAGGAGCATTTCTTCAGTAAATGAGGCGTCTGGCCCCCACCCCCAACATTTTAATTTGCACTGGGTTTGTTTTCATAGCATTCTGTGGTAATGTGGTAAAAGAAATGAGAATGTGAAACGTGTAAATCCCATCGGTGAGTAAGCTGCTGACAGGGTGGGAAGATGAAATTTGGGCCCTTTCGGAAATTAAAAATCTTTTGTGTTACTGGGGTACTACTGCACTGCAACCATCAACCTAGATATACCAGGAATAACTTTCTGAACTGACCCAACCCATTAGCTCAGTATTACAGACAATTTGTGTCATGGGAAGTTAACAAAGAAGAGACCACATTTCATTAAGTGAAATAAAACATTTAAAATGCATATTTTTCAAGGCGAAGGAAAGATTGTTTTAAAGTATTTGTTTACTGTTTATAAAATACATAAAAATCACCCCTAAAACCATCACCCATTAGCCATTCCCTCAGAGAGTAGATCTCTGCTACTATTTTGTTTTTTGTTCAAGAAACTGTCTATGCAAATAGTTGAAATGATATATGTACAGCTTTATATTCTGCTTTTCAAACTTCACATTTAAATATAAGACGTTTTAGTGGAAAACATTTTAATAGTACTTCATCTCCAAAGAAAGATATGAATATCCCTCAGATGTTGAGGGCTCACACCTTATTATTAGGATACCTCACCAGGCCTGGAAGTCAACCCAACTCCTTCCTTTTCATTCCCTCCAACAGCAGCACACCACAGAATATCATGTGGGTGGAGGTAAGGAGGCCTTCACATGCATCAATGCTTTGAAAAGCATAATTACATTGGTTCCTTTGGGTTCAATGAAGTCTGTTTGCTTGGCATTTCTTCTTCACTCACTTTATTTCTTGAGTTCTGATTAAATACATATAACTGTGACCATAGACTAATGGAGGATAAGAGTTGGCAGGAAGTTAGCCCTTAATGATTTGATCTACCTGATGAGTAAATGTTTCTATATCTGCTAGACCTGGGGTACCTTTAGGTGAACTATGAAAAGGTACTTCTTCCTCTGGGTGGCTGATGCCAGGATGCACGACGTAGCTACTACATTACTGGCTGGATTTCAGCCTTAGTTGTTCTCTTAGCCAGGTGCCCTGTGCACTAACAACCTACACAGCTGCACAGTCCTTATCTCAGGGTATAGATTTCCAGTCTCCACTTGAGTGACAGAGAGCTCACCACCTCATACAAATAGTCCACTCTACCTTTGAACAGCTTTGATGGTGCCAAGTTCTTCTTAACAATGAGAAAAATACTTTCCTGTAACTTCTACCCACTGATCCTAGTTCTGCTTCTGAAGGACCTGAGATAACCTCTGCCCAGGCTGCCACATGATTGTCCTCCAGATATTTGATACCATACTATACCATGTCTTCCAAGTCTTCCCTTCGACAGGCTGACTACCGCATTCTTTTTTTTCCTTCTCCTTTTAAAAAAATTTATTTTTTCAATTACAGTTTATAGTCAACATTATTTTGTTTTAGTTTCAAGTGTACAGCACAGTGGCTAGACAATCACATATTTTACAAAGTGGTCTCCCTGATATTTCCAGTACCTACCTGGGACCATACATAGTTATTACCATATTACTGACTATGTTCCCTATGCTGTACTTTATAGCCCCATTACCATTTTATAATTACCAATTTATACTTCTTAATCCTGTTCACCTTTTCCACCCAGTCCCTAACTCCCCACCCCTCTGGCAACCATCAGTCTGTTCTATGTATCTATGAGTTTGTTTCAGTTTCCTTTATTTTGTTTTTAGATTCCACATATAAGTATTTATCTTCCTCTAACTGACTTATTTCACTTAGCATAAAACCCTCTAGGTTCACCCATGCTGTAGCAAATGATAAGACTTCATTCTTTTTTATGGCAGAGTAAAACTGCATTGTATATATGTACCACATCTTTATCCATTCATCTATTGATGAGCACTTGCGTTGCTTCCATATCTTGACTATCTTATCTAATAAAGAGGGAATATGCAAACTGACTGTCATGCCATAACGCTCAAGATGGCTGCACCCACAGCGGAGGCCGAGTTCTCATAACGAGCCTTAACGAGCAATCAGCAGGGACCTGAGGTCGTGCCCCCTGCCCACAGGGCTTGAAGGGAGACCTCAGGTCATGCCCCCCGCCCAGTGGGGGCTTGATGGGGACCTCAAAGCATGCCACCTGCCCCGACCTGGCTGACCTCAAGCTGCACACCCCGCCCTGGGCCAGGGGACCTGAGGCTGTGCCCCCCACCTGGCGGGGCTTGATGGGAGTGGGGCTGGCCGGGTGTGGATCTAGCCCAATGCGGGTGGGGCTGGCCAGGTCTGGGTCTCGCGCAATTTCGAGGCACACATGGGTGGGTGAGGACCTGACTCTGGTTCCCGTGGCACGCCCCAGACTCTGACAGGAAGAAGATTTTCATATACATTTTATTAATTTTCTTTCATGTCTGACACTTCTATTATAGAGAAAGGGCAAATAGCAATATTAAAATATTTCCTCTAATTAATTCCCTTTTAATGTACATGAATTTCATGCACCGACTCACTAGTTGTAAATAACACTGCAATGGACATAGGGGTGAATATAGTAGGTCCTCAGGTTACGTTGGAGATCCGTTTCTATGGCACGACGTAATGCGATTTTCGCCGTAATTCAGAATCCACCTACATAAGCACCTATGTCACTTACATGGAGCACATACACAGCAGTAATGAAGTGAAACAGTAAAAAAAATTTAAAAGAAAGATAACAATTCCTGACCTTTACTTGTGGTAAATAAATGATAAAAAACATAAAGCACATATGTACATACGTTGAAGTGATGGAACTTTTTTTTTTAAATAAATACATGGGAGATGGCGACGTAACCACAAAACAAAGTACATCGAGTCTGATGTAACCCGAGGACTGCCTGTATATTCTTTCAAATTCATGTTTTGGCTTTCTTTGAATATATACCCAGAAGTGGAATCGCTGGGTGATAAGACAGTTTCATTTTTAATTTTTTGAGGACTCTGCATACTGTTTTTCATAGTGGCCACACCAATCTTCATTCCCACAATAGTGCAATAGGGTTCCCTTTTCTCCACATCCTCGTCAACACTTGTTTTTGGATTTATTGATGATAACCCAAATACCTAATTTTTATGACTGAATTTTCACATGACTTATTTTTAGATCTTGGTCAACATCCCTGTTAGTCTCTGGTTTGTTGCTGTTCTTTCATTCAGATCACAGTGAGCATGATTCTCCAAATACATCACAGCTTTATAATAAAGATATTAAATCTTGATTTGAATGTTATATTTCCCTAATACAATCTAAACCTGTACTTGGTTTTAGAAAAACACTGTTGGCCTTATTCAATTTGTGGGTATCCAGAACCCCATTTCAAGCATTCCTTTACTAAGCCAGACCTCCCCAATCTTATACTGGTCAAATTAATTGCTGGGACTAAATGTATGACTAACTGTGTCTGGTACATTTCTTTTTGTTGGTTTTAGCCCATTGTGTTGTATGTTAGGATCCTGTTAAACATATAAAATTAACTTTTTGGGGAGGTCACCCATAGCTAAACCAGGGAAGAGTCATAGCTATGTTGGATTTGGGTTGGAACAAGACATTTTACCAAGACAGAAATGCATCACTTGGGTGAGTTTGATTGATTGCCATTTGACAAACCATTTCTGAAGGGTGTTGGTTAATAAGTCAGTTCAATCTAGAGGGAGATCTATGTCATGACCCTGTTTTTCTCAGCAGTCCTTTCACCTAGATGACAACAGAAGTCACCAGCCAAATCTGCAAGTGCTCTGTGGGCATAATTCCCAATATATCTAGAACACAATTAGGCACATAATCAAGTTTTGATCATTCTTGTCAAGACTTGAATCTGAACTGTGGAGGAAACTGGGGCCAACAACAATTGGTAGTACAATAAAATGAGACACTTCTCCAAATTACTGTTGCTCTCTCTCTAGTGGGTATTTATCCCTTTTCTGCCCTTTTCTGAGCCTTATTCTTAAATTTAGGCCTTTTATTTCTCCAGGCTAAACCTTCCTCCTCTCGCTGGCATTTGTTCATTACTTATCAGATAATTCATTGTTTATTCATCAGATATTTATTGAGCACCCACAATGCGCCTTTATACAGTGCTAGACACTGGATACAATGGTGAGCAAGATAAATCTGTGATCTACTGGGAGGAGACAGACAGGCACTTCCAGTGCCATATGATAAGTGGAACAGTCAGAGTATATGGTACAGTGCTATGAGAGCACATAAGAGGGTCCCCTAGCCAGAATGGGAGGTAGGGAGGAAAATTTTCCCAGAAGAAATAAAATCTAAGATGAGTCCTTAAGAATAAGTGGGAGTTGGCCAAATGACAAGGGTCATGGAAAGCATTCTAGGAAGAGAACAGTATAAGCAAGGATTTAGGAAAACAAAAATCTCTGATTGCCAACTTCTTTTAGTATCTTTCTCTTTTTGGTATCCTGTCTAGTTGTCTAGAAATCACGTCGCAGGCATTTATTTAATTTTCTAGCTCTATGTTTTCTAGCCAAGTTTCTGTAAGTAAAGACTGCCTGCTTTTTGTGCCGTAGAATGGTCCTACATCTGCCATTACTTTGCCTTTTTTTTTTCTTCCCATTGAGAAAGCATTGGAGTTAGTTAACTCCTACCTACATTCCTGCTTCTTTCCAGGGGAAGGGCCATATCTTCCTCATTTTGATAGTTTAGGTCCCTGACACGTGCCTGGTACGCCATAGGTATTCAACACATGTTTAAAGTATTGAAAACGTAACTATTTATAGATTCTAATATGTATAAAGAATGTTCTGTAAGGCACAACCAGATGCATGTAGCCCTCTGACTTAGAAATCAGAGGAAGCCGACCTTGTAGCCAAAAGAAATCAAAGGGCTACTATTTAATAAAAATCTATCTCAACAATTTTTTCTTGAGAAATTGTTATATGTAGATTTCCTTTCATTGCTCAAAGACAGTTTACAGAACAGGACTGAGGCTCTTGTACCTTCTGACAATCATCTCCAAGAGGTGCTGCGCACTCTGCCAAGGTGCCTGCTGCCTCAAAGGCGAGAGCCCCGGGCTACCCAAGTTCTGCCCAGAGACGCGGGATTGTTTCTCTCTTTTAATGTGCTCAGGTGGAACAGAATCTCAGAACGTCCAGAGCAGTGAGCCATGAGGAATGAGAGCAGATTAGCTGAGCAAAGAGATAAACTAGGCATTGCCCAAGGGGCACTGACAAGTAAACTGACCTCATGCTTTGTTTTCAAATCAGAGTTCTCAAAAGTTATCAAAGTTGGAACATGTCAAAGCACATACATGACATACATCAGAACTTCCTACTGACAGAATTAGGAGATGATAATGTTAACAAGGAATGAAAAGTTGTAAAGAGGTATGTGCCCTGGAGTCTAAATTACTATTTCAAAATTCATGAGCTAAAAAAAAAGAAATGAAAAAGAAAGAAAAATTTCAACTACCAATAAAAACAAACAAACAAAAAAATAGATGAAACTGAAATATTCCTAGTAAATAAAATACAGGGCCAATATACAAAAAGCAAGCCAGGGGAAAGGAAACCTGAAGGACCAATAAACACTCAGTGGTGACCAGGGACCTATACTAAAACTGCAAGGAGATACCACTTCACATGCAAGTACTTAGCAACATTAAAAATGCTAACAATTACACGGAAAACCATGAATATTGATAACAGAAATTAAAGAAGGCTGAAACAAATGGAGGGGTATATTATGTTCACGGGTTTTAAGACTCAGTATTGTTAAGATGCCAATTCTGCTCAAATGCATCTATACATTCAGTGCAATTGCAGCCAAAACCTCAGTAGGCTTTTTAAAAGAAATTAACAAACCAATTCTAAAAGTCTCATGGCAGTTCAAAGGACCTAGATCAGGCAAAACAACTTTGCAAAAGAAGAACAAATTTGGAGGACTAATATTAACTAATTTAAACATTCTATATAATAAAAGGCTAATATGCAAATTGACCGAATGGCGGAACAACCGGTTGCTATGATGCACACTGACCTCCAGGGGACAGATGCTCAACACAGAAGCCTGGATCATGGGCGGTGGCGGGAGCCTCTCTCACCTCCATGGCAGCGCTAAAGGATCCTGGACTGTGAGAGGGCACACACTGGACTGCGGGACCCGGCCCCCCTCAGTGCACAAATGTCATGCACCAGGCCTCTAGTTTATTATAAAACACCAAGCTATCAGGATAGTGTGGTATGGATGCAAAGAAAAAACAATACATCAATGAAACAGAATAAAGAGCCCAGAAACAGATCTACACTTTTTCCTAGGTTGCTCTAGGCTAGCATCCTCCTGGTTTATATCCTGTTGGTTCATCACAATCTTTACAAATCATCTTTGGAGGGAAAAAGCTAACTGTGACTTTGTCCCTATGTGTGTGAGAAAATGGTCCTCCTGGCATTGGATATCAAGTAGTTTTATTGGAAATTTATGATTGGTATGTATAATGCTGTGGGCCTGGAATGATGAGGTTGTCTGTTGTGAGGGAAGGGATCTAACCTAACAGGCACTGACATTCTTGATAGTCAGCAGCAGAAGCCTTTCCCTCATCAGGAATCAAGGTGGAGAATCCTGGAACTGGTCTTCCTAGGCCATGCCAATGAGTACCCTCCACCTGTCCTCATCTTGCCTCAGCTGACACCATGAACAAGCACCTCCTTCTTCAACATTGTTCCACGTTGGCTTCCAAGATTCCATGCTCCTGTGTATGGTTTCAGACTCTTTCTCTCTTCTATACGTTAGAATGCTGGTGTTCCCCAGGGTTTCTTCTTCTAATCTCTTCCCTTATTCGATGAAATCTCTTTGGGGTTCTCCATCCACTGTCAGAGTTTGGATTGCCTTTACAACAAGATAACCCACCTGCCTCCTGAACTCAGTCAGTTAATACCACCCCAGGCAAAGTTTTCCTCATTCTACACATTCTTTAAGAAGCAAATTTTAGTTTTTCTCCTTTGTAAAGGAAAGCACATTTACTATTAAAAAGTTAATAAAGAGAAGAAAATATTAATTCCCACACATTTTTACCTTCCTATCTCCTCATACATTTTTTCCAATTCAAAACATTTTCATCATCTTTTCCTTTCTCCCTCTCTCACTCTTCATTCAACTTGTAAATACAAAAATTACCCAAATTATAGCTAATATGCCTACAATCAGGTCTAGTTATATGCTGCTTTCTTTTTTTTTCCCCCCCATAGCTCCCCTCCACCTGATTCCCCACCCCACCCCATGCCCTTACCCCCCGCCACTGTCTTCATCCATAGGAGTAAGATTTTTGTCCAATCTCTTCCCGCACCCCACACACTTGCTTCCCCTGAGAATCGTCAGTCCACTCCCTTTCTATGTCCCTGATTCTATTATATTCACCAGTCCATTCTGTTCTTCAGATTTTTATTCACTTGATTTTTAGATTCACTTGTTGGTAGGTATGTATTTGATGTCATTTTGTTGTTCATAATTTTTATCTTTACTTTTTTCTTCTTCTTCCTCTTCTTAAAGGATACCCTTCAGCATTTCATGTAATCCTGGTTTGGTGGCGATGAACTCCTTTAGCTTTTTCTTGTCTGTGAAGCTCTTTATCTGACCTTCAACTCTGAATGATAGCTTTGCTGGGTAGAGTAATCTTGGTTGTAGGTTCTTGCTGTTCATCACTTTGAATATTTCTTGCCACTCCCTTCTGGCCTGCATAGTTTCTGTTGAGAAATCAGCTGACAGTCGTATGGGTACTCCCTTGTAGGTAATTAACTGTTTTTCTCTTGCTGCTTTTAATATTCTCTCTTTGTCTTTTGCCCTTGGCATTTTAATTATGATGTGTCTTAGTGTGGTCCTCTTTGGGTTCCTCTTGTATGGGGTTCTGTGTGCTTCCTGAACTTGTAAGTCTATTTCTTTCACCAGGTAGGGAAAGTTTTCTGTCATTATTTCTTCTAATAGGTTTTCAATATTTTGCTCTCTCCCTTCTTCTGGCACCCCAAAAATTCGGATGTTGGTTCGCTTGAAGTTGTCCCAGAGGCTCCTTACACTATCTTCATATTTTTGGATTCTTTTTTCTTTTTGTTTTTCTGGTTGGATGTTTTTTGTTTCCACATATTTCAGATCTTTGGTTTGATTCTTGGGGTACGTTGATCTACAGTTGAGTTTCTGTATATTTTTTATTTCAGACAGTGTATGCTTCATTTCTGACTGATCCTTTTCCATTTTTTTGGCATTCTCATTAAGGTCCTTGAAGGTCTTACTAAGCTCCTCAGAAGTGTCATCAAGTTTCTCAGCGGTTTTTAGAAGATTCTTGAGTAACCTTATACATGTGGTTCTGAACTCTATGTCATCCAGTAGTTTGCTTTCCTCCGTTTCTTTCATTCATGACATGTTTCTTTGTTTCTGCATTTTGGCTGCTTCCCTGTGTTGATGGAGTGGCTTTGTGTGGTAGGTGACCTATAGGGGGCAGTAGCTCAGCCTCCCCAATCACCTGATGTGGATGCTCTTGGTACACCCCTTTGTGGGCTGAGTGCAAAGTCTTGGTGTAGTTAAGCCTGAATTGCTGTTGGTACGCTGGGAGAAATTGACCTCCAGGCCAATTAGCTGTGAGCACTCCCTGTGTCTATAATGGAAGAACTGCTGTGCTGAAGACACGCAGGACTTGTTTCAGTGGGGCTTCGGTGCTCACTGAGTTTGCCTCTTGAATGTGTCACTTATGGATGTGAGGAGTTGAAATCTGGTGTCTCACACTGACCACTAGGTACACTGGCTTCTGGATCTCCAATGGGGTGCAGGTCAGCTACTGTCTGAGGCCACTCAGCAGGAGCTACAGTGAGAGCTGCAGTTTTCTCCTCTTTGCTTGGGGTTTGGAGGTTTTGGAGCTGTCTGACCCAGGCTGCAAGTTTGCTAGGTTAAGCTGCGATAGGGCAGGCCTTTCTTATGCTAACTCCGCTGCTTGGAGCTTGGGTGGGTTTGTAGGTTGTGCAGGGCGGGGCCTCAGGGTGTCACTAGGTTAGGGCGTGGAAAACAGCAATGCCTGCTAGTTAGCTGGCTCTGCGTCCCCAAGGGCATCTGCGAGTCCCGTGCCCCATTGCAGTAAACAATTATTCCTGCGCGCAGCTCTGCAAGCAAGCCACCCTCACTGGCAGACAGTCCAGCTTCTCCCCGTAGGAGTTTGGGTCCCCTGCGTCTCCCCAGAGACTGGATTTCAGAGTAATCGGAGGCTTGTCTCCGTTTGGGTTGAAAAAAACAATGCACCCAGTCGCCCACAGCCAGCCCGGATCACGCGCCTTCGTACCTCAGCTTTTCAGTGCTCGTGCACGTCTCAAAGCTCTTTTCTCTTTCCTTCTAGTTGTAGAACTTCCACTCAGCTAGCTTTCCCGTGGTTCTGGGTGACAGACGTTTTGTCTTTTAGTTGCAGTTTAAATTGTTGTGGGAGGCAGCAGTTTAGGTGTTTACCTACGCCGCCATCTTGGATTCTCCCTATGCTGCTTTCAATGAACATGAAAACAATATGCCTTGAAGCAAGGGTATATAAAAATTAGGGAGTCATGTATAAAGTCCCTGAAAATGTCCAAAATCTACTTTAAAATCACTATAAAACTTTCCATCAATTTCCATATCAGCCTCTGATAACGATTTTCATTAAACACCACATTAAAAAAAGTTTTTTTAACTGTGTTATTAAATAGTTTTTTTATAATCTGTTCTATAACTATTTATAGTTCTGGTGTTTTTCATTACAAAAGTTCAGTTCATCAGTTATACCGTAAATTAAATGATATTTTGTGTGCAACCTAAAAATCTCTTCACTATTTATAGTATTATTTATCTGGAGAAGTAGTACATTCTAGGTTTCTATGAACCAATTTTTGGAATATACCCTATGTATAAATTGGGGGAGTTCCTGTACTTTCCTTAGGGCTATAGAAAATGATGGTATTTATTATTATATCTAATTTTACTTTAAAACTTTTATCCCCACTAATCTTTAGGGACAATCCTTTAAAACATTAGCCCCATCCAAACTACTCACTTAGTGATTTTTATTTCTCCTATATAATATATATTTTAAAAAATATTGTTATTGATTTCAGAGAGGAAGAAAGAGGGGGAGAGAGAAAGAGAAACATCAATGATGAGAGAGTCATTGATTGGCTGCCTTCTGCATGTCCCCTACTGGGGATCAAGCCTGCAACCCGTGCATGCGCCCTCATAGGAATCGAACCATGACTTCCTGGTTCATAGGTCAATGTTCAACCACTGAGCCATGCCAGCTTGATGAACTCCCTTTGATATGGGGGAGGGAATGTTTGCAATGACCATATCCTGATTTCTAATCCTTTATCTTTCGTCTACCATTTGTTCTCTCCATAAGATTTATGCTTGCTAGAATTCATAGTCTAAGCAAATTCAGAGCTGTAGGATGTGACACTATTGCCTTTTCCTCCTTCTCTCCTTCTACCCTCACCTTGCCATACTTACTAATGCAGTGTATAACTGAAGATGTAGTCTCTGTCCTTTAAGACTTTCTTCTTCAGGGCTGTCCCTTTTCTTTCCTTCCTTTTCTCTCTGGAGCCAGTCAGTCATAACTATTGGAGATGACTTTTACATGCTCATACAAGCAAGACAAGCAAATTGCTTAGGACATTCTCTATGAATTTCAAGAATAAGGGTAACACATATTCTAGTCCACAAATGCCTTTAATACAATGGAAAATATAAGTGGGCTTCAGGTATATCTTCTTTTATATAACAGCTTTCCCCTAAAAACTGTAAGTCAACTAGAAATTAATATATTAATTTAAAATACAGTAGGACAATGAACAAGATTAAACTATACTACCTAGGAATGAACATTTTGGTGATAAAATTATAAAAAGAAAAATGCAATGAACGGATTTCTATGAAAGTCAGAAGAGTAGTTACTAATCAGAGGACAGGGCTACAGTTGAGCCAGGGCACATGCATGGAACTTCTGGAATGGGTGGCAAAGTTCTACTTTATTACCCAGGTGGGTTGTCTTAGTCAGTTCAGGCTTCTAAAGCAAATTACTGTAGACTGTGTGTCTAAAGCAACAGATGTTTATTTCACAGAGTTCTGGAGGCTGGGAAGTCTAAGATCAGGGTGGTTGGGTTCTGGTGAGAGCCCACACACTGATTTACAGAGGTTGTCTTCTTACTGTATCCTCACATGGTGGTGGGTGGTGGTAGTGGGGAGGGGTGGAGAGGCAAGGGGGCAAGAGAGAGATCATTCCTCTGTGTTTCTTCTTTTAAGGGCACTAATCCCATTCATGAGAGCTTCACCCTCATGACTTAATAACCTCCCAAAGGTCAACCTCCAAATATTATCATATTGGGAATTAGGGTGTCCACATTGGGGGAGATACAAACATTAAATCCATAGCAGTGGTGTTCACTTTATAATAATGTATTAAGCAAATGCTTTACATGGTTTACTGTATCTGTCTGAATTTTATAATAAAAAGGTCTTAAAAACGGCATTGAGAAGTTTGGTTTTGAGACGAAACATGTCAGCTTTTGTCTTTGAAACAGATAGTTCTTTAGCCCTCACTCTATTGAATAAACACGAATCTTTGCATGTTGTTTGCTTAAAAGAAGATGGAACTGTATTGGCAAAATACTATTCTCCAAATTGCCAGTGAATAAGCCTGTGCTTTTGAGGGCAGCACACTATTTTTTGCACTGTAGTAACTGCTTACATAAAGAGCTCAATCTGCTTCCCATCGCATGTTTATGCAGCTCCTACAGTCCTGGGCTTTTATAGATATATATTGGCCCATAATGATTTGTGTTCTGTTCTGAGGAGCAGAGGTAGGTCACTAGAGTCAATTGTTGAAGCAAGGGACTGGGATTTGAACTTGGCCTTCCATGGCTTAAAAGAAAGCAATTTTATTCCAGATTCAAAATAGTTTACTCTGCATGGATTGGGGGAGTGGTAGGGGGAAAGAGATGGGGAGTCTGGAATCATCACCACCATTACTGACTAGAAGAAACCTAGGTAGTAATACAAAAAGAATTAGGTACTTTCTGTCCAATCCAAAAAGTCCCAATGGATTGAAATAAGGTCTTAGTGGAGATACTCTGAATATTTCTGTATATTTTCTGCTTCATTAAGAATTTCTGGAGCAGTCTCTGCTCACTTTTACCCACTATTCTTCACAAATGTTAGATAAGCATGGTAAATGTCCCACAGTGGCCAAATGGTGAGATAAGGCAGACTATTTTAACAACAACACACGAGGTTGGCAAAGATGTGAAAATCAAGACCTGAAGAACAGAACCAATTTCCAATGGGAGAACAGAGCATTTAAGGTAAGGAAGCCTGAAGATATCAGATTATGGTTTAATTCCAAGGGGGATGCACTTCTCAGAGTCCCAGATGTTCCATTTGAATTCCTCCAGTTGCCACTTAGAATTACTAGCCTATAAATTTAATTGGTTATAGGCATGATTTCCCAAGATGCTTGTTGACTTTTTAAATGTAGCATCATATTGCTTTTAATAAGGTATTCGGGCCCCACAAAGTATGTTTCAAAAAAAATCAAAGCTAATTCACTACACTTAACACTTCAGTGCTTCTCTAAGTCAATAAAATCTGCCTCTGCTTACATATAACCAGGATCTCAACCATCTCAGCTCCTGTAATAGAGAACTTTCCCTTCCATTCTCACAGAAGTCCTCCAGAAGATGGACAAAGCTGGTTGTAATAAGAGATAGATTTTAGATTATTGCTATTAGAAAAACAAATGTGCCCCTTTTTAGGAACAGTATTAGTGAAAATAACTAATTATTTCTAACGTACTATCTCCCATTAACTCTTTAACATTTCCCTATGCACCTCCTAATGTCTTTTCTGCTACCATTGAAGTCATCTGGTCCCTTACATGCTTTCTTGCCTCTGGTTTTAATTAGAACCTGACCCTGGTTCACTTTCAATACTCCCTGGTGTGTGGCTCCACTCTGACACCCCTAGGTTCCTGACAGTTTCCTTACCTATGAAATGAAGTGATCACTGAAAACATCAACACCCAACCATACATCAGAAATCAGAGTCTTCTTTTTTTAAAAAATATTTTACTGATTTTTTACAGAAAGGAAGGGAGAGGGATAGAGAGTTAGAAACATTGATGAGAGAGAAACATCGATCAATTGCCTCCTGCACACCCCCAACTGGGGATGTGCCCGCAACCAAGGTACATGCCCTTGACCGGAATCAAACCTGGGACCCTTGAGTCTGCAGGCTGACGCTCTATCCACTGAGCCAATCCAGTTAGGGCCAGAGTCTTCTTGATCTTAAGATGGGTTCCCAGTTAGAAGACTGAAAATACACGCTATTTTTTTTTTTTTTTTTTTTTAATTTTATTTTTATTGTTTTAAGTATTACAAATAGTAGTACATATGTCTCCTTTTTTTTTCCCCCTTTGATCTCCCCCCGACCACCCCTACCCCCCATGCAGGAGAGAGTTTCAGTAAAGTTAAGGCAAGAGTTGATCTTGGCCACACACAGAGGGTTGAAGATGGAGTTCATTTTCACATATTCATTGTATGCTATAAGTAAGAGGCATTCATTTACTTATTCATTCAACAGCATTTAGTGAGCATTAATCCTGCCATCTACTGTGTTTATGGCTGCAGACAGAATAATAAGCTAAATGATATAATCTCTGCTGTCTTTGAATTTTCAATAATGATCCCCAAATTTACAAATCCTCAGACCTACTATGCAAATGTTACAACTGAAAATTGCAGGGATGCCCTAGCCCCGTGGTTGGCAAACTGCGGCTCGTGAGCCACATGCGGCTCTTTGGCCCCTTGAGTGTGGCTCTTCCACAAAATACCACAGCCTGCGCGAGTCTATTTTGAAGAAGTGGCGTTAGAAAAAGTTTAAGTTAAAAAAATTTGGCTCTTAAAAGAAATTTCAATCGTTGTACTGTTGATATTTGGCTCTGTTGACTAATAAGTTTGCCGACCATTGCCTTAGAGGAAAACACTTAAAAAACATTTTAGTAATGTACTAATGTCTTTAACCTGAAGTCAAAACTTCTGGGTAAGGGTAATGCCTTACGCAGTGGTGGGCAAACTCATTAGTCAACAGAGCGGCAAACCGTGGCTTGTGAACTGCATGTGGTTCGCGAGCCGCAGTTTGCCGACCACTGCCCTAGCCAGTTTGATTCAGTGGATAGCAGGCATCCTCAAACTACAGCCCACGGGCCACATTCGGCCCGCCGAGGACATTTATCCGGCCCGCTGGGTGCCGCTGCCTGTCCTGCTTAGCAGCCGACTTGTCCAGGGCCTGCAGTGTGCATAGGAATTTGTGCATAGTTTTTTTTTTTAAACTATAGTCCGGCCCTCCAATGGTCTGAGGGACACTGAACTGGCCCCCTGTTTAAAAAGTTTGAGGACCCCTGGTAGAGTATTGGCCCGCGGACTGAAGAGTCCCAGGTTTGATTCTGATCAAGGGCACGTACCTGGGTTACAGGCTTTATTCCCTGACCAGGTTGGGGCTCTGATGGGAGGCAACCATTCGATGTGTCTCTCTCACATAGATGTTTCTCTCCCTCGGTCTCTTCCCCCTCCCACTCTCTCTAAAAATCAATGGAAAAATATCCTCGGGTGAGGATTAACTGTGGAGAGCGGCTAAAGCGTTCAATCAGGATCAAGCCTTGGACTTGTGGCAAAGCCCTCCAGCACAATTATAGCCAAAAGGCTATGGTTGTAAGTTTGACCTTATAGTCCAACCCTGCAGTCCCAGGTACCTAAGGGATGTGGGCTGCAGGGGATGCAGCAAGTGCTGTCAAAACAAGGCTTGATCCTGTTGGAAAGCTGTAGCTGCTCTCCGCAATTTAACAACAAAACAAAACAAAACACCTGCAGGAACAATAGAAGAGCAATAAAGGGGGAGATGCAACCTGGTCTGGGGTTTAGGGAAGGAAGTGCTTTAATGTGAAGGGAGCGTAGAAAATACCCAAGGGAGAGGGGAGTGGAGAGAAGACCCCTCCAGGCATAGAGAACAGATTTGTAAAGGTCCTGAGTCAGAAAGGAATGAGGCACACTCAAGGAACTGGAAGAAGACCAGGATGTTTGAGCCCGAAGTAGGGCCCCTGAGGAATGTGGGGAAGGAGACTGAGGTCAGATTGCATAGAGCCTGGGAGACAGTGTTAAGGATCGGATATGTTATCCTAAGATAACATATCCAAAAAGAAGCCACTGAAAAATTTTTAAACAAAATGACTGACAGGATCAGATTGTGAACATCAGAGGGAACAACATTATGGGAGGGAGTTAGGAAGCTCTTTCAATGGCCCCGGCAAGAGATGAGAAGTGGGCCTGATAGTTCTCTAGGAAGTAAAATAGATCCAGCTAGACCAGTGGTCGGCAAACTGCGGTTTGCGAGCCCCATGCGGCTCGTGAGCCGTGGTTTGCCGCTTTGTTGACTAATGAGTTTGCCGACCACTGACCTAGACTCTCGATTCCAATAATTACAGGCTGTTGTTGTTCCTTGTGATTAAGCCCCTACAGGCGATGGAAGGACTATGAGGGATGATGAAAAGGGAGGCTTGTCCAGTGCCTGGATGGAAGTTCATTTACTGAGATAGGGGGCCAAGAATACTTCTGCAGAGAAGAGAGAAAACAAACCATTTCCTATGTTGCAGAAACAGAATCACCAACTAAAGCTTATACAGCAGCTTTAATGACATCAGTTTTCTATGTGAACAGTGAGACTGGGTGAGCTCTTAAAATGAGAAAAGTATCTTAGAGTAGCAGGAAAATGATCTGATAAGGACGCCAGAGAACTTCATAAAATGCCATGTAATCCACCTCATTAAAGAAAGTGTGGATCTCAAGAATTTTAAAGTATTGAAGAAAAAAGGTTTTACTTATAGCAAAGTTAAATGCTTTCTTGTGGAAGGAAGCCAGGATATTACAGCTTTTACTCTTTTTTTTTTCCCCATTTATTTTTGTTTTTCTTTAGGAAAAATGAAAAAGAAATACTGGAGAGCCTTTATACCTACTTTAACTTAAAGTTTCACTGGAAAAGCATCACTTACAGGAAAACCTAATAATATTAACCCTGGTCCTCACTAAATGTTACAAAGGAAGTCTCTGACAGATACCATTTTGTAACTCTTGAATGAGTGACCAGCTAAAAATGCCAAATTGAGACTGAATTGGTCTCTGCTTAGGCCAAGCATGGCCTAGAAAGTGACGGAAAACTACAAGTGTCCAATTATAGTATGCAGATTGCAGAATATTTAAGATAGGCTACTGAAGATTGCATAGGACTCACAGAACAGGGAGTCGGGTGGGGAAGACACGTGGTTCTATATACAGGGAACCTGCCAGCAATCCTGGCCTTCTGTTTGGAGGGCCCAATTTTATATTAGGGGAGAAATGGACCTTCGGCAACCTTACTAAGGAGTTCTCAAAGAACACTTGGGCTTTTTACAAATTAGATTGAAAAGTCATTTTAAAAGGAAAGAAAATAGAAAATAAAAACAACTGATCTTAAAATAGACTTCTGGTATGGTTTCCAAAGAACAGAAGGTAACAATTCTTTGTTTATCAGGGTGTAACACTTAATGTTTAAAATATTTATTAAGTGTTGCTAACCTTCATTGGAAAAACAAAACAGCATTCACTTGCAAACTAAATTTTCCCACGTTTCTTTTGAAAATCTTCTAGCTTTTTAACATGATCTTTTCTTTCTCATTTATCCTGGGAACTGACTCACCTACACATAATCAAAACCGTGCTGTATGTACATTTTTTTGTCCCAGATTTCAGGGTGAACTTAATTTCAATCTGTAATGGAATCTTTTCTGCATCTTCTCAGTAGAGCCTGTGAATGTTTTAAAAGCATGTATTACTATGAGAAGTACTCATGGATTGATAATTCTTTACAGTTCCAGTCTGTAGCCCAGATAGGACTGTCTCAATAGCTTCTGAAAATGTGAATCGTGTAAAAGAATGCGGGTGGTAGCGCCTGCCACTCTAATAGCTTCAAGGCGTAGCCTATAGCAATGACCAGGTTGGTAAGGTCAGGATAAATTGGAGATGAAACACCCAAGAGACATGGAGGAAGACACTGCACCAATTCTTTCAATGACTGAGCTATGGGAAAAGCGGTCGCCAACCTTTCAGACCTCACGGACCACCAGTGGTTCGCGGACCACCAGTTAGCGACCGCTGGTCTATGGGAACCCACTCGGGGGAGCTGGGTGTGCTTTTTAGAAGCTGAATTGTGTTTATTCATCAGTTCTGGTGAAGGTAGGAAAAGGCAAAACTACTTAAAAAGGGGAAAAGCACCACCACCAAGGAACACTCAATGGATTCAAATCTGTGAAATCAGTCCCAGGAGCATGATGTTTGAGATAAATACCCTCTGCAGAATCACATGGATAATGAAGAACATCCTTCCTAATGTCCTATTCATAGAAGACTTCTTCCTTTACCTCCTGAGCATTTTTAGCATTCTTATTTTAAAGCTCCTTTCTGGTTGCTCTATATCAGTAGATTCTCAGTTCGACTATGCAAATGGGTTTTGTTTTTAACTGTGAGCTCATCTCCAGGGACAGCTGCTTTTTGTGAGACTCCTCTTGGTGCCCTGCGTCAAAAAGTGGTCTCAACGGGGAAGATGTGAGAGTGGTTTTGTTTTGTTTTTCAGGCCGTGGATTAGTTTTCACATTGCTTTCTTCAGGCTGGGGCTTCTGCTTTTTCTAAGTAGTATATAACTTTGGGCCCCAACGCCAACTGTCGGTCAGGTTGGCACTCTGATTTTTTAGGGATGACTCTTTCTTCCCCCATTGTCCATGTAGGCTGCCCAATTCTGTGCCACACCCCCTGTGGACTCTTCCCACACTCTGGACAGTCCCTTTTTGGCCCCTAGCTTTAGGCAAGGGGCCCAGGTCCATATCCTAGCCACTCCCATAGACCTACTGTCTCAATTCCAGCCACCCAGGACATAGTCTAACTCCCATCTACTTCTCAGAAGACAAGTATTGATTTTGTTTCTCCAGCTATAAGAATGCAGTTCTAGCGCTTCCAAAAGTCTGTCATAGACACCAAAATTCACAATCACTGGATCACTAGGATTTCACATTTCATTTTTAAAATTCTGAAAGTGTTTTTACACACAAGATGATGCAGTCAGAACCACGCTGGCCTGACTGGCTCTAGGCTGAGCTCAGCCCCCAACAAGCTGTGTGACTGCAGCTAAGTGTGTTGACCATTTGGGGTCTCCTGGGAGAAAACTAAGAATTTGGAATTAAAATAGAGAGAACTCGGGCCTCTTCCTGCTGTAAAATTCCATGCTTCTATAAAACACCATCTTTCACCTTCTAGGGCCAAGTGGGAGGCCAGGATTGGGGCGGGGGGCGGGGGGCGGGAGGCGGGCGCGCAGCAAGATAACCTACAGGAAGCCCCTAGATCCCAGCCTCCCAGAACTATGTGGCTCTCCAAGACACATTAGCACTTCAAACACTGTTGCTGTGACAGGTGAACACACAGAGATAAGGAGGTAGACAGTTCTGTTCTGTTTTGTTTTTCAAACCAGTAAGTAAACATTAACTGTTCATACACATTATTCAATATCCCCATTCATTTTTCATGAACCCACACAAACATATCAAAGGGATAGATGTTCCACTCCTAGTGCTGCTCTCAGAATTACAGGCTCATTTCCCTCTGTCAGCAAACCTGAAGGCCAGGGTCATTGTTGAGATTGTACATTAGTTTCTTTTGCTTTTTCCAAGAATAACTCATGGAAATAGAAAAAACTTTACAAAATAAAAACAGTGCCTCCCACACCCTCCACCTCCCTACTCTCCCGCCAGGAAGTATGTGTATTCACATAAACAGCCTTTGGAAACAAGCACGGTGTACAACTTAGATATCTAAGCACACAAGAGGCATCGCTTGGGCGCCGCATGCAGGCACAGAGCAGGCAGAGTGAGCACCACAGCAGGACCGAGTTGAGGCTCCAGAGCTTCTCCAGGCCTTTGGGCACCTATTACCTCAACAATCCTTGCCACAACCACTTTCCCATTTGCTAAGGAGAACCTTACTTGAGCATCTTTCCTCGAAGGCATTCCACAGATACACTCATACCCAGAAAAAAAAATCACTGTAGGAGAGTTTGAAGATGATGAGCATCAATCATTTTGATTATGTCCCATATGATGGAAATTAGGTACAAGGAGTACTAAAGTCAGAGTTTGAAAACATGGGTTCTAGTCCCCACGCATCCTGTAACTGTGACACCATGGTCAAGTGGTCCGGCACCTTGGGGGTCTTAGTTTTCTCATTTATAAAATATGTAGGTTTGAGAATATGATTTTTAATGTAGCTGTAGGTTTTAAAGTTCTAGTAGTCTATGATAAGGTTACTAAGAACTAGGAAAGCATTGTTTATATTAAAGATAAAACCTAGCTGATTACATGCGGAACGTTCAAATGTATAGATTCCCAGGCCCCATCCCAGGGCGGGGGAAGTGGTTTCTAAAGCACCTCAGAAGATCCTGATGATGATCCAGAACTGGGAACCACTGGCTGTAGGCAACAGAACTGGCTGGACTGGCTGGCCAACAGGACAACAGTGAACTGGCTGCATCAACCAGAAGGAGATCAGGAACTGACATTCTGTGGGGATAACGACCGTTCACATTAATGAATGGGGAAATGTCTATCCAATCTGCAAATGACAGTAAACCTTGGAGGGGAATCAGTATTTCAAACAAACTCTGAGGCTGAAGGGGTGGTCAGAACCCAATGGTCTAAAGACCCAAGAGGAAAGATCCAATGACCTATCCTTGGAGAAGAAAGGAAAACCTCACTAGGATGAAAGCGGCGGTGGCAGAAATAGACCTAAGCATCAGAGTGGATAACAAAACGACCAGGAGCCAGCCTTTAGCACTGGACCTGGTGATAGATGCAGGAATTGAGTAAGACCGAGTTTCATTGTTTTTCCATGGAGAATTCCAGTTACAACAGTTTAAATAACACTAGTACCCCAAGAACAGCGTCCACATTTCAGCTGCCATGGTATAGTGACTGTGGGTAACTGCATACAGGAGGGATACCGCTGGAATGTAAACAGAGTTTGGAGAAGACACAGCCAACTGTGGGATTGCTGACACTGCGGCCGTTCAAGAGACTGGGTCCACACCAGAGGACCTTGGTGAAGGTCAACTCATCACGACATAAATGAGGAAAGCGGTTGTGATGAAAGGTATGAAGAGGTCCCAGAGGAAGTGATGCTGGCACAAAAGCTTCCTATTAAAGGAAATCTTGGAGATATCTCATAGCATTGAAAGCACAAAGGATAAAATATTAGAAGCTAATCCAAACTTAGGAAGGAATATGACAATTCACCAAGGCATAGAAAGGATGCTTCCTCAGTATCATAAGTTACAGGACAAGAAGGCAAGCACTGCTCAAACTACCCTGGAGAAGATTTAAAAAACAACAACAATATACTTGGTCAATATTTATAATATTTTAACTTACAGTATACTAGCATTGATATTAGTTTGACTATGTTTTTCACTTCTCTACACATTTATAACAGGAATAGAGTTTTAAATGTTTTTGTTAATCCTCACCCGAATATATTTTTCCATTGATTTTTAGAGAGAGTAGAAGGGAGGGGGAGAGACACAGAGAAAGACACATTGACTGGTTGGCTCCTGACAGTGCAGGGATGGAGCCGGCCACCGAGGTACATGCCCTGGACCAGAATTGAACCCGGGACCCTTCAGTCCACAGGCTGACACTCTATCCACTTGGCCAAACCGGCTAGAGCAAGTTTTAAGTGTTTTGAAACACATTTATGTATCATAATCTCCCCATTGATCAGTAAGATCACATTATATAGTCTTAGCTTGCACAGTTATTTTACAGTCTCCCATGGTCATTTTTACAATCTCACACTACTGTGCACAGCAGAAACTGCTGGTATTTAGAAATCATGAGGTGAGTTTCTCATTATACTAAGTACTCATCAGATATTTCCACAGCACCAGGACCAGTTTAGACATTACAACCGAAACGGACACGAAGAATTTGAAGAAGGTGAAAGAGAAGAATTTGAAGAATAACAGGTAAGAGGCTAAAGAACCAATCTCTAGGAAAACATGTAAGGAAATGGGTTTCTGTCAGTGAAAAGAAGGCTGCAGTGGTAATTTAAGTAAGGCTGATCTTCAGTGACTTTTCTATACTAGACACTGACTAGTCATTATTCATCTCCACTAACGACCGAACAAATAAAAACCAATTTTAACTGCAATATGAGGGGCCTGGGGTAACTGAAGAATGAACTTACACACAGTAAAAAAAAAGGTGCCATATATCAAAACATGTTTCAGGCAGTTCCGTAATTTTCCTTTTGGAAGTCCCAAAATGTAGAATCAGTTCTCATCCAGCTGGAATGGTTTAGGTTTTGAAGACAGGCAACGAATGATGGACCGTACGACCTTTCAAGGTCTTTGCTAGAGCCAGATGCTATGATTTTTTCCATCGTGAGACTTTATCTTACCCTAAGCTGCCAATTACTTCTGAGCGCCGGACTTACATTGTTCTTTGCTTTATACACTCAGCTCTGTTTGTCCCAGTTAAAGGGCATTAGGTTATGGAGTGGAACTCCGACGGGAAAGCAAAGCTGCAGAGCAATGCTGCTTTCCAAGGCTGTGTGCTGGGGACTGCTGCAGTGGCTCTGATGGATGCAGCACCCACCGCATCAGAGCATCCATACAAATGAGCCCCAAGTGCCTGGGCCTGCTCCTGCGGCCACTGCGGCTGCTGCATTTTCTGCACTCAGACCTGCAGTGTTCCAGTATCCATTACAAAGCTCACCACCAAACCAGCCTTATCAACAGCCTCCCAGGGCAAGGCATGTACAGCGAGGACCATGAATGAGCTCTCCTCAGCACTGACAATTCTTGAATTATAATCCATGCAATTGTTGCCACAAGAAATCCATAATCTCTTCTCCGTTAAGAATTATTGGGCCTACCAAATGAGGGAATACATGACATTTTTAAACAGGACTCACAGCTGTTCTCCATTCCCCCATCTCTGGCCTGCATTTATGTATTAGGGCTGTTGAACTTGAGACTCACTCTAACATTCTTCAGGAAATGGCTCAATCATAAAATGTCTAATACGGTGCAATGTCTTAGCCCTGCGTTCTTCTTCCAATGACTAGATTTCCAAGGAGGAAGCATGTGAGAGACAAAACCCAAACCTTGACTTCCAACAAGATGAAGTACAAAAGACACAGAAGTTCACACACCCCCCGCCCCCCCCCCCAAACCTGCTGAGAATAGAATATTTGCTTCTCCATTAATCAGTCTCACACTGGAACTGAAATTTGTTGTTTCAGCACACTTCTAATTGGAGATTGTTTTGAGTTTGGTGTTTTTGTTTTGTTTTAATATGACTTGTACTTGCAGATTGAGAACTGTCTCCTACAGCAGAAATATCCAATTGGTTGGAATCCTGAGTATGACCAATTATTTATTTGAGGGGAAATTTGTGAATTCTTAAGAGAAAAAAAAAAACACCCTTAAAATAACAAGATTAATTACTTAAGTTTTCATTTAAATTTAATATTGACATTAATAAATACACATCAGCAAACACCCTTGGGGTGTAACAAAGACCCACTCTCTATCACATGTGGACAACCTTACTTCAACTCTGACACAGACATCTCTACTTGCAAAGAGATACTGAACAATTCCTTCTCTCACAAGCTCACAGAAGATTCTAGTAGGAGAATGGAAGAATAAGATTGGAAAATAACTACCGTAAGCAAAGAAAACAGTAACTACTATGATTTGTCCTCCTTTTAGATCAAATTAGATTGTTTCTAACTAAGGGAACAGAATGTAACAATTTTGGAAATAAGAGAACTCCTCTGGAAGTGTTTGCATAGAGTTGCTCTAGATTTTACAGGGTTGGCTAATAAAACCTTCTGTCTTAATGGAAATGTTCGACGTTTGCATTATCTAATATGGAAGCCACGCACCACTTATGGCTTGATGCAACCTGGAATGCGGCGAATACAACCGAGGCTCTACATTTTCAGTCTAATTTTAAAGTAAGTACCCACATGCAGTTAGCGGCTAGTGCAGTGCAGATCGAGAGCCAAGGTTCCCAGGCCTAGCTACACAATAGACTCAGTCACCAGAGGAGCCTAAACAATGCTCTGGATCCTATCTTCTATTGATTCTGACTTAATAGGTCTGAGTAAGAATCACCATTGGTATTTTTTTAAAGTTCCCCAGGTGACTTTTTAAAAACTTAAAAAACCACACAACTTTATTCCTTTAGAGGAGTTTTAGGCTCACAGAAAAATTAAGAGGGTACAGAGATTTCACATATACTTCCTGACCCCACACGTGCACAGCCTCCCCCATTATCAACCCCCCCACCACCACCACAAAGGGATATATTTATAACAATTGACGAACCTACATTGACACAGCATAATCACCCAAAGTCCATGGCTTACATGAAGGTTCACTCTTGGTGTTGTACATTACATGAGTTTGGACAAATGTACAGTGACATTATCTACCATCTGGCATCAACATAGAGTAGCTTCACTAACCTAAAAATCCTCTGTGCGCTGCCTGTTCACCCCTCATTTTCCTCTAACCTCTGGCAACCACTGATCCTTTTACTGTCTCCATAGTTATGCCTTTCCCAGAAAGTCATAGAATGGGAATTATTATACAGGATGCAGCCTTTTCATATTAGTAATATGCATTTAAGTTTCTTCCATGTCTTTTCGTGGCTTGATAGCTCATTTCTTTTTAGCACGGAATAATATTCCATGGTCTGAGGTACCACAGTTTATCCATTCACCTATTGAAGGACATTTGGTTTACTTACGAGTTTTGACAATTATGAACAAAACTGCAGATTTTTATATGGACATAAGTTTCAACTCCTTTGGGTAAATACCAAGGATCGAGATTACTGGGCCACATGGTAAGAGTCTATTCTGTTCTGAAAGAAGCTGCCAAACTGTCTTCCAAAGTGAGGTGCCATTTTCATTCCCACCAGTAATGAATGAGAGTCCCTGCTGCTCCATGTCCTCGCGGATTAGGCTCTGGTTACCCAGCTTCTCCTGAGGGCTCGCCGGCTTAAGAACAGTGTGCTCCGGTGTATTTAAAAATAACTTTTTTCCTTTTCCCTGCAAGAACCACAAAGGGATTTTTCTTTGGTGTTTACTGTGGGAACCTGGAGGAGCTCTTTGGGGCAAGATTACAATATTGTGAGGGGCATCCTATGACTGAGTCTCCTTTGTCGACTGATGGTCACTGGCACCAATTCAATGCCAACAGGAATCCCCAATTTAGGGTGTGGTGAAGAAGGAAACTTTATTCAGTGCACATTGTGATACAGCATGGCTGTAGAACAGCTCGGGGATTCAGGGGTCCCTCCGGACAGGCCCCTCTCCGGCTAGATAGTTCTGCTCTGCTCTGCGAAGGTTGGCTCTGCTCTGCTCCACTCCAAGCCTGTCTGTTTCACTCTGGCAAGACTTCCATGTTTCAACTCAGTCAGGGAGATGCAGTCTTCACTCTTGGTGGAAAGGGAAAGTGCACTCTCTGAGCCAGAGGGAAGCTGGCTTATATGGACAGAAGTCCCCACCCTTGGTCCCTGACTAGTGCATCCTCATACAAATGAGGACTCCAAATACTAAGTTTGATTGGCCCATAAGGCACTATCCTGACTGGTCAGAATAGAGCTGATTTAATTGGCTTGAGCTGTGCAGCTCCATTGGATTGGGGAAGCCTCAGTCCTACTGGTTGAAATAGGATGCCAGGAACTCCTTTTTTTCTCTCTTCTTTTTTCCAGGAACTCCTTTGTAAGAGCTGGCTCAGATGGCAGAAACACAGTGCAGAGGCAGGCAGTCCAGTGCAGTTTAGTGAGAGGCCCCTGTACAGAATTGGCTGCTAGGCTGGGGTTTTTCTGTTTTTGAGCCCCGTTAGCCACCAGGAGCCCTTCTTAGATTCCCCCCGCCCCCCATTTCAGGGTTCACACCCTGGAGTTTTTAACTCGCAGAGTTGCCCACACTGAGCCAACAGCAATCTAATAATCTAATAAGAGGGAATATGCTAATTGACCATCACTCCATCACAAAGATGGCTGCACCCACAGCTGAGGCCAAATTCCCATAAGGAGCCTTAATGAGCAATCAGTAGGGACCTGAGGCTACGCCCTCCCCCTTCCCTGTGGGGCTTGACAGGAGACCTCAGGCTGCACCCCCCACCCAGCAGGGCTTGACAGAGGACCACAGGCTGTGCCCCCAACCTGGCAGGGCTTGATAAGGGACCTCAGGCCACGCCCCCTGCCCCAGCGCCAGGCCAGGGGACCGGAGGCCATGCCCCCCGCCCAGCGGGGCTTGACGGGGGACCTCAAGGTGCACTTCCCGTCCTGGTGCTGGGCTAGGGGACCTCAGGCTGCTCCCCTTGCCCCAGCACCAGGCCGGGAGACCTCAGGCCACACACCCCACAAGGTGGGGCTTGACAGGGGACTTCAGGCTGCACCCCCCCACCCTGGCACCAGGCCAGGGGATCTCAGACCGCACCCCCTGCCCCAGCACTGGGCCAGGGGACCTGAGGCTGTGCCCCCCTGCCTGGCAGGGCTTGACAGGGGACCTCAGGCCATGCCCACCACCCAGCAGGGCTTGACAAGGGACCTCAAGGTGCACCCCCAGTGCTGGGTCAGGGGAACTCAGGCCATGCCCCTCACCAGGTAGGGCTTGACAGGGGACTTCAGGCTGCTCCCCCCACCCCAGCACCAGGCTGGGGAACCTGATGCTGCACCCCCCTGCCTGGCTGGGCTTGACAGGGGACCTCAGGCCATGCCCCCACCTAGCGGGGCTTGACAGGGGACCTAAAGGTGCACCCCCAGTGCTGGGTTGGGGGAACTCAGGCTGCGCCTCCCTGCTGGTGGGGCTTGATGGGGGACCTGAGGCTGTGCCTCCACCCAGAGGGGCTTGACGGGGGATCTCAAGGCACGCCTCCCACCCTGGTCTGGGCTGGGGGACCTCAGGCCATGCCCCCCGTCCTGGCACCGGGCCAGGGGACCTGAGGTTATGCCCCCTACCTGGCAGGGCTTGACAAGGGTGGGACTGGCCGGGTCTGGATCTAGCCCAATGTGGGGGGCCGGCCAGGTCTGGGTCTCATGTGATTTTGAGGTGCATGTGGATGGGCGGGGACTTGACTCTGGGTCCCGTGGTGCGCCCCAGACTCTGACAGGAGGAAGGTTTTCATATACATTTTACTAATTTTCTTTCATCTCTGACACTTCTATTATAGAGAAAGGGCAAATAGCAACATTAAATTATTTCCTCTAATTAATCCCCTTTTAATGTGCACGGATTTCGTGCACTGGGCCACTAGTGTGACAATAACAGTTCAGGTTTTCCTACCGTAGCATTGGTTCCCTTGGCAGCTTCCTCTTGCATGACTGTGAATCTCTGCTCTAAAAGGCCTCAACTCCCTACATTCACCTGTCTCCCCAATCGTGGGGCAACGGCTTGCTGTGTCCTCTCCTCTCTTTTGGATCCAAGAAAAGTTGTTGATTTTTCAGCTTTTTGTTTTTCTTTAAAAATTTGTGTTGTTGAATATATTGGGGGTGACACTGGTTAATTAAATATATAGGTTTCAGGTACACATGTGGAATGGGACTCTGGACGTTTACTCAGGTGATGTTTTTACATTGTGTGGCCAGAGCCTGAGAGCCACTGCTGTAAATTTTTGCTACTCATGGTGCTCCATCACCTGATAACTTGTTAGAAAGGCAGGCTCTCAGGCTCCACCCTGGATCTACCGAACTCAGAAACCACTTTTCAACAAGATCCCCAGGTAATTCATTTGCATATCAAAGTTTGAGAATCACTACTCTGAACAGGGTTGTCTACCCTAGCATACATGAGAATAATGTGGGGAGCTTTTTAAAAAATGATACGTGCATCAGTATTTCTTTAAAGTTCCCAATGATTTCAATGTGGGACCAATGTGAGAACCACTGAAGTAAAATGTACAAACCCAAATAGGGACTTTCCAAGTATACTCTGGTCATGACTGGTAGAAGGAAGAGAGGAGGATCGAATCCCCACTTTCAAGGGGTGGACATAGGAGACTTGCCTTACCAGAGGAATGCTACTGGCACCAAAAGGAAAATGACCCTTATGATAATAAAAGCCTGGAGAATAACTTTCAAGTTTTATCTGGTTTCCACCCAAAGTGGAATACTCTAATTGCTGTGTTCTGCAGCATCTTTGCTCCAAGTCTCTAAAACCAGCCTTCACTGTTGTCCTTATTTCTGCCCATTCCTCTCCCAACCCATACACAAACACTCTCCTCTTGAGATTTCTCAAGAAAACTTATTTCTGGCTTTAGAAAAGTAGAATGGATCAAGCTCAATAGAAATTCCTATTGCAGTAAGGATGTAAAGTGTATATTCCTACCAACACATTCTCTTGTGGTTTATTACATTCCTTCAAAGGTGCCTTCTGGCAAGAACCTGGGAAGTCAGGTCTGCCGACAGAATCCAGTCTCTCTCCAGGTGAGAAACTCTATTTGACTGTTGTGTTTCTTCTCCTGAGTTATCTTGATGTAGCTTTGCTGTCACAGTGAGTAACTTCCCCCCCCCGGGCTTGAACTAGAGGTAAGTCTTTATATTGTTGAAGTCTAATAGTGACAGTTTTCTCCCTATTGTCTAGAACAGTGGTCGGCAAACTGCGGCTTGCGAGCCACATGCGACTCTTGGGCCCCTTGAGTGTGGCTCTTCCACAAAATACCACGTGCGGGCGTGCATGTACAGTGCCATTGAAACTTCGTGGCCCATGCGCAGAAGTCAGTTTTGGGCTCTCAAAAGAAATTTCTATTGTTGTACTGTTGCTATTTGGCTCTGTTGACTAATGAGTTTGCCGACCACTGGTCTAGAACAGTGGTTCTCAACCTTCCTAATGCCGCGACCCTTTAATACAGTTCCTCATGTTGTGGTGACCCCCAACCATAAAATTATTTTCGTTGCTACTTCATAACTGTAAGTTTGCTGTTATGAATCCTAATGTAAATATCTGTGTTTTCTGATAGTCTTAGGCTCTACAGCAGTGGTTCTCAACCTAATGTCATGACCCACAGGTTAAGAACCACTAGCAGGGTCGCCTAAGACCATCGGAAAACACAGATATTTACATTACGATTCATAACAGTAGCAAAATTACAGTTATGAAGTAGCAACGAAAATAATTTTATGGTTGGGGGTCACCACAACATGAGGAACTGTATTAAAGGGTCGCGGCATTAGGAAGGTGGAGAACCACTGGTCTAGAAGATGCTTGCCAATGATGACAAGAAAATATGCTCCATCTCCACTCTTTACAGAAAAACCAGAGTGGTCACAAACCACACAAAAACACACACCAATAAGTTCAGTCAACCCAACTTCTGTTGTTTCCAAGTGACACCAAAAACAAAAAGATAAACTTATTAAGGCTCACGTGATTGAGACCTCCCATCTGCCTCCTTTAGGTCTTTTAAAGACTTGATTGGATGCTGGGATTAATAGAGTTACATTTCCTCAACTGGCTCAATGTGGAAACTCAGGTACTTTCCACACCAATTCATCAGGGAAAAGAGAGTCACAGCTGCTTACTGGTGAAATATGATCTTAGCTATGTTTCTTCCTCTACAAAAAGGGGATAAAACTATCTCCTTTTTAGTCCTGTTGTCAAGATTAAATGAGATAATGGATATACAAGTGCCTGTAAATTGCAAGGTGCTCTACAAGATGTAGACAAGTGCATGATACTTCCTAGTAGACGAGTAAAGAAATAACTTCCAGGACACAGTAAAGGTATTAAAGGAAAGACAGAGCTCTCTGATGGCAAATCTCCATACAGGTGAACAGGGTTCTATTTATAGTTTTTTTGTTAAAGGTTAGAGCCAACACTACACACTACCTTTGCCATTCGTTTCAAACAAGACAGATTGATCAGAGGCAATGCAGATGTGATCCACTGTTTTCTGTGGCTCACTCATGCTAAGTGAAATCCGCCACACCCCACCGCCAATTCACACTGCCAGATACTAAGGCTTGCACACTAAAGGGAAAGCAAGGGGTGCTCTTTAGAGCTAATTAAGGCCAGGCAGGGGCTTCTATCCCTGGCAGCACAGCTGCTTTCTACCAGGAAACTGATGAGATGACTTCTGAGATGTGGGCTGATTTCAGCATTAGGAAGTTTGCCCGTGATTTGAGTGCAAGTTCTACCCTGCTGTGTAGATAGACACACATATTTCTATCCAGCTGCTCTCCGCCATGCAAGATGGCTTCACTTTCTAGAACACAGATAATCTCTACGGACAACCCACTGGCAACCAGGCACCAAAACGTCTGGGGGTGGGGGAATGAGCTGGAGTCATCCAACGCTGGAGATAGGAAACAGACAATAATTCCACTCCCCAGCTGTTAACTGTGTTTCTTTTCTCTTTATAACTTGCTTTTAGACAAATCCCAAGTTCTCCATTCAAGACACCTAACTAAAAGTGAAGTGGAAAACATTACTGAGCGAGACGAATGAAATACTAAGAATAGAACCAGATGTGTTCTTGGTTCTATTCTAAAACTTACTCCCTTGGTATCTTGTCAAGTCTTATAGCATTATATGCAGACCCTCAATGTTCAATCTTCAGTCCAAACCTTTATAAAAAACAACCTCCAGAATACAATACAGCCATCTGGTTGACATCTTCGTATCTCAAACTCCACGTGTCCAATATTGAATGCCTTTTTGTTTTGAAATAATTTCAGATTTATAGAAAAGTTGCAAGAATACTACTAAGAACTCCTGTATTCCCTTCACCCATATTCTTTAATTGTTAACATTTTCCCATATTTACTTAATCACTCTTTCTCTCTTCATATTTGTATGTACATATATTATTTTCTGAACCACTTGAGAGTTACAGACTCAATGGTCTTTTATTCCTCCAAATACCTGTGTATGTTTCCTAAGAACAAAAACATTCTTTAACCTAACCTAATCACAGTACAATTATCCAAACCAGGAAGGTGACATTGCTACAATACTGTAATATTCATATTTAAACCAATTGTCCAAGTATTTTATTTTGTAGCAGTGTGTGTGTGTGTGTGTGTGTGTGTGTGTGTGTGTGTGTGTGTGTATGTAAATATATTTCCTGATCCAGGGTTCAATCCAGAATCACACAAGTTGTATTTAGTTGTCACGTCTCTTTAAATATATTTAATCTGGAATAGTCCAGTCTTTGTCTTTCATTACTTATTGAAGATATTTTTATTGAAATTTTTTTCATTGTTACAAATTGTAGTAAAATGCACATAACATAAAATATACTAGCATAACCATTTTTAAGCTGTGCACTTCAGTAGTGTGATGTATATTCACATTGTTGTGCAAACAATTTCTAGAACTCTTCATCTTGCAAAACTGAAACTCGATATCCATTAAACAACTAGCTTAATTTGAGTTTGTCTAGCCAGGCTTGCTGTGTCAATCCTTGTGAGTAGATTGACACTGTATGTTTTGGGTGGGAATTGGACAAACGCAATGCTGTGTTCTCATCATAGAAGGAGGTCATGATGTCAGTTTGTCCCATAAATGGTATGAATAACTTTGATCCTTAGATGATAGCTGTTTCCTTTTTAAAAGTACTTTGAGACTATGTACCCTATTTGTCATCAAATTTTCACCCATTAGTTTAGGACCCATTGATAATTCTTAAAAAATATGTTTCTATTGATTTTAGAGAGAGGAAGGGAGAGGGATAGAAAAATAGAAACATCGATGAGAGAGAAACCGGGGATTGAGCCCACAACTCAGAATTGATCCAGTGACCTGTTGGTTCATGGGTCGAAACCCATGAACCAAGATGGAGGTAGGGAGATCAGTTGGGCTGCAGACTCCAACCACTGACCCATGCTGACCAGACCCATTGATAATTCTTGCAATAAATCATTTATTACCTTGATATTTGTCAAATGGTGATTTTTCTAACTTTATCATTCCTTATGCATTTATCATTTGGCATTTTATTATAAGGAAGAGCTTTGTTTCTCTCTCATTAATGTGTTTATTCACTTATTATATCAGGATGGACTCTGGGATGCTCATTTATTTTATGGGTTATAATCTGTCACTATCATTATTTATTTTGATGCTAAAATAGTCCCTTAAAATGGGAGCCCTTTTTAAGTTGCTCCTGTGTCATTTTGACGTGTTCTTATCACTATTTGAGTACTTGCTTACTTTCTGGCACATCTTATACTTTCTTTGCCCCAGCCTGGTATCAGCTGTTTCTCCAGGATGCCTGATTTCTGTAGGGGAGCATGGCCCAGAAAAACCTACATCTGGGGCAGTTGTTCCCAACATGGGGCACACACCCCACAGGGGAGCAATTAGGTTTTTAGGGGGGGCAATTCGAGAATGAGTTAATAGTGAATTTTTTGCATTTTTTATGGTTCTAGGGGCTTGATATGCAGCATATAAACATATATTGTGACATACTTATGCATTTCCATTCTATTATGTTTTGAAACTTTATTTTTTTATATCGCTTCATATTATTATTTTTTAAAACAATTTCTTCCTCAGTACTTCAACTGTCCTTTCGTTCTTTTATTTTTCTCTTTCATGGATGCCATGTTCTTTGGAAGCTTGTTTAGACCAAGTGAATGGCCTTTTCGGCTTCCTCCAGGTGAACAGGAGTTCACTTTTTGAATAAGAAGAAGTATATGCCATCAGGATTTTAGAGATTCTTAGGTGGGTCATGGCCAAAACAAGGCTGGGAACCACTGATCTAAGGTGCTGTGTGCTCATTGTTAGTGGAGTGCCATCCTTCAGGCCTTTTCAGGAACTGAGTGTAAAAAGCATGTTTGAGAGTGTATATTTATAACCATTTCTACACCTCTATATTAAAAACCAGGAGTTCACACTGATTTCTCTAATTCTAATCCTAATCCACCACCACAGGCTTCCTTCCAGTCTTCCCCCTTTCCATACTTGTAGCTCCCTTTTTTGACAGTGACAGACCTGACTTCCATTATTCTCATTTTACTATGTGCAATTTTAGAATATACCCAAAACAGTTTCAGAATTCTCAAGCCATACAACTGAACTCTTTATCCTTCATTCCAATGGGCTCCACTCACAGCCTTTTCCATCACAGTTGATGTAACTCCATCCTTCTAGTTGCTCAGGCCAAAACTTTGAAATCATCCTTAATTCTTTTCATTCTCTCTCTGTCACTGTCTCTGTCTCTTTTTGCCTCTCTGTCTTGGGCTTGAGTTTCTCCCAACTGATCTCCCTGCTTCCATCTTTGCCTCTTAGTCTACTGTCAACACAGGAACCAGAGCAGTCTTTCTAAAATTAAGTCACCCTTCCATTAAAACCCGGGTAAAAGCCAAAGTCAAGGACTTAAAATAGCCCCACATGATCTGACCTCATATGCCTTTCTGACTTGATCTCTCACTTTTGTCTCCATCATTCTCCTCCACTCTAGCCAGGCTAGCTTCCTTGCTGTGTCAATCAATTCAGCCACGCTCCCATTTAAGCCCTTTGCTCTGATTCCTCTGCCAGAAACAATTCCTTCACTTCCTTCAAGTGCACAATTTCATCTTCTCAATGAGGGCCACACAGTCTCCTGTATTTGATCCCACAACCCCCCACCCCACAGTTTCTATCCTCCTTACCCTGCTCTAAGTTTTCTTACTCTGTAACACCTATCACCTTCTAACATACCATATGATTTACTCATTTATTCCATGTATTATTTACTGCTTATCCTCCAACCCCGGCTCTCTGCTAGAATTTAAGTTCCACAAGGGCATGAATTTTTGAGTTTTGTTCACTAATATATCCAGAGTGTCCAGAACATTGTCTGGCATGTAGTAGACACTAAAAAAATATATATTTGTTGATGTTGAGTGAATAAATTATTGAGGCTTCAAGAATTACTCTACCTCCCACTTTGGTAGTATAATTTAATTAAATGTTTTCTGTAAAAAAAAATTGATCTTTAGCCCTAACCGGTTTGGCTCAGTGGATAGAGCGTCGGCCTGCGGACTCAAGGGTCCCAGGTTCGATTCCAGTCAAGGGTATGTACCTTGGTTGTGGGCACATCCCCAGTAGGGGGTGTGCAGGAGGCAACTGATTGATGTTTCTCTCTCATCGATGTTTCTAACTCTCTCTCCCTCTCCTTACCTCTCTGTAAAAAATCAATAAAATATATTTAAAAAAATTGATCTTTAACTTATAATATCAGTTTGGGTCAGTGGTACAACCATTTTTACTTCAGACTAATATTCTCCCAAGAAGGAAGGTGTTCATACCAGAAATTTATTAACACATCCATACCAGTAAGCCAAGGCACTTCAAATAAATGTAAAATAAACATTTCAAATGAAATTGTATAGCTTTCACAATACTGTATATATGTGTATAGGTACATGTATATGTGAGGCTTCTGCTTTTAATTTTTGTGATAGTGTGAGAGCCCAGAATTTAATTTGCAGTTAATGTACAGACTTGAAAAACTTGCCCGTGTTGAGAACACTGTTAAAAACCTAATTCTCTGCCTTCTGATCAGAGTGGACATTAACATCCTAACACACTGCACTTTCCTAGTACCTACAAGGCCAGGTATTTTTAGTATAGGGTACACAATGGTTTTGTATGCAAAATTTTGTGTATATTTATTTTCGGTGATGGAAGAGGAAGTTAACATTTCATCAGAATTTTAAAGTGTCTCTGACCTAAAAATTATTCTTTTAACAATAAAGATAAATTAAAAAGAAAAGAAAAAAGAGAAAGAAACATTGCATCTGACTATTTAGTGGAGCTCCTCCACTAACTATAAGCTTCCTGAGGACAGGAACCATGCCTTTCTCATCATCAAATCCCAGTGCCTAGCAAGCAGTGAATAATCAATGTTTGTTGAACAAATGAAAATAAATGAATGCCCCCACAACAATCCTTAAGACAGAAATCATTACCCCTTTGTAATGTAATAAAACGCTGAGGTCCAGAGAGAATGAGAAAATTGCTCTCATTACTGCTATAACTGAGAATCAAATCCTGATCTTTCTATTCCCAAAACCTGGGCTCTTTCATCTTATCTATTCAAGTTCCAAAAACAGCCTTTCAAGGATGTTTGGAGTCTACTGGCTTTGTTCAGTAAGCAAGCCACTGATAATGACTTGACCTTCCTTGTGAACGTCCCCACAGGGGAAACATATGATGACAAACAAGAACTCTTTAGTTCCCATTATTGTTATATTCTCCACATTTCACTCATAAAATGGAGTCTGACCTAAAAAAAAAAGTGAATGAGTACAGAACGAATGAATGAGTGAATGAATGAATTACTACTGCCTCAGCTCACATTCTCTCCCCTTCCCCAGCTCATTGAGGACATCTGACTGATCATGAGAGTAAACAGGAATCACTTGGAGTTATGACTGCACTTGGGTGGCAGGATCTTCCCAGGAGTGGGGAAGAAATCGTAAAGGTAGGAAAGACTTTTGACTTCCTGTAGCTTTTTAGGTTAAAATCCAGCATTGTGGAGTTTTTTGAGGCACAGGGCTCCGAGAGGCTTTGTTTTTTTGTTTTGTATCACTGGGTACTAACAGGAGAGGCCCATGGTACAGGCTGCTAAAAGCTTGCTCTAGGTCCTGGGTTTAAGGGGAAAAGGTAATGATACCTTTATGCTCCTTTCTAAGTTGTTCAATCAGTGCATTTGGATAACGAAGGAGATAGAAATTCAAATCAGAACCCATCCAGGAATAAATGTTGTGGATTTATGATGGGTCTTTCTGGAACTGAAAAAATCAGGGTACAGAGGCTACTTCTCTGATACCCTGAACTTCGAAGGGATTTAAACGCTGCTGTAAAAAAAGAAAGAACTCTTACCATTCGCAACAGCATGGATGGACCTGGAGAGCATTGTGCTAAGTGAAATAAGCCAGTCAGACAAAGATAAATATCACATAAATTCACTCATTTGTGGAATATAATGAACATAAACTGATGAACAAAAATAGGTCCAGAGACAGAGAAGCATCGAACAGACTGTCAAACCTCAGATGGAAGGCAGGGGAGTTAAGAGATCAACCAAAGGACTTGTATGCATGCAGATAAGCATTAACCAATGGACACAGACAGTAAGAGGGGTGAGGGCATGTGCTGGGGGTGGGAGCGGCCGGGGAGAGGTCAATGGGGGGAAAAGGAGACATATGCAATACTTTAAACAATAAAGAATTTAAATTAAAAAATATTTTGTTATTATACTAGTTCTGTACCATGCTGGACATATGATGCATTATGCTGTATAAGAAAACTATCAGTTAAGATTGATCAGGCTATGGTGAGGACACATTCCATCTCTGAAACTGGCTGCATCTGTTCTGCTGAGGGAACGTCTGCCATGGATGGCTTGATGGTGAATTTCCAGAAATACTCCTGGGAGCAGCAAGGCACCTCTGTCCCCACTTCACACTCAGCAGAAAACCCAAGCGGTTACAGAACAGTGAGTCTGCCAGAAGTAACCAGGCACCAGAAGCTCTATCCAGCCTTAGTGACGGCTAACCTCAGAGATAAGCCTGGCAAGAACCCTCCCCTAAAGCAGACCCCACAAACCACGTTTCTGCCAGAGGAATGAGGTATTCGAGACACAGAAAATAACCCAAAGGGCGGTAAACAAAACAGCCAGACAATGGGGAGATCTCCCATTTACTTAGCATGCTGGGCAAAGGAGCAGTAACCGGGGGCAGGGTTTTTCAAGGTCGTACGCCATTATCCAATGTTAAAAACAACACCAGGAACTCCATCAACACCTACCAGTGTTAAAGCATAGTGTTGGGTAAGTGAGCAAGGTGAGAGCCCAGGATCTCTAGTAGTAGAGATAAAACATAAACACTAATAATAACGTAATGCAATGCAAAGGAGAAAGAGATACACCCGTGTTTAGATGAGGGAGAGAGTGGCAGTGGGGTCTGTCGTGCTTAGCGGATCAAGAAGGAAGGAAAAAAGGTTGGGGCCTTGGGTGCCAAGGAGGCTTCTTTTCTCTTTTCTTTCCCCTCCTCCCTCCCTCCCTCCCTCCTTTAACCTTCGCCCCTCCTTAGTTTCTTTCTTCTTAACACTTCACGTCATGGCAAATTTAAAAAAGAAAATTGAAGGTGACCAGAACTGTTCCCTGGAGAGATTAATCAGGAAATAATAAAGTTTGTGACAATAGGGCCCTGGCCAGGTGGCTCCATTGGAGCATCTTCCTATACACCAAAAGGTTACAGGTTCAATTCCCGGTCAGGGCATATAATTAGGTTGCACATATGGGAGGCAACCGATTAATGTTTCTCTCTCTCTCAAATCAATGAACATATCCTCAGGTGAGGATAGGAAAAAACACATTTGTGGCAACGGGAGACATCTGTAATGGTGTCAACAACAACAATAACAAAAAATTTGTAGTAATGGGAATTGAGACACAGAGCCAACAAATATTTAGGACATAAAATCAACGGGTCTAGGCAACTGACTGTTGTGGGGTTCAGTCAGAGGAATGAATCAAATGTGACCTGGCAAATACTGATGTCATTCAAGAACAGATCCCCAGGAGAGAAACAGACGACGTGTGATAACACTGAAGTGCTAGCGAAGCTACTGACAAGCTGCTGGAAATGTGGGACTAAAGCCCTGGAGAGAGAGCTGGACTGCTGAAGCTATAGATGTGAGAGTATTCTGCATACAAATGAGAGCTGACACCATGAAAATGGATGAGGCTATGGGAGAGAATTTAGGAGAGAAGGAGGTCAAGGGCGGAACCTTAGGGAATGCTTGCATACAGGATGAGGAAAGAAACCAAAGGAGGAGTAGTCAGAGCAATAATCTGAAATTCAGCAGACTGTCACAGAAAATCAAGAAGGAAAGAGGCTCAAGGAGTGGGGGTCACAGCAGGAAGTGCTACACAGGTCAGAAAGGGGCCTGGAGAAGCAGTGTTAATAGCTTTCTGGCGAGGTCACAAATCGGGTTTCAAGCTCAAGGGTTAAAGAGGGAACAGATGGGTTGTTCAATTTATGTTTGTGGGTGTCTGTCTTTATTGCTCGCCTCTTCTTTTTGCTTCCTGACCGCCTGTCCACTTTCACTGCTGTGGGCAAGTGTCGAAAGCCTCCTCACTTTAAGGATTCCGTAGATACTGACGAACATAGACGACACTAATGAATAAGTCTCTAGGAATCCCAGGTTCCTAAAAGGGTCATTGCTTATCTAGCACTTGTTCCCAGGCACAGATATATAGAAAACAAGTGAAATGGAGTGGCTTATTTTCATGGGCTGTGAAGTCAGATCTGGGTTTAAATCCTTGCCACCTCCCCCTCACCCGTCACCACACTTACTAGCTGTGTGATTTTCAACAGTTTCAAATGCAATAAAGATAGGATAGTTCTCATTTCATAGAGCTAATGTGAGGATTAAATGGGATAATGTATATGGTGCCTAGTACATAGTAGGGGCTCAGTAAATTCCGCCCCCCTCTCTTTCTCTCGCTCGCTAATCCTTCCCGGAGGATATTTTTCCCATTGACTTTAGAGTGGAAGGGAGGGGGTGGGGGAGAAAGGAGAAAGAGAGAGAAACATCGATGTGAGAGAACCACATCAATTGGTTGCCTCCCGCACACACTCCAACCAGGGCAGGAAACCTGCAACCCAGGTACGTGCCCCTGACTGGAATCGAACCCTCAGCCCCTCAGTTAACAGGCCAATGCTCCAACCACTGAGCCACGGCCGACCAGGCCACGTGTCTCTATTATGTCACTGGGATATTCTTATCCAGAGTTACTTACTGAAATAAGTACTTATTATTGATAGAGATATTAAGGAACACAAAAGAAGCGTTTGAAGTAATTTCTGGCCTCACAGGAGTTTACAATCTTATTAGAAGAGTTAAGGCTGATATGGATGAAAAAAATAAAAGGAGAACACCTGACTAGTGCTAGGTGGTGTGGGAATGTCTGCAAGTCAGCGATTTTCAACTGGTGTGCCACAAGCATTTTTAAAACATGCAATACCTGATTATTTAGTCAGGCACTGATCTCTTTTCTCTTAGGTTGTCAAATGAATACCCTGTCTTGAACCATAAATATATAGGTCACATAATAGAGTTGCATCTTATTATCAGTCCCGTCGCATTATAAGGTTGCATCTGATTGGTTAATTCTTGGTACCAGAAATTCTTATATAGGCATCTGGTTTTTCAAAAGGTCACTTTGGAGCAAAAAGGGTAATTACTATTAGCAATATATATATATTTTTGTAAATCAATAAAAATTATACCTATTTTTGGTTAGACCAACAAAAATATATATTTTTTGGTGTGCCGCAGAATTTTAGTAATTAGTTTGTGTGTGCCATAAGGTGAAAAAGGTTGAAAATCACTGCTATAAGCGAAAGAGAAAACCAGGAAGAAGTGGAGACAATTTGAGACTCAAAATATAGGTGGGATTAAGATGTTTTCATAGGATGTGAATAGGGAGAGGGAGGGGGAGGGAAAAAGTAGTCCAGAGGATGGGTGAGGGTGTAAATGCAGAAACACCTATGCACGTGCTGGGGTCACTTATGAAACCAGCTTCCTGAAGGTGGAGAGTAAGTGATGGGCGTAACTGCACATGGACTGGTTATGCGGGATGGAGCCTGTCACTTTAGCACGGCAGTACTTCTTGGTGTTTGATGGAGTCTGGACTGTTTGTTGGGAAGTCCATGCAAGATTAGATGGGGTGGGCAGAAAAACTCAGAATGGCTTCACATGGTGGAGTCAGACAGGCAGAATGAAAGAGCACTAAGTGAATATTGAATACCAGCCAGGATTAGAAGCAGAGGACTCATTCTAGACTGGACTTGCTCCTAATGAACCAACAGGTCTGGACCTTGAGGCTTCAGATGACAGAGCATCAGGGGAGCAGAAGTGGGGTGGGCAGGCAGCCGTCCGCACACAAAATGTATGTATAGGTGCATCAGTGAATAAATGATCATGTGTGTGCACCTTCCAAAGTCTTACTGCGTTTTGCAGAGATGAAATCTTCCTAGAGACTGCAGCTAGTATCATGCTTTTGACACCCATAGGTTTTGTAAAGCTACACACTCTAATTACATTTAGTGAGAAATCATCGTAGAATTTAGTGCACTTAGCCATTTCAAATCCATAGCAGAAAACGGCATTAACTGATAAAGTTTTCCTATCAAATTAAATAAGTCTAACCATTCTATTCATAGATAAAAAAGAAAACATAACACACTTTGATATGCGATTTCCAAATTCGGTGACCAACTTCCCAAACATCTGCACTGAAAAGATACAATGTGACAAGTGTTGGTGGAAAAAAATTATAGGATATGTCCTACTAATGTTATTCACTGATCTCAATTAATAGATGTACACTTGCAGGATATATAAATTAATCCAGATTTAGCATACTCTTTGGGGTTTACCTAAAACACTGTTGGTTATTGACAAGTTAATTATTTTTGAAAACTTCATTCTCAAATGAAAAAAAGCACAAAATTTTAAAAGTCATTATTTTGCAGTTTGCATTTCCAACTTTTTCTTAAACACCTAAAGTCAAGACTATCATTACTAGCAATACCTAAATTATAAAAAAGGTAAATTCCTAAAGATGTAAGTTAATCAGTAATTTATTTTCTCATAGCTTCAATGCTATAAGTACTGACTAGGTTCTGAGGACCAGTTGTGGACTTAACCCAGAGGTGGTGTAGCAGGATAGTAAGAAGCTAGGAAAATCCCAGGGCAAGTGGAATGGGGAAACTGAGACAAGAAAATTAAACGAGGCAAAACTGTTTGGGCAGCTTGCAGCCAGCATGTGAATTGCAAGACCTTATCTTCCCTAACCGAGGACACTGGAGAGCAAATGTTTTATACCCTTCTCCCTAACCAGGAAATACATAGTTTACATCACCCTGTCCGGGGAAAATAGAGAACAAAGACCCAATTAATGCCATTTGTGCCAGCTAAGCCCAAGGACAGATGTAGTTGGGGAACAAATAACAAAAACCTCATTAAAGCCAGACAGACCTATGGTAAAAGTAAAAGACCAAAGAATAATCCAAAACTCCCCTATACACTCATTTTAATACATCAGCATATTAAAAATGCACCTGGAAAACTGATAAATTCTGCTGAAACCCTCCCCTAAGATGGATCAAAAGCCCTCAAGACAAAGACTCAAGGCAGGCTTCCTCCACAGCACGCCCAGGCCCCTTCCCGAGCATGAGCTTTTTATTTCTAACGGCCCCCAAGAGACTTGCAGCCAGGGAGCGGTAGGCAGTAGCAGCTCGACCCAGGTTCACCCCCTGATCCTGTCTCCAAGGCCCCCTTTTCTCTGACTTCCCAGTGAGCTAACAGCAGCCCCGCCTTGGCTCACTGCTTTCCTATAACATTTCCAGAGAGCCAAAGCAGAGCACCGCCTAGGTTCTCTCTCCCCTATTGTTTCTTCTACTCTAATTTCTTCCTTCGTTTCACTGTCCCCAGCTTTAATAAACATTCTCTCAAACCCATCTGGACTCATGTTGTAAAACCTTTCCTACACGAAGTCAAGGACTCACACCCTACAGGTGGCCTAAGGTTGACCTGCTCTGGGCCAGCCCTGTGCAATCACAGTGGCAATTTGTGTCCCTAGTGTTACCTGGCAAATGATGCTTTTTATTTTTATTATTTTTTCCATTTTTTTGTTAATCCTCACCCGAGGATATTTTTCCCATTGTTTTTTGGACAGAGTGGACAGGGCCGGGGGGTAGGGGGAGGGAGGGAGCGGAGAGACATTGACTTGAGAGACACTCCAGCCAGGGGTGAGGAGCAACCCACAATGGAGATACATGCCCTTGACTGGAAATTAAAACCTTGACCCTTCAGTCCCCAGGCTGATGCTCCAACCACTGAGACAAACTAGTCAGGGAGCAAATGGTGCTTTTTAAAATTTTGCTGAAGAAATGACTAAATGAATCAACAAATAAATGAAATATATAGGCCTATGCTGTCCTGAAAGTAAATAACTAATACAAGTACTATCTAAAAAATGTGGTGTTTTTTGGCCCTAGCCAGTTTGGCTCAATGGATAGAATGTCAGCCTGTGGACTGAAAGGTCCCAGGTTCGATTCCAGTCAAGGGTACATGTCCGAATTGCTGGCTCTATCCCCAGTATGGGGTGTGCAGGAGGCAGCCGATCAATGATTCTCTCTCATCATCGATGTTTCTAACTCTCTCTCCCTCTCCCTTCCTCTCTGAAATCAATAAAAAAAGTTTTTTTAAAAAAGTGTTTCTTTTGGAAAATGTATTCTGAGTTCCAGCTTAGTTGCCAGGAACAACTTCTCCTATGGTTCTTCTTCTAACTTTGTTGGCCAAATGGGAATTTCCCTCTCAGTTATGAAATAAAACTCAAATTAAGTATCAGCTATCCTTGCCATTTTCTCACTTCCATTGGGGAAATCCTATAAAGAAAATTAGATGGGTGAAAGGAAGGTGATGATGAGGGGGAAGAGTGAGGCAAGAGTCTGGGGACACATTCAACAGAGACTGTCATTAGGATGGGTCCAACCAATCCAATCACCACCTGGCCAACAGGAGCCTAACTGGAGCAGGTGAGGACAGAGATGGAATGGGAAGGGGTCTAGGTAGCAAAGTGTCTGCAGTTGCAATGGGAGAAAAATCCCACCCAGGGCCAACCTTGAGGAAAGGAGTCTTCCTATCTAAGGCCAGTATTCACCCAAATGCAAAGTGCGCTAGCATAATGTTCAAGTGCAAGGAGCCTAGAGCCAGACTTTTTGGCTTCAAGTCCTCGCCCTCAACTTAACTAGCCATGTGATGTCAGACAAGGTACTTATCCTCTCTGTACCCCAGTGAAATGTGGCTAAGACAATCAGGGAAAGACAAGTATCACATGATCTCACTCATAAGTGGAATCTAATGAACAAAATAAACTGTTGAACGAAATAGATCCAGAGACATAGAAGCATGGAACAGACTGTCGAGTCTCAGAGGGAAGGAAGAGATAAACCAGGGAATTTGTATGCATGTATGCATAACCCATGGACACAGACAATAGGGTGGTGAAGGCCTGGGGTGGGGGCGGGCTAAAAAGGGTCAATGGGGGGAGAGGGAAGAGGGACATATGTAACACTTTCAATGGTAAAGATAAAAAAAGAAAAAGAAGGAAATGGGGCTAAAGGTTGGTAGGAGGATTAAATAAATTAACTGTGCCTGGGATATACTAGGGTTACATAAGTGTTAACTAAACAAACATACCAAGCACCTGTAAGTTGCTGATTAATGTTATACATATAATGATTAAAAACATGGTCAACCTTGAAAACTATGGCCTTCCTAAGAATTAAGGAACAAGAGGAAAAGAAGATGGGTGCTGTTTATTAAATATCAACAAAAAGCATAGCACTAGCTTCAGTTGTGCTGAGAGCACTGATTTTCACCTCAAAAGAAGAACTTGGAGAGGGAGAAAAATGGCGGTGGAATAGACAGACATGTTCCGAGCCTTGTCCCAGAGCAGAAAGAAAGAACAGCTGAGGGTCGCACGAGGAGTGTTTGTTGGCAAGTTAAGGGACAGCTAAACTCCAGGAGAAGGTGGGAGACTGCTATACAGGGTTCCCCTGACCAGGCAGCCCCCACTGCGGCTGGGTCCCCTCCCAGAGCTATGGGCTCAGATGCGGAGACCATGCCATCTTGATAGGGAAAGTGGAGCTTATCGGAAGCCTGAAAATCCACAACTGCAGCAACCACCGAACAGCTGCGAGCCCCAGAACACCGGTCTCCAATTGGCGCAAACACGTGGATTCAAAGGAGCTCCTCATTCCACCACAGAAAGGAAAGAGAGAACTACATAACCAGGCATCCAGAGAAGAGAGAACATGGGGAGACAAAGAAACAGCCCGCATATGAAAGAAAAGCAGGCAAAACCAGAAAAGGAAGTAAACGAAATAGAAGCAAGCAACCTGCCAGAGAAAGAATTCAGAGAAATGGTCATAAGGTGGCTGAAAAGAATGGAAGACAAATTCAACAATATGAGTAAGAACCAAGAGGAAATGAAGAAGAACCAAGGAGAAATGAAAAATGACATCGCTGCTGTAAAGAACTCAATAGAAAGCATCAAGAGTAGACTAGAAGAAGCAGAGGACCGCATCAGTGAGCTAGAAGATGGAAAAAAATACCCAAGTAGAGCAGCTTCTAGAAAAAAAAATTAAAAAGCAGGAGGAGAGCCTAAGGGAACTTTGGGACAACATGAAACAAAACAACATCTGCATAACAGGGGTTCCAGAAGGAAAGGAAACTGAGCAAGGAATAGAAAACCTGTTTGAAGAAATAATGACAGAAAACTTCCCAGATATAGGGAAGAAAAAACCCATCCAAATCCAAGAAGCTCACAGAGTCCCAAGCAAAATGAACCCCAAAAGACCGACACCAAGGCACATTATAATTAAAGTGGCAAACACCAATGACAAAGTAAGAATCTTAAAAGCGGCCAGATAGAGACAGAAAGTTACCTGCAAAGGAACCCCCATCAGACTAGCAACTGATTTCTCAACAGAAACTCATCAGGCCAGAAGGGAATGGAATGAAATATACAAAGTCACGCAAAGGAAGGGTCTGAATCCAGGAATACTGTACCCAGCAAGGCTATCAATCAAAATTGAAGGTGAAATGAGGAGCTTCACAGACAAAAAAGGACTAAGGGAATTTATTACCACCAAACCAGCAATGCAAGAAATGCTAAAGGGTCTGCTGTTAAAAAAAAAAAAAAAAAGAAATAGGAAGCGAAGAAGGAACACAGGTGTAAAGAATAAAAATGGCGACAAATAAGTACCTATCAATAATAACTTTAAATGTAAATGGATTAAATGCCCCAATCAAAAGACATAGGGAACGGATTGGATGAGAAAACAAGACCAATATATCTGCTGTCTACAAGAAACCCCCCTCTGAAAAAAAAAGACGCACACAGACTGAAGGTGAAGGGATGGAAAAAGGTTTTCCAGGTAAATGGACATGAAAAAAAAGCTGGGGTAGCAATACTTATATCTGACAAATTAGATCTCAAAGTAAAGGACATAACAAGAGATAAGGAAGGCCACTTCATAATACTAAAGGGAGCAATCCAACAAGAAAAAATAACTCTGGTAAACATATATGCACCCAATACAAGAGCACCCAAATACATAAAAAAAAACTCCTGGAGGATAACAAGGGAGAGATTAACAGCAATACAATCATAGTAGGAGACTTTAATACCCCACTATCACCATTGGACAAATCCTCTAAACAAAAAATCAGCAAAGAAACATCAATCCTTAAATGACTCACTAGACGAGATGGAATTAATTGACATCTTCAGAACATTTCACCCCAAAGCCACAAAATATACATTCTTCTCAAGTGCACATACACGGGTCATTTTCAAAGATAGACCATATGTTGGGACATAGGCAAAGTCTCTTAAAATTCAATAAGATAGAAATCATATCAAGCATCTTCTCAGACCATAGTGGCATAAAACTGGAAATCAACTACAATAAAAACAATCCAAAGAAATCAAACACATGGAGACTAAACAGCATGCTATTAAACAATGACTGGGTTACCAGAGAGATCAAGGAAGAAATAAAAAACATCATGGCAACAAATGACAATGAAAACACAACAATCCAAAATCTATGGGACACAGTAAAAGCAGTCTTGAGAGGGAAGTTCATAGCTCTACAAGCATACTGCAATAAACAGGAAACAATGGTAATAAATTACCTAACCCTACAACTCAAAGAGTTAGAAAAAGAGCAACAAGAAAAGCCCAGTGTAAGCAGAAGGAAGGAAATAATAAAGACCAGAGCGGAGATAAACGACATTGAGAGCAAAGAAATAATACAAAAGATCAACAAAACCAAGAGCTGGTTCTTTGAAAGGATAAACAAGATTGATGAACCTCTAGCCAGGCTCACCAAGAAGCAAAGAGAGAGGACCCAAATAAATAAAATCAGAAATGAAAGAGGTGAAATAACAACAGATCCTGCCGAAATACAAAGGATTGTTAAAAAATACTATGAACAACTCTATTCCAACAAACTGGACAACCTGGAGGAAATGGACATATTCCTAGAAAAATATAACCTTCCAAAACTCACTCAGGAAGAATCTAAACAGCTCAATATGCCAGTAACTATGGAAGAAATTGAAGCAGTCATCAAAAAGCTTCCAGCAAACAAAAGCTTGGGGCCAGACGGCTTCACAGGGGAGTTTTACCAAACATTCAAGGAAGAATTAAAACCTATCCTCCTCAGACTATTCCAAAAAAAATTCAAGAGGAAGGAACACTTCCAAGCTCCTTCTATGAAACCAGCATCACCCTAATACCAAAACCAGATAAAGACAACACAATGAAAGAGAATTACAGGCCAATATCCCTCATGAACGTAGATGCCAAAATCCTCAACAAAATTTTAACAAATTGGATCCAGCAGTACATCAGAAAGATCATACACCATGACCAAGTAGGATTTATCTCAGGAATGCAAGGATGGTACAATATCCGCAAATCAATAAACGTGATACATCACATAAACAAATTGAGAGATAAAAATCACATAGTCATATCAATTGATGCACAAAAAGCATTTGACAAAATCCAGCAACCTTTCTTTTTTTTTTTTTTCAGGACTAGTTTTTTTTTTTTTATTGACCTTAGAGAGAGGAAGAGAGAGAGGGAGGGAGGAAGGGAGAGAAAGAGAGAATTGGTTGCCATCCACATGCCTCCTGGGTCTGTGCCCTGACCTAGAATTGAACTGGCCACCTTTTGGTGTATGGGATGACGCTCCAATGAACTGAGCCGCACTGGCCAGGGCAAATTTTAAAAAATTGTTTACTGAGCACTTCATATATTCTAGGACCTTTTAAATATTTTCTTTTTAAATCTTCACAAGCCTATGCGGTAGGCATTCTTAGTATCTCCATATTATAGATGAGGAAAATAAGGCACAGAGAGATTAGCTTAGCCAAGAATATAGATCTGGTAAATAATGACATAATTACAATTGCCCATTAGTTGTTTGTCAATGAGAATAGGAATATTTGGGGTGACATGACCATTTCTTATTCTTTTTTTTTTTTTTTACCATTTTTTATTGTTTTAAGTATTACAAATAGTAGTACATATGTCTCCTTTTTTTCCCCCATTGATCTCCCCCCAACCTCCCCTACCCCCCAGTACATGCCTTCACCTGCCCGCCCTCCCCCCCCCGCCCCAGTGTCTTATATCCATTGGTTGTGCTTATTTGCATGCGTACAAGTCCTTCGGTTGGTCTCTTACAGCCCCCCTCGCCCAGCCTCCCCTGTCTTCCCAATGTAGTTTGACAGTCTGTTCAATGCTTCTTTGCCTCTGTATCTTTTTCCCACCATTTCTTTCCTTTAAAAAGTTCTGCCTTTGCAGACTAGAAATAAACATATAATAACAAAACAAGACAAAACAAAAAAATGTTTGAGTGCCAATTTCAATGTCCAACAGTTCTGAGTCCCCGTTTCAATGTCTAACAGTTCCTTATGTGTACATGTCAGCAATGATATCTGGATGGTGGGCACATGTTGGCAATGCAGGTCCAACCCTCTCTGGTTTGGTCCTAGGTAACCTGCAGCGGTGCACAGCTGCTGCAGCAAACTTTCTTGATAAAAACTCTCAACAAGGTGGGAATAGAAGGATCATACCTCAACATAATAAAAGCTATTATGATAAATCCACAGCTAACATCATACTCAATGGGCAAAAACTAAAACCATTTCCCCTAAGAACAGGAACAAGACAGGGATGCCCACTCTCACCACTCCTGTTCAACATAGTACTGGAAGTATTAGCCATTGCAATTAGACAAGAAGAAGAAATAAAAGGCATCAAAATTGGAAAAGAAGAAGTAAAGCTGTCCTTATTTGCAGATGACATGATAATGTACATAAAAATCCCGAAAGACTCCATCAAAAAACTAACAGACTTAATAAATGAATTCGGCAATGTAGCAGGATACAAAATTAACACCAAGAAATCTATGGCATTTCTATACACCAATAGTGAACTTACAGAAAGAGAGACTAAAAAAGCAATCCCATTTACCATCGCACCAAAAAAATTAAGATACCTAGGAATAAACTTAACCAAGGAGGTAAGAGACCTATACGTGGAAAACTACAGCACACTGAAAAAAGAGATAGAGGAAGACGTAAACAGATGGAAGAACATACCGTGTTCATGGATTGGTAGAATCAACATCATTAAAATGTCCATACTACCCAAAGCAATCTATAGATTCAATGTACTCCCCGTTAAAATACCAATGGCATATTTCACAGACGTAGAAATAACTCTTCAAAAATTCATCTGGAATGAAAAAAGACCCCGAATAGCCACAGCAATCCTGAGAAAGAAGAATAAAGTAGGAGGGATCTCAATACCAGATTTCAAGCTGTATTACAAAGCCACTGTTCTCAAAACAGCCTGGTACTGGCACAAGAACAGACATATAGATCAATGGAATAGACTAAAGAATCCAGATATCGACCCAAACCACTATGCTCAATTAATATTTGACAAAGGAGGCATGAACATACAATGGAGTCAAGACAGTCTCTTTAATAAATTGTGTTGAGAAAATTGGACAGATACATGCAAAAAAATGAAACTAGATCACCAACTTACACCATACACAAAAATAAACTCAAAATGGATACAAGACTTAAACATAAGACGGGAAACCATAAAAATACTAGAGGAATCCACAGGCAGCAAAATCTCAGACATATGCTGAAAGAACTTCTTCACTGATACTACCCCAGGGCAGTGGAAGCTAAAGAGAAAATAAACAAATGGGACTACATCAAAATAAAAAGCCTTTTCACAGCAAAAGAAGCCATCAACAAAACAAGAAACCCCACTGTATGGGAGAACATATTTGCAAATGTTATCACTGATAAAGGTTTAATCTCCAACATCTATAGGCAGCTTATACAACTTAATAAAAGGAAGATAAATGATCCAATAAAAAAATGGGCAACGGACCTAAATAGAATCTTTTCAAAAGAAGACAGAAGGAAGGCCAAGAGACACATGAAAACATGCTCAAAGTCACTAATTATCAGAGAGATGCAAATCAAAACGACAATGCTGTACCATTTCACACCTGTCAGAATGGCTATCATCAACAAATCGACAAATGACAAGAGCTGGTGAGAATGCAGAGAAAAAGGAACCCTCATGCACTGCTGGTGGGAATGCAGACTGGTGCAGCCACTGTGGAGAACAGTATGGAGTTTCCTCAAAAAACTGAAAATGGAAATTCCATTTGAACCAGTAATCCCACTCCTAGGAATATATCCTACGAAACTAGAAACACCAATCAGAGAGGATATATGCTCCCCTATGTTCATAGCAGCACAATTTACAATAGCTAAGATTTGGAAACAGCCTAGGTGCCCGTCAGCAGATGACTGAATCAGAAAACTATGGTACACCTACACAATGGAATACTATGCTGCCATAAAAAAGAAGGAATTCTTACCATTTGTAGCAACCTGGATGGAATTGGAGAACATTATGCTAAGTGAAATAAGCCAGTCAATGAAAGAAAAATACCACATGATCTCACTCATTTGTGGATAATAAAAAACACATTATAAACTGATGAACAAAAAGATAGATACAGAGGCAGTAAAGCAACAAACAGATTGTCAAATTACAGCGGGAAGGTTAGGGAGAGGTGAGGGAAATAAGAGATCAACCAAAGGACTTATATGCATGCATATAAGAATAACCAACGGATGCAAAACATTGGGGGGTGAGGGCATGTATGGGAGTGGGGTGGGGGGGAAATGGTAAGATATGTACACATATAATACCTTAATAAAAAAAATGGGAAAAAAAGTAAGAAGAACTTGTGCTAAACCACCACCCAGGAATAGGAATTTTTAAATGGTACTATAAGGCTCTCAGTGAAAACCAAGTAAGTCTTACTGAGGCTATTTTAAGAGTGACAGGGAAGAATATAAAATACATCTTGTTTTGGGCAGCACTGCCTTAAGAACAACCATTCAAAATGGGTTCCATTAAGGATACATCTCGTTTCACTAAGTGAAATAAGGTCATCCTTTTAATTTCAAAAGTATCTTTGCCCAGTCGAATGACATGTCATTTGAACCCTTGGTGCATAAATTACAATAATTTTTTAAAACACAAACGTAAGGGTTGGGCTGCCAAGTCTTCATGCTTCCTTTTGTGGTTTGTCAGCACAAAGAATTACTAGGGGGAAATGTTGGTTAAATGCAAAAGGTCATGTCACAGTGAAGGACCATTGTAGTGAGGAATGATTTGCCTTTGCCAGCATTCAAGGATCAGAGTAGCTCTCATTTCCTCCTTTCCTGTAGGATCCTTTTAAGTAAATGAAAAGTTGATGTATATGTGCATTATCCTTATTATCTTGTTAGAGCACAGAGTAAGGTTAAGAATTCAATATTCAGGACGGAGTGCCTAGATGTGGAGAAAATCTCTGTAGACAGCGTATCTAATGGGAAAGACTAACACCTTGGTTTCTCACCAGTTCATAGGCCCCAAAGAAGTATTGATCTTTTGCTTCAAAACCAAGCTGCTTACCAGGTATGCTAACAGTCTTCCCAGTTCTCTCATCCTCTACAGAACAATGTCATTAAATAGCAACATCTGCAAACCACGAGTGATGACAAAATGTGCCAGATCTGCCCAAAGAGGGGGAAACAACTAAAAAAAAATCACTAAAACTACTTAGAACATTTAGACCAATAGAACCAAGCAATGTAGCAGAAATTTGTTACGCCAATGAAGTGGTTTACCAAGAAACCATTTGTCCTTATAATGTAGTTACTATTTTTTACATGTAAATAATGTATTTCCTCATTATACCCTGAAGTGGGTGATAAAAACACAGCGAGGTCTTTGGAAAGTGCACAGGAAGTGAAGACTTGGGTTCAAGTGTAGTCCATTATATATAAACTGGGTGGCCTTGGATCACAAGGGATGATAAGAATACCTGCTGTATCTACCTCACAGGATTTTTGAGAGAATCAAATGAGGCCATATATCTATCTGGAAGTGTTTTGTAAACTGTTAAGACCTTCCAGATTCTACTCTTTATCCACACAATTACATTTGACTGCTTATTCTCCGTATTAATAATATGGATCATAAGCAGGGTATACTATAAATCCATCAGTCCAGTGCTGATTTTGGCAACTCATTGATGTAACAGCATGAAGACCTGGGGAAGTTAAATGGCTTTCAAACCCTGCTGAAGTCTATAGAACAGCCCCACTGTCTAGGAAAAGCTAAATATTTATTGATTTTTGTATATAAGGAAAGAGCAGTAAGAAAATGGAAAGTTGCACATCTATATTAGTATTTAAATCAACATTTTATCTGAGAACATATTAAGTGGCCAGGTTATTTAAGTTAATGTTATCTACTTGAAATATTTGTTTAAAGCACAGGCTGCTGTCAAAGCATTTTATGGTCTAGTTCAAGGGATCAGACTTTGCGGCTTAATGGAAGTAAAGGTCAAAAGGCACATTTCACAAAAGTTAATATAAATGGAATATATAAATATAAAATATCATTTTTGTCTCCAAGGAACAGTTAAGCCATAAACACAGATCTGTTCGTTCCACGTCTCAGTGAGATTTGGGTATTAAACAGAGGGAGGACCAACTCCTTCAATAGTGTTTATGGTTAACTCCTTAATGGCTGTCTGTACAAGGTAATGAGGAAAATTTTGATTAAGGTTAGGTATGTGGGTAATTAACTCTCAGCAAGAACCTGATAGGGAACTATGTACGTGGAGCCCTGAAAAGAAAGAATACCACTTTGGGGCATAATCATTAAAAATGTCCTGTCACTAACTTCTCAGACTATGCACTTGTTTATGACCAAATCCACAGGCATGGGTCAGCGGCCATCCCCCTAGGAATTCTAGTCTGACTTTAAGGGGTGAGACAAAGTATAGAGGGGGGAGGAGAACGTCCTGGCGTCTACAGTCCAAATCATTTCCTTTTCTATTTTGATTTCTCATGTTCAAGAGAGTCTTTTGCCTACAGACCCCAGGCCAGCACAGTTGCTTCATTCCTCAATGTTTTGGTCTTACTGACATAATTTATTCCAGGAAAATAATTTTTAGTAGAGTAAGACAGACTGTTGAGAGGAAGAAAGATGGCTAATGGTTGATATAGATATATCTTTCTAATGCTTGTCTATTTTCTTCTCCAACAGGCCATATTTCATCCAAGTTTGTAAATTGTAGAGTTGACATTCTTATTAGCACAGTGAGTGCACAAAGTGACCATCTATTAAATGTTTACTGATGATGATCTAAGCTACCATTCAAGGTGCCCTGGACAAGACAAATTGATGCGAACTTAAAGGCATTAGAAGGAGGGTTTTTATAATCAGAAAGGCTACTCAAAACATCTCTGGCATCTCGCCAAGGGAAGAAAAAAAAAACCAACATTAAAATCTTTGGCAGAGTGTCTAACATCAAATATTTACCACTTAATTTTTTCTATTCTCTACATGTTTTGTGTAAGTTATCATTATCAGCAGATTACCAACCCTTTCAGTTTTTCTGGTATTCTCTCAAGCACATAGACTTTAGGCAAAAGAAAAGACTGTCAAGTATTTAAAGAAAGAAAAAGAAAAAAGAGAGTGTTTTCTTTGGGTGAAGCCGGTGACCTATATTTCATTAAAGAGCCCTTTAACCAACAACAGATGATGAAAATATAATATATTCAATATATATTATCATAATGTATCTTAAAGTGCTTTCACCTTTGCTATCACTTCACTCTTCCCTCACCCAGCGTGGCAGCAGCTTAGGTTCAGTGTCCTCCATTCACAGAGGAGAAACTGAGACGCTCAGAAGTTGTGTCTTCACTTGTTCAGCAAGCCAGGCACTTTTCTGGGTGCCACGTTCACAGTGATGAACAAGACCATGTTCCTGCTGGCATGGAGCTTACTCAGCGGCATTTGTGAATCCTGAACAACCAGCTCTCTGCTGCAGGGTCACCAGAAATGTATGTCATTAATATTTTCCTTTACTTTAACAAAGACGACAAAAGCGAGATAACAAAACTATCTGGTGGAACTTCATTCAGTTCCCAATAATGAGTGACTTCTTTGCTAAATTAATAGTTTTCAAAGATTAGAAGAGTATTTTCTCAAGTGTTTGCACTATTCAGAGTGTAACAGACATAGACAACGAATTAACATTTTCTGTCCCTTCCTTAAGTTTAGACAATCAAGAAAACAATAAATTAAACCCAGATTTGTAGTGTTTGCTGATTTCTATGCTGTAAATACTGCTACTGACCAATTTTATGCTAATTGTATGAAGTTACCGTATGAAGTTACTGTATTCAGAGTTGAGGGAAAAGGCACAATAGTATTCCATCATACAGTATTTCCACCATTCAGAATAACAGACGTAAATAACCTCAAGAGAATAGATACTCATAAAATGAGAGTTCTAGTTCTCCACCTCTTTACCAATCGTTATTTTCCGTTTTGTTTAATCCTCACTTGAGAATCTTTCTCCATTGCTTTTTAGAGTGTGGGAGAGTGGGTGGGAGGGAGGGAGGTAGGAAGGGAGGGAGGGAGAAAAACATCATTGTGAGAGAGACAAATTGCTTGGTTGCCTCCCACAGGTGCCCTAACTGGAGCAGGGATCACACCTGCAATCCAGGTACATGCCCTTGACCTGAAATTGAAGTTGAGATACTTCAGTGTGTGGGCTGATGCTTTAACCACTTAGCTATATTGGCCAGGGATTTCTGGGGTTTTTGTTTAATAACAGCCATCCTAGTGGGTGTGCAATGGTATCTCAATGTGTTTTTTGAGTATTTAGTATATTGTTATTATAACTTATAATTTAAGTTTGTATAATATAAGTGTTGGTTTTTTTTTGGTAGACCCCCACCCATAGAGGAGAACAAGGGAGAGGGCTGGAGGAAAGCACCATCTAACTTCCAGGCCCTGATAGGTCAGTCTGAAGAAGAAAGCAGTGAATTCTCCTCCGAGGGTTTAAAAGGAATCCTAGCCACTCCCCAGGGCAGGTCTTTGAGTCACCAGCTCGAGATTTCTCTTAGAGCAAGCATGTCAAACTTGTGACCCGCAGGCTTCACGTGGCCCACAATTAATATTTTTGCAGCCCAGCCAATATAACAGTATGTAAGAAACATTTTAATAAAAATTTTGTAACTTAATTTTTACAATATCCTGTTAAACATAATTATTAATAACGAACTACAACGTTCGCTAATGACTGATTACTATAATTGTGTTGCATTCACTTCCCTTATGTGCCTTATGCGCCTTATGCGCAGGCGCACCATTTCTCTCCACTAATACCAGCAGGGAATATTTTAGCAGCTGACTGCCACGTCATTAGTCTTGGACTGACTAGTTTGGTGTGCGCAACAGGAAATATTTAGCTTTCGGAGAAAAGAAAAATAGATTTGCATGATGCTTATTAATTTGTACAGTTATTCAGTGTCTGGCAAGTTAATGATCAAGAAAAAATATTAGTTTTTATTAAAAACTTCTATTATTTTATGTTAACGATTACTCATTTATTTCAGCCCTTTGTATTCAGCATGTCTCCATCGAAATAAACGTACGTTTCTATGAAAATTGAAGTTTTTGTTTTTTTGCGGCCACGTGAACTTAAACCTTGATTTGGCCCATGTTAGCCTTTGAGTTTGACATGCTTGTCTTAGTGTCCTTTCTCTTTGCTTGCTCAAATAAATCTTCTCTAGTGACTCTGAGCCTTGGCTGTGAATTTTTTTCTTAGCCAGAATGCAAGTGCTGAGGTTGCTGAACCCAGGTTCGGTCTGACCCCGCCGGTCAGACACCTGGTGCAGGTCCCACAGCTATAACACCACCCTTTTTATCATTAATGTTATGATGTAAACAGCACCAATGCACAGCAGGAAAAGTTGCAGATACAGGAAGGCACAAAGACAAATCCCTGAAAATAGTTTCTAGGATGCTTTGGCCCCAATGAAAAAGGCCTTACCGTGTCCCTTCTGGCTGCACCCAGACCGCAGGTTTGCTCATAGCCTTCAAGGTTCTATAATATAAATTTTGATATTTTCTGTGTTTTCGAGTAGCTCACAAAAGGCAAGAATAGGAGAAAATATTCATAAATCATGTATGTGATAAGGGATTAATATCCAGAATATATAAGGAACTTCTACAGCTCAACAACAACCCCCCCCCCAAAAAAAACCCTAGTAAGTAATTAGCAAAAGACTTGAATAGAGATTTCTCCAAAGGACACATACAAATGGCCAGTAAGCACATGAAAAGATGCTCAACATCACTAATCATTAGGGATATGCAAATCAAAACCACAATGAGATACAATTTCACACCTACCAGGATGGCTATTATTAAAGAGACAAAAACAAAAACCCCAGAAAGTAACTGTTGGTAAGAATGTGAAGAAACTGTGGAACTCTCATACAGTGCCAGTAGAAATATAAAATGGTGTAGCCACTGTGGAAAACAGTATGGTGGTCCCTCAAAAATTAAACATAGAATTACCATAGGATCCAGCAATTTCACTTTTAGGCATACCCAGAAAACTGAAAGCAGAGAACCGAACAATATTTGAACAGCAATGTTCACAACACTCAAAAGGTAGAAACGACCAAATATCCATCAATGAATGAATGGATATAAACAAAATATATTATACACACACACACACACACACACAAAATGGAATTATTAGCCTTAAAAATGAATGAAATTCTGATACATGTTACAGCAAAGATGAACCTTGAAAACATTATGCTAAGTGTAAAGCCAGATGCAAAAGGACAAATATAGGGTGTCCCAAAAAATATATACACTCACTTTGAATAATTATAAAGGCAGAGTTTATTAAAATACATTTCCTTTTCAAAATTGAGCTATCAGCTGTTCAAGTGGTCTTAGGTCACGATCCACAGGTTGAGAACCACTAGTAGGGTCACCTAAGACCATCGGAAAACACAGATATTTACATTACAATTCATAACAGTAGCAAAATTACCATTATGAAGTAGCAATGAAAATAATGTTATGGTTGGGGGTCACCACAACGTATTAAAGGGTCGCGGCATTAGGAAGGTTGAGAACCACTGCTCCAGACCCACTGAGTGGTCTAGCACTATCTCCAGAGCAGCATGCAGTTTTCCATACACACAAGTAATTACCAAATCAGTGTCATACCGTTCTGAGGTGTATGTGTTCATTATATAAATGCTGCAGGCCAGAAAAATGACCCTGGAGGTTAAACTTTTTGAGATGACGTTTGGAATAAATGGATGGGGCAAGTTTTGGGGAAAGAAAGATGGGAGAATAAAGTAGGAAATGGGCCGAGTTCCAGTAACTTACCTGCTAAATCTGTAGATAAGTGGGAATGTTGTGGGAGGGAGACACAAAAACCCCCTTCTTTGGCCTCACCAATTATGTCCATTCCCAGGTTGAGATCAGGGGTCTCAAGATATGTCCCTACCTCCTAATTAGAGCTATCACCTAGACAACAGATATCCGATATTTTCATCTCCTGTGATTTTGTCAGGTCCCCGAGAACCTCCCATGTGGAGGTTGTCAAAGAAATTTCTGCAAATGAGGCACTAACAATGACAGCCTGACAACGGACTCCTAAGTCATGATGTTGAGCAAAACATTTACTCAGAGAAAATGGCCTGCAAACTGAAGGGTCCTGGGTTCGATTCCAGTCAAGGGCACGTACATCAGTTGCAGGCTCAATCCCTGGCCCTTGTTGGGGCGCATGCAGGAGGCAACCAATCAATGTGTCTCTTTTATATGGCTGTTTCTCTCTGTCTCTCCCCCTCCCTTCCACTCTCTCTAGAAATCAATGGAAAAATATCCTCTGGTGAGGATTGAAAAAAAAAAGAAAGAACTTATACTTTACCTCCCTGAGCCTCGTTTTCCTCATTTACAGGTACCTCATTTTACTGCACTTTGCTTAAGCCCACTTCACAGGTGCTGCATTTTTTACAAACTGAAGGCAAAACCCTCCATGAGCAAGAAGATTATATGACTCGCTTTATTGCAATACTTGCTTTATTGTGGTGGTCTGGAGCCAAACTCACAAATAAATAAATAAACAAATAAATAAATAAACATTTATTAAAGTGTTAAAACAAAACAACAACAAACAAACAAAAATACAGTGTTAGAACATACAAGACATGGTCTGGAATCCAGGTTTTGTTTCCTCTTTTAATTTTGTCTAACGTTATTAAATATTTCAATCATAGAGAAGATTACAGAAAAAAAAATAACAGATGTCTGGCAGATCATTTGTTTTAACTCACTATGATTTTCCACTGAAAATGAAAATACCACAATGTATCCAGGCCCCAAATAATACTGGCACTGACATGCCTCCTGAGGGTTATTCCCAGGCACACATCCTGAAGTGAAATTGCTGGACACAGGTATGATAATCTTCCCATCCCAAGCTGCTTTCCAGAGCCGTGAATCATTTTCTTTTGTACCAAACATTGTGGGAGCATTCTCACTTACCAACACTAGGTGTCAGGCATTTTAATTTTTTTGCCAACGCTATGGATAGGAAATGGTATCTCATTGTTTTAACTTACATATCCTTAATTATTAAATTACTCCAGTTCTCAATCCTTTGCCAGTTACATGTACTGCAAATATCTTCTCAAAAGTCTATTACTTGCCTTTTAACTTTGTCTATAGTGAACTACAACCATCTTTAAAATAAAAATTATATTACCTCATATGATAATACACCTGCAAGCTCCTAGTCAAACTAGATACCCAATAAATGTGAGTTTCCTCCATTTCCCCACAACTAATAACCTTAAGAAGTTCATAACTGAGTAATAGAGGGGTGATTAAAAACATTGGTTCTGAAGTTGAACAGATTTGGTTTGAATCCCAAATTTATATTTAGCTCTACGACCTCAGTCTACCTTGCTTAAACTTTTTTATTCTCAATTTCCTCATTTGTCGAAGTTAGTATTTAACTCACAGTTACTATGAAGTATAAAGTATTTAGTCTAGTGGCTGGCAAACACAAAGTTCTCAACATATGGTAACTGCTATCACCATCATCATTAGTAGGAGAGATATACAATATATACAAGTAACTATAATATAGAGCAAACCATCACAAAAATCCTCTATGAGGAAAACAGTAATCCAATGCTATCAGAATGCAGAAATGAGAGTGATAATGTCCAGCCGGGGGCCAGAGGAAAATGAGGGCAGCTTCACATAGGAAATGGCATTCAAATGGACCATGGAGGAAGTTAGAAATGGAGGACATTCCGGCAAACAAACAGAGGCATGGAGAATACATATGTATCTCCTGTCTGCCAAGCTACAGGAACAACTGAATGGTCAGGCTCAGAAAGGGAACATTCCTTTTTCAGGTTAGCAGAACATTTTCAGGTTCTCAGTGCATATATTCTATTCTATGTACTAAAAGGTAACCCATGACTTCATTAGTATTCTGAGTAAAAATATGGAATACTATCACTCTGGAATAAAATTGGGTGCATAAGGATCAGTGGAATATCCAGAGAAAGGTGTGTTGGGAGAACAGGAGATAGCACATGTGACTGGTGTAGAGAAAGCAAACATGCAGATGCTAAATGAGTGACAGGGTAGGGGCCTGATCCTCAGGAGAGCCAGGGTAGGTGGCTGCTCACTTTCTGCCTTTCTGGGGATCAGCAAGGTATGACTTTCTTTCTTAAGCAGGCTCTGTTCTGAAATCTGACCCAGAAAAAGCACAGCCTTTTCTCATTGCGTTTTCTTATATAGGCATTGTCAGCCTAACTTTTTTTTAATGAAACAAATTCCATTATGTTTTATCTTGAACAAAATGTGGTCCAGTTATTATCTACTTTTTATCTTCTTATAATGTAAGATAGCATTTGACTGTACTGGAATAAACTAGAATATCTATTATTATATCTTTCATATTCAATCTTTTTTTCTTTCTAAATTTATAGCACACAATCAATCTATATATATAAAAGCCAAGCGACTGGAATGTCAGAACAACCGGAATGATCGGGACAACCAGTCGCTATGAAGTGCACTGCGGTGGCCAACCAGCCTGATCGGGCCCTGATTGGCACCCCAACCGCCCACGGCCCCTCCCCCAATTGGGGGTGGGGCCAACTAGCCAACCTTCCAAAGCCCCTCTCTGCGTCCAGCCCCGGCACCCATCGCTTCCCGCACCTCGATCAGGGGTGGGGCCAGCCAGCCAACCTCCCGCAGTCCCTCCCCCTGGCCGGTCCCAGCACCCATCAGTCCCCCCACCCAGATCAGGGCCACCTGGACCCCACCCATGCATGAATTCGTGCACCAGGCCTCATATATATAAAAGCCTAAGCAATCGAATGACCAAATGACCAGTCAATGGGTCGCTATGATGCGCACTGACCACCAGGGGACAGACGCTCAATGCACAGGATCAGGCTCCCTCCTGTATGGACCGGGCCTGTGGGAATCAGGCTCCCTCATGTCTGGATCGGGCCTGGGGGGATCGGGCTCCCTCCTGTCTGGATCGGGCCTGTGGGGATTCAAGCCGAAACTGGCTATCTGACATCCCCCGAGGGGTCCTGGATTGCAAGAGGGTGCAGGCCAGGCCAAGGGACCCCACCCGTGCATGAATCCATGCACTGAGCCTCTAGTTACTTTATAAATTATTAGGCCTGACATTATTGTTTTCTTAATAGATTATAATTTATTTACTCATGAGACAACAGACCTACCATCAGATCTAGCTGTAAACTTTGTCTATCACAACCAAGTATCTGAAGTTAGCAAAATCCAGGTTTGAGCATGGCGAAATATTTTTTTCTCAAATAGAAAATGGTGAACAGCTCTATATATAAAACCAGAAATGAACCATAGTGGCAGGGAAATTCCAATTGATCAAATCCAGCAGAATCCTCAGCATTTCTAAAGGAAAAAGCTACATTTCCCCACTTTTTCCAAAATTTATCTGCTTGTGCTGATTACCATGTGTGCACAGATGTAGCTAAAATGATCATTATGGGACCAACAGTTCTTTTGTTTGCCTCTGGCATAAGTAAATAAACAGCAGGTGTAGTCACCACTAAATAAGTCTTACATGCTTGCCAATTCCTGAAATACAACAGAATGAAAAACAGTGAGAAGAATTCTTGGTGTTTATTAGAATCGGAGCTAAACCACTTGCATCCACACAAATAAGGACAGAAGAGATCCATCCTATGGTTGGCCACAAACAGCAGACCGTGAATCTGGGATCACAACCCAGAATTCATCTGTCACTGAATGAGGTTGGTGCCTTCTTCTCTATATTATGTCTCTATAACAACAGCATAACCTCAAAATGGTTAAGGTTCTATCTTTTTTTTTTCTGTTGTTAATCTTCATCTGAGGATATTTTTTTCCATTGATTTTTTTTTTTTTTTAGAGAGAGTGGAAGGGAGGGTAGGGAAGGGAAGAGAAAGAAACATCGATGTGAGAGAGATACTTTGAATGATTGCCTCCTGTATTCGCCCCCACCAGGGCTGGGGATCAAACTTGTACCCCAGTACGTGCCCTTGACCGGGAAGCGAACTGTTGACCCTTTGATGTGCAGGCTGACACTCTAACTACTGAGCTACACCAGCCAGGACAAGGTTCTATCCTTTAAAAACCACTTGCTAACACACACACACACACACACACACACACACACACACACACACACACACACCACTTTCTACTTTTCACCTGGGTGTCCTGTATGCACAGCATAAACCTCCATTTATTTACAAAATGATGATTACTTCCTTCTTTCAGAGCAAAACCAAAACCAAAAGCCAAACCCACAGAAAACCAAAACCCACAGTTTAAATTATTTTCCATATGAAGTTCCTCTCTTTATGTCATATGGTAATACTTTGAAAAGAATTAAGATGCTTATTCTTTTGCTTTTCTGAATGCATAACCTTCACTCTATCTAGCTCACAGCATCCATCTGCTTGGGGAGAGATTAGATTTATTAGAGGAGGAATATAAATAGGAAAAAAGAAGTGACATTTGGCTTTTGATATGCAAAACATTATGGAGTATGTTGGTCAGCTTTGCAGCAGTATGAAATAACCCCTAAATCTCAGTGATTTTTAGTAACAAAATTTTACTTCCGACTCACACTAGGGTTTGGCTGCAGGTCACTGTGAGCTTGGCTGCTGCTCACACGTCTTTTCTCTCACCCAGGATGAAGAAGAGGCCCCCATTTTGGCCATGCCGCTCTCATGGCAGAAGGAACAGAGCAAGAGGACTGGTAGAAACCTGCCCTGACTCTCAAAGCTTTTGCTCAGATGTAGCCTATATCTCATCCAATTACATGCCATTGGCCAAAGAAGCCACATGTCTGAACCCCTCATCAAGGGGCAAGCGGGTGCACTCCCCTCACAGGAGGTGCTGCAAGTCACCTGGCAACAGGAGGCAGAAGGAACATCTGCAGACAACAGTATCATCTATGACAGTAGCCTTGTCCGCCAAGGAGTCTTAGGGGAGGAGTTCCCCAAATCCTTTACTTCTCCCTTTGTTCTATCTACTAACAAACTTACACAAAAGGGAGTGTAGAGAAGCTATTCCATTCACCTGGTCAGCCGCACTAGGCCTATGGAAGGAAGAGGATGTAGTGTAAGAGAGAGCCTTGTTCTTCAGACTCTGGGAGATGGGGGGGAAGGGCAGCAAAGCAGCCCAGGTTCCTCAGCCTGCAGAGAGATTGGTGTGGCAAATAAGTGAGGATGGAACCAAAGGCTGAGGGCCTGCGCTCTCTTCCTGTCTGTTTGGGACTCTAGGATAAGATCGGTTCTCAGGTGGCCTCCACCACCACATGCGCACAGAAGAAGGGCTGGCGGAGAAGAGCCTGCGGTTGAGGTTTCGAGAGCTCCCACAGTTCCCATAAGACATGGGCACTGGGAGATTTCAAAGGGGTGACGTGGACGGCAGATGCATGGGGCAGACGCTCTGGGTTGGCTTCCAGTAGAAGCCAAAGTGAGGCCCAGTTGGTCAGAGTGCTACTGGGTTCTAATCAAGCAACCCACAGCCACACATTTCAACCACGCACCGCAGCAGAGCAGTCGGCACTCAGGTGGATGGAGGGTGTCTGTCATTTATGACACTATCTCAAGGGCTGATTGAATTATTGTGGCAGTTTAAGCTTTAAACCAGATTAGATACCTAGGTAATTTGTCTCCCCTGCTAATCAAAAGGCTTCTTGGGATTATAACTTCTTTAAGACTATGTCTTATTCATTTTCTCCATTCTCTGGCCTCTTGTGATGAACGAATAAATGGAGGAACGAGTCACGAAGTACTCTGCCGTGATGGCCTTGATCTCTCAGGGAGACTTGAACATGGGAAACCAACAGAAAGGTGGATAGCTGATGTCTGCTTTAAGTGTGTACTTCCCAAAAAGAATCCCTGGCATAATTTTAGAGAGACTAAAAGAGAAGGAACATGTGTGATCATTACAACACTGATGTTTTAAAATTAAATGAAGTTGATTTTTGTTGAACTGGGGGGCCAGGGGAGAAGCACAGGGGAAAACAGTGCTATAAGATGATTTGCATAATGAAATACTACACCCAGAGACAGGGTCTGAAAAAGAGTAGAATCAGAAAGCCACCTCACTCTGTCTCTACTATTTGTTTATTTTTATATTTACTTCTTCTGGGGCAACTGTATACGGCATAACTGAAAACACCTGGTGTTACTGCTATGATTTATTCTGTAATTTGGCACCACTTTGTGGGAATGCTTAGTGTGTTAATGACTCCAAAGCCCTGGATGAACGAAGCAAACACGGATTGGCTCAGTAAAATTTCAAGCTCCCTGTAAGCTTCATTCTCAAGCTTTGTGGTAACAAAACCCGATGCTGGGGAAAAGCAAGCATGTTTCACTTTCAAAATCTAGCTAAATGCTATCATCACAGGAAACTCTTCCGGTTAGCAAATCTCAGTGGCACCATGAACCCCACTCCATTCCCAAAACAAGAGAAGGTGAAGGAGGCAGGTAGCAACAGGTTGTCATGTTTTGACTGATGGAAAGTCTGAGGGAGATCCTGCAGTCTTCTGTCTCACTCTGACTTGAGGTTACAGGGAAGGGAAGAGGGAGAAGTGCTGGACCAGGAATTCTGGAGAGAAAAAAAAAAAGATGCAAAGTCTGAGACAGGTGGGAGGGAGAAGAATGGTCAGGAATGAAATAGGGCTACATCTATTCATTCTCTGTTAAAATGGTAAAATGTTCTTGCTTTAGCAGCAGGTTATTTTAAAGTTCTGACAAAGAAAGCATTCTTATGACAAGTTTTCCAAAAGAGGCCAGTATAAAAGGTGAAGAAAGGAGAAGCCCCGAAGTGTGCAGGAGGACTGTTAGTTTGATGGAATGTCCTAACAGAAGTCCTGGCAGAGTGATTAACACCCACGTGCTGACACCCTCGTGCTCTGGGCTCCCGCCCGCCTGGTGGACAGGGGCTGCACACTCAGCAACCTGCCCTGGCTGACAAAAGCAATGATACTAGGTTGTGTCCATGAAGGTTGTCTTTGAATTCCTTAAAACGAGCAAAAATATAAAGTTCTGTTCAAGGCCCCCTTCCACAGAGGAGGAGGGGAGGAAACTGGGTGTTATAGCTAGTCCATCATTTCTCTTCACAGATTTTCATACATATAAACACAAAATTGATAATGTTAATGCTCTTTTGTTCTATTTTGTGTACTACGGTATTTGGTGGCTATTTCTATGGTATTCCCCTACTGCCTTACACCTTCACCTGCCTTAACTTTAAGCTTACCTGCATGTTACAAAGACATTAGAGAAACTAATGGCATCTTTCTTTCTTTCTTTTTTCTTGAATGTTCCTCTGCCCCTATTCTACAGATTATATGGCCAGAAGCAGGCCACACTGTCTCTGGGAAGCCTTTTAATATTCCAGCTGGCCACAAAATAGATCATTAAGCTTTTCCAACTGATGATAAAAGACAAATTCTCTTTTATGAAGAGACTCAATAAGTATCACAAATGATACTTCTCACATGAGCCTCTTTCTCAATATGGCATGCGTGAGCTCCACGCTTAATATTTTCATGTATTATAATTTGCATTGTGTATATTCAATCGAGGCTTCCATTATCCCATTATTTCTATTTGCTTTGTAAGACTTTTCTCTCAGAAAACTACACAATTTTAATATTTAAAAAATGATTTTAGTTCTGAGTTAATTTCAAAAGGGGAAAAAGGCAATCCTATATCATAAAAGCCTAATATGCAATTTGTCCCCTTGACCAGGAGTTTGACCAGGGTTGGGGCTGGCCGGCCAACCACCTGCGGCCCCTCCCCCTAGCCGGTGGTGGCAGGAGGCCAGGGGAAGGGAGGCCCTCCCAGCCGGCAGTGGCTGCTAGGAACCCTACCCATGCACAAATTTCATGCACTGGGCCTCTAGTAGAATATAATGATGAAGATCACAGGCATTGCAGTCAAACTCCTTGGGTTCAAATTTTGGCTCTGCCGTTAACTGGTTTGAGCAAGTTATTTAATCTTTCTAAACCTGGCTTCTTCTATAATATGGAAGTAAATAGTTTGTCCCTAAGGATTTGTAATAATTAAGCTCATTTGTATTTAGGGCTTAGAACAGTGTCTGGTATCTACTAAGTGTTCAGTAAATGATGACCATGATTCATTCTTACATATTTGATCTGGAGTATAAATTTTCCTATGCAGCACTTATACAGGGAAAAGAAGTAGGCCACAGATATAGCATATTTAATACTGGTGGTCAGAAAGATACCAGGAGTTTGCCTGGTCACATGGAGTTCTGGAACTTAGTCAGACTGCAGACTTGTTTACTCTTGTTTCCTTGGCAATAGTCCGGGCATGAAAAAGATCCCGATTTTGATAATCAAAAGTCAATGAAAAATATACTCTTCAGGCAGGTGTCTAATTGAATCTGCTCTACTAGAAAAGTACAGTTATATGATTTACCACAGTAGAACCTTAAAAGGTCACCCATCATGCAGGGGTGGATACTGTTCATTCATCCCTGCTTTCTCAGCAAGGTAATTTATTTTTTTAGGTCTTTTAGTTAGAATTATCTGACTACTTATATGCCTTGTGGCCTTGACCAAATATTGCCTGTGTATTTTCCCTAAAGGCCTACTTGGCCTACACTAAAGTTGACAGACTTCTAAAGACTGGTAAATGGAGTTCAGTTCCTCTCATTTGCCACCTGCACTAGCAGCAGTTATTTTTGCAATAAGGGATTATAGAAACAAAGCAAAGTTCCCTTTCATACTCTGTGGGAGTTAATGGGCTTAGGTGCCTTCTATCTCAGGAAAATATTTCCCCTTTACTTAGCACTGTTTGGGGCAGAGAGGTGTGGCTTGCTTCCTTCCCTGTCCCTCCACCCCTACCCCAACCTCCACACTGAATCCTTGGTGACTTTAACTACTTTCAAGTTTAGCTCTCTCTCCAGCCTTTGGAATAGTCTTTGGAGGTGAGGGGAAGAGGGGATTTAAGAAGTCCTAGTACAATACTGCTAAGTTCTGTATCAGGCTCAGTTTAGCTCTAACCTACCAACTGGTTGCTTGTAACTAGGAGTCCATTTTCCCTGCACTCAGGTAAGAGAACTGAATTTCTACCTTGTTTCCTTCTATACTATCCCCTCTCTTGGTTTTTAAGGCCCTCTGTTGGTTTATCAAGATGCTATTAATTCTTGTTAGAATCCCCCTATTGTCCATTTCCATATTTACTGAAGACCTTGTCCTACATATAGAATTGCTGAGTTCCTACCAGCACATGCAACAGGTTCAGACTTTAGTCCAAAAGCCAAAGAGCCTGCAACCATGTTGTTAACTCTGGGCTGGCAGAGATAAAATACATGGTGCCCACACCCGGAGGACCCTCTGCATAAATCTACGGTTTAACATTTTTGTTGTCTTGCCAGGTCATGCTGACAAAAGGCCATATAGAGTCTTAAAGGATCTACAACCACTAAGCAATGAAATCGACCTTGGAACAGGTCGTATACCACTTATGCTTGGTCCGAGTTCAAGTTTTGAACACCTCTACATTTGGAGCATTATCCTAAGTGCTGCACTGATGGGGTAAAGAAGCATTCCCCCTCCCCCCAGACTCTGCATGTGCATGACTAGCTGTGAGCTGAGCACACAGTATCCTGGTTGACTGCGACTTTGTCGTTTGCTAGAATGCCTTTTGCCAAATTCTTCTGGCACGTGTTTGAAGGTGTCACAATGTGTTTTACATCCTAAACACTATTTGATTTTTCTTGTCTGATGAATGTCTGTTGATTATCATCAGCCTACTAGTATTAGTGTATTACAGAATAACAGCATTTGGAGACACGTTGGGATTCACACTGTGATGTGCAGTTATGTGGATGCTTCCCTTGTTAGAGGTTCATGCCTGACTATAGTCTTTAACTCAATGCCAATTAAACAACGTTGATCCTATTTTTTAAAATCTCTATTTTCTGTTTATATAGCGCATAAAACCTGGGCTGTTTCTGAGGCATGTCAAAAAGGTGATGTCAGTCTGGTGTTGTTTTTTTATTTTTTAATTCATCAGCTGAGAGGCTTTTATTCTGTCCTACAGCCAACTAAATAGAATGACTCAAAAATGTCATTGGCGTGTCCCTGACAGATCTTCTCTGTAGTAAACCCTCTCTAAAGGCACCACTTGGATGAACTAAATGAGAAATGTATGCTGACCTAAGAGAAGCCTCTGGCCAGAGAAACTGCGCCACTTGTCACAAAAATTAAAGGAATTGCTCCTAATACAGTATTGCCTATAGCAAGTAGTCAGAGAGCAATTGTCAACAGGATTAGAACAACAGAAATGCCTTCCTCCAAACTCTGATGCTTGTTTCAGACATCATAACCCTTGAACTAGTGTGAGAGGAAGAGGGGTCCTTTCTCCTGAACAAGGCTAACCTCATTGTTCTGTCTCTTCCAGAACTAAGTTCTATTAACCAGTCCCACTCTTCCTATCAGTTATACACCCACTCAACATTTTCCTATCCTATTTAATAAAGAGCTAATATGCTAATTAGACCAAACAGCCGAACGACCTTCTGGATGTCCTTCCAGATGAAGCCGGGGCTGCGAGGGCCGGCCAAGGCAGCCAGGGCTGCGAGAGCCAAGCCCCTTGCACGAATTTCATGCATCAGGCCTCTAGTCTTTATATAAAAAACACAACCCCTAAATCCCAAAACTCCATGTATCCTGTGTCCTTTCTAAGTTACAAGTTACTCTCTCCCTGTCTTTGAAGACATGGAGAGCAGTGGTTAGACTGTGGGCCTTTAGAGCCGACCTGCCTGGGCTCAAGTCCTTGTACCCACATGGTTGAGTGACTGTGCTAGTTACTTAACCTCTCTGGACCACAATTTCCTCATCAATAAAATGGGAATGGTCATCATGCTTCATAGCTATTAACAGAATTAAACAAGATAACACATGTTAAGCCTGTAGAACAAAAATTAAACTCTGAGGTTTATATATTTGTGTACCCAGTAGTTGTAGATTCTCTTGGATTTTTTTTTTTTTAGTAGACAAATAAATCATATTGTCTGTAAGTAATGACATTACTCTTGTTTCTTTCTAAGCCTTACACTTTTTGTTCGTTTTATACATGGGATCCTAGTCCAAAGCAGTGCTGGTCAGCATCCTTATCTTCTTCCTGACTCTTCCATTCACACTTCCATTTCAACAGGCCCTTGCCCCACCATGTCACTATCAAAGGCCATGGAGGACCTCCTGTTGTTAAATCCAACAGGCACATGTTAATCACATTCCTTGTTAGGTATCATTCAACATTAACGATTGCAGTTTTTATTTTTTTAACTCTTGCTCCCTTTGCTTCCCAGTAGCACCTGCCCTATGTTCTGTCTCAGACTCCTTTGATGACTACACTTTCTCTGAGTGCCTCCTAAATATAACCTTGACACATACTTTATTTAACTCACACTACAAACCAGATTTGGAAAGAAAAATAAACTTCCTTTATACTATTTAGAACTAATTTGATTTTCCTCCCAAACCTACTCTTACTGGTTAGCAGGTAAAACATAGCTTAATATCTAATCCAGTTGAAAGTGTAGACTTACTAATAACTTACAAAGCTCTGTTAGCAAGAGATCAGTCTCTCCTGGATCACTTAGTCAGGTGTGTCTGGGAAGTCATCCATTCTCCTCCAAAATGATTACAAGTGGCATTACTGACTAATGAGCAAATTCCATCATTTTTCCTAGACATTTTTTAAATTTGACCTTAGATTTTTAGACATGGCATTTATGGCAAGGACTCATTTTCCTGTCATGTTGTCTTTTCTGATATAAGAGAAATGGCTAATAAGTTATGACAGATGCAATTCCCCCTCTGGTATATCTTGTATTCTAACTACGCTCAAATGAGTCAGACCAAAGGGCTGTTCACCCCACATCAACCATAGTTAAAACAATTTAAATAGGCAAAAAGAGAATGGGAAAGGGGAATAAAAAGTTGACTATGCTTATGTACATATTTATATATATATATATGTATGTATGTCCTTTAAGCTCAACATGGGAGACAATAGTAATAAAGAAATATCAGTGACAATAGTAATAAAGACTATTCTTCAATGGACAGTAATATGAAAGGAGGAGAAACAAAATGGAGATAGGAATGGTTAGAGCATTCAGAGTGCAAGAAAAGGGCATAAGGACAAGAACAGAAAGGAGAAATGTAGTATTTGTCATCCACTCTCTTTGATATATGAATACAATGCTGTTATATCCTGAAAATGAGAACAGCTGGCTTGAACATCAGGTCAAAGCACTACTATTTCACCACTGGGAAAAGCAGTCATTCTTCAGCTCATGATCAGGGCTTGAACAGGGTCTGTTGCCATTTGTCACTCTGTCACAGAGAATTCAACAGAATTACTCCATTTCCTTTTACCTACACCAGTATAATCTCTTTGCTACTATCATTATTCATAGCATTGTAATGTTACATTAAACTGTATCTCAGAACTCAGCTTTGTAGTAATCTCCTTGATTATTTTAGAAACACCCAATACCTAGCATAATGCCTTGCACAGAGTAGGCACTCAGTAAATAATTTCTGAATAAATGAATGGGTTCTCCTTTCATTTAAGAAAAGAGAGAGGTATTGTATTCTTCCCTTCTTCAATTTTCCCCCAAAAGAAAAGATTTTTCTATCTTTAGTTTAGCTTTGAATAGAGACCAAGTAGGAGTTAAGTCAAAGACAATGAAAAGGGGGGGGAAAAGCAATAAACAGATAAATAGCTACAAATGTATTAGGACATTATACTAAGAATGGAAGTATATAAATTACTCATTCAGTAGAAATAATTTTTTAAGATAAATGATGAAAAGTACTTCTTAACTTTTATTGCTCCAAGGACATTTCCATACAGCATACATTTCTATCTATTTATTTTAAAGGTTAAATTCAACATCCTATTGCCAAAGCCAATTCAAGGCAAACAAAAAAGTACAATGAGCCACACATGAATGGACTGGCTCAAGAGGCTAATATTAATTCAATTTCCAGTTTTCCTTCCTAGCAGCTTTCCTGGTCTTTGCTAGCTTAAGCTAACATAGATTCTGTTGGCTCTGGAACTGAAATACAATGTTGGCATAATTACTTTTCTAAGAATGGTCAGTAAAAATTTTCTAAGCAACTCCTAACCTTTACATATTTTTAGTGTTTGCAAATTCTTGGAAATAGCATAATGTAAAATGCAAATTCTTGGGAATAATACAATGTATACATTTAATACATTTGGAACTTGTATTAAGGTTAGCCAAATCCAATTTCCCTTAATTCTCAAATATCAAGAACTAGGGCATCCATGTCGTCCGAGAAAATATTACCCTGTAACTTTTCCACAGCAATATCAGTTGGAACCATGCTTAAGAAGATATTTATTCAGATTTTGCTATAGGTGTCTAGCATGCAAATACCATCTTTATTGTAAGGACAACCTTTTTGAGATATACTTTACATACTATAAAATCTTAAGTGTATAACTCAGAAGTTTTTCTATATATTCACAGGGTTGTCACCACAATCTAATTTTAGAACCTTTTTGTCTCCCCTAAAAGAAACCCGTATCCATTAACAGCTAATTCTCATTCCTCCCAACTGCTACCCGCACCCCTACTAACCCTGGCAACCACTAATATACTTTCTATCTTCTATGGATTTGCTTTTTTTTGACATTATATAAAGTGAATCATACTATATATGGCCTTTAGGCTCTGGTTTCTTTCACTTAGCATGTATTCAATTTTAATCCATGTTATAGTATGTATTAACACATTTTGTTTATCTATTTCTCAGTTGATAGACATTTGTGTTGTTCCCACCGTTAGGCTATTATAAATAATACTAGAGGCCTGGCGCACGAAATTCGTGCATGGGTACGGTCCCTAGGCCTGGCCTGCAATCAGGGCCATCTTCCCCAGCTGCCTGCAGCTGGCCCCGCCCCCTGCCACTACCCACCCCAGTTTCTCATTCGCCATTGGGTGATCAGAGCCTGCCAGCCGGGGCAAGAACCAAGAGGTCAGCCGTTTCACCTGCTTGCCAACCCCACCCCCGCCACAGGTTGCCCTCTGTGTGTGGGGCAACTGGTGGGCGGGGGCCTTGGCCTGGCACCTCCTGCATCCCCCAACCCCTATCCCCGGTTCTCTGTTCGCCATTGGGCGATCAGAGCCTGCTGGCAGGGGAAAGGGACCAAGAAGTGGTCAGTGAGCCTCATAGTGACTGGTTGAGCGGTCGTTCTGGTCATTCCGCCATTAGGGTCAATTTGCATATTACCTTTTATTATATAGGATTGACATGGACATTTGTATACAAGTTTTTGTGTAGACATATGGTTTCATTTCTCTTGGGTATATACCTGGGACTGGTATTGCTGGATCATATGGTAATTCTATATACTATATTTAACATTTTGAGCAACTGGCAGACTATTTTCCAAAGTGACATCATTTTATATTCTCACCAACAGTATATGAGAATTTGAGTTTTCACAAGGCTTGTATTGTTTTTTAAAATTGTACCTACCCTGGTGTGGAGTGGTATTTCATTGTACTTTTGATTTGATTTTAATTTTCCTAACAGCTAGTAGTTGAACATCTTTTCATGTGCTTTTTGGCCATTTGTATATCTTTTATTTTTTAAACCTTTATTGTTGAAAGTATTACATATGAACCCTTTTATTCACCACTGACCCCTTCTAGCCTGCCCCCACCATCCACCCCAGGCCTTCACCACACTACTCTCAGTACCCATGGCTTATGCATATATGCAAAAAGTTTTTTGGTTGATCTCTTCCCACCCACTCACACCTGTTTCCCTCTGAGATTTGTTAGTCTGTTCCATGCTCCTATGTCTCTGTATTTTGTTCATTAGATTCCATATATAAGTGAGATCATGTGACACTTGTCTTTCTCTGACTGGTTTATTTTGCTTAGCATAATACTCTTCAGGTTCCTCCATGCTGTCTCAATGGCTTAGTTGATAGACTAATATATACTTAACTGATAGACAGGTCCCTCCATTGTTAAGGGTAAAAGACCATTCCTTTTTACTGCTGCATAGTATTCCACGGTGTAAATGTGCCACAGTTTTTTTTAAATCCACTCATCTACTGATGGGCACTTGGGCTGTTTCCAGATCTTAGCTATTGTAAGATATGAACATAGGGGTGCATATATTCTTTCTGGTTGGTGTTTTGGGTTTCTTAGAATATATTCCTAGAAGTGAGATCAATGGGTCAAATGGCAGTTCCATATTTAATTTTTTGAGGAAACTCCATACTGTTTTCCATAGTGGCTGCACCACTCTGCATTCCCACCAGCAGTGTACTAGGGTTCCCTTTTCTCCACGGCCTCATCAGCACTATCATTTGATTTGTTGGTGGTAGCCATTCTGACAGGTGTGAGGTGATACCTCATTGTTGGTTTTAATTGGTATCTCTCTAATGATGAGTGACTTCGAGCATTTTTTCATATGTCCCTTGGCCGTCTGTATGTCCACTTTGGAGAAGTGTCTATTTAGGTCCTTGGCCCATTTTTTGATTGGATTGTTTGTCTTCCTTTTGTTAAGTTGTATGAGTTCCTTGTATATTTTGGATATTAACCCTTAAGCAGATGTATTTTTTTTTTTGCATGTGTCTGTCCAAACTTCCCAACAACATTTATTGACAAGACTGTCTTGATGCCATTGTTAAATATTAATTGAGTGTAATGGCTTGGGTAAATTTCTGGGATCTCTGTTCTGTTCCATTGATCTATATGCCTGTTCTTGTGCCAGTACCTGGCTGTTTTGATTAGTGTTTTGTAGTATAACTTGATGTCTGTTATTGTGATCCCTCCAACTTTGTTGTTCTTTTCAAGACTGCTGTGGATATTTGTTTCTTTTTGTGTTTTTTTTTTTTTTTTGGTTCCATGTAAAATTTTAGAGTATTTGTTGAAATATGCTGTTGGTATTTTAATAGGGATTGCATTAAATATATAGATTACTTTGGGTAGTATGGACATTTTAATGATGTTAATTCTTCTAATCCATGAACATGGTATATTATTCCACTTGTTTATATATTCCTCTATCTCTTTTTTCAACATTCTATAATTTGTAAGTCTAAGTCTTTTACTTCCTTAAGTTTATCCCTAAGTATTTTAATTTTTTTGTTGCAAAGGTAGATGGGATTATTTAGTTTCTATTTTTGAGAATTCATTATTGGTGTATAAAAATGCCACTAATTTCTGGGTGTTAATTTTGTATCCTGCTACATTGCTGAATTAACTTATTAAATCTAATAGTTTTTTTGGTGGAGTCTTTAGGGTGTTCTACGTACATATCATGTCATCTGTGAATAATGACAGTTTTACTTCCTCCTTTTCAGTTTGGATGCCTTTTATGTTTTCTTCTTGTCTAATTGCTGTGGCTAGGTTTTCAGCTGCTGTCTGTGGGAGCCCAGGCAATCCTTTTGCACCTCCATTCTTCCTACCAGTCTCTATGCAGTCTCCACTTTCAATCCTTGATTAACCAGGTTCTCTCCAGCTAGTTTTCAATTGATTATTCAGGATGGTTTTTTCTGTATTTTGGTTGTAATTCCACTTTGGTCCTGGGATAGTTCGGTGTAGCTTGCACTTACTCCACTGCCATTTTGGAACTCTTGCCATTTGTGTATCTTATTTGGAGAAATGTCTATTCAATCCTTTGCCCATTTTAAATTGTTTTATTACTATTATTACCAGAGGCCCAGTGCATGAAATTCGTGCAGGGGGAGGGGAGGTTCGTGTGTGTGTCCCTCAGCCCAGCCTGCATCCTCTCCAATCTGGGATCTCTCTCACAATCCAGGACTGCTGGTTCCCAGCCACTTGCCTGCCTGCCTGATTGCCCCTAACCGCTTCTGCCTGCCAGCCTGATCACCCCCTAACCACTCCACTGCCAGCCTGATCGACACCTGACTGTTCCCCTGCAGGCCCAATTGCCCCTAACTGCCCTCCCCTGCTGGCCTGGTCGCCCCTAACTGCCCCCCCCTGCAGGCCCGGTCGCTCCCAACTGCCCTCCCCTACCGGCCCAGTCACCCCTAACTGTCCTCCCTTGCAGGCCTGATTCCCCCCAAATGCCCTCCCCTGTAGGCCTGGTCACCCCCAACTGCCCTCCTCTGCTGGCCTGATCGCCCCTAACTGCCTTCCCCTGCAGGTCTGGTCCCCCTGCAACTGCCCTCCCCTGCAGGCCTGATTGCCCACAACTGCCCTCCCCTGCTGGCCATCTTGTGATGGCCATCTTGTGTCCACATGGGGGTGGCCATCTTTGAGCACATCAGGCGGCCATCTTGTGTGTTGGAGTGATGGTCAATTTGCATATTACCTCATTATTATATAGGATCATTATTATTGGGTTGTAAGAGCTCTTTATATATTCTGGATACAAACACCTATCAGTTATATGCAAATATTTGCAAATATTTTCTCCCATTATGTGGGATGTCTTTCTACTTTCTGTTTATGATATGCAGCACAAAAGTTTTTCATTTTGATGAAGTCTAAAGAGTATCTATTTTTAGTTTGTCACTTGTGGTTTTGGTATCATATCTATACTAGTTTTTTACTGTAGCTATATCCTCAGAAAGCCATTGCTAAGGCACTTTATAGTTCTTAGAAGGAAGACAGCATGAATTATTGCTATTGCCTATAGATTAAAAAGTTGGGTCATTTAAAAAACAAATAACAATAGTGCAATTGACAGAGAAATCCTCCAAAAATGGTCTAGATGTGCTATCAGCTACTTTTTAATAATCTATAGAAATAAGGAAGAGAACCTATGGACTTGAAATCCACAGATGATATGCAATATTTTATATATATATATATATATACACACACACACACACACACACACACACACACATGTGTGTGTGTGTGTGTGTGTGTGTGTGTATATTTTTTTTTTTTAAACCACTCTCACCAGATTCTTGACCAGAGTTGTTAAATAGTAGATGACTTGTTCGATGGAGGCTTTTTTTTTCTTCTCCCTAAATCTGTACCACCATCTGGTAAATATTTCCATATGCCTTAAAGTTGCCTAAAGAAGAAAGGCAAACAAAAGTACAAGTAGCCTGGATAAATCTCTAACTGGACAGTGAGCGCCTTAAAAAATAGATGATTCTTATGAAGAAATGACTGGCTTTCCTCCTTCATTCCATACTCTAGCCATTAGAAAGTCATTGTAAAAACCTTTATAGATAATAAATTTATAAGTAATGTATTTGTTGAGATGCAGAAATGGAAAGTGACAAAATCAAATGAACTGATTTATCAACTAGGCAAAAAAAGACATAGACATTAGTTTTGTATCACACCATAAGAAGCAATAGGTAGGACTTAAATGTCTTTCCTTTCCTACCATCTCTGCATTTACAAACACTTCATTCATTCAACAAATGTTATTTAACACCTATTGTGTATAATAGGTATGTAACTTAATAATACATAACCCCTGACTTAAGAGTCTGGAATTATTTAAGATCAAGTCAACATCCTATCCCCTTCATGAAGCCTTCCCAGGGTCCTCCAAATTGGAGTAATGTCCTCTGCTACTTATCTTGGATAGGACTTTATCAACACCTCTACTGGAAAGTTATAGTCCTCTACTTTCTGGCATAGTTGTTTATAAACATGGCTTGTCCAGCACTGAACTATAAACTTCTGTGAGCAGGACCTGTGTATAAGTCACCTTTCTGACCACCATATCATCCTGTACCTGAGGACAATACATTTTAGTTGAGTGAAAGAAGTTTTTAAAAGATCAAATTTAGAAATGTCAGTAGATTAATATACACCATCTTTCACAAAAAATTACATACATGAATTATTAATGCAGAAGCTTTATTACCTTAGTCTGGAATACCAGCTAGTCTAGTATCCATATAAATGGTTTCTTCTCCTCTTCAGCAGTATGCCAAAAAGGGGTGGTTACATTTTTTAGAATAAATCATCGTAAGTGAAAGAAACTCAAAACACTAGAAACAAAACAAAAATATTATGGGGAAGTTGTATTTGAAGGATATCTGATGATTTAAGAATATTTTTACTTTTTCCTAGAATTTAGAAAAATTTTCCTCAAATCTACCCCAAGTGGGCAACATACCATAAAGCAAACAATTAGATACTAAATTGACTATTTCTCATTGACTATGAAATTCCAGAGTCTTCTTTAATCCTTCCCTATCCTTCATCTAATTAACTTATATATTCAACCACCTTTATAAAATCATTTAAATAAATTTTTCCCAGTTTTAGAGATAAAGCAATTTCTTCTGTTATTATTAACACCTTATATTAGTATGGCACATTTGTCACCATTAATAAACCAACATTCATATATTATTTTTAAGTTAAATCCAAATTTTATTCACATGTCCTTAGTTTTAACCTAATGTCTGTTTTCTATTCCAGGATCCATCCAAGATATCACATTACATTTTGTAGTCATGTCTTCTTAGGCTCTTCTTTGCTGTAACTATTTTTTAGATTTTTCTTTTTTGAAATGATCTTGACAGTTTTGAAGAATATTGGTCAGGTATTTTGTAGACTGTCTCTCAGTTGCAATTTGTCTGAGGCCTTCCTCATGATTAATCTGGGTTATGGGTTTTGAGAGGAAGATGACAAGAAGTACAGTGCCATTCCTACCACATGACATCAAGGATACATGTTATGAACATCACTTGTCACTACTGACATCAATTTTCATCACTTGGCGAAGGTAATGTTTGTCAGTTTCTCCACAATAAAGTTACTCTCCCACCACCTTTCCATGCTGTACCCTTTGGAAGGAAGTTACTATGCACAGTGCATACTTAAGAAGTAGGGATTTATGTTCGACCTCCTTGAGGGCAAAGTAGCTACATAAATTATTTTGGAATTCTGCATGGGAGATTCGTCTGTTCATTCTCATGAGGCTTATCATGACAGAGCTGCCAGCTTGGAAATCCAGTCACTTTCCTTTGCTTCTCATAGCTTCTTGCTTCTCATCTCTTTTCCCTCACTTTCATTGTCCTGGGATTGTACCTCTAATAAAGCTTCACTTAATTCCTGTCCTAAGCTTTGGTTTCTAGCAAGTCAGGCTAAAAATGCAACAAGGCCAAAAAGAAGTAAAGGAAAGAACTTTGGATTAGTAATTGAGACACACTGATTCTAATCTTGCTATAACAGGTTCTATTAATTAGCTATTAACATTCTGAAATCTGTAAAGGGATAAGAGTTAGAGGAAGACAGACTAGTCTAAATGACTGCTGGGCTGCTTCCAGCTCCAATGTTTCATGATCCTCAGGAATTATTAGTATACAAGCCAATGCTTCAAATAACCCATTGACATGGGTCAATGGGAAAATCATGGAGCTGTATTATATCCCAATTCATCTGACCATAGCAATAGTTTGGATCAGCCTTATGTAATATAACTATAACTGAATCATGGGCAAAATTCTCTTGGCTCTGAAACAGGATCATTTTCATTACTATCAGCAGCCAGTGTTATTTGATATGTGACAGGATATTTTGCGACTTAACCAAATATCTCAAATTCAATAAAACCAGGCCACGGATGGACTAATGAGAGTTATAAGGCCACATCTGCTCTGGAAAAAGTGTAAGGGTATTTTTAAAAATCAGTACTATCAAGTGAAAGAAAGCTGTCACAAAAGACCACATATGTATGATTCCATTTACACGAAACGTCCAGCACAGGCTAATCTAGAGAGACAGAAAGGAGACTCCTGGTTGCCTAGAACTGGGCGTCAGGGAAATGGAAAGTGACTGCTATGGGCACAGTTTCTTTTGGGGATAATAAAAACGTTCTAAAATTAGATTATGGTAATAGTTGCGCAACTATGTGAATATACTAATAAACACTGAATTATATACTTTAAAAGTACAATATGTGAATCATATACAGTACTTTAAATAAATGTTATGTGAGTTATATCTCAATAAAGCTGTTTAAAAAGTAATGGGGCTGTTTTACTGTGGGGAGTAAACTGGCTCAGAGACAAAAATGTGTGAGAAACAAATCAGCATCTTCCTCTAAGGACAGATAATTGTAAAAGAACTTCTGTCTTTCAAAAAGGCTCTGGAAGAGGATGAACACAGTAACTTCATCTTGACAGTTTTGAGGAATGTTGATTTATGTTTGACACTAAATTCTCCCAAGTAGTAAAGAGCCAGACTTTTTTTTTTTTTAATTCTCACCCAAGGATATGTTTTTATTGATTTTCAGAGAGAGAGGAAGAGTGAGAGAGAGAAGCATCAATTGGTTGCCTCTGGTATGCACCCCAACTGGGGATCAAACTTGCAAACTAGGTATGTGCCCTGACTGGGAATTGAATCAGCCACCTTTTGGTGTACAGATGACACTCCAACCACCTGGCCAGGGCAAAGAGCCAGACTCTTTGGGGACAGACTATAGAAAGAAGTTGGGAATTTTTGCAATTGGCAGAGGAGTTTCGATGTGAGCAAGTGCAAGATGACACAAGTGCAAGGGACCCTCCACAAGCATCAGTCACAGACTACACAAGAGACCTGAGGGAACGAGTCGGTTATTCAATCCAACAGAATATTATTTACAAGGCACTGCTTTAACACATTAAGCACTCAGCCTGTTTTGTCTTCCCGATGGAAAGTATAGTGTCAGTCACCGGTGACTGATATGGCGCTTAACGTGTTAACAGCAGTAGTAAAAAGAGGACTACACAAATGCCATGAATAGATTCTCACTCTTTCCTCTACTTCACAGAGGCTGTAGTCTCAAAAAGAGGAACATGCACACTGCAAGGCCAGGTGAATAAATGCTATGACAGAGTCTGAATAGGTCCTAGAAGAGTAAAGGAAGGCTTCATAGAACAGATGGCATTTTCTCTGGACCTCAAACATTTGAGACTATCAATTCAATTAAATGCTGCCATATCCTGAGAATCAAACAAATAATAGGAACCAAAGAGGATAATAAATACAAACACTAAATTATTCTATCTTATTTAAAAGAGATACCCTTAGCATGAGTCACTACACTTCAGGAGAGGTAGAGTAATACTTCATTTATATGAAGACAAGTGTCCTGACATGTCCTTGGCTTCAAATTCAGAATACCTTTTTTCTTAAGGTTTATTTAAGGTTCAGAGTTAGCCCCTGAACACTTTGCTACAAGAACAGCCAAGAGCTGAAGGCTGATCAGATGGCTATTTGTAGGAAAAACCTTCCTCTGAATTGCTGACAATGTCTATGAGCACAAAGGAGAAGAGAAAAGAGAAGAAAAAGATAAGGGAAAGGGAGAGAGCTGTTGGACAGCAACAGAAACTAGAAGCAGAAGCAGCGACTGGAAACAATGACAGGGAAGGTGGCAAGATTGTTAAGTGGCAGACACTGGGACAGAAGAAAGCCAATTACAAAAGAGGGAGAAAAGAAACTTATTCGACAGTCTAAGCCAACAAAGAGTTAGAAGCTTCCCCCACCCCCACTACACACACAAAACAAACGAAAAAACAGCCCTTTAAGGCAGAGGAGAAAGAGAAAGGGAAGAGCGCCTAGGGATACAGGCGTCTACCCAGAAGCCTGCCAACTTGCAGTTGAAGGGACCCTGGGAGAAGGGGCTGACCACAGTGCAGAGCTATATCCAGTCACGAGCAGCATGACATTTCAGTTAAAGGAGGACCACATATATGACAATGGTCCCATAAGCTTATAATGGAGCTGAAAAATTCCTATTGCCTAGTGATGTCATAGCTTTCATAAGATTGTAGCACAACATGTCACATGCTTGTGGTGATGGCAGTGTAAACATACCTATTGTAGGATCCAAGCTATTGGCAGATGTTACTTACACTCACCTCCTCCCAGGACCAAACTGAAACTACAAGTGGAATTAAAATATAGACCAAGCAACCCGACTAGCTGAAGAACTTAAGACTAGCTGAAGAAAAGTCTTATAACCAAGGATATACAGAAGACACATTGAGACTGACAGGAAGGGTGGAGACGTGAAAAGGGCTGGCCCCACTCCCAAGGGTAGTAGCTGAGATTCTGGAGGGATATCTCAGCCGTGGAGGTTCCTCCTGAAGAAGCATGGGGTCTCGACCTTAAGCCAGGCTCCCCAGCCCAGAGCACCAGAGCCATAAGGAGGCACACACATAACACCTAACTGCGAAAATCAGAGGGAATTCTATCCACCAGGGAGAGATGGGAGTCTGCTAGACACACAGATACTCTCTTAAAGGGCCAATGCACAAAATCTCATTCACAGCCACTCACCATGGGCTCTGGTGGTGGGAGGGCAGAGTGGACTACAGTCGTGTGAGGAGAGACTGAGGTTTGTGACTCTGGGGAGAGAGCTAAAGGGACAGCCACCAGGATCCCTATGGTAAGTCCCTTTTCCAGACTCCAGACACCAACTTTCTGGGGTGGAGCATTCCCCTCCATACAGCATCAGCCTGGGGAAATGCAATTGCTCCAACACTCTGGACTCCCTCTGGCCCCACCCTGCAGAGCTGTGCCCTGCTGAGGAGTCAGCTGCCTGGGCCAAGGCAGACGAAGGGCATGTCAGTGACTGAGTTGTGTAGCAATGGGGCAGAGACCATTCCCCCCACTTTCCTGTGAACCTGACTGGTGCCCCACCACAGAAGATCCTCTAGACTGACCCTCAGTGCTCCTGGCAGCTCCACCCTCCCAGACTAGTGGCTTCTATGATTTTGCCTTTTCTAGAATTTCATATAAATTGAATAGTACAGTATATGGTCCTCTGTTTCTGGCTTCTTTCACTTAGCATAATGCCTTTGCAATTCATCTATACTGTTGCCCTATTAGAAGTCTCTTATTACTAAGTAGTATTCCATTACATGAATGTGCCACAGTTCACCTGCTGATTAACAATCATTTGGGATATTTCCACTTTAGAGCTATCATGAATAAAGCTGCTATTAACATTTGCACATGTCTTTATGTGGACATATGTTAAGAGTGAAACTACAGACTCATAGTCTTAGTGTATGTTTAACTTTATAAGAAACAGACTGTTTTCCAAAATAGATGTACCATACTGCATTCCTGCCAGTAATATATGATAATTATACTGTTTCCAGATTCTCAACATTTGATATCATAAATCTTTAATTATAGCCATTTTAGTTGGTATGCAGTGCTATGCCATTGTCATTTTAATTTGCATTTATCTGATGACTAATGATGTTGAGCATCTTTTCAAGTGGTTATTGGCCATTTGTATGTTTTCAATGGATGAAGTGTTTAAATCTTCTGCCTGTTTTAAAAATGGAGTTATATGTCTTAATGATTGTGACATTTAGATATTCTGGATATAGGTCCTTTATCAAGCATGCGTTTTGCAAATTTTTCTCTACCCATAATTTGTCTTTTCACTTTTTCTTCCTGCTCCTCCTCCTCCTTTTAGAAATGGTAAAGATTTGTTCAAGGGTCTTTTTAAAAAAATAAGTTTTTATTGATTTTTAGAAAGAGAGGAAGGGAGAGGGGTAGAGAGATAGACACACTGATGAGCAACATCACTGATCAGTTGTATTCTGGATGCCCCCTACTGGGGATCAAGCAAGCAACCTGGGCATGTGTTCTGACCAGAAATCAAACTGGTTCCTGAGTTGACACTCACCCACTGAGCCACATTTGCTGGGCAAGGGTCTTAAGAATTTGCAAACTGTGAACACAGTTAAGCAAAAACCCAGAAGTGTTCCAATGAACAAAAAAAAGTGAATTTTTTTTATAGTTAAAAGTACATTCTTGAGAATAATCTGTGCTGCATTCTTAGCCTTAGGAATGGTCCAGAATGGTTATCATTCAGATGTCAGGCAGACTGGATGATGGATGTCAGGTAGTCCAGAAGATGCACCAGGAGGTCTGGTCATGTCCAATGGTCTGGATAGTGGATGTCAGGTTAGTGTATATGTGAATCCTTCATGGAGTAACCAATCAGGTGGTCTGGAGATGTGTCCTTCAGGAAGTTATCAGAGGGTTATCTGGAGGTCTAGGGACAGGAAAGTTCAAAAAAGTTGCAAGGACAGTTAGAGAGAACAGTGTCTTTCTTCATGGCTCAGCCTTCATAACGTTAATAATTTTTTTTTTGTTAATAATTTTAGCAGCTTGGCTAAAGTGACTCCATTTTATATATTCCCTATCTTTGCTTTTTCCCTAGACCATATGTGGGGTACCCAATTAAGTGTCAGTACAGCACTAATTGCCATACACAATAATCACATTTAATATCAAGTCTTTCATTTTCTTAAATGTGTTTTAAAAGGCGAAAGTTATACATTTTGATTAAGTCTAACTTATCAATCTTTTCTTCCTAGTGTGTACCTTTTATTCCCTTTCAAAGAATTCTTTGCCTAATACAACATCATACAGATTTTCTACTATATTTTCTAGAAGTTTAGCTCTTACATTTAGGTCTATGGTCCATTTTAAGCTAATTTTTGTATAAATAGATAAAGGTTGAGGTTTTATACATTGCCCAGGAATATCCAACTATTCCTTTCTATCTTTGTTGAAAATAACTATGATTTGGATCCATTTCTGAACTCTATTCTGTTCCACTAATGTACATATCTATTTATCCTTAGGCCAAAACCATATCTTCTTGATTAACAGTAGCTTTATTTAAAAATTTAAAAGCAAGTCTGTAAGACCTCCAACTCTGTTGTTCTTTTTCAAAACTGTTTTGGCTATTCCAGGTTCTTTGTATTTCCATATGATTTTGAGTATTAGTTTGTCAGATTCTTTATCAAAAAGCCATTTAGGAAGAGTTTGTATAGAACTATAAAATTTATCAATATATCTATCTAAAACTAGTTTCTTTTTGGTTTCAAGATTTTTAACTATCAGTTAAATTTCTTTACCAGATATAGGACTACTCCAGTTATCTATTTCTGCCTGAATGAGATTTGGTTGCTATGTTTATCAAGAAATGTGTCATCTAAGTTGTCTAACTCATTGGCATAAAATGCAACTGTGAAGATGATCATGAGTAATTTTATCAAAGTAGTAAAAATAGTAACATAAAAAAAAAATAGCAACTTCACTTTGAAACAAATACATCTTCAGAACAGTAAGATGTGATAACAGAAACAGATGCAATTAAGAATATGATTAAAGTATGTGAGTATGCCAAGAATAATTATTTTAATTGTTACTTTTCAAATAATCAATGTAAAGATTTTTTAAAAATTTGATTTAATGTACATATGTATATGTACAGCATCAGCCAGAGGAAACACAATTGCTCCAACCCTCTGGACTCCCTTTGGTCCCACCCTGCAGAGCTTTGCCCTGCTGAGGAGTCAGCTGTAAGTCTGTAAGACCTCCAACTCTGTTGCTCTTTTTCAAAACTGTTTTGGCTATTCCAGCCAAAATAAATATGAAAAATTATTTTTTGTGAAATGGCTTTTAAACAGGCTATTTTATAGTTCATCTGTGTAATAAAACCACTTTTTAGTCAAGAAATATTTTGCAAATTATATATTTTATTCTTTAGATTCCACATGAGTAAGATTATGTGACACTTGTCTTTCTCTGACTGGCTTATTTTGCTTAGCATAATACTCCAGGTTTCTCCATGCTGTCTCAAAGGGTAAGAGATTCTTCTTTTTTTACTGCTGCATAGTATTCCATGGTGTAATTGTACCACAGCCTTTTTATCCACTCATTTACTGATGGGCACATGGGCTGTTTCCAGATGTTAGCTATTGCAAATAGTGCTGCTATGAACATAAGGTTGCTTATATTTTTTTAAATTGGTGTTTTGGGTTTCTTAGGATATATTCCTAAAAGGGGATCATTGGGTTAAATGGAAGCTCCATATTTAATATTTTTGAGAAAACTCCACACTGTTTTCCATAGTGGCTGCACCAGTCTACATTCCCACCAGCAGTGTACTAGGGTTCTCTTTTCTCCACATCCTCACCAGCACGTTTGTTGATTTATTGATGGCAGCCAATCTCGCAGGTGTTAAGTGATACCTCATTATGGTTTTAATTTGCATCTCTCTGATGATTTGTGACTTTGAGCATTTTTTCATATGTCTCTTGGCCATGTGTATGTCCATTTTGGAGAAGTGTCTATTTGTCCATTTTTTTTTTTGATTGGATTGTTTGTCTTCCTTTTGTTAAGTTGTATGAGTTCCTTATATATTTAGAATATTAACCCCTTATCCGATATATCATTGGCAAATATACTCAGAAAACTATAGGACATTGACAAAGAGATACAGGATGATATAAACAAGTGGAAGAATATACCATGTTCATGGACTGGGAGAATTAATATCATTAAAATGTCCATACTACCAAAACAATCTATAGATTCAATGCAATCCCTATTAAAATACCAATGGCATACTTCACAAAGCTAGAATATATACTCAAAAAATTTATATGGAACCATAAAAGACCCCAAATAGCCACAGCAATCTTGAGAAAGAAAAACAAAATTAGAGAGATCACAATACCAGATATCAAGTTATACCACAAAGCCAATGTAATCAAAACAGCCTGGTACTGGCAGAAGAACAGGCATATAGATCAATGGAACAGAACAGAGACCCCAGAAATTGACCCAGGCCATTATGCTCAATTAATATTTGACAAAGGAGGCAAAACCATACAATGGAGTAAAGATAGTCTCTTCAATAAATAGTAATGGGAAAATTGGACAGCTATAATTTCAAATAAAACAAGCATATTGAATAAAAAAATCCTACTTCACCCCATTCCCTCAATCTTAATCTTTTTCCAAGGTTAATCATAGTTGACTGCTTGGCGTATAACATTCCAAAACTTTCCTATTCAACTTCTATATATTAATTTGATCTTAAGAGAGAGAATACTGGACCTATTTCAGGTGCTTGCTCTTTTAAAAAAATATTTTTATTGATTTCAGAGAGGAAGAGAGAGGGAGAGAGAGATAGAAACATCAGTGATGAGAGAGAATCATCGATCAGCTTCCTTTTGCATGCCCCTTACTGGAGATCGAGCCCACAATCGTGGCATGTGCCCTGATCAGAAATTTAACTGTGACCTCCTGGTTCATAGGTTGACACTTAACCACTAAGCCTCACCACCTGGGTTGGGCCTTGCTCTTCCTACTTAACATTATATCATGAACATCTTTCCTTATCAGAACATATTTAATCTAGTTCATTCTTTTTATTAGCTACACTAGAGGCCCGGTGCACAAAATTCATGCATGGGGTGGGGGGTCCCTCAGCCCAGCCTGCACCCTCTCCAATCTGGGACCCTCTCACAATCCAGGACTGCTGACTCCCAACTACTTGCCTGCCTGCCTTCCTGATTGCCCCTAACCGCTTCTGCCTGCCAGCCTGATTGATGTCTAACTGCTCCCCTGCCAGCCTGTTTGCCCCCAACTTACCTCTTCTGCCAGCCTGGTCACCCCTAACTGCCCTCCCCTGCAGGCTTGATTGCCCCCAAATGCCCTCCCTTGCAGGCCTGGTCCCTCCCAACAGCCCTCCCCTGATGGCCATCTTGTGGTGGCCATCTTATGTCCACATGGGGGCAGGATCTTTGACTACATGGGGGCAGCCATCTTGTGTGTTGGAGTGATGGTCAATCTGCATATTACTCTTTTATTAGATAGGATAGAGGCCTGGTGCACAGGTGGGGACCAGCTGGTTTGCCTTGAAGGGTGTCCCGGATCAGCGTGGGGGTTCCCTTGGGGCGTGGGGCGGCCTGGGCGAGGGGCCTGTGGTGGTTTGCAGGCCGGCCACGCCCCCCGGTTACCCAAGCAGAGGCCCTAGTATCTGGAATTTATTTATCTTCTACAATTGAAACTTTGTAGCCTGGAGCAGAGCCAAGCCTCCTGCTTGTTCCGTGGCCACAGCCATTTCTGCTGGGATTAATTATCTTCTATAATTGAAACTTTGTAGCCTTAAGTAGAGGCCAAGGCAGGCCAGGGTGTGCGGAAAGCTTGGCTTCCTCCATTGCCAGGGAAACCCAAGCCTCCCTCCTGCTCTCTCGGTGGCGGCAGCCATCTTGGTTGGGGTTAATTTGCATACCTGCTCCTGATTGGCTAATGGGTGTGGCTTGTGGTGTAGCAGAGTGATGGTTAATTTGCATATTACCCTTTTATTAGATAGGATAGTATTCCATTGCAAGCAAACTCATAATGTATTTTTTCATTTTCTCATTTTTTTAAAAATAAATCCTTATTGTTCAGATTATTACAGTTATTCCTCTTCCCCCCCCCCCCAATAGCTCCCCTCCACCCGGTTCCCACTCCACCCTCTGCCCTTACACCCCATCCTCACCATAGGTGTATGATTTTTGTCCAGTCTCTTCCTGCACTCCCACACCCCCTTTCCCCTGAGAATTGTCAGTCCACTCCCTTTCTATGCCCCTGATTCTATTATATTCACCAGTTTATTCTGTTCGTCAGATTTTTTCTTCATTTGATTTTTATTTTCACTTGTTAATAGATATGTATTTGTTGTCACTTTGGTGTTCATAATTTTTATCTTTATCTTTTCCTTCTTCCTCTTCTTAAAGAATATCCTTCAGCATTTCATATAATACTGGTTTGGTGCTGATGAACTCTTTTAGCTTTTTCTTATATGTGAAGCTCTTTATCTGACCTTCAATTCTAAATGATAGCTTTGCTGGGTAAAGTAATCTTGGTTGTAGGTTCTTGCTATTCATCACTTTGAATATTTCTTGCCACTTCCTTCTGGCCTGCATCGTTTCTGTTGAGAAATCAGCTGACAGTTATATGGGTGCTCCTTTGTAGTAACTAACTGTTTTTCTCTTGCTGCTTTTAATATTCTCTCTTTGTCTTTTGCCCTTGGCATTTTAATTATGTGTCTTGGTGTGGTCCTCTTTGGATTCCTTTTGTTTGGGATTCTGTGCACTTCCTGGACTTGTAAGTCTATTTCTTTCACCAGGTGGGGGAAGTTTTCAGTCATTATTTCTTCAAATAGGTTTTCAGTATCTTGCTCTCTCTCTTCTTCTGGCACCTCCATAATTCTGATGTTGGTATGCTTAAAGTTGTCCCAGAGGCTCCTTACACTATCTTCATATTTTTGGATTATTTTTTCTTTTCCAGTTGGGCATTTTTTGCTTCTTTGCATTTCAAATCTTTGACTTGATTCTTGGGATCCTCCAGTCTGCTGTTGGATCTCTGTATATTATTCTTTATTTCAGTCAGTGTATGCTTAATTTCTAGTTGGTCCTTTTTCATATCCTTGAGGGTCTCACTATATTTCTTGGAGGTTTCTAGAAGATTCTTGAGTAACCTTATAACCGTGGTTTTGAACTCTATATCCAATAGTTTGCTTTCCTCTGTATTTCTTTCATTTGTGACCTGTTTCTTTGTCTCTGCATTTTGGTTGCTTCCCTGTGTTGATAGTGTGGCTTTGTGTGCTAGGTGTTCTGTAGGGCCCAGTGGCTCAGTCTCCCTAATTACCTGAGGTGGACACTCTTGGTGCACCCCTTTGTGGGCTGTATGCACAGTCTTGTTGTAGTTAAGCCTTGATTGCTGTTGGTATTTCTGAGAGGAATTGACCTCCAGGCCAATTGGCTGTGAGGATCAGTTGTGTCTACAATGGGAGAACTTCTGTGCTGGAGACACCCTTATGGGGTAGGACTTGCTTCAGTGGGGCTTTGGCACTCCCTGAGTCTGCCCCCCGAGTGTATCTCTTATGGATACGAAGAGTTGTAATCTGGATGATTATCACTCTGACCACTGGCTCTTGGATCTCCAAGGAGGTGCAAAGTCAGCCACTGCCTAAAGCCACCCAGCAGGAGCTACAGAGAGATCTGCAGATTCCTCCTCTTTGTTTGGGGTTTGGAGGTGCCCAGATGAGGCCCAGCTGTGAAGCAATGCAAGCTGCTGTGGAGCCTTGGGCCTTCTTTTGGGGGCTCTGGGGCTCTCTGACCCAGCTGCAATTTGTTAGGTTTAGATTGCAAAAGGCCAGGCCATTCATATGCAAAAGCATCTGCGCACAGCTTGGGTCAGGTTGTAAATTGGGGGGGGGGGGGGGGGCAGGGTCTCAGGGAATCACCAGGGTGGAGCAAACAGCAATGGCTGCTAGTCAGCTCTGCCCCGAAGAGGCCCCCGGGTCTCTGTCCCACAGCACCATGCTGGAACAATGATCGCTGCAAGTACCTCTGAGAGAAAGCTGCCCTCATGTTCCGGCTCGATGCCAGACAGTCTAGTTTCTCCCCTATGAGTCTGGGTCCCCAGAGTCTTGCCGGAACTGGAGTTCAGAGCAGTCAGGAGCTTGTATCTCCTTCCCGACTGAAAAAGAGAACAGCGTACTCAGTTGCCAGCCCCTTTCTTGCGCGCCTCCGTACCTCTGCACTTCACTTCTGCACTTCCTACCGGACTCCATGTGCTTTTCTCTTTCCTTCTAGTTGTAGAATTTCCACTCAGCCAGCCTTTCCGTGGTTCTGGATGATATTTGTTTTGACTTTTAGTTGTAGTTTTGATATGGTTGTGCTCGGCAGCAAATTTAGGTGTTTACCTATGCCGCCATCTTGGTTGTTCATTTTTTTTCTTTTTAAAAAATTGATGAGAGAGAGAGAGAGAGAGAGAGAGAGAGAGAGAGAGAGAGCGAAACATCGATGTGCGAGAGAAACATCGATTGGTTGCCTCCCATCTGCACCGTAATTGGGGTTTGAACTTGCAACCTGGGTATGTGCCCTGACTAGGAAATTGAACCTGTGACCTTTCGGTGTACAGGACCACGCTCCAACTGAGCCACAGTGGCTAGAGCTCATAATGTATTTTAAAGTAGCAGTAGAAACTTGGAGAGCATTCTTATCTGAAGATAAAGCAAAAGTTCCTTAGAAAGTCTTTTAAATTATAGTTATTTTTCCTTCATCTAATAAATTTGATGATGAAATAAAAGAAAACCTGAAAGTTGCCATTACATTTCCCTATAGAGGGTCATAAATAGATAAATACCTTAGAATAAAAGTAAAAATAAAATCCTACTGAAATAATAAACAGAAAGCACATTGTAATCTTATACTAGTTCCTTTCAAATCCAACTTTTAAAAAAAGAAAAAAAATAAACTATTTGGGGTATTCACATAATAAATCTTTTTAAGCCCCAGAACTTAAAGATCACTGATAATGAAAAGTATGTAATGCCTGTACCCAGGATGCTCTGGAAATTATTTTTGAATCCCAACACCATTATCATTAAGGGACACCAGCTGTGGGCTCATAGTATCCTGGGTACATTACACAATAAAAACATAAATAGGATGTCACTGCACATATGCCATGTGCATAGCTTGATTCTAATTAGCATCTCTGTGAACCCACATTTATTGAGGAAGATGGTGTAGTGGTTGGGAGCACAGACCCTGGAGTCAGACTGCCTGGGTTCCAGTCTTGGCTCAGCCACTTATGTAATGTGTGACCTTGAGCGAATTATAGAGGCCTAATTTTCTCCTTTGAAAAGAGAGGAAAAAAAATCTCACAAACTTGCTATGGGAATTAAAAGAAATAATGAATATACAGTATTTAGGAAGGTATCAAACCCTTAGTAAACATTCACTAGATACTAGGGATTATAATTATTATTGAATAATTACAGGGCTAAAAAAGTTCTATAGGATTAAATGTTACAAAAAATATTGTGCTGTTTCCTGGCTTTTAATAGCTTACAATTTAGAAATAAATTTGAAAATTCCAAATGGAAAGATAAAATAATGAAGAGTATCACATTTCTAGTCAGACCTAAAAATGAGAACAAAATCACTTCTTGGTCACCCTACCCAAAAGGTAATTATTTACTCAATTTATCTTAGAGTACTTAAATTTTAATAACACTATGCATATAATGGATATATGAAAACAATCTGGTAGGTAGGCTGACCTAAAGTTTTTTAATAGAAAAATTTGAGATTGGGTTTATCCTTGAGTATACATTGATTCTGGTCATGAAATTAATTTCATGATCCAGCTATCCATTAAGAGTTGCTTACAGAGGCAGCTGAGAGACCTCCAATTAAAAGCATATAAAGTGACCCATATTTTGTAGGCAGTAATTTTGAATTTTAAAAGTCAACCTATTTGCAGTATTTTACAAAGTTCCCACAACTCACTATTCCCTTCTCTGTAACTAGGAGGTGAACATGACATCCTTCATAACAATTCTAAGGTCTTCATTCAGAACAAATAATACAACTTGTCACAGAAGGTGACTCTATATCATTTTACTCAACTGGTTCCACTTTTCTTTTACCCGTAGTATTTTGAAAACAAAGAGCACATCTGCTATGCACTGAACAGCTTTAAAAGACAAAACTGACATTCAGAAAAATGATGTTTTGAGCATATGCTTTGATTTATTATAAAACTAAAGCATAAATTACCTACTCAGCTTCACAAGTCCCTGTCTAACTCATGTTTTCTGCCTTTTCCAGATTTCTCTCTAGGGATGCTGGTGCCATTCAAATCAAATCAAGAAATACTTAGTACTTATTAGATCTAAAGCCCTATGTGGTTGCTAGAGAGAGTCCAGAGATGGACAAACTACTTGTCTCTGCCTTCACAGAACTTACAATCTATTTTTAAAAGCTAAAATACAAGGCAGAATAATATGGGCATCATAGAAGTTTGCAATGTGACAGAGATTTAAAGATTGGAGAGTGCCCTCTGGTGGAAGGGTGAGGAGATGGCGAAAAGAGATTTCAAGAGATTTGAGTTAAAACAGAATTTCCATAGGAAGAGACGAAGGAAGACAAGTGTTCTGGGGAGCAGCATTAGGCAGGAAACTAGGGGATGTGTTCCAGGAAGAGTAGTTGTCCAAATACGACAGATTTGAGAGAACACGTTGCAAAGAACTTTGAGTATTTGGCTGGGGAGTCCTATAGGTAACTCAGTATTAAATAAGTCACCAAAACTATTGGGGAAGGAGAGTTAGGTGATCAGAACTTCATTTTGGGAAGATTTATTTGATGGAAAGTGTGCAAAATGAGTCAAAGTGGGAGACTGGTACCTTGGAGACCACTAAGAAGGCTACTGCAATATTTTAGACGAAACGAAACAGCTCAGACTAAAAGTAAGGGGAAGAAGTCAAAGAGGTTGGTAGGTTAAATAAAAATAAAATGGGGAAAAGTTCTGCCCCCGGAATTATTTTCTTTAAAGGGAAAACAGAGACCTGAAATTATATGAAGTCAGAAAAAAAAAAGGAATAGTAGAGGATAGAGTATTGATGCTAGGAGGGAGAGAGAAACCAGTCATTGAATAAAAATCCTACAGGAGAGGATGAAATGGCCAGGTGGGGGTGCTCATTTTAAAAGGAAAGGCAACATGTTTGTATTCCAAAGGAAGAGTGACGACAGGACGGAGGATAAAATACATAGCGCCCAGCTGGTATGGCTCAGTGGTTGAGCACTGACCTATGAATCAGGAGGTCACATTTCTATTCTGAATCAGGGCACATGCCTGGGTTGTAGGCTTGATCTCCAGTAGGGGATGTGCAGGAGGCAGCTGATCAGTGATTCTCATCATTGATTTTTCTATCCCCCTCCCTCTCTGAAATAAATAAAAATGTATTTTAAAAAATAAAAATACATAGAAACTGGTGAGGTTGGGGAAAAAAAGTTGAGGAATTTATGGCAAATAATCTCAACCTTCTCAGGAAGTAGAAGAAAGTTCATCTGCATAAAGATGCTTGTTGTGAATGGGGGCCACTTGGAAAAGATCAAAGGGAATGTGATAAAGAGTAAAAATGTATTCATTAAAAAAAATATTAAGATACAAAAAGCAACCAAAGAAAAAATAGTTAAAATAGTCTTATTCAAAATTAAAAACCTTTGTGCTTCAAAGGACACCATTAGGACAGTGAAAATATAATTCACAGAATAGTCGAAAGTATCTGTAAGTCACATATCTGACAAAGGTCTAGCATTCTGGTTATATAAAGGAGCCTTACAACTCAACAATGAAAAGGCAAATAACTCAAACTAAAATGTCTATTCAGATCCTTTGCTCATTACATTTCTCCAAAGAAATACAAATAGCCAACAAGCACATGTAAAAAATGCTCAACATCATTAATCATTAGGAAAATGTGAATCAAAACCACAATGTGGTACTACTCTACATCCACTAGAATTGTCATAATAAAAAACATAAGTGGCCATAATGAAAAATAACACATGTTGGTAAGGGTGTGGAGAAACTGGAACTCACATATGTTGATACTAGGGATGTAAAATGGTACAGCTATTTTTGGAAATACTAGTAGTTTGGTAGTTACTCAGTTAAACATACAGTTAGCATATGACTCAGCAATTTCTTTCCTAAGTATATATGCAAAAGAAATGAAAACATTTGTACACATCATTCACAACAGCCAAAAAGTAAAAGCAAATTAAATATCTATTAATGAATGGAAAAACAAATGTGAGATATATTTAAAAATGGAGTATTATTCAGCCATAAAAAGAAATGAGGCACTAATCCTATATAATAAAAGGCTAATATGCAAATCAGCCAAATGGCAGAACAACTGGTCGCTGTGATGTGCACTGACCACCAGGAGGCAGATGCTCAACACACAGGAGCTGCCCCCTGATGGTCAGTGTGCTTCCACAGGGGGAGTGCCGCTCAGCCAGAAGCCGGGCTCACGGCTGGCAAGTGCAGCAGCGGTGGCAGGAGCCTCTCCCACCTCTACCACAGCACTAAAGATGTCTGACTGACAGGAGAAGCGGGCCTAAGCCGTCAGTCAGACATCCCTTGAGGGCTCCTGGACTGCGAGAGGGAGCAGGCCAGGCTGAGGGGACCACCTCCCTCCCGCCCCCCGAGTCCATGAATCTCATGCACCGGGCCTCTAGTACATAATACAACATAGATGATTCTTAAAAATATTCTAAGTAGAAGAAACCAGACACAAAAGACCATATGTTATATGATTCTATTTATATGAAATATCCAGAAAAGGCAAATCCACAGAGACAGAAAGTAGATGTGGTTTCCAGGGACTACAGCAGGGGTGGGGAACCTTTTTTCTGCCAAGGGCCATTTGGATATTTATAACATCATTCTTGGGCCATACAAAATTATCAACTTAAAAATTAACCTGCTATATTTGGTCAAAAATGTAATTAACTCACCCTGAATGCCTTGGCAAGGCCAGATCAAATGATTTCTTATATGGCCCTTGAGCCAGACGTTCCCCACCCCTGGACTGCAGAAATAAGAAAATGGGGGAATGTAAGGTGACTGCTAAAACAAGGTTTCTTTTTTGTGGTGGATAACAATATTCTGGAAATACATAGTGTGATGATTGCACAACTTTGTGAATATACTAACAGACTCGTACTTTAAATAGGTGAGTTTTATATGTGAATTATATCTTAAAAAAAAAAAAAGGACTGCTAGGGAGCAGTGAGTTCAGATGACCGTATTTTGTTTTAGAACTATTCAGAATGGAATCGTGATTACCTCAGGCTATAAGAAGTCACACAAGTCTGTCTGTGGAAGTTGCTCTGAGCAGAGTACTGTAAAGGCAGGAGTAACTAAGAAGCAAAGGAATGAATACACTGTTGAAATGACTATTTACAAAAGCCCAGGCTCTTTCAAACCCTAATAGTAAAAACAAAACAATCCAATCAGAAAACGGGCAAGAAATAAATAGACATTTCACAGAAAAGTATATTCAAATAGCAAATAAGCACCTGAAAAGACATTCAACATCAGTAGCCATTAGGGAAACGTACATTAAAACCACAATGATAAAGTCACTAATAATTCGAGAGATGCAAATCAAAACGACAATGAGATACCATCTCACACCTGTCAGAATGGCTATCATCAACAAATCAACAAATGGCAAGTGCTGCCGAGGATGTGGAGAAAAAGGAACCCTCGTGCACTGCTGGTGGGAATGCAGACTGGTGCAGCCACTGTGGAGAACAGTATGGAGTTTCCTCAACAAACTAAAAATGGAACTCACATTTGACCCAGTAATCCCACTTCTAGGAATATATGCCAAGAAATCAGAAACACCAATCAGAAAGGATATATGCACCTCTATGTTCATAACAGCACAATTCACCATAGCTAAGATTTGGAAACAGCCTAAGTGCCCATCAGCAGATGACTGGATTAGAAAACTGTGGTACATCTACAATGGAATACTACGCTGCTATAAAAAAGAAGGAATTCTTACCATTCGCAACAGCATGGATGAAACTAGACAGCATTATGCTAAGCAAAATAAGCCAGTTGGAGAAAGATAAATATCACATGATCTCACTCACTTATCCTATCTAATAAAAGAGTAATATGCAAATTGACCATCACAGCAAGATACAAGATGGCTGCCCCCATGTAGACACAAGATGGCCACCACAAGATGGCCTGCAGGGGAGGGCAGTTGTGGGTGACCAGGCCAGCAGAGGAGGGCAGTTTGGGGTGACTGGGCCAGCAGGGGAGGGCAGTTGGGGGAGACGAGGCCAGCAGGTAAGAGCAGTTGGGGGGACAAGGCCTGCTGGGGAGGGCAGTTTGGGGGGGGACCCAGGCCTGCAGGGGAGGGCAGTTGGGGGCGATCAGGCCAGCAGGGAGGGCAGTTGTGGTTGATCAGGCCAGCAGGGGAGGGCAGTTGGGGGCGATAAGGCCAGCAGGGAGGGCAGTTTGGGGGGACTGGGCCAGCCAAGGCAGTTGGGGGGAATCAGGCCTGCAGGGGAGGGCAGTTGGGGGCGATCAGGCCAGCAGGGAGGGCAGTTGGGGGGGGGCAGGCCTGCAGGGGAGAGCAGTTGGGAGCCAGCAGTCCTGGATTGTGAGAGGGATGTCCAACCGCCCGTTTAGGGCAGCCCAACATCCCTCAAGGGGTCTCAGATTGGAGAGGGTGCAGGCTGGGCTGAGGGACACCCCCCCTGCCCCATGCACGAATTTTGTGCACCGGGCCTCAAGTGGAATATAATGAACAACATAAACTGATGAACAAAAACAGATCCAGAGACAGAGAAACATCAATCAGACCATCAAACCTTAGTATATTTTTAAAGAGTTCTGATTATACAGACAGACAGAAAACATGGTTTGGACCTATCAACCTCATCAGTTCTCTGCTAATGATTCTAAAACCTAGAAGTTTTAAGTGTGACATAAACAGTCCAAACAAAGAGCAGGGTTTGGCTCTCAGGACTGCCGCAGGCAAGAGGAACCTAATCCACACCTCCCACCAATGTCTGCACCTTCTCCTTACTCGCCATAACAGTGACTGACTGACTCTACTGGTTAACTAAATAAGGGATTTTGAAACCTAAACTCCCTTGTTCACCTAAGGTGATAAAGGTAAAGATTACTATAGAAATTTACTGTCATCAATAATTTAACCAGATTTTTAAAAGCTTTAGAATTGGTTACTGCTTCCCATCATTATAAAAATTCTACTGTAAAGTTCAGTGTTTTTGTAGACCTTCAGAGTTTGCAACATATTTCTTTATGCCGTACTAATTCTGTATGACTGTGTTCAGGTTGGAAGAAGTTCATTCCACTAATTGGACGATGATTTTAGATGTCAGATACTATCTTTTTCAAAGATAAAATTGTCACAAATTTTACCCCCCCTGGCCCTCCCCCCCCCAAAAAAGAAAATCTATGGCTTGGCTGGTGTGGCTCACTGGCTAAGCATCGACCTATGACCCAGGAGGTCACGGTTCAATTCCCAGTCAGGGCACATGCCTGGGTTGCAGGCTCAATCCCCACAAGGGGGCATGCAGGAGGCAAGTGATCAATGATTCTCATCATGGATGTTTCTATCTCTCCCTCTCCCTTCCTCTTTGAAATCAATAAAAAATATATTTTTAAAAATCTTTGGCAAAGACAAAAATGGAAATCACAGAGCTAACTCACTAAATTATTCTCTGAGCTAATATTTACTGTGTGCTTACCTGTGCCAGGTTTTCCAGGGGTGAGAACATCTGGCCTGCAGGCTGTATAAGGCCCATGAAATCATGTGGTCTGGCCTTGCCAAGGCATTAGGGGTGAGTTAATTAAATGTTTGACCAAATATAGCAGGCTAATTTTTAAGTTGATAATTCTGTATGGTCCACAAATCATGTTATAAATATCCAAATGGCCCTTGGCAGAAAAAAGGTTCCCCACCCATGCTAGACCTAAGGGTTACACAGATAACACTGAGAAGTCCATGGTCATTCTATATAATAAAAGCCTAATATGCTAAGTGCCCAGTCAACTGTTCAACCAATCAAAGCATAATATGCTAATGATATGTTAAGATCGCTCAACTGCTCACTATGATGTGCACTGACCACCAGGGGGCAGACACTCCAACCAGTAGGTTAGCTTGCATCTGGGGTCCGGCCGATCAGGACTGAGATGGGCCGGACAAGCCCTGGAGCCCTCCTGCAGTCCCTCCCTGGCTGGCCGGCCCCAATCAGCCCCCAACGGGACTGGGTGAGACGGGGCCAGACATGCCTTGGAGCCCTCCTGTGCTCCCTCCCTGGCCCTGATTGTACACCGGTGGGATCCCTCAGCCTGGCCTGCGCCTTCTCGCAATCTGAGACCCCTTGGGGGATGTCAGAGAGCCAGTTTCGTCCTGATCCCACAGGCCACTCCCCTTGGGAGGGCGCCAGACACAGGGCTCACAGCTGGTGAGTGCTGCTGCTTTGGCAGCATGAGCCTCTCCCGATTGGGACTGATTGGGCCCACAGCAGGTGCACTGGGGCTGGGATGCGCGGGAGCGGCAGGTAGGAACTATAGACAGTGTTGGACTGCGGGTTTCGGCCTGATCCCCGCAGGCCACCCCGAGGGACCCCACCCGTGCATGAATTCATGCACTGGCCCCCTAGTAGTTCAATAAAAGGGATGATCTCTTAGGAGTCTTTCCAGCTGCAAAATGGAAGGTCTATTTAGTTGTTAAGGGCAATGTTGGTTGTTATTGGTGGTGGTGTTTTAATTTATGATTTTTCTCCTTAACTGTAGTTAGGATATAAGAAACATTTAAAATTTCCTCACAAAGGCACAATATCTCCTGCCTTTGTATACTGAAGTCAGTTTTGTGCCTTCACCAGGCATTTCCTAGGTCTACATTTCAGAAGTCTAGAACTTATACCCTAAGCTCCAAGGAAAGGAAGGATTGGAGACTCTCTTGAGCAGGGGTCCTCAAACTACGGCCCGCGGACCACATGCGGCCCACCGAGGACATTTATCCGGCCGGCCGGGTGCCGCTGCCTGTCCTGCTTAGCAGCTGACTTGTCCCGGGCCCGCAGTGCGCGTAGGAATTTGTTCATAGTTGTTTTTTTAAACTATAGTCCAGCCCTCCAACAGTCTGAGGGACAGTGAACTGGCCTCCTGTTGAAAAAGTTTGAGGACCTCTGCTCTTGAGAGTATAGACTGCCTCAAAGGCTGAGGCTGCTTAGGGTGCTGAATAGCCAGCTTTTCTCTGTCCAGGCCTTAGTACAAGTGAATCCTGGGGCGAAAGAGTGACTTTATGTTCCTAACTAGAGGCTCAGTGCATGGATTCATGCATGGGTGGGGTCCCTCAGCCTGGCCTGTGTCCTCTCTCAATCCGGGTCCCTCAGTGCCAAAGTGGCTGGCGCCGGGGAGGAGCCCGAGCCAGGGCTGGGCGCAGTTCCACTGCCACTCATCCTGGCCCGGCTGCGCCTGCTGTGGGAGCGCACTGACCACCAGGGGGCAGCTCCTGTGTGGAGTGTCTGCCCCCTCATGGTCAGTGCATGTCATAGCAACTGGTTGATCATTTCAGTTGTTCGGTCGAAATGGTTGCTTAGGCCAGTGGTCAGCAAACTGCAGCTCGCGGCTTGCTGCTCTGTTGACTAATGAGTTTGCCGACCACTGTCATACACTACCCTTTACCTCTTTGCACACAATATGCCACAATTTCCTAATCCTCACAGCTTCCAAATACACGGTAACATTTAGTCTAGTCCAGTGGTTGGCAAACTCATTAGTCAACAGAGCGGCAAAATGCGGCTCGTGAGCCGTGGTTTCCCAACCACTGGCTTAGGCTTTTATATATATAGATAGTACAAAAGAGAACATGTTTACCTCCTCACTACATAATAAATCTCCAAAAAAACACACAACTCTTGGAAGGTTACTAGACATTACTGGTTTGATACAGACCCAGAAGCTGTCACCTCCTGGTTTAGAAAGCAACAATTTTTAAGTATTGGATGAGAAATGAGGTTTTTGTCAAGTGGACCTCAAACTGCAAATTCTAAATTAGTATCAATTTTAATGGAAAATAAATTACTTCCAATAAGATGATGCTCAACCCTTGAATGGTCGTGGTTTATTACAGATAGTAAAGGGTCTAAGTTTCTTAAGCTTCTATGCCCAAATACAGAGTTTCAGCATCATAAAGAACAAGTGTTTCCCTTCCCTTCTTAATTTAGGTGAGCTCTGATCCAACCTGCTTTTTGACACTTATATCAAGAAACATTCAATGGCAAGTACTCAGATGATGGTATAAATATGGAACACCATCCTCTTATTTTAGACAGTACTCTCCTTGTACACAGGTTCCAACATATCAAAGAAAAGAGATATTTAAGTATCCATGTAAGCATTCAGCATGCCTCCCCTGCCTGCATGTCCTCTATTTGATCCATTTCTTTTACAGACGTCCCATACGGAAAGAAGTGGTCTAATTTAAAAACCAACTATCCAAGTTCAATTATTCATTCCCCTGATGTAACAGCAGGCACCTGTGAGAACACCAGTCCTGACAAGCAGAGGGCTAGAAAAGCTCTATGAACAAATAAACAGGTTTCCTGGTCTCTGGGCATAAAACAGTCCCTCTTCTAGTCATCTCTCAGTTTGAGATATCCAGAAGTGGGTATGAGAGTGGCCCGCAATTGTCACTAGAAATCTCAATTCCAGCCATCACATATGCTCTCAGAAATGCCAATTCCTATTCCTGGCTAGCACAGGTTTGCTCTTGGACATAGACTGCTATAGGCAAAAACTGTGATGTCTAAAATCACAACACTCTTGCCCTGATTCCTTCCCCAGAACACATTTCTTTTGCCACTGTCCCAGAACATTTTTTCCTGGGGAGATCTACAAGCCAAAAAAGACAGGTTATAGCATATTTTTGTGAATGGGTAACTGAACATGGTTTTGAGAGGAAACTGTCATTACTTATCATGGCTTAATGTTCACGTAAATCAAAGAAACTATCCTCTACTTAACACACACACACAATTGTTTTTCCTTTTCTTGTAAGGAACTATGGTGAACTACTTTGGGACAGGACTATTACTAGAGAAGCTGAGATTTTATTTGAGAAAAAAAATCATTACAAAGAAATGAACATTTCTTTAAAATATTCTTAAATATGGGAGGAAATATTAAATTGCATTAACAATCAAAATTATGAACCATAACTATAAGAGATTGCAAAAAGAAATGACAAAAGACCATTTAAAAATTTTTTTAATTTATTCATTGATTTTAGAGAGAGAAAGAGGAAGGAAGGAGAGAGTGAGAGAGAGAAAGATTGAGGGCAAGATCAATTAGTTGTTCCACTTACTTATAAATTCATTGGTTGATTCTTGTTATTTGCCCTGATCAGGGAATCCAAACCGTCGCATGCTCTAACCAACTAAGCTATGCAGCCAGGCCAAAAGACCATTTTTGATGTATAGAATAAACAAAATTTAGAAAGGCAATATTGTTCTTGGGACAACTTTTATATTGGGCTTTTTGGTTATATGTGCCAAAAAATTTACAATACTCCTAACTCAGTAATTCTACTTAGGAGCATTTATTTTTAAGAAATAATCAGACACATACATGAAGATTTATAAATACAAATGTTCATCTCAAAGGTTTTTATAACAGAAAAATCTATTTCTGTATAGCAAATATAAGCTAATAGCCCAACAATAGGAATCAATTGTGGTACATCATGAGAGAATACTATGCAGCTATTTTTTTTAAAGGACACATTCTAACATATCCAATAACCTGCAACAAATCTTTACTGAATAATTACTATCTGCCATACTGCACACATACAAATACATACATGTGGAAAAGACTACAACTACACCAAGACTGTTATCAATGATTATCTGACATAATATGAGTAATTAAAAGTCTTCTTTAGAATACTTCAAAATTTTTCCACAATTTCCAAAAGAATACATATTGCTTTTATACAAAGAAGAAACAATGAGTTATAATGCTAACAACTGCCACATTTAACGAATGTTCACTTGGTGCTAGATTGAACACATTAGCACTTTTCAGTAATTATCTCACTTGATCCTCACCATAATCTCTTGAGGCTGGGTACTATGATTATCCCCATTTGGAAACTACAGAGGTGGTAGAGTTGGGACTTGAATACAGGTCTAACTTCAAAGCTTGTGCCCTTTACCCCTCATAAACACTAAGAGACATCACACATCTCTGAGTTAATTTTCCTGGAACCAAGTTTTCCAAGAAGCACTATCACATCCAGTCTCAGCTGCAAAGAGAAAAGTAGCAAATAAAAAGTTTGGAATTGCTCTGAGCTAAAAAGACAAGGGATCTTTTATGATTCTACTTATAGCCTGAATTTTGGTAGCCTGTTATTTCTATAAACCCAGGACGAGACTGACACTTGTTATCTAAATTCAGCAAGCAACTCAGAGGAGTGGTCCAGGAATCTCTGAACTAGAGAGTCTCTCTGCACTTAGTTTTCTTGTAGTGTCATGTGTTATTGATGTGAAATAAATGTTACCTGGTGGCAATGTTAATAAAGCAAATTTTGGTGACACAAATCATAGCTTACTTTAGTTTTGCTAAAATTGGCAAATGTCCAAGATACAGAGGATTTGACCAAGCCCCAGGCAGTGACAGTCCAGGCAGCATACACTCAGCAGGTCCCTCAGGCCTCTGCTTTGGGGATGAAAGATGTTTTCACATGGATAAACCATTATTTAAACACATTAGGGCCTTGGCCAGTGTTGCTCAATGGTTAAAACATCAGCCCAGGCACAGAAGGGTCTTGGGTTCGATTCCCAGTCAAGAGCATATAAGTAGGTTGCAGGTTTGATCCGCAGGCCCAGTCGGGGCACATTCAGGAGGCAACCCATTGATGCGTCTCTGTGTCTCTCCAACATTGATGTTCCTCCCTCCTCCTCCCTCTCACTCCCCTCCCTCCCCCACTCCCCCCTTCCTTCCACTCTCTCTGATATACATATGTATATATCAATGGGAAAAATATCCTCAGGCGAGGATTAACCAAAATATATGTATATATTAGGGACCATCATAATCATATATATTTTGAAGGAGGCATTCACATCGTTAAAAAAATCTACACATTAATCTTCCAATGAATTTCTTTTAGAAAACCTTTAAAATATATTCATGTGAAATAAACATGTATCCTTTCATTTAAAAAAATACAGCATTCTCTGTCTTGTGCTGACCGCAGCATGACACAATAAATCATTTCCCATTAATTTTTGCCTTTTTCCGCTGCTATTGTAGCCAAAGTAGATCAACCACGCAGTGAACCCATCAAGTATTTCACCATATCTCATTACTATAACTGAAAAATTCAAATGATCTAACTGGGCTTTATATATGTCTAAAATATATTAATTAGAAAGTATTTATTAACTATCCACACAATTTGGAACTTACTGGAAACTATTCAGGTAAGATTAATGTGGTTGCTAACTTTTTATGAGCAAATGACATTCTGTAGTATATTGGCGACTAACTTAGAAAGAGAGCTGGCAAGATCTAAATTCCATATCAAACTGGACAAAGATTTAACTTGTCTCTTGTCTAATTGTGTATGTGAGACATGTGGTTGGTAGGGAGAACATCGTGACCTAAATGGAAGAGGAGCTATTCAGATCTAGTGGAAAAGGCAGAGGTGCTCATGGTAAAACCTTAGGGTCCCCCAAAATAGATCTGATTTTACTCTACCTGCTGGAGGGGGTGCAAAGAACTTCTTACATATATCACAAAAGTAAATGATCAGATAAGTAACTACAAGATTTTTTTTTTAAAAAAAGAAGACTGTGCAGCATGCTGAAATCAAGGCCAAAGTAAATTTGATAAGTCAATAAATGTAAATATTGATGGTACACTATTAACTTTTCACATTTTAACCAAAATTATTAAACAGAGCCTAGAAAATTTAAAAATCTGATTATCACAAACAAAGTAAGTATCTTTCCTTTGAATAGAGAATGGAGAAAACTAAGTGATGACATATTAAGTCAGAAAAGTTCCTTATTGGACAGGAAAATATAGATGTGAAATTATTTTTAAAATTTCATTAAAAATAATTATCAAACATCTGCTACAGAAAGTAACTATGCTAGATTTCTTGAAGGTTATGAAGATGAGAAGGACTTATCTAAAAGTTATAATTTATATATCCTTAAATAACAAAAAGGTAGTCCCTAAAAATTTAAGTAATTATTCATAGCTTGCATATCACATGCATATGCTGTAGACTATGGTAGAAAATCCCCCAAGCTTATCCACTTGCAAAGCAAAAAATAAGGTTACTGAGAAAGGGATGGAGGGGACAGATTTAATGCTTCTCTAAGGGCGAATGCTGAACATTTTTCCAACTAGATATTTTTTTTAACTCAAAAGGCATGCTACCTGTGAGGTTTTTTAAATGTATATTTTTTTTCTCCCCTTTTCTCTAGAAAGGAAATATCTTTTCCAAATCCTATATTCTGTAAACTTTCTATTCCCCTAAGGGTGTAAGGAATAGCATGTAGCCCTATATTGGCTTAAATTATCAAACCTTGCCATTTACCCTAAACTCAGATGAGCTGGAGAGGATAATCTCAAAAGGAGATTTTGTATAAAAATGTCAGAGCACTTCCTATAAAATATTTCAAAGATCACAAGTAAAAGTATGTCGCTGTCCTAAAATTCATATGGAATCTCAAGGGACCCCAAATAGGTAAAACATCTTCAAAAAGAACCAAGTTGCCCTGGCCTGTTTGCTCAGTGGTTAGTACATCTGCCCACGGACCAAAGGGTCTCGGGTTCGATTCCCAGTCAAGGGCATGTACCTTGGCTGCAGGCTCGATGCCCTGTCCCCATACGAGCCCCAGTCAGGGTGAGTGTGGGGGCAACCAATCGCTGTGTCTCTCTCACCTCTCTCTCTCTCCCCTTCTTCTTCCCCTCAACTCTCTCTCTCTCTAAAAAAAAAAAAAAAAAAAAATCAATGGAAAAAATATCCTCAGGTGAGGATAAAAAAAAAAGAAGTTGAAAGTTCCACATTTCCAGATTTCAAAACTTATTACAAGCTACAATCAAAAACAGTTTGGTACTGGCATAAAGGCAGACATATAGACCAAAGGAATTGAAAAAAGAGCTCAGAAATAAATCCTCACATATGTGCTAAAATGATTTACAATAAGGGTGCCAAGACCATTCAATGAGAATTTTCATAATATGGTGATGGGATATTCACATACAAAAAAATGAAACTGGACCACTACCTTACACCATATACAAAAATAAGTCAAAATGGACCACATACCTAAACATAGTAGCTAAAACTATAAAACTCTTAGAAGAAAACAAAAGGGAAAAGCTTAATGACATTGTATTTGGTAATAATTTCTTGATTATGACGCCAAAAGCACAGGCAACGTATGAAAAAATAGATGAATTTGACTTCATCAAAATTTAAAACGGTTGTGCATCAAAGGACACTGAACAGATTGACTAGGTAATCCACAGAATGGGAAAAATACTTGCAAATCATATATCTGATAAGGGATTATTACTGAAATATATAAAGAACTCCTACAATCAACAACAAAAAATAACCCTATTAAAAAATGGACAATGGACTTGAATAGACATATTTCCAAAGAAAAGAGACAGCCAACATGCACATGGAAAGATACTCAGCAGTATTAATCATTAGGAAAATGCAAATCAAAACCACAAAAAGGTATCACTTCATACCCATTTGATGACTACTGTTCATATACAAGAAAATAAAAAGTGGTGCTGAAAATATGAAGAAATTGGATTCCTTGTACCATTGATAGTGAAAATATAAAATGGGGCAGCCACTATGGAAAATGATACAGTGGTTCCTCAAAAGAAAGTACACACAGAATGACCATATGATCCAGCAATTCCACTTCTGGGTATATATTAAAAAAAAACTAAAACCAGGCACTTGACCAGATATTTTGTACCCATATTCATAGCAGCATTGTTCACAACAGCCAAAGTGTGGAAACAACCCAAATGTCCATCAACAGATGAATGAATAAACAAAATGTAGTCTATACATACAACGGAGTATTATTCCGCCTTTAAAAGGAAGGCAATTCTGACATGGATGAACCTTAAAATAAGCCAGTCACAAAGACAAATAGTGAATGATTCCACCACTTATGTGAAGTACTTAGGGTAGCCCATCATAGAGACACAAAGTAGAACGGTGGTTGCCAGAGGTAGGGGAAAGAACAAGGAGTTATTGTTTAATGGTTATAGTTTCAATTTTACAAGACGAATAGCAATATAGAGATAGGTGGTAATGATGTTGTACAGCTTTATGAATGGATTTAATACCATTGAACTGTAGACTTTAAAATGGTTAAGGTGGTAAAATTTGTAATGTATATTTTACCACAATTTTAAAAATTAAAAAAAAGGGGAGTGGACTATTCAATCTGGTCTCCAGAGAGAAGGTAGGACTAGAAATAGACATGTAGAAGTCTTCTGGTATAGGAGTAGGATTTTGTACCACTGCCTGGTATGTTTATTATCTGTGTACTTGTCCTGTTCTCCATAATATGTTGTCAGCTCATAAAGAGCTATGGAATGAATGCCCTACTCACCTATTTGTCCCAGGAAGCATTAGCATATTGCCTCTAATCATTTTTCAAAATTGAACTGAATCTGAGCACTATACAAGGAACTCTCAGTCTTTCTACATCTGGTCTACCTAGACCTGAAATTTGCAGATTTCTTCTAAATACGCACTAATCATTTATAGCTCATTTGTAAATGGAAGGTTAGAGGATGGTAGCTGGACCACGTCTATGTTTCAGAATCCATTTTACTACATGAACATCATCCAATAAAAAGCGTGAGCCAGAACTTTCCTTGTATAACCACCCCCTCGTGAGAATCCTGGAACAGAGTTTCACAGCAGAAAATAAAGGAAAAGTCAAGCAGTGCTCCCTATGCAGGAAAAATAGTCCCTCCCACCCTTTTGGAAAGACTTCAACTAACCCTGTTTTAGTTTGGCTGCTTTGCCTCATTTCAAAAATATTTCATTATACTCTGTAGCCCTCTCCTTGATGTCCTAGTTAATTATGTTTACATAATTTCCTTCTGATTAGTTTTGAACCGCTTGCTTTGGATTTCCTCTCCTTTAATTTTCTGCCTTTACTGACTGCTTAAAATCCTCAACTACGAACATAGGAAAGTATGTTCACTGTTCTATACAACAAAAAGCAAATCCACATTGTGATCTCTTTAAGAGATCATTTGTTCTAGAAAACAATGAGACTGTTGGGGGGAATCCAGTAATAATAAACACAAAGAAATCACTATTTATATTCTTTCACATACAAAAATGAACTACAGTCCATTCCTTTACTTATAATACATTCACATTTATTGAGATCCTTTGAGAGTCTTTCTCTGGGCTTAGGAACTCAGAGGATTAATTAAAAAATTATTAGTATGAGCTAATTTCTAATAATGATTATGGTAAAAATTAATGGGTCAGCTGTGCCACAATCTGGCCCATCTGCTGCACATACACAGCCTCAGAGGACAATGAAGAAGGAAAGTGAACCCAAAACGTCAACCCCAATATCCTCAGTCCTTTCATGAGCCAAGAAATGGCAATAGGCTTTGAAATTATCCTGAAACATGCTTTTCCAATGAATTCTTTAATTTTCTTGGTATTCTGGGGACAATAAAACAATTTATTTTCATGAATGGTCATTCTTAAGACTGCTCAAAGTTTCACACAATATTTTCCTTCTTATATTAACTCTATAAAACAAAGTCCCTTTTCCTCTACTAGCCCATGTCAAAATACAGGGAAAAATGAGTTTCAAGATTATAGTAAATTTCCTTCAAACATACTCTATTTACTAATCAAGAAGTGATTAGTCAAAGAATACATATGCATAATCCAGAGACACAGATAACAGTCTGGTGATGGCCGGAGGGAAGAAGGTGCAGGGTCTGGGTGGAGGTGGGCAAAGGGGAGGAAAATGGGGACATCTGTAATAGTGTCAACAATAAAAATAAAGTTTTTTTGGTGTTTGTTTTTAAAAGAAGTCTGCAATGGCAAACCAAACAAGTGTATTTTCTAAAAGTCTCTCAGATGACTTTTCTGGTGGTTGAGATCCCCTGGACCCTATACACCAAACTGTGCTAGGTCAGCCAGGATTCTTGCTTATGGGCCAATAAGTTCTTGTCCCTGGAGGGACAAGTGTTTTATCTCTGGTGGTTTTGTCCGTAAGTGACAGCCAAATGTGCTGACTTTTCAGAAACAAGCTTTGTACAAATCTCATTCCAGTGTTCTCTTTTTGTTGAAGACTGCCTTGTTTCATATGCCAGGAAATACTGTGTGATGGAAGATTTCCCTAAAAGTTGGTTTAAAAACTCAGTTTCCATAGACAGTTTGCAGATTTTTTTTATCCAAACATATATAATCACTTCCTGAAAGCATAGATGAAGGTCATATTAAGCAGTGATGAGATGTCATGTAAAGGAATACATACATTTCAATTTACAAGCTCACAAACAAGTGTCAGTACTTGGAGGGGAAAAATTCATAGGCTTTGGGATGAAAGCTGATATATGGAGCACTGCCTAATTGGCTAATTCACAAAGATAGCCTCTCCTTGGAACAAGCAAAATTCTCATTATGATAAGCGCTTTGCAGTAGGCTGAAGGAACAGAGATAAAGTTTGGCAATTAAGTTAGTGTTTTCCCCAGTGAATTCTGACTCCAACAGTGATACCAAAGGGGTGTGATGCAATTATGAAACGAAATTTCACAGGATTTTGTGGCTGAAAACACTTTGTAAATGACTCACTGAAAGTGCTCATAATTCATGACAGGCTTTTCAAACACTTTCTGATTATATGCTTTAAAGGACAGGAAGATTAAAATGCCCTTTTACCTTTGGGCCTCAGTGGATGTATATAAATATCACAAGATAGTTCATGAGCCCCAGCCAGTTTGGTTAAGTGGTTAGAGCTTTGGCCCGCGCACCAAAGAGTCGTGGGTTCGATTCCAGTCAAGCGCATGTACCTCAGTTGCAGGCTCAATCCAGGACATGTGCAGGAGGCAACCAATCAATGTGTCTCACATTGATGGTTCTCTCTCTCTGTCCCTCCCCCTCCCGTCCACTCTCTCTAAAACTCAGTGGGTGGGGAGGGGGGGGTGGAGAAGATATCCTCAGGTGAGAATTTAACAACAACAACAAAAGTATTTCATGTGATAACAAAACAGTGAAATGATAACGATCCTATTATGCAAATTATCCTAATATTCTCTTCAGGATACTATGGGGAAGAATAAGACATGAAATCCCAGAGAAGAACAGAAGAGAATCAAGAAGCCAGAGTACCTCAAAGATCATTCATTTGAAGGAAGAATAGGATTTATTTGATAAATCCTCTTAAAATATTCAAAACAAGGACTTAACAACAGATTTCATTTTTCATGCCATTATTACATGGTTACTAATTGTAGAATATTTTCACACTATGGGCCTAAATTTTGGGGACAGAGTTACTGTCCACCCACAGTCTGGCACATCTATGCCCAACCTGACCTCCTCAGTGGTCCTGCCTCCCTACTGACTGACATACTCATAGTCAAGCTTTGACGGACCCCAGGATTTTTCCCAATGTTTTTATTTCATTGTTCTTGAGTACTTCACTGTGTTTACTGTTACTGATATTAGGAATCTTGAAAACTTTGCTATTTAATGCATTTGTTGTTTGTGTTAAACATTCAAGACACTAAGATAAAGGTGAACCTGGAATAAAACAAAATTGGTGGTATCAAACTATGAAAATAATACAACATTCCAAAACAATGATAAATGCAAAGACAGAAAAAATATGAAGACATAGAACACAGTTTAAAAAGCCATTCTGTGTCAAATCAGTGGTTCATTCAGTTTAACCTCTTCTCTCCGACAGTGGGATCAGGGTAAGTTTTGTGGTAAGGCTTGCCATTCACACCCTTTAGTCCTCAAAAGGTTAGAAAGACATCTTGAGCACACTTAGCTTTCATTAATAATACATTAAGGATCTGGTCATAACCTAGTTTTGGATTTTTCAGTATGTCTATCCAATAAGCTATCTGTATTTTCTCTTAACAGTTAAATAATTCAATATGGTTTCTAATCCAGACTTGCGAGTTACTGGGTATTGGACCTTGGGCAAGGTGAATAACCTCTGTATGAGTGTTCCCATCTATACAATGAGGAGGCAAAGACAAGATGGTCAAGCAGTCTCTCGCTGCTCTAAAATGTTACGATTTGGCTACCAAATTTTGAGATATGATATCACATATTTAAGTTATTTTATGTTATTCATATCTACTATTCTGCAGGCTGTAGTTAACTTCCTCCACTTTTGCTTTCTCCAAAATTTCAAAGAATCAGTTTCTTGCAATTGGAAGGTCCCTTGAAAATCACTTAATAGAACCCACAGGATGTCTGAATCACTATTATAGAATTCCCTATCAGCACTCATCTTGCTCCTGTTTAGATACTATTATTGATAGAGAATTCGGTGAACTCCCAAAGCAGCCCAATTCATTTTCAACAAACTCCAACTGTCAGAAATTATTCTGATATGACTTCAGATATAAATGTTGAAATGAATCTATCTCCTTGCCACTTCCTGCCTCTCCCCTCTGGAGCAATCCAGCATAGAGCCTAAACCTCTTTTTCTGCATGATCCACATGATAGGTCTGACACTGAAAGAAGCTATCACACTCCTCCAAGTCTCTTCTCTTCTCTAGGATAATTACCCTTTAGAATTTATTTCTATATCATAGTGTTTAATCCTTCCCTGGGCTGTTCTCTCAACAAACTCCAGCTTTACAAGGCCTGTCTCAAATACATCATGCCAGATGGGAACTAACATTTTAGCCATGGGATAGTTAAGTGCTAAGAATGGGAGGATTACATTCAAAGATGTATATGAATATTTCTATTAACATAACTAAGATCACACTAACTTATGAGACTTACACTTTTTAAAATTTTTAATGCATTGTTATCCAGTCATATTTTCTCCACCCTATAGTTGTAACTGGGTACAGATGGCAGCTGAGATGCTCAAACAGAAAGATGGACACTACAGGTGTTGGGAGACGGGACTCTTTTTAGCTGTGTGACCTTGGGCAAAATAGCTTCAATTTCCTCTGCCCCGTTTTTCTCATTTCTAAAATGGAGAAAACAGTTCTTCAAATATCTCTAAGATATTATAAAGATAAGCAAGTAGATAGAAATATTATTTTCTTAAGTTAAAAGAACTCTAGGAAAATAAGCTAGCAGTGCCTCAAAAGTTTAAACACAGAGGTATCATATGATTTGGCAATTCCACTTCTAGGTATATACTCAAGAAAAATGAAAACATATGCCCACACAAAATTCATACCAACATTATTTGTAATAGCCAAAAAGTAGAAACTTAAATAGCCATCAACGGATAAATGGATAAACAAAACATGAAATATCCTTACCATAGAATATCCTATATAATAAAGAGGTAATATGCAAATGGTCGTTACGCTGTGACGCATGACGATCAACAGCAGGAGGGCGGGGCAGCGAGCTGTGGAGAGCTATGAGCGGCGGTGGGCCGGGCGGCCTGCTGAGGCAAGCGCTAGCGAGTTACTCGCGCATGGATTCGTACACAGGGCTACTCGTTATTCTATAAAAGTGAATGAAGCATTGATACATACACATGGAGAAATGAATCTAACAACATGCTAAGCAAAGAAGCCAGACACGAAAGGCCACATATTGTATGACTCCGTTTACATGAAATGTCCAGAATAGGCAAATCCACAGAGAAAGAAAATAGACACGTGTTTGTCAGGCCGAGGGAAAATGTGACTGGGAAAGTGATTGAAAATGGGTACATGAGTTGTTTTGGAGGCATTAAAAATGTTCTAAAATTGATTATGGTGATGTTGGCACAATTATATGAATATACTAAAAGCTGTTGAAGGGTACACTTTGAATAGGTGAATTGTATGGTATGTGTTATATCTCAATAAAGTTGTTTTTTTAAAGAACTATAAAAGTTGTTTTTAAAAGAACCTTTGTTGTGGGAATGCATATTGGTGCAGCCACTACGAACACAATAGGGAGGTTTCTCAAAATATTAAAAACGGAACTGTTTTATGACCCAGCAATTCCACTTCTGGGCATATGCTTGAAGAAACCCAAAACACTAATTCAAAAGAATATATGCACTCCTATGTTCACTGTGGTGTTATTTACAACTAGAGGCCTGGTGCATGAATTCGTGCACAGGTGGGGTCCCTCTGGGTGGCCTGCAGGGATCCGGCCGAAACCCACAGTCCAACACTGCCTGCAGCTCCTACCTGCTGCTTCTGCTCATCCTGGCCCCACTGTGCCTGCCGCGGGCTCGCACCCAATCAGCCCCTATCGGGAGAGGTTCATGCTGCTGTAGCAGCTCCATGCATGGCACCAGCCATGAGCCCTGTGTCTGGCACCCTCCCAAGGGGAGTGGCCTGCGGGATCAGGCTGAAACTGGCTCTCCGACATTCCCTGAGGGGTCCCGGATTGTGAGAGGGCACAGGCCAGGCCGAGGGACCCCACCAGTGCATGATCGGGGCCGGGGAGGGACACAGGAGGTTGGCCAGCTGGGGAGGAACTGCAGGAGGGCTCCAGGGCATGTCCAGCCTATCTCGCTCAGTCCCTATAGGCCGGACCCCAACAGCAAGCTAACCTATCGGTCGGAGCATCTGCCTCCTGGTTGTCAGTGCACGTCCTAGCAAGTGGTTGAGCAGCCTTAGCATATCATTAGCATATTATGCTCTGATTGGTTGTTTGGTTGTTCTGCTGTTCAGTCTATTTGCATATTACCCTTTTATTATATAGGATTTACAATAGCCAAGATTTGGAAGCAACCCAGTGCCCATCAATAGACAAGTGGATAAAAAAGTTGTGGCACATATGTTCAATGGCATAATACTCGGTCATAAAAAATAATAAAACCTTGCCATTTGTGACAGCATGGGTGGACCTAGAGGGTATTATGCTAAGTGAAATAAGTCAGACAGAGAAAAATGGATCCCATATGCTTCCACTTACATGTGGAATCTAAAGAGCAAACTAAATTAACAAACAAAATAGAAACAGACTCATATATACTGATGGTTGCTAGAGAAGAGGGGTGTGGGGAGGAGGGGAGAGGGGCTGGGTAAGAAAAGGTGAAGGGATTAAGAAGTACAAATTTGTAGTTACAAAACAGTCATGAGAATGTAAAGTACAGTATAGGGCAGTGGTCGGCAAACTCATTAGTCAACAGAGCCAAATATCAACAGTACAACAATTGAAATTTCTTTTGAGAACCTAATTTTTTAAACTTAAACTTCTTCTAACGCCACTTCAAAATAGACTCGCCCAGGCCGTGGTATTTTGTGGAAGAGCCACACTCAAGGGGCCAAAGAGCTGCATGTGGCTCATGAGCTGCAGTTTGTTGACCACGGGTATAGGGAATGTAGCCAATAATAATGTAATAAATATGTATGGTGCCAGGTAGGTAATGAATATATTGGGGGAATTGCTTGTAAAAAAAAAAATGTATGATTGCCCAGCTTCTATGCTGCAAAGACCTCCAGCACTGTCCCCCAGCGATGCGTGTGTGCATGTGTGTACATGCACACAGCCATACACATGCTCGCCTCCATCACACACTTCACTTGAACTAAATTTGTAATTTAGGGAACTCCTACTCCAGTCCCTATTTTAAACTCTGCTAATCTAAAGTTCAAGCCATAGACAAACTATGCTGAGGACGAGAATCTGAAAGTCTGTGGTATTGGTGAGTGCCAGCCACATCAGGGTACAATTTTAGACCCTACTTATGAGCTGCAAGGGCATAAGCAAGCTAACTGATCTCTCAGAGCTTGAGAATGCTCACCTGCAAAACTATCAAGATGATATATATAAAATACCTAGTCAGTACTGCTCTCTTTAGATGTCCCAATTAAAATGCTACCAACTTTAATGTACAGAATAGCCAGATTTTGCATTTTCATGTGTAACTATATTTTAGCATATACAGTATTTAGCCACTGTATTATATTATTTTTAACCAAAGACGAAATATGTGGTAGCCTTCTCTGAATTACCAGAAAAATTAATAATTGTGATTTTCTCCTGAAGACGTGTGTGTTTAAATTAAGCCTTATTGTACTTGTTTTTTTAAAAAAAAAAAAGTGCTATATTTTAATCATTCTACCTTCCCTGCTTTGAATTTTTTTAAAAGATCATTATGAATCCTTACCACGAAATTCCTTCCATTGCTAAAGACTACAAATATGCACTCTGAGAAAATGGGCAATTTGAGACTATCTCACATAGCCAGCTTGGGGACCTTGCACCAAAAGCATCGTAACTATGGAAACACTTGGCAATGGAGTTACAACATAAATCAAAGAACCTGTTTCATTATTCAAGTACCAAGCATTTGAGATCAATTTATAGCAACTGTAAGCTACTAATAACTGTATTCTATTTAATTTGTCAAACATGATTTTCTCTCTCAATGAGATCTTTAGGAAATGCTTAAGTGTTTTCTGTAAGAAGAAAATGATAAATTAAATCCACTTAAGTGGTGTGGAGTACCTGACTGTTGGTTTTGATCCATTTATGAAACAAACACTATGAAATCAGGATTATTTGGCATTTGGCATATGCTTTGTAATATTTTTTACCCCAAATATATGGATAGCCTATCTCCTCAACCAGGGTTAGAACTTTCTCAAATGCAGAAAACATACACCTCGTCACCACTACCTAGCAGAGGGCCAGGGGGCCCATAATACAGCCCACTTTCTTGACTAATTTAGCTTTTGTTTTCTAAACACAAGAGGCTTTGGAAGAAGGTAAATCACTGCACATTAAGGCGAACAAGATTTTCTGGTGAGTAAATGGGAATCAGTGACGGAGAGCACTACAGTACTAAGTTCCAGAAGGTTATCCTTAGAAGGTAAACAACCTATACCCTTAGGAACACATCATTTCATTAAATACTCATTTCCCCCCAACAAACCTTTTATTTTGGGGAGTAGAAGAGAGGAAACCCCAGACCAATTCTAACCCTTAATTTCTTCTGCCCACTGACAGTTTTCGTTTTTTCTTTAGAACTGGGTGCTACCTGGGCCTTGACTCTTCTCTCTCCCTCTTTCCTCTCAGTTGAGAGAGGAAGGGATAAATACAAAGAGTGCCCACATATGAAATAATTTTAGAGTAAAGCTCAGGTCTGACACCCCATATGGAGACTCACTGTATTATGACCCAGAAGAGAAGAGGAGCAGACCTTGAAATACTGTAGTCCTCCCGTATCCATGATTTCAGTTACCCACAGTCAACTGTGGCCCGAAAATATTAAATAGAAAATTCCAGAAATAATTCATAAGTTTTAAATCACATGCGTGATGAAATCTCATGCCATCCACCCAGGATGTGAATCATTTATTTGTCCAATATAATACAGTGCAATAGATGTTTTGAGAAAGACCACATTCACATAACATTACAAGTGTTCTATTTTATTAGTTAGTAGAGGCCCAGTGCACAAATTCGCACATGGGTGGTGTCCCTCTGGGTGGCCTGCAGGGATTGGGCCAAAACCTGCAGTCCAACACTGCCTGCAGCTCCTACCTGCCACTCCCACTCATCCCAGTCCCACTGTGCCTGCCACAGGCTCGCACAAGTCCCAATTGGGAGAGGCTCGTGCTGCCACAGAAGCGCTCATCAGCCATGAGACCTACATCTGGTGCCCTCCCAAGGTGAGTGGCCTGTGGGGTCAGGCTGAAACTGGTTCTCCAACATCCCCCAAGGATTTCTGGATTGCGAGAGGGCACAGACCAGGCTGAGGGACCCCACTGGTGCATGATCGGGCCAGGGAGGGACCGCGGGACAGCTCCAGGGCGTGTCCAGCCCATCTCAGTCCCGATTGGCCGGACCCCAGCAGCAAGATAACCTACTGGTTGAAACATATGCTCCCTGGTGGTCAGTGCACCTCATAGCAACTGGTCAACCAGTTGACTGTCTGACCCCTGGTGGTCAGTGCACGTCATAGCGAGTGGTTGAGCAGCCTTAGCATATCATTAGCATGTTACGCTTTGATTGGTTGTTCAGTTGTTCTGCCGTTCGGTCTAATATTACCCTTTTATTATATAGGACTAGAAGATCAGCACGCGCAATCCCGCTCACCCGTGTGTGAGCCCTGCTCACCTGTGCCAGTCTTTGGTCATTACAGTGTCAGGGCCATAGGTCTTTTATAATATAGACTAGAGGCCCAGTGCACGAAATTCATGCAACGGGGGGATGGGGGGAGGGGTGGGGTGTGAACCTCAGTCCAGCCTGCACCCTCTCCAATCTGGGACCCCTCGACAGATGTCTGACTACCCACTGGGATCGGGCCTAAACAGGCAGTCGGACATCCCTCTCACAATCCAGGACTGCTGGCTCCCAACTGCTCGCCTGCCTGCCTTCCTGGTTGCCCCTAACCGCTTCTGCCTGCCAGCCTGATCACCCCCTAACCACTCCCCTGCCAGCCTGTTTGTCCCTAACTGCCTTCCCCTGCAGGCCTTGTCACTCCTAACTGCCCTCCCCTGCAGGCCTGATCGCCCACTATTGCCCTCCCTTGCAGGCCTGGTTCCTCCCAACTGCCCTCCTCTGCTGGCCATCTTGTGTCCACATGGGGGCAGGATCTTTGACCACATGGGGGCAGCCATCTTGTGTGTTGGAATGATGGTCAATCTGCATATTACCCTTTTATTAGATAGGATAGAAGCCTGGTGCATGGGTGGGGGCCAGCTGGTTTACCCTGAAGGGTGTCCCAGATCAGGGTGGGGGTTCCCTTGGGGTGTGGGGTGGCCTGGGTGAGGGGCCTGTGGTGTTTTGCAGGCCGGCCATGCCCCCCAGCGACCCAAGCGGAGGCCCTAGTATCTGGGATTTATTTATCTTCTACAATTGAAACTTTGTAGCCTGGAGTGGAGCCAAGCCTTCTGCTCACCCCGAGGTAGCAGCCATTTCTGTTGGGATTTATGTATCTTCTGTAATTGAAACTTTGTAGCCTTAAGCGCAGGCCAAAGCCGACCAGGGCTGCAGAAGCTTGGCTTCCTCCATCACTGTGGGCAACCCTAGCCTCCTACTCTCTCCAACTCCATGGCTGCCGCCATTTCTGTTGGGCTTTATTTATCTTCTATAATTGAAACTTTGTAGCACTGAGTGGAGGCCTGGGCCAGCAAGGGCAGGTAGAAAGCTTAGCTTCCTCCATTGCCAGGGAAACCCAAGCCTCCCTCCTGCTCTCCATGGCCCTCTTGGTTGGGTTTATTTGCATATTCCCTCCTGATTGGCTGGTGGGCGTGGTTGGTGGGTATGGCTGGTAGGAGTGGCTTGTGGGTGTAGCGGAGTGATGGTTAATTTGCATATTACTCTTTTATTAGATAGGATGGTTGTTTATCTGTCACTGTGCCTATAAATTATACTTTATCATATGTATGTCATATAGGAAAAACATAGTATCCACAAGGTTCAGTACTATCCACAGTTTCAGGCATCTATTGGAGGTCTTGGCACGTAGCCCCCACAAATAAGGGGGGTCACTCTCTATTTTTAAATATTTTTATTGACTTCAGAGAAAAAGGGAGGAGAGATAGAAACATCAATGATGAGACAGAATCATTGATCAGTTGCCTCCTGCATGCCCCACACTGGGGATTGAGCCCACAACCCGGGCATGTGCCCTGACCAGGAATTGAACTCTGATCTCCAGTTCATAGGCTGATGCTCAACTACTGAGCCATACCGTCTGGGCTGTATGTATTTTTAAAAATCACTTCTCACTGATTTAGGTTTAATGTTCCCAACTTAAGGGGAGCCCTGGCCAGTTGGTTGGAGCATAGCCCCATGTACCAAAAGGTTGCAGGTTCAATTCCTGGTCAGGGCACATACCCAGGTTGCGGGTTTATTCCCCAGTCAGGGTGCATACTGGAAGGCAACTGATCAGTGTTTCTCTCTCATCAGTGTTTCTCTCTCTTTCTCTCCTTCCTTTTTTTCTCCCCTTTCTCCCCCCTCTTTTTAAAATCAACAAGCATGTCCTCAGGTAAGGATTTTTTTTTTTTTTTTAGAGAAAGGAGAACTAAATATTTCATATTTTTCTCTCATATTTTTTGGTCCTCAATCTCTTGGGAATCCAGTCCCTTGATTGAAAAGGTCTCTTCCCTCTTGTATGTCTGTCTGATCCTTCAGTTCTACTTTCACTGTGTCTTACAAGTGAGCCTCCATCCTTTCTGTTCTAGCTGAGAGGTCTTCATTCTCACCCAGATTACTGTATTTACCTTCAAACTGGTCTTGCCTCCCAGTCTTCCCCTGTAACTCATTCTATTTTGTACTGCTAGATTAATGTTGCTAATATATAGTTCTGATCATTCACGGAGTCATAAACATTTTTTAAGGACACATTCTCTATACCAGATGCTGTTAGACTTTAAGGATTCAGAGAAAATGACACAGTTTTTTGTTTTTTGTTTTTTTTTACCTCATGGAGCTTACATTCTAATGATGTAATTCCTCTGTCCAAAATCCGTCAAGAGCTTCCCTTTGCCAATGGAATTAGGGGTAATTTCCTCACTCTGTCCACTAGAGGATATGAGCTAAGTAAGCCTTTCTAGGTTAACCACCTAATGCACCTCTGTTCCCTATCCTAGTGAAATGGGTTTTGCACACCTTGAATTTTTCTACATCATGCTCCTAGTTATTCTGACTTCTGTGCTTAGATTCCCCTCCTCTCTGTCTTGACTTTGAGAAATTCAATCTATGTTTCAAGACCTATCTCAGTGAAATTTCCTTCATACAGTCTTCTGTTGACCCCACTTCCTAATGTTATCTCTCCCTATCCTGTTTTCCTGGAATTTTTATTTTGCTTTGTAGTATAATCATTATGTGTTTGTTCTAGGCCATGTCTTGCACCCTTTTATTGTTATTACTTACAATAATTAACATAGAAATGTGTATAAAGTAGGTAGGTATAAAGTAGGTAGGTATAAAGTTTTCTTTCAGGCAAAAAATCAAACAAACAAACAAAATCAGTCTCATCAGGGATAAGGATGGTAGAGAGGTATAGAAGAAAGGAAAACTGACTGGTAAATTCTTGCCCTGAAAAGAGTCATTTAATCTGAAATTTGAATATGAATAGGGGTCAGGTGGAGAAGGGTAAAGGTGACTAAATCTATTCACGCACAGAAGAGAAGCAACACCTCGCTGATAAATCAATGCAATCAGCAGCAAAATAATCCAGCCCCACTGGGGAAAAAAAAATCACAAATATCTTCCACAATATATATGATAGTAGTTGTATTTTGAAGTGAGTGGGTCATTTCACAAGGATCCTCCTTTCTCAAAAACTACGTGTTCACATTCCATTCCATATCTCCAGAGGCATATGGACCCTGGCAGCCCTGTGTTTACCATGAGCCCAGGGATATGCACTGGCTCAAATCCGGCCCAATCAGTTTTCCTCTCCTGAGAGTTTGTAATGGGAACCATGAGGGCAATTAAAGCAGTGTCTTCATTATGTTGGAACTATAACATGTAAACTTGGGGGTATTCTGGGGTAGTCGTTTTTCTACCAAGTGGACAACGGGACAGAGAAATCTGGTCTGTATATAGACCAGAAGGAAAGCAGATGCACAAACAAAAGAGAGGGAGTTCCAGGAGCTCCTCCCCCGTAAGAATGTGCTGGCTTCCTATCTGCTCCCTCGTTCCAGTGTCTCTCTGGGGCCCAGCTGACCTCTTGTTCTTGGGTCTGCCACCCGCTACATCCTTATAATGAACCCCTCTTTCTGCTAAGGTTAGCTCGAGTTTCTTTGAGACACTGATATCTGGCTAGTCCTAAAACATCAACATTGCATGAGCCACAACATTCCACCTATCAGGGTGTCAGAAATCCTCCAGTGTTTAGCAAGCTCCTACCATGCACAAGTTTTCCACCTTCAGCGTACAAAAATCTAAGCGTTGTATTTTCCACTTTATTTCACATTTTCTTTTGACGACAGCACAAGTTATTTTAGGCTACACAAATTTATGTTTTGTGTCTATCATGTATGTTGAGAACCTATGATTCCTGTTTCATTTTATAGCTAATATTCCCTCTGAGTTGCTGATATATTTACATCAATATTCTGAGAGACATTTTGGAAGATAAAGGGACAAGGAGTTCAGGGAAGCCATCTTTCCTCTCTTTAATGAGACCAAGTTCATCTAACACATTTCAACTGGGCTGATAAAAAGTTCTAGGAAAATTCATTGAAGGACACACTGAAATGGCCTCTGTAGAAAGCAGCAATGGAATTATTACATCCACAGGTTTAACATTACCATGATCCAGGGTACACTGTGCATCACTCACTGGACCCCTAGGGAGCCAGCCAACACAGTCCCACCCAACAAAATATACAACCTAGCAGCAGAGCGTGTCCCAAAACTACCCAATCATAAGACTCACCTGGAACACTTGTAAGCATACAGATTCCAGGAGCCACCTCAGACCTACTGAACAGGAACCTCTGAGACAGGCCTAGGCCTCTGTATGTACAACAAGCATCCCCAGAGGACTCGGAATTTCCCCAAACTGTCGAGCATGACCCATAAGCTTCATACCCAAGAGAAAGCCCCTGTTGCTGAACCAGGCTTTGATTTCCTGTACCTCGTGCCTTCTCTCTGGTTCAAATTTTGCAAACTTCATTAACTTCTCTGGCTCCTCTCCAAATGACCCTCTGCACAGGCTCTGGAGCTTCCCCAAGTTCAACTGTCTTGTTACTCCTTGTATGGTCCACTGGCAACCCTGTTATAAAAGAACTGCCCCTATATCTTCGCCCCCTTCTTCCCTAGCCCCTCTAACTATATGCTGCACTCAAAGGCAGCTCTGACGGGGTTTGGCTTGGCCTTGATAGGCCATCTCAATCCAAAACAGACTCCAGAAAGACTGATCCACATGTCATCCATAAATGTGAGAATAAACCATGTCCATCATTCCATCTCAAATTGATCTATTTGATCATATAAACAGCACTTTTCCTATATGTACACTTCAAAAACAGTGAAGCAAATTCCCCAGTGTATTACTGTATTACTGAAGGATCAATCTAGTCATTTCTTTGAAATAAATTTTGTAGAAGGGGATTTTAGAGAGGGTAGTCCTTGGCCAACCCACTTCATAAACCACAAATGTATCCTTAAAGTCAATGCAGAGAGGCACCACTGTGTATTCCAGCTGCCACACTGGTCCACTACTCCCTGGAAAATGGCAGAGGCAAGAAAAGAGGCAGCAAGAAGGAGGGATGACAGTGAATGATCCTCACCAATCTGATGCTTATGATACCTCAGACAACAAAGTGTGGAGTCTGCTTTAGCAAGTACAAACGGCATGGTAGTAAACCAACAGCCAAAAGGTAGCGAATGGACGTCAATAAAGGATTATTCATAAATTTACTTAATAATAGTTAAATCATGTAATGATGTAAATTTATAAAGCTATCATTTTAGTTTATGGGACACAGGATATTTTTTTTCTCTTCACAAAAGCTAGCAAGATAAGAAGTTCAATAGAACCACTTTGCTTTCTCAAGTAAATTGTTATTTCTAATGGTAAAACCCACTTTTCCAGAGTTGATGGGTGAGCAGTCTGGGCCATAAGACTTACTCTGGGTCAGATTAGAACCCATAGAATGATGTGGCTATGAAAGTACTCAGGTCAGGCAGACAAGAAGCACAACACCGATCAGCCTGACACCTGTACTAACCTTAGAAGAAGTAGAAGGTGCTGCCAGAGCAGACTACAGGAGTCTCTTCAGAGAAAGCAAGGTAGCACTGGGGGGTCTCTGCCTTCAACATTACAAATGGAGATAATATAGGGTGTCTCAAAAGATGTATACACACTGTAACAGCTGATAGCTCAATTTTAAAAATGAAATCTATTTTAATAAACACTGCTTTTGTAATTATTCAAAGTGTGTGTATACATTTGGGGGGGTACCCTATATATAATACTGTATACAAACAAATACACACCCTCAGCAACTGTTTATCTATGTCCTGGAGATTCAGACTAGTAACTTTTCTAATGAGTGCAAATTCCTTCTGTGGGCAGAAGGACTGCTACTGTGTGCCCAGATGGGTACATGGACAAATGATGTTTACCCAACTTCAGAGAAACCATGCCAAAATATTCCTCCCAAACAACGGATTTCAATTTGTTCTTGTTTTCCTCCAAGAATAGCCTAACAGATTGCTTCATCTATGCATTTGACTTCTCAAATATTTGCATGCAATCGTGGGAAACTCAGTGAGTCCTTGTGCTCCAGAAGCGGCGGAACAGCATTTGAATGGCATGTGTGCTGCATCCTGATGTGAAATGTCATCTGCTGAAAGTACGGGAAAAAGGACCTGCAGCGGCACAGACCTGCCCTGACCCTGCAGTGTGTGCATCAGCAGGAGCCAGATGCCTAAAGCAGCCAGGAAAGAAATGCCGCACTCCCAAAAGTTCAGAGTTGCAAAAACAACAAACAAAACAAAAAATCCAAGCTTCAATACCTGTATGATTCTCTCTGGTCACTTGACTCTTCACTGAACGGAAAGCATATTCTCTACAAAAGAAGGCATGAGCAGGAAAGCAATCTAGAAGGTAGCTTCTGCCAGAGCCTTGGGTCTCGCTGTATCCACGGAGTTGGACAACTCTGAACCCCAACTGCAAATGTACCATTTCCTCACCAATAATCATGTGACATTTCTGATGTCCCCTAAAGAGACACCGTCACAACTGTGACTTAAAGGAGACTCCACACATTCCTATGTTTTTAATATTCATTTAACCATTAAGTTATAGGAACAATCAAAAGAAACTGGGAAACAGTGTGCTCACAACCAGTAAAATAAATAGCCATAATTCCCTGAGCCAGTGCTTCTCAAACTTTAACATGCATACAAATGACCTGGGTCAGGCCTGAGATCAGGGAGGATAACAGGCTCCCAGGTGATGCAGGTGTTGCTGGTCCATGGACCACATTTTGAGTACCAAACCAAGGTCTACTACCATGACTTTCCTTGGGAGGCCAAAGTAATTTCTCTGACACATATAAATTCTCTTCACTTGATTATGAAAAATAAAAAAACAAAACACTGTTAATATGGGGAAATTACAGTTCCTGGTTCTAGAGAATGGAAAAAAGAAGAAAATTTATGATGGTTGGCCCCTTTTTTGACTCATACCATCATTCTATTCTCCTTTCCTTAAAAATGACTTGATATCCTGACTCCCTTGAGAGATAGAGATTGTTTGCTGCTGGCCTAACAGTATCCAATATAAAAAAGCATCACCTTTTGTTGTGTAGTTGCAGTTACCACAGAGAGGCCAGCCCTGGGGTGGTTTCAGGCTTGCTGTGGAGGCAGTCCTTTGGACTACCTCTGGCACTGGAGACATATCTAAACAATCCTAAATTCCCTGTAAAGAACCTCCAAGTCCCAGAGCATCTAAAAGGATAACCTTATGTCAGTTCAACCAAACTATTCTGATTAAGCAATATTGGCTGGCTTTGACTCTTGGTGATTTAATTTAGAGTATTTCACTAACACTCTGAAAAACCCACTAACCTCTAAGACTAGCCACAGAAGAAACACATTAGAGCACATCCAAAAGTCTTTCATTTTAAAAGATGGAGAACAGAAGGGAAAGAGTTTAAATTAACTCCCTAGAGCTGAAACTCCGTCACCCAGACTGTATCTGATGCTTTCATAATCACAATTTTGCACCTCAAACATCCTACATTGTCACCTAGCAGCAAAGGGAATCCAAAATACAAGAAATAATTTGGGTATATCTTAGATGCATTAAAGTCACCAATAATAAAGCACATACTCTATGAATACAACATACTTCCTCCTAGGACATTTTAAAATAAAAGCTATTGATGAGTTGCTCATCTGAATTAAAAACCACTCCTACACTTTAAGTCTTAGTACTCTCAAACCAAATCCAGGGTCTCTTATCACAAAAGAAATTGATAACCATGTCAATGAAACACCATGTGAGGAGGTGAGCCGTATGCAAGCCATATTCCCCAAGGCAGATGTGAGCTGTATGCAAGTTGTCTTATGAGCCTAAGATCCCACCTCCTGAAAAAGTTGCTCTATGAAAATAATCTTAGTTTTTCTGAATTTTTCTACTTGGTAAGCTGAAAGGCCTAGACAAAAGCACTAGCTCCTGCAGCTATAAATAAATTAGTCCTCCAGGCCTTGTGATGCCAAGCGGAGAAGCCAGCTTTGTAACTGGGCAGACATTCATGTAATTCTGGGGGGCTTTCCCCCAAGAAGAGAGGCACAGCGAAGGCTTATGGAGAGCAGGCAGTGGATGACATCAAACCAAATCAAATCAAAATATTAGAGGATATACATGTTTCCCCAAATGGCACAATAGATTATCTTAAACCATGTGAAACAACATAACCTCATTAACTAACCTACTTACTATATATTTCTTGTTGCTAATTCTCTTGGGTGCCTCTGTATTCCAGATGATTCTGAAACTCCTGTGAAGGTGGAAATAGGCTAATAGTGAGAACTGGTGGTCTTCATTATAAAGAAGGGCAATGAATGTATTTATTCCCAGGGTGAGGATGAATAAATATAAGGTGGTGAGAACTGTTATTATTTCAGACACAGATATATTCCAGGTCCTAGGCAACTCACACTACATTTTGTAAATTACTACTACTTCCTCCTTATTCTCTAGGGATGTAGCCTATAAAGAAAGAAATGGGGATTGTGGCATTGTTTCCTCCAAGAATGATGGCTAGGCCAATTGCATCAGAATCACTTGGATGCTTTTTTAAAAAAATGCAGATTCCAAGGGACCCCTTAAAGAGATTCTATATCACAAGTTTGGCCAGCGTCCAGAAATCTATTTTATTTTATTTTTTTTTAAATAAATCTTTATTCAGATTATTACAATTGTTTCTCCTTTTTCCCCCCATAGCTCCACTCCACCCGGTTCCCACCCCTTCTGCCCTTACCTCCCCGCCACTGTCCTCATACATAGGTGTACGACTTTTGTCCAGTCTCTTCCTGCACCCCCTCATACCCCTTTCCCCCTGAGAACTATCAGTCCACTCCCTTTCTATGCCCCTGATTCTATTATATTCACCAGTTTATTCTGTTCCTCAGGTTTTTAATTCACTTGATTTTTAGGTTCACTTGTTGATAGATATGTATTTGTTGTTCATAATTTTCATCTTTACTTTTTTCTTCTTCCTCTTCTTAAAGAATACCTTTCAGCATTTCATATAATACTGGTTTGGTGGTGATGAACTCGTTTAGCTTTTTCTTATCTGTGAAGCTCTTTATCTGCCCTTCAATTCTGAATGATAGCTTTGCTGGGTAGAGTAATCTTGGTTGTAGGTTCTTGCTATTCATCACTGCAGATTTCTTGCCACTCCCGCCTGGCCTGCATAGTTTCTGTTGAGAAATCAGCTGACAATCGTATGGGTGCTCCTTATAGGTAATTAACTGTTTTTCTCTTGCTGCTTTTAATATTCTCTCTTTGTCTTTTGCTCTTGGCATTTTAATGATGATGTGTCTTGGTGTGGTCCTCTTTGGATTCCTTTTGTTTGGGGTTCTGTGTGCTTCCTGGACTTGTAAGTCTATTTCTTTCACCAGATGGAAGTTTTCAGTCATATTTCTTTAAATAGGTTTTCAGTATCTTGCTCTCTCTCTTCTTCTGGCACCCCCATAATTCTGATGTTGGTACGCCTGAAGTTGTCCCAAAGGCTTCTTACACTATCTTCAACTTTTTGGATTTTTTTTTCCTTTCTGCTTTTTCGGTTGTTTTTTGCTTCTTTGTATTTCAATTCTTTGACTTGATTCTTGCATTCCTCTAGTCTGTTGTTGGGTCTCTGTATAATATTTTTTATTTCAGTCAGTGTATGTTTAATTTCTAGTTGGTCCTTTTTCATATCTTCGAGGGTCTTGTTATATTTATCGGCCTTTTCTAGGATATTCTTGAAAAGCCTTATAACCGTGGTTTTGAATTCTATGTCCAGTTGTTTGTTTTCCTCCATTTCTTTCATTTGTGATCTGTTTCTTTGTCGCCACATTTTCACTGCTTCCCTGAGTTGGTAGGGTAACTTTGTGTGCTAGGTTTCCTATATGGCCCAGTGGGTCAGCCTCCCAGTTACCTGAGGTGGACACTCTTGATGCACCTCTTTGTGGACTGTGTGTACAGACAGCTTTGTTGTAGTTAAGTCTTGATTGTTGTTGGTATCACTGGGAGGAATTGACCTCTAGGCCAGTTGGCTGTGAGGATCAGCTGTGTCTGTGCTGGGAGAAGTTCAGTGCTGGAGACAGCCTTATAGGATTAGACTTGCCAAATTGCAAAAGCCTCTGTGCTCAGCTTGGATGGGGTGGAGTCTCAGGGCGGAGCAGACAGTCTTGGCTTCCCGTCAACCCTGCCCTTGTGCATGTGCAGCCTTCCCCGGCTCCCGAGCCTCTGCCTGAGAGTCCAGATTCCCCCCACAAGAGCATGGGTCCCCAGGGGCTTGCCTGGAACTGGGGTCCAGTGCAGTCAGGAGCTTCCGACTCCCTTCTGCTAGGGAAAGCCTGTGGCAACCTCTGCAGTCTTTGTGCACACTCGCATGCGGGCGCTTCCAGACCCCTGTCCGCCAGGGCTCCCCCGGCTCTCCCCCAGGTGTCTGAGTCTCCGAGTGCCTTTCTCTCTACCTGACAGTCCAGACTCCCCCTGTATGAGCCTGGGTCCACAGGGTTTCGCCCGAAACTGGGGTTCAGTGCAGTCGGGGGCTTCCTTCCCCCTCCCGCTAGAGAAAGTCAGCCAGGCTCTCAGCCGCCCTTCCTCTCTGTGCGCACAAAGACCCTTTGCCGTACCTCAACCCTTTGCTGTTCCTCCAATTCTTCGTAAGCTTTTCTCTTTCCTTCTAGTTGTAGAATTTCCACTCAGCCAGCTTTCCTGTGGTTCTGGATGGTGTCTGTTCTGTCTTTTAGTTGTAGTTTTGAAATTGTTGTGTGAGGCAGCGGTTTAGGTGCTTACCTATGCCGCCATCTTGGTTTCTTCAGAAATCTATTTTAAAACATTACCTTTAGTGATTCTGAACTCCCTAGAATCTAAGGAACCCTGGTTTAAGGGACTATAGAGCTAAAAAACTGCACTACTGACTTGTTTAAAAGTCTTGTTAATTGATTTTTGTGGTGACTGCTACATCACACTTAATGGCAGAAGCAGTCCACTTGGGACCATTATCCATTCTTTGCAATTACTTTTAACCTTTTGGACACCTCCACTACCCTAGGTCTAATTATAAACCAGATACAGTTAATCATGTAGATCCTTGAATTCAATTAGAGGATGAGAGAAATATGCAGTTCATTGCAAGAGACAAAGATGGGTTATCTGAATGGTAAGTGGTGAGCCTGGATGCATCAGTGTGAGAAAATGTAGTTGATTTCAATAAGCATCAGTTGAGTTCCAGTCAAAGGGAGAGAGTTCTGAGAAGGAGGCAGTGGTTAAGGAGTGTTATCACTAAGGGCAAGTAGAATGAGGACTGAAGGTTTAGGCATGAAGTAGGTCCTCATCTATAAGAATATTATTGCTGGTAAACAGATTTGGCATATCAATGAAAATGAAGCTAAAGTAAAAGGTCATGGAGAAATCAGGGTAAGGAAAAGGAAAGGGAGAAACTGATCTAGCTTGGATGAAATGCACTTTTGTTTGTGAATGAGAGCCTCTTCAAGAACTCTCCCAGCAGACTTTCATTCTATTCTGCAGAACACAAAAATAAGAGTTCAAAGGTACTATGTAAAAGCTCAATAGGTTTGAAAGGTGGGGCCACAGCCTACCCACCCCACTATCCAAATGGATGATTAGAGCTGGACTTAAGGTCTCACTGACTCACTTGGGAATCACTTAGACAAGCAATGGGAGAAAGACACTGTGCTCACAGCTGTCCACAGAATGAACAAATCGGAAAAGGTTACCAGTCCCACCTTTTGGTCCAAGGCTTGGAATGAAGAAGGGAATAGTATAAAAGGAGATGACAATTTTGAAACAAAAGCTTTGCCTACTCTCATACTCTGAGAATCTGGGAGAGGGATTGAAGGGAACTCCAGGAGTTATAGCTGGGAGATTTTCCTTCTGTGGTCCAAAGAAAGACATGGCTAGGACAGGAAGACACAATGGCAATCAGGAAGAAAGCCTCTTTATAGTTGATATGCTAGATGCATGGTCCTTATGCCACTTACGCTAATGTAATTAGAGCCTTGGGAACACAGCTCAGGTGTGCACTCGACTCATCAGCTGCAACAGTGCTCATCTCCGAGGCTTTGTCAGGTAATAAAGTCTGTCAAAGTCCAAAGTTTCTCCAGAAAGAGAGAAAATAAGAATTAAATATTAATAAAAATGACGTCAAGATACAGGGCATTTTTATCTCCTGAGGAACAAAATCCTTCTATGCAAATTGTGAAGCAGTTTTATGGAGTAATTTTGATTAGATGTCCTGTACAACATAGTCTCCGGCCTTTCACCTCCCCTCAAAATACGCATTTCTAAACTTTTCAGTATTCAAATTATCACCCTCACTGATGAGGTACAGACACTTGAAAAGACAGATCAGACAACGTTATTTAGATATAACTCACAAACTATATAATATGCCCATTTAAAGTGTACAATTCAGTGGGTTTTCATATTTACACAAGGTTGTCCAATCTTAGCCACAAAAGAAATTAAGAACATTTTCACATCCCAAAAGAGCAGCCCCATACCTTTTTAGCAGTCACTCATTTCCCACCTCCCATCTCACTCAGCCCCAGACAACTATTAATTTACTTCTGTCTCCATTAATTTGCCTATAGTGAAGACTTTATGCACATAGAATCATATAATATGTACTAGTTTTCTCTTATTTACCATGCTTTCAAGGCTCATCATGTTGCAAAGTATATTTATTTTTATTGCTAACTAATATTCCATTGTATGAATACACCACATTTCATTTATCCATTTCTCAGTTGATGGGCATTTGAGTTGTTTCTACTTTTTGGCTATTATGAATAGTGCTACTGAAACTTTCATATTGGTACCATATATAGTAAGTTGTCAAGAGGCTATAACTCAAATTATTTCAAAGTTCTGAAAAGCAAAATTTATTCAAAACAAATGTGCCAGCTGTAAGAAACTGTCAGAGTTAGATTTAAATGGCTGCAAAAAAAAATAATAAATGATGCAGATTTTGTAAAGTGTTTTGTCATTTATTATTGAGTGAGGCTTCATCTTTCCACTACGTATTTTGTTGCCTGTCAGTGTTTCTTTCCTGTCAATCTTGCTTAGCTCTAGCAGTTCTCAATTTAGCCTTTCAAAAAATGGAAATACAAGCCTTGGCCTATATGGCTCAATTAGTAGGAGCATCTTCCTGTACACCAAAAAATAGAAAGATTTTTCTTTTTTTTCTTTTTTAAAAAATATGTTTATTGATTTCAGAGAGGAAGGGAGAGGGAGAAAGACAGAAACATCTATAATAAGAGAGAATCATCGATTGGTTGCCTCCTGCACGCCCCCCACTGGGGATCGAGCCCACAACCTGGGCATGTGCCCTTGATCAGAATTGAACCTGGGACCCTTCAGTCTGCAGGCCGGCGCTCTTTCCACTGAGCCAAACCAGCTAGGGCAGAAATACTTTTTATATCATTATCTTTAACAAGAAAATACATCATTACTGCCCATTTTAACAGAGTGGATGGGTGAATATTTACTACACACTTCCTATTAAGCTTATTACTGTGTTTTAAAAGCTTTGATTAAATTCTGTTTTACAAAAAAATAAAGTTAAATGTTTTCCCATCTAAGACTATAAACTTGCAAACATATTTCTCAATTAGGAATAATACATCTTATTTTTAATGAATTGTTAATACAACTATTTTTAATGTTATTTGTAATAAATCTTATTTTTTCACCTATTTCTTCAAGGTAGTACAAAGCCTAGCAGAAACCATATTTATAAGCAGATTTTAAAGCAAAAACATAAATCAATATATAGACAACACAAAGCAGAGAATACAGTGCAAGGTCAGTAGTAGAATAGTAGAAAAAAAAACAACGTTAAATCATGATATGGAACAAGCTTACTTTATACACATTCACTGCATCAAGTCTTTGCATTTCCACATATAACCACGTAGAGGGCTGTGACCCAATTTACACATATGCCTCATAACCTGCCTTGAAGCTCCTAAGGGTTTATTTTCACAGAAACCTCTCAAGAGCCCATGTGCTAACTGTCTATCAACAAATGTCACTAGAAGGACTTTATTTTATTTTAGCTATAAGTCAGAGACTTACTTTTATTTTCTGAGTTGTATCCATAAAAGCTCTATACATCTCAACATAGACTTTACTTTACTGAGATATAATTCACACAACTAGAAATCTCACCCCTTCAAAATGCAGAATTCAGGTTTGCTTTTAAAAATACTTTTAATTGATTTTTAGAGGCGGGGGAGAGAGACAGAGAAGCATCGATGTGAGAGTGACACACTGATTGGCTGCCTCCTGCATGCCCACCTCCTACCTGGGATCAAGCCCGAAACCTGAGCATGTGCCCTGACCTGGAATCGAACTGGCAACCTTTAGGTGCATGGCACGACATCCTATCAACTGAGCCACACCAGCCAGGGCAGAATTGTTTTTAGCACATTCACAGAGCTGGTTTTCATTTTCTGTGAGGACAGTATTGTAACTAGCTGTTCACCTCTAGGACCTTTACCCTTCCTCCTTTTCCTTTGTACTGAGAGGTGCTATAACCTACCGGGAAAGAGTGCTGAGTCTGTAACAAGGCTGCCTTGGACTTGAGTATCATTTCATCTTCTAGACAGCTATGTTTCCTTAACCTCTTTGACCTTTCACTTTCTTAGATGTAAAATAAGGATGTATGTAAAGCATTGATATATGTGAAATGGTAAGAAGTAAACCTGACACTCAATAATTAACTAGTATTATTTTAATAAACCAAATTCTTCATGTATACAAAGAAGCAATAAAACCAAATACGTACTTAAAAAAAAAAAAAAGAGGGGCCTTGGGGGAAGGATGAAGCTTCCTTTCCTTCTAAGGATAGGGTCCAAACTCCTAACAGGCCTCAAATGGCTAAGTTCTGTTCCCTGGCATCTCTCTAGTCTCATCTCCACTCCTCCCCGAAGCCCACCCTGCACACAGTAACACAGACCTGCTTGTATTTGTTTGTACACATTGCACTCTTTGTTTGCATTCCTTTGCTCCTGCTCCTTCCTCAAGAATGCCTTCTACCAGAGTCCTTGACCTCGACAACTGCTTGTGATCTTCAGAACCAGTAGTTCAGGGGCCAGCTGCTCTGGAAGGCTTCAGCGAGATGGCGCCACCTCTCACTGATCCCTCCTTCCACCAGCGCTATAATCACAAGTAGTGAGGTATGCTTCCCTCTGGATTCCCATGACATGTAATATCTCTGCACTTACTGCCTCCAACTCTACTTATTCTTTGAAGAGTCTGTCTTCTCCATTGAATTGTGAGATTTTTTTAAAGCTTTGCTTTACTGAGGTATAACTGACATAAATTTTTAAGATATTTCAAGTGAACATCACGGTACTATAATTTGATATACATTTTGAAAGGATTGCCACCATCTAGTTAATTAGCACATTCACTTATTTCTCTCTTAACTTTTTTTTTTTTTGGTGAAAACATTTAAGTTCTACTCTCTTAGCAAATTTCAATTATACAATACAGTGTTATGAACTATTGCCACCATTGTTTTACACTAGATCCTCAGACCTTATTCACCTTAGAGCTGAAAGGTTGTAGCCTATTACCAACATCTCCCTATTTAAACTGTGAAATCTTTTGAAGGAAGGTCTGTCATTTATTCCAAGGAACCAGAACTCTGCCTGAAAATACAAAGATGCTTAGTCAATGTTTGCAAATAAGAGAGGATACATCAGCCATTCCCAGGATCCCTTTACACCGCTAAAAATAATTGAGAATTTAAAGAGCTTTCATTTATGTATATTCTATCTATTAATATCTACCTTATTAGGTATTACAACTGAGCACTTTGTGAAATATGTATTAAGTCAAGAAAGTGAGAAAGGTAAATAATGCCTAGCATTATTATGAAAAGAACTGTGACTCCAAGGACTTTCTGGGCCTGAGGGCCCACACCGCAACCCGAATGGAATCGTAGGGGGGAGGGGTTGTGTTTGTATTTTAATTTATATGAAAATTAAAGTATTTTGGAAGGGTTACAGACAAATGAAAAGATGTAAGAAGGGAAGGGAGACACAACCTTAGACATAGCTAGAGAAAACTGCTGGGGACAGGAAGGCAAAGAAGAGTACAAGCAGTACCAGTCTTAGGAGAAATAATAAAGAAGCTAAAAGCAATTCTGCACAAACAAAATGAAAAACAAGGTCATCAAAGGCCAAAAGTTTGGTCAAAATTTTAGACAGAAATTGATCTTTTAGGTTTGAAATGTGCCATTTTGGCAATCATATCACATCTCACTCCCATCTTTTTGTCATTCTCAATCCTCATGTGCTCTTTTTTAAGTACTGCTCTTCTCTCCTGCTTTGGACTCGATTCTCTCTTGCTTTGTAGTCACTGGTTGAAAAACCTGCTCAAATGTTATGTGACTTGAGACCAAAAAAAAAAAAAAAAAAAAAGTGACAGCTCTGATAAAGCTGCATAATCAGAATCCAACTGATACATTTTTAAAGATTCTATTAGATTATAAAAAAATGATAATGGGATTTTAAAAATAGGAATGTTGAAGTTATTTTTACATGCTGAAAATACATTAAAAATTAGTGTCCCTTAAAATATGCTACATGAAGGCCAGGATTGGAGTAATATGGACTTGGTTATAGTGCTAGGTCATAGATGATATAAATTTTTTTAAAGTTATTTCTTTAATGTTGTCAAATAATCCTTTCTATAGCAAAAAAAGCTATGGAAATATGACTATTAATTCTCAACTTAAATTTGCCTTTGGTCTTTTCAACAAACTTTTCAGGGACATATAATTAGTTTAAATTTTGTTAAATACAGTAGTTCCTCAGCTTATGTCGGAGATCCGTTCCTACAGCGCAACGTAACGCCGTAAGTCGGAACCCACCTACGTCACTCACATGGAGCACATACACAGCAGCAATGAAGTGAAACAGTAAACAAAACTTAAAAGATAACAATTCCTGACCTTTAGTTGTGGTAAATAAATGATAAAAAACATAAAGCACATATGTACATACATTGAAATGATGGAACTTTTTTTTTATAAATAAATGGGAGATGGCGACGTAACCACAAAACGACGTACGCCGAGTCCGACGTAACCCGAGGACTGTCTGTAGTCACATGTGCTGAGGTGTAAAAAAACACACCTCAAGGTCTAGACCAGACATAGGCAAATTACAGGCCCAGGGCAAATCCAGCCTGAAGACTGTTTCTGTATAGCCCTCAGGCTAAGAATAGCTTTTACATGTTTAGAAGTACACAAAAACAAAAACATGAAACAAACAAAAAACAAAGAGTAATATGCTTTTTTAAAAAAGCTGTACATGGTCTACCAAGTCAAAAATATTTATTCTCTGGCCTTTACAAAAAAATGTTGCCAATGACAGATATAATGCATTCATCACAATGTCTGGACCATAATACAGAAAAATTCCACTTTTAATTGTTTGAGGAATCGCCACAGTTTTCCCATAGTGGTTGCACAGTCTGCATTCCTACCAACAGTTGCTGTGCAGCTTTGATATGGTCCCACTTGTCTATTTTTGCTTTTGCTGCCTGTGCTTTTGGTGTCATCCATGTAATCATTCCAAGACCAATATATCATGACACTTTCCCCTATGTTTCTTCTAGGAGTTTTACAGTTTCAGGTCTTACATTTAAGTCTTTAATCCGTTTTGAGTTGTTTTTGTTTATGGTTTAAGTGAAGAGTGTTGAATTTTGTCACAAACTCTTTTTCTGAAGCTATTGAGACTATCATGTGATTTTTTTTATACCATATCCCATTAATGTGGTATAACACATTGATCGATTTTTGTATGTTGAACCATCCTTGCATCTCAGGGATAAATCCCACTTGGTCATGCTGTACGATCCTTTTCACATCAAGTTCTCACTTAACATCTTCAACAGATTCTTAGAACTGCATTGAAACCACCATATAACAAAACCAATTTTACCACAGGCTAATTGATATAAACAAGAGTTATCTATGGCTTCTCATAAAAGTTATAACAAAACAATACCTATTGAGGACCTGCTGTACCTTTGGATTCAGTTTGCTGGCATTTTGTTGAGGATTTTTGAATTTATATTCATCAGGGATATTAATATGTAGATTTCTTTTCTTGTAGTGTATGTGTATAGCTTTGGTATTAGGGTAATGCTGGCCTCATACAATGAGTTTAGAAGTGTTCTCTCCTCCAATACTTTTTTAAGTGTTTCAGAAGGATTTGCATTAACTCTTCTTTCAATTCACCAGTGTAGCCCTCTGGTCCCGGGCTTTTCTTTGTCGGGAGTTTTGATTACTGATTCAATCTCCATACTAGTTAAATATTTTTTCAGACTTTCTATTTCTTCATGGATTTAGTCTTGGTAAGCTGTATGTTTCTAGAAATTCATCCCATTATTCTAGGTCATCCATTATTGGCATGTAACTTTTTATTTTTGTGGCATCAGTTGTAATGTCTCCTTTCATTTTTCTTTTTTTCTTAGTCTAGCTAAGGGCATCTTAGGTTTATCTTTAAAAAAAGAACTCTTGGTTTTGTTGATGTTTTTTCTATTGCATTTCTTTTTGTATTTCATTTATTTCTGCTCTATTCTGTGTAATTGTCTTCCTTTTGCCAGTTTTTAAAAAATATTTTTTATTGATTTCAGAGAGGAAGGGAAAGGGAGAGAGAGAGAGATAGAAACATCAATAATGAGAGAGAATCCTTGATTGGCTCCCTCCTGCATACCCCACACCGGGGATAGAGCCTGCAACCTGGGCAGGCGCCCCAACCAGGAACTGAACCAGGTTCATAGGTCAAGATTCAACCACTGAGCCATGCTGGCCAGGCCCTTTTGCCAATTTTGAGATTTGTTTGTTCTTCTTTTTCTAGGTCCCTGAGGTGTCAAGTTATGTTGAGATCTTTCTTCTTTTAAAATGTAAGCATTTATCACAGTAAACTCCCCTCTTACTACTGTTTTTGCTGCATCCCGTAAGTTTTGGTATGTTGTGTTTTGTTCTCATTTGTCTTAAGTTTTCTAACTTTGTTTATTTCCTCCTTTCCCAATGATGGTTCAAGGGTGTGTTATTTCCCACATATTATGAATTTTCCAGTTTTCCTTCTGCTATTGATTTCTAGTTTTATCCTATTGTGATCAGAATAAATAGTTGGTATGATTTCAATCTTCTTCCATTTTTTAAGACTTCATTTGTGACCTAACACGTGATCTATCCTGGAGAAAGTTCTGTGTGTGCCTGAGAAAAATGAGTATCCTGCTGCTGTTGGATGGAATGTTCTGTATATGTTAGTTCCATTTGTTCTCAAAGTTTGGTCCAAGTCCAACATTTCCTTGTTGATTTTCTGTCTGGATGTTCTATTCATTATAGAAAGAGAAGCACTAAGGTCTCCTATTATTATTGTATTGCTGCCTATTTCTCCCTTCAGTTATGTCAATGTTAACTTTCTCTATTTAGGAGCTCTGATGTTTATGCATATATAGTTGTTATATCTTCCTAGTGGACTGACTTGGCATCCTTCTCTGTTTCCTGTAACAGTATTTCACCGAAAATCTATTCTGGATTGACTCTTAAGGTCTATCCTTGCAACACTTTCAAGATGTCATTCCTTGTCTTAGGGCTTGCAAGGTTTCTGAGAGACGTTTATCCCGATTAGTATCTTTGTTCCTCTGTATGTGATGTGCCTTTTTTTTCTTTGGCTGACTTCAAGATTTTCATATTATCTTTCATTTTCAGAAACTTGGGTATGATATATCTAGATAGGAATGTGTGTATTGTTTTGGCACTTATCCTGCCTGAAGTTCTCTGAGCTTTATGGAATTGTGATTTGATGTCCTTCATTTCTTTTTTTGGGGGAAACTCTCAGCCTCGTGTCTTCTAATATTTCTTCTGGCCATTCTTTCCATGTTTTTCTTCCTGGATTCCAATTATGTTTACGTTAGCATGTCAGACCATTTGATGTTGTGCCTGAGCTATTGGAGGCTCTGTTCTGTTTTAGGGTGTTTCCCCCACTCTTCTTTCCTCTTTGTGTTTTAGTTTGGTTAATTTCTATTGATTACCTTCAAGTTCACTGATTATTTCATCAGCAGTGGCAAGTCGACAGATAAGCCCATGAAGGCATTCTTCATCACTATTACTGTTTTAAATGGTTACTGTTATTTGTCTTCTTATAGTTTCCATTTCTTTGCTGGAACTCCCTATCAGCACATGCATGTTGTCTATCGTTTCCACTAGCTCCTCTAATATACTAACTATAGTTATTTTAAATTCCCTGTCTGATGTTTCCAATATCTGGGTCATCTCTAAGTATTGTTCTGCTGATTTGTTTTATTTCTTGATAGAGGGCTGGTTTTTATTGCTTCTTGTGTGTCTCAATATTTTTATTGAATATGTTGTGTAAGAGACCTCTAATGGTATGTTATTTCCTTTTCTCCCCAGCCATGTGGGTTTCCACCTGTCCCCTAGGGTACAACAGAATTTGCTGTCCTTCTTCAGAGGGATGAAGGCTTTTTTTCCTTAGAGAAGGGTACAGATAGAGCTTTGTGTCTTTTCCACAGCAGCAGCTGCTCCCCTCTCTACTCCTGCAGAACTTAAGGAGAATTGGTCTCCCATACTGTCCCTAATCTTTCCAAAGAATACCCAACAGAGATCCTTGGATATGAAACTATAAATAGGTAGACACCATTTGTGTCTGCAGCTCCTAGGTATTCTATATTCTCATTCTAACCCACACCCTGCTTTTAATAATTTATTAAAATTTATAGCTGAATTCTTATTTGTATGCTGGCCATTGTCCCATGTTCTGCCACAAGTAAGCCAGCGCTTACACTCTGTCTCTCCTTGGAGGTGCCTATATACCCCTAGATTTCAGGCCTTGCAACCTCCGCTCTCTAAGTTCAAGAAAGTTTATGGTTTGGTCTTTTATCTGACTTGTTCTTGTTGTTGCTGTGAAAGCAATACTCTTAGGTTTCTATATACTAGGCATAAGTCTGTTTCATCCTGACTATTCTTGAACTCTGGTTATGAATAGCTGTTATTTACTTTGTAACTTCCTTTGCTCTTCTAATCTAATCTATTTTAGAGATATCATGCCCAATGTATTCATCATATACCAAGAATAAGTTTGTAGCATGGAGTACCCTAATTTTACCTACCTTTTGCAGGACTTCATATTTTTTACAACTGCATTGCAGAGAGTCCTCAATTTGTTGCCGTTCAAAAAAGTAAATCACCCGTACAATCCCTTAGCAAAGACATTCCATTATTGCTTTTAACACAGTAAAAGCACAGACCACATATTCTTTCCCATTAGTATCCATCTCTAGCCTCAATATTTTTCGTTGTTCCTCACATCTCTATCTCTTAAATTTTCAAGGGATAAGTATTTTCTAACCTTTTAAAGGAATCCAGTACTTCTTGGCCCTATGATCTTCCTCAGATAACTGAACCTCTCTAAACTTCCTTTTCCTCATTTGTAAAATGGAGATAATAAGGTGAAAAATTAAATGAGAAAATGTACTATCTTTGAAAAGTGCTTGGTTATTATTATTGTACTTTACCATCATTAATACTGATTAAATATCAGATGTATAGCCAACTGTATAAAGATTCAGGCATCTCTCTCCTAGTCAAGCATATTTCCTATCATAATGTCAACTTTAAAGGAATACCAAATTAAAGTTAATAATCATTTCTACTTAAAATGCCCTTTTCAGGAATGCAACCCACCACAAATATGAGGTCTTCCTATGCACTACAAAATATCATGTATACATATATGTGTAGCATATGTGTGGGTGTTTCTATATATGCAAGCCTGATGACAGGTGACTGCCTCTACTCATTGGGCCTTCCATCTGCAACTGGGACAGTGCCAGTCACAGTACTTAGTTCATTTTTTTTCTTGGAAAGACTCCATTACCCATTTACATATTTCACTGACTCTAAGGGAAACAAGCAAATAATCTGATGGTTTTGGTAATTTAAAAACTTCCTGCCAACATGCATTTTCAGCAACCGTCTAAGGTATCGCAGAGTGATCAAATGCTCCAGAGCAAGCACTTGACCAACTTATTTCTCTTGATCTTCAGGTTTCATCCCGTCTGTAAACAAAGTCTCCAAGAATATTTTGGTGCAGCTGCTGGCAGTATCCTTGAGATACTGACTGAGTATGCATCTATTTCATAATAGTAATTCTCAGGCCAAAAGGGATTCATAAAAATGGGATTTCTAGATCTAAAAACAAACAAGTTTTAATGTTTATAGGACACACTTATGAAGACATGTCTTTTACCTTAATAGTATTTGAAAATTCATTGGATAGCACCTACAGATCATGTGGAGGTTTTTCCCATGAAAATAACCTGCATGTGGAAGTTCCATAGGTTGAAAGGCAGTTTTGAATTTTTCCTAAAAGTAGAGTTGTAGAGTAGCGGTATGTATTTTAGCACTAGCTAAAGCATACACAAATCTAGGAATCATTTCAAATGTCGTCCCTATATAGGCTTCAACCACCAAGAATAGAATGACTTTGCTGCAATAGAGATTAGTGGAGTTCCAACTTTATATATAATCTTAAATACATACTAATTCAGCTAAAATGTAGCAATACATTTGAAAGTTTTCAAATACATACCACTCAATAAAGGCACATGGTTTCTTTGTAAACCTCAAGGTCACTAGGCCTGGAGGAACTAGCTTCCAACTTTCTTTCAACTCCTAAACATTTAGAGTTGCTCTTATCACCTATTCTAAATCCTTTGGACAATAAGCATCTTGTTTCTAATCTCTATGAAAAAAAAAAATGAAATGCTACTTTAGAGCTCTCCCCATTCTCAGTCATTTGGTGTGCAATAGGAGCTAGGAAATATAGTTACCAACTGATATTTTAAAAATCAACAACAAACCTACATGCCAGAAAATGAATTGTTGAGTACTTCTCCCTTTTCATATGAAAATGCCAGAGAGCCATGGAGATAGAAATATATCTTATTTTTATATTTAAAATTTGTGCTGTTATGCTTACGTATGCAGGAATTACAATGAACTTATAAAAGTAGTTTTATACAAGAATCTTCCTATTAAATAGCTTTACAAATCATTTTAAGAGAATAAAAGCCTGAAGAGAATATAAGAACTCCTTATTTTAAGCATTTTGTTCAATATTTTAAAATTCATAATGCAATTTTAATGTTAAAAGATGAGCAAAGAATCCCTTATCTATCACACCACCTTCACTGATTTTTCCCTGTGTCATATTTCTATTTACAAGTCCTCTATTAAAATGAAAATGCCTTGGGGACAAGTTAAGCTTCATTAATGAGTATCTTTGTGCCTAGTCAAATGAGAAGAGGATCTTACAGGAATGGTTCTCTATAAAATACCTCTCTTCAACTTTTGCTCTCTTACCTGAAGCTGCCCCAGACAGGACCAGAGGGTACTCAATTTGCAGGACTCTCAAAGAGGCTGCAACTGCCTCCCTGATAACCCCTCCTAATGAGTTCTGTACCACTTCTACCTACACAACTTATATCCTGCCGTGCTTCCTTCTAGATTCTGACCACCTGGTCACTGTCTGGTTCTACTTGATCCCCTAGACCCCAGCCTACTGCTTATTTTGGAAACAGGGACCTTGAAGTCAGAAAATCTGTTTAATTCCCAACCCTGAGCTTTTTTACCCTGAGCAAGTCAATTACATCCTCTGATCATCAGCTCCTTCATTTTTATATTTAGAAATGTGTTTAAATTATTATTTTTTCTTAGAGAGACAGGAAGAGAGAGAAAGAAACATTGATGTAAAAAAGAAACATCGATAAGTTGCCTCACATAGGTGCCCGGACCAGGAATCGAACCAGTGACCTTTCGGTGTACAGGACAATGCTCAACCAACTGAGCCACTCTGTCCAGGGCCAGCTTCTTTATTTTTATAAATGGGGATCATGATATCCTCTCTCAGAAGACTGACACAGGGACCGAATTGGATAAAATAATACAATATATGTGAACTTTGTTTGGGGAACCACGTAGATTAAACAAATACCAATTTAATCAGCCCATAAGAATGAAGAATATCCAGAACTTGGAAGCTAAAAAGGAACATGAATCTAGAAAGGGTAAATATATAATAGATAACATTAGTTCTCTGTAAAAGTCATCCATCATAAAAAGGCCATTTGGATTTCTCTACCACAATACCAGTAAGGTGATTAGGTATCTCAGCAAAAATGATTCATTTAAAATAAAGCTGTGACCTAATGTTACCAAAATTTGTATGAAGAAAGAATGTGTTAAAAGCAGATGGCAGTATAAATGAAATTTTTTTTTAGGGGGAGGGGGTTTGTAAAGGAGAAAAATTGGCAATATTTACCCAGGAGTGTCCAAGGGAAATAAATATTGGCTTAGCAAGCATTGTAATTTTGAGAAACAAATGTTTTGTATTATAAAACAAGCTTAAAATGCCAGTCCTCACTGAGGAGTATTGAAATCTCCTTTCAAGACTACCTGGCATCCTTTATCCTGATTCTATATTCACCAAGCCATGTTTTGGTTACTAATTGGATCGACAAAAGTAAAAACCAGACCTAAACTGATTCCCACAAGGACACTGTGAAACCCTGTGGGTGGGAAGTCAGCCTTCAACTTCTCAATGGCTATTTTTATTGAAAAGGTATTTACATGTTTAACAAGATCCCATATAACTGTTCTCATTTTTTTACTCTCTACTTCTACTTCTAGGTTATAATGCCAATATAAAAAAAATATGTTTACAAAGTTGAAAATCACAGAATTATATACACTTTCAAAAAACTTTAAAAAAATAAATTCAAAATTTCAATAAAAGCAAGAAAGAGTGCCAAGCAGTTCACAAATTTTGAGGATTTTTTAAAAGACAGAAAGCAGGTAGAATCAGATCAGAGAAACAACACTGGAGGGAAGCTGAATTCTGAACACTTAGAGAAAAAAACTGCTGTGGAGACAGGGGCAGTTTCTAGGAGCTTCAAACTTAGGAGTCAATTAAATAATAGCAATTGGAGGCGCTCAGGAAACATCAGGGTGAAAAGGTGCCCCAGGGCTCGGCCAGTGTGGCTCAGTGGTTGAGCATCGACCTATGAACCAGGAGGTTATGGTTTGATCCCAGGTTAGGGCACATACCTGGGTTGTGAGCTTGGTATGTGGGACGTGCCAGAGGCAGCTGATCAATGATTATCTCTCATCATTGATGTTTCTCTCTCTCACTCTCCCTTCCTCTGTGAAATATATACATATACACACACACACACACACACACACACACACACGCACACACACTCATATTCATCCAGGTACAGATCTTTCCTTCCCTGGACCATGATAATAAGTAGATGATTGATCAAAGCAGCTAATAAGAGCATTGGCATCCAAGCTATTGCTTGTTGATAATTCAGGCCCTGTCCCATCACCCCTGTCTGACTGCTAGCCTTCTTTAGTATGACAGTGGATCAGGATGTGTGTTAACCAAGGGAAGTGGTGGGGATAAAGAAGAGGAAGAAAAGTTAAGAAATATGGAAGAATGTTTCAGGATATATTTCTTTAGCTTAGCAGTTGGAAGAACCTGCATCCTGACTATCTATACTAATAAAAGGGTGATATGCTAATTAGACTGGACATCTTCTGGACATCCTTCCAGACAAAGCCATGATGGCAGGGGCTGAGGCTGGCCGGCAGTGGGGAGCGGTTAGGAGTGATCAGGTAGGCAGGCAGGATAGCAGTTAGGAGCCAGCGGTCCCAGATTGCGAGAGGGATGTCCGACTGCTGGTTTAGGCCCAATCCCAGGATCTAAACCGGCAGTCGGACATCCCTCAAGGAGTCTGGATTGGATTGGAGAGGGTACAGGCTGGGCTGAGGGACCCGCTCCACCCCGTGTATGAATTTTGTGCACTTGGCCTCTAGTCCTATATAATAAAGAGCTAATATGCTAATTAGACTGAACAGCAGAATGACCGTCTGGATGACCATCTGGATGACTTCCAGATGAAGCCGGGGCTGTGAGGGCCGAGCCCCTTGCATGAATTTTGTGCATTGGGCCTCTAGTAGGACTATAACAGCCAGAGGATCTGAATCTGCCAGCTTAATAGACTTTCCATTACGAGCTAACGGGTTAAATAAGAAATCAATTCCTTGCATATATTCTAGTTAGTCTAGTAAATCAGTTGCTTACCACTGATTATGGTTGGGAGAGAGGGACAACAGATCTCTGCACTATCTCCTTTCTGCTTCCCCCTCTGCTGCTGCAAGTTACCACTCTCTTCTGTCTACATCCTTCCTCCCTTGGATCTAGAAAACAGGATTGTTGGATCCACAAAGCAACCATAACGAGATTTATTAAAGTGTGAATCCTTAAAAAGGAGCATGTATGTAACGTATCTTCATTCATTCAACTTGCCCATGCTCCTCTACGACCCACTAACAAGGAAAGTTTTCTTTTGCACTGTCCAGTTTCCCAGGGTTTCTTATGATTCCGAATCAAGAGAATAAGTAGAGAAAGTCAGGACTGGAGAGCTGAGAGAAAAGAAAGAATTCCTGCTTGTTCTGTCAGTTTCTGGATTCAGCTTTATTATAGAGAATCCAAGTAATGGGCAAGCAATAGAAAAAATAAGAAAGAAGCCAGAAAGACTAAGTCTATCCATCTAACAAAGAGTTGGGGAGAGTAGATGAGAACAACAACAAAAATCAGGCTGGACTATCAGAAAAATCTCAGTCTTTTAGTGGGGAGGGGGATATCTGAGCAGCCCTAAGGGTAAAGAATTAGAGAAAATAATAAAAAGGGTTGCAAGAAGCATGGCTATGGGTTGTAACTTAGTTTTATTAACACTCTTTGAGGGAAGCAAGTTAAGGCTGAGATTCCTTTCACATTCCTTCTGGGTTCTAGACTATGCTTCTCTGTACGCAACTCTGGAGGACCAAAGTATTCCTGAAGGTCAGGGACTTGGGGCGGCCAGAACAGGTGGAAGGGGACATGGTGTAGGTGTAATTAGGGGTCAGAGCTTTGTGTGCTTTTCCACTTGTCCGTGATACTTAAGCCCCAAATATTAAAATTAGGAGGAATTTCTAAATATAACAGCAGCCTTCAGTCACTAATAAATTTTCCCTCTCTCTCAAATACACACACAGCTTTAAAGATTTGCTTTAAGGAATTAGAGGAAGGAATAAAAATTGGTTAGTTAATCTGGATTCCATTTAATTTCTTTGGTCACTGTTCTTTACAAAAAAAATATCTCAAAGATTAATGAAGCTTGCTGGTGGTGGTGGTTATGGGGTTCATATATTCTAGTAATTATCCACTAGTGATTTAAAATAAAACTATGAGGAAGAAATTAAAGAAACAATTATGAAAACTTCAATACTTAAAGTTTTTTAATAGGTCCCAGCTGACTCCATATTAGTAAATAACTCCAGGCCTACCCTAAGCCAAATATCAAGGTAGACCAAGTTACTTTACAGGGAGTATTCGGTGTTTTCTATTTACACAGATTTGCATTGCACAAGGCCAAAGAAATCTTTAAAAGAATGTTCAGCCTTCACCAGTAAATGAAAAATGTACTTTAAGGCAGAGGTAAGTGTCTTACTGGTGCTCCTACTAGTCCAGAACATGCTGGTGTCTCCTGTGACCACTATAAGGCCAACTGTGCTTAACTACTCTGCATTATTTTAGCATAGGTACCTCATTTACCAGTTCTGCAATAATTTGTCTTTGTATTCAGTCACTGTCTAGGCTGCCCCCATACTCACTTTTCCATGGACCTATCTTTTTTTCATTTCCTACCCTATTTTCTACTGTGTTGGAAGCCACCCATTGTCCTCACTAGCAGAGAGGTGTGGACAAGGAACCCAGAAGGCTGGTCAACCCTGAAGCTCTGAAAGGTCAAAACCAACCACCCACTGTTTAGTTGAGACAATGGTAGCTAAAGCAACTTCCACCTTTTAGTTTTATGTAAATCCTTGCTGATTGGCTATTATTGGAATTGCCTGCCTAAGGCAATTTGTGTGCTGCCTCCTCCAGAGCCCGAACCCTGAACCTGAACCTTGAACCACGCTGGACGTGAGTGGGGACACTCGCAACTGGCTGCCCAACATGGGGCACTTGCACTACTGCACTAAATTCTCACCTCAATTCATTACAGTAGTTACTTCTCTCATTAAAAATCCAATTCAAACTCAAGTCCCACGCAGAAAATCTTCATAAACTAGGCAGTCACAAACTCAGATCCAATCATATCCCTGAAATGGGATGTCCTCTAAAAATATTTTTTAAATTACTATCATTGATTAGATTTATATGGCACTTTTCCTCCAAAATGCCTCAGCAATCTTCCCAAGAACCAAGAAAAGGAAGTAAACAAGGTATTTCTCCCTAGGTGACACTGAGAATAACTAAGTAATATGAATGAAATCAGTTACTATGTGAAGAACTGAAGGCCACTGACTGGGACTGAGTGACTACCTGCCATAACCTAACTGGTTATATTACACGGTACTTCTTTCTTCTCTTCTTTTCCTTTTTTTCTTCCTGTCTTCCATTTTCTTTTTGTCAGTTTTAACAGCAGTGAAATATGCAGACTGCTCCAACATTTTAACTGGATTTTTTGGCAATTGGATGCTTAATATTCCCAGAGCTGAAGGTTTCTCTGGCCTTTTGGAATGGAATATTCCTGAGAGGGATACTACTTCAAATGCATTTTTACTTTCTGTAAAAGTAATAAGTTTCAGCTCCTTTCATGAGAATAGGTTTTGATAATGGATGAGAGAGAACAATTCGTGCATTAGCAGCTACGCTATCTCCTGGGAAGGATATGAAAAGAAAGACCATTGACAAAAAAGCTAGAAGAAATCACAGAGATTAAGTTTGTGTACTTCAAACTGTATTTGAGAGAGAGAGAAGAAGAAGGAGGAGGAGGAGAAGGAAGAGGAGGAGAAGAGAGGGGGGGAGGAGGAGAAGAGAGGAGGAGTGGGGAGGAGGTGGAGAGGGGGGAGGAGGAGGGAGAAGGAGGAATGAACAGGAGGTAGGAGGAAGGAGAAGGAGGAGGGAGGAGGAGGGAGGAGGAGAAGGAGGAAGAGGAGGAGGAGGAGGAGGAAGAGGAAAAGGAGGAGAAGAGAGGAGGGGGGGAGGAGGAGAAGAGAGGAGGAGGGGGGAGGAGGTAGAGGGGGGGGAGGAGGAGGGAGGAGGAGGAATGAAGAGGAGGTAGGAGGAAGGAGGAGGAGGAGGGAGGAGGAGGGAGGAGGAATCCACGACCTGTGAGAGGACAAAGACATCTAACCCAGTCCTGGATTCCATCAGAATATATAGCTCCATGAGGACAGAGATTCTTGTCTGTTTTATTCATTACTATTTCTGGCATTTAAAACAGTACCTAGCACACAGGAGGTAGTAAGAAATAGTTAGTGAATGAATGTGTGAGCTTCTCAGAGGAAGTGACTAAATAAAGAAGAGAAAGAATATTTCAAGTGAACACAATGTACAAACACAGTAGCAATGGATGTACCGATAGCTCAATATGACTGGAGCATAGACCACCTATCAGAGAATGTCAAGACAGAACAGTGGACATGCAAGAGGGGTCAGATAGGGGCCTATAGGCCACACTAAGGAGTTTAGGCTTCATCCTAACAATAATTAAAGAATTCCAAGAAGAAGAATAGTATGAGCATACTGAGATTTAAAAATATCTCTCTGGAATCACTATGCAGGTTAAATAGGAAAGAGCTACCTAGAAGCAAGGAGACCAGGTAAGAGGTCACTGTAGTTCAGGCAAGAATAATGAAGGCCTGAAATAAAGTGGTGGCAGAGGAGATAGGGAAGAAGGGTCAGATTTAAGAGCAATTTTAAAGACATAAAACTGATAGGGTTTGGTAACAGATGAATGCAGAGGTAGAATAGGATTACAGGATAAATAATACATTTGGTTTAGGTAACTGGAGGGACAGTGAATATATTCCCCCAAAATAGAGATTATGGAAGCAGATTTTTAGAGATGAGATAACTCAATCTGGTCATGTAGGTTTGAGGCACCTAAACTAAACCCAAGTAGAAATATGTAGCAAGAGTTGGGTATACACATCTATGCTCAGAAACACGGCCTGAACTCAGTCAACTTATAGATTTGGTAGTCACCAGTGTCTTACGTGGTAGTGGAAGCTAAAGCCATGGGTGTAAGATCACCCAGAAAGAAAATGTAGAGTGAGAAAAATAAGGTCAAGTACAGACTTTCGTGAGTCCCTAACATGTAGGAAGAAAACAGAAGAACTTACAAATAACTCAGAGAATAAACCAAAAAAGAGAAAGAAATATTTAGATTGATTTAGAACAGTGGTTCTCAACCTTTTTAATGCCGCGACCCTTTAATACAGTTCCTCATGTTGTGGTGACCCCCAACCATAAAATTATTTTCGTTGCTACTTCATAACTGTAATTTTGCTACTGTTATGAATCGTAATGTAAATATCTGTGTTTTCCAATGGTCTTAGGTGACCCTGCTAGCGGTTCTCAACCTGTGGGTCGCAACCCACAGGTTGAGAACTGCTGCTGTAGAGCCTAAAACCATTGGAAAACACAGATATTTACATTACGATTCATAACAGTAGCAAAATTACAGTTATGAAGTAGCAACGAAAATAATTTTATGGTTGGGGGTCACCACAACATGAGGAACTGTATTAAAGGGTCGCGGCATTAAAAAGGTTGAGAACCACTGATTTAGAGGAAAGTATCAAAGAGGAAATGGTTAAGTGTCAAATGTTGCAAAAGGCCAATTAGGAAAGGACTGAAAAGCATTTCCAGCATTTGGTAGTTAGAAGGTCACTGGTGACAATGACTAGGGCATTTTAGTAGGTGGCAGCAAAAGCCATATTTCAGTGGGTGTGAAGTGAATAAATGCCAAGGAAGTGAAATAAATGCCAAGGGAGCAACAAACAGCTATCAGAAGGGGAAAATAATTAAAGGATTTTTATTATGTAAAAAAGTACTGTCACACTAGTGTTGAGATCTTGATCTGATTTCAGTGTTCAAGTCAATGATCAGTGGCCTAAAATGTAGTATGATTAAGACCTGGAGTTTCCAGAGAGAAATCAAGATGGCGGCATAGGTAAGCACCTAAACCACTGCCTCGCACAATAATTTCAAAACCACAACTAAAAGACAGAACGGACACCATCCAGAACCACAGGAAAGCTGGCTGAGTGGAAATTCTACAACTAGAAGGAAAGAGAAAAGCTCACGGTGAACTGGAGGAATGGCAAAGGGTTGAGGTATGGCAAAGGGTCTTTGTGTGCGCAGAGAGGAAGGGCGGCTGAGAGCCTGGCTGACTTTCTCTAGCGGGAGGGGGAAGGAAGCCCCCGACTGCACTGAACCCCAGTTCTGGGCGAAACCCCGTGGACCCAGGCTCATACAGGGGGAGTCTGGACTGTCAGGTAGAGAGAAAGGCACTCGGAGACTCGGAGACCTGGGGGAGGGGTTCTGGAGGCGCGCGCCAGTGCGCACAAAGACTAAGGAGGTTTCCACAGGCTTTCCCTAGCAGAAGGGAGTTGGAAGCTCCTGACTGCACTGAACCCCAGTTCCAGGCGAGCCCCTGGGGACCCACGCTTTTGCGGGGGGGAATCTGGACTCTTGGGTGGAGTCTCGGGAGGCGGGGAAGGCAGATGTCTGGAGGCATGCGCACACGCGCATAAGGGCAGGGCTGATGGGAAGCCAAGAATGTCTGCTCCGCCCTGAGACTCCACCCCATCCAAGCTGAGCACAGAGGCTTTTGCAATTTGGCAAGTCTAATCCTATAAGGCTGTCTCCAGCACTGAACTTCTCCCAGTGTAGACACAACTGATCCTCACAGCCAACTGGCCTGGAGGTCAATTCCTCCCAGTGATACCAACAACAATCAAGACTTAACTACAACAAAGCTGTCTGTACACACAGTCCACAAAGAGGTGCACCAAGAGTGTCCACCTCAGGTAACTGGGAGGCCGACCCACTGGGCCATATAGGAAACCTAGCACACAAAGTTACCCTACCAACTCAGGGAAGCAGTGAAAATGTGGCGACAAAGAAACAGATCACAGACGAAAGAAATGGAGAAAACAAACAACTGGACATAGAATTCAAAACCACGGTTATAAGGCTTTTCAAGAATATCCTAGAAAAGGCCGATAAATATAACAAGACCCTCAAAGATATGAAAAAGGACCAACTAGAAATTAAACATACACTGACTGAAATAAAAATATTATACAGAGACCCAACAACAGACTAGAGGAATGCAAGAATCAAGTCAAAGAATTGAAATACAAAGAAGCAAAAAACGCTCAACCGAAAAAGCAAAAAGCAAAAAAAATCCAAAAAGTTGAAGACAGTGTAAGAAGCCTCTGGGACAACTTCAAGCGTACCAACATCAGAATTAAGGGAGTGCCAGAAGAAGAGAGAGAGCAAGATACCGAAAAACTATTTGAAGAAATAATGACTGAAAACTTCCCCCACCTGGTGAAAGAAATAGACTTAGAAGTCCAGGAAGCATACAGAACCCCAAACAAAAGGAATCCAAAGAGGACCACACCAAGACACATCATCATTAAAATGCCAAGAGCAAAAGACAGAGAGAATATTAAAAGCAGCAAGAGAAAAACAGTTAATTACCTACAAGGGAGCACCCATACGACTGTCAGCTGATTTCTCAACAGAAACTATGCAGACCAGGCGGGAGTGGCAAGAAATCTACAAAGTGATGAATAGCAAGAACCTACAACCAAGATTACTCTACCCAGCAAAGCTATCATTCAGAATTGAAGGGCAGATAAAGAGCTTCACAGATAAGAAAAAGCTAAACGAGTTCATCACCACCAAACCAGTATTATATGAAATGCTGAAAGGTATTCTTTAAGAGGAAGAAGAAAAAAGTAAAGATGAAAATTATGAACAACAAATACATATCTATCAACAAGTGAACCTAAAAATCAAGTGAATTAAAAACCTGAGGAACAGAATAAACTGGTGAATATAATAGAATCAGGGGCATAGAAAGGGAGGGGACTGATAATTCTCAGGGGGAAAGAGGTATAGGGGGGTGCAGGAAGAGTCTAGACAAAAACCGTACACCTATGGATGAGGACAGTGCGGGGAGGTAAGGGCAGAAGGTGGAGTGGGAACCGGGTAGAGGGGAGCTATGGGGGGAAAAAGGAGAAACAATTGTAATAATCTGAATAAAGATTTATTTAAAAAAAAAAAAGACCGGAGTTTCCAATGGGTAGACAGAGTCCATTCGCAAAATCTCTAGGGCTTGTTTTATTGATTTCTCAATCCCTCCCCCTCTTCACCTTCTCCCAGACCTTTCTTGGAAATTTTTACAATTTGTTGGATTTTTTTTCTAGGTCTCTTCAGGCGTTGAGGGAGAACATTAAAAAAAAAAATACTCCTTATATGATGGCTAAATTAGTCTAGTCAATACCATACTTTTCACTATAAGACATAAGATACATTTATTCAAATTGAATTCCTAAATTATAGTAGCATGTAAACTAGAAGATGTAATGAAATATAAAAATTCCATAAACAAAAGGTAAAAAAACACACCACATCTTGAAAGACATTATTTTAACCAAATTTACTATCTTAATTTAAGAGACAAGTTATAAATGGTAGAATACAGGAAGATATAAATAAATTTTAAAAGCTATACTTTAAGCTGATAAGACTAAGCATTGCAAAGATAATAAACTCCTAAATTAAAAATAAATTTCATTCAATGCCAATTAAAATCCTTTGGGATTTTACGTGATTACCAGCTTGATAAAATATAGAAAATAAGATGGCAAGAATCATTTATGGATATCATAAAGTAGATAACATTAATTAAAATGGTATGACATAAGCTTGAGAAAAGGTGAGACATGGAATGGGATAGGTATGTTTAGTTGGTACTGTTTATTTGCTATATAATAAGCAAGAAATCAACAGTAACTCATTGTTGGGGAAAGGAATGGCCACTTAAGTGTTGGAATAACTAAATAATCATATTAAAATTTATTTGGATACATACCTTGCCTAGTATATCTATATATCTTTATGACTGAATTTAAAATAAAATAAGCCCCCCAAACAAGAAAATAAGCCAGAAAATTAATATTTTGTGTTAAGAAAATATCTCAGCCCTAGTTTGTTTGGCTCAGGGGATAGAGCATTGTCCTGAGGACTGAAGGGTCCTGGGTTTGATTCTAGTCAAGGGCACATGCCCAGGTTTTTGGGCTCAACCCCAAGTAGAGGGCATTCAGAAGGCAACCAATCATCGATTCTCTCTCATCACTGATGTTTCTCTCTGCCTCTCCCTTCCTCTCTGAAATCAATAAAAATATTTTTAAAAAAAGAAGAAGAAGAAAGAAAATACCTCAGAGATGCCCGGCTGGCATGGCTCCGTGGTTGAGCATCAACCTATGAACCAGGAAGTCACAGTTCGATTCCCAGTCAGGGCACATGGCCAGGTTGCAGGCTCGATCCCCGGTGTGTAGCTTGTGAGAGGCAACCAATCAATGATTCTTTCTCATCATTGATGTTTCTATCTCTCCCTTTCCCTTCCTCTCTGAAATCAATAAAAATATTTTTAAAAAGGAAATATCTCAGGGAAAATATAATAAAATAAAAATATCAGTTTACTACACTATAATACAGAAATACAAAAAGGAATAATGCAATGAACTGAAAAAGTGATAAATGTTTGTTGTGCAAAAATGTAAAAGAAGTATACAATTACATAAAGGCCATACAAAATTCACTCATAATTGGTCAAAAGAGAGAAAAAAATTTGAAGAATAAAACGGGAAAGGAATGATTTATAAAACACATAGTTAGAAATTAAAGAAAAGGTGAGACATGGAATGGGATAGGTCTGTTTATTTGGTACTGTTTATATAGTATATAAAATATCCTATCTAATAAAGAGGGAATATGCTAATTGACAATCACGCCCTCACAAAGATGGAAGCGCCCAGTACCCTCAGCCCTGCCAGGACGGCAGGCGCATGGCATGGCCAGGCCCGCCCCCAGGCAGGCCTGGCTGTTCCACGTGCCTGCTCCTGGAGTCCCCAGTCCCCTCAGCTGCCCAGGGCTGGCCCAAAGCGCAGGCAAGCCTCAGATGGTGGCTGCACAACCGCCCAGTGCTGCCCAAGGCTCAGGTAACCAGGGCCAGCCAAATCTTGCACTGCTGGCAGTGGCAGCAGCAGAGGTGTGATGGGGGCATCGCCTTCCCCTGATTGCCAGGTCTCCTCCTGCCCCTGAGGGCTCCCGGACTGTGAGAGGGGGCATGCCAGGTTGAGGGACTTCCCATCCAGTGCATGAATTTTCATGCAATGGGCCTCTAGTATAATATATAATAAATATATAATATATAATATCTACACGAAAAGAGAAACATGCAAATTGACCATCACTCCGCTACACTCACCAGCCAATCAGGAGTGAGTATGCAAATTAACCCAACAAAGATGGCAGCGGCCACAGAGCTGGAGCAAGCGGGAGGCTTGGGTTGCCCCTGGTGACGGAGGAAGCCAAGCTTCCCACCTGCCCTAGCCTCTGCTCAAGAAGGGGCTGGGAGCCTGGGTCACTGGGGGGCATGGCCAGCCAGAAAATGGCCCTCAGCCCCTTATCCAGGCTGGCCACACCCCCATGGAGCAAGAGTCCCCATTGAGGGGCGTGGCCAACCTGCAAACAGACATCAGTCCCTCACCCAGGCTGGCCAGGCATCCCAGCGAGGACCCTCACCCCATTGGGGGCATGGCTGGCCTGCAAACCATGACAGGCCCCTTACCCAGGCTGCCCCATGCCCCAAGGGAACCCCCACCCTGATCCGGGACACCCTTCAGGGCAAACCAGCCAGCCCCACCCATGCACCAGGCCTCTATCTATACTAATAAAAGGGTAATATGCTAATTAGATTGGGAGACCTTCCAGGAGACCTTCTGGACATTTTTCTGGATAAAGCCATGGTGGCAGGGCTGAGGTAGAGGTGGTTAGAGGACAAGAGGGGAGGGCAGTTGTGAGTGATCAGGCCAGGATGGGACGGCAGTTGTGGGTGATCAGGCCGGTGGGGGGGTGGGCCCCATTTGGGGTGATTAGGTCGGGGGGGGGCAGTTGGGGGTGAGCAGACCAGCAGGGGGGGGGCAGTTTGGGATGAGCAGGTCAGCAGGGGGGCAGGTGGGGGCAAGTAGGCCAGTGGGGAGGGCAGGTGGGGGCGAGCAGACTGGCAGGGGGGCAGTTGGAGACAAGCAGGTCGGTGGTAGGGGGAAGTTGAGGGCAAGCAGGCCGGCAGGCAGAGTGGTTAGGGGCAATCAGGCAGGCAGGCAGGTGAGCGGTTAGAAGCCATCAGTCCTGGATTGCGAGAGGGATGTCTGACTGCCGGTTTAGGCACAATTCCTGTAAACTGGCAGTAGGACATTCTTTGAGGGGTCCCAGATCGGAAAGGGTGCAGGCCGGGCTGAGGGACACCCCCGTGCACGAATTTCATGCATCGGGCCACTAGTATAATATGTAATATATAATATAATATATAATAATATCTGAGACTAAATGCTACAGTTTAATTAAAATAAGTTTAAAGTACTACTGCTCAACTAACAACATACAAATTATAAACTCGCATGCTGACTGATCTGTATTTCTATTAAGTGATGCTATTAGTTGATTCAATCATTCTGAAAAAGTATCAGAAATATGTAACAGGAATTATAAAATTGTTCATATCTCTTGAGCCAATAATTCCAGCTGCCAATATAAGAAATGTAAAAAATATTCAGTACCCTAAAAAGAAAAAAAGGAAGGAAGAAAAGAGGAATGGTAGGAGAAGAAAGAAAAATAATCTGTATAGAGATGTTCTTAAATGTGCTATTTAGAATAGTGAAAAATCAGAAATCATCCAAGTACCCCTCAGTAGAAGAATGGTTATACAAATTATGATATATCAATAAGACAGAATTCAACATAGCAACTAAAAACACATCCAGTGACAAGGGAGAGCAATTAACTTAAAAAATTTAAATAAATTTTTGTTTTCATTATATTACTTTTTCTGTGAAGTTGCTTACATTAAGGAAAAGGATGCTTTTCTAGTTTGTCAATGGGAATGTCACTTGAGTCAGACCCAAATGCTTACTGAAATTAAGAAAGAATAAATTACTATTTCATCCTTGGCAATGGGTCTTTCATTCTATCATAGAACAGGCAATGGATCTGACGTGACCAATTTTCAGTCACTTTGATCATTGCCCCAGTATCTTTTGCTCTTACAAGTGATGCCATCTATCTTAGAGGATTTATTCCAGTTTCTTTCTAAATGTTGAGGTTAAGCTAATTTTTAAATTCCTTTATTTTACCTCAGGGCCTTTGGAACTGAGAATAAACCTTCAGCTATAACTTCCAAGATCTTAAAATTCTTAGACATTAGAAGAAAGAAGGGTGATCTGATGAATACTAACTAGTTTGGTTTGACTTTCAGATGAAAACTTCCATAGGAAAAGAAGAATGTAAAAGTTATAAAATCTCATTCTTTCCCATCAATCTTCAAAAATCTGCCACTTCCCTGACTGGTTCACTCAGTGGTTAGAGCATTGGCCTCCAGATGCTCTAACTACACTCTAAGGGTCAAGGGCATGTACCTGGGTTACCGGGTTGCTCCCTGTCCCAGGTTGGGGGAGTAAAGGAGTCAACAAATCAATGTGTTTCTCTCACATCAATGTCTCTCTCTCTTCCCTCCTCCTTACCTTTCAGTCTCTCTAAAAATCAATGGAAAACATATCCTTGGATGAGGATTTAAAAAAAAATCCGCCATCATTTTCATGACCTCTTTTGTGCATGTTGTGTGTGTTGTCACCAGTCTTGCCCCAGCAGTCCTCCTCTCACTGTTTAATCGACTCACTGCTGCACTGCCACCACTGACTTCAAAGTCAGCACATTAACAGTGAAGCCCAGGACATCTTGGCCTTTCCCGAGTGTATCTAAAAGCAATAGAAAGCTTTTTAAAATGTAAGTGGTCTTATCAGTAAGTTCCACAAATTACTTTTCACTTGAAGAAATTCCCCCAGAGTTGTAATCAGATGGTATCAAAAACCAATATAAGTCAGGTCAGCTACGTCAATGAATTTTTTGGACAAATGTATCATAAGTACACCAAAATCTCATTTAAAGTTCACCTCTCTGAACCTTCTCCCAAGTGATAATCAGTACCAGGATCATCTTATCTTTTTCTCTGATATATACGTTACCACATTAAAATGACACAATCCAGCTGCATGAGTTAAAAAAAAAAAAAAACCTCAACAAATATGGCTCCAACTGACAGTTTTGAAATCCAGGCTGAGCATTTGAAATACCGGCATTTCCATATGATGGCTATACTTTCCACAAATTTTGATTTAACCTTCTTCTTTGCCACGGTAATTACTTTAGATCCAAGTTCATGATAAAAAATGCATAAATTAATACAAGTCTTTAGAATAATCTAAGTTTGTATGTTATCTGTATTAGAGCATACTATCTGAGACTAAATGCCACAGTTTAGAACTATGGCATGTTTAAATTAGTGTCTAAGAGTTCTAAATAAAATTTGCAAGTTTAAAAGACTCCTCCCCCGGCCCGGTAGGGGCACATGCAGGAGGCAACCAATTGATGTGTCTCTCTCACATTGATGTTTCTCTGTTTCTCCCTCTCTCTCTCCCCATTTCCCCTGCACTCTATCTAAAAGCAATCGGAAACAAATATCCTCCAGTGAGGATTAAAAAAAACAAAGTTTTCAAGTAAAGGGCAACATTGAGAGAATAATATGATGGGAAGTCTCTGAGCATCAATGGGGTAGAAGGCATATATGTTACTTTTGGAGAAGGGAGGCAAAGGTAAACAATCAGCAGCAGGGAGCAGAGTCAATGGGGTCTAACACTCTTACATGGACAAAAGTCAGCAGCATTGGGCATAAATCATTTCTACATTATAAAATCTCAGCCAAGTCCTACTTTTAAAGAGATAACAACACGAAAACAGACTACAGGCTAAACTTAATCCAAATAACCCTTAAGAATCAATGTTAATTATATTGGGAAAATGTACACAATACTCTTATTTCCCCCCAGTCTAAAGTGAACAGAGAGATCCCTTGCTTACATGCCATTTTAAAAAAGTTAATTCAAGAAACTCCCCAGGTTATGCTATAACTCAATTTCTGCTTCAATATCCCACTAGCACCAAACAAGGGAAGTCACTTAAAGTCATTCCCAAGGCCATCAAGAGAGACTAGGATACGCTTTTAGACAGAAGGTCCTCATAACAGTCCACACCACAAAAACAGACCTAACCAGAGATCCAAAGAGAAGGAAGAGCCTTTTCCTCTCCATTTTCACAGCCTCTGTGCTTCCTCCAGCAGAAAGGTCAGTCTAGCAGCTTTAACTTGCTTGCATTTCCCCAGGTTAGTGACTAAGATCCTTCCCAGCGTTAACTTCTGACAAAAAAAACAAACGAGCCGTGGGCAAAGCAAATGACTCAGCAAACTTTATAATAGGTGTTCTGCAGAGAACCCCAGTTTGGGGAAGTCAACTAAGGATCCTCCATGTCAACATCCACAATTGTCAGCTCAGATATCCCTAAGTTAGTGTCCTCACCCACAGAAATGCCTCCCTTCTCCTTGAAAGATGCTGGGATGGTTTGAGCTTTGCTTGGTGATTAATAGTTTCCTTTCCTACAGCCAATGGCACTACTTCCAGGTGAACTGCACTCCCACCGGAACTATGGTCTGCCCTCTAAATCCACCATGCCTCAGCAGGTGGAAAGACCACTGTATAAGACAAGCTACCACTCGTCACCATGACCACATCCATGCCCTGACGAGAGACTGGCACCCCGCCAATGGAGGCAGCAGCACTTGCCCAAGAACCAGAAGAGAGCTCTGCTCCACCTCCGCAGCCTTCCTTCCCACTCTAGCAGTGCAGATTAGACCCCCTCTCCCAGGACCCTGACAGCATTCCTTCCTGTCTCTTTTTCCAAAGATTACACAGTATTTCTACCCCTCTACTGCAAGGCAGTTCCAAAGCGAGGCTTATATTCCACAAAGGCAAAGCTGTTCTTGGGTAACTGAAGAGGAAAAGGGTAAGTCTAGTCTAGTGCCGTCCATTTCTTCTGGAAAACGACCCCAGAAGAAATCTTCCCATAACATGTATCATCTGTTAGAACTGGGAAGCCTACTTGGATATTTGCAAGCTTAGCCTTCAGAAGGTACCTAATTCTTCCAAACTTCGAGTAGCTACACAAATTATAGGATAGGACCTGGTTTACAGGTGTATGGATCAATTTGGAATGAACTAAAAGGGAGAGAAGATAGCATCTTGTGTAACTTTTCATTATTAGAACTGAAATGTACAGGGTACACAGATTTATAGATTTATTTACAATCCTGACTCGGGCAAGCAGAAACCAACTTGGCATAAACTAGTTAACGTTAACATTGAAAAGAAATTCTTATTTCTATGCTGCAAATTTCAGGGTAAGATCACTATCAGAAAATAAGTAAATAAATAGGGCTTTGTTCCTTAGACACAGATGACCTCTACTGACCAAAGGATGAATCCAAGTCAGGGCTTAGCCTTATAGTTATCCAAAATTTAACTCAGAGGTCTAACAAAAAAGCTAACTATTCTAATGTTTTTACCCCCTCAATTGCCATTCATAAAGTCTCTAACCCATTTTGTGTTGCCAAGACAGTGCTATATACTTTCATTCAAAAGAGTGTCAAAAGTATTTCTTAACTCTCTCTCTGAGGAATCTTTAAAACAAACTTAATTTTTAAAAGTATGCTTTTAGAAAAATTAACAATGAAAAAATACAGGAAGAAGAGAATTGCTAAGCAGGACTTAATTCTGACAAACAAGAAGGAATAGGTTGGTTACATGAAAATGAAAATGACAAATACTTTCAAAGAAGTGGCCTATTAAAAATCAAGTATCTAATGACAATGAACTCTGGTCATATTAGACATACATAATAAAGTTTAAGAAAATATATTATAAAAAGTTCAGTGAAAAATCAGACAAGTCAATATTCAGAGATCATGAAAAAACTCTTGAAGTCCTAGAAGATTGGGGGAAAATAAAAAGTTTAACCACACAATCGCTAAAAAGAAAAAAAGGGAGAGATCTCTGACTAAGCCAATATGAATAGTAAAAATACCACTGGAACGCACCCAAACCTTAAAAGGATGTGTTCAAAAGACAGAAGAAAAAAAATCACATGGCCAAAGTGAAATATACAAAAGACTAGCAAATATTTATTGAAAGTGTGTTATCAGAGAACTGTGTCGGCAGAATTTCTCCATTGCTAGTGGAAGTGGAGTTCTTGGGGAGCCACTGGAATAAGAATTTCCGGAGGGTCCAATGGGAGGATGAGATGTGATAGAAAGCTTTATTTGTATGGAATTATACCCCTCGGTTTCCAAAGTCCCATTTCCCTTAAACCAATCCTGAAAGAGGTGTAGCTGGGGATTCAGCAGAACTAAAAGCAAAGCCAGGGCCCCAACATTTTGGTTCATGGTGAAGCGGGGCACAGCATCAGACTAGTTCCCAGTCCATCAGTCCACTGTGTGTGGGGTCCACACGGCTATGGGCCATGTGAGCAAGTGCAGAGCATGAGAGCCCAAAAGCCAGGAGTTAAGTGCGAGCAGCAAGAGAGAAGGGGCGAGAACTCCTTTGTTCCAGAGCTTGTGTATCTCAGATGTCCTGCCCTTGCAATGGCCATGCCCATTCTGGCCAATGACCTGCTCCCAGGTGTGACTGACAGACTAGCACTCTCTGTATGTCACCCAGACTTTACTGGGCATGACTATAATGTTCGGCCTTCCCTCTGTTCCTTTCTAGTTAATTAAATAACTGGGTTATTTACAACGATACCAGGTGAAGGCCCCAAATAAGCTAGGACTCATGGAAAATAAGGACAATAATAAGACCTCATCTTAAATGCACAGGAAGTAGGGAGAATGAGGGAAGGAAAGACCACTGTATACGGCAGAGAAGAAAGAAGCCCTCAGTTCCTGTTTTGTCTCTCTTTCTCCAGATTGAAATTAAACTTGGCAAGGACAGAAAAACCTTTATGAGAAAGAAATAAAACAAAAGAAATGAATTCCATATATACATTAAGGGACCACTTTAATTAATTCATTGAGCACTACGTCCCAGGTTCTGTTCCAGACACTGAGCATATAATGATGAGCAAAGCAGACAAAATCTTTGCTTTCATGGAACTTACATTCTAGTGGAGTAGACAGATAATAAACAAATAAATATAGAATATAATATTCAGTAGTGATAATACTTAAAAAAATAAAGGAGGGTAAGAGAGATAGAGAGATACTATTTTAGATAACCAGTAAAGGCCTTTCTGAGAAGAAGGCATTTGAACAGAGACTTGAATGAGATGAGGGTGCAACCCCTGGGGGAAGGCTCTGCAAGCTGAGGTCCTCAGTTGGCAGAATGCCTAACTGAGAAACATCACAGCCACAGGCTACTGTGGCTAGAATGGAGGGAACAAGGGAAAGAGCAACGAAGTTGGAAAGACGACCTGAACATGGATGGAGGGCCTGCAGGCTTTCATGCTGCGTGAGATGAAAAATCGTTGGAGTGTTAGAGCAGAGTGGACACGCGATCTGACTCAGACTTTGAAAGTATCACTTGGACGACTATGGAAAAAAGACTATTGAGCGATAAGCAAGAAAAGTAGGCAGACCAGCTAGGAGGCCATTTATTGCAATGCCAGGACAGGAGTGATGGTGGCTAAAATGAGGTTGAGTCCCCAAAAGCCTATATAAACTACATCTCAGAGTATAGAAAAAACTATACAGATGTGGTGTTCGCACAACCACTCGCAATGATTTTTTAAAAAATATATTTTATTGATTTGTTACAAAGAGGAAGGAAGAGGGATAGAGAGTTAGAAACATCGATGGGAGAGAAACATCAATCAGCTGCCTCTTCCACACCTCCACTGGGGATGTGCCCACAACCAAGGCACATGCCCCTGACCGGAATCAAACCCGGGACCCCTCAGTCCGCAGGCCGACACTCTATCCACTGAGCCAAACCGGCCAGGGCTCAATGATTTTTTTTTATAACTTACAAAAAAATAAGAGTGGTATCAGAAGTCTAGAGATAAATGTTTTCCCAGTTTTCACAAATGAAAAAGAGGAAAAGGCAGATTCCAGAAACTTGGAGTCAAAACAAGCCCACCATGAACAAAACAAGCTCAAATGGTTTTACTGCCTCTGAGAAAGCTTCAACTCTTTTCCATTTTTTTCATATTTCTTTCTAGCCCTTATTCCTATAATAGAGAAATATGCTAATTAATCGAGATGCCATAGTCAACCGGACAGTTGGAGGTTGTGCGTGCAGCATTGGGGGCGGGGCTCCGCGTAGCTGCGCTGGGGGAGGGCCTGATCAGCAGTGGCCACGGCTGCTTCAAGGGCCCGAGAGGGAGGCAGGGCCCACCGGCTACTCGAGGGTGGGCAGTGCCACACGATTTCGAATCGCGTGCTGGCTCCTAGTGCGTACATAATCTTTCAAAGTTGTAATTATAACATAGACACTTTTTTATTACTCATTGTTTTAGATTTCACTACATTATAATCATAGCTCTATGTCATGATTCTGGCATACACTTTTCCAAATGAAAGGCAACAATGAGACAAGTTTTTAGATAAGGCATAAAATATTGAACTGGAGTCACAATATTATTTAAAATACAAACCTGATACAGGTATGCTTTGGGTGACAATAGTCATGCCAAGAAAATTATGAAATAGAACATTTTCTATCAAATGCAAACAACATTTTAATAAAAACAGAATGTCAGAAATCACAGAGCCTTTCACAAACGTGGTTGGGTAGAGTGGATATTTATTTTTATTCTATAAATTCTAGTCAAGAGCTTTATTTCTCTATGTACATAACTAAGAAATGGCTATGATAAAATATAAAAGTAAAAATGAAAAAGGGAAAGTAAGATTTGCAGCTGGTTGGATTTTCAACTTTTTGGACATATTAATTCATTATAGTCTTCAAAGAGCACAACCCTTCATTACCATCCAGTGATAGAAACATGTGCTACATCATCTGAATTTCCTCAGGCCAATCAGTTTGCATTGGAATCTGAAGTACATACTGTTTTCATCAGGAGTAACAGATACCGTTTTATTTCTGTTTCAGGTTTTGGTTTCAACAACTATACAAATCAACTGCATTTTTCAAGAACCTCAAAGAAATGATTTTTAAAAAAAAAAAAGTAAGTGACAGAGCGTTGTGGTTAAGATGACTGTGTAAGTTTATACGTTGAGGTCACCCGGCCCTTACTTCTGCACTATTCTTAAGAGTGATAGACAAAAATCAAAAATTAAAATTGAGCTGCTTCATTAGTCAGGGTTCAGTTTAAAGTATGAAAAACCTCTAGTACATTAAGCAGAATCAGGTTTAATACTTAGGTGCTAACATCTGGATGCTAACAAAATAATTGGAAGGGTTGGAAGAGCAGTCTCATGAGACCTCAAGGAAAGACTCTCAGGATCCACAAAGAACTGGCCAGCAAGGGCACCGCCGCCTCGGCCACCATCAGAAAGTTAGCGCAGGGCACTAGGGTGCCGAGTGCTGGACAGGATTATATCTCTTAGCCACGGTCGAGGAATTAGGCAATCATCATTGTGCTTGTTGGCGCTAAGAACACAATGTCTTACCTTCAGTTAGAGATCAGAAAGCTGCTGCCAGAATTACTGGCTTCACGGAACATAGCCGAGGCTACACGTGGGGATCAGAAACAGCGGTAAACTCTAAGCCACTGGATATGTGTCGGCAAAATGGATGCCATGTGTACTGCACCCTGCCCCCACTGAACTCAGTTCTGAATTCAAGTCTTACAGATGTGAATATTATTAGTGTGATCTGAATCACAACCAGAACCCCAGATGTAAGGAAACCAACGTTGTAAATTTTACTTTCCAGTCTGTGCACTAAAGGAAGGCATGCTAGAAGAAGGTTGGAACAGATGCTGAGTTATCCCTTCCACCATAGATGTGACGGCCATATCAAAAAAGACCATGATAAATTACATGAATTCTATTGTCATATATTGGTTATAATAAACACTTTCAAGGGCTATAAATGGAACAGAAACACAAAGCAGTGAGTAAAGCTTAATAAGCTCCAGATTTGGAAGTAAAGAGGGCCAGGAATTCAGCTTCTGTAGGTTAATGACAATTAAAAGTGCCTCACTTAAGGCAGGGAACTGGAGCCAGGTTCACTGCGTAAAAACAGAGTGGGCAGAACTCCAGAAATCAGACCCAAAGAAGGGAGTCTACACCAAAGAGGCAGAGGGGCAAGGATTCAAGCCAGCCACACGCTAGCTAAGTGTTTGATGTATACTACCACCATCATCATGAAGATCAGAAATCCTGAGTTACCTACTGAAACCAGATGGAGGCAATCACAGAACTGCTGGGCAGGATAGGGTAAGGTGAGATGGGTAACAACTCTCAAGTTATGTTCTCAAACAAAAATTCCAAAATACATGAAGTAATAGCACAATTAACATAAACTACTGAGAGATTAATTCACTCAAACAAAATGAAAATAACTGAACCTTCTAAAAATGACCTTAAAATAAACGTTTAGAATGCCCCCAAAGAGATAAAAGGAAAAATAGCCATAAAATAGAAATAAATGCAGTCTCAATACCAATTAAGATAAATACAAATAAATCCATACCTAGACATGCCATAGTAAAGTTGCAGAACATCAAGATGCCATAAAAAAAATATTAACTACCAAAAAACACACACGAACCAATTAGATTGTCAGCAGACACTTCATCAGCAACAACAGATTCCTTGAAGAAACTAGAATTATATGTACAAAATGTTATATGAACTGTCAAGCTAGAATTTAATGCCTAGCTAAGCCATCATTAAAAATGAGGCAATATTAAGACATTTTAAGATCTACAACAATTTTTGAGTTTTCCACTAACAGATTCTCACTAAAGAATTGATATATTTTAGGATGTGCTTCAGAAAGAAGAGCCCAAAGAAGGAACCCAGATATGCTGGTGTCCCCAAAACTGATAAAACATATTATCAAATGTATATAAGTACATGTTATTTTAAAATAATCTATTTTTTCATAATTAAAAGAAAAGTGACAACATGAATAAACCTTGAAAACATTATGCTAAGTGAAAGAAGCCAGTAACAAAACCACATACTGTATAATTCCATTTATTGGAATGTTCAGAATAGGCAAATCTAAAGAGAACAGATTAGTTGTTGCCTAGAACATTCAGATAAAAATTCCCTATGGATATAGCAAATTTGAACACAATAGTAAGTCTGATGATAGATATAGATAGATAGATAGACAGATTAGATAGATAGCAAACCTGCACTAAACAGAAAAAAAATATGCATTGGTTTTAAGCACACACAACATTTATTAAAGTGTACTTACATATCAGGTATCAAAGATAACATCAACTAATTTCAAAGAAAACTAATTCAATTCTTTAAGCACAATGCAAATAATGAGAAATCAAAAACAGCAAGTAAATAAAAAATAACATGTTTAGAAAAATTTAAATGTACTCAAATATAGCTCATGGGATGAAATAAAAATAGAAATTATGAAATTCTAGAACTGAATAATGAAAGTAGCATATGTCAAAAGTAAATAAAAAAGATAAAGAGGGGATAGTCAAGAATGGAATAATGATGTCCACTATCACCACTTCTAGTCAACATTTTGGCAGTCCCAGACAGTACAATGAAGTAAGAAAAAAAATATTTAAAAGGAAATATCAAAGCTGTTATTATTTGCATGTTACTACTATTATAAAAAATTCAAGAAAATCTATAATTAGAATTAATAAAGAGAATTCAGCAAGGTTGCTGGACAAAATATCAACTTAAAAAATTTAAAGTGTTCTTATACAATATATCAGTAGTAACCAATTTGAAATGTAATTTAAACAAAGAAACCAATTACACTAGCAATAATCATTACAAGTTATCTGGAAATAAATTTAAGACTCTGCCATAAAAAAAGTATGAAACTGTATTAAAAACTTAAAGAACCAAATAAATAGAAAAATATATTATGTTCATGAATAGGAATAGCTGATGGAATAATATTATCAATTATCCCCAAATTATTCCATTTAGAAAAAAAATCAATTCCAGTGAAAATCCTATCAGGAACTTTTATGAAACTTAACAAGCTCATTTTAAAATATTTTTTATCAATTTTTAGAGAGAAAGGGAGAGAGAAATATCAATGTGAGAGAAACATCAATCCCTATATGCCCAGAGAGAGAATCCCCAGCAACCTGTTGGTGCCCAAGACAACACCTAACCATATGAGCAACAAGCTCATTCCAGTATTCACATAGAAGAATAAAGAGCAAGATAATTCGGAAGAAAAATGGTTAAATAATTAAAATAGTGTGATATAAGCTCAGGGACAGACAAACCAATGAAACAGAATAGAGAACTCAGTCAAGAAACTTGATATTAGACAGTGATATTAGTCACGACCCACAGGTTGAGAACCGCTAGCAGGGTCGCCTAAGACCATCGGAAAACACAGATATTTACATTACGATTCATTAACAGTAGCAAAATTACAGTTATGAAGTAGCAACGAAAATAATTTCATGGTTGGGGGTCACCACAACATGAGGAACTGTATTAAAGGGTCACGGCATTAGAAAGGTTGAGAACCACTGCCCTAGAGGTTTCAAAACAGAAAATTTCCTCCAATGATTTGTTAATACTAATCCACATAACTGCATTAGCAATTAGCCCATATTTTTCCATCTGGACTTCAAAAGTATTAAGATGTGATCAAATGTCCTAAGAGTTTGGGCTCAGCTTTGTTTATTGCATTTCCATAATCTTAAAACTTTCAAAAGAAGAAGTGAGATAAGATATAACTTGGTTGTAGTGGACCCATGGCAGCATCAAATAACTTGTGCTTCTTTCTTAGATGATCACAACCATTTATGAAAAGTTCTATAAGTATATTCATTAGAAATTGACATAAAGTGCAAAAGAGACCAAATTATGGGGACTCCACACAATTATAACATAATTACTACAATCTCTATAAGGGACTGAAAATTGTTAAGTATAAAGTGGGGCAAAAGTAGGTTTAAAGTTGTAAATACACAAAACACAGTTTATTCTTGTATTACTATTTATTCATTATTGTATTATTTTCCATATGAACAACTGCAAACTTACTTTTGCCCCACCCTGTTATGTATATATCTACATATCTTTACTATGTGTAGGCCAGAAAATTTCTTTAAAATCTATCTTTCAGAAAACAGAGCTGGAAATTCTAAGAAATGGAGCCTCTTGGGTTGGGGGAAAGTTTGGGGAAGTTAATAAATGTAAAGGAATAACTGAGTTAGAAAGAATTAATTTGACTATTTACTAGTAAGTTAGGAGAAGTTACATAGGGATAAACTGGGCAAATTCTGCACTTCTTCCTAAGAGGAGGGTAAACAATGTGTTCCAACTCCAGATAGAGTTAGGAAATTCATTACCAAGATAACAAGGGGTGCCAGCCCCCTGACCACATGGAATGTACCACACACACAGTGTACCCAAACACTGAACCTGGAGGTTGGAACATATTCTGCCAACCCCACACAGCCAGCTTTGAAGCACTTTTTCATTTGATCTTCCTGATGAATTCGCACATGAGTATTTAATATATTTTCTTCCATATACTAGTAGCTTTCTCAGTGTCCTACAAATACAGACTGTTCACTCTGGGACTGAGAAATCAGCTGTCTATAATGATACTGTGTATACAGAGATGGACACACAGCCAACAATTTTCACTAACCAGGAAGAACCATGAGCAAAAATAGATATTTTGCTGCTTAAAGCACTTTTCCAAGGATTCTATTAATAAGCAAGATAGTATTAGAGAATTACTAGAGAATAAGATGTTATTAGAGATATTATAAGAGAATTATTATTAACAGCAAAACCAATTCTGGAGACAAAGAGAAACATGGTATTTCCCAACGAACTACACTACAGGGATCAGACTTCAATACTGGATAACAGACAATGTTATCTTTGCCTGAAGCTCTTTCTCTTGATTGTAAAAGATAAATGGAAATACAGAACTCCTAAAAGCTAAAAGCTATAGCCAGCAACTATGCGTCACTCTGAACGCCCCCCAGAGCCTGTTAGTGTCTAACACACTGGGCATTCAACATTTTTATGTTATTTTATCTACTTCTCTGCAGTCACTCCCTTTCCACCAGGAAAAAAATGGGTTGCATTACTTAGACGCTATGATTACCATCCAATACCTGTTTTTTAGAGATATTAGAATTTTTGAACTGAAGAATATTCTAGAAGCCCCCTAATGCAACCATCTAAATTTTACAGAGGAAAAACGGACCCAAAGAATTCAAGAGCCCAAAGTCTCTGATTAGTTACCAGTGAAGCTGGAATTAGAACCCAGATCATGAGACTCTGGGCTCGTAAGTATAATCATCGTTTGTCAGTCTCACTCTTCTGACTAGGACTTGTTATTTTTCATCCTCTCAAGCACCTTGGCCAACATCAGACACTGCAGTGACATTTCACAAAAGCCTTACAACTCTAGGAAAGTGCAGAATACACTGGGCTCCTACGATCATAGTATTTTGGACTGTCCCTCCATAGCCCTCCTTCTTACACATAAGCAAAAGGAGGTTAAGGGGTTAGTGTAAGTTCCCAATGTGGAGCACAAAGGCAGAATCAAGAACTGGCTGTCCTAGCTCTGACTGGTTTGGCTCAGTGGATAGAGCGTCGGCCTGCGGACTGAAGGGTCCTGGGTTTGATTCCGGTCAAGGGCGTGTACCTTGGTTGCAGGCACATCCCCAGTAGGAGGTGTGCAGGAGGCAGCTGATCGATGTTTCTCTCTCATTGATGTTTCTAACTCTCTCTCCCTCTCCCTTCCTCTCTGTAAAAAATTGATAAAAATATTAAAAATTAAAAAAAAGGAACTGGCTGTCCTAATCGCCAGGACAGTGTTCTTCACACATCATTACATGGTTTTTTTTTACTCTTTTCTTCTCCCTTAAAAAACAAACAGAAAAGCATAGCTTCTGTTTAAGAACAAGGCTTTGTAAGCTGGGGATAACTATAGAGTAGGTATTCTTTTTATAAATATTTCTTCCCCCCTTCCCCAAGTAAAACCCCTCTGGAAAAGGAACTTGTAAATAACGAGGCCCACTCGGCCTCTGAATCTACCAGCCTATTGGCTGACTGCTCCCTAAAGGATCCTAGGCTGTAACAACTTCTCTTGGCAGGGACATCCTGAGCTAAACTGTTTCTATGGACCAGCATGACAACCTAATCACCATTTTGTGCTTTCTACTTCAAAACATCTTCCCATAAGCAACTGTCTTTTGAAGGCTTGCATAATTTGTAAGTATGAATGGTTATACTCCATTCATATTCTCCAAACAAAATCCTTCTAAAAGGTAGAACTTGCAACAGAGTGAGTTAAGTCCACATGACATCCATATTGTGAGGAGACTGGGAAAGCCCTTGCTTGTCACTTTACTGTAATAGGTTGCAAAAAAAGCTGCTCTTTGGTGCAGGATTGGTATGGAAGGCAGGACAGAAAAGGGTTCCTCTTCAAACCTGGCCAGACTCACACCATCACAGACTTATTGTTGAATTTGTCCCAATAAGTTGTTCTGGAGGCAAAAAGCTCTTACTCTTTTCAGTTTACTACAATTTTAAACAAAAATTTCTGGAGTAGAAAACCAGGAGGATACAGAGGTGGGCAAAAGTAGATGTACAGTTCATATGGAAATACAATAATCTATCTATATAGAAGTCTAAGCAACCATCGCAACCGAACGGATGACCGAACAGGCTGTATGGGGCAACCAGGCCAGCAGGGGCGTTAGTGAGGGGAGACCAAATGACCAAGCAGCAGGCTGCGTGGGATGACCAGGCTAGTGGGGGGCGGGGGGGGGGGCAGTGAGGGGTGACCAGGCCAGCAGGGGGTGCAGTTAGGGGCGACCAGGCCATGGGGGGGGGGCAGTTGGTGGCGACTAGGCCAGCATGGGGGGAGCAATTGGGGGTGACCAGGCCAGCAGGGGAGGGCAGTTAGGGGCGATCAGGGAGGCAGGCAGGTGAGTAGTTGGAGCCAGTGGTCCCAGATTGTGAGAGGGATGTCCGACTGCCGGTTTAGGCCCAGGGATCAGGCCTAAACCGGCAGTCGGACATCCCCCGAGGGGTCCCAGATTGGAGAGGGTGCAGGCTGGGCTGAGGGGACCCTCCCCCACCCATGCACAAATTTCATGCACTGGGCCTCTAGTTAATAAATAATAATACAAGAATAAACTCGGTGTTTCATGTACTCTGTAAACCTACTTTTGTCAACCCCTACATATAAACTGCATCAGCCTACTTCTCCATTTTTGCCGCTTCACTACTAATTCTGTTTGACAGACCTACCTACAAAGGCCTCCTGCAAACATTTGTCCTATGGTCCTAATGCCCCAGGCCCGTGGTCAGCAAACTGCGGCTCGCGAGCCACATGAGGCTCTTTGGCCCCTTGAGTGTGGCTCTTCCACAAAATACCACAGCCTGGGCAAGTCTATTTTGAAGAAGTGGCAATAGAAGAAGTTTAAGTTTAAAAAATTTGGCTCTCAAAAGAAATTTCAATCGTTGTACTGTTGATATTTGGCTCTGTTGACTAATGAGCTTGCCCACCACTGCCCCAGGCCATCAGAGGCCTGGCAGAGAGCAAGGTGTACAGAACTGAACGCTCCAGCTAATTGCTGTAGGCCAAAGCGGGAATGGGAACTGATCAGCTGTTGTGGCACTATCAACTTAGTGTGCCCATTAATGCTCAACTCTCTTAAATCCAGCATCTCTTTAAAATCACTGCTTCAACTAATACATTACTTTTCGCTACTGAACAAGTGTTCCATAAATGTAGTGTTCTTATACCAGTAAAACAACCAGGGCTTAATTGCTGGTGTCAGTAAGAGAGTTTAGAAGAAGATTTGGCAGGAAAAGTAAGTGGAAACTGAGATGACAGAAAATTACAAAACAGAAAATTTGGGAGTAAAATCCAGTTCAGCGTAAAACTTATCTGAACAGGACTCCAACTTACAAGAAACCCAATCCTGGACGTCACTGTAATAGGCTGGAGAGTCCAGAATTTGTTAGCATTGTTACAGTTACAATTCTGATTACACAGTAGCAGTCCCATTATGTTTAATAAGCATCAGGGACACATGGTTACCAAGGATAATTCTGCCAAACTGAATGAGAAAGTTCAAGATTTAATACATGTAATTAGGTGAGCACATTTGGCCACTAATAAAATATAATTGGCCCCTTGTCTTTCATTTTAATCATCTTTATTAGAAGAAAAATACATCATACTAAAGGAGTTTGCCATATGGAAACAGCAACTTAAAATTTAATGCTCTATCACCATGTAAAAAATTAATGTATTATGGTTTTGCATAACAGGAATGGATTGAACTTCCACTTTCACATAAACTTAACTTGAAAGAATTTTATCTTTTAATATGTTAGAAAATAGGTGTTAAGAATAGAACAACCAATACAGTACAGAAATTTTTAGTTTTCCCTAATTGCCATGTTACTTCTTTATCTGCTTATTGGTTACTTAGGGAACCAAAGCTTTTTCTTTGGGATTAATTTGGGTTTTAATCCTATTCAATGGTATTTATGGTTTATAATCAGAGCACATTTATATGATGCTTCTGAGTGAAAACTGTTTGGTATATACTGCTAATTAAGTTTTAGTGAACTGTTTTTACTGTGAAACAGGCAATACTTTATGGATAAAGCCTTTATTGCAACCACTATATAATGTTTTTTATATCTGGCCTGCTAACTCATACTCTGGTACATATAGAAAGTGCTTATATGAAACAAATTCTATATAGTTATGACAGTTTTAAAAGATGAAGAATCCTGAATACTTCACAGAACGATTCTAGAAATCACACAGCTCTCTCCTGTTTTAAAAGACTGTTTCTTAGATCTTTTGGGGTCTCATAAAATCCTCATCTGTCCTCTATCATCCCCTTCCAAGAAGGGATCTTAACACACAGTACTGACTACAGTTCCTTCAAGAATTAAATCCATATTAAAAAATCTTCTATGAAATGAGACTTCAATACTTAATACTTATCACTCACTGATTCCTGGCTCATGCCTTTTCTCACGTCACATCATTCTGAAGAGTGTGACCACTTAGGAATCTTTCTCACACTTTGTTCCTTGAAACAGTAGAAAAATGTGTTCAACACAAAACATTAAAAATGTTAGTAATTTTTAGTTTAAAAATTATTTTAAATACATGTCTAAGAAAAACACTCAACACCATAACAGCTATTACTGCATGCAAATCTTTAATAATGCATGACCCCTCCCCCCCGAGAAATGTAAACATATGTTGGCATACACCGACTTGGACACAAATGTCGATAGCAACGTTACTCATAATAGGCAAAAGGTGGAAACAACCAAAACGCCCATCAACTCATGAATGCATATCTAGTTGTATAGTTATTATTTGTATTTTTTAATATATAAATATACTTTAGTTTAAAGTTTATTTTTTAAAGAAAAAAAAAAAGAATGGCACATAATACTTGACAATACCAATAAGTTTGATCTGTCATTTATCCAGAGCATTTACCAACAAACAGCTACATAGAACATTGCCAATTCAGTAAATGCTCCTTGGCTATGTCATGAATCCTGTCATTTTATTTCAACATTATTTGTAATATTTTATTTATTATATTAAATATTTATACCACTTAGTTATTTCCCATAGACCTATGACTAGTTCATAATCTATGAAAGATCCAAGAAAGCAAAAAGCCAGAAGAACCCTTCAATGTAAAAATAATAATCAAAACACTTGGTATCTAAAAAATTGGAAGGTGAGCAATTTATAATTTTCAGAGTTGCCTACTTCAATCAAAAGCAGGAGATTGTAAACCTGCAATCCATAGTCTTCCCTCTGTTAGAAAAAGCCTTTCTGAAATAGGCTTATACTGCAATAAAACATTCCCAACAAAATAAACTGATTTGATGCTTCATTTTCTATGAGAATCAGACTGAACAACATGGTTTCCAACTGTAAATAGAGGATATGTATATACAAGACACTGTTTTCATTTTTCTTTGTTTTTATTAATCCTAACCTGAAGATATTTTTCCATTGATTTTTTAGAGAGAGTGGAAGGGAGGAGGAGGAGAGAGAGAAACATCTATATGAAAGAGACACATTAATTGGTTGCCTCCCACACGTGCCCCGACCAGGGCCAAGGATGGAGCCTGCAACCAAAGTACATGCCCTTGACCACAATCGAACCCACGACCCTTCAATCTGAGGACTGATGTTCTAACCATGAAGCCAAACTGGATAGGGCACTGTTTTCATTTTTATGTTGTTTTGTGTTGTATTTTAAAACCAAAAAATATATAATGGAAGGCATTTTTAGCTTGCAATTTGTATTCTTTTTGTTCTTAATTTTTTTTCTTGTGGATTGAGACCCTATTATAAAGTGAAAAAGCAAAAGATTAAAATCCTTTACACTTCTTGAATAAGTAACTCCTCTGAAAAAGGGTTTTGCTACATTTTAATCCAAGCACTGATTATACATTTCATTTTCACATTTTTAAATGTTCCATGATTAATAAGTTTGGGAAAATCTGACTTAGAATTACCTTTTAAATTTCAAGATATCTCTAAACTTGTGTCCATGACCACTACCTTCTATGTTCTTAAAATTATTTTATTCACCAATTTAATCCTTCACCACCCCCCGCCACTCCTACCCCTGCCTTTTTTTAAGAGACCATTGGCTAGAGGCAATAAGGAATATAATGAAACATGCAGAAGTTCTCCAGAGGAAAGGAGGGGAAAAAAAAAAAAGACTTGATCATAAGGATAAACAGCATAGTATCATAAAGTAGAACCACTGAGGCAAAGATCAAAGCTTTGCCCCAGACAGTTTGGCCCATGGCCTGAAGGGTCAAGGGTTTGATTCCGGTCAAGGGCATATATCTCGGTCAAGGGCAGACTCTCTTGGGGCATGTGCCAGAGGTAACCAATCAATATGTCTCTCTCACATCAATGTTTCAAAGCTTTATGTGCTCTGGAAAAGACTACTGTTTAGGCTCAATGGACATTATATAGTCAACTATCTGCTCAATTGTTAAGAAAAAAAAAAGACATAAATTTTTAAAACTGCATATAAGGGTCATCAAAGATTAGGTAAAGTTCAAGGATTTTGTAGTAGCTTTTAGCACTCTAAGCTTCCCCTAAAACATGTGAGTCTAATGTTTGAGGGTCACACATTTGACTTTTTTATGTTTCCAGTAACACATAATGTATGAAAGTTGAGGAATACTTATACGACACAAGTCAGCTGTTGATTCTGAAGCTAAATCTCATTGCTTCTCTGCTATTTGGACGTATAAAAATGGGATCTGATATACAGTTTGACTTATACCCAAAGTATAATGTACAAGGTCTTATAATAAGCATTGGGAATAATACATCTTTTAGACTCTTCTGATACACAAGAGACTAGTAACATTAGTTACCTCTGAAAGGGCAAGCTGGGAGACTGAAGGTCAGGGATGGGACAGAGATCAACTTTTCATTCTATGTCCTTTTGTTCTACTGTTAAAAATAGTAAGTCAACCTTCTCAAATAAAAGCAGTCAGTAAGATTACATCTTCATGTTAAACACAAAAATTTTCCATGCATTGTTATGTAAAGCTGAAATTCAAATGTATCATTCCTAAGTCTCTGGACAAAGCCTCCTTTCTTCTTCAGAAGCCCCATCTCCTCAACCCCTTCAAAAGCATAATTCATGTCAACAAACACTTAAAGGATCCAAAGTATACCTCAAAAGTTTTCTCCACTAGCCAAATGTTCAAAGATAATGCAATAGCATCAATGCAGGAGACACTCGTGTTTGTGACCTATGAGATTCCCTCACATTAAGGGCCAAAGCTTCAGAATAACCCCTCTTTATATAAATATGGATCATTTGATTATATGAAAGGCCTACTAGATGTCTAACTTACTAGTCTCACCATACTATCCTGCAGGCAGCAGTGCCCACATGCTTTCATTCGTGAAAAGAATTTTCCTTTAAATTATACATACCTTTGGGCAAATAAGTCAATAACATTGTAACATCTGCTTTGTTCAGAAAATATAGAACATCCTTAATTCAAATGCTTTAGGTAGGTATACTAGAAAAAAAAAGATCCATGTTGAACATCCTTCTGTTGAGTTGCTACTTATATTTTAAGTGATGTATTTTGGGAGCAAAAAGAAATTCAGTTACATGAATGCATAATGTGACCCTAAATTACCAGTGGATGAATTAGGCTAAAATCTTAGAGGCAGGCATTTTAAAGTAACAATCAGCCCAGCTAGCATGGCTCAGTGATTGAGTGTCAACCTATGAACCGGGAGGTCACAGTTCGATTTCTGGTTAGGGCACATGCCCAGGTTGCAGACTCCATCACCAGTGTGGGGTATGCAGGAGGCAACCAATCAATGATGCTCTCTCATTATTGATGTTTCTAACTCTTTCTCTCTTCCTCTCTGAAATAAATAAAAATATTTAAAAAAATAATCAGATTATTTTATCAGTATTTGGTTGGAGATTTTTTTTTTAAGTCTAAGTAACAGTGATGATTTAAAAAGTCCTAAGCAGGTAAATGATGCTACCAAGCTATTACTTTTTCAGTGTCTTGATAGAGAAATTCTAAATGTGTTGTGTGAAAAACAACTATTGCTAAGCTATTTATATCACAAATTATAAATCCAAAATACCACCAGCTCTACAATATGTAAATGTCCAATCTAATTTCACTTTAAATTACTCTCACTTCCTTTCTTCACTAGACTCCGAACAGGAAAGAAAATTAAAGGATACAATTCAGGAGTTGAAAGAAAATACAGGAACTTCAATCAGATCTTGCATGACTCATGTTGTGTCAATTGCAAATTTCTGATCTCCAGCCATTAAAAAAAGAAACTTCAAGAGCTCTTCAAATTATGTTCAAGTCATATGCCTGATTAGACAAGTGAATCACTTTACTGGATGACATTTTCTTCCCGATTCAGATCTCTTCTCTTGCTGCCCCAGATATGTTTGTTCAGTGTAAATGGAGTGATGAAGATTGACCTTTCTGGTTGAGCAGTTGGCTAAAAAGGATTTTAAAGCGTATGCTTAGGATTTTATTTGATTCAATTTAAGGCAAAAGGAAGTGAAATAAAAGTTCATGGATGATAGATTTATATATCTAATTTTCATTCTAGGAATTTAAGAGCCTCTCCCCCACCCCTTTTAATAAATTCAGCATCTCATATCAGGGTAAGGTATAACCAGAAATGAAACACTGAACTACTACTGTGAGAAGTTAGGGGATTCAAAACTAGACTCAGTAGCATCTCTTTTAAGAATTGTTCCCATCTATTTTCCTGTTGGGGCGTGGCGGGGATTGGGCAGGAATGAACATGAACGGAAGGAAAAAAAAAATTGCTGTGCCTTTAAGTCCTGCTTAGTATCTTGACTCATTCCAGTGTCTTTTCACTGATTTTCCATGCAACAGCACAAAAACAATAAAACTTCCATTTCTTCTTTCTTTTGTAACTCATAACCTGACAAATAGAGCAGTCTTAAAAACTCACTATTCTTGATATTTCAGACCACACATACTGTCAGCATTTTGTAAAATTGTTCCTCTCACTAATCCTTGTCCCCCTCACCCAGTTACTGTATATTCACATCACTCACTAAAACTATAAATATGAGACTATGTGCAACTGCCTGAGAAATTACATACTCAAAGCAACTCTCAAAAACAAATTTCCATGAATATCTAATGAGAAGTGGAAAGAGCCTATATTTATGAAAATTCTTTTAGGCCTGCTACCTGATTTTCATTCAATGCTAGCATGTGAGCAAGTGCTAATTTGCATAGATGATAGGAAGCTGAGTCCAATCATTTACTCACAGCAGGCACAATGCTAGAAGCTGAGGATGCAAAGATAAAAGAATCTGTCAGACTCTTCATTCAAAGACTTCAAAGTCTAGTGGAAGAACCATATGAATCTATAATCATAATATCGTGCATATGACATGATAATTTGTCCAGAGTGTCATGGAAGGGAAAAAAAGAAAAAGATCTAACTCAAGTGTAAAAGGAATTGGGAAAATTTCTCAGACAAGGTAGCATTAGAATCAAGTGTGGGGAGATCCATAAGAGAACAGATGTGGCAGTGGGAGGATCATTTTAGTCAGAGGAAGCAGCATAGAAAAATGTCCCAGATGTTCTGTTTGGAATGATGGAAGAGTTCTGGAAATAGAGAGTGGTGATGGTTACACAACATTGTGCAGTACTTAATGTCTCTGAACTGTACACTTTAAAAAGATAAAATTTTATAAAATAAGACATAGGGATAATGAGCAGCCTGGTGCCTATAGTTAAAAATATTGTATTGCAGACCAGCCAGTGTTGCTCAGTGGTTGAGCGTCTACCTCTGAACCAGGAGTTCACAGTTCGATTCCCAGTCAGGGGACATGCGGGGTTTAGAGCTCAATCCTTACTGGGGGGCATGCAGGAGGCAGCCAATACATGATTCTCATTACTGATGTTTCCATTTCTCTCTTCCTTTCCCTTCCTCTCTGAAATCAATAAAAAAATATTTTTTAAGAATACTGCATTATATATTTGACAGGTGCTAAGAGAGTAGATCTTAAAAGTTCTCACCAGAAGAAAAAAATTGTAACTATGTGTGGTAACAGATGTTAACTAGACTTATTGTGGCGTTTATTTCACAATATATTCAAATATCAAAGCACTATGTTGTATACTTGAAACTAATGTATGTTAATTATAATCTCAAATTTTTAAATTGTAAACTTTATGTTACCAAGAAAAGTAAGACACAGATGTCTGGGAGAGTAAAAACATCAAGTGAGGTATCTTTAGGGACAATTGGATGGAGCTGGTTCAAGGCTAGACCATGCGAGCTCTGTATTCCCTGATAAAGGAGTGTGCAAGTAAGTCAGAGGGGAAGAACTGAAAGCTTCAGAAATGCCTAGGAGGCTATTAATATCATCCAGATGACAAATGAAAGTCTGAATTCTAAGAGGCAAGAGAGACAAAAAGAATGAATAGATTTCCAAGATAGCAGGACAGAAGAATGAAGAGGCCTTGGAGACTAAATACAAAGACACAGGAAACATCTGGAATGCCTCTCAGGTTTCTGGCTTGAGCAAGGAGGCAGATGATAGTGCCCTTCACTCACAGAGTGAAAACGGGGAGCATCAGGTTGGACTGGGTAACTTACACTTTGACCTGCCAAGTTTGGAACCTGTGGATAAAGAATTAAGACTAGCAGTTAAAGGACTTGCTTGATTTTGTTTGTTTTTTTAATCAGTCAGGGGACTCTGTGCTTACTTCAAGGCCCTGGCAACAAAACACGGCCCAAATAATTTTTCCCTACCTCTGAATGGACCCCAGCCCCTCTCTTTCATGCCAAAATTAAGGGTTTTGATAGACTCATGCTGATAGCTGCTTCTCTGTCAAGGCCCTGAGCTTCTCAGCAGTACCTCATTGAGGGCACCACCTGTCAACAAGGGTAAGCCAAAGACGCACAGCATGGCTGGCACTTCATGGTGGCCACTGCTGACACTTAGGTGTCTCAGAAATAACTGCGGGCAGGAATCAGACAGGCTGGTAAGGGAAGGGCAGGGTGCATTATTATCATTTGGAGAATATAAATAGGACCTATTTTATTCTCTAGGCTACTGAGGCCTGCAGCTTACCAGTTAGTAAAAGTGAAACCACATTATTCACTGTCTTTTAGACTGCTCTTTGACATTTAAAAACATGGTGAGCATCTATAACATTCTTCTATAACTTCACGTTTAAAGCTGAACAGTATCTGATTATACAACAGGATTTATTATTGGACATTTGGTTTTGAATGGAGCTTTTCAAGTTGCTTTTAAGCATTAAGCCATCATCACCAATTAGTCACATTTTTATGACAACTAAGAATGTCCAAGCATTTTATTAGAAGATTCCTTATCCATAAAATTCCCTTTAGATTTTTTAAAATTTCTTTATTGATTAAGGTGTTACATATGTGTCCTTATTCCCCCATTACCGCCCCTATTCCCCGCCCCCCCCCTCCCCCCCCGCTCATACCCTCACCCCACCCTGTTCTCTGTGTCCACTGGTTAGGCCCATATGCATGCATACAAGTCCTTTGGTTGATCTCTCCCCCTCCCCACCACCCTCTCCTACCTTCCCTCTGAGGTTTGATGGTCTGATCGATGTTTCTCTGTCTCTGGATCTGTTTTTGTTCATCAGTTTATGTTGTTCATTATATTCCATAAATGAGTGAGATCATGTGATATTTTGTTTAAAACATTTTTAAACCTATATAGCCAGCCAAATGAATGCACAGCAACATACTACCCATGATTTTATCAGAAGATAGTCAAGTGCTCACTTGTTGGGGGGGGGGGTACATTAATTTTATCAAGCCACTAGCATATCATATTGTACAATGGAAGAGGCATGTAATTTGTTAAACGACACCCTGTGGCAAAAAAGAATAAATGCTTCTCCGGGAAGTGAACCATATGCTGTCAACAGAATCAAGTGTGTTGTTTTATATTTTCTTTCCCATCCCATGAATGATTATTGGTCTCTCCCTCCCTGAGTTAGCAATAAACGCAGACAGAGAAACCTCTACATGTGCTCATACTGTTCCTTCTCCCTATAAGGACTTGTAATGTCCCTCAGCAATACTAATTTCTGTGCCCAACTTATCATTCAAGAGAGTTTAACTCCTACTTCCTCCAGAAAGCCTCCCCTGACCACTCTCATCCTGAGCCAAGTGTTCCCAAAGAGTCCTACCTACATCTCTCGGTACTTAGCATATTTCATTATGGTGATTTGATAGTCACCCAACAAGTCATACATCTCTTTACATTGGGTTCTTGGCTTTCACTTTATCTGCTGGGGCTAGCACACTGCTTCATTGAATGACGGCTGAAAAGAATGCTGTGATTTAGTGTCACAAAGTCTCACCTGCCTATCAATATTCTTACCCACCAGTGATGTTTTCTATTGAGAGCAACAGAAGTTGTGTATAGTTTCTAATGAAGTAAAACACAATGGTAATTTTACAGTGCATAATTATTGTGATCCATGGTAATTAAACAAACAATGAGTGGTTGTATAAATTACTACCATTGGTAATTTACAGGAATGCAGTGGAATGGCATATGGTGACCAACTTCTCCCTCCTTCTGAGCTCAGACCTCATCTAGATGTGTCTGCTTCTATCTAGGTGCCCCAAGCTCCAAAACTGGCCCCTATTACACCTACCATTCCCTCCTTCTATGCACTCTCCACTAAAATGATGATTTCCTCCAGAAATGGGATTCAGATGAGAGACATCTTTCTCTGCTTTTGTACTGAAACTGAATTGTCTGTCACCTTTATGGGCCTTATGTTCTGACACTCCTTTTGGGGATTTTTAGGTAGAGACACTTTCTTAAAGGGTTATAAGAACCTCAGACTCATTCCCTATTCCTTCCCTATTCCAAGTGTCTTTTTTAAAAAATTAAAGATTTGAATCAATGAAAGCATGTCCAGCCTCAAAATCTCTCCCGTCCATTACTAGGCATTCGATCATTTGCAGTTCATTCAGGTTAACAAATAAATATACACACTATTCCTGCTGTCAAAAAGCATACAAACTAAGCAACAGAGATTTATTGGGAACACATGTGATACAAAGCAAGCTGATAATCATACAAAGAGGATAGTTTTGAGGGAAAGAGGATGAGGAGGAGCAAGTGGAACTGCTGAAATGGGATGACAAGAAAGCCTGAAGATGACAGCACGAGGAATGCCAACAGAAGGAAGCCCAAAGAATAGCCTCTAATTTCAATCCATAGCTGCCTAAGTATCCCTTCTTTCTTTCCTTCCTTCTGAAAGCTGGCCTCCATCCCCAAAACCTTCCAGGTGAAGAGATCACTTAACATTCATTGGTCTTAACTGTTACATATTCATTTACCTCTCACAACAATACTTTGAGCTAAACATAAGTCTTCTCATCTTGAAAACGGGGATAAGGCCACCTGCTCATCAACCAAATGAAGTAGGGGGCTGCCCAGGAACACAGTAACATTACCTCATTAGTCTAAGAGATGTATTTCTTCTTCATCATGATTGAGGTATTTCAGATTAAAAGTAAATGCTGGTACATAAATGTTCATATCAGAATTATTCAAAATAGCAAAAAAGTAGAAACAATCTAATGTTCATCAAATGATAAGTGAATGAACAAAATGTGGTATATCCGAACATATGTAATACTTTCAACAATAAAGATTAAAAAAAAAAAAGAAGAGCATAACGGGAAAAATGAGCCTGTAATAAGAGTTTAAAATAGAACATAGTGCCAGAGGAAGCAAGAGTGGTTGATCTTTATTCACAAAATGATTGTCTATGTAGAAATTCTATAAAATATATCCAAAAAGCTATTAAAACTAATAAGTGACTTTAGTAAGCTGAGAAGATAAAAAGTTAACATAAAAATATCAACTATATTTCTGTTAATAGCAATAGACAATTAGAAACTTGAAGAAATGTGGTATATCCTTTCCTTCTTATTGCTAATGGAATATTATCTATATTAATAAAAGGGTAGTATGCTAATTAGACCAGACATCTTCTGGATGACCTTCCAGATGTCCTTCCTGACAAAGCTGGGCCCAGGCAAAGCCGCCCATCTGCGGCCCGGGAGACAGAGAAAAGCCTGCCGCCCAGGAGACAGAGAAAAGCCACCAGCCCCGTGGTCCTGGGCATCAGCACCTGTGGCCCAGGAGACAGAGAAAAGCTGCCCGCCCTGAGGTCCCAGGTGCCTGTGGCTGGCCCGGGCAAAGCCACCCGCCCACAGTCCCCTGTAGCTGCGGCCTGCCTGGGCAAAGCCAGCCTGGGTCCTGGGTGCCTAAGGCCAGCCAGAGGAGGGAATCCTGGGTCCCGCGTGTGGGGCTGAGGCAGAGGTGGTTAGGGGCGATCAGGAAGACAGGCAGGCAAGCGGTTAGGAGCCAGCAGTCCCAGATTTCTAGAGGCATGTCTGACTGCCAGTTTAGGCCCAATCCCTGTGGACATCCCCTGAGGGGTCCCAGATTGAAGAGGGTGCAGGCCGGGCTGAGGGAACCCCCTCCCCTGTACATGGATTTCATGCACTAGGCCTCTAGTCCAGTGGTCAGCAAACTGTGGCTTGCGAGCCACATGTGGCTCTTTGGCCCCTTGAGTGTGGCTCTTCCACAAAATACCACAGCCTGGGCGAGTCTACTTTGAAGAAGTGGCATTAGAAGAAGTTTAAGTTTAAAAAATTTGGCTCTCAAAAGAAATATCAATCATTGTACTGTTGATATTTGGCTCTGTTGACTAATGAGTTTGCCGACCACTGCTCTGGTCTATATATATAAAAGCCTAATATGCAAATTGTCCCCTCGGGAGTTCGACCGGGAGACTGGGAGTTTGATCGCTCACTATGACATGTGCTGACTACCAGGGGGCAGTGTGGAATGAAGGATGGCCCCAGCCAGCAGCCAGCAGCTAGCAACTGAGGAAGGAAGACCCCGGTTGTCAGCCAGAAGGCCCCAATTGGTCCTGATTGCTGGCCAGGTCTAGAGACCCTACCCATGCACAAATTTTGTGCACTGGGCCTCTAGTCTATATATATAAAAGCCTAAGCCACCAAACAACCGAACAACCGGTCGACCAGTCACTATGATGAACATTGACCACCAGGGGGCAGATGCTCAACGGAGGAGTTGCCCCCGGTGGTCAGTGCGCTCCTATGGCGGGAGTGCCATTCAGCTGACTGACAGGCACCAGACACAGCGTTTATGGCTGGCTGCCACAGCCCAGAGACCTCAGCAGAGTGACAGTGAGCCTACCAAGCGGCAGCAGCAGCAGGCACAGCGGGGCCGGGATGAGCAGGAGCGGCAGGTAGGAATGGCAGGTGGCATTGGACTGCCGGTTTCAGCCCAATCCCTGCAGGCCACAGAATCCGTGCACCAGTCCTCTAGTTCGGCAATAAGAAGGAATGAAGCACAAGAATGTGAAAGTACTTAAGGCCACAGAACTGCACACTTAAAAAATTGTTGACATGGTCAATTTTATATTTGGATAATTTATCACACTTTTTTGAAAAGGAATAAAGTACTGATATGTGCTGCCACATGGATAAACTTTAGAAACATTATGCTAGTGAAAGAAGTCATTCACAAAAGGCCACATGCTAAGTGATTCTGTTTACATGGAAATGTCCAAAACAGGCACATCATAGAAACAAAAAGTAGATTAGTGGTTTCCAGGGGCTGGTGGTAGGAAGGAATGGGAAGTGACTGCTAATAGGTAAAGGGCTTCTCTTGTACAGAGTAGTGAAAATAAAAATCTACATTGGTAATAGTAGCACAACTTTCTGAATATTATAAGAACCAGTGACCTGTACGTACTCTTTTTTTTAAAATATATTTTGTTGATTTTTTTACAGAGAGGAAGGGAGAGGGATAAAGAGCTAGAAACATCGATGAGAGAGAAACATCAATCAGCTCCTGCACACTCCCTACTGGGGATGTGCCCGCAACCAAGGTACATGCTCTTGACCGGAATCGAACCTGGGACCCTTCAGTCCGCAGGCCGACGCTCTGTCCATTCAGCCAAACTTGTTAGGCCTGTATGTACTTTTTAACAGGGTGAATTATGCCCTAGCCAATGGGGCTCACTTGGTTGGGCATCGTCCCCCACACCAGGATGTTGCCAGTTTGATTCCTGACAAAGGGCACATGCTCAGGTTGCGGGGTCATTCCCCCGTGGGAGGCGTGCTGGAGGCAGCTGATAGATGTTGCGCTCTCACATAATGTTTCTCTCTCTCTCTCAAAAGTCAATAAACTATTCTTTTAAAAATAAAGAAACAAAATAAAAGGGTTAATTGTGTGGTAAGTAAATTACATCTCAGTAAAGCTTTTTTTTTAAAAAAAAAAAAAAGGTGAATGCTGATAAAGTGCTGCTGATATACCTGGGACATTTAAAAAACATTTACAAAGTCAGGATTAAGGTAAAGCCTCAGATAGCTGATTGAATGGGAGATGATATTTGCAAACAATAGTTCACACAAATGTTTAGTATCCAAAATACATAATGAACTCATAAAACTCAACACCAAACAAACAACCCAATTAAAAAATGGACAAAGGACCTGAACATACACCTCTCCCAAGAAGACATACAAACAACCAACAGATATATGAAAATATGTTCAACCTCACCAGAAATTAGGGAAATGCAAATCAAAACTACAATGAGATACCACCTCACACCTGTTAGAATGGCCATTATCAACAAGACAAGTAATAACAAGTGTTGGAGAGGATGTGGAGAAAAAGGAACCTTCATTCACTAAATGTAGACTGGTACAGCCACTATGGAAAACAGTCTGGTGATTCCTCAAAAAAATTAAGAATAGAGCTACCAGATGACCCAGCAATCCCTCCCTTGGGAATCTACCCAATAAACTAGAATGCATGCATTAGCAAAGATTTATGCATCCCTATGTTCACTGCAGCACTGTTCACTGTGGCCAAGACATGGAGACAACCAAAGTGTGCTGTGATAGAGGATTGAATAAAGAAGATGTGGTACATACACAATGGAATAGTACTCAGCCCTAAGAAAAGACGGAAATATTGCCATTTGCAACAACATGGATAAACCTTGAGAACATTTCACTAAGTGAAATAAGTCAGTCAGAGAAAGCTAAGAACCATATGACTTCACTCACATGTGGGATATAAAACTGAAACTTGTGGACACAAACAGGAGTGTGGTGGTTGCCAGAGGGAAAGGAGTACAGAGGGTGATGGAAGAGGATTTGACTCTTGGTGGTGGGCACACAATGCAATACACAGTTCTTGTATCATAGAAATGTACCTTTAAAACTTTATGATCCTATTAACCAATGTTACCCAATAAATTTAATTTTTTTAAAAGGTAAAGCCTCAAAAATTGCATAATTGATCTACTCATATATGGAAAAACATCAATTAGGTACAAAGCAAAACTTGACCACCACCATGAAATTAACAACAAAAGCATCACTTAGAAAAGAAGAAAAGATTGTCAAGAATTTTTTTAATGACTATGTGCAAAATTATACCTCACTTTGATTAAAAGAGGCAGTAATATGTAATAGTTAAGAGTCCAGGGTCTGAAAATAGACTACCCAGGATCTACTTCTCAGCTCCATCACTGGCTCTGTGATTCTGAGAAAGTCACAACCTGTTGAAACAATTTTTCATCCAACATGCAGGTTGTTGTTGGTTTTTCTCACACTCATGTAACTTTATAATTTTACTTTCAACCTTTTCTTCAGATTTTAATTAGAAATTTCTTCACAAATACCCAATAAATATTTTTTTCATTTTAACTACATTTTTCTAGCTTTTTAACTTCTTTTTCACATTTGACTCTTTCTTTGTCTTTATATTTAAAATGCATTCCCTAACACTGAACTTCTCCTCTCTGCTAGCATTCTTCTATTAGCCAATTTTGGATTTGTTATTTTTTTCTAAAGTCATGTTTTTTCCTGTCTCCAAGCTAAAAATCTGATGTTCTCTTTGTCTTCAAACTCCTATGTTCCTCACAAATACCTGTCTATTAGAGCTTATATTATGCTGGTCTCTCTCTCTCAGGATCTTGGGAAAGTGCTAAACATGAGCATAGCATTTCTTGATTGTACTCCATGTGTCTACTTCCCAGTAAACTGTGAACTCCTCAAGGGCAGGGAACAGGCCTGTCTGCCTTCTCTGCTGTACGCTCTGCACCTCACTAATGTCTGGAAAAGAGTGGGTAGGCATTCACTTTTTGAATGACTAAGTAAATAATAAATAATGATTGTGGTCATGATGCGCTTGCTAGCTTTGTTTTAACAGATTACTTTATTTCTTTTGATCACTCCCTAATTCTTATATCCACTTGGTAACTACCCCAGCGTGCTATTACTTATTCATCATCCTCATATGACTATCCAAAACTGAGCTGCTAAGAACCAGGCTTCAATGCATATGGTTATTCTACCATTTAATAATGAAATTGCTAACTAAAACTACATGAAGCAAAACGCCCAAGTGCTTATTCTTGACCAGATCTGAAAGAGAAGAAAGTAAATTATCTAGGGAGTAACAACTTCTGCAGAGGCTCAGGCAAGGGTAAAAAGCTGCTGTCTCCCTCTCCTCTCTATGCTGTGCTAAGAATTTTAACAAGGCCACTTCTCTTGCTGCATGGGGAGAATGTGCAGCTGATTAGAGGTTCTGAAGGTTGCCTATTGTCAAGTGCCTCCACTTCATTCCATAGGAGCCAAATTAAATGTTGATAGACATCATCACCCATTTTTTAACCCCATGTTCTCTATCTCTGCCTTTCTTCTAGCAAAAGGAAGTCTCTCCAATCTGCGCTCCTTTTTATATTGCTCCTTGACCTCTGCACCACCTCTTAGGAAAGCAAGACAAAAGGAACAAAGACAAACTAAAGATAAGAGGTTTCTCTCTTTTCAGCTTCTCACTCTCCTCCCCCACCTCTCATTTCTGCAGCCCCTCTTCCTTCCAGACAATGTCTACCCTCCCATTATGTTTTCTTTGGTTTCTTGAATGTCCTTACTTAAGTGCATATGGTCATCTCAGCAGATTCTGAGAAGGCAAGCCCAAGACTGTCCACATTTGATCTTTTGATATGATAGTCTACGAATGCATTTTCCAATAATAACCTAGCCTGAGATTCCCCCACTTGATCACAGTACATTCTTTTAGTGTACTGCTTATTTTTGTACTTTAGCACATTTTTGTGTTAGAAGAAAAACATACTTTTTCTAACTTTTATGAATTTAACAACTTTTACTGACTACTTACCATGTTCAAAGCACATATTGTTCATTCTTTGCAGATTCAGAACTATTCTTCAAATTAAAGTCAGCCTAAATAATAGAGAAAGCTATGCAAATACATATAGGAAATCTACCTTCCCCTTAATTTTACTGAAAACCTAAAATTGCTCTAAAAAAATAACATATTTAAAAAGCCTAAAAATCAAATACCATACATGAAGCTGGCATACTCATAAATAGCATCATCCTATCTAATAAAAGAGTAATATGCAAATTAACCATCACTCTGCTACACCCACAAGCCAATCAGAAGCAAGTATGCAAATTAACCCAACCAAGATGGCTGCAGCCATGGAGAGAGCAGGAGGCTTGGGTTTCCCCAGCAATGGAGGAAGCCAAGCTTTCCACACACCCTGGCCTGCCTTGGCTTCCTCTGCTCAAGGCTACAAAGTTTCAATTATAGAAGATAAACAAATCCCAACAAAAATGGCAGCAGCCATGGAGCTGGAGAGAGCAGGAGGCTTGAGTTGCCCCCGGCGATGGAGGAAGCCAAGCTTTCTGCACACCCTGGCCTGCCTTGGCTTCCTCTGCTCAAGGCTACAAAGTTTCAATTATAGAAGATAAACAAATCCCAACAAAAATGGCTATGGCCATGGAGCAAGCAGGAGGCTTGGCTATGCTCAAGGCTATAAAGTTTCAATTATAGAAGATAAATAAATCCCAGATACCAAGGCCTCTGCTTGGGTCACAGGGGGGCGTAGCCGGCCTGCAAACCACCACAGGCCCCTCACCCAGGCCGCCCCACTCCCCAAGGGAACCCCCACCCTGATCAGGGACACCTTCAGGGCAAACCAGCCCGTGCACCATGCCTCTATCCTATCTAATAAAAGAGTAATATGCAAATTGACCATCACTCCAACACACAAGATGGCTGCCCCCATGTAGACACAAGATGGCCGCCACAAGATGGCCAGCAGGGGCGGACAGTTGGGAGGGACCAGGCCTGCAAGGGAAGGCAGTTGTGGGCAATCAGGCCAGCAGGGGAGGGCAGTTGGGAGGGACCAGGCCTGCAGGGGAGGGCAGTTAGGGGCAAACAGGCTGGCAGGGGAGCAGTTAGGCATCAATCAGGCTAGCTGGGGGAGTGGTTAGGGGGTGATAAGTCTGGCAGGCAGAAGCGGTTAGTGGCAATCAGGAAGGCAGGCAGGCGAGCAGTTGGGAGCCAGCAGTCCTGGATTGTGAGAGGGATGTCCCAAATTGGAGAGGGTGCAGGCTGGGCTGAGGGACACACACCCCGGTGCATGCCTCTAGTACAATAATAAACATTAACAGACTGCTAGCTTTTTTATTAGTAAGATAAAGACTAAAGTAAATAAAATTTTAAACTTTGTCCATGTTTTGATAGCTGCATAGATATAATGGACTTTTCTGCCCAGCATGCAAACTGCTTTCTATACTTTGAGTCTTAATGGGAAATACATAGAAACCAAAAGTATCAGACACTCACTATCATAGCCTTCCTTTCAGCTAGGATAAAGCATATAACTTGGGCTTAGCCAACCAGACACTCATACTCTGAGCTTTGACTCTAAAGCTGTGACACAGAAGCAGCAGGGACCAAGGAAGATACATTGTGGATGGAGATGCAAGCAGCTAAAACAGTTGCAGCACCAATATCAAGTGTAGAGGGGCAGAAGTGGCAGCAATATGGCATTGGTGCCTACTTTCCAGTACCCTTGGTGACAGTGGGGCAACCTGTGGTATCCAGAGTTCAGAGGCAGAGGTGAAAGTTCCTCTCTGGACAGGCTCCATAGTGTTATTCGGCATTCTGAGTGCTCCCTAGCCTCCCTTGCCATTGTCTCTCTCTCTCTCTCTTTTTTTTTAAATATATTTTTTTAATTGATTTTTTACAGAGAGGAAAGGAGAGGGATAGAGAATTAGAAACATCGATGAGAGAGAAACATCCATCAGCTACCTCCTGCACAACCCCCACTGGGGATGTGCTCACAACCAAGGTACATGCCCTTGACCAGAATCGAACCTGGGACCCTTCAGTCCACAGGCTGACACTCTATCCACTGAGCCAAACTAGTCAGGGCGCCATTGTCTCTTTTCCAAGTCCATTTCTGCATCCTTTATATAAGTTTTCTGAGCTACCCATTGTCCTTTCAATAAATGTCTCTTGTTAAAATTAGTCAGAATCAGTTTCTGACACAATAGGCTAGTGGCTAGCAGGAAGCAGATATTAATTGAATTTCAGCAAATCAGCATTTGTTGGAGACCCACTTGGTATAGCATAACTTTTGAGAAGTCACATTTAATGGAGTACAACTTACAAAAAGTAAAATTCACCCTTTTTAATTAATGTGTTTTGAAATGTTACAGACATATAACCACTACCACAATCAAGATATTGAATGTTTCCATCTTCTAAACAAGTTGCCTTGTGTCTTAATGCATTCAATTCCTTTTCTCTACTCCCTCGAAACCACTGAAGTGATTTCTGTCCCTATATTTTTGCTTTTTCCAGAATGTAAAAATATGTAACCCTTTTGTGCCTGGCTTCTTTTACTTAGTATAATGCATGTGAGATTCATCCATACAGTTGCACATATCAATGGTCCGTTCCTTTTTGTTCTTGAGCACTATTCCATTTTACGGAAGTACTACAATTTGTTTATCCATTCATTGGTTGATGGCTATTTGAATTGTCTCCTACAGCAACCTTGTGAAACACAGATATTTATCAAAATAGTTATACTCTACCTTCTAGGAGCTTAAATGATAGAATCTTAGAACTATACAGTGGAAACATTTTATTACAAGTTAAAAACATATATGCTCAGATATATATTTAATTTTTCAAGTATCCTCTTTTGGCACATTTGTAAAAAGTAAACCAGTATTATTGATTCTTCCCAATGTCACCAGAAAATTGTAAGAAAAATTCCCCACGGAAAATTTTCAAGAAATACATATGTTTCTGTTCCTCTTTGCCTAGCAGTTTGAAGCAGAATGTTACTTCCGTGACACCTTCTCTCTTAAATCAACTACATTCCTAAGTCAGTGGGAACTCCACACTGGCCAATTTTCACCCTACAGGAGAAAAATCATTCTCCAAACCTATTTTTATGACTCTCAAGCTTTATATACAATATGATGAAAGGTTGTTACAAGCCATATAACCTGTGAGTATTAAAAGAGGTATAATATATATTTCAATATGTAGAAGAAAACTAATTCAGAAAAAAACTAACAACACTTCTGTGAGAAACTGAATTCTAACCTCAGCTCCACTGATATGACTTGGGCATAAAGACTGACCTCTGTACCACCACTTCCCTCTCGTCATACTGAAAATAAGCATCCTTGTCTCAGATTGCCAAGTCTTAGATTCTAATATCTCTTGTAAAGCTTTTTGAAATTTAAATCACAGATTTGCTTAAATTTATTATTTTGTGGTCACTTTGTAAGCATATTTCCCCAGTACATAATTGCAGTCCAAAGCATTGATCATAATTAGCTGTTAAAAATAATAAAATTTAAATCTCCAGGTAAACAAGATATATATTTATACCCATACTAAGGAAAGTCAATTTAGTTTACTTTTAAATAGGTAGTACTGGTGAAATAATAGTATTCTGGATAAATTAAGGAAATATTAATCCAATATTATAAAACGGGGGAAACTAGGTACTACAGCATACAATAAACCTCAGAAATGAAATTATGAACTTGGTCACATCACATTTATTATCTGAGGCAAGCAAAACAATATGTGGTTCTGTTTAATGGACCTGATAGGATACAACTTCTGAATTAGATAACCATCACACAATTGGAAGGGAGAAAAGACCATATTTTTAAATCCCTTCTGAACATCTAAGCAGAGTGACCTACTAATCAAGGAATTCAAAAAGGTTTAAATCATATCTGATACAGTTTAAGAGAAGCTCATGAAGCTAATATTATTTCCTTGAAACTTCCTGGATGACAGAAGGATATAAGAAGTAAAATTTAAATCCTGCATAAGCATAGTACCCTGAGATAAATATTAAAATGTTTTTGATATATTACTTTCTGTAATAGGTTGAATAATTGCCTCCAAAACCTCAGGTCTAATCCCTGGAATTTGTGTTACCTTATATGGAAACCGGTCTTTAGGAATGCGACTAAGATCAATTAACTTCAGGAGTTTCTTCTCAATTATCCAAGTGGGCCCTAATGCAAGTGTCCTTATACAAGAGAGGCGGAGGGCAGTTACTCACCGAAGAGAAGGCAATGTAATTGAAATTGGAGGGATGCAGCCACAGCCAAGGAATGCTGCAGCCGTGAGAAGCTAGCCGAGGCAAGGAACAGATTCTCCCCTAGAGTCTCTTGAGAGAGCATGATTTCAACCCAGTGACACTGATCTTGGATTTCTTGTCCCCAGAGCTGTGACATAATAAATGTTTATTGTTTTAAGCCACCAAGTTTATGGTAACACAGCAGCCACAGGAAATTAATATACCTTCAAATATTTCTCTATGTATTATTTCACATAGTTCCGAATGTAATATACATTTAAATTTTTATAAAAGCATCTTTTGAATTAAGTTTTTATGTACATGATTAACTATGTATTACTCCATCTGACATACCAGAATTTATTTAACCATTCTTCTATTTTATATTTTATATTCCTTTTCACTATTTCAAATAATGTTTTAATGAACATCTAGGTATAAAAATTATTTTCTCATATTTTTCATCATTTCCTTAAGGGAGAGTCCTAAGAGTGAACTTGCTGATCTTTTCAGAAAGACTTAATCAATTTAAACTTGCACTCGGTGTATTCTTACCATCATAGAGTATTATTTTTTTAGTTTTTGCTAACATAATTCACAAACACTGTTATCCCATTTTACCTTATGGGTTTTTTTTTGCTTACTAATGAGTGTAAAGTAAACATTTTATACATGTTTACTAGCCAACTATAATTTCTCCATTTTGTAGCATTTTCTCCATTGAGCTACTGGATTCTTTTTTAGTTTTTATTTAAGGTGTTTTTATTACTACTGAGGACATTAATATTTTGCCATATTAGCTGCAAATTTTTCTCCTGAATTTTTGCTTGCCTTCTAGCTTTTGTGTTTGATGTTTTTTACATAAGTCAATTTTCATGTGGTATACCTTTTGATCTTTTCCTTTTTTATTTCTTCCATTATCTTTATGCTTCTAAAGCTCTCCCCATACAAAGATTAAACAAATATTTCCATTTCATTCTAGTGACTCCTACCATTACTAATTTACTAGTAGAAATTAAGACATCCAAATGATAAATCATCTAGTGAGTGTTTTTATTTAATCTCAATTAATATCTCTGAAAGTCAATGAATCATTCCAACTGAAGCAAATCACAACAGACTTAGTATCTTTCAGCATTTTTCACCCAAATAACTCCTTAATTAGTAATTTTTTTTCTAAGAAGTCTGTCTTTACCAAGTGGACTTTTAAATATAATAATAACAGCAGACAAAGGGCCAATAGTTTTACTGCCAAGCAACTGGTATTGGCTGCCTGGAGCACTGGATTCAGAAAAATGCTCAGCAGAAAAGAGTACCTGCATAACTGACCATGGTCCAGGAAGGGAATGCAGCAACAGTGCTCGCTCTTCCCCAGACACCTGGATCCTGGTGGCCTTGACTTTGTTCCTCATTCTTCATCCTCTGTACTTGGTCACAAGCCTGGCATATAAGACATACTCAATAAATCTCTTTTGGGTGATTGAATGATGTCCATTCCAAGGCTCCCTTTTTGGGGCATTCCAGGTATTTTAATGAGGCATTTCATGAATACAATTTAACTTCAAAGTCACTGAGAGAAAGTTCATGTTCATCAAAGCAGAACATTGATCCTATTTCTCCTCTGTACTAAGATACTCTGATGTTAATATCAGTTATCAGTATAATCTTCTAATCAAGTAAGTAACTGAAAACACTATTACTGCCCTAGCCAGTTTGCCTCAGTGGGTAGCGTGTCGGCCTGCAGACCAAAGAGTCCTGGGTTCAATTCTGATCAGGGGCACATACCTTGGTTGAGGGCTCCTCCCCGCCTCTTGCCCTGGTCGGGGTGCATGCAGAAGGCAACCAATCAATTTGTTTCTTTCACATCGATGTTTCTCTTGGTCTTTCCCTCTCTCCCCCACTCCCCCTAAAAATCAATGGAAAAATATCCTCGGATGATGATTAACAAAAAATAAAAAATAAAACTTTAAAAACACTATAACCAATCAAACAAATTAACTATCCTTCACTGAAAGGGGGTAATAATTAATTTAACTGTTAGAACAACTGTTAGAATCAAATTGTTTACATGAGGAAGTATACCTATTGTAGCAAGAGAATGAATACACTAAACAGAATGGAGCAAGACATATAGTTGTTTAAACATAAATCTCATGTTCTCTGAGTGATTTCCCAATTAAGTTAAAATTAATTTTATAATGCAATTAAATCAATTTTTTTAAATCTTTAAAATTTTTAAGTCAGACTAAAACTGCATATTAGGACCCTTCTCAGTTTAAAACTCTTTCACGTATAGATTACCCATTTATGATCCTACAAGGATTAGCAGGAGAATCATGTGCATACAGACTTGCTCCTGGCCAAAGTAAAATAAATTTTGGAATTCTTGTCTTTGATTTTGTGTGGTAGAACCAATTTTATTTCCAGTGGCAAACACAACTGTAACTATAATAATGACAAGATAGTTTATTTAGTGTAAAAATATTTTTAACACCTCCACTTTCTGAAAGTAAACATAAACTGTATCTTTACTGCTCAATCAGAATCCAGCAATCAATTTAAATGTATATGTGAGTAAAGAGCTAAAACTGTAGGTGCAATTATATATGAAGGCTGGGACAATGCAAAGAATTGAAGTTAACTAATTTTCCCAAAAGTCTTCATTTTTGGTAGTCCAGATTTTATATTTACTCCACCTCTCCTCACCGTTTCCCTTCTGATTCCCTCCTGGGTGCTGATCTTAATGCCCTAGTTTCTCTTCAGCCAAAATGACTAAGTTAAATGCTAATTCCATTTTAGCACTCAACACTGCTGCAGCTACAGGCCTCCTTTACTTCAAAGGTTTCTTCTCTCCCTGTTGCTCCCAGATCGATATCATTTCAGGATGATCTAGGCTGCTCCTCCCCCTCGCTTACTACTTCAAATTGTTCTCTTTGATCTCTCCTGTACTCACGTACAATCATTGGCCACAGAGAAATCACATAAAAAATGCACAAGCCCTGGATGAGGCAACTTCAATTTTATTCAATATACTGGTAAGTATAAAACTTATGCACTTAATAAAACACTAATTTCTACCTTCTGTATTACACTAGAATTTACTCTCTTCACCTCCATATACTCCTGGCTTTCTAAAAGGCCTTAGTCATCTTTTATTCTCACCTTGTATATAGTCAATCCTTCAGGACATTCTACATCCTTCCTCTCTGAAGCATGAGGAAAATATAACAAGGTCCCCTAGATTCTTCTCCATTGCTCCAGATCTTACATTAAGATTACCTTTAATCAAATGAATTGGAATTAAAAATATTTTGAAGAGAAAAATTGTTTTTAAAAATATATATCTGAAACCTAACATAACTAGATAGAAGGGAGAATTTGAAAGAAGTGAAGTTCCTAAGAAAGTAAGAGTTGAAAGGAGAGAGAATGGGTAGCAAACAGAGCTGCTCAGAATAGTTATCAGAAAAAAATTCAAGCACACATCTTTTCCCATTAAATGTAGGTAGACTGTGAAATCATCCCAGGACCTGCTGGGCCAGATTTTACAGGGGTTACTTGACAGCAAATTTCTGGGGACCCTTGCTTCACTAACACTCATCAAAATATGTGAGTTCCAATATGACACAATGACAAAACAAGGAATTTTTTAGCCATAAATATGATGGCTACTTATACATAATTTCTGTAATGACAAATTCAGTTGGACTATCTGAATATACTTTTTAAAAATATATGACAATACTAGAGGCCCGGTGCACTGAGGTGTCCCTCAGCCCAGCCTGCACCCTCTCCAATCTGGGACATCCCTCTCACAATCCAGGACTGCTGGCTCCCAACTGCTCACTTGCCTGCCTGCCTTCCTGATTGCCCCTAACCGCTTCTGCCTGCCAGCCTGATCACCCCCTAACCACTCCGCTGCCAGCCTGATCAATGCCTAACTGCTCCCCTGCCAGCCTGATTGCCCCTAATTGCCCTCCCCTCCCAGCCTGGTCACCCCTAACTGCCCTCCCCTGTCAGCCTGGTCACCCCTAACTGTCCTCCCCTGCAGGCCTGGTTACCCCCAACTGACCTCTCCTGCTGGTTCGGTCACCCCTAACTGCCCTCCCTTGCCAGCTTGATCACCCCTAACTGCCCTCCCCTGCTGGCCTGGTCGCTTCCAACTGTCCTCCCCTGCAGGCCTGGTTGCCCCTAACTGCCCTCCCCTGCCAGCCCGGTCATCCCTAACTGCCTTCCCCTGCCACCCTGGTCACCCCTAACTGCTCTCCCCTGCCAGCCTGGTCACCCTCTCCAATCTGGGATCCCTCTCACAATTCAGGACTGCTGGCTCCCGACTGCTCACCTGCCAGCCTTCCTGATTGCCCCTAACTGCTTCTGTCTGCCAGCCTAAATACCCCCTAACCACTCCCCTGCCAGCCTGATTGATGCCTAACTGCTCCCCTGCCAGCCTGTTTGCCCCTAACTGCCCTTCCCTGCAGGCCTGGTCCCCCCCAACCGCCCTCCCCTGCCAGCCTGGTCCCCCCAAACTGCCCTCTCCTGCCGGCCTGATCCCCCCCAACTGTCCTCCCCTGCTGGCCTGATCACCCCCAACTGCCCTCCCTTGCAGGCCTTGTCCCTCCCAGCTGCCCTCCCCTGCTGGCCATCTTGTGGCAGCCATCTTGTGTCCACATGGGGGAAGCCATCTTTGACCACATGGGGGTGGCCATCTTGTGTGTTGGAGTGATGGTCAATTTGCATATTACCTCTTTATTATATAGAATATCTATTTCCCTATTTAGATATAGTACTACTAAAACTCTTTTCCATAAGTTACAGAAAAAAAATGCTGTCATTACTGAAACACATGCAGGGGTAGAATAAAATATTCAGCCTTTTGTATATTGCCTTATATTTGGTAACTACATGCCCTTTTATTTCTGGAGAGAAAATATTATTAGCATATAAATTGTTCCTTCTGACTTTTAAATATTACTTTTTGAGGGTTTCTTTTCAAATATAGATTTCCCAAAATTTACTTTTCCCACTTTTAAAAAAACTATATGATTGTTCATTTCCAAGTATTTAATGTGCCCTGGCCAGTGTGACTCAGTTGGTTGGAATGTTGTCCCATCCACCGAAGGATTGTGGGTTTGATTCCCATTCAGGCACCTACCAGGTTGGGGATTTGATCCCCAGACTGGGCATGTACTGAAGACAACTGATCGATGTTTCTCTCTCATATCAATGTTTCTCTCCCTTCCTCGCAAATAAATACATACATACATACATACATACATACATAACTGTATTTAATATGTTTTCAAATATCTTTATTTTTATTGTTTACACTATTACAGATGTCCCCATTTCCTACCCTCCCCCCACACACACACACTCTGCCCACCCACCAGCTCTTGACCCTCTTTGCCTCTGGCCCAGATATCTTTTTGAACATGGAAAGAAATCTTTTCCTAAGATTTTTTCCTTTCTGTAGTGTTGAGAGTCCTTACACTTACTGTTCCTCTTTTGGGCCCCAAGAGCATTTCTAGGCCCAGGGCCTCTTGCAAACCAAGCAGGCTATCTCTGATTCCAGCCAGCAAATTCTAATGGGGCTTTTGTCCTTAAGATAAACCTGGCTGGCTTCTGTCTGCTACTCTAGAAAGGGTTGGCTCCTATAACATGAAAACTCTACATTGACTTATATATTATTTTAATTTATACAGTATATGATTTTTCATTGAACAGTGAGATTTGCTATATATTTTTATAAGTAGTTCATTTAAAAATACTTCCAAATACAATCAACTTTTAAGTCATCTATTCTGTAACTCAAGTTATACCTATATTACCCTAGATCAGTGGTTCTCAACCTTTCTAATGCTGCGACCCTTTAATACAGTTCTTCATGTTGTGGTGACCCCCAACCATAAAATTATTTTTGTTGCTACTTCATAACTGTAATTTTGCTACTGTTATGAATAGTAATGTAAATATCTGTGTTTTCCAATGGTCTTAGGTGACCCTCCTAGTGGTTCTCAACCTGTGGGTCGCTACAAGATATGTTCCTACAAGAAGACAATTTTAAGAGCCCACAAAGATGCCCTCTGCTACAAAGCAGAAGGACCTGCTCTTCTTAAGGTATATTAGTGCATACATTTTTTGTAAAACATCTAAATACAAAATACACTAAGTTATCACAAAATGGTGGCAATTTTATGACTTAATGTACAGGCTATTAAAAAATATGAAAGCCATATTTTAATTCCCACCATAACTAAATCTGATAAGTGATATTTTTAAAAAGTCAATCCATTTCCAGCTAAACTATTGATTTAGCTGTTCAAATTGCCCAATTTTACTGAGTATGAATTTCTCTGGTCTACTTTGTATTCAACACTATAAGTATGCCATCTAATAAAAGAGTAATATGCAAATTGATCGTACCTCTGCTACACCCACAGGCCACACCCACCAGCCAATAAGGAGCGAGTATGCAAATTAACCCAACCAAGATGGCTGAGGCCACGGAGCGAGCAGGAGGCTTGGGTTTCCCCGGCAATGGAGGAAGCCAAGCTTCTTGCACACCCTGGCCGGCCCTGGACTCCACTCAAGGCTACAAAGTTTCAATTATAGAAGATAAATAAATCCCAACAAAAATAACTGTGGCCATGGAGTGAGCAGGAGACTTGGGTTCCCCCGGCAATGGAGGAAGCCAAGCTTTCCACCCACCCTGGCCTCCACTCAAGGCTACAAAGTTTCAATTATAGGAGATAAATAAATCCCAGATACCAGGGCCTCTGCTTGGGTCACAGGGGGGCGTCGCCAGCCTGAAAACCACCACAGGCCCCTTGCCCAGGCCACCCCATACCCCAAGAGAACCCCCACCCTGATCCAGGACACCCTTCAGGGCAAACCAGCCAGCCCCCACCCATGCACCAGGCCTCTATCCTATCTAATAAAAGAGTAATATGCAAATTGACCATCACTCCAACACACAAGATGGCTGCCCCCCTGTGGACACAAGATGGCCAGCAGGGAAGGGCAATTGGGAGGGACCAGGCCTGCAGGGAAGGGCAGTTAGGGGCAACCAGGCTGGCAGGGGAGCAGTTAAGCATCAATCAGGCTGGCAGGGGAGTGGTTAGGGGGTGGTCAGGCTGGCAGGCAGAAGCCGTTAGGGGCAATCAGGAAGGCAGGCAGGTGAGCAGTCGGGAGCCAGCAGTCCTGAATTGTGAGAGGGATCCCAGATTGGAGAGGGTGCAGGCTGCATGAATTTTGTGCACCAGGACTCTAGTCCTATATAATAAAAGCCTCATATGCTAAGTGTCAGGTTGACTGGTCAGCCATTCAACAATCAAAGCATAATATGCTAATGATATGCTAAGGCTGCTCAACCACTCGCTATGATGTACACTGACCACCAGGGGGCAGACAGTCAACTGGTCGACCTGTCACTATGACATGCACTGACCACCAGGGGGCAGATGCTCCAACTGGTAGGTTAGCTTGCTGCTAGGGTCCAGCTGATTGGGACTGAGCAAGACAGGCCAGACACACCCTGGAGCCCTCCCACTGTCCCTTCCCAGCTGGCCAACCCTCCCCGATGCTAACTGTGCACCAGTGGGGTCCCTCGGCCTGGCCTGTGCCCTCTCGCAATCCAGGACCCCTCGGGATGTCAGAGAGCCAATTTTGGCCCAATCCCACAGGTCAGGCCAAGGGACCCCACTGGTGCACAAATTCGTGCACTGGGCTTCTAGTTGATTATAATTGCAAAGCTGTGTTCCAGGACCCAGCATTTTTGTTTTTGTTTTTAATATACTATGAAGCATACAATAATGCATGATGAGAATGCTGCCCCTGTATAAATGACTAAAGTATATGCCAACCTTTGAATTCCCAATGAGCAACTCAACTGATGACCCTAGAACATTATTACTGAAGAGAGTACTCTTTAAATGACTACCTGCTGGCTTTTAACATAATATCCCTATAAATCATTTTTATTTAACTACACAAATGGTATATTTTCTAAAATAAAAAGTATAATGCCCAAGCTGGTTTGCCTCAGTGGATAGAGAGCATCGGCCTGCAAACTGAAGGGTCCTGGGTTTGATTCCCATCAAGGGCACATGCCCAGGTTGCAGACTCAATCCCCAGTGTGGGCATGCAGGAGGCAGCCAATCAATGATTATCTCTCATCATTGATGTTTCTATCTCTGCCTTTCTTTTCCTCTCTGAAATCAATAAAAATACACATTTTTTAAAAAGTATAACATAACCTAGCAGTAATTCTAAATAAATCACAAGCACACTGGTATTTCTATTTCCTTTGCTTTAATTTAGAACTAAACTCAGTGACTTTTTTTAAAAGTAGCCTCTAATTTTTTAAAATGAGATGCACTATTTTAAAACAATTACTCCAAGTGATGATGGCAAGTGTAACAAAAAAGCATAAATAAGTCTTCTAAGAATGGAACAGTATTCTATGCTAGATATGACTGTTCTCTTAATTACCCATTCATCTCAGTAATATTCAAAATATACAAGTTTAGGGAACATTTGAAATCTTGCTCCCAGAGTATGTTGCCAGTCTGGCTCAAATAAACTCTTATAAAAAATAAAAATAAATAAATAAATATATGTTTTTTATTAACTTGAATAAAAACAAGTTGATAAGACAGTGTCCTCTCAAATAACCTTGAAAACCCGCAGGTTAAAAAAAAAAATTCCTTCTCTTAACCAGGAAGAAAAGGAAATAACATTAAATTTGACAACCTCATCAGCTTTAGATATCAGAAAGGGAAGATGCTTCCATTTGCCAACGAAGAAGAAATTGTTGTTTCCAGTATCTAGTTTCTGAAAACTGACAAAGACCTTTAACTCCATCTGAAACAGAGGAGCCAAGTCAGCAAATGAAATCTCTTCTTGTCATTATTGGAGGAGTTGAAATATATGACACCACCACTCATGTCCACAAAATATATCTTGATAAAGGATCATGAACTCTGTTAGACCCAAAAATGGGTCTGACCAAGGTGAAGGCATATAAGGTGTCAAACACATCTACAGGAAGCAGAGAGGCCAGAGAAAAGGCAGTAGTATAAGAAACTGAACAACCACAAGGAGGGAAATTCAATGCCAAGTAAGAAAACCTACTTGCAGCTTGTAAATTTAACACTTCAGCCAGGCTTGTTAAGCTAAATATCTGTACAAAATGAAAACCAACTCATCTTTTCCTTAGGAGAAAATTAATACAGTCATCTCTTGTAATGGACAGAAGTGAGGAAGGATCATCTATTTGAAAGAGAAGGAGGACTGAAAACAGAGCAAAACTCCTCCTAAAACTAGAGATTTGCAAGTAAAGAGAGGCAAAGAGAATGCAAGTAAATTGTGGCAAAATATAAGGAAGAGCCCTGGCCAGTGGCTCAGTGGTTAGAGTATTAGCTCAGGTTCGATTCCCAGTCAAGGGCATATACTTGGGTTGCAGGTTCCATTCCTGCCCCGTTGGGATGCCTGTGGGAAGCAGCCAATTGATGTCTCTCTTATCTCTCTCATCTCTCTCTCTCTCTCTCCCCCCCTTCACTCCCTCCCACTCTCTCTAAAAAATCAGTAGGAAAAATCTCCTTAGGTGAGAATTAACAGCAAAAAAAAAGGAAGAAAAGCCTTTCTTTAAACCTATATATCACAATTCCAAAAGGCTATTGTTAATAAAAACTATAGCTGAATAATACTTTAAAATTTACAAAGTGCTTTCATACATATTTTCTTTTTTTATCTACTTATACAATTCTGGGCAGTAGGGCAGGCAGATATTATTATAACTCTTCTGACATTTTTTGTAAAACACAAAAAATGTCACAGAAATTAAGTGACTCATTCAAGGTCACATAAATAGTATGAAGCACAGCCAAGGCTTGACTTCAAGTTCTCTGAGTCCAAATATAATGTTCCTTTCTTTTATTTATTTATTTTATTTATTGTCTATAATTTTACATATGTCTCCTTTTTCCCCGCTTGACCCCAGCCATTCCTACCCTGGGCAAGCCCCCACCACCCCAGTGTCTGTGTCCATTGGTTATGCTAATATGCATGCATACAAGTCCTTTGGTTGCTCTCTAACCTCCCCCCGCCCCCCACCATTTGTCTCTGGATCTATTCTTGTTCATCAAATTATGTTGATCATTATATCCCACATATAAGTGAGGTCATGTGATATTTATCTTTTTCCGACTGGCTTATTTCGCTTAGCATAATGCTCTCCAGTTCCATCCATGCTGTTGCAAATGGTAAAAGTTCCTTCTTTTTTATAGCTACAATGTTCCTTTCACTACACCTCTATTACATTAAACTTACTCAAATCCACCAAAAGCATTGTAATGAAATTCTGCTCAATCTAACCATGCACGCCTTACTCATTAGTCCTGCAGCCAATCTCAGAATTGTCAATATAGAACTGCTTTCACCCTCTAGTAATTTTCACTAAAACCTCAATAAAGAAAGGATTTGAGAACTGACTCCTTCTTATAGAATATAACTTTTTCTAACCATTATGATTGTGCCTAATGAATTCAATTTTACCCTTCCAACACTGATGAGCCATCGCTGGTGTTTGTCAAAACTGATACAAAATGTGATGTCTGTTTCCCCATGGCAAATCCCTGCTTGTTCCCTCACCTATTTCCATAATGCGTTGTCATTTATAACCTCTGACAGTTGTGCCACATTTTCTACATTACTTAGAAACAAAGCACAGTGATTTTAGAAGGTTTTGTACTAGAAACTGGTTTCCTAAAGAAAAGATTTACCCTCACTTTCTTAGTCAGTGCAGCTAACTCAAGTAAGATGAATTAGTTTCCATGTACTATTTCCTTTATTCCCTCCCTCCCTTCCTCTTAGTTTCCATGTACTATTTTTCAGCATAAAAGAAACTTCTTTATCATTTTAACAAATCTTGATTAGGCTTCTCATCATAATTCTTTCTTGAGCCAATATATACTAGAATTCTAGAGTTATGAGAAATAGTACAGTGCAGAATAAAGAACACTGGAGTCTGAGCCTACTCCAGACGAACTATACGAACTTAAGCAAGTCAATGTACTTCTCTGGGTCTTTTTGTCCTCCCAAAAAAATAAGAATGAGCCCGGCCAGTATGGCTCAGTGGTTGAGCATCATCCTATGAATCAGGAGGTCATGGTTCCATTTTCAGTCTGGGCACTGCCTGGGTTGCAGGCTCGATCCCTGATTGGGGGTGTGCATGAAGTGGCCAATCGATGACTCTCTCTCATCATTGATGTTTCTATTTCTCTCTCCCTCTCCCTTTCTCTCTGAAATGATAAAAATATTTTTTTTAAAAAGAATGAGTTCAGTAGCTTTCAGACTTTTTTTAAACAGAGGTATCTTTTTTCTAATATTATGTCACATGGAAATACAATATTTTAAAAACCTGATAAAAATAAGCCCTTCTGGGTAGGAAGTGCAGATCCCCACCTACTCGGCATGTTCCTCAGTCCCCCAACTGCCCCAGTCTCAGACAGCCCATGAAAAACACAATGTAAAAGCCAAGGATGAACTCTTCAATGCCTCTTCTAACTCCAAAAGTCTAGGATCTCATGAATTTTATGTTTCATATCATTAGTCATCATAAAAATTAAAATTTCAATGAAATATTACTATACTCCTATCAGAATAGCTTTTACAAAACACCACTAATAATACCAAGTGTTTGGTAAGGATGTGAAGCAACTGGAGCTCTCAGACATTGCTGATAGGAATCCAAAATAGTACAGCCACTTTGGAAAACAGTTTGGTAATTCCTGATAAAGGTAAACATATACTTATATACAGTCAAATGCCCCATTTCTATGTATTTACCCAGGTAAAAAGAAACCTATGTTTAAATAAAAACATGTATGCAAATATCTTTTGCAGCTTTATTCATAATTGCCAAAAAGAGTAAATAATTCAAATGTCCATCAAATAGATAAACAAACTGTGATCTATCCATAAAATGAAATACTACTCCACAATGAAAAGGAACCAACTGCTGATACATGCACTAATGTGAATGAATCTCAAAAACATGCTTACACTGAAAACCACAAAACACTGTTAAAAATTAAAGATCTAAATAAATGGAAAGACATCTATGTTGATGAATCAGAAGACTTACTATTGTGAAGGAGATGGCAATACTGCCCAAATTGATTTACAGATTCAATAAAAGTCCTATCAAAATTCCACCCGGCTTTTTTTTTCTTTTCTTTTTTTGCAGAAATTGACAAGCTGATCCTAAAATTCATATAGAAATGCAATGGACTAAAAATAGCCAAAATTATCTTGAAAAGGAACAAGATTGGCCGACTATAATTCCCTATTTCAAAACTTACTACAAAGCTAAAGTAATCCAGACAATGTAGAACTGGCATAAAGATAGACATATAAATGAAATGGAATATATCAATGGAACAAAATTTAGAATCCAGAAATAAACTCATGTATTAATGGTCTACTGATCTTCAACAAAGTGACTAAGACAATTTGATGGGGCTACATAACTAGATATCAATATTAAAAAAGTATAAATTTGGAGCCCTACCTCACAGCATACACAAAAATAAACTCAAAATGGACCACAGACATAAATATAAGAGCTAACTATGAAACTCTTCTTAGAAAATACAGATCTTCTTGACCTTGGGCTAATGATTTCTTAGATATAAGCACAAGCAATTTAAAAAAAAGATTGGTAAGTTGAACTTTATCAAAATTAAAACCTATTGTACTTCCAAAGACACCATTAAGGAAATGAAAAGAAAACACAAAGAATAAAAGAAAATATCTGTAAATTGTTTATAGTGGTCTCCCTTATCCAAGGTTTCTCTTCCCATGGTTTCAGTTACCCACACTCAACAACAGTCGAAATATATAAATGGAAAATTCCAGAAATAAAAATAATCAAAAGTTTTAAATGGCATGTCATTCTAAATATTGTGATGAAATCTCACTCCATCCCACTCTGAGCTACATGGGACATAAATCATCCCTTTGTGCAGCATATCTATGCTGTACATACAGTACAAGAAGCTATTTTGAGAGAGATGCTATAGTCACATAACTTTTATTACAGTATATTATAATTATTCTATTTTTATTAGCACTCTTGTTAATCTCTTGCTGTACCTAATTTATAAAGTAAACTATCATAGGTACCTATGTATTAAAAAAATATATAGTATATATAGGGTTCAGTACTACCTGTGGTTTCAGGCATCCACTGGGGTCTTGGAACATATTCCCTTCAGACAAGGGGGGACTACTGTATCTGATAAAGGGCTTATACCCGGAATATATAATGAATGCTTACAACACAATAACAAAAAGACAAATCCCATGTTTAAAATAGACAAAAGATTTGAACAGACATTGCTCAAAAAATTATATACAAATGATAATAAGCACATGAAAAGAACATCTTTAGTCATTAGGGAAATGCAAATCAAAACCACAATAAGATACTACTTCACACCCATAGAATGACTATCAAAAAGACAAATGATAGTTAGGATTGGTAAGGACATGCAGAAATTGGAGCCCTCATGCAGCTACTTTGGGAGAATGTTTGGCAATTCCTCAAATTCTAAACATCAAGTTACCGTATGATCCAGCATTCCACTCCTAGGTATCTATCCAAGGAAAATTAAAACATACATCTACACAAAAACTTGAACATAAATGATTACAGCATTATCTATAATAGCTCAAAAGTGGAACAATGCAAATGGACATCAACTGATAAACACATCTATACAATGGGAAATTATTTAACAGTAAAAAAGAATCAAGTACTAATACAAGTTACTACTTGGATCAGCCTCAATATCATTATACTAAATGAAAGAAGTCAGTTACAGAAGACCATATATTGTATGATACAATTTATGTGAAATGTCCAGAAAAAGTAAATCTATAGAAACAAAAAGTAGATTAGTGTTTGCCTGGGCAGAGAACTTGGAGGAGAGAGACAGAAAATGGGAGTAACTGTTCATGTGTAAATGCTTTCTTTTGGGGGTGATATAAATGTTTTTTAATTAGATTATGTTGATGATGCACAACTGTAAAATACAAAAAACTGTTGAATTATACACCTTAAATGGATGAACTTTTGAATATGTAATTTGTAACTCAAAAAAGCATTATGCTAAGGGAGCCAGACTTCAAAAATTACATACTGTATGATTCTATTTTATGACATTGTGGAAAAGGCAAAACTATTAGGACCAAAATCAGATTAGTGGCTGCCAGAAAGGGGAGGAGACTAACCATAAAGGAGCACAAGGAAACTTTATGTGGTGGTGAAAACAGTCTATAAATGGTAGTTACACAATTTGTATACATTTGTCACAATTTAAAGAACTGTATACCTATAAAGGAGTCAATTTTACGCTATATAAATTGTTCCCTGATAAATCTGACTTTTGAAAAAGTTTATATTATAGGAGAAGAAGAAAACAATATTGAAAACAAGAGCAAAAGAATAGTGGAAACTTTTAAAATACATCAGAATTAACTCTTATGATCCATACATGTAATATGCCTCCTACAGATATCAATATTGCCTATGATAGACTAAAAACAGTCATATACGTGAGGACCACGGCAGGAACCACCCCCCTTATATTTTGAGATCAAAGTTTTTTTAAAAGGCTCCCCTAAAAAAAGACAAACTAGTAAAAGTCAACATAAAATTTTAAAATGCTATCTGGCCAAGTTCACTTGAAGCGAGTGGATGGACACTTTTGGACCTGTCGACAGAATCGGCAAAGTAGGGGCCCCAGTTGGTTAGGCCCACTCTGAGTGAGAGTGGGCCTAACCAACTGGGGCCCCATCCTTGCCGATAGGGGGAGCTTGATCACCTCCCTGGAAGTCAAGGACTTCCTTGGGGACTAGTCGAGACCCCTTTGGGTTAGGACAGTGGTCGGCAAACTGTGGCTCGCGAGCCACATGCGGCTCTTTGGTCCCTTGAGTGTGGCTCTTCCACAAAATAACACGGCCTGGGCGAGTCTATTTTGAAGAAATGGCGTTAGAAGAAGTTTAAGAAATTCGGCTCTCAAAAGAAATTTCAATTGTTGTACTGTTGATATTTGGCTCTGTTGACTAATGAGTTTGCAGACCACTGGGTTAGGAGGAGAATATTTGTTATATCTTCCTATTGTTTAATTTGTTTAAAGATAGGGCGGACCCGCTGTGACAAAATGCAAAAGTCTCTAGCAGCTGCAAGATTTCTTTTTCTCAGAGTCTTTTGCTCTCCGTCAGAGAGGGAATCAGCCCACCTAGCTAATAAAAATTTCTCTCTATGTTTGTATAAGTAAGGGTTTCAGTTTGCTCTGATTTGTGAATTTTCTATATTAAATTGAAATTTTGAAGTCCTAGGGTTAATTTAAAGGTATAAATTTGTGAAATTTCAAAGAACAAAGAACCTTTATTTATGACTTTCTCTCTTTTGGTGGTCGGAGACTTCCAGGGGCAGGGCTTACAGCTCTGCAGGGTGGAGAGATTTACAGGCCCTGTCCCTGCCTGTGACATCATAGTCCAACCTGAGCCACCTGTGGCAGAACTAAGACTGAAGTTATTATTAACTGTCAATGGACCCCATTAACCCTGGTTGTGGGTCTTGTATGGTCTGTTGTCTTCGTGGTTGTGTGTTTTGTTTGACTTGCTGTTTTCAGTTATTTATTAGGATCCCCATAGAGGACATAACCTGGTCTTTCCCTTCCTCCCTCATCCTGATTCTGATAGCATCTGTAACTGGATTAAAGATCTTTTCTTTCAGGAGGCCATCCAGGCTTTCAGTCCACAAGAAATCTCCCTCCACACCCTTATCCTCATCCGCTATCTTTCCAGGCCTACTAAGAGTCATTTTTCTCCACAGGTCAGACCCCAGATTCTGGGAGGGAGGACTGAGTCTGTAGTTTTCTCTGAAACTCCCACTGTTTCTATTTCTCCCTCTGTAGGAATTGTCTTCCTCTGACTCACAGTAGGAAAGGGAGACAAGCAACTGGACTGGGTTGGGGACAGGGATGGTCAGAGAAATCAAGAGTGATAAAAGAGGATTTAAGATCCTCTAGGCTTAGAGGAAAAATCTATGAGGGAAAACAACGGTTACAGAAAGAAAAAAGTATCCTTAAATGTAAAAAAGCCTAAATATACAGGATCTCAGACCATTTGCCTTGTTGCAGGACAGAGTAAATGGTTAATGCAGAAAGCGGGGGGGGGGGGGGGGGGGGGGGGGGAGTGTTGGCAGTTAATTATGAAGCAAAAAGAGATAGGTTTTTGTTGATTTTTACTGGCTGCAGACTGCTCTGTTGGCATAGGGGTCTGGTCCAGGTGTCTTATCAGAACTTCACTAGATTCAAGGTTGCAAGTTTTCTGCAAGCATAATTAATCTTTCTCTTTTATTCTTTTTAACCCTTCCAACACTAAATTAGACTGATACAATATACTTGAAATTCATAAATATTAATCTAAAAATGCTGACTATTCACTTTTGGGAATCATTAAAGGATTGAGGTTTCTAAGAATAAAGAATTCTAATACATTAAAAAAACTAAATTCCCAGGAGACAAGCAGAGGAGAAACGGAGCTGAAGTCCACAGCCACCCTGGTGATTTAAAACTGTTTGCTAGTCAGACTCGGCCCCTGAGAGCCAGGTGAAAGAAGGGGGTTGTGGGGGAGGGAGTGCTGGATGCCCGAGCTGCCTGCAGTGGCCCTGGAAGAAGCTGCAGCAGTGAGAAAAGCAGGGGACAGCAGACATTTACCTGACACTAGAGCTACCCCGCTGCTGCCCAGTGAGTAATGAGCATTTTACAACAAGCAATACAAGACTTAGGCCTTTGGCTTGCTGCTGCAGCAGTTAAACCAGAAGCCAGTGACTGCTACTGGCCTTCCTGCAGCCCCAGGAATAGAGCAGCAGGCCTGGGATCTGTAAAAGCAGCAGACAGAGCTAGGGAAAGCTCCCTGTTGGCAAATGTACTGAAAGGGTTCAGTACCTGTTGCTGCTGGAAGAGGAGGGGCTGAGATCCCTTTCCAGTGCACTCCCCTGGGAGAGGTCTGGTCGCTGCTCTGCCACAAAGGGGACTGGCAGGAAGACAAGGGGCCTAATACCCAAGCCACTGCCACAGAAGCGCTTTGCAACATGCAGAGCTGTTTCTAACTGCAACTCTGGCTGTTTTGGACTGGCAGCTTATGGCAGGGCCCCATAACTAGTAAACAGGGTTAACAAAAAGGGCAAAGGAAAGGCTGGACCAGGGAGCCTTCAGGACTTTGAGATTCTCTGAGAGAAGAGGAGTCTGACTGAGGGATGGCAGAGACCCTGTTGGGTTGGAAGGACCTAAAGCCACATGTTAAACTTATAAATTATGGCTTTCTAGGCAGATGTCCAAGCCCAGTTATGTAGGGGTTAAGAGGCCTGTTTACAGCAAAACAACTTTCTCCCATGCCAGAATAAAATTTAGGGAAATTAGACAGGCTGTGTTTGTGGCTAGAAAGAAGAACTGGCTGCCATGCACAGCCCTGACAGTGGCCTGCAGAAAACTGTATAATAGACTTAGATGATACCTGCGTATTCATGGACATGACTCCAGAAAGACAAGGATAATTTTGCTTTGTGTGGGAAGGTCAAGAATAGACTTTAGTCACCTCCCTAAGATGTTTGTATAGCCCTACCATGTGTCATGTTTAGTAGCAGAAGATTTAGCTGTCAGAAGTCGCCGCAGTGCCAATGTTACTGTCTTGCAGGCCTGTGTAACCATGCCCATGTGAGGGGTGGCACAAATCTCAACTTTAGGAAACTGGGGGAGGCCTGTTTAGAATAGAGGGAAGTGATGAGTACCAGCCCTTTGTTACAGGAATTACAGACCCCGTGAGGTCCTGTGACATGTGAGACCCTGTAAAGGAATAAAGCTCCCTTAGTCCTTTCTGAGAGAGCATGTCACCCCTCCCAGAGACCATATGAAATTTTAAGGACAAGTCAAGTAGGGGGAACCCTACTACAGGGACAGCTGTAATTCACTATTTGAATATAGACACATTTTGAATTTCTTCTTGCCACTTGAAGACAGTTATATTACTTTAAAAAGTCCATGAAAAGGACTAACAAGGAAAATCAGAAGATCTTAAAACAGGTCAGTATTTTTTCTCCTTATATAATTCCTCCAAAAATTGGCAATTCTTAATAAATAAATCATGGCAATACATTTCTTTGCATAAATTCAATAAGACCGGTTTCTAATAGTGGTTTTAATAACTGAAACTTTGACTGGAGTGTCATCTTTTAAAGAGCCCTGCCTGAACTCTGAAGACTTGAAGCCAATAAGAGTGCCAAGGAAAAGCCTGGTATCCTGCTTGGGAGCCCTGAAAATGGCTGGCACTGGAGTGTCAGGCCCATGCCCTACCATCACTGGTGGTTGGTCAGAGTAGAAGGGGAGCAATAAGGATGCCTCTGCGTCCCTGCGGAGCCCCCACACACTCTAGGCCTTGACGAGTAGGAGGGCTACTGAGATGGGCCTTAAAACCTAGAGCGTGGACCCAGGTGGAGTCGCTGCAGGTGAGGGATTCACCTAACTCAGCAGATACTGCAGGCAGGCCGGATGGCAGCTGGATGGCTTGGCTTCCTGGCCCTATGGGGCACACTAAGATTCAATCATGAAATTCCAGCTATGGTAGTCCACTGCCATTCTTGTTGTGTTTATGCAAACAATCAGGCCAAATTGAGTACAATAGATAAACTGGTCTTGATCTGGCTCTTTTGATAAACAGAGGTAATTTTGAGGAGAAAAATTCTATTTCAGTAGAGATTATTAAAACTGAAAGGTTTGCTTTCCCTTCCATTGGACAGTTTGTTACAGTTTGTCTCTGCCAGGTCACAAGCCCACCTCCTTCTGTGCCCAGGCCTCATCGTCCCTCTGACAGACAGCAAGGATCTCTTGGCTCTGAGAGAAAACTCTGTCCCTCCTCAGCACGAAGCAGCTACAGAAGAAATTCAACGTCCATTTTCCCTAAAAAAATTCAGAGCCAGGATCCTTGAGGTAATATATTAGGCAGTTAGACAGACATGAGCAGAGCAAGGTCGATGGGCCAACTAGCGATACCAGATGTAACTAAGTATTTAAGACAAGGGGCATAGCCAAAGAGGTACTCACTCAAAGTCTCAGCCCTTAGAAAAGGCCAATAGCCTATTTGTCCAAAAGAATTGACCCCTTTGCATTTGGATGACCTACTTGCCTCCAGGTGGTAGCAGCCACAGCTATGCTTATCGAAAAAGCAAATAAGTTAACCCTAGGGCAGGAACTAATCCTAACTGACCCACATGAGTTCGAGGCTTTACTCTGAAACACACTGAAGTGCTGGATGTCAAACACTCGAGTCACCCAGTTTCAGGCTCTCCAGTAGACAAAAGAAAAACAAATAACAATTTATACTGATAGCAGGTACACATTTACAATGGCTCATGTACATTGTGCTATTTACAAGGTAAGGAGACTATACAGAAACAAGAGGGAACTGGACCACAGATGAAGCAGCCCAGGAGGCTGCCCTAAAACCAGTGAGGCCTCTACAGATTCTAGTGCCTCTTCCAGACCCTGACCTACCCAATCTAAAAAGCTGAAATCCATAACCAGTCTTTACTCAAGTTCTTACAGGCTTTACAGTCTATCCAGGAAGCAATCCAGAAGCATGTCCGAGATGCTCTGCCTGTACCAACTTCTCTTCCACCCTGGTGACTCTGTTTGGGTAAAGAAATTTGCCACCCAAGGACTGACTCCTACTTGGAAAGGACTACCTCCACAGCAGTCAAGGTCAACAGAATCCCAATGTGGCTTCATCACACCTGGCTTAAGACAACCAGGCAAAATTGAGAGTCCAGGACTCTTCGGACTCTCTAAAGATTACTCCTGGCCCTCATTCTGGGCCCTTATCTTATAAGCAGGACCACTAACTTTATTAGGCAGAAAATTAAGATTATAGTCCTCAGGGATAAATATAACTCCCTCCCCGACAATGACTAAGAGTCAATGATTTGACTCATGTACATAAAACCAGTGGGGAATGAAGCATCCATCTTATATTAAAACAGCTGTTTAAAATTTTAACCCAGCTATTTGGCTTCTGTAAATGCTTGCTTGCTTAAATAATAAGGAAAATAAGACTACTCCCATTTCAGAGAGGCCATTAAACCTTCCCTGGACGAAATTATCAGTGCTGGCACCAGGCCAAGCCTTTAGTTGAGGTCTCAAGGCCCTAGCACAGTGGTTCTCACCTTTCTAATGCCATGACCCTTTAATACAGTTCCTCATGTTGTGGTGACCCCCAACCATAAAATTATTTTCGTTGCTACTTCATAACTGTAATTTTGTTACTGTTAATGAATTGTAATGTAAATATCTGTGTTTTCCGATGATCTTAGGGTTAGGGTTAGGAGACCCTGCTAGCGGTTCTCTACCTGTGGGTCACGACCCTAACCCTAACCCTAAGACCATCAGAAAACACAGATACTTACATTACGATTCATTAACAGTAGTAAAATTACAGTTATGAAGTAACAGCAAAAATAATTTTTATGGTTGGGGGTCACCACAACATGAGGAACTGTATTAAAGGGTCGCAGCATTAGAAAGGTTAGGAACCACTGCCCTAGACAGTGGTCGGCAAACTGCAGCTCACGAGCCACATGCAGCTCTTTGGCCTATTGAGTGTGGCTCTTCCACAAAAATACCACGGCCCAGGCGAGTCTATTTTGAAGAAGTGGTGTTAGAAGAAGCTTAAGTTTAAAAAATGTGGCTTTCAAAAGAAATTTCAATCGTTGTACTGTTGATATTTGGCTCTATTGACTAATGAGTTTGCCGATCACTGCTAGGAGCTCTTTAAGAACTTGCAAAGGGAGCCGAAAACACCCCATATTTGGGAGACAAAGAAGGTAAAAACATAAATAGGGAAAGTTCCTCCGTGTTGGGGCCCAAAATTTGAGAGACATTTTCCTCTGGACCCGCAGCGTAATAAATGTAACTCCATCTCTCTAAGTATTGCTTGGTTCTTCTCTGGTTTTCTGTAACACACTAACTTAGGGGAGAAAATGGCATTTACCATAAAATAGGGTCTTGAACTTGTTTGTTGTTGTTGAAACACCCAAGGCTAATAAAAGCAGAGTATATCCTCTAGATTTGATATACCTTAAAAAAAAGAAATGTAAAGCTGTATTATTAATGTATATACAATGATCTGCATGAAGCAGGGGAAAAGCTAAAGAGAAGACTTTATCAGCATTTAGTAATTACTATTCAGGAAGAGAGGAAAAACTGATGATTCTGGTAGATACATAATGAACAGAACTCTACTATTGGACAGAGATAGCTTATAGGCTTTTACATAACATAGAAGAATATCCCTCAATACCATTTGATTCCCTTTGCCTTCCAAAACAACTTTCTAATTTGGTTTTCCAAAGTTTCTGATCCTAAAAGAAGTGCCTACAATCACAGAAACTAGTATTCACTACCCCAATATAATAAACTGAGATTCTGGATTACAAAAAAAAAAAAAAAAAACTCTATAATTTTGATTAGCATGACTCAATCCTCCAGCATCTGAACTGTGATGAATGAGTAGATAAAACTATATTCTGCAAAATTAAGGGCCAGAGCATAGACTGAAACAGTCACCAAGCTCTTCCATTAACATCCTATCTTTAAAAGGAATGTTTGCATTTTTAAAGACTATTCTTTACAATGGAAACACCAAGAAAAACACTATTATGCTGTGGACAAATTTCTTGTGAACTATAGAATGTTTGTGCTAAAAGAGAGTGGAAGAGATCTCCTATTTGAGTCTCATTTTACAGATGAGAGGTTAAGTTGCATATGAGAAGTTGTTACCTGCTCAAGCCTTCAGAGTTAATTCGTCAGAGAGGTGAGCTTTTCATACAGGTCTCCCAACTCCCACAAATCAGTGTGTTTTTTCCATTGCACTACACTGCCTGCTGCATCACAGAACAGTAAGAAAGAAGGTCATACAGAATCCCAGCTCTCCCACTGGCTAGCTGTGAGATATTAGGCAAGTGACTTAACATCTGTAAGCCTCATTGTACTCATCTGTAATTAGGGACAATAATATTTTCTATCAAATGGGTAGGATTAAATAAAAGAGTGCATATAAAGTGTTTATCACAGGGTCCAAAACACATTAAGTACTCAATAAAATTTTAATGGATCAATTAATACATGTTATAATTAAAATATGTAATATTTACATTATATCAAATAACTCTAAAACACAATAATGGCACCATGTTATGTAGCCATACATTCATTTTCATTGTAATTATGTCAGAGAAACATTAAGGAGAGGCAAAAACGGGCTACTGAAATATCATTTCTAAACCCTTAATTTATCTTTTTATTAGACTATAACTGACTTTATTTTCAAGCATCATATATTAAAACTTATAAATAATCCTACATAATATTGAAAGTAACTAGATCCTAATCAAGTGAGAAAACTTTCTATAGTCACTCTGAACCATAAATCCTAACTAAAAATAATAAACATATTTGCTCAGGAAAACTAATCACCTTTTAAAAACTGTTGATTATTTTTAAAAAATAAAATTACATGTTAGTATCACTTTAAATGTATGCTGTACATTTTGATATGTAGTACTTTCATCATTGTTAATTTTGTGACTTTCATGGTTATTCCTTTTTAATTCCTGATTCATTTAGGATTGCATCTTAGGTTTCTCAAACAAGTACTTTTTAAGAACATTTATTATTTTCTAACTTAACTACCTACATTATGGTTAGAGGATGCATTCTAAACGTTAGCAATTGTTGGAAATTTGTTGAGACTTCCTTTCTGACCTGGCAGTTGGTCAGTTTTGTAAATGTGTAATTGAAAATAATCAGCATTCTGCATTTATTAAATGCGGAATTCTATTTAAATGGCAGATCAAGGTTATTAATTTATTACTCAAATATCCTGCCTAATTCCTCAGCTTCTGATAGTATCTCTCACTGTGGTAATGGACTTGTCATTTTTCTCCCTATAATTTTGTCAGTTAATGTTTTATATATTTTGAAACTGTGCTGCTAAGTACAAATAAATTCATGATTGTTTTATTATCAAAAAATAATAAATAAAAACTGTTTATTATAATTACAGACTCACAAGAAATTGTAAAACTAGTATAAACATGTCTCATGTATCCTTCCCCCAGTTTCCCCTGATGGTAACATCTTATAAAACTACTAGAGGCCCCAGCCCCATGCATGAAAATTCATGCAAGAGTAGGCCTTCCTTCTTCCAGCACCCAGAACCCCACCTGGCTTCACCCCGGGGCTGCCCACAGGCACTTGGGACCCAGGCTGGCTTCCCTCCAGCCCTGGCTTCATCAGAAAGAACATCCGGAAGATGGCCGGTCTAAGTAGTGTATTTACCTTTTATTATTATAGCTAGTACATTATCAAAACCAAGAAACTGATGTGTAATTCCTATATAATAAAAGGGTAATATGCAAATAGACTGAATGGCAGAACTGAACAACCAATCAAAGCATAATATGCTAATGATATGATAAGGCTGCTCAACCACTCTCTATGATGTGTACTGACCACCAGGGGGCAGACAGTCAACTGGTCAACCAGTTGCTATGACGTGCACTGACCACCAGGGGGCAGATGCTCCAACCGGTAGGTTAGCTTGCTGCTGGGGTCTGGCCAATAGGGACTGAGGGAGATGGGCCAGACACACCTTGGAGCCCTTCCACAGTCCCTCCCTGACCTGATCGTGCACCGGTGGGGTCCTTCAGCCTGGCCTGTGCCCTCTCACAATCTGGGACCCCTCAGGGGATGTCGGAGAGCCGGTTTCAGCCCAATCCTGCAGGCCACTCCCCTTGGGAGGGCGCCAGGCATAGGGCTCATGGCTGGCGAGTGCTGCTGTGGCAGCTTCTCCCAATCGGGAATGACTGGCATGAGCTCACGGCAGGCACAGTGGGGCCAGGATAAGCGGGAGCAGCAGGTAGAAGATGTTGGCGGCATTGGACTGCGGATTTCGGCCAAATCCCTGCAGGCCACCCAGAGGGACCCTACTCGTGCACCGAGCCTCTAGTTAAAATATAATTCACATCATAAAATTACCACTTTAACGTGGGCAATTCAGTGGTTTTTAATATATTCCTAGAGTTGCACAACCACCTTTTAAAGTCACAATAACGTAATTCTAAAGACCAGAAAATCTGATGTATTCATTTTGTTTGTTTGGGGTTTTTTTTTTTTTGTTGCTGTTGTTGTTGTTAATCTTCACCCAAGCATATTTTTTTCAACGGCTTTTTAGAGAGAGTAGAAGGGAATGGGGGGGGAGGGGTGAGCGCACGAGAGAAAGAGAGAGAAACATCAATTGGTTGCCACCCACATGAGCAAGTGGAATTAAATCTGCAACCCAGGTACAGGCCCTTGACTGGGAATCGAACTGAGACTTTTTGGTGGGTGAGGGGGACGCTCTAACCACTGAGAAATGCAGGCCAGGACTGATGTGTTCATCTTTAAAAATCTGTTTAGCTCAAATCAGAGGTAACTTTACATTTGCATTATTAATAATCCTCTTTATCAGAGGTAACACTTTCATTCATGCACATCTACAATCAACCTTTGTTAAGCCCCAGGTAAGACCTTAGCTACTAATGGTACAAAGATTTCAGCTCTGCCTTTCAAACAGTTCACTGTCTAAAGAGAGGTAGATGTGTACTTAAATATTTACATTTTAGTGTGGGAAGTGCTATAATAAGATCCAGAAGCACTGCCCAGCAACACTGGCGAGGGAGTCCACCATGGAATAAGAAGGTGATTTGATGAGAGACTAGTGATTCCTGCAGCAAGAGAAAATGCATATGCAGGATGATAGGAAACAAAGCTAAAACAGTATTATTCAGTAGGCAATGGGAAAGCTTTAAGGATTTAAAAAAGAAATTATCAGAGTTGCATTTTGGAAGCATGTGAAAGGTAGGAATGGGCCCACTGCTCCACAGGGGGATAAAACCAGACCATTTGAACCCCATCTCTGGCTAGCATAACTGAGAGCCAGGGGAGGCTATGCAGGAGGCTCTGATGCCTGCCCCCACTGAGGTTGCAGTAGAAAGAAGAAGACTGAATTCATTGTAATCCCTATCATGCCTTAAAAACACCTGGGCACTTGTAACTTCTTGCAAGTTCCCATTTCATCCTACCTAACAGAAGAAGCCTGCGGAGTGAGGAGTGGATTCAGCTTTGTCATGCTCCAATAAAATCCTGCTGGTCATTAAAATATTGAGATATTTCTCTGCAAATAGCCACTGCTCTGAGAGGCTCCTCCTCTCTTCCCTGGAACCACCCTCAACCTCCACAATTCAGCGTTCAATCATGTCTGACCCAGCAGAGGGCCCAGACCCAGCTCCAGTGCACTCTAGCAGTCTTGGTCAGGGAAGTATTCACGGTGACTCATTGACAGTTGGATATTTTAAGTATCACTCCCACATGGGGGGCAAGACCAGAGAGATACTTTAAAGTTAAACCATTAAGCCTCTACTATCACTCACAGCTGCAACAACAGAAAAATTGATCTCCAACACCCTTTCATTATCCCCAATCCCGATTCTCCCTCCAGATCCAACCAGGCATTTCTGCTTCAGGCTCATCTTGCTCCATCCCAACTGTTTCTCTGATTTTGATCTTTAGTGTCTCCCCTCAGTCAATTATTTCAATCTCCCTCAAATTTCACTAATTTCAGCTGCCCGGAATAAAGACTCTCCTGGCCATGAGCAGTCACCATGTCCACTCAATCCCTAAGTGTCATACCTGAAGTCGCGGAGACATAGAGCCTCATTGGGTCTATTCCTCCATTATGAAATAATTGCAAAGAAGTTAACAGAAAATTCTGAACATACTGAAAATTCATCTCAGTCCAGCCCCAAGATGTCCATTTATTTAGATGTTTGTATTATCTAAAGCACCAATTAATTAAAATACACAACACTTGTGATAAAAGGACATGTATCACACTGTTTTAATGTATATTTAAATATGTTATGATTGAATACTTTCAAACACCTTCCGCCGCCACCATCGTCATAAAAGGCGTGACCACCACACAAAGACTTTGACAATAAGCAAAGGTATAGCTTAGCACTAATGGCGATCAGAAATTGTGATAAAAGACTGTATTAAATGAGTAGCCCAAAGTATAAGTTAGCATAAAACAAAGGAGATAATAAGAAATAAATAGAAGAGCTATTTTGTCAGAAAAGATGGTAGGAAATAAAATTGTGGAATCTGGGAAGTAAAGTTTATCCACTTCTGTCACTTTCTTTTCTTTTTAATATATTTTTATTTATTTCAGAGAGGGAGACATAGATAGAAATATCAATGATGAGAGAGAATCACTGATTGGCTGCCTCCTGCACACCCCACACTGAGGATCCAGCCTGCAAACCAGGCATGTGCCCTGACCAGGAATCTAACTGTGACCTCCTGGTTCATAAGTCGACTCTCAACCACCGAACCACTCCAGCTGATCCGTGGCTATTCATTTAAAACGTGTTTATTAAATTATGCAAAGTGTATTTGAAAATAAGCAAAGAAAGTGTTGATTTTTTTTCACAGAAGCTATGCTGCTTATAAAATCTGACGCTGCAATAGTTGGTTCAGTATGTTTATATCCTGCAACGACACCAAGCAAACTTCCATTCCATTTTTTTAAAAGCCTATTTCACATGCATTGACATCTAAAGCTTGGCAGAGATTGAAGAAGTTGCACTGTAGTGCTGGAACTACCTTATGTTTTGATCAGACTTTTATCTTACAACAGCCAAATTTCTTCTGAGTGGGCTCCCAAAGAGCTGATGAGATCTTCTGTTGTACAGATGAGTGTGTACTGTGAAACTGCAGGCTCACTATGCCTCATAACATCCCAGGCGTCATTGCCAGTCCATAGAGTCCTTCTGATCCACAGCCTTCCAATTCCATAACTCGGGGGGAACTTTTGGGTTTCCTAAAGGGAAAAATCTGAAAAGAGAGTAGGCTGGATGCCTTCTCCAGCCTAAATTACCCCTAGAAGTACTTGAGAGCCTTAGATGACGTGATTAATTCTGCCTCCTTGTGTTGTGATCAATGTTCTTATCTGCTTGACTCGCGCCAACCAGATTCTTACTGACACATCCTGCCTAGAGCTGTTGGAATCCTCTGGGACTCCTAGAGCCAACTCGCCCACTCAGGTGTCCTCAAAATAAGGCTGGGGTCCAGGCTCTTGAGTTAAATCAAGCTATATAGAAAGAAGGCTCTGCACCTGGGTGGAGGCAAAGGATAATTTGCCTGTCTATGGATGCCTGGATGGAATACCAGACTGTGAGGGGTCACAATGATTGGCTTTTTCCTACTACAAATTCAATGAAAGTGGCTAGACATGTGAGCATGCCCTGGGGCATGCTGTTTTGATGTACCACTATTTCTTTTAGGTCTTGGGCCTGTGGGCCTTTGCTAATTTATCTGGCTCTCATAATACCATTTCACAGCAAGCCTCCTTAATCCCTCCAACAAAGTGGAGTGCCCGTATTGTCAGTCATTCCTCTATTCATCAGTCTTTAGACTATCCCTTCTTTTTTTCCCTTTTCCAGAGCAAAATAACCTATTAGCATTGGCTTTCTGCCGAACACTGATTGCCCAAATGCCAAATAGTGCTTTCTTAGAGGCTCCCATTCCCAAAGCTCTAGCCTGGCATTGTTTGAGGGCTAAAAAGCGCACCCTGTGTAGGGCTGGGAACTCGGAAGCTGGCAGACCTAGGCTCACTGGGGAATCTAAAGCTGCACTCCTTCGTCTTCTAGCAAAGCTATTCTTGGTGGCCACTTAGGTTTGGGAACAGAAATGCTAAGTATGCCTTTTAGGGATCCATGGGTCACAGTCCCGAACTGTTAATGCACAATTTAGGTGGCAATGTATCAGTTAAAGGATTTTCAAACATCAGTTAAATGTTGGAATTTGATACCCTCGTTTTTGGTCAGATAAGTAAACTGATGCCAGGGATGAGGTCTCCTGGAAATAAAATTCACATGTAGTTGCTGCAGCCACAGAATTAAGACTGATATCTGAATCTACCTTGGTGCCATTGCTTTGTGAAGAATCTTAATTTGTGTTACACAGTTTTGGAATTAGATTTAACCTAACGCCAAATGCGTTTATTTTTAGTTTAGATCGACTCCTCTGAACACGTCAAGAATGATTGAAATTTGCTGACAGCAATTTTTCCTTGTAGACAAGTAGATTTCTGTTGTTTGCCTCAACTGTACCAGAGTAAGTCAGATAAACATAGTAGACTAAGTATATTTGGCTTTACATTTGTAGCTTTCTATCTAGAAGGAGCCTGCTATTTTGTCAGCCTGGAATGCCCTTTACCCACCCCACCCCAACCCCATCCCCATAGCCCATTTTCTGCTTTGGAACTCTTTCATGACCTAGTTCAAATCTCAACTCCTTTGAGAAATATCTGTTAATTTTGAGTCCCCCACATTTGCACCGCCATAGCCTATCACCTTGTCACAGCCCTGAATTCCAGGATGTTTTACAGTTTGCTATTTACATGTTTGCAGTCCCTCAGCCCTTAGGCACCTTTACTCCTTCCTAATCCCTCCGTGCTTTAAATTCTAAAGATTTTCTTGAAAATCAATATACAAATATAAAATAATCATATTATTTTTAGGTCAGGGAACACGAAAATAAGAGCATCAAATTAGAATTATGACCCACTATAGAATGTTTAGAATCCTGCCCACTTGAGGATAGTTATGCACTATCTGCAAAATAACCTAACTTTTACCTTACAAGGGTAGAGAATCCGTTAAGGCCAATGCGAAGAAAATAAAAAGTTTAAAAATGTGAGATTGACTCTTGGCTTCTCCTTCTCATCTTTTATATTCAGTCAATCAACAAGACTCATCAACTTTGTCTACTAAATCTCTGTATAACCCATTAGTAGTGATTCTCAAACCACAGCAAACGTAAGACTCACCTGAGAGACTTGCTAAAACAGATTGCCGAGCTCTATCACCCAAGTTTCTGATTTATGAGGTCTGCAGTAGGGCCAAGAATTTGCATTTAACAAGTACCCAGGCAGGTGAAACTAATGCTGATCATCCACAATCCATACTTGGAGAAGCCACTGCTTTAACCCATCTCTCTTGCTTTGAACAAGGTTCACAATATCTACAAAAGGAAAAGGGCCCCTGAGTTGTGACACAATAAGATGGCTCTAATAAGACATAATAGCTAGGTTTGGTCCTGATCTTGAATGGTTTCCCTTGGTAAGCAGTGATTGTCTGAGGCTCTGAAACAATCCTTAATATATAGGAATGAATCCTAAAGTATTTCTGGAGTGGTCTAGTGTTTCTAAATATGGACCAGCAGATGAGGTCATGGTTATGCAGGGAGTCAGAAGTAGAGGAGGGGGAATAAAAGCTATAATCACTGTCAAAGGGGTGTTTTCTATAGACAAGTGAATGGAGCTATTGTACACAAACTCAGTAGTTGCCAAGCATGTGGCCTAATTATTTTGCCTGTATGAGCATGGCACGGAAGGATCTCCTTAGAGGACTTACTTCACACAAGTTGTGTCTAGTTTGATGTTAGCAAGCAAAAGCCTGGAGAATTTGAACCTAAGAGTCTTTACAATTTCCAGCCTTCCAAATTCAGGATGTCATACAATTAAGTTGGAAAGACCACAAAGGTAAAACACCATTCTTAGAAATAGTATAGCAATTACAATTGGTGAAAGACCAATGCAAGGGCCCTATCTTGTTCAAAATGTTGACAACAATAATGAGGATCACAAGGTGGTCTTGGGAGGCAAGAGGTCCATAATTTAAATCTAGAAGCTGGCCTCCCACATTAACTGTTTTGGCTCTACCTATATTTAAAATGTTTGTAGAAGTTCAAAAAGTTGTATTGCCAACTTAAAGGAATGGAAGACCCAGCTACGAAGGACATGACAAGGTGTTATGCATTTATAACAAATAATCAGGTGAAACTGATGCTGATCATCCACAGACCATACTTGGAGAAACCACTGCTTTAACCCATCCCATGCTTTGGTTCTCTTTGTATTTCTCAGCTGCATGAGAAAACCATTAAGGCGGTTGGGCTGAGCCCCAAAGGTTAAAAGGTAGAGAACAGAGGGACAAGAGCTGCCACCTGACCTCCAGGAGAACAGCACCCTCCTCCCTAAGCACCATGTAGTGAGAGAGAGAAGCTGTAAGGTTGTTGCCAATCCTCCATTATATTCACATCTGTTGGACAAGCTCTGGCGAGGCACAGCTGAAGAAGAGTGACCTCCAAGAGGCTGCTCCACGAAACAGAGTCCGCAGAGTCAGACAGAATGTTACAGATGAGACTGTCAGAGAGAAAATGAAGTCAGCTTAAAATAGACATAATTAGAAACAGGTTGGGAGGCATGGTTCACTTCCTGTTGGGGCAAAATGTTAGAAAATGAGGCTGTGAGGCCATTTTATGTGATACTGACTCAGGGGAAAGGAGTCAAGGAGGTGTCTGTGGCTCAGGTGATCTCTACACTCAGTACCTTAATTCTGCCAGACCTAATGCTCCATGAAGCACTGTACTACAGTGTCCAGTTGACCTAAGTCTTCTAAACCTGCAAAGATGGAGAGGAGGGACCTGAAAAGCTTGAAATTCTAAGAGATTAATTTAAAAATTATAGAAGCTTTAGAATGGCGCTCCACTCATTCAACAAAAGATAACTGCAGAAAGTTATCAGAGACCTCAAAGGCTCCATAAAATACCATATTTACATACTGTACCTCTGACCAGGGAGAGGAGTTGCAGAATGGTTTAGAAATCGATGAGTTGAAACTATAAAAAGGGTTGTACAGTTGTTAGAAATGTTTATTGTTTTCAGGCATAAGAAATTTTAGTGTTAAAGTTAACACAGCAATCATGTAGCACAAACAAATCAAAACCAATATTTATTGAACTATAACTACGTAAAGCACTGAAATAGGTACTATGATTCTTAGGGCTTAAGATTTACAGTTTTCTCTTGACTCTCTTCTTTATAAGTTCTAAAGTACAATCTATATGAAAATAAAGTTCTAAAAGTAATTCAAAATATTTTAATATAGTCATTGTTATATCACTGGCAAATCCCTTCTAAAACTAATGCTTTGCTTCTTCTGATTGTGAGTTATACATTTTAATACCTATCCATAAACCAAATAAATAATAAAAATGACTACTTCTTGTCTTTAGGTTGTCTGATTTCATTTCGGCAAACATTTTTGTGTGTGTCATATTAATGATAGCACAGACATGATGAAGAGTCTCTGGCCAATGTAGCAAAAACAAGACTCAGAAACCACATGCTCTTCTGTTTTACACTATGTTGAATAGCCTCATCTAGCATATTCACTCCACGCATTTAATAAAATGCAAATTAATACAAACACCATTGAGTAGAACCTGCTGTGGTGAATGCTTCTAGGTTTCTTTTAGATGCCACTGATGCTTCCTTAAACAGTACTTTTTCAAACACAAAAAGAATCAGAGCAAAAATAGACATCTAGAATTTACCTTTTGTGTGAAAAAGGATGATTTGCATTCATTTTCTGTAATAAATGTTTAAATACACAAATTAAGAAACAGAATACAAGGGATGTTAGGATTCTAGAGGGCTAATTCTGGAACTTAGTTTTAAGAATTAGTCTTGCTTATTATTGTAACAGAGATCCTGAGACAGCATAATTACTTTAAAATAAAATATTTTTTAAAATTCACGAAAATACAATGAAACCAAGGATTCCGCTTACCAAATATGAAACTGAAGTTCTTAGAAAAGACAAATCACGGTCCAGGCAATAAGTGCCCCTCTAAAGCCAAAGACTTGGTAGGATAGAAGGAAAGTAAACCTGAACTCTTAAAATTTAAAGAACAGTTCTAATAAAGATTCCAATCATCCCAGCTTTGGATTTTACAATTTCATGGAGATTTATCAGAAGTCCTCTTAAGGGAACTTACAGCTTAAGTAAACCATTTCTCAACTCTATTTTTTATTTGCATAGAATAAGGCCCAATATAAGTATAGTATATTACTCTGTTTAAACTTTCCCTATTATTTGTAATATTTCTAACTAATTTTCTCTTTACTGTGAAATAAGTATTAATATTCCCATTTTATAGATGAGGAAATTAAGGTATAGACAGGTGAAGTGACTTAGGGAGAATGGATAAAGGGGAAAAGATGGGACTTAGAGACAAAAGAATCAGCCACCTGCTGGCTTTGAGCAAGTCCCTTCACCTGGGCCTGTCTTTCATTTATAAAATGAGGATAATACCACCTACCTCTCAAATGAATGAAGTGTATAGCAGAGAGCCTCATACAGGGTTAGCCATTCAACAAACATCGGCTCTCCCACAAATCCACAATCCCATTTTCTTCAGCTACTACAATGGGTATAATGTTGTGAGGTACATGAGATAATATAACACAGGTAGAATACCTGACAAATACAGGGCTCAATACATCTGTTCTCTCCCCTAATATTGCCTCCCTTACTAAGGGTAAGGGTACAGTTAGTTACTAAGTGGCTGAGACACAGTAAGTGGCTGAGCCACATCAAACCCAAACCTTAAGTTCATTATAGAACTGTCTCTGCACACACACATTTTTATTAATGGTAGTACCTCATTAACTGCAAAAACCAATTTAACCTAGCTATTTAATCACTAGTTATTTGAATAAGTTCCAGTAAAATCAAATTATTTTATAGAGTAACTCTACTTTTCAATAATCACAAAAGGGATTAATATTTCTGACTTGAAAATATGTATTTTCTAATACATATTTCTACTGGCGTTTATGAAACAAATATTCTTAATAGTTTATAAACTATTATAACCTCAAAGATAGTTAAAAGTCTATTCCTTAGGATATCGTATGCCTAAGCTTTAAAATTACTCCATTTGGTATACTGCATTCAAAGCTTTTTTACTTTTCCTATTTTTCTACCAAGTAAAATAACAAAGTAAGGCAGTAAATGTGGTAAATAAATATAGATATGAAGAAAATGAAACAGATGTGTAAAACATATGGACCAGATCTGCGTTTATGAGACAATGACCTTCAACACTGGCAGGGAGCTGTTAACAATGTTCTTCAACAGGGGAGCAGCTACACTACAACCTTACTATGTATGCGTACTTCCGTTTCTCATGGCCTACAAATACATTTGCATATCAGAAAGAATAAAAGAATAGTTTGATAACTGTGGCAACCTTCATTGAGAGGACATAAGGCATTTTCATCACCTTAATAATCGCATCCTATATGCCAGATCAGTATAACTGCTGCAATATTAAAGGCTAGCTAGACCAATACTTTTGACAGAATCTCCTACAACTGAAATGTACCAAATGTGGCTATTGCAACTCTGCTTTTGTAATACCCTAAGTGGTGTCTAATTATCTCAAGGAGCTCTGAAATAGATAACTTATTTAAATAAAAACAGGGCATACAATACTATAAGGAAAAGTTCAAATTGTCACCAAATTTTAAAAAATGTAGTTCTGCAATTCCTAAAATGTTGGGAATATTGCTTTAACCTAATAAGTACCTCACAATTTCTTTCAATTCTGATTTTAAAACCCCTGTACCCAGTATTTTACAAATAAGCACACAAACACACACACAGAAGTGCACAAGGGTAAAAGTTGCTAAGAAAAGCTTAGTCTCTGAATGCTCAGACAAGCTATATAAACAAAATGTTAATTTCACATAAAATACTGTCTTTTCTTACATTTCCTCACATAGATAAAAGCAAAAGCAATTCACAATAGTGGTGCCCCAAAATAACCATATTATATATACTTTAGAATTCCTGTGTCTTTTAGATTTTATGCAAGAATCACCATGCACAATCATTAACATGTCTAGACAGTGCACACATGACAGTATGGTCATGTTATACCAAGCTTAATTTTTAAAATTGTATTTTTAATTTTCCTAAATTTCCATAACACTAAATTATAATAAATAAACACAACCATATAGTAAGCATAAATCCAAAAAGTTCTGCTTAACTTAAAAACAGTATTTCTTCAATAGTAATGAAAACTACCCACAACGTTAAAGGTTCTGCTAACTGGGAAAAATAACCAATTGCCTTATTGTGATACCTTAAAACCACAAGATTATCACTAGTGGAGTGGAGGCATGAATTGTGTTTCATTTTTACTCTACACCTTGGCAAAAGTTAATGACCTGTCCTGGGAATTTTATTTCACCATATGTATACCCCAAAAGTATTTTTAGGAGTCATGAAGTCTTAATCTTGCACTGCCCTTAATATGCTGTTGTGTAAAGCCTTAAATTTTAAAACAAAAGGATAAATACTTTAAAAGCTCTAGACAATGTATTCAAATGGTGAAAATGTCAACTCAATATTTTCTCCTCCCCCACTAAAAAAAAAACAAATAAACTGTACATGACATAAAGATACAATAGAAACAAAAAGTAGCATGCCACTTATTCAGTAAGGAAATAATACATAATATCTCTATCATATTCAACTACAATAATCCTTTCACTTGATGGCTAGAATCTTTATGGTTGCTTAATCTGTATTTAAGTGACCTTAGAAAGAGATTTTGTTCTTTTTCTCTGCCCTCACGGATCTTTGGCAGCAGTCATCCCTTATGCCCAGAGCTGGTTTGGGAGCGGGGGGATGGGGGGTGGGGGGGCGGAGTGGAGTGCAGAGAAGGCAGAACTGAGCACGGAGTCAGCAGAGGCAGCTGCTCTCATACACTACCCAGCCTCTTTCTCACACACCGCTCTTTTCCGCTATTGAGCATTGTCAGCAAATAAATAAATAAATAAATAAATGGGGCAGGGAGACAAAGAGGGTAGGACCTGGGCCCGACAGTTTTTGTCTGCCACATCTGAGGCGAGAAGCCCTCTGATTTCTTGCTGATATAGGGATCAGGTGAGACCCCTGCGGGTTCAACTCAATTTGCTTCTTCAGAAAGAGCAGTTTTCCGGCAGTGAGCGCAGGATCCACCCGGCTGCTGAACTAAACCCCGGAGCATTGTCAGTGTTTTCTATCTCTGACTTTATAACGGAGGAGAGAGGACTTGTGACCGCGTTCCTGGGGAAGACTACTACTCATGACGTGCCACACAGCAGTAGTGAAGGAACATTAAGCCAGAGGTTGTAAAAAGCCCTTCAAAAATACCAGGTTCTGGGAAAACGCTGTGCAGCATTATCTTATTGTTGGCGTTTTTTTGTAAGTCACCGATTCTTTCTTGCTACTGTCAACCCTGAAATCGCTGGGACTTGTTGCTAAATCTTCACCTCACGCCCCCCAGAACTGCCCAACAGAATAAGATTTGGGGAGCGAAAGGCGGAAGGGGGGGCCTAGATCTTTAACACTCAGAGGGCTGGCTGGGTTGCCTTCAATAGGCCACTATGCATGGGCTGCGCGTTCAGTTCTACCTTCGGAGAGCTCTGACTCACAAATGCTGGGGAAGAGGGGGCGGGGGGGAGATTATGACATATACCATTATCCTTCCAACCAAGGGGAGATAAGCAAAGCCTGCTAGCCGTCCTTGCTGGGCCAGAGAGCCAAAGCCTGCGCCCCCCCGACGGGGCGGCCAGGGAAGGAGCCTCCAGCTCTGCCCGCCTCCCTCCGGACGCCCGCGTAAGATGCCCCCTACCCGGGCTGGCTCCAGAAGCCAGGATAAAGCGCCCTTACCCCGGGAAAGAGCAGGGAACGAGTTGGGTATCCGGAACGCGGTGACTCGCCCCGCAGCGGCGCAAAACGCCCAGTGCCTGGCCACGGACAGGGGCTCCGGAGGAGGCGCCCTGCAACGGGGCCGTCCTCCGTAGCCAGGGGCGGACAAAGCGCTGGGGTCTGGGGCGACTCCGGGCAGCGGCCAAAGGAAAGGGCCAAGTTGGCCAGACACAGGGGACGAAGGGGTCCCGCGGCCGGGGCGGCGCGGCACTGACCTGAATGGTGCAGGTGTACTCGCTGTCGTCCAGCAGCCGCACGGTGCAGCTGTACTCGCGCTCCAGGCTCCTGCTGCTGCCGCTCATCAACCTGCTCAGCATCTTCCCGCCCGCCCGCCACCCCCGGGAGAGACGCCGCGGCGCTGCGGACCCCGGACTAGGCGCCCCTCAGCGGGGCAGCTCGGCGCCGAACCCGGGCACCTGCACCATCACCCCAGCCCGGTCGCCGCCGCTGCCTCCTGCTGGCCCCGCTGCTCCTCCTCCTCCTCCTCCTCCTTCTCCTCCCAGTCCGCCACCGCCTCCCCCAGCCCAGAGCAAGCACCGTGCTCTCGCTCCTCGGCGCCCTAGTGTTGGTGCCCAGCTCTTGGGGCGGGGCCTCGTCCGGCGGGAGTCCAATGGGGGTCAGCGCGGCGGAACCGAGTGGCAGACGGTGCAACCAATTGAAATAGTACGTTGAAATGATGGACAAGTTCGGGAAACAATCACGGGAAAACAGTCGGAAAGAGCCAAGCCGGACCAGCCTTCTAGCGTCCCAAACGAGGGGCTCTTCTCTCTGCAGTTTCTACAAATGCTATTTCCCCTCCCCCGAGCCAGATGTGGGCACTCGCCGGGACCGACGCCTGCTGTTTGGAATACATCTGGGCTCTGCTTCAGAGGCCAAGCCGTATACTCTGCTACGCCGCGGTTCCCGCCCTCTGAGGAGTCGGGGCGGTGCGAGACCACAATCCCGGCACCTGCAGAATGCACGCACCTTCCGCTCTAGACCTGGAGGCTGCCCCAACCTGCGCGCTATCCCACGTCTCCCGGACTAGCCTCTCTGCCCTAGCCCTTTTATTTTGGGGAACATCTACATTCTACAGTATTTTACAGGAGCTACTGAAGTAAGTAAAAGCTGGAGGCTTCGCGGATATTCTTAAGCACCCAGGTTTAACCCCTAGAAAACCCTTCACTCTTAATACCCTTTGCCTCCTTCCTTTTATTTTCAGAAAACAAAAGGAGACTGGGGTGTCCTCTTTCAGCCAATATGGAGCAGGGGGAGCGATGGCTCAGTCAATTCCTTGCACCTTTAGAACCGGAATTACGTCTTCAAACTTCTTAAACAAAACGCAAAGAAAAAATTGTCTTCTGCCCTCTGTGACCCCACATCTAAAAACCTCATGTTACTTACGAAAACTTCACTGAGAGATAATACTCTCCCTCAACATTTTTTGATGGAAGGAAATGCTATAAAAGAATCATATCAACACAGAACATTAATGCTGTGATAAATATGTTAATTTAAAAATAATGAAATATGCAGTTTCCTATTATTTTCATTTAAATTGTTGTTTATTTACACACATAACAAAATGAAACCTTATATTGTCCTAAAAAAAAAAATCCAACCTTTAAAGTATGCTTCTTCCCTAGTGTCTTTGGATTCAGTATTTCTCCCAATTTATTTGCTTTGAACTCTCTCTCCCCCCCGCTTTTTTTTTGTTTTGTTATCACCTCAGTAACCTGGATTGCTTTCCTAATTAGTTGCATTCTCCCTGTAGCATTTAATAGGCATAGGAGGGGGTTCCTCTTTTCAATACAGTACTGGAGGTGTTAGTTAAGAACCACTGAATCAAGTTTCTAGCCATAAAACCAAGTGTAAGCTCTTCTACTGTGTAGCTCGTACAGGTAACCTGATGCCTGCAACGTAATAGGTACCCAATATTTGTTTGTTAAATAAAGTAAATGGAATTGATAATTACTTTACAGTATCTAAATCCCAGGGGAGGATCTGTAAAGAAACTAAGAGAAATTCAGGTAAGTCCTGGAGATTAATGAAATTATTGATATGCCAAGGTAATCTGGTACAAAGCTCAGTTTTGTTGTGTAGTTGAGAGAAGATAATGAGCTTTCAGCTAGGCAGAACTTTTGTTGAAAGAAAAGATGTTATAGATGATATTTGTTATAGAATCTATAAGAGCAAGAAAAAATATCCCAGCAGCTAGAGGGATAAATATCCCAGTGATAGTAGGGAAGTGTCTTTAACAGTTTATGCAAATAAGCAGCTGTTAGAATAAAAACACAAAGCACCATGAATCCAGAAAAGCTCTAAAGAACTGAATTTCCAAAGTATGACCATAGATTCATTAAACATCTATTAGATTGTGGCTGCTATGCCAGTGCATTAAGAAACATCCCTGCCCTAGTTGGTTTGGCTCAGTGGGTAGAGCATCAGCCTGTGGACTGAAGGGTCCAAGGTTTGATTCTGCTCAAGGGCACATGCCCAGGTTGCGGGCTCAATCCCCAGTAAGGGGCGGAGGCCACCGATCAATGATTCTCTCTCATCATTGATGTTTCTATCTCTTGTGTCTCTCCCTTCCTCTCTGAAATCAATAAAAATATTTTAAAAAGAAACATTCCTGCTCAGCCTAAGAAAATCATGTTAGTTTAGATGCTCACCTTATTGAAAAACCAGTTAGATACTCATCCATGCTCATACATAATATCCATAAAAAGCTTCAAACTCTCCCTTACTCTATGATACAGAACATTTCGTGAAGGAGACAGAGGATGGACAAATAATGGGAGAAAAGCAATAATCAATCCATTTCTGGTTAGATATATTTCTCTACAAGACTCAAAGGGAGAGAGAAACCAAGATGGCGGCATAGGTAAACACCTAAACTGCTGCCTCGCACAACAACTTCAAAACTACAACTAAAAGAATGGACATCATCCAGAACCACAGGAAGACTGGCTGAGTGGAAATTCTATAACTAGAAGGAAAGAGAAAAGCACACTGAGACTCAGGAGCTGCAGAAGTAAAGGCAGAGGTATGGAGGTGCACACGGAGAGGGCTGGCAACTGAGTACACAGCTGTCTTTTTCAAGCGGGAGGGAGACAAAAGCTCCCAACTGCTCTGAACTCCAGTTCCAGGTGAGACTCTGGGGACCCAGACTCATTCGGGAAGAAACTGGACTGTCTAGCAGTGGGCGGAACTTGAGGGCGGCTTTCTCTCAGAGGTACTTGCAGCAAGTACCGAGGGACACTGAGAACCGGGCAGGGCTGACAACAAGCCATTACTATTTGCTCCGCCCTGAGACTCCACCCTATCCAAACTGTGCACAGAGGCTTTTGCATATCAATGGCCTAGTCCTTTGAAATCTAAACTTACCTAACAAACTGCAGCTGAGTCAGTGAGATCCAGAACATCCAAAAGAAGGCCCAAGGCCCCGCAGCAGCTTGCATTGCTTCACAGCTGGGCCTCATCTGGGCACCTCCAAAACCCAAACAAAGAAGAGGAATCTGCAGGTCTCTCTGCAGCTCCTGCTGGGTGGCCTCAGGCAGAGGCTAAATTTGCACCTCCTTGGAGATCCAAGAGCCAGTGACCCAGGGGTCAGAGTGGGACCATCCAGATTACAACTCCTCATATCCATAAGGGACACACTCAGGGGGCAGACTCAGTGAGCACCAAAGCCCCACTGAAGCAAGTCTTGCCTCATAAGGGTGTCTCAAGTACAGAAGTTCTCCCATCATAGACACAGCTGATCCTCACAGCCAATTGGCCTGGAGGTCAATTCCTCCCAGTGATACCAACAACAATCAAGGCTTAACTACAACAAGACTGTGCACACAGCCCACAAAGGAGTGCACCAAGAGTGTCCACCTCAGGTAACTGGGGAGGCTGAGCCACTGGGCCCTATAGGACACCTAGCACACAAAGCCACTCTATCAACTCAGGGAAGCCACCAAAATGCGGAGACAAAGAATCAGGTCACAAATGAAAGAAATGGAAGAAAGCAAGCTACTGGATATAGAGTTCAAAACCACGGTTATAAGGTTTTTCAAGAACTTTCTAGAAAAGGCCAATAAATTTAGTGAAACCCTCAAGGATATGAAAAAAGACCAACTAGAAATTAAGCATACACTGATTGAAATAAAAAATAATATACAGAGATCCAACAGCAGACTAGAGGATCATAAGTATCACGTCAAAGATTTGAAATCCGAGGAAGCAAAAAACTCCCAATCAGAAGAGCAAAAAGAAAAAAGAATCCAAAAATATGAAGATATTGTAAGGAGCCTCTGGGACAATTTCAAGCGTACCAACATCCGAATTATGGGAGTGCCTGAAGAAGAGAGAAAGCAAGATACTGAAAACCTATTCGAAGAAATAATGACAGAAAACTTCCCCCACCTGATGAAAGAAATAGACTTACAAGTCCAGGAAGCACACAGAACCCCAAACAAAAGGAATCCAAAGAGGACCACAGCAAGGCACATCATCATTAAAATGCCAAGAGCAAAAGACAAAGGATATTAAAAGCAGCAAGAGAAAAACAGTTAGTTACCTACAAGGGAGTACCCATATGATTGTCAGCTGATTTCTCAACAGAAACTATGCAGGCCAGAAGGGAGTGGCAAGAAATAGTCAAAGTGATGAATAGTAAGAACCTACAACTAAGATCACTCTACCCAGCAAAGCTATCATTCAGAACTGAAGATCAGATAAAGAGCTTCACAGATAAGAAAAAGCTAAAGGAGTTCATCACCACCAAACCAGTATTATATGAAGTGCTGAAAGGTATTCTTTAAGAAGAGGAAGAAGAAAAAGGTAAAGATAAAAATTATGAACAACAAATACATATCTATCAACAAGTGAATCTAAAAATCAAGTGAATAAAAAAATCTGATGAACAGAATAAACTGGTGAATATAATAGAATCAGGGGCATAGAAAGGGAGTGGGCTGACAATTCTTGAGGGAAAAGGGGTGTTGGGGGTGCGGGAAGAGACTGGACAAAAATCGTACACCTATGGGGGGGTAGTAAGGGCAGAGGATGGCTTGGGAACTGGGTGGAGGGGAGCTATGGGGGAAAAAAGAGGAACAATTGTAATCATCTGAACAATAAAGATATATTTTTAAAAAGACTCAAAGGGAACTAACTAAAGGCAGAAGTCTAAGGGGAACTAAAAAGAGCTCATATAAAATCAAACAGAAATACTTTGTTTACCTTTGTTTTTCTCAAGTCTATTGTGTGGATTGCCCAGGATAGAAAGGGTTTGTTTAAAAAAAGGCCTCATGTACCCTTGAAAATCAGTGTCATAGCTTTAATGAGTTTTTTAGTATAAAGGAGGTCATATTTAAAATAAAAGTCCCAAGTACAATGACTCTGAGCTTCTATCTTCCAAATTATCAGAATATGAGCTCTCTTTAGAGTTTCCCTCCCTTCTCTAGATGGAGGAGTCCCCAGAGGAGGTACTGCTACCCACATATGCCTGAAATAACTGAGCTACCCCTGCCCCTGCTTCGGATGTCCCATACCATGATGTTCTAGGACACAGGTCTCTCCAGCCAGTGCAGCCTCCAGCATTGCCTTGAGATTCAGCAAGAAGGGCACTGCCCTCTCTTCACCAGGACATCACAAAAAAAAGTCCCTTCCCCTCCAAGCACAGTTAAGATCACTATTTTATATAACACTATTAGAAAGGAAAAATAATCCAGAGTACTCTGCAGGTGTCATATGGCTACTCTCAAAGCGCTTATGGACTAGACACAGGCCTGCCTTAGTGTTGACTTTTAGCCTGAGTCCATATGGCTAAAGATAGCTCTCCTTCCATCAAGAGTTCTGCTGACCATGTCTTGGGCATCCAGGTCCAACCACTGTGAAACTGAGAAGAAAACAACTCTCCTTGCCCAGTTTAAAGTCCACTTGCAAAGCCCTATTTTCTGTCCCAGATGCTGCCTGTCTCTAGGAAGACTGACCACGGGAATATCTACTCCTTTAGAGGACACCCACCCTCCATCTCCAGGAGTGTGACCTTGACCTCTAACCCAACTGGGCTATCACCTTAGAACATAACAGTCCAACATAGGCACATTTCTCACAAAGATTTTCAGTCTTAACATGGAGGTCCAGGTAGAACCTCATCAAATCAGTCCAGTCCCTTTGCATAATTATTTCTCTAATAAGCAGCGAGCATCATGATAGTCTTTGCTTTTTGCATCTTTTATATCCCAGCTTCTGTTCTCCTAAGAGCAAGAACTCAAACAAGGACATGCACATCTTCACAGAAACAACAATATATTCACACACACACACACACACACACACACACACACACCTTAAAGATTTGGTGTAAATAATCTACAGAGAGCAGAAACCGTTCTGTTCTCTTCTGCATCGATGTCTGCAGAAGCAATGCTTATGTTCCACACACAAAGATTTCCCTATCCAAATGGAACACTCTGCTTCTCAGACTAAAGTATCTACATTAAGGTTAATGATTACGTTATAGTTTTCCAAGAGTAGTACATGTATGTATTGTCTAATATGAGTAAACAGTTCACACAGTTTTCCCAAAGCAATCTGCCTCTGAAGAAATGTTCGTCTTCTCTTTTATCAGGACAAAGAGACAGCTTTTCTACCATCTATCAACCTTTAGGGTTTTCAGTTTAGCCCCCATTAGAAGTATTTTTTATATGGAAATATAAGTGCAAACTACAAACATTTATTGAGCACTTACTATGTGTTAGGCACATACTCTGTGACAGCTTTCTAGAATACACAAGACATAGCCCAAAGAATATGGGAAAAGGAAATGATTATTTCCAAATGCAGTTAACAATCTAAGAGAGAGTGTTAGATGTGTGTACAATTAGCTATAATACAATACATGAAACATGTGCAAAGTACTACTGAAGCACAAATGGTATCATTACTTAAGCATGGGAGACAGCAAAACCTTGCAGAAAAAGCATTTGAGTTGGGCCCTCAGAAATTGAGTAGTATCATGATCAGTGCAAATAGCAAGGGAAGGATATAAGATGAGTGACTTTTTTTTTTTTGAGGAGTGACATTTTAAGTAGAGGAAACAGAATAAGAAAAACATAGAAGCACAAATGTCTATAGCATGTTTCAGAAATTTCAGGTAACCCTGGATAGATATAACATGTGGGATGCATTGGCTGAGAAGAAATGAACTGAGGCCAAATCATATAGGCCCTTCAATGCCATGCTTAAGAACATGGACTCTGTTGTATCAATGGGGAGGTGGGGGGATTGGACTTCTTAAAGCAGAGAAGTGACTGTATCAGACCTGCATTTGGAAATAATCATTTCCATAGCAATGTGAATGATTAACTTAGATCAAGATGAGATTATTTGCTGGAGTAAAAATGCATTTTGAAAACAATACAGTGTCTTTAGGCATCAGAAGCATTTATAATAGGTCTCTCAGATGTCATTGACAGGCCTTATTAAATTCTCCAATTATGGTTCACTTTCTTTATATTTCCAGCTAATCTTCAACCATTGTTCTAGAAACAAAATGTATACAAAACAAAGCAAATGAATTCATTTATTCAAAAAAATTATTGACCGTCTACTATGTGCAAGTCCCTGTGCCATGTGCTGAGAGAACTCAAAAATGAATAAACCATATTCCCAGTCCTCATAGAATTTACAGTCCCATGCAATCTGCAAAATTACTTCAATAACACTTATTAAGTATTCAGTTTATATATATTAATATTCAATGCACATTGGTTTAAAAAAAAGATATAAAGGGGAAAGGCAGCACAGATATGAGAAATAGCCCAAAGAACATAGGCAAAAAATATATATAATCAAGAGGAAATCAGAACAGCCATAGTTCTTTTTCCCCCTCATATTTCTTAATTAAGAGTGTCAACTACTTGCTCTGCAAAATGAGATAATTAACATCATTATACTTCCTCCTATCATGTGTACCCCAACTCTCAATTTTTGTGGCTTATATTGTTTCTGTTTTGTCAGGGTTTATAGTATTTACAGCTTTAGGCAAACATATTTCCTTCATATGCTTAGTCTCACTTCTGTATTCAACTGGGTTCGGTGCTTACCACCAGTCCTTTTATCCTAGTATCATCATTCCTTAGGGGGTTTTTTGTTTGTTTTTTATTGACATCCTGGAAGGTAAGTTTTTTTTTTTTTTGCTAAGTAGTTTGTTCAAGAATGGGAAATGGCCACATTCCCTGAGTTGTGTGTGTGTGTGTGTGTATGTGTGTGTGTGTGTGTGTGTGTGTGTGTGTGTGTGTATCCTATGTAATAAAACCCTAATATGCAAATCAACCAAACGGTGAAATGACTGGTTGCTATGAACTGACCACTAGAGGGCAGACGCTCAACGCAGGAGCTGCCCCCTGGTGCACTCCTACAGGGGGAGCGCCACTCAGCCAGAAGCCGGGCTCATGGCTGGCGAGTGCAGTGTCGGTGCCAGGAGCCTCCACGGCAGCACTAAGGAGCAGCAAGCCAAGCAGTAGTGAGCAGCAAGCCAAGTGGTAGGGAGCAGCAAGCATGCGGGCAGTAAGGAGCGAGGGGTCCTGGACTGTGAGAGGGCACAGGCTAGGCTGAGGGACCTCCTCCCACCCCCAGTGCACAAATTTCATGCACCAGGTCTCTAGAGTGTGTGTGTGTATTTTTTTTAACTGATTTCAGAGAGAGAGAGGGAAATGGAGAGAGTCCCTGAGTTCTTTTATGTCTGCCTTTATACTTGAATAAATTTTTGAATATAAATGCTACTTATGGCTCACACGGTTCACTTTCTTTCCCTCAGAATTTTGTGACCATGGCTCCATTGCCTTTTTCCCGATATTTGCTATGGGGAAGTCTAATCTGAGTAAAAAAATTTTCCCCTATAGGTGATTTTCTTTGTAATTTTTCATGCAGTGACACATACTTCCTCACCCTATCATGTTTCTTGTCTATAAATTCCCATTTTTCTTTGTTGTATTCAGAATCGAACCCCATTCTATATACTAAGGTCTCTTTCCCCCTATTGCAGTGGTCAGCAAACCGCGGCTCGCGAGCCACATGCAGCTCTTTGGCCCCTTGAGTGTGGCTCTTCCACAAAATACCACGGCCTGAGCGAGTCTATTTTGAAGAAGTAGCGTTAGAAGAAGTTTAAAAAATTTGGCTCTCAATAGAAATTTCAATCGTTGTACTGTTGATATTTGGCTCTGTTGACTAATGAGTTTTGCCGACCACTGCCCTATTGCAATCGTTTTTTGAATAAAATCTGTTTTTAACTACCTGAACTCTGTCCATCTCTGGTTTTCTTTAACAGTTGTTTTTGTCAAAACTGGGTTCTTCACCTGTCTTTCAAAACTCTTTGTTTCTGCCATGCTCGAATGGTATTCATGTCATTATATTTTATCCAGTTCATGCTTAGCATAAACAGACCTTTCAGATTTCCAGTGTCCTCTAATATGTACCAGTTTTTCTTCCCCCAGGTTAAGAGTTTGGAGTTGTTCCCTAACCTTTTTCTCTGACATGAGAATGTAGGATAAAGGGAAGGAAGGAGAGAAGTTGGGGCTGCGTGTTGCTCCTAAGAGTGCTGAAATCTCTCTTGTGAGATTTCAGTTATATGGATACCACAGCCTTCGTCTCACCAGCCAGGAACACATTACACTCCTGTGTAATTTGTATCAATTCTTCTGCTCAGCCTGGTTACCTGGAAAATGGAAAGCTCTGGAGGCCCTTATTGTCTCTGCTGCAGGCCTGAAGTGGGAATATGCAGTTTTCTTGGATTCCCCGATTCCACCTTCCCAGTGGTTGCTTAATCTACTGTATACCCTCAGAATTCTTCTTCCCATGCTAGTGAAGAAATGAGGGAGAAGCCTCAGAATGCTGTCAGCTCCCCCTAACCCACACCCTCTTTTCCTCTCAATGGCTTCTGAGGAGTAGGGGGCAGGGTGAGGAGCCACACCTTACTACACCAGAATACTGTTTATTTTATTGACCATGCTAAAAAAATAAATAAATAAAAACATTTATGTGTAAGGATTCATCCTTTATCTGGTGAATTTGGGGCCTTATTAATCCATTTTTGTTGTTGTTGTTCATTAGGTATTGATGGTTAGAAAATCTGTGTCTGCTTTTTCTGTCCTTACTCAGAAGTTTGTCATCAAAGCTCAACAAGGTTTGAAGTAGTTGCTAACCAAGGTATTTTCAGAAAGAGGTTCAAACAGAAGAGAACAGAAGAATAAACACTCCACAGTGCACATGCTAATTATTCAGTAAATGTCTGCAGAATAAATTTACCGAAGTTTCCCTGGACATAGTTCAGTTAATTAAAACTAAAAATCATTATTATATCTTATCATTTCAATTTTTCCAATATAGTAATAAGGGAGCACTCACTATGCCAGAGACCCTGCTGGATACTTTACATATATTACCTGATGCTATGTCGAGGTTGTGCTATTGCTACCATCCCCATTTTATAGATGAGTAACTTTCAACTATCAAGAGGCAAAACCAGGACTCGTATCCAAGTCTTTGATGCCAAAGACTGTTTTAAAGAACTGCATTATAAAGTCTTCTCTTTTTTTTTTTTTTTTTTTAGGAATTTAGTGAAAAGAGCATTGAACTTTGAGTCAGAAGACTTGAATACAAGCCCCAGATCCAACATTATATGCTATATAATCTTGGCAAGTCATATGAACTCCATTTCTCATTTGTAAAATGGGGATAATAATGTCTTCCCTGGTAGTTCTGAGCATCATGCAATTTCTGCTTAAAGATGACAGGTTGAACACATGCCTTTACTTTTGCTCTTGCTCCAAATCTACAAAACAACAGTAAAGTGATTTTTTTAAAAGCATCAACCTACAAAACCAATGTGAATAGACAGTTAATGCAGCAATGACATTTTAGAAATCAGAAAGCATACAGATGAGTAATAATTGACTGAATAGACCCAAGAAAGTTGACTTCAAACCCAGCAAAGGGGAAAGCTGAAAAGCAATTTGATTTGCACATAGAACCCACAAAATATTTAGACATCTATATATCAGTTGTTTTTGCAAATGGACACAGAACTAAAGCAGGAGGATTGTTTGAAAGTCCATTTAAAAAACTTTCCTGCCTGGCTGACGTGGCCCAGTGGTTGAGCCTCGACCTACGAACCAGGAGGTCATAGTTCGATTCCTAGTCAGGGCACATACCTGGATTGTGGGCTTGATCCCCAGTGTACTCTCATCAATATATTTTTATTGATTTCAGAGGGGAAGGGAGAGGGAGATAGGAACATTAATGATGGAAGAGAATCATTGATCGGCTGCCTCCTGCAGGGGTCGAGCCCACAATCTGGGCATGCGCCCTTGACCAGAATTGAACCTGGGACCCTTCAGTCCACAGGCTAATGCTCTATTCACTGAGCCAAATTGGCTTAGACCAAAAAAAAATATTTTTAAAGAACATATTAAAAAAAATTTTTTTTAAGCTTCTTAATTATGGGGACTTTCCCTGACTTGTAAAAACAAAATAAAACTAAAAATAAAATAAAAGGGCAGTTTCCCTCCCTAACTCTGTGCAGCTAAGAGATATCTCAACCCCATCAGAAGACGAGAATAATTCTCTGAAAAGAGCAAAATGGTTTCTGAACCTGGGTGTGGGGGGAGGAATTTACCAGAAATTTGAGAAATTTAATACTTCTTACATAAAACCAAAAGGACAAAACAAAACAGGCAACTTGGAGAATGGAAAGACCTAAGCAGAAAAAAATAAAATTTTCAAAAAGCAAATTATTAGTAAATATCTTAACAGAGATAGGAAAAGAGAGGGCATCCCTTAAATAAGAAATGTGATTTAGGGGAAGCAAACATACTCAGAGAATTAAAAAAGAAAACTTTATAAATGTAAAATAAAACAATAAATGAAACTTAAAACTGAATAGAAATATGGGGGGGGGGAGTAGAGGGCAGGAAATTATCAAAAGCATAATTCAAGAAAAATTTCTATACTGAAGAGCATGAATTGCCAAATTTAGAGGGTCTACCAAGTGTCCAGCAAAATAGAAAGCAACAAATCCATGCCATAACACACAACTGTCAAATTTCAGAACATGAGAAACAAAAATAAGATTCCAGAAATGTAAAAAGTTATATTTTAGTATTACACTAGAGGCCCAGTGCATGAAATTCATGCATGGGGGGGGGGGTGTCCCTCAGCCCAGCCTGCACCCTCTCCAATGTGGGACATCCCTCTCACAATCCAGGACTTCTGGCTCCCAACTGCCCTCCTCTGAAGGCCTGATCCCCCCCCCAATGCCCTCCCCTGTAGGCCTGGGTCCCCCTAACTGTCCCCCACTGCAGGCCTTGTCCCCCACCAACTGCCCTCCCTGCAGGCCTGGTCCCCCCCCCACTGCCCTCCCCTGCAGGCCTGGTCCCCCCAACTGCCCTCCCCTACAGGCCTGGGTCCCCCTAATGCCCTCCCCTGCAGGCCTGGGTCCCCCCCCCAACTGCCCTCCCTTGCTGGCCTGGTCTCCCCCAACTGTCCTCCTCTGCTGGCCTGTTCACCCCTAACTTCCCACAACTGCCCTCCCCTGCAGGCCATCTTGTGGTGGCCATCTTGTGTCCACATGGGGCAGCCCTCTTTGACCACATGGGGGCGGCCATGTTGTGTCTTGGAGTGACGGTCAATTTGCATATTAATCTTTTGTTAGATAGGATTGGACTTCTCAATATTAACACTGGAATCAAGAAGTAGGGAAATACCCATAAATTCTGAGGAAAATTATTTCCAATCTAGAATTCTATATCAAAATAAGCTGTCAATTAGGAAAAGACATTTTAAACATGCAAGATCTTTTAATAATTTAACTTGTATGCACTCCTCTTCAGGAAGCTATTGAAGGATGAGCTCTCCAAAACTGTAAGAGCAAACCAAGAAATAGGAACACATTGTGTTATGTGTTGAAAATATTGCCTGCCCTCTCTATCAAGACTAGAATTTTCCTTCTCATCCACTGACATCAAGCTTGGCCATTGATTTGCTTTGAACAATGAAATAAGTGGAAATGGTGAGTATCATTGCTCTTTTCTTTCCCAAAAGATTGGAAGTCAAAATGAAGAAAATCAGAAGGCTCTCAAATGTTTTAAAGAAAATGAAATTGATCATGATAAGTGAAATAAGTCAGTCAGAGAAAGACAAGTATCACATGATCTCATTCATATGTGGAATCTAATTAACAAAATAAACTGATGAAAGGAGTGGGTCCAGAGACATGGAAGCATGGAACACTGTGGAATCTCAGAGGGAAAGCGAAAGAGGACCGGTGGATGGGAGGTAATCAACCAAAGACCTTGTATGCATATATGCATAACCCATGGACAAAGACAATAGGGTGGTGAAGGCCTGGGAGGGGGAGGGGCAGGGGCAGGCTGGAGTGGATCAATGGGGGGAAAAAGGGGGTATATGTAATCCTTTCAACAATAAAGGTTTAATAAAATATATATGTAAAAGAAAATGAAATTGACAGATTACCTAATGTGTTTGACTATATTGCAAAGAAATGCACCTTTTAGGGAGAGTTTGGTTATGAGTTACCAATAATTATATTAAAACAAAGTAAGTGAAAAATAAAAACAAAGTATTTATTAACTTTAGGAAAAAATGGAATGGAAAGGTAATCATAATATGTAAACATTTACAAAGTCATAAAAATATAAATAGTGACTTTATATAACCACATTATGATATAACTATATTGAAGAATGAATAGAAAAAAGTTTGTAAGTGTGTGATTGGGGTAGGCTGGTGGTTGAGGTAGTTGAAAAAATACATCTTTCAACTATTTTTTTTTTAATCAAGAAGTAGCAACATAGGCTTAGGGACGCACTGTTTTCTGTAATAGGCCTTACAGAGGACTATGTGACTGAAGCAGCCATAATGCACAGTTTTCAATGACTCAGAGTCTGGCTCTCCAGTTTATGGATCATCTTAGATTGGGGCCTAGGGAACCCCTGTTTTCTGTGTTAGGCCTTATAGAGAACTATTTGACTCCTAAACTATGTGTGTGTTTCACTTTGATAAAAAATAAACATTCATCTTAAACATTGCAGCACAGGGGCAGCTTGAGGCTTAAGAACTCAAAAGATACAAAAAGAAAATGGAAACTAAGGAGAAAATAAATGGGACTACATCAAAATAAGAAGCTTCTGCACAGCAAAAGAAACCATCAACAAAACAAGGAAGCCCACTGCATGGGAGAACATATTTGCCAATGATATTTCAGATAAGCGTTTAATCTCCAAAATGTATAGAGAACTCATACAACTTAACAAAAGGAAGATAAACGATCCAATCAAAAAGTGGGCAAAGGATCTAAATAGACACTTTTCCAAAGAAGACATACAGAAGGCCCAGAGACATATGAAAACTTGCTCAAAGTCACTAATAATCCGAGAGATGCAAATCAAAACAACAATGAGGTACCATCTCACACCTGTCAGAATGGCTGTCATCAACAAATCAACAAACGATAAGTGCTAGCGAGGATGTGGAGAAAAAGGAACCCTTGTGTACTGCTGGTGGGAATGCAGACTGGTGTAGCCACTGTGGAGAACAGTATGGAGTTTCCTCAAAAAACTAAAAATGGAGCTCCCATTTGACCCAGTAATTCCACTTCTAGGAATATATCCCAAGAAATCAGAAACACTAATCAGAAAGGATATATGCACCCCTATGTTCATAGCAGCACAATTTACAACAGCTAAGATTTGGAAACAGCCTAAATGCCCATCAGCAGATGAGTGGATTAAAAACCTGTGGTACATCTACACAATGGAATACTATGCTGCTATAAAAAAGAAAGAACTCCTACCATTTGCAACAGCATGGATGGACCTGGAGAGCATTATGCTAAGTGAAATAAGCCAGTCGGAGAAAGATAAATATCACATGACCTCACTCATATGTGGGATATAATGATCAACATAATTTGATGAACAAGAATAGATCCAGAGACAAATGGCAGGGGAGGTGGGTGGGTTAGAGAGCAACCAAAGGACTTGTATGCATGCATATTAGCATAACCAATGGACACAGACACTGGTGGTGGGCGTTTGGGAGGGGGACTGTCAATCAGGGAAAAAGAAGACATATGTAAACTTTAGATAATAAAAAATATTATTATAGTAAACCAATGCAGCACACTTTTATACATCAAAGAAGGAGAAGAAGAAATGAAAAATAAGACTAGGAAGTTTGGAAGCATTTGTCAAGAATAAAGCACTAAGGAACATTTACAGTGACTGGAAATAAGTTAGTAGACTGAGTAGCTTAGAAGCAGAAGAACATAATAAGTAAGAACACAGGCTCTAGGTTCCAGCAACCCCTGGTTGAAGTTCTTGCTCTGCTCTATGCTAGCTGTGTGACCTTGGGGATATTGTTAAACCTTGGCTTGGCATTTGCAAAACAGAGATAATAATGGTCTCTCTTTCATGGAGTTGCTTTAAGAATAAAATGAAGTAAGCCCTTGCAGAAAGAAAACACTGGAAAAGTTTAACTAATATTGATCTTTCATGCCCTCATCTTCTCTATGAATTAATCAACATTAAGTGCATGGCTAAAAGGCAATCAGTAGAAGGAAAAATCTGAAGGAAAAATCTCAGACGATACTGGAGAACCAGCCTCTGCATCATTGAAAATTGTGCATTGTGGTTGCTTCAGCATCGGTAATTGGTAAGCCAATTGCTTTAGAGCTACAGCTGTTTATTGCCTTTCTCTATCCTATTTCTTTTTCTTCTCCTTCATTTCTAACCATTGTCATCATCTTTTTTTTCTTACATCATCATCTTTTAGTGCATACTGAGTATCTCATTCATTCAACAAATGCTAATTAAATGCCAAACTCCCTTTAAAAGAAGTCTCTGATTCCCATGTATTCAGCTTATCTACTGACATAATTTAGACAACAGGTTAAGATTGTTGATATGAAAGGAGTTTTTTTTCTTCAACAAGAAGTTGTTATGATTGATGATAGGTATAGAGGCTTATTAATCCAAGAGCAACCACAAAGATATTTGACCAGTGTCCAACTCTCATAGGAGATCATTTTCCTCTGCGACTGGTGCAATTCTGATTTCAAAAGCCTTTCTGCCTCCCTAATCTGATCATCACAAAACATGATTTTTCAGATTAGATTTTTATGTCATGCTAAGTAAGCCTAGTTCTTTCTTGCATGATAGGAAGCAGGGTTTTTTTGTTTGGTTAATTGGTTGGTTGTTTTGTTGTTGTTGTTTTGAGAGAGAGGAAGGGAGAGGGAGAGTGGGATGGAAATACCAATGATGAGAGAGAATCACTGATCAGCTGCCTCCTGTATGTCACCTACTGGGGAGTGAGCCTGCAACCTGTACACGTGCCTTGACTGGGAATCAAACCATGATCTCCAGGTTCATGGGTCGATGCTCAACCATTGAGTTACACTGGCGGACAGAAGCAGGCTTTTTAAGGACGTGAGAAAGGGGAAACTTCCAATCTCTTCGAGTTTATTTCCAGAAAAAAACTAGGGTTTCTGTATGGCATATAGATCTTTTTTATTTTCTCGTCTACCCATTACTCAGAGGTGTTGTCTTTCCTTCATTGAGAGAAGGCCCAGAAGTTTAATGATGCTTTCTGTGACTCAACCTGATAACCAGAACGGTCAGCCGAGATATTTTCCCCGGGGCCGTGTCTCCCGATGCCGATGCCCACGCCGAAGAATGATCTCCGCAGACCAGGAGATTTAAGCAAAACTGGAAATGTTATTACAAGCAGATTCAGACTCCCCTCGCGGGGAGGGAGCGCCAATAATGGGCTGCCCCTTAAAGCCTTGTAGTCCGGGGGTATATATTCTCTACAAGCCTGCTCTATGTCTACCTGGGTTGTCACCTGATTGATTCCCTCCATAGTTCTTGCCCAGCAACGGACCTGAACTTTCCCTGTTTCTGTGTGTCCTTTCTCTGTTCCTACGCTGAACTTTCTGTTTCTGTGTGCCAGGTCACTTTATTGTTGCAGGCCCTCCCTTGTTTTCCCATCCCCCTCCCCCCGCTTTGAGTCCAGAAGCATTTTATTATTTCTGCTTGGTTGGTTCCTGTGATTAGGCTTGCTCAAACTGCCGTGTCTGCCCCTGCCTATGTGCCACCTGCCTTTGTTTTCCTCTGGACTCCTGCCCTGTCTGCGTGCGTTTCAAGTTAACCCTCTCAAAAGTTTAGAAGACAAAAGAAACTGCCTAAAGGACTGCCTCACTCCCTCGTGCACATCTGGTGTTCTTTCTCCCTCCCCTTTCCAGCCTTTTTTTTTTCCCTCCTTCTTATCCAGGCAGGTGGACCCATTGGACCAAAAGTTTCCACCCAACCCTATAACCATCCGGAGCAGTCTTTATCCCAACGTCCAGTACAACGCGCCATCGCTGATATGGTTCTGATCTCATGCTGCAGTTCTGACACAGAACTACCTCCTGTTTCTGAGATCTGGCCCTACTTTTGTTGTCTGAGTTCCTTCTGGTTTCTTCAATTGACTCCCTTGACTTGACACACTAAAAAATCAGTTCCTCCGAGAAAGGGTCTAAGATGTTCTTACTAGTCCCCCATTCCAGATGCTGCTATCTACAAATAGCCCGAATCAAACAGCAGCCTGTCAGTCTAGATTTCTGAATATTCCCTCTCCTACCTTACCCAGGACTGTGCTGTCTGCCTTAGAAAAAGTCTCTAACTCTTAGTTATTCCTCCTTCGTGTCAACCACTTCCCTAGGCTCCCTTCCTCTTTCTATTTCAACACCCATCTGATGTGTACCAGTGAGGCAGGATTTCTTCCCAGGACCTGCAGCCGGGTCCACCTTGTACCTGTCTTGACCTTGTCCACTTATAGTTAATCAGAACATGCTGGCCCTGTTCTAAGATAAGACCGTCATCCAACCAAGCTACTAGGAAGAATGTGATTTTCATAAGGAAATAGGAAGTCTGAACTTTGGGTTCAAGGCAGCTTGCACATGTATGGCTCTATACTGTGGGGGAGGAACAAACTTTCCTCTACCCTTAAGGTTCTCCTGGTGGGTCTAATAATCAAACAGACATGAGACAGATTAACAACAGAAAATGACCAAACTCAATACACACTCAATACACACATAGGTATGGGAACCCCGCATACGTGAGACAGTCAGAGACCCTACATGCACAAGAGTCAGAGGTAGAAACGGGGGTGGGGATATAAAGACATCCTGAGCTAGGAAGGAGGTAACACACCTTGGAGGCTTCTAAGGGGGGTGATAAGAAGAGCAGATATTTAGTAAATAAAATTTTGTCCCGCCCTACAGGTGGGTCAAAAAAATTATCAGTGAGAATCTCTTACTATGGGCAAGGACTAGGTAGTTAAAGGGAGGGGCACAAGTTTCTCTTGAGCCTGAAGCTAAAGTTGCCTTTAGCGCAAAACAATCTGAATACTATAGAAGCACATTTTGGAGTAAGTAGCTCTGAATCCCCACAATACCCCTCCTTACATATATCTATTTTTCTACTTTTGAGTCCCTAACCGGGTTTAAAATGATATTGCACTAATTACAATAATTAGTTCCATTGGCTGAAACTTTAAGAAAATATAGTATTTTGCATTCTGGAGTGTAATAGTGGCTAAGAATACATACTATATGCGAGGCACTGTATTAAGTGTTTCATATAAATCCAACTCATCTAATTCTCACAACTACCCAGTAAAGTAGGTGCTTTTATTATCCCTACTTTGCAAATGAGAAAAATTAAAGCACAGAGAGTTTAAGTAATTTACCAAAGGTCACACAGCTAGTAGAACCAGTTGTTGAACCCAAGTAATTCTAGGATCACTAAACTATACTGCCACTAGGAAACTAAGGCAGATCTTAAGATCCTCCTGGAAAATTGACTTTATAGTCCTTAAAATAAAGGAAGTTCAGACTGATTGCTCTCGGTGAATCAAGCAACTCCCACCTAGTACATTTGATTCCATCTGCATAATACATTTGCTAATGTAAACAGGAAAGCAGCCAAGTACCAGTAAAGTGTGTTTTGTATTTATTAAACAATACTATAAAATTCTGATGAAAACCCCTATTGTAATTCAAACTTGATATTTTTTTGTTGGTATTCAGAAACTGGCCCAGCTGTTTCTCCAGCTGCCTGGTAATTTGACAGAAACAAAATCAGTGAATCAGTTCAAATTTTGAAAAGGACAATGCATGTCTTTTTGTCTTCATAAGACACCTACATTTAAATTACAATGCAAAAGTAACCAGGCACTGTGTGAGCAAATTTACATAATTGGTGTCAGGGGTCTAACACTGAAGCAAGAGGGGACTAAAAATTGATGGGACCGTAGAGCTGATTATTCTATCCATCTCAGCATCTCTTCAAGCCCTGTTATAATGGAGACATTAAATTACTGTGCATATCTCCTTCATGTCTAGCGATATTAGTAGGGCTTAATCAGGTTAAAGAAAGAAAATGCAACCATACGGTTTTGCATGTTTGGACTTTGCCTTTTTGTTTAGAACATACATAGTAAAATGTGTGCCCATGGCTGCAAAGATTTCATGCCATTCAGCATTTCATTTTGACCCATTTGTTCACAAAGCCTGCCACATCTGTTGTACTAAACAGCCAGTTTACCCACCAGAAAACTAATGTGGATAAATCAAGCAAAATTTTAAGAAGGCAAACATCTGCAGTAAATGTGGCCTATGTCCTTCATAGATGTTCTACGTGGAGAAAAACCTATTTTAATCAGAGATAATTGTTTGAAAGGGATAGACACCCAAACTAACCACTTCAAGCACAAGGGAGTGATGTTTATTGAAAAGATATAAGAGTATCTTTTGGAACCGAAGCTTCAGGACAGCCAGGTCTTGATGTGGGACCTGACATGGAATGTGAACGTGGGGCACTAAAGGTATTCTCTTCATCTCTTCTAGGCTCAATAATATCTCCTTTTTTTCTGAAGATTGGCTTTCTTTGCTTCAGAATCCCCCTGGTAGAAAATGGCAGTCCAGTGCCAGCTCTGCATCACCTACTAGCTCCAGTGCCCAAGACAAGCTAAACCAAAGACTCTGCATCCCTATTGCCAACGTCCAGGAGAGAGGATGTGATTAACTCAGCTTAGGTCCGGTGTCTTCCTCTGGTCCAATCAACTGTGACTAGGGAAGCCAAATCATATGGATACTGAGTTGCTCTCCCCTTTTAGAAAGTGGGGCCAGAAGGCATTCTAAAAGGATTCACTACAACACATCGTTGCCATTCTTTGGAATTAGATGATGACGAACTACAGATGTGTTAGCATTTAAACCTTCTTAGATCCACACTTTATCCCTGCATATCAAACCCACCTTTGTCTCTACTGATAACCTTAAACACTCGAATTTCTCATGTTTGCATCTGCCAAAATCACCAACAAAGTGTTAATAGCTAGTTGTGAACATTTGTCAACTTATACATTTGACCCTCTCTCCTTCTCATGGAGGATTTCCTAGAAATTTCATTTACATGCTTCAAGAAATTTCACAAGCAATGCCTGCAAATATCTCCACCCTTGCCCCAAGCTAGGTGATCAGTGACCTAATACAATACATCAGGAAAGCTGACCTGCACCTTTTAGTTAGACCCTCCAAACAAATGAAACCAATGTAAATTCCATCTGCTGTGAAATTATATAAAAGGAAAATATAAAGAGATAACCTTGTTAATTAACACATTGTAATTTTGACTTTCCAGCTGGAAATGCAGTCACTTCATTAAAATACAGCCATATCGCCCTAGCTGGTTTGGCTCAGTGGATAGAACGTCGGCCTGCGGACTGAGGGGTCCCGGGTTCGATTCCAGTCAAGGGCATGTGCCTTGGTTGTGGGCACATCCCCAGTGGGGAGTGTGCAGGAGGCAGCTGAATTGATGTTTCTCTCTCATCGATGTTTCTAACTCTCTATCCCTCTCCTTTCCTCTCTGTAAAAAATCAATAAAATATATATTTTTAAAAATACAGCCATATCATTGTCAATTTCAAGTGACATTTTGGGAAAGAATAAATGATGATCCCTCTAATGACTGAATTCAGCCATGATATTCCTGTCCAATGCCCTTTAGCCCAGACCAAAGCCCCTTTCTAGTCTAATGAAAAAGTGCTAATGTTCTCAGTTTTAAAATTTTTAATTTTCACAATCTATGTGAAAGTCTCTCTCTGGCACCTAGAGCTTCCTTACATATGAAGGATAAATAAGTTCCTATGCTGAATAGCTTTTAAAACTCTCTTACTAAGAACTTAGAATTTTAGGAGCTGAAGATAGAGATGATTTTCAAATTGCATTTGTGCAGAAAATGCTGACTATGGGTACTAGTCCAGGAATAACTACAGCCATTTTTTTCTTCTTATATTTTCCAAATGAGTCATAAAGGACCCTCTGCATTCAAATAGGGTATGATGAAATGGGAAAGATAAAATACAGAAATCGGACACTGCTGTCTCTTCTTAATGATCCAGCTTTTGGTTACCTAGTGTGAGGCTAGAATAGCCCATCCTATATAATAAAGAGGTAATATGCAAATTGACCTTCACACCCTCACATCACTAGATGGGTGCCACACATTGTCACAAGATGGCTGCCCCACATTGTCACAAGATGGCCACCCCCATGTCGTCACAAGATGGCCACCTCCATATTGTCACAAGATGGCTGGCGGAGGATGGGGGGCAATCAGGCCTGCAAAGGAGGGCAATTGGGAGGGACCAGGCCTGCAGGGTAGGGCAGTTGGGGGTGGTCAGGCTGGCAGGGGAGCAGTGAAGTGTCAATCATACGGCAGGAGCAGTTAGGTGTCAATCAGGCTGGCAGGGGAGCAGTTAGGGGGCTATCAGGCTGACAGGCAGAGTGGTTAGGGACAGGCAGAGTGGTTAGGAGCCAACAGTCCCGAGGCATCAGGCCTAAACCAGCAGTTGGACATCCCCCGAGGAGTCCCAGATTGAAGAGGGTGCAGGCTGGGCTGAGGGACACCCCTCCAGTGCATGAATTTTGTGCACTGGGCCTCTAGTCTAAAATAAAAGTGAGTCAGACTCAATGCCAGCCATTTCCAGTGCACTGTTGTGAAACACCTTTCCCTGGAAGAAACAATCCAGTGTCTGGTCCAATGATTCTGAACCCTGTCTGCAAATTAGAATTTCCTGGAGGCCTTTTTGTTTATTTGTTTGTTTTTATTAGTTCACATCTTTTATTAACCCATACACAATTACTTGTCTTCTGGTTTGTTGAAATAATAGGTGGGACAACATTTGCCACAATAATGTCTGTCAAAGTGGCTGGCTATAAAAACTCCAGCACCACATTCATATGAAGGGCACTCCCAACGAGGGCAACTCATTTTGCCATCCTCATTCACTTTGTAGTATTTCAGGACAGCCAGCTTAACTTTCTTTCTCTTATGCTTATTCTTCTTGGGAGTGGTGTAAGACGTCTTCCTTTTCTTAGCACCACCACGAAGTCTCAACACAAGATGAAGAGTGGACTCCTTTTGAATGTTGTAGTCAGACAAAGTATGTCCATCTTCCAGGTGCTTGCCAGCAAAGATTAGTCTTTGCTGATCAGGAGGAATTCCTTCCTTATCCTGGATCTTGGCTTTTACATTTTATATTGTATCCAAGGGTTCAACCTCGAGAGTGATGGTCTTCCCTGTGAGGGTTTTCAAGAAAATCTGCATCTTGGCAATGACTCACTGCAGATGGCAGATCTGAAAGCTTTTAATTTATTGATGAGAGAGAGAGAGAGAAACATCAACTTCCTGTTCCAGTTATTTATGCATTCATTGGTTGATTATTGCATGTGCCCTGACCAGAGATTAAACCTACAACATTGGCATATTGGGATGATACAGGACAGTGTAATATTTCCAAGCCTCATAAAGGAAATGGCCAGGATTTCCCATGATGATTGGACACATTGCCAAATTCTCTAATCTAGCATGACATTTGGATACAGTGTACAAAAAAACAACAACAAAAAACAAGTGTAACTTCACAGTTGTAATCAAGCACATCATTTAGAAACTAGAGGCTTGGTGCATGAAATTTGTGCACTGGAGTGGGGGGGGGGGCGTTTCTCTCAGCCCAGCCTGCACCCTCTCTAATCTGGGACCCCTCGGGAGATATCCCTCTCACAATCTGGGACTGCTGGCTCCCAACTGCTCACCTGTCTGCCTGCCTGATTGCCCCTAACCACTTCTGCCTGCCAGTGTGATCAACCCTTAACCACACCCCTTCCAGCCTGATCGACACCTAACTGCCCTCCCCTGCTGGCCCGGTCGCCCCCAACTGCACTCCCCTGCAGGCCTGCTTGCCCCCAGCTACCCTCCCCTGCAGGCCTGATTGCCCCCAAATGCCCTCTCCTGAAAGCCTGGTTGCCCCCAACTGCCCTCCGTTGCTGGCCTGGTTGCCCCTAACTGCCCTCCCCTGCAGGCCATCTTGTGGAAGCCATCTTGTGACCACATGGGGTGGCCATCTTGTGCAAGGGTGTGATGGTCAATTTGCATATTACCTCTTTATGATATAGGATTAGAGGCCCGGGGCATGAAATTCATGCACGGGTACTGTCCCTAGGCCTAGCCTGCAATCAGGGCCATCTTCCCTGGCTGTCGGCAGCTGGCCCTGCCCCCCACTGCCACCCACCCTGGTTCCCAGTTTGCCATTGGGCGATTGGAGCCTGATGGCGGGGGGCGGGGAGGGGGTGAAGGGACCGAGAGGTCAGTCGGTCCCGCCTGCTTGTGGCCCTGCCCCTGCTATGGGTAGCCCTCTGTGTGTGGGGAGACGGGCAGGGCGGGGGCCTTTTCCTGGTGCTGCCCTCATTCCCCGCCACCCACCCCTGGGTCCCTGTTTGCCATCGGGTGATGGGAAAGGGACTGAGAGGTTGTCAGTGCACCTCATAGTGACTGGTTGAGCAGTCGTTCTGGTTGTTCTGCCATTATGGTCACTGGGCTTTTATTATATAGGATAGCTAGGAGGCCCTAAAAGAAATAATGCTTAGGGAAAGTAAGGAATTTAACTTTTGACATTATGACTCAAAGTTAATATTATGCCTCTCTTGTTTCTTATTGCAATTAAGTGCAGCGACTCCCATTGATTAGTTACCAAACTATTTTTGGTGTAAAAGCTTGGAAGCTTTTGGAAAGCCTTTGGTTAAGAAAACATAAAAATTGGGTTCTTTCTCTATGTTCTATTTTGGAGAATAAACCCTTTATTCCAAAGGATCCCAAACAGATCACTGTAAGTCTGTGGTTATTAGAGCTTTATCTTAAAAATTTCATTACATGCTTCCCACATACCTCTGTCTCTTTGGTTTGTCTGAATTCACCTTGAGGACAGAGCTTCCTGCTTAGTGATATGGCACTCCCATAATCCTCTATCCATTGTCACTTCCCCTGAAGTGACAATGGATAGAGGATTTGAGGGGAACAATGAACTTCCCCATTGTTCCCCTATCCCTGTTGGAACAATGTCAAGGCCTTGAGATTAAAAGAGTTGTTCTTCCTAAGATTATATTATTTTATGACTCTCTTCAGTTCTGTCCCCTCCTAAGTCATGGAGAAGCCTATACTTGTATGGCACAGAGAAAAATTAATTCTCTCAAGATCCCAGCAATGCCTGGTTGACGTGGCTCAGTGGTTGAGTGTCAACCTATGAAACGGGAGGTCACGGTTCAATTCCCGGAATGCACATACAGGGGTTGCAGGCTTGATCCCAGTGTAGGAGGCAGCCTATCAATGATTCTCTCTCATCATTAATGTTTCTATCTTTCTCTCCCTCTCCCTTCCTTTCTGAAATCAAATATATTAAAATACATATTTTTAAAAAGATCCCAAAGATGTTACCAGTAATAAACTTTTTATTCTTGTAGATACATGATCACAGAGAAAGTCCAAAAGTTATTTTTCCTACTCATATATCTCTAGAATTTAACGATGAAAACTGTAATCTGTGCTGTTTATCACCTGTCCTAGCTGGAAATCTATAAGGTTGGGGAAGACCAAACATGATCTTCCCAATTCTTTTTGCATAAGGGCAGTATCAAAATATCAGATCTATTTCTAGTAGCCCAGAGACTTCTGGAAGTCCCTGACTGGGTCCTACAGTCTGAGACCAGTTTGTTGTAAAGGGAAAATTTTTGTGCATGACAGAATTGGATGCACATTTTCACAAAACTGGATAATACCTCTGCCGAGATGGGCAACTGATAGCTTTCTAGGCAGCATCTATTGTAGCCCTGTGCTTCCACTGGATGTCTCAGTCCCTGATCTCTTCCTACTGTTTCTCCACACAGATACAGCTCTGTACAGTACAGCTCTTTGCTCACTTCTGGTTTTCCTCATGAAACAGTAATCTGGCTTTGACCTGACATTGCAGTACCAGGGACTGATTCTGTCACTGGGAAGACCTGAATCTTCATAGTCCATCCTGACAATCAGGGAAGCAACTGGCCTTGGGGAAATTGTTCAGGAATGAGCAATACTGCTACCTTGTGGAAGACAATGGTTATACTCTGTGGCAGAAATTATTTTTTAACTAATCTTTGAAACAGGATTGTAATGGGGCGGGAGATTTCCTTTTCACTTTGTATCTTTGTACATTGTTTATCTTTGTACATTGTTTAAATTGTTGTCATTTTCACAAATGAATCTTAATTTACAATAAGTTTAGTCCTTTAACAAGTAAGTTAAATTTCAAAGAGTAAAAAAAATATTGAGGCTACTTTATTTGATTTTCTATTTTTAAATTTTTATTAATTTTATTTATTTTTATTAATAATTTTTATTAATTAATTTTTATTAATTTTTAGAGATGAGAGAGAGAGAGAGAGAGAGAGAGAGACAATGATTGGTTGACTCCCGTACTCACTCTGACTGGGGACCCAAACCACAACCTAGGCATGTACCCTGACCAGGAATTGTAACTGCAACCTTTTGGTGTACGGACGATGCTCCAACCAACTGAGACACCCAGCCAGGGCTAGGCTATTTTAAAATATCCTGTTTACATCATTTAAAGGTTGTCCTGTTTCCACCTCTAACTAGTTGTGTACTAGTAAACTTAATGATTTGAATCTGTTTCCACATTAGTAAAATTGGGAGTTGGATTTAATGACATAGATTTTAATTATTGCTCTATTACCTTTGCATTAAAATTTTCCCAACCTTCTTTTACCAGATATAGCCATTAATGTGTATGTAACCCACATAACAGAAAAATGGAAAATTTTAGTATTGAAAGCTAAATCAAGGTGGTCATTCTAACCCAGTGGTTCTTAACCCTAGCTGCACACTGGAATCCATTTAGGATGCTGTAAACATTCCAATACCTGGGCCCCACTCCAGACCCAATCATTGTATTAGAATCTCTGAGTGTGGAGTCACGGCAGCAGGCATCTTTTAAAGGCTTCTCAAATGTGCAGCTGAGATTGAGAACTACTGCCTGACGTAAAAAACATCTCCTTTACAGAACTTACAATTCTACTACCAAATTACTGTAACTTGGATTAATGACTATCCTCTTTTCAAATGTAAATACATCCATAAAAATTAAATTAACCAAATTTGTTAATTCAAATTAGCTTACTACTAGTAGTTTCTTCCTAACCTCTAGCCCCCGTGAAGAGATTTATCATTTAAATAGGATTAGGAGGAAATATAACTCATTTCCAAGTGTATCATGAAACACTTTGGGAGAGGTTAGGTCTGCATGGGCTGCAGAAAGGGAACCAGTGAGCAACTAGAAATCATCATGAAGACACTGCAAATGTGAATATGGAAGAGGATAAACCAGGGAGTAGCAGAGGAATGGAAAGGAGTGGAAGGTGAACCAAAGACTAACTAGTTGCAATGACTTAAAATTTTGTGTAAGTAAAAAAACTTTTTTTGTCTAGGTCAAAGAGTATAAAATTTTAGCTATAAGATGAATACATTTGGGGGATCTAGTGTACAGCATGATGATTATATTGAACAACACTATATTATGTACTTGAAAGTTGTGAAGAGAGTAGGTCTTAAATATTCTCACCCCAAAAAAGGAATGGTAGTTTTTGAGATGATGACACTGTTAGCTAAAGCTTTGGTGATAATAATTTTGCAATATATAAATGTATCAACTCAACAGGTTGTACATCTTAAACTTACACAATGTTATATATCAATTTTATCTCAATAAAGTTGGAAAACATTTTTGCTAAAAATTTTCCTTAATCCAGTCCATAATGTAATCCTTTCTAATATCAAATCTTTCAGGTTGAGTAGGGAAGGAGAGCAGATGCACAGAGTCTTAGTATGGTTTCTATATATTATTTCATTGATTAAATATTTTATGTGCTGTACTTACAGTGGTCCTTTACCAGTGGGGGATACATTCCAAGACACCCAGTGGATGCCTGAAACCTGGAATAGTACTGAACTCTACGCTTTTTCATATACACACATACACTTTATAGCTTCTCTTCAGCATATCAGAGTTTCCAACATCACTACTCTTGAACTTTGGGGCCATTATTAAGTAAAACTAGTGGCCCAATGCATGAAATTCATGCACATTAAAAGGGGATTAATTAGAGGACATATTTTAATATTGTTATTTGCCCTTTCTCTATAATAGAAGTGTCAGAGGTGAAAGAAAATTAGTAAAATGTATATGAAAATCTTCCTCCTGTCAGAGTCTGGGGCACGCTGTGGGACCCAGAGTCAAGTCCCCGCCCACCTGTGGCACCTCAAAATTGCGTGAGACCCAGACACAGCTGGCCCCACCCCCATTGGGCGAGATCCAGACCAGGCTGGCCCCACCCTTGTCAAGCCCAGCCGGGTTGGTGGGGGCACAGCCTCAGGTCCCCCGGCCCAGCACCAGAGTGGGCAGCGCAGCTGAGGTCCCCCGGCCTGGCTCCAGGGCGGAGGGCGCGGCCTGAGGTGTCCCGGCCCGGGGTGTGGGGAGCAGCCTGAGGTCCCCTGGCCCAGCACTGGGGTGGAGGGTGCACCTTGAGGTCCCCATCAAGCCCCGCCGGGTGGGGGCCGTGGCCTCAGGTCCCCTGGCCCAGTGCCAGAGCGGTAGGCACGGCCTGAGGTCCCCAGCCTGGCGCTGGGGCAGGCGGCATGGCCTGAGGTCCCCTGTCAAGCCCCACTGGGTGAGGGGTGCAGCCTCAGGTCCCCTGCCCCAGCCCAGTGCTACACAGCCTCAGGTCCTTACTGATTGCTTGTTAAGGCTTGTTATGGGAACTCAGCCTCCGCTGTGGTTGCAGCCATCTTGTGTTATGGAAACCCTACCCCCACTGTGGGCACCGCCATCTTTGTGATGGTGTGATGGGCAATTTGCATATACCTTCTGTATTAGATAGGATAAGGTTTACTTGAATACAAGCACTATGATATTGGCCATGGCCACTAAGTGACTAAAGGGTGGAGAAGGCATATAGCCTAGAGACTTTGGATAAAGGGATGATTCGTGCCTTGGGCAGAACATAGCAGAACAGCTCAAAATTTCATTGCCCTACTCAGAGAGGCAGCAATTTAAAACTTAAGAATTGTTTATTTCTGAAATTTTCTGTTGAATATTTTCAGACCACTGGTGACCACAGGTAAACAAAACTGCAGAAGGTGAAACCTCAAATAAGGGAAAACTTTTGTATTTGTTTTTTTGTTTTGTTTTTTTAATATATTTTATTGATTTATGAAAAAACAACAAAATAAACTGACAAACAAAATAGGGCCAGAGGTATGGATGCATGGAACAAAATAATAGACTTTAGGAGAAGGGGAGGGGACAGAAGAGATTGACCAAAGAACATATATGCATAACCCATGGACACAGACAACAGAATGGGGAAGACCTGGGTTGGGGTGGGGTTTGGGTGGAGGGAAGGCAAAAAGGGAGAAAATGGAAGGTATCTGTAATATTGCCAACAATTAAATAAAATAAAAGAATAAAAAAAGTAAAAATAAATAAATAAAATAATTATGGCTGGTATCCCTCTGCTCATCTTTTCTTTTTTTTATATTGATTCCAGAGAGGAAGAAAGGAAGGAAGGGAGGGAGGGAGGGAAGAAGAGAGAGAGAGAAACATCGATGTGAGAGAGATACATCAATCGACCACCTCCTGTACGACCGGGGTTTGAACCTGCAACCTAGGTATGTGCCCTGACTGGGAATCGAACCTGTAACCTATAGGAATGAGGAGCACCAACCGTAAATATGTGGGTGACATTAAATGTGTATTGGCTGTGTGAGACATAATGTCATGTGGGGCTTAAGATATATGTAGAATGAAAATTTATGACAGTAGTCCAAAAGACAGGGGAGGAATAAGTAGAGTTTATATTTTTTAGGGTCATAGCATTGTCTGTGAAGTTACAAAAGTAATAATGTGTATTAGATAGTATAAGTCAAGAATGTATATTATAAACTGAAAAAACACGTAAGGAAGAGTAGAAGGATGTTTAACTAATAACCTTTTTATTAATCCAATAGAAGGCAAGAAATGAGAAAAAAGAAACAACACAAATTATTGTATGGTAGAAGTAAATGCAAATTTATTAGTCCCTATATTATGTATAAATGGTCTAGATATTGAAATTTAACAACAAAGATTATAATACTACTTTAAAAATAAAGCCCAACTATATTCTGCTTACAACAGATATACCTTCAATATGAAGACACAGAAAAATCAAAAGAAAAAGACAGGGAAAAAATACTCTATGAATACCCTATTCAAACGAAACCCGGTATTGCTCTAATACGAGATAAAATAGACAAAGTATAGAAGAAATATTTTAAAGAAAGATACTTTTTAATTGTTAGAGGGTAATTTCAACAGAGGGAGAAAATAAATATAAATGTATATATATATATATGTAAATAACATATCTTTAAAACAGATAAAGCAAAAACTGACAAATGTGGGGAGTTTTGAAAAATCTATACTAATACTGGGGGGTTTTAACATAACTGTCCCCAAACTTATAATACAAGTAGAGAAAAATCAATAAAGATATAAACAACCTAATTAATGAACTTAACATAATTGATATGTCTAATAAATACTGTTTATTCTTTTTCATTATTTTTTCTGTTGATGCTTCAAGCTGGAAAATTTTACTGATATGTCTTCTCTGTTCTGTATGTTGAATCCATATTTTCTCAAATATGTTAATAATGGTTATTTTAAAAATCTATGTCCAAAAAGTAAAATATCTAAATTTTTAAAAAGGGTCTGGTACAATATTACCCAGTATCACACCGGGACTGATTTTTCTAACCTCACAAAAGGTTGAAAGCATAAGCTGTAGTTTTTATGCAGTGAGCTAAGGGAGAGATTTTATTTGCATATTTGGAAGCATTAGCTAGCAAAGCAGGAGCTAGCTAAAGAGAAAGTATGCGCTTCCTTCCTTGGAGCTGAAAGGAATGTCATTTCCACCAATACTTAACAAGTAATACAGGGAAGTTTCCCATAAAGTGAGGTGGGCAGTAGTTTCAGCTACAGCGTTTTCTTCCTGATACAGAATCTTCAGGAAGGAATGGTTTGCTCTGGACTATAATTGGAATCTAGACTCACAGACCGGAGGAGGTCACCTGGAGAAGAATTCTCAATTGTTTGAAAGCCTTCCTGACACTTCCCTGTAGTGCCTTGGAGTTTACACATGATGAATCAATCCATTTCGTTCAGTTCAAGGAACATTTATTAACTACACTGGAAACAACACTGCACACAACCTTGTAAGGAATGGAGAGATCTAAGGATCTAAGTCACCATTGGTCTCTTGCTTGTCTTATTACAAAACCAAACAAACAAAACCAATCCTGGTCCCACCAACCACATATAAAAATTAGTCTTCCACATCTACTCTTGTGTTTCCAATCTGTTCTTCATACTGCAGTCGTTGTGCACTTTTAAAATCATAATTTTGACCTCCTCATTCCCCTTATTACACCTCCAACGACTTCCTACTGCCCCCAGGATGAAATCATACATTCTTAGTACTGCATGATTCAGCCCTGCCTGCTTCAGTAGTTTCACGTTATGTCACATGCTCCCTCGTTCATTCAATCCCCACAACTCTGACTTTTTTTAGGTCTTAGAATACATCATTATTTCTGATCTTAGATTTCTTAAACACTCTTTTGATGAATTCTCTTCCCACTTTCACCTTACTACTTACTACCGTTTAGAATTCAGTTTAAACATTACTTCTTCCAGAAAGCATTCCCTAATTCCCCAGACTAAATTATGTCCCCCTATTATATACTCCTGTTAAAAACCCACATTTCTCCATCATTATATTCAACACACTTGTAATTATGTGTTAATGCCTGGCTTTTCTGATAGACTAGAAGCTTCTTGGGGGCATGTAAGGCAGTGGCTAGTTCCATTCATTACTGAGTGAATAAAACTAATAAAATTAATGAAAAACCACTACCATCAGAAGCTCACAGTCTAGCAGAGGAAACACACACACATCACTCTTCTCTTTAATACAAGATAAAGCAAGTGTGGTAGTGATGCAACATGCAATGAAAGTAATGGGAAAATAAGGGAGGGAAACATTAACTCTCGATAAGATGTAAAATAGCTTACTTTCACTGCTTGAGCTGGGCCATGAAGAATGGGAAGAACTCCAATGGGAAGAATAATGGAAAAGGATTCCACAAGGAAGAAGTAGTATAAGCAAAGCAACTGAGAAAAAAGACTACAGGTAGATTTGGGCAAAGGCAAGACTGAAATACAGACTGTTTGGAAGGGTGTGGTTCAAGACAAAGCTGGGAATGTAGGCTGGCATTATCAAACTGCATATCAGACTGAGGAAATTGTATGTTATTCTGCAGGCAATAGGATTAGAGCTGGCTTTAAAAAGAAAATTCTTTATAGAATGAAATAAAACAGAAGAAAAAAGAGGAAGAGAGATCATGTAGGGACTGTGTAGAGGAGGCAATCTATTTATAGATCCCAGCCTCTCCACACTCTAAATATAGCTGCAAAAAATTTAAACACACAAGTGATTAAAAAAAAAAAAGTCTGACCTGCTGCACAAGCATTTCCAGAAGAATGCAGATTATCCTATGGATGCTGAAGATTCTGATTCCAGGAGAAAAAAATCCATTCGGCTAAATTTATGCTGATTGCTGCAAGTTCCAGATTAAATGATTTTCTTTTTTTAAAGGCTTTTATTAGTTTTCTTCATCTTTACTGATATATAATTGACAAATAAAATTACAAGAGCCCGGCTGGTGTGGCTCATTGGCTGAGCGTCAACCCATGAACCAGGAGGTCATGGTTCAATTCTGGGTCAGGGCACATGCCCAGGTTTCGGGCTCAATCCCCAGCAGGGGGCGTGCAGGAGGCAGCCAACCAGTGATTCTCATCATTGATGTTTCTATCTCTCTCTCCCTCTCCCTTCCTCTCTGAAATCAATAAAAACTTAGTTTTTAAAATTTTGTAAGAAATTTAAGGTGTGCATCGTGATGATTAATATATGTATGCATTGTGGAAGAATTTCATCCACCTAGTTCGTTAACACATCCATCATTTCACATATTTATCTCTCTCTCTTTCTTAAACATCTACGTTCTACTCTCTTAGCAAATTTCAATTCTACAATACAGTGTTATCATCTAGAGCAGGGCTGGGGAATATCTGGCCCACAGGCCCTATAAGGCCTGTTGAAATCATTTGGTCTGGTCCTGCCAACACATTAGGAGTGAGTTAAATGTTTGACCAAATATAGCAGGCTAATTTTTAAGCTGATAATTTGATATGGCCCATGAATGATGTTATAAATATCCAAATGGCTCTTGGCAGAAAAAAGGTTCCCCACCCCTGATCTATAATTACCATGTTATACATTAGATCCTCAGACCTTATTAATCTTATAGCAAAGTCTATATACCCTTTTACCAAACTCTATCTTCCCCACCCTGCCGCCTCTGGCAACCACTTTTCTACTAACTGTTTTTATGAGTTTGACTTTTTTTTTTTTTAAAAAAGATTCACATATAAGTGATACCATACAGTATTTGAAACAGACTTTTGTCAGAGCTAAATAATACTATCTACAATAACTGGTACCTGTTATTTCATTTTAAGAGCAAAATGCCTCAATTATATAAAGAGGCTGATCTGGCTTTTGAGAATAAAAATAATAGTAGAGGGTAAAATTATTTAAAACTCTTTCCCAAGTTCAGGAAAATGAATAGTCATACACAGCCAGTATAACCACAACCTACCTAAAAAGCCAATTTGACAATTAGTTTCCTATAAGCAAGACAGTTGATGTTTCCATTTTCTATGGCATTTACTTTATGCATGAATCAATAATACAAGCTTCACATGGCTTTGATATTTCTTTGAAATACTTGTGCATGTCTTCCTATCCTAGGTCCTGTATAAAGTATTTGCAAGAAACTATAGAATTGTAGTGATACCTCCAAGGATGAATATTCACTCCATTTATATCAAAGGTATGTTTCACTGCTGTTTTTGTGTTTTTCTGAAGACAGAATAAGCTGTTATTTCAATTCTGAATCATGTAATCATGATTAATTTTAAATGGCAATTAGAATTAATATGTGTATTTCAAATAATGCCTATAATTAAAGCATCAATAATCTGAATTATAATCAAGGTCACAAATGCATAGGCACTGATAACTACGATAAGACTATGATTTGGCTGAGAACAATTTTACGACATGCTACCCTGATTTCAGAGATGATAAAATGTGGGAGAAAGGATATGCATCATAGAGTCAATGAAATAGGTTGATGTTATGTACAGAGAATATCCTACTTGGATGTAGGTTTCAAATGTCAAAGATTTGTACCCTAGTTGGGGGGGGAGGGGGAGGGGAGAGGCATGATGCACCATATTCAACTGACCTAATAAGAAAATATATTGGCTATCAAAACTGGAAGACTAGAGCAATGGGGGAGAAGCTTTCAGGGTTTCTTAATCCAGTGGAAAAATTATGTGACCAAGAACTCAGGTTTTTCACATCTATTTGGTCTGCCTTTCTTTTTTCTTTTCTTTAAATATATTTTTATTGATTTTAGAGAGGAACGGAGAGAGAGAGAGAGAGAGAAACACCAATGAGAGAGAATCATTGATCGGCTGCCTCCTACAGGACCCCCGCTGGGGGTGGAGCCCACCATCTGGGCATATTCCATGACAGGAATCGAACCATGGCCTCCGGTTTATAGAGCTATGCTCAACCATTGAGCCACGCCAGCCAGGCTGCTCTGCCTCTCTTAATATCAGTTTTATTCTGATAGTTGTCAATAGCTATTGAGGCTACATTCTACTTCTTAACATCCAGCCAGATCATTGAACTTCCTTTTCCAGAAACTTCCAACAAACCTCCTCTGTGACTTGTTAGTGTGAATTGGTTCACGTGCCTCTTCTTAAACCAATTACATAACAAAGAGGAGGATTATCTGGCTGGTTTAGATTAATCAAGTCTCAAGAACTATAAAATTGAATCTATTTCTCCTGAGGTGAACTCTTCTCTTTTTGTTAATCCTTACCCAAGACTATTTTTTCCATTGATTTTTAGAAAGAGTGGAAGGGAGGGGGACAGACACACAGAGAGAAACATCTACATGAGAGAGACACATTCATTGGTTACCCACCCCCACAGGGACAGGGAATCAAGCCTGCAACTGAGGTACATGCTCTTGACTGGAATCAAACACAAGACCCTTCAGTCTGCAGGCTGATGTTCCATCCATTGAGCAAACTGGCTAGGTCTGAACTCTTGGTCAAAATCAGAGTTCTGTTAGTTATATAAAATGTAGTAATTATTTCTCTCTGGCCCCAAACTTTCTTGAATACTTTTGTATCTCTACTAGTCCCTAGCACATGACACACTAGTAGTGATTTCTTTAAGGCCAAGGATTGTGCCTTGCTTAGATTTTCTATTCTCCTTAATTTCTTGCATGTAACTGATACTTAATAAATATCTGCTATTATTTTAACCATAGTCATTATTGTTTATAATAGTGGTTGTGTTCTGTGCCAAAAGAATCTTGAAATGACCTATAGTTCCCTTTTTTTAAAGAAACTAGATGGATATATTCATCAAAGTTGTATATTAAAAACTTACAAGAAGTTTCAGGGAACCCTATGTCTACATCAAAAGATTCCTTTTTGGAGAAACCAAGATGGTGGCATAAGGTATACACCTGTACGTGCTGCCTCTCACAACCACACCAAAACTACAACTAAAAGACAAAATGACTACCATCCAGAACCACGGGAAAGCTGGCTGAGTAGAAGTTCTACAACTAGAAGGAAAGGAAAAAGTGCATTGAGATTGGGTAGGAGGTGCAGAGGCGCAGAACAGCAGAGGTACGGAGGTGCTGGAATAGGGTTGGCAATTGGGTGTGCTGTTTTTTTTCAATCGGAAGGGAGACACAAACTCCCGACTGCTCTGAACTCATTTCCAGGTAGACTCTGGGGACCCAGACTCCCATGGGGAGAAATTGAACTGTCTGGCATTAGGTTGGAAAGCAAGGGTGGCTTTCTCGCAGAGGTGCTCCCAGGGATAATTGTTACTTAGTGGGAGCGCAGAACACAGGGATGCAGAGTCGCAGAGATGGCTGTTTCCTCCACCCTGGTGATTCCCTGAGACCCTGCCCACCCAATTTACAACCCCACCCAAGCTCAGCGCAGCAGCTTTTTGCATATGAATGGCCTGTCCCTTCATAGCCTAACCTAACAAACTGCAGCTGTGTCAGAGAGCTCCAAAACTTCCAAACCCCAAACAAAGAGGAGGAATCTGCAGATCTCACTGTAGCTCCTGCTGGGTGTCCTCAGACAGTAGCTGACTTTGCACCTTCTTGGAGATCCAGGAGCCAGTGTACCTAGTGGTCAGTGTGAGACCACACCAGATTTCAACTCTTCACATCCATAAGTGACACACTCAAGAGGCAGACTCAGTGAGCACCAAAGCCCCACTGAAGCAAGTCCTGCCCCATAAGGGTGGCTCCAGCACAGCAGTTCTCCCATTATAGACACAGTGGGTCCTCACAGCCAATTGGCCTGGAGGTCAATTTCTCACAGTGTACCAACAGCAATTAAGGCTTAACTACAACAAGACTATGCACCCAACACACAAAGAGGTGCACTAAGACTGTCCACCTCAGGTGATAGGGGAGGCTGAGCCACTGGGCCCTATAGGACACCTAGCACACAAAGCCACTCCATCAACACAGGGAAGCAGCCAAAGAAACATGTCACGAATGAAAGAAATGGAGGAAAGCAAACTACTGGATATAGAGTTCAAAACCACAGTTATAAAGTTACTCAAGAATCTTCTAGAAACCTCCAAGAAACTTAGTGAGACCTCCGAGGAACTTAGTGAGACACTCAAGCATCTTAATGAGAATGCCAAAAAAATGGAAAAGGACCAACTAGAAATTAAGCATACACTGTCTGAAATAGAGAATAATATACATAAATTCAACAGTAGACCAGAGGATCCCAAGAATCAAGTCAAAGATTTGAAATACAAGGAAGCAAAAAACACTCAACCGGAAAAGCAAAAAGAAAAAAAAAATCCAAAAATATGAAGATAGTGTAAGGAGCCTCTGGGACAACTTCAAGCGTACCAACATCCAAATTATGGGGGTGCCAGAAGAAGAGAGAGAGCACAATATTGAAAACCTACTTGAAGAAATAATTACAGAAAACTTCCCCTACCTGGTGAAAGAAATAGACTTACAAGTCCAGGAAGCACAGAGAACGCCAAAGAAGAGGAATCCAAAGAGGAACACAGCAAGACACATCATAATTAAAATGCCAAAGGCAAAAAACAAAGAGAGAATCTTGAAAGCAGCAAGAGAAAAACAGTTAGTTACCTACATGGGAGTACCCATAAGACTGTTGGCTGATTTCTCAACAGAAACGATGCAGGCCAGAAGGGAGTGGCAAAAAATATTTAAAGTGATGAATAGCAAGAACCTACAACCAAGATTACTCTACCCAGCAAAGCTATCGTTTAGAACTGAAGATCAGATAAAGAGCTTCACAGACAAGAAAAAGCTAAAGGAGTTCATCACCACCAAACCAGGATTATATGAAATGCTGAAGGGTATTCATTAAGAAGAGGAAGAAGAAAAAGGTAAACATAAAAATTATGAACATCAAAGTGACAACAAATACATATCTGTCAACAAGTGAATCTAAAAATCAAGTCAATAAAAAATCTGATGAACAGAATAAACTGGTGAATATAACAGAATCAGGGACATAGAAAGGGACTGGACTGTCAGTTCCCAGGGGGAAGGGGGTGTGAGGGGTTCAGGAAGAGACTGGACAAAAATCGTACACCTATGGATGAGGACAGTGGCCAGGGGTAAGGGCATGGGGTGTGGTGGGGGGCGGGGGGGAGAAACCGAGTGGAGGGGAGCCCGGGGGGGGGGGGAGGGGGCGGAAGAGGAACATCTGTAATAATCTGAACAATAAAAATTTACTTTAAAAAATTCCTTTTTGTGGAACTCTGCTCCAAGGAAGACAAAAAGAGTAGATTCTATTTTTTAATTTTCTTTTTATTCTGATTCTATTACAATAGGGATAATTTCTTGTTCCAGACTATTCTGCTTTCCTTTCACTTGTTCCCCAAAGTCTGAAGACTAAATATAGACAAAATCTGTTTAGCTAGCTATTCCTACCTTTCCAAACTAGCCAGAGCTTTATGCCTTGGAGACTTGTCCCCCTATGATTTCCATTGCAAATGTCTCAAAGGCACCGGAACCTGAGCTCTACAGAGGCAGAGACTTTGGCTTTTTCCTGTATCACCAATTCTTAGTGAAGTGTCTGGCCCGAAGATGGTGTTCAATCATTTAAAGATAATGCAGTAAGTGACTGAGAAGAATGCCTTTAAATAGAAATGATGTTACTATATAGTGAATTGTGGAATGCTTAATACTGTATTGCATTTTCCATCTAAAAAATCCTATTAGAACTTTAAAGGAGAGGTGGTTGGAAAACGTACAGTTAAACATTTCATGATAATGGTTTCCCAATAGAAAATTTATAACTTCAAGGTGCAGATTTGGAAAATCTTAATTTTTTATAATTCAGTTTTACATATGGTTTACAAGAGGATTTTAGAATTAAATTAAATTGCACAGGGAAGGCATTTTAGTGACTGATTATTGGATTAATTACATTGTCTTGTAAATCAAGTGGTAGGAGTGCAAAAGACAAGTAGATATTTTGTAAAAAAGACTCTGGGCCCTGGCCAGTATGGCTCAGTTGGTTGGGCATCGTCCAGTGCACTAAGAGGTTGCAGATTCCATTCCTGTCAGGGCTGTGGGCTCCATCCCTGGTAGTGGGCATGAGGGAGGCAGTGGATAGATTCACTCTCACATCGATGTTTATCACTTTCTCTCCCTCTCCCTTCCTCTCTCTCTCTAAAAATTAAAAAAATTAAAAAAAAAAGAGAGAGACTCAGGCATGTTGAACTGTAAGGCTTTGTAACCAAAAATGCCTTTGGTTACTTAATATATTAAATCTTATATAGTGCCCCAGAATCCCCAGGATTACTAGGGGATTAAGCACTTACATAATTAATAGCAAATAGAGGGAAAGGGTGTTGGAAAAGGACACCTGTCCCTTTCATTCAAGTTAAGGTAATTACTCAATAAAATTGAATTACCAATCTAGGAAAAAGACTTGGTACTTAATCATATCCCCAAAGTGTTGTCTGGACTCTGGGATCAGATGCTCTGTAGGTAGAATCTCATACAACTTCTTACATTCACAGGAAGAAAACATCTACTTCTACCGTATGCTTTGAAAGAAGTTTTTGAAATAGGGTGACTGACTCCTTTCAATATTCTAGAAGTTTACCAATTTTAAAATTCTTATGTCACAGGAAATCCCCCAGTTTCAGAAAAACCAAGACAGTTAATCCTACTTTGAAGGCTCTTTTTTTTTTTAGGGAGAGTAGAAGAGAGAGGGAAAGACAAAGAAGCATCGATGTGATGGATTGGTTGCCTCCTGCAGCAGCCCTGACCAGAGCCGGAGCCAGGGAGGAGCCTGCAAGCAAGGTACTACATGCCCTTCACCAGAATCGAAGCCAGGACCCTTGTCTGCAGGCCAATGCTCTATCCACTGAGCCAAAGCAGCTAGGGCCTGAAGACTCCTTTAAAAAAAAATAATAGAAAACTTATTTGGACCTACCCAGATTTCCTAATGCACTTTTTTACTTCCCATCTTCCCCTCATTGCTCTATTAAAATCCTAAAATGTTTCTCCCTTGTACCTCTGCTGTTTTGTTTCACTTCAGCTTGTTGTGAACTTACAAGCCAAAGTTTGAGGTTTATGGTTTAATATCTATTATATTTGTTAACATTTAAGTAGGTACGTGGCCTCCATCTGTTTTATTTGGCTTTTCAGAGAAGATGACATAGGTGCAATAAAAGACCTTCTTTTATTAGTCTTGATCCTTTAAAAAGAGGGACTCTAGAATGAAAATGAAAACTAACAGAACTGTGCTTTACAAATTTTAAAATAAAAAGGTATGACAGTTTTTTATGACATAAGGATAATTCCTGTTTGGGATTCCTGCTCAGTTTTTTGTTTTTAGTTTTTAAGTGATTCAATTTAAATTTTCTCCTAGTGTAGTATATCCCAAGAAGGGGCATGCAGGAAATAATTTTAGGTGGTATGCAGGAATGACATTAACTAACTTGGGCAACAAAACAAAAAAAAAAATTACTTCCCTTTCAATTCTCTTTTAATAGCACTGAGTTTGACAAGAAGAAAATCTCCTTTTACTAGTAATGCTAATATGTCTTAACACCTCTAACATCTACTAGTCTTCTTTTATAACAAAGAGTGAGTCAAGCCTTGAGCTCAAAGTTCAAAATATCTAGCTAGAATTTGACAAAAAGGTTTAGTGTGTGTGTGTGTGTGTGTGTGTGTGTGTGTGTGTGTTATTTGCATTGTTACTTTCTACTTATTATAACAGAAACTGGTTTTTTATTTTCAGGAGTGATATAAAGACATTTTTCTTTTTAGGTAAATATATGTAAATAAAAATAATCAATTTAAAGGAAAAATATTTGGCAAAAACCATGAAGGTAAGATGGAGATTACTGAAGCATAGGAACCCTTGTCCACATAGGTTTCCATATACTCAAGGAGGGAGGAAGACAGGCTGAAGGAGGATGGCATTCAAAGCTCCCTCTGCCCCTACAGACAGACCAGCACCAGGCAGAACTGAATGAAACAGTGTAGCGCACTGTGCCAAACCACAGAAGCTCGATTTCTAACAGGATTTGACAGGAAAACACTTCAGAGTCTTTGTCCTTTTCTCATGTTCTTAGCTTCCAGCAAAAATCACCAACTACACTTGCAGTTGAACCTACCAGATTCCTCTAAATACTAAGGTCTCAGCATGATCAGAACCTAAACTCGTTATACAGGAGAGCAGCCATGAGTTCTCCTTCATAATAGTGTTAAGAGGTTTGAAATGAACATCCTTGAGTTTACTTGGTGAGCTGACATTTAGAAAGAAAAACTTCAAGTGGTGTTTTATTTCTATAATTTTTAAATTCCTTTTTATAAAATATTTTCAGGCACCTCAGATTTAAAAAAGATAACTTTTTATCTATTTATTGGTCAGTATAAGATAGACAACTTAATCTGGTATTCAATCAAATTATTTGAAAACATCATAGATCTTATCTTGGGTCAAAATTTGAGAAAGCTATGTCTCCCAAAACACTGACCTCATTAGATTAGCTTCCATAATGTCTATCAAACAAGTATTTTTGAACTTCTACTATGTACTCAGATCACTTAGATACTGAAAAACAAAGAATTACAGCATGGACTCTTAATAGATTTATGATACCACTAGGGAGGCTATATTAACTCACATAAAATAAGAAGACAGTAATAAATTGAACTAAACCCTTGCATGTTAAGTAGAATAATAAAGATTTTATGTGGGAGTTATATAAGTTTACAAGGGAGTTATCTGAAGAAGAAGGTTACAACAGTCCAAGAAAGTTTCATGATGGGATTCTGTTTTCTTTTTTAAAGATGGGTAAATTTTGAAGGGAAAAAAAGGAAGAGAAAGGTGTTCATGATTAAAGCAAGATTTGGCATGATGTCAGAAGTAGATATGGAGGAAAATGTGGAAGACTAGTGGTATCAGCTTGGGTGGAGAATAGAGTTTCAAGGGTTACTGATGAGAGAAAATATTAAGAAAAATACAGTGAAACCAAATTGTGGGAGACCTCAAAAAATAGCTTCAGAGGATTAGCTTATTCCAAAAGCAGCAAAGAAACCATCTATTAGGGTTGTTATGAGAATTAAATGAGGTAATATTTGTGAATAACGATAATATTTTAGCCTGGCCAGGGTAGCTCAGTAGTTGAGTGTTGACCTATGAGCCAAGAGGTCATGGTTTGATTCCCAGTCCAGCCACATGCCTGGGTTGTGGGTTCGATCCCCAGTGTGGGGCATGCAGGAGGCAGCCAATCAATGATTCTCTCTCATCATTGATGTTTCTATCTCTCTCTCCCTATCCATTCCTCTTTAAAGTCAATACAAATATATTTCAAAAAGAAATGATATTTTGAGAATACTTGTCTAGCAATTAGGCAAGGTAGATTAAAATGAAAGAAGAAAATTGGGGATCCAGTTAGAAAGTTATTTCAATTTTCTAGACATGAGTCAATGAAGGTCTGGATTAGGGTGATGTCATTGGAGATAAAGAAAAGAGGTAAATCTTAAATATTTTAAAATAAAAATCTAGTAAATTATATTTTGATTTATTCATTAATTGAGCAAGTGTTATGTGGTAGACACTGAGCCAGTCACATGAAAAACTGATAGAACTCAGTGAGATTTTGTACATAAGCAATTCATGAGATGTATAAAATATTTACAAACTAGAAGATCAGAAATAAAGATGGTGTCTTAACAAACAAAGTAAGGGGAATTGACTCTACAAGGAGGAGAAAGGAGTTGTAGGAATTGCAAGTTAGGAATGAATTCAAGGGATATGCAAATGAAGTTGTTCTTAGGGCCGATTGATCTAGAGCATAAAAATAATGATAGTTAATACATAGAAGTTACTATGTAATAGGCACTATTCTAAGCATATTACATAAACCTATTTAATCATCCAATAATCCAATGATGTACATTATATTATTATCCCCATGTTACAAGTAAGGAAATTAGATGACATGCTAGTGAGTGGTAGGGTCAGAATTTGAGCACAGATCTTCTGACACCAGAATCCATGCTTTTAACCTACATACTATCATATCTTCTGTTAATCCTCACCGGGGGATTTTTTTTTCCCGTTGATTTTTTTAGAGAGAGTGGAAGGGAGGGGAGAGAACGGTTGCTGCCCCGCACAGGCCCATCAGGTACATGCCCTTGACTGGAATCAATCCGGGACCCTTCTATCTGAGGGCCAACACTCTATCCACTGAGCCAATCCAGCTAGGCTATCATGCCTTTTGAATTAAGCACAGGTCAAAGATAAAGTCTTAGAATTTGGGAGGAGTAAGTATAAAGGAATAGGAGGGCATAAAAATGAGCTAAAGAATGAGTGTAAAGCCAAGCCGAGAACACAACTTCAGGGGCACACACAACCGGAGATAAAAGAGGAAGAAATGCTGTAAAAGGAAATAGAGTGGTGGAGCATCAAAAGACACTAAAAGATTCATCAATCAGAGAATGTGGTCAACAGGATAAATACTACTGAGAGGAGAATATGAGCTAAATAAAACTGACTGAAAAAAGAATATCAGCTATCTTATAGAAAGCAGTCTCAGGGGTAAAGTCAAAATTCAAGCAGTTACTAAGAGAATGGAAGAGGAGAAGGTAGGGGCACTCAGTATGGTCTTCACATTTTAGGAGATTGACAGCGAAGAGAGAGAGGAAGGACATGAGCTAACAGTGTCAGGAAGGTCAGTTTTCTCTCCTGCCCTAGGGACTTGACTATAGAAAGATACTCCACGCCTTCCAACCTTGTCCTCATTCTACAAGGACAAGCTCAGTTACTGGGCTTCCACAAGTCAGTTGACATCAAATTCCTTACCTACTTTCTCCTCTTCCATTCTCTTAGTCTCCAGAAACTGGAACTAGGTCTTCTTAAAGATACTCCAGAGAAGTCCTTCCTTTGATACTAATTCAAATGGAAATTATGTATCAGTAAGTGACAAACAGCACCTCAGTCTGAGTTCTCGTGATCTCTTTAAGGGCAAGTCTGTCCTGTAATACTCAATCTAGTCCTACTTTACATGCTGTTTCAAGTTGTAGGTACTAGAGGCCCAATGCAGGACATTCGTGCATGGGGGGAGGGGGTGTCCATTAGCCCAGCCTGCACCCTCTCCAATCTGTGAACCCTCGAGGAATGTCTGATTGCCCTCTCACAATCCGGGACTGCTGGCTCTCAACCGCTCGCCTGCCTGACTGCCTGATTGCTCCTAACTGCTTCTGCCTGCCAGCCTGATCACCCCATAACCACTCCCCTGCCAGCCTGATTGCCCCCAACTGCCCTCCCCTGCAGGCCCAATCACCCCTGACTTCCCTCCCTTGCCAGGCTGGTCCCCCCTAACTGCCCTCCCCTGCAGGCCTGGTCCCCCACAACTGCCCTCCCTTGCAGGCCCGGTCCCTCCCAACTGCCCTCCCCTGCTGACCATCTTGTGTCCACATGGGGGCAGGTAACTTTGACAACATGGGGGGGGGGCCATCTTGTGTGTTGGAGTGATGGTCAATATGCATATTACCTCTTTATTATATAAGATTGCTACAAGTAGGCTGTTTCATGCTTCTGAGTTGTCCACTTGGTTATCTCTTTATGTCCTCCAAGGTTCCACTTCAATGCCGCTGCCTTTTTTAGGTCTTTTCTCAACCCAGTCTGAGTGAAAGCCTCTGCTCTACAGCCCCACAGAACCAAGTCCCCACCCTGTTGCCCTCTACTATAACCATTAGCATTTTGTATTGGTCTCCTCACTTAAACAACAAGCCCTTATGGAAACAGAGTGAGGTGTGTGTTTGTTTGTTATGTCTTGTTTTGTTTTGTTGTTGTTTTCAGAGTGAGGTTTTTATGGATGGCTTTCCAATGCCAAGCACAGTGCCTGATATAGAGTAGGGACCTAGAAGTGTGTATTGAGCAAAGGAGTGAATAAAGGGAAGTAGGATTAGAAGGCAGCACGTGGTACTTTATTTGTTCATTCAGTCCATCAATCATCCTATAAAGACAGGCTCAGTACTGGGCTTCCAAAAGTCAGTTGACACCACGTTCCTTGCCCGTGACGTGCAGTCCTCTTAGTCTCCAGAACTGGAAACACGGATTTTTAAACTTTGTGACCCCCTGTCATCATGCCTCTGAAACAGAAGTGTAAGTGGAAATAAACATTCCTGTTCACAGATAAGGAAACTAAGGCAGAAAGCAGTGGGATAATTGTAAGAAGCTCATCTCTTATACTTAGATCTCAGGGTATCTCAAGAATTGGATGCTTTGCTCAGTCTGTGTTGAGTTTCTAGATAAGGCTGGTCTGTGACTCTTTCTATTACCCTCCGTCAGTCTCCTACAAATACACACCCCATAGCAGGCTCCTACTCCCACAATCTGATTCTCTGCCCTGGGTAAACCTGTCCATATATAATCAAGTATACATTTACTTGGAAACCATCACTCGAACACTATCACAAATTTCCTGTTAACCAGGGTTTTTCTCCACTGGGCACATTCTCATCCTGTAGACCAGGATTTGAACACCAAAGGCTAGGTTTCTGTCTTGTAGAAACTTGCAACAAAGGGTAGAGAGATTGTCAGTCACAGTGTACAAACAATCTTGTTAGTTTGTATTTATTTGACCTGTTTTCTTTAATCCATGTAAGATGAACTAAAATATTTGTTCACCTGGAGTCTGTCCCCTGAGGCTTGAGCATCCAAATATACTAAACTAGAGGCCTGATGCACGAAATGTGTGCAAGAGTAGGCCTTCCTTCCCCCAGCTGCCGGCATCGGCTTCCCTCTGGCACCTGGGCTTTCCTCGCAGCCCCAGCTTCGTCCAGAAACTCGTCAGGTCTAATTAGCATATTATGCTTTTATTATTATAGATAGGTGACTCACCATAAAACTTCAGCTCTGTCCATTTGTGAACCCAACAATGACATCAGGTTTTCAGGTAAGTGGGCTGTGCTCTTTGCTGATGAAAGTTTTAAGCAGTTGAGTGTCTGGCTCCACTTAGTGCTGAAATGTCATAATGCAACCTGGTGACAGTTCCAAACCACAAAAATCAAGGAAAGGATAATCTACAGGCCTCTTTTCTGTTTAAGACACATATGTGCAATTATATTTAATTTGAAACATTGAAGTTCAAATCCTTCCTGAAAATAATAAAAACTGGAGGCAGGAAATAGGAGTCCAGAGTGGAAGTCAAGAGAAAGAGGAAACGTTTGGGCTATGTGGTAAATTAATTGGGTTCCTGGTCTGTATTCTTTACTTTCCAGATAATGTAGCAGACCCTTTTAAAATCAACTGTCATAGCCCTGGCCCGGTAGCTCAGTTGGTTAGAACATGATCCTCATATGCTAAGGTTGCAGGTTTGATCCCCTGTCAGGGCACATACAAAAATCAACCAATGAATGCATAAATAAGTGGAACAATAATTTAATGTCTCTCTCTGAAATCAATAAACAAAAATTTTAAAAATTTTTAAGTCAAGTGTCATAATGCCATTACTAAGACTTCATGAAGGAAGGAAAAGGGCTCAGAGTAAGACTAGAATCAGAAGCTGCAGGTTTTCAGTAACATCACTATATTAGCCCAAAGTTTTTAAATATTCACCTGAGACATAAGTTTTTATTGATTTTTAGAGAGAGAAGAAGGGGGGGAGAGAGAGGTAAACATTAATGTGAGGGAGAAACATCATATGTGCCCCAACTGGGGATCGAACCTGAAACCTTTTTGGTGTATGGTACAACACTCCAACAAACTGAGCCACCTGTCCAGGTAGCCCAAATTTTGAGTTTACTATACACAAAGTTGATAGTTTAGCCTTGGCGTGGCTCGTTTGGTTGAGCATCATCCCATGCCACATCCCAGGTTGGATCACATGCCTGGGGGTGAGCTCGATCCCTGGCAGGGGATGAGTAGGAATGGTGTTTCTCTCTCCCTCTCTCATCCTGTCTCTCTAAAATCAATAAATAATGGTTTTTTTAAAAAATGGATGCTATATTACTGGGTTATTTTAGATTTGCTAAACTATGGAAGGGGCTCTGTGTGCTTTTAATAAACATTTGACAGAGGATTAATGGCATACTATATTGAATTTCTTTCAAGTATTGCACCATAAAATACATTTATTTGGTCTTCAGTATCACTCTCTGTCCACCAAGAGTTGAATCAAGTCAAACATTGAAGTTTGAAGTAGACAATGAGACATTTGCAAACACATACACACACACACAAGAGAGGGAGGAAAATAAGAAAACAGGCCACTAAAAAAGAGAAAACAAAGCACTTTCCCACTGATTCTTGGTTTTCTGTTCACTCTGTCCGTTCCTGGTTTTTACATAAGTTTCTCTGGTGTCACATTGTATATATTCACTTAAGCTTTAGATTCCAGCTTGATTTGAGAAAGTCATGCCAAAAATGATTTCCTTCTTTAGCTTCAGGTTCCAGAAATGTTAGGGTAGTTTTCATTCTGCTCATGGGCAGGTGCTAAGCCTGTTACTTCCTGGATGGTGCCTGCAGTAGGTATTCTTTGCGTGTAATGGGTGCTGCATTAATCTCACTGATTAATGAACAAACAACCAGGCTGTACAACTTGAATTGCTTCTACGTGATAGTTCATATTGGTTTGGGAAATATATAGTATGGCTGTGTAGTAAAAATAATTTGATCCTCACATATTTTTTACTTTGATAGGGACAAAGCCTTCATTTTTATGCTTGAAAGACAGAGGGGTCATGCTTATTACAGTATAATCCTCCAGTTTTCCCAGTGAATAGAGTTATAGAAATGAGATTGCCTTTGAGTAAATACATTAATCTGTTCCGAGGCTCAGATTTTTGGCTAGGACAATTTCAATTGTTCATTGTTCTCCTTTGAATGGGCCTCTCTGTGTAATCAGAAAAACATTTTCTTAACGACCATTACAAAATAATTAAAAGAATAGGATACAATGCCCTTGTGCTATGATACAGAGATGACTCTATAATCTTTATATAAAACTTTATAAACAAAAAGGTACTGTTTAAAATCTTATGACTTTTTTTTTTTAATCCTCACCTGAGGATATTTTTTCCATTGACCTATAGAGAGAATGGAAGGGAGAGGGAGAGACAGAGAGAAACATTGATGTGAGAGAGAAACATCGATTGGCTGCTTCCTGCATGCCCCCAACCAGGGCCCATGCCCCTGACCGGGACAGGGAGCCTTCACAGAGTTATGTGACCGGAATCAAACCTGGGACCCTTCAGTCTGCAGGCCAACGCTCTATCCACTGAGCCAAATTAGCATATTATGCTTTTATTATTATAGATTAATGTATTCTTCTCCATATGAACTACTTTTGGCCCACCTTGGATTATATATTCAGAGAAAGAGAGAGAGAGAAAGAGAGAGAGAGAGAGAAAGAGAGATGAAGGGGAACCAAAAGATTATAACCTTAAAGACATGTTCCTAACCGTGAAGGGCAAAATACAAAAATAAAACATCCCATTAATCGAGGGAGCATGTTATATAAATCCATCAGTCTTTTTCTCTTTGCTAAGCTTTTGAGCTATTTGACAAAACATTTTTACCTTTGCCACCTGGTGACAGGATGGCAGTAAAAGCAGTGGCTGACCGACCACTTTTCTCCTGTGAGACGCCTTCCACAAAGTATTCAGCATTCCCCCATGTAACCACAAAAGAGCATCTCTTGATGACTCCTGTGAGCAGACAGCAGCCATGGAGTCACTGAAAAGGGAAACCACGCAGTGGAAAATAAGGGACTGCCTTTTTGCACTCCCACTTTGTCTCCAACCCAGCATGAATAAGAGGATAGGGACTAAAAGAGGGAAATGAGTACAAGGGTGAGCATTTGCCCAATGTTGCAGAGTGATAGAAAAGGACAGATGGTAAGTGAATCAGATGGGAGCTGTTTTTATCTTTTCCTTTTCTAGCTTCTTTTCTCTGTGTGTGTCTGTTTGTGAGAGAGAAACACAGAAAAGGGGAGACTGGGATTCATTTCTGAATGTGTGTAAGAGGCCATATGCAGACACAGTTACACACAGAGACTTAGAGGTGTAGATAGAATTGGAGACAAAACTACTTCCCTGCCAATTTTTCTAAATAAATATGTTCACAGATTTCACAGCATTAATGAATTGCAAAATAACCACCTATTGAAGCTGGATGTAGCTGTTGGTCCTAAGTCTGATAATGTTTTAAGAGAATATTAAGCTAATAGTATAAATTAGAGAGGCCAAGTTCTCAAAGATGCTTACATAAGAAACCAATTAGCATGAACAGAGGAGGAGCACATAGTTTAGATGCCAGATTTAAGTTTATGGGTATTCATTATAATTTTATAATTTCCATATATGATGTGTGCTTTGTGAATCAAAATATATATGCTCTGAGAATATCCCATATAATAAAAGCCTAATATGCAAATTGTCCCCTCGGGAGTTCGACCAGGAGTTTGACCGCTCGCTATGATGTGCGCTGACCACCAGGGGACGATGCAGAACCTGGCGGGTGTCTCAGTGCTGGCAGCGAGCGGCAGTGGAGGTGCTGCCAGCCCGATGGGCCCCAATGAGAGCGGGACTGTGGCGGGATGGTGGAGCAGGTGAGCCGGTGGCGCTAGGCCAAGGCCAGTGTGAGTGGGGGCCTGATCACTTGGCAGATGGTGGCCAATGGCAGTGGCGGGGGGGGCACGGCCACTGCCTGGCTCCCAGGCCCTAATCTATCGCTCCGCAGGCAGGATGGTGGAACAGGTTTATAGGCAACTACAAATGTTGAAAGTTTTAAAAAGCAATGCATGCCCTAGCCGATTTGGCTCAGTGGATAGAGCATCAGCCTGCGGACTGAAGGGTCCCAGGTTCAATTTCGGTCAAGGCCACTTGCCTGGGTTGCGGGCTTGATCCCTAGTAGGGGCATGCAGGAGGCAGCCAATTAGTGATTCTCTCTCATCATTGATGCTTCTATCTCTCTCTCCCTCTTCTTTCCTCTCTGAAATCAATAAGTATATATATTCTTTAAAAAGCAATGCATGAGCTATAGTTATGATACATGAGTAATGCTGCTCAAAGCTGACTAATACACAATGTCGGTAGCATTGCTGTGATAGCTTTGACATATTCCTGAGATGAACTAAGAAATATTTATGATGACGCCAACATACCTGTGCAGTGCTAAGTATGTAATTACTCTATTACAGTAATTTTAGTAATAGAGATATTTTTTTGTTGCAAACTAAAAATAATAGATTGCTGATTAAGATAGACAAAAACAAGCCTAAACCCTTCTAATGGCCCCATAAAGAGCTGCAGAGATAAACTTCAAGTCTGACTCCACAGCCCAGGTTTTTTCCACTATAGCATGCTCCTTCAAAGTGCTATTGCCATTACAATTCTAGCTAAACATCATCCCAGAGAAAGGTAGCTGAAAGTCAGCCTTAGGAGAGAAAGTGAAAGTGCTACTTGACACAATTCTAAAAGTTACATAGAAATGCAAAGTAGCCATCTCTTTGGAAGAACTGAAAAAGAGAACTTGTTTTCCCAGACATAAATACACAGTGTAAAGTCATAAGAATTAAGACTGTGGTGTTCGTGTAAGGATAGACAAATAGAATGAAGTAAAGAAGTCATGCATATTAGATTTTTTTAAAAATCAGTTTAATCCTCCAATAAGTCTGAATGGGATTATTAGCACTACTTTAAAAAAAAAATAAGGTCCAAAGAGTTGTTTTGTTTTTAAGATTTTAAAAAATTTATTGTTAGAGAGAGAGGGAGAAAGAGAGAGAGACATTGATATGAGATCAGAATATCGGTTGGCAGCTTCCTGCACTCTCCACATTGGGGAATGATCCTGCAGCCCAGGCATGTGCCCTGGGAACTGATTCAGCAACTCCTCGGTGCACACCAACTGAGCATACTGGCCAGCGCAACATTTGATTCTTAACAGAGCAGTGTGGAAATAACTGTCTTTTCAATAAGTGATACTGGGATATTTAAACAAGAATCTTGGGAAGAAGAAAAAGAAACAACCTTAATTCATAAAACACACAAAAATCAATTCGAGGTGGATTGAAAGGCAAAAAAAAAAAAAAAGTAAGTTTCTAGAGAATGATTTTAGGATAAGGAAAGCATTCTAAAATAGGTCACACAGATTTAAAAGCTGGTTAATTTGACTCTATTAAAATTAAGAACTTCTATTCAACAACAACAAAAAAACATTAAGAGAATGAAAATACAGGCTACAAAAAGGAAAAGAAATTTACAACATATATAACGGGCAAGGGCTTGTATCCAGCATATATAAAAAACTACTAGAAATCAGTAAGAAAAAGATAATCAATGCAATTGAAAAATAGGCAAGAGACTTGAACAGACATTTCACAAAAGAGCATATCAAAAGCCAATAAATATATAAAAATTGCCCAACCTCATTAGTAATCAGGGAAATGCAAATTAAAACTACAATTGGATAATACTACATATCCACTAGAATAGCTAAAATTAAATAAACTGACAATAACAACTGTTGGCAAGGATGTGAAGCACTGGAACTCTCATAGACTGCTGGTGGGAATGTTACAACAACAATTTGACTTTCTCTAGTAAAGTTAAAGAAACACATACCCTACGACCAAGCAATTCAATACTCTGGTACCCAATAGAAATGTGTGCACATGTCTACCAAAGAGATATGTACATAAATCTTCTTGGAAGTACAATACTATTTGTGATCTCTCCAAATTGGAAACAACCCAAATATGGTATTGATAGTGGATTGGATTGGATAAATATGTAATGTAATATAATTACACAATTGAATGATATACAACAATGAAAATGAACACACCACATGTACACTCATCATTATGTATGAATCTCACAAACATAATGAGTAAAATAAGCTAGATATGAAAGAACATAATGTGTTATTCCATTTGTAGAAAGTTTGAAAAAAAACAGGCAAGACTAAACTACAGTGTTTTAAGAGTATATGCCTAGGAAAGTCAAGAAAATGGTTACCTTTGGGAGAACAAAGGAAATAGTGATTAAGAGAGAACTGCTGATAATTTTCTTTCTCTTGAGCTAAGTAGTGGTTACATGGGTGTTTGCTTTGTGATAATTTACTAAACTATACATTTTTGTATTGTGTACTTTGATGATTGAGAGTTAAATTTCACAACAAAAAAGGTTTTAAACAGAGAGAAAAAAGAGCGGAATTTTTTTATTCCTCCATTCAATTCCACAGGAGCAAAAAAGTATAGAGTGCTTATGTGTTAAGCTTGGTGCTCATTTTATGAAGCCAGGGGGCAATGGGATACAAAGATGAATGCCATGATTCCTGTTCTCAAGATGCTTACAATCTTATGGGGATGAGAGATATATAAAGTATTACAAGTTGGGATTAAATAAGCAATAAGTGAAGATATTGTTGTGCTATTTGCACTATTGGGTTCCAACACAATGTTACATTATTTAGAAACTAGAGGCCTGGTGCACAAATTCGTCCCTCAGCCTGGCCTGCGGGATCGGGCCAAAACCAGCTCTCTGGCATTCTCTGAAGGGTCCTGGATTGCAAGAGGGTGCAGGCCTGGCCAAGGGACCCCACTGGTGCAAGATCAGGGCCGGGGAAAGACATGGAAGGTTGGCCATTCCGGGAAGGACCGCAGGAGGGCTCCAGGGCTTCTCCAGCATGTCTGGCTCAGTCTCGATTGGCTGGACCCCAGTAGCAAGTTAACCTACCAGTCAGAGCATCTGCCCTCAGGTGGTCAGTGCATGTCATAGTGAGCGGTTGAGTGGTTTAGCATATCATTAGCATATTACACTTTGATTGGTTGAATGGCCGACCGGTCAACCAGACACTTAGCATATTAGGCTTTTATTATATAGGATTGTGTTATAAAAGTGAATGTCTCCATAGGAAGAACTGAGATATAATAAAGAAAAATAATAGTTCCTTTTTCTTCAGTAATTTCAGCAATAAAGATGTTTTTGTTATTATAGCCTAAAAATAACAGATTGGGTCAGGGCTCCTCAAACTACAGCCTGCGGGCCACATGTGGCCCGCCGAGGACATTTATCCAGCCCTCTGGGTGCTGCTTCCTGTCCTGCTTAGCAGCTGACTCATCCCAGGCCCACAGTGCGCATAGGAATTTGTTCATAGTTTTTTTTTAAACTATAGTCCAGCCCTCCAACGGTCTGAGGGACAGTGAACTGGCCCCCTGTTTAAAAAGTTTGAGGACCCCTGGATTGGGTGATCAATCAGACAAAAACAAGCCTGAACCCTTCTCATGATCCTTTAACTTCACACTCCAGAACTTTTTCATTTCTATTACCAACTTTGGCCCTAAAGTTTTCCAAGCACTTATACTGCAGAAAGATAATTTTTAAAATCATATTAAATATATTATCCTTGACTTTTGCATAAGTCACAGTCTTTATTTCCTTTATTTTCCTTGCTCTCACAATATTATCATTAACTTAGCACTTCTTACAAACATTATTATTACTTTTATTACCCATTGTAAGAAACATGCCTCTGATTTATCTTCATAGAAAAGAAACAGCATGTGGGCAGGCCATTACTGAATTTCTCCAGAGAATGTGGGGGTGGGGAGAAAGAATGAGAGTTGTACATGTGGCTGACAGCACATGTCCTAGGAAGACTCCCCTAAACAAAGGGAGGTGGAGGCAACTAGAGAAGGCCTCAGTCCATTTTTTAAAATAACCCAATGGGAGGCAACAAGACCTAGGCGACCTATTAGGAAACTAGAGGCCTGGCGCACAAAATTCATGCACGGGTAGGGTCCCTAGGCCTGGCTGGCGATCAGGGCTGATTGGGGCCTTCCAGCTGCCAGCCAGGCCCTTCCTTCCTCAGCTGCCAGCTGCTGGCTGGGGCCTTCCTTCATTCCGAGCCAACCCCTGGTGGTCAGTGCACATCATAGTGAGTGGTTGAACTCCCAGTCAGTCGAACTCCCGAGGGGACACTTTGCATATTAGCCTTATATATATATAGATTAGAGGCCCAGTGCATAACATTTGTGCACTGGGGGAAGGTCCCTCAGCCCGGCCTGTGCCCTCTTGCAGTCTGAGACCCCTCAGGGGATGTCCAGTTGCCAGCTTAGTCCCACCTAAGCCGGCAGTCAGACATCCCCTGAGGGGTCCTTAGAGCTGCTGCAGAGATGGGAGAGGCTCCCACCACCACTACTGCACTCACCAGCCATGAGCCTAGCTTCTGGCTAAGTGGCATTCCCCCTGTGGGAGCACACTGACCACCAGGGGGCAGCTCCTGTGTTGAGTGTCTGCTCCCTAGTGGTCAGTGCACATCAAAGCAACCAGTCGTTCTGCTGTTTGTTCAATTTGCATATTAGGGTTTTATTATCATATATTATAAAAGGGTAATATGCAAATTGATCTCAATGGCGGAATGACCAGAATGACCACTCGACCAGTCACTGTGATGCACACTGACCACCTCTCCGTCCCCCCCAGCTGGCAGGCTCCCATCGCCCGATGGCGAACGGGGAACCAGGGGTGGGTGGCAGGGGATGCGGGTGCTGCCTGGCCAAGCCCCCCACCCCACTGGTCGCCCCACACACAGAGGGTGACCCACGGCAGGGGCGGGGCTGGTGAGTGGGTGGGAACAGCCAACCTCTTGGTCCCTCCCCCAGCTGGCAGGTTCCAATCGCCCAATGGTGAACAGGAACCAGGGGTGGGTGGTGGCAGGGGGTGGGGCCGGCTGCTAACATCTGGGGAAGATAGCTCTAATTGCAGACCAGTCCTAGGGACGTACCTGCGCACGAATTTCGTACGCCAAGCCTCTAGTATAGGATAGGTGACCAAATAGTCCTCAGCCAATGAGGAACTGGAGGAGGTCTAAGTAAATAGGCTATGTCTCTTGCCCCATGTGTGATCCTGTAAAATGGGCGCCCACTCTTGAGAGTGTTATTAAAAGTTTCATTTTCACCCTGCTTCTGTTTCCTACTCTGTCATCTAAAATTTGGACAGGTGAGCCATTTCTCATACTATTAACACAAAAGTGAAATACGTTGCAAAACAAAGTCCAGCCCAGTTCACAAACCAGAGGCCAACTCTGCTGCCAGCCATTTTTTCAGCTTATGTTCCTACTGCAACAAGCAGAAGCAGTTCTGAATCACAGATGTGTTATAGAACCTAGGCACTGCAGTTCGTGTTTCCTATGTGTTTAATTATATTCAGTTTGCAACATGGAAACCCACTGTAGGTGAAATGCCTACATATGTAAAAATCCTATAGAAACATAGAGAGGGAAATGTTTAATTCCTTCTTGAAGGGAAATTGAAATTCAGGGAAGGCTTCACATTTGGTCTGAGTTTTGAGTAAAGAGAAGCATGTCCGTGGATGTAGAAGAGGGTGAGGCGCCTCAAAGTCAGGACGCAGTGTAAATAAAGGCAGGAAACATTTCTGTGAAAGTCCAGGGACCAGAAATTAAAGTGTCATGGTTGGAACACGGTGTTTTTGAAAGCCAGTTTTAAAATCTTTTAAAGATAATACAAATGCACATCCATCTCGTTGTGTAGAACCAGTATCGTATTTTCTGAGAATAGATGTTAATACTCCTCAGTCACTTCTAAATACAATGTGTTTAGATTATTTCCACTCCTGTTAATCTCATTCATTTTCCTCCCATTAGCCCTTTCACCCCCTTTATTAGAATGATATACTTCACAAAAGGCAGTGGCAGTCTCTGATAAAAATATGTAACCAGGGACAAGCTTTAGTCTGATTTGGCAGCCTGAACACTGAATCTGAAGCAGGCTACCTGGGTCCTGGTCCTGGCACATCCTTCAAAGAGCTCCATGAACTTTCAGCAATGGAGAGCCATGGTAGCAGTAAGATTGGGAAAGTTCTGAAACCTAATGAAACACAACAAGGCTTAGGCAGGTAAAGAGTAGAAACAAAATAAAAATGAGCTGTGAGCATTCCCTTTCCTCTTGGTGATCCCCTCACTGTCCTGCTATCTAATTCTATGGTAGTGGTCATTTTATAGCCTTCCCATGGTACAAGGTTTATCAATGGCTCAAGTATAATATTAAAAAGGCTGGCTCAAAGTGTGAGAGACCTAAACTTAGAAAGACAGTATTTAATTACTTCTTCCTTGGGATGAGTTCCTTTTAAGAGACAATCTCTCCTTGAAATTTGGCTTCTACTGTACCTCCAATCCTCCCATCTCACCCCCGATTTACTAAAATAAGGTCTGGTTTTGATGGTTAATTATATGAGATCATTTTTCAAGAGGAATGTTAGCTTGGTTAGACCCTACCAGAAAAAATAAGCAGTAGTTCCTTTTATGACCTCACTCTCCCTTATTTGCATTCTAACATGTTTTCATGAATTAGAAATAAAGGGGTGACATTGCAGCTTGTGCTAGGAATTACAGACAACCCTAGAAGAGTGTCACATCAGTGATTATCATCCTGTGTGTCATAGAACAAAAAAGGCTGAGAACAGCCCTGGATGGTGTTGCTAAATGGTTAGAACATCAGCCCATGTACCAAAAAGTCTTAGATGGGATTCCTGGTCAAGTTTATGTACCTAAGTTGTAGATTCAACCCCTGTCCCTGGTCAGGCACGTGCGGGAGGCAACCAATCTAAATGCCCATATAATAAATGTGTGTGTGTGTGTGTCAATTGACATGTCTCTCTCACATTGATGCTTCTCTCTTTCTCTCTCCCTTTCTCTCTCCCTTTCACTCTCTCTAAAAATCAAAGGAAAAAAATATCCTCAGGTGAGGATTAACAAAACAAAATAAAACAAAAAGCCTGACAACTATTGGCTTATTAGAAATTTAAACAATGTCTTAAATAAAACATAATTAGAAAGGTAAAGCAGCTACTGTAAAGAATATACATTGTAATCAACGTTCAATAGTTTTATATGACCTGCTTTTAGAATTCCTATTACTGTTCTCTTCTATTAGAAAAGATATGATTTAAAGTAATCCAACCTGTGGAATTTGGAGCTTTATTTTGGTCACCATGTACACTGTCAGTTCAGTTTGTCTACATTTCCACGTATGATCCATCCATTAGGTCAGTCTTAAATTTCAGGATTTTGACTACTCATTTAGAGTATAAATCATTTTGCCTCCAGGTCTATATTATGAATTAGATAAACTGTCCTAATACACAAAATATGGGAAAATGTCCAGGTGTCAGGATCTGTATTTGATGTTTATAAAGTCTCAAATGATTGTTGTCAAGAAAAGGTTACATTTGACCCAAAGAGAAATTTGCTCATGGAATGAAGTTAAGAACAGAGGTAACTATAGCAGCATTTCCCCGTTGTACACTCTGAAGGATATTAATTCCAAGGAAGTCAGCAAGCGTTATGGGGCGGGGGTGGGGGGCGGAGTGTGTGTGTGTGTGTGTGTGTGTGTGTGTGTGTGTGTGTGTGTGTGTTTAAAACTAAGACCCAAATTAATTAATAGTTTCAGTAAGTGAAAAATGTCAGCTCTCCAAAGGCAGGCATCAGTTAACACGAGCATTCTCTTGCTTTCATATTACAGTGTTTTACATAAATGTTAAAGGCATGCCTTAAAATTAAGTACCTATTGCATTTTGAAGTTATTTATTACATGTTCTTACAAGCTAATGTCTTTTTAAAGAATGACACTTTGTAAAGCATTTTTTGTACTTGCTCAATAGACACTTACCTGGCCACTCAGTAAAGCTAGCAATAAAACGACTGGTGTGCAATGTGTTTAAGGTGGTTTTCAACAAGGTTGCCTTATATTTTATTCAAGATGGCAGTGAGTAATCACTGGATATAATCTGTGCTGGTTTATTAGCCATTTGCTCCTGGTGATCTTGCTCCTAGAATTTTGTCAAAGTTTCAGGCAGACTGGAGATTGACCCCACCCTTTCCTTAAGACATGACATAGTTACTACTCTTTGTCTCCCAGGTGACCTGCCTTCTTTTCCTTTAATCAAGTTTGGTAGTGAAGACAGCCAATGACAATTTTTTCCTTATCATTTGGGACACTAAAAGGTAGGCTTCCTTTCTTCTTTACTAGAAATATTATAACATCGTAAGCATGCAAATATTTTTGTAACATTATAGTACATCTGATACGTTCTTTCCTTTCCTCTGATATAATGTATATGGGTTATTTGTAGAAAGAGAACAACCGCACTGGCCAGTAAGCTCACCGGTTAGAGTGTTGGCCCCCACACCAAAGGGTTGCCGGTATGATTCCTGGTCAAGGGCACATACTTGGGTTGCATATTAGATCCCAGTCCAGGTCAGGGCATGTGTGGGAGGCAGCCAATTAATGTGTCTCTCTCATATCGATGTTTCTCTCTCTTCCCTCTCTCTCTGTCTCCTTTTTTTTTTTTAATTTTTATTGATTTCAGAGAGGAAGGGAGAGGGAGAGAGAGATAGAACATCAATAATGAGAGAGAATCATTGATTGGCTGCCTCCTGCAGCCAATGTGGATTGAACTGCAACCCAGGCATGTGCCCAGACAGGGAATCAAACTGTGACCTCCTGGTTCATGGGTTGATGCTCAACTACAGAGCCACACTGACCAGGCTCTCTCTCTCTCTCTCTGCTCCCCCCCTTTCCTCCCTTCCATTGTAAAAATCATCAATGGAAAAAATATTCTTGGGTGAGGATTAACAACAACAACAACAATAAAAACAACCTAAGTCTAAGCTAATATAGTATTTGCCCAACTTAATTCTCCAAGTGACAGTTTGTGATATCCAGATATTCACAGGCATGTGGCTACAGTCTCAGCCTGCTTTTTCCCACATATGCAAAGTTAATAAGTTTCATTGTACATAAATGTTAATAGAAGCATCCTATATAATAAAAGGGTAATATGCAAATCAACTGAAGGACAAAACAACTGGTCGCTGTGACACACACTGACAGCCAGGGGGAAGATACTCAACCCCAGAGCTGCCCCCTGGTAGTCAGTGTGCTCCCACATGGGGAGCGCTGCTCAGCCAGAAGCCCTGAGCTGGACTCACGGCTGGCGAGTACAGCAGCAGTGGTGGGAGCCTCTCCCTCCTCGAGGCAGAGCTAAGGATGTCCAACTGATGGCTTAGGCCCCTAAGCCATCAGTCAGACGTCCCCCAAGGGATCCCAGACTGTGAGAGGGCACAGGCTGGCATGAGGGATCCCAGACTGTGAGAGGGCACAGGCTGGGATGAGGGATCCACACACGCACTACCCCCCCCCCCCACCGCCCCGGCCCTAGTGCTCGAATCTCATGCACCGGGCCTCTAGTTATTCCTGATAGCCAAAAATGGAAACAATCTAAATGCCCATCAACTGATAATATAAACAAACTATGTTATATCCATACAGTGGAATATTATTCAGCAGTAGAAAGTAATGAAGTTCTGACACTACATGCTACAGACATGGATGAATCTCAAGCACACTATGCTAAGTGAAAGAAGACAGCCACAAAAGACTATATATTGTATGAATCCATTTCTATGAAATGTCCAGAGTAGGAAAATCTATAGAGAAAGAAGGTAGGCCTAGAAAGTAGGGAGAATGGGGAGTGACTGCTTGTGGGTTTCTTTTTCAGATCATGATAATGATCTAAAGTTATAGTAGTGATGGTTGCAGAACTCTGTAAATATACTAAAAATCGCTAATTATGCACTTTAAATAGATGAACTCTATGGTATGTAAATCATATCTCAATAAAGTGATTACAGCCCTAACCGGTTTGGCTCAGTGGATAGAGCGTCAGTCTGCGATTGAAGGGTCCCAGGTTCGATTCCAGTCAAGGGCATGTAACTTAGTTGTGGGCACATCCCCAATAGGGGGTGTGCAGGAGGCAGCTAATCGATGTTTCTAATTCTATCCCTCTCCCTTCCTCTCTGTAAAAAAATCAATAAAATATATTTTTTAAAAAATTAAGTGATTACAAAGTTAATAAGTTTCTTTATTCTAGAACTTCTCAGAGCCTCTAATATTTTAATGTAATAGTAAATCTTTAAGCAGAAAATGAAGTACATCATAAAATTATTTGCTCCATGGAACAAAACCACCACTCACGTGTTTTATGAACATCCCATAGAAATGGTGTTTCTACATATCCATTTAGAAAAATTCAACGATTTCTGTCTCTCACTCTCCCTTGCTCTTTGAAATCAATAAAAAAAAATATTTTTAATAAATCTTTATTCAGATTATTACAATTGTTTCTCCTTTTTCCCCCCACAGCTCCCCTCCACCCGGTTCCCACCCCACCTTCTGCCCTTACCTCCCCCACACTGTCCTCATCCATAGGTGTATGATTTTTGTCCAGTCTCTTCCTGCATCCCCCATACCCCTTTCCCCCTGAGAATTATCAGTCCACTCCCTTTCTATGCCCCTGATTCTATTATATTCACCAGTTTATTCTATTCATCAGATTTTTTATTCACTTGATTTTTAGGTTCACTTGTTGATAGATATGTATTTGTTGTTCATATTTTTTATCTTTAGTTTTGTCTTCTTCCTCTTCTTGAAGAATACCTTTCAGCATTTCATATAATACTGGTTTGGTGGTGATGAACTCCTTTAGCTTTTTCTTATCTCTGAAGCTCTTTATCTGCCCTTCAATTCTGAATGAGAGCTTTGCTGGGTAGAGTAATCTTGGTTGTAGGTTCTTGCTATTCATCACTTTGAAAATTTCTTGCCACTCCCTTGTGGCCTGCATAGTTTCTGTTGAGAAATCAACTGAAAATTGTATGGGTGCTCCCTTTTAGGTAATTATCTGTTTTTCTCTTGCTGCTTTTAATATTCTCTCTTTGTCTTTTGCTCTTGGCATTTTAATTATGATGTGTCTTGGTGTGGTCCTCTTTGAGTTCCTTTTGTTTGGGGTTCTGTGTGCTTCCTGGACTTGTAAGTCTATTTCTTTCACCAGGTGGGGGAAGTTTTCGGTCATTATTTCTTCAAATAGGTTTTCAGTATCTTGCTCTCTGTCTTCTTCTGGCACCCCATAATTCTGATGTTGGTACGCTTGAAGTTGTTCCAAAGGCTCCTTACACTATCTTCAAGTTTTTGGATTTTTTTTTTTTTTTGCTTTTTGCTTTTTCGGTTGAGTGTTTTTTGCTTCTTTGTATTTCATTCTGTGACTTGATTCTTGCATTCCTCTAGTCTGTTGTTGGGTCTCTGTATAATATTTTTTATTTCAGTCAGTGTATGTTTAATTTCTAGTTGGTTCTTTTTCATATCTTCGAGGGTCTCCTTATATTTATCGGCCTTTTCTAGGATATTCTTGAAAAGTCTTATAACTATGGTTTTGAATTCTATATCCAGTCGTTTGTTTTCCTCCATTTCTTTTGTCTGTGATCTGTTTCTTTGTCGCTGCATTTTCACTGCTTCCCTGAGTTGGTAGGGTAGCTTTGTGTGCTAGGTTTCCTATATGGCCCAATAGATCAGCCTCCCCAGTTAACCTGAGGTGGACACTCTTGGTGCACCCCTTTGTGGACTGTGTGTATAGACAGCCTTGTTGTAGTTAAGTCTTGATTGTTGTTGGTATCACTGAGAGGAATTGACATCCAGGCCAGTTGGCTGTGAGGATCAGCTGTGTCTATGCTGGGAGAAGTTCGGTGCTGGAGACAGCCTTATAGGATTAGATTTGCCAAATTGCAAAAGCCTCCGTGTTCAGCTTGGATGGGGTGGAGTCTCAGGGGAGAGCAAACAGTCTTGGCTTCCTGTCAGCCCTGCCCTTGTGCATGCACCTCCAGACCTCTGCCTTCCCCGGCTCCCGAGCTTCCACCCGAGAGTCCAGATTCCCCCTGTAAGAGCATGGGTCCCCAGGGGCTCGCCTGGAACTGAGGTTCAGTGTAGTCAGAACTGGGGTTCAGTGCATTCAGAATCTTCTGACACTCTTCTGCTAGGGAAAACCTGTGGCAACCTGCCCAGTGTTTGTGCACACTCGTGCATGTTCCTCCAGAACCCTGCCTGCTGGGGATCCCCCAGATCTCCGAGTCTCCGAGTGCCTTTCTCTCTACCTGACAGTCCAGACTCCCCCAGTATGAGCCTGGGTCCATGGGGTTTCACCCGGAACTGGGGTTCAGTGCAGTCAGGGACTTCCTTCCCCCTCCAGCCAGAGAAAGTCAGCCAGGCTTTCAGCCGCCCTTCCTCTCTGCGTGCACAAAGACCCTTTGCTGTACCTCAACCCTTTGCCGTTCCTCCAATTCTCCATGAGCTTTTCTCTTTCCTTCTAGTTGTAGAATTTCCACTCAGCCAGCTTTCCTGTGGTTCTGGATGGTGTCCGTCCTGTCTTTTAGTTGTAGTTTTGAAATTGTTGTGTGAGGCAGCAGTTTAGGTGCTTAACTATGCCACCATCTTGGTTTCTCCCAATAAAAAATATTTTTTAAAAATGTCTTTACAGGACAATTCAGCAATACAGATCAGCAGCCTTAAAAATATTCTCTTTTTTGCCAAATACTTACACGTTTTAGAACTTATCCTGGTAAATCCCTTAGGAATAGAAACAAACTATCATCCTATCTAATAAAAGAGTAATATGCAAATAGACCATACCTCCACTACTCCCATAAGCCACGCCCACCAGCCAATCATGAGCGAGTATGCAAATTAACCCAACCAAGATGGTTGTGGCCACAGAGAGAGCAGGAGGCTTGAGTTGCCCCTGGCGATGGAGGAAGCCAAGCTTTCCACGTGCCCTGGCCTGCCTTGGCATCCACTCAAGGCTACAAAGTTTCAATTATAGAAGGTAAATAAATCCCAGATACCAGGTCCTCCCCTTGGGTCACTGGGGGGTGTGGCTGGCCTGCAAACCACCACAGGCCCCTTACCCAGGCTGCCCCATGCCCCAAGGGAACCTCCACCCTGATCCAGGACACCCTTCTGGGCAAACCAGCAGGCCCCCACTTGTGCACCAGGCCTCTATCCTATCTAATCCTATCTAATAAAAGAATAATATGAAAATTGACCATCACTCCAACGCACAAGATGGCTGTCCCCATGTGGTCAAAGATGACTGCCCCCACATGGACACAAGATGGCCACCACAAGATGCCTGCAGGGGAGAGCAGTTAGGAAGAACCAGACCTGCAAGGGAGGGCAGTTGGGGGCAATCAAGCCTGCAGGGGAGGGCAGTTAGGGGTGACCAGGCCTGCAGGGGAGGGCAGTTAGGGCCAAAGAGGCTGGCAGGGAAGCAGTTAGTCATTAATCAGGCTGGCAGGCAGAAGTGGTTAGGGGCAATCAGGAAAGCAGGCAGGTGAGCAGTTGGGAGCCAGCAGTCCTGGATTATGAGAGGGATGTCCGACTGCCTATTTAGGCCCAATCCAGGTAGGGGCCTAGATTGGAGAGGGTGCAGGCTGGGCTGAGGGACACCCCCCATGCATGAATTTCATGCACCTGGCCTCTAGTTTATGAATATTCACCCAGGATTATACATTGTTTAAAATTAATAAAACCACATAAATTACCAGCAATATGATATTTTTTAATTTCTTTATTGAGTAAGGTATTACATATGTGTCCTCATCCCTCTATTAACCCCCTAACCACCCCCCACTCATGCCCTCACCCCCCTGGTGTTAGTGTCCATTGGTTAGGCTTATATTCATGCATACAAGTCCTTTGGTTGATCTCTCTTCCTTGCCCCCACCCTCCCCTACCTTCCCTCTGAGGTGTGGCAGTCTGCTTGATGCTTCTCTGCCTCTGGATCTGTCCCTGTTCATCAGTTTATGTTGTTCATGATATTCCACAAATGAGTGAGATCATATGGTATTTGTCTTTTTCTGACTGGCTTATTTCACTTAGCATAATGCTCTCCAGTTCCATCCATGCTGTTGCAAATGGTAAGAATTCCTTCCTTTTTACTGCAGTGTAGTATTCCATTGTGTAGATGTACCACAGTTTTGTAATCCACTCATCTGCTGATGGGCACTTAGGCTGTTTCCAAATCTTAGCTATGGTAGATTGTGCTGCTGTGAACATAGGGTGCATATATCCTTTCTGATTGATGTTTCTAGTTTCTTGGGATATATTCCTAGAAGTGGGATCACTGGGTCAAATGGGAGCTCCATTTTTAGTTTTTTGAGGAAACTCCATTCTGTTCTCCACAGTGGCAGCACCAGTCTGCATTCCCACCAGCAGTGCAAATGAGTTCCTTTTTCTCCGCATCCTCTCCAGCACTTGTCATTTGTTGATTTGTTGAGGATAGCCATTCTGACAGGTGTGAGATGATACCGCATTGTTGTTTTGATTTGCATCTCTAGGATAATTAGTAACTTTCAGCATGTTTTCATATGTCTCTTAGCCTTCCTTCTGTCCTCCTTCGAAAAGTGTCTATTTAGGTCCGTTGCCCATTTTTTGATTGGGTTGTTTATCTTCCTTTAGTTAGTTGTATGAGTTCCCTGTAATTGTTGGAGATTAAACCCTTATCGGTGATGACATTGGCAAATATGTTCTCCCATGCAGTGGGCTTTCCAGTTTCCAAAATTAAAAACTCTTTGCTTCTTGGTGAGCCTGGCTAGAGGTTCATCAATCTTGTTCATCCTTTCAAAGAACCAGCTCTTGGTTTCATTGATCATTTGTATTGTTTTTTTGGTCTCTGTGTCATTTATTTCTGCTCTGATCTTCATTATCTCCTTCCTTCTGCTCACTCTGGGCTTTTCTTGTTGCTCTGTTTCTAATTCTTTGAGTTGTAGCATTAGATGATTCACTACCATTTTTTTCTTGTTTTTTGAGGTAGCCTTGTAGAGCTATAAACTTCCCTCTCAGGACTGCTTTCATTGTGTCCCATAGGTTTTGGATTGTTGTGTTTTTGTTGTCATTAGTTTCCAGGAAGCTTTTAATTTCTTCTTTGATCTCTTTGGTAACCCAGTCATTATTTAATAGCATGCTATTCAGCTTCCAAGTGTTTGAGATTTTTGAATTGTTTTTATTGTAGTTTATTTCTAATATTATGCCATTGTAGTCTGAGAAGATGCTTGGTATGATTTCAATATTGTTGAATTTGGGGAGACTTCGCTTGTGACCCAATATGTGGTCTATTTTTGAAAATGTCCCACGTGCACTTGAGAAGAATGTATATTCGTGGCTTTGGGGTGAAATATTCTGAAGATGTCAGTTAAGTCCATCTCATATAGTGAATCATTTAGGACTGCTGTGTCTTTGCTGATTTTTTGTATAGAGGATTTATCCAGTGATGTCAGTGATATATTAAAGTCCCCTACTATGATTGTATTATTGTCGATCTCTCCCTTGATATCTTCCAGGAGTTTTTTGTGTGTTTGGGTGTTCCTGTGTTGGGTGCATATATGTTTATCAGGGTTATATCCTCTTGGTGTATTGGTCCCTTTAGCATTATGAAGTGCCCTTCCTTATCTCTTATTATGGCACTTAATTTGAGGTCTATTTTGTCAGATATAAGTGTTGCTACCCCAGCTTTTTTTTTCATTTCCATTTGCCTGAAAGATGTTTTTCCATCCCTTCACTTTCAATTTGTGTGAGTCTCTTGTTCTGAGGTGGGTCTCTTGTAGACAGCATATATATGGGTTGTGTTTTTTTATTCATTCAGCCACTCAGTATCTTTTGATTGGAGCATTTAGTCCATTTACATTTAAAGTTATTACTGAAAGGTATTTGTTTGTAGTCATATCTATTTTTGTGTCTGTGTTCCTTCTTACCTGTTTATTTCTTCTTTTTACAGTATTCCCTTTAGCATTTCTTGCATTGCTGGTTTGGTGGTAATAAACTCCCTTAGCCTTTTTTTGTCCACAAAGCTCCTGATTTCCCCTTCAATTTTGATTGATAGTCTTGCTGGATAGAGTATTCTTGGATTCAGTCCTTTGCTTTGCAACACTTTGTATACCTCCTTCCATTCCCTTCTAGCTTGATGTGTTTCTGTTGAGAAATCATTTGATAATCTGATGGGGGTTCCTTTGTAGGTAACTCTCTCTCTCTCCCTTGCCACCTTTAAGATTTTCTCTTTGTCATTGATATTTGCCATTGAAATTATGATGTGTCTTGGTGTGGGTCTTTTGGGGTTTATCCTGCTTGGGACTCTCTGTACTTGTGTAACTTTTTTCTTCCCCATATCCGGGAAGTTTTCTGTCATTATTTCTTCAAATAGATTTTCTAATCCTTGCTGCTCTTCTTGTCCTTCTGGCAGCCTTATTATATGTATGTTACTTCGTTTCATGATGTCCCAAAGCTCCCTTAGGCTTTCCTCCTGCTTTTTAATTTTTTCTCCAATTGCTGTTCAGATTGAGCTTATTTCTGTATCTGATCTTCTAACTCACTAATTCGGTCCTCTGCTTCTTCTGGTCTACTGTTGGAACTTTCCATGGTGTTTTTTATTATAGCTATATCACTTTTCATTTCTTCCTGATTCTTGCATAGGTTGTTGATTTTTTTCATCTATTTGATGTATAAATTCCATAACCATTACTCTGAACACTTTTTCGGTCATGTTGCATGCTTCAATTTCACTAATTTCCTTTCTTGGTGACGCCTCATTTTCTTTCCTCTGGGGATTGTGTCGTCTCCCCATTCTGACTATCACCAGAAGGTTCAAACTTCGAGTTGCATGGACCTTGGCCGTGTGTCGTGGGAACTTCGCACCACCCGAGTGTCACTGAAGTGCTCCTACACTAGGACGTGTGGCTGCCATGGGTTGGTGGGAACCAGGCTTGCCCAGGGTCAGTGTTCCCAGAGTTCAGTGTGGTCTCGTGTGCGCACCTAGAATCAGGGACCCCACCTGCACCACGCTGTTGGTGTGTGCTGAAAATGAGTCCCGTAACGCGTGCCAGGAGTCAGAGTTTCCCTGTGTCTGTACCAAGAATCGAGTATCAGAGTCTCTGTTGCCTCATGCGGCTTCTCGCTGAGAATCAGGGTCCCCGTGTGTGCATGCACCAAGAATTGGAGTCACTGGCTCTTAGTGTGAATGCACTGTGAGTCAGGGATCCTAGGCCACATGGTAAGAAACAGAGTCAAGTCGGTGGTGCTCAGTGCTGCCTCTTACCGGGAGAATTTGGGTCCCGTCACCATGGGGGACGGGGTTGCACAATAGCTCTGTGGCGTGCCTGCGCTGAGGAAAACTGACTTCCGTGTGTGCTTGCCCAGAATCCAAGTCAGGTGGCACTGCCGCCCTGGGTGGGCTTCAGGTTTGGTCACCCAATTGCATTGCGGGGAGCAGATTCCAGTCTCTCACATTCCAGTAGCAGTGCTGCAGCCTGTGTGCGCTCTCTCCAGCTCAAATTCCACGTAAGGGTGCTGTGGCTTGAGCGAGGGGCGGGTCTATCAGTTACTATGGCACTATCTGCAAGCCTGCAGTGAGGGGGATAGGCTCTTTGACTCACAGAAATCTGCTGCCAGGAAGTCTGGATTCTCGTTGTCTGTTGGTCTGAAGCTGTGGTCGCAGTTCTCTGTCCCCAGTGGTTGCAGGGTCCTGGTTTGCATCTGAGACACAATTGGGTGTTGCTGAGGGCAGGATCCTACTCTCAAGCAGCTCTGTTTCTCAAGATGGTGTGGTCTCCATGCCCGCACCGGCCACTCAGAAGTGTCTGCTTTGTGCATGGGACACCGCCATCTAAGACTGCCCGGTTTGGCAGCCCCTTGGAGGACCTGCAGAATCTAACTGTCCCTAGCTCATACACACACACCACACACGTCTACACTCGCCTCTATGGGTTACTCACTCTCTCACACTCTCTCCCTCCCTACCTTCCCGCCGGTCACCATCTTCCCTTCCAATATGATATTTTTTATTCTATGGCATATATGTAAGTTGATTTGCAAGTAGTAGTCTTTAAAACAATGGCACTGTGTAATCTATATATATATATATATATATATATATATATATATATATATAAAAACCTAAGAGACTATCTGACCATCCAACCGGTAGCTATGATGCGCACTGACCACCAGGGGGCAGACACTCAACGCGGTAGCTGCCGAGCTGTGGTGACTTAGCAGCTGCGGTTCTCAGGTGACACACCCAGAACCAGAGAGGAGGGAGCCCAATTCTGGGATGCATCACCCGAGAACCGCCCTCTTGCAATCCAGGACTCCTCGGGGGATGCCAGAGAACCAGTTTCAGCCTGATCCCTCAGGCCAGGCCAAGGGACCCCACCAGTGCACAAGTCTGTGCACCAGGCTTCTAGTATTTAATAACATGGGAAATGTTTACAATAAATTGGTAATACTAAATATATGATTTTTTAAAGGAAAAACTCTAAGCTAGTATTTATAGACAATCTTTAAAGAAGTTCGAAGCAAGAGGTAAATCCTTGTTAATTCTTAGTGTTTTGAGGAATAGTTCAGTGGATTTAGGTAAAATGGGTCAGATAAGACTGTAGCTAAGACATATATTCTTTTTTTTTTTTCTTAATTAAATCTTTATTGTTCAGATTATTACAGGTGTTCCACTTTTTTTCCCCCCATAGCTCCCCTCCACCTGATTCCCCACCCCACCCCATGCCCTTACCCCCCGCCACTGTCTTCATCCATAGGAGTAAGATTTTTGTCCAATCTCTTCCCGCAACCCTCACACTTGCTTCCCCTGAGAATCGTCAGTCCACTCCCTTTCTATGTCCCTGATTCTATTATATTCACCAGTCCATTCTGTTCTTCAGATTTTTTATTCACTTGATTTTTAGATTCACTTGTTGGTAGGTATGTATTTGATGTCATTTTGTTGTTCATAATTTTTATCTTTACCTTTTTCTTCTTCTTCTTCTTCTTAAAGAATACCCTTCAGCATTTCATGTAATCCTGGTTTGGTGGCGATGAACTCCTTTAGCTTTTTCTTGTCTGTGAAGCTCTTTATCTGACCTTCAACTCTGAATGATAGCTTTGCTGGGTAGAGTAATCTTGGTTGTAGGTTCTTGCTGTTCATCACTTTGAATATTTCTTGGCACTCCCTTCTGGCCTGCATAGTTTCTGCCGAGAAATCAGCTGACAGTCGTATGGGTACTCCCTTGTAGGTAATTAACTGTTTTTGTCTTGCTGCTTTTAATATTCTCTCTTTGTCTTTTGCCCTTGGCATTTTAATTATGATGTGTCTTGGTGTGGTCCTCTTTGGGTTCCTCCTGTATGGGGTTCTGTGCGCTTCCTGAACTTGTAAGTCTATTTCTTTCACCAGGTAGGGAAAGTTTTCTGTCATTATTTCTTCTAATAGGTTTTCAATATTTTGCTCTCTCCCTTCTTCTGGCACCCCAAAAATTCGGATGTTGTTTCGCTTAAAGTTGTCCCAGAGGCTCCTTACATTATCTTCATATTTTTGGATTCTTTTTTCTTTTTGTTTTTCTGGTTGGATGTTTTTTGTTTTCACATATTTCAGATCTTTGGTTTGATTCTTGGAGTATGTTGATCTACAGTTGAGTTTCTGTATATTCTTTATTTCAGACAGTGTATGCTTCATTTCTGACTGGTCCTTTTCCATTTTTTTGGCATTCTCATTAAGGTCCTTGAAGGTCTCACTAAGCTCCTCAGAAGTGCCATCAAGTTTCTCGGCAGTTTTTAGAAGATTCTTGAGTAACCTTATAAATGTGATTCTGAACTCTATGTCATCCAGTAGTTTGCTTTCCTCCGTTTCTTTCATTCGTGACATGTTTCTTTGTTTCTGCATTTTGGCTTCTTCCCTGTGTTGATGGAGTGGCTTTGTGTGGTAGGTGACCTATAGGGGGCAGTAGCTCAGCCTCCCCAATCACCTGATGTGGATGCTCTTGGTACACCCCTTTGTGGGCTGAGTGCAAAGTCTTGGTGCAGTTAAGCCTGAATTGCTGTTGGTACGCTGGGAGGAATTGACCTCCAGGCCAATTAGCTGTGAGCACTCCCTGTGTCTATAATGGAAGAAGTGCTGCGCTTATGGGGCAGGACTTGTTTCAGTGGGGCTTTGGTGCTCACTGAGTCTGCCTCTTGAATGTGTCACTTATGGATGTGAGGAGTTGAAATCTGTTGTCTCACACTGACCACTAGGTACACTGGCTTCTGGATCTCCAATGGGGTGCAGGTCAGCTACTGTCTGAGGCCACTCAGCAGGAGCTACAGTGAGAGCTGCAGTTTTCTCCTCTTTGCTTGGGGTTTGGAGGTTTTGGAGCTGTCTGACCCGGGCTGCAAGTTTTCTAGGTTAAGCTGCAATAGGGCAGGCTTTCTTATGCTAATTGAGCTGTTTGGAGCTTGGGTGGGTTTGTAGGTTGTGTGGGGCGGGGTCTCAGGGCGTCACTAGGTTAGGGCGTGGCAAACAGCAATGGCTGCTAGTAAGCCCGCTCTGTGTCCCGACCGTGTCCTGGAATCCTGTGCCCCAGTGCCGTAGACAATTATTCCTGCGCGCAGCTCTGCTAGCAAGCCACTCTCACTGGCAGACAGTCCAGCTTCTCCCCGTAGGAGTTTGGGTCCCCCGCGTCTCCCCAGAGACTGGATTTCAGAGTAATCGGGGGCTTGTCTCCGTTCGGGTTGAAAAAAGCAACGCACCCAGTCGCCCGCCGGCAGCCCGGATCACGCGCCTCCGTACCTCAGCTTTTCAGCGCTCGTGCACGTCTCAATGCTCTTTTCTCTTTCCTTCTAGTTGTAGAACTTCCACTCAGCCAGCTTTCCCGTGGTGCTGGGTGATAGAAGTTTTATCTTTTAGTTGCAGTTTAAATTGTTGTCGGAGGCAGCAGTTTAGGTGTTTACCTATGCCGCCATCTTGGATTCCTCCCTAAGACATATATTCTAACAAGCAATGTTTCAAGTTATTAATTTTTAGAATTAATGTGTTCCCACCCAAAAATTATCCCCCAGTGGGAGAGGAAAAAGAGGAAAGGTAATGGAAAGAGGACTCCCGCTCCGAGCATGCTCAGGAGAGTTGGCCATCAGTCCTGCTCGAATAGGTCCTCTCTTGGGGAATAAAAGGCAGGCCTGTGTGTGAGGAGCGGTAGGCATGATGAACTTTGCCTTCCTGCCATTCCACCCCAAAACGTCAGTCAGCCACCTTATTATTTTCTGGAAGTGAAGAACAATCTAGACAGATGATTCCTCCAAAACTACTTCCCAGAGAAGGAAAATGTGTATCTCTTACGAGGTATAAGGCATGACATGATATTCAGTCAAGAAAATTGATTTTATCATGATAGAGGATAAAGCCTGGCTTAAGACGCAAGACCATTACATTCCTACACAGCTCTTACATAGAGTTAAGAGAGTAGAAAGAGCTGAGGTTGTCAGATAAAGATCTTCAAGTGGTGTGCAATTTTTTTTCTGCAACTAGAACATCTTCTGCAGTTATAGAAAAGACTAAAAGTTCATTTAGAAAGAAACTTCTGATAAGTCCTCCAGGGTTTCCTATTTCAGTGAAAGGCCCCTGAATGGATCCAGTTGCCAAAATTGAAAACTGTTTCCTTGGCTTTATCATTTCTTACCTGAATTATTGCAATAGTCTCCTAACTGGCCTTCCTGCCATCTGTAGACTTGTAGGCACAATCACACTTAGCTTGAAAATTCTTTCTGAATTGTGGATCTGATTATGTCACTCTTTCTTAAAAACTTTTGGTGGCTTCCTATTACTGCTGTGTAAAAATCCAGACCTTTTCGAACCTCTCCACAATCTGGTCCTCACTTATCTCTTTATCCTCATCACCTGCCACTTATTCTCTACTCTCTATACCCGGGGACCCAAATGGAGTGTACAAGAGCATCTGAGAGTGGGATAAGTATATTTGAACTCCTACAAACTGAAAAGCAGCAACAGAAACTAACTGTCATACATTGAGAGTCAGTGAGCCACCCCAAAGCTATGTTCAAGTGGAAGTTAGGAGGAAGCAAACACTCTGAGGAAGAAGGGAGTGTCAGGGAGACACAGAGAAAGGAGAGACAGAGTCATCAGAAGTAATAACTGGTTCCTAGACCTTGATTCCTGAAAGATTGACTTCTGGTTCCAGTTCTAACCTTTGTACATCCTTATAATACATCCTTCTTTTTCTTGAGACAATTAAATGAGCGTTATTTATATTTTTCAAGTGTCTTGTGAGGTTGGGTGTCTTTGTTCCATATAACAATAACAATCTACCTAAAATGCGTAATGTCCATCTAAAGGGATTGGTTAAATAAAGTACATCTTTGTATGCATTTACCAAAAGTGGATACGTAGTGCTACACTTTATTGGCATGGAAAGTTGCCTACAAGATATTAAGTGAAAAAGCAGATCATGCAATAGTGTGTTATGATATCCCATTTTTGTTTATATTTTATATGTGTATGTATATATATAGAAAAAGTCTGAAATGATCTATACTAAAGTGTTACCAATGGTTATACCTGTATGAATGGAATTATGAGCAATTTTCATGTTTTGTTTTCCTTTCCGATTCTCTAATTTCTGCTGCTGTTGTTCTGAGCAGGCATTACTTTCACAATCATGAAGGTAAACTATTAAATTATTTCAATTTCTAAAAGAAATAGGAAAATTCAGACTTTTAGGATTTTCCTAATATGTGGTAGAGTAAGGATGAGTAAACTACATCCAGGGGGAATAAATCATTTTTATTTATTCATCAGACATAATATATGCCAGCCACAACACTAGATGATAGAAGGATAAATGGGACAAAGTCTAAGGATCTCACAAGTTAACAGGACAACAAATATGTAAATAATAGCTATAATACATGTCTAATAAGTATAATATCAGACATGTAAGTTAGGTATAATAGAGACACAAGAAACAATTCAGAAAGACATTCAAATAAGATCATAAAGGATTTAGAAAATGAGAAAGGAGTGCATTCAAGGGAAGAGAAATAGAAGGCATGAAATAGCAGTGTGCTATAAAATGATCCAGTCACGTATCATTTCAAAGAAGTTATTTGGTTACAGAAATTAATAGGTTTTTCTTTAAATTCAAATAATTCTTGATATGGATTTTAAATAATCCTAACAATGCCCAAATGCCAAAAGAAAGAACATTGCGTATACCAATATAATGTTAATAAGGAAGTGCTCACAAATATGTTTCAAAACATATTAGTGTTTCAAAGTTACTATACTACCCTGGTGAAAAATGTGGTGTTTTGCAAACATTGGCTTCTGTTGTGTCTTGGGATGCCAGGTGTTTCTTCTCTAAGATACTGACAAATCCAAACATAGTACCTGAACAGGAGCAGTGAAGTGAATTCAATCCATTACCATGTTTACCTGATATATATCAGGGGATTGCGCTGCTAAAAAGAATACAAACAACATGCTGAAGCTAACAGATTTAGTGAAAAACTATGTAGCCTAAAAAAAAAAAAAAAAAAAAAAAAAGCTTTTAGCTTCTACTTAAAGACCAGACAATGAATAAAGGAGGGTCTGCTGAAAGGGCACTGTATAACACATGACTAGCTCTGTGTCTTCTGCCTGAACCTCAGAGGGGTTTACTGTGACACCAGCCTAGCAGCAGCAGAGATAGTTACACTGCACCAGGGAAGCAAAATAAATAAAATAAAGTTTTGGAAAATTACAGGATGATCATTTGAAACCAGCCCCCAAATAAAGTACTCCAACATTAAATGGGGCCACATTTATTTATTTTTTAGACAATAATCTATATGTTTTTAATCTTTATTATTCAGATTATTACAGATGTCCCTCTTTTTTCCCCCCATAGCTCCCCTCCACCTGGTTCCCACCCCACTCCATGCCCTCGCCATTCCACTGTCCACGTCCTTAAGTACTGCATACATGCATATAAGATCTTTGTCCAGTCTCTTCCCTCACCCCCCCCCACCCCTTTCCCAGAGAATTGTCAGTTCACTCCATTTCCATGCCCTTGATTCTATTACATTCACCAGTTTATTCTGTTCATCAGATTTTTTATTCACTTGATTTTTAGATTCACTTATTGATAGATACGTATTTGTTGTCATTTTGTTGTTCATAATTTTTTATCTTTACCTTTTTATTCTTCTTCCTTTTCTTAAAGAATACCCTTCAGCATTTCATGTAATCCTGATTTGGTGGTGATGAACTCCTTTAGCTTTTTCTTGTCTGTGAAGCTCTTTATCTGACCTTCAATTCTAAATGATAGCTTTGCTGGTTAGAGTAATCTTGATTGTAGGTTCTTGCTATTCATCACTTTGAATATTTCTTGCCACTCCCTTCTGGCCTGCACCGTTTCTGTTGAGAAATCAGCCAACAGTCATATGGGTACTCCCTTGTAGGTAACTGTTTTTCTCTTGCTGCTTTAAATTCTCTCTTTGTCTTTTGCCTTTGGCATTTTAATTATGATGTGTCTTGGTGTGGTCCTCTTTGGATTCCTCTTGTTTGGGGTTCTCTGTACTTCCTGGACTTGTAAGTCTATTTCTTTCACCAGGTAGGGGAAGTTTTCTGTCATTATTTCTTCAAGTAGGTTTATAATATTGTGCTCTCTCTCTTCTTCTGGCACCCCCATAATTCAGATGTTGATACGCTTGAAGTTGTTCCAAAGGCTCCTTACACTATCTTCATATTTTTGGATTCTTTTTTCTTTTTGCTCTTCTGGTTTGGTGCTTTTTGCTTCCTCATACTTCAAATCTTTGACTTGATTCTTGGGATCCTCTAGTCTACTGTTGAATTTCTGTATATTTTTCTTTATTTCAGTCAGTGTATGCTTCATTTCTGACTTTTCCTTTTCCTTTTTTTTTCATTCTCACTAAGATCCTTGAAGGTCTCACTAAGGTCCTCGGAGGTTTCTAGAAGATTCTTGAGTAACTTTATAACTGTGGTTTTGAACTCTATATCCAGTAGCTTGCTTTCTTCCTTTTCTTTCATTTGTGACATGTTTCTTTGTCTCTGCATTTTGGCTGCTTCCCTGAGTTTGTTTCTATGTATTGGGTAGCTGCTAAGTCTCCTTGAGTGTGGCTCAGCCTCCCCAGTCACCTGAGGTGGACAGTCTTGGTGCACCCCTTTGTGGGCTGAGTGCACAGTCTTGTTGAAGTTGAGCCTTGATTGCTGTTGGTATCACTGGGAGGAATTGACTTCCAGGCCAATTGGTTGTGGGGACCAGCTGTGTCTACAATGGAAGAACTGCTGTGCAGGAGACAGCCTTATGGGGCAGGTCTTGCTTTAGTGGTGCTTTGGTGCTCACTGAGTCTGCCCCTTGAGTGTGTCTCTTATGGATGTGAAGAGTTGTAATCTAGTATAGTCTCACACTGACCACTGGGTACACTGGTTCCTGGATCTCCAAGGAGATACAAGGTCAGCCACTGCTTGGGCCACCAGCAGGAGCTACAGAGAGATCTGCAGATTCCTCCTCTTGGTATGAGGTTTGGAAGTGCCCAGACCAGGTCCAGCTGTGAAGCAAGGCAGGCTGGTGCTGGTGCAGCCTTGGGCCTTCTTTTGATATATTTGGGCCTCCCTGACCCATCTGCTGCCTGTTTGACAGGTTTTAGGCTAAGAAAGGACAGACCATTCATATGCAAAAGCTGCTGGGCACAGCTTGGGTGGGGTTGTAAATTGGGTGGGAAGGTGTCTCAGGGAATCACCAGGGCAGAGCAATCAGCCCTGCACCAGGAAGGTCCCAGCACAGGAACAATGACCATTGTGAACACCTCTGTCTGAAAGAAAGCCACCCTCGTATTCCTGCCCCAGTGCCAGATAGCCCAGTTTCTCCCCGTATGTGTCTGGGTCCCCCCAAGTTTTGCCTGGCACTGGAGCCCAGAGCAAGTGGGAACTTGTATCTTCCTCCTGATTAAAAAAGCAGCATACCCAGGTGCCAGCCCATTCAGGGCCTCTGCACCTCCTACCAGTCTCAATGTGCTTTATTCTTAACCTCTCTAGTTGTAGTACTTCCACTCAGCCAGCTTTCCCACGGTCCTGGATGATAGTTGTTATGTATTTTAGTTGTAATTTTGATGTGGTTGTGGGAGGCAGCAAGTACCGGTATTTACCTATGCCACCATCTTGGTTCTCTCCCAAATGGGGCCACATTTAATTGGATCACTACAGAATAATGACTAGCAGAGAAAGCCACCAAGAGCTAGAAGATTAGATGAACTGCAGTGCAGGAAACAAAAAACAGGCAGAAACCTTGGGTTTTCTGCCAAGTCCAGAAAAACTACATTGCAGCAGACTATGCAGAGGTATGACCGTTTTTTCATTGACTGCCAAGAATCTAAGTCTGGTTTTTAAAAATTACAAAAAAAAAAAAAAAAAAAAAAAAAAGAGGAGCACAGTATTAAGGAACAAGAACCACTATGTTTTGGAGAGATATGTAAGAAGTGATGATTAATAACTCAAAAATATTTATTGTATACCTGCCATGTGTCTATTCATTCACTTAGTATGTATTTTCTTAATATCTGCTATCTACTATGCTACGTGCTAAAAAGAGAGAAAATAAAGATAATGAAATGTGTGCTTTCCGAAGTTTACAACTAACTGGCCAATTGAGACACACCAATATGAAAGAATTGGGTAACAATGTAAGGCAGTATTATGTTCTATGATTATTGTCAAAACAATGCAATTTGTAGACAATGAATGCTTACTTCAGAAGAGTAAGAGATGAGCTGAGTTGGAATCTTAAGAAAGATCTTGGAGAGGGAGGACTTATACTCGATCTTGAAGAAAGTATAGATTCTGATCTTAGGTCTGCCTTTAATCAGCAAAATAGAATAATTCAGTCACATTACTTCTCTGGATTTTCATCTTTATCTTCATAATTCAAAATGGAAGTTTTAGATTAGGCAACCTCTAAATTGCCTTCCTGTTCTAAAATTCCATCATTCAAGAATATAAGAAACAATGTAAGGGTAAAATGGTTAAGAGACTATTCATAAAGTGTTTTAGAAAAATCCAAAGAAACTGGGAAGAAAAAAGTGAGTAGCCCTTGGAGAAGGGGAAGAAAGCCTAATGATGTGGGGTGGAAAAATTACAGCTTGCTGCACACTATCTGTTAATGTGGTCCAGCAGAAAAACATCTACTAAAAGTCTAATAGGAGGCAGACATGCCACAGCAAAAGAAATTGCTATGATAGAAATTTAGAGGATATCAAGGAGGCACAATATGATGATGATTAGTTCTACTTGGGAGCAGCAGGGGGTGGGAGAGAGGTGTCAGAAATATTTTAGAGGAAGTAGACTGAATCGTTCCCTGGCTGGGCATTGGTAAAGGAGAAAGAGACCGGAAGGTCCAGGAGAACTTTTCTATCTCTGCTTTATGCACTGCAACTCCTCCTACCTACAACACTAAGTGGCACACAACAGACACTCTATAAATATTTGAATAATTAATTAGTCAGTTAATTAACCCACATGCCCTGATATAAAGGCTTGAACAAAGTGAGCTTCCAATAACACAATGCCATAATAATGAATTTTTAGAAATTTCATTTAAAAACACTACTCACTTCATAATAACCTTTTTGATTAAGTATTTTCTCAATCAACTACTATATTAATAATATAACTGTGATATGCAATATGCGTAACTCATGGACACAAACAATATCGTGCAGCGAAAGCCTAGGGAGGGGGTGGGAGTGGGGAAAAGGGTCAATGGGGTGTGGGGAAATGGAGACATCTGTAAAACTTAGAACAATAAAGATAAATTTTAAAAATAATGTAACTGTGATTGTAAGGGTATCTGAGAAATTTGTATTATTGTTATTAATAATGGATGAATGGTTGTGAAAGAAGTAAGTGGAAAAGCATTGTAATATAGAATATCCAAAGGATCAGAGATGTAATATAGTTTGGGAAACAGGACATCCTTAGAGCTAGGAACATAAAGAAAAAATAAGTCTGAAGAGGCTGATAGAGGCGCGGTTACAGTTCTACCAAAAATATGCGCTTAGCCCCAGCTAGCTTGGCTCAGTGGTAGAGCGTTGGCCTGCAGACTGAAGGGTCCTGGGTTCGATTCCAGTCATAGGGCATATATGCCCGGGTTGTGGGCTTGATCCCCAGTAGGGGGCATGCAGGAGGCAGCCGATCAATGATTCTTTCTAATCATTGATGTTTCTATCTCTCTCTCCCTTTCCCTTCCTCTCTGAAATCAATAAAATATATATATATATATTTTAAAAAGGGCTTTTAGGACTAAGATGGCCAATCTTTTTACTCTAATAAACTTCATTTTTAATGTCAAAAACTGTACAAATAGCCATGTGGTAATAATTATACTTTTAGTGTCCACTGATTAAGAAAACATAAAGCCTGGCTGGTGTTGCTCGGTGGTTGAGCATTGGCCCATGAACCGGAAGGTCATGGTTCAATTCCAGGAAAGGGCACATGCTCAGGTTGCAGACTCAATTCCCAGTGGTAGCATGCAGGAGGCAGCCAATCAATGATGATATTTCTTTCTCATCAATGCTTTTATCTCTCTCTCCCTTCTTCTCTCTAAAAAATCAATAATAATATACTCAAAAAAAGAAACCATAACAAAAAAATTATGATGAAATCATTAGTAATTTTAAAATTTAATTTTATCCACCACAATGGCATCTTAAGACATTTTTAAAAAGTAGTGAGATTTTGTAGAAATTACTTATTCAATATATAGACAAAGGTTAGTGAATATATTCATTCATGCCCTTCCCACAAACTGAGAACCACTGCATTGCCTATTTTAAGCACTATACATGTATTAACTCATTTAATTCACACAACAGCCACATGAATTAGCCATTATTTGTATTCCCACTTGTGGCAGTTTTTTAAAATATATGTTTTTTTTTATTTATTTCAGAGAGGAAGGGAGAGGGAGATAAAAACATCAATGATGAGAGAGAATCATTGATCAGCTGCCTCCTGCACACCCCCTACTGAGGATCAAGCCCAAAATCCTGGGCATGTGCCCTGACTGGGAATCAAACTGTGACCTCCTGGTTCATAGATTTATTCTCAACCACTGAGCCACACCAGCTGGGCATGGCAGTTTGTTTTCACTTCCTTATACTTCTTACCTTTTCCTTTACTATGAGACTGTAATTTTCAACTGAAGACACTATTGCTGTAAGACTATATTTCCTTGCCTCCTTGGTCTCTGGGGGTGATCATGTGACTAAGTTCAGATCAATGAGACGTGGGAACGTACTTTTGAAGAAGTCTTCTTAAATATTGGAGGGGGGTTGTCCTTCTTCCTTTCTGCTTCCTGGATCAAGAATATAATGTCTGGTTGTCATAGTGGAAGAGAGTTGGGGGACTGAGTGAAAAGATGAACGGGTTAAGATGTACAAATTGGTAGTTACAAAATAGTCATGGGGATGAAAGTACAATGTTATAGTTAACTAGAGGTCCGGTGCACGAATTCGTGCATGGGTGGGGTCCCTAGGCTTGGCTGGCGATCAGGGCCAATCAGCGCCATCTTGCCCCATCTGGGTCTGGGGTGTGGGTGAACGGGATTTGGGGCTGTCAGGGCCCCAACAGCAAGGTCTGGGTCAGTGCACATCATAGCTACCAGCTGGTCGGCCAGTTGTTTTAGTCATTAAGTCGTAACGGTCGCTTAGGCTTTTATATAGAGAGATATTATTGTAATAACTATGTATGATGCCACGTGGGTACTGGAAATATCGGGGAGGAATACTCCTCGATGTAAAGTAGATGATTGTCTAACTACTATGTTATCCTGCACCTGAAACTAATACAAAATAATATTGAATGTAAACTGTAATTGAAAAGTAAAATAAGTTTAAAAGAAGAATGTAATGTCTGGAAGTGAAGAAAAGGTCCATATTGTAGGGTTGACAGAGCAGTGAGCTGGAAGGAGCTAGATGGTCCATTTCTGGATTTTTTTATGTGAGAGAAGAAAATCCTATCTTTATTTTTTCCCCTGTGATATGGAGACAAACTTTATCCTAATGGATATGCCATTTTGGAAATGAGAAAATTAGGGTACTAAAGTTAAGCATGTTGTCTGATGTTATAAAATTAATAAGAGGCAGAGACTTTTGACTCACCCACTCCAGAGCTCACATTACCCCTACAGTATGTTGCCTCTTGCTGTACAACTGAGGATATTGCTTTGACAGAGGGAAATAACAAATGTGCATTCTCTTCACCAGTATTGGTTGTAGGCTGCCACATGGAGGAGGCTTTCCCTTCACAAGGTAGCTTTCTAATGAGAATTCTGAATGCGGCTGATGGCTAAGGGCTATCTGCTGGAGAAATAGGTCCTTCCTTCCTGAAAGGAGATCTGAGTGGCACATCATAGCATCCACCTCCTATACATGACATCAGACTGCCTCCTGTGCCTGTGGCCCAATTACTAGTTGAGCATAGCTTTCTTTCTCACTTATCCAGAGACACTTTCTTAATCTTTTTATGCAGCAATCCAGGCACTGTTACTAATTGACTGGAGTTGGCACACAGCCTACTAACCCTTTCCCTCTAACTATCTAAAACCTGGTTGATGTGAGGGTAGAGGTCTGGACCCTTCTGACTCAGGGAAACTCTGTAATTGGGTGAAGCTTTCACTGAGACTGTGCAGCAGCCCAACATCTCCCTCTGTCCATCCTGTTTTCCTCCTTTCTCTTCCCATCTGAGAGTGGTGACCCAAGAACACTCCCTAACAAACATCTATCACTAATCTCCATCTCAGAGTCTGTTTCCTAGGCAACTTAACCTGCAACACCATGTCTTTTTTTTAAATTATTTATTGTTTAAAGTATCACAGAAAAATACAAGATGGCTGCTGATGGGATGGCAGGCTGCAAGATAGTCTGTGAGTGAGAGCGAAAGGAGAGTGCGTGGACTTGCGGGGAGTGCATGTATTTGTGAGTGAGGGACAGCTATATTCCACAGGACAGTTGGGGACTGGCAGACCAGGCTCCCCTGGACAGGCAGCCTCTACTACTGCTGAAATCTCTCCTGGAGCGGCCGGCTCTGCTGCAGAGACCATGCCATCTGGAAGGGGAGAGCAGCTGTGATCAGAAGCCCAGCCTTACCTTCAACCAGGGAGACCTCAGATACCTCCCGGGACCCTACAACCACAATGCCCAGGGACCAGCTGCCTCCCCTGTGAACCCAGGAACACCAAGACTCCAGCCTCCCTGACCACGGGCACCTAAAAAGTTTGCCCAAAGGGAGACAAAGTGCCGCCAAATACGTGGACAGGTCCTGTGCCTTCTTACAGAGCAGATAGAAGGAACAGCTGAATCAAGTAACATCCACCTGGAACTGGCAAATTAAATACAGCTGGTGAGGCAATCCATGGACAGAAAGGTCAGAGCTCATCTAGAGAAAGGTAAGATCTTGTATACAGGCTGCTGGGAGAAACACCCTCAAGGGATCTAGAGTCTCAGAGGGAGGCTGCACTCCACCAAACCTGTGGCCCTTGGGGCCAGTATAGCCCTCGAAAGTGTAAGGGGATCCACAGGGCTGCTGGCAGAGGGGGACTCTAGATATAAGCCCACATCCATGAGAAACTGTGCCCAGAAAGGCAGCCTGAAGTTCTATACTGGCTGCCCAGTTCCAGGGGAAAAAGACACAAGTTGGCACGGTTCCTTTGTCTCTTTTGCTTCCTTGCTTTTGCTTGCTAAGCCCAGTACATAGGATCTTCCAATTAAAAACGCTCACCAAGACTGCAGGGGAAAGTTGTTTTTGTGTAAACTGGGGATCGGAATAAGGAGAGACAAGAAGGAAACCAGCTCGGTGGCAGCCTGTCCCTCCAACCCAGTATTAAGTGCAGCAGGGAAAGAAGAATCTGAACACTGGGTAGAGAGGCCATTTAGGCCCAGATATTAATACAGAAACACTGCCACCCAGGGGTTGTGTCAGAAATTGACTCTTGTGTAAATACAACTGAAGGCAGGCAGAGAAACAAAGTGACCAGAGAGATCCCGCCTGCTTGAAAACAAGATTGTGGCTTATGACACAGAGGAGCGGTGGATCGCAGGGAACTTCAACACTGTGCTGACTACTTGACAGGAAACAGACGTGCCAAGCAGAACAGTAAAGAAAGTGAATGACCTTCACTACTTCACTTTTTTATTTTTTTAATCTTTTACTTAAGAAAATAAATTTTTTTCTGACTTGATTTTACTTTTTTATTGTTATATTTTTATTATTACTGCTATTATTTTACCTTTTTAAAAGCTTTATTTTATTTTGGGATTAGTGTTCTACATTCTATTTTTATTTTTATTTTAGCATTATTTTACTCTATCTCAATTTTTCCTTTATGCCAACACTCTCTTCATCAATTTCCCCCTTTTTTGTCCTGTTTCTCTTACCCTGTTCCTGCTTTAGTTTTTCTCTATCCTTTCTTTTTACTCTGTTAAAAGTTGATCTTACTCATATATCTGATTTCCTCTCCCCTGCTCCAAGTCCATGCACACTTCTCTCTTCTCTTTCTACACTATCCAAATTTTTTTCCTTTTACATTCTTTCTGTCTTGTTATTATTGTTTGCTAATTTGTTTGTTTGTTTTTTTGTTTTGTTTCTGTTTTCCTCTCCTCGCTTGTTCTCTTCTTCTACTAATAGCTTAATTAATTCCAATCATCAATTCAGGCCTATCTACTGTCTATTCTCCTTTTCTAATTATAGAAAAATACATAGATAGATTAATGAAAGGGGAAATTTAAAAAATAAATATACATTTTTTCTTTTATATCTATTTTAATATACATATGTATATATTGGGGGTTTTTATTTTGTTTTTTTACTTTTCTTCTTATATACTCATTCTCTTTCTACCTCCTTTATACTGAATTGTGGCTATTTCTGGCAAGCAATATGTCAGAGAAAGAATTCAGAGCAATGGTCATAAAGATGCTGAAAAGGATGGAAGACAAATTCAACAATAGGTGTAAGAACCAAGAGGAAATGAAGAAGAACCAAGAAGAAATAAAAAATGACATCACTGCAATAAAGAACAATAGAAAGCACCAACAGTAGAATAGAAGAAGCAGAGGACTGCATCAGTGAGCTAGAAGACAGGTAGGAAAAAACACCCAAGCAGAGCAGCAACTAGAAAAAAAAAAGCTTAAACAACATCTAAGAATATATCCAAAGAAACTAGAAACACCAATTAGAAAGGATATATGCACCCTTATGTTCATAGCAGCACAATTTACAATAGCTAAGATTTGGAAACAGCCTAAGTGCCCATCAGCAGATGAGTGGATTAAAAAACTGTGGTACATCTAAACAGTGAAATAATATGCTATGGTAAAAAAAAAAAAAAAGGAGTTCTTACCATTTGTAACAGCATGGATGGAACTGGAGAGCATTATGCTAAGTGAAATAAGCCAGTCAGAGAAAGATAAATATCACATGATCTCACTCATTTATGGAATACAATGAACAACATAAAGTGATAAACAAAAACAGATGCAGAGACAGAGAAACATTGATCAGACCATCAAACCTCAGATAGAAGGTAGGGGAGGATGGGGGTAAGGGGGAGTGATCAACCAAAGGACTTGTATGCGTGCATATAAGCCTAACCAATGGACACAGACAACAAAGGGGTGAGGGCATGAGTTGGGGGATGGGGGGTAATGGGGGAATAAGGACACATATGTAACACCTTAATCAATTAAAAAACAACAAAAAACTTAAAGAACAGGAGGAGAGCCTAAGGGAAGTTTGGAAATGAAAAAACATCAACATAATAGGGGTACCAGAAGGAGAGGAAACTGAGCAAGGAATAGAAAACCTGTTTGAAGAAATAATGACAGAAAACTTACCTGATATTAGGGGGGAAAAAACCTCACACAAGTCCAAGAAGCTCACAGAGTCCCAAACAAGATGGGCCCCCAAAAACCAACACCAAGACACATAATTAAATTGGCAAACACCAATGACAAAGTAAGAATCTTAAAAGCAGCCAGAGAGAAACAGAAAGTTACCTACAAGGGATCTCCCATCAGACTATTGAGTGATTTCTCAACAGAAACACATCAGGCCAGAAGGGAATGGAATGAAATATGCAAAATCATGCAAAGGAAGGGTCTGAGACCAAGAATACTGTACCCAGCAAGGCTATCAATCAAAGTTGAGGGTGAAATCAGGAGCTTCACAGACAAAAAACGTCCAAGGGAGTTTATTACCACCAAACCAGCAATGCAAGAAGTGCTAAAGGGTCTCCTGTAAAAAGAAGAAATAGGAAGGGAAAAAGGAACACAGGCATAAAGAATAAAAATGGCTAAAAACAACTACCTATCAATAATAACTTTAAATATAAATGGATTAAATGCCCCAATCAAAACACATAGGGTAGCTGAGTGGATAAGAAAACATGACCCATATATCTGCTGTATACAGTAGACCCACCTCAGAAAAAAGGACTCACATAGACTGATAGTGAAGGGACTAAAAAAAGTTTTTTAGGCAAATGGATTTGAAAAAAAAGCTGGGGTAGTAATACTTATACTGACAAATTAGACCTCAAAGTGAAGGCCATAACAAAAAATAAGGAAGGCCACTTCATAATACTATTCAACAAGAATAGTATTATGGTAAACATATATGCACCCAATACAGGAGCACACAAATACATAAAAAAACCTTCTGGAGGATATCGAGGGACAGATCAACAGCAATACAGTCATAGTAGGGGACTTTAATACCCCACTAACACCACTGGACAAATCCTCTAAACAAAAAATTAGCAAAGAAACATCAATCCTAAACGACTCACTAGATCAGATGGAATTAATTGACATCTTCAGAACATTTCACCCCAAAGCCACAGAATATACATTCTTCTCAAGTGCACATGGGTTATTTTCAATGATAGATCGCATATTGAGACACAGGCAAAGTCTCTTCAACTTCAAGAAGATAGAAATCATATCAAACATCTTCTCAGATCACAATGGCATAAAATTAGAAATCAACTACAATAAAAAACAATAAAAAATCAAACATCTAGAGGCTAAATAGCATGCTATTAAACAATGTATGGGTTACCAAAGAGATCAAAGAAGAAATAAAAAGCATCATGGCAATAAATGACAATGAAAACACAACAATCCAAAATCTATGAGACACAGTGAAAGCAGTCTTGAGAGGGAAGTTCATAGCTCTACAAGCATACTGCAAAAAACAAGAAACAATGGTAATAAACTGTCTAACCCTACAACTCAAAGAATTAGAAAGAGAGCAACTAGAAAAGCCCAGCATAAGCTGAAGGAAGGAAATAATAAAGATTAGAGCAGAAATAGAAACATAGAGACCAAAAAACAATACAGATGATCAACAAAAACAAGAGCTGGTTCTTTGAAAGGATAAACAAGATTGATGAACCTCTAGCCAGGCTCACCAAGAAGCAAAGAGAGAGGACCCAAATAAACAAAATCAAAAATGAAAGAGGTGAAATAACAACTGATCCCACAGAAATACAAACGATTATGAAAAATACTATGAACAACTCTATTCCAACAAAATGGACAACCTGGATGAAATGGATATATCCTTAGAAAAATACAAAATCCCAAAACTCAATCAGGAAGAATCAAAAAACCTGAATAAGCCAATAACTACTGAAGAAATTGAAGCAGCAAAAATCTTCCAGCAAACAAAAGCCCTAGTCCGGACGGCTTTACAGGGGAGTTCTAACAAGCATTCAAAGAAGAACTAAAACCTATCCTCCTCAGACTATTCCCAAAAATTCAAGAGGAAGGCACACTTCCAAGCTCTTTCTATGAAGCCAGCATTACCCTAATCCCAAAACCAGATAAAAAAAGAGTACAGGCCCATATCCTTGATGAACATAGATGCTAAAATCCTCAACAAAATTCTAGTAAATCAGATTCAGCACTACATTAGAAAGATCATACACCATGACCAAGTGAGATTTATTCAGGGGATGCAATGATGGTACAATATCCACAAATCAATAAATGTGATACATCACATAAACAAATTGAGAGACAAAAATGACCTAATCATATCAATTGATGCAGAAAAAGCACTTGACAAAATCCAACACCCTTTCTTGATAAAAACTCTCAGCAAAGTGGGAATAGAGGGATCATATTTCAACATACTAAAAGCCCTATATGACAAACCCACAGCAAACATCATACTCAATGGGCAAAAACTAAACTCATTTCCCCTAAAAACAGGAACAAGACAGGGATGCCCACATTCACCAGGCCTGTTCGATATAGTACTGGAAGTGCTAGCCATAGTGAGCAGACAAGAAGAAGAAATAAAAGGCATTCAAATTGGAAAAGAAGAAGTAAAACTGTCTTTATTCACAAAAGACATGATACTATACATAGAAAACCCCAAAGACTCCATAAAAAAACTATTAGACCTAATAAATGAATTTGGCAATGTAGCAAGATACAAAAGTAACACCCAGAAGTCTATAGCCTTTTTATACACAAATAATGAATGCATAGAAAGAGAAACAAATAAAACAATCCCATTTACCATTGCACCAAAAAAATTAAGATACCTAGGAATAAACTTAACTAAGGAGGTTAAAGACCTGTACTTGGAAAACTACAAGACATTGAAAAAAGAGATAGAGGACAACATAAACAAATGGAAGAACATACCATGTTCATGGATTGGTAGAATCAACATCATTAAAATGTCCATACTACCCAAAGCAATCTACAGATTCAATGTAATCCCCATTAAAATACCAATAGCATATTTCAAAGATCTAGAACAAACTCTCCAAAAATTCATCTGGAATTAAAAAAAGACCCTGAATAGCCACAGCTATCCTGAGGAGGAAAAACAAAGTTGGAGGGATCACAGTACCAGATATCAAGCTATATTACCAAGCCACTGTTCTCAAAACAGCCTGGTACTGGCACAAGAACAGACATATAGCCGAACGGAACAGAACAAAGAACCCAGAAATCAACCCAAACCATTATGCTCAATTAATATTTGACAAAGGAGGCAAAAGCATACAATAGAGTCAAGACAGTCTCTTCGATAAATGGTGCTGGGAAATTTGGTCAGATACATGCAAAAGAAAATGAAACTAGATCAACAACATACACCATACACAAAAACAAATTCAAAATGGCTAAAGGACTTAAATGTAAGACGGGAAACCATAAAAATTCTCCAAGACTCCATAGGCAGCAAAATAGCAGACTTATGTCATAGCAATATCTTTACAGACACAGCTCTTAGAGCAATGGAGATGAAGGAGAAAATAAACAAATGGGACTACATCAAAATAAAAAGCTTCTGCACAGCAAAAAAGCTTCTGCACTATCAACAATACAACAAGAAAGCCCACTGCATGGGAGAACATATTTGCCAATGATATTTCAGATAAGAGTTTAATCTCCAAAGGTTCCAGAGAACTCATACAATTTAACAAAAGGAAGCTAAATGATCCATTCAAAAAATGGGCAAAGAGCCCTAACCCATTTGGCTCAGTGGATAGAGCATTGGCCTGCGGACTCAAGGGTCCCAGATTCGATTCTGGTCAAGGGCATGTACCTTGGTTGTGGGTACATACCCAGCAGGGAGTGTGCAGGCGGCAGCTGATTGATGTTTCTCTCTCGTCGATGTTTCTAACTCTCTATCCCACTCCCTTCATCTCTGTAAAAAATCAAGAAAATATATATTTTTTAAAATGGGCAAAGAACTTAAAAACACTTTTCGAAAGAGGACATACAGAAGGCCCAGAGACACATGAAAACATGCTCAAAGTCACTAATCATCCGAGAGATGCAAATCAAAACAACAATGAGGTACCATCTCACACCTGTCAGAATGGCTATCACCAAAATATCAACAAACGACAAGTGCTGGTGAGGATGTGGAGAAAAAGGAACCCTCCTGCACTGCTGGTGGGAATGCAGACTGGTGTAGCCACTGTGGAAGACTGTATGGAATTTCCTCAAAAAGTTAAAAATGGAACTCCCATTTGACCCAGTAATCCCACTTATAGGAATATATCCTAAGAAACTAGAAACACCAATCAGAATGAATATATGCACCCCTATGTTCATAGCAGCACAATTTACAATAGCTAAGATTTGGAAACAGCCTAAGTGCCCATCAGCAGATGAGTGGAATAAAAACCTGTGGTACATCTACACAATGGAATACTATGCTGCTGTAAAAACCTGTGGTACATCTACACAATGGAATACTATGCTGCTGTAAAAAACCTGTGGTACATCTACACAATGGAATACTATGCTGCTGTAAGGAACGTTTACCATTTGCAACACATGGATGGAACTGGAGAGCATTATGTTAAGTGAAATAAGCCAGTCGGAGAAAGATAAATATCTCATGGTCTCACTCATATGTGGGATATAATGATCAACGTAATTTGATGAACAAGAATAGATCCAGAGAAAAATGGTAGGGGAGGCGGGGTATTAGAGAGCAACCAAAGGACTTGTATGCATGCATATTAGCATAACCAATGGACACTGGGGTGGTGGGGCTTGCCCAGGGTAGGAATGGCTTGCGGGGGAGGCGGGGCGGTCAATTAGGGGAAAAGAAGACATGTAAAACTTTAGGTTGAGAACTGCTAGCAGGGTCACCTAAGACCATCTGAAAACACAGATATTTACATTACGATTCATAACAGTAGCAAAATTACAGTTATGAAGTAGCAATGAAAATAATTTTATGTTTGGGGGTCACCACAACATGAGGAACTGTATTCAAGGGTTGTGGCATTAAAAAGGTTGAGAACCATTGCTTTAGACAATAAAAATAAAATTATAAAAAAATAAAGTATTACATAAGTCTCCTCTTATGCATGCATACAAGTCCTTTGGTTGATCTCTTATCCCCTCACCCCCCACCTTCCCTCATAGATTGGATAGTCTGTTTGATTCTTCTATGTCTCTGGTTCTATTTTTGTTCATCAGTTTATATTGTTCATTATATTCCACATATGAGTGAGATCCTGTGATATTTATCTTTCTCTGACTGGCTTAGCATAATGCTCTCCAGTTCCATCATGCTGTTGCCAATGGTTAAGAATTCCTTCCTTTTTACAGCAGCATAAGCATGTACTATATTGTATGCCAGCAACCCCTTATCATTATGGGGTGGGGGGAAGCCTCCTGACATTTGTGAGCTTCTCTGGAAGATTGGGAGGGGAGGGTGTTCCCATTTTAAAACCATCCAAGCACACAAGAATTCACAAACTATGTATGAGAGCTACTGAGGAAAACTCATTATATTATCTATAGGTGAATAACCTTAACTCTTTCAAGTCAATCCCTGACATTTTCCTTAATTATTACATAGAATAAAAGTTAATAATTATGTTAAAACATAAAGTATCGTTAGAAAAATGGCTAAATACAGCACTAGATACAGGAGGTATGTTAAACATCATTATAGCTACAATAACCAGTTACTAAAAAAGGGTATAACCTTAAGTAAATCATTGTCACTTCTTTGTGGGAACAGTTCCCTCAAGGTCTGAAGTTCAGCATCTTTAAGGTTTTCTAATTCTGAAAAGTCTGCCAGTTCTGAAATATCATTATTTCTACCTGTCATGGCAGGAAGGCCTTGGGACTCTTCATCTTCAGATGGCTCAGAAACTATAATCACTGTGTCTTTGTTGAATTTTGTCTCTTGAACTGTATTGGAGCAGTTTGGAGAAACAATATCTTCACTATCAGAAGACAAATCAATATACTGTATTCCTCCTTGATTCTTCAAATATGATACACTTGGTTTTCTTTCATTTACTTTAGTTTCTGGAACACTAGAATCTTCTGTTTTTTCCAGTTATATCTGAATCAGGGCTGCCTGCCCTGTTACTTCCCCTTCAGCATTCTCCTCCTCAGCACTGAGAGAAGTTGGTGAAGAAGGGCCAGGCTGGGAGGGTTGAGGTGTTGCTTCAGGCGCTTCTTCAATCTTATTCCTTCTTTCAAAACGAAAACGGTCCAGGTTGAAAGGATTCATATTGGTAGTAACCACCACCTTGTGGGATTGGGAGCTTGAAATGAACTATCCCAGCACCTGCAGGCACGTGACCCTCTAACCCCCCTGCGAGCTGCGCTGCCCACGAGCGGTGCCTGCAAGACGGCTGCCTGCCTGGAGAAAGAACACCCTTCTTTATTCACTAATTAACTATTCTTAATTGAAGGAAGGTAATACATCTCAATATAAAGAAAACATCAGTTGTAGCTAAAATTCGTTTTGGTCTACCCAACACTGTTTCTTGGTATCCGACTGCCCATTGGCTACAAAGGCGTGTCCTGTGCTGTGCAATCATAATACCTCACCTCTCTGGCCTGGTGATGGCTCTAAGTGGTGTGCACTTGGTTAGGCTTGGACAACAAGAATCCTCCCCTTGTAATTTTTGTACTGATAGCTGAAAGACAGACCTCCCTTGCTTCTCAGATCATAGAACTGGCAGGATATGATCCTGGGGATGCCGGGGCCATATTTCCTGTCTAGGAGGAAAAGGACCACCTGAAGTAGGACAGAATAAAGCCAAGCAGAGGGCAGAAACAGAAAGAATCAGTTTTGAAAGCCTTGAGTCCCCTATGGGCACCGCAGTTCCTGCTGCTCTTCCAATAGTGCCATAAACTATCCTAGTATCCTTTTAATATACACATTTTAAATTAAATATTTTATTTTTTGCTTAAACCAGTGTAGGTTGAGTTTATTTTCATTTGCAATGGAAAGAACTTGCCTACACATCTGTGTATTTTGTATTTCTATGATCTGCCACCTTCTCTAACCTAGTCTCACCCAATGTCCTAAATATCGAGGAATAAGTTAGAAAATAATCCCTCCTCTGCTCAACTCCAGCACATCAAATTTTTTATGAGTAGTATATTCCAAATAGTGTTTTGAACTTGAGAAAGGGTCAGGTTTATACAAGAGAAATAAATGACATGATTTCTGCCTTTGAAGAAAACTCCATCTAGCTCTGTCTGGTGTGACTCAGTCAGTTGAGCCCTCATCTCATGCACCAGGAGGTTGCTGGTTTGATTCCCAGTTAGGGCACATGCCCAGGTTGTAGGCTCAATCCCCAGTGGGAGGCATGCAGGAGGCAGCAATTGATGTTTCTCTTCCCCTCCCCTCCCCACCCTTCCTCTCTCTCTCTCTCTAAAAAAATAAAAAACATATTTTAAAAAAGAAAAATAAAACTCCATCTAAATAGAAAAATTCCTATGATTCAACCATACTTGCCATTCTATAATAGATGCTTACTTCTCAATTAAATCTTAAAATATTATTTCTCTATAACTATACTGCCTTTCTAGTTATAAGAATATATTTATGTCTATACTTGATAACCTAAAAGATATCCCCCAAAATAGGAACTGACTTTTAAAAAATAATTTTACTTTAGAATAGTTTTAGAAATACAGAAAAAATTGTGATAATAGTACAGAATTCCCATGTTTCCCACATCCCCGTCTCCCCCATTATCAACATCCTACATTAGCACGGTACATTTATGACAATCAATTAACCAATAATGGTACATTATTACTAACTAAAGTCTACATTTTATTCAAATTATATTCCTATTTTATCAGGTTTCCTTAGTTTTTACCTAATGGTCCTTTTCTATACTAAGATTTTATCTAGAATACCACATTGCATTTATTAATTATGGCCTTTGCCTTTCTTTAGGCTGTGAAAGGTTTTCAGATTTTCCTTGTGTATGATGACATTGACTGTTTATAGGATTACTGTCAAAGTATTTTGTAGAATGGCTCTTAATTGGGATTTGTCTGATGTTTCTCTCATGATTAGACTACTAGGGTTATGAGTTTTGGGAAGGAAGACAGAATGCTACCTTCATCGTATCATTTGAAAGGTACGTAATAACAACATGATTTCTGTTGTTGTTAACCTTAATCACCTTGCTTTAGGAGTTGACTTTTACTTCAATTTGTTTAATGCCTAATCCTGAACAATTTATAGGAAAGCACTTATACACTGTCTTGATAGTAGCTGGATTGGGCTCATTAGTAGGAGGATTGGCTTGAAGAGATAACCAGTAAAATAGAAAAAAAAATTGTTCCCACTTAGGAGACACATGACTTTGTGTAAATTACTTCCACATCTGTAAATTGGAATAATGGCACCAAATAGTTCTTTGAAACATCTGATTAAAATAATGTATGTAAATGTTTTCTATATTATACTTTCACATGTCAGAATCCTATATAAAAATGTAAACACTTGCCCTAGCTGGTTTGGCTCAATGGACAGAGCGTCAGCCTGAGGACTGAAGGGTCCAGGTTCGATTCTGGCCAAGGGCACATGCCTGGGTTGCGGGCTGGGTCCCCAGTAGGGGGCGTGCAGGAGGCAGCCAAACAATGATTCTCATCATTGATGTTTCTATCTCTCTCTCCCTCTTCCTTCTTCTCTAAAATCAATAAAATATTTTTTTTAAATGTAAACACTTTTTTCCCCCAAAATTATAAGATAAAGTTTATTTAGAAAGTTACAGAGGTACTAGAAAGGCCCTTGGACCTTAGGAGAAAGAAAGGCAGAGGTAATGCACCTGGGGACAAGAGAAAGGCGCTTTTGTGCTCCCTAGAGGGAGAGTGGGCCAAAAATGCAAACACTTTCGGAAGGAGTACATCTTAAGCAGTTAACATCACTTTATAGATGGATTTTCAATAGCCGGCTAAGCAAAGCAAGGTCAATATGAAGTTGAGGAAAGGGTAGATGGGAAGGCTCATTTTATTCAATGGTTTCCCATTTCTGCCTTGTTCCCTTTTGCCAAAGTTGGAGTGTCATTGAAGACTGAATGGGATTTCTTGGATCTTATGAAACCAGAGCAAAGGGATCAAGTTTGATGTGATTTAAATATTAATAATTTTGATGTTATTTGTTTTTCTATATCTATGACATGGAAGTTATGCTTTGAAGGTCCAATAATTCATCCAGACTATTCTAGGACCATTAGGCAAGTATTATTATTTTAATCTTTATTGTTGAAAGTATTACATATGTCCCCTATTCCCCCCATTGTCCTCTCCCAGCCTGCCCCCCGCCCTGCCGCACATTGTCTGTGTCTATTGGTTTTGCTTATCCTTTATAATAAAGAGGCAATATGCAAATTGACCCTCACACCATAACACCATCACAAGATGGTTGCCTTGCCCAGTCCTCCCCCACCCCACCCCGAGAAGCCTCTCCCACCCTAATTGAGGGTGGAATGGCTAGCCAACCCTTCACCCCCACCACAGCCCCTCACCCAGGCCAGCCATGACCCCATGCTTTCCCAGGGCTGGGGGTACCCCAGGCAGACTGCAGGCACGGCATTGGTCAGAGGCAAAGGTCCTGGCTGTCCCTGGCCTAGAGAGTCCAGAAAACCTCAGCAGTGACCAAAGACCCAGACTGAGTGGAAAGGTCCCTCTAGGCACTTATGGCTCAAAGTATCAGGAGAAGGCAGAGCGTCTTGAACCTGCAACCCTGGCGTCTGTACACCAAGCCTTGGGGCACACCATGCCGGTGGCACCTGTGGGTCAAAGGGGGAGAACAAGGAGCTGGGGTGCAGAGCTGGGAGGGGCCTAGAGTCTTTGGGAGCAACCCGCCTGCCAAGGTTGCTGTGACCTGCGCACTCGGGCTTGGTCAAAGCCCCTGGTCAGCTCTGCTGCTTGCCTTTCAGGTGCAGCTAGCCCTGAGCCAGCTGGCATTGCATTCAGAGAAGCAGCTGCCACTGGGCTCAGTTAAATAAGAGAAATCAAAGAGCAGAGAGTAAATATCCTCCCAGCCCCTTCCTACCCCCCGGGCGAGGAGGGCTGGGGATGGTGGTAATGGAAAACGGCTGCTGCTTTGCATTTTATAATGAAAAGACTCCTGCTATGTAGAGAGGAGAGCTGATTTATTTCCAACAACACTTGGCATGTTCCCTGCCCCAGCCCTGAAGCCTGACAGCACCTAGCAAATGTGTGTCTGCACAGCCATGTTGACCTGGCTCCTGGAACATTGGGAGCAAGTTTGAGCTGCATTGATTTAAAAAAAAGAAAAAGAAAAAAAAAGGTAAAAAGTTTAGAGGAGAACCAAGATGGCGGCATAGGTAAACACCTATACTGCCTCTCACAACCACATCAAAACCACAACTAAACGGCAGAACAACTACCACCCAGATCCGCGGGAAAGCTGGCTGAGTCGAGTTCCACAACTAGAGAGGTGAAGAAAGCTCATTGAAACTGGTAAGAGGTGGGGAGGCGTGGAAAGTGCTGGCACCTGGATGTACTGCTCTTTTAACTGGGAGGGAGATACAAGATCCAGCTTGCTCTGAACCCCAGTTCCGGGAGAGACTCTGGGGGACCCAGGCACATACAGGGAGAAACTGGACTACCTGGCATCGGGACAGGAATGCGAAGGCAGCTTTCTCTTAGAGGTGCTCGCAGCGATCATTGTTCCTGCATGGGGGAACAGGATGTGGAGAACTGGGGACTTCTCTGGTTCAGGGTGTAAGGTTCGAGGCACAGGAAACGGAGTCAGAGGCCAAAACAAATTAAAAGAAGAAGTTTATTCCACACTAAAGAGTGAGATTCATTACGAAGGAGGGTAGAAAAACCAGGATTAGAGGAGGAGGAGGAGGAGGATCCAGCCAGGCTGTCTCGCAGACTGGGGAGAACAACAACACATGCAGAGGTGAACACAACTTTTGAGGGGAGGAACAGAAAGGGGTGGGGCCCAGGGCACTCGGCACACACTGATTGGTGATTCAATGTCTCGGGGATGTCCCAGCAGCAGACACAAGTTATGTTATACTCCGCTCACCAGTTGGGCAAAGGGAAGATCTATCATTCCAGGCTTTTTGTGATATTAAAAAAAAAATTGAGAGTCCAGGCAAGGTCAGAGGGTGAAGGTCCGTTTTCCATAGCTATTTCCTGCTGAGAGGAGGCGTCGTCAGGGGAGTCTACCCGGTTCTCAAGGATTCTGGTGACATAGGTGTCTCTAGGTTCTGAATTCAAGGCCAGATAGATCTCTCACGCCTTCTGGTTGGTGAACGCCTGCATTCTGTTCTGCAAAAAAACTAGTGAAACAGCGCATGAGACAGGGGCCAAAGAGAAAAATTAAAGGAATAGATACCAGTGGGCCTAATGATGGTAGGAGCCATGGGGTAAGTGAGCGAAAAACAGGGAGTGTTTTCCATGTTGGACAAGGGGTGCAGCAGCATGATTTCCCCAAGGGACTGGTTGGTGAAGTCTAGAGAGTGATCTTATTGAGTCACTTGGGAGGTAAAAGCTGGTCCTGAGGCTATCATTGAATCACTTGTCTGGTTTTGCTGCTTTTCTGGGCCTGGAGCTGAAATACAACCTGGGGGTAAGGTTCTTGAGGAGGACTGAGTCCCCCGGCTGGAGGGCTGGTCCTTGGGAGTCTTGGTCGGCTGGTTCTGGCCTGGGCAGAAACCTGTCAGTGTGTTCCTGGAGCAGTTGCCTAAGTAAGGGCAGGTATGGAAGTTAAGTAGCCAGGAGAGGAGGGTCAGTAGGGAGACGATGGTTGAGCAAGGAGGGTCTCCCATATAGGAGTTCAAAAGGGCTTAAGAAGGTGGGGCTCCTTGGTGTAGCCCGGATTCCGGTCAGGGCCGTGGGCAGGAGGTCCGGCTAGGAGCTGCAAATTTCTAGAGAGAGTTTAGTTAGATGGTCTTTAAGGAGGCCGTTGATCCTCTCGATCTTACCCGATGGTTGTGGGCGGTAGGGTATGTGCAGTTTAGTTAAGTCAGGATTAGAAAGAGGAAAATCTAAGAGTCCTGCCTGAGGTTGAGTGAGGGCCTCGACGACCTCAGGGCAGGAGTGCATTGCCGCAGGTTGGGTGGAGGCAGCGGGAAGGAGAGTGGCCAGGTTCAGGGCTGGGGACTGAGTTAGGGAGATGTCAGGACTCTCGAGGAACAGGAAATGGAGTTCCTGCATGCAAGAGGGGGCAAGGAGAGATAAGGATTGGTAGAACAGAAGATCCTGTTGCCTATGGGTGGAGAAGGGTTGCTGGAGGCAGATCTTCTGGGCCTCCTTGGTGAGAGCAGCGGCTGCAGCCAGAGCCCGGACACAGGGCTATCATCCCCAAACAGTGGGATCAAGCTGTCTGCACAGGTAGGCTACAGGGGTTAACGCTGGCCCTAGAGGTTGGGTGAGGACCCCATAGCTATTCCCTGTCTCTCATCAGTAAATAGTTGGAAAGGCTTAGAGACATCCAGGAGAGAGAGAGGCGGGGAGATGCCAGAAGGGCATCCCAGAGCTTAGAAAAAGCCTGGCAAATGAGGGAGGGTGAGGAGAGGGGGCCTATTGGTGTGGTGGAACATCTATCACAGAGCTGACTGGCAGCCATTGCTGTTTGCTCTGCCCTGGTGATTCCCTGAGACCCTGCCCCGCCTGATTTACAATCCCACCCAAGCTGTGCGCATCGGCTTTTGCATATGAATGGCCTGTCCTTTTGCCTAAAACCTGTCAAACTGCAGCTGGGTCAGAGAGCCCCCAGCTTCCAAAAGAAGACCTAAGGCCCGGCAGCAGCAGCCTTGCTTCACAGCTGGGCCTTGTCTGGGCACTTCCAAACCTCATACAAAGAGGAGGAATCTGCAGATGTCTCTGTAGCTGCTGCTGGGCAGCCCCAGACAGTGGCTGACCTTGCACCTCCTTGGTGCAAGAGCCAGTGTACCCAGTGGTCAGAGTGAGACCATACCGGATTAAAACTCTGCACATCCATAAGAGACACACTCAAGGGGCAGACTCAGTGGCACCAAAGCGCTACTAAAGCATGTCCTGCCCCATAAGGGTGTCTCCTGCGCAACAGATCTTCCATTGTAGACACAGCTGATTATCACAGCCAATTGGCCTGGAGGTCAATTCTTCCCAGTGATACCAACAGCAATCAAGGCTCAACTTCAACAAGGCTGAGCACACAGCCCACAAAGGGGTGCACCAAGGGCATCCACCTCAGGTGACTGGGGAGGCTGAGCCACTGGGCCCTATCGGACACCTACCACACAAGGCCACTCTATCAACTCAAGGAGACTTAGCAGCTACCCAGTACATAGAAACTAACACAGGGAAGCAGCCAAAATGAGAAGACAAAGAAACAAGCCACAATGAAAGAAATGGAGGAAAGCAAACTACTGGATATAGAGTTCAAAACCACGGTTATAAGGTTACTCAAGAATCTTCTAGAAACCTCCGAGAAATTTAGTGAGACCCTCAAGGATATGAAAAAGGACCAATCAGACATTAAGCATACACTGACTGAAATAAAGAATAATATACAGAGATCCAACAGCAGACTAGAGAATCCCAAGAATCAAGTCAAAGATTTGAAATACGAAGAAGCAAAAAACACCCAGCAGGAAAAGCAAAAAGAAAAAAGAATCCAAAAATATGAAGATAGTATAAGGAGCCTCTGGGACAACTTTAAGCGTACCAACATCCGAATTATGGGGGTGGCAGAAGAAGAGAGAGAGCAAGGTCCTGAAAGCCTATTTGAAGAAATAATGACTGAAAACTTCCCCTACCTAGTGAAAGAAATAGACTTACAAGTCCAGGAAGTACAGAGAACCCCAAACAAGAGGAATCCAAACAGGACCACACCAAGATACATCATAATTAAAATGCCAAGGGCAAAAGACAAAGAGAGAATCTTGAAAGCAGCAAGAGAAAAACAGTTAGTTACCTACAAGGGAGTACCCATACGGCTGTCAGCTGACTTCTCAACAGAAACGGTGCAGGCCAGAAGGGAGTGGCAAGAAATATTCAAAGTGATTAATAGCAAGAACCTACAACCAAGATTACTCTACCCAGCAAAGCTATCGTTTAGAATTGAAGATCAGATAAAGAGCTTCACAGAGAAGAAAAAGCTAAAGGAGTTCACCACCACCAAACCAGGATTATATGAAATACTGAAGGGTATTCTTTAAGAAGAGGAATAAAAAGGTAAAGGTAAAAATTATGAACAATAAATACATATCTATCAACAAGTGAATCTAAAAATCAAGTGAATAAAAAATCTGATGAATAGAATAAACTGGTGAATATAATAGAATCAGGGGCATAGAAAGGGAGTGGACTGACAATTCTCAGGGGGAAGGAGTATGGGAGGTGCGGGAAGAAATTGGACAAAAATATTACACCTATGGCCCTAACCCATGGTCGGCAAACTGCGGCTCATGAGTCACATGCAGCTCTTTGGCCCCTTGAGTGTGGCTCTTCCACAAAATAACATGTGCGACGCGCACATACAGGGCAATTGAAACTTCGTGGCCCATGAGCAGAAGTCGGTTTTCGGCTCTCAAAAGAAATTTCAATCGTTGTACTGTTGATATTTGGCTCTGTTGACTAATGAGTTTGCTGACCACTGGTATAACGCAAAGAACAATGTTAGAGACCACTGATCTGGATTTAACTCTATCTTAAACAAGACATGGGACTTTGAAAAATTCCTGGAACATTTTTGTGTCTTGGATTCCTCATCTGTAAAACTGTGCGGTTGAGAGGGCAACATGAAACATGGCATGCAAAAACATTTTGTAAGAGAGCTATTATTTCTCATTTAGAATGTGTTGGCTGTCAGTAACACCATCAGTTATCATTCATTTAGGGCAGCTTCTGGACTCCCTATTTGGAAGCTCAGTTCCAAGTCAAAGCAGCAGTTTAAGAACAGAAGCCCACACATTCTTAAGTTCTTTCCGTTTGTGAAAGCAGTAACCTTGGAAACCACGCGGGCACCATCCCTTTCAGTCAGAAAGCTTAGTTTTTCTTGCTTTTCTTCGTAATGTTTGGGGTACCTCTATTTCATTGTCTTTTTGTTTTGTGTTCTCTCCATATCGTTAACATAAAGGAGATAATTTCCATCTACTGAAGCAAGTTCAAAACCTTTCTAGTAGCCCCTTCTGTCCGTAGCTCTCCTACTCTCTTCCCTGCATAGCAGTCGCAGCCCCAGAAGTCCTCAAAGACCGAAACTCTCCGGAGGGGCACTCCAGAGACCCTGGGGAAAGGGAATTGAGCAGGTAAAAGCTGAAGGGACTCCGATTCAGGTCCAAGAGCTAACCCGAACCGCCAAAATTAATACCAACACTCTTCCCACAGACATAACCCTCGCGAGATAAGACTGCAAAGGGCGAGAGAAGCCCACTTTCTCGCGAGAAGAGGGGGCGTCGGCGGAAACTAGGAAATTGGACCCCTAGGCTACGGACAGCCGGTGGGCGGGGCCAGAGTCAAATCCACCCCCTTCCGGCTCCTCTCACCGCCCCCTATGCTGAGGTGTTGGGCCCGAGGTGCGGGCAATTAGGTTCTGTAGGTTCCTCTCCGCGGGCGTAGGGTTGTGTTCAAAGCCTCCAGAACGCGTCCTGGCAGGATTTGAGGAGAGGGGGCGGGGAAGGGCTTGCGGCCCCGCCCCCTTCTCCAGCTCGCGGGCGAGCGCGCTGGACCGCCTACTCCCTCTCCCGGCCCTGGGGCCGCGTCCCCTAGGCAACTCCGCTGCAGTGGCCTGAGCTTCTGCCGGCAGGTGTCGGCGGCGAGGCCCCAGGCACAGCCCGGTTCGTCCCCATGGTGGGCTTCGGGGCCAACCGGCGGGCCGGCCGCCTGCCCTCCTTCGTGCTGGTGGTGCTGTTGGTGGTGATCGCAATCCTCGCCTTCAACTACTGGAGCATCTCCTCCCGCCACGTCCTGCTTCAGGAGGAGGTGGCCGAGCTGCAGGGCCAGGTCCAGCGCACCGAGGTGGCCCGCGGGCGCCTGGAGAAGCGCAATTCAGACCTCCTGCTTTTGGTGGACTCGCACAAGAAGCAGATTGACCAGAAGGAGGCCGACTACGGCCGCCTCAGCAGCCGACTGCAGGCCAGGGAGGGCCTGGGGAAGAGATGCGAGGATGACAAGGTAAGGACGAGTCCGCTCCGCTCAGCCCCCATAGTTTCATCTCCGAGGTGGGGGTGTTAGCCCGTTAGTGGCTGCCTCATGCCTTCCAGGATTGCAGCCCAAGACGCTCCCCTTTACTGCCAACAACCCTGCTTCTGTCGGACTTTTATTGGTTTAATCACTGCTACATTCTCCAGTCCCTGCCAGAGTAAACTGTAAGTTCTGGTTCTCAAGAGTGGCCTGTGTGTGGATGCCGCCTTTTCTCCAAGCTCAATTGCTGAGCTGGCAGTAGTAATCATCTGGCCTATGTGGCCGCCTTCCGTTCACAGATACACAAATCTGAAGACTGCCAGATTTGGTGTGGGTGTTGTTGCCTTAGCCTTATTCCATGTACACTGATCAATATTAATTAATTTATTTAAAGAATGGAGCCTTCTCTAACTCTCCTTAGGGTAGTCACCATATATTTTTTAAGCAGTATGACTTTTTATAAATTTCGATAGGGCAATGTATTAAGTAGTTAAAGAATCAAATATTACTGCCCTTTTGTGATCAAAATGTTATGATAGAGAGGCTCTGAAACTATATATGCACATTTGTGACTTGGACATAATTAATCCAAAATTGTGCACTTAATTTGAATTATTAATAAAGTTAACCTAAAAGGTAGAATTTAAAATTTTTCTATGCAACAGAATCTCATGTCAGTGTTTTCACTGTTTTTTGAAAGGGTATAAAAAAATGAAATTTTGTATGCTTGAGTAGCTACTATGGTTGGTGTTTTATGCAGATGGAAAGTCATACAAAGTTTAAATTTAAAAGTTTAAAGCTGGACTGTAACTAGACCTGCTACTAAACAGTCTTTGTTCTCACTAGCATATTAGAACTATGTATTAATTTATGACTTATGCAACTTTTGTTGGTATGGCAGAGTTGTGAAAATTTCTGGGTGGGATAAGTAGATGCCTTTCTTTTTGTATGCTTCTTTGGTAATCTTCACATTGGTTTTGTGTGTGTGTGTGTGTGTGTTCCTATTATAATTACAAGATTTTATCTTGTATATCAAAATCACTTAGAGTAAATTGTTATAAATTAAAATCTCCATGAGCTCCCAACTTCTTTATTGTCACCAGCTTCTACCTTCATAAAGATTGAGGCCCCTAGGTAAGTGCTTTTCTATAATCCCCTCCTCTTCACCACAATAAACATCCTCTGAGAGGAGCAAATTTATACACATACTACACGCTAAGCTATGAAGACAAAATTCTCTTGTGTGGAATAGGCAGAAATCTATGAAATTTTGAAATACTTATTTAATATATTTTTATTGATTTCACAGAGGAAGGGAGAGGGAGAGAGACATAGAAACATCAATGATGAGAGAGAGTCATTGATCAGCTACCTCCTGCACACCCCACACTGGGGATTGAGCCACAACCTGGACATGTGCCCTGACTTGGAATCTAACCATGACCTCCTGGTTCAGAGGTAGACTACGCTCAATCACTGAGCCACGCTAGCCAGGTTTTGAAGTATTTAAATAAGATCTTTGGACTCGGAATGGTTAGATATTACTATTAAAGTTCTTCTCTCCAATCTGAAAGGAAAGATAAGTATTTTCTAGTAATTTATATTCTGGGTTCCATTTCTTCTATCTACTGGACTGTAATGGTCAGTTTAGTAGGTTTTTACTTTTACCTTCAAACAAGTATAGATATCCTGTTCTAAAAAATTTTTTATTCCCCTATTCCTTCTCCCAATGAACCGATTTCTTTTTTTGCTTTGTCTGCTAAACTCCAATTTTTAGTGATCTTTAAATGTTTTAACTTCTTATTTCATCCCCATCCCAATCTTGTTTTATTCTGTCAGCCATCCTTCTTTCCTCCCCTTTTCTGAAGCCATTCACTTGAAGGTCTTTCTAGTCAAATCCAAAAAACATTTTTATTTTCAATCTATTTAATTTCTCAGTAATTTGGTCCTGTTGATTACCTTTAGCTTCTTGGAAACTATCTCCCTTCTTGCTTCTATAATAATGAACTCTCCAGATTTGTCTCCTACCTTTTTTACTATATTCTATGCTGGATTGTTTCCCCCCCCTCCAACAACCTGATAATGGACTCCATTCATGGGCCTTGCTGTCTCTTTAGAGCAGCATTTCTAAAAGTAGTGTATAATAGAGCACTGTCCTAAGAATTGTTAATAGGTGTTCAGGAGGAAAAAAAGAAAACCTCCTTTTTTGGAGGGAAATGTTAAAGAGTGTAAGTGGTATTTACTCTCCCTGGAGTTCATAATTGTTACATGCTGTTGAGTCAACTCTGACTCCTGGTGACCCTGTGAGTGAGTGATGTCCACAATATCCTGTCCTCAACAGCAACAGCAATAGCCCTCCCTGCGTAGCTCCTGTGGACTCCTGCCCATGGCTTCTTTTCTGGAGTCAGTTTTCCTCAAACCTTACTTTCAGAGTGGCTGCATCACTCACTGCATCAAGTCAGAATTCCAGCTACCTTTGTCTCCCATTATCTCCTGATCCAAACTTTGTTCCAAACTTGTTGTTTTGCTTACTTTTGTCTCCCTACCTGCTTTTCTGTGTCAGTTAATTCCTGCTTATGTAACCTTTGTTCCTGCCATTTGACTTGTAGCCTCTTGCCTCTTTTCTGTGTGTCTTACTACCAAGAGATTGTACCAGCCTTTAGTTTCTGATCTATGGTCACCATGAAGTCCTTGGGACTTCTAACTGGAGCATGCTTTTTCTTCTTTGTGCACAATTTACATTTATTGTTTGAGCCACACTAATTAATTTTGTTCTTCATTTTTCACTAATAGCTTCTTATGTGCTAACCTTGTCTTCTCAACCCAATTTTAAGTTCCTTGAGGAAGGACCATTATTTAAGTTTTTTTTTTCTATGTGTTCTTAATAGTCCTTAGTGATGATGCAGTGTTAATGGGTTACTGAGTTAGGATGGGCCCTAATCCAATGTCTTGAGTCCTTATTAAGAAAACTTGGACACTGATACACAAAGACACACAGGGAGGAAGGCCATGTGAAGATGGACGCCTTGATTAGAGTGATGTACCTATAAGCCAAGGGATTGCCAGCAACCCTACAAGCTAAGAAAGAGGCAAGGAAGGGTCCCCCTCTAGAGACTTCAAAAGAGAGAGAGAGCATGGCCCTATAGACAACATAATTTTGGACTTCTAGCCTCCAGAATTGTGAGACAATAAATTTCAGTTGTTTTTAAAAATATATTTTTATTGATTTTAGAGAGAAAGGGAGAGAGAGATTAAGAAACATAAATGAGAAAGAATCATTGATTGGCTGCCTCCTGCATGCTCCTACTGGGGATCGAGGCTGCAACCTGGACATGTGCCCTTGACTGGAATCGAACCCGGGACCCTTCAGTCCACAGGCTCTGAGCCAAACCAGCTAGGGCAATTTCAGTCGTTTTAAGGCACCAAATTAGTGGTATTTTGTTTTGGCAACCCTAAGAAACCATACAAGATTCAGTAGAAACTGTGGCAAACTTTTTTCTTATTTTTTGTAGAAAGTGATTCTAAAATGTATAAGAAAATATAAATAACCTAGTATAGCCAAATTTACAAAAAGAACAAAGTTGGAGGCCTTATACTCCCCAATTTTAAGACTTAACATAAAGATGTGGTAATCGAGACAGTGTGGTATTGATGAAAAAAATAGACATATAAATTGCTGGAGAATAGAGTGTAGAAATAGACCCATAGATATATGGTCAATTGATTTTTGTAAAGGTGCCAAAGAAGTTTAATAGGGAAAGGAAAGTCCTTTCTTTTATTTTCTTCCTTTCTTCCTTCCTTCCTTCCTTCCTTCCTTCCTTCCTTCCTTCCTTCCTTCCTTTCTTTCTTTCTTTCTTTCTTTCTTTCTTTCTTTCTTTCTCTCTCTCTCTCTCTCTCTCTCTCTCTCTCTCTCTCTCTCTCTCTCTCTCTCCCCTAAGCATTTTATTTTTTATTTAAATGTTTAATTGTTGACACTATTGCAAATGTCTCCCATCCTAACCCCCTTACCCCCTTTGCCACTTCCACCCAGCCCCCAGTCCCTGCTCCCTTGGCCCTCACCACACTGTTGTCTGTGTCGATGGGCTAAGCATGTATGTTCTTTTCTTTTCTTTTTTATATTTCTTTATTGATTTCAGAGAGGAAGGGAAAAGGAGAGAGAGAGAAACATCAATGATGAGAGAGAATCACTGATCGGCTGCCTCCTGCATGCCCCCCACTGTTCCATGAAATCGAGTCTGCCACCAGTCTGTTCCATGTATCCATGCCTATGGCTCTATTTTGTTCATTGGTTTATTTTGTTTATTAGATTCCACATATTAATAAGATCATATGGTATGTCTTTCTCTGACTGACTTATTTTGCTTAGCATAATAATCTCCAGGTCAATCCATGCTGTCACAAAGTGTAAAAGATCCTTCTTTTTTTACAGCTGAGTATATTCCATTGTGTAAGTAAACCATAGCTTTTTTGTCTGTTCATCTACTGATGAACACTTGGGCTGTTTCCAGATCTTGGCTATTGTAATTAATGCTGCTATGAACATAGGGGTGCATATATTCTTTGTAATTGGTGTTACGTGATTCTTAAGATATATACCCAGAATTGGGATTACTGGATCAAAAGGCAGTTCCATTTTGAGGAAACTCCATACTGTTTTCCATAGTAGTTGCACCAGTCTGCATTCCAACCCAGAATGCAGGATGGTTCCCTTTATTCCCCATCCTCACCAGCATTTATTTGTTGATTTATTCATAGTAGCCATTCTGACAGGTGTGAGGTGATACCTCATTGTAGTTTTAATTTGCATCTCCCTGGTGATTAGTGACCTTGAGCATTTTTTTCATATGTGAGTTGGTCATCTGTATGTCTTCTTTAGAGAAGTATTTATTCAAGTCTTTTGCCCAATTTTTAATTGAATTATCTGTCTTCCTGGTGTTGAGGTATATGAGTTATTTATATATTTTGGAGATTAACCACTTATTAGATGAATCATTGGAGAATATGTTCTCCCATACAGTGAAATCTCTTTTCATTTTGTTGATGGTTTCTTTTGCTGTGCAGAAGCTTTTTAGTTTGATGTAATCCCATATGTTTATTTTCTTCTGTTTCCCTTGCTATCAGAGATATATCAGCAAAAATATTGCTCCGATAGATGTCTAAGATTTTATTGCCTATGTTTGCTTCTAAGATTTTTATGGTTTCATGACTTACATTTAAGTCTTTTATCCATTTTGAGTTTATTCTTGTGTATGGTGTAAGTTAGTGTTCTAGTTTTATTTTTTCACATGTACCTGTCCAATTTTCCCAACACCATTTATTAATTTTATTATTTTTAAAAATATATATTTATTGATTTCAGAGAGGGAGGGTGAGGGATAGAAACATCAGTGATGAGAAAAAATCATTGATCTGCTGCCTCCTGCATACCCCACACTGGGGATCGAGCATGAAACCTAGGCATGTGCCCTGACTGGGAATCAAACCGTGACCTCCAGGTTCATAGGTCAACACTCAACTACTGAGCCACGCCAGCTGGGCCTCACACCATTTATTGAAGAAACTGTCTTTACTCCATTGGATACTCTTGCCTCCTTTGTCAAATACTGGTATTAATTGACCATAAAGGTGTGGGTTGATTTCTGGGCTCTCTGTTCCATTGATCTATATGTCTGTTCTTGTGCCAGAACATGGCTGTTTTAATTACAGTGGCTTTGTGGTATAGTTTGATATCCAGTATTGTGATCATTCCAACTTTGTTCTTCTTTCTCAAGATTGCTGAGGTTCTTCTGGGTCTTTTTTAGTTCGATATAAACTTTTGGATTATTTTTCTAGATCTGTGAAATAGGCCATTGATATTTTAATAGAAGTTGTGTTAAGTCTATAGATTGTTTTGGGTAGAATGGACAATTTTTATGATGTTAATTCTTCCAATCCATTAATATGGTATATGCTTTCACTTGTTTGCATCTTCCTCAATTTCTTCTTCAATGTCCTATAATTTTCCAAGTACAGATCTTTTACCTCCTGGTTAAGATCTAAGTACCTTATTATTTATTTACTTGTTTGTTTGTTTGCAATAGTAAATGGGATTGCTTTCTTAGGTTCTCTTTCTGAGAGTTTGTTATTGGTGTATAAAAATGCCACCGAATTCTGGGTATTAATTTTATATCCTACTACTTTGCTGAATTCATTTATTAGCTCTATTGGGGTTTTGGTGGAGTCTTTAGGGTTTTCTGTGTCAAATATCATGTCATATGCAAATGACAGTTTTATTTTCTTCTTTTCAATATAGGTGCCTTTTATTTTGTCTTCTTGTCTGATTGCTGTGATTAAGACTTCCAGCACTATGTTGAATAAGAGTGGTGAAAGCAGACATTCCTGTCTTATTCCTGATCTTAAGGGAAAAACTAAAAGTACTCATTGAATATGATGTTGGCTGTAGGGTTTCTAAATATGACCTTTATTATGTTGAGGTATGACTCCTCTATTCCCACCTTGGTGAGAGTTTTTATCATAAATGGGTGCTGGATTTTATCGAATGTATTTTCTGCATCTGTTGATATGATCATGTGATTTTTATCTTTCACTTTGCTTATGTGATGTATCACATTTATTGATTTGCAGATATTATACAAGCCTTGCATCCCCAGAATAAATCCCAGTTGGTAATGGTGTATGATCTTTTTAATGTATTGCTGGATCTTGTTTGCTAATATTTTGTTGAGGATTTTAACATCTATGTTCATCAGGGATATTGGCCTATGATTTTCCTTTGTAGTGTTCTTAACTGGTTTTGGAATTAGGATAATGCTAGCTTTGTAAAAAGAGTTGGCATTCTTCTCTCTTCTTGAAATTTTTGGAATAATTTCATGAGGATAGGTATTAGTTCTTTGATTGTTTGATAAAATTCACTTGTGAAGCCATCCAGACCAGGAATTTTGTTTGCTGTGATTTATTTTATTTTATTTTATTACTGCTTTAATTTCATTAGTTGTTATCAGTCTATTCAGATTTTCAGATTCTTCCTGATTCAGTTTTGGAAGATTATATGTTTCTAGGAATTTGTCCATTTTGCCCAGGTTGTCCAATTTGTTGGCATGTAGGTGTTCATGGTATTTTCTTACAATCTTTTGTATTTATGTGATGTCAGTTATTACTTTGCCTCTTTCACTTCTGATTTTATCTATCTGGGTCCTTGCTCTTTGTTTCTTGATGAGTCTGGCTAAAGATTCATCATCTTGTTTTTCTGTTCAAGGAACCAACTCTTGGTTTCATTGATGTTTGTATTGTTGTTTTAGGCTCTGTCATTTATTTCCATTCCTTCCTTTTGTTTATTTTGGGCGTTTCTTATTGTTCTTTTCCTAGTTCTTTTAGGTGTAGGGTTAGATTATTTATTTGAGATTTTTCTTGCTTCTTGGGGTAGGCCTGTAACACTATGAACTTCCCTCTCAGAAATGCTTTCTCTGTGTCCCATAGATTTTGGGTAGTTGTGTGTTCATTTTTATTTATTTCCAGGTAATTTTTTATTTCCTTGATCTCTTTGGTAACCCATTTACTGTTTAATAACATGGTATTTAACCTCCATGTGTTTGAGTGTTTTTGAGTGTTTTTTTAATTGTAGTTGATTTCTAGTTTCATATCATTGTGAGTCGACAATATAGTTGGTATGATTTCAGTCTTCTTGAATTTGTTGACTTATTTTGCATCCCAACATGTGGTCTTTGAGAATATTCTATGTGCACGTGAGAAGAATGTGTATTCTGCTGCTTTGGGATGAAATGTTCTGTAAATATCTATTAAGATACAGAACATTTGATCCAGTATGTCATTTAAGGTCGTTGTTTCCTTGTTGATTTTTTTGTTCGGAAGATCTATCCAGTGATGATAGTGGGGTGTTAAAGTCCCCTACTATGACTGTATTGCTGCCCATCTCTTCCTTAAAGTCCACCATAAGTCTTGTTATGTATTTAGGTGCTCCTATATTGGGTGCATGTATGTTTACAAGGGTTATGTCCTCTTCTTGGATCCATCCCTTTAGTATTATGTAGTGACCGTCTTTGCCTCTTGTAATGGCCTTTGCGTTTTGTTTTCTTAAATGATACAGTGTTCTTTATTTTATTTGGTGGAAGGGACACCACACCTCTACTCAATTAAGAGAAACATTTTTATCATTATGGAGGTCTTTTTCTTTTTTACACATATGCCATGAGTTCATAGGGAATGAGTTCCAGCAGCTCAGGCTCCTTTCTATTGGTTCTCACAAAGAGTGCTTCTCTGGGTGGAGTAGGCTGACGCTTCAGTTGAACCCAGGTACCTTTCTCTTTGGCTTCCTTCTTTTTCTGATCATTTTCCTTCACACGTTTCAGGAAGCTGTCTTGGCTCTTAGAGTGCTTAACATGCTCAATACATACTTTAATTCTCATGGCAAGAATTTTGTCGTTAACCTGTTTGTTCACAGCAGTGCCCACTGCATGCTGGGTTACATGGTAGATTCTAACAGTTTTGCCATGTAAAATTTGTGGGGCATTCCTTTTTTAACTGTTCCCATTCCCTTGATGACCACAGTATCACCTCCTTGTAGATTCCCATGTATGTGGCCAAAGGAACAACTCCATATTTTCTAAAAGGCCCAGAGAACATATAGCCAGTGCCTCTACTCTTTCTCTTTGTGTTTTGGTAAATTACTCAAAGGTGGTGGTTCTGGCTGAGAGGTTATGGTCTTTGTGTTTAAGTCTATTTTGTCAGATATGAGAATTACTACCCCAGCTTTCTTTCATTTCCATTTGTATGGAATATTTTTTCCATTCCTTCACATTTATTCTCTGTTAATCTTTTGTTCTGAGTTGGGACTCTTATAGACAGCATATATATGGGTCATGTTTTCTTATTCATTCAGCTACCCTATGTCTTTTGATTGGAGTATTTAATCCATTTACTATTAAGGTTACTATTGATAGGTAATTATTTATTCCCACTTTTTGCTCTATACTTATGTTCCTCTCTCTCTATTTCTTCTTCTTAAAGCAGTGGCTCAGTGGTTGAGCGTTGACCTATGAACCAGGAGGTCACAGTTCGATTCCAGGTCAGGGCACATGCCTGGGTTGTGGGTGTGATACCCAGTGGGGGATGTGCAGGAGGCAGCCAATCAATGATTCTCTATCATTATTGATGTTTATATCTCTCTCACCCTTCCTCTCTGAAATCAATAAAAACGTATTTTACCTAATAATAGACAAACATGTAAATTGACCATACCTCTGCTACACTCTGCTACACTCATGCCAATCAGGAATGAGTAAGCAAATTAACCCAACAAAGATGGCAGGTTAATTTGCATATGCAAGCATGGAGCGGCCGGGCGGGGCAGGACACCTGCTATTGTGGGGGGGGGGGGGTGGAGGGAGCTACAGAAGTGGTGCTCTGGCTGGGAGCGAGGACTTGGTGGCTCCCGGGTGGCCAGGAGCGAAGCCAGGGGGAAAAAGGCCTATTCTTGCATGAATCTTCGTGCAATGGGCCTCTAGTTTAAGAAATAAAAGAAAAGTAAATAAATAAAAGTGATATTGTTTTTTTAAAAAGAAAAGAACAATACAAGGCCAAATTTTTTCAAGATTAACTATACCAATGCACCCAGGAAAGAAAGGAACATTATTAATGTCAAACTCTGTACAAGACAGGCTTTTACATGTTTCATGACTCTTCCTCATGTTATGAAGAAACAAGCTTAAGAGAGGCAAAAGAATGGAAGATTCTAAACTCAGATCTGTTAACTATATTTGCCACATAGTATTTCATATATATATATCATTTTAAACATGTAAAATGATCTACACTAATAAAAGAGAAACATGCAAATTACTGTTACTCCACTATGTCCAACAGCCAATCAGAGTGAGTATGCAAATTAACCTGAAAAGATGGCAGCAGCCCCGCCCCTCAGGCGCTCCAGTCCTGTGGGAGTCGGAGAAGTCGGGCGCCAGCTACTGAGGCTGGCTGCAGCCAGGGAGATGAAGAAGCTGCCTGCCCCGTGATCCCAGGCCGCAGCCAGCAGCAGCAGAAGCCTCATGTCCATCTGCCCCACATCCTGGGGGAGTCGGAGAAACCAGGCCCCAGCGCCTGAGGCTGGGTGCGGCCCAGGAGACGAAGAAGCTGCCTGCCCCATGATCCCAGGCCACAGCCAGCTGGAGAAGTTGCCCACACTGCATCCCAGGGAAGATGGAGAAGCCCCCACCCCACAGTCCCAGGTGCCAGTACCTGCGGCTGGCTGTGGCTTGGGATATGGAGAAGCCGCCCATCCTGTGGTCCAGGGCACCAGCACTTGTGGCTGCAGCCCAGGCGAAGCCACCTGCCCACCATCCCCTGTGGTTGCAGCCAGCCTGGGCGCCTATGGCTGACTAGAGGGAGGGAAGCCCGGATCCTGGGTGCCTGTGGTCGGCTGGAGGAGGGAATCCTGGGTCCCAGATGCAGGGCTGAGGCAGAGGTAGTTAGGGGCAATCAAGCCAGCAGGGGAGCAGTTAGGGACAATCAGGCTGGCAGGCAGAAGCAGTTAGGGACAATCAGGCAGGCAGGCGAGTGGCTAGGAGCCAGCAGTTCTGGATTGTGAGAGGGATGTCCGACTGCCAGTTATCCCCTGAGGGGTCCCAGATTGGAGAGGGTGCAGGCCAGGCTGAGGGACACCCTTCCCTCCCCCCCCCCAAGCACAAATTTCGTGCACCGGACCACTAGTGTGTGTGTGTGTGTGTGTGTGTGTGTGTATATATATAATAAAATTATATATATTATTATATAAAGCAGTTTTCTCATCAACAAATCAAATGACTTTAGTATTCACTATGCCTGTTAGTTCCTGAGGGTTACTATAACAAACTGGATGGTTTAAAACAACAGAAATTTATTATCTCATAATTTTGGAGATTAGAAGTCCAAAATTAAGATGTTGGCATGGCCATACTCCTACTGAAGAGAGGAAGATTCTTCTAGCTTCTGACAATCTTAGGTGTTCCTTAGTTAATGACAGCGCAACTCCAGTCTCTGCCTCCATCTTCCATGGCTATCTTCCCAATATGTTTTATGTCTTTGTCTCTGCATGGTGTTATCTTCCCTACCTATCCTTCATATAGCATTCTCTTTTCTTTTAAGGATTCCAGTCATACTGGATTAAGACCCTAATTCAGTATGACTTCATTTTAACTTTACTACACCAGTAGTGACTCTTTTTCCAAGTAAGGTTACACTCACAGGTATTGGGGATAGTGTAGGATTTCAGTATATCTTTTTGGGATCACAATTCAACCCATAATAAATCTATAGATCAACTTGGAGTGAATTGAATCTTAATATTGAATATTCTAATCCATAAACATGATATATCTAATTTTTAAGTCTTCCTTAAAATTATAATTTTATAAATTTAACATTTTATAATTTTCAGGGTTCAGTACTTACATATATTTTGTTACATTCATTCCTAAGTATTTCATGTGTTTGATGTTATAAGAAATGGAGTTGTATCTTTTATTCCATTTCCACTTGTTCTTTGCAGGTATATAGAAATGCTATTAATTTTTGTATATTGATAATTTCCCTGAACTAGAACGAATTAATTCTAGTACTAATGGAATATAAGGAATTCTAAGGAATCTACCAAAAAAGCCACTAGAACTCATTAGTAATAGCTTTTTAAAAAAATAAATGCCTTTTAAAATTCTCTTTACACAATTATATCATCTGCAAATACAGACAGTTTTTTTCCTCCCTTTCCAGTTTTTCCCCCCTTGCATTATTGTACTGGCCAGGTGAAATTGAATATTCTTGCAGAAAAGCATTTTGCAAAATTTAACACCTATTTATAATAATAAAAAACTCTCAGCAAAATAGGAATAGAAGGAAACTTGCTCAAATTTATAAGGGCTATTTATCAAAACCCCACAGCTAACATTATATTTAATGGCAAAACTAAATTTAGGCTTTCTCCTAAAATCAGAAATATCTGAGGATTTTAAGTAGAGGAGTTAGTTGATCAAACTGAGCTTAAAACATTACTCTAACTGTAGAATAGAGAATTGATTGGAAGGGAGAAAATGTTGATATAGGGAAAATAATTACACATAAGATTTTAGTTAAAAAAATTTTTTAGTAGTGCAGATGAAAGATAATGGAGTCTTCAACTAAGCACAATGTAATTCTTAACCTGGGCAATACCAGCTTCAGAGAGCATTTTAGTTAGTACTCATGACTGGGGAGTGTTAATGGCATTTATGCATGGAACCAGGAATGATGATGTTCTGTATTGCAAGAGAGAGTCCCAACATTGAAGAATTCTCCTGCTCCAAAATGCCAGTAGCCCCTTCATGGAGAAACACTGGGTTACTTAAGGCACAGAAGTGGGGAGAAATAGAATAACAAGATTTTGAATATGCTTGATGTGTGATGGGGCATCAAAGATGAATTCCTGGTTTGTACAGCCCAGCTGATGGTAGTGCCATGACCTCAGGTAGAAACCTTAGATTATAAGTTAGTTTGAGAAGAGTACAATTTTAGGTAAGTTTAGTTTGAGGAATCTATAATAATAAAAGGGTAATATGCTAATTAGATGGAACATCCTTCCTGGTGTCATTCCGGATGAAGCCAGGCTGGAGTGAAGCCCGGGTCCTGGGTGCCTGCCAGTGGCAGCCGGAGCAAAGCAGCCTGGTTCTGGGTGCCTGCTGGCGGTGGCTGGAGCAAAGCCTGGATCCCAGGTGCCAGAGGGAAGCCAGTGCTGGCAGTTGGGGGAAGGAAGGCCTACTCTTGCACAAATTTTCGTGCATCAGACTTCTAGTCCTATATAATAAAAGGCTAATATGCAAATCCACTGAACGGCAGAATGACCGGTTGCTATGATGTGCACTGACCACCAGGGGGCAGATGTTCAATGCAGAAGCTGCCCCCTGGTGGTCAGTGCACTCCCACAGGGGGAGCACCACTCAGCCATAAGCTGGGCTCACGGCTGACAAGCACAGCAGCGGTGGGGGGAGCCTTTCCTGCCTCTGTGGCAACGCTAAGGATGCCCATGGGGAGCAGGCCTAAGCCATCAGTCAGACATCTCCTGAGGGCTCCCAGACTGTGAGAGGGTACAGGCCAGGCTGAGGGGGACCGCCCCCCGCCCCTGAGTGCACGAATTTCATGCACCGGGCCTCTAATCTATAAAATAACAAGTAGGCAGTTGGAAATATACTTCTGTAACTCAGTAGAAAGGACAGGCTTTAAGAACAGATTTGTCTGTAATGGTTGTTGAAGTCTTGAAGTCCTAGGAATGGCCTAAGTTGTAGAGTGAGATACTGAATATATAAATTAGAGCCTTGCAGCACATAAGACTAGTAGAGGAGGAGCAGGTGTAAATGACTGAGAAAGAATAGCCAAAGAGAAGAAAAATCTGGATGTAGGCCAAGGGAAGAGTTGTTAATGTTAATTGCTATAATTATTTATTTATAATTGTCTCTCCATACCTAGTTGTGAGCCAAGCAGGGCTGTATGTTCTATTAATCTTTGTATTCCCACAGTTCCTAGTATATGTTTTGAGAACCTGTTTCATACTAAGGTAATAACTGTTGACTAAATGACCATACCTGCACATTTATATTGGATCTATTTTTTTCATGTTTTTCACTTTTATATTGTGAATTTCTTGATTATAAAAATCTAGTTTTAACTTTGTAAACACATATATTTGGTACTATGTGCTATGTGTGGACTCACTAAATATTACATGATCGGTTCAGTAGTTTGCACTGCTTCTTAACCAGAGTATGTACTAATATAAATATGTGCTTGGGCTAGATTATTCACATATCTGGTTACACTACTTTTCTGAAAGACATAACAAAAATATTCTGATGTAAAACTACTCATTATCAACTCATCTTTCTAGAATGCATAGAATGTATCTTTTCTTTGAAATATATGATAGTACATTTAGTTAGTATTTTCTTCATTTACAAACTCAGAAATATTTTTTTATTCAATTTAGGATTTAAGTGAAGAATACCTTAGGGTTAGTTTAATGGAATTATAGTGAAAAAATGAATTATCTTATATGTTGCATATCATCAGGGACTTGTTTCATAACCTGGAAACTAACTTGAAATAAACTCACAAAGGGTAAAATGAAATAAGTCCCTGTACTGATATAGTGCTTTAGGACTTTTCAAGCACATACATGCATAAGTCATTTATTTGGGAAAGTTGAGTATCTACCATGTGCTAGGTGCTGTAGATGGAAAGATGATAAGATTTATGCTTGTCCTCAAAACTGGATCTAATGGGGAAAACACATAGAGAAATAATCTATAATGCATGATTAAATGCTATAGTAGAATTATTTATAAAGGGACTTGACAGTACAAAGGAACAATTGGTTAATTGCTTCAGGAAGTCAGAGAAGAAAGGTTTCACTGAAGATGAATCCTAATGAATAAAGAGTAGTTCACCAAACTTAGAAAAGGGTAAGAACAAGAGGATTGTAAGTAAATCCAGGAAAGTTTGAAAGTATGTTTTACCTTTACAGGTCAAGGACTTCAATATGAGAGTGGAATGTAAGCTATAAGGTGGTGAGAAGGAAAGAAATTTGTGGCTACAGATAAAGATGACTAGACTATTTTAATTACTTATAAGTTTAGAATTCAGGGGCATTTAAGTGTATTCACAATAATATAAAACCATCATCACTATCTACTTTCAAAACTTTTTTATCCCAAATAAAAACTCTGTACGCATTAGGCAATAACTGTCCTCTGCCCTCAGCCTCTGGTAACCCCTCTCTAGTCTACTTTTTTTCTCTATGAAATTGTCTGTTCTAAATACTTCATATAAGTGGAATCATACCATATTTGTCCTTTTGTGTTGGGCTTATTTCATTTAGCATAATGTTTTCAAGATTTCTCCATGTTGTAATATGGTATCAGAACTTTATTTCCCTTTATGGCTAAATAATATCCCATTATTTGGTATATATCACATTTTGTTTAACCATTATTTTTTGTTTGTTTGTTAATCCTCATACAAGGATATTTTCCATTGATTTTTAGAGAGAGTGGAAGGGATGGGGAGAGGCAGAGAGAGACACACACATCCATTAGTTGCTTCCCAAAAGTGCCCCAATGAGGGTCAGAGATTGAGCCTGCAACTGAGGAACGTGCCCTTGACCAGAATCGAACCTGGAACACTTCAGTCTGCAGTCCGACACTCTCCATTGAGCCAAACCAGCTAGAGCTCCATTCATCTTTTGATGGACACTTGAGTTGGTTCCAACTCTTGGCTATTTTGAATAATACAACTTTGAATATTGGTGGTCAGGAATCTGTTTGGGTCTCTGTTTTGTTGTTGTTGTTGTTATTGTTAATCCTCAGCCGAGGATATTTTTCCATTGATTTTTAGAGAGAGTGGAAGGGAGAGGGAGAGACAGAAACATTGATGTGAGAGAGACACTTCAATTGGTTGCCTCCTGCACACACCCTGACCAGGGATGGGGAACCTGTAACCAAGGTCCATGACCTTGACTGGAATTGAACCAGGGACCCTTTAGTCCATGGGCTGATGGATAGAGCATCAGCCTCTATCCACTGAGCCAAACTGGCTAGGACTGGGTCTCCATTTTTAATTCTTTTGGGTATGCACCTAAGAGTGGAATTGTTGGGTTATGGTAATTCTATGTTTGAAATCATAAAACTGTTCTTCACAGTGGCTGCACCATTTCACATTCCCACCAACAATGCATGAGAGTTTCAGTATCTCCATAAACCTGTCAATTTGCCATATTTTTTATTTATTTTTTATTTTTTTAAATAATAGCCATCTTAGTGGGTGTGAAGTGGTATCCCACTATGATTTGGATTTGCATTTCTCTGATGACTAATGATGTTAAATATCATTTCATGTGCCCCTTGGTCGTTTCTATTTTTTGTGTTTTTTTTTTTTTTTTAATCTGGAGAAATGTCTCTTCAAATCCTTTGCCCATCTTTGAATTGAATTGTTTGCTTTTTGCTGAGTTGCAAATATTTTCTCCCTGCTGTGGTTGTCTTTTCACTCTGTTGGTAGTATCTTTTATATATATATACTAGAAGCCTGGTGCACGAAATTCATGTACTAGGCGGGGGCGGGGGGGGGGGGGCGGGGGTGTCCCTTATCCCAGCCTGCACCCTTTCCAATCTGGGACATCCCTCTCACAATCCGGGACAGCTGGCTCCCAACCGCTCGCATGACTGCCAGCCTGATCACCCCCTAACCACTCCCTTGCCAGCCTGATCAACGCCTAATAGCTCCCCTGCCGGCTCAGCAACCCCCAACTGCCCTCCCCTGTCAGCCCACTTGCCCCCAACTGCCCTCCTATGCCAGCCTGGTCACCCCTAACTGCCCTCCCCTGCAGGCTTGATTGCCCCCATCTGCCCTCCCTTGCAGGCCTGGTCCCTCCCAACTGCCCTCCCCTGCTGGCCATCTTGTGGCAACCATCTTGTGTCCACATGGGGGCAGGATCTTTGACCACATGGGGGCAGCCATCTTGTGCGTTGGAGTGATGGTCAATTTTCATATTACTCTTTTATTAGATAGGATAGAGGACTGGTGCATGGGTGGGGGCTGGCTGGTTTGCCCTGAAGGGTGTCCCAGATCAGGGTGGGGGTTCCCTTGGGGCATGGGGTGGCCTGGGTGAGGGGCCTGTGGTGGTTTGCAGGCCGGCCACGCCCCCTGGCAACCCAAGCAGAGTCCCTGGTATCTGGGATTTATTTCTCTTCTATAATTGAAACTTTGTAGCCTTGAGCGAAGCCAAGCCTCCTGCTTGCTCGGTGGCCACAGCCATTTTTGTTGGGATTTATTTATCTTCTATAATTGAAACTTTGTAGCCTCGAGTGGAGGCCAAGGCAGGCCAGGGCTGCAGAAGCTTGGCTTCCTCCATCGCCGGGGGCAACTCAAGCCTCCTGCTATCTCCAGCTCCGTGGCTGCCGCCATTTTTGTTGGGATTTATTTATCTTAACTTTGTAGCCTTGAGTGGAGGCCTGGGGCGGCCAGGGTGTGTGGAAAGCTTGGCTTCCTCCATTGCCAGGGAAACGCAAGCCTCCTGTTTGCTCCATGGCCGCATCCATCTTGGTTGGGTTAATGTGCATACTCGCTCCTGATTGGCTGGTGGGCGTGGCTTGTGGGTGTAGCAGACTGATGGTTAATTTGCATATTGCTCTTTTATTAGATAGGATATATATATATACTTTACATATATATATTCCAGAGAGAGAGGAACATCAGTGATGAAAGAGAATCATCAATTGCCTGCCTCTTGTATGCCCCTCTCTGGGGATCAAGCCCACAACCCAGGAATTGAACTGTGATCTGGTTCATAGGTCAGTGCTCAACTACTGAGCCATGCCGGTCAGGCGTAGTGTCTTTTGTTGAAGAAAAGTTTTTAATTTTGATGAAATCCTGTTTTTATCAATTTTTTTTCAGTTGTTGTCTATGCTTTTGGTGTCATATTTAAGAAACCATTACCAATATAGTAAAATTTTTATTTTGAAAAAGTAATTGTGGGCATAGTATGGAGGATAATTATAGAGGCAAGAAATTGAAGTCAAGATCTGCTAGGCCAGTGGTCGGCAAACTCATTAGTCAACAGAGCCAAATATCAACAGTACAACGATTGAAATTTCTTTTGAGAGCCAAATTTTTTAAACTTAAACTTCTTCTAATGCCATGTCTTCAAAATAGACTTGCCCAGGCCGTGGTATTTTGTGGAAGAGCCACACTCAAGGGGCCAAAGAGCTTCATGTGGCTCGCGAGCTGCAGTTTTGCCAACCACTGTGCTGGGCAATACATTACTGCAGAAGTTTAAGCAAGAACTATGGACTTAAATTTAAAACAAAAGGCACTTACTATGTGCCAGGTACTGTTGGATTTATTTATCTCAGATGTAATTATTTTAATAACCCTGTGGGGCAGATAATATTCTCATTTTACAGATGAGAAAACTGAAGCACAAAAAAGTTAAGTTGTATGCCAAGGTAATAGAGCTAACAAGTCATGGATTACAGCAATTTAACTTTAGAGCCTGTTCTTTTAAGCACTATGCTATCAAGCCTCTATATAATCACAGTCTTTTCTTACCAGTAACACTTTGTTTAGTACTCATTACATGATGTAAGTTTAAGAAAGATCCAGAGAAAAACAACTAAAATCAAAGTAGAAAAGAGCAGTTACTAGAGAACCAACTAAAAAGACCTGGAAAAAAAACAAACTTGAAAGAACATGTGACTAAAGAATATGGATATAAACTTTCTATACCAAATTTTGCAAGGGAATTTTATGCTTATACATATCCTACTTATAAATGACCCATTCTTATAGTTTATGCTGCTGCCCTAATGCTGTATAATATTTTCTGCCTTAGCTGGAAGAAAGGAGGAAACTATTTTACATCTTTGTGGGGAAAGTTTCTTAACAGGTTTTACTTCCTTAAATGTTATCCCTCCCTCAAAGGAGGATTTACCCCTCAGATGTTATGGTACCTTGAATGCCTCCAGTTAGAGATCTATGCATATTGTTGTATAACAGATCTCTAGAACTTTTTTAGCTTGCAAAACTGAGACTCTTACCCATTAAACAAAACTCTCCTTTTCCCCTCTTCCCAACCCTGACTGAGAAATAGTTTTTTTATTTGAGAAAATATTTTAATATAGAAACTCTTAGAGTGACATAAAATAATTGCACATAGAAGGATTATCCTTCATTAACAGAACAAAATTATATTAAACTAGAGGCCTAGTGCACCAGATTCGTGCACGAAGGGGGTGTCCCTCAGCCCAGCCTGCACCCTCTCCAATCTGGGACTCCTCAATAGATGTCTGACTGCCCATTTAGGCCCAATCTCAGTAGGATCCCTCTCACAATCCAGGACTGCTGGCTCCCAACTGCTCGCCTGCCTGCCTTCCTGATTGCCCCTAACTGCTTCTGCTTGCCAGCCTGATCACCCCCTAACCACTCCTACCATCCTGATTGATGCCTAACTGCTCCCCTGCCAGCCCAATTGCCCCTGACTGCCCTCTCCTGCCAGCCCGATTGCCCCTGACTGCCCTCCCCTGCAGGCCTGCCCCCCCCAACTGCCCTTCCCTGCAGCCCTGGTCACCCCCAACTTCCCTCCTCTACCAGCCTGGTCACCCCTAACTGCCCTCCCCTGCAGGCTTGATCGCCCCCAACTGCCTTCCCTTACAGGCCTGGTCCCTCCCAACTGCCCTCCCTTGCTGGCCTGATCACCCACAACTGTTCTCCCTTGCAGGCCAGTCACTCCCAACTGCCCTCCCCTGCTGGCCATCTTGTGGCAGCCATCTTGTGTCCACATGGGGGCAACCATCTTGTGTGTTGGAGTGACAGTTAATTTGCATATTACTCTTTTATTATATAGGATTAGAACCCTTATAAAATCTAGAACATATACTCACAATATACTGAGAACTGAAGTGAGTGCTCTAGTACAGTTACTTCTGGGAAAATTAGTATCAGAAGACTGAGGGATAACTCTTCTATCAGATTTTTTTATTTGGAAGTAATGAGTACGATCAGCTGAGTTAGCTTTCACATGAAGTAAGCTGTATTGGCCTTCTGCTTGGTAGAAGGATTATTGTTGAAAGTAAATTCCTCTGGTCATCTATGTTGGGAACATCTTAAACACATTCACTTAGATACATTGTAATCAGGCTTGTGTCTCCACCACACCACCAAGTATCCTTTTCAAGGAACCATTGATTTCAGTATTGCTAAGTCCAATGTCAGTTACTCCCTCCTCCTCTCTGAAACAAATTCTTCATTTTGGCTTGCAGGAAATCTAGCTTTCTTCCCTTCTATTTCACTAGCCATTCCTTCTTCTTTTCTGGTTCCTCCTCAAATGGAATGCTTTAAGGTAGGGCTTAGTCCTTGGATCTCTTCTTTATCTACACTCAATCCTTACCACCTCTTTAAATACCTATACACTGATTATTTCCAAATTTCTGTCTTTTATTCAGACTATCCCCTTGAATTCCAGGCTTGACATCCAACTCCCTACTCATTATCTCTTCTTGAGCAAATATGGTTTTGGATTTAACCTGTCAAAAGCCAAACCCCTCATCTTTCTCCTCCCCCAAAACTTCTGCTCACAGTCTTCCCAACTCTAATGGCAACTCCTTTCATTCCCCAGGCCAGAAACTTTGGAGTCATATTTGTCTCTTTCTTTCTCACCCTCATATCCAATTTATCAGCAAATCCTGTTGACTCAACTTTAAAATATATCTAGAATCCAAACACCTCTCCCTATCCCCATCACTACCTTCCTGGTCTAAATTACTACCATTTCTTGTCTAGATTATTGGTGGTAGTTTAATTGGCTTCCTTTCTTCTGTCCTTATCCCACTTCAATCCATTTTCAACACATTAGATCATGCTCCTTATCTGTCCAAGATGCTCCAGTGGCTTCCATCTCAATTGCAGAAAAAGCTCGTTTTTGACAATAGTCCACAGACCCTATTCGATTTTCATCCCTCTCAGTTCTCTGACCCCATCTTTTACTACTCTTCTTGCTGCTCCTTTGATTCATACCAGTGATTCACACTGACCTGTTTAATGTTCCTTGAAACATCAGTCATTCTCCTGTGATAGGGCTTTTGCACTGGCTGTACCCTCTGCCTAGGATACTCTTCCCCCAGAGAGCTGCATGGTAATTCTCACTCTTAAAAGTCTTTGTTTAAATAACATCTTTTTGTTGAGGCTTTCTCCCTCCTTCCATCTCTAATTTTCTCCACAGCACTTATCAGTTTCTAATATGTTGTATGACTTGTTTATTGTATGCTCAGCCCACACAGGAAAGCAGGGATTTTTGTTGGTTTTTGTGATTTGCATTATCCCCAGTGCTTAGAACAGTGATTTACACAAAATAGGTATTCAATAAATATATGCTGAATAAATTAACATAGGAAGAAATTAAAGACAATTTTAAGACCTAAAACAAGATTTGGCAGCAGTGGTGGGTAGTCTTGGCAGGAGGTGGCTGAAACATGACTAAATTAGAGGAGACCTGGAAGTGGAAGGTGTGACTAGCATAAAAAATTGGGAGCATGTTGGAAGGATGAGGGACAGTGAATGTAATGAAATTTTTACCTATACAAATTAACATAATTCCTATAGAATCAACTTAAGTTTGGGTTCTGATTTTAAAGGAGGCAATGTAATTTTTAGTAGTAAAAAGGAAAGGGAAGGACACTGTTTGCTGACAATGCACGGTCATAGTAAAGAGTAGTTTACTTATTAGTAGTTTAATGGTTAAAAATACCTTGACTATGTCAAGGAAACCATTTCAGATAACTGGATACAGAAAATGGTGCCACCTTATGGAAGGCATTAAATGCTTGGTAGAAGAGTTTTAGATTTTACACTATGGGCAATAGTATTCTACCACAGGATTTTGACTAGAAGAAAGACTTGATGAAAACAAGTTTTTGCAAAGCTGTTTCTCATTACTACTTGGAAATTGATAAAAGTGGGAAAAGACTAGTGATAGATTAGATTTCCTCATTTATTTATTTGGTAATACTATTGAGTGCCTGCAGTGTGCCAGGGAATTTCAGGGGTGACCAAACAAGATATCTGCTCTTATGAAGCTTATATTCTAGTGCAGCTAGATGAGGGTCGTCTGTGTAGATAAGGAGGTCACCATGAACAAAGAAAGAATTAAGGATCAGATCTGAGAGAAAGTGAAAATAGGATTGACAGGACTTGGTGACAGCTTATGTGGAATGTGAGCACATGCAGTTGTAGGCACTAATGGGCCAATGAATAGGAAGAGAAGAGAGAAGAGACATAATAAAAAGGTTGATAATGGCACTAAAGGTAATGGGAAGTTGAGAAGGGCTGCTAATTTGTAGAGAAACTATTTAGATTTTTTTTTTTCTTCAAGTTTCAGAGATTCGTGAGAGGTGCAAGTGGAAACACCTTATGGACTGGATATGGCAGATAGGGAGGAAATTCTTGCTCTCATACTTTCCAGGTCTGCCCTGCTTTCCCTACCCACTTCTCATTCTCCCCTTCCCTTTCATAGCCCACCATTTGCACTCTCTTATATGGCTTTATCACTCACTCAAAATATCCTTTGTAGGTCTACTGGAGGCACTATCCTGTATCTTCCTCATTCTGGGACCCAGTCTGACTGAGAAGCCGCCATCCAAAACATTTGTTGCTGTGGTAGAATGAACGTGATGAATTGTGCTCCTCCTAATTGTTTATGCTTGGAAGTGATTCATGTCATTTTGCTCATATTTCATTGCCACTCCCTCAACCCAACTTCAAAGGAATGGAGAGGGCAATCCTACAAAGTGCCTGGGATGAGAACTAGGAATATTTGCCAACACTAATGACTGCCAAAGGCCTTGATTATTAATTCACTCTAACATAAATCTGACATAGGATTTCAAATCCTTGAAATTTAAAGTTTATAAACTATCTAAAAGGAGATTAGAACTGCTGATCAAACTATACCTTTTCAACTTAATCTGGACTGCTGATCCTTTCATATTTCCTTTCCAGCAGCCCTGTTCATTCTTTACTTTCCTCATTTGAGCTAAGATTACATGTTCTTTTGTTTCAGTTTAGTTCTTGCCATTATTTTCTCCTTTACATGCCTATTTCAAGCATAGCTGCAGAAAATCATATTCACCAGACTGGTACGTGTAAAAATTTATGATCAGCTACCTGAATTGGGTTTTCAACACTTCTCGTTCCAACAACTTTCAAACTTTTACCCACTTCAGACTTCTCCTCAACCCCTAACCCCATTTAAACTATTTTTCTTCTTCCTCAAGCCCAACAGGTGATCTCTCCTGCTTCTCCAAGAATTGCACAGGAACTGATAAAACTTTCACTACCAAATCTATAGGCATACCTACATCTCTACCCTTGTTAGAATAAAAAAAAAAAAAGGTTCCTGCCCAGTCGGTGTTGCTCAATGGTTGAGCATCAACCCATGAACCAGGAGGTCATGGTTTGATTCCTGGTCAGACCACATGCTTGGGTTGTGGGCTCCATCCTCAGGAGGGGGTGTGCAGGAGGCAGCTGATCTATGATTCTGCCACCATTGATTTTTCAATCTCTCTCTCTCTCTCCCTTCCTCTCTCTGAAAATCAATAAAAACATATTTAAAAAAGAAAAAAAAAAGGTTCATCCTTTATCCAGGACCAGCTTTTCTTGGACCCAATCTCCTCCACCTTTTCAAGGACCTTGTACTATTATTATTGCACTCTCCCTCTTATGTTCAATCTATCTATACTTTGTCCTCAGCACTTAAAAAATATTTGAGTCTTTCTTCCCCTTCCCAGTCAAATTTCTTGAAAAGAGAATTGTCTTTGTTCACACCTGTATTTTCTCCTCCTACTCCTAATATCTCAGCATCTTTTTACCCAGCACTCTGGGCTCTTGGCTCCCATGACATCTCCCTTTTTCTTCTATCTCTCAGTTCTTCTTAGTTTCCTTTTCTGGCTTTACCTCTGTTCATTATTAAGTGTTATTGTTCATAGTTTTCTGTCTGAGATCCTAGTCTCTTCTCCTTCTTTTCTCTTCCTAAGTAATCATATCCACTTAGAAAACTTCAGTTATGCTATTACTCCAAAATGTGTATCCTTTACCCAGACCTCTTTCCTGTTTCTTGTACATTTTTGTGTTATTAGGCTCTATACAGTGTCTTTCATTCAGTAGGTGTTCAATTCATGTTTTCCTTGTGACTAGCTGACAGAATAAATGAATAAACCAACTTTGTAGTGATTCTTCTTAACAGACCAATACTAAATACTTTATATCCTCAGGCCTAGTACCTAGTGAATACTTAGTAAATGCTTTATAAATGACTAATTGAAGAAAAATGAATGAGTGAATAAAAACTTTGTAATGATTCATTATAGCCAACCAAGACCAAAAACTTGCTTATTCTCTTAAAATATGTAACAGTTTAGCCCTGGCCTATGTGCTCAGAGGTTAGAGCATTGGACCATGCACCAAAAGGTTGAGGGTTTGATTCCCAGTCAAGGGCATGTACCTGGGTTGCAGGTGCAATCCTTGGCCCTGGTCAGGGCACGTGCAGGAGGCAACTAATCCATGTGTCTCTCTCACATCAATGTTTCTCTCTGTCTCCCCCCCCCCCCCATTTCTCTCCCACTTCCCCTCCCTCCCATCCACTCTCTCTAAAAATCAATGGAAAAAATATCCTCCGGTGAGGATTAACAAAAAGTAAAAATGTAACAGTATAAGTTAAACTAGAGCTTGCTTCAAGGGAGACTACTACTTTTTAAAAATATATATTTTTTAAATATATTTTATTAATTTTTTACAGAGAGAAAGGGAGAGGGATAGAGAGTTAGAAACATCGATGAGAGAGAAACATTGATCAGCTGCCTCCTGCACACTCCCTACTGGGTATGTGCCTGCAACCAAGGTACATGCCCTTGACCAGAATGGAACCTGGGACCCCTGAGTCCACAGGCCAATGCTCTCTCCACTGAGCCAAACCGGTCAGGGCTAAAAAATATTTTTAATATGTTTTTATTGATTTGAGAGAAAGAGGAAGGGAGGTAAAGATAGAAACATTGATGAGAGATAAACATCGATTGACTGCTTCCTGCAAGCCCCCCACTGGGGATCAAGCCTGAAACCCAGGCATGTGTCCTGACAAGGAATTGAACCAGTGACTGTAGGGAGCGGCTCTAGGGTCAAGCCTCAGGCTGACTTGTGGCAGGGCCACAAACAAGTCCCAGCCTGGAGGGCAGAGCTCTCCTAGCATATTTAAGCCTGACCTTGTAGCCCTCCCTAATTCCTTCCTAAGTAGCTAATGCGCTGTGGGAGGTGCAGCAAGTGTTGCCAAAACAAGAACATTTGTATACATGTTAATCTACCCTAATTTTAATCAGACTATAAAATAAAGCATCGGCTTGCAGGGTGGGTCTTTTGTGTCCTCATCCAGGCACGGGACATTCACCGAGCCCCAGCTGTATTCTCTTTCTTATCTGTCTTTTCTGCAGTCCTTCACTGCCCCTCCTCAGGTTCACCCTTGGCGGTGCTGGCGCAGCACAGTGACCTCTTGGTGCATGGGACAATGCTCAATCCACTGATCCACATCGGCCTGGTGGGAGACTGCTACTTTAACAGATCACGTGAAAGTTGTAGGTGTCTTTGGAATGTTGTCTAAATAATTTTAGCAATGAAAGAGTAAGAAGAAAACAAGGTTAATCACCTACTTGATCTAGTATATGCATAGTGGTTATGAACACAGACTTCCATCTGGGACTGCGTAGGACAATGGTCGGCAAACCGAGGCTTGCGAGCCATATGCGGCTCTTTGGCCCCTTGAGTGTGGCTCTTCCACGAAATACCACAGCCTGGGTGAGTCTATTTTGAAGAAGTGGCGTTAGAAGAAGTTTAAGTTTAAAAAATTTGGCTCTCAAAAGAAATTTCAATCGTTGTACTGTTGATATTTGACTCTGTTGACTAATGAGTTTGCCGACCACTGGCTTAGGAGAATATACAGAATCTACTGTAGGCATATGATAAAAGACCCAGTTTCCTCATCTGCAAAATGGATAGCCTACCTCATAGGGTGGTTGTGAGGATTAAATATAATAACAGTTGTAAAGTACTTAGCATAAGACCTGGCACAAAATAAGCTTTTAATTCCCATTAGTTATTATTAAGGAAATACCATTTTATTCCAACTGGTATATGTGCCAGCCAAAGACATACTTTAGGCGAGTAATCACTAAACCTGGCTGCTTATCAGAATTTATTTGAGCTTTTTTTTAAAAAAAAAAAATATATTCCTGGGCTCATCCCAGACTACTGAATCACACTGGAGTGGGGTAGGGAGGCAAGAATTTATATTTCTTAAAACTCCCCAGGTGATTCTTGAGCATCATCCATGTTTGCCAGCTTTGTTATAGAAGATAAAATTGTTTCTAGAAATCATCTGAGCATGAGACATAATCAGAAAAAAATGTATCTAGTATGGAGAAAAAGGAGCCAGAAATTACATCTGTAAAAGCCAATTATGTATAACCTTTGGGATCAGTGGTCATCATTGTGCTGATTGCCCAAGAATAGGTCATAATGAAAGTGAAGTATGCACAGCTGAGCCATTTTCAAGGTCCCAGAATGAAAAGAGAAGCAGAGCAACTGAGCTGGTAATAGCTGCCAAAATTAATTCAGAGTAGCCATGTACGATAGAGAAAGCATTAAGGGGGCTTCAGAAAGAGATGATAGAAATATAAATGTCAAGTTTTAGGTATTGGAGGAAGAAAGATTAAAGGAAAATAAATGAAATAGCTGTGGATGAACAAGAGATAGAAAATCTCAGGAGAAGATAATTCTTATTGGGGGGAAAAAAGAGATGAATATATGCCACAAAAGAGAGAAAAAAAGAAGAGGTCTCAGGAAGGATAGTAAACACATTTTAGGGGATTAACATGGAAAAAGCCAAAGAGAGCATGGAAAATCGGCCTATTATAGATGGATTCCAAATCCCAGAAAAACAAGTATTACAGAGGGGGAGAGGTAAAGTAAAGCCTAAAGCAAATGAAGTTGATAAGGGGAAGTAAACGAGGGAATTCAGAAGCCTTGAAGGATAATTAGAATTATACAAATATGGATAAAGCACAACTTAAGGTAGGAAGGTATGTAGTACAAAGAGTATGGAACATAAGAGTCATTCAGCAAACATCTATTGTTCGTTGGTGTCAGGCAGTATGCCAGATGATGGACACACAGGGATGAGTGAGAGACACATTTCCTGTTCTCATGGAATTTATCATTTTTGATAAACATTGTGGGTAGAAAAGGAATAGGGTGACAATCTTATTGATAAAAGGATGTTTTTCTTTGAAAAGAACTGAATATGAGGCTCTTCCCAGTAGATCTGGGGCCAGGCAAGGCATTTTGAGCACTATGGGTTTTTGAAGGATGTATTAGAATCTAGGTTGAAGTCTATCTGATCAAAGATGTAAATTAGGCAAGAGGATGGGGTTGTTTGGAAATGTATATATCCCTATCCCTCTATCTGTCCATCCATCCATCCTATTACATATCCATCCATCCATTCATCTGTATATTCATCCACCTATTTCTTAACCAAAAAGAAATTTGAAAGACAAAATAAAATAATTATTTGGTATCTTTCTTGTATATTGTAAATGGATATTTTGGGAACAGTCTTAAAGTAAACAAAAAGGAAGCCAGACAATGAGAATAGTTTTTATAAAATAAGGATTAAATAATATGTCTTAGAATTTATGTACTGTTACCTGTCTGGAATATACTTAGGGAGGAAAAAAGAAAAAAAAATCTTCCTATATCATTGCCACTTCAGCAGAGAGTATATGTGGCAAAGTGAAATATCTTTTTTTCCAATCATGTAGTAGTAACTTGAATTTCTCAACAACTGGGAAGTTTTGGCAGAGTCATTTAGAAGATAAACAAATTTCTGTTCGATTACAAGGAAATTAAAACTATGAGAAGGAATAATCAGAAGGGAAGCCAAGTTTCCTTTTGAAGGTGACAAATGGTAGAAGTATTAAAAGAAGTGAAGGCTCTCAGGGAAAGGGTTAAAGCCAAAGGAGTTAAAGAACTAAAAAGACCTATCTATGTGCAGAAATTATTAATGAAAAGAAAAAACACACAAACTTGAAGTAATTGGAGCAAATGTTAAAAATTAGAAACTAAATAGGAAAAGTTTTTTTAAAAAAGCCTCAAAATGGTAGAACATAAGATTAAAGCCAAAATTAAGTTATTGCTTTACATACAAGGGAATGTCGTGGTAAGAACACATTCAGATTTCCTTAAAAGGACAACATTGAATGTTAGAAGAATTCTTTATCAATCCATTTTAGGAGCTAGATAAGAATTTGGGGGGTGGGGTATATATGTGGAGAGAAAAGGGATCAGATGCCTGTAATATTGCAATGTCAAAAGATGAACAGTTATTTTAGTAGCAGGCATATAGATTCTAAAAGTGAGCAACATAATAAAATTACCGTAGCTGAAAGAGAACTTCTTGGTTTAATGATCTGCCAGTTGGGCTCTGTGGCATCTTGGAGCAACTCCTTGGCACCTCTGTTCAAAGGCATATATGGAAGGTGAGATAACTAGCACAATAAAACTAGTGTTAATAGGAAGTAAGAGAAATTGGGTAACGGTACCTGCTGATAACACTAAATACTGAATATGAGATTTGTCTGAGAATCCTGTTGGAAAGATTGACATGAATAATAGAGAATATGAGATGCTAAGGTAACAATATGCTGTAAGGGGTCTAAGAAGCTAACTGAAAAATCCTACATAGCAAAGGAATGGGGTGGGAAATAAATTCATTATGCTTGGATTAAGAAAAGGCTTCTATTTAAACATGCTGTGATTTTCTCTGTAATACTATGTAAAATATATTGCTCCAGACCAGCTTTTGAAATGTGAGGACTTCATATGTGAGTCATAGAGGCCAGCATCTCCATTCTCAGTAAAGAAGAATGAAGAGAAAAATTAAAGTGATAAGAATAAAGCAGTAATGCCCATATAACCTGTTACTATTTTTGTACTCTGTGGATTAAATTTCCCCTCTTCATTAAAAATAATTTTAAGTGTATAAAGATATCAAAGAGACAGTTCAGGAAAGCTTAGGCCACTCAAAGCCTTGTGTTCAAAAATAGCATTTCTCCACCAAACAAAATGGCGGGTTGCATAAATACTGGTACTTGCTGCCTCCCACAACCACATCAAAATTACAACTAAAATATAGAACAACCATCATTCAGAACCACCTGAAAGGTGGCTAAATGGAAGTGCTACAACTAAAGAAGTAAAGAAGAAAGTACATGAGACTGGTAGAAGGGGCAGAGGATCGGAATGGGCTGGTCCAACACCCATGTGTGGTGTTTTTTAAATCGGGAGGGATATCTCCACTGTGAAGACTTTCTGTGAGAAGCAAGGGGTCCAAGCCCCACACTAGACCCCTAGCACAGGGTTCCAGAGCTGGGAAGAGAACTCCCTGTAACTTCAGGCTGTAAAAACTAGTGGGGATTGTGGCTGAGTGAGAGGGAGGCTGCTGGAAACACAGGCAGTTTCTCTTAAAGGGCCAGCTCATGGACTTATCCAGACTCAATCCCTCTGGGCTCCAGTGCTGGGCGCTGGGCTGTAGCATTGAGGGAACCAGGGACATAGGGGGAAAACTGGATTAGCTGGCATCAGGACAGGAACTCGGGGGTGGCTTTCTCCCAGATGGAGGTGCTCACAGAAGTCATTGTTCCTATGCTGGGACCTGCCCCCCATCCCTTGTCCACAAGACTGGCAGCCATATCTGAGTTTCCATCAGCATGGCCCACACTTTGTTTGCTCCACCCTGGTGATTCCCTGAGACCTGCCCCATTCAATTTGTAGCCCTACCCAAGCTGTTTGCAGCTGCTTTTCCATATGAATGGCCTGATCTGGCTCAGGCTTCAGACTTTGCTGAAATCTCTTATACAAGCAGCAGTTGGAGTCAACATGCCTCATACCTATCAATAAAAGGCCTAAGACTGGCTCGAGCACCAGCCTGCCTTGCTTCACACCTGGGCCTTGCCTAGGAACTTCCAAGATATCTGTAGATCTCTGTCTAGCTCCTGTCTGGTGGCCCCAGGCAGTGACTGACTTTGCACTTCTCTGGAGGCCCCAGAGCCAGTGCACCCAGTGGAAAGCTTCAGGCCATACCAGATTACAACTCTACACATCCACAAGTGACACACTCAAGGGGCAGACTCAGTGAGCACCAAAGCCCCACTGAAGCAAGTCCTGCTCCATAGGGGTGCCTCCTGCACAGCTGCTCTCCCACTGTAGTGGCAGCTGGTCCTCACAGCCAATTGTCCTGGAGGTCAGCTCCTCCCAGTGACATCAACAGCAATCAAGGCTCAACTACAACTGTGCACACAGCCCACATAGGGGTGTACCTAGAGTGCCCAGCTCAGGTGACAGGCAGGCTGAGCCACTGAGCCCTATAGTACACCTACTACACAAAGCCACTCTACCAATTTCAGGAGACATAGAAGCTCTACCTAATACATAGAAACAAGCACAGAGAAGCAGTCAAAATGCAGAGACAAAGAAACATGTCACAAATTAAATAGTGGAAGAAATCTCCAGAAAGAGAAATAAATACAATGGAAGCAAACAAACTACTGGATACAGAGGTCAAAACAATGGTTATAAGTTTGCTCAAGTATCATAATGAGCAAGTATCAAGGGACTTAGTGAGATTTTCAAGGATCTTAGAATTTAAAAGACATAAAAAAGTACCAGTCAGAAATTAAGCATACACTAACTGAAATCTATATAATAAAAGCCTAAGCGACCGTTACAGTGGAACAGAATGACCACCAGGGGTCAGCTCCTGTGTTGAGCATCTGCCCCCTGGTGGTCAGTGCACTCCCACAGGAGGAGTGCCACTCAGCCAGAAGCTGGGCTTACGGCTGGCGAGCACAGCCACGTTGGCGGGAGCCTCTTCCTCCTCCGCAGCAGTGCTAAGGAGCAGCAAGTGGAGTGGTAAGGAGCATCAAATAGGTGGGTGGTAAGGAGCAAGGGATCCCAGACTGCAAGAGGTGCAGGCCGGGTTGAGGGTCCCCCGCACCCCCCTTAGTGCATGCATTTCATGCACTAGGGCCTCTAGTAAAGAATAATTTACAGGGATTCAACAGTAGAGGATTCTGAGAATAAAATCAACAATTTCAAATTGAGGAAGTAAAAAAAACACCCGATCAGAAGAACAAAAAGAGAAAAGAATACAAAAAATAGGAAGATAGTGTAAGGAGCCTCTGGGACAATTTCAAGTGTATCAACATTTGCATTATGGGTGTGCCAGAAGGAGAAGAGAGAGAGCAAGATATTGAAAACATATTTGAAGAAATAATGATGGGAAAGTTCTCTTACTTGGTGAAAGAAATAGACTTACAAGACTAGGAAGCCCAGAGAGTTCCAAACAAGAAGAACACAAAGAGGTTCACACCAAGACACATAATAATTAAAATGCCAAGGGTTAAAGACCAAGAGACAATCTTAAAAGCAGCAAGAGAAAATCAGTTAGTTACCTACAAGGGAGCACCCATACAACTGCCAGCTGATTTCTTAACAGAAACTTTGTAGGAAGGGCATAACAAGAAATATTCAAAGTGATGAATAGCAAGGACCTACAACCAAGATTACTCTACCCAGCAAAGCTAATTAGAATCGAAGGTCAGATAAAGAGCCTCACAGACAAGAAAAAGTTAAAGGAGTTCATCATCACCAAACCAGTATTACATGAAATGTTGAAGGGTATTCTTTAATAAGAGGAGGAAGAAGGAGGAGAAGGAGAAGGAGAAGGAAGAAGAATAAAAAATATGAACAATAAACTGGCAATAAATACATATCTATCAACAATTGAATCAAAAAATCAAAATAGCCAAAACCGGTTTGGCTCAGTGGTCAGCCTGCAGAGTGGAGGGTCCCGGGTTCGATTCCGGTCAAGGGCATGTACCTGGATTGTGGCATATCCCCAGTGGGGGGCGTGCAGGAGACAGCTGATCGGTGTTTCTCTCTCATCAATGTTTCTGACTCTGTCTCTCTCCCTTCCTCTCTGTAAAAAATCAATAAAATATATATGTTTTTTAAATCAAAATAAATGAACAAGGAATCTAATGAACATAATAAACTGATGGAAAAAAAAAGAACCAGAGGCATGGAAACATGGAACAGACTGATGAATCTCAGAGGGAAGTGGGGAGCGAGAAGAGATTAACCAAAGATCTTATATGCATACTAGAGGCCTGATGTATGAAATTCGTGCAAGAGGCTTGGCCCTCGCAGCTGCAGCAGCTTGCCTTGGCTTCGTCCAGAAGGACGTCCAGTCTAATTAGCATATTATGCTTTTATTATTATAGATATGCATTACCTATGGACATAGACAATAGGGTGGTGAAGGTCTGGGATGGAGTAGGAACTGGGTGGAGTGGGGCAGTGGAGGGAAAAGGGACATCTGTAATACTCTCAACAATAAAAAAAAACAGAAGAAAAAAAAGAATAGCATTTCTCTAGCAATTTCAAAAGCAAGTTTAAAATAAAGAGTACAGAAAAAAGTGCAGAAAAGCTGAAATAGCATCATAAAAATTGATTAAAAAACAAAGTAATACAAACTTGTTGGAAACAATAAAGGATGGTTATGCTCTTTGAAGGGGCAAAATGCAAAAAAGAAAAAAAAAAGAAAAGGTTCATGAAAATAAAGGAAGTGGAAAAGAAAGTAAACCTAGGCTAATTAGAAGTTAGAGAGCATTGTTAATGATCAGCTGATCATATAGCAGTTGGTATGAGCTGGTGCCTGAACTCCAGACCCACTTTTTCAACTGCTTACTGAAGATCTCTTCTTGGGTATGTCTTAAATGTCTCAAATTCAACAGGTCCAGATCTGAAAAAATCATCTCTGTATTTCTCCCTACCACTCCAAGTCTGTTTCTTCTATGTTTCCCTATTATGGAGTATTATAATCTTATTCATCTAGTCCCCTATTTTAAATACATATTTTTATTGATTTCAGAGAGAAGGGAGAGTGAGAGAGAGATAGAAACATCAATGATGAGAGAGAATCATTGATAGGCTGCATCCTGCATGCCCCACTCTGGGGATTGAGCCCACAACCCAGGCATGTGCCCTTGACTGGAATTGAACCTGGGACCCTTCAGTCCACAGGCCAATGCTCTATCCACTGAGCCACCAGCTAGGGCTAGTGCCCCTATTTTAGAAATGTAAACATCATCCTTGATGTTTCTTATTTTACTCCTATATCTGATTAACCAGTAAGACCATTCTTCCCCTCTTATATATAGTTATCTCTGTTAATTTAGACCAGGGGTTGGCATACTTTTTCTATAAAGGGCTATATAGTAAATACTTTAGGCTTTGCAGGCCATATGGTCTTTGTCACAATCACTATAGCTTCAAAGTAGCCATAGACAATATGTAAATGAATGGATGTGACTGTTTCCCATCAGACTTTACTGGCCCAGTGCATGAAATTTGTGCAATGGGGTGCGGGGGGCTGTCCCTCAGCCCAGCCGCACCCCATTGCTGGCTCCCAACCACTCGCCTGCCTGCCTACCTGATTGCCCCTAACTGCTTCTGCCTGCCAGCCTGATCATCCCCTAACAACTCCCCTGCCAGCCTGATCGACACTTAACTGCTCCCCTGCCAACCTAGTCACCCCCAACTGCCCTCCCCTGCCAGCCTGGTCCCCCTCAACTGCCCTCCCCTGCCAACCTGGTCACTCCCAACTGCCCTCCCCTGCCAACCCGGTCACTCCCAACTGCCCTCCCCTGATGGCCTGATCCCACCCAACTGCCCTCCCCTGCCAACCTGGTCGCCCCCAACTGCCGTCCCCTGCTGACCCGGTCACCCCCAACTGCCCTCCCCTGCAGGCCTGGTCACCCCCAACTGCCCTTCCCTGCCAGCCTGGTCCCCCTCAACTGCCCTCCCCTGCCAACCCGGTCACTCCCAACTGCCCTCCCCTGCCAACCTGGTCACTCCCAACTGCCCTCCCCTGATGGCCTGGTCCCCCCCAGCTGCCCTCCCCTGCAGGCCATCTTATGGTGGCCATTTTGTGACTACATGGGGGTGACCATCTTCTGACCACATGGGGGCGGCCATCTTGTGCTAGGGTGTGATGGTCAATTTGCATATGACCTCTTTATTATGTAGGATACTGAAATTTGAATTTCATATAATTCATGAAATATTCTTTTGATTTTTTTTTTTTTTTTTTTTTTTTACTATCTAACCATTTAAAAATGTAAAAACCCATTATGGGGATCACTTTGTAAGTTATATAAATGTCTGATCACTATATTGTATACCTGAAACTAATATAATGTTGAATGTCAACTGTAATTGAAAAATTTAAAAAAATTTAGTGTAAAAGCCATCCTTAACTAGCCCTAAAAAAACAAGCAGCAAACCAGATTTGGCTTACAGGCCATAGTTTGCCCAACCCCGGTTTAAACATTTTTTTTCATATGAAATACAACAGTAATCTCCTACTCTCCTAGATTACAGTGACCACAAAAATGAGTCCTATGTAATATCTGTCATTCTATGAAAGCTTGATAAGTATTAATTACTTTTGGTTTGATATTAATTGATTCAAGCAATTCTTTTTTTAATGTAGAGTTAGTAAGAGGTCTCCTCTAGTAAGATTTTGAAAAAACATGCCATTAAGCAATATTCAACTGAAACTTTAAAACTTTTGAAAGTTGTTATACTATATATTAAGTAAAATGAATATTCTTGTGCAAATTTAAAATTATTATTACAAAACCAGAATTTATCTCTAATTCTTTTTGGAAAGAGGTGGTGTGTGTATATATATATATATATATATATATATAATAAGGATTTTTCTTTTGCATTTATGATCAAGCTCAAAGTGAATGTGAGAAAAAAGTAAATGTGAACAGAATTATGTATTCTTTACTAAAATGAGAACTTATTTTTTTTCAGGTTAAACTACAGAGCAACATATCATATCAGATGGCAGACATACATCATTTAAAGGGTAAGAAACTTAATTACATATTAAAGATAAACAAAGGTCACTAAATGTCTAAAATCCTCAAGAATTTAGGATAATAAAATAGCTAAATGAAAAATTTTGAACAAAGTTCCTCAAATGGCAGAACATTTATTCTTCTGTCTTAAGATATGATAAAATGTTTTAATATTGCTTTATATATAATAAATGCAAGTTAAAATTTGAGGCCAGTGCCCAACCAGTGTGGCTAAGCAATTGAGCATTGACCCAGGAACCAAGAGGTCACTGGTTCAATTCCTTGTTAGGGTGCATGCCTGGGTTGTGGGCACAAGCCCCAGGACAGGGTGTGCAGGAGGCAGCCTGTGCAGGAGGCAGTGGATCTGTGATATTTCCCTCTCATCGATGTTTCTATTTCTCTATCCCTCTCCCTTCCCCTCTCTCTAAAAATCGATAAAAACATATATAAATGTATTTTAATTTGAGGCTAGTATTTTAATCTTGTGCTGTAGACAGAGTTCATTCAATGAAATGTTGTTTAAAAAATTCTCTAAGAAAGTTGTATTGTAGCTTCAGAAACTATGAAATTTCTAGGGGAAACGTAAGGGTTTATCCCTCTGTACTGTGCCCAATCTGCTAAAATAATCCATTCAGGTCTAGGGATGCTTTGGACAGGTCCTCCAAGCTTAGATACCCTAGAAACAGAAAGAAACCTGGGAAGATATGTATATTTTCATTTAGATGAATGTTAGGAGATAAGCAAACCTTTTATGGGAAATAATAGGTAAGGAGAAGAAGCTCTATGCTTTTTGACATTACTTCACATCATCTATGGCTTTTGGAATTTGGCGTCTTGAGGATCACCCTTCTTCTTCCTCACAATCCTTTGGTAATGACACTTTGTATTTTAAAACTTTGCATGCAGTGACTTTAAGTTTATATATATATGGGCAATACATGCTCTCTAATTTCATAAATATATCTTTATTCTATAACCATTTTGAACCCTTTCGAAAACATTAGATAGTATATTTTTATCATCCTCTTGGAGAAGCCAACCAGAGCTGGCTCTGTAATTTATTGAAGTTTTGCTTTCACCTAGCAAAACCATTAGGCAGTGTTATTGGTGTGTTGTAACCCAAAAATAGGAATTATTAATTTTTTACTGTCTGTAATTTAGAACAGCTTTGATTTTTTTATTAGAAATTTGCTTCTTGGGGTGGCCGCATTTATTTTTGTTGAATTTGTGTCCATGTTCTGCTCTTTTTGACTCACAGAGTGCATTGGGATGACACAGAAGATGCCACACTCTCAGTGCTGCTTCCAGCTTGCAATTTTTATTTATTATTTATTTTGAATTTTTAAAATTGATTTGAGAGAGAGAGGAGAGAAAGAGAGAGAGAGTTAGAGAAGCATCAATTTGTTGTTCCACTTGTTATGCATTCGTTGGTTGATTCTTGTATGTACCCTGACCAGGGATTGAACCTGCAACCTTGGCATATTGAACAATGCTCCAAGCAACTTAGTTACCTGGCCAGTGCCCAACTTGCAATTTTCACAAATGATTCTGCTTGTCATCAAAGTATATTTCTTATTAAATTGTAGTAGATCAATTGAATAAGAAATCTTGTGGCTTTTGATAGTATATGTCAAAGAAAATGACAGCCTATGTTACTGAGTAAAAATCTTTATTGTACCATATGCATTGAAGTAGATCTTATGATGTTTTGAAATTTATATGAAATTTTCTTCATCAGAGAAAAAAAAGCTTTGTTTGAACTCATAACTGTACAACTTTTGGTTTTAGTGCACTTTTAAGATTGAATTTTATTAATGTGACTTTTGTGCCTTGGCAACTATTTCTACTGAAATAAACTTCTTTTTAAAAAAAATAATTCTTTATTGTTGAAAGTGTTCCATATGTCTTCTTCCCGCCCCCCCAATTGACTGCCTCCAGCCTGCCCCCGCCCCTACTTCACCCCCCCCCCCCCCCCCCCCCCGCCTCCCCAACAAGGCCCTCAATGCACATTGTTTGTGGCCATGGGCCATGCGTATATGCATACAAGGTTCTTGGTTGATTACCTCCCACCCAACCACCCTTCCCCCGCCTTCCCTCTGAGATTCTGCACTCTGTTCCATGCTTCCATGTCTCTGGATCCACTCCATTCATGAGTTTATTTTGTTACTTAGATCCCACATATGAGTGAGATCATGTGATACTTGCTTTTCTCTGACTGACTTATTTCACTTAGCATGATACTCTCCAAGTCCATCCAGGCTGTCTCAAAGGATAAGAGATGATTCTTCTTTTTTTTTAAATATATTTTATTGATTTTTTTTTACAGAGAGGAAGGGAGAAGGATAGAGAGTTAGAAACATCAATGAGAGAGAAACATCTATCAGCTGCCTCCTGCATACCCCCTACTGGGGATGTGCCTGCAACCAAAGTACATGCCCTTGACTGGAATTGAACCTGGGACCCTTCAGTCCGCAGGCTGACGCTCTATCCACTGAGCCAAACAGGTTAGGGCAAGATTCTTCTTTTTTACTGCTGCAAAGTGTTCCATGGTATAAATGTACCACAGCTTTTTTATCCACTCATCTACTGTGGGTGAAATAAACTTCTTGATAAGTTGACTATAAACCCAGATTTGACTATTTTATTAAAATTAATACTGGATATAATGGAATTAATAAGCACTAAGACCCTAAAAAATCCTTATGGTAGTTAATATTTTCCATGGAAATAAAAGGAATGGAAGTTGGTTTTTAATTCCTGACATAATAGATTAATATTCTAGTATATACTGATTTATTTTGAATAGCATACCTTATTTTTATGCTTTTTACTGAAAGAAATTTTGAAATCAAAATTTTGCTTGAAAAGCTGGTCCTAGGCCACCCCTTTCTTAACTATATCCTCAATCTTTTGATGTTAAATTGAGGGAGTATGGCCATACCTTTCCATAACATACCCTGGTGTTATTGTCTGAAATAGAACATCCTGCACAATCAACCATGGACCTGATCTCACATTAAATTATTTACTCTGGGAGTCCTACTGTGGTGACCTGGATCAGTCACACTAGATAGAGTGTCTTTGGGTTCAAAATTTAAAAAACACCACCACCACATTTCCATCAGTTGAAAGTAAACTTGTGATATAGGAAACTTTTGTCTTTAGTTTTGCTTTCTGTTCTGTTTACTTTCCCTTTTCATGCCTTTGTTTTGACCACTCAAAATACTAAATTAATCCTCGGCTTTATAATCTTTTGGCTATATTCAAACAGGAAAGAATCTGGTATTTTACATGAACTGGAACTCATTTATAATGATGGTTTATTTTTGTTTGTCAATTGTATTGTAAGCCTTTAGCTCCATTTAGAAATGAAAACTGTATTTCCTGATAAAGAAATTTCAAATAGCCTGGCTGGTGTAACTCACTGGTTGAGCACTGACCTATGAACCGGGAGGTCACTGCTCAATTCCCATTCAGGGCATGTGCCCCATTTGTGGGTTCAGTCCCCAATGGGGGGCGTGCAGGAGGCAGCCGATCAATGATTCTCTTTCATCTTTGATGTTTCTAACTCACCCTCTCTGAAATCAATAAAAATATATTTAAAAAATTTTTTTCAAATATTGTTAGAAGTTTATGGAAAGACAGAGAAGCCATCCTAAATCTTGAAATCATACTAAGCCTCAGGTTCATTCTGAAGGTAATTTACTTCACTTATTTTACTGTGTAGGGAAAAAAAGCCTTGAATGAGGCCTAAACATCTCCAATTGAAGTCCATTCCCTAATAGCTGCTAGGTAGTGCTGATATATATAAATTGCAGTAATTTTTAGTTCTAGGATCTTTCTTGCCTGACCATAGGTTCTTTGAACTGGCTAACTCTGTAAGCTACAAGGCTTTTTGTCACTGCTGCTTGTTGGGACCTCATTGTCTCTGTAGACTCAACATCCATAGCTGAGGCCAGAGTTTCTGCTACCTCTAGCCCTCTGTATTTTAGGAGATGGGGCCAGGGATCAGATATCAATTTGAATGTGTTATTCAGGGATGGCTGGCCTCAGATTTGTTATTTTTATCTAAAGTGGGGGTAATAGGTGAAAAACTATGGAGATCAACTATGTTATATATTGGAGAATTTGTAGAATAAGAAGAGAAATGTAAAATGTGGCTTGACTGGACTCATAGGAACAGAGACTAGAATGGTAGTTATCATGGTTTAGGGATACGGTGGGCAGGGGGAATGGGAAGATATTGATCAAAGTGTACAAACTCTCAATTATAAGATAAATATGTTTTGGGAATCTTACATACAGTGTGGTGGGTTATAGTTAACAATACTTTTTTATATACTTGAAAGTTGCTAAGAGAGTAGATCTTTAATGTTCTCACCACAAAAAAGAAATGGTCATTATGTGTGATGATGAAGGTGCTGGTTAATGCTACAGTGGTAATCATTTCACAGTATATAAGTGAATCAAATCAACATATTGTATACCTTAAACTTACACAGTATTATATCTCAGTTAAAACGTTTTAAAATAAATAAAAAATATAGCTTGAATACATAAACGTATTTATTAAATACAAGCATTTTATGTGAAACATTTACTTTTTATACCTGATTATTATATTATGCAGTAACTATTATTATGCATACTAGGTGCCCAGTGCACAAATTCATGCAACTTGAAAGGAACTGTGGGCTGTGAGGCTGTGGTGGGCACAGAGGAGGGTCTTGGCCCATTCTCTGCACCCCAGCCCAGTCTCTTCTGCCATAGCTCGGTCCCCTGTCTGCTGGCAGCCCTGCTCCCACTGCTGCCACACACTGTTGGTGCCAGCCCTGCTTGCACCCGCTGATGGTGCGGAGTGATTGGGGCCAGCACTGTCAGTGGGTGTGAGCTGCACCAGCAGGTGTGAGCTGCAGCTGCTGCCCTGATTGCCCCTCAGGAACAATGGGAGGTGGAAAAGCCCTGAGGGGCAATTGGGGCCGGCAGCCACTGCTTGCACCACGGACAGTGCTGAGCGATCGGGGCCAGGGCTGGGGCTGGCGCTAGGAGCCAGCAGCAGGTGCGAGTGGCAGCTCTGACACTGGCAGTGGGTGTGAGCACCAGGCAGGACTACGGCTCGCGGGAGCAAAGAATTTTCGATAACCACCAGAGGCTCACACGGTGTCATCTGGCGCTCCACCTTGGTCTGGAGCCCCCGCTCACCTGCTCCACCATCCTGCCATGGCTGATGCCCGCCATGTTCCACATTCTGCCGCCTGCTGCCAATGCCTGCCATGTTCGTGCATGCCCTGGTGATCAGTGCATGTCATAGCGGCTGTTTGTTTGGTTGTTCAGTTGTTCCGCCACTTGGACTATTTGCATATTGGGGTTTTATATATATAGATTGTTAAACTTTTTAATATACCTCAGCAAATATTCATGTGACTTCAAAATTTTTATTGTCATTGCTAAATATAATCTGATATATTTTTTATTTTCTATTTTTTACATTATATTTCTATGTAATTATATTATATGTTTAAGTCTGCTTTTTTATTGTTGACACTATTATAGATCTCCTCCCTTTTCCTTCCTTTACCCACCTCCACCCAGCCCCTAGCCCCAATTCCTCTGGCCATCACCACACTGTTGACTGTGTCCATGGGTTATGCATATACAATCTGCTTTTTGGTGTGAGGTATGAAGTTCCAACCAGCTGAGCCACCCAGCCAGGACTACTTCTGCTTAATAAGAACTTATATCCCAAACAATTTTGAAGTGCCTTTAAAGTACTAAGACTAATTCTGTACGCTTTTATAAAAGGTAGATGTTTTATTATAACTATAATATTGGTACATTATGGGTAGACATTATATTTTAGTCTTAATAGATGTTGCTTATACAGAGTAGACCTCTGTTCTCATTTTTAAAAATTAAGACTTTCTTAACTATTACTTTTGCTTAACTGCTAAGGCTGTTAACTAATTTTTAATCATCTAAGAACATGACATTTCTCTGGTGACCTCTTAGTTGTGGGGTCAAATGAAGGAAAGGCTCTAGAATGTGGGTCACTTACTAGGGATAAATGTTTACAAAAGAGCATCTGGCCCAGCTTTTAATTTGCTTTACAGCTCATTTCATATCATTCGTTACAACTAAAACTTTTAGCCCTAGCCCAGAAATTATGAGCTTTGAAAATAGATTTTGGTATGTGTAGACCTAGCATCAGTAGCAGAACTAGAAATGAGATCTAAAGTGATTAACACCTAAGTTGGAAGTCAAATGTGATTTAAAATGAAAAGAAAACTTGAATTTTGTAACCATAGCAAACATCTAAAAAATGTTATTTTCCCTCCTACTTTCATTTATTTTTTATTGATCTTAGAGAGACGAAAGGAGGGAGGGAGCATGAGAGGGAGAGAGGGAGGGAGGGAGAGAGAGAGAGAGAGATATTGCCTTTCGAACATGCCCCACCAGGGATCAAACCCACAACTTGGTTATGTGCCCTGACCTGGAATTGAACCCGCCACCTTTTGGTGTACGGGAAGATACTCCAACCAGCTGAGCCACACAGGCCAGGGCTTCCTGCCTACTTTTATAAAGCAAGTTTAAAAGAGGTAGGTAGATATTTTTTGGTACTGTTTTCACAGCTTGTTTGTCTACATAATGTGAAAAGATGTGTAATTTTTTAATATTTCTAATTAATGTAGAAGCCACTGAGGCTATGTTGTTTTAAAAATAAATTTTATCTGCCCATGCATGTGTTATAAAAGGCAATTAAGTGGGCTACTAATTATATAATTTAACTGATTAAAGAAAATGAGAAGTATATTTAATTTTTAAAAATCCCATGACTTCTCACTAGGGCTTGAAGTGAGTAAACTTTATTCCTTTGATTCTTACCTTATGTGGCTAGAGCAACTTGCTGAGCTTCGTCAGGAGTTTCTTCGACAAGAAGACCAGCTTCAGGACTATCGGAAGAACAATACTTACCTTGTGAAGAGGTTAGAATATGAGAGGTAAGGTACTACAAATATTTATGAATCTGTGTAATATCTGTCCAACTTTTGGACAATTCATTTTTTTCCTTTCTGGCTTCTGTTTTTCTTCTTTTGTTTTCTTAGGTCATTTAAATTCATTTTCTATTGTCTTTCTATTGCCTCTCTGAAGTCTGTAATCTTTTATTTTTATACTAGAGACCCAGTACATGAAATTTGTGCGGGGGTTGGGGGAGGGTGGTTCCCTCAGCCCAGCCTGCACCTTCTCGCAATCCAGGACCCCTCAGGGGATGTCCGACTGCCAGTTTAGGCAGTCAGACATCCCTCTCGCAATCTAGGACCACTGACTCCTAACCACTCGCCTGCCTGCCTGCCTGATTGCCCCTAACCACTCAACTGCATGCCTGACTGCCCCTAACCACTCACCTGCCTGCCTGATCACCCCTAACCACTCTGCCTGCCTGCTTGATCACACCTAACTGCTCACCTGCCTGCCTGATTGCCCTTAACTGCCTCTGCCTTGGCTCCCGCTGCCGGGGCTTCATCCAGAAGGATGTCCAGAATGACGTCCAGAAGGTTGTTCGGCTGTCCAATCTAATTAGCATATTACGCTTTTATTATAGATGTTTTGCACCATGAAAATATATCTTACAAGGTATATGTGTCTGCCTGTGTAAGACAGAAAATCTTGCCTGAGTTTTGTTTAATTAGATGTTTGGCAAAGACTAAAAGGAGATTAAGATTCTGTGATTCTTTTTGAGGGGTATCCAGATGAAGACACACTGGGAGATGTCCCCAGAATAGCTGGGGGCTGAGTGCCAGCTGCTTCTCCTGCTCTTTACTTCAGGCCCCTTGTTTATACTGCTACGCTTAGTTGGTGGTGAGGTAGGGGAATTTCATAGGGGCTTTTCTAGCAACCCCTCTTTAAAAACATTAATTGTATCTGTAATCAATTTTACAGTAAAAGGTATGTTTTAGGTCTGCACACCAAAAATTAGAAAGATTTGCCATATTTTAATTTAAAGTACATTTATCCATTTCTGACTTCTTACTCTAGGCTATCAATATGCATCTAGTTACATATATGTATTTGAACCTAACAGTATCCAGTAATTTTCCAAATACTACTTCCATAATATATTACCTCTAAATATACTTGCATATTTAGAGGTAATATATTATTTCAGCTTGTTATTTACCAAAGTTTGTGTAATCTCTCCCAGTTGCTGAACCATTATAGTGGTTTTCCTTTTCTCATTATTATGATTATCAACTATAAAACTCTATGCAAAAAGGATTTTCCTCTGCTAATGTTATTTCACTGGTATATAGTCTCAAATAGAGAGTTCCTAAGATAGAATGTTTTATTGATTTTATTGCTCATTTCACATATATGAAAGATTGCTTTTTAACATGATTGTACTAATTTATAATCTAAATGTTCCCCCATAGCTCCTCCAACATTGGCTTTTATAATTCTAATTTATTTTTGCAAGTATAGGAATAATGTAATACCATAAATATACATAGGAAATTTAATTTGCATTTTAATGGTGAAAGTTAACATTTTCCTCTATATTAACTGTTTGTTTCTTTTTGCATGAACGATCTATTTGTATCCTTTGAGTACTGTGCAGTGGAAATTCACAGTCTTTATCTATTTTGTTCATTTACATTTTTTCTTGAAAATAAGTATATCTTATTAATTTCTTCCATTCTTGCTCTTCTTATGGTTTAGACTTTTATTATTGTGTTAAAGTACTAACTATTGGATGAATCGCTTGCTGCAACTCCTATTAACACTTATAATTCTATTTTTTCTCATCTATTACTATATTTTGGTCTCACAATTTTCTCCTCTCTGTTGTTTTTCTCTTCTGTGATTGAAGTTGGCTTTGACAATTGTTTTTTTTAATAAATGCAATTTTAAAATTAAACTTTCATCTTTCTAATTTCTTTTTAAATTAGCTTTATCAGTACTCTTTATCCTCTATTAAAGGTTCAAATATTTTAAGAATCTTGACTAAGCTATATTTATGTCTGCTCTTTGTCCTTCCTTGCCCACTCTCCTGCTAACTGAATGCTTCATCTTTGTAAATGTAAGATTTCAACTTCTAGACTTTGAGAATCCAATCCAAGACAAGATAGTCTAAAAAAATGACTTTGTAATTTAGTTTTCAGTGTGGACAACAAATCAAGGAATTAAGAGCACAGCATGAAGAGAATATTAAAAAGTTAGCAGACCAGTTTTTACAGGAACAAAAGGTAAATTTAAAAAGGATACTTCAATCAAAATATATTCTTGTTAAAAATATTGTAATTTAGAAATTAAAATATGTACTTTTGTCATAAAACATTGTATTTTTTTTAAGTATTCTGGCCTGCTTAATTCTAAAAATGACCTGCAGTGTCTTATTGCTGAGTAAATTAGATATTTGCAAAAACATAACCATAACTCTTAAAACTAATTTTGAGCTAACTATCTCTTATCTGTTTTTTTTAAATCTTCACCTGAGGATATGCTTATTGATATATTTTTTAAAGAATAGTTTATTTTTAGAGAGAGAGGAACGGAGAAGAGAGGAACATTAATGTGAGAGCATAACATCGATTGGCTGCCTCCTGCATGCCCCCTACCAGGGTCCTGACTGGGAATTGAACCAGCAAACCCTCCGTGCAACACCCAACCAACTGAGCTATACCATATAGGGATAAAAATAATTTTTGCTGTTAATGTATTTCTCAGATTGTGAAGTGCAAAACATTTTACTGAAAAATAAATTACTTCCTATTTTATGCTTTTTAGAACCAAAAAATAATCGAGAAACTTTCCCCTTAAATATAAATCTCTGTTATTCTGAATTTCTTTTTTAAAATTTAGAAATGAATCACTAGTCACTACTTGGATTCATATTTTAGGGGTGGAAAATTATTTTATTAATTTATCCATTTTCAGTTGACATATATATTACAAAGGCCCTGCTAGAAATGGAAGGAATTTGTCTAAAGATTAGGACATTCATTGTTTCCCACCTTGTAATCTCATCTAACTAGCAATGGTTTGTGTAAAGTCTTGTGATTTAATGTGAAGAGAGGTTGAACAGTGAAAAATATCTTGCTCTTTTTAACAATGAAAAATACTTATCTTGGTAGCATCTCTAAAGGACTAGAAGTTAAGGAAACCAGATTTTCATTCTTAGCTGTTTCACTATTTTACAGCATGATATTGAGGGCATCGTTTTTTCTGTATTTCATTTTTTGAATCTACAAAGTGAAATAGCTGCTGCCTGTCTGCAGTCTACCTTGAAGAGATGTGAAGATAGGTTGCTGGAAATGGCAGGCCTGAGTAGAGACATTGAGAGCAAGCAGAAGGTATTACTGAGATACTCCATAGTTAGAGGAGCATAGTAGAACACAGAAGGAAGGGGAAGAGAGGTTGCTGTTGCATTTGTTCTATTAGAAGCCCATATCAATAATAGGGTAAGCCCTGGCCAGTGTGGTTCAGTTGGTTGGGTGTCGTCCATGCACTGAAAGGTTGCCAGTTCAATTACAGGTCAGGGCACATGCCCAAGTTTCGGGATCAATCTCAGGTGGGGTGCGTACAGGAGGCAGCTGATCAATGTTTCTCACATTGATATTTCTCCCTCCTCCCCCTCCTCCTCCTCCTCCTCCTCCTCCCCTCCTCTTCCTCCTTGCCCTTTCTCTCTAAAAATCAATTTAAAAATCTTATTTTAAAAAATTGGATAAATTTGCTATCTTCTGTTCTTCCAAGAAGCACAGATGAGAGCTTTACCTTTTTTTTTTCAGGCAAGTGTAGTCCTCTCTGTTCTTCTATACTGGACTATTTTTATATTATTAATTAACTAACATAATCTTCAATAATTTGTTGGCATTATCCTGCCCTGAATGGAACAGGTGGGGAGGAGGGAGATTCTTAGAGACTCCTTTCTAGGATAACACAGTAACCCTTACCCTTTAGACCAGCTGCTTAATTCTACTCCCCACTCTTTATTCCCTGTTCTGCAACTACTATAACAAGGTGATTCTGTGAATTTTGGGTTGCTTTTTTTTTTTTTTTCCAGAGGAGCAAATTCAATGTAAGCTATATGAAGCAACTGTAGGTTGTATTCAGGGATTTTTTTTAACCAAATAATTTAGAAGTTACTCTGGAGAAGGAGCAAATTCAATACAACCTGCTTCCTATTTTCATACTATCCATGGGAAAAGTGGTTATTACATTTAAACATGGTTGAAAATCAAAAGACTATTTTATGATGGGAAAATTGTAAGAAATTCACATTTTCATGTCTATAAATATATCTTCTGGTATATAGTCACACTCAATTGTTTACTGCTTTTATGCTACAAAGGAAGAGAAATTGTTGTAGACCAGAGGAGACTAAGGAGACCTGAAGACTTAAATGCAGTGTAGTATCCTAGATTGGATCCTGGCACAGAAAAAGGACTTAGTGTAAAAAATGGTGAAATCAAAATAAACTCTGGAGTTTGGTTAGTAGTATACTAATGTTAGTTTCTTAGTTTGCAAATGTGCCATGCTAACATAAGATGTTAACATTAAAGGAAATTAAGTGAGGGTTAAGTAGTTTTCTGTGAAGTTAAAATTATTTTTAGAATAAAAAGCTTATTTAAAAAGCAATTAGGTGCCCCTTTGCCAAATTATCAGGATTGAACTTAGAGAATACTTTTATTTGAAGGCAAGGGAGGGAGGGCAGGTGGGTGGAAGGTAATCAACCATGGGTTATGCATGTATGTATGTATATATGTATGTATGCATAATCCATGGACACAGACAATAAGGTGGTGAAGGTCTGGGTTGGGAGCAGGGGAGCCGGGGTCAGACTGGAGGGGGTCAGTGGGGGAAAAATGAATGAATAAAGAGAAGAAAACACTCTTACTTTCTAAGAATATTTAATATTGCCCGGCCGGTGTGATTCAGTGGTTGAGTGTCAACCCATGAACCAGGAGGTCACAGTTTGATTCCTAGTCAGGGCACATGCCTGGGCTGTGGGCTTCATTCCCAGTAGGGGGCATGCAGAAGGCAGCTGATCAATGATTATCTCTCATCATTTATGTTTCCATCTCTCTCTCCCTCTCCCTTCCTTTCTCTGAAATCAATAAAAACATATTTAAAAAAAGAATATTTAGCCCTAGCTGGTTTGCTCAGTGGTTAGAGCATTGACCCACAGATAGAAGGGTTTTAGGTTCAATTCCAGTCAAGGGCACAGACCTCAGTTGCGGGCTCAATCCCCAGCATCTCTCATCAGGGCATGTCGGGGAGGCAACCAATCAATGTGTCACATCAATGTTTCTGTCTCTCCCACTCCTTTCCACTCTTTCTAAATTATCAGTGGAAAAAATATCCTTGGGTGAGGATTAACAACAACAAAAAGTTGCAGTCATTAATAATACATCAAAGTGACATTGTTAACTATTTTAAGTGGAAAAGTGTTTTTGAACAGTAGTTCGTTGACTTTTAAATTTTGTTAATATTGTTTGTTTTATTCACATCTACAAAGAAGTGGAATGCTATAAAAATAGCCTATGATATAACATCATAGCGAAAATACAGAGAAGCAGGATAGATGCTCAGGTTGTGCCTCACTGATTTTCTCACCTTTGTCTTTCGTACTGACATGTACAAAAATTTCAGTTTATCATCTCACACATCAATAATTAAGCTCTGAGATTTGGCTGTTGTTTACCAAATTCCCAGAAGATGTGGGAGTGAGAAAGACTGTCATTTGAATTCATTCTCCACAATTCTCTAGCTTTATAACCTTGAATAAGCTACTTAACTTCTTTAAGCCTCAGTTTTGTTTTTCCTCAAAGTATTTATTTGTCTCTCCTAGAGGATAAATTTGAAAGGAATTTGTAAACTATGAAGCATAGTACAAATATTTGTTGTTGATTTTATCTGCTAGGTACACTGGAATTGTCAAAGTACCTGTTTTCCTTATTTTGACAAATTCTTACCATTTGGCTCTTGTAATTCTAGACTTCCTATAGATTTTTAAGTGCTATTGTTTTTTTATAACATTCTTAATGATGACATTGCATAGTGCTTTAGAGTTGACCAACTATGTATAAATGCATAAATATTACGTGTAAGGACCTATATGGCAACTCGAGCATATCTACTTGATCTTTGTGTCTCCCAATTTTCTACTCGAGGCAATTCAATATAAAAGAGAAAACTGGCTCACCAATAGAATTGAGTCAGGTATTACTATATACACAAAGATTCAAGTTTCCAAGGAGATGATATATTTAGGAGCAGGTTGGAAGGAGCACTGACTTGGTGTATTTGTCTGTCATTACTTCTTGTGCTTTGGTGGTCAGTGCACTTGGGAAGAAATTGCCCTGTTTACCACCCTTGCTGTTTCTACTTGGGGGAAAAAACCTGACAATGTCAGTAGCCATTTATCACACTTGAGGGGCACCTGTGTGCCATTCTCCTGCTGTCTGCCATCCTGCTGGATTATAACATTTGCCTATAAAGAACCTACCCTGCCCACAGCACCCAGGACAGAGCTCAACTGTATGCCTCCCACAGTCACCTACAGTGCTTGGCAAGACTCCTTCTTGCAGAATCCCTCTCTTAGCATAGCTCCAGAGAATTACCTCTGTCTAATATTTTAGGCCATTTACTACAATTAGAGACTTTAAAATGTATTGGTCCTTTTTTGACTTTGTACCAGGTATAAAAACTGAACAGAAAATAATATTATATCCCCCATATCCAAGTATTTGAAATTTAGACCCAGGGTATGTTTCAGAAAATGAACTGTTTCAGAACATTTAGTTAATAGTTATGTCGATGATGTAACATAGTTAACTGAAAAAATATTTACTGTTACTAAATCTTTATCTAACAGCAAGAGACCCACAAGTTGGAATTAAAAGATGGAAATGAATTGGGTATAAACAATCATGCAGTACCTAAAAATGTTCCAAAAGTAGGTGAGAAGGCTGAAGAGAAGAATGAAGAACCCTCAAGCAACCATATTGCACATGGGAAAGGTATTACAGTTCTTTTGTTTTGTGTTAATAGGACATTGACTTTTCTCATTTTGAGGTTAACATTTTTAATCATAAAGGATATTGTTTTATTTTAGTTCATTTATGATTATGTGTCTGTATTGTTTCAAATTTAGATCCCTTGACTGAGAAAAAACAGTAAGTTATTTTAGAATTACAACTATGTCCAAAGCAAGATATAAAGATATTTGGTTTAGTGTAGCTTATTGCTTTAGAAACTATTACCTTCCTTCAAGATAATTTTAATTTATGTAAAGAAAAATATAGAATTATATCTTTTGATACTTGGGCAGAACAAATCAAACCAGGTGGTGATGCAGGAATGCCTGGAATAGAAGAGAACGACCTTGCAAAAGTTGAAGACCTTCCCATTGGTAAGTAAAAGTTAGTAGAATATTTAACTAAAGTGACCATATTATTTTTCATGTGACCCTATTCTCTTTTTGAGTAACACTTGAAAAAAGTCACAGATATCTGTATGGTTTATATTTCCAGTTAATTAACTACCCATAAAGTACTTGTTTTTGCCTTAGTAAGTACCAACCATATTTGAACCTTTTCTTTTTTGACTCAAGAGTTATTGTTCATGACATTTATGCTATATTAGAGCTATTTATGTCTACTAAAAGTATATATGGCTCATTTCTTTCATATTAAATGCTCCCAGATTGCTGTGATATTGGTGTGCTTTAATATGGCCTACCAATATATTTATATAGGTTTTTAGAACTCGCCTTGTCCTTTCAGTTAATTACCTCAAACTTTAAATAGTTTATTCACCGTTTTCTTTCTTTTATTTTTGTTAATCCTCACCAGAGGATATTTTTTCCATTGATTTTTAGAGAGAGTGGAAGGGAGGGGGAGAGACAGAGAGAGAGGAACGTTGATATGAAAGAGACACATCGATCAGTTGCCTCCCGCACACATGTAGGCTGGGGCCAGGAATTGAGCCTGCAACCAAGGTACTTGCCCTTGATCTGAATCAAATCTGTGACCCTTCTGCCTGTGGACTGAAGGGTCGCAGATTCGATTCAGGTCAAGGGCAAGTACCTTTCTAACTGCTGAGAAAAACGGACAGGGCGACTTTTTTTTATGGCCACTTCTGCTCTATGTGTATCTCTTTCTTCATTAATGTGTCTGTTTCTTATCTATTTCCATTTGAAGTCTGTGTCACTGCTGCTTTCCTAATCCCATTCATGTTTGATTTTTTGCATGTCTGTTTTTCTTGCCATTTCTATGCTATCATAGGTATCCCGCCCTGCCGACTCCAATTTATGGTAGAAAATTGAAAGTAATAGCATGTGTGTGGTTATTCTTGGCTGTTTTTATTCCTTTCAATCTTGGTGATTAACGTCTGTGGTTACAACTTACTGTATGTGGCTGAAGTTGCTGAGTGTTTGAGGTCCAAATGAAATACTGGGTTTTTTATTTGTATTGTTTTATTATCTTCTCAAATTCTTTCATGTCTATTTTCTTTTGGGTTCTCAGTCATAGTATATCCCCCTAAAATAACGGTAAGGACAAGAGCAATAACATGAGTTTAATAATATGGAGTTAGAATGAGCATGATTTGTTTGTAAGGCAATGAAGTTATCTAGTGATTCTTAAAGTGTGGTCCTTGGATCAGTAGTATCAGCATTACCTAGGAACTTCTTAGAAATGCAAATTCTTGAAATAGAGCTCAGCAATGTGTGTTTTAACAAGCTCTCCAAGTGGTTTTTGATCTATGCTATAGTTTTAGAACCACTAGCTAGATATTAATTAAGGAAATGTTGAGAGCAAAGACCATGTATTCTTCTCAATTTCTGTAGCACTTACTCTGTTCCTAGACCTACTGAGTTTTAGATTGATTAATCTCTTTTACATTGCCCTTATTTATTTTTTAGGTTGCACCCAAAGTTTTGCCAAGGACAAACTGCAGGTTTCTAGTATATGGAAGCACTCTATTCAAATATATAGTCAAAGATTGTTTACCTGCTTGCATGCATTTATTTTTTTATGTCATATATCTACAAAAATATATTTACATGTAAATATATAATTTTAACTTCTGTTGTCCATTTCTACATAGTTTTCAAGTTAATTTTTTTTTTCATTACTACCTTCAATGTGTAATGTCTCCATTTATTTTCTCATTGGTCCATTATCATAATTTATTACCTGGCCACCAGGAAATTCCAGAGTTATGGTAAAATGAAATGGGAATGCAAGAGGTCGTAAAGATTTTATCTTGACCATTTTTAGGTATACTGTCCCTATCAGAAAATGATTTTCAAATATCTTCCATACATGAAAAGCTTCAGCAGAGCAAAAATTTTATCTTGCTTCTTTTGCTTACTTTAAAAAAACAGCACACAACCAGTTTATTAGAATTAAAAGGGATAAATAATACTACTTTTAATTAGATGCCAACAAATTCAAACCTGATTTTCACAATATGAACTTGCCATATTGACTCATATAGTGTTTGTAGCATTATAGTTTAGCTGGGAAAAACACTAAAAATATATATTTTGTGTAAATCTAGCATTAATGCCAAAACCATCTGTCTATGCTGTCATGGCATATTAGAGACCTTTCTCAGGATTAGTTTTTTTCTCTCTCTCTTTCTTTTAAACAAATAAAATGTTTATGTGGGATGTTAAAGGATTTGAATCTAGGATGCACAGACTCAAAGAAGACCTGAAATGTGCTCCTTAATTTTCTTTATATTTGATTTTCTGTAATTTGAAAATTATGTGCTATGATGTAGTTGTTTTTTGTTTTTTAGCATTTATCCTACTTGTTCTATTAGCTTCTTCGATCTGTGGCTTGGTGTCTGACATCAATTTGGGGAAATTCTCAGTCATTATTATTTCAACTATTTCTTTTGTTCTTTTTCTCTTGCTTATCTTTCTGGTATGTACATATTACACATATGTTATACCTTTTGTAGTCTTCTTGATACTCTGTTCTGTTTTCCCCCCTCAGTCTTTGTTCTTTGCTTTTTGTTGTTGTTTCTGAGGATTCTATTGATATATCTTCTATCTCAGAGCATCTTCCCTCAGCCATGACTAGTCTACTAAGAAGCCCATCAAAGCATTCTTCATTTCTGTTACAGTTTTTGACCTCTAGCATTTTCCCCCCCCCAGGGCAGTGGTCGGCAAACTCATTAGTCAACAGAGCCAAATATCAACAGTACAACGATTGAAATTTCTTTTGAGAGCCCAATTTTTTAAACTTAAACTTCTTCTAACGCCAATTCTTCAAAATAGACTCGTCCAGGCCGTGGTATTTTGTGGAAGAGCCACACTCAAGGGGCCAAAGAGCTGCATGTGGCTCGCGAGCCACAGTTTGCCAACCACTGCCGTAGGGTTTCTGTCTCTCTACTTATATTGTCCATCTGTTCTAATCTACTATCTATTTATCAGAGTACTTAGCATATAATCATAGTTCATTTTAAATCCCCAGTCTGATCATTTTAACATTTTCACCATATTTTCTGATGCTTGTTTTGTCTCTTCAACTTGTGTTTTTTTTCCTTGGGTCTGAATGGTAATTTTTTTAAAAATATATTTTTATTGATTTCAGAGAAAAGGGAGAGCGAGAGAGAAATAGAAACATCAATGATGAGAGAGAATCATTGATAGGCTGCCTCCTGCATGCCCCCTACTGGGGGTTGAACCTGGGACCCTTCAGTCCATAGGCCGACTCTTTGTCCACTGAGCCACACTGGCTAGGGCGACTTGTAATATTTTTCAAATAATTTTTTATTTTTTAATTACAGTTGACATACAATATTATATTAGTTTCAGGTGTACAACTTAGTGATTAGACATTTATTTAGCTTATGAAGTGATCACCCTGATAAATTTAGTACCCATCTGACACAATACATAGTTATTACAATATTATTGACTATATTTCCTATGATGTACTATATATCCTGGTGACTATTCTCTACCAATTTGTACTTTTTAAAATTTTAATTAATTAGTTAAATTCTTCATTGTTCAAAGTATTACTTGTGTCTCCTTTTTCCCCCATTGACCTCTCCCCGGCCACCCCCACCTCCCCACACAAGCCCTCACCCCCCAATTTGTACTTCTTAATTCCTTCACCTTTTACATCCAGTCCCCCCAAATTCCCTCCAATCTGGCCACCATCAAAATGTTCTCTGTATCTATGAGTCTGTTTCTATTCTGCTTATTTGTTTATCTTGCTTTTAAATTTCATATATAATTGAAATCATCTGGCATTTGTCTTTGTCTGTCTGACTTATTTAACTCAGCAAAATACCCTCTAGGTCCATCCATGTTGTTGCAGATGGCAAGATTTCTTTCTCTTTTTATTCTTTATGGCTAAATAATATTCCATTGTGTATATACTCTACTTCTTTATCCATTCATCTGTTGCTGGACACTTAGGTTGCTTTCATAGCTTGGCTATTGTAAATAATGCTACAAAGAACATATGTGTGTATATGTCTTTTAAATTTGTTTTGGATTTCTTTTGGATAAATACTCAAAAGTAGAATTGCTGCTCTAGCTGGTTTTCTCAGTGGATAGAGTGTTGGCCTGCATACTGAAGGGTCTTGGGTTTGATTGCAGCCAAGGACACATGCCCAGGTTGCAGACTCTATCCCTAGTAGGGGGTGTGCAGAGGCAGCCGATCAATGATTCTTTCTCGTCATTGATGTTTCTCTCTCTCTCTCCCTCTTCCTTCCTCTCTGAAATCAATAAAAAAATATATATTTTAAAAAGTGGAATTGCTGAGTCCTTCCTTGTCTCTTATTATAGCCTTGATATTTTAAAGTTTACTTTGTCTAGTATAAATATTGCTACCCTACCTTTTTTTTTCTTCATGAAATATCTTTTTCCTTCCCTTTAAGTCTCTGTGTGTTTTTTTTATCTGAAGTGAGTCTTTTGTAGAAAGCATATGTAAGGGTCTTGTTTTGTTATCCATTCAGCCACCATGTCTGTTCATTGAAGCATTTAAATCATTTCCATTTAAAGTAAATGTTGATAGATATGTTTTATTGCCATTCTATTCATATTTTTTTATCTTTTGTTTTCTTCTTAAAGAAGTCCATTTAATGTTTTTTGTAATACAGTAAACCCTCCATTTTGCAGACAAAATTTCCAGTCCGTATGTAATGTGTGAAAATTAACACTCTCTTAATTTTAAAATGCTTTTAACCAAGATTTGCTTCTAATTAAATTAACAAGTTATTTTTTTTTTTGTTATTAACTCACTGTTATTTTTTAACAAATTTTAGTAAATAGACCATATGCTGGAAAAAACATTGTAGTAATTTTGCTGACATAAATAAATATCACATATCTACAACTATAGTCTACATATTTAAATCCAAGAGTCATCTCTGTAAACAATGCACGGTAAATGATTAGAATATGATAACACCACATGGCTTGAGGTAATTCGAGTGACTTTCTGCAGCAATTTTTTAAATCCTTACCCAAGGATATTCTTTTCATTTATGTTTATAGTGGAAGGGACGAAGGGAGGGGAGGGGGTGAGAGAGAAACATCTATGTGAGAGAGACACATTGATTGGTTGCCTCACACACATGCCCTGACCAGGCCAGGGATTGAACCTGCAACATAGATACTGCCTTTGACTGGAATTGAACCCATGACCCTTTGGTATGTGAGCCAGTGCTCTAATTACTGAGAACCACTGGCCAGCGCCTTTCTACACAGTTTTTATTTTATTGATTAAGGTATTACATATGTGTCCTTATTCCCCCCATTAGCACCACCCCCCACTCATGCCCTCACCCCCTGGTGTCTGTGGCCATTGGTTAGGCTTATATGCAGGCATACAAGACCTTTGGTTGATCTCTCCCCTTTACCCCCACCTTCCCCTACCTTCCCTCTGAGGTTTGAGCATCTGATCGATGCTTCTCTGTCTCTGGGTCTATTTTTGTTCATCAGTTTATGTTGTTCATTATAATCCACAAATGAGTGAGATCATGTGATGTTTATCTTTCTCTGACTGACTTATTTCACTTAGCATAATGCTCTCCAGCTTCATCCATGCTGTTGCAAATGGTAGGAGATCCTTCCTTTTTACAGCAGCATAGTATTCCATTGTGTAGATGTACCAGTTTTATAATCCATTCATCTACTGATGGGCACTTAGGCTGTTTCCAAATCTTAGCTATTGTAAATTGTGCTGCTATGAACATAGGGGTGCATTGTAAATTGTGCTGCTATGAACACAGGGGTGCATATATCCTTTCTGATTGGTGTTTCTGATTTCTTGGGATATATTCCTAGAAGTGGTATTACTGGGTCAAATAGGAGTTCCATTTTTAGTTTTTTTAGGAAACTCCATTCTGTTCTCCACAGTGGCTGTACCAGTCTGCATTCCCACCAGCAGTGCATGAGGGTTCCTTTTTCTCTGCATCCTCTCCAGCACTTGTCATTTGTTGATTTGTTGATGATAGCCATGTGCATCTCTCGGATGATTAGTGACTTTGAGCATGTTTCCATATGTCTCTTGGCCTTCCTAATGTCCTCTTTCCAAAAGTATCTATTTAGGTCTGTTGCCCATTTTTTGATTGGGTTGTTTATCTTCCTTTAGTTAAGTTGTATGAGTTCCCTGTAAATGTTGGAGATTAAAACCTTATCCGTGATAACATTGGCAAATATGTTCTCCCATGCAGTGGGCTTTCTTGTTGTTTTGTTGATGGTTTCTTTTGCTGTGCAGAAGCTGTTTATTTTTATGTAGTCCCATTTGTTTATTTTCTCTTTAGTTTCCATTGCCCTAGGAGCTGTATTGGTGAAGATATTGCTTCAGCATATGTCTGAGATTTTGCTGCCTGTGAATTCCTCTTAAGATTTTTTAAAAATACATTTTTATTGATTTCAGAGAGGAAGGAAGAGGGAGAGAGAGATAGAAACATCCATGATGAGAGAGAATCATGGATCGGCTGCTTCCTGAAAGTCCCCCACTGGGGATCGAGCCCACAACCCCTGCATGTGCCCTTGACCGGAATCGAACCTGGGACCTTTCAGTTCACAGGACGACGCTCTATCCACTGAGCCAAACCGGCCAGGGCTCCTCTAAGATTTTTATGGTTTCCCATCTTATGTTTAAGTCCTTTATCTATTTTGAGTTTATATTTGTGTATGGTGTAAGTTAGTGGTCTAGTTTCAATTTTTTGCATGTATCTGTCCAATTTTCCCAACACCATTTATTGAAGAGACTGTCTTGACTTCATTGTATGCTCTTGCCTCCTTTGTTAAATATTAATTGAACATAGTGCTTTGGGTCGATATCTGAGTTCTCTCTACAGCAGTTTTAAGGCATGCTGGCTGATGTTCCAACGTGTGCTAAGCCACTCCCCAGCCATGTGCATTTGTTTACTCGAGGTGGCTGGTGAATGCACACATTTACTAGGCTTATTCAGAATAAATTTAAAATTGCTGTAATACATATAGAAAACTTTTCTGTGAAACTAAGCTTTTCATACATACTTAATTTAATTACGCAAACTTGTCTACATAAGTAAAAACAGGTAAAACTAACTTGTCAATTTTTTTAACATACTAGTACATATTTGGAAAACCTATTTTGTTACATAATGGACTTTTGCCTTTAACTGACACCCCTTCTCCCGAATTAGTCTGTTATATCAAAGTTTTACTTGTTTTTAAGTTGAGGACTGAGGCTTCAAGAAATTAGGCACTAACCAAAAGTGATACAGTTAATAAAATACAGAGCCATGATTTGAGCACTGATCCATCTAAAATTAAATAGCCATGCTTTTTATTTTTTTATTCTCTTGGCTATGCAACAGAATCACCTTTGGAGCTTTTAATAAATACAGATACCATGGTATCTGTATGCACCCCATATTCAGTGTATGTCTGGAGTAGTATCTGTAACACTGAAGTGCAGCCAGAATTGAGGATTATTGCTTATTAGTACCATATTCCTTCTCCATAGTCATAGGCACTGGATTGTGAAGCCCTGTAAGGTAGGAAACTGGAAGTGTGAACATTTTTAATACTGTAGCCCTGTCATTGGAATAAGAAAACGAGAGTATAAAGACGGTTCTCTTTTGACTCTCAGAGTAGAAGCTGCAACTGAAGGCTAATACAGATGTAGAGCATTAACACTCATTCATACTAAGTACACTCAATAAAAGGAGTATAAAAATAAAGTACCTCAACATAACAAAGACCATATATGTCAAACCCTCAACTAGCATAATACTCAGTGGTAAAAAAAAACTGAAAGCTTTTTCTCTAAGAACATGAACAAGAAAAGGATGTACACTCTTTCTAATGTTATTCAACATAGTACTGTAAATCCTAGCCAGAGTAATCAGGCAAGAAAAAGAAATAAAAAGGCATTCAAATTGGGAATGAATAAGTAAAACTCACTCTTTGTAAATGAAATGATTCTATACACAGAAAATCCTAAAGACTCCACGAAAAGACTATCAGAAACAATACACAAATACAGTAAAGATGCAGGATACAAAATCAATATACTCAAATGATTTATGTCCCTATATACTAATAACAAAATATGAAAAAGAGGTATTAAGGAAATAATCCCATTTACAATTGTAACAGAAAAGGGTAAAATACCTAGGAGTAAACAAAGAAAGTGAAGGACCTGTATCTTGACAACTATAAGACATTGTTGAAAGAAATTGAAGAAGACACAAAGGAAGATTAACTATAAAAATGTCCATGTTACTTAAAGCAATAGACAGATTTAATGCAAATTCCCATCAAAATCCCTATGGCATTTTTCACAGAAATAAAACAAAAAAATCCTCAAATTTGTATGGAACCACAACATACTCCAAATAGCTAAAAGTAATCCTCTGAAAAGAAGAACAAAGCTAGAGATATCACACTTTGCGATTTGAAACTACAAAGGTACAATAATAAAAACAATATGGCAGAAAAACAGACACAGACTGATGGAACAGAATTGAAAGCCCAAAATAAAGCCGTATCTCATATAATAAAAGCCTAATATGCTAGGTGTTTGGTCATCCAGTGACTGGTCGACTGTTCAATCAATCAAAGCATAATATGCTAATGATATGCTAAGGCCACTCAAATGCTGGCTATGATGTGCACTGACCACCAGGGGCCAGACAGTTGACCAGTCCACCAGTCACAATGATGTGCAATGACGACCAGGGGGTAGATGCTCCAACAAGTGGTTAGCTTGCTGCTGGGGTTCAGTCAATTGGGACTGAATGAGATGGACTGGACACATCCTGGAGCCCTACCGCGATCCCTCCCCAGCTGACCAATCTCCCACGTCCCTCCCCGGCTGGCTGGCCAGCCCCAATTAACCCTGATTGGGATTGGGTGAGACATGCCCTAAAGCCCTCCCGCAGTCTCTCCCTGGCCCGATCGTCCACCGGTGGGGTCCCTGGGCCTGGCCTGCACCCTCTCACAATCTGGGACCCTTCAGGGGATGTTGGAGAGCCAGTTTCAGCCTGATCCCACAGGCTACTCCCCTCAGGAGGGCGCCAGACACAGGGCTCACAGCTGGCGAGTGCTGCTGTGGCAACGTGAGCCTATCCCAATTGGAACTGATTGGGTGCGAACCTGTGGCAGGTACAGTGGGACCAGGATAGGGTAGTGACAGGTAGGAGCTGCAGGCAGTGTTGGACTGCGGGTTTCAGCCTGATCCCCGCAGGTTACCCAGAGGGGCCCCACCCATGCACGAATTCATGGACCGGGCCTCTAGTATATATGCAGCTAATTTTCAATAAAGGAGGCAAAAACACACAATGAAGAAAGGAAAGTCTCTTCAATAAAATATGTTGGGAAAACTGGAAAGCCTCATACAAAAGAATAAAACTAGGCTGCTATCTAACATCATACACAAAAATTAACTCAAAATGAATTAAAGACTTGAATATATGACCTGAATATATAAAATACATAGAAGAAAGCATAGGCATTAAACATATGGACTTTGGTCTCAGAGGGTTTTTGTAAACTTGAGTCCAAAGGCAAGGGAAGTAAAAAATAAATGAATGGGATTACATCAATCTGAAAAGCTTCTGCACAGCAAAAGAACCCATCAATAAACCAAAAAAGCAACCAACCAAATGGGAGAAAGCTAGTATCCAAAAAATGTAAAGAATTCACACAACTCAACAATAACAAAAACAATCTGATAAAATATTGGGCAGAGTACTTGAAAAGACAGTTTTCCTAGGAAGACAGATGGCAAACAGATATATAAAAAGATGCCTGATATCACTAGTCATAAGGGAAATGCAAATCAAAATCACAAAGAGATACCACCTCACACCTGTTAGAATGGCTATTATCAATAAGACAAGAAATAACAAGTGTTGGAGAGGATGTGGAGAAACCCTTGCACACTGATGGTGGGAATGTAAATAGGTGCAGCCATTGTGGAAAACCGTATGAAGATTCCTCAAAAAATTAAGAATAGAGCTAATATATGACCCAGAAATCTCTCCTCTGGGTGTCTACCCCATATTTTGAAAACACATATTTGTCAAGATATATATACCCTTATGTTCATTGCAGCATTATTCACAATAGCTAAGACACAGAAGTAACCTAAGTGTCCTTTAAAAAAATGACTGGATAGCCCTGCGCTAGTAGCTTAGTTGGTTAAAGCATTGTCCTGATATGCCAAGGTTGTAGGTTCAATCCCCAGTCAATGCACTACAAGAATCAGCCAACAAATGCATAAATAAGTAGAACAACAAAAATTGATGTCTCTCCCCTCTCAAAAAAAAAAAAAAAAAAAGACTGGATAAAGAAGTGGTAAGTATATATAATGGAATGCTACTCAGCCATAAAAAAGATAAACTGTTGCCATTTGTGACAACATGGGTAGATCTTTTTTTTTTTTTTTTTTTTGGTTTCTTTGTTAAACCTCACTGGAGGATATTTTTTTCCCATGGATTTTAGAGAGAATATAAGGGAGGAGGACAGAGGAGAGAGAGAAACATTGATGTGAGAGAGCCACATCAAATGGTTAACTCCTGCACATGCCCCCAACTGGGGCATTAAACCTGCAACCCAGATATGTGCCCTTGACCAGAATTGAACCCAGGACTCTTCGGTTCGCAGGCCAATGCTCTAATCATTTAGCAACACTGGCCAGGGCTACATGGATGGATCTTGAGAGTATTATGTTAAGTAAAAAAAGTCAGATGGAAAAATATAAGAACCATATTATTTCACTTATGTGGGATATAAAATAAAAAGCAACAAATGAGCAAACAAAATAAACATACAAAAAAAAAAACTTAGACAGGAAGATGGCTACTGACGGGAAGGAAGGCTGCAAGACAGTGTGTGAGTGAGAGAAGGAAAGGAGAGAGTGTGGCTGTGCGGGGAGTGTCTATTTGTGAGGCATAGCTATATTCCAACAAACTGTTGGGGACTGCCTGACCAGGCAGCCCCTACTACTGCTGAAATCTTTCCTGGAGCAGCTGGCTCTGCCCAGAGACTGCGCCATCTTGAAGGGGAGAGTGGCTGTGATCGGAATCCTAGCCTTACCTTCAACCGGAAAGAACTCGGATACCTTCCAGGACCCTACAACCACAACATCCAGGGACCAGCTGTGAACCCATGAACACTGGGTCTTAAAGCAGCATGAATATGTGGACGTGGACAAGCCCTGCACCTTCTCATGGAAAGGTTAAATATCGCCTAGAGCAGTGGTTGGCAAACTCATTAGTCAACAGAGTCAAATATCAATAGTACAACGATTGAAATTTCTTTTGAGAGCCAAATATTTTACACTTAAACTTATTCTAACGCCACTTCTTCAAAATAGACTCACCCAGGCTGTGGTATTTTGTGGAAGAGCCACACTCAAGGGGCCAAAGAGCCACATGTGGCTCGTGAGCTGTGGTTTGCTGACCACTGTCCTAGAGAAAGATTAGGTCTCTGATCCAGGCTGGAGGGAGAAATGCGCAGCGGGATCTAGAGTTTCAAAGGAAGTCTATGCCCCACAAAATCCGTGGCCATCGGGGTTAGCATAGCTTGCAAATGTGGAAGGGGGTCCACAGGGCTGCTGGCAGAAAGGAACTCTAGAAATCAACCCATAGCTGGGCTGGGCACAAGAAAGCAGCCAGAAGTTCTGTCTGTATATCGACTGTGCAGTACCATGGGAAAAAGACATGCACAGAGACGCACGCAGTGCTGGGGGAAAATGTTGTGAGTCCGTGCGCTTACTCTGGCATTTTTTTCTCTTTAAAACTTTGCTTTTGATTACTAAGCCCAGTATATATGATCTCACTCAGAGATTTCAGGGGAAAGTTGTTTTTGTGGAATCCGGGGATCAGAGTGGGGAGAAACGATCAGAAAAGCAGCTCTGGGTCATCCCCCCATCCCAGTTTTAAGTGCAGCAGGGGAAACAAAAACTAAATACTGGGTAGAGAGGATGTCAATTATAGCCCTAGATGTCAATACAGAAACACTGCCACCCAGGGGGTGAATCACATTAACTCTTGTGAGAAACAAAGGGTGAGAAACAAAGAAATACTGCCTGCTTGAAAACAGCATTGTGGCTTACGACACAGAGGAGCAGTGGAACGCAGGGAACTTCAATACTGTCCTGACGACCTGACAAAAACAGGCATGCCAAACATAACAGTAGAGGAAGTGAATGACCTTCACTACTACACAGTCTTATTTTTTATCTTTTACCTAAGAAACTAATTTTTTTTCTCACTTGATTTTACCTTTTTAATTATTATGTTTATATTTTAATTAGTATTATTACTACTATTATTTTACCTTTTTTAAGTTTCATTTTCTTTTTTCCTCATTTTATTTCACTTTATTTTATTTTATTTTGTGATTAGTGTCATACATTCTATTTTCATTTTTCCTTTAGCATCCTTTTACTCTATTTCAACTTTACCTTTATACCAAAACTCTCTTCTTCACTTTTCCCCTTTTGTTGTCCTGTTTCTCTTACCCTATTACTGCTTTAGATTTTTTCTATTCTTTCTTTTTATCCCCTGTTAAAAATTCATCCTACTTATATATCTACTTTCTGCTCCTCTGCTCCAAGGTCATACACACTTCTCTCTGTTCTTTCTTCACTATCCACTTTTTTTCCCTCTCTTCCCTTGTTTTTTCTTGTTTTCTTGTTTTATTTTGCCCTTCTTTCTCTCTATCCTATTGTTGTTTGTTTGATTGTTGTTTAGTTTGTTTTTTGTTTGTTTGTGTGTGTGTTTGTTTCTCTTTTTTTGTTGTTGCTTCTGTTTTTCCTCTCCTCACATGTTATTAGTTATTGTTTGTAGTTTTCATTAATCTCTGAGTGTTTGTTGTTTGCATTTTTTTGGATTAGTTGTTGTACTTTTGGAGTTTTCTCCCCATATAAATAGGTTTTTTCTCCTTCCTTTTTTTATTCTCTTTCTTTTCTCTCTTACTTTTTTCCTTTTCTCAATATCATTTTTGCACTTTTTTTTATCCCCTAATTCTTTTTTCTCTGGTGGTCACGTTTATTGGGTGTTATTAGTATCGTGAATACATTTGTGTTCAGTGCCTTGTGCGTTGTGCCTTGTCGTGTTGTATTTTGTGCCTTTAAGTCAATGCAGGAGAAAGAGAGAGCTACAAAACCAGACACCCAGACAGGAGCGATCATGGGGAGACAAAAAGCCCGTATACAAAAGAAAAGGCATCACCAGAAAAGGAAGTAAATGAAATGGAGGCAAGCAGTATGTCAGAGAAAGAATTCAGTGAAATGGTCATAAGGTAGCTGAAAAGTGGAAGACAAATTCAACAACATGTGTAAGAACCAAGAGGAAATGAAGAACCAAGAAGAAATGAAAAATGACATTGCTCCAATAAAGAACTCTATAGAAAGCATCAAGAGTAGACTAAAAGAATCAGAGGATTGCATGAGTGAGCTAGAAGACAAGGTAGGAAAAAATACCCAAGCAGAGCAGCTTCTAGAAAAAAAAAAAACTTTAAAAACAGGAGGAGAGCCTAAGGGAACTTTGGGACAATATGAAACGAAATAACATTCGCACGATAGGAGTGCCAGAAGGAGAGGAAACTGAGTAAGGGATAGAAAACCTGTTTGAAGAAATGACAGAAAACTTCCCTGATATAGGGAAGAAGAAACTCACACAACTCGCAGAAGCTCACAGAGTCCGAAACAAAATGATCCCCAAAAGGCCGACGCCAAGGCACATTATAATTTAATTGGCACATTATAATTTAATTGGCAAACACCAATGACAAAGTAAGAATCTTAAAAGTAGCCAGAGAGAGACAGAAAGTTACCTACAAAGGATCCCCCATCAGACTAGCAACTGATTTCTCAACAGAAACACATCAGGCCAGAAGGGAATGGAATGAAATCTACAAAGTCATGCAAAGGAAGGGTCTGAATCCAAGAATACTGTACCCAGCAAGGCTATCAATCAAAATGGAGGGTGAAATCAGGAGCTTCACAGATAAAAAAGGACTAAGGGAGTTTATTACCACCAAATCAGCAATGGAAGAAATGCTAAAGGGTCTGCTATAAAAAGAAGTAATAGGAAGGGAAGAAGGAACACAGGCATAAAGCATAAAAATGGTGACAAACAAGTACCTGTCAATAATAACTTTAAATGTAAGTGGATTAAATACTTCAATCAAAAGACATAGGGTAGCTGAGTGGATAAGAAAATGACCCATATATCTTCTGTCTACAGGAAACACACCTCAGAAAAAAAGATGCACATAAACTTAGGGTGAAGGGATGAAAAAAAGGTTTTTCAGGCTAATGGAAATGGGAAAAAAAAGCAGGGGTAGCAATACTTATATCTGACAAATTAGACCTCAGAGTGAGGCCATAACAAGAGATAAGGAAGGCCACTTTGTAATACTAAAGGGAGCAATCCAACAAGAAGATATAAGACTGATAAACATATATGCGCCCAATACAGGAGATAAGGGTTTAATATCCAACATTTACAGGGAACTCATACAACTTAACAAAAGGAAGATAAACAAGAGAAAACAAGATGGCGGCTTAGGTAAACACCATAACTACTGCCTCGCACAGCAATATCAAAACTACAACTAAAAGACAAAACAGACACCATCCAGAACCACAGGAAAGCTGGCTGAGTGTAAATTCTACAACTAGAAGAAAAGAGGAAAGCACATTGAGACTCAGAAGAGCTGCAAAAGTCTGAGGTATGGAGACTCCCACACCGAGAGGACGGGCGACTGTGTGCACGGGCAGCCGAGTGTGTGGCTGGCTTTCTAAAGCGGGAGGGAGAAGGAAGCTCCTGACTGCACTGAACTCCAGTCCCGGGCGAGACACTGGGAAACCAGATTCATTCGGGGGGAATCTGGACTGTAAGGAAAAGAGAAAGCACACACTGAGACTCATGAGCTGCAGAAGGCAGCACGCGCATGCAGAGAGGACTGACTGCTGAATGCATGGGAGGCTGAGTGCGCGGCTGGCTTTCTAAAGCGGGAGGGAGACAGAAGCTCCCGACTGTGCTGAACTCCAGTCCCAGGCAAGTTTCTGGGAACCCCTACTCATTCGGGGAGAAACTGGACTGTCTGGCAGCGGGCGAAATTCAAGGGCAGCTTTCTCTCAGAGGTGTTTGCAGCAATTACTGAGGGACACTGAGACCCAGGGGCCTCATAGGATAGGGCTGATGGGAAACCAAGGCTGTCTGCTCTGTCCTGAAACTCCGCCCCATCCAAGCTGAGCACAGAGGCTTTTGCAATTTTGCAAGTCTTGTCTCATAAGAGTGTCTCCAGCACAGAAGTGTTCCCAGCATAGACACAGTTGATCCTCACAGCCAATTGGCCTGGAGGTCAATTCCTCACAGTGATACCAACAACAATAAAGACTTAACTACAACAAGGCTGAGCACACAGTCCACAAAGGGGTGCACCAAGAGTGTCCACCTCAGGTAACTGGGGAGGCTGAGCCACTGTGCCCTATAGGACACCTACCACACAAAGCTACTCTACAAACTCAAGGAAGCAGCGAAAATGCAGAGACAAAGAAACAGATCACAAATGAAAGAAATGGAGGAAAACAAATGGCTGGATATAGAGTTCAAAACCACGGTTATAAGGTTTTTGAAGAATTTCCTAGAAAAGGCCAATAACTTTAGCGAGACCCTCGAGGATATGAAAAAGGACCAGGTAGAAATTAAACATACACTGACTGAAATAAAAAATATTACACAGAGACCTAACCTCAGACTATAGGAACGCAAGAATCAAGTCAAAGACTTGAAATACAAAGAAGCAAAAAACACTCAGCCGGGAATGCAAAAAAAAAAAAATAATAATCCAAAAATTTGAAGATAGTGTACGGAGCTTCTGGGACAACCTCAAGCATACCAACATCCGAATTATGGGGGTGCCAGAAGAAGAGAGAGAGCAAGGTCCTGAAAACCTATTTGAAGAAATAATGGCAGAAAACTTCCCCCACCTGGTGAAAGAAATAGACTTACAAGTCCAGGAAGCGCACAGAACCCCAAACAAAAGGAATCCAAAGAGGACCACACCAAGACACATCATAATTAAAATGCCAAGAGCAAAAGACAAAGAGAGAATATTAAAAGCAGCAAGACAAAAACAGTTAATTACCTACAAGGGAGCAGCCATATGATTGTCAGCTGATTTCTCAACAGAAACTATGCAGGCCAGAAGGGAGTGGCAAGAAATATTCAAAGTAATGAATAGCAAGAACCTACAACCAAGATTACTCTACCCAGCAAAGCTATCATACAGAATCGAAGGTCAGATAAAGAGCTTCACAGACAAGAAAAAGCTAAAGGAGTTCATCACCACTAAACCAGTATTATATGAAATGCTGAAAGGTATTCTTTAAGAAAAGAAAGAAAAAGAAAAAGGTAAAGATAAAAATTATGAACAACAAATACATGTCTATCAACAAGTGAATCTAAAAATCTGATGAACAGAATAAACTGGTCTATATAATAGAATCATGGGCATAAAAAGGGAGTGGACTGACAGTTCTCAGGGGGAAAGGGGTGTGGGAGGTACAGGAAAAGACTGTACAAAAAACTTATACCTATGGATGAGGACTGTGGGAGGGAGGTAAGGGCAGAGGGTGGGGTTGGAACCAGGTGGAGGGGAGCTATGGGGGGGAAAAAGAGGAACAATTGTAATAATCTGAACAATAAAGATTTATTAAATTTTTTAAAAAGGGAAGATAAACAATCCAATCAAAAAATGGGGAAAGGACCTAAATACAGTATTTGAAAGAGGACATTTAGAGAGCCAAGATACATATGAAAACATGCTCACTGTTACTAATCATCCGAGAGATGGAAATCAAAACAACAATGAGGTACCATCTCACACCTGTCAAAATGGCTGTCATCAACAAATCAACAAACGGCAAGTGCAGGAGAGGATGCAGAGAAAAAGGAACCCTCCTTCATTGCTGGTGGGAATGCAGACTGGTGCAGCCACTGCAGAAAACAGTATGGCATTTTCTCAAAAAATTTAAAATGGAACTGCCATTTGACCCAGTAATATCACTTCTAGGAATATATCCCAAGAAAACAGAAACACCAGTCAGAAAGGATATATGCACCCCTATGTTCATAGCAGCACAATTCACCATAGCTAAGATTTGGAAACAGCCTAAATGCCCATCAGCAGATGAATGGATTAGAAAACTGTGGTACATCTACACAATGGAATATTACGCTGTTGTAAAAAAGAAGTAATTCTTTTCATTTGCAACAGCATGGATGGAACTGGAGAGCATTATGCTAAGTGAAACAAGCCAGTCAATCAAAGAAAAATACCTCATGATCTCATTTATGGATAATAAAGAACATTATAAACTGATGAACAAAAATACAGAGGCAGAGAAGCACCAAACAGACTGTCAAACTATAGCGGGAATGCTGGGAGGGTTCCGGGGGGGAGGTAAGAGATCAACCGAAGGATTTATATGCATGCATATAAACATAACCAATGGACACAAGACACTGGTGGTGCAGTGAGGGCATGTGCCAGGAGATAGGGGAGGCTGGGGGAAGGTCAATGGGGAAAACAGGAGATGTATGTACTACTATTTGTAATACTTTAAACAATAAAATGAAAAACTTTAAAAAACTTATATAGACAACAGAATCATGGTTAACAGAGGGAAAAAGGGTGGGGGGGAGGTTGAAGAGAGTAAAAGGGGTCAAATACATGTGATAAAAGGATACTAGACTTTGGTGGTAAACACACAATAGAGTATACAGATTTTGTATTATAAAGTTATACACCTGAAGTTTATATAATTTTATTAACCATTATTATTCCAATAAATTAATTTAAATTTTTAAAAATAATACAGAGGCAAACAAAAGTAATCTGATAACATAGCATCTACACTGGAATCTTAATTTTGTTTAAGATATATAGTATAATATACGGAAAAGAAAAAAAAACCAAAGAGATAGTCTCAAAATAGTAACAATGGTTATCTTTAAGTGATAAAATGACAATTAATTTTAAATTTCTTTGTGCTTTTCTATTTTTCTACACTTCCTATAGGCACATGTATTACTCATTTCAAACTTATAAGAGTTCCATATTGCTACTCTGTTTCTACTATATAAGATCTAAATTCCTCTGGGTGCTTTATAAAAACTTTTTTTAAAATCCTTTATTGTTGAAAACATTATACATGTCTCCTTTGTCCCCCATTAATATAAAGACTTTTTAAATCCAGCCTTTCTCTACCTATCTAAATCATAATTTTGCCTCCAAATAGTCACCTTGTTCTTGAGCAGGAGACATTATCATATAAACTAAGGACATATATGATCACTTATTGATTAGTAGACAAGGTGCTCTCTCTTGTTTTCTGGTTTGTATAGTGCTGGAGCCAACTATGGCCCAATAGTTTTCAACAAATTTGTAGATTGTGATTGACTTCTCTTTCCAAATATATCTCCCAGATGCTTAGTGTCCTCAAAGTCTATTAGCAAATCAAAATTGTATTATTAAATCTGACATAGTATTGTTCTTTTAAAATATTAGGTGAGCCTGGCTGGCTTAGCTCAGTGTTTGAGCATCGACATATGAGTGAGGAGGTCATAGTTTGATTCCCTTAGGGGCCCAGCCTGGAATGCAGGCTCAATCCCCAGTGTGGAGAATGCGAAGGCAGCCGATCAATTATTCTCTCTCATTATTGATGTTTCTATCTCTCTCTCACTCTCCCTTCTTCTCTCAAATCAATAAAAAAAAAATATTTCAAAAGAAGATGTTAGGTGATTGTAGTTATTTAGCTGTCTTATGTGTCTAAGTGGGTGTTGGGCATTGTAACTGGCAGTAGGAGCATGGTAAGGGGAACAGAATAAAATATGGAAAACCTCAGCTCTCTATAAATTTGAGTAGGTTGCTTGCTTAGAGTGAATTTTAAAATTTTTGGGTTCTTATGTTTAGAGATCTATGTAATAATAAACAAAACTGAGTTATTGAAATAAACTTGAAAAATAACCCAGGTTGATGATTGCAAGATGTGACTGGGAGGATGGCAGTGAAGGAGAGAGTGCGAGTGAGAGAGGGAGCAAAAGGGGATTGTGGTGTGTGTGTGTGTGTCTGAGTGAGGGACAGCTAGATCTTGCAGGACCTTTGGGGGCTGGTGGACTGGGCTTGCATTGCTGGGCAGCCTCTGCTATTGCTGTAATCTCTCCCGGAGCACCAACTCTGCTGCAGAGACTGCACCATCTTGAAGAGGAGAGATGCTATGACTGTGACCCAGCCTCACTTATACCCAGGGTGCTCTTAGACATCACCCGGGATCCTACAACCACTATGGCCAGAGAGCTGCTGCCTCAGCTACTGACCCACAGACACTGGAACTCCAGCATTCCCAGTGGAGGGCTCATGTGAGTTCTGTAGGGCACTTCCTTCCCACCAGACAGAGGCTTTAGCCCTGGGCACCATGACCACACATGCAAACAGCTCCGTGATTGTGCACACATGAACAGCCAACCCTTACACAGCAGCCCCGGGCACCATGACTGCTTCAGCAGCAGTGTGAGCAGCCACCCCACGACTGTGTGAGGAGCAGCCACCACCTGTGAACGCCCAAAGAACAGCTGCCCGAGGAGCAGCCACCACCCGCAATCCCTCGAGGAGCAGCTGCTGCCCGCAGCCATGCAAGGAGCAGCCACCCCATGACCCCCCACGGAGCAGCTGCCGCCTGTGACCACAGGAGGAGCAACCGCCCCACAACCATGCAAAGAGCGGCTGCCCCACAAGCAGCCACCACCCCACAACTGCGCGAGGAGTGGCTGCCCTGTAACCGTCTGAGGAGTAGCTGCCACCCACAACCACACAACCTGCCACCAAGCTCACTGCTACAGCCACAGATCCCGCACGACTCAACACCTAGATCTTTTGGTGAGAGCAAACATGGAGAGACAGAACAACCCCCAAAGAAAGAAAATGGAATCGGCAGAAAGGGAACTAAATGAAATGTTGGTATGCAATATGTCAGAAAAATAATTAAGAATAAGGGTCATACAGTTCATAAACCAGATGGATTAGAAAAATCAACAACCTATGTAAGAATTAGGAAGAAATAAAGAGTGATATACTATAATTAAAAAAAAACACTATGGAAGGTTTCAAAAGTACAGTAGGAGAAGCAGAGGACCAAATTAGCGAATTAGAAGACAGGAAAGCAAAACACACCCAATCTGAACTGCAATTAGAGAAAAAAATCAAAAGACAGTAGGAGACCCTGAGGGAGCTTTTGGACAACACAAAATGAAGCAACATACATAAAATAGGGGTTCCAGAATGACAAGAAGAAGAGCCAGGATTAGAAAACCTATTTGAAGAAATAATGTCAGAAAACTTCCCTGATTTGGGGAAGAAAAGATCACACAAGCACAGAGAGTCCCAAAAAGATGAACCCAAAAAGATCCACACCAAGACATGTAATTACAATGGCAAATGTTAACAACAAAGAATCTTAAAGGCTGCAAGAGAGAGAAAGAAAGTTACCTAAAACCAATCTCCCTTTAGATTATTAAATGATTTCTCAACAGAATCACATCAGGCCAGAAAGAAATTGAATGAAGTATACAAAGTGATGCAAAGCAAGGGACTGAATCCAAGAATACTCTATTCAGCAATGCTATCACTAAAAATGGAAGAGGAATTCAGGAACTTCACAGACAAAAAAAAAAAAAAAAAAAAAAAAAAGGCTAAGGGAGTTTATCACTACCAAGCCAGCAATGCAAGAAATGCTAAAGGGACTGTTCTAAAAAGAAGGGGGAAAAAGGGGGGTGGGGTGGGGGGAGGCACAGGCACAGAAAATAAAAATGGCTATAAATACCTATCAATAATAACTTTACATGTAAATGGCTTAAATGCTCCAATCAAAAGACATCAAGTCGCTGAATGAATAAGAAAACATGACCCATATCTGAAAGAGACCCATCTCAGAACAAGAGACTCACACAGACTGAAAGTGAAGGGATGGAAAAATATCTTTCAGGCAAATTTAAATGAAAAAGAAGCTGGGGTAGCAATACTTATATCTGACAAAATAGACCTCAGAGTGAAGGCCATAACAAGAGGAAGGCCACTTCATAATACTAAAGGGATTGATACAACAAGAGGATGTAACTCTGGTAAACATATATGCACCCAATGTAGGAGCACACAAATACATGAAAAAAACTTCTGGAAGATATCAAGGGAGAGATCAACAGCAATAAGATCATAGTAGGGGACTTTAATACTCCATTGACATCAATGGATAAATCCCCTAGACAAATTAGCAAAGAAATATCAATCCTAAATGACTCATTAGATCAGATGGACTTAATTGACATCTTCAGAACATTTCACCACAAAGCCTCAGAATATACATTCTTCTCAAGTGCACATGGACATTTTCAAAGATAGACCACATATTGGGTCACAGGCAAAGTCTCTCCAAATTCAAGAATATGGAAATCATATCAAGCATCTTCTCAGACCACAATGGCATAGTATTAGAAATCAACTACAATAAAAACCATCAAAAAAAATTCAAACACTTGGATGCTGAATAGTATGCTATTACACAATGATTGGATTACCAAAGAGAACAAAGAAGAAATTAAAAACATCCTGGAAACGAATGACAATGAAAACACAACAATCCAAAACCTATGGAACACAGTGAAAGCAGTCCTGAGAGGGAAGTTCATAGCATTACAGGCCTACCTCAAAAAAAAAAGAAAAAGTGGTAATAAATTATCTAACTCTACAACTTAAAGAATTAGAGAGCAACAAGAAAAGCCCAGAATGAGCAGAAGAAAGGAGATAATGACGATCAGAGCAGAAATTAATGAAATAGAGACGCCCCCCCCAAAAAATACAAAAGATCAATGAAACCAACAGCTGGTTCTTTGAAAGGATAAAAAAGGTTGATGAACCTCTAGCCAGGTTCACCAAGAAGCAAAGAGAGAGGAGCCAAGTAAACAAAATCAGAAATGGAAGAGGCAAAATAACAGATCTCACAGAAATACAAAACATTGTAAAAAAATACTATGAACAGCTCTATTCCAACAAACTAAACAACTTAGAGGAAATGGACACATTCCTTGAAAAATACGACCTTCCAAAACTCAAGAAGAATAAAAAAATCTCAACAGGCTGATAACTAAGGAGGAAATTGAAGCAGTCATCAAAAAGCTTCCAGCAAGCAAAAGCCTGGGGCCCGTTGGCTTCACAGGAGATTTTTTATCAAACAGTCAAAGAAGAACTAAAACCTATCCTTCTCAGACTATTCCAAAAAATTCAAAAGGAAGGAACACTTCCAAGCTGTTTCTATGAAGCCAGCATTAACCCTAACCCAAAAAAAAGAGATAAATACACTAAAATGAAGAGAATTATCTCTGATGAACATAGTGTCTAAAAATCCTCAACACAATTCTAGGAGATCGGATCCACCATTACATTAGAAAGATCATACACCATGACCAAGTGGGATTTATTCCAGGGATGCAAGGGTGATACAATATCTGCAAATCAATAAACGTGATACATAACATAAACAAATTGAGAGACAATAATCATATCAATTGATGCAGAAAAGGCATTTGACAAAATCCAACACCCTTTCTTGATAAAAACTCTCAACAAGGTGGGAATAGAAGGATCATACCTCAACATAATAAAAGCCTTATATGACAAACCTAGAGCTACTGTCATACTCAATGGGCAAAACCTAAAACCATTCCCCCTAAGAACAGGAACAAGACAAGGATGCCCACTTTCACCACTCCTGTTTGACATAGTACTGTCAGTGCTAGTCACAACGATCAGACAAGAAGAAATAAAAGGCATCCAAATTGGGGGGAAAAAAGTAAATTTGTCATTATTTGCTAATGACATGATATTATACATAGCAAATCCTAAAGACTTCATCAAAAAACTTCTAGACCTAATAGATGAATTTGTTAATTCCATTCATCTAGCAGGATACAAAATTAACACCCAGAAATCTATGGCTTTTTTATACACCAATAATGGGCTCACAGAAAGAGAAACTAAAAAAAAAAACAAAAACAATCCATTTACCATTGCAACAAAAAAATTAAGATACCTAGGAATAAACTTAACCAAGGAGACAAAGGACCTATACTCAGAAAATTACAGGACACTGAAAAAAGAGATAGAGGAAGACATAAACAAATGGAAGAATATACCATGTTCATGGATTGGTAGAATCAACATGATTAAAATGTCCTTGTTACCCAAAGTGATCTATAGATTCAATGCAATCCCCATTAAAATATCAACAGCATACTTCAAAGACCTAGAACAAACTCTTCAAAAATTCATCTGGGATAAAAATTATAAAAAGACCCCGAATAGCTGCCGCAATTTTGAGAAAAAGGAACAAAGTTGGAGGAATCACAATACTCTAGCTATACTACAAAGCCACTGTCCTCAAAACTGCCTGGTACTGGCACAAGAACAGACATATAGACCAATGGAACAGAACAGAGAACCCAGAGATCAACCCAAGCCATTATGCTCAATTAATATTTGACAAAGGAAGAAGAGCATATAATGGAGTCAAGACAGTCTCTTCAATAAATGGTGTTGGGAAAATTGGACAGATATATGCAAAAAAATGAAACTAGACCATCAACTTACACCATACACAAAAATAAATTCAAAATGGATAAAGGACTTAAACTAAGATGGGAAACCATAAAAATCCTAGAAGAAACCATAGGCAGCAAAATAGCAGACATTTATCATAGCAATATCTTTACCGATACAGTTCCTAGGGCAGTTGAAACTAAGGAGAATATAAACAAATGGGACTACATCAAATAAAAAGCTTCTGCACAGTGAAAGAAACCATCAACAAAACAACAAGAAAGCCCACTGCATGGGAGAACATATTTGCCCATGTTATTTCCAATAAGGATGTAATCTCCAAAATCTATAGGGAACTCATACAACTTAACAAAAGGAAGATAATCCAATAAAAAAAAATGGGCAAAGGATCTAAATAGATACTTTCCAAAGAAGACATACAGAAAGCCAAGAGACATATGAAAACATGCTCAAAGTCACTAATCATCCAAGAGATGCAAATCAAAACAACAATGAGGTACCATTTCACACCTGTCAGAATGGCTTCATCAACAAATCAATAAATAATAAGTGCTGGAGAGGATGTGGAGGAAAAGGAACTCTCTTGCACCGCTGGTGAGAATGCAGACTGGTGCAGCCACTGTGGAAAAGAGTATGGCATTTGCTCAAAAAATTAAAAATGGAACTTCCATTTGAACTTGTAATTTCACTTCTAGGAATATATCCCAAGAAAACAGAAACACTGGTCAGAAAGGATATATGTACCCCTATGTTGTGCCCCTATGTAAATAGCAGCACAATTTACAATACCTAAGATTTGGAAACAGCCTAAGTGCCCATCAGCAGATGAATAGATTACAAAACTGTGGTACATCTACACAATGGAATACTACTCTGCTGTAAAAATGAAGGAGTTCTTACCATTTGCAACAGCATGGATAGAACTGGAGTGCATTATGCTAAGCAAAATAAGTCAGTCAGAGAAAGATAAATATCACATGATCCCACTTATTTGTGGATTATAATGAACAGCAAACTGATGAACAAAAATAGAACCAGAGTCACAGAAGCATCGAACAGACTGTCCAACCTATGGGGGAAGGCAGGGGGCAGGGGGTTAGGGGGTAAGAAATGCAATCAAGAGGACTTGTATGCATGCATATGAGCATAACCAATGGACACATACAGGGTGGGAGGAGGGCATGTGCTAGGGGGTGGGGGCCACTGAGGAGAGGTCAATGGGGGGAAAAGGAGACTTATGTAATACTTTAAACAATAAAGAATTTAAATTAAAAAATAAAAACTCAGGTTGTTCAGTTAGTGTGGCTCAGTGGTTGAGCATAGACTCAGAAACCAAAAGGTCATCAATTCAATTCCTGGTCAGGGCATGATCCCCAGTAGGAGGCGTACAAGAGGCAGCCAGTGAATGATGCTTCTCTTTTATTGATGTTTCTATCATTTTATGTCTCTCTCTTCCTCTCTCTTTAAAAATCAATAAAGTCTTAGCCATTTTGGCTCAGTGAATAGAGCGTCGGCCTGTGGACCACTGAGCCAAACCGGGTTCGATTCTGGTCAAGGGCACATACCTTGGTTGCAGGCTCTTCATTGGCCTGGGCCCTAATCGGGGCTTGTGAAGGAGGCAACCAATCGATGTATTCCTCTCACATCGATGTGTTTCGCTGCCTTTCCCTCTCTTCTACTCTCCCTAAAAATCAATGGAAAAAATATTCTCAGATGAGGATTAACAAAACAGAACAAAATTCAATAAAAATATTTTAAAAACAAACCCATGTATACTAGTTAGGATGGACCAGGCTGTGGTGTATTAATTTACAATCCCCTAATTGCTGTAACTTAGAACTATAAAGGTTTATTTATTGTTCATATAACATTTGCTGCAGGTTAGATGTCTCTCTTTGCAGTTCTCCTTCAAGCATTGTCCCCTTTCATTATTTCAAGCCACCGTCTTCATATGTAGCCTGCAGAATTGTAGCACAAAGGGAAGACATATTGTAGGTGATTGGCACAGATTTAATACCATACTTGGAAGTGTCACCCACATTCTCATGGTCAGAACCCAGTCCTATGACCCTCCCTCCCCCCCCCCCCCCCCAATATGGAAGGCTGGTCTTCCTCTTGTTTCCAGGAAAAATACAATGAAATACGATTACATAGCATTGTCTCTTACACACCAAAGTCTTAGAAGAATAATATGTGCCACTACCATATCCTATAGATGGACTTTTCTATCTTTTTTCTTTATCTGTTTTTCTTCTCTATAGTTTCTTTGCTCTCTTCTTTTGTATCATGTTATGCTGCACAAGCATATAGTGTAATTAGTGGTAGTGAATGAAAAGGTATCTCTTTCCCTGTTGCCTTCATTTCTTAAGGGAAAATAAAGTCCCTACTATAAGTATGTACATCTTTTTTAGTAAGCCCTTGGTACAACTTAAAATTTCCCTCTTCAAAAAGTAAATCTCAACTTGTTATATTATTCATATTTAGTTTTTATTTAAATATGAGCAACTTGGAATAGCATATTTTTATTGCTTCGCCTACTCTATAAATGTCAAGCTTTATTAATGCTATCTATATATAAAGGTATCACTATATCTGAAGAGATGTTTTTACTTATTCATTCATCAGCTCTAATTGAGCTCCTCTTATATGCCAGGCACTATTCTAAATGTTGGGAATATAGTGGAGAATAAGATAGAGTTCCTATTGTCTTTTATTCTGGTCAGATTTATTGATCACCAAAATTTGTGATGGGTGGTACAATGTATCAATTAGTAGCCACAAATTAATTATATGCCAACTACAAGAATTACAAAATTAGGATAAGCATCATATGATTAGTGCAATGTAAATTTATGGTGGTTGGTTTTTAGACATCATAAAGTCAATGGGAATAATATGGATCTATTTTTTCTTTTAGTTTTAAAGAAACCCCCTATTTCTGTTTCTCAATATGGTAGTCATCAAGCAATCTCTCATCATCCAACTGGACAACCTCTCTCCCCTAATATGGTTCCAGGTATGAAGTCTTATTCTTAAAATTTTACTTGAAAACTAATTTCTTAGTCATGTATTGCTACGTAGTGAATAAAACATGTCACTTAACAGCATAGTGAAGTAATTTTCTTCTAGTTAATGTTACATATTTTCAAATGACTGATAAAAGCTCAGGGAAGTGATCATTTAAAAATGCACGTTATCTAATAGATTCCTAAAAGCGGAAGAATTATTTGTTTTGCAACTCTGGACTATATATTCCCTTTCATCTCTGTTGTTCTGTATGTATGTATTTAACTTCTTCAAAATGTGTTCAAATTTACCTCACAGAGTCCCTCTATAAATTACTAGATTCACCTATTTTAAACTTCCTACTCTGTACTTACTAATGTTTTTGTTTTCTGAATACCTATTTGATTTTATAGAAATGTTCTCCTAAAATGAGAATTGATACGATTAAAATTAATTATAAGGATCTAAATCAAGGCTTTGGTGAGGGAAAAAAGGGGATCGGGGAAAGAAAGGTTATATCCAGGAGAATACTAATAAGAAATAAGTCAACAATTAATAGTCAAGAATAACTACTGTAGAATAAATTAGAGAGAATCCAAGATGGCGGCGTAGGTAAACACCTAAACTGCTGCCTCACACAACAATTTCAAAACTACAACTAAAAGACAAAACGTCTATCACCCAGAACCACAGGAAAGCTGGCTGAGTGGAAGTTCTACAACTAGAAGGAAAGAGAAAAGAGCATTGAGACTTGCATGAGCGCTGAAAAGCTGAGGTACGGAGGTGCGTGATCCGGGCTGGCAGCAGGCATTGCTTTTTTCAACCCGAAGGGAGACAAGTCCCTGATTACTCTGAAATCCAGTCTCTGGGGAGACACGGGGGACCCAAACTCCTACGGGGAGAAGCTGGACTGTCTGCCAGCGAGGGTGGTTTGCTTGCAGAGCTGCGCGCAGGAATAATTGTTTATTGCACTGGGGCACGGGACTTGCGGATGCCATCTGGGACTCAGAGCTGGCTAACTAGCAGCCATTGCTGTTTGCCACGCCCTAGCCTAGTGACACCCTGAGACCCCACCCTGCACAACCTACAAACCCACCCAAGCTCCAAGCAGTGGATTTAGCATAAGAAAGGCCTGCCCTATCGCAGCTTAACCTAGCAAACTTGCAGCCCGGGTCAGACAGCTCCAAAACCTCCAAACCCCAAGCAAAGAGGAGAAAACTGTAGCTCTCACTGTAGCTCCTGCTGGGTGTCCTCAGACAGTAGCTGACCTGCACCCCATTGGAGATCCAGAAGCCAGTGTACCTAGTGGTCAGTGTGAGACACCAGATTTCAACTCCTCACATCCATAAGTGACACATTCAAGAGGCAGACTCAGTGAGCACCAAAGCCGCACTGAAACAAGTCCTGCCCCATAAGCATGTCTTCAGCGCAGCAGTTCTTCCATTATAGACACAGCGAGTGCTCACAGCTAATTGGCCTGGAGGTCAATTCCTCCCAGTGTACCAACAGCAATTAAGGCTTAACTACACCAAGACTTTGCACTCAGCCCACAAAGGGGTGTACCAAGAGCATCCACCTCATGTGATTGAGGAGGCTGAGCTACTGCCCCCTATAGGTCACCTACCACACAAAGCTACTCCATCAACACAGGGAAGCAGCCAAAATGTGGAGACAAAGAAACATGTCACGAATGAAAGAAATGGAGGAAAGCAAACTACTGGATGACATAGAGTTCAGAACCACATGTATAAGGTTACTCAAGAATCTTCTTAAAACCGCTGAGAAACTTGATGAGACCTTTAAGGATATTAATGAGAATGCCAAAAAAATGGAAAAGGATCAGTCAGAAATGAAGCATACACTGTCTGAAATAAAGAATATACAGAAACTCAACTGTAGATCAACGTACCCCAAGAATCAAACCAAAGATCTGAAATATGTGGAAACAAAAAACATCCAACCAGAAAAACAAAAAGAAAAAGGAATCCAAAAATATGAAGATAGTGTAAGGAGCCTCTGGGACAACTTCAAGCGAACCAACATCCGAATTTTTGGGGTGCCAGAAGAAGGGAGAGAGCAAACTATTGCAAACCTATTAGAAGAAATAATGACAGAAAACTTTCCCTACCTGGTGAAAGAAATAGACTTACAAGTTCAGGAAGCGCACAGAACCCCATACAAGAGGAATCCAAAGAGGACCACACCAAGACACATCATAATTAAAATGCCAAGGGCAAAAGACAAAGAGAGAATATTAAAAGCAGCAAGAGAAAAACAGTTAATTACCTACAAGGGAGTACCCATACGACTGTCAGCTGATTTCTCAACAGAAACTATGCAGGCCAGAAGGGAGTGGCAAGAAATATTCAAAGTGATGAACAGCAAGAACCTACAACCAAGATTACTCTACCCAGCAAAGCTATAATTCAGAGTTGAAGGTCAGATAAAGAGCTTCACAGACAAGAAAAAGCTAAAGGAGTTCATCACCACCAAACCAGGATTACATGAAATGCTGAAGGGTATTCTTTAAGAAGAGGTAGAAGAAGAAAAAGGTAAAGATAAAAATTATGAACAACAAAATGACATCAAATACACACCTACCAACAAGTAAATCTAAAAATCAAGTGAATAAAAAATCTGAAGAACAGAATGGACTGGTGAATATAATAGAATCAGGGACATAGAAAGGGAGTGGACTGACGATTCTCAGGGGAAGCAGGTGTGAGGGGTGCGGGAAGAGATTGGACAAAAATCTTACTCCTATGGATGAAGACAGTGGCGGGGGGTAAGGGCATGGGGTGGGGTGGGGAATCAGATGGAGGGGAGCTATGGGGGGGGAAATAAAAAGAGGAACACCTGTAATAATCTGAACAATAAAGATTTATTTAAAAAAAAAAAAGAATAACTACTGTAGATGAAAATGACTGAGAGTTTGGAACTTTTAAAAGCCTTATTGGATTTTGGAGATTTCTGACAATATATAGTTTGGAGGGGGGAAAAGAGTCATCCAATCTGTATCACTGTCATTTTAATTTTTCAGTTTCTATTACATATTCCTTTGGTGAATAGGTTTTATAATCAGTACTGGAGGTGCACATGGAGACTGATTAGTAAACTTCACACAGCTAGAATCACATTGGTTGTAAGATTTGGTTGAAGGAATTATAATCAATCTTAAAAAAAAAAAAAAGGCTTCCTAACTACCCAATGTCAGACAACAATGTGCCTTAGCTTTTCTAAAGCAGATCTTGTGAAATTCTCCTGTAAAATAATGACTTTAACTTGATGTTTTTCTATCATAGATTCTCATGTAAATCATAATGGAAACCCTGGAACTTCAAAACAGAACCCTCCCAATCTTCTTCAGCGTTTAATTCCAGGCCCAAACTTGGAGAGTGAACCCAGAATTCAAGGTGATATACTAAAGCAGGCTACCAAGGATAGAGCCGGTGATTTCCATAAGTTAAAGCAAAGTAAGAATGAGTTGATAAATATTATGCTGAAAGATTTTTTTAAATATAATTTTTGTTTACAAGGCTCAATTAAGGTCTTTATTACTATAATCTCTAACTAATGACTATATAGTAAAGCTATATACATATAAACAAAGTATAATGATGGTAAAATTTAAAAGTAAAGCAGGTTTTTAAATGGATAGAGATCTTAAAGAAGAGTTTAAAAGCTTCTCGTTCGTCAGTGTTCAATAATAAATTTCAGGTGAGTTCATTTTTTTTAAATGCTATTAGTTCTTATGACTAAAATTTTTTGGAGAAGTGAGATAAGATATAGTTTACTAGGCTAGTGAGTCAAAATTTGATTATAAGGAACAGAATATAAATAGTTTTGAAAAATGAATTCTGGGGGAAATACAGACCTGGGGAGACTGCCATCGTGGATTTTTCAGTACTGCTTTCTTTTTCATTCCCTCCAGTTGCAATTTACTTCATTTAGGTCTTAGGAGAGAAGTGAAAGAAATTTAATATATTCATAGTACTATGTAATAAAGTATCACTGCTTAATTGTTTCAGAGTTATTGATTTTGATAAAAGGACAATACCACAAAAAATTCTGGTAGTAGAGAGAATTTGGGGCAGGACAGTGTCTCTTAAACCAGTGGTTGGCAAACTCATTAGTCAACAGAGCCAAATATCAACAGTACAACGATTGAAATTTCTTTTGAGAGCCAAATTTTTTAAACTAAAACTTCTTCTAATGCCACTTCTTCAAAATAGACTCACCCAGGCCGTGGTATTTTGTGAAAGAGCCACACTCAAGGGGTCAAAGAGCCGCATGGGGCTCGCAAGCCGCGGTTTGCCAACCACTCTCTTAAACCATATGAGACAGTTCCCTTAAACTATACTTTTTTCATTTCCTTTGCTGATTTCAAGGCTTTTTCCCTTCAACTTCTGAACAGATAGAATGCCTAAAAGCTCCAATTTGCCTTTATTAGCTTTTTATGATGGCTTCTATGTTCAGAGCAGTGTTTAGGCAGCGATTTGTACACAGGTTGCTTGTAAAATGGGAACTGCACAGTGTTACATTTTTTAAATCTACTCAAGTTATTTTTATTGGTCTTATGACAGTTATTCATATTTCAGCATCTATATCAACATATAGTTTTCATACATTCAGTTGACTTTTCTTCCTTGTCACTTAAAAGCATATTTGGGTATCTTGACTAAAGTAATATATGAAAAATATTTTTATTTATAAGAATGTGGCTAATATTTTAAATACAGTGAAAAAATATTTCCTCAAAATTTTGTTGGGATATTGCCTCAAAACCTTTACCTCAACAAAAAGAGGTTTAGAGAAAGGGTATAACTAAATGAAATATCTTAATTTGATTACTTAAGATTTTTTTCTAAACTTATAGTTTATTCCATAAATTTTTTTTATTTGCCTTCGTTTGTTTTTACCAATCTTTGGGCAAAGAATGTGATTGGAAAGTAATTGCCAGAAAATGATCACTCTGTACAACTTATTTTTAAAGGAGTCTAAACTCTTGCCCAACTGTTGTGGCTCAGTGGTTGAGCCTCAAACTATGAACCAAGAGGTCACGGTTCATATTCCTGACCAGGCACATGCCCAGGCTGTGGGCTCAGTCTCCAGTAGGGGGCATGCAGGAGGGAGCTGATCAATGATTTTCTCTCATCATTGATGTTTCTCTCTCTCTCCCTCTCCCTTCCTCTCTGAAATCAATAAAAATGTATTTTAAAAAAACACTCCACATTCTTTTCATTGTATATATTTCAGTACAAATATTATTGTGAGAGTTAAAATGAAGGTGAGCATTATTTTGTGATTTACTTTGACATTATTTCATACATAATTTTAACCTATCAAATAGTTACATAGTTGTCATTTTAAATGTATTTGTATACTCACACACATATACATAAGTCCTATTGTGTTTAGGCAATAATAGTAGTTTTCATTTAGCTCTATTCTTTTATTGATTATTTATATTATTTTGTATTCTCTCAGGTTATAATAACTATGAATATCTTTTTTCAAAGTACTTAATGCTTCTCCTACTTTGAGTGTTCCTTTAAAAGTGTAGTCCCCAAACTGAAATTACTAGTTCAAAGTACTTGACCAGCCTTCTAGCTCCTGTTACATATTGTCAGATTGTTCTCTAGAACAGTTTCACAGTGTCAGTGGAGATATTTAAATTTATTTCACTCTTGCTTGACCATATTTGCTTTTTAATGCTTTTATAAGGTATTTAGAATATGTTCCTTAAAGATGTTTTGGTAAGCATTTACTTTCTAAACCTATTCATTTTTGTGAGGAATTTTATTATAATTATTTTCGGGTACGTAACTATGCCTCACTTTTGACCACTTAGCGTGGTATCTTTGGAAATTGATCCTATATCTTTGTATCAAATCTTTATAAATAATTCAGATACTGACTTTTTGTAATTTGCCTTTACCATAATTTTCCACTTCAGTTGCCTTTCTTGATATGAGACGTCATTCTCTTTTGTCATGCAAAAGTTTTTTAATTAAAAATAATTTTTAAATTGTTATAAAATCCACCAAAGTGTTTGATTCAGTGACACTCAGTACATTCACAATGTTGTACAATCATCACAGCTGTCTAGTTCCAGAACATTTTCATCACCCTGAAAGAAACCTCTACCCATTAAACAGTTACTTCCCATTCTCTCTTAGTAGTACTTCCTGGCAACTTTCTAATCTGCTTTCAGACTCTGTTAATTCACCTGTTCTGGATATTTCATATATAGGGAATTATACTGTATGTAGACTTTGTCCATAGCTTCTTTCACTTAGCATACTGTTTACAAGTTTCAGGCATGTTGTTTCTTTTTATGGCTGAATAATATTCAGTACGAATATTATTGTACGAATACATTTTGTTTATTGTTCATCCATTGATAGACATTTGAATTGTTTCTACTTTTTGGCTATTGTAAGTAGTGCTACTGCTGCTATGAACATTCCTTTACAAGTTTTTAGTGAACACCTGTTTTCAGTTTTTTCAAGTATATACCTGACCTAGATGTGAAATTGCTAGGTCATATGCTAATTCTATGTTTACCTATATAAGATCTGCCAAACTATTTTTCACAGCAGTTGCACCATTTTAGAATCCCACCAGCAATGCATGAGCATTTCCATTTCTCTACATCCTTGTCAACACTCAATGTTTTCCTTTTTTTTTCCTTTTAACTATTGCCTTCTTAGTGGGTGTGAACTGGTATCTCACTGTACTTTTCATTTTCCCAATGACTAATGACATTGAACATCTTTTTCATATACTTGTTTGCCATTTGTATATCCTCTTTGGAGAAATGTCTCGTCAAGTGTTCTTTATACATTCTGGATAATAGACCCTCATCAGATATATGATTTGCAAATATTTTTGCCCATTCTGTGGGTTGTCTTTTCACTCTGATAGTGTCCTTTGATATAGAAAGCATTTTAATTTTGAAGTCCAGTTTATCTATTTTTTCTTTTGTTGTTCATGCTTTTGGTGTCATATCTAAGAAACCTTTGCCAAATCAAAGGTCTTTAAGATTGCCTGCTGTTTTCTTCTAAGAGCTTTATAGTTTTAGCTTTTATGTGTAGATTTTTGACCTATTTTAAATTAATTTTTTATATGGTGTGAGTTAAGGGTTCAATTTTCTTCTTCGGTATGTGGGTATTTTTCCAGCACTATTTGTTAAAGAAAGTCTTCTTTCCCCCATTGAACAGTCTTGTCATTCTTATAAAAAATCAGTTGACCCCAGATGTTTGGGTTAATTCTGTACTCTCAATTCTGTTCCATTCAAAACAGATCACACTGTTTAGATTACTGTAGCTTTGTAGTAATTTTTGAAATCGGGAAGTGTGAGCCTTACAACTTTGTCCTTCTTTATAACATTTTTTGACTACTTGGTATCTCTTAAAATTCCAAATGAATTTTAAGATCATTTGTTTATTTTTATTAAAAAGGCAGCTCAGATTTTAATAGGAATGGCATTGAAGCTGTAGATTACTTTGGAGTGTATTTTCATCTAAACAATATTAAGTATTCCAGTCCATGGAAAATGGGATGCTTTCCACTTATGTAGGTAGGGTATCTTTAATTTCTTTTAGCAATGTCTTATAGTTTTCAGTGTGTAAGTCTTGCGCCTTCTTGGTTAAATTTATTCCTAAGCACTTTATTCATTTTGATGTTATTGTAAATCAAATTTTCTTAATTTCCTTTGTAGATTGTTCATTGCTAATGCATAGAATATGACTTTAGGATAACTTTTAAAAATTATTTATTGTTTAAAGTATTACATATGTCTCCTTTTCCACCATTGACCTCTCCCTGGCTGTACCACACCCCCGGAACATGCCCTTACACCCCTGCTGTCTGTGTTCATGGGTTATGCTTATATGCATGCAACAAGTCCTTTGGTTGACCTCTTATCCCCGCTCCCCTTCTGAGGTTGGACGGCCTGTTCAATGCTTCTGTGTCTCTGGATCTATTTTTGTTCATCAGTTTATATTGTTCATCATATTCCACAAATAAGTGAGACCATGTGATATTTATCTTTCTCCGACTGGCTTATTTCACTTAGCATAATGCTCTCCAGGTCCATCCATGCTGTTGCAAATGGTAAGAATTCCTTCTTTTTTACAGCAGCATAGTACTCCATTGTGTAGATGTACCACAGTTTTCTAATCCAGTCATCTGCTGAAGGGCATTTAGGCTGTTTCCAAATCTTAGCTATTGTAAATTGTGCTGCTATGAACATAGGGGTGCATATATCCTTTCTGATTGGTGTTTCTGATTTCTTGGGATATATTTCTAGAAGTGGAATTACTGGGTCAAATGGAAGTTCCATTTTTAATTTTTTGAGGAAACACCATACTGTTCTCCAGAGTGGCTGCACCAGTCCGCATTCACACCAGCAGTGCATGAGGGTTTCTTTTTCTCCGCATCCTCGCCAGCACTTGACTGTTTTGTTTTCTTTTGGGCTTTTGGTTTTAAATTCTTTTAATGTAGTTTTCAAATAATATTAGAGGCCTGGTGCACGAAATTTGTGCATTGGGGGGAGGGTGTCCCTCAGCCCAGCCTGCACCCCCTCCAATCTGGGATCTCTCTCACAATCCAGGACTGCTGGCTCCCAACTGCTCGCCTGCCTGCCTTCCTGATTGCCCCTAACCTCTTCTGCTTGCCAGCCTGATCACCTCCTAACCACTGCCCTGCCAGCCTGATTGATGCCTAACTGCTCCCCTGCCAGCCTGTTTGCCCCTAACTGCCCTCCCCTATAGGCCTGGTCACCCCTAACTGCCCTCCCCTGCAGCCTGGGTCCCCCCCAACTGCCCTTCCCTGTAGGCCTGGTCGCCTCCAACTTCCCTCCTCTGCTGGCCTGGTCACCCCTAACTGCCCTCCCCTGCAGGCTTGATCGCCCCCAACTGCCCTCCCTTGCAAGCCTGGTCTCTCCCAACTTCCCTCCCCTGCTGGCCTGATCGCCCACAACTGCCCTCCTTTGCAGGCCTGGTCCCTCCCAACTGCCCTCCCCTGCTGACCATCTTGTATCCACATGGAGGCAGCCATCTTGTGTGTTGGAATGATGGTCAATCTGCATATTACTCTTTTATTAGATAGGATAGAGGCCTGGTGCATGGGTGGGTGCTGACTGGTTTGCCCTGAAGGGTGTCCCAGATCAGAGTGGGGGTTCCCTTGGGGCGTGGAATGGCTTGGACGAGGGGCCTGTGGTGGTTTGCATGAATTTCATGTACCGGGCCTCTAGCTAATACATAATAGTACAAGCATAAACTTTGTCTTTCACATACTCACAACTGTAAACTTACTTTTGCTCCACCCTGTTTAAACTCAGCTTTTTAGTCCAGAAGGCATGCAGTTGAGAAGATTTTCTAGGTGTTGGACTCAAAGTACCTTCCAATGGAATGAAGACATTGGAATGTCTGGCAATATGACAGATTTTGCTGGTTTACACTTTGAATGTCTCTGGTGATGCCATCAGGTGATCTGGTGAACTTTCTAACTGGCCCACACAACAACAGGCACAATGATTGTCCACTCATGAGCTATTGTGTTGATTTATCTGAAGTTTATATCAAACTAGAGGCCCAGTGCATGATCCCCCCCAACTGCCCGGTCCCCCCCAACTGCCCTTCCCTGCAGGCCTGGTCCCCCACAACTGCCCTCCCCTGCCAACCTGGTTCCCCCCAACTGCCCTCCCCTGCAGGCCTGGTCCCTCCCAACTGCCGGCCCGGTCACCCCTGACTACCCTCCCCTGCTGGCTTGATCACCCCCAACTGCCCTCCTTGCAGGCCTGGTTCCCCTCAACAGCTCTTTTCTGCCAGCCCAGTCACCCCTAACTGCCCTCTCCTGCTGGCCTGATCACCCACAACTGCCCTCCCTTGCAGGCCTGGTCCCTCCCAACTGCCCTTCCCTGCTGGCTATCTTGTGGTGGCCATCTGTGTCCACATGGGGGCAGCCATCTTTGACCACATGGGAGTGGCCATCTTGTGTGTTGGAGTGATGGTCAATTTGCATATTACTCTTTTATTAGATAGGATTGTCCAGCTTCAGCTTACAGAGAGGAAGGGAGAGGGAAAGATAGAAACATCTCATAAAGTGATGAGAATCATTGATCAGCTGCCTCCTGCACACCTCCTACTGGGAATAAAGCCTGAAACACAGGCTTGTGCCCTGACCGAGAATCAAACCATTACCTCCTAGTTCTTAGGTTGTTGCTCAACCACTGAGCCACACCGGCAGGGGCAAGAAATTTTAATTTTAGTGATTTAAAGACAAAAGGGTGGAAGAAAAATTGGAAACTTTACTTTGGAGAGTTGTAGACAGATATTGGAGGGACCTAGAAAGATTCAGGATCCAGTCCACTTCACAGGTAGATAACAAAATCTTAACAACAATAATTAGGACTAGAATGTAATACCCACAAAGGTGTGCTATAATTCTCTATGGAAGCAATATTTTTCTCTCTGTAATCATCCCCATTTCTATAAAACGATAATGAAAGTAAGGTTAATTTGTTTGCAAAGTAAGCCTAGTCTCATGAAACTTGGTCTGATTATTTATATAGTGCAGCAAGAATAGTGATTGACCACATAGGTCTTTTGAGTTTGCATTGCTGAAACTTTTCATAAGGAATCTCAGATTGGATTTTTAAAAGGCTTTGGAGACTAGGAAGCCAAGCCAAGGACTCAACATCCGACTTTGCCTGCAATACCTATACACTTAAATGAATTCCTCTTTTTTCAAGGTTCCCAAAATAGGCGGAGATTCCTGAACCTGTAGGAAGTGACTTTCCTTACTCACCTGTAAGGCTAGGAACCCTGTACACCAGGTATAGGCTGGTTTTAACAAAGAGGGCTTTATAAGTATTGATTCCTTAAAGTCAACCTTAGTTTCTTAAAGCTATATCATTTTTGGAATTTTGTGTAACTATAGTCATATAGTCAAAATGATTACTTGGTTATAAATTATATTAATACTAGAGGTCCGGTGCACGACATTCATGCACTGTGCACGGGGGGGGTCCCCTCAGCCCGGCCTGCACCCTCTTGCAGTCCTGCAGGGAGCCAGCCTAACCCAGCAGGCGGACATTCCCTGAGTGGTCCTTAGCACTGCCTTGGAGACGGGAGAGGTTCCCACCACCACCACTGCGCTTGCCAGCTGTGAGCCCATCTTCTGGCTGAGTGGTGCTCCCCCTGAGGGAGCACACTGACCACCAAGGGGCAGCTCCTGTGTTGAGTGTCTGCCCCCTGGTGGTCAGTGTGTGTCATAGTGACTGGTCATTCCACCATTCAGTCAATTTGCATATTAGCCTTTTATTATATAGGATATAATTATGAGAATTTTCCTACTTTTAATTTCTTTTTTCTAAAATTCTTAGTCCTGATACTTTTTTATAGTTTTTCTCTTTTTTAAATTATTGCTTATCATTTGTTTTAATGTTTTACAAAAACCTGACTACTGATTTTGCCACTTTTTAATTCTAATTTGTCTTATAACTTATTCTTTGCTACTTGTGATTTGTCAATTTATTCCCTTTTAAAATTTTTAGGTAGATAATTAATTCTTTACACTTCTTTCTTATTAATATATTCACTTAAACAAAGTTATTGAATGCTAGCTAGCCAAAACATGCATTTATAAACACAATTTTTCCTCTGGTGGTATACTTTAGTTTTAATATACTATAATCTCCATTTCTACTGTCTTTTAAGGATATTTTGCCATTTTATTATGATTTTGTTCATGAAGAAGCATTATTAAGAGCATTTTTCTCTCTCTGTTTTTTTTTTTCTTAATTAAATCTTTATTGTTCAGATTATTACAGGTGTTCCACTTTTTTTCCCCCATAGCTCCCCTCCACCTGATTCCCCACCCCACCCCATGCCCTTACCCCCCGCCACTGTCTTCATCCATAGGAGTAAGATTTTTTGTCCAATCTCTTCCCGCACCCCTCACACTTGCTTCCCCTGAGAATCGTCAGTCCACTCCCTTTCTATGTCCCTGATTCTATTATATTCACCAGTCCATTCTGTTCTTCAGATTTTTTATTCACTTGATTTTTAGATTCACTTCTTGGTAGGTATGTATTTGATGTCATTTTGTTGTTCATAATTTTTATCTTTACCTTTTTCTTCTTCTTCTTCTTCTTAAAGAATACCCTTCAGCATTTCATGTAATCCTGGTTTGGTGGCGATGAACTCCTTTAGCTTTTTCTTGTCTGTGAAGCTCTTTATCTGACCTTCAACTCTGAATGATAGTTTTGCTGGGTAGAGTAATCTTGGTTGTAGGTTCTTGCTGTTCATCACTTTGAATATTTCTTGCCACTCCCTTCTGGCCTGCATAGTTTCTGTTGAGAAATCAGCTGACAGTCGTATGGGTACTCCCTTGTAGGTAATTAACTGTTTTTCTCTTGCTGCTTTTGATATTCTCTCTTTGTCTTTTGCCCTTGGCATTTTAATTATGATGTGTCTTGGTGTGGTCCTCTTTGGGTTCCTCTTGTATGGGGTTCTGTGCACTTCCTGAACTTGTAAGTCTATTTCTTTCACCAGGTAGGGAAAGTTTTCTGTCATTATTTCTTCTAATAGGTTTTCAATATTTTGCTCTCTCCCTTCTTCTGGCACCCCAAAAATTCGGATGTTGTTTCGCTTAAAGTTGTCCCAGAGGCTCCTTACATTATCTTCATATTTTTGGATTCTTTTTTCTTTTTGTTTTTCTGGTTGGATGTTTTTTGTTTCCACATATTTCAGATCTTTGGTTTGATTCTTGGGGTACGTTGATCTACAGTTGACTTTCTGTATATTCTTTATTTCAGACAGTGTATGCTTCATTTCTGACTGATCCTTTTCCATTTTTTTGGCATTCTCATTAAGGTCCTTGAAGGTCTCACTAAGCTCCTCAGAAGTGTCATCAAGTTTCTCAGCGGTTTTTAGAAGATTCTTGAGTAACCTTATAAATGTGATTCTGAACTCTATGTCATCCAGTAGTTTGCTTTCCTCCGTTTCTTTCATTCGTGACATATTTCTTTGTTTCTGCATTTTGGCTGCTTCCCTGTGTTGATGGAGTGGCTTTGTGTGGTAGGTGACCTATAGGGGGCAGTAGCTCAGCCTCCCCAATCACCTGATGTGGATGCTCTTGGTCCACCCCTTTGTGGGCTGAATGCAAAGTCTTGGTGTAGTTAAGCCTGAATTGCTGTTGGTATACTGGGAGGAATTGACCTCCAGGCCAATTAGCTGTGAGCACTCGCTGTGTCTATAATGGAAGAACTGCTGCGCTGAAGACACACTTATGGGGCAGGACTTGTTTCAGTGCGGCTTTGGTGCTCACTGAGTCTGCCTCTTGAATGTGTCACTTATGGATGTGAGGAGTTGAAATCTGGTGTCTCACACTGACCACTAGGTACACTGGCTTCTGGATCTCCAATGGGGTGCAGGTCAGCTACTGTCTGAGGCCACCCAGCAGGAGCTACAGTGAGAGCTGCAGTTTTCTCCTCTTTGCTTGGGGTTTGGAGGTTTTGGAGCTGTCTGACCCTGGCTGCAAGTTTTCTAGGTTAAGCTGCCATAGGGCAGGCTTTCTTATGCTAATTGAGCTGCTTGGAGCTTGGGTGGGTTTGTAGGTTGTGTGGGGCGGGTCTCAGGGCGTCACTAGGTTAGGGCGTGGCAAACAGCAATGGCTGCTAATAAGCCGGCTCTGTGTCCCCGCGTCTTGGAGTCCTGTGCCCCAGTGCCGTAAACAATTATTCCTGCGTGCAGCTCTGCAAGCAAGCCACTCTCACTGGCAGACAGTCCAGCTTCTCCCCGTAGGAGTTTGGGTCCCCCGCGTCTCCCCAGAGACTGGATTTCAGAGTTATCGGGGGCTTGTCTCCGTTCAGGTTGAAAAAAGCAACGCACCCAGTTGCCCGCCGCCAGCCCGGATCACGCGCCTCCGTACCTCAGCTTTTCAGCGCTCGTGCACGTCTCAATGCTCTTTTCTCTTTCCTTCTAGTTGTAGAACTTCCACTCAGCCAGCTTTCCCATGGTTCTGGGTGACAGACGTTTTGTCTTTTAGTTGAAGTTTAAATTGTTGTGGGAGGCAGCAGTTTAGGTGTTTACCTATGCCGCCATCTTGGATTCCTCTCCTCTCTCTGGTTTTAATTGCTAACTTTATTTCTCCATCTGTATTCAAAGTAAGTAAAAGCGAACATGTGTCATAGGACATGAGGACTAAGCCTGTGTTTTTTTAGGGCAATTGAGGCTTGTAGAAATGGCCAGTCTTTAGCTGAATTTGAAGAATGTGATCTTGTGTTAAGCTAGATCTATGTGTGTTGTTTCCAAAACAAATAGTAAAAATAATCTTTTGTTTTGTTTTGTTAATCCTTACCCAAGGATATTTTTCCCATTGATTTTTAGAGTGGAAGGGAGGGAGGGAGGAAGGGAGAAGGAAAGAGTGAGAGCCAAAGCGAGAGGGAGCGAGAGGAAGAGAGGCAAGAGAGGCAGGTACATGCTCTTGACCAGGGATTGAACCCTTGACCCTTCGGTGCACAAGCTGACACACTAACCACTGAGCATACCGGCCAGGGCACAAAAATAATCTTTTACAGAGATTGAAATCTGATGACCCATGGCCATATCCAGCCCTAATGTGAGTTTTGTTTGGTCCAGTAGTAATTTTTTAAAATCTGAGATTAGTTGTCAATATTTAAATATAAGAGACTTCACATAAATTCCTTAATATCTGGATTCTCCCAAAACAGAATGTTTGACATAGTCATTGGAACTGATTATGACTGTTTCTTTAGAATGAGACTTGCCCTGACATAGGACATCCATTTATCTTACTTTTCTGATGCTTGTAGGCATTCGAGTCTGTGGCCCCTATCTACCACATGAGAATATAGAAGAGAAATGTTGTAGTTGGTCTAGGGCAGGGGCTTAGCTATTTGGAATCCATGGTAGTTTAGAAAGGTACATGAGGTTATATTGAGCTTGAGAGAGAAGTATTAACTGAAATTTAGCAAGTAAGGAGATTGTGCTCTTAAGAGGAAAGATACTACACTGAGAATGCCAGAGATAGAACACTGTTATCATAATGAGGCCTTGCTGATAGATAGAAAATATGAAGTGGAATAGGAAGAAAGAGCCTAAGTATGTGAAGGAATCTCTTTCTCTGTTCTACTTGACTGCTTCTATATTATGGAGACAGGACAGATATGATCTCATTCTATATCTTCATTTGATTTTATTTCATCTAGACACCAGATATATGGAGAGATCAATAAGTACAAATAATAGTAGAAGTGGAAATAGGTGATGAATATAAAAGCATTTGATTCTATAGATACAAAATGTTATGTTGTTAGAACAAATGGAAAATTTTATTGAAAGCACTGTTTATTAGATATGGGGATAAAAATCTCAGACACCTGAGATTTTTATACAGTGATCACCATAAATTTTTTGGCAGTTTTAAATTCAGTATTTTTGTTTTGTAGATTAATATATCATATTGATATATTTATAAAGATAGGCATTTTTTGTAAATTTAACTTTGTATTGCCACATCATGAAGAAATGGCTAGATAATTTGTTGGCATGTTTTGCTGTATTTGGAAGATATATTTGGGTTAAAATGTAGAATTTAGGGTATGTGGTGACACAAAATATAGTTTAAGGAATATTTCAAAGTATCCTTGAGGCACCCTTCAAAGAATTTGTCAGACACCCTCCAATTTTAAAGTAGTGGAAATTGAGAACCATGGAAGGCCCACCTGTTTTTCAGTTAAAAGGGACATAGCCTATAGATTTAGTTGCCTTGAATAGAGAAAATGGTTCATTTTAAATGTCAGCCCACACTTAAAGTTGCACAGACATTACTCTAAATCAGTGGTCAGCAAACTGCGGCTTGCGAGCCACATGCAGCTCTTTGGCCCCTTGAGTGTGGCTCTTCCACAAAATACCACGGCCTGGGCGAGTTTATTTTGAAGAAGTGGTGTTAGAAGAAGTTTGTTTAAAAAATTTGGCTCTCAAAAGAAATTTCAATCGTTGTACTGTTGATATTTGGCTCTGTTGACTAATGAGTTTGCTGATGACTGGTCTAGGTAATATAGGTGGACACAGAGAGGGAAAAAGGGAAAAAGAGAGAAAGACATAAATACCCCCACATCCTGAAAATTAGTCAGCAAACCAAAACTCTAAACTTATGAGAAATAGTAATGCTAGAACAGATAGCTACATATCAAAAATTAAAACATGAAAATAATTTTATGTAACAGTCTACTATAAATTAAATATTTTTAAGGGTGCTCAAAGAGATTAATGAAGATATAAATTAAGAAATAGGCAGGAATAAAACAAAAATAGGTAGATATAAAAATCAATTACACATTATAAAAATGAAAAATATAATAATCGAAATAAAAATCAGACCATGAACATAGTTGACTAAAATAAGTGATTTAGAAGCTTGTATTGAGATATTCATCAAAATGTAGCACAGAGTGACAGACATATTTTAGAGGCAAATATATATCATATATATATGATAGATGTTAAAAGAAACAGAAGATGTATGTATGTCTAATAGGAGTTCGGGGTAGAGAATGAACGAAATAATCAATTATTGAAAAGAATGAAGAATTTAAAGAGCTCAGAATTTTCTACAATTGAAGAAAGATATGACTTCTCAGATAAAGTGTGCTTGCCGAGTGTCAAGTATAATAAATGAAATAAATCTTTTGTTTTAGGCAAACATCAAAATATATAAAAATTAAGGAAAATCTTAAATGATATCAGAAAATAGAGATAATTTCCAAGTAATTACAATTACATTTAAAGCAGACTTTTTATCAGCAAATCAAATGTCAAATGATAATGGATTACTATCACATGAATGGAAAATAATTACTGAAATAGAATGTTATACCAGATAATGAAGACATATTCAGTTACACAAGACTGAGTTTACCTCTCATGGATCCTCAGTGAAAGAAGAGTAAAGGTTATTTAGTAAAAAGAAAATTGAAGAGGTATAGTAATAGCTACAAAATAATAGGAACTCAAATTGATCAAAACTATTGGTAAATTTAGTTAGTTAAGAAAACTGTTTCTGTGTTAAGACAGCAAAAACAATAGCAAATAATAATAAAAAATAGGGTGAGAAGTTCCATGTCTTGTGTAGAAAGAAGACAGAAATACTGAATACTTTGAAATTGTGTTAGAAAAATTTATGAAGTAGGTATATTTAAATTTTAAAGGTAATCACTGCTCTCATCCAACAGTGGGTAGAGGAGGAAAAGAAGGTAATATTGAAAGTAAGGAAGAAGAAAATCCAAAGAAGGTAATCTAACCAGTAAAATCAAAGAAATAAGGTGTCAAATACTACAAAAAAACCTTGGTAAAGATAAACAGATTAGTTATCTGTTTAAAAATAGATGATAAAAAGATACAAAAGTCAGCTGTATAGTGTTTACAGCTAAATCATGAAAATGAAAGGACCACAGAAGGTATTTCTCACTTCTGGATATGTACCCAAAAGAATTGAAAACAGGACTCGAACAGATATTTGTACACCCATCAACGAATGAATGGATAATAAAAATGTAGCCCGTATATATAATGGGATATTATTCAGCCTTAAGAAGGAAGGAATTTTGGACATGTGCCTATAACATAGATGAACCTGGAAGTTATACTGTTAGTATTCCACTTATATGAAGTACCTAAAGTAGTCAAATTCATAGATACTGAAAGTAAATAGTGGTTGCCAAGCGCCAGGTGGGGAAGGGAGAGTTATTTAATGAATACAGAGTTTCAATTTGGGAAGATGAAAAAGTTCGGGACATGGATGGTGGTGTGGGTTGCCCAAAAATATTAATGTATTTAGTGACTCTGAATTATACATTAAAAATAGTTAAGATGGACATTTTATGTAATATATATTTTAATATAATTTTTTAAAAAGATATTCCTTGGTGAAAAATCAAAATAAAGCTGATGTAAAGTATTAACAAATGGCAAAATCAATTTTTTTTTGTTGTTAATCCTTACCTGAGGACATTTGAATTTGAGAGAGTGGAAGGGAGGGGGAGAGACAGAGAGAGAGAGAGACATTGATGTGAGAGAGACACTTTGACTGGTTGCCTCCTGCACATGCCCCAACTGGGACTGAGGATTGAGCCTGCAACCAAGGTACTTGCCCCTGAGCTGAATTGAATCCAGGACCCTTCAGTCCACAGGCCAACACTCCATCTGAGACAAACCTGCTAGGGTGACAAAATAGATTTTAAGGAAAAAAGAAAAATCCAAGGCTATTTCATAATAACAAGAGGAATGACCTACTAAAAAGAATAAATAAAAGGAAATAATCATCTAAAAATAGCCAGTAAATAGACAAGAAGCTGATGCAATTTCAAGAAGTAATTGAGAGCTACATACCATAATTAATGTGAAAATTTTTAATGTACTTATATCAAAATTTATAAAAAGCGAAGACTAGAAACTGACACAAAAATTATCAAGGTTGGTCAAGTATACAAATCTTTAATAAAGAGAAAATAAACATTTTTCAGGTATACATGGAACAGTTGCATAAATTGACTAGATACTTGGTCACAGAGAATCTTAATAAATTTCAAGCAACTTATATCTTGAATAGAGTTTTAAAATTCATATATTATAAACTATTTTTTTAAATATATTTTTATTGATTTCAGAGAGGAAGGGAGAGGGGGAGAAAGAGAAAAACATCAAGGAGAAACATCAATAATGAGAGAATCATTGATTGGCTGCCTCCTGCATGCCCCACACTGGGGATTGAGCCCACAACCCAGGCATGTGTCCTGACCGGGAATCGAACTGTGAACCTGGTTCATAGGTCAACACTCAACCACGCCAGCTAAGCTATAAATTATAAATTTTAAAAAGTTAATCCTCAGTAACTTATTGGAAGGGATTTATAATGGGCATTTCAAAATTTGCAGGCTGAACAACAATATAAATACCACACATCAAAATGTAAGGAATACATCGAAGTAGTAGGATTTACAGCTAAGTTTATGACCTTAAAAACATTAAGGAAAAAACTCTAAAAATTAAATGAGTTGACTTCAACTCAAAAATAGTAGTAGTAGTAATAATTGTAGTGATAGTGGTCGTACTACTGCTATTACTGATGACAATACTAGTAATAACTAACATTGAAGTAGTTAGTATGTACCAGTTGCTGTTCTAAAGTGTCTGTATATATAAACTCATAACAAACCCATATGTAGGTACTATCATTATTCCCATTTCATAGATTGCAACAGACACAAAGACATTTCATAACACTTCCAAGATTACTTAGCTAATAAATAGCTGAGTCAGGATTAGATCCCTGACAATCTGGCTTCAGAGGAAGAAAGTGGAAAAGCATAACCTAAAGAATGTAGAGGGGAGGAGAAAATAAAGACAAGAGCAGACACAAGTGAAATGGAAGATAAAGAATAATTAGATAGGAGCAAACAACAAGAATAGAAACAAACCTCTATTAATACTGATGAAGAAAAATAAGAAAGATAAAGAGTATTCAGAACAACAAAGAAGGTATATCTACTAGTATAAATCACACAAAAAATTATTTAAAACTTTGACAATAAATTTGAAAATAGATCAAATGGATAATTTTCTGTAAAATTATTAATTACCAAAATTGGTTCAAAAAGATTTGAAAACCTGAATAAACCAATAACCATTAAGTTGAGTAGATAATCAAAAGTCTCACCACACCCCAAACGACACACTGCTAAGATGATACAAATTACCAATATCAAGAATGAAAAAAGAAAGCATCAATGTAAATCCTACAGATAGTAATATTAGAGGATATTACATGAGGTATTATGAATTAGTGCCAAAATATTTGAAAATTTAGAAGAAATAGATAATATCCTACAAGAAGATATGGAAAATCTGAATAGTTTCATGTCTATTTAAGATATTGAATCTATAATTTAAAACCTTTCCTTAATTAAATTTTCATGCCCCAGTAGTTTTGATGGTGAATTCTTCCAAGCATTTAAGAAGAAATACAACCAATTTAATGTAAACTCTTACAGAGAATTGAAAAGGAGGAATCACTTCCTAATTCATTTTATGAAGCCAGGATAAGTTGGATAGAAACTAAGGATATTATGAGAAAGGAAAGTTATATTACAGTCCCTCTTAACATAAATATAAAAATCTTGAATAAAATATTAGCAATTCAAATCCACAAATAGATAAATATGATATACATGATGACTATGTTGGATTTATTCTGAAAATGCAAGGTTATTTTTTTTTAAATAAATCTTTATTGTTCAGATTATTACAGGTGTTCCTCTTTTATTTTTCCCCATAGCTCCCCTCCACCTGATTCCCCACCCCACCCTATACCCTTAACCCCCGCCACTGTCTTCATCCATAGGAGTAAGATTTTTGTCCAATCTCTTCCCGCACCCCTCACACCTGCTTCCCCTGAGATTCGTCAGTCCACTCCCTTTCTATGTCCCTGATTCTATTATATTCACCAGTCCATTCTGTTCTTCAGATTTTTTATTCACTTGATTTTTAGATTCACTTCTTGGTAGGTATGTATTTGATGTCATTTTGTTGTTCATAATTTTTATCTTTACCTTTTTCTTCTTCTTCCTCTTCTTAAAGGATACCCTTCAGCATTTCGTGTAATCCTGGTTTGGTGGTGATGAACTCCTTTAGCTTTTTCTTGTCTGTGAAGCTCTTTATCTGACCTTCAACTCTGAATGATAGCTTTGCTGGGTAGAGTAATCTTGGTTGTAGGTTCTTGCTGTTCATCACTTTGAATATTTCTTGCCACTCCCTTCTGGCCTGCATAGTTTCTGTTGAGAAATCAGCTGACAGTCGTATGGATGCTCCCTTGTAGGTAATTAACTGTTTTTCTCTTGCTTTTAATATTCTCTCTTTGTCTCTTGCCCTTGGCATTTTAATTATGATGTGTCTTGGTGTGGTCCTCTTTGGATTCCTCTTGTTTGGGGTTCTGTGCGCTTCCTGAACTTGTAAGTCTATTTTTTTCACCAGGTAGGGAAAGTTTTCTGTCATTATTTCTTCTAATAGGTTTTCAATAGTTTGCTCTCTCCCTTCTTCTGGCACCCCAAAAATTCGGATGTTGGTTCGCTTAAAGTTGTCCCAGAGGCTCCTTACACTATCTTCATATTTTTGGATTCTTTTTTCTTTTTGTTTTTCTGGTTGGATGTTTTTTGTTTCCACATATTTCAGATCTTTGGTTTGATTCTTGGGGTACGTTGATCTACAATTGAGTTTCTGTATATTCTTTATTTTAGACAGTGTATGCTTCATTTCTGACTGGTCCTTTTCCATTTTTTTTGGCATTCTCATTAAGGTCCTTGAAGGTCTCACTAAGCTCCTCAGAAGTGTCATCAAGTTTCTCAGCGGTTTTTAGAAGATTCTTGAGTAACCTTATACATGTGATTCTGAACTCTATGTCATCCAGTAGTTTGCTTTCCTCCGTTTCTTTCATTCGTGACATATTTCTTTGTTTCTGCATTTTGGCTGCTTCCCTGTGTTGATGGAGTGGCTTTGTGTGGTAGGTGACCTATAGGGGGCAGTAGCTCAGCCTCCCCAATCACCTGATGTGGACGCTCTTGGTACACCCCTTTGTGGGCTGAATGCAAAGTCTTGGTGTAGTTAAGCCTTAATTGCTGTTGGTACGCTGGGAGAAATTGACCTCCAGGCCAATTAGCTATGAGCACTCGCTGTGTCTATAATGGAAGAACTGCTGCGCTGAAGACACGCTTATGGGGCAGGACTTGTTTCAGTGCGGCTTTGGTGCTCACTGAGTCTGCCTCTTGAATGTGTCACTTATGGATGTGAGGAGTTGAAATCTGGTGTCTCACACTGACCACTAGGTACACCGGCTTCTGGATCTCCAATGGGGTGCAGGTCAGCTACTGTCTGAGGACACTCAGCAGGAGCTACAGGGAGAGCTGCAGTTTTCTCCTCTTTGCTTGGGGTTTGGAGGTTTTGGAACTGTCTGACCCGGGCTGCAAGTTTGCTAGGTTAAGCTGCAATAGGGCAGGCTTTTCTTATGCTAACTCGGTTGCTTGGAGCTTGGGTGGGTTTGTAGGTTGTGCAGGGCGGGGCCTCAGGGTGTCACTAGGTTAGGGCGTGGCAAACAGCAATGGCTGCTAGTTAGCTGGCTCTGCGTCCCCAACGGCATCCGCGAGTCCCGTGCCCCAGTGCAGTAAACAATTATTCCTGCGCGCAGCTCTGCCACCCTTACTGGCAGACAGTCCAGCTTCTCCCCGTAGGAGTTTGGGTCCCCTGCGTCTCCCCAGAGACTGGATTTCAGAGTAATCGGGGGCTTGTGTCCGTTTGGGTTGAAAAAAGCAACGCACCCAGTCGCCCGCAGCCAGCCCAGATCACGCGCCTCCGTACCTCAGCTTTTCAGCGCTCGTGCACGTCTCAATGCTCTTTTCTCTTTCCTTCTAGTTGTAGAACTTCCACTCAGCCAGCTTTCCCGTGGTTCTGGGTGATAGACGTTTTGACTTTTAGTTGCAGTTTAAATTGTTGTGGGAGGCAGCAGTTTAGGTGTTTACCTACGCCGCCATCTTGGATCTCTGTCTGCAAGGTAATTTAATTTTTGAAAAGCAGTCTATATTTGCAATTCACCACTTTAACAAAATATATGAGAAAAAAATCAAATAGTAATCTTCATAGACTAGCATTTGAGGAAAATTAGTGTGTATTCATGATAATTAATAAACTAAACAAACTGGGATTAGAAAGTAATTTCTTTAACCTGATAAAAAGTATCCACAAAAATCCTAAAACAAACATCATATTTAATTGTGAACTATCAAAAGCTTTCTCCCTGAATTTCCAGAAGACTGGCACTATTATCACTCTATTCATCTTTTCACTGTAGGTGCTAGTCAGTGAAATAAAGTGCCAGAAAAGGAAATAAACAGTGTATAGATTGGAAAGGAAGAAAGAAAACTAATAAACTGATATTATTTACAGACATCATTTGATTTGTAGAAAATTCAAAAACAATCTGCAAATTTAAGTGTATTTAACAGAATTATTAGATATGAGCTTAATATAAAAATTAATTGTATTTTTATGTCACCAACAAAATATAAAGTGAAATTTTTAAATATAAACTATTTTAATAGCATAGAATACATCAGATTCTTGAAAAAAATCTTACAAAATAGTCACAAGAACCTCTATAAACTACAAAATATTGTCATAAATTAGATAATATGTAAATAAATTCATGTTCATAGATTTATTCTTCTCAGACTGATCTAGAATTTCAATGTTCATCTCATTTATAATTGCAGCAGCATTGGGGGTGGGGTGGAATTTTGATAAGCTGACTAAAATTTGCATGGAAATACAAAGGACAAAGAATAGTCTGGATGATCTATTAGAAGAACAAAACTTAGCAACTTCCACTATCAGATATCAAGATTTATAAAACTCCTATTGATAAAGTAATTAAGACAATGTGATATTGGCACAAAAATAGAGAGATGGAACAGAATAGGAAATCCAGAAATTGTTGACATATTTATGGTCACTTGGTTTATGACAAAGTTGATACTGCAGTGCAGTAGGGGAAAGAATAGTCTTTTCAATAAATAGTACAGGGTCAGTTGAATAGCCAAATGGAAAAATATTAACCCGCTCTCCTATCTCACATAATACACAGAATTAAATTCAAGGCAGATTTCAAATTAAAAGCTAATAGAACTTCTAGACGAAAACAGTATTTTCATGATGTGGAGTAAGCAAAGATTTCTTTTTTATTTTGTTTTATCTTTTAAAGTATTACAAATAGTAGTGCATATGTCTCTTTCCCCGGCCCCCTCCCATTGACCTTCCCCCTACCTCCCCTACTCCCTGGCACATGCCCTCACCCCCATGCCACCCAGTGTCTTGCGCCCATTGGTTATGCTTATCTGCATGCATACAATTCCTTCGGTTGATCTCTTACCTCCCCCCCACAACCCTCCCAGCGTTCCTGCTGTAGTTTGACAGTCTGATGCTTCTCTGCCTCTGTATCTATTTTTGTTCATCAGTTTATAATGTTCTTTATTATCATAAACTAGAGGCCCGGTGCATGATATTCATGCATGGGGGGGAGGGCAGGGGGTGTCCCTCAGCCCAGCCTGCCCCCTCTCCAATCTGGGACCCCTTGAGGGTGGTCAAACATCCCTCTCACAATCCAGGACTGCTGGCTCCCAACTGGTCGCCTGCCTCTGTCTGATTGCCCCTAACCACTTCTGCCTGCCAGCCTGATCACCCCTAACCACTCCACTGCCAACCTGATCGATGCCTAACTGCTCTCCGGCTGGCCCAATTGCCCCTAACTGCCCTCCTCTACTAGCCTAGTTGCCCCTAACTGCCCTCCCCTGACAGTCTTGTTGCCCCTGACTGTCCTCCCCTGCAGGCCTGGTTGTCCCCAACTGCCCTTCCCTGCAGGCCTGCCCCCCCCCAACTACCTTCCCCTGCAGGCCTGTGTCCCCCCCCAATTGTCCTCCCCTGCAGGCCTGGTCCCCCCAAACTGCCCTCCCTGGCAGGCCTGGTCCCCCGCCCACACCTGTCCTCCACTGTAGGCCTGGTCCTCCCCCCTCCCCCAAACTGCCCTCCATTGCAGGCCTGGTCTCCCCCAACTGCCCTCCTCTGTCGACCTGGTTACCTCCAACTGCCCACAACTGCCAGCCATCTTGTGGCAGCCATCTTGTGTCCACATGGGGGCAGCCATCTTTGACCACATAGGGGCAGCCTTCTTGTGTCTTGGAGTGATGGTCAATTTGCATATTACTCTTTTATTAGATAGGATGAGTGAGATCATGTGCTATTTTTCTTTCACTGACTGGCTTGTTTCACTTAGCATAATGCTCTCCAGTTCCATCCATGCTGCTGCAAATGATAAGAATTCCTTCTTTTTTACAGCAGCGTAGTATTCCATTGTGTAGATGTACCACAGTTTTCTAATCCATTCATCTGCTGATGGGCATTTAAGCTGTTTCCAAATCTTAGCGATTGTAAATTGTGCTGCTATGAACATAGGGGTGCATATATCCTTTCTGATTGGTGTTTCTGTTTTCTTGGGATATAGTCCTAGAAGCGGTATTACTTGGTCAAATGGGAGCTCCATTTTTAGTTTTTTGAAGAGACGCCATACTGTTTTCCACAGTGGCTGCACCAGTCTGCATTCTCACCAGCAGTGAAGAAGGGTTCCTTTTTTTCTGCATCCTCTCCAACACTTGTCATTTGTTGAGTTGTTGATGATTGCCATTCTGACAGGTGTGAGATGGTACCTCATTATTGTTTTGATTTGCATCTCTCAGATGATTAGTGACTTTGAGCATGTTTTCATATGTCTCTTGACTTTCTGAATGTCCTCTTTCGAAAAGTGTCTATTTAGGTCCTTTGCCCATTTTTTTTAATTTGATTGTTTATCTTTCTTTTTAAAAAAATATATTTTATTGATATTTTACAGAGAGGAAGGGAGAAGGATAGAGAGCTAGAAACATCGATGAGAGAGAAACATTGATCAGCTGCCTCTTGCACACCTCCCACTGGGGATGTGCCCACAACCAAGGTACATGCTCTTGACCGGAATCGAACCTGGACTTTTCAGTACACAGGCCGACACTCTATCCACTGAGCCAAACCAGTTAGGGCTTATCTTCCTTTTGTTAGGTTGTATGAGTTCCCTGTGAATGTTGGAGATTAAACCCTTATTGGAGATAATATTGGCAAATATGTTCTCCCATGCAGTGGGCTTTCTTGTTGTTTTGTTGATGGTTTATTTTGCCGTGCAGAAGCTTCTTATTTTGATATAGTCCCATTTGTTTATTTTCTCTTTAGTTTCCATTGCCCTAGGAGATGTATCGGTAAAGATATTGCTATGACAAATATCTGCTATTTTGCTGCCTATGGCTTCTTCTAAGATTTTTATAGTTTCCCATCTTATGTTTAAGTCCTTTATCCATTTTGAGTTTATTTTTGAGTATGGTGTAAGTTGGTGGTCTAGTTTCATTTTTTGGCAAGTATCTGTCTAGTTTTCCCAATACCACTTATTAAAGAGACTGTCTTTTCTCCATTGTATGCTCTTGCCTCCTTTGTCAAATATTAATTGAGCATACTGGCTTGTGTCAATTCTGGGTTCTCTGTCTGTTCCACTGGTCTATATGTCTGTTCTTGTGCCAGTACCAGGCAGTTTTGAGAACAGTGGCTTTGTAGTACACCTTGATATCTGGTATTGTGATCCCTGTAACATTGTTCTTCTTTCTCAGGATTGCTGTGGCTATTTGGGGTCTTTTTTTATTCCAGATGAATTTTTGGAGAATTTGTTCTAGGTCTTTGAAGTATGCTGTTGGTATTTTAATGGGGATTGCATTGAATTTATAGATTGCTTTGGGTAGTATGGACATTTTAATGATGTTGATTCTACCAATCCATGAACATGGTATATTCTTCCATTTGTTCATGTCTTCTTCTCTCTTTTTTTTTAGTGTCCTGACATTTTCTGAGGACAGGTTCTTTGTCTCCTTGGTTTATTCCTAGGTATTTTAATTTTTTTGGTGCGATGGTAAATGGGATTGCTTTTTTAGTCTCTCTGTGAGTTCATTATTGGTGCATAGAAAAGCCATAGACTTCTGGATGTTAATTTTGTATCCTGCTACATTGCTAAATTCATTTATTAAGTCTAGTAGGTTTTTGATGGAGTCTTTGGGGTTATCTATGTACAATATCTTGTCTTCTGCGAATAAGGACAGCTTTACTTCTTCTTTTCCAATTTGGATGCCTTTTATTTCTTCTTCTTGTCTGATTGCAATGGCTAGTACTTCCAGTACTATGTCAAACAGTAGTGGTGAGAGTGGGCAGCCCTGTCTTGTTCCTGTACTTAGGAGAAATGGTTTTCGTTTTTGCCCATTGAGTATGATGTTGGCTGTGGGTTTGTCATATATGGCTTTTATTATGTTGAGGTATGATCCTTCTATTCCCACCTTTCTGAGAGTTTTTATCAAGAAAGGATATTGGATTTTGTCAAATGCTTTTTCTGCATCAATAGATATGGGGCGATAAGGACACATATGTAATACCTTAATCAATAAAGAAAAAAATGAATAAAGCCACATTTGACAACATGAATACATCGCAAAAGTAGAATGTGGAAGGAATAAAACATGTTGCAGAATAGATACAAGATGATGCTGTGTTGAGGATCCCAAGATCACCCTCAGGCTTAATGACTCAGTTGAAGGGCTCATAGGACCCAAAAGAGTAGTTATATTCACAGTTACAGTTTAGTACAGTAAAAGGACACAGATTAAAATCAGCAAATAGAAAAGACTCATAGGGCAAGGTCCAGGAGAAAGCAGACACAGGCTTCCAGGAGTTCCAGCGGAGTTGCATGGAAATGTGTTTGATTTTCCCAGTAAAGATTTGTGACAGCACATGTTCAGTGTTGCCAACCAGGGAAGCTCATTTGATCCTTGGTGTCCAGGGTTTTTATTGGGCGTTAGTTATGTAGTACCCCCATGTAGTCATGTAGTGCCCAAAAGACTGGGCTCTGCTACTCAGACTCTAGCCCTCCCCTGTCCATCTAGCAAAAACAAATATTCACCATAAATCAGTTTGTTAGGATAAATTTATCCAATCAAACTGATATACTATGGCCCAAGGCCTCAGTCTTATAAAGTCACCTATCAGGCATAAGTACTCAGTTATCTGTCAGGATCCAATCAAGGGCCACTTTTGAAGACAAGCATTTCTTCGAAATGTGCAGGGTTTGAGCAATCCAGGCATGCTGAATTAACTCTTTCCTGGCCAGATGCCATGTATTCTAAGTTCAGAAGCCTGTCGATCAATACATAAAGCTTCATGGGCATGCTTAATGCCCTATTTAAGATAGAGGTGACCTTTGGGATAGGAGGAGAATACTAAAAAGAGGTACCCACAGAACTTTAATTATATCTGTAATGTTTAATTTAATTTGAAAGTTATGAAACAAATATAGCAAAATTAAAATTTGATAAAGCTCTCAATTATAAGAACATGAATGTTATATTCTCCATACTTCTCTGTATATCTGAAAATACTTAATAAAAAATAGAAAAATGTTAAACTTTTATAAAATGTAAGTCATAGTGCTACATTAAAAAGAAAGATTTTTGCAAAATATTTGAAGAAATGGTTAGTTCTATTCTTCAATGTATTACAATATTGTCTTGAGAAGACATTTTCTTGATATGGATTCAGAAAGGCAGTCAGTCAAGCTTAGCACATAAGAATTTGTTCAATACATTATAGCCTTGTTTATTTTGAATTTTAAAGAATATTTGAATACTAAAGTGCAGTGTCTGAGTATTTAATGTAATAAGGTTAATGTAGTTGTCATACATATATAATATGTGCCTGGTATTACTTCTCCAAAAATTAGCAAATTACTTTCCATCTCGGGCCCTTTATCCTATGCTAATGGTAAGGCTTAGTCCAGTAAGAGTGGTGTAAGATAAAAGGGATAGGCAAGGAGAAAAGTAATTGACCTTGAAGCAATCAAATTGTGTGCTTTCTTTCCCTTTTTTCTTCCCTCCATAGAATTAGTCTTAAGGGAAAAAAAAAATAACAAAGAGACAACTGTGGATTATATCAAGAAGTAGAAAGAGAAGCTGAACCTCTCTGCTTTGGGAATGGGAGATGGTCAAATTGTTCAGATAGTATTAGCCATAATTTCTTAGCTACCATGCTTCTTTCATTTTTTCTGTTTCTCTTTACCTTCCATAAGTCCAATCAATTAACAAATTTCTTCCTGTGCCTATTACATGGAGGTCCTATACCCTGAGATGCAAAATAAGTATGGTCTTTTGCCCCAAAAATGTTCCTGGTGAAGAAATAAAAATAAACAGTTAAATGGTCCGTCAGTAGTTTTGCCTATATAATGTTTTGTGAGAAATGCCTGCAGTAACATTTCTGTCACAGTTTGTACACCCCAATTCCTTTCCCAACACTCATGACTCTAATTCATGTCTCAATAGATTAAGTTTTCACATGTCAAGGACCCTCATGGATGGTCAAAATGTAGGTGTTAAATTTAATAACGCATGAGTCAGTTGAATGTGTTCATTGCCAAATGAATGGTACAAGTAGATAGTACCAGTAGAAGGCTAGAAAAAGAGGTTGCCTCCTTTAGAGTAAAATTTCCTTTCTTTTTCCTTTCTAGAGTTATAATGAAGTCAGATTGATTCATATTGTTTATAAAAGTGTTAATATATTAAAATAATGACATGAAAAATATAGACCTCTTTTTAATAGAATAGTTGAGAAATTGAAACACATTAATGAACCTTGAGCTAATGAAGCAAAAAAATATATAATTTATCTTGCTTTGACTGTAGTACAGAATTGCAATATACTATTTAGTGCTCTTGACTGAAATGCCCTTTTATGATTGAGAAATGTTCTCGTTATCTGTCATCGTCCTTTAATTTTCTACATTGTCCTTTAATAATGCTTCAGAGATGGTCTAATATTTAATTCCTGAAATTCACAGTCTGATGTTTAAAGTGTTTTAAAGAATATCTGTCATTCTATATGAAGTTCTGTTGTGTTGTTTAAAGTGAGCTGAAGTGTATTAACAATCTCTTATGACTTGTTTTTCCAACTTGATACTGCCTGAAGGCTTTGAATTGCTAGTGTGTATTTTGCTTCTTTGTATTTTCATGAACTGTTGAATGAAGCTATCTTATTACTGATAGTCTAAGTTAATCATTTACAACCAGCCACCAGGGTGAAAATAATACTCAAGTTCACAATTGAATTCTGCTACAATATAAGGAAAGCTACCCAAACTAAATATAATTACTGTATTGATCCTCTAGTTGGGCACAGCTTTAACATTATGGTTATTGAGAGGCAGAACTGAAATTAAAGTCTTTAAATAGGTAAAATGGCCCAGACAGCATGACTCAGTGGTTGAGCATCAGACTATGAACTAGAAGGTCATGGTTCTATTCCCGGTCAGGGCACATGCCCAGTTGCAGACCTGATCCCCAGTGTGGGGCATGCGGGAGGCAGCCAATCAGTGATTCTCGCTCATCAATGATGTTTCTGTCTCTCTTTCCCTCTCCCCTCCTCTTTGAAATATATTTTAAAATAAATAGGTAAAATGCTTCAAAGATAGTCTAATATTTAATTCCTGTTGAAACACATCACAGATTTATACCATCATGTGGTAACTTTACCCTAATTACTTCCTTTTTCCTTTATTAAATATAGTTATTCTCCAAGATCATATCTTTGACTTATAGCTGTTTTCTTTAAATATTTATTTCCAAGGAGAAATTATGTTCTCATTGTTTATTATCTTTACATTTATGAGTCTTAGATCTACACATCTAGCCCTTACTTCACACCTAGAGTCTAGTTAGCTCCATATATGTATCTATAAGATATTTTCATTTGGCTCTTTTACTGTATCCCTAAGCTCCGTATACCTATATTAACATTTGCTTTCCCATACATTTCCAATTATTACATTTTGGGTGTAGGCACCATTATTTTTCGTTTCCAGGCTAAGATTATAGAATCATTCCTTGACTCTTTTCACTTCGTTGTGCCATATATTCAGTTTGTCATTTTTAAATGTATTTGATTCACCTGTTCTTAACATTTCCTCTGATATTTTCCTAGTTTAACTACTATAGCTTCTTACCTGACTAGACCCTGGAGATGCTGTGGTGCATAAGATTAGATTCCTGATGTCAGTTTCAAAGAAATCATAACAACTGCCTGTTTCTTACATAAAGTTTAGACTTCCTCTATCAAATAGAAACCAATGGTAACAAGTCTCCACATTGAGATGTCCTTTCTAGATCATTGTTGTTATAGCACACATAGCATCACTTTCTAATTATATGTTTGCATATTTGTCTCCCTTACTCCTCTGAGTTACTGGAAATGGAGATTGTAAGTACATTTTTGTATAGTAGTGCCTAGCACAATCAATCTGTCACATACATCAGTCAATCTTTGTTGAGTGGATGGGTGAAAAGCATAATAGATATTTTTATATACTTTGTCATTCATTCTAACAGTCATCTTGTTTAGTGGATATAAGAAGTCTTCTTGTTTTTATTTTATCAATTTATTGATTTTAGAGAGAGAGGTTTATTGTTTTATTTATTCATGCATTCATTGGTTGCTTATGTGTTTTGATCAGAGATTGAACCCACAACCTTGGCACATCAGGATAACACTCTAACCAACTTAGCTACCCAGCCAGGGCTAGGAGGCCTTTTTAAACCCCTAACTTTAAAGTCCTTTCATAATTATTCCAGATTTGCTTGTCCAAACTTCCACTTTCTAATATAAATAAGTTAATATATTTTACTATCTCCTAAATACTCTACCTTCATTCTTATTCTTTGAACATTTCTTTCCTTCTCTGTCATGGCACCATATATTCCTTCTCTCTTTCATGGTACCATATATTTGCCCCCCCCCTTTTTTTTAAATCTTCCTTTCTAGCTCTAACCCAGACTGATTTCCTCCTTGTATAACTCTTTTTTCCAAATATATTGCCTGACAGTTATATAATTTACAGTCTGTTATATTTTTCAGCATTATGCATTTTTATTTATACTGTTTAATATGAAGTTTGTCTGATGTCCCCAACTTGATTGGCAATACTGTATAGTTGGCTCTTTTCCTCTCATTGTTTATAAGGCTTAGCTCTTTCTACACAGATAAAAATTCTGTATATATGAAGCATCAATTACTATTTAACAAAGGACAGTTGTGTGCTCATCCATTCTTGTTGATTTTCTGACTGTCTCTGAGTATTACTGTAATCGTAGTACTAAAATTTTATGACTGACCCTGACCAGTGTTGCTCAGTTGTAGAGCATTGGTCAGAGCACTGAAGGGTTGTGGGTTTGATTCCCCATACCGGTCAGGGCATATGAGGGAGGCAACCAATCATTGTGTCTCTCTGACATTGATGTAACTCTCTCTCTCTCATTCCCTCCCTCCCTTCTACTCTTTCTAAACATAATGGAGAAATTATCCTTGGGTGACGATTAACCAAAAAACAAAAACAAAAATTATGACTAAATTCAGGCTAGTCAAATCATAAGATTCCTAAAAAAAAAAAAAGAAGGCATTATATATTGTTCTATTGGGATAGTATAATAGGCACAGATGACCATCTCTTTGGTTAATATACCATATCTTACTAATAAAAGAGACGTATGTAAATCTATTGTCACTTCGTGACGCCCACAGCAAATCAGGAGTATGCAAATTAACCTGACAAAGATGGCAGTGGCCCTGCCCCCCTGGCCACTCTGGGCCTCTGAGCAGTGCGCCTCCTCAGGGCCTCCCTGCCGCGCTCCACACCTGTCAACCATCCTTGCAGCCTCCCTGTGGCCCAGCCCCCAGCCTCAGAGGCAACACTCTGGTGCCTGAGGTCGTAGCTCCCAGTGTGTGTGGCATCTCCCTCTACCCCACCCCTGCCCCTCTGCTCTAATAAACAAAACCCTAGTATTGGAGTACCTCCCAGGTGCAGACGTGCATGGGAGCTTGCTCAGTGCACAGTTAGTGTGCCCCAGGAGCCCTGGGCCAGCTAAGGGGTGATGGTGGCAGCTGTGGCGACAGCGGCAGGCAGCTCAGCTTTGTTTTGAATAGATGAAAGAGGCCACCTACATAGTAACCCAAATTATCAGATCTCCCTCCTCCCTATCTTGCCAAATCAGGAGGGGAGGGGCGATGGGCATGGAGGGAGGGTGGGCAGGCAGGTGGTGGAGGGCGGAGGAGGAAGAGGATGAGGAAGGAGGCCAGTTGCATCCCACTTTCACAATGGGAAAGTGAAACCCACTAGCGCACCCAGCCTCTCCAGTCCTCCCCACCTGCCTTGCTCCCCCCACCTCTTCCCCTCCACGCTTCCCCAGAAGCACCGGCGCTGCACAGAGGAACTCTCTGGAGAAGGAGGGCGAGGAGGAAGCAGCACCAGAGCACGCAGGGCTTGCCCGCCGTGTGCCGGCATCGAGGGAAAGGAAGGCCTATTCTTGCATGAATCTTCATGCATTGGGCTTCTAGTCTGATAATATTAGTTAACTATATTTTGTAATAACTTTTTCTATAACTGATTAAAAAAATGAAAACGTTTTCTTGGAGGAAATAGTATACTTTGGGAAACTCACTGATAACTATAATAAAATGTTTGCATATTTAAAACAACAGTTTCACATTGCATAAAGATAATTTATCTGCTCCAGGTGTTTTGTTCATAGTAAATATTGCATATTAAGAAAAATAAAATAGGAAGATGGCTGCCGACCGGAAGGCAGACTGCAAGATAGTGTGTGAGTGAGAAAACAAAGGGAGAGTGTGTGGTCACACGGGGAGTGTTTGTTGGTGAGTTGAGGGACAGCTATACTGCAGGAGACTGTGGGGGACTGTCAGACAGGGCTCCCCTGACTGGGCAGCCCCCACTGCTGTTGGGTTTCCTCCCGGAGCGACTGGCTCGGACACAGAGACTGTGCCATCTTAAAGGAAAAGTGGACGTTATCGGGAGCCTGAAAGCCCAGGGAATCTACAACTACGGCACCCACCAAACAGCTGCAATCCCGAGAACACCGGTTCCCAAGTGGCGCAAGCACCGGATTCAGAGGAGCTCTACACTCCACTATGGAAAGGTCAGATTTGGCCTGGGAGAAGGAGAGAGAGAACTACATAACCAGACACGCGGAGAAGAGAGAACATGGGGAGACAAAGAAACAGCCCACATATGAAAGAAAAGCAGGCATCACCAGAAAAGGAATTAAACGAAACGGAGGCAAGCAACCTGTCAGAGAAAGAATTCAGAGAAATGGTTGTAAGGTGGATGAAAAGATTGGAAGACAAATTCGACAATATGTGTAAGAGCCAAGAGGAAATGAAGAAGAATCAAGAAGAAATGAAAAATGGCATCACTGCCCTAACTGGTTTGGCTCAGTGGATAGAGTGTCGGCCTGTGGACTCAAGGGTACCAGGTTCGATTCCAGTCAAGGGCATGTACCTTGGTTGTGGGCACATCCCCAGTGGGGATTGTGCAGGAGGCAGCTGTTTGATGTTTCTCTCTCATCGATGTTTCTGACTCTCTATTCCTCTCCCTTCCTCCCTGTAAAAAAAATCAATAAAAAATATATTTTTTAAAAAAAATGATATCACTGCTGTAAAGAACTCAATAGAAGGCATCAAGAGTAGATTAGAAGAAGCAGAGGACCGCATCAGTGAGCTAGAAGACAAGGTCGGAAAAAATACCCAAGTAGAGCAGCTTCTAAGGAAAAAAAATTAAAAAGCAGGAGGAGAGCCTAAGGAACTTTGGGACACCACAAAACAAAACAACATCTGCATAATAGGGGTGCCAGAAGGAGAGGAAACTGAGCAAGGAATAGAAAACCTGTTTGAAGAAATAATGACAGAAAACTTCCCTGATATAGGGAAGAAAAAACCCACACAAATCCAAGAAGCTCACAGAGTCCCAAGCAAAATGAACTCCAAAAGGCCAACGCCAAGGCACATTATAATTAATTGGCAAACACCAACAACAAAGTAAGAATCTTAAAAGCGGCCAGAGAGAGACAGAAAGTTACCTACAAAGGATCCCCCATCAGACTAGCGACTGATTTCTCAACAGAAACACATCAGGCCAGAAGGGAATGGAATGAAATATACAAAGTCATGCAAAGGAAGGGTCTGAATCCAAGAATACTGTACCCAGCAAGGCTATCAATCAAAATTGAAGGTGAAATCAGGATCTTCACAGACAAAAAAGGACTAAGGGAGTTTATTACCACCAAACCAGGAATGGAAGAAATGATAAAGGGTCTGCTGTAAAAAAGAAGAAATAGGAAGCGAAGAAGGAACACAGGGGTAAAGAATAAAAATGATGACAAACAAGTACCTATCAATAATAACTTTACATGTAAATGGATTAAATGCCCCAATCAAAAGACATAGGGTAACGGGTTGGATAAGAAAACATGACCCATATATCTGCTGTCTACAAGAAACCCACCTCAGAAAAAAAGACACACACAGACTGAGGGTGAAGGGATGGAAAAAGGTTTTTCAGGCGAATGGAAATGAAAAGAAAGCAGGGGTAGCAATACTTATATATGATAAATTAGATCTCAAAGGGAAGGACATAACAAGATATAAGGAAGGCCACTTCACAATACTAAAGGGAGCAATCCAACAAGAAGAAATAACTCTGGTAAACATATACATACCCAATATAGGAGCACCCAAATACATAAAAAAAAAAAAACCTCCTGGAGAACCCAGATATCGACCCAAACCACTATGCTCAATTAATATTTGACAAAGGAGGCATGAACATACAATAGAGTCAAGACAGTCTCTTCAATAAATGATGTTGGGAAAATTGGACAGATACATGCAAAAAAATGAAACTAGATCACCACCTTACACCATACACAAAAATAAACTCAAAATAGATAAAGGACTTAAACATAAGCCAGGAAACCATAAAAATACTAGAGGAATCCACAGGCAGAGAAGTCTCAGACATATGCCGAAGCAATTTCTTCACCGATACTGCTCGTATGGCAATGGAAACTAAAGAGAAAATAAACAAATGGGACTACATAAAAATAAAAAGCTTCTGCACAGCAAAAGAAACCATCAACAAAACAACAAGATAAATGTTTAATCTCCAACGTCTACAGGGAACTTATACAACTTAATAAAAGGAAGATAAATGATCCAATAAAAAAATGGGCAACGGACCTAAATAGAATCTTTTCGAAAGAAGACAGAAGGAAGGCCAAGAGACTAATGAAAACATGCTCAAAGTCACTAATTGTCTGAGAGATGCAAATCAAAATGACAGTGTGGTACCATCTCACACCTGTCAGAATGGCAATCATCAACAAATCAACAAATGACAAGTGCTGGCAAGGATATGGAGAAAAAGGCACCCTTGTGCACTGCTGGTGGGAATGCAGACTGGTGCAGCCACTGTGGAGAACAGTATGGAGTTTCCTCAAAAAACTAAAAATGGAGCTCCCATTTGACCCAGTAATCCCACTTCTAGGAATATATCCCAAGAAACTAAAAACACCAATCAGAAAGGATATATGCACCCCTATGTTCATAGCAGCACAATTCACCATAGCTAAGATTTGGAAACAGCTTAAATGCCCATCAGCAGATGAGTGGATTAGAAAACTGGTACATCTACACAATGGAATACTATGCTGCTGTAAAAAAGAAGGAATTCTTACCATTTGCAGCAGCATGGATGGACCTGGAGAGCATTATGTTAAGTGAAATAAGCCAGGCAATGAAAGAAAAATACCACATGATCTCACTCATTTATGGAAAATAAAGAACAGTATAACCTGATGAACAAAAAGATAGATACAGAGGTAGTAAAGCACCAAACAGACTGTCAAATTACAGCAGGAAGGCTGGGGAGTGTTGGGGAGGGGGAGAAAGAGATCAACCAAAGGACTTGTATGCATGAATATAAGCACAACCAATGGACACAAGGTACTGTGGGCGGGGTGGGGGGGATGAGGGCATGTGACAGGGGGTGGGGAGGTTGGGGAAAGATCAATGGGGGGAAAAGGAGATATATGTACTACTATATGTAATACTTTAAACAATAAAAAAAGAAAAAGAAAATAAAGATTTCTATAAATCTGCCCTTTACTTGCTTACATTAGCATGATTTATTTTATCATTAAGGGAAAGATAATATAATAAAAGCCACCAAAATGTTTTATTTTGCATTACTATCATTAGGGTGTCTTTCTCACAAATAGTTTACCTATTCTTGTTACTGTTTTCCATTTTTAAAACTCTTGTATATTCATTTATTTTCTCTAACTCTATTTTATCAAAATTTCCATTTATTTATTTATTGCATGTACCAAACCTTATTTTAGAATATATCTAAGATGATTTTCTGGGGGGTTTTTTACTGGCCATAATTACCTCTGTTTCTGTTGTCACACCCTCACCTTTAAAAGCCTTTGTAAGTGTGATTTGTTCTTTAACTGTTTTCCTAATTGACTCATCACCCCACAAGTAGAAAAATATTGGTAGTGATGTCATAGGAACGGCAGAGTGAGAGCACACCTTGTCTTATCCCCGTGAAATTTCAACAAGTTAACAGGTTATAGTTCAACAAAGAAATCCCTGCTCAACATAGATGCACATCTGAGAGACCAGCACATTGAAATATCTACAGGTGGGCAATTAGAAATAAATAGGAGACCAGAAGAGAGGAAAGCACAGATGGCCTACAGATGCAGTCCTGCAGCTGGGATCTCCAGGCTCAGCCAAGAGAGGAGAGGAAGCCAGGAGTAGCACACTCTTCCTACCACCGTGAGGAACAGAGAGCTGTGGGGGGCCAGCCCAGTAGGGCGAGGGGCAAGGGAACAAACAGTGTCTGAGTCAGCAGTTGCCTGACAGAGCACAGGGTTCTCCCATGTGGTTCTCCGCTGTCCGCTGGACAGTGATGTTTCAAAGAAACAGAACCACAGAACCCTGCCACTGTTTGGGCTCCCAAAACTAGCCTCCAGTTGCCCTTGGAGTCAGGTCCAGGAACATATTATCTGTAAACCAAGAGCTGTTGCAGTGCTTGGGGTGGGACCCCACAGAGGTCAGGGGTCGCCATTATGGTGAGAGCAAAACAAATCCCACCCCAAGTAGTGCAACTGTATTTTTTTTACAGAAGCCAGGGAAGTTTAAGACTGGGAGATTACAGAGCTAAAAAATCTTGTGATTCAGTGCCATCTACTGGAAAATAGTAGAAAGACCTCTTTAAACAAAGCTGCTATTGGCTATACTTATAGGGAGATAAATGAATAGGCAAAGAAGAAGAAATACCATGAATAGCCACAGTAATGAGGATGACCAGAAAGAAAATGAAAAATCCCCAAAGAGCAAGCTGGAACACATGGAAATGTGTCATATAAATGATAGAGATTTTAAGGTTGCAGTTCTGAAAATATTCAACCAGAGATGAGAAAATACAGACAGGTAATGCAGTGCACTCAGAAAAAAAAATCAATAAACAAAATGAGTGCTTTACCAAACAGATTGAAACTTTTAAAAAGAATCAACCAGAAATCCTGGAATAGAAGAATGCACTTAAGGAGATTAAGTGTGAACTACTGACCATAGAAAACAGAACCAACCAGATGGAGGTAAAAATTAGTGATATTGAAAACAGGAATCTAGAAATGATGCAGAGGGAAGAAGAGAGAGACCTGAGCATAAAGAAAAATGAAATAGCCCTATGAGAATTATCTGACTCCATCAGAAAAAGCACTATTAGAATTATAGGTATTCCAGAGGAGCAAGAGTGGGAATAGGGTATGGAGAGCCTATTCAAGCAAATAGTAAATGAGAACTCCCCAAACCTATGTAAAGAACTAGATCCTCAAATCCAAGAAGCAAACAGAACACCTAGTTATCTCAACCCAAAGAAGCCTTCTCTAAGGTACTTGGTATTAAAACTGTAAAAAATTAATGACTCAGAAGAAATTTTCAAAGCAGCAGGGGAAAAGAAGAAAGCAACCTACAAAGGAAAACCCATCAGAATTTCATCCGATTTCTCAGCAGAAATTCTACAAACCAGAAGAGAATAGAATCAAATATTTGAACATCTAAAAGAGAGAATACCAGCTGAATTATATATCCAGCAAAATTATCCTTTAAATATGAAGGAGAAATAAAGACATTTCCAGACATACAGAAGCTGAGGGATTTTATCACCAGAAAACCTCCATTGCAGGAAATACTCAAGGGAGTTATTCTACCTGAAACAAAGAGCATAAGGTCACAACACTACAAGTAAGATCACCAAAAAACTTACAGCGTAAACAGGGATAATTTGTGACAACAAAAACACAAAAGGGAAAGGGGTAAAGTCCTGAATTGGCAAAGGAGGATGAAGATTGGATGCACTCAAAAGAAAACCAGCTATGGTATATGTGCAAAATGGTAACCACATACAAAAATCCACAAACCAGGACACATAGCTTAGAAAAAGAGGAACCAGAGGAAAGAAGTATGGAATACCACCAAACAAAAACTATAGACAGAAACACTAAGGAAAATAACTAATGAAGGTACAGAGCTACCTGGAAACAAAAGATAAAATGGCTGTAGGAAATCCTCATACATAAATAATTACCATAGATGTAAATGGCCTGAACTCACCAATAAAGAGGCACAGAGTAGCAGAGTGGATCAATAAACAAAACCTAAGCATATGCTGCCTACAAGAGACACATCTAACCTCCAAAGACAAAGGTAGATTCAAAGTAAAAGGGTGGAAAATGATTCTCCAAGCAAATAACATCCACAGAAAAGCAGATATAGCCATACTTATATCTGACAAAATAGATTTCAAGACAACAGAGAGAATAAGAGACAAAGATGGGCACTTTGTAATGATAAAAGGAACACTACATCAAGAAAACATAATACTTCTTAATATATATTTACCCAACCAGGGAGCACCAAAATATATAAAATAACTACTCACAGAACTAAAGGGAGAAACAGATCAAAATACAATTAAGAGTTAAAGACCTTAATATTCCATTGACAGCTCTAAACAGATCAACCAAACAGAAAATCAATAAAGAACTATCAGCCTTAAATAATTAATGTAAATGGACATAATTGACATTACAGAACCTTTCATCCCAGAACATCAGAGCATACATTCTTCTCCAGTGCACATGGAACATTCTCAAGGGTAGACCATATGTTGGTTCACGAAACTAGCATCAACAAGTTCAAGAAGACTGAAATTATACCAAGCATATTCTCTTGAAATACCAAGTACAGTGCCTTGAAATTAGAAATCAACTACAAAAAGGAAGTAAAGGCACCCACAAATATGTGGAGATTAAACCACATACAACTAAAAAATGAATGGGTCAAAGAAGAAATAAAATATGAAATCAAAAGATATATAGAGACAAATAACAGTTAATAAATCAAAACTTCCTGGGATGCAGCAAAAGCAGTATTAAGAGGGTAGTTAATATCATTACAGGCCTATCTCAGGAAACAAGAGAAATCCCAAGTAAACAACCTAATATCACATCTTAAAGAAGTAGGAAAGGAAGAACAAAAGCAACCCAAAGTCAGCAGAAGAAAGGAAATAATAAAAATTAAAGCAGAATTGAATGAAATAGAGAACAAAAAGACTATACAAAACAATTAATAAAACAAAGAGCTGGTTCTTTGAAAAGATTAATTAAACCGACAAATCCCTGGCTAGACTTACTAAAGAAAAAAGGGGAAAGACCCATATAAACAAAACCATAAATGAGAAAGAAGTCATCACAGATATTATAGCTATACAAAGATCACACTAAAATATGATGAAAGACTATATGCCACCAAATTCAATAACCCAGAAAAAATGGATAAGTTTTTAGATTTATATAACCTTCCTAGACTAAATCATGAAGAACTGGAAAATCTAAATAGTCCTATTGGCAGTGAGAAAATTGAAACAACCATCAAAAACCTCCCAAAAAAATAAAAGTCCAGGACCAAATGGCTTCACCAGTGAATTCTACCAAACATTCAAGGAAGATTTAAAAACTATCCTTCTCAACCTCTTCCAAAAAATTAAAGACGAGGCAATACTTTTTAACACATTCCATGAGGCCAGTATAACCTTGATACCAAAACCTGGCAAAGATAGCACGCAAAAAAGAAAGCTACAGACCAATATCTTTGATGAATAAAGATGCAAAAACCCTAAACAAAATACTAGCAAACTGAATACAATAGTACACCCAAAAAATAATACATCACGAATAGTATGGTTCATTCTAGGATGGTTCAAGATACCCAAATCAATCAATGTAATACAACACATTAACAAAAGATAGGATAAAAATTATCTTATCAATAGATACAGGAAAAAGCATTTGATAAGATACAACATCCATTTAAGATTAAAACACTCAATACAATACGAATAGAAGGAAAGTACCTCAACACATTAAAGTCCATCTAATATCAACCCCCAGCTAATATCAAACTCAATGTTGAAAAACTGAAAGCTTTTCCTCTAAGATCAGGAACAAGACAAGGATGTCCACTCTCACCACTCTTATTCAACATAGTGATGGAAGCCCTGGCCAGAGCAATAAGGCAAGAAAAAGAAATAAAAAGCATCCAAATAGGGAAGGAAAAAGTTAAATTGTCACTTTTTGCGGATGGCATGATTCTATATATAAAAAATCCAAGACTCCACCAAAAAAAAAAAACAACCCTTTTTAGAAACAATAAAGTTGCAAGATACAAAATCAGTGTAGAAAAATTTATTGCCTTCCTGTATACTAACAACAAAACTTCAATTGTGTAATTGCAGTCTTTTGCAATTGCAACCAAAAAAATAAAATATCTAGGAATAAACTTAACAAAGAATGTGAAAAGGCCTAAATAATGAAAATTACAAAGCATTCTTAAAAGAAATTGAAAAAGACACAACAAAATGGTAAAATATTCATGTTCATGGATTGGAAGACTCAACATGGTTAAAATGGCCATATTACCCAAAGCAATATACAGATTTAATGCAATCCCATAAAAATCCCAGTGCTGAGAAACAAAGATGGTGGCATAAGGTATACACCTGTCCGTGCTGCCTCTCACAACCACACCAGAACTACAGCTAAAAGATAAAACGTCTATCACCCAGATCCATGGGAAAGCTGGCTGAGTAGAAGTTCTACAACTGAAGGAAAGAGAAAAGGGCATTGAGACCGGGTAGGATGTGCACAGGAGTGGAAAAGCAGAGGTACAGAGGTGTGTGAATTGGGCTGGCAACTGGGTGCGCTGGTTTTTTTTTTTTTTTTTTCAATCCAAAGGGAGACACAAGCTCCCGACTGCTCTGAACTCCAGTTTCCGGCGAGACTCTGGGGACCCAGACTCCTACATGGAGAAGCAGGACTGTCTGCCATCGGGTCGGAAAGTGAGGGTGGCTCTCTTGCAGAGGTGCATGCATGAATCATTGGGCTCAGGACGCAGAGACGCGGAAACGCAGAGATGCAGAGAGGACTGACTGGCAGCCATCGCTGTTTGCCATGCCCTAGTGATTCCCTGAGACCCCGCCCCGCCCAATTTACAAACCCACTCAAACTGTGCGCAGAGGCTTTTGCATATGAATGGCCTGTCCTACCACAGCTTAACCTAACAAACTGAAGCTGGGTCAGCTCCAAAACTTCCAAACCTCAAGCAATGAGGAGAAATCTCCATAGCTCCTGCTAGGTGTCCTCAGACAGTAGCTGACCTGCACCTGCTTGGAGATCCAGGAGCCAGTGAACCTAGAGATCAGTGTGAGACGACACCAGATTTCAATTCCTCACATCCATAAGCAACACACTCAAGAGGCAGACTCAGTGAGCACCAAAGCCCCACTGAAGCAAGTCCTGCCCCCATAAGGGTGTCTCCAGCACAGCAGTTCTTCCATTATAGACACAGCGGGTCCTCACAGCCAATTGACCTGGAAGTCAGTTTCTCCCAGTGTACCAACAGCAATCAAGGCTTATCTACAACAAGACTGTGCACTCAGCGCATAAAGGGGTGCACCAAGAGTGTCCACCTCAGGTGATTGGGGAGGCTGAACCACTGGGCCCTTATAGGTCACCTGCCACACAAAGCCACTCCATCAACACGGAAGCAGCCAAAATGTGGAGACAAAGAAACATGTCACGAATGAAAGAAATGGAGGAAAGCAAACTACTGGATATAGAGTTCAGAACCACATGTATAAGGTTACTCAAGAATCTTCTAGAAACCTCCGAGGAACTTAATGAGACTGTCAAGGATCTTAATGGGAATGCCAAAAAAAAATGGAAAAGGACCAACTAGAAATTAAGCATACACTGTCTGAAATAAAGAATAATATACAAAAATCCAACAGTAGACCAAAGGACCCCAAGAATCAAACCAAAGATTTGAAATATGAGGAAGCAAAAAATACCCAACCAGAAAAACAAAATGAAAAAAGAATCCAAAAATACAAAGATAGTGTGAGGAGCCTCTGGTAGAACTTCAAGTGTACCAACATCTGAATTATGTGGGTGCCAGAAGAAGGGAGAGAGCAAAATATTGAAAACCTATTAGAAGAAATAATGACAGAAAAATTTCCCTACCTGTTGAAAGAAATAGACTTACAAGTCCAGGAAGCGCAGAGAACCCCAAACAGGAGGAATCCAAAGAGGACCACACCAAGATACATCATAATTAAAATGCCAAGGGCAAAAGACAAAAAGAGAATCTTGAAAGCAGCAAGAGAAAAACAGTTAGTTACCTACAAGGGAGTACCCATATGACTGTCAGCTGATTTCTCAACAAAAACTATGCAGGCCAGAAGGGAGTGGCAAGAAATATTCAAAGTGATGAACAGCAAGAACTTACAATCAAGATTACTCTACCCAGCAAAGCTATCATTTAGAATTAAAGGTCAGATAAAGAGCTTCAGAGACAAGAAAAAGCTAAAGGAGTTCATCACCACCAAACCTGGATTATATGAAATGCTGAAAGGTATTCTTTAAGAAGAGGAAGAAGAAGAAAAAGGTAAAGATAAAAATTATGAACAACAAATACATATCTATCAACAAGTGAATCTAAAAATCAAGTGAATTAAAAATCTGATGAACAGAATAAACTGGTGAATGTAATAGAATTAGGGGCATAGAAAGGGCGTGGACTGACAATTCTCAGGGGGAAGGGTGTGTGAGGGGTGCGGGAAGAGATTGGACAAAAATCTGACACTTATGGATGAGGACAGTGGTGGGGGTAAGGGCATGGAGTCGGGAGGGGGAATCTGGTGGAGGGGAGCTATTGGGGGGAAAAAGAGGAACATCTGTAATAATCTGAACAATAGAGATTTATGTTTTTTAATCCCAATGCTATTTGTTAAATAAATATTAGGAGAAATCATTAGATTTGTGTGGAACTATAAAAGACCCCAGATAGCCAAAGCAATCCTGAGAAAAAAGAACAAAGCTGAAGTTATCACGCTACCTGACTTCAAATTATACTACAGAGCTATGATAATCAAAACAGCATGGTATTGGCAGAAAAACAGATACACAGATCAATGGAACAGACTAGAGAGCCCAGCTATAAAACCACATGAATATGGACAGATAATTTTTGACAAAGGAGCCAGAAGCACACAATGGAGTGAAGATAGTTCTTCAATGAATGGTGCTAGGAGAAATGAAAAGTCACATGCAAATGAATGAAACTGGATCACAAAAATTAATTCAAAATGGATCAAAGATCTAAATATAAGATCCCAAAACAATAAATTACATAGAAGAAAATATAAGTATTAACCTTACAGACTTTGATCATAGAGAACATTTTATGAACTTACCCCAAAGGCAAGGGAAGTAAAGGCAAAGATAAATGAATGGGACTATATCAAACTAAAAAGCTTCTGTATAGCAAAAGAAGCTGACAACAAAACAAAGAAGCAGCCAACCAGGTGGGAGATGATATTTGCAAATAGTAGCTCCAACAAAGGTTTAATTTCCAAAATAAATAGAGAACTCATGAAACTCAACACCAAACAAACAAACTAATCCAAAAGTGGGCAGAGGACCTGGAAATGCCCCTCTCCCAAGAAGACATACAAACAGCCAATAGATACATGAAAACATGTTCAACCTCACTGGGAAGTGTAAATCAAAACTACAATGAGCCCAGTTTGCTCAGTGAATAGAACATTGGCCTTAGGACTGAGGGATTGCAAGTTTGATTCCCTCTTAAGGGCAAATACCTCAGTTGCAGGCTTGATCCCCAGCAGCAGGGCACTTGCAGGAGGCAACCAATTGATGTGTCTCTCTCACATCAGTGTTACTCTGTCTGTCTCTCCCCCTCACTTCGACTCCCTCTAAAAATCAATGGAAAAATATCCTTGGGTGAGGATTCAAACACATACACACAAAACACACACACACACACACACAGAGAAATTTTAAAAACACACTACAATGAGACACCACCTTACACTTGTTAGAGTGGCCATTATCAACAAGACTAGAGGCCCAGTGCACAAATTTGTGCACCAGTGGGTCCCTCGGCCAGACCTGCAGGATCGGGCTGAAACCAGCTCTCTAACATCCCCTGAGGCAGTGGTTCTCAACCTTCCTAATGCCACGACCCTTTAATACAGTTCCTCATGTTGTGGTGACCCCCAACCATAAAATTATTTTCGTTGCTACTTCATAACTGTAATTTTGCTACTGTTATGAATCGTAATGTAAATATCTGATATGCAGGATGTATTTTCATTGTTACAAATTGAACATAATTAAAGCATAGTGATTAATCACAAAAACAATATGTAATTACATATTGTGAAATATTTATTTCTAATTACAAATAAATGAAATTTTGACTTGAAGCATAGTGTAGCATGGGTAACAGTCTTAATATAACAACAGTAAACTACATTGCTACATTTTGCGACCTTATGCGTAAAAAGCCAACATCAGTGTGAAGGTTGAGATTGCTTCTTTCTCACCAGATCAGAAATTCTCGGGGAAGTCTTTGCAAGAGCACAACAAAGATCATCTTCCACAACAAGTCTACTTACTTCTGTATTTAGACTTGAAAACCAACTAGCTGGAAAACCCTGTTTCACAAAGATATGTTGTTGGAAATGGAAGAAGAAGGCGCAACAGTCTCAGACAGAACAGGATATGACTGCAAACACTTGATCCAGAATTTTGTAACTGGCATTGTAGAGAAATCAGTTCTTGCTGCATCGCTGTTAATAAGTTCAATGAACTCCTCTTGTGCTGTCTCAGGAACATCTTCAACTTTGACTGTGAATGGGCTTCTGGCAAGTGCAAATGGGGTGTCAGGTAGATTTGGAAAGAACGATGAAATGTCGTCTGCAAGCATGTGCAAGTGTTCTTGCACAGAAATTACCATCGTAATCCTTTTGTCTGGTTCAATGTCATGTTCCTCAAAGAAAGCAGATAAGGTAGGCAACATGTAAATTTTATTTTCAACCATTTTTTTTTTTTTTTTTTTTGCCAAAGCTGAAGTTTCATTTGCAATGATCAGATCTTTTCAGACAAATTGAGGCATGTTGCATTTGGTCCTTGCAGTGATAAATTTAACTCATTCAAGGTGGCAAAGATGGCAACCAAGTAAGCTATTTTCTGCAGTTCACTTTTATCGCTGAAAAGTGATTCAAACTGTGGTCTTGCTTTCTGATTAAAAAACGTTTTGAGGAAAGCTGAGGCGGCGGTGGCGGCGGCGGCGCTGCTGCGGTGGAGCGGTGGGCTCGGTCCCGAGCGGTGCGGCTCTCCGGCGCGGGCCCCAGTCTCCGCTCCTGCTCCGGCCTCGACCACCGCGAGCCTGAGCGACCACGGCGAGCCTGAGTGCGGCAGCGGCCCACACGCAGCGACGGGAGAGATGAGCAGCAACAGCAATAAGAGAGCGCCAGCCACAGCCACCCAGTGCCTGAAACAGGACTACCTTTGGATCAAGAAGGACCCAGTGCCTTACATCTGTGCTGAGCCCCTCCCTTCCAACATTCTCGAGTGGCACTATGTGGTCCGAGGCCCTGAGCTGACTCCTTACGAAGGTGGCTATTACCATGGAAAACTCATTTTTCCCAGAGAATTCCCCTTTAAACCTCCTAGTATTTATATGATAAACCCCAATGGAAGATTTAAGTGCAATACGAGGCTGTGTCTTTCCATCACGGACTTCCACCCAGACACCTGGAACCCGGCCTGGTCCATCTCCACCATCCTGACTGGGCTCCTGAGCTTCTTGGTGGAGAAGGGCCCCACCCTGGGCAGCATAGAGACGTTGGACTTCACGAAAAGACAACTGGCGGCACAGAGCTTAGTGTTTAATTTGAAAGACAAAGTCTTCTGTTAGTTGTTTCCTGAAGTAGTGGAGGAGATTAAACAGAAGCAAAAAGCACAGGACGAGCTCAGCAGCAGACCCCAGGCGCTGCCCTTGCCAGACTTGGTTCCCGACAGGGACATGCACCACGGCCAGCATGGGCTGCTGCTCCTCAACGGGCACACGCCGGGGGCCGGGCCCCACCTCGCGGGCTTCCAGCAGGCCAACTGGCACCACGGACTCCTGGGCGGTGCCCTGGCGAACTTGTTTGTTATCGTTGGGTTTGCAGCCTTTGCCTACACGGTCAAGTATGTGCTGAGAAGCATAGCACAGGTGTGAGCTGCACGCCGGGACGCAGAGGTGGCCAAGAGCGAGGGACGGCCCAGCCTGACGCTGCCTGGCTGGATGCGCCATCTGCACCAGGTGGACCAGCTGACGCCTGGGGTTAGCTTTTTAAAAACCATTAAGAGGAAAACAAAAACCAGAGTGTGGGGCTTGGATTGGAGCATAGACACGCGTCCTGCCCACGCGCCTGGTCTCGCTGTGGAGCTCAGTCGCCGAGGAGGGCCTCATGCTGTGGTTCTGTACCTCATCTCCTGCATTGTCTTTCGGACATGTTTTAGTAAACCTGTTTTTCATTTTATAGATTTGATCACTTAAAATATAAAACTTGATGCCTAATAAAAAACACATTTTGAGTTCATCACAAAGCTCAAAAACACGTTTTTAAACTTTTCCTCTTGATAACCATCTCACTTCAGTGTGAAATAGCAGAGCATTGTTCAGCGCATCCAACTTATTGCACAGTTGCGAAAACAGTCGACTGTTTACAGTGCTTGCCTTTACAAAATTGACAGAACTTATGACGCTTTTCATTACTTCTTGTAATTCTTGTGGCAGCATCTTCATTGCTAATATTTGCTGATGAATCATACAGTGAATTCCGATGACTTTTGGTGACTCATTCAGTACCAAATGTTGAAATCCAGATCGACATCCTAGCATAGCTGGAGCACCATCTGTGCAAACACCACAAACCTTTTCCCAAGAGATCTTTTGCTCTTTCAGAAATGAACCAACTGTGTCAAATACATCATGTGCAGTAGTTGTTGTTTCAAGAGGTTTGCAAAAAAGAAACTCATCTTTAAAGTCGCCATCATTAATATACCTCATGTAAACCAGTAACTGTGAAAAGTTTGCAACGTCTGTAGATTCATCAAGCTGGATAGTAAATATTGGAAGTGGAGCAGATTTAATTTCCTGGATTACCTGATCAAGAATATCAGCAGACATGAGATCTATTGTTCTGTGGACAGTGTCGTTAGATAAGGAAATTGCACTCAATTTTGTAACAAATTCGTCTCTGATCATAACTTGAACAATGTCTTTGGCTGCTGCCAACAGCAAATCCTCAGCAATGGTATGAGGTTTCATAGCTCTGGTGATTCTGAGTGCCACCAAATATGAAGCTTCAACAGCTGCTATGTTTTGTTTGTGGTACTTGCCACCAGTGTCAAGTCTGGCTTTCTTGAGTCCATCAGCTTTGCTTCTAAAATAGTTAGTATCCTTGCCAGCAAAGCTCAGATGCTTGCTATCAAAATGGCGTTTTAGTTTGTTTGGCTTCATAGATTTGGCTGATAGAACTTCACAACAAATAACACATTGTGGTTTCTCAATTCCTGCTGTAATTATTGAGGTAAAACCATACTGTAAACAATCCTCACTATATTTTCTTAATGTTCATCTCTAAATGATCCATTGTCATGGGATGGTTTGCTAATGAAAATAATATATAACAATAGCTTTAATAATACAAAAGATGATACATGGCATAGTTCAGTCAATACAGTTCATTAAAGTTTCCTATGATTTACCATTCTGTGTTGTTGTTTTTTACATACCTGTTACTATCACAGGGGGCAGTATTCACATCAACCACAGCTGAATATAAAAAGACTGATCAGTATCCAGATTAAGTTCCCATGGTACAGTTGTTTGTTTGTTTTTGCAGTAGTTGATGATTTCACAGTACCTGATTTTACATTTACCCTGAATTATAATTCATGAAGTGTCGTTTTACCTCCAATACCGCTACTTTCAACACAGCAGCTGCTTTCTACATAGTAACTGCTCTCTACACAGTAGCAGCTCTCTACACGTGTGACTGGTCCGCATAAGTACATTATGGCGCCAACCCTGTCACATACACCTGTATTTGTACGGGGTGTATGTGATGGGGTTGGCGCGATGATGTCATCACGCCGGGTACTTGTATGTGGGCATATCTGCATGTGGGCGGACTTGTCTAGAGACGGATAGAGGAGCGGTGTCTCAGTTCCTCAGATCATCGGAAATATGTGTTTTCCAATGGTCTTAGGCAACCCCTGTGAAAGGGTCATTCGACCCCCAAAGGTGTTGCGACCCACAGGTTGAGAACCGCTGCCCTGAGGGGTCCCGAATGTGAGAGAGCTCAGGCCAGGCTGAGGGACCCCACCGGTGCACCATCGGGGCTGGGGAGGGACGCAGGAGGTTGGCCAGCTAGGGAGGGTCTGCGGGAGGGCTCCAGGGCATGTCCAGCCCATCTCGCTCAGTTCCAATTGGCTGGACCCCAGCAGCAAGCTAACCTACCAGTTGGAGTGTCTGCCCTCTGGTGGTCAGTGCACATCATAGCAAGTGGTTGAGCATCCTTAGCATATTATTAGCATATTATGCTTTGATTGGTTGAATGGATGACCAGACACTTAGTATATTAGGCTTTTATTGTATAGGACAAGCAATAAGTGTTGGAGAGGTTGTGGAAAAAAGGGAACCCTCATTCACTGCTGGTGGGAATATAAACTGGTACAGTCACTCTGGAAAGCATCTGGCAATTCCTCAAAAAATTAGGAATAGAGCTACCATACAATCCAGCAATCCCTCTCCTGGATATATACCCGAAAAACTTGAAATCATGTATTTGCAAAGATATATGCACCTCTATATTCATTGCAGCATTATTTAAATAGAATTGGTATTTTTTATGGGATTGCATGTCTGGCCAAGACATGGCAACAACCAAAGTGTCCTGCGATAGAATACTGGTTAAAGAAGATGTGGTACATGTGCACAATGGAATAATACTCAGCTGTAAGAAGGGATGAAATAACGCCAATTGCACCAACATGGATAGACCTTGAAAACCTTATGCTAAGTGAAATAAGTCAGTCAGAAAAAACTAAGAACTATATGATTTCGCTCAGATGTGGGATATAAAACAGCAATGTGGTGATTGCCAGAGGGAAGGGTGTAGGGGGAGAAGGGGCTCCTAATATATGGTGACGGGAGAAGATTTGACTTTAGGTTGTGGGCACATGGTATAACATATAGATCTTGTAACATCGAACCAACGCCTGAACCTATATGTTCTTGTGGACCAATGTCACCCCTATAAATTTAATAAATAAATTTTAAAGAGAAAGAAATATATTGGCCTGATGATGTGGTGAGTCATCTGTAGAATTAACCAATACCTCCATATTTTTTCTTTTCATTTGCACTTAACCTTTCTTCCCAAGCAGAGGAAGTTTTTTTTTTCCTCATTGTCTCATTGCAATGTAAATTTTTATAGTATAATTCCAAAAATTTTAGACCTATTACAGAAAGTTATAATTTTTTTGGTCTTCAATTCCTATACAGTGAAGAAGTTAATGTCATATTTTAGGGATTGGAATAAAATTTGCTTTTGTGGTGCTTAAATTTAATGTCAAAGTAGAGTTTAACTTGTGTTTGTCAGTGAGATCTTAGTTTGTCTAACATTTTTATTTTCATTGCCTGGTTGTTAATAGCTTTCTAGTATAGGTGTTGCATCTGTTGCTCTTCTTGATTTCTAGTTGTTATTAATGTGTACAATATCACAGCTTCATGTAGGTCAACTTTCTTAAGTTTCTTCTATCATTGACTTTTAGGAAATGAGAAAGAATAAGTCATAAGTAATTAGGTTGTTTTTTTAAAACACATACCACTAGGGATTCTCATAGTTTACTCTCTCTGCCATCCCTCCTTGGAAATCAGTTCATGCCTATAGTGAATTACTGTTACTGAAGGAACTTAAGATGGTTCTCAGGCTCAGCCAGTGTGGCTCAGTGGTTGAGTATTGACCCATGAACCAAGAGGTCACCAGGTTGTGGGTTTGATCTCCAGTAGGGAGCATGCAGGAGGCAGCCGATTGATGTTTCTCTTTCATCTCATTGATGTTTCTATCCCTCTCTCTTTCTCTCTCTCTAAAATCAATAAAAACATATTTTAAAACAAAGATAGTTCTCAGGTGCGTCAGTTTCTCTTAGTATCAAAAAAAAAAAAAAAAAAGCCTGTGTAGTAGTTGTTTATTTTTAAATGAAAAAGTTGCCAAAATTATTCTGGAAAGTACTATTTCATAAAGCAATAAATGACTGCAAATTTCAAATATGCATTGTATCTAGTAATAAAAATATTCTCCTAAAGTGTTAAATTAGACAAATACTCATATCAGAAAAGTCCTTGGTTATTAGGAAAACAATACTGAAATTTAAGAAATTTCCTTAAATTTCTTTAAGAAAACATTATAACCTTACTAAAATTAAAACAAAATATATATTTTTTAAAAAATAGGTATTTATTGATTTTTAGAGAGAGGAAGGGAGAGGGAAAGAGAGATAGAAACTCAACAATGAGAGAGAATCATGGATTAGCTGCCTCCTGCACACCCCTCACTGGGGATATGCCTTGACCAGGAATCGAACTGGTGATCTCCTGGTTATGTATGAGTTGACGCTCAACCACTGAGCCACACAAAACTTCTTAAATAAAAATTATTTTCTGTCTTCATTCTTATTTCCTTTTGTCTTGAATAACTTTCACAAAATGTATCTTCATAACCAGTGTCCTGAAAGATCCCAGGTTTCACTTGACTACTTTCTGATCTGCCTTCAGTACAGGTCCCTCCCTTCTTTTCTTCTCTTTTTACTCTGGAATTAATCCTCTACCTACTTCACAGGCCGATTCTTTGATGAGAATGAATCCCCTGTTGATCCGCAGCATGGCTCTAAACTGGCGGATTATAATGGGGATGATGGTAACGTAGGTGAGTATGAGGCAGACAAGCAGGCTGAGCTGGCTTACAATGAGGAAGAAGATGGTGATGGTGGAGAGGAAGACGTCCAAGGTGAGCGTGGGCCTGGCTTCCATGCTGTAACCATGAAATCCACCAACCCAATTTGGTTGAATTTGTGTAGAATTTTTCCACTTATTAGTAGCAGTACAGTCTTAATACAAAGAGGTTCAGTGCAGTTTTTCGATTGTATTTTGAAAACAATTTTATGATAGTGGTATTAATAAATTTATAAATAAATTATTTTAATTGTTATCAATTTTAGTTATAGTGTTATTGATATAGACACAATTTGAAACTCAGATTCTTGAGAAATTTTAGAATTAAATTGTTTAAAATGGTCCTAGACAAGTACTCCCAGAAAATAATTCCCCTTTTCAATTTCTCATCTGAAAGCATTTCAGTTATTCTAAGTCAGTGGTTGGCAAACCGCGGCTTGCGAGCCACATGCGGCTCTTTGGCCCCTTGAGTGTGGCTCTTCCACAAAATACCCTGTGTGGGTGCGCACGTACAGTGCGATTGAAGGAGTACCCTAATTAAGTTAATAACAGTGTGCCTACCTGTATAGTTTAAGTTTAAAAAATTTGGCTCTCAAAAGAAATTTCAGTCATTGTACTGTTGATATTTGGCTCTGTTGACTAATGAGTTTGCCAACCACTGTTCTAGGTACAAATATTTATCAGACAGCCTTTTTGTTATCAGGGAAACTGCAAAGGAAATAGTCTCCTCTACACTGAAGATAAAATTATTTTACTACTGATTCAGCATAGAAAGTTTTTTTTCAAAAAATTTTTCTGAGGTTTAAAATTTATATTTAACAATCAGTTTGTGAAGATTTATCTGCTTTATGTTTAATACACAGATTCAACATATTTTCCTTGTTAACTGTGTTACTTCTGAGCTTTTAACTGAGTGAAAGTTCAGAATCTACCTGTGTGCATGCAGCCCTGCCCATGCATGCATATTAGTGTGTGTTGCTTCTTTGCAAGTGTTTAGGCCTGTTTTCTGCCTGTTTACATTACTTACTAGTATTTGTGGAGCTTTTCTGTTTTCTATAAAAGTTTATTATAAAGTTAATGTGTGTGTTTTAGATTTTATAATATTATGCATGCAATATTTTCCCAATGTAACTGTCTTGATTTACTCCTTAACTCTTTTTAAGGTAATTAAATTTTATTTAGGTTCATAACAAGAGTTGTTTTTATAAAACTCAGAAGAAAATGTAGTTGTCTTAGAACAGTGGTCAGCAAACTGTGGCTCGCGAGCCACATGCAGCTCTTTGGCCCCTTGAGTGTGGCTCTTCCACAAAATACCACGGCCTGGGCAAGTCTATTTTGAAGAAGTGGCATTAGAAGAAGGTTAAGTTTAAAAAATTTGGCTCTCAAAAGAAATTTCAATCGTTGTACTGTTGATGTTTGGCTCTGTTGACTAATGAGTTTGCTGACCACTGTCCTAGAATACTACATATTTAATAGAAAAAGGGAAACCAAAGACTCTGACTTCCACCTAGGCATTGTTTTGATAGCCCATTCTAGTTTTAGAAGAATGGTTATTGAGAATAGAAAGAGATTAATAAATGTGAGTAGTTACTTAAGGATTTGTTAATAAGAACTCACTTTTGGGTACTTTTAAATAAATTATACTCACTTCTTCTATACTCTTCCCCATTTTCATAAATCTTACCATTTTTTCTTACTGCTTTGTGATTTGTTCAAGTTATACTTATTTGCAGTTATTATAATGTTGCATTACATATATTTATATCATATCACCAATTAGAATGTAAGCTCTTAGAGGGCAGGAGTTTTCATTTATTTTGCCTTCTATTTTGTTTGTATCTTTTTCTGCCTTCATATTCCTCCCCACCACCCATAGTTTTTAGCACACATAGGGTGCTCAGTAAATATTGTTAACTAATACTTTTATCCTTTTCTCATTTAATTTTTATTCTTATAACTGTGACTAGAGTAATAACCCTTTAACTTCTGGTCTTATAAGCTTGCTTGGTTTACACTTTAAACATTTCTAGTTTTCTTTCAAAGGGCTTCTATCTCAGATGATTTTAGGTTTTCATTAGAACAATTAATTTCAACTATAATTGAAAATCATTTCTTATATTTTGGCTGTCTTAAAGGTAATGACTTTTATCACAAAACTTCAGTTTAATATTTTTATGGTTTTTATCCATAGCAGGTACATTTCTCTTCACCGGCTTCTCTCTCTCTCTTTCTAGTACCCTTCTTTCTCTCCTGCCCTCAGTTCTCACTGCCACTGTCCACTGTGGCGATGAGTCCTCATTACCCTCATGGTGCCTGCCTTTACTTTCACAAGAAAATTAATCCATTGATTCCAAGGAATATAAGGAAATGACCTAGGATGATATCCTTAGTGAAGTAGGGAGGAGATTGGTCAATTTTTGGGTTTCTTCATTTGCAAGTGAATTTTACTTGAGCTGGGGTTTGCCATTTAACATTTTTATCCCATTTTGGGATTCACTAAATGATAGCAGTAGAGGAGAGGGCAGCTACCAAGGGGACTCTCTTATCATAGGGAACAGAAAGATGCAAGAACATCAACTCCAGCAAATAAAGAGGAATAAGTTTGGGTGAGATGACTAAAAAGAAATATGGGAGACCCAAATAATTTTAAACACGTTTTCATGATTAAAAATGTTTCATGTTTAAAATTTTTAGGTATGGTATTAATTGTTCAAAAAGTGGGGAGGGGCAATTATGGCTATTCCCTAGTTAAGTTTGAATACTTGGAATTTAAAAGCATTTCTTCATAGCTTCATTGTAGAAATAGTGGTTGAGTTCCCTGTCCAGTTTGTACTTGTAGCCAAAGCAGGCAGTAGAGTGGAAAAACACATTAGCCTGAGAGTTAGGAGATCAGCTGTGTATTACTTTTCAAGTCACTTAAATTCTCTGGGCCAAAATTTATTCATCTGTAATGCGAGAGTACTTAACAATGTTCTTCTCAGTGCTAAAATGCTGTGGTTACATTCACAGTGAATCACTACATATAACATAAGTATTATGGGAAATGTGTTTCAAATTTCAGCATGCCTGAAATACAACTTCTCCCAAACTCAGGAAAGAAAATGGAAACTACTCCAGCCATTGAGACTCTACAGCCAAAGATATCAAAACAAGGTTCTAGCCATAGGGACTATACTCTCTCAAGAATTAGGAGTTTTTCCTTGGGTACCTAGGATTAGAGATTCCAGCTACAGGACTGAGGTTTGGGCTTCAGCTGAGAACACTCTGGCTTTGGTCTCCAAAACTGGATTATAAAATGCAGGTTTGGGTAGTATCTCTACCAATAGAGAGCTGAAGGGTTCCAGCTTTACCTCTGATGCCTGTTCATATATATTGATCATTTGAGTCAATACTGTATATACAGTGTTTCCTTATAGGATTAAGTGAAGCCTAATTTTCCTATGTTTACAGTCCTGGTTTATTTTGGCTTTTAGTTCCTGGTTTCCTGAAGCATCCTAAAAGAAATATTTTATTTACATGAGTGTAAAAATATTTTTCCTGCCTTCTTAAAGATCTACTCTGGAAAGACTGCCCATCTGATGGATATATCTTTTAACCCCTTCTTCATTGTAACAAGGAGATGGACATTTACAAATTCCCTGTACTCTTATCTTTAATCTCAAAGAAATTCCTAGTTTGTTTAGTAGAATATGCAGTGCATATTACTAAATATATCTATGAAAGGAGCTTAGCATAGTGCTTAAGTGCCTGACTCTAAGCCAAGACTGCTTGGATTTGAATCCCAGCTATGTCACCTTGTGAATTATGTAACCTCTCTGTCTCAGTTTCCTCATCTGTCAAATGGGGATAGATAGAGTTATCTAACTCAACAGTTATGTGGGTTATATGATTTAAATATTTGTTCAGCACTTAGAACAGGGTCTTTCACACTGTAACACTCTGTGTTTGTTGAATAAAATTATATTTCTAGGTAGTAACACCTTAATCTATCAAAAACTAAGCTATTGGGTAACTGTAACATGAACCAGAAAGTAAGAGAAGTCATTTTTTAAGACTGCAGGAGCCAAAAGATATCATTAAAAGCCATGTACTAAAAAAGGAGCCTCTTAGGCTCTGATTGAAATACTTTTCATTCTTTTTTTTTTATTTTAATCTTCACTCAAGGATAATTTTCCCACTAATTTTTTTTTTTTTTTGAGAGAGAGAGAGAGTGAAGGAAGGGAAGAGAGAGGGAGAGAGACAGAGAGAAGAGAGAGAGGAAAGGGAGGAGAGAGAAACATCAACGTGAGACACATTGATTGGTTGCCCCTTGCATACACCCTGACCAGGGCTGGGTGTTGAGCCTGCAACCAAGGTACGTGACCTTGACCAGAAATCGAACCTGTGACCCTTCAGTCCACGGGCCAATGCTCTAGCCACTGAGCAACCTACTAGGGCGATTTACTTTTCATTCTTGTTCTAATATTTTAGTACTCTGAGCAGTCTTATTTCAAAACCTGTAGTTTGTAGCAAAATGAGCAAAGAAGGATTGTTATTGGCAGATAAGCTGGCAGTAATATCAAGTGACAGGTGATACCTATAAAGGACCCAGAAAAACCTGGGAGTAGCCAAATAAGTCAAACTCCAAAGCACTATATAGAGTTGCTTAATATAGCTACTTGCCCTGGACAGTTTGTTCACTGGTTAGAGTGTCCCTAGCACAACAAAGCGTTGCAAGTTCAATTCCCAGAAAGGGCATGTACCTGGGTTGCAGTTTCAATCCCTGGTATCAGTCAGAGAGTGTGTGGGAAGCAACCAATCAAAGTGTCACATCTCCCTTCCTCCTTCCCCACTTCCATTCTCTCTAAAAATCAATGGGAAAAAATATCCTCCGGTGAGAATTAACAACCCCCATCCCAAATATACAGTATATATATAGGGATATTACTGTCTAACAATATTAGGTAATAAATCTTTTCTTTTTGGTAAAGAAAAGATTAAGTTTTGGTTTGTATACTCCATTAAGGAAGTTAACTAGTAAACTATTTGCAGAGAAGCAAAGAAATTCACTAAAATGTTAAGATTATGAGTAATATTTATTTTCTAATTTTTACCTTATAACTAAGGATTAATTTATAATAAAAAAAGTTATTTTTAAAGACATGAAAAAATATACATAGAAGTTATTACCAAAGCTTTCATTAAAATGACTTCATTTACTTAGAAATAATATATAAAAGGATCACCTCCTCAATGTTTGTGGGTTCCTAAAGTTTTGCTGATTATATCTATCTCCCTCCCTCGCTTCCTTCCTTCCTTCCATCCATCCATCCATCTTTCCAATCTATCATTAAAAGATTTGTTAAAATGAAGTAATCTTCCAAAATAGTTACAAACTTTTCCCTCTTTAGCCAAGCAACTGAGAAATAGAACACTATTTGCAGAATGTGTAAAATAATGAGCAAAAAACTACCTTAAAAAGGAGAAAACTTGCTGAGAAAAAAAGAGACTTTTTAAAATTGAATTTCTGCAAGTGATTTTAAAAATAATATTCTTGATACATAATTATTTCCCTTTCAGATGATGAAGAACGAGAACTTCAAATGGATCCTGCAGACTATGGAAAACGTTTAAATGATGTCCTTTAAAACCTAAAGGAAACTTCAGAAAACCTAAAGTGCTGTAAAATGGAATCATTTCTACTTTGTCCTTTTTGACTTTTGTTGTAAAGATCAGTTGTATCAGTTGTAAAGATACATTTAGTTAAACTTAAGGAAAAATTTTAATGAAGGAATGTACCCATGTACATATGTGAACTTTTTCATATTGTATTATTAATGCAGAGACCTTTTTGGTTATATTACAATTGAGCCAAAAAAAAAAAAAAGTAAACAAACTGTAGTCTTTGCGTTTAAAGCAAACTAATATATATTTTACATTTTATTGAGCCTAATTCTTTACTCAAATGGACAAACAGGAAAAAATGGTTGTACAGTTTATATAAGTTGCACATAACCACAGTGAGAATAGTTAATTATTCAGCTTAAAAACTTTTTATGCACTTATTCTTGTTAGCCCAACTGGTATTCTGTTCTATCCACCCCTTATTACATGCTCTTCCAGGAATTATACCTACAATAGTTAGATAAAAAACGGGAACCTAGAAGCCAAACACTGGGCAGCATGTGTACAAAATCACTTCCCTACTCCTTTTATTTTACACTAGAGGCCCAGTGCATGAAATTCATGCACTGGCAGGGGGACGGGGGGAGAGTCCCTCAGCCCGGCCTGCGCATTCTCGCAGTCCAGCGGAGGCAGGAGAGGCTCCCACCACTGCTGTTGTGCTTGCTAGCTGTGAGTCCGGCTTCTGGCTGAGCAGCGCTCCGCCTGTGGGAGCACACTGACCACCAGGGGGCAGCTCCTGCATTGAGCTTCTGCCCCCTGGTGGTCAGTGAGCATCATGGTTGTTCCGCTGTTTGGTCGATTTGCATATTAGCCTTTTATTATATAGGATGAGTGCTGATGTGTTTTGGCAGGTAAGCTTTCAGCTGAGGCCTGATGAAAGTTGAGATAACCTGCAAAGACATAATAATATTTATGAGTTATACCTTACTTAGTTCATGAAATTGTGAAATGCATGATTGATATATTTTTTTTTTTCACATAATACCAGTACTGTTTAACTATAATCAGGACTGGCTAAAATTTTTAAATTTTCAGAGTTCAAGTTAGTGAATATATTCATTATTTAAATGCCATATTCTAAAAGAGGCTAACTCAACTTTGAAATGAATCTGCAATCAGTATTTCAAAGCTTCTCTGGTAGTTTTAGTGATATTATTTGACTAGACTTTTTCAGAATCACTAAATAAGGAGTTTTAACAGATTTTTATTATTGCACAGATAAATAGAAGTACAGTGAGGTCTACAGCCATTTTATTAAAGTAGCTTAAAAGTTTGTAATAAAGATGAATCTTTGTAATTACTTAAATGTTAGTTAAGAACCCATAAACCTCATATTTGCTAGTTTTACAAAATTATTTTAAATGCATTTGTCTTTTTTTTTACACTTTTCAGTAGAATATGTAGCTAATTCTTGTTTTCTTAGTTAAAACACTTTTAAATCTAACTCCTCCACCCCCAAAATAAAAAGTTTTGATCATAAGGAGAAATTTAAGGATGCTAACTCTGTGTTTCAGAAGGGTTACTGGTAATTGCACATAAACATTAAATTCTTTCTTCCCGTTGTACTCAGGTTCTAGCCAAAATTCACATTTATAGAGATTTTTTTTAAATAGAAAAGGTTATCACTTATTGGAGGTACAAAAATTCGTAAACTTGGGTTTAGAAATTATTAAGCAACTAGGACAAGATATAGTGATTTACTAAAATTGTTTTTTCTACCATATCAAAGTAAGCAGTTCATGCCTTCGCTATGAGTAGAGTTGGGCTTATAAATGAATAGGTATGATAGTTCATGGATTTTTTTTAAATGGAGTTAAAGGGAATTAATGTATAACTTCTGGGTGTTAAGTGGGAAGATGAATCTAAAACATACTCCTAGAAATACTTTATGTTTAATACTGTTAACATTTTTACAAATGAAAACAATGAAATTTCCTGCCTTAGTTATTTTGTCATAAAAACAATCACTTGGTTATAAGATAGTTGTTACTTACACAGCAAAATTTTATAAAATGAGAAATCTTGAACCAATTGGTGATATTTCCAACTGTATTAACATTTAAGTGCTATAAAATACTATGTGAATCTCTTAAAATTCTGACATTCTACAGTCTGTATTAGACATGCTGATTTTATAATGTTTTACTTCTGCCTTAAGATTTAGGTTTTTTAAATGTATTTTTGCCCTGAATTAAGTGTTAATTTGATGAAAACTGCTTTTGAAATCATCACTGGGTTCTAATAAATTAAAAATTAAACTTGTTTTACTATTTTGCTGATCTGATAATATATACACACATCACGCTTATGTGATGCAAATAGCTACATTTTAACATTAAAATTTGAGTAAATTTAGAATGGCAGAAATTTTTACACCAGGGCTGTTTACTGTGCTAGTTTATTCAACAAACTAGAGGCCCAATACACACAATTCATGCAAGAACAGGCCTTTCACAGCCCTGGCTGCCTCGGCTCTCACAGCTGAGGCTTCATCCAGAAGGTCATCCAAAGGTTGTCTGGACAGTCGTTCTGCTGTTCACCCTTTTGGTGGTCTATTTGCATAGTATGCTTTTATTATAATAGATATTTAATGCTTCCTATGTGCCCAGCATTGTTCTAGGTACAATAGTAAGAATCTGCATGGATAAGACAGACCAGGATTCTTTCCTCATAGAGCTTACTACATTCAACTGGGAGCAGTCAGACAATACACAAGGTAAACACATGAGCCAGGTAATTTTAAATAGTGATAAGAGCTATTAAAAATAAAACAAGGTTCCAAGGTCTTTAAAGTTCCAAATTTTCAGGTTTTTACTTAACTGAAACATTACAGTTGTGAATCTAGAAAATCATGAGCAAGAAGGAGAAAATGAGGCTGAAGAGTTATGGAAGGGGTAAGATAGGGAGAATCTTGTCAATTCAGGTCACTTGCTACTGACCCACAAAGAGAAAATGCAGAATATAAAATATACATGAAAGGTTGACTCTGGGGAAAATATTCTGACTTCAAAGTGATTTCTAAAATATGTCCTTTGCCCTAGCTGGTTTGGCTCAGTGGATAGAGCAATGGTCTGCAGACTGAAGGGTCCTCAGTTCGATTCCAGTTAAGGGCACATGCCTGGGTTGCAGGCTCGATCCCCAGTAGGAGGTGTGCAGGAGGCAGCCAATCAATGATTCTCATCATTGATGTTTCTAGCTCTCCCTCTCCCTCTCTGAAGTAAATTTTAAAAATATATAAATACTAGAGGCCTGGTGCACAAATTCATGCACAGGTTGGGGCCCTCTGGGTGGCCTGCAGGGATTGAGCTGAAACCTGCAGTCCAACGCTGACTGCAGCTCCTACCTGCCACTCCCACTCATCCCAGCCCCACTGTGCCTGCCACAGGCTCGTGCCCAATTAGTCCCAATCTGGGGAGGCTTGCGCTGCCACAGCAGAGCTCCACAGCCATGAGCCCTGCGTCTGGCGCCCTCCCAAGGGGAGTGGCCTGCAGGATTGAACTAAAACTGGCTCTCAGACATCCCCCAAGGGGTCCCAGATTGTGAGAGGACACAGGCCAGGCTGAGGGATCCCACCGGTGCACAATTGGGCTGGGGAGGGACTGCGGGAGGGCTTCAGGGCATGTTCCAGCGCATCTCGCTCAGTCCCGATAGGCCAGACCCCAGCAGCAAGTTAACCTACCCGTTGGAGCATCTGCCCCCTGATAATCAGTGCATGTCATAGCAAGCTATTGAGCAGCCTTAACATATCATTAGCATATTACATTTTGATTGGTTGTTAGGTTGTTCTGCCATTTGGTCTATTTGCAAATTACCCTTTTATTATATAAGATTTTTAAAAGTAAACCGTTTAAAAAGTCCCTTTATTTTAAAAAATCTGAAGATTGTTTGCCGTTTTGACTTATCATTTGTATAATGCTATAACACCAAAAATTGCTAAAATATAAGGGCAGAGAATCTGCTAACAAACACACACAAAACTAATGAGGGAGATCGTCACTTGCTATAATGGCTGACCTTGGAAACTTCTCTTCCCTCACATGTTTGACTCAATGGCTCCAATAAGACAATCAAACACTGTAAACATCAGTCCATTTCCAAAGTCTTAACATCACATGTGGGTCATCAATATTCAGTTCTAATTGTGCTACATCCAGTTCCTTTTAAAAGACTCTCCTCACTAAGTGTTCCAGATGAAAATTCAACCAACTATCCTAGAAAAAGAGGGAAGTTTAATGGTTCATATAAGCACACTGCATAAAGAGCAGAAGTCTCCTGGACTTGAGAACAATTGAAACTAAGACTTGAATGCTGCCAACTTTGTTTCAACAACTCCATTTCTTTTTCTCTCTACTTCCTTTTCTCATACTAGCTCCCTCATCCAAAGCTTTAACCAAGAGCTCCAGCTGATTATATTTTCCAAGAAAATATGAAAGGGGCTGCTCCTCTTTGCTTAGTTCCATTTCAGAAAATCTGAGGCAAGGGGTATGTCTGTGGTTGAATAACTTGACTAGCCCTTCCAGATTAGTAACAGCTATAAAAACTGGATAAGATATATTGAGCAACTGTTTTTGGGCAGCACAAAACTGAAATTTCCAAGAGAAGGGAAACTTAAGCAGTTGAGCCCCATAATCACTCAGCTTCCTATGGTGTAAATGGGTTGGAGTGCTGAGTGGAGAAGGCAGTGATCATAGTGGGGAGCAGCTGAAGCAGTTGGAAGCTATGGGGTTGACATCAGAGAAGAGAGAGCTTTTCAGAGAGCTGGCCTCAGAAATCCTTATGGGGTCACAAGCCAGAGCTGTATATAATCAGAGCAAGACCACCTGACACTTACCAGATAGTAGTTGCTACACAGTTGAAAATGGAACAGAGGTACCAAAGGTCAACAAATTTTGGCATAAAAGCAGTACTAAGGGACATTGAGTTTCTGGGCCTGCCAAGGTGGAGATCTCATCCTTAACAACTGTGACATCCAGTTGAAATACTAGAAAAAACCATGCCTTAGAGTAAGACCTACTCTAGACCTTTCCTAACATGCTCTGACAACATTGTCAGAGAAGATGGCGTATGGAAGTGGAGTCCTGCCAAGTTGGACCTTATGAAACTCCTTAGGCTTCCCACAGACATGAATAACAAAACATAAAACCAAGCCTATACTAATTTATAGTAAACAATCTGTAACTGAAGTACCTGCTAAAACAAGAATGATCACTTTAAAGAAGATAACAGAGTTCAGAATCTCTACAACATATACACAATATCCAGTATTCAATAAAAATTATTAGACATACAAAGGCACAAAAATATGTGATCGATAGTTTTAAAATATTGGCATGGCCTTTGTTATTACTTTTTATACTGTTTGTTATTTGTTAATGCAGGTATAAAAAATATGTTCAAAGATTAAACAAAAATATTTTAATGAGTGAACAGAATCTCAGCATGGAAATGAAAATTATAAAAAACCTAGAACTGCAAAATACAATAACTGAAATAAAAAATTCATTGGAAGCCCTGGCTGGTGTGGCTTAGCTGGTTGGGCATTGTTCCATGCACCAAAAAGGTTGCTAGTTTGATTCCTAGTCATGTGCATGCCCGGGTTGCATGGATCGTGGCAGCCAATCAATGTTTTGGTCTCACTTTGATGTTTCTCTCCTTTCCTCTCTCTAAAAATCAATTAAAAATCTTTTAAAAAAATTCTTTGGGTGGGTTTAATAGCAAATTAGAGATGGCAGTAGACAACCTGAAGACTTACAAATCTAGTTGAATAAAGTATTTGGAAATAGAGGGTTGAAATGTAGAGAGACCTAGAATTGTGGATTTGGGATTAATTCTTTAAATATTTGAATCCTCAAGATGCTGTCCACCCCCCTCCTCCACTCTGACACATAAGCCTAAAGATTCCATCATGAAAGGACAATGATCATCCTTTCAATTACTTATTGAGTGCCTAATATGTGTAGAGAATTGTTCTGAGTACTGGGGATACAATAATGAAAAAGTCCCTGCCTTCATGGAACTTACATGCCACATGGAGAGAGAGATATTTTCTATAGTAAGTGATAAATGATATGAGAAAAATAAATCAGAATGAAAGAATGGTGATGGAGGAATGCTACTAGTATTTAGATAGGATGATCAGGGAGGGCCACCGATGTAAATTTATTTATTTTTTATTTAATAAATCTTTATTCAGGTTATTACAATTGTTTCTCCTCTTTGCCCCCATAGCTCCCCTCCACCCAGTTCCCACCCCACCTTCTGCCCTTACCTCCCCTACACTGTCCTTATCCATAGGTGTACGATTTTTGTCCAGTCTTTTCCTGCACGTCCCCATACCACTTTCCCCCTGAGAACTATCAGTCCACTCCCTTTCTATGCCCCTGATTCTATTATATTCACCAGTTTATTCTGTTCCTCAGGTTTTTAATTCACTTGATTTTTAGGTTCACTTACTGATAGATATGTATTTGTTGTTCATAATTTTTATCTTTACTTTTTTCTTCTTCCTCTTCTTAAAGAATACCTTTCAGCATTTCATATAATATTGGTTTGGTGGTGATGAACTCCTTCAGCTTTTTCTTATCTGTGAAGCTCTTTATCTGACCTTCAATTCTGAATGATAACTTTGCTGGGTAGAGTAATCTTGGTTGTAGGTTCTTGCTATTCATCACTTTGAAAATTTCTTGCCACTCCCGTCTGGCCTGCATAGTTTCTGTTGAGAAATCAGCTGACAATCTTATGGGTGCTCCCTTGTAGGTAATTAACTGTTTTTGTCTTGCTGCTTTTAATATTCCCTCTTTGTCTTTAGCCCTTGGCATTTTAATTATGATGTGTCTTGGTGTGGTCCTCTTTGGATTCCTTTTGTTTAGGGTTCTGTGCACTTCCTGGACTTGTAAGTCTTTTTCTTTCACCAGGTGGGGGGAAGTTTTCAGTTATTATTTCTTCAAATAGGTTTTCAGTATCTTGCTCTCTCTCTTCTTCTGGCACCCCCATAATTCTGATGTTGGTACACTTGAAGTTGTCCCAGAGGCTTCTTACACTATCTTCAACTTTTTGGATTCTTTTTTCTTTTTGCTTTTCCAGCTGAGTGTTTTTTGCTTCTTTGTGTTTCAAGAATTTGACTTGATTCTTGCGTTCCTCTAGTCTGTTGTTGGGTCTCTGTATAATATTTTTTATTTCAGTCAGTGTATGTTTAATTTCTAGTTGGTCCTTTTTCATATCTTCGAGGGTCTCCTTATATTTATTGGCCTTTTCTAGGATACTCTGTGGTTTTGAATTCTATATCCAGTTGTTTGTTTTCCTCCATTTCTTTCGTTTGTGATCGGTTTCTTTGTCGCTGCATTTTCACTGCTTCCCTGAGTTGGTAGCGTAGCTTTGTGTGGTAGGTGTCCTCTAGGGCACAGTGTCTCAGCCTCCCAGTTACCTGAGGTGGACACTCTTGGTGCACCTCTTTGTGGAATGTGTGTACAGCTTTGTTGTAGTTAAGTCTTGACTGTTGTTGGTATCACTGGGAGGAATTGACCTCCAGGCCAGTTGGCTGTGAGGATCAGCTGTGTCTATGCTGGGAGAAGTTCGGTGCTGGAGACAGCCTTATAGGATTAGATTTGCCAAATTGCAAAAGCTTCTGTGCTCAGCTTGGATGGGGAGGAGTCTCAGGGTGGAGCAGACAGTCTTGGCTTCCCGTCAGCCCTGCTCTTGTGCGCTCACGCGCACCTCCAGACCTCTGGCTTCCCCGGCTTCCAAGCATCTGCCCGAGAATCAGATTCCCCCCGCAAGAGCGTGGGTCCCAAAGGGCTCGCCTGGAACTGGGGTTCAGTGCATTCAGGAGCTTCCGGCTCCCTTCTGCTAGGGAAAGCTTATGGCAACCTCCGCAGTCTTTGTGTGCACTGGCACCTCCAGGTCCCTGCCCGCTGCGGCTCCCCCCAGATCTCCGAGTCTCGGAGTGTCTTTCTCTCTATCTGACAGTCCAGACTCCCCCTGTATGAGCCTGGGTCCGCAGGGTTTCGCCCGGAACTGAGGTTCAGTGCAGTCGGAACTGGTGTTCAGTGCAGTCAGGGGCTTCCTTCCCCCTCCTGCCAGAGAAAGTCAGCCAGGCTCTCAGCCGCCCTTCCTCTCTGTGCGCACAAAGACCCTTTGCCATACCTCAACCCTTTGCCATTCCTCCAGTTCTCCGTAAGCTTTTCTCTTCTAGTTGTAGAATTTCCACTCAGCCAGCTTTCCTGTGGTTCTGGATAGTGTCTGTTCTGTCTCTTAGTTGTAGTTTTGAAATTGTTGTGCGAGGCAGCAGTTTAGGTGCTTACCTATGCTGCCATCTTGGTTTCTCCAATGTAAATTTAAATTTTCTAGTAGCCACATTTTGAAACTATGTAACTTTGACGTTTAACCCATATCTAAATTACTACCATTTTAACATGTAATCAATATACTCTTATTATTTTATATTCTTTTGTACTAAGTCTGAAATCTAGTGTATATATTTCATTTATAGCACATCTTAATTTGGACACTAAATTGTCATTGGAAACATTTTATTAGTATTTAGAGTTCATTTAATTTATACTAAAGAATATTCACATACTCATGTTTAAAGCACATTTAAAAAGTTTTCCAATAATTTAATCATGTATTAGCTTTTGTTCAATAGACTTTACTTTTTAGGGCAGTTTACAGCAAAATTGGGTAAAAAGTACAGAGAGTCTCCTCCTCACCCCTGGCTTTCCCCACCATCAACATCCTGTACCAGTGTAGAATTATTTGTTGTAATTAATAAGCCAACATTGATACATAATTATCAACCAAATTTTTTAGTTTACATTAGAACTCAGACTTTGTATTGTGCATTCTATGGGTTTGAACAAATGTACAATGACATATACCCACCATTATAGTATGCAGAATATATATAATGACATATACCACCATTGTAGTAGGCAGAATAGTTTCATTTCCCTGAAATTCCTCTTTCACATATTCTTCCTTAGCCTAAAAACCTAATAACCATTGATCTTTTCATTGTCTCCATATTTTTGCCTTTACCAAATGTCAGATAATTGGAATCATACTGCATGTAGCTTTTTAAATTGGCTCCTTTCATTTAGTAATATGCATTTAAGATTCCCCATATCTTTTCATGGCTTAATAAGCTCATTTTTTAGCTGACTATTCCATTGTATGAATATACCATAGTTTATCTATTCATCTACTTAAGGATATCTTGGTTGCTCCAAGTTTTGACAATCCTATCTAATAAAAGAGCAATATGCAAAATGACCATACCTCTGCTACATCCACAAGCCATGCCCACAAGCTATGCCCACCAGCAAATCAGGAGCAAATATGCAAATAAACCCAGCCAAGATGGCTGCAGCCACAGAGAGCAGGAGGAAGGCTTGGGTTTCCCCAGCAATGGAGGAAGCCAAGCTTTCCGCCTGCCCTTGCCCACCCAGGCCTCCACTTCAGGCTACAAAGTTTCAGTTATAGAAGATAAGTAAATCCCAGATACCAGGGCCACTGTGTGGGTTGCCGGGGGTTGGGGGGGGCGTGGCCGGCCTGCAAACCACCACAGCCCCTCTACCAGGCCGCCCCACACCCTAAGGGAACCCCCACCCTGATCCGAGACATCCTTCAGGGCAAACCATCTGGCCCCCACCCGTGCACCAGACTTCAATCCTATCTAATAAAAGAGTAATATGCAGATTGACCATCACTCCAACACACAAGATGGCTGCCTCCATGTGGTCAAAGATCCTGCCCCCATGTGGACACAAGATGGCCAGCTGGGGAGGGCAGTTGGGAGGGACCAGGCCTGCGAGGGAGGGCATTTGGGGGCAATCAAGCCTGCAGGGGAGGGCAGTTAGGGGTGACCAAGCCAGTAGAGGAGGGAAGTTGTGGGAGGACCCAGGCCTGCAGGGGAGGGCAGTTGGGGGGACCCAGGCCTGCAGGGGAGAACAGTTGGGGGGTACCAGGCCTGCAGGGGAGGGCAGTTAGGGGTGACCAGGCTTGCAGGGAAGGGCAGTTGGGGGGGACCCAGGCCTACAGGGGAGAACAGTTAGGCATCAATCAGGCTGGCAGGGGAGTGGTTAGGGGGTGATCAGGCTGGCAGGCAGAAGCGGTTAGGGGCAATCAGGAAGGCAGGCAGGCAAGCAGTTGGGAGCCAGCAATCCTGGATTATGAGAGGGATGTCCAACTGCCCGTTTAGGCCCAGTGGGATCGGGCCTAAATGGGCAGTTGGATATCCCTCGAAAGATAGATTGCCATTATGCAGTATGATTCCAATTATCTGATAGTTGGATATCCCTCGAGGGGTCCCAGATTGGAGAGGGTGCAGGCTGGGCTGAGGGACATCCCCCTCCACCATGCATGAATTTCATGCACCAGGCCTCTAGTTATAAATAAACCTGCTATTACTATTCATGTATTTTCAACTCCTTTGGGTATACACCAAGGAGCAATTTTTAAATTGTAATCAAGTACACATAAACATAAAATTTAACATTGTACATTACATTTAAAGTGTACATTGCAGTGGCATTAAGTACATCCACAATGTTATGCAAACCATCACCACTATCTAGTTCCAGAACGTTTTCATCGCTCCAAATGGGAACCTTGTTAGTCACTCGTGTATTAATTTTAAAATTTGTTTATTAAAATTAAGTTTAAATTGTTTCTCAGTCACATTAGCCACATTTCAAGTGCTGAGTATCCATATGTGGCTAGTGGCTACTGAATAGTACAGGTCTAGAGAAATAGCATTAGAGGCAGAGGAAACAACAAATACAAAGCTCTTTTATTTAAAAAAAATATTTTTTATTGATTTCAGAGAGGAAGGGAGAGGGAGAGTTAGAAACATCCATGATGACCTGTTGCCTCTTGCACGCCCTCTACTACGGATTGAGCCAGCAACCCAAGCACATGCCTGGGAATCAAGCTGTGACCTCCTGGTTCATAGGTTGATGCTCAACCACTGAGCCACAGCAGCAGAGCCAAATACAAAGCTCTTAAAGCAGGAATACATTTTTTCAAAGAACAGTTCATTGGTCAGTATGATTGGCGTACAAGGAGCAAGATGTAGGAAATGTAGTCAGTGCAGTAGCCAAAAGCAGGCTAATAAAGGGCCTTGCATAGTAAAAGATCAGATTTTAAGGGTGATATCAAATTTACAAAGAGGTTTAAAATAGTTCCTGGTTAGGTAGCACAGTTGGTTAGAGCGTCGTCCTCATAGGCCAAGGTTGCAGGTTCTATCTCTCGTCAGGGCACACATAAAAAGCAACCTATGAATGCACAAATAAGTGGAACAACAAATCAACATTTATAACTCGGTCTATATATAATACATAAATTTTTAAAGGGTTTAAAATAATTACTCTGGCTTCTGTGTTGGAAAGAATAAAGGAAGTCCAAGAATGAACTAGGAAGGTAGCTAGAGTGATGAAAAGTGTTTGGATTCAGGATATATTTTGAAGGTTTAGTTTATTATACCTATCATGAATTTGACACTAGTTTTTAGAAAAATGTATTCTGTAAGGTGGAGAACACAGAGAGTAGCAGGTTTGAGAAAAAATTTAATTTCGTTTTGACCATGTTAAGTTTTAGATGGTCATTGCCATCAAGTGGTCACAATATTGGAGCAAAGTGACAGCTCTGATATTTCAATAGTTATAGTACATCCTTAGTGAGTGATAAATAAGAAAGTGAAAAAATATAGCTCAGAGATAGAATATAGGAATGCCTTATATATTGGTGAAAAAGGTAAATATATTTCATATACTCTGAAATGTGGGTCCTACTGAAAGACTGTTGAAGATCCAATATACTTCTATGACATTACTTAGTGAACAATCTATTTCATTAATGTTTCATATAACAATAGTTTTGAATAGCTTAAAAAGCATGCATGCCACTGTTCTGCATTGTTTTTTTCCCCTTGTGGCTACTGCTTTGCATCTAAATATACTTAAGACTTCATTTTTGCCCTAACCAGTTTGGCTCAGTGGATAGAGCATTGGCCTGCAGACTGAAGGGTCCCAGGTTCGATTCCGGTCAAGGGCATGTACCTTGGTTGCGGGCACATCCCCAATAGGGGGTGTGCAGGAGGCAGCTGATCGATGTTTCTCTCTCATCAATGTTTCTAACTCTCTATTCCTCTCCTTTCTCTCTGTAAAAAACAAACAAACAAAAAACTTCATTTTTAAGTTATTTTTGAAACTTTACCTTATTCTAAAATCTTGGACAGAGTTGTTACTGAAGCTTAATGACATTAACTACCATTTCGGGCACAAGAAAAACACCTTGCTAAATATTTTCCACAAATAATCTTTGAATAATTATATTTTTTCTCTGCCCTCCTTTAAATTTTTTTATTTTATTTTAGAGAGAGAGAAACATCAATTTTTATTGTTCCACTTATGCATTCATTGGTTGATTCTTGTATGTGCCTGACCAGGATTCAACTCCCAGCTTTGGTGTATCTGGAGGATGCGCTAACCTGAGCTACCCAGCCATGGTGTCCCCCTTCCTTAAGACAAATAAGCAAACAAACAAAAAAACACCAGTCAGTGTCTTTAACTCAAAAGTGGGAGACCAATAACACCTTATAGTCTTGTTGGAAGAATCAAAGTGCATATAAATGCATACAAAAGTGCTTTGTAAGTGGCATATTTTACTTAAGTTTTAAAAGATTGAAAGTTTGAAATAACTACTACCTGGAATGTATTTTTAGAAATATATTTTTACCTGATTTAAAATTTATTTTAGCCATCAATTAGGGCAGTTGTTTATATTATATTCCTTTTGATGATACACACTGCCTAGACCGTATAGTAATTAGTAATTGTTGCTTTCCAATTAGTTTTTCAGAAATCTATTACTTTGTGGACTACTACCAGTTCTGCCCGCTGTTTACCACAGGCTCTCAATAAATGTGCATTCAGAGCATTCTTGTACTAGAAAGATTTAGGGTGCAAATAACTCAGAGCTCTGACAGGATCTGTATTATATAAGGCTTTCAGAAGACAGCCCACCTTCTTCACACTTTGAAAGAGAAACAACCAGCTTCAGGAGGGTGCTGTTTACCTCTCAACCTCAGTTCTCCATTCCCGGTGCACAGAACTACTTCCTCACCTGCTCAATGCAATCTCATATTTGGCCCTTCCCATCTGTTTGCTTTACCTAGACACTTCCCCTGTAGCATCAATTCTTCATGTCACACATGTCATCTCAAGAAAGCTTTCCCAACCCCCTCCCCGGCACCCCTCGTGTGTGTCTTACAACGCCTGTCATCCTATCACACTGTATTTAAATTGTCTTCAATTGTCTGAATTCCAAAAAGGTAATGTCCATTCACTGTTACATCTCCGCACCTAGCATGGTCCTAACATTGCGCTTTCTCAATAAATATTTCCTGATTGATTATGAGTGGCTGCAGTTTTAGTAAACAATACACTTCCAATTACTGTTTGCTGGTTTTTTAAATACATATTCCACTTGGACTAGACACTCCGGATGCATTTTTCACCTGTGATGCTGACGGTCCTTTGACCCAGGCCGGAAGGTAGAAACCCATTGGTCTGAATAATCTCAGAAACACCGCCGACATCGCGTGTTGTCGAAGGGCGTGGGTTTGTAATTTACAGATCTATGAGCAACCGCTTAAAGAAGACCTTTAGAGGCCACTGGGATCCCAGAAAAGACGAAGAGTTCTCTTATCCCGACCTCGTGCCGAGCTCTCCACGCACTACCTCCTCCAGCGCGCCAAGCCGTTAGTCCCGCCAGTCCCACTTGGCTCCACCCACCTGGCGCGCCGGGTTACTCAGCCCGAGCCGCCGGAGCGCGCGCCGCGTCCCTAAGTCCCGCCCCCGGGCGAGGGCGCGCTCCCCCTCCCAGCTCTGCCTAAGCAGTTCCGTTAGTAGCGGGAGGAAAAACCGTCTTTCGGCTCCCCGCCTCTCCACTCCCAACGCTTTACTCTCTACTCCCCCTGCGACCACTACACAGCCAGCTACGGCGGCCCCTGAAGTACAAATATCCCGCAGGCCCTTGGCGTATCCTGATAGGCTTTGGTTTTCTTATTTCATCTGGTCCTAAGGCCCTGCGTTCAATTTTTGTCAGGAATTCGAGCTCGCGAGTTTCTTCCGGCGGCAGGAACTCCAGCGCTCTTCACGGAAATAAAAGTTGTTTTTTTCTTTTTTTTTGCCGCTGTGGCCGTCCGCATTCCTTCCCTCCCACCTCGCGGAATTGTGGCGGGAGGGGGAGGAGGAAGTCAGAGCGCCTGCGCGGAGAGGCCGCTTTCCATCCGGGTCCCTGTCGGTGCGGTGCAGCAGGTCGGTAGGCGGGAAATGGCGACTGGCTGAAGGAGCTGGTTCTGTTGCTGCTGCGGGCTAAGCGGGGAAGACACCACACGTTGCGCAGTCGGGACCATCGCTGGAGCCTGAAGACACTTCTCTGTCGTCACAGTTAGGTAAACCCCCTCGTTCAGACAGTGCCGCTGCTTCCAACCTAAGTCCTCCTCCTTTTCCAGGGCCGTCTGCCGGGATCTCCTCCCCTTCTCCAGCGGGTCCTCCAGCGGCTCCCGCGCCTTGGTAGGCATGCACTATTGGCGCCTCTTACGTCCGCTGTGCGGAGCCGCTCTTCTCTGGACTTTCCCCTGGGAACAGAAAGGGCGCTCACTTCCCGCCAGCTTCAGCTCCCAGGCTGCGCGGCCTGTGTTGTGATTTCTGGGGTTAGATTTCACTTTGCTACCCACCCCCACCCCGATCTCACATTCCTAGTTCCAAATCCTGTGGTCCCTCCGGATAATTGGGTTAAATCATCTTTTCTAACCTTGGCCCACCTGATGTTTTCGATATTTCATTCTTTCTAGTAGGGTGCTTTTAGGGGGGCGTTGCTCTAGCTCAGTTTTTATAAACACCTTTTGAGGATCTGGAAGAAGAGCGTTCACTAAGTTCTATTTATCCTCTGTACTGTTAAAATGTTGAGTTGACATTGTTACTTTTTCAAATCAAGAGTGTTAGTAAAGAACAGCCCATGTGGAAGGCCTCTGGTTTCTTCAGTGGTCAGTTAAGGGTGAATCTTACCGCCCGTATATTCTACGCGTTCTTTGGGTATTACTAGTAAATGCCACTATGGATGTTTACTTTTGCATTCATGACTAGAGTTCCGTGGTAAATAATTGTGTAAGTAAATCATGTTTATTTACTTGTTACCCTGGTGGTGGCTGGATGTGTGAATGATGTTAAACACTTAGAATACTTTAGGGAAATCTAAAGAGATACTGCTTATAAACTGCTCTAAGATCTTGAAATGAAATGTACTTATAGTAGATGTTCCTCCAAGGCAGGGATTTATCTTTCTAATTGCTAATAAAACAATACCAAGATTACTGCCCAATATGGGTATACAGATTAATGACTTAAATGGTAGATTTATCTTCATAATTTTCAGATTGTAGATATCTTATATACTGTCTTTCCATTCTTTTGCAACTTAAATTTTCGTTTGTTGTCCAGCTATTAAAGCAAGAAAATGGCTAGTGAAAGCACGTTTTATTCCTCCTTTATTTTTTACATTGCAGACTAGTTCTTCATAAAGAGGCTGTTGGTATTTTTCAGAATTTGTTTTACTATCTTGTTAAATATGGGGCCTTTATAGTTAATTTTTAAAAACTAGTCAAATGAAGTTTGAAAATGTGGTTCTTATTCCGTATCATTTGATGTTTATAACCTAGAGGCTTTCAGCTCTCTATGTCCAGTCTAGATTTCACTATTGTTAATATATTAGAACTAAATTTCAATAATAAACAGGAACACTCAAACATCATTAAATTCCTCATTTGGTAGATTCCCCACCCAAGGTCATAAAGAAAGTCAAGGCAAAATGTAGCTCTTACTTGAAGCATCCTTTTAGGATTGAGTTGCACTTTATACATCTAGGACCAAAAGAATGGGAAGTGGGAAGGGGAGGTGAGGGCATGTTGGATACTTGCTGAGCCAAGTTGTTTTTTAAAAAAATAGGGCCAAATGTGTATGTAAAATAAATTATTGGTCTAGTGTAGGCTTTACCTATACTTTAATGACTTTTTTGAGTAGTTTTTAATAAAGCATTAATGTTTTTAATAAGATTTGGTTTACAGCTAGCTCAGTGAACATTTTATGTAGATTTTGTCTTCAAGAATTCTCCAAAATTGTTTTAATTTTACATTCATTTAGTACATGCACTCTTCAAATACTCTGATAGGATGTAAAAGCTCTAAGTTGTTATAGTCCATAACTTTGTAGACTTGTAGCTATTTAGAAATCCTAAATAGGATTGCAGGAAAAAACCAAATGGGATTGGTATGGTTTTATAATATTTAAATATACATAGAGCTAGTTATGTTATTCTTTTTTCACTGTTCAGAAATTAAGAATTGGGGAAATTGTATTCCATACTTGAAATTTCTGGTCAATAATGTTTCTTCCCAAGATTATTATATAACAGAATCCATTCAATTCTGGTTTAAAAAAAAACTTGGACCTGTTGTTCAGAAAGATTCTAGACTTTTAATTGTAGAATTAATTGCAGATTCAATAAAATGGTATAAATTATCTCAGTCATAGCCAATGCTTTGGATTAATGTGATAAAGAATAAAGTGGTCTGCCAGAATTCAAAATAAATACTGCTATCTAATTATATTTTAATTTACCAAATTGTTATGAAAGCATAAAGTAGAAAAGACACTTTAAAAACTAAATATCAAATGTGTTGAGAGGATCTTATATATGCTGTCCTCTACGTAATTTAGAGTAGGTTAAAAAGTTACCTGACCATTTTCACTGGATTGGCTAGGAGGGATCATCTGCTCTACTTTGAGAATGAGAAGATTTAACAGGGGATTTATGATAAACCATGCAATTGTAGTTTTAGTCTCCACTTACTTGACATTTGTGTGAGACATATATCTAGCCAAGCATATGTTCATTACTGATTATATGACATTAGTTTTTAATTTAAACTAGATTATGTCATAACTGGATGTACATTATTAATAAATAGAGTAGGTGGTTGACTGTGAAGTATAATTTGAGAATTGCCAATGGCAAACTTTATTTGTGTCTCTCCTGTGTGTTACAGATTTTTTTCTAAAATAATTCTGTTTAAAAATCACAAATTTCTCGAAAAAGAACTTTAAAATACTGTCTTTTATCAACAATATTGGCACAGGTTAATTTATCAAGTAAACTTGCTGTAGTTTACAAACCAGTGAGGTTTCAGAGTCAGTGGAATATAGAAAAGTAAAACTTAAATTATTTTATTTTATTGGTTTTTTGTTGTTGTTTTTTTAAGAGAGAAGAAAGGAGAGAGAGAAATATCACTTGGTTGCCTCCTGCATGCTCCTCAACTGGACATTGAACCCAAAACCTGGGTATGTGTCCTGACCAGGAATTGAACCCGCCACCTTTTTGTGTACTGGACAACGCTCCAACCAACTGAGCCACACTGGCCAGGGTTAGAAGTAAACTTTTATGCAATGTCTGTGACTAGGGGAGGTGTAGCATATAGGAAAATTATCTAGAAGATAAAGGCATGGTGGAGGGTAGAATGATAGTTTGAAGCTTGGGCCTCTTGGGGTCTTTTGGGAGTCTTGTAAATTGGACAGTAATGATGGGTTAGACTAAGTGTGGTCTCAAAAAAAATCATGGGACCTTAAGGACAAATATGTTTTATAGATTTGGCCAGCCCTTTTGTTTGTTTACCTCATCTGTAGTTCCTCCAGTTAGTATGGTAATATAAGGTCACAGGCCAATTGGCTATATTACTGGTCCCATGTTTTATGGTATTCATAGGCTTTCTTGTGTTAATTTAGAGAGATTGTAGAAAAGGAAATATGTTTAGATTAAACATGAATCATCAGCAGTCATTTGAGTTGAGGTTCTAGCAATCAGGTTTTCGTAAGCTATAATACTTATAGGACAAGGAAATGTGTTTACTACTTTGATTAAAGAAGCACAAAACTGTTGAAAGGTGCTTGAATACTTTGTAAATAATTGGGGTTAATATTTAGTAATAGTGGTTTATATAGTTTAGGAAGAATGTTTTCTTTGGTCTAAATACTTCCATATTGAGAAATTGTATGGGAACTAAAAAAGCGGAGACATTGCAAAAATTAGAAGGGGAAGATTAAGACCTTATTAGCAGCATAACTTGATATTTTAAGTTTCTCATGTTGACCAGTTAAAGTAATTTTAAGTAGGAATTTAAAAGTATGTTTTATTTTTAAAAGTACATTAATTGTTAAAGAAAAATATCCAGAACACATAAATATCTTTTTAGTTGAGAATAAAACTGATTATTTGTTTTAGTGATAATTATTTTCTTCCTGGTATTTCCCAAATATATATGATGATTCTATTGAATTGAAAATGAGTAACCTCTCACTGACTTTATAAGTACCTGCTTTAGTGTATTTTGTTAAATAAGATACTTACATAGTCTTTAATTTTCTGATGTAACTAATAAATATTATTTGAAAAATATTCACAATCCCATTTCAAACAATCATGCATTTTTTCCTCATCGAGAGTATACCTTTTTATATTTCTATTTAGTAGTAGCAAACCAAAAGGGCACTTTTGTTAGAAAATTATGATTATACCTCATTTTTGACTAGTAATTTAAAAATTCACTCTTCATAAACCTTACCTTCAGTTTATCTCAATCATAATTAGTGTTTTCCTTGGTGTAGGTAGTGGGAAGGATAGTGGGAAATTATTTCAGATACTCAATGCAAATTTATTTTGGGCAAAGGCCTTTTTTCCCCATAATTTTAAGATTTTTTAAAGTTAATAACTTTTTCTATTTTTGTTAACATTTCATTGATTCTTTTCTTACTGACAAATTAATGTGTTCTGAGAGTTTCATATTTTCACTGGCCTGAGAGTATAAAATTAATTTTCTTTAAATGGAACTTTTTGTCAAAAGAGTATAAATAAGTAGTTATTGCTCTCTTGTGCTGTTCTGGTGAGAATTACTTACAAGCACTCTTAGGAAAACTGTTGAAATTAAGTTCACTTTTTTTGATCTTCAATTTGTCTTTGTTAATGTGTCCAATAAGTACATTGTAACTTGTATGTATACAGGTAACCCCAGTAAGTTAAAGTATATATGTTGGAATATGTATATTTTATATACATATAAAAAAGATAGTAACAAGATGAAAAATAGTAGAGTGACAAGTTTTTTTAAGCACTTTTTGGGAGGAAAAAAGTTTCTCAGTATTTTGATACTCAGTTCTTATAAAATCATAACTATATTTTTTCTAAAATAACATAGCATGTTATAAAGTTTTATTGGTATGAGTTTCATACTATGTAATAGAATGCTCTTTTTATGTTTAAGTTATATTTACTGGAGGTAGTTAATCTCCAAATTACTTTCTTGTAAAGCTTAGGTTAAAGAAATACAAGTAAGTATGTCCTCAGCATAAGAACATACTCTCATTCTGTCCCTAACAAATAATGATTTTGCCCTAATGGTATTTCTGCGGAGGTCATATAAGGTATTTTAAGTTGTGGTACTGATACTGTAGTGTCATTTTAAAACATATATCTGAATGTGCCTTAAGTATTTTCAGTGATCAACAAACTGAATAATGCCATTTTCATGGAGTGTTTTAGTCATCAGTACTCTTAACAGCACACGTATTTTGTTTCTCTAGAGAAAACTGATTGCTCATGGTTTTAGAAAATACTCTTTTTTTGTTGTTCATTGAAGAAAACAATCAGAGGGGAAAAAACTCCATTAATTTATCAACTTAACTCCTTTGGCAAATGTTTTTGCTTCTAAGTTTATTACATTTAATAGTTTCTGAAGAATTCTACAATATCTCTATATATAAAAGCTTAATATGCAAAGTGTCCCCTTGAGAGTTCGACCAACTGGGAGTTTGATCGCTCGCTATGACGTGTGCTGACCACCAGGAGGCGGTGGGGAACAAAGGAAGGCCCTGGCTGGCAGCCACTAGGGACCCTACCCGTGCACAAATTTCATGCACTGGGCCTATAGTTAGTTAATAAAAAAGGAAGAAAAATCATACATTAAAAATAATTATGTCCCTGACCAGTTTGGCTCAGTGGATAGAGCGTCGGCCTGCGGACTGAAGGGTCCCAGGTTCGATTTGGTCAAGGGCATGTACGTTGGTTGCGGGCACATCCCCAGTAGGGGGTGTGCAGGAGGCAGCTGATTGATGTTTCTCTCTCATCGATGTTTCTAACTCTCTCTCCCTCTCCCTTCCTCTCTGTAAAAAATCAATAAAATATATTTAAAAAAAAGAAATAATTTTGAACCCAAAAAGACCACCTGTCATTACCACACACTTTGTTGGGAAGTGTTCAATGAAGAGTTGTGGAGCTGATGCTTTATATAAAACTGCTCTATTTATTCCTTCTGCCCTAGTTGACTTTTTTTTTTAATCCTCACCTGAGGATATGTTTTTCATTGATACTAGAGAGAGGAGGAGAAAAGGGAGCGAGAAACATCCATATAAGAGAAACACTGATCATTGCCTCCTTTTGACTTTTATTAGGTGATAAGTGGGGGTGACAGAGAAACCTTCTCTGAAGTAAATTTAATAAGACTTAAGGAAATAGTAGAGAGTAAAAGTGGTCAGTTACAATACCTGAAACTGTTTATTTCATAGTCACGCTAGAAATATAGACAGTGAAAATGGATGCTGACACTTTTGAAAATGTCATTTGGTGTCAATAAAGTCAATGATTTTTAGATATTTTTTTCATGAATATTAATTTTAACATAAATTTAGTAGTGATATCATTTGTAATAGAGTATAAATTAACAAACACATAGAAATTTAGAGCTAGAGAGACCAGAGGGGTCATCTAGTCCAGTAATGCCTTTGTTTTATTAATGATGAACCATTCTGAAGACTTTTTAACTAAATGTAGTAAATGTTTGTCTTAATTAGTATGCTTTGGGATGAGTTGTGTGTGATAGAAGGATGAAAACAGCTCAGATTAATTAATGACTCACCTCATTTTGAGAACTCTTTTTTTTTTTAGGAAAATTTACATTTAGTGAAATTCACAGATCTGACGTCCAATAACTTTTTTGCTGTTGAGGAAGTGAAGTGCTAGAATGATTGCATGACTTAATCAGTGTCTCATCAGTGTACAGCTAACGATAAAGTATGATTTCTGATCTTTTCATGATTTTATTTTTGTTTCCCTCTTATCCCTACATTCAGCAAACGTTTGATTGTAAAGATGTACATTGGGTTAGTCCTAGGTAATTTGTTAAGACCTCAATAGCAAATTATCTACTGAGTTTTGCTTGCATCATTATTATAATTTTATGAGATAATTTGCAACCATAATTGTTTGTCTAAAATATTGTTTGGGATCAGGGATTTTTGAAGAAGAAGGAAATGTTATGAGGAAGGAACATTTTTAGTTTTATTTATAGGCCTCTTTTTTTGTGAGCAAGAATTGATTACTGCTTTGAGGATTGTGTTTCAGTGACATAGTCCACCCCACCCTCAATTCTCTGGGTTTTTGTTGTTGTTGTTGTTTGTGTGTGTGTGTGTTTAAGGAAATGAGAAAAATTATGGTTCAGTTCAACAAAGATTGGGTTGTCTTATGTGCCCAGGTTACTGGAGTTACACAGATAAGATCTCTGCCTTAAAGACTCTTACAGTCTAGTGCATTAAAGATATAAAAACAGTTTATTTCAATTAACTTTATGAGAGTTAAGGTAAAAAGCACAGGTTTACACAGGCTTGGGGATGTGGAAGTAGTTACTTATTGGGGTACATGATACTTTGGCTGAAGTTTAAATGATGAAGATAAGAATTCGTTGAAAGACTGAGGCAAAGAGAAGCATGGTACAGCACAGTGTGGGCAGGAAACTATTATTACTGGAGTACAAAGAGTGAGGCAGCAAATAGCAGTGGAAAAAAAGACTGAGAAGTAGATCTTCTAGATATATATAATGCTAGAGTTTGGTCTTTATTTTGAAGGGAGTTAATGGGAAGAAAAAGGCAGAGGATAGATTTAAAGGGGGAAATCCTGAGAAATATTTTAGAGGTAAAATAATGAGGATTTGGTAATTGACCATAGGGCACAAAGGACAGGAAGATTAACTAGGATGCTTGGGATGGTTTCTGGCTTGATTGATTAGGTAGGTGATGCTCCTTGTGATCAAGATCATAGTAGTAGGAAAAATATAGTAGGAAGAACAGGTTTGGAGATGGGGTGGAATGGGAAAACTGAATTCAGTTTTGGGTAAGTTGAATTTGAGGTTCCAAGTAAAAGTGTTTCGAAGGCTGTTGGATGTGAGTCTGAAATTTAGAAGTAGTAGAGAAACTAACAAAATCTATAATAATAAAAGTGTAACATGCTAATTAGACCGGAGGTCCTTCCTGGAAGAAGCTGGGGCTGCAAGGGAAGCCCTAGCCCCAGGTGCCAGAAGGAAGCCAGTGCTGGCAGCCAGGGGAAGGAAGGCCTACTCTTGCATGAATTTCATGCATTGGGCCTCTAGTTAGTTTATAATAAGCATTAGGGAGAGACTCCCTCCTCCTCCCTCCCTCCCTATTCCTTTTAGCTGGGCTGCAAGTAAATAGAAAGCAAAATTCATTGCCCAGTTTTAGATTGCTGAGTTACCAGCTTTTTCTATTTCTGAAATGAGATCTAGTTCAAATGTTGAAAAAGAGGGAATGGTTTTTATTATATACTTTTTGCCCCATTGTCACGAGTTCTTAGACTTTAAAATGTTGTTGCCCCATTGTTTTTGTTTTGTGTTGTAATCTACTTAAATTGTGTCATTTTCATTCATAGGTAGATTTATTTCCTTAGAGTAGTCATTTCCATTCTTTACCTGTTTTATTTTATTCTGTATAATAAAGAGGTAATATGCAAATTGATCCTCACACCCTCGCACAAGATGGCCACCCCCATGTGGTCAAAGATGGTCGGCAGAGGAGGGTAGTTAAAGGCGATCAGGCCTGCAGGGAAGGGCATTTGGTGGCGATCAGGCCGGCAGAGGAGGGCAGTTGGGGGCAATCGGGCCAGCAGGGGAGCAGTTAGGTCTCGATCAGGCTGGTAGGGGAGTGTTTAGGGGGTGATCAAGCTGGCAGGCAGAAGTGGTTAGGGGCAATCAGGCAGGCAGGCGAGCGGTTGGGAGCCAGCAGTCCCGGATTGTGAGAGGGATGTCTGACTGCCGGTTTAGGCCTGATTCCTGTGGGGTCCCAGAGTGGAGAGGGTGCAGGCTGGGCTGAGGGACACCCCCTGCCCCCCAGTGCATCGGGCCTCTAGTCTCTATATATTAAAGGCTAAGTGACTGACCATATGTCTGGCCGACCGGCACATAAGACACACCGGCAATTTAAAAATAAATGTTGACTTGCTCATGCATGATATTTGTCCCTATCTAACACTGGCCTCCCATTTAATTTGAAGACAGTTTCCCGTGATGCCAGCATTTCCAATGACTATTAATAAATCACAAGGACAAACTTAGAGTGGGAATATTCCTACCTGAACCCGTTTTTTGGGTCAGTTATATGTTGCTTTCTTTCGAGTTTGAAGAGTGTGTGACATTAAAGTTGTAAATACTTTATCACAGGGAAATTAGTCAAACACTCTAAAAGTGTTTTTATTCTTAATGTGGTATGCAGGGAGATATTAGAATAAGTTTAATCCATTTATCAGTCATTGTTTTTATTAATGTTTTTATATCATGTTTTTGTATCATGGTTTTATATCATGTCTTGTTATATCATGTTACTGTTGTTTATTAATCAATTTATATAATACATTTTACTAATATTTTTCATCTCTGACACTTCTATTACAGAGAAAGGGCAAATAGCGATATTAAAATATTTATTCTAATTAATTGCCTTTCAATGTTCACAAATCCGTGCACTGGGCCACTAGTTACTAATAATAGAAAAGAACACATGGAGCTGTAAAGAACCTAGATGATGTATTAAATCCTAACATGAATAGGATTATCAAGATGAGGCCATATATGTATGTTTAAAACTCTTCCATTTATATTTCAAGTTTGGGGAAGAAAATTAGGTTATTAAATATGTTGTTATATAGGCAATTACTGACCTGTACTTGGCCCAGTTAATATGTGTTGTCTTTGGTTTGGGTATCATGGTAATGCTGACTTCATAAAAACGAGTTGCTTAATGTTTCCACCAGAGGAAGACTGTCCAGTCTCATGTTCCTATATTGTGAGCACCTGGTAGAAGTCTTTGGTGAAGATGCTACAAATAGATTTGGATTCCTGTTGTGTCTATAACTCAGGAACTACATGCTATGCTAGCCCCAACAAGTTTATTAACATTTTTAGATTAAATGTTTTTCCCTACTTTTATGGTACCACCATCTTTTCCCTTGTTCTGCTACCTGTGAGCCATTGTTTTCATCCTTTCTCCTCAGGAAGGGCTTGTCTTTTGTTAGCTCTTTATTTGATTGCCTTTAAGTCCTTAGCTCCTGATGGATTCAAGAAGTTTAGTTTTGTTACTCAGTTTTGTTGTTGTTCGGCATTTTTTTCTAGCTTTCTATTGCATAGGCAGAGCCCAGTTAATGTATATAACTGGGTCTTTAGACAAAAATCCAATTAGCTCTCCTTTATTTTCTGGATCTATAATTTATAATTTTGTGACTTCTTTGGCCTCAGGTACATTGGGAAAAACTATTTTCTTCTCCTTGGTTTAGACCAGTGATTTTCAACTGGTATGCTGCAAGAATTTATGAAACATGCAATACCTGACTGTTTAGTCAGTGACACTGACCTCCTTTCCCTTAGATTGTCAAATTAAAAAATGACAACAGCCAACACAACAATAGCCATCCAGTGTGAATGAGTCAAAATTATACCTATTTGTTTTGTCAGATCAGCAAAAAATATAATACACTTTTTGGTGTGCTGCAGTTTTAGTAATTCGTTTATATGTGCCATGCGATGAAAAAGGTTGAAAATCGCTGGTTTAGACCAAAGGAAAGCATTCAAATTGGCTAGATTTATTGTAAAAAAAAAAGAGAGAGAGAGAGAGAGAATAATTTCCCAACTGGCTATAGATTTCATTTTCCTCTTCCCTAAACACTGCGGTTCCCTCCAGACTATCTTGTGATCAGTGCCTCCTACAGTTTTTATTGTCTTTTCCCAGAACCCCATTTTTCCCCAACCCTGCTTATTCTTCCATTTCATTTCCTGTTATGAAATGCCCAGAAAAAACAAGTATATACTGAACTTTTTAATCCTGAATTTAGATGAAATATTTCTATACCTTATATACCTGATGATTCATTATTTTTTTTGTCTATAGGTTATTTTGTCATGTTTTGCAAGAAGTAAATATTTAAAAGGCAGACTAGGAAGGCAGATTTTACTTGGTACCTTTTGGTATATCTTACCTCTGTTCCCATTCTATCTATCCTTCCACTTTTCACTGTATTTTATTTAAAAAGGGGGGAAAAATATGTTTTCCCATTCCAGAGTCCCTGTCTGTCACCGTAATGGAAACCTTTACCTTGGTGCATCTGGATGACACTCTAACCCAGTGGTCGGCAAACTGAGGCTCGCGAGCCACATGTGGCTCTTTGGCCCCTTGAGTGTGGCTCTTCCACAAAATACCATGGCCTGGGCGAGTCTGTTTTGAAGAAGTGGCGTTAGAAGAAGTTTAAGTTTAAAAAAATTGGCTCTCAAAAGAAATTTCAATCATACTGTTGATATTTGGCTCTGTTGACTAATGAGTTTGCCGACCACTGCTCTAACTGTCTGAGCTACCTGGCAAGGGCCCAGAATTTCCTTTTTAAGGCTGTATAATATTTCACCTTGTATACATACTATATTTTGTTTATCTACTTACTTGTATTTGTGGGGGTTTTTAGTGAGCCTTTTTAAAAAAAATGTTATTAATTGTAGAGAGAGAGGAAGTGAGAGGAATAGAGAGAAACATTAATTGGCTGCCTTTGCGTGCCCCCTATTGGGGATTGAGCCCACAACCTTGGCATGTGCCCTGACTGGGAATTGAACTGGTGACCTCTTGGTGTATGGGTGTTGACGCTCAATCACTGAGCCACACCAGCTGGTCTGTCCATTTATTTGTTGATAGACACTTTTACTTCTGTGAGTAATGCTGCTGTGGATATAGTTATACAGTTCTTTAGAGTATACACATAGTAGAATTACTAGAGCATATGGTAATTCTATGTTTAATTATTTTGGGGAACTGCCATAGTATTTTTTTAAGAGAATTTTCATAAGAGTTTATTTAAGCTGAACTGACAAAATATGTCAGAGAGCAAGATCTCAAATACTCCTGCCATGGTATTTTTCACAATGGCTGCACTATTCATTCCCATCAGCAATGCACAAGGATTCCAATTTGTGCATATCCTCATCAACACTTATTTTCTGTTTTTGTTTCTTTTCTTTTTTTTTTTTTTTTAGTTTTATTTATTTATTTATTTATTTATTTATTTATTTATTGTTTCTTTTTCAGTTTTTTGATAATAGCCATTTTGGTGGGTGAAAAGAGGAATCTTATTGTGGTTTTGATTTGCATTTTCCTTAATGGTTAAGTGATGTTAAGCATTTCTTCATTGCTTGTTGACCATTTATATGTCTTCTTTGGAGAAATGTCTGTTCAGGTCTTTTGCCCATTTTTGTTTTTGAGTTATAGAAGCTTTAAAAATATATATATTCAGGATATTAACTCCTTATGAGATATGATTTGCACATTTTTTCCCCATTTCATAGGTTGCGTTTTCACTCTATTGATAGTATCCTTTGATGTGCAAAACTTTTAATTTCTTTTTATAATCCTCACCCAAGGACATGTTTATTGATTTTAGAGAGATAAGAAGAGAGAAGGAGAGAGAGACATTGATGTGAGAGAAAAACATCGATTGGTTGCCTTCCATTGGTTGAGTCCTGACTGGGGATTGAACCCCCAACCTTTTTGGTCTATTGGACAACTTTCCAACCACTTGAGCCACCTGGCCAGGGCAAAAGTTTTAATTTTGGTGCTGTCCAATTTATCTATTTTTTTCCCCTTTACTTTGTTGTCTGTGCTTTTGATGTCATATCCAAGAAATCACTATCAAATCCAATGTTAAGAGCTTTCCCCCCGTGTTCTAAAAATTTTATTGTTCTAGCTCTTAAGGCCTTTGGTCCATTTTTTGTTAATTTTTGTATATGGTGTAAGATAAGGATCCAGCTCCTTTTTTGTTGTTTGTTTGTTTTGCATTGGATATCCAGTTTTCCCCAGTGCTAGGGTTCTATAGTATTCATATGGGTACAGTTAGGCCTGGTGTTGAGATATGGAATATAGTGTTTGCATTGTTTGTATAAGTGTTTAGGTTCTAGATTTCTCTTTTTTAGTTATATTACGGGTATAAATATGTCATAGGAACTGCCCTGGAACGCTAAATCCCATTTGTAATATTTTGTTTATTTAAGTTTGATTTTGAGCTTCCAAGTGCCAGTTTGTAAATGCAGATGTTTGCTGTTTGACCCTGTTTCCTCACAAAAATCACCCATTGTGAATGACTACTAGTATTTAGAAAAAGAGTAGAAGTTAAAAACAGCAGCCCTAGCCTGTTTGGCTCAGTGGATAGAGCGTTGGCCTGCCCACTGAAGGGTCCCTGTTTGATTCTGGTCGAGGGCATATGCTCGGGTTGCTGGCTCAATCCCCAGTAGGGGATGTGCAGGAGGCAGCCAATCAGTGATTCTTTCTTATCATTGATATTTCTATCTTTCCCTTTCCTTTTCTCTCTGAAATCAATAAAAATATTTTTTAAAACAATAACAAACTTCAGAGGGAAATGGAGATTAGAATTTTTGGTGACTTCTTAATTAGATTTTTTGTTGGTGATAAATATAGTTTTTACATTGCTGTTTAAATTTAATGATAATATCCAGAAAATATTACTTAAAACACTCTGCCATCTCTACCTCATTTTTCTCAGTCATAAAGTGGAAATAATGGACACTACTTTATATTGTTGAAAATATTAAGTGAAATAATTGGTTGCATATCTTTCTTGACTTACAGTCCCAGCAAACCTATCATAGTTGAAAATATCATTAAGTCGAAAATGCAGTTATAATAAACTAACCTGCTAAATATCATAGCTTAGCCCAGTGGTCGGCAAACTCATTAGTCAACAGTACAACGATTGAAATTTCTTTTGAGAGCCAAATTTTTTAAACTTAAACTTCTTCTAATGCCACTTCTTCAAAATAGACTTGCCCAGGCCGTGGTATTTTGTGGAAGAGCCACACTCAAGGGGCCAAAGAGCCACATGTGTCTCGCAAGCCGGGGTTTGCTGACCACTGGCTTAGCCTAACCTACCTTAAATATGCTCAGAACAAAGCCTATAATAATAAAGTAGTGAATATCTTGTAATTTATTGAATACTGTATTTGAAAGTGAAAAACAATGGTTGTATGGGCATAGAATGGTTGTATGTGTAGCAGTTGTTTACCCTCATTATTGCATGGTTGACTAGGAGCTGTGACTGGCTGCTGCTACATGTTGCTACCTGGGAAACAATGAAAATTCAAAATTTGCAGTACATTTTCTACTGAATGCATGTCACTTTCACACTATGGTAAAGTAAAAAAATTTTAAGTTGGACCATTGTAAGCAAGATACAATCTGTGAAAGCATTTAGGACAGTGCCTTGCACATAGCTATTAACAAAGAAGAGCTGTTGGTTTTATATTATTTAATCTTTTCTGTGTTCAGGTAAATGTAGTTAAAATAGGTACTTTATTTTTTAAAAGAATAGGTTGAGGGTTGGTTTTCTGAAGTTGACAATACTTCTCACACAGTGCTTTGGCAGTATACTTGCTTGGATTCTGTTTCAGTATGCTGGTAAACATAGGCATTTAAGCCTTTAGGATTTTAATAATTTGCAGGAAATGCCAAGAGATTAAATTTAGCAAATATTTATTGAGATTTTTGGAAATATAGATTATTTTTTAAAGTTTTAAATATAGTCCGTTATTTTGGGGTGTTGAGGCAGGAATTGATGCAGATATCTAAACTGTAAATTAAGCCCTAGCTGGTTTGGCTTAGTGGATAGAGCGTCAGCCTGTGGACTAAAGGGTCCTGGGTTCCATTCTGGTCAAGGTACATACCCGGGCTCAATCCCCAGTAGGGGGCATGCAAGAGGCAGCCAATTAGTGATTCTCATAGATGTTTCTATCTCTCCCTTTCCCTTCCTCTCTGAAATCAATTTAAAAAATCATAAAAACAAAAAACCTGTAAATTAAGCCAAAGTGGCAAACTTTAAAAAGTTATATAATATCTATTCTTGTGTTCAAATGAAAAAAAATTTTTAACTTTGTGGTTAAGACAAGTAAAATTATGCTTAATCAAGTTGCTAGAGTTAAATTCTTAGAGATTTTTTTTATTAAGTATGGGAATTAGCAGTACATATTTGCAGGTTTTATTCAGTTCTGTTTAAAATATTTTTATTTTAGAACTCATTTAACATTTAAAAATATTTGCATTATGTAGTGGTGAGTTTCCAAGTTCCTTAATCATTCAAGCAGATTCTAGGTTACCGTTAGAAAGGAGTGCTACCTGAGAGATTTCTGCTTTGGGTGGGAAGGTTAATTCTTGGGAAAAAATGAGAAAAGGGTGTGCCCGAGCCCTAACCGGTTCGGCTCAGTGGATAGAGCATCGGCCTGTGGACTCAAGGGTCCCAGGTTCGATTACAGTCAAGGGCATGTACCTTGATTGCGGGCACATCCCTAGTAGGAGGTGTGCAGGAGGCAGCTGATTGATGTTTCTGACTCTCTATCCCTCTCCCTTCCTCTCTGTAAAAACCAATAAAATATATATTTTTTTAAAAAAGGGTGTGCCCAGGCACATAACAAAATGGGAAATAGATTGTAGTCTATAAATATAATTAAAGCATTTAGTTTTACTACTTAGACTATAATTTAAAATAATTTTTAGTTTCAATTAGCAAACAATTTAAAAATTAAAAATAAATTATGTTGTGCATGATTCAGCTATATAGCCACTCTCTATATTCTGCTAGTGAAATCATCTTTCCAAATAGCAGTTTGTTAGTATTTCTAAGAGGTACTACCAAATATTAATAATTTTTTACCTAATAAATTCACTTCTAAAAAACTATCTTAAGAAAAGGATCAATAATATGGACTGAAATTTATGTACAAAGTTATTACATTTGAGGTGACATTAGTAATTATGAACAACTTAATTTTCTTTAAAAAAATTTTTTTCATGATCTTTTTATATATATATATGTATATATATATATTTTATTGACTTTCTACAGAGAGGAAGAGAGAGGGATAGAAAGCTAGAAACATCGATGAGAGAGAGACATTGATCAGCTGCCTCCTGCACGCCCCCCCCCACGGGGGATGTGCCCGCAACCCAGGTACATGCCCTTGACCGGAATCAAACCTGGGACCCTTCAGTCTGCAGGCCAACGCTCCATCCACTGAGCCAAACCGGTTAGGGCACAACTTAATTTTCAATAGGTCAACCAGTAATCTTATAAATTACAGAACATTTATCTGTATATTGGAATAGTATGTGGCCATTAAAAATTGTGCTTTCAGATATTTTAAAGAACATTGGCAAGGAGTTCATAGTATAAAAGGGGGAAAACAGGTCTATCATTCTGCATATAGTATAATCCTAACTATTGATTAAAAATATTTAAACAAGCATAGTAATATATACTCGCATTTCAGTTATTTCTAGATTGAGAAATTATGTGAGCTTTTTTCCTATATTTCTGTGCTTTTAAAATTTTCTAACGATGTATATTTTATAATCAGAAAAGGCTAGATATGGCCACCAGAAATAGAAATTTCTCAAACTTACAAGGGATCAAGAGTGAATTTTGTCTTATGTAGATTGCTTACCTGTGCTTCTCCTTGAGTTGTTGTAAGCCTGGTATATAATACATATTCACTGCATTTTCCCCTCCTGAGCTTGAATTATATTTTCCTGTTTCATTGCATGTCATAATTTTTTGTTGAAAACTGGCCATTTTAGATAATATATTGTAGCCACTCTGGATCTGAATCTTGAAGGTTATTTGTTTAGGAACTTCCACAGGCAAAATCTAGGAAATCTATCTTCCTGCAAGTCTGCACCCACTTAACAAAAAATTGTTGTTTTATACTTGGCTTACTAGGGCATCCCCCTGTGTCTGCATAGTTTTGTGGTTCAGCTAGTGATCCGACACATATTGTGCTCAAACATCTGGCACAGTAAAGCTTCTTCATCTGCCTATGGATCTTTGTGAGATGCACATTCAAAGTTCAGGCCTTTTCCAAGTCTATCCCAGCTTTTATTTTCCACTGATCCATTTCCTATCTCCTGCATTCACATGTGCAGCCACCCATTGGCCAAGAGTGTGTAGGTAATTTGTGCCTTCTTAATCTCTGCTGTGCATGTGAGCTGCCTCAGCCAGCAATATGGTTGGTCTTCTCTATCTTACATCTCTGTCTTTTTTCATACTGTGTCTTATTTCCCCAAGGACTCAGTGGATGACAGACTTGGATTCGAAATCTAAAGGTTATTTAGATTTATTTCACAACAGTCTCAAAATAAAATGCCAGCACTTCCATCATACATCTTATATACTTTTTTTTTTTTTTGCTATGCTGTTCTCATTCTTTCCTCACTTTTAAATAGTTGCATCTATATTTACATTGTCAAAGAAATAGCCATTACATATTATACTTTCTCCCTTTCAACCTTCATTTTATTTTAGTTGTATTGGTAACCACATTTTTGTGTGCTTGATGCTTACCACCAGTTTTTATGCAGTATTTGTAGTCAGTTTGGTTTTCTGAAGTGCTCTATTAGGTTTTTCAGGAAGGCCTCCTTCGGCACAATATTCCCAGTTTGTCTGTGGCCATTATTCTTGAAACTTATTTTTGTTGGCTATAAAATCCTTGGTATACATATTCTTTCCTTGATTATTGTAATTTAAATATGTTACTCCATTTTTCTTCTGGCATAAAGTGTTGCTGTTGAAAAACTCAGAATAGCCTATTTTTCTTCCCATTATAGAGTTACTTAGTAGGAACCCTGATTGGGTAGCTCAGTTGATAGGAGCATCATCCTGATCCACCGAAGTTGCAGGTTTGTTCCCGATCAGGGCACATACAAGAAACAACCAATGAATGCGTAAATAAGTGGAACAACAAATCGATGCCCCCCAACCCTTCCTCTCTCTTTCTGAAAAATCAATAAAAACAAAATTTTTAAAAGTAAAGTTAGCGTGTAACTATATCAGGGTTTGCAAATATAATTTTATTGTATACAGCCATGCCCGTTCATTTACATATTGTCTTTGGCTGATTTTGCTATACATTGCCATAGACAATATGGAAACTGATGAGCATGACTCTGTACACGGATATTTGAATTTTATATAACTGTTATTCCTATGGTCTGCAAGACTAAAATATTTACTATTTGGGTCTATAAAAAAAACAGTGTGCCTACATTTGGCGTGAAGGCTCAAAGGATGTCTCTGTCTCTGTCTCTGTCTCTCTCTCTCTCTCTCTCTCTCTCTCTCTCTCTCTCTCTCTCTCAAATGCCCAAAGGATGTTTCTTCCCTCCCCCACTCCCCTTTCCTTAAAGTTTAGTAAAGTTCTAGTAATTCATACCAGACTGTTTTGTTTTGCTGATCTTAGGCCTGTCTTTTTTTTTTTTTTTTAAGATTTAAAAAAATTTTTTTAAATTTCTTTTAGAGAGAGGGGAATGGAGAGATAGACAACATCAATTTGTTGTTGTTGATTCTCATCCAAGGATATTTTTTCCATTGGTTTGTTTTTTAGAGAGAATGGAAGGGAGTGGGAGAGACAGAGAGAGAAACATCAATGTGAGAGAGACACATAGATTGGTTGCCTCCCACATAGGCTCCAATTGGGAATTGAACCTAAGACCCTTCAGTGTTTGGACAGACACTCTAACCACTAGCCAAACCAGCCAGGGATTTATTACTTTTTAATGCAAAACTTGTTTTCCTGAACTTTTAGAAGTTTTGTTTCAAGATAGTTTTTGAATTAAATGGAACTTTCTGTGTATTTTTTTAAAATCTGTTTTTATTCGTTTTAGAGAAAGAGGGGAGGGATGGAGAGAGAGAGGGGGGGGCAAACTGGGAATCATACCAAATCAAACCTACACCCTCTTGGTGCACAGGACAACACTCAACCGAGTCACACCAGCGAGGGTGTGGTTTTCTTATAATGTTCTAAAATATTGAGAATTGCTCTCTGAGATTGCTTAGATTGTATTTCTCTTTCCAACTTTTTCTAGATATTTTCTTTTCTCATTTTTGTGAGTATATTTTTGTTTTATTCAGTATTTTCTTCTCAAATGTGGAACCCTGTCAGTAGTTCTGGTAGTCAGGGTTGGTTTTGTTGTTGTTGTTGTTTAATAGAAAATACCAAATATATGTACAAAGTAAACAGAATGGTATTATTAATCCCCATATAACCATCACTCAGTTTTAGTAGTCATTAACGTTTTATTATTCTTATTGAGTATCTACCTTACTCCCAACTTCTTCCTGCCTGGTTGGTGGTTATTTTTTCTAAGAACTTTTTACAGGGTAAAATTTACGTACTTTGACACATGTTGGATTTATCTGTAAGTTTTTACACCCCTATCATAGTAAAGGACATTTCCTTTCCCAAGGCAACTTCAACTTCTTTTCTGATATTTTTCTCATACTATTTTTGCCCCTAATATTTTTTTAATGTCATCAAACGTACTCTTGTGTCTGCCATTGCTCAGCATAATGTCTGTGAGATTCTTTTATGTTGGTTGATATTAGTAATTGCTGCTTTCTGTGTCTGATTAGTCATTGTATGAAAATACCATATTCATCTTTCTGCTGCTGGGCATTGTCTTTTTTTCCAGTTTGGGACTATCCTACATAATAATACCCTAATATGCTACACTGAACAGCGGAACAACCGGTAGCTATGACATGCACTGACCACCAGGGGGCAGGTGCTCAATGCAGGAGCTGCCCCCTGGTAGTCAGTGAGCTCCCACAGGGGGAGCACTGCTTAGCCAGAAGCCTGGCTCATGGCCTTCTGGTGGGAGCCTCTCCCACCTCTGCTGCAGGCGAACAGTGAGGAGCAAGGGGTCCCAGACTGTGAGAGTGCAGGCTGGGCTGAAGGACTCCCACCGCCTCCACCCCAGTGCATGAATTTCTAGTTGTAAATGAAGCTGTGAGGAGGACAGGTTTATATTTCTCTTGGTTAAAAACTTAGAAGTGAACTTATTGGATCAAAGGGTTAGGTGTTATTTATTAGAAACTAGAGGCCCAGTGCATGAATTTAGTGTGCGGCTACGGTCCCTAGGCCTGGCCTGTAATCAGGGCCATCTTCCCCGGCTGCCATCAGATGATCGGAGCCTACTGGCTGGGGGAAGGAACCGAGAGGTCGGCCATTCCACCCACCCCTGCTGCGAGTTGCCCTCTGTGTGTGGGGCAACTGGTGGGGCGGGAGCCTTGGCCTGGCACCACCTGCATCCCCCACCACCCACCCCAGTTCTCCATTCGCCATTCCAGTTCTCCGTTCGCCATTGGACGATCGGAGCCTGCCGGCTGGGGAAAAGAACCAAGAGTTGGTCACTGCGCCTCAGAGACTGGTCAAGCGGTTGTTCCGCCATCAGGGTCAATTTGCATATTACCCTTTTATTAGATAGGATTACAGCCTTTAACCAAAAACCTTACATTGCCATCAGCAGATTATGAGACTTATCATTGTTCCACATCCTTGCTACCATTTGTTCTTTAGTCTTTTTAAATTTTGCCATTTAAGCAGATGTGAATTAGTATGCTATTGTAATTTTTAACTTGTATTTCTCATTGATAATATTGTGTAGCATTTCATATACTTGTGTTCTATCATCTAGCTTTTATGAAGTGTCTTCTCAAATATTTTGATCATTGTTTCTATCAGCTGGTTTTTCTTTCTTCGTTTCAGGATTTCTTTATATATTCTGTGCATGTGTACTTCGAGAGATAAGTGTTTTGTGAATATTATCCCACTTTGTTGCATGACTTTTAATTTCTTACTGGTGTCTTTTTGTGAGCAGAAAAAAATTTTTTATGAAGTTTATATCCAGCTTTTGCTCTTATGTTTATTTTTAAAAATATATTATTGATTTCAGAGAGGAAGGGAAAGGGAAGAGAGAGATAGAAACATCAATGATGAGAGAGAATCATTGACTGGCTGTCTGCTGCACACCCCCTACTGGGGATCAAGCCTGAAATGCCAGAATGTGCCCATGACCGGAATTGAACCCAGGACCCTTCAGTCTGCAGGTTGACACTCTATCCACTGAGCCAAACCAGCTAGGGCTCTTACGTTTATTCTTTAAAGAGAATCGTGTTATTTCTTTTTCTTGCCTGATTGAATAGAAGTGGTGAGAGTGGGTATCTTGCTTATTTTTTTATCTCAGGAGTAAAGCATTTAGTTTTTCACTATGAAATATGTTGGCTGTGAGTTTTTTCATAGATGCCTTTTTTTCTGGTTGAAGAAGTTCCTCCTATTCCTGGTTTGTTGGGTGTTTTTATTATGAAAGGGTGTTGGTTTGGTGCGATTTTTTATGCATCAATTGAAATGATTATGTGGACTTTTTCCTTTATTTTTTTAATGTGGTGTATTATATTGATTGATATTCATATGCTGGTTAGGGTTAGGGTTAGGGTTAATCACCTTTGCTTTCCTGGGATAAAATCCCACTTGGGGATGGTGCATAACCATTTTATTATTAAGCTGCATTTGTTTTGCTAGTATTTTGTGGGGATATTTACATCTGTGTTCCTAAGGCATAATTAACCTATAGTTTTCTTTTCTGATAGTGTCTTTCTTTGACATTGCTATCAAGGTAATGTTGACCTCAGAGGTTGAGTTGGGAGGTGTTCCTTAATTTTTTGGTAGATTTTGAGAAGGATTAGTATTAATTACTTAAACATTTGGTAAAACTCACTAGTAAAGCCATCTGGTCCTGGGCTTTTCATTGTGGAAAGTTTTATTTATTTTTTAATTACTAATTCAGTCTTTACTTGTTATGAGCCTTTTAGATTTTCTATTTTTTCATGAGTCCAGTTTAGTTGTGTCTTTCTAGAGATTTGTCATTTCATCTAGGTTATCTAATTTGTTGGTGTACAATTGTTCATAATATTTCCTAAAAAATCCCTTTACATCTGTAAGGTTGATATTAATGTCCCTTCTTTCATTTCTGAAATTGAAAGGTTGAGCCTTCTCTCTTTTTTTTTTGGTTAGTCTAACTAAATGTCAAAATTTTGTTGATCTTTTCAGAGAACCAGTTTTTTTTACTTTATTGATTTTTCTGTCATTTTTCTTTTAAATTATGTATTTCTGCTTTTATTTCCTTCCTTCTGCTTGCTTTGGATGATTTCGTTTGCTTCTCTTTGTAGTTTCTTAAAGTAGAAGGTTTTATTATTGATTTGAGGTGGGTGTTGTTGTTTTTTAAACGTAAAGACTTCTGTGTTTACCAATAAATTGCTCTGAGCACTGCTTTCTGGGCATCCCAAAAGTTTTGGTATATTGTGTTTTTGTTTTCATTCATCTTTTTGAAGTATTTTCTAATTCCCATTGTAATTTCTTTAACACAGTAGTTATTTAGGAGTTTGTTGTTTAATTTCTGCCTCTTTGTTAATTTCTCAAATTTTCTTTTTGAGATTTCTAATTTTATTGGAGATACTAGAGGCCTGATGCATGAAATTTGTGCATGAGTAGGCCCTTCCTTCCCCTGGCTGCCAGCACCAGCTTCCCTCTGGCACCCAGGACCTGGGCTTCCCTCGTAGCCCCAACTTCGTCCGGAAGGACATCTGGTTTAATTAGCATATTACACTTTTATTATTATAGATTATACTTATATAAAAGCGTGGAGACAGTATACTTGTATGGTTTCAGTCCTTTTAAATTTATTGAGACTTGGTTTTTGTCCTAACATGTCTCTCCTGGAGAATGTTTTGTGTGTAAATTTAGAATATTTATTTTGCTGTTGTGCTGTGAGTTGTTTTATATATTTCTCTTAGGTCAAGTGAATTGTTCAGGTCTTTCATTTTCTTGTCTAGTTGTTCTATCCATTATTGAAATTGAGGTATTAAAATCTTCAACTCTAGGAGGTAAGTATATATACATATCATAGTGTGTGTGTGTGTATATATATATATATCCTATCTAATAAAGATGGAATATGCTAATTGACCCTCACACCATCGCAGAGATGGCGGTGCCCGAAGCCAATAAAAAGGGTATATGCTAATTGACTGTCCTGCCCACAAAGATGGCAGTGCCCACAGCTAATAAGGAGGGAATATGCTAGTTGACTGCCCCACCCTCAAAGATGGTGGCACCCACAGCCAATAAGGAGGGAATATGCTAATTGACTGCCAAGCCCTCAGGGCTGGCGGCATGTGGCGCGGTATATGCCCACCCCCAGGGGAGTCCGGCTGCTCTATGCGCCTGCCTCTGGAGTCCCCCAGTCCCCTCATCCCCCCAGTGGCCAGGGCCAGCCCGAGGTGCAGGCAAGCCTTGGATGGCAGCTGCCCAGGGCTGCCCAAGGCTCGGATAACCAGGGCCATCTGAGGCTTGTGCTGCCTGCAGTGGGCAGCAGCAGAAGCGTGATGGGGCGTCGCCTTCCCCTGATCGCCTGGTCACCTCCCGCCCCTGAGGGCTCCCGGACTGTTGAGAGAGGGCTGGCCGGGCTGAGGGACAACCCCCTCTCCCCCCGCTCCAGTGCATGAATTTTCATGCACCAGGCCTGTAATATATATATAATGCTAGATCATTCTGCATGGAGAGAATGAAGGTTCTGGGAAAGCTTAGGAGAAAAAGTCCTCTGAATTAAAAAATAGTGGGCATTTGCTGGAAAGCAAACAAGAACATTTAAACAAGGAAGTTATGAATGTGGAGGGTTTTTTCCATTCTGATGGTGAGTTGTAAAAGGTGTGTTTTTAAGTCTGAAGGAGCTAGAGCAGTCAAGCCCTCGTGGAATTTCAAAACTGACTGCTCACACACAGATGAAGAAAACAGTACTTTTCAATCTCACATGGAAGGCTCACCAAGATAGGCCATGTGGTGAGCCGCACAAGTCTTGGTAAGTTTCAAGACTAAAATCTTTTTTTTTTTAAATATATTTTTATTGATTTTTTTACAGAGAGGAAGGGAGAGGGATAGAGAGTTAGAAACATCCATGAGAGAGAAACATCCATCAGCTGCTTCCTGCACACCTCCTACTGGGGATATGACCCCAACAAAGGTACATGCCCTTGACCGGAATTGAACCTGGGACCCTTCAGTCCACAGGCCAACATTCTATCCACCTAGCCAAACTGGTTAGGGCAAGACTAAAATATATTTTTTAATATCTTTTAGAAATTGATTAAAAATAACTCCTTTTAAATTCTTCTATGCATTTGTGGCATGGAAATTTTCCTTTTCTAGGAAGTGCTGAGCTGAAGACAAAAGGAATTAAGACAAATTTATGCACTGTAAACAGAGTTAAGTAAATAATACATGCCTTGAATGATAACTCCCTTTAGAAGTTAACATTGACTCTTTAGGAGAAAAGGCAATATTTATTTCATTTGGGGATAGCAACTTAACTGAGCACCATTTGCCTCTGGCCGGGTGGCTCAGTTGATTGGAATGTTGTCTAATATGCCAAAAGGTTTGAGGGTTCAATTCTTGGTCAGGGCAGGTATAGGCACATACCTGTACCTGCCTTCTATCCTTGGTAGGGGCGTGTACTGAAGACAGCTGATTGATGTTTTTCTCTTTCTCTCTGTGTCTCTCTCTCTAAAAAATCAGTCAAGACATATCCTCGGATGAGGATTAAAAAGTAATTAAGCCCTAATCGGTTTGGCTCAGTGAATAGAGCGTTGGCCTGCGGACTGAAGGGTCCCAGGTTCAATTCCGGTCAAGGGCATGTACCTTGGTTGCGGGCACATCCCCAATAGGGGGTGTGCAGGAGGCAGCTGATCGATGTTTCTCTCCCAGTGATGTTTCTAACTCTCACTCTCCCTTCCTCTCTATAAAAAAAAATCAATGAAATACATATTTAATGACCAAAAACTTCCCCCACCTGGTGAAAGAAATAGACTTACAACTCCAGGAAGTGCACAGAACCCCAAACAAAAGGAATCCAAAGAGAACCACACCAAGACACATCATAATTAAAATGCCAAGAGCAAAAGACAGAGAATATTCAAAGCAGCAAGAGAAAAACAGTTAATTACCTACAAGGGAGCACCCATACAATTGTCAGGTGATTTCTCAACAGAAACTATGCAGGCCAGATGGGAGTGGCAAGAAATATTCAAGGTGAATAGCAAGAACCTACAACCAAGATTACTCTACCCAGCAAAGCTATCATTCAGATTGAAGGTCAGATAAAGAGCTTCACAGATAAGAAAAAACTAAAGGAGTTCAACACCGCCAAACCAGTATTATATGAAATGCTGAAAGGTATTCTTTAAGAAGAGGAAGAAGAAAAAGGTAAAGATAAAAATGATGAACAACAAATAAATGTCTATCAACAAGTGAATCTAAAAATCAAGTAAATAAAAAAAATCTGATGAACAGAATAAACTGGTGAATATAATAGAATCAGGGGCATAGAAAGGGAGTGGACTGACAATTCTCGGGAGGGAAAGGGGTGTGGGAACAGGCTGGACAAAAAGCGTACACCAATGGATAAGGACAGTGGCGGGGAGGTAAGGGCAGAAGGTGGGATGGGAACCTGGTGGAGGGAAGCTGGGGGGGGGGGGGGGGGAGAGGAAAATTGTAATAATCTGAACAATAAAGATTTATTAAATTTTAAAAAATTTTTAATAAAAATAAGTCAGGAAATAAAAAAAGAAAAGAAAAGAGGTGATATTATCTGTGAATAAAGCCATACCTGAGGTCAAAAAAAATAATAATAAAGGAAAAATCTGAATACCATTTGGTGATGGGAAGAAAGAATTATTTGGAAAGATTTTGGAACTTCTGGTGAATCCCTTGAATTTGGGGGATATGGTTTTTTTGTTGTTATTCTTAAAGTAGGTATAGTACAGCATAGCATACTATAGTAGTATAAAGTTTTTATATATATTATAAAGGATTCTAACTTTTATTCTGTAACCATTATGTTGTATTAGTAAAGATACAATTTCTGAAGCTTCCTAATTGGTCAGTGAAGACCCTAACCATTGCCAGGTATTTCTACAGCTTTAGAGTGCTTACAATTTCTACAAATGCATTCACTATTGTGAATAATCCTATTGTTCTCCACTCTTTATATTGTTTTCTAATTCCTTTTTCATTTTGAGTCTCAAAGTGGTAAGATGAGTATATGTATTCTTTATACAGTTTAAAAGACACAGTTGTGACTATTGCTTAACTATGATTAAGGTAGGATTAGAATTCACATCTCTTCATTCCTAGTTTAGTATTCTGTTTTACAGATTTTAATTCAGGGTATATTCTTAACTACTTCTAAGTCTTGGGACAGTTTTGCCACCTGTTTTCTCATGGATAAAATGAGAGAGAGGTCAAGTTGATTGCTTCATATGTTCTTTCTAGTGGGAATTCAATTTTTAAAGTATCATTAAGTAAGGTAAGATTGAATCCTGCAAAATGATTCAACTTCTTGTTACACTTGTATGATTGCTGATGATTAGAATGTGCTAATGGAATTCATTTATTGACTAAGGGTTTTTTCCCACTACAGTTTGAGTTCCAGAGGGCAAAATTTTCCCTATCTTGTTTATTATTTACTAGGTAATTTCCTAGCCCAGTGCCTCAAATGTGGTAGGTGCTCAGGAGAAACTTGATGAATGAATAAATGAATGGTAAAATGAATGATAATGTTGGCATGGGTGGAGGCAGCATAGTGCTGTAGAGAGCATGCACACTGTGGTGTTTAATCACAGGATATAATTTCAGAAGATGGGAATGTTACTTGGGATCATGTATACTATAAAATTCAGTCACATAAAATGTTAATTTCTTCATTCCCTTAGAAACCTGGACTTTTTTTAACCAAGAGGTTTTTATTATATAAACTGGGAAACTATGGGTATGTTAGATTAAGTTTTTAATAACCCTTGTTATTTTTCTCTTACAGTTTTACATGTGGCACCCATAAAAAATGAGGCTGAGAACACGAAAAGCTTCTCAGCAGTCCAATCCAATCCAAACACAGCGCACTGCCAGAGCAAAGAGGAAATATTCAGAAGTTGATGATAGCCTACCTGTAGGAGGAGAAAAACCACCGAAGAATGAAACCGGCTTGTTGTCTTCGATTAAAAAATTCATTAAAGGAAGCACACCCAAGGTAATGGTTTTATCTTGTACTTACATCATTAAAATTAAAGTTTAGTTTGTTTATTTTCAAGCATGTAAGACGAGAAATCTAATATTGCTAGAGCCCACTTAAGAGTATTAACATTTGGTGTTATTTTAAAAGTATTAACATACAAAATATTTAATGGCTGTTTAAGAAAACATTATTTATTTTACTTAACTGATCTGCTTAATCTTCTGGGGTGTTTTTTTTTTTTCTTCCAGCATAGTATTATAGGAAGTAAAAAATATTTATTTCTTTTACTTGAATTTTTTCTTTTACTCACATTGTTTTTCATTTCAAAGGAAAGGTAAAATTTCTCAATATTATTAATACATTGTCTGCTTAGGGAGATGATTTATCTGTATTCTAACATTTGCCAATGAAAATGTATTATTTCATTAAGGAGAAAACAAAGTGATTAAAGAAAGAATGGATGCTGACCAGTAGACAGATGCTCCAAATTCATACTCTAGACTAGTGGTCGGCAAACTCATTGGTCAACAGAGCCAAATATCAACAGTATGACAATTGAAATTTCTTTTGAGAGCCACATTTTTTTAAACTTAAACTTCTTCCAACGCCACTTCTTCAAAATAGACTCGCCCAGGCCATGGTATTTTGTGGAAGGAGCCACACTCAAGGGGCCAAAGACCGCATGTGTTTTGCGAGCCACGGTTTGCCAACCACTGCTCTAGACCAACTTGAGTGACCTGAGGAAATCATTTACCCCTCTGAGCCTTAGGAAGACTGTAAAATTGGACTAATATTAACTGTTTTGTCTGCCTCAGTTGTTTTCAGATCAGATAGCAAATAGGTGGAAAGTAGTTTTAAAAAATTTTAACATGCTCTATAAATGGAAGGTATTATTAACCTACGTTGTCTGTAGATTGTATCACTGTTTACTACTCTCGTGTTCTTTTCTTGGGATTATTATGATACATTTTTATTATAAGTTTATTACTTTGATAATTAGTAAAAGAAATCACTGCTTCTTTTTCATAGGGGTAGATTTTGTTGTCATATCACTAAAAAGCTTAATTACTGTGAACCATTGGCCAAGATTTAGAAGTATTCTCTTTATAGAGTTTTTATGGTTTAATCTTAATTTGTTTTTCTAATATTAGTAAAATTTTTCTGTTAATTCTAAATAGAATTTTTTAAGTTTCTTTGAGCTGATTTCTATAAAATCAGAAGTAATATATTATTATAGTACTAGAGGCCTGGTGCACAAAATTCATGCACTTGGGGAGGGTCCCTCAGCCTGGCCTGTGCCCTCTCGCAGTCCAGGAGCCCTGGCGGGGATGTCCTACTGATGGCTTAGTGGGCCTAAGCCGTCAGTCGGACATCCTTAGCACAGCTGCAGAGGCAGGTTGCTGTGCTCGCCAGCTGTGAGCCTGGCTTCTGGCTGAGCGGCACTCCCCCTATGGCAGCACACTGACCACCAGGGGCCAGCTCCTGTGTTGAGTGTCTGCCCCTGATGGTCAGCGCACATCATAGTGACCGCTCATTCCACCATTTGGTCATTTGCAAATTAGCCTTTTATTATGTAGGATAGGCTGTAGATGAGGCCCCTAGAACCATAAGAAATGCAAAAAATTCACTATTTACTCATTCTCGATTTGTGCCCCCATTTGAAATCAAATTGCCCCCCACCACCCCCCCGTGGGGCATGTGCTGCACCTTGGGAACCAGTGGGCTTGACACTTTTCCTTTCAGAGCTTCATTTCTGAATATATATGCATATACCATGGGAATTGTAATCTCTTCTCTGCCTACCTCACTGGGTTGTCATGAGGAGGTTCTGAGCTAATAAACCTAGAAATGTTTCAGCAAGTAAGTGATGTCTAAACGGGAAGGGATTGTTATTTTTAAGCTCATGGGTACCCTCGCAGGTAGCAGGTGCTGATTAGGGGAGGAGGGCATGATTGCTTCCTGGGACTGTAGCTATGGAAGCTTTGCAGAGGGTTCTGCAGGCCTCAGAGGGGCGGGCTCTGGCCAGCAGCCCTGTAACAGTGGTTGTCCCTGGACTCGCTGGCTGGGGGCAGGGCGTTAGGGAGTCGCTAGGGAGATGGCGAGGCCGAAGGGGGAGTAATTGTCAAACCTTCCCGCTTGGCGCCATTCTTTAAATTGTACGTGGCTGTTTGGCAGCTTTATCTGCTCAGGGTGGGGCTCCAATCTCTTGGAGTGGGGTGGGGGCCGGGCCAGGGCGGAGCCAGGTGGGCTAGGAGGGCAGGTTTAGCCATGCTCCCAGTGAGGTTAAGTGAGCTTCCTCTGTGGAGATGGCACTGCTGCTGCTGGGGGGGAAGGGTCTGACCCTGGGGGGCCGCTCAGGCCTGCCTCCACCTGGGTCTGGAGTTGTAGGGAAGAGAGGCATGCCCGGCCCCAGCAGAGGGGGCCCAGCAGCAGCAGGCTGCAGGCCCCACGTCCCTCGGGGGCGCTGACGGGTGGTCCCCGGCACATGCCCCACGGGGGGGTGGTGGGGGGCAATTTGATTTCAAATGGGGGCATACTATTACTGTGGGCACCCCTGGCGGGAGAAGAGATTGGGAGTCGGAGGTGCGGGCTGCAGCTACCCCCGAGGCTGCATCTTCTCCCCGTCTGGTCAGCCTCCCCGTCCCCCTGGGGGTGCGGGGGCTGGGGTAGGGTGTCCCTGTAGGGGGATTGGAAGAGCTCCCTGTGGCTGCTTCCTCTTCCTTTGCAGTCCTGGCTCCTGTCAGGAAGTCTCCTCAGACCCCCAGGAACTTGGCTCCAGCTGCCTGCCCCCTGCTGCGCGCATATCAATATGCAAACTGGTTGTTACGAGGACACCATCATGGACAAATTAGCATATTACCTCTTTATATGTATAGATAACAAAGATCAAATTCCTTCCAGAAACATGATTTCCTGAATCTATAAATTCCTAATGGGTTGTCATCATTTCTCTTGTTGAGAATGTTACTATTTGTCAGTTCATTCTCTGAACAACTTTAAATATTATAAAGTTCTTCATCTTAAGGAAAATATATCTACCCTTTACTTTCTTATATGTTCTTTTCCTCATGTGCAAGTGCAAACCCTCAGTCACTATTTAAGCTAAATATTTCTGGTTTTCATTATATGACAGTATGTAATACAGATAACCATCTTGGTCACACTTTCCTGTTGGTCACAAAAGGTAACAACCAGAGTGAAGATAGGTTTTTCTTACGTCTTCTGACTTGTGTTCATTTTTACTTCCTTTGAACTGGGGATTTTATTAATCTGGCATTATGTTATATCATATATTGTATCATCTTTTTTTTCTCTCTCCTTTAATGGTTAGATTTTTGCCTATGTCAGCTAAAATAGTCAAGATTTTGGTGTTGAGTTTCTTTTTTCCTTTTTTCCAAACTAACATCTAGGATTTTTTTTAATTAATGCCTTAATAGTATAGGGCCATGGGAAATCAGTTTGCAGACTAGTGTCTTCATTAATAATTTGGGGCAGTTTTTCCTACAGATTTATTTAATTGTACTGTCATTATATTTCTTTATTATATTCTATAAGATTATTATGAAAATTAGTATTTGAATGCCTTGCTGAAATCAAGGTACACTGTTTGTGAGTGTGTGTTTTTCCCCCAGTTTACTAACCCAATGTTAGAAATAAATTAAAAGATGAACTTATAGCGGCTTCTAACTGTTATTTCTAACGAACTTATAGTGGCTTCTAACTGTTATTTCTCTCTTATGTACATTGTCATTATACTATCTTCTTGATAATATATTCTAAAATTTTATTTATTTTCTAATTTTACTGAGTATACAGAGCTTGCCTATGTTCAGTGTCTTAATACAGCATCATTTTTACCCCCAAAATTTGGTTAAGGGTTGGTAGCTAATGTTTATTGAGTATCTATTAGGTGCTTTGTATCCAGTATCTCCGTAATCCGTAAACCATCTTCTGTCATTTTATAGAAGAGAAAAAGTGAATTTAGGTAACTTGTACAATGTCAATAATAGAAACAACAATTGTAATAAATAGTTTGCCCATGATTAAAAATAACAAGAACAAATAAATAGTAATTGAGCAGTTACTATGTGCTATGCACTATTCTCAGTGCTTTAAGTGTAATGACTTCTTTAAGCCATTACACTGTATTACAGATGAGGAAACAGAGGCACAGGGAGGTTAAATAGCTTGTGCAGGGTTACTTAGCTTTAAGTGGCAACAATGGAATTGAAACCCAGGTACTGGTTTCAGAACCTACACTCTTGACCACTATACAATATTTCCTCTCCAATAAGTGACAGGGCTGAAATTTAAATCCAGATACATTTGACTTTAATAGCTGTGCTCGTCCTCCTATATCATTCTGTCCCAAAGTGGCTAGATAGTGTCTTTATAGCATTTCCTATCTTAGTAGGGATTAACAATTATTCTTGATGAAAGTAATTAAGGGTTGAGTCTTCCTGTGCCACCCACTTTGTCATTTATTTATATTCTATCATTGGCTCAAAGCTTGAAGCTTATTCTTTTTATAGGAATTATTTTTTCTCCCCTAGTATTTTTTGCATATATTATTACCCTCTGTCTTTAGTATTTCTGACTGGATGGTAGGCTACTTTCCACAAGTGTCATTTTTAGAACCAAGTTAATTAGACAACAGCCTATGACTTCTTTTGGTACCTTTCCTTTTTTTCTTCTGATAATTTTGATTTTCCGTTCATCAGCTAGTGGACATTTGGGTTGTTTCCACATTTTGGTTATTATGAAAAATAACTGCTGTGAACACTCACATACAAGTTTTTTGTTGTGTGTGTGTGTGTTTGTGTGTGTGTGTGTGTGTGTGTGTGTGTGTGTGTGTATATATATATATATTTTTATTGATTTCAGAAAGGAAGGGAGAGTGGGGGGAGAGAGAGAAACATCAGTGATGAGAGAATCATTGATCGGCTGCCTCCTTCATGTCCCCTACAGGGGATTGAGCCCACAACCCAGACATGTGCTCTTGACTGGAATCAACCCTGGGACCCTTCAGTCTGCAGGCCGACTCTCTATCCACTGAGCCAAACCAGCCAGGGCCACATACAAGTTTTTATGTAGCTATCCAGTTTCATTCATCTGAGTGTATACCTAGAAAGGAATTGCTGGGTTATATGATAACTCTGTGTTTAGTTTCTTAAGGAACTGCAGGTTGTTTTCCAAAGTGGATCTGCCATTTTACAGTCCCACCAGATAATATGGGGGTTCCAGTTTCTCTACATCCTCACCAACACTTGTTATCATCTATCTTTTTAATTTTAACCATCCTGGTGTGTGTGATATGGCAGTTCATTGTGGTTTTGATATACATTGTCCTAATTATTAATGACATTGAGCATCTTTTCATGAACTTTGGTCAATTGTACGTCTTCTTTGGAAAAATGTCTTTTAAGCCCATTTTTTAATTGTGTTATTTTTGTTTTTATTATTGAATTGCAAGAGTTCCTAATACATTTTTGGATACAAGTCTCTTATTCAATATATGATTTGCAAATATTTTCTTCTGTGAACTCCTTTGAAGAACAAGTCTAAAATTTTTTTTTAATCTATTTTATTGATTTTTTTATAGAGAGGAAGGGGGAGAGAGAGAGAGAGTTAGAAACATCGATGAGAGAGAAACATCGACCAGCTGCCTCCTGCACGCCCCCCACTGGGGATGTGCCCGCAACCCAGGTACATGCCCTTGACCGGAATCGATTTGTGCTAAAGTGGTAGTAATTTATATCCATCATTGCTTTTGCACAATTAGCGCAAATGTCAGCACAAGTTATTCCAGGATAAACCAAGATGCAAAAAAGTATTCACCACTTATGTTTGTTACCATTCAGTCACAGTAAAGACCTTTGATAATCAAAGAAGATTTTTTGATGATTACTTGATGCTGGTACCAGATATAGTCAAAACAAAAAGTCCAGCCACATCTGTAAGCCAAGTACTGCAGACAAGTTTTGTATTTGCAGATAAGTGTTTAATTCAGTTAGTTACTTTAGCCTTGGCAGGTGGAAGTGCCTGTTTCTTTCATTGACTTTTTATCCAGTAGGCTTTCAGTATTGTTTGCTATGCTGTAAGAGTTTATAAGTTTCTCAGATATTGTGTATACTTTCTCAACTGATGCAATATAATAACTTACTCTTTAAAATACATCACTGGTATTTTTATTTTGAAAAGCTATAATAATTTTTGGCTTTTAAAGAACTCATCGTGTATATTTTTAAAATAGTAAATTCCTTTTTTAAAAAATGCTGAATGATCTCAAATGACAGTGCAGCTGAATTGGCACCATAATTCAGTTTGAACATGTTCTATTACATAAGACACAACAAAACAACTTAATATTTATGCAGCCAAAGGGCAATAGGTTTATCGTATTTTCATTTGTAATTTACAGTTTCATCCAGTTTCTTTGGAGTAGATTTTCTTTTGTGCGTAAGAGAATTCAAATATATCAGTTTTTCATTTCATCCATGTAGCAATGGATTAAAATCACAAATCATCTGATTCCCTTAAAAAATTTTTTTTTGAAGTTGATTTTAGAGAGAGAGAAGTGAGATGGAGGGAGGGAAGGAGAGAGAGAGAGAGAGAGAGAGAAACATCAGTGTGATAGAGAAACATCGATTGGTTCCTTCCCCTACGTGTCCCAACCTGGGATCCATCCCTCAACCTCTTGGTGTTTGGGTTGATGTTCTAGCTAACTGAGCTACACTGACCAGGGCTAATCTCCCTTTTTTTAATTCAAGGATCTATTTTTATTTATAAAGTTATAAATTTTATTTTAAAATAGTATAAATCCTAAAATAACTGTTTAAATTAAAAAATTTTTAAAGTAAATTTTATATTACAAAGCAAAACCAAGAGTACTTTTATTGTGTTTCTACATATATAGGAAAACAGACGTCAGGATAATAATTTACTGCATCATAATGAGTCTATAGAGATTATAGAAGGTATATAGATTATATTGAAGATAGCTAGTAAGAGCACAGTAGAAGTAATGAACACAAAGATCTTTTATATTTAATGTTCATTCCTTGCTGTAGTTTTAGGATTCCATTTGGTATTATTTATTTTATGCCTAAAGAACTTCATTTTATGTTTTGAATTCTGTCAAATTTTCTGACCCAAGAGTGTCTTTAAATTGAGCAATTAGAAAAACATATGTCTCTTAACCAATTTTTTAAAAGTTTATTTTCTTTTATCTTTATTTTTTCAATTATACTTAACATTCATTATTTATATTAGTTTCATGTAAACAGCATAATAGTTAGATATCCTCTCTAATAAAAGAGTAATATGCAAATTGACCATCACTCCAACACACAAGATGGCTGCCCCCATGTGGACACAAGATGGCCAGCAGGGGAGGGCAGTTGGGGGGGACCCAGGCCAGCAGGGAAGGGCAGTTGTGGGTGATCAAGCCTGCAGGGAAGGGCAGTTGATGGGGACCAGGCCAGCAGGGGAGGGCAGTTAGGGTCAATCAGGCAGGCAGGCAGGCAAGCATTTGGGAGCCAGCAGTCCTGGATTGTGAGAGGGATGTCCGACTGCCATTTAGGGATAGGGCCTAAACGGGCAGTTGGACATCCCTCGAGGAGTCCCAGATTGGAGAGGGTGCAGGCTGGGCTGAGGGACACACACCCCCGTGCACAAATTTTATGCACTGGGCCTCTAGTATATATATAATTAATGAAGTGATTCCTTGGTTGTTAAGTCTAGTACACACTGCCACCATACATAATTATTAGAGTTTTATAGTTATACATTCTGAGCCTGTAGTCATTACATAATATCTTTTAGTCCTTATTTGTCTTTGTTATATAGGTTATACAGGGTGGAACAAAAGTAGGTTTATAGTTGTATGTATGGAAAATAACAAAAGTAAACTGTGTTTTGCATACTCACAATTGTAAACCTGCTTTTGCCCCACCCTGTACATACACCCTGTACATATGTTCGGTATGTTAAATGCTTATCTTCAGTCCTCATATCATTGTCTGTAGTTATTTTTATTTAAAGCTGACTTCTAGTAGATGTCACAGAAAGCATTTATAGAACAATATTCTAATTTATTGCACGTTGCTAATGGTACCCTTTATGCTTGAAAATCTGTTTTGCTGCATGTAAAATCTTTGATTTGCGCCCAAGCGGTGTAGCTCAATGGTTGAGCATAGACCCATGAACCAGGAGGTCACGGATGGATTCCTGGTCAGGGCATGTGCAGGCTCAGTCCCCAGTAGGGGATGTCCAGGAGGCAGCCAATTAATGATTCTCATCATTGATGTTTCTCTCTCTCTCTCTCTCCTTCTCCCTTTCTCTCTTTGAAATCAATTTAAAAAAATCTTTTGGCTCGCATTTTCTCCTCTTGATTATATTAAATGTTATTCAATATTTTTCTGGCATAAAAGCATATTGCTGTCAGAGTTTGATAATCTAATATTCCTTTTATAAATTGATTTTGCCTTGTTCTCCAATTGATTTTTTTTTCTTTAAATTCTATTAAGTTTAATATGTATATTGGTATTTGTTTTTCTGGTTGATAGTTTTGGTAAAAAAAAGAATGCTTTTTCAGTAAGTAGTTTCAAATCTTTTATTTGAGGAAAATTTTATGTGTTCTTTTGCTGTGCTTTTGCTTAGGTTTCTTTCTTCAAGGACTACTATTTTTGCTGTTGGATCTTCTTTGTCTGTCTTGCAATATTTGTCATATTTTGATGTCTTAAGTTTTTTTTGTTTCTCTATGTCAGTGGTTCAGTGGTTGAGTGTTGAACTATGAACCAGGAGGTCATGCTTCAATTCCCCATAGGGGCACATGCCCAAGTTGTAGGCTCGATTCCCTGTAGGGGGCATGCAGGAGGCAGCCAATCAATGATTCTTTCTCATCATTGATGTTTCTATCTCTCTCTTCCTTTCCCTTATAAACAATATATTAAAAAAAAATACAGGGGAGAGGTCAATGGGGGGGGGGGGGGAAGGAGACATATGTACTACTATTTGTAATACTTCAAACAAACAAACAAAAAATAGTGATTACTTTTTGAGTTTTCCTGTCACTGTATCCCTACCCCCGTGTATGTGGAACTTCTTTCCATTTTATCTCTTGTGCCTTTCTCACTCAATTTTTATTACATTCCCAGCAGTTTTCCCTTCTTGTGGAGCCCTATTCTAGTTGGTCAATTTCAAGAGTTCATAAAATCTAAACTGCTCCTATTTTGCTCTTACCTTGGACCCCTTTACTATTGGATTGGGCAGCAATCCCCTCTCCTATTTTTATCTCTTATCATCAAATTAGCCTGCCATGCTTTCCATTGAATACCTGCCTCTTAGCTATTTTGGGCTTCTCCTGTTCTCAGATGTGTCATACACCTTGTTGCATGTTTTAGCTTTCTTCTTCACTGGTGTATATGGACACTCGGGTTTGTGGCTGTTGGTTTGTCCTCATCTACATGGAGTTTGGGGAAATACCTTGTCTCCTGGTTTTGTTTTAAATTTTTCCTTGGGTTTTGGTTGCCTCTCTAGTTCGTATTTCCGTTGGGATTCAGCGTTTTAAGAACACCACCCTTACAAGATTTTCCCCTTCAAAGACTATCTTAGAGACAACTTTGAAAAATACAAATTCCAGAGAAGACACAGTAGGGTTATCACATTTATTAAAACAACTGTACAGTAATGTGGAATTGTTGTTTTTCATATTTCCTCTTCTAAAAAATCATACCATGTCCAAAAATGTCCCCAAAATATAGTTGAATATTTAAGAAAGACTAGGATTGGGTGACTAATTGTCTTTCAGATTTGGACAATGGATTGTCTCAGAATAGTGCCATCATCAGACATTTGAATATATTATTCTGAAGAATAGGATTTTATTATCAACTAGAGGCCCGGTGCACAAAATTTGTGCACGAGGCGGGGGTCCCCTCAACCCAGCCTGCGCCCTCTCCAATCCGGGACCCCTTGGGGGACATCCAATTGTCGGCAGCTGGACATCCCTCTCACAATCCAGGACCACTGACTCCTAACTGCTCATCTGCCTGCTTGCCTGATCACCCCTAACTGTGTATCCTCCTGGCCTGATCACCCCCAACTGCCCCCCCTGACGGCCTAGTCACCCCCAAATGCCCACCACCCGCTGGCCTGGTTGCCCCTAACAGCCCTTTCCCCTCCCCCCCCAGCCAGCCTGGTTGCCCCTTACTGCTCCTCCCCCACTGCCGGCCTGGTTGCCCCTTACTGCCCCCCCTGCTGGCCTAGTTGCCCCAAACAGCTCCCCCTCTGGGCCTGGTCACCCCACGCAGCCTATTATTCGGTTGTTTAGTCGCCCCTCACTAACCACCCTGCTGGCCTGGTCACCACATGCAGCCTGCTGCTCGGTCGTTTGGTCGCCCCTCACTAACCCCTCTGCAGCCTGATTGCCCCTTACTGTCCCCCTGCTGGCCTGATCGCCCCCAACTGCCCCCCTCCACCGGCCTGGTCGCCCCTAACTGCCCTCCCTCTGGCCTGGTTGCCCCTTACTGCCCCATCTGTGGGCCTGGTTGCCCCACGCAGCCTGTTGTTCGATCGATTGGACCCCCTCACTAACCCCCCTGCCGGCCTGGTCACCCCATGCAGCCTGCTGCTCGGTTGTCTGGTCACCCCTCACCCCCCTGCTGGCCTGGTCACCCCACGGAGCCTGCTGCTCGGTCATCTGGTCACCTCTTGCTAACCTCCCTGCCGGCCTGGTCGCCCCACGCAGCCTATTCGGTTGTCTGTTTGGTTGCGATGGTCGCTTAGGCTTTTATATATATATATATAGATGGTTGCAGAACCTTGATCTTAATAGCTTCTGATTCTTTTTCCTCTTGAGAGATGTATGTTAAAGTATTTGAATGTATTCTCAATTGACCATAGTATAGTCTGCTCTACTATGTGGTACCTCCACAATATCAGTTAATGTATACAGTGTTGGTAAATAGAATAGTGTTATTATAACACTAGAGGCCCAGCTCACGATTTAATCATGCACATGTAGGGTCCCCTGGGCCTAGCCTGCCCACCACCACCCCCTCGCCTCCCCCCTCCCCTGCCTTCCCAACCCCTCGGAGGCTCTCAGTCTTTTGAGCTACGTTCTGAAGCCCAAACCTCACAACCGGGTGAAGGCGGGGAGAGCCACCTGACACTCATCAGGAAACTGAAGTCCGAGGCTGTGTGTGACCGGCCCGTGGTCTCCCAGAATAAGTTTTCCCTGAGTTCAGCCTGCACTCCATGACCCCAAAGTCTGCAAAAGGTAGGGACTCAGAAGCCTCTTTATATATTTTTCAGAACCCCCTTTAAAATCTGGAATCATTTGAGTCTCCCTCTCCTCCAAACCTGGAGGATGTAGCACTGGCATTTCCTTACCGATGCAACCAGCTCTGCTTGCAGCTCTGCTCTGCGTTCCTTCCCATGGAGCCTGTCCTATTCCCTCTGCGCCAAGTGCCCAGGTCCCTCTAATACCTGACGTCAAGGGCCTAGTCTGCCTCCTCATTGGCTGGTGTGAGGGCATCACGGAGTGATGGTGTGAAGACCATCAAGGCTTTTATTTATAGGACTAGAGGCCCGGTGCACGAAATGTGTGCACAGGGGGAGGGGGTCCCTCAGCCCAGCCTGCACCATCTCCAATCCTGGAACCCTTGGGGGATGTCTGACTGCGTTTCACAATCTGGGATCACTGCTTCCTAACTGCTTGCCTGCCTTCCTGCATGGTCACCCCTAACTGCTCCCCTACCAGCCTGATCGCCCCTAACCACCTCTGCCTCATCCCACACCTAGGACCCAGGATTCCCTTCTCCAGCCAGTCATAGGCACCCGGGACCCGGGCTTTCCTCCCTCTGGCTGGCCACAGGCACCCAGCACCCAGGATCCAGGCCAGCTTTGCCAGGCTGGCCGCAGCCACAGGGGACCATGGGCATGCGGATCATCCCTTTCCTGGGATGCAGGTGCAGCCGCTGGCTTCCGGAACCGCGGGGACTGTGGGGCGTGCAGATTGTCCCTCTCATGGGATGCATGCGCAGGTGCAGCCACTGGCGCCTGGGACCACGCAACGGGCGGCTTGTTCCTCTCCCGGGCCGCAGCCTGGCTGGTCCCCATTCCTCACTTTCCAGTGTTGAGTGTCTGAGACGTTACAGAGTGAGGGTGTGACAACCATTTGCATATTAGCTCTTTATTATATAGGATATAGGATAGGATGGGTGACATGTTGTTGTATATGTTGTTTTTCCTAAACTGGACAGGGTGATCCTGAATAACGGGAGTGGAACTTTTTAAAAAATATATATTTGTATTGATTTTTTTTTTACAGAGAGGCAGTGGGAGGGATAGAGAGTTAGAAACATCAATGAGAGAGAAACATTGATCAGCTGCCTCCTGCACACCCCCTACTGGGGATGTGCCCGCAACCAAGGTACATGCTCTTGACCGGAATCGAACTGGGATCCTTTAGTCTGCATGCTGACGCTCTATCCACTGAGCCAAACCGGTTAGGACAATGGGAGTGGAATTTTATACTTTATCAGGAAAATTAAAAAATTCAAGTTAAACTGTCAGATACAGATTTTGGCGCCCTCCTGGAAAGGTACAGCCTAATCTAGCAGCGATTCTTATGTGGCAGGATACATTTCCATTTGTGTCTATCTTAGCAGCCCTACTGTCTTAAAGCTTCACTTATTCGCTCCGATAAGCCTTTGTTTCTACTTTTCTGTTTTTAATACCTTTTATTAAGCCTTCAGGTAGCATTTCAGCTTCTCTTAGCTGCCTGTCTGGGTTGTCCAAATTATCTCTGGAGGTCCCAGTCATTGTTTTTGTTAATGCTGTGGTTATGGAGTTTCAGGGGCATTGACTAATTTACCCCAATATAACTCTCTCTGCCCTCTTGGACCTATTTCCCCCCCACATAAGCTTTGATATTTTTAGTGTTACAGAATGCAAGGTTTTCAGAAATACAGGAATTTATGTTAATATCAGATATACTAAGAGACTTCCTTAAGAGGATGCTGGAGCTTAGTTGTGGCTTTGTGGCATTATGTATTTGTGTTCTTAAAGGACTTTATAAAGGGACCCCTATATTTTCTGGTAATGGAGATCCCATGTTTGTGATATGATGTGAGGCATCCTGCTCATTTTAAAATGCAGAGGAATGATAAACAGAAAGAATATGAGGAATTTTGTTGTGAATCAAGGAGGCATTGTTTTGTGCTATACAGTATTCCCCCTTTTTCACAGAGGATACTTTTCCAAGACCCTCAATGGATGCCTGAAACTGCTAATAGAACCAAACCATATGTATACTATGATTTTTCCTATATATACATAACCTATGATAAAGCTTAATTTTTAAATAATGCACAGTACAGGATTAAAAATAATAATTAACAATAAAATAGAACAACTATAACTATACATATAAAAGGCTAATATGCAAAGTGTCCCCTTGAGAGTTCAATCATTCGCTATGTATGATGTGCGCTCACCACCAGGGTTGGTGCGGAACATGGCAAGCAACCAGCGGCAGTGGTGGGGTGCTGAGGGAGCAAGGCAAGGAAAAGCGGGGAGGTGGGGAACCTGATTGGCCCTGATTGCTGGCCAGGGCTAGGGATCCTACCCATGCATGAATTTTGTGCACCTGGCCTCTAGTATCCTATCTAATAAAGAGGGAATATGCTATTTGACCCTCATGCCATTGCAAAGATGGTGGCACCCACAGCCAATAAGGAGGGAATATGCTAATTGACTGCCCCACCTTTAAAGATGGCGGCACCCACAGCCAATATGGAGGGAATATGCTAATTGACTTCCACACTCTCAAAGATGGCGTCACCCAGTCCTCTCAGCCCTGCCGGGGCCTTGCCACGCACTTGCCTCTGGAGTCCCCCAGTCCCCTCAGCCCCCAGCTGCCCAGGGCCAGCATGAGGCACGGGCAAGCCTTGGATGCAGCCGCCCATGGCTGCCCGAGGCTCAGGTAACCAAGGCCGGCTAAGGCTTGCGCTGCCAGCAGTGGCAGCAGCAGAGGTGTGATGGGGGCATCGCCTTCCCCTGATAGCCAGGTTGTCTCCCGCCACTGAGAGCTCCTGGACTGTGAGGGGGCGGGGCAGGCCGGGCAAAGGACCCCCCCCCCCTCTAGTGCATGAATTTTCATGCACCTGGCCTCTAGTACTATAATAAAAGTTATATGAATTTGGTGTCTGTCTCAAACTGTTTTATTGTACTGTGCTTACCCTTGTGATGTGAGATGAAACAGTGCCTGTGTGATATGATGAAGTGAGGTGAATGACATTGACATGGTGACGTAGTATTAGGCTACTATAAGGGTTATTTGAACAAAAGCACTGACAGTTAATGTGATAACTGAGACAGCTATTAAGTGATTAACAGATGGGTGGGTAGCATATACAGTGCAGATATGCTAGACAAAGGGATAATTCATGTCCCAGGTAGGATAGAGCCGGGTGGCATGAGATTTCATCACACTGCTCAGAGTGCATTTTATGGATTTTTTTCATTTAATATTTTTGGATTGCAGGTAACTGAAACTGCAGAAAGCAAAACCATGGGGCAAGGGAGTGGTGGTTGGGGGGGCCACCTGGTAGCTACTGTAATGACGTTTTTTAAAAAATACATTTTATTGATTTTTTTTACAGAGAGGAAGGGAGAGAGATAGTCAGAAACATCGATGAGAGAGAAATATCAATCAGCTGCCTCCTGCACACCTCCTACTGGGGATGTGTCCGCATCCAAGGTACATGTGCTTGACCGGAATCAAACCTGGGACCCTTCAGTCTGCAGGCTGACGCTCTATCCACTGAGCCAAACTGGTCAGGGCTGTGATGACATTGTTTTAATGGAACTATGTAACATTAGAGAAGCTACTCAGTAAAAGTAAAATTCTTTATTTGTTTTTGTTAATACCCTGGAATTTTATTTATTTGTTTGTTTAATCCTGACCTGAGGAATGAGGATATTTTTCCCATTGATTTTTAGAGAGAGTGAAATGGAGGGGGTGAAGGGTGGAGAAATATCAGTGTGAGAGAGACACATCGATTGGTTGCCTTCCCCTCTCGCCCTAAACAGGGCTGGGGATTGAACCTGTAACCAAGGTATGTGCCTTTGACGGGGAATTGAATCCCCGACCCACCCTTTGGTCCGAAGGACGATGCTCTAACCACTGATCCAAACCAACCGGGGCTAAAAATGTTTCGTAGAATGGTATTTGCAGTATTATCTTTTTTCTATTTTGATCCAAATATGGAATTGTAATTTTGTCCATTTAAAATAAATACCAGGGTTTGTTTAAGAAATAATAGAAAAATTTTCAACTTCCAGAAAATGCATAGTAGTATATTATTTGCTGTGGTATAAAAGCACTCAATAACAAAAAAGTAGAGAAATTATTAGTTAAATAAGAATGTTGATTATACATATACATTATACCTAATATAGACTTAAAAGTCTAGTCCTTATCAAAAGATTTCAGGTAGTCTCATTAAAAACAGCAAGGAATTACAGGCCAGTATTATAGTAATGTAAGAATATCATTCATGTGGCAGATGACATTAGAAAAAAACTTACAAATGAGAAAAATAAATCAGGCTATTGCTTGGAATATACTTTAGTTAATAATACTCTAAGTATAGACTGGTCATATATGGATTTGCCCCATATAAGGAAATGAATAGAGAACTTTGTTGTGGAATAGACTCCTTAGTGTTAATTTGGGCATTTAAAGAATTGAGATTATCCTTGGGGGATGTGGCATTGGCAGGCCCTGTTTTTTTGTTGTTGTCATTTTTGGTGTCAGCAAATTCCATTAAATGACCTCTGTTCTTTTAGGCAGTTCTAGGAATATGGGAAAATTGCTAAAAATTCAGAGCACATTGTACAATTCAGTATTTCAATAGCATGGAAATTTAGTGGACCCTGGGGAAAGGATCTGAATTATGAGCATGCTGTAATTATATTTGCGTATTATAATTACATTAATACTCTTATGACACTCAAATTTTTCTTGTGTTTTCTACCAAACATTAGGTAATTCTGTTTTGTTTCTCCTGGATTTGAAAAATGGGAAAATCTATCATACCATATATTTTCCTCTTTTAAGGGTATAATTGACATAACTATGTTAGTTTTAGGTCTGTGCAATGCAATGATTTGTTATATGTATGTATTGTGAAATGATCATCACAGTAAATTTAGTTAACATCCATTACCATAAATAATTCCAGGGGTTTTATTTCTTATAAGAACTTTAAAGATTTATTCTTTTAGCAACTTTCAAATATGCAATACAGTATTATTATTAACTATATCCACCATGCTGTATATTACATCCCCATGGCTTATTTATTTTATTACTGGAATTTTGTACCTCTTGACTTCCTTCACTCATTCCCCCCTCCACTCCATCCTCACCTCTGATAACCATCAATCTGTTCTCTGTATCTATGAACTAGGTTTTGTTTTTAAATTTTACATTCCACATATAAGTGAGGGCATACAGTATTTGTCTGCCTCTTTCTGGCTTATTTTATTTCACTTAGTATAATGCCCTCAAAGTCCACCCATGTTTTTGCAAATGGTAAGATTTTATTATTTTTTTATGGCTGAATAATATTGCATTGCATATATATAACACAATTTCTTTATTCATCAATGAACCACTTAGATTGTTTCCATTTGTGGGCTATTGTAAATAATGCTGCAGTGAACATGATTGGGGTGCATATCATTTTAAAAGTGTAACCTATAAGGCTGAGTGACTATTCAATGAATGTTTTTCCTTTTATATCTTAAGGAAGAGAGAGAAAATCCTTCGAAACGGAGTAGAATTGAACGTGATATAGATAATAATCTGATCACATCAACACCAAGAGCAGGAGGAAAACTTAACAAACAGATATCTCGAGTAAGACGGAAAAGTCAAGTAAATGGAGGTTTGTTAATATTTAGATAATTGCTTTATTAGGTACAGAGAGAGATCTGACCCAACATGTTCCTTTTTTGTTTTAAAAAAATCTACTTTAACAATTTCTGCCTAGTTTTTGTAATCTCCTTTGTATTATATATTAGTAGCTTGAAGTGAAATGAAAATTTACCTTCTTATAAATCTACTTTGCTGAATTAAAATGACAAGGGCAGAGCAACTAGTTTTATACTGTTTATCATGAAAATGTATATGGAGCAACATTTTTTACTTCTAATAAATTCATTTCTTAAAGCAATAATAGTTGTGACTTAATTTGTAAATGTACAAATTTGAAATATGTTCTTAATATGTACAAAGAAGTTGTTTCTTGGTCAGTGAATTTCAGAGTTCAGAGGGGGTTGGATCACTTAGGCCAGTTGTTTTCAACTGCAGGTGGTTTTGTTCCCCTGGAGAACATTTGTCAATATCTGGAGATTTTTTTTTGGTTGTCAGAGCCTGTTGAGGGGGACACTGCTAAATATCCTACAGGTCATTTTCCCACAACAAAGAATTATCCAGCTGAAAGATCAGTAGTGTTGCTGTTGATAAACCCTGTTCAAGCACCTCAAAGTCAAAAAGAAAAAGAAGAATAACAGATTTTTCTAAAGAATAGCACTTAAGAGCATGGAGCCTTTTAACCAATGCTACTTTAAACACATAATTTCTTAGCTTTTTCCTCTCAATGTAGTGATGTATCTCTATTGTTAGAATTGAGCACTAGGGAGAAAAGGAATAAAGTAATAAGTTAAAAGAGCTATAATGAAGAAGAAAATAAATTATAGTAAGGTTGTGGGAGGTTACGGATGATTAATTAAAACATTTGTTTGAATTAATTTTTTAAATATTTTTCAAAAACCATGGAAAATTTTTTTATTCACAAGAAACTTAAAATGAGTTATTCTTTCTAGCTACTCTGAAATGGTGCCTCAGTATCCATAAGTAGTATTTGACACTGCTATACATAGTTTTCTGCTTCAGTAGAACTATGTTGCTGTTATTCATTAGAAATAAATAGGAGTTTAGGTTTTGTGAAGTAGGCAGCATCCCAAAGTATAAATAACAAAAGACAAAAGTTTGCATTTGTGTTTTTGATATTGTAACTTGCTTTACTTACAAAGAGTTTATTTCATTCTCTGTAACTCTGTGTTGATTTGAAGCCTTTCTGTCTGTATAATTCTAGAGGTAAATCTACAGTTGACCCTTGAACAACATGGGGCGGGGGGTTAGGGGCTGTAACCCCCGGCAGTCTAAAATCTACATATAACTTGTGAATTCCCCAAAACTTCAGTTGTCCCTCAGTATCCATGAGACCCTGGTGGATACCAAAATCTGCAGGTGGTCAGGTCCCTTATATAAAATGGCATAGAATAATGCATACAATCAGCCCTCTGTGTCTGTGGATTCCCAACCATGTAATAGTATAATAAATACTGTTGAATTTGTGGATGCAAAACCTGGGGATATGAAGGGCCAACTGTGTATTTATTGAAGAAAATCCAATTTTAAGTGAACCCAACATAGTTCAAACCCATCTTGTTCAAGGGTCAACTGTATTTTGAAAAACTGAATTTTAGCATCTATAAAGCATTAGGCTTAATGCTTTATAAATTTGTACAAAGATAATTTGACTTACAAGTGATTTACCTCAAGATTTCTTTAAATAATAAACTTTCCTAACATTAATGTCCAGTACTCTTCATGAAATTTTTTTGGGAAAAAATTACTTTTACAATGAATGTCTTAGAACACATTTCTGAAAGCCATGTTTTCTAGATTCCAACTTTGTTGTTGTTATTGTTTTCTTAGAAGCTGGTAGTTACGAAATGACAAATCAACATGTAAAACAAAATGGAAAATTAGAAGATAACCCTTCCTCTGGCAGTCCTCCAAGAACTACATTGTTGGGGACCATATTTTCTCCTGTCTTCAATTTTTTTTCACCAGCAAATAAAAATGGTAAGTATAAACCATTAATTATAATTTGCTTTTTAAAATTTAATGTTTTTTTTTGTTTGTTTGAAAAAAAATTCTGTTTGATTTTAGTGGCATATATGTCAGCATCTTACGTTCGTTTTAAGTGACTGAAATAAATATAGGCTATGTTTAATTCTATTGAAGTGAATGGACTGTGCTTTCACTATCTGAAGAGCTAAATGATAAACTTTGGGCTGGAGGGAAAGTTTTATTATTTCTTTGTTGTATGACTTCTGTAATCCTTAGAGTGTGTACAAGAAAGAATCTAGAAGCATTTTCAGTATTCTAGATCAATAAAGTAGTATTTTTTTCAATATTTAAAGTGAGTTGAAACAAGGTCATTTTCTTGTAACAGTTTAGTTTTTATTATCTTTTGGTTGACTTCTCCCCATAGGGATCTTCAATTTAGACAAAATAAAACTACCCTGATTCAAATGAAGTATTTCATTATGTAATACTTTTGCAAAAGTTTCAAAATAGGCTTCTTTATCAATGTATTTTTTTAAAAAACTTTGTTAGTGTCTTATTTTCTGATGATCAATACCTAATTTATAAATGATAATTTAATTTCTAGACTATTGGAGAATAAAAGATCATGTTTTTATTTTTGCATCTACCATATGGTTTGATATAGTATTGGGCACATGGAAAATAGTTACTTGTTGCCTAGTTACTAAAATTCTATTTTGAATTATGTTTATGGATGTCAGGTGTAATTTTTTAATAATTTTTTTTATTGATTTCAGAGAGGAAGGGAGAGGGAAAGCGAGAACGAAACATCAATGATGAGAGAGAATCATCGATTAGCTGCCTCATGCACATCCCCCACTGGGGATCTAGCTGCAACCTGGGCATGTGCCCCTGACCGGAATCGGATCTAGGACCCTTCAGTCCGCAGGCCAACACTCTATCCACTGAGCCAAACCAGCTAGGGCAAGAAGCTTACTTTTTACAGGAGGGAGAGAGATATGTAAATAAGTATAATAAATTTTTATAAGTGCTTGATAGATGTATGGGACAGTGGGGTATTCAAAGAATGGAGTTCTGTATTCTGGGAGGCAGTGCACAAAAGGATTCATTGAAAAGCTGAATCTTGGAAGGTGGTAAAGGTGGAAGGAGCAGGCTGAGCAAAGGCATAATGTATTTGAGAAACTGAAATTAGTTTGTCACAGATGGAGCACTGGATTTGAGAAGTACACAGGAAGAAATCAGATAGGGGAGTTATAAAGAAGTCAGATTATAGAGTAACATGTAAGATTTGAACTTTATCCTTACTGTGGGATGATTAGAAGGTATTAAACTGATGAGTTTTAAGAACTGATTTGTGTTTTCTAAAGATCTCTTTGGTAGGGGGGGTACGTTAGAGTCTAAAGAGGTTGGATGCAGGGAGAACAATTTGACGTTGTGCAACCTAATTGTGGTATTAGAGAAAAAAGGTCAGAGTTATAGAGGCACAAATTTTGGGTATGGATTATTGATGAAAGTGAAGAGAGATTAAAATGACACAAGGTTAGATTTTCAAGAGAGAAAAATAAGTTTCTGGGATAGAGGTAATTGAATATAATTTGGACCATGCTGAGTTTGAGATGTCATAAAACAACCAAATAAAAATGTCTTGTAGCAATATGTCATTCTGGAGTGGAGCTTCAAAATCTGGGTTTAAGCAGTAGACATTGGTATTATCAGCTTCTTATAGGTATTTGTTGAAACAAGTAAAGTAAATAGTCTAGTTGGTTCAGCAAACTAAGACCAGAATCTTGGGAGGAAACATTTAAGGACTGGACAAAATAAAAGAAGCAAACAGAGGAAACATCGAGGAAGTCAAGAGAGACATTGTGTCATAGAAGCCAAAGAAGAGAGGATATCAAAACACAGAGCCAAACAACTGTGAAGATAGAAGAAAAGGAAATGAGCATTGAAAAGACACAACTGAATCTGGCAATTAATTAAAAGGTCATTGGGCCCTGGCTGGTGTAGCTCAGTGGTAGAGCGTCGGCCCACACACTGAAGGGTTGCAAGTTCGATTCCCAGTCAAGGGCATGTATCAGGGTTGCAGGTTTGTTCCTAGTGGGAAGCAACCAATCAATGTGTCTCTCACATAGATGTTTCCCATCTACTCTCTAGAAATCAATGGAAAATTTTCCTTGGGTAAGGATTGACTAAAAAAAAAATTATTGGATGCCAGAACATTTTCAGAGGGGTGGTTGGAGTTGGAAGCCTAACATACATACATGGTTAAGAGTAAAATGGGGAGTAAGAAAGGAAGCTGTGCCCAGCCGCATGGCTTAGTGGTTGAGCATCAACCTATGAACAACGAGGTCATGGTTCGATTCCTGGTCAAGCCACATGGGTTTTGGGCTCCATCCCCAGTGTGAGGCATGCAGGAGGCAGTTGATCAATGATTCTCATCATTGATGTTTCTTTTTTTTTTAATTTAATAAATCTTTATTCAGATTATTACAATTGTTTCTCTTTTTTCCCCCCATAGCTCCCCTCCACCCAGTTCCCACCCCACCCTCTGCCCTTACCTCCCCCCCACTGTCCTCATCCATAGGTGTACGCTTTATGTCCAGTCTCTTCCCGCACCACCCACACCTCTTTCCCCCCAAGAATTGTCAGTCCACTCCCTTTCTATGTCCCTGATTCTATTATATTCACCAGTTTGTTCTGTTCATCAGATTTTTAATTCACTTGATTTTTAGATTCACTTGTTGATAGACATGTATTAGTTGTTCATAATTTTTATCTTTACCTTTTTCTTCTTCCTCTTCTGAAAGAATACCTTTCAGCATTTCATATAATCCAGGTTTGGTGGTGATGACCTCCTTTAGCTTTTTCTTATCTGTGAAGCTCTTTACCTGCCCTTCAATTCTGAATGATAGCTTTGCTGGGTAGAGTAATCTTGGTTGTAGGTTCTTGCTATTCATCACTTTGAATATTTCTTGCCACACCCTTCTGGCCTGCATAGTTTATGTTGAGAAATCAGCTGACAGTCGTATGGGTGCTCCCTTGTAGGTAATTAACTGTTTTTGTCTTGCTGCTTTTAATATTCCCTCTTTGTCTTTAGCCCTTGGCATTTTAATTATGATGTGTCTTGGGGTGGTCCTCTTTGGATTCTTTTTGTTTGGGGTTCTGTGCGCTTCCTGGAGTTGTAAGTCTATTTCTTTCACCAGTTGAGGGAAGTTTTCAGTCATTATTTCTTCAAATAGGTTTTCAGTATCTTGCTATCTCCCTTCTTCTGGCACCCCCATAATTCGGATGTTGGTATGCTTGAGGTTGTCCCAGAGGCTCCTTACACTATCTTCAAATTTGTGGATTCTTTTTTCTTTTTGCTTTTCCGGCTGAGTGTTTTTTGCTTCTTTGTATTTCAACTCTTTGACTTGATTCTTGCAGTCCTCTTGTCTGCTGTTGGTCTCTGTATAATATTTTTAATTTCAGTCAGTGTATGTTTAATTTCTAGTTGGTCCTTTTTCATATCCTCGAGGGTCTTGTTAAATTTATCGGCCTTTTCTAGAAAATTCTTGAAAAACCTTATAACAGTGGTTTTGAACTCTATATCCAGCCATTTGTTTTCCTCCATTTCTTTCATTTGTGATCTGTTTCTTTGTCTTTGAATTTTTGCTGCTTCCCTGAGTTGGTAGAGTAGCTTTGTGTGGTAGGTGTCCTCTAGGGCACAGTGTCTCAGCCTCCCCAGTTCCATGATGTGGACACTCTTGGTGCACCCCTTTGTAGGCTGTGTGCTCAGCCTTGTTGTAGTTAAGTCTTGATTGTTGTTGGTATCACTGGGAGGAATTGACCTCCAGGGCAATTGGCTGTGAGGATCAGCTAGGTGTACGCTGGGAGAACTTCTGTGCTGAAGATACTCTTATGAGACAAGACTTGCAAAATTGCAAAAAGCCTCTGTGCTCAGCTTGGATGGGGCGGAGTTTTAGGGCGGAGCACACAGCCTTGGTTTCCCGTCAGCCCTACCCTATGAGGCCCCTGGGTCTCATTGTCCCTCGGTAATTGCTGCGAGCATCTCAGAGAAAGCCGCCCTCAAGTTTCGCCCGCTGCCAGAGAGTCCAGTTTCTCCCCAAATGAGTCGGGGTTCCCAGAAACTTGCCCGGAACTGGAATTCAATGCAGTCGGTAGCTTCTGTCTCCCTCCTGCTTTAGAAAGCCAGCCGCACACTCAGCCTCCCGTGCATTCAGCAATCAGTCCTCTCTGGGCACAGTGCGCACGCGTCTCCAGACCTCTGCCTTCTGCAGCTCCTGAGTCTCAGTGTGCTTTCTTTTTCCTGACAGTCCAGATTCCCCCCAAATGAGTCTGGTTTTCCAGTATCTCGCCCGGGTCTGGAGTTCAGTGCAGTCGGGATTTTCCTTTTCCCTCCCGCTTTAGAAAGCCAGCCGCGTACTCAGCCGCCCATGCACACAGCTGCCCGTCCTCTCCGCCTGCAAGCCTCCGTACCTCAGCCTTTTGTAGCTCCTCTGAGTCTCAGTGTGCTTTCCTCTTTTCTTCTAGTTGTAGAATTTCCACTCAGCCAGCTTTCTTGTGGTTCTGGATGGTGTCCGTTTTGTCTTTTAGTTGTAGTTTTGATATTGTTGTGCGAGGCAGCAGTTTAGGTGCTTACCTATGCCACCATCTTGATCATTGATGTTTCTATCTTTCTCTCTCCCTTTCTCTCTGAAATCAATAAAAATACATTATTTTTAAAAAAGAAAGGAAACAGCAAGTATAGATTACTGTTATGAGGATCGTGAATATAAAGAAACTAGGGAAGTCACAAAGTCTCAAGGGGTGGTTTGTGTTTGTGAAAAACAAGCATGTTTTTAAGTCTCAGGGTAAGGTCTAATAAGTTGCAAATAGAGGAAAAAATAGCTAATGAAGAAAATTTCTGGAGTCTGCTGACAGGAATGAGATCAAGAGAAGAGGTAGGATTGGAATTGAAACAGGGAGAAGAAACATTTTTCTCCTATGCTGGAGGAAAGAAGCTGTGAAGGTGTGTGCAGAAATAAATGTTTGGTTATAAGTTGATAGTTATAATTTTTTTCTTTGGAGGAGGAGATGGTGTCATTTGCTGAGATAATTTTGGTGGCAGAGATTAAAGAGAATGGTGAAGATTTAAAATGTATACTGTTGGAAGGGTTAAGTAAAAGCTGAATATCTCCCATATACACACATGTATTGTGCAGTATTCTGTAGGCAGGGTTTTATTTGGAGTATGATTGTATTAGTGGCCTGGTGCACAAATTCGTACACATTGAAAGGAAATTAACTGGAAGAAATATTTTAATATCGCTATTTGCCCTTTCTCTCTAATAGTAGTGTCAACCAAATTCACGATTGACAGTGACAGATCAAAACACACACATGCAATTGGCGCCAGCAAGAGCTTTATGTATATAGATAAACTTGTTTAATTAGACCTGCTTTCTGATTTAGCTAAGCTTTTTCCAGCCCAGTGAAGCACCCAAATTCTCTTTCAGATAATTGTCAGCAAGACAGCAGTAAATATCAACACGAAGCAGATTATTATTGCAGATCACGCAGGGAGGAAAAAGGGTAAAATACTTAATTGCAGCAGTGTTTGACGATATTCTGCACAGTGAGGAAACCTGAAGTCATTTTCAAGTTCCACCATTTCTTCTTTTCAGTCTGGTCAAGTTCCTAAGCTTTCTAAATCTCTTGTTTTCTGGCTAATGAAAAGAAAATAGGATTCCACTTAGTCTCCTATCTACCTACTCTAGGACTTCTGCTAGGATCAAATGCCATGAGGCATGGGAAAATGCTTCACAGACATTTTGTTAAAGTGTAAAATGTTTGCACCTGGCTATAAAGCAAGTTGTGTTCCTGGGCTGAAGAAACTTCAAGGAGGCTAGTTGCTAGGAAGAGGAAGCCAGGCGTAGCTAGTGATGTCATTACCTGGCGCCTCCAGCCACCGTTGCTGGGCTGGGCTGGGCTGTGGGCCGCATTTTGCGTCACAGAGTCTCGGCAGTGTCAGCTGTTATTTGGTTGGGTGTCGTCTGGGGTGGTGGCAGGGCCTGTGTCCCACTTGGGGGAAGCTGAGTGTTGCTTTGTGGGTGCCAGGTCCATGGTGCCATTTATTGTTAAATGGCCTGTTGCTAGAAAGAAGAAGCTGGGCATTGCTATGTGATGTCATTACCCAGTGCCCACAGCCACTATTTCCTGGCTGGGGCTGGGCTGTGGACTGCATTTTGCACCATGGGGTCTCCGCTGGTGCAAAATGCAGTCCATACTCAACTTACTAACTGAATCAGAACTCATTTATCTCCATTGCTGCTACCAGATATTTGGTTTCCACAAATGTCTAAAAATATCTGCTCCTTTGATATTTTTGTCACCTAGCTAAATAATTCTTCACTTATCCCCTGCTGCTCTGAGGTAGTGGCAGGGCATGTGTCCCACTTGGGGGAAGCTGAGTGTTGCTTTGTTGGTGCCAGGTCCGAGGTGCTGTTTCTCTGTAAATGGCCGGTGCACGTCATGGCAGCTCCTGTGCTGAGTGTCTGCCCCCTGGTGGTCAGTGTGTGTCATCGCAACCGGTCGGACACAGCATATTAGCCTTTTATATATATAGACTAGAGTCCCGGTGCACGAAATTCATGCACGAGGGGGTGGGGGAGCGTATTGCCCTCAGCCCAGCCTGCACCCTCTCCAATCTGGGACCCTAGGCCTGATCCCAACCGGCAGTCAGACATCCCTCTCACAATCCGGGACTGCTGGCTCCTAACCACTCGCCTGCCTGATTGCCCCTAATTGCTTCTGCCTGCCAGCTGGATCACCCCCTAACCACTCTCCTGCCAGCCTGATTGACGCCTAACTGCTCCCTGCTGGCCTGATCACTCCCAACTGTCCTCCCCTGCCGGCCATCTTGTGGTGACTTGAGGGCATCGTGTGAGGGCATGAGGACCATCTAGGCTTTTATAGTATAGATGGTTTCCGTGCCTGAAAAACCTGTCGGTTAGATTGATTCATTAGGGATTTCTATGATGGATGGCAGTGGAAAGACAAGGGAGCAAAAGACACTAAAGCTGCAGTCTTGAGAATGATTTAATGAATGATACACCATGAAGTTTTAACTAGATGAAGAGAGTGACTTAGAAGCTGTTGAGGGATGTGTTTGGAATAAAAGAGACTGACAGGCCTTTATCAAACATGATGATCACATGTAATAGGAGTACGGTATACATAAATAATTAGCAGATTAGGCAGTTTGTGGTAGGGAATTAATATATTTGAATTTTAGGTTCCAGAAGTGAACAGTTTCTTAGTGTTAATAATCATGTTATGGCCATGGAAATCACTACAATAGGACAGTATGAAAGAAGAGGGCAAGACCTTTGAGGATTAGATATGGGATGAGTCATTGTCATCACCTGTAAGAACAACTAGACAGGCATTTAATATAGCAGTAAACTGGCTAAATTCCTCTGTGATTAAGAAAGGATGCTGGCAATAGATAGCAGATTACAGCAGTGGGGATAAGTGAAGAATTATTTAGCTAGGTGACATCAATATCAAAGGAGCAGATATTTTTAGACATTTGTGGAAACCAAATATCTGGTAGCAGCAATGGAGATAAATGAGTTCTGATTCAGTTAGTAAGTTGAGTATGGAATAATAAAGAGCTTTGAGGGAAGGGTATGAGGAAAAGAGGTGTTTTTTGGAAAAAGATTAAATTTAAAGCAGTTAGGGAGAATGAGTATTCTGTGAGGCAGTTGAGAATATTGGAGATTGATTTTGTTGTTGAAAATGACTTTTGGAGGATTCTATTAAAAAATGAAAAAAACTGGGGGTCATTTCATAATTGGGCAGCATGGTCATGTAGGTGATGGCTTGTATAATGAGGAAACTAACTTGAATAGTAAGATGAAATCTCATTTCAAATTTGTCCCTGTGTCTTTGAATAAAAAGGTCCCGACGGTCCAGGGAACAATGATCTCATTCTTTGGATAACTAACTCTGGTTTAAAAATTACAACTGTCCACAATGTCTAGGATGCTTAGTACTGAAAGGATCAGGAGCTGTTTGAGGATAATCCTATCTAATAAAGAGGGAATATGCTAATTGACCATCACTCCATCACAAAGATGGCTGCACCCACAGCTGAGGCCAAGTTCCCTTAAGGAGCCTTAACAAGCAATCAGCAGGGACCTGAGGCTACGCCCTCCCCCGCCCTCGTGGGGCTTGACAGGGGACCTCAAGGTGCTCTTCCCATTCAGATACTGGGCTAGGGGACCTCAGGCTGTCTCCCCCCCCCCCCCCCCACACACACACACACACACACACACCCAGCGCCAGGCAGAGGGACCTCAGGCCACACCCCCCACCCAGAAGGGCTTGACAGGGGATCTCAAGGTGCACTTCCCATCCTGGTGCTGGGCTATGGGACCTCAGGCTGCTCCCCCTGCCCCAGTGCTAGACTGGGGTACCTCAGGCCGTGCTCCCCACCAGGTGGGGCTTGACAGGACTTCAGGCTGCACCCCCCACCCACCCCAGCACCAGGCCGGGGGACCTCAGGGTGCACCCCCAGTGCTGGGTCAGGGGAATTCAGGCCACGCCCCCGCCCAGCAGGGCTTGATGGGGGACCTGAGGCTGCGCCCTCTGCTGGTGGGGCTTGACGGGGGACCTGAGGCTGTGACCCCTTCCTGGTGCTGGGCGGGGGACCTGAGGCTGTGGGCCACCACCCAGCGGGACTTGACAGGGGATCTCAGGCTGTGTCCCCCACCTGGTGGGGCTTGACGGAGGACCTCAAGGCATGCCCCCGCCCCAGTCTGGGCTGGGGGAACTCAGGCCATGCCCCTATCCTGACTCTGGGCCATGGGACCTGAGGTTGAGGTTATGCCCCCTGCTTGGCAGGGCTTGACAAGGATGGGACTGGCCAGGTCTGGATCTAGCCCAATGCGGGGGTGGGGGGGTAGGGGGGTGGGGGAGTGGGGGGGTGCTGGCCGGGTCTGGGTCTCATGCGATTTTGAGGTGCATGTGGGTGGGCGGGGACTTGACTCTGGGTCCCATGGTGAGCCCCAGACTCTGACAGGAGGAAGATTTCATATACATTTTACTAATTTTCTTTCATCTCTAACACTTCTATCATAGAGAAAGGGCAAATTGCAATATTAAAATATTTCCTCTAATTCCCTTTTAATGTGCACGAATTTCGTACACCGGGTCACTAGTGAATATATATAAAATGCCTAGACAGAGTAGGCACTTAATAAATGATACATACTTGCTTTAATGTAAAGAAATTTTATAGCCCTAACCGGTTTGGCTCAGTGGATAGAGCATCGGCCTGCAGACTCAGGGGTCCCGGGTTCAATTCTGGTCAAGGGCATGTATCTTGGTTGTGGGCACATCCCCAGTAGGGGGTGTGCAGGAGGCAGCTGATTAATGTTTCTCTCTCATCAATGTTTCTAACTCTCTCTCCTTCTCCCTCTCTGTAAAAAATCAATAAAATATATTTAAAAAGAAAAACGTTTTATGGTAAAAAATACTGTTATATACTTCAGAGTTGTTAAGAAAATAGCTCTTAAATGTTCTAACCACAGAAAAGATGATAATTATGTTGTGGGTTAGAGGTGTTAGCTAACAATAAATTGGTAATCATATTGTACTATATCAATCAATATGTACATCTGAAACTTAGAGTGTTATATGTCAACTAGAGGCCTCATGCACGAAATTCATGCACAGGTGGGGTCCCTAGGCCTGGCCGGCAATCAGGCCGATCAAGTTCCCCACCTTCCTGCTTCCTCCTTCCCTCGCTGTCCGCATCCGTCGCCACCCACCCTGGCTCCCTGTCCCAGCCTGGGGCCCAGCCCCGATCGGGGCCTGCCAGCCACGGGGGAGACAGGGAGAAGGACCCGGGAGGTTGGCCGCCGGCTCCTAGGAGTGAGCTGGCCCTTGGTGCCCCTGGAAAAAGGATGGCATCTGCCACCGCCCACCCCCAGTTCCTGGTCCCAGTCCGGGGGCCTGGCCCCGATTGGGTGATCAGGGCCTGCTGGCCAAGGGGAGGGACCAGGAGGTTGGCAAGCAGGCCCCATTGGTGATCAGGGTCTGTGGACTGGGGCAGCTCCTGAGTTGAGTGTCTGCCCCTTGGTGGTCAGTGCGTGTCATAGCTACCAGTCCTAATCGTTCTGTCAAACGGTCGCTTAGGCTTTTATATATGTAGATTATATCTCAGTAAAAATAAAGAAGTTCTAAATTATAACTATTTGACTCTGGGTGTTTCTAAACTATTTGAACACACTTAATAATTTTGTTCACAAATACTACTCTAGCTTATAATAGTCTTTATACCTCATTGTTTGAAATGTCTAGAAGAGACTCATTAAACAGTGGTATCCTCAGCTTCCTTTCTATTGTGTTTAGTTTTTGAAATATCTATAAGTTTTAATTATTTTATTTTATTTGTATTGAAATATATTTGACATTACATTGTGTAAGTTTAAGGTATATAATATGTTGATTTGGTACATTTACATATTATAATATAATAGCTATTATAGCAATAATTAGCACTGCTCTTATAGTCCATAATTACCCTTTCTTTTTATTGGTTGGAATAATTAGATCCTAGTCTCTTAGCTAGTTTGATGTTTGTAATACAGTATTTCTATATTTACTATGTATTCGATCTTTAGGGCTTATTTATTAATCGTTATAAGTTTGTACCCTTAAACAACGTTTTACTCTCCTAACCCTATGAGTTTTTAAATGATGATTGTGAGTACCCTGAATCATGATTTCAGGAACATCAGGATCCGATTCCCCAGGACAGGCTGTGGAAGCTGAAGAGATAGTAAAACAACTTGATATGGAACAGGTGGATGAGATTACTACCAGTACTACTACATCAACTAATGGAGCAGCTTACTCAAATCAAGCAATTCAAGTGAGGCCATCAGTAAATAATGGTTTAGAAGAAGCAGAAGAAACAGTTAATCGTGATATCCCACCCCTTACAGGTGAGGAAAATGTCTTAGGCATCTTCAAGAATCTATACTAATAAAAGAGTAATATGCTAATTAGATTAGATCGACCAGCCATCTTCCAGACGGTCGACTTCCTTCCAGACAAAGCCATGGTGGTGTGGGCCGAGGCAGAGGCAGTTCGGGGCAATCAGGCCAGCAGGGGAGAACAGTTAGGCATGAGATCAGGCTGGCAGGGGGTTAGGGGCGACCTGGCCAGCAGGGGAGGGCACTTGGGGGCGAACTGGCCTGCAGGGGAGGTCAGTTGGGGGTGACCAGGCCTGCAGGGGAGGACAGTTGGGGGTGACCAGGCCTTCAGGAGAGGGCAGTTGCAGGTGAGATCAGGCCAGCATGGGAGGGCAGTTGTGGGTGACCAGGCCGGCAGGGGAGGGCAGTTGGGGGCATTAGGAAGGCAGGCTGGTGAGTTGTTAGGAGCCAGTGGTCCTGGATTGTGAGAGGGATGTCTGACTGCTGGTTTAGGCCCTATCCGCAGGCATCCCTGCAGGATCAGGCCTAAACCGGCAGTCAGACATCTCCTGAGGGGTCCTGGATTGGAGAGGTTGCAGGCCAAGCTGAGGGACACACACACACACACACACACACACACACTGTGCACAAATTTCATGCACTGGGCCTCTAGTAGTTTATAAAAAGGCAGTATTTTAGTCCAGCCAAAGTGGCTCAGTGGTTGAACGTAGACATATGAACTGGGAATTCAGGATTTGGTTCCCAGTCAGGGCGCATGCCTGGGTTGTGGGCTTGATCCCCAGTAGGAGGCGTGCAGAAGGCAACTGATCAATGATCAATGATTCTCATCATTGATGTTTCTTTTTCTCCTGCTCCTACTACTTTTCTCTCTGAAATCAATAAAAATATAATACAGTATTTTATATTTTTTCTTAAATACTAGATTAAATGCATGTTTTTCTTCCTTGAAGTTAAGAAAATTAAAATGGAAAATAAAATTTTTACCCAAAAGTTAGTCATTTTGAAATTGAATTTTTTAAAAAGGTTGTGATTCAGTATTAATATTTTACAGTTTAATTACTTTACTACTTGGAGAAATTTAACAACTAGCAAAATATGTGCTTATTTTATGAATATAACAGTCTTAGACCCTTAGGTCTGAAGATCCTACCTAGAGGTAGTCTCAAATCATACATACCTTCAGATTTGTTTCATACATGGATGACATTCCCCCGAAAGAAGCTTCTGTTCCTGGATATCTCCCTGTATCCACCTTTTACAGCTTAATTCTGGATCCCTATAAAGGCCTAACATAATTGTTGTGTTTCTGAGCCAGTAGTCATAGAAATGTAGAAACACATTAGATCATAATTTATACCTCTGAGGAATTGAAGTAGACATATAAGATGAAATTGTTTTATCATGCTTAAAAGCAGAAATAAAATTGAGGATGTCTATCTTTACTCAGAGGGAGAAGATCTTAGGCTATTTAGATTTTTTTAAAAGTTCCTTGTGGTGCTAGCTATTTGAGAGAACCTAGTACAAATATACTGGTTAAGAAATATAATTTGGTATAAGGAAGTAGGATGATGTTCTTCTGTTGAATATAAAGGGCAGACATTTTAAAGATATATATTTGAGGAAGGGAGGAGAGAGATAGAAACATCAATGGTGAGAGAGAATCATTGATCGACTGCCTCCTGCACGCCCCACGCAGGATCAAGCCTGCAACTCGGGCATGTACCCTGACTGGGAATTGAACCATGACCTCCTTTTTCATAGATCTACACTCAACCACTAAGTCACGCTGGCTGGGCTAAAAGGGCCAACTTTTAAAAATCTTTGAAAGAGCAGAAAACATTTAAAAATACATACAATTGTGAAACTTCAACTCAATAATACCAGCATGAAGAGAAAAGTGACATAACAGAGGGGAAATTTATTTTAACTTTGTCAAAAGATTAATACCTATGTTAGAATTATAATGTTAAATTATGTTTTAATGTAAGAATCATAATCTAACAAGCAAGTCAACATGGGTTGTGCACATAGTTCATTCTTGGGTGGATAAGACTTCAAATGAACCTACTATTGATCTATCATTTTATGCTGATTACTTTGCCCAGTGTTACAGGTTATTGAATGGTAAAGTCCAGGGCTTTGTCTTCCTATTTGATGTTTGTTCTATATTTTTATTCTGTATAAGCTTTTAACTGTGAAGATGGAGAAAGGATTTCTATAAACTTAGGGGTTTCTAGAAGGGGAAAAGAAAGATTTACTCCAGTCGTCTCATTCATTTATTTTTTCTGCTAACATTTATTGAACACCTATTTTTGTGATGAGTTTATAAAGTTGAGTAAGATATGCCTCTTGGCCCTAGCTGATTTGGCTCAGTGGCTAGAGCGTAGGCCTGTGGGCCAGTGTCTTGGGTTTGATTCTGGTCAAGGGCACGTACCTTGATTGCAGGCTCCTCCCTTGCCCAGGCCCTGGTCAGGACTGCTGCAAGAGGCAACCAGTAGATATGTTTCTCTCACATTGATGTTTCTCTCTTTCCCTCTCTCTCTTACTCTTCCTAAAAACCAATGGAAAAAGAAAATAGAGGGCAATTCTGGCTCAATTAATTCCCTGTAGTAACTGAGGAGGCATTGCTCTGAGGAGGAAGTACAAATACAAAAACTAATAAACCTTTAAAAAATATATATCCCTTGACCCGAAGAATATATTTGTTAATTGATGAGCCAAGTATACACAATAACTACGTACTTGGCTGGTGTGGCTCAGCAGTTGAGTGTTGGACCAGGAACCAAGAGGTCACTGGTTCGATACCCAGTCAGGGTACATGCCCAGGTTGTGGGCTCAATCCCAGTGAGGCCATGCAGGAGGCAGCTAATCAATGATTTCCTCTCTCAGTTATGTTTCTATCTATCCTTATCCCTTTATCTCTCTCTAAAAATCAATAAAAATATGTTTTTAAAAAATATAACTATACAGCCCTAGCCGGTTTGGCTCAGTGGATAGAGCGTCAGCCTGCAGACTCAAGGGTCCTAGGTTCGATTCCGGTCAAAGGCACGTACCTTGGTTGCGGGCACATCCCCAGTGGGAGGTGTGCAGGAGGCAGCTGATCAATGTTTCTCTCTCATCGATGTTTCTGACTCTCTATCCTTCCTCCTTCCTCTCTGTAAAAAAATCAATAAAATATATATATTTTAAAATAACTATACAGTGTGATGAGTGCTATTAAAAATAAATGAGCAATGGAATATTACTCAGCCATAATAAAGAATGAAGTCTTGCCATCTATAACAACATAGAGGAACCTAGAGGTTATTGTGCTAAGTGAAATCAGAGAAAAATACCATGATTCATTTATATGTGGAATCTAAAAAACAAAGTAGATGAATAAACAAAACAGATGCAAACTCGGAATACAGAGAATGAATTGGTGGTTCTCAGATAGGAGAGGTATTTGAGGATGGGTGAAAAAAGTGAAAGGGGTTACGAAGTATAAATTTCCAGTTATTAAAATAGTCACAGGAAAGTAAGATACAGTATAGGGAATATAGTCAATAACATTGTAATGACTATGTATGTTGTCAGATGGGTATTAGATTTATCTGGATGATTACTTCATATGGTATATAAATGTCTAATCTCTGTGTTGTACACCTGAAACTAATATTGTATGTCAGCTGTAATTGAAAAAATTTTTAAAAATAGCAAAATAATGAGGCGGCACATTGCAGTTACTCTGGGAGGATCATTAAATAAAATTGTTGTAAAATTGTTGCTGATCTTAAAAGATGAATATGAGAGACAAAATTATTACTTTTCCCTAATTTCAAGAATGTAGCCAGAAAGAGCAAGAAGAAAGGAGGCTAGCTCTACCATTTACTTAGCTTTGTGACTTTGAACAATTTATGTAAGTTCTGTGAGACAGTAGTCTTAGCTTTAAAATGGTAATAATTCAGGGTTTTGAGGGTAAGAAAGATGAAGTATGAAAAATGCTTAGAATGAAGGCACTCAAATATTTCTTTTTCCCTTTCTCCGAGGTTAACAGGAATTTGAAACACGTGGTTGGAAGATTTATTTTTTTCTATTATCCCCTTGTGCTAATGAACTGTTCAATTCGTATAAAGTTGTTACAAAGATTATAGCAATTTTTATTGAGTTCCACTGTCTTAGTCCTTTTGGGCTGCTATAACAAAATTTAATTCTCACAGGTCAGGAGGCTTGGAAATCCAAGTCAAAGTGTTGACAGCATTGATGTCTGGTGAGGGCCTCTTTCTGGTTCATAGACAGCTGTTTTCTCAGTGTGTCCTCAAATGGCAGAAACTATGTGAGCTCTCTAAAGGGCACTAATCCCATCTTCATGACCTCATGACCTTCCAAAAGCTCCACCATCAAATATCACATTGAAATGGGGGAGGCGGGGTGAGAGGAGGGGCACAAACTTTCAGGCTCTAGCATCCACCCTACACTTTTATCTGTGAGATATTACCTGTTTAGTTTTAAATTATCATTTTTCCTCTCCTTGAATTTAAGTTGTAATTATTGTCTTAGAAAATTCCCCACATAATTTCTAAAGCTCTATTAGTTGATACAATTTTAGATCAAGCATAGAGTGGATTATGTGTCATGGAATATAGAATTGTTTATTTTCAATTGTTTGTACATTAGAAGTAAAATAATGGGTCTTCTAAATCAATGCTTTCTACATAGAACAGCATTTTAAAACTATTTAAAATCAGAAACAGCCTTGAAATTCCTAGAAAAATGTACATATAACATTTTTTCATAAGTCTTCAAGTGGTTCATGGACCTCTTAAAGACTGTTCATGAATTGTAGATTAAAACCTAGCTTTGGGTCTATTATGAGCACACATATATTGACCACCTGAATGTACAAGGCACTTTTTGAAATATTACTACTGTAAGAGCACCATGAAATATTTATAGTTACATATGTAAACACCATCCACTTAGAAATTGAATTCTTGTGGAGTGTATTTTTCTGGTAATTAGTAAATTTTCTCTCAGAATTTTTAAGTTCTGCTAACCATTATATAGCTTGCCATTTTGTCTGTATTGGTAGTTTTTTCCTGTGGATCTGGAGTTAGAGCTATATGCTAATAAATTTGCTCTTAAATACCGTTTAGATATTATTTCTGTCTTCAACCTAAAATACACAGGGCTTCAGGAAGATCTTACATAAAAGCAGTAAAATGTATACTTCATGGCAACATTAAGTGAGTAAAAGTAACATTTTATTTTCATTTCATTAAATAGCACCAATAACTCCAGATAGTGGTTATTCAGCAGCCCATGCAGAAGCCACGTACGAAGAAGACTGGGAAGTGTTTGACCCGTGAGTTGTTTTCTTTTTCCTTCCTTCTTAGCACAATGAAAATCCATGTGTGGAGAGGTAGCTGGGTGGTGTATTGCAAAGAGCATGTAACTTATAGGTGGTAATACTTTTACTGAGTTATTCAAATACTAATTTGTATATTTTCAGTTTTATTTACGTGTTTTACATGTTTGGTTTACTAATTTAAATATGGATTATTTAATTAAGGTGGACTGAGTTTAGTAATATGTCTTATATTTATAAAAAGTAGAAATGTTGTAATTTTCTTAAAATTTGATTTATAGCTATTATTTCATCAAACATGTTCCACCACTGACAGAAGAACAACTAAATAGGAAACCTGCTCTTCCATTGAAAACAAGAAGCACACCAGAATTCTCCCTAGTTTTAGACCTGGTAAGTATATTATTTGCAGATGTAAGAAAAATAAAGGAGTTAAATTCTCTTTTAAAATACTAGCCCCAAGCACCAAAAAAAGAATATTAAGTGACTAAATAGCCTTACACATTTGCTATGAACCTGTCTTAGGTGTTCTGAAATGTTTTTGTTTTTTTTATTGTTGAGAGTATTACTGATGTCCCCCATTTTTCCCTCTTGGCTCCCGTCCCAACCCAGGCCTTCACTGCACTTTTTGTCTTTGTCCTTGGGCTATGCATATAAGTTCTTTGGTTAATCTCTTCCTGCATCCCCCTCACCCCCAGCCTTCCTACTGAAATGTTTTTATTTTAAGCTCGGTCTAATGCTTAGGGTCCCTAACTTGGTTGATAACCAGTACCTTTTTATTATTTATTTATTTATTTATTTATTTTAAATATATTTTATTGATTTTTTTACAGAGAGGAAGGGAGAGGGACAGAGAGCTAGAAACATCAATGAGAGAGAAACATCGATCAGCTGCCTCCTGCACATCCCCCACTGGGGATGTGCCTGCAACCAAGGTACATGCATACCTTGACCGGAATCGAACCTGGGACCCTTGAGTCCGCAGGCCGACGCTCTATCCACTGAGCCACACCGGCAAGGGCGACCGGTACCTTTTTAAATCTCCCAATAAAATTCTAATTTCATTTCATGCCTAGATTTCACCTTTTGGGTCAGGATTGTTTCCTTGTAATACCAAATATTATCTAGGTCCCTGTGAGTAACCTTTGTAAGACCATACTTTTTTTTTTCTTCTTGTTTTTGTGTATAATCTAATATCAAGGACTATTTATTAATACACTCTCAAAAGCATATCTTAATGCTAACTGATAAAACCTTTAATATGCTCTATTAGTATGATTTTAAATTTCATACTTTAGGGTACCAGAAGAGCTTGAAAAACTGGATGTCTATTATATAATATTGGAAAACATTATTATAACTTAGCCTTTGTTACTGGTACTCTGTAATTGAAGATGTATTTAATTCTCATAAAGAATTTTGCATCAGGAAAAGCATATTATTTTAAACTATAGAGGCCCAGTGCACGCATTTGTGCACATTGAAAGGAAATTAATTAGAAGAAATATTTTAGAGGCCTGGAAAGGGACCGCAGGAGGGCTCCAGGGTGTGTCCTGCCTGTCTCACCCAGTCCCGATCAGCTGGACCCCATCAGCAAGCTAACTTACTGGTCAGAGCGTTTGCCCCCTGGTGGTCAGTGTACGTCATAGTGACTGGTCGAACGGTTGGGTACTTAGCATATTAGGCTTTTATTATATAGGATTATATAGTATATTAGCATGTATAGTTCTGTTTTGCGAGTTTAGCACCTAAGCCTTTGCCTGGTCAAAGAGATGTAAGAGAGGTATATCCAGTAGTGCTAAGTACTTAAGGTATTTATTAGAAGATAAATAGAAAGAAAAATTTGAAACTGATTATGGGTAGTTTAGATTTGATGTGCAACGTAATGGAAAAACAAAAAGATTTTGCTAGATTTTTATGTTAGGAATTGATATGGCAAGTTTGGCCGTGTAGTTTTTAATTAAGTATGAAGACAAATAGAAAAAGAAAGATAAGAATTGGCTAAGTTATTTTATAGAAGTGGATAAAGCAGAATGAGCAAAAGTTAGGCTACAGGTGAAGTAGTAGAATTAGTTGTGAGTCAATTGCAGGAAAGAATACCTTTTTTAAGGTGCTAAGAGAATACCTTGAAATGAGTAGTCTAGTGTGCTATTAAAAGAAAATGAGGTTTATCTAGAGTATATTTTGCTGTTTGCTTCCACAGAGTTTAACTTCAGGTTAAAACAAAAACAGAAACATTTCAGCTAGTAAGATGTGGAATCACAAAGTATGAATATTTGTGTTTCATTTTAATTCATCTTAAATGCATTGAAAAATTTGGGGTATAGTTATTAACAGTTCTATTTATTTTTTTAAGTGTTGTCACTATAGAAGGAAGCCTTATTTTTTTTAAATCATTCAGGATTTGAGAAATATTTATATTTGCCCATATCTTAGATAGGATGATCTTTGCCTTATTCTTTTAATGAGAAAACAGGGCTTGGTAATGAAAGATGGCAAGTCTTTATTGATTTAGTTAAACAAATGGTTATGTCTGAAACATTCAACAGGTACTAAAACATTCATTTTTAAAAATGAAATTCTTTTTTTTTTTTTAAATATACTTTTATTGATTTCAGAGAGGAAGGAAAAGGGAGAGAGAGATAGAAACATCAATGATGAGAGAGAGTCATTGATCGGCTGCCTCCTGCACAACCCCACTGGGGATCGAGCCCACAACCCGGGCATGTGCCCCTGACAGCAATCAAACCTGGGACCCTTCAGTCCGCAGGCTGACGCTCTATCCATTGAGCCAAACCGGGTATGGCTGAAAATGAAATTCTTTATAAAAGTTTTAAAGATAAGGAGCTATATGAATAGAATATATCTATTTTTGGAAGATATGTAATAGATTCTAAACTTCCATTTGTTGTTTTTAAAAGAAGTATATATGTGGTTTAGTTAACAATAAGTTGGAACTCAAAACAGTGGTTCTCAAACTGTGACATGCTTTAGAGTCACCTGAAGGGCCTTTTTTAAAAATATGTTTTTATTGGGGTTTGTATTTTTTTTTAAGAGAGAGAGGAAGGAGGGCTAGAAAGATAAAAACATCAATAAGAGATAAACATCAATCAGCTGCCTCCTGCTCGCCCCCTACTGAGGACTGAGCCTGCAACCTGGGCATGTGTCCTGACTGGGAATGGAACCAGTGCAGTGACCTCTTGGTTCATGGGTCCAGCACTCAACACTGGCTGGGCTGAAAGGGCTTTTTAAGCAGACTATTGAGCTCCTCTCTTCACCCCTTGCTGAGTTCCTGAATTATCGGAAGTGGAGCTGAGAATTTTTATTTCTAACTGGTTCCCAGGTGATGCTGCTTGCTGGTCCAGAGACCACACCAGAGAAACAGGGGTTTGGAATGGTAGCTCAGTTGGTTCGAGTATCATCCCAATACACCAACGTTGCAGGGTTCAAGCCTCAGTCAGGGCACATATAAGAAGCAAGCAATAAATGCTTAAATAAGTAGAACAACAAAAACCAATGTTTTTCTTCTACCCTACCTTCCTGCCTCTCTCAAATTAATAAATTAAAACAAAAAAAATTTTAATAAAAAAAGAAAAATTCTATCACATTGCTATGTTACACACAGTAATGTATGGTGAATATAAAATTCCATATTTGAATGGATGCTTGAATAGATGTTTTTGGAGATCATGAACATATAAAATTATTGGAAATTTCTTTTAATATCTTGGTTCATTCAATATATGTTTTTTATTTTAAGGATGAAACACTAGTACACTGTAGTCTAAATGAGCTAGAAGATGCAGCACTTACCTTTCCAGTCCTTTTCCAAGACGTCATTTATCAGGTAATTAAAAAATTTTTTTTAATTTGATTCTTGGCCTGTTAGATTAACATTCTGAACTAAGAAATTTTTTGTAAATTCTTTTTTGTTGAAGTTTAATGTGGTTTTCTATTAGATTTCATCAGTACTTTAATGATTTGTTAACACAGAGTAGAATCATACTAAATAATTACATAAAAAATCATTAATTTGTTGCCACAAATATGTGAACTTTTTTACCAAGTGATCTCTGCTAGTTTTATAATGTATTTGCCAGCAGGTGGAGGCAGGAGCACTGACATCATAGATCCCTAAGAAGAACTTGCCAGGTTAATTACCTGGTATGTTTTTCTCCCCTCCAAAATCCAAATGATATAAAGAAAACTCATTTCTTGTTGGTCATTTTTATTTCCTTTTGTAGCAATTTGGTCTGTAGATTGCATTTTGGTTGACCTACTTTATAATCACAAAATTCCAGGATATTCTTCTAGTTATTGCTTTACTTAAAAAATTTAGGTATAAGCATTTCTCTCTCATCTGTGTTGTTGAACAGGTAACAGTACAAAATACTATGAATTACATTTTATGTGTGTTGGTCATAGTTTTTACATTATGTTTGAGATTTTCCTAACATAAAATGTGAATATACTTTGAAAATTGCAAGGAAAGTGCCTTTCTGTGGTGGCAGTTGTTATTTAATTAGTATTACCTTCATACATACCTGTTGTTGAATGATTGGGAAAAGGTCAAAATGTTGTTGTTTGTCAGGAGGTAGCCAACCTAAGGATTAACTAAATAAAGCCACAGAATGTTGACTATGAAGATGATGAAAAGGTGTTTTATGATTGTTTATTTGCTTTTAAAAGGCATTTAGAACTTGGGTTTAGTTTTCAATATCAGAATTAAATAGAAGTTTGTGGTTCAGAGTCTACTTTACCTACTTTATCTTGAAATGAGTTATAAGATTTATTTTAGCAGTTATTGTCAGTTCTAGTTTAACCTAGAAAGGTATTGTAGGGATGGTCATATCTGAGTATTGTATTCATTTTCCTTTTATGGAAACTGATTTTAGTTCTGATATATGATCATAGGATGAGCAAAATATTCATACAAATAGGGGATTAATTCCTTTGTAACAGTATTATTTGGCTTTAAGGTAAATCTTTTTCTTAATAAGGCATTTTCTGCTGTAGGTTGTTCTTGTTTAGTGCACTTTAAGGACAGGAGTCTTTTGGAAAATAAACATAGTATAGAAATATTTTAATTCTCTCTTTTTTTTTTAGCTTGATACCTTTGTTGTTTTTTTTGTTCAAAATTGCACTTAAAAACACTGGCTTTCAGGCTCTGAATTTGGAAAATAAAGCTGTTACTTAAAAATAATATTTTGAGATGACTTTCTTAAGATTTCAGATTTGGAGTTTATTTCTTGAAGATGGTTTTGATCTGTTTATGTAATTTTTAATAGTGAAATAAGAAACTTGGAAAGTAGGAGAGTTTGATTCTTCCCCTTCATGAGCATTTCTTTCCAGTGTGACCATAAAATTGAATTTTTCTTACTACTTTGACCATTTCTGCTTCATTTCTCTCCTTTATGAATTTCTTGTTATTTTCATGTGGATCTGGATAGTTGTCTTATTTTGAATAAAAGGCTTCCTAACAGTGCATATAACTAATAAAAATCCTATATGTACTGTATACCTCCGTTGCATTCAAAGAACTCTTTTTATTATATATTATGAGTTACACTTTCTAAAACTGAAAAATAAATGTTATGCCTAAATCAGGAGCAATGAAATGGGAGTTTGAATTTATAAGTTATAGAGATTATTGCAATTTAATATTATGATTTAGTTACTACATCATATGCAGAGTTTAGTTCCCCTTCAGTAAATTTTTGAGGATGTCCATAGTTAATATTGGGTACATTTCTTTGGATTTCTGGTTTTGGCGTGGCTATTCTGTCTGCTTTTAAAAAAATAACTTGAAGAAATCTTGGGTTAGAGTTCCCCCAGTTTTCAGACCAGCAAGCTCCCTTTAAACAGGGAATGATGTCTTTTAAACTTTCAGTGGTGTTGTCTCCATCTACTGGCAAAGAAGAAATATACACAAGGGTCTGAGATGATCTAAGAGATTTTGGAGAAACCACATTATTAGGTAAGATGTAACTTACGTATTTAACCACTACAATATAATGTGGCCCACTTAAAGGTAGAAACCTGTAAAATACTGTATATACTCTTTTAAAAAGTAACGTATTGAGGTGAAATTCACAACATAACGTTAACTTTTTAAGTTAACAGTTCTGTGGCATTTATTTACGTACTCTTAATATGTTAGTTTCCATAGCATTTATGTATATATACTCTTAAAAATAAAAGGGTAAAGTTAAGATAGGATCAATTTCTTTCTCTGAATCAAAACCAGATAATGTCCTCTAGGGACTTACTTTACTTTTACTTTCTTTTTGTGGTAAGTTCATTATGGTTCGTTACCCAATTTTACTTCCACTTGTTATTTCTCTTTCTTTCAAAACAGTGTAAATTGTCTTACACGTGTTTCCATGATTGTCTATATCAGGGGTTGGCAAACATTTTCCTATAAAGGGCCATTTGTTAATATTTTAGGTTTTACAGTCTCTATTGCAACTGCTTTTTCTGCCATTGTAGCATGAAAGTAGTCATAGACAGTACATAATTGTTAAGTATGGCTGTGTACAAAACAAAACTTTGTTTATAAAAATAAATGACACTTTGGATTTGGCCCACAGGCTATAGCTTGCTGACCTGTGGTCTAATAATTATGAGAGTATATACAGTAAATTTACACATTCAGATTCTTTCTAAATGGCAATAGACCATCAAATGTTCATCAGAATTCTTGTTAATATTTAGAGAAATTTAAAATTATATCCATTCTAATCTGGACTTTGTGGACTTTCTTAGGTTTTTTTAGTTGTAAGTTTGAGGGGAAATTTAAGGTGGCCACTACTCCCATTTAAAGATTGCCTAACTTCATGATTTACATTCTTCTTTTGATTGATAAGTAGGACTCAAGTTCATTATTCAAGTCTTAGAATTTACTAGCAGGTAGATTATTCAAATCTCAATTTACTACCTTGAGTATATTTGAAATCCATTTTTAGGGGATAAAAAATTACCTAAAAATTTCAACTCAAAATTTGATGTATGCTACTACTGACACTATATGGATAAACAGATTACGGTTTGTGTATAAGGAGAAAAAGTAATTCTAAAGAAGAACTGAATTTTTTTAGTGAGATTATGGTACTCACAAAGGCAAAGTTTATAGGTTTTTCTTTCAATGGTACTTTTGCCATAAATTGTTTTAGTTATTGGGATAATATTTGTTTATAGAATGGTACAAATGCATTTGATATCTGGAGAACAAGTGCATGATCAGTTCCAATGCACATGTTTAATCTTTCTATTTAGTTTATATTGACACATTATCAGGAAATCCATCTCGTGGTGTTACTCAGTTAAGAGGTCTCCACTGTATTTAGTTTCTGTTCCTGCAGATCCACCAATTCAAGACTCTAGGTCATCTCACTCCCTCTTCCATCCAGAAGATGACTTCTATCCACAAGCAGGACTGAATCAAAAGACAGATTTTTCACTTAGCTCTTGAGCTGAACCACCTCCTCAATGACCTTCCTCTGTCTCCATCAAGAACTGGAGTTCAGTTTTTTGAAGATGTAATAGAGCTACTCAGCCCAAACGTGGCTTATTGAAGACAAAAAGAAGATGCCTCATATGTTTCACCACAGTGCAGCCAAACGTAACTGTGTTGTCCAACTCCTCATTCTGTAAAGTATGGCAGGGGCATCTAATTTTTTATTCTGTTCACCTATAAGACTTTAGCCAATCAGTGGCTTTCTGAAGATCAGTAAAATCAACAAACTTTGGGTCAGCTGTCCAGAAATCAGATTGTGGTAAGCACTCAAGGAGAGATAGGATCCTTTAGGGAGCTACTTGCTAAAGGATACTTTATTAGTAGAGATTTTTATGGGGAAAGTTGGGGGGAGAAGTGGGTGGGAAATCCCGTGTTTAGCAAAGGTCAGCCTCTTCACCATTATTATAGTTTATTTTCTTGGGGACTTTTACAGCCTAGGATAATTTTCATAAGGATCTCGAATATCTTATACCACGAACAAGAGGCTTCTATCCCTTCTATAGTCTTTCCTAGGAAAGTCAGCATTATTTTTGGTTCATGAAGAAAACAATCATTTAGATGGAGGATTTTGTAGTAAATACCTAATCAAGTTTTTCCTTCTCTCAAGCTCTGACTTAAATTGACAAGTAACTAAGAGGCATTTTGTTTTGACCTTCATAAAGCATAATTTTGTTGTACAAAAGTAGTATATATATTTGTGTCTTAAAACATTGGAGTCATGGACACTTAATATTGAGGATAATATTTTAGCTGGTCTGGAAAAATACTTTGAAAATTAATTGTAGGTAAATCTTAAAAACAATGTTAAGTAACTTTCCTATTCTTATTAGTAAGTATAGTTAGTCATTGGCACTCTTTTTTATCATAATTGTTCATTATTAATTTTTAGGTTAAAAAAGGAACAATATAGCTGAAACTTATAGTTACCTATTTCTCAAAGATAAAATGTATTTTCTGGGAAACTCTGTTCTTTATAAATGTATCCTAAAATCAGAAGCAGTTCACTAAAAAATACATGGGAAGTTCTTGCTCAACTAGCTGAAAATGTTCTGCAAATTCAAGAGAGGTGACAATTGATTACTAAGCATATTAAGTTTGAAGGCTTCAAAGTTTAGAATTTGTTTTTAAAGGTGACATTTTTATTTTACTACAAAGGCCATTTTTGCTTATAAAATGACTAAACTTTATTTTAATATAAGCACATTAGTATTTTATATATATACACATAATGTCTGCTTTTACTTGAAAAATTTTCTTTGTTGCTAACTTTTACTTAAATGTATCAAGCTTCATTTTATCCCATTTGGACTCTATAAGAAAATTCCTTTTTAAATTTATTTCTACTTAATTCAGTATAAGGTTTGCAGAAGCTTTTAGTTTAGGGATTGTTTAAAATTGCTTTTATTTTTATTGGTTGTGATGTTTTAGTATTTCCCTACTCATCCCCTGATTGATCCATCTACAAATACTGTCCTCACCAGCCATCTAACTCTTATTGGAACTGGTGAAAAGATGACTGTGAAATCACCCAGTGGCTTATAAAGTTGAAGCCTCCACAGGGCTTTACCTGAGCACAACCCTCATTCAGTGGAGAAGGTTGGAGTTTTGTGTCTATTCTCTGGGGATGAGGTTAAAATGTTAAGCAAGTTGAATAGTTAAGCTATCAACTGATGCAATTCATTATTGCTGTCCCTCTTCTAAAAATACAGCTTGTAGCCATGGGCTTTCTCTTTTAATTAAGGTTGCCCAATTCTGTCCCATAGAATCATTCCAGCTATTTTCCTTATGATCTACTACTTTTAAATAGTAAGATGGATAATAGAAATAGCTATTGGTAGTTTCGATGTGCCAGGCACTGTTCCGTTCCAGGTGCTTTACGTACATTAATTTATTTAATCTTCACAACCCTATGAAATAGGCACTATTATACCCATTTTATAGATGAGAAAACTGAGGTATACCGAAGGGTTAGATCTATGGTATCTTGATGTTTCACTTATTCGTACCCTCTCATTCTTCACATTCCCCAGCGTTGTTAGTTTTCTTTTGTTGTTGTTTTGTTATTTTTTGTTAGGTTTTTACTGCTTTAAATTCTTTCTGCTGATGAAATAAACAGCATTCATAAATTATTTTTTAATTTAAAGATGCCATACTCTTAAGTGAGTTCCATTGAATTTATCCTTTTTTTTTTTTTTTTTTTTTTGCCTTCAACAGTGTAGTGATAAGTTCTAAAGATGTTTCACTTCAGATATGTTAAGGTTATATTATCTTTGTACTTAAAACCATTTAGAAATATTTTTACAAAAAAGATTTACATGTAGGAAGTTTTGTTTTTTGCAGTCACTTGCCAACAAATTGAAACTGCTTATCTTTGAGTGTTTTATTTCCTTTTTTGGTCATGCTATGAAAGTTATCTATGATAATAGATAAAAGTTTAGTAAACAAGCAGTCAAATTATTCAGTATATATAATTTAACATTGCATACTTAGACATTAATTTATATTTAGACAAAAGTTTATCACACAATACTTATAATCAGTGTACATCTGAGTGCTGTTTTAATGACTGCTCTTATTAAATTTAGTTCTATTAACCATTTATGGCCTATTGGTACCATCTATACATGCACTTATAGAACATTCTCATTGTCTTCATGCCAAAGAAAGTACAGGCTGACTGTCAGGTTTTGTTCACCTCAAGTTTTGTTAATGTAATGTTATTTTTTTGTTATATATAAAATATAACAATTTAAATTTTGGTAAAATCAGTCCCAATATCACTGTTTTGCTCATATTATTATAATAATAATAGATTTTATTTTAAAACTTGAATAATGAACATACAAATGCCTATTTTGGGTAATAAGTCTTATTGAAGACATATCTGGGGATTCTTATATAATGATTTCTTATAGCATTATACATTATTTTCAAACTATTAACATTTCAAAATATATTTGGTTTACTAGTAGAAGATTAACACTATTTGTAATGTAGCTAGAATATGTCTACTGTTCAGTAAGACTTATTACCCAAAATAGGCATTTATGAACATGTTCAGACTAAAATGAGACTTTTGGCCTAGTCTTAAATTTGGGAGGTGACATGCTTTTGAAGAATTGCAAGTTTGAAGGATGGTTGTTGAAATACTAAGTAGAGAAAGAATGTTGAAAATAGGAAGTAGGCAGCTCAGGACATGAATCTTTGTTATTTAGGAGAAGAAAATAGTTGAGTATCTATGGAATATATTTTGAAGCATGCCTTTGTGTGCATCTGTATGTTAATGTATCTCTGTGCCCTAACACAGTGATTGATTATAGTGTCGTTATACATACTCTACAATTGCTTTTTATTTGTTTCCTACTGGACAGTACTTGCCCTCTATATATCCATCCACATGACGTGGATCCTGCTGGCCCTATATCTCTATTTCTGTTTGTCATTCTGAGATTTTGCCTTTGCAGCAGATGGCAGAACCCCATATTCCAATCCTACCCCCGCTCACTGTAACTTTGTACCTTTCTCATATTCTTGTTTTTTTTTCCACTAACCACTTCAGTTTCTGCTTATGTCTTTTAATCCTGAAGCACCTCTGTTCAAATGGTGATGTTGTTCTCAGGGTAGGAACTTTCACAGTCAACAGCTACTACATTTTACTATGCTAAGGAAACACCCTAGTAATATATTCCCCCATCTTTAGTGCCACCTTTCATCCTCAGTAAGCACCTTTTGAAAGTAATGTCATTTAAGATTCATTTTATATTTAAATATAGTCAAGTAGTTGAATGCATAATGAAGTTATAGTTTTGATCTAATCTGAAATTCACTGTATAAGTTGGAAAATGTCACTTTTGTACAGTATTCCACTTTTTTATGCTTGTACAATATTAAGTAGAAGTATTCCTCTAAAATGATGTGTGTCGTGTTTAGAGGAAACAGCCCAAATTACAGAGGTCCTGCTTATCTTAGTTTACAATATGTGGAGCAAGTGATAACAGGGGTATTGAAAACAGTTATACATATGTAAAAAAGATATTTTTTTGTTATTAAGTGCATGTGATAAAAACTTCAACAACTAACAGAAAGCTCTGATATTTCATGGTTTATCATCCTCCTCGAGATAAAGTAATTACAAAAAAAAACTATTGGCAGAATTGGTTTTTTTTTCTTAAACATAATAAATCTGTTTTGAAAACACCCATAGTTAATAAAAAATGATTGTTAGTTAAGGTAGTAATATATCTAAAATCTGTCAGTTACTTGGATTACCAAACAAGTAAGGTGAGTGGTTTTCAACCAAGGCCACAAACTATACTAAATGTTTCGAGATGAAAATGTTAAAATTAATTAGCAACTCTAATTAAAGTTTTGTAACTCATCCTAAATTATAGTGATTGGATACTGAAGATTTGGTTATTTTTATTTGCTAGGGGTAGGAGTACTTGGCTTACTTTGTTTTTGGCTAGTCAATAAATTGAGATAAAATGCCTAATAGGATTAAAAACAAGTACACCTTTATCATTCTAGTCTGGGGGTGGGGTCAGATGATATTAGCATATTGTTCAAAATTTGTCTTATATGAATGATCAAGTTGTTGAAAAATTTATAGTTGTCCTTATGTAGTCATGTAAATTTGCCTGTGTTTTATCTATATTGCTTAACTTCACGCAGTTCTATTTCATTTACTCAACCAGTTTTTATCAAGTACTATATATTTGGCATTGTTTTATACCCTTTGGGCACTGGAAATTACAAAGATTGGTAGTACATAGTGCCTAACTCCTAGAATCCTTTGCATGATTTCACTGTTCTGCCCCTAAAACATTCTTAGAACTAGATTTTTTATTTGTTGCCACCACAGTTTTTTGTTATGTTTTTTAAAATCTCAATCCAAGGATTCTGGTAGACGTTCTGCAAATGTTTGTTCATGGTATTCGAGGTTAATAATCACCTTTGAGTGGAGTACAAAATTTTCTTTTTATAAAGTTTTGTCACAAAATGAATACAATTTAAAGGAGTCAGAATCTTTTGTAAATCAGTTTTAGTGGTTGCTTATGGTTTATATTTCTGTGCTTTTTAAATATTGGAGTATATTACAAGAACTACATTAAATGTAGGCAAGAAGATAGGCACAGAGAAATAAGGCAGTTCTTTGGATGCTGTAGTCTTTCCTGATAGTGCCAGTAGGTTTTGACAACTTGTAATTGACTTCATAGTTTTATCTCAAGTAGTCAAGTAGTACTAATTTAGATGCCACATCTGAATCAGTAAATGTGGAAAAACAAACCTGATTTCTGAAAATATTCCAATTATTTAAACCTAATAATCCATACATCACTTTCTTTTTTTATGTATATGTATTTTTATTGATTTCAGACAGAGGAAGGGAGAGGGAGAGATAGAAACATCAATGATGAGAGAGAATCATTGATTGGCTGCCTCCTGCATGCCCCCCACTGGGGATCGAGCCTGCAACCTAGGCATGTGCCCGACCAGGAATTGAACTGTTACCTTCCTGGTCCATAGGTCGACACTCAACCACTGAGCTACCACAGCCAGGCCAGACATCTCTTTCTTGGACATTATGTACCTTAATAGAAAATTGAAATAAAGCTATTCTTAGCAGGTGATTGTTGAGAAGAAATTCTGAGTAATTATTGAGGAAGGTCATTGAGACAGGTCAGCTAGAGATGGAGACGCAGCCTGCCTAATAATTGGATGGATACTACCTGGCTGGAAGATGGAGCTGATTGGTGGATCAAAATCTCAGAGGGAAACGTTTTATTTGTAGTCTAAATGTTTATTAAGAATTATATTCCATGAAGTACTATTGTATGCTGGTATTTAACTACTGAAGAGTGAAATGATCAATGATTATTACTCTGCCAAAAGATTGTTTTAAGTGATTTTTGGAATGTGAAATATATTTTGAGTGGTAGTAAACTTTATTTCTTTAAAATATGAACTTTATAATATATCTAGAGTTAGAATACAACATATCTTATAAATAAGCTTGTCGTATTTTATGTGTTTATTTGCTGAAGCCGATCTTTGTATTTCTTCAGGTTTATGTGAGATTAAGGCCATTCTTCAGGGAATTCTTGGAACGAATGTCTCAGATGTATGAGGTAAACATGCATGAGCTGAACTGCATAAATATTTTTATTTTATTCAACATAGTACCCATATTTAGATCATGTATAATGATTACTTCTTTTCCCCTGAATTTATAGATCATTCTTTTTACTGCTTCTAAGAAGGTGTATGCAGACAAGTTACTGAACATACTAGACCCTAAAAAGCAACTGGTCAGGTAAATTTAATTAAGAAATAGTGGAAATGTCTGTCACACTGATCTATGAAATTACTATGATCATATTTAACTTTCATGGCCATTTTAAGTTGGCTACATATATAGAGATTTGTCTGTTGAATGGTGAAAATAAATGAATTTTTTAAACCCCCAACTCTTAAAGAGTTCCTAATGCTGTAACTCCAGACAGACGTTCTTTAAAAGGATACAAAGATCAAATGTATTTATGTATTGTTACATCTGTATCCTTAATTCTTTTGGGATTGGGGGAGGGGAGTAGGTGGAATTTTTCACTGTGTGCATGATGTTTTCATTTCCTTTATGTTTCTGATGTAATGCATGTTACGGCAACTTTTTAATGACATAGAGAAATAAAAGTTAATTTTAACAGAAAGGATTAAACTAAACTCTCTTGCTTTTTTTAAGAACAAATTTATCTTCCATGGAAAGAAAATGTTACATGAATCTAATTGGGAATTGCAGTTGGCTTAGTCATTCAGGTTATTCCCTGTGTATGTATCCTGAGCCAGCAGATACAGTGTGTTCCTGGTTAGGTGGATTGCCTTGGGTAATTTTAAAACAGTTTGAAACTTAGTTAAACTGAGATATTAAGACTAAGCAGTCTTGTTGCATCCTATAAAATGTGGGAGTTAATCTTTGAGTTTTTGACTAAGAGCTGAGAGTAATGCCACAAAAGGCTTATAACAGCCTTAATAGCTGGCTACTTATTTTCTTGAATGCTTTCTCCCATATTGTCTTAGTGGAAAATCCTAAGCTTATCTAAAGGTTAAAATGTGTCCTTATAGTTAGTTTTATTTTTATCTTTAATATAAGCAAGCTTTAGACATACAAAATAGAAAATATATTTTTTATTCATAAAAGTATATTATAATTTGTTCATTTTACCCAACTTCAACAAAAGTATACAAATGATTTTACTTTGATCATTCATTCTGAAGATTTCTACTCAGTCCCTCCAGTGTTCCAGGGAACAGTGGTGAGCCACACAAGCCCTTCCCCTCTTGGAGCTTTAATTTTACTGGAGGACAAATTGTACTCATGCAATTATAATGTTACAAAGTAGCACCCCTCTTTTAAGTTAGTTTTCCAAAATCTTCACATTTAGGGGTTTAAATTTATTTTATCTTGTTACAGTTTGAAAAACAGGAAAACCTTTTTGAACAATATATTGAATTCATTAGAGTGCTATAGGGAATTATCTATGTTGGTGACAAGGTAAACTCAGAAATTCCTATGACCTCTCAGTCCAGTAAGTCCAAATGCAAATTTGATGACTAGCAAAAAAAAACAAAAACATAGTTTCTTTCTAAAACTGCAGATGTATGCTATTGACTCTCAGATTTTTGAATACTGGAGAGGCTTCAGTTTAATTTAAAGTAACTGTTATTATCCATGTACATATTCAGTTGTCTCCTGACTTGGGTAAGCTTGCTGCTCTTGGGGAAAAAAGCATCAGTACTGACTTGCATGTACATGCTCTATCTGCCTCTCCAATGGTCTCATATATAAATGTTTATGCAAATAAAATTACTTAAATCCTTTTAACCTATTTTTTCAAAGTAGAACTGTCTTTAAGCCTTTTAGAGATAGATGATAATTTAATTAAAAGCACTCTTTATAATGGGGAAAGAATTATTTATACTACATTTTGTCTGGCTGTAAAATTCTTAACACTTTGCTATTACCACTGGCAGTGATATTTTTAAGGTTGAGTTTTGTTTGGGGGGGAGGGGTGGTGGTGTTAGAACTATGACAGATTTTGTTGGTAGAAATTGCCCCTTTCTTAAAATTGCATGATTAAAAATACAGGTATGAATGAGTAGGCCTTAGCTTTTCAAAAATTGTTTAGTGGGGTTAAGATACAAGGAAACCAAACTATCAAATTATTATACAGGACTAATATTTTTTAGTTCGGAATGAAGATTGTATAATTATTACAGTACCTAAGTATTATAAAACTTTTAATAGCTTTGTTAAATTATACAGAATTTTTCAACTTAGTATCTATCATTAGTGAAACATCAGTTTACATGTTGTACTTAAATCTAAATTCATCATTTCATTCAATCCTTGTTTTTTCAAATGACATACACACACACTAAATTGAAAAATAAGTGGGAAAAAGTTGAAATGATGGAATGTTTTGACCACCTTTTCTCAAAAACTATAAGGGAAACTAAAAACATATTTTTAAAATGCCAACACAGAAACATTCCTTCTTATATTTTCTATTCTGGCATGTACAGGGGTAGGGAGGCTGTGTGGTCTTCTGGTTAGAGCAAAGGACTGGGAGCCAGGACGATTCTGGGTTCCAATGCGGGGCTAACCACTGACTTACTGTGTAACCTTGGGCAAGTCACTTGACCTCCTTGTGCCTCAGTCAACCATCTGGAATATTGGTTTAAAAGCCAGGACCTCGCTGACAACCAGATGCTGCATCTGAACTGAGCTTTCTGGGTAAATAAATTACAAAAACAATTTACCGAGTTTTTAATCCCTCTTTATTTAATATAACATTTTGGGATAAACCATTTAAGGCATGGTAATATTTGGTTGTAAGTTTTCAGTAGTTGCTAAGAATTTTTATAGTAAAGCTATAGCCTCAGGCTTAGGTCCACATTTGTATATGAATTTCCTTTGTGACAAAATAATCAGGCATAACGTGTAAAGCCTATGGTATGTGTGTGTATATGTTTCAGTATATGTTATACTTTTTAGAGGCTGCTTTTTTTTTTTTTTAGTTAATTTGTTTTTATTTTTATGTTTAGGCACCGACTTTTTCGTGAACATTGTGTTTGTGTACAAGGAAACTATATAAAGGACTTAAATATCCTTGGAAGAGATCTTTCAAAAACTATAATAATTGACAACTCACCACAAGCCTTTGCATATCAGGTAGGAAGAGGGTTGCTAAGCAAATTCAAAATGGAAAGAAAGTCACAATGCGGACAAATGCTGCCAAACATGATGGGAGCACAGAATTTTCACTGGAGGAATTTCCCTGTTTAGTGTCACATTTATAATTAGAAATGCCGAATTGGCATGCTCCTTGTGGAAAAGTTTCTTTTAAATTGAGTACAACATAGCCCTAGCTGGTTTGGCTCAGTGGATAGAGCATCAGCCTGAGGACTTAAGGGTCCCAGGTTCAGTTCCGGTCAAGGGCACATGCCTGGGTTGCAGGCTTGATCCCCAGTAGGGGATGTGCAGGAGGTAGCTAATAAATGATTCTCTCTCATCATTGATGTTTCTATCTCTCTTTCACTCTCCCTTCCTCTCTGAAATCAATAAAAATATATTTTTTAAAAAGATAAAGTACAACATAAATAAAAATCTTAGTAAATGTGAATAAGAAGGGACAATAAGATAAACATTTAATAGCATTCTAATGAGTTGTTACATCAGTGATATAATTGTAAATATGTTTGAGAATTATAAATAGCTTAACCATCTTCCTCTGGTCCATTTTTGACATTTTTAATATTTTTGTGGACTATTTTGTCAGTATATTTGTACCCTCTGTTAATGATTCTTTGAAATGTAACTGACTACAGACAAGCCGCCCTTGCAAGGTATACATTGTACATTATGAATATCTTCCTGTGATCTGTTTGAGATTTCCTTCACAATAAATAGGTGCAGAATGGGGATGACGGAAAGTGGGTTGTGTATAGATAAAACAAGATTTGCCTTTAACTTGTGTTTTAAATGTCCATTAAAGAAAAAGAAAAAGCCGGGTAAATTGCATATGGTGTTGAAATATGTTCAGTTTAGGTCACTACTTTTATTTGCTTGCATTTTTAAATGTTTTGAAGAATTTTTTCTTGGTTCCTAGATAAAATCATTTCCATTCTCCTCGATCTCAAATATAATCCTATATAATAAAAGGCTAATATGCAAATTGACCTAGTGATGTGCACTGATCACTAGGGGGAGCACTGCTCAGCCAGAAGCCCTGCGCTGAGTTCACGACTGGCAAGCGCAGCAGGAGCCTCTCCCACCTCCATGGCAGCGCTAAGGATGTCCAACTGACAGCTTAGGCCCGCTGGGGAGAGGGCCTAAGCTGTCAGTTAGACATCCCCCGAGGGCTCCTGAACTGCAAGAGGGTGCAGGCAGGGCTGGCGCCCCCCCCCCCCCAAGTGCACAAATTTTGTGCTCTGAGCCTCTAGTGTTCTGTATAAATGTTTAAAGACTATAAATGTTTATCCCAGAGATTATCTATATATCTATAATAATAAAGCCTAATATGCTAATTAGATCGCATGTCCTTCCAGACGAAGCTGGGGCTGCGAGGGAAGCCTGGGTCCTGGGTGCCTGCCAGCAGCTGGAGGGAAGCCCAGGTCTCGGGTGCCAGAGGGAAGCCAGTGCCAGCAGCCGGGGGAATGCCTACTCTTGCATGAATTTCATGCATCAGGCCTCTAGTATATATATAAAGCCTAATATGCACATTGTCCCCTTGGGAGTTCGATCGCTTGCCATGACGTGTGCTGACCACCAGGGGGTGGCACAGAACAAAGGAAGGCCCCTGGCGAAATAATCCAGTCATAGAAAGATAAATAACACATGATCGCACTCATATGTGGGATATAATGATCAATATAATTTGATGAGCAAGAATAGATCCAGAGACAAATGGCAGGGGAAGGGGGGATTAGAGAACAACCAAAGGACTTCTATGCATGCATATTAGCATAACCAATGGACACAGGCACTAGGGTGGTGGGGGCTTGCCCAGGGTGGAAATGGCTGGAGGGAGGGAGTCAGTTGGGGAAAAAGGAGACTTAATGTGTAAAACTTTAGACAATAAAAAATAAATTAAAAAAAAAAAAGGAAGGCCCCTGTTGGCAGCCCGATGGAAGGCCCCGGCTAGCAGCCGGAAGGCCCAGATTGGCCAGGCCTAGGGACCCTACCCATGCACTAATTTTGTGCAGTGGGCCTCTAGTTTACTTATAAACAAATAAGGTTTGCAGTCTTGTTTTTATACTCTTCAGAGAAATAAGTTTTGAGTCAACTTATGTTGCTGGGTTTCCGATTATCCTGCTATTTGTTGGGAATAAAAATATGAGTGGGACATAGTCCCTGTGGAAGTATATGCTCTCTAATAGTATTCTTTGTTTAAACTGGCAATACCCCTTCATTCACAGTACCTAGCATTGACTATTAGTAACTGTTTCTTGAATGAGTAAAGGAATATTTTTAGTTACATTAATGCAAAACTTGTTAATGGATCTTTCTTGTTCAGTTTTATATACACTAAGAAGAAATTATGTTGAAAACCCAATTAGGCTTTAATTTTTTTTTCTTTTTTAGTTTTTTTAATCTATTGATTTTAGAGAGGGAGGGAGGGAGGAAGGGGAAGAGACAAACAGCAATTTGTTGTTCTGCTTATGTGTGCATTCATTGGTTGCTTCTTGCATGTGCCTTGTCTGGGTATCGAACCCACAACCTTGGCATGTTGGGAGGATACTCTAACCAATTGAGCTACCCTGGACAGGGCTGATTTATTTATTTTTTAAGCTTTTCCAAAGTAGGGAAAATGTAGGCAAAAAAGAGGATTTAATTACTTATTTATCATTTTAGCTATCTAATGGAATCCCTATAGAAAGCTGGTTTATGGATAAAAATGACAATGAACTCCTAAAATTGATTCCATTTCTGGAGAAGCTTGTAGAACTGGTAAGTATGTCTTAATTATCTTTTTCAGTTACACTGTTGGCTCAACTTTATTGAAATCATTTAAATTGCTTTAAAAAGTCAGTGTGGTGGGAGATTAAGGGAAAGATTGAAAAGAATTATAAGCTTTATCAAACCTTATAAATTACATTAAAAAACTTTTAATATATTTTTATTGATTTCAGAGAAGGAAGAAGGAGAGAGGTAGAAACATTAATGATGAGAGAATCATTGATTTGGCTGCCTCCTGCACGCCCCCTACTGGGGGATTGAGCCTGCAACCTGGGCATATGCCCTGACTGGGAATCGAACCATGACTTACTGGTTCTTATGTTGAAGTTCAACCACTAAGCCACACCAACTGGGCCATAAATTATATTAAAATTATAAGTATTTAAAAGTTTAAAGATTGATTATTTTTTATTTTACTGGGCTTCCTCTTGCAATCACTAACTACTTTTGTTAAATCTGTTTCATTTTGCTTGCATAGGTGTAGAATTATTGCTTATACTACTAAAATATTCTGCGGATTTTTTTCCTCTATTAATTTTAAATTAATATATGAAATAGTATTCAATGGCTTAATGCTTTTACCTAACTTTTTGTTGAGCCATTTACTACATAATTGTTTTTATAAAATTAAAACATTGATGGCAGTTTTTATTTACATCTTAATTTAATTCTAAGTTAACTGCTTCTGTGTGGTACATTTATATTTGGCAAATGGGTTGAAAAATTAGTGATGTTTTTCTGCAAAGTAAGAATGTTCATAATGGTCTGAGGATCATATTTTTGAAATTACGTGGCCTTTAAAATGTCTCTTTCTCCACGCAGAATGAAGATGTTCGACCTCACATCAGAGACAGATTTCGCTTGCATGATTTGCTGCCCCCAGATTAAGTACAAAGACGTGTCAAATCATGAAGGGGGAGAGAATGCAGGACCCTTTTGGACTAAGACAAAACATTGCCATTACTGTTGAAATTTTGCATTTTTGTACCCCGTCTTGCTTTTCTTATCTTTGGTGCCCAATAATAATCAAGGGTTACAGAAAGAGACTTTATCTCAGATTGAATACATACAGTAGGTAGGCTAAAACAGAAGAGTCTTTAGAACTAGTGCAACTCCAGTGAAATTTTTTTATGTACAGGACATCTGCAGTTTATAAAGAATTCTGTTTCTGCCACCAGCAGTTTGACCTGTAGTTCACACAGGATTTTATGATAATAACAGAGATGAAATGGACTTTTTATTTTCTCTCTGTTTGGTGCTCTAAGTGGGTTTGTAGCCACTTTTCTGTTACTTTAAGATTCTCATTTCAACAGGAATGGCCAGTAAAAGTTGTTTTATTTTCCTGTTAAGGTTTATAACCTTTTTACATTTTTGACCTGTATTAGATTAGAATTTCATTATGCATTCCTTTTAGTTGAGGCGCTTCATAGTTTTCTGGAAATAGTCAGTTTTTAGTTTTTTATTATACATTTGAATGGCCGTTTTCCTGCTTTGTCTGCCTGCATATTGTATATTTGTTTAAAAATATTCTCTACTTTTAGTCCATGTAAGTTTCATTTAGAAAGACATGCATTTATATTTTGTTTCTGTAATATTCTGTAGGTGAAATCTTTTCAAAAATCAAGAGACTGGGTAGATAAGAATATATGAATGACTAATATTCAAATGATTTAAACCATTATGATGGCATGTGTTCCCAAATGGTAATATCTTGCAATGGCACACAGATTTAATGGATAAAGGTATACCTCAGACTTCACTGTGCTCACCAGTCTTTGAGGAGAATGTGTTTGGTCACCTTTTGGGCTTGCTTTGGTTACTGCTGCCTTTGGTTTCCTCCAGAAGTGAAGTACTCAGCACAGTGACTCGGTATTTTTAATTAATTTGCATGGGCTGGTAGTACCTCTGTTATGCTCTCGGTTACAATCAATTTAAAACTCTGTGTAACAGTCTTGGTACCTTACAGTAGCTATGCATAATCCTGTGGCACAGTAAACTCCCAAGCCACCAATGCAGTTAATATGCTCTCATAGTGGGTTTTCTATACTATATGAAAATAGTCTTCAAGCCTTGGTTCTCTAATGCAGCTACCACAAGAGGTTGATATTTTTATAGTGGCGTGTAATCTCCTTTTCGGGAGGCTTTTTATGGAAGGTAGAATTTGTAAGGTTAGTATGCTTTGCCTCTCAACTGCATTAACATGCCACAGGCTCAGACTGTTTTTGTGTAAAGGATGTCAAAGAACGGCACTTTTTCTAAAGAGAAGTTTGATATTTTGTATGCTTGTTAAGAAAGTACAGTATTGGAAATTAAAGGTGGACAACTGATAATTGAGGAGTATGTCACTTAATTTTTTATGTATATTACCTGTTTACTTGTACAACTTACTGTACAAATTACATGCAGCTTCATTTTCAAATGAATCCTTAAAATAAGGAAATCTTTTTAGGAAAACATTTAATTTTTGTATTTTTGATTTTAAAGGCATGAGTTATGTCAATTTTCAGTGTATTAATGAAAATTTTAACTTTTCATCAGGTTGAGTGTTTTCTTACTATATTATCTGTTGTGTATGTAGTTAGCATATTGTGTCACTGAACTGTTTAAAAATCTAGCATGTAGAGCAAGCCTGTTTTGTGGAAAATCCTTATTCATTAAGTAATCATGGCAGGTTTTCTGCAAAAAAGAGCAGAAGCATTTGCAATTCAGAATACTGGTTTTTTTTGTTTTGTTTGTTTTTGTTTTAATTTAAAGAAAGGTATTTTGCTTGCAGGAAAAAATACTACAGATTCATTTTAATGAGACTCTTTGAGATGTATTTATCTTTAGGGCATCTGGGCATCTTTATGCTGTTTGTCTTCTGTCTTTCTTGAAATAAAATGTACATACGTTACCTTTACATATGCTCTTGCTCAAAATTGTGAACCTAGTTACATTTCTCCTTGCTCCCTTTTTATGCTCAAACAGCAAAATCCAAACTTATACAAGATCTAAACTTTCAGCATGCATTGTAATTGCTGAAAGCTTTTCTGATTAAGTAAATACAGTCTCAAAGGGCTTTCCCATGACTTGAAGGGAAATGTAAGCACCTATACCACTGTGCCTGTGGGCACTTTAAATGAACACCCACTGTAATCATCTTGTATTAATAGTAAAGCTGTTTTCAGTCCCATGCTAGGGAGAGTTCCCTAAAATAGACTGACAAATGAATCAAGCATAACAAGATTCTGTAAAGAAATAAACTAAGGGAAATTTTGTGTGGCCTGAGAAAATTTCTTGAGACCAATTTATATATATATTTTTCATTACCTGACTTGAGTCATTTTAAATTTAATACAGAATTTTAAATAATTTATAGAGACAACTATCCAGCTTCTTTCCACGTTAATGTTTTATTGTCTCATTACCCCTTTTCTTTATCTGTTTATAGATGTTATCTTAAACACTTCCAATTGGTTAAGCGGAGGTGTATATTTTATGAACCTGAGATGTGCCCAGCCCCTACAGTTCACACAGTAAACATAAACTCTTAAAAACTGACTCTAGTAAATGCAGGAGAGATGGATACCTGATAAGACACAGCAAAAGTGACCTATATACACATTACAACTCTGAAGTACATATTATAATTGTGATATTTCCAGTGATGTCTGACTTTTAAGACATTCTTTTAAATATTTGTATTATTGTTAGAATGTTTTAATCAGTTATGTTTTTTAATTCCATGTAATATATGTAAGCCCTAATAAGATTTATATCACCAAATTTCTCCTTGGGTCTTAAAAGAATAACAATTTAAAATCATAAATTGTTTTATATTAGCTAGTATGTATATTTATTTACCCGATGGCTTTATCTTGTTTCCCAAAATTTGGGGAGAATTTGTTGAAAGCATTGTGACTTCTATAAATGGCTATTTTCTTGTAACTGTCCGTGAAAATGTATGTGTACTTTTTTCCCCCCATTTCTCTAGTTTTTCTGTTTTGTTTTTAGGGTTAAACATAGAATGGTTTGTTTTGTTTTTTTAAGTTCTCTTTGGCCAATGACTTTTTCAACTAGATATTACTTTCGTTCAATCTTCTAAAGAAGTTCATTTTTCATTGTTTTGTTCAGTCAACTTACCTGAAAAACAGAGACTTCATCTCATCAATGAAGAAAGTATTTCATTATTCCTACAAATCTTTACAGCGAGCACAGAATTCTTCATAATAAGGATCAGATCTTTTCCACATCTGTGTCAATCACATAAAGCCGAAATGTAAAGGACACTGAAGCATTCATTTATTGTACTAACATGGTGGTGTTATATACTACATCATTAGCTAGTTAAGGTTTTCTGACCTAATTTCTCTGTCTTCCTAGATATTTATTTGTTATCTCTTTTAATCTTGTGTATCTAAAATTAACTTAGTTAATAGTTACCCATCGAATAACTATGCCAAGCAACTAGGAAAGAATGTTTATTTTATTTCCCCTTATAGGGGAAGAGTGGACTGGGAACAAAAATGTATGGGCCAAAAGGCCTTAGGTTGTCATTCATTCACTTTCTTATTCCTCTCATGACCTATGTTCAAGTATAGTATTTTTTCAGTGTTGATGCGCTTGATTATGTCATTACTTTTCATGTCTTCCCCTGAGTTGAAAGCCTGCTTGCTAGGAACCTGTATGGAATACATTTTTAAATATTCAGAATAAGAACCACAAAACTTAGTATCTTATATTTAAATGCTCCTTAAATTATTGGAATCCAAGTCTCACTCACTAGGATACATTTTTATAAAATGTTTCTCTGTATCTTGAATTGAAATTACTTGCCCAGAGGCAAGAGTTCTTGGGATAATGTGTTTTGAGAAATTTTTTAAAAGGGGATAAGAAAGCAACAAGTTTATACTACTTACCTTATGGTTTTGATATTAGTATTTTAAAATACATTAGTAGTTCCCAAACCTGACTGTTCACTAGAATTACTCTGAGCTTTGGAAATAGATTCCTGAGGCCTAACCCCTGCAAAATTGTCTCATTGGATCTATAGTGGGGCCTGAAATTCTGTATTTCTTTTTTAAGCCCTCCAAGTGATTCTAATAACCAGGTTTGGGAAATCACTGTTTTAAATGTGACAGTGGTTTCAGAGTAGGCAACAAAATAAAAGTTTACCGAACATCTTTGTGGTAGTTTTTCTTTTTTCTTTTATTTTAAATTGGGACCAGATTTCATAGAACTTATTCAAGATACATGGAGGAATAATAAGGAAGATTGAAGCTACTGCTCATTATCATTCTTTCATAATTTTAAGACTTTGTATTCCTAGCACTTGGAATAGTTGATCATATACACAGCTGAAGGACATATCCCTGAATGAGACCATTATATATAAATTGTAAAATATTTCACTATTTTTTTATTTTATAAATCTTTGTAGAAATAAGCAATGAAATACTACTTTCATCTTTTGAAATGGGATTTTTCAAGGCATTGTCCTTTTGGCATTAAGGTAGGGGGGAGTTAGTTATTCTCTCTGCCTTTTTGCATGTGAATCAGTATAAAGTCATGGACATTTAAAAATCTCAGTTCAATTTCTACATATTTACTATGCAGTATAGCCATGAACAAGCAATGTAGATTTAGTTTTCTCATCTTCAAATGCCCTGATCACCCTACCTCACAGGGTTGTTGTGGGGATAAATAAAACTTTTATGGAAACACTTTTCTTTGATGATATTTTATCAGACATTAGAAACACTAATATCTAACAACTTACTACACAGTGCTCTTTTGGTTTACAATTTTTTTCACATTTCTTTTCCTTTTGATGCTCTACAGGACAGTCCTGTAAGCAACACAGAGCAGGTTAGAGATAAGGTAACTGAGGCTCACAGAGGATTGTGACCCAAGAGCTCATAACTGTTCTGGGAGACTTGAATTCAAGTATCACTGCAATATGTTAGCTCCCAAGGCCTTGGCATTCTTGTATAAGCATGTCTGTACATAAATACAAAGTGTTCTAAAGTTTACAAATCAATTTAGCCGACAAAGTTCTTATAAAGGAATATAATTCAGTGTAAAAGTTGTTACAAACTAAGCCCTAGAGTTTAATCCAATTTTTAAACTGGAAGGAAATTCCAACTTTCTAACATGCCGCTTTTACAAATCAGGAAATATGTGTAGAAGAGTGACTTCCAAGGGTCACAGAGCTGGGATTAGAATGTAGGTGCTACTACTTAATGGAATGATATTCTTAATATATTGTACTACTGTGGAAAATAAAATCTGAATAAAGAAGGCGTTAATTTTTAAAAGTTGAGATAAGATGGCAAGGAAGAACCAGATTATGGTAAGCTAAAAAGAAGTATATGCTTGATATAATGGGCTAAATCAGTGGTTCTCAACCTTTCTAAAGCCGCGACCCTTTAATACAGTTCGTGTTGTGGTGACTCCCAACCCTAAAATTATTTTCGTTGCTACTTTTTAACTGTAATTTTGCTACTGTTATGAATTGTAATGTAAATATCTGTGTTTTCCGATGGTCTTAGGCGACCCTGCTAGCGGTTCTCAACCTGTGGGTCGTTAGTTTAGTTAACACATCCTTCATGTGATTACCTTTTTTTGTTATGATGAGAACATTAAAAATCTCTAGTAGTATCCAGTCCATGTGGCTCAGTGGTTGAATATTGACCCATCAACCAGGAGGTCACAGTTCTTTTCCTGGTCAGGACACATGATTGGGTTGTGGGCTTGATCTCTAGTAGGGGGTGTACAGGGGGTAGCCAATTGATGATTTTCATCATTGATGTTTCTATCCTCCCTCTAAAATCAATAAAAACATTTAGAAATAAAATCTAGTATAGCTGTAAAGTGTACAATACAGTATTGTTAATGATAGTCACCATGGTGTACATTAGATCCACATACAACTGACGTTAACGTTTGACCAACATCTCATCATTTCCCCCACTCCCAAGCCCTGCTGTGATGAAACTTATAAAACAATGTTCCATAAGCTCAAAGGAGTTTAACATACAGGTTTGAGAGTCTCTGCAGTAGGCCTTTAGAAATAACTCATCCACTTAGACAAAGCAGCTGAGTCTCAGTTTGTTCATCTGTAAAATGGGTGCATCAAGATCTACCTCTCAGAATTACAAAGATGAAACTTGTAAAGCAATATACAAATAATTGCCAGAATGGAAATGTTTAAAGGAGCTGGTTCTCTTGAGTGTATGTGAAAGATAAACACTGATTCCACTGCCCATTTCTGCCCCCTCTAACTTGGGGGCAGAAATGGGCAGTAGAATCAGTACTGCCACATGTCAGGGAAAAGAAAGAAAAGACATGAGCAGTAGAAAGCATTCAATGAAGACTGGATAATAATGGAGAGGTCACCTTTGACTTAACATGCTTTTATGAAAACATGCAGAGTGTTCAGGAAGAAGTGGGTGATGAGGCAATTGAAGAGTATTGACTGGCTTGAGAAGTCTGGTAAGTAAGTGGAGTAGCAGGCTCATGATTTGCTAAGTTAGAAGTAAGTCTTAATGGATGAACCAAATTAACTAGAGCTTTAGATATGAAGTATGACAGTATTTGTTGAGAACTGCCTTACTATGTGTTAGACACCGAGAATGGCAGAAAAAAGCAAACCTGGCACTGCCCTCAAGCTTACAGTCTAGTAGTAGAGACTAGGCATGGTTGGGGAAAGGGGTCATGAAAGAAAAATAGCTTTGAGGGTGCTAACAATCTAGTCTGGAAGTCAGGCTTGGGTTGGCTGAAGTATTGCATAAAATGGGAACTGTAAAGGGGACGTATGTAATACTTGCAATAATAAAGATTTTTTAAAAAGATGAGAACTGTAGTCCTGGCCGGTGTGCTCAGCAGTTAAGAGTGTTGGCCCACACACCGAAGGGTCATGGGTTCAATTTCTGGTCAAGGGCATGTACCTAGGTTGCAGGCTTTATCCTAGGCCCTGGTTGGGGCATTTGGGAAGTAACCATGTGTCTCTCACATGGGTCTTTCGCTCTCTAAAGAAATGGAAAAAATATCCTCTGGTGAAGATGAACAAAATGTAAGAACTGTAGAATATTGAACAAAATGTGAAGCCAGGTTTGGTAGAGGGGCAAGAGGTAAAATCTAGCAAGGGAATTAATGATCAGAATTGTCTTAAAAGACCACTTTGGCTGCTGCCTAGGCCAGTGGTCAGCAAACTCAGTCAACAGCCAAATAACAACAGATTGAATTTTTTTTAAAAAATATATTTTATTGGTTTTTTACAGAGAGGAAGGGAGAGAGATAGAGAATTAGAAACATCGAGAGAGAAAAACACCGATCAGCTGCCTCCTGCACGCCCCCTACTGGGGATGTGCCCGCAATCCAGGTACATGCCCTTGACAGGGATCGAACCTGGGACCTTTCAGTCTGCAGGCTGACGCTCTATCCACTGAGCCAAACTGGTTTCGGCTGAAATTTCTTTTGAGAGCCAAATTTTTTTAACTTCTTCTAACACCACTTCTTCAAAATAGACTCGCCCAGGCCGTGGTATTTTGTGGAAGAGCCACACTCAAGGGGCCAAAGAGCCGCATGTGGCTCGCGAGCCGCAGTTTGCCGACCACTGGCCTAGGCAATAGAGTAGGTGGATAGGAGACCAGTTAAAAGATGTAGCAGTTGACCTAATTCACACAATGCATTCCTTTTTCCAAGACAACAAATGGCTAATGCATTGGGTGCTAGCATCATAATGGACAGTCTGAGGTCAGGAGAAGGTTGAAGTCCTAAGGAGAGCATGGCTTGTCTGGTTGACTGACAGGAATAGGAAGGTACTTTACGGTCTTATGGCACTGTATAAAAATAAATATGGAATAATGTGGAGGAGTTTAATGGAGACACATGCTGGCATTTCATATCTTGTAAGATTCTTGGGTAAGCTTTTAGGGGAAGGTGGTTTAAAATGGAAAAAGTCATTCAATTACATAGTTTTTCCAAATCATAAATCTTCTCACATATGTATTGACTCTGATTTGGGTATTTTATAAATGAGTTTTAACCTGGTTCTATTTGCCTTATTTCATCTTTATGAGATTTTTAGTCTGGTGCTTAAAACACTTTCTCTTAAAAAGGAGCCATGAGCAGTTCTGCTTAATTTTTGCTGCCATTTGCCATCCTCTGGCTTTAATGATGAAATTCTTAAAGGCAGAGGTTTTAATATTAATTTGTCAGCATACACTGTTCAATTACTCTGCTCATCTGTAAAATGGGAATACGGTCATGTACGATTATAGGGGTCACCTAGAGACTAACATGAATCACACATTTCATTTTTTGTTTTTTAATATTTTTAAATAAATCTTTATTGTTCAGATTACAGGTGTTCCTCTTTTTTTCTCCCCCATAGCTCCCCTCCACCTGATTCCCCAACCCACCCCATGCCCTTACCCCTGCCACTGTCTTCATCCATAGGTGTAAGATTTTTGTCCATTTTTATAAATATTTTTTAATTGATTCTTTTTTTAGAGAGAGAGAAACATCAACATGAGAGCGAAACATCCCAATGGGGGATAGAGCCCACAAGCCGGGGATGTGCCCTGACTGGGAATCAAACTGGCAATCTTCTGGTGAATGGGCAGATGCCTAACCAACTGAGCCACAATGGCTAGGGCCACATATTACTTTTAAGGACTAAATGAAGTCCCCAGCACACAGATCTAGACAAGTGTTTCCCTGCTTCCTCATTTCAAAAAACAGCATGCACCATACTGTGAATAAATTCTCAATTTCTGCTTCAAAAATTTATCAGTGCTGTATACAGATAGCCCATGTATTTTTCCATAGCACCTCCAACCCCTACACCTCATTTTCAATTACACATGGTTTAATTCCTTAAAGTTAATATCCAAGAACTTACAACAGTACTAGGTAGAGGGTAGGCACTCAGTATTTATCTGTTGAATGAGTAAGTGAATATGCTCACATTTCAAAGTTTGGATTTCTATTTATTAGAGGCCCAGTGCATGGATTCATGCACCTATGGGGTCCCCCAGCGTAGCCTGCGGGGATGGGGCCAAAACTGGCAATCCAATGCCACCTGCCACTTCTGCTCATTCCGGCCCCACTATGTCTGCTGCCGACACCACCACCTGGTAAGCTCGCTGCCACTCCACTGAGGTCTCCAGGCTGCGGCGGCCAGCCGTGAGCCCTGTGTCTGGCACCCAAGGGTCAGGGTCAGCTAATTGGCGCTCTTGCTGTGGAAGTGCACTGACCACCAGGGGTAGCTCTTGCATTGAGCATCTTCCCCCTGGAGGTCAGTGCCTGTCCTAATAACCAGTCGACCGGTTGTTCGATCGTTCGGTCACTTAGGCTTTTATATATATAGATAAGTCCAGAAAATAGATTCATTAAAGTGGCAGCCCAGAATTGATGAAACTCAGCAGAACTGGTTCACACTAAACTTACAAGACACGGAATTCTAAGTTATATTTCAATTTCATTTGTTTACTGTAGGCAAGTTTCCTCCTTCGGAAACTAAATCACAATTGGTAAGGGTAGAACCAGAAAGAAAGTTTGGGTATAGCATATAGCAGGCACTTAACATAATGGCTAATATCAATAGGATACCCTCATCTCTAATAGATAGCTGCTACAAGTCTGGTCAGCTTACCCTTTTCCCCGGACACTAAAAATCTTGTTCTTTGGCCTCACTTTCTCTGTGTTTCCCCTTCTTTCTGTTAACTTTTTTTTAGATACACTGTCTTAGAATATCTTTAGGCAAGTTAATACAGGTGACTATATTACCACTTTAGCAATATCCAGTCTTCATTTCCTGAGACCACCTTGAGAGAGTTGATTGGGTCTCATATCCTCTTAGTCACTTATTTACTAATTCCTAGTTCAGGTTACTGTGCAGTGTTGTGAGCTTATTAATCTATATCTATATAAATGAAAGTGTAAATGTTCGTTTGTTCAAAATCTTAAATCTCCAAAAGTTCTTCACCGATTGCTTTGAAATTTTGACACAATGTTGCGTTCGAATACGCGCGTTTTTATATACCTTACACCTACTATTATATAGATGTCACACATGTGACAGGTAAAAACATGTTTTTGAAAAACAGCACCATCTGTTGGACACACGCTATACTAAATATTTTACGATTCCATTTCAATGTTTCCGATTGCATTGTTAAATTGAATTTTCATAGATTTCGATTTATTTTCATTTAGATTTAATTATTTTGTGTGACATTGCGTTGGAATTGAGCTGTGTCGTTTACCATAGCGTTCATTTTGTAGTATAGTTCGATCTGCTTTAGTTCATCCAAATAATGCCTCGCAGAAGATCAAACCTAGGTCATCTTACTCCCGGAGCGGAAGCAGTGCGACGAGTAATTGCAAATCAAACTGAGGAAGAACGGGCATCAGCGAAGGAGCGAAACAGACAAAGAATGGCTCAAATACATGCCGAGGAAGCAGCAGAGCGACGTGCATTGAGGATGCACGGTTGTGAGCACAGCGATCGCGTTCTGCAGCTTCAGATAGGCTTCGTTCTCAACAGAATGAACGCGACAGGCTGAGTGGCTGCAAGACATCAACGAGAAACAGCAAATCAGCGTCAAACACGACTCCGTGCTCAGCAATCACGCGATTACAATCGCCTTGCACTCCGGTACAACCCAGCTGATGATTACAGTTTGAGCCGGCCTGCTCTCACCAGCACTATGACTGAAGGGTGTCCTTATTGCAAGGCTCTGACATTTAATGGAGAAACGAAAGGAATGTGTTGTGCTGCTGGAAAAATTAAACTGCCTCAACTTGAAGAACCACCAGAGCCATTAAAAACTTTGTGTGCCAGATATACTGCCGAGTCAGAGCATTTCCTCTCTAACATCAGGAAATACAACTCATGCTTCCACATGACGTCGCTCGGCGCAGAAATCGTAACAGCTCAATTCACGCCAACTTTCAAAGTTAAAGGACAAATTTATCATAAAGCCAGCTCCCTGCTTCCGTTCCCAGATGGTCAACATAAATTCCTACAAAAGTATTGCATCGGTGATGGCAATGATGAACTGAATGCACGCTGCGGAATTTCTACTGGCATAAAAAGGTCCATTGTTTCCCAACTGCAAGAACTTCTTCATGAAAAAAACAATTTAGTGTGTTTGTTCAAAACAGCAATCGACATGATGCCATCTGATACACACAAGATTGTTATTCATGCTGACAAAACCCCTGCTGCAGAACATGTGCGAAGATTCCATGCTCCAACTATAGACGAAGTGGCAATTGTTATAGTCGGAGATCAATTTCAACCTAGAGATATTGTTCTTCATTGGAGAATTGGTTGAAAAAGTATTTCCCAATATTCCAATCAATGATAAGAATCACGATTGGCTGAGTGAACAAGCTATTCTTGCGGCCAAGGACAAAGACGTCTATGAACTTAATATTATTCAGTCTAACATTCAAAGCGAGGCAGTCACATACAAGTCCCTCGACACTGTTGTGGAAGCAGATGAAGTGGTTAATTATCCAACAGAACTTTTGAATTCACTCCATCTGCCAGGGATGCCACTGCACGTACTGCAGTTGAAAATCGGTGTGCCAATTATCATGTTGCGAAGTATCAACCAGCCAAAGCTTTGCAACTGCACGCGGCTTGCAGTGAAAAAATTAACGAGCAACAATCTTGATAGGACCTTTCAAAGGTGAAGATGTCCTCATTCCTCACATTCCTATGATTCCAACAGATATGCCATTTCAATTTAAGAGACTGCAATTCCCAATTCTATTGGCGTTTGCACTCACCTTCAACGAAGCTCAGGGCCAATCTTTAGAATTGTGCGGTTTAGATCTAGACACGGATTGCTTCTTATGTGGACAATTATATGTTGCGTGTTCTAGAGTCGGCAAAACAGACAATCTCTATATCTGCACTGACAATGGAACAACAAAAAATATTGTATACCCACAAGCATTGTGAAATTAAACATATTAGAAACGTGAGCTTTCTCTTTTCTTTCTTTTCCATTTAACCAGACTGAGCCACAGCAATGCGTGGCCGGGTACAGCTAGTAATACAATAAAAAAGCATCTTTCTTTGGGGCTCGGCTGTATTTTCTTTGGAACTACTTTTCATGAAAAGAAACAATGGCCTGAGAGGCAGGTATTTCCTGGGGAAAAACTCAATTCTGCATAGAAATTTATTCATGTAGTCATTCAACAGTTAAGTGTCTGCCATGTGCTATACCCAAAATTAAGTAAAGCAGAGTTTATCTGAAATAGACTACTAGAATGTATTTAAAATTGTTACCTGAGGCCAGAATGGAATACTGGAAAGATACTGGGCATGTAAGGAAGAGCTGGACAACTGGGCCTCAGGAGAAGGCAAGAGGCAGTAAAGTGACCTGGGAAATCATCACTTCATCAGGAGTTTGTGGTCTTCCCTTCAGGTGCTGTTATCAGCCACCAATTTCGAGGTAGTGAAAGTCTCGCTCAAGTTCTAAAGCCCTGGGAAAGAGAATCTTTTCATTATTACTACTTAACAATTTGCCTCAAAATTTAAGAGGCTTAAGATAACTTATCTCTCACAGACTGTGGGTTGACTGGGCTCAGCCAGGCAACTCTCCCTTGTGGTCTTCTCTGGATGCATTGGAATGGTAATTGGGGATGGGATCACCTGAAGGCTCAACCAGGATGGATGTCCAAGATGGCTTCTTCACTCCCATGTCTGGCATCTCTGCTGGAAGTCAGGGGTTGGCTGAGTATTTCTCTTGCTAAACAGCCTCTCCACATGGTTATCTTGAAACAGCACAGGGTTGTCATAAAGTAGTAAGACTTCTTAAATGGCAGCTGACTTCCACCAGAGTGGGCATTCCAAAAAGCACAGATGTAAGCTGCAAGGCTTGCTATGGCCTAACATTGGGTGTCACTTCCTAGGACTAGACCAGACTCAAGAAGAGGGGGGCACATAAGGACTTGAATACTGTTCACTGAAGGGCATCTTTGGAGACTAGCTACTAGAGAATTTGAGGGTTCCACCTGGGGCAGATCCAGATTTTACATCATGTGAAGTATATACAATTTGGAGGACCTTCTTGAAAAATGAGGACCTGATGCATGAGAGACCCTGGAGCTAGAGCTTCATTAACTTCACAGGTAATCTGTTTCTGACCCCCCTTCCCAAATTAGCTATGGTAAAGAAGCAAATGTGGCTTTGGGGAACCCACTTATACTTATGGACTGGGACACTTGCCAGACAATGAAGAATCATTGTGAGCCTTCCCCACCTCTCACCAGAAGTGTCCAGTGTTCAGTTCAATATAATCTGATCACCTGAATATCTAGAACCCAGATCTCCTGACATCTAACAAGTGAATTTTCAAATACACTATATTCCACAGTGGTATAAATTCTTTAAAATCTTACTCTATCCTCTCCATACCTTTTCCCTCTGGTTGCTCCTTAAATGTTGATGTCCTTCAAGGTTTCTTCTCATTCTACCCTATCTTCAGGTGGCCTCTTTCACATTGTTCTGTCCACTGCGTAATCATATAACTCCTAATCCTCTACCCAGGCTTTTGTAGTTCCACACATGTACTAGCCATTTCTAGTTGGATGTCCCACAGGAATGTCAATCTTTGTGGCCAAAACTTAATTTAATTCCTACTGTGACGACAGGCACCAGATAGTCATTTTCAAATACGAGCATTTACTATATGCCAGGCAGTGGGAATACAGTAGTAAAGAACACAGACAAGATGCCTGTGCTTCAAACAGATATTAAATAAATAAATAAAGTCATTAGAGATTGTGATAAATGCTATGACAAAAGAGAGTAATGAGAAAAGAGTAACCGGGGAGGCCTTTTGCAGGAGGAAGATCAGGGAAGACCTTTCGGCAAAGGTAACTTTACAGTTTCATTTGAAGGAGAAATAAAGTCAATCATGCAAAGAGGTGTGGGAAGAGCACTGTAAGCAGGAAGTCCAAAAATAGGAAAAAGCTTAGTAGCCTTAGAGGGCTAGTAGCAATGAGGTTAATGAGAGAGAATGGCACTCGGAGGCTGGTGGAAGGTAGGAATCAGTCTATGTAGGGCCTTGCAGGCCACAGTAAGGAACTGGATTTTACTATTAAACAAACAAACAAAACAAAAACAAGAAGGCAGTGGGGGGTGGGAAGAGACCAACCAAAGAGTTGTATGCATATATGCATAACTCATGGGCACAGACAATAAGGTGGTGAAGTCCTAGGGCAGGGGGGGAGACTGGAAGGGGTCAATGGGGGAAAAGGGGTGATATATGTAATACTTTTCAGCAATAAAGACTTAGAAACAAAAAATAAAAACAAGAAGGTGCCCTAGCCAGTGTGGCTCAGTGAATAGAGTATCAGTTGGCCCGGGTCCGCGGACTGAAGGTGGAGGGCACGTGTACCTGGGGTTGCAGGCTCAATCCCTGCCCCCACCCTGTCAGGGTGTATGTGGGAGGCAATTAATTGATGTGCTTCTCTCACATTGATGTTTCTCTCTATCTCTCCACCTCCACTCTCTCTAAAAATCAATGGAAAAATATCCTTGGGTGAGGATTAACAAACAAACAAACCAAGAAGACACTAAAGAGATTTCTGGGAAGAAGGGGTATCATGATCTGATTTACATTTTTTAAAATATATTTTACTGATTTTTTACAGAGAGGAAGGGAGATGGATAGAGTTAGAAACATCGATGAGAGAGAAACATTCATCAGCTGCCTCCTGTACACCCCCACTGGGAATGTGCCTACAACCAAGGTACATGCCCTTAACCGGAATCGAACCTGGGACCTTTCAGTCCAAAGGCCAACGCTCTATCCACTGAGCCAAACCGGTCAGGGCTACTTTTTTTTTTTTTTAATGTTTAGCCTGCCCGGCATAGCTCAGTGGTTGAGCGTCAACCTATGAAACAGGTCACGGTTCGACTCCCAGTCAGGGCACATGCCCCGGTTGCGGGCTCGAATCCCAGTGTGGGGCATGCAGGAGGCAGCTGATCAATGATTCTCTTTCATCATTGATGTTTCTATCTGATATCAATAAAAATATATTTAATTAATAACATATATATATCAATCTTCACCCAAGAATATATTCCCATTGATTTTTAGAGAGAGTGGAAGAGACAGGGAAAGGCAGAGAGAAACATCAATGTGAGAAAAAACACACTGTGAGCACCCTGACCAGGGCCCGGGCCTGGGAGGAGCCTGCAACCAAGGTATGTGCCCTTGACCGGGAATTTAATGAACCCAGGACTCTTTGGTCTATAGGCTGACACTCTATCCACTGAGTCAAACCGGCCAGGCTAAAAAAATATGTATTTTTAAATGCTTTTATTGCTTTTTAGAGAGAGGAATAGAGAGAGAGAAACATTGATTTGATTGGCTGCCTCTTACATGCATCCGCACTGAGGATTGCGCCCAAAATCCAGGCATGAGCCCAGACAAGGAATGGAAAAGGTGACCTCTTGGTTTCTGGGTTGACACTCAACCGCTGAGCCACACCAGCCAGGCTGATTTACATTTTTACATAAGCAAAATGACTGTATGCAGTGAATGGATTATGAAGCTGGAGGACATCATAGTAGAAGAGTCTAGAGAAAGCTTGGATTAAGGCGGTAGCAAGACATATGGGGGTAATTAAATGACTTCAAGATTAATATTGAAAGTAAATCACAGAACGTGGTGATGGACTGAATTTAGGGGGTAAGAGAAAGAAAGCAATGATAGTTTCCAGTTTTTGACTGGAGCACCTATAGCTGGTTGTCACTACCACTCACTCCATCTCCAAAGGCATTATCTTCTACTACTTTTCCCACCTACTCCATATGCAGTCAGTCACTGGATTAGTCAGAATTGTCCATAGAAACAGGACCAATAGGATGTGTGTATTATTTAGAAATTTACTTTAAGGAATGGCTCATGATATTTTGGAGCTGGCTAGTCTAAAACCTGCAGGGCAGGCCAGCAGGTTGGAGACCAGGGAAGACCTGATGCTGCAGAGTCCAAAAGCAGTCTGGAGACAGAATTCCTTTTTCCTCAGTGTTTTCTTAAGGCCTTCAATATGAGAGCCATCCATATTATGCAGGGCAATCTGCTGTACTCACTCTACTTGTTAATAATATATAACAAATACAGCAAAAACCAGACTAGTGTTTGACTAAAAACTAGGTACCATGGACTAGCCAAGATGAAACAAAAGAATTAACCATCACAGCCATTAAATTGTGGATCTTAATCTTTAAATATTTCTCAGATTGGTTCCTCCTTCTGCTACCATTGCCTTATTTTAGGCTTGTGTTATTCTCAATTAAAAAATATTTAACTATGTATTAGACACTGTGCCAAATGCTGGAGATACAACTGTGAATAAAAGAGATTGTGCTCTAGGGACCTTACATTCCAGCCTTTCCTTGCCTTCTTCTGTCTTGCATGGACGTCGTGTATCCCTACCTCTCTCATTTTAATGTGCAGAATCATCTGAGGATCTTGTTAAAAGGCAGATTCTGTCTGATGCATTAGGTCTGGGATGGCCTGAGATTCTGCATTTCTAACAAGCTCCCCAGGTGTTGCTGCTGGATTAGGAACAAACTTTGAGTAACTAGACTGTAAAGTATCTCTTGAAAGAGATCACCTTTATAAAATGTGTATCTGTATACTCTCTGAAAAGGCACACAAGAAATAGGAAACAATAGTTATCACTAGAAAGAACAGAATGGCTGATAATTGTACATTCCCTTTTATAACCTGAATGATGCATCAAGTCTGTGTGCTACATATTCAAAAATAAATTAAGAAAACAGAAAAAACAAAGTATCTCCAACTGTTCACTTTTAAAAACACTGCAGTGGAGACCAGTGATCCACAGGTCAGAATGCAGCTTAGCCTATCCGAAGCCCTTTATTATGAACAGTTTACCTGTTGAGTTTATCTCCAATTTCACCAGTCAGGTCATGCACCACTTGTGTTCTTTCTACCAGAAATGCACTTGAGCAAATTTCACTTGGTCTTTCAAACTCCAGTTTCCCCCGCACTAATCTCGCGCATCCTCCCAACTCCCCCCACGGTTAATGTTACCTTTTTATATTAACCTCACAGTGCTGTTTTTTGTTTCAGTCATCACACTGAGTCAAAATTTATTTACGTGTCTATCTTAGCTACTTGATTGTGCGGACCTTGAGGACCAGGCTAGAGTTTATGCCTAGCGCAGACCGAGTTTCGAGGTTATTTTGCGAGAGAATGAATCCTGTACTGTCCTCAAGCGGCTCACAGGAAGAGAAAATCCTCGAGCACTGGTGTTCTCTTCAATCCCTTCGTGACTACCGCGAGGCAGACGTGCCAGGAGCTGAGTCCGAGCACCCTGGCTGGGAAGGCTGCCAGGGACCCCGCCCTCTGCACTCGCTCCTTCCAGCACGCCGGCTTCCAGACTCAGGGCGCCTCGCCCAGCGCACCGCTGCGTCCCCCGTCCACCGTCCCCGTCTCCACAGGCGGACATGGCGTTCAGAGCCCGGTTCCGAGCGTGGGGGTCTTCTTGGTATCCGCCACCTGCCTGCCACCAGCGGCGATCAAAGGGGACGACCGGTCGGGGCGGGGGTGGGATAGGCAGGGAAAGGTGGCGAGGACCAGCAAGGGCCAGGCAAGAGAAAGCCCTGCTAACTTTACTGCACTCACGTTTCTTCCACCGGGCCCAGTGGCGTGGCTGTCTCCACGCCGCTTCCTCTCTCTCGCCCGGCGTCGTGGGTCACTGAATGCTCCGCCACGCCCTCCCGAGCTCTCCGCGGCTCCGCCAGCCACGTCCCACGCCTCCTTCCCGCCCCCGCGCGAGTGTGGCCGCCGCCAGAGGGGGCGGGGCCTGGACCCGGGCATCCTGTCAGCCACGGTCCCAGCGTGCCCTGCGCGGGCCAACGAGAGCGAATCCAGTGACTCACCTCCGTCGCGCTCGCCCCTCGCTGGCTCTCCCCTCACACACGCTCACACCCGGCTCGACATGGCGGCGGCTGCGGCGGGGGACTCCGACTCCTGGGGTGAGGGGAAGTTCCGGGGGCAGGGCGCGGCCCCTCGCCCAGGCTGGCACTAACGCGGCTCCCTCTCTTCCGTAGACGCGGACACGTTCTCCGTGGAAGACCCGGTGCGGAAGGTGGGGGCCGGTGGTACCGCCGGCGGGGACCGCTGGGAAGGCGAGGACGAGGACGAGGACGTCAAGGTGGGTGCGGGCCGGGGCTGCGGGCAGCGCCGTCGCGGGCAGAATTGCCCACCGCTGGGCGGGCGGATGGACTCTGGGCCCAGGGGCGCCGCCTGGGCCTGCGAGCCCTGGGTCGGGCGCGAGCTTAGGGCCCGACGCTGCCCTCTCTCCCTCCGCTCACCGACTGTATGGCAGGGCGGGCAGCATGGCCTTTCGGACTTCCTCGACGAGGCGGCGGCGGCCCTGTCCCAGCCCCATCTCTTTGTCGGTCCGCGCCCCGGCCTGCATCCCACCCGCCAACTGGCGACGGGAGGTGACAGCAGCGGCGGGGCGGCCCACGTGCAAACTTCATGGTCCGGAGCCTCTCGCCCCGATGAGGCCGGCAAAGTGGGGATGGAGCCCCACTGCTTATCCCATATGGAAAATCTTGCAACGCACCTGCCTTTTCGAGCTCCTGTCTCCCCAGAGCCAGTAATTCATTTATGTCCCCGAAGGCCCAGTTGTAGAGTTTGTACAGTTAGACAAGGAAAATGTTGTGGCTTAATTTTAACTTTTTCACGAAAGAGAAATAGAAATAGTAAAGCGAAATAACTTTCAGCCTCTATGCCCACACACCCTGTGGTAAAAGGATGAACTGAGTACTGAAATAGCCAACAGTTACTGATCAGAAACTGGGTAGGTAGCCCAGTGACCTGAAAACTGAAGTGGACAGAGTGACATTCATCTTAACACGAGAGATCGAAGACTTGGTGGTTGGATTCGAGAGGGGGCCAGTGCACCCCTGTAGATGTGATCCAGATTTACCTTCGTGGTTCATTTTTGAAAACTCCTGGGGGCTTATATGGCTTCAGAAACACTATGACTATGGCATTTTTTAAAAGTAGCTTCAGAAGTCTCAAGCCCATCGTGTTAAGACTCTTATTAATAAAGTTCTCACATTTTTAAAATATTGGTGCAGATAAAGTTTTGTATGAATTGGAAAGCGGTATTTCGTGATTTTGGTTCATTTAGTGAATGCTTTACTCCCAACTTCTACTCTTTGGCATTCACTTCTGCTTGGGTTGAAAATTTTAACTTAATACTTAGTACTGCTTTCTCCTGAGTCTAATGAGGTGAACGTACAATTTTTTGAACAACCTGAGGTTCAGAAATGATGGGAGCTTTTCACACATTGGGGTTAATAAATGAGTAGTGTTGTGAAGGTATTTAGACACGGGAATGGATTGTGTTAACCCCTTCATTGTAAGATATGTTACTTCCCTACATTGTAAAAGATTTTCTGTTTGGAGCCTTTAGTTCAGATTTGCCCTTTTAATTTTTCTATGTATAGTTGGATGCAGCAGTTAGGATACCTGTTAATGAAAATTGGAAATAAATTATCAAATGAGAAGAAAAGATGAGAGAAATCTGGACAAAAGTACCAGAAAATGAGGTTTGAGGGGAGTAATCTGGGCTGATGTCATGAAGTAAACTGCTTGAGATTATTGGATCTATGGTATTAACCCTGATAAATGTAATTCTGACCACTTGGAATTAATTTTGGAGATTTACAAGTTTAAAGGACTATAAAAGTCATCTTGCCAATTTACTCTTTCAGTGCAGAATTTCTTTCTTTTATACAAATAGCTTATTTATTTTACATAAACTTTGAAGTTGATCTTGGAGAAGAAAGCTGAACTTGTCTGTTTTATTTCCAAGTTTAAATGTTGGTTTATTTCTGTTGAGTTTCTTCAAGATTCTCATGATAATGATATCCACAGAATAGTTTGATTCCTGGACTCCGGAATCGACAGATCTGGGTTGATATGTTGCCTTGACATTTTTTATATTTGTGGTCATAAGCAAGTTTTTAATCTTTGTTTTAGTTTTCAATCTGTAACTTGTCATTAAGGGAGCTACCTCAGCGGGTTAATTTACATTTTAAATGAGATAGCAGAGGAAGCATTAAGCAGAATTGCCTGATACATGGTAGGCACTCAGTAAATGTTAATTTCTCTTACTTTTTCTGGCTAATGGAATGTATGCTTAGGCTGTTTAGATCTAGTATTGGGGTTTATTTTGTGCCACATTTTTTATTTCCTAAGCTCAGAAGGAGTAAGTTCTTGCCATAATGGCAGTTTACTGTGACTTTTATGGTGGTGGTTTTTGCGTGTGTTTTTTTTAGGACGCAAAATTTTCTTTAATTACTCTTTGGGGAAAGGGATGCCACTTCTCAATTACGAGAAACATTTCTATCAGCACAGAAGTCGTCTTTATTTTTTTCTATTTATCATGCCATGAGTTCATAGGGAATGAGTTCCAGCAGCTCAGGCTTCTTTCCATTGGTTCTCACAAAGAGTGCTTCTCTGGGTGGAGTAGGCTGACGCTTCAGTTGAACCCAGGTACCTTTCTCTTTGGCTTCCTTTTTCTGATCATTTTCCTTCACACGTTTCAGGAAGCTATCTTGGCTCTTAGAGTGCCTAATATGCTCAATACGTACATTAATTCTCTTGGCAAGAATCTTGCCCTTAACTTGCTTGTTCACAATAATGCCAATTGCATGCTGGGTGACATGGTAGACTCTTCCAGATTTGCCATGGTAACATTTGTGGGGCACTCCTTTTTGAATAGCACCCATTTCCTTGATGTCCACAATATCACCTTTCTTATAGATTCACATATATGTGGCCAAAGGAACAATTCCATGTTTTCTAAAAGGCTTAGAGAACATATAGCGGCGTGCCTCTCCTCTTTCCCTTTGTGTTAGTCACTTCGGCAAATTACTGGAAGGTGGCTGTTCCAGCTGAAAGGCTGAATTTTATGTTTTGAATGGAATGACCAAGTTTATCAAGCAAGTTTTTGCTTGCTCAAAGGTTACCAATCAAAAGTTGAATTTTGTCTCCTTGAATGGTAGTAATACCAAATATCTGAATTCTAATGTTATAGCACCTAATCCTTTCCTAATGAGATGCAAACAAGGTTTAGTTTCCATGAGATTGAGTAATCATAGTCCTTAATACAATATGTGAATTTTTAAAAATGTTTTTATTGATTTCAGAGAGAGGAAGGGAGAGAGAGAGAAAAACATCCATCGGCTGCCTCCTGCATGCCCCCAACTGGTGATTGAGTCTGAAACCTGGGCATGTGCCCTGACTGGGAATCAAACCATGACCTCCTGGTTCATAGGTCATCCCTCAACCACTGAGCGACACTAGCCAATATGTGAATTTTTTAAAGTCTTCAGAAGATATGTGGAAACAGTAAGTTTTCAGTTTATATCAGTATCTAGTGTTTAACCTTTAAGAACATAGATTTAGACTGGCCACGCATCCCAGCAGCCGATGATCCTCCCGTGCCTCCCGCCAAGACCTCACCAAAATGCCGTCTCAAATGGAACACGCCATGAAAACCATGATGTTCACGTTTCATAAGTTTTCTGGGGATAAAGGCTACTTAACAAAGAAGGACCTAAGAGTTCTCATGGAAAAGGAGTTCCCTGGATTTTTGGAAAATCAAAAAGACCCTCTGTAGACAAAATAATGAAGAACCTGGACCAGTGCTGAGGCAGCAGAGTGGGCTTCCAGAGCTTCTTTTTGCTAATTCCTGGGCTCACCATCCCATGCAATGACTATTTCGTAGTATACATGAAACAGAAGGAAAGGAAGTGAGCAGTTACTTCGCCCTGATAAGAGTCCTCCCAATGGAATATGTGCCCCACAGCTTCCCCTGTATAAGAATTTCATGAGCAGATTGGAATTCTTAAAAAAATGTACAAATAAAATCTCACCCCCATTGAACAAGAGAAAGAAAAGCCAATAAAGCCAGATAAACTTTTGATTTTTATATTGCTTGTATCCTTTTGTTTCCCAATAAACAAGTTTCTTTAAAAAAAGAAAAAGAATATAGATATGTCATTTGTAATGTCCTGAGAAATGAAAGGAAAACTGAGGTCTTTGTTATAGTAATTTACTCCAGTAGTTTACTGTCTTTTAGTAGACATTATAGCATTTTGCTGCACTTGACTTTTAAAATAGCTATCTGACAATGGCAGAAGTGGTTTAGGTAAAACGATAGAATTGTTAATATTCATGGAGGGAAAGCCTATGCTTCTTCCACTTAAAAAGGTTAGAACCAGGGAGCATACTTTCCTTTTATACTGGCTTTATTTTACTTTTCTTGCTACACTGATGATATACAGAGGCTGTGGGAGGAATTGTTCATTTGGTATATATTGATGGACTCTTGCCCTGTTGCTGGAATGTGTAGGCTGTGTTGACAAGAAGGCAATGAGTACCTATCCACTGCAAGCCGGGACAGTACAACTTCACTAGTCTCCCAGCATTTTAGTGGAACAGATTACAAGCTAGATTTATTCAAAGAGTGTACAATTTGTTTTGAGAAAACTGCTTCTGGTTATGTTCAGTGTCTCAGGCATTTGCTTCTATAACGTTATTATAGAATTTCTTATAAAGATCCTAGAGTTGAAAACTGCCTGCATCATCCTACCCATTGAAACATCTGTTAAGATCCTTTGTGGGTTTATAGCTTAAATCTGTCACAGTAAGGACATCTTTCAAGCATTGGAAATAGCACTTCTGAAGCAGGGGATCTGTGTTTAGAGAAATGGGAGATTGTTGGGAAATTTTGCCAGGAAATGGATATCTTCAAGTATGTGTGTAATTTATGAAAAATTCAAAACATACAGAAGTAGAAAGAAAAGTTTAATAAATTCATGGCCAATCTTCTTCTATATCCCCACTTACAGCTTTCCTCCCCCAACCAGATTTTTTTTCTCCCTTACTCGATATTTTTCCATTGATTTTTTGAGGGAGTGAGAGAGGGAAAGACAGAAACATCGATGTGAGAGAAATACATTGATTGGTTACCTCCTGAATGAGCCCTGACCAGGACCTGGGCAGAGGACGATCCCGCAACTGAGGTATGTGCCCTTGACCGGAATTGAGCCCGGGAGGGATCCTTTGGTCCAAGCCAAACAGGCTAGGGCCCAACCAGATTATTTTGAAGAAAATCCCAATTGTATCATTTCAATACCCTCATAGTTTTTTTGTGTTTTTTTTAAGAATATGCTTATTGATTTTAGAGGAAGAGAGGGAAACAGATCGGCTGCCTCCTGCACACCTCCTACTGGGGATTGAGCCCACAACCCTGGCATGTGCACTGATTGGGAATCAAACCAGCAACCTTTTGGTACATGGGACAACACTCAATCAACTCAACCACACCGGCCAGAGCAATACCCTGACAGGTTTTATAAATGAAAGTTTTTAGTTAGGAAGCATGTTCACTATTGAAAAATACTTAGATACTGTTATTGTAATGCTGGAACACTGGAAATAATTAAACTACTTGGTTAGAGTTCGGTGTCTTGATCTAGATCTTGCTTAGCGAGGAATTTAAAGTAGTATTGATTGATAACAGTTCAGAATATCAGACAGGCACTGAGAAGGAATTCAGCTGAGTGCTAAACCATATATAATAGGATGTTAAAAACTTAATGAAGTTGAATTAAATGAATGATTTGGTTTCCAGAGACCAGTATAGCTTTAAGATGATGGAAGAATCTTTGAACTCCTTTTAAAAACTGACCTTTGCTGGCAAGTCCAGCCTTGCCAGGGGCCATTACAGAGTTCTGAGGCCTCTCAGAGCAGGTTAGAATAGCTTAACAAAATACTAGCCAGGACCTAGCTGTTTTTGCATTTTATCTGAATTTATTGTCGACATAGGCCTGCAGAATGCAGGGTTGCGGGTTCGATTCCGGTCATACCTGGGTTGCCAGCTTGATCCCGGCCCCAGTCGGGTGTAATCGATGTTTCTCTGTCTCTCTCCCTTCCACTTTCTCTGAAAAATCAATGGAGAAAATACCCTCTGGTGAGGATGAACAACAACACCACACCGGCCAGTGAAAGGCTCTTTTCCTACAGAGGTTATGCTTTATCTAATTGAAACTCCTTAAAGAAAAGGGGGAAGAAGTATATGTTAGTTAGTGGGCTATGGCTACGGGCAGGAAATTTTACTGCTCTTGAAGCTACTTCTGTTTGACGATCTATAAATATATCTTGCTTAAGTTGGAAAGCATTTTCAGCCCTAAATGTGTTCTCTAATTGCATGTGACATTCTGTAGTTGTACGTTATAAAAATGACAGACCAACCAACTACTGGCCACATTGTTATAAATAAAAAGAAAGCAGGTTTTAAAATGTATGTTTTCAATTCTTAGTTCAATTGGGAAGCAGTTTTTAAACTTGAAAAGCAGCCATATCTCTCAGAGAAATGGCTCAAATGATGTTGGGTGTGTGTCTGTAGGAGAAGAGTATAGATAAGCAAGTCGTAGTTTATAAACAGCCACTGTTCTAAGGAAGCTAGCCATTTTAGGAGATAAATTGTATGTAATAGTTGAAGATTTATTGGCTACCTAAAATAACTAGGTAAGGAATTTAATTAGATATTGATAGGTAGTTTCTTGAAGCAAATAACCATTTAAGGCTTACTAAATTACAGACTTACACCCTATTTTAAGTGTTTTTACGTGTTTCTCTAGGAATCCTTTTTTGCATTTTATCTGAATTTATTGTGAGCATTTACAAAGTCCTAGTGTTTACAGAAAATTGGGCAGATTTAGACAATTCTACCTTATATTTACTTTTAGAGCACCTGCATATTTTGTAACTAGGGAAATAAAAACTCTTTTTAAGTTCCTGGGGAAAGCTACCTGGCCTTTTGCTTTGGGGAATATATCTATTTGGAAATGTGACCAGTTTCCTTTTTTTTTTTTTTTTTTAAGAAAAGCAAGCAAGAATTTATTGACCACAGCAAAAACTCAGGGCAGTGAAACAACGAAGGGCATAGAAGGAGCAATAGAGCCTAGGCTGGGCTGCTTTGGCTCACTGGGAAGTCAGAGAAAAGGGGGCCCTGGAAACAGGTTCAGGGGGTTAGCCTGGGCCGAGCTGCTGCTGCTCATTGCTTCCCTGGTTGCAAGTCTCATGGAGTCCCTTACAGGTTAAGGGATACTTGCCTGTGGGGGAAGGAGAAGGGAAAGGGAATGTGGAATTCTGCCTAGTCTTACTACGTCTGGCTGATGAGACAGTTTAACTTGACTGTATGGGATAAGATTTTTGCTTTGATGGGGAAACCAGGGACAGAAGGTATGAGGCATAGAGTTAGTGTGCATGGCATACTGAGGGAGCAGTGATATGGTAGGGTGGGCATGATGTTGTAATTGGGAAAGGGAATCAGCATTGAAAAAAATGGTTTGGCTGAAACCGGTTTGGCTCAGTGGATAGAGCGTCAGCCTGCGGACTGAAGGGTCCCGGGTTCGATTCTGGTCAAGGGCATGTACCTTGGTTGCGGGCACATCCCTAGTCAGGGGTGGGGGGGTGCAGGAGGCAGCTGATCGATGTCTCTCTCTCATCGATGTTTCTAGCTCTCTATCCCTCTTCCTTTCTCTCTGTAAAAAATCAATAAAATATATATAAAAAAATAATAAAATGCTTTGTTGCATGTTTCTCTATTTCGTAGTTATTGGAATGAGGAATCGCTCATTTTCAGCCATACCTCTTCCTTCTTAGCCTTTCAGTACCTGAGATGCTAGACTAGGTTCTTAAAATTAGTATAAAATCATCACAGGTAATTTGAGATGGGTAACTTACGTAGTTGTAGCTGGGCATATTTTCTTTGTAGGAACCATACCTTTCTCTGTGAGGTGATTCCAGGGGAGCTCATTCAGAGCTAACTGAAAGAACAAATTTTGGTGGGGAGGAACCTAGTTCCCAGATAGTTATATTATACTTCATGACTCAGGTTAGAAGTCATGTTTACCATGACACTTTAAAGGAACTTTGGTCCATTCAGAACATGTTTCTTCATTATTTTTCACTGAGATTGTGGGGTAGCTATTTCTGGGTCTTAGTGTCTTTGTAAAATGGGGATAACACCATCTTAAAGGACTTTTGTGAGGGTTACTGTGTTACATATAAAGCCCTTTGTACAGTGCCTGGTGTGAAGTAAGCACTTAGTAAATGCTATTACTACTACTACTACCACTACTACCATCATTATCACTCTTAGAGTTGTGAATATGCACTTCTTGGAAATAAGTAAATGGTCCTCCTATCTGAAGCACTGCCTAAGCAGCATGCTACTCACAGACCCAGCTCTCCTGTATCCTGTGAAGATTAAAACAACAACAAAATATCTAGTAGTTAACTTTTATTTTTAGTTCTCTGGTTCCTTTCGTCTTGTGGTGTATTGCTATGACTTAAGTAAAACCAGGAAAGTAATGCAAACATTTGCTCTCTAATTTCTAACTATTATCTCAGATGTCCCAACAATGACTAGTTGGTTTTCTTTCTTTTTTAACCAATAACACAGGTTTAATATTTTATTTTTCAATTACAGCTTGCTTTTAATATTGTTTTGTATTGGTTTCAGGTGTACAACATAGTGATTAGACAATCATATATTTTGCAAAGTGTTCTCCCCAGTATTTCCAGTACCCCCCTGGTACCATACATAGTTATCAAAATATTCTTGACTATATTTGCCTATGCTGTACTTTACATCCCTGTGACTATACTGTAACTACCAATTTGTACTTCTTTCCCCTACCCCCCCCCCCATATGTTTTTTTATTGATTTCAGTGGGGGAGAGAGAGAGAAATATCAGTAAGAAAGAATCATTCATCAGCTGTCTCCTACACACCCCACACTGGGGATCAAGCTAGCAACCTGTTCATGTGCCCTGACCTGTTTCATAGGTTGATGCCCAACCACTTAGCCACTCCAGCTGGGCCCAATTTGTACTTCTTAATCCCTTCACCTCTTTCACCCAGTCCCCCCAACCCCTAGTCTGCTCTTGGTTTGCTTTCATTCTGTGAACTCTGAGCTATGGGTTAAATTGCCAAGGTCAGGTGATTATAAAAGTATTTTTACTTCTATACAAGTTCTTTCTACTGTGCTTGCAGACCTCATGGCAGCCTTAATTAGGACTTTTTGTTTCTTTGGTGGACGTACAGATTTTTATTAAGAATCAAGGCTTGTGAAAAGAAAGGAAGAAGGCTTGCTCGGCCGCCATGGCTGAGTGGTTGACAGTCAACCTATAAACCAGGAGGTTCAATTTCCGATCAGGGCAGATGCCCGGGTTGTTGGCTCAGTCCCCAGTGTGGGGCGTGCAGGAGGCAGCCAGTCAATGATCCTCATCATTGATAATTCTACCTCGCTTCATCACTGAAATCAATAAAAATATATTTAATAAAATAAAAAAGAATCAAGGCTTGCCCTGGCTAGTGTGGCTCAGTTGGAGCACTGAAGGGTTGCCAGGTCAATTCCTGGTCAGAGCACTTGCCTGGATTGTGGGCTAGATCTCCAGTGGGGGGAATGTGAGAGGTGGCTTATCGGTGTTTTGCTCTCACATCAATGTTTCTCTCTCCATCTCCCTTCCTCTCTAAAAACCAATAAAAAATCTTAAAAAAAAAGAAAGAATCAAAGCTTCGTTAGTTTATGTACCTAGACTGATTCAGATTTTATGATCTATTTTGTTATAAAACCAGAAGCTTGGTGTCATATTTAAAGCACATTACTCAGCCTTTGCATCTTCTAGTAGCGTCAGGACTGCCTGCTCTGCATCTGCCATCCTATGGCTCAGATTCAAATTGTGTGTCATAGTGTGCCTGGTGCTTGCTTAGATGTCCAGGCTACCTATACATTAAAGCCCTATTTAAACACAGAGCTGTGTCTATTCTTATTAAACTTAAACCTTCTGAATTCTGTGGAGCCTTTAGGAAATTGTTTGATAATTGGTTTATTTTTAGCTCAATGACTGTGTTATAGGTAGAAATGACAGAGTATATATCTACCTTAAAGTGTCCCACCCAAGTTAGGGGAGTGGGTTCCATGAAGCCGTTTATCAGTTATTGACTCCTCTTAAATACTGAGTATGCAAAAGAGTTTATTCTTGTATTATTTATTAATTATTGTATTATTTTCCAAACAAACACTATGAACCTAGTTTTGCCCAACCTTGCACTGTATTTAATTCAGTAACCAGGGTTGTGCTGTATGGAATAGTGCTTGAGATAATTGAGCCAATGGTTAGAATGTTGGATGTTTTTACATATGGGAAAGTAAGAAGGCTAAAGTACTTACTTTTTTATTTTAAAACAACTATGAATTTAAGAGAGGGTTTTAGTTTTGGTTTGGTTGTCCTGTGTGGTGGTTTTCACTTTTATTTATTGATTCTAGAGAGAGAGGAAGGGGGAGGAGAGAGGGAGAGAAGAGATAAATACTGATTTGTTGTTCCCTTATTTATGCATTAATTGGTTGATTTTTGTATGTGCTCTGATCTGAGATTAAACTTGAAACCTTGGCATATTGGGATGATGCTCTAACCAACTGAGCTACTTGGCCAGGGCTTGTGTTTTAATTGTTAATGGGGAAGCTTTTTTATGGAATTAGACAAGTTGATATAAAAGTTAATATGGAAAAACAAACATGCAAGAATGGCAGGAAAACACTAAAAAATCTACAAGAGGAGACTAGCCCTAGCTTACATAAGAACATACTATAAAGTCTATGTAATTAATTAAAGCAGTCTGGTACTGATGTATGAAGAAACAATAGATTACTGGGATAGTATAGAAAGCAGATATAGACCAGATGCCTATGAAAATATAGTATATGGTAAATGACGGGGCAAAGATGGATTTTTTAATAAATGATGCTGTTACAACTAGGTAACCATTTGGCAAACGATAAAATAGGTCCATATTTCACACAATACAAAAGAAACTCCAAATGGATCAGATATCTAAATGAAGAAAAAAAAACAATAAAATCATACATGTTCTAGAAGAAAATTCCTTGCTGTAAGAAAATCAAGAGGCAATAAAAGATTGATAAATTTTATTGCATAAATGTGGTGAGGTTCATAGCAATTCATGGGGAAACACAGAGGCATTTCCCTTAGAGAGAAGATCAAGGCAATAATGCCCATTATCTCTCCTGCTATTCACATTGTGCTCTAGGGGTGTAGCCAGTTGCAATTAGATAAATCAGTTGTGGAGGCATAGAATTGGTAAAGAAGAATTAAAGGTATCTCCTGTTTGCAGATGATATGATAGTATACTTTGAGAACCCTAGAGAACCAGTGATAAAACTAAGTGGTAAATGAAATCAGTATGGTAGACTATATGTCACCCCAATAAAGTCAATTAAAAAGCTAAAAACACACACACACACACACACACACACACAAAAACCTACCCTAGCCAGGTAGCTCAGTTTAGAGCATTTGTCCACACACGCCAAGGTTGCAGATTCGACCTTCAGTCAAAGCATATACAAAAAAAACCCAATGAATGTATAAACAAGTAGAACAACAAAATCGGTGTCCTTCTCTCACTCCCTTTCTCTCTCTAAAATAAAAACCAAAACCAAAAACTAATAGCTTTTCTATACACAAATAACCAGGACATAAAAGGGAAAAAACACACAACCCTATTTATAGTAGTAACATGGAAGATGAAATGCTTGGGAATAAACATAAAGAGAAATGTGCAAAAAGAAATTAAAATAAAAGGAGAAATGTGCAAAACCTCTAAAAGATAAACTTTAAACCAATCCTTGAAAGATACAGAGGTAAACTTGAACAAATGGGAAGATAGTCCTTTTTCTTGGCAAGAACAGTTCAACATAAGATGACAGTTCTCCAATATTAATTTATAAATTTAATGCAGTACCAAAAAAATACCAACAAGCATGTTTCTATGGAGTTAGACAAGTTGATAATAAAGTTCACATGGAAAAGTAAAAATGCAAGAGTTATTAATGGAGGTTCTTTTCTTTAGGATAATTGGGATGACGATGATGAGGAAAAAAAAGAGGAAGCAGAAGTAAAACCAGGTGAGCCACTGGGGTTTCTACTTTTTGGTTTTATGTCTTGGTGAGTATCTGGTACTTATGTTAAGACAAATGAAAAAAAAACTCACAAAATTGAAAATTTTGGTATTTAGAAACCAAACATCCTTCCATTCCCATTTATTCTCCCTGCATCTCTTCTCTCATCTCAAAACATTATTAGATTAGACACATGCTTTTTTTTTAGTGTTAGGAGAGAGTAAAGGGTGTGGTATCACAGCTGAATGATCTAAGTCCTGCCTAAAGGACTATGGGGAAATATGAAGGCAGGTGTTTGAGTCTTAGGGGTCAGGTTAGAGAGGAAAGGAAGAGTTCCAGAACTTTCCCATTCTTATTTGCCAAGAAATCACCATATGAAATTGGAGCTGGGAGAGGGTTGGCTTCTTGAAGTATACAAGTATCATGTTTGTCTCATCCATAAACTGGAAAATATTAAAAATAATTTTATTTAAAAATTTCTTTACTTTTAGAAGTAAAAATTTCAGAAAAGAAGAAAATAACAGAGAAGATAAGAGAGAAAGAACGGCAACAGAAGAAAAGGCAAGAAGAAATTAAAAAGAGGGTAAGTACTATTGATTTTCTAAAATATAGAACTCTCATATCAGTAGAAGTACAGTGTCTTAACAGGCAACAAATATTACTTTGCAATTTGAGGGGCTTTGTAAAGACGTTATATGGACACCATCAATATGTTAATCCCAAAACTGAATTTTTGGTTTTTACAAAAACCAAACCCAGAAACTTTAAGTATTAGAATGCCTTTCAAGTTTTCACAAACATCCGGGTACAGGTATGATTGTGTAATGACCATAGTCATATAAAAAGTGTCTTTCTCTGCCAGGTACTATGTGTTTTTGTTGTTGAATATTTGGAGCAAGATCAGGAATCTTGTATTAATTTGTGTTGTTTTTTTTAAAATAGAAAACACATTTAAATGATTCAAAAATCAAAATAAGAAGCACTCCCAATCCTTCACTCATTTATCCTGTTTCTCTCCCTGTATCCCATAAGTAAATATTGTTTTCTTATGTTTCCAAGGTGTCTTTATATATTTGGATACAACTATATAATTATATTTCTTTTTTATAGTTTCCATTTTGCTTTATTTGGTATAGCCTGGAGATCTTCCCATATCAGATCATAGTTTTTTCCCCTTGACTTTTCATTAAAAATTTCAAGCGCAAAAGTAAATAGCAAAATGAATAATCATACAGACACAGTTAATATTTTGCCATATTTGCTTTATCTATTTTTTTTGCTAAAATAAATAATAAACATTCATTTTATAATTGTCCCAAAGTGGAATACTTCAGAGCAGCGGTCGCCCACCGATGGTCCATGAGATCTGAAAGATTGGTGACCGCTGCTTTAGAGGTAATGCTGTGTTCTTCATATTGCTTCACATCACATCAATAGTCATGTAATGTCTGTCCTATTATTAGTGATGCTAAAATTGATCTCTGGGTTAAAGTTGAGACAGCCTGATCCTTCTCATAAAATAACATACACTGAGTGGCCAGATATATATATATATATATATATATATATATATATATATATATATATATGTGTGTGTGTGTGTGTGTGTGTGTGTGTGTGTGTGTGTATATATATATATATAGTCCTGGTGCATGAATTCATGCATGGGTAGGGTCCGGCCAGCCTGGCCAGGGAGAGGGAGCATGGGCAGTTGGCCGGCCTGCCTACTGGTCAAACTCCTGGTCGAGGGGACAATTTGCATATTAGCCTTTTATTTTATAGGATATACACTGAGTGGCCACATTATTATGCATTCAGAGATCATAATCTGACCACTCAGTTTATTTCTTCTGGCAAATAATCAATTCCACGTCAGCTTCTCACCCAATAGTTTTGTATCACTGATGATCATTGCCTAATTATTTCATTAGATAATTATTTCATTAGAACAGTGGTTTTCCTCATTCTGTGACTTCTCTTCCCCTTTTTTTATTGGCTGGCTTTTTTTCCTTCTTCTTTTGCTACTTGGTTCCTTTGCATATAGTTTGTACTAGAAAGAGTAATTCTTTTCTTTTTAATTATCCATTTTCAGAGGGATATAAAAACTTCATGTGATGAAAAATGAGGGATTTTGTGGATTTTTTTATTTTGAGTAAATTTATGGACTTGGAGACTTTTATAAATTCTTTGTACTTTACTAAGATACAGGTGTTTTGTTTTGTTTTCAGAGAGGAAGGGAGAGAGATAGAGAGTTAGAAACATCAGTCAGCTGCCTCCTGCACACTCCCTACGGGGGTGTGCCTGCAACTAAGGTAAATGCCCTTGACCGGAATCGAACCTGGGACCCTTCAGTCCGCAGGCCGACGCTCTACCCACTGAGCAAACCAGTTAGGGCTACAGTAGTTATTTTGATGCTCAAACTGTCCCAACTTTGGCCAGCAGGAGTTCCTTTAAGTAGTTTCTATTTTTATCCTTTTCATAGGGATATGAAAAGGATAAAAATAGTCTTTAAAATCTTCCTTGTTTTCTGATACAATAAGAAGTGCCAGCCTTACCCGTTAAACATTCTTCTTTAACCCTGGAATTATTCCTCTGAGGTTTTTTTTTTAGTGGAAAATATTTAGAGGCCAAATCTAGATTCTTGTAGTACTTAGTGTTATTGTGATAGCCTACACCCCTTTTAGTGGATTAATAAGCTAGGAAAGGTGTGTGTGTGTGTAATTATTAGTTCATATTGATATTTTTTCTTATTCTGACAGTTAACACTTTTTTTTCAATACCAGTATTACTAAAAGGTAGAGAGCTACTGAATGAATTTTAGGATTTCCTTGTAATTCATTTTGAGCTTTGAATATGTCCTGCTAAGGATGTATAATTATGTCCTGGGTTCTAAAGTCATTTGAATTCTCTTCCCAGTGGCATTATGTCTAGTTTGATATACTTTTTTTGTTTCAGTTTTAAGATTTTTATTTAAAAAATTTTTTGTTTAATTCTCGCCTGGGAATCAAACCCACAGCCTTTTGGTATACGGGACGACTCTCCAACCAACTGAGCCGGCTATGGCTTAACTTTATTTTTTTTTTTTAAATATAGTTTTATTGATTTCAGAGACAAAGAGAGAGGTAGAAACATCAATGATGAGGATCATCGATGGGCTGCCTCCTGCATGCCCCACACTTGGGATTGAGCCCGCTCGGGCATGTGTCCTGACCAGGAATAGAACTGTGACCTCCTGGTTCATAGGTTGACCCTCAACCACTGTGCCACACTGGCCAGACTTAACTTTATTTTTTAATCATGAGATATGTTCAGAAGTCAAAAGTTCTATTGAGCCCTGACTGGTTTGGCTCAGTGGATAGAGCGTCGGCCTGCGGACTGAAGGGTCCCGGGTTCGATTCCAGTCAAGGGCATGTACCTGGGTTGCGGGCACATCCCCCAGTGGGGGGCGTGCAGGAGGCAGCTGATTGATGTTTCTAACTATCTCCCTCCCTTCCTCTCTGTAAAAAAATCAATAAAATATATTTTTAAAAAAAGTTCTATTGATTGGATCTTTCTTGGTCATTGAAGTTAGAATTATATTTTGTTCTATCTTGATATTAGTCTCTAACATAAACTTTACTTTTTTCTAAATTTTTTTTATTGTTTAAATTATTACATATGTCTCCTTTTTCCCTGATCGAACCCCACCCCCCGCCGCCACTCCCGACCCTCAGGACAAGCCCCTACCACCCCAGTGTCTGTGTCCATTGGTTATGGTAATATGCATGCATATAAGTCCTTTGGTTGATCTCTTTTCTCCCCCCCCCCGCCATAAATCTTTATTGTTGAAAGTGTTACATATATTCCCTTTTCCCCCCATTGACCCCTTCCAGCCTGTCCCCCACCCCAGGCCTTCACCACCCTATTGTCTTTGTCCATGGGTACATACAAGTCTAACATAAACCTTACTCTGAATGTACTCAGTTTATGTTAGGCCAGGTATTGAGTTAAGATATATTTAGCTTTGATGCAGGAAATACTTGATGTCAACACTTTACTGTTATACAAATAAGATATTTCCCTTTTTCTTTCTAGCAAGTGAGATTTTCTAACTTGGCATAATGAACTTTCTCATTTCATCTTCTCCATGAGAAATAAAATGATCTATTTCAGAAGTGGACTTCTGAATCAAAATCTTCAAACTGCATAGGCATGGATAATTATCAATGACACAAATTCCCTTCACTTTTTCCCACTTTGATAAATACTAGTATTATCGAAGATTTCCCCTGTCGTAGTAAAAGCAGTGTGTATGTGTTGTAGAAAATTATATCACAGTATATAGAAATGTTAACTGTCATCTCAGTGGTGTGTGATTGGGAAATAAGTGTTTTTATGTCTGCATATTATTATCATATGGATATGCCATACTTTATTTAATCATTTGGTTGTTGAACATTCAGTTTGGTTCTAAATTTATTTGAAATTATAAATAAAGACTTGATACTTATTACCAAGTTGCCCTAGGAAGATTATTTCAGTATACAGTATTAGCAGCAGAATGTGAGTGCCATTTTCACTCAGTCTACAATCTCAAATCTTTTTTTTCTTTTTTTACAATTTCAATTCTTTATTTTAAAAATATATATTTTTAAAAATATATTTTATTGATTTTAGAAAAGAAGAGGGGAGAGAGAAACATCAATGATGAGAGAGAATCATTGATTGGCTGCCTCCTACACACCCCCTACTGGGGACCGAGCCCACAACTCAGGCATGTAACCTTTGCCAGAATTGAACCTGAGACCCTTCAGTCTGCAGGCTGACGCTCTATCCATTGAGCCAAACCAACTAGGGCTTTAAAAAAATACTTTTATTGATTTCAGAGAGAGAGGGAGAGGAAGGAGAAGTGGGGGGAGAGAGAGAGAGAGAAACATCAATGATGAGACAGAATCATTGATCGGCTGTCTCCTGCATGCCCCCTATTAGGGATAGAGCCTGCAACCCAGGCATGTGCCCTTGACTGGAACTAAACCCAGGACCCTATTCACTCAGCCAAACCAGCTAGGGCTCAATTTTTTATTTTTTAAAAAGGTTGTAGAAATAAACTCAGTCTTCCTGGATTCGAATCTCAGCTCTTTCCCATTACGAGCAGTGTTAACCTGTTACCATGCGCAAGTTGCTTAACCTCTCTGTGCCTCAGGTTTTTTCCCTTTAATATTAGGATAAGAATATCTAAAATGTTTAGAAGAATGCCAAAATACGGTATGTAAATACTTTTAAGTGTTTGCTATTATTTATGACTAGAGGCCCGGTGCACGAAATTCATGCACTTGGGGTGGGAAGGTCCCTCAGCCCAGCCTGCACCCTCTCACAGGGAGTGGGCCTAAGCTGTCAGTTAGACATCCTTAGCGCTGTGGTGGAGGCGGGAGAGGCTCCCACCACCGCTGCTGCGCTCGCCAGCCGTGAGCCCAGCTTCTGGCTGAGAGGCACTCCCCCTGTGGGAGCATACTGACCACCAGGGGGCAGCTCCTGCGTTGAGCATCTGCCCCCTGGTGGTCAGTGTGTATTATAACGACCAGTCGTTCTGCTGTCTGGTTGATTTGCATATTAGCCTTTTATTATATAGGATTACATGTGCTTTTAAAAAAATTCATAGAAAATAGGTGTACTGGGTCCACCTATCATGATTCCAGCCCTTTTAAAACTTCTCTTCTGTATCATTTTAGTTAGAAGAACCTGAAGAAACAAAAGTACTAACACCAGAAGAACAATTAGCAGATAAACTGCGGCTAAAGAAATTACAGGAAGAAGCAGACCTTGAATTAGCAAAAGAAACTTTTGGTAAGTGGGAGATACTGAGGTTCCAAGTAATTACTGTGAAAATCTTAGTAGTTATGAAAGTTTAGAAAACATCTTTTTGAAGAAACATATTACTGGCTAATTTAGATATTGGCAGTTTTTATTCTCTTTCTATTTGAGGTTTCAAATTAATTATGGTAGAGTGAGATGCATATTTAGATTTTTGAATTAATTATGTTTTGAGTATCAAATAAAATACATTTTTCTAAAATGTTTTTGATTTTTTAGAGAGGAAGGGAAAGAGAGAGAGATAAAAACATCAGTGAGAGAGAAACTGATCTGCTGCTTCCTGCACGCCCCCCACCAGGGATCAAGCCCACAATCCAGGCATGTGCCCTGACCAGGAATCAAACCGGCAACCTCTTGGTTCATGGGTTGATGTTTAACCACTGAGCAATACCAGCCAGGCCAAATAAAAGATGATTAAAAGTCATTGGACTGTAATAAAACCTACCACTTTTTAAAATGTATTCATCAACTGTATGAAATTTGGATGGAATATGAGGTCTGTATCTTTGAGATTTAAATACCAAACAACCTGTAGGGCTGTCCTGTTGTCTTAAGTCTGGATAAGACTTAGTATTGCATGCTAGTGCTGGGAGGGAGGGGTGGTGGTGAAAGGGTGGTATTCCACTTTGGCTGTGCCTTCTTGTGCTCAGAGTAATTTCTTTCAGCAACCCTTCTTGGCCCTCACCATGCCCTATTTCTAGACGGCTTCCATTCTGTGTGCCATACCTGCAGCTGTGGTTAGTGCTTGAGATAAAAGACATGTTCAAGGTCCTGTAAATAGATAAGTTCAGAGTGTCCCGGGGGGAGAGTTACATGGCACAGAGGGTAAAAGAAAGGAGCATGGCCAGAGAGAGCTTTTAGCTCTCATTTTAACCAAGTTTATTGTTGTCAGCTGTTGAGTACTTTGCAGAGTAGATCATATTGAAACAGTTAAATAATTGGAAATTGAAACCTAGAGCCAAAAACGATCTAGTTTTTCCCCCATTCCTTTTCTTTAAAGTGATCAAGTAGTGTGACTGTAGTAATCATTTCCTTTTTATGGGAAGTGTGACCTTATCTTTCACGGGGCCACTAGTAATCTCAGGAGTTGCTGTTGATGCTCCTGTCCACTGGAATGTGCTTGCAATGAATGTCTTAACTGCACTTATCACAGAGGGCACTCAGCCATTCTCTTGTGTCTTCAAGGATGGTAAAAGCCGTCCACGTGTGTATTAGAGAGAAGGGTTTATCCTAATAATAGGATTTCCATGTTGTGTTTCTCATATTAAAATACTGAATCAGTGGCATTGTTAACTAATTTACTTTAGACTACTGAGTACACAAAAGTGTACTGACATATTAATTTTTCTATTGGGATTTAACATGTGGTTTGCTCCTGCTTAGCTTCTAGAGTTAGTTAGCTGGATACTTTCACAGAAACCATCCTTTTCTTTGCTTTTTTCCTTCTCTCCCCACTTTACTCTGGGCTGTTCTTGCACAGATGCTTTAAGAGCATCCTTTTGTGCTAGGGACTCTTTGGCATGGCAGTCTGCCAAAGCCTGTGGGCCCCTTTCTAATCTGATGTTTTTAAATGCATAAAACAAAACACATAGGATTTTACTTACAAAAGAAATGTTTTATATTGAAATAGCTATCAAAATATTAAAATAACTTGATACAATAATTACATGCTTCTTTATTAATGCATTGAGTTAAGACCTAGGGCCAGTCTAATAAATAATGTAATTTTAAAGTAATAATGACTGTGAATAATGTTTCAAGATATCTGAGACAACTGTAATATGAAAGGAAGATATCTGATCTCTGTTGGTAGCAGTTAGGTTTTGCTACTGTGATTTGTTATCTTTAATCAAAATGGAAGGAAACTAGAGGTTAGTAAAAATAAAAGCTATAATTTTTTCTCATCCAAATTCACAGGCCCCCTGAATTCTGTTCAAGGCCCCAGGTTAAGAATTTCTGCTTTAGAATGAAGTAGCAGGGTTATTCAGATATCTAATTGGTTTATAAACTTTAAAAAAATCGTTGGTATTTGCAGTGCTCCCTTTCTATTACAGGTGTTACTAATACAGTTTTTGGAATAGATGCTATGAACCCATCTTCAAGAGATGACTTCACAGAGTTTGGAAAGCTGCTAAAAGATAAAATTACACAATATGAAAAGTCATTATATTATGCCAGTTTTTTAGAAGCCTTAGTTCGAGATGTGTGTATTTCATGTAAGTAATTCTAATCTCTAGCCCCTGTGGGTGGATTTTAGTAAGGGCAAACTCAAGAAGATGGAGGTTGACTTTTTGGGGGGTGGGGTGGGAACAGGAATGCTATAATATATAGACTTAGTATTTAATTTTCAGTAGTTACTGTGAGAATGGTGTTCTGCAAACATGCAATTAGTTTGAATGGTTTTGTTCCTTTTTGAGGCTGCCTTCTTAATGTTTTTACAATGGTTTCCGAAGGAGACATCTGAGATTTGTTGCCACAGCAGCTAATCCAACACTAGCTTATTGTTTTATCTACTTATATCTTGAAAGGGGCTAGGAAGTGTCTTTTGGGGAAAATGCTCTCTGGGCATATAAGATTTTAGAGCTGAGATGACAGCAACTGTGTGTTCATTTTATAAATGAAGAAGCCCGTGACCAGGTGCAAGGTGCTCAACAGAGCTGGCATCTATTCTTGGGTCCATGGGTGTGGTGCTGTATCCTGAGAGAGGAGTCAATCACACATTTCAGGGCTGGGTGTGGGAGGGACACGAGGGACAACCAGGGGTGTGCAGCACTAATACGTAAGGGACTGGTTTTGCTAGTATTTACTGTTTTTAAGATTGGGGAAAAGGAATTTTACATGATTTTAAATTGGGTTTTGAGAAATTATTACTAAGTCAGGGGTTATTTGATGAGTTATATCCCCAGAGTTGGTCTTTTCTGTATATACTATTTTTCCTGTTTTTGAAGGAGCTTCCTAACCAAAACTAGATACATTTTTGGTATCTAAAAACTGTTTTCAGCTTAATCCTCCTATAAAATAAAGTGGTTATATGCAAATTAACCCTCACGCCCTCACAAGATTGCTGCCTACGACCAGGCCTGCAGGAGGGTTAGTGAGAGACGACCAAACGACTGAACAAGCAGGTTGTGTGGGGCAACCAGGCCAGCAGGGGGGGTAGTTGGGGGCGATCAGGCTGGTGGAGGGGCGGGGGGCAGTTGGGGGCAACAAGGCAGGCAGGCAGGTGAGCAATTAGGAGCCAGTCCAGAACTGTGAGAGGAATGTCCGACTGCCGGTTTAGGCCTGATCCCCGGGTTCGGGCCTAAACCGGCAGTCAGACATCCCCTGAGGGGTCCTGGATTGGAGAGGGTGCAGAATTTTGTGCAACGGGCTTCTAGTATTTTTATAAAGATAGAAGGATATATTGTTGTTCACTAAAAGAGGCTTGTCTCCTGATAGCACACAGATTTCTGAGATAGCTACTACTTTAATTCTAGTTCCTGTGCAAGAAAATGGAGACTCCAGGGGGTAGGGAGTTGTCATCTGTAGATTTAAGAATTGTTATTCCATGTTCATTCAGCTGCTCCTCGCTAAGCATCAAGGATATTATGGAAGGCATGGTTATCTGTATGTTTGGTGGGGAAGAGAGAATAGGAGGGAACACTGAGCTGTAAAGACACTTAGTTTCTCTTTGGTTAGCATTGTCGTCTTGGTGATAACAGGCCATTATAAAGAAATTTTTGTTGCTGAGTTTGCCATTTTATCTCATATAATAAAAGCTTAATAAGCTAAGTGTCCGGTCGACCGTTCAACCAATCAAAGCGTAATATGCTAATGATATGCTAAGGCCACTCAACCGCCTGCTATGATGTGCACTGACCAACAGGGGACAGTTGACTGGTTGACCAGTTGCTATGACGTGCACTGACCACCAGGGGGCAGACACTCCCAACTGGTAGGTTAGCTTGCTGCTGGGGTCCAGCCTATCGGGACTGAGGGAGACAGGCTGGACATGCCCTGGAGCCCTCCTGCGGTCCCTTCCTCGCTGGCAAACCTCCCGTGTCTCTCCTCAGCCCCAATCGCACACCAGTGGAGTCCCTTGGTGCACCCTCTTGCAATCCAGGATTCCTAGGAGGATGTCAGAGAACCAGTTTTGGCCCAATCCCACAGGCCAGCCCAAGGGACCCCACTGGTGCACGAATTTGTGCACTAGGCCTCTAGTTTTTAATAGTTCTGATTTGTATGCCTGACCATATGTCAAACAGAATTACAACCTTTTCAAAGTTACTGAAGTTAACAATAGACAAATTGGATTTCTCATGGCACATGGGGAAGAATGTATATTTTGCCTTATTCCCCAAAATGATTAAAAATGAGTGGCATACTTTTTTTTTTTTTATAGTGGAAATTGATGACTTGAAAAAGATCACCAATTCACTGACTGTGCTTTGTAGTGAGAAACAGAAGCAAGAAAAGGTAAGAGCAAGCTGTGTGGGGCAATGTGTATTTCATTAGGATGGTGGTGCAGGCATAATATTCTTAACAAGTATGGGAGACTTCAAAGTCAAGCAGTTTACTAATACCATTTAAATTGGAATAGAACAGTGTGAGTGACTTTTACTCTTTTTTTTTTTTTTTCAAACAAACATGTTCAGTCTTGGTTTTTGAATTAATAGTAGAAATTGCCCTGGGTTGTCTGGGAATCTCCCTTAGAAAACTGAAGTTTTTCTGTGATCAGAGGCTTTGGTGTCTCTTTGAGGGTTGCTGTACCAGATAAGATACACTTGGTAGATCAAGTCTCATGAATTGACTCTCTTTTATCTTTAGCAAAGCAAAGCCAAAAAGAAGAAGAAAGGTGTGGTTCCTGGAGGGGGATTAAAGGCCACCATGAAAGACGATCTGGCAGATTATGGTGGTTATGATGGAGGATATGTACAAGACTATGAAGATTTCATGTGACATTTTATCTTCTCTGGTGTCTTCTTTCTGTTGCCCACAATCCCTTCAACATGTAGCACAACTTCCTTTCCTTTCAGTTCTGCCAAATGCTACAATCAGAAGTGCAGTATCTTTTGTGCTGGTTACTTAACCCCTTGACACTTAGGTGCTAATGTGCAAATGAGGGAATTTGGATCTTGATGCCAAGGGGTTAAAATTGGGAACCTCAGTTGCTACTAAATCATCGTTTTAAAAAACACAAACTTAATAATGTTGTCATTGTTGCTATCTGATTCTATAGCAGCAGTCACTAAATTGGAAACAAAGGTTGCAACATGATAAAAAATTGTGTAATATTGACCAGCACCATTCAGTAATACAGCCTTAACCATACCTCCTTGAACTACTTCATAACTTGTCAAGAAAAGCAGTTCGCAGCAAGGGCATGTGGTGTGCACCTAGTATTAAAATTGCTTTGTCTTAAAATTGAGCGTGAGGATATTAAACATACATTGTGAAGAAGACTGCTTATGTCAGAGTGAAGATAACGGCGGCTGAAAAGCACTATAGTTTGATACTTAAAAATTAAATGACCAAAACCCTCCACTTTGAAGCTGAAGAAGGTAAACCTCTCCGTTATTGTATTACAAGTTGTGGAATCTCGTGAGTGCATACTGTCTAGTGTATCAAACTATTCTACTGATGAAGTGCTTCAGATGGGGGAGGGAAACCCTACCTGCTTTTTTTGCCTGACTGAAGTGTCTGAGGAACAAATCTCCTTTGTTCTTCTGGGCTGCAGTGGAATAACTTTAAACAGGGTTTTGGCATTTCCTTTCCTTTATAAAACATGCTCAGCAAGTTGCACCAGTTAACTAGTTTGGTAAATTGTTATGTTAACAATTATGACATCTGCAATGTTTTATAAAGCAACTAATTTAATAAAATCACTATTGTGAGGACTTAAATTTGGTGTTATCTCCCAAGAGATATTTTTGGAGAGTATAGAGCACAGCTCTTGGGACTAGAGTTCTCCATATACGTAACAAAGCTTAATAAATGCTTGATGAGTAGTTAATAGCTTTAAAACAAAAATGATTTGTCAGGCCCTTAATAGGGTCACCCTAGAGCAACAAAGGTATAGGGCTGCTTTCCTCATTTTATTTATTTGGGGAAAAATTATTTGGTTGTTTAGTTACTAAGGCCTAATTAAGATACCTAGAACTATTTATTTGGAGTAATTGAGCTTATAACTCAGGTATGGCTGTGAGCACAGATTGATCTTTATTACATACGTATTTTTAAGCAATTTAACCAAATTTGTTAAATTTTTAAAACTGTAAGACTCAAAAGTAGGGACGGAACAAAAATGTTTTTAATTTCTTTTACATACAAGGTGGGGGTGGGGGGGCGGTCTCAATGAAAGCTCTGCAGAACACTAGAAGACAGGACCATCCAAATGATTTGAGAAATTAACAGAAAGCAGTGACTACACAGCAATAATTACAGCCAATAAAAATTGTTTTAAGGCAGACAAGGGCTAAGATTTCCTTAGCAGTTAATGACATGCACTGAATTTTAAATCTATTTTATTATAGAGATCAGTTTCTAACTAATGGAAATGTATCATCTGTTCCTTAACTGTGTAAATAATATTAAATTCCTTTGAAACTGGAATCTGCAGGCACAGGTATTCTTTAATCAATATTATATCATGTCCTAAAGTAAAAGCCATCCTGAGGAAGATGGGAGTTTTGAACTTAATAACAATATCTATATAAAATGGTACAGAGGAACATCACTTATAAAAATAGGAATTTCCTTGTAAAAACTCTCATTCTTGACCCACAAAGGACTGGTATGATCAGTTCTGGGTTTTATAACTTAGACAACAAAGCTCCCAATGCATTATTCTACTGTAATCACAAACATCTGACAGTACCTCATTTTAGTGTAAGAAAATAGGCACCACCTTTATCAGAATCCATCTAACCTGCTAGCATGTCCTTTAGACAGCAGCCTGTCTGAGGGTCCTTCAGAAGCATATTCACAACATCATAAAGTTTGTGTTCGTATGCCAGCTTGTAATACAAGTAGATATCTTCACAATATGTGAGTAACTTCTTCAGGTTTTTCACAGCTGTATCAGTAGGCTGGTGGTGTTTATATCTAGACAAAGACACAGGAATGTACAGGTTAAGATATTGTATGTATCTTGAGCAAGTGCTGTCAGTTCTGACACAATTACCTACAGTTGAGAAGGTGCGATCTAGATAGATTCTGGGAAGTTATGTAAGACTTAACTAGCATTAGGGGGTGTCTGATGAATACGGAAATTATTTCATTAAAAATGAGTGCCTTAATGTTTACCTTAATTAGAAAAGTTAATACTCCAAAGGGGACCTCTGATGTTTAGAATCTTTGGCACCTTGGGCTAGCTGAATAGGTGTCCTCCCATTTTAAGTATAGAGCACCATAAGCAAAGTGTTTTCACTCATCTTTTTGCATGCAAAAAGATCTTTCTGGGGATTCTTGACATTTCTTTGTCATCTCAAGCACAGGGATGGCATGTTATACTTAGCCATAAAATTCTTATCCATGCTTTATCCAAAGCAGAGGCATTTTAATACTTACTTTTTTGAAATCTCTTCAAATATACTGGTTCTTAATAACCTTTGCTGCTTAAATTCTTCCAGGTAATGAAAGTCTCCTTTAAGAATCACATGTTGGTATAGAATTTCTGCCCAATCAGGAACAAAGTCATAGGCCTCAGCCACAATAGAAGCCTTGAAAGGATGAAGGGAAGAACACCATTAGAGCCTATCTGATGTAAAATTGAAGGCAGATTGTTCTAGAAAACTTAATGCTGCACACTCATACACTGACTGATCATTACCAATCATACTAAAAGGCCCCGTCTATCAGAATTGGTGTTAGTTTGACATTTTGCTTCCCCTAAAGCCCCAAAACACCGTCTTTGCTTCAGTGGATTAATAAAACTGCTGAGAAAACATCTTTTTCATACTAAACTTTATAAGGAACAGTGAAAGGGCCAATTTCCTGAAACCATCTCTCCTCATTAAAGGACTATCTGTAACCAGGCCCCCAGAAGCCCTGACTCCCTGTGCTAACCCCGGTGCACCATCTGTAAGACACTGCGCCTGAGAGGTGCTTGCGGAACCACTAGCAGGGATGTTCCTCTGAACCTCAACTGTCAAATGGGCGAAAGTGTCTGCCTCCCTGCTGGCCCAAGAATGTGTCTCACCATTCTCCAACCTTTGCCCAAACATGCTAGCAAGAAATACTACTATAGAAAGGCAATTTGTATGTCAGACAGCTAAGTCAGGAGAGCTGAACTGTCCTGGTTCTGACAGCCCTGAGACCTTCGACAAGCCAGCCTCGGCCCCGATAGAAACACTGCAGGAGAGAGGATGCTGGCTAGATTTTTCTTCCGTGCTTACCTGGTAGAACCGAGGTAGGGACATGATGCAGTCCATCAGCCTGTGGCGACCTAAGTTGATAAGCATGGTGTTTTGGCCAGTGTTCAGAAAGTGAATCTGCAGTGTTAGCAACTTGGTGAGCCTGTGACAGTGCAGGGCCTGTCGCACGCAGGAATCCTGAGGGACAGGGTGGAGGGAGGCAAAATGAACTTTTGCCATCTCCCAGTGAAGCCTCCAGCAACTAAGCTCCCACCCCTTCTCCCCCCCCCCTCCCCCACCCCCGGCCTTCTGCCACCAATTGCCCCATGACTCCCTGCCCCTTCACTTGGGAGAGCCCAGGGACAAAATTCCTGACGGTACCAAGCTCCAAACCAGCCTGAACTAAGATTCCATGGTTACCTTCGCATAACTCTCGGCGGCATCCAGCATCAGAGTCAGGGCCTTCAGCAGCAGCTGCTTCAGTTGGTGCCCATCCTTGATGCTGTCCTCTGCAGAGGAGTGAAAGAAATGAGTGTGCCTGACTCCCAAGGCTGGCTACTCCACCGCATCAGAGTGATTACGGGCTGAACTAGAAATATCCCAACTCGTGTTCACAGGGAGCAGATATGTCTCACTCAGTTAAAGGGTATTGGGCCAGAAGTACACAGTATGGAATAGAATTCAGTGCCCCACTAGTTCATTTCTTTCTGAACCATCAAGGCAGGCTTACAGGCATCAGCATACACATTGGTTCCTGACAGATGACCTGGACATACAGGCTACAAGACAGACAAAATGCCTTCCAAGTCCCCTTAAGTCACCTACTTGCCCAGCTGGGGTCCCATTGAGTAGCTGCTGAAGCTGAGATGGGTTTTAGTCAATACAATGAGCTGCCTTTTTAAGCCCTAAGAACCATCCCTAGGGTGCTACTGTGACCTCTGCTCACCCCAGGGCTGAGACTCAATCAGTTTCAGCTGGATGCAGGCAGCTGCCTCATGGTTCTCCCCGATCTCCCTGCACATGCTGAAGCACAGGGCAATCATGTTGTGCTTTTCACTGTCCCCAGGGCGGCAGCGTTTGATGTAGTCAAGTAGGGCTGTCTTCAGGGTACCACTCTGCCCAGAAAAAAAGGAAATACCAATGTCTCAACTAGGGACTGCAAAGCAGGCAGGCCTGGCTGAGTCCCTTGGTTCTTAAAGTTCCTTAAACACCCAAGAAAAAGGAAAAGACAAAAGTTAATATAAAAGTTTATGCTATCCTGAATATAAGGAAACAGGTACATCCTCTTTGCTGTTGGGAGTGGGAACAGTAAGACCTGTCAGAAGGGAGAAGCCTTAAGAATGCACACGTGTTATTCTAACAACTCCATTCCTAGATCCATCCCTAAAGAAAGAAGCAGACAGAAGTGCTAAGATGGATGTAACAAGGATAATAAATGGCAAACAAAAATAATGCAGATGTTCAAAATAAGGGCTAAGAAAATACCTTGTAGCCATTTAAACTGATGTTGATTTGGGAAATATTCATAACATGTTTATCAAGTGAGAAAGGCAGACTATTTCATATTTGGACAGCATGATAAAAGCTTTTTTAAAATGAAGTGTGTATGTATATATGTTTGTGAGTATATATGCAAAGGAAGGGCCTATACCAAAATGTTGCAGTGGCTATTTCCAGATGGTAGACACAGAGGGCTTTTTTCTGTGTTCTGTTTTCCAAGTGTCTTAACTTTGAATATGCATTACTTTTGTAATAAGAAAGTTATTAAAAGAATATTTAAATGTAGAAATAAAAATGCCTCAAAAACAATTTTCCCTTTGGGGGATCCTAAAGGTGTTCAGGACTTGTCTCCTGATGACTAGCTCGTCTGTCCTGAAATGCAGCACTGAGGAGAATTTTTCTGCTTTGTCTCTTAATCCTGCTTGGCTCATCCCAAGTTCCCAGAAGCCAAAAGCGTACTGTGTTTTAAATCCTCAGAGGTGAAATTGGGCTGAAGCAATGAATCAGCCAAATAAGTGATTGAAAACAGGCTCTGTGAGTGACATGCTGGGCATCACATAAGCATGCTGAGGACAGACAAGCGCCCAGAGTCCAAAGGCCTGGCAAATCTGGCCTTTGCTTCCAAGCCTCCTTTCTGGTCATCATAAATAGCTCCACAGCTTTCCAGGCCCAGGCCTTGGCATTCACTTCCTAATAGCTCTCAGCAACACACTCTTCTATGGTCCCCTGAGAACACTATAAAATTAGCCCTCAGACATGGCCTTCTGAGCTGGTCAGTCCATTTCTGCATGGCCCCTGTCAGAGGAGACACTAGATAGTAGAGGCAGGTGATAGCTGAGGTGAATATGTACAAACATTTTCTTCACTATTTAGCATCTGTTACCACATTCACTATCCGGTCTGAAATCTGTAACCTTACACTACTGGTTGCAGAATAAATCCTAGGGAGGCCCTTAATTCTCTCCCTGCATATCCCAGGGGTCTACTTTGACTGGAGTTATTTCTTAGAAAGTCTAAGACTCCCAGTACATGTCATCCTGGAGCTCAAAATACCATACACCTACCGGATCCAACTTCTTCCTCATCAGCACTTCGAAGTAGTGCTTTTTATGCAGCAATTCAAATATATATGTCATCTCATTGTACCTTCCAATGCCAGTGAGGAGACGCACCTGAAAAGGGAGAAGGCAGCTTCCATCAGCCTCATTTGGAATTCTTTGAGCCAGACCACTACCCTCATCAAGGTTGCTTGCAGATGCCAAGCTTCCAGGGGTAGAAGGGCTAATGGCCAGGCTGCTTTGCTTAGCTCCCTCTACCTTGTACCCAACCAAGGGCCGCTTCTGAGGGATTCAGAAATGCTAGTCACACCACTTGCTGCTCTCTCCTCTGTTGTCACTTGATAATGCTGAAGGGCCACCCTCCTGGGCACACATTCTTACCCTTCTCACCACTCCTTACTTCAGTGCCCAATGGCTTGTACAGCCAATTGGGTCAGTTTCAAGCCTAGAGTATTTGGGGAGGTACAGGAAGCTTGTGTTAGCTTATTTCAATTCAGAGCTAAGAGGTAGGTCTGAGCCTTGTTTTGGGGGAAAATACAGTTGTCGTAGCCTCTGGCAAGGGGGATGACACCTTGGAACATAGTAGGGATCCTCTCGATTTCTCCTTTGGAACGATCTGATTCTTACAGAACTTAGAACCTGAAGCAGAAGGCTGCCCAGCTGGCTACCAAGTAGGTAGTGGTATCCTGATGAGCAAACTCCGTAAGAATCAGCCTTGGACTAGCCCTCAGCCTATCTGCTCTCTCAAAGGTTTCCCTAGGATGGAAGAAGGGGATGAGGGGTTTACTTACCACCAGCCCATACTCCTCATTGGGGGCCAAGTGGTTGTCTGTGAGCAGCCGAGCAGCCTGCAGAACTCGGATGATGCCCTCCATGTGGCAAGTCAGTGTGAAGCAGTGATGGGCCAGAATCAGCAGCTCTGTGGCTGGTTGGGTGGGGTACTGGTCAGATAAGATTGTGAACCCTGGCCACCCACTGTCTACACACAGCCTGGAGAAGGCTCTTCACCAGTCCACTGAGATCCCTGGCCGCACCAGCTGCAGCTCCGGGGCAGCCCCTTCACACCCCGCCCCACCCCTCCCCTGCCATGTCTAAATTCTCGGTGACAGTACAATCTCTCCCCAAAGACAGTCATGTAGTGACTGCACAGTGACCTTTTGAGGCCCAGGCACGTGAGAACAAGGAATCCTTGACTTCTAATGATGGAGAGACTCTCTGGAGACAAACTGATGGAGTTCATGTCAACAAGAACCCAAACCCAAGGGCAGTCTCTATCTCAGTGAAGAGTCCTGGGGCCTAATCAAGAGCCACATGATGTTCTGCACTTCCTCTGAGAGAAGAAGAGAGAGGGAAACACCGATTGGCTGCCTCCCGGACGCGTGCTGAGCAGGGGTTGAATCTGCAACCTGGGTATGTGCTCTGACTGGGAATCAAACCCTCCACCTTTGGTGCACAGGGTGGCACCCCAACCAAGTGAGCCACACTGGCCAGGGCAATATTCTGCACTTGTGATGGCTTTCTAGATTAACGAAAGATCTGACTACAAACAAATTCCGAACTATTACACATAATCACTGTAAGCTAATTAAAAGGCCAACCAGGAAAAATGTTTGCAATGCTGAAGACAAAAACAGGGTTCCCAGCCTTAATACATGCTGTGCCTTTTGGACTTTGGTACCTGTGGAACCCTCCCCAAACCTGACTACTGATCAATCTTGACTACTCATCTTTCAGGCCTTGGTTTGGACATTTCCTTCAAAAACATTTCTTGACCCCATCAGTCTGGCTTTTACTGTGTCACACCCCCAGTCTGGGATCCAGGGACTGCTGCTTTATGTTCACCACATCCCTGGTTTTTGGAGTACTTAGCACACAGCTGGTACTCTGTAAATACAGTTGAACTGGACTGGGAAGAGATATAGAAAGCTATTTTTAAAGTAAAATTGTTCAACCTTTTAAAATTTCCATTTGTTCACTAAACATCATTAAAATGCTCTTTTTGGGTCTATTAAATTTGCAAAGAGAAATGGGTTCCAGGAAATGCTACTTTCACCTCTGCTTAAGTGGGAGTAAGAAGTGAACTTTTTTTCTGGAGTAAAAGTTGGCAATATATATATAAACTTTAAAAATGTCATGGAAAGATGTTAATGACAGCATACTTTTGAATCAGAGTTCATCTTAGGGAAATAATCATAGGTGTGCACATAGATTTGAATATAAGGATGTTTGCCAGTGTATTAAAACAGCAGAAAATTGGAAATAATATAAAGGTCCCACAATAGGGTCTATAATTGTTTTTTTTAATTGATTTTAGCCCTAACCAATTTGGCTCAGTGGATAGAGCATCAGCCTGCAGACTCAAGGGTCCCAGGTTCAATTCTGGTCAAGGACATGTACCTTGGTTGCGGGCACATACCCAGTAGGGAGTGTGCAGGAGGCAGCTGATCGATGTTTCTCTTCCATTGATGTTTCTAACTCTCTATCCCTTTCCATTCCTCTCTCTAAAAAAAAAAAAAAAAAAAAAATCAATAAAATATATTTTTAAAAAATTGATTTTAGAGAGAGGAAGGGAGAGGGAACGAGAGCTAGAAACTTCGATGAGAGACAAATATAGATTGGCTGCCTCCTGCATACCCCTACTGGAGATCAAGCCCGCAACCCGGGCACGTGCCCTGACCAGAAATTGAACCATGACCTCCTGGTTCATAGGTTGATCTTCAATCACTGAGCCACATCAGTTGGAGCAGGGTCTACAATTTTTAATTACATATAAGAGAAATACTGTGTAGCCATTAACTATGATATAGGATATCCTCGGAAGAGGATTCACAACAAGGAATAAATTTTTTAAAAATCCGTGTTTAAAAAAAAATGATATAGGAGAATATTCAATGTCATGGAAAGATGTTAATGACAGCATATTCATAAATTAATTATAAACAATATGCAAAACAATGTTATTTTTGAAAAATAAAAACCTATTGATTTGCATAAAAAAAGATCAGAGGGACACATACTTCTGAATGCCTGTAATGAACCAGACACTGGAAAGTGAGTGAGCTTTTAAATCACACAGACTGGGTTCAAATACCAGTTCTGCCATTTAATAGCTAATCAACTTCACTAAGCTTCAGTCTCCTTCTAAAGTGGTGACAATAATATCCACTTTATAAGGTAATTTAAGAGTGAAATAAGATGAATATGCCAAATGTTAAAAGGTTACCTTTTTGTGTGATTTTAAATTTGGGACTGCTTTTCCATACATATTCTCTGAACTTTCTTTAATGAACTTAAGGCTTTCTACCAAGAACTTATAAACTATTCTGGAGGAGTAGGGATTGAGAGCAGGAAGGATCCAAATTGAGTTTTGAAAAAACTAGCTCTAAAAGACTTCTTGAAGACCTGTTTGGGCCCAAAACATGTGAGAATGGCCAAGAACTTACTGCAAGACAATTCCCCACGGGGAACGGAGGAAATCTTTTCCAACAACTTCATGCCTACCAAGGTGCGGTCTTGACACAAGGTGGTTAGCTGAAGAAATGCCTGGCTTTCTTCTGCTGGGGTGACCATCTGCTTCTGTCCTGTACAGAAAGACGTAGAGAAAGGCACTGGTTTTACCTTGAGAGAGTTGAGAGAAAGATAAGAAGAGCCCCATGCTGCCCTGGCCTGGGCACCAGGAAATAATGCTGAAGGAGTTCCCAGTGCAGCTCTTCTCTTGGCATAGTGGTCAGCTGACACAACAGCAGGAGTTCGTTAGCTCAGAGAAAGGCACAGCTACTCTAAGCACAATTGTAAGACAATAAATGAACAAAAGGCAATTATAACGAAATAAATGCAATGCATTCTCTTCTTACATAAGAATGCAACCTGGCAACTTGAGAGGGCAACATGCAGGACATATGAGCATAACATACAAATCCTTAACACTAGGGACTTGGGAAAGTTGTCTGAAAGGTTGAGGAAGCCTGAAGGGCAGGGTACCTGCTCCCTCTGATGGGGACAGTAGCTCCCGGGTCACCTCTTCGGCCACAAGGTCAGCCACCCTGTCTGGCTCCAGGCCCTGAGTGCTGATGAAGGCTTGGGCTCGCTTGCATCGGTCAGACTGCGGAGAGGCCAAGATTGCTCGGAGTACGGCCTCACCATCCTGGGCAGCAACATCTGTGTAGGAACAGCCCAACTCCTGAGAAGAAGACAAGTCAGTCAAAGCTATTGTTAGGAGCCAGGAAAAAGCTAGCCCCTTCTGAATTCTGATGTGGACAGGCTGAATTGCTTGCCATGAGCAGGAACCTTAAAAGAAGCAAGCACTGTATTCTAGTTCTTTCCATCACTTCACCAATGAGCTGGATCCAAGGAAGAGAAAGTCTTGTCTTCAAAAAGCATCAAGTAACTTATCTTGTATTGAACATTGAGTTTTTCAAATGTTCTACAACATGAGAAAGTTGAATAAAAGGCAAGAGCCCCTTCCGTGTTGTTCCCACAACAGCTGCATAACCCTCAATTTCCAAAGAAGTCTCTGAACCTTATCCAAGGCAAATGGCATTACTGCTCCGCTTTATGTCTCTCGTGCTCTTCCCACTGCACTTAGTGTCTACTGTTTCTCTCCTTCAGTCGGCACAAAGCCAGAAACAGCTCCTGGCTACACCGCTCCTGTCTTTAGGGTCATCGTATTCCATTTTATTTTATTCTAAAACTTATTTTGGGCTCTCCCTGACAGGAAAGCTCCTGAAGCAAGACCTAAGACATTAGGGTTAGAAGGGACCCTCGTGGTCAAGTCATTTATAGATCAAGAACTAAGGTTTAAAGAAGTGAAATGTCCGGTTCTCACTTCTGGTTGGCTAAGCTGCAGCCAGGACTCAAGTCACCATGGCACTTGGGTGGGCATCCTCCCCATTATTTCCAAGAAATGATTTGTATCCTGACAAGAGCTCCACTCCCAGGTCACGATTATCATCTAATGGGCTGACTTGGCAACGTGCGAAAGCTACCTCCAGCTTCCCGCTTCCCTCCCTCTCAGAGGGAGGCTCCTCTGGAGGCCCCCACTTTGGCACTACCTTGGAAAGTTCATACAGACAGAGGACCCGTCGGCAGTAGTTCTTCCCATGGAGGCATTTGTGTGTCAGAGTTTCCAGATTAGTCACCATTTCATCACTGGAGGGCAGCATCACAAATGACTGACTCTCCAAACTCGAAGCTAGAAGCAAATACAGATGGAAGGTGGTGGGTGGGGTGGTGGTGGTGGTGATTAAGCTGGTAAGTTAAGGCCTCTCCTGAGCCCACTATGGCTCTGCCTCTCTGCTCACAACTTACTGCACTGTACCCTCATCAGTCCCCCTGGGTCTGGGTCCACATAAACTCCTTTCATTGCCTTCGTCCAGGAAATCCCAGGCTGAAATACTTCAAAGGCCTCATAGGTCTACAAAAGACTCAAAGCCACCTAATGAGCACTCTAGAGATGATCACCAAAATTGACTGATAGACTCTCCTCCTAATGTCCCTTATCAAATAAGTCACCAGGTCTAGCTGACTGTATCTCCAAAACACCTCTCCATCACCACCTTAGTTCCAGCCTTCATCACCTGGCATCTAAGAGGCTGTCACTGGTCCCTGCTGCCAGCCACCCCTCTTCCCCAGGTCAGTCTTCCACATACTCATCAGGGTCTTCCTTAAAATGCAAATCACACACACAAAAAAGGATCATCTGGATAGATACCTTAAGGGAATAGTAAAAATAGAATCCACTCCTGATTAAAAACAAACAAATAAATGCTCTTAGTCTGAAATAGAAGAAAGCTTTCTTAATTTGATCAAGTGTTTCTATTAGGGAAAAAAGTAGATTATTTATATAATGCTATTTCTAATAGCAAAAACAAAATTGAAAAAATTTAAATCTGTATCAATAAAGCATTGTTAAATAGTAGTACATCTGTATAGAATACTCTGGGGCCATTAAAAAGAATGAGGCCATCCTCACTTTGGCAGCACATCTACTGAAATTGGAACAATACAGAGAAGATTATTAGCATGGTCCCTGCAAAAGGATGCCATGAAAAAAAAAAAAAAAAAAAGAATGAGATCAATCAATCTATGTGCACTGAAAGAAAAAAATGTAGAACAATGTAATTTTATTTTTGTAAGAAAGAAATTGTGTGTGTGTGCACACACACTGGCACACACAAGCCCACAAGTAGAAAAAAATGCATGCCAAGCAAGTAAGATACATTATTTTAGGGAATTTGGTGGGGGTGGTATTGAATGGGTAAATGATTTCACTTTATGCATTTATGTATTGTGTTATTTGCTACACTAAACATGTAATACTTTTGCATTTAAGATATTATGCATTAAAAAATACACTTTAGGAGACAACCAAGATGGCGGCATAGGTAAACACCTGAACTTGCTGTCGCGCACAAGCATACCAAAACTACAACTAAAAGACAAAATGAATATCATCCAGAACCACGGGAAGGCTGGCTGAGTGGAGAGTCTACAACTAGAAGCAAAGAGAAAAGCACACTGAGTCTGGTAGGAGGTGTGGAAGTGTGGAGGTACAGAGGCACATGCAAAATGTGCTGGCAACTGGGTACCCTGTTGTCTTTTTCAATCAGGAGGGAGATACAAGCTCCCGACTACTCTGAACTCCAGTTACAGGTGAGACTCTGGGGACCCAGACTCAAATGAAAACTGGACTGTATGGCATCGGACGGAACTCGAGGGTGGCTTTCTCTCAGAGGTGCCTGCAGCAATCATTGTTCCTGAATGGTGCCGGTGCCATGGGACACAGAGACCCGGGAGCCTCTTTGGGACAGGGCTGACGGTCAGCCATTGCTGTTTGTTCCACCCTGGTGATTCCCTGAGACCCTGCCCCACCCAATTTACAACCCCACCCAAGCTGTGCGCAGAGGCTTTTGCATATGAATGGACTGGCCTTTTGCAATCTAAAACCTAACCAACTGCAGCTGGGTCAGAGAGCCCCAGAGCCTCCAAAAGTAGGCCCAAGGTTGGACAGCAGCTCGCACTGATTCACAGCTGGGCCTCATGTGGGCACGTCCAAACCCCAAACAAAGAGGAGGAATCTGCAGATCTCTCTGTAGCTCCTATTGGCTGGCCTCAGGCAGTGGCTGACTTTGCACCTCCTTGGAGATCCAAGAGCAGTGTACCCAGTGGTCAGAGTGAGACCATCCAGGTTATAACTCTTCACATCCATAAGAGACACACTCAGGGGGCAGACTCAGGGAGTGCCAAAGCCCCACTGAAGCAAGTCCTGGCCCATAAGGGTGTCTCCAGCACAGAAGTTTTCCCATTGTAGACACAACTGGTCCGCACAGCCTATTGGCCTGGAGGTCAATTCCTCCCAGTGATACCAACAACATTCTAGGCTTAACTACAACAAGACTGTGCACACAGCTCACAAAGGGGTGCACCAAGAGTGTCCACCTCAGGTAACTGGGGAGGCTGAGCGACTGGGCCCTATAGGACACCTAGCACACAAAGCCACTCTATCAACACAGGGAAGCAGCCAAAATGCAGAGACAAAGAAACAGGTCACAAATGAAAGAAATGGAGGAAAGCAAACTACTGGATGACATAGAGTTCAAAACCATGGTTATAAGGTTACTCACGAATCTTCTAGAAATCTCCGAGAAATATAGTGAGACCCTCAAGGATATGAAGGAGGACCAATTAGAAATTAAGCATACACTGATTGAAATGAAGAATAATATACAGAGATCCAACAGCAGACTAGAGGATCCCAAGAATCAAGTCAAAGATTTGAAATACGAAGAAGCAAAAAACACCCAACCGGAAAAGCAAAAAGAAAAAGGAATCCAAAAATATGAAGATAGTGTAAGGAGCCTCTGGGACAAATTCAAGTGTACCAACATCCAAAGTATTGGGGTGCCAGAAGAAGAGAGAGAGCAAAATACTGAAAACCTATTAGAAGAAATAATGACAGAAAACTTTCCCTACCTGGTGAAAGAAATATACCAGCAAGTCCAGGAAGCACAGAGAACCCCAAACAAAAGGAACCCAAAGAGGACTACACCAAGACACATCATAATTAAAATGCCAAGAGTAAAAGACAAAGAGAGAATATTAAAAGCAGCAAGAGAAAAACAGTTACCTACAAGGGAGCACCCATACGACTGTCAGCTGATTTCTCAGCAGAAACTATGCAGGCCAGAAGGGAGTGGCAAGAAATATTCAAAGTGATGAATAGCAAGAACCTACAACCAAGATTACTCTACCCAGCAAAGCTATCATTCAGAATTGAAGGTCAGATAAAGAGCTTCACAGATAAGAAAAAGCTAAAGGAGTTCATCACTACCAAACCAGTATTATATGAAATGCTGAAAGGTATTCTTTAAGAAGAGGAAGAAGAAGGAAAAGGTAAAGATAAAAATTATGAACAATACCTATCTATCAACAAGTGAATCTAAAAAGCAAATGAATAAAAAATCTGATGAACAGAATAAACTGGTGAATATAATAGAATCAGGGTCATAGAAAGGGAGTGGACTGACAATTCTCAGGGAGAAGGGGGAGTGGAGGGGTGCGGGAAGAGACTGGGTGAAAATTGTACACCTATGGATGAGGACAGTGTGGGGTGGGGGGGATTAAGGGCGGGGGGGGGGCGCGGTAAGGGAAGGGGGTTGGGTGGGAACCAGTGGAGGGGACCTATGGGAGGAAAAAGAGGAACAACTGTAATAATCTGAACAATAAATATTTTTTTAAAATGCACTTTAGCCCTAGCCAGTTTGGCTCAGTAGACAGAGTCAGCCTTCAGACTGAAGGGTCCCAGACTCGATTCTAGTCAAGGGCACATGCCCAGGTTGTGGGCTCAAGCCCCAATAGGGGGTGTGCAGGAGGTAGCCGATCAAGGATTCTCTGTCATCATTCATGTTTCTCACTCTCTCCCTCTCCCTTTCTCTCTGAAATCAATAAAAATATATTTTAAAAAATACACTTTAAAGACTAAAATAAAAAGCAACTCAGACTATGTTATTCCCCTGCTTAAAATCCTTCTTCGGGGGTTCCAGTTCTAGGTAAGGTTGAGGGAGATCACTCCACCCTTCTCTCCCACTGAACTCAACATAAAACCTGGACACTGCATGCTGCACCATACAAGGACTCTGAAATGGAAACAGTAGCTGGTGGAATGCAGATAACCAGAACTACCATTTTCTTCCCTTCTAGTAAGCGCCAGCCTGAAGGCAGTGCCACCTAAAACCCAGAACCAAGCATGAAGACTCACAGAGAGTGTGCTCGTCAGGAAAAGCCCTCCAGTATGGGCTCAAGGAGTAGGAACAGGAACTCCTAATGCTCATTCTCTCTCATCTCAGCGCCTAAGCAACCCTTTGACCTTGGTGACAGAGGCTGAAGCAGCAGGTGGCAAGAACCAAAACTCAGAAAGGAACCTTCTTTGTGGATCAGAGGAGCTCTGGTCCCAAGAGGGAAGAGTGATCCTGTTCCTTTTTGCATTATCCCCCTGTGGTGGCCTTGGATGCAGTCAAATTCAGGGAGATGCATGGCAGAATGGGTAACTAAATCTCCAGCTTTGGGCCAGAGGACTGAAAAGGGAAGCCTCAGGAAAGCAGTAAGCACTTGGGAGAGAGATTCAGGAAAGCAACATAAAGGTGTTCATAGGGTTGATTCTCGGGCTTTGCATGTATGAATCTGACCCTAATCAGCATATCAAAGATTCTGAGGATGAATTAATAGATGAACCACTGCCCAGGTCACAGACTGACCTGAGGATGGTACACACATGGATGGATCTGAATAGTATCACAAAGAATTTGAAAAGCGCACTGGGTTGGCCCACAGAATGTGGGTCGGAACCTGTAGCGTAAACCTAACCAGGTCAACTGCCTGCTAAAAAAATATCAAAATTTTCATAGGATTTAAATTAAGACTCAGAGTCTCATATCATACTATTCAAATGTTTAAATGCAACACAAAATTACTCAACATATAAATATACAGGAAAATCTCAACTCATGAGAAAAGACAATCAATAGATAACAGAGTACTAAAATGACACAAATGCTGAAACTGTCTGATTAAGATTAAAGCAGCTAGCCTGGCTGGTGTGGCTCAGTGGTTGAGCATCAATCTAAGAACCAGGAGATCATGGTTCGATTCCCGGTCAGGGCACATGCTTGGGTTGTGGGCTTGATCCCCAGTGTGTGTGCAGGAGGCAGCCAATCGATGATTCTCTCTCATCATTGATGTTTCTATCCCTCTCCCATCCTCTCTCTGAAATCAATAAAAAACATTTTTTAAAATGCTAGAGAAAACAGTCAGTGAAACTGAAGACAGACGAACAGAAATTATCCAATCTGAACAACAGAGAGGGATAAAATAGGAAAATTAAACAAAGCCTCAGGGACTTGTGAGACACTAATAAAAGTTCTAAGATTCATGTCCCAAAAGGACAGGAGTAAGAGTATGGTGCTGAAAAAAATATTTGAAAAGATAATGTCTGCAAACAACCTAAATTTGGTGGAACACCAAACTACATATTCAAGAAGTTCAGTGAACCCCAAATCAGATAAATACTAAGAAATACATGCTCAGCCACATTATAATCTAACTGCTGAATACCAAAGGCAGAAAAACATCTTGAAAGCAACCTGAGAAAAATGCATTATTTATATGGAAAAAAACAATTCAAATCACTGCACATTATTCATCAGATATCATGGAGGTCAACAGGAAGTGGTACAAAAGATGGCAGCATAGGTACTTGCTGCCTCCTACAACCACATCAAAATTACAACTAAAATACAGAACAACCATCATTCAGAACCACCTGAAGGTGGCTGAATGGAAGTCCTACAACTAGAGAATAAACAAAAACAAAAAAAAAGGAAGAAGTCTTACAACTAGACTGGTAGTAGATGGAATAGGCTGGTCCGGCACCAATGTGGGCCATTTTTTTTAACCCAGAGGGAGACTGTCCCTGCTGAGGCCACCACAAGGAGCAAGGGGTCCCAGCCCCACACCAGACCCCCAACACAGAGTCCCAGAGCTAGGAAGAGAAATCCCCGTAACTTCGGGCTGTAAAAACCAGTGGGGATTGTGGCTGCAGGACACAGAGGCTGCTGGAGACCCAGGCATCCCTCTTCAACAGCCAGGCACAAACATACTCAGATTCACTTCCTCTGAGATCCAGTGCCCAGAGGTACTGGGGAACCCAGACACATACGAGGAGGAACTGGATTGTCTGGCATCAGGGCAGGAACTCGGGGGCAGCTTTCTACCAGACAGAGGTGCTTGCAGGGGCCATTGTTCCTATGCTGAGACCTCCCCTGTCCCAGAGCTGACTGGCAACCATATTTGAGTCGCCATCAACCTGGAGCACACTGTTTGCTCTGCAGTGGTAATTCCCTGAGACCCTGCCCCATCCAATTTGCAACCCCACCCAAGCTGTTTACAGCGCTTTTCCATATGAATAGCCTGTCCTGGTTCAGTCTTCAGACTTTGCTAAAATCTCTCAAACAAGCTGTAGCTGGTGTCAGGGTGGCCCAAATCTATCAATAAAAGGCCCAAGACCTGGCACTAGTACCAGCCTGCCTTGCTTCACAGCTGGGCCTCACCTGGGCACTTCCTAGCCCAATACAAACAGCAGCCATCTGCAGATCTCTCTGTAGCTCCTGCTGGGTGGCCCTAGGAAGTGGCTGACTTTGCACCTTCTTGAAGGCCCTCGAGCCAGTGCACCCAGTGGATAGCTTCAGACATACCAGATTACAACTCCACACATTCACAAAGTAACACAATCAAGGGGCAGACTCAGTGAGCACCAAAGCCCCACTGAAGCAAGTCCTGATCCATAAGGGTGTTTCCTGCATAGCAATTATCCCACTGTAGCCACAGCTGGCCCTCACAGCCAATTGGCCTGAAAGTCAATTCCTCCCAGTGATGCCAACAGCAATCAAGGCTCAACTACAAGACTGCACACAGCCCACAAGGGTGCACCTAGAGTGCCCAGCTCAGGTGCCTGGAGCAACTGAGTCACTGGGCCCTACAGGACACCTACTACACAAGGCCACACTACCAATTCCAGGAGACATAGCAGCTCTATCTAATACATAGAAACAAACACAGGGAATCAGCCAAAATGCAGAGTAAAAGAAACATGACACAAATGAAAGTAATGGAAGAAAGCAAACTACTGGATACAGAGTTCAAAACCATGATTATAAGGTTACTCAAGGATCTTTATGAGACCTTCAAGGAACTTAGTGAGACTTTCAATGATCTTAGTGAGAATTCCCAAGACATGGAAAAGGACCATTCAGAAATTAAGCATACACTAACTGAAACAAAGAATAATTTACAGGGATTCAATAGTATAGTAGAGGATTCTGAGAATCAAATCAACAATTTGAAATATGAGGAAGCAAAAAACACCCAATCAGAAGAGCAAAAGGAAAAAAGAATCCAAATATATGAAGACAGTGTAAGGAGCCTCTGGGACAACTTCAAGCGTACCAACATTCGCATTATGGGGGTGCCAGAAGAAGAAGGAAGAGAGCAAGATATTGAAAACCTATTTGAAGAAATATGTCAGAAAACTTCCCCTACTTGGTGAAACAAATACCAGGAAACACAAGGAGTCCCAAACAAGAGGACCACACCAAGACACATCATAATTAAAATGCCAAGGGCTAAAGACAAAGACAGAATCTTAAAAGCAGCAAGAGAAAGAGAGTTTGTTACCTACAAGGGAGCGCCCTTGTCAGCTGATTTCTCAACAGAAACTATACAGGCCAGAAGGGAGTGGCAAGAAATATTCAAAGTGATGAATAGCAAGGACCTACAACCAAGATACACTCTAACCAGCAAAGCTATCACTTAGAATTGAAGGACAGATAAAGAGCTTCATAGATAAGAAAAAGGTAAAGGAGTTCATCACCACCAAGCCAGTATTACATGAAAAGTTGAAGGGTATTCTTTAAGAAGAGGACGAAGAAGTAAAAGATAAAAAATGTGAACAATAAAATGGCAATACATATTTATCAAAAATTGAATCTAAAAATCAAAATAAACAAGAAATCAAATGAACAGAATAAGTTGGTGAATAAAATAGAATCAGAGGCCCTAACCGGTTTGGCTCAGTGGATAGAGTGTCGGCCTGTGGACTGAAGGGTCCCAGGTTTGATTCTGGTCAAGGGCATATACCTGGGTTGTGGGCACATCCCCAGTAGGGAGTGTGCAGGAGGCAGCTAAATCGATGTTTCTCTCTCATCGATGTTTCTAACTCTCTATCCTTCTCCATTCCTCTCTGTAAAAAATCAATAAAATATATTAAAAAAAAAAATAGAATCAGAGGCATGGAAAAGGAACAGACTGACAATTCTCTGAGGGAAAGGGGGTAGGGTGTGGGAAGAGACTGAACAAAGATCTTATGTGTATCTATGCATTACCTATAGACAGACAATGGGGTGGCAAAGGCCTGGGGCAGGGTAGGAACCGAGTGGAGAGGGACAATGGGGAAAAAAAAGAGGGACATCTTTAATACTCTCAACAATAAGGATTTAGAAGAAAAAAAAAAAAGAAGAAGAAGTGGTACAGCCCTAGCTGGTTTGGCTCAATGGATAGAGCATTGGCTCACAGACTAAAGGGTCCTGGGTTCAGTTCCAATCAATGGCATGTACCTTGGTTATAAGCTCAATCCCCTGGTTGGGGCTCATGTGGGAGGCAACCAATTGATGTGTCTCTCTCACATCTATATTTCTATCTCTCTGTCTCTCCCCCTCATTTCCACTCTCTCTAAAGATCAATGGAAAAATATCCTTGGGTGAGAATTAGAGGGGAAAAAAAGGGCAGGGGGACGGGGTGGGGAAGTGACACAACATTTTTAAGTGCTGAAAAAAAATAATGAATTTTTTATATCCAGCAAAAACCATCCATCAGAAATGAAAGTGAAATAGAGACATCTTATATAATAAAAGCCTATATATAATATGCAAATCAAACAAACGGCAGAACAATTGGTCACTATGTCGTGCATTGACCACCAGGGGGCAGACGCTTGATGCAAGAGCTGCCCCTTGGTGGTCAGTGCTCTCCCACAGGGGGAGCGCCACTCAGCCAGAAGCCGGGCTCACAGCTGGTGAGCGCAGCAGTGGTGGCATGAGCCTCTCCTGCCTCCGCAGCCATGCTAAGGGTGTCCGACTGACGACTTAGGCCCACACCACCTGGGGAGCCGTCAGTCAGACATCCCCCAAGGGCTCCCAGACTGCAAGAGGGTGCAGGCTGGGCTGAGGGGTCCCGCCCAAAGTGCAAGAATTTCATGCACCGGACCTCTAGTTCTTATATGAAGAAAAACTAATGAAGAAAATCAAAGAGAATCTGTCACTAACAGACAACTCTAAAAGAATTACCAAGAGAAGTCATTTAAAGAAAAGAAAAAAAGAAATCAGAAGGAAACTTGAAACATCAGGAATGAGGGAAGAGCAACAAAAGTATTAAATATCTTAGTAAATATAATAAATTATTTTCTCCTTGAGTTTTTAAAATATAGTTTTTGGTTGAAAGCAAAATTTATAGCATTGTTTGATGGGTTTCCAATGTACCTTATATAATAAAAGCCTAATATGCAAATCGAACAAATGGCAGAACAACTGGTCACTATGACATGCACTGACCACCAGGGGGCAGACACTCAATGCAGGAGCTGCCCCTAGCCCACAGGCCCCAGGCCAGCCAAGGCGGGTGCCAGTGGGGGCTCCCCAATCACCCGGCTGGTCACCCCACAGATAGAGACTCTACCCATGCACCAATTTCGTGCATTGGGCCTCTAGTGTAGATATAAAACAACAACTAGGATGTAAAGGGAGAGAAATAAAGTGATCTACATGTGGTAAACTTTCTGCATTCCAGTTGAAGTGGTAAAATACTGACTTTAGCCACATACATGGTGAAGGAAGATGATTTGACTTTGGGTTGTGGGTACACAATAAATATACAGATGATATATCATAGAAATGTACACTTGAAACCTATATGATTCTATTAACCAATGTTGCCCCCATATCCTATCTAATAAAAGAGTAACATGCAAATTAACCATCATTCCGTTACACCCACAAGCCATGCCCACCAGCCAATCAGGAGCAAGTATGCAAATTAACCCAACCAAGATGGCTGCAGCCACAGAGAAAGCAGGAGGGAGACTTGGGTTTCCCCAGCGATGCAGGAAGCCAAGCTTTCCGCACACACTGGCCAGCCCAGGCCTCCACTCCAGGCTACAAAGTTTCAATTATAGAAGATAAATAAATCCCAATAAAAATGGTGGCAGCCATAGAGCTGGAGACAGCAGGAGGGTAGGGTTGCCCCTGGCGATGGAGGAAGCCAAGCTTCTGCAGCCCTGGCCTGCTTTGGCCTCCGCTTAAGGCTACAAGTTTCAATTATAGAAGATAAATAAATCCCAACAGAAATGGCTGCTGCCACTGAGCAAGCAGGAGGCTTGGCTCTGCTCAAGGCTACAAAGTTTCAATTGTAAAAGATAAATAAATCCCAGATACCAGGGCCTTTGCTTGGGTCGCCAGGGGGCGTGGCCGGCCTGCAAACTACCACAGGCCCCTCGCCCAGGCCGCCCCATGCCCCAAGGGAACCCCCACCCTGATCCAGGACACCCTTCAGGGCAAACCAGCTGGCCCCCACCCATGCACCAGGCCTCTATCCTATCTAATGCTATCTAATAAAAGAGTAATAGGCAGGTTGACCATCACTCCAACACACAAGATGGCTGCCTCCATGTGGTCAAAAATCCTGCCCTCATGTGGACACAAGATGGTCACCACAAGATGGCCAGCAGGGAAGAGCAGTTGGGAGGGACCAGGCCTGCAAGGGAGGGCAGTTGGGGGTGATCAAGCCGGCAGAGGAGGGAAGTTGGGGGCAACTGGGCCTGCAGGGGAGGGCAGTTAGGGGCAAACAGGCTGGCAGGGGAGCAGTTAGGCATCAATCAGGCTGGTAGGGGAGTGGTTAGGGGGTGATTAGGCTGGCAGGCAGAAGCGGTTAGGGGCAATCAGGAAGGCAGGCAGGCGAGCAGTTGGGAGCCAGCAGTACTGGATTGTGAAAGGGATGTCCGACTGCCCGTTTAGGCCCGATCCCAGTGGGCAGTCGGACGGGCAGTCGGACATCCCTCAAGGGGTCCCAGATTGGAGAGGGTGCAAGCTGGGCTGAGGGACACCCCCGACCCTGTGCACGAATTTCGTGCCCTGGGCCTCTAGTATCTAATAAAAAATACTGACTTTAAGTAGACTGGAACATTAATAATGTATAATGTAACCCTAAAAGCAAACAATTTAAAAGACTATGCAAAAATATAAAGTTACAATAACTAAAATGGAAGACTAAATTAAAAAAAAGATGTTCATAATTAAAAATCTTTCAAAACAGAAATTTTCAGGTACAGACTGTAAAATGGTAAATTCTATTGAACATTTAAAGAAGAAATAACACCAATTCTACACAATGTTTTCCAAAAATAGAAGAGGAGGAGGAGGAACTTCCCAACTCATGAAACCAGCATTACCCTGATACAAAAATGAAATAGTCAGAAAAAGTACAGATTAATATTGCTCATAAACTTAAATACAAAAATTCCCAAATAGCAAACTGATTCCATTAATATATATAAAAAAGAATAATGCACCATGACCAAGTGGGGTTTATCCTGGGAATGCAAAGCTGGTTCAATATGAAAAAAAAATTAATTCATGTAATCCACCATATTAATAGTCTAAACAAGAAAATACACGTGATCATATCAATGGATGCAGAACAAACATGACAAAATTCAGCACTGATTCAAAACTCTCAGCAAACTAGGATTAGAAGGAAACATATTCAACATAACAAAGCACATCTTTAAAACACCTACAGCTACTATTATACTTAATGATGAAAGACTGAATGCTTTTTCCCTAAGATCAGTAACAAGACAAGAATATCCACTCTGACCATTTCTATCCAACATCATACTGGAAGTCCTAGCCAGTAAAATAAAGAAAGAAAAAGAAACAAAAGGCATACGGATTGGAAAGGAAGAAATAAATGGTCTCTATTTCATGACATGATTATCTCCTAGAAAATCCCAAGGAATCCAAATAAACCCCTAAAGTAAGCAAGTTTAGCAAGGTCACAGGATATAAGGTTAACATAAAAGTCAACCATATTTCTATACAATATCAATGTACAATTGGAAACATGGTAATTGTATAGAATAAATTTCAATGAACTAATTACAAGTCAGATGGAGTCCCTCTAATTTTGATACACAGCTAGTTAAAAGACATAAGTGTTTCTACTTCATCAACTAGTTAATTAACTAGTTTATGGATTCCTAGAAAAAAAGTTGCTATCCTTTTAACAGTGTAAATATTATCTCAAAAGAGACCCCTTTCTTCCTGGAAAGAGTGCCAACACACTGGTTGGGACTGAGGGCAATTTGATCTCCTTTACTTACTGCTTGAGACTTTCCTTAGAGGAATGCGAGGTTCTTTTTCTTCCTCCAGCAGCTCAGCACTTTGTAGGAGAGCATGGATCTCTGGATGTAGGTCATCCACACTGGCTTCCCCTGAAGCCAATGCTCTGCAGTGTAATACCAAGGCAACATCTTGGTTATAGAAGTGAAAGTACTGGCATACTCTACTCGCTTCATGCACACAGCCATCATCCAATAGGCGCCCAATCAAAAAGTTTAGTGACTCCTGCTCCTTCCAATCTAGTCTGTTCTCACAAGTCTCTTTGGATGGAAGGCCATTAAGTTCTAAATATTTTGATGTGTTCAGAGCAGCCAACTTGGAGAATGAAAACTCACTGGCTAAGCTGTCAAAGGAAAGTTCACCACTAGTTGAGATCTGTTGAGAAAACCTGGGCTCTATTTCCTCCTGGTTTCCTCTGAGGGTGTGCTGGGTGATACGGCAGAGCCAGATCTGCTTCTCCAGCTCCTCCAGCTTCTCCACAGGGACCAGGTCGTCCTGAGCAAGCCAATGCCCTGCCAGGGTGAGCAGCAGATGGCACTCCTCAGTGCTGCTCTGTCCCTCCTCAGTAGGGTACTCACACGCCACAAGTGCCTGGGCTGAGAAAAAGGAAGAAGCTGCTTTGCTTGAAATGAAATTTTTCTTAAAATTCTCATGGCATTTTTTCCAGAAATCAATTCTTGTTTGTTTCAGGGACCACTGGTCAATGTGTTTTAAGGTCTGTATTTCCTGTGTTACCTGTGAAATTTAAAAAGTATCATAAATGCTACTGTTCCCTAATTATACCATACTTCTCAAAACCAAGTCAGAGAACATGAGGCATGGCTACAGGTGTTCCTGGGTATTTTATCTGGAAAGTTAAGGTATGGAAAACAATTCTAAATTTATCCAATTGGGGTTCAAGGAGAAGCTACCTAAGCTAACCTTATATTTAAAGCATACATTCTTGCCCAGTCAGCGTGGCTCAGTAGTTGAGCATAAACCTATGAACCAGGAGGTCACGGTTCAATTTCCGGTCAGGGCACACCCCCGGGTTTCAGGCTCCATCCCCAGTTGGGGTTGTGCAGGAGGCAACCAATCAATGATTCTCTCTCATCATTGATGCTTCTATCTCTCTCTCCCTCTCTCTTTCTCTCTGAAATTAATAAAAATATATGTTAAAAAAAAGAAGAAATCATTGATGAAATTAGTTTTAAAAAAATAAAATAAAGCATGCATTCTTCACCCTGGCTGAGCCATACCAATGGCTCAGTTGGTTGAGCATCATCCCAGGCCCCAAAGGGTTGCTGGTTCAATTCTCAGTCAGGGCACTTACTCAGGCTGTGGGTTCAATCCCCAGTTGGAATGCATATGGCAGGCAACGGAACGATGTTTCTCTCCCTTTCCCTTTCTCTCTAAAATCAATAAAAACATATATATATATATATATATATATATATATATGTTTTAAAATATATTTTATTGATTTTTTACAGAGAGGAAGGGAGAGGGATAGAGAGTCAGAAACATCGATGGGAGAGAAACATCAATCAGCTGCCTCCTGCACACCTCCCACTGGGGATGTGCCCGCAACCAAAGTACATGCCCCTGACTGGAATCGAACCTGGGACCCTTCAGTCTGCAGGCCTACACTCTACCCACTGAGCCAAACCAGTTAGGGCAATAAAAACATATTTAAAAATAATAATAAACCATACATTATTCAAAAATGGGAATTCTAGGCTCATCCATTTTTGAAACTAATGTGTATCAAAAGTAAAAAAAGCCTCATCTCCTATAAATTGCATATCTTATTTGATTTTTGGTTTAATGATGGTTCAAAATGCTAAGATTTTGTTGTTGTTAATCCTCATCCAAGGATATTTTTTCCATTGATTTTTAGAGAGTAGAAGGGAGGGGGAGAGAAACATCGATGAGAGAGACACACATTGACTGGTTGCCTGCTACATGTGCCCCAACCTGGGCCAGGGATCGAGCTTGCAACCAAGGTACATACCCCTTGACAGGAATCAAACTCGTGAACCTTCAGTCCATGGGCCAATGCTCTAACCATTGAGCAACTGGCTAGGGCAAAAAGCTAAGACTTTAAATAACTTAAAAGACTTATGTTACCTCACCTCTTCAATAACCAAGTTGTCCACAGGTAACTCAGCTAATTCTGCTACTCTCTTAGCCAAAGCAAACTGTCCATTTGTCTCCAGTTTTTCCAAAATAGATTTACATTCATGCTGAAAATTCTGAAGGCTATAGCTGGTAATAATCACATTATTAATGGCTATGGATGTATCCTTCAAAATTTGGCTAAGGATACACAGCTTCTTTACATCTGGACCTGTACCAAAGAGAAGAGGATATAAACATTTCATTAAAAAAAAAAAATGCCACTATGGCATTTCAGGAGTAACTAAATATCAGGAGGGGAAATATGTATATTTAAAATAATAATGTGGTTAAAGGAAAAATAAAAAACCTCTTTTTCTAGCTTGGTTGATGAGTAGAGGAAGCCATAGGCAGCTCCTTTATAATAAGACCTATTAGAGGTTGGCACATGGACTCAACCCACACATCTGGCTTTAAACACAGAGCAGAGGTTGGTGGTCTAGGTAGTAGGAACTCAAGTCAGTCTTGGGAAGATTTGGCCATTCATTCAGGTCTGTCCCATCTCTTTCTGGATTTTTCTCCTACCTTGAACAAATTTGTTTTTATGGTTGTTCACTTATTCATTCAATGCGGTGTCATGTGTATTAACACAGACTTGTAGCGCAGCTGAAACTGCAGCTGGCCAGTAGCACACTTGTCTTCAGAATGGAGCATCACTTGCTCCTCTGGATATCTATCTTCTTAACCCAGTGAGACTCAGCTGAGCTCTTCCTGATGTCCCTGGGAAATTCTTATCATCAGGAACATTAGGAATTCTCTGCCAACAACTTATGTGGCTGGGTTTGCCCCGACTCCCAAATACTCTGTGAGAATCCTATGTGTGCCCTACCATAAAGGAAGAGCATGAAACATTCTATAGGAGCCTACTCCCAATGTCACTTGTTGGGCTGTGGTCTGATTTAGGTAATTCAGAGACAGTGAGACATCCTGCACAATAAACACTAGTGCGAGCATGCTGAGTTTCTTTGCTGGCATCATATAAAACACAGATTAAAATTTTTATTTTTATTTTCTATAAGCACATATGTGGCACACACACGCGCGTGCGCGCACACACACACACACCACTATGAAAATAGAAATAATTAAATTAAATTATGTGAATAAAAGCATTATAGTAATGTTAACAATCTAGACAATCCTCTTAATTTTTTAAGGATAGAGTAACTCTAGCAAGTAAAAAGGAAATTCATTTCTGAAAACAAAATTACTACAGATCAATGAAAACACCAATATGTTAAAAGAATCTACTCTCTTGTCTACATAGTCATCTTCTATGCCCTGCATTTAGGAAATAGCCCTCACTTCTCCCAGTCATCAACCCCACAGCCTACAACAATGGCACTGAGCCTAGCATTTTCTGTGTTCTGTGCAACTCTGAGCTCTCCAGCTGAACATATGAGAGTTTAAATGTGATAAAATAACCCTAGTAGTGAAAACGTCAGAATCTAGTGTAAAAGAATAACATTATTATTCAACAAAAACTTGAAATATCACAACTAGAAAGTAAGGCAATATTGGTTTTATTCAATAATCAACAAGCTTAGAGATTAAGCTTGTTGATTATTGAAACATCTGCAAAAAATAAGCGTAATTTTTCTCTGAGACCTTCAAAATGAATTAGACGTTCCTGAAACAAGCCTGTGACTCTGAGCAGTGATGATATGTTAAGATGACTTATAAGAGAAAGGAATGACAGTGACAGAGCAATGTAGAGGCTAGCCAGGGGGAACTGTGGCTATTTGACAACTGCTTAGGATGAGTAGATAGTTCTATTACTTACGTTATATCCTATTGTGCTTTGTTTTAAATGTTTTAACCATGATTGAAGTATCATAACCTCTCCTTTATATCCTGTTATGAACTTTAAATGCAATGTTATATATATCATATGCATTTTAATTTCCAGATGCCCTTCTAAAATAGTTTCAAGATTAAAACAGCTAACTTCTTAACAGCAACTTAACTGTAAGGACTGCCTTACCCTCAGAGAAGAGATGCTCTATCCCAACAAACAGCTGTAAAAGCTTTCCCAGCTCATACTGGGTCCCGCACTGCTGCAGCATAAGCTTCAAAAGAAAACACACCTGCTCCTTCAGCCATGGGTCAGGGATGACAGCGTGGACCTTCATGGCTGCTGTTTCAAGCTATAAAAAAAAGACAAGGTCAGGGAAAGTGGTTTCACAGGGACAACTCAAAACCTCCAAATGTGGGAATATCTATGAAAACCAAAGTGCCTTCAAAAGTGATGATCTATCACAAAGGGGGATGCTTCTTCAGGTCCTCTCTAAGGCAGGAATCAGCAGTGTGCCTCTTTGTGGGACATCTTGGTTTAGAGAACTGTGTGTGTGAAAGGCAAAGATGGGAAAGAGACCCAAGACTACTTTGGAGTGAACTGATGCAAATTCGCCCCTTACTGACTAACAGCCCTGTGAGTTGCTGTGAAATTAAACAGACATGTTTCACTTAAGAGCTTCTTCAGAGGATACAGACTGCCCTTGAATCCAGAAGACTGGCAATTCACATATGAAAGAAGACCTCTTAGAAAGACTTGCTTAACACTGCTGAGCTGGTTCTACTAGTTAGCTTATCCTATATAATAAAGGGCTAATATGCAAATTGACCGAATGGTGGAACAACCAGAACAACCAAACAACTGAACACTGGTTGCTATGACGTGCGCTGACCACATGGCAAGCATTGGCTGTGGTGGGATGGTGGAGTAGGTGAGCGGGGGCGCCAGACCAAGGCAGGGTACCGGTTGCAATCATCGGGGTGAGCCTCTGGTGGTTACTGAAAATTCTTAGCTCCCATGCACCAAGGTCCCACCCACTGCTCACCCCCGCTGCTGGTGCCCAGCGCCGGTCCCGATCACTCGGTGCCATCAGTGGGTGCGAGCGGCTGCTGGCCCTGATAACCCCTGAGGGCTTCTCCACCTCCCCCTGCCTCTGAGGGGTGATCGGGGCAGCAGCCACCGCTCGCACCTGCTGACGGCGCTGGCCCTTGTACCTGCTGCTGGTGCCGGCCCCGGCCCTTGTACCTGCTGCTGGTGCCGGCCCCAATCACTCCACACTGTCAGCGGGTGCAAGCGGGGCTGGTGCTGTTGGTGCATGGGAGCAGCAGCGATGGGATTGGGGCTGCCAGCAGACAGGGGACCGGGGAGAAGGCGAGGGACTGCGGTGGGAGAGGCCAGGTGGAGGTGCGGAGGGTGGGCTGAGACTCGTGCCTGTGCCTACTGCAGCCTCGCAGCCCACAGTTCCTTTCAAGTGCACGAATTCGTGCACTGGGCCCCTAGTAGTTTATAATACCACTAGAGAAGGTTCTCAATTAAGAAAGTTCTCAGTTATCCTGTTTCAATGAAATGCTAAAAATATTAACAGAAAAATGACCCCAAGTAGCAGGCCTCACTAGTTTGAATTAGAGCATGATTTCTTAATCTTTATTTCTGGTTTACTTACCTCTGTTGCTCTAAGAAGAGAAACTACAGTAGGCAGATAATGGAACTGGTTAAAGGAAAAAATAAATGGAAATAAAAGGTTGAGGCAAGGATGGAGCAGCTGCATTGCCCCTTTGCAAGAGGCTGCAGCAGGAGAATTCAGGCAAGAATAAGAAGATACCTGGGAAACCTAAACGTAAAATTCAAACTGATAAGCTGAACTCATTAAAATTAAAAATTCTCTCTAAAAATCAATGGAAAAGTGTCCTCAGGTGAGGATTAACAACAACAACAAAATAGAAGGTTCGACACAGCAAGAAAATCTGACAATTATAAACATTTACCAGTACACACTTAATGACAGACCACCAAATATATGAAGCAAACCTGATGAAACTGAAGGGAGAAATAGACAGTTCTACAATAACTGTTGGAGACTTTAATACCCCACTCATAATAACGGACAGAATAACCAGACAGAAGAAAACAATGCCAAGAAACACAGTCTTCTCAAATGTACGTTAAATGTTTCAGAACAGACCATATGTTAGGGTACAAATTAAGTCTCAATAGATTTTAAAAGATAGATATCATACAAAGTATCTCTGACCACAGTGGGATGAAGTTAGAAGTCAATAACAAAAGGAAACTGGAAAATTCACAAAACTTTAGAAATTAAACAATATACTTTTAACAAGAGAGAAGACTCAAATTACTAAAATCAGAAATGAAAGTGGGGACATCATATTGATTCTACAGAAAATAAAAAGGATTATAAGAGAGTACTGTGAAAAACTTATATGCCAAAAAATGGATAACCTAGATGAAATTGATAAATTCCCAGAAACACAAAACCTATCAAGACTAAGTCACAAAGAAATATATCATCTGAATAGACTTATAACTAATAAAGAGAGTGAATCAGCAATCAACAATCTCCCAACAAAGCAAAGTCTGGACCCGATAGCTTTACTGGCAAATCAAACATTTAAAATACTAACACCAATCCTTCTCAAACTTCTCCAATAAATTAAAAAGGGGGGAAACACCGCCTACCTTATTCTGTGAAACCAACATAATGTTGACACCAATGACAAAGGAAACTACATACTGATATCCTTTGTGAACACTGATGCAAAAATCTTTAACAAAATACTAGCAAACTGCCTTGGCCAGTATGGCTCAGTTGGTTGGGCATCATCCAGTGCACCAAAAGGTTGCCACTTCGATTCCCAGTCAGAGCATATGCTAGGTTGCGGGTTTGATTCCCAGTGGGAGGTGTGCAGAGACAGCTAATGGATGTCTCGCTCTCACGTGGATATTTCCCTCACTTTTCCTTCCTCTCTCTCTAAAAATCAATTTAAAAAATCATTTAAAAAATACTAATAGCCTTAGCCGGTTTGGCTCAGTGGTTGGAGCATTGGTCCTCGGATTAAAGGATCCCAGGTTTGATCCCAATCAAGGGCACATACTTCCATTGAAGGCTTGATCCCTGGCACTGGTCAGGGAGCATGTGAGGAGGCAACCAATCAATGTGTCTCTATCACATCAGTGTTTCTCTCTCTCTGTCTCTCCCCCACCCTTCCACTCTCTTTAAAAATCAATGAAAAAAATATATCCTCAGGTGAGGATTAACAACAAAAATATACTAATAAACTGAATTCAGCAGCATATTAAAAAGATTATATACCATTACAAAATGGGATTTATTCCTGGAATGCAAAAATGATTCAACATACAAAAATCAATCAATGTATATACCATATCAATAGGACAAAAGAAAACATCACATGATCATCTCATTTAATGCAGAAAACTATCTCACAAAATTCAACACCATTTCATAATAAAAACACTCCATAAAATAGGAACAGAAGGAAACTACTTCCATATAATAAAAGCCATATGTGAAAAACCCACAGTGAACATTATACTCAATGGCAAAAGACTGAAAACACTGCTCTAAGATCAGGGACAAGGCAAGGATTCCCACTTTCACCTCTTCTTTTACACATAGTACTGAAAGTTCTAGCCAGAGCAATTGGGTGGGGCAGGGAGGGGGAGTAAGTGATCCAAATTGGAAAAAAAAAAGAAGTAAAATTATTTCTATTCAGATGATATAAATTTATATGTAGAAAACCCTAAAGATCCCACACACACAAAAAAACTCAGAATGAATGAATTCAACAAGGTAACAGGAGAGAAAGTCACCACGCAAAAACCAGTTTCATTCCTATAAACAAATAATTAACGATCTGAAAAGAAATTATAAAAATAATTCCATTTTTAACAATATCGAAAAGAATAAAATACTTAAGACATTAACTTAACCAAGGAGATAAAAGATTTGTACCAAGACATTAACTTAACCAAGGAGATAAAAGGGAATGAAACTACAAAATGCTGCTGAAAGTAATTAAAGATATAAAAAAATGGGAATTGCCGAAACTGGTTTAGCTCAGTGGATAGAGCGCTGGCCTGCGGACTGAGGGGTCCCGGGTTCGATTCCGGTCAAGGGCATGTACCTTGGTTGCAGGCACATCCCCAGTGGGGGGTGTGCAGGCAGGGGGCAGCTGATCGATGTTTCTCTCTCATCGATGTTTCTAGCTCTCTATCCCTCTTCCTTCCTCTCTGTAAAATATCAATAAAGTATATTACAAAATAAAAAAAATAAAAAATAAATAAATAAAAAAATGGGAACACATCCCATGTTCCTGGATTGGAAGTCTTAATGTAAATACTATCCAAAGCAATCTACAAATTCAATGCAATCCTTATTAAAATCCCAATGATGCCTTCACAGACACAGAAAAAACCATCTTAAAATCATATGGAATTCCAAGGGACCCCTAAGAGCCAAAACAATCTTTTTTAATTTTTATTTTAGAGAGAAAAGGAGAGGGAGAGAGAGATAGAAACATTAATGATGAGAGAGAATCATTGATTGGCTGCCTCCTGAACACCCCTATTGGGAATCAAGCCCGCAACCCAGGCATGTGTCCTTGACTGGAATCAAACCTGGGACGCTCTATCCACTGCGACAAACTGGTTAGGGGCCAAAACAATCTTGAAAAAGAACAAAAGTCATACTTCCTGATTTTAAAACGTATTACAAAGCTACAGTAATCAAAATTATGTGACACTGGGATAAAAACAGACATATAGACTAATGGAATAGAACAGAAAGCCCAGAAATAAATCTTTGCATATATGGTCAATGATTTTTGACAAGGGTGCCAAGACAATTCAATGAGGAAAGCACAGTCTTTTCAACAAATGGTGCTGGGAAAAGTGATTATCCACATGTAAAAAAATAAAGTTGAACCCTTACCTAACAAGATATACAAAAATTAACTCCAAATGGACAAAAGACCTAAACATAAGACCTAAAACAATGAACCTAGAAGAAAACATAGGACAAAAGCTTTATAACACTGGGTTTGGCAATGATTTCTTAGAAATTACACCAAAGGCATAGATAACAAAAGAAAAAATATACAATTGGACCTCATGAAAATTTAACAATTTTGTGTATAAAAGATACTATGAATAGAGTAAAACTGCAAGTCACACAATGGGAGAAAATATTTGCAAATCATGTATCTGGTACAGGATTAATACCCAGAATATTCCAACAATAAAAAAACAACCCAATTCAAAAAAGGGGCTGGGTGGATAGGAACAAAAGGGAAGAAAATGGGGGACATCTCTATACTGTCAACAATAAAAATAATGGGTAAAGGGCTTGGATAGACATTTCTCCAAAGAAGATACATAAATGGCGAATAAGCACATGAAAAGATGCTCAACATCACTAATCATTAGGAAAATACAAATCAAAACTACAATGAGATACCACCTCACACCCGTTAGTATGACTACTATTAAAAAAAAACAGAAACCAAGTATTGGTGAGGATGTAAAATAATAGGAACCCTTATGTATAGTCACTGTGGAAAATAATATGGTATTCCTCAAAATATTAAAAGTATAATTACCATATCATCCAGCAATTATATTTCTGAGTAAACACCCAAAAGAACTGAAAGCAGGATCTCACAGAACTATCTGTACACCATGCCATAACAGCATTATTCACAATAGCAAAATGTAAAAGCAACCCAAAAGTCCATCGATAAAGGAATGAACTAGCAAAATGTGGTATATACATGCAATGCAATATTATTCAGCATTAAAAAGGAAGGAAATCCTGGCATATGCTATGGATGAGCTCTGAGGACATTATGCTAAGTGAGATAAGCCAGTCATGAAAAGACAACTACTACACAATTCCATTTATGAGACACTTACAGTAGTAAAAATCATAAGGACAGAAAGGAGAATGATGGTTGCCTGGGGCTAGGGATAGGGGAGAATAAGGAGTTATTGTTTAATGGGTATAGTTTCAGTTTTACAAGATGAAAACAGCTATTTTGGAGGTGGATGGTGGTGATGGTTACACAATAATGACAATGTATTTAATACAACTGTACACTTAAAAATGGCTAAGATGGTAAATGTTATGTATATTTGACAACAAATAACAAAAGACGATACCTGCTAGGGTGCCAAGCCATGGAGAGTAATAGATCAAAGAAATAAATCCCTATTTTCTGTGATTTAGAAAACTCAGGCATATTTGAATAACTGATTCTGTATTTTCAAATAATCTTCATTATAGTGAAGACCAATGTGATTGAGAGAAAAGCCTATACTGGGGTTCCACTGTGATATATTTGTTGTGTAAAATCAGTGAATAGTTTTGTCTCATTTATCATAGAACTCTTTTGTGGTAAAGAAGGCAAAAGTGCCAAAACCCAGGCAGGACTAAGGTATATTTCTTTTGGACAGGCTATCCTGAATTGTTAGAACGTGGCCCATGTATCATCATACTCTTCTCTAAAATCCATTGCAGATACCATGAATTCCTTTCCCACTGAGCTTGGCTGCCGCTTCAGGATACTGATCAGAGTTAGCACATTAGATGAAACCTGTCATCCCTGGCAACTGAGGTGATTTATAAGCAAGGCCACTGCCACTCCTGCCCTGACTCGCTATCTCTGGAACAGTGCAAATGATTTCATTTGAATTACACCACATAACAGCTATTCACCTACTGTCACATCCCAACTACTTGCAGACAACAGGCCACTCTAACAAATTTCAGATCAGCAAGAAAGAACATATTATTCTAACTTACAGTTTCAAGGCTCTTCTGGAACTCCAGTAGTTTAGCATGGGCTTCCTTATAATTCTTGAAGAACATACAGAGTTCATACATCTCCAACATCAGTAGTAATGGGGAATCCTTTGAAGAAGAGTTTGAAAGAAATTACAAAATCCTGCCCGGCTGGCATGGCTCAGTGGTTGAACGTCGACTTATGAAACAGGAGGTCATGGATCGATTCTGGTCAAGTACCCGGGTTTCAGGCTCAATCCCTAGTAAGGGATGTGCAAGAGGCAGCCGATCAATGATTCTCTATCATCATTGATGTTTCTATGCTTCTCTCCATCTCCCTTTCTCTCTCTAAAATCAATAAAAACATATTTAAAGAAAAAAAAGACAAAATCCTGAACTTAATACTATTTTCTCATGAATAATGGCAATATAAGAGAAGGTTAAAAAGACAAATATTATTAATAGCAGCTTCACAGAATTCAATTACATATGTTAAAAAGAAAGGCAGTTACATCTACTCAAAGGTCCATTTTCTGTCTATTCTATACTTGATCCAAAAGCAGGACATAGTCTAACAGATAGTGCTAGGAAACCTTTACATACACGCCTGGATAATGGACTCCAGTGACCTGCCAACCTCCTACTTGCTGCCTGTGGCATCAATCCATACAGTTCCATCACTTCAGTGGGAGCTTTTCAGTCAGAGCACAGGAGTCTTGGAATTAGAAAATATGGATCTGAACTGTAAGTACACCGCTTACTAAATTACTTTGAGACCCTGAGCATGTTACTTAAGTTTTGTAAACCTTGGTTTATTACTCTGTAAACAAAGAGGATAAGACCACTTCATAATATCCTAATATAATACTACCTTTTTGGGATTATTGTGTGAATTGACTAAAATAATGTATAGAAAGCACTCTGCTAAATAAATGGTAGTTCTATTACCATTATTTGTTGTGGGCTACAAAATAAATCTATGCCTGGCTGTTGTGGCTCATTGGTTGAGTGTTGACCAATGAAGCAAGAGGTCACAGTTCGATTCCCAGTGAGGGCACATGCCCAGATTGTGGGCTCATCCCCAGTAGGGGGGCATGCAAGAAGCAGCCCATCAATGATTCTCTCTCATCATTGATATTTCTATCCCTCTCTTCCTTCCTCTCTCTGAAATCAATAAAAGCATATTTAAATAAATAAATTCAGGAACAGAAATAATTGAAAAGTCAGTGAGGAATATTCTAAAGTAACCCTTTTAAACTTAGGAAAGAAATGAAGTGACTATCACTACCTTTAAGAGAAGCTGAAAACCTCTGATGAGAGTTTTGCTCTTCTGCCTTGTTAATAATGTTCTCCAGATGACTGAGAGGTCCTCAAGGTCCCATGTATGGCCCTTCAATGAGTCCTGAATGTGTCCCATTGCTTCAGCTGCAATACTGTCCTCCACAGAAGTGATGATCCAAACACAGAGACAAGAAATAGCACTGGCATCCTACCATTGAATAAAAACTTTTCAAAATAAAATAACAACTGGGCTTAGATTACCTGACAGAGGAAGTTTCCAGCAATGCTACAACTACAGATAGCTATTTCCTGTTCAGGAAAAATCACCTCACTAAATTGGTTAAAATGGCTTGAAAAATCCTTCAAAGGTTAAACAAACTCTAATGAACAACCAAGGGACTTTTATAAACCATCCTGTGGGGTATGGCAGGTGAAAAGGCCAAGAGATTGAGAGCATATATGTGAAAGTCAGGGAAGTACTAAGTATAAGAAAACACAACTGCCCTCCACAGAACTGCTGACCAAGGGACTGCCTAGAGTATCCTTCTTCCCTACTCAAAGGCAGTGGTAGTCAGTCCACCAAAGCATCCTTCTCTAGGACTGCCCACCAGGAACCAAGGCTCTGAACACTTCAGCTACTATACGCCAAGGCACAGGAAGTGCACTGGATGGCCACACTGGAGAAGCATAAAACGTTGCAGTGACCTTGGAAACATGCTAGAGCCTCAATATCATCATTCCCCCCACACCCTCTGACTATCAGCCTTTCCTATCCCTCCCCACTTTTTCTATTACTCTCTGGGTCCTTAATTCAGGCTTCTCATGATTCTCACCTGCAGACATGAGGCTAGGACACTAAGAATAGGGGCCTGTTGTTTTACTGCTTCAACCAGGAGCCAGCACCAGGAGTTTGGCTCCTCTGAGCACCGGAGCAAAATTTCAAAGAAATCAGTTCTCTCTTCTTTGCTCTTCTGGAGGCCCTGAGGGGACCTGTTGGACACTAAGGGCAAGTTCTCAAAAGCTAGCCTTAAGTGGTCTTGAAGGACAGGGCTGAAATATTGGAGAAGAGATTTCACCTGGAAAACACATTAGATGATTAAAACAGACAACCAAATTATTTCTCAATTATAGTTGACATTCAATATTATTTTATAGTAGTTTCAATTGTACAGCATAATGGTTAGATAATCATATACTTTATGAAGTAGTCGCCCAAGAAATCTAGTACCCACCTGGCACCATTCGTAGTTACTACAGTATTATTTACTATAATAGAGGCCCAATGCATGAAGATTCATGCAAGAATGGGCCTCCCTTCACCTGGCTGCCGGCACCACCTTCGCTCTGGCTGGAGCCACCTTTTCACTCTGCCTGGAGCTGCCTTTCTGCCTTGCCACACTGCCCAGAGGCCCAGAGCAGCCGGGGTGGTGCGGAATGCCTGCGTCGTCGCCCGATGATGCAAGCGTCCTGCCCTACCCCTGGCTGCCGGTGCCTGCGTATGCAAATTAAACCGCCATCTTTGTTGGGTTCATTTGCATACTCACTCCTGATTGGCTAGTGGGTGTTGCAAAGGTACGGTCAATTTACGTCTCTTTTATTAGTGTAGATTCCCTAAGGCAGTGGTCGGCAAACTGCGGCTCGCGAGCCACATGTGGTTCTTTGGCCCCTTGAGTGTGGCTCTTCCACAAAATACCATAGCCTGGGCAAGTCTATTTTGAAGAAGTGGCATTAGAAGAAGTTTAAATTTAAAAAATTTGGCTCTCAAAAGAAATTTCAATCATTGTACTGTTGATATTTGGCTCTGTTGACTAATGAGTTTGCCGACCACTGCCCTAGGGTGTGCTTTACCTCTCCATGACTATTTTGTAGCTACCAATTTGCACTTCTTAATCCTTTCATCCAGTTCCCAAACCCCACCCATCTGGCAACCCTCAGTTTGTTCTCTGTCTCTATGAGTTCGTTTCTGTTTTTGTTTCTTTTGCTCTTTAGTTTCACATATAAGGGAAATCATATAGTATTTGTCTTTCTCTGTCTGATTTATTTCACTTAGCATAATTACTCCCTGGTCCATCCATGTTGTCTAAAATGGTAAGATATTTTTACGGCTGAGTAATATTCCATTGTATATATGTGCCACATCTTTTTTTAAATATATTTTTATTGATTTCAGAGAGGAAGGAAGAGGGAGAGACAGAAATCAATGATGAGAGAGAATCATTGATCAGCTGCCTCCTGTACACTCCACACTGGGGATCAAACCCATAACCTGGGGATGTGCCCTGACTAGGATTCGTACCGTGACCTCCTGGTTCTTAGGTCAATGCTCAAACACTGAGCCACACCAACTGGATGTGCCACATCTTTTTTATTCAATTGTCTATTGATGGGTACTTGGATTGCTTTCATATCTTGGCTATTGTAAATAATGCTGCAGTGAACAAAGGGGTGAATATATCTTTTTTAATTTTTTTGAGATTTCTTCAGATAATACCCAGAAGTGGAATTGCTGGTTCATAAGATAGCTCTATTTTTAATTTTCTGAGTAACCTCTGTACTGTTTTCCGTAGGGGCCACACCAATTTGCAATCCCACCAACAGTGCACAAGGCAGATAACCAAGTTTCAATTTCAGCTGGAGCTGAAAATGTTAGAAAAAAGCATAAACAAAATTGTTCTTTCTCAACCATGAACCTTGTCAGAGATAACCATATAATTTTACAAAGTTGTTTTGTTGCTTTTGAGTGAATTTCCATTTGCAATCTGGAGTCACAACGTTCTTCCTTCATCTCTTTAGTAATAATGACTAGTCCTTTGTCTGAAGCCAACCCACTGAAATTTTAGTAAAAATAATAGTATCATATTTAAAAAAAAACCCACACCTATGTGTTCACAACAGAAAGAACAAGATTTTCACTCTAAGAAGTGTTCCAATATCCTCTTGAATAACTAGGAACAATCAGTGGCTTACCTCATCTGGGTGGTAATTATGGAGCTGGCTGTGAATAATGAACTGTAACCAATCATTTGCTTTGGCACATTCTTTAAGGTAAGATGTGCTCAGTTTTATATTGTGGAGCCTGCAGAACTGTACCACCAATGCCCACTGGATGCTAGATTCGCTGTATAACCTGTAATTGGGGGTGGGAATGATGAGAGAAAAACTTGTTAAAATGTTGCTTTAATTTTAAACTGAAAAATTAAATAAATTTAACTATACTATATTCTCTAAAAAGCTTTTCAAGCTCAGCTGGTGTAGTTCAGTGGTTGAGCGTTGACCTATGAACCAGGAGGTTGGGTTGGATTCCTGGTCAGGGCACGTGCCCAAATTGTGGGCTTGATCCCCAGTAGGGGGCATGCAGGAGGTAGCTGATCAATGATTCTCTTTCATTGATGTTTCTATCTTCCTCTTCCTTCCTCTCTGAAATCAATAAAAATATATCTAAGAAATAAAAAGCTTTTAAAAAATACCAAATATTTATTAGACTGCTTTGAAAAAAAACAAAAAAGAACTCTTACCCATAACACACAATAGCTTTCTTAGCATGCTGGTACAATTCATTCCTTTTATCAAACTACTATGCACAATCTTTAAGAAAAGTGAGAAAACAGTCACTCAAGAAATCTTCTGAGTGCTTAATTATCTCTCATGACTCACTTCAGAGAATCAGAGCACTGACAGGGGCCTGGACTTCCTCACTAAGGGGAGGATACCTGTTCCTGCTGAAAATAGGAAGCTGTTGAAAACAGAATCAGTGATAGACGTTATAGGAGAATGGTAGTTACCCAGGGTCTGGGGTGGTTGGGTCAGCCCCAGTGGATAGCACAGAGGAAGGATAGCAAGAATGTACAGGGTGGGGCAAAAGTAGGTTTATAGTTGTTCTTATGGAAAATAAAACAGTAATTAATAATTCAAGGATAAACTGTTTAACTCATAACTGTAAACTTACCTTTGCCCCACTCTGTAAAAGGAGAGGAGCTTTTGTGGATAGATGATCACCTCAAATCCCATTATCAACTGACATATCAGCAAGAAAACATTAAAGATATCAGAGTCAAATTTTCTGATATCCACCCCACATCTTCTGAAATGATTTCAACATGTAAAACTTAATACACTTCCTGACCAGTACGGCAACTGACATATCAGCAAGAAAACATTAAAGATATCAGAGTCAAATTTTCTGATATCCACCCCTACATCTTCTGAAATGATTTCAACATGTAAAACTTTAAATAGACTTCCTGACCAGTAGGGCAGAGAAAAACAGTTAATTACCTATAAGGGAACACCCATACAATTGTCAGCTGATTTCTCAACAGAAACTATGCAGGCCAGACGGGACTGGCAAGAAATATTCAAGGTGATGAATAGCAAGAACCTACAACCAAGATTACTCTACCCAGCAAAGCTATCATTCAGAATTGAAGGTCAGATAAAAAGCTTCACAGATAAGAAAAAGCTAAAGGAGTTCATCAACACCAAACCAGTATTATATGAAATGCTGAAGGGTACTCTTTAAGAAGAGGAAGAAGAAGAAAAAGGTAAAGATAAAAATTATGAACAACAAATACATATCTATCAACAAGTGAATCTAAAAATCAAGTAAATAAAAAATCTGATGAAAAGAATAAACTGGTGAATATAATAGAATCAGGGTCATAGAAAGGGAGTGGACTGACAATTCTCAGGGGGAAAGGGGTGTGGGAATAGACTGGACAAAGGTTGTACACCTATGGATGAGGACAGTGGGGGGGAGGTAAGGGCAGAGGGTGGGGTGGGAACCGAGTGGAGGGGAACTATGGGGGGGGGGGGGAAGAGGAACAATTGTAAGAATCTGAACAATAAAGATTTATTAAATAAATAAATTTATCTGAAACAGAGTTCAGAGTAATAATGATAAAAATGCTCAAAGCATGAAAAAAGATATAGTAACTATGAAAAAAGAATAGTCTGAGATAAAGAATGACATAACACAAATAAAGAACACACTGGAAGGAATACACAGCAGATAAGGGGAAGCGAAGGATCAAATCAGTGAATTAGAAGACAGAGTTGAAAATATCAACCAATTAAGAGAACCAAAAAGAAAAAAAACAATTAAAAAACAAGAGGACAGCTTAAGGGAGCTGTAGGACAATGTGAAACGTAACAATATTAGAATAATAGGTGTGCCAGAAGAGGCAGAAAGGGAGAAAGGAATAGAGAAGGTGTTTGAATAATCGTAGAAAACTTCCCTAACTTGGTAAAGGAAAAAGTCACACAAGTTCAGGAGGCACAGAAAACCCCAAACAAGAAGAATCCAAATAGACCCATGCCCAGACACATCATAATTAAAATGCCAAAAATTAAAGACAAAGAGAGAATCTTAAAGGCAGCAAGAGAAAAAAAAACAACAAAAACTGTTACCTACAAAAGAGTTCTCTTAAGGGTGACACCTCAGAAACTCTACAGGCCAGAAGGGAATGGCATAAAGTACTCAAGGTAATGGAAAGCAAGGCTCTTAGACCAAGATTACTATATCCAGCAAGGCTATCATTCAAAATAGACAGTCAAATAGCTTCCCCGACAAAAAAAAGGCTAAAGGAGTTCATCACCCCCAAGCCAGCATTACAAGAAATGCTAAAGAGATTGCTGTGAGGCAGTGGTCGGCAAACTCATTAGGCAACAGAGCCAAATATCAATAGTACAACGACTGAAATTTCTTTTGAGAACCAAATTTTTAAAATTTAAACTATATAGGTAGGTACATTGTTATTAACTTAATTAGGGTACTCCTAAGCTGGCCTTTGCTAAGAACGTCCTCAATGTGATTGAGGTATGTTCACTGAGGTCGACCCCTTCCAATTCTCCCATCCACGCTCATCTTGTATACTTGTTTCTCCTTTTGTTCATCCTCTCTATATGTCCAAACCGTCTCAACATACCTTTCTCAATCCTCGACACTACATCTTCTTTCACTCCACAACATTCCCTAAAATTAACTTAATAAACTTTAAAGTTTTAAGTCTTAGTTAAACTATAGGTACGTTGAATAAAACTTGATATACTTAATAATGATATTATTTATTGATAAAATTAAATTCCTTACAATTTACCTTATAATATCCATAAAATTAAATCATGACAATGACTGACAAACAGTAATGTGAACAATGGCCTTGCATCTCCTTGGAAAGTTTGGGTAAGTCAGGTTTGTATGTTGTTGCTTTTAATTTTAGGCACGATTCCAGGTTCTCATCAATAAGACGACTTCTCAATTTACTCTTGATAAGGTTCATGTTTGAAAATGATTGTTCGCATAAATATGTAGACTCGAATAAGGAAAGGACAGCAAACGCTAGTTTTTTCAGTTGATTATATGAGTCAGGAATACTAGTCCAGGTGTTAAAAATCAACATATCTTCCTTCTCCAGGTCTTTCAAAGCAGGCCACTTGTGCTGTGAACTAAGTTCACATTTGTTTTTTTCCAATATTTCTATATCAGCACAAAGACATTCAAATTTCGAGCTCCACAATTCTTTGTTTTTTAAATCCAGCAATTGCATTTCAAAGTTGACAATGTCAATATTAAAGGGAGAAAAATTTAATTTTGTTACAGTAGCATTATGAGTTTTTTTAACAAAGGCTAACGTCGCTTTGCTGTTTCTGAATTCCTGAAACCTGTTGAGAAAAGCTTCCCTCATATTTAAAAGTGTTGTTTTGAAATAGCAAATGTCAATATCAGAATTATTTTCTTGGCGATGTTTCAACAGGCTTGGAAAGTGAATCAAAGTTTCTCTTCAAAATCTTGAGCAAAAAGAGATAATTTGTTTTCCAATGAAATACCTTCTTCTACCATCGAAAAAATTGTGTTTCCTTTCCCCTGTAGTTTACGATTAAGCTGATTTAGATGAGACGTAACGTCTACCATGAAATAAAATTTTTGGATCCACTGATCGTTCGTTAGTTCTGGATAGTGAACACCCTTCTCAAGGAGAAATGCTTTAATTTCTGTTAATAAGGAAGCAAAACGTTTCCTCTTGATAACCAGTGTACCTTGTTATGCAGCAGAAGATCTTCATACTCTCTCTCCATTTCAACTAAAAATTCTTTAAATTGGCGATGATTAAGAGCTTTAGCTATAATGGAGTTGATAATGTTAATCACCAATTCCATAACTTTGCAAATTTCTTCTGGAAATGTCTGCGCACAAAGTGCTTCTTGATGAACGATGCAATGGTAAGTAAGGATCTCGTGATTCATTTTTTCTTTCAAAATAGCAACAAACCTGTTTCTTACGCCAGTCATACTTTTTGCCCCGTCTGTTGAAATGGAGACAATTTTATTGAGTGGAATATGATGTTTTTCAATGCACTCAATTACAGCATTTGCTATATCCTCTCCACTTGTTTGACCTTTGAGTGGTAATAATCCTAAAAGTTCTTCTTTAGGACCTGTAGATGAAATAAATCGTACAAAAAGTGAAACTTGCGCTGTATCATTTATGTCACAAGACTCATCAACTGCTATTGATAAAGCTGAAACCAATTTAAGATCTTTGACTTGCTGGTCGGTTATATTCGAAGACATTTTGATTGTTCTATCTTTCACTGTTTTAGCAGACAGTGGTAACTCTTTAATTTTTTTTAGAATATCTGCTTTGTTCTTAAAATCCCGAAATAGCTCTTCGGATGCATTTATAAAACAACTTTTTATGTATTCGCCGTCTGTATGTGGTTTTCCTCTCTTAGCAATCTCTTGACTAACCACAAAACTTGCAATATTAACATTGTTGGAAGATTGCATCCAGTAATTAAATACAGATTTTTCTTGACTCTTCTGAAGTTCCTCAACTGCTTTCTTCCTTGCATCACCGACAGGATATTTAGTACTAAATGACACGTGTTTAGTTGTAAAGTGTCTCTCCAAATTTGATTTCTTATTATGCGCCAATTTTTTTCTGACAAATAAGATAGGTCGGAAGGCCATTTAAGTTTTGAATAAATGCAAAAGTCTTGGTCCATTCAACTTTAAATTCACGGTTTTCATCTTCCGTTTTTCTTTGCTTCTTCTTTGTAGCCATGTCTAATAGGACACCTAAAAAAAGTTTCATTTTGTAATAATAAAGCCACCAACACAAAATAATTACAATTCTTAAATTGATGACAAAAATACTTGTCAGCTGGTTGGAAAAATACAGGTAACTTTATGCTTCGAGTAGGCACTTTTGTCACCCGCACGCGATTTGCGGACACGACTAGCACTAACCACTGCACAATGAGACTGCTGACTGACTGGCTCACTCAACTGGTGCATGAATCGCGTGCACGTCCCCCGCGCTGCATATCTGCGGCCCACCTGCTCCGCGTCTCCAGTCGCCTGACCGACACCCCCACTTCTTCTAACGCCACTTCTTCAAAATAGACTCGCCCAGGCCGAAAACCGACTTCTGCACATGGGACACGAAGTTTCAATTACACAGTACGTGTGCGCCCGCACGTGGTATTTTGTGAAAGAGCCACACTTAATGGGCCAAAGAGCTGCATGTGGCTCGTGAGCTGCAGTTTGCTGACCACTGCTGTAAGAAATTGCTGAGAAGAAGAAACAGAAAGAGAAGCCTAGCCATACAGAATTAAAATGGCTATAAATAAGTACCTCTCACTAATAACCCTAAATGTAAATGGATTAAATGCTCCAGTCAAAACATGTAGGGTAGCTGAATGGATACAAAAACATGACCCAACTATATGCTGTCTACAAGAGACCCACCTCAAAACAAAAGACACACACAGGATGAAAGTGAAGGGATGGAAAAAAACTTTCCAGCCCGGCTGGCATGGCTCAGTGGATAGATAGAGTGTCGGCCTGAGGACTGAAAGGTTTCAGGTTCGATACCAGTCAAGGGCATGTACCTTGGTTGCGGGCACATCCCCAGTGGGAGGTGTGCAGGAGGCAGCTGATCGGTGTTTCTCTCTCATCGATGTTTCTAACTCTCTATTCCTCTCCCTTCCTCTCTGTATAAAAATATATATATATATATATATATATATATATATATATATATATATATATATAAACCACTATCCATTTACTGAGTATCTGCTATATGTTGGAGGGATAAGAAGATAAGGTCTGGGGGGTTGGTGAAAACACCCGAGGTATTGGTAGAAAGACTAGGCAAACACACATTGAAACAATAAAACTTGCTGGAAAAGAGGCTGGGATTGCAACTCACAAACCTCTTTATTTCCTGTTGGTGGATACTGTTCCATATGGCTTCCTCTAAGAGAACAAGCAATTCTTCTGTGGTTGCCTTTTCACCACCAGCCAGTTTAGACAGTTTTTCAGCTGTAAGAAATACAAACAACGAATTTGGTCAAGAGAAAGGGTTAAGGAACTGGGCATTTTTGTTTGAAGAGTATGGCCCAGAGCCATTTCAGTATCCAATTACTGGTAAAGGGCCCAAGAAAGTGAGGTAAAGAACAAACACTGAAGGAAAAGGATGAAACAGGAAGATAACTGTTTCTTCCCCAACAACTCACAATTCAGTGCATTAGACCTAATTCATCCTATGTCCTCTAAACAAATCAAGTCACAGAAAGAAAAGGTAATGTACCTAGAGACTCTCTGATAAAGCTGTACTGAGCATCTTCATTTGCACACCTGTAGCTCAGAATTATATTGGCCACTTTCATGTCAACCCTGAGCCTGAGGCTGTCGAGCCCAAGCAATTCCAAGAAACAAACACAGGCAGCTCCTATTGAAGGTATGTGGAAAGAAGAGAGGCCTAAAACATAGGCTTCATTGCCTACTTGCTGGATCCTGAAAAAAAGCAAAAATCACATCAGCACATGAAAACTCTCTCATCATCAGGAAAAACAGATCAGTGATACATGGAGTGTCAGTCGCATGTGATTTTCGGCTTCCTCCCCATTCCCTTTTTGTGCCCTTTGCTCACATTCATTTAGGTTCTGTAGGTTGGAGGAGTAAGAAGATAAGGCCTGGGGTGAAAACACCTGAGGTATTGGAAGAAAGACTAGGCAAACATACATTGGGACAACAAAGCTTGCTAGAAAAGAGGCTGGGATTGCAACTCACAAACCTCTTTATTTCCTGTTGTTGAATATTGTTCCATATGCCTTCCTCTAAGACAGTGATTCTCAACCTTTTTAATGCCGTGACCCTTCAATACCTAGTTCCTCATGTTGTGGTGACCCCCAACCATAAAATTATTTTCATCGCTACTTCATAACTGTAATTTTGCTACTGGCAATGAATCGTAATGTAAATATCTGTGTTTTCCGATGGTCTTAGGCTCTACAGCAGGTCCTCAATACATGAGAAACTGTATTGAAGGGTCGCAGCATTAAAAAGGTTGAGAACCACTGCTCTAAGAGAACAAGCAATTCTTCTGTGGTTGCCTTTTCACCCATTTCCTTATATTGGATGCCCCCCCAAAATGTATACACCCTTTAACAGCTTATAACTCACTTGACTTTCACTCCTTTTCAGGTTTAACTGATTTAAAATAATGGGTGAAGCGAGACTAAGCTTTGAACAAAGGAAATTTATCATAAAGTGCCCCTAAACTTGTTTTATGGGGGTACATAAAAGATAAAGTTTATGGCATAAAATCTGCAACAGTCAATGGATTGAGGCTGTACAAATACCAAACGAAATGGTTCTTGATGTTTTCAATTCCATTGCTTCACATTATCAGCAGGGCCTGGACCAGATCAGGTATCAGTTTAAAAACAGGCATTGACCCCCCAAAATTATTCATTTATGTAGATTCTTTTACATTTTGAAAATGAACTGTATGCTAATAAGACTGACTTTATATTAAAGTGCATATACTTTTTTTTTTGAACACACCGTATTTTACCTTCTCCTAAAACACCTACTCACAGTCTAAATTATTCTGCTTCCAATTTCATCTAGGGAACAGGGAGTAGAATTTCCAAAAGATTGCCAACTTGAGATCTTGTTAATTACATGTACACAAACTACCAAGAAAATTAATGACACTTAAAGTTTGCTGTCATAAAGCACACACATTTTAAAGGACTCATATGTACTTTTATATGTATAGAAAATTTTTGAGGAAAGACACACAAGAATTTACTTTGTAGAATGAGGCTAGAAGACTGAGGGACTTTATAAAAATTTTATCTTTATTGTTGGAAGTATTACAGATGTCCTCCCCCGTTTCCTCCCCCACTGGCCCCTCCTGAGGGACTTCTATATTTCATTTTTCACCCTTCTGAGCTACTTGAATATTTTATCAATAAAATGCATTATTTTGTTAATTATAAAACAAACCAATAAAGCAAACCTAACAAAGATCTTAAATACAGAATTCACATCTCATTATAGAACTCTCTCTTTAGCATAGTGGCTAACATTTGGCAACCTGTTGGATCATTTTTTTAAAATAGGATTTTAAAAGTTATTTAAAATCTTTTTTTTTTTTTTTCTGAACCAGTGTGGCTCAGAAGTTGAGCGCCAGTCCAGGAATCAAGAGGCCACTGGTTCAATTCCCTGTCAGGGCACATGCCCAGGTTATGGACTCAATCGCTGGTGGGGGCCGTGTAAGAGGTAAGCCAATCGATGATGTTCCTGTCTCATCAATGATTCCATCTCTCTATCCCTCTCCTTGCCTCTCTCTCTTAAAAAAAAAAAAAATCAATTAAAAATATATTAAAAAAAAATATATATATATATATATACTTTGTATCTTTTTTCCTATTAACAAAAGTAACACACACTAAATGCCAAAAACTGGGGATATACAGAAAAACACAAATGGAAAAAAAAATATCACCATCCAAATAGAATCAGTTAACTCTTATACATGTTTCCAGTACATTTCTTAAATGTACAGGTAAAATATACAGATATACCTTTTATTAACAGTATAAATTATACTTTACTCACAGCTGCTTGGGTGTCTTGCTCTTAGTTAATTCCTGGACCAGAAAAATACCAAATGCAAATGATGGCCGTCCATGATATAAATAATAAGCAAAATTCACACGTTCCACTATAGCATATTTATTAATCAGATCAGGGCTAGAGAAATGTGGGAGATGACTCGATACATCTGGGGGGAAAGTGAAGTGATTATTAATGCTCTACACCTCACCATGATTAACTGCAGATCTGTACATGGAAAATTAAGTCTACAATGGTAAAAGAAAAACTGTTGCTATAATCATTTTGTACCATTATGTGTCACTTTGAACCACCAAAATGTAATAGTTTTATTTTAATGTGGAGAGATGGCCCTCATTTTATGCAAAAATGTGTATCTGAGAAGCTGCATGAAAACTTATAAATTGTGCTTTTCCCCCATGGAACTTACTTATAACTTTATATGCTTTAATTCTATATTTAACTTCAAAATAGCAATAACCTTTTGATTACAAAATCTCTGCCAAAGATCTGCAAAAACTTTTAAATAATTCATGAAGCTCATTATGCAATAAAATCTCTACCTAATATATTTATGTGTCCTCTATTCACCAAGGCCAGGTCACTGTACCATTCTAATAAATACCTTGGGAAGAACATCTTTTTCTCCATATTAATACCCTCCTATACTCTCCTTATGTTACCACTAGCTGTATTTTCTGATATTGTATGCACAGACCACCTTATTATCTACATGTTGGTATCATCTTTCCAGCACAGTGATTCAGTTTAAAGTTCCTCTGTGCCCATGAAAATAAATAGCCAAGAAAATTATTTTTCTCTTTTCAGGGAAATTTAAAGTCAGAAGATGCTTGGATGTGAGAAGTTAGTATGCCATAACCACTCCTGTCAAGCCCTAATATTTGTCTCTTAACCATTTATTATATATTTTTTAAAAGGTGAGCTAACATTCTGACCTGTTAAAAAACCAATTCTGGAAAATAGTGTATGTGTTCTCATTTTCAAAGTTCAACGCTTATTTCTGAAATAAAGTTTTATCCTCCCATGGAATTACAGAGACTTCTTATATTATTACTTGGCTCCCACAAAAAAAGACAAAGATCTTAATGGTTTCTTGTCATCTTACAAAACTATTACTTAAAAGTACATCCTCTCTGAGGTTAAAAAGTAGTCATATGCATTATCTGTATGCTTTGTGAGAACAGAGTAACTTTGGTCACTTATAATTTCACATAAAACTATTCATTCATTTCTTAAATATTTACTGAGTACATGTCAAGTATATGGTACTTCCAGGTGCCAAATGGGTAAACTTAAGTTTTTTATTCAAATAAAAATAAAATTTTATTTTATTTTTTTAGCAGTTGGGTGATAGTATTGGAGATTGTGTGTGAGAGAAATATCTACGCAAACGGAAAAATTTCTCTGGCCTACCATGGAAGCAAAGTCAACATGCAGTTGCTTTATATCCCCTTTCAGTGGTAAAACCATGTGAAAAAGTTAGTAAACACTTTAACTAAATATAACTCCTCAATATTATAAATCTGTATTATTGTCTTCATAATTGTTTCATTTACATTGTGCTTTATTTGCTCAAAAATGTTTTAAATGCCCTAACCAGTTTGGCTCAGTGGATAGAGCGTTGGCCTGAGGACTGAAGGGTCCCAGGTTCGATTCCGGTCAAGGGCATGTACCGTGGTTGGGAGCACATCCCTAGTAGAAGGTGTGCAGGAGGCAGCTGATCGATGTTTCTCTCTCATCGAAGTTTCTACCTCTCTATTCCTCTCCCTTCCTCTCTGTAAAAAAATCAATAAAATATATTTTTAAAAAATGTTTTAAATGTCTAAAAACCAGGCAGAGAACATGCCTTCAATGTCTTTTCTCTACTGTGTACCTACTAGAATGCTCAATCTCCAAGAGGGAGACCAAGACCCTGGCTACATGATGGAATTGGAGGTAGAACAGGACAGGGGATTTTGTCTACTCTCTAGTAACTTTACTGAGATTAAAACATGTGTTTTCATCTGAAAATACAATAAGCACTACTTTATTCAGCACTCAATAAGTATTTATTGAACATCTATTATAGGCCTGTAATGGGCTCTGGACACTAGGTAAATTCAATATATTAAAATGTGAACTTATAAAACTGACACATTAGAAAATTCATTTTTATGTATGTCAATAAATAGTCATAGTTTGTATATTATATGCTAAGTACTCTGAGTACTAATTTGAAGCCAACTTTAATTTAGGCAGAAGCACCACAGGTAACATAACATTAAAGGCTAACTCTAAGTGTAAAAATTAAAAAGATAGAAAAAGCAGTGTTTAAGAATAGCATATGTATGTTAACTATACTTTTAAAAAGGCACACACACACACACACACAGAAACAAAAGAGAAATTCTTATAATCTACAGAGGAAGGCACTGTGTGTGTATCTGGTGCTGACTGTGTTAGTAACTGTGTCAGGAACTGTGAGAGGTTGTTAAGTGCCTTTCATTGTTTCCTTTCATTCTCAATGTAACATGTGAGGTGGGCACTGTTATTAAACTTATTTTATAGGGAATTTAAGGTCCTTGTCCAAGGTCCTACAACTATTACATGGTAGAGCCAGGATTTACCTAATACCAACACTTACACTCTTAACTTTTATAATACTATACTGCTAACAAAGGGATTTTGGAAAAAAATAAATTTAAGCAGATAAATACATATTATATTTCCCAGCAAGTACAGCACTAGTGACCTAATACAATTTTTCAATTCACTGGAATATACCTTTATTTTTAAAGTAGAAAGCAGTAAAAAAAAAAAAACTGGGTTGGCTTTCACATATATCAAATTCTCCTACAGATCAACATTGTTGAAATGCTTCCAAAGCAAGAAGTACCCATAAGGACTTACCTCCTATAGCCAGTGTGTTGGCAGACTGCCAGCCAAACAATCTTTTAGGATCAAAGGGCAATAATGACTGTAAAAGGGAAAAAGTTAAATCAGCATTAAACGTTAATTGATTCTAACAGCCTCTTGGAGCTCAACCCATAAGTAACACACTTCAGTCAACTACACAATATCCCTAGAAATTGGTTCAGACTCTGCAGATCCCAAAATAAAACTAAAATTAACATGGGAAATCGTGCTTTCAAGGCCTGCAATTCCTAGTCCCCATAAATACTCCTGTAGATATCCAATAAATAGGAAACTTTTACTTGCAAGCACTTATAGAAATGGGAAGATTTAACTAGAAGTGATATCAACGTAAGATGGTCAAAATGAAACTCTTTTGACACCTAAATTAAATTTTTGCATGCAAAATTAGAAAAAGCCACCTCTAAAAATTAAACTAAATGAATGGGAAACTCATCTTGGAAATTAGAAGCTTCTGGGAGGAGTACAGATAAATTCTCTTCTCTACAGGAAGTTAACAAGAACTTGTAGAGCCTATCTCTGAACTAAGGAAGGCTCCTGAAGCTGCTCAATGCCAATGCCCTATTTTTCCCTCTTCTCCAACTGCCTTGCTGTACCCTTTACTTCCTTGTCTGGACTTAACTCTCCTTTCCTCCTCTCTCTTTCTCTTCTTACCTCCTCCACCTCAACTCCCTATGCAGCTCTCTGCTGACCTAGGGCAGTGGTCGGCAAACTCATTAGTCAACAGAGCCAAATATCAACAGTACGATTGAAATTTCTTTTGAGAGCCAAATTTTTTAAACTTAAACTTCTTCTAACGCCACTTCTTCAAAATAGACTCGCCCAGGCCGTGGTATTTTGTGGAAGAGCCACACTCAAGGGGCCAAAGAGCCGTATGTGGCTCAGAAGCCGCGGTTTGCCAACCACTATTGACCTAGGGGACACTCAGAAAACCAGAAAAGCCAGTCTCAGGCAGAGGAAAACCAGTGATTGTACAGAATTAAGGAATCTACCTAAAGATTTCCATGACTCTCTCCAAAACCCTGAAGGGTTCACAAAGGAATTTAACTGTTAGAACATGTGATCCTGACTATACTGACCTATTTCAATCAGTGTATCTACTGATTTGTGGAGCAAAGCAACAGAATTACTAAATAAGAACTGCGGGAAACTCCTGTTTATTGCAGAAAGCCAGATCACCTTAGGAGGGGTTATAGAAAACTGAAATGGGATTCAGAAAGAGAAAAGAAGCAAGCATAGGGCTGCTCCAAGGACTATGAGAGGGTGTTTCCCCTTCTTACTAGGAGAAATTGAAAGAAAGGAAATTACTAAGACCCTTGTAGATACTGGGGCTACTTTATCTGTTCTTAATCACACCCAAGGAGGTTGCCTTTTCCCTCTGAGTATAGCTTCTGTACAAATGGTTAGGGGTATCTAATCAACCAATGCCTATTTTGATATCAGAACCTGTTCCCTGTCAACTACCTAATAGAACAAGATTTTCTTGAAATCAGAGACACCCACCTAACTATTTTCCAGAAGAGTGAAATATATTTAGAACTACATGAATTTGATATTGAACCAATTGGGAAAATGATTATTTTAAAGGAATCTCCACAAGAGGAAACTAATTTTGAGGCTGACTGAATGTTTGCTAACCATCTTTTCTTCATTAGTAACTTCCATGAGAGCCTCAGGAATGCCTTTACAGGGACCCTGCCTTCCCTCCTAGGGGCAGCGGCCCTCTTTCACCTAGGCCTCTTAAAGGGGGATGGGAGGACGGAGTTAATTGATTCTAAAGTAAGTAAAAAAAATTATATGAAAGGACTTCACAGGCAGTCTGCTTCCCTTCTCCAGGGCAACTAAAAATCTTATCTTTCTGGACATAAATTCTTTGAACATAGCTAAAAACAAAAAAAGAATGTATGAGACACTTTTCTATTTTAATAAAAATAGAACTGGCTGTGTTCCTTTTAAAGACTCTCTTCGCTTCAAATTATGTGTGCAAAGTGCACTCTCTTTTGGTAGAAGCAGTATTAATTATACTGTAAAATGGACTTTAGAAATGTTTTTGGAATCAAAAGGCAAGAGGACTAAGAGACTAGAAAATATTATCACGTAAACATGACAAGGTAAGCTAAGGCAGATCAGGAAAGGAAAAGAATAAGACAATCAGATCAAGGGTTAAAGAAATGTATGTGCCCAGCCAGCATGGCTCCGTGGTTGAGCATTGACCCATGAACCAGGATGTCACAGTTCGATTCCCAGTCAGGGCACATGGCCAGGTTGTGGGCTCGATCCCTAGTGGGAGGTATATGCAGAAGGCAGCTGATCAATGATTCTCTCTCATCATTGATGTTTCTATCTGTCTCTCCCTTCCTCTCTGAAATCAGTAAAAATATATTTTTAAAAATGTATGTGATGATCAAATCATGAACAACAAAGAAAAAAGCAGACTAAGGTTAAGTCAGACAGAAAAGTTTTGAGAGCAGGGAGCAGTGGCTGTTTGAAATCTGTCTAGGCCAAAGGTTTAGCAAAGACTATAAACACATGGTGGGAGGGATACAGGAGAAAACAGAACTATTAAGTCAAGATTTAGATGTCTAAGGAAAGAGCAGCTTTGATTTTAAATCAAGGGAAAATTTGTGGTCTCTACATTAATTGTTCTCCATTTGAAAGACCCAGAGTGGTTTCTGTTTTCCTGGTTGAATCCTATCTGATACTCCTAAATACCAGCCACCTAAATAAATACTGTACCTGAATAAGGTGGTAGAGTGTAATATCTGGTGGTAGGACACTAGGGGCAGTATACTGTGGGAAGAGAGCAGTTTTTAGCTTGGGATAAGGAGTTAATGCCATCTTCAGTAACTGGGGATCTACTTTTTTCAAACAGTTTTCATTTTCTTCATTCTGAACAACCTAAATAAAAAGAAAGATAACATGGTATACAGTAATGTTCTTTTCTTCTCCAAATTTTTTCTTTTTTCACAAGAACATGTGAAACAAGATTAGCTTGAGAGAATACATGGTGGTGAAAATAACATTGGTCAGTGGTTGAGCATGGACCTATGAACCAAGAGGTTCCTGGTTCGATTCCCGATCAGGGCACATACCCACCTGGAGGGCGTGCAAGAGGCAGCCGATCAATGTTTCTCTGTTATCAATGTTTCTATCTCTATTTCCCTCTCCCTTTCTCTCTATAAATCAATAAAAAAAATATTTTTTTTTAAAAAAAGGAGTCAGAAAACAATAGATCTTGTTCTGGTTCTAAGACAAACTACCGTGTGATCTTGGGCTAGATATTTAACATTAGGCTTTACCTACAAAATTGGGAATTTCAGCTAGATGAGTGGTTTTCAAACTGTGTGGAAAAGTTGTTTGAAAACAGACTGCTATTATATTGTTTAAAATACTTAAATGTTAAATATTGAATTATATATTAAATAGTAAATATTTTAAAAGAAAAATAACTACTAGACTAGATGACTCTTGTTCAGCTCTCATGTTACTCTATGGCTAATTTCTGAAAGGTGATTAAGGACAGAGAAATAAATAACCATATAAGTTAAGGTATTTTGCAACAATCTAAAAGAGAAATCTTTGAAGATTAAATGTTTAAAAGCATTCTTAGGTTTCCTCTAACTAGGCACACTATAACTTTCAAAAATGCAGAGATGAACAAATTTCTATTGAGTCCCTCAAAAGTTTACATAGCTAAAAATTATGACTTCCCTTTTACCTCTCTAAGAGGGCAAATAGTACAAAATAATTCCCAAGTCACAGATCTAAAGTATATACTTACTCCCAGAAACAATCAGATCCTAAATCAATTCTGAAAATGAAACCAGAACATTAGAAAACAAATAAAGGGGAAAAATAATCTCTCTACAACATATTAGTTGCCTTTCAATTGAAGAGGATATCACATAAAATTTCAAAACTCACCCTTGTTTTATGTTCTTTTAATATAATAAAATACTTACAAGTGGTTTTATATATATACACTGAGTGGCCAGATTATTATGATCTCTGAACGCATAATAATCTGGCCACTCAGTATATATATGTTAGAGGCCCGGTGCATGGATTCATGAATGGGTGGGGTTTGGCCAGGGGGAGGGGACATAGGCGGTTGGCCGGCCTGCCTGCTGGTCGAACTCCTGGTCGAGCAGACAATTTGTATATTAGACTTTTATTATATAGGATATATACTGAGTGGCCAGATATATATATATGTTTTGCATGGAATGTCTCTGTATTAAAATAAAATACTGCTATTGTGGACATCATCCAATAGGGTGACCAGTATCCCTTTTCTTTCTTTTTTTGTTTTTCTTTTTTTTAATTTATGTCTCCTTTTTTCCCAATTGATGCCCCCCCTTCCCCCAAGTCATTCCCACCCCGGGCAAGCCCTCACCGCCCCAGTGTCTGTGTCCATAGGTTATGCTAATATGCATGCATACAAGTCCTTTGGTTGCTCTCTAACCCCCCCTCCCCTACCATTTGTCTCTGGATCTATTCTTGTTCATCAAATTATGTTAATCAATATATCCCATATATGAGCGAGATCATGTGATATTTATCATTCTCTGACTGGCTTGTTTTGCTTAGCGTAATGCTCTCCAATTCCATCCATGCTGTTACAAATGGTAAAAGTTCCTTCTTTTTTATAGCGGCATAGTATTTCATTGTGTAGATGTATCACAGTTTTTTAATATGAGTGGTTATATTTTAATATAACTGATTTCTAGAAAATCCATAGATATTTCTGCTAAATTTAAAATCAGTCCTATTTCACCATAATAGGTAGAGGTACTGTCCATACCTGGCTGACACCACCAGGAGCAAACATTGTGGTAGCAAGGGCCAGGAGGGTATGTCCATCCAACAGCATACTGCTTACACTGGCCTGGTTGCTGGGAATCAGTATTTGAGCATTTGCAAGGCTAGCCTGGAAGATCAGTTTAGGATCTGAAAAATAAAAGAGTATGTTTTTCTCCTTAATGTAAATTAAGAATTATATAATTCTGAGAAAGAAAATTAATTTTACTAGTAACTCTCTCAAGAGGAAGAAGGACTTTCTAAATTTAAAAGCAATATGAGAAGAACCAAGATGGCGGCATAGGTAAATACCTGAACTTGCTGCCTGGCACAACCACTTCAAAACTACAACTAAAAGACAAAAACGGACATCATCCAGAACCACGGGAAGGGTAGCTGAGTGGAATTTATACAACTAGAAGGAAAGAGAAAAGCACACTGAGACTGGGAGGAGGTGCAGAGATGCGGAAGTGTAGTGGGGAGGTACGGAGGCGCGTGCAGAAAAGGGCTGGCAACTGGGTACGCTGTTGTCTTTTTCAATCAGGAGGGAGATATAAGCTCCCAACTGCTCTGAACTCCAGTTCCAGGAGAGACTCTGGGGACCCAGGTGCTTGCAGTGATCATTGTTTCTGCATGGTGCCGCAGGACACAGTGACCCGGGACCTTTTCGGGGCAGGGCTGACGGTCAGCCATTGTTGTTTGCTCCGTCCTGGTGATTCCCTGAGACTGCACCCCACCCAATTTACAACCCCACCCAAGCTGTGTGCAGAGGCTTTTGCATATGAATGGCCTGGCCTTTTTAATCTAAAACCTAAACAACTGCAGCTGGGTCAGAGAGCCCCAGAGCCTCCAAAAGATGGCTCAAGGTTGGACAGCAGCTCGCACTGCTTCATAGCTGGACCTCATCTGGGCACCTCCAAACCCCAAACAAAGAGGAGGAATCTGCAGATCTCTCTGTAGCTCCTACTGGCTGGCCTCAGGCAGTGGCTGACTTTGCACCTCCCTGGAGAACCAAGAGCCAGTGTACCCAGTGGTCACAGTGAGACCATCCAGATTACAACTCTTCAGATCCATAAGAGACACACTCAGGGGGCAGACTCAGTGAGCGCCAAAGCCTCACTGAAGCAAGTCTTGTCCCATAAGGGTGTCTCCAGCACAGAAGTTCTCCCATCAGAGACACAACTGGTCCTCACAGCCTATTGACCTGGAGGTCAATTCCTCCCAGTGATACCAACAACAATCAAGGCTTAACTACAACAAGACTGTGCACACAGCCCACAAAGGGGTTCACCTAGTGTCCACCACAGGTAATTAGGGAGGCTGAGCCAGTGGGCCCTATAGGACACCTAGATCACACAGCCACTCTGTCAACACAGGGAAGCAGCCAAAATGCAGAGACAAAGAAACAGGTCACATGCCAAAACCAGTTTGGCTCAGTGGATAGAGCGTCGGCCTGCGGACTGAAGCTTCCCAGGTTCAATTCCGGTCAAGGGCATGTACCTGGGTTGCGGGCACATCTCCAGTAGGGGGCGTGCAGGAGGCAGGTGATCGATGTTTCTCTTTCATCTATGTTTCTAACTCTCTATCTCTCTCCCTTCCTCTCTGTAAAAAATCAGTAAAAATATATTAAAAAGAAAAAAAAAGAAAAGAAAAAAGAAACAGGTCACAAATGAAAGAAATGGAGAAAAGCAAACTACTGGATATAGAGTTCAAAACCATGGTTATAAGGTTACTCAAGAATTTTCTAGAAATCTCCAAGAAATTTAGTGAGACCCTCAAGGATATGAAAAAGGACCAACTAGAAATTAAGCATACACTGACTAAAATAAAGAATAATATACAGAGATCCAACAGGACACTGGAGGATCCCAAGAATCAAGTCAAAGATTTGAAATACAAAGAAGCAAAAAACACCCAACTGGAAAAGTAAAAAGAACCCAAAAATATGAAGATAGTGTAAGGAGCCTCTGGGACAACTTCAAGTGTACCAACATCCAAATTATTGGGGTGCCAGAAGAAGAGAGAGAGCAAGATATTGAAAACCTATTTGAAAAAAATAATGACTGAAAACTTCCCCCACCTGGTGAAAGAAATAGACTTAAAAGTCCAGGAAGCGCACAGAACCCCAAACAAGAAGAACCCAAAGAGGACCACACCAAGACATATCATAATTAAAATGCCAAGGGCTAAAGGCAAAGAGAGAATATTAAAAGCAGCAAGAGAAAAACAGTTAGTTACCTACAAGGGAGTACCCATACGACTGTCAGCTGATTTCTCAACAGAAACTATGCAAGCCAGAAGGGAGTGGCAAGAAATATTCAAAGTGATGAATAGCAAGAACCTACAACCAAGATTACTCTACCCAGCAAAGCTATCATTTAGAATTGAAGGTCAGATAAAGAGCTTCAAAAATATGAAAAAGCTAAAGGAGTTCATCACAGCCAAACGAGTATTATAAAATATGAAATGCTGAAGGGTATTCTTTAAGAGGAGAAAGAAGAAGAAAAAGGTCAAGATAAAAATTATGAACAGGAAAGTGACAACAAATACATATCTATCAACAAGTGAATCTAAAAATCAAGTGAATAAAAAAATCTGATGAACAGAATAAACTGGTGAATATAATAGAATCAGGGGCATAAAAAGGGAGTGGACTGACAATTCTCCAGGGGAAGGGAGAGTGGGGGGTGCAGGAAGAGACTGGACAAAAATCGTAGACCTATGGATGAGGACTGTGGGGAAGGTAAGGGGTTGGAACCAGGTGAAGGGGAGCTATGGGAGGAAAAAAGAGGAACAACTGTAATAATCTGAACAGTAAAGATTTATTAAAAAATGAATTTTAAAGCAATAGGAAAATATCACAAAGAGAAAAATGGAAGATTTGTCTATGTAAAAACAAAAACTTATATTAAAAAACTGATGTGTAATAATGAACTAGGGGGGAAAATTAACAACAGATGACAACCTAAGGATTAATGTCTTTAGCCAAGAGCTTATACAAAGCAATGCCCCAAATACTAACAGATAAATGAACAAAAGAAATAACTTCGGTACAAAAGAGAAACTATAAATGTCCAACCATAAAAATATATAATTCACTAACAATACAGAAATACGCATTAAAATAATTAGATGCCATATATCACCTATCAAAACAGCAATGATTTTTAAAAATAATCATCCTCAATCAGAGAGCTGGACAGGGTGTGTAGAATAGCTGGGACTTACGGTACAAACCCCTTAGAAAGCAATCTGGTCTTATAGCAAGAACATTCAAAGTGTGTATAAACTCTGACCTAGTAATTTCATATCCAAAAACCTACCTAAAGAAATAATCTGGCCCTGGCAGGTTTGGCTTGGTGGATAGAGCATTGGCCTGTGAACCAAAGGGTCCCGGGTTTGATTCTGGTCAAAGGCACATACCTCAGCTGCAGGTTCCTCCCCAGCCTAGGCCCTGGTCAGGGCGCATGCAAGAGGCAACTAATTGATGTGTTTCTCTTACATCAATATTTCTCTGTCTTTCCCTCTCTCTTCCACTCTCTCTGAAATTCAATGGAAAAATATCCTCGGGTGAGGATTACAAAAAAAAAAAAAAAAAAAGAAAATAAATAATCTGAAAGAAGACAAAAATTTCATGTCAAATATACTTAAGACTATTTACAGGATTAAAAAAAAAACCAGCCTCAATGCTAATAAATGAGTAGCAAATTAAATGAATATATTCATACAAAAAATATTATGTAAACATAAAATGGTCATTGTTTCCAGGAACACAGGAAAAATCTTATAATTACTATATGGGGGAAAAAACAGAATACAAATACACAAATGTTTCTTGTTGTATACCTAGCACTTACAGAATGTTGCAAGGTTGGAGCTCAATACATATTTGTTAGATGAATGGAATACTATAGACTAAAAAGAGCATGGAGACAATAACTAGAACAAAATACATAAAATATATCAAGAGCTACCCATGGACATGTTATCTTCTCAGTAGTTGTCCGTGGCTTCCAATTATTTATTTTTTTTTACAATGAACATATATTACTTTATAATCAGCATCAAAAATAACAAACAAAACATAACAAAAGAACACAATATGAAAAAATTTTTCATTTGGGAAGAAACCGGACATTACATAAAAGTTAAAGACTGGCTGTTGACATTCCTTGCCTTTCCCCAATCTCTGGAATAATACCCTCAGGGCTCACAGGGCAGTCCTGATTATAATCAGAGCAATGTTCTCTGTCAGCAGCTCTGCTACAGAAGACACAAGCCCACACATACTGTGCATATCTTTTCACTCTATCTGGAGTTCCTTACTAACAGACAGACCACTTCTTCATGGGAAAAGGGTGCCAATCTGCCAGAGAGCAGGAATTCAGCCTGTAATAAACTGGTAGGATGAGAGGTAGCCAAAGAGAATAGAGCAGGAGAGTGAGAGGTAAAGGAAACAACTATATACTGTGCTCTCCCTGGTTTTTCTTGGCTCGGAAGAGGCTATTATTTTTGATCTTCTACTTCTTAAACAAAGCTTGAGACTAGATTATGGTCAGATATTTGTCTACAGCCAAATGATTTATTTAAAAGAGTTCACAAGTTAAATGCCACAACAGACCAGTTATTTATTCAAATAAATTATTGTATTTAATACAATACCCATACCTGTTAAGTTACTAGCAACTTCTCGACACCGAACTAAAAATTCAAACCAAGGGTGAGTTTCATGTAATTCTTTTTTCCCCAAAAAGGAACAATTTGGAGGACTAAGCCTGTATATAAAACAAAAGAAAACAAACTCTCTTATTAACATGCAAGATAAGACAGATAATTATAACCATGTTTGCTCAGGTTATAACTAGCTTTAAAAAAAAAATCTCGGAATTAAAAAGTAAATATAATATACTCCCACTTGTGTTGTGTTTTACATATTCCTTATGATCTGGAAATAGAGGAAAATTTTAGAGACAGAGATAATAATATTTAAACTGTGTTTACTACCATAATAAAATATTACCAGCTTTGTATAAGATTAACAGATACCTTGTACTTTAAAATACTTTGTATCTTATTATGTTTACAATAAAAACTCTTTTAACATTTTCAAACTTAAGAGGTTTCAAACCCTTCACACAACTACAGAGAAACTGGGACTAAGGAGTTAAGGCTCCGATTAGGTCCTTTGAAAATATGGCTTTTAAATCATCTCTTGCCAGTAGCTTTGGGAAAAACATCTCTGTGTGTAATTAAGCCTCAATGATATGAACCAGAAATATACCCAGTTTGAATTTCTAGCTTTTACTACACAAATTTAAATGTTCTCATTAGCACAAAAGTGGGCTCTAGAATCAAATGTAAGTAGAATTAAATCTGACTTTAAGTAGAATTAAATCTGACTTTGCCATTTATTAGCTGTGTGCCATAGTAAGACACTTAATCTCACTTGAAGCTTCAGTTTCCTCATCTGTCAAGAAGTAACCATTCATAGAGTTTTTGTGAAGATTAATAAAATAATCTAAGTGCCAAGAACGTTGTAAACACTTATATATTAGAGACTACTACTATTATTGTTATTACTGACCAAATAGCAATGAACACTGGCCACAGATATGATTCTGCAGGTTGGTCTTAAGTAGGTATATGTTGGTGCATGTCTGTTTATCTATCAATCAATCCACCCACCCATCCATCCAAATGTAAATTTTAGAGCATACCTAACCTGCAGTGGCTATGAATTCAAAGTTGTTTAACATTTGCCTGGTAATGAATGTATCAAAGAACTCCAAGTTAACCTTTAGTCTCTTCCTCTCTTTTTAACCTTTAAAGCATTTTTTTCACTTCATTCTAATCTCTAGTTATTTAAAAGGTTAACAGAGAGCTTACAGATTTAACATCACACAAAAAAAAGGTAAGCATTTAGTTGAATGTAGCATGAACCTAAAAGATGTACCAAGTGCTGCAGTGAGAGGAACTACTTCAAGAAGATCAGTATTCCTCAAGTTAATGCTCGATATTGTGCTCTTGTCACATTCAAGTAGAAGTGGAAGAGGAAACCTGCTCAAGGACAAATCATTCTCAGTACTTACTTGTAACAGTCAAGATAGACATAAAGAAGATACTGCAGACTGTGTTCCAAACAATAAAGAATGAAGTGAGAATGGAAATCCCAACCTTCTTTGGACCTGTAGTTTTGAACAGGGAGGGTATCTTGCATCACACCCCCAATACGGTTCAGTCTTAGGAGGAAGAGTTCAAAGTCTTCTAGTTCAGATATAAGAAATATACCGTTCCTAAAGGGCAGGTTAAAGAGATGGCAAATTTAAAATGTTGCTAGATTCAGAGCACACCAAACCACTTCCATGAGTTTAAGTCTCAGCTACAGAAGGTCCTCATATAATGTTCTTTCATTTCTCTTAATGCTATTTTGTCATCCTATCTATGCAAAATGACCATCATTCCACCACAAAGATGGCGGTGCCCGTAGCCACAACGTGGTGGTGCCCAGTCCTCTCAGCCCTGCCGGAGTCCTCCAGTCCTGGGGGGGTGGCTGCTGAGAGCGGGCAGCGTGAGTGGCCTGGTGGAATGCTTGCTTTGTCGCTGTGGTGACGAGGCAAGCGTTCCATCCTAGCTGCGGAGGGCCTCTGGCCAGGCCAGGTGCAGAACGCTTGTGTTGTTGCAGGCTGGGCTGAGGAACCCCTGCCCCCTCCCCTGTGCATGAATTTTGTGCACCAGGCCTCTAGTAACTTATAATATTGATGAGATGCCAATGTAACTTAATTCTTGTTTTTATGAATTAGTCTGTGGTAAAACTGTTTCATTGTACGTCGTTTCACTTAAAAGTCACAAAACCTATCGACAACGTTAAGCAAGGACTTATTGTACTTTTTGAAAAAGTATTTAAAAATTAAGACTGTCAATTCTTACTCTAAATACATTATGAGTCATACTTTGCTTGCTTCCAACAAAGGTTTCTGAATCATTGTGGTAATGACAGTCTTGAGTTATCTTAAATATTTCAAAAACCTAAACTAAGCTATCTATATTTTTTTGGTTTTGGCTGGAACTATACAATCCAGTGTGTAACAGTGGTTAGCTTTTGAAGGTAGATGTTTTAAGCACTGAGAAATTCACCAAAATATACAAACAAAATGATGGAAAAACTAAAGCAGAATAATTTAAATAAAACAACTACCAAACAGTAGAAATTTGCATTGAAATATTACTTTTTACAAATTTACTGTTAAAAAACATCACATAAACCATATAAAGGAATACAGAAAATATATTATATGACCCAGCCGGTATGGTTCAGTGGTTGAGCAACAACCTATGAACCAGGAGGTCATGGTTCAACTCCTGGTCAGGGCACATGCCCGGGTTGTGGACTCCATCCCTGGGAGGGGGAATGCAGGAGGTAGCCAATTGACATTTCCACCTCTGTCCCTCTTCCTTCCTCTTTCCTTAAAACCAATACAAACATATTAAAATATATATCCTATCTACTAAAAGGGTAATATGCAAATTAACCATCACTCTGTCACAATGATGGTGGCGCCCAAAGCCACAACATGGCTGCATCCAGTCCTCTCAGCCCGGGGGGTGGGTGCAGCTGTTGAGAGCAGTGTGAGTGGCCTGGCAACGAGGCAAGCGTTCTGCGCCCGGCCACGGGTGGGCCTCTGGGTCGCAGAGAGCCTCTGGGCAGTGGGTGCAGAGTGGCCAGGCCCTGCAGAGAGCTACTGGCGCACAGATTCGTGCGCAGAGCTACCAGTATATTATACAGAGTTTAAAGAAACACCATGTTGCCCTAGCCAGTTTGGTTTAGTGGACACAACGTTGGCTTGTGGACTGAAAGGTCCTGGGTTCGATTCCAGTCAAGGGCATATGCCCAGATTGCAGGCTCAGTCCCCAGGAGGGGGTGTGCAAAGAGGTAGCCGATCAATGATTCTCTCTCATCATTGATGTTTCTCTCTATGAAATCAATAAAAAATATATATGTATATTTAAAAAGATAAAAACCAAGAAGCACTTAAAAAAAGAAAAGAAAAGAAAAACCATGTAACCACCACCCAGATTATAGCACATTACACTTGGAAGCCCTTGTGGTATCCCTTCTCCATTGCATCTCCTTTGCTACCTTGACTTTTGTGATAACCATTCCCTTAGTTTTAGTCATAGTTTTAGCATTCATATATGTAATTTCAAGTAATATATGGTTTGGTTTTGCTATTTTAAACTTTATTTATAAATAAAACATTTGCCGGGCCTGCGTGGCTCAGTTAGTTGAGCATTGTCCTGTGCACCAAAAGGTTGCCAGCTCAATTCCCGGTCAGGACACATACCTTGGCTGTGGGTTTGGTCCCTGGTTGGGAGCATGTATGGAAGGCAACCAGTTGAGTTTCTCTTTCACATCAATGTTTTTCTCTCCTCTCTCTCCTCTCCTTTCTCTAAGCATGTCCTCAGGTGAGGATTCAAAAACAAACAAAACTGAGGGACCCCACCGGTGCACGATCTGGGGCCAGGGAGGGACTGGGAGGTTGGTCAGTCGAGGAGGGGCCACGGGAGGGCTCCAGGGCGTGTCCGGCCTGTCTCGCTCAGTCCCAATGGGCCAGACCCCAGCAGCAAGCTAACCTACTGGTCAGAGCACCTGTCCCCTGATGGTCATAGCGACTGGTCGACCGGTCAACTGTCTGCCCCCAATGGTCAGTGCACATCATAGTGAGCAGTTGAGTGGCCTTAGCATATCATTAGCATATTACACTTCGATTGTTTGAACAGCCAACTGGACGACTGGACACTTAGCATATTAGGCTTTTATTATATAGGATTTTATATACCTTTGATGGTCATTGCAGTTGTTCCTAGATTTTTTTTATAAAATAAATTCATGTTCCCATGACTACAAATGAGGAAGAGCACCCTTTCACATGTTTATTGGCCATTTTTGCTTCCTCTTTATGAAATGCCTAATTGTGGGGTATCTTCCCCTTCAGATCCAAGCTCTACTCTTCTCCTGCTCTGAGTCCTTGAAAGCTCAACTGTATTGGTCACTCAAGAAGACTCCAGTACCCTCAGGCTTCTGTTTTGGTTTGCCCTAAGGGAGACCCCCACTGGAGATAAGAGTCAGAAAAGAGGTGGGGTGGGGATGCCTTAGCTCTCTGTGCTGGGTGACTGACACTATGCAGGTTGGCTGACACTCTCCTCTAAGGGACCCAACTCCTGCCAGGCAGCTCTTTTGATCTAATTGTTCTCTTCCTTTGCCCCTTCAGGCCTTTCAGAAAGCATACACTACTCTCACGGTCATGAACATATTCTTCTGTATCTTCTAAAAGCTTTATAGTTTTACATTTGATATTTAAGTTTAAAAATCTACCTGGAATTGATTTTATGCATGATAAGGCAGAGGGTTCAATTTAACTTTCCCCCATAAAACTATCATTAAGTCACCGCAGGCCCATTTGGTGAAAAGACTATTCATTCCCCACTGTTCTGTGGTGTTCCCTTTGCCATATATAAAGTGAACATGTATAAGTTTGTTTCTATGCTCACTATTCTGTCCTACTGGTATATTTGTCTAGCCCCCCACCAACACTCCCAATGTCTTAATTGCTATAGCTTTAGAATAAGTTTTAATCTCTCAAGGGCAAGTTCTTTTTTAAGGCTATTCTTGACCCTTGGCATTTCTATATTAATATTTATAATCAGCTTATCAAAATCCAGAAGAAATTCTGCTGGGATTTTTTATTGCGATTGTACTATATCTAAAGATTATCTTGGGAAGAATTGATAGCAGGCTTATTTATTCCAAATAGAAGAGAATGCTTGTGACTTTCACCATTAAGTATAATGTTAGCTAGAAGATTGTTTTTGTTTTTTTAATCCTCACCCGAGGATATTTTTCCATTGATTTTTTTTTTAAGAGTGGAAGAGAGAGGGAAAGACAGAGAGAAATATTGGTTGCCGCCTGCACGAACCTCGACCAGGGCTCTGACCAGGCTCCCCCGTGCTGCTCCCCGCCTCCCTACCAGGGCCTAGGCCAGGGAGGGGCCTGCAACCAATGTATGTGTCCTTTACTGGAACAGAACTCGGGACCCTTCAGTCTGGAAGTTGATGCTCTATCCACTAAGCCAAAGCGGCTAAGGCTAGAAGATTTTTAGACACCCCTTTCAAGTTAAGGAAATTGCATCTACTCTTAGTTTTCTAATGGCTTTTATCATAACTAGATGTTGAATTTTATCAAATGCTTTTGTGTATCTATCAGGGTGGTATTTTCCACCTTTAATCTGTTAATGTAGTAGATCTCATTAGTTCATTATTGCCATAATTCATGTGAAATCATACATATATTAGCTTTTTATTTAATCAAATATTAACCAAAATAATTAATAAGAATACAAGTTATATGAAACTTACTTTTAGTAAACAAGAAGAAGAATATAGTGCAATGGGAAGAAGAATGACTACAAAGACAGGGGTAAAAAAAAATTAAAGCCTGTAAGTACTGGATTGGGCAAAGCTCCTAACTTCTCTGGATTCCACAACTTTAAGTTGGGGGGGGAAATAATACAGCTATACTTCCCCAATAAGTATAACTATAAAATAAAGTAATATATAGGAAGTAAGTTTAAGAAACTTTAAAAATTAACACATTTAAGTCTCCATATATTATTTTGATAGATTAGGAAGATAGATTAGGTTGAACAATATGAAAATGCTGATTATTCATCCATTTTTGACCCACACAAATGGCAAGTTCACATGGTTTGATCTAAGAGAATTATTTTTAGAAATTAAAGTTTAAAGTCTTCCCTTACCACTTCAAGAGCTCCTTCCCCTTACTAATTTCTTAACTGAGTAATCCTCTTTAGTTCAAGACCATACATAGCATATGGTGGCTACAGTAAGAAGAGTGGGAAACATTACAGGATACTAAGCTCTTGCACTTGGTCATGTAGCCCCACCGACAGCCTACCATTTCCACACCAAAGCAAATATAGAATTTGAGAGCTTAGTCACTATGATGCTAAAAATGTGATTTTTAAAACCTTAATAATGCCCTTTTAATTTTAAAATACTATGAAACAATGTTTCATTGGATTCATGGCACTGCAAAGGAAACATTACAGAATTATTTCTTATAACTCTTCCCCACAGTAATAGTACCTGGCCAGCTCATCTAAAATTTTATTCCTCATGTTGTTGTTGCAGCAAGTACTCTGATCAATAATATCAATAGTCAAAGGAGGCCATTTGTTCTGCTGAAGTGAAGAATAACTATTCTGGGTTTGAAATTCTCCAATCCACGAGATAATGCTTAGCCAATCATGGCGAGCTGTGAGATATCTCCAGAGGGCTTCAGGGGAATATGACTTATATTCTACATTAAGAACAAAATACATTTTAAAATAGCAATGAGTTATGATTATTGACACAAAACTCAACACTAATCAACTGTGTAAATATGACAATCTGGACAAATATTTATATGTGAATATTCAGGCCCTTCTACTATTTTCCTCTTTTATGTTGCTGTTCATTTTATAATCAATATTCAGCTGGAGGAAGAGCAAAATGTTGCTTATTAGTACAGTTGTTAAATAAAACTTGGGAATTAGCTGTCTGTTTCAATTTATCTTTTCAGGTCTCTTTCCCCCTTTTCTTTTTCTTAACATAAATGAAAACTTTGGCTATAATAATAAACATGAATTTGACACTCTCTGAATTACCACTGTTTACCATTGTTAGTTATTCCCTGGAACCTCAATTGATATAGATCTTTAGTTTACACAAGAAGAAACTCAAAGACTATTGGGAAAAATAAAGAATGTCTCTTTGAGGCAGACAAGAGAACTCAGCCTTGAAGTCTCAATTTACTGAAACATACAACTTTTTTCTTTCATTATAACAAGTCCCTTACAGAAACCTTGAGATAAGAAGTCTTAATCACTTGCATTTTAAAGCAACTGAGTATTTTCCCCCCACAGGAATTCTAAAATGGAGAGACACCAAAATATACTACAGCTTAATTTAATACTCATTCACTATGTTCAGGTTTCACGCTTCTCACACTTGCCTTCTGAATTTATCCTGGGAAGAAGGATAGATTCTTGTGTTAGTTGATTCCACCACTGAGCCCAATTTAATGCAATTCTGTGTTTATTAAATTTATCTTTATGATCATATTTCAGGAATGAGTCCAAAACAGACTTGTGCTTGAAAAAATCTTGTTCCTTTATCCAATACCTAAAAGAGTGATATAATTTTTTTTTTTTAATTTTGAAGGAAAAAGCATCATTTCTTTTTATCTGCTCAAATACTATTCTTCTTTTGGGGAACATATACTTTAATACTCATAATGTTATATTTATTATCTTAAAAATATATATCTGATTTATGTGCATACTGAAAGAACAGGAAATTCCTGAGTCTCTTCTGGACGAGTTTTACCTTCATAGGGAATATAAACTCAGTTCCACAGAAGAAATCTGTGCTCATTAACTATTAAAAACTAAACACTATCTAAAATATTCTTCCCATATTACCAAAAGGTGGCTAATGAGAGTACCTGGGAAAGGACTGGATCTGCATATTTTCTTGCAAATGTTCTGAATAAAACTTCTCAACTTGATGCACGAAGTCTATAGTTCTTTTCTCTTTTTCAGAAAAAGAATTTTTTTCTTTTAAAATTTCAACCTTGAATAAAAAATAATTAAAGCAGTGACCTCACAAAAATCAAGTACATTTGCAAAACAAATGCCATGAAATTATATGCCACTTAAGAATTGTATTTTGAATTTTTGAGGTAATGTATATATTCACACAAATTTTCCTTTACCACAAAGGCAAAATGGTCATTTAAAAAGATAAAGAAGTTGTCTTACTTTTACTTACTGGATATTACAAGTAGTTGAATTTTAAAATAATTTATTTTTAAAAGTCACCACGTTTACTAGAAAATGTAAACTACCAGTACATAGTCTCACCTTTACCTACCAAAAAGTCCCGTATATTTTTATCAGTTGTATAGAAGCATATCTTGAGCAACTGGTCTTTTACATCAAAGCCCTACAATAAACATAGAAAAAACTTAATTTTGTAATGGAGCTATTTTAAATATAAATATATGTGTTATATACAGAAATACTCTGTTCTACACATGTATAAAATTCCACAGCTTTCCTGCTCTTGTGAACATTCACTTTCTACATTTATCATACATATTTACCGCCTCTGCCTAAAGTCCTTAAGCAATTTGCCAGAATAAAGGCAGCACATCGAACAATTTAAGGTAATAACAGGCTACCATTGGACCAAAACTACAGGTATCTGCTATGATGGTTCACTTAAAAACAAAAGTCAATACAAATAACAACTCTTACATAGTTTCACTCCTCTACACTTCCAGAAAGTTGCCATGGGTAAGACCCTGACCATGAAGATTAGGGCCACAACTTTAGTCCAGGAGTCCTACCTCTAGGATTTCTCCTCCTTAAATGAAATAAAACCATGGAGCATGAAGCAAAGATACAGGCTATTAGAAAATTCAAATGGAGGTGTAAGGGGTCACATGCACAAATACAGAATTTCCCCCAACAAATAATAAGATACTGTGCAGGCTTGGACTTGTGTGAAGCCTTTGACGAAAAACACTGCCTACTTCTAACCAAAGTGCTAAGTCTAACAGAGCAAATGATGAAAACTTGAATCAAAAATATCTGCAAGAGCCCGGCTGGTGTTGTTCAGTGGTTGAGCATCGACCTATGAACCAGGAGGTCATAGTTCCATTCCCAGTCAGGGCACATGCCCAGTTGCAGGCTTCATCCCCAGTATGGGGTGTGCAGGAGGCAGCCAATCAATGATTCTCTCTCATCACTGATGTTTCTATCTCTCCCTCTTCCTTCCTCTCTGATGTCAATAAAAATATATTTTAAAAATATATATCCTCAAGAAAGTTCTCAGTACCCAAAAAACATTTTAATATTACTGTCATTGTTTCCTAGTAAAAGCTACACAAATTTTTTAGTCAGTGATACAACTATGAATACAAATCAATTCGGCAACCCAGCGCTGACTGAAGGACTGATTTCTGGTTGGTCAAGCCTCCGGTCGTTGTGGATGTGATGGACCTGGGGTTTTTATATATTAGGATGTAGTTCCATTGCAACTATGAGATAAATGACACACTGGCTGGAATCAAGTCTGATTTCCCAATGACCAGAGCAGTCATAAATAAATTCTTATATCAACCAGAAACGATATTAAGTACATAGAGATCTTCTCTTACTTTAGGGACTTTAAGATCAGACAAACAGATTATGCACTCACCATATTCTTTAAAAGTTCAGAGGCTTCCTTTACATTGTTCTTTTTCAAATTGTCAAAGACCAAATCGAGGCCTATTTTAATCAGCTCTTCGAGTCTTTGAGCAGAGTGACTATTAATCCTGAAGAAAGTTTGTGCCTCTGGTATTTTGTTGTTTAAAATGGCATTGGCAATAACTTCCTAGGAAAAGGTGGGGGGAAATATGCCTTTTAAGTTCCATTTTATGATTATCAACATGACTTACACATTTATTGAGGACCCACCTACTACAGGACTTTTACTGAAAATCTACTACTACATTTGGGTCTTTGCACAGAGGATATAAAGTTGATTGAAACACAGACCCTGTCCAGGAGCTTTTAGACTTGTGGAAGACACACAAATGAAGTGCTGATTATAGTTCTGTATGATAAAGGAGAGGATACAGGTGTCACCCAGGGTCCTAGAGAGTAGGGTTCAGAAGAGGAGCATCTAAATAAGAGAAAAGAGAACAAGAGTTCCAAAAAGAGGGAAAATTATGTGCAGAGATATAAAGGCAAGAAACAGCATCAAGTCTTCAGGGAACTCCAAATTAAACAGGGAGGGAGGGAAGCTGGGGCGAGTAGCAGATAAGACTTGAAAGAAAAGCAGAGGTTCCATCATGAAGCACATTGTGTGTGAGAGATGGATTTTATCCTGAAACTCATATGGAACACTGAAGGATCTTAAAAGGGTGAGATGGTATAATCACATATTAATACACATATATGTATATATGTATATTAGGAAGAATATTTGGACAGCAATGTGTAGAATGGACTGGAAGGGATTTAAGCTCAAAATAGTAAGGCATTAGGTTACTGCAATAATATAAGTAAGAAGAAATCAAGTATAAATTGAAGGCCTAAATCCAAGAGAGAATAGAAAGGAAGTATTTTTAACCAGGGGCTTTTGAGGGGTGTGTAAATCCCATTAAGTCATGTGCAAAATTGTGTGTATATGCACAAGCATACATAACATGTATGTTTTTGGAGTCAGAGTTCAAGTAGTTAAAGTAGACTAACCTCCCTCGAAATTAAAAACCAGTAATTTTGAGTAAAAAGAGCAGAGGACCATGGATTGAGCCTTGGAAGACATTAAAGGGGGTTGCAGAGTGGGGAAGAGAAGGTGAAACATGCAAAGGAGACTGGAAAAGAGAAGCCAAATAAAGTAGAAAAAAATTAAGTAATTTTTGGTTAGAGAATAAATGAGATACAGAAAATGCAGTTACACTAGGTACTTTACTTCCCTATGTCTCCACCCCAAGAATAGCAATCCTTTGAACCTGGCAGCCTTTCAACCTTATCCCTTTCACTCCCTATTGATACTGATCAGCTGGGATAAGTTAATTTGGCCTTTGTCCTTCCAATGCCAATACTCTCCATGTGGGTGGAGGGATTCTTTCAGTCCTAGTCTAGTACAGTTTGGTTGTGTTAACCTCTATTATAAAAAGAAAGGCAAGCAAATGAGCACAGAAAATTTAACTGGCAAAATACCTTAACTAGAATCTGGGATAGGACTCAAATCAAGTATGCTTCCGGGTGATAATGTCATAAAATAAGTTTCCTAAGACTGAATCACCAGCAGCAATTCAATTATCAGGTAGAATGCCTAAGTCCAAATGTCAGGCCCTTGCCCAGCCAGTGTGGCTCAGTGGTTGCGTGTCAACCTATGAACCAGGAGATCACAGTTCCATTCCCAGTCAGGTTTCGAGCTTGATCCCCAGTAGGCGTGTGCAGGAGGCAGCCAATCAATGATTCTCTCTCATCATTGATGTTTCTATCTCTCTCTTTCCCTCTCTTCCTCTCTGAAATCAATAAAAATATATTTAAAAAAAACAAACAAAAGTCCAGCAGGCTAGAGCAGAGAGAGGAGAGAAGGGTTTCTTTGGGGTGACAGGGAGTCCATAACTAGTCCCAGCTAAAAGCAGTGCCTGCCTCCCTGATTCCACACTGGATCACCAGATTCCCCACAATTCTCCCTACTTTTTACACAAATGCACTTAGATGACATTTGTAAGAATGGGTGGGAGGGTCCCCTGGGGATAAGGGAGGAAAACAAGCCCCTTTGAGCATAGTCTTAATGGATGGATGGAGCGCACAGGACAGTTTGGAGACAGTTTACCACAGGAAATGTGCAGAATGGGAATGGGGGAGGATGAGTACCCTAGAGACACTATAGTAAAAAGGTCAGGTCTCTGCCCTAGCCTATTTGGCTTAGTGGAGAGAGCATCGGCCCTCGAACTGAAGGTGCTGGGTTCGAGTCCAGTCAAGGGCACATACCTCAGTTGCAGGCTTGATGCCAACCCTGGCTGTGGTGCCTGTGGGAGGCAACCAATCGATGTCTTTCTCACCACAATGTTTCTCTCTCTCTCTCTGCCTCTCCCCCTCCCTTCTATTCTCTCTAAAAATCAATGGAGAAATATCCTTAGGCGAGGGTTAAAAACAAACAAATAGCGGGTTAAAAACAAACAAATAGCTCTAGCTGGTTTGGCTCAGTGGTAAGATAATTTGGCCTGAGAACTGAAGGGTCCTGGGTTCAATTCCAGTCAAGGGCACATGCCCACGTTGCAGGCCTGATCCCCAGAAGGGGGTGTGCAGGAGACAGCTTATCAATGATTCTCTCTCATCATTGATGTTTCTATCTCTCTCTCCCTCTCCTTTTCTCTCTGGAATCAATAAAAATATATTTAAAAACAAACAAACAAAACCCACAAAATAAATAAATAAATAATACATATAAAAAACAAAGTAAGACTTAATGGCCCTAGCCATTCTGGGAGTGTTGCTCATGGGTTTGGGGTTGGGTGTTTGTCACTGGAGCCAAGTAGGCAGATGTGGCACCAAGAGGGAGCCTATCTGTATTCTGAATTAAATAAACAAAGCCTGTAAATATAAATTTGAAGTTGTGCCCAGAGATTTCTAAATCTACAAAACCTAAAGCCCTTGCCAAAGTTTCTAAGTCACAGTGTAGAGTCTAACTTCTGTTTCCTCTATTGTTTTCTAAGATCCTATGAATCTGGCAAATAAAAGAAGTGATAATTACTCATATTTACCTCAATGCTGAGTTTCTCCCATATAATGCTCTCCTGTACTTTGGGGACATTTTCATTTACATCATATTCATCTACAGCATCTGTTAGCTTCCAAGGAAACTTTATCATGAAGGTCCTAAGTTCATTAATGTAGCTGGTCAAAATGTTCACTCCTTTCTGTAGATGTTCATCTAACTCTACGGAAAACACCAACATAACAATTTCATACACACAAAAAAATTTGTGTGTGTATATAGAGAGAATATATCACTGTGATAAATTTTAGAAAGAATTTTAGAAAATGTCAAAATTCAAACTCAGTGTTTTTAAAATTTCAAACAAAAAAATCTGAGTTTTTTCCTATTTACAATTAGCTCTGTGATTTAATATAACCCTTCTCACAATGATTAGTCCTTTCTGCCAACTTTCCTACTGTTAGAGCCCATATTATTCACTCAGTTACACATTGATTTTACCCAACTTTAGTAAATGACACTCCATTGGCTTACGTGCTCTTATGCAATGTGCCCACTTATATCTCTGTTCTAACACAGGAATAGGAGAATTGCACTCTTCCCTGCTGCTATTCTTACCTTCACTGTGAATAAAAATCTCTTTTATTTGCTTGTTAAGGAAGGACAGTGTAAGATTAAGTAATTGTTCTGAAAAGTTTTTGCTTTGGGTTTCAGAATTACTTTCTCTAATTGCTGAGCAAAGTAAATCCAATGCTGGTGTCAGTTCTTCCACATCTGAGAAAGAATGAAAGAAATTAATTAACATGGAGAACACCAGGATATTCCCAATAAAAATAACATATCCAAAAATACCATATTGCAATATTTTAAAACATAAGACTAGGACTGCCCAGCCAGTGTTGCTCAGTGGTTGAGCATCGACCTATGAACCAGGAGGTCACAGTTCAATTTCGAGTCAGGGCACATGCCCCGTTTGTGGGCTCAATCCCCAGTAAGGGTCATGCAGGAGGCAGTCGATCAGTGATTCTCATCATTGATGTTTCTATCTCTCTCTCCCTCTCCCTTCCTCTTTGAAATCAATAAAAATATATTTAAAAGAAAAACAAGGACTAATGTTTAATTCTCAAAAAAAGCTCACAAAACTTTCACAAATTTTACTATCTGCAAACTTTAGTGATTCTACTTACTACTAGTCATTATTTACTAGTACTGCATACAATAACTATCATTTTGCCACCTACTGTGTCTTAAGTTTTATAAATGCTATGTCATTTATTCCTTTCAACAACTTAAGTGTTATGGCTCCATTTCCATAGATGAGGAGACGAAGGTTCAGAGAGAATAAATAACGTGTCCAAGCTAATTTGGAAAGTAAGTAGCAGAGTCAAAATTTGAACTTAAGCTTGTCTGATTCCAAAACCATTACCTTAACATGCAGGTGAAAGCAAGAAATATAGCACCTGAATCTCCAATTTGTCAGCTGCAGGCCCTAGTACAGTGATTCCTATTTATCTCAGCATCAGCACTAGGACTGTATCTGTGTGAGTGACAAGGATGGGAAACATGGATTTCCTCTGGGAGAGCAGATAAAGCTATTCCCACGCTCCTTATTTCCAGACTCATCCTCCTATCTTTTGGGGCAGAGCAATGCAGGTGACAGTGAATTGATGAGAAATCACGGACCACCAAAAAGCAGTAGTGTATAACAACCATATAATCACTGGTGGTCCATGCCACTCATCTTCCTTAATCCCATGTGCCATGACTGCGAGGCTATCATGGCAAGAATTATTATTGGCAACACAGCCACAGCCCAATTATTGGACTAATACAACATGATAGTATTTTTATGTATTAATCCTGTAAACCAAAAGTATAAATAAATGTTATAGGCTGTTTGAACCCAAGGATGTTTCCTAAGCATGGACATTTTTAAAAAAATACGTTTTTATTGATTTTAGAGAGAAAAGAAGGGAGGAGAGAGAAAGGGAAATATTGATGCGAAGAAAGAAACATCGATTGGTTGCCTCCTGCACACCCCCTACTGGGGATCAAGTCCACAACACAGGCATGTGCCCTAATCAGAAATTGAACCAGTGTCATGTTGGTACATGGGACAATACTCAACCAACTGAGCCACATCAGCCAGGGCAGTTTGAAAATTTTTGATAGGATCAAATGTCAAGGACTATTTGGCATGAACCAACATGCTCATGGAGGTTTATGACAGGACCAAATTTCAAGGACCTTTGGACTTGGACCAAATGTCTCTGTGGATATTTTGGACAAAACCAAATGTTCACTAATCCCATAAATAATTAGCATATCAGTTATTAACAAGAAAGATGTCTATAATATGTTATAAAGTAAAAAAATTATCTATATATATAAAAGCCTAAGCAACCGAATGACTGAACGACCGGTTGCTATGACGCACACTGACACTAGGGGGCAGATGCTCAATGCAGGAGCTGCCCCCAGTGGTCAGTGTGCTCCCACAGCAGGAGTGCCAGACACCGGGCTCACAGCTAGTGAGTGCAGCTGCAGCAGTGTGAGCCTCTCCCGCCTCTGCGGCTACAGTACCAAGCAGTGGCAGAGGCAGGCGTAGTGGGGCCAGGATGAGCGGGAGTGGTGCAGCGCACAGCCTGGGCTCCGGCTCCTCCCTGGCTGCCTGTAACTTCTCACACTACTACATCTCCCAAGGGTCCCAGACTGCGAGAGGGCGCAGGCCAGGCTGAGGGACCCCACCAGTGCATGAATCCATGCACCGGGCCTCTAGTAAGATTATAAAGCTTATGTATGGGGGAAACATACTTTATTACCCTATGCCTCTGAGGATAGGATATGTATGGCTACCTGGCCCAAGAATAAAAGCTAGCTTTCTGTTTATTAAAAAGGAAAGCCCAAATCTTGAAAAGTATTGGTAATACAGCAGATGAGTCAGGCTGAAAATTCTTATAACAAGTCCCAATCCATAACTCAGCCGGTTGCACAGTCACTGCACATCTCAGACAGCTGCACTGTCACTGTACATCTCAGACAGCTCCGCACTGTCACTGCACATCTCAGACAGCTGCACTGTCACTGTACATCTCAGACAGCTCCGCACTGTCACTGCACATCTCAGACAGCTCTGCACTGTCACTGCACATCTCAGACAGCTCTGCACTGTCACTGCACATCTCAGACAGCTGCACTGTCACTGTACATCTCAGATAGCTGCACTGTCACTGTACATCTCAGACAGCTGCACTGTCACTGTACATCTCAGACAGCTCCGCACTGTCACTGCACATCTCAGACAGCTGCACTGTCACTGTACATCTCAGACAGCTCTGCACTGTCACTGCACATCTCAGACAGCTGCACTGTCACTGTACATCTCAGATAGCTGCACAGTCACTGTACATCTCAGACAGCTCTGCACTGTCACTGCACATCTCAGACAGCTGCACTGTCACTGTACATCTCAGACAGCTGCACTGTCACTGCACATCTCAGACAGCTGCACAGTCACTGTACATCTCAGACAGCTCTGCACTGTCCCTGCACATCTCAGACAGCCCTGCACTGTCACTGTACATCTCAGACAGCTCTGCACTGTCACTGTACATCTCAGACAGCTCTGCACAGTCACTGCACATCCCAGACAGCTGCACAGTCACTATACATCTCACACAGCTCTGCACTGTCACTGTATATCCCAGACAGCTCTGCACTCTCACCGTACATCCCAGACAGCTCTGCACTCTCACTGTACATCAGACAGTTGCAAGAGCACACAATTTTGCAAATAAATTTTATTCTATTTTGTATAAAAACCTCTTGAATTTGAAAGAGCATCTCTTCCTTGCAGACTAAAAACATAAAACAAGTACAGGACATGAACAGTAAACACCCCACTTAGAATGAGTACATTTATATGTTCTCACAACTCAACTTTCCACCAAGTAAATGAAATCTCATGACTGAGTCTTGGTAAATAAATAAGTCATCAGAAAATACAATGATAGAGAGAAACCAAGATGGCGGCATAGGTAAACACCTAAACTGCTGCCTCACACAACAATTTCAAAACTACAACTAAAAGACAAAACAGACATCATCCAGAACCACAGGAAGGCTGGCTGAGTGGAAATTCTACAACTAGAAGGAAAGGGAAAAGCACACTGAGACTCAGAGGAGCTGCAGAAGGCAGAGGTACGGAGGCACGCGTGTGGAGAGGGCTGGCAACTGAGTACGTGGCTGGCTTTCTCAATCGGGAGGGAGACAAAAGCTCCTGAATGCTCTGAACTCCAGTTCCGGCCGAGACTCTGGGGACCCAAACTCATTCTGGGAGAAACTGGACTGTCAGGAAAGAGAAAAGCACACTGAGACTCAGAGGAACTGCGGAAGGCAGAGGTATGGAGGCACGCACACGAAGAGGGCTGGCAACTGAGTACGTGGCTGGCTTTCTCAATCAGGAGGGAGACAAAAGCTCCTGACTGCTCTGAACTCCAGTTCCAGGCAAGACTCTGGGGAGCCAGACTCATTTGGGGAGAAACTGGACTGTCTGGCAGTGGGCAAAACTTGAGGTCGGCTTTCTCTCAGAGGTGCTTGCAGCGATTACCGAGGGACACTGAGACCCGGGGGGGCCTCTTAGGGCAGGGCTGATGGGAAGCCATTGCTGTCTGTTCTGCCCTGAGACTCCGCCCCATCCAAGCTGAGCACAGAAGGCTTTTGCAAGTCTTGTCTCATAAGGCTGTCTCCAGCACAGAAGTTCTCCCAACAGAGACACAACTGATACTCACAGCCAGTTGGCCTGGAGGTCAATTCCGCCCAGTGATACCAACAATAATCAAGGCTTAACTACAACAAGACTGTGCACATAGCCCACAAAGGGGTGCACCGAGAGTGTCCACCTCAGGTAACTGGGGAGGCTGAGCCAGTGGGCCCTATAGGACACCTAGCACACAAAGTCATGCTATAAACTCAGGGAAGCAGCCAAAATGCGGAGACAAAGAAACAGGGCACAAATGAAAGAAATGGAGGAAAGCAAACTACTGGATATAGAGTTCAAAACCATGGTTATAAGGTCTTTCAAAATTTTCTAGAAAAGGCCGATAAATTTAGCAAGACCCTTGAAGATATGAAAAAGGACCAACTAGAAATTAAGCATACACTGACTGAAATAAAAAATAATATACAGAAATCCAACAGCAGACCAGAGGATCCCAAGAATCAAGTCAAAGATTTGAAATACAAAGAAGCAAAAAAACACCCAACCGGAAAAGAAAAAAGAATCCAAAAATATGAAGATAGTGTAAGGAGCCTCTGGGACAACTTCAAGCGTACCAACATCCAAATTATGGGGGTGCCAGAAGAAGAGAGAGAGCAAGATACTGAAAACCTATTTGAAGAAATAATGACTGAAAACTTCCCCCACCTGGTGAAAGAAATAGACTTACAAGTCCAGGAAGCACACAGAACCCCATACAAAAGGAATCCAAAGAGGACCACACCAAGACACATCATAATTAAAAGGCCAAGAGCAAAAGAAAAAGAGAGAATATTAAAAGCAGCAAGAGAAAAACAGTTTCCTACAAGGGAGTACCCATACGATTGTCAGCTGACTTCTCAACAGAAATTATGCACGCCAGACGGGAGTGGCAAGAAATCTACAAAGTGATGAATAGCAAGAACCTACAACCAAGATTACTCTACCCAGCAAAGCTATCATTCAGAATTGAAGGTCAGATAAAAAGCTTCACAGATAAGAAAAAGCTAAAGGAGTTCATCACACAAAACCAGTATTATATGAAATGCTGAAAGGTATTCTTTAAGAAGAGGAAGAAGAAGAAAAAGGTAAAGATAAAAATTATGAACAACCAATACATATCTATCAACAAGTGAATTTAAAAATCAAGTTAATAAAAAATCTGATGAAGAGAATAAACTGCTGAATATAATAGAATCAGGGGCATAGAAAGGGAGTGGACTGACAATTCTCAGGGGGGAATAGGGTGTGGGGAGTACGGGAAGAGACTGGAGTAAAAGCGTACACCTATGGATGAGGACAGTGGGTGGGGGTAAGGGCAGAGGGTGGGGTTGGAACTGGGTGTAGGGGAGCTATGGGGGGGAAAAAAGAGGAACAATTGTAATAATCTGAACAATAAAGATTTATTAAATAAAAAAAAAGAAAGAAAATACAATGATAATTTGAAAGTGATTAAAAAGATAAACTGAGCCCTGGCCGGTGTGCTCAGTGGTCAAAGCATCAGCTGGTGCACTGAAGGGTCATAGGTTTGATTCCTGGTTAAGGGCACACACCTGGGTTGCAAGTTCGATCCCTAGCCCCAATTAGGGCACCTGCAGGAGGCAACTAATCAATGTGTCTCTCTCACATCGATGTGTCTTTCTCCCTCCCTCCTCCCCACATTTACTCTAAAAAATATCAATGAAAAAAATATCCTTGGGTAAGGATTAACAACAACAAAAAGATAAAATACTAAACACAAATGTAGACATCTTTCTTTTACTTACTTCTTAAATATAATTGTGATGGAAAGTGATCAAACTGATCAGGTACAGAAGATTTTGGGGATGGATTAAAAAGACTTTCCTTGCTCTTCAAAAAGAATTCTACTGTGTCCAGCTGACGATTTTCTATTCCGGCCTGAAATGGGAGAAAAATCAGAAAACAATTATTATAGGAAAAAAGTCAGGAAAAAAATATTTTTAAACTTCAGAACTTAAATGTGCTGAGACTGAAGACACAAACCTATCTTTATCTTGCTCCAGGAGCACCTGGGTTCTAGTGAGGATTCTGACAATAACTAATTCCACAATCTGGGGCAAGTGTCTGTAACCTTTCTGAACATTAGTTTCTGCTTCAGCAGAAACAGAAGGTTAGATGAAAACACCTTTTCAGCTCTTACTGTTCTGTAATTTTAAAACAATTCAATGCTAGGTACTTGTGGATCATCCTTACAATTATGTTATAGTCTATTTAAATTAACATGTTAAAGCAGTGTGATACAAAGTTAACTGAAAAGCAGGCTAAAAAAAGACTACCATTTCTGACTAGGTATCTTGAGGAACCTCTCCATAGAGAATATTTAGAAATCACAGATGTAAAGAAATGTTTGTGTGTGAATCTTTAAATGTTCAGTTGAACAAGAAAGGAAGTGAGAAAAATTCTCATTGGATAAAAGCAAGTTTTCCTTTCCCCCTATTACTCAAACTTTCTACAATGATTATTTTGCTATATAAAAGTAAATTTTTCAACATAAGGTCTGGAACTTGAAAAAGCATTAAGTTGGATTCTTCCTTTAAGTTGGATTTCTTCCTTATACCATATACAAAAATTAATCAAAATGCATCATAGACCTAAAATGTAAGAGCTAAAACTATAAAACTCATAAGAGTAAATCTCAGATTAGGCAATGGTTTCTTAGATATAACACCAAAAGTACAAGTGACCAAAAAAATTTTTTTGGCCATCAAAATTAAATAAAAACTTGTGTTTCAAAAAACACCATCGAGAAGATGATAAGACAATACACAGAATGGGAGAAAATATTTACAAATCTTACATCTCATAAAGGTCTAGAATCCAGGATATACAAAGAACACTTAGAGCCCTAGCCGGTTTGGCTCAGTGGATAGAGAGCGTCAGCCTGGGGACTGAAGGGTCCCAGGTTTGATTCCGGTCAAGGGCATGTACCTTGGTTGCAGGCACATCCCCAGTGAGGGGGGGGGTGCAGGAGGCAGCTGATCGATGCTTCTCTCTCATCGATGTTTCTACCTCTCTATCCCTCTCCCTTCCTCTCTGTAAAAACTCAATAAAATAGATATTAAAGAAAAGAACTCTTAGAGCCCTAGCCTGTTTGGCTCAGTGGCTAGAGCATCGGCCTGTGGACTGAAGGCCTGTGGAAACAACTCAAATATCTATCAAATGATGAATGGACAAACAAATGTGATATATTCGTATAATGAAGCATTATTCAGCCATAAAAAAGAATGGAGTACTGAAACCTACAACCTCATGGATGAACCCTGAAAACATGCTAAGTGAAAAAATCCACTTATATGAAATGTCCAGAAAAAGCAAATCCAGAGACAGAAAGTAGGTTCATGTTTGGGACGTAGGGTCCTCAAGGAATAGGAAGTGACTGCTAATAGGCACAGAGTTTCTTTTTGGAGTAATGAATATGTTCTGGCTGCACAACTCTGAATATATTAAAAACCACTGAATTGTAGATGGATGAATTTTATGGTATTTAAATTATACCTCAATAAAGCTGTCATTAAAAAGACAAACTGGCACAGAACATTAACTTTTACTTTTTATCCTTTCAGGGCCTGTGTGGTATAGTAGAAAGTGCCCTGACTTTGATTCTAGCTCCTATCTTTATTAGTATGGCTATGGGCCACTCACTCAACCATTCTGAGCCTTAGGATTTTCATTCATAAAATGAAATGAATGAAAACTACTCAACCCATCTCATGTGGTTAATTTTAGGACAAAATTAGATAGTACATATAAAAAGAGTGTTTGTGAACTAAAATCTACACTAATAAAAGAGAAATATGCAAACTGACCATCACTTTGCAACACCTACCAGCCAATCAGGAGTTGAGTATGCAAATCAACCCAACAAAGCTGGCAGCGGCCCCACCCCTCAGCACACCTCTGAATGTGGGCAGCACACCTGCAGGCGTGGAGCAGCCAGGCAGGGCTGGACACCTGCTATGCGGGGAGGGCAGGGGCAGGGGCAGAGGGAACTACAGGAGCGGCACTCCAGATGGAGTGAAGACTGAAGGCTCCAGCCGGAGCGAAGACAGAAGGCGGTGGCCAGAGCAAAGGCCTGGGTCCCAGGTGTGGGAGGAAAACCGGTGCCAGCAGCCAAGGAAAGAAAGGCCTATTGCACGAATCTTCGTGCAACGGGCCTCTAGTATGCTATAAAAACTCAGGTGATGTTTCTATAGCTGGATTGTAATAGTAGAACTACCAGGTAGGAATAAAAGATTATGCCTATTCAAGCTTTCCATAGCTTGCTTCCAGTTTGTTTAGTCTCATTAGCTTATTGTTGCTTCTATTTCTTGTACCTTTTGTTTCCTTAAGTAGTGTTTATTATAATCTTATTATCTTTTAAAGCCAAAAAGTGTACACTACTAAGCAGAATTAGGGTAATGAAATAATCAGAACTAAGCGAACAGATGGATAAAGACTATAGTTTTTTGTTTGTTTTTTGCTCCTAGGTTAAGTGAATTCTCCCAAATCTTCAGTCATGTAAGAGTATATGATAAAATATAAAGTACTACAGACATTTAATTGTTACCTCTAGTGCATGTATGGGGATTGAGCACCTGCCCCAATCGTTGAGATGGCAGAGAGTGTCCACAGTGCTGGCACTTCCATGGATCATTAGTCTATTTAAAAACTCCTCTTGGGTCAAACCAAACAAAATCAGAGAGAGTCCATTTTCTACATGAAAAATAAAAGTTAGCTTTAATAAATTAGTAGGACTTAGGCTTTAGGATTATGGCAAGAATTAATTTCTAATTATCCAACACTTCAGAACTAATTATAAATATATTTATTGGACACAAAGTACTATTATGACTTTAATTAATTCATCATGATTTTTCAATGTTGTTAAAGTGTTCTATTTTTAAAACACTGACCAAAAGGCAAATTCTAGTAAGAACAATGCCATGTATATAATAGCACTAAATTTAACTTTTTTACTTAGTATTATCTTGCACCATCAATACCTGGAATCCTTAACTATTTAAAGAGATGTCACATTTCTGGTTTACTAAATAAAACAATAGCATGCTCTTGACACACAGAAATATATGATTACCAAAAGTGGGGTACTGAAGACACACATGGTTAGTTCAATCATAATATTCAACATTTTTGTAGGAGATTATGGCATAAGTGCTGAATGAATGTGTGTCTGAAATATCAAACTCAAATGCCTACAGGGGCCAAGCAGGTGGTGAGAGATGTGCAAAAGAAAGCTAACCAGAAAGAAAATGGCTCATCTAAGAGCTGAAACTCAGCTACAAGCTATAAATTACTCTGCAGTAATGCAGGTCCAGTGTTGCCAGATCTTATAAATTGTCAGGAACAGCTGAAAATCCAGATTTTGTGTGAAATCCTCTAATTTTACATGTTTATAATAAATAAAATCTTTCTAACAAGTGTAGATAGTACAAGCCAACAAAATAAATCTGCAGTTCATACATGATCCAGGAGCAGACAGCTTGCAACCTGTGCTTGTATGAACCTGTCAAGTGAAGACTCCCCAGATAAAAACAAACCTTTATTACTCTTAGACTTTTTCTTACTATCTTAGCATTTAGCTAAGAAATCATATAGAAAACCTTTCCAAGAGTAACACCAAATTTCCACTGTGAAAGATTATCACTTAGAGAATAGAGGAGGAACTAAAACCACCAGGGCAGCAGAAGTAAAATACATTAAAACACATCGTCTAAGCAATAGACAACCTGATTCAAGACATTCTCACCTGTCAAAACAAGGCACAGTTGCTGGTCTCCACTATTATCTATAGGAATACACCTTTTGGCAAGGGAAAAGCACTGTATGCCCTCGATCTCCAAATCCCAAAGGACAATGGTACAGCCCATCTTTCCTACTGTCCAAGCAAACAGGGCAGTGAATCCTGTCACAGACAAACATCTAAGCTCAATGGGTTCCTCTTGTTCACTGATGTGCATTATTTTCCATGCTCTTCCTGGATCACTGGTCTTGGCATGACCTTTCTGTGGAAAACTATACTGATTGTGCATTATGTCCTGTGGAATGAAGGCCCAACCTGGCACACTGGTACAATGGTTATTAGATTCAGGGTACTCCAAATGCAATATATTCTGGAACCATGGAGCACAGTGGGAAACCTCCATTGTGGAGCTCTTTATTGTTTCATTCAATGATAATAGCTGGGCTTTCCAAGACCTGTAAAACAGGGTAGAACTCACACCTGTTACAAATGAAAAGCACTAATGAAGTAACACACTGAACAAGGAATAAAGTGCACTTTTTTTTAAAAGTGTCTATTTCTGACAAAAATGAAAATAATAAAGTAAATCCAAAAAGGATTTCTGTACCTATCAACTTGGAAGGAAAACTTGGTCAGTTTCATATTGTAGTCAGAATTCACAGGATCATCTTCATCTATCCCCTTAGCACTTTCAAGAGGAATATCTTCTAGAGTTTTTTCACAAAATAGGTGTCCTGGGTGTTGCCTACATTTTAAAATAATAGGCACAGTCAAAAATGATGATCAAATCCAAAGTTGTTACTACTGCTCCAGCTAAAAATTGGGGGTAGGATGAGGGAGGGTATCACAGAGAAGGGACAGTGTAGACAGTAAGTTTCCCTAAACAGGACTCCTTATCTACATTACTTATAGCAGAATCATAGTCAGCCTTAAGAGTTTACCCTGTTGTAATTATGTATGGTGATGGACGTTAACTACATTTACTATGGTGATCATTTCGATAGACAGATAGATAGAGTCATTATGCTGTACACCTGAAACTAATATGATGTTATATGTCAATTTTATCTGAATTTTAAAAAAGATTATCATCCTTAAGGGCAGTTGGCTTTACAAAGATATAGGAGCATTTACTATCTACTATATTGCAGATGAGATAAAAACTTTACATAAATTATCTTATCCAAGCCTTTCAACAACCCTAAGAAATAAATATGCTCCCATTTTGTAGATACAGCAAATAAGGCTCAGAGGAACAGTGGAGCTGGATTTGAACCAGGTCAATGTGACTATAAAGGCTTTTAAGCATTCCCTTTATCGACACCACAAAGATTCAGGCCAAGACAGGGGAGAGGCATAAAAACTAGGAAGACAAAGCAGGAGTGTGAGAGAGTACTTGCAGAGAGAGGGCTGTCATGTTTGAGAAACACAAAGAAGGCTAGGGTGGCTAAAGCATAGTGAATGAGAAGCAAGGTGGTGTGAGGTGAAATTAGAGAGGTTGGCAGGACAGATGGTGCAGAGCATTATGGGTTATTAAGGACTTTTAGTTTTTAGCTTGCGGAGGGGAAAAGGAAGCTAAATAAGGGCTTTATGCAGAGGAGTGGTATGGTCAGATGCAGAAGAGTAGCTGGGTTGAAAAAAAGACGCATTTAAACCCCAGGCACTTAGTTAAGTTATTAACTATTAACCCTTTCAACAATTTGAAGGTATTATATAGACATGGATTTGTCAAGGAGATGATGAAAATAAGTTATAGAAGGAAGGGGGATAGTGAAAAAAAAGATGATACATGGAGAAGGTATATACACTGTCCCCAGATGTTAATACCTGGCTATACCTTTATAAGATTTTAACATCATCACTGATTGCTTTATAGAGGATGGATCTGAGGGGGTAAGAACAGACACGAGGAGACCAATCTCAAGGCTCTTAAGCTAGTTCAGGTAAGTGATGATAGTGGCATGATGACAGAGGAGTTAAGTGAACAGATTTAAGAAACATTTATAACAATAGAATGGCTAGGACCTCATGATTATCTGGATGTGGATGTAATACTTAAGAGGTTGAGGGAAAAAAAGAGGTTGGAAATATAAAAAAGAGAGCAAATGGAAAACGGTCCCTGGGGAGGGAAGAAGTGAGATCCAGAGCACACACAGAGAGATGGGCTTTCATAGGAGGTGAAAATCCTCCCATTGTAATAGGAGGGAAGACAGACAAGATGAGTAAAGGAAATTGGGTTTGTAATTTAATGTGAAGAAATTTAATGGGATCTACTTATTTATAAAGCAGGAAGCAGTCACCTAAGAAGAGCTGGGAATCAAGAAATGAATAGAAGGTTTGAAGAAAATGGAAGCTTAAAAACATTGTTGTGCCCTAACCGGTTTGGCTCAGTGGATAGAGCGTCAGCCTGCAGACTGAAAGGTCCCAGGTTCAATTCCGGTCAAGGGCATGTACCTTGGTTGCGGGCACATCCCCAGTAGGGGGTGTGCAGGAGGCAGCTGATTTGATGTTTCTCTCTCATTGATGTTTCTAACTCTCTATCCTTCTCCCTTCCTCTCTGTAAAAAATCAATAAATTATATTTTTTTAAAAAACAACATTGTTGTAAAAAATGGGCTCACAAGACACAGAAGCATAGAACAGACTGTGGAATCTGGGAGGGAGATGGGGGAGACCCACCAAAGAACTTTATGCATATATGCATAACCTGTGGACACAGACAATAGGGTGGAGAAGGCCTGGAGAGGGGGAAGGGGGAAAAGGGGTGGGCAAGAAAGGGTCAATGGGAAGAAAAAGGGGACATATGTAATACTTTCAACAATAAAGATTTTTTTTAAAACTTAGTTGAAACAAAAACAAAATGGGCTCACAAAAAAATCATTGTAAAATTTCTAGGTAATATTGAGAGACCAGTTGAAGGTCCTGAAAGTGAACTTACACTGGTATCAATTTTTCTTTGTGATTTTCACACAAGTGCTTAGTTGCTTGGGTGCAGGGACTAACTACAAAGGCAGAGTTAAAAAAAAAAAAAAAAAAAGGTTTGTCAGACCGAGAGCTATCATAGGGCAAGAGCAAGAGTTTAGGGTGTGTGCAAAAAATAAAAATAAAAAATGACTTAAATACTGTATCACAGGACTTCTGCTGAAAAAATAGGGAAGTGAAGATAGGAGTGGGCTGGAAGATGCAAGGTAAATGAATTAGAAATTCCAATGAGGTCAGATGACAGATGAAGTGGGAGTACTTGAGTAAGTGACCTGGAAAATTTGGTAAGTGTGGTCAATGGAGTGAGATGTGTAGAATAGTGATTTGAAGGAGAGTAGTTCCAAATAATGGCAAAGCCCAGGGTATGACTATGAGAGTGGACAGCTAAGGTAAACTGGAGGAAAAAGTCACTGAGAGAACAAACCATGAGTTTGGGTTCTCAAGGAGCTTCCAAGCTCTACTGGAAGCATAAAAACATTAGGGAAATAATACAAGACTATACAATTAAGTGCCAGATGGTAGTTCAAAATAGAAGCTCAAAGAGGAAAATTATAAAATGAGTATAAAATTACAAGAGGAAGGAATTTTTATTAAGGAAAGGCTTCATGAAAGAGGTGGATATCAAAGGTTGAACAGGACTTAAGAAAATGAAAGGGAGGGACTAATATTCTATATCAGGGGAAAGAAGAGCTTGAGCCATGAGGCAGGAAAGACAGAAACACTTTGAGATTTCAGAGCACACTTATAAAATAAAACAAGCAGTAAACTCCAAATAAGTTATACTAATTAAAGAGCATTCATGTAAATATATATACATATATATGTATATATATATAAGCCTAAGCAACTGTTACAACTAGTTGACCAAACTACTGGTTGACCGATGATACGCACTGACCACCAGGGGGCAGACACTCAATGCAGGAGCTGCCCCCTGTGGTCAACGCTCCCACAGCCAACCTCTTGCAGCCAGCCAACCTCTTGCGGTCCCTCCCCGCCGCCGGCTGGCCCCAATTGGCCCTGATCACTGGCCAGGCAGAAGGATCCCACCCATGCACAATTTCATGCACTGGGCCTCTAGTAATTAATAAACAGAAATCACTTATTTAGCTGGACTGAACAGATTCCTAAATGTACTGCAGGAAACAGAATAAAAGTAGCTCTTACATTGCTGAGTTCAAGGAAATTTGTTCAAAGGAATGTGCCTGGTTCCCTCTTCAGAGTTCTCTCAGAGTGCTGCCAGAGGAACAGAACCCTACACTCAAGGACCAGAGAGGCCGAGTAGGCTTTCTTCCCTCTACCCATCAAATTGTTTTTACTGATGATCAGGAGGTAACTACACATACAGGTATGCTTTAGTAAGTAAAAATGCCTATTAATCAACAAGCACACAATCTGGGAATATGCTAATCATCCCTACTCAAAGATTAAAAATATATATATAATAAATAAATCACAGTGATGAGTTCTGATAGGTATGTAAAAATGAATTTATCATTTTTTTGTGATCCAATAAGCAATAAAACCCATTAAGGTACATTACAATTACAAGGATTTGTGCATCTCATTCAGATTAAGTTAGGACCAAAAAACCTAAATGATTTTGAATGGCCCTGAATACTAAAAGTCCTAATTGTGGATTGGCTGACTTTTAGATAAGCAAATTGCAATATATAGGCTACTCTGTGTTTCTGTGAGCACACATTCAAACACACCCATCCCTCTCAAACATTGTAAAATCAGAAGCAACTAGAATACTACCTAAATCAAGAAACAACACAAATAATCACTCAATTTTTACTAATGTTATTTAGACAGCCAAAAGTGTGGCCTCTCCAAGGAAAAAGCCTGAGGAAATCCTCAGGTGGAGAAAGTTAGCTTACTGTATCTTGTCAAACTACTTTGAGAGGAAAGTAATCCCCAAGGAAGCCAGGATGCTGAGCCATGTTAAGAGTTCTACCGCAGGGAAAATCCCATTTCTCTTCTACTCTAATGTGAGGCAAGAGGGAAATAAACAATGTATAATAGCCAAGGGCTTGTAAAATTGTGCTTGATTACTTTTTCACTTATATAATGACGTAAGCCATATATAATAACATATATATATAAAAATGAAGAATTTTACATACACCCAGAAATCCTATCTAATAAAGAGGGAATATACAAATTGACCATCACTCCATCACAAAGATGACTGCACCCACAGCTGAGGCCAAGTTCCCATAAGGAGCCTTAACAAGCAATCAGCAAGGACCTGAGGCTACCCCCTCCTCCACCCCCGTGGGGCTTGACAGAGGACCTCAGGCTGTGCCCCCCACCCTGGTGTCAGGCTGGGGGACCTCAGGCGGCGCCCCCTGCCCCAGCGCCAGGTTAGGGGACCTGAGGCCATGCCCCCTGCCCGGCGGGTCTTGATGGGGGACCTCAAGGTGCACCCCCAGTGCTGGGTTGGGGGAACTCCGGCCGTGCTCCCCCCAGTGGGGCTTGACAGGGGACCTGAGGCTACACTGCCTCCCCCCGCACCCACCTGGCAGGGCTTGATGGGGGACCTCAGGCCATGCTCCCCACCCAGCAGGGCTTGACGGGGGACCTCAACGCATGGCCCCCACCCTGGGCCAGGGGACCTGAGGCTACCCATCATGCCTGGCGGGGCTTGACAAGGGTGGGACTGGCCGGGTGTGGAACTAGCCTAATGGGGGCGGCTGGCCGGGTCTGGGTCTCACACGATTTTGAGGCGCATGTGGGGGGGCGGGGACCTGACTCTGGGTCCCATGGTGCGCCCCAGACTCTGACAGGAGGAAGGTTTTCATATACATTTTACTAATTTTCTTTCATCTCTGACACTTCTATTATAGAGAAAGGGCAAATAGCAATATTAAATTATTTCCTCTAATTAATACCCTTTTAATGTGCACGAATTTCATGCACCGGGCCACTAGTAAAAAGATAATCAGGCCCTGACCAGTTTTGGCTCAGTGGATAGAGCGTCGGCCTGTGGACTCAAGGGTCCCAGGTTTGATTCCGTTCAAGGGCATGTACCTTGGTTGTGGGCACATCCCCAGTAGGAGGTGTGCAGGAGGCAGCTGATCGATGTTTCTTTCTCATCGATGTTTTTAACTCTCTATCCCTCTCCCTTCCTCTCTGTAAAAAAACCAATAAAATAGAGAAACCAAGATGGCGGCATAGGTAAGCACCTAAACCGCTGCCTCACACAACAATTTCAAAACTACAACTAAAAGACAGAACGGACACCATCCAGAACCACAGGAAAGCTGGCTGAGTGGAAATTCTACAACTAGAAGGAAAGAGAAAAGCTCACGGAGAATTGGAGGAACAGCAAAGGGGTGAGGTACAGCAAAGGGTCTTTGTGCGCGCAGAGAGGAAGGGCGGCTGAGAGCCTGGCTGACTTTCTCTGGCGGGAGGGGGAAGGAAGCCCCCGACTGCACTGAACCCCAGTTCCCGGCAAAACCCCGTGGACCCAGGCTCATACAGGGGGAGTCTGGACTCTCAGGTAGAGAGAAAGCACTTGGAGACTCGGGGACTCGGGGGAGAGCCTGAGGAGCCCCGGCGGGCAGGGGTCTAGAGGCGCACGCGCCAGTGAGCACAAAGACTGCAGAGGTTGCCAAAGGCTTTCCCTAGCAGAAGGAAATTGGAAGCTCCTGAATGCACTGAACCCCAGTTATGACTGCACTGAACCCCAGTTCCAGACGAGCCCCTGAGGACCCACGCTCTTGCGGGGGGAATCTGGACTCTCGGGCGGAGGCTCGGGAGGCAGGGAAGGCAGAGGTCTGGAGGCGCACGAGCAAGGGCAGAGCTGACTGGAAGCCAAGACTTTCTGCTCCGCCCTGAGACTCCTCCCCATCCAAGCTGAACACGGAGGCTTTTGCAATTTGGCAAGTCTAATCCTAAAAGGCTGTCTCCAGCACCAAACTTCTCCCAGCATAGACACAGCTGATCCTCACAGCCAACTGGCCTGGAGGCCAATTCCTCCCAGTGATACCAAAAACAATCAAGACTTAACTACAACAAGGCGGTACACACAGTCCACAAAGGGGTGCACCAAGAGTGTCCACCTCAGGTAACTGGGAGGCCGACCCACTGGGCCATATAGGAAACCTAGCACACAAAGCTACCCTACCAACTCAGGGAAGCAGTGAAAATGCGGCGACAAAGAAACAGATCACAAACGAAAGAAATGGAGGAAAACAAACAACTCGATATAGAATTCAAAACCACGGTTATAAGGCTTTTCAAGAATATCCTAGAAAAGGCAGATAAATATAACGAGACCCTCGAAGATATGAAAAAGGACCAACTAGAAATTAATCATACACTGACTGAAATAAAAAATATTATACAAAGACCCAACAACAGACTAGAGGAATGCAAGAATCAAGTCAAAGAATTGAAATACAAAGAAGCAAAAAACACTCAACTGAAAAAGCAAAAAGCAAAACAAAATCCAAAAAGTTGAAGACAGTGTAAGAAGCCTCTGGGACAACCTCAAGCATACCAACATCAGAATTAAGGGAGTGCCAGAAGAAGAGAGAGAGCAAGATACTGAAAACCTATTTGAAGAAATAATGACTGAAAACTTCCCCCACCTGGTGAAAGAAATAGACTTACAAGTCCAGGAAGCGCACAGAACCCCAAACAAAAGGAATCCAAAGAGGACCACACCAAGACACATCATAATTAAAAGGCCAAGAGCAAAAGACAAAGAGAGAATATTAAAAGCAGCAAGAGAAAAACAGTTAATTACCTACAAGGGAGCACCCGTACGATTGTCAGCTGATTTCTCAACAGAAACTATGCAGGCCAGAAGGGAGTGGCAAGAAATATTCAAAGTGATGAATAGCAAGAACCTACAACCAAGATTACTCTACCCAGCAAAGCTATCATTCAGAACTGAAGGGCAGATAAAGAGCTTCACAGATAAGAAAAAGCTAAAGGAGTTCATCACACAAAACCAGTATTACATGAAATGCTGAAAGGTATTCTTTAAGAAGAGGAAGAAGAAAAAAGTAAAGATAAAAATTATGAACAACAAATACATATCTATCAACAAGTGAACCTAAAAATCAAGTGAATTAAAAACCTGAGGAACAGAATAAACTGGTGAATATAATAGAATCAGGAGCATAGAAAGGGAGTGGACTGACAATTCTCAGGGGGAAAGGGGTATGGGGGGTGCAGGAAGAGACTGGACAAAAATTGTACACCTATGGATGAGGACAGTGGGGGGAGGTAAGGGCAGAAGGTGGGGTGGGAACCAGGTGGAGGGGAGCTATGGGGGGAAAAAGGAGAAACAATTGTAATAATCTGAATAAAGATGTATTAAAATATAAATAAATAAAGACTGAAAGAGAAAAATAAAATCAATAAAATATATTTAAAATAGAAAAAGATAATCAGTGGCCTGGCTATTGTGCCTCAGTGTTTGAGCATCGACCCATGAACCAGGAGGTCACAGTTTGATTCCCAGTCAGGGCACAGACCTGGATTACAGGCTTAATCCACAGTAGTGGGTGTGTAGGTGGCAGCCAATGGATGATTTTCTCTCATCATTGATGTTTCTATCTCTCTCCCTCTCCCTTTCTCTCTCTGAATCAATAAAAACATTATTTTTTAAAAAAAGGTAGCCAGTAGTCATTTGCACCCATTATTATACAATAACAACCTTACTATGTAGTAGCTACAATATGACCTAACTCAGTGGTCGGCAAACTCATTAGTCAACAGAGCCAAATATCAACAGTACGATTAAAATTTCTTTTGAGAGCCAAATTTTTTAAACTTAAACTTCTTCTAACGCCACTTCTTCAAAATAGACTCGCCCAGGCCGAAAACCGACTTCTGTGCATGGGCCACGAAGTTTCAATCGCACTGTACATGAGCACCCGCACGTGGTATTTTGAGGAAGAGCCACACTCAAGGGGCCAAAGAGCCGCATGTGGCTTGCAAGCCGTGGTTTGCCAAACACTGAATAGAGGAAGAAAATTATTATTAAGGAAGAGTTAACAAATACATTTTTAACCTCTTATGGCTCAAATTATTTACCTCAAATTAGAGATTACAGCAATCTACATACCTGAAATACAAGTTTAAGTTAAGAGCAATTGCAGAGTTGGAGGAGCTGACAATCACAACAATATCTAGGTCTTGAGACACTTTCAGTGAAGTAAAGGAAGAAATCCTGGCTGGCTCCTGTTGCTGCTCATCACATATATCTTCTTGGTGAAGTGCTAAATCCACGTGAGCTACATGTGTACCACCCACAATGTCGAAAATATCTTTGAGTTAGAGTTAAAGAAAATGACAGTCTTAAGTATGCCTAATCATTTAAACCATAGGATCGCTAGAGATCCAACCTTGTAAGTATAAGGACAGTGAAGCTGCCCCTATCATAGTAACCAGATGACAATGAAGATGGTGGCCCAATAAACAACCTGATAGAGTTCATTCAATAATACTTGCAAAATAATATTTTCTGAGCTAGGCGCTGAGACACCGGTAATATTTTCCACTAGTGTTCTACAACAGTAATGTCCACGAGAAATATATGCAAACCACATTTGTCATTGTAAATTTTCTAGTAGCCTTATTTAAAAAGTAAAAAGAAATCTGTGAACCTAGTTAATAATATAGTTTACTTAGCTCAATATATCCAAAATATCATCTCGCCACGTAATAAGTAAAAAAATTGAGATATTTTACATCCTTTTTTCCATATAAATGTTAGAAATCTGGTATTTTACACTTACAGTATAACTCAATTTGGACACTAAATTTTCACTGAAAATACATGATCTCAAAAATTTACATTTGAGAACTTGGAACAACCAAAGTTGTTCCAAACATACTTAAAAGTTCTCCAATAGCTGAACCAAGCATTAGCTTTTAACTAAAGTAATTAAATACAATTAAGAATTTAGTTCCTCAATCATACTAGCCAATTTCAAGTGTTCAAAAGCCACATATGCCTACCACTGTGTTGAACAGTGGAGTTCTATAATTTGGCAACAAAAATGAAGTTAATCCAATAATTTGACATTTGTATAAAAGTTTTGATAGAGGCTGATGTATCTAAAAACACACACAAACACCTATTCCTTTAATTTAGAAAATAAGGTTCCAAAATCACATAATAGGTCATTTTTTCAAGCCTTTGAAATAATGTTGCTGATGACCTATGGATCTGCTAAAGATAAAAAGCCCATATTTTCCAAAAATAAATAAAAGTGGTTAAGCAAATCATATTATTCAATAATATGATGAAATCATTACTTGTGATGAGTGAATATATCATAAATGGTCATCTAAAACTTTCCTGGAATAAGAACATAACATATATTTAATAATCATATTTGAATAAATGGGTAATGCAGAGTATACACAATTTAAAAGGAACACAAGTTAGACAAGATGATTATGTCTATGAAAAAACATATATGTATACAATGAAAAGTATTTGAATGGAATATGAATCAATATAGTTAAATTCATGAAGATCTTTTTCCCTGAAAAATTTTTTTACTAAAAAAGTAACCATCAACCTACACCCAAATTCCTTAAAACTAAAAGCCTAAAAAGGTTCATCTTTCTAGGTATTCACCTCCCCTGCACATCAACATTTTGGCCACCAAGGATACAGATCCAGCCTAAACTACTCAAACCAAAAAGAATTCCTCTGCAGAGCTGCATGTCAATAATACTGTCCACAGCCTGTGCAGGCAAGGGTAATGTGAAATAGTTGCATACTCTAATCTCAGCATCTCTTTCAGGAAACATGATGTGTAGGATGATACAATTGTTGATGAACAATAATGATGTGTTATTGTGGAATGACAGAATTCTCAAAGATAATAAGGAAATACCTATGAAACAAAAGAATAGTATTTCAAACTCATCGGTCACATTGTTACAATGAGTAAATTTGATTTTGTAAAACATAACACAAACAGGTAAAACAAACAAAAAACACACCACTAACTCAATCCAACTCTAGGCAGTTATTATTCATACCTACCTAAGCAAGTAGATATTGAAAGGTAGGTAAGGGGATGAATAAAGATGGTCTAATGTCTCTTGTTCCTTGTGTTATGGCCAGTCTGACAGCACACCAGAAGATTCAAAAAGCCTACTTACTACACAAGAGACTCCACAAGAACAATCACTAACTTTTTTTTAAAAAATGCAAAAGAAGGGTTGGGCCCATGTGCTTAAATGGTTGAGCATCAACCCATGAACCAAAAGGTCACTGGTTCGATTCCTGATCAGGGCACATGCCCGATTGATGTTTCTCTCTCATCGATGTTTCTACCTTTTTATCCCTCTCCCTTCCTCTCTCTAAAATCAATAAAAACATATTTTTGAAAAAGAAAAAGAAATCTTAAAATCAAGGGTTGCAAATATGCTACTGCCTTAAAAATAGAAGCCCAAGTGCTTTGATTTCTGCTCCCTGCAGCTCTCAAGAATGGGACATAGTAAAGAGCCCTGTAACCAGTCTTAGATCAGCACTATCCAACAGAAATATGTCAGCCACAAATACAAGCCACACATAATTTTACACTTTTTAGTAGTAGCTGCATTGAAAAAAAAAAAAAGGTGAAATTTTAATGTATATTACTTACTAGTAACTCATTATATCCAAAAATATTTCAACATATAATTAATACAAAAACCTATTAATGAGATATTTTACGTTTTTGTACTAAGTCTCCAAAATTTGGTATGTATTTGACACTAAAAGGAAAAGTGCTCAAGAACTCCAAGTGGCTAGTGGCTAGTATTGGACAGGCAGGTCTCCCACACTGATTTCACACATATAAGAATGTTTCCTGAAATATACAAAATTACATAGTAATGTCACAGATTTAAACATGTTGAAAGACCACCTGTAAATACTTACTGACATTTTGGTCTTCAATGAGCTTTTGCAAAGTCTCCTCACTACAGTTATACACAATGGTTCCATCACATCTTCCATCTTTCAAATTAAATTCATAGATGAGCAATTCATAATTTTCACTAAGAGCAAGCAGTCTGGGCTTGTCTGTTGGTGTGCTGCTGTTATGAGAATCCTCCCACACAAAGCTAAGGAAAAAGTTTACATTATTTTTTATATTCTCTATTTATAATAATATTTACTCTCAATGGTGAGATTGGAAGAACAGAATGAATAGAGAAAAGTTCTTTAGTTCACCTGGTAGCATTAATTCTGTATCTAATTTAAGAGAAAGTAAACTGCATTAGGACTTCCTACCTCTTCCCCCTTTCCCTTTCTACTTCTTCCCCCTCAGCCCCTTCACACCAGCACAAGAATATAGAAGTAGGTGGTGTAAAGGGAGCAAGAAATGACGTCTGCTTTTATTTCTTAATCCTAAATCCTAACTGATACTATATTTAAAAGAATTGTTATTACCAAGGGTAAATTTCAACATCCAAGTATGTATATTATTTAAGTGAGGTGGTGCTCACAATTAACAAAATAAGTTTTACTAACTTAAATGCTTTCAACTTTAAAAAAGAAAATGATTATTTGTATTAATAGATCTTAAGACTCCAGAATAGTTGTCCAAAAGAACTCTGTGATGATAAGTGTTCTATATACCAGCACTGTTCAATGCAGTAGCCAACGGCCACATATGGCTACTGAGCAGTTGAAATATGAGTAATGCAACTGCAGAAACGAATTTAAATTTTGAAGTCACATGTGGCTAATGGCTACCATGCTGGACAGAACAGTTACAGAATTTTTAAAACAGTGCAATGTCAACATAAGAACACTAGTTAACAAGGATGGAAAGAGACTAATGATGCTATAGCTCCAAGTTAAATATTCAAATTAAATTACATTTAGCACTGGTGGATGGTTCAGTGGTTAGAGCACCCAACCTTGCACTGAGGGGGTCTCAGGTTCAATTCCAGTCAAGCGCACATACGTTGGTTGCTGGTTTGCTCCCCGCCCCCATTTGGGGCGCGAGAGGGAGGCAACCTGTCCATGTGTCTCTCACATTGATGTTTCTCTCTCTCCATCCCCCTTTCACTCTCTCTGAAAAGCAATGGAAAAAATACCCTCATGTGAGGATTAAAAAATTAAAATTAAAAAATTTTTAATTAAATTTAAATGATTTTAAATCATTTAAAAATATCAAAGGGCCCCAATTCTGAAAACAATGCAATGGAATGAGATGAGACTTCCACACTGATAAAAGTTTCACCTTTTTAAAAAAGCTTTTTTCTACCAAAGTAGTAAGTTTTATATCTAGAAAAATTGGACTTTGGTGTTAGGTCCTTATCAGAGAAAAAGATTAACACATTGCATATTTCTAATCTTATAGCTAGACTGATAATTTTTTTAACCAATTCCTGTTTACACTGAAAATCTGGAAAACAATATAAAAATTTTTTTGCTTAAACAACAGATATTTATTTCTTGAAGTTCTGGAGGCTACAAATCGAGAAACAAGTTGCCAGCAGAGTGGTTTCTGGTGAGGCAGCTCTTCCTGGCTTACAAACGGCCACTTTCTAGCTGCATCCTCACATGGCTATTACTCCGTGTGCTTGGAGAGAGAAATCTCGTGTCTCTTATGATTAGGATGCCAATGCTATAGAATTAGAACCCCACTCTCATGACCTCCTTTAACCTTAATTACCTCCTTAAGGGTTCAATCTTCAAATTCAGTCACATGGGTAGTTAAGGTTTCAACTTACAAATTTCAGGGAACACACACTTAGTGCATACGACTTCCATGACACTGGAAGGCAGCCAGTTAAAAAGATGTCATCTCTCTCATTCTGCCTCCCCAATATAAATGTTGAATATGGAAAATGTTCAACAAATTAAGATACATTTAAAAGGCAGAACACTGTGACACCATTCACATCGTTAGCACATGGACTACATTAGCATGTGGGAAGACAAAATTTTCAATGAAAATAAAATATAGAATGTACAGTGATTTCAACAATATAAAAGAACGGTGTATACTTTGAGAAAAGTAGGATATAAACCCTGAATACTAAAAATTTGCCCTTATTTCTACCCTATGAAGTATTTTAATTTCAATTACATTCAAATAAAAAAGCTTCCCTTGATCTACCCCCTCTACTAATTTCATGCAGTAGCTTATGAATGCCCCATGAATTCAAGTGTGTGTATGTCTTCTCTTCTGTTAAGTTCTCCGACACCTAAAGCCTTCTGCTTTTCACCCTGCCTCAGCCCCGGATTTACAAAGTTCTGCTCATAGGGGACTTAATACTGTTGAATAAGCGTACTTCCCCTAGGGAGACTTTCCTCTTCCTAGCAAGCAGAGGTCAGGAATAAAGAAGGCACACACAGGACAGATGAAAGCCTTCAACAGACAACGCATCTCCACTGGAGATCCCAAGGTAAGGCACCTCCTGACTCCTCCACGTCTTAAAGAGCTGCTCGTTTCCAAAACGTTTTCATTTATAAAAAGAGCCCAAGGACTCAGAGGGCACTACCAAACTCAATGAAGTAAAAACTAAGTCCTGGACCGAGGGTTACAAAATGGAAAGTAATAGTACGTGGTTGTTTGTAATGCTCGTCTTGCCCTGCACTCCTAAATCGTGCAAGCCTCACAAGTAAGAATTGTCTTAACTTTTTAGGCATTGCTCCTAGGTAACCGTAAGCACATAATAATGCGTGCTGCGTGAATCAACGTGCGGGACAAACGAGGTTCTCCGTCCTTGAAGAAGGGGCGGAGGAGCCCGTCTGTGAAGGAACTCGCTCTGTTTCGGGGGCAAGAAAAAGGTACCCAGATGATCCCAATCCAACATCATCCCAGCTGGTATCTTCAACGAATTTAACTAAAAGATGAAAATGCGCAAGGTGCGCGGCACAAGAACCGAACTTCGCCGAGTGAGTGAGAGGCGGCGCAGCCGGCAGAGAAGCGGTGCCGCTCCGCCCACCCGGAACTAGGAGGCGAGGGTGCGGAGCCGGGCTCGCCTTGCGGCGTTTCCTGCAGCCGTCACCCCGCTCCCGCTCCCGCTCCCTGGCAGAAGAAGGGAACTAGGGCCAGCCAAGCTAGGGCTCCGGACCCCCCCCCCCCCCCTACGCCGCCCAGCACTCACTGCCGAAAGGGGCCGTCGAGAGAGCAGCCACCCCCGCCCCGGGCGCCCGGGACCAAGGAAAGCACTTGAAGGCTGCCTGCGGCGGTCAGGCTCCCCAGAACCTCCTGCTCTCGGTGCAGCTGCGCCCGGCTTCCCAGACGCCCCGTTGCCTCAGCGGGGACCGGCACCAACAACATAGGTAGAACCCGCTCCATGGTTTCAGCGCTACATAAGCCACCGGCGGCAACACTTCCGGATCACTTCGCCGCCATCTTTGGTCCGGCAGTTTTGGGTGTTTTTTTTTTCTTTCTTTTTTTTTTTTTTTTTTCTGCGTCCTGGGCATGCGCAGTGGAGTCGACCCCTGACTGTCTCGTGACTCCCGAAACTCCGGCCAGCTGTCTCTGCCAGACGCCACTCCTTGCGGGTAGACGTCCGCACTTGCCACGCCCGCAGACTTGCGTCTGCGCTGGCCTCGGGCCCACTCCTTACCCGCCTCGGGCAGGCTGTAACAGTTCGCTCACTGTGTGCCATTACCCTTGGCCGCCTTAATCTAGCCGCCACCTAGGGTTGGGAGTCCCTGCCTTTTTTCTTGGCTTTTTTGTTTACAGCCCTGGAGTGGTGCAAACAATCCTTAGCAGTGTGGACTGATCCTTGACCTGAATGTTGAAATGAGCAGGGACACAGGGTAAGGGGTGGAGTTGCCCTGTCATTCCTGCTCTCAGGCAAGTGTGATCCAAGGTCGTCAGCAGAGAGGAGCAGAGGGGTGAGAAGAGGTGTGGGGCAGGCATTTGGGAAAGGGCCCTAATAGCAGTGCCTTTCTTATCCACAATCAGGTGGGCTCATAGGGCTACCCAAGGTTAGCTCCTCCTTTTGCTTTGACTCGAACCCTCCTGTAGTTCTAGGGCTTTGTGTGTATAACATTTTTTCTCCTGCATTGCTTTCTCCCTCTTTATTGGGGTGACTTCATTATCATGCAGACATGCTCTACTATGAAACTGGTGGTTCCTGTGACTTTGGTTAAATTTAGTTTTAAGTCTTGGCTCTAGAAATCATCTCTTTCTACCTATATATACACCCCTTAGACCTAGCCTTTCTTCCTGAATAATCAGCAACCTCTGAATCAGAAAATAGTCAGGTCTGGGCTACTAATAGTCACACTGACCAGACCTCTGGCAAACTAAAGATAACATCTTGACATAAACTATGTTTCAGCTTTTGAGTCCTGTGGTGGAGCACAACCCCTGGCTACTTTCCATGAGACCAGAGGGCGTCTGAAAAGACTTCAGAGCTGTCCTCAAGACCTGAAGAAATAATTCATTACCCTTAACTCACCTCTGACCAATCAGTTGCCCTATATAATCTGTAACCTACAGGCCATCAAGGATTTCCAGCTTTTGAGCTTTAGCTTCCCATTCTCCTGGATAAGGCCATTCATCAATAAAATAGCCAATATTTCTCCACTGCAATTCTCAGTGTTTAGTATTTGGCTCTGCTAGTGCTGGGTGGACAAACTGTTCTAAAACATGTTATTCTTTAAAAAAAAAAAAAAAAGACTTCCCTTACCTACTGTCAAATTTCTGTTTCCCTTTCAGAAAATTCCACGTTGACTCTTCTTGAGGTCAGAAAAACTCCCTTTCCTCAACCTCAACCCTCTAATCAGGCTGCCATCTCCACCAAAACTCTCCCTCAAAATTAATGATCTCTAGACTGCCACAACCAACCATCACCTATCATTCCCCCACTTCCTTCTTAAAGTACTTTATTTTCAACTTTGGTAACACCACTAACAATGTTTGGTAGCATTTTTAGAGTGATCTTCTAAAAGTGAAATCATGTCATGTTATCTTCCTGTTTAAAATTCTGACTTCATCTCAGTTAAATATCCAAATTTTTAAAAATCATGGCTTACAGGTCTTACACCCTGCCTACCTCTTTTCAGCCTCATCACCCTCCCCACTCAATTGTGTACTTCAGTCTTTTCCTGAAACACACCAAATTCATTCTCACTTTGGGGGCTTTGACTCAGTAGTGCCTCTACATGAAATACTGTTCATTTCAACTTACATAGAACCTCTGTTGACAGAGCTTCCACTCCAGCCACTCATCACCTGGTTTTGTTTTCACCATGGTATTTATCACCACCTGATGTTTTGCTTTAGTCCCTGTCCAAACAGAATGTCAGTTTCTGAAGAGCAGGGACTTTTCCTTGCTTACCACTGGTACTCTGACACCTAAAATGGTGCCTGGTTCATAAAAGCACTCCAGTTTTCGCTGATAAATGCTAACCTTGTTTGTCAAGTTAAACCAAACATTTCAGATCCCCAAAGAGATATGTATACGTATATTCAATAATCTTAGCTCATCTAGGGCTACTTTCTCTTACAAACAAGTTTCAACACATCATTGTATTATCTTTAATTATACCTTATTATGCTATGCCTTTTTAGGCACATCATTTAGGTTTTTGAAGACAGCTAAGAAAATCTTTTGGGCAGGGTCCTCCAACGTATCAAGGCATAAGAAATGTCTTCAGACTCTTGGATCCCTGTAGACATAGCTCACACAGCTAGTGTCTGATGACTAAACTTTTCCTACATGCCCGTATTCCAGAACAATGAGATCAGTAGATCCAGGCAAGCCTACAAAGAGAACAGATGTTAACGGCAAACAATTTCATTTTCTAAATTATTAGTGTGATTTAATTAACATCTGACTCCAGCAGATGGTAAATTCTGAGGAAAGAGATGGCCTCCATGTTGTTCGTGTTTGTTTTTGAATAGTTGTCCCTCAAATATTTCTTGAATTAACAATTCAGTTTCTCAAATTAAGTCTTGCCCTCGAATAGCTTAGCATAAGTGACCCAAGAACCTTGGAATCAATTCAACGGTTTATTTGAAGATACCATAGGGTCCTAACTTGAGGTTGACTCTTTACTCAGTAAATGCCAGTGCCTGGAACTACTTCTAAAAAAGAAGCTATTCTCGCCCAACTGGCGTGGCTTAGTGGTTGAGCATCAACCTATGAACCAGGAGGTCACAGTTCTATTTCTTGTCAGGGCACATGCCCCGGTTATGGGCTCGATCCCCAGTGTGGGATGTGCAGGAGGCAGCTGATCAATGATTCTCTCTTATCGTTGATGTTTCTCTCTCCCTCTCCCTTCCTCCTTGAAATCAATAAAAATATTTAAAAAAATAAATAAAAGCAAGCTATTCTCCATGCTCTTGGTTTAAAAGAAATAGAGAAGTTAATGATAGAATCTAGATTGGGCTTGAACAGGGGCAATGACCTTGTTTCTGCCATAACTTACTGCATTGTAGCCTCTAGCTGCTGTACCAATTGTTTGTCCACGTGGCGACAGAACAGGGGAAGAAGGTTGCTGGGGAAAGTTAGGGGTTCAGCCAAAGAGGCTGTAGGCATCTGAGCTATTTCCCAGGCGATCAGAATCACTATGTCTGTCCTGGAGATCAGAGAGGAGGAAATACATCAAAGTATTTGTATTTATGCAGGAAACAGACTCAAAGCCAAGATCCTTATTATCCTTTACCACCACCATCACCCTTTATGCATGTAGCAAATAAAGGAGAACATTTGCACATTTGGCATATGCCAGGGCACTGCTTAATGCTTTACACATCATTTTTCTTAATCTTAAGAACTCTAAGTGGCTAGTACTGTCATCCCTAGATCCCTAGTTTGTAAATGAAGAAACAGGCTAAGAAAAGGTTAAGTAACGTTCCCAAAAGTTACAGTGTTAATAAGTGGAGGCACAATTCAAACATAGATCTGTTTGATGCTAAAGCTTGTCCCCTTAATTACTATGTTACACTGCCTCCCATGGAAAATAAACTCTAGGGGACTATCGGGAGGGGGAAAAGGCAGAGCAGCTACCACTCTGTGAATTTTCCCTTTGACCAACTTCTTCCCTGATGTTTGAATACACTGCTCAGGAAATACCTCCTCTGGTCCAGCCTATATATCCCAGGTGTACGGAAATAATATGTACAGGTCATTATGATCTTACCAAGCTGTATGGTCACTGCTGGGTTCCTCCAGGGATGGATCCAGGGATACCAGCTTCGCCCCATGACTCAGCAGGGCATAGAGCAAAGATATTCCAAACTGCAAGTGATAAAGTACCCAGGGGAAACGAGTTCATCCTAGGCATCCGGTGCTTACCTGGCTCTTTCTTCCCAACTAAAATAACAAGTTGACATGCACAAATGGAGTCCAACACCCATAAACTGTCAGATTTTACACTGGCTGGCCAAAGAACTCTCAGACCTTTCACGGCTCTTAACTATCCTAAAGATTCTTCTGGGGGCACACTCATGAGTTCTGCCCCCAGTGTCTGTAGATTAGGAATGGACCTAGTAATCTGATACAGGTAGTCTGTGGACCCCACTTTAAGAAGCACTGCTTTAGGAAAGATCTTCAGAGAGAGGTTCATAAGACAATCCACTGGCATATAAGAAGATATCTGAACTTCATATCTAGAGGCTCGTCTTTTAAAATGTTCTATTTTTGTATTTATTATGTGCCTAATATTACTATAGTGTTACATATAAACTACTTATAAACACACACATTTGTGATACGGTTCAGGATTTATTTCAATTAAACTTTGGTGACTTCTGCTCTAGAGGTCTACAGCAGCACCATCATCAGAGAGCTTGTTAGAAAAGCAGATGCGTGGGCCCCACCCCGGATCTACTCAATGACTCTCTGGCAGTGGGCCCAAGGTTATCCTAATGCTCCCTAGAAGTTGGTAAGCACTGGAAAGGATAAACTGGAGAGATAAGGTGACTGCAGAGATGAGAACATTTTCTCATTTATTCCTTGCCAGTGATAACACCTGGAGACCATCTATGGAAAGATAAAAGCCTCCCAGAAAAAAAAAAAAGTCTCCTACATAGATATGTTACCTGATTCTGAAGCACCACAGTGACTGGCCTCTCTGAGGAGCCAGGTGGAAGCAGCATTAGTCCCTGAAGTCCTTGGAGGAGTTCATGGAAGGTCAAGTGACTGATATATTTGCCCAGAGGCTTGAATAACATTTGTAGGACCTACAGGAAGGTCAGTGATTGCCTCTCTCAGACTTTACAACTTCACCTCCTCCCACCTTGTCTTCCATCCCTTTTCTTGCTGACCTGCCTTTATCACCTACCTGGTCAAGTTATTTACCAGACCTATCACCACTAATGCCTCTCCATCACCAACACTGGTCCTTTAATACCTACTTGTTCTAGGATGCCTTCCCTAAGAAAAGTAGATATAGGGCTCAATACTTGTCAGGAAGTCCTTATTTTCTCACCCTCCACAACACACTCACACCTATAAATTTTCTTTTGTTCATTACACCTAAAGATGATCAGCTGTTCCTATAGTTTATTCTGTAACTCGCTCACCTGAGGGTGGCAGGGTCAACACCCCTTACTGCCCAGCCTTCTCTGGCATCTCTGGGGTTGGGCACTGGAGGAGGAGAAAAAGATCCCTAACTCATCCATGAAATCATCCTCTTCTCCACTTGGTGCCACAGTACCTGATCAGCTGCATCCCTCTTGACCAGGAGTGGCAGGTGGTGGATGATAGCCAGAAGAAGGCTAACAGCTAGATCCCGGGGAAGGAAGGGGAGCAGCCGGGCCACTAGGGCTTTCCCCTTCCTCACAGAGAGCACCTGCAGGAAGCCATCTGCTGCCTCCCTACGAGTGAGATAAGAGTATTTTTAGGGCTGTACGTAATGAAGAGGACTACATGCCCAAAAGGAGCAGCTAAAGCAAATTTGCTGATCCTCCCCTTCCTGGGCAGAGGGATGACCCTCCCATGCTCACTCCAGATTATTCTGCTCCTGGGTCTTTAAGGCCTGGAAGAGCTTCTCAACCTGGTTTCTCTGCTGCTCAGAGTAGCAGGACTGTGGAGGCCCATTCTTCCTGCTCTCCTCTATCTCTAGTAACTGAAGAAACATCTGGGAATTTGAGGGTGGGAAAAGAGGAAGAAGAGGTCAATTTGAGCAATATCCCATTTTCAAGGATTAGTTAGAAACTCATCTCTAGGAGCTGATCTCACCTTCTCAATCCAGGACAACACCCGAAGCCTCTGACTGCTTGCAGCTCCTATCTCCTAGAAGAAAGAGTCCCCAGCCATGAGCCACACCTCCACAGCAGCAACCCAGGCCTCAGGGGAGCTAAACATTGAGCTGGAAAGGCTAACACAAAGTCTGATCACACTTCTCCCTCTTTTAGGTCACAATATGAACTCAAGCATGATGATGCTTAAGACCTTTCTCCAAAACAGGGAGGAGAAAAAAGGGTCTGGGAAGATAACATTCCTACCGGTTCTGGAGTTCCATGGGGTACAGCATCAATAGCTCTGCGAGGGCTAAAACATGTTGATATGGCTACCTGGCCCAGGGAACCCTCAAATCGAACCACTGCAGGAAAGGAGTCAAGACAGGTATATTTCCCTCCCCTTTCTACCCTCTGCCCACCCAGATGGTCAGCTCAACCCAGCAAGTCAGCCCTGGGCCTACCTGACTCGTAAGCCTCTGCCTTCTGAATGTAAGGTGTTACCAGCTTGAGGGACTCAACCTTGCTCCTTTGTCCAAGCAGCTCTTCATCTGCCTCCTTCTTCTCTAGTTTCTGATAATATTTCTGAGAGCCCATGGAATGTAAAAATGTATACTCATGTTCTGAATTTAGAATTAAGGTTCTCAAGTGCAACTTCTTAACACACCCTTTCCTATAGCATCTATTCCAGAAATGTTCCTGGCACCTTAGGCCATATTTGCAATCATTCTTAAGTACCTTAAACACCCTAGGCCTCATGCTAGCATTCATGTGATCCTCATACTAAGGACTTCAGGAGCTAGGTACTGCCCAGCCGGGTGGCTCAGTGGCTGTCAACCCATGAACCAAGAGGTCACGGGTTCAATTCCAGGTTAGGGCACATGCCCAGGTTGCAGGCTCAATCCCCAGTAGGGGGCATGCAAGAGGCAGCCAATTGATGTTTTTATCTATCTCTCTTCTCTAAAAAAAAAGGAAAAAAATCAATTAAAAAACATATTTAGAAAAGAAAGAGCTAGGTACCACTTCCAGGTCTGATAGAAAGGCAGAGAGAGAAATGTAGAGCCAGGAAGCAAATCTGTCCCAGCATCTGCAACTTTCCTGTATTCCTTGTTCCCAAGTTATACCCTACACATCAGATGGCCTCCATCTCCCCATTTTTAAAATACATTTTACTGATTTTTTACAGAGAGGAAGGGAGAGGGATAGAGAGTTAGAAACTTTGAGAGGGAAACATCAATCAGCTACCTCCTGCACGCCCCCTACTGGGGATGTGCCTGCAACCAAGGTACATGCCCTTGACCTGGAATCAAACCTGGGACCCTTGAAACGCTCTATCCACTGAGTCAAACCGGTTAGGGCCACCTCCCCATTTTGCTGTTGTGATTCTGCCTGTGCTTTCCAAAGTCAGTTTTATCTAGTGGCATGAAGACCATCAGTAGCTTTAAGTACGGAGATAACACTATTGTCAATTGGCCAGTTTTATACTTCTGAGGATTTTCTCAGCAGCTCTAATATTTTCTTAAAGAAATATGTAAAATCCCAAGCTGAAATAAAGCCACTGACTGTGAGCCAAACAAGGATTTGAATAAAGCTCCTATATGAGGAGCAGTACCAAAAAGACCAGAGTATAAAACAATTTCACTTTCAATGATCTTGACAGAAAGGGGGGATTTTTGAAGCAGTGTGGAAAGAAAAAAAGAAACTAAATAGGAAAGAGATAAAAGTGGGAACCTCGGTAGAGGGCTCATGGAGGTTGAGGAGAAAAGTGAAACAAAGCTTTGACAACCCCCAAATCCATAAACAAAGATGTGTCCCATAAAAAAAGGGTAGATAGGAAGCAGGAGGAGGTGAGTCAAAATGTCTGCCATCATTTGTTCAATTCAACAAATCAAATCCTACTATTTCTAAGATCCTTGTGTTTTTTTATCTAAAAAAATAAAAGTGAGTAGATAAATGTTTATAATGACATTTCTAAAGACTCACAAAAGTGTACAAAGGTGGAAAAGTCTATATTCTCAGGCTGAATAGGGAAAATTATTTGGCAAAGCATTGAGACAAAAATCTCATTGTATTTGGGAAATTGTAAACAACCCCATTTGGCTGAAGTGTAGGAGAACAGAGGGGTGAATGGGATTGGAATGTGAACTTCAGAAATATGGCCCCTATGAGCTGAAGAGAGAACCTGAGAGGGCCCGTGGAGTCCAGGACCTTTTGACCCCAAGGTTAAAAAAGCTGGGAAGAGCACGTGGGGCTCACCTGGTAGTAATAGTCATCCAGGCAGGGCTTCTCACTCTGCAGCTGAACCATCTGCACTTTTATCACCCAGTCCTTCTCTTTTCGGGTCATGAGGTTAGCATAGGCGTCTGACTGCCGAGACCAGGGCTTCTTGGCTGGGGGCCTTTAAGCCAGGAGAAGCATCCCTTTAGACCCGCCCACCCTGCCACAATGAACTTCCCAAGGGAGTGGCGCTGTCTGGTAAGGATGGGAGAGAGTGCAGAGTTGGGCAGCACTATAGGAGTCCTAATTGTGCAGGGACTTGGGGGAAAAACCCAGCACAAAGATGAGCCACCCTCAACCCTGCTCCTGGCCTAGGTTTTACCTTGGTGTTCGACTGTGCTGCTGCAGCTGCAAGATCCGTTGGTGTTGAGGGTGGAGCTGGGTCAGATGACTGGGAAGGCTTAGAAAGAAACTTGGGCTGGCTGAAAGCAGGGTCTCAGCTTCCTGCCCCCTCCTCTTATTTAGCCTCTGGTAACCTCAGCTGGACATCTAAGGGAACTCTTCATGTGCCTCCCCAAAGTCAGCCACATGAAACATCACAATCCTAGCTCACATTCTCCTCCAAGACACACTTTCCTGCAATTTGGCTGCAGGAAATCTCAACACAGTAGAAAACCATTTAGCCTGGTTGTCTAGAGTTCTAGTCCTAATCTCAGTTCTGCCATGTCAGTTAACCCTGAAGTAAGTTATTTTAGTCTCCCTGAGCCTCCATTTCCTCATCTGTGAGGGACTCTACCTCAGACTTCCCTTATTAAGTTTCTATAAGTATATTTCTGTGGTAGCTGGTAGTGTCTCCCACCCCTCCTCTGCCACTACCTCCTGGGACCTCTGGAGAACTCAGACTGTTGTGGGTGCTGGGGCATCTGGCACCCAGAACCAGTACCTGAACCTAGGAGACCATGAGGTCGGTGGGCTGCAGAAGACATATGGGTCTGGTGGGAGCAGTCGAGGTCCAAAGTGCCGCACTGGAGAGCTGGTACCGGGACGTGTAGGCCGGAAAGGAACTGGTGACAAGTAGTCCAGGGTCTAAGAGGAATTAAAGAGGCATCTCCACCAACAGAATGCTGCTCTTTGCTGCTAAGTGCCTTTCCTGCCTCTGCATTCTCACCTGCCTTTTCCCTCAAAAACCTCCCCGGACATTTTGCCGTCTTGGGAGAACTACAAACCAGCTGTGAGGTCACCAGACTGTGGATTCCGTCTTTGTTTCCAACAGGGTTTGTCAACAGGGAGCAGCTCTCCAGTCCCCAACAATGTGGGAGTATGTGCTTTTCCTACTGTCTGGTCAGCCAACACCTCTTCCTCTTTTCTCTATGATAGTCTTATCCCTTCAGCCACTGGGGCAATGCTTAACTGTCTCTTTCCTGACTCACCTCAGAACTACAGTTTCCTTCTTTCTCCCTGCAGTATTTCCTGCATTTCTTCCATCCCAGACCACGTTCTCATTATGCAGTTAATTGAAGGGTAAGTGCTCTTTCTAGTCCTAAGCTCAGTGCTGCTTATGTGCTGAAATGCAGGGAAGTGGAAGTAGGGATCTAGTTTGTCCTTTTCTTATAATGGCCAGTTGTCCTAGTTCCATCTGTCACTAACCAAGCTTCCCTGCATGTTCAGTGTCTCCCACCTCCCATACCTACATCTCACTTTGGATGCTTCATCTCCATTTAAGGTCAAGAGCAGACTAAACAATGGAAATAAAGGACACTCTGCATGCTCCTTCTCAGCACCCAGTCACGTTCTCATGCTATGAAGACTGGAGCGACTCACCTGCCATAGAAAGTGCAAGGAGGCAGGTGACATCCCCAGCACACCAGAGGCCTTGATTCCAGGAGAGCTTGGAAGACCTCTCTGGAATGGGAGGGAAGAAAAGCCAGACTCAAATGAGCCTCTGTGGTGTCTTCTAAGTTTATCTGTGTCCTTAGAGGGTGGCCACTGTTTCCAATACTCAGGACAAAGGCAGCCTGGCCCTCCCTCATAATCAAAGTCAACTGGGCCAGGGCCCCTGTTCTTTCTTAAGGGGGAGCAAGACTGGTATCTCAGGAGTAGGCTGAAGGAGGATCTGAGTCACTTCATTCTATATGGGAATCCTAGTCTCTCTCCACTGGTTGTGAGAATCCAAGGGAGTAAATGCTGAGACATAGGAGCCCAGGGTCAAAGATGACCCGTCTTCAGCACAGGAGCAAGGCCAGCACATATGGATGGTGCCTAGCCCTGATAGGACTCTTCTCTCCCCCCGAACCCCATTATTAATTTTTAGAGAGAGAGAAAGGGAGAGGGAGGGAGAGGGACAGAAACATCAATGCGAAGTGAAACATCTATCAGCTGCCTCCTACACTCCCCTTACAAGGGATCCAGCCCGAAACCCGGGCATGTACCCTGACCTTTCGTGCACAGTATGATGCCCTACCAACTGATCCACACTGGCCAGGGTTAGGATCTAGATTCTAAGATGAAGATAGCATCAGAAACTCAGTGGGTGTCAGGAGGAAAGAGAAGGGAGAAGAGAGTCCCTACTCAGGTTCAAGCCTGAAATAGAAAGTATTAACCCAGGATCTATCTTAGAAAGGGGAGAAGAAGAGAGGGATGTTCAGCCACAGTCTGTGAGCCACAAACACTTCATGCTACTGTCCCTCCAGCCTCTCCTGCCATGGTACCTGGGTGTTAGTGACAGCACTGAGGATAGCTGGATCCCCAAGGTCTTCCTCCTCTTCATCTACTCCCTCCTCCAGGTCTGGGGCTAGATCTGGATCCAGATCCTCCTCTTCCTCCTCATTTTCTTCCTCCTCCTCCAATTGGGAGGCAGACACCAGCTCCCCCGCAGGAGCCACGGGGCCACAGGACTTATCTGGGCCTTGGTTTGAGTGGGGGCCTGAAGCAGGGGGCGGGGGGGGGGGGAGGGCGGGAGAGGGGGCCAGGTGTGAGGAGTCTCATCTAGAGAGTGCTTCTCAATAGCACTTCTGTCCATGAGCCGTCTTCAGCACTACTTTCAAACAACAGCCTCCTGTTCTAAGGTTCAACTCAGCCTGCATACCCCAGAGGACCCCTATCTGTCCCTGCCTAGAGCAAACGGAACCTGGCAGGTGCCAGACACCTTACTTTCTACATCCCCTCTTTAATTACCTCATTAGGCACCACCACAGGCTTCTCCACTTGCTCTCCTCCACCTAACAGCCCTTTCTATGCCTCTTTAATCAACCAATTTCCAGCTGTCCTGACTCACTGCAATTTAATGCTGCTGTGTGCCAGATATTTTACATGTATATGTCCATTCATCTCTCACAACCATCATACAAGCCTGTTGTTGATCACTTCACTATGAAGGTGAGAAAGGAGGCCCCGGAAAAGTGATTTCAGTCACCCAACATGATATAGCTAACATGTAGACGAGTTTGGAATCATTCCCAATCATTCTAGACATGCAAGCCCACGTCCATCCACTGAACCAGAACAGTAAGTCTCCGCACCCCCAGGCTTTCTATCCAAGTACTACGGCTCACTTAGTGATACCTTCAAGACATGTCATCTTTGCAGGGTGGCGGACTTCCTCCACGGCTGCTTCCTCTGGTGAGAGAGCACTGTCAGCCTCTGGAAGGCAAACCTGGGACAGGGAAGAGACCCGGAGGCACCCTCCTCCTCAGTAAAAATGCCGTGGCACCCTAAAGCATTTGTCCCCCAGCAAGGTTGTCAGGGGAGTACTGGCCCAGGATCTCGAGGAGCGGGGCTGCCTGAAACCCCCAACCTCTGACCTCATCAACCCAGCTCTAGGCAGCTGTCCTGTAAAGGTACAGAAGGGAGGGACAGGGCTAGGAATTGGAGGAGCACTCCCACAGACACCACCAGCTCCATCGGTGCAGGGAGGGGGCCCCACAGCTGCCTTGTTGCTGACACCCACCACCTGACTGTTGCTGTCCTTTCTGCTCACTTTAGCCATGGCAGCCTGAGCCAGTGCTAACTTGCTGTCCCTGGCTTTAAGAGTCCCAGACCCTCCCCTACTCTCCTGTTAAAGGGCCAGCATCCCCCAAACACAGCATCTTGATGGAAATAATGAGAACATAATCTCATGGTAACGAAAACTCTTGAAAGGGCAAGAGAAATAAATTGCAGTTAAAAGTTTGAGTTCAGTTTATTGGGATTTATATTTGGGAGCAGATATTTAAAAGAATCCCTGTTTTCCACACCCTTCATAGGAACTTTGTGAGGTTTTGTTTCCTTTAATCCATAGTTTTGCTCCATCAAAATTGGTTAGGAAAATTGGTGGATCCTGGGGAGATTACCTAACAACCAAGTTCTCAGCGCTTCAGGGCAATTGTGGATCCCTGCTGTCCACCTGGTGATGCTTTGCCCTTCACCTCATCCCATGAGCTGCTACCTAGCTCTGACTGATGAGGGACCCCTGTGAATTTAGAAGCCAGATCTTCAAAATAAAAACATTTTTGCATGAATTACACAATCTTGCATCTTCTTGGCTGCTCTAATGGAAAACTGGTTCAGAAGCTGAGGAGTAAAAAGAAAACAAAAACAAACATATTAGTACTACCAGTAGACAAAACCCAAGACCCACCTGAATATCATCTAACTCCTAAGTGATGGGGGTTCTGTGCCCACATCCTGTATTCGGCTAAAACCCCACATGACTTTGTAGAACTTCTGAGTAAAAGTAAAAAAAAAGCTAATTTCTCTATAACGAAAAGGCAAGTTAGGGCCCTGTTTATAGGACTATGATTATAGGACTATGATTCTTTTTTCTTTTCTCTTTTAAAGTATGTTTTTATTGATTTTAGAGAGAAAGGAAGGAAGAGGGAGGGAGAGAGAGAAACATATATGGGTTGCCTCCGCTATGCGCCCCAACCAGGAATCGAACCCACAACCTGTGTATGCACTCTGACTGGGATTCAAACCTGGGACCCTTCAGTGCATGGGATGATGCTCCAACCAAATGAGCCACACTGGCCAGGGCAGGACTATGATTTTTGATGCCTCTAAATAAAAAATTTGTTTCAGAGGATTTGCTGTAGGTCAGAACTATGTGGACAGGAGGAAATTTTAAGGAGCTTGAAAGTTACTGAAAAACTTTTCAAATATTGAAATTGGGTTCAGGCCTTTTTGGTAATGTTATTCAGCTCTCATGAACTTCCTAATAGTTCACTTTGGTATTATTAACAAAGGAGCCAAAAGGAGAAGTTCAGTGTTCCAGAAGTGAGTTATTGTTACAGAGACCAAGTTTGAGAGAGAGCCACTTGCTGCATGCTGATTTTTATTGTGAAGGGACTTCTTGTACCAACTGGTACCAAGCAGGTGAAATAGGGTTAGTCTTCAAGATAACAGCTCTGTCTTGGCTGTTTGAAATTTCACTTGGGGCCTAGTGGCTTTTGTGAAAGTCCCCTACCTTTGCCTGAAGTCATATGTGTCTACTGGTCCCTTGCATTTCCTAATCTCCTGCCATAGATTAACTGTGCTACTTAATCTGTGCTAACTTGGGGTACAGCAATGAATAGGCAGATGCCACCCAGGGCCTCTTAGAGCTTCCAGAAGAATAAGAAGTTACAGACAGGTAAACAGGATCAAGAATACATTAGAGCCCTAGCCTGTATGGCTCAGTGGATCGAGCATCAGCCTGCGGACTGACTGGTCCTAGGTTCGATTCCGGTAAAGGGCACATGCCCAGGTTACAGGCTCAATCCCCAGTGTGGGGCATGCAGGAGGCAGCCGGTCAATGAGTCTCTCATCATTGATGTTTCTATCTTTCTTTCCCCTCCTCTCTGAAATCAATAAAAAATTTAAAAGATATATATATTAGAAATGTTTACGTTTGCTGAATAAAACACCTAAGGCCTGTCCTACTTGTATGGGAACATTATTTTTCTTTTTATATCTTACGGTGACATTTTAAATCCATAGTTTCAGTTTCTTTAATGGCTGTAGATCTATTCCAATTTCCAGTTTCTTCGTGGAGTTGTGTTATTAAATTATATAATTTCTAGGAATGTGTTCATTTCTTATAAGTTCAAATTTATTGGCATAAAGTTGTTCATAGTATAAGGGTATTTTTTAAATCCATGCTTAAATCTGTAATTTGTCCCCTTTTCATTCCAAACAATATTTATTTATTTATTATTGTTTTAAGTAATACAAATAGTAGTACATATGTCTCCTTTTTTTTCTCCCATTGACCTCCCCCCGACCTCCCCTACCCCCCAGTACATGCCTTCACTTGCCTGTCCTCCCCCCCGCCCCAGTGTCTTGTATCCATTGGTTGTGCTTATATGCATGCGTACAAGTCCTTCGGTTGGTCTCTTACAGCCCCCCTCGCCCAACCTCCCCTGTCCTCCCAATGTAGTTTGACAGTCTGTTCAATGCTTTTTTGCCTCTGTATCTTTTTCCCATTTCTTTCCTTTAAAAAGTTTGCCTTTGCAGACTAGAAATAAACATATAATAACAAAACAAAACAAAACAAAACAAAAAAATGTTTGAGTCCCAATTTCAATGTCCAATAGTTCTGAGTCCCCGTTTCAATGTCTAACAGTTCCTTATGTGTACATGTCAGCAATGATATCTGGATGGTGGGCACATGGTGGCAATGCAGGTCTGACCCTCTCTGGTTTGGTCCTAGGTAACCTTCAGCGGTGCACAGCTGCTGACTGCTCACGTGGCAAGGCGTTGTCAGCGTCTTCCATCTCTGGACTGTTTTTTCCTCTTGTCTTCGTGGTTGGAGCACACCTGTCAATTCCTCTCTGTTGCAGGAATCCACCTGGTCTTGGGGTTGTTTTCTGAAAATATACAAATATATTCTCCACTACAAGTTAATACCGAACAATATTTATTATCCCCTCTTTTTTCTTCTTTCCAGTTTGTCTATTTTATTAGTCTTTAAAAACACACACACATAAGTCAGAGATTTTGTAGGAAGTAGATAGTTCACTCAAATTGGGTAATTTGAGTAGAATTTAATAAAGGGGTATTTATAAAGGTGTAGAAAGAATATAGCACCATTATAAGGAATAGTACAGTATCCTGGGACTCGTAATAGTTGGCTGTTACCACTTCAGGGCAAAGGCCAGAGGATGGAGCCATTACCAAAACCTGGGGACAGAGAAGGCTGCCTGGTTGGCAGATAATGTCACATGGGCTCCAGTGCGGCCTCTCCTGAATCATATCCATTCTCTCTGAGCTCTGTATCTGCTTTCTTCTTGTCTCTTGAGGCCGAGGCATGGCAAAGGCTCCCCACTCTTGCTAGCCCCAGGGGTGCTTCACTTTCCTTTATGAATTCCCCTGAACCCTGCTCACACTTTGGTAAATATGCCTGTCACGAAATTCTCCTCAGTTACCCCGCTCAGATGTGCTATTTGTTTTCTATCAGGGCCCTGACACCATATCCATCACTGTTCTTTTCTTTGTCCTTGTTCAGCTTCCTCTCCCTCCCTCAAACATCAGCGCTCTGAGACATAATCGTTGTCCTCAAGTCCCCTGCATGACTCCCACCTCTTTATTTTCAGCCATCACCTCAGCTCTTACGTTATGGAGGAAATAGAGGCCATGTGGGATGATCTACTTCAATTTATAGTTGGAGGAAATGTATATGCGTGCAGGCCCAGGTCTCCTCAGCTCATTCTTCTAAGTCTACCTCTTCTAGTCCAGCCTCTTTTTCTGGATCCTGTCTCTTTGGCCACTTCAGTCATGCTTCTCTACTCTGTGTCTTCAGTCTCTATTTTTCCTTCTTTCTTCGTCTTATAGCATAGCATAGAAATGTCAGGATGTGTTCATTTTTTATGAACAAAATCTCCTTCTTGTTCCTGTTTCTTATTTTAACTACCCCTTATCTTTCTCCTACCCAACAAGCGAAGCTTCGCCATTTCCTCAACTCACGTAATTTCTTCAACTACTGCTTTCTGGCTTTTGAATAAATAAGATTACTTGTCTTAAACAGATAAAAGTAAAGACTTTACTTTCACATTTACACTTGATCTTAGCCAAAAGGCCGAAAAGCAATTTTACTTTCACATTTGAATTACATTTGTTTCACATGTAAAACTGCCTGAAAACAAGTTGGAAGAAACTATTAATGATCTTGACTATAATGTTTATTTCATTTTCAGCCTATTTAAAAAATGTATTTTTATTTATTTCAGAGAGTAAGGGAGAGGGGGAGAGATATAAATATCAATGATGAGAGAGAATCCTTGATTGGCTGCCTCCTGCAAGCCCCACACTGGCGATCTAACCCACAACTTGGGTATGTGCCCTGATTGGGAATTGAACTGTGACCTCCTGGTTTATAGATTGATGCTCAACCACTGAGCTACACTGGCTAGGTCAGCCTTTATTTTTCTTTAACATTAAATAGTTTGGAGTTTTAAGTTCTATTCTACTTATCCTATATAAATAAAAGGCTAATATGCAAATTGTCCCCTCGACTGGGAGTTTGACTGGGAGTTCAACCAGGAGTTTGACCAGGGGGTGGGGCCAGCCCGCCAACTGTCCGAGGCCCCTCCCCAGCTAGTCAGGCCCCTCCCCGGCTGGCCAGACCCCACCCATGCACAAATTCGTGCACCAGGCCTCTAGTCTTTAAATAGATGATTTTTTTAAAGATAAAAAGACATTTTATTATTATTTTAGTATAACATAGTAGTGAATATACCTGATTGCATTTTTCTCAAGTGGCAAACGAGAACAGGACAGCATTTTACTGAAAAACCTCAATATTATCTGTCTTTTGGAGGATTCAGTTTCCTACAACATCTATGATACTGTCCATGAGGATACCAATGGTGCTTAGTAGTAAAGAACATTTTGCTAAGTTGTTCTATCATGGGTCCTTGCTCAAAGTGTTTATCTTTTTCTTCTAATCTGGTTTTCAGTATTTGATCCTGTGTTTCTTCATAATTATGCACAGGATCTGGCTGAGGGATAGGCTTGGTGTGTTCATATAGAATATCCACAGAGATGGTAGCTAACTATCATCCTGCCATCAGATGTCAAAGCAAGTTCTACTTTGCAATTATAGTCATCTGAAAGAGAAGAGTATGTGGATTTATGACAAACACAGTATAAAGCTCCATTTTGGATTGGAAATAAATGTTTCAAAACAGTTCTGTTTGATATTGCCCATTTCACTGCTGATACAGCCATAGTGAACCAAGATGCTTATCAGGTGGTATGGGAAAAGATTTGAAGAGAAAATGCTTTTAAAATTTGCTTCTAGGCATACCTATTTTCATCCCTTGACATCTGCTCACCATGAGCCCGCCATCTTGCCTCCTCTAAATAGATGATTTAGCATAAAACTTAAATGGCTGACATCACCACTAAATTGTTTGTGGACCAGAAATATATTAAAAAGTAGCTTCATTGTATATTTCAATCATGACCTTCAAATACTCTAAGCAGAATTTGGATATGACTACATTTGTTTAACCCTGACTTGATGCTGATGATGGTTGCAGGATATATCTGGTTTCATACCCAACACATCTGTACCTAAAATATATTCGCTCCTATTCTTGCTCCTGTTTCTCCATGTTACCCAGGATTAATGAAAAGAAAGGCACCTTTTAGAAATGGTAATAAATATACAGTCATCAACTTCAGTTTCTACCATGTGTGCTCCTGATTTACTCTGTTCAAAAGCTGAGGGTTCACTTCCTGAAGAGACAAGACAAAAATCAACATCCTATCCTGCTCTATCTAAACCCTGGTAGTTGATCTGCAGCAAGGCCATCAGGGCTATGGCCTGGTGGAAGCTGCTGTCCAGGAGGGCAGAGGCTGGACCAGGAGCCAGCTGGCTCTTGTCACTCATTGTGTGCACTCCTTCGAGCTGGCTGAGAATCTCCAGGTCAGAGCAGGATGGTCATCTTCTGTACTACACCTCCTCGGCCTCTGACCCTTCAGGACTCTCTTCCTCCTAACACTTTATTTTGAAAAATTTCAATCCTACAAAAAATTTTGAGAGAACGTTAAAATTAATCTCTGTTCAGCCTTCACCTGGCAGTTGATAACATTTTGCTTAGCAAATATTCTTCCATAAGCTCCTTCTCTGTTACATCAGGCAGTGTCTGTTTCTAGTGACTAGGAACTTTGGCTGCCAGAACCACAAACAGGAAATTCAGAGAAACAGGTGAAAAACTGTTCAACCTAACAGCCTTTTTAAAAATTACCTGGTAACAGCACCCTGCTTGGCCCCGGAGGATGGCTGGTTAGCCAGAGACGGGTAAGATTCCTCAAGGAAGGAACAACCTAAGACAGGCACAGTTGCAGAGGGGCCATCAGGAGAGAACTTGGGGGGGCAACAGAAGTGGGGCACAGACCCTCACCCCCCCAACATTGCAGGGGCTTGAACCCTCACCCCCTTCTAAAGGAGGTCTCCTACCCCCATGGCTGCTTCGCGCTTCCCACACCCAGCTCAGATCGGGACCCAGGCAACAGAAAGAGACCCGGCCCAGCTCACATCGAGATACAGGTGACAGACAGAGACTTGGCCCAGCTCAGATCGGGACCCAGGTAACAGACAAGAGACTTGGCCGACAGCAGTTGCCCTATATCTAAATTCAGCTGAGCATTTGGAATGCTCAGGGCCCACTCAAGAATGCAAATAATCCTTCCCACTAATATTTACAGGGTAAACTAAGATTGTTGGTAGAGTATTAAATTTGACAGTAAAATAGTAATCGAGTTTTCAGATTAATTTAAATAGGCTAATTGAAATAAGTGAATATTCAAGTACTGGACAAAAAGCTATTCTTAAAGTAATAACTAAAATTTCTATTGGTAGTTCATCTCATGGTAAAATTCCTGAATATGCAATGAACCTAAAGCAGTCATATGTGTGGGGGGAAAAAATTTTTTTTTTAAATTTAAAGTTATCAAGACTGCATTATAAAATTTACAAAAACCTCCATTAAAAAAAAGGGGGGGGGGATAGTAGGGCAATATCATGTAAGGAAAAATATCCTATAAGTAAATTATATCTAGAAAATTTTTACTTTACCAAATTAAGGTTCATTTGCAATGCTAACAGCAAGACGGCCATTAAAAACACACATGGTGTCTAAATAAGACAAAGGAAAATCGTTTGAACAAAAATAAAAAGGATCCCAAATCAATTATATAGAAAAGATTCCTTTATTAACTTGTGGTTGAGAATATATTTGTATATTTTCAGAAAACAACCCCAAGACCAGATGGATTCCTGCAACAGAGAGGAATTGACAGGAGTGCTCCAACCACGAAGACAAGAGGAAAAAACAGTCCAGAGATGGAAGACGCTGACAACGCCTTGCCATGGGAGCAATCAGCAGCTGTGCACTGCTGCAGGTTACCTAGGACCAAACCAGAGAGGGTCAGACCTGCATTGCCACCATGTGCCCACCATCCAGATATCACTGCTGACATGTACACATAAGGAACTGTTGGACATTGAAATTGGGACTCAAACATTTTTTTGTTTTGTCTTGTTTTGTTATTATATGTTTATTTCCAGTCTGCAAAGGCAAAACTTTTTAAAGGAAAGAAATGGTGGGAAAAAGATACAGAGGCAAAGAAACATTGAACAGACTGTCAAACTACATTGGGAAGACAGGGGTGGTTGGGCGAGGAGGGCTGTAAGAGACCAACTGAAGGACTTGTACGCATGCATATAAGCACAACCAATGGATATAAGACACTGGGGGGGAGGGGGAGGGTGGGCAGGTGAAGGCATGTCCTGGGGGGTAGGGGAGGTCGGGGGGAGATCAAGGGGGAAAAAAAAAAGGAGACATATGTACTACTATTTGTAATACTTAAAACAATAAAAATAAAATAAAATTTAAAAAAAATAAAAATTACCTGGTAAGACAAGGAGATACAATTTTTCAATGATAAAAACTCTCTTGGGGCAGGGTGTTGGGAGATAAGTTCCCTCTGTTATTCTATGATGGACTGTAACCTGGCACTAAGTCTCTGGAGGGCAGTTTCACAGTGTGCCGGATGCTATAATTAGGGAAAACCCGGAACTGGTTTTGAATTAGAAAACCAATTCAGATTTCAGTTAAAAAAAAGAAAAGTATGGTATATTCATATAATGAATACTATCTATTTCTTGATAGAAATAGATAAATTGCCCAAGTATATAGGTAAATAAAAATGCTGTTTGCCAATAAATATATGCGGCGGGAGGGGGCGCCCCACCTTCTCAGCGGAGTGCTTCCATCCCCGGCCCTGCACCCCACACTCGTAGCCAGATGCAGATGGACCGAGGAGTTCCCCGGGCGCCGCGGGGAGCCAGGAGCCCGGGACTGGGAGCCCAGTGCCCTGGCCAGAGGGCCGGTTGAAGGTGACAGTCTTGCGGAGACCTACGGAGAAGAGAATGATGAACATGGACATATTTCTAAAAGAAAGATAGCCTCTAACTGGGATCCATATCAAGACACTGAAAAAGAGGTCGATAATGAAAGTGGAGGATCACTGAGGGAGGCAGATTTCAGTTCTCAGCTCTGCAGGAGCCTCCCCACAGTTCCTGCTTGCTGAGGTGAGGATTCTTCCTGTCCAAAGCAGAATTCAGCATTTTTCGTGGACTCTGAGTTACTGGTCCAAGACCTTCAAGTACTGCCTCTCTCACTCCGACTCAGTGTTGCTGCTGAATTGGTCCAGACTGCCTTCCTTCGGTAAAACCAAAGAAAAATTATGAAGGCAAGGGATTAGGCATGCAGTTAAAAGGGCCATTTGGGCCTGGAGGAAAGGAGTCTGCGTTTGAGCTGAAATCTGTGGCTGCTGGTTTACAAGCATGCCCCAAGCCAGTGTGTTCCATCAGGCTTACTACCTTCAAAACACCTACCTCTATGTTTGACAACATCCAAAATAATACACTTCTCTGTACCTCTTCTCAAAAAATCATTGTCTAGTGGAAATTGTATGGCCTTTGGAATCAGACCAGCGTTTGATTCTCAACTTAGTGTAAATGTGGCTAATTGCCTTACTTCTCTGAGACTAGTCTCCTTATTTGTGTAGATGGAAGTAACACCTACCTTCTCAATTTTTGTGTGGTTTGGGTCAGCAGCTTTGTTAATTTAATGTGTATATGAATCATCTGGGATGCTGTTAAAATGTAGACTCTTGTTTAGTAGGTCTGAAGTGGGCCCAAGCGTCTGCATTTCTAAGAACTCCTAGGTGGTGTTGATGGTAGTGGTGCATGGATCATACTTTGAATTGCAGGGGATTAATGACATAACAGATGGAGAAGCCCTGACATAAATGTCCTACCTATGCTTGTTCCTCGCCTCTTGAGTGGGCCTGACTTTCTGGCTGTTTGGATGAGCTCATCTCAGAAAACTCCTGAGATCCATTCAGGTGCAGCCCAACACATCTGAGCTTTAACCTATTCCTATTTTATCTCAGCCTTAATATTCTTCTTTTCTTCCTAAGTACTTCATTCCTCTTTTGCCTAACAACAATACAGGCGTCTGTATTGATAGTTTTTTTAAACAGCTTTATTGAAATATAATTGATATACAATAAGTTATGCTTAAAATGTATAATTTAACAGCTTCTAATATACATATACACCCATGATTTCATAAAACTCTAGATAATGAACATGTCCATCACCTCCCATGTTTCTTGATTTTCCTGATGATCCCCCCCCAGCCCTTGAAAACTATTCATTTGCTTTCTGTTACATAAATTAGTTTGCCTTTTCTAAAGAGTTTTATATAAAGAGTTCATATAGTACATATTCTTTTTTTTTTTTTTTTGGTCTGGCTACTTTCATTCAGCATTATTAGTTAATTCATGTTGTTGTATATATTGATAGTTCACTTATTGCTTATTGCAATACATGGATATATACCACAATTTGATGGATATTTACATTATTTCCGGGTTTGGGTATTACAAACAAAGTTGCTATGAATTTCTGTGTAGGAGTCTTTGTATAGATCTATGCTTTCGTTTTCTCTTGGGTAAGTACCTAAAGTGGAGTAGCTGGATCATATGGCCATTGTATATTTAACTTAAAAAAAAAAAAAGCCTGTCAAACTGTTCTCCAAAGTAATTGTACCATTTACATTTTGTGAACAAAAAGTCACTGCCACCAATCTAATACCAACTGGGGTTCCCAATCTGTTGTGCAGTAAAAGGAGAAATTTTATTCGGGTAAACAGTTTGCAAACTGTGGAGATGCAATATCCTGAGGAAGCCAAAAACACTCCAGACAAAAGAAAGGCTGCTTTTCTTTCTTTCTTTCTTTCTTTCTTTCTTTCTTTCTTTCTTTCTTTCTTTCTTTCTTTCTTTCTTGCTTTATTTGTTTTTTAATATATATTTTTATTGGTTTCAGAGAGGAAGGGAGAGGAAGAGATAGAAAAATCATTTATGAGAGTGAATCATCTATTGGATGCCTCCTGCATGCCTCCTACTGGTGATCCAGCACTCAACCCAGGCATATGCCTGGACCAAGAATCAAACCGATGACCTCTTGGTTCTTGGGTCAATGCTCAACCAACTGAGCCACACCTGGCTGGGCTATTTATTGACTTTAAGTAATTTTTTATTTTTTAATTATAGCTGACATAAAATATTATGTTACTTTCAGGTATACAACCCAGTGATTAGACATTATATAACTTACTAAGTTATCACCCCAATAAATCTAGTACCCATCTGACACCATACATAGTTATTACAATATTATTGACAATACTAGAGGCCTGGTGCATGAAATTTGTGCACAGGAGGGGTGTCCCTCAGCCCAGCCTGCACCCTCTCTAATCTGGGACCCTTTGGGGGATGTCCGACTGCCGGTTTACTAATGGAATACTATTAGCAATAAACCAGCAGTCAGACATCCCTCTCACAGTCTGCGATTGCTGGCTCCTAACCACTTGCCTGCCTGCCTGCCTGCCTGATTGCCCCTAACTGCTTCTGCCTGCCAGCCTGATTACCCCCTAACCGCTCCCCTGCTGGCCTGATGGCCCCCAACTGCCCTCCCCTGCCAGCCTGATGGCTCCCAACTGCCCTCCCCTGCCAGCCTGATGGCCCCCAACTGCCCTCCCCTGCCAGCCTGATGGCCCCCAACTGCCCTCCCCTGCTGACCATCTTGTGGCGGCCATCTTGTGACAACACACAAAGGCGTTGCGTGACACCACTTAGGCTTTTATTACATAGGATTCCCTATGCTGTACTTTACATCCCTGTGATCATTTTGTAACTACCAATTTGTACTTAATCCTGTCACCTTTTTCACCTTATCTCCTAGTCCCCCTCCCTTCTGACATCTATCAGTCTGATCTTTGTATCTATAAGTCTGTTTCTATATTGTTTGTCATTTGTTTTTTAGATTCCACATATAAACAAAATCATATGGCATTTGTCTTCCTCTGTCTGACTTATTTCACTCAGCACAATACCCTCTAGGCCCATCCATGTTGTTGCATCTGGCAAGGTTTCATTTTTTTTTTATGGCTGAGTCATTGTATATATGCCATTCATCTATTGATGAACACTTAGGTTGTTTCCACATCTTGGCTATTGTAAATAATGCTGCAATGAACATATAGATGTATATGTCTTTTTTATTTAGTGTTTTGATATTTTTGTTTGTTTGTTTTTTTTGAAGTGAAATTGCTGGGCCCTTTGACTCTTGTTATATAGCTTTTGTTTTAAAGTCTACTTTGTCTGGTGTAAGTACTGCTATCCCAGTTTGTTTGTTTCCATTTTCATGGAATATCTTTTACCATCCCTTTACTTTTAGACTATGCGTGTGTGTTTTAATCTGAAATGAGTCTCTTGTAGACAGCATATGTAAGGGTCTTGTTTTGTAATGCAGTCAGCCTCCATGTGTCTTTTGATTGAAGCATTTAATCCATCTGCATTTAAATTGTTGATAGATATGTACTTATTCTTATTTTATTATTCATATTTTAATTCTTCTTCTGCTTTTGCTACTTCTTCTTTTCTTCTTCCTCCCCCCCTCCCCTCCTCCTCCTCCTCCTCCTCCTCTTCCTCCTTCTCCTCCTCTTCCTCTTTCTTCAAAAAGGCCCTTGGGCCCTAGCCAATTTGGCTTGGTGGATAGAGTGTGGGCCTGTGGACTGAAGGATCCCAGGTTTGATTCCAGTCAAGGGCACATGCCTTGGTTGTGGGATCCGTCCCCAGTAGGGGGCATACAGTAGGCAGCCAGTCAATAATTCTCTCTCTTCATTGATGTTTCTATCTCTCTCTCTCCCTCTCCCTTCCTCTCTGAAATCAATTAAATATATATACATATATATATATATATATATGTATATATATTTATATATATTTTAAAGACCCTCGGCCCTAACCGGTTTGGCTCAGGAGATACAGTGTTGGCCTGTGGAATGAAGAGTCTCTGTTCGATTCCGGTCCAGGGCACATGCCCAGTTTGTGGGCTCAATCCCTAGTAGGGGGTGTGCCGGAGGCAACCAATTAATGATTCTCTCATCATTGATGTTTCTCTATCTCTCTCTTCCCCTTCCTCTCTGAAATCAATAAAAATATATTAAAAAAAAATACCCTTGCCCTAGCTGGTTTGACTCAGTGGATAGAATGTTGGCCTTCGGACTGAAGGGTCCTGGGGTCGATTTTGGTCAAGGGCACATGCCAGGGTGGTGGGCTTGATCCCCAGTAGGGGACATGCAGGAGGCAGCAGCTGATCAATGTTTTTCTCTCAGATTGATGTTTCTCTCTCTATCCCCATCTCCGAAAATCAATAACATCTTAAAAAACAGAAAAAAAATTGCTATGTTTGCCAATTTCTAGAAGATTGACCTGCTAGGCAAACAGTGCTCTTGTTTTTTTTTTTTTTTTAATAATATATATTTTTTATTGTTGACAGTATTATGGATATCTCCCATTTCCCCCTTCCTTACCCCCCTCCTCCCAGCCCATACCCACACCTCCAGGTCTTCACTACCCTATCACGGGTGTCCATGGGCTATGCATATCCGATATAATAAAAGCCTAATATGCAAATTATCCCCTCCACCAGAGTTCCACTGGGAGTTCACTGCTGGAGCATTCCACCACTCGCTATGACATGCACTGATCTCCAGGGGGCAGATGCTCCAACTGATAGGCTAGCTTGCTGTGGGCGCTGGTGGGTTGGACTGGAAAGTGAGGTGTGAGGTGAGAGTTCCCAGGGTTTGGCCTGAGCCCCAGGTGGAGGTGGGAGGGGGCGGGAGCCAGGAGGGACCAGGTGGTGTGGGAAGCGGCTACGAGTGATCCGAGAGCCGTGACTGCACAGCCTTCTGCAGCCTGTGGCGTTGTCAGTTTCTTTTTATTTAAGTTTCACTACTCCAGGTGAGTGGGTAGCACCATTAGGGGCGGGGTGGGGCGGGGAGAACAGGCTGGAAGGGGCGGCCTCGGGCTCCCAGACGCAGCAGGGAGCGGGGCGGGGCTGAGTCGGAGAAACCAAGTCCAGAACTTGAAAGGAAGCCGGAAGCAGCGAGGGGTGGAGAGTGACAGCTGCGCTGGGGCCTAGAAAAGCTGCTGGGTGGGGGCAGCCGTGGAGCCCGGTGCCTCTCCCACGGGACAGGCTCCACGTCCCTCCCTCCTCCTCCCCGTGACCTGCCACCCCAGCTCTCCTCCGAGGCCCCGTCTGGGCTTGCCCCGCACAGCTCCGCACTGGCACCGCCGCTGGGCCTGCACAGCTCCGTGGGCAATGCCTCGCCTACACTGCCTTCCTGCCCAGAACAGCCCTGCCCTGCCCCACACAGCCCCACCCGGCACAGCCATGTGGAAGTGGCGCCCTTGGTTGAAGTAGAAATCCTGATCCCATTTTACAGACCCTAGCAGAGTGTGTGTGTGTGGGGGGGGGGGGGGAGAGAGAGGGGGGCGCGAAGACAAAGAGGGGTGAGGGGACTGGATGGATGGAGAGCAGCAAGGTTTGATTCATGGCCTATTTATTTTTATTTTCGTTAATATGTTTTTATTGATTTCAGAGAGGAAGACAGAGGGAGAGAGAGATAGAAACATCAATGATGAGAGAGAATCGATCTGCTGCCTCCTGCACGCCCCCTACTGGGGATTGAGCCTGCAACCCAAGAATGTGCCCTTGACCAGAATCGAACCCAGGACCCTTCAGTCCGCAGGCTGTGGCTCTATCCACTGAGCCAAACCATCTAGGTTGACCCATGGCCGATTTAAAACCACTGCAGTAGGCTGAGCAGAGGTCTTACCATGATGGTGCTACCTGATAATGAGGGTGTCTCTCCTTATGTTGGGGTAATAGGAACTGCAGCAAACCCATGGAGCCTGCAGTGGGTTTTCATGCACACGATGCAATTTACTTCATGTGGCAGCTGAAGAGGGTGAGCAAAGCCTTGGAAGGACATGAGGGCTCCAAGACCAGGGGGTGGAGGGAAAGTGCATGCTGAGCATTCCACGCCCTGAGTTACAATCTATGTATATAAAAGCCTAATATGCTGTGTCCGACCGAACGGTTGACTGACTGGTCACTATGATGTGCACTGACCACCAGGAGGCAGATGCTACGATCAGTAGGTTAGCTTGCTGCTGGGGTCTGGCCGATCGGGACTGGGTGAGATGGGGCCAGACACGCCCTGGAGCCCTCCCAAGGTCCCTCACATGGTCCCTCCCCAGCCACCGGTCCTGATTGGCCCCAATCGGGACTGGGCGAGATGGCCCTGATTGGCCCATATCTCCGGCCAGGCAGAAGGACCCCACCCATGCACAAATTTCATGACTGGGCCTCTAGTCTATATATATAAAAGCCTAAACAACCGTTCAACCATTCAACAGGTAGCTATGACGCACACTGACCACCAGGGAGCAGACGCTCAACGCATAGGCATGGAAACATGAAACAGACTGACGAATCTCAGAGGGAAGGGCAGAAAGAGATTAATCAAAGATCTTATATGCATACTAGAGGCCCAGTGCATGGATTGGGCACTGGTGGGGTCCCTCAGCCTGATCTGCGGGTATCGGGCCCAAACCAGCAGTCCAACATCCCCCGAGGGGTTCTGGATTGAAAGAGGGCGCAGGCCAGACCAAGGGACCCCCACCGGTGCATGAATCCATGCACTGGGCCTCTAGTAAGTATATAAATTCTTTGGTTTATCTTTTCTCATCCCCCCCAATCCCACATACCCTGAGGTATTTCAGTCTGTTCCATGCCTTTATGCTTCAGGTCTTATTTTGTTGGTCAATTCATTTTGTTCATTAGATTCCATAAATAAGTGAGATTATATGATACTTTTTTTTCTCTGACTGGCTTATTTAACTTGCATAATATTTTCCAGGTCCATCCATGCTGTCCCAAAGGGTAAGAGATCCCTCTTTTTACAGCTGCATAGTATTCTATAGTATAAATGTCCCACAGCTTTTTTATCCACTCATCTACTGATGGGCACTTGGGCTGTTTCCAAATCTTAGCTATTATAAATAATGCTGCTATGAACACAGGGATGCATATATTCTTTCTGATTGGTGTTTTGGGGTTTCTAGGATATATTTTCAAAAGTGCGATTGCTGTTCCCTTTTCCTCACATCTTCACCAGCATGACGTGCACTGACCACCAGGGGGCAGAAGCTCCGACCCGTGGACTTGATGTTTGTTGATTTTTTTATGACAGCCATTCTGACAGGTGTGAGGTGATATCTCATTGTGCTCTTGCTTTTTTAAAAAAATAGTTTACATCTCCTTTTCTCTCTCACTATTCAAAACATATTCTAAATGGAAATCCAAGAAAAGTACAGGAATTCTCTAAACACAGAATATTGAAAAATATACTTTCTGTCTTCACTATATGGTTTTATTGCTTTTAAAATTGGTTTCTAAGTAAGTAGGTCAGAAACTATTTTTGATAAATATTAAATATAGTTTTTCTCTGTGATGTAGTAGACAAGGACTTTAGAGGTGAAAAATGGCCCAGTCTCTTCCTATGCTCCCAGGTCAGTAGAAAATATTCAACACTAACCTTTCAGGCCTTAAGAGCCTTAAATGAGTTAGAAAACAAACATACAAACAAATGGGAGAGGCAGGAATGTCTCTACTTACAACTTTATACAAAAATTTTTTCTTAATTTCAAGAGTAATAGTTATAGTAGAAAAACTAGGTAAATAACAACAGTAATTACAAGACAATTGTTAAATAGCTTACATAGCATTATTTGTTAGGAACTGTGTGAGGTTCTCTGTGTATTAACTCATTTCATTAGGGTTGTGAAGAATATTCGACTTTTTCTAGTTTAGCCATGGCTTCCACAGTAGGAATTATTAAAAGGTCTAAAAATCTGTTAAAGAAATCTAGAAGATATTTGTTGTGCTCCTTGGGGAAGCACAAGCCAACGTCCCACAACTGAAAACCGAGGTGGTTTCCCAGGTCTCTGCCCCTCCCCACCCCCGTGGTTCACTTCCTCTTCTCACTGTTGCACAAAGAGAAAGACCAGAGGACTCAGCAGCCATTTGCTGGCAGCATCTTTTTGTATGTATCTCAGGAGTGTAGGTTTTCTTAAAGAATCTGTCTAAAATAGTCTCGCTCTCATAATTGGTAGGTTTAACCTCTTTGGCTGGGAGCAATTTAAATTCTCACTAAAATTGCCATGCCCTTTATCTTCTAAGTGTTGGTAACATGAATGCCAATGGAATCAGGCCAGAGTCTGAATACTAGTCTCTTAGCCTCTGTTTTCCCTATACATAAAAAGGAATGAGGTAACTCCTACCTCCTAGAATGTATTAAGGTATTCGCTCCCTCTTTGCTTAGTTCTTTCACTCATTCAGTTTACCGAATACTTACCACGTGCCAAGCACCATTCTAAGGCACCTAAAGAGGTCTGTTACACTCTAAAGTTCAAAGTAGTTACTATCAGTGGTCGTTTTCCCCACAAAGCAACAAAAGATGCAGAAAACTCCTTGGCAAGGAGCTTTACAAAAAGAAACTATTCCCTGAAGGGAATCAGGAAGTCAGAAAGAAGGTCCTCCTTCACTCCCAACAGTTCTCTGAGCTCCTCGAGATTCCTGGACTATTTTTCTTGCCCCGCACATCCAGAAACGTACAGTGTATTCCAGGCTGTAATTATTAACACTAGTTCTTGCCCTGCCCGGCTCCGTTCATCCTCTAGCCACGCACTTAATCTTTCTGGGCTTCCATTTTTTCAAATGAAAACCGCAGGTTCCACGCTCCTAACTGGTTGAATATGGTAAGCAAGTGATCAGCATCTCGGGCTGGTTCGGAAAGCGAGGGCACTGGACAAAGGTGCGGTCCAGGCTAAAGTTCTAGGACGGGCGGTCAGCGTCCCGGGCTCGGGACGCACCCAAGATCCGAGGGCGCCCTATTACAGACAGCGAACCCACCCCGTCCAATCCATGCCTTCTTCCACACATCACGAGGCTTTATAGGAAAATGAAACTGAAAATGCGAAGTCCCTTTCCTAACCTGGTCCAGCACCTCTAGCTAGGAAACTGGTGACGGGCAGGGTTCTGATTGGCGGTTCACCCCCGGAATATAAGCCGAGACGCGAGGTCGCGCCCTCAGTTCCCCCGTGCTCCGCTGCTGTGGTGGCAATGGCTCTCCCCGTGGCCGTGGTCCTGCTCGGGCTGCTCTGTCTGTCTGGCCTGGACGCCGAACAGCGTGAGTGCCCTCCCCTCCGTTTCTCCTCTGCGGGCCCTTCCTCTCCCGCTTGGGCACTCTCTCTGTACCACCCCGGTTCCCCAAGTGCTCTTTTTTGGCCATGGGACGGGGCGGGGGAGGGGGGGGTGCGGGCGGGAGCGATGTGGGTGCGAGCCCAGGACTCAAGCTTTTTTCCTTTCTCTGCGAGCCGGGGTGGAGGTGGGTGGGGGTCCCGGGGGAGACCACTGGCACGCCGGGGGGCCGGGTAGGTAGGGACAAAGTTTCGGTGTGTTGGTAAGCTTCACAGCGACCCCGGTGAGGGAGGGCTTCGCTACCGCTCTTTCGCGGACCTCTTGCTCCCCGGGCGCAGCTGGAGCGGAAGGCGGGTAGGCTGGTCCCGTGGTTGAGCCGGGGACTGCGAATGGGTGGGGACAGACCTTTGGGGGAGGCACGCGGGGTAAATCAGCCCACAGCAACTCCGCTTGGCTGGGAACCGCTGGGCTTCGGCTTCCTCCTAGCGCCTGCCCGGTTCACCTGTCCCTTCGCACTTTCCCAGAAACGTGGAATCAAACCTTGGCGGGAGGTCAGCAGCAGGCGTTTGGCTGGCGGACGCTTTGAGGAGCCAGAGCGCTTTCACATCGTTAACTCACTTGTTCCCATTACATGTCGCTTGTTATAATCATAAGAGCTACCCGTTTTTGACGACTGACAGTGTGTGGGGACGCTGTGTGCTTTATGTCGCTGAAGTCTCAATGCATCTACGATGGAAATAGGAAGATTATTAGCATTTCACAGAGGAGGAAACTGAAGCGACTAGAGTTTAAGTAACTTATTCACAGGGAATTAATGGCGGACAATCCCTCCCGACTGGAGTATTATGCTAAGGGGTAAGCCTTTGGGCTGTAATTCCTGCGTTTTTCAGAACCGCTTCCTTTAGGTGTGAGATTGTCAAGCGGGGCGGCCCTGGGACCCTGCTGCCTTTTCTTTCCAGAGGGTTCTCTCTTTGGCTCCTTGCCTGGTTCTTTCCAAGATGACCTAACTCAGCTTCTACTTTCAGTTTTGAAAAAGCAAAGGTTAGATCGTCATAGAGGCTGTAAAACCAGTGATAAGGGCAATCGGAGTGGTTACCCAGCTGTCTACTGGGGACACCCGGACATTGAGCCCGTTCCAAATACCCTGTAATGTACTGGACCCTCTCATTTTCCCCTCATAAAGGCCTTTGGGAAATGTGGTCTTTTTTTTAAAAATATATTTTATTGATTTTTTACAGAGAGGAAGGAAGAGGGATAGAGAGTTAGAAACATTGATGAGAGAGAAACATCGATCAGCTGCCTTCTGCACACCCCAACTGGGGATGTGACCCACAACCAAGGTACATGCTCTTGACTGGAATCGAACCTGGGACCTTTCAGTCCGCAGGCCAACGCTCTATCCACTGAGCCAAACCGGTTAGGACAGGTCTTTTGATCATGAGAAAAATCCATTTCATTTATAATTTACTTACAAAATAAAGCATGATGTCTGTTGTCACTATTAATGATATTTGCTGCTGACTGTAGAAGCCTTTTGAAAAATAACAAGCTGATATTTTTAAAAATTTTAATTTGAAAATTTCCAAACTAATATATGGCCTGTGTAGATCATTTCTGCAAGATACACAAGACGTAGGTAATGGTGATTGCCTCTGGGGGTTAATTTTCTGCTCTGTTCCATGTGAGGGTTTTATTTGCATAAATTAATTTTTCATCAAGAGGCTGGGTCCAGATTCAAATCCAGGCCTGGCTGATATTGGCCCTCTTCTTAAAAGAGATTTTTCAAGATGATTTTGCAAAACCCTACTAGTTCCCTCAAAGTGAGAATTCCAGGCCAGATGAACCTTGCTTTTATTATATTCTAAGTATTAAAAGCTCAAATACAAAGAGCATTTTCATTTATCTTCACTTTTAACTTTATGGAAATAAACCAGGGCTTCAATACCTCAGTCCAGCTCTTGTGTAATTTTCTTCTTTTTAATATATTTTTATTGAGATAGAAACATCAGTAAGAAACATTAATGACAAAAGAGAATCATTGATGGGCGCCTCCCACACGCCCCCTACTGGGGATCGAGCATGCAACTCGGGCATGTGCCCCTGACAGAAATTGAACCTGGGACCCTTCAGTCCCCGGGCTGACGCTCTATCCACTGAGCCACACCAGCTAGAGCTCTCACGGGCTTTTGATATTTTCTTTCCTGGTGACCTTTCCTTCAATGATAGAGTGTTTCTAGGCAGAAACATATGGTCAGAGTGGCCTGGTACTTCTCTTCCCCACCACCTTCTGGACCTTGAGGAACAGCTGTTCTGTAGTAATCATGAACCCTGAATGTATATGTATTTTATTTTAAAAAAAATATTTTTATTGATTTTTAGAGATAGAGGGAGGGAGAGGGAGAAAAACGTCAATGTGAGAGAGAAACATTGTTCGAGTGCCTCCTAAACACCCCCTACCGGGAATTGAGCCTGCAGCTCCGGCATGTGCCCTGACCAGGAATCAACGAACAATCTCTGGGTGCACAGATGACGCTCAACCAACTGAGCCACACCAGCCAGGGCCATACATATTTTAATTATACACATGCATTAGTGTCAGTCTGTATATTTAGTAGCAGAACACTTCTCTTCATTTGGGTGAAAAATACAGAAATAGAGTTTATATTTTATTTCTGCACCTCCAGGGATGGTCTAGTCATGCATCCCCTTTTGGAAACCACTGTTCTGTAGCATTATGCAATGTATTTTGAACCCAGCTAGTTATAGAAATCATTTCAGGGTGCTGATTAAAATGCAAATCCCATTTTCATGCATTACTCTACTTGGTCGTAATGGAGAGTATGTTTCTCCCATTTGCCAGAGTCCTCACCCTATCCTATTTTCTAACTCAGCCATTGTTTCCTATTATTCTCACTCATTTAAGCTATTTGCCAGCTTCTGTCGGCATATAAACCTTGTAGCCCATGAAATCAGGTTCAAAAGCAGATAGGGGCTTGGTGTATAAACTCTGGGCAGGATGTAGTGGTTGTGTTTTGTAAAACCATACTTTGGGTTGGCTCTTTTAGTAATCTGAGCAACTAGTAATAATAACATCTGCCATTTACAGAGCATCTGCCATTTACAGAGCCACTTTACCAGACACAACACATGGAGAAGTCAGATGGGTGTCGATCTAGGCAGGAGCAGGAATAAAAAAAGAAAGATGTAACATGAGTTTTTTGATGTGGATACTACGAAGGGTGTGTGAAGTGAAAAATGAAGTTTGAAAAGTAGGTTAGGGCCAAATCATGTAGACTTTTGAGTGACGTGTTAAGGAATTTCATGGGCGCTAAGAAGCCATAGAAATAATTGCCAAATAAAGAAGTGGTCAAAGATAATACAGTAAAAAAAAAAAAAGTGCTCTAGCCCTAGCTGGTTTGGCTCAGTGGATAGAGTGTGGGCCTGCGAGCTGAAGGGTTTGATTCCAGTCAAAGGCAGATGCCTGGGGTGCTGGCTGGATCCCCAGTAGGGGGTGTGCAGGAGGCAGCTGATCAATAATTCTCTCATAATTGATGTTTCTCTCTCTCTCCCTCTCCTTTCCTCTCTGAAATCTATAAAGAAATATTTTTTAAAAGTGCTCTCGAGCACTATTAGACAACAAATTGATAAAAATAATGTATTACCCTTTCTGGATTTTGGGATCAGCTTTTCTAAGTCTCAGCTTTTCAAAATTGCTATTTGTGCCCTAGCCGGTTTGGCTCAGTGGATAGAGCCTCACCCTGCAGACGGAAGGGTGCCGGGTTTGAATGTACCTTGGTTGCAGGCTCCTCCACAGCCTGGGACCTTGTTTGGGGCTCATGCAGGAGGCAACCAGTCGATGTGTTTCTCTCACATCGATGTTTCTCTCTGTCTTTCCCTCTCTCTTCTACTCTCCCTAAAAATCAATGGAAAAATATCCTCGGGTGAGGATTAACAACAACAAAATTGTTAGTTGTTATGATTTATTTTCTCATTTTGATTAAATATTCATTTTCATACTTAAAAAAAGTTCTTGAGAGCCTCCACAGAAAGGCTCTTAAAGTTTTGGCACAATTTCCAGTGACAGAAGAAGATACTATTAGAAATCTGCTAGAAAAAGCCAAAAAGGCATGTGTAGGGGAATTCTGTGGGAAAGATTACTAGGTCAAAGTTTATCCCTCAAAATGGAGGTAGCCTTTTGGAAAAGTGGAAATGGAACTGGGAGAATGGATGATCAAATTTAAACACTCGGTGCCTGATCTAGCTTTTGACCAAGGTAGCCCCAAGTGCCATACTATGCAATTTTCATTTGTCTTTCCCTCGTGTTCCTCAGGGAAACCGAGGATTCAGGTTTACTCGCGGCATCCGCCAGAGAATGGAAAACCGAATTTCCTGAACTGCTATGTATCTGGGTTCCATCCTCCTGAGATTGAAATTGATTTGATGAAGAATGACGAGAAGATGCCAGTGGAGAAGTCAGACCTGTCTTTCAGCAAGGACTGGTCTTTCTATCTTCTGGTGCACGCAAACTTCACTCCCAGTGCAGGAGCTGAGTACAGCTGCGTTGTGAAGCACGTTACTCTCTCTGAGCCTATGAAAGTTAAATGGGGTAAGTTTTCACATTCTTTCCTTAGCTGCTGACAGTTGTGTCTGAATAGAGACAGAGCATAAGGCTGCTTTGATATTTTAAAAAAAAAAATGCATACTGGGATTGTCCGGAAAGAGTATTAAAGCTCTGATACATGGCACCTTCTGAGACACCACTGTACAGCATGGCCCTGGAAATGGCAGTTTTCCTGAGGCAACAGTAAGGATCAGCAATTAAGGATCAGCAACAGCACTTGCACAAATGCATACTCATTTCCAAGATTTCTTCCCTACTGGCTTCCTTAGGCTTTCCTGACAGCCTCATGGATATGTAGGACCAACAAGAGTCTCAGGGAAGCACGGGCCTTTGTAAGTTGCGCAATCCTGGACTCCTCCAGCTCTCTGACTGGGTTGGGATCTAGGCTAGTAGGCAGAGTTGGGTCCAACTAGGTCATTCTAAACAAGGTACTTATGGTTAAGGACAGCAGGCTATTCTGTCAGACAGAATAGCCTGCTGTTAATACATAGTATTTTAAAAGTAATTGTTAATACATAGTATTTTAAAAGTAAAACTTATTGTTTTCCTTTTTCTTTCTCCATTTTCTTTTTCATAGACAAGGACAAGTAACCAGCATCATGGAGGTAGGTTTCTAACTTAAAAAAAAAAAACTTTCTTTTTTTTGTTTTGTTCCATTATCCCGGGGACTATTTCCAGGTAGCTCTAATATGATAACCCTTCGTATATGGAGGACATTCATTGGGGTAGCATTTCAGCAGGCAGAGAAGAATCCTGCAGGGTCACATTCCCTTTTCCTGTGGAGTGGCATGAGGGAGGTGTGTGGCCCCAGCTGTGGCTCTGCCCACATCACTGGCCCTCTAAAGGAGGTCAGGGGAGCTGCTGATGTGGTGTGACAGGATAGAGGCAGCTGGTTACCCACACCACCTGCAAGGGTTTGCTCTTTTTTTCTGCCATTTCCACATGGAATATCTCCGAGCCTTCAAAAATGAACCTTTCTCTTCTCTTGCATAGCAGTTGCATTATTATTTCGTTAGAAGAGAGGAGTGGCATGGTTCTGAAGATGTCCCATTCCTTCAATCTCCCGTTGAGCCCTAGCTGTGAGCACTTCTAGAGGCTCCCAGTCCAATAGAGGAGAGAAATAGAAACATTGTTATAACGCGATATAAAGATACTAAAATGGATGTAACTACAAGGAGCTCCAGCAGCATGAAAGAGGGAAGAACTGGACTTTTCTGCCTCTTTGGAAAGCCTCTTCAAATTTCCTGTTATATTTTAGGACGGGGAGATTAATTTAAGAGAGCATTAAAGAAGCTGGGTGACCTGACCAGAGTCACACAGTAGCTGAATGATAGAGCCAGAATCTGAACTGTAATGCCAGCAATTCCTTTCTCTTAGGTTGTGGGAGAATCAATGGAATAAACTAAAGAGAAATGCTCTTTGTAATGGGTCTGGAAAATTGTCTGCAGCTACTTCCTTTACAAATGGTGATGTACATAGCAAAAGTTAGACAAGTTGGGTGGTGTGGTCTGTAATCCAAACAAAATAAGTATACTTGCTAACAAGACTTTCCTCCCTCTCCCCTCAGGTTTGAAGATGCCTGCCTCATTTGGATCCAACTAATTCAAAATTCTGTTTTCTTTTTAATGCATATACGTTATTATGCTTTATGAGAACAAATTAAGGGCAGCGATGAGCTTAACACAAATGTAATCTTCTTTATAATTTTACTTTGGGTTTTATGTCTTCCCGGTTGACCTATCTGCAGAAGATAGGTCAGCTTAGGACAGGGAGGGGACAATTCTTATATTCAAGATTACCATTATGAAAGAATTTTCATAGAAAATTTGCCTTTAATCTATGTTGCTAAAATTTTGATATTTTGGCTTCATTAAATAAAACTATAATAACTTGATGTGTTCAGTTTCTTATACATATCTCCCTCTCTTACTCTTTTGTTTCAAACAGGGAAACAATCTTCAAGTATCACTTGAAGAAGAGTGTAAACCCCTGTTCTATAGGGTTTGGTTCACGGAGGAAGGGGCCTCAGTGATGTGCATTTTACAGAAGAGAAACAGGATCCCAGAGAAATTAAATGACGTAGTTAGAGGGACACACCTGTCTGCTAAAGACTAGGCTTCCATCTTTTAGCCAGAGTTCTGTTCCCTGGGCCAAGACCTGAGGAATTGGGAACAAGAGTATCTGGAGAATTTCATATTTTAGCAAGCAGTAGATAAACTTGGAATAAAAAATACTAGATTTTTCAATTTCAAGGCATAGTTTATACATGATGACCCTCTTGGTGGATTTTTTGACCCTCTTGGTGGATTTTTTTATTAGACCAAAATTTTCAGTTAGCTAGTGCTAGGTACTGACAAGATGAATAAAACACAACACTACTCTCAAATTGCTCAGTTTAGTGGAGTGGCAGACGTGCACTCAAACAACGCATCCTGATAAAGAGTATAGGTAGCATAGGTAAGCCCAAAGAACTGGGTCATCGGAAAGTGTGTTCAGGGAACAACAAAAAACTTTAGGTAGGTGTTAGGGAAGCCATTTATGTGCTGGAGCTGAGACTTGATGAAAAGTGGTTCTCCCTGTTGGTGAGTAGGGCCTGGGGTGGTCAGGAGGGGGAAAATTATGAGATATATAGAGGTATGACAGGTGTGGGTTATTTCAAACAGCGGAGCAAGGATGCCTGAGGGAAGATCTGTAGGAACTTAGCTGAGAAAATTGAAGGGTGACTTAGACCAGTAACTATTCACCCCTGATGCACAGTAGAATCATCTGTGGTACTTATTAAAACATACCAGCTCTTGCCTGGTCAGTACAGCTCAGTGGCTGAGTGTCGACCTATGAACCATGTGGTCATGGTTCAATTCCCAGTCAGGGAACAAGCCCGGGTTGAGAGCTCCATCCCCAGTAGGGGGCATGTAGGAGGCAGCCTATCAATGATTCTCTCTCATTGATGTTTCTCTTTCCCTCCCCTTCCTCTCTGAAATTAATAAAAACATGTTTTAAAAAAAAACACCCATACCAGCTCTAAAAAATAGTCTATTAAAAAACCCCAGCTTTCTAGGTTCCAATCCAGAGCAACTAAACCAGTCTCTAAGGGTGGAGCCCAGACAGACAACAGTATAATTATTATCTTAAATTAAGTCCTTATGTTTTTAGAGCAGTTTTAGGAAAATACAAAATTGAGAGGAACGTGCAGAGATTTCCCATATATTCCCTGCCCCCCACTAACTGCAGCCTCCCCCATTATCAACATCCCTGACCAGAGTGGTGCATTTGTTACAACTGATGACCCTACATTGACATCATTAGCACCAAAGGCATAGTTTACATTTTGGTTCACTCTTGGTGTGTTGTATGTCCTATGGGTTTGGACATGTGTATAATGACATGCATCCATCATTAAGGTATTATACAGAGTATTTCACAGTCCTAAACATCCTCTGTGCTGCCAACGTTCATTCCTTCTTCTTGCCCCCGCCCTCCAACTTGCAGCAACCATTGATCTTGTTACCCTCCGCAGTTTTGCCTTATCCAGAATTTCATATAGTTGGACTCATGCAGTATGTAGCCTTTTCAAATTGGCTTCTTTCAGTTAGTAATGTGCATTTATGGTTCATTCATGTCTTTTCACGACTTGATAGTGCATTACTTTTTAGTGTTAAATAATATGCCATTGTCTGGGTGTAACTCAGTCCATTTACCCATTCAACTAATGAAGAACTTAATGGTTCCAAAATTTGGCAATTATGAATAAGGATGATACAAATATCATGTGCAGGCTTTTGTGTGGACATAAGTTTTCACAATATTGTGGGTTTTTAAAAAAATCTCTAGACGGTTCTAATGTGTAGCCAAGGTTGAGACCCGTTGAGTTAAATTATAAAGGACTTCCTGTTTCATGTCATTCAACAGAACTATTTTGTGAAAACCTTGTTTGCTGGCTAATGGTCCCATGTAATACTCCTCTGGACTATGCCTTAGTTGCCCATTTCAGAACCAGAAACTGATCAGAGAGGAGGAATATTGGGGCTTAATTATTCTCATTAAATACAATTGTGCAACGCAAATTAAACGAAAATCTCAATGTTGATAATAAAGAGTTAGATCTTACATACTGACATAGAAGAATAACCATGCTATATTTTTTCTCTTTTATTATTGTTTGAAGTATTACAAATAGTAGTACATATGTCTCCTTTTTTTCCCCCCCATTGACCTCCCCCTGGCTTCCCCTACCCCCCAGTACATGCCTTCACCTGCCTGCCCTCCCATAACCATGCTATATTGCTGAAATAAAAAAGTAATTTCTAGAAAAATGTCATGAATTATATATTTGTATCATACACAGCTGTAAAGTCATGACCTAAATTTAGTGGTTACTCAAGGAGAAGGGTAAACAAAGGAAGTTGACTAGTCTGTTAGGAAATTAATTTGCTAAAAGCCATTTGGTTGAGTATCAGCTGGCATTTTCCTGTGTGTGTGTAGGGGGGAAGGGATTGGGGGAGGGTTGGGAGTGGAGGAGTGATGGTGACACAGTACAGGCTCCTACCTTAAGCAGAGATGTTTCCCTCCTGCTGCTCACCATGGCCATCAGTGTGGCCCCTGTTCTGCCCTTCTATGTACTGGGAAATGTGGGAGCTGAGCCAACCATCACCTACCATGGCCTGGCCAAATGGAAGGAGGCTGGAAACCATAACAGTCTCTCACTCTTCTAAGCAGAAGACAAGCTGTCTCTCAGCTTGAAGCAAATTGATTATTTGAAGAATTATTTGGCTAATCTATTATAAAAGCATAATACATCCTTCCGGATGACCTTCCAGATGAAGCCGGGGCTGTGAGGGAAGCCTGGGTACCAGGTGCTGGAGAGAAGCCTGGGTCCCAGGTGCTGGAGGGAAGCCAGTGCCGGCAGCTGGGGGAAGGAAGGCCTACTCTTGCATGAATTTTGTGCATCAGGCCTCTAGTTAATATATTAAACTTTTGTTTTAGAAAATTTATTGTAAAACTTTTAAAATTGTCCTCATCAAATAATGAAAATAAAGAAAAATGTCATGTTTATAATAGAGATTACCACCTTTTGGACCCCACTGGATTTTCTCAGTGTGTACCCATCACTCTCCATTTTATATTATGGTATTTATTTATTTATTTATTTATTTATTTATTTATTTATTTATTTTTGTGGAAACCAACATTTTATTGAGCTCTCCTCACCCCTCAGAAATCTACTTCAGCAGATTTTCTCTTTGCTGTGTGCATCACAAACGTGGGATGTGACCAGCACTACCCCGACTGCCTGCTACATGACACACCCAAGAGAGGAAGGCTCCTTCTGGGGCAAAAAGAGCAGTTAACCATAAAGACCCCAGAAGTATAATTCATTTCTCTTACAAAACAAAAAAAACAAGTATGAAACCTCAGGAATGTCCCAGCACTCTGAATATAAATATTAAAAAGAGCCTGGCGGGGAGAATCCAAGATGGCGGCGTAGGTAAACACCTAAACTGCTGCCTCCCGCAACAATTTCAAAAATACAACTAAAAGAAAAAACATCTATCACCCAGAACCACAGGAAAGCTGGCTGAGTGGAAGTTCTACAACTAGAAGGAAAGAGAAAAGAGCATTGAGACGTGCACGAGCACTGAAAAGCTGAGGTACGGAGGCGCGTGATCCGGGCTGGCGGCGGGCGTTGCTTTTTTCAACCCGAAGGGAGACAAGCCCCCGGTTACTCTGAAATACAGTTTCTGGGGAGATGTGGGGGACCCAAACTCTTACGGGGAGAAGCTGGACTGTCTGCCAGTGAGGGTGGCTTGCTTGCAGAGCTGCGCGCAGGAATAATTGTTTACGGCACTGGGGCACGGGTCTGCCGACAGGGACTCAGAGCCGGCTAACTAGCAGCCATTGCTGTTTGCCACGCCCTAGCCTAGTGACACCCTGAGACCCCGCCCTGCACAACCTATAAACCCACCCAAGCTCCAAGCAGCGGCTTTTGCATAAGAAAGCCCTGCCCTATTGCAGCTTAACCTAGCAAACTTGCAGCCTGGGTCAGACAGTTCCAAAACCTCCAAACCACAAGCAAAGAGGAGAAAACTGTGGCTCTCACTGTAGCTCCTGCTGGGTGGCCTCAGACAATAGCTGACCTGCACCTCATTGGAGATCCAGAAGCCAGTGTACTTAGTGGTCAGTGTGAGACACCAGATTTCAACTCCTCACATCCATAAGTGACACATTCAAGAGGCAGACTCAGTGAGCACCAAAGCCCCACTGAAACAAGTCCTGCCCCATAAGCGTGTCTGCAGCGCAGCAGTTCTTCCATTATAGATACAGCGAGTCCTCACAGCTAATTGGCCTGGAGGTCAATTCCTCCCAGTGTACCAATGGCAATTAAGGCTTAACTACACCAAGACTTTGCACTCAGCCCACAAAGGGGTGTACCAAGAGCATCCACCTCATGTAATTGAGGAGGCTGAGCTACTGCCCCCTGTAGATCACCTACCACACAAAGCTACTCCATCAACACAGGGAAGCAGCCAAAATGTGGATACAAAGAAACATGTCACGAATGAAAGAAACAGAGGAAAGCAAACTACTGGATGACATAGAGTTCAGAACCACATGTATAAGGTTACTCAAGAATCTTCTTAAAACCGCTGAGAAACTTGATGAGACCTTCAAGGAGCTTAATGAGAATGCCAAAAAAATGGAAAAGGATCAGTCAGAAATGAAGCATACACTGTCTGAAATAAAGAATATACAGAAACTCAACTGTAGATCAACGTACCCCAAGAATCAAACCAAAGATCTGAAATATGTGGAAACAAAAAACATCCAACCAGAAAAACAAAAAGAAAAAAGAATCCAAAAATATGAATATAGTGTAAGGAGCCTCTGGGACAACTTTAAGCGAACCAACATCCGAATTTTTGGGGTGCCAGAAGAAGGGAGAGAGCAAAATATTGAAAACCTATTAGAAGAAATAATGACAGAAAACTTTCCCTACCTGGTGAAAGAAATAGACTTACAAGTTCAGGAAGCGCACAGAACCCCATACAAGAGGAATCCAAAGAGGACCACACCAAGACACATTATAATTAAAATGCCAAGGGCAAAAGACAAAGAGAGAATATTAAAAGCATCAAGAGAAAAACAGTTAGTTACCTACAAGGGAGTACCCATACGACTGTCAGCTGATTTCTCAACAGAAACTATGCAGGCCAGAAGGGAGTGGCAAGAAATATTCAAAGTGATGAACAGCAAGAACCTACAACCAAGATTACTCTACCCAGCAAAGCTATCATTCAGAGTTGAAGGTCAGATAAAAAGCTTCACAGACAAGAAAAAGCTAAAGGAGTTCATCACCACCAAACCAGGATTACATGAAATGCTGAAGGGTATTCTTTAAGAAGAAGAAGAAGAAGAAAAAGGTAAAGATAAAAATTATGAACAACAAAATGACATCAAATACATACCTACCAACAAGTGAATCTAAAAATCAAGTGAATAAAAAATCTGAAGAACAGAATGGACTGGTGAATATAATAGAATCAGGGACATAGAAAGGGAGTGGACTGACGATTCTCAGGGGAAGCAGGTGTGAGGGGTGCGGGAAGAGATTGGACAAAAATCTTACTCCTATGGATGAAGACAGTGGCAGGGGGTAAGGGCATGGGGTGGGGTGGGGAATCAGGTGGAGGGGAGCTATGGGGGAAAAAAAAGAGGAACACCTGTAATAATCTGAACAATAAAGATTTATTAAAAAAAAAAAAAAAGAGCCTGGCTGGCGTGACTCAGTGGTTGAGCAGCGACCTATGAACCAAGAATTCATGGTTGGATTCCTGGTCAGGGCTTACACCCATATGGCTTCCGGCTGGATCTCTAATAGAGTGTGTGTGTGTGTGTGTGTGTGTGTGTGTGTGTGTGTGTGTGTAGGGAGCCAATCAATGATTCTCTCTCATCATTGATGTTTCTATCTCCCTCTCCCTTGCTCTCTGAAATCAATAAAAGTATTTTTTAAAAAACCAAGCTATTTTGATACTTTGGAGAGCTACAAGAAGGGCTGATAGAAAAACAACAACACCTAGTAAATGTAATTAAAAAATAAGTTTGATCATGTATTAAGCACTTACTAGTACTATGCACTAAATTCCATACACCTTCTCTCATTAGTTGGATGCACAGCTGTTTGTCTTCTTTGATCCTCCACAACAAAGATAATTAAAAAGTCTATGAAACCGAAGAGATATTTTTATCTCTGTAGCGCTCAGGCGTAACTAATAATGTTCAGGCTCCCCCTTTCTCCATGGGCCACTTCCTCCTTTTACTGTTTTCACTTAGAAAAACAGAGAGGACTCTTGTTGACACACAATGCCATAGTGCTATCTGAAGTGATTTCCTATGTATCTGTAGGTAGGAAATAGATGGCAAGTGTGCATGCCATTTTTATCACCTGGAGAGTCAGTGAACGTCTCAGGTAGAGTTCTCACAGAAGTAGGCCCTGAGCCAAGGATTCGGATGCAAGTGACTTACTGAGAAAGGGCTTGCAGGAGAAACCAATAAGGGAGTCGAGGATAAAGGGTATGGAATGAGAAGAAGCCAAGTGAGGGTGTGATTTCAGAAGTCCCATACTCAGCCTGTTCTCAGGATGAGGTCTAGAACAAAGAAGGAACCTCAGAGTTTGTTCTGCCTCGAAGCGAAGGAGCTAGGTTTTCCTGTCTTTAGGCTACAAGCTGCCCAGGAGTGTGAAGTGGGTAAAATGTAAAACAGTCAGGTACTTCCAGTTCACTTCAGAGCCTGAGGGTAATCTGAAGGGCTAGAGATAATGTGCAGGTGCTAGTTGTTGGCAGCAAAATATGAAAAAGCTGGTGATAGGATCGGTCTGCTACTGTGAGTTTCCTGTTAACATCCTCTGATAGTAACATCTGCTAAGCCCACAACACATGCCATCCCAAACTTCTGTTAAAAGTTCCTAGTTTCTCAGTAAAAAGAAGGAGTTCTTACCATTTGCAATAGCCTGGATGGAACTGGAGAGCATTATGCTAAGTGAAATAAGCCAGGCAGAGAAAGATAAATGTCACATGATCTCACTCATTTATGGAATATAATGAACAACATAAACTGATGAATAAAAATAGATCCAGAGACAGAGAAACATCGATTGGACCATTGAACCTCAGGGGGAGAGTGGGGGAGGATGGGGGTAGTGGGGAGAGATCAACTAAAGGACTTGTATGCATGCATATAAGCCTAACCAATGGACACAGACAACAGGGGGTTGAGGGCATGAGTGGGGAGATAGGGGGGTAATGGGGGAATAAGGACACATATGTAACACCGTAATCAATAAAGAAATTAAAAAAGAAGTTCCTAGTTTCTAAGGGGCTAGCATTAAAGTGTGAATGCTGCGGAACTCAGATGTGAGTTTGAATTCTAATTCCACAAAAGGAATGAGAAAAGTCATACTCCTGGCTTGACTCTTCATCACCATATCCATAAAATGGGATAAGTATGCCTACATCATAATATTTATTCATTTAATCATTGTTCAATAAATATGGAATTCTATTTTATGCCAGGCACTCTAGCAGGGATGCCCTGACAAGGGGAAGGTGGTAAGAAGGGCACTGTAAAATGTAAAGCTCTAGGTAACTGCTTTTACTTCCAGTGGTCCTTCATTTTCACAGCTCACTAGAATGTAAAATAATCTAAAACCACAGCAAGGAGATAGATACAAGGGAAAACTTCTTGGTGCTTAACTGGTGGGAAAGAAAACCCCACAAATTGCTCTCGTGGAATTCCTTTCCTTCAGGAGCTTTAAGTAAAAGGTGGTCCTCACTCTGGACAATTCCTCCAAAGGTTAATCTGTAGGCAGAGCTCTTTTTTGGCAGTCTCAGGGTTTCTAAAAATAGTTTTTCTTTCTTTTCTTTTTTTTAAGGCTTTTATTGAGAAATCAGTTATACAGAGAGAATTTCATTTTTTTAAAAACATTGATTTTAGAGAGAGAGGAAAGGAGTGGGAAGGAGAGAGAAACAATGAAAGAGAAATATTGATCTGCTGCCTCCTGCATACACACCATTGGGGATAAAGTCCACAACTTGGACATGTGCCCTCACTGGGAATTGAACCCTCGGACAACAGTGTAGGAGACAACACTCAACCAACTGAGCCACACTGGCCAGGGTTGCCTTTGTTTTCTTAATTGGAACACTATTTGGATTTCTGCCTGAATCAGGGACTCCTGATTTTTTTTTTTTTTAATCTCAAAGATATGCTTGCTGCCACTCACTATGAAAGGCCTTTTATTTTTAGGTTAGCAAGTCATAAACACCTTGAAACAACTGCTACTTGGACTTCCTGTCTCTGTCATTTGCATACTGGAACTAGCCAATCCCTGTGAACCAAGCCATATTCATTTGCATTTTGTGGTTTTTGCCTTTATGGACCCTGTCTTTCTTTGTTCTCTCCAAAGTGCAGTTTGAGTTGCTATATGAATCTATGTCTCTTGGATTGCAATCCTTTGCTCAAGTAAGTGCTTTTTGTTTCTTATTATAGTCTAAATCTCTTCTTTGGTTAACAGAACCATGACATTGAAGACTGAAAGTTGCACTATATTGATGGCTCAGATTCAGATATGGTATTGCTGGTTTTGGTGTGATTCTCTGAATGGTGAATAGCTTTAAAACTTGAACAACAAACAAAACTTGATAGTTGCATTCCTGAAAAATTCAGTGTGAATGGGCCTGGCATAGTAGTCGATAAGTACTCAAGTAATAAATTAAAATAATTGAAAAATCAAACATGCTTTTACATGTGATTGTAAAGCCCAGATTATAAGCAGGTTTTTCATGCGCGCGCGCGCGCGCGTGTGTGTGTGTGTGTGTGTGTGTGTGTGTGTGTGTGTGTGTGTAGGGTGGGACTCCTGTCCTTCGGCCTCTAAATACCTGCAGTGACCCCATTATTGAAACAACGAAAAGTCATTAATTTACCAAATCTCTCTTTAAGAAACGTATTGCCTTAATTGACAACCACCCTTCTAGAGTTGCTGATCTAATGACTAGGGTAAAGAGGAGGCGGGGACAACCCCAAACACAACAACCCCGCCCTTCCTTCCTTTTTCTCAGAAAGCTAGAGACTTTGGAGAAACCAGAAACTAAGAACTGGAAAGTCCCGTTTTCTAACCTATAACAGCACTTTTTGCCCAGAGACCAGTGACGAACACTCCGGGCTCGAGTTTTGATTGGGCCGTTGAAAAACTAAGATAGTGAGTTAAAAAGGGGGAACACCCCAGTGCTTTCCGCTTCCCGGTTGTTGGGAATAAGTGCCGCGACTCCTCGCTCGGTGACTGGGGCTCTGTTCTTCGCTGGGCACTGCTGCCAGCCTGGGCGCATTCAAGGTGTGTACCTCCTCCCGCGTCATCCTCTCCCTCTGCATCTTTCTCTTTACCTGGCCCTATGACTCCGGTCATCCCCGCCCAGGTTCAGCCCGTTCAGGCTCCTTCGGGATCAGACAAGGAAGCCACGGAGAGGCCGGAATGTGGCACTCGGCTGGATAGCTACCTGGGTAAGGGGAGAGGAACAACACAAAATATATAGGTTTTTGATGAGCCGCTGGGTGCGTGAGTGGGGTTGGGGATGGTTGGCACTGCTTTCGGGGCTGCCCAGCCTGCTCCCAGAGAGTTCGCTTTCCCTGGGCTCATGAGAAAGGGGAGAAGCAGGTGGTCATGAAAGGCAAACACATAGCTGGTTGAGAGTGTCAGCATAAGAAACATTCAAACCTGTAGAGACTTTTTGTGAGTTTGAGCCAAACTGTCAACAATTCCTGAGAAGCAAAATCTCTACGGATTGAGAAAATGGCCCAGAAAATGGCAGTTTTGCATCTTGTTTTATACATTACAATCAAAAGAGGAGGCATAAGTGGGTTATATGAAATCCATTGGTGATATATTAGGGAGGTACGAGAAAGCAAGGTGGCGGGGGGACCTCTGGGATTGTATTAAAAGTAAAATGATAGACTCACCTTTACATAGGTGGGTAAGGACAGTTAACGGTCTGCAATGAACATGATCACAGTAACAATGAGAGGATTTGTGGTCTCGGTCCTGGGGCTTTGGCTGTGCCCTGAGGGGTCTGGAATCCTGGACCTTAGCCTGACATTCCAAAGGTATGTTATGGAAGATGCAAAAGACAATAGACAGGCTTAATGAAGGTAAAGATTGACTTTTGTCAGGGAAGATTCTAGCCTAGAACTTGACTATCTGCCACAGACTGCTTTTAGTTAAAAAGTTTTAATTTCAGACCATCCTATGTGGTGACTTTAGGCCGTCGAGTTTGTAAGGCTGCCATGCAGGCTTTCCCTGGGCTTGTCAGGTTTAGTATGTGGCCCCTTTTCACCCACAGGGTAGTGATCCTGTGAGTGGCAGGTGTCTGTGGGGTCCAAGAAAAGTATTGCCTAGGTAAGTATGTCAGTGCATCTGATGGAGCACTGAGCACTGCACCCTCTTCTGGGCTCACCCCATTTTCCTTTCGAGTTCCACACTTCCTCAACCAGGCTCTAAGACTTGTGTCTCAATCCAGATTGTGTCAGCTGTTTTGTATAACATTTCTATGACAGCTTATGTGTTTATTTTGGCAAAAGCCTTATTGAGATATAATTCACAAACTATACAATTTACCTATATAAGTATATAATCCAGTGGGTTTTAATATATTCACAATGTTGTATAACCATCACTTCAATTTTATTGATTTGTTTTTGTTTTTCAGAAAAAGAGGAAGGGGAAGAGAGAGAGAAACAGCCATGTGAGAGAAAAACATTGATTGGTTGCCTCCCATACATGCCCGCAACCTTTTGGTGTATGGGAGGATACTCGAACCAACTGAGCCACCTAGCTAGGGCCCATCACCTCAATTTTAGAACATTTACATCACCCCCAAAAGAACCCTATATCCATTAGCAGTCACTCCCATTTCTCCCCATGGATTTGCCTATTATTGACATTTCATATAAATGGAAGCATACAGTAAGTGGTCTTTGTGATTGACTTGTCACTTAATATGAAGTTTTCAAAGGTCATCCATACTATAGCAAGTATCAGCGCTTTATTCCTTTTTGTGTTAAACAATTCTCCATTGTCTGGATATGCCACATTTTGTTTATTCATTCATCAGTTGTTTAAGTTGTTTCTACTTTCCATTATTATGAATAATACTGTTGTCAATATTCATATACAAGTTTTCCATGTGAACCTACACTTTCAATTCTCTTGGGTATAAAACTAGGAGTGGAATTGCTGGGTCATCTGTTAACTTTATGTTTAACATTTGAGGAACTTCCAAACTGTTTTCCAAAGCTGTCACACCATTTTACATTCCCATCAGCAGTGTATGAGAGTTCCAATTTTTCTGTATCCTTGCCAACACTTATTATCTTTTATATTATTGCCATCCTACTCACTGTGAAATAGTATCTCATTATGGCTTTTATTTGTATTTCCTTAATTACTAATGATTTATAGAGCTTTCATAAAGTTTTTAGAACTTTAACTTTCTAGGTCACGTACCCAAAAGCCACAGAGAGTAGACTCAACCCAAACTCTCTGTGATGAGTGCCTGAACTCTATCCCCTCTTTCCTAGAACAGAATCTGGGCTAAAACTCTTCAAAAATCTACTTGTGCCTCTGTTAGAAAGAGCATTCTGGGCAAGATGAAGCTTTTGTACATGAACTCAATAGTTCATTTCTTAGTTGCTATTAGAAACTCAAATATGCACAGAACTTTTTGGTCTCTCCATTTTAACAGTGTATCCTGGAATTCCTCCTAATGGATCTTGAGTGAAGTAGTGAGCTTTTCTTGGTGTTTATGATTGTGTGCTTCTCTTCCTGTAAGTGCCCTTCTCCCCCTACCATCAGGACATGGAATAAGGAGGGACACAAAGCTTAAGCTTTGTTTAAATGCATAACTATAAAAAATGTTTGATATGCACGTTTGTTATATATCTATATATTTTATACCACAATCTTATTAAATATTAATAAAGCTTACTTTTTTCTCATTTTTTAGTTAAAAATTGTTCTCAATCTTTATTAAATATTAATAAAGCTTACTTTTTTTCTCATTTTTTTTTAGTTAAAAATTCAGTTTTATCTCCCAGAAGATTCACACCTCCTCGCCCCCGTGGGAGCACAGCAGTTGTGGAGGTGGAGCCAGGACTGGAACCAGAATCAGTATTCAGATAGACTCAAAAATCTGGACTTTAAATTCTTACGTAAGTCAGAGAGTGACTGGCCATCATCTGTGAGACACTGAGGACTTTTAACATTCACTGTAAACTGAAGACTGGGTCAAAAAAGCACAATGAATGCAAGTACATGTGATGGTAGTGTGATGAATTCTAGACAAGCTCGAGAATTTTGTACAGCTGGGGGAGGAGGCCCAACTCCTGAGATGGTCTTGGAATCGGAACTGATAGAACTCGGAGAAAGTGAGGAAGTGGTTGACCTCACCTTGGACTCTCTAGAACCTGCAGTGATTGACCTAACTCACCATGACACTGTTGTGATTACTGAGGAAAGGAGGAGGCCAAGGAGAAACAAAAGGCCATTGCAAAGACAAACTGGCATCTGTGAAGTGAGCAGTGAAAAGAAGCAGGTGATGGGAGACAGAGATGTATATGTGACCAACAGTGCTTACCATAATGCCCTGGAAAAAGAAACTTTTAGGTGCACACTACCTGGTTATATCCAGTGCCGGATTTGTATGGATGGGTACTTGGAGATTGAATTGAGTAGACGACACATCTATTCCACAGAATGTGGCCACATTTTCTGTAGTCGGTGCCTCTGCACTTTCCTTAGAAATACTAAAAGTTGCCCAGTTTGTTTGAAAAAAATTGACCACCATCAGTACCACCGCATTTTTATATAACGTGTGCTGTGTTGCTCAGGATAGACAACCCCTCTGACTGGATTTTTCCATGTCCTTGTGCAGAAACTATGGAGTTGTTGGTATCCAATGCTCTGAACTCCAAAAGCCTGATTTTAAAAATTATTCTCTGGAGTGTATGAAAACTCTTTCATTGCTCACAAATGATGAGACTGCTTTTTCATTCCTTTGGCTTCATGCTGCAGGCCTGGACTTTTGTTGCTATAGTGAATCAGAAACTGGTGGTTGTCCTCAAAGCAATTTTTCCTTTTTTTTTCCTCATAGTAATCAATTTTTAACTGATCACATGTGGGCATTTTGGATCATGTAAATAAGAGCAACATCCTAGATATAGGAGAGCAAGTAGATGGAAGGAAGCTGGGAGACTGAAAACTCCGAAAACTAGAGCCACAAATACAAGTTTGGACTTTTATGAGATAAATAAATAAACTTCATTCTTGTTTAAGCAACTATTATACTGGGTTTTGTTTAGAGCAATCGAGCCCTTATTTTAATTAATGGACTAGGCAGGGTGCTGTCTCTGGGTTTCTCTGGATTTCCTGATTCCACTGAATGGAAGGAAGTCAGTCCTACCTGTCCAACCAGCAGGTTGGAGTGGGGTATTACCATGGTAGGCACCAGGTCTTGCTGGGACTAGTGGCTTTCAAGGCTGGCCTGGGGAGTTGCCTAGGCACACTGAAATCTAGAGTTGTGGTTCTGTGCTCTCTGACCGGCCAAGCCAGAAAGGGGCTGTCTTCACCCTGGCTTTACAGGAATGCCTGCCTTCTACCACACTGATGAGCTGATCAATAATTTGGCATGCTTCTCTGAATAAGCACAGCACTGCCTCACCACCCCAACTGTTCCAGCAGCCTGCTAGGTCACAGCAGGCTAGGTCATAGGCCTTGGGAAGACCTCTTCCCCACCCCAAACACACACACACACACACACACACACGCACGCACGCACGCACGCACGCACGCACACTCTTGTTCCTTTTGCAGAGAATCACTTAGCACAATTCAGTTTGCACTTAGAATTGGAGAGGGCATGATTTCTATGATGCTCTTTCCTTTTCCTTCAGAATGAAATGTGCAGTAAAGTTTGTTCCTTACTTACAATGGTAGTAGCAGTGTTGCTTTCTTCCACGGAGGCTGCCTTGCCAATGGAGCAGTGCCCATCCCTGCATTATGTCTGTCTACTCACTGCAATCTCTGGAATGTCCTATACTCCAGACCTCAGTTGCTTGACTTAGCACAGAATATGCAAGATAAATGTGGTATACTTTCTTCTGTATGCTCTGAAATGAAACGAGGAAGAAAAAGAACATGAAAATGAAAAATAATAGAAGAAAGTTCTTACATTTCAATAGATCATCTTATGCATCTCACTTTGGAGAGTATTAATTGCTCTGTGACATAGCACAGTGTATCACATACCATATTTTTTTGTGTATAAGACGCTTCCATGTAGAAGACAACCCCTACTTTTCCAACCCAAAATTAAGAAATCAATATTTTAAACATAAAACAGAACACATTTTATTTTAAACATAAAACAGAACACAGGTAATGTTTACATACCAGTACTATGGTATTATGCAGCCTATCACTTTATTCAGCCTCTGTTGCATCACTGTTCCCTTCTTCATCATCACTTTTAGTTCCAGACATATCAATTTCTTGAACTTCTATTGTATCACTGCTGTCTTCTGAGTCACTGTCTATATATGTGAGATCATCCTCATAAACTGATGGCAGTTTCTGAGCTTTTTATTTTTAATTTAATAAATCTTTATTGTTCAGATTATTACAATTGTTTCTTCTTTCCCCCCCCCAGCTCCCCTCCACCCAGTTCCCACCCCACCCTCTGCCCTAACCTCCCCGCCCCCACTGTCCTCATCCATAGGTGTATGATTTTTGTCCAGTCTCTTCCTTTACCCCCCATACCCCTTTCCCCCTGAGAATTACCAGTCCACTCCCTTTCTATACTCCTGATTCTATTATATTCACCAGTTTATTCTGTTCCTCAGGTTTTTAATTCACTTGATTTTTAGGTTCACTTGTTGATAGATATGTATTTGTTGTTCATAATTTTTATCTTTACTTTCTTCTTCTTCTTATTCTTAAAGAATACCTTTCAGCATTTCATATAATACTGGTTTGGTGGTGATGTGCTCCTTTAGCTTTTTCTTATTTGTGAAGCTCTTTATCTGACCTTCAATTCTGAATAACTTTGCTGGGTAGAGTAATCTTGGTTGTAGGTTCTTGCTATTCATCACTTTGAATATTTCTTGCCACTCCCTTCTGGCCTGCATAGTTTCTGTTGAGAAATCAGCTGACAATCCTATGGGTGCTCCCTTGTAGGTAATTAACTGTTTTTTTCTTGCTGCTTTTAATATTCTCTCTTTGTCTTTTGCTCTTGGCCTTTTAATTATGATGTGTCTTGGTGTGGTCCTCTTTAGATTCCTTTTGTTTGGGGTTCTCTGAGCTTCCTGGACTTGTAAGTCTATTTCTTTCACCAGGTAGGGGAAGTTTTCGGTCATTATTTCTTCAAATAGGTTTTCAGTATCTTGCTCTCTCTCTTCTTCTGGCACCCCCATAATTCGGATGTTGGTATGCTTGAAGTTGTCCCAGAGGCTTCTTATACTATCTTCAAATTTTTGGATTCTTTTTTCTTTTTGCTTTTCCAGTTGAGTGTTTTTTGCTTCTTTGTATTTCAACTCTTTGACTTGATTCTTGCATTCCTCTAGTCTGCTGTTGGGTCTCTGTATAATATTTTTTATTTCAGTCAGTGTATGTTTAATTTCTAGTTGGTCCTTTTTCATATCTTTGAGGGTCTCGTTATATTTATCTGCCTTTTCTAGGATATTCTTGAAAAGCCTTATAACTGTGGTTTTGAATTCTATATCGAGTTGTTTGTTTTTCTCCATTTCTTTCGTTTGTGATCTGTTTCTTTGTCACTACATTTTCGCTGCTTCCCTGAGTTGGTAGGGTAGCTTTGTGTGCTAGGTTTCCTATAAGGCCCAGTGGGTCGGCCTCCCCAGTTAACCTGAGGTGGACACTCTTGGTGCACCCCTTTGTGGACTGTGTGTACCGCCTTGTTGTAGTTAAGTCTTGATTGTTTTTGGTATCACTGGGAGGAATTGGCCTCCAGGCCAGTTGGCTGTGAGGATCAGCTGTGTCTATGCTGGGAGAAGTTCGGTGCTGGAGACAGCCTTATAGGATCAGACTTGCAAAATTGCAAAAGCCTCTGGGTTCAGCTTGGATGGGGTGGAGTCTTAGGGAGCAGACAGTCTTGGCTTCCCGTCAGCCCCACCCTTGCGCACACGCCCCCAGACCTCTGCCTTCTGCAGCTCCCTTGAGTTTCTGCCTAACAGCCCATATCCCCCCCGTAAGAGCGTGGGTCCCCAGGCTTCCGACTCTCTTCCGCTAGGGAAAGCCTGAAGCAACCTCCACATTCAGTCTTCTCTGCGAGCACTTGCGCACGTGCCTCCAGACCCCTGCCCGCCGCAGCAAGTGCCTTTCTCTCTACCTGGCAGTCCAGACTCTCCCTGTATGAGCCTGGGTCCACGGGGTTTTGCCTAGAACTGGGGTTCAGTGCAGTCGGAGGCTTCCTTCCTCCTCCCACCTGAGAAAGTCAGCCAGGCACTCAGCTGCCCTTCCTCTCTGCGCGCGTGTCTCCATACTTCAGCCCTTTGCCACTCCTCTGATTCTCCGTGAGCTTTTCTCTTTCCTTCTAGTTGTAGAATTTCCACTCAGCCAGCCTTCCTATGGTTCTGGATGATGTCCGTTCTGTCTTTTAGTTGTAGTTTTGAAATTGTTGTGCGAGGCAGCAGTTTAGGTGCTTACCTATGCCGCCATCTTGGTTTCTCCTGAACTTGGATTCTTCTCTGAGCTAACTTTATTCGTGTTCTCTTTGCCAACTCTTCTCTCCTCATGAAATTGCCTTTCCTGTAAAATCAACAATATTCATTTTGCCTGCAAACATTCTTGCCTGACATTGAATAAGCTTGGCTGACACACAGAAGCCACTCTGGTGCTGCTCCATAATCCAAGTCTTAAGCCTCTGCTTCAAGTTTGCCCATTTTGCTGGTTTTCCTTTTAACGTTTTCTTCTTTTTTGGCATCTCAAGGAGTTGTTCTTCCTGTTTTCTCCACTGTCTGATCATACACTCAGTCGGAGGAGGTCCAAATTGTCCCTCAGCAGCTCTATTTCCATGCTCTTTTGTATAGATCAGTGGTTGGCAAACTGTGGCTCACAAGCCACATGTGGCTCGCAAGCCGTGGTTTGCTGCTCTGTTGACTAATGAGTTTGCTGACCACTGGTATAGATGATTACATTCCATTTGAATTTTGCAGAGTAAGACATCACTTACCAGTATTTAACTTTTTACTTATTTTTTTGACATCTTTATGGGCTCAGAATGCACTGGCCCCCATTGCATCTGTGCACTCTCCACCTCAGTGACAATAAGGCTCATGATTGGAGGAAGCCTGTTTGACAAGGTATGGGCAGCTATGCACCTGTGTGGCTCTCTCCTTGGCTGCCTTCCGTGTATAAGATGACCTTCTATGATGCAAGGATGGGCACTGCTCCATTGGCAAGGCAGCCTCCGTGGAAGAAAGTAACACTGCTATTACCACTGTAAGTAAGGAACAAACTTTACTGCACATTTCCTTCAATGGAACAATATGGCAGTTGACCAATAATCAAAACACCTGAGATGCCTATTAAACACAGATCCTGCTCCTGCATGTGTTGTCCATGTGACTGGGATAAAGAACACATTCTCTCCAGTTTGGAAGCAGCCCTCAAATCTCCCTATTATATTCTACTCAGCCCACTACAAATTTACCTCACCTGCCAAGTTCATGTAGACATTTAAGACTTTGACATTTGATTTAAGGGGAAAAATAGGATTCTGACTCTAAAGAATTAAGATAAATTTTATAGATAGCAAAATGCTCTAGTGTATAACTAGATGAATTTGAGCTAATATACACATTCATATGGCCAATGCCCAAATAAAAATATAGAAAAATGCCATCATTCCAGAAGTTTCCTTATGCCCCCTTCTTGTTAATTCCCATCCCCACAGGCAACCACTGTGTTGAATAGTATCACAATAGCATGTTTGGGGATACTGACTTATTACTTCATGGTTTAGCCCAGCTTATCAGGGATCAAGTGTTTGTTTTAGTGGGAGCATGATCTATTCTCTTAAGAATTAAAGCAAGCCCTGGCTAGATAGCTCAATTGGTTGTAGTGTCATCCCAATACAACAAGTTTGCCAGTTTGATTCTGGGTCTGGGTACATACAAGAATCAACCAATGAATGCATAAATAAGTGGAACAATAAATTGATGTTTCTCTCTCTCTCCCTCTCTCTCTCTACAATCAATTAAAAAGGAAAGAATTGAAGAAGGTATTAATAATGACACCTACTATTTTTAAGCAATAGCTAATTTCCAGGCACAGTGCTAGGCACTTCACACATCATGGGCAAAGTATACACTTAGGCAAGAACAGGAACCCAACAAAATGTAGGAGCAGAGGTTGAAGAGAGCTGCCACATGGCACTTAATGTGAATAATTTGGCATGGTGGACATGGTTATGGGAAGAAGTGAGAACTAAAGCTACAAGGGAAGATTAAGGCCACATCATGAGTAGAGCACTGTGTGCTGTGTTATGAAGTTTAGATTTTATTCTACAGATGCTAAGAAGCCATTAAAGGCTTGGAAGCAGACCATCCAGAGAAAGATTCTTAAGGATTTGGCATGATCTCAGTGAAAGCAGAAGATACTGTTTCAAAGTTGAGGAAAATATATGGAAACAGAATTAAGAAGGAAAGACCCTGGTGTTGATTTTCCTCTAAAAGTAGCAGTGTATTTTATGAAGTGTATAAGAAAAAGGAGGAAGTAACCTTAGTCTAAGGAATTTAACTGGTACTCTCCTGTCCTTGGATGTCTAACAGTTTCATTTTAGCACAGCCAGCGGAGCTGTGCAAGCCTTTGAGCTATGGTAGCTCTTGAGAGATTGTCGTTAATCTGAGGTGGCAATGATAAGAGTCCAGAGGACAGCCATGGCAATTTGGATTTAGCTTTCAGGTAAATAGAAAAGTGGAAACTCCTTTGGCAAGGGTAGAAATAAGATTAGGTGAGGTAGAAAAATTTATCCACTTGATGTCTGATCTAGCTTTAGGCCCAGTTAGTCCCACAGTGGAATAATTTAGCAATTTTCACTTGTCATTTCCTGATGCTCACTGAGAGGTTACAGCAGAGAATGAAAGCTATATCAGGGCAGCATTTGATATGGGCCCTTTCCTACTTCCCCTAGCTTTAAGTAGGCAAATAGATCCTTCAGGGCATGTTCCCTTCTCCTGTGGAGTGACATGAAGAAGGCATGTGGCCTCAGGTGTGGCTCTGCAGCATCACTAACCCTCTAAAAGGAGGGCAGAAGAGCTTTCAGTGGGTGTGACAGGATAGGCAATCAGACACCCACTTCACTTGCTTTTCCTGCTGAGAAGAGAGCCTTTAAAAATATGAACTTCTCACTTTGTTGCTGAACAAGCCCAAGCTACAGAAATAGCAGCTTCTTTGTTCCTCAGTAAGAAGAGAAAAGGTGTTCCAGCTGGTGTGGCTCAGTGGTTGAGCATCAACCTATGAACCTGGAGGTCATGGTTTGATTCCCCGTCAGGGAACATGCCCAGGTTGCAGGCTCAATCCACAGTGTGGGTCATGCAGGAGTCAGCCGATCAATGATTTTCTCTCATCATTGATGTTTCTCTCTCTCTCTGAAGTAAATAAAAATATATTAAATGAAGAGAGAAGGTGGCACGCCCTTCTTGGGGAACATCCACTCACATATCCTTTTTGAGTAAATTTTCTTTCTTCTAAACTCTTAAGAATCCCCATGAGACTTGCAACCAGGGGGGAAATGGGCAGTGGCAGATCATCTTGGGCTTACCTCTTGAACCTGTCTTTAAGGTCTCCTTTTCTCTGACTTCCAAGTGAGCTAAAGAAGCCCCACCTTGGCTCATTTCTTTCTTATAAGATTTCTAGACAGCCAAAGTTGCATGCCTAGTCTCCTGTTGCTTCTTCTATCATAGGCCCTTCCTTGTTTCACTGTCCCCAGCTTTAATAAATGTACTCTAAAAAAAAAGAAAAGGTACAATGCATTGCAGGGCATCAATCATTCATTAATTTATTCACTTACCTGGTATTTGTTAAATTTTGATGGTGTGGTAGGCCTGTGTAGTTAAAAACATGAATAAGATAATCTTTTTCTCTGAGAAGCTACCAGGTAGTGGGGAAGAGACATGAAAACAATAGTTATAACACAAATGAAAGAAATAATGGAGGAGGAGAATCCAAGATGGCAGCGTAGGTAAACACCTAACCTGCTGCCTCCCACAACAATTTAAACTGCAACTAAAAGACAAAACGTCTATCACCCAGACCACGGGAAAGCTGGCTGAGTGGAAGTTCTACAACTAGAAGGAAAGAGAAAAGAGCATTGAGACGTGTACGAGCGCTGAAAAGCTGAGGTACGGAGGCGAGTGATCTGGGCTGGCTGCGGGTGACTGGGTGCGTTGCTTTTTTCAACCCGGAGACAAGCCCCCGATTACTCTGAAATCCAGTCTCTGGGGAGACGCGGGGGACCCAAACTCCTACGGGGAGAAGCTGCACTGTCTGCCAGTTATGGTGGCTTGCTTGCAGAGCTGCCTGCAGGAATAATTGTTTACTGCACTGGGGCACGGGACTCGCGGATGCCGTTGGGGACGCAGAGCCAGCTAACTAGCAGCCATTGCTGTTTGCCACGCCCTAACCTAGTGACACCCTGAGGCCCCGCCCTGCACAACCTACAAACCCACCCAAGCTCCAAGCAGCGGAGTTAGCATAAGAAAGGCCTGCCCTATCACAGCTTAACCTAGCAAACTTGCAGCCTGGGTCAGACAGCTCCAAAACCTCCAAACCCCAAGCAAAGAGGAGAAAACTGCAGCTCTCACTGTAGCTCCTGCTGAGAGGCCTCAGACAGTAGCTGACCTGCACCCCATTGGAGATCCAGAAGCCAGTGTACCTAGTGGTCAGTGTGAGACACCAGATTTCAACTCCTCACATCCATAAGTGACACATTCAAGAGGCAGACTCAGTGAGCACCAAAGCCCCACTGAAACAAGTCCTGCCCCATAAGCGTGTCTTCAGCGCAGCAGTTCTTCCATTATAGACACAGGGAGTGCTCACAGCTAATTGGCCTAGAGGTCAATTCCTCCCAGGGTACCAACAGCAATTAAGGCTTAACTACACCAAGACTTTGCACTCAGCCCACAAAGGGGTGTACCAAGAGCGTCCACATCAGGTGATTGGGGAGGCTGAGCTACTGCCCCCTATAGGTTACCTACCACACAAAGCCACTCCATCAACACAGGGAAGCAGCCAAAATGCAGAAACAAAGAAACATGTCACAAATGAAAGAAACGGAGGAAAGCAAACTACTGGATGACATAGAGTTCAGAACCACATGTATAAGGTTACTCAAGAATCTTCTAAAAACCGCTGAGAAACTTGATGACACTTCTGAGGAGCTTAGTGAGACCTTCAAGGACCTTAATGAGAATGCCAAAAAAATGGAAAAGGACCAGTCAGAAATGAAGCATACACTGTCTAAAATAAAGAATATACAGAAACTCAATTGTAGATCAACGTACCCCAAGAATCAAACCAAAGATCTGAAATATGTGGAAACAAAAAACATCCAACCAGAAAAACAAAAAGAAAAAAAAATCCAAAAATATGAAGATAGTGTAAGGAGCCTCTGGGACAACTTCAAGCGAACCAACATCCGAATTTTTGGGGTGCCAGAAGAAGGGAGAGAGCAAAATATTGAAAACCTATTAGAAGAAATAATGACAGAAAACTTCCCCTACCTGGTGAAAGAAATAGACTTACAAGTTCAGGAAGCTCAGAGAACCCCAAACAAAAGGAATCCAAAGAGGACCACACAAAGACACATCATAATTAAAAGGCCAAGAGCAAAAGACAAAGAGAGAATATTAAAAGCAGCAAGAGAAAAACAGTTAATTACCTACAAGGGAGTACCCATATGACTGTCAGCTGATTTCTCAACAGAAACTATGCAGGCCAGAAGGGAGTGGCAAGAAATATTCAAAGTGATAAACAGCAAGAACCTACAACCAAGATTACTCTACCCAGCAAAGCTATCATTCAGAGTTGAAGGTCAGATAAAGAGCTTCACAGACAAGAAAAAGCTAAAGGAGTTCATCGCCACCAAACCAGGATTTCATGAAATGCTGAAGGGTATCCTTTAAGAAGAGGAAGAAGAAGAAAAAGGTAAAGATAAAAATTATGAACAACAAAATGACATCAAATACATACCTACCAACAAGTGAATCTAAAAATCAAGTGAATGAAAAATCTGAAGAATAGAATGGACTGGTGAATATAATAGAATCAGGGACATAGAAAGGGAGTGGACTGACGATTCTCAGGGGAAGCAGGTGTGAGGGGTGCGGGAAGAGATTGAACAAAAATCTTACTCCTATGGATGAAGACAGTGGCGGGGGGTAAGGGTATGGAGTGGGGTGGGGAATCAGGTGGAGGGGAGCTATGGGGAAAAATAAAAGAGGAACACCTGTAATAATCTGAACAATAAAGATTTATTTAAAAAAAAAGACTTTAGCAGATCATCAAGTTTGTAATATATATATATATATGCAATATGTTTAACAATAATATATAGCATATAGAAGGGGTAAAATAGAATAGAGCTTTATAGGATTAACATTTCAATGTCTCACTGAATGTTAAGTTAGTTAAAATATGAAGTCTATTCTGATAAGTTCAGTTGTACCTGGTAAGCCCTAGAGTAGTCCATTAAGGATATCCATATTTATACTGGAGACCTGGTGCACAGATTTGTGCACTGGAGGGTCCCTCAGTCCAGCCAATCAGAACCATGGCAGGGCTCCAGGGCATGCCCAGCCCATCTCGCCCCATCCTGATTGGCTGGACCCCAGCAGCAAGCTAACCTACCAGTCAGAGCATCTGCCCCCTGGTGGTCAGTGCGCAACATAGTGACTGGTCAAATGGTTGAATGAACAGTTGGACACTTAGCATATTAGGCTTTTATTACATAGGATATCCCTATATCTATCTATTTACTATGTATCTATCATGAATATTATTAAAATTAAAACATTACTCTATAACATACTCATTTAATGCAAAAGAAAGCAGTAAAGAAAGAATAAAGGAACAAAAACAAGTGAAAAAAGAAGAAGAAAAAAAAGAAATAATGCAGTGCAATAAAAGCTATGATAGAAATATCTGCTAAGTGCTGCATGAAAGAAGTATAAAAGAGAAGTAATTTTTTTGTAATTTCCTCGGAGTCAAGAAGATAGAAAATTGAACTTTTAGTTTATATTCACTTGTATTGGAGTCAATAAAGATTAATAGCTACTTATATCTCTTGTTTTAAGTTAGAAAGTTAATTTGAGGGAGAAGTTTCATAAACTATTTGCTATACAAATGTTAGTACAATAATAATAATAGCTACTACCATTTATTGGGTTCTCACTATGTGCCAAGTACTGTTAAGTACTTCACATATATAATTTCATTTAATCCTCACAATGATCATATGAAGTTGGTATTATTATTTCTATTTTATATATGATAAGATTGAGGCTTGGAAAAGAAAAGCAACTTTGGTTTATGACTTTGTCTCCCCCTCCACCGATTATGGTAAAACCTGATGCAGTTTCTTAGACATAACTGTCCACTATCTATACCCAACTTGGTTTTTAAATAATGAAATTAAAATTTTAAATGTTCACTTGTGAAATTTGGGACTTCTTGCTATGTAGGTTTTGGAATCACAAACTTTAGAGATAGATGGGAAGTCTTGGGAATTCAGATTGTACAGGGGAAAGAAATGATACCCAGAGGAGTTACCTCTTAGCCAAGGTTGGCCAGTGCTCTGATAGGTGACAGGCTTTAGTCTTCTAGGACGGCATTCTCCCTCCTGGGCTCGATGCTCTGGAATGTGCAGACTTTAGGGTTTAGTACAACCATATTTACTAAAAATTGCTAAACATTCTAGCCAACAACAAAATTATTTAAGATGAAACCAAATTAATTTTTTTAACTTTGGGACATAGTTTCTAGGTGATCATCAGCATTATCATAGTCACTTACTTGACAGAAATTTGATTCAATGAATATCAGGTACTGTCAAAGTGAGCAAGACACAGCACAACCCAGCAGTTCACAATTTAGTGAAGGGGAGACATGCCATAAAAGATTAAAATAATTGTGTCCAGGTATGTACAAAGATCTAGGGTGTAAAGTGGTGGTTCTCAACAGGGGGTAGGTCTTACCTCCAAACCCTCAGCAGATATTTGGCAATGTCTGGAGGCATTTTTGATTGTCACAAATTAGGGGGTTGCTGCTGATATCTAGTGAGCAGATGCTAAGCATACCAAAATTCACAGGATAACCCTCCCCACCCTCAACAAACACTTAACCAGTCCAAACTATCAATAGGGCTGAAATTGAGAAACCCTGGTATAGAGCCAGCAAAATCTTTTCTACAAGGAATAGGGGGAGGGTAAAGTTTGGGTGCTGGTTACAGCAGAGTTTAATGAAGAGATCATGATTGGATTCGAGGAAGGGTAATCTCACAGAAGGGACAGCATGTGCAAGCCACAGAAGCATGGCATATTTGGGCAACCCCAAACATGGCGGGGAAGAGTTGTGGGCATCAAGACTGGACAGCTGGGCAGGACCTAGATATTCAAGAAAATATGCTGAGTTAGAGGAATTACTGTAAGAAAAGCTATTTGGTTCTATGATGTTTACTCAGGAGCACAGTCTAGCCACGTATCTATGAGCTAAAACTGATGAAGAAAGCTGTTTGAAGTGAGGCTTTTCTCATCTTGCTTCCTTAGGGCCTGGGGTTTTCCAGGCATTTGTTAATTTCTCAGACAATGTGAACTCTGAGAGATGGAAGAGCTCTCTCTTAAAGCTACTTAGCTGGGGTCTCAATGCTATGATGGGATCATGAGGGACGAAGTGATTATTTCTCATGTATTAGGCTTATGGACAGATGATGATTATTTTTTTATTTTGTAGAGCACCCTAGCGCAGAATTGGGGATATGTGAACCTTAAGATTGGACTGCCAATAATTAAATAAATAAATATTAGACTGCCACCTGAAATCTAAATGAGTTGCTTTCCTCCTCCCCCCCCACAAAAAAAAAAAATGTGGGCAGGTAGGCCATTCAAGTCAGGGTTTCTCTTTAACAAACATAGGTTTGTTAAACATATGTTCTGATCTCTAATGATGATCAGAGCAACTGACAAACTGCCACGGAATCTGCCAGACCTCAGCCTAGCCTTGCCTCTTCTCCCCAGCTCCTGAACTTTTTCCTCCTTCTGTCATGCTCTGAGTCGATTCTTAGCACGCTTCCAGGTCCTGGTCTCCTGGTCACAGACATCTGAGCCTGCTGGGCTCTGGTTCACGCGTCTGCCTTGCCCCTGGTGGCCTGATGACAGAACTTAATGGAGGTGAGTTACTCTTCTAACTTAGCTGGCTTTCTAGGTATAATTTGGAAAACCCATTCAGAAGGGAGTATGCATTTTAGAGCATGAAAAGATATTCAGGGAAATATTTAACTATGACAGCTTATAGCTTCTATACTCCTCCAGGTCTTGAAATAACTGAGAAGTTAGATAAGAGAGATTGTAGAAAACTAATGAAACCTACCATAAACTTTAAAAAACTTTTTTTGAGAAAAATTAAGTTAAATGCTATAAACATTTACTTTCCTTATTTATGTGTCATTTTATTTTATATTGAAAAAGATTATTATGTTTAACTTGGTTTGCTCATTATACTATCACACTTGATATTTTATATTTAAAGCAAAGTTGATTTTCAGAGGTTAAACATTTTTAGTTGAGTTTCTTTAATATCCATTCAAAGCTAAAATATAGGAAGTAATATTCTGAATTAACAGTTCTCTTGATAGAGAGACAAAATAAAATGTTTGTTTACTATAAGAAAGCTGGAAAAACTCACTAAAATTCATCAACAAGAAATTTTAACACAAATTCTTATGTAATGAGCTATCATTTCCATCAGTTTCCACTTCTTACAAGTTTGATTCAAATGAATATTAATCATTAGCATGAGATTCTAATTTCCTTGACTGTGGAATTTTCTCCTTCTCTTCTCTGTACTTAACTGTTGAAACAGTTATAAGTATTATTTTAATAATTTCTAGAGAAAAAAGTACACTGTTGCCTATCCCTACCACACTCTGAAAAGCAAAACATGACCTAAAATATGCAACAATGCCCTTAAAAAGCAACAGATCCCCTTAAATATTTTAGTATTCATGATTTCAAAAGTTCACAATCCAAAATTTCTCAGGAAAAATCCCTACAACTCTGGGAAAAATTGGTTATTTCTTCTACAGGTTTCCAAGGATTTCATTGCTCTACTTCTTGCCTTTTTTCTGCTCTATGAGAATGTACAAGGTTAATGGAAGAAAGTGGATGTGCTTCTTCAGAAGATGATTCCTGTAAGTCATAGGCTTTATAAGGACAAATATCAATCCTTGACTTGAATTTCCCTCCCTATGCCTTAAGGTTAAGCTTTCACTAAGGGGCTGGCAGTGGTGTGATTTCTTAAGGTTTCTAGGTAGAGAAATTTCAGAATCTTCTTTGGTTTCCAATTCTATTTCTCCCTCTAGAGAGCAGTGGGAAGTTGTTCTGGTTATTTTGCCTCACAAAGTTGGTCCATTTAATAAATTCAATTGCAGAAAACATTGATTGGTTCTCTGCTGACTCAAAGATTAGGAAAATGGACTTTAGGGTCAGATAAATAGTTCAAATTCAGGCTCCTTCACTTAATTCCTGAGTGACCCTAGCAAGTTATGCAATCTCCTTAAGCTTTAATTTCTTTAAAAATGGCATAATAATATTTATCTCACAAGGTTGTTATGAGGAATTTTTTTCATAGTCCTTTGGTTTTATTTTTCTGGGATAAAAAAATATAGGCATACATGTTTTTACATGGTCCTGATGAAGATATCCTTTAAAATAATTTATGAAATAGTTTAATTCATGTCTCTTGATTATCAGTATTCAAGCAGGTCTTTGTTATTTGTTTGATTTTATCTTCCTCACTGTCAGCCTTGATTAATTGGTTGAAAATTTCAGATCAGAAGAAGTAATTTATGAATATTTCCCCAATCCCTTAGAAACATATCACAGAAATAAGTTATACCTTCATCATAAATCTTTGGAAAGTAGATGTGTTCATTCATTATTAATAGGGCAAGGATTTGTGTCATAGAGGATTAATCTGTAAACTGGTTTCCACCAGTAAAGACATTTTCTGAAAATCACAGATGTCAGGAAAAAAACAACAAAGGAAGATGACAGGTTTCTGGTCAAGAAGGTGGTGTAGGTAAATTACAACTAAACTACAGAACAACTGCCTAACTGGTTTGGCTCAGTGTATAGAGCGTCAGCCTGCGGACTGAGGGGTCCCGGGTTTGATTCCGGTCAAGGGCATGTACCTTGGTTGCGGGTACATCCCCAGCGGGGGATGTGCAGGAGGCAGCTAATCGATGTTTCTCTCTCATCGATGTTTCTAACTCTCTATCCCTCTCCCTTCCTCTCTGTAAAAAATCAATAAAATATATTTGAAAAAATAAATAAAATAAACTACAGAACAACCATCATTCAGAACTACCTGAAATCTAGCTGATGGAAGTCCTACAGATAAGGATGCAAAGACTAGTAGGAGGGGTGGAGACACTGAAAGGGCTAATCCCACATCCATGTGTGATGGATAAGAATCAGGAGGGATATCTGGGCTGTGGACTTCCTCCCTGAGGAGCAAGGGGTCCCAGCCCCACACTAGGCCCCCCAGCCCAGGGTTCCAGTGCCAGGAAGAGAAGTCCCCATAACTTTTGGCTGTTAAAAACCAGCCTCCCTGTGTTTGTTTCTGTGTATTAGAGCTGCTACATCTCCCAGGCTTGGTAGAGTGGCCTAATGTAGTAAGTGTCCTGTAGGGTCCAGTGGCACAGCCTCCCCGTTCACTCAAGCTGGGCACTCCAGGCATGTTTCCCCTATGTGTGCTCTGTACACTCTCCTGTTGTAGTTGAGCCTTGATTGCTGTTGGCTCAGTTGGTTGGATCATTGTCCCATACACCAAAATGTTGTGGGTTTGGTTCTTGGTCAGGGAACATTCCTAGGTTGTAGGTTTGATCCCCAGTTGGGCTATATATGGGAGGTAATTGATCAATGTTTCTCTCCCCCCCCGCCCCCACCTCTCTCTTCCTCTTTTACTCTCAAAATCAATAAACATATCCTCAGGTAAGGATGAAAAAATGAAATGTTATTACTCATTATTGAAATAGAACTTGTTGAAAATGGTACTTGATTTTTGCAAAAAAAATCACAATACTGGTAACAGACAAGAGACTTGGCCGTCAGCAGCTGCCCTATATCTAAATTCAGTCTAGCATCTGGAATGCTCAGGGCCCACTCAAGAATGCAAATAATCCTTCCCACTAATATTTACAGGGTAAACTAAGATTGTTGGTAGAGTATTAAATTTGACAGTAAAATAGTAATCAAGTTTTCAGATTAATTTAAATAGGCTAATTGAAATCAGTGAATATTCAAGTAAATTTAATTGTACTGGACAAAAAGCTGTTCTTAAAGTAATAACTAAAATTTCTATTGGTAGTTCATCTCATGGTAAAATTCCTGAATATGCAATGAACCTAAAGCAGTCATATGTGTGGACAAAAAAAAAAAAAAAAAAAAAAAAGAATTAAATTTAAAGTTATCAAGACTGCATTATAAAATTTACAAAAACCTCCATTAATAAAAAAAAAGGGAGGGGATAGTAGGGCAATATCATGTAAGGATAAGGGCAAAGGGTGGGGTGGGAACCATGTGGAGGGGAGTTATGCAGCGGGGGGGGGGAGAGAAACAACTGTAATAATCTGGACAATAAAGATTTATTAGGAAAAAAAAGAGATATAGTCTTGTTCAATTTTCAAGGATCCAGTTGTGGGTTCAGAGATACAGATTTGGGAGTCACCTCTATGGAGGTTGTACATGAAGTACTGGGAATGAATGGTTCACTTGGTAAGAAGAGAGAGTAGAGTTAGAATAAAGCTGAAGACAGACCATGGTAATTGTTTACACTTAAAGTGAGAAGAGGAAGAGAAACCAGCCAAGGCAGAGGAATGGTCAGAGGCAGGCGAACTAGGATAGTATTGCATCACAAGACCAAAGAACTGATTCAGTAAGTCAAAGAGGATGAAAATTGAGTGTTTAGCAAACTCCACAGCAAGCTTTAAGCAGTTTCTATTGCGTGCTGGGGTAGAGGATCTGTTACAAGAGCAGAGATTCTGACAAGTTACCTTCAGCGAAGAGGAAGATAAACATCCCTTCTTCCAACTCACATTCAAGGTATTGTGCATAGAAATTCAGGAGGAACTGTGGTTAACGTTACACTGCCACTCTCCCCATTTGTTTCTCTATAATTCTTGTCTCTACACCTTACATTTGTGTATTTATTCTGCCTTGTTTAAAATCAAGCTCCTAGATTGTGTTCTTATGATTTTCCATGCCATGACCTTTCATGTCCCAAATTCTACCTCATGTCAATCTTTAAACGACTGCTTCAACTGTTTGTTTCCTGATTATCTATTTCAGAGTTAAATTTACAAGAGGTTCTAGCTTGCCAGATTATTGTTATTATTTTTTGCACTAGGTAACATCATGGAATGTTGAACAGTCAATGAATAGGTCAGAAGCCCACCTGTATTTTAATCACCTATGGACTGGGAGACGGAGTGGAGGCCACATAGTATATGTAGACTTGATCTTTAGCATGGACTATAGGAATGACAGCAACTATGAGGAACATATTGGGGATGAATCTTAGTTTAAAAACCCAGGTTTTCCTGGCCAGTGTGGCTCAGTGATTGAATGTCAACCCATGAACCAGCAGGTCACAGTTCAATTCCTGGTCAGGGCACATGCCTGGGTTGCAGGCTCAATTCACAGTAGGCGGTGTGGAGTAGGCAGCCTTTAGATGATTCTCTCTCATCATTGAGGTTTCCGTCTCTCTCTCCATCTCCCTTCCTCTCCCTTAAATCAATAAAAAACATATTTAAAAAAAACACACACAGGTTTGCAAAGAATAGTGAATAAGCCTTTTCTATAATGCTGCTTAATATTGATATTGACTTCTCATTCCTGTAGGCTAGAGGGAAATTCAACTTGTTACTTTGAAGGAGAGGTATATGCACTGATTACTGCTGAAACTATGTTACCCAACCTGGTCAAGATGGTGTATGGAAGACATATTGAAATATCTCTATCCTCTCCCCACCTTCTCTAAATACATAAAAATATTGGATAAAGTGTCAAAAATAATTTAAGCTTTGGTTTTCAAATAGTAGAAAACTGATTTTTTTCCTCTTTCTCAAAGAAACTCATCATTGTTTAACTCATGCTACAAGGAGAATGAAAAATAGACAAACTCTATTTTCAGTGTAACTAGAGACATTTGTAAGCCTGGACTATAACCTATAAGAAGGGACTGCCAATGTCAAAGTCAAATTGGAATCTACACTAATAAAAGAGAAACATGCAAATTTGACCACACCTCCACTATGCCCACAAGCCACACCCACCAACCAATCAGGAGCGAGTATGCAAATTAACCCAACCAAATGGCTGCAGTCACAGAGTGAACAGGAGGCTTGGGTTTCCTCAGCAATGGAGGAAGCCAAGCTTCCCGCCAGCCCTGGCCAGCCCTGGCCAGCCCTGGCCTCCGCTGAAGGCTACAAAGTTTCAATTATAGAAGATAAATAAATCCCAGATACCAGGGCCTCTGCTTGGGTTGCTGGGGGGCGTGGCTGGCCTACAAACCACCACAGGCCCCTCGTTCAGGCCACCCAATACCCCAACAGAACCCCCAACCTGATCTGGGACACCCTTCAGGGCAAACCAGCTGGACCCTACCCATGCACCAGGCCTCTATCCTATCTAATTGACCATCAATTAGAGTAATATGCAAATTGACCATCACTCCAACACACAAGATGGCTGCCCCATGTGGTCAAAGATGGCTGCCCCCATGTGGACACAAGATGGCCACCACAAGATGGCCAGCAGGGGAGGGCAGTTGGGAGGGACCAGGCCTGCAAGGGAGGGCAGTTTTGGGTGATCAAGCCTGCAAGAGAGGGCAGTTAAGGGTGACCAGGCCGGCAGAGGAGGGAAGTTGGGGGCTACCGGGCCTGAAGAAAAGAGCAGTTGGGGGGGACCAGGCCTGCAGGAGAGAGCAGTTGGGGGGGGGACCAGGCCTGCAGGGGAGGGCAGTTAGGGGTGACCAGGCCTGCAGGGGAGGGCAGTTAGGCATCAATCAGGCTGGCAGGGGAGTGGTTAGGGGGTGATCAGGCTGGCAGGCAGAAGTGGTTAGGGGCAATCAGGAAGGCAGGCAGGTGAGCAGTTGGGAGCCAGCAGTCCTGGATGGTGAGAGGGATGTCCGACGGCCCTTTTAGGCCCGATCCTCCTGGGATCGGGCCTAAAAGGGCCGTCGGACAACCCTTGAGGGGTCCCAGATTGGAGAGGGTGCAGGCTGGGCTGAGGGACACACACCCCTATGCACGAATTTCGTGCACTGGGCCTCTAGTGTGATAATAAATGCCTAGGCATGCAGGTATTATACAAAGCAAGAGTGATTTAGCTCTCCAAAGAAAGTAGGACAAGCCCTAGTGCAGAACAATGAGCACAGGCAAGGCTGAAATAGAAGCTTTCCTACACCTACTATTTGAGTTATTAGGGAAAGTGAAGTTGGACAAGGGCAAATAAGCCATATTTGTGGGAAGTAGTCTATTGGTGAGGAAGAATGGAGGAGATAGACTCTACATTGTAAGCAACCCTGCAGTGCTATCATGGGGGAAAGTAAGGGCTATAAAAACGCACACATATTGTTTCATAAAGAAAATAGCCTCAACTATGGCCCTGCCTCAACCTTCTTGCAAGTATCTTGAAAATAGATGATTCAGTAGAAACTCACCTCATTCAAAGATGTTTAAAGAAACAAAATATAAATAGCATCTATAAAACAAGAATGGGAGGAAATGTCCCGAACAAAGCAGAGAGCTATGAGTTAGAAAATATGAAGAGGAAATTATAAAAAATGAAGGTAGAGTGAGAAGCTTTGATGTTTGTCTGATAGGAGTTTCAGAAACAGAGACTGGAAAGAATGGTGGAGAGGTAATATTCAAAGGGAAAGTGGCTATATTAGGTCTAGGCTAGCAAGATCCAGGTTTGGGAAGATAAGATGTCAGAGATAAGGAGCAGCAAGTTTTGAATCTTGTTTCCCTTTCAAGAGCATGAGAATAACCCGTGGACCAATCCTTGGGATTCTGCCTCAGAATACGTTTTCCGTCCATTATTATTTTTCAAAAAAATATTTTTATTGATTTCAGAGGGATAAAGCCACAATGAGAGAGATGATAACACTGATGAGACAAAGATCAGCTGCCTCCTACATACCCCCACCAGGGATTGAGCCCACAGCAACCCAGGCATGTGCTCCAACTGGGAATTGAACTAGTGACCTCTCAGTGCATGGGTCGATACTCGACCACTGAGCCACACCGGCAGAGCTATATTTAAGTTTTTTATCCTTCAGGAGGCATGGCATACAAATTGAAAAAATAGTATTTGTACATTTAACATTTTTTTCTCCATAATAATGTTCCTCACTTTTCTCTGCTTACAGTCTGATCTTTTGAGTCCCATCTTAGACATCCTAGATGGAATGTCATCCTTGACAACACTCCCTAGTCAAGTGTCAGGGACCCATCTATTATGCTTTCCTAAAACATACTTATCTCCATGACAAAAAATGTCCTCCTACTATCCTGGTCAGTGTGGCTCAGTGAATAGAGCATAGGCCCATACACTGAAGGGTCGTGGGTTTGATTCTCAATTAATAGTACATGCAGGAAGCCCTAGCCGGTTTGGCTCAGTGGATAGAGCATAAACCCATGGACTAGAAGGGTCCCGGGTTAGATTTGGGTCAAGGGCATGTACCTTGGTTGTAGGCTCAATCCCCGGCCCCAGGTCAGGGTGCATGCAGGAGGCAATCAATTGATGTGTCTCTCTCACATTCATCTCTCTCTCTCTCTCCCCCTCCCTTCCACTCTCTCTAGAAATCAATGGAAAAAATATCCTTGGGTAAGGATTAACAACAACAAACAATTGTCCTCCTACTTTGTGGTGGTCTCATCTCAGTCCCTATTTATATATATATTCTTGAACAACCTATATTTTAGCTTTAGCATTTAGGAGAAGGTAAGAATACACAGAGCTGGACATGGTATATGTTGGGGACAATGGATGCTGGCATTTCAGAATCTGGGGTGGGTAAGGTCATTTCAGGAATTCTGGCAAAAAACTAGAAAGCAGAGCCCAGAATCTGATAATCTGGGCAATCAATGATGATTACAAGCTCCTCCACACAACTAAATCAGACTTGCCCCATGGGGTCCCTGAAACCTCAGGAATTTAGTTCTGGTAAAGGTGTGGCCTGTGAGATGAAACTCTAGACTTGCTTTCAGGGCAGCCCCTCCTTGCTGATTCCAGAGCAGAGACAGGCCTAACCCAAGGACGGTGCTCAGGTGAGATGGGATAAGGGTGAGAAAATGGAACAGGAAGGCATTACCACCCTTAGACCTGGGCAACAGAGATCCTTTTTCATAGGCTCCAACTCTGACCCTCCTCTAGCTAAGTTCCTGTTTACCAGACAAGGAGTCCATGAGACCAAGGAGCCTAAGTTCTCTCTGACTTTAAATCACATGCCACATGTCCAGGCCTCTCAAATTCTCTTCCCAAAAGATTCTGAGTCAACTATAGGGCCTCCATTGTTCTGTAAGTAGCTGTGTGCCCAAAGAGAAGCTGTGTTGCAGGTGTGTGTGTGTGTGTGTGCCCAAAGAGAAGCTTTGCGTCTTCCTGTACTGGTGTTATGCTTAAAAAGAAAAAAGTTTTAAAATAATTTAAAATTTTTGTTTATTAAAAGATATCACTAAGTAAGTGAAAAGGCAATCCACATAGTGACAATAGGTATTTGGAATATGTGTATCTGATAAAGAACTTATATCTAAAATATGTGAAGATACCCTACCTGGTTTGGCTCAGTGGATAGAGCATCGGCCTGCGGATAGAAGGGTCCCAGGTTCGATTCTGGTCAAGGGCACATGCCTGGGTTGTGGGCTTGATCCCCAGTGGGGTCATGCAGGAGGCAGCCAATCAATGACTCTCTCTCATCATTGATGTTTCTATCTCTCTCTCCCTCTTCCTTCCTCTCTGAAATCAATAAAAATATATTTAAAAAATAAAATATGTGAAGAACTCTTGTGAATAAATAAAAAGGCAAATTAACAAAAAAAATGTGCCTTATATGGGCACTTCACAAATGGGGAAATGCAAATGGACAATTAACATTTGAAAATGATGTTATCCACAGTCATCAGGGAAATGCAGATTAAAGCCACATTGCAATACTGCATACCCACCAGAATGGCTAAAATAAATATAGGGTGTCCCCCAAAAAATGTATACAAACTTTATTTCTTAAAAATAATTATAGGGGAGAATCCAAGATGGAGGCATAGGTAAACACCTAAACTGCTGCCTCGCGCAACAATTTCAAAAATTCAACTAAAAGACAAAACATCTATCACTCAGAACCACGGGGAAGCTGGCTGAGTGGAAGTTCTACAACTAGAAGGAAAGAGAAAAGAGCATCGAGACGTGCACGAGCGCTGAAAAGCTGAGGTACGGAGGCGAGTGATCCGGGCTGGCGGCGGGCGTTGCTTTTTTCAACCCAAAGGGAGACAAGCCCCTGACTACTCTGAAATCCAGTTTCTGGGGAGACGCGGGGGACCCAGACTCCTACGGGGAAAAGCTGGACTGTCTGCCAGTGAGGGTGGCTTACTTGCAGAGCTGCGCGCAGGAATAATTGTTTACGGCACTGGAGCTCGGGACTCCGGGACGCTGTCTGGGACACAGAGCTGGCTAACTAGCAGCCATTGCTGTTTGCCATGCCCTAGCCTAGTGACACCCTGAGACCCCGCCCTGCACAACCTACAAACCCACCCAAGCTCCAAGCAGCAGCGTTAGCAGAAGAAAGCCCTGCCCTATCGCAGCTTAACCTAGCAAACTTGCAGCCTGGGTCAGACAGCTCCAAAACCTCCAAACCCCAAGCAAAGAGGAGAAAACTATAGCTCTCACTGTAGCTCCTGCTGGATGGCCTCAGACAGTAGCTGACCTGCACCCCACTGGAGATCCAGAAGCCAGTGTACCTGGTGGTCAGAGTGAGACACCAGATTTCAACTCCTCACATCCATAAGTGACACATTCAAAGGCAGACTCAGTGAGCACCAAAGCCCCACTGAAACAAGTCCTGCCCCGTAAGTGTGTCTTCAGCGCAGCAGTTCTTCCATTATAGACACAGTGAGTGCTCACAACTAATTGGCCTGGAGGTCAATTCCTCCCAGTATACCAACAGCAATTAAGGATTTAATGGCACCAAGTCTTTGCACTCAGCCCACAAAGGGGTGTACCAAGAGTGTCCACATCAGGTGATTGTGGAGGCTGAGCTACTGCCCCCTATAGGTCACCTACCACACAAAGCTACTCCATCAACACAGGGAAGCAGCCAAAATGAGGAGACAAAGAAACATGTCACGAATGAAAGAAACGGAGGAAAGCAAACTACTGGATGACATAAAGTTCAGAACCACATTTATAAGGTTACTCAAATATCTTCTTAAAACCGCTGAGAAACTTGATGAGACCTTCAAGGACCTTAATGAGAATGCCAAAAAAATGGAAAAGAATCAGTCAGAAATGAAGCATACACTGTCTGAAATAAAGAATATACAGAAACTCAACTGTAGATCAACGTACCCCAAGAATCAAACCAAAGATCTGAAATATGTGGAAACAAAAAACATCCAACCAGAAAAACAAAAAGAAAAAAGAATCCAAAAATATGAAGATAGTGTAAGGAGCCTCTGGGACAACTTTAAGCGAACCAACATCCGAATTTTTGGGGTGCCAGAAGAAGGGAGAGAGCAAAATATTGAAAACCTATTAGAAGAAATAATGACAGAAAACTTTCCCTGCCTGGTGAAAGAAATAGATGTACAAGTCCAGGAAGCGCACAGAACCCCATACAAGAGGAATCCAAAGAGGACCACACCAAGACACATCATAATTAAAATGCCAAGGGCAAAAGACAAAGAGAGAATATTAAAAGCAGCAAGAGAAAAACAGTTAATTACCTACAAGGGAGTACCCATACGACTGTCAGCTGATTTCTCAACAGAAACTATGCAGGCCAGAAGGGAGTGGCAAGAAATATTCAAAGTGATGAACAGCAAGAACCTACAGCCAAGATTACTCTACCCAGCAAAGCTATCATTCAGAGTTGAAGGTCAGATAAAGAGTTTCACAGACAAGAAAAAGCTAAAGGAGTTCATCACCACCAAACGAGGATTACATGAAATGCTGAAGGGTATTCTTTAAGGAGAAGAAGAAGAAGAAAAAGGTAAAGATAAAAACTATGAACAACAAAATGACATCAAATACATACCTACCAACAAGTGAATCTAAAAATCAAGTGAATAAAAAATCTGAAGAACAGAATGGACTGGTGAATATAATAGAATCAGGGACATAGAAAGGGAGTGGACTGACGATTCTCAGGGGAAGCAAGTGTGAGGGGTGCGGGAAGAGATTGGACAAAAATCTTACTCCTATGGATGAAGACAGTGGTGGGGGGTAAGGGCATGGGGTGGGGTGGGGAATCAGGTGGAGGGGAGCTATGGGGGAAAAAATAGAGGAACACCTGTAATAATCTGAACAATAAAGATTTATTAAAAAAATAATTATAAAGGCAGTGTTTATTAAAATACATTTCATTTTCAAAATGTAATAGAATCTACAGGTATTGTATGTATCATTTTTTTGGGATACCCTGTATATCTATACTGTTATGGGGCAAACCTAGGGGCTTTGTAAATTGATACAATCACTTAGAAAAAGTTTGGCATTATATACTATATGCCACTCCTATGATCCACTTCCAGGTGTATAGCCAAGAGAAGAGTGTATATATAGAACAATATGGGTAAATCTCACAAATGTAAGGTTGACAAAAGAAGCCAGCAACAAGAGTACACGTTGCAAAATTTATATAAAATTCAAAAATAGGCAAAACTAATGTTTAGTGTTGGAAGTCACTGAACTGTACAAGTAAGATTCTGCATTTTTCTATATATATGTTATTCGTGTAATTTTTCTTAAAGAAGGGCAGGCCCTGGTTAGTGTGGCTCAGTGGTAGAGTGTAGGCCTGTGAACCAAAGGGCCATGGGTTCTATTCTTGGTCAAGGGCATGTACCTGGGTTGCAGGTTCTTTTCCCGGTCCTGGTTGGGGCACGTGCAAGAGGCAACGAATTGATGTGTTTCTCTCACATTGATGTTTCTCCTTTCTCTTTCTCCCTCACTCTCTTCCACTCTCTCTAAAAATTAATGGGGAAAAATATCCTTGGTTGAGGATTAACAAAAATAAAAATAAAAAAGGGAGTGGAAGGCCTGGATAATATTATGCCGTGAGAAATCTGATTGATCTTCTAATTCTTTGTACTTGACTTCTAAAACACAAAACAAAAAAAGGTAATAACTAGGAGAACAGAAGTTGAAGGTAAAACTTTCAACTGATACATAAAAAAAGTGAGTGGAGAGGGGATGTACAACAAAACGTATTTCTTTGGTCGAGTATTCTTTCTTCTGTCTTGGTTCTCTACTAAAGTTTAAATTGTGTTGAAAGTAGTAATAAATGATGATGTTACAAAATTTATTGGATCATTTTAAAAGAAGAGATTATGGTGCTTTTACTTTGGCTGCACCAATTCTCAACTTCTTTAGGAGTGGAGTCCACTATCCTGGAGTGGATAGCTAGATAGAGAACTCATTTTAACTGTTCTTTTCCAAAGGTATCTCCCAAAACCTCCTCCAGCTCTGACCAAGGCAACTACGTTGAAGTGAATGGTCTGATCACTCAGATACCCTCTAAAGGGCAGATACAAGATATTACTAAGGAGCTACACTGTCTACTGTGTAATGACTGGTTCCGGGATCCACTTATGCTAACCTGTGGCCATAACTTCTGCCAAGCCTGTATTCAAAACTTTTGGAAGCAGCAAACAAAGGAAACATTCTGCCCTAAGTGTAAGATGATGTGTCAATATGCCAACTGTGCATTCAACCTTGTACTGGAGAAGCTGGTAGAGAAAATTAAGGAGCTACCCTTACTCAAGGGCCATCCACAGTGCCCAGAACATGGAGAGAACCTGAAACTGTTCAGTAAGCCAGAAGGGAAGCTGATCTGTTTTCAATGCAAAGATGCTCGGTTGTCTATAGGGCAGTCTAAAGAGTTCCTTCAGATCTCTGATGCTGTCCGTTTCTTCATGGTGGGTGAGCCTTGAACAATCCGTTAGGAGAGCTGGGGAAAATATTTTCTGTAGGATTCTTCTCTCTTCCAATTTCACCCCTTTACTCAGATGATTATTAGAAAGATCAGAATGCTCAGAAAATACAATATGTCTTACAATGTTCTTTCTCTAGAGGTGCTAATATAGGAAAGGAGTAGTGGAAAAGATGTAGCCTACTATTCAATTAAGCAAATATTTACCTAAACCCTGCCATGATAGTGCTCTACTAGACATCATGCAGAATGCGAATGCATACAATACTGCTCTTGTTATAAAACTCTTGAAATTTAGTCAAAATGAAAAAAACAACAGAAGTAATTTTAGAGTTTACTATTGAGACCTAAATTTTGTCAAACTAGTAATTCATAAACGTTTAGAATTTCAGAAAAGATTAGAAAAAACTGAAACATTCAGGGGACATATGGTGAAAGAAAGTTTGAACGTGAAAATCATTTGGATTTGGATGGGCAAAAGGAAGAAATAACTATTCTAAGTGAGAACAATGTGAGTAAATGTATAGGTAGAACAGTGTAACCAGGGTAGAAAATGTATAGAGTCCTGTTACCTTCCTCAAACCCCTTATAATTTCCTTCACTATTCTTGGAAGAGACAGGAACTATGACATAGGGGAAAGAAAAAGAGCTGGCTTTTTTTCCTGACATACTAGGGCTTTGGGGGAGATGTCCCTTATGGCCCTTCCTCTCCCAAGTCAGTGTGGGTTGAATTTATGTGGTATTCCCAGGAGGAGTTTAACATCATTAAGGGTCAACTGGAGGCAACCCTGAAAGAACTTCAGTCCCTGAGGAACACGCAGAAAGACGCTATTGCTGCTTATAAGGTGAGGAGCAGAGTAGGAGGTTATGAGATAGAACTAGAATATACCCTCCTTATAACTTTAGCTATTTGGGTGGGAAGGTAACTATACATATAGTGTCAATACACTAAATGAAACTTGGGTTATAAAATTAAAGAATGGACACAGTAGGGTGGAAAGGAACATAGCAGTGGAGTAAGTTCCCTATAGTTGATTAGCAGAGAGAGTACACTGGCCTTTCCCTGAATATGCTCTTCCTTTTGATGGTTCAGTTGCTGGGTGATTTTTGTGGGGTTGTGGTTTCTCTGGTCTTTCCTCTTATTTATAGCAAAATAAGAAATTTATCTATGGCAAATCCACTAAAGATAGCTATGTCCAAAGAAATACTTTTCATTTTGAAAATTTCAGTCTGGTGGCTGTGTGGAGAATGAATTAAGAGAGATAATGACAAGAATAATTGTTAGAAGGCTACCACATGACCCCATAGAATGATGATGGTAGCTTGGTCTAGAGAGGCAATGGAGATGGAAAGAAGTAAACAGCCTCAGCATATGCTTTGGAGATTAAAAATAATAATAATCTGGATGGAGTGATTCATTAGATGTTAGGTGTGACTGTGGATGTTAAATAGACAGTTGGATATAGAATGAGAAGGAAAAAGAGCCCATGACAGAAAATCAAGTAACTGTAGAACTAACATGTAAGACTGAGAAATAGAAGTGAAAGGAAAACTAGAAAAGTGTGAGCTAGAGGAAAGAGAGAGTTAAGACTATTTTAAGAGTACAATAACAATGATGGACCATAGAATCCAAGCTAGATAAGAGGGGACATAAAGACAGAAGAAGTTGAAGAAATAGAAATGAAGGGGTCAGTACACAGGTTTCAATGAGACCTAAAATTGCAATAGGGATACCTGAGTAAAAAGCTCATTTTAGAGATGGTGAAATTTCTGGGGATGATAAAATCCTCAGTGTAACTAAGAATTAGTAGAAAAAGGTGGAAATCACTAGAAATGAGAATAAGGAACCAAGAAGCCAAGATATTCAGATGGCTCACTTATGAGGATGTTGAGGTCTTCTAAGAAAAGAGCTGCAAGTATATCAGTTATCAATTTTAGTGCTTCAAACATTTCCCAACTCTTCTTTTTTAAAAAAAAAAATGTTGATTTTTTTAGAGAGAGGAAGGGAGAGGGAGAGAGAGAAACATCAATGTGAGAGTGGAACTTCAATTGGCTGCCTCCTGCATGCCTGCAACCTGGGCATGTACCCTGAAAGAGAATTGAACCAGCAACCTTTCAGTGCATGAGACAATGCCCAACCAACTGAGCCACTCTGGCCAGGGCTCCCATCTCTTCTTTTATATTGTCCTGGCAGCAGGAGCGCCCTCTCCCCTGTTCTGATGTTCTGATTTCTCAAGAAGGATATTTCTTCCCACCTTCTTATGACCCCAATCTAACAGTATCCCTTGGTAGATATTGGCTTATACTTCTGGGTAGTAGAGTATTATCATTCATTCTAGAATGTTTGATTAACCCCAGAGTCTTATTCATATGGCAATGGTTACCACCTCAGTACTGCAATAGGAACCTGCCGGTCACTTTTGACTATTTCATCCTGAACTGTTAAAGTAGCTGAGAAAGATGGAGTAAGTCTCCCCATGTGCCAAAAAAAGGGCTCCTTTTAGTATGGTTCAATGTTGATATTGCATTTTAATGCATTCTCCTATTATGGTATTTCCCAAGTTGTGTGAGTATTGGTGGTGTGGGCCCCCATCCCCAAGAGCTAGTCTCAGGAATTACCTTGGTGATGATCATGGAGGTTTCCAGGAAAACAAGCTACATCTGCAGCAACACATCTCCGTGGAGTTTCTAAAGCTGCATCAATTTCTGCATGGCAAAGAAAAGGACATTTTAAATGAGCTCCGGGAAGATGGGAAAGTCTTGAATGAAGAAATGGAGCAGAATCTGAACCAGCTTCAGGAACAGTATCTCCTAGTCAAGGAGATGTTGGTGAGCATCCAGGCACGGATGGAAGAACAGAACTCCTTCAACTTTCTCAAAGTAAGACTCCATATCAACATGACTATGGGTATGCTATTAGGGGGGAAAGGGTTAGAAAGGATTCCCCACAATAAGGTGGGGGGGGGGACTTGCCAGGGGCTGGATGGAGGGAGGCAAAGGGGGGAATGCTGGACATTTGCAATAATGTCAACAATAAAAAGAAAATTAAAAAAATTCTCTGGGGGAAAAGCAGGAAGCTACTTTTGCCTTACACTCAATAGAAAGCTTTCCTTTCACCCTCCTAGAAAAGAAGACAATGAAATTCCAATAATAACAGTATGTTTTAATATTTCTTCAGAAAGAACTTTGAAACTTTATTTCTTAAAAATAAAAATGTTGCAACCTAAGCTGTATTTTTGGCTCTCAGCAATCATACATTGATCTGTTTGAAAAGCTATTTGCCAACCTTTGGTCATTGAAGGTTCACTTCTTTTTTTTTTAACCCTTAGATAAGGTTTATTATATATCAGGCATAAATTAACTCATTTAATTCTCATAAGCACCTTTGGAAGTAGGTATTATTAATATTTCCATTTTAATTGAGGAAGCTAAGATACAGAGAAATTAAGTACCTTGGTGGATTATACAATCAGTGGCAGAAACACTGCTACTACACTGCACTCCATTACAGCTATCTGTCAAACTTTTGCCCATTTATATATGTCCTATATAGTTGCACTTCTAACATTGCTACAATTGTAATACTGCTTCCTTTCTTACTTTTTCTTAAAATAAATCTTTATTGTTCAGATTACAGGTGTTCCTCTTTTTGTTTTCCCCCTATAGCTCCCCTCCACCTGATTCCCCACCCCACCCTACCCCATGCCCTTAACCCCTGCCACTGTCTTCATCCATAGGAGTAAGATTTTTGTCCAATCTCTTCCCACATCACTCACACCCGCTTCCCCCTGAGAATTGTCAGTCCACTCCCTTTCTATGTCCCTGACTCTATTATATTCACCAGTCCATTCTGTTCTTCAGATTTTTTATTTACTTGATTTTTAGATTCACTTGTTGGTAGGTATGTATTTGATGTCATTTTGTTGTTCATAATTTTTATCTTTACCTTTTTCTTCTTCTTCCTCTTCTTAAAGGATACCCTTCAGCATTTCATGTAATCCTGGTTTGGTGGCGATGAACTCCTTTAGCTTTTTCTTGTCTGTGAAGCTCTTTATCTGATCTTCAACTCTGAATGATAGCTTTGCTGGGTAGAGTAATCTTGGTTGTAGGTTCTTGCTGTTCATCACTTTGAATATTTCTTGCCACTCCCTTCTGGCCTGCATAGTTTCTGCCGAGAAATCAGCTGACAGTCGTATGGGTACTCCCTTGTAGGTAACTAACTGTTTTTCTCTTGCTGCTTTTAAGATTCTCTCTTTGTCTTTTGCTCTTGGCCTTTTAATTATGATGTGTCTTGGTGTGGTCCTCTTTGGATTCCTTTTGTTTGGGGTTCTGTCCGCTTCCTGGACTTGTAAGTCTATTTCTTTCACCAGGTAGGGAAAGTTTTCTGTCATTATTTCTTCCAATAGTTTTTCAGTATTTTGCTCTCTCTCTTCTTCTGGCACCCCAAAAATTCGGATGTTGGTATGCTTGAAGTTGTCCCAGAGGCTCCTTACACTATCTTCATATTTTTGGATTCTTTTTTCTTTTTGTTTTTCTGGTTGGGTGTTTTTTGTTTCCTCATATTTCAGATCTTTGGTTTGATTCTTGGGGTACGTTGATCTACAGTTGAGTTTCTGTACATTCTTTATTTTAGACAGTGTATGCTTCATTTCTGACTGGTCCTTTTCCATTTTTTTGGCATTCTCATTAAGGTCCTTGAAGGTCTCACTAAGCTCCTCAGAAATGTCATCAAGTTTCTCAGCGGTTTTTAGAAGATTCTTGAGTAACCTTATAAATGTGGTTCTGAACTCTATGTCATCCAGTAGTTTGCTTTCCTCCGTTTCTTTCATTTGTGACATGTTTCTTTGTCTCCGCATTTTGGCTGCTTCCCTGTGTTGATGGAGTGGCTTTGTGTGGTAGGTGACCTATAGGGGGCAGTAGCTCAGCCTCCCCAATCACCTGATGTGGACGCTCTTGGTACACCCCTTTGTGGGCTGAGTGCAAAGTCTTGGTGTAGTTAAGCCTTAATTGCTGTTGGTACGCTGGGAGGAATTGACCTCCAGGCCAATCGGCTGTGAGGACTCGCTGTGTCTATAAGAACTGCTGTGCTGGAGACACGCTTATGGTGCAGGACTTGTTTCAGTGGGGCTTTGGTGCTCGCTGAGTCTGCCTCTTGAATGTGTCACTTATGGATGTGAGGAGTTGAAATCTGGTTTTTCACACTGACCACTAGGTATACTGGCTTCTGGATCTCCAGTGGGGTGCAGGTCAGCTATTGTCTGAGTTCACCCAGCAGGAGCAACAGCGCGAGCTACAGTTTTCTCCTTTTTGCTTGGGGTTTGGAGGTTTTGGAGCTGTCTGACCCAGGCTGCAAGTTTGCTAGGTTAAGCTGTGATAGGGCGGGCCTTTCTTATGCTAAGGCTGCTGCTTGGAGCTTGGGTGGGTTTGTAGGTTGTGTGGGGCGGGGTCTCAGGGCGTCACCAGGCTAGGGCGTGGCAAACAGCAATGGCTGCTAGTTAGCTGGCTCTGTGTCTCCTACTGCGTCCCGTGCCCCAGTGCAGTAAACAATTATTCTTGCGCGCAGCTCTGAAAGCAAGCCCCCTCACTTTCCGACCTGGTGGCAGACAGTCCAGCTTCTCCCCGTAGGAGTTTGGGTCCCCCGCATCTCCCCAGAAGCTGTATTTCAGAGTAATCGGGGGCTTGTCTCTCTTTGGGTTGAAAAAAGCAACGCCTGCCGCCAGCCCAGATCACGCGCCTCTGTACCTCAGCTTTTCAGCGCTTGTGCACGTCTCAATGCTCTTTTTTCTTTCCTTCTAGTTGTAGAACTTCCACTCAGCCAGCTTTCCCGTGGTTCTGGGTGATAGACGTTTTGTCTTTTAGTTGTAGTTTTGAAATTGTTGTGCGAGGCAGCAGTTTAGGTGTTTACCTACACCACCATCTTGGATTCTCTGAAGGTTCACTTCTAATGTGGCATTGGTTACCACTTCAGCATTCAGCAGTTTAACTAGCCAGAGTAAGGAGAAGTGGCCTTGGGGTGGGAATACCTACTGCAAGCATGTCAACTCAAAGGCTAAAATGGGCCAAATAAACAAGTTTAAGTTTATGTGGGCTGCAAAAAACAAAAGCTTCAATTTTCATAGGAACGTAGGTTTATTTTGATAGAGACATGCTGAATGCAAAGTGCTAAATAAATGAGTAATTATTAACATAAAATAATAGAACATTTTAATAAAAATTAATATTTTTTCTTGAACATTAATTTATCAGAATAACTGCACAAATTAACAAGCGTAAAGCAAATAAACCAATTTTTCTTGTTCTCCGAAAGTATTTCCTGTTGCACACACCAAACAAGTCAGTCCAAGACTAATGACGTGGCAATTGGTGGCTAAAATATTCGCTGCTAGTATTAGCGGAGAGAAATGATGCGCCTGCACATAAGGCGCCTAAGGGAAATGAATGCAGCACGTTTATAGTAATCAGTCATTAGCGAACATTGTAGTTCATTATTAATAACTAGAGGCCCAGTGAACGAAAATTTGTGCACTGTGGGGGTGGAGGGTTCCTCAGCCCAGCCTGCCCCCTCTCACAGTCTAGGAGCCCTCTGGGAGGCAACCCCGCTGCTGCCGCCACTGCTGGCTGCTGGCCCTCCTCGGCCCTTGCAGCTGCAGCAGCTTTGTCTAGAAGGACATCCAGTCTATCCAGTCTAATCAGCATATTACCCTTTTATTAGTATAGGTTATTTATAACAGGATATTGTAAAAATTAAGTTATAAAATTTTTATTAAAATGTTTCTTACATACCGTTATATGGGCTGGGCCACAAAAATATTCATTGTGGGCTGCATGTGGCCTGCAGGCTGAGAGTTTGACATGCTTGACCTCCTGTATTCTCATGTGACTATGGCAGTATAGGGAAATGTAGCCTAACCTTAACTTCTCTCTTATTCCATGTAAAAGGGAGCTAGAAAATAAGAGCAAGATAAGACCAGTTTATCTTGGGTTAGATGAAGGATGCAGATCAGAAAAGACATATGAAGGATGAGAGGTGGCGATGGAATGGGGACCATCTGCACAGGGTCCCAGTATTGACAATCAAATCCCAGTGATGGCCAATATCACCAAAGAAATTTCTGCAGTTGATGAGCAGGCATCTAACTTCTCTATTTCTCTTTTCCTCTTCTAGGACATCACACCTTTCTTAGATAGGTAAGTGGAATTTCCATATGGTATTATTACCCTATCTTTAGTCCCTGGAGGATATCTAAAATAAATTATTTATGTCCCTTGCAGCTTGGAGAAAGGACTAAAAGTGCTGACACCCAGAGAGCTTATCTCCAGAAAGCTGAACTTGGGCTTGTACAAAAGTCCCATCCAGTACATGATGTGGAGGGAAATGCAGTCCATTCTCTCTCCAGGTATCAGTGGGTAGCAGCTATTGGTTCCTGGGGCTCCTAATGTATGTTTCATCTGTGGGACCTCTTCTGTGGCCCTAATTAATACTTTAGAGTCTGGGGCAGGGGGAAGAGTAGAGTTTAGCAAAAGGAAGCTAGTTGGTATCACTGAATTTCCTCTGGTACCATGAATTAAGAATTTATGGCTTTTTACTGGTAAATAGAGTCTAATGTCAGAATTACCTCTCAGCCTATGATTTTAATTTTTCTGTCAAATGTGACAACTAATATTTTATACTGTTTTGCTAAATCAGTTATATAAATCCCTGGAACTTTTCTGCCCTGAAGGAGTTTATTGTATATACTCTTTGAATGTAATAGGTTCTTTATAGGTCCTTTTTGTTTGATGTTCATAAAATGGAGTATAATATCTTAGGAGATTGTTTAGAAATCTTCAGTGCTTCAAAACAAAAAACACCAAAACCCCAATAATTTTAATAGGTGTGCCTAATATGAACTCTAAGTTTTTATCATCCTGCAGATACCAAAGAATTGAGCAGGACAAAAGAACACAAATGGTATTTCAAGAACATAAAATTCTAAATAAAAATCTTTATATAAATACAAAGTTTTACAAGTTTTTTGAAGAACTTACATAGGCTCATTAGTATTAGTAGTTACTGACTTAATGAAAATCACAAATCTATCCCTGTTAACAATTTTTCCAGATCATTGACAATAAAAAAAAAATCAGCTTTACTAAGACATAATTAACATAGAATAAAATCATCATTTAAAATTTTATCGGTGTGACATTGTTAATAAAATTATGTAGGTTTCAAGTGTACAATTCTATAATACATTTTACTGTATTCACCACACTAGTCAAGTCTTCTTCCGTCACCATTTATTCCCCCTTTATTCTCTTCTACTTTCCTCAACCCCCATTTCCCTCTGGTGATCACCATACTGTTGTCTGTGCCCATCAGTAGATGAGTGGATAAGAAAGCTGTGTTACATTTACACAATGGAATACTACTCAGTCGCAAAAAAAAAAAAAAGGAAACCTTACCTTTTGCAACAGCATGGAAGGACCTTAAGAGTATTATGCTAGGAGAAACCAGGATGGCGGCATAGGTAAACAACTAAACTGCTGCCTCGCACAACAATATCAAAACAACAACTGAAAGACAAAATGGACACCATCCAGAACCACCGGAAAGCTGGCTGAGTGGAAATTCTACAACTAGAATAAAAGAGGAAAGCACATTGAGACTCAGAGGAGCTACAAAAGGCTGAGGTACGGAGGCTAGCACACGGAAAGGAAGGGTGGCTGTGTGCACAGGCGGCTGAGTGCACAGCTGGCTTTCTAAAGTGGGAGGGAGAAAGAAACTCCTGACTGCACTGAACCCCAGTCCCGGGTGAGACGCTAGAAAACCAGACTCATTCGGGGGGAATCTGGACTGTCAGGAAAAAGAAAGCACACTGAGACTTGGGAGCTGCAGAAGGCAGAGAGGACTGACTGCTGAATGCATGGGAGACTGAGTGCGCGACTGGCTTTCTAAAGCAGGAGGGAGACAGAAGCTCCTAACTGCATTGAACTCCAGTTCCGGGAAAGTTTCTGGGGAACCCCGACTCATTTGGGGAGAAACTGGACTGTCTGGCAGCGGGCAAAACTCGAGGGCGGCTTTCTCTCAGAGGTGCTTGCAGCGAATACCGAGGGACACTGAGACCCTGGGGCCTCATAGGGCAGGGCTGACGGGAAACCAAGGCTGTCTGCTCCACCCTGAAACTCAGCCCCATCCAAGCTGAGCACAGAGGCTTTTGCAATTTTTCAAGTCTTGTCTCATAAGAGTGTCTCCAGCACAGAAGTGTTCCCAGCATAGACACAGCTGATCCTCACAGCCAGTTGGCCTGGAGGTCAATTCCTCCCAGTGATACCAACAACAATCAAGACTTAACTACAACAAGACTGTGCACACAGCCCACAAAGGGGTGCACCAAGAGTGTCCACCTCAGGTAACTGGGGAGGCTGAGCCACTGTGCCCTAGAGGACACCTACCACACAAAGCTTGTCTACCAACTCAGGGAAGCAGTGAAAATGTGGACACAAAGAAACAGATCACAAATGAAAGAAATGGAGGAAAGCAAACAACTGGATATAGAGTTCAAAACCACGGTTATAAAGTTTTTCAAGAATTTCCTAGAAAAGGCTGAAAAATTTAGCGAGACCCTCGAAGATATGAAAAAGGACCAACTAGAAATTAAACATACACTGACTGAAATAAAAAATATTATACAGAGACCCAACAGCAGACTAGAGGACTGTAAGAATCAAGTCAAAGAGTTGAAATACAAAGAAACAAAAAACACTCAGCCAGAAAAGCAAAAAGAAAAAAGAATCCAAAAATTTGAAGATAGTGTAAGGATCCTCTGGGACAACCTCAAGCATACCAACATCTGAATTATGGGGGTGCCAGAAGAAGAGAGAGAGCAAGATACTGAAAACCTATTTGAAAAAATAATGACAGAAAACTTCCCCCACCTGGTGAAAGAAATAGACTTACAACTCCAGGAAGCACACAGAACCCCAAACAAAAGGAATCCAAAGAGGACCACACCAAGACACATCATAATTAAAAGGCCAAGAGCAAAAGACAAAGAGAGAATATTAAAAGCAGCAAGAGAAAAACAGTTAATTACCTACAAGGGAGCACCCATATAACTGTCAACTGATTCCTCAACAGAAACTATGCAGGCCAGAAGGGAGTGGCAAGAAATATTCAAAGTGATGAATAGCAAGAACCTACAACCAAGATTACTCTACCCAGCAAAGCTGCGTTCAGAATTGAAGGTCAGATAAAGAGCTTCACAGATAAGAAAAAGCTAAAGGATTTCATCACCACGAAACCAGTATTATATGACATGCTGAAAGGTATTCTTTCAGTAGAGGAAGAAGAAGAAAAAGGTAAAGATAAAAACTATGAACAACTAATACATGTCTATCAACAAGTGAATCTAAAAATCAAGTGAATAAAAAATCTGATGAACAGAATAAACTGGTGAATATAAGAAAATCAGGGGCATAGAAAGGGAGTGAACTGACAATTCTCGGGGGAAAAGGGGTGTGGGAGGTATGGGAAGAGACTGGACAAAAATCGTACACCTATGGATGAGAACAGTGCAGGGGAGGTAAGGGCAGAGGGTGGGGTGGGAACCGGGTGGAGGGGAGCTATGGGGGGAAAAAAGAGGAACAATTGTAATAATCTGAACAATAGGATTTATTAAATTTAAAAAAGAGTGTTATGCTAAGTAAAATAAGCCAGTCAAAGAAACACAAATACCATATGATTTCCCTTATATGTGGAATCTAATGAACAAAATAAACAAACAAAATAGAAATAGATTCATAGATATAGAGAACAGACTGACAGCTGTCAGAGGGGAGGGTGCTGAGGGACTGAGTGAAAAAGATGAAGGTATTAAGCAAAAAAAAAAATCCTCATAAATATAAACTCATCATTTTAAAGTGTACAATTTGATGAGTTTTGACAAATATATATGCTTATGTAAACATCTGCAAAATCAAGATATAAAAAATTTCTATCATCCTAAAAAGTTCCTGTGTATACCTTTGCAGTCAATCCCTTCCTCTACCCCTAACCCTTGAGAGTCACTAAATCTGCTTTTTCCGACTTGTGTCTTTTCTAAAATCTCATATAAGTGGAATTACATATTCTGTAGTCTTTTGTATCTGGCTTTTTTCACTTAGAATAATGCTTTCTGAGATTCACCTATGTTGTTGCATGTATCAGTAAACATGTTTTATGGATACATTGCAATTTGCATATTCATTCACCAATTGATGGACATTTGTGTAGTTTCTAGTTTATGGCTTTTATCAATAAATTTGCATAAACATTTTTTTTTTTTACAAATCTTTGTGTTTTAATTTCTTTGGGGCAAATACAGCTGCCTGTTTTGTATGTAAAGTTTTATTGGAACACATCACAAGCACATAAAAATAAAAGACATAGTTCCTGCTCCCAAGAGACTGGAATACAAATTTAGAGTTTGCAGTAGCCATCTAGGTGAAAAATTATTAATATCTAAGCCAAAGGCATGGGAGAGACTAGAAAATAAAGAATGATTCCAGAGAAGAATTTCAGGAGTGATTTGGATGAGGTAGTGAAGTGAATAAATCACTCACTAGAGAAGTTTCACTAAGTAGGGAAGATGTGAGTGTGGGAAACAGAGTAAAAAGAGGACTATACCATGTTCACGGATTGGATGAATTAATATCATTAAAATGTCCATACTACCCAAAGTAATCTATAGATTCAACATGATTTCTATTAAAATACCAATGGCATATTTCACAGATCTAGAAAAAATATTTCAAAAATTTATATGGAACCAAAAAGGAACGCTGAATAGCCTCAGCAATCTTAAGAAAAAAGAACAAAGTTGGAAGTATCACAATATCTGATATCAAACTATACTATAAGACCACTGTAATCAAAACAGCCTGGTAATGGCATAAGAAAAGGCATATAGATCAATGGAACAGAACAGAGAGCCCAGAAGTCAACCCACATCTTTATGGCCAATTAATATTTTACAAAAGAGGCAAGAAAATACAATAAAGTAAAGAAAGTCTCTTCAATAAATGGTGCTGGGGAAAAATGTTTTGCATTTTTTCATGCAAAAAAATGAAACTAGACTGCCCTGGCTGTTGTGGCTCAGTTGGTTGGGCATCGTCTGTGCACCAAAAGGTTGCCAGTTGATTCCCAGTCAGGGCACATAACCAGGTTGCAGGCTCGATCACTGGCCAAGGGTGTGAGGGAGGTAGCTGAATGATGTCTTCCTCTCACCTCGACATTTCTCTCTCTTCTCCTCCCTTCCCCTCTCCTTAAAAATCTACCAAAAAAATCTTAAAAAAAAGAAATTAGACCACCAACTTACACCATACACAAGAATAAACTCAAAATGGATAAAATACTTAAATGTAAGTAATAAAACCATAAAAATCCTGGAAGAAAACATAGCCAGTAAAATCCCAGATGTTTCTCATAGCAATCCTATCTAATAAAAGAGTAATATGCAAATTAACCATCAATCCACTACACCCACAAGCCATGCCCACCAGCCACGCCCACCAGCCAATCAGGATGGAATATGCAAATAAACCCAACCAAGATGGCTGCAGCCACAGAGAGCAGAAGGGAGGCTTGGGTTTCCCTGGTAATGGAGGAAGCCAAGCTTTCCGCTGCCCTTGCCGGCCCAGGCCTCCACTCAATGCTATAAAGTTTTAGTTATAGAAGATAAATAAAGCCCAACAGAAATGGTGGAAGCCACGGAGCTGGAGAGAGCAGGAGGTTAGGGTTGCCCATGGTGATGGAGGAAGCCAAGCTTCTCCAGCCCTGGCCTGCTTTGGCTTCCGCTTAAGGCTACAAAGTTTCAATTATAGAAGATACATAAATCCCAACAGAAATGGCTGCCGCCACAGAGCGAGCAGAAGGCTTGGTTCCACTCCAGGCTACAAAGTTTCAATTGTAGAAGATAACTAAATCCCAGATACCAGGGCCTCTGCTTGGTTTGCCAGGGGGCATGGCCAGTCTGCAAACCACCACAGGTCCTCGCCCAGGCCACCCCATGCCCCAAGGGAACCCCCACCCTGATCCGGGACACCCTTCAGGGCAAACCAGTTGGCCCCCACCCATGCACCAGGCCTCTATCCTATCTAATAAAAGAGTAATATGCAAATTGACCATCACTCCAACACACAAGATGGCTGCCCCCATGTGGTCAAAGATCCTGCCCCCATGTGGACACAAGTTGGCCACCACAAGATGGCCAGCAGGGGAGGGCAGTTGGGGGGGACCAGGCCAACACGGAAGGGCAGTTGGAGGGGACCCAGGCCTGCAGGGGAGAGCAGTTGGGGGGTACCAGGCCTGCAGGGGAAGGCAGTTAGGGGCAAACAGGCTGGCAGGGGAGCAGTTAGGCATCAATCAGGCTGGCAGGGGAGCGGTTAGGGGGTGATCAGGCTGGCAGGCAGAAGCAGTTAGGAGCAATCACGCAGGCAGGCAGGCAAGCAGTTGGGAGTCCTAAATCGTGAGAGGGATGTCCGATTGCCCGTTTAGGCCCAATCCCACTGGAGAGGGTGGTCCCAGATTGGAGAGGGTGCAGGCTGGGCTGAGGGACACCCGCCCCCCCCCCATGCACGAATTTCATGCACCGGGCCTCTAGTATATATATAAAAAGCCAGGGGCCATCACTACTGAAACAACCGGATGGACAACTGAACAGCAGGTTGCATGGGGTGAGGTGACTAGGCTGGCAGGGGTGTTAGTGAGGGACGACCAAATGACTGAACAGCAGGCTGTGTGGGGCGACCAGACCAACGGGGGGACAGTTGGGGGTGACCGGCCATCAGGAGGGGCAGTAAGGGGTGACCAGGCCAGCAGAGGGGGTAGTTGGGGGCAACCAGGCAGGCAGGCAGGTGAGCAGTTAGGAGCCAGCAGTTCCAGATTGTAAGAGGGATGTCCCGGATTGGAGAGGGTGCAGGCTGGGTTGAGGGGACCCCCCGTGCACGAATTTCGTGCACCAAGCCTTTAATATATATATGTGTGTGTGTGTGTGTGTGTGTGTGTGTGTGTGTATGTATATGTATATGTGTGTGTGTATATATATGTATATATATATATTCCTCACCTTGAGGATATTTTTTGTATTGATTTTTTTCTTAGAGAGAGTGGGAGGGAGGGCGGAGGGGGAGACAGAAACATTAACATGAGAGAGAGACACATCAATTGATTGCTTCCTGCACCCCCTTGACTGGGAATTGAACCTGAGACCCTCTGGTCCATAGACCGAACTCTACCACTGAGAAAAACTGGCCAGTGCTCATAGCAACATTTTTGCTAATATATCTCCTAGAGCAAGGGGAAAAAAATAAACAAATTGGATTACTAAACTGAAAAGCTTCTGTACAACAAAAGAAACCATCAACAAAATCAAACTGGAACCCACTATATGGGAGAACATATTTGCCAATGATACATTTGATAAGGGGTTAATTTCCAAAATATATAAAGAACTTATAAAACTCAACACCAGAAAGACAAACAATCCAATTTAAAAATGGGCTAAGGATCTGAATAGAAATTGGCACACAGATGGCCAATAGACATATGAAAAATGTTCAACATTATTAATCATCAGAGGGATGCAAATTAAAGCACAAGATACCACCTCACACATGCCAGAATGGCTACCACCAATAAATCAACAAACAACAAGTGCTGGTGAGGATGTGCTGCACTGGTGGTGGGAATGCAGACTGGTACAGCCACTGTGGAAAATAGTATGAAGTTTTGACTCAGCAATCCTACTTCTGGGAATATATCCTAGGAACCCTGAAACACCAATCAGAAGGAATATATGCACTCCTATGTTCATAGCAGTATTATTTACAATAGTCAAGATCTGGAAACAGCCCAAGTGCCCATTAGTAGATGACTGGATAAAAAAAAAAAAGCTGTGTTATATTTACACAAGGGAATACTATGTGACTATAAAAAGAAGGAACTCTTACCTTTTTTGACAGCCTGGGTAGACCTGGAGATTATTATGCTAAGTGAAATAAATCAGGCAGAGAAAGACAAATACCATATGTTCTCACTTATATGTGAAATCTAATGGATAAAATAAACTGGCTAACAAAATAGAAACAGCAGCATGGATACATGGAATAGTGTGACAGTTATCAGAGGGGAGGGTAGTTGGGGGAACAGGATGAAAGATGATGGGATTCGCCAAAGAACATATATGCATAATCCATAGACACAGACAACAGTGTGGTGATGGCCAGAGGGAAGAGGGTGTGGGCGCTGGGTGGAGGTGGGAAAAGAGGGGGGAAATGAGGACAGCTGTAATAGTTTCAACAATAAAAATAAAGTTTAAAAAAGCATACCGAAGGGAAGCAGCCTGCAGAAAGGCAGAAATCAATGCTATCAGAAAGGGGATGATTGATGGAAATAGGGGAGAGTGAGTGAGATCTAAAGAGAGAGTGAGTACTCTTTTTCTAAAATCCTTACTTTCTTGATTTTGGACCTTTTTTATCAGATTGTTGCCTCTCTATGGAATGCCCAACAAGGTCTAATTTGAATCTCATTCATTCAGTCATACAGCAATCACTTTTCAATAAGTATTGCCAGCCACTTTTCAAATACCTACCATGTAGGATAAAGTAGTGATCAAGACAGATGTACCCTGTGCCTCACAGAATGTACAGTCTAACAGGGGTCCTCAGATTTTTTAAGCAGGGGGCCTGTTCACTGTCCCTCAGACAGTTGGAGGGCCGGACTATAGTTTAAAAAAAAAAAACTATGAACAAATTCCTATGTGCACTGCGGGCCCGGGACAAGTCGGCTGCTAAGCAGGACAGGCAGCGGCACCTGGCGGGCCGGATAAATGTCCTCGGCGGGCCGCATGTGGCCCGCGGGCCGTAGTTTAAGGACCCCTGGTAGAATAATACTTCTTAAATGTTGGCCTCAGGACCCTGTAACACTCTAAAACTTACTGAGGACCCCAAAGGACTTTTGATTCTGTGATTTATAGCTGTCAATATTTATGTATTAGGAATTAAAATTAGTAAAACTTTAAAATACCCATTTAAAAAAAACAATGAACTTATTATATGTGAACATAAACAATGTATTACTATGATAAAAGACCTATATATTTCAAAACCTAAAATATTAGTGAGTGACATTGTTTTATAATTTTGCCAATCTCTTTATTGTTTGACGTAATAAAAGACAGCAGGATAAAAAGAACGAGGGGGACTGGTGGAATAGAAGTTTGAGGAGGGAGTTGAAGGCTGTTGTGAGGAATTGGAGATTATCTGATTTGGTAAATACAGGAATTCTGGGTAGTGTTGATGGTCAAGCATAAAGTAGAAATAATGAATCCGTTGTGGTATCTATATGTATAATTTTGTGACTTTTTTTCCTTCAATGGTCAGGAATTAGGATGTGAATTTGAATAGCTGGATAGACCCAGAGTTGGAGAGTTGCTTAGCAGGTGCTGCAGAAAATAAAATAAAAGTGTTGAAGTTATTGGTAACAAAGCTGCCATTGCTAAACTATTTAGGAAAGGATGTAAAGCCAGGAAGTATATAGCTTGGGCTAATAAGGAGAAATCAGGGACTACATTAATGAAATGAAGCAATGGTTGTAGGGGGAAATGAGGCTGAGAAAGCTCAAAAAATAAGACAATGGGATATCTGAGCTTAAGATTTTAGAGAATGAACAGTTCCTGATGACTATAATGTACAGAATATGGTCATTGACATGGACAGCTGAAATGCAATCAAAAGTCACTAACTGGGACTGTTCCCCCAACTACCTTCCCCTCTGATAGCTCTCACTCTATTCCATGTAGATCCATAGGCAGTAAAATCACTTGGGATGATGGGCTGGATTTGGGGTAGAGGAGTAAAGTTAAGCCAAAGTGCTGGGAGTATAATAGGAAGTTTGTACATGATAGCCTCAAACAGAGATTGAGGGTAATATGAAATTGAATGGCAAAAGCCTCAAGTGAGAAGTTATTATTATTTTTGTTTTTTTACATAAGGATGAGGAGTAGAGTACGGAGCTGGAAGTGGCAGTGTGGCTATTGGATCACTGGCATCTGAATTTAGAAAATAAATAGTCTTTTGAACTTTTGGAATCTGTATTTCTGGAGGAAGAACCAGCCAGGTTTCTATTAGAGTAAGGAGGTGATGAGAGAATTCTGTGAACTAAGGATGCAGGAGAGTTAATTAGTAAGGAAGTTAGTTCCAAAGGACAGAGTGAAAAGGTTTGGTGGGAAGATGGGTGAAGGCAGAGGAAGTAAAGAACACAATAATGGGGACAAGAGCGTGTTAGAGGATAAATCATTGGAGGGGGTCTATATTCTGGATAACAGGAATATGAGGCATGGTGGATTTAGTTGGTGCCAACGTTTCAATTAGAACCTTGAAGTTCACTTATTTATTTAACAAACAGTTACTTGAACACCTAAGAACAGTTCCAAATTTTGAAGATATATGAGGAAACAAAACAGACGATGTCCCTGCCCTACCAGAGATTACATTCCAGTGGAGGAGATGGACAATAAACAAATAAATGATTTCACATAGTGATAACCATTGTGAAGAAAATAAAGCAAGGTACACTCAGTAAATATTTATTAAAAAAATATAAAGTAGAATAATAGTCCAAAAGTGATGGATGGATGAACATGCTATTTTTTAAAATATATTTTTATTGATTTCAGAGAGGAAAGGAGAGGGAGAGAGATAGAAACATCAACGATGAGAGAATCATTGATTGGCTGCCTCCTGCACACCCCTCACTGGGGATCGAGCCCGCAACCTGGCCATGTGCCCTTGACTGGAATTGAACCTGGGACCCTTCAGTCCGCAGGCCAACACTCTCTCCATTGAGCCAAACCAGCCAGGGCTGAACATGCTATTTTATATAGAATGGCCAGAGAAAACCTCTCTGAGAAGGTAACTCCCCCATTCTTACATTTTATTGTGGAAATTTCTAAACATACAGAAAAGTTTAAAGAATTTTACAATGAATACTCCTACACCGACCTAGATTCTATCATTAACATTTTACTGAATGTACATGAACAAAGGCCTAACTAATGTAAAAGGAGTGAACCATATGGGGGGAAAGTGTTTGGGAACAAGAAAAATGTAAAAGCGCTGAAGTATGAATGAGATTGGTATGTTCAAGGACCAGCCAAAAGGCAAATGTGATTGGACCAATGTAAATAAGGGCAATGTGGTGTCAGATGAGGTCAGAGAGGTGGTCATGTAGGTCTTGTTTGCTCTGCAGCATAAGAGCGTCTTGAGTAGGAGAAATGGATAAGCTCATGCAAGTTGTGGCAGAATAGGTTGCAGATGGGCAAGAGTGGAAAGAGAACAGTTAAAAAGTTATTGCAGTCGTGCCAGGGCAGTGGTATTTGTGGAAGTTATTTGTCTATATATTCTGAGTAGGCTCAGAATATATTTTAAAGGTGGAGCTGACAAAACTTACTGTTGGACTGAATATGGCATGAGAAGAAAAGAGAGGACACAACACTGACTCCTAGGAAATAATCAGAGCCAGTGCAGACGGAGCTAGCTGGTGGTGTCAGAAGCTTGGTGACAAGAGCAGACTGGGGCTCTAAATAGGTTGGTAAGAAGTCTTTATACCTTCAGAAAAATCCTAGTCCTCACAGTGGGAAGAGTAACAACTCAAGGTGGATGGGGATATGTGAAGGAGAGGATTCAAACTGTATTGAAAAATTCAGAATTCTTCAAAGTCTCATGTTAGAAAAAGAAATCCCTGGGATAACGGAAAAGACTCAGGCCTTTCTGGGAAGAGAAAGTTGGACTGGATTGATCTTGCTTCTGAAGATAAATAAACCCATTAACAACAAATCTATATATGCATCTGTGTCCATGATGTGAACATACATCATTTTGTTTTCTTTGTGAAAATTTGTGCCAGCGTTCAATTATCTCTTACCTAGAATTTGTGCCATCTTTTTGCTGGTATATTTCCAACCTCTCTTTATTTAGAAATTATTTTTTTATCCTGCTGCCCACCAATTTGTATAAACCAATGCTTGTTAAATTCCCTGTGATAAACTTACACAACGTTATTTGTTATTATAAATAAAACTGGTGGAATGAAACACCAGTTTTTAAAATCTCAACCTGTTATGGACTGATATGTTTGTAGACACAAATAAATTAATTACTTGAAAAAGTGGAATTAAGTAACAGTTTAAGTGAAATTAAGTTAAGCCCAGTTTTTTTATTATTAGCTTCAACTGACATAAAATTATTGTCAGATTGCTATGAACATTTCTAAGAGCTCACTCTTGATTTCTGTACTATCTTCTCCAAAACTGGTAACCACATAGATTATGGACCACATTCTGATTAGCAGGGGACTAAAGCATTTTGGTTTTCAAAAGTCTCATTATCCAAGAAACCAAATATAAACTTTTCATCATTGTCCTCTAAAGTCTCTATCAGTTAGCTCGGTCTTGACTGACTATAACAGGCAAGCCCTTATGTTATCTCCCACATAAGCTATTGTTTTAACCCATTGTTGTTGTTTTTTGCCTCTGTTTACCCAGAGCATCCTGAATACATTTCATAGATGTTATATCACAATGGAAATATTTATTGTCCTTAGAAGGCTTTCCTAGGACAAATTTACCTAAGTGTTACCTCTTTAGCATTTGTATTTTCTGACACTTACTAGTACAGATTTATATTATTTGTATTGTTTTCTTTATTAGAGAATGAATTGCTTCAGAGTACAGTCCAATTTTTATCACAATATAAAAATGTCTAGAATATAGCCACATAGATACCAAAACAGTAATGAGTACATATAAGTAATTACCTGCCTAAGAATATATGTGCATGGGAAGATAAATTATTGGTGTTTATGTAAATACTGACTTCTACTATGGGAATATGCATTCACCCCTTTTCTCCCATGCCCTGCTTTCTCTTATTTTCTTCCTAGGCTTATTTCCATTAACTCTGGACCCTAAAACAGCACACCCAAATTTGGTGCTGTCCAAAAACCGAACCAGTGTGTGGCATGGTGACATTAAGCAGGTAATGCCCGATGATCCAGAGAGGTTTGACTCAAGTGTGGCTGTGCTGGGCTCAAAAGGCTTCACATCTGGAAAATGGTACTGGGAAGTAGAAGTAGCAAAGAAGACAAAGTGGACAGTTGGCGTTGTCAGAGAATCCATCATTCGGAAAGGCAGCTGTCCTCTAACTCCTGAGCAAGGATTCTGGCTTTTAAGACTAAGGAACCAAAATGATCTAAAGGCTCTGGATTTGCCTTCTTACAGTGTGAAGCTGACTACCAACCTTGACAAGGTGGGCATATACTTAGATTATGAAGGAGGGCAGGTGTCCTTCTATAATGCTAAAACCATGACCCACATTTACACCTTCAGTAGTACTTTCATGGAGAAACTTTATTCCTATTTCTGCCCTTGCCTTAATGATGGTGGGGAGAATAAAGAACCACTGCATATCGTGCAGCCACAGTAATTAGTCATACTATTGTATAAATTCAGAGCATTATTAAAAAGTACTGAAATAAATTACCAGTCTCACTGGTTTCTCTTCTCAATTTAATAATGAATACTGAAAAAAGATTCACAAATTAAATTCCATTCTCAGTGTCCTAATGGATTTCACCAGAGTCTTTCAAGATTTCAAGATATTCTAATTCACTAGGGTCTTCTATGACACAGGAGCCTCTCTCATCAGAGTGATAATCATGTTGTTGTTACTGAAGCAAACTGCAACTTGAGTTTGTGATGCGTGGGAACCCTTTTCAAATGTGCCCAGAAATTCTATTATGCTGTCATTAGTCTAGCATAATGACTCTGTATTAGATGAATTTTCAGATGTATACTCTTCTTCTTATTATATTTTCTTTAAAAAAAAATCCTCACCTGAGGATATTTTTTAAATATATATATATTTTTATTGATTTCAGAGAGGAAAGGAGAGGGAGAGAGAGATAGAAACATCAATGATGAGAGAGAATCATTGATTGGCTGCCTCCTGCATTCCCCCTACTGGGGGTGGAGCTCGCAACCCAGGCATATGCCTTTGACCAGAATCGAACACGGGACCCTTCTGTCTGCAGGCTGGTGCTCTATCCACTGAGCCAAACTAGTTAGGGTTGAGGATATGTTTTTCACTGGTTCTAGAGATAGAAAAAAGGAGAGGCGGAAAGAGAGAGAGAAAGCGTTGATGTGAGAAACATCAATTGATTGCCTCACATACATGCCCCAACCAGGGGTTGAATCCACAACCTGGGTATGTGCCTGATCAGGAATCAAACCCGCGACACTTCAATGCATGGGACGCTGTAACCAACTGAACCATACCATCCAGGGCTTAATTTTCTTTTAATGTAACTTTAGCAACACATTCCTTTTCTAGAAATTGTTACTGTAATTTTTTTAAACTGCTCCAGAGATTTAAAGAAAGAAAAAAAAGAAAAAGTCTGGGCCAGTTTATAATCTTGTCTTGAATTATCTCAAGATACTTTTTAGTCCAATGAATCTGACTCTTTTTCAGGCCCTTTTCTTGCTTTATCTATCTACTAGAGGCTCGGTGCATGGATTCATGCACTGGTGGGGTCCCTTGGCCTGGCCCATGCCCTCTTGTAATGCCCCCTTGGGGGATGTTGGACTGTCGGTTTCGGCCCGATCCCCGCAGGCCAGGCCAAGGGACCCCACCAGTGCATGAATCCGTGCATTGGGCCTCTAGTATGCATATAAGATTTTTGGTTAATCTCTAGCCCCTCCCCCCTTCCCTCTGAGATTCATCAGTCTGTTTCATGTTTCCATGCCTGTGCATTGAGTGTCTGCCACCTGGTGGTCAGTGCGCATCATAGCTACTAGTCAAACAGTCGGACAGTTGCTTAGGCTTGTATATATATAGATGAGGCACTTGTTTTTTGTAATCAAATACATTTAAGCATTTCCATTTGCTGTGTCCTTTTCATCATTCCTATATATAAATTAAATATCAGTGTTTTTCATCTTGTCCTCTCTAATATACTCATCCTTCAGCTTGTTCCTTTTTTAAGTTTAAAGTACTTAGTAGCATTGAGCTCAGCTATACTTTTGATGAACCGACTCTGTTGCCTTTCCTTGGAAGTTGCATATAACTGGGCTTCATTCTCAACATCTTTTTAAAAATATATATATTTTTAATTAATTTCAGAGAGGAAGGGAGAGGGAGAGAGAGATGGAAACATCAATGATGAGAAAGAATCATTGATCAGCTGCCTCCTGCATGCCCCCCACTGGGGATCGAGCCTGCAACCGTTGCATATGCCCTTGACTAGACTCAAACCCAGGACCCTTCAGTCCACAGGCTGATGCTCTTCCACTGAGCTAAACCAGCCAGGGCTGTTCTCTACATCTGACAGGGTTGTTTTAGGGAAGGGGAATGGGTATTTAAGACCTGCAGCACTGGCCATCTAAAATTACAATTAGCACAGTTCTTGGGCAGGATGAAAGCCTCCTATCTGTCATAATGGGAAAAGAAACACACATATTACAGGTAATAGTCATGTATTGTTGGCACATAATTTATAGTTGCTAATTTGGGTAAACAGCCATGAAATGATTATGATTACATTTAAGAAATTACTTTTTAAAAATGAATTCACTTTGTCCATGATCCGGGCATGTGCCCTGACTGGGAATTGAACCAGCACCCTCTCAATGCATGGGACAGCAGTCAACCAACCGAGCTAAATGGCCAGGGCAGGGCTTGTTTTATGCCTGGAACCTTGCAAGATGTTTTGAAGGAAGCAAAAGAAGCACAAAAAGAAACAAGATTTCTCCAGAAATATTTCAAAGAAATTCAGATGCTTGGACCTCATCCACGACCATTTAAAGCAAAATCTCCAGCAGAAGATTTGTAGTTTCTAAAAGCTCTCATGTGATTCTAATGTGCTACTAGGTCAGAGAATCATTGAACTAAAGGGATATATTTTCTTTAAAAATTTTTTAAAATTTATACAGAAAAATTGCACATTTGTATGATAAACTCCAATGTACTCTCCACCTAGATTCACAAATGATTAACATTTTCCCATATTTTCTTAGTCACCCCCACATCCACTCAATAGGATTTTTTGTATATATATATATATATATATATATATATATATATATATATACTAGAGGCCCGGTGCACAAAATTTGTGCATGGGGAGGAGGTGTCCCTCAGCCCAATCTGAACCCTCTCCAATCTGGGACCCCACAGGGGATGTCCTACTGCCTAAACTGGCAGTTGGACATCCCTCTCACAATCCGGGACTATTGGCTCCCAACTGCTTGCCTGTCTGCCAGCCTGATCACCCCCTAACCACTCCCCTGCTAGCCTGATCGACACCTAACTGCTCCCCTACCAACCTGGTCACCCCTAAGTGCCCTCCCCTGCCAGCCTGATTGCACCTAACGGCCTCTTCCTTGATCCCCACCACAGTGGCTTTGTCCGGAAGGATGTCTGAAAGATGTCTGGTCTGATTAGCATATTACCCTTTTATTAGTATAGAAGATAACATATATGCCCCTAAAAAGTTATATTATTTTACATGCTTTAAATTATACAGTACAGGAAAACCAAGATGGTGGCATAGGTAAGCACCTAAACTGCTGCCTTGCACAACAATTTCAAAACTACAACTAAAAGACAGAGCGGACATCATCCAGAACCACAGGAAGGCTGGCTGAGTGGAAATTCTACAACTAGAAGGAAAGAGAAAAGCTCACGGAGAATCAGAGGAGCTGCAGAGGGCTGAGGTACAGAGACGCATGCAGAGAGGAAGGGCGGCTGAGTGCCTGGCTGGCTTTCTCTGGTGGGAGGGAGAAAGAGGCTCCTGACTGCACTGAACCCCAGTTCCGGGTGAGACCCTGTGGACCCAGTCTCATATGGGGGAGTCTGGACTGTCAGGTAGAGAGAAACGCACATGGAGACTCAGGGGAGCCGCAGAGGGCAGGGGTCTGGAGGCGCGTGCGTATGTGTGTGAGTGCGCGCAAAGAGGACTGATTGCTGAGGTTGCCGCTGGCTTTCCCTAGAGGGAGGGAGTCGGAAACTCCCGATTGCACTGAACCCCAGTTCCAACTGCACTGAACCCCAGTTCCAGGAGAGCCGCTGGGGACCCAGACTCTTACAGGGGGAATCTGGACTGTCAGGTGGAAACTCATGGGAGCCGTGAAAGGCAGAGGTCAGGAGGTGCGCACGCAAGTGCGTGCAGAGAGGACTGACTGTTAAGTGTGCCGCTGGCCTTCTCTAGCTGGAGGGAACCGGAAGCCCCTGCCTATGCTGAACTCCAATTCCTGGCGAGAATCTGTGAATCCAGATTCATTGGGGGAGAAACTGCACTGTCTGGCAATGGGCGAAACTCGAGGGCGGCTTTCTCTCAGAGGTACTTGCAATGATTACCGAGCAACACTGAGAACCAGAGGCCTCATAGGGCAGGGCTGACGGGAAGCCAAGACTGTCTGCTCAGCACTGAGACTCTGCCCCATCCAAGCTGAGCACAGAGGCTTTTGCAATTTTGCAAGTCTTGTCTCATAAGGCTCTCTCCAGCACCAAACTTCTCCTGGCGTAGACACAACTGATCCTCACAGCCAACTGGCCTGGAGGTCAATTACTCCCAGTGATACCAACAACAATTAAGACTAAACTACAACAAGACTGTGCACACAGCCCACAAAGGCGTGCACCAAGAGTGTCCACCTCAGGTAAGTAGGGATGCCGACCCCCTGGGCTATATAGGACAACTAGCACTCAAAGCTACCCTACCAACTCAGAAAAGCAGCGAAAATGTGGACACAAAGAAACAGATCACAAATGAAAGAAATGGAGGAAAGCAAACAACTGGATATAGAGTTCAAAACCACAGTTATGAGGTTTTTCAAGAATTTCCTAGAAAAGGCTGATAAATTTAGCGAGACCCTCGAGGATATGAAAAAGGACCAACTAGAAATTAAACACACAATGACTGAAATAAAAAATATTATACAGAGACCGAACAGCAGACTAGAGGAATGCAAGAATCAAGTCAAAGATTTAAAATACAAAGAAGCAAAAACACTCAACGGGAAAAGCAACAAGAAAAAAGAATCCAAAAATTTGAAGATAGTGTAAGAAGCCTCTGGGACAACTTCAAGCATACCAACATCAGAATTATGGAGGTGCCAGAAGAAGAGAGAGAGCAAGATACTGAAAACCTATTTGAAGAAATAATGACAGAAAACTTCCTCCACCTGCTGAAAGAAATAGACTTACAAGTCCAGGAAGCACACAAAACCCCAAACAAAAGGAATCCAAAGAGGACCACACCAAGACACATCATAATTAAAAGGCCAAGAGCAAAAGACAAAGAGAGAATATTAAAAGCAGCAAGAGAAAAACAGTTAATTACCTACAAGGGAGCACCCATACGACTGTCAACTGATTCCTCAACAGAAACTATGCAGGCCAGAAGGAAGTGGCAAGAAATATTCAAAGTGATGAATAGCAAGAACCTACAACCAAGATTACTCTACCCAGCAAAGCTGCGTTCAGAATTGAAGGTCAGATAAAGAGCTTCACAGATAAGAAAAAGCTAAAGGAGTTCATCACCACCAAACCAGTATTATATGAAATGCTGAAAGGTATTCTTTAAGAAGAGGAAGAAGAAAAAAGTAAAGATAAAAATTATGAACAACAAATACATATCTATCAACAAGTGAATCTAAAAATCAAGTGAATTAAAAATTGGAGGAACAGAATAAACTGGTGAATATAATAGAATCAGGGGCATAGAGAGGGAGTGGACTGATAATTCTCAGGGGGAAAAGGGTGTGGGGGGTGCGGGAAGAGACTGGACAAAAATCATACACCTATGGATGAGAACAGTGAGGGGGAGGTAAGGGCAGAGGGTGGGGTGAGAACCAAGTGGAGGGGAGCTTTGGGGGGGGGAGGAGAAACAATTGTAATAATCTGAACAATAAAGATTTATTAAATTAAAAAATATGTATACAGTACATTCAATCTCTTTTACCCTGTGTTTTTTTTTTCTTTTTTCTAAATATCTTATTGATTTTTTTCATGGAGAGGAAGGGAGAGGAATAGAGTTAGAAACATCATCACCTGCCTCCTGCACACCCCCAACTGGGGATGTGCCCGCAACCAAGGTACATGCCCTTGACCAGAATCGAACCTGGGACCCTTCAGTCCACAGGCTGATGCTCTATCCACTGAGCCAAACTGGTTAGGACCCCCCACACAGACACTTTTTTTTTCTTTTTTTAGATTATCCACATTTGTAGATATGGCATTAATTCATATTCCATTGATTTTTAGAGAGAGTAGAAGGGAGAGGAATAGAGAGAGAGAAACATCAATGTAAGAAACATCCCTTCAATTGCCTTCCTTAGGAGCCCTGACCAGGGATCCAACTTGAAACCCAGGTATGTTCCCTGACCTGGAATTGAACCTGCAACCTTTCCGTGCACAGGACCACGCTCACACTCAACCAACCTATCTACTTCAGCCTGGCTGTTAAACAATTTCTGGAATTTTATTTCAATTAATTTTCTCAAAGTCTGTGACTTAGGTGATATTCACATTTTGCTGATGAGAAGAAAAAAACAAAAAACAACCTCTTTGTTTTGAGACATTATTCTTCCTTCATTGCTGCATTTTCCTGCCAGCCCTAGAAAGGCTCTTGACAGTGGTTTCACTGGTATCTAGAGTCAGAAGCATTCTCCTCACCACTACCCTCTCCAAAGCCTCCTCTGCACTGGTACTGAGGCTGTCCTGAAGGGCGCAGAGGCTAGGTAACAGAGACAATGACAGGATTTGGACCACTGGAACCACCATATCCACCTTTCCTCTCCATGTAGGAGAAGGCGGGGCCAGAAACTTCCAGCAGCACCAAGCTTCTGGATAGGCCTCTTTGAACACCGTGTTTCAGTCTCTCCCTCTCAAGAGCTGCTGTCGCCCCTGAGGTTATAGGGTTGCCCTGGAAGTCCTCTGCGTGCCTCCCGTCCATGGCAAACATGGCAGTGGACTCAGCGATGGAACTGCTATTTTTAGATACTTTTAAACACCCCAGCGCTGAGGTAAGACTTTGCTTCTTGATTCTAACTCTGCTTCTCAACTGTGGGACATGTACAAAAAAATCTTTAGGCATGCTTCGAGTTTCCCTCCTGCCAGTGGCCTTAAATTCTGCATGTACACACCCCCTCCCCCCAGCTGGGTGTGGGCACCACATCTGCGGGAGAGCATCAGTGGCCAGGACATTTCTCTGCTTTATCTTAGGCTCCTGCATCTTTGGTTGAGTTGGCTGTTCTGCTTGCTTTGCTCCCCTGCCCTCTTACCCCCATCAACTTTGGGCCTTGAAAATACCTTGGTTTTCAGGTTTAGCTCAGGTGGTGTTTGATAGGGTCTCAGACTGCCTGTGTTTGACAGCAGTTCTGGAGACTGAGCAGGTCACCATGGCTTCGTGATTCCTAAATCCCTCCTCTCAGGTCCTTTTTCTAACGGGAGTTAGGTTGCCCAGATGCGACACTCATTCGTTTTAGGATTAACCCATTAGGACATGACATATTTGCATGGAACAGCTTTTGCATGGAGGATACCTGTGAGGAGGAGAATCAGCAGTGAAAGGAACCAATGGCGGATTTGGAACCCCCAGACAGGGAACCTCGCTTACTCCCCGCATGTCTCCACCTAGGGAACCTTGCTCATTTCCCGCATGTCTCCCTGCATGTCTCCCTCAGTGGTGGGCCTGGGCGTGCAGGAGGCTTGCCCACTCTGCCGGCTCTGTGGCTCCGGCCTACGCTTCCATCTTTGTCGTGGAGTGGCGGTTCATTTGCTTATTACCCATTTATTAGATAATATCCTATCTAATAAATGGGTAATAAGCAAATGAACCATCACTCCGTCACAAAGATGGCGATGCCCATAGCCACAAGATAGCAGCACCCAGTCCTCTCCGCCTTGCTGGAGTCCCCCAGTCTGGAGGGGGGGGGCGCACAGCCGCTGAGAGTGGGCAGCATGAGCAGCCTGGCAGAATGCTTGCTTTGTCGCCGTGGCAATGAGGCAAGTGTTCCATGCTCAGTCGCGGATGGTGGATGGGCCTCATGCCCTGCAGAGAGCTACTGGTGCACGGATTCGTGTGCAGGGCTACTAGTATATATCCTATGTAATAAAAGAGTAATATGCAAATCGACTGTACCTCTGCCACACCCACAAGCCACGCCCACCAGCTAATCAGGAGCAAGTATGCAAATTAACTCAGCCAAGATGGCTACGGCCACACAGTGAGCAGGAGGCTTGGGTTTCCCTGGCAATGGTGGAAGCCAAGCTTCCTGCACACCCTGGCCAGCCCAGTCCTCCACTCAAGGCTACAAAGTTTCAATTATAGAAGATAAATAAATCCCAACAAAAATGGATGCAGCCACAAAGTGAGCAGGAGGCTTGGGTTTCCCAGGCAATGGAGAAAGCCAAGTTCCTGGCCTGCCCTGGCCTCCGCTGAAGGCTACAAAGTTTCAACTATAGAAGATAAATAAATCCCAGATACCAGGGCCTCTGCTTGGGTCGCCGGGGGGCGTGGCCGGCCTGCAAACCACCACAGGCTCCTCGCCCAGGCCACCCCACACCCTAAGGGAACCCCCACCCTGATCCAGAACACCCTTCAGGGCAAACCAGCTGGCCCCCACCCATGCACCAGGCCCCTATCCTATCTAATAAAAGAGTAATATGCAAATTGACCATCACTCCAACACACAAGATGGCTGCCCCATGTGGTCAAAGATAGATGCCCCCATGTGGACACAAGATGGCCACCACAAGATGGCCAGCAGGGGCGGGCAGTTGAGAGGGACCAAGCCTGCAAGGAAGGGCAGTTGCGGGTGATCAGGCCAGCAGGGGAGGGCAGTTGGGGGTGATCAAGCCTGCAGGGGAGGGCAATTAGGGGTAACCAGGCCAGCAGAGGAGGGAATTTGGGGGCAACTGGGCCTGCAGGGAAGGTCAGTTGAGGGGGGGGACCTAGGCCTGCAGGGGAGGACAGTTAAGGGTGACCAGGCCTGCAGGGGAGGGCAGTTAGGGGCAATCAGGCTGGCAGGGGCAGGGGAGTGGTTATGGGGTGATCAGGCAGGCAGGCAGGCAAGCAGTTGGGAGCCAGCAATCCTGGATTGTGAGAGGGATGTCCAACTGCCCATTTAGGCCTGATTCTACCGTATGCACACTAGAGGCCTGAATTCGTGCACCAGTGGGACCCCTAGGCCTGGCCTGTGGGATTGTGCTGAAATTGGCTCTCTGACATCCCCAAGTGGTCCCAGATTGCAAGAGGGTGCAACCCAGGCCAAGGGACCCCACTGATGCATGATCAGGGCTGGGGAGGGACACAGGAGGTTGGCCAGCTGGGGAGGGACCACGAGAGGGCTCCAGGGTATATCCAGCCTGTCTCGCTCAGTCCCAATAGGCCGGACCCCAGCAGCAAGCTAACCTTCCAGTCAGAGCATCTGCCCCCTGGTGTTCAGTGCATGTTATAGTGAGCAATTGAGCAGCCTTAGCATATCATTAGCATACTAGAGGCCTGATGCATGAAGATTCGTGAAAGAATAGGCCTTCCTTCACCTGGCTGCCGCCACCGCCTTCGCTCTGGCCGGAGCTGCCTTCCACCTCTCACCTTGTTGTGCCAACTTGCATAGTCCCTCCTTATTGGCTGTGGACGCCACCATCTTTGTTGCAGAGTTGCAGTCAATTTGCATATTCTGTCTTTATTAGATAGGATTACGTTTTGATTGGTTGAACGGACAACCGGATGACCAGACACTTAGCATATTAGGCTTATATTATATAGAATTTCTTAAATGTAATCATAATCATTTCATGGGTGTTTACTCAAATTAGCAACTATAATTTATGTACCAACAATATATGACTATTGTATATATATATCTATATATGTCTCTCTATATATATATTATATAGATATATACATTTCTGTCTGCTATGTCCTTTTCATCATTCTTGTCCATAATTTAAATATCAGTGTTTTTCATCTTGTCCTCTGTAATATACTCATCCTCCAGCTTGTTCCTTTTTTTAAGTCTAAAGTACTTAGTAGCATTGATCTCAGCAGTACTTTTGATGAATCATCTCTATTTCCTTTCTTATATATGTGTGTGTGTGTATATATAACTGTATATGTATATATAATCTATATATATAAAACCCTAATATTCAAATAGACCAAACAGTGGAACAACCAAACAACTGGTCACTATGACATGCGCTGACCACCAGGGGGTGTGCACGGAACATGGTGGGCATTGGCAGCAGGCAGCAGAGCGTGGAAGATGGCGGGCATAGTCTGTAGCAGGATGGTGGAGCAGGTGAGTGGGGGTGCCAGACCAAGTTGGGGCACCAGTCATGGTCATCAGGGCAAGCCTCTGGTGGTTACTGAAAATTTTTTGCTCCTGTGCACTGCAGTCCTGCTGGGTGCCCACACCTGGTGCCGGTGCTGGCCCTTTTTACATCCGCTGCTGGCACCAGAGCTGCCGCTTGCACTCTGCATCAGTCCTGGTATCAGTCCCAATCGTTCAGCGCCGTCCATGGGTGCTAACAGTGACTGCCATCCCCAGTCGCCTCTCAGGGCTTCTCCACCTCCCCCTGCTCCTGAGGGGCAATCAGGGCCAGCAGCTGCTGCTTGCACCTGTTGACAGCACAGGCCCTACTTGCACCTGCTGCTGGCACTGGCCCCAATTGCTCCACACCTTCAGCGGTGCAATCAGGGCTGGCACTGTCAGTGCGTGGGAACAGTGGCAGTAGCAGGGCTGCTGACAGACAGGAAACTAGGGGCTGAGTGGGGGTGCGGAGGATGGGCTAAGACCGACCCTGTGCCCACTGCAGCCTCGTGGACCACAGTTCCTTTCAAGATTCACGAAATTTGTGTACAGGGTGGAGGGGTCCCTCAGCCTTGCCTGCACCCTCTTGCAATCCAGGACTCCTTGGGGGATGTCTGACTGCCAGTTTAGGCCCGATCTCGCAGGTCCAACTGACAGTTTAGGCCCAATCCTGCAGAGATTCCTGCGGGATTGGGCCTAAACTACCAGTCGGCATCCCTCTGCAATCTGAGACCGCTGGCTCCTAATCACTCGCCTGCCTGCCTGATTGCTTCTAACTGCTCGCCTGCCTGCCTGATCGCCCCTAACTGCTAACCTGCCTGCCTGATAGCCCCTAACTGCTAACCTGCCTGCCTGACAGCCCCTAACCACCTCTGCCTCAGTCCCTGCCACCACAGCTTTGTCAGGAAGGATGTCCAGAAGGTTGTTCGGCTGTCTGGTCTAATTAGCATATTATGCTTTTATTATTATAGATTACTAATGTTATTTTGCTGAACCACCTTAGAATAAGTTGCAAGCATTATAATATTTTCCCTAAATATTTCAAGAAGTATCTCCTAAGAACCAAGATATTCTCTATATAATCAATATCAAATTCAAAAAATGTAACATTGACATAATACTATTTACCAGTTAATATACAATCTATATTCAATAGATAAATATTTCTAATGCTGGGGTTTTAGGAACTGTGGTAAAAGAATTCAAGTAGTATGACAAAGAGTTTGGGGGATAGAAGTGGGCTTAGTTTTGCTTCCTCTTAAGTTATATGTATAGTTCTGGTAATCAATATCTAAAATCTGTCCTTGGGGAAAGACAAGTATTACAGAGGTCAGAGAAAGGAGAGGTCAATATTCACCAGAATAGGAGGAGAAAATTATAAGAAAAATTTGTGATTAAGTTGGATAGTGAAAAATGAGTAGAAATGAATAAAAATTCTAACTTAAATTTGGAGAAATAAATTTTTCTTAAAAGTTATTTTGTGTGTGTTGATGGTTGAATAGCTATATAAATATACTAGAAATTAGTGAACTGTACACTTATAATGGGAAGATTTTACAGGTTGTAAATTATACCACAATAAAGCTGTTTTTTAAAAAAAAGGAAAAGAAAAAAATTAAGGTTTTATTTAGATCACCAGGAGAAAAAGAACAGACCACAAATGTATACAAATTTTCTACCACCTATAGATGTCTACTTTAATACTACTTTGACACACTACCCCAGTTCTCCAGCATTTGCCTTAACATTTAGGTGACCAAAATGCATTTTCCCATAGTTTTCCCAAATAATTGGTTAGTCTTAGACTATACTGAATAATTTAAACAATCCCTTTACTTAGAACTCAGATTATAATCAAAGGCAGGAATCCTTCTAATGCAAGCATGTCAAACTCATGGCCCACGGGCTGCATGTAGCCCACAACAAGTATTTTTGCAGCCCAGCCAATACAATGGTATGTAAGAAATGTTTTAATAAAAAATTCATAGCTTAATTTTTACAATATCCTGTTATACATAATTATTAATAATGAACTCCAACGTTCGCTAATGACTGATTACTATAATCATGTTGCATTCATTTCCCTTGCACGTCTTAAGCGCAGGCGCACCATTTCTCTCTAATATTAGCAGCGAATATTTTAGCAGCCAATTGCCACGCCATTAGTCTTGTACTGACTTGTTTGGTGTGCACAACAAGAAATACTTCGCTTTCGGAAAACAAGAAAAATAGGTTTATTTGCTTTACGCTTGTTAATTTGTGCAGTTATTCTGGTAAGTTAATGTTCAAGAAAAAATATTAATTTTTATTAAAAAGTTCTATTATTTTATGTTAACAATTACTCATTTATTTTAGCACTTTGCATTCAGCATGTCTCTATCAAAATAAACCTACGTTTTCTATGAAAATTGAAGCTTTTGTTTTTTTGAGGCCCACACAAACTTAAACTTGTTTATTTGGCCTGTGTTAGCCTTTGAGTTTGACATGCTTGTTGTAATGAGTATGAATCATAAAACATCAATGTGGGACCTCCCTGCTAGATACAGATTCTGAATGATAATTCACTAAGAAGTATGACTGGGGCTATCATACATTGTTTATCTGAGGGCATAGGAAATGAGGCTGATAGTGACAAAAATATCCTTATATGAAGTCAAAGATAAAAGAAGTCCCATTGCATTAGAATTCACTGCGGCGAATGCCTTGCACTTTTCTTCAACTAATTGAACATTTAAAATAACAGAGGTAATATCATTGCACAGTTGTATAACATAGCTGAAATACAGAAGAAAAAAATAGTAAAATTGTATTACCAGGTATTTTCAGGGTAAGAGATGCCCTGGATAAATTAATTTTTCAGATGAATAAACATGGTTTATTCAATGCCTTATTTATTTATTTATTGTCTAAAGTTTTACATATGTCTCCTTTTTTCCCGCTTGACACCCCCCTCCCATAGCCATTCCCACTCCAGGCAAGCCCCCACCGCCCCAGTGTCTGTGTCCATTGGTTATGCTAAGATGAATGCATACAAGTCCTTTGGTTGATCTCTAAGCCCCCCTCCCCTGCCATTTGTCTCTGGATCTATTCTTGTTCAGCAAATTATGTTGAGCATTATATCCCACATATGAGTGAGATCATGTGATATTTATCTTTCTCCAACTGGCTTATTTCGCTTAGCATAATGCTCTCCAGTTCCATCCATGCTGTTGCAAATGGTAAACGTTACTTCTTTTTTATAGTGGTGTAGTATCCCATTGTGTAGATTACCACAGTTTTTTAATCCACTCATCTGCTGATGGGCACTTACGTTGTTTCCAAATTTTAGTGATTGTAAATTGTGTTGTTATGAACATAGGGGTGCATATGTCCTTTCTGATTGGTGTTTCTGATTTCTTGGGATATAGTCCTAGAAGTGGGATTACTGGGTCAAATGGGAGTTCCATTTTTAACTTTTTGAGGAAACTCCACACTGTCTTCCACAGTGGCTGCCCCAGCCTGCATTCCCACCCGCAGTGCACCAGGGTTCCTTTTTCTCCGCATCCTCATCAGCACTTGTTGATGATAGCCATTTTGACAGGTGTGAGATGGTATCTCATTGTTGTTTTGACTTGCATCGCTCGGATTATCAGTGACTTTGAGCATGTTTTCATATGTCTCTTGGCCTTATGTATGTCCTCTTTCGAAAAGTGTCTATTTAGATCCTTTGCCCATTTTTTGATTGGATCGTTTATCTTCCTTTTGTTAAGTTATATGAGTTCTCTGTAAATTTTGGAGATTAAACCCTTATCTGAAATATCATTGGCAAATATGTTCTCCCATGCAGTGGGCTTTCTTGTTGTTTTGTAGATGGTTTCTTTTGCTGTGCAGAAGCTTTTTATTTTGATGTAGTCCCATTTGCTTATTTTCTCCTTAGTCTCCATTGCCCTAGGAGCTGTGTCTGTAAAGATATTGCTGCGACATAGGTCTGCTATTTTGCTACCTATGGAGACTTGTAGGATTTTTATGATTTCCTGTCCTACATTTAAGTCCTTTTGCCATTTTGAGTTTGTTTTTGTATATGGTATAAGTTGGTGATCTAGTTTCATTTTTTTTGCATGTATCTCACCAAATTTCCCAACACCATTTATTGAAGAGACTGTACTGTCTTGACTCCATTGTATGCTCTTGCCTCCTTTGTCAAATATTAATTGAGCATAATGGCTTCGGTTGATTTCTGGGTTCTCTGTTTTGTTCCATTGGTCTATATGTCTGTTTTTGTGCCAGTACCAGGCAGTTTTGAGAACCGTGACTTGGTAATATAGCTTGATATCTGATATTGTGATCCCTCCAACTTTGTTCTTCTTTCTCAGGATTGCTGTGGCTATTCAGGTTCTTTTTTTATTACAGATGAATTTTTGGAGAGTTTGTTCTAGATCTTTGAAGTATGCCATTGGTATTTTAATGGGGATTGTGTTGAATCTGTAAATTGCTTTGGGTAGTATGGACATTTTATTTTATTATTATTTATTTATTTATTTATTTTTAAAATATATTTTATTGATTTTTTACAGAGAGGAAGGAAGAGGGACAGAGAATTAGAAACATCGATGAGAGAGAAACATCGATCAGCTGCCTCCTGCACACCCCCTACTGGGGAAGTGCCCGTAACCCAGGTACATGCCCTTGAACGGAATCGAACCCGGGTCCCTTCAGTCTGCAGGCCAATGCTCTATCCACTGAGCCAAACTAGTTTCAGCTGGACATTTTAATGATGTTGATTCTACCAATCCATGAACATGGTATGTTCTTCCATTTGTTTATGTATTTCTCTATCTCTTTTTTCAATGTCCTGTAGTTTTCCAAGTACAGGTCTTTTACGACCTTAGTTAAGTTTATTCCTCGGTATCTTAATTTTTTTGGTGCAATGGTAAATGAGATTGTTTTTTTCAAGGCCAAATATTTGATTAACTATTTAGATAAAATCCTCCTAAGTTGACATACTTGACTATTTTTTAAAAATTAAAATGTAAGCACTAGCCGGTTTGGCTCAGTGGATAGAGCATCAGCCTGCGGACTCAAGAGTCCCAGGTTTGATTCCAGTCAAGGGCATGTACCTTGGTTGCGGGCACTTCCCCAGTAGGGGGTGTGCAGGAGGCAGCTGATTGATGTTTCTCTCTCATCGATGTTTCTAATTCTCTCTCCCTCTCCCTTCCTCCCTGTAAAAAATCAATAAAATATATTTTAAAAAATTAAAATGTAAAATACATATGTAAGAGAGTATAGAATGTATATGTACAGCTTAGAGTATATTAACAAAGATCAAGTACTCATTGACCATTTAGATTTGGAAACAGAACAGTATCAAAATCTTTGTGTACCTCTCTCATCTCTGTGGTAATCACCAATCTATATCTTGTATCTGTTTTTTTTCCCCCCTTTTTTAAAAAAATATTTTTTATTGATTTTTTTATAGAGAGGAAGGGAGGAGGATAGAGAGTCAGAAACACTGATGAGCTGCCTCCTGCACACCTCCTACTGTGGATGTGCCCCCAACCAAGGTACATGCCCTTGACCAGAATCGAACCCGGGACCTTTCAGTCTGCAGGCCAACGCTCTATCCACTGAGCCAAACCAGTCAGGGCTTTATTCCCTTTTTGAAAATGATTTATAGGTCCAACAAATATATTGTTTAGTTTTTTTCTATACTACATATATAGGTATAGTTTCACTACCTGCTTTTCAAAAATTTTAAATGAATGGAATCATGTTGTATGTCTTCCTCAGTTTTTTAAAACTTCAAAATTATGTTGTGTTCCATTTTATAAAAATAAAACAATTTAAATATCCAAAATACTGCTGATAGTGGTTGTTTCTAGTTTTTTTATTTTTGTTGTTGTTGCTATTGCTTTAACAACAATGTTGCCATAAATATTATTGTATACTAGAGGCCCGGTGCATGAATTCGTGCACCAGTGGGGTCCCATGGCCTGGCCTGTAAGATTGGGCCAAAACTGGCTCTCGGACATCCTTCAAGGGGTCCCGGATTGTGGGAGGGCACAGGCCAAGCTGAAGAACCCCACCGGTGCATGATCAGGGCCAGGGAGAGACGCAGGAGGGCTCCAGGGCATGTCCAGCCAGTCTCACTCAGTCCCAATCAGCAGCAAGCTAACCTACCGGTGAGGCTCTGCCCCTTGTTGGTCAGTACATGTCATAGCTGGCGGTTGAGCATCCTTAGCATATCATTACCATATTACGCTTTGATTGGTTGAACGAACAACTGGACAACTGGGCACTTAGCATATTAGGCTTTTATTATAAAGGATATGTATTGGTAAATAGGAGCAAGGTTTTCTCTAGGTATATATCTAATAAATGCTGGGACATACAGTATACATATCTCCATGTAAGTAATGCTAAATTGTTGGTCAAAGTGATTGTGCCAATTTACATCCTCACACGCAATGGGAGTGCCCATTACTGTCTTTGCCAATTCAAGTTTTACCAGTAAAGTGGACACATAATAGTATCTCATTTTAGTGTTACTTTGCATTTCCCTAATTACCATTGTGGTTGGGCATCTTTTCATAAGTTTATTTGCCATTTTAGTTTCCTCTTCTATGAAATTCCTATTTAGGTGTTTGCCCATTTTTTCTATTGCGTTATTTGCCTTGTATTGATTCATAGGGTTATTTGTAGGTTCTGGATAACCAATCCTTTATTGGTTATTTTCTCTGCAAATATTTCCTCCTACTGGTTAATACTTGTGTCTCATTTAAAAGATTCTTCTTTGGCTTCTCTATTCAGAGGCCAAAGAGATATTGTCCTGTGTTTTATTCACATGTTTTAAAAATTTGTTTTTCATATTTAAATCCCTAATAGTTCAATCAAGTAGAAAGTAACAAGTGTACATTTGCATGCATCTAATATCATAATTTCAATATATATAAAGCAAAAATTAACAAAAAGAAATTGATAAAACTATAAGTATAATTTAGCATGCTTCTCTCAGTAACTGATAGAGGAATCAGACAATATGAACATTCTTTAAACACACAGAGAACTCTGACCATATGCTTCAATCATAAGGACAATTTCAACCAATTTTAAAGGATTATTATCACACAGGCTATATTCTTTGACCTTAGTGCATTTAAGTATCCAGAAATCAATAACAATAAGGTAAATAAACAATCCCATTATTTGAAAATTTTAAAATATTTTAAATAACGCATGAATCAAATAAATCACATTGGAATTCCAAAAATACTTTAAATTGAACAATAAAAATGGCATCTCAAAAACTTTGGCACACAGTTTAAAGGAAATTTATAGACATATGCACATTTTAGAAAAACAAAGAATGAAAACCAGTCATCTCTTTCAAGACATTAGAAAAAGAAAAGCATTCTAAAACTAAGGAACTTACAAGGTCAGAAATTAATGGTATAGAAAAGAAATATGTGAGAGTATGAAGCCAGAAGTTTCTTATTTGAAAAAGTTAATAAAATTGACAAACCTTAAGAAATAAAAAGTCACAAATAACTGATATCAGAAATGAAAAAGAAGCTATTACTACAGAGCCTTGCAGACATTAAAATTATAATAAAAGTTTTTATGAACAGTATTATAATAGTACTAGAGGCCCAGTGCATAAAATTCGTGCACAGGTGCAGTCCCTAAGCCTAGCTGACAATCGAAGCGTGTCTGGCATGGAAGGGCAGGTCCCAGCTGACTTCTGGGCCCTGGGCAGCACTTGGGTCCCTAGGTCCCCATGTACCCCTGTCCACCTGAGTCATCGGGTCTCCTGCCACTGCCTCTGGTCACCATCTGTGGGGCAATCAGCAGGGCAATTGGGCCTCGCTCACACCTGCCTTGGCCTGGCACCACCAGCTCACCTGCTCCACCATCCCGCCGCAATCCTGCTCTCATCAGGCCCATCAAGGCCGGCAGCGCCTCCACTGCCGCCCACTGCCAGTGCCTCGTCACCAATGCTGCTGTGTTCCATGCTGCCCCCTGGTGGTCAGTGCACATCATAGTGAGCGGTCGAACTCATGTTTGAACTCCCATCCAGGGGACAATTTGCATATTCGGCTTTTATTATATAGGATTTTTGAAATTTTAGATTAAACGGGCCCAACACCAGAAAATATAGCTTATCAAAACTGATCTAAGGAGGGAGGTGGATACTGTAAAAGAAAACCATAATTTTGAGAAAATTGGAAATTTGAACACTCATATTTGACTGTATTAAAAATTACTTTTAAGTGTGATAATGATATTGTATTATTTTTTAAAGTCCAATTAAAACAATTATAGATGAAATGATAAAATGAGTTTGCTTCAAAATAATACTTGATGCTACAATTCCACTTCTGGGTATTTAACCAATTCGAGAAGACATATGCATCCCTATGTTCATTGCAGCATTATTTCCAATAGCCCAGATAAGTGTTTGTGGATTTTATAATGGATAAAGATGTGGGTTATATATACATATATGCAATGGAATTTTATTAGTCATAAAAAAGATTGAAATCTGCTAGGCCAGTGTGGCTCAGTGTTTGAACTTCGACCTATGAGATCCCTGTTCCATTCCCAGTGGGGGGCACGTGCCCTTTCTGTGGGCTCAATTCCCAGTGGGGGTCATGCAGGAGGCAGCCAATCAATGATTCTCATCATTGATGTTTCTGTCTCTCTCCCTTCCTCTCTGAAATCAATAAAAATATATTTAAAAATAAATAAAACAAATGAACAAATAAAACAGAAACAGACTCATAGATACAGAGAACAAACTGGTGGTTGCCAGAAGGAGGCAGTAGCAGGGGGTGGGCGAAATAGGTGAAAGTGATTAAAGGGTACAAACTTCCAGTTAAAAAATAAGACACAGGGGTTATAATAACTGCAGAGAGAATAGTCAATAGTACTGTAATAACTTCATACAGTGACAGAAGGTAACTAGACTTATGGGGGTAATCACATTGTAATATGCATAAATATCGAATCACTAGAACTAATATTGGAAGCCAATTATATTTCAATTAAAAAAATTGTTTGATGCTACAGAACCTGCACTCGTGCCTGTACAACATGGCACAATAATTTTGTTAGTATGCACTTTGGGTTTAAAACTCACAAGTGTGACTACTGACCCCTTCCCGCTGAAGGAGGGAAAGCCGAGCGTCCTGTCCACAGTCCTAGGAGTTGGTTTGCTCAGTCTGATAGTGGCAGGATCCTTCTTCCTCCTGCCCCCGCCCCCCCCACCCCCCCCCCCCGGCTTTTCCCGCCCATTACCCTGAGAACCAATCATCGACCCCGGCTTTGGAGCCAGGACCAATCAGCAGTCTCTGCTACAGTTCCCTACCCCACATCCTGACCGGCAAGGCGGCGCCATGTTTCAGGGGCAACGGGGCTGGTTCTGCCGCAGCGTCAGCGGAAACCTGAGGCAATTCTGGGGTAGGAAGCTAGGGAGAAAGGGTGGGTGAGGTGGTGAAGGTGGCACCCCTCCCACTCTTGTGCCTTGGCCCCACGGTCCTTGCTGGCTTACCCTCTCTTCACCCCTGCCTCCACAGTGTCCGAAGGGGGGACGATCAGTGACCTGAGGGCCGCCGACTTCTTGTTCAGCTGTGACGCTTCGCACCCAGACACGCTGAGGTACCTGAACGCAGCCTGGCATTGCCTCTCCAGTCATGATGAGCCAGGAGTTGGAGTTGGAAATTTCGGTCGCTCATCAATATGGATGACTGGAAAAGACTGGAAAAGAGCAAGTTTCCAGTCCTAGATGTGGAGATTAAAATACATAGCCTTTCTCCTCTCCTTTCTCCACGATGGCCTAGCCTCCTGGCCTAGTCCCCGAGTCACTTCTTGAGTTCCACTATTAACAGCTGTCCCTCCCACAACTCCACGTGACTTTTTTAAAAAATACGTTTTTATTGATTACAGAGAGAGAAAGGGAGATGGGAAAGGAGAGGGAGAGAGGGACAGAAACATCAATGCTGAGAGAGAATCATTGATCGGCCGCCTCCTGCACGCCCCACACCGGGGATGGAGCCCACAACCCTGGCCTGTGCCCTGACCTGGAACCAAACCATGACCTTCTGGTTCGTGGGTGGAGGCTCCACGTGACTTCTTGGAGGCCCCTCACATTGAATACATTTAACTAAATCTCCTGTATGCCCCTCATACCTGCAGTAGGTCCTGTGTTCTTAAGCTTAAAACCTTCCTGGCTTCTTTTGAATAACAACCCCTCCCCACATTAATCAGTCAGTGTTCAAACACCATGGGAGTGTGCCCCTCAAACGCTCTTAGCGCTCACTCTCACCACCTTAGTACACATCACCTCTTGCCCTGACTCTCAGCGTGTTTTTCTGAGAGGTTGCAGGGCTTTCCACTGTCCACCTGCGATCCTCCTCCTCATTGCTGTGGGGTTATGTTTGTAAAGCTGAGGTCTAATCCCCGCCCTCTGAACCTTCAGTCTCCTGGTTACCTATGGATAGTCTTTCCTACTTCCAGTTATTTCTTCCATTTTTGCAAGGTTGAATACAGTCTTGTTTATTTGATAACCTAAAATATTTCCTTTTTTTCTCCTAGAGTCTATCAGAGCCTCGATTACATAGATGATAATGCTACCGTTTTTCATGCCTACTATCTCTCTGCAGTAGCTAATGCTGAAATTAAAAATTCAGTGGCTTTAGGTCATTTCGTTCTTCCTCCTGCATGCCTGCAAGAAGGTTAGCAAAGATCACTCATCCAACCCCTGTTAGCCAGATCCAGCTAAGTCACCCAGCTGTACTGATCTAAGTGGAAAAGCATGGACTTGGGATCAGATTGCCTTGATGTACATTCTAGTTTTATTTGTTTATCCCTGACTCATGCATTCACTGAGCTTCTATCCAGGTTTCAATCCAGGCGCTGGGGATTCGGTGCTGAATAATACACATGCAGAGCTTGTCCTCACAGTGTTCACTGGCTGGGATCCAACAGTTACTAGTTCTGTAACCTTTAGCAACTTCTCCCAAGTTGTTTTTGAGGATAAAATGAGATAATATAAGTAGTCTGATATGTGAGCATTCAATAAACTGTTATTTGCTAGTTTTGAATCTCTTCGTTATATTTCTGAAATTTTTTTCTATTTTTAAAGATTCATTAGGATAATAAACCCATATATTACTACTATTCTTTATACTGTTTAAACTACTTTCACATTATTTCAGCAATCCTGTCAAGTAAAGGGCAAGTAAATAAACTGTTTCTGAAATTGGTTCTTTTAGTTTTCCCTGATTTGTTCTGTTCAAATCCTACCTATTTTATCTGGGCTAATTAAATATCACACTTTAAAAAATATATTATTTTATTGATTTCAGAGAGGAAGGGAGAGGGAGAGATAGAGACATCAATGATGAAAGAGATCATTGACTGGCTGCCTCCTGTATGCACCCCATTGGAGATTTAGCCCACAACCCAGGCATATACCCTGACAATGAATCGAAACCTGATCTGGTTCACAGGTCAATGCTCAACCACTGAGGCACGCAGGTGGGGCAAAATATCCATTTTCATAGATCTTGCATTATTACCCAATTCTTGATGTGTAAGTGTCTATTCCTAGCAAGACAGATGTACACATTCCCAATGAGCAAAGTATTAAAAAAAAAAAACTGTACAACTCAAAAAAGATTTCTATAGAAGAGTTTTAGAAACTCCCAAAATTGGGTTCCTTTCATAGTTTTAATGTCCTGGTGGGACCTATTTATAACAATAAGTTGCTCTAAGTGGTTATGTAAATAAATAATGACTCCTGTCTTTGAGATTAGGGTCTTAAATTAAAATGTATTTAAATTTTTTAAACTATCAGAAATGAAAACATGCTCCTTTTTAAAAATAAAAACTATACATTATTATCCACCTAGACCAGTATTGTCTAGTAGAAATATGAAGATGCAAATGTGAGCCACATGTTAATCATAAATTTTCTAGTAGTCACATTAAAAAGAATAAAAAGAAATAGGTGAAATTAATTTTAAGAATATATTTTACTTAACCTAATATATCTAAAGTATCATTTTATATATATATATACTTTAGAGAGGAAGGGAGAGGGAAAGAGAGATAGAAACATCAATGATGAAAGGATCATTGATCAGCTGCCTCCTGCAACCCACAATTTGGGCATGTGCCCTGACCAGGAATCAAACCATGACCTTCTAATTCATTGGTTGATGCTCAACCACTGGGCCACACCAGCCAGGCATTTGCGTTCTTTTTTTTTATACTAAGTCTTTGAAATTCAATATGTTATGCTTACAGCACATTTCAGTTTGGACTAGTGACATATTTCAATGTGGTGCCCACATCTGCCTAATGGCTACTACTAGGCAGAATAGATCTTGAGGAATGCTACCTTTTTGTCCTTGAGTGGGCTACTGAGGAATCTTTTAGGATCTTTGAGTTAGGATGATGACATAGTCCTCTGACATACTAAGCATTGTAAAATTCCTGTACTACCATGCTCACTAGACATGTTGCTCTTCCACCCTTCTTTTAACAAAGTAAATTATTGAGGATCTCCATTCTACAAATTCAGGTATTTTATAGCTTTTTAAAATATATATATTTTTATTGATATTAGAGAAGAAAGAAGAGAGAGAGAGAAATATTAATGATGAGAGAGAATCACTGATCAGCTGCTTCCTGCACGCCCCCTTACTGGGAATTGAGCCCGCAACACCAGCATATGCCCTGACCAGGAATCAAACCAGTGACCTTTGGTTCCTGGGTGGATACTCAACCGCCAAGCCATGCATGGCTGGATGATATAGCTTTTATTTTGACTGGACAATCATTTTCTTTATTAACAGTTGGCCTAAAGACATTTAATGAAGAGATATATTCCAGCAGGAAAAGTTTACAACAACGATTCTCATAATGCATTGGAATCATCTGGCAAGTTTGATAGAAATGCAAATTCCTTAGCTCTTAATGATCTGATTCAAAAAGAATCTGCATTTTAAACAAGTATCTTAGGTGATTTTGATACGTGAGGAAATGCTGGCCTAGAAATTTCAGACTTCAAGTAAAATTCAGAAAATGTTACATTTACTTTTAAAAAATGGTATTGGATTTTTTTCCCCACCACAGAAATAAGAAGAAAAATTGGTAGTTTTATTTGGGAACAAGACCAACATTTTCTGACAGAAAAGGTAAGTAAAATAAGGTACTTAATTAAAATCTATAGTTTCAAAAATTTTTGAAAGCATGTAATCTTAAAAATGTTTGCCTGTGACATGATCCAGATTAAGGAATTTAAAGGTCATGCTTTTATTGAACACTATCTGATTTGACATAGTTTTTGTACTAGTACATTAGTTATATTGAGACTTTTTGTATGAATAAAATAATTCACATAACTTGAAAATTTGCTTTTGTCAGTAATATTAAGGGAGTGATAGTTGCACAGTATAGACCAGTTCTTTTCTGCCAGTGTAGATTCTAATTGATTAATTACTGTGTTGTGCCATTTGTTAAATGTTTTAAATAATACCTCTCAATACATGTGTATAATACTAAAAATTGACTTTAGCTTTTGCCATCCTGTTTCAATTTGCCTATGCTTTTGACTTCAGAATCTTTATGCAATAGCCAAATTTGGGATAATTTAAACACCAAAATTAACAATGACAATAATGGATTATAAAACATTAAATTTTTTAAAATCCATAATTATATAGTGATACTTCCAAAACATAAAGAAAAAATGGAAGAACATAAGGAAGGAAGGCAAGAAGGAAAAGGTGGGATAAGAGAAATTTTCCTTACAGAATAGCAGCTAATAAATACACAAAGAATGACAGAATAGAAAATTTTAAATGATAGAATTAAAATTTTAAAAGTCCATGACTATATAGTGATACTTCAAAAACATAAAGAAAAAAATGGAAGAACAGAAGGGAGGAAAGGAAGGAAAGAAGGAAGGAAGGGATGGAGAAAGGAAAAGGTGGGATAAGAGAAATTTTCCTTATCGAATAGCAGCTAATAAATATACCAAGAATGATAGAATAGAAAATCCCCACTTTATCACTCCCAATAAAATAATTGACTTAGGCAAGGGTCATTAATGGATGTTAAAAGCATGCTTTCAAATGATCACCCCACAGATTACTTATTATAAAGGTAAGCAATGTACCTTTACACTGGAGAGATCTATCAGACCACCAACTTAACTAATTGGTTGAATTTAGCATCACCAATACTGGACAACCTCTCATTATGTTCAGCTTGATGTAATATAATAAAAAGTACACAATATTATCTGTGTAATGTTCTTGTTCAAAATGCTTAACCTGAACCTACTTATGGGTAAACACTCAGGCAATTCTAGAATATTGAAAATATCAGAAAACAATGAGCTGGCTTAAGCTCTTTAAAACAATGCCATTAAAAAAAAAAAAAATGGCAGGAAGGCATTCTCCTTCCAGGGAGCATGCCCGTGCCATTCCATTCTCTCTCCTTCCCCCACAGGCATGTATCCTCTAACCTCTAAGGGACCCCATGAGACTTGCAACCAGGTGACAATGGCCAGCAACAGCTGGTCCAGAACTAACTCCCTGAACCTGTCTCCAAGGCCCCCTATTCTCTTGACTTCCCAGTGAGCTAAGGTAGCCCAGCCTAGGTCTCCTATTGCTCCTTCTATGCCCTTCTTTGTTTCACTATTCTAAGTATATTTTTGCTGCAGTCAATATATTCTTGCTTGCTTTAAAAAAAATAGCAGGAAGACTGTTTCAAATTAAGACATAACTAAATGTGATGTACAAATCTTGATTGGAATGGATTCTGGATTTTTTTAAAACAAAAAAAGATTTCTAGAACAATTGGGAAAATCTATATATGGACTGTATATTAGGTGATATTGAATTAACATTAACTTTAAAAATTATGATAGAGGTATTATAAAGATAAAATATATTTTTTAGAAAATGCATGCTAAAAGCCTGGCCAGCATGGCTCAGTGGTTGAGCTTCGACCCATGAACAAGGAGGTCACGTTTGATTCCCGGTCAGGGCACATGCTTGGATTGCAGGCTCAATTCCCAGTGTGGGGTGTGCAGGAGACAGCTGATCAATGATTCTTTCTCATCATTGATGTTTCTATATCTCTCTCCCTCTCTTTTCCTCTCTGAAATCAATAAAAAATATATTTAAAAGAAAATGCATGCTAAAGATTAAGGAGTACAATGTTATAATATCTGAAAATATTTTCAAATGGTCCATTAGAAATAAAAATTTATAGAAGGAATGCAGGGTGGTAAAAATGTTAACACTTTGTGAATCTAGGTGAAAGGTATATTGTACTTATTGTATTATTCTTTAACATTCGGTAAGTTTGAAATTTTTTCAAAATAAACAGTTAGGGAGAACATCTTTATAATATAATATGTCTAAAGCCAAGCAATTAATTTATATATTTTGTGCGTCTTTTATAAATTTTTCTTCCCAAAGTGTTATCATCTGAAAATACTAATAGTTCTTTTATATTCTTTGTCTATGTTGTACAAAGAACCAAAATATTTAACTTATCACAGTGTTTCCAGGGACATGAATGGTTATTTAACAGTAATTATTGAGTATACCAGAACATTAGAGCTAAAAAGTTCTTAAAAATCATTAATTTAATCACTCAGTTTTAGAAATGAGAAAACTGAAGTAAAGAGAAGCAAAGATCTGTGTTGGTTCAGATAGCCAGATATTATTAGCAAAGTTGAACAAAATTTTCTCAGCTCCAATCCAGTCCAATGTTCTTTTCTACTAAAAATTAGTAGAACATTCCTGCTGTACTATTGACTATTGACTGGAGACTATTGACTCTATGAGTTGTATGATTATATAACAAGGGGTTTTATTAGTTCTTTCAAAATATTGATTGATATAGACATTATATTAGCCAATTATAATGTAATTATCCTATATAATAAAACCCTAATATGCAAATCAACTGAATGGTGGAACGACCAGTCATTATGACGCGCACTGACCACCAGAGGGCAGACACTCAATGCAGGAGCTGCCCCCTAGTGGTCAGTGCACTCCCAAAGGGGGAGCATTGCTCAGCCAGAAGCTGGTATCACAGCTGGTGAGCACAGCGGCAGTGGCGGGAGAGGCTCCTTGGATTGGAGCTGAGAAAATTTTGTTCAACTTTCCTAATAATATCAGTGGCAGCATTAAGGACCCCTCAGGGGTCCTGGACTGCAAAAGGGTGCAGGCTGGGCTGAGGGACACCCCACCTCCCCCAGTGTACGAATGTCATGCACTGGGCCTCTAGTAGTAGATATAAGTAGAAGGTACTTCACCGAATGGCAACAATAAGGGTAAAACTGGTAAGTAATTTTGGGGAGCATTATTATTGTTATTTAGAGTGTATTTGTAGACCTAAATATAGCAATTTCCTAATGGCATATTAAGTAAATATATTATGTGATAGGTACCAGTATTTGAGTTACTGTCACATAATCTTTAGTTCTTTTGTAACTCAATAGCTAAATACTTCACTTTAATTTTGAGGGGGAAACAATTTGTAAAGCTTACTTCATATTTTTTATTTGTAGCTCACAGACAGCCTCGGAATCTTTAATTCAAAACTTTTAAGAGAGTTTAATAACACTTTTTTTGTTTCCTTAGTTTTAAAAAAACTAAGAAGTAATATGACCACATTAGGGAAAATTTCAAAAACTGAAAAAGAATAAAATCAGTCAGAAGTTTTACTATCTAATACAACCACAGCTGATAATTTTAAAATTTTGTTCTTTCTTTATGTATCTCTAAAAATATAGTGTAATTGTGTGTGTACAAAATTTTGTTAAGTTTTTCCACCAAAGTGGATTGAATGTACCTAGGCATATAAATACTTTATGATTCTTATATAGTGCCAATGTAGTTTTCTTTTATTAAAAAATTTATTGATTGGCTTATTGGTGTGCTGATTTTTAAAAATGTTATTTCTTTTGCTATCCACAGCATGATGAAGTAATGTCAAATGAAATAAACATCCTTAAGGAAAGCAGTGAACTGGTCACAGATCACAAAAAAGAATTATCCAAAAGGTATTGAATTCATATACTTCATTGATATTCAATTCAATGTAGACATCTTTGAGCACTGACAGTGCATTTATCTCATTTAATTTTTACAGTCTTCTTATGAGATTATATTATCATTTTCACATTGACATTTTAGAAAGAGATCTAAGGTCAGATAGATTGTAATTTGTCCAAAGTCTTGTATAAGTGGGGAGAAGCAGGATTTGAACTGGATCAGCCTAATTCTAGAGCCCATGCATTTAACTACTATGCTAGATTAACCTTGCAGAAAAGAAACTAAAATTTTATCTATATTATGAATACGGTTATATTATTTTTAATAATATGTTTTTAATATTAAGAAAATATACTAAATATTAGCAGTAATATTAGGATTGGAAGTTCTGGGTGGTTTCTCCCTCTCCTTTCCAAATTGTTTGTAATGTGATTTACTTTGGTTTAAGAAATTAAATTTAAAAAGACAAACATGGACTTGCCATTGTGTTACGGCCAATCTATGAGAGGCCCCTTTATTGCAGACTTATTTTTTATCTAGTCCTAATTTCATATTTCCAGTTCAGTGGTTTTAAAATATTCATAGGGGAGCATTGGTTATGTGAAAGTCTGGTATTTGGCTCCTAAAATAAAAATGATCAGTATTAGTCTTTCTTCCATATAAAAAGTAATAAGTTTATTCTTTATCATTTTTTTCAATGTTAAGTTTTTCTCCTTATATTTTTTCTACCTACTATTTTAGTATATTAAAATTAGAGGTAAGCTGTTGTCCGATTTAATACAATGCTGTATATTCAATTATGCTAAGTTTAATAAAACATTGCTTCATGGTCCTGTGACTTCTAAATATTCTACCACTTAAGTTTAAGAATCCATATTTTAGTTCTTCTGGATCTCTATGTGTATTACTCCTTTGAGCTTACTTGTTATGCTTTTTGAGATAAGAAATTGGTAAGGAAAGGAAGAAAAATGAAAATAGAAAAGGTGAGACCATGAAGATATTAAGAGATGGATAGAGGAGAGAATACTAGTAGTTATCCTAAATGACCTTGTAAGAGAAGGTTGGGAAATGGAAATAAAAAGTCACTCCCAGTGATTCATTTGACTAGGAAAGATACAAGATACATAAATTCTTTAAGAAACAGTTGTCCCGACCTGGCCAGTTTTCCTCAGTGGTTATGTTAGAGCATCAGCCGAGGGTTTGATTACCAATCAAGGGCATGGACCTTGATTGGGGGTTCAATCCTGGCCCCAATTGGGGCGCATGTGGGAAGCAAGCAATTGATGTTTCTCTCCCCTTCTCCCTCCCTTCCACTCTGTCTGAAAATCAATGGAAAAAATATCCTCAGGTGAGGATTAAAACAACAACAAAAACAAGTTTCCTCCAAAGCACAGAATCCATTAAAGAAAAGATTGCCCGGCTGGTGTGGTGCAGTGGTTGAGTGTTGACCTATGAACCAGGGGGTCATGGTTTGAATCCCAATCAGGGCATATGCTCTGGTTATGAATAAGCTCCTGCAGCCAATCAATGATTCTCATCATTGATATTTCTCTCTCTCCCTCTCTCTTTCTTCCTGAAATGAATAAAAATATATTATTTAAAAATTTTAAAAAATGATAAACATGACCAAAAATATTTTAAATTTGTACACGGCAATAAAAATATTATAATCCAAGTCAAAAGAAAAATATACATTAGGAAAAACATTTGACAAGGGCTTGTTTCCTTAATACTATATAAATACTATATAAAGAAGGCTTGCAAACCTGGGGAAATATGTCCAATCCATAACAACAAAAATAGACAAAGGGTATGAATAGACACCTTCAGTAGGTGTGTACTTAGAGCTGTTTCTTTGTGGAACCACCAGAGGGTGTAGTGCAAACATAAATAAAATATACTTTACCCTTGAAGCATTTATTTTGTTGGCATACTACTAGTATTGAACACTAAGTGGCAGACTAGTTATCTAGTACTTGCTAAATACAAGACTCTTGTAAGCTCAGCAGTTCACAATAATTAATTTGTTTCTTAGAACCTTATAAGATAGATAAATAGTATTAGACCCATTTTATAGTTGAGGTCTCAGAGAACTAAATAATTCACCCAATATTATTTAAGTGGTGAAGCTGAACCAAGGCTAGCTAATTGGCTCAGACTCCAAACCCTTAATCACAATGCTGTTTTCCTTTCCCAATATGTTCATAAAATCTTCAGAAAATTGTATGGATTTCTTTTCTTGTTTTTAATTACAGTAATTTTATTATTATGAATGTAATGCATGCAATTTGTCAAAATAGAAAATACAAAAAAATGAATAAAGAAAATGTAAACCCTACCATTGAGAGATAACCATCATCAACATTAGCATATTTCTTGCTAGCTTTATACAAATACGTGCATTAAATAAAGTTGATGTTGACTGCATATACAGGGTGGTGCAACAATAAGTTTATAGTTGTGAGTGTGTAAAACACAGTTTATACTTATATTATTATTTATTAATTACTGTAGTAATTTCCACATGAATAACTATAAACCTACTTTTGTCCTATCCTGTTTAGTCTGTCTCTTGATTTTCCCCATTTTGAAAAGCCTTATTTGATATTATGATTTGTAATGGCTGCATATGGTATTTCATCTTGCTTAATCACCTTCCTTTCTTTTTCTTACTTTATTGAATAAAGTATTACGTATGTGTCCTTATCCCCCCATTGCTCCCCCAACCCCCCACTCATGCCCTCGCCCCCCTGTTGTCTATGTCCATTGGTTATGCTTATATGCATGCATACAAGTCCTTTGGTTGATCTCTCCCTTTATCCCCACCCTCCCCTACCTTCCTTCTGAGGTTTGAGCATCTGATTGATGCTTCTATCTGTGGATGTTTTGTTCATCAGTTTATGTTGTTCATTATAATCCACAAATGAGTGAGATCATGTGATATTTATTTTTCTCTGACTGACTTCTTTCGCTTAGCATAATGCTCTCCAGCTCCATCCACGCTGTTGCAAATGGTAGGAGATCCTTCCTTTTTACGGCAACATAGTATTCCGTTGTGTAGATGTACCACAGTTTTTTAATCCATTCATCTGCTCATGGGCTGTTTCCAAATCTTAGCTATTGTAAATTGTGCTGAACATAGGGATGCATATATCCTTTCTGATTGGTGTTTCTAGTTTTTTGGGATATATTCCTAGAAGTGGGATTGCTTGGTCAAATGGGAGTTCCATTTTTAGTTTTGTAATGTGATTTACTTAGGAACTCAAACTGGAGTTCCATACAGTTCTCCACAGTGGCTGCACCTGTCTGCATTACCATCAGCAGTGCACGAGGGTTCCTTTTTCTCTGCATCCTCGCCAGCACTTGTCCTTTTTTGATTTGTATGTGATAGCCATTCTGACAGGTGTGAAATGGTACCTCATTGTTGTTTTGATTTGCATCTCTCCGATGATTAGTGACTTTGAGCATGCTTTCATATGACTCTTGGCCTTCCTTATATCCTCACCTTCACTTTTTAAAAATATATATTTTTTATTGATTTCAGAAAGGAAGGGAGAGAGATAGAGATAAAAGCATCAATTGATGAGAGAGAACCATTGATTGGCTACCTCCTGCATGCCCCCCACTGGGAATGTGCCCTGACTGGGAATGGAACCATGACCTCCTAATTCATAGGTTGAGGCTCAACCATTAAGCCACGCTTAAAAATGTTTTAAATTATTTACAGGTTGTTTCTCTTATGGCACCTTCATGAACATCTTTTTAAAAATAGATCTTTCTCAAAAAAAAAAGAAAAAAGAAAAAAATCTTTCTCTACTTTTAAAGATAACTTTCTTAGTATAAATTCTCAGATGTGGAATTTACAGAATGAAGAGATATGAATACTTTTTAAGGGTCATGACATCTACTGTTAGTTGCTTCCCACAAAAGTATAAATTTAGATTACTACTAGTATTGGTCTTGCTGCATCCTCATCATTATATTGAGTGTTATTAAGAAGCCTTGTGTTGCCGAAACCGGTTTGACTCAGTGGATAGAGCGTCGGCCTGCAGACTGAAGGGTCCCGGGTTCGATTCTGGTCAAGGGCATGTACCTTGGTTGTGGGCACATCCCCAGTAGGGGGTGTGCAGGAGGCAGCTGATCAATATTTCTCTCTCATCGATGTTTCTAGCTCTCTATCCCTCTTTCTTCCTCTCTGTAAAAAAATCAATAAAATATATTTTAAAAAAAAAGAAGCCTTGTGATAATAGATGAAAATGGCATCTTCTTTTAATTTTCATATTTATTTGATTACTAATATGTTTGAACATTTTAAAATTTGTTTATTAGAATTTTATAGTTCCTTTTCTGTGGCTTTTTTGTTTCTATTCTTTTCTCCATTTTCTATTGGGGGGTTCCTTACTGTCTTTCTTATCAACTTGTCTGTCATCTTTATATAATAACTATATTAAACTTTTGCCAGTTTGTCACATTATATCCTCAGTTTGTGGTCTGGTTTATACTTCCTCAGAGATACAAGTTTTAAATGTTCACATTATTAAATTAATCACTTTTATAATTTTTTTCTATTGTTTTTACCTTCAGAAAAACCCTTTCCCACTCAGAGATCAAATGGGTTTTTAATTCTGCAGGTATTTATTTTGGTATAAGTTAATAAATGAATATCTACATTTATTTTTGTTTTTTAAATAAGAAATTTCCACAAATTTTTTGAAAAATAAATCTATTTCAACTGATGTGTGATTTCCCTTTGTCATATGTTGTTTTATGTATTTGAAGATCTATTTTTGGACTATTTGTTTTATTCCATTAATCTGTGAATCTATTTTTATATCAATACAATCTTATTTTGAGTTAGATAACTTTGTATATTTTAATACCTGAAAAAAACAAGTCCCAAACTCCTTTTTCCTTGGCTCTTCATGCTACACATTATTTTTCTTTTCTTTTCTTTTTTTTTCTATAGTATTTTTGTTTGTTTGTTTTAAGTATTACAAATAGTAGTACATATGTCTCCTTTATTTTTCACCATTGATCTCCCCCCGACCTCCCCTACCCCCCAGGACATGCCTTCACCTGCCCACCCTCCCCCCTACACATTATTTTTCTATTTGCAAAATTTAATTATTTTTAATAGGTAAAATATTCACGTTTCAAAATCAAAGATATATAAAAGAGGGTACTATGAAAATATACTGGCCCCTAAAAAGCCAGTTTCCTTCCAGAGGCAATCAATATTATCAGTTTCTAATATATGCATGTACTAGAAAATATATAAAATATTCTTTAATTTCTCCTTTTTGCACAAATAGTAATAAACTGCATTCCATTCATGATGTAACAGGGCCACTGTTTTAATTACTTATAATATGATTTAATATCTAGAACTAGTTCCTACTCCATACTCTTTTTCAAGTTTTCTTAGCTATTATTTCTCAAATTTTCCTTCTGATTTTTGCAACCATCTTGTTCATATTTTTTTAAAATTCCTGTTATACTTAGTGATATTACAAAGAATTTATAGATTAATTTAGGGACAATGTCTAGGATTATCAAATACCTCTATCTGAGAAAGTGTTATTTCCCCCCATTTGTTCAAGTTTTTTTTTGTGGCCCTTAGGAACTTTTTCATATTTTCTTTATATAAATCTGTACTTCCTTTAAGTATATTCCTAGGTATGTTATTTCATTCAATTACAAATTTAGTCTTGCCTCCTATTAGATCTTCTAACATGTTGTTAAGATGAATTTTAGAATTTTTTTTTCTTAAACTCTAAGGGACTTTATTGAGAATTGTGTTAAACTTCAATTTGAGAAGAACTACTATCTTTATAATTTTCAATATTCCTATCCAGGAGAATGCTTTGGTTTTCCTTTACTTTTTCTTCTACACCTCAGTCAAGTTTTTTATTTTTCTATATATCTACACTAATAAAAGAAAAAGATGCAAATTGGTCGTACCTTCGTGATGCCCACCAGCCAATCAGGAGTGAGTATGCAAAGTAACCCAACAAAGATACTGGGTTAATTTGCATATGTAGGTGCCTAGTGGCCGGGGGGCGGGATGCAGGCATTCTACACCGACCCAGCTGTTCTGGTGCTCTGGGCAGCATGGGAAGGTGGAAAGGCAGCTCCAGCCGGAGCTAAGGTGGTACCAGCAGCCAGGGGAAGGAAGGCCCATTCTTGCACAAATCTTCATGCATCGGGCCTCTAGTCTAATTATAAAGTACTAGAGGCCCAATGCATGAAATTCATGCAAGGGGCTCAGCCCTCACAGCCTCAGCTTGGTCCAAAAGGTCGTCTGGACAGTGGTCCAGAACAATGTCCAGACAGTCATTTGGCTGTTTGGTCTAATTAGCATATTAGCTAAGTATTATATACAATTGTTGAATTATTATGCATTCAAAAATACTGAGTAAAAGATGCAGGCCTCTATATAACTCAATAAATACTTGTTTTATAAAGTGGCCAAGATAATAAAAATATCTATAGAGGCCTTCTATTACTTAGAAGCACAAAAGAAGTTCACACTTAACATTTTTACCCAATTAAGACTGAAATCTGATCAAAGAGCAATTAGATTACTATGTATATTGCCTGGAATAATTTCTCATTTGTAAAACAAGTCCAAAAAACAATTATAAATATGACTTTCTGTTTAATTTTACAGCACAAAAAAGCATTTTATAAGGACTCCAGTTGTAGAAAAGCAGATGTACTGCCCTCTTCAGAATTATCCAGTGAACAACATGGTAACAGGTAATTTAAAGTAAAATTTAGCCCAGCTGGTGTGGCTCAGTGGTTGAGTATCAAATCAGGAAACAAGAGGTCACTGGTTTGATTCCTGGCTCAGAGCACATGCCTGGGTTGCAGGCTTGATCCCCAGTGTGGGGCATGCAGGAGGCAGCTGATCAATGATTCTCTCTCATCATTGATGTTTCTATCTCTCTCTCTCCCTCTCCTTTCCTCTCTGATATCAATAAAAATATATATTTTTAAAAAAGAGATTTTCTGAGGTAAATGACTATGATTAAAATATCTTTAAAAATACTAATCAGTTTTATCTGATTGAATTCATAGTTAATTTATTAACTGTGAATTTGTTATCTATTATGAGAAACAAACTATATGCATAGATAACCTGTTGGTGGTGGTGTTCTAAAGTCAATCATTCTTACATGCTATCAGAATTTTTGTCATACAGGATTTACTTTTTAAATTAAGTTTCACTTTTAGTATAAACCATAAACACTTACACTGAGTGGCCAGATTATTATGATCTCTGAATGCATAATAATCTGGCCACTCAGTGTATGTATGTATGTATATATGAATTCCATATGAAGGTAATATTGCTAAAGTGACTGAGTTCTTTTTTATAAAAAATATATTTTTATTGATTTCAGAGAGGAAGGGAGAGGGAGAGAGAGATAGAAACATCAATGATGAGAGATTATCATTGGTCGGCTGCCTCCTGCACACCGCCTACTAGGAATTGAGCCCACAACCAGAGCATGTGTCCTTGACTGGAATCAAACCTGGGACCTTTCAATCTGCAGTTCAATGCTCTATTCACTGAGCCAAACCAGCTAGGACAAGTGACTGGGTTCTTAAATTCTAGGAGTTCTTTTTAATATTTATATATATTTCAGATTATTCATGACATCAAAATTACTCATACCAATAATCTTTGTTGACTAAGCAATAATGTCAATTTTCCCATTAAGTTTTTATTAAAAGAATATTATCTCAGTGTTAGCAGGGAAGGAAAGTGTTGCCTGTGCTATTAGGAAAGATGAACTGTTTGTGCTGATTGTAGCTAGTTGAATAATTCTAAATGATTATACTCTAAACCAGACACACTTCCCAGTTTTGTTTATTTTTACCTAGGTACTTTAATATTCAATCCCCAAACTCGACATGACACTCTCAATAGTCAAAGTGGTTAATTAAGTATCTTTGTTTTAAAGAGAGGTAGAAGGGTAGCTCAGTTAGTTAGAGTGTTGTTCTGATTCACCAAGGTTATGGTTTCCATCCCCAGTCAGGACACATACAAGAATCAACCATAAATAAGTAGAATAACAAATTGATGTTTCTCTCTCTAAAAACCAACAAATAAAAATTAAAGGAGGTAGAAGGTTGTGGGGAACAGGTAAAGGGTAAGAAGGTTGTTCACTGACAATTATCAAGTGTCATGGAGAATCTTCTGACTAGTATTATTTCTTCTTTTCTAAGAACCTTCTTTAGAAATCTTAACCCTAATCAGCCACAACACTGAAAATCGGATAGTATGACAAAATTTCAAATATATACTTTTTTTTGTAGGCTATATATCAATTGATGCCATGAAGAAATTCCTTGGGGAGCTACATGACTTCATTCCTGGAAGTTCAGGATATTTGGCATACCATGTTCAAAATGAAATTAATATGTCTACCATAAAAAACAAATTGAAGAGGAAATAAATTGTCCTTATATCTGGGCATTTATTTTCTGTAAAATATTATCAAAATGGGCATGATTTTAAATTCTCCCATTTGGGACAGGGGTATGAGGAAATGGGGATGATTTCTTTCCTTTCTATCTCAAAAATGTATCTTTAGAAAATTCAAAATCTTTTTGGCTTTGTTTTTTGACATTTGGGCTGGACTGTTTCCCCAGCTTGTAACATTTGTCCACAAATTCTGAGTGTACAGTTGTTTGGAGTAATTGTCATTGAAACATACTTTATAAGACCTCTCCCTCTCTCTCCCTCTCCTGATTCTCTTTTAGCTTTAACATTTTATTATATGTATATTTTTCTAGGTTCATTGATGTGAATGTAACATTTATTATTCTGATCATCTTATTTCAATTAAAAAATTAGAATGCTATAGTTGAATTCTGAATTACTGTTTCTTACTTGAAAATATGGAGTAGAACATTTTAATAATTCAGAATTCAAGTGTGGACAGTTTCTGATAATAAATGTATCAGAAGTGATTTAATATAAACAAGTGTTATGTCATCTGAAATGAACCCTCAAGGCATCTTAAAATCTTAGTACTGGAAAGGACCTGAGAGAACATAGAGTCCAACCCATTTATTGCTTTTAATGAGGAAATGAAGGCCTTGAAAAGGTGTCTTGCCTGGGTGACTAATTGGGGGCTGATCCAGGACTGGAACATAGTTCTCTTCATTTTCTAGGCCAGTGCTTCCCTCCTCTTCCATGTGGTATATGCTGTAGCCTGTGTCATGAGATGTAGTGATTTCAATAAGTAATTTCTTTATTCAATTCATATGGGCATGCTGTATAGAATCTGATAGATTTATTGCATTTTGAAGATTTGTAGATGACATTATTTATAAAACTATAACCTTGTTAAAACTGTACTCTCTCCTAGGAAGTACATACCAGCTATAGAATTATCTAAAGAAAATACACATTTTTTTTTTTTTTTTAGCATTTGGATCATTTGAATATATGTGGGCTCTGGCCTTTCTCCTGTGACTTAAATTTCATTATACCAAATTTTAACACTAATCTCAGCATCAGCATTTGAAAGTTTTATTTTTCCCATATAATAACTTTTATTTATTTATATTTATATTTTTTGTTAAACTCTTCTGAACTTGTAAACTTTTTTAAAAAAATCCTTAAATATTAATTATCTTTTCCTGAAACATAATAAATACTGTCTTTCATAAAGGCTTTATTTTAGTCACATTCAACTGATTATGTTTCTTATATAGAAATCAAGGCTGTCTGTGGACATGCAAACATATCTCCTCTGATGCTTCTTCACTATTAGACATAGTTAGTTCTCATACTGTTTAATTTAGTGTGTAGTTCTTAATTCATATTGTTTCTTTTTATATTAAATTAATTGGGGTGACATTGGGTAACAGATTATATAAGCCTGGATTTATATAAGCGTGGCTCAGTGGTTGAGCATCCACCTATGAACCAGGAGATCATGGTCCGATTCCCGGTCAGGGCACATGCCCAGTTTGTGGGCTCGATCCCCAGTAGGGAACATGCAGGAGGCAGCTGATCAATGATTCTCTCTCATCATTGATATTTCTATCTCTCTCTCCCTCTCCCTTCCGATCTGAAATCAAAACAAATACTTTTTAAAAGATTATATAAGTTTCAAGTCTATAATGCTATCATCTTATTAATTTCATCTTTTGTGAGCAGGTTGTTTTTCTTTCTAGCCTTTGGTAGGGTCTGTGTCATTAGATAAGTTATGGATCAATGGCAGAGTCTGCTAGTGATTTCTGAATGTCTGTTTCCCTGTCTTCCAGGATGATAGAACCCCTAATTCCTATCTGGGCACAGGCTACCTAGAATAAAGACCATATTCTCAGTCTCACTTGAAATTAAATATGACTATGTCACACGTTTTGGTCAATGATGCACAGTGGAAATGCCATCTGGGAACCTTTCTTAAAGACATCTGGCATGTACCCTTTGTCTCATTTTTTCTGCTTCTTCTTTTATTCTGTTGCTTGGAATTCAAATGTGATAGCTACTATTTGAACCATAAAAGTGTGGCAGGATAGTAAGAAGCTAGGAAAATTCCTAGGTGAGTGGAAGGGAAAACTGAATTAAGGCCAAACTGGGCAACTTGCAGCCAGCTTGTGAATTACAAGACCTTATCTTCCCCAACCAAGGACACTTAAGAGCAAATGATTAATACCTTTCCTCTCTAACCAGAGAATATAGGAAAGGGGGTAGGGAGAAAGGAGAGGGAGTTTTATTTTATCTACTGAACAAAGAAATCAGCAATTTTGGGACTTGACAAGATAAAATCACCAGATGCTCTTATAAATTCTGAAAGAAGACACAACAAAGTAAAAGGGGAACCTTGAAATTTAGTCTATTTTCTAAGATATCCAGCAGAGGAACCTTGAAATCTGTAGACAAGAAAAGTATGAAATCCCTAAACTTCTACCAGGTGGGACATTCAGATTAGCTGGGTGCCTTCTTGTGCTGTACACCAAGTGTATTTTTTGAATTTTTGCTTGCCTTGATTCCTTTTTTCTTTTCTTTTTTTAAATATATATATATTTTATTTCAGAGAGGAAGGGAGAGGGAGAGAGAGATAGAAACATCAATGATGAGAGAATCATCAATCTGCTGCCTCCTACATGCCTCACACTGGGGATAGAGCCCGCAACCCCAGCTCAGGCCCTTACTGGAATTGAGCGTGGACTCTTCAGTCCGCAGGCTGACCCTCTATCCACTGAGCCAAACAAGCTAGGGCTTGCCTTGCTTCCTTAATAAATTATCTTGCTTTGCTTCAACACTGCTTGTCTGTCACTCATTTGAAATCTTTCTTATGAGACTGACTAGAGCTGAGAGGGTATGCTCTTGTTATCAGACAGTCCTCTCCTTCCTACTCAGGTGGCTGGCCAATAGCAAGAGCATACCCTAGGGTTGGCAAAGCAGGAAACTGAAAGGATCCTTGGGTTCTGAGGGCATTGTGGAGGTATATGCCATCCCAGCTCTGGGTCACCTACCTCAAGACATTTATGTGACAGAGAAATAAACTTTTATGTTTAAGGCACTCTATTTTGTGTCTCTTACTTCCAAACTAATCATAACTGAGGCCTTGATGATGAACAGGCTGCTGACCTTTTCTGTGGGAGAGAATTGCATGGAATATACTAGTTCTTTATGTCTGTGAAGTATTGACTAAAAATAACTTTAATGCTTACTAATAATGAATGGCATCGTAAATCATATTGCATCAATTTAATGAAATAGCCATTTTTTCTTTTTAATATTAAGATATACCATATACCATACAATTCACCCTTTTAATGGGTATGGTTCAATGGTTTTTAGACAGAGTTGTGTAACCATCACCATGATCTGATTTGGAACATTTTCATCACCCTAAAAACATACCTCCTGCCCACTAGCTGTCATTGCCTATGCCCCTTTCCCACACTCACTCCTCCAGCCCTAAGCCACCACTAATCTACTTTCTGTCTATATAGATTTGCCCATTCTAGTCATGTTATATGAACATTGTATAAAACCTACTCTTTTGTGACAGGCTTATTTCATTTAGCATAATGTGTTCAGAGTTAATCCATGTTATAGCATGTATTAATACTGCATTCCTATTTATTGCCAAGTAGTATTGCATTGTATATGGTGTGATGTAGGAGTATAAATTCATTCTTTTGTATGTGGATATCCAGTTGTTCTGGCACCATTTGTTGAGAAACCTATTCTCTTCTCCATTAAATTGTCTTAACAGGAATAACCATTTTATTTTTCTGAATATGTGTGATGTGTTCTTAATTATTAAAAAATTAAACAGCATATAAAGGTGCTCTCCCTCTCAGGAGCACACCCATGCCTTTCTTCCCTCTCTGCATATGTCTCCTAAATTCTCAGGGTCCCTAAGAGACTGGCAACCAGGGGAGCCAGTCTCTAAGGCCCCTTTTCTCAAACTTTCCAGTGAACCAAAGCAGCCCCGCCTAGGCTCTCTCCTGTACCTTCTTCCATTCTAAGCCCTTCCTTGTTTCACTGTCCCCAGCTTTAATAAATGTACTCTCAAAATAAATTAAAAAATAAGCATATAAATAAATAATATAAAAAGTAAAAGGCCCTTAGAATGCCACTTCCAAAAGATAACTATTACTACTATAAATGAATGGTTTGGAATAATTGATCTCTTAGGGGACCTTCCAGACCTATGAGTATATAAATTTTTACTAGAAATAAATTATTCCCAGAAATACTATTTAACATAAATTCCTATTTGACATGAGTGATTCCCTCAAGTACTCAAGTGAAAGACCTAGTGGCCCAGTGATATATCTATTATCTGGTTACTATTATATACCACTTGAAGCTATTTATACTTTTATTCAAAATGCTGATCTTTCCTGGAGTATCTAACCTGTTTATTTCTGTTTACTTTGCATTTTGTATTATGCCAAAGCAAGCATGCTTATAAATATTACTTGGACTCATACATTCTGTACCAGAGAAGGCATCACATCTCACTAGTAGTATAAAGGAATGGCTGAGAGCACAGAATCAGACTGTCTTGTTTTAAATTCTAGCTATAGTGGGTGTGATCTCGGACCAGTTACTAAACCTCTCTGTGGAAAATAGGGACCATATTGCCAAAATTATAAGCAAATTGTGAGGATTAAGGAGATAGTACACATAAGGTGCTTAGGACAATACCTGGCACTGAGTAAGTGCTTAATGATAAAGCTATATAGCTTCATTGTTATTATTACTAGCATATTCTGGTTTCTGTCACAAAATAGATGATTGTGGGAAGCCGCCTATTGTCTTCACTAGCAGAGAGGTGTACAAGGAGCCTGGAATGCTAGTGACCCTTGAGCCCTGCCAAAGGTCACCAACTGTTTAGTGGAGACAATAGTAGCTGAAGCAACTTCCTGACCAGATAGTCATGTAAATCCTTACTGATAAGATAGTTTGTCTGTTATTGAAAATTGTCTGCCTAAGGGCTATAGGTGTATCCCAAACTGAATGAAAGGATGGCAAGGCCTGAGCACAAGCGGAGTCCTTCCTCTTGGTTTGGGCTCCCGCCTGGCCCCCCAATTTCCAAATTATTATTTCTTGTCTTGTGTCTGTCATTTGTGCTCAGCCCCTCTTCCAGAGCCTGAACCCTGAACCACGCGGGACGTGGGTCATCACAGATGATGCATGACCATCAAATTAGTGCTTTCTAAACTTAATTTGGGATTATTGTGTATAGGGACATTGGGTAGATTTATGGAGTTCTGTATTATCTCCTGTAAGACACAAAGAGTTCATGGCAGCTCCATTTTTTTTTCTAAAGGATTGGAAGAGACAAGAGTAGCTGAAGGTAAAAATGTATTTATCCAAGACATTTATATAGTTGAGAACTTGAACAAAAGCTTTTAAAAAGCTCAATTGACAGGAACAATATATTTGGAGTAGTTTTTAAAGTGAAAAGCATCAATGTAATTACCCACATTCTTTGCCATGAAAAAAAATTTCCCCTTTTAGGGAAAGATATATAGTAGAAATGTTAATTATATACCTTAAATATATCAATAGTTACTTTAAAAGTTAGTGGACCAAAATCTTCAATTAAAAGGCCACTATTGGCAGTTTAGGTTTTTAAAATAATTGTGTGCTGTTTATAAAAATGTAGAATATAAGAATGTTGAAAAATATAAATATTTCATACACATACACACATATATATATACATATCCTATATAATAAAAGGGTAATATGCAAATCAACCAAACAGCGGAAAGACGTGTAGCGACCACCAGGGGGCAGATGCTCAACACAGGAGCTGCCCCCTGGTGTTGGTGTGCTCCCAGAGGGGGAGTGCTGCTCAGCCAGAAGCCCTGAACCCTGAACCAGGCTCCCAGCTGGCAAGCATAGCAGTGGTGGCAGGAGTCTCTCCTGCCTCCGCAGCAGTGCTAAGGATGTCCCACTGCCACTTAGACCTGCTCCCCATGGGGCATCCCCTGAGGGCTCCCAGACTGCTAAAGGGCACAGGCCAGGCTGAGGGGCCCATCCCCTCAAGTGCACGAATGTCGTGCACTGGGCCTCTAATGTATATATAATACAGAATATAAGAATCTTGAAATGTTAGAAGTAAATTAGAATAGAAAATGCTAAGCATGCAAACACTAACCAAAAGAAAGCTGGTGTAATTATATTAATACTAGAGGCCCAGTGCATGGATTCGTGCACTGGTAGGGTCCCTCTGCCTGGACTGTGGGGATCAGGCAGAAACTGGCTCTCTGACATCCCCCAAGGGGTCCTGGATTGTGAGAGAGCACAGGCCAAGCTGAGGGACCCCACCAGTGCATGTGCACTGGGCCTCTAGTATGTATATAAGATCTTTGGTTAATCTCTTCCTACCTTCCCCCCTCCCCTTTTCCCTCTTCCCTCTTCCCTCTGAGATTCATCAGTCTGTTCCATGTTTCCATGCCTGTGGGTTGAGCATCTGCCCCCTGATGGTCAGTGCATATCATAGCTACCAGTGGGATGGTCGAACAGTCGACTGGTCACTTAGGCTTTTATATATATAGATTAGACAAAGTAAACTTTAAGGCAAAAGCATTACTAGAGATAAAGAAGACTATTTGACTATGATAAAAGTTTGTGTTCACCAGGAAGATACACAACTCTAAATTTGCAGTCACCCAATAACTTAGCTTCAAAATGTGTAAATTGAAAATTGACAGAACTAAATGAAGAAACAGGCAAACATAGAATCATAGTGAGAGATTTCCGATATGCCTATCACAGCAATTTATAGAAAATAAACCAAATCATTAAGGATATAGATTTGAATATGTAAACAAATAAACTTATCTTAATATATATATTATTGATTCCAGAGAGAAGAAGGGAGAGGGAGAGAGAGAGAGAGAAACATCTATGATGAGAGAGAATTATTGATCAGCTACCTCCTGCATACCCCATACCAGGAATTGAGCCTGCAACCCAGGCTGACCAGGAATCAGGCAGGTCAATGCTCAACCACTGAGCCACACCAGCTGGGCTGAACTTACCTTAATTGACATATATAGATCATCACATCCAACAATTACAGTTGTTAATTCTTTTAAAATATGCATAGAACATTTAAACAAATCAATCATATTTAGAATAACTATTTCTATGTTACAAATTACCCATAAATGTAGAGCTTAAAATAGCAATTTATTATCTCTCAAGATTCTGTGGTTGATGGCTCAGATAGGTGGTTTGCATTTGAGGTCTCCTACGTGACTGCAGTCAGAAACAGCTGGGACTAGAATCCTCTGAAATCTTGACCAGATTAGATACCCAAGAAGCACGGTGCCTTAGTTACATGTCCTGACACCTTGGTGCTCCTTGGTCTCTTTTCATTTCTCAAGATATCTCATCCCCTTGATGGAGAAGTGGCAATATCACTTAGCAAAAATCATGAGGCATTCGAGATACTGTTGTGGACATTTTGGAAAATATAACCTGCTACAGACTTTAGAAAATATAATCTGCTACAAAACATATATTGAGTCATAAAGCAAGTCTCAACAACTTCAGAGAATTAAAATATTCAAAGTATGTTCTCTGATCACAGTGCAATTAAGCAAGACATCAGTAGAAAAATAATAACTAGAAAATCTTCATATCTGAATATTAACGAGTTATACTTGTAAATAACCTATGTATAAAAAGAAATCACAATGGACATTGGAAAGTATTTTAAACTAAATGGTAATTAAATACAAAAGTTGTGAAATGTAGCCAAAGCCATTCCTAGGAAATCTAGGAAAAAGTACTTTAAAATTTAAAAATAAAATTGAAAGTAAATCACTCTTGTCTTTAAATCAGATTCTCTCTGCTTTCCTTTTATTTTATTTTTATTACTTTTTTTTCTGCTTCCTTTTATACACCTGCCCTGATGCATGTTGGCATTTTCCCACTGCTGTGAATACAACTTTTGTGTCTACAGAACTACCTACACACCCCCAGGCATGAATCCTGATTTCAGTGGCTTGGGAAAGGCTATCACGACTTGTAATGTAGAGTCCAACCCTGCCAATTGCTGTTTCCATTCTCCTTCCATCTTCCCACCCAGGGCTAATTTCCCAGGCGGGTGTTTGATTCCCCGCTATAACTGCTCCTATGATCTACAGGGCATGCAGGACTAACTAGCCACAATATCGCCCACATCTCCTTGCTTACCTGATCTCTTCTTACCTCTAATCTGGCTTACCTGATCTCTTCTTACCTCTCTCACTCTGGGGCTTTGCTCAAATCTGGTTGTGTAACATTCTTTAGGAGTTTTCTCCTTCCTTGATCCAAGGGCTCTTCATTTCTGCAGTCCTTGCCTCTGTGACAGAGACCTACCTAACCCGCTTCTGGCAAGCTCTTCTTTGTGCATTGCCTTCTTAAACAAGAGTACCTACCTGCTATGGAGCCCTCACCTCTGTTGATTTCTTCCACCCTGCTCTCATTTTTGGAGTCAGTTTCATTTCCTTGTCCTAATTAGTGTCTTCACACCTCCTCTGTATTTCTTCCTCATTTGTCAGATTTTTAAAAACTGTTTCTTTCCCTCCCTCCATCCCCACCAGTCCTACAAGTATCATCTCAAAGGATAATCTGAATGAAGCTTCTTTTGCAAGTCCCCCTTCTTGTGCCCTCTCCTTACAGGACTCTATTTCACTTACAGCACTCAACTTACTCAACTCAAAATTACTATTACTTACGTTTACCTATCAAAGACCCCCTCCCTACTAGATATGTAGGGACTTGAGGGCAAGGATATTTCTCACTCATCTTTGCAGCTCCCACAGCACACAGCACAGTAGCTGGAACATAAGAGTTTTTCAGGAACTATTTGTTGAATTTATGAGCGTGAGATCCCAGAGGATAAAGGCAAATATTTCCTTCAGTTTCTAGGCTGGGACCAACAGTGCATTGACTGGTTTCACTGTTTATCAGGAAATGGTTTGAATGGACATGAAAGTGCCAGATGAAACAAAGATTTCCATAGTACATGTTCATTGATCCTGTAAGGGTTGTCGCATTCATTCATTCAACAAACATTTATTGATGACTAAGTGCTAAACCTACTGCAAAGAGAGATGACAGGGAATAGGACAAATACCAGGAAGGCATTAGTAATCTGGTTTGAGAGTTTGAAACATAAACAGCTGACTGTAGGGCAAAGTGAAATAGGTGCTATAATCCAGTACAGACCAAATTCGCTGACAGCACTAGTCCTTGATTTCAGGAGGGGAAAGAAGAAGGACATGGGATAAATGAGGAGGGTTCAGAAGAAGAACAACTTAGCTTTTTCCAGTGGAGTCATAGCATCATCATGACAGAAGGTCCCTGAACATTTCTGACCCACCACTCAAATCTCTGAACCTCATGGGAGTGGGAGGTAGAGTGGGAAGGAGGAAGCAAGTCAAGTTCCTCCAGGCCCATGCTGTCTAATTAACCACCTGCCAGATATAGCTACTGGGCACTTGAAATGTGGCTAGTCTGAATGGAGATGTACATAAGGGTAAAATATAACTGGATTGTGAAGATTTAGTACACAAAATTTTTTTATATTGATTACTTACTAAAAATAACATTTTGTTGGGTAGAATAAAATATGTTATTAAAATAAATTTCACGTGTCTCTTTTTAAAAACAATATGTTTATTGATGTTTAAAGAGAGAGGAAAAGAGAGAGAGGAAACGAAACTTCAATATGAGAGCAAAACATGGATTGGCTGCCTCCTGCATGGGGATCAAGCTTGCAACCGGGGCATGTGGCTTGACCAGAACCAAACTAGCAACTTTGTGGTGCATGGGATAATGCCCAACCAACTGAGCCATACCGGCCAGGGCACTTTTTACTTTTGTTGTTGTTGTTAATCCTCACCCGAGAATATTTTTCCCATTGATTTTTAGAGAGAGTGGAAGGGAGGGGGAGAGACAGAGAAACATTGATGTGAGAGAGATACATGGATTGCTTCCTGCATGTAGTCGGGGATCCAGCCTGCAACCTAGGTACATGCCCTTGGCCGGAATTGAACCCAAGACCCTTCAGTATGTGGGCTGACACTCCAACCACTGAGCCAAACCGACCAGGGTTCTTTTTACTTTTTTATGGGGCTCACATTACATTTATTTCTATTGGACAGGCCTGTTTTAAAAACACTTCCCAGGTTGCGGAAGCCTAGAAAATTTGGAAAATATGTGAGGGAAACAGACAGACTTTGACACTGAACCAGAACCCAGCCCTGACTTGTATCCAGACTCCTAGGGACTTCAGTCATCACTTGAGCCTGAGCTGGGGCAAAGTCAAGCCACAGATAGGAATCCTGGTTTTCTCCTTTTTGCCTTTCTCTGTGACTCTGGTCATAAGGACAAAGGTGACAGGGAGTTGGTTTGTTTTCTGTATTTCTTTCAAGCAGCTTCCTTGAAGACACAGCTTCTGAATGGTGAAGACAGGGGCTAGTGGAGTCTTTCATAATAACAACTAGGCTTCTGATCATTAATCAGTTAGTATACTGCTTGGGGTGGGGGACTTATTATATCCAATTGTTGACCGATCTTTGAAACTGTTAAAGATGATATGTATTATTGACAGCTTTACAACTGTTAAAGATGATATGTATTAGTAAAATAAAACCTGCAGGGTGTGAGAATAACCAAGCTTCAGCCCCCAATAATGAAGTATAGCTAGCTGCCCATTGGTGTGTTGGTTCCCAACTACCCTACTCTACCCTACTTCCCTTACCCTTTGGTTCCGATCTCTCACAACCCTCTGTCTAATGTTCTCAGATTCTGCCCATTCACCAATATCCTTAACATTCACCTCCAAGCCAGGAGGTGATATTCTGTTTGCCAGGAATATTCTCCTGCCTCCCTTATGCTCTGCTGTTTCATGATCCATTTAAAAGTTAGACAACCCTAGCCCATTTGGCTCAGAGGTTAGAGCATAGCCTTCAGACTGAAGGGTCACAGGTTTGATTCCAGTCAAGGGCGCATACCTTGGTTGCAGGCTCAATCCCTAGTGCTGGGTGGGGGCACGTGTGGGAGGCAACCAAGTGATGTTTCTCTCACATTAATGTTTCTCTCTGTTTCTCCCCCTCCACTCTCTCTAAAAATCAATGGTAAAATATCCTCAGATGAGGATTAATAAAAATAAAAAATACAACTAATTTATGGATATTTATTTTGTTACTTTACTTAATTCAATTATCAGTTCTAGTAGTTTTTTGGTGGAATCTTTAGGGTTCTCTATATAGAAGATCATGTCATCTGAAAATCATGACAGTTTTACTTCTTCCTTTCCTATTTAGATGCCTTTTATTTCTTCTTGTCTGATTGCAGTGGATAGGATTTCCAGTACTATGCTGAATAAGAGTGGTGAAAGCGACCATCCCTGTCCTGTTCCCAGTCTTAAGGGAAACACTTTTAGTTTTTGCCTATTGAATATGATGGTGGTTGTAGGTTTGTTGTATTTGGCCTTTATTACGTTGAGGTATGTTCTCTCCATTACCACTTTGCTAAGAGTTTTTATCATATATGGATGCTGAATTTTATCAAATGCTTTTTCTGCATCTATTGATATGTTTATGTGGATTTTATCTTTCATTTTGTTTCGGTGGTGTATGACATTTATTGATTTGTGGATATTGTACCAACCTTGCATCCCCAGAATAAATCCCACTTGATCATGGTGTATGGTCTTCTTGATCCGGGTGTTCCTATGTAATACATCTATTACACATTCACAAATAATTCCTTTAACTGTGTCATTTCTACTGATGTGCCTGATCTCATCTCTTTTATTTGGGTCTTATTGATTTTATTCTTACTGTGAGGATACTTTGGGGTGTTGGCCCAACATATTGCCCATATAAATACTGTCTCAGAGAGGAATCCAAGATGGTGGCGCAGGTAAACACCTAAACTGCTGCCTCGCACAACAATTTCAAAACTGCAACTAAAGGACAAAACGTCTATCACCCAGAACCATGGGAAAGCTGACTAGGTGGAAGTTCTACAACTAGAAGGAAAGAGAAAAGAACATTGAGACGTGCACAAGCGCTGAAAAGCTGAGGTATGGAGGTGCATGATCTGGGCTGGCAGCAGGCGTTGCTTTTTTCAACCCAAAGGGGAGACAAGCCCCCGATTACTCTGAAATACAGTTTCTGGGGAGATGCGGGGGACCCAAACTCCTATGGGGAGAAGGTGGATTGTCTGCCACTGGGTTGGAAAGTGAGGGGGGCCTGCTTGCAGAGCTGCGCGCAGGAATAATTGTTTACTGCACTGGGGCACGGGACGCAGTAGGAGACACAGAGCCGGCTAACTAGCAGCCATTGCTGTTTGCCACGCCCTAGCCTAGTGACGCCCTGAGACCCTGCCCCACACAACCTACAAACCCACCCAAGCTCCAAGCAGCGGATTTAGCATAAGAAAGGCCTGCCCTATCGCAGCTTAACCTAACAAACTTGCAGCCCGGATCAGACAGCTCCAAAAACCTCCAAACCCCAAGCAAAGAGGAGAAAACTGTAGCTCTCGCTGTAGCTCCTGCTGAGTGGACTCAGACAATAGCTGACCTGCACCCCATTGGAGATCCAGAAGCCAGTATACCTAGTGGTCAGTGTGAGACACCAGATTTCAACTCCTCACATCCATAAGTGACACATTCAAGAGGCAGACTCAGCGAGCACCAAAGCCCCACTGAAACAAGTCCTGCACCATAAACGTGTCTCCAGCACAGCAGTTCTTCCATTATAGACACAGTGAGTCCTCACAGCCGATTGGCCTGGAGGTCAATTCCTCCCAGCGTACCAACAGCAATTAAGGCTTAACTACACCAAGACTTTGCACTCAGCCCACAAAGGAGTGTACCAAGAGCGTCCACATCAGGTGATTGGGGAGGCTGAGCTACTGCCCCCTATAGGTCACCTACCACACAAAGCCACTCCATCAACACAGGGAAGCAGCCAAAATGCGGAAACAAAGAAACATGGCATGAATGAAAGAAACGGAGGAAAGCAAACTACTGGATGACATAGAGTTCAGAACCACATTTATAAGATTACTCAAGAATCTTCTAAAAACCGCCGAGAAACTTGATGACACTTCTGAGGAGCTTAGTGAGACCTTCAAGGACCTTAATGAGAATGCCAAAAAAATGGAAAAGGACCAGTCAGAAATGAAGCATACACTGTCTAAAATAAAGAATATACAGAAACTCAACTGTAGATCAACGTACCCCAAGAATCAAACCAAGGATCTGAAATATGAGGAAACAAAAAACACCCAACCAGAAAAACAAAAAGAAAAAAGAATCCAAAAATATGAAGATAGTGTAAGGAGCCTCTGGGACAACTTTAAGCATACCAACATCCAAATTTTTGGGGTGCCAGAAGAAGAGAGAAAGCAAAATACTGAAAACCTATTAGAAGAAATAATGACAGAAAACTTTCCCTACCTGGTGAAAGAAATAGACTTACAAGTCCAGGAAGCACAGAGAACCCCAAACAAAAGGAATCCAAAGAGGACCACACCAAGACACTTCATAATTAAAATGCCAAGGGCAAAAGACAAAGAGAGAATCTTGAAAGCAGCAAGAGAAAAACAGTTAGTTACCTACAAGGGAGTACCCATACGACTGTCAGCTGATTTCTCGGCAGAAACTATGCAGGCCAGAAGGGAGTGGCAAGAAATATTCAAAGTGATGAACAGCAAGAACCTACAACCAAGATTACTCTACCCAGCAAAGCTATCATTCAGAGTTGAAGGTCAGATAAAGAGCTTCACAGACAAGAAAAAGCTAAAGGAGTTCATCGCCACGAAACCAGGATTACATGAAATGCTGAAGGGTATTCTTTAAGAAGAGGAAGACGAAGAAAAAGGTAAAGATAAAAATTATGAACAACAAAATGACATCAAATACATACCTACCAACAAGTGAATCTAAAAATCAAGTAAATAAAAAATCTGAAGAACAGAATGGACTGGTGAATATAATAGAATCAGGGACATAGAAAGGGAGTGGACTGACAATTCTCAGGGGGAAGCGGGTGTGAGTGGTGCGGGACGAGATTGGACAAAAATCTTACTCCTATGGATGAAGACAGTGGCAGCGGGTAAGGGCATGGGGTAGGGTGGGGTGGGGAATCAGGTGGAGGGGAGCTATAGGGGGAAAACAAAAAGAGGAACACCTGTAATCTGAACAATAAAGATTTATTTAAAAAAATAAAATAAAAAATAAATACTGTCTCATTAATTCCATAAATGAACATTAAGGAGTAGCTAGTGTTATTCTCATTTTGAAGCTGAAATTTGATACTAAGGCTTATCTAAACTTGTCTGAAATTACATAGCTGGTAAATTATAGAATTGTGATTCCATAATTTCAAAGTTCCTCCTCTTCCTACATAATACTAAAATGACTAGAAAAAAATCAAGCTTCCAAAAAAACATTTAAGTTGGGAATTTATTATTAAGTTTCCTGGTTATAACATCTTATGCCATGTGCAATAGGGGTTCAAACCTGACTGCATAACAAGTCACATTGTTGAGCTTTTAAAAACCACACATGCTTTTAATGTATTACTGCAAATTTGCTGGTATTTTGTTTAGGGTTTTTGCATCTATAAAGATGAAAGAGATTGCTTGTGATTTTCCTTTCTTATAATATCCTTGTCTGATTTGAGTATCATGGTTATGCTGATCTCATAAAACAAGTTAGAAAGTGTTCCCTTTTTCTTTTATTTATTTTTTTGACTTGTGTTTAGAAGATATCATCTGTACTATTTGTGCCATTTGTTCTTTACAGAATTTTTTTTGGCCTGATATATGGTCACTTTTTATGAATTATTCATGAATATTTAAAAGAAAGTGTATCCTCTTTTTAGAATGCCAAGTTTTATCTGTTTTTAATCATGCAATTTAGACCTTCTATGTCTTCAAGGCTTCTACTACAATTGTCTCTCCTTATCTGCAATTTAACTTTCTGAGGTTTTAGTTACCAGAGGACAACTGTGGTTCAAAACATTAAACTAAAAAGTCCAGAAATAAGCAATTCATAAATTTAAAATTTTTCGTCATTCTGAGTAGCACGATAAAATCTCTCACTGTCCTGCTTGGGACATCATCCTTTTGTCCAGCATATCTGTGCTGAATATATACCTTCCCATTAGGTAGTAGCAGTCTCAGTTATCACATGCACTGTCCCGCTATTGCAGTGCTTGTGTTCAAATAATCCTTAGAGCAATCTAATGCTAGTCACAATACGTACGTCATCCACCTCAGTTAATTTCATCACATAGGCATTGTATTATGTCACATCATCACAAGGACAAGGTGAGTAGAGTACAAAATTTTGAGATAGAGAGACCACAGTCACATAACTTTTATTACGGTATATTGTTCTAATTGTTCTGTTTTTGTTGTTGTTAATCCTCACCTGAGGATATTTTTCCCACTGATTTTTTAGAGAGAGTGGAAGCGAAGGGGCGAGACACAGAAAGAGAGAGACATCTATGTGAGAGACACACATCGATCGGTTGCCTCCTGCATACATCCCAACCCACCAGCTCCAGGGATCCAGTCTGCACCCCAGGTATGTGCCCTTGACTGGAATTGAACCTGAGACCCTTCAGTCTGCAGAACAATGCTCTGACCACTAAGAAAACTGGCTAGGGCTGTAATTGCTCTATGTTATTATTAGTTGTTATTGTTAATCTCTTACTGTGACTAATTTATCTATTAAGCTTTAGCATAGGTAACGTATGGATAAGGTCTAGTACTACCCACCGAGGGTCTTGGAACGTATCCCCCTTGAATACAGAAGGGACTACTGTGTTTCTATTTTCCCCTGTATGTACTGTGGTTTTATGTTTTCATTAATATTCATGTTGATGCTATGTAGTTTGATGCATAGATATTCATAACTTGGAAAATTCATTGTGGATTGCATTCTTGATCATTATAAATAACTATTCTTTGCCACCTTAACACTTATTTGTCCTGGTGTTAACCTTGCCTGATATTAAAATTACAACCCCTGATTTCTTGTGTACAATTGTGAAGATTTTTGAATTGTTTAGTATTAGGTCCCTTGTAAATAACCTTTAGTTGGATTTTACTTTATAATTCAATCTGAATTCTTTTAATAAATTAGTGTAGTCCAGCCCTGGCTGGTGTGGTTCAGTTGGTTGGGTTTTGTCCCGTGCACCGAAATGTTGCTGGTTCAGTTCCTGATCAGGGCATGTACCAGGGTTGCAGGCTCAGTCCATAGTAGGGGGCATACAGGAGGCAACCAATCAATGTTTTACCCTCACATCAATGATTCTCTCATTCCCTCTCTTCTTCTCTCTCTTAAAAAGAAAAGAAATCACTAAAAATATATGTTTTAAAAAATTAGTTTGGTCCTTATATACTTTTTAAATTGAATATATTTGGTATTGGTTCTTGCAGATTATTTTATATGATTACTTTTTTGTGATTTATAAGAATGTATATTTGGTTTTCCATTCACAAAACCCTTGGAATTGCACATGTCAAGAGTAAAAAAGGTATCTTTTGTTATGTTAATGAGGTGGCCTTTAGAAAGCACTTAAGGATGAGGGCTGATTGCCAGAACTAACCATGTGATTACAGAGTTGAAATTTTTAGTCCTACTTCCTACCTCCCCATCCCCACCCCTGACCTTTGGCCAAGGGAGATTATCTGGAGGGTGAATCAATTACCAATGGCCAATGATTTAGTTAATCATACCTGTGTAATGAAGTCTCCATAAAAACCCAAAATGAGGGTTCTGAGAACTTCTGGATTGATGAGCACATGAAGGTGCTGGGTTAGTGGCATGCCCAGAGAGGACATGTAAGCTCCACATACCTTGCCCTATGCATCTCTTCCATGTGGGTGTTCCTCAGTTCTATCCTTTTATAATAAACTGGTGATCTAGTAAGTAACATGTTTCTCTGAGTTCTATGAGCTGGTCTAGCAAATTAATTGAAGCCAAGGAGGGGGTTGTGGGAACCTCTGATTTATAGCCCAAAGGGCCGAAGGACAGGTAACAACCTCAAATTATAGTTGATATTCTGAGCTGGGGGTGGGAGGGGTTGTTGGAACTTCGGACCTATAGCCAGTTGATCAGAAGCATAGGTAAGAGCCTGGGCTTGCGGCGAGCATCTGAGTATGTGTGTGTCATAGTAATATATAGAAATGTTTTAAAATGTTTTAAAAATGCCTGATATATATGTGTATATATATATTAAGAAGGTTTTAAAATGTTTAAATTAACTTTCCTTGAAACTTAAAGATACATTCCCCACTACGCTGAAGCGTGTGTACCCCAGAGATAAGGATTTGAACTGACGCAGAGTGACTTGTGTCAAGATAAACACTTGCCTGAGTGACGTACTCCCCTTAGCCCCCTCGCCGTGTTTAAGATTAATATATGTGCATTGACATAAATCATTGATAGCCACCTGAGCTGCTACAGGTACGAACAAGCTTTAAATATGGACCCCTGCCAGCCAACAATGCTCCTCTTGTCGAGATATTACAAAGGCCCGTCCCTTTGTCGGTCTGACAAGCGATGCCGCTCCACCCTCCTTTTCCTGCCGGATGACAGAAGAACGGCCAGTAATCCCCAATTGAGACTCGACTGAGCTCTTGGGAGAAGAACACCGCCCCCCCCCCTGCACTCGGACCAGACCAGCCCAGCTGCCAGACCACAGAGGACAACACCACAGGGATCCCTAACTAAGCTAGTACCCGAAGCCGCTCAGGAATTTGTGTAAATAATAAAAAGCTGTGTAATTTGCAACTGCATATGTTTCATGTGGTATAATTTCTCCCGCAGTTAAATGAATTATTTTGTGTACGCTTAAAATTTAAACGAAAGCCTCTGGTCTTTGTTGGTCCTAAGCCTGCCACTCTGGTCTTGAGTGCGTAAGAGCAGTCTCTTCGCTAGCAACTACTTGAATGTCCCACACCTGCATGGTTAATGTTTATTTATCTCAAGGGACACCTTAAATAAACACCCCAGATCCTTTCCCGGATCTCCTTGGGACAATGTGTGTGTGTGTGTGTGTGTGTGTGTGTGTGTGTGTGTGTGTATGTTCGGGGGTCGTGGGGGAGAGATGCAGTGTCTTAGGAATGAATTTCTCTTAGGAATGAATTCTTCATCTGTGGAATCTGGTGCTATCTCTGGTAGATAGTGTCAGAATTAAGTTGAATTTTTGGACACCCTACTTGTGTCTGAGAATTGTTTGTTAGTGTCAGGGAAGCCCTCCTCTACCCTCAGGTTGGAATTGGGTCTAGGAACCTAATTTAGATGACTTACTTTATAGATTCTTTTATAAAATATTTTTGTTTTAGTGGGTGACTTTATAATTTACACATCTAATCTTCATTTCTTAGGCGTTATTTTATCTATACTATAATATTAACAAATAATGAAAGTAATATATTTGCTTTGCTTTCTCTTGCACTCTATATAGACCACTTTTTGCTATATATTTCTCATTCATCACCTGGTTGACTAGTTCATCTTCTAGTAGTTACTTCAAGGAAGGCTCACAGAAACAATATTTCTTGAATTCTTGCATATTAAAAATATCTCAGTGTGCCATTTAATTAATTAATTTATTTATATTTTTTAGTTTGTTAATCCTCACTCGAGAATATTTTTCATTGATTTTTTAAAAGTACATATATTTTTTTATTGATTTCAGAGAGGAAGGGAGAGGGAGAGAGAGACAGAAACATCAATGATGAAAGAGAACCACTGATCGGCTGCCTCTTGCATGCCCCCCTACTGAGGATGGAGCCTGCAACCGGGACATGTTCCCTTGACCGGAATCTAACCTGGGACCCTTCAGTCTACAGGCTGACACTCTATCCATTGAGCCAAACCGGCTAGGGCTCCACTGATTTCTACAGAGAGTGGAAGAGAGAGGGAAACACGTTGATTGGTTGCCTCTGCATGAGCCCCTACCAGGGCCCAGGCTGGGAGGAGCCTGCTAGCAAGCTATGTGCCCTTGACCAGAACCGAACCTGGCAACCTTTCAGTCAACAGGCCAATTCTCTATCCACTTAGCCCAGTGGTTGGCAAACTCATTAGTCAACAGAGCCAAGTATCAACAGTACAACGATTGAAATTTCTTTTGAGAGGCACATTTTTTAAACTTAAACTTCTTCTAACACCACTTCTTCAAAATAGACTCGCCCAGGTTATGGTATTTTGTGGAAGAGCCACACTTAAGGGGCCAAAGAGCCTCATGTGGCTTGCAAGCCGCAGTTTGCCAACCACTGACTCAGCCAAATCAGCTAGGGATCAGTGTGCCATTTTAAATAAACCATGGTTTGGCTGGGTATAAGGTGTGTGGGTGACACTTATTTTCCCTGATGACTTTTTAGGTATTGCTTCTTTCAATATGTGTTGCTACAAGGAATTCTACTAAGATAAGCCTGATTTTTTTCCCCTCCCTTGTAAGCAACATGATTATTTGCCTTGATTTCCAAAGGATTATTATTTTTAAACTAGAAGCCTGGTGCACAAAATTCATGTACGGGTAGGGTCCCTAGGCCTGGCTGGCAATCAGGGTTGATTGGGGCCTTCCAGTTGCCAGCAGGGGCCTCCCTTCCCTGGCTTCTGGCTGCCAGCTGGAACCTTCCTTCGTTCTGCGCTGCCCCCTGGTGGTCAGTGCATGTCATAGTGTGCAATCGAACTCCTGGTCCTGGTCAAACTCCCGAGGGGACAATTTGCATATTAGGCATATATATATCACAGCGGTTCTCAACCTTTGGGTCGCGACCCCTTTGGGGGTTGAACGACCCTTTCACAGGGGTTGCCTAAGACCATCGGAAGACACAGATATTTACATAACAATTCATAACTAGCAAAATTACAGTTTGAAGTAGCAACGAAAATAATTTTATGGCTGGGGGTCACCACAACATGAGGGATTGTATTAAAGGGTCACGGCATTAGAAAGGTTGAGAACCACTGATACAGAAGATTATTGATTGATTTGAGGGAGAGAGAAAATTGATTTGTTGTTTCACTTATTTATGCACTCATTGGTTGCTATTTGTATGTGCCCTGACCAAACTGAACTTGTAACATTGGTGTATTGGTACAACACTAACCAACCGAGCTGCCTGGCCAAGGCCCAAACAAATAATTATTTATCTTTGAAATCAAGCAAAAGCTTCTCAGTGTTGACCTTTTCATATTCACTTTTCCTTGGACATAGTATGATCTTTCAATATGTAGATTCAAACATTTTTATTTTTGGAGGATTCTATTGAATGGTACATTGAAATTGCTTTCTATTCTAATATTTTGGGCTGCTTCATATGGGAATCCATTGAGCAACATTGGATCTTTTTTGCCTGTCTTCCATATCTATCATTTTCTTTCTCCTTTTAAACTTGTTCATTTCATTTTACTTACTTTTCTCAATCCTGTCCTCTGTCTCGCACTGTTTCTGTCAGTGTATTTATTTCTTTGCGGTAATTCTGATTTTGCTTTTATTTTTCAATTGCTTTGTTTTATTTCACTTTTCTCCTAAGGTCTTCCAAGTTCATATTTTATTTATTTTTTCTAATATTTCTCTATTGCTTCCCTAACTTTTTCTTTACCTCTGCTTTATCCTGTTTTCTTATACAGGCAAGTACATTATTGAATTCTCCTTCAAATTTATTTAAAAATTTTTATTTATAGAAAAGTTGCAAGTACAATACAAAAAAGTTTATTCTTGCATTCCTACATTGACATATAATATTACTATCAGTTAATCCTTGGACCCCTATCCTAATTTTACCAATTGCCCTAATAGTGTCCTTTATAAGATATGAATTCAATTCAGGATCATATGCCACCTTTGGTTGTTATATCTTTTTAGTTTCCTTTAGTCTGAAACATTTTCTCAGGCTTTCTTTGACTTCATGACATTGACATGTTTAAAGATTACAGACCAATTATAGTAGGGTGTCTCTCAATTTGGTTTATGTAATGTGTTCTCATGTTTAGAATCCAAAAAAAAAAAAAAAAAGGAGAGAGAATCCACCTATGCATTGTTTTTTGCATGAATATCTCAGTAGAAATGCTGTTTTCTTTTCATTGCATTCTATCAAATGGTTCATGATTTTAATTTGCCCATGGCTGATGATATTAACTTTGCTCATTTTATTAAGGTGGTATACCCAAAGATTCTCCACTATAAAGTTACTCTTTTTCTCTGTGTAATTAAGAAATAGTTTGTGGGGTAGGTGGTGCTTTACATTATGTAACTACTCATTCTTTGTCATACTTTTAATTGATTTATTAGTTAATTTTTCTCAGTGTGGTCTTGTGATTTCCTATTATATTTAACAGGAGTCCCGGTGCATGACATTTATGCACTGGGGCGGCGGGGAGGGGCCTCCCTCAGGTCGGCCTGTGCCCTCTCGCAGTTCGGGACCCCTCAGCGGACATCCCCCAAGGGGTCCTTAGCACTGCTGCGCTCGCCAGCCATGAGCTCAGCTTCTGGCTGAGTGGCACTCCTCCTGTGGGAGCACGCTGACCACCAGGGGGCAGCTCCTGCGTTGAGTGCCTGCCCCCTGGTGGTCAGTACGTGTCATGGTGATCAGTTGTTCTGCTGTTCGGTTGATTTGCATATTAGGGTTTTATTATATAGGAGAGGTTATAATCTGTTACTATTACTGTGTTGTTGTTTTTTATGCTCAAAATGCCTTTGATTTGGCCAGTAGGTCTCTTCCTACTGGCTTCTGTGTCCTTTGATGTGTTCCATCATTCTTGGAATGCTTATTCTGGCACAGTAACATTTACCAGCTTTATTTTGTACTTTTCATGTCCCAGACCTAAATTAAGTCATTTCCTTAAGGAGCCATCGTTCCTTGTAGTGGAGAATGGCATTTAGAAACCAAGATTTGGGTGCTAGATATGCTCTTTGCTATCATATATCACTGTTTTCAAGCTCTTTCAGTAGACAGAGCTCTGGCATTTATGTGAACACACATACTAGTACAGATATTTAGATCTATATTTATTTATATGTTTATCTATCTTAACATTGAAAACCATGAGTTTACACTGATCTGTTCAATTTTATGCAACACCACACAAGCTTCATTCTGTTTTTTTCTTTTTCCATATTTGTACCTCCCTTTTCCAACAGTGAAAAACAGCAATCTCATCACCCTTGATATAGTTACTTATTTTATCAATTGCCCTGTATGCACCAACCTCCCATCTCTGTACTCTTTCCTTATCTGAGCAAATGCTGTCTCCAGTCTACTCAGGTTCCTACACCCCATACTGGCCCTTCCCTGAGATTTTCCTCCTCATCGTCCTCAGTCTCCCTTACCTCACTACATTTCTTCTTGCACTCCCACATTTCCAAAAATGTGAAACACTAGAAGACCTATATACATTCCTGGGTTGGGTCCCCTTGTTCACTGTGGCCCTGCCACAATATTGACTTTTAATTATGGTCTCCACCCACTCTGGGACTCCTTCAGCCTGAACACACACTCTCTCTCCCTTGCCTCACTGTTAAGACTACCCAAAACTTTCAAGTACAGCTCATATGACACTTTGGGGGGCAATCTTCCCTTGCTTTCAAGCTGGACTAGGTTTCCCTGTTGCATAATTCATGGTATCCTTACCTTTTTCTTCATATCCCTCATCATAATTATGGTTGTGCTGCACGCAGTTAGACAGATATGAGCAGAGCAAGGACAAGGGGCAAGGTGTGGAAGGTCACCAGGATGGAAAGCCCCAGGAGCCTAGCAAAACACAATCAATTGTAGGATGGGATCTAGCCCCCAGGGTGACTTTTCCTCCCATAGCATTTCACTGGTCATGCAGTTTGGACCAGGACCCCCTTACCTTTCCTCCCTAGAGATAAGGTCTGTGCCTCAGTTGTATTTCAGCTCCAGGCCCAGATAAGCAACAAACCCAGCTACAGCTGACATCAGGACCAGCTGCATTGAATAATGACCCCTGCGCTGGTGCTCGCCAATCAATCAGTGGAGACTACAACCCTGAATGGACACACCTGCAAAGCTACTGAATTATCTATTGAGATCTTTTCCTAGGACCTCCCCTGAAATGCCCACCCTGAAAACCCTTAATGGAGGACCCAGTGCGGTCTCCCTCCCGGGTACATGCCTGTGCTTTTCCCTCCCCCCTTACTCCCCAGGTGCATTACCATTACCTTCCTCACTCCCAAGCTCCAAGGGCCCTTCCTTTACCTCTGTAACTTGTTTTCTAAGCCCGTTTCTTCTAGCAACTACTTCTTCTACCTCTGTGATTTACCAAATAAATGTTCTCTTACAGCTTGGGTCTTAGCTCTGAATTCTTTCCTAGCCTGAACTCAAGTACCAAGGTTGCTAGTCATGCGGTTTGGACCAGGACCTCCTGACCTTTCCTCCCTAGAGATAAGATAATTGAATTTCTGTTATCTATCCCCCTGAGTGAGGTGATTTAAGCTATTTCCCCTCTAGTTGGGGAGAAGTGCAAACCATTATAGGTGGCTGCAAACTGCTGTTTAATTGTCTTAGTTTCCCTATTCTGCTTGTCCTGGAATTTTCCTAGCTTCTTACTATTCTGTGACATTATTACTAGTAGTTCCTTAGGGAAGTTCATACATCTTATCCACTGCCTATAGTTTAACTGTCATTGGTAACATTATTTCCAAGGTCTGCAAGAAATCTCATGGTTGTTTTTTGGTTTGTTTTTGTTTCTTTTGTTGAATGGAGAAATCTGGAAATCAAGATTTCTTGTTAGTACACTGCATAATCCAGACCTGAAGTAACCCAGTGTCTATGATAACATGTTCCCTGGGCTAAAGTCTTCCTTCTTCTAGATTAGTGACCCCAGAGGATATGCATCCCGTAAATTAATTTATAAATTCCAAATAAGTTTTCATAGCAGAAATGTATTGACAACTTGTTGAAGTTGTTGTGGACGAAAGGAGCCACATGCTAACCTGACAAGCTCAGGGGAGGCCTTGCATGGTGGTCTTGCAAACTCAGAGACCTAAAGTAACCAAAAAGGATGGTCTGAAATTCAACTTTAACTAAAAGCAGTTATAGTGGGTAGTTACATCCTAGGCTGGTATCTTCACTGACAAGGTCAATGTTTACCTTAACAGCCTATCTGTCGTTTTGCATCTATAATAACATAGCCTTTGTAACTTCCCTTTTTCTGGACCCTTTGGGGCACAACCTACTGTGCTGGGTGTCAGGACAGATACCACAAATTCCTTCATTATCATGTTAATTGTTCCTGTACCCACCTAAGTATGTGTCTATCATTTTTACTTTTTATCCAATCCCAAGGGTTTCCCCCACGCTTTGCTTTCTCCTGCCTCTCTAGTCTATCACCAATGGATTTCATGTAACCCACCTACGTCCCTTTCCTTTGATTGCAATGTATAAATACAGATGTAACCCGCCATTCTCTGGAGTATTATCTCAGTTCATTGAGGTCCTGCTTCATTGATAGTTTGGCTCAAATAAACTCACAAAAATTCTTTACAGGTTTCAGTGTTTTTTTACATTAACATTGTATTCTGTGGAGACAGTGCCTCATAGTGCTGTGCTGCTTGGGAAACTCAGGCAGCAATCCAGAGAAGCTGTGCCAAGCAGGCCACCAGCACAGGCAAAGCCAGCATTTTATCCCTTATTCAGTAAAATGCCTAGTGTTCCTCACCACTGTGAATGCTAGTCTCTGTTAGGAAATTATGTAGAAATGTCACAACAAATTGTTTAAATACGATAGTAACAACTTACAATTTTTATATTAAAAATGTCAGTTTTTCAAGAAACCTAACAACTTGCCCTTTGAGGTTCTAGAGTTTGATCCACATTCATCAAATTTTGATGAATTTTTGAGCTCCTATACTGTACAGAACATTTTACCAGGTTCTATTTAAGAAATGAGGCTTCCTGTCAGTGGGCTTCCAATGCATTGGGGAAGGATTGAAAGTGTTAACGTAAAAAAACCATTGAAACCTGCAAAGAATTTTTGTGAGTTTATTTGAGCTAAACTGTGGACTTAATGCTAGGAAGCAGAACCTCAACGAATTGAGATAATGCTCCAGATAAGGGCGGGTTATATCTGTATTTATACATTGCAATCAAAGGAGGGCCATAGGTGGGTCACATGAAATTCACTGGTGATAGATTAAGGAGGTGGGATAAAGCAAAGCAGGCGGGGGCGGGGGGGGGGGGGGCCGCGGAAACCCTGGGTTTGGATAAAAAGTAAAATGATGGACACATACTTAGGTGGGTGCAGGAACAATTAACATGATAATGAAGGAATTCGTGGTATCTGTCCTGACACCCAGCACAGTAGGTTGTGCCCAGGGGCTCCAGAAAAAGGGAAGTTGCAAGTTACCCAGACATTTCAAGGATATGTTATCATAGATGCAAAAAGACAGATAGGCTCAGTTAAGGTAAAGGTTGACCTTGTCAGTGAAGATACTGGCCTAAGATGTAACTACCTACCATAACTGCGTTTAGTTAAAATTTAATTTCAGACCATCCTTTGTGGTTAGGCCTCTGAGTTTGCAAGACTGCCATGCAGGCCTCCCCTGAGCTTGTCAGGTCAGCAAGTGGCCCCTTTCGTCCACAAAAGCACAGGCTGTGTCCATATGTGGGCATGCAGTAAGTGCCAAACAGAGGCATCTTGAAGGGCTGGAGGAAGGTCTCCGGGAGGAGGTAAGAGGCCCTGACAGAGTGTCTGGAAAAGAGGCTATAGGGAATGAAATCCTGCGCGCTGTTCTGGAAGGTGGGAGTTAGGCCTATCCATTGGGCAGCTCTCTCCAGTTAGAAGAAAACTTCACTGTTTCTAAGAGGAGAGGCTTGAAGGGATAATTCAGGCAGAAATCCTGCTTCTGTCATAAGAAGCAGAGCCAGTGAGGAGAAAGGCTCACAGACTCCATTTCACAGCTGTTTCTTCTTTTTGGTAATGTTTATGAGTTGGAGTGAAACAGAGGACATATGCTAGGGAGCAAGATCTCACATGCTCTCCATTTCATAGCTTCTCTACACTACACTAATGTACCCGTTCACTCATTCACTCCTTGTGCCAGGTGCTTTGCTGGATGCTGGAGACACCAGGCCAACATCAGGGAGGCTCCTGTTCTTCAGCTTCAGCATTCCCAGCGCTAACAAAACAGACCCACAGGCCTCTCCTCAGACCTAGACTTCACAGCTATCAGCGTCTCAGTGCTGATCCCAAGAACCTGCCTCACATGGCGCATCCCCGTTCTTCTGCAGCTCAAGTTTGAGAACACTGGTCTGGTGTCTGTTGCCTGTGCCAGCTGCTTTCCAGGCAGCAATGTTTGATTGGATGTGAGGCTGACAGAAAGGTGTGCAGCAGATGGAGGCTGCGAACCTGCTACCTCTCCCAGAGACCTCATCCGTCCTTAGGGGCTCTAGCAAGGGGGAAGCGGAGCTGGGCGTGGGGGTGGGCCTGGCCCCTCCCACTAGCCCCGCCCAGGCTGTTGGGACGAGGAAGCCCCGCCCCCCGCCGGGCTCGCCCCGCCTCGCCCAAGTCCAAGCCCGGCCTCCAGCCTCCTACCCCCGACCCTCGGCCCGGCAGCCGCCAGAACCCCCAAGCGTCTTGCGGACTGCAGCTTCCACCCCGGAGGGAAGAGCGACATGGCGGCGGCCAAGCCCGAGAACCTGTCTCTGGTGGTGCACGGACCCGGGGACCTGCGCCTGGTAAAGCGGGAAGGGGAGTGGGGAGCCGAGCCCGACCCTGCCCTCTGGCCTTGGAGCCCAGATGGACCAGCTCGCCAATTCCAGCGCGGCCGGGCCCTGCTCCTTACAGGTCCCGGCCACTCAGATCCTAGTTCGTTACCATGTTGTGGGGGGGGGGGGGGGGGGGGAAGTAGGCGGTTGACATGTGATGTGAAGAGCCGGGTTGGTGTCGCGCGTCTCCCGGAACAGAGCCCAAGGCTGGCACGTGGCTGGAGCCCGGGAAGGTTGCGAGATGACTGTTTAGTACACCTCTGTCATTGCACGTACACCTCTGTCATTGCACTTTACAGAAGAGATACCAGGGAGGCTGCCTGACTTAGCACGTGCCCTAAATTTCTCTGGGCAGACAGTGCAGGGCAGAAAGGGGGGCCAGAGGGACATTTAAAAGCCGTAGAACTCGTATTTAATGCCCCTTGCTTGGAGCTGATAAAGCCTCCTTTGCCAGGATTATTCTGATCAGGAGAGGGCCCAGCTCTTAATTAGGTACTCAGCTCCTTCCTGCTTTCCTTCCAGCACAGCCTGCATCCCCAGGACTCCTGGTGTTCCCTGTGCCTCTACCAGACTCCTGGGTCTTGAAAGCCTCTGTCTATAAAGCTCCTTTCTTCCTTACCTCCCTTAGTCCACATCTGGTTCACTTTCCAGCCTTTTCCCTTTCTGACCCTGCTCCCTGTACCTTTAAAAGCATTATGTACTAGTATATTTCTCCTCCACCCAGACCCTGCCTCTGCTCCCTGGCTCCTGAGGCCAAAGTTTAGGAGTTTAGGGAGCTGCAAAGTCAGCTTTGGGAGTGTGCCAGGGCTCCCTTGACAAAGTCCATCTCAGATGGGCTTAGGATGGCAGTGGGAAAGTGGGACGGGTGCCAGCCATCTCTTTCGCTCCCTAACACATCCTTCCCCCTCAAAGAGAACATGCATCACCAAGAGATTGGAGAGACCCAACAGGTTACTCAGCTGGGTGCCCAGAGAGGAGGACACTGCCCCTAATGTAACCATCTATCTGCTCTAGGGAGCTAGACAGATGTGGTAACAATTCAGCAGTGTGAGTTTTTAATGGCGGTCAGAGTAAAGGCCCCACAGGCAAGGGCCTTTGGCCCAGGAAGGAGGTCCCAGAGATGGATGCTGCTTGAGCTGATTGTTGAACGTGTTGATGTAAGAAACATCCGAAAAAACATATGCCAGGGAACAAGAAATGAGATTTTGTGCTCTCTTGAGGTTGGTCTGCTTTAGGAGAGGTCCGAAAGGGGTGGTTATATATTAGAAGAAGGGATCTGAAAGAATGTTTTTCGAAGGTGTGTTAACCTACATGCAGAGAAAGAATGGCCAGGGCTTACTTAAGGCAAAGATAAGCCTTTTACTAAAGAAGTTACAGTCCTGGCTGGTGTGGCTCAGTTGTTTGAGTGTAGTCCCATGCACCAAAGGCCCCCGGTTCGATTTGGGGCACATGCCCGGGTTGTGGGCTCCATCCCTGGTGGGGGTGTGCAAGAGGCAGCCTGATGTTTCTTACATCAGTGTTTCTCCTCTCGCTGAAATCAACAAAAACATATTTAAAAAAGAGTTATATACCTGCGGTGTGACTATTCACCATGACTTTCCCACTTAGGAATTTAGGATCACTTCACCCTGTGAAGTTACTTTCCGTAGAAGTCCTTTTTCATTTACAATTTCCCCTTTGGGTCATATATCAATGACCAAACTTGTTCTGATAGTGTGGTCAGTCTCCCAGAGCTGGGAAGGCTTGTTCCTAGGAAGTCTCGGTATCTACGTTATCTTGACCACTGGGGATGGGGCAATACCATAACCATGGGGTATGAGTTGGAGTGGAATTTTCCCAAAAAGGGAAAGGCAGGTCAATGGAAAGCAATCAGGTCTTATGGCCTTCATTGTGAAAAAAAAGCACTCTAGATTATTGCTATCCTCTGAACCATTATGACCCAAGGTTTGCCTTCTGTCTCATTTTTCTGTATTTGACATCTAGTATCACATTTACATATGCCATGAAAAGAATATTAAGTTATTTTACACATGTTCAGTAATCATAAGCAGTGGGACTATATAGAAAAATCCAAAGAACAAGTATAGGTATTTGTATGAATAACATCATTAGCAAACAGGTAAAGACAATCAAATAATTCAGAGTTCAATGCCAATCCGTAGTTATACAGGCTTAGTCGATGTCTTGGGACAGCTGCCTACCTCTGATGTCAGCAGCTTCTCATTCTGGAGGAGTCTTTGATGTCCCCTATTAATGCCGGTGTGTGTTTCTCGGCATCTAGAAGGGGTTCAGGAATCTGGAGAAGGTGCTGTGTGTAAATTAATCAAGAGTCCAGAGACGAAACATAACTTTGGAAGACATTTTTAGGGCCAGAGGAACTTGGCTAAAGAAACCAAGTTCTCCCTTGTCTCAGGACCCCTTGTTTTTTGTTAACACAAATTGTCCTAAGGCAAGATAGATATGCACATCAAAGGCCAGGGTTTTAGTATACAGAATCCACTGTCAGATTGGAGGAACTACCTCTGGCTGTTCAGGTGTTTGGCCAGGAGGAGGCAATAACATGTAGATTGAAATGCCTTCAGCTGTCTGGCAGCAGACAATCATTTATGCATCCTTTATTCTTTTTTTAAAAATCATTTAACCTCTAGAAATATTTCATAGACATCGAAGTCAGTTATTAATATGAAGTTATTTTTGTAAAACCCAGATAAAATAAAGATGTGTCTGTTTTACTTAAATCAAGAAAGTTAGGCTGACTTTTATTTTTTTATTTATTTTTAAAAGTATATATTTTATTGATTTTTTACAGAGAGGAAGGGAGAGGGATAGAGAGTTAGAAACATCGATGGGAGAGAAACATTGATCAGCTGCCTCCTGCACACCTCCTACTGGGGATGTGCCCGCAACCAAGGTACATGCCCTTGATTGGAATCGAACCTGGGAGCCTTGAGTCCACAGGCTGACGCTCTATCTACTGAGCCAAACCAGTTAGGGCAGGCTGACTTTTATTTACTAAGGATTAATCTCAGATCACATGAACTTCAAAGCATGCGTTAGTTTCTATATTTATGAGAATTTTAGAATACTCCTCACAATGCTTCACAAACTATTATTTTTCCCCAATATGTTTTTTAAATTGTGGATGAAACATTTATTTAATTGTGCCTCATGCATGAAAAGCTCTGGCCACTAACAAAGGTATCAACTAGGATGAACTAAGGACTATATATCTGCTTTGCCCCTGATTGACATAAGAGCAATACCACCAGTCGGGTATTTCCTTGCCCATTGCCAAGGGGTCCTAATATGATTTTATTGATTTCAGAGAGAGGGAAAGAGATAGAAACATCAGTGATGTGAGAGAATCATTGATCGGATGCCTCCTAAATGCCCCCCACTGGGGATCAAGCCAGAAACCTGGGCATGTGCCCTGACCAGGAATCAAACCATGACCTGGTTCATGGGTCGATGCTCAACCACTGAGCCATACTGGCTGGGTGCTTCACAAACTTTCTGAGATGGACCAATTTATTTATATTGCTACCTTTGGATGTTACATTAATGTCAACATGCTGTAAACATTTCTAAAGCTCCTCTTACTTTATGTCCATATTGCATCACATATCAGTAAAAGTTCATGGACCATACTGATTACACTTTTATCTCCCTTATTCCTGATAGCCAGATCTACCAGATTTTAGGCATGAGCATCTGGATAGGGAGAACAAGGAACAACACAATCCTCATGTCCAGGGAGCTGAATACCATGGAGAGTTATCTATAGAATTTACATATATCTCTCCAGGTATTGATGCACGCCTGAATGTTTTATAATTAGCTGTATATGAAGAGAACAAGTTAAAGGGAAAATAATTTTAGGATTATGGGTTGATCTTAATTATAAAGAGCAGAGACAGTTATGTGTCAGGATCAAGTTTAAACATTAATGATTTCCATGAAGATTTGAGTTATTTCTGTCTTTTGAATTTTGTCATACTATCAGCTTTCTTAACATTTGTGATTCATTGTGGTTTTATTTCTCATTCTAAATAATCATTTTTGTACCCAAAAGAAAAAATAATTGTCTAGTAAGTTCATGTATGGTTATGTTCACACGTTTTGAATTAGGAGGAAATTATTTTTCAAGCTTATTTATTTATCACAGTTGAGAATTAAATAATCCTTTACCCATCCTGCATGGATTCAGTTCTAGGTGCTGGGGAAGCTCAGAGAGGAAGGGGTCACTTTCCCAGCTAGTGAGGATAGAGAAGCCTTCTTGCAGGTTTTTGTTTCATTCCGAGTTCATGATTCATGCCTATTGGACAGCCTACCTGGATGTCCCCAAACACCACAATCCCAACACGTCGAAACCTAAATCTCCTCCAGTTCCCACAGGAATTAGGAAGTCATCCCAAATGCTTCTTTCCCCTCATTTCCCACCTCATGTGGGATCTTGAAGGAGAAGGATCAACCAGCGGTGAATGGTTCCTGGGAGGTAAGCAAATGAGCACAGAGTGAGTTGAGAATTCAGGAGGCTTGGAGCACTGACAGCCTGGGCTGGAGACTGGCTGAGTGGACTTTGGGAGAGTGTCTGACCCTTCTACTTTGATCCCATTTGCCAGGACCAATGCCAAGAACAAAGCCTCTTGTGACAAAATGGCCAACTGGGAAACCTTTGGATTTTCCTCCCACCCTCAAAACACCTGGTAGGCATTCTAAGGGAGGAAAATTGACAGGGCAGGGGAGCAAAATAAGGCCTCCTGCTCTGCTTTTTCCCTAAGTGTGCAGGACAGCCAGCCAGCTGGTTGACAGGAGACCTGGCAGGCAGGAAAAGGTGGGCTTTGAGGACCTGGGGCATGGATGACCACCTTCCAGCTGTGCCTGCTGTCCCTTACTCTGAGGCAGGGGGTGTGGCTTTACATCTTAGTTACAATTGATAGAATGAAGCCTAAAACATTGCTGGCATCTTACCTAATATTTTTCCATCTCCCAGCCTTTAAAGTGCGGGAGCCAGATGCGGCGGGGGCCAGATATGGCGGGGATCTCCCTTTTCCGCGTCCAGCACGGAAAGAGATGAACGAACTGGTTCTAAGTGGAGGCGGCCAGGGATTGAGAAATAAAAGAATGAAAGAAAGAAAGAAGACGCACAGATTTAAAAAGCTGGGAGCTGGGTGGAACTGCTGCCACCTCTGATGGAGAGGCAGGGACCCAGAGCCCATGCAGCAAGTTTATTTTATACCTCCAAATACCAAGGGGTTTCACCAGAACTTAGGATCAAAGGAGCTTATTTGCATTCTTGAGTAGGCCCCAGCATTCCTGGTGCTAGACTGGTTTTACATATCAAAGCCCGCTCCCCTGCACCTGGACAAAGGGAATAAGTCAGTACTGTTAACACTTCCGCCCTCTTGGGGAACGTGTATCCAAGACGCGGCTCTGCCTGTCGCCTCGGACTCAGCTGACCATAACTTAAAGAAATGCCCATGTGCCTTCCCAGGGGGCCCTCTACATAAAGGAGCAGTCAAGTTCCTTGGTAGTGACATGGAAACAAGGGAAATACAGTCCAACTAGGCGTGGCTCAGTGTGTGTAGACCTGTGATCCAGGAGATCGTGGTTCAATTTCTGGTCAAGGCACATGCCCTGGTTGGGGCTCGATCCCCAGTGGGGGCCATCTCTGATCAATGATTCCTTCTCATTGATGTTTCTATCTCTTTCCCTCTCCCTCTCTGAAATCAATAAAAATATTTTTTAAAAGGAAAAAAACAAGGGAAATACAACTTTCCTCAAATAATAAAATCTTTACCCTTTCAAAAGGACAAGGTTGTCCAGAGCTGGTTCAACCATACTGGGAGCTAATTATAGAAAAAGAACTTTGGTTTTCTTTCTTTTGTAATAAGCTATCTTATTTACTCTGAGTTGGGCACTCTCTTTTATGATTATCTTCATTAAACAGAGGACGAAATTGAGAGCACAAAGAGGTTATGTAATTACCCTGAGGTCACAGCTGGTGGCAGGGAGCCTGGGTGTGTACATGGACAGGCGATTCGAGGGTCTTCACTGCACTTCTCAGGTTGGCTGGAGGAGGGAAAAGGCATCTTCCTCCGATTTCTTCTCATGTTGAGGCCAGTGCTACAACCCATGCAAAATACTGTACTGAGGGTGTGAACTCAGATGTGCAGGTGGAAGTAGAGGAAAGGGGACCATTAAGATATAGTTAGAAACAATAATTAGGCTAATTTGAGAAAATATATAGGAAAGGCAAGATAACATTTAGAATGCTAGAGGCCCCTGAGATGGTTCCATGTTCCCACAGTATTTCCATGATTTATTCAGGTGGTGGTGGTGCTGGTGCGTGGGTGGGTAAATGGGAAGAAGACCTCAAGGGGATAAAAGGGAGAATATGTATGTGAACTATTTATGACTGAAAGTGAAAAAAAACTGGAAAACTGACATAACTACAATAAAGAACAGTTAGTTACTCAGCTCATCTCCTTGTTACTATCACTCACAGATAAGAAATTGGGTTTAGGAAACCTTGACTGTGCCTGATTGGGCCGTGGGAATAGGAGTGAAAGTTCCAGATATCAGAGGAGCTAAGGAACTTTGATAAATGAGAAACAGGATAAATGAAAGAATATCACCATCATCAAAACCTGAGAAAGAAAAGGAGATTGAGTAAACAGGATTGTAGCAACATCACCAACAAAAAGCAAGGAACCATGAACAAAAAGCAAGGTTTTGTTAGTAACCATGCTGTGGTAACTTTCCAATACACTGTGAGCTTCGCAGCTGGGTTTGGGATGATACTTACCAACTTAAGGGCTGATCTTTAGCCTGGTCTTGTGCTCAGGTGGCATGTCTCCTGCTGAGAGGGGCATCAGGAGCCAAGCTGAGTTGTAAGGGTGATGAGAGTCAGCAAGAAAAAGGGCATAAAAGGAAAGTTGGTTTATGGGGAAAGGTATTTAAATTCTCCATAAAGCCCAACTGACGTGGTTCAGCGGTTGAGCATCAACTTATGAATCAGGAGGTCATGGTTTGATTCCCCGTCAGGGCACATGCCAGGGTTGCAGGCTCAATTCCCAGTGTGGGACGTGCAAGAGGCAGCCAATCAATGATTCTTTCTCATCATTGATGTTTGTATCTCCCTTCATTTCTGAAATCAAGAAAAATATATTTAAAAATAATAATCGCCTCATCTCCAGAAAGTGTGTTCTGCTGCTAAGGGAAAACCAGGCTATTGGCGCGGCACCCCCTAGTGTCTGGGAAGGTCACTGCAGCCTTGCTCCTGTGGGAAGGTCAAAGCTGGTCTATAGTAGTAAATATTTACAGTAGCAATGTCTAGTGACACCCAGGGCCTGCTCGGTGTGCCCAACAGTTGCTGTGAGCTGGAATTTTAAACCCCCCCCCCCCCCCCACACACACACACACTCAAATGGGTGTTCAGGTCTAGCCTGGCTGGAAGCAAGCTACAAAGAGTATGGCTGAGGAATTTTCTCTGTGCCTGAAAAGTTGCCTAAGAGTGCCTTTAGGGGGCAGAATGGGGTGCATTTCCATGTTTGAAATAAAGGCCTGTTTTAACCTACAGTTTAAAATTTCACCCACTGTCACAGAAACAACTGTACAGCAGTCCCTGGTGTTGTATAATGTCAGGTGTGGGACCAGCAACTCCTTTGAAAAAGATTTTGGTGATAGCTATCCTGAGTTGCCCATTTCTAAATGGAGTCTATTCCCTTCTCTCCCTCCTTCCTATCTGTCTTCCTTCCTTGCAGGTGTAGCCAGTTTAAATTATTAGATGAAAAACTACCTCGAGCCCCTCTGCCCACATCTCAGGCTGCTTTGGAAGCAGCTCCACCATTTACAGCCTTAGTGTTCCATGCATGGGCAGTTTGCTAAATCTCACCCTTCTCAGTCTCATCATATGGAAGGATATTATCTCATCATATTAAGAGATAATAACAGAAGGTACCATGTAGGCTGTTGTGAGGGTTAAATGAGGTAATACATGTATAGCACTTAGCACAGAACCTGATACAAAGCAGTTGGTCAGCATTAGCATGATCACTTTGGGCTTTGTTTCACTGGAGGCAAGGAGTTCAAATTAGCATTGAGCTACTTCAATAGAAAGGGCTGGTAATCTGAGATGAGTGAGAACCTCGGACCTTCCATGGAAACACTGTTATGGAGAATAGATATTTAACCAGTATAAGAAACCAGGTTTGGGGCAGAACACTACCGGGTTCCGAAGAGATTGAAGGCATGGTCTTTGGCATTAAGGTCATTATCTTGTTAGCTAAATAGCCCCATGTTGTGTCTTGCTACCTATAAAAGCATCTTGGGGAAGCTTTCAGCAGGAAAGTTTTGAGTAGTGTCCCTCCCAGAGTGCTCTGTGTGTGGCCCGGCTCCGATCTCATCACCCAATAGATAGCTCCTTGCATCACCACCCCTAAAGGGGAAAAGGCATATTTCCCCTTGGGGGTGCAGTGGGATGCTTTGAAGCAGGCTTGGGAATCAGACACACCTGGGGTTAGCCCTGATCTATCCACTCCGGCAAGTTATTGAACTTCCCAGCCTCAGCATCTGCAAATTATGGGCTTTGGGGAGGACTATGTGCCATGATGTGTGTAAAGCCCAGAACACTGTCTGGCACATAATAGGTGCTGTGAACATTTCATATCCTTTCTTCCTTTTTTAGGCTGCATTCAAAGAATCCTATATAATAAAGAGCTAATATGCTAATAACTACACGGATGGTAGAACAACCTTCCAGAACGACCAGTGGGTGGGGGACGGGGCCGCGGAGGCCTACCCTTGCACGAATTTCATGTATCGGGCCTCCAGTTAATAAAATAACCACTTGGATTTGCCCACTCGCTGTCCTTCCTCATCACCAGGAATTTCCTAGCCAGTTGACATTGAGGGAAAATAGTAATAATAGCTGTATCCTAGCTGGGCAGCTCAGTTGGATGGAGCATCGTCCCAATCTGCCAAGTTTGTGGGTTTGATCTCCAGTCAGGGCACATACAAGGATCAACCAATAAAAGCATAAATAAATGGGACAACAAATCAATTTTTCTCTTTTTCCCTTTCTCTAAAATAAATAAATAATAGCTGTGAACACTGAAATAATCAGATTGCTTTTTGAATCTGTGAATAGGTCCCATGTATTCCCAGAGGACCTCTAAAACTCCACATAAGGTGTTTTGAAAGAGAGGGCCAAGTGTTGGTCTGTGCCCTGGTATACAGGGAAAAGAGCAGCTGCACACTTTTTCAGCCCTTGGAGCTGCTCTCATGTAGCTGCTAGAAACACCCTCAAACTTTCCCTGCCCAAGTTTGCCAGACCAAACAAATCTGTATCTAACAGTGTGTTTCCAGGAGAGAAGGATGTGATAAGGAGTGTAAATCTAGGTGGCAGCCCAAACATCCTTTCACCTGGGGACACACACAGCATACTTTTCTTTGAGTCCTAGGCAAAGTGCATCGTTGAGTGATGTGAGTGCAGCGCTTTTCAGTGTAGCCCCTCTGGCAGCCACCCAGCAGCAGTATGGCCTGAGCCTGTGTTAACTCTAAAAAGAAACATTTGAATGAAACGCCACTTTAATTTTTTTTTAAATGAAAATGTTCATAAAGTAAATTTATTATGCATGCTAAATGATTTTTCTGTTTATATTTTCTTTAGGAGAACTATCCTATTCCTGAACCAGGCCCAAATGGTAAGTCCTTGGGATATTCAACATATTTTCTTATTTCTCCTGGAGACACATGGGCACTGCTCCCTCATCTTCTTCTGATACAGTTTATACTTTTACCTCTATTTAAAGCTATGCTTTTGTTAGGCTCCACCTCATCCACTGTCCATAGCATGACTGGATACACTCCACTTGGATGCAATAAAACAGTCAGTGGTAGAATGAGAAGAGTTACCATATCAGACTACTGACTTGTCCCAAAGAGTTTTGGGCGTAACACATCTTATGGACCAAAAGTAGAATTGTTCTTTTGTCTTTGGGATACTCTACCCACTATAAGCCACTATTTGGGTGGCTGAGTCCAAATTTTGAAAAGGAGTGAGACTGCAGAACTTGATGTTTCAGTCAGAAAAGGGTGTATCATGCCAGGAAGACCAGGATCTGTCCAGTGGGGATGGGAGGGGCTGCATGGAACCCTGCCCTAGTGCCCTAATCATCCAGGTGCCGAAAGTGGGTGTGCACACTGGGGCAGGGTTCCACCACCTTTGTTCCACTCTAGCCTCTCACTGTGCAAGCCTGTGGCTGAGATGACACACGTGTTTCCTGGGTGGTATCTACCTGGGCAAGTCATGCCACCCTATTGACTAAGGCAGATCCCTGCTGACAGTTTTCCAATCCCTCGCATCCCTGGAGTTTCCACTTCGTGATCTGCAAGTAAGGCTGAGAGCAAGGTGCAGGGTGTCTACAGGTAGCTTATCTCACATCCAGCCAGTCAGGTCCCCTTTCTGTCCTTGATGAGTTGGGATATGCTGTCCCACCTTACCCCACAACTGTAGCTTCTGGGTGAACATCAGATTGAAGGAAGCTTTCCTGGAGTTCCTAGAGCTTTGCTACTCAAAGGTCAGTTGGCTTATTGGTTTATAGACAAGAGCTGTTTCTATCAGTATTTAGCAAGTAATGTATATGTAGGACTTAATGTGTTTTCACCAAGATATCACTGTTAGAGAAGTGAAAGAGACAACTCACTGTGTCCTGAAAAGTTGGTGTTGATTCTAGAGGTGGTCAAACAAGGGCTGCCTTTGACTCAAAGGATCCCGGGACTGCTTTTCTCCTGGAGGCAGCATTCTGCTCTCACTTTCTTGCCTCTTGCTATCCCTCAATTGGAAGGGGAAAAAATGGTACATTTCAGCTAGAGTTCTAGCAAGTCAGTTTTTAAAAAAATGTTTTTATTGGTTTGAGAGAGAGAAGAAGGGAGAGGGAGAGAGATAGAAACATTAATGATGAGAATCATTGATTGGCTGCCTCCTGCACACCCTCTACTGTGGATTGAGCCTGCAATCTGGGCATGTGCCCTGATTGGGAATCAAACCGTGACCTTCTGATTCATGGATTGATACTCAACCACCCGCCACACCAGCCAGGCTAGCAAGTCCAATTTAAACTCCTACTACAAATTGGTAACTTAAAGAGAGGAAATTCTGAGATAATTTTCCTAACTCAAATGACTTTTCCCTGCCTTAGATTTCAGAATTCACCCTGCCATTTCTTACTATGTTCACCCAAACTAAAAGTGGCGAAAGTTCTACAGAGCCACACCTGGTGGATCACCTTAGGTGGGTGGCAAGGACAGTGTAAGACACCTGGGTGCACAGCACAGCTTTGGGTCTCTTTGTTTTTCTCAGGGAGATACTTGTAACATGGTCATCTCAGTCAGACTAGGCCAGTAATCCTTTAGGACTTAATTTTAGCAAAGGGGTGCAGTAGCATTATTATTTTAAACTTGGAAAACGGACAACAACAACACCACCAAATCTCACTATAGTCAAACCTGTGAAGGTTGAAATGCCAGTTGAAATATTTGAGTGGCTTAAATTAACACTGCCGTAGTTAACAAAACAACACGCGTGAAAACATAGCTTGATAGCTCCTGAAGTGTTGCCAAACCTAGATTCTGCCAGGCTCCCTTTCGTGAGAAGCCCAGTCCATTGTCTAGTAACAGTTATCTCCTAGAAAACAGTTTTTCCTCTTACATGATTAATGAATTTCTTCCTCCTAATAATATCTTATTTATGCAGTGTATTGGCGCTCTCCTGAGAAACTGAACTGAGAGAGATTTGTTATATAGATTTATTATACATGTATACAGAGGGCAGGGGGAAGATCTATTTTAAAGAATTGGCTCATGATTATTGGGGTTGGCAAATCTGAAGTTTGTAGAGATGACCAGCAGTCTGGAAATTCAGGTAAAATGTCACAGTCTTGAGCTTCAGAAAACTTCAATCTTGTCTTTTAAGGACTTCAACTGATTGAATGAGGCATATCCACATTATGGAGAGTAGTCTGCCTTTATGCAAAGTCTAATGATTTGAGTATTTGTTTTTTATTTTTTATTTTTTTGAGTATTTGTTTTTTAAAGTTGAGGTATAATTGATATACAACATTATGTTAGTTTTGGATGTTCAACATAATTATTCAGTATTTGTATCTATTGTGAAGTGATCACCACAATGTCTAGTTAACATTCATCACCTCATGTAGTTACAGTTTTTTCTTGTGATGAAAACTTACGGTTTACTCTCTTGGCATCTTTCAGATAACACTGGATTATTAATTATAGTTACTATGCTGTACATTAGATCCTCATTACTTATTTCACAACTGAAAGTTTGTGGCTTTTGACTTCTTCACCCATTTCATCTATCCCCACCCCCTGCCTCTGGCAACCATCAATCTGTTCTATGTATCTGTGAGCTTGTTTTTTTTCTTTTTGTTGTTTCTTGGTTTTTTAGATTCTACAATTTCATATTAGGGAGATCATTTGGTATTTGCCTTGTTCCGTCTGACTTAGTTCACTTAGCATGATGCCCTGAAGGTCCATTCACGTTGTTGCAAATGGCAACATGTCCTTCTTTATGGCTGAATAATATTCTGTTATGTATATTTACTACATTTTCTTTATCCATTTATCCATTGATGGACACTTAGGTTGTTTCCATATCTTAAATATTAATCACATCTGAAAAATACCTTTACAGCAACATCTAGCGATTGACCAACAACTGGGCACCGTAGCCTAGCCAACTTGACACGTAGAGTTAACCCTCATATACAGTTATTTTACTCTGTGGAAGTTTTCTTGTCTTGCAAGACTCAATCTGGGTTGCTGTTAAGCTTGCCTTCCTCTGTGGCCTAAATTTTGTACCTGGCCTTTGAAGCCAAGCCTTCTCCTTCATCTAGAGAATCGCCAGGATGCCTCAGGGTGATAGAAGGGCTGTTCTCTCCCTCACTTGTTTTTTCCTTCTCCTTTTTCTTATCAGAGGTGCTGCTGAAGATGCATTCTGTTGGAATCTGCGGCTCAGATGTCCACTACTGGCAGCATGGTCGAATTGGGGATTTTATTGTGAAAAAGCCAATGGTTCTGGGTCATGAAGCTTCAGGAACAGTCGTAAAAGTGGGGTCATTGGTAAAGCACCTACAAAAAGGTGAGCAAAGCCCTTCAGTAATGGGTCAATTTATTCATTCAACATCAATATCTGTGCATGCTTTCTCAGGGCCAGGCTCTCGGTTAAACACTGGGATGCAACAGTCAACAAGACAGCCTTGGTCCCAAAACACATGCACCTTAACATTCCACAGTGGGAGACAGAGCTAGGACACACAGATAGTTACTTTATTACAATCATGTTGAGGACAGCAGAAAAGAATACAGGGTGCAGTTGGTGTATTTTACTTAGACCCCTAGCTTGTCTGAGGAAGGGACAATTAAGCCAAGCAGGCAAGTAAGAAATTAGCCAGGTACTGGGGCGGGGGGAAGCATTCTCGGCCCAGGAACCACAATATGCCTCCACATACTAAGAACCAGGGCCTGCAAAGCAATCTTTGATTTTATTGGATGGCTAGAAAACCACCAGTATGTTTCCAGATTTGCTTAATTCATGCTCTCCGAGGGAGGAATTCTTGGCTGTGGCAGACTATGATATGTTCCCCAACACAGTGAAATAAATCCAAGCTGTCTTGGCATAGGTAGCTATTGGCTTTAACCTTCCTTTTCTGATGAGGCCACTGTATAGTCTGGAGATAATGTCAGATTATTTGGAGGAAGGAGGAGGTTGGTAGGAGGTGCCGTCCTATGTTAGTTAGAAAGCTCTCAAGGCCCAGTTACATGGGGAGAGATAGACCAGCTCTGAAGAAGCTAGACATGTGTCTCATTCAGGAAAGTTAAGTCAGGCCCACCATCATCGGTAAAGTTGAGAAACCCCCTGAATTTTTGCAGGTTCTTCCAATGTGGAAGGTTCATAGCTTCTAACAGTCACTGGTTCTTACCTGTGAGACGAGGTCTCTAAATATATGTCATAACAAGAATTGTGTGTGTGTGTGGGGGGGGGGGGAGGGGGTTGTCTCTAAATTTAAGTTATAACTGGTGCTTAGTCAGTGTCGACAGTAGATCCAGCAGTACCAGGTGCTTTGAGGGCTATAGAAAAAGAAGATAAGATCCTTGGATGCACTGATCTACTTGGGGAGACCAGACATCAGGATATATATACCAACAATGAGAGAACAAGACCATAGGGTGAAGTGGTGAAATCAGTAAAGAATGGTCTCTAGAAGTTCAAAGAAAGGGCATTTTTCATGGACACAGGTGTGTCAAGAAGGTTCATGGAGGAGATAGGTCTTTCTTTGAGCTAGACATTTAACAATAATATTGTGAGCCCTAGCCAGTTTGACTCAGTGGATAGAGCATCGGCCTGCAGACCAAAGGGTCACAGGTTTGATTCCCGTCAAGGGCACATGCCTTGATTGCAGGTTCCTCCCTGACCTAGTCCTTGTTCGGGGCGGGTGCAGGAGGCAACCAACTGACCTGTTTCTATCTTTCCCTCTCTCTAAAAATCAATGGGAACATATCCTTGGGTGAGGATTCACAAACAAAAACAAAACAAAAAAACCCCAATAGTAATTATGAGAAGAAGACAGATAACATTTATTGATTTAATATTGTTATTCTCCATGTTAAATACTTACCCATAAAATTACTTACTTTGTTCTTGAAACAACTCTACAAGATAGGCATTATCTTCCTCATTAACAGATGAAGTGAAGCATGGTGATTGCCTAGGGTCATACACTGGTTAGTCTTAGAGCTAGGATGCCTGCCTTGGTCTTTCTGACTCTAGAAAAAGTGTGCGGAGTCACTGGGCTGCCCAGCATGTGGAGACTTGAACAAGGTTTTGTATTTGAATTTCTGAAGAGATCAGAAGCTAATATTCCAGTTAAGAAGAACAGCATAATAAAATTATGGAGGCAAGAGTTTTATATCTGTTGTTAATAAACTCTGTGCTTCTCACAGCAAAGGTTCTGTCTTGGGCAGTTAGTAGAGATGACAATTTGCATAATCTGTACAGAAGTCCCTCCTTAAAAAGCACCATACAACTGTGAGTTGTATTATTATTATTATGTAATGATAATTAGAAGACAAAACTGAATAATATAAACTCCACCTAATTATGGAAGATCTTGAATACTAAGTTGAATTCATTGTCAGTGGTAGAAGCATAGTTTGGAGAAAGCTCTTTGGGCAGTAGAGAAAGTAAAGGGCATAGAAGCAAGAGACATATAGGTAGAAAATCACATCTTAAGTGGTCACAGGGATTTCTATGGGTACCATTTTTTAGAATACAAAATTTTTATTTAATTGTTTCATTTGCTAACTTTGACTTAAATCTCTAATCAACTAATCTAGAAAGAATAAAACCACTCATTGAGTAGTTCTTGATATACTTGTTTATAAAATTTAAACATAAATATTAAAGAATCAGTAAATCTAAGGCATGGAAGAATTCCTAATTTATATACAATCATGCCATCTATCTTTTTAAAAGGTATATTAATTTATTGGTTTCAGAGACGGGGAGAGAGAGACAGACAGAAACATCAATGATGAGAGAGAATCATTGATCGGCTGCCTCCTGCATGCCCCCCACTGGGGATTGAGCCTGAAACCCGGGCATGTGCCCTGACTAGGAATTGAACCTCAACCTCCTGGTTCATAGGTTGATGCTCAACCACTGAGCCACCCTAGCCTGGCCACCAACACTATTTTAATGAGCACTAACTACATACCTGGACTCTACACTATTCTCTGGGTACTTTTAACACAAAAGATACAAGAAATGGCCTAATGTATCACCGCTTAGTAAAAGGCAGACCTCCCAGGGCTCTTCTCTGTCTACTAACAACACATTGTTCTGGCTCAGGAGGGCCCAAATACCACTCGTACACCCCTCTTGGCATGGGGGTGGGGGTTGACTGGGAAGGAACACAAAGGAATGACATTTCCAAGAGAGTGGTAATGTTCTGTATCTTGACAGGGGTTCACATCACACAGGTGAATGCATCTATCAAAATTTGTCTAGTGATCCACTTAACATTTGTGCATTTCATCGATATTGAAATTTCATCTTAAAAAAGAACCATAAACAAGTATTGAACTCTACGTAGTTAATGCTATGCAGGCTGAAGTATTTAAAGGTGAAGTGTACTAATGTCTGCATCCTATTTTGAAATGCATCAGAAAAGATGGATAGGTGGGATGGATGTATGGCTATGTGATAAAGTGAATGTTGCTCAATGACAATTGAAGAATCTAGGTGGAAGACACCTGGGTGTTCACTGCACAGGTTTTTCAACTTTGCTATGTGCTTGAAATTTTTCCTAATAAGAGAGAAGAGCAATTCTAATGCTTGGTTTCCAAGCAGACCCAGTGAGACATAGAGTAGAGGTACGATAGAGCGGGGAGTTCACAAGCCTGAGTGTCACTCTCCGCTGTACCCGAGTCGAAGCCCTCTGTGGGCCGTTTGCCTTAATGCTTCTGCTAAACAGGAATCAGTTGATTTCCTAGTTATTGTCTAAATACAACCAGACTGTATGGCTTTTGTAAAGGCCTTGCCCCATGTTTTCAAAACAGGTCAAGAAAAAAAATGTATGCAAACTCCACACACTAGCTACCTCTTTTGCAGCAGTTTGAGACGGGAAGTGGAGCTGGCTTGCCTTAGAGATGGGACTGGTTCTGTGTTTCCCAAGCTGGGAAGTGGCTGTGGAGCTGGAGGGAAGGTTGGTCTGGTCTATGAGTTAGTAAAAGGGCAAGCCAGACCCATCTGTGGAGAAGTAGGATGGTCATTCTCTCCCAGAATGTGTCTGTGCTGGGTCCTGTGTTTCCTTTGGAAGTACTAACGGCCTGGGCTTGCTTAGGACACCCCGGGTATTCCTCGCTGGTATCTGCCCATGAGCCTGTGCCCCTCCACAGCACCTCTGTGCCTGCTCCTGTTTTCCTCTCCAGGTGATCGTGTTGCCATCGAGCCTGGCGCTCCCCGAGAAACCGATGAATTCTGCAAGATTGGCCGATACAACCTGTCACCAACCATCTTCTTCTGTGCCACGCCCCCCGATGATGGGAACCTCTGCCGGTTCTATAAGCACAATGCCAACTTCTGCTACAAGTTAGTGCCCAGCCCAGCCTGCCACCTGGGACATCTCTCCCCTCATTTGTTTGGTGTTCTTTCTTCTACTTTCCTGTGGTGACTTTGTTCTTTTTAGCCATTAATTCCAGACGTGAGGCATCTTCATGGTGGGCCCGCTCTCCTGGGCGGGTGGAGGGAGGGCAGCCTGACTAGCACTGAGACTGACTCACAGTGCTTGGTTTTAGTCTTTCAGTCTAACTTTCCCTCACCCAGAGCAGCAGTAGAAAATGGTTGCTAAAGTCACTCACTCCTTTCCAGCCATCCTGGTGATAACTTGTTGTAGTTCATCTTCCGTTATTGGTTTCCACTGCAGCTGCAGGAGGGAGAACTTTTAACAGCAGTGGCCTTGTAGGGGGCTTACTGAGGAGGCCTGGCAAGGAGCCAGCACATCACTTTGGGGTCCTGGATTCACTCCCTCCTAGTGAGTAACTTTAGGGAAATGACTTAACCTTCCTCTGCTTCAGTCTTATTTAATCACCAGATAATTAAATAAAACAATGCACATAAAGTCACAATTATTATTACCATGTGCCTTTGTGCTAGTAAGTGCTTTGCATGCCTTATCTTACCTCTGCAAGGACAGTGATAAAGGTGGCAGCAGATGTGCAGTCTATCTATCTATCTATTTATTGATTTTTATTCTTTTTGTTAATCCTCACCCGAGGATATTTTCCCATTATCTTTTAGAGAGTGGAAGAGAGAGGGAAAGATAGAGGTAAACATCAATGTGAGAGAAACACATCCATTGATTGCCTCTTGCTCGTGCTCCACCCAGAGCCCCGTGCCAGGGAAGAGCCCGTAACCAAGGAACGTGCCCTTGACTGGAATCAAACTCCGGTCCATAGGCTGGTGCTCTATCCACTGAGCCAAACCAGCTAGGGCCCAGTTGTGCAGTTTATTGCAAGGGTTAGCAGAGGCAGGAGGAGGCTAACAGACTTGGCACAGAGCAGAACCAGGAATCAAGCTGTGATTCTTGAACTCCTGCCCTGTGCTCACTGCACAGCCCCAGAATTCAAAATGGTTTGGGGTGAGAAGTTGTTTCTGGCTGAAGAAGCAGAGTGCTGAACCTCCTACATGGCCCTCAGCCCTTGGAGCTCTGGGGTGCTGATGTGCCCTTCTGATTCCTCCCACCCCAGCCTTCCCCAGTGGTGGCTCTGTCAGCCAGGATGGGGCTTGTCGGATGGAGGCCTGATGCCAATTACAGGGCAGTCTGACAGATCTGAGTTTTCAAGTGCCCGCTGGAAATCTTGAGAGGAGTCACAGGCTGGAGACCTCATGATGAGTTTAATTAAGAATATCCAAACCTGCTCTAGAAGAAAGCAGGTTTTGTGGGCAGAGTCCACCTTTCAGCAAGTGGTTCCAGAACCACCTTTCCTGGGTCCTTTCCAACTCAGGGTGCCAAACAAAGTTTTTGTTGAAGGCAGAAGAACAAAGAGGTAAAGCTCGAAACTAACCACTAATCTCTGCCATTTACCAACAGCATGACCTTGAACAAGTTACTTAAACTTTGTAAACTCAATATCCTTGCCTGTAAAATGGAGAGGATAATAGAACCAATCTGATGAAATGCATAGAATTATTGACAGGATTTAATGAGAAAGGCTTATCAAGTCCTCAGCATGAGTCCTGGCACAAAGGAGGTGCTCAGTAAATGGTGCCATCATATGTCATAGCCATGGCCTTGAGTCGAGGGGTTAGAACAGAGTTAGCCCAGAAAGAGAGCCTTGGGCTGGGGAGCGGTGAGGGATGCTTTGTAGGTAATGCTGTGGGAGGGCGTTCTGGCTGGCAATGGTGATGGGAGGGGAGGGAGGAGGGCCTCTAGGGGCTATGCAGCCCCTGCCTCTCCTCTCCTCCCAGGGTACTTTCTGGCTGTGTCCCCAGCCCATGGGCCCAAGCCCTTCTCTCTGGTTTCTCTACCAGTCTCTTTATTTTCCTACCCACCTTATTCAGTTTATCTTCCTGCTTCCTCCTTGGCTTCTTAATTATTCTTTAACCCTTTGCCTGTTCCTTGAACCCTATTGTGAAAACCACCAGATTGCCTTGTCATTCTCTGGTGTTTATAGTCATGAAAGATTAGGGCTGGGAAGACACTCATCTTCCCCTCTCATCCCCCTCCTCCCTCAACCCCCAGTGAACAAGTTTGGGGAAGGATGAGCCAGTAACTCTCTCAAGGTCAGTGGCAAAGGGGTTGAGCCTCAGGACTCTGCCTGGTGCTTCTGCCTCCATGCTGCTGGCTATGGCTGCATGTGTGATGTCTCCCAGATAGCAGTCCTCTCTTAGCACCATCCCCAGTCCCTTTTCTCCTCAGTGTTCTCATTCCAAAGGGAAATCAGAGTGGTGGGGAGAGGAGAAGCACCCAGCTCCTGACCAAAGGCCACCCTCAGCTTAGCTCCAATACAAGCTTTAGGGAAGGCCCAAATGGGAAGGGGCAGGTGTGTCTGAGGGAGTATGATTGGCAGTCCATGAGAGTTTGGGAATTTTCATTATTCCATTTCATTTTTTCATATAGAGTTGATGGGGTGAGTAGAAGGGGTGATGACAGCACTCAGAGCAGGAGGGTGGATAGGAGTGGGGAAATGATGTGAGAGAAGCAGAGGGGAGGAAGGAGAGGGTGGTGGGTGGCAGCCAGGCCACCTGCAGGCCTTGCTATTTATCCTTTGGGGATCGTGAACAATGACAGAAGGTCATGGGGATGAGCACATGGTTTGGCTGCCACTATTCTTTTTGGAACTTGAGGGTTTTCTTTTTTTAAGATTTTTTACTTATTTTTGTACAGAGAGGAAAGGAGAGGGAGAGAAACATTGATGTGATAGTGCAACATCATCAATCAGCTGCCTCCTGCATACCCACTACTGGGGATCGAACCCACAACCTGACCAAGTTGCCCTGATCGGGAATTGAACTGGCAGCTTTTCCATGCACGGGACAATGCCCAACCAGCTGAACCACACCAGGCAGGGCTGGAACTTGACAGGTTTGGGGTTTGTTTTTTAATTTTTTTTTGTTATTTTTTTAACTTGAGGGTTTTTACATGGAGTTTTTTGGGCACTGAATAAATAAGTCCTGGAGGGTTAAGAACTAGCGGAAATTAAATATTAACTACAGAGCTGTTTGTACCAAGAGTCAGCTAATAATGGGACTGGCAGAGAACGTGGAACCAGGAGCCCTAGGTTCAAACCTTGCTTTTCCACTCGCCAGCATTTTAACCTTGGGCAAGTCTCTTAATGTCATTGGGCTTTGGTTTTCTTTTCTGTAAAATAAAGGTAAAAAATAAAGCCTGTCTTTCTCACCTGACAAGGTCATGGTGAGGATTAAATGAGATAATGGACTAGAAAGCTGGCTAATCTGTAAAGCCTTAGGCAAATGTTTGCTGTCATCATCCTCAGGATGGTTAAAAGGATCAAGATACCAGTGGACTTGGAGGTGAAAACCGAGAACCCCGTGGTGAAAGAAGGTGACACAGCATTTAACCAGCTGTGCGCAGACAGGCGCTTTCCCCACCTTAACCAGGCCTGGGACAGCCAGGCTGCTGCCATCCCATGTGGTTCTTCTGGGATGTGTAATGGGGAGACAATGAATAGAGTGATGCCAGCTTCTAAATCACTTTTTCAAAGCTGCTGATAGTCGGGATTGCTTGAGAAAAAAATGAGGTGCTGGGATGTAGCTTATGTGTATATTTGGTTTCATTTTCAAATCCTTTGAGCCTCTCACTAGTTTTGAACCTTTAGAGCAAGGTATTTATTCCTCCAAGACTCAAGTTTCTTTGTCTGTAAAATAGGAATAATACTACCTACTACATGTAATCTGAGGATTTACATGAGTGAATTTATGTAAATTGCTTAGCGCATTGCCCGGCACATAAATAAATGCTCAATAAATGATTGTCGACCCAGAGGGACTAACTGAGTGTGTTGAACGACTGACTCCCCAGGCTTCCTGACAATGTCACCTTTGAGGAAGGGGCCCTGATTGAGCCACTGTCTGTGGGGATCCATACCTGCCGGCGAGCTGGAGTCACCCTGGGGAACAAGGTCTTTGTGTGTGGAGCTGGTAAGAAACAGACGATACCCTAGTTATGAGTTCATTAAGGAAGAATGTGGGGCACCTCTGCCCATCTCATTCCCCCTCCAAAGGATGAAATTTGAAATTGGTCCTGGGATCTTTCTGGGTAGAAAAGTATTACAATGTCCCATTCCCTCGGTGGCTAGCACTTTGCTAAATAAATGAATATCTGCAGAAATGATGTTATTTCCTAGGCAACAGGACCCTTTTATTAAAGAATGCAACATGAGATTACATTTCCACCCAACACAGGAAACTAGGGAAAATTTTAAAAATATTTTTATTGAAGTCAGAGAGGAAGGAAGAGAGAGAGAGATAAGAAATATCAATGATGAGAGTCACATTGATTGGTTGCCTCCTACATGCACCCCCGACCAGGGCCAGGGATCGAGCCTGCAACCCAGGTATGTGCCCTTGACCAGAATTGAACCTGGGACCCTTCAGTTTGCAGGCTGACACTCTATTCACTGAGCCAAACTGGCTAAGGCTAGGGAAATATTTTTGATAGTAAAGGGAAGAACAACTTTGGAACTTCCAAATCATACCAGAGAAGTGGCCTTCTGGTCCATCCAGGAATGAGGTGGGCCCTGCTCACCAACAGTGAAAGGAGTAGAGCCCAGCCCCACCATGAGCCAGCACTCTGCTAGCACTGGGAAGCTGCCTTCTCTCCTCCACCCAAACAAACCCTAGCAGCCTCAGGCAGAATCATTCTAGACTTCTAACTGCTGGTGACTCAGGCAGCATGCTCACACTCCTGGTGGGTATGATCTGGTGTTCCTTATACACTTTGGGAGGGAGGGTGTATAATTGACATGTAATGTTAGTTTCAGGTGTACAATGTAATTATTTGATATTTGCATATGCAGGTGACTTGTAAACAACACTGGGGTTAGGGACACCCACCTCCTATACAGTTGAAAATCCACATATAAGTTTTGACTCTCCAAAAACTTCACTACTAATAGCTTACGGTTGACTGGGAGCTTCACCAATAACAAAAACAGTCTTTTAAAGCATATTTTGCATGCTATATGTATTACAATAAAGTAAGCTAGAGAAAAGCAAATGATACGAAATTCACAAGGTAGAGAAAACACATTTATAGTACTGTAGGTGTTTATTGAAAAAAAATCTGCATGTAAGTTGGACCTGCGTGGTTCAAACCTTTGTTGTTCAAGGTTCAACAGTATTGCAAAATGACCACCACAATAAGTCTAGTTAACATCTGTCACTAGATGGTTACCAAGTTTCCCTTACTTGGGATGAGAACTTTTAAGATTAACTCTCTTAGCAACTTTCAAATATGCAATGCAGTCTTATTAAGTATAGTCACGATGCTACACATTACATCCACATGACTTATTTAAAACTGGAAGTTTGCACCTTTTGACCCCCTTTACCCATTTCACTCAACCCTCCCACCCCCTTCCTCCAGCAACCAGTCTGTTCTCTGCATCTTTTAGCTTGGCATTATTTGTTTGTATTAGAGTCCACATAAAGGTGAAATCATATGGTATTGATCTTTCTTCATATGGTATTTGTTTTTCTCTGTCTGACTTATTTTACTTAGCATAATGCTCTCAAAGGCCATCCATGTTGTCACAAATAGCAAGATTTCCTTCTTTTTATGGCTGAGTAATATTTCATTGTATATATACCACATCTTCTTTATCCATTCATCCATCGATGGACACTTAAGTTGTTTCGATGTCTTGGCTATTGTAAACAATGCTGCAGTGAACAGGGTGGCACACACATCTTTTTGAGTTAGGGTTTCTTTTGTTCCTCTTTTCTTTTCTTTTCTTTTCTGATAAATACTCAGAAGTGGAATTGCTGGATTGCTTAATAGTTGTGTTTTTAGTTTTTTTTTTAGGAATTTCCATACTGTTTTCCATAGTGGCTGCACCAATTTATAGTATCACCAACAGTGTACGAGGGTTCCCTTTTCTCCACATCTTCCCAACACCTGTTATTTCTTATTTTTTATAATGGCAGCCATTGTAACAGGTCTGAGGTGATAGCTTATTGTTTTTTTGATTTGCATTTCCCTAATTAGGGATGTTAAACACCTTCTTCCATGTACCTGTTGGCCATTTGTATGTCTTCTTTGAAAAAATGTCTATTCAGATCCTCTGCCCACTTTTTGTTGTTGTTAATCCTCATTTGAGGAAATTTTTTTTGTTTTTTTAGGGAGATTGAAAGGGAAGTAGGGGGAGACAGAGAGAGAGACAGATAGACACTGATGTGAGAGAGAAACATTGATTGGTTGCCTCCCATACATTCCCCGGGCCAGGGATTGAACCTGCAACTCAGGTATGTGCCCTTGACCAGGAAATAATGGAATTATTTATTTATTTATGTTATTGAGTTGTATGGATTCTTTCTATCTTTTGGATATTAATCCCTTAACAAATATGTGGTTTGCAAATATTTTCTCCTATTTGGTAGGTTGCCTTTTTCATTATTGATGGTTTCTTTTGCTTGTAGAAGCTTTTTAGTTTGATACATTCCTACCTATTTTTTTAAAAATATATTTTATTGATTTTTTACAGAGAGGAAGGGAGAGGGAGAGAGAGTTAGGAACATTGATGAGAGAGAAACATCCATCAGCTGCCTCCTGCACACTCCCTACTGGGGATGTGCCTGCAACCAAGGTACATACTCTTGACAGGAATCGAACCTGGGACCCTTGAGTCCGCAGGCTGAAGCTCTATACATTGAGCCAAACCGCTTAGGGCAGTCCTACCTATTTATTTTTGCTTTTATTGCCTTTGCTTTTGGTGTCAAATCCAAAAAAAATCTTCACCAAGACTGATGTCAAAGAGCTTACTGCCTATATTTTCTTCTAGGAGTTTTAATCCTCATATAATTTTGTGAATGATTTTTCTTTTCTTTTTTAAAATATATTTTTATTGATTTCAGAGAGGAAGGGAGAGGGAGAAAGAGATAGAAACATCAATGTTGAGAGAGAATCACTGGTCGGCTGCCTCCTGCACACCCCACACTGGGACCAAGCCTGCAACCCAGACATGTGCCCCGACCGGAATCTAACCGTGACCTTCTGGTTCATATGTCGATGCTCAACCACTGAGCCACACCGCTGGCCATTGATTTTTCTTTGGCAGAGCCAAATAAGTGACCACAGGGCTTCCTACGTAGGGTGATGGGTATAGAACAGACTTGCCTCAGTATGCAAGCAGGCCGTCAGATTCAGATGACAGATTTTTAAAATACCTTTTTGTCATAGGCAGAAAAGAAGTCAGCCCAGCTGGAGTGGCTCCAGTGAGTTGGAGCCTTATCCTGTATACCAAAAGTTGCCAGTTCGATTCTCAGTCAGGGCACATACCAGGTTCAATCCCTGGTTGGGGCATATATGGAAGTCAACTAATCATTTCTTTCTCCCTCTCACCTTCTCGCTCTAAACATGTCCTCAGGAGAGAACTAAAGGAAAAAAACACAAGTCATACACACCACATGTGCATACACAGAAATTTACCCATAGACCCATCAGCCCAAGAGAATCACTATTAACATTTTGGTGTAGAGCCTTTCTTTTTTTTTTTCAATGAGATCATGTTGAATATGCTTCTTTTTTTTTTTACCTACTCTTTTTAAAAAATATATTATTAACATTTTTTAATGATAGATATAAAAGAGTTATCCCACAGTAGTTTATTTAACTAATTAATCCCTTCGTTGGTCATTTCAGAGACTTCCCAGTGTTTTGCTTTCTAGGGGAACTCACAAAATTATTTTCCAAGGGAGTGTCCAAAAAGAAAATCCCCAAAGATTTTCTGAAAAGCCTTATATTTGTGGGTGTTTTTTAAAAATTAAAACCATCATACCATCATACCATCTAGCAGGTAGATACTCTGCGGAAGCAGGTCTCCAGGCTGATTCTTAGTCACCTGAACAGCGGCCTCAACTCAGGGAGCCAGCTCACTTAAGGATACTCCAGGCTGGTCCTCGGGCACATAAAACAATATGTCTCTCCTTGGGAAGGTGCGGTGGGTTCTAAGAAGGTAGGGGTCAAATAGAGAATAGGAAAATGTATCCAGACCTTCTGAGATAACCTCTAAGAAAATATATGCTTCCTTGAACCCTCTGATTCTTTGATATTATCCCCACACAGTACAAACAAGTAAGTGGAAAGTTTATAGCTCTGTTTAGGAGAGTACCAAGCAGAATCCAGCCCTACGAGCAAACAATCCCTCATATACTTATTTACTCATGCATTCAGTAAACTGTTGTTAAGGCCTCACTAAGTATCAGGCACTAGGATAGATGCTAGAGGCATACAAAAGATATGGCTGTTTGTGGCTTGCACAGGGGAAAGAACTGATGTTTCATATTTCACAAACATCTTCCATTTCCTGCTTTATTTAGGACCAATTGGATTGGTCAATTTGCTGGTGGCCAAGGCAATGGGTGCAGCTCAAGTGCTGGTGACTGGTAAGGTTTTCTTTTTAAAAATATTCTTGAGGGGGGTACAGTTGGGCCTATAGTTTGAGGCAGAAGCATAAGACCTATTCCTTTCAGGGGATACTGGGTTTCTGAAGGGGTTTCTCCCCTTTTCTCTGGGTTCCAAGGTTGAGAAGCCCACTCAGGGGATGACCAAGTCAGAGCTCAGGAGGACACTCTTCTTTGAAGCTTCTGGGAGAAGGAGACCTGGCTGTTTATGTATGGACCTGAGATGCCTATACTGCCTACTTAGTCCTAAAACGAGGCTCAGCCCTTGGTTTATTTGTCTAAGTCCAGGAGACAGATGGTGTGTTTGTGTGTATGTATATGATGTGAAGTTAGTGGGAAGTATAGTATATTTATAAGGATGTTTGTGTGTGAGGTGTGTGCTATGAATGAGAGACATGAGTGTATATGTGTGAGGTAAGGGTATCCAACAGCATGTGTGGGTGTGTCTGGAAGCACAAGGGGTATCAAAGGGTGTGCGTATGTGGAGAAGGCATCTGTTAGAATACTTGTGTGTGTGTGTGTGTGTAAGGTATCTGAGAGTGTGCATATGTATGAGAAGAGGTTATTACTGAGTATGTGTGGATGAGTGTGTAGAGTTGAGTGGTGTGCAGGTGTGTGGATGAATAGGGTAGTGGGAATGCAGAAGGGGGTGGGTGAGGAGAAGCTATCAGTGTGTATAGAAGGTATCTGAAAGTGTGTGTGTGTGTGCGTGTGTGTGTGTGTGTGTGTGTGTGTGAAGACAGTGTGTGTGCATGTAAGTAGATATGTGTGTGTATGGGAGTGTATGAAGGTATAGACAGTATGTGTGTTGGGCTCAGCAATACCACCCACTACACCAGAGCTTCATTGGAATTATTACCTGCCCTTCCATTTTTAAAAAATATGTTTTTACTGCTTTTAGAGAAAGAGGGAGAGAAACATCAATTGGCTTCCTCCTGCACGCCCCCTACCTGGATGGAGCTCAGTGCACAGGACTGCACTCAACCAACTGAGCCAGGGCTGCCTCTCCGTTTTTATTTTCTCCCTAATCCACCATCCAGTTTCTCAGTTTGAAGGAAATCTTTTTTCAACTTTAGATCTGTCTGCCTCTCGGTTGTCTAAAGCCAAGGAAGTTGGGGCTGACTTTGTCCTCCAGATCACCAAGGAGAGCCCGCAGGAAATCGCCAGTAAAGTAGAAGATCTCCTGGGGTGCAAGCCAGAAGTCACCATCGAGTGCACTGGGGCGGAGGCTGCCATCCAGGCGGGCATCTACGTGAGTGGGATGCGGGCAGGGCTGGGAATCCATGGGATAGTGAACTGAGAAGTCAGGGGTCTTAGGATCAAGCTTCTCCACTGACTTGCTCTGTGGTCCCCCATCAAAATTAAGTGATCTCTCTTGTGGAGATTGCCTAACATTCTCACTGGGTATTTGTGAGGGTTAAACAAGGTTACAAATATACACGGTCCTTGATAGATAAGTGACCCACACATTTAGGATGGGTTTTCTGTCCCGACCATATCTGTGATCATAAAAGTTGTGCTCTTGATAAAGGATCAATAGGAGGAATGGGGAAGCATGTCTTAAGTGTGGGAAACCCTTATCCTGTTTTATTGAGAAACTGTAGTCTTTAAGTCCATAGAAAGTGACAGCCAGTAGTTAGTTCAGTTAGTCACAAAGGTAAGTTTTCAGGGTCACAGTTGGCTACTGTGTCCTCTCCCAGAATTAGGAGGGGATAAGCTGTCAATACCTGTTAAGTCCCTCATGGGCTCACTGTAATTTATGAGAAGTTTGCAGGGAGGTGGAGAAGGGAAGTGGCATTGACAGTCAAAGAATGAGGAAAAGAGGAGAGAAAGAATACGTTCCAGGTTCTAAGCCTCACCGTGTGCCAGGTCTTCTGCTGGGTGTTTTATAAACGTGATATCCCCAACCTGCACAGTAGCCGTGAAATGAGTCATCATTTTACAATGAGAGGTCCAGTGGCTTGCCTTGAGCACACTTCCCCACTGCCTGTGCTTTCCTTACTCTGTCCACTGCTTAGGAGGGGAAGGGAAAGAAAAGATAAGAAGCCAGTGGGCAGTCATGCTGAGGTAGGAGGGGTGGGGCTGGGGAAAGCGCTGGCTGCACCTGCCACCACTGGGATTCCTGCCCTGCCTTCCAGACTGCTTCCCCACAGCATCTGGGCTTCCTTCTTCCTTCTGAGTCATAGCTGGGTCACACACAAGGGCACTTTGAACCACACAAGACATCCCAGGGAAAGCTGACCCCTCAGTTGAGTGTGGTATGGTCTTCCAACCCAGTCCCAGGTAGAGCTGCCAAGCACTCCTCCTACCAAGATACCCATGGCATCAGGGATAGATTAAATGGTGACAGGAGGAAGGAACAGATGGTATCCACACCCCGGGACCAAAAAAAAAAACCCCAAAACTCATTGGTGATGGGTATGATCAGTCAGTTCATGACATGTCTTGGGCACTTTGAGGTCTCTGATAATGAGTGAGGTACGTCTGTTGTCTTCAAGTTGTTAGCAGATCAAGCACACCGTACCCCCTCCCCTCCACCTCGCAACGCACAGAGAGGCAGTAAAAGACATGGCTTCTCAACTCGAGGCTTTCCTTCCTCTTTTCTCCTGCCTGAAGAGCATATGGAAACAGCTGGCATCTCCAGCTGTTAACAGTGGGGGCTCAAGTTACCAGCCTACCTGAAGTGAGCGTGGAGGTAAATGTGACCCAAGAGCCTCACCAGACCTGAGGCCTGTGCCTCTCCTGAGTGGAGGTGGAGCCATCATGCATGACGGGTGCTGTAGAATGCTACAGGTTGCCCCATCAGCAGGCAGGTTAGGCGGAGGCACCTTGTATGGGCATACCTGAGAGTTCTTTTCCTGCCTATCATGACTAGGTAATGTTCATGAGGAGAAGTGGCAAATGCTTAGGTATAGAATTGATGTCATCTCCTTCCTGCAGCTGTCACACCCATCTGTGGCCTATGCATCAGGTAGCCCAAGCATTCGTCTGTGGTCAGCAAACTGTTTGGGATGGCATGGCCATTGTGAAGGTGTTCTCCCTCCTCACCAGGTGGAGAGGAAATACCAGTGGGGGAAGCAGTTTTCTTAAAACATTTTCTCAGTTTTGTTTTTTTTTTAAATATATTTTATTGAATTTTTTTACAGAGAGAAGGGAGAAGGATAGAGAGTTAGAAACATTGATGAGAGAGAAACATCAATCAGCTGCCTCCTGCACACCTCCTACTGGGGATGTGCCCACAACCAAGGTACATGCCCCTGACCGGAATCGAACCCGGAGCCTTTCAGTCTGCAGGCTGACGCTCTATCCACTGAGCCAAACCAGTTAGGGCCATTTTCTCAGTTTTCTGTGGCTCGCTCACAACTTTGACCTCTCACTCCCACTGTTCCAGTGGATACAGCAACATTTTCCTGCTTCTCTGGAGCAGGCACAACACCGGAGTTATGTGGAGATTGTCAAGAGAAACTGCACTCTCTGGCCTACTCCAGGAGGAAACTGATAGGCAGATAGATGTTCAAGGAAGACAAAATCCATTATGACCAATACTATCGGGATGAGTATTTCTGGAACAGAGCTATTTCTAAATGCCAGCTTGCATGTATGGGGCAGTTTTTAAACCAAAAACTTCCAGTAGTCCTCCTCATTTGTATAGTGTTTTAATAGTTTTCCCCACAAGAGGGTGGTTCCTGAGAGGTTTGACAAAAGTCCTGTCTTGTGGGTGGGCACACTGGAGGAGGGGCACGTGCTGAGAGGAGGAAGTAGCTGGAGCCAACATCTGTTATGAGTTAGTAAAGCGTTGAAAGACGTGCCAGCGCTGCTGAAGATCAATGTTGTTTGTGGGGAGATTCTCACTGGGGTCTGGAGAACCTTGGCTATTTCACAGGATGTTGTGGACAGCCAAAGATGCTCCCATTGTGCTTGTCCTCCCGTGGTGGAGTTTATTATTTCAGAATCTTCAAGGAAGATAATGTTTCCTCGGATGCTCTGTTGAGTTTGGTTGCCGTGTTGAAGAGTTCAGCAGTATAACGAGAATCATTCCTGGAATTTCTGGACACCCGCCTGATGCAATCAGAAGATATTTGACACTGATATGAGCGGGAAGTCTGTATTTTCTTATCTTTCAGGTTTTCTTGTTCTTACTTCCTCTTCAGGCCACTTGTTCTGGTGGGACCCTGATGCTTGTGGGACTGGGTTCTGAGATGGTCAATGTGCCCCTAGTGCATGCAGCCATCCGAGAAGTGGATATCAAGGGCGTGTTTCGATACTGCAACACGTGAGTATATTGTGGCTGAGTGGGGTGGCGAGTGGCCAACAAGGCCAGGGCAGCCCTCTGGGACTAAGAGTTCCTGCCTATTTATTCATGACGAGCTCTCTGTGGTCACATGGATAGCCATGCGACATGATAGAGGTCCAGAGAGGATTCACTCCTGATAAAAGAACGGGAGGCCAGAGATGGCAGAGGGAGAGAGGGAAGGAGGGGCATTTTGAAACATGCTCTTCTTGGGTGTCTGTCAGGCCCTCTCTTTTCCATTTATTTAAGTGGCCTGATGACCATTTTCCCTCTTCAAAGGGAAGAAGGAGAGAAAGGACAACAGCAAGAACCCCTCAAGTCCCTTGCCTCCTGCTCCAGAGCCCCAGGGCCCACTCTGGGAAGTGAGAGGGTCTTATTGTGCCTCAGCCCACATTCTGTGGCTCCACTCTCTCCCTTGGGGAGCTCTGTCTAGGACCATGTTCCCCACAGTGTCTCTTACTCACACCTTTGAAGTCTAACCATTCCCTCACCAGAGTGCCAGTTTTCCAGTAAACTCTCTCAAGCTGAGCTGCTTAGGGGTGTGATTGGATTATCCTGGCCTGCCTCCCTAAGGCTTATCTGCCTTTTCACAGTGGCCTCCATATGCCTCATGCCTTCATGCCAAAAGAATTCTGGGCTTCACGGCAGACATTGCAGAGGGCCCAGTGGGCATTTGGGAACAGCCTCTGAACTCCCAAATTATAAGTTCTAAGATTCCCTCCATTTTTGGTCTGTAGAATTGACCTGGCAGAACCATAGTGCTGTCAGTGAATATGGCCAAACTGATGTGCTTGGTACATTTGGGGGCCTGGCTCTTTCCTCCTGAAGGTTGAATGTAATGCTTGTGATTTTTTGCAGATGGCCGATGGCGATTTCAATGCTTGCATCCAAGTCTGTGAATGTAAAGTCTTTAGTGACCCATAGGTTTCCTCTGGAGAAAGCGCTGGAGGCCTTTGAAACATCCAAAAAGGGTTTGGGGTTGAAAGTCATGATCAAATGCGACCCCAATGACCAGAATCCCTGATGTTAATTGGGCTCTGCCCTCATTCCCACCCTCTTAGCATCTCAGGGCTAAATGGCTAGGCAAGGGTGGGCTTTAAGGCAGAAGTTTCTTTTAAGTAGTAAGGGCATTACAAGCAGAGAGCCTTACACAGAGCGGTTGGTATGCCTTAAAAACACAAGCAGGGATAGTTTGGAGGACCTTGTAGTCAGAATGACCTGTTTCTGCTGAGTCAAGTGAAGGAAGAAATCTGTCCCTTGAGTTCCTGCTTCCATCATGGTCAGGTGGGGGATGGGAGGGCTGAGTTAAGAAGAGACAACTTGATCGAGGCATAACTGGTCCAGAAGCTGATTTTCAGGAAAATCTGCAGCTCAGGACCTGGAATGAAGGGCTGTCAGCAGTTTTAGTTGAGAGCACAGTTTCTAGACATAGGTGCTATTTGGTTTGATGACAAAGGGAGAATAAGGGACTAACCTTCTGGGTCTAGGGTAATTATAAAACCAAACAAATAAAACTAAAATCTCACATGAGGTCAAACCATTCTATTCCTCAAATGTAGAAATAGTCAAGGAACTTCTCAACACTGAAGTCTGCCTCTTTTTCAACCCCTGAGACAGTTAAGATTTTTGATGTCTTTCTGTCTGAATAATCTCTCCAAAATTGTGACCTTATTTTAAGTTTACTGTGTAAGAGTCAATTACATTATGCCCATTTGTGACTTTAAGATTATTAGTCAAGAATGAGGATATAGTAGCTGTGACTTAACTTGGGCTACAGCCATTAATCCCTCACTCCAGGTGGGGGTGGAGGGTGACTTCGAAGAGATTCTGATTTTCTTGTGACTGGGTAAAGCTGTGACCTGGAATTCCTCAAACTGCTTTGGGTAATAAATTCTGCTTGTAGTGCCAGGCTACTGTCATAATTTCTGCCTCTGTTTAAGGAGGAATGGCTTGGGTTTATCATTTCACAAAGGGGAAGGTCCAAGATATTTGAAAGACATTTTGTACATTGAATGTAATTTCATTGACTGTTAGAAATTAACATTAATGATCTCTTACAGTAAGCCCAATACATGTGGTTATTTTACAGCTAATGAAATGGAGAAATCAGGTAATTTGCTCAGGTCACATACTACCTTTTTTTTAGAGCTTTTTAAAAATTTGTATGTTTTTATTGATTTTAGATAGAGACAAAGGGAGAGGGAGAGATAGAAACATTGACGAGGGAGAAACAATGATGGGCTGCCTCCTGCATGGCCCCTACTGAGAACTGAGCCCATAACCTGGGCATGTGCCCTGACCTCTTGATGCAGGGGTCAATGCTCAACCACTGAGCCACACTGACCGGGCACACACTACTTTTCTTATGTCACCTCTGGAAAAGGGTAGGATCTTGAGACTTCCATCTACACACAATACAAGCACACACTCAGTAGTCACATCTCCCACTATGCCTGCTTTGAGTCCTGTTTAACTCTAGGGCCAGACTTGCCCGCTGCCTTCTATCAAAACTCTCCTTCCAGCCCAGCGGGCATGGCTCAGTGGTTGAGCGTTGACCTATGAAACAAGAGGTCACAGTTTGATTCCTGGTCAAGGCGCATGCCTGGGTTGTGGGCTCCATCCTCAGTGTGGGGTGTGCAGGAGGCAGCCAATCAATGATTCTCATCATTGATGTTTCTTATCTCTCCCTCCCTCTCCAAAATCAATAAAACTATATTTAAAACAAATCAAAAAAAGCACACATAACTCTCCTTCCAACTTAGTGGTGCCCAGAGGCTTCCAATAGAAATGCTCCTGAAGGAGGTGGATTCACTGTATTAAGCTCACAAGTAGCCACTTTTCCTCTGATTTGGTGGAGGCAGGGGCTACTCAACCTGAAAGGGACTCAGGAGCTTCAGAGGGGGACCCTTGGAAAGCTAGGAATACCAGGATAAAGACGCATCACTTATTACACAATGATAATTGGGCTGGGTCTTCTATGTCAATGTCTTGGAGCCTCCGTTTCCTGGTCTGTTAAATGTGCTTGGTGATACCTGCCACATGGGCAACTCTGGAAAGTGAAACAGTGGTCCAAGGAACACTTTGCATTTCCAAATCTCCTGAGGGGCTCTAAGCTGCTGTGAACTCACAGCTTCCCAAACAGGAACAGAGAGGGTGGCAAGAGGTGGTGTGGATGGGCCACCAAGCCAGTCCTTGGGGCGGTGAGGGCCAGAGTCAATGTTGCCGGGCTCCCTTGACCACATCCTCTGCTTTAAAGGGGCTCCAGGAAGCCCGAGAACAGCTCCCAATACTTACCTGGCAGGGGAAGTAACATGATCACGGAGAACTCATTCTTCACACCTCCCCTAAGTGTTCAATAAATATTGTTGGGCTCTGAATCAGTCACGGAACCAAAACATTCCCCATAAACTCCCCAAGCTTGGGTGGCCCACCCAGCCTCTGTGCTCTGTCACAGGTTCCTGACACCTGGTTCACTTTCAGTCAACACTGAGGACCCCACCCAGTTGACACTCCCAGCACTGGGTAGGTTGTAAGGGTGGAGAGCTGGGAAGAAGGACCCCCAGAGACAAAATAGAGGGTGGAAGCTCCTACTTGCTGTCTGCCTTTGCTACAGTAGATGCTGATATGAAGTCCCTCTGGCCTTTCAATCCCTGGTTCTCAGGCCTTGCCAGTCCATCTGTGCAGCACAGTCCTGCCTCTTCCTTCCTGGCTCCTGTTTTGCTCCCTTTGGGAGAACAAAGGGGGCCAACGGAAAGTTAGTTGGCCTCGAGTTAGGAGTGGGGAAGCAGGTGGGATTGGAAATTTGCCTTTTCCCAGAACTGTGCACATTATCTCAGCCTAGGCTTGGAGTACAGAAGCCAAATGGCAGGGCCCACATCCCATGGTGGCAGGCAGGTCTCCATTGTCCGTCTCCCTCCACACACCCAGGTCCTCCAGGGCTCAGGAAGGACAGGATGCTGAAGGAGGTTTGGCTCGGAGTTCATTGCCCGAGGGAAGTGCCTTTAAAACAGCAGCAGATATTTTCTGGTGCAGCCACTGCCACATTGGAACTGCAGTGATCTTCCCACAGCCTCCACTCATCCCTCCTTCCCTCTCCCCTTAAAGCCCTGACTGAATCAGACATTGAGGTATTTCCTTGGGCAGCTGACAATGGCATGGGATATGTGGATGATGTTCTTGCCAAGAGATTGCTCACTGAATCTTACCCTCTGTGGGAGCTTCTTGTGGTTGCTGGGTGGGAAGAAGCCTCTGTCCTCTGGTCTTGGACCCCTGAGGCCTGTGAGAGGCAGATGTAAAGGATTCAATGCCAGCCTAGTCAGCGTGGCTCAGTGGTTGAGTCTGGGTCTTCTACGTCAATGTCTTGGAGCCTCCGTTTCCTGGTCTGTGAATCAGGAGGTCACAGTTTGATTCCTGCTCAGGGCACATACCCAGATTGCAGGCTTGATCCCCAGTGTGTGTGTGTGTGTGTGTGGCGGGTGGGGGGATGCAGGAGGCAGCCAATCAATTATTCTCTCTTATCACTGATGTTTCTATCTATCCCTATCCCTTCCTCTCTGAAATAAATAAAAAATATTTTAAAAAATAGTTTTTTATAAAAATGATTCAATGCCAGGATTCCTAAGTCTATCTGACCTGGGCCCACCACTGTGTGATTTGCCAAGTCACTTCAATCCGAGCCTTGATATTCTCCCTTCTTAATGGCAGTGTTGGGCTAGATTAGCAATTTTCAATCAATATGCTGCAAGAATTTTTAAAACATGCAATACCTGACTATTTAGTCAGGGGCACTGACCTCTTTTCCCTTAGACTGCCAAATTAAAAAAAATAATAGCCAACACAATAATAACCATGAAAGAATTTTTTGCCAACAGTCAGCTTGGCAAAAAATATGTTTTTGGTGTACTACAGAATATTAGTAATTCGTTTATGTGTGCTGTGAGATGAAAAAGGTTGAAAATCACTGGACTGGATGATCTTAAGGTCTTCCGGCACTGACGTTTTACAGGGTTCCCATCACCCTCAAGCCTCAGGGACTGAGAACCTCTTTGGATTGACATATGAGGGGCCTTCTTGGATTTCAGTTCCAATTCTATGTGTGTGTGAAGGGGTGGCCTGGGGTGGGAAGGGCAGCCTATGGAAGCACCTGTGTCCTGAGTATCACCTTGTTGGGCTCCTTTGCCTCAGCCTCTGGGTGTGTTCCTGAGGGGTTCTGTACAGCCCAGAGCTGAGCCAGGGAGGTCTGGCCTTATCATTAACTTCCCTGCTGGCGGTCACTGACCGGCCTCCCTGTGCTCCACATAGGACAGGAGGCAGAGGCTTAGCAGGCTGGGTGGGGATGGGGCAGCTGGTCAGCCATAGAGAGAAGGGAGCTGTGGAAGAAGGTGGGCTGTTCTGGTCCAGGCCCCCTCCCCCCAACCCCCCAGGCCTGGTGCGGTGCAGCACCCTGGGAACAGCTCCAGGCTTCAGGTGGGTGTGGCTGAAGCCCTGTGCATCCCGCAGTGAACTCACAGGCTCTGTGTGCATGAAACCACCAGCCACCAGCTTCCCCATAAGCCTGCCTCAGCTCCTCTTCCAGGCAGGACCCACCATCGGCTCCTCAGGTCAGCAGTTCGCAGTGCTCTGGTCACCAGGAGGTAGTGGTGACTGTACTTTCCGCAAGTTTGTGCATTGTTCAGAAAATAAAGACAGATAAGTAAAAAGAAGATAAAATCAGCCATAACCTGTTCTCCAAGAATGCTAATAAATTGGAGTACTTCCTTCTAGCTTTTCACCATGCATTTCTATACAGATAAAATGTATAATTATAATTATAATCAGAAATAGGAATTACTTTACCTACTCATTTTCCATTTTCACTCAGATAAGGACTTTCATTTAAATAATCATACTTCCCATTAATAAAATTAATAATTCCTTCATATCATCTCATACCACATCAAATCTAGTTCAATTTCCCCTAATTATCTAGATAAAAAGTGACTTTGTTTCTTTTTTAAATCCTCACCAGAGGATATTTCCCGCATTGCTTTTCAGAGTGGAAGTGAGAGAGGGACAGAGAGAGAGAGAGAGAGAGAGAAACATTGATGTGAGAGACACATCGACTAATTGCCTCCTGCACGATCCCGGACCAGGGGAGACCAGGGGATGAGGAGTGAACCCACAATCCAGGCAGTGCTCTTGACTGGAAATGGAACCTTCGACCCTTCGGTGCATGGGCTGCTACTCTAACCACTGGCCAGGGCTATTCAACATCATTTATAACCACTATATCCCATTGTGTGGGTGTACTATCATTTACAATGCAAATCACAACCGTTTGCTTATTTGGATAGTATATAGGCCTTGGTCTTATGATAAAGTTGTGATGACTATCCTTGTGCATGTATTTTTGTACTTCTGATGTATTTCCTGAAGTTATGTTATATTTATAACGAAAATAGTTGGGTTTGAAGGGTATATACATCTTAAAAGCGACTTGGTTAGACAAGAAAACAAAATATTGATACTGATACTAAGAAAATCTGAGATTGGGGGTGCCCCACGACATGTACAATGTGGGAGGACTCTGGAGTTGGGGCACCTTTCAGGGGTGCCGTGAAGCCACAGGCTCTCTGGCTTCAGGCCAACCTTAGGAGAGCTGGAGGCTTGGGCCTCACCATCCTGGCCAGGTCACCACTTCTTCAGGCCTCAGTTCCTTATTAGTAAACTCAGTGGTCCCTTCCAGCTCTGGGACCACTGCCAGGTCCTGGCAGTAGGGATGGCATGGGGTTCACAGGAGCTGTGGCTGGGGTACTGTGGAGCTGTGAACTCCAACAATGAGTCTGTACTGGAAGACTCTGCCCACTCTGCCAAGCCTCAACGCCAGGGGACTCTGTGTACCATTCACCAAACTTCAATAAGTAACTAAGAGGAAGTGAAGATGGTGTGTATAGAATGTTCCTTTTTCAGCTCTGGCCTCTCAAGTAGATGCAAATCCATGTGGTATAGAATAAACTGGAGTAGTTATGTAGATACAAATTTGGTATTCTCTGGACCTCAAGAGATTAGCAACTTGTAGGACTCTTTAGGAATTGGTCTTCTGAGTGAGTGATTCAAATATAATTGCCAGATTACTTTTTTAATCTCTTGTCACATATATATTAATGCTGTGCATACGTGGCCTAACAATATAGTTTAGAGTGTGTTTGCATGTTTTTGCTGTGTGCTTTCAGGAATGCTAATGTCAATCGTCGCCTTTGTCACCCATCCTGTGGGACGGAATGAGACTGCCAGCATCAAGTACTGATGGTTCCAAAGAACTTTCCAGAAAGCTGTTATCAGTAAGCAGAATGAAGGACAACAGATTACCTGAGGGAGAGGAATGAGGAAAAGGCTAAGAAGAAAAGGAACTAGTAGTGTATTCGGGACACAGTGAAGAAAGTGACTCAGCGGGGGCCTTTGGAGACTGGAGACAGGTTCAGGGAAGCAGCTGGGATTTTAGCACAGGAACAGACAAGCTTCACCAGAGCTCTTAGGAGTCTACCCCAGACTTGGCTTCCCTGGTGCCACATACAAAAGTCCCACATCTTGCCCTGGCCGGTGTGGCTCAATTGGTTGAGCATTGTTCCATGCACCAAAAAGTCACCAGTTTGATTCCTGGTCAGGGAACATGCCTGGGGTGTGGGTAGCAGCCAATCGATGTTTCTCTCTCAAATCAATAAACAATTATCTATTTTTTTGAAGTCCCACATTTTGCTGTACACCTGAAACGAGAACCATGAGTAGCACCTATTACCCTGCTGAGTGGTCCCCTAAAGTCATCCTGCTTTTTCCCAAAACAGGGCTCCAGAGGGATTTAAGCTCCAGAAAGATCTTGCTGGGATGGTTGGCTGCAGAGTTTCTGCCATCCTGTACGTGTCTTGTCATGGGCCAGACTAAAGAAAAAGCTCTCCTGCATTTGGAAACAGTGGTAAAGGAAGAGGCCAGTGGGATTGAAAAGGAAAATGGTGGGGGTTTGCCACCTAGTTCAGTATCTGGTTAAAACTGGAGTCTTACTTCCCCACTCTGACTGACTTGGGCGGAGCTGCAGAGCCTAACCCCACATATCCCCAAGGCTCCACCAAGACTGACTTGGGTGAAGCTGTGGGGACCCTCAGGGGCCCGCCACAGGAGGAGATACATAGGTCAGAGCCTCATCAGAAAGACTTTGGCTGCAGCTTATTCCCAGGAATAAGGAGAGGGAGGGGCCAGCCACTTCCAAGCAATTATAATACCACCCCCTGCCCTTAGAAGGCCCCTGGGCAGCCTGGGCAGGGTGTATGTTCCATCATGGGCCCAAGGGTCACTTGTGAAGCCTGAAAAACTGTGGGGTGAAACCACTGGTTCTGAGAAGTCAGTTGTTTGCATGCTTTGGGTCTTTTTAATTAATCATCTTCTTTATCTGATGACAAGCTGAGTAACTGCCCATGGGGGCAGGGGGAGGGGGGCAGTCTTTGGCATCTCTCTAATATTTTTTTCTTGCTTGCAGCTTTGTTCTTGGCTATGTTTGTGGTTTCCATGGCACTGGGTTTTATTCTTGAATTGAGTCCATGACCCTCCCATTTTCAGAGGAATTGAGTTGTTACTCATTCATGGTTATGATTTTGTTATCTGTGCTTTCTTCATCCCTCAGGATTGCCTTGGTTACTTCCTTCTTTTGCTCCCTCACCTTGTGGAGGACTTTGGGTTTCCTGAGTCCTTTTAAATTAGGCCAGAGAGAACATTACCTCATGTTTCTAGTTTTTTACTTCTTTTTAAAAAATATATTTTTATTGATTTCAGATAGTGAGGGAGATGGAGAGACAGAAACATCAATGATGAGAGAGAATCATTGATCAGCTGCCTCCTGCACGCCCCCTACTGGGGATCGAGCCTGCAACCAGGCATGTGCCCTTGACAGGAATGGAACCCTTCAGTCCGCAGGCCGATGCTCTACCTACTGAGCCAAACCCATTAGAGCAGTTTCTAGTTTTTTAAACTGACTTTTTACTGTAAGAAGTTCTAACAATAATTTTTTTATTCCTGTTAGTTTCTATGAACAATTAAGTCCTATTTTAACCTTGCTTTTGCAAAATGTGGATTTAAGTGTTTCCTCCCGGCCTTACTCAGCCTTTGGTAGTATATTGCTATCTAAAAAACCCCATCAAATACTTACCCCCTAGTAGTTCTCACAATACTGTGTCTGATGCCTGGTTTAATTAGACCTCATGCCATTAGATGTGACCTCTTCCAGATCACTTCTCTTCATGGCCCACTGGTTTTAATGATTGCTTCTATAGCTGACCACCTCTCTTGATGAATCCTTTTGAAGCTTCCATTTCTTTCTTTTTAAAATATTTTTATTGATTTCAGAGAGGAAGTGAGAGGGAGAGAAAGATAGAAACATCAATGATGAGAATCGTTGATCAGCTGCCTCCTGCACACCCCACATTGGGGATCAGGCCTGAAACCAGGGCACATGCTCTGACAGGGAATCGAACCGTGACCTCCTGATTCATAGGTCGACACTCAACTACTGAGCCATGCTGGCATTCATATCTTGAAGTTTTCTACGAAAGAGGAAAATCAATTAAGACCCTTACCTTAAGTTGCTAATTCCTTTTCCTTCAGGGTGTGAGTCCTTTCCTTCACTCTTTTCTCTTTTCCCAGGCTTTAGAAATGACGTTCAAAAATATTTCATTCTAGCTTCTTTTAAAAATCTTTTCCCAGCCCTAGCTAGTTTGGCTCAATGGATAGCCTGCAGACTGAAGGGTCCCAGGTTCAATTCCAGTCAAGGGCACACGCCAAGAGTGCGGGCTCAATCCCCAGTAGGGGGTGTGCAGGAGGCAGCCAATCAATGAGTCTCTCTCATCTTACATGTTTTTATCTCTCTCTCTCCCCTCTCCCTTCCTCTATGAAATCAACAAAAATATACTTAAAAACAAATCTTTTCCAGAGTCCCCTAACTACTACTCAGATTCTGCATTCACATTGGTATGGTCCTATTTGATCTCATCTCTGAATTTACAGAGTTGGCAAGTAGTTAGGCAGTGAAATGTCATGAAGAATCATATTACTCTGAGCTTTACAATATTATCTCATTTCACCATCACACTTGGCAGGAAATTGAGATTCAGGGCAGTGATGGAACCCGAATGCAGATAACTGACACATGGGGGTTGAGCACCAAAGACAATTATACCCTAACCACAGTGATGCTGCATTTTCTTCATGATATTCTCCATCATCATGTGGCCCTTGTACCTTGTTATTTTCTTTGTTTAGTTGCTAAGCTGATCAACTGATTGTTTAATTTGGCTGTATGTAGGCTTTCTGTGCTAGTCTTCTTGGAATTGCTGATTATTTTCCTGTGTAATGAGATTTAACTCAGCTGTTAAACAGATGTCCCTACCATACTCCAACTCCAATTTTCCTAGAAGCCTCCCTTTTTAATGATTTGGAGTTTATCTTGCAGACTCTCTCTCTCTCTCTCTCTCTCTCTCTATATATATATATCTATATATATATATATACTACACACACATGGATTTAATTTTATAAAAGTGGATCACATCCTGTTTATATATATTTCCATGTCAGTACATGTGGATTATATTCATTCTTTTTAATGCTAACATTATTCCACACATGGATGTACCATATATCACCATATATCCTTTATCATTCTCCTGTTAGTCAGCATTTAGATTTCTTCTAATGTTACTATTTTAAATACAATTAATTTTTTTGTATACATATCTTTCCACATAAGTGCATAAAATATTTCTGTAGGATTCTTAGAAGTAGTGTTTCCATGCAGAATAAGTGTTTTCTTTCAGAATAAATACTGCCCAATCAATTGGATATCTGTAACTCTTCAGCATTTCTTCCTTCTTTGGGTTCCTTTCAAGCACCTTTTCCCTAAAAAAAATCTGGTGATTTTTTTTAACTAACTTTTGCCTATTCCAGGAATCATTCATAGAAATAGATAAGATAGACATGGATGTCATATTTAATTGAGGGTGCTGACTTTGGAGGAAAGTGATGATAAACTTGACCTTTGCGGGTTGTAATGTTACATAAAGTAAAACAGCACATACAGAAGGCAATCCATCGATGTTTCTCTCTCATATCGATATTTCTCTCTCTCCCTTCTCTCTAAAATCAATAAAATAAACAGAATAACATGTTAGAGGATGTTACAGTTTTCTATTGCTGCACAAAAACCAACCCACATTTAGTGAGTTAAAACAGAAACATTGATCCCTAGCTGGTTTGGCTCAGTGGATAGAGCATCAGTATGGGGACTGACGGGTCTCAGGTTTAATTCTGATCAAGGGCACATACCTCAGTTGCAGCCTGGGTCAGGGCAAGCAACCAATTGATGTCTCATTCATATTGATGTTTCTCTCTCTATTTTCTCCCTTCCATTCTCTCTGAAAATCGATGGAGAAAATATTATCGGGTGAGGATTAACAGAAAAAGACAAAAATAAAACAGAAACATTGAAATTTTAGAAATTTTCTTTTGACACAATCAGCCTTAATAATAATTTTGATTTAACAACAATCACTGTAACACATCAGTTTTGAACATTTCTGTGCATATACTGGGTGGGCAAAAGTAGGTTTACAGTTGTACTACAAATAAATAATACAATAATTAATAAAATACAAAAATAAACTCTGTTTCACATACTGACAGCTGTAAACCTACTTTTGCCCACCCCTGTAAGTAACTATAATTTTAAAATATTTCTATTTTTATGATTATGAAAGTAATATATGCTTGTTATAAACAAAAATCACAGAAATGTGACGATAGAAAATAAAAGTCACTCTTAGTTCTATTCCACCCCCAAGAATAAGCACTGTCAACAATTTATAAATAAACTAGAGGCCTGCTGCACAAATTCGTGCACAGGTGGGGTCCAGCCGCCCACCTGGATGGGGACGGATAGGGGCTGGGCTGGCAGGGTGGGCAAGGGATGTGGAAGGTTGGCCCGTTGGTCCCACCCTCGATTTGGGGGGGGGGGGGCGATTGGGGCTGGGCTGGCCAGAGAAGGGGCTGTGGGAGGTTGGTGGGGGCCTATTGGGGCCCCGATCAGGCTGGTTGGCTGCCACAGTGTGCTGGTCACCGTTCATTTTGTCATTCCTGTCACTTGGCTTTTATATATATATATAGATATTTTGGGTCACCATCAAAACACAGCTACAATTTATTTTCACTTAATAAATCTTAACCACTTTATTTTTTAAAACATATTTTTATTGATTTCAGAGAGGGAGAGAGAGAGATAGAAACATCAATGATAAGAGAGAATCATTGATAGACTACCTCCTGCAGGCCCCCCACTGGGGATCAAGCCTGCAACCCAGGCATGTACCCTGTCTGGGAATGTGCTGTGCCCAGGAATCAAATGGTGACCTCCTGGTTCATGGGTCAATGCTCAACCATTGAGCCATGCTAAGCTGGGCAATCTTAACCACTTTAAATGCTTAGTAAATCTTTGTAGTTTTTCCATGAAGATTTTTGTTTGGCCCTAATCAGCTTGGCTGAGTGAATAGAGTGTCAGCCTGTGGACTCAAGGGTCCCAGGGTCAAGGGCATGTACCATGGTTGGGGGCACATCCTCAGTAGGGAGTGTGCAGGAGGTAGCTGATTGATGTTTCTCTCTCATCGATGTTTCTAACTCTCTATCCCTCTCCCTTCCTCTCTGTAAAAAATCAATAAAATATATATTTAAAAAAAAGACTTGTTTGGATTGTTTTAATTTTTTTTTTTTTTTTTTTTTTTAGCCAGGCTGGCATGGCTCAGTGGTTGACCATCAACCTATGAACCAGGAGGTCACAGTTTGATTCCCAGTCAAAGCACATGCCTGGGTATCAGGCTCCATCCCCAGTGCGGAGGCAGCTGATAAATGATTCTCTCTCATCACTGATGTTTCTATCTCTCTCTCCCTTCCTCTCTGAAATCAATAAAAAATATATTAAAAAATAAAAAATGTTTTTAATGATTGATTTTTTTTGTTATTTAAAAAATATATTTTATTGATTTTAAAGAAAAGAAGGGAGAGGGATAGAGAGTTAAAAACATTGATGAGACACATTAATCAGCTGCCTCCTGCACGCCCCCTACTTGGAATTGAGCCAGCAACCAAGGTCCATACTCTTGACCAGAATCAAACCCAGGACCCTTCAGTCCACAGGTCCACGCTCTATCCACTGAGCCAAACTGGTTAGGGCTGGTCATTTTTTAATTAAAACTCTTAAACCACTGGTTTTAAATAAAGAAAGGGCTTGGCTTTTATTTGGCTATCATACTTATCCATATGTACATCCTATGCATGTACTTTCTCCTTACTTGCAAAATTATTCTAACCTCACCCACTTGCATGATTGATATGAGAATCCCGAGAATGTACTGGAAAAATACTTTGTAAAATCTGAAGTCATATGTATAAAGTCCTATTAATACAAACCCCTTTAGCTTTTCTTCTAGAAGTTTCAGTTCTTCAGCTCTAGCTTTTGTCTCTTCTTCCAGCTGTTTGACCAACTTTTCAGATTTTTCCTCCTTTTGCTGTAATTTATCTAGCTCATTCAGAACTTGCTTTAATTCTTCCTCAAATAGATTCTTCTCTTTCATCATGTCCTCTTGAAAAGAACAGAGCTTCTGGGGAAGACTAGAAGATAATTCCTCCTCTTGTTGCGGAAGTGAATCAATTTGCAACTCTTTTTGTTGTGGCTTTTCATGTTCTTGTTTTTTCAAGAATTAACTTCTCTTTTAAGTTTTGCATTTCAGAATTCAGATGTTCATCCCGTTCTCTGTCCCTGTTGATGAAGTTTTCTTTTTCTTTTCAAACAGCTGACATTTAGCATTCAGGTGTTTTACTCATTCAGACAACGTAACAATTTTTTCTTCAAGAGACTGCTTAAGGCTTAAAAACTTCATAATTCTTCTCTTTCAATTTTTCTTCTAACTAGGCAATGTCTAGCTTGTATTTTTCCACTTGATCTGAGGGACAACTTATTTCTTCAATGTATTCCAAGAGTTTTTCTGTTTCAGATTTTTCATCAATCTTTTCTTCCTGTATTGAAACAAGTTTCCCCTTGAGTTGTGCTAGTTTCCCTTGGGACTCTTCCAGATTCTTCTGGGTGACCTGCAGTTTCATCTCCAGGCCTTGTTGTTTAGCCATCATACTCCTCATATTAGTTTCTCTCTTTTTTTAAAAAATAAATCTTTATTGTTCAGATTATTACAGTTGTTCCTCTCCCCCCCGCCCCATAGCTCCCCTCCACCCAGTTCCCATCCCACCCCATGCCCTTACCACCCGCCCCACACTGTCCTCATCCATAGGTGTAAGATTTTTGTCCAATCTCTTCCTGCACCCCCACACCCCCTTTCCCCTGAGAATTGTAAGTCCACTCCCTTTCTATGACCCTGATTCTATTATATTCACCAGTTTATTCTGTTCATCAGATTTTTTATTCACTTGATTTTTAGATTCACTTGTTGATAGACATGTATTTGTTCTTCTTAATTTTTATCTTTACCTTTTTCTTCTTCCTCCTCTTCTTAAAGAATACCTTTCAGCATTTCATATAATACTGGTTTGGTAGTGATGAACTCCTTTAGCTTTGTCTTATCTGTGAAGCTCTTTATCTCAACTTCAATTCTGAATGATAGCTTTGCTGGGTAGAGTAATCTTGGTTGTAGGTTCTTGCTATTGAATATTTCTTGCCACTCCCTTCTGGCCTACATAGTTTCTGTTGAGAAATCAGCTGACAATCGTATGGGTGTTCCCTTGTAGGTAATTAACTGTTTTTCTCTTGCTGCTTTCAAGACTCTCTCTTTGTCTTTTGCTCTTGGCATTTTAATTATGACGTGTCTTGGTGTGGTCCTCTTTGGATTCCTTTTGTTTGGGGTTTTGTGCACTTCCTGGAGTTATAAGTCTATTTCTTTCACCAGGTGAGGGAAGTTTTCTGTCATTATTTCTTCAAATAGGTTTTCAATATCTTGCTCTCTCTCTTCTTCTGGCACCCCAATAATTCGGATGTTGGTACGCTTGAAGTTGTCCCAGAGGCTTCTTACACTATCTTCATATTTTTGGATTCTTTTTTCTTTTCTGGTTGGGTGTTTTTTGCTTCTTCGTATTTCAAATCTTTGACTTGATTCTTGCGATCCTCTTGTATGCTGTTGGATCGCTGTATATTATTCTTTATTTCAGTCAGTGTATGCTTAATTTCTAGTTGGTCCTTTTTCATATCCTCGAGGGTCTTGCTAAATTTATCAGCCTTTTCTAGAAAATTATTTAAAAACCTTATAACCATGGTTTTGAACTCTATATCTAGTTGTTTGCTTTCCTCCATTTCTTTCATTTGTTACCTGATTCTTTGTCTCCGCATTTTGGCTGCTTCCCTGAGTTGATAGAGTGGTTTTGTGTGCTAGGTCTCCTATAGGTCCCAGTGGCTCAGCCTTCCCAGTTACCTGAGGTGGACACTCTTGGTGCACCCCTTTGTGGGCTGTGTGCACAGTCTTGTTGTAGTTAAGTCTTGATTGTTGTTGGGACACACCCAACAACACTGGGTCAATCACTGGGAGGAATTGACCTCCAGGCCAATTGGCTGTGAGGATCTGCTGTGTCTATGCTAGGAGAACTTCTGTGCTGGAGACACCCTTATGAGACAAGACTTGCAAAAGCCTCTGTGCTCAGCTTGGTTGGGGCAGAGTCTCAGGGCAAAGCAGATAGTATTGACTTCCTGTCAGCCCTGCCCTAAGAGATCCCTGGGTCTCAGTGTCCTGTGGTAATCGCTGCAAGCACCTCTGAGAGAAAGTCGCCCTCAAGTTTTGACCGCTGCCATACAGTCCAATTTCTCCCCGAATGAGTCTGGGTCCCCAGAGTCTTGCCCGGAACTGGAGTTCAGCACAGTTGCAAGCTTTTGTCTCCCTCCGTCTTGAGAAAGCCTGCCACGTACTCAGTTGCCAGTCCTCTCCGCGTGTCTCCTCTGCCTTCTGCAGCTCCTCTGAGTCTCAGTGTGCTTTTCTCTTTCCTTATAGTTGTAGAATTTCCACTCAGCCAGCCTTCCTGTGGTTCTTGATGATGTCCATTTTATCTTTTAGTTGTAGTTTTGAAATTGTTGTGCGAAGCAGCAGTTTAAGTGTTTACCTATGCTGCCATCTTGGTTTTCTCTCTTAGTTTCTCTTTTGTTTCTAAGCTTCATCAGTTCAAGGTTTAGAATTCTCAGGTTCTTCTGGTTACTATCTTCAGAAAACTTAGATTGGAGTAGCTGGTTAGTCCTGGTTAATTCAGTAAGCTGCTTTTCCAGCGTAGTGTTCTTGCAGACAGAGACATTTTTTCCCTGACTGCAGCGCTGAGCCTTGCTTCCATCTTCTCCAGCTCAGCTTCCAGATCCTGGAGATGCTTGTCCTGAGTACCGCATTCCCACAGGAGGACATGTATCTCTTTTTCCAACAGCTTTAAGTCTTTATCATTCTTTTGAGATTCCGTCTTTAATCCCAAAGTCTTAACTTTTCTTGCTGAAGCAGGCAAGGTAGTATCTTTATCAAGAGTAAGATTTTGTTGAGATTCTTTTTGGTTTTTAAATCTTTGTGATTTTTGAAAGGACACTGGTCCTTTCAATACTTCTGAAGTTTTCACATCATAAGGACCTGGAGATGATGCACAACCAGAAGGGTCATTGAATCATTTCAGAGGCACCTTAGGAAAGGCATGATGACCACCAGCTCCACAAACCGAAGGGAACTAATGTTCCTCGACTAATGGTTTATTTTTAATGTTTTTTCCCCTCTTATTACAAATATTTTGCATTTTTAAAACAATGTACACAGAGGAACCAAGATGGCGGCATAGGTAAACACCTAAACTGCTGCCTCGCACAACAATTTCAAAACTACAACTAAAAGACAAAACGTCTATCACCCAGAACCATGGGAAAGGTGGCTGAGTGGAAGTTCTACAACTAGAAGGAAAGAGAAAAGAGCATTGAGACATGCACAAGCGCTGAAAAGCTGGGGTACAGAGGCTTGCAAATTGGGCTGGCAGCGGGTGACTGGGTACGCTGCTTTTTTCAACCCAAATGGAGACAAGCTCCTGATTACTCTGAACTCCAGTTTCTGGGGAGACGCTGGGGACCCGAACTCCTACGGGGAGAAGCTGGACTGTCTGCCATCAGGTTGGAAAGTGAGGGTGGCTTGCTTGCAGAGGTGCGCATGGCAATCATTGTTTAGTGTGCTGGGACGCGGGACGAAGGGACTTGGAAAGGCAGAGACGCAGAGACAGCTGACTGGTAGCCATCGCTGTTTGCCACTCCCTAGCCTAGTGCACCCTGAGACCCCACCCCGCACAATCTACAAACCCACCCAAGCTCCACTCAGTGGCTTTTGCATATAAATGATCTGCCCTATCACAGCTTAACCTAACAAACTGCAGCTCTTGTCAGACAGCTCCAAACCCTCCAAACCCCAAGCAAAGAGGAGAAAACTGTAGCTCTCACTGTAGCTCCTGCTGGGTGGCCTCAGACAGGAGCTGACCTGCCCCCCATTGGAGATCCAGAAGCTAGTGTATCTAGTGGTCAGTGTGAGATGACACCAGATTTCAACTACTCACATCCATAAGTGACACATTCAAGAGGCAGACTCAATGAGCACCAAAGCCCCATTGAAGCAATTCCTGCCCCATAAGCGTGTCCCCAGCACAGCAGTTCTTCCATTATAGACACAGCAGGTCCTCACAGCCAATTGGCTTGGAGGTCAACTCCTCCCAGTGTATCAACAGCAATCAAGGCTTAACTACACCAAGACTTTGCACTCAGCCTACAAAGGGGTGCGCCAAGAGTGTCCACCTCAGGTGATAAGCTGAACCACTGGTCACCTACCACAGAAAACCACTCCATAACACAGGGAAGCAGCAAAATGCAGAGACAAAGAAACATGTCACGAATGAAAGAAATGGAGGAAAGCAAACTACTGGACATAGAGTTCAAAATCACATTTATAAGGTTACTCAAGACTCTTCTAAAAATCACCGAGAAACTTGATGAGACCTCCGAGGAGCTTAGTGAGACCTTCAAGGACCTTAATGAGAATGCCAAAAAAATGGAGAAGGACCAGTCAGAAATTAAGCATACACTGTCTGAAATAAAGAATATACAGAAATTCAATTGTAGATCAAAGGACCCCAAGAATCAAACCAAAGATCTGAAATATGAGGAAACAAAGAACACCTAACCAGAAAAACAAAGAGAAAAAAGAATCCAAAGATGTGAAGATGGTGTAAAGAGCCTCTGGGACAACTTTAAGCATACCAACATCCGAATTATTGGGGTGCCAGAAGAGAGAGAGCAAAATATTGAAAACCTATTAGAAGAAATAATGACAGAAAACTTTCCCTACCTGGTGAAAGAAATAGATTTACAAGTCCAGGAAGTGCAGAGAACCCCAAATAAGAGGAATCCAAAGAGGACCACACCGAGGCACATCATATAAAATGCCAAGAGCAAAAGACAAAGAGAGAGTCTTGAAAGCAGCAAGAGAAAAACAGTTAGTTACCTACAAGGGAACACCCATACGATTGTCAGCTGATTTCTCAACAGAAACTATGTAGGCCAGAAGGGAGTGGCAAGAAATATTCAATAGCAAGAACCTACAACCAAGATTACTCTACCCAGCAAAGCTATCATTCAGAATTGAAGGTCAGATAAAGAGCTTCACAGACAAGAGAAAGCTAAAGGAGTTCATCAGCACCAAACCAGGATTGTATGAAATGCTGAAGGGTGTTCTTTGAGAAGAGGAAGAAGAAGAAGGGGGTGAAGATAAAAATTATGAACAAAATGAGAACAAATACATTCCTACCAACAAGTGAATCTGAAAATCAGGTGAATGGAGAGTCTGATGAACAGAATGGACTGATAAATATGGTAGAATCAGGGACATAGAAAGGGAGTGGATTTACAATTCTCGGGGGGAAGGGTATGTGAGGGGTGTGGGAAGAGATTGTACAGGGATCTTACACCTATGGATGAAGACAGTGGTAGGGGGTAAGGGCATGGGGTGGGGTGGGGAATCAGGTGGAGGGGAGCTATGGGGGGGGAAAAAAGAGGAACACCTGTAATAATCTGAACAATAAAGATTTATTTAAAAAAACAACAATGTACACAATTATAAGGAGGAAAATAAGATCAGCCATAATGTCCTCATCTAGAGTTAACCACTGTGAATATTTTGGTGCATTTTCTTCTATAAAATGTAAGTCTTTGTTCATATTTCTAATTATTTTCCTGGGACAAGTTCCTATAAGAGAAATTAGTGAAAAAAGAGGCTTAAATATTTTAAGACTCTTGAGATATTTTGCCAAATTTCCTGAGTATAAAATTTCATTGGAAATAATATTATTCTATTTGACTGTGGAGTTAATAATATTCTATTTGACTGTGGAGTTAATTATCTTCTTATTGTTGGACAGATGATTATAGCTGCCTTATAGGGTTGCTGAAGGAATTAAATGGAAGAGCATATTAGGGAACCCAGCCCTGGGCCTGACACAGAGGGGAACTCCATTACTTTGTATGCCTACCTTCTCCTTCAAAAACTTCAAGTGATGACATTCTTGTCCCCCATAAAACTCAACCCTCAACTGCCTCCCCTCCCCATCTTGGGGTCACTCCAATTTACCCCCTAAGGCCTATGCCTTTCTAAAGTGTCAACCCTCCTAAACCTGGACCATATAAGACTCTTGTTTTCCCTAATGCGATATGCTAAGATGACAACCCTCCGTCAAAGTCACTGACACACTGGGTGTCAGCAGATCCAAAGGTAGTAGGAATTCTGAGATGTTCTTTCCTTCTGTGGCACTTTAGGACTGAGCTTTCTGGGGGACAGGAATGCTGTCTTTAGGAAGGTCTAAAGTCTGAACAGGTAGAATGTGAACTCCAGCCCAGATGAGTGTGTACAATTGATCTTAATCCCTCAAGGTGTAGCTCACAATCTCCCTTCTCCAGAGACCTTTTCTGAACTCGTTGGGCCCTCACAGCTCTCCCATTCATCTTGGTATTTATTCAGTCACTTATGGTGTGATTTAATTTATTCATCAAATACTCTGGGAGAATCTGCTCTGTGCCCAGCACTGTGCTAGGCAGTGAGTTAATGACATTGATCCACAAAGGTATAAGTCCTACCTTCTAGGGGCTCTCAGCATAAGAGAAACATTGAGGCAGTACTGTGCTTGCAAGTGTGATGAGGTACTGAACTTTCTCCCCTGAGCTGGACTGATTTTCCACTCCCAGCCTTCTGGGAGTGTGTGCTTTTTTTTTTCTTTTTTCTTTTTTTAAATCTTGTTGAAAGTATTATATATGTCCCCTTTTTTTTCTCCCATTGGTCCTTTATGGGAATATGTCTTGCATACTTTTTGGGTCCCATGGATTCATGATCTGTATTCACAGTAGTTACTCAACCAATATCATTTGAACAATTAACAATGGGAAACAAATAATGAAAACGTTTTATTGCTTCTTACTTATCTCTTTCTACACCTTTAGAGGCACCACGATGGAAAGAGCAAGCTTTCTCTGTAAAATGAGGGCAAGCAAATATATCTCCTCTAAAGAGTTATTGTGAAGATTAAATGAGGCAATTTGCATAAATGTGGTATAAGATCTAACACATATAAACTCTGACATGTTAGTTCCCTTCCCCAAGCTAACTGAACCTCAGATGAGAGGCAGAGAAAGCTGTTTCCCTAATATAGGCCTTCCATTCATTCGGGACAATAAGTGCAGAAGAAAACAGTGAAATTTTCTTCTGGGAAGGGACTTATTTGTCTCTTTATTTTTTTGGTGAAAAAATTGAGGCCCAGAGAACACAGGTAACTTCCTTAAGGTCACACAGTGATTTTTATTCTATTTATTTACTTGAACTCAATAATTAAAATAATAAAAATAATCTATTTTAATGGAAAAAGGGTTAAAAATTTTTTTATTGATTGATTATATTTTTAGAGAGAGAGGAAAGGAGAGGAGAAAAACACTGATTTGTTGTTCCACTTGTTTATACATTCATTGGTTGGTTCTTGTATGTGCCCTGAGAGGGGATCAAAATGCAACCTTAGTGTATCAGGATGATGCTCTAATCACTGAGCAGCCTGGCCAGGGCTTAAATGGGAAAAGTATTTGAAGAAACATTTTTCCAAAGAAGATATATAAATGGCCAATAAATACATGAAAAAATACAGAACATCATTTTGTGGAAATGCAAATCAATAGCACAATGAGATTCCATTGCACAGCCCCTAGGATAGATGCAATGCAAATAAAATCTTGATAAGAATGTGGAGAAACTGGAACACTCTGACATTGTTGGTAGGAATGCAAAATAGTACAGGCATTTTGGAAAAGTTTTTCAATTCCCCAAAAAGGTTAAACATAGAATTACCATACGACCCAACAATTCCTCTGCTAGATCTATACTCAAAAGAAATGAAAACTCATGTCCACACAAATATTTGTACATGAATGTTCATAGCAGCATTGTTCATAATAGCCAAAAAGTTGGAAACAACCCAAATTTCCATCAATTGATGAATGGATAAACAAAATATAGTATATCCATACAATGGAATATTACTCAGTGGTAAAAAGAAATAAAGTATTGAAACATGCCACAACACAAATGAACCTCGAAAACATTATGCTAAATGAAAAAATATATACAGAGATAAAAAGTAAATTAGTGGCTGTCTAGGGGAAGGGGACAGGAATGATTGCTAATGCATCTGGGCTTTCTTTTGGAAGTGATAAAAATGCTCTAGAATTGATTGTTGTGAAGGTTGCACAACTCTGTGCATATATTAAAGGCCATAGAAGCCCTGGCCACTGTTCTCAGTGGTTAGAGTATTGGCCCAGGCACTGAAAGGTCTTGGGTTTGATTCTTGGTCAAGGGCATGTACCTGGGTTGCAGGTTCGATCCCCTGCCTCAGTCGGGGAGTGTGCAGGAGGCAACCAATCGATGTGTCTCTCTCACATCAATGTTTCTCTCTCTCTCTCTCTTTCCGCCCCCCCCCCACTCCCTCCCTTCTACTCTCTCTAAAATCAATGGAAAAAATATCCTCAGGTGAGGATTAACAAAACAAAAACATAAAGTAAAAAAATAAAAGCCACTAAATTGTATACTTTAAAAGGAAATTGTATGGTATGTGAGTTATATTTTGATATAGTTGTTTAAAAAAAGAAATCAACATAAATTCTAATTTCACTGGATAAATAACTAGGAGTAGGAATGCTGGGTTGTCTGGTAAGTGTATGTTTGTTTACCCTTATAAAGAACTGCCAAATGTTTTCCCAAAGTCACTATACCACCTGCATTGCCATCAGCAATGGAAGAAAGGACCAATTGCTCCACATTCTCATTAGCATTTGGTACTGTCATTTTTCCTTTTTAATTAATTTATTCATGAACTTTGTCACTAGGCATACAGGTCACACAATTATTTTAGAAGTAGGGCTAGGAACAGAACACAGGTTCCCATTCCCATCTAGTGCATTTTGGACAGCTGCTCCTAGGATCTTACTGCTAGCCTCTCATTCTCAGAAAAGATAGTGCTTTAGTCTTATAATTCTCCAGGAAAGTTAAGGACTCCTGTGAAGTCAGTTGGGGAGATTTCCAGGTCCTTTACGGCTTCCTGGAATCTGGGTGGGGAACCTACAGTTTGCTTATTAGAGTTCAATGCAGGCAAGGCCAAGATGAGGTGGCTGTCAGATGATCTGGGAGCTTGGTGTTTCCCTAGGGCAGGTCTCCTCCTTCTTCTTAGAAGATGAGAATGGGGGTTGTGGTGAGAAGATTGAGTTCAATAGCCAAAGGCCAATGATTTAATCAATCGAATATGTAATGAAACCTCCATAGAACCCCAGGAGGACAACTCCTTGGCCCTTTTTATTGGAGAGCTTCCACGTTGGTCAATCAGAATGCTTCCATGTGTCACCCTGCCAGACCAAGTTTCACAAAGACAGTAGCTCTTTGGTTTGGGATCTTGATCTATGTCTCTCTTCTTTAATATCCTTTGTAGTAAAGCAGTACAGTAAACCCTCGACTTTGCAAACTTTGATTTAACAGACTTTTGGATGTCATATGTGAAAATTAACACCCTGTTAATTTTAAAATGCTTTTAACCAAGAATTACTTATAATTAAATTAGTAGGTTATTTTTTTGTTATTAATTTACTGTTATTTTTTACAAATTTTAGCGAATAGGCCATATGTTGGAAAAAACACTAGTCATTTTGCCAACATAAATAAATATTACATATTTATAATTATAGTGTACATATTTAAATCCAAGTCACCATTCTAAACAATGTTGGGCGAATTATTAGCACATGATCACACCACATCGTGAGAGCTAATTGGTTCTCTTGTCTGGTGGCGTGACTTTCTGCGGCAGTTTTAACGGGTGTCAGCCTATGTCGCCACACATGCTAAGCCACGCCCCAGCCATGTGCATTTGTTTACTTGCGGTGTTGTGAATGCACGCATTTACTAGATATATTCAATATAAATTTAAAATTACTGTAAGACATATAGAAAATGCTTCTGTGAAATTAAACTTTTCATACTTAATTTTAATGACACAAATGTGTCTATATAAGTAAAAACAGGTAAACTAACTAATTTGTCAATTTTTTAACATATGCATTCGGAAAACCTACTTTATTATATAATGGACTTTCGGTTTTAACAGACACCTCCTCACCCAAATTAGTCCATTATATTGAGGTTTTACTGTAACCTATTGTATACATGGGTTTTCCTGAGTTCTGTGAGCCACTTGAGCAAATTAATCAAACCCAAGGAGCAGGTATTGGGAACCTCTGATGAACAATGATTCTCTCTCATCATCGATGTTTCTATCTCTCTATCCCTCTTCCTTCCTCTCTGAAATCAATAAAAACACATTTTTTTAAAAAAAGAAATATGTGCTGAGTATCTATTACATCCTAGGCACATGATAGTCAGTCAGAAATACAGGTAACAACCTGGACTTGGGACTGGCATCTACAGTGCTGGGTGATCTTGTGGGACTGAGTCCTTTACCTGTGAAATCTGATTCCTATCTCTGGATAGAGAGTGTCAGAATTGAGCTGAATGCTTGGTGGTATGGGGAAGCCTCCACACACACATGGATTGGGTCAGGAACCCTTTTCAGCTTCCTTTTCTGTAAAATGAGGAGAAAGGAGCTACCCTACCTCATAGGTTGTTATTAAGCACTTATAATAGCACTGGGAAAACAGCAAATCCTGTGTGCATTTAGTTATTATAATCTTATAGTCACCTTCTCAGGGTGTTTCCTTAATCATCTTTTATCTAAAGGGTCCCCCTTAGTCACTCACTATTATATTACATATTCTGTTTTATGATCTACAAAGCTCTTTATCATAATCTGGAATTACCTTCTATTTTACTTGTTTCTTGTCAACTTGCTTCCACTAACATGTAAGTTGCATAGGAGCTGGGCCTGTGCCTAGGACGTAATAGATACTCAGCACATTTTGTTTTTTAAAATGTGTTTTTATTGATTTCAGAGAGGGAAGAAGAGGGATAGAGAGATAGAAACACCAATGATGAGAGAGAATCATCGTTCATCTCCCTCTTGCACACACCATACTGGGGATCAAGCCCACAACCCAGGCACAGGCATGTGCCTTGACCGGGACTAGAACTGTGACCTGCTGGTTCATAGGTCTATGCTCAACCACTGAGCCATGCTGGCAGGGCTTAGCACATATTTCTTGCACTGAATTATAATGTTGGATTTCCCCAAATTCTAGGCAGCAATTTCACCTGTTATCCCCATTTTATGGAGGAGCAAATAGGCATGGAGAGTTTCCTTTGTATGTTCAAGGTAATTCAGCTGGGGCTCAAAACTCAATTTGAGTCAGTTCTTACTTTAAAAAAACACACATATTTTTATTGATTTAAGAGAGGAAGGGAGAGGGAGAGAGAGAAACATCAGTGATGAGAGAGAATCATTGATTGGCTGCCTTCTGTACATCCCCTATTGGGGATCAAGCCCGCAACCCAGACATGTGCCCTTGACCAGAATCGAACCCAGGACCTTTCAGTCTGCAGGCTGATGCTCTATCCACTGAGCCAAATTGGCTAGGGCCAATTCTTACTTTTAACTACTATGCTAGATTGGCTCCTTCTATTAAAAAATTCTTAGCAAGTGGGTGGGAAGATTGACACATCTTGTCAACTTTCTTCCTTCCCATTTGGGGCAGAAGCTGGGTCTGGAAAGTTAGAAAAAGAGGCAAACAGTTAGCCTTCTTCCTCTCCTACAGAGCTCAGCCTCAGCACCTCCCTGTCCTCATCCACGACATTCCCACCAACCCATGGAAGACCTTCCATTCAATCTCATCCTCAAAGTCCCCATCTCTAATCCCACCACCATCCAATTCCATCTGATTCCTTCTCCATCGCTGTTCCATTTTCATACTCATCTCCATCTCTGTGAAGCAGGGCTTGGGTTGGGTTTAGGTCTTGGGGCCTGAGACCAACATCTGTGACCTGAGGTGGAAAAAGTTTGCTTTCTTTTACATTGTCAATATAAAAATTTCCATGAAGTCCCCGAGTAATTTTTTCCTAGTCCTCTTTCTCTGGGATATTTTGGGGTCTCACTTGTTTACATACTTTTCAGAGTCTAACTAACCTTTCCCCTACATCCACTTGTGCAGATACTTTTACTCTCTCTTCAAGTCCTTTACTTTCATCCCAGCAATGAGTGGGAATCTGGGAAAGGATAGACAGAGCAGCCAGATAGTATGAATAAATGCCTCCATCTAGAACCTGGCTAGGGTATGGAGTCAGGACTGAGCCTGGCAGGCCAAGTGCCACTTGAGGCTACTCCAGATCATAATGGCACATCCTTCTGTCCAACTGGACATGCATTTGACATTGTCTGGCATCTGGGCAAGAGTGATCATGGAGTCTTCAAGGCCCTAGCAGGGCAGGGAGGATAGGGTTGAGTAGAGAGTGTTATAGATAATCATGACAACTATGTTAACAACAGCCTCTAGCCTAGCAAGGAGAGATGAGTTAGGATGGGACAAATAAATATTTGAGCTGTTTTTAGAAGGAATAAGGAAGGCACTAATGGGCCAGATTTGGTCTGCTTTTTTCTCTTCCGGCGCTTTAAATTCCCACTCTTTTGTTTTAAATTCACCAGATGTGAGCCTGTGAAATCCTGGGACCCCACCCTCGACCCTAATAAAAACAACCCCAGGCCCTCCTCTTTCTCTACCCAGGACTGCACTGTGTGGCCCCAGGTGTGCCATGTAATATCCAGGACCTGCAAGTACTGACCCTTGACTCTTTCAAAGTTTTCTAATGGCTGAGGGCATCTTATACAATCACAATAAGAACCATGATGGCTGGTCCAGTCACAACATTGGTTGGTTATCAATAGGCTGAGATTGGTACACAACACATACATTTTCTTATCTGTATAATTTCCTGGGCCAGTATTGTTATTTGACTTCCTAATACCCACATAGACAATTTAATAGATGAGGAAACAGACTCAGAGAGAAAAAGTAAGGGACTTTTCTCTGTAGTGATGTAGTGGTAAAATTCACACTAGAATCTAGGTTTCTTAGCTCTTGATCCAGCTCCCTTCCAGTTCTGTCAGAGATTCCTTCAACACAGAGGATTGAGATCCAAATGCATTTGGCCTGTCAGAAGAGGTAGGGTAAGACCAACAAGGAGAGGGTCCTGGTACAGGAATGTAGGACTAGCTTGAAACTCCCTGCCACTGGGCTCATTGGCTGGAGAACTCCATGACTCAACAATTTCATTCCTAGATATAGACCTAAGAGGAATGAGTGCATCATTTCCACCAAAAAGCAGGTACAAGAATGTACATAACAGTTTTGTTCTTCTTCTTTTTTTTTTTTTAATTCTCACCAGAGGATATTTTTCCATTGATTTTTAGAGAGAGTTGAAAGGAGAGGGAGGGACAGAGAGAAATACTGATGTGAGAGGGACACATTGATTGGTTGCCTCCCACACTTGCCCCAACCAGGTCCGGGAATTGAGCCTGCAATCGAGGTACATTGCCCTTGACCAGAATGGAACCTGGGACCCTTCAGTCCACAGCCTAACACTCTATCCACTGAGCCAAACTGGCTAGGGCTATTATTATTACTTTTAATATTTTTTATTGATTTCAGAGAGGAAGGGAGAGAGAGAAAGATAGAAACATCAATGATGAGAGAGAATCATTGATTGGCTACCTCCTGCACATCCCACTGGGGACCGAGCTATGTTAACAACAGCCTCTAGCCTAGCAAGGAGAGATGAGTTAGGATGGGACAAATAAATATTTGAGCTGTCTTTAGAAGGAATAAGGAAGGCACTAATGGGCCAGATTTGGTCTGCTTTTTTCTCTTCCTCAAAGAAGAGAAATGTGCGGTCCCCAGTGGGATGCCTGCACATCCCACTGGGGACCGCAACCCTGGCATGTGCCCTTGACCAGAATCAAACCCGAAACCCTCAGTCCACTGAACCAAACCAGCTAGGGTGGCTAGGGCTATTCTTAATTTAAAAAAACCAAAAACTAAAACTAAAAACAACCCAAATATCCATCAACAGAAGAATGGATATACAAACTGTGGTACATCTCTGGAATGGAATACAATTCAGCAGTAAAAATGAACAAACTACTGATGCATACAACAACATGGGCCAGTCACAGACAATGTTGTGTGAAGAAGCAAATCTCAAAAGAGTATATTCAGTATGAGCAAGACTAATCTGGAGAAATCACAGCAGCAGTTGCTTCTAGGAGTTGGGGGAGACTGTCTAGAAGGGGAACAAGGGAAGTTTCTGGGAAGATATAGATGTAGTGGTAACACTAAGTAATACATGGTAACTCTAAAATGTATACACTTTGCTGAATGCAAATTATACCTAAATTTTTAAAAACTTAAAGCTCAGCTTTTTAGGAAAGAGCAGGTTAAAGAAGGGAAAGGAAGGTTTTTAAGGAACCAAAATTGGAGATGATATCCCAGGTTAACTCCTGTGTAAGGTGACCAACGGTCCTAATTTGCCTAGGAGTGAGGGATTTCCTAGGACAAGAGACGTTCAGTACTAAAACTGGGAGAGCCTTGGCTAAACCAAGTCAGCTTTGACCCAACTGCTATGGAAGTGAACTGGGAAGGAGTTTTGGATGTCTGGCACACAACCTGGATTCCCTTGGTCCCAGAGTCTTAAGGTTTCTCCTGTGGGCTCAGAGAAGGCCCGCCAGGAGGTCAGCACAATGGGCATTGCTGGCTAACACCAGGAAAACCAGGGTTGATGAGTCATCTTTGTTCCCATGTTGTTCCTCAGGATTCCTGACCCTCTTGGAACATAAAGGGGTGGAGGGTGAGGAGGATGGAAAAGCCTCAGAGACTGAATTGAGGCACTTGGGCTGACCAGGTTCTAAGCATCACAGCTGAATTGGGCTCTGAGGGGGTTCTCACTCAGCCCTGTTCTCACATCCCCATTCCATCCTCCCTCAAATGCATAGGCCAAGAAAATACCAAAAATATCTTCCACATTGATTCTGTGGAAGATAATCAGACATGGGAACCTCTCAAAGGCAAATGCTATTGTATCTCTTCACCTCCACAGCTGTCATAGGCAGGGGCTGTCCTCTCCCCACTTGGTCTGCCACAACCTGCAGTGACTTGAGCTGTAGGGATCTCCTTTCCTTTTTTTTTTTAAGAAAACAAAGGTCACAAAAATAGTAAATAGTAGAGCAGCCAAGTTTAAATCTAGGCGTATCTTGATTCTACAGATGAATTTTTTTTTATTGTCTAAAGTTTTACATATGACTTTCTTTTCCCCAGTTGACACCCTCCGCCCCCTGCAGCCATTCCCACCCTGGGCAAGCCCCCACCGCCCCAGTGTCTGTGTCCATTGGTTATGCTAATATGCATGCATACAAGTCCTTTGGTTGCTCTCTACCTCCCCCTCCCCTGATTTGTCTCTGGATCTATTCTTGTTCATCAAATTATGTTGATCATTATATTCCACATATGAGTGAGATCATGTGATATTTATCTTTCTCTGACTGGCTTATTTCACTTAGCATGATGTTCTCCAGTTCCATCTATGCTGTTGCAAATGGTAAAAGTTCCTTTTTTTTTTTTTTTTTATAGCGGCATAGCATTCCATTGTGTAGATATAACACAGTTTTTAATCCACTCATCTGCTGATGGGCATTTAGGCTGTTTCCAAATCTTAGCTATGGTAACTTGTGCTGCTATGAACATAGGGGTGCAGATGAGATTTTTAAAATGTTTTTATTGATTTTAGAGAGAGAGGGAGAAAGAAACATCCATTGGCTGCTTCCTGCCCACCCCCTACTAGAGATGGAGCTGGTAACAGGGCATGTGCTTTGACTGGAATCCAACTGGAGACCTTTCGATGCACACCAACTAAGCAACATAGGCTAGGGCTCCTCTTGCTTCTCAGAGCATGGGAGATATGGATGTGGGGTAATGAGGGAGCGGCTTTCCAACTGAGGCCAGAAGTGAATTCTGACAAAGAAACTGCCAGATGGGCTAGTTCTCAGAGGAGAAGCAGGCACCAGGATGGGTGGGCTCAGAAGTTCTCATAGTGGTGCATGAAGTGAGCCTGGTCCTGTCTGTTGATGAGCTGACAGGCCTTCTCTACATTCTTGGTCATTCCTGGAGGGCCGCAGCTGAATACCCCGATCTTTCGTACCTGTCAAGTGTATGTGGGAAGAGTGGTTTCAGAAAGAAGGAGTCTGCAGGCTTGAGAGGCTCACTTTCCGAAGGAAGCTGCTTCTGAAGCCTGGCTGGAATGATCGGGGCATCAACCCCAGACCACAAGGAGAAGACTTGAGCTGGAGATGGGAAGGGGGTGGGGAGTTTAAGCCTTCCTTATCTTGGGGCCAAGTTGGGGGGGTGCGGTTCCACTCAAGATAGAGCCACAGGGTGCTTACGGGTCAGCATGTCCTGGTGGGGAAGGCCAAAGTCCCAAGATGGGTGAGGGTGGGACTAACCTTTGGGTGAACCTCCTGCAGGGAGTTGAAAAAGGGCTCAAAAGGGGGACGACCAAAGTGGGTGATGGAGCGCAGGCCCGTGAACAGACTCCGGTTCAGCACCTTCTGGAAGTGCCGCTCACAGATGTACTGGTAGAAGAATGAATGGAGGAAGAAAGTCAGAGCCAGGCAGAACCAGGGCAGCTCCCAGCCTAGGTGATGACCCACCCATCCTGCCTGGCCGGCCCTGACGTACCAGCATGGTGGTCCTGAGGTCGAACTTCTCAGCCAGCTGGGTGATGTAGATGTGCACGGACACCAGGTCCTGGTGGTCATTCTCCTCCACCTCCCGGATGATGTCAGCCAGCCACTCGAACTGCCTCTGGGTCCGTGTCACCCAGATGAAGTAGATCTGGGGACAGGGCTGGAGCTGAGGACTCAACTCAAGGTTCCTCCACCCAAGGTGCCTTCACCTGAGAGGCTAGGAAGCCCCAGATTACCCACAGACACTGACCCTCTGTCAGGACCCACAAGCTTGGCCCAAGGCTTCTAACCAACAGATCCCAGCAGAGGCCCTTCTGGCTACACTTCCTACCCTCCCTCAAAACATTTGGCACATAGAAAACTGGGTATAAATGGCCCTGGCAGACCTAGTGCCTATGAGCCAAGGGCTTTTTCTAATGCTACTCTGTTGTGATGTGGGAACACAGTCCATCTATTCGGATTACTTTGAAGAATGGGAGAGAGACACTCACCTTTTTACAGAGCATTTGGCTGCCCAAGGATGACTTGAAGACCAGGTCTTTAAGGATGGAGGCAAAGGGGGTGACCCCAATGCCTCCTCCCACCAGCACTGACACCTCAAATTTATGCCACTCCTGGTGGCCCTCTCCAAATGGTCCATCAAGGTACAGCTGCCAACAGAAGGGGGAAGGGATGAGCCTAGACCTGCCCCAGCTCTGAGGCTAGAAATGGGGTAGGGTAAGGGGGGGTGGGGAGTATAAGGAAAAGAAAGATACAGGTACATTCCAGCTTCTTCTGAGGCAAACAGCCCTCTCCCAGCTTGGCCTTGAGGTATCTGCTGCTTCCAGTCTCAGGGAGGGGGGGTACAGAGACACATCTGCCAATGCCAGAGCCCCCAAAGTGGTTCCCAATCATGGGCACCTTCGGGTATCTGGCAGAGCCGTTGGTCGGGGGTGAGTAGATCTCCCTGAGGCGAGTGGTCCAGGGTCCTGCTGCCCGGATGTGCAGGCTGAGCGTGTCCTCATGGGGCGCAGAAGTCAGTGTGAAGGGGTGGTACTCGGTGGTCCCCAGAGCCAGGCAGGCGATCCGCACCCACTGTCCTGACTTGTACTCAAAGCCTTGGGGCCGCTGGAACTGCAGGTGGGTCACTCCTGGGGTCATGGGCAGAGAGGGGCAGGGATCAGAAGGTTTGCTTCTGGAACCTGAGGACTGGCAGGTACCCTCTCCTCTCCACATGCCTGATGCACAGGGAATAGTCACATGGTCTGAGCAAGTTGGACTCCTGGGGCTGGGAGTCAGAGGACACCCTCCTCTGTTTCCTGGGTAACATGAGAGCTTCTCTGCTCCCCTGTTGCAGCCCCTGTCTTCTCTCAGCTCTCTCTTCCCCCATAGGGCTCAGGTCCAAAACCATTGTCCTGGATACAAGCCTACTGGGTCAGGGGACCTCAGGTTCCCCAGGGGCCAACTCAGTACTTACCAAACCTCCACTGTTATAGCCATGTCTGCACACCTCCTGCACTGTCACTTACATTTTTCTTTGAATTGACTTACTTTTTCAATTTGATTTACCTTGACAACTAGGTTTAGGTCACTAAGGTAGGTGGAAAACCTATATCATGTCCTCTAAATAGAAGGCACAAGGTTTTATCAATTTTTTTCTAGATACCCTTTGTGGCCTGACCACAGCTGAACCTCAGGCCTGTTCTCTCTTTGTTGAAAAAGGAGATTTGCAAGTAAGTATTGGAGCGTACAGAAGCCATACTAAACACCATGTTGCAACTTTGTCCTTAAGTAATCTTGATTGAAATAAAGTAGAAATGAGGTTAATTTTCTTACTATGTGAGTCCTAAAGGTTGGATGGTTCCTTGACACCTAAAATCATCTTCATCACCCTCTACAGTGGTGTGAATGCCCACTTTAGCCAGCACTGGCTCTCAACAACAGAGTCTCACAATCAGGCCATTGGCCTATCTCTGAAAGGGGATTGTTCTGCAAAATTGGGTGTGAAAGGGATAAATGGTTTCCTGCCCTGCACCCTGGTCACACATGTGAGGGTCTTTCTTTCCCTTAAGCGCCTTAGTCTGCACTTTCAGCTATCTCTTTTCATAGTCACTTCTCACTGTCTACAAGTCCTCCTGGGACTGCGTTTGCATCAGGAACGCTGCAGGGGTCCCAGAGAGGCTATCTCAAGGTGGGGTAGGAGGCCTGGAAAGCTGTAGTCTCACACACCCTGAGTCGACTTCTTATGCTCCCCACCCAGGGTCAGGCCAGGCCTGGTACCTGAAGGCAGCAGCTCGGCCTTCACCACGCTGATCTCCACCTTCTTCCGGCTCAGGCTCACCAGCTTGTCCCCCCCATAGATTAGTGCCGGGACCAGGAAGTAGATGTGGAAACGGGGCAGCTGGATCAGGCCAAAGCTGCCGTGGATGATGATCTAGAGACACAGCCAGTTAGTATAGCTGAGGCCCAGCCAGGCCCCCTTCCTGCCCTCCCCTTGCCCAGATATGTTCTTCTTGGGCCTTGGGCCTGGGCTGGGTAATGAGGATGGAAATGGCTTCGGGTCTCAGGGTCTCAGATCTCAAGGTTTCAGTTTGAGATCTTGTGTCCAATTCAGCCTGCTCCCTCTCCCATCATAAGTGCTCATTCCTACCCGATGGCCAGGCCCTGCCCAGAAAAGCCCCTCACCAGGATGTAGAGCAGGATGTAGAGGTGGTGGGTCAGCCAGAAGCCCCGGAAGCTGCGGCGCCGGAAGTGGTGGGAGGCAAATACATACATGATGGCCAGGACCAGGAGCAGAAGCACTCCTGTCATACCTGGAGGTACGGGATGCAGGGACAGAGAAGCGTCTCAGCACTTCAGCCTGGACTGAGAATGCAAAGAGCATTCCCCCCATTCTGCCCTCCTTCCCTGACCTCCTTCATCCCTCCCTAGTTCCCAGGACAGCCTGCCTGAGGGGGCTGCAGCTGGGGCTTGTCCTGGAGGCTGGAAAGGGAGTCACTGATTATTATACACATGTGCGCATTCATGGGAAAATGAAGACAAAAGCAGAAGTCCTCAGACTGTACCCCCAGTTCCCTCACACAGCCCCACTCCTTACCTGGGACTGTCTGGAAGAACCACCAGTAGAACTTCTGGGGAAACTGGGACCTGTGGGGCAAAGGCACATGGGACCTCTGGCTGGGGCAGGAGGGGCTCCGCCACTGTCACAACATGATTCTCTTCCTGCCGGCCCTGATGGCTGAGATTACTGGGCCTCCATCCAGAGAGCCCACCATCCTTCCAGGGAACATGCCACCCAATCTCCCGCAGTTCCATCCTCTGCTCTCTTAGCAATTTCTCCTCCAGTGTTGACCTAAACTCTCCTACTGTGCCTGATCTTTGCTTCCTTCAGTGCTTGGTTCATGTTATATAAATCCAGTGAGGGCAGGTGTATGTATTTTGCTCAGTGCCTTATCCCTATGCTCAAACAGTGCCAGGCACAGAGTCAATGTCCAGTAAGTATTTGCTGAGTGATTGCATGTGCCTTGACATCCCTACTCTTTGGCTCCTGGATGGCCACATCAAATGTGCTCCATAAATGTTTGCCCAAGGAATGGTTAATAGGCTGAGATGCATGTCAGGTACATGTGGGAAAGAGTCTCCAACTTCATCTCCCAAACCCCTTTCCTGGTCAGTCATGGCCAGCTTCCTTCCTGAGGCTGAGGAATTTCCCTCTCAGCTTCCCCAAGGAGGCTGGCATCTCATCCTCACTCAGTGAGGGAGTGGAGTGTCTGGGGCCATCTATTTCTTTTCTATTATACCCTTGGATGTGCCCAGGTGTCCCTGGGGGACCCTCCCCAGAACTGACCCATCATTCACAAAGACGCTGGGGAAGATGCAGGCCAGCAGGCTGAGGGGGCTGACTGAGAAGATGTAGACATTGACCACGTGGCCAGCGCTGTGCAGAACTGAAAGAGACAGACCATTAGAGATGCCACCCTGGGCCAACTCGAAGGGAAAGAGGAGGAACCGGGGGAGAGATGGAAGTAAAAGTAGTTCCAGTCACCTCGCTATTTCCCCCACAGCTAGTCCCAGGGGGCTGCAGCAATGAGATTACCCAGGAGCCACGTACCAGCCAGGACAACAGCAGCCATGGCGATCCAGCGATGGAAGTCCACGGCGGCGTCGAAGGGCACGTAGCGGTTGAGGAAGGTCTCCCGCAGGAAGGTGATGAGGTTGCGGCACATGGTGAGCAGGATGTAGGAGAACATGAAGGAGATGCTGGCGGCCGTGCCCCGCGACAGGATGATGCCCACAAAGGTGGTCTGTGCAATGCCCGAGGGTGGTGAGGCAAAGGCGTAGTCTGGGGACAGAGTGGGATGCTGAGGATCGGGAAGAGCAACCAGAAGGCTTCCCTTTGCCCGTCCACTGCCCCAAACCAGAGATCGTACAGTAGGCACGCTCTGCAAACAGGCCCGCACAGATGGCTGAGAAGACCACGATGCACACGATATGCCGCCGGTAGTTCTCCACGAAGCGCTTGTATTGCTGCAGCTTCTGGGCCAGCAGGCCCCTCTGCCTCTTCTCCTGCAGCGCCTCTGTGTACAGCGGCGGAGAGGTCACCGCTGCCCTGCAGCCGGGAAGGCAGGTAGCTGTAAGGTCAAGGCATTCTGGCTTCCACTAAATGTCAGCCTGGCCGGTGTGATTCCGTGGTTGAGCATGGACCTCTGAACCAGGAAGTCACGGTCCCATTCCCTGATCAGGGCACATGCCTAGGTTGCTAGCCCCCAGTAGGGGATGTACAGGAGGCAGCCAATCAATGATTCTCTCTCATTATTGATGTTTCTGTCTCTTCCTCTCCCTTGTTCTCTGAAATCAATAAAAATGTATTTAAATTTAAAAAGTATCACCCCATGAAGGAGTTCGGGTGACTCCCTGTGGGACAAGATGGGCTACAAAATAAGCTTTTTGGGGGGCAGACTCCCAACCCTCAAACCTTTGCCTCCCATCTTTATTTGTTTTATCCACCCCTTCTTTTGTCTCCCCACTATTCTGCTTCCTCTTCCTCCTGCCTGCTCTGTCCTTCCCTCTTCCTGCTCCCTGCACAGGCTTCACTGCTCTGCCCAAAGTAGGCAGCAGCCAGGAGACTTGGTGTCGCGTCAGAGTGCCAGATTCTAGCCTGAAGATTAGGATACTGATCACTTGATTCTATAGCCCTCCAATCAAGTTAGGTACTCATGGAATAAGACTCAGGATGGTCTCTTGTGTGTGAAGGTGGTGTGGGCAGAACCCAAAGACCCTGAGATCTCTCCCCATGTCTCCTGGGCCCAAGGGTCTAGGAAACACTCACTTTTTGCCAAACCTCTTCTTCAGCCCGGGGCCTCCCAGCTCTGGGGCTTCTGAGGCAGGGAGCCCCACTCCCTGGGAGCAGGAGCTGAGAAAAGGGAAGTGGGTCTAGTTCTCCCCTTGTCTTTGCAGCCAGAGGAGAACTGCCAGGTCAGAGCTTGGGATGGGGTGGGGTAGGGTAGGAGTGATTCCTATGACCCATCCTGCCCACATAACCTGCCCATAAAACTGGTCAGAGAGTAGCAAACAGGAGACAAGGCAGAATGAATAAATACGATCTTGTCATCTGTTCTATAGGATGTGGAAGGCAGTGGAATTTGGGCTAGGACTAGCCATGCACTAAGAGTAACTTTCATAGGTCAATGTCTGACCCCAGCATCAGATTCAGCCAGCCCTACTTTCTTCATTTCTTTGCAGAGTACCTGGCTAAAGGGACTTCCCAATGCCCCATTCCTTCTCACCGTTCTCCAGGAGTTCGAGTGATAAATGAAACTCGACAGCTGATCCCTGGTTTAAAGATGTCTCCAAAACCTGGAGAGAAGAACAAGAGGCTTCCCCATGAGGTCAGTGGGGTGGGGTGCAGTGGGGTGGAAGACTGTCCCTCCAACACCACCCAACTGCCCTCTGGGAAGGATGCCATGGCACTTGCCAGTGACTTGGTCATGTCCTCATCTCCTGCTCCAGCTTTGTTCCCCTCACTCCCCATACTGCACACAGGGCAGCCACTGCTAGACAATGTGGCAATACTGTGCAATTAGGAAAAGGAACCCTCTCCAGGTAGATGCCTGGGCCTGCAGATCCGTTGTGTAAAGAAAGTAGTGCCTTTTCCTCTGGCCAGATACAGTCCAGACCAGTGGTCGGCAAACTCATTAATCAACAGAGTCAAATATCAACAGAACAATGATTGAAATTTCTTTTGAGAGCCGAAAACTGACTTCTGTGCATGGGCCACAAAGTTTCAATCGCACTGTACATGCGCGCCCGCATGTGGTATTTTGTGGAAGAGCCACACTCAAGGGGCCAAAGAGCTGCATGTGGCTCGTGAGCCGCAGTTTGCCGACCACTGGCCTAAGACCAATGCATATGGCTTGGTGAGCAGAATTAATGTAGGCTGGATTTCAGCTCACTCTTGAATACTCAGCAGGCATTTTTGTGCAGGGCTGGATTACACCCTTGATTACACATACCTGACTCAGTGCTAAGCACCAAGGACTAAGATAGAAATGAGATCTGGGTTCTATACTCCAGGAAGTCTCGTTTTGAGGGCACACCCTTCCTTGACTCTGATCATCCCTTACATACTCACACACCTTCACCTCTGACACAGAGCTGTGTGCGGCGGAGTTCACTGTCATGGTCCCTCAGCATAAAGTGGAAGTCCTCCCATGTCAGCTCCTCCTTGTCCTGGAAGCCCGACTCCCGGAACATGGACTCCACCACCTCCGCCAGCTGGGCCTTGGACAGGCAGTTGTTGGAGATCTCGATGAAGGACCTGGGAGAAGACCAGAGAGAGCAGCCTGTTACCCGGTGAGGTCAGGCTCAGGCAGGTGCAGAGTGGGGCGGGCCATGGATGATCTAATGTTAATGCCAGTGACCCTGAAATAACACTGAGAAGATATTCATCCAGCCTGTACCCGACACTAAGCTGGGTGGGGTGACCACGAGCTCAAAAGGCAGAACAAAACTGAAAATGACCTTGACCAATGAAAATGACCTTGACCAATGAAAGCAACCTTCAAACAGGGAGACATCTACAGCTGGGATGAATGTCCACTTAGTGTAGGGACATGTCCAGGTATGCCATGGTGCCATGACAGGGTCTCTGCCTCTGACAGGATCTCTCTCATATTATGTCTCCCACACCATCGCTGGGCTCCCCCTTTCACAGTCCAGTGGGGGCATAGAAAACTGGGGGTTGGGGCGGGGGGAGGAGATATAGCTGCAATGGCTGCTGCTTCCTCGTGCCAAAACCTCAAGGCACAGGCAGGAGTGTTTTCACACCCAATCTGACAGCACCCATAGTGGCAGCAGCAGTAGCCATACTCTTTTCTTAAGCTGTGCTTTGGGATGAAACAATGAGCCTAGAAGATAAAGAGCTTTTCCCACATGGCACAGCAAGCACTGCCATCCCACTAAAAAACACATCATCCCACCAAGACTGAGGAAGGTCCACACACTGAGTATAGGATGTGAAGGTGGAAGCTCATGCCTTGGGGGCAGAGACCCTCTCCTAAATTCCCTAGGATGTACTCTGGCCTGGGCCTGCAATGGCACACCCAGCAAGGTACAGACTGCAGTCAGCTAACTTGACCCCATCCCTTCTAGAAGCCCATGTCCAGTTGTGGTATATGGACTGTGAGAGGGATGTGGCAGTCAAGGGGAATACAGAAGTCAATGGAAAGGCTTAAAGGGGGAGAACATTTAAAAGGTCCTGAGCTACTGTATGCATTCTATCCATTCAATTGTTCATTTATTCCATCTTATTCAGTTAACCACGTATTGAATGCCTGTTATATGCCAATCATAGCATAGAGGAGGTGCATTCAGCAGGAAACAAAGAAGGCATGAACTCCATCCTTATGGGGCTGAAGGGGACTGAGTTACTGGAGCATTGTCTTCAAGAATAAGAAGTCTCAAAACTGATCTTTACCAAGACACTACAACCTGAAATGGCTTAAGGAGCAGTAAGAGAGGAGGGTCAGAAAATAGAGGAACTGTCTGTGTTCCTCCTCCTGCTAATCAGGGTGATTAATTGGAAGAGTGACTAAGGTTGTCCATGCTCCATCCACCTGTGATTTCACTGTATAGAGCAGTGTTAGGCATGCTGTAGACTCCACAAAGATCCAAAAACATCCAGAAAGGGTTAGTGGACTTTTGTTAGTGGTCATATTAGGGTTGTTTGTGGTTTTGTTGTTTTTTCTAACTAGGGAGGGAGAATTTTCTGGCTGATGTGAAAATGCAGATATTGACCCTCCTGGAGCAAAGTTTGGGAATGCTAAGTGAGAAAGCTTATACTGGGGACAGACGGGTCAAACTTTTGAAGCTGACTGCTCTGAGAGTCTAGGACACACTGAGGGCCAGCTCTCAGTGGAGGCTGCCTCCTTGCCTACACTTCTCTGATCTGACTTGTTTTCCTGTTGAAAACATCAAGAAGTCTCAGGACTAGAATGGCCCAGCCCGTACCGCATCATGGTGAAGAATTCCTCCTTGGAGAGAAAGCCATTTGCATCCAGGTCATACATGGTGAACATCAAACGGGACTTGTCCTCTGGGGAACCTGGGAAGAGAAAGGGGGATACAAGTCATCTCTCTGCTGAAAGAACCCTGGCTCCTGGGTTGGCCCATCATCCCCCTACCTTTCATGAAGACCACCAGGATGTCCAGGAATTCCCGGAAGGACAGGTAGCCATTGCCATCTTTGTCAGCCAGAGAGAACATGGACTCCACAAACATGTCCTGGGGCTTGAGGCCCAGGGACTCGGCAAACTCAGCCCTACTCAGCTCACATGTCAGGGCCTCTCGTACCTTCTGTGATGAGTCCAGGGGCAGAGCCCCTGCATCAGCCTGGTCGATGTCCAGCACCTGTACCCAGGCAGCAGTACCAGGAGAGAGAGAAGGAAGTGAGGTCTGGCTGAATGCAATTCAGTGACCCTTCACATCTCTCCAAAGTTGAACTAAGAAAGGGAAGCCCTGGTGGCTACTCCTAGTCCTCAGATACACTCCTGACTTGGGCCCCTGCTTGCCTGTAGAGGGAGTGGCTTCAATCTCTAGCATTTTCTCCCTGGACCTAAGATCCAGGAACTTTATACAGTAGGAATGGTGCTGGGTCTGGCTGGGAGCAGTAAGGGGCAAAGTTTGGTACTCATGGGAATGCTAAGTGAGAAAGCTTATTACTGGGGACAGAAGATGTAGTTGACATGGGTGGACAGGCAGGAAGAGGCTAGAGATATGTTCTCTTACCAATTCAGACAAGCTGCCATGTGCCTGATTTGGTCTCTGCCCATTATTCAAAGATTTTAAAAGTCATTTATATGCAGCAACCATTTGTTAAATGTCTACAATGTACAGGTAAGTCCTCACTTAATGTCATCAATAGGTTCTGTAACTTTAAGCAAAACAAGGTATAACAAAACCAATTTTACCAAAGGATCATGATATAAGCTTGAGTTAAGTTCCTGTCATCTCATCAAAGCTATCAGAAGATCTGCTGTACCAAGCATTTGGGATAAACACTACATAGAAGAGTGTTTTTCAAAAGTTGGAGTGTATCAGAATCCCTTGGCGGGTTTATGGGCCCCAACCCCAGAGATCCTGATTCACTAGGTTTGGAGCGAGGTGAGGGGGGTGAGGGCTGCTAAAGATTTACATTTTTAACAAATTCCAAGTTGAGGCTACTGCTGTTGGTCTAGGGGCTACACTTTGAGAACCACTGATGTAGATTGTCTCACTGAATCCTTACAACAATCCAATGGGATGAATCCTATTTTAATAGGCTGTTTTATAGAAGAGAAAACTAAGATACAGAGCAGAGGTCATGTGATTTGCCTAAGGTCACACAGATAGTGAGTGGCAAAGCTAGGATGTCTCCAGCCCACAGAGCAAAAGCTTAGTTCACCCATATAGAGTCCTATCAGACCAAGGTTTCCTCCAACCCATGGGTTGGTCCTATCTTCAAAAGGCACAGCCATAGCACCTGGGCAAAAAGGTGTCTAAAGAAGACTTCCAGGATGCGGCCCCGCTGCTGCTTGGTTACAGCCTTCCTGAACAGCTCTTTCTCGCCCATCTCAGCGATGTGGAGGCCCAGAGCCCAGTGCACACAGAAGCCTTGCAGATGCTGCACGAAGGTTCCTTGCTCCTCCTCAGAGTTGAACAGCAGCACCTGGGTGGGAGGAAGGTTGAGCCAATGCTTCTGGTTTAGCCTCCCTTCAGAGGACCTTAGGTTGGGGGTAGGTGAGTGGCTCAAGAGGGTCAGAAGGAGGGTCAGGGGACCTCTGAAAGGAGTGCCTCTCCCACCATCAGCCTTCACGATGAGCTCTGTAGCTAAGAAGAGGGTGACTCGAGAGGACTCGCAGTGAGAGGGGAGGCAGGATGGGCTGTACCAGGTCATACTCCTTGGGGATCTTGAGCAGCAGGGTGCGACGTCCACGGTTGCTAGACAGAATGAGGTTGACCTGCTGCAGGGGCCGCAGCTGGATGGTGCGCAGCACAGAGAGACGCCTATCCAGAACCTGAAGACACCTGTCTGGGAGCAGCTGAATGGTGATGGGGTAGCTCCTCTCCCTAGGGCCTGGCCATTCCATTGCTATGGAGGAGAAGATTGGGCAGAGCAGTTCAGCAGAGGTCCCCAGGCCCCTGCGCTCAGGCCAGTTCCACTCTATTGGTCAGAACAGGCATCCCAAAATCTGGCTTTCTCCTCACATTTGTAAGCTGGTTTTCCCCTCACTCCCCCCCACCCCCACCTGCTCCCTCCTCCTCAGTCCCATCTCACCTGGTACTCCATCTTTGGCTGCCTCCTTCTTCATACTCTCTTTGCCTTTCTTTTGTAACCTTTTGAGTTCTCGGCTCCGGAAATGGGCCACCACCCCAGAGATAAGCAGACTCACTGAAGGGGATCAGAAGGAGCCAGTGGGTAGGGGAGCCCCTCACCTGAAGCTTTACTGAGGCTTGGCTGCTGCCCCTCCTTCCCAAGGCCCACTGTGCCTGGCTTCGACTATACCAAGAAACTAGCCCTGCAAGCCAGCAGGTAATGAGGGACAGGGAAAGACCATGGGAAGGGGGAGGCAGGAGAAGAGAGATGGGTGAGGGGGTGAAGGGCCTACCTAGAGGAAGACAGCAAAGAGCTACGATGGTGATACCAAAACCAGGACCACTGCCCTTGAAGTAGTCAAACACGATCATGGGCACACAGGGTGGCAAACCATCAGTTGTGAGCTGCCAGGGCTGAGGACATGGTGCACCTGAGGGAGAGGGCACAAAAGAATCTCAAAGCCTGAGGGTCCTACTCCTTGGCAAAGCATCCTCTCTCTCTCCTGTGAAAAAACAGGTACCCTCTTCTCTCCCAGGCTCACTTCACTGGAACATGTTCCCCTCCAAAAGCCCCCTTCCATATCCCATCTTGCAGCACTCACCACAGCTTGCAGCCTGCAAACTAGTCCAGTCTCTAGTGGGGGAGATGGCCTAATGCAGGCCTCCTAGACTAATACAGAGGGGGCTGCCTGGTGCTTGGCTCCCTGGACAGCACCAAGTGATCCCCCAAACCTTGGTCCTTTCTCTGGCAACCATCTCTTGTGTTCTTCCAGGCCACCTACCTTCATGCCAGATAAAGACATTGGGCTGCAGGGCACTGGGGTCCACGTTAGTGACAGCCATTAGCACATCCCGCAGAGTGGTGTTTCTGATTTCTGCAATTTCTTCCCTGGAGAACAGCCTAAGTTGGAGAAAGCCAAGGATTTTTGAGATGGGAAGGAGTTGTAGGCCTCTAGCAATCTCAGCACCAGGTACCCAGATGAGGAAAGAGACCCAGAGGGTCTGGGGAGAAGGTGGGGCCAGCTGGGAATCAAGGGCCCAACCCCAACACTAAACTGTAAGTGGCTATTTGCAGTATATCTTTGTTTACAGGCGGAGAGTCTGGGCCCAAGCCCAAGTGGGAGCCAGGCAGGCCTTACCCATTCCTGATGTTCTCAAACCAGTAACGGTCACCATCCCGCAGACGCACAAACTGGTCTAGGACTATGGCACTGAAAAGGGGTCCGGGGTCCCCCTGGCTCTCCAGGAGCCCCCCAGGGAGTAGCTCCAGCAGGGACAGGTCGTGGTTGTACAGGGCAGCTGTGGCCTCCAGCACCTGGGGAACCCAGGAGGTGAGTTATGTGTGTCTATGTGTTGGGGAGGGCAGCCACTCTTGCCCCATCCCTCAAACATAGAACCCCATCAGCTACTTGGCTTGCTGTTCAGGCCTCTTTCTAGGCAGCCTCCTCAGTTGGTGGCAAATCTTGTGGGAGGATCAGTGTATCCCTGCCCATGGTGAGACCACTGTAAAATGCCTGAGGATATATCTTGTGACCATCGCTACCCAGACTGCCTGGCCCCAATAATTAGCAGCTTCAGAGTCACCCAGCTCTTGGGGGGGAATCCCGCAGGAATAGGACAATGGCACCCACCCAGGGGCCACCCTGCAGGAATGGTACAATGTAGTGATGAGGAACATACTCTGGAATCAGGTGGCTGAATTTAAATCCTGCATCTATCAGTGACTTCACAACTATGTCATTGATAAAATAGGGATAATAGTAGTATCTACCCTACCACATTCCCAATGCACATTAAACGAATTACATGTGTAAAGGACGGAGAACAGTAGGGCCACAGGAAAGCTTTAGTTGCTATTATTATCATTACTATTCCTGACCTGGGTGTCCACATTGGGGTTGAGGTAACTCCAGTTCTTCGGGTTCTCTAAACCCAAGGCTAGCAGAGCTTGACTGTAGCTGGGTAGCCCTATATCCCTGCCACGTTGGATGCTGCTGGCCACGTAGTCTGTGCGGGAGTATTTGCCAGAGCCAGGCCAATAATCTAAGGAGGGGAGAGGACTAAATGATAGGCTCAGTCACTTCAACCCTTCTTTGCCCAATAGCCTCCAATTGGGCTGTTGGCACTACCCTTCTCCACGCCCCCAGCACTTGTCTACATGTGACTGTATCCATATCATCCTTGCCTTGGTGTGGAGTCCATGTCAGCATGTCACAAGAGACTTTTTCCGCTAAGTCTCTTCCCCTAAGACTCAAGACTGTTTTAGTTACCCAGCAGAAAATTCCCTAGCCTTTACCTCCTTAACGTCAAGACAGGACTGAATGAAAACCTTTAGAGACCTAAGCATTGAAGAGATTATAGTGCCGCCCTTCCCCCACATACTCAGACATAGGCAATTTAGAATGAAAACAACACTAAACTGTAAGTGGCTATTTGCAGTGTATCTCTGTCCCTGCACTGTGGGTACCATAGGTCTACCTATTGATTAACTCAAAAGAATCCCCAGGCTGCCAGGCCTCTGGGCCCCTTTCCCTTCTGGTTCCAGACCTCACTCACCCCTAAGATCTTCAACCACTATGCTGTCCTCCAGCTCTGAAATCTGCGAGGCCATTCCCAGGAGCAGTTGATTCACTGCCTGGGCACTGTTCAGGTTGGGGTTCTGGAAATAAACAAGACTCTCAGTCAAGGTAAGCTTTCAGGTCCCTTCCCAAAGCCCAGTCCCTCTAACCTTGGACCACAGGACAAAGGTCCCTTGGCCAGTCCCAGACTCTCTTGAGCTGTTGTCCCCAGATAATTTTCTGATCACTCTACCCTTCATCTCCCACCATCCTGGAGCAGCAACACTTGAGAATTCCCCAGCCTATGTAATGAGACTGACCTTGAGCCACTTTCCCTTGACCCTGACCCCAGGCTGACCTCCCGAGTCCAGTAGCTGTTGCAGACTCTGAGAGCTGGGGAGATGCCAAAACCCTTGTTGGTGATCTTCTGGAAATGACAGCTGGCATTTCTGAAGTAAGGAATCAAGAATGTGGTAAGGGGATTCAGGGACGAAGCTAAGATGGGGTTGAGTTAGGTGAGGGTTTCAGAGGGGGTTGGCCAGGTCTGAGGGATGGTCCCTGAACTTCCTTGAAGTTCTGGCAATGTGTGTGGATTGAAGATAAAGATTGCTCTTTGTCCACACAGGGTGGGAAGGGAAGGAGGGAAAAAGGTTATCCAGCTGATGAACAAATCCTGCTCTCAGCAACTGAAGTTCAGTCATTATAAGGAACTGGGGAGATTTCCCTGTTAAGGCTGAATCTCCTATCCCAGGGTCCTGTTTTAGGACCCCCAACGTCTGCTTCCCTCATGTCATTGTAGAGGTGTATAAAAAGCTCTAGGACCCCAGGCCCACTAATTCACCACCTCTGCCATTGCTGTGCCTCCTTTCCCATCACCAGCCTCCTCCTCACCTCATGTAGACGCCAGGGGGCACCATGGTGGAGAGGAACTGTTCAGAGGCTGCCAGGAACTCAGGAGAGATGCTGGGGTCCAGGAAAGGGCGGTACCCTGCCCCATGGGAGGAAGAGGAGAAATAAACTCCTTAACCCTCCATCCTCCCATAACAGGCATCCACCTGTCTTCTTTGCGCCTGTGGATCCGAACCACAACCTCCTCTCATCACAGGTGGCCCCCATGCCCTCACCTGTATATTCTGGGGGTGTAGTCTGCAGGAAGCTGGGCAGCCACTCATACAGAGCAATGTTCTGAGGGTCAAGAAAGAGGAAAGGTGGGGCGAATGCTCCAGCTGCCAGGCCAGGAGGGATCTGAGCCCAGGGAAGGCTTAAGTGGGAGAGGACGACCCGGCAGGGGCAGTCATGGGAAAGGCAACTCAAATGGGAGAGAAGCTGAGGCCTCACCCCACAAGGAAAAGGGATTTGGGTTTTGGGGGAGGGACACAGCTAGATCTCTTGTGTAAATGCTACGTTGCCTCTCCATCATTCCTAGACTTGAGCTCTCCACATGAGCAGGGTGTCTTGCGAGCCAGGGAAGGCGGGTCACCCGGTCCTGGTCACCAGCTGTCCCAGTAAAGGGTGTTTCTGGGTGGCCGATGTCCCAGGATGGAGGGCCCTGCAGGGGAGCAGAGTCTCCGCGGACCAGGACATGAGGGTGGGGTGGGGAGGGCCGTGTCACCGACCTGGTAGGTGGCAATGACCCTCTTGCGCGCGTGCTGGAACAGCTCCTCGTCCCCCCAGCGCGGGTGCTCGCGGGCCAGCCTCTGTGCGCACAGGTTGTGGTAGCGGAACCAGAGCAGGCCCAGCGCCTGCAGGAAGGGCTCGCGGTTCCCTCGCTCTGCCCCGAAGGCTGCCTCCGACAGGGGGATGCAGGAGGGAGAGGAGCGGCGGTGTGGCCCAGGGGAGCGCTACCGCGCAGCCCCAGCCCGCCCTGCCCTCCAGCCGCCCTGGCCGCCCCGTCCTGCCCTCCCGCGCCCCTGGCGGCCCCGCGGCCTCACCGTACAGCCCCCGGGGCCCGCGCTGTCCCGTGGCGGGGTCGGGCGCGGTCCACATGAGCAGGGGCTCCTGCGCGTCCCGGGGGAAGGCGGGGTCGGTCCCCGACGCCAGCTGTCCGCCAGAGAAGCTCCGCAGCGCGTCGCTCCAGGAGTGCGAGGAGCCATAGATGGCGCTGCCGTCCAGCCAGCCCGTCACCTCGTTGGTCTGACAGATCAGGAAGGGGGTAGTTGAGGTGGGTAAAGGGGGTGGGGGCGGGGCAGGGCCAGGCGGGTGTCCGTGGGTGATGGTGGGGGGATCCTCTCCCCACAGGACCTGCCAGACCCGGAGCCCAGAGCCCCACCTGCCTGGGATCCAGCTCCTGCCCCGCCATCTGCCCATTCTCACCAGGTCCCGGGGGTTGCTGGGGCTCTGTCCGGTCTTGGGGTCCCAGCGGCTCCTCTGGAAGGGCAGCACCACGTCCCCGCGCTGGTCTGGGTCGAACACGGGGTCTCCGGGCGGGACCCGGATGTTGAGGAACTCGGCGGGGCAGCCAGGTCTCTCTATGCTCACCAGGTCCGAGAGCACGTGGTAGCCTGCGTGCGAGGGGTGCAAAGTAATGAGAATCGCCACTTCCTGTGGCCAAGTTTCTCAAGAGCCAAAAGGCAGATGTTTGAGTGCAAGCTCTACCAACAGCTCTGTGGCTTTTTTTCTGATCTGCAAAGTTGTTGTGATAATCAATATAATTAATATAAGCCCCCTTCCCAGCCAGTCCTCATCTCCTAATAGGTCCTTCCACCTCCCCCCGTTTAGCGGGGGTGTGGGGGGGCAGGTGGTGGGGGTAGGGAGAGCATGATCATATTGAGAGGAGAGCATGGCAGGGGACTCAGCTCCTGAGAACTATAACGGAGGTCCAGCGGCACTCCTGGGTTTGTAGTAAGGGGTAAAAGAAAATTTATGGGAGCAAAGATCCCTGAATGGAAAGCCCAGATCCCTCTGAGATGAAAAAATTCTCGCGCTGCTTAGTGGGGGTCGGGGGGTGTGGCTGTGGGCTTGCAGAGGGACTTCAGTGGATCAGCCCCCGTGTTTTCCCACATTGCCCTCACCAAAGAAGACCCCCAGCACGGTGCGGTTGCGGCGAGATGCCAGCCCCGCTCTGCCCCGCGAGGCGGCGTTGCTGAGTCGCCGCGGGTTGGGCAGCTGCGGCTCTCCCAGAGCTTGATACACACCGTCCGCGTAATTGGCTGGTACCAGGCGTCGCAATCGGCAGCCTGCAGGAAACAGGCTATGTTAGAGCACTCAGTCCCCCAAAAGCCCCGAACTTTGCCCTACTCTTCCCTCACCAGTGACAAGACCCCTCTCCCTAGTCTCCTGGCCCCGGGAATGCACAGGAGTACCCTGCGCAGGCAGCCAGGAGGCTGATGGTGCTCTCTCTCACGTTCTCCGCGCCTGGACGCACCTGCCGCGCCTCGCTGGTGGTGCCTCAGGTTGTTGAACCAGCCGTCATAGCGCTGCACTTCCCAGGGCAGTGAGAGTGCGTCCTCGCCGCCTGTGGGTCAGAGAGTGGTCCCCTCAAGGCTAGCCTCCCTGCGATGCCCCGGGTACCCGACTACCTCAGCCCGTGCTTCTCCGGCTCGCCAAGCGTCCCCAAACCTACCCAAGCGGCTATGCCTGCGCCGCGTGGAGGCTGAGCTGGGAAGTTTCCCAGCCTGCTGAGCACGATCTTCCAGCCTCAGGAAGCCGCTTGACTTCATTTCTCCCTTCCCTCAATCCCAGGGGTACTGAGTGACATCTCGGGAGGGCACCTGATGCTTACCCGCCGGATCCAGGGATCCAGTCAGTAGAGCTCCCAGGAGCATCAGTATCTCTGGTCTTGCGTGGAGCATGCTGAGCCTGCAGCCTGGGGAATAGGAGGTGGTATGTGAGGGACAAAAAGCTGGCGTCCCCAAAGCCTACAGCCGGCACAGAAGGAGGAGGCATCCGCTGTTTTCACTTCTGGAGCGAAGCTTTTAGAAGCATTACCAAAAACCCGCATCGGCACGCTGCTCTTTTGGGTGGGCGGCACACGTGGCAGCCCTCACCTCCCCCGCCGGGGACCTGCTTCTCCTAGAAAGCAGGAAAACAAGAAAGGGAAAGGGGTTAGTAAGCTGGAGGCCAGGACATGCAGCACCTCATACTCCGAAATGAATGTCTGTGCATGGACTGGAGGGATGGGAAGATCTAATTCCACGCCCTGGTCCAACCTCTGGTTGAGAGCCCCTGTCGGGATCAGAAGGTTTTTCCCCTCTTGGAATCTTTGATTTTTTTGCTCAGCATCCTGCCTCCACCACCCCATTCCCACACCCACTCACCAGCTCAGCCTCCCCTCTGCGCTCTCACCCAACTCTCTGGGTCCTCTGAGGCACGTTGCGCGGGTGTCCACTCTGGCTAGACCGGTTACAGGTGTGACCATCTAGACTCTGGGCTCACCTCCTGCTGAGGAGGCAGGTCTCCTCTCATTTGCATAGTGACCGCCTCCTCTCATTTGCATGATCTCTTCCTGGACAGAACCCATTTCCAAGCCCCGACGCTGCTTGGCACGCTGCCCACGCAGCTATAAAAGGAGTCAGGGTCCCGAGCGACTTCCAAGCGCAGAGTAATACCGCAGACCTACGAAGGTAATGTGAGAAATAATTCCGTTTTCCCGCCTACCGGCCTCCTCCGGGTCAACCCCGAGCGTTTGAGGGCTGCGCTTCCCAGCCCAGGGGCGCAGACTTGACCAACCCCTTGGGTCTTGCCTTAGCACGCTAGGGGCGGGGTAAAGAGAAGTGGAACTCAGGCTCCAACGCCACGGACGGACGCGCTCTCCCAGCTCAAGCAGGCTCCGCTCCCAGCTTGCCCGCCTGACAACGCACAGCGCCCGTCCTTGTTACAGCATGACGCTTTGGGATGGCGAGCTGCCTTTCTACCCCCAGTCCCGGCGTGCTGCTGCCTTCAACGTCCCGCTGCTCATCGTCATTCTGGTGTTCTTGACCTTGGCTGCCAGCTTCTTGCTCATCTTGCCGGGGATTCGTGGCCATTCGGTAAGGGGGTGCTAGACGCTGGGGTCTGGGGACATCGTGGACAGCTTGTTTCTGGAGGACCCAGGACAGATTAAGCCTGCAGCAAGGACCTCCATGGAATAATCAGACAAGCATAGACGGGGCAGACCCAGAAGTTTAGTGCAGCAAGCACCCCTTTCCATAGACAGGAAGAGGTCCCATTCTAGACATCCTAGAGACTGGCCCAGTGGGTCATTCAGGAGGCTGCTGTAAAGAGTAAGTACCCGCCCTAACCGGTTTGGCTCAGTGGCTAGAGCTTCGGCCTGCAGACTCAAGGGTCCCAGTAGGGAGTGTGCAGGAGGCAGCTGATCAATGTTTCTAACTCTCTATCCCTCCCCCTTCCTCTATAAAAAAAAAATCAATTAAAAAAAGAGAGAGAGAGAGTAGGTACCCACCTGGGGCCCATGTGGCCCATTCTAGTTTATGTGCTGGCTTGCAGCTCCATTCCTCCCACTCCCATTCACTCCTCCCAGAAGGACAGAAACTAGTGTGTTTCACTTGTGTGCTGGGATTCAGACACTTCCACACAGCATTCAAAGTTGTAGGCAACTGAATACTTACCCTTAGGTTCCCATCTCTCTCCAAGAACCTACTTTGTTTTTCAAGTCTCGGAGGACCCAGCCTCCCTGGGTCTTGTCCTGCACTGGTTTCCTGGGAAACCAAGGAATACCTGAGAGGTTGTGTTCATACCTCTTCTACTTGGCCACCAAGCCCAGGGCCTCCTTCTCTTGGGGGAAGTGACCCCTCCCTGCCTAGCACTTCTGGACTCACTGAGCCTTTCCAGAGCAGTGACCTGAGCAGGAGATGGAACCAGGCCCAGGAGCCAGATAGCTGGGGGGAATGAAGGTTGCGGGAGAGCACCAGGCAGGGAGAGATAGCGGATTGCAAGGTGGACTGGGAAAGGGGGTCAGGGAGATGGAAGCACAAGGTCAGAAAACATCAGAAATGCCAGTGGCTCAGAGGGACTTGCACGAAAAGCAAGCCTGACTTCAGCCTCAAAACACCAGGAATGTACCTGGGAAAAGGACTTGAGGCAAGAGGGGGCAGTTGCAGGAGTACTAAATATCCAGGTGTCATGGGGACTCCCGTTGAACAGTACCCAGGCCTGACCCCGTGCCTGTGTCCTGCAGCGCTGGTTCTGGTTGGTGAGAGTTCTCCTCAGTCTGTTCATCGGAGCAGAAATCGTGGGTGAGTGCGTGGTGCAACCGATGGGGAGAGGACCTGGGGCGGGGAAGGAAGCTGGCAGAGGGCACCTGGGAAAATGGAGAACTGGGCTTCCCTCCTCCTCTGTCCATTTTCCAGCTCTTTCTAGTGCCCGCTCTTCGGTTCTCACCATGTAGACCGTATTGGACCTCCACCCCCATCTCTCTTCACAGTATCCCTCCTTCCACCACCACTCTCCCAGTTCCATCTCCCCAGTCCTTCCCCTAACCGCCCCCCACCCTGTGCCTCTCCTCGTAGCGGTGCACTTCAGTGCGGAATGGTCAGTGGGTAGAGCGAACACCAACACATCCTACAAGGCCTTCAGCGCAGCCCGCGTCCAAGCCCGTGTGGGTCTGCACGTGGGCCTGGAGGGAATAAATATTACACTCACAGGTGAGGGGGCTGGGCGACGTGAACTTCTGGGATGAACAGACCCCATGGAGGGGCTGGGGGTGGCGGGAGTGTGCCGGGGCAGCTGCAGGACCTCTCAGGTCTCACAGGGTCATAGAGCTCGTGGTCCTCTTGTATTTGTGTTTTCCCCAACCACTGCCAAACCCGTTTCTCTCGTGCCCCGCTTTACTATCCGAATCCACTTAGTTTCCGGGTCCGGGGCTGGGCGGGGCCCCATGACCCCCGCCGCCCTCCGCAGGGACCCCAGTGCAGCAGCTGAACGAGACTATCGACTACAACGAGGAGTTCAGCTGGCGTCTGGGCGAGGACTACACGGAGGAGTACACGGAGGCGCTGGAGAAGGGACTGCCCGATCCAGTTCTCTATTTGGCGGAGAAGTTCACCCCGAACAGCCCTTGCGGGCTCTACCGCCCGTACCGCCTGGCGGGACACTACGCTTCAGCCACGCTGTGGTGAGCGCTGGAGGGAAGGCGCCGTGTGTGTGTGTGTGTGTGTGTGTGTGTGTGTGTGTGTCCAATACGCTCAGGTGAGTATGATCGCCCCTCGGGTCAGAAGGTCAGGACCGCACAGACCGTCGGAATCTCCCTGAGCCTCATCAAAGGCTCGTATCCAGCTACACCCTTTGGGGGTTCCCCTGCACTTCCGCCACGCCACCCCGGGGTTTCGGCCTCGGGTAGGGACACAGAGGCTGAGGGAGCCCGCGGACTGGGAGAAGCGGGCTCACAGCACAGCGGTGTCCCCGCAGGGTGGCGTTCTGCCTCTGGCTCCTCTCCAACGCGCTGCTCTCCATGCCGGTCCCACTCTACGGAGGCCTGGCGCTCCTGGCCACCGGCGCCTTCGCGCTCTTCGCCGTCTTGGCCTTCGCCTCCATCGCCAGTGTGCCGCTCTGCCCGCTGCACCTGGGCTCCTCCGCGATCACCAATCACTACGGCGCCGCCTTTTGGGTGACGCTGGCCAACGGTGAGGACCAAGCGTTGGGCCCGGGGCGGCTGGGGATAGGGACGGGATTGATACCGGCTGCGCGCTTTCCAGTTTACAAAGTGAGTTCGCCTACATTACTATTTTGCCCCTCTCGATAGTTGGCAGACGCAGGCACTGTTGTGCCCATCTTGCAGCAGGGTGTGGCGTCTTGCCCAGTTAGCACTCGAACCCTTGTATCATGCAATCCGTATTAGAGGGCTTCTGCGTGTGTGTGTGTGTGTGTGTGTGTGTGTGTGTGTCAGAAATGGGAGGGATGGCTCCATAGATGAAGGGGGCAGGCCGGGTTCTGTTCCGGAGCCCTGACAGCCCCCTTTTCTTACGTCGGCGCTGCCGCAGGCGTCCTGTGCCTCTTTCTAGGAGGGGCGGTGGTTGGTCTCCACTACGCTAGGCCCAGCGCTCTTCGCACCTTCTTGGACCGAAGCGTCAAGAACGGCGGAAACCAGGCGAGAGGGGACTCGTCTCTCAGCCTCAACAACCCATTCTACAAGCAGTTCGGGGCCTCAGATGTAGCGATCAGTACTAACCTGTGAAGGGGACTCCAACCTCGGACACCTACTCCTCCTCCGTCCCCGGGCGCAGAACTTCACCCCAGCAGCCCTTGCGGGCTCTACTGCCAGTACCGCCTGGCGGGACACTTCAGTACCCTGGGGTGCTCCTCCTTTCCGCAGTGCCCGCCAAACCTGAGCGGGGACTGCTCTGGGAGGGGCGCTGCGCGAGGAAAGGTGGGCGGCCTCAGGCATGCGCCTTGCACCCAAGTCTCCCAAGATGAGCTGCAAATAAATGTTTCCCTTTTGTTTTTTAAAAACGTTTCTCCGTTAATTTCCATGGCTTCTCCAGACTCTTGTGAGACCTGCGCCCTCGGGAGACTTCGCTGGGCTGCAGGCAGCCATTGAACATTTTCTTTGCTTGCCCCTTGGATTCTCTCCATCTGGAGAATCCAGAGTAACCCAGGAAAATATCTGGGAGAAGGGCGCCCTCTAGTGAGCTCAGAGGAGATCCAACCGGAGCCAGTATGTTCCTGAGCCACCCCCAGGGGATGGTAAGGGTGCGGTGACCAGACAGTTCACCCTCCCACTGACACACGCAGTGGGATCCCCCTCCGCTGGCCCAGCTAAGTGAGTTTAAGAGGAAATGGCGTTTTGGAGTTTATTCACTAATTCCAGTTAATTCACTATGGAATGGTGTTGAGGTCCAAGGTAGATGTCAGCAAGGCATAAAAATGAAAATCCTGGGATTTTTTAAAAGGTCCCTGGCAAGTTTTACAATTTTATTTAGCAAACTTGAGAACTGAAACTCAAAGAGGAATGTGGCACAGTTTGGTTAATATTAGGCCTAGGGTAAGAAGTTTGGTTTCTTCTCTTTCCAAGTGTCTTTTTCATTGTACCAAGAGGTCACACAAGCTGGGGAAGTAAAGGAAGATCAAAGGGGAGCCAGGAAAAAGGAAACAAGAGGTGTAGAGGGATGAGAGGGACCACAGAATCACACCGTAACTGCGCCCTGCACCACATCATTATGGGGGTTACACTAGGTTTCAATAAATGGAATCTGGAACAGGCAAAACATCAAAAAAAAAAAAAGTCAGGGTTGCTGTGTGGAAACATTTGGTGACAAGGTTTATGGGCAGTTCCAATGTCTGTTCAGCACCTTAGGTCTTCTGTTTTGGCACGTTGATAGATCGAGTCTCCTTTTTCAACTCCACCTACAGACTGGAGCTGGACGCCTGATACAACCCATTCTATGGGCACTTCCGGAGGGAGATTAGGGGGGTTCAGAGGAGGTCTGGAATCACATTGGAAGTCTGGGTGGCCACCAAGGAGAGGAACCTTATAGGGCAGGGTCAGGCATTCTGGGTTGCTCCTCCTCACGGCATGCCTGGGAGGAAGCCTCTGACAGAGGAATGTCCTGGGGCTCAGCTGTGGACCGGTAGTGAGGGCTTAGGAGTCCCCCTTCTTCAGGATTCCACTCCAGCCCGGGGTTCTCCCCTACACGCTGATTAAAGAAAGCCTTCAGTCTGTGGGGCTTCCTCCTGTGGGCCACTACCATGACCAGGCCCAGCAGCACACAAAGCAGTCCTGGGAATGAGGCAACAGGTGTCTTGTTTAGTAATGACAACACCCTCCCAAGGACATGTTCTCCTAAGAGCATCAGAACAACTCTAAAGGAGGCCTGGTGTCCTGGTTTCAATGTAATTTGGGCTCAGAGAGGCGGTTGTGAGTTTTGGACTCTAAGCCAAATGCTTTCAGTAACATGGAGAGAGAGAGAGAGAATGAATTGGGATCCGAAAACAGAAAACCCTGAGGAAGGGCAGGGCACAAGGAGGAGGCATAGGAAAGGGCATGAGGGACAGACACAGTGGGTGGGACAGGAGAGGACAATAAAACTGCAGGACACTTGAAGGCTATGTGAAACAGGGACAGAGAAGGGTTCTAGGAATGGGGGGACACAAAGAAACATGTTTGGGGGAAGTGGGAGGGGACATGAGATTAGGAGATTTAGGAAAGAGTTGGACAAAGAGATAGTTAGGGGATGAGGCACTTGACAGAGAAAGAGAGAAGACAAGGGGGAGTAGGCATATACACAAAGAGAGGGGACGTGGAACTGGGGAGAGAAAACCCAGGGGTGAGGGATATAAGAGGAATGGGGCTTTAAAGAAGGGAAAGGCATCCTGGCCCCCAGACCTTCAACCTCCCCCTACCCCAACATAATGGTCCCTGATCCTCCCTCCCTGGCCCTGAGCTCTCCAGTGCCTGTCTTCAGGGCTGAGCCTCACCTGTGGTCAGTGTGATCCAGAAGGCAGGTCCACGGTGAAAGTGCAGCATATCAGTGCCCATGCGCAGAGGACAGGGTGGGATGAGTGGCGTGGCCATGGAGAAAAAGATCAGTCCCAATAGCTGGAAGATGCCCGTGGCAAGCAGCATGTGGCAACCATAGACCAGCACAGGCATGGACAGCATCACGTTGGCCAGCAGCCAGCAGAGAAATGCCACCCTGGAGAACCAGGACCCCATGAAGGCTGGCCCAGGCACCTCTACCTGGAGGGCTCCAGGTGGAGGCTCAGGGACCCAAGGATACCCCAAAGATGTGAGGCAGGGATTTCTGCTTTGGGATTCCCAACTGAGTACCGTGGTGACTGGCACCACTTTCCTCATAGGAATTGCAATATAAGGGGGGAAGATGGCTAGAAACCCTGTTCCTGGGTCTAGAGCAATAGGGCCTCCATCCCACCCTCACCACAGAATGGCCGAGGTGTAGTGTCCCGCCAGGCGGTACTGGCCATGCAGGCCACATGGGCTGGTTGGGGTGAACTTCTCAGCCAGGTAGAGCACAGGATCTGGCAGTCCCTTCTCCAGCGCTCTTGCATACTCCTCAGCATAGCTCTCCCCTAGGCGCCAGGTGAACTCCTCGTTGTAATTGATAGTCTCATTCAGCTGCTGCACTGGGGTCCCTGGGAAATGGGGCAGCTGTGCTCAGCAGAGACCCAAGGGCCAGAGTGCATTTGCCTGGGTAAGGGGCTCACCACAATGGGCAGAGGGACAGGAGCTGGTCTCAATGGAGAGAAGGCAGCTTCCAAGGCCTGGGAATTTCCCTTCCAACCATCCCCCTACCTTGCTCTTTAGACCACACCAAACTAGAGCCCAAAGACAAAGAGCAGAGCTTTCCCCTCCCTCACCGGCAAGAGCCCTTCCTCACCTGTGAGTGTGATGTTGACTCCTCCCAGCCCAACATGGAGCCCAACATTAGCGCTGATCCACTGGGAACTGAAGGCCTTGTATGATGTGTTGGTGCTGACCTGGCCCACAGACCACTCAGAACTGAAATTCACAGCTGGGGTTGGGGAGTTGGACATATGGGAACCCAGGGAGTTCCGGGCATTGCTGAGTTAGCGTCAGAGGGAGAGCCACAAGGGGACCATGTCTGTTTTGCTCATAATTGTATATCCATTAACTGGCCTAGGGTCTGGCTCATGGTTGGTTTGCCAATAATGTGTGAGATGAATCCTAGATTTCCCTTGGTCGTGCTCCTCTTATCCCTCCTTCCCTTTCTCTTCCTGTTTAGAGAGAGCTACTTAAGCAGCTGAGGGAGGAAAACATTAATGTAATAAACTATGTTGGGCAAACACAGCTTCAGCTTTGAGACTTCATCTCTCCTACTTGCCTAATTCTCAAAGCAAAGCAAGCAGCCCCGCCCCCATTCCCTCCCTCCATTATCCAAAGGCCTTCTCCCCACAGACATTCAGTTTGATCTGCTTTCCTTTGAATAAAAATGTTATGAAGGTTGGAGAAATGTGTCCAGGATAGTTTCCCAGGGCCCACACCCCTCTGAGCAGGGGTAAAAGTGAGTGGATATGGCCACAATGAGGAAGGCATGTGGGCAGGGTGTGGAAGACCACCCTGAAGCAGAGGCTGCCCTGAGGAAACAAGGAGATGCCAGACCCGGCTGCTGAGGGAACCAGATGGGACGGAGGCACTGCCTGAGACAGCTGTGCTTCACACTCACCCAGGATCACAGCCCCGATGAATAAGCTGGTCACCACCCGAAACAGCCAGAACAGCCTCTGAGCCATAACAGGGTGGGTGGGTTTAGGAAGGAGTTCCCTCCTCCCAAGTCCACCCTTCCTCTTTCCAGCCTTGGGATTACTCAGTGGATGGAGATCAGAGTGCCTGGCAGGCACATAATAGGTGCTCAACAATCATCTATTGAATCAGTGAGTGGGGGAGCTCTCTGCTGGGTGCGGGGGGAGGGGGAGAGTGGTGTATTGCTGGGGGGGGGGGTGTTGCTTTCTCAGGACTGAAGCCTGTTTCCTGAGTCTAGTTATAGTGAGAGAGTATGGCCTCCTCACCTCAAGGCCAAGGTCTCTCTGGGGCCTGGGGCCCCAGGGCTGGGTTTGTTTCTTACCATTTTGCCCCGAATGCCAGGCAGGATGATGATGAAAGTGACAAGTGCAGTAAGAAAGATGGTGATGATGATGGCCAAGGTGGTGTCCATTGGGAAGGTTGGCTTGGGGCCAGCATAGAAGGGGAATGTATGTCCAAAAGCAGCCATTTTGGTGGGGTTGTACAGGGAAGGCAGATGCTGTGCAAGGATAGATGTTTATTGAGTGCCCTGTGTGCCAGGCACTGTTCTTGGTGCTGGAGATACAGCCAAGAATAACCCAGATCAGGCTCCACTTCTCTTGAGCTCACCGGACTCCACTGTTGCTGCCATTCCACTGCCCCTCAACCACCCATCTCCCCACGTTCTGGCTGTGAAAGGATGAGGGTTTTGGCAATCAGTCTCTGTGATTCCATGTTCCCTTTCTAACCTCCAGGCTCCTAAATCAGTGCTGCCACCACCCTGGAGGCTTCTCTGCTTCCTTTGCCATTGTCTTAAGAGACACAATTCTTTTCTTTTTTCTTTTTTATCTCCCTCAGGCCTCCAGACATATCACAGAACATAAAAAGAGCTATATTTACTATCAAGTGAAAGCATAAGAGTGAAAGATAGTACAGATGACACAAATTTTGGTTTTCCTCCTCATTCCCCAAAGGAACAAAGGTCAGGCAGCTCTGCTAAGTATATGATCCAACTATATTATCAGAGGGCTGATTTCCAGACCTGGCACTGCCCACACTAGTCTGTTAGCTTTCTCAAGTGCCTGGCTCCAGCTCTGGCTACTCCAGAACAATTGAGTTCACCTCAATAAGCACTGAAGAAGCACCTGCCATCCACCAGGCATGGCGCCAGGGCCAGAGGCCAGATGTCCTTCTACTGCACACATCGTCAACCACAGCCGTCCTCCTTGACTCAAATTCCCAGGCCTTATTTCAGCTCAAACACTGGCTCAGCTCTTCTCTGCCTGTTCCCTGATCTCAGAGCTAAATTTACTCTAATTTGTCCCTTTGCAGACAGATAGTGTGTTTTATTAAATCCAAACAGAATGGATTATAAGATACACTATTACTTTATTCAAAAGAAAGAAACTACAAATTAAACCATGACTGCCATTGTTGGTAAGATACACCTCAATTTCAGAGATGTCAAAATGTGAGAATAAAGTACATTTTACAGTCAACGATTCCAGCTCTGCTTTCCCTGAGTGTGATCTATAACTGGGATCTTGGTTTGCACAGGAGGCTCCATGCTTTATAGTCTGACTAGAGGCCTGGTGCACAAAATTCATGCACTGGGGTGGGGGGAGTCCTTCAGCCCAGCCTGCACCCTCTCCAATCTGGGACCCTTTGGGGGATGTCCAACTGCCTCTCGCAATCTGGGACCTCTGGCTTCTAACTGCTTGTCTGCCTGCCTGGCTGCCTGCCTGTTCACCCCTAACTGCTCCCCTGCTGGCCTGATTACCCCTAACCACCTCTGCCTTGCCCCACACCCAGGACTCAGGATTCCCTTCCTCTGGCCAGCCGCAGGCACCCAGGACCCAGGCTGGCTTCACCCAGGCCGCATCCACAGGTGCCCAGGACTATGGGGCGGGCAGCTTGTCCCTATCCCGGGCCACAGTCAGGCTGGTCCCCATTCCTCTCTCATGAGCTCATTTGTGCCTGGCTGGTCCCCATTCCTCTCTCCCCAGTGTGATGGTGTGAGGGCGTGAGGGCGTGATGACCATTTGCATATTAGCTCTTTATTATATAGGATGAGAGTGAAAGAACAAGCTTTGGAGTTAAGTAGCTCTATATTTGATTTCCACCTCTGCCTCTTGCAAGTTACTTGACCTCTACAGAGAGTTCTATTTAAAAACTAGAGGCCTGGTGCATGGATTTGTGCACCGGAGGGTCCCTTGGCCTGGCTTGTGCCCTCTCGCAATCCAGGACCCCTTGGGAAATGTTGGGTTGCTGGTTTCGGCCTGATCCACTCAGGCCAGGCCAAGGGACCCCACCAGTGCACGAATCTGTGGATTGGGACTCTAGTATGCATATAAAATCTTAGGTTAATCTCTTCTCACTCTCCCACCTCCCCCCTTCCCTCTTAGATTCACCAGTCTGTTCAATGTTTCCATGCTTGTGCATTGAGTACCTGCTTGTCATAACTACTGCTCAAACAGTGGAATGGTGGCATAGGCTTTTATATATATATATATATATATATAGACTAGAGACCCAGTGTACAAAATTTGTGCACAGGTAGGGTACCTAGGCCTGGCCGGCAATCAGGGCTGATCTGTGGGGCAACCGGCAGGGCAATCGGGGCCCCTGCTCACACCCACCTTGGCCTGGCACTGCCTGCTCACCAGCCCTGCCCCCAGCCATTGGTCACTGTCCCACTCTCATCGGGGCTCATTGGGGCCGGCAGCGCCTCCACTGCTGCCTGCTGCCAGCGCCACATCACCAATGCCCGCCGTGTTCCATGCCACCCCCTGGTGGTCAATGCACGTCTAACTCCCAGTTGGATTGAACTGGTTGGTCGAACTCCCACCCATGGGGACAATTTGCATATTAGCCTTTTATTATATAGGATGGGGATGATAATAATTTTATATCATAGGGTCATTGTGGATATAAAATGAGACTGTGTATGTAAAGTGCTAAGAATAGTACCTGGAACAGAAAATCAATACATGGAAGCTACCAGATTGGGAAGGAGATGACATTCTATTATTTCATTTATCTCCAATCCTTTTTGGAGAGAACTGGGCTGGAATCAGTTCTGGGTCTGGTTCCAGTTCTTCAATGAATAATTTAACATTAAGAAGGCAAACGACAACTTCCCCAGTCCTTTGCTTCTTTATCTACAATTAGATATGATGATCTTCGAATCCCTTCTAGTTCTAAATACTGTGATTCTCTTACAAAATATCATAACTCCCAGACTTCCCCTTTCCTGCTAGGCTGGATATTTTCTTAACTTGTCAACTCTCCCATCCCAGAGGAATGAATATCTCTTTTTCTTCTGGGCTCTGACACCAACCCAGCCTGCCTTCACCACCACCTTTCTCACAGCTTATGCTTCTCAAATCTATGTTTCCAAGTAGACCTCTTATCTGGGCTCCAAACACAACAGGGTCAATTACACCATAGGCTTTTCACTTGGATGTTCCATGGATGCCTCAAATTTAACAGGTCCCAAACTGAATTCACTGTCTCTATTTTGCTTTTCATTTTTTATCTTTTTGGTCACCACTCAATTAATCAAATAAAACAGAGACCTGGAATATCTTACTTCTTAAATATTTATTGAAACCACCCACACATTTCCTTCCCTACTGCCTCTGCCCTAATTCAGCCTCAATGTCTTGCCTGGTGTCAGAACAATATTTCTAACAAGCAAATATAATTATTTTAATTTTTTGCTCTGGGTAAAATCTAATCTCACCATCACATAGAAAGTCCTTTGTAGTCTGGTCCCACCTACCCTTCCATCTCCATCTTTCACTCAGCCTAATCTCTAGCCGCACTGAGCTATTGGTCTTTCTCAGAATCTGACATGCTCATTCAAGCCTTCATGCCTTTGTACATGCTATTTCCTCTGCTTGGAATGCTCTTACCTTCTTGGCAAACTCCTTTTCACGTTTCAAGTCTCAGCTTGTGTTAACTCCTCTATGAAGGATGCTATCAGGTCTATGTGGATGCTCCTAACTCTAATGTTCTGATTGCATTTTGAACACACCTCTGTCCATGATCCCAAAATCAACTTATAGTCTGTTTGAACATATCCCTCTCTTTGAGCTTTGAATATCCTTATTCCATCTTTGCAACCCCTGAACATAGCATATACTAGTACTAATCAGTCTGTGGATCAAATGAATGAATATTATGAACTGGTTCCTCCCTGTGCAGGCAGCATCTTCTTTTGGAACACAAGAGGGAGCTATATTCCCTCATTGTCATTAACATTATTTTGAGTTCTCACCAATGTAGGGCTAAGGACTGGGCAGGAAGGGATTTGACTAACCATGTCAATTTTTAATACTTTCACAAAATTTTCAGAAAGTCTTTTCCAATGGTTGGATTCTCCAAAGCATGAATTTTCATTTTTAATTGAATCTGAAACATACATTTGAAGTCTAGCTGAACATGAGTAACAGAATTTATGGATTAAATTATTTTGTAAAATATGTGATAGTGATATTTATTTTATTTTTAAAAATATTTTCATTGATTTCAGAGAGGAAGGAAGAGGGAGAGAGAGAGATAGAAACATCAAAGATGAGAGAGAATCATTGATCAGCTGCCTCCTATATGCCCCACACTGGGGATCAAGCCCACAACCCAGGCATGTGCCCTGACCGGAAATTGAACCATGACTTCCTGGTTCATAGGTTGACGCTCAACCACTGAGCCATGCTGGCCAGGCAACATTGCCTAGTTTTCAAAGTTAATTTTTCATGATCCTGGTCTTGATTTGATTTTCATTATTTAGCTAGCAGGCCTCTCCTGCATGAAAAGGTGGGACTAAAATGAAAAGTCCCCACATCCAGCAATCCTGCTTTTCCTATGAAGCTTATCATTTCCCTCGGAACAACTTCCTCCCAGATTTGCCAAGAAGGGTCTGACAATAGAATTTCTTCTAATCTGATAAAATTCTCATGTCAGTCTTCACTTGACCCACTTCTCCCTGAGCTCACCGCCATGATTGGTATATAAACACAATATAGTGGCCAGATTATTATGATCTCTGAAAGCATAATAATCTGGCCACTCAGTGTATATCCTATATAATAAAAGGCTAATGTGCAAATTGTCACCTTCACCAGGAGTTCGACCAACAGGTGGGCTGGCCAACTGCCCATGTCCCCTCCCCCTGGCCATGCTGGCCAGACCCCACCCGTGCACGAATTCATGCACTGGGCCTCTAATGTATATATACTGAGTGGCTAGATTATTATGAGTTCAGGGATCATAATAATCTGGCCACTCAGTGTATATTGTTATTAATAAACATTAGGAACAATCAGATATACAGCTATATGTTCATATAAACAGAAATATAGGCACAACAAGGAAGAAGTTCTCAATAACAGACATCTAGACACCAAAACCCTGCACCAGACGCCCCTGTAACAAAACTAGGGCACTTTTTCACTGGGGCAGGCCAATCCTCACACTTTGGGGTCCTCCTTTATTACCTGACCTGGAAAGATGAGGAACACCCTTTCCCTTTCCGAGGTCCCTTAAAATACTGAAGCATTTCTCATACTAAGTTGTATTCCAGACTTACCTACCTACCATGGGATGAAAAGAGACTCCCATGTATGTATGAGAAGCCAGCAAGAAGTAGTTCCAATCTTTAGGAAAACTGATCCTAGTACAAGCTACAGTCCTCAGCATCCAAAGTTCGTAGCTGTTTTCTTACTGCTCTGTTATCTCTCTTATAGCTTGACAGGAATTTCTTCCTGAAGTCTCCTGCCCACCTCCCCCATCTCTGGAACCCATGGAGTAAGGCCTATTAATTCTCTCTACAAATGGGGAGTGGGTCACATGTCTGGAGTTGCCAAGAGCTCTCATTGGTGATACACAGCTACTGTAATGTACTTGATGGTTTATTTCTCTGGTTGGGGTTGACCCCATTAAAAGTTTACAGCCCTGGTTGGCTAAGGAGACCCTGTCAGAAACTCCTGTCCCCGCCACTCTTCTTCAAGAACGTGTGTGGGCATGTGTATGTGCATTGTTGCACTAAAGGAAAAATTAAATGGAGAATCATAACAAGATCTGAAAAGTAGGTTGAGACAAGGATTTCCAGTAAGGGCTGAGGTAGTAAGGATCCAGGGGTACTGAATCATACAAACCAAACTATCCAGACTTTAGCTAAGCCAGGATAAGGACTGGATGTCTGTAAGTCTTGTGGCATGTATGGCCTTACAAGATTTTTCTTGCTTCCTCTTAGTTTCTTACCAAACTTTTTCTTTGAAAACCTGGTTTTGATCCGGTTGGACACAAGAAGTGCGCCCCTAGGGGCCCGAGCCAGGGAGGCACTTCAAGCCACCTTCCAAAACGTACGGGGACTGCACCAGCTCCAGCAGCCACATCCCCGCCACTCACATGGTACCAGGGTTCCCCACCTTCGCCGCTTCCAAACAATGCGTGCGTGGCAGCTCGCGCCGCTGGTCCCCTCCTATGAAACCTCACACGCGACGCTCTCCGGGGTGGAATCAGGGGATCTGGCCCGGACGTTCTATCAAGAAAGCGCGCGCCCTTTCTCTCCGCGGGGCTCCCTTCTATACCCCACTTTTCTCATCACTTAAGGACCAGGCTCTGACCTGACAAACAGGGTCCCGGATGCTTCTCCACCCCCTATTTTAAGTCACCCTCGACCTTCTCAGACTGCAGCCCAAGCTCCGCGGCGCTGCCCCACACCAGCCTGGCACAGAGGAGGGACAGTGCCCCTTCGCACCCACCCCTCAGACTCCTCTGTCTCTTCCTCCCATGCTCAGCACCCCGGCAGCTCCAGCACAAACCTAGCGATGCAGTCCGGGGCACGGGCGCCGTGAAACCTCCGAGATCTCACGGTGAACTCCTCGGGGCTGGCGTGGGTGGTTGCACCGTCTCCAACAGGGTGTGAGGATGGGTGCCTTGCTTGGACACCTGGCCAGGTCTTGGGGTCTTGGTCTTAGAGCCCAGAACAAACGGTGCGGAGAGGATTTAGGGAGCGCCTCTCCGTCCCCCTGCACCCTTTCCGTCTTCCACTCCCAGCCTCAGCTGACCCATGGAAGCGGACTTGCCCTTTTCGCTCTCCACGTGGCCACACTAGCTGAGTCCTAACCACGGACACGAACTTTCCCTCCACTTGGGTCCTGCGGGCACGTGGCGTCTCACCTTGCGCGCCCGGGTCTCTACAGAGCACCTCGGCGGGTTCCCAGTGTGCCGGCTTCTAACCCGCCCCATTTCGCCCCGCCCTGCCGTAGATCTGGGGTGCGCCGTCTCCTCTTCACCACCACCCGCCCCCTCCCCCCCAAGCCCGGCTCAGCCCCGCCTGTCCTGGCGAAGAACTAGAGAGGGAGCTGGACGAGAGCGGGCGTCGCGGGCCCAACTTCGAGCCAGGCGGGAGCCAAGCCGCAGTCCCTGAAGGGGGGACTCCGCAACCGCAGGTCAGATTCCGGAGGGCTGCCCTGGGCCTGCAGATCTGGCGCTGGGAGGAGGGGGACGGGGGAAGGGGCGGCGGAGGGAGCTCTAGCGGCAGAGTGTGCCCCAGCTCCGCCACATTTTTGAGGGAAGGGGAATTAAGCCTGACCCTCCTGCGCCTCCGTTCTTAGCCTGAGGCTACAGTGGGTCCCGTTAGGGCCTATCCTCCACCCACCCAGGTTTGGGGAGGCTAGATGCTTTGCGGTCTGGGAATGTTGGGTGATCTGGTTTGCTTGGGCGTCGGGGAATCTCTCCGAGCTCGAGCTCGTCCTGGCAGCAGCACACCATGCCAGGGAGGGAACTGGGGACTTTTAGGGACCAGGCTTTCCTCTTCAGTCCTCCTTTGGGACCAAGCTGGACTCCCTAGGGCCTTGACTCCTCTTTCCCCACCCCAGAGTCACCGCTATAGGACTTCATGGCCATGTGGGTCAGGAAGGAGGCAGGCCTGTATTCTCTTCCTGGTTCTGCCACTGCTTAGGGCTTTACGGTCCTTTCCTGAAGTTGTGCCTTCAAGGTTGGTAAAAAGTTAGGGAACAAATGTGCTGTGTAAATCCTTGTGGCTCTCCACCCACAGGGAGTGCTTATTACTTGTCCACCTTCTCCTTCAGGTTGTTCCCACAGCGTGGCCTGAAGGCTCGCTGCATGCTTTTGTGGATTGAGTGATACATTGGTGTCGGGACCAAGGATCCAGAAGTCAGAGAGGTAGGGGAGAAGAGGCAGGACATTCTAGATCAGGGAAGGACCACCGTGGGCACTTTAGCATGTCCAGCCTTATGGCTTCAGCCATCCAGAGTTCTGCTCTTTCTTCACAAACTATCTAAGGCTGGTATCTGGACAGTCTCTGGGATGGAGCGGGTAGAACACTAAGCCTTTAAATTATGACAGGGCCTACATTTTTTCATTTCTTTCTCAAAATTTTTTTTATTTTTATTGATTTCAGAGAGGAAGGGAAAGGGAGAGAGATAGAAACATCAATGATGAGAGAGAATCATTGATTGGCTGCTTCCTGCATGCCCCACACTGGGGATCAAGCCCACAACTCGGGCATGTGTCCTGACCAGGAATCGAACCATGACCTCCTGGTTCATAGGTCGATGCTCAACCATGGAGCCATGCTGGCTGAGCTCATTTCTTTAATGAGAGATGGCCAGTGGGGCTGAGGTCACCCTCTGAGTTCCCTCCTCTGCGACTAGACAACCTATCCAGGAGCCCTGAGGGTCTGGCTGGAGATGAGGGTTTTCAGGAGCTCCTACCTTCCTCCACTAGATAGTTCCGCAGCCTCACTCCACCCCCAACCTCCATATTGCCTTTAGGAGGTCTTCACTGGCGTTGGGCGCTCCCCGTGCCACTCAGAAGTCCCAACCTGAGCCCTCTGCTGCCTCTGTTTCCCTGTTGTCCCTAGGTGATTTATTGGCTTGGGGAGAGTGAGCAGGAAGTTGGCATTAAGCACAGGAGCCCCTTTGAGTTGACTCAGAGGAGCCAAGCTCCAGTCCACACTCTCTATGTTGCATTTACATAACACCTGCCACTTTCCAATCTCACATTTGAGTCCCAAAACCATGCTAGGACGTAGACAGTTCAGACATGTTGACTCCCATAACTGGAAGAGGAAACCAAGGTCCAGGCCAGATAAGTGATCTAAGACCCACACAGTGGACTGGCAGTGGCATCATATCCTGGCCTCCTCACAAGGCTCTGTCCCAGGACACACTGCAGTAAGCAAGGCTTTCCACTTACTCTCGGGCAGTAAAGTCCAGGAATGTGAGGGTTTCTGTTTGCTTTGTTCATCATTTAATCTCCAGTGCCTAGGCCCATGCCCAGAACATAGAGGGTGTTCATCAAGTAATTTGTGAATGCGTGAAAGATTCTTGGGAGGGAGGGAGTCTCCTGCTCTGTGCTACTTACTGTGGCCTTGACCCAGCCCCATGCCTGGATTCATGACAAGGCTCTGCCAAGGCCCTGACCTGACTTTCCTTAATTGCTGGGGTTCATTCTCTCTATACTCTGTCTTTTTCTAGAGTCTCCATTTTACGGTATTCTCCATTTTCATCATGGGCTTCTGCCTGGCTCTGGCATGGGCACTCCTGGTTGGGCCATGGATACCCACTGGTGAGTACAGATTGGAGGAGAATCATGGCTAGGAGCAGAGGAACCCAGCGTCTTCTGGGCTTCTCCAAGGACAGAAGCTGTATGACATTCATTTCTAGCCCTACTCCCTAGCTAACACAGTAGCCTGTAGGTGCTCATCTCCAGGTCGTTGACTGTGCCTTCCTTTCATGTCAAGTATGGCCCAGGAGAGTAGCTCTGAGATCCTGTCCTTAGTCTGAGTGGGTGCCCCTTTGGCTAATGAGAGTCCTTTTTTTTTGCTCTGTTCTCTGAGCTGAGGAGAGGGGGAGACTCAGCCCTATGGCCTCCACCCCTGACCCCAAGTAGAAAAAGGTTGATTAGACACAGAAGAAAATAAAGGATCTTGGGGTCAGATTGGACTGAATGCTGACTTCCTCAAAGGGAAGTCACCAATGTCATAAAACAATATGATTAGGGGGAAAAATCCACAAGAGTCTCATCTTGTTACCTTTGGCTTTGGATAGTCTCTTACTAGAATCTGAGGCAATTTCCTACAGTCTGGGTCTCTGAGGAGGGAAGTGGGCTTAAGGTGCCACAAATTGAGTTAAACGAGCAAGTCTCTGATCATCAGGGATGGGGATGCAAGAACAGGGAGCAAAGAAAATCTGTGAAATGATGTCCTGGCTGGTGGCATAGGGTGGTGAGCCAGCCCCTGCAGCTTCTCCCTTGCCAGAGCTGCTCACATTTGCATTTCTTCCAGCCTTATCTGTGCCTTGGCCTTAGATTTTCCCTTTCTCTTGCCTCTAATTCCCAAGAGGCGTTCTCCCCTATGCCCTCCCCAAGCCCCATCCCCTGTTCTGCCACAGTTCATCTTATTTTAGAGACAGAATGTATGTGGCTGCCCTATTTCTGCCCCAAGTCCTGATCCTTAGTTGGGTTCTGCAGGAATGGAAAAATTTTCCCTTCATCCCTTCTTGATTCTTTGGCTTCTTTACCATCCTAAGCTAAGGAATGGGATAGGGGTCTGGGGCATCAAAAGGGAGAAGGGAAATTCATAAGGCATTAGGAAGAGCAGATGTTTGGTTAGATGTTTGCCCTGTCATCCAGATCAAAAGTTATCTCTGGTATTAGGCCCCCTACCTAATATTTCTTTAGGTGGTTGAGAAAAAGGTAGTTTTTTATTGAGTCTGCTATATCTTGATTGCCTTCAGCTCAAAATAATCTACGTGCTCAAAATAAGTGACATATTTTGGGGTCACTTATTCTGCTCCTCTTCAGTTCTTTGCTCAAATATCAGGGCCTGAGTAATTTTTCCTCTCTGACCACGTGTGTGTGTGTGTGTGTGTGTGTATGAGAGAGAGAGAGAGAGAGAGAGAGAGAGAGAGAGAGAGAGAGAGAGAGAAGATATTATGGGGCAGGAGAGTAGCTCTGAGATCCTGTCCTTGGTTTGAGTGGGGAGACAATCTGAGGAATAGGTCTCCCTCTGGCTAATGAGAGTCCTTTTCTTTTCTCTGTTCTCTGAGTTGAGGAGAGAGGGAGACTCAACTCTATGGCCTCCTAGTTTGGGGAAAGGAATCTACTGGCCAGAAGGACCCCTGCTATATTTCTGATTCTGGATCCTTCCCTGCGCCCCCATTGCCTGAGTTCTTCCCTCAGCAGCTGAGTACTCCCTCCCAAACTCTAGATTTTTGGAGCAAATAAGGTCAAGAAAAGGAATTATATGGGGGACATGTTGACCCCCAAAAAGAAGGGGGCAAGGCTATCCACTTGACTCTCAGTCCCTGATCCCACTCAAGAAACTGGAAAAAGGATCAAAACCACTGCTCTGCGGCCCACATCCTTGCCCTGGGCTCTGCTTAGCAGGAGAGGGCCAAACCCCTCTCCACACTGCCCTTGCCTGGGGATAGATCAGAGAATGACATGTCCTTTCCTGGGTGGAAGAGTGGCTTGCTCTTTGGGGGTGGCTGGCTATTTGGGGGTGGCTAGGTCTTGCTCTGTGTGATGTCTTAAGGCTTGGAATGGCTGCTGTCCTGCATATCCCCCGGGGAGCTGAGGTGTGAGAGCAGTAAAAGTCTCTTGCATCTCCTTCCCTAATGGCCCTGTTCTCCTGCTTCCTCTTTCTCTCTGAGGCCATTTGTCAGCACACTGCACATGGCTACCTGACTACAATCCTGAAGTGCTCTCTGCAATATCTGACTCCTCCCCCCCACCCCCCGCCCCAACTGCTTAAAGATTGGGCTTGAATTTGAACATCACTTTGCTCTGATTGTCTCCCTCTGTACCCTACCCTACATCTGTGCTGGATGTCCACTTTCTGCTGACCCAAGTGTCAGGCTCACAGGATACAGACTCTTCAGGCCTGTCCATCCTCTCATCTACTGACTTGCCCAGCTTCCCCTTCCCTCCATCCTCACACAGGAGCTCAGAACCCCATTTCCTGGGAGGTGCAGCGATTTGATGGATGGTACAACAACCTCATAGAGCACAGATGGGGCAGCAAAGGTAAGTGAGAGTCAAGTGGATACAGAGCCCAGGGTTAGGATGCTTAGGGGCAAGGACTGGCAGGCACCAGCAAAGGCTTATCCATTCCCAAGATTTTAAGATCTGTGGTATGGAGGAAGCCTGGGAGAGAGGAGGTCAGGGAACCCCTCTGAGGATTGGTCCTTGTCCCTATCCATCCCATTCCAGGCTATCGGCTGCAGCGCCTGGTCCCAGCCACCTATGCAGACGGTGTGTACCAGCCCTTGGGAGAACCCTACCTGCCTAATCCCCGAGAAGTCAGCAACACTGCCACGAGGGGCCCTGCAGGGCAGGCCTCCCTGCAGAACCGCACAGTGCTGGGGGTCTTCTTCGGTAAGGGCCCCAACCTGTAGGGCATAGAGGCTAGGGGGGTCAGCTAGACACCTCTATGTCTGAGGGGGACTCAGAGAATGAGGGAAAGAAGTGTTGGAGGGTCAGAGAGACAGGGGAGAGAGATAGAGGGGCAGGCAATGAGGTGGGGTAGTGGTGGTAGCAGAGGGATAAAGTCTGGTTAGAAGAGGAATAAATGTGCCCCAGATTGAGCTGTTGATGGGGTAGAAGCAGGAGCATGAAAATAATCTGGTGGGGACTCTTGGTGGGATGCTCTTTTCACTCTTTGCCTCTGTGGCTCCTAAGACAGGCTCAGTACAGGGTTCTTCCCTTGGCAGGAAGGCTGGAGGGTGTGGAAATGGGGTTGCTAGGGCCTAGCGACAGGTTTGTTTGTTGGCTCACAGCAGGAATGCCAGGTTCCTGCTAGTTATTCAAAATGCCCACACCTGCTTCTCAGTGTCCACCATGCCATCGAGGCTGGCGGGCCCTCTGGGCAGGCTGCTCCCAGCAATGTGTTGGAACCCATGCTGCCGAGGCACACTCACTGGGCACCTCCCAGTTACCAAGGAGAAGGCCAAACTGTCAATGAAAACAGTTTGGACCAGGGTGTAACACACCATTGGGAAGGAATGGGTGAGGTCAAGGCTGGGACTTGCCCATAATGGCTGTGGAGTCTTTTGCAGCTTGGGGCTGGGGGTGGGGGAACTAGCTACCTGAGGAAGAAAGGACAGTGGGCTTCCCTGGCCCTAGCGCGCCCTCCCCTGTGTGGGCAGGCTACCACGTGCTCTCGGACCTGGTGAGCATAGAGAGACCTGGCTGCCCCGCCGAGTTCCTCAACATCCGGGTCCCGCCCGGAGACCCCGTGTTCGACCCAGACCAGCGCGGGGACGTGGTGCTGCCCTTCCAGAGGAGCCGCTGGGACCCCAAGACCGGACAGAGCCCCAGCAACCCCCGGGACCTGGTGAGAATGGGCAGATGGCGGGGCAGGAGCTGGATCCCAGGCAGGTGGGGCTCTGGGCTCCGGGTCTGGCAGGTCCTGTGGGGAGAGGATCCCCCCACCATCACCCACGGACACCCGCCTGGCCCTGCCCCCCCCCCCCTTTACCCGCCTCAACTACCCCCTTCCTGATCTGTCAGACCAACGAGGTGACGGGCTGGCTGGACGGCAGCGCCATCTATGGCTCCTCGCACTCCTGGAGCGACGCGCTGCGGAGCTTCTCTGGCGGACAGCTGGCGTCGGGGACCGACCCCGCCTTCCCCCGGGACGCGCAGGAGCCCCTGCTCATGTGGACCGCGCCCGACCCCGCCACGGGACAGCGCGGGCCCCGGGGGCTGTACGGTGAGGCCGCGGGGCCGCCAGGGGCGCGGGAGGGCAGGACGGGGCGGCCAGGGCGGCTGGAGGGCAGGGCGGGCTGGGGCTGCGCGGTAGCGCTCCCCTGGGCCACACCGCCGCTCCTCTCCCTCCTGCATCCCCCTGTCGGAGGCAGCCTTCGGGGCAGAGCGAGGGAACCGCGAGCCCTTCCTGCAGGCGCTGGGCCTGCTCTGGTTCCGCTACCACAACCTGTGCGCACAGAGGCTGGCCCGCGAGCACCCGCGCTGGGGGGACGAGGAGCTGTTCCAGCACGCGCGCAAGAGGGTCATTGCCACCTACCAGGTCGGTGACACGGCCCTCCCCACCCCACCCTCATGTCCTGGTCCGCGGAGACTCTGCTCCCCTGCAGGGCCCTCCATCCTGGGACATCGGCCACCCAGAAACACCCTTTACTGGGACAGCTGGTGACCAGGACCGGGTGACCCGCCTTCCCTGGCTCGCAAGACACCCTGCTCATGTGGAGAGCTCAAGTCTAGGAATGATGGAGAGGCAACGTAGCATTTACACAAGAGATCTAGCTGTGTCCCTCCCCCAAAACCCAAATCCCTTTTCCTTGTGGGGTGAGGCCTCAGCTTCTCTCCCATTTGAGTTGCCTTTCCCATGACTGCCCCTGCCGGGTCGTCCTCTCCCACTTAAGCCTTCCCTGGGCTCAGATCCCTCCTGGCCTGGCAGCTGGAGCATTCGCCCCACCTTTCCTCTTTCTTGACCCTCAGAACATTGCTCTGTATGAGTGGCTGCCCAGCTTCCTGCAGACTACACCCCCAGAATATACAGGTGAGGGCATGGGGGCCACCTGTGATGAGAGGAGGTTGTGGTTCGGATCCACAGGCGCAAAGAAGACAGGTGGATGCCTGTTATGGGAGGATGGAGGGTTAAGGAGTTTATTTCTCCTCTTCCTCCCATGGGGCAGGGTACCGCCCTTTCCTGGACCCCAGCATCTCTCCTGAGTTCCTGGCAGCCTCTGAACAGTTCCTCTCCACCATGGTGCCGCCTGGCGTCTACATGAGGTAAAGGAGGGCTCAGATGTGTGTTGGGAAGTGAGGGGGCAGGTGGGTATGGGATTGTCAATTGAGAAAAATTGCCCTCTTGAGTCTTCAGGACAGGATTATCAGGGAACAGTGAACAAGGAGGGGAAGAATAAAGTAATTGTTTAAAAAGGTACATTATTGTGGTTTTTAAGTGCTTTCAGTCCATATTCCTGCAATTGGTGTAGATATTCATCCTCCAGTTTAAGACTGGCTAATTGAGGCTCAGAGGCTGAGTCGCAAAGCCTGTTGTGCTGAACTTGACACTACCCTGGGGGCATTTTTAGCTGTAAATACAGAACTTGGAGCTTATAAACCTTTTGGAGAAGTTATAATAAAAATGTTAACCTGATCAGTGTGGCTGAGTGGTTGAGCATTGACCTATGAACCAGGAGGTCATGGTTCAATTCCTGGTCAGGGCACATGCCTGGGTTATGGGCTCAATCCCCAGTATGGGGTGTGCAGAAGGCAGCCAATCAATGATTCTCTCTCATTATTGATGTTTCTATCTCTCCCTCTTCCTCCCTCCCTGAAATCAATAAAAAAATATATATTTTTTAAAATGTGTGAGAGCTGAAGAAAATATAGGCTCCAAAATAATAAAAAGGGGGCTTTAACTAAAAATAATTAAGTAAATGTATACAAAGCAAAGCATGTTAGTTTATTTATTTATTTTTACAATTGCATTATAATTTAAAACTTCTCTTTTTGGAACAATTTCTGTTGTTCCACTAATTTATTCATTCACTGGTTGTTTCTTGTATGTGCCCTGACTGGGGATCAAACTCACAACCTCGGCATATTAGGATGATGCTCTAACCCAGAGGTCGGCAAACTCATTAGTCAACAGAGCCAAATATCAACAGTACAACGATTGAAATTTCTTTTGAGAGCCTAATTTTTTAAACTTAAACTTCTTCTAACGCCACTTCTTCAAAATAGACTCGCCCAGGCCATGGTATTTTGTGGAAGAGCCACACTCAAGGGGCCAAAGAGCCACATGTGGCTCGTGAGCCGCAGTTTGCCGACCACTGCTCTAACCAACGGAGCTACCGGGCCAGGGCTGGAACCATTTCTGGATATGCCTGATGATGGCCAAGGAATCATAGCAACTGAGTTATTCATAGACAAGTAATTTCAAAAGAACAATTAAAAATTCTTTCAAAATGTATATGAACATGTGGAAAGAGAGCATGAGCAAACTCTATGGATGCATTTTTAGATATTTGCTCTGATGTGGGAGAGGGACCTCCCCAAAATCAGATTGTTCAGGACCTACCCTGAACACATACCACCTCAGGGAAGCCATGGCCTGACCCCTCGCTACAGCCTTGGAGACCAGAGCTGATGCCTGACATTAGGACCCTGGGGTCTCAGTCACCACTCCCCTGCTCCTTGCATTTCAGAAATGCCAGCTGCCACTTCCAGAGGGTCATCAATCGGAATTCAAGTGTCTCCAGAGCTCTCCGGGTCTGCAACAGCTATTGGAGCCGAGAGGTCAGAGCTGGGGACATATATGTGGGTGGGTATGTGTATTGTGTGTGTTTGCGTGCATGCGCACACACACGTATTAGGGTATGTGGTGAAAGTGGGCAGTAGGGCAGAGACAGCCAACAGCTGGGATGGGCTGAGGTGGAGGAGGCAGCCTGGGAACCAAAGCCATCTTTCCTACCAGTGTCTGAGATGACGGGTAGCTGTACATGGTCTACTCTCACCTCAGGGCTGTGCAAGTGTGGCTCTACATTTATTGCTTCCTCCAGGTTTTTCTTTTCCCTTGACAGCTCTGATTCCCCTGTAAGGCTTGGAATACCCCAGCCATCCTTGCCCCCAAAGAAACTCCCCAATTTGACTTCCCTAAGGCAGCAAATGAATGTGTTTTTGTGGGTTGGAGGCAAGGAGAAGGGAGGGATTCTGAGAGATTACCAGGGATAATCTGTCCATCCAAACCAGGTCAGTGTGGGTCAAGAGGATTGATCATTAATTTAAAGCAAACTCAGAGTGTTCATAAGAGGTAAGGGAGGAGGGAGGAAAAAAGAGAAGAGGAAGGCATAGAATCAGAGTCATGGAGCTGAGTTTAAAAAGACCTCAGCATCCTCCTGATCCCTTTTTATTACTTTATTAATTTTATTTCATTATTTTTTTAATCTCTAATGCCCTTTTTAGTAAGAGGAGGACACTGAATTCAGAGAGATTCTATTACTTGCCCACAATCACACAGCTGGCTACTAAACAGAACAAGAACCAAGACCTATATCTTCTAGTGTCTTTGTCAACCATGATCTTAAGTCTGTTTGTAAAACAGAAGAAATAATGAATAAATAAAATAGAAGAAATCAAGTTTTTGGTCCCTTGTGTTCATGGTGACCTTTCTCCCAGCAGCATGGGCTCTGGATGAGGACATCACTCACCGTGAGTGGTGAATCAACCTGTGGAAGAGGAATGACCCACCAGTTTGGGAGTGAACAGCAGGACTGAATAGAGAACGTAGACTTATAGGCGGAGGGAGTCTGGCTGCCCAAATTCTGGCCCCATTAGCCACACTCTTCTCCTCTCCTCATGCCCATAGCACCCAAATCTACAAAGAGCTGAAGATGTAGATGCGCTGCTACTGGGCATGGCCTCCCAGATTGCTGAACAAGAAGACCATGTGGTGGTTGAGGATGTGCGAGGTGAGGCCAAGACTGGCCTATAGGCTGTGCACCCCTGACCCCTGGGAGGAGGTTCGGCTGGAGCTCCAGAGCCAGACAGGGCAGGGTATCCAGGGCTGGGAACCTGCCCTGTCTCACTGCTGAGAGAGCTTCTGACCTGGTGGCCACAGCTCCCCCTCGGTACAGCTTATGTCCCCATGGGGCTGGTGGGAGCCTGGGGCATGCGCCGGAGGAGCTTTGGTGTTGCGAGCTCCATGAGACTCTCTGCTGTCAAATTCACAGATTTCTGGCCCGGGCCACTGAAGTACTCCCGCACAGACCACTTGGCCAGCAGCCTGCAGCGGGGCCGGGATCTGGGCCTGCCTTCTTACACCAAGGCCAGGGAAGCACTGGGCCTGCCTCCCATTACCAGATGGCAAGACATCAACCCTGCACTCTCCCAGAGTCATGGCAACGTGAGGAGTGGTCGGGACCCAGAGGGCAGGGTGGGAGGGCCATGGGAACACTGGCCTGAGACACAGAAGATGGGCAGTAAGACCCGGGTATCAGAGACAAGCACCTGCTGAGAGGGGCAGGGGCTCACCCACCTTGCTTTTCCCAGCATCACACACCAGGCTGTAGGTTACCAGACCAGCAGGAATTGGCTTTAGACTCTGCAACTGTGCAGATCCAGCAAATGTTTGTTGGGCATCTATTGCATGCCAAGCACTTAGTAGACATGACCTCATTTACTCTTCCCAGATTCCCTGGGTGGCTATAGAAGGTCGTCGACTCAGGAACAGGTCGTACCTTCGCACACTGATATTCAAGCTGCCTTAGGGGAAGTGATTCTCACACCCTATGCTATCACCCAGCCAACAGACTAGTTTTAGCTGCCTTAACATATTGGTACAGCAGGGTTTCTATAATTGATGACAATGTTATTGCCTTTGCCCTTACTATTTTATAAAATTGTTGGAAAATAGAGAATTGAAAGACCAACAAAGACGTGTGTGGGGCTTGTAAACTTTATAAAATCAATATAAAGATAAGAATCAGCAGGCATACCCAATGTAGCAAATCTTTAGCTTCAATTGCACGTCATTGGGATTAAACTGGTCAAGTGCTTACTTATACTGTGAAGAAAAGAACTAAAGCAAAGGTGAGGTAGAATATGCTGCCCATATACTGTTGAAGACTGTCTTTAAAATACAATGTACATGTAGGGATTTGATTTTTAAAAAAATATTTTTATTGATTTCAGAGAGGAAAGGAGAGAGAGACAGAAACATCAATGATGAGAGAGAATCATTGATGGGCTGCCTCCCGCATGGCCCGCACTGGGGATCGAGCCCGCAACCCAGGCATGTGCCCCCGACTGGAATCCAACCTGGGACCCCTTCAGTCCGCAGGCCAAAGCTCTAGCCACTGAGCCAAACCAGCCAGGGTGGGATTTGATTTTTTAAACACTCTTTTAGATCTAAAAAATGGAAGCCTTTCTAACACATCATTCTACCATTTAACATTTGCACTGATTTGATTCTTGAACTTGTATACCTTTCCAAGAATAAGTAACATAGGGGATTGGCTGCCTAATTTATTCCAACTTTGTCAAACAGGCAGCTGAATCTGTGAGAGAATTCCCATAATGAGGGAACTTAAGTGAAGCACTCAGAGCAGTGCCTGGGGCACAATAAGTGAGTTAGTGTTACTGTCATTTATTATCATCCCCAAGGCTGATCCCTGGGAACCATCTCTTTGCCTGAGGGTGATGCCAGGGCCTTACACTCACTCCTGTCCCCTCTTGGCCCCAGGTGCTGGAGGCCACCGCTGCTCTGTACAACCAGGACCTGTCCCTGCTGGAGCTGCTCCCTGGGGGGCTCCTGGAGAGCCATGGGAACCCCGGGCCCCTCTTCAGCACCATAGTCCTTGACCAGTTTGTGCGTCTGCGGGATGGTGACCGTTACTGGTTTGAGAACACCAGGAATGGGTAAGGCCTGCCTGGGTTCCCACCTCAGACTCTAGGCCTCTGCCTATAAGCAGCCCCCATGGGCCCTTGATTTGCAGCTGGCATTGCCCATCCTCAGTCCCTCTGGGGATCTTTCCTCATCTGGATCCCTGGGCCTGGGCCTGCATCTCTCTCCCACTCTGAGAACATCCCGCCTCTCTCACCCCCAGACTCTTCTCTGAGGAAGAGATCGCAGAGATCAGAAACACATCCCTCTGGGATGTTCTAGTGGCTGTCACCAACGTGGACCCCAGTGCCCTGCAACCCAATGTCTTTTTCTGGCATGTGGGTGAGTGGCCAAGGGGTGCTTGCAGGGGTTTGGGGTCTGGAGTTTCTTTCCTCCTCATCCATGGGTTTGGGTTAGTGCGGCTGGACAGTAGACTCCAAGGGGGAAGTGAACTATGGTTGTGCCCTTGGGAACTTTGGATCTGGGCACCAAGGTTGCCACTTACAGCTACGTAGGTTCCCCTCTGCACAACTCCCGAGTGAGGGCAGGGCTAGACTCAGAGAGTCCTGGTAAGGAGACGCATTCAGCTGGGATGGGGCTAGGGGTGGGTGGAACACTAGGAGGGCTAAATGTAGTGAGGATATCCCAACCCCACAGCAGTGACAACGGAAGGGCTGTGTGTGTGTGTGTGTGTGTGTGTGTGTGTGTACACACATGCATAGGAGGGAAAGATAGAGGTTGAGGTTCATTTTGGACCCCACTTGTTACCCAAGAAGGAAAACACTCTTGGTACAATGGCAGGGGTAAGCAGCCTCCTTCCCTGTGGTACCCAAGGCCACCACCTGTCCCCCTTTCTGCCACCCTAATCTCCTTAGTGATGCTGTGCCTGAGCCTGTGGTCCAGCAGCCCCCTAGGACTCTAGCTTTCTCTGCCTCCCCAGGAGACCCCTGCCCACAGCCAGGACAACTCAGCACAGAGGGCCTGCCAGCCTGTGTTCCCCCTGTCTTGCGGGACTACTTTAAGGGCAGTGGATTTGGCTTCGGGATCACCATTGGGACCCTCTGCTGCTTCCCCCTGGGTAAAAGTGATGGGCAGGGTGGGGTTGGGTAAGATATGCAAGCTGGGAGTAGGGTTGGTTCCATCTGTGGCATCAAGCCATGTTCTTCTGGGCAGGTGACAAAAACATCAGAGCAGGAAGAGACACAAGAAGTGTCTGACCTGTAGATAAGTTGGCACCAGGGAGAACTGGCCCCCTGTTCTCAGGGCCCAGATTGGTCAGGCATCCTAGGAATCCACAATCCACAGCTATTTGCAGGAACCTAGGCCTATCAGAGGCAAAGCACTGCTGGAGAACCAGAGCTGGGATGTAGTTGCTGGAGCAGAGGCTTTGGACTTGTGTGTGGGTGAACCAGCAGCCTGGCAGAGTGGGTGCAGCTCTAGCTAGGAGAGGACCTGGTGCTGGAAGCAGGGGAGGAGCCTGCACAGGCATCTTAGATGCTACCCAAACTCCCCATAGGATGCAAAGCAGCTCCCCGCCTCTCTGAAGGCAGCTTTACAGTTTGAGAATGGGCAGATCTAGGACTTGGGGAAAGCAGCGGTCTTGGCAAGGAAAGGAGTCTAGCAAAGGAGCCACTGATCTCCCCAGACCTTCCTCTGAGCATCCTACTGCCTCTGCCCTGCCAGTGAGCCTGCTTGTTGCCTGGATTGTTGCCCGGCTCCGGAGGAGAAATTTCAAGAAGCTCCAGGGCCAAGACTGCCAAAGCATCAAGTCTGAGAAGTTCGTGGAGGGTGTGGAAGGTAAGCCTGGGGCTGGCCATGGTGGTGAGGAGGACATGACTCAGGGTGACAGCCCCTACCTCCACCTCAGCAGCCTAAGGAAAGGCCTCCTTTTCCTAGGCCTCCTGGCAGCTGGGCAGGGGGAAGGGCCACAGGGACATTGGGTGGAAGTTGGTCCTGGAGTCCTCCCGCCTCTGGAGCTCCTCCTAAAGATCCCATAAGGAATGAGATAGAACCATGGGGAGGAGTCACAGAACCTGGACTACATTTCACAGGGTTTCTGTGACTCACAAATTCCCAAGACCTGCTGCTTTGTGCATCTTACACTGGAATTTCAGGCAATAGAGAAGTAATTAATGAAGGTCTATAGTCAGACTGACTGAGGATTGGAATCTTGATCCCACTGCTTGGGCCTTAGGCAGATCTTTCAGGAAATAGTAGTTATTCTGCTCATGGGCTAGAGGCACAGCAGGACTACTGGGGAGGGGGTGTCCCTCAGTAGCCAAGAAGAGGCAAGGAGCTATGGAGGCCTTGATGTAACTCCAGCTCTGAGCTGGCCTTCTTCCTTTGGGTTTGCCTCTAGCAGGGCGGGCCCGGAGGCCCCAGCTGACCCAACCCCGTCTCTCCCCAGCGTTGGAATGGCAGGGCCGCAAGGAGCCCTGCCGGCCTGTGCTTGTGCACCTGCAACCCGGGCAGGTCCGTGTCCTGGACGGCAGGCTCTCTGTGCTCCGCATCATCCAGCTGCGGCCCCTGCAGCAGGTCAACCTCATCCTTTCCAACAACCGTGGACGCCATACCCTGCTGCTCAAGATCCCCAAGGAGTATGACCTGGTATGGCCCAGTTGGCCCCTGGCTCCTTGTCCACAGACGTGCCAGCCAGGTGGAGGGAAAAGAGCACTGGGCCAGACAGGGTTTCTGGCTTCTGGTGACTGGCTGTAGTACCTGATAGAGAGATAAACTTGAGCACATCTGTCCTGTCTGGACCTGCTGGATATGATCTCCACGTCCCCTATTCCTCTGCCCCTCCCTTTCTAAGGACACTGTGGCAGGTCCTAGCTGGGATTCCTTGGAAGAAGCTGAGTGCTCTTTCCTGTCCCCTGATTTCAGGCTGGAATGATTTGTTAAAGATTTTGGAGGGAAATCTATCAGAGGCTGATCTTCAGCTCTGGTGTCTGGCTCATGGTCCCCTCAATCCTCTGGCCTCCCTGCCTTCCCCTTCTCCAATATGGAACAGGGAGGGAAGAATGCTTTATACATGTATGTGGCTTTGAATGCTACCTCTGTACATATAAGAAAACCACTTAACCCATGAGCCCAAGAAATAACAGTATATCTTTGGCAAGGGCTCTCTTTCCAGTGGCCCCTACAAAATTCACATAAAGCTCCTAGACCCAAGAGGCCTTGACAAATGGTTGCTCTCCCTCCTGCTGCCTCCATAGGTGCTGCTGTTTAACCTGGAGGAAGAGCGGCAGGCACTGGTGGAAAACCTTCAGGTGGCTCTGAAGGAAAGTGGGCTGAGCTTCCAGGAGTGGGAGATGCGGGAGCAGGAGCTGATGAGGGCAGCCGTGACGCGGGAGCAGCGAAGCCACCTCCTGGAGACCTTTTTCAGGCACCTTTTCTCCCAGGTCTGTATGTGGGATCAGATCTGTTCTTGCACGTCTGTCTATGGTGGTGCCCTTACCTGTGTACCTGTGTAAGGCCATGGGGTGACTCCAGGGCAAGTCAGAAACCCTGAGATCACCACCAAGAATCAACTCTACTGTGATTTTGGCCAGGTCATCTGACCTTACTGTAAGGAGATGCTCCAGCCCCCATTCCAATCCCACCCACCTGTGAGACTTCATAGAGGCATTTCCTAGGAAGGGGCTTATCTGCATGTGTGGATATCTCTCCTCAGGGCTGCCCAGGTTCTCTGTCCTCGCTTAAAGGCTGCGGAAATCTAGGGCGAGACAAGCTTTGTGGGCTGTGAGAGCCCTTAGCCACTCCTCCTTGGAGAAGTGTAGCTGCCAGAGGCCTCCAGAGGGTATTAGTGCCTACCTTGTAGCCTTCTGAGAGCCATTGAGAGGTTGTGGGGAAATAAGATAGGAAGAGAAATGCAAGGACTTGAACCCCTGTCTGGCATGAAAATAAAGGCAGCCTGAGCAGAACAGTGGAGAGGAGAAGCTTGGGAGATATAATACAGCATGGGTGCCCACTGGAGGAGTTTATCATCCCACTGGGAAGATGGGATGTGAACAGAAAGGAAGATAATTGGCAAAGAATGACAGCTATAAAAGTGACCCAGGAAAAAAAGTGGTCTAGGAGTTCAGAAATGGTAGGTGAAGCTTCAGGCAGGTATAAAGTCATGGTGGAGGAGAGATTTGGCAAGGACTCAACGTTGGAAAAGTTTTGGCTCAGAAGAAAGGGACTCACATCCATGTTTCACCCTCTCCCTTCCATTCTCTCTAAAAATCAATGGAAAAATATCCTCAGGTGAGGATTAACCAAAAAAAGAAGAAAAAAGGTACCCACTAGAAGGGCAAAAAACAAACAAACCAGTGTTTGAGGAGAAGGAGCAGGGTTGGGTAGCTGCAGAAAGGATCCATGAGGGAATCTACCATTTAATGGTCATTTGCTGTGTGCACCTGACTACACCACTTACTCTGCAAACAAGTTGAACTTGAGTATGTACTAGAATGGAGGGTCCCCCTGCTGGGCTGACTCATTGCCAGGGCCCAGGCAGGCATCTCTACTCAGTTCAGGACCTGCCAGAGCTATGAAAGAGAACTCCCTGTGTTGGAAGTGAGGGTGTGCTACTGTTTCCTGGGGAAGCTGCCAACCCCTTCAGTGCTTTCAGCTTTGAAATGAGATATTTTTCATACAGCCTCTCTTGTTGATTCTCACAACTCTGTGAGATAGGTAGGGCAGGTGAGGAAATGAATGCCAGACAACTGAACAGACTTGCCTGAGGCCACACAGTGAGACAGTGGCACAGTTGGGACATGAACCTGGGTCTCTTGCCTCTAGCCCCAGGCTTTTTCCACTAAAGCACCTTGTTTCAAGCAGTGAGGTTTACCTCATGAAATCATAGCCAGGCTTGAAGTAGGGGCTTCTAGTTGACAGGCAGGAACAACAGGTGTTGTGGTTTGCAGCCTGCTTGCTTCCTTAACTGTCTGTTCTCCTTATGTTGGGGCAGCCCCTTGGGTGGGATAAAGATGGCTCATGATGAGAATTTCCCCTTCCCAAGCCCAGCTTTTTCTCAACCCAGCTGAGCTTTTCTCTCAGTCAAAACTCTGGATATACGAGCAACCTGCTCAAGCCAGCGTTGATGAAGGATCAGATGACTCAGGATATAGCAGTGTCTCAGGAATTCCAAAGGGAGGACTGTGGCTTGGCTTGGAAAAGACCAGGGACGGGAAAGCTGTCAGCAAACAAGGCCACTCCTCTCGGAGGCTGCCTCCTTCTCCTCAGTGCTGCTGCTTCGCTCTGTCTCTGTGTCTCTGAGCACTTGGAGGAAAAGGGTGGTCCACAACTTCTGAGTTTTCTTGTGCTCAGGCAAGACAGACCTAGGACCTCTCAGTCCCAATTCCAGGTCCCCTGCGTGGCTCAAGTGGGCATCCCTGGCCCAATCAGCTAATGCACAGAGCCAAGGTTCTGTAGACTAAATGGCCACAGGGACCACCCACAGGGCTTATGGGGTAGTGCTTAGGGGAGGGGGTGCTGGGCAGATACCTTAAAAGGTGGCTCAACTGGCCTTCAAGTCAAGGGATCCCCATTTCCTTCTCTCTCTCCCTCTGCTGCTGCCCAAGTGCAGGTGCTGGATATCGACCAGGCAGATGCGGGGACCCTGCCCCTGGACTCATCTCAGAAGGTGCAGGAGGCCCTGACATGTGAGCTCAGCAGAGTCGAGTTTGCTGAGTCCCTGGGCCTCAAGCCCCAGGACATGTTTGTGGAGTCCATGTTCTCTTTGGCCGACAAAGATGGCAATGGCTACCTGTCCTTCCGGGAATTCCTGGACATCCTGGTGGTCTTCATGAAAGGTAGTGGAGGAGGGAGTGATTGTCCAGATAGGAGAAGATGGAAGGGGCTGGAGACTGAGGATGGGGTGTAGCTGACCTGCTGGAGATGGGAAAGCACTGGGGCCAGGTCTCTAGCCATGACAGACATCTGGGAGCACCCTGATAGAGTTAGGAAGCAGAGCAACCCCTCGCTGTGTCCAGCAGTGGGTCACACTAGTATAAGGCCCTTCCTGGCCAGCCTGGGTTTAGGCAGGAGGTCCGGGCCTCTCAGAGGTTCCTCCTTCTCCCAGGATCCCCTGAGGAGAAGTCTCGCCTTATGTTCCGCATGTACGACTTTGATGAGAATGGTCTCATTTCCAAGGACGAGTTCATCAGGATGCTGAGGTTGGTCCAATGGGACAGCTAGGAGAGTGGGCCAGAGAAGGAACTGCAGGAGAAAGGGTGGGACATGAAGGAAGAAGCAGGAGGGTAAAGAGCAGGGGCACCCACCTCCTCACCCACAGAGCCAGAGGCTGTTAGAGCTAAGAGGGGGCTTGGGATTTGGCCACTGGGGTCTTTCCATGTGGGCTCTCAAGGCCTGCCTGGTAGGATGGCCAGTGGGCCCTTGTGTCTAGGCCCCAGGCCCCTTGTCAGGGCCTGACAGGTCCCGTCCCCCAATCCCCAGGTCCTTCATCGAGATCTCCAACAACTGCCTGTCCAAGGCCCAGCTGGCGGAGGTGGTGGAGTCCATGTTCCGGGAGTCGGGCTTCCAGGACAAGGAGGAGCTGACATGGGAGGACTTCCACTTCATGCTGCGGGACCATGACAGCGAGCTCCGCTTCACACAGCTCTGTGTCAAAGGTGAGGGAGCCTGGAGGTAGGGCTGACTTATCCCTTAGGCACAGCAGGCACGGTACACAAGGCCCATATATTTTGGGAATCCATGGAAATGTTTTCTTTTAAAATCAGAAGACAAGAAAAAAATCATAAAATAAGATCAGAAAAAAACAATGAGTATAATAATAATAATAAATATGTAATGACGTATCCAGCCTGGATTATATTCTTTACACCAGGGGTAGGCGGCACACAGGCTGTATGAGGCCCACAGAATCATTTGGTCTGGCCCTGCCAAGGCATTAGGGAGGAGTTAATTAAATGTTTGACCAAATATAGCAGGCTAATTTTTTTAAAAATATATTTTATTGATTTTTTACAGAGAGGAAGGGAGAGGGATAGAGAGTTAGAAACATCGATCAGCCACCTCCTGCACACCCCCTACTGGGGATGTGCACGCAACCAAGATACATGCCCTTGACCGGAATCGAACCTGGGAACCTTGAGTCCACAGGCCGACGCTCTGTCCACTGAGCCAAACCGGTTAGGGCTAGCAGGCTAATTTTTAAGATGATAATTTTGTATGGCCCTCAAATTATGTTATAAATATCCAAATGGCCCTTGGCAGAAAAAAAAGGTTCCTCACCCCTGCTTTACACCAATATAATTATTTTAAATATAATTTTAAATTTCTTTTTTAATGGAGGAAGAGGCCCAGGAAGACAGCGGTGCCTAGGACCCACAAAAGTCACAATGCAGCCCTGCTGGTGGGGTGTGCAGGGTCAGGATGGCATGGGGAATGGCAGCTGGAATTCCTCTTTCTTGTCAAAGAACCCTATGCCTGGAGCCCAGTGCAGAGGGGAAATAGTGTCTCCTCATTACAGCCCTACCTTGGCCATACCCACCTCAGCTGGAGTGTCTAGTAGTGGTGGGTATTCTAGTTTTGTTTGCCACTTTATTCCCTGGAGGAGTGGTCAATAAATGTTTGCTAAGTGCATGGACACCCACTTCTGTTGTCCCCCCCTACTTCCTGCCCTTCCTGTGTCTGACTCAGTGGGTGGGGCTAGAAGCAGGGTGAGGAGTGGGTAGAGAGCAGGCAGAGAATCGGACTGCCTGTGGCCTGCTCTGAACTGTTACTGTGTCTTCACAGCCTGGGATTCTCACTGGGGCATGTTGAAACCAAACGCAGCCCCTCCCAGGATTATGAGAGCCTGGGGGAGCTGAGCAGTCCAGGTGAGAGGGGCACGTTAGACAAGGCACAGTTGGGCTTCTGGTGAGGGCTTACCCTGCCCAGGGTAGAAGGAGAGTTGGTAAGAGTGCAGACCCAGCAAGTCTAATTCTGCAGCTTTTCACCTTTCCCAGGCAGCCAGAGACGGAGGCACCCAGGCCTGAGGGCAGAGCAGGGGTGGGTGCCTGAAGTGAACCCAGGCCAGAGTACCAGATATATAGCCCTTGGGGTGGAGGAAGGACCAGGCTTGGGAAAATAGGATTAAGTGGAAGGTTAGCAATGAGTATTATTTTATTTGGCATTTTAATTTTTAAAAATTTTATTGGAGAGAGAGAGAGAGAGAGATTTGTTGTTCAACTTATTTCCACATTCATTGGTTGCTTCTTGCACGTGCCCTGGGATCAAAAACACAATTTGGTGTATTGGGACAACACTCTAACCAACTGAGCTACACAGCCCAGGGCCCCTTTGACTTTTAATTGTTGTACTTTATTGTTTCCTCCGAATATTACTTTGAAACATTTTAAACCTAGAGTTTAAAGGAGCATTTCTTTCTCCCTCACCTAGATTTGTCATTTGTTACCGTTTTTGCCATATCTGCTGTTTGCTAAAGCATTTGAGAGGGGATAGATTACTTTGTCTTCAACACTCTGATTTCATTAAATTCAGCTTAATCACGTTTGGCCTCTGGCCTGTAGACCAGGGTAATCTTCAGGATTAGTTTAGCACTTGGAAGTGACCTGCAGATTCCCAGGTCTCTTGTGAGAACCTGGATTGACTGTCCCTAAGTGCTGAGCTCAGACAGGGAACAAGGGGCTGCTCTGGGAAGGGTCCTCCCTCCCCCCTCGCCCAACATTTTCCTATGAACATTTTCCAACCCAGAAAAGTGGACTCTCCCATATATGCACCATCTAGATTCTACACTTAACTCCAATGAGACTTTAAGCTGGAGGGTCATTAGCGGGGGGTTGTAGCAGAATGTTTTGAGCAGACGGGTTGCATACAGTTCCTGAACTCCACCCCATAAGCCTGATTCCAGTCCCAGGAGTGAGACTGAAGGTGAGCACACACTCAGGGGAGCCTGCCTGGCCAACTGTGTTTCAGGCCTTCTCCCTGGCCAAGGGTGCTAGGGCTAGCTCCCACTGGGACACAGGCTGAGGCTGGGGCACCCAGAGGCAGGGTATTGGCCAGGGACCCTCTGTACCTCTGTAGTATCTGGACATTTTAGCCAGGTCTTCCTGAGGCTCTGGGCCCTGAACTTGCTCCCTAGCCCAGCTCTGCATTTTGCAGGAGTGGAGGTGCCTGAAGTCATCAAGGATCTCTGTCGGAGAGCCTCCTACATCAGCCAGGATAAGCTCTGGTGAGCCCTCACCTGGGAATGTTGGAAGGAGGGCTATGGACAGGGAGTTGCCTTTTTTCTCCCCCAAAATGACTGAGATCACAGCCCCCCCTAGCCTACATCAAACCTTCATGCAAATCAGAAAAAGACACTTCTTACTCTGCAGACACAGCCCTGCATTCACCTTTGGCCTGGGTCAGAGGCCCTTGTAAAGGGCACAGCTATATGTGACAGCCTTGTCTAGAACCCCCAGGATGCGACTCATTCTCTATCTAGGTCTCTGGGAATCCTGCTGTCCTCTAGCTGAGAGCTCTGACCCTTCCTCAACAGAGTGGGTATGGAGGCAGACCAGGGGCAACGGAGCACCAAGTGGCTTAGGTAACCAAGATCCTGTCTCCTGCATTCCTGTCCTAGTCCCTCTCCCAGAGTAAGTGCTCGCAGTTCCCGCAGTGATGTCGAGGTGGAGCGGACACCACAGAGACTGCAGTGCCCCATGGACACCGATCCTCCCCAGGAGGTTCGACGGAGGTTTGGCAAGAAGTACGCCTGCTTCTTCCCCTAAGCCCAGGCAGCTCATCCATCCTTTCAGCATGCATACATTGATTACTTGGTGCCAGGCACTCTCTTAAGCACAGCCTCATATGAGATAGCCTGGTACACTGAGCATTGCAATGTCCCACTGATGGATAACGGTGGTAAGAGCAAGGGGCTTCAGAGCTCAAGGAAATGCTCATCTCTGTCTGGAAGGTCAGGGCAGGCTTCCTGGAGGAGGTGCCCTTTGAGCTCCAGTGCAGAGTGAGAATAGAGATGTGGGAGTTGGGAGCTCAGATTGGAAGGGGAGAGGGCTGTCTGTGAGTGAGAACTGGGGTAGATGAAGTGCGTCCCCTGGTTAGACAGTAATAAAGTTTACAAAGTTTCCCCCTGGGAAGTGAGAACTGGGGTAGATGAAGTGCTGTCTGTGAGTGAGAACTGGGGTAGATGAAGTGCGTCCCCTGGTTAGACAGTAATAAAGTTTACAAAGTTTCCCCCTGATACTCACCTGGCACCACTATACATGGTGCCAGGTGAGTATCAGAAATATCCCCTGATATTTCTGATACTCACCTGGCACCATGTATAGTTATTATAGTATTATTGACTATAGTCCCTATGCTGTACTTGACTTTCCCATGACTATTTTGTAAACTACCAATCGGTACTTCTCAATCCCTTCACCTTTTTCACCCAGTCCCCCAACTGCTCTGCCCGCTGGCAACCATCATTCTGCTCTTTGTGCCTATGAGTCCGTTTCTGTCTTGTTTGCTTGTTTTTATTTTATTAATTTCTTTATTGATTAAGGTATCACATATTTGTCCTCATCCCCCCATTCCCATCCCAAATTGTTAATAGCCTTTGGACTCTGAACCATGCTTGGCTTGAGTAACCGGGGGCCCTTTTCTCCCGAGCTCAGACTGGGAGGGGAGCGGGGCTGCACGAGCGCTGGGTCCCTACCTGAGAGCCAAGACTTGCTGTCTCCCAGGGTGACATTGTTTCAGCCCCTGCTGTTCACCGAGGCTCACCGACAGAAGTTTCAACGAAGCCGTCGCCACCAGACCGTGCAGCAGTTCAAGCGCTTCATCGAGAACTACCGGCGCCACATCGGCTGTGTGGCTGTGTTCTACACCATCGCCGCGGGCCTCTTCCTGGAGCGGGCCTACTGTGCGTGCTGGCCGCGGGGGTGGGGACAGGTCTCGGAAAAACCGAGAGCCCTGGGGGCGGGACCTGCTTGATTGACGGCTGCGGGGAGGACAGAGAGGGCCTACTGTGTGAATGACAGACCGTGGGGCGAGGCCAACAGCGAGCACCAGCCCTGGGGGCAGGCCTCCGGTGGGTGTTTGGGCAGCTTGAATGGGGCCTTGGGGAGGCGCTTGTGGGCGGCGGCTGGCCAGGACCTGCGGGTGACCTCCCTCAGCTGCACTGCCCCCCCCCTCACCCGCCTGGCCCCCTCCGCAGACTACGCCTTTGCCTCGCCACCCTCGGGCATTGCACAGACCACCTTTGTGGGCATCATCCTGTCGCGGGGCACGGCCGCCAGCATCTCCTTCATGTTCTCCTACATCCTGCTCACCATGTGCCGCAACCTCATCACCTTCCTGCGGGAGACCTTCCTCAACCGCTACGTGCCCTTCGACGCCGCCGTGGACTTCCATCGCCTCATCGCCTCCACTGCCATCGTCCTCACAGGCAGGGCCTGGGGTCCCGGGAATCCTCTCCTTGTCCTTCCGTCCCCCACTGGCTTCCCCTCCTCTGAGAGGCCCCTAGTCCCTCTCCCAGAGTGAGTGCTCACCGCGCTTGACTGGATTGAGAGTCTTGGATGTCCTTCTCATAACGATGGCGGCGGCCCAGCAGTGGTTGCAGTAAGCCCATGGGCCCCTCACTGCACGCCCCCCCCTCCCCCCACACACACACCCAGTGCCTCTTCACACACTTTCAGGGCCACCTCACCAGCCGCCACCTGACAAGTTCCTACACACACACACACACAGTAGGCCCGCTCCAGGAAGAGGCCCGCGGCGATGGTGTAGAACACAGCCACACAGAATGAGTGTACAAAATGTGCCATTCTGCAACGTTTATGTTTTAAAAGATAGTTCTGTGAGAGGAACCAAAGGAGTGGATTTCTAATGTATAATTTAGAATCATGGTTGTCTTCATGGGTGGGGTGTATATGGGACATGGGGAGGAACAGGAAGTTTCTCAGAGATCAGAAACCCAACCCCCTAGGGTCCTTCTTCAGGCCTCCACCTCCGGCTGGCGGGAGTTCGCCTTGGGCCGAATGGGTTGAGCACCCCCACCCAGCTGCCCACCCCCCCACCCCCCCACCCCCGGCTCACCCCAGCCCCCTGGTCTTCCTTAGTTTTACACAGTGCAGGCCACGTGGTGAACGTGTACCTGTTCTCCATCAGCCCACTCAGCATCCTCTCCTGCCTCTTCCCTGGCCTCTTCCATGATGATGGGTGAGTAGTAAGTGAGGGGAAAGGGTGTATTCTTTTTTTTTTTTTTTTTTTTTTACTAGGCAAAGATCTTTATTAACCTGTTTCAAACTTTATTCCCAAGCTTCTTCAGCTTAATTAGCTGCAAAGAATGATTTATGTATAAGCAAAAACTGAAAAGAGCTGCAATGTCCAGGGGCATTGGGCTAAAAAATATTAGAGATCTAGATTTTATCAGATCCATAAACAAAATTTGAAAAAGCAGTCATAATATAAAATAGCAGCTCCCAGAAACTTCTTCAAGTTTATCTTCTTCAGAAGTTGACTCAATTCAGTTTGCTTCATTCTTGGAAGCCTCATCAAAATTCTCCACAAGATCTGGAACTTCATCATCATCATCTTCTCCAGTAGCAAGTGGCGCTTTTCCATCCACAGATTGTTTGGGCAGAGCTTCAGCCAGTCTCCTTAAACTAGTCAGACTGTCTGCACCAAGCTGGTTTAAGATGCTGGGTAGCATTTCTGTCAGCTGCTTGGTCTCAGCATGGCCTGTAATGGTGAAAGTGTTCGCTGCCAGAGATGCCTGAACTTTAGGGTTGTTAAAGTGGATCACTGTTCCTTGGTTTGTAAACATATTTACCTCTTCAATACCAGAGATATTGTTTACCCCTAACTTCTTTAAGGAGAACTGAAGTTTTTTATCATCTGCTGTAGCTGTTCTGTGAACCACCTTCTTCTTTCTACGAGCAGTTCCTTTCCCACCAATGCGCACTTGTGCCTGCAGTTTGGCGAGTTTCTCTTGGTTCATAATAGTTTCTTTCATCTTGTTGGAGAGGAAACGGGGCCGCACGGGGGACTAGGGCTGACGCTCAGGGGGTCTAGGGCAGACCAGCTGAGAATCAGGGTGTATTCTTTGTGAGTGGAAAGAACCAAATGATCTCTGCTCAGAGGAGAGTGTCACCTTCCAGGTTATAGGACAGACAATGACCAGCCTGAGCCCACCGCCCTGAGTTAGCAGAAAGGGGGACTGTGGCTGGGATGGGGTGCCTCATCTGGAGGGTCCTTTCTGGAAGCCCCAGACATCTCCTCTCAGGATCCTCCTTTGCGTTCTCTTCCCCACAGGTCCGAGTTCCCCCAGAAGTATTACTGGTGGTTCTTCCAGACCGTGCCAGGTGAGAGCCCTTCCTGCTCCATGAATTTTCTGGGCCTGGCCCCTGGTTCCAGGTTCCTCTACCAACAGAGCAGCCCAGTTGCTCTCATTGGGCTCTCACAGTCAGTCATGCTCTGCCTCTGGCCCCAGGACTCTCCTGGGCAGGAGCTTGACTGGGCTCCCATCCCAACTCTGAACTAGTTCCTCCCTCTGTGTGATGGGAGTGGTGCTCCGCCTCTCCCCTAATGCACACACCTGCCATGACAGTGGTCCTGAGAAATACTGTGCCCCAGTTGCATGGGGGAGGGACCAGGCTCTTTGTCAAATCAGGCAGACCCCCCACCACTCCTTTTAGTCTGTCTTGACAAGGGCTGTTTAGAGGCATATTCCTAACTCCCCATAATCACCCATTTTAGGGCTATTAGCTGTGAATCTATTCAAACACTTCTGGAACTTATTTATATTTTCAATCTGTTCCCTCCTTGGGGTAACATGTTTTAGACACTCACTCCTCTATGAAACAAAGCACTCTTTTTTACTTTTTAATTTTTTTAATTCTAAAACGATCTGTTCTAAACTTCAGAGAGTGCCTGCTAATTCCTGCACACTGGGGTTTCCAGGATAAGGCTGTATTTATGCTCTCCTCTCCCTTCTGTACTTGACAGGCTTTGGTTAGATCCCTTCTTAACCTCTGCTTTGCCATTCTTCAGGGCTCTAATCTTCCTAATTTCTGCCTCTCTCCTCCTTGATCACCTGAGGGGCTATTCTCTGACCCCTGCATTCCCATTCTGGCTCCAGTATTGCCCTCCTGGGTAGCCCAGGCCTGGGATTCCCTGTGAAGAGAGGCCTCCCACCAACTCAGGGCTGAACCCAAGGGGTCTCTGGGGGTGGCACTTATTCACCAATGCTCATGCTGTGTGCTGTGGCAGCTAGGTGGAGTGCTGCAGGGGTGGGGAACAAGCCTTGACTGTGTAAGGCAGGGCCTGCAATGTCCAGAGTCCCAGCCCCATGCATTCATTTATTCAACATCCGTTTGTATAAGGCCCATGGTGTGCAGGCCCTGCTCTAGGTTCAGTGGTGAACTAGCCTGGCCTGATTGTTCTTGTGAACTTGAGAGTCAGGAAAGTGATGGACATATAACACAGGTACTTGAAAAATATCATGACAAAATCTATGAAGGATGAGTAGGGTCCGTAGAAGCGAGAGGTACCTATGGCCAGTGGTGTGAAGGGAGAGGAATGGAAGAAGATGCTGGGCTTTCCCCACCCCCTCCTAGGACAGTGGGGTGGAAAAGGGATCCAGGCCCTTGGCAGGCCCAGAACAGCCTTGCTCCTTTGCCCTTCAGAACCCTTGTTCATTTTGCAGGCCTCACGGGGGTTATAATGCTCCTGGTCCTGGCCATCATGTATGTCTTCGCCTCCCACCACTTCCGGCGCTGCAGCTTCCGGGGCTTCTGGCTGACCCACCACCTCTACATCCTGCTCTACATCCTGGTGAGGGCTTTTGGCTCTGAGCCAGGCTAATGGGGTCTGGGCAAGATGTTCCCAGGGAGGCAGTGAGGGCTGAGACATCGGTTCTCCATCCCCTTAGTTATTTCAAGTATCCTCTTCATTTGTCACTTACAAGATGGAGATGATAGGGGACTTTCGAGTAGACTGACCCCGATATGCAGCACTTGGAGATGGACTTGCCGGCCTGGGTTTTGCAGTAGCAGCTCTAGCAGGCTGATCTGCATTCCCAGCAGAGAGCCTCACATCATTTTGCCCAGCCAGTCTTTCTCCACTTTGAGTGGCAGGTGAGGGCTCTAGGGTGGGCTGCCTACACTCAAGGGCGTATCGCCCTTTTTGTTCTGATCCCATTTTCTAAGATGTTAGCCACCCCACCCAACTAAGTGCTACCTATAAAGTTAATGACTTTGCTCCAAAAGTCTTCACTTGGACTGTTGATAAACTGGATTTGTAAGGCCACCTTCCCCTTTCCTTCTCCTTAATCGGGGCTCCTGCCTGCCTTCCTTCACATTCCCTCCTTTCTCCTGTCCTGTTCCCTACCCCCTTCCCTGGGTTTGTCAGCTGCTTCGTAGCTGACTTTGATCTGTGCCCCTGTGTCATGGTTCTGTTTGGCCTGCCTTCCTCATGGACACAGGCAGTTCCCAAAAGGACACCCATGAGGGCCTGCTTGTTGAGGAGCTAAACTAAGTCCCAAGGCTCCTGTGTCCCCACTAATGACAACTTGGCTGGGAACATTTAAGAAATGCATAGTCCATATGGCTTCCTTCTCTGTCACTGGCTCCAGGCAGAACTGCACACAGGGGTCTCCTCCCAGGTGCTGTTCTATCCTCACTGATAGGTAGCAGGGTCTATTTCTATCTTGCCCAAGGCTTGGTACTTCACAGTTCTGAAGATGACTACCCAGCCTCGGCTTAGGCTGTTTCCTAGAATTGATTATGTTTATTTCCAAAGAAGTCTCTCTCAAGCTAATTTATCCCTTCCTCGGTAATGGGTGGAGCCCTAGTTACTGTTTCTGGTAGGGGTGGAGGTGATGTTCTTATTCCTGGTGAAAGAGGAGCTTCTTTGGACTAATGGGAGACTGGCTCCCTGAGACCAAGACCCCTTTCTGATTAATCTCTGGTTTGGGAGAATCACTGGAGTTCAGAACCACCCTTCCTGCCAGCAGGGAAGTCAGCAGCTCAGAAAGGTGTAGGCCCCTCCGCTGGGCAGTCCTAGCCTACCCCTGGGGGTAGGTCAGGGCCAAAACACCCGCTTCCTTCCCATTTGTCACAGGTGTGGTCACTTGACCTCAGGCAGAAAGAGATGTTACAGGTAAAGGACCCAGGGTGGAGTAGACCCTGAGTAGGCTGGAGAGGCAGGGCTAGCACAGCCAAGGCTGAGCTGTGGCTGCTCCCCCAGCTCCTCAGCCAAACAGCACATTGTGGTTAAAAAGTGGAGCCAACACCAAACAGGGTGTATAGCATGAGGTCACCCTGACATTGTTCTCAGCCTAGTTGGATGCTCAGAAAGCCTTGGGGGTGGGCGTGGGCTCCATAATGAAAGAGGAACTGGAGCCTGTTCAGAGGACAGCTCTGAGAGGCTCAAGTAAATCCTGTGGGGGAAAGGCTGGGACCCTCAGCTGGGGGAAGGGAGAGCTGAATGAGGAACCAGAGTTCAGTTTAACAGTTGTGCTGAGAGTCTGTTATATCCTAGCTCTGTGCTAAGCCCTGCAGGGAAGGGGAGACTCAATGCTCTGCCCTCAGGAATTTAGGATTTGCGGCAGAGGTAAATGCCATGCATGTGAAATGATGGACATAAGCAGACAATACAGGATTAATTGCTGAGCTGAGTGTTCTGAAAAATAAGTTACACGAGTTCATTGAAGGGAGTTTCATTTGGGCCAAACTGGTTAGGGAAGACTTTGGGGAGAAGATGGGACTTGGGCCAACCCTTATGGAGAGATAAGCTAGGGTTTGACAGGGCAGAGTGGAAGCTGAAGAGCGTTCCAGGTAGAAGGGAGGGCATGAGCACAGGTGTGGAGGTGTGAATGATGACAGAATATTCAGGGCACAGAGGAGACAGTGCTGCCTGGCCAAGGGCGTTAGGTGGTGGCAGGACATGGTGGACCTGTGTGAATTTCGCTGAAGCTGAGAGGCTGTGGTTCAGCTGAGAGCCATGCTACGTGGGAGAGCATAAAGACAAGCAGAGGGTGAGGAAATCAGGCTTGGGCAACACAAGGGTTGGGGTGGAGAAGGAACAGTCAGTGCAGGAGATGGAAAGTGAGTGGCCTGAGAGGAGGGAGACCCAGGAGAGCATTGTATTGTTGCAGGAGTGTCAAGGTGGCAGGGGGAGGGGGCACTGTGCCACAGGTGCCAAGGCAGGGAGCAAAAGTGGTCTGAAAGGACACCTTGGGGTTTGGCCATTCGTGAGCCCTCAGTGAGAAGATCCTGAGAAGAGCTTGATGGGGAAGCCAGACTGAGCAGACTCAGGAGCAAGCAAGTGGGAGAAATGGGGCAAGGAGTGTCTGACCAGCTTATTGAGGAAAGGACTAGAGCTGGACAATGCCTGTCAGTCATTTCATGGAAAATGGAAACTGGTTATATGTTCTTAGACTCCAAAAGGAGAAGATAAATTGGGGGGACTTCTTTCATTGATTCAACAGTTATTGAGTGCCTACCATGTGCCAGGCAGAAACCACTAGGAGCTGAGAGTATAGTGGCAAAGAAAATGGATGCAGTACCTACTCCAGCAGTCCACTGGGGAAAGCAACAGTGCAGTGAATAGGTCAATGAATGGAGAAACACAATTATTGTGGACGACAAATGCTTTGAAGGGAGTTAGCAGGGAGCTGTGATAGAGAGGACGTGGGGAAAGCCCAAGGAGGTGGTGTGTCTGCTGAGACCTGAAACATGAGATGGAGATCATCTAGGAAGAGCCCGGGGAAGAGCATTCCTGGCAGAGGGAACAGCAGGTACAAAGGTCTTGGAGCAGAAAGGACTTGCCATGTTTGGCAGGCAGGGATCAGAGTATCACCAGGCAATGGGAAGGCCGCCAAGGCTTTTAAAGCTGGGGGTGACATGATAAAATGAACTTTATAAAGTCACATGGGCTGCCTTGAAGAGAATTGATCACATGGGGCAACCCAGTGGAAAACCAGATAGGAGGCTACTGCATGAGTGCGGGGGAGAGCTGACATGGCTTGGTCTAGGATGGTGCCAGAGAGATGCAAATAGTCTTATTCATCAAGGATGCTTTGGAGGATGGGGTTGGGAATGGTTAGGTTTTGGAACCTGGAAGGAGCATGGCACACGGTGAAGTGAGGTGTGGACATGCCAGTGGAGATCAGCGAGGAATGATAGAGGGGTCTAAGCCCCGGGCCAGCCTCAGATCCTGTTGTGGGTGTGGCCAGGTCTGAGTGGTATTCTTCAATCTATTCAGCTCATCATCCATGGCAGCTTTGCTCTGATCCAGCTGCCCCGTTTCCACATCTTCTTCCTGGTCCCGGCACTAATCTATGGGGGGGACAAGCTGGTGAGCCTGAGCCGGAAGAAAGTGGAGATCAGCGTGGTGAAGGCCGAGCTGCTGCCTTCAGGTACCAACCGAGAGGCTGTCAGGGGCCTAGCTTAGCGTTACTGAGGAAGCAGAGCAGAGCCTGGACCTTGCAGTCTGCTAGCCTGGCCCAGTGGAGTTGTCAGGGGCCCTGGGTGGAAGGGATGAGGGAGCTGGTAAAAGAAGCTCTTTACCAGGGGCCCTGAGCCTCTTTCACAACAGAGAGGAGAAGCCCAGGTCAGGCTGTTCCTTGCCCTGCTGACCACCAGCCCCTCCTCAGGGCAGACATGGCCTGAGGGGAGTAATAACTTCTGATGGGGGGAGGTCACCCTGGCATATTCTAGAAGCAGAGCTGAGGTTACAGTGGGGGAACTCTCTGGAGACCACATTGTTGCTGGGTTCAGGATAGCAGCCTCCCGCCCACCTCCCTCCTCAGGAGTGACCCACCTGCAGTTCCAGCGGCCCCAAGGCTTTGAGTACAAGTCAGGACAGTGGGTGCAGATCGCCTGCCTGGCTCTGGGGACCACTGAGTACCACCCCTTCACACTGACTTCTGCGCCCCATGAGGACACGCTCAGCCTGCACATCCGGGCAGCAGGACCCTGGACCACTCGCCTCAGGGAGATCTACTCACCCCCGACCAACGGCTCTGCCAGATACCCGAAGGTGCCCAGACCCAGGCCAGATGTGCCACATGCTCCCACAGCCCCTTAGCAGGCCTCGACTCTGCAGCACCAGACGCCCATTGTGCTCCTCCCTCCCCCATCCAGAGACTGGGTGTCCCAGATAAAGCCATAGTCCCCCTTCCCCTCACTCCATAAACCTACCTGCTTTTCCTTGCCTCTCAATTCTGGCTTCAGAACTATGGTGATAGCTGAGAGCTTAACTCACACCCACTCTGCTCCCTGCAGTTGTACCTTGACGGACCATTTGGGGAGGGCCACCAGGAATGGCATAAGTTTGAGGTGTCAGTGCTAGTAGGAGGGGGCATTGGGGTCACCCCCTTTGCCTCTATCCTCAAAGACCTGGTCTTCAAGTCATCAGTCAGCTACCAAGTGTTCTGTAAGAAGGTAAGTGCCCCCTCCTCTGGCCAGCCCATATCCTTACTCCCGATCACTGTGTCCATCTGTGTTAGCTCTCCTTCTGTTCTTGGTCTCCGTGGTCTAGGCAAAGGCCAAGCTGGCCTGGCCCTGGGTGGGGTGGTCAGGATATCCCCAGATCCTAAAGGACAGAGTTAGTTTGTTGATGCCCCTGGGCTCCTTCCCTCCGTTATGAAGCACCCCACATAGGGTTTGCTTCTGGGAATCCCTCCAGGCAGGTTGGAGGAAGGTGAAGAAACTCTCCTTCTACAGAAGAAGCTAGCACTTGAGGCATTGTCGGGCTAGGAGAAGGAAGGGCACACTTGGGGTGGGGCACAGGTGAAACTGGCTTTGATCTCAATAGTAAGAGAACAGGAGGTGGTAGGCAGGGCTGATGGGCACGGCTGGCTCCAGGAACACAGCCCAGGCCCTCAGGACCCCTCCACGTCAGGCCCCTTCACCCCAGCCTGCACCTTGTGGCAGGCCCCTGCTTGTCTCTCTAGGCCTGGTAGGTGAGTCAGGAGTGCAGGAATGCAGCAGGCAGAGGCCCAGCCCATATGCTGTCAGCATTCAGAGGTGACAGACAGTTCTTTGTTCCTCTGTCCAAGCCAGCTCTACCTCTGTGTCCTTTTTAAATATGTGTGTGTGTGTGTGTGTGTGTGTGTGTGTGTATGTGTGTGTGTGTGTGTATATATATATATATATATATATATATATATATATATATATAAATGTATTTCAGAGAGGAAGGGAGAGAGAGAAACATCAATGATAAGAGAGAATCATGACTGGCTGCCTCCTGCACACCCCTCACTGGTGATCAAGCCTGCAACCCGGGCATGCGCCCTGACTGGGAATTGAACCGTGACCTCCTGGTTCATAGGTCGACACTCAACCACTGAGCCACACGGGGCAGGCTGCCTCTGCTTCTTAACCCAAACAGCCCCACTTCCTCCCATCAGAAGCTGGAGATGGATTCCCCTAAGGAAGTTTCCATCCCTCTGGTCTCTGAGTCCATTCCCATCCCTTCAGAGAGCCAGCTAGGTCTTCCCTGAAAATGTTCTGTGACAAGCCCCTTAGTGGTACCTTCTCCTTCTGGGCTTTGCTTGGTTGGAGCCTGAGGAGGGCACATTGGAGAGAGTGGCAGGATAGGCTCAGACCGGCAGGTGCCCCAAGCTGTCACTTATTTGCACCTCTTCATGCCCTGGGGCAACTCCATGTCCTGCTCCAGTCTGGCCCTGTGGCCCTATACACTCCATTTCCCAGGATATCTGGAGAGGGGCACAAGCTGGCCAGAAGAGTTCTATTGGTGTGTAAATCCCTGGGGTACAGGGAGCCTGAGCTGAGCTGGGCTCTAAGTTCCAGCCCTGTCCCCAGATCTACTTCATCTGGGTGACACGGACCCAGCGGCAGTTCGAGTGGCTGGCTGACATCATCCGGGAGGTGGAGGAGAATGACCACCAGGACCTGGTCTCTGTGCACATCTACATCACCCAGCTGGCTGAGAAGTTCGACCTCAGGACCACCATGCTGGTACGTCAGGGCCGGCCAGACAGGGCAGCTCAGTGGTTGAGTGGGTTAGCAGGGGAAGGCAGGATGGCCAGGGAAGGTGAGTGGACAGCCAGGCTCAGTTGGCAGGAGCCACAGAGCAGGTGGCTTCGATACTCAGCCTCCAGCTCCCTCCCAACCCAGGCTTTGGGTTGGCTTGGGCTAGGCACTGACCCTGATTGTCCTTGTCTTGACCTGCCCCTGTACCCCCAGTACATCTGTGAGCGGCACTTCCAGAAGGTGCTGAACCGGAGTCTGTTCACGGGCCTACGCTCTGTCACCCACTTTGGTCGCCCCCCCTTTGAGCCCTTCTTCAACTCCCTGCAGGAGGTTCACCCACAGGTCAGTTCCCCCACCCCCTTTCTAGGGCCTCTTCAGTTTATCCTCTGGGGGGCTGAGCAAAGCTCCCAAACCTGCTTCATCAGGGAAGCTATTGACTGCTGATGAGAACCCATCACCCCCTAGGAAGTTGGTGGGGTAATGAAATGGGAAAGGAGAAGAGGGGATCACCCTGAGAAGGAAGTGGGGAGGCAGGCAACAGGCCACTTCTGCAGCCATGATGCCTTGTTCAGAAGGAAGAGCTCAATGATTGAGCTAGTCCTCACCATAAACTCAGAGCTACCCTTAACACTAATGCTGACTCAGGCCTCATCCTGGACACTGAGCTAATCTTCACATGAACACTGAGCAAGCCACTGCTCTCATAAACACTAGGTGAGCCCTTAATGAGACACTAAGGTATCCCTCAACTTGAACATTGATTAACCCAGCCCCGTATCAGAAACTGCTCTTGCTTGCACTTGAAACTGGCAATGCTTTGGAAGGGGTAGAGGCTGGACCCACAGAGAGAAGGTCTACTAAAACCAAGTTAGATTTAAAAACATCAAGCTGGCCCTCACCAGGCATGGTAGAAGCAAACTTTCACAGGAACGTGGAATGAGCCCTCATCAAGGGCTCTTCATGGCTTTAACATGGACCTGAGCTAGCCCTCACTCTGAACACTGAGCTAGCCTTCACTTCTTCCTTCCCTAACAGGTTCGGAAGATTGGGGTGTTTAGCTGTGGCCCCCCTGGCATGACCAAGAATGTGGAAAAAGCCTGTCAGCTCATCAACAGGCAGGACCGGACTCATTTCTCCCACCATTACGAGAACTTCTAGGCCTCCTGCCCAGGGGCTCCACCCACTGCCTGCTGAGCAGAGGTTTGGGTCACACCTCACCTCACCTCTGTACTTCCTGTTTCTGGTTCCCTCACCTTCTCCCCACTCCCACTTACCAACCTTGGTCCAGGTGGCCAAGGTCAGTCTTCCCATGTGGGTTCAGGGACCCCCAGACTCATAGTCTCAGCCTGGAGAAATGGAAGGCACTGTCTGGGGACTAGAGGTTGGGAGCTATTATTGTTTTGGGGCAAAGTAACACTTCTTCTTCCAAACTAAGAAAAATTTCAAATACTGGGACTGACACGTAGTAAGTAGTGTGTGTGTTTAGGGGGCGTGAGCCTAAGGATGAAGTGGGAGCACAGATGCTGGCGTCTTAGAACTCCTCCTCTAAGTCCTCCCCCTCTTCTGGGCTATCCACTGTCAAAAGGGCTGGCAAATGCCTTCAAGGGGATAGAGGCTGGACCCAGAGAGAAATTTATAGGAAATCTCTCAGTGCCCTAGTTTAACAGCACAATTGGTCTTCTCTCCCAAGTTCTTAAACAGGTACTGTAGTCAGAACCTGGCCCAACATCTCTATGTAGTGCTCTTCAGACCTTCTCTTCTTGTTCCATAGTCTTCTTTGCAAATAAACCACTTTTCTGCCCTCTGGGTTGCTTTATTCTGCCCCAAGATGGGGTAGGTACTGGCAGAAGAAGCCATTCAAGTGGCCGACTAACAGGCCAGTGCAAACTTTCTCTGAGCTTGCTAGTATCCTCTGAATAAAGGAACCCACCCAGGCCAAGCACCCTAGCTAGAGACCCCTTTCCCTGCTCAAGGGCATCCTTCCGGACAGAGGGCCTCTCTGAGTGGCAAGTGTGAGGCTTCTGAAGCCTGGCCAGGAGGGGGAGAGGTGTGAGGGGTTTTGGAGAAGGTGGACTGGGCACATGGGGTGCGGGATGGGGGCCGTGACACCTAGGAGCCAACAGGAAGGCAGAGTTGGCCTGGCCTGCTCTGGGATCTGTTACTCCCAGTTCTTCTCTGAGCACCAGGTAGTGAGATGACAGCAAGGAGACAGATGAGCACACCACCTAACCTTTTTGGAACTGTTTTTGCATCTACTTAAAGATAGGGCAACCCTCTTGGTGGGAATTTCTGAAGCAGTGCCCAATTTCAAGTGATTCTATTGTCTCCACAGAATTCTTACCTAGTATTTGTTGGATCACATATCCTCCGTCCCGATCCCTGATAAATTAACCACTGGATTAGAAAATCCAAAATCCCATGCTTCACATCACACCTCAGAGTTGCAGATCTAGGTTCTGGAGGAGGTCTTTAGACTGTTCTCCCAAGGCAGCCATCCCCAGGGGGTGTGTTCAGCCCCTCGTAGAGTTTTTGTTCAGCTTGTCCAGGAAAGCAGGAGGGCAGGCCTGGAGTGGGCTGACAGCAGCTCTGCCTGGCGGCCCAAGGGTATTACCGGGAGCTGGGCCCACAAGCCTCGGCGGGTTGCAGCAGGGGCGCATTGGGGGCCACCTGCGGGTGTGATCCCGCGCCCGGGTCCCGCAGTTAAGGGCACGGCCAGCAGAGGGCGCGCGCGGACGCAGCAGGGAGGGAGATCCGGCCTAGGCCCGCAGGCTGCAGGTCCCGGGGCGAACCCATACTTCAGTGAATGGAGGAGGCGGCGGCAGGGCCCCGCTTCCTCTGGAAAGGAAATGCATTAGGCTGTGCCAGCTTTCCCAGCTCGCGGGCGCGCGGCTTCCGCGTGGCAGGGCCACCCGCTCCTCCCGCCTGGCGCGCTGCCTCTTTGTCTCTCCGCGGCTCCCCTCCTCCCAGACAAATGGCTGTAGGCAGGAAATTGGACGCCCTCCAGGGAAGCCGAGCTCGTCTGCGCGGCGGGGAGGGGTCGCCACGAGGCCGGCCGGCTCCGGACTCCCCCGCCCCCCAGCCGGAGCGGGGGCAATGGGGCATGTTTTGATATCTCGTCAAAGGAAGGAACTCGATGCTTCGAAAGCGCTTTTCACAGCCGGCCTGTCTGTTCCAGAGCTGATTTATAAACAGATCTGTGCTCGCTTCGCCGCTCCCCACCCGTCAGCCCGGGGTGCGGCGCTGAAGGCGCAGACGCGGCTGTGCCTGGCAGCACTGGGTTTATTTATTGCCTCTGGCCGGGAGCCGGAACGGCCGGGGGACCGCACCAATTCCCTCCGTCCCGATCCCTTTCCCGCCTCTCCCGCCCCAATGCCATCTCCATCCCAGGGGTCTGCCGATCGTTTGTGAGTGGAGGGGAAGAGGTCAGGGTGCCCTGCGGGCCTGCGTCCTGCTCCACCTCGTACTGACCTGGGGGTAGAGGGTGGAGGGTAAGTAGGTTGCCACTTCGGCCCCAGAGGCGGAAAGGGCCTGGAGCTGCGGATCTTAAACTCTTCGGCAGACTAGCGGTTTGGAAGCCCCCTTCCTCCAGGGGCTGTCCAGGGGTTCTTCTCTCCTCTTACTCCAAGGCCCATAGCCCTTACTCTTTAGAATAAATTAAGGAATCTCCAGCTTCCACTCCACCCCAGGGAGAGGAGAAGAAAGGCTTGGAAGACCATGGCCCTGGGAAGGACCACAGCCCTCAGCCAGGGGGCAGGCACGGGACTGGATCCAGGGTCCCGCCGCAGTGCCCACGCCTCACACCTACAGAGTCCGGATGGCCACGGGGTAGAGCAGGGACATGTGCTCGGCCCCCTTAATGGGCAGCTTTCGGCTGGCGTAGTGGTGCACGATCTCAGGGACGCTGCTGAAGGGCGGGCTGTTCTGGCCCAGCACATACTTGTGTTCCTTGGTCCGAGACAGCTTCATATGCATGAAGCCCTGGCTGCTCCTGGGAAGAGAGGGGACCCTGGTGAGTGGAGGCCCTTTCTAGTCCCCTCCCTCCCCCAGCCCTGCAGCTAATGTTCCAAACCAGCAGAGAGTGGCGGTGGCTATGGAAGATGGAGGTCAGTCCAGAAAGCAGGGAGGGGGCAGAGGGGATTTTGTAAGTAGGTAGCAGTAGGTATGGGCTTTGTGGTGAGGGCACAAGGTGTGCCAAGAATGTGCTTGTAGTGAGTGTACAGGGTGTGTACAGGTGGAAACTGGAGGGACCAACACCCCTCACCCCCACCCCAAACCCTGGTATCCAGGCACTCCTGCCTTCCAGCCTATGTGGCCAGGACCAGTTTACCCATCCCCCTTTCTGAGCTGTGGGGGAGGACACCAGTGAGGCTCTTGGTCACTCCTGTGGAGACAGGAGAGTGATGGATGGATGTGACAACCAAGAGAATCTTGGTATGGGCTCTCCCTTGCAGATACCAGGGGAGGAGGTGAGCTGCTCCCCAAATCTGGGGATAGCCAGCCACCTTGTCCTAGGGACATCCCTTCACCCTCCTGCTAACTGGGCCGTGAGCCAAGCCCCCAGCCCATCCAGCCAGCCCTTCAGCCTGAGCTGACGTCATGGATGAGGCTGCAGATTTATGCCCTCCCTCAGAGAGGACATGCTCCACCGCCTTTCCCATCTCTCCGCACAATCTAGGAAGTCAGCCATAGTGCCTGGCACTGACCACAAGACAAGGACCCCGTCCCCCCTGTCCTTCCCCTCCCCCCAGCTCTGGCAAGCTCCCAGATGTCTGGGTCCCCTCAGCCTTAGAGTGGGAGTGGGGCCCCAGCAAGATCAACATTTATCCAAACTACTACAGCCCAGGCCCCAGGTCTGAAACTCACTCACCAGCAAGTGGTCAGCACTGCTTAGGGGAGGCCTGCTGGTCAGAGCCTACCTGGGGACAAGGACGGGCTCAGAAGCAGGTGTGGGATGTAGGACTCATGGTGAGGCCCTTGCTCTTGAGAGGTGAGGCTGTAATATCTCCTCGCTTGCCTCCCTGCCTAGGTCAAAAGAGGCCTCTGGACCCATTTCTCTAGGCGCACCAGTCAGAAAGCAGGGGGAGTGGGGTGACTGAAGAGAGGAAAGAGATGGAGGAAAACACAGGCCCTTAACTCCATCCTTCCCTCCCCAGGGTACAGTGCCCAAAAGCCTGCTGGAAGCCTCAGTTCTGGGGTGTGTCAGGGTATGGGGCCATCCTTCATCTGTTGGTCTGAGATAACTGCTGAGGCTGACAGTGACCACACAGGCCCTGGAAAGGAGCCGAGGGCCTCAGGAAAATGTGCAGCCCCTGGGAACTGTAGAAAGGGAGGCAGTAAGTGATCTGCTCCCTTGTCTGCCCTATGCCTAGGCCCAGGCCCAAGGCTGTGGGCAGCACCGTGGATCCTGCCTTCCCTCATCCTCTCGCAGTTTGGGGATGGCTCCCTTCCCATAGTCCACTGGGGGAAATCACCTCTCCTAACAACTGTGCATTCTATCTTCTCTGAAGGACAGATCTGGGCAAAAAGGGCAACAAGAAGCCAGAGACCAGAGTTGGAAGCTGAGAGCTCAGCCTCCATCTGGATAACTGAGCTCCTGGGACAAAGTCCCAAGGGTCCATTAGGGCACAGCAGAACCCTTGCCAGACCCTCAGGGGCCAGGGTGGGACTAGCTGGGAAGCAGAGCCAGGGCTGGCTTGACTTGTGGAGGAAGCTGTTTAATTACCAATGAAAGCCCTTCCATTACAGAGAGAAGAGAAACCATAATTGTATTTCAGAAAAGCCATTTATGTGAACGAGGCTCTGGCAGACAGTTGCTGGCGGGGCCAGATCAGCCAGGGTTGGAGCCAGGCGTCCAGACGAGTCTCCCCCTTTACACCCCAGGCTAAGGCAGGGCTGTGTTCTGCAGTGCTCTGCTAGGCAGCCAGACCCCTGCAGTCTCCCTTGCCTTAGACTGTTCCAGACTTGAGGGGTGGAGCTGTGCAATGGAGGAACAGTGTGATTATTAGAGTCAGACTGAGCTGGGTTCAAATTCTGCTCTTAGCCCTAGCCAGTCTGGCTCAGTGGATAGAGCGTTGGCCTGTGGACTGAATGATCCCGGGTTTGATTCCTGGGTTGCCAGCTCTATCCCCAGTGTGGGGCATACAGGAGGCAGCCAATCAATGATTCTCTCTCATTGTTGATGTTTCTATCTTGGTCTCCCTCTCCCTCACTCTCTGACATCAATAAAAATATAGTTTTAAAAAATTCTGCTCTTGGAACATTATTAGTTGGTGGCCTTGAGCCAGTCATACCTCTTTGAGTCTATTTTTATTTATAAAAAGAGATTGATTTTGCAGGATGCTAGTTGGTTTAAGAGATGGTGTATACGCTGCTATTTGACACATAGTATATGCTCTGTGAATCTTAACTATACTTTTTAAAGCAATACACATTCCGGAAGTTATGTAAATCACATTTTTGACAAATTTTTCCCAAATGCTCCTTTGATTTTATGATAATTTGCAGACTTCCAGAGCATGAGAGCTGAAAGAAACCTAAGAAGTAACCATCAACATATTTTGCAAATGGAGAAACCAAGGCCCATAGGGGTTAAGGTTGCCTTGGGTCACATAGCTAATTTTACTAAACCCAAGAATAAAACGCAGGTTATGACTATAGTCTGGCTTTTTCTTTTCTTCATTATCTTTTAGTGAAGCTGAATATGTATCTTCAAATATATCTGTTTAGTAGTCCCAAATTTCCATATATTGGATTTGTTTGAAGTGCACGTATATCAATATTCTATTGCACCCAGAAAATGTGGTAGAAGGTGATCTAGATGCTCCAGCAGTGGCAGGGGGCTGTGACTGGCAGTCCTTGGAGTACAGGCTCTACCAGGGGGAACTCTCGGGTGCCAAGGAGAGGACTTGCCATCCCACCAGGAGAGCCTGGGAAGCCAATCCTGACCTGTGTATCTGCTCCCAGGGAGGAGGGCTGATGGGAAGGGAGGGCCGACCTCCCCGACCTCTTCCAGAATCAGTAAAGCTCAGTTGTCAGCCATTAGCAACCAGATCTCCTGCCCGCTTCTTCAGAGTGAATAAGAATAGCTTTGTGTCCACAGCCCTGTCCTCCTCCCAGGACCCAGCCTCCTTCTCACCCTGTAGACCCTTTCAGGCAAAGTTCCTATCTCCTTGCCTATGCTTTCAGAACATTTTGGACTTCCATTAATGATGATGATGGTGATCATTTATTGGGCACTTAGCAACCGTGGCAAGTGCTTCCCATACATTATTTCATTTAATCATTTCCTATAAAGTAGATATTATTATTCCCTCACTTTGTAAGTTAAGGAAACTGAGGCCCAGAGAGATTAAGGGGACCCAAGGCCACACAGCTAGTAAGTGACAGAAGCCTTCTGAACTGGACACCAGCTTAACTATTTCCCCCAAGAAACTATGAGCTCCTTGAGAGCAGGGGCTGAGCTCAGACCCTTAGGGTGTGGCCCAGAGTCGGCAAAGGTTCATGGGGGATGGGGTTCTCCCCAGCTTGGCTGAGCCTGGGAATATTAGGGTCTCCTCCTGTCCTGGTGGTTGTCCTCCCATTGATTATCCTTGATGCCACCCTCACAGGCTCATCCTGTCTAAAACTGCCAGCCAGCCCCACTCACTTGAGGGACAGGGAGAAGTCATTCTTGCTGGTCTCACTGTTGCGCACCAGGTAGCTGGCCTCTTTGCACAGCCGGAGCAGGTTCTCGGCATCTGTTCGACTGATGGCCCCATGGTACCAGCTGAGGATGAGAGAGAGGAAGGGGAGCATCTTTGCTGGGTCCCTCGCTGACCAGGCCCACTCATTCGGGGTATCCCCTCAGGCAAGTGCTAGGAAGGGAAGGGAGCGGGGAGAGTCTCCAGCTGGACACAGACACTCACACCTGGTTTTCCAGAGGCAGTGCTGGGTCTGTCCTCTCTCCCAGGGGGCTGCTGGGCTCCATGCTTAGGGGCTTGGCTGACTTGGGGTTCCCTGCAGAGAGTCGGGGAGGTAGACGCCCCTTCTCCTCCAGGCCAGGTGACAGGCAGCTCTTCTCAGATCCTTCAAACTGAGCTGTGGGGAACATACCAGTCACAGCCACTGAGGACCCTAGAAGTAGAGCCCTATAGAATAGCTAGTACCCCACCCCCATTTCCTGGACATGCTTATGGGCCTAACTGGCTCTAGGGATGAAATTCTGGGTCTATCCTCCAGGGGTGGAGGTGAAGGTGGGGCTCAGCCCTCCGATGCCACACAGGGCCTCCCAGTCCCTACACTGTGGGAGAAGAGGGGAGAGGAGCAACAAGAGATACCACTTAAGCTGCTCCCTGGGGAGCAGCTGACTGCCTTCCCCTATTCCATCCTCCTCAGGGTGGCTTCAGTGCTGATAATATTGTTTCTTTCTCCTCCTCAGAGTTCATTACCGTTCTCCAAATCATCCTTGCCAAGCCATTCTGTAGAAATGACTTATCGATCTGAGAACAATTATCTGATTCCCCTTGGTGCCATCCTGACAGGCTAATCCTGCCCAAAGCCACCAGCTGGCCCGCCCCTCCCCCGCTCCCAAGGTCGCTGCCCACAGACTCCCCTCCCCACTCCCACAGAAACCCAGTAGAGGGGGCTCTGCCCTCCCCGACCAGGGCAGACCTGAGTGCTGAGCCTGCACAGGGACAGCTGAAGCCAGCAGACCACATGGGCATAGGCACACATGCACAGGTGACATCCTGTATTTACAAAATACCCACTCACACTCGGGCACACATGTACAAACAGGTGTTCAGGCCTCTGTGCATGTGCAGGGATGCACTCTCCCCCACCTCGGGGAGGGGTGAGGCTGGACCGGAGATGTCTCTGTCCCTGTCGGGCAGGGAGGGGCTGCTGCCCATTCTGGGTAAAACTGAACGTAGATGAAGTGTTCAGTGCCTTCTTTCTCCCCATTTGGACTATTTTTCTCTCCTTGCAGCACTTTCAAGCCCTTATTATCTTTCAGACACCAAATGCAAGGAGCAGATTCTTTCCTAGACACTTACTGCACTAGCTAGTGTCCCCCATCTCAGGAGTCACTTGCATTGCTGAAATTCTGATCAGGCAAAGCACTACCCAAAGAAGTGAATTTAGAATAGTGGGTTTCCATGGGATTTCCCTTAGGAGACACCTTCCCCATACGTTTGGGGAGGGAGGGGAGAGGTGTACTTTCTCCCTTCCTTCTTCCTCCAGAAGAGAGGGGTTGTTCCTGGGTCCTTCAAACCATGCCCCACCTCTTTGCTCCTCCAACCCAAGCCCCCAGGGCCCGAGGGATGAGAGGACACGTCACCCTGGCCAGAAGCCCCGACAGGACCCACCGCTGCCATCCTCCAGGCTGGGCTCGGGGAGGGGTGAGGCTGGACCGGAGATGTCCCTGTCCCCGTCGGGCAGGGAGGGGCTGCTGTCCAGCTGTCCCACCGGTGGAGGCCAAGGTAGGTCTTTGATGACCTTAATATCAACTGGAACCAGTAGCACAGCAGGGAGAAGAGAGACAGGAAGGGACAGGGATAGAGACAGAGACAGAGACAGAGACAGAGAGAGGCAGAGGTTGAGACACCAAAACCCAGAGCCAGGACACAGGATAGCCTAGAAAGGAGGAGGGTCAGAGTGGAGGCAGGGGCAGCTTCTGAATGGGGAACAGGACTCTCAGAGGGCCAGCCGGAGCCATGCTGACCACACTGGGCTGGCATGGTCAAAGGTGGGAGGCTCAGGTGGCAAAAGCAGGGTCTTGCTGTCAGCCCTGTGGATCCCCTTCATTTGACCTCTCACAAGCTTCCAGGAACCAGAGGGGCCAGGAAAGGCGGGAAAGAGGGATAAGGAGCTGCCCACATCTCCCAGCACCACCCCCAGGTTCCCTCAGCCTCCTGGCACCTCCCCCGCCCACCCCCACCCCCCGCCCGGTTGTCAGGGATATTCAGATATGGGGGCAGAAGTTTTAGTGAAATTTGCCCCCCACACCCTAAATCCCAAGCTCTGACAATGAGAAGAGCGATGCCACGGGCGGCGCCAAGATTGCTAACAAGGTTTCCTAATGACGAGCATAGATTTTCCCATTAAGCAAGTCAAACAGTATTGATTCTCCAAGGAGACTTCTGGAGATAAGCGGCCCATCCTCAATGGTGCGCGCTTTACAGGAAACAAATTAGAAATCTTGTGGTTTCTCAGTCTGGCTGCCAGGGTGGGCCTCCCCACAGAGCAAAGAGCTGGGTCCAGCTCCAGGATGAGCCTCTTGCCCAAGGAGAAGAAAGAGGGCCATAGGCATGGAAATGGAGTTGAATGGCATTTAAGTCCTCTATGTCCTCACTGAATCAAGGATCCAGGAGTTAAAGCTCTTGGGCCCCCTACCCCCAACGCAAACCACCCCCACACACCTCTCCATGTCGGATTCCAGGCCTGGGATGGCCACTCGGGTGGTCGGTACAGAAGAAACCTATCCTCATTCAGTAAAGGGGACTTCTCAGAAATCCTCTGGGAGTAGGCACCCCTGGTCCGCATGGCCTATCACTGGGAGACACAGCCCTCTCACTCAGGGTTGGTATCTCTAACGGTTACAGAGGCAGCTGTTTTCATTGTTTGGAGGGTCAATGCCTTCTTTTGTTAAGTATTTAACATATGCCACAAGTTTTATAATTTTGTTTGGAACTTCTTTATTTTTAAATATACTCAGTCCCCCAAAAGATGGAAGTGGCCCAAGCCTCTTGGTGTCGGAGAGGTGGTGATACAGGGAGACACCTTCATCCTCCTCTTGTGCCCACACCCTAACTCTGCACACAGTGCTTTGTCCACCTGCCAACTCACAGCTCCATGGTGAAGGCTCAATACACTTCTCTCCTGTGCCTCCCCCACCCAGGGTGCCACTCCTTCATTCCCCTGAGCCCAGAAAGCTGCCCAGAGGCCCTGGCGGACCTGCCCTTTCCGCCCAGGACTCACCAGCAAAGGCTTTAGAAATCCGCTCCTTCTTCCACTCCCAGGGCTGGTCATACTCCTCGGGCGGCCTCTCATCATCCTCAGGCAGGCGGGACTCCCGGGGCCAAGGGGCGCCCTCACCCTCAGGGGTGGCCCCCTCCTCTTCTGGCTCATAGGGTGTGTCATACAGAGGCAGGGGCTGAGTGGCCGTCTCCTTGGAGCCCCGGATCTCTGCCAGGGCAAGCAGGAGGGAGGTGTGAGAGCCTGGCTGCCTGGCTCAGCCCCCCAGCAGGGCTCCCAGCAACCAGTCAGGCTTCCTTCACAGATGCCAGTGGCTCTGGGGCACACATACAGGGTCCCTCTCCCTCCCTCAAAACATCTCTGGGGTTCCAAAAGCATGGGACCCAACAGATGCGGGGGCAGAGGCACCAGAATGAAAGACAGAAAAAGGATCCTGAGATGACCAGCAAGGGCTGGGGAGCTGAGGCTTACACATTTAGGAAACCAAGTCAGGGTCCTCCCCTAGTCCATCTCCTTGATACCCCACTCCATTTATTTCCTTGTGTCACAAGTGATACCATTTCACAATATGACAATCCTTCTTTGTTGCTCAGACACTGCTGACCACCCCATCCCTGAAATTGTCCCCTTCATGGACTGTTCTCCCATTTGGTCTCTTTTACTAGATCCTCTCTTGGTCTCTGTTTCCCAAAGCCAAGTCTTACTCATTTCTCCCAGGCCTCATCCTTGCACTACTTGCCCAGTCTCATGGAACCCTTTGCATCTATGTTTCTAGTTGCCATAAAGATGTTTCAGTTTGATGTTTCAAACTCACCACTCTCCCCAAATGTTCTTCTAGTCTGTTCTGTGATTTTCTTTTTGAGATCTCTGACCCCAGTAAAACTGTTATAAAAGCTATGGAGCTCCCCATATGTGCAAATTTTCTCATCAATTCCAGGACACTTATGGACCTCCTAGGGCAGCAGTTGCCAACCGGAGGTCCATGGACCACTGGTGGTCCGTAAGGTCCAAAAGGTTGGCGACCGCTCTCCTAGGGGCCACACCCCTCTGATCTAAATATGGTAGCCACCCTCCCACTGCCTCCAATACTGCTCTCCTTGGTCCTGGCCCTCCTTCATTGTCGGAGTCCCATCTGTCATTGCCAATGCCTGGTGAGTCTCACCCTCATCTCTCCACATCTAGATTACTACTTGGGCGAACCTCCATTCTTCAGGACCTTGTTTCATTGGCTGCTCCATGGAATAACACTCCTGACTGCTCTCTCACCTCTCCCAAGGAGGGAGAGCAGTTTATCTGATCTGCTTTCTTACACAGAGAGAACATTCTGGTTCTTTCTCCTCCTGCCCCTGTGCAGGGGCCTACAGTCATGCTATGTTGCCCAAGCCTGAATGGGCAAGTTAATTCTTGGGGAAGTATTAAGAAGCCCATTGTAGTGACATAGCTAAGTAATGTTCTCCAATCACCTTTATCAGTAACAAAACTGACATTGTTATCTCCATTTTCTGTTTCCTTGATCTTATTTCTCAATTATTTCCAAGCTCCAGAGGGGAAAAAAGGGGTGTTAATTATTGGTTTGTAAAGCCTCAGTAATTTCCACAATAGGCTGCTAACTCATCTTTCTGATTGATGCCCAGCTCTTCTAGTCTGTTCTGTACACCAAAGCCTTTGTAATCCCCTTAAAATGCCTTATTTGTCCTGTTGTTTTCTTGCTCAAGAATCCATAATGACTCCCCTTCCCCTTTTGGAGCAAGTCCAAATGCCTCATTCCAGCCTTTAAGGCCTTTCAATGTCCTCTTGGCCTCTCTCCTCTTGCTTCTCCTGTGAACATATCTTCCTTTCATCCTGCCTTGGGAGCTTGGACTGACTCACCCCTGTCCTCCTTGCCCCAGTTTGGTCTTTCCCTGGGCCCTTTCTTGGTCTCTGCTCCCCAGAGCCAGGTCTTATCCATTTCTTCCTGCCCTCACTCCTTGAGCTACTTGCCCAGCATCATGAGCATTGCATCTGCATTTATAGTCATGCGTTTTCAATTGTCACAACATCGTTTGACATCACATCGTTTCAAACTTACCACCATTTCTAAAGCTAGTGATTCTCTTTTAGGGACCAATGACCCCCAGCCCACACCATTATCTTGCCCTTCCTGACTATCCCAAATGCTTCCACCTGTCTGACCTTTGGTTGTGTGGCCTTCTCTACCACCTCAGGTCTCAGGTACCACAAATCACAGCTCCTTCTCCAAAGTGACTATCTTGAAAGTAGTGGTCACCTTCCCCGAGGACCCAGCAAAGACATTCTCCATATTTTCTAGAGACCAAGGAATCAATTCTTAAGACATGTGGGTCCCAAAGCTTGTTTTGCAGATACCCAAGCCTCAGGGAACAACTTCCCCCTACACTCTCCCTTACTCTATCACTCACCGGCCATCATCTTTTGGGCCTCATAAGGCTCCATGTAGCCATCATTTTCCGGGACCTTCTCCGGGGCTCCTGAAGCTCCTACTAGGCTTTCACCAGTCTCCTGGACATCAAACGGGTCTGCATAGTCTTCTAGGATTGCCAACTGTGGGAAGAGAGCAGGCTTCAGACATCTGAGAGACAACTCTTCTCCCCAGATGTTCTATCCACAGGAGCAAGAGTTCCGAACAGGCTGCCTTAGACCTGCAGCCCCAGGTACCCAAGGGCAGGCTCTGAACTTAGATGGGGACAAGCCCTGGCTCTTCCTTTGCAGGGGTCTCCCACTAGGCTGCCCCAAAAATGGTACTTTCTTTTCTGTTAATTTTGTGCCTCTGGGCCATCCCCTAGGCTAAATAGCCAGGATGAGACTCTGGGCCTTAAAGCCTGCCTCAGTCAGGGTCCAGGCAGCCCAAGAGCTTACACCAGGTGGTCCCACAGAGGGGATTAATTCAGAGAACTGGTTACAACTGAGTTCAAAGAGTGGATAGGCACAAGAGGCAACTTGGAGATTAGCTTGGTCCATGCCTACCAGTGTGTTACCAGATGCTGAACAAATATTATTTGACCATCAAGAACAGAAAGACTGAATACTCATTTATGCCACGGTTCTGCTGGTTTAGTTGCAGGACATCCATCATAATCATCATGTGGGTATTATTATCCCCGTTTTAAGGAAAAGGAGGCTCAAAACAGGTAGGGGACAACATGCCCCAGACCATTCCAAGTAAGTGGAGGAGCCAGGATTGAAACCTGCATCCTTTGTAAAAAATCATGCTGCCAACCTGCCACCAGTGGGCACCTTGGCTGTCCTAGGAGAAAGACAACCTTAGGACAGCCATAAGGAAAGCCAGGATTTGGGCTCTGCTGAAATCCCCTGGGCTCCTGGAGAGCAGGGACAGGAAAGGCCTGGTCTTGGCCCTCCATATCCCATGTGTTCTCCCACACAAACAGCTCATGGCCACCCCTCTGTCCCTGCTCCCAGTCAAGGCAGAGGGAACCACAAGCTGCACACCCTGCAGAGGAGTTCAAGGTGCTCAGGGCGGGGCACAACTGAGGACAATAGAGCCTTTCTCCAAGCTGGGCACAGGCTCCTGGGGGGCAGGGAGGGGAGGACTGGCTGAGGCAGAGACAGAGCCCAGCCCACCCAGCCCCTCAGGGGAGCACTGCATTAACAACACGTGGCTCTGGGGCCAGCAGCATGGGGAGGGGCCACTCCTGCCTCTCCCCCATTCTTGGTCTAGGCTTTGGTTCTGGGCCAAGATCCCACAGAATAGGACTGTGGGAGCCAGTTGAGCAGGGAAGCTGTAAGGGTGACCTCCCTGCCTTGGGTTAGTGGATCAGAGACCCCTTCTTCATGTTCCTTGGGCTGCTGCAAACCCCTCCAAGGGTCTCCAAAGCATGTCCCAAAGGCTCCTACCATCTCACCCTTCAGCTCTTCAGCTCCCACCTTATTCCATTTTGTCCTAGTCAAGCCACCCAGCCCCTTTCCGCCCTTAGATCTCTGCCTGCTTCCAAGAATACTACCATCTCAGATTTTCCTAACCCACCACCAGATCAGCCACTAGCCTGGAGCCCTTTGTCATTTTTTTGTCTCTCCAGCTCCAGTAAGTACCCAGCTCACAGTAGGCACTAGAGTAATGCTTCTATTAGAAAAATGTTTCTACCAGATCAGCTCCTACCTCCCTCAGAGCCCACTACAACTCATCCTCCTTCCTCTAAGAAGTAAAGAAAATAAATCCACTCACTCCCTCCTAACCCAAACTGCTTCCTCCCAGGCCAGCTGGCACACCCCCAAGTGGCCCCACCCACTTGACCAAGGGGGTTCTGGAGCGAGCCTGTTGAGTACCCAGCCCAGTTAGCACTCAGCCTCACAACTCACACATGGCAGCAACTCAACAGTAACTGAATCAATGGACAAGCTATCCTTAAACCTTGCAATGGCTCTCCAGTGGCTACAATAAAAAGTCCACAGTTAAAGAGATTTAAAGATTCCACTTACCTCTTTGGTTTCTCTTTACCCATCTCAGATCACATTGTTACCTGAATGCTCAATGCTCTTTTTCTCACCTCAAAAGCTTTCCCTAAGCCTGAATCAAATTCTTTTCTTCTTTCAGAAAGCCTTTCTATTCTCCCCCCAGGTCAGGTTAGGTGCCTCTGAGCTGGGCTGTCATCATGTATGTAGTGAATACTTGTTTTATTATCTGTTGTCCTGCAGACTGTGAGCTTCCTGAGGGCAAGAACCATGTTTACTTGCTAAATTGCCAGTGCCCAAAAGTGCTCAGTAAATCTTTGTTAAATCAGTTCACATAAAACAGGAAGAATGGACAAAGGAAGCCCATTTTCTTGTTCATTCAGAAGAGGGAGGAGGCATGAATCTGGGTGGGGTGGAGGATCAGGTAGGGGGATTGAGACCCTGGAAGCTGCTCAGTGAGCAGAAGCATCCAGAACCATGCACCAGCAGCCCCCAACTCCACAGAGCCCCCCAGCCCTTCCCTCACCAAGCTTGGTCACAGCTGCACTCAGCACCCTTCCCATTGGAGTCCTGGGCCGGTGCCTAGAGCCACGACCCCTCCCAGGCCGGCGTGGGCCTCCCTAGCGCCAGCCCTTGGTGCCCGTGGGCGCCCAGGTGGCAGCTTTGTGGGCAGCTCAATGGCTCCTCTGTTCCACTCCTGGCTCCACACCCTGCTCCAGGAAGCCCAAACCCCCCTGCCCTGGGCTGGGGTGCTCAAGGAGCCGCCCATGGGGTTGGGAGTCAGGAGCAACAGCAGAAATGCCTGCTGGGAAACCAGGCAGGACAGGCACTTGCCCTAGCACAGAGGATCTGTGTCATAGACCAGGCCTGCTTCCTCAGGAGCTTCTAGGTTACACAGGCGGCAAAACTGCTCAGTGGGGGAAGCTGCCCCTTGTAGGCTTCTGACACCTTTCTCCTACCACTATTTATTTTGTGTATGGGCCCTTTACCGGACTCTAATGTGCTCACTATTACACACCACATCCACCACAGAGCCTGGCACACAGTGGGTGCTCGACAGGCCTCCTTCTCCCCATACCCATAGACTCTCAGATCCCCATTTATCCCATTTATCTGAACTCTGACCAACCAGTAGCAGCTGTAGGAACAGGCTGTCAAGAGACTCGACTTTAGAATGGGAATCAAAGCCCCTGACTCAGGAGCAGAAGGGAGAAACTAGCAGGGCAGACATCAAGGCCAGGGCTATTTAGGCAAGCCCTCTGGTAGTCACAATGCTGTTGAAATGCTGAACCATTTCCAAGCTAGCATGTAAGTAGCTGCTGCCCAGAGGGCCCCCTTGTCCCCATACCACCGGCCAACCAGGTCCCCTCCTTTCTGTCATCCAGCAGGGTGCCTCCAGGAGGCAGCTCTTGTGCCTGTTCCTACTGGGCAGTGCCCCTCCCAGAGCAGCTGTCAGGTTTGAACTCTCCTTCCTGCCAAGCCTCTCCTGAGGTGGCTGCAAGGCCCACCATCTGGTGGAACCTTCTACTCTGCAGCTGGGCCCTCCGCCCTCCATGGGGCTTGTGAGTCTAGGGAGACCAAGGGAACAAACATTACAGGATTTGGCTCAGCAAGGTCCCCAAAATCTACCACTGCCCCTCTTCTCCATTTCTTTGGTTTACATTTAATGTCTGGAGGCCTCTGTATTTTTATCTGTAAAATGGGGCTGGTATTAGTACCTACCTCATAGGCTTGGGAAGAAGATGATGAATGCAATCCACGCTGCCAACCCTTATAAGGTGTGTCTATGGCTCCCTCAAGATTAGGTGGCAAATGCTGTCCTTCATCATCCAGAAATTGGTAAACTCAGCCCAGAATGCACTCCTCATTCCTTCTCTGAGTCTCCTTCCCCTTTTTCATTAGCAAATGTCTAGTGAACACCTCTGGTCTGCAGGGCTCCTCTTCATAAGTGCAAGGGTCTCCTGGCACAGTGCTGGCAGCCAATCTGGAGTCAGGCTGCCTGGCTGTCAACCTGGGCTCTCCTACTTACTAGCTATGAAACCATGCAAGTGTGACCCAGCATTCCTGTGCTTCAGTCTCCCTGTCTATAACCCAGGGATAATAAGTGAATTTCCTCATAGGGTTGTGCTAAGGATCAACTGGCCTAATCCATGTCAGCCGCTTCAAAATGGTACCAGGCACAAGGTAAATGCTCAGTAAATATCTGCCATTATATCATTAAAGATGAAGAGACCAAATTCCTTGGTCCTCCAGAAGCTCATAGTGACAGACACAGAATAAGCTCCAAAAGACTGAAGCATCTTGAAGTGCTGTGAAGCCCCACGTCTGGGACCCAGGCTCTAGAAGCATCACAGGCTCACTGCTGTCAAATAATATTACACTGGTTCTGTAGTGAGGGCAACTGGAGTAGGCAGCAGGTCCCCCTCCAAGCCCAGGGCCCAGCCAGCTGCTCCCATTCCCATTCATGGTCTACAGGGTCCCAGTTGTTTCAGACTCCCAATGGACAGAGTAGCAGGGCTGAGGTGTCTCTGAGTCATCATCCAAGCCAACAAGCCAAAGACATCTTCTAGAGAGTTGGACTGCCTCAATGTGAGGAGGCAGCACTGGGTCGAGTGGACAGGCCTGCCACACAATCCCACCGGTCTCAGGCCTCAGCCCTCACCAAAGCACCAACTGCAGCACAGACGACCAGTTCAGGCCACAAAGGGTTAAGAGGCCTAGCCAGTCCACAGAGGTCCCTGATCTGGACCTCTCTCTCCTCCTCCCTCTACTTCCACAGGAGGCCATGTGCTAAATAAACAGATCAGACCTCCGAGCTCTGTGGAAGGCATAACAAGGAAAATTAAGGCAAACAAGCAAACTCAAAAAAAGTCAAGTACCAGGTCTTCTGGGTGGTGAGTCCTTTTCAGGGCTTAGGTATCATTTAATGATACATAAACACTCAGTGAATACTGGGTAAGGGAGGGCCCCTACCCGCTCTCCTAACCCCAGGGGAGGCATGTCTTGTTTAATTTCAGACACCCAGATATCTCCTTCACTTTACTGTACCCTTCCTACCTGTCTGTTCATTCATTCTAAATTTGGGCCTGAAGGATCCAAGTCCATGTGGATACCATCTATAAGGTACACCAATTTTTATTTACAGTCTTAATATTTTGGGCCCTGTGAGAACCCCTTTTCCCAGAAAAATGCTCATCTACTCAAATATCTGCACAATTTCTGGAGGTTCATGAACTCCAGAAACCCCATAAGCTAAGAAAAAGAGCTCTAGTTTCACTTCATATAGGATGCCTGTCTTATTGTTCCCATCACATTTCTCTTTTCTCTCTCTCTCTCTCTCTCTCTCTCTCTCTCTCTCTCTCTCTCTCTCACACACACACACACACACACACACACACACACACACACACATATCTTGGCATGATGGACGCAAAGGACACACTGTGCAGATGATCACAGACAACTCAAAGCTTCATCCAATCAAGGCCCCTTTCCCATCCCCATCCCTCTTTCCTAGACCAGGTTTTTCCTGTTGAAGGTCTGAGAAAAGGGAGCAAAGCAAGGGAAGGCCTGGCTCTTTAACCTCTATCAGAGCATGGCCTGGTGGCCAGAAAGGGTCCAACACCACGCGGGAGCTCTTTCACAGCCAGATGGCGAGTCCCTGCCTTCCCATCCCATGCAGGGCTCGGCTCCTGCTGCTCCCATGCCTGTCCTGCCAGGCCTGCCCAGATGGCTACCCTTTTACCCTGCCAACTGCAACAGTAGGTCTCAGGGTGGGCCAACAGCCAAAGCCCTGCCTGGGGAGAAAGCTAATGGTCCTGAGCCCCTTGGGCCTCTCAGGCTCCTATCTAAGTCCCCATTCTCTCCTACCCCATATTCACTGAACTCATTTCTCCTCAATCTCTCTGGCTCATCACAGAGGCATTTCCACCCATTTCATCAAACCTCACAAACCAGCCCCTTTCACAGGGTTCTGACCACCCAGCACCAGTCACTGGGCTCCCGGAGGAGAGAAATTGGCCAGCCCAAGGCACATCCTGGTCCCCAGTGCCTACCTCACCTCAGCCAGTGACCCAAAAGCAGCAAGTCAAGAGGATCTGCAGGGCTGAGAGGAGGGAGAACAGAGAATAGGTATAAAACAGCCACAGAATGGAAAAACTGGCTCAGTAATGCCTCAAGAGCCAGAGCCAGCTCACTGTTCAGGGGCAGAGTGAGCTCTGTAGGCAAGTGCTGACACTTGGATTTAGGGTAAGGGGTTCAGGTACCTTGTCCGGGCTTTTCCTAAGGGAAGACTCTAGGGTCCCCAAAATGTCTCCTAAAGGGGTGATGCTGCTTTCTCGGAATGGTGGAAAGTCCCAGGTCAGCATCCCTGCCCCTGGGCCATCTTGGATGGCATCCTGGCTTCTTCTCATCACACCTGGTAAAGAAGCCACTGATTGTGTGGTTCCCAGGATATCCTGCTGGATTTCATTCCTATCCCTGCAGCTGACAAAGGAGTCAGACACCTCTTGGCCCCCAAGGTCTGAACAGCCCACAGATCATAGAGCTGACCCAGGGTGAGGCATGGATGCCCTCAGTGAGAGGAGGCTGCAGGTCTCTGACTGGTTGTGTGGGCACAACCCCTTCATTGTGGGTCGGTCTTTGTGACGAAATGTACTAGGGGAGTCTCTGACCCTCGGGCCACAGCGGCAATGGACAGCCATCATTGAGGACATATTTATGCACCCTTCTTTATGCCAAAAATGACGTCCATCACTTGGAAGACACAGACTTGAGGAGAACATGGTCCTTGTCCTGGAGGAGCCCACAGCTTGGTGAGAAGGCTGTTAAAACATTCTAGGACGAAGAGGGCCAGGAACAGTTCAGGCCCAGGTGTGAATGGGTGTAGACAGGGCGGAGGAGACTATTGGTCAAAAGCCCGGCTGGTGTGGCTCAGTGATTGAGCATGGACCCATGAACCAGGAGGTCACAGTTCCATTCTTGGTCAGGGCTCTATCGCCAGTAGGGGGCATGCAGGAGGCAGCCAATCAATTTTCTCTTACCAATGATGTTTCCATCTCTCTCTAAAATTAACAAAAACATTTTTAAAAATAGTAAAAACAAGGCCTAATGCTCTCTGTACCTTAATCCACCACCATCACATCACCTAATAGCCAGGGACAATCAGGAAAAAGGAAGACTAAGGTAAGGACATGTGAAGAAAGCACAGCCTCCTTCTGCAGGCCAAGGATCCTAACTCAGGATTGGCAGCCATGCCCCATGACAGGAACTAGGGGGGAAAAATAATTCGCATTCCTGAGGCTTCTGTTCTGACCCTGACACATCTCTCTTACCCAGGAAATCAGGCAGAACGGCACTCTCTCAGCTGAAAGCCTCCACCCTGGAGCCAGTGGATTGGGACAGCAACTTTGCTCTCCAATCCAATAAAACTGTTCTCTGAGGAGGAGGGGGGAATAAGCCCCAGAGCTGAGCTCCCAGGGGAGAATGAAGAGGGACAGCAGAGCCAGAGTGGCCCAGACAGTCATAAAATTTAGTGCTAGAGGGACCTGGGGATGGCTTTCTGCTGTCAAGGAGGGATACAGTCAAACTGAGGTTGGGCATGGGGTGACTTCTCCACCAGGGCCTGCTGAGGCACAGCAGGTGTTCTCTGGAACAGGGGATGCCCAGCTCTCCTCTCTACCCCAAGCTTGCAGATCCATAAAAGGCTCTTGCCACCCTCAGAATGGACCGAGGGAGGGAGAAGCCAAGAGGAGAAGAAGAATGGTCTCAGCTGTTCAGCCCCTTCTGGGCAACAGGTTCTGAGCACTGACTGTCCCCACACCTGGGGGGACAAGGGAAGGAGTGTCATAGTGGGCCTGCCTGCACCTCAGCATCCTCAGCACAGAGCTGCATCCTGCCCGTCGGGTTTCCTGAGAACAACAGTCCACCCAGCTCCAGTCCGACTGGGTGAGGCAAAGGCCAGCTCTTGCTGTGTCCACAGGGGGAAACCCCAGCCGTGACCCCCCCTTCCTGGGGCTTCAGCACCTGCAAGGATGCCTGGGCTACCAGAGGAGGGTAAGGAGTGGAGCTTTGTGCTGCTTCTGCTCTGGTGGGAGGGGTCAGAGATCAAAGGGCAGTGAGCTGCTGCTCCCAGTGGGCAGAAAGGCCAATAAGGGGGGTGAGGGGAACTCAAATCCCGTTAGAAAAAGGCCGGCTGATTAAGTCCCAGGGGGTTGCGATGAGGAGATCAGAGCCCCAGAGGGGGAGGGTCACCAAGTCCTGGGGCGACAATAGCGGATAGAGGCAGAGTTTGGGGCACGCGTCCCGGATTAGTAGGTCGAGAATTGGAACAAAGGTGGATGAAGGCTCCGAGCCCCCGGGGTCAGGGACTAAGACTGGGTCCGTCAGGAACCGTGACACCGAGGGGCCGGGCGGCCAGGCCACCTTTGTCCCTCCCGAAAGCCCTGGACCACCAAGCGCCTCTCCTCCTGAACACCCCGCCCGTCACGGCACTCACCCTGTCGCTGCTGGCCGGGGGTCCAGAGGTACGCTCCTCGGGCGGGGGCGCTGGGGGACCCGGGGTCTCGACCCGAATTAGGCGGTGGGGGGGCGAGCCGTGGCGCGGGGGCGGCGTGGGGCCGGGGACCACCGGGGCGGCTAGGGCAGCGGAGCCGGACGGCCCTCCGGAGTAGGGGTCTTCGAAGTCCCGCTCTCTCTGCAGCCGGTAGGCGGCCAGGATGTCCGGGGGTGGCGCGGGGGGCGCGGCCGGGGAGGGTACGGGCGGCCGGTAGTCCGGCTCCGGGGGCGCCGGCTTGCCCCCACCGCCGCCGCCGCTCCCCCCACGGAAGCCCAGGTGCTCCCGGAGCCACTTGGCCACTCCGCCACTGCCACCTCCTCCCGGGCCGGCCCCGGGCCCCCCAGTGCCCCGGCGCGAGCCCCCCGGGCCGCCCCCCGCACCCCCCTGAGCCCGCGGCCCGGGGCCGGAGCCCGCGGGCGGAGCTCCGCTCAGCAGCATGGGGCCGGCCGACTGCGCTCCGATCCTTGGTGGCGGGGGGCGGGGCGGGGGCGGGGCTCCGAGGCGGCGGGAGGGGCGGGGCTCTCCAGTAACAAGGAGGGGCGGGGTTCCGCTCCCGGCTCCCCAGGCCCCCAGCGAAGAGGGGCGCGGGCTTCCAGCGGTGAGGACTCAGCAGGACTGAAGCGGGCGACCCCAGGGCAGGGGGCGAGTCCCGGACTGAGGATGAACCTCCACGTGTCGCCCCGGTGCCCCTGTGGGGGCGCACCTGTCCCCATCAGTTCTCCCTCGCGGGCGACGCCAAGAGAAGAGCCCTCGGGCACCTTCCGTCCCTCTCCCTCCCCTCCCCCAAGACCCCCTAATTGGGAAATCCTATCCGAGGAGGAAAAGCTGGGGAGGGCGAGAAAAGGGGCTGTGCCTAAGATGTGTCTGTAACTACACCCTCCCTTGTGGGAGCCCCACCTACCTCCTCCCATCCAATTGCTCGCATGGTACATACTCGAGCCCACATTGCTTCCCAGTCAGGCAGACACATCTCCCATCACAGACAATCAACTTCCTAGAGGTACCACTTCTCCCGTGTCGTTTCCACACACGCCCTCCTCGCACGCCAACAGCCCCTGCATAAATGCCTGTCATCCTCCGGAGCACCCGCTTCCAGCAGGCCCAGCGAGCGCGCTCACGTAGAAATCACGTTAAGTCACATCCCGGGTCTCATTGTCAATTAGATTAGTGACAGAAGAAAAACAGACGAGTCAATAAATCAAGTATAGAAACAGTTCCAGTGTTGTCTATCACATACCTCTTAGCCTGAGGCTCGGATGCTGAAGCCATAGGCATTTTTGTCTTAGAAGTAAAGCCAGTTTCTCCCCAGAAATGTACCCACGAAGCAGATATCAACGTTGGCTTTCGGCTCTGCTGGGAAGGTAGCAGCTTCACCTCACCATCACCCGTGGACACTGCCTCAGTGTCTCCCTCACTCTTAGCTTCATATCTGCCTTCTGAGGGAGCAAAGAACCAAGGAAGGGGGCTCAAAGCTGGATGGCAAACCTGAGAATCCCCTAGGATCCCCAGGGAGGGCCTCAGGTCTCAAAATATTTGAGCTTCTGCTTTATTCATACTCTAGTTAGTGTTATAGGACTGTGCTTCTCACACTTTAATGTGACTGTAAATCTCCCCAGGAACTTGTTCAACTGCAGTTTCTGATTCTGTAGTTGTGGCTGGATAGGGTTCCAGACTGTAGCTCTAATGACTCCCGGCTGATACAGATGCTGCTGGTTCTCCCGCCACACTTTGATTAGCTGGGCTGTAGGAAATACTGAAATATCTGATACTCTCTCTGGCTTCATGAACTGCAATTGGGAAAATGACATGTGCACATTGTAAAAGTAGACCTGGACTGGGTAGGCTTTGGACAGGTGAAGCAAAGGAGTGAAAGTTCATTCATGCCAAACTAGGGGTTAAGCATGAGCTGAGTGAAGGCATTGAGGAGGGAACCAGAATGCCATAAAGAAGGGGAGGATTCATAGTAGGGAAGAGTAGGAAATAAAGTTAGATGAAGAGGGGGAGGATATCATAAAGTTTAAATGATAATTGAAATACTGTAATACCTTGTGTGCACCATGCTCTTAATCTTATTTTAAATGATCTGTTAATGCAATTTCCTTTCCCACCAAAGGGTGAACTCCTGGAAGCAGGCATTATTGAATGCCTCATGGGGCCAGGCATCTTGGTAGGAACTCAGGATAACAGAGGTGAAGCTGTCACAGCAAGGGTCCTCTGAGACTTGGGTGGCATTGGCCGGATCCAAAGTCTTGAAAGTTAAGCACGTTAAGCATAACACCATAAAACCAGGCTTCTGAAGGCGGACAGAGTGTTCCCACCACTTAGTACAGAGCCTGTTGTGTGGCAGGAGCTTAGCAAATGTTGAAACGAATAAAGAACATTTCTCTTGTTCTTATTTTGTAGAGCTATACTTAACATTGCATAATTTCCCCATTTTTGTTATGTCTTATTTTCTTCCAACTCCTTTTTTTTAAAAATTGCAAACCTACAGAGAAGCTCAAAGAAAGTACAGTGGGAATCTGTATACCTTTCACTTAGATTCACTCTTTTTGAACATTTTGCCATATTTGCTCTATCCCTTTTTTCCTTAACCATTTTATTGCAAGTTGCAAATATCATGGCACTTCAGCTCTAAATACTTCAGCAGCAATTTCCTAAGAATAAGGAATTCTTCTATAGGGCCATAAGATCATTATCACAATAGTATTGTCCATTGTGATAGATAAATACATAAAATTCAGTCTATACTGAATTTTTTTCTATTTTTCTCTGCAAAATCATATATATATTTACATATATTTATATAGATTTGATTTAATCTAGACTCCTCCATTGCATTTGTTTAAGTTTCTTTAGTCTCTTTAATCTTGAACAGTTCCCCATTTTATTGTTACTAGTTTGTTTTTTCATAGCATTGTTCTGAAGCGTCCAAAGTAGTTGTCATACAGAATGTTCCACATTCTGGATCCTTCCATAGTTTCCTCATAACTAGATTCAGGTTAAACATATTTGAAAAGACTTTTCAGTTTTGAAAAGACCACCATGTAGGGGATGTTGTGTCACACTGGAAGGCCAATAGTGCATATTTGTCTCTTTATTGGTGGTGCCAGGCTTGCTCACTTGGTTAAGTTAGAATTCATCTGATCTCTCTACACAACTTAAAGTAAGTTCTGGTGTGCTTTCCTAAGATCTTTTTACTATTTGCTCCCAACAAGGTTTTCCCAAGTGGTTTTGGCTTCCCTGCTTGCATTTGTTATTACACTGTGATTGCAAAATGGTGGCTCTTTACTTCTGTCATTACTTCTGTGTTTATTATCTGGCATTCTTCTGTAAAGAATTCTTTCTCTTTCTTCTTTTTCCCTCTCCTCAGGATCTCAAAAATTCTTTAATTCTTTGTGATGTAATCTATATTCTTTTTGATGCTCAAATTGCCCCAAATTTGTCCAATAGGAGTCCTTTCAGAAGGCTTCTGTGTCCTTTTGATTTGGTCCTATCAGCTTTTAAGCACTTACTTGTTTTCTTACACAAGATATTCCAGACTCAACTTGTACTTCCCCTGCTGAAGATCTGTAATCAGTCATTTCTTTAAGGGAATCTTACTCTTTTTAGTTAGAAATAATATTTAAAAGTTGACTTTATACTTTAAAAATGATTGTTATTTTAAAAAATTAAGATGACTATTATTATATACCTTAGTTTGGTTCAGCGCTTTATTTGTTGGTCATTTAGGCTATTCCCATTCTCCTCCCTTCTAAATAACTCTGTAAACAGACATCTTTATTCAGATAACTTTTCCAAGTTTAGGATTATCTGCTTTGGCAAGATCCCTAAAAGTAGAATTATTAGAGCAAAGAGTATACTTTTTTTTTCTGACTCTTAAAACACATTATCCAGTTGCTCTCATAGAAGGTTTTAAAAATCAACAATGACTTCTAAGTGTCAAACCCAAAGATTTTGTCTCATTCCTCTTTCTCCTTTTCAGCATCTGAGTTTGCTGACCTCTCTGTGCTCGAAATCTTCTCCCAAATTTTTCTTTAAATGACACTGTTCTGGTTCTCTTCCTTTCTCTCAGGCCACACCTCTCTTTCCCCTTTAACCTCCTAAATTTGTGCACATCCCAAGGCCTAGTCCTTAGCCCTCACTTTTCTTACTGACTACACTCTGGGTGTCATCACTTCTGTTTGTGCCTGACTTTGGATGCTCATTCTGTCCTGAACTCTGGGTTTTGCCTTCTTCTAAGTCTGGTCCTTGTCCTGCCTTGGGCCCATCTCTGTCCACAACCTTGTGCGGACTAATATATCCTAGTACACTCACATATGCACTCTGTTCTTTGAGATTCTGGATGTAAATGAGGTTCATCTGGGCCAAGTTTTCTATTTGTCTGATATGAAAATAACATGATTCTGTGTTGAAAGAATACAACTTAGTTTACAACTAAAAAGCAAATTAGGCCACTTCACTCATTTATAAACTCCATTAGAAACCTCAGTTCAAATATTTATGGAGAAGATGTATGCTTGGAACACAAACATAGTAAGATTTGGTTCTGCCTTCAATGAACTTGAATTTTCTAACTATACTGGCTTGTGACTTAGGTTGGATCCTGACAATAAGATTGGGGAGAGATGGAAGTAGAGAGCCTTCAAATGGATCCCTTTTCCCACTTCTAAACCCAGGATGCTTCCCTGCCCTTCCAACCTAAAATCAAAATAGGGCTGCTTCCTTAGAGAGCCCAGGCTCCCATCCAAAGGTTTCTATGGACACAGTAGTGAACCACTTTTCCCTCTCTTACCAACCCAAACATCTCCTACCTTCCCCAGCCAGGATGGAGGGCTGGGGAGAAAAAGGACAGGATCTGAGTGAGTAGAGATTCCCTCCAGGTGTGTGTACTGTTCTTCCCTGTAAGTGGAGATTGCCTACCAGTGCAAATCTATCACCTCAAGTTTGGACTCTGAGGGTGAGAGAGAGGAAGGGAAGAGATCATTTGTATTTTGCAAGAAGAGCGGGAATATATTTGCATACATTTAAGTGTTTATACAAGGACTGTCATAGAAAGATACACTGGAAAACTGGCAATAATTGGTGGACGAGTGAAGAATGAGGAGACTTACTTTTCACTGGACTTGTGCACATGCATCTCTATTTGAAAAAGAACAACTCAAATTTTAAAAAATGCATGAAAAGGAAAAAAAAATCGCAAGGTCACAGAGGCACTGTTTTGCTGGTGTAGGAGAATGATTTGGACACCGATTTTCAAAATGTTCTGAAGCCAAAGCATTAATTCAGAATTACTGGGGGTGGCGACGTTAGAGGTGGCTCAATATTCAGGGGAGGTGCAGTGGCTTATTTTTTTTAAAGCAATTTATGATATATACAAAACAGACCTAGTAAAGAGAATTAAAAGCTTTAAAGCCCCTTGCCGTGCCATTGTTCCACAATGCCGTGACTCGGATTCGAACCGAGGTTGCTGCGGCCACAACGCAGAGTACTAACCACTATACGATCACGGCGAGCTACCGGAGCCTTGGGACACATGCTTTCCGAGTATCCTTTTCAATAGTTATAGGCCTTCCCAGTCGGCACGTCACTAAAAGCCCCGCCTATGGGGCGGGATTTCAGCTTAAGGCCTGTCTGAGAACTTGCAGTTCATTGCGCTCAGGGCGGTTGCTCGGGTTCTCTCCTGTTTTGGTCCTTCAGTCGCGGGAGATGGTGACGATGCAGTGGGAAGGGTGGGTTCCATGTGAGATGTGGGGGTTTAGAGGGGACCATTTGGGCAACCACATTCAGGACTGGTCGGACATCAGAGCGTTCACAAGCTGTGTAACTCCCATTCCCTGGGGGACGCCGACTTCTGCTTCTGTGCTCGGGAGACCCTTCCAATGATCGTGGGCCTGCAGGGCTCTCCTCAGGGGTTCTCTTCCCTGCTGATTCCCCCAGGAGTGACCCAACGCCTCCTCTGCGGAAGATGTGGACGCCCCACAACCCGGCTGGCCACGTAGCATGGACTCAACGCATCTCACCCTCCCGTTCTCCTCCTCTCAACACCCACTGCCTTGCAGCTTCTACTTCCCCGACGGCGCTAATCCCCCCCCCCCCCCCCGCAATCTCCCGCCGGACCTGGTATCCACCTCTGTTGCGCCCCCACCGCGCCTAGAACCCGGCCGAGTCCACTGTAGGAAGTGGCTTTCTGCTAAACCAAGAACTGGTTCTAAAAAGTGAATCCACAATGACTACCCGTCTCTTCAGTGTCATCTGCTCTAATCACCTCCCCACACCCTACAGAATCGCCAGAAGGATCTTGCTAAAAACGAATTGAATCATTTGACCGCACCACCTCTCACTCCCACCCTCCAAGAAATTAGTCTACCCTTTTAGAGAGAAAATTTGCAAAGAGGAATTACGATAGCAATTTAAGCCTTTGCACAGGAGGTTATCTTGGCTGATTGACAAATTTCCTTTCTGCCTTCAAGAGCTACTTCAAAGGACAACTGTTCTGCGAGGCCTTCTCTTCCTATTATTGGGAGTCCGTTTCCAATGCTGCCATGGGAATTTGTACACGTCTGTTGTAACACAGCCTTGTGAGTGCTTTGTGGTTTGTCCCCAAGAACGATAACGCACATAGATCTGGAGTAACTGGAAGCATATTTGTGTCAGATATCCAGTTTAGCCAGAGATGGCGAAAACGCCATTTCCCGCTTTCATAAGGGAATTGAGATCTATTTTCCAGAATGTGGTTAAAAACTCAAGAGAAAAGCAAAATGTAAGTCCCCTGCCGTGTCATTGCTTCACGCAATGCCGTGACTCGGATTCGAACCGAGGTTGCTGCGGCCACAACGCAGAGTACTAACCACTATACGATCACGGCGAGCTACTGGGGACCTGACATGCTAGTTCCTCTCCTGAAGTCTTCTGTGTTAAAAGCCCCGCCCCTTAACACATCTGATTTGTCCTTGCTCCCGCCCATCTCCAACCTGGCTTTTCCGAAGTGTACGCAGGCGCATTTCATTGCTTTCGCCTCCGGGCTGGATCCCGCCGCTTCCAAGGAGGGAAACTGCGCCTGGGTTTTCACTTCCTTGCGTCTCAAAGGAAGTTGTGCGGGTGGGTCGGAACCAATTTTCTTGTAGAATTTAAGAGCCAGCCCCATTCTAAACCGGAGTCTGTTCAGATAGCGTGAGCGGTGTGCGTGAGAGGGCCACCTTTTGGGCGACTCCGGGGCCTCACGTTCGCAGTGCCCACGTAGGCGTGGCCTCATTGGAGTCCTTTCGTTTGCAAAACTTTTTTACGGTTTGTGTGGACGGCCAGCCGGGGAGTCCGCGGTGCTCGTCCTCTGCTTCAGGTCAGGGCGAGGGACAGAAGGGCCTGGGTCACGATGGTCAATTCTACGAAGCTTGGAATGTCAGCCCTATAGTCGAGTACAGTCCACGGAAAGATGGTGCCTGCAGCGTTCCGGTAGCTCGCCGTGATCGTATAGTGGTTAGTACTCTGCGTTGTGGCCGCAGCAACCTCGGTTCGAATCCGAGTCACGGCATTGTGGGGCAATGGCACGGCAAGGGCGCTCTTTTAGGTTCCCGAAGCCACATTCCCCTCTAATTGTTCCATAACTCTTATCAAAGTTATAGCCCAGATACCAAAGTGGCAAGAAATAAACTCTGGGGCTTGACTCCTCTTTGTAGTTCATCTGCCCGCGGGTAAGCTGGCCTTCGTATTTCCCGTTATGTGGTTGTTTTACCACAGGACGTCATTCTTTCTTCATTTGGCCCCTGCCAAGGGTCAAATCATATACTGTGTTCTTTAAAAAGCCTCCCACTAGTTAAATACTTTGGAGTCTAGGGGTCATAAGAACAATGTGCAAACATTTATTAAGGGTGAGAAGAGTGCGGAGTAGACAATACACTGTGACAAATGGAAAATATGGCGGCCCTGGAGGGGGCTGATTTCCAGAGTCACAATGAGTAGCGCCAATGAGGAGTTTGTGGCCTCCATCTCCACAACCTCCTAGGTGACAGGGTGTTTCCTCCTTGAGGATTTTTTTCCTAATCTACCTCAGGTCTAAAGCAAATTTTGTTAGTTATTTTATGAACACTTAAAAACAAACCAAATTTAACAAATTAAGTTCTGTCATTTGGCATCAGGCAAAATGGAAGTTTTGGATTTGGCTCTGGGGTGGCCGACAGCAGCTGTATCATGTCAAGGAAGGAATCAGGTAGGACTTAGAAATGAGCCTCTCCAGCTGCTCCCAGGGGACCTGGGGGCTGGCAAGGCAAGCCAGGAAGCAAACCTGGGAGAGGTGGACATTGCAGTGGGGTTGTGCCCCCTTTACCGACAATTTATCAGCAAAGACTTACTGAATGGTGTGTAAGAGCAAGACACTGTTGAGGGCTGTAATTTTCCCGGGTCTTCCCACTGCCAGTTTCCGAAATTTGATGAATTTAAAGCCACACAACAGGACAGCTCAGAGCACAATAGAACAGAATGGAGGAAGGTGAGCCTGAGAAAGTGCCAGACTTAAGAATATATATATATATATATATATATATATATATATATATATATATTCACATACACACACACACATATAGTCAACATCACATATAAAAAAAAACAAAACAGAACTGGCCAACAGAAATGTGATGAACTTTTTCCCTCTGACCATTTACCAAATAGCTACACTGAAGGTTTTTAAGTCCAAGGGCTGGAATGAGGTGTCAGGGTGGGAAGCAAGGAAAGTCTCCTGTTTTTTTCCTTGAGGAAGAGTGACAGGATGGGAAGGTGTTCTTCTGCACTTGCAACTGAATACCTTCTTGGCAGGTATACAGTTATCCTGGAGATGGATGCACCCAACTATCAAAATTTCATAATATCCTTTTCTGAGGTCACTAGATTCCCCTTGGTCTGATATCAGGCCCACAAAACAGACTTTTGATAATGATATGACTGCCCATGTAGATCCATGTAGATGTTTTTGGAGGGAAGAGCATTGTTCTGAACAAGTTCAGTTGTTCTTTTTCCTTTCTTCTATATTTTTATTGATTTCAGAGAGGACGGGAAAGGGAGAGAGAGAGAGAAACATCAATGATGACAGAGAATCATTGATCAGCTGTTTCCTGCACGTTCCCTACTGGGGATTGAGCCCACAACCCAGACATGTGCCCTGTCTGGGAATGGAGCTCCGTGACCTCCTGGTTCACAGGTTGACACTCAAAACTCTGGCAGAGCTGAGAACTAGGGACCCTGACCTTTGAAGACCTCACCTGCTGCTCTGGAACGCCCTCTCTGAGCAGCCAGACAACACCCTCTTCCCAGTGACCTCTTGCTTTACTAGTAAATAATATTTTGCAGTTTCTGATTCTGGAAATATGGTCCTTTCCCCCCAGTCCTTCCAACTCGAAGGTTAAGCTCTTCTTTAGGTCTCAGCACTACAAAAGAGGCAGGGAAACCTTTATGGGGCAAATCCTGATGAAAACAACTGTAATTTATAAGCATTTGCACATTATTTCTCTGCACCTTAGTTTGAGAAGTGCTGCTCTCACATTGGGTAACTACCTGACTCCATTGGAGCCCTTTATTGTTCATCTTGTACTTGTGCTTACTAGAAGGGGCCTGCTCCAGTCTACTGGGCTTCATCGATGAGGGTGACATTGAGGTTATGAGAATGAGAAGATGGAGATCTGGGGGGAGTAATAGAGGGGCCCAAGTTTGGAGGCATCTAAGGAGGAGGCCACAGCCCTAGACTTCAACTAGGAGGCGCTGCATTCCAGGAAGTGGATGTGGAATGCTGAGGCTGGAAGCTCTGCCCAGCACCTGTGGCTCACAGGTCCACAATCCAGGGCCAAGAGGTGTGGGAGTTTAGGGTCCCTAGAAGAACTCCCTGGCCTCCAAAATTTATTTATTCCACAAAGTGTAAGGAGCCAGGCACTATTCTAGGCACTGAGTAATTAATCCTGAACAAGACAAACCTACCTCCCTGACTTGCTCACTGATTCCTAAAAGCCCTTAACAGGGCACAGAAACCACACGGGCATTTCCTGACTTTGTTCCCAGTGAGGCAGCTGATCTCAGACCCTTCCCTGAAGACAGATTTTGATCAGGCCAGAGAGGGAGACAGGATGGAGAAAAGGGAAAAGAAAGAGGGCTTGGCTCCAAAGACTCTTTGCTGGCTTCCCATTTATCTGTGCTGTCTTTCTTCAGTACATGTCTCAGGCATGACCCCTCCTCTTTATGTCCCCACCTGACCCAGGTTGGACTCCATTTTCTTCTCCGACTCTCAGAAAGATGATGTGGACAGTGGTTTCCTTGGAAAGGATCTGGTTGGGACTGCTTGTGGAGGTGGAAGAGAGAGGAGTGAAGTGAGGAGGTGGCAGCAACTACTCCATTCCATCTTTCTCACAGGCAGGTTCCACTCTTTCAGGCCACAGAATCAGCAGAACTTCCACCTGGAAACATTCTTGAGCAAGAAGCCTGTGGAGTGAATCATGGGTGGAGTTTATAGACTTCAAAGCTGGTGCCAGCCTGGTGGCCTTTCCCTATTATTAGTTATCTTAATTCATTTTAGTAGAAAGCAGAATTACACTTATCCTCATTGCAATACGACTTAAGAAGGCTTTTTCCTGAGAAGATATGAACTGAGGGCCTGAATCAGTTCCCTAACTGTGCAGTGCCCCATCAGCACCCTCTGGGGCTTTAGAGGAGCCAGGAGGCAAGTTTGGTACCTACCACTGAAGGTTTGTGACTCTACTTGAGAAAATACCCGACTATCTGGATTCATATATAAGATTTCCACTTAACAGCAGTTGGACAAGTTACTTAACTTCTCTAAGCCCCAGGTTTTGTAAAATATGGGCTTAACAAAGCAGTAACTACCTTATAGGGGGTTGGGAGGATTCAGTGAAATAATGCATGAAAGGCCCTTGGCTCAGAGTTTTGCACCAAGTAAGCGCTCCATAAAGGTTAACTATTATTATTAATAATAATTGGTGACCATTCTAGGACATGGTTTCAGTGAGCATTTTCTCCTTCTCCCTGTAGGCCTTTGTCAAATTTTCATGAACCCATTAGGACATAGAGTTTGACAAAACTTCCTCAGTGTCTAGGCTGGGCCATGGTGCTTGGGCGCCAAGCTCAAGTGGGGCCTCCCTGGCAGGTGGCGTTCACTTGCATGGTATGGAATGTTTTCTTTTACAAAAATATGATTTCTCAGAGTGTCTTTCTCTGTCTAGCATTTCTTTATTATATTCTGTAGCATTCCTAAAAAATAATATCTTAACACTTTTGAAGGGCTACTATGTATTGCGGCACTTTTTAAAGGACAGGGATATTTGAAAGATTAATTTTTTAAAAAGCCTAGTTACCTCAAATGGGAAAATGAAGCATTTAGCAATATAATTATTAAAGAATAATATATATATTATTGATTTTAGAGAGAGAAAGAAACATTGATCCTACCCTGACCAGGGATGGGATGATGCTCCCACCAACTGAGCCACACCGGCCGGAGCATAGATATATTTCTTATCTGAATATTACAGTCATGTGGCAAAAGGATTATTTGCCTGTTTATGGTCAAATTAACTTGCCTCGAATCCCCAGTAATTTCTTATGGAATAAAGAACTTATTCTATGCAATCTATGTAATTTATTAGATTAATAGATCTGAACAGTTATTTTTCTAAGGAAATGCACCTTATCATTCTGTGCATTGTGTTAATCACCAAGAGGTATTCTTTTGACAAAGAATTTAAACCTAGGGCATAGAGAAAAGGAACACCCTCTAATTTCTCTTTATAAGAAAGTCAATGTTGCAGACATAGTGTTCACTTCACTTAAGGGAACAATGGCTCTTGACAAGAAGAAATGTGGTTTTGGCAAAGAACTTGCTGCTCCAAATTTGTTAAAAAAAAAAAAAACACCTTAATATTCTGTTTCAATTCCTACATCAAATATATGGGGAGATATTTATAAGGAAATCTGTAAACTGATGAATGAAGTATCTTTGAGCCTTGTGTCAGTAATAAAATGAACTTCGTGCTTTCAAACATATACATTTCACCTGGTTAGAAAGAAAGTCAAGTTTCTGAAAGGCCTCTCTTTAATGGTCAAAATTGTATAGACTAAAGCAAAATAAAAGCTGTACTATGGTAGTTGCCTATTGTTATGGGCTACATGTTTGTTTATCCCTCCCACTCAAATGTTGAAGCCTTAATTCTCACTGTGATGGTATTTAGGGATGAGACCTTTGGATGGTATTTAAGTAATTAGGTTAGATGAGGTCATGAGAGTGGGGCCTTCCTGGTGGGATTAACCTTCCTATAAGAAGAAAACCCAGAGAGCTCGCTTGTCCTCTCTTCCATGTGGGGACACAGCAAGAAGGAGGCCATCTGCAAGCCAGAAAAAGGGCTCTCACCAGAATCCAGCCATGCTGTACCCTGATGTTGAACTTCTAGCCTACAGAACCGTGAGCAATAAATTTAAATTTCTGTTGTTTAAGCCACTCACTTTACTGCGTTTTGTTATGACAGCCCAAGCCAACTAACACACCAATAAACTTTCCAGACCACGTTTCTCTTTCATTGACAGATGTTTTCACATGGACTAGTATTTGTGTTGAAACCATCCAATGACCTGGCTGCCCCTGGTTCTTGGCTCTGAAGTCACCTCTTGGACATGAGAACCGATTTAGCTCCACCACTTTGGATCCCAGGCCTTGTACCTTAAACATGGCCTAGGGCTTGCTATCTGGCTCTCTCATCCAAAGCCTAAGCCCAGCCCAGCCCCTGCTTCCACTCTTCAGGGTTACCCCCAGGTGAAGGGTCAGATATCAGTCATGTGTCAGGAACCATCAAAGGTACAATAAAACATAAGGAACATGGCAGGGTAGAACAAACATTGATCCTAAATTTTGAGATAGAGAAAGAAGAGTGAGCCATAGAAGGGAGGAGAGAAAAGAGAGAATACTTGCCACACTATTTCAGAGGGTTATTGCCAGGATCCAATGTGTCCATACACAGGAATGAGAAAAAGCCACACAGTTTCAATTCAACGCCTTGTCATAGTTGCTACTCCAAGGAGCTTATAACATAGCTAAGGAAACATAACATAAACCACATGATAACAATATATATGTGACTAAAGTGTGACTCACGTGGATATTCCCAAAGTCCTCTGGACTGCTGAGACCTGCCCCCACCCCTCATCCTTTAATATTTAAATAAATTATCTCGAACCCCCATCTTCTGTAGAATGAGATTAATCACCATCACTCCCAATATTTCTGAAAATTATTGAGGCCTCGCTCCTTGTTGTCTCTGGTTCTGTTTGCATACTTTGGCTAAATTCTCTAACTTTGCTGAATGGACTGTCCATATAGATATATCACCTCGCTGCCCCTGCTCCCTGGCAGCCTCCACACACAACCTGGCTTCCTGAATTCTCCAAGAATTACTGACATCAAGCTGTATGTGTAGCAGATTTTACTAAAGACTTGAGGGAAGGAAGGTGAAGTTGTAGCTCAGCACAGAAAATGTTAAATATCCTTTTCCTTAATTGTCCCTTGGCCATTGCCACCTCTGAAAAGACCTCACTGGCCTGCTGTTTACATGGAGCCTCTGTGACCAACATATTACTCCATTTTTCCCCCCTCTCTCTTCTCCTGCCCTTTTCTACTTGTTCCTCCTAAGATGCTCCAATAATTCCTGCTCTATTACTTATGTAAAACAAGATAGCCACCACCTATTGAATATTTACTTTGTACCAGGCACTATGCTAAATGCTGTACACTTCTCACAAGTAATAGATATCCTCACTTTCCTTTGCTCCAGATATCTGAGCACATACCTAGGTGTTTCTATTTTTTAAACTAATAATTTTTACACAATTTCTGTGTGCTAGGGGCTTGGGTCTCTGCTCTAATGGAGCTTCATACCCAAAAAGCCAATCAAGAAATTTGCTAAAACTAAAACAAAGCAAAACAAAACCCACAATTCTCAATGAGGCATTGTACTGCTACTTTTATACAAACTTTTTTTCCCTCCAGAATACAATATGACAACATTTTGACAAACAGCATTAGAGAAAAATATAAAAGATGCCACATGAATAGCTCAGGCTACAAAAGAAGACAGTGAGTTCATTGGAGGTTGAAATGGAGTCCAGCGGCATTCAGAAAAAGAAGACAGCTGAGTTGGACATTAACGGATGGTATAAGGAAAACAGGAAGAGGGGAGAGAGGCGTAAGGCTGGGCCAGGATGAACAGCAGAGAGTTGTGATTAAGCGCAAGGACTCTGGGCTCAGACTTCGTTCTGTCATTTGCTCACTTTGGTATTTGGTGAATTGCTTCATGTCTCTGAGCCTGAGTGTCCTCGTCTGGAAAATTGGGATAGCAATAGTACCTTCCTCAAAGGTGCATGGTCAGGAATAAATCAGAAAATGTGTGAAATGCATTTCAGTGACTGCCCCTATAAGTGAACAAAATAGCTTTAAAAAAGTAAAGATCTATATTAGGAACTTAACACTGCAGGAAGCCGCCCATTGTCTTCACTAGCAGAGAGGGGTAGACAAGGAACCCGGAAGGCTGGTGACCCTTGAGCTCTGGCAAAGGTCAGGGCTGTACACCCACTGTTTAGTCCAGACAATGGTAGCTGAAGCAACTTCCCTACTAGACAGTCAATGTAAATTATTAGTGATAAAAGATAGTCTGCCTGTTACTGAAAATTTCCTGCCTAAGGGCTATAGTTGTATGCCAAACTGAATAAAAGGATGGCAAGGCCGGAGCCCAAGGGGAGTCCTTCCTCTTGAGTTGGGCTCCCGCCTGGTCCCCCAATATTTCCAAATTATTATTTCTTGTCTCATCTCTTTCATTTGTGTGCGGCCCCTCTTCCAGAGCTTGCACTTTTGTTCTAATTTAATCATTTGGGAGTGAGGTCACTGTGCCCATGGAGCCTGACTCCAAATCTTTCCAATCCTGCTTTGAAGGTAAAGTAAAAACAAAACAAAACAAAACAAAACAAAACAAACAAACAAACAAAAAAACCCCAGGAGTGGTAATCCCTGAAATGCTTAATAATAAATAGGATTACTTCCTTATTACTTGTCTTCCCAATTAAGGGTAGACTTTCACCAATGAGATATCGTTAGAGCATCTATGGGGAGAGTCAGGAGTGGGATACAACTACCAACTTACTAGACTTTGTCCACCTACCCATTTAGTCATGGAAAATAATTAGCCATCTATTAATCAATAAGAACTACTAGAGGTAAGGCTTTTAAAATTAAAACCCAAATCAAAGTCTCCCAAGAAGTTCAGCAAATAGAGAATAAAGATTCTAATCCACAGTATGATTAAGTATGGGAGGTGGCTGTTGATGCTAAGTTTCTAGAACACAAGCCTCATCCATTCCCATCACAAAGCCAGGACTGCTCACGCATCTGCACCCTGACACACAGACCTTTAACCCTGTCAGCCCCCATCATGAGCTCTGCTCTGCAAGGGCTGACGCAGCCCCTATAGGCGTTCTGGATCCTATTTTCCCAGAGCTCTCTCTATCACAACCTTCTCAGGTGGAGCACTGCAAAGTTAAATAGAAGGAGAGATGGGACAAAGAGAGGAAGGGGTTTGAAGGAGAGACAGAGAAAAGAAAGGGAGGGAGGGAGGCAGAGTCAAAGAGATAGAGAAGTTAAAAGTCAGATGTAAAAGCAGAGGGCATGAAAGAAGATAGAAACCCCTAATGGCAGAGCAGAAAGGTTATAACTTCTTAGGACTTACCATATTCTCATTCTGCTTTCTGTGGTCACATAACGTTTGGTTGATCTTTCAATTGGGATTGTTAAAAACTGCTGGATAGGCAGGTTGCCTAGTACATGCTCACTGAATTGGCCAAGCCCAGTGCTCCAGTATGGAGGGGTATTTATCATTCCCCTTCTCTAGTTCCACACCCTTCACACGTTCACTACTCTGAAAGAAACCTGTATGAGGGACAAAGCTAGAGAGAAAAGGACCTTAAGCTTCTTGAAGGCAAAGTTTAAAAAACTTCAGGATTCTATGAGAAATAGCAAACATAAAAAAAAAAAGACACTATAATTGTATATCTGGCATTATAAAAATATTGGGGTTCTTAGAAAACACTTGTTATCACCACCTCTTTAAACCATTTTAAATACCCCCAGTAGTTCAAATGGCTTGATATTCAGGGTCAACCCTACCCAAAATTGTGACATTTGAAGACATGTATCTTTAAATGCTTCCCTTGGCATTCTGCCCATCATGTCTTTCTTTTCTCCTTCACAAGCTCTTCCCTGGAGGAACTTCCCCTCTGGTGAGCAGGAACAAAGGCTTTAGCTCCAACACAAACTCTGTACCTAGCTCTAACACATACTTACCTCCAACACAGAGCCAAGTGAGGGCAAGGGCCAATGGGAGGCGGGCAGGGAAAGAAAGAGGGAAGTAAGTATAAGGAATGCTTTACTTAGGGGAGAAGGTGGCACCTGAGAAGATAACAGAAAGTTCTTGTTTAGAACATATTGGTGCTGAGACATCAGTGAGTTATCTAAGTGGAAATGAACTTCAGGTTTCTGGGTCAACAGAAGTGTGGGAGGGTTAGAGAGAGGGACTGGATATCAGCTCCATAAAGTGGGAGGTGTGTAATAGGCCGTTGGGTTTACTGGGCCTGAGTGCATGACCAGCAGAGCACAGAGTCCTTATGCCATGCCCACCGGGCAACTGCCTGCCGCTTGATGACTTACAATACCTATAGTCAGAGCAGTTGTGGCTAGCCAGAAGATGTTAAAGGTCCATTTTGCTCTAAAACTCTATATGACTCTACAAGATAACCTGCTCCACACCCCTAGATAAAGCTATCTTATGACCCTGGTGGTGCCAAGGCAAGATGAAATTGAGCAAGGGAGGAACAGAAAGGCCTTCAAGTATTCCTTGGTGCTTTGATTTCTTCAGTTGTCCTCTTGGAAGAAGGATAATTTCCAAATCTGGGCTCTTGTTTAGCAGATAACAATGTAATGTGACATATCCATTCAATATTAGCTCAGTCAATGAGGAGAAAGTTGGAATTTTCAGTTTGTTATTTCTCTGCCTTTACACTTAATATAATTTCCTCAAGGGACTTTACTCTGGCCAGAGGGAACAAAGGTCTTAATTCTAATATAAACTCTACACCTAGCTTCAACACATGCTTAGCTTCATTTTTAAATGCTTTTCAGTAGTTTCTCCAATAAATATGTTTTTACTAGAGGCAGATGCATGAAATTCGTGTAAGAGTAGGCCTTCGCAGCCACGGCTGCTTCCTTGGATCCTGCGGCTGCAGCCCTGGCTTTGTCTGGAAGGTCGTCTGGAAGGACATCTGGTCTAATTAGCATATTATGCTTTTATTATTATAGATTGATTTCAGAGAAAGGAGGAGGGAGGGAGAGAGAAACATCAACGATGAGAGATAATTATTGATCGGCTGCCTCCTGCACGCCCCCTACAGGGGATCGAGCCTGAAACCCAGGCATGTGCCCTGAATGGGAATCAAACCCTGACCTCCTGGTTCATGGGTCAATGTTCAACCACTGAGCAACACCGGGAGGGCACCCCTCCCTCCCTTACCCCTTCATTTCTTAACTAATTTCTTTATTTTGTCCTTTCTTAATTCCTCTAAAAATTATCTCCATTCTTTAGCTAATTTTTGCAACCTCCTTAGCATGTCAGAGAAGGCCACACCTCTGTGCCTTTGTTCAAGTTTCTCTCTCTGCTGGTACATCCTTCCCCTTCTCCATCATTCATCCCCTACTTACCTTTCAAGACTTTGCAGACTCACAGCAAATGTTACCAACTCCGTGAACCTTTCTGACACATGTCTTCCCTTAATGATTTGTAAGTTCCTTCCCGGCAGAGACCATGTTTCATTCATCTTTCTATCTTCAGCACCCAAAACAGTGAGTACTCCATAAATGTTTGTTGAATGGATTAATGAAAGACTTCCTAGTGCTTCCCAGTGATCATGTGGCATTGAATCCTGCATAGTCCTGCTTTCTGTTTTTCCTTCTTTCTAGTAACTGTCTTTCCCATACAACACGATCCATTTCCTGAGTGCAGAGGCCTTTCTCTTAGTTCAGTGTTGGACAATGCTCCTGGTGATCTGCCTGTTAGGAGTGCCTGCAGAACTCTTAGACCTGACTCCACAAATCAGTCTTTAAAAGATGTCAATGTTTAACTTGAGAGTTGCACTCCTCCTCTACAGGAGAGGACTTCCTTCAGAGTCAGGATCTCTGGGAGCTGAGTTTTTCTTCCCGTCCTTCCCTGAGAAGACAGAGGAATCTTAGAAGCTGGTGTAAGAAAGGGTGTTTGGGGAGGGTAGGAACCTGACTTGCTAAATTCCTTAGTTGATCCTGTTTAGACCAAACAGATTGTTCTCTGCCTATACGGGAAGGTCCTAATTTACACAACAAAAATCTGTTATGTGTGTTTAATGAAATTATATTTTAATGCTTGAAGAGATCACATTAAAAAAATTTCATGGGGTCAGTAAACTTCCTGCAAAGTAAAGAGACATCTCAGAATAAGTTTATAAATTTCAATGTTTGTCTATTAGGATTGCTTACTAATACAGTGAGGCTCAAATGTTGCTTTAGTTTATCGATTCTCTCATTTTGTTTTAAAACTTGCTTTATTTGGGATAATTAACATTCATGCTGACTATTCTAAGTGAGGGTTTCTTTTATTTAACTAATGAGGAGCTGTCTTAGATGTTCCAAAAACAATTTTTTTCCAGAATATATTTTTATTGATTTCAGAGAGGAAGTGAGAGGGGGAGAGAGATAGAAACATCAATGATGAGAGAATCATTGATCAGCTGCCTCCTGCACGCCCCCTACTGGGGATTGAGCCTACAACCCGGGCATATGCCCTGACCAGAATCGAACCATGACCTCCTGGTTTATAGGTTGATGCTCTACCACTGAGCCACGCTGGCCAGGACAAAAACAATGTTTGTGTTACAATATAGTCAGGAACTTGAAAGCCTGTTAATCTTTGTTTTCTCAGCAACATGCTGGGATGTGGAGCTTTCCCAGCCCTCTGCCTCCCTTTCTGTTTGCCTCTTACCCTGCACAGGTCAGTGGGGCCTCTCCCAGTTAACAGGAGTAGCTGCCCTCTGACTCTTTAAGGAACCTAATGGGGACCTGGGTGAACCACTGATTCATTTCAATTCCTCCTGGCCTCTATTTCTCTTCTCCTATCTTATTACCCCTTCCTTGCCTATTCACAATAAGAAATAGAAGTCTGTATTTCATTATTTATTATATTAAAATTATGTTTCAAATCTTCCCAATTTTCAGTTTTAAAGAAATCAGCTAAACCTCTAAAGATTTTTAGTTTTGTTTTTTCTGTGGGTAACTGGCCCTAAAATTTCTCCCTAGTCCCACATTACAGAATGGCCAATCTTGCAGCCTTGGACCTGAATTTGTTTTTCAGTTGAGGAGAACAGGAGATGGAGAAAACAAGTGGAAGAGAGGCCATTGCTTTGTCCACAACGGAGACTGGCATAGGGAACCCAGGGCTGGAGCTCACGGTAATCTACCAGTTTAGTTTATGCAGAGCTTTCTGGTCTGCTCTGCAGCCTCCTGTAGAGTCTTTGGCAGCTCACAATACCCATCACCCCAGGCAGAGCCCTATGACTGACCCCAGCTCTACCTGTGCTTATAGGAAGAAGGATTAAATCCTGAGGGAACCAGGAGAACTGAAGAGCAAGGACAAAGCCTCCGGGATAGGCTGGGGCCTTCCACTCACCACAAGTACGTGTGTTTTGGAATTGGTTTAGTTAAGGCCTAAGGAGTTAGGGTGGGTTAATCGTGGCCAATGGACTCAGGAAGCTCATGGTCTTATTGTGGCGATAAGACTCAGAGCCACCTGATGTTACCATATGCACAACTATTTGTATCTAAACCTGTGCCATATATAATTGGAGTTGGTTGAACTGACAACAAAAATAACAACAATGAGTATAGTAACAACTAACATTTATTGAGTACTCACTGTTGTGCAAAATGCTTTATGTAATTAATTTAATTTTCACAACAACAGGTGGATACTAATTTTAATCCCCCCCTTTTTTTTTTATCAATTAGAAAATTGAGGCTTAGAAATTAACTATCATTGAAAGAAAAAATAAACAAACAAACAAAAACCTCTTCTGGAATACTCAATTTTGGGGATGGGGAGAAAGAAAAATCAGAGAAAAAAAAGGCAGAGAAGGACCACCATGAGGAATAATAGTGAAAGTAAAAATGTAGAGCCTTGAAAGTCAAAAGGAAAGGAGTATCAAGAATAAAGGCACAGTTCACAATGCTGTCTGAACAGGCATGGGTCAGGGAAATAGGGGTGAGAAAAATCTCTGAATCTGCTCATGAATTTGATCCCAGAAGTAATGTCTAAGAAAGTTGTTTGGATAAAGTGGGTCAGATGGAAGCCATGTTGCATGTTGTGGAAAAGGTCTGGATATTTATAAAAAAGTGCAGAAGTCAGACGTTGAGAAGCTTAGAAGAGGCTGTTGAATAGTTTCTAAAGGTAATAATCCTAAACACAGAGTTATTTTTGTTTGTTTTCTTTTCTTTATTTTTAAGAATTAACTTAGTGACTTCACAGAGAAAACAAGCTTAAAATTTTAAATTCTACTTTCTTCTTCAGAAAGTCACTTTTGTATACAAATCGATATATATCACCATGGACATGCTGGTCCAAGTGTAATGGTGCCTACAATTAATTGATCACAGCCAGTTACAGATTTTGTCCTGGCCAGTGTGGCTCAGTTGGTTGGGTGTCATCCCATGCACCGAAAGGTTGCCAGTTCCGTTCCTGTCAGGGCGCATGCCCTGGTTTCGGGCTACTTTCCTGGTAGGGGGCATGCCAGATGTTTCACTGTCATAGCAATGTTTCTCTCTCTCTCTCTCTCTCTCTCTCTGTAGAATTGACAAGTTTTAGTGATTAAAGGTCAACCACTTTCAGGACACACACTCAGACCCATCTTTATCCTCTCTTACTTCTGTTCTTGGTTCCTCAGGAAATCCTTAATCTGATATTGCAATGTAAACTGACTTTAGCTTCTCTTTCTTTCCATTACTCTTTCTGAATTTAGCTATATATACATATACAGGGTGTCCCCAAAAATATACACACACATTTTGAATAATTATAAAGGCAGCATTTATTAAAATACATTTTACTTTCAAAATTGAAATATTAGCTGTTAAAGTGTATATACATTTTTTAGAGATACCCTATATATTCATATTGCATCGTTATCCATTCACCCATTGATGGGCTGAAATAAACATGGGAACAATACATCTCTCTAATATCTTGTTTTCATTTCCTGTGCGTCCTATGGGTATATACCCAGAAGTGAAATTACTGAATAATATGATAGATCTATTTTCAATTTTTTGAAGAACCTCCATATTATTTTCCATAGTGATTGAACCAATTTACATTCTCACCAACAGTGTACAAGGGTTTCCTTTTCTCTATATCCTTGCCAACACTAGTTATATATCTTGTCTTTTTGATGACAGCCATTCAAACAAGTGTGAGGTTATAGCTCATTGTGGTTTTTATTTGCATTTCTCTGATGATTACTGATGTTGAGCATCTTTTCATATACCTGTTGACCAATTGGATATCTTCTTTGGAAAAATATCTATTCAGCTTCTCTCTCCATTTTTAAATTGGATTGTTTCTTTTTTCTGCTATTGAGTTGTATGAATTCTTCATATATTTTGGATATTAATCTCTTATGCAATATATGATTTGCAGAAATGTTCTCTCATTCTGTAGGCCGCTTTTTTTTTCATTCTGTTTCTTTTGCTATGCAGAAGCTTTTAAGTTTGATGTAGTCCCACTTGTTGATTTTTTGCTTTTGTTTTTTGTGCTTTTGGTGTCATATCCAGAAAATTATCACCAAGATTAATGTTAAGGAGCTTCCTCACCTTACATTTTCTTCTAAGAGTTTTATGGTATCAGGTCTTATATTTAAGTCTTGGATCCATTTTGATTTAATTTTTATGAGTGATATAAGATAGGTCAATTTCGTTATTGTGCATGTGTTTATCTATAAACTATAAAACTATGTGTTTATAGTTTTCCCAATATATTTGTTGAAGAGACTATTTTTCCCCATTGGGTGTTTTTGGCTCTCTTGCTGAATATTAGTTGACTGTATATGTGGTAATTTAATTCTGAGCACTCTATTTTGTTCTATTGGTCTATGTGTCTTTTTATGATATACTAGAGGCCTGGTGCATGAATTTGTGCACAGGTGGGGTCTCTCAGCCTAGCCGGTGATCAGGGCCAACCAGGGGTGGAGGGGAGAGGGACCACGAGAGGTTGGCCAGCTGTAGGAGGTTGACTGTGGGAGTGCACTGACCACCAGGGGCAGCTCCTGCATTGAACACCTGCCCCCTGGTGGTCAGTGGGCATCATAGCTACTGGCCAGTCATCCAGTTGTAATGGTTGCTTAGGCTTTTATATATATAGGTCATACTGTTTTTATTATTATAGCTTTGTATTATAGTTTGAAATAAAAAAGTATGATATCTTCAGCTTTGTTTTTTTCTTTTTCAGGACTGTTTTTGGAAATTTGTGGTCTTTTGTGGTTTCATACAAATATTAGAATAGTTTTTTTTCTATTTCTGTGAACAATGCCATTGGCGTTTTGATGGGGATTGTGTTGAATCCATAGATGGCTTTGGGTGGTATGCACATTTTAATAATATTAATTCTTCTGACTCATAAACATGAGATGTCTTTCCATTTTATTTTTAATGCCTTTCCTCTTGTTATGCCCTTTCTTTTTCCTATGCCTTTCTTTGGTTTGATTTAATATTTTAAATGATTCCATTTTATCTCCTTTGTTGTTCTATTACCTATAACTCTTTTTTTTGTTATATTAGTGCTTGCTTTAGTGTTTATAATATACCTTCAACTTATCAAGTATACCTTCTAGTGATATTATATCCTTTCATGTAAAGTATAAGAACCACATAACAGTATACTTCTGTATCTCTCCTTCCAGTCTTTATACTACTATTGTTTATGTTTACACATCTTACTTCTACATGTTATAAACTCCATACTACTATTTTTGCTTAAATACTAAATTATCTTCCTATATGCTCCAACTTAAATGTACCTGCACCTGCATGAATCCTTATCTTTTCCCCTCCTTTATCAGAAGGCCTACTCTTCCTAAGTCTGAAGCCAACTTCATTATCATCCTTCTCTATCCCCTTCTACAGAGCCCTCTTTCCCCTACATCTTCAGTTACTCCTCTGTTAGACCTTTCCTTAATCTATAAGAGTACTCAAGGTTTTTTCTTCTTATAATAAGCAAACAACTAATTCAACCTTATGATATCTTTTTCCTTCATGGCCAAGTTTCTTGGAAAAGTGGGATTTATTTGCAACATCATTTTCTCACCTGTCCATTCACTTCTCAGTCCCACATAACCTAGTTTTCACTACTACTGGTCAGCTGAAATTCTCTTACTCAGATGAACAATGAAAACGTACTTATCAAGTTCAATGTACACACGCTTTCATTGGAAATCTCTGCAGCATGACCCTTCTGACCCTTTCCTTCCTTGAAACGAATGTTTTGATTTCAATAACACTACACCCTTTTCATTCTCCTAATTCTGGATATTCTTTATTTTAGTTTTCCAGGGTCTGTCACTTTTCTTCTCTTCTCACTCCTACATGTAATGTCTTGATTTATAAAACCACATCTGAAGTCTGTACCTTTGTTCTAAGCTTCGGCCCTATATATCTAACCATTTGCCAAACATCTAAACACTTAGATGTCACATATAAACTTCAAATTAAACATTGAAACCAAACTCCTATCAGCATAGGTTTGAGGCTTCCATACTACATCAGGTGCCAGGTTGGGCTCTAGGCACACAAAGATGAATAAACTCACATTTCCTCCTCATGCCTGCTTCTCCTTAGGTCTGTTCTTCCTCCTATAGTCTCTACTTTGGTGAATGACTAAGGCATGCATGGCAGGAACCTCATTATCATCCCAGTTTTCCTCCACTTGATATTAATCCTCTCTCCTACACATCTGTGCCATTCACCCCTCATATCAATCTCCCCCTGCACCCTCAGTTACTTCCTTTATACTCCAGTCTATCTCCCGCCCCACTGCCACCAGAGTGATCTTTCTAAAACACACATTTGCTCACATTATTACCATGCTTACATTCTGCAATGGCTTTCCATTTTTTTACAACATAATGCCTGAATTCCTAACCATGGCATATAATCTATATGACCTGGCTTCTGTCCCTTTTTACCAGCTTTCTTCCCACCATCCATCTACATACTCCCTGCTCCCCAGTGACTGAAAATCATACTGTTTTTTCAAAATGCTAGGCTCACTCAGGTATGCTTTTCTTCTTCTGGAGATTCTCCAACCTTCTCTTCTAACAGCCCGCAACACACCCACTTAGCAAACTTCTTCCCTTTCCTCTCATATCAGTTCACCTCTCCTCTCCTTTGTGAAATCTTCTTCAGCAATCACAGGCATGGTTACCTTCTCTCCTGCTCTCTTAGCAATCACATGTTTTGAATTCTGGGATAATCCCTCTGAAATTCTAGTCTTATATCTCTAAGTAGAAGCCACATGGGATAATGGAAAGATCTGGATTTTAAATCCTAACTCTGCCACCTACTGGCAGGCTCAGTTCCCTTGCTCATACATCTAACTAACCTTGTGGTTTGCGGGAGGATGATTGGTGAGGTTTGGTAAAAGGTGCTTAATAAACAGTAGTATCTGGTTTTTCTTTTCTTCACAGGCAAACTTAAAAAAAAAAGTAGTTCATATATGCTCACACTCACTCAATCCCCTGAAATTCTGCTTTTACCCAGTCACTCTCCTGTAAACCACTCTCTCCCACACAACCAGTCACCTCTTCACTGCTGAATCTAGCATCTTCTTCTCATTTGCTATGCTGCTTGATTTTATTACCATTGAATATCATTGACCTCTCCTCCTGCCTAAAGATCATTTTTCTTTTTCACTTTTTCTCTTAGCTCTCAAACTGCTCCTACTAAGTCTGCTGTGTCTTCTGGCTGCCCTATCAGAGCGACTGTTCTGACTTCCTGGGAGGATGGTGGTAAGCCTGGTAGGGATGGGTGGGGATGGCAAGATAGGTAGGTGGCTGTGAGCTATACAAGTTACCAGGAAGGAGGTTGGGAAGGGTGCCTGCAGCCTATGTTACATGCCAGTGCAATTCCCAACTGAAGAATTTAGGCAGCCCTTCCTTGCTGGGAGCTTCTCCTCACTACTCTTTATTTTGTTTCTCATTATGGCCTGAACCTGATATCAATAGCTGAATGAGCAAGAGCTCCTTTGTCTTCAAATTTCTATTGAAATTGTTTTAAAAGGTGTAAATAGGGACAAACTGTATTAGCACAGGAAGTCCACAATGGGCCTTAACCATATATTAGAAACCAGGAGAAACTTCTGCTAACAGCAGAACTAAAGGCCCTGGCTTGAAAGGCCATTGAAGGTGGTCATGACTCTCCCTAATGAGAGAGGACACTTTACCTGGGAAGATTTCACTGTCTGTCAGAACCACTGCTACCTCTAACTTGGAGAGAATAGAGTTCTGGAATGAAGAAGAGGGTGGGTTGAAGGGCTAGTTAGAAATTCCATCACATAGGTCCTTCCTGTCTTAGTATGAAGATCTGATGTTTTCTGTTATCTGAAATAGCCACATCAAACAGAGATTTGGATACAATATGGAGGAAGAGTTCTTTCCAAGACAATACATACATCACAACTCAGCAACTAAGAACCTGGCTGTGTTCTGGTTTAGGTTCCCTTCTCACTCTACCTGGGCTGATGGGTCTCAGAACTGGTAATCCCCAGGTGCACAGAGTCTTCTTCCAATGTAAGTTTTCTGGCTTCCCTCTGACAGACCTTTCTCTTGCCTTCCTGGGTTTTCCAACTCCTATTTGGCTTTCCACTTTGGCTTATTGGTAAGCTTTTTGTTTCTCAGACTCAGTCACCATTCTCCCTTGGACACTTTTGATAACTTCTCAAACCCTGTACAACACCCCCCAGCTCTCCTTGCCCATCCAGTTTGAAACTAGTTGTGTACATAATTTTGAATCTGGCAAAGTGGTACAAGTACAGTACCCATGGACTAGTTCTTTTCATATCATCCTGTCTAATGAAGAGGGAATATGCTAATTGACCCTCATGCTGTTGCAAAAGATGGTAGCGCCCACAGCCAATAAGGAGGGAATATGCTAATTGACTGCCCTGTCCTCAAAGATGGTGGTGCCCACAGCCAATAAGGAGGGAATATGCTAATTGCTGCCATGCCCTCAAAGATGGCGGTGCCCACAGCCACAAGATGGCGGCACCCAGTCCCCTCAGCCCCGCTGGGGTGGCAGGTGTGCGGCAAGGCTGGGCCCGCCCCCCAGGCGGGCCCGGCTGCTCTGCGCGCCTGCCTCCGGAGTCCCCAGTCCCCTCAGCCCCCCAGCTGCCCAGGGCTGGTCTGAGGTGCAGGTAACCAGGGCCAGCCAAGGCTTGCACCGCCGGCAGTGGCAGCAGCAGAGGTGTGATGGGGCGTTGCCTTCCCCTGATTGCCAGGTCACCTCCTCCCCCTGAGGGCTCCTGGACTGTGAGAGAGGGAAGGCTGGGCTGAGGGACCCCCCTCCAGTGCATGAATTTTCATGCACTGGGCCTCTAGTCATTAAATAAATCCCTTAAGCCCTCGAAATGATTCTGATCACTTCTGCCTGGAGGCCCTCACTCTTTATTTACTCAGACCATCATTTGGTTCTGGGTTAACTCATTTCCTTTCTGTTTAGTTCTTCAAGCTAGAGCAGCAGATTCACCCAGGACCACAATGTCAATAGTCACTGGAGATAGATTTTCAGAAAGATGTCCTAAGCTTTCTACTCTAATTGAGAAATGATAGTACCCAGACCCTAGGAATTTCTATAATTCCATTTCCCTTAATTAGGTGTAGTCCACAGGGTAAGACTCTCTAATGTTATGTTTAGCTAGCATGACCTATCATCCTTACCCTACTCTTTCTTGCTCTGTCACTTGAGGCTGCAGGCAGTGAGCATATAAGGGTGAAGGTTATTGTTAGTCCATATCTGGAAAGCCTCCCATGTACATACTGGGAGAGCTTAACAGTGGGTACATACTTCAAACAAGTTATGGGCAAGGTGTTGAATTTCAGCATCTATCAAGTAGATTACTTCTAAATTCAGCTTCCTGATATAACATAATAGTAACCCTCAAATGGTACCATTATGTAAATAAAAATTTTATACCATACTCAAGTAAAGAGTATGGTATAAAATTTACATAATGGTACCATTATGTAAATAAAGAGCTGATATGAAATTTACCCAGTCAAATGCCAGATCAGCAAGGCCACTGCAAAATAAGCGTGGACATGTACTAGTCCAGGATCACGAACACCTGCTCACATGCTTCTGTGCACTGCTTCTCAGTTGGTTCCTCTTTTCAGGTGGATGCCTCTCAGAGCTTTCCTTTCTAGTTTTATTTTTTAAACCAGAGGTCCAGTTCCAACTTGATATTCTAGAATCAGGTTGTTAATGGGTTTTGTTATTATAGGTGTAGTCCACAGGGTAAGACTCTCTGGGCACAGAGCAAGGTGGAGAGTGGATCTAGAGGAGCAAATCAAATATACCTGGGACATACAGGAAGACTAGGGTTAAAATTAAATTAGTTTCTTGATGTGTTTTGTGAATGACGTTCCAAAGATAATGATGTCCTTTGGGTATCTGACACCTCTAAGCCAGTGGTCGGCAAACTGCGGCTCGCGAGCCACATGCGGCTCTTTGGCCCCTTGAGTTTACCTCTTCCACAAAATACCACGGCCTGGGCGAGTCTGTTTTGAAGAAGTGGCGTTAGAAGAAGTTTAAGTTTAAAAAATTTGGCTCTCAAAAGAAATTTCAATCGTTGTACTGTTGATATTTGGCTCTGTTGACTAATGAGTTTGCCAACCACTGCTCTAAGCAATACTTTTTACTCACTACATTCTTTATTAATCCTGGAAAGGTAGCAGAGTTCTTGAGATCCTAAGGTATCTTCTTGAATTGATTCAGTTAGGTGGTGATAAAGATTGTTTTGTCCATTTTCAGATTATGTATATCTGCTAATACACATTCTATTTTGTTAACCCAGGGCTGGGCTCCCTGCAGAAAGGGAAGCGAGGAGGAAGTGGAAAAGGAAGGGGGAGTGAAAAGGAAGGCTATATTATGAAGAATGAGTGTGTTAGATGGGAAAGGCAGCAATGGAGAAGGATATTTTTCCATTGATTTTTAGAAAGAGTGGAAGGGAGGGGGAGAGACTGAGAGAGAGAGAGAAACATCGATGTAAGAGAGACACATCACCAGAATCAAACCTGGGAACCTTCAGTCCAAAGGCCAGCCGACACTCTATCCACTGACCCAAACGGGCTAGGGCTGGAAATTAGAGCTTTTTGCTTAAATGACTGCAGTGTGCTGAGGATACTGAGGAATGTCAGACAGGCGAGCCTGGAATCTAGGTAAAATACAGCATAGGATGATGGTGAGGAGCTCAGATTCTGAAGCCAGATTCCTGAATTTACATTATGTCTTTATTCCTTACAGCTTTCATGGCCTTGGGAAAGTTACCCAACTTCCAGTTTCCACATCTGTAAATAGGAATGATAATAGTAACCATCGCAAACATTCTTAGGAGGAGTCAATGAGTTACTATTGGTAAAGTTCTTAGAAAGAGCCCAGCACATAGAAAGGGCTATATAAATGTTAAATCAAATTTGAATAGTCTTCCCTGTTGGGCATCTTCTCTCAGTCCCTGCCCACCCAGGGCTTATTGGTGTTTTCCTTCCAGTCTGTCAGTGCACATCTGATTGGCTGTTCAGAGTTATGGGCTTGTGTGGTTTTTAGAGAGGAATGGTCAAAGCTGCCACTCAGAAGAAAAGGCCCTTTTCTGAATCTGGAAACTGAGCAATGCCTGATCCCTGGGGAACAAGAAAGGAATAGGTCCCAGGAGTCTCTCCCTGATATGAGTGTCCACCTCTGTGGTAGGAGATTACTGAGATATTGCCAGTCTGGGTTGGGTAGGGTTATTCTGACCTACTGCCCATTGCAATGTGGCCTTTGGGGCATTGCCGGGACACTACCTAATGTCCCCCTGGCTGAATAATTTCCTCACGGAGAAGATAAAATTCTTCCTCGGGCCAGGCCATCTAAGGTCTGGAATTGATACAAATGGGATCGAGTAACTTTCGTATCTTGATTTTTGGGTTCTCATCAGGAGGAGACTACTACAACCTTTCACCAGGGCAAGAAGTTTCTGCAAAACACATGCCAGCCTGTTCAAGAAGATCCTGCTGGGCCTGTTCTGTTTGGGTGAGGTGTTGAGAATTCCTGTGAGAGAGAGACACAATCACTTTAGGAATGTGACCTTGTGTCAAGATGTTTCTAAATGGGATACAACTTTATTCACAAACTGATCTTTTTTATTTGATGTATAGATCTGAATTATTTATAAGTAAATAATCTGAACTATATTTATTGAGTTGCACTTCTAGGAATAAGTAAAATCTGAGCATAAACTATTTTTCAAAATTATTTGATAGACTTAAATATTTCAGAGAATCTGGGCGTGTGTCTGTTTTAGTGTCTTGATTCAATGTAGGGCATGGTCTTTATAGTCTTTACAAGAGAAACCTGTAGTATACATTACTTATTTGCTAGTGAGATCAATGATATAAAATATTTTTAATATATTTTATTGATTTTTTACAGAGAGGAAGGGAGAGGGATAGAGAGTTAGAAACATCAATGAGAGAGAAACATCCATCAGCTGCCTCCTACACACCTCCAACTGGGGATGTGCCCGCAACCAAGGTACATGCCCTTGACCAGAATTGAACCGGGGACCCTTCAGTCTGCAGGCTGACGCTTTATCCACTGAACCAAACCGGCTAGGGCTAAAATATTTTTTAAAAAAGAAAACCTCTATTTAATATATATTGTCAGTGATGTATTTATGTCAATATTAGAGGCAGCTGGGATGATGAGAACAAAAATTATATTTGGGGATCAGTCAAGGAGCTATGGGATGAGGACTGTATAGTAAGTCCTCACTTAACATTGTCAATGGGTTCTGTTACTTTCAGTGGAGTGACGTATAATGAACCAATTTTACCAGAGGCTAATTGATATAAACAAGAGTTAAGTTCCTATGGCATCGTATCAATGTTATAAAGAAAGACATATTTCAAGGACCTGATATTCTTCCTAGTGCTTATATGATTTTGCTCAAGGTTAAAAGCTTTAGAAAAGATGACTTTTGGAATGTTTAATGGTGGATACTGATCAAATGCACTCCAAATTTACTCTGAAAAAGGATATCAGAGTACATTCAAGGGAGTTAATGAAAGATAAGTGAAAACATGCAATATTTAAACTAAGTTGGACTCTCCCTGGGTATCCTCAAAAAGAAACCCGCCATCATCCCGGCCTTGAGAACTGCAGCTCCGTTTGAGGCTGGGGGGCAACATCGCTGGAGGGTTTTTCTTGCTTTAAGTCCCAGACATTCATGACTAGAGCTTCATTTGCCCCTGGGGAGCTCTGACTTGTTGATCTTTACTCTGCCCCTTCTCCTTTTAGCTTATGCTGCCTACTTCCTGGCAGCCTGCATCTTGGATTTCCAGAGGGCACTGGCCTTGTTCGTCCTCACCTGCTTGGTGCTCTTGGTCCTGGTTCACCGCGCTCTTAAAAGTTTGTTTGGTAAAACATTAACAAGATGTCTAAAGCCCTTTGAAAACTCCTGCCTGAAGCTTTGGATGAAATGGTGAGTTAAGAATTTCAATATCCCTGGTTGCTCAAACGTGTCCCCCTTTCTTCTTTGACAGTTCCCGAGCTGTCTCTCAGACCCTCACCTATACTTTTCAAAATCAATGCTCAGAGAGCAAATAGCAACAGGCCTCTGAGCACTGGACTTCCATCCAGTTTCTTAGAGCCTCGTGTATCAACATTGCTAGGGGGCAGGAAGGGTTAAGTTTCAGAGAAGAGTTTCCATCTATTTATTGTCAGGGTTCATAACAGAAATAAGGAAAACCATACTTTTCTGCAATGAAGTAATCAAAACAAAGAGGCTTATTTTCATTCTCAAAACCTGTGGGGGTTGAGAACCGCTAGCAGGGTTGCCTAAGACCATCAGAAAACACAGATATTTACATTTCGATTCATTAACAGTAGCAAAATTACAGTAATGAAGTAGCAACGAAAATAATTTTATGGTTAGGGTCACCACAACATGAGGAACTGTATTAAAGGGTTGCAAAATTAAAAAGTTTGAGGAACACTGCTCTAGAGAGAGTTCCTGTTTTCTGCCTATTCTCCAATGGACACACGGAGAATGGATGTTAAGAATGTTTGCAACAGCAATTATTTGGAGAAACACCAGACTACAACCTAAATTTTGGATCATTGGTTTGACACTGAGGAGACAATGCTAAAATGACACTATTCATTAGCAAGATAGATTCTAGAAGCCAGATTTAAGCGAGAAAAGTTCACAGTAAGAACAGCTCCACAATTCAACCCTTCCTTGTTATTCTTGTTGTTGTTCCTAAGGCATCTCAATGGACAAAGTACTCTTTTTGTTTTGCTTTCTTTTCATATGTGCTCTCCCTTTTAATTCTTTCTCCTGGAACTGAAATGACACCAATACTCAGACCTGAGGAAACCAGTCTGTGTATTGATCCAGCATGTTTGGTACATCAAGGGACCATAAGACCATAGGGGTTGGTTTGCGGCTTAGCCTTTACTCTTGCCCTCGGAGTGGTTGGAAATTTCCTGAAGATTCATGGGGAGGACCATGCATACTTTTATTTCTTTTTAAAATACTTTGGTTTTTCATTAGTACAAGCTTAAAGAATGAGTCTTTATATCACATCTTACTGATATGGAAGCTTGAGGAAAGGAACTCATGTGATTTGCATCCTCAGGTTGGACTCTTTCAGCTTCATTCTGTGAGTACAAGGATTGGAGAGAGAGCTGATCGCTAGGAAACTGCCAGATGAATGATTCTCAAGAGATGTCTCTGTGTCTAATCTATTGAGTTATTTCATTTACCCTTGGGGTGAACTTCTGTTTTTTAGAGGTAAGGTTAATTATTTGTTATTCATTCACTGAGTTGATGACATGGTATTGGCATTCCCTCTTTAGGGTGTTCGCTGGAGTCGCCTTGGTTGGCCTCATCCTTTGGCTAGCTCTAGACACAGCCCAAAGGCCAGAGCAGCTGATGTCCTTTGCAGGAATCTGCATGTTCATCCTCATCCTCTTTGCCTGCTCCAAACACCACAGTGCAGTGAGTTTGGGGTATTCAGGGTGGGCCAAGGGCTGTGTGTTACTGATTACAAAGTGCATGTGTCAAGTATTGATTACAAAGACATAGAACTGAGCTCTTTAGAATCTCCGGAATTAGCTTTTTTTTTTTTTTTTTTTTTTTTTTTTTTTTTTATGATTTTGCTCCTAGGACAAGTTTTAAAGTTCTCAGAGGCTGTAGACCACTTATTTTCAAATGGTAGGCTATAATCCATTAATGAGCCTTGATATCAAATTAGTGGATCTAAGCCAGTGTTAAAGAACAAAAAAAAAAAAAAGGAAAGAAAAGAGAATACAATAAAGAATCGACTTGCATTGCACATAGGAGTATTAAAGTATTGGTTATGATGCTTTTATTTGTATACTAGAGGCCCAGTAAACAAAATTTGTGCACTGGGGGGGTGGGGGGTGGAGAGGGGTCCCGCAGCCTGGCCTGTGCCCTCAGTTGGACATCCTTAGTGCTGCTGCAGAGGCAGGAGAGGCTCCCACCACCGCCCTGCGCTCACCAGCCTTGAGCCTGGCTTGTGGCTGAGTGGCACCACCCCTGTGGGAGTGTATTGATCCCCAGGAGGCAGCTCCTGCATTGAGCATCTGCCCCCTGGTGGTCAGTGCACATCAAAGCGATCAGTCATTCTGCCATTCAGTTTATTTGCATATTAGCCTTTTATTATATAGGATTATTATATAGGATATGTATGTATGCATGTGTGTCATCTAACCTGTAGACACAGTTTTAGAAACCATATGGACATATATGGCTCTTTAAATAGTATCCCACTCTGTTTCCCCCTGCTCCCTACTCCATCTTACCCCAGATTTCCTGTTAACATTCTTGGTTGGTTTCATCCAGAGTACCATGAATCCATGTTTAAAACTTCAACCAGATAATGGACAAATAGGGTTTAGAACTCACATAGGAATAATGTGAGTTCTTATTGGTCCCAGGTGTCCTGGAGGACGGTGCTGTGGGGCCTGGGTCTTCAATTTGTCTTTGGAATCTTGGTCATCAGAACTGATCCTGGATTTAATGCATTTCAATGGCTGGGAGACCAGATTCAGGTATGAGAAACTGAATGTGAGGGCTCTGCTCTTTCAGAACCCGAGAGAAAGGAGATTTGAGTGGGGAGGGGGCGACATGCAGAGATTGGACTACATCTTGTTAATGATGGTGGTGGGAGATCTGGTGGGAAAGGAAAGAGAATACTAGGGCACAACTAATCATATGAATAAAGAACTGTGAGGGATACATTCAGTAACAGAAGTAAGACCTAATCATGTCTGAGTCTGATCAAATGTTTCTCTTTGTCCTACCTGGCTTCACTCTTGTTCACTCTCTCTCTTTTCTTTCAGATTTTCCTGAGCTACACAGTGGCTGGCTCCAGTTTTGTCTTTGGGGATATGCTGGTCAAGGATGTCTTTGCTTTTCAGGTCATTATCTGTTTTGTAGGCAGGGATGAAGGTCTGTGTGGGGAGAGGTGTAAAGCAGAGGATAAAAATGTGTGCCCAAGAGATCAGCCAGTCTACATACCAATTTGACCCTAAGAAGAGGATCTGACCCCATCAGTAGAAGGAACAGCATCAATCTCCCGCCCTTTGATCATTACCATGCTGAAACTGGAATAAAATGCGAGTGGGGGAGGAAGGCTCCTTGTGGCTTGGTACTAATGGGATAATAGATATAATACATTTAAAATTTATTCCTAAACTAGCTTGTGTTAAAAAATATCCACTGAGTATCTGTACTGTGTCAGCTGCTCTTGGAAGACTGAGAGTTAATTTAGAGACCTGAAACACAGTCCATCTATGGCATACATGAGCACATTTGTACAGTAGTCCCCCTTACCTGTGAGGGCTACATTCCAAGATTCCCCCAACCCCCAGTGGATGCCTGAAACCAGGTATTACCAAACCCTATAAATATTGTTTTTCCCCCTATACAGACATACCTTTGATAAAGTTTAATTTATAAATTAGGCAATTTCACAGATAGAAGATTCATTCTTACCATAGATCTTAGCAACCTTACCATATGATTTTTTTTCTTTTCTTACTGAGAATTTTTACTTTTTCTCTTAAAGAAAGCACTTTATGAATTATCAGCATCACTACTCTTGTGCTTTGGGGCCATTAAATAAAATAAGGGTTACTTGAACACAAGCACTGAGATACTGTGACAGTGGATCTGATAACCTAGACAGCTTCTAAGTGACTAATGGGCTGGTGGCTAGTGTAAACAGTGTATACACTAGATAAAGGGATGATTCATGTCCCAGTCGGGACAGATCAGGACAGTACGAGATTCTATCATGATACTCATAGTGGTGCACAATTTAAAACCTATGAATTGTTTACTTCTTAAATTTTTCATAACGTATTTTCTGACCATGGTTGATGGTGGGTAACCACAGAAAGTGAAACCATGGATAAGGGGGGTCTTTTGTAATATCTCATTAGTAGCCCGTCATTCTCATTACAGGCCTTACCGATCATCCTTTACTTTGGATGTGTGATGTCCATTCTCTACTACCTGGGCCTTGTGCAGTGGCTAGTTCAGAAGGTGAGTCATTCTCCTACACCACTCAGGAGGGGAGCTTTCATCTTGTGATCTGTCAAGAAGCATGAACATGACACTCACTTTGGAAAATGCTCACATGTAGGATCTAGATGTTAGAACCAGTGTGAAAAGGCAAACTCAAGTATGCCTGATATCGGATGGTCAGGCCCAGGCTCTAGGTAGGCTGAGGAGCAGAGCAGGAAGAGAAAATGGGCTGGACTGCCATTTCATGCTGAATTTTAATCTATTAGTTCTGGAAGCCAAGAGTCCTGAATTCTGGTCCAGGCTCTGTAATTTGCTTTGTAGCCTTGGGCTTATCACTCCACTTCTGTAGGCTTTAGTTTCCTTACCAATAAATGGAGAAGGGAATGGGGGTTGGGGAGAGGCTTGCTAGATACTCTCCAAAATTTCCACTAATGTTAATGGTTTAGGTCTTTGTACCCCTTCAGGTTGCCTGGTTTTTACAAATTACCATGGGCACCACCGCCACAGAGACCCTAGCTGTGACAGGAAACATCTTTGTGGGCATGGTAAGTACTCTGAGGCCTTCTGATCATTTTTTTTCCTGGGGAATACATGATGTGGCAGAAAACAGGTTGAGAAAAGTATGTTTTCCTTCTGAAAAGTCAAATAAATGAGATGTATGGGCAGTTAATCACTGATGAAAGAAAACTCGGAAGTTCAAAGGAAACTCAGCTCACTGCTTTTACCCTTCATGTGTAATACAACTACTTACCTGGGAACACTTAGTTTGGACATCCTTAACCACTGATCCAACTTTCTTACACAGGAATATAGGAAAACGTCCTGGTCCAAATCTCACCGTCTTCAGTGTGCTCTATGGTTTTAGTTTCTCCCTGGGATCCTTGTTTTCCAGGGTCTCTGAGGAAGCAATAATTTGCCTTGCTCAGAGCTAACACCAAGGCTCTTCCTTATAATACACTGTTTGATACATTTATACGGAATAGGTGCTCAATATATGCTATTGACTGATTAATTCAATGTTAGGGACAATGACAATGGCTTGTCAAATTGACAAGGAGTTAGTATTGAGGTCTTTCTCTCTCAAGGCCCTTGGCTGATTAACTGTTTCTGAAATGTTTTCAGAGTACTTCTGCATGTTTCCACCTTAGCACTCCACATTTTACTGAAATAATCCATATCAGCTTAGTTTTCTGTCCTAGACTATAAGCTCCTAAGAGTAGGAGCTTTTTCTTATTTCTATTAATATCCCTGGCATCTAGTACAGCACTAGGCATATAATTGTCACTCATTAAATGATAAATAACATTACCTTAGGTTGATGCTAAATACAGTTTAGAATTGGGTCTTCATAATTTCATTACATTTTCAAACATTTCTTTTGATTCTTTCATCAATTATGGGCTTTAATAATATATTTGCAATTAATTTAACAAGTACTTTTAAAGCTACTAATATGTACTCAGGAAATACACTGTATTTCATAAGGTCATTCATTAAGTACATCAGGTCCTCAATAAATGTATGGACAAAAAGTATTCATTTAATTTTATTTCATTATAAAATTGATGAGATGCCATAAGAACTTAACTCTTGTTTATATCAATTAGTCTATGGTAAAATTGGTTTCATTATACAGCCACAGAACTTATCAACATTAAGTGAGGACTTACTGTAGCTGATTTTAGACATGGAGAAAAAAATATACCATTCCTCTTCCATAGCATTTTAGAATTTACATAAATAAGACAAACATGTATGAAAATTGATGATAAAAATACCAGCCAGGATATGATTAGGTTTTAGAGAGAGTGAGGCAGATGCTGGGAGGGCCTAAAAGCAGAGCTCCGTCCTGGAAGGGCACTCACACTAGAGGGATGTGTCCCTGGGCTGGGTGGGCACTCTGGGATGGAGAGTCACATCCTCTTGAATTGGACTCACTTCTCCTGTTCACAGACAGAGGCACCTCTGCTCATCCGTCCATACCTTGCAGACATGACACTCTCTGAAATCCATGCAGTGATGACTGGAGGGTTTGCCACCATTTCAGGCACTGTGTTGGGAGCCTTCATATCCTTTGGGGTAGGCATAACCTTTTTGATCACTCTTGGGTGAACCCACGTTTGGGTTCTGCAGACTCTGATTCCTATGTCTGGCCTTACAGATTGAAGCGTCATCCTTGATTTCTGCGTCTGTGATGGCTGCCCCATCTGCCCTTGCCTTGTCAAAGTTGGTATATCCAGAAGTGGAGGAATCTAAGTTTAAGAATAAGGAGGGGGTAAAATTGCCCCGTGGGTGAGTACAATGAGGCATATAATTTGGGAGACACTGAGATCAGGTGCAGAGTCAGGAGTAGTGCTGTGGTGGCAGAGGTTTCACGTCTCCTGGAGAAGGAATAATCTGATTTCATATCCTCTCATGTCTACCTCTACCTCTAGCTGATCATGTAGATTTTATTTGTTTAACCCTCCATCTGCCTCTGTCTTCTGCAGACCAGTATCCTCTGGCCTAGGTGTCAGTGCAATTTCATGGCAATTAAATCTGATACTGCTTCAGTATAATTTCCACCACAAGGGTCACTAAGGAACCCCGTCACCTCTTAAGCTGGTCTTGCACCTTCCTCCTGTACTCCTGCACCACAGGAAAAGTGGGATTTCTCTTCTGTGAGAGGCTGAGACTAATCCAGATACCATATTCTTCTCCTATGCCCAATAACCACAGGAAGGAGACAAATATCCTGGAAGCTGCCAGCAATGGAGCCATAGATGCCATAGGCCTTGCTACTAATGTAGCAGCCAACCTGATTGCCTTTCTGGCCGTGTTGGCTTTCATCAATGCTGCCCTTTCCTGGCTAGGGGAATTGGTAGACATACAGGGGCTCACTTTCCAGGTAAAGAGTTACATTTGTTGTGCTGTCCCTCTAGGTTGTATTTAAGTGGTCCTTGAACTGTGAGTGCTCTCCTGACCCACAGTGAGCTAAAAGAGAGCATGGATAGAAGGGTGGAGGAGACTACGTTAAGGCTCCAGAGAAAGTCCTTGGGTCCTGACCTGTGTTACTTGTTCTTTCTTTTCACCCAGGTGATTTGCTCCTATATCCTAAGGCCTATGGTTTTCATGATGGGTGTAGAGTGGGCAGATTGTCCAATGGTGGCTGAGATGGTGGGGATCAAGTTCTTCACAAATGAGTTTGTGGCCTATCAGCAACTGTCTCAATACAAGAACAAACGTCTCTCTGGAATAGAAGAGTGGATTGGGGGCGAGAAACAATGGATTTCTGTAGGTGGCAATTCAGAAGAGCATAAATCATTTGTGGGCAGACAGAAAGTGTTATACAAACTTGTTTCACACCCATGGATCCCTTTCCCGTGTCCAGGCCTAAACCACAAAGCAAGCATAACAATATGCTTAGCTCCAGTCCCCTGAGGTCTGTGTGCTATTCCTCCCCTGCACTCTGACCCAACTTCTTTCTATAATGTAATTTACAGTTGGGGAAGTTCAGGGTGGACACTATTTTTGATGGTCTAAGGTCCCCTTCTTCATGTATAAGTTTAAATGCTATAAATTGATCTCCTTTTCTCTCTCCCTCTATCTCAAGCATCCTCATTCTTAGGCCTTCTCCATACTCATAGACTTGAACAATAAGAGTGCTGGACAAAGAGGCCCATTGTGGTTGCCATAACATTATTCCTGTAATAAATCAGGAAATGATTATTTTCTGAGCATCTTTTCCATATTCTTTAGGGTAATGTGGAAAAGATTGTGGGTTCTATGATCTTTGGAACTTCTATCATGATTATATGACTACACATATGGGACTGAATTTATTTACTTATTTACATGTGTTTTTCCTAGGTGAGAGCTGAAACCATTACAACATTTTCACTCTGTGGATTTGCCAATCTTAGTTCCATAGGAATCACACTGGGAGGCCTGAGTGAGTTATTTCATTTTCCCAGCTTCTGTAGTAGGCAGTCTGGTGCTTCAGTACAAGTTGAGACCAGATAGAGAAGCTGGTATGAAATGGGCCCTGATTGGCACAGATAATTTGGAGTTAAGGTAACCATGTGCCTGGCTATGCATGGAGCCCAGGCTAGATTTACAATCTCAATTTCTGTTACTCTTTTTCCTTTCAATTGGAGGCTCAAATGACTTATTTTACTTTTATTTTCCCTTTGAGGAAGATTATCATGATATTACTTTTATTTTGCCATTAAATGGGTATTGTGCATATATACCCATTGTTTTTTATTCAGTACCAAAGGTACTTTCTGAAATTAGGCTGCTCACCAGTTGTCTTCATAGAAGTACGAGTTGCACAAGGAATCAAAAGACAAATAAAACCATCAAACACATAGGGCAGATAGACAGTAAGAACCACTGGTGTTAAGTGTGGGATTAAAAGCTATAAATCACTAGGTGGGGGAGGAGTAACTATTTAAAGCAGACACAGATACATTTAGATTGTGGGTGATGGTTGGATGAAAAAGTATGAGAAAAGTGGAGTTATCTTTGAGGTCAGGGATAGCAAATTCCAAGAGTTTGGAAGATCCAAGTTAGAAATAAAGTGTAAGAAGAAATACAGCTAAGTGTGTCCATTTAGAATCATTAGGAATCATTAAATTGATTTATTTGGCTGCTGGTTGAACAATTTAAAGGTGAAACAATTTCCTTTTGGTTTATTTTCCCCCTTTGTTAAATGCTTGTCTGTGCTGTTCTAATTCTGATGCCCGATTACTGTCTGATTGTGAGACTGCTATCTAGCAGTGGGATGTGCATCATGTGACTGAGGTTTAAGCAAATGTGGCCGTCCTTATCCCTCTGGCTCAAAACAGTCCATCAGATTCTGGTCCAACTAGTGAACACTAGGCATCTGTGCCTTTCTGGAGCAAACTGGAGCTGTCCTTGATCCAGATGCATCTTGGGAATGTTCATGGAACCACTGAAGTTAGGGTCAGACACACATTCCTTGACTGGAAAATGTTTGAGTTAGTGAACCCTCAGGACTAATGTATATACACACTTCTTAGGGCACTGCTGGCCAGCCCCTGGTGGTTAGTAGTAAAAAAAAGCTATTCATCTCCTGTGTTTTGTTCTTCTGCATTCTTTAATTGGGGCTCATGGGAAATACCGGATTGGCTGGTGAGGAAGAAATCAAATTATTTTGTTTTGTCTGCAGCATCAATTGTACCCCACCGGAAGAGTGACTTGTCCAAGATTGTAGTCCGTGCCCTCTTCACAGGGGCCTGTGCATCCCTTATTAGTGCCTGTGTGGCAGGTATGTACCTCAGCTTAGCCTCTTGGTAGAAATCACATACCTAGATATTGATAAGATTTCTCTCAGAATACTGATTTAACCATCCACCTCACAGATGCATAGAAAAGGCCCCTAATCTATAATGTTCTCCAATTTACACCCAAATTATTGAGAGCTTTCAGGAACATGTGTAAAAATCTTCCCCTTACTATCTCTGTCTCCTTTATCCAGGAATCCTCTATGTTCCTAGGGGAGCTGAAACTGACTGTGTCTCCTTCCTAAACACAAGTTTCACCAATAGAACCTATGAGGCTTATGTGTGCTGCAGAGAGCTCTTCCAGAGGTGAGTGAGCATCAGGATCCCAGCTTCTTCCTCTTACATGCTATCCTCAACTCAGGAATCTTCTGGGAGAAATAGGGTCTTGAGAGTAATCATGTGGATCCTGAATAGAGTATTTAAGAAGGAAGATGGGTATTTGTGGTGGTCTAGATCTGTGCTCTTTTCTCTTATTGCCTCTAGTACGTATTATCTCTAGTGTGGACAAGTGACAGATTTTACCGATATTGGTGGGATACTGAGAAGTGGAGGGGCAAGGGAAGAAGAAAGGAAGTGTGGTTTCCCTGTTGTGACCAGAATGTTGTAGGTGAAGGCTTGTCAATGGTCCTAGGTGGCTAAGAAATTATGGGCTTCTTCAGACAGAAATGATGACTGAAAGAGGATCAAGTTGAATTGGTCATGATGCATTCAGATAAAATGAATTTGTTTACCAATTTCTAGGACATTATAATAGTTTTCTGTTTTCTCATGTAAGGAGCTGGTAAACAAGTAAAAAAACTGAACAATTTGAAAAATCAGTTATTCTTCTTAGATTCATAAGAGAGGTGAGGACACACAACAAACAACTGCCCCCAAGATTGGAGAGACAGGTGAATACAGGTAGTCACAGTTATTGGAGCAGAGACTCATGAGTGGAAAGTGCTGCAGAAACCCATGCAGGGGTAGGAAAACCTGAAACTGTAATTGCTGGAGGCATAGTGAGGACAAGTCTGAATGTTAAAAACTTGGGCGCAGGTGGGGGTGACAGTTATAGAAGGCACCCCCACACTTTTGTGAGTTTTACCTCCAGGAAATAGACCAGGTTCTCACAGTAAATAAAAAAGAAACAGAGTTGAAGTTCTGGTGTACTTCAAAATGGCACCCTTTCCCCCTCCCTGGGTGAGGAGGAAAAGGAACCATTTAAAAACATACCAGAGACTCTGTTTTTGTTGTTGTTGACACATGTTTTTATTTATTTTGGGTGAATACCAGGAGTAGAATTGCTGGGTCCTAGAGTAGATACATGTATGATGAAAAATATGCTATTGAGAAGTTGGTCTGTAGAACAGTAGAACTGTATGGTCAAATGCAATCACTTTATCAGGTGCTCCATTTGAGCCTTAGTTTTCTATGAGTTATTTTCTTTAAACAATTTTTTATTTTTCGATTACAGTTAACATGCAAAATTATATTACTTTCAGTTGTACAATCCACTGATTAGACATTATGTAACTTACTAAGTGATCATTCTGATAAATCTCATAGCCATCGGGAACCATACATAGTTATTATATTATTGTCTATATTCCCTATGCTGTTCTTTACACTCTTGTGACTATTCTTAAAATTACCAATTTTTACTTCTGAATCCCTTTACCTTTTTCACCCATTCTCTCAACCCCTGTCCGATCTGTCAAAATGCTCTCTGTATCTATGTCTGCTTTTTAAAAAAATATATGTATTTTTTAAAATTGATTTCAGAGAGAGGAAGGGAAAGGGAGAGATAGAAACATCAATGATAAGAATCATTGATCAGCTGCCTCCTGCACGCCCCCTACTGGGGATCAAGCCTGAAACCTGGGCATGTGCCCTGACAGGGAATTGAACCAGCAACCTCCTGGTGCATAGGATGATGCTCAACCAACTGAGCCACACTGGGCAGGCTGTTGGGTTTTTTTATTTAATCTTCACCAAGGATATGTTTTTTAAAATTGATTTTACAGAGAGAAACATCCATGTGAGAGAGAAACATCAATTGGTTGGCTCCCATATGTGCTCTGACAGGGATTGAACCCATAATCTGGGTATAAGCCATGACCTGGAATTGAATCCGCCACCTTTCAGTGTACAGGATGATGCTCCAACCAACTGACAAGAAAGGAATAGAAAAAATATTTGAAATAATAATGACTGAGAATTTTCCCAAATTAATGTCAGACACCAAGCCAAAGATCCAGGAACCTCAGAGAACACAAAGCAGGATAAATGCCAAAAAAAACTACACCTAGGTATATTTTCAAACTACAGAAGATCAAAGATAAAAAAACATACTAAAAGAAGCCAGGAGGGGGAAAAAGGGAGCATATATAAGCTAAAAGAACTAGTTATAGGATACACAGAAAGAAAAATTTGAGGAACTAGAATATTTAGTTCTGCCAAAATAAAAGATGTGTACAGTAGTGATATATGGGTGAGTGAAGAGAGTTCTGAAGACAATGAAGAGAGTTCTGGGAGATGAGGCTAAAATACCTTAAAAGGCCTTGTATGAAATGCTAAGGTTATAGATCTTGACTTACAGAATTCTGAACATTGGCATGACAAGATTTTTTAAAAGATAATTATTATAACCAATAAACACATTGCTATAATAGTCTAAGTGACTAAATGGTGACAGCTGATACTAAGTGGTTATGGGGATGAGAATGCACTAGACCGAGGAGAATTAATGGGATTGGTCATCGCTAGATAGGAGGGAAGGATGGAGTAGGGAAGGGAAAGGAGCCTCAAGTGATTGTCGTCTTTGTAGCTTGCGAAAGTGGGTCTAAAAGGGATGACACTAGTTCACTGAGAGAACTAGTTTCAGGAATGAGAATAAAGGGGAAAGATTATGGTTTAGCTTAATTCAGTTGGATATGTTGACTTGGAGGTACCTGTGGGACCCTGTGACACTACTTGCAAGTCATTTGGGGTCTGGGGTTCAGGAGAGAAATTCGAGTGGGAGATATATTTGGAAGTTATAACTAAATAGTTGATCTGTTCACTATTTATGTAGATGTTTGGGTGCTGGCTGCTTAACAATTTACTATGCTGAGTAAACAGATGTTACCCTCTTGTGTTTGGAGGTTATCATCAGAGTAGGCAACCAACAATCTTTGAAAAATAATCCCTTTATTGTATGTACTATTAAAGATGAATTATAAACAGGATAGTGACATTGTTTGATTCCTATGTTCTCATGGCAGTCCAGTGGATTTCATTGTAAGCACAATCTAAAGTAAATGAATAAAGTGAAAACTGCTAATTTTTGTTTAACAATGAGTTGTCTTTCCATTGAACTTCACTGAAAAATTAACAGAATACTCTTTCCTGCTCATTTCTGCCTCCAAAGCTGCAATGGACTTTTTGTCTATAGACATTTACTTAGTGTCATTAGCATCTAGATTATAAAAGAGATCATGTTTTTGTCCAATTTGTTTATACTAAATAAGTTTTGAGTGACTCCAGACCAAGATGGCGATAGAGGAGGCTCCTGAATTTCCCTCCTCCAAGCTACACTGAATGTACAGCTTTATAGTAACTCCCTTTGAGAGAACCAGAAACTAGCTGAGTAACTCCTACACATTGGGAAACTGAGAAAATACCCACATTGAATTGGGCAGGAAAGGCTAAGACACAGTCTTGCCATAAACCCCACCCCTGGCATAGAACCATACAACTGAGGGAACTCCCAACTCAACTTCTCCCAGAGGAGGGAAGGGTTTGGACTGCACATCTAGGGCACCAACTTTTAAGGCTCCCACCTGAGGAGCAGGTACCCCAAACACTTAGCTCTGAAATAATATAGGGCTTGGGTTTCTGAGTCTCCCAGAACTATAGCAAACCAAGAGCAGTTCTTAACATGTGGTGAGCATTCATTGTAGCTATTCTCCAAGGCTCAGTGCAGAGGGAACAGGCAAAATTGCTCATCTCCCAGGGAAGGGCTCGACAGCAGACTTTCTAAATTGCTGCCTGGACTGTTGCTTCTAATAAGCATGCAACTAAGTGCTCCCTGCAATTCTCCCTAGAACCCAAACAAGCCTATGGGCACTTCCCTGACCTTTTCCCTCAGGCTCGCTTCAATGATAAAACCAGGTCATCAGTATTTCTCTGGAAAGAGTTTTACACACTTATGGTGCCACAGTTTTCGTAGTGCTGCCCAGGGGACAAGCCCCCAGATCACCTGGCTCTGATAACCAATGTGGCCTGCATTTACGAGTCCCCTGTGTCTAGCTTCTAATTAGCATGTATCTATGGGATGACTTTGATCCTCCTTGGAGCCCACTTTCTCCCTCCAACAATAAAACCAATTTTCCAGTATCTCCCTGGAAGGAGCATGTACACACATCTAATGCCCCAAATTTTATGGCTGCCACTTAAGGGATAGGCCCCCAAATCACCTATCTCTGGTAGTAAACTGGGCTTGCACTGGAAATCAATTTCCAGTGGGAAATCTAGCCAAAAAAGATGAAGTTTTTAAATGAGCACAGGAACAACCCCCAATAGCTATACACCCAGGTTCATTCAGCACAGAGGGAGCAGGCACAAATGCCCATCTCCCAGTTTCTCCCTGAAAAGAATCTGACTGCATACTTTCCCAGCCGGTATCTAAAGATCCAGCTTCTAATTAGCCTGCATTCAGGTACTGACTGCAAACCGCCCCTTCCGGACACTAACGAGAGCTACACAGAGACACATAATTAAATTGTTAAAAGTTAAAAACAAAGAGAGAATTTAAAACCAGCAAAAGAAAAATAACTAATTATGTGCAAGGGAATTCTCATAAGAATATTTGCATATTTTTCACTAGCAACCTTGTAGTTCAGAAGGGAGTGGGATAATATATTCAAAAGAAAAAACTGCCAACCAAGAATAATTTATCAGGCAGAGTTATCTTTCAGAAGTGGAGAAATAGTGTTTTCCAGACAAGCAAAAGCTGATGGAGTTCATTACCACTAGACCAGCCTTACAAGAAACAGATAGCAATACCATCTTCCTAAATTTATTAAGACTTGTTTTGTTGCCTTGCATCTGACCTATCAGATAATTTTCATGTGTGCTTGAGAAGAATGTACCAGTATATTCTGGTGTTGGATGGATTGTTCTGTAAATGTATGGTATTCTATCTGGTATATCATATAATTTAAGTCCAATGTTTCATTGTTGATTTTCTGTCTGTATGATCTATCCATTACTAAATGGGAATATTAAAATCCCCTACTTGCATGAAGATTCCCAAATAAATTAAAAATAGAACTACCACATGATCCAGCAATCTCACTTCTGGGTATATATCCAAAGAAAATGAAATCACTATCTGTATTCCCATGTTCATTGCAGCATTATTCATAGTAGCCATGGTATGAAAACAACCTCTGTGTCCACTGACAGATGAATGGATACAGAAAATGTATCCTTATAAAAGAAGGAAATCCTGGTATTTGTAACAACATTAAGCAAAGTGAAATAAGATTGACAAAGACAAATACTGCATGGTATCACTTATATGTAGAATAAAAAAAAAAACCTCATAGAAACAGAGTAGAGTGGTGGTTGCCTGGGACTGGGAGGGGGGCGTATGTAGGGGTGTGTGTGGAAATGGATGCTTATATACAGGTCTTATCTTGGGCATGAATGAGAAATATACTTAATTCTGTCCTATTTAATTGGTCCTTGCAACAAGTTGCTTGGTAGAACTTATTGATATGTCTTGTTGAATTTTCTTAAAAATCTGACCCACTATGTATCTCTCTGGCTTTTCATTTCAGTACTTCTCTGAATGGCACCAGCGCTCCTTCTTTTTCCGGCCCATGGGAAAATAAAGAGTTCAGTGCCACAGCCCTTGCTAACTGCTGTGAATTCTACACCAATGCGGTGTGTGCCTAAGGCTGGTCCATTTTCATAACAGTCTCAATCTTGACAGATTTTGATGGTAAAGGTATTTATGTACTCAAGAGTTCCCACTCTACAACTAACTCACCATGATCTTTAACAATACATGTAAAAAAATAATTTGGTTCACTGTATGCCAGTAATGAAAATCAGCATTTGTCTTTCCATTATTTGGCTGAACCAAATAGGAAATTCTTTATGGGCTCTGTCTGAGTTTATACGTGAAATAATAAATATTACCATATCAAAAATATCTTGCAAATCTTCCTTCTAGTTGCCACCTTAAAAATTCTGTGATACAGTCTGCTATAAATGTGATTTAGTATGTAATGCACACTGTGGTGAAAAGCTGTATTTCTTGGAGTTCTGTGGATGCGATAGATTTATCTAAAGATATATATGAAAGTTACATGAATATACAAATATTAAAACAGTGATTTTTTTCTGGTTATCACACATATAACCCCCTTAACATAACATAGTAAACAAAAAGTATTTCTTGTCTGCAAACTTGAAAGGAATGTCCATTTCTTAAAGGCCCTTACTTTGTTTTAGTATTCTGCTTTAGTATCCTATTTGTTTCAAGTTTACAGGGAATCCTTTAAAACAGTGATTTTCAGAGGGAAGGGTGTCAGTTTTGCCTCCCAGGGGCTATCTGGCAATGTCTGGAGACATTATTACTTCTCACAAATGGGGGGAGAAAGGAGGATGCTGCTGACATCTACTGGGTACAGACCAGGATTACTACTAAGCATCCTACAATGCACAGGTTTCTCTGGCCCCAAATTTTAACACTCTGATTTAAAATGTCTAATATATTCCTTATATCTAATATTATTTATAGTATTAATATTATAGTATTAAGGAAGAGTTTCAAAAGAATGTAAAGTTTCTCAAAAGTTAAACATGGAATTACCTCATGTCCCTACAATACCACTCCTAGGCAAAGATGCAAAAGAACTGAAAATAGGTATTCAAACAAGTATATATATATGTACATTTCACAGTAGCATTATTCATAATAGTCAAAAGATGGAAACAGTCCAACTGTCCATCAATGGCTGAAAGGATAAACAAATTGTGTTATGTACATATGATGGAATTTTATTCAGCCATAAAAAGCCTGAAGTACCGATATATGCTACTTACAAAGAGGAACCTAGAAACATTATACTAAGTCAAAGAAGCCAGACACAAAGACTTGTTATTATATGATTCTATTTTGTATGATTCCATTTATATGCAAATTCAGAACAGATAAGTCCATAGAGACAATATAGATTGGTGGTGCCAGGGGCTGGGAGGAGCGGGGAATTGGGAGCAACCACTTCATGAGTATGTGGTTTTACTTCAGGGTAATGGGAATGTTTTGGAATTAGTAGAGATGGTGGTTACACAGTATGAATGTACTAAATGTCATTGACTTGTTCATTTTAAAAAGGTTAGTTTTATGTTATGTAAATTTCACCTCAATAAATTATATTTATATGTCTAAAAATTGATGTAGATACTTGTATGTTCTTGTAACTAAATCTACCTTCTTCCACTTCACAGTTTTCTGAGCTCAGAACCTCTTGGTCTTCTTTCCAGTCTCCATTCCAAGCTCCTCTCTCCTATTTCCCAAAGTTGACCTAAAAGAAAACGAAGCCTCAATAAACTGCTTCTTGACCTGCACACTGATTTTCACCCTAGCCTGGTTTCTTTCTGCGAGGCAGCAGAACGCAGTGCTTGGTGGTACTGGACACTCGGCCAGATTACTTGGGTTCTAATTCAGGCTCTGCCACTAAATCAACTAAATGAATGTACATTGGGTGAACTCGGGCAGATTCCTTAACTTCTCTGTGTCGTGGCTCCTCATCAATAATATGGGGATAAATGGACCTACCTTATAGGCAAAGGTTGTGAGGTTGACTGCTCACCCTAGGTTCAATGTAAGGGTTAGCTGCTACTAATCATTACTATTTAAGGAACTTAGTTCACGACTATCAATTTGAGTTTTGTATGCAATTTAGTTCACACAAGGAAGCGTGTAGCACGGAGGGGAGGGAACTCATTATCTACTCTCAGGGGAAAGGGCGGGCTTTCTTATTCTCAGTTTCCTAGTTGAAGCAAATCTGGTTTAAACTCCCGCACTTAGAGGGAGGAGCTGTACAGCAGGGAAGCATGGCAATCATTAACACCTGCAGAAGAGTCTCAACGGCCAGAGAAGCGAACAGGAAAACCCGGCACTGAATGTGATCTCAGCAAACTCAACGACAACTTCCCTAGTTGAGCACCAAGGTGACTTGGGCAGAAATGGGCTGGGCAGCCGGGGTTGGGTGCAGGCGCGGGAGGCGCGCAGCAGGGATCAATGACTCTCGGACTCATCCCGGGGGGCAGGGCAAAGAGGCACACTCCCTGGTCTAGGAAGCGCATGCGCTTGGCTTCCACAAACAAGCGCTCCTAGGGTCCCTGGTGTAGGAGACGCAGGCAGAGAGAAGAGAGGAAACTGGGGAAGAGAGTGGGGAAGAGAAAAGATAACGAGGACCAAGAAAAATGGGAGTTTTGAAAGGAGGCTGTGGCCGTAATAGTGTGGAAAGGGGACCATGTGATGAGGACTGAATCACGTGGGTTAAGTCTATTCTCTGAAACACTACCTATAACGTCCCTCTTGTGCATATTGTTCCACAGCCTGCCCTTTTGTTTAAGGTGTGTGGACGTCTTCCTAGGCCAGTACATATAGATGCACCTCATTCATTCTATTGGCTACATGGTATCCCATGTAAGGAGGTACCTACCTTATCCTTTCCCTATTAATGGACATTTCTATCAATTTATATTTGGCCAATTATTTCTAGAGGCCTGAGGTACACAAATTTTGTGTTTGACTCCCACTTCTGACTTAGCTTTAGATGCCCGATCTATTCTTGGTGGAAGTTCTTGCCTAAGCTATTGGTTGTCATGCCAGGTTAACACCCCTGTGAGAATAATTGACTTTTAAGACAGAAATAAAAAGATTAGGAACCCAAAGATCTGGATTCAAAGTCTTGGCCCGAGTTCCTTTGAAGCCACTTGAAAATTCTTAATCTCTCTGAAGTTCAATATCCACTTTGGAATAATGAAGGTGATGATAGTTATATCTACCTTACAAGTTGCTGGAAAATTTGAATGTACATGAAAAAAACCACATTGTGGAAATGGTAAGGTCTCCAAAGATATTCTTTTCACAAGTAGTTAAAGTGTAAGGACCTCAGAGAGTCGGCCCCTTTATACATGAACTTTCGCTTGGTACTTACCACACTTTTGTCATTGCTTACTTATTGAGATTTACATGTTTGCTTTCTTCCCCCATTTAATCCATACAATAACCCTTTGAGGAAGGTACTATTACTATCCCAGTTTTCCAGGTGAGGAAATATAGGCTTAGAGAGATTATAAATTGCTCCCTAGAGTCACATAGTAAGTGACAGAGCTGGGATTTGAGCCCAGAATCTGATTCCAGAGGCCTTGCTCATAACCACTATGTCTATTCTCAGAGGACCTCAGGCTTCCCTGCCTACATCTGCTTGCTCTGATCCAGTGCCTCAAGGCCCACTGATTTAATCCAAGTGGTCTCATCAGCTTCTAACATATTTACACTTTCTGAAGTACCTGTGTGCCAGTCATGTCCTGCTGTGTGGCATCTTGTATTTTTGTTTTATTTTGCTGTTTGTCTTATTGTTGTCTTTTATTGAAGCAAGTATAAAAATAGTTGTTATAAAATTTGAAAATTCCCTCAAAGACAGAAATGTCTTTATTCAACAAGTTACTTTTATCAGCCCTGAATATGGAGCTCCAGGAGGAAAGAGACCAAGTCTGTTTGCTGCCAAAGCCCAGGAGCTAGCACTGCCTAGCCTAAATCCTATTTAATAAAAGAGTAATATGCAAATTGACCATCACTCCAACACACAAGATGGCTGCCCCCATGTGGACACAAGATGGCCGCCACAAGATGGCCAGCAGGGGAGGGCAGTTAGGGTTGACCAGGCATGCAGGGGAGGGCAGTTAGGGGCAAACAGGCTGCCAGGGGAGCAGTTAGACATCAATCAGGCTGGCAGGGGAGTGGTTAGGGGGTGATCAGGCTGGCAGGCAGAAGTGGTTAGGGGCAATCAGGCAGGCAGGCAGGCGAGCAGTTGGGAGCCAGCAGTCCTAGATTGTGAGAGGGATGTCCCACTGCCCATTTCGGATCGGGCCTAAGGGGTCCCAGGTTGGAGAGGGTGCAGGCTGGGCTGAGGGACACACACCCCCCATGCACAAATTTTGTGTACCAGGCCTCTAGTAAATAAATGAATGAATAATAAATAAATGAAATGTTTATTATTGGTTGAGGACTAAAAAAGATGAAGCTCCAAGGTTTGGTCCTACACCTGGGGCAAAACAAACGTAGAGAAAATGTCTGCCAAGTGAAAGCACATACATAAAGCACGTATAATGCCTGATATAAAGTAAGCATTTAGTCAGTGTTTGTTATTATTGCTACATAAGTAATAGGGATGGGGTGGTGCTTATAAGTAGCAGGTAGAAAATAGGAAGGCAAAAGAAAGAAAAAATGGAGCAAAATGATGCTGAACTATGGCTGCTTGTGAAGAGATGGCCAGTGAGGACTTCTCAAAGGCAGAAATGGGCAAAGGGCATTTAAGAACAGGGATACTTAATATTTACCCTACTGTAACTCCACTAGTTTTGCCCTCAAATCTTCAGTAAAATTCTGCTCTACAGATGATGTAGTGCCAGTATATTTTGAAGAACTCAAGAAACTAGGTGTTGTCCAATGTAGATGGTGTGTTGTAAATGGATCAATCAGCAGAGATAAAGCAGTCAGCAGGAGTAAAAATAGAGTCATAAATTATAAGGCAAGATGTAAGGTGTCCAAGAAACCTCAGAAATATTGGGGACAATATTGTGTTTTTTCTCATTTGATTTAGGGTGGGGGTTCAAGACCATATCCATTAAATCTTAAAGGATGAGGGATTCTCCAGTAGGCTAAAGGACTTTGGGACATCAAAGACAGCTAAACCTTGAATTACACTTCTGTGGTTATTCTAAATAGGTTGTGTTTATGATATGGCCTCCCAACTGGATTGCACATTTTTGCAACTAGAAACAATGAAAAATTAGTTGAAGTTGCATGGCATTTTTCTATGTATGAATGTCTTCTTTACATTAATTCATTGGAACTAACAAATTTTTAGTAGTTTTTGGTCTCTCCCCTCCCCCAATGTCCACAAATAGTTTTATTGGTGCCCCACCATGCCCACTCATTTACCTACTATCTGTGACTGCTTCGGGCATAGTGAAGTTGCTGCAATAGAGACTATGCAAAGCTGCAAGCATTTACTATCTGACCCTTTATAGGAATGTGGAGAGCGACTACAGTGTTTGGACAGGTTCAAGCCTCGAACTAATGAGAGGGCATGATCCTCTCATGGCAAAGCCATGTGCGAGTTCCAGCTTGGAGGGCAAAGCCCTCCCAGAACGAGTATAGCCAAAGGCTACAGTTGTAAGCTTTACCTTATGGTCCAAACCTGTGGTCCCAGGTGGCTAAGTGATATAGGCTGTGGGAGGTGCAGCAAGTGCTGCCAAAATAAAGCTTGATAGAGTTCAGGTGCATGTAATTGAGTAAATTAGAAACCCTTGAGAACATTGTAAACATCTTGACCATGCCCTTACTTTGCCTCATGGAATCTGGCTATAAAATAAAGACTCGGCTTGCAGGCTGTGGCACTGTGTCTCCATCCGAGAACAGTGTCCTATCTAGCCCCAGCTTTATTCTCTTGTCTGTCTTCTTTAATCCTTCACTGCCCCTGCCCCCCTCAGGTTCACCCCTGGCCATGCTGAGCGAAGCTCATAGGAAACTCTGTCACAGAGGATGAGGCCCTGGATACTAAAATGATGTATATATAATGCCTGATATAAAGTAAGCATTTATATATAAATGTGGCCACTGTCTGGACCTCATTCTAGCCATCTCTTTCTTCTGGCTCCTCACACCTGCCTCTTTCCTTTGGCTATAAGCTCCCAACTATTCTGACTGTCCCACACCACATCCAGGAGAGTTTGTCTCCTTTGGTTTTAACAGAACTTTTTGTGGTAGGTATGATGAAATCACTCCTCCTGCCCTCCATTTTAATGACAAGGAAATTCAGGTGGAGAGAGGTGTATTTGCCTTTGGTTACAGAGATAACAAGGACATAAGCCAGGATATGTGAAAAGGACAGGGCTTAATAAGGCTTTCTATTATCTGGGTGAAATCTAGTTTTCCAATCTCTATCTTAACCACTGTCTCATGCCACCCACCCATGTATGTAATTACCACACAGAACTACTGGCTTTCCCTAAGAAATTGAAAAGGTACCTAACCTCTTGGAGCCTTTATTCTCACAGTTATTGAAATTAAGATAATAATGGTTTCATTGAAGGGTAGTAGAGATTAAATGTCTTAATGTTAAAGCACTTGGAACATAGAGATGTTTAAGTGATGTTCTCTTCTCTCCTTGGTTCCCTGGCTTTCTTTCTTTTGCATATATCCCAATTTAAAGTCCAATACTTTCTGCATAACTCTACCACATATTTCTTATATTTCTTTGCAACTTCGATGACACCTGGCTCCATGTTGCTGAACATGTCCCACTCCTCTTCTGGGACCACAGGTAGTCTCAGAAGGGTGGGGCTACAGGCTGGATTAGGTCTGGTTGGTAGTTGTTGGGTGTAGCCTGAGGCATTTAGACAGGTGCCCATGCCATGTTTAAGGTACAAGTCCAAAGATCAGAACTGACAGAGCCAAATCTGTACTCATGTAATTGGGGGTGATGTAGATCTGGGAAGAGGGGCAATTAGGTCATCAAATGGTTTTAATGCAAAGATGAGACTCATATGATAAATATTTGTCATCGACAAGAAAAGCATGATTTAGAAAATTTATTAGAAACCACCCATGTTACAGCTTACATTTTTCATTAGACTGAATAAGTTCTACTAGTTTTATTTTTTAAAACTTAACTCTTGCTTCCAGAAAAGCAAAAGGTATATATTTCAAAGCCCCAAATTCACTTTTTTCAGTCTCAAGGCTCATGTCTATTACATTTATCAGTACATAGATTTACCCTGACTGTAAAAATCCTCTCTATATATTTTAAGCAGGAATCAAAACAGAATATTGAAGCCATTTTTATCATACAGAACAGCAATTTCTTGGCTGAAATCATATTTCCACTTGTCAAGAGCTGTTTTACCCTCGAGGGAAGTAAACATTATGTCTATAGCACTGAATGCCTCACAGAAAAAAATGGAGAAGGGAGCCCTCTTTTCTATGGTGACAAGACTAAGATTTGAATTATTCATTAAACGAAGGATATTTATTTATGATTAACCTAGCTCAGAGGATGATGTAGCACATTTCCCAAGGAAAATATTAGCCTTCAGGTATTTGACATTTGAGAGTTCCTGTATTCATGGTTTCAGAAGCAAATCTACGACTCTGTGAATAGGAAAATGATCCCTCAGCTACATAGCTATAATTTATAGAACAAAAAACAATGTCAGTTCATTTTCTTAGTGGATATCAGAGACAAGTCAAATGTTTAAAAGAATATTTTAAGGTGGCTATACATGGAAGGCATTATTACTAGTCATATTTCTGTAAAGGCAAAATACTCAGCTTCATTGCATAGCTGTGTGCAACCACTGCGAATTTGTTGCAAAACCTGGATGCCTCATCCCCGCTCCCACTCCCGTTGCTTTGGATGGACCACAGCCCATGGCATTGTTGAACCACTGAGATGTGTCTGGCTGTGTATCAGAGTGCTGACTGAATCTAGTGGTGTTTAACAAAGGCTCAGAAGGGATGGAGAAAATGCTCCTAACAGCCATGTCACATAATAATCACACACAAAAATTTCACTTAATTACTATTGCTAATAATAGCTAATATTTGCTAAGTACTTACTAAATGCCAGGCACTGGCTACTACTTGACTGAGTCCTCACAAAAACTCTATGAAGTATCCTTTAGTCATAAAGCCACAGCGTCTGTTGCAATCTGGCCCCCACAAACTGAGGGGCCCCCACATGCAGTACTGACTAGGCAGAAGGACTGAAGCACTTGAAAATTGGCTAGAATGGAATACAAGGCTCTAGCTTCCCAAGAAGCTATCTGGAGGGACTAGGTCATATAATCTATAAGTGTGGTGAATTAATATCCAGGGTGGGATAAAACTTAACCAATGAGAGACAGAGACAGAAAGAAGTCAACATTGCTCACTCCTCCTCCTGTGTGATAGATGGTTCTGAGAGGCAGTAGCTTCGTAAGTTCTTTCTGGAGATGTCCTGGAAGTTCAAGCAGTCATCTTTGTTTGTAATGAAGCTATGGCCATCTGGGTAACACATCTCTTATGTTTTTTTCACTTTTTTCCTGCCTCACTTTCTTTTTCTCTCATACTTTCTTTCCTGGAATTTCACACATCAATAAAGCAATAATACATAATCTTTTGCTTGCAGTTTTGTTTTCTTGGATCCTCAGTTAAAATGATGGTCCCAGGAGTGGACTTTAAGAGTAGACCCTCAGAATAGGATTGTGGAGTTGAATAGCCCACAAAACTGAAGGCAGAAGCATGGTTTTCCTCATGGTAAGTAGATGACACATAATCCCTGCTCCGCAGTGGCATCACAGTTACTAAAGCTTTCATGTACAGTTAACTGGGATGAGGTGCAGGTGGGAGATAAGGCATTGGGATACCGACTAGATGCTGTATTTGATTGGTCTGGGAAAATCCTATCTAATAAAGACAGAATATGCAAATTGACCATAACTCTGAGACAAAGATGGCGGTGCCCACAGCCAATAAGGAGGGAATATACAAATTGATGTGACAAGGCGAGAGCTGGAAGGCAGCTCTGGCCAGACCAAAGGTGGAAAGGCAGCTCTGGGCCGGAGTGAAGGCAGAAAGGTGGCTCCAGCCGGAGCGAAGGCGGTGCCAGCAGCCAGGGGAAGGAAGGCCTAATCTTGCACAAATCTTTGTGCATCGGGCCTCTAGTGATAATAATAAAATTGGAGAATAGACTATTTGCTATTGATAGCATTGTAAGCCTTACAAAAGGAAAACAATAGCAGCCAATTGCCAATTTAGAAACACTATGAAAGCCATAGGACTATGAAAGCCATAAAGGAGACTCCCATCTCTTGTAACAGTAAATCAGACACTGTTGAAAAGTAGTTTCAGGGTCCAGAGTGGCAGAGTTGCAAGAGATTGAATGTATAACTTCAATAGGTCTTCCATGTCGAAGTCTTTCCCAGACAGAAAAAATGTGATACCTTAGGCCTGGGCAAGAAATATTTGGGTGCATGAGCCTAAGAACATTGAGCTCATAATTGTCCCGAGATCTTTTTGGCCAGAAGAAGCTGTCCATTTCCTCTTGACAGAAGAAAACAGCCTTCCCTTGCCTGGAGACCATATATGAACTACCCTGAAATAGGTTCATTGCAAGATAACTCCTGTTTTCCTCATGACATGCCTCCATCACCCTTTTTTGCCTAAGGCTGATAACCAGTGACAGAGCTCTGCACAGCTTGAGCAGGAAGTACAGGTCCTGCTCCAAACAGAATTTACCTACAAGATAACTGTAGGACCTGAGAATATGTGGGGATCAAAATACTATAAGAAGGAACTTGACAAAAGTCAAGCAGAGTCAAATTTGAAGAAACTTTGGTTCCAGGTAGGATAAAAAATAATCTCTGATGTTACATTCCCTTGAATAATGTAGATTGTAGGAAAATAATCCAGGAGTGAATCTCCCAACTAAACTGTTTAAACCTGTAATATTTTTTTAATTCAATAATTCCATAGAAGGGTGTCTTAACTGACCTCCAAATGGATTCAGATGTGGGCAGTTTAAAGAACCAGTGGGAATCCGACCACTTTGGTAAGCCCCGTACATGAATTGATATGCACGAGAACTATTCTTATTTTTAAACATTTCTTTATTGATTTCAGTGTTACATATGTGTCCTTATTCCCCCATTACCCCCTATGCCCCCATCATGCCCTCACTCCCCTGTTGTCTGTGTCCATTGGTTAGGCTTATGTGCATGCATACAAGTCCTTTGGTTGATCTCTCCCCCTTACCCCCACCCTCCCCTACCTTCCCTCTGAGGTTTAATGGTCTGATCGATGTTTCTCTGTCTTGCACGAGAACTATTATTGTTTTGACTAATGAATTAAAATTCATATGGAATTTTTTTGTTTTGGTAGGAGTTTGGGGCAGGTGTGCCAGTGATGAAGAGTAAGAAAGAAAGGAGACATAGAATGGGACTTATCCATCAGCTAGATCCAGTGGTCTCATTTTGAGCTGCTTTGGAAAGAAGGTTTAGTTTTAGAAAGAGAAAAACCTCTGTATTTACAAAAACCTTTGAGACTGGGACTACATTCCAAAACTCAAGGGAAAAAATTTAGCCATAGAGCTGGGGAACAGACCATTTATTTCCTCCCTTTCTCCCTTGCCTCTGTGTAGCCTTGGGACCACCATCATAAGTCTAAGTGACTATTGTATCTAGAGGAATGTCATTATCACAGAGGGCACTGGTAATATAAATGATAGCCAAGCCTCTCAACAAAAGGGAGCTGGAGCAAGAGAACTCAAGACCCTTGGGAATACTTACCAAAAATTGGGTGAGATTTGGGTATTAGATGCTGAGGTCCCAAGGTATGATCAACCAAATAATAGTCTTCCAAAGATGTCTATGTTCTAATTCCTGGGATTTGTGAATGTTACCTTCCATGGCAGAAGGGACTTTACAGATGTGATTAAAGTTAAGAACCCTGGAAGGGGGAGATTATCCTGGATTATCCCAGTGGGCCCAATGTAATCAAATGAGTTCTTAAAAGTGGGCCTTTCCTGGCTGTGGTCAGAAACAAAGAGATGTAACAACAGAAGAAGGGTCAAAGAGATTCTGCCTTGCTGGTTTTGTAGGTGAAGAAAGAGGGCATGCAGCAAAGAATTTGAGTGGTTTCTAGAAGCTGGAAAAGATTAAGAAAAGGGATTCTCTCCTAGAGAGACAAGAAAGGAACATAGCCCTGTTGACAACTTGATATTAGTCCAATTCGACCTGTGTTGCACTTCTGACCTACAGATTTGTAAGATAATCAGTTGTGTTGTCTTAAGCTACTAAATTGGTGGTATTTTATTATGGCAGCAAAAGAAAACTAACACACAAGTTCATTAATGTAGTGGACAAAAGGTCTCATCATTTGGGATTGATGTCAATGTGATTAAAGGCATGAATCCTTAGTCGTGAGCAGGACAATTAAAAATAAATGTAAAGCTAGACACACTGTAGTGAAACTTCAGATCTTTAAATACAAAGAGTAAATTTTCAATGGAAGAAAGTACAAATTAATTGCAAAGACACAAGTAGACTGACAAACTTATTAGCATAATTAGAGACCAAATATAATGGAATAAGTTCTTCAAAGTACTGAGGAAAATAATGAACGATCTAGAATTCTATCCTTAGCTAAGCTGGAGAGCTAAAGATATTTTCAGTCAAAGAAAGACAGAATTTTCCATTCATATATCCCTGAAAGAGCAACTAAAGGAAGTTGATAATTCTGCCTTACTTGCTAATGCTCTTTTGTGAATGGTATTCTACTTGGAGAGTTCAAAAGGCTGAGGAGTCAACTGATATACAATTTATAAGCATAAAGAAAAGCATTCGATTTTTTTAAATTTAAAGATTTAAAAATTGATTTTTAGAGATAAAGGAAGGGAGAGGGAGAGAGAAACATCAATGTGAGTGAAACATATATCAGCTGCCTCCTGCATGTCCTCTATTGCGGATTGAGCCTGAAACCCAGGGATATGCTCTGACCAGGAATCAAACCAGCAACTTTTTGGTACATGGGACAATGCCCAACCAACTGAGCCACACCAGCCAGGGCAACCTTCAATTCTATAATAGAAAATACATTTCTTCTACATTCATTAGATACTAATGAATTTAAAAATATTCTTAAAATACTGGCTTGGAGGATGACAAATTAGTAGCCAGACCACACAGGTGCTATCAACCCTGGTCATGGGATGCAGAATGTTAATGTCATGTGTTAAAAATTGGCATTTCAGAAATCCTAAGGTAGATATTTAAAAAAGGGAGAATCTGAAATGTGATAGTTTTTTTTTTTTTGCTGCCCCTCTCCATTTTACTTTACTTTTTATTTTCAAAATAATTAAAAAAAATAAAATGCATAAAAGAGACTACCTTCATTCCACCCATTTTAACTGATAAATGTCCCCCCACAGTAAATAATTAGAAAACTGGACAAAATATATGAAATGACTGTTTTCAGACATTACATAATAGTCAGTGAAGTACTATGACCCCTGAGATAATGGAAGCAAGCAAATGGGCCCTGAATCAATCTTCCCTTAATATTGTGCTATCCAGAAAGAGTCATAACCTTTGTGGCCAACCTTCTTGCAGAAGAAGTAGGGCTCACTTGCTGTTTCTAATTCCTTACCTTCTACTTGATAGATCCTCCCTTCCCCCAACTGGTGGGCGGAGTATGACATAACCAGCGTCTGCGCCAGGACATCCCCGAGACATTGAACCACCAATCAGCGTGAGTGCCCTGGACCCCACCCCTTCCCATTCCACCCTGGGCCCAACCCCTTTCTGTTCCTCCCCTCAAAAGGCTTGTTCACTGCTGCACGTGTTGCTGTCTCTCCAGTCTGCGAGTCAGCCCGGCTGGGTCCTCCTTCTCCTCCTTCTCCTTTAATCTTGATTTTTCTACCCTCCTCCGTAATGAATCTCACTCATTAGTGCAGAATAAACCTCCTCTTTAACATGCCTTGGTCTCTGACTCATGTCTCCTGTGCCTCGAACCTTACACTACTTAACCAAGTGCAATTTACTAGTAATTATTATCATAACCACTAATAAGGGGAGTTAATAATTTAATAAATGTGCTTGTTAAAATAATCAATGAAAACCTAATTGTTAGTTACAATGTATACACACTTACCAGTCCTTATTTGTCAGAAAGACCTTTTCCTTTTAAGTGTATAGTATAGTAGTGTTAACTTTATGCACATTGTTAAAAAATTCTCTAGAGGAGAACCAAGATGGTGGCATAGGTAAACGCCTCTACTTGCTGCCTCCCACAACTTCATCAAAATTACAACTAAAATACAGAACAACTATCATGCAGAACTGCCAGAAAGCTGGCTGAATGGAAGTACTACAACTGGAGAAGTAAAGAAGAAAGCACACTGAGACTGGTAGGAGGTGTGGAGGCCCCGAATGGGCTAGTCCGGACCCAGGTGTGCCGCTTTTTTTAATTGGCAGAGAGATCGTCCCAGCCACACCAGACCCCCAGCCCAGGGTCCCAGAGCTGGGGAAAGAAGTCCCTATGGGCAGTAAGAACTACGGACTATAAAAACCAGTGCAGATTGGGGCTGAGTGACACACAGGCTGCTGGAGACCTAGCTGCTCCTCTTAAACGCCGGCACCATGAACTGAATTTACAAGCTCCCACTTCCTCTGAGTTTCAGTGCTGGGCAAGGCTCTGGGGGACCCAGACACATACGGGGAGAAACTGGACTGTCTGGCATCGGGGCAGGAACTCGGGGGCAGCTTTCTTCCAGATGGAGGTGTTTGCAGCAATCATTGTTCCTGTGTTGGGACCTCCCCGATGCAGGGCTAACTGGCAGCCATTTCTGTTTGCTCTGCCCTGGTGATTCCCTAAGACCCACCCCACCCAATTTGAAATGCTACCCAAGCTGTGCGCAGCGGCTTTTGCAAATGAATGGTCTGTCCTTTTTCAAGCTAAAAATCTGTCAAACAAGCTGTAGCTGGGTCAGGGAGCCCCAAAGCTATCAATAAAAGGCCCAAAGCAGGCACCATCATCAGCCTGCCTTGCTTCACAGCTGGGCCTTCTCTAGACATTTCCAAACCTGATACAAAGAGGAGGAATCTGCAGATCTCTTTGTAGCTCCTGTTGGATGGCCTCAGGCAGTGGCTGACTTTGCACCTCCCTGGAGACCCTAGAGCCAGTTTATGCAGTGGTCAGTGTGAGACCATAACAGATTACAACTCTTCACATCCATAAGCAACACACTCAAGAGGCAGACTCAGTGAGCACCAAAGCCCCACGGAAGCAAGTCCTGCCCCATAAGGGTGTCTCCTGCACAGCAGCTCTCCCACTGTAGTCGCAGCTGGTCCCCACAGCCAATTGGCCTGGAGGTCAATTCCTTCCAGTGACACCAACAGCAATCAAGGCTTAACTACAATAAAACTGTGCACACAGCCCACAAGGGGTGCACCAAGAGTATCCACCTCAGGTGATTGGGGAGGCTGAGCCACTGAGCCCTATAGGACAGCTACTACACAAAGCCACTCTATCAACTCAAGGAGACTGAGCAGCTACCCAATACATAGAAATAAACACAGGAAAGCAGCCAAGATGTGGAGACAAAGAAACATGTCACAAATGAAAGAAATGGAAGAAAGCAAACCACTGAATATAGAGTTCAAAAACACAGTTATAAGGTTACTCAAGAATCTTCTAGAAACCTCCAAGGAACTTACTGAGACCTTCAAGGATCTTAGTGAGAATGCCAAAAAAAAAAAAAAAAATGGAAAAGGACCAGTCAGAAATTAAGCATACACTGACTGAAATAAAGAATAACATACAGGAATTCAACAGTAGACTAGAGGATCCTGAGAATCAAATCAATGATTTGAAATATGAGGAAGCAAAAAACACCCAACCAGAAGAGCAAAAAGAATAAAAATATATGAAGATAGTGTAAGGAACCTCTGGGACAACTTCAAGCGTACCAACGTCCAAATTATGGGGGTGACAGAAGAAGAGAGAGAGCAAGATATTGGAAACCTATTTGAAGAAATAATGACAGAAAACTTCCACTACCTGGTGAAAGAAATAGACCGACAAGTCCAGGAAGTACAGAGAACCCCAAACAAAAGGAACCCAAAGAGGACCATACCAAGACACATCATAATTAAAATGCCAAGAGCAGCCCTAGCCAGTTTGGCTCAGTGGATAGAGCATCGGCCTGCGGACTGAAGAGTCCCAGGTTCAGTTCTGGTCAAGGGCATGTACCTTGGTTGTGGGCACATCCCCAGTAGGGGGAGTGCAGGAGGCAGCTGGTCAATGTTTCTCTCTCATCTATGTTTCTAACTCTATCCCTCTCCCGTCCTCTCTGTAAAGGAAAAAAAAAATCAATAAAATATATTTTTAAAAATAATAAATAAATAAATAAATAAAATGCCAAGAGCAAAAGACAAGGAGAGAATATTAAAAGCAGCAAGAGAAAACAGTTAGTAACCTACAAGGGAGCACCCATACGACTGTCAGCTGATTTCTTAACAGAAACCATGCAGACCAGAAGGGAGTGGCAAGAAATATTCAAAGTGATGAATAGCAAGAACCTACAACCAAGATTACTCTAACCAGCAAAGTTATCATTCAGAATTGAAGGTCAGATAAAGAGCTTCACAGATAAGAAAAAGCTAAAGGAGTTATTCACCACCAAACCAGTATTATATGAAATGCTGAAGGGTATTCTTTAAAGAGGAAGAAGAAGAAAAAGGTAAAGATAAAAAATATGAACAATAAAGTGACAACAAATACATATCTATCAACAAGTGAATCTAAAAATCAAATGAATAAAAAATCTGGTGAACAGAGTAAACTGGTGAATGGAATAGAATCAGGGGCATGGAAATGGAACAGACTGATGATTCTCAGAAGGAAGGGGTGTGGTGGAGTGTGGGAAGAAATTAGACAAAGATCTTATATGCATGTATGCATTACCTATGGACACAGACAATAGGGTGGCGAAGGCCTGGGGTGGGATGGGAACTAGGTGGAAGGGAGCTATGGGGGGAGAAAAGAGGGACATCTGTAATAATCTCAACAATAAAGATTAATAAAAAAATTCTCTAGAATATTTTCATCTTGCAAAACTGAAATTATACCAATTGAATAACAATTCTTCTTCCCTCCTCCCTCTAATCCCTGGCAACCACCATTCTACTGTCTGTTTCTATGAGTTTGACTATTTTAAATACTTCATGTAAGTAGAATCAGACAGTATTTGCCCTTCTGTGACTGGCTTATTTCACTTAGCATAATGTCTTCAAAGTTCATCCATAAAACAGATTTCCTTCTTTTTTTAAGCCTATTAAAATAATATTCCATTGTATGTATTTACCACATTTTAAAAAAATATGTTTTTATTGATTTCAGAGAGAGGAAGGGAGAGGGAGAGAGAAATAGAAGCATCAGTAATGAGAGAGAATCATTGATGGGCTGTCTCCTGCATGCCCCCTGCTAGGCATCGAGCCCACATGCGGACATGTGCCCAGATAGCGGATCAAACTGTGACCTCCTTGTTCATGAGTCCACACTCAACCACTGAGCCACGCCGGCCGGGCACTCCTGAGTCATTTTTTCATAATCCAGTGTGACCAGGGAGTCACTTCCATCTTCCTTTATCCATCTGCCCATGTTGGATGACCAAGAGCTGGGAAGGGAGACCTCCCAGACCCCAGCCAGCTCTCCCCCTTCCTTGGAACTGGTCTTCTTCTCTTTCCTTTCTGCCAGCCAACTCCCCAATGGCATTCAGTCAGCACATTTTAACTAAGGTGTGTGTGGTGTGGTTTTTTTTAAGTTTTACAAATGAGCAAAGTGATGTTCAGAGAGGTTAAGATGCTTACCTTAAGACATCCAGCTAGGGTGTGGTAGAGCCAGGACTTACACAGTCTCTGTCCCTACAGGTGGTGCCCTGCATCTCCATCAGTGAGGCTCTGGGCACTACACTCACTGGTTTCCAGTCTTCTCTCCCACTACATCCCTCTGACCTCTGAGACTGCTAGTTAGTACTCTGATTCTCTAGTGCTTTCATTTTTCCACCCTTGTCCATGCTGTTTCCTAAGTCTGGAAGGACACGTTCTCATTTCCTCACTATAGAAATCTTACTCAGCTTTTAAAGCTTACTTGGCTCAAGTATAAATTATTATATTAGAACTGGAGAAGACTCAGGAGGAATAATGTTAACATTACTAAAATCATGAGTGAACACAGACTGTTTACCAGCTTCTACAATATTAAAAGAAGAGGATATGCCATGGAGCTTCAAGAAGAGTTTTGGGACACATAAGGAAAGATCACATGAAGAAGTGATTGGTAAACTAATGGAACTTGGTATTCAAAGGGTGATAAAGCTGGAAGATCACCAACCAACATTTAGTGAGCATTGACTCCAAGCCAGTCTCAGGAAATAAAATGAGGAGCTAGCTTACTGTTTAATTGTAGAAACATGTGCTTAAGTACACAATTACAGTACTATGTGACATGTGCTGAATCCAGCTAAAGAACTCAGGGAAAGCTCCTTATAGGTGATGATGCACTTTCTATTGAAGAAGGAACAGGAATTTCTCAGATAAGTGGGAGCAGGGAGTGAGAAAGATATCCCGGGCAGATTGAGCAGCAGTGTAAAAGCATGGCAACATGAGAGAGTATGAAGTGTGAGTTTGATATTACTAGAGCAAAGGTTAGTGTGTGCATGTGTGTAAGTAATGCACTTATTATCATTATTATTATTAATCCGCACCTGAAGACATGCTTTTATTGATTTTAGAGAGAGGAAGGGAGAGGAAGAGAGAGAGAGAGAGAGAGAGAGAGAGAGAGAGAGAGAGAGAGAGAGAGAGAGAGACATTGATGTAAGAGTTAAACATTGATCAGTTGCCTCCCACACATGACCCAATTGGGTTTGAACCCACAATCTGTGTATGTGCCCTGACCCAAATCAAACCCAGGTCTTTTTGGTGTACAGGACAATATTACAATTAATTGGGCTACACTGTCCAGGGCAGTCATGTACTTACATGTGTGTGAATATGAGATAGTCATGAAGTGTAACTGGGTGAAGAGAGTTATGGGAACTAAGACTAGGAAGGAGTTTAGCTTTTTTCTCTATAATTTTGAGAGATGAATGATCAGATTTTCTTTTTGGAAAGATCATCTTGGTTGCAGTGTGGATGGTGAATTAGAGGTGGTTGAGACTAGAGGTAGGGATTCCATCAAGAAGTCTGCTACAGGAGTTCAAGTGAGAGCTGATGAGGGCTGGCATGGTACACACTGTGGTGCCCTGCCCAGATCTTTCACCAGGCTGGAGCCCAGCCCTCATCCCCAGCAGTGACTGTGGATGGTGTGAATGGCTCACAGCTGCCCCTTTCTCCAGTGAATTACCCACCATTGACTGTGGCCACCTTCCCCAGGAAGTTATGATACCCTCTTCAACCACTGCCCTCAGTCAATATCTATTGGGGGGAGGGTGGTATTACAAGAGATTGGCCCCCTTGCCTCAAGGGGGTATAATTCTGCTGTGTGGTTAATGCTTCAGATCCCTTACCCGTGGACCAGACCAGGCTAGACTTTACCTGATACTAAATCTTTGTTAGGTAGGTCCTTTTCCTTTCCTTAGTCTGTGTCTCTCCCTCCCTCGGGTGTTTCTCTTGAAACTCGCTCCCTCAATAGATCATATGCAGTCTAAATCCTCTTGAGACTCTGCTTCTAGGCAACCTGACAACCAGTAGTAACTTTATGAGTATGGAGATGCCTGATACACTGACCCAAGTAGAATCAGTACAATTGACCACTAGTTAGATGAGTCAGAAGGAAGAGTAAAGGGAGGAAGGGATCTGGAATGTTCTCTAATTATGGCTTGATTCTACAAGGATATTCACTATTCATTCAGAGAAATATGGAGTAGTTCTGGGGGCGGGGGCATGAGGGAAGTTATAAGTAAATTCAGTTTTGGACATGCTGGGTTGGAGATAGCTGTGGGACACCCAGAACACTCAGGTAGAGATGAAGAAGCTGGTTGGGATGTATGTATTTATTTATTACTATTTTATTTATTTTAGAGAGAGGGAGGAGGGAGAGAGAAAAAGAGAGAGAGAGGAAGGGAGAAACATGGAGATGAGAGAAAAATATCGACCAGTTGCCTCTTGTACGCACCCCAACCAGGGATTGAACTCGAAACCTGGGTATGTACCCTGACGGGGAATCAAATCCTTCACCTTTCGGAGTATGGGATGATTCCTCAACCCACTGAGAACACAGGCCAGAACAAAGGAAGTGGAATTTAGAATTTGGAACAGCAAGTCGGAACTGGAAATCTAGAGTTGAAAGTTAACAGCAAATAAATGGCAGTCACAACAGAGGTATTATGTTTACAATCCTGATTCCATACAGGGAAAGTTATAGGATGCTGTCTTGTTGAATTTGCAAGTTAATACCAGCGAAGGCAATCCAGTTCTCCAAATGAGTCCTTTTGGCCCATTCTGAGTTGAATAATCTTGACCTGGTCTTTTAAAAAAAACATTTTATTTTTATTGTGGATCTGTGTCATCATTAGGGCCAAAGGTGGTAAAATAGTAATATAAAAATAACCAATTTTTTGTTCACAATGAGTTGTAGTCACATCACCGATATATACTGTGCACAAATGAACAAAACACAAGAGTGTTTCATACTCACTTCCTTCAGAACCACAATTAACTGTTTGCCTAAAGCTCCAATAAAGAAGGCATTAACATACAGAATCTGAAAGAATTGACTATTTTTACCCAATCAACCAGACATTAAGCCTGGGTCTTCTCTCCCTCAAAAGTAAAGGGACCTGAGGATACCTCACTTAACTTTTAGGATGAAGACCCACCATAAAAATTACAAAGCATGAACAAAATTACAACAAAACCCGGGGAGTGAGTATCCCAGCAGGTGCAGAGTTAAGTATGAAGCATGGGAAAAGAAAGAAAGGAACTAATTCTAACACATTTTACAGAGTTCCTTACTGGTATAATTTGAGGTATGAAAGGGAAAATACCTTTTTTATTCACTTAGTCATTGCTGAAGGCTTCATCTCCACTTACTTAGCAAAACATACTGATAGTCTTGTTGCTCTATATTTATCTGAACCACTATGTCATCCTTTGCTTTTTCATTTCAGTGCTTCTCTAAAGGGCACATTTTCCAGTTCCTCAGTAGAAAAGTTCAGTGTTCAAGTACACCATTGTGTGTAAGAAAGATTGGTTCACTTCTTTACCATTCTTTATTCAGACTACCTTTTTGTCCGAAAAGCTAGTTGACTTCCTGCTCTACAATCAACTCACCAAAATCTTTTTTTATGCTTTTATTTAATTATTTTTTTAATTTAATAAATCTTTATTGTTCAGATTATTACAATTGTTTCTCCTTTTTCCCCCCATAGCTCCCTCCATCTGGTTCCCACACCACCCTCTGCCCTTACCTCCCTCCCACTGTCCTCAACCATAGATGTAAGATTTTTGTCCAGTCTCTTCCCGTACCCCCCACACCCCTTTCCCCCTGAGAATTATTAATCCACTCACATTCTATGCCCTTGATTCTATTATATTCACCAGTTTATTCTGTTCCTCAGATTTTTAATTCACTTGATTTTTAGATTCACTTGTTGATATGTATTTGTTGTTCATAATTTTTATCTTTACTTTTTTCTTCTTCTTCCTCTTCTTAAAGAATACCTTTCAGCATTTCATATAATACTAGTTTGGTGGTGATGAACTCCTTTAGCTTTTTCTTGTCTGTGAAGCTCTTTATCTGACCTTCAATTCTGAATGATAACTTTGCTGGGTAGAGTAATCTTGGTTGTAGGTTCTTGCTATTCATCACTTTGAATATTTCTTGCCACTCCCATCTGGCCTGCATAGTTTCTGTTGAGAAATCAGCTGACAGTCATATGGGTGCTCCCTTGTAGGTAATTAACTGTTTTTCTCTTGCTGCTTTTAATATTCTTTGTCTTTTGCTCTTGGCATTTTAATTATGATGTGTCTTGGTGTGGTCCTCTTTGGATTCCTTTTGTTTGGGGTTCTGTGCGCTTCCTGGACTTGTAAATCTATTTCTTTCACCAGGTGGGGGAAGTTTTCTGTCATTATTTCTTCAAATAGGTTTTCAATATCTTGCTCTCTCTCTTCTTCTGGCACCCCCATAATTCTGATGTTGGTACGCTTAAAGTTGTCCCAGAGGCTTCTTACACTATCTTCAAATTTTTGGATTCTTTTTTCTTTTTGCTTTCTCAGTTGAGTGTTTTTTGCTTCTTTGTATTTCTTATCTTTGACTTGATTCTTGCGTTCCTCTAGTCTGCTGTTGGGTCTCTGTATAATATTTTTTATTTCAGTCAATGTATGTTTAATTTCTAGTTGGTCCTTTTTCATATCCTCGAGGGTCTCACTGAATTTATCAGCCTTTTTTAGGATATTCTTGAAAAACTTTATAACCGTGGTTTTGAACTCTACATTCGGTTGTTTTCCTCCATTTCTTTTGTTTGTGATCTGTTTCTTTGTCTCCGCATTTTTACTGCTTCCCTGAGTTGGTAGGGTGGCTTTGTGTGCTAGGTGTCCTATATGGCCCAGTGGGTCGGCCTCCCAGTTACCTGAGGTGGACACTCTTGGTGCACCCCTTTGTGGACTGTGTGTACAGCCTTGTTGTAATTAAGTCTTGATTGTTGTTGGTGTCACTGGGAGGAATTGACTTCTAGGCCAATTGGCTGTGAGGACCCGCTGTGTCTATAATGGAAGAATTGCTGCACTGAAGACACACTTATGGGGCAGGACTTGCTTCAGTGGGGTTTTGGTGTTCACTGAGTCTGCCTATTGAATGTGTCACTTATGGATGTGAATAGTTGAAATCTGGTGTCGTCTCACACTGACCACTAGATACACTAGCTTCTGGATCTCCAATGGGGTGCTGGTCAGCTACTGTCTGAGGCCACCCAGCAGGAGGTACAGTGAGAACTACGGTTTTCTCCTCTTTGCTTGGGGTTTGGAGGTTTTGGAGCTGTTTGACCAGAGCTGCAGTTTGTTTGGTTAAGCTGCGATAGGGCAGGCCATTTATATGCAAAAGCCACTGCGTGGAGCTTGGGTGGGTTTGTAGATTTTGTGGGGCGGGGTCTCAGGGAGTCACTAGGCTAGGGCATGGCAAACAGTGATGGCTGCCAGTCAGCTGTCTCTGTGTCTCCACGTTTCTAAGTCCCAGTGTCCCATGCCCCAGCGCAGTAAACAATGATTGTTGGGCGCACCTCTGCAAGAAAGTCACCCTCACTTTCCAATGGTAGACAGTCCAGCTTCTCCCCGTAGGAGTTTGGGTCCCAAGTGTCTCTCTAGAAACTGGAGTTCAGAGTAATCTGGAGCTTGTCTCCCTTCGGGGTTGAAAGAAGCAGCACATCCAGACACCCGCCACCAGCCTGATTCATGCACCTCCGTACCTCAGCTTTTCAGTGCTTGTGCACGTCTCAATGCTCTTTTCTCTTTCCTTCTAGTTGTAGAACTTCCAGTCAGCCAGCTTTCCCATGGTTCTGGGTGATAGACATTTTGTCTTTTAGTTATAGTTTTGAAATTGTTGTGCGAGGCAGCAGTTTAGGTGTTTACCTATGCCGCCATCTTGGTTTCTCTCACCAAAATCTTTAATAGAAAATGATTAGGCTAGTTCACTGTATCCTAATAATGAAAACTTACTGAACAATATTGGAAATTGCCCATGGGACTTAACTGAACTTGGATTGGAAATAATAAATATTACCATACAAATAAACTCTTGGCATTTTTGTTCCTGGCAGTCATTTTATAAATATGATGTAAGGTGGTATACATGTGGTATGGTGAGTAAAAGTACTTGTGGAGAAAAGCTCCATTTCTGGGAATTTTGAGATGAGATTTATGTGACTACTCAATCATTTGAAAGGTGCATATAAATTTAAGGGCAGAGCCCCCACCCTACATTTGCATAGCTGTTACACATCTCTTTAAATATTAATACAGAATCAAAATACTTTCTACTTACAAACTCCTAAAGCAGTGGTCGGCAAACTCATTAGTCAACAGAGCAAAACCACGGCAGTTCGCGAGCTGCAGTTTGCCGACCACTGTCCTGCTCCTTGAAGGTATTTACTATGTTTTAGTATTAAAGAGCCATGTTTTCCCCATTTTAATAAAGGATCATTTAATATTTTTTCCCCTTAATATTTTTAAGAGTTAGCTTTTCAAAAGAATACCCACATACTGTATTACACACTTAATGAAATCACCTCATCTTTCAACTCACCAAACTCAGAGAACAGAGAGCCAAAGCAAAGAATCTCTTGGTCTTCTCCATCCTCACCCTTCCTTCTTCACGTTTTCTAAACCTGACTCAGTGGAAGACTTGACTCTACTTCTTGAATTGTGAATTCATCCTAGCTCCGGAGGCAGTGGTTATAGTGGTTTGGAGTGGCTCAGAGAAGTCTCACTACCTGGGTTCTAATCCTAACTGCCACTTAATAGCTGTTTTAATAGAGGATCGTTAGCAAGATACTTAACCTCTTTGTAACTTAGTTTCCTCACTTGTAACATGGGCATAATATTCATCTACCTTGCGGAGAAATGAGCACATTCTTATAAAGCGTCTATGATAGTGTTTACTATTATTATTATCATCATGGAGCTCAGTCCATGGCTAAGGATCAGTTTGGTGGACTTCTTTAAAAGTTTGGCCAACACATGTGAACAAGCATTTGAAGAGCAAGGGCCAGCTTTCTAATTCTGAATCGGTCTCCTATTTAAAGAAAATCTGGGCGCAGCTCTCCTCGCAAGGAACTACGGGATCCTAAAACCACCGCTTGTAGAACAGACTGAAAAGCTGGGAGAGGCACAGCGTGCGGGGACAGAATCGGGACCAGACCAGGTCAGGCATGAGACAGACACTCGTGGATGGGTCCTTCCAGGCGAGGGGCGGGAGTCGGCTGCACGTCTGGGTTGGATAGAAAGAGCTGCCAATCCTGCGAGGCGCACCATGGGGACCAATAGCTTTCTCACTCCGCCTTCAGAGGGCGGGAGAATCGGGGCATCCTTAAGGAGGGCGGCGCCTCTGCGCCCCTAGCAACTCAGGCGTGAATACTGCCGGGGTCGTCGACGAACCTCGGTCCATAGAGCAGGGTGAGCGCGGGAAAGGCGTACGAAAGAGGCCAGGGAAAGGGGTAGAAACGGTAAAGAAGGGAGATACGACCCTCAGCGCTGAGAAATAGGAAGCCATGAGGCAGAAAGGGTGGGCGCGTAAGAGGGTCTGGAGAAATGTGAAGAGGAAAGGGGGGGGGGGGCGTAGGAGGAGCGGCGAGGTGAGGAGACCTAGGGGACGAGGAAAGGAGAGTGCAGGCGGGACATTGAAGAGTCGGATAACCCACTGGAGTAATGGAGGCCCTAAGAATTCATCCCAAGTGGGGCAGTAAAGCAAAGCCTGGGAAATTTGGGAGTCAGAGCTCCGTCTGCGCCTGGCGGATCACCACGTTAGATCGCTTCTGTTGGCCTGCAGGTGAACCTGAGTGTTGACGGGTGTCTGGCCTTTTACGTCGAGGCTGATATTGGGAGTTTCCCTTGGTCCCTTTGACTGTCATTCTTCTCAAAGGACTGGACCTAGGCAGCCTGATGAGCAGATTCAGTCTGTAAGTTACCGCCAGATCACTCACATCCTCCAGTTTTGAGAAAGGAGCATCTCTATTTTCACTTCCACCTTTACACTGGCTCCTCCGGCACATTCTCTGACATGCACTCCCTGGAGACAGTTTCTACTGATTTACTGCCACCTTTCTGATGAATTTTCTTTCATTGGCTTTCATGTTAGACTATTTTCTGTGGTAGTACATCCTCCCATCCCACCTCCACCTGTCCTTGAGCTCTAGACTTACAGGTAAAACAGGTATGGGGCTTTCAAGAAAATCTAATAGAGATCCCCCTCCCCCATATTTAGGTGAATTAAAAACACTGAGACTCCGAAGGGTGAAAGTGACATGTATTGAAACCTTAGTAGGCACCAAAAGTCATCCTTGTTGATTTCTAATTAAGCACTAGCACTGGAAGACCTGCCTTAAACCAGATGTCAAGACCGCATACATATCTCAACTTTGCCCTTCCACCTCTTAAGAGGTGCCTGAGGTTCTGTCCAAAGTTAGTGTTCTCCCTCACTTCAGTAAGAATAAACTCAGCTTTGTTTTATCAACAGGTTGTTTTGGTGATATTTTGGTGGAGCCAAAAGAATCACCTCTCAAAATGTAGTACAAAATAAAACCAGGGAGGGAGGAAAAGGATTGGAAAATTAAAAGATCAATTGAGAAGTTCTAACATACAAATTTTAGGAATTACAAAAAGAACAGAGAAAATTTCAAATAAATAATTGAAGAAAATTTTCTAGAACTGAAGGACATGTACTTCTAGAAGGAAGACATGATGGATCAAAGGAGACATACCAAGGTTAAAATCATAAAATTTCAGAAAAATTTGAGACAGAAGATAGGAAGTTCTTGGTTGCAAACAGATAAAGATTATTGCCACCAGAGGGCAGTAATGTCTCAAAGGCTCTATAAGGGGTGTGTGTGTGTGTGTGTGTGTGTGTGTGTGTGTGTGTGTGTGTGTTTCCATAAAATTTCATCTCTTTCCAGAGCTCTAGAAAGAGTTAGGCTTAGTTTGAATACATTCCATCTAGTCACACGATCAAATCTCTCACTCTGACTTTTTGCCTAAGAGGCTCTGCTAACAGGCCACCATACAATCAGCCTGAAGGAAGAAAAGACTCAGTTCTCATTGAGGAATTGGCTCCTGTGGCCCTGGGGAGGGGGCGAGGGGACACTTTTAAGAGATTGGACTCTGAACTATAATTGTCTGCTGTGGACATGACTTCTGTCATGCAGGGATTCTACAAACCATTCATTCTCACAATAGCTTTTATTGTACTGTGCTAGGTACCAGGAATACCCCAGTTAAAATCAAACATGGTCTTTGTCTTCACGAAGCTTACATTTTGAGGGAAGAAATATGCAGTATACTAGTTGAATATATATATATATATATATATATATATATATATATATATATACACACACACACACACACACACACACAGTATATATATATATATATATATATATATATATACACACACACAGTATATATGTGAGATATATATATGGAATTTGATAGAGGTCAGGGTGGAAGTAAGCAGACCAATTAGGAAGCCTATTGCAGATGTCCAGGTAAGCGATATAGATGAGTTGGATTAGAGCAGGGGTGGGGAACCTTTTTTCTGCCAAGGGCCATTTGGATATTTTTAACATTATTATTGGACCATACAGAATTATCAACTTAAAAATTAGCCTGCTATATTTGGTCAAACATTTAATTAACTCACCCCTAATGCCTTGGCAGGGCGAGATCAAATTATTTCCTGGGCCTTATACTGCCCACAGGCTGGACATTCCCCACCCCTGGATTAGGGTGATGGTAGGGGAAAGAGAAGTAGATGGATTAAAGATATACAGGATGGGGCAACAGTAGATTTACAGTTATGAATACGTGAAATCGTTTATTCTTATATTATTAATTATTGTATTGTACTATTTTCCATACGAATAATTGTAACCCTGCTTTTGCCCCACCTTGTATTGGAATGAACAGGTCATTGTCTGAAACTGGGAGGTTAGAGCATTAACCTCTGGATTGAGCAAGTGTCTGGGTGGATGGGTTGCTATTTTCTTAGGTGGAGGAGGTGTGGAGAGAAAGGTTTGGGAGGAGGGGATGGTGGATAGAATCAATCAAGAGTTCAGTGAGGAACATTAATTAAATTGGTTTTTCTCCCCACTTATTTGAGTTCTGGTGAATATTGATGATCCAGGCTAGGATGGGTTTGTTCTGATCTACTGCACAGTAGAATGGCTTGGTTTGACATCCTTGGTTTAAACTGACTCACATTTGGCATTAAGTTAAAAATTGCTATTAATTCAGTCCCCTACAGAGCCATAGCAAAATCAGCTTAAATTTGCAGTGGTTTTTTTTCCCCCTCCCATGATGGCCATTTGAGAGTTAAAGAGAACAGGCTATGTTTTTCAGTGTTTTCATTTGTAACATAGAGATTGAGTAGTTCTATACTGTTCCCATAGTTAACAGGTACCTCATTCACCTTCTTTCATTCATTGCAATTGCATTCTCTTTGTACCCATTTGTTTGGACCTTTGGACTGTGCTGTTTTGAGGGTAAGAATTGTATCCTTTTAAACTTTATACTTTTATATAATTCAGAACAGTGCTTTATAGATTAACTAAAGGCCCGGTGCATGGATTTCTGCACGGGTGGGGTCCCTCAGCCTGGCCTGCGCCCTCTTGCAATTCAGGACCCCTCGGGGGATGTACCAGTGCCAAAGTGGCAGGTGGCCAGGGAGGAGCTCCAGCCGGGGCAGGTGCAGCTCTGCAGCTCATCCCTGCCTGCCACCACTGCCCAGTAGTACTGCCACGGAGGCAGGAGAGGCTCTCGCCGCCACACCCACCGCTGTGCTTGCCAGCCATGAGCCCAGCTTCTGGCTGAGCAGCGCTCCCCCTGTGGGAGTGCACTTACCACCAGGGGGAAGTTCCTGCATTGAGCCTCTGCCCCCTGGTGGTCAGTGCGCGTTATAGCGACCTGTCATTCAGTCGCAGTGGTCGCTTAGGCCAGTGGTTGGCAAACTCATTAGTCAACAGAGCCAAATATCAACAGTACGATTGAAATTTCTTTTGGGAGCCAGATTTTTTAAACTTAAACTACTTCTAACGCCACTTCTTCAAAATAGACTCACCCAGGCCGTGGTATTTTGTGGAAGAGCCACACTCCAGGGGCCAAAGAGACGCATGTAGCTCCCGAGCTGCTGTTTGCCGACCACTGGCTTAGGCTATACCCCTCCAAATGATAACTTATATATAAGAAGAAAAGGGTTTATAAATTATAAGTAAAAGCATCTTTAGAAAACATGTTATTTTTATTGTTGTGTAACATGCAATCTAAGTAAGAACATTATGCTTACCACACAGGAGCAGTACTAAGTTAAGGCAAGTCTCTAGCTTCCCCTTCCCAGATTGCTACCCATAAGCAATCTGTAAAAAAATTTGACTGTAAAAAATCTGACTCTCCCAGTGCTCAAGAGATTGTTAACAACTGTTGTCAAAGGACAGGAGCCAATGCCTGGCAGAGGATGTAACATTCCTCTGAAAGCTGAGTCTCTCCTTGTCTTTCCTTCTCCTCCTCCAGTTACGTTGTTTTTGTGCTGTGGTCTGTATTCTGGATTTTCAGAGGAGTCTTTCCTTATTTATCTCTACATGTGTGATTCTTGTTTTTATGATCCAAAGTGTATTATGCAATAAACTCCTTGGGAAAATAATTTGTTTAAAGCCCCATGAAAAGTATCCTTTGAACCTTTGCTTGAAGCGGTAAGGAAAAAGGGCTGCTGTCTGGAAGCCAGGCTCTGTGGTAAGTTCTTTTTAAGCAATGCAAATATGGGATATTTTAAAAAACAAATTCTGGGAAGCTTTTTATGTGGCAAGTTTTGATTCCAAGCATTTGGAAGGATAGTTTGGAAATGTTATTCCGCATTTACACCTCAATTTAAATAATAAAATATGTAAAATAGTTTTCCTATATATTATTTCCCCCAATTCAGAAGACTTCCTAGTCCCTGGTTTTTCTCATAAAAATAACTTCTTGATAGTATAATTAGTCAAAAGAACAAAATAAGAGCCTTACTATTGCAGGGAAATAGCAAAATTATCATTATGTGCATATGACATAATATACCTAGGAAACCTAAGGAAATCAGTTTACAAGTTATTAGAAATAATAAGAGCATTCAGTAAGTCAGAAATTACATTTTTATAAATGCATAAAATGTATACATTTATATAAGTACAAATATACATTTTTATAAATGTATAAAAATCAGTATTGTTATATTCCAGCTAAAACCAGTTCAAAATTATAATAGGTAAAAGTATAAGAAGCACAGTAAAAACAATAACAGCAAATCACAACAGGAAGTTTGTTGGACCTAGATGAAGAAAAATAGAAAACAGGATATAAAAAGTCGTGATCAGAAGACTACAAATGGGCTACAAATATGTCCATTTCTCCTGCATTAATCTGTAGAATCAATGAAAATTCAACAGAAACTATAACTGGATTTTTGGTAACTTGACTTGGTCTTTAGTTCAACTGAAATAGTAATTATGTGAAATTGATTAGTGAGAGAAAAGGAAGGAAGGAAAGAAGGAACAGAGGAAGGAAGGGTGAGTTATAAGGGAAGACTTAGCTCTGGTAGCCAACCTCCAAGATGGACCTTAACTGCACATTGCAAAACACCAACTAGTCAAAAGTCAGTTGTGAGATTTATTGTAACATTTTATAAAATGTATTTCTTTCTTCCATATCTCCCCCAAATTTATTCTTTTAAAGAATTGATCACTCAATACAGCTGGATCCACAGTGATAGTAAATTCTGTCTAAAATGACTTGAAACAATTCTAGAGTGCCAGAACAAGATAAACAGAAATGCAATGCAATTGTTGCAATACTATCTTCTGGAAGAACAGAAATCTTCAAAGACTAAGCATTAAAACACTGATATATTCAATCAGAGGCCTATTGGCAAAGATACTCAGTGATTAAGTGACCTACATATACTTTCATCTTTTCTTCCAAATATTAAATATAGGAGAAAACCTAATTTAAAAAATTCTCAGGTATTTTTGATGGTTTATGAATTATAGGAGGGGCTGGAGGTTGAATTGATCACCAATGGCCAATGATTTAATCAATCATGCCTATGTAATGAAGTCTTCATAAAAACACAAAAGGACAGGGTTCAGAGAGCTTCTGGGTTGGTAAACACAGAGATGGCAGGATGCCTCAAATAGGGCGTGGAAGCTTCACCCCCATCCCACATACCTTGCCAGATGCATCTCTTCTATCTGTATTCTTTATCATATCCTTTTATAATAAACTGGTAAACTTAAATGTTTCCCTGAGTTCTGTGAGCCATTCTAGCTCATTAATGGAATCCAAGAGGGTGGAAGGTCATGGAAACCTCTGATTTTAGCCAGTTGGTCAGAAGTACAAGTAACAAGCTGGACTTTTGACTGGTGTCTGAAGTCCAAGGAGAGGGTCTTGGAATCTCCAATCTATAGTTGATTGGTCAGAAGCACAGGTGTTAACCTGGCCTTGCAATTGGCTTCTGAAGTGGAGGGCTGTTTGGAGGGACTGAGGTCTTTGCCTTTGGAATCTGATGCTTTCTCCAGGTAGATAATGCCAGAATTTAGTTGAATTGTAGGACACCCAGCTGGTGTCCTGAGCATTGCCTGGTAGTGTGGGGAGAAAACCACACACATGTTGGAATTAGTCTCAGAACCATTTTACTTAGACAAATACTTCATCTTGAAGTATTTCCAATGAATTTTTTATCTCACTTATAAATACCCATTCTGTGTTTGTGGCTTACCCATATTGTGCCTGGTTTTTGTCCCTTGTGCCAAACTTGATTTTATTTATGCCTCAGAGTAATGCTTTTAAATTTGCTTCAACCCAAACTCTGTACCTCTTAGGACATTCCTGAGTCCTATAAGTCAACACAGCCTCCCAGAAGCCCAGCATAGGTATAAACACATAAAATGTATGACATAATATACCTCCAGGGCCTTGCTTGTTCAGGAGGGATATTTAAACATATAACTAAATTGTTATCAAATTGTTAACCAATATATTCCTGAAGTTCAGCATTAGTGAACACCTAGTAGGATAGATTGTATAACAATTTGACCTTAAAGCTTAGGGAGCTTCCAGGTTGGTAAACACAGAGATGGTATAGACTAACTTCATGAAAGTTGTTTAATATTATCTACAAGGTGTCTGAAATAGCATAGTCGAGCATTCAACATTCTACAAAAACACAAAAACTGGTCAGTTGGACTAGGTTAGCTGATCCTAATTATTTACTATTTTCAATCAAATAAATATTAAATAACTAGGTTTGTTATATCAAACAGCCATAAAGCCATTGTAATAGAATAGTCCCAAACTGGTTGGCAACTATGTTTCATTTATTACTCTAGAATGTTTATGTTATTCATATGAACAAGATATTGTAAGTTTTTTAGAATATATGATTTATAAGCATAAATTGCTTGGGGGGAAAAAGCATAAATATTTTCAATTGAATTCTTTTAACTCCTGCTTTGTTTCCTGAAATGTTTAGCCTTCCATGTGTGCTCTTAGAGTTTTTTTTAGTCAGCCTCTGTTCTAGTTTATTGCTGCATAATAAACCACCTCCAAACCTTGCAACGTGAAAACAACAGTTCTTTTATCCTCCCAGAATTCAGGTAGGGCATGGTGGGGATGTTTTGTCTCTGCTCCACTATGTCCTGGGAAGACAATTCAGAGGGTTGACTGGAAACTGGAATCATCTGGAGGCTTTTCACATCCTGACACTAAGCTGGGATGATAGCAAGGCTGGGCTCAGCTGGGGCTGTTGACCAGAGCACCTACATCGGCCCCTCTCCTCTCTGGCCTGGGCTTTTCACAGGATGATGGCTAAGTTCTAAGAGGGAGCTTCCTGAGAATTAGTGTTTCAGGAGACCACATGGAAGCTGCAGGGCTTTTTATGACCTAGTCTCACAATTCACATAACATCACTTCTTCCGAACTCTATTGCAGGGATCAGTAAGCTATGACCTCATGCCAAATCCAGTCTGCCATTGTCTTTGTAAAAAAAGGGTTGATGGAACACAACCATGTCCATTCGTATCATCTATGGCTGCTTTTGTGCTATGATGCATACTTGAGTAGTTGCCACAGAGACCATATGGTCTGCAAAGCCTAAAGTATTTACTATTTGGCTCCTTACAGAAATGTTTTTTTGAGCCCTGCTCTATTGATTACAGCAATAACAACACTACTCAGTGTCAAGGGGGAGGGGGGGAATAGACCCCTCTTAGCCAGAGGTGTGTCAAAGAAGGTGCTGCATTTAAAAATACCACCTTAGTGCCTGTTTGCCCCTCAGATTTTAATTATTGTTTTGTCTTTAATTTTGTCAGCTCCTGAAGGTAAATGGTTGGCTAATAATTCTTTCAAAGAAAGGTTAATATGTGTTCAGAGTAAATGTCAGGGGTAAAGAGGACCTTTAATTCCTTAAAAGAGAAAAAAAATATGGGGATGGGTGGGAGTGGCCGGGGAGAGATCAATGGGGGAAAAAGAAGACATATGTAATACTTTAAAAATAAAGAATTTTTTAAAATAGTAAAAAAAGTCTAGTTAGGTCTTACTTGGTCAACAAGTTTCAGGTTTTAGAAATTATTACATACTTATTTATGAAAAAAATTTAAATATGCTATATTGGTATCATTTGTGTTACCTCCCTCCCCCCCCTTCTCCCCCCCATTCCCTCATCTATAGAATGAGGGGCTTGGGTAGTCAGTGGTTCTTAACCCTAACAGCTTGTTTAAATCAGGGAGTTTAGGTTCCTGTCCTAGATAATTAAATCAAAATATCTGGTTTGTTTGTTTGTTTTAATAGGAAGGGAGAAGGAGAGAGGTAGAGACATCAGTGATGAGAGAGAATCATTGATTGGTTGCCTCCTGCACACTCCACACGGGATTGAGTCCTCAACCCAGGCATGTGCCCTGACTGGGAAGCAAACCGTGACCTCTTGGTTCATAGGTTGATGCTTAACCACTGAGCCACACCGGCTGGGCCCCACAGATGTTTAAAGCTCATCAGATGATTTTAATATATACCCAGAGCAGAGAAATGTACGGTTAGGTGAGTTTAGGCTTCTTTACAGCAAGATTATCTTGTTCTGTAATTGTAAATGGATATGAAAATGAAAAGTTTTCCCATATTTTTTATTTATGCTACTGAGAAAATTATTTGGAATAAGAGTTGTGTATTTTACTGTGATAAACCAGCATGATTTCAATATCTCACAGCCCTTTGGCCTAGCTCATTTAGCATGAACCTAAGTCAAATATTTTTATTTTCACATATCTTTTGACCTACTGATTATCTCTGTCATTTCACACTGAAGTAAACCTTTTATTTTTCTTGTTTATTAATAAACATGCTAGTATGACACCCCCTTTTCAGAATGACATTGAAACCTATCTGCACATATGTATTAACACTAGAGGCCTGGTGCACGAAATTCGTGCACGGGGGGGGGGGGGGCAGGGTGTCCTTCAGCCCAGCCTACACACTCTCCAATCTGGGACCCCTCGAGGGATGTCCATTTAGGCCCGATCCCACCAGGACAGTCGGACATCCCTCTCATAATCCAGGACTGCTGGCTCCCAACTGCTCGCCTGCCTGCCTTCCTGATTGCCCCTAACCGCTTCTGCCTGCCAGCCTGATCACCCCCTAACCACTCCCCTGCCAGCCTGATTGATGCCTAACTGCTCCCCTGCCAGCCTGTTTGCCCCTAACTGCCCTCCCCTGCACGCCTGGTCACCCCTAACTGCCTTCCCCTGCAAGCCTGGGTCCCCCCCAACTGCCCTTCCCTGCAGGCCCAAGTCACTTCCAACTTCCCTCCTCTGCTGGCCTGGTCACCCCTAATTGCCCATCCCCTGCAGGCTTGATTGCCCCCAACTGCCCTCCCTTGCAGGCCTAGTCCCTCCCAACTGTCCTCCCCTGCTGGCCATCTTGTATCCACATGGGGGCATCCATCTTTGACCACATGGGGGCAGCAATCTTGTGTTTTGAAGTGATGATCAATCTGCATATTACTCTTTTATTAGATAGGATAGAGGCCTGGGGGCCAGCTGGTTTTCTCTGAAGGGTGTCCTGGATCAGGGTGGGGGTTCCCTTGGGGCATGGGGTGGCCTGGTTTGCAGGCTGGCCACGCCCCCCGGTGACTCAAGCGGAGGCCCTGGTATCTGCGATTTATTTATCTTCTACAATTGAAACTTTGTAGCTTGGAGCGGAGCCAAGCCTTCTGCTGGCTCTGTGGTGGCAGCCATTTCTGTTGGGGTTTATTTATCTTCTGTAATTGAAACTTTGTAGCCTGGAGTGCAGGTTTGGGCCGGCCAGGGTGTGCGGAAAGCTTGGCTTCCTCCACCACCGGGGAAACCCAAGCCTCCCTCTTGCTCTCTCCGTGGCTGCAGCCATCTTGTTTGGGTTAATTTGCATACTCACTCCTGATTGGCTGGTGGGCGTGGCTGGTAGGTGCAGCAGAGTGGTGGTTAATTTGCATATTACTCTTTTATTAGATAGGATAGTGTTTCTCAAACTTAAGCGAGAACATGAATTACTTGAATCTTGTTAAAATGTAGATTGATTCAGTAATTCTGCAGTGAGAATCTGGCTTAAGAATCTGCATTTCTAAAAAGCTACCAAACGATTCCCATGCTATCCAATCATCATCCATGCACTACATCTTGAGTAGCAAGTTAAAAACATACTCATGCAAAGTAGCTAATTTAGTTCAGAACTGATTGAGGAAAAATAATGGGGTCACAGGAAAAAGGGAAGGGGTGTTAGACTGATTTTAAGTTGTGTTGTACTAAGCATAATGGCACCTCTTATTTATTTGTTTTCTTTAAAAATTATTTTCATTGATTTTTAGAGAAAGAGGAAGGGAGAGGGAGAAAAAGAGAAACATCAATATGAGAGAAGAATATTCATTGGCCACCTTCTGCATGCCCCCTACTGGGGATCCAGCCCAGAACCAGGGCATGTGATGATGCCCAACCAATTGAGCCACAACTGGCAAGGGTTCTTTTTTTATTTAAAAAAAATAACTCACTGAGAAAAGTATAGAATTCTGTTTTTATTTCTTCCCATGGGTTTTTACCAATAATTACTTTCTTCTGCTGTGTGATACCTGTCCTCTAGAATATAAACCTCATGCAGCGGCTAATCCTAAGGTAAACTTAACAGCTGAGAGCTCATTTTGTTAAAGATAGCATGGCATTGGACTAGATGTTAGAAGACCTGGATTCTTGTCTTTATCACCTTTGGATTTGTGACCTTGAGTGGGTCATTTAATCTCCTTCAGCCTCAGTTTTGTCTTTAAATCTAGGCTAGTAATTCCTATTTACCGTACAAGGTATTTAAAAAAAAGCAAATAAGATCGTGTGAAAGTGCTTTGTAAATAACAATGTGACTTGTATATGTAACTTATTATATTGTCCATAGAGTATTCTTGACTTTAGACCCACATACAAGAATACATTGTCTACGATGCTGTTAACCTTCAACTATCTTCACTAGTACAAGGAGCATTAACAAGAATTAGATGATAAATAAGGCACCTGGAGACTTTCTCTGTCTTAGAAAGGCCTGAGTTCAAAGAATTAAAAAAAAAAATGAGTTTTTAGAGTCATGGAAGAAAGGTTGAATGAAGATTCCTGGGGGAAATGGTGGTGAATGCAGACTCTTCATCATCCTAGAGACTTGATCACTGTCTCCTTTTCATTTCCTTACCTGGCATTAGGGAGCCTCAGTTGGTATTGACGGGAAGGTCTTAAACTGATTGTAATTAAGAGCCAATTTTGAATAAAAAAAATATAAAGGAAACAGGTTTTTCTGATTTTTTTCAAGGATCTCAGTTTAGAGGAATAGTTAACATGTCTTTCCTTTACTCTCTAGAATGCTTGTTGCCGACTAATTTACTCTCATAAAGCAAATCAGGAGGCTTGGCTTTCACTACAGTAGGGGAGTAAATATATTAATTTAGAAAAAATTAATTCAGATCCTATGGTTGGATAAAAGTCTATATGATGATTCAATTAAGTTTATGAATGACCTCAGGGTGATAATCTGCAAGTGGAAAATTGAATTGGCTGTATATGTTAAGAGCATGAGGCAATTTTGCTCATTCAAGCAGCCATCTCTGCACTGGGTGACCTGAGGTAGGACATGGAATGGAACCCCATATAAAGTAAATTCCAGGGGGATTGACTGAAATCAAAGTAAAATCACTGCCCAGACCAGTAAAGTGACCCATATGGTACCAGTGAATAGTTCTTGGGATTCATTTAAGTAGAGAGGATAATACATTTTTATTGTGTTTATTTTTTCATCTTGCTTGCAGATTACTTTGGGCACAGTAGCCACAGAAACTCTTGAGTGTAGCAGGAAACATTTCTGGGGTAAGTAGTATATATCTTTTTCTTTAGGTAACCTCAGGTATTTTTATAAGAACATCTCAGAGACCCCAAAGCCTTGCTGGGAATAGGTTTTTCAGTAATTTTCTTGTAAGAACTTTCCACAATGATAGAAAGTCATCCCTGCTGTTTATGTCACTTGAGGCCTTCCTGATGGTTCACTACCTAATTCTTCAAATTGAGGTTCCCACATTAAAATAACTTGCTACTTCCACTTCTGAGGTTGTTTCATGAGCAGAGTAGTGAGTGTTCTTTAATTTGTGGCTGCCTGTATCTTGTTTATCTTTCTTGTTTGTGGACAGAGACACGTCTAACTCGTTTGTACATTGCAGACTATTGCTCTTTAAAATCATGCCTTAATGACTGGAGACATTGCAGGAAGTATGATGTGTGTCTACATGTCTTTTGTTAAGCTTTTGGCAAAAGCCAGAAAACCAGACACTGATCCATGGAGGAAATGTAAGCTTCTAATATTGCATATTAGGCATGTAATATGGTTATATACTTACCTCTTCCAGAATAGGATGGATCTGGAATATGTATGTAGGCATTTACTTCCCAGTTTTAATAAGCATTTTGGTCCTTTAGGGAAGACTAAGGTAAAAGAATGAGAACCCCAGCGAATTTCCCATTGAATTCCTTGAAGGAACATACCCTAAATATGGTGTTCTTTTGGTCCAGTCTAATTTATCCCTGGGAACATTGCTTGAATAGCAATAACTATTTTTAAAGTAGCCTAACTTAAAAATACCACCCTAGCACCTGTTTGTATGTTCCAGAAACCACCATGATAAGATGTTGAGAAATCCCTTCAGTATACTTGTTCTGCCATCCAGTCCTACCTAATCTTAGGAGATTGAGGAGTGCTAGTCTGTCCACACACTTTAGGGTGGCTAAGGGGTCTCTTACACATTCAGGGTAGACCCAGAGGATAAGGCTTTGAGCAAAAGGTTCTCTTTAGTCTTGGGTTAGCTATTAGGAGAACTCCAGTGGGACAGTTTTGTTTTAGGTCATCTGAGCATTTCTTTTTCCTTTAAAGAATTCCAAGGCATTCCAGTTTGGCTCAAAATATTTGGAGCTTAACTGAAGTAAATACAAGGTTTTCTTGGAATAGCTGTGGGCTAGAATAGTTTCACCTCATCTCGACCTCTATCAGCCTGCAGTCTCTGAAGCTTTCCTGAGGTGCAAATGTGGGTTACTCAAGGACTATGTACTCCCCAGGCATGCCCAAAGATGCAGACCCTATTGCAGTAGTGCTTTGTCTAATACAAATAATAATGCTTTAAATCTGCAAGTTAAATTTTACTCTACCAAAAAGAAGATAAACAAGCATCACTGTATACCATTACTGAGACCAATATTCCTACTGTCTAAAATGAAGTTTTCTTGCTTGATAGGCCAACTGTGAATGATATGACAGGACTCAGAGATGGGATTGTAGGAAATACTTCAAGAAAATAGGTTGGGATAATATTTTTTAAAGTTTATGAATTTCTTTTTCCTCTAATATTTATTAGGGAAGAAATTGCTTTTCATGGATTCTGTCCATGCTGGAAAACTGGGCTGATCTGAAGGCAGCTGACACCAATATTAGACTCATTATCTAGATAATTTTTCTTCTCTATTTTTGAGTGTCTCTAGAACTCACACCCACAAATATATATACTAATATAATGGCAACAGTTTTTCACTGCTCTAGGTTATAAAGGTAAATTCTGAGGGAGTATTCTTAGAATGCTGAGAGAGAGAAAGTTATGGTACAATAGTTTCAGGTTCCTGTGATAGAAAATTGTGATGTTACATTGTCCTGCCTATAGGCCAAGTAACCAGTGTCATATGATCTGGTCTTTGTTCTGATCAGCCTCTAATTGCATCCACAGAATTCTTGTGACAGTTCTTTTCCATTGAAGAGAGATGACTGGTGGTGTTTTCTATTTTACTGAAGCTATAATGTTCACTATGCTTAAATGAATTAAGAATCTCTAATGACATAGTCTTCATGCATTTCATCTAACTCTCAATCTTTATTTCTATTATAGTACAGAAAAAAACCCCAAAATTTTGCTTTGCAATTGTTTTCTGAAATTGTTCATACTTAAACAAACCCGAAATTTTTAAATAAGACAACTGAGTGAGACTATTATCAAGATGAACAGCTTAGTCAGACTGCTCAAGTTTTTGTCTTTGTCTTTTGTTGTCACATCTCTTTTCTTTTTTGTTAATCCTCACCTGAGGATTTTTAGACAGAGTATAAAGGAGTAGGAGATACACAGAGATACATACAGAGAGAAACATAGTTGTGAGAGAGACATATCCATTGGTTGCCTCCTGCATACCCGTAGACCCGGGGTGAGGGACTAAGCCTGCAACCGAGGTTTGTGCTCTTGACCAGAATCGAACCTAGGACCATTCAGTCTGTGGGCCAATGCCCTGTCCACTGAACCAGACCAGCTAGGGCAATGGTTGGCAAACTGCGGCTTGTGAGCCACATGTGGCTCTTTGGCCCCTTGAGTGTGGCTCTTCCACAAAATACCACAGCCTGGGCGAGTCTATTTTGAAGAAGTGGCGTTAGAAGAAGTTTAAGTTTAAAAAATTTGGCTCTCAAAAGAAATTTCAATATTTGGCTCTGTTGACTAATGAGTTTGCCGACCACTGGGCTAGGGTATCACATCTCTTTTCTTGCCTCATCTCATATTCCAAATCAAATCCTAAATATCGTATTATTTTATCCATAAATGCTTTCCATATACATTTGACTAAAGCCAATTATGTCAGGAAATTAAATTGATTTGTAGGAGCCAATACTTTGTGTACAACCCAAGTAAAAACAATGATTTATAAGGTGACAAATTATTCTATGATAGATATAAATATCTATTGCACAATAGCTAGTTCAGCCTTCTTTGACTCACTGAGAAGTCGCATGTTTTAGTTTGTCTGCTGTGGTCAAAGCACAAACCATATAGTCCACAAATATCCACAAAACTTGTTCTTGCCTCATAAATATCTTGCATTCACATAGAGACTCCAAAGTTTCCCAATTACATAAAAAAAAAACAAACAACAAAAAAACCCACCAGTTTTCAATCACTCTATACACATAAACATTTTCTATTCTTTAGTATGCATTCAAGGATACATAAGTTTGACATGTAAAAGCTGAATTTTGCTGATTTTATTTGCACATGTGTCACAAAATCCTTTTAAAGGGCAAATTTTTAAAACATTTTTCCCCAAATCCTTGAATGAAACTGACATTCTGAAAATGTGTCCTAGTTACTCTAGAGCTTTGAGAACTCCAGTTATAATGCTACAGTCTTAATATATCTAATTATCCTATATAATAAAAGGCTAATATGCAAATCAACTGAATGGTGGAACCGCTGGTCACTATGATGTGCACTGACCACCATGGGGCAGATGCTCAATGCAGGAGCTGCCCTCTGGTGGTCAGTGTGCTCCCACAGGGGGAGTGCCGCTCAGCCAGAAGCCCTAAGCCGGGCTCATGGCTGGCGAGCGCAGCGGCAGTGGCAGGAGCCTCTCCCACCTCCGCTGCAGCGCTAAGGATGTCTGACTACTGGAGGGAGTGGGCCTAAGCCATCAGTTGGACATCCCCCGAGGGGTCCTGGACAGTGAGAGGGCACAGGCCAGGCTGAGGGACCCCCCCCCACCTCCACCCCTGCCCCAAGTGCACGAATTTCATGCATGGGGCCTCTAGTATATATAACCCAAGCAAAAATGCCGCTGCTTGAGAACAGAACAAATCTGAATTTGTGTGTGTTGGCAAGAGAAGGAAAGGTGAAGACTGCTCTAGTACTATGATATGTATAAGACTTCAAGTTGATCCCGCTTCGTGTCAGCAGGTATTAGGGCATTACTTTTTTGGCATGGAGAGAGTGCAGTAGATAATGATTTTTTGTTCTTCCTCTCCCCCCACCCCCTTCTTTCTCTACTCTTTCTCATTCTTTAACCCAGCTGCTAAATTAATCACTCTTTTCCTATCTTTCCCTCTAACTTTGTATTGTGGAACAAGGGGAAAAGACAGGTTTTGGAAGAAAAGAACCTATCTAGGAGGTTTTTTTTCTTAGAAGCTGGCTCTCTGCCCCTGCTCTTGAATAATTGTTGACAGTTTAATTCATTTTTAAGTGCTGATCAAAACACATTTATCAGCAATTATTACAAAAATGTATAGCAAGTCCACCTAATGAAACTCTATGGCTGGCAATGCTAATTGTCAGAATTAAATTGTCATGATATTATCCACAATTTAATTTTTTTACACCTCTCTCTCTCTCTGTCTCTCTCATTAACTATTACATATCTCTAGAGTACCTACTAAGTGTGAGGTGGCAAGGAAGGCTCAAAGGAGAAAAAACCTGCACATAAAGATATAATACAGCCCGGCTGGCATGGCTCAGTAGTTGAGCATTGACCTATGAACCAGGAAGTCACGATTTGATTCCCGGTCAGGACACATGCCTGGGTTGCAGGCTTGATTCCCAGTGTGGGTTGTGTAGGAGGCAGCTGATCAATGATTCCCTCTCATCATTGATGTTTCTGTCTCTCTCTTCATTTTCCTTCCTCTCTGAAATCAATAAAAATATATTTTTAAATATTATAATACAAATTAGAATGTGGTATGTTCTATGTCATCTGCTAAATCCATCTCTGATTGTAGGGATTAAGAATCTGCATTTTAGCAAGCCTTCCAAGTGGTTCTCATGCACATTAAAGTGCTTTATATGTTTAAACATAGACATAGAAAGTCTAGAAAGTGTTCACTGGGACTCTGAGCTCTTTGTTGAACTCAGAGGAAGCAGTTTCTGACAATGTTGTGGAGGGGAAACTTCAGATATAAGTGGTTGAAGTGGATGGTAAGAAAGTAGAGATGGGAAATATAAGCAAAGCTTTCATGAAATTTCACTCTGAAAATGGGGGTTAAAGGAGTGAGAAATGAGAGGTAGTGGAGAAATTATGTGATTTAAGGGAAATTTTTGTTAAAATAAGAGAGATTTGAACATGAGCACTTAACCTTTGTCTCTTTTTTAATAAAGAAAATAATACCTATCTTGAAGTTTGTTAGAAAAGTCAAATGAGATAAAGTATGCTTTGTACCTAGGATGATGCCTAACATATGGTAGATTCTCAATAATAGATACTAATATTCATATACACCATTTAAAAAAATAAAAACAACAGAGTATATGCTTCCCATGTTACTTTGTTATCAGGTTTTAAAATATATATTTTTATTGATTTCATAGAGGAAGGAAGAGGGAGAGATAGAAATATCAATAATGAGAAAGAATCATTGATCAGTTGCCTCCTGCACACCCCTCCCTGGGTTTTGAGCCCGCAGTGCCCTTACTGGGAATCAAACTGTGACCTCCTGGTTCATAGGTTGACGCTCAACCAGAGCCACACCAGCCGGGCTGTTATAAGGTTTTTAAACTATCTTATTTAAAATCAAGATTGTACTCTAATCGAGGTGTTTTGAAAATTTTCTAATAAATTGGAAGTTAACTAATGGGTCATGATTTGATCAGTTGATCATTTTGATTTTGTAATTTCCTCAGCTTTCCTCCTTTTACACTGAGTTCTAATCTTTTTAGTCTAGCTTCACATGTGAGCTACTTCCCTTAGTTTTTTATTTTTATTTTTATTGTCTTTTAACACTACAAGGCAGTCATACAAATGACTACAAATGATTCATGCAGATCTTACACTGATTTGGTATATTAGTAGGTTTATTTTTATTCACATTTTTAAACATAACCTTTTATCTGTAAGTCATATATGGAGTTACCATATGATCCAGCAAGCAATTCCACTCCTTACCCAAGAGAAATGAAAGCAAATGTCCACACAAAAACTTGCACCTGAATGTTCATAGCAGCATTATTCATAATTGCCAAAATGTGGAAATAACCCACATGTCCATTCATCAGTTGGAAATAACCAAATAGCCCACAAATAAAATGTGGAATATCTATACAATGGAATTTTGTTCAGCCATAAAAAGGAATGAAGTCCTGATAAGAGTTATAAAATAAATAAAACTTGAAAACATTTTGCTGAGTGAAAGAAGCACTTAACAAAAGACCACATATTGTATGATTCCATTTCTGTGAAATGTTCAGAGTAGACAAATCTATTGAGACAGAAAATAGATCAGTGTAGGCCTAGGGCCTGAAAGAGAAATGGGGAGTGACTGCTAATGGGGTATCAGGTTTCTTTGTGGGATGGCACTTTACAGTCTGTGTTTGATAAGCTGATATCTGGAGTCCCTGTGGATATGTTTCTGTTGAATGTTGTTTTGCTGAACGGGTCTTTTCTCATCCTGCATCTGTCAATAAGATTGTATGGGTACTTTGTATAGAACACTCTATTTTTAGAAACCATTTGAAGCCTAGATGGATGTTCTCTTTCTTCAAAGTATAAATTTTGATTGCTTTTTCAGGCACAGAGTAGTGCCAACAAGCAGGTATCATCTTAATCCAATTCCAGGCCAGAGATTTTTCTGTACAAGCAAGATGATTTGAATCTGGGCTGCATACAATGCAAGGGCTGGCTACTTTCACTTCACCTTAATTTCTGGTGTGCAGCTGGGGTATGCACAGCCCCATTGAGACAAAAAGAATGTCAGTACTACTGATCCTGTCTTTATTTTAAAGTTTGATATTTTGTTCATCATGGATTTTTCATTAGTTTTAACTGCATTAAAATTTTATCTATCTGGATTACTGAGGGTTTTGGTTCCCCTAAATTGTGTGCCCCCAGCTTTGGTATTTCTATATCTACTTTGGGATTTTTACATCCTGAGAGTTTGAATAGACAAAGATGTGCGCTCCCCAACTTTCTCTAAAATCCCATAGTGATTTTGGGTGCACTCTCTCAATTTCCTCCTTTACCATGCTATTTAGAATAGCTGTCTAAAGACTTCCACACAACTAGAGACTGAAGTGGGATTAAACATAAACATTTATCTTCACTTTCCCCTGAAACTGCCCTAAAGCGATAGTAGCAGAATAACAAGGTAAAAACCTACAAGAACTAAGTGAAGAGAAAAGAGAAAATAAGAGCTGCCCACAAATTTTTGGAAGACATGCAGCTGATGGAGTGATGCCTGACCTCAATTATCAAAGTATAGGAAACAGAGACTTACTACCTACAGAGACAGATAATGAGAAGCAAGCCAGTTCACACCACAAAATCCCACTGAAAATGTGTTGTTCTTATTATCAGTCATCAGGGAGAGGCAACAACAATTTGCAGTCATATGTTATAGTCTATAATACTTATTTACTGTATCATCTTAAAGATTATTGTAACTCTCCCATTTCACAATCTGGTAAGGTGGGACCTAGATCTAGTACAATGAACAGTGTTCTAATAGACTATACTGATTATCTTAGAAACTGAGTCAAGCTTAAAGTGACCTTACTATGACCATAAATCATATGACTGACTGACTAAGGATGATTGATTAACTCCAAAAAAATCCAGGGCCTTGCACAGACTGTAAAATTTGGGGCAACTGCATGAGCTGAAAGAGTAACACAAAATGGAGCTTCGGCTTGATTGTTGGGACTTTGCTGTGAGGCAGCCTTTGGCTGTGATGCATATCTTCTCACATTGTTGGTGTATCGTGTCCTTTTCCTGCAATAAACTAGGTTAGTGAACTAAGTGATGGGAATCTGAGTATTTTTTTTTACATTATTCTAATTTCTGAAAAGAATGTATGCATCCAAAGAGTTGACCAAAAAATCTGAGATGGTTTCTTTTTGCATTCTCCTGAACTATTGGGTAGTATTCGTATGTAGTTACAAGTTAACACACTATCGTGGTCAGACCCATGACCTTTATTTTTAAAGGCTATTCCTGAAAGGAATACTTTGCTTTTTACTAGGAACTAGGCTTGCTCTACAATGTCAATATTAGGTATTTTTATTGAAAATTACGTTTATTTTTTTATGACAATGGTCCCTCTTAATATGCATAACTGTTTCCTCTAGACAGGGAGTTACAAAGAGGCTTGGTGTTCCCTAGGAAGAGTGATAGCCTGAAGTTGTTAGCATGTTATCTGGACACCTGAGAACAGTTGGTGGGCCTCCTGCAGATCACAGAGAAGCCGCTGGTTGCAGGAGTGGTAGATGATAGCTAGAAAGCTGATAGCAGCTGTAGTGGAGACTGGGCTGCTTCTGATTCCTCCACAACCTTGACAAAAGAGCAGATACAAGAGCAGTATCACAAGATCTAAAAAATAGGGAATTTACTAAATTACTCAGTTGAGCTCTCTTTGTTTGAAAATATTATCTTGTTTAATAACAATGCAAAAGGCCAACGGAAGGGACACGATGAGATGAGGAAGAGAGAAGAGTCCAGGATGTCTTGGTGAAGAGTCAATTGTGATATTGTGTGGAGCCTGCAATGCCTTTACACATCCAGATAATGTCTACATGTAGCAGGACAATAAGAAACTAGGAAAATCCCTGGGCAAGTGGAAAAGGGAAACTGAGACAAGAAACCTGAACAAGACCAAACAGTTTGGGCAGCTTGCAGCCAGCTTGTGAATTGCAAGACCTTATCTTTCCTAACCGAGGACACTGGTTTATACCCTCCTCCCTAACCAGGAAATACATAGTTTACATCACCCTGTCCGGGGAAAATAGAGAACAAAGACCCAATTAATGCCATTTGTGCCAGCTAAGCCCAAGGACAGATGTAGTTGGGGAACAAACAACAAAAACCTCATTAAAGCCAGACAGACCTATGGTAAAAGTAAAAGACCAAAGAATAATCCAAAACTCCCCTATACACTCATTTTAATACATCAGCATATTAAAAATGCATTGGGAAAGCTGATGGATATTCTACTGAAACCCTCCCCTAAAATTCTTGCCTACAGAAAGAAAAATAAAAAGCCCTTAGGACAAAGACTCAAAGCAGGCTCACTCTAGAGTATGCCTATGCCCCTTCCTGAGCATGAACTTTTTATCTTCCTACATTCTAACGGTCCCCACAGGACTTGCAGCCAGGGAAGTGGTGGGCAGTGGCAGCTACACCCAGGTTCACCCCCTGATCCTGTCTCCAAGGTCCCCTTTTCTCTGACTTCCCAGTGAGCTAATAGCAGCCCCGCCTTGGCTCACTGCTTTCCTATAACATTTCCAGAGAGCCAAAGCAGAGCACCGCCTAGGTTCTCTCTCCCCTATTGTTTCTTCTACTCTAATTTCTTCCTTCGTTTCACTGTCCCCAGCTTTAATAAACATTCTCTCAAACCCATCTGGACTCACGTTGCAAAACCTTTCCTACACGAAGTCAAGGACCCACACCCTACAGGCTGGCCTGAGGCAGACCTGGGCCAGCCCCTGCCCAATCACAGACAGGCAGTTGGGAACAGGACCTGGAGCTTAAGATAGGGCAAGACTATAAGTCTAGGCATAGGGCCTCCCCCAACATGGCCCCGGGGAGTTATTAGTAGATATGTGGATGGGGAAGACATATGCACAGATGAGACCACCCAGGATCTAAGAGAAGAGAGAAGGTTCAAGGACACCCACCTCTTAAGAGGAAGAAGAAGATAATTCAGAGAAGGAACTTGAATATCAATAAAAAGAGATGGGAGAGCCCTGGCCAGGTGGCTCAGTTGGTTGGAGCATCATCCTGTACACCAAAAGGTTTCAGGTTCAATTCCCAGTCAGGGCACATGCCCAGATTTCAGGTTTGATCACTGTCAGGGCACGTATGGGAGGCAAGGAATCAGGTTTCTCTCTCACATTGATGTTTCTGTTTCTCTTCCTCTCACTCTCTCCCTTCCTCTTTCTCTAAAAATCAATGGGAACATATCCTTGGGCAAGGATTAACAAAATAAAGGAGATGGAAGAGAGTGGTATTAATAGTATCCACTGGAAATGACACTTGAGAGATCAGGTCAAAGATATCTATCACCAGTACTTTGCCTGATAAGGTAGAAATCAGATAGCAGGAGATTGAGGAATAAATAAAAGGTGAAATAGTGGAGATAGTAGATGTATTCTGGAAGCTTAGCTCTAAAGGAAAGGAAGTTGCCATAGTTTTTGTTTGAATATTATTTTGAGCTTGATTATTTGCTGAGGAAACACGTATGCACACACGCACGCATGCGCTGGAATTGTAGAAAATATGATAACTGATGTAGCTGAAAGAGAGATTAGAATCAAAGTTATATGGATTAGACCTGGTTGGTACATTTGTCTTTTTTTCTGCCTCAGTGAGAGAAGTGTCTCTTTGTAGAGGGTTGAGAAGTAAGCTTTAGAAATTTAGATAGTAAAGGCAAGGAGAAAAGGAACTTGAACCAGAGAATGCAAATGCAAATAAATTTGTACGGGATTGGAACAGAAAAGCTGAGGGAACTGACAGATGATGGCTGCCATTTTCTCTGTGAAAAATGAAGTAATATGGTCAAGTAAGAGAACAGAGTGAGGGTGTGGAATAGACACTGAGGAGAATGTAGAGTGGCGTGTAATAGCATGATTAAGTAGTATTTTGGCCTGGGAATGTATACCCCGAGTGTACCCCAGTCCACACGATCGTATAGATTTTTTTAAAGCAGGAGTCAATATAGGTGTAGGACTGCTAGGTGTTTCTGTAGTGGATGAAAAAGACACCAGGATACACAGGAGCAAAAGTGTTGGCAAGGGCATGGTTGAAACCTATCTCCCACCCCCCAGGTTTTTCATGAGTCAAAACATTTAGTATCTTGAACAGAAACTCTCTTTTTCTTTTCTGGGGCCTAGGATGAGTCCCTTATATTCTGAAGACATTCAGATACTTTTGAATGAGTAAATTAATTAATAAACAAAATTGGACTCTGCTAAACATTTCTGAATACAAGAATTAGGTTTAGATTTTTATCTACTAGGGATGAATATATTGATTATATCAGAGCATTAGAATTCTCTCCCAAGAGTTACATCCTGCAATTTGCTCAAAATAATTAGATTGACACCAAACTTAATAAAATCCATTTTCTGTAACACAAAACTTTATTAGAATAAACATACACGTACAGTATTCAACATTAAAATTACTTCACATCAAATGTAGGTTTTACCTCTGTTAGTTTTTAATGTCTTTAAAGTTTGCACTTTAAATAATTTGCACATCTGTAAACAAATGTTAGATTACCAAAAGGTGTAATATATCCATTCGATACAGAATATCAAAATTTAGAGATGGGAACTGATAGTTATATCCTATTGCACTAAATATTTCTATAAAATTATAGTCAGAGAAGAAAAAGAGATTAAAATAAATCACCTGAAATGAGGTAAGTTGTATGGAAAGGTTTTTAGTAGCAAACATCACCACTGTTGAGAATATTAAAAACATTCATGGAAAATTCACTAAATGTTTGTATAGTCTAGGTTATTTTTTTAGCAAAAAAATTAAAAATTACCAAAATTCATTAGAAAAAGAGACGATTATCTGGCTCTACTTAAAATTTGTGAATATTCTAAATCTTTCATTAAGGAAAAAGGAAGTAATACAATCATTCACAAGTGTAGCAAAAACTAAAAAAAAAAAAAGTGAAGATTAGGACTAACAGTTCAAGCTGCCTTTTGGAAAGAAAATTAAAAACAGAGGTAGATGGTTAAATACTAGTGGCCAAGTTACTATATGCTTGAAACCAAATAGCAAATAAATTTAGGAGCAGAGAGTAAGACAGAGCACAAGTTATTTTCCTTGTAACAAAGAAATGAAGGCTTAAGACCCTGTTGATATGATTGTTTAAAGCACTACAGTTCATGCACTTCTTAAAGCAGGAAAATGAACCTTGTCCCTACGCCACAAGCTCCATCAAGTGTGGTCAGTCAAAGTAGGACTGTAGGGTGCCTCGGCGCCGGACATCACAGGTCCAGCAGTGGAAGCCTCCTCCCAGGGAATTGGCATTACGAATGTTAACCTTAATGGTACCGATACCTGCATTGAACAAGAGGGACGTGGCCAGTTAGATGGATTCACATGAAGATTCTCCTATAGAAAGTAAGCCTAAAGATGGGCAGGAATCCTACAGTTCTGATCCTTAAGTCTACCACAACCCAGGAGAGTCTTTCAATTTTATTTTCACCGATTATATTTCATCTGATCTGTTCCACTGCTTATATAAAACACGCAACCAAAAAGTCAGCAGACTCTGAAGTCTATTTTGTGCCACTGACTATTCATAAGACAATAGATAGGATGAGCAGATATGTCTGTCAAATGTTCAAAAACAATCAAGCACTAACATTTTAAGGCCTTTAATAGAATTAACTATTTTGTCAGACTGTTTCTAATTTTACCAGGTCAACTGAGTAGGAAAAGTATAGTTTACCCAATCTGAAAAGTTGACTTTACTTACATACAAGCAAAGTTATCTGATATGATTGACTTTTTTACCAGGCAACTTTAAGGAAACATTGAAACGGAACTCATATTTTAATATCCGGTTGTATAGTCATACAGGTACCAAAGGTACTGAGACAATTAATTAGTTTAATCTGGCACTATTTGTATTGACAAGGCCATGATGTGCCCAATCAACCAGTGGTATTTAGGAAGAATCTGTTGTGGTTGGCATAATGGGGTTTAAAAAAAAAAATCTGTTCTCCTCCCTCAAGAACCCATTATTTTGAGGGGGGAAAATAAGCTACAGAGTCACTAAAGGTTCCACTGGTATGGTCAGGGAGGGGAAGGCAGGCAGCAGGAGCCATCAGAAAAACTTACCAGAGAAAGTGAGACTGAGCAGGGCTTTGAAGAGTAAGACAGAGGTAAGGAGTAGGCTTGGGATAAGGGGTGAGCTTTCAAATACAAGCATATGTTTCCTGATAGATGTAGCTATCTTATTCAAATTACTAGATCCATATTAATCCTGAATTGGAGATAATTCAATTACTTGAAAAGGTTTGCTTAACAAGTTCCCTGTGTCTAAAAAGACTTTATTACAAAAAAAAAAGGTAAATCAGATCTTTGGTACTTGATAATATTTTAAGTTGAGAAATAATAAAGTCTTAATGGATAAAGAAACTGAACCAAGCAATTGGGTTACTTAATGAAAAACTGGGGCGGGGGGGGGGGGGGAAGGAGTAGCATAGCATTAGGGGTTAAATCATTAGATTGGGCTCAATCTGACTCTGACAGGCAAATCCTTTTATACTGATACTAGAGACCTCATGCACGAAATTTGTGCAAGAGTAGGCCTTCCTTCTCCCAGCTGCTGGCACCAACTTCCCTTTGGCACCCAGGACCTGGGCTTCCCTCGCAGCCCTGGCTACGGCTACATCCTGAAGGACGTCTGGTGTAATTAGCATATTACACTTATTATTATAGATTACATTAAGGGGAGATGTGTTAAAGCAGTGGTCAGCAAACAGTAGCTCGCGAGCCACATGCAGCTCTTTGGCCCCTTGAGTGTGGCTCTTCCACAAAATACCACGGCCTGGGCGAGTCTATTTTGAAGAAGTGGCGTTAGAAGAAGTTTAAGTTTAAAAAGTTTGGCTCTCAAAAGAAATTTCAGTCGTTGTACTGTTGATATTTGGCTCTGTTGACTAATGAGTTTGCCGACCACTGTGTTAAAGGGTCAAAAAATTTTTCAGGGTAGTACACCTGAAATAAATCAAAACATGACTCAATTACAACAAGTGGACTACCTGGCTTTATTTAACACCCAGGATATATCAAGTATGTTAACAGTGATCAACACACATACTTCTGTACTCTATATAACAGCTATATGAAAATCCCTTCTTTCAACACTTTCCTCCATAGTATTAGAATACCTGGTCCAAATTTTGAATATTAGGATAAGCAAATTCCTGCCTAAATAAAAATCAGTTCTGCTTTTTAGTTCAAAAATGATTTATTGACATCCTCTATTGCATTTCATTACTTTGTTCACTGTGCTTATCAGACATATAAGTCACTTATGTGTAAGTACCCTTATGTCATTTATAATATGTAATGACATTAAATTATTTTAAAGGACCCTCAACAATTTCTTGTTTGGGGAAGGGCTGAATAATGTATATGCTCAACTACAAAGGGGTAGTTCTCCACACATGGGCCCCAGGAGGTTAGGTAAGTCATAGAATGTGGGTACACTTATTGCCAGAGGAGAGACTGAGGAGCCTGGAATGCATTTCCAACCTCTTGAGGTTATGTTGTTGAAAACAAAAATATTGTCCATCTACAAAATAATAACTTGGTGCCTCTAAAAGGAACAGAAAAGAAATTAGATAAAGCATACATCAAACTTAGCATGTCATTTCTTCAGGTCTTCATATATGACAACATGCTTTATATATTGTACATACCCAGCTTTTCAAACATCTTTTGAATTGGGACTTCATTGGCATCCACCATAACACGTTTTTCATCTAGCATTAAGACATTCATGGAAAGCCATTTGGATGACATCCAGAGTGGGTGATCTAAAATAGCAACAACTTTTAAATTGTGTCTGCAATCATTTTTATTTAAAGCAAGGATTTGGAAGTGAAGAATATTAAAGTGACAGTTCAATTTTCAAAGTTCACTTTCCCTCCAAAATTTTTATCTTAAGGCAATTTATAAATGTTATAAATCAATTTATACTCATTACACATGTGGATTTCACTTTATTTATGAAGTCATTTCTTGCTTTATGAGATGTTATTTTATACTGATTTTTCCCATCGTCTCACTTGCATTTTCTGTGGAAGGAGTGGGTAAACACAAGTGTAGCTTTGTTTTAGTGTCCATAGTTCTAAGCGCCAGTTCACTCCTTACTGGGGAAATGTTTTCTCTGAATTTCTAAACATTTGGGCTGCTATCTATAGGTGAAAGATTCTTGGTCACTGAAGTAATCATTTTAGGCTGTGAGTACATAAAAGTAAACATACCATCTGGAATGACTGGTATTGGAGGAGTAACTATGGTCCATCCTGCTTTCTTGAAAAGATCAATCTGCAAGACCAAAAAAACCCAAAGAGGCTTTCATCTATACATACTATTCTTATCATTCTTAGTCTCTTCTAGCCCTTGTGATTAATAATTACTTTTGAGAAGCTGTCTTCTCAATTGTCAATTTAAAGAAATTAAATTTTCAAGACTTTGGATGATTTTCTTTGAATCCTAATTTAAATTGTACATAAAATCCCCAGATTACAGTTTAAAAATAGCAGAAATGTTAAAGCTTTTAAAAATATTCTTGTACTTTTCTCAGGTTCAGCAATTTTAAAATACCAAAGACACTTTTTTTGAGAAATTCTCTTGAAAGAAAATGAAAATATTTTCTATTTAGTTATAAGAAAAAAAATGTGACTGCCAATCCCATAGTCCATCCACTTCATAGTCCATCACTTTGTATCTATGACCATGGTATAAATACAAACGTTAGGGTTGTACTCCTTAAGAACCCTAATTATCCTTAGTGACCTATTTATTATAACTCAGCTGTCCCTATGTTCACTTGGTAGTATAGCAATGAATTATATTGAAATGAATAACTAATATTGGTCATTTTGTCTAAATTTATGGGATAAAAATAAAGAGTGACATGGTAAAATAGTGATTTTAAAAACATGTACTAAAGCCTAGCAAATAACAAAATAATTTACCACCCAATTGGAAGTAGGGGGCAGCAGGTGGAAGTAGGAGGCTCAAGTGATGGGGACAGATCAGCTGCAGTGCAGCAGCTCTGCTCCTCCCTCTGGGGTGGGGCTGGCTGAAGGAGGCCTGACCCACTGGAGAGGGAAGATACCCACTGCCCAGGGGCAGTGGCACTGCCCCAGATATGCAGGGATCATCTTGTTTGCAATGCAGCTGCAATTGGAACCTTGTGATATATAGTAGCCCCCCTTTACCCCTGGTTTTGCTTTCTGGGGTTTCAGTTACCTGAGGTCAATCATGGTCTGAAAATATTAAATGGAAAATTCCAGGTATTTTGAAAGAGAGAGAGAAAGAGACCACATTCACATATTGTTATAATTGTTCTACTTTATTATTGGTTATTATTGTTAATTTCTTACTGTGCCTATTATATAAATTAAACTACTATAGGTATGTATGTATAGGGACAAATATAGTATATATATAGGGTTCAGTACTATCCATGGTTTTAAGCATCCACAGGGGGTCTTGGAATGTATCCCCAAGGATGAAAGGGAGCTACTGTAATACTACTTTGTTTAAAAAAAATACATATATGCACAAACTTGAGGCTCTCACAGCACAGCCAAAGTTTGATGACACTATACTGTATATGTCTGAGTGTTGGACATCTTGTAGTAAATATAACAAGCAATCTAATTTCAATTATAATAATGTTGAACATTGCTGAATTTGTCATTTAAAACCATTAGGAATCATGGAAGTGCTTAAAATAAAAGTGGCAATGACTTCAATTGCTAGACTCTATTACTTTTCCAGAGTCCTAACAACTTCCTTACCTGGTGACACGGTCGGTCCGGGTTGGAAAGCACAAGACCAGGTCCAATGATATTGAAGGTGGCATCAATATGCATTGGATTAGGATCTTTAAAGGAGATGATATGCACTTTGTAGTCTGGAGCAAGATGCCTACGCATCCATTCAATGCCCAGGTAGTTTGTAACCTGAAAACAAAAGGAAGACATAAATCAGAAAACTAAAAGTAGGATGGAAATATTTGAATTTGGAAATTAAAAAAAATACAATAACAAAATATGTGAAATTTCAGAGGCATTTTTTATCAACCTGGCTTCTCTGTGCAAAAATATCTCTTCCAGCTCGAATAAAGTCAGCAGCATCAAAGCATGGCTCAAATTCAGTCGTCACAAATTTTCCCTGAGCAGCCAATTTGTGTCTGTCTTCTACAGAATGAATGGGGTAATCCTAATTGGAACAAGAATGAACACACACAATGCATTGGTTCATGAGAAAACTATTTGTAGGACATTCTTTAGTAAGAAAACTCATTTATCATCATCATTTCCCAACATGTAAGATGTAGGCTCATGCTAACCAAACAAAGAAACAAAATAATAACTAACAACAAAAATGGCAGGATAGCATTTTTCTGATACTTAGAAGCAAGTGGTACAGAGGCAGTAATGTTTCTGAAAATATTCCGTGACCCATAATTGATTTATGTAGCTACCTACAATATTGACTATCAACAGAATGAAGTCATTCTCTTCTTTTAGAAAAGGAATTTGGTCCTGAGCCTAACTCCTGCCATAAAATGAGATGTCATGTTTCCCTGCCAAATTTGATTGGGTGTGGTGGAATGAATTTATTATTTATTTCTGTTTTTAAACCCCTGGAAGAAGTTTTGTTTTTTTTTTAGTCTTTCTATAAATGATCAAACAGTACATTATCTAATAAAGGACATATACTCCCTTTTACTGTGAATTTGGCCTATAGACCAAATTCTTTTTCTAGAACAGAATGGTGTCTAGTGACTTCTCTCTCCACCAATGACTCAGGCAAGTTTTGTGTGGCTTCAGGCAAATTTTGCTACTCCCTGTAACAGAATGGTACTATTTCCTCATGGGGTGGTTGGAAGTATAAACAGGACTGAGGATGTAAATAAAGTACTTAGTTCAAGACCTGACACATAGTAAGCACCAAATAAGTATTAGCCATTACAACTATTATCACCACAATATCATTTACTCTTATTTTCATCATAAAATGCATTAACAAATATAAGGTATCAGAGAATCTCCATCTCACTGTGGATCATTTAGAAAAGTTACCTTTTCTAAATGATCACCTAAATTTGGGACTTACCTGGTCATAAAGCTCATCAGCCATTGTGGGCTTAGGAGCTGTTGTCCACTTGGCGCCACGGTGGAAGTAGTCTTTGATAATTGATCGGTATGCGCGGTACTCAAAGAATCGAGCTCGCCATGCCATGGGAGCCTCAATAATCTCATTGCCCACAACCATCAAGATGTCCCGAGGCATCGCACCATATAAACCTATCAGACCAAAAGTTCCACAATAGCCTTAGTAATGCTAATTTAAAGACACAGAAGTCTATATAATATGATCCCATTTTTCGGTAAAAAAAAAAAAAAATTACAGAAATTCTGTATGTGTGAATGTATATAATTATGTACAAATGAAAAAAATATGGAATGATAGATACTAAATTGTTAACATGAGTTCTGTGTGAGGATCCTGAAGCCAAACCAAAAAAAAAGAGAAGAAAAAAGTGAAGCAGTAAGGTTCTTGTTCAAAGAGGTCTTGAACCTCAAGTTTCCACCTTTTGAAAGCTTTTTTCTTGCTACACAGAAACAGAGTTCTTCAGGGAATATCAGTATGATAAGATAAAAGTTGGGACAGGATAGCTTCTAGAACTGTGAATTAGACTGAACTCAGGCACAAGAACAATCTTGTAGCGGTGTCGATTAAAAAAGGGGTGGGGGTGTTTCTGTTCCTCTCTTAACTTTGGTTCTTGCGGAAAATTAAATAGAATCCACTCTTCTTATGTAAGAAAATTATCGTAAAGTTGAGAAAGGATTCTTTCAAGGAGATCCCAGATTTACAATGAAGTTTTGAATGTATACATCTTAATCATATCAAAAAGAACCAAACTGTTCCTAAGTAATCCTTACAGTTTTGAAGAATTATTAAAACAAAGGAATCTCTGAGAAATTATAAGAGTTTTCTCCTTACACATTAAGAAAGAAATTTAAAAATTAAGATCCTAGCAATTAGGGATCTAACATCACTTACCCGTAGACTCAAAATCAGGAGTTTTATACTTTAAGGACCAGTCAATGGGGTCAGGCCTCCTCACTGTCACTCCTTCCATTTTTAAAATATTGCACATTTCTTCAATTTCAGCAACAGCCTTTTTCAAATGGTCTTTGGGAAAATAATGGCCTCCATGTTTCTGGTAAAATGGCCAGTACTTTTCATATGTGTTGGCCTAGAAGCAGAAGAAAGTAAGAGAAATACAGAGGAAAAATATGACTCATGATAGATTTATAGGTGGTGAACCATAATTTGTATAGCTTAACAGAACTGAGACGTAAGACCACATCTTGTCCAATGTTGGACCTCAGCATGGACACAGTGCTTCTCTGGAAAGACACTCAATATTTGTTGAATGAAGAATTCTAAATCCCTTTGATGTTTAAAAGACAACTGAATGGAAAACAGTTGAATGCTTTTAAAAAGGCCCAATCAATTTGCTAAAAAATGACTGTTAAATTAGGGTAGATATAATAGTAAAATATTTTCAAAAGTATAAAAATCTAGAGGATTCTTCATTGAGATTGTTTTGCATGTGGCTAAGTTCTCAGTTAATTTAAAGAAATATATTGAGAAATATAGGTGATGCATGTGGATGTAACCTATCAAAATAGATGAAGCAGAATTCCAATCAGAAGATCCAAATGATAAGAAAAAGCCTGTGACCTTCACCAAAAGGTTGGCAAAGCAATGTACATTTATATATTTTAGTTTTATAAAATGTTTAAAGTCAGTATTTAAAAAATATATCCATATATCATCGAATAAGTGACCGATTACCAGTCCTGATCATATCAGATAAGGTTTCCATCACAGATCAGATAATTTCAGATAGTGGTAAGTGCTTTCATGAAGAGAAAACTAAGTAATGAAATATAGTTTGTCTAAATGTCTAACTCTTTAATGTCAAAGACAGTGTCTTTTCCAGATTTTTGGCTTTACTCCCTTTTTTACCTCAGCCTAACAAATATCAAACATATGGAAGCAGACCTGCCTCTTCTTAGTTCAGTATCTAGGTTCACACCAGTTAGGCTGGAGCTGAACCTGCTGGAGAAGGATTAGGAATCTAACAGGTCTTTAGCAAACACGAAGAATGTCAGTAAGCTTTAAAATAGGAATTGGCAAACTAAAATCCATGGGTTAAACCTGCCCTCTGCCTGTTTTTGCACATAAAGTTTTATGGGAACATACACACATTCCTTTACATATTGTCTGTTGTTGCTGTGCACTACAATGGCAGAGTTGAGAGTGGGTACTTGCGCAACAGAGACCTATGTTCTGCAGAGGCTGAAATATTTATTATTTGGTGCTACATAGAATAGTTTACCTACCCCTGTCTAAAGTATTAATTGCTTTACTTTTGAAGATCTACAGGCAAACAATAGACTTAATATCTAGCCCCCAAAAAATGTTATCAGAATTAAAAATTTGAGTACTTTTTTTTTCATTAAAAATTTTTAATGTTAACATTATTGCAGATGCCCCTCATTTCTACCTCCCTCCCCATAGCCCACCTTCACCTACTCCCTCTTCCCCCTCCTTTGGTTTTCACCACACTATTGTCCCTGTTCATGAGGTATGCATATATGTTCTTTAGCTAATCCTTTCACCTTCTTTATCCAGTTACCCCCATGCCCCTCCCTTCTGGCACCCGCCAGTCTGTTCCATGTATCCATGTATTTTTTAAGATCAATCCACTCTTTTAAAAAACAAAACAAAAGCACTCCACTGTTGTCTACGCCTAGGAAGTCCTGCAGCAGCAACCAGAAGGAAAGGATAATAATGACTCTTTATATTCCTCTCAGACACATTCTGGTACTCCATCCATTCACCACTTCTTCTTTCTCATGCCAGGCACATCTCTTATAATCCACTTCGGCACAAGAAGCCTTTGAAAATTTAACACTGGGTCATGGCAGGTGCACAGCCATGTCGTCTTGCCAGGCACATTCCAAAGTAGCCTATGTGACTGTGCAGAGCAAAGCTTGCCTAGATAAATATAAAGTAAACTTCCCTGGGAGAAAAAAGTTATTTGAACAAGTGTGACTTGTATAGCTCATACTCTGGCTAAGGTTGGACAAAGTCCAAATGATCAGGGTACATTATATTTTCCAGGAAACAGTTGGAAACCATTTACACTTCCTTTATAACCCTGCTAAGTGAGTTATCAATCATTTACCAAGTGTCTGCAAGATAAAAAACACACACCAAAACACTGTTTTTAAAAATGTTGTAGAGGTGTGGCTGTATTCCTAGAAACTTTGTAGTTTTTCAGAGCCTAAAATCTTTCGGCAGGGGTTGCCAAATCAATTTTAAATACTGTCTTTGGAAGGCTCGGAAACCTCAAAAGAAATTTCTTACTTATCCAGCTACAAACATATTACATTAACTTTTATAGATTTTATACTTCATAAAAGGTCCTTTACCAAAGGCTTTATAAAAAAACAAAAGCAAAACAAAAAGCACATATTTGATGAAAAGTATTAATTATATTTTGCAGAATTAAAAAACCATATAGGTTTTAAAAACTGTGTTTCCTGACAACGTAAAGTTTAGCTAGCATTTACATCTTCCCACATATTTTATGCTGTAATTGCATATAAATAATTTGCTACATTGTTTTATCTTTTATTGTTCCCACAACTGATTAATATATCGGTGTCATTTTCCTCCAACTAGAAGATGGTAAGGCCTTGCCCTCAGGGGTCATGCATGTCTTAGATTTGCTTTCTGCTCCCACAATACCTAGTTTTTAGTATGTGGCATAAAGCAGAAATATCCAGACAAATAAATGAAATCAATACTGCTAATGCTACTAATATCTACAACTATTATACCACGAATGTACTTTCATAATGTAATTAGCAAACTGGATCCACACAACTACAATGAGTTATGGTTTTGTCCTTTAAAATACTTAACATGTAACCTTTTACCTTCATATTTAATTGTGTTAGGTAGATAGCAAACTTCTTAATACCTTGATTTTACAGAGGCCCAGAAATTTGTGGAATCTTACACAAGGTAAAACCGCTGATTAACTGACACTAGTTATCAAGCTTTATCAAAAACCTAATTCAATCCCAGTCTCCTGACTTCAGCCTGATTCACTTCCCACAATCCCATGAAATTACCAAGTCCAAAGTTATAAGTCAAGGAACATAAAACTAAAAATAATGTCTGAGAATTCTGATTATATAATATCACATAATATGAAAGTCAATAATTTTAAAGACAAGTAGAAGGATAAACTATTGCCTGAAATTGAAATTTAACTTCACCTAATTAAAATGAGTAGAGGATGGGACATCTTTGCAAGAAAGGATTTTAAAAAGATCATGCCTTTTAAAACATGTGGCCCTGGCTGGTATGGCTCAGTTGGTAGGAGCATTGTTCTGTACATCGAAAGGCCAGGGGTTCAATTCCTGGTCAGGGCACATGCCTTGGTTTCTGGTTCAATCCCCTGGCCCAGGTCCAGGCACATGCCAGAGGCAACCAATCAATATTTCTCCACCACATTGATGCTTCTCTCTCTGTCTCCCTCTCTTCCCGTCTCTCTAAAAATCAATGATTAACTGTCCTCAGGTGAGGATAAAAAACAAATTAAAACATGTGGTTGACATAGAAGTTAATTTGTTCTTCAAAATCAGAACCAAAAATAAGTTTCAGAACAATTAGAAGTTGTTTCTTTTTCTTACTCTGTCTTCAAGGTCTAACTCAGGAATCATTTTCTTCTAGAGGACTTGCCAACTATTCTGCACCTGGTCATTGCTTTTTCCTTAGCTCTCCTGTAACTTCAGTTCAACTGCCTTCTCAGTTGGTTAGCATAAGATACTTAGTATTAGTCTTCATTTCTATATGAACATGGTATCTCTCCAAATACTAAGTTATTTTCTGCTCATACCTCTGGAGCCCTGGTACAATGTAGGCAACATTTCTGATGATGACGACAAAGATGTAAAAGAACTTATTTCCTCAATCCACATTACAAATACAAATGTCAACATTCAAGAAGAATTTAAGTACATTGACAATATATTTGTAACCCATGATTAATGGAAGCGTAGGCTGTGTCTACAATATTGATGGCATTCCCTCAGCTATGGGATTCTTATACAGTATACAACCTGAACACCAAACCATGGAGGCCCTGGCCATAGACTAGTACAGATGAAGAACACTAGGAATTTTTAAAAAGAGAGATATTACTTGTTACAAGGAAATCCTATAAGGCTCTGTAGCAGGTGCCATTGGAGCTAGTCATGGTAAGAGGGATGCTGGAACAAGGGTGGAAGAGTCCTACGTGTGAGAAAAGGCATGAGGCTTATTTGGGGATTAGTGAGTAGTCTGGTTTGGCTGCTTATATGGTTATCTTTTAAAGTCTGTTGAAAAGCAGGGTGGAATATTACAAGTGAGAGAGATCCAGTAGGAATGCACATCTGCTAACCTGCCATACTAACACATCTCTAAGATGAGTCAGTGAGTGAAATGGGGAGTCCTGGAAATGCAGACAAGAGCCAAATTGTGAAGGATTTTGAATACCACGAGGACTTCATCCTAAGCAGAGAGGTAGAAAATATGGCAGTGATGAGTAAAAGCAGGATGAGTAACATGATTGAATTTTGGTTTTTAAAAAATCACTCTGATAGAAGCTGGAAGGTGGTTGGGAGAGAAAAGTGAATAGGGGAGACCAGTAAGGAGTTAACTGCAATAGTCCAGGCAGTAGATGACAACCTGACCAAAGGCAGCAGCAGAGGATTGGAGGCAAAGTTCACTTTGACAAAAGGCTTGTTAGATCTTGAAGAGTGAACGTGGAGGATGTGACTGAAATAGGAATCAAAGATGATTCTTTGGTGTTTTCACTTGAGTAAATAGGAATGCCAAAAACTGAAAGGAAAAAGTGAAGAAGGGTCCAGTTTAGCAGAGTGACTGGCAGTTGAATTCAAGATGTGCCATGTTTGAGGTCCTGTGGCAACATCCAGTAAGCAGTTAGTTGAACATGCTGATCTGGACAGAGTTCAGGAGAGAAATTTGGGCTAGAGTGGAGGTAGGATCTGAAGCTGTGAGAACAGCAAAGAGAAGAGGGCCAGCCCCAACACTATAGCCAGTGAAAGAAGATGTGAGGAACAGTTAAAGAACTAACTTCCCCGGAAAGGAATCTCTCAGAATCCACAGGATTCTGTGTAAATAGTGTCAAATACTGCAGAGATGCCAATTAAGAGAACTCATAATCAACCCTGGATTTGGGACTCTGGAGTAAGTAAAGTAAAAGCAGTTAGAGAGGAGTGCAGGAGTGGAAGCCAGACTGCAGAAGGTGAGGAGTGACCCCACTTCAGACATGTGAACACCCTTGCTTTACCTTCACCTCCACGGTGAATGGTGGAACACAGGCGTTTTCCGCTCTGCCCACTATCACTTCCTCCAAGGGGTCCCATTCGTTGTAAGAAGAAACGGGGCAGTCCTTGGGCAGAGGGTCAGTGGCTTTGTCCTCAGCTGCACAGGAATTCCTGGAGGAAGCTGTAGCTGCCTGGGTGCTCTGGAAAGTTCGCTGCACCCATCCTGTTAAGGTTCTTCCAACCTTCCAAGAACAAAGAAGTGATTATTGTGTGGCCAGGTACAGTACTTGGGGTGAGGGGAAGTAGAAGTGGGATGAAAACCCAGGGTAACATAGTGAGACAGTTAAAACCCTCTTAGAGAGTGTAAGCCAAGATGTTAGTTTATAGGTAGGCAGTGGTTACAGGTGGGTTTTACCTTCCTATTTATTTATACATTATCTTCTTATCTATTATGTTAATTGGTGTGACTCTTTAAAAAACCTCAAAAGATGTCCCCAATGATCATAGGCCCCATTTATATCTCAGAATGGTTTTCTGCAATCAAGCTTTAATTAAACTAAGCAGCTGGCCTGCAGATGATGGGTCACCCTCTTCCCAGAAAACCACTGAAAGCTGCTCGGAGTCTCCCTGCCAAGACCAGCTGTGGGAGGGAGTCGCCTTTCCTCTTCAGTATCAAAGATTACCAATATTAGATTTTTTTTCCCCAAAGTGAAAATATGTAGAGGGCTTTATCTTTCAAAATAATCAGTTTCAAACCAAAATGTTTTCATTGCTGACACACATTTCACATTCTTTGGCACTTCAATTTTGAGAATAACCAAATGCCACCTACTCCATTTTACAGATGGTCCATGGCCAAGATAAGGGTTCACGCAGGCACAAATTTAAACAGCTAGAAAGGAGATCTAAGCACTTGAAAAAAGCCTTTTGAAAATGCAGGGCCTTTAAAAATCAAAAGCAGGGAGAGCCCCTCACCACCGGGCAAATCTCAAGTCCCCAAATCTCTATCCTGCTGGGTTAAACCCTTAGCAAGGAGGGGAAGACAGGGGTGGGACCAAAGCAATGAGAGTGACAGCTGTTCTAGAACCAGTTGCTGGGGTTGGGTTGGGGGTGGGGAGGTCGGGCGTGGGGGATAACCAAACTGCCTTGATAGACCCGGTTTTAGGAGCTGGGAAGAGTCTGGAAGTGCGCGTTCACACACCAGGGAAGTGGAGCGCGGGGACCGGGCAGAAACTCTGGGTACAGACCATACTCGCTCCAACTTCTCTACGCGACTCACGACTCCATGTTACACTTAGAGTGGGTCTGCCCGCTCCCTCTCCGTCCTAAATCTCCACTCTGCCTCTTCTCCCGTCCCCCAACACGCATGCCCAACTCTGTGTCCACAGAAGGCAATAAACCCCAATAACAACACCTTTTTACTAAAATGTGTTCTTGTCACCCCCATCCCCTCCGGGCCACAAGCTCCGTGGAGCGAAAGAGATGCGGCTGAGGAGGGCGGCATCCCCTGCGCTGATGGCCACCGCGGCCAGAGAAGCGCTGAGACCCAGTGTACCCTCTGGGTGTGTCCCCAGGCCGGGGACACCGCCAAGCTCCCGGCAGCCAGCAAAGATTCCTGAACCAGAGCTGGACCTAGAGGGACCGGAAAGGACCAGGTCTGCAGTGCTAGCTGGGGCAAAGCGAGGCGGACGGCGCACGCACCCGAGACCCGATGTAGTGAACCGCCTCGGCGCCGCGGCTCCCGCCGCGCAGACACCGCACCCGCAGCATCGCGCTGCTCCCGCCTGGTCCGCGAGCCGAATGGTCCCTGCGCTGGTCCGCGTCCGTCCGTCCGTCCGCTGTCCCCAAGAGCGCTCCTGCAGCTGGGTATCTGGAGGCGAGGCCCGCCGCCTTTTGTAACCTCGCCACGCCCAGCGTCCTCCCCCGCCCCCCCCTCGCGCCCATTGGCTGCCGGGAACAGGTGGTAGGGCTGCCCCGAATTAGGAAAGGTTAGGGACTATCCCGGGGAGCAGAGTGCCTGGAGCCTGCCTTTTTTTAGCCAGGCAGTCCTCCGACTGACTTGTGCTGCGCTCAGAGAAGCTCAGCCTGGGTGCCCCGAAGGAGGCCCACGAAAGGGAAGTGGAGAACCACGTGATTTCAAATGAAGTAAACTCAATATATACATCTTTTGTTTTAAGTTTATATTTACGGATTTATGCAAAGTGTGTGCACTGACCTCATATTACTATGAATGAAACCACCTCGAGTGTAGGTGGCTGCTTAGACAACACCGGGAATTAGACTGGAGCGTACTCTAGCTGGAATTCAGGTCGTTCCGCTCCTGCGGGGACTGCGCTTGTTAGGTGTTCTTTGGAATAGTTGCCCTTCCAAATAGTCTTTGGCCCTGTGCCCCTGGCTTGAGAAACTCCATCATGAAAATAGAGACAAATGTGGTCAGAAGGGAGGCGTACAGAAAGTTTCTTCTCTTCCATTTCATGTGTTTGCATTTTTTATTCAATTTTATTAAGATACAATTGTTAGGAAAGTAGTTCCCTGGCAGTGCAAAGACTAAATTGCTGTGGATTTGTGCACAACTAGAGAACTCAGTTTAACGTTTAAGTTCCTAGCAGGAGAGGGGTCAGACAGATTTGAATATTTCATTTTTCTACCTACAAAATAAGTAATTATTCACTTATTTATTTTTTGTTAATTCTCACCCGAGGATGTTTTTCCTTTTTTTTTTTTTTTTAGAGAGAGAGGGAGTGGATGACAGAGGGAAAGACAGAGAAACGTCGACCATCTTTTGGTTGCACCCTGCAGGAACCCGGACCAGGGCCGGGAGGAGCAAGTATGTGCCCTTGCTGGGAATGGAACCCTGGAGACCAACGCTCTATCCACCGATCCAGATCGTCTAGGGATATGATTATTTATTTTTAATGAGCTGTCCTTTTAATTCTGGCATCCCAAACTTGTTTTCCAAATTTAATCAATGGAAAGCACCAACCAGGATGGCGGTAGAAAGATGGGTGCAGAGAGAATAGAGAGAACTGGGTTCTAATCTTGACTGTTTTTGTTGTGTTAATCCTCACCTGAGGATATTGTTCCATTGATTTTTAGAGAGAGTGAAAGGGAGAGGCAGAGACAGAGAAACATCGATGTGAGATCTTACATGTATTGGTTGCCTTCTCCACCCATAGATCAAGCCTGCAAATGAGGCAGTGCCCTTGACGGGAATTGAACCCTGGATCCTTCATTCCCTGGACTGATGCTCTATCGGGCTAGGGTAATCTTGACTTTGTTATAGACTACTATGTATCTTTTTGAGTGTCAATCTTCTTATCCTGGAAGGGAGAACAATTGCATTTATTGTCCCTAGCACACAGGGTTGTTGAGAGACCAAAAGAAGAGACTGTACATGCAGACTTGGTGTGGACCTAGATGTGAATATGAGGTAATATTCTACCAGCCTAACAATAAGGAGGCCTCCAAATGTGATAATAGGGTGAAAGGAATCAGTAAGTCTAGGTTCGTATCTTAGCTCTACTACTAACTTGCTGTCTGACTTGGAACCAGTTTCCTTCACCTTCTAGTGAAGGTTTTGGGAAATTCCTACCATTTCTTAAAATTTACAAAGTGCCTTCTCCAAACAATTAAATGCAGCCACTTCTAAGGTCTAATTCTATCAGTATACTAGAGATGTGCTCCTCGACTAAGGAATTTCAGAGTATAGTAAGAACACACAACAAATGGTATTGACATTGCTTTATATTTCTGTCTGAGATCTGAGGATTTCTCATGGCACTCATTAAAGACACTTTTAATTTTGCAGTAAGAATTGGATCTGCCTGGAAATCATGAGTCTAGGGCCAGTGGTCGGCAAACCGCAGCTCACGAGCCACATGCAGCTCTTTGGCCCCTTGAGTGTGGCTCTTCCACAAAATACCATGGCCTGGGCGAATCTATTTTGAAGAAGTGGCATTAGAAGAAGTTTAAGTTTAAAAAATTTGGCTCTCAAAAGAAATTTCAATTGTTGTACTGTTGATATTTGGCTCTGTTGACTAATGAGTTTGCTGACCACTGGTCTAAGGTATCATTAAGTTTTACATATTTACTTATTATAGCCATGGAACATACACTTATCTCCTAGAATCCAGGGAAAAGTATGTGTGTAGAGCCACCAAGCCAGGTCTACTACTGTAAATGCAAATCAAAGCACTTTCCTCACTCCCTCTTCCTTCTTATTTTTTGTCATTGAAAAAAAATCTGTAATAATTTTTATACTGACCTCATCAGTTGCAAGTACAAATATTCCATACTGGCTTGTTTGTCTAATATTGGGCCAACTCTGTAAAGTATTGATGGTGATACTTGAGTGGTCCAACCTGAGAACTCCCTAGTCTTTAATTTCTGCTCCCCACTCCCCCTCAGGTGAAATGGTATAGACTGTGAATTCTTGGCTTCTTCCTCATTGGCAATAGGTTAGTTTTTGTGTGGATGTATGTTTTCATTTCTCATTGATATATACCTAGGGTCGTAATTGCTGTATCTTATGGTAACTCCATGATTTACATTTTGAGGAACTGGCAAACTATCTACCCAAGTAGCTGAACCAGTTTTACATTCCCACAAGCAATGTGTGAGGGTTCCAATTTTTCCACATCCTCACCAACATTTGTATGTCCATCATTTTTATTATATCCATTCTAGTGGGTGGGACATGGTATAACATTGTGGTTTTAATTTGCATTTCCCTAATGACTAACAATGTTGATAATCTATTCACGAGCTTATTGGCCATTTATACATCTTCTTTGGGTCTTCTCAGTCTTAGGAGAGGTACAAATAGAGGTACCTTTACTTAGGAATTGATCGCCATTTAGAGAAACTAACATCCTTCTTTCACTCGAGGCAAACTTAATAGCTGTTTAAAAATACAAAGTAAGGAGAATCCAAGATGGCGAGGTAGGTAAACACCTAAACTGCTGCCTTGCTCAACAATTTCAAAACTACAACTAAAAGACAAAACGTCTATCACCCAGAACCACGGGAAAGCTGGCTGAGTGGAAGTTCTACAACTAGAAGGAAAGAGAAAAGAGCATTGAGATGTGCACAAGCTCTGAAAAGCTGAGGTACGGAGGCGCATGATTTGGGCTGGCGGCAGGCATTGCTTTTTTCAACCTGAAGGGAGACAAGCCCCCGATTACTCTGAAATACAGTCTCTGGGGAGACACGGGGGACCCAAACTCCTACGGGGAGAAGCTGGGCTGTCTGCCAGTGAGGGTGGCTTGCTTGCAGAGCTGCGCGCAGGAATAATTGTTTACTGCGCTGGGGCACGGGACTTGGGGATGCCCTTGGGGATGCAGAGCTGGCTAACTAGCAGCCATTGCTGTTTGCTACGCCCTAGCCTAGTGACACCCTGAGACCCCGCCCTGCACAACCTACAAACCCACCCAAGCTCCAAGCAGTGGATTTAGCATAAGAAAGGCCTGCCCTATTGCAGCTTAACCTAGCAAACTTGCAGCCCGGGTCAGACAGCTCCAAAACCTCCAAACCACAAGCAAAGAGGAGAAAACTGTAGCTCTCACTGTAGCTCCTGCTGGGTGGCCTCAGACAGTAGCTGACCTGCACCCCATTGGAGATCCAGAAGCCAGTGTACCTAGTGGCTTCTCTCCCTAAAATCAGTGTGAGACACCAGATTTCAACTCCTCACATCCATAAGTGACACCTTCAAGAGGCAGACTCAGTGAGCACCAAAGCCCCACTGAAACAAGTCCTGCCCCATAAGCGTGTCTTCAGCGCAGCAGTTCTTCCATTATAGACACAGCGAGTGCTCACAGCTAATTGGCCTGGAGGTCAATTCTTCCCAGTGTACCAACAGCAATTAAGGCTTAACTACACCAAGACTTTGCACTCAGCCCACAAAGGGGTGTACCAAGAGCATCCACCTCTGTGATTGAGGAGGCTGAGCTACTGCCCCCTATCGATCACCTACCACAGAAAGCCACTCCATCAACACAGGGAAGCAACCAAAATGTGGAGACAAAGAAACATGTCACGAATGAAAGAAACGGAGGAAAGCAAACTACTGGATGACATAGAGTTCAGAACCACATTTATAAGGTTACTCAAGAATCTTCTTAAAACCGCTGAGAAACTTGATGAGACCTTTAAGGGTATTAATGAGAATGCCAAAAAAATGGAAAAGGATCAGTCAGAAATGAAGCATACACTATCTGAAATAAAGAATATACAGAAACTCAACTGTAGATCAACGTACCCCAAGAATCAAACCAAAGATCTGAAATATGTGGAAACAAAAAATATCCAACCAGAAAAACAAAAAGAAAAAAGAATCCAAAAATATGAAGATAGTGTAAGGAGCCTCTGGGACAACTTTAAGCAAACCAACATCCGAATTTTTGGGGTGCCAGAAGAAGGGAGAGAGCAAAATATTGAAAATCTATTAGAAGAAATAATGACAGAAAACTTTCCCTACCTGGTGAAAGAAATAGACTTACAAGTTCAGGAAGCGCACAGAACCCCATACAAGAGGAATCCAAAGAGGACCACACCAAGACACATCATAATTAAAATGCCAAGGGCAAAAGACAAAAAGAGATTATTAAAAGCAGCAAGAGAAAAACAGTTAATTACCTACAGTACCCATACGACTCTCAGCTGATTTCTCAACAGAAACTATGCAGGCCAGAAGGGAGTGGCAAGAAATATTCAAAGTGATGAACAGCAAGAACCTACAACCAAGATTACTCTACCCAGCAAAGCTATCATTCAGAGTTGAAGGTCAGATAAAGAGCTTCACAGACAAGAAAAAGCTAAAGGAGTTCATCACCACCAAACCAGAATTACATGAAATGCTGAAGGGTATTCTTTAAGAAGAGGAAGAAGAAGAAAAAGGTAAAGATAAAAATTATGAACAACAAAATGACATCAAATACATACCTACCAACAAGTGAATCTAAAAATCAAGTGAATAAAAAATCTGAAGAACAGAATGGACTGGTGAATATAATAGAATCAGGGACATAGAAAGGGAGTGGACTGACAATTCTCAGGGGAAGCAGGTGTGAGGGATGCGGGAAGAGATTGGACAAAAATCTTACTCCTATGGATGAAGACAGTGGCGGGGGGTAAGGACATGGGGTGGGGTGGGGAATCAGGTGGAGGGGAGTTATGGGGGGAAAAAAAAGAGGAACACCTGTAATAATCTGAACAATAAAGATTTATTTAAAAAAATAAAAAGTAAAAAAAAATACAAAGTGAGAATACTTCTTTAAATAGATTGCATAGGACTCAGTTTAAAAACACCCTTTATCTTGCCCTAGCCGGTTTGGCTCAGTGGATAGAGCCTCGGCCTGGGTACTGAAGGGTCCCAGGTTCGATTCCAGATTCCAGTCAAGGGCATGTACCTTGGTTGCGGACACATCTCCAGTAGGGGGTGTGCAAGAGGCAGCTGATCAATGTTTCTCTCTCATCGATGTCTCTGACTCTCTATCCCTCTCCCCTCCTCTCTATAAAAAATCAATAAAATATATTAAAAAATTAATATTAAAAAAACAACACCCTTCATCTTTAAAAAAATTATGAAAAGTAACCTCAGAGTGAAATGATTGAGAGGAAATTTCTTTTTTGGAATAGATAAATAAGTAGTGAATACAGTTTACTCTTAAAGAATTAAACAATGGACTTGTAAGAGACATTATCATCAATATTCCTATCTTTTGGAGGAGACTTGCTTAGAATTTAGTAGATAATGTAATAAATCTACTGTTTTGTAAAAGGTAAAGTTATTTTAATGTAAATAAATCCATATAGAAAAAGATAAAGTATTTTTGTGTATGAGGGTTGTCTATCACATGACCATGGCCTTAGTGCTCAATTGATATTTGCCGACTTTAACATTAAAGTCGCTTCCACTTTTCCTAACAATAACAATTACTGTTTACTGGGTTCTTACCATGTGTCAAATGAAAGTTTCATGTTATCTCATTTACTCATCTATGAGGAAGTATTCTTATAATAATTTCATGTAGACGAGGACACTGAGCCTTAGAGAGGTTGAATAAATTGCCCAGAGTTAAACAGCTGCCAAGTAGCTGACAGAGCCAAATTCAAACTCAGGCCTGTATGCCCTTAATTTCTATACCTCTTGATTTTCTTACAAATTCTCTGGGAAATATCTATTGCATAATACAAGGTATATATGTAGTCTAACTTCTAATATTAGATTCTCTCCTGTAAATTTCATGTTGTGTCACATGCTCCCAGTATCCTTCAGGATATCGCTGAGTGTTTCTTCCAGGAGTTGTTTATCAGATAATTGCCTTCTTAAGACAACACCTAAGATTGTGTGGTAATGAGTCTTTGACAAATTAAACTTCCATAGGTCAGGCATAGCTGAATGCTGAAGATAAAGACCAGACATGGTATGAGGCCTCTAAACAAGTGCAGAAATGGCTTAGACACTTTGAGAACTCTGCAGAGGCAAGGGAAGGTATTTTAATATAGGTGTAGCTGTTGCCCCATGTACTATAGTCAAAGAAGGGAGATCACCAGGAAGGGGCAGGATGCTCCAGAGGGTCTATCCAATTGGTTCTGGAAATAGACTACATATTTACTCCCACTTATTTCAACCTTAAGATTTCTAGCAGCGGCTAAAATAGCTCCTCTCACCCTGCAGAAAAAGTTGTGCCTCATATACTAGTAGCCTGGCACTCTTGTTTCCTAACCCAGCTGTCACTAGAACCAGTAGTGCTGCCCAAGGGTAGGCCACAGCTAATCAGCACCCAAAAGAAAGGAAGGAATATTGGCCAATTCCAGAAATGATGCAGAGGTTAGTGAAATACTATGATTATGTTACAGAATGTCATTACCACAAAAATTTCTTTGCCCAAGAACAATTTCTGGTTTTACAGTAAATATCCCTTGGATGCCTTAGTGGTGGGAAGGTGGCTCTCACTGGACCCTCTTCCTTGTCTCATACTTTCAGCCCAAATTCCTCTCCCAGAGTCTTTTTCAACCCTTTTCTTCAATCTGACTTCCTATTTTCACATCTGGCCTAGATCCTCAAAAATGTTATGAAATAAGAAATGATTGAATAACTAACAACTAAAGAATGGTTAAGGAAATTACAACACATTCAATATTTGGCTCTAATGTGAACAAATAAATTTTTCTTAATGAGTGTGTATATATATAGCGCGTGTGTGTGTGTGTGTGTGTGTGTGTGTGTGTGTGTGTATATATATATTTTACTGATTTCAGAGAGGAAGGGAGAGGGAGAGAGATTGAAACAGAGAGAATCATTGGTTGGCTGCCTTCCACACGCCCCCTACTGGGAATCGAGCACACAACCCTGGCATGTGCCCTTGGCTGGAATCAAGCCCGGGACCCTTCAGTCCCCGCCAAACCAGCTAGGGCTGAGTATTTCTTAACTGAATGAATTTAGAGTTTAGAATAACTTAATCAAAGGATAAACATGCAGCCACTAATAAGAATGTTTACAAAGAATTGTAATAACTTAGGACAATTCTTATGTCATGCTGTTAAGAACAGAATATGAAATTGTACATATATGGTAGTCTCTCAACCATATTGAATATCTATGCATATAAAATCCTGGAAAGAAATTCACTAAAATTTTAATAGTGACTATTTGGATAAAAACATAAGGGGAATTCTTTATATTCTTCTTTCTGCTTTTCTGCAACTTGTATAGTTTTCTCCATGAGCCATTATTACATTTACAATCAGAAAAAGAAACATAATTTTAAAAGAAGCAAGGAGTTCTGTGTATTCCTACAAAGAACTCTCTTATTGTTACAGATATTTTCCCTTGCAGCTCTGCTCAAGAGAATGGTAGATACTGTTCTGGGAGAAAACCTCCCAAAGCCACCTGGCTCCTCATGTCCACACATGCAGTGATCTGGCAGGATGGGGAGATTAGTGTGGGAATGTACTTCTGTCTATCCTGCACTCTGCCCAGTTCTCTCAGGTCTGTGCTTGCTCTTTCACTGCTGCCTATCCCACTTCTTGCTGGTGAGGAATTTTCCAGAATTATCACTCACAGCAAAAGGCACCTTTCTAGTTGGGCCCTGGGAAATGGAGAAGTAACATCTGCCAGTGTTCTGTACCCTTCTTGAGTATTCCTTTTTGGCTTGGTCAACATTCCAGGAAAAAGTACTCACTGCTCCCCCACCTCAAAATCATTTAAGTGGCACTCCACCAGGATCACCAGGCATGCTCTCCTTACTAAGGAAAGGTCTGCCCAAATAGAATTATTCAGAATTTGCAAACTTAGGGTCAAAAGGTGGAGCCAATTTTGAACTTTGCTTAGGAACCCTACATTTCTGTTTCTACCACGCTGTTCAGAATTTAAAAGCCAGGCCTAAGCCACAATATTCAGTCATAAGATGGGAATGGAATGATCAGAGAGGCATAAATTTTTTATGAAGGCTTGATTTAGAAATGACAAGAATATAATAGCCAACACCTGGCCTTTCCTAGCATGTTGTTCATGTGATAGCAATTAAGTCACTTCAGGGGACAGATTTCATGCATATCCACATTCCCAAGAGAGTGAATCTGCAAAATGAGACAACTGTACTTTTCTGGCCCAGCTCTGTAGCAACCACATTTCTGACCCAGCAGCTAACTGATAGATGGGTAAATCCAGTAATCCCAGATTTTCATATACAGCCAGTTGTAATAAATGACTACTACTATAGGGTTGACTCCTCACTGACTCTGTTTAGATCAAAGAGTCACATTTCATGATCTTCCTACTTTCTTAGGTCCAAAGCCTTCCCTGGCCTCCACAGGCAGAGGGAAGCAATTCCTCCCTGTGCACCAGTGCACCTTGTTAGCACCTCTTTTATGGATCTTGTCACCTGGCTGTAGCAGCTTGTATGCAGACTGATCTCTCCCACCAGACTAAGATCTCTGGAAGGCAGGCACTAGCACCTAGCATAGTGATCACCTCTTATTAAGTGTTTGTGGAATTAATTAGCTAATCACAATGTTGATTTTCTCCTCAGAACTGATACCACACATTACTGTTTAAAATATTTGAGAAAGGAGTTTTTATAAAATTTTATAACTGAGAGGGACCTCATTTTGTAGATGGGATAACTATGGCTCAGAAAGGCCAAATGACCCATCTATACTCATCACACATTGCTGAGATGACTTCTCTGTGCAATTCTATTTTCAAGAGTTAATGAGCCTTAGGAAAATGGACCTGGATTTTATTCTCTGAGAATTCAAATCTGTAAGCCTTTAACTTCCAGGTTTAGCAAAATGTTGCTGTAAGCCCCAAGAAGAGAGTTAAGTGCAATGTTATAGGTAGGCACTTTGCATAGTCTGTCCTCTATACTTGTGGAATCTATATGTCAAGAGAAATCTTACTTTAATATGTTAAAACTATTTGTGTGAGTTTGTGGGAAGTTTTATTTTATTTTCCATTACAGGTTTTAGATTTATAGAAAAGTTACAAAGATAGAACAGAGTTCCTATATCCCAATTTCCATTTCCTTCAATGTCATCATCTTATATTAATTGCCATGGTACATTCGTCAAAACTAAGGAAACAATACTCTGTGTTATTACTACTAACTAAACTTCAGACTTACTCAGATTTCACCAGTTTCCCACTAATGTTCTTCTTCCATTCCAGAATCCCACCTTGCATCTAGTTGTCATGTCTTCTCTGGTCTCCTCTGGTCTGTGACAGTTTCTTATCTTTGTTTTCATGACCCTAACAGTTTTGAGGAGTACTGTTGGTTGGGTATTTTGTAGGTTGTCTCTGAAAGTGGCTTTGTCTTATGTCTCCTTGTGATTAGACTGGGGTTATGGGTGTCATGGGAAAGAATATCAGAGAGATGAGGTGCCTTTCTCATTGCATTGTATTAGGAGGTAGGTGACAGCCCCATGGTATCACTGGTGATGTCAATTTAACCCTGATCATTTAGTTAAGGTGCTATTTGTCAGGTTTATCCCTTGTAAAGTTAATATTTTTCCTTTGCATTCTCTATTTTTTGGAAGTGAGTCATTAAGACCAGTCTGAAAGGGGAGAAAGGTTTATCTTCATATATTATTTAGAACTAGAGGCCCAGTGCACAAAATTCATGCATGGGTAAGGTCCCTAGGCCTGGCTGGCAATCAAGGCCAATCAGGTTCCCACCTTCCTGCCTCCCCACCTCCTCCTTCCCCCAATCCCTCAGCGCCCCACCACCACCACTGGTCACCTGTCATGTTCCATGCCATCCCCTGGTGGTCAGCACACGTCATAGCAAGTGATCGAACTCCCGGTCTCTCAGTTGAACTCCCAAGGGGACACTTTGCATATTAGCCTTTTATATATATAGATTCTTATGTAAACGGATTTATCTATTCTCTTCCCTTTATTTATAAAAATTTTAGTTTAATAGATAATAGCAATTGATTGAATTTATGGGAAATTAAACTAAAATTATAATTATTTACTAGTAGGACAGTGAGTTTTGCCCAGCCAGCATGGCTCAGGAGGTCACAATTTGATTCCTGGTCAGGGCACATGCCCGGGTTGCAGACTAGATCCCCAGTAGAGGGTGTGCAGGAGGCTGCCTATGAATGATTCTCTCTTATAATTAATGTTTGTAGCTCTCTCTTCTCCCTTCCCCTCTGAAATCAATAATATGTGTGTGTGTAAATATATATTTATATACACACACATGCACACACACATATTTTTTTAAAAGACTGAGTGTTGGCAGATACAGAATAGCATATTGAGTTAGAATATGGATTTAAGAAGTAAACACTTCTTTGGGGACACCTCCATGGCTGAGACATTTCATAGCAATAAATTTTCCAGATAACTGAAGTTTATTCCTTTAATCACTAAAAGTGTTTTAATATATAAATTTATCCCATTCTATGGCTGCCTTTCTAAGATGTATCATATGTTTTTAACTGCTTGAACAGAATATGCTGAACACAATTTAACCTTTTTACAAACATTGAGCATTATACTGAAATTCACAGCAATGATGATGGTTGAGTTTGATGACCTCTAAACTTCTTCCAATCCAAGTTTAATAGCTATCAGGCAAAATTAATGAAACTAAGTCCCCAAATAACCAAAGCTTCTTGTTGTCCACCTAAGGTTTCACCTTGGGAGTGGGGATACAGTGGACTCAGCCTTACTCTACACCAGAGAGAAGCAATAGATGTTCATACAAAAGCATCTAGGACAGCACATACATATCATTTGGGGAGGTTGTTACAAGGTAGATTTTGATTCATGCCCGAGATTCTGCATTTCTAACAACCTCCCAGGTGATGCCAGTGCTGATGGCCCATAGATCACTCTCTTTGAGTAGCAAGGATCCAGGGGACCCCACATACCAAACTTTATAGTCAGGTTGTTTACAGGACTTTCTGAGGCCAGGGAGTCCCTGGTACAGCGCAGAGCTTTTCTCTCGTGCTGCAAAGAGCTTTGAATAGATATGGATCTCCACAAAGTACAGCCAAAGCTTAGAAAAAGAAGAAGCTAGATCACAAAAATAAATACCTCATTCTCCTAATATATACCAAAGGAAGGAAAGGGAATTCTCTTCCTTAAGAGAACTTAAGGAAGCAAACACTTCATTAACTGTGGTTCCTTTGGTGTTGAAAAGAAGTACCCAGACCACATAATAAAGACAATAAACTAGATTTATGTAAAGATCAGTTTTGTGGAGAGAAGGTCCACTTCTAGAAACTTGATGCTTCTTATCCTAAAATTACACTTGAATATTTTAGGGCAGCACTAATGTACCTTTTATGCGATTGCTTCTACTGCTATTTTCTGACAAATAGAAGGTGGGTCTCTCTGTCCTTCAAGATTTAAGCCACAGCAACCAAATTCTTAGCTGTGTTCTAATTAAGCTAATATGATACATGGAATCTACTTATTTAAATATACAAAGAAATTATGATTGCTGGATGAAATGTAGTCTCTTTATTAGGGCAACCAATAAAATTTCTTGACTGTGAAGTCTTTCACATCATTGTGTGCAAGACAGCAGCTTGAGACAGTTTTAGTCAGAAATTCAGTGCTGAGGGAAGACTACCCATGCTGGTCTGGAGACCTGAATTCCAGTCCCTGCTCCATCAGTAACCACTTGGATAACATTATTACTTGAACAAGTTACTTAACCTCTCCAGGCCTAATTATACAAACTAGTTCATCTCAAAGTTTCTTCAAGTCCTAATGTTTCACCACCCTATTCTGATATCTCAGAAGATACTTTGTGTGCATTTCAGAACATTGCTTATCCCCGTTTATAATGCCATTAAGAAAGCTGATTCAGCCAAGTTTGTGCCTAACTCTTGAGCAAGTAGCAGCTTGAATGCTATCTCATATCAAGCACCCACCAGGAAAAACAGCTGGGATTTTGACCCCATTTCTTGCATAGATTTGCTTGTGGCTGTAAACTAGCTAGTGGTTTAATAATCTGCAGAGTTATTGCTAAATCTCCTTTTCCCCAGATAATGACTACAAATCAAAGTTTATAACAGAAATTATTAACAGATGGTAATATTCTAAATCTATCATAAGTGGGTAACAAATATATTAGAGTTGACTTTAAAAGGTAAAAAGAAAAAATGCTGACTGCTGCCTGAAAAATTATAACTTGGTAAATATGTATCCAGGACAATGGCAGGCGCTTATGGCAGAACGAGATACAGCACAGCAGTAGCATCATGGCAAAGAACGTGGGCTGTAGAGCTCACTCCCAGGTTTGAAACCTGATTCTCATCACTTACTAGCTGTATGACCTTGTGAAGTTATTCAGCCCTTCTGAGTATGTAATTCACAGAGTTATGATTATTAAATGAATATAGGTAAAGCACTTAAAACAGCACTCACTGTCAATTAGCTCTTGTTATTATTATAATTAGGAACTGAAATGGGGTGAAGGGGAACTAGTCAGGACAGGAAGGCAAGCTTAGTCGAATTAAGAAATAAGATGCTGGGAGCCAGTTCAGAAATGGGGAAGATAGTACTTCCCACATCTGCTTCTGTCCTTGAGAATTATCTGTAGTGCATGACAAAAGTCATACGAAAACTCTTCACTCTGTGTGTTTAGTATTTCAAAGGGACTTCAGATATATCATCTCATTTGATTATCAGCAATCTAGGAGGTAAAAAACTCTCTTATACAACCTAGCAAATACTGCTACTGTCACAGAATTGGGTAAGGCAAGCATAGGATGGATCCTGAGAGCAGCAAAGCACAGCACAGCAGGCCATCGTTTCTGTGTGGATTCTGAGAAGTGTTGCTGGGCTTTTTTATATGTCACCAGAGAAGTAATGTGGGGCTATTTCATTTCCCAAGGTGACCTCATCATACATTTCCTGAAGTCATTGTATTTGATCTTCATATCTTCATATTCACCAAACGTACTTCAAATTCCTTGGTAGTAAGCATATTTTACATGCCTTAGTTGTGCATCAGAACATAGCTATTTAAAGCATTTTGTCTGTTTAGCCCTGAGAGATACTTGTATTGCAAGGCAACACCCTGTGGCAGTGGTCGGCAAACTGCGGCTCTGTTCACTAATGAGTTTGCTGACCATTGCCTTAGGGGCTTAATCTCAAGGAACAACACAGCCTGTAATTATTGGAATTGAAAGTCTAGGTCAGTGGTCAGCAAACTCATTAGTCAACAGAGCGGCAAACCGCGGCTCGTGAGCTGCATGTGGCTCGAGAGCCGCAGTTTGCCGACCACTGCCCTATGGCACACTACTACAAAAATGTTTCAAAGAGAATTAGGGTACCAGTAGAAAATGGCTATATGGTGATGATAGAACATAATATCTAGCCAAATAATAGGAAATATGTATCAGAGAAGTTAGTGGCTTATTATTACAAATTAAAATAATAGTGATCATTGATCACTTACTATATGCCTGTAGTATGCCAAGTGTTTCATGTGCGTTTAATCATCATGGTATTGGAGTATAGCAAACAGTAGGAGCTCAATAAATATTTGTTGAGTAAATGAATCTGTGAAGTAGGGGTTACTTGTATCCCTTTTACAAAAGATGAAAATTAGATTTAGAGTCTTACGTTTTGCCTAAGGTCACATAATTGTTAACTAGTGAACGTAGTTCGTACTGGTAAACCCAAATTTGATTATAGCACAGCATATAGTGTAGTGGTTCAGAGTGAGAACTTTGGAGCCAGTCAGACCACCTGGTTTTGAATCCTAGCTCTGCCACTTACTAGCTATGTGACCTTGGGAAAGTTAGTTAACCATTCAGATTCCTTCATCTGTAAATTAGAAATAATAATTGAAACCTCCCAAGTTTTGACAGATTAAATGAGATCATACACATAAAGCACTTGGAACTGTGCCTGATACAGTATAGCTAATACTGTTTAATAGAGCTTTATATTACCTATCAATAGAGCATCCTGCTTTTCAAAAGAAAGTTCCATAAATTATCTCATGATATACTCATAAGGCAGGCAATAATAATGACCATTAATATAATAGTATGTTACTTAATCCTCACAACAATCCATTTTGTAGATTATAAGAATCAGGCTTAGGAAGGTTAGATGAATTGCTCCAGATCACACAGCAAGTCAATAGATAGCTCCTGTTGGGAGAATGAAAGATTACAGATGACTAACACACAATGTCAACTCTTAAAATTAGGAGGGATTAGAGGGAAGACAGGAAAACGACTAGTTCCTTAAGGCAAAATGAAGCCATATGCTAAAAGAGGTGGTTACAAGCTGAGGAAAGCCTGAGGAAGAATCAATGAGTTCTATCTGGAGGTGGTATGTTTGCGTAGATTCCATCCCAATGGTACAAAAGCAGGTCAGACACTGCTTCATGGTAATGAAACACTGAGTTTACTTGAAGTCAGAAAAGTTTGAAGGTCTGGGAGTAGCAGAACAACATGAAAAAAGTTTCATAAAAAACACAAAAACTCCACCACAGAAAAATAAAACACTGAAAAATGCCTAGGCATTCATGGCTACTCCCACACATTTTTGGATGTGGGAATGAAACAGTGTCCTTCATTTCAACGGACAAATGAAGCATTCAGTACCAAGATAATGTGAACAATGTGATTATTTTAAAGAAAGTTCCCTTTCTACTTGAGAAGATTCAGAATTTGTATCTTCCTGTATCTTCAGTTTTGCTACTTTGGAACCTAGTGGATCAATTTCTTCTGGAGTCAGTCCTCCCATATTGAGGCCAAAGAGTTGTGAGACCTCTCTTTATTCTCTCTCAGGTCTTATACTCTTCCAGCAAGGCATTGCCAATCAGTGAGATATAATGGTGCAGCAAAGATATTTCTGTCTCCTCTGCCTGTTCTTGGTGCCTTGGAAAATAGAAATGAAAGATTTTATTCTATTCTTGGAAGGTGTGTAGCAAAGGACTAGAGGGAACTTAGATGAAGTAAGTACCAGTGAATTACTATGACTAAACCATTTTCAAATGGTGTCTTCCCCATTTCTGTAGACTGGCCTTGTTTCTGGCTCAGTCCCCAAGACCAGATCTTATATAATACTACAGGCCCGGTGCACAAATTTGTGTCCTGGTTGAACTCCCAGTTGAGGGGACAATTTGCATATTGCCCCTTTATTATATAGTATTAGGTTACTTACTCCTAGACAAGTTTGAGAGTGTGAAAGCTCTAGGATTTGTTATTATAGACTAGAATTCTCAGATCTGGTATACTGTACTGGTATCTCAAATATAATATTCAAACCAGATTTTCTGAGATTCAAGCTCATTGTCCTAAATTCAAACCAAATCTCCGTAATGGAGAAAACAGACATATTTAATTATTAAGCATTTAGTATTTTGCTTAATGTTAGGGAGTGGGGAGCAAAAATTATAAAATATTAGAAAAGAGTGGTACAAATTCCTAAATCACTTAAAGATTTCACTGGAGAGATAACACAAAGTCACATTAAATAATTGCCTAACAACAGAAACAAACTGCAACTAGATGTAGAAATGTATAAATATATGCTGGACTTATTTCTGGCCAGTTTCCCAGATAAGATCTTACATAATATTGTGTCCACTCTTAGACAAGTTTGAGTGTTTGAAAAACCTAAGATTTATGAAGGTAGATACAACCAGTCAAAGCAGAGCAGATTCCTGGATGGATTAATATAGTAATAATCTGAGGAGAGACTGGAGAGATGGTGTTTAAATAGGAGGCTGCTGCAATAATTCAATAAAAGTGATAAGGATTCCTATTGATAGTAGGAAAATGGAAGATGAATGTGTAGATAAGTCAACAGCACCTGGGTTTCCAATTGCATGTTACATTCAACCTTAAAATACAGTATTTGAACATCAGCGATGATTATGGTGACAATACTGAATTTTAACAGAGTTTTTTAAAAATATATTTTATTGATTTGTTTACAGAGAGGAAAGGAGAGGGATAGAGAGTTAGAAACATTGATAAGAGAGAAACATTGATCAGCTGCCTCCTGCACACCTCCTACTGGGGACGTGCCCGCAACCAAGGTACATGCCGCCCCCGACTAGAATCGAACCTGGGACCCTTCAGTCCACAGGCTGATACTCTATCCACTGAGCCAAACCAGTTAGGGCTTAACAGAGTTTTATTAAATAACTAGAGGCCTGGTGCAAGAAATTCATGCACAGAGGGGGGTGTCTCTCAACCCAGCCTGCACCCTCTCCAATCTGGGACCCTTAGAGGGATGTCTGACTGTTCGTTTAGGCCCGATCCTAAATGGGCAGTCGGACATCCCTATCACAATCCAGGACTGCTGGCTCCCAACTGCTTGCCTGCCTGCCTTCCTGATTGCCCCTAACCGCTTCTGCCTGCCAGCCTGATCACCCCCTAACCACTCCCCTGCCAGCCTGATTGATGCCTAACTGCTCCCCTGCCAGTCTGTTTGCTCCTAACTGCCCTGCCCTGCTGGCCACCTTGTGTTGGCCATCTTGTGTCCACATGGGGGCAGCCATCTTGTGTGTTGGAGTGATGGTCAATTTGCATATTACTCTTTTATTAGATAAGATTAATTTAACTGAAATTTTAAAATGTCAAAAGAGGGAGAGATGAATAATAAGTGGCAGGAAGGGTGGCCTCAGTCAGGAGCAAGGACATCCTCCTTGAAGATTACCCTTGAGGTCTATCTGAGTCTGCCCTGAATATCATCTGATGTGTCTGGGAAGAACAAGATCTAATCCATATAGCCAGACTCTATCCCTAATTTCAATCCAACAAGTATTTATTGAGCACAACTATAATCCAGGACACTACTAGATTCCTGTAAAGTATACCATAGATACATATTTTTTAAGTTAGTTTCTATCTTTAAACAACTATCCATGCAGAGTAATAAAATGTTCATCTTGTTTTACATGTGTAAAACAATTAGAAAAAATAGAATATAAGTGCCAAAGGTATAGTAAAGACAAACTGGTTTTCTTTTAATTTCTTAAATACAGCAATGATGTTCCACCCTTTTCTCCTGACTGGTACTCTGACCCTCACCCCAACTCTTCTGCTTGGCTCCCTCCTTCTCATCCTTCAGGTTTGAGCTTAAATGTCACTTCCTCAGAGAGGCCTTCCCTGCTTCCCTGTGTAAAGTAGCCCTTTTCTGTTTATTTTCCTCATAGCAATTTCATCACCTTTAATTATCTGGTTTACTCACTTATTGAGTCCCTTAATGTCTGACTTCCTCACTAGACTATAAACTCTATGAAGAAAAGTTACATTTCTTTTAACCACCGTATACTTAGTCTCTGGTATAGTAAGTAGCACAAAGTAGATATTCAATAAACATTTGTTTAATACATGACAGTTATTACTTTTACTAGTTGAACAGTTTGAACCAATATCATGGGAGTTAATTGTCTTAAAAGACTTAACTTCTAAAAAATGATGAAACAACAACTTTCCTGAAAATCTGTAAGAACAAATTGTCAAAATGATGTTTTGTGAAATAGTCTGCCAGTTTTATAATTCAGCAAAGATTTCTAATGGCTTTATTCACCCACCTTCCCAACTCTCTATCATGTAAAGAATATTTCTGCCTTGATATATGAGGAAAATTTGAAAGAACAATTTTAACAATGTCCTATCTGTTTGGCATATAAGGTATCTTTGGCAATAAGTCACTTGATATATCTGTATGAACATATGGCGATAAAGCAAATCATTTTCACGTGTAGTTAAATGAATCTCTGTACTTACCTATTGCAACTCTTAATCATTGCTACTGTTCAAATATATTAGGGTTGAGCATAACATGAAAATGGAAGCACAAGAAGGATTAGCATTCATAGATCTATATATGTCGCATGCTACTGGCTTAACCATTTTCTTTAGATTTTTCACAATTATGGTATATTTATTTCACAGCCTGAAATATAATATTTAATATGTAATATTATTGATGTGGAAGGCACACAAATAATGTACAATCATTATTCTAAAAAGAAACAGGTTCCAACTATTTTTTTAAAATGTATTTTTATTTATTTTAATGTATTTTTATTGATATTACAGATCTCTCCCTTTCCCCCCTCCTCCTCAACTATTTATTTTGAATTTTAGACTTATTGATAATTAAGAATGTTTATAGTTAATCTAATATTAGACAGATTGCAACCCTGAATATAGCCACTGAAATCAAGATAAACTGTTTGTTAAATGCATCTCTTTAGGAAAATCTCACAAAAGATTGTTTAGCAAGGCTATTTAAAACAATTAAAGGCTATACTTATCTCCAGGCTATAGCAAGAGAAATTCAGTTTGTTTGGAGATTGATATACCACTACATTTTGGATTGGGGGAGAGTCTCATTTTGATATTCAATATAGCAATTAAATTATAACTTTGAAAGTGAGCTCTGCATGGCCTGAATAATGTAGAAACTAATGTGAAAATAGGTAACTATAGAGACACCAGACCATCTCATACACCCAGTGTAAATCGGGACAATCTAATAGAAGCCACAGTTGAGAATATATGTTAAACTCAAAAATCCTGTAGCCTTTGGGCTTACTATATGTTTCTAGACTCCCCCTAGTGGTTCAAACTTTTGGTGTTTTAATTGATATTCTTCAGGCCATAGAATCACCAAATTAAAAATACATTTTAAAAAAGAACCACACAACTCCTATTAGACTGATTTTCCACAAAGAGAAGACTATGAGAAATAATGGTATAATAAATGTGGATATTAAGATAATTGAAATAATAGTGTTGCAATGGTCAGAAGAGACATAATGGATTTCACTCACTGACTGGGAAAGCCAGTTATAGTTCTGCTGAGAGTGTGAATAAGAGCTGAAGGTTCTGGAACAGGATTCTTGTTGCTCTAAGGTGAGAACTGGACCTTTTAGAGAAAGAGTGAAGTGACTATTTCCTATAATGCATATAACATACAAAATATGTCAATGAAGTGTTCATGTTATTGGTAAGACTTCCAATCAACAAAGGCTATTAGCACTTAAGTTTTTGGAGCTGACAAAAGTTATACAATGATTTTTGACTGTGTGTGTGTGTGTGTGTTGGCACCCTTAACTTTAGTGTTGTTCAAGGGTAAACTATTTGCATAAGTAGAAAAACAACCCCCCAGTAACTTAAGCACTCTATCTGCAATCTCAATTTTGAAATCTTATAAATTGGGGTTGCACAGATCCCACCGCCCAGGATCAGCAAGCTACGAGCCCACCAGTTTCGGTGCCCATTTGGACTTTCACAATCAGAGATGGCAGCAAAGGCGGCATCATCAGAAACTACCACACCTTGGTCTTGTCATCCAGTGTATGCAAGATACTGGCAACATTATCATCAAGCAATGGCTTGGATGCGAAGCCACCAGAATGCCTATTGGAAGGCCGTAAAGTCTTATTTTAGTTCTCGATGGTACTTCACTTCGGCAGATCTTCCCCAGAGCTCTTATGCTAAGAAGGGTGGATCTCCTCAGTCCTTCTGTGACCATCACTTGGCCTCTCAGGGCTCCCACTGTGGTTATTCACATTCTCCAAGGTCTGGGCACCATCCTCATGACAGCACAAGCGAAAACCAATCTTGGTCCACAGAGGAGGCGAGGGAGACCAACTCAGATGCTGGGGTGCAGTACGACCTGAGCAGCATGGAGATCACGGAGGAGCTCTGCCAGTACTTTGCCGAGACAGAGAGGCACAGGGAAGAGCGGCTGCGGCAGCAGCAGCTGGATGCGCAGCGTCGGGAAGACTATGTGAACGCCGACCACGAACTGTATTACAGGAAGGGCCGCTCCATGGAACCCCCCTCCGAGAGGCCCAGCGAGCGGCACCAGGCCGAGATGAAGCGCTTGTACGGGGACAGCGCGGCCAAGATCCAGGCCATGGAGGCCGCCGTGCAGCTGAGCTTTAACAAACACTTTGACCAAAAGCGGCCCAAGTACTGGCCGGTCATTCCGCTGAAGTTCTGAGTCCTGGGCCCCCCGCCATCACCCCCTTCGTCTGGGACTTGCTCCTTCATCTGCTTCTGTGCCTTTTCTCAGGGAAAGGGGGCTTTGTCCTGAGAAATCAGCATGTTCACCAAAGTGCCAGTGGGCCTGTCACGGGATGGGGGTGGGGGTGGGTGTGAGGAAGGGAAGGGAAGGGATAATGTAATATATCATCCTTTTTTAAGCAGCAGGGTGTGTACTGTTGCCTGCATGAGAGATTTTCCTTTGACATAAAATGTCATTTCATATGCAAAAAACAAAACAAAACACACACCAAAAAATAAGTAAATTGGGATTGCAGTGAAAGTGGGAAAAATAGAGGTAGAAGGATGTGAGTAGGATAAAAACAGGGCATATTTTTTATTTTGAATATCCATAGCTCTTTTTGATGTGCAGAATTTTAAGATAGGAAATGTATTCCAGCTGGTAAAGAGTCATTCCATGTGGCTAGAAAAGAGGAAAGGTGGAAAGAGAACAGCAGGGAGTTTAATGTAGACAGGCATCACCTCTACTACTGGTATTACTGTGCCCCAAATAGACAATAATCACATATCACATGAATAGAAGAGGTTACAATTAAGTTGTTGTCAAAGAACATTAAAAGGAGTATATCAGGAACCTGAATAGAATGTATTGGTGTGCCACAATACGTCAGATGGCCTGGTTTTCCTTCTTCAAGGGATTTAAAATGCTACACTGGGTTTCTCTCTTGCTATGCTGGCGTTTGGCGTTTTTCTATACGAAGGGCATGCCGGAACCTTCCAAACAGGTTGGAACCCGGGTTGTCGAAGGTGCCACGGATGTTATTTCTCAGGTACTCAAGTCACCTAAGACATTCGTACCAAAGCACTCCAAAATACTGTGCCCATGGGGACAGGAGAAGTTTCCTCACAAAACTGCAGTCTCTAGGCTGACATTCAATGCACAGGTGGTGATGCTCCTGGAGAGCCTGGGAAAGAGTGGCTATGCAGGTGGCTCTCCATACCACCGAGTCATTAGACTTTAGACCGAGTGAAGTTGCTTCCGCTGCCTCCCAGACGCCCGTAGCGATTTGCCAGTAAAGCTATGGAATCGCCAGTATTTCATCAAACCCGACACCACAGCAAACTATATCCCAGGCCCAGAGCATAACTTCCGGATTGGCCCTTTTGGCCTCCACTCAGAGGCTAGTGACTCTTTCCTGGCGCATGCGCGTCCCCTGCTTCCGGCCGGGTGCTCGGTGTGCGGGCCTTTCCGGCCCGGGTGGAATTCTTACCCCGCTTTCCTCAGCTAGGTTCCTCCGTGTGCGATGGCTCCCGACTCAGGCCCCCTGCCCGAAGGGCCTACCTTAAAGCTCCTACCCGTAGACATTCGGGACCGGGGTACCCAGCGTTGTCGCCTGGGCCCGGCAGCCTTCCGTGCCCTGGGCGCGCACTTGGGCTCGGTGGTGAAGATCTCGCTGCCGGACAGCGGCTCCTGCCTTTGCACCGCCTGGCCGCGGCGGGACGGAGCGGACGGATTTGTGCAGCTGGATCCGCAGTGCGCGAGCCAGGGATCGGCGGCCGGGACGCCGGGGTTCCGGGGAAGCCTGAGCCTGAGCCGCATCCACCTGGTACCCTGCCCACCCCTCCGGCGCCTCGTCGTGTGGCCGGAGTTGCGGGAGCGGGTGGGCGCGCCCTGGGTCCCGAATCCAGCCGCGGTGCTGGAGGCGGCGCACGAGCTGCTGAGGAACCGGCCCGTCTCCCGGGGCCACGTGGTGGCCGCTCCGCCCGGCGTCCCGGGCCCGGTGGCCGCCCTTCACATCGTCAGCGGGGTGCCCGTCCCAGACCCGGCCGGGTTGGTCACCCCTCACACCCTCATCAGTCTCAGCGGGGTGCCTCCGTCGGAAACGCACCCGCAGCCCGAGGTGCCTCCGTCGGAAACGCACCCGCAGCCCGAGGTGCCCCTGGGGGGGCTTTCGGAGGCGGCCGACTCGCTGCGAGAGCTTCTCCGCTTACCGCTCCGCTACCCTCGCACTTTGGCCGCGCTGGGTCTAGCAGTGCCCCGCGGGGTGCTCCTGGCGGGCCCCCCGGGAGTGGGCAAGACCCAGCTAGTGCGGGCCGTGGTCCGGGAGACGGGCGCGGAGTTGCTAGCGGTGAGCGCCCCCGCGCTGCAGGGCGCCCGGCCCGGGGAGACGGAGGAGAACGTGCGGCGGGTCTTCCAGCGCGCCCAGGAGCTGGCCTGCCGCGGGCCTACCCTCCTCTTCCTGGACGAGGTGGACGCGCTGTGCCCCCGGCGGGGCGGCGCACACCAAGCCCCCGAGAGCCGCGTGGTGGCCCAGGTGTTGACGCTGCTAGACGGTATCAGCGGGGACCGCGAGGTGGTGGTGGTGGGAGCCACCAACCGGCCAGATGCACTGGACCCCGCACTGCGCAGACCTGGGAGATTTGACCGAGAGGTAAATAGGCCAGGCCAGTTAGCCCATTGCCCCTGGAACCTCGTTGCTTCTGGCCCTGCCATTTAGGTGTGGGACTCGGTGAGGCGGGATTGGGCCTCTTTGCAATGCAAAGAACACATTGGTTCTCTGTCCACATAGGGTCTGCAAGCCAGGACATGTTTCTCCAGGGTCAGATTGTTCTGAGAAGCAAGGTGCTCGAGCATTAGGGGACAGTTTTGTTGTGCAAGCCCTGAAGAAGAATACTAATCCGGTAACACTTTTTAGGGGAAGTAGGTTTACTTACAAGCGCATTAAATTCTAATGTTTTAAAATGAGAATTTAAAGTAAAAGGATAGCCTCGAGATATAACTGTGACAAAATAAAAGGGTGCAGTCAGGGAATAACTAAATCGGAGCAGATATAAACTCGTCTGGATTTATTCCTTGCTTGTGAGGATGCCTATATCCTATCCTGAGTTGCCAAGGAAGGTTGAATATTCAAAGCTGACCTGTTTTATAGGCTTCAGTCTTAAATTGATTCTTGATTTCTATTAAATTGTTTGAATAGTATTTAGTTTAAGTGATGTTTGACTTTGTGGTAGGATTCTAAAAAGAGAATTGATAATTGCATACTTTTAGCTTAATTTGTTCTGAACTTGAGTGGATTTCGTCCTTTCACTAACCATACTACTTTCCCAAATCAGATCCATAAGGACTGGGCCCTAGACTATCTCTTTTATTGTTGTATCACTGGCTCCTAGAATTTGGTACAGTCTCAAAAATAACAAAAATTTGTTAAGTGACATGTAATTTTCATTGTGCAACTTTTTAGCCAGTGTTACTCTTCTGGAAAATTAGGATTTTCATATGTTCAGAATCTGAGGTATGCTTAAGAATACATAGTAATAATTCCTAATTTGCTCACTAAATTATTGTACATGTTTGTGAGGATATAAAATGTTAGCCCGGCCGGGTGGCTCAGTTGGTTGAGCATCTTCCCAGACACCCAAAAGGTTGTGGGTCCTGGGAAGGGTGCACACTGAATGCAACCAGTCAATGTTTCTCTCACACATCCATGTTCTCACTCTCTCCCCCTGCCTCTTTCTCTAAAACCAATAAAAATATCCTGGGTGAGTATTAAAAAAATAATGATATTTTGAAGCTACAAACATTATTTTTTGCTTTGCATATAGGTTGTCATCGGGACTCCCACACTTAAACAAAGAAAGGCAATTCTACAGGTGATTACTTCAAAGATGCCCATCTCTAGTCAAGTCGATTTGAGCCTCCTTGCAGAAATGACAGTTGGCTATGTTGGTGCAGACCTGACAGCACTCTGTAGGGATGCTGCCCTACACGCTTTGCTTCATAGTGAGAAGGTAGGAAACTGATCTATGACCATGTATGCTAATTTTTAAAATTAAGATAAATTAATTTGGGGGATTAAAAAAAGTGGTAAGTACATTTTCTTGAGACTTTAGACACCTTCCACAGCTGTTTCTTACATATATTTTTACATCTGAAACATTTAAGAATATACTGTAGCTATGATGCCCCTGTAGCCTTGAAAACGTAAGTGTATATTTCCTACAAACAAGAATTTTAACCAAAGTACAGTGATCAAGATGAGGAAATTAACACTGACACCATACTTTTACTGAATCTATATAGGCTTTATCCAAATCTCACCAATTGTCTCACATTTCATATAGAGCAAAAATTTAAAAGGGAAAACGAAAATATTATTTTTAATCCAGGACTACACACTTCATTTAATTGTCATTATTTCTTAATCTTTTAAAATCCCACCATTCTTTAGTCTTTCTTTTACGACTAACTTTTTAAGAGTACAGGTCAGTTATTCTGTAAAATACTTCTCAGTTTGATTTGACTAATGTTTCTTTATAATTTGATTCAGGTTTTGCATTTTTGGCAAAAATATCAAATGGTATTGTGTTCTTGTTGTATCTATTAGGTAACCTTGATTTCTTGGATAAGGTGGTATCTCTGAGATTTTTCCATTGTCATAATACTATTTCCCTTTCTTATTAACAAGTATAGGGAAAATAACCTTTTCTAACTCAGGAAAAGATTGGACTTTGACATTCAAATCTTTAATTCATGACTACCTTTCTTAAAAATATTTAGAATATTAGCTTAAATGCAATATTTTTTAACATTACGGATTGAGAAATCTGTTTACTTTGTATGTAATAAGTAATCCTGAATTTCTAAACCCCTTTAGAAAAAAGTTAATTTCAGCATGCTGAGGATTTGGGGACAAAGTTTATAAATCTCTGTTGTAATGGTAATATTGTCCTTTGAGCTTATAATTTTTAAAACCCAATTTAAACTATAAAACGATGACTTACCCTAAAGGATCTCTTTACCTAGATAATTTGTATCCTTCCTTATTTCCTTTTCATATACATTTACTCTTATACTGAAGGAGGGGAAGGAATTATATGAACTTAATGTCCTCATCTTCTGAGTTTAGAACCAAAACTGCTTGAAGATTTAATGACAAATCCCACGTTTAAAGGTGTATTTTGCCTTTTGAGGGGATGAAGAGAATATCAGGGCATGGGAAAGGAGATTTACATTTAGGATTCCTTTGCTTTGAAGTTCCAGGTTTGACCTTAAGCACCTTGGCTTAGGTGTGCCAGCCAGCTGCTGTCATCCTAGGGTGGAGCCCAGTGCTACTTGAGGAGGGGCCTGCCCAGGCATAGTTACCACAGGTGATGGCTGAGTTCATAAACAACCAGGGGAAGTGGAAGAAAGAAAGGCAAAAAGGAAGAAGGGACAGAGGCATCTGGAGAGGTACTGGCTCCCTCTTTTCCTTCTTTCCCCCTCCAGGCAGCCGTGGGGCTGCTACTGCCTCTGTCTGTGCCAGGGCAGACATGGGACACATTAAAGTTGTTCACATTGAAGTTCTTATTAAAGATGAGAAATATAGTTTAACACATGCACATATACATACAGAGGGAAAAGAATTTTATCTGCCTGAGAGGATTATGAGAAGCAGGTGAAATAATGCATACATAAGTGATCTTGAAAAAAGATGGGATGTTCAAGTGTCAGTAGGTATTACCTAAAAATTAATTAGTATGCAGGTACCCAGCATCTAATACTGCCAACCAGTTAAAAATTATTTTTAAAATTATTTAATAGTGTTCTTTGTAAGAAATTGTAAAGAAAGTAAAGATTGCCTAAAATCTTTCCCAGAGATTATAATTATTAATATTTTTTAAGGAATGCTGTTCAGAATTGCTCTCTCTATATATATATTCATTTATATAATCCTATATAATAAAAGGCTAATATGCAAAACGACTGAACAACGGAATGACCGGTTGCTGTGATGTGCACTGGCCACTAGGAGGCAGATGCTCAATGCAGGAGCTGCCCCCTGGTGGTCAGTGCACTCCTACAGGGGGAGAACCGCTCAGTCAGAAGCCAGGCTCGTGGCTGATGAGCGCAGCAGTGGTGGCAGGAGCCTCTCCCGCCTCCACAGCAGTCGGACATCCCCTGAGGGCTCCCAGACTGTGAGAGGGCTTAGGCCCGGCTGAGGGACCCCCAACCCCGAGTGCATGAATCTCGTGCACCGGGCCTCTAGTCTTACATAAATGGGATAAAATATTGATTGAAAATGGGAATTTTTGGACAAGTAAATGTTTAAAATTTGATATGAGAGGGCAAATACTTAAAAAAAAAATACAGATATTACAAATAGAAATATGAGTTTTTAACTCTTAACAAAACTTGCCTTACTAGAATGATTAAGGAAATTGCTTTTCAAAATATAATCTTAGAGTAAATATGGACTTTCTTAGCATAACGTAAGACCTAATAGCCAAAAATGAAATTATAGAGAAACAGTCCAGGAGAAAATGGGTAACAAGGTATGAGCAGGATTACAAAAGGCCAATAAACATGAAAAATTCTCTTTTAAAGATTAGTCTCAGTTCTTAACTTTCTATTTTGAAATAAATAAAATTTTAGGGAGAGTTGCAAGACAGGTAACTACTGCTAAATCTTTTATCCAAATCCACCAGTTTTTAACATTTTACCTAATTAGCTTTATCATTTTCTCTCTTTCTCTGCATGTATGTATTTTTTTCTGAATCATTTGAGGTTGGGTTGCATATATCATAACCCATTTTCCCTTAATATTTGAATGTGTGTTTCCTGACAACAAAAGTATTTTCATACAATACTATTAAGTGTAATCATTATATTCTGGAAATTTGATATTGATACAAAATGTTATCAATTCTACAGTCCACATGCTGATTTTGGAAATGTTTCCAATATTTTTAGCATTTTTTTCTTCAGTAGAGAATTTAGTTCAGAATAATTTATTACACTTAGTTTTTACTTACTCATAGTCTTGAACACCTCCATGGCCTTTTATTTTTTGAGTGAGATATTTAACACTGACATTTTTTGAGGATGTGGGTCAGTGATGTTATAGAGTGCCTCTCAGTTTGGGTTTGTCTAATGTTGCTTCAGAGATTCAGGTTATGCTGCCTGTTGGGAATACTATCTTACGTCATGGTGTGTCCTTCTGTGGGTAGCAGAAGATTTCCACCATCCTCATTGGTGATACCACTAAGTAGTGACTGATGTGATCATCCAGTCCAGGTTTTGTCCAGTTTCTCACTATAAAGCTGCTATATTTCCCTTTGTAACTAATAGATCTATGAGGAGACCCTTTGAGATCGTGCAGATATCCTGCTCTTCATCAGACTTTCCCTCCCCTAGATTAGACGCCGTTCTTGCTCAAAGAAGCCTTTCCTATGATGGTTCCAAAGAGTGATTTTTCTAATTAAATTTAACTAGCACAATTCTGAGTCTCATTTCCTCTGTCACAATGGGAGAAATTTACAAGTTTGGTAATGTCCAGTGCCGGAGAGATATGGGGAGAACAGCAGCTAAGTATTCATTGGTGCAGCTTTGAGGACAGTGTGGTAATAGCTGTCACAACTATAAATGTACACACACTCTCTTAAACCCTGTTATTCTGCTTTGAGGAAATTATATAAAATACTTGATATGTAGAAATGAGGAAGATAAAAAGGAGTGAGGTAGAGTTCTAGTTGACATGAAAAGATTTCTAAGTTTAAAAAAAAAGTACAAATTAATATGTGTGCTGTGGTCTCCCATTTTATGCTATCTGTTTGAAAGGATATGCTTATTATAAAACATACTAGGAATACACAGGAAACTTGACATCTTCAGGGATGATTGGTTGCGGGGAGAGGTTCTAGTTTTTTTTGTACTGTATGTATAAATTTCTTTATAAAATTTAAAAGAAGATAAAAAAAGTAATTCTTCTAAAAATCACACCTCACTTTTGGTTTGATTCTGCTTTTTTGGGTGCTTTTCTTCAGAACCAGGACAGTCCGATGATTGATGAAACAGACTTCTTTGAAGCTTTTAAAAAGATTCAACCTTCATCATTTCGAAGTGTCATTGGACTGATGGACATCAAGCCTGTTAGCTGGGAACAGATTGGTGGCCTTGAAGATGTAAAACTGAAGTTAAAACAGGTGAGATGGAGAATCTGCTGAAGCCAATAGAATATTACAGCTTAAATGTAATGCCTTTATGAGGAAAACAGGCTACGTTGAAACGGCTCTTGCTACCATCACTATTTTGATCCTCACATTTAAATCCAGTGATCACTTTTCAGTCCTTATTTAATTGGACTTCTATAGACATCAAATACTATGTTTCATAATTTGATATAGACATCAAATTATGTTTCATAATTTGCTACCTCATGCTCTTACTGTTTTTTTCTTTAAAGAGTTTATAATCTAGAACAGAGTTCAGCAAACTTTTTCTGCAAAGGGCCAGATAGTAAATATTGTGGACCATTACAGCCGCTGTTGCAACCACTCAACTGCCGTCATAGCGCAAAAGCAACCACAGGCAATGCACAATGAATACTTGTGTTCTGTCGAAACTTTATTTATGGACACTGAAATCATACAATTTCACATCATAAAATATTCTTTGGATTTATTTTCCAAGCATTAAAAAATATAAGAATGATTTACTTCATGGGCTGTACAAATACATAGGTGGTGGGCCTCACTTTGCCCAGGGACTGGTAAAAGCACAACATTATAGTAAACAGTTAGTATGGCCTGGAAGGCTACTTGATACTGATTCTCACAGAGGATGTGTTGAGGGTCATAGCTTTCCAGACCCTCTTGACTGCATTGCAGGTTCAGAAATTGATTTTGCCAGCTTACCTTCTGGTGATCTTGCCATAAGGAACTAGGTTTCTCTACACATACAGAAGCCTGACTTACCAGTATAAGTATCCATTATCACTTATTCATCTTAACTAGGAGCTATGGATCTACAGAGTCCATGGATAAACACATTGGTAATATGCCCTGCTTTTTGATCGTCATTGCCACTTAATCTTCACAAAACATGTGAGAGATCAGCCATCCCTTCCTGTTGAAAGCTCTTCAGCTTTGAGATGTTAAGCTTTCCTGTCTTCCTGAACACTCCTTTCCCGTACCTTAAATGTTAGTGCTTCATGCTCCTGAGAGTCCTATTTTTACATTCTGTGAGTGAGTCCGTGATCTCAACGTCCAAGGCTCCAACTGTCCCCTGAAATAGCTCAAAAATCTTTACATCCTGCAGACGGTCATTTTGATTATCAGAAGTACTTAGCTGCCTGCCTACCAGATAACTTTCAGGGATCTCAAACGTAGCTCGTTCAAAGTTCAGCTCATCAATTCCACCTCCACACCTGAATTCCCTACCCCAGTGAAGACAGCCAGCCATCCCATCCCCAAGTCAGAAACCTGTCTTCTAAATGGTTATGCCATACATGCACATAACTTCCTCTCTGGATTTAGAACTTAGTCCCTGTGTAAAATACAGTTACATTTTATGTTTTAAATCCATCCTTTCCCCACCATCTCTACTTCCTATGACACATCCAGCCTTGTTATTTCTGTAGTCTGAATCAATGCAGGAGAATTTTAATTAGTTTCCCTGCCTCTAGTTTCATTTCCTTCCAGTCCCTTGTCATACTGCTTCCTCAGTGTTGCCTAAAACTTTTAAGGCTCGTTGTCATCTGACTCCTTCCATGTCAACTCTATTGCTCCTTGCTTCTCCCATCCTCCCCTCTGTTCCTGCTTACTGTTGGCGAGATGAATTAGTTGGTTTCGTGTCTCTCTGTATGTACTGTTTCTTCTCCATGGCCTTCTCTAGCCTGGTTGTTAGTTTACAAGCCTGTCTCCCCAGTTGAAATATGAGGCCTGGGTACAGAGTTCTTGTCTTATATATCAGTAGTTAAAAGCTTCTGCCCTTGACCTGCACTGCCTATGGTCAGTCTCAGTTCTGCCTCATTAGCAATCAGCTCTGAGAAAGTTACTTAACTTTTCTAAGCCTGGGTTTCAACATCTATAAAATTATGATGATAAAATTATCTACCTAAAGGGTAGTGAAGCTTTATTTACTCTCTAGTTAACATTTATTGAGAGCCTACTTTGTGAAGGTGTCATTCTAGGTGCTGGGGATTTAGAGGTGAAATTGGCTTATAGTCTAGCAGGAGCAGAATGACAAACCAAACATGGAAAAATAATAATCAAGATAGTGCGCGAATAAGTGCTCCAAAAGAAAGGAGGGCAATAGCATAGAATGACTAGGAGGAGGAGGGTCTGCTTTAACAATAGTGGTTAGGGAGACCTCTCCAAGGAAATGACATTTGAGCTGAGACCTGAATGATGAGGGATATCCACACAAAGACCTGAGGGAGAGTACAGGCAGAGAGAGAATAACAGGTTAAGGCCCTGGGATGGGAAGGATCTGGGGTGTTAGGGGGATAGTTAGGTTATGTAAGGCCTTGTGAGCAGTGGTAGGTAAGGAGTTTGGATTGGAATGTATTCTAATTCTGATGGCAAGTCGTTGAAGGATTTTAAGAAGGCAGTGATGTGACCTGACTTAGGTTATAAGATCCCTAGCTGCTGAGTATGAGTACCTGAGAATTGTTGGAGAATTGTTGAAGGAATAGACGCATTTACTGAATTATTTGATGTTTTTTTGCTACACTAAAATGACTGTCTCTTTTTGTATACTTAGAGCATCGAATGGCCTCTGAAATACCCTCGTGAATTTGTTAGGATGGGCCTGACACAGCCCAAGGGAGTTCTCCTGTACGGCCCCCCTGGATGTGCTAAGACCACCCTCGTGAGGGCCCTGGCTACCAGCTGTCATTGCTCCTTTGTGTCAGTGAGCGGAGCTGATCTCTTTTCACCTTTTGTTGGAGATTCAGAAAAACTCTTGTGTCAGGTTTGTTGGTTTATTTTCCTCCACATAGTTAAGTTTACTTTTGAATTTTCATTTCATGCCTTAAGGATAAACCTTTTTAAAAATGTAAAAGGCTCTTTTTTATTACTAGAGGCCCGATGCATGAAATTCGTGCAAGGGGCTCGGCCCTTGCAGCCCTGGCTTTGTCCGGAAGGATGTCCGGAAGGTCATCCGGAAGGTCATTCGGCTGTCTGGTCTAATTAGCATATTACACTTTTATTATTACAGATCAGAAAAGTTATACATACTTGTTTATAGAAAATATAGAAAAATATAAATAAGAAATACTTCATAACCCCTCCACCTATATTAACATTTTAGTGAATTTCTTTTGTCTTTTTATTTGCTTGGGCAGAAGATATATATGTATCTTTATTGTAATTTTTTTTTTAATGTAACATCACTTTTAAAATTCCGTAATACTAAAAATTATTTGAAAACATGATTTTTAACCCTTACATAATACTCATTTATTTATTTGTTCCCCAATTTTTAGGCATTTAGAATCTTCCTCTTCTTTTTACATTGTAAAAGTAGTAATGTAAAAGAACACACATTCATCTAGGTAAGGCATCATATATAGCTTTTTAATATTTTTATTTTCCTAACAAAAGGTATTTCGACAAGCAAGAGCAAACACTCCAGCAATTGTGTTTTTGGATGAAATTGATTCAATTTTGGGTTCTCGATCAGTCAGCAAAACAGGATGTAATGTTCAAGAGCGTGTTCTTTCTGTTCTCCTGAATGAATTAGATGGTGTTGGACTGAAAACTATCGAGAGAAGAGGAAGTAAATCAGATCAACAGGGTAAATACAAGGAGCTGAAAAAAAATGAAGAGGTATTTATTACCCAGATTCCACCAAAACTCCAGGCCCACATTAAACAGATCTACACTAGCTTGTCCTGAGCTGGCTTCATCTCATAGGCAGAATTATATCCCTTCCATTAGGCTCTGTTAGGATATTTACAAAGCTGGTAAACTTGTGTTTTAGCTGGAAAAGGTGAGGTAAATTTGATAACTTAGCTATATATGAATGTGAATTTTATTCTAAGATTTAGAAGTATAACTTTACATATTGCTAATGGAGAAGGGACTTTCTATATATATATATATAGAGAGAGAGAGAGAGGATATATATATACATATATATACATACATATACATACAAAAAATAAATTTAAAAAGGGATAGAGAATATATATACATATATATAATTTTGTTAAACAAAGTAGATTATTTTTTCAATAATTGAAGTAATTGCAAACTCTGTTTCCTTGAGGAAGGGGTTCCCTTGGTTATAATGAAGTTAAAATGACCTTTAGAAGTCCCCTTCCTCCCTTCCAAGTCTTCCCCAGATAGAGGTTGATGTCAATAAATAAATAATCCCTAACAGATCACTTTTCTTGTGTTTTATTCTTTTCTTGTTAATACTTATTTTCCATTTTTAAAACTGTTCCATGGAAAGAGAGTCCCTTACAGCTCCTTAGGCCATATGCCACTAGAATTCGAAGGGACCAATGAAGTGTTCTCATCAGATTTCATAATGCATGAATTATTGTATAGTGTCTTATAGGTGTTTATCCAACCTCAGCTAACATACTTGCAGATACAGGGAACTCACTGCTTTGAGAAATCACATTAGTGTTGAACTACTCTGATTATTCGGTTCAACACATAATTTTGCATGCTTAGTGTGTAAGGCCATGGCCTGGCTGCTTTTAGGTATTTCTTATCTGTATCCAAGATTTATATACTTGCAGCTTAGGTTGTCATATTTCTGCCTCTGGAAAGAAAATTAAAAAGTAAAGTAAATCTCCTTCTTTAAGGATGAGAGCCAAGGCTTTTTCATAGCCACACATCTTCACGTTTGTCATATGCTTCTGTCTTTTGAAGTCATGTATTTAAATATAAACATTCGCTGATGCTCAGGTGCCCTCAGAGAGCAGGTAGATGTTTTCTGCTATGAAGTAAGACTTTCATGGAGAGATGTTCCTTCACGGTTGGTCACCCCCTTCCTCATGTGTACAAGTAGCTCTTGGATTAATCATTTGTTTCTGAGGTACCTTGATTATTGAGAAGGTAGTCTGGATAGGAGGTATAAGCATCCCAGTCCCAAGAAAAAGGTATCCCTATTTAAAAACAAATTTGTAATTTTAAAAAATACATTGAATAATTAACAACTCATTGACATTATTTCGTGTTGTGTTTCTTCAGGTAGAGTTTGAAGAAGTTTTTAATCGAAATGTCATGATTGTTGCGGCAACAAATAGACCTGATGTGTTAGATGATGCCTTGTTACGGCCTGGAAGGTTAGATAAGATGATTTATATTCCACCTCCAGATGAAAAGGTAATCATTGTACACACTTGCTCTGTGGGAACATTCTCAGACTCCTCAGTGTCTGAACCCTGAGGAGACTGGCAGAATTGAGTCCCAAACAGGATGTGGGTGTACATGGAATGTGTTGTACACTGGATTCTGCATTCTTCCTGCCTGGTGGCCCCTTATAAATCGTCCTTTCAATCTGCTTTTTCTGGGTATTCTGGCGCTATTTTCAGAGTAACATAAACCTAAAAGTAAGGTAGTTACTTCAGTGAGTTTGGTGAGTCTACTTACCATTATTTTGCAACTAGAAAGGAGGAACCCTGAAGTGTTGTAAGGATTTTGGAGCTTATATGGGTCAGCATCCTTGTTTTGCAGTGGAGAAACCTGAGGTTTTGAGATTACACAGTGTATCCACTGCCAAAGAATGAGTGAGTTCTTTGCCCTTAACATCAGGGCCCCTGGCAGGGAGCGGTGAAAGACACGAGAACAAATTTTTTCCCTTCCTTGGGCCTTTATCAAGTTTTGAAGGGATGAAAAAATTTTTAAAAATGTTTAAAGTCTTATGTTTTTAAATTGTGTCTGACAGGTCATGTGTTTATTTTTAAACATGTCTGATGGCACTGTTTATACCCAAAAGAGAGATTCATCATGCCTCTTAAAGAGATATATCTATGGTTGGCTATTTTAAAAATCAACTATAAAAATACTAAAATTTTATCATGATGTCATTATTTTTACCATTGTCATATGAGCCATTGATAAGTTCGTTTTTACCTCTTCAGAAATGATTCTTATTGTTTGATTCATATATCCTATCTAATAAAGAGGGAGTATGCTAATTAACCATCACTCCGTCACAAAGATGGTCCCCCATCAAGCCCTGCCAGGTGGGGGGATGCACACACAGCTGAGGCCAAGTTCCCTTAAGGAGCCTTAACAAACAATCAGCAGGGACCTGAGGCTACGCCCTTCCTCTCCCCGTGGGGCTTGACAGGGGACCTCAGGCCATGCCCCCCGCCCTGGCATCAGGCTGGGGGACCTCAGGATGCACCTCCTGCCTTGGCACCAGGCTGGGGGACCTCAGGCCATGCCCCCATTGGGCGGGGCTTGGCGGGGACCTCAGATCTCACCCCCTGCCCGGGCACCAAGCCAGGCAGAGCTTGACGGGGGACCTCAAGGTGCACTTCCCATCCTGGTGCTGGGCTAGGGGACCTCAGGCTGCTCCCCTCTCCCCAGCACCAGGCCGGGGTACCTCAGGCCGCATCCCTCACCAGGTGGGGCTTGACAGGGGACTTCAGGCCATTCCCCCCATCCCGGCACCAGGCCAGGGGGACCTGAGGCTGCATTCTCCGCCCTCCCACCACCTGGCAGGGCTTGATGGGGGACCTCAGGCCATGCCCCCTGTCCTGGCGCCAGGCCAGGGAACCTGAGGCTACGCCCCCTGCCCAGCGGGGCTTAACAAGGGTGGGACTGGCCGGGTCTGGATCTAGCCCAATGGGAGGGGGGCGGCTGGGTCTGGGTCTCACGTGATTTTGAGGAGCATGTGGGTGGGCGGGGACTTTTAGTGTGCACAAATTTCGTGCACTGTGCCTCTAGTATACACACACACACACACACACACACACACACAGAGTGTGAAACTATAACTTGAAATGTTTTAATATAGTATCTATCAAACATAAATGTTATAAGGTTACAAACATATTATATTTTGTTCCAGGGCAGGCTTTCTATTTTGAAAGTCTGTACAAAAAACATGCCAGTGGGGCCTGATGTTTCTTTAGAAAACTTAGCAGCAGAGACCTGTTTTTTCTCTGGAGCTGATCTTGGAAACCTCTGCAAAGAAGTAAGTTAATTAGTGAAGAAATCTATGGTTCAGAACATGTCGTCCTTTATTCAGATCTTCATTCACTCAGTATTTACTGAAAAACGTCTATGTGGCAGGCACTGGGCGAGGTGAAACATACAGATGCAGCCCCTTTCCTTATAGAGCTTATAGGCAGAGAGGCAAATCATAATTCTAATTGGCAATTGAAAATATGTAGTGAGTTGGGGAATTTAGGGTGCTATGGAAACATCTAGGAAGAACACCAATCCAGATTAGGTGTCATAGAAGACTTTCTGAGAGAGGGTATGTGTAAACTGAAATTGGGAGGATGATGAGGGAGTAGCAGGCTAAGGGAGGGAAGAGCAGAGTTTGAGGCAGAGGGAATAAAATATGCAGATGATTAGAGATAAGTAATGACATTATTAAAGAGGTGGACAGTGGCTGGATCACTCAGGTCCTTATAAGCCATGTTAAGGCATTTAGACTTTATTTTGAGGGCAAAAGAAGCCATTGTCCAGTGTTCCCTTTACGTGAATATTGTTAATAATGTCTTACTTATTATTTTAATTTTATTGTTCAACTACAGTTTGCATTCAATATTACTAGTATTTTGTATTAGTTCCAGGTTAGACAATTATACTTTACAAAGTGGTCTTTTCGATATTTTCAGGGCACACCTGGCACCCACATAGTTATTATAATATTATTAACTGCATTCCTTGTGCTGTACTCTACATCCTTATTGACTAATTTGTAACTCTCAATTTGTACTGCTCAATCCCTTCACCTTTTCACCCAGTCCCCCAAAGCCCCTCCCCTCTGGCAACCCTCAGTATGTTCTCTGTATCTATGAGTCTGTTTCAATTTTGTTTGTTCATTTATTTTGTTCTTTAGAGTCTGCATATAAGTGAAATCATATGGTATTTAATCTTTCTCTGTCTGACTTATTTCACTTAATATAATACCCTCTAGGTCCATCCATGTTGTCACAAATGGTAGGATTTCTTTTTTTTTTTTTATGGTTGAGTAATATTCCATTCTATATGTGCACTGCAGCTTTTTTTATCACTTGTTTTCTGGATGGGCATTTGGATTGTTCCTTACCTTGGCAATCTATATATATAAAAGGCTAACATGCTAAGTGTCTGACTGGTTGCTATGACACGCACTGACCATCAGGGGGCAGATGCTCAATGCAGGAGCTGTCGTGACATGTGGGGGCCAGATGCTGCAGGGATCTCCCTTTTCCGCGTCCAGCATGGAAAGAGAGATGAACAAACCGGTTCGAAGTGGAGGCGGCCAGGGATTGAGAAATAAAAGAAAGAGACCAGACACGAAGATAGAAACAAAGCTGGGAGCCAGGTGGGACGCCATCCTCTCTGATGGGGAGGCAGGGACCTCGAGCCCACGCAGCAAGTTTATTTTATACCCCCAAATACCAGGAAGTAATCACCAAAACTTAGAATCAAAGGAGCTTATTTGCATTCTTGAGTAGGCCCTAGCATTCCTGGTGCTTGTCTGGATTTACATATCAAAGCTCTCTCCCTGACACCTGGACAAAGGTAAAAAGTCAGTACTGATAGCACCCCCCACCTTCTTGGGGAGGGTATAACCGAGACCCGACTCTGCCAATTGCCTCGGGCTCAGCTGACAACAATTTAAAGAAATGCCCATGTGCCTTCCCAGGCAGCCCTCTAAGGTGACACCCACTGGCCACTTACAGAAAAATGGCACTGTGGACCAGCTTCCCCCAAGTGGGACACAGGCCCCACCACCACTCTAGAGCCCGCCCACCAAATCACAGCCAACACTGCTGAGACCCCATGGCGCAAAATGGGGCCCATAGTGGCTGTGGGTGCTGGGTAATGACATCATGTAATAATGCCGGCTTCCTCTCCCTAGCTACTAGCCTCCTTGCAATTTCTTCAGCCCAGGAACATGACTTGCTTTACAGCCAGGTGGAAACATTTTGTATTTGAACCAAATATCTGTGAGGCGTTTTCCCGTGCCTCATGGCATTTGATCCTCACAGAAGTGTTAGAGTAGGTAGATAGGAGATGCGGTGGAATCCTATTTTCTTTTCATTAGCTGGAAAATGGAGATTTAGAAAGCTTAGAAATTTGACCCAACTGAAAAGAAGTAAGAAATGGTGGAACTTGAAAATGACTTCAGAGGTTCTCACTGCACAAAATATAATCAAACACTGCTGCAGTTAAATATTTTACCCTTAGTTCACCCTGCGTGATCTACAATAATAATCTGCTTCATGTTGATATTTACTCCTGTGTTGCTGACAATTACCTGAAAGAGAAGTTGGGGTGCTTCACTGGGCTGGAAAAAGTTTAGCTAAATCAGAAAGCAGATCTAATTAAACAAGTTTATTCTGTATTTATAAAAGGCTAAGTTGACTTGCGCATGCATGATACATATAAAGCTCATGCTGGCGCCAATCGCACGCATGTGTTTCAATCTGTCATTGTTGATTGTGAGTTTGGATGACACGTTATAGAGGAAGGGCAAATAGCGATATTAAAATATTTCTTCTAATTAAGTTCCTTTCAATGTGCACGAATTTGTGCACTGGACCACTAGTTATAAATAATGTTTTAAGGGACGTAGGGGCGCATATATTCTTTCAATAAACATCCATAGAAGATGCACAGATCATAAGGATACAGTTCATTGAATTAACATGAAGTGAACACACTTGTATATCCACCACTCAGGTTAAGAAATATTAGCAACTTCTCAGAAGCCTTTCTTGTGCCTTCCTACTCTCTATCCCTAAGGAAATCACTTCTGAACATTTAGGTTACTGCTATTTTGCTATTATGAACTATGCTGCTATGAACAATCTTGAACATGTCTATAGGTGTATGTATGTGTGTTTCATGTCTGTATATATCTACAAAGAGAATTGTTGGGTCATGAAGTATGTATTTGATCTGTTCCTTTATGGTCAGTGCTGTGTCCTGTTTAGAAACTCCTAGTCTGAGGTCAGGAAGATAGTCTTTCATCTTTAAGTATGTATATGGGCTCATAATGTGTATGTTATTCTGCAACTTGCTTTTTCTTTTTTTCTTCTTTAAGGCCCGAATTTATTGTAGAAGAAAAGTTCTACTAAGAGGACTTTCAATCATTAACTTTTTAATTTAATGTTCTTATTGTCATGAATACTGGAATTCTATGAAATACGACTGAGATTTTTGCATTTACACTTTATATATTGTAAAACAGAAACGGAGCAAATCATCTGTTATTGTCTCTCATAGGCTGCCTTGCTGGCTCTGCAAGAAGATGGACTAGAAGCAACCACAGTGAAACAGGAGCACTTTCTAAAATCACTTAAGACTGTGACACCATCCTTAAGTCACAAGGATTTGACTTTATATAAAAACTTATTTCAGAAACAAGGATTTTCTAACTTAGAGGATATTTAAAAATTACATACCTGCTCAAGGATTAATTGAAATGTGAACTTGCACTATAGTTTGCAACTTCACTTTTAGGGTTTGTATATATGGTATTTCCTGTAAATAAAAAACCCAAACAATCTTGTGCCTGATAAGCTAAGATTCATCTTAGTTCTAAAAGGTATATTAAAATACCATAATTTAGAAAGAAAGTATATGTATTGTGTTGATTTTGTAGTGGGGCGGTTGTTTTTGTTTGGGTTTAGGTTGATTGCTTTTTTAACTTTATTTTGAAATAATTTCATACTTACAGAAAAGTTGCAAGAATAGCACAAAAAACTCATATATTCTTAATCCATATTCACCATTTTTTAACATTTTGCTATATGCTGAACAGGCATACCTCATTTTATTGCACCTCACTTTATTATGCTCCCAAGATGTTGCATTTTTTTACAAATTGAAGGCAAGACCCTCCACCAGGAAAAAGATTTACAATTCGTTTTATTGTGATACTTTATTGCGGTGGTCTGGAACCGAATCTGAAGTATATCTGAGGTATGCCTGTGTTTAAGAATAGATATTATACCTAATGCCCCTTCATCCCCTTAATACTTCAGTGCATATTTCTTACAAATAAGGTATTTTCTTATATGACCACAGTGCATTTATCAAATTCAGGAAATAGAACATTGATATATTAATCTATTGACCCATGATTTTCCTCCATTGTGCCATTAGTCATGTTTTCCCATTACAGGATCCGGTCTAGGACCCTATACTCCATTTAGTCGTCCTCTCTCTTTACTCTTTTTCTTTTTCTTTTATATATATTATTGATTTCAGAGATGAAGGGGAAGGGACAGACAGATAGAAGCATCAATGATGAGAGAGAACATTGATTGGCTGCCTCCTCCACTCCCCTACTGGGGATGGAGCCTGCAACCCAGGCATGTGCCCTGACCAGGAATCAAACCAGCAACCTCCTAGTTCATAGGTAGATGCTCAACCAATGAGCCATGTTGGCTGGGCTGTTTCTTTACTCTTTAGCCTCTTTTAATCTTAAGAAACAGTTCCTCAGTCTTTCTTGACCTTGGAGTTTTTTGAAGAGTACACATTATTTTGTAGAACAGTGCTTCCTGATCTGTATTTGTCTGATACGGCATCGTGGTAGATTCAGGCTCTGCCTTACCAGTGAGCAGTATGTAAGTGCTGTGTCCTCAGAGATCACGTTAATTTTGACCACTTGTTTATGGAATTGTTCAGTTTCTCCACTGTATAGCTACTATTTTTCCTTTTATAAGTATTTTTAAGGAGGTAGATTATATATACATCTTTATTTTCCATTATTATGAAAGCAGAATACTAGAAAACACAGATGAACACACTTGGTATTTAACCTTCCAGTTCCTTATGCATGCATAGATAAGACATGGTTTACTATGTAACTTGTTTTTCTCATCTAACAATATCAGGTAAGCATCTCACTGAGCCTTTCTTCACAAGTATACGCAAATGTGACAGACATGGCACTAAAAGGGCAGCTGGAAGCATGGGTCTCAGACATATGCAGGAAATTACATACAAACAAAAGGAGTTAAGGGTCTGATCAGAGCATAGCGCATGAAAAATATGAAGTCATAAATGTTAAGTTGGAAAACTTTATATTTCTGACTGAAGCCAGGACACACTGATTAAGACAAACCTCACTAGTTGGGGAATAATTATTTATAGGTATATAATTCATCTAAGTTATTCTAACCACATGACCCCTCACTTTTGAGTAGTAGGGGAAATACCTAGGAAACTTAGAATTCTGACAGCTTTCATTCATATTCTCCATCAGTATTGGTTTTATAGGACAAGGCAGCATTGAGCCTTTGCCATCCCTAGGCTGGGCACCCTGGCTGGAACCCCTCCCTCAGGCTCTAGCTGGAGGCCCCTTGTTTTTTTCCTAGTTGTCACTCGAAGTCTAGTACCCATACTTTGGTTAGAAGCTGAATTTTGATGTGAAAACGTCTCATCAGAACTTTGGAAGCCCCCTGAGGACAAAAGCCATGTGTTTTCTCATTAAAATACTCAATAAATGATGATGTCAGATCAAGGATTTCTTTGACTCCATTTCCCCCCCAAGCTTAATGGCGCAATATTGGTTAGTAACATAAATTTCAGGTGTATACCTTTATAAAACATCTGCATTGTGTGCTCACCACAGAAGCCCAGTCTCCTCCTGTCACCATATATTTTCCCTCTTCATCCTCCCCCACCTCACTTCCCCTAGGTAACCACCACCAATCTATCTGTTGGCTTTGACTCTATTGTAATCTGATTTGAGGGTGGCTCTGGACAGCTTCCAAAGGTGTTCTTAATTGGTGAGAAAATTAAAATACTTCCGTTTCTAAGCACCTGGGAAGTATAAATAGCTTTCCGTGTGCATTGAGCAAAAACTCCTTTCTGAGCCACATTAATAGCCTCAGAAAAAGGTACACCCCCAGACCTGCCAAAATTGAGCAAATCCAGTATTTGCTAAACCTGGTAATTAGGTATCCACTGATGGGTAGGCAGAATTAATTTTAACAAAAAGTATTTAATAAAGAATGTTTTTCTTACAATGCCTGAGCTGGGCTGACTAAAATCTAATTCCTGGTGTGTGGGAACCACGCAGTCAGCTCCAGGTCCCTGAAAGCCTGGGTTGCAGCAGCTAGAGAAGGTACTGTTATGCCCAGATTTCAAGATCCCCAAAGACCACCAGGGAGCCGAGTCCGATGCAAATGCAAAGAGCCTTTAATTCAAGCTCGGGCTTGGTCTCAGCCCCCACCGTAGGATGCAAGAGAGCCCAGAGTTTCAAAAGTACAGCAATTTTATAGGGCTGGTTGGGTGGTGGGGTGATGCTTGGACCACTGAGTTGGCTGATTCCGATTGGTTGGGTGAGGGCTAGGGTCTGATTACACAAAGACAGGATGTGGTCAGCATATTTTTTGGCCTTGGGTTAATTCCCCTTGCATTCCCATTGGCTGATTTAGGGGTGGGCTGAGTGACCGGTACACGCCGTGGTTCTCCCTGGAACTCCCTGCCGTCCTTCCCAGACGGCCTCCCATTCTAAAACAAAAAATTTCTCTCCAGCCTGCTTCAGCCTGCCTGAACAATGAGGAAGATAAACCTCGCTGTCCGACTTTGTAGGCCAGCGACTAGATATGCCCATGCCAGGAGCATTTTTTTTTTAGATTGGATAGAGCTGTGTTGTTTTCAAGGCCAGCAGCAAGATAACCACTAAGTGCACGAAGGGCTGGCTCTTTAATAAGAAGGGAAGTTCTGCTTGTAGTCTGGCTTAAAATTTGAATTCACTTTCTCCAAGCCGCCGCGGCAAACAAAGTGCCACCCCAAGCTCTCCGGCATTGTTTGATTTTTCTGGTTCTCTGTAACAGTTACACAAGATGGAGGACACAGTACAAAATGGAGTCAGTCCTGCTCTGCCCTTTCAGTACTAGAAGTTTCTGGTGGGGAGGGGAGGCTCCCCCAAAGGGATTATGGGTTTGGGGCAGCCACAGAGGATGAAGTGTCCTGAGTAGGTTCCTTTGGGGCAGGGGGGTCCTCAAACCACGGCCCGCGGGCCACATGCGGCCCGCCGAGGACATTTATCCGCCCCGCCGGGTGCTGCAGCCTGCCCTGCTTAGCAGCCGCCTGGTCCCGGGTACGCAGTGCGCATAGGAATTTGTTAATAGTTGTTGTTTTTTAAACTATAGTCCGGCCCTCCAACGGTCTGAGGGACAGTGAACTGGCCCCCCGTTTAAAAAGTTTGAGGACCCCTTGCTTTTGGGGTTTGAAAGGTGGGAGCTGTGGCGGCTAGTCATCCTGGGGAAAACCAAATTCCATACTGACCTTGCATCTCCCACAAGTTATTAACTGAAGGGGAAATGTGGCTTTCTGGGTGTAATTCTAATGTAGCTGGCTCTGGCTCTGCAGCTCCTTTTCTGGACCCCTTTTTAGAGGGCAGGTTTTCTCCCAGGCCCTGGCCAGCAGCGATCCCCTTGTGCTCAGTTCCACCCCCCGGGCGCCCGGAGCGCCAACGCCCAGCCAGGGCAGGCGCGGACGGCGGGTGGTAATCGCGGCGGACGGCAGGGGGCGCCCGCGCCCGCATTCGGCTGCGCAGGGTCTGCGTGCGCGGCGTCCTGCAGGGGGCGCTCCCGCGCCGGGCGCCGAGCGGGGAACGCGAGTCAGGTCCCGCACGTCCCCGACCCGACCCGTGACCAGAACGCCGCGGCCCGGCCCTTCCGGAGCGGTTGTGGTCAGTTTATAAGGAGCGCGCCCGGCCGGTGGGGTCGTGGTCGTTAGCTCCTCCGCGCGCGTCGGTCGCCCCGCCCTGCCCCGCCCCGCCCCGCCCCGCCCTCAGGTGAGCCGCTGGGCGAAGGCGCTGCTCAGCTGGCCCCAGGCTGCCTTGGCGAGTTCGTTGGATCGGTTGGTGCCCACAGTTTGGTCCTAGTGGCTGAAATTTGATCAACATCTTGGATTTTTAAAAAATTTTTATTTACTCTAGATTTGGCATTCTACACTGCGGTCATCATGAAGATTTTCCAAATCCTGATGAAAAAGAAGGAAGTAAGTATTTAAAGCAATTGAAAAATCTTGACTAATTTTTTTTATTTTTAAAGATGAACAGGTGGTGCATAGCTATTCTGTTACATTTCACATTGAAGCATCGGGATTTACCCTTAATTAATTTAATTAAATGTTCTCTGTTAGCTTATTCCTTTGGCGGTGATCATGACGTTGGCAGCGAGTGGAGCATCATCTTTTGCTGTATATTCCCTTAATAAAAAATCCGATGTGATGTAAGTAGACATCATTCATAGAAACGTTTTTAGAAATGTTAGGATAACCTTCCGTTTATGAAATGTATGATATCAATCTCCCCCCGCCCCCGCCCCCCCAACAGTCCTGCTGTGAAGGTGGAGCCAGGGCTGGAAAGCATCCTGGTATCAGAAGACTTTAAATTATGATATTCATAAAATTAGTTTGTTCCTTAATTCTAAATGTCCTTTCATCCATTGGCACTTCTCTTCTCCTGCAGCAAAGTAAAGTTGGATTTTTTTAAAACTTAAGTTTTGACATTTAAAATTCTTAAATGGTCTTTTGGGATATCAAACTTAGATAATTTTAAATGAAATTTTAAATGTTCAGTTTACTAAAAAATAAAATAAAATTTCAGTTTACTAGAAAGAACTCTCCTAATGCGATAGAGTTTGTAGATTTAGTTGTTTGCAATGGACCTAATCTCAGCTGTGGATATAATAAGGTAAACTACTATGCATCCTGGAATATGAGGAAGAGAGAAACTTGAAACTGAGCTCGTAGGGCTAGAAAGGTCAGCTCTGGAAGAGGGACCAAGGACCCCACAGTTCACCACCTGCAGAGGCCAAGCCCAGCCCTTCTGTTGGTCCTATGGGCAAGGACATTTGTGCGTCCTCTTAGCCTGGACTTCCACCCCTGGTGCTATTCAATGTGAGAGCATTCTCCAATCGAGCCCAGTAAATGCAATCCAGACCTCCTAACCTGCAGAGGAAATAATCTCTAATGTCTGAGCCAAATCGTGAAGCCCCTTTAAGGCATCTTCCATCAATTGCAGTTAACTAATAGATGAAAGCCTTAGCATGCAATCTGGATCTGTCCCTTAGCATGTTTACAGACCCCATATCAGAGCTGGTTTAACTTCACCTACGTTAACATTTAATCAGCTTTCTTTTATGTTTAGCATTGATCGAAAAGGAAATCCAGAACCTTGGGAAGCTGTGGATCCCAGTGTGCCTGGAAAGGTATTGCTGAATTAAAAAGTGATTTACATTTAGCCAAGCCTTAGCATCATTGTCAGCAAAATAGATTTACTACCTTTCACTTTTAGGGTGCCATTTGGTGTATGTAGTGTTAAAAGAGAGTGTTACAGAGTTGTAGAGATCTAGTTCAGACCCTTGCTCATTATTCACAGGCAATTTTATTTTTAAATATATATATATATATATATATATATATATATATATATATATATATATATATATATATTTCAGAGAGCAGAAGGGAGAGGGAGATAGGAACATCAATGATTAGAGAGAATCACTGATCGGCTGCCTCCTGCACACCCCCTACTGAGGATGGAGCCCACAACCCAGGCATATCCCCTGACTGGGAATCAAACCATAACCTCCTGGTTCATGGGTCGCCGCTCAACCACTGAGCCACACCAGCTGAGTTTCACAGGTGATTTAGACAACTTGGCCTCTCTGAGGCTCTCAGAATCTATAAAATGGGTACAATAACAGGGTTAAGAGGATTAAAGAAGATAAAATACAGAGTCCTTTAGCACCATGCCTGGCCCATAGTAAGCACTCAAATATTAATATCTCATTTTTTCCATTATTTATCTAAAGTTAATATAAGGTCTGTTATGGCCCATTACAGGAGTTCTGAAAACAGAAGTTGCATTTTAAGTAAAAGTAGCTAATATTCACTTACCTTTTTGAGACTATTGCAAATACTTTTTACATTTTAAATATTTTGGAAGTGAGAAACATTTAGTTGGTTAGATTGAAACTATTTCAGTCTGTCGGGAAAGCTATTTTATTTTTAAACAAAACTTTCAAATAACACAGTTTGACCTGGTGAGGACATTTAGGATCGTTTAAAACTACCTACATAGCCTAGGTCCTGAGGTAATAGAAAAATTGTGAGGGTAAATGAGAATCTCTGAATGTGAGTCCTTTAATTGAGTAATTACAGTGAGGAAATTTTGCCACACCCTGTGCTAGGAGCATGACACATCCACACACAGGGAGCAGACTACGCTGTAAACTCATAAAACCATGGGAATTTAAAAATCTAGGTCCTGTTAAATGAAAAGGGCCAGATGGATAAGACCTTTCTCTCTGATCCTGTAACACTCAGGAACCCAAGGGCTTTTTGGAGGTTTAATGTGATAGAAACCAGCCCATATTACTGTTTTGTCCATGCTTTAGAGATGGGAAGAGGAGGTGACTGGCTACAAATGCTAAGGTGATGCTTTTTCTAAAGAGGAGTGTGGACAAATCCCAAAGGATGTAAGGATGAAGGACAGATCCTAACGAAATGCTTTGTTTTGCTTTTTTACTTAAGCTTATAACAATCAACCAACAATGGAAACCCATTGAAGAGTTGCAGAAGGTCCGAAGGGCAACCAGATAACCAGTCCTGGCCTCTTTCTTCCACAGAATGCTCTATGAATCTAGCGGAAACACTTCTGCACAAACGAGATTATGAATCCAGTGTGCAGAAATGCTTCTGCTATGTTTCTAGGGCTTGCCTACGTTTTTGGACTCTGAATAAGGAATTATAAAGTTGGTGCAGCAATAACCACAGTCTAAATAAATTTCTTGTTGTAAATTTGAATTTTGAAATATTTATGTTTATGATGGTTGAATGTTTTAACATGTATAAAGATTCATAAATTTTATTATCTATAATAAAATACCATTTGTGCAAGATTTCTTAAAGGTAAGATACCAATTTAAATGGAGAAGAAAGTCTTATGGGAGAAAAAAACATTTTAAAGCATAGAGATTCATATTTTAATTAATAGTGCAAATTTCTGTGTAAACTTTTATTCATCCACTAGAAATTTATTAAGCACCTGCTGTTAGCTGGGCACTGTTTAGATACAGGTGAGATAAAGCAATGAACAAAACCAAATATGGAAGGGTGATGAATAAAAGATGGTGACTAGAGTGAAGGACAATGAAGAAGAGATAGGGTGTGAGAAGACTGTACTGGGATTCTGGTGGTGAGTGGGAATGTGGGGTATGCTGAGATTGGCCCTAGGATGACCCTGTGAGGGTGGTGGGGGGGAGAGTGCACAGCACCCTGCAGCGTCTGGGGCCCCTCTTTATTCTGGCCAGTGGTGACTTGGAGACCAAAGGAACAATCAAACCCTGCATGCCCTTGGGTTCCCCTTAGAGTGTCCCATAAAATTGCTTTATTTTAACTTTTTAAAAATACAATTAAGATGTAATTCACATACCATAGTATTCATCCATTTAAAGTCACAATTCAGTGTTTTTTTAATATATTCACAAAGTTTTACCACCACCTCCACCATCTAATTCCGGAACATTTTTATCACCCCCCAGAAGAACACTGTGCTCATTAGCAACAATTCCCTATTCCTGACCCCTCCATCCCTAGCTCCAGGCAAACACTAATAAACTCTATTCTCACCATTTTATATGAATGAAATTACACATTATGTGGCCTTTGTGTCTGCTTTCTTTAACTTAGCATAATATTTTTATCTGTGTTGTGTCGTGTATCAGTATTTAATTCCTTTCTAAGACTAATGTCCCACTATTTATCCATCAGTTGATGGGCATTTGTATTCTGCTTTTTGGCTGTTATGAATGCTGCTGTGAATAGCCATGTACAAGATTTTGTGTAGCCATGTTTTCTTTTCTGTTTTTGTTTTTTTCTTTTCTTTTTTGTGTTTTTTTTTTTTTGTAGCCATATATTTTCAATTCTCTTGGGTACATTAGACTATAATAAAATAGGTTCATTAACTTTTTTTTTAAACATATTTTTGTTGATTTCAGAGAGGAAGGAAAAGGGAGAGAGAGATAGAAATATCAATGATGAGAACCATTGATCGGCTGCCTCCTGCACGCCTGCTCCTGGGGATGAGTCCATAACCCAGCATGTTCCCTGACTGGGAATTAAACCATGACCTCAGTGCTCAACCACTGAGCCACACCTGCTGGGCATTCATTAACTATATTAAATAAAGATGATAAATTATTTTTTTTCTTAACTTCCCTCTGAATATAATAGAAATTTAAGAGAAGGGCTAAATTTCTATCAACCTCACAGCAAAATTAACTAGGTCTTCCTAGAGACTTGGCAATTCTGAAAGGACTAAAGCAAGACTACTTCCACCAACTTTCCTTGCTTTCTTATCACTGAAAACTTCCCCAGATGAAAATCTCCAATGGCTGCTCTCAAGGAATTACATGTACCAATTAGGAAGCACACTTTTATTTGCTTAAGCTTCTCAAGTGTGATATGATACCATTTAGGCAAATAAAAACCAACAGTTGTGATGGTTGGTCAACTAGGAGAGCAAATTTGTGAGGGATGACTGTGCCTTTCAAATTTCAAAAGATTTATTTTAATTTTGGTTGTGTTCTTAGCATTTTCCCTGAATGCCTTGTTTGGAAAATTTTTCAAATATGCAGAGTTGAACAATTAGTACAAAGAATACTCACATTTTTTTTTATCAGTTAACATTTCCCCACATTTTATGTATCTCTCTGTATATTATGCTCTTTTATTTGCTTATTTTTAATTGATTTCAGAGAGGGAAAGGGAGAGAGAGAAACATCAATGATGAGAGAGAATCATTGATTGGCTGCCTCTTGCACGCCCCCTACTGGGGATTAAGCTTGCAACCCAGGCATGTACCCTTGACCGGAACTGAACCAGGGACCCTTCAGTGCGCAGGCCAACACTCCATCCACTGAGCCAAACCAGATAGGCAGTGGTCGGCAAACTCATTAGTCAACAGAGCCAAATATTGAAGTTTCTTTTGAGAGCCAAACTTTTTAAACTTAAACTTCTTCTAACGCCACTTCTTCAAAATAGACTCGCCCAGGCCGTGGTATTTTGTGGAAGAGCCACACTCAAGGGGCCAAAGAGCTGCATGTAGCTCACGAGCTGCAGTTTGCCGACCACTGGGCTAGGGCTATATTATGTTCTTTTAAAATGAGTTATTTGAAAATAAGTTACAGACATCATAAAGCTTTTTATGTTTAAAAGAAAGGACATCCTAGCTGACTAATGCCATTATCATTCCTAAGAAACTGAACATTATTTCAATAATATCACCTAACATATAGCCCATTTCCATTTTCTCTAATTGCAATGTCCTTTGTGACTGTGCTCTTCAGTCCGTAATCCAACTCGGGGTTCAGTTGCCTCATTTGGTTGTTAGGTGGTTGTACTGAATACGCAATAAACACGTTGTCACAAAAAAACTTCAAAGAAGCTTGTGTTGAACTGCTCTCTTCCGAGTTTCATCTGGATAAGATTCTCTTGGATGTGGACTTTGAACTTTACAAATATAATAACATTTTCATGTAATTTAAATAAGAAGTACAATTATTGAGCATTCACTATGTGGCAGGCCTTGTGCTGGCCTCAAGGATCTGGCATAGGAAAGAGAGACACCTATAAGCAAAGCTATGCAGTGACCGTGAAGCAAAGATAGAGGTGAGCACAGGGCGCAAAGGGAAACTTCTTGAAGAAGATGGACCCTCAGGACCAACCAGTCTAGTTTCTTAAAAAGGCAATAATTAAAAGTCAGCAAGGCAATGGGGTGGAGGCACGTTTACCAAGGCAGAGAGGTAAAATAGCTATATTCTGGAAATTTGAAGTAGCTTAATGGCGGAATTTAATATTGGAGTGTCGAGTGGGATAGGTGGAATGTGTAGAGCCCTTTATGCTATTATCCTGCAGGCACGAAGAAACCAGAAAAAGGTTTCAAGTTGGAGAAGGACATAAAACATTTTACTTAATGGAGTGTTAGCTACAGCAGCTAGAGGTGGGGGGTGCACACTGGCAGGGACTTCAGAGGCCAGAGACCACCCGCTGCCAATGGTCCAGGGTATGGGTGGTGAGTGCCACAACTAACCAAGACACTGGCAGAAGGAGAAGAGAAAAAAAGGATGCATTTGAGAGCGATTGATGAGAAGACCTTAAGGCTTACTGGATATAACAGGGAAGTCCAAAATGACTCGGAGATTTCTCACCTGATTCGTTGGGCAGGTGGTGGTGCCAAGACAAAGAATACAGGAGGAAGAAGGAATGGAATGTTTAGGGAAGGGTGGATCAGGAAGAAAATGAGTTAAGACTCTGGAATAGTTGCGTTGGAGAGCTCAGCGAGCTATCTAGGCAAATTACTTCCAGAGAACTGCAGAGTGTGAGCTGCAGGTAGGTTAAGTGGTGGTGAAGCCAAGGGCATAGAAGAGATCGCCTACGGAGGGCAGAGAGCATCGGAAGTGAAGTGAAGACTGAACAGAGAGGAGCATCATCATGAAGGACGTGGGCAGAGGAAGAGGATCTGGGCCCTGATGGTAGTTAAGAGAGACGGTTAGGGAAGGAGCCCAGAGAGGAAGGGCTCTTCCCTGTAAGGGGTTTGTTCCATTTGCAATTAGACCCATTCAACTTGATGGCTTTGAGCCTTGAGCAGACATCTCTAAGTCTCTCTCATATAAGATGTGAAGTAAGCTTTCTGAATAAAAAAAAGCTAAAATCATATTCCATATCACTAAAAACTAGAGTGAGGTCTAATTACTTATTCATCACATTATAGTTGAGACTGTTGTAGAGAATGAAATTACAGGCTCTGAAATTAGACCTCTGTCACCCATGCTCTTTCTACCTAGGTTGCTTTGGACAAGGCTCAGATTCCTCATCTGTAAAATTGAGTTAGTTTGGCCCTACCTGATTTGGCTCAGTGGATAGAGCATTGGCCTGTGAACTGAAGGGTTCCAGGTTTGATTCCAGTCAAGGGCATATGCCCAGGTTGTGGGCTCAGTCCCCAATAGGGGGCATGCAGGAGGCAGCCAATCAGATTCTCTCTTATCTCTCCCTCTCCCTCTCTGAAATCAATAAAAATATATTAAAAAAAATTAAAATTGGGTTAGTTTGTACCTGCATGGGTGAATTGTGAAGACTATGTAAGATAATAGGAATAAAGTACCTCACATGGTATTTAACATGTACTAGATCAATAAGAGTTCCCTTCTCTCTTTTTAGAAAATGATTATCATTATAAAGTAGAAAGCTCTTAGTGTGTTTAAAATTATTTTCTTCCATGAGTGGGAACATTGCCTGTTTGAAATTCACACATACCTACTTCTGGTGACTGGCCCGCCTTTGGTTCACAACACCCTTAGTAAACTTTTGCAAGAGCACAAACACACCCATAGATAAGTGCATCTTACGGTCACTCTCACCTGCATAGGTATCCCTCGCTAAAGGCAAGCACTCCTACACATATGAGCACATAGATGATCTCACTCCAGAAAAGATATAATAATTACATATATGATAAGTAATATAAAAATAATCTGTAGTTTAGAAATCACTCTATTAGCACAAGCACATTATATAGAGTTTCACATTCAAAAGTGAAGGTATGTGGTTTGAATAAGAAAGGAGGGTGAAGATTGTACCTAAGATTGTGAGAGGAGTGGAATTAGTTTTTCTGATGATTGTCCCGAATAATGCCTTTTCCCCCTGGTTAGAAAGCTGCCTCGGGAAACTATAGAATCTCTAGAAACTAAGGCTTTTTGTTTTTGTTTTGGTCGTGGTTTACAGTGTCGTTTGCCTGTGTGCAAATGCTTCTTTAACATGAAAATTAGAATAAAAATAAGGAAACCTGCAAATTTTATAACTACAGCTCAGTCACTTGCTATGACTTATATAACACATATATAATATAATATTAATTGTTTGAACAGTGAGCATACTGTTCAGAAAATTAAACTCCACATTTTTGCATTTACTTCAAGTGATGTATGTGGATTTTCCTCAGTTATGTGTTACGGTGAAGTTCATACTATTTCCATGTCTGTGCAGACCACACTGCCTCAGACAAGCGAACCTGCTGTATTACTGTATGATGCCCAGGCTTATATGAATGCTCTCTATCAACATAAATGAGCAGTGAGCTCAGATCATAAGGCAAAAGGAACCTATTATTTCCTGGTTATTTTTTGAGACAAGTTCACAGACTCAACCACTGCACATTTCTCAAATGTTAATTGTTTCAGATTTCATTGAAGTGGCACCATTTACTTTTAAGTTATGTTTAATTGAGGTATAGTTTATATGCTATAATAAAATGAACAGGTCTTAATTTTTCAGTTGGAAGAGTTTTGATAATTACTATATGCACTCATTAAGCTGTCCTGCAAAAGAAGCTACTGAGGGAGAAACTAAGATGGCGGCATAGGTAAACACCTAAACTGCTGCCTCGCACAACAATATCAAAACTACAACTAAAAGACAAAACGGACACCATCCAGAACCACAGGAAAGCTGGCTGAGTGGAAATTCTACAACTAGAAGAAAAGAGGAAAGCACACTGAGACTCAGAAAAGCTGCAAAAGGCTGAGGTATGGAGACTTGCATGCGGAGAGGACAGGTGGCTGTGTGCACGGGCAGCTGAGTGAGCTGATGGCTTTCTAAAGTGGGAGGGAGACAGAAGCTCCCGACTGCGCTGAACTCCAGTTCCTGGCAAGTTCCTGGGAACCCCAACTCATTCAGGGAGAAACTGGACTGTCTGGCAGCGGGTGAAACTCGAGGGCAGCTTTCTCTCAGAGGTGCTTGCAGTGATTACTGAGGTACACTGAGATCCAGGGGCCTCATAGAGCAGGGCTGACGGGAAACCAAGGCTGTCTGCTCTGCCCTGAGACTCTGCCCCATCCAAGCTGAGCACAGAGGCTTTGGCAGTTTTGCAAGTCTTGTCTCATAAGAGTGTCTCCAGCACAGAAGTTCTCCCAGCATAGATACAGCTGATCCTCACAGCCAATTGGCCTGGAGGTCAATTCCTCCCAGTGATACCAACAACAATCAAGGCTTAACTACAACAAGACTGTGCACACAGCCCACAAAGGGGTGCACCAGAGTGTCCACCTCAGGTAACTGGGAGGCCGACCCACTGGGCCATATAGGAAACCTAGCACACAAAGCTACTCTACCAACTCAGGGAAGCAGCGAAAATGCAGAGACAAAGAAACAGATCACAGACGAAAGAAATGGAGGAAAACAAACGACTGGATATAGAGTTCAAAACCACGGTTATAAGTTTTTTCAAGAATTTTCTGGAAGAGGCCGATAAATTTAGCGAGACCCTCGAGAATATGAAAAAGGATCAACTAGAAATTAAACATACACTGTCTGAAATAAAAAATATTATACAGAGACCTAATAGCAGACTAGAGGACCGCAAGAATCAAGTCAAAGATTTGAAATACAAAGAAGCAAAAAACACTCAACCGGAAAAGCAAAAAGAAAAAAAGAATCCAAAAATTTGAAGATAGTGTAAGGAGCCTCTGGGACAACTTCAAGCATACCAGCATCCGAATTATGGGGGTGCCAGAAGAAGAGAGAGAGCTAGATACTGAAAACCTATTTGAAGAAATAATGACTGAAAACTTCTCCCAACTGGTGAAAGAAATAGACTTATAAGTCCAGGAAGCGCACAGACCCCAAACAAAAGGAATCCAAAGAGGACCACACCAAGACACATCATAATTAAAATGCCAAGGGCTAAAGACAAAGAGAGAATATTAAAAGCAGCAAGAGAAAAACAGTTAATTACCTACAAGGGAGCACCCATATGACTGTCAGCTGATTTCTCAACAGAAACTATGCAGGCCAGAAGGGAGTGGCAAGAAATATTCAAAGTGATGAATAGCAAGAACCTACAACCAAGATTACCCAGCAAAGCTATCATTCAGAATTGAAGGTCAGATAAAGAGCTTCACAGACAAGAAAAAGCTAAAGGAGTTCATCACCACCAAACCAGTATTATATGAAATGCTGAAAGGTACTCTTTAAGAAGAGGAGGAAGAAGAAAAAGGTAAAGATAAAAATTATGAACAACAAATACATGTCTATCAACAAGTGAATCTAAAAACCAAGCAAATAAAAAATCTGAGGAACAGAATAAACTGGTTAATATAATAGAATCAGGGGCATAGAAAGGGAGTGGACTGACAATTCTCGGGGGGGGGGAAGGGGTGTGGGGGGTGCGGGAAGAGACTGGACAAAAAGCGTACACCTATGGATGAGGACAGTGGGGGGAGGTAAGGGCAGAGCGTGGGGTGGGAACCGGGTGGAGGGGAGCTATGGGGGGAAAAAAGAGGAACAATTGTAATCTGAACAATAAAGATTTATTAAATAAATAAAAGAAGCTACTGAGTATTTCTAGCGCCCCCAAAGTCCTCTCATGGTACCATTTACTTTTTGAATTAAAAATCATGATCTGTATGCTTAAAGGGGGCAAATTTTATGGCATGTGAATTGTATTACAAAAAAAGAAAAGAATCTGCTCCGCGTTTACCTATCTCAAGTAATAACGGGGTAGCATAATTTTCCCATTCGATTTGATTATTTTCCCAAAATAATTGGAAGTTGCTCAAGATGGTAAGAAGCACACTAACAAGACCAGCTGGGCTAGGGCTGGTAGTTCAGTCTGTCCGTGTGGGGACAAGTAGGTTTGTTGTGAAGAGAATAGGAGCAGAGTCCAGATGCTGGGTTTACCTAGTGTCTCAGTGATGCCACCCACAGAGGAAGGCAGAGTACAGAGTTACCATAGCAACAAGATTATCCCTGCAATAAATCCTACCCAGGGCAAGAGGTAATGCCTCTCCTGGCCAGGCTGCCTGCTGCCTGTTCAGTCACGCTGCCCGCCCGGCGCCCTCACCTGAGGAGCAGGGGATTATCAGGTGTGTGGGTATATCCGATGCCTTTGTGAGCACCTTCATTTCTCTCAGAGATAACAGTCTCCATGCATGCCAGGACAGGTGACAGCGGTCCTGCCAGTAACCATCAGACATTACATTAAGTCAGCTTCCCAGCTGACACAGTGGGCTGGGAGCAAGTGGATGGGTCAGCACCTGACTCCAGTCCAGAGCTGGGGGGACCTGGGCAAGTTTCCTAACTCCCTAGAACTTTGTTTTGCAACGGGGAGCGGGGGGAGCAGCCAAGGGGTAAACCAGTGAGGTAGGTTAATATTTAGAAATATTTTCATAGAGGTATTTCATTTCTGCATTATTTCCTCACTGCTCTTCCTCCCACTAGCTTTGGGCCGGGAGCATTCCCTACCTCGGGATGAGGGCTGAGATGCAAAAACCATCCTATCTAAGTGCAGGTGGGAGGACTGGCAGTAGCAGCAGCCCCTGGGAGTGATGTGAATTCTGGGACCGCACCCCAGATCCACTGAGTCTGAATTTTGGGGGAGGGGAGCATAGGATTCTGGTTTTTTTTGTTTTTGTTTTTTTACCATAACCTCTTCAGGTAATTATGCATGGCTAAAGTTTGAGAAGTCTAGAAAAATAACTTTTCATGTTCTATGTAGAGGCTTCAAATCCCCAGCTCAGATCATAGGCTGAAAGTCAGTGCACATGTGTGTGCCGTATGTTGAGAAAAGCGTAGGAAAGTGAGCACAGAGTTTATGTTCTCAGCCATTGGAGTTGGAAAGAATTTGTGATGATGTAATTGCCAGCTAGCCATCTTTACATCCAAAAGGAAAAACAGCTCGGCCGGTATGGCTCAGTGGTTGAGTGTCAACCTATGAACTAGGACGTCACAGTTCTATTCCCGGTCAGGGCACATGCCTGAGTTTTGGGCTTGATCCCCGTCCCGGGGCGTGTAGGAGGCACCTGATCCATGATTCTCTTCATTGATGTTTCTCTCTTCCTCTCCCTTCCTCTCTCTGAAATCAATTAAAACATATAAAAAGAAAAAGGAAAAACAGTAGGGCCAGGAGGGAGGAGAGAGGGAGAAAGGGGTGAGGGTAGGCCTGGGAGGACCTGCAGTGTTTTCTGTCCCTTCTCAAGACCCCACATGGCCCCCTTGGAAAGGTTTTAGTGGGCTGTCACTTTCTCAGGAGCTTGAAGTGATAGACAAGAGGTACAGTCAGAGGCACACCCCTGAGGAGGAAGGTCCGGATGAGAGGCAGTCATAGGTCCACTGGCACCCCAAGTTATTGAGGGAGTAGAGATGGAAAGAAGGCATTCAGGAGAGAGAGAGAGGAGAGCGAGCAGAAAGAAGAGGCGAGAGAAAAGGCTCATGTCCAGGGCCAGGGGATTATTATGAGCTAAGAGCCCTGATAAGGGTTGAGGGCAGCTGAGCGGCAAGGCCTCGAGGGACCAGTCCCCACCCATTTCCTCATTGTTGACAGCTTTGTGTGCTGCCTCTGGCTGCCTAAGGGTCCCTCGTCCATGCTTGCCACTGACCTCGCCTTGCACTGACCCCAGGGAACGTTCTGTCTAGGGTTGTCCCCAGTGGACCTTTGACCACAGAAGCTAGCACTGAGGAGGGCATCTCCTCAGGCCCACAGTCAGGCAGGGAAGGGCCTGGGAGGTGCCTGGGCTGCAGGGTCCTGGTGCTGAGCAATCTGTGTGTGTCTGTCCCTGCAATTCCTGGAGAGCTGGCTCCCTCCCTGAAAACCTGGTGAGACACCCAGGGAGAGGTCAGTTTCAGTTTAAGCAGCTTTGTATAAAAAAACAAAAATCCTCCTTCCTGTTGACCAGAAAACTTACACCTAAAAGTCTGTTGAGCTTGGCATTCAGGACTGGGCAGTCAGGAGAGGTGGATTTGCCTCTTGCTCTCCGGGACCTAAATTACAAGCAGCCAACGGTGCGCTGGGCTCCTCGCGAAGCAAACTCTTGGAAATGGGAGATGGATGGGTGGGGGGGTGGGGGGGTGGGGGGGAGATGGATGTGCAACCACTCCCTCAGAGAAGCCTTCCCTTCCCCCGCAGGCCCTCTGGCCTGCACTGGCACAGTCCTGGGCCCATCCTCCATGGCCTTATCTGGGAAATGAATTTCTCCTCCCACACAGCTGGTGCTCTGCAAGGAGCTCTTTTCTTGCTCATCCCTGGAATTCTAGCAGCCGGCCCGTGTCTTGTTGACAGTAGGCACTCATGCATTTGTTGAGTTAATGAAAACTTTAAAACCTTGAGACTAAGTATGCCATCAGTCAGTTATGGCATGAGTGTTTGCTAAGGACTGGCCACTGAGTTTCATCATTCAGACAACATTTAAGGATCATCGGCCGCATGCCATGTAGGTAACATGGGGAAGGGGCTTATATGAAGGTAAAGAAAGAGGGTCTTCGCCCTTCAAAATGATCACAGGCTGGGCGAGGCCCGGCCCCGCTGAGGCAGCTCTGGAGTCCACCCGCCCTTCTCCCTGTAACAGAAGCTGCTCTCACCCGGAGGCTGCAAGGAAGCCTAGGACTCATCCTGGCCCTCAGTGCCGGCTCCACGGTGAGGCGGTTTGTGAATTGTCTAGTCTCAGACTTGAGAGGCAGGAAGTTTCGGCCCTGGGAGAGATCTGGGAGATGGCCGTGCGAGTCCCTTCACGCTGGACACCTCCTCTGCGGGCCTTGGGGCTGAGTGCTCAGGAGAAGCCCCAAGCTCTGCATCGGACAAGCTGGGAGGGTCCAGTGAAATGATACAACCCCCTCTGTGAGGAGAGGGAAATGTCCTGCATGCGCACCCCCACACTGCCGACCTCCGTCCTAAGAGGTGGTGCCCTGCAGTGGGCAAGAGAGCTGAGGTCACCGCTTTCAGTGCCGAGGGGAAACCCAGCCTTGCTGGATGCAGCCACATAGTGTCCCGCAAGGGGACAGGGAAGGTGTCTTTGACAACTGCAAGGCCACAGGAAGTTCACAGCTGGTAGGATGCTAAGAGAATTAGAAGGAGGAAGTACAGTCCTGCCCATACTGCCCGGAGCCCCTCCCAAGGGGACGGGAAAGCGCCTCATCTCCCCGAACAGGACCCTGACCCGACCAGGGAGCATGTGGGCTGTGGGTGGGTCCCACCTCACACACTGGACACCGAACTCCCCCGTGTGGAGTAGAGGTCTCAGCCCTGGCTGCATAGGAGACCCCCGGTGCTCAGGCTGCACCCAGACCCATTGCATCAGAACCTCTGGGGTGGGACCAGGGTGGGCCTCAGAGATTTTTTTCAGAGAGGAAGGGAGAGGGAGAGAGAGATAGAAACATCAATGATGAGAGAGATTCATCGACAGGCTGCCTCTTGCACGCCCCCTACTGGGGACCAAGCCCACAACCCAGGCATGTGCCCTTGACCAGAATCAAACCCAGGACCCTTCAGTCCACAGGCCAACGCTCTAACCACTGAGCCAAACCAGCTAGGGCGGCACCAGAGATTTTTAAACTCTCCCGGTATTTGCAGACAATGTTGAGGGCCACTAATCTATATAAAACCCTAAGTGACAGAAAGACCCACCAGTCAACTGGCCACTATGATGTGCCCTGACCACCAGGGGGCAGACGCTCAACGCAGGTGCGCTCCCACAGTGGGAGTGCCCCTCAGCTGACTGACCTGTCCTGGTGTCCCACCAGCCCGGTGGCAGCCGCTCACTCCCTCAGGAGTCCTGCAGGTCCAATCTCTGGAGAACAGGCCAGGGACTGTCAGACCAGCACCACTGGCCCGGCCCGAATCTGGCTTACTGCACACTTGCATTTACATTCCACAACTTTGCAGAGTGCCCTCTTGCACTCCAGGACCCTTAGGGGTATGTCATAGATCCAGTTTCGGCCCCATCCCTGCAGGCCAGGCTGAGGGACCCCACCTGCCGGAGGACCCCGCTCACTCCGCAGACGCCAGGAAGGGACTGTGGAAGGTTGGCTCTGGGGCATGTCTGGCCCATCTCGCCCAGTCCCTCCCCACCGGCCACCTTCCAATTAATTTATTTTCAGTGTGCATGAATCAATGCACCAGGTCACTAGTTAAGAAAATAAAACCCTTACACAGGCATACCCCATGTTGCGGGTTGGGTTCTAGACCACCACAATACAGCAAGTATCACAATAAAGCAAACTGTAATCTCTCTGCTGGTAGAGGGTCTTGCCTTCAATTTGTGAAAAATTATGAAATGCTGTAAAAGGAAGTATGCCTGGAGCCGATCTTTCTGTTTGGGCAAATGGGGCCTGGGGGCAGCCTGGTTCAAATCCTGCCTCTGTTACTAGTTGTGCCATCGCAAGTCTCTCCACTTCTAAAAGCTTCAATCTCCTTACCTGTGAAGTGGGAACAATAATGAAAGCGCCCACCTCATAGGGCCCATGCAGGAGTAAATGCAGTGATCTACCTCTAACAGCTGTGGTCAGTCAGTGCTGGCCATTCCCTTAGAACTCGTGTTCCTCACTGCCTTCTCTGTGCCTCCAAGCACAGGCCCCTTGTGTCTGCTCCAGCTCTGAGTCCCCAGGACTCTGTGTACAGTGCTCTCACAGAGCGACAATCAATATTTGTCAAGTAAATGAGTTGGAAGAAGATTGACCCACAGGTTGAGAACCACTAGCAGGGTCGCCTAAGACCATCGGAAAACACAGATATTTACATTATGATTCATAACAGTAGCAAAATTACAGTTATGAAGTTGCAACGAAAATAATTTCATGGTTGGGGGTCACCACAACATGAGGAACTGTATTAAAGGGTCGCGGCATTAGAAAGGTTGAGAACCACTGATCTAGAGTAAATCCATAGTCCATATGTTGATTTCATGTGGCAACTCATTCCTTTTTGATTTTTGATTGTCCATGATGTGCTGAGCTCTAAGAATTTAAAGATAAAGACTCAATTGCTGTCATTGAGGAGCTGAGGGTCTGGTGGGGACACAGACCCATCCGTGACTTTGTATTTTCTTTCTGATGCAATGAAGTTGGCACAGGAGCACTCCGGGCACACTGAGGAAGGGAAGGGGAGGAAGGAAGGGGATGAAGCGAAGGAAACATTCCCACAGATGGAAGATGACCTTGAGAATGACCTTAGCAATGAGGAGGTGCTTGTCCTGTGGAGAAGCAGGGAAGGGCATTGGAGGCAGAGGGAAGAGCACCTAGAAAGCCTGAGAGGCCCGGAGGGTATGGTGCGACCTGAGGAGGGGGTGATGTGGGGTCCGAGTGGAGGGCAGCCAGGTTGTGGCCAGAATGGGAGAGGCTTGAGGGTTATGCTGAGGTTGGAGCTTAAACCTGTCAGGAGAGTCCAGCCCTGTTTGTGAGCCAGGCAGGTAAACAGAGCACACCTGTGCTTGCTTTCCTTCTTTGAGGTTGGCCTGGCAGACACGTTACCCAGGTGAGTCCTGCTCCTGGTTCCCGCCTGGGAGGGGCCTTCAGGTTGGGTCCAGCTGTGTCCCCACTTCTGGGTCAGAAGGGCAGATGCCCGGGAGGGGGGGGCCAAGGGGGGTGGAGGGGGTGGTGGCAGCCATTCCTGTGAGTTTCATTTGTTGGAGGCATAACTTTCCGGTTTAAACCAGCTGGAAACGTGGGGCAGCTTAGGAAAAACAGGCGATTAGCAGAAAGGCCCTTGGCTGACTCAGAGTCAGGAGACCTGCCTTCTCTGTTTGTTTTAAAGCATGAATGGTACATGGGCGCTTACTTCCCTGTGAGGAGCCCAGTGTCATCAGCTGTAAAATGAAAGGGGTGGACCTGGTGATCCTCCGACTCTCCGGTTCCAAGGAAGCAGGAAGCTCAGGGCGGCAGTGGGGATTTGGTGGATAAGCCGCTGCGGGTGGGGTCTCCCAGACAGACAGACAAAGCCTCTTCTAGATGGGACAGGAGGCTTTCAGTGGAGGTGCGTGACAGGGCTGCCTCCCAACTACTGCTCCTAGACCAGGCACCCACCCACTACCCCGGTGAGGATTGTGCCCATGGGAGGGGGGAGTGGAGTTCCCCCAGACCCAGTGAGGCTGCAGCCCGGGTCCAGCTGCTGTAGCGCCGCTCTCCCCCAGCAAAGTGCGCCCAAGGAGTCAAGTCCAGAGGCGGGTACCAGGCTCCAGGGGTGGGGGGTGGGGGGAGAGGGAGGAAGATGATGTCCCCAGCAAACACGGGGGTGGGGGTAGGGGTGGGGGCGGGGGGCCGGGTCCACCTCACCTGGGCAGCCGCACCACACCCCAGCCGCCTGGACACCAGCTCGCCACACATCCAGTCACAGTCACCCGAAAGCCTCCGTTCACAGCATCTTTTGAGGACATAGTTCTCAGTGCCACCTTTTCTGAATATGTGAAATCGATGTAAATAATTTTATAATTAATTCTTTTCCAATGCAAATGCTCACACGTGGACTCAGAGGACCTAACAGTCATTCACACAACAAACATTTCCTGAAGGTTTGCAGCTCGAGTCCTACCTAGGCCTGGAGTACACGGGGCCGGTCTCTGTGCTCTCACACCGTGGGAGCAGCATCCCATGGAATCACGGGGGGTTCAGGGGCGCCTCCCAGGAGGCGAGAACCTGGAAGGCATCTGGGGAGAGGGAAAATCCAGGCAGGGACAGGAGGCAGGTGCTGCGAAGAGGTGATTGTGGTCGAAGCAGGGAGTTGACAAGGAACTGTTCCTTTTGCATTCATCAAATAATCATTTGCATAAGTACCATTTGATATTCTATCCCCTGCCAGGCCATGAGCTCTGAGAGAGAAAACGGTCTGCATTATTTTCTGCAGGATTCCAGTACCCGCCCAATGCTAGCACATAGTAAGTGTTCAGTTAAATTGGCGTTAAGCATACAAGTGAATGAGAGATGATTCTTGTGCTAATGTGAGTTTATCAGAAAGGGCTGTGAGCCATGCTAACGAGTTTGAGTGTCATCACAAGGACTATAGGGAACCACTGATGGTTTCAAGTAAGGGAATGGCTCGGTCCATTTTGTGCTCTGGGAACCCTTTTTGGCTTAGGTGTGGCGAACGGCTGGAGACCGAGAGTCCGGGTAGCAGGGGCTGGTGACCTGAAATCAAGGAGATGAGGGGACTGCGCAGATTGGGAGCTTAAGGGGATGTGCTCCTGGGGTCCAGGGAGTGAGCAGACATAGGAGAGGGAGAGTGAGGCACAAGGAGGGTGTTGAGTCTTCGGGTTGGGCAGGTTTACCTCCAAGGTCTTGTAGGACCATGTGCACATTCCATGGTGGTCCTGACCTTGGGCCGTGGTTAGGATTCATTCTCTCTTTGTGTGCCTGTACCCTAGTAGGCGCTGAGCCCTAGTCACCTTTGCATCCCTCCTGCATAGCACAGTGCCCCACACGCATATAGCAACTGCTCAGTACGAGTTTAATGGATGAAATTCTGATTGGAAATGGTATATAAAACTTTAAGGGTGGATGATATTATTATTTAATACATGCAATGTTTTAGGCATCTTTCAAAACATGGGAGAAAAAAATCACTTAAGTTTGAGAAGCAGTGGTCAGAGACCTGGGAGGTGAGGTGCAGGGGCAGGAGGGGTGGGGAAGGCGAGGGGGGCTCCCTGCGCTGAGGGCTGCTGTACAAAGGAGGCCTCTGGGTGCCTCTCCCTGAGGTGGGAGCCTGCGGGGAGCAGCAGGCTTGGAGGACTCGGTGATAAGCTTGGGTACCTGTGGGTTACCCAGCTCGAGATAGAAATTGTTGTGTCACCAGCAATAGAAGATGTGGAACCCTTAGGTGTGAGTGAGCAGATGCAGGGTGAGTGTGTGGCAGGGCGTGGAGAGGAGAGCAGAGTGAGTCCAGGAGCATTGAGATCCCTCAAGGCTGTGAGGCTGCTCCCTCCACCCTCCTCCTTAACTCATTGCTGTGGTCAGGGAGAGGCACCGGCATGGGAGCCTGCATAGAAGCCCCAGCTTCAGAGGGTTCAGCTGTACGTTCGTGGCGCACTTCCCTTCCGTGGTCACAGGACGCAACAGTCTGTGGTTTCCCTCTGTGTCCTCACAGACCGGCCTCCTGGACTGCTGTGCTTTCTCGTCAGCTCAGTCATTGATTTCCTTTCTGAGCATTACCCTGGCTACCCTCCACACCCTGGCCTCTCCACCTGAATGCCTCCATCCACGGTGAGCCAGGCTCTTCCTACTGTGTGTGGGGGATGCGGTGGGGGGAGGGGGGTGTCAAGGGTATTGGCCAGCTCCCTCCCACTTCCTCCCTGCTTCCCTTGCCTCTAACCCTCTGGTCTGGACCAGAAAAGGGCCCAGAGCTGGTAGCTGCAGGTAGGACACCTGGGCTGGCTGTCCTCGCACACATTGCACGTCCATGCCAACAAGTGAACAGGCACCTGGGGCAAAAAGCCCTGGCTGGTAGCACTATTGATCTCTGTGGGGTAAACATTCCCACTGTGCCACTTGCAGGTGGCCCCGTGAGTCACTGAACTAGAACTGGGAAGAGCTGTGTGTAGCGCGCTGTGCATTTCCTCCATAGAGACACAGCAGGCGCTCCAGCCTCGAGACCAGGTGTAATCACAAAATGGAGTAAAAAATTAAGGAAGTGATGAGTTTTGAGTATTTATTGCTCTTTAAAAATATAACTTATTTTTCTTGGAAAGTTTAACAATTTATATTTTAAAACAATGGCTGTTTAAAAACTGATTTGCAAAATTCCTGAAAATGTTACAATTAGCTCTTACAAACTGTGTGAGTTGGCTCCAGCAAACCATCGAGTGCCGCCTGGCCAGGAGGGAAGGGGAAGACGCCACACCCCAAATTTAGGGGACAACGTTTATATTGGTGCGCACTCCACCCAGCACCCTTTTCCTACCCAGGCGTGGGTGGCAGGTGACAGGTAGCAAGTCTCCGCATCCCCACTTGTAGTCACACCTGGGAAAAGCAGAGCCTGGCTCTGGCACCCTTCCCACCCCACAGACATGCCCTTTCCTGGTGCGCGCGCGCGCACACACACACACACACACACACACACACACACGTGTACACACACACACACGCACCCCAAGCCAGGAAGTTGCAGTGGTGCAATGTCTTCTGCCTTTTGAAGGTGTGAAATCCGGTGAGGGCTGGAACTTCCACATTGCTCAGAAAGCAGGTTTACCAGTCATCCCAAATGAGGAAAACAAGAGAACAAGCCTCTTTCTGAGCCTTTATTTCCATGGGCTCCAAGGGGTGGGGAGCTTCAAGGGTACAACTCAACTTGAGGTCATTTCTGAACAGTAAGAATGAAAAGCACAGTCAGTTCATTTGACACATTCTAAATGAGCCAGTCTTTGTGTCAGATCTAGATATCAGAGGTAGTGACCCACAGCAATGAAACTCCAGCTTCATGTCCCTGCTGATGACCATGGTGAAGTTCACCTCCCCTCCCCTCATCCCCTATCCCCTCACCTTCCGCATCCCAAATATGCCTCAGGCCCTGGTTCATGTCTTCCCTTCAATTGAAGGACCCCCTTGCCTTGCTCATAAACACAGCTGATCACAAGCTAACCCATCATCCCAGGCCCCTCCCAGCTCCCGCTTGGAGTTGCTACCTCTACCTACAATATGTCTGGCTTCTCCCTTGGGGTCTTCCCTTGAGTGTGGGGTTTATATGCTCTGATTTCTAAGCTCAGGAAGGCTAGCACCCTGTCACTTATTCATTCATTCATCCATTCACTCACTCAGTGGGGAGGGGGCTGGGGAGGAGGAAGGAGAATGAAACATCTTAGTGGGGGGCCAGCTCAGGGGAGCATCCACTGAGTTTGTTACAAAACAGAAAGAGTTCACCTACCTGGCGCCAGCAGACCCCAACACTAGACACCAAGAAATGCAGTGGAGAAATATTGGCTAATTTATTATGAATGGCACCGTCCAGGAGAAGGGGAAGCTAATGCTCAAACACCCAAACTCCCCCATGGCATGTAGGTAGTAGATTGTATAGGACAAAATCACAAGACACCATAGGTTAGGGGCTCAGGGTTGTGCTGGGAGCTGACTGGTTGGAGGTGAGGTAAGGGTAATGAATCATTTCTTCAGGTCTTGAGGACAGCTCTGAGGGCTGTTCTGGTGTCCCTCTGTCTGGTTTCATGGCAAATTAGAGGGGGTTATTCCACTTTAGGACTCACAAACTAAAACATAACTTAGGTCAACATATTGCCTTTAGCTGCCAGAGGTTCAGACCGTGTGACCATGAGTCAGGGCCAGCTACTGTCTGCTGCCTCAGGGTTGTTGATTATCCAGGGTAAATACTAGGTTGCGGGGTGGGGAAAGAGAGAGAGGTATGATTTGTAGAGGTAGGACTTAAAACTGAATTTAATCGAAGTCATAAGGACCCTTGGTTTCAATTCTTCCCTTTCTTTTGATCATTCCTCAGTTTAAGGGGGAAAGGGCAAAGACCACTCTGACTGCTTCCTGCTGAAAAGGGATGGAGTATGGGATTAGAGGAATGAAGCTGTCTTACATTCAATGGAAAATATTCTGTAGTTCCCAGTTTACCATGAATACTCTGCACTACTGGCCTGGCTGGCGTGGCGGTGGTTGAGTGTTGACCTATTAACCAAGACGACAAGGTTTGATTCCCGGTCAGGGCACATGCCTGGGTTGGGGGCGTGCAGGCAGCCTATCATGATTGATGTTTCCATCTCTTTCTCCCTCTCTGAAATCAATTAAAATAAATAAATAAACATTCTGCACTACCATAATGTTTGCTTTTCCCCAGGGGATCCCTGCTTTTAGTCCTAAAGATGATATATTTAGACAAAAATATACATCCTCTCACAGTTAGAAAACACAATATGGTAAGGATTATCAATGTAATGACCCCTGCAATAACCCACGAAATGGACCTCCCATTCCAGAAGGTAGCCAAGAAAAGAGATCGTCTGTGGGTCTTTCTCTTTCTCTGAGTCTCAGATTCCCAAAACAGAAGTGTGGGTGCAGCATGTTCTCTTAACTACTTGCATAGACTCCTTCCTCCTGGTTTTGCCAGCTGGTAATCGAAGGCAACCCTGTTGGCCAAGGACCCACATGCTGCGGACTCTAAGGTGGTCTGTTGGAATCCTAGAGCTTGAACAGTAGAATGGGCCAAATGGCTGACCATCCAGGTTAAGTTCTATAACATCAGGTATTGAATGAGAGTGATGTCTATGAAAACAAAAGGACAACAAAAGTTAATGGTCAGAGTAAGTTATAACCCAGCTTCTGAGTGTGTGAGGCCGTCAGTTGAGACTTGTGGATGGAAAGCCTGTAGTTGGAAATGTCTCCGATGATGTTATCAGGTCCTCGAGTGAACTCTCTGCATGACTTACACAGCAGCAGTCCCCAAGATTGTTTAAGCATCAGCTGTTGTGGCTATTTTCTGAAAAAAAAAAAAAAATTTTTTTTATCAAGTTGTTCATCGTTAGCTCGCTTGGTTTGGAAGAAGGCAGTCTTAGTTCTCAATGATTCCTGGTCAAAGAATGCAAGAAAAATTAGAAACGTGTGGAGAGTCATAGGCAGAGAATGGAGGAAACTGGAAGAATTCAGGATCCAATCTAGTTTCCAAGCAGAGAACAAAACAAAACCCAAAAGACAAAGGACAACATTAGAATCTTTTATCTACAAAGATATATTACAGTTTCTAATGAAACTATTTTTTCTCTCTCTAGAATAAGCCCTATTTTTAGCAAAAATAGGTAAATTAAGACTCATTTCTTTGCAAAATAAATTAATTTTAATAAACTTGGCCGGATTGTTTGTATAAGTCCAGCAAGAATTTTAATTAACCATATTGGCATTTTAACTCTGTGTTGCTGGAATCTTCCATAAGGAATTTCCAGGTTAAACTTAAAAGGCCTCTCAAGGCCAGAAAAGCCAAGGTGAGGACTTGCCATCAGACATTGGATGTAATACCTATGGGTTTTGGGTGAGTGCCTCTCTTCTTGAAGTCTCCAAAGTGTCTTCAGTTGCCTGCACATGTCAAAAAGTGACATTCTTTACTCACATAGTAAGGAAGGTATCTGGCCAATGTGTCCAAGGGCTTTTATTGGCTTTCACAAGTCAATCTTAATTCCTTAAAGCTGTGTGGTCATATCCAAGCCTATGCATTTCTCTCAAACAGGACATTCCAGTCAAAAGTTTGATGATAACAATCAGTTTTCAATTATATCCTATTATAAAGAGAATATGTTCTGGGAATGCAGACTGGTGCAGCCATTGTGGAAAACAGTATGGTGTTTCCTCAAAAAATTAAATATGGATCTGCCATTTGACCCAGTGATCCCACTTCTAGGAATATATCTTAAGAAACCTTAAACACCACCCAGAAAGAATGTATGCACACGTATGTTCACAGCAGCACAATTTACAATAGCTAAGATCTGGACAGCACAAGTGCCCATCAGTAGATGAGCATGTTAACGAAAAAAAACCATTGGAACCTGTAAAGAATTTTTGTGAGTTTATTTGAGCCAAACTGTCGACATATGCCGGAAAGTGGAACTTCAATGAATTGAGATTATGCTCCGGAGAATGGAGGGTTATATCTGTATTTATACATTGCAATCAAAGGAAGGGGATGTAGGGGAGTTACATGAAATTCATTGGTGATAGATTAGGGAGGTGGCATAAAGCAAAGCGGGGAAACCTCTGGGATAGGGTAAAAAGTTAAATGATGGACATGTGCTTCTTTTACAGAGATGGATACAGGATACTTTAACATAATTAACAGTTGACAATTAACTTAATAACAATAACAATGAGGGAATGTCCAGGTGCCATTTGTTGTGCCCTGAGGGGTCCGGGGTAAAAAGGAAGTTACAAGGTACCCAGACATCTCACAGATATGTTATCTTAGAGGCAAAAAGGCAAATGGCTCAGTAAAGATCTAAGTTGATCTTTGTCAGGGAAAATATCAGCCTAGGACATGACTACCCACTATAACCTGTTTGTAGTTAAATATTTAATTTTCAAACCATCCTTTGTGGTTATTTTAGGTCTCTGAGTTTGCAAGACTGCCACGCAGGCCTCCCGTGAGCTTGTCAGGTTAGCATGTGGCTCCTTTCGTCCACAAGTGGATAAAAAAGCTGTGGTACATTTATACCATGTAATGCTATGCAGCAGTAAAAAAGAAGGGATCTCTTACCCTTTGAGACAGCATGGAGGGACCTGGAAAGTATTATGTGAAGTGAAATAAGCCAGTCAGAGAAAGACAAGTATCACATGATCTCACTCATATGTGGAATCTAATGAACAAAATAAACTGATGAACAAAATAGACCCAGAGACATAGAAACATGGAACAGACTCTCAAATCTCAGAGGGAAGGTGAGAGTGGGTGGGTGGGTGGGTGGGTGGGAAGAGATCAACCAAAGAACTTGTATGCATATATGCATCACCTATGGACACAGACAATAGGGAGGTGAAGGCCTGGGGCAGGGGGCAGGAGTGGGCTAGAAGGGGTCAGTGGGGGGAAAAGGAGACATATGTAATACTTTCAATAATAAAGATTTAATTTTTTAAAAAAGAAAATATATGCTTATTGAACCTTTGCAAATAGTCATATTGCCATGAAAGTGAAAATACTCTTAAGAGTTTCTGAATTCTGCTTGTATGTGGAGTCTAAGTAAAATAAATGAACAAACAAAAGAAAACAGACTTATAGATACAGAGAATAGACTGATGGAGGGCAGGGTGAAAAATATGAAGGGATTAAGAAGTACTAATTGGTAGTTACAAGATAGTCATTGGGATGTAAGTAAGATAAAGCATAGGGAATGTTGTCAATAATCGCTCTATATTAAAGGCTAAGTTACCATCGACCATCCAACCAGTAGCTATGACACACACTGACCACCAGGGGGCAGATGCTCAATGCGGTGACTTGGCAGCTGCGGTTCTTGGGTGATGCAACCCCGGGACCAGAGAGGAGGGAGCCTGATTCCGGGGTGCGTCACGCGAGAATTGCCCTCTTGCGATCTGGGACCCCTCGTGGGATGTCAGAGTGCCAGTTTTGGTCCAATCCCCATAGGCCAGGCCGAGGGACCCCACCTGCTAGAGGGACCCCGCTCACTCTGCAGACACCCTTTGAGCTGCAGCACCACCCCAGGTGGGCCGGCCGGGGAGGTGCCCCAGGAGGTTGGCTCCAGGGCCTGTCTGGCCTGTCTTACCCCATCCCATCCCACTGGCCACTTTCTAATTAATTTCCTTTCAATGTGTTAATCCATGCACTAGGGCACTAGTATTGTAATAACTATGTAGGATACCAGGGGGTACTTGAATTATCGCAGGGAACACTTTGTAAAGCATATGAATGTCTACCTGCTGTGCTATACACCTGAAACTAATACAAAAACATGTTGAGTGTAAACTGTAACTGGAAAATCAAATTAAAAAATAAAAGTTTCTGAAATCTGGAGGGATCAAATAGAAAAAGTTTTCTGTTTACAAAGGTGTAATTTACCATCATTGCTAAGTCATAGTAGTTTAAGAGAAACAAGTTTCCTTTTATCTGGAAAATAAAATATTAAAAATATCAGCAATATTTTTAAAAAATTCATAAAAAATATAATCATATCAGTTCAGTCAGTACCATATAATCAATTCTTATTTATTTTGCTAAATTGACAGCATTTCATGAATACTGTCATTCCTTATAGTTATATGGATCTTTATCCATTTTAAAGGTCTGATCCAAAAGTTTATTCTCAGAGGCCTATATTTTGGAATAAGTCAGAGTCCTCTCTACCTTTCTAAAGATGAAAAATATTTGCAAAAGTATCAGAGTAAAATAACTTCTGTAAATGACAAAAACTTTAAATGACATGGTTATAGATTGGATTATAATACAGTTGACAAATAAATTTATTTTTCTCTGCAACATAACATTTTAAGAGACCAACTAGAGTTGCAAATGAAAATGTTATATCAGGACATTGCAGACTCTTGGAAATTACAATCTCTTAAACATTAATTTTTAGTAAGAAGAATATATGCATACAAATTAAACATAATTATTTCTTTATTTGATAAAGCTTCCCATGTAATTTTAGTATATAAAATAGGCCTAATTAGTTTAAATTTTCTCTTTTATAGAAAGAGAGAGAGCCCTAGCCAGTTTAGCTCAGGGGATAGAGTGACAGCCTGTGGACTGAAGGGTCCCAGGTTCGATTCTGGTCAAGGGCACATACCCGGGTTCTGGGCTCCATCCCCAGTAAGGGGCTTGCAGGAGGCAGCCAATCAATGATTCTCTTTCATCATTGATGTTTCTATCTCTCTCCCTTTCCTTCCTCTCTGAAATCAAAGATAGCCAAAGATGGCTGCCCCCATGTGGACACAAGATGGCTGCCACAAGATGGCTGGCAGGGGAGGGCAGTTGTGGGCAGTTGGGGGAGACCAGGCCAGCAGGGGAGGGCAGTTGTGGGCGATCAGGCCAGCAGGGAGGGCAGTTAGGGGTGACCGGACCAGAAGAGGAGGGCAGTTGTGGAGGACCAGGCCTGCAGTGGAGAGCAGTTAGGAGTGACCAGGCCAGCAGAGGAGGGCAGTTAGGGGCGACCAGGCCAGCAGGGGAGGGCAGTTAGGGGTGACCAGACTACCAGGGGAGAGCCTTTAGGGGTGACCAGGCCTGCAGGGGAGGTCAGTTAGGAGCAATCGGGCTGGCCAGGGAGCAGTTAGGCATTGATCAGGCTGGCAGGGGAGTGGTTAGGGATGATCAGGCTGGCAGGCAGCAGTGGTTAGCGGCAATCAGGCAGAGGCAGGCAAGCGGTTGGGAGCCAGCAGTCCTGGATGGTGAGAGGGATGTCTAACTGCCCATTTAGGCCTGATCCCACCGGGCCCCATCCCACTGGGATGGGGCCTAAATGGGCGGTTGGACATCCCTCAAGGGGTCCCAGATTGGAGAGGGTGCAGGCTGGGCTGAGGGACACCCCTCCCCCTGTGCACGAATTTTGTGCATCGGGCCTCTAGTACATGTATAAAAGAGACTGTCTGACTATTTGACTGTTCACCTGGGAGCTATGATGCGCAATGACCACCAGAGGGCAGATGCTCCTACCAGAGAGGAGGTAGCCGGATTCCAGGGTGTGTCACCCGAGAACTGCCCTCTTGCAATCTGGGACCCCTCGGGGGATGTTGGAGAGCCAGTTTTGGCCCAATCCCCACAGGCCAGGCTGAGGGACCCCACCAGTGCACGAATCCATCACCGGGCCTCTAGTCTCTAGTATATTTGAGAGAGAGAGAGAGAGAGATTAAATCTTTTAGGGCCCACTGGAATAACTCAAAGCCATTTCCAGGTTAAAATAAGTCTCCTTTTACATTCTGAACCCTTAGAAGTTTGTCAAACATTGCTTGACCAAAGGATTATATATCCTTTTAAAATAATATGAAATGCTCTCTTTTCTCAAAGTGAAAATAAGAGATGTCAGACACAAATACAGGTTACCTATTAACTCAACTCAAAACCTGAGTTTTTAGGATTGAGAAGATTGTTTTCTTGAGAAATTAAGTAGCTGATTAAGACACTATGAGAGAAAAACCTATTCTCGTAAAATACAGAATATTTGCTTTCTAGGTAGAAAACATCTTATAATATTTTATCTGGCACAGAACAATATAGGAAAATCTTGTCCTTTTGACCGTGTGAAAGAGAACCAAACTCCAATTCTGTAGTAACTTATTTTAGGTACTTAAATGAACTTACTCTATTAAATTTATTTTAATCGTATTCAGCTTGACCATACAGAAAATTCCTTTCTCAGAATTCCTTTCCTACAAACTTTTTACAGCTTTCCTAGGCCTCTTAGTTTGTCTCTTCTTACTCATTCAGAAATAACCAAGCTTATTTTAGGACAAACCACTTTCCCTCAATCCCTTCAAAAATGTATTTCCTACTCTATACCCTTCTTCACTGAACACACCCATTTCCTTCCATATTAGTTATAATTAATAACCCTTAGAACCTTAATTTCTACTGCCAACTAAAATGCAAGTAATCACCCTGGTTGGTGTGGCTCAGTTGGTCGGAACATAGTCCCAAACACCAGAAAGTCACGGTTTGATTCCCAGTGAGGGCATATCCCCAGACCGGGGTCCATCCTGATGGAGAGGCAACCAGTCCATGTTTCTGCCTCTCCCCTCCTCATTCCTTAGATTCATTAGCCAGCATTCTTTAGTTAGCAAATTTATGAATCCATTGAGTAACCTTTAGAAACACGTTCTTTTCCTGGCAAAGCACAACATTTTTTGTTAACTGATGCAAATTTATCTTTTAGTGCCTCTGTAATGGGGTCAAAAGTAAGTAAATTTAGACTTACTAGCAATTAATGTTTCAGTATTTCAGATTATTTGGAAATATCTAGATATTCAATATTTTTTATCTTTTAGTAAAATTCTAAAGTTTCAAGTTTCCAAAGAGAGTTAGAAAATTATTTAAGTACACATACAATATAATTATTGCTAAAGAGTTAACCTAAAAATCTTTATAATCCCATTTATTTAATTTACTTGCTCCTGACAATTAAGTTTAGATTACTTGTGAAACTTTTACCATGTCAAGGTATCTTTCTTGCTGACAGATTTTGCAACAGAGATAACGTGAACTTAATTTGACTAATAAAGACAGGTAAAATAAAAGTATTATTTAGTGCTGATGATTTCAAAGATACACCCATTTAACCAAACCAAACTCAGAACCAGCTTTAATATCAAATATTTTCCCGAATCATGTGATTCTGGAAAGCACATGGTTTAGTCTGTTCTATTCTTGAGAATTTTCATATAAGCACTTATTTGTTTCACCTAATTTAACATCACAAATTAGCAATACCATTCGGAGGTAGAAATATGCTATATCTGGAACATACATAGAAAGACTTACAGATAAACACAAATAGAGATCTCATAGCCTTCACTTTAAATCGCTAGCTTTTGTGTCCCAGGTACAATTCAAAACCCAGAGGAGAAACTGGATCCAAATTATGTCTCTGGCCGATGGACTAATCTAAGATTTTGCCAAGATGACCAAAGCTTTGCATGCTGTAAAACAGTGGTTCTCAACCTTCCTAATGCCGCGACCCTTTAATACAGTTCCTCGTGTTGTGGTGACCCCCAGCCATAAAATTATTTTCGTTGCTACTTCATAACTGTAATTTTGCTACTGTTATGAATCGTAATGTAAATATCTGATATGCAGGATGTATTTTCATTGTTACAAATTGAACATAATTAAAGCATAGTGATTAATCACAAAAACAATATTTAATTATATATTGTGAAATATTTATTTCTAATTACAAATAAATGAAATTTTGTCTTGAAGCATGGTGTAGCATGGGTAATGGTCTTAATATAAAAACAGTAAACTACATTGCTACATTTTGCGACCTTATGCGTACAAAGCCAACGTCAGTGCAAAGGTTGAGATTGCTTCTTTCTCACCAGATCAGAAATTCTCGGGGAAGTCTTTGCAAGAGCACAACAAAGATCATCTTCCACAACAAGTCTACTTACTTCTGTATTTAGACTTGAAAACCAACTAGCTGGAAAACCCTGTTTCACAAAGATATGTTGTTGGAAATGGAAGAAGAAGGCGCAACAGTCTCAGACAGAACAGGATATGACTGCAAACACTTGATCCAGAATTTTGTAACTGGCATTGTAGAGAAATCAGTTCTTGCTGCATCGCTGTTAATAAGTTCAATGAACTCCTCTTGTGCTGTCTCAGGAACATCTTCAACTTTGACTGTGAATGGGCTTCTGGCAAGTGCAAATGGGGTGTCAGGTAGATTTGGAAAGAACAATGAAATGTCGTCTGCAAGCATGTGCAAGTGTTCTTGCACAGAAATTACCATCGTAATCCTTTTGTCTGGTTCAATGTCATGTTCCTCAAAGAAAGCAGATAAGGTAGGCAACATGTAAATTTTATTTTCATCCAATTTTTTTTTTTTGCCAAAGCTGAAGTTTCATTTGCAATGATCGGATCTTTTCAGACAAATCGAGGCATGTTGCATTTGGTCCTTGCAGTGATAAATTTAACTCATTCAAGATGGCAAAGATGGCAACCAAGTAAGCTATTTTCTGCAGTTCACTTTTATCGCTGAAAAGTGCTTCGAACTGCGGTCTTGCTTTCTGATTAAAAAATGTTTTGAGTTCATCACGAAGCTCAAAAATACATTTAAAAATTTTTCCTCTCGACAACCATCTGACTTCAGTGTGAAATAGCAGAGCATTGTTCGGCGCATCCAACTCATTGCACAGTTGCGAAAACAGTCGACTGTTTACAGTGCTCGCCTTTACAAAATTGACAGAACTTATGACGCTTTTCATTACTTCTTGTAACTCTTGTAGCAGCATCTTCGTGCTAATATTTGCCGATGAATCATACAGTGAATCCGATGACTTTTGGTGACTCATTCAGTACCAAACGTTGAAATCCAGATCGACATCCTAGCATAGCTGGAGCGCCATCTGTGCAAACACCACAAACCTTTTCCCAAGAGATCTTATGCTCTTGCAGAAATGAACCAACTGTGTCAAATACATCATGTGCAGTAGTTGTCGTTTCAAGAGGTTTGCAAAAAAGAAACTCATCTTTAAAGTCGCCATCATTAATATACCTCACGTAAACCAGTAACTGTGAAAAGTTTGCAACATCTGTAGATTCATCAAGCTGGATAGTAAATATTGGAAGTGGAGCAGATTTAATTTCCTGGATTCTTGAGTCCATCAGCTTTGCTTCTAAAATAGTTGGTATCCAGGCCGGCAAAGCTCAGATGCTTGCTATCAAAATGGCGTTTTAGTTTGTTCGACTTCATAGATTTGGCTGATAGAACTTCACAACAAATAACACATTGTGGTTTCTCAATTCCTGCTGTAATTATTGAGGTAAAACCATACTGTAAAAAATCCTCACTATATTTTCTTTTCTTAACGTTCTTCTCTACACGATCCATTGTCATGGGATGGTTTGGTAATGAAAATAGTATATAACAATAGCTTTAATAATACAAAAGATGATACATGGCATAGTTCAGTCAATACGGTTCATTAAAGTTTCCTATGATTTACCATTCTGTGTTGTTGTTTTTTAGATACCTGTTACTATCACAAGGGGCAGTATTCACATCAACCACAGCTGAATATAAAAAGACCGATCAGCATCCAGATTAAGTTCCCATGGTACAGTTGTGTGGTTTTTTTTGCAGTAGTTGATGATTTCACAGTACATGATTTTACATTTACCCTGTAATTATAATTCATGAAGTCGTTTTACCTCCAGTATTGCTGCTTTCAACACAGTAGCTGCTTTTAACAGAGTAGCTGCTTTCAGCACAGCAGCTGCTTTCTACACAGTAGCTGCTCTCTACACATGTGTGACTGGTCCGCATAAGTACATATGGCGCCAACCCTGTCACATACACCTATATTTGTACAGGGTGTATGTGATGGGGTTGGCAATGATGTTATCACTCCGGGTACTCGTATGTGGGCGTATCTGCATGTGGGGGGACCCGCCTGGAGATGGATAGAGGAGCGCTATCTCGGTTCCTAAGACCATCAGAAATATGTGTTTTCTGATGGTCTTAGCGACCCCGGTGAAAGGGACGTTCGACCCCCAAAGAGGTCGTGACCCACAGGTTGAGAACGGCTGCTGTAAAACAAATAACATTGACAAACAGCATCTCACTCAGTCACATTCCTACGTTCCGCCCCAAACATACAATACTTTCAAATTTAATTTGCCAGATCTAGACCAAATTCCAAACTGATTTCAAGTTAAAAGCAAAATTCCACTGCTGGGTTGAGACACAGACTCCACAAATAACAGATACAGTTCTAGTGATCAACGCTCATTGCTAACCTCTCAGGGTCCTTTCCCTAATCCAGCCAACAGGGGGAGCCCCAAACAAAATCCAATGGGTTTCTCAAGGACCCAACCAAAAGTAATCCCAGGGTGTCCTTGGGGTTATCACCCACCATGTTACTCCCCTGTAGACGCTTCTTAAACCAAGGACCCCATATCTCTCACTGAAAAATGAGAGTACCGTGATCAGCCACGCCTGTCAGCAATGAGCACTGAAGGTCTGGTCCCGGACCAGTCAGTCCAGGCCGCTGCTCGGACAGAACCTGGAGAGGCTCACCGGCCAGGGGTTGCTGAACCGGCTGGAAAGTCCACTCACGGCTGAGTCCCTTTGCAGCTGCTATTTTTGTCACAGAACAAAGAGTTTGTCCACTCAGCGCTAGCAGCGCCGAACACGGAGAGTTGCAGTGGAGAAAACACTGGTTATTTTACAAACGGCACCATCAGGAGAATGGGAAGCTGATGTTCAACATCCCCTCCCCTCCCCTCGGTGGTGTGTCGGTTACCGATTATCAGGGGAAATCACAAGACACCATGGGTTAGGGGTAGGGGTTCCGCTGGGAGCTGATTGATGGAGGTGAGGCAACCGTAATGCATCACTTCTTCAGGCCTTGAGGACAGCTCGAGGTCTGTTCTGATCCCTCTGTCTGGTCTGATGGAAAAGGAGCCAAAGGGTAGTTCCGCCTTAGGGCTCAGAAACTGACACATAACTTAGGTCAAGCGGGGGCAAAAGGAGAGGCAGGCTGCTGGCCGCCTTCCCGGCCTCAGGATTCAAACATGTCCACCTGCAAACACCATCTTCCTATCCCAGCAAGTGGGGCTGGTTTCCCACTAGGATTCTGGGGCTCATCAAGTCAGTTTTAAGCAATCACAAAATATAATTGATGAAAACAAAATAAAAAGGAGGAATAAGGGAAAGGAGGTGGAAAAATACTTGCATCCCCTGACCAAACCCGTTTTGCTCTCCTTGCAGACCCTGTGCTAGTGGGTACCTGCCTTTGGTCCAAATGTATGTTAGTTACTCTCTTCTTCCATCAATCAGCCTGCAAGTTACTCTCAGAGGGAATTTCCATGGGTTCAGCTTAGTGCCCCGCCCACCTTCCCACAGCTTCACCTGGCTTTCCTGCCTTGAGGTAAAGATCTTTCATTCCTTTATTCTGAGCTAAAAAGATTAATGTGTTGTTCCTAACAAGAACCCCGGCCTATTTGTATTCCATATATATCTAATGGTTTAAAATTTGTTTTCTCATTCTTTAACATTGCTCATTTGCAAAACATTTGGGGAGATTTAGGGGAAATTCAAGAAAAACCCGTGTTACGGCTCAGGAGCAAGGCTAGGGCGCCATCTGCTGGTCACTTCTGATTATGACAAAACTGAACTTGCATTGAGCCTCCTGTTTGTACAGGTGAAAATGAATTGGTTTAAAAGTTAAAAGGTATGTGCAACAACACGTGTAACTAGTAGAGAGTTTGTGTCAAGATTTAAAGAAGTTTTACAAGTTAATATAAAAACTCAATAGAAACATGAGCAAGGAGACTTAAAGGACACTGCATGGACAATAAGTTTATGAAAGATGGTTAACTTTTTCTTCTTCAAGACTCAGGGGAGGAAAAGAGGAGGAGGGCGGCCTAGGTATGGTGGAAGATTATATGCTGTGAAAAAAAAATCTCTCAGGTAATTCAGATCTTACCACCAGGGGGAGGTCTTTCGCTTCACTTTAATATGCATCAGGAAAATGCAGGAGGTACCACCATATACTACTCTCCAGAATGGTTAAAATGAAAAGACTGACAATGCCAAGTTGGCAAAACTGTGGGGCAGTGAGTACTCTCATATACTGCTGGTGAGAGCACACGTTGATACAACACTGAAAAATTGTTCAGCATTATCTGTAAGCAGAGATGAGACCTGCCATGAGAAGGCCTTCTGGGGCTGGACATGCTGTATTTCTTGACCCAGGGTGCTTATGTTTACTTTTGAAAACTTATCTTTAATTTGAGCACTTAAAATCCACATAACACTTCTGTTGTAACGTAAAAAATAAAAAAGGTTAAAGGTGGAAAGGTAAAGTGGGTTCCTAACCAGGAGAATATAGGCAAAAGTATGGAAAGAAGATAGAAACTCAGGAAAGGCTAAAAGCAGGTATGGGCTGCAAAATATCTCTACATATTTCTGAATCTTCCCCGAGGGGTCTGCCTCTCCTTCTTCGCCCTGAGAATTCTTGCCCTATACAAACATTTTGTTTTTACTCCCCCACCCCAACCCCCCTTGAATGGCCTCCGTAGGGAATAACCGTTGAAAGGGCTAAAACCTTTTCAGGGGCGTTTAGAAGAGCACCGTGTCCTTAGGGGAGGCAGTTTGGTCAAGTGGAGGCAGTGAAATGTAATTGTATAAAGTCAAGTGCTCCTAAACTTTCACACTTCCATTGCTTTTATGCATCTATTATCTAAAACTGGGTTGTGATTTTATTTATTTATTTAAAAATATTTTTATTGATTTCAGAGAAGAAGGGAGAGTTAGAAATAACAATGATGAGAGAGATCCATTGATGGGCTGCTTCCTGCACACCTCCCCACACTGGGGATCAAACCCACAACCAGGGCATGTGCCCTGACTGGGAATCAAACTGTGACCCCCTGGTTCATAGGTTAACCTTCAACCACTGAGCCACGCTGGCTGGGCTAAAGGTTGGTTGTGATTTTAACTATATTAGTCTACATTGGATCCCTTTTGTATTAACATGTTTACTAGTTTTACTATATTTAAGAGTTTTCTATTCCTCAGTACAACTCTACCTGTATGACTTTGGGCAAGTCACTTAACTTCTCCTGGTCTGTTTCTTCATTTGCAAAATGAAGATTATAATGTTCTTCAAAGTACCATCACAAGATTAAATAATACATATAAAGTGCACAATACAGTGTCCGGAATGCAGTAAGGGCTCAATAAATTAAAATTAATATTCCCCCTGTAAACCAAAATTTGGCTATTGTTTGGTATGGCTCATATGTGGGAGGCAGGATAGTGGTGGTGGAGAGGATGGAACTGTGGGTGGGAAGTAAGCAGTCACCAGGTCAGAAGGGCTTTGTATGTAATCAATAAGATGATGGATTTTATCCTCTAGGCTTCAGTTTCTCAAGCCACCCCTAAAGGGAGCATGAACTCTCTGTAGGGGTGAGGAATAGCCCAAGATGTTCCCCCAAAACACAATATTATTTCATTTCCTGTTTAATTTTATAAATACATAGGAATTTTATGCTTTATTCCATAACATGTTCAGTGGTTGAATGAAGTGAATGGCATTTGGAAGTAGTCTCAGTCCACTTTAGAGAAAACTACTTTCAATCATTGAACCAACTTTCTGAGATGTCCCCAATTTCAATATCATGGTATTTTAAAGACAAGAATGCCATACACACACACACACACACACACACACACATAAATATATATTCAGTGGTTAACATTGTAAATTGTGTTATTTTTATCAGAGGGGCTTAAAACAATCCTGGGCATTGGGAAACATTCTTACACAAAAAAGCAAGTGGGATTCTGTGCTTCTCAATAAATTTCCACTTTTGCCATAAAAAAAAAAAAAAAAAAGCAGAGAGGGTAGAAGAGGTTTATATACTGATTATTCTGAAACCCCAGTCAAGCTTAACTGACTAAGAGCCTTTTAGAACTAGGCTTTGCCCTATGGTTCTCAACCTTTTTAATGCCGCGACCCTTTAATACAGTTCCTCATGTTGTGGTGACCCCCGACCATAAAATTATTTTTATTGCTATTTCATAACTGTAATTTTGCTACTGTTATGAATCGTAATGTAAATATCTGTGTTTTCCGATGGTCTTAGGCGATCCTGCTAGCAGTTCTCAACCCGTGGGTCGCGACCCACAGGTTGAGAACCGCTGCTGTGTAGGGCCTACAGCATTCACAGGTGCATATGATACTTAATGAATGGAGGGGCAGGAAACACTTGTCTTCACTTCTTCACGCCTTGAGAGGTCACACATGCACTGTAATCACTGTTCAGAGGCAAATATCCCGTAGCCGTTTACCTGTCGGCAGGTTTCCTCTGGAAAGGAAGTGGGGCAAAGATGATAGATGTTCAGTCCCCGGCCAGTCGAGGGAACAGAGGTGTCTGCTTGTCTAGGACTGGCCTTGCTTTTGTGAGGTCTCTAAAAATTTCCTACTTAAAAAAAGCACTTACTCTCTTACCAAGAAGTAGCTGAATATATTTTGGGAGAAAAACCACAATTTTTTTCCCATGGTGTCAGCATTTTGGTAAAGTGACCAAAAGTGTTAAATAAACAACAACCCATAAACCAATATGCAGAAATTGGCAAGTGAAACACAGACAATAAGAATTTGAAAGTCTAATCAGAACAAGTTTTTGAACAGTCAAGGACAGGAGACATGAGAGCTATTTGGTAACTTATAGAGTATAATCTTCAGGAATATTGGGTAATACTCATAGGATAAACTTTATGTTTTTGCAAAGTCACATGAGGGCCTTAAACCAGAACGCTGCTTTAAAATGACGAGATCTTTGGTGATATTTCATTGAGGCTGGATTTTTAAGCTTCTAATCTTAAATACATGATTAGAGGAGATATTTAGTCATAAGGCTTCCTATTTATACTTTGTCTAGTCTATTTTATAGCTTATAGAAATTATAATAGATGATAGTTGGAACTAAATTATAATAAAAAACATGATCCTACTAATATATTAAGTAAAGCTGAAAGTTTAGCATAAACAAGAGCTTGCAAGGCTGTTGCCCCAAATTAGAATTTATTTTAGCATCTGACATGGACAAAAAAAATGACACATCAAAACAGAAATATAGCTAAGTATATAAGTAGATAAACAATATGCAACATCTCTTTATTTACTAGAATAACTTATCTAAAACTTTTAGTACTATTTTCAAAAATAGTTGAGTCTTTTCCTAGGTAACTAAAAAACTTTAAAGAACTCTCTGTAGGGGTTGTAGATTTTAAAAATCTCACAAACATCTTATTTAGCAGATAAATTGTTATTTTTCATTTGTGAACTTTCAGTTGGCACAAACTACATAAGGTACTCAACATACATACATTTTTATTTCCTTTTTGTCATAACTTTAGTAAAAAATTAAAAATCAAGTGAATAAAGCTTTATGATGAAAAGTATTTAGATGATTCTGGGTAGAAAACTGCTTTGCTAGTGAACATTAGATACAGCACAAGGTGCATAGGTAATGTCTGAAACTTGCTACTCTCTTCCTGTATTTCTGCCCAAACTCCAAGGGGGATAAAGACAAGAAAATAGGTCAAGGGAAGAAAAGAGCCTTTGGTGACTCAGGTAGCCGTCGAGGGACCAGCAGCTTCTAAGTGGGCTCTCGAAGGGCTTGCTGCATCCGCATATGCTGCCAGGCCTCAAAGGGTGCAACAGGGAACCGCTGCCAGGGGTCGCCAAACTTCTCCTCCAAAGGGACAGATGGTAAACGCTTTATATTGTTGTAACTACTCAACTTTGCTACTGCAGCATGCAAGCAGCCAGACAACACATAACTGAATGAGTGGTTGTTTAACATTTTATTTACAGACACTGACATTTTTTTTAGGGTAACCTTATCATTTATTATCATAAACTGGCCACTTTGGGAATAAAAGGAGATGCTATTAATAATTATGCCAGGACAACAGGCATAATTGAGTGGTCACAAACTGGGAGTTCAGCATTGAAATTTAAAGTTCATTGAATTTTCACATCGTAAAATGATTATTCTGATTTTTAAAAAGCATTTTAAAATGCAAAATCCACTCTCAGTTCTTTGGGCCACACAGAACAGGCTGCAGGCTGGGCCGGGCCCGTAAGGTAAGGTTTGCTGACCCCCCATCTACGTTCTTGGAGAGACACTAGGCCAGTGGTCGGCAAACTGCGGCTCTGTTGAATAATGAGTTTGCCGACCACTGCACTAGGCCTTCGCTCTCCGACTTCACCATGTCTTCACCAATCTTACCTTCTCAGGGGCTTCTTTCTTTCCTCTCTGCCGTTGTTGCTGGGCGGGGGGACATTAAAAGTGACTGATATAAAATAAAAAGATGAAGGTTTTTAAATATCTTTTTATCCTATCTGGAAGATTTTTTTTCCTGGCTTGTTGCTTAAACATCTAAGAGGGCATTATAATCTGAGATTATAAAACTAGATAGGTTATCATCTATTTTCCATTGCTTTTTAAGAAGATATGTTTTAAGGCCTACTACTATGACTTACTCAATAAAAACACAGAAACTTAATTTAAGGAACTGTACATTTTCATTTTTAATAAACCACATGGCAAAACAATACTTTATTCAATAAAGGTACAGGAAATTACAATTTAAAAATTGTAAATACAGTACGTATACTATACTTTGATTTTAAATTACATGGACAAACACCAGCTTCCAAATCTTTCTAAAATCAATCATATGCAAAATACTGGTTTCTGAAGGGGTATAAGGAAAAGTATATACAACTTGTTAAACTGCGATATGGCTTACTTAGCAACATCTATTTGGAAAAGCACAAACTTCCCAGATGTACAGTATCTTCCATGTGCAAAGTGGACACACTGGCACATCCCAGTTTTCTGTTGTAGTTATTTCAGAAAATATGTAGTTGCAGTAAATTGGCACTGTCAGAGAAAGTCCCCGGAAATGTTCTTCCATCTCACTGAATATCAGAAACTGTGGTCCTCACAGTGTAACTAGAAGAAGAGGTTAACCCCTTTGCAGCCAGAACTCAGTAACAGGCTGGCCGAACGCGCACACCATTCAATGCTGAGGAGCTCCCACAAGCTGTCCCCTCCAACTTCTGTGCTCCCACCACCACCACCAATGATGTCCCTGCCTGGTAACCTCTGAAAAAAATCTGAAGCCCTGCCTGGCGATTCACATAACAGATCTGTGGTTAGGCATTTTGGTTAGAATTATATTAAGCTTAATCAGTTGGAGATCAGACTTGCCTTCCCTCAACACAGCATGGCGAAAAGTCACTTCTTTTGTGACTAATACCCAAAATGGCTCATGAACTAAGCGTGGTTCAAAGACAAACTGAACCAAATGAACTGATCTTATACTTAGGAAGATATTCCGTAACTTTAAATTTACTGTATGAAAAGCAGTCAACAGAAAAATTGCCTAAAACCTTGTATTACAAAGGCTCAGTTTCTGTAAAAACACCTTATTCCTTATGACGAAACAATGAACATAAATGCATAAAAAGAAAATAAATTTAGCCGATTGTCTTGTTTCAGAAGGGAACGGTTCCCCCTTCCACAGGAGTGGGAGTGGGAGTTCAAGAAGCACAGCCCGGCATCTCATTAGCGATGACCTTCACTCGTGTCTGCAGTGTAGTCCGTTTCTCCCGCCCGCATTCTGGGTGCAGAGATTCTGAATCAGAACAATCAGCTGCTGGAAAAACGGTTTTTCCCACCCAGAAGCATCTTTAAAGTGGTGCTTTGTTTCTGAAAGATGTTTTTTTCTCACATTAGAAAGAAAGGGAAGCTGATGTCTACGTCTATTCTGGGAAAATGCTACCAAAGATAAACACTGTCAGTGAGGACCTCTGGGTTCAACAGACAGAAATAGAACACTGAGACTAAGAGCAGGAAACTTCGTTTCAGGAATGGAAATATGGCATCCAGAGTTGAAAAAGAGACAGAAAGATAAGAAATCCAGTGAGCTGGCACATAACACTGACGGGAGCCACAGGTTGTGAAAATGTGGGCTCACACTCCACAGGCAGAGCTAATGGAAAACGCATGGGAATGACTTCACTTCGGTTCTGCATTTCAAAGCTGAAATACGCCCTATTCAACTGCATTCCCCACAGTGTATTTCTAAGGCAGCACAGTCATCAACGAAACAATAGGCCTTTTCCTAAGATAAATCTGAAGGCTGGTCTGGCCAGACTTGTGAACCACAGGTTTATGTACACAACTAACTTTGATTATTTTGCAAATGTTAATGAAAACACATTGCACTGAAGAACTGCCTAGTTATTGTTATGCTGTTTTCCCAGTGAACAATGGTAGGTGTTTATCCAGGCTCAGCTGTGCTTTTCACAGGACAATGGACGGCTCTTTCTCTGAGGGCTGGCTGCGCTGTGTAGCTGGTGGCTGTAGCTCAAAGGGGTGAAGCACAGACCCCATGCTGTGTGTCTCTGTGTCAGACTCCGTGCAGCCCCTGCTCCCATCTGCTAAGTTCACGTCCTCTATAGATTTTGTCAAGTTACAAAGGGTTAAATCTATCAATTATCAAATCTCACAGACCCAGTAAAATACAAGTATAAAATCTGTAGTTGCTGCAAAAAAAAAAAAACCCCACACAAAACAACAAAGCACAGAAAACTTCATGTGTACCTAATTTTAAACAGAACATAATAATTAAGATTTACAAAAGTTGTCAGTGTTTCTCCATTTTACAAAAGGATCCTTTTCAATCTCAAATGGATTTCAGACTATTTTACTCAATAACTTTTCAAGGAACAGGTCGATGTGAAAAGTCAGATAAGCCTATTTAAGATAAAAGAAAGTTTACAAGAAACGAGCTCAGCAGATATGGGAACAGCTGCAAATAAGGAGAAACCTATTCACACACAGGCACATTCTCTTCCTTTCTCTGCTGGGTGTCCAAAGTTCATAAGTGCCCAGATGTGCACTGACATGCCTCTGGTTTATTCTCACTTGCCTTCTACATTTAAGATTATTTTTTGAAATACAGGACATTATACAATAAAAAAGAGTATTTTTTTATTATATGTTCCTAAACATTTTTAAAAATTAAAATCATTATTTTAAATGGATTCACAATAAGAATTCCATAAAACTTTCACATCAATTCAACAATTCTGGGCTTTATTAGGTACCATTAATACTCACCAAACCTTTTGTTGGACACCATCAACTCTTAACACTTTTAGGTGAATCGTTTTATCTTAGGTTTACTTATAGTGAGAAACTTGGCAGAAAGATGAAATCTTTCTTATTCTTCATTTACATTTTAAGTCATCGGCCTGCCTATCTAGGATTTCATCTCACAGCCTGTCTGGTACATGTTACTTTATCCTGATTCTCTGCTGAAATGGACTCCTAACGTGCGCTAAATATAATCCCCAAGCCAACAGTTGACACGAATATTCACAGTTGCCTCTTTAATACAACTGTTACCAGTTAGGTTGCCTTCTGTTTGGAAACTTTTATGCTTAACTTCTCTACCACACAGATTTAATGTCCATCCTATTCCAGTGCTTTAACACACGCGTGCACACACACACTCCAAAACCCTTAAAATTTTTGTCTTCTCAAAATCATGTCTTCCCCCAATCCCTTTCAGCATTTCTGCTATGGTATTATTGGAAAACCTCAAAATTATATCTTAGGGTTTCTGGAGCCCGTGGAGGATTCCTAATTCATATCATTATACAGAAATTCTCTCTGGAGAAATGTAGTTAATCTACATGAGAGAGGCAGGTATTAAAATTGAACCTTGGCCCTCTACAGCTCTACCCTGAAAGGCACACGCAGATGACCTGGTATGGAGGCAGGCAGCAAGGTACCCAGCAAACTTTCTGTACAAAACATAAGGCAGTTTCTAAAAGGACAGAGCATCACTGTTTACATTTTGCGTAGCTTGCTGTTCGTAAGCAAAGATAAATTCCATGGACAATAAAAGTGATTTCAGAAAGACTTAAATCTGAAACCCCACACCCCATCCTTGCTCCTATATTTTGTTCAAATTATGATAAAGTAATTTCAGTTTAAGATTAACTTCTGCCATTCAGAATAATACTGAAAATATTTCCTAAGCAATTTAATGACAGTGACCACAATATGTAAAGATTTGGTTCTGATAAGATTACAAATAACCCAAAATTTTGAGATTCAAAACCCTGTAATATCTGGAAAATTTTGTTTATAAAGTATAATAATACCACTGAGACTTACTTGTGAAATAAAACATTTCTAAAACATTTAGGAATACATGCTTATTCCATTCTGGATAATTACTAGCACTTTCTGAAATCTGTTGAGAAATATTTTCTGTAAAAAGAGAGAGCTGGGTGTCAAATTCCAGAAGCTGGGTATCAAGATTACATTAAAAAATCAGTTTTCCAGCTCTGGCTTGATAGAAATGGGCTTTAAAAAGGATTTGTAAATGCAAATACAGAACTCTTGATGCTTTCTTTATGACACATACTCTGCTGTGATTGTGAAGTACGGTCTTCGATTGTCTTCTCTGAGGTATCTGTAGAGTCACGTCTCATTCTGTAAACAGTGTTTTGGAAACATCTTCATCTAAAAATCATGGTGAAGTCTCATTTTACCATTCGACAGAAACTAGCATTCTCAGGCTGACTGCGAGGCCAGTGCATGGGCACGGCTGCCAGGAATTCCATTCTCCCATTCACGTGTCATTTATTGCTCTCAAGTCTGTGACTGCAGGGTAAAAAAAGGCAGTAGTCCCCCAGATATCTTCAATTAGGAACTGGCATTCTGACAGTTTGCACAAGTTCTGTCCACGTCTTGCCTGTAACTCTGAAGCTGAATAGTACATTTATACATGCCAAATGTGTTCAGCAACAAATGCCTGGCTTTGGTCTGTACCTCCTCCCATTTAGATGAACTTCCAGGAACTGCAATGTCAAGAACATATCATTACTATTCATTGTACATTACACATTAGTGAATAAGACCCAGGGAGAAAACAACCTTAGTATACTCTGAACATATTTTTACTAGTTTGATTTCTACCTTCCTGAAGCTATTGTTAGAGAAGTGTCAGTTTGCCAAGCCAGATCAGCTTCTCGTTATTCCTATCTCTCCAGTCCACTCTCGGGTAGAGAAAGAGATCTAGACATCAATTACAAGTCTTTCATCTTTTGTACTTTTAAAAATAAAACTCATGTATGTACTATTTTGATAAAAAATCAAGTAAAAAGTATCGATCTATGAAATGATTTAAAGAAATAAAAACATAGTTTCTAGCTTTTCTTATGTAGAAAAAGCATGGTAAATACACCCAGTGCATTTACTCTGAAGGCAAAAATCTCTGTTACATCTCATCTCAAAGGGATAAAAATTATTGCTCTGCTATAAACATCGACCTGCAACTCATCTTTTGAAAAGCCCACACCCTCCCTTAAAACAAATCTTTCCAGAATTTCCTACTTAATTATAAGCACAGATGTTTAATCCCAAAGACAGAAGTCCACCAACCCCAGTATTTACCATCAGCAACATACTTAGCTGTATGTGTGCAATGGCCATGGGCTTTCCTGAAGTGAGAGACCAGACATTTAAATCTTCCACTGAATGGACATCTTCTATTTTCATCAAGGCTTCTTTGATATAGTCAACATGCAAATGCCTTGGCACACCTATTAGTTCAGAATATATCATTTATAAGTAAAATTTATCTTAGAGGAAAAATTTATCTTAGGGGGGGACTTCCCCTCAACAAACAAACAAACAAACAAACAAACAACTGGCTTTGCTAAATTCATTTTAAAATGAACACTTGCCAATATATTAGTACTTTAAGATAAACCATGCACACATATAGTAGGATATACACAAAAGGTTAAAAATACTTTAAACATGTTCATTCTCACTAAAAAGGAATGTTAACCAGCCCAGGTTACTTCATTTAACAAATAAGCTAGGATAATAAAAAATAAAAAGAAAGAAACATCCAATGATGGCTAACCTAGTGTTGAGAACTTACATTTACATGCTTATATGTAATATTGGTAAGGCAGGAATGCGGAAAATATAACAAAGCAGCAAGTTGAATTGAAATTAAATTAATAAACCACTAAACATACTTGCATTAAGAATCAAAGAGTTGCATTCTTGTCCTAGCTGTAATTGGGTAACAGCATGGCCTTAATCAAATTATGCTACCCCTCTGAATTTTCTCAATTTTCTTATTGGTAAATGGGGATAATAATGTCTGCCTTACCTACTTTCCTTGCTATTATAAGGATCAAATAGGTAACAAATGGGAGAGTGCATGGATTCTTATACGTTCTATACATGTAAGGTGGTGTTACTGTAGCTTAGTAAGTATCAGTAAAAACAAGAAAAGACATGGCTCCTACCCCAGAGTCTTCCCTGACCCCCAATCTGACTTAGGAACACATCCACAATGGGGATATTAATGAGATCTTACCTTCTAGTATTATAACTACTGTGTCCCATATAATGCGAAATGTTGTAAAAGCCACAAGTAGTGAAAATACATATGTACAGATGGGATCAGCAATCTTGTATTCTGGCTGTGAGGTGACAAGATAAAAATTGTGTGATTAAATATTGATAGACATATAATAGACTGTAAAGCAAACTAAGGAATACTCTGTCCCCTGTCCTCTAGCAGGACTGCAGAATACATCTAAAACAGGGACGTTGCATCTGAGAAACTCCCTCCTGGATAGTTTAAATGCCTTTCCTTGTGGGACCTATTTTCAGTTGTTTAATGGTTTGTTCTATTCTTTTCCTCTGTGCCTTCTCTAAATCGTCCACCCAGAACCAGAGCTAGAAGGAGTTTTAGCAGTCATCAATTGGATTTAAGCCTCTCATATTAAAGAGGGAACTCAAATTTTTTTTTTTATTGATTTTTTACAGAGAGGAAGGGAGAGAGATAGTTAGAAACATCGATGAGAGAGAAACATCGATCAGCTGCCTCCTGCACACCCCCTACTGGGGATGTGCCCACAACCCAGGTACATGCCCTTGACTGGAATCAAACCCAGGACCCCTCAGTCCACAGGCTGACGCTCTATCCACTGAGCCAAACCGGTTTTGGCGAGGGAACTCAAATTTTGATTTGAGGGACTTGCTCAAGGTCAAAGCATTAGTGGCAGAGCCAATACTAGAACCCAGATCCCTGGACTTCACTACATGCACATTCTAGTTCCTGGCAGTTACAGGTAAGTTACCTCATGATGTGATACCATGGTGTTCAGTGCTAACAAAAGAGTGATATAGACTGGTGGCTCAATTAGGTTTGAGTAACTGCAAAACGAATAGGAGTGGCACTGGTGTCCAGTATATTGATGAAAGACAATCAGTCTTAGTTTTTTTAAAAAATTAATCCATACCCGATTAATCAAATTTTTCCATTGATTTTTAGATAGAAGGGAGGGAAGGATTCAGGGAGGGAGGGAGGGAGAGAAACATTGATTTGAGAGACACATTGATTGGCTGCCTCCTCCACATGCTCCCACCGGGCAGGGTATCAAATCTGCAACCCTTTGGTGCTCTATCCAATGCTCTAACCACGTGGACACACTGGCCAGGGCCAATCAGTTTTAGTTTTAATGTTGAAATTAAATATATTTTAAAATAGAAAAACTAGCAATCATAGTACCTTGAATCGTATGATGTAGGCAGCTATTAGCACACCGACACTTTGTACCAAATCCCCCAAAGCATGTACAAATGCAGCTCTCACTGCCAAGCTATCCTGCCCATGGTTGTGCCCATATCCAGGACCTGTGGTAGGAGAATTTGAAGGCAGGGAGTGGGAATGGGCGTGATGGTGACCAGACTGGTTCAATAGAAACCCCATTCTGTTAAAAAAAAGAAAAGAAAACATTATTATTCTTCCTAATGCTATTGATAAAAATATTTATGACTAATCAGACATGAATGAGGCAACATGGAACTAAATATTTACTAAATATTTGAGCACCTATTATGTATCAGGTACTATTTTAGGTGCTGGGTCAAAAGAGTGACTGAGACAGATCCCTATCCCCTTAAAGCTTATGTTCTAGTATGAAAGGCAGAGAAGTTAGCAAATAAATACCGAATGCACTGCTAGATGATGGGAATGCATTGAAGAAAAGTAAAGCATTGCTAGGGGATGGAGAGTGATGGGAAGAGTGGTCAGAGAAGGCCTCCCTTAGATTCCATCAGAGCAGAGACTTGAATGAAGCCTGGAAGCAAGTTATGGTGGAAGTGTTCTAGCAAAAGGAATACCAGGGTAAAGGCCCTGAGATGCAGAGGTGCTCTGTGTGTTTAAAAAAAGGCAAGGCAGCCACTGTGGCTAGAATAAAGTCAGCAAGAGCGCTAGCACATGAGTTGGAGGGGTATACAGGATAATATTAAAAGGCCATGGTAAGGACTTTTGATTTTATTCTAAGTATAGAATAGAAACCACTAGATGAGGACTGGCAAACCATGGTCTGTAGACCATATCTGGCCCACAGCCTGTTTTTGTAAATAAAGTTTTATTGGAACACAGCCATACTCATTTGTTTACATACTGAATATGACTGTTTTTGTTCTAAAACAGCAGAGTAGCTGAGAAAGAGACTGTATGGCTCTAAAATCCTAAATATTCACTACCTAGCCCTTTACAGAAAAAGTTTGCTGACCCCTGATCCAAATGATTGAGTATTTAACTTAAAAACTTCATAGTTTCTAGGAAAAAAAGTTGGTAGTTAAAAAAAAGTCTCAACATAAAAGTATTATAAAACTTAAATTAAAAAAAATTTGTCCTACTTAAATTTCTGAAATTTCTGATTGTTAGTCAAACTTCAGTATAACTGAACAAACTAAGGAGGAATTTATAATTCTAACAGTGTTTTATTAATATTTATAAGAAAAACAGATGTACTATATAATTTATAAATATATTAAAATATCACTGCATATTACTGAATGCATGTATAGTCTCTAAGTTCACAGCATTTGAGATTCTTCATGTGAAAACAATGTAGAGTGTATGCTACTAAAATATTGGATAAATGACATTATACATTGGTCCAAACCCATTAATGTACAACACCAAGAGTGAACCATATAAACCATGGACTCTGGGTGATTATGATGTGTCAGTGTAGGTTCACCAACTGTAGCAACGTAGTGAGGGATGCTGGTAATGGGGGAAGCTATGCGTTGTGGGGGCAGAGGGTATGTAGGAAATCTTTGCACATTCCCCTCAATTTGCTGTGAACCTAAAACTGCCCTACAGAGTAAAGCCTGTTAAATTTTTTTAAAAAATAGAGCTTACATTACGTTGACTGCAACTCCAACAGCTGCTGTAATGAGCATTACATCTCCATTTATTTCATATTTCATATGGATAGTTCTTTGGACAGCTTCATATAGGAGAAATGCCATAAGTATATATACCAACAGCACACTAATCATAGCTGACAAAACCTCTGGAGGGAAAATATAAAAAACAAATGTATTTGCAGCATGGTTATTACACCTCATACAAAGTAAATATTGTACAATCTTTTACTTATTTAGATCTCCTTTCCTCTAAGAAGATAAAAGCACTGTATCATTTGTCATGTTTTTCTTTAAAATTATTTTAAATAGTTTGATATGCAACATTTTTTAAAAATTAAGGTATAGCTGACATATAATAGTTTATTAGTTTCAGGTATACTATGTATATTTTTATTTAAAAAGGGTTTAATAGTTTGATCTGTACCTCCCACTAACTCATTCCTACCACTTGCTACCTTCCCCTTACCTCTTTAAGGTCAAATTATGTGTATTTATAGACCAAACACATGGCAAAAAATGAAAACCTGAGAAAAAATATTTGTAACGTATATGACCGCAGACTAATTTCCTAGTAGGCAAGTACGCATACAAATCATAACGAAGTGAACAACTCATCAGAAAAATGGGAGAAAAGCATAAATAGTAATATACAGAAAATAAACAGAAATGGCCAATTTATCAAAATCAATCATGATACAGTAAATTCAGTAGGATTCCTTATTGGCCCTTACTAAATTGGCAATGATTAAAAATTCTGATAATAGACAGTGTCAGCAAGGATATACTGATGGAAGGATCAAATAAAACTTTCTGGAGAGCAGTTACCAAAATTAATCAAAATTTAAAATGCATGTATTCCTTGATTCTAGGAATCTATCTGATATCTACAAGATTTTTCACTGCGGCTTTGTTGGTAGTATCAAAAAAGATGTGGAGACATCCTAAATGTCCCCCAATAAGTAACGTAATGGATAAAAGGTGGCATATACATATAATGGGATACCATACAACCATTTATGTATAAAAAGAAAAAATAGGCACATTGGTAATTATAAAAAAGATAGATAAGGAAGTGTTACATCTGGGAAGTGGGAGGAGGAGCTTGGAGAATTTATTTTTAACTTTATTTTTTCAGTAATGTTTAAAATGTCTTCAAGTTTTTAACCACAACCATGTATTAACCTTTAAACTAAATAAAAACAAACACATTTTTATGCACTCAAGTATTCATGAATGTACTCTGATCCAGGAATTCCTCTTCTAGGAAGGACATACACATTTATGCCAATTGGGTTGCACATGTGCAAAATGTGGTATGTTATGAAGCTATTCATCAAGCACTGTATAAATAGCAAATAATTGTAAACAATAAAAATGTTATTAGTAGAAACCTTATAACATGGAATGCTGTGCAGCTGTAAAAAAAGAGTAAGGCTCTTTATGTACTGACAAGGAATAAGTTCCAAAATACAAAGTGAAAAAGCAAAGAACACACTGTGTATGGTGTTACCATTGTGTGAAAGGAAAAAAGAATATCTTATATAATAAAGAGCTAATATGCTAATTAGACCGGATGGCAGAACGACCTTCCAAAGGACCAGTGGACGGGGGGCGGGGCCACGAGGCAGCCGGGGCATGAAGGCCTACAGATTTTCGTGCATTGGGCCCTAGTATATAAATAATGATCTGTAAATGCAGATCTGGAAGGAGGTACAAAATACTGATAAAAAACTGGTTATGAGGAGAATGGGCAAGGAGACAGGGAGGACTTTGTACTATATATGCTTTCATACCAGATAAATTTTCTACCATATGAGTATAAAGTACAGATAATTTTATATCTTTTCAAAATAACAAAAAATAGGCAATGTAAAATATATATTAATAACTAACATTGCTACATAAAACAAATGTTGACACTCAAAACAAGAAAATACTTTTAAAGAAAAAATTTCCTTTAGAGACACCAGACACTAACCCTGTTAAGTGTTAAAAGGTAAAAGAATCTGGAAAGCTGTTATCTGGGTCGACTCATTGCTCAAACGTTCCAAGTAGTTCAAGTATACTGGACTTGGATAATTTTTATTCCAACCTTTAACTTACAATACAGAAAAATTATCGAGAAGTTAGAAGCTATTTCCTGAAGACATTTAATTAATTTAGGTGAAATTCCAATAAAAGTTTGTACATAAACAGAACTAATGTTGGAATAAGACAAATAAACACAATTACTACTCAAAACCATGACACACTGTTAGTCACTCAACAGCCCTCTCAGTTATCAGATCGGTTATGAGAGAGAGAGATCAACCACATTCATATAACTTTTATGATAGTATATTGCCATAATTTTTCTACTTTATTACTCTTGTTGCTAACCTTTTTACTGTGCCTAATTTATAAGTTAAACTCTATCACAGGTGTAGAGACATAGAAAATAGCACAGTATATATAGGGTTAGATACGACCCACAGTTTTAGGCATCCACTGGGGTTTTGGAATATATCCTCTATGAATAAGGGTTATTTATTAAATAACCCCAAAGAAAAAGTAAATGGTTAAAAGAATTAAGCCAAATACAAGACATAAAACACATGAATTTCTTGTCTTAAGTTATAGCTGCTGATGGTAAAATACACACATAAATAATATAAAGAAAAAAGAAATAATTAAAATATTTTAAACTGTAAAATTTTATGTACTGGTGATAGCCTCATTTTACTCACCAAAAAAGAACTTTCTCTTTAAAACTGGTATTTAAAAAATATTAATCCTAAAAACGTTACCAACCCTACTCAAATTCTTCCATAAAAAGACAATGTCAAGGTTGTACTAGCAATTAGGCCACCATAGCTTTAAAGGTGCCTCAATAACATTTTTAAATGTGAAATTATAAAGCAATATAATTTATATTTAAAGACACAAAGATGTGATTGCTTATAAAAATCTATAATCAATAATTTAAAATACTTTCAAAACCCCTACTATTAGGTTGACCATACTTCCCAGTTTTCCGAGGATAGTTCCAATTTATGCCTTTGTCCTGGCATAATTATTAAAAGTGTTCCATTTCACTCTCAAAAGTGTCCTGATTTGAACGATAAGTTCTATAGTTACTCTAGTAGGTCTGCCAGATAAAATACTGGATGCCAGTTAAATTTGCATTTCAGATAAAGAACAAATACTATTTTAGTACAACTATGTCCCACGCAATATTTCAGACACATTAGATGACATATAATATTTCAGAGAAATAGGGAATGTGTGGCATGCAGGAGCTAAATCTGGTAGGCCTACATCCCAGTAATAATTTACCTAACACTTAAAATTACCTTTTTGTGAATTCTCAGATATGGCAAAACCACCTTCAGAATAAAGTAAAATGAAAGTCAAACTACAGCATAAACAGAGTTCTTTGGCAAGGAGGATTCCAAGCCTACTAGGAGTTGAAAATGCAGTTTTTCACAATATAGTTTTCACCCAAAGAGTAGCATAAAAGGGATCCCAATGACTTCCCACAGTTAAGCTGATTCCTAGAAATTTCCAAATGACATATTAAGATGCTGTCAACAATGATATCCCTTTTCCAGCAATTCATAAGGAATGTGCCTCACATCTAGTTCCCTTGGTGAAAAGCAAAGACATTCATTTGTTAGTTTTTATTCTAATTGACTGTAAAAATGTCTTCTAGCTAGAAAACTGATAAATGCAAAAGAAAAAACACACAGAATTTTAAGTAAATTTTTAGGACTGAGATTTATAATTGAGAAGTATTAGGCATATATAATTCTACATAGCTAAAATTCCTAATAATAGTAATATGACCATTTTATTCTGATAAAATGAACAAAAAGTTCTTTCACTGTGAATGAAACTTTGGTGAAATATGAATAGGACTAATTAGTGTTTAACATTTTCGTCTAGTATTTTTAACATGATGGAATGCAGATAAACATAGGCAAGATGCTTTTTTCATCCAACAACGTTTAACAGAGAGGGAAATTTTCATTCAACAATGAAATCATGACTTGCTCCAATCTTCTCATTTTTGCTTTGGGTTGGTCTCTGGTCACATAATGTATAATAAGGTTTTTCAAGACAAAAGGAGTGCATACCATATACAGACTATTCATTTTCTAAGGGAGACCCAGGAACTTTCACAACTAAAACCCTAGATTTCTGTGAAAGTTACTACCCCATTAGCTTAGGAAAACTTGACTAAATGGAAATTTAGCAAAAATGAAAAACTCTTAAAAGATATTTTTTATGAAAATTCTTGAAAACCTATTATTATAGTAGTTCTAACATATTTTACTACTTTATACACAAATAATTAAATCACTACACTCAGCTGAACTAGTATTGGAGTAGTGTGAATACACAGTTTTGGTTTGAATGGCCAATAAATTGATAAAAGAAAAAATTAATTGGCAGAAAACCTAGATGATTATTCAGTTTTGCTGGTACCATAAAATACAAAAAATGTTTACGTACATTTTAACACATCTATAAATTGCCAAAACTAGAGTGTTCAATGTTCATATGAAAAATATTGAGTTCTTCCCCATCCTTTGTTATTCTCCATCATAGTACCTTATTCTTTTCTTTGTAGCATTTAATACAATTTATGATTATGTTGTGTTTATGGTACATATTTACTGCCTGTCTCCCCACACTATACTATTATTCATTCACTGAACAAGTAACTATTGAGTGCCTACTCAGTGAATGAGTAACAATCTGTTTCAACTATATAAAACCACACTCAGTCCCAGCACATTTATTTTTGTGTGAATGCTGCCTAGATGTACTGGCCTACATTAACTGTTAACTTTACTAACACTGCGATGACAATAATGAATACATTTCCCTTAAATTATATAATGTTGTCTTTCTATTGCCTCAAGGAACTACACATAGCACATCTGAAGACTGATTTCAGAGGTCTATAAAAATCAATAGGGAAGGAAAGTGGAGATATATTCTCTCCCCCACTTCCTTTTATGCTATTTCTCTTTTCTACCTTCATCCAATAGAAGACAGGAAGAAAATAGAAGAAAAATCAGTGATCTATATTGGATCTGCTTAGGACTAATCTAATCTTTGTAGTTCAACGCAGCCATAGATAACCCAACAACACTCAGGCTGAAGACATCATATAGGATTTTCAGTGGCCCACTTTTGCCACCAGAATGTCAAGCTAAACTGCAAAGTTGGTCTTTGGATCCTCTCACCTCTTATTCTAAGTAATCTCCTATTTTCTACCTTCTTACTGCTCCCTCTATCCATACTCAAGGTGCCCCCAGTACTCCAAGTTGACTTTTGGCTAGCCAGCGTTGATTACCTCACTCATGTCTTCTTCTGCCTCAATAAAAACTCTGAATTCTAGGAAGTACATGTGATATGAATTAATTCCCACTAAGATGTGACTAATGAGTAGGCATAACTCATATCAGAGGGGGAGGAAGTTATTAAAATGAATCACTAACTAGAGAGAAGACATTTTTTTTTGACTGCATGTTTGGGGGAAGAGAATTTTTAGCTGAATACTTTCTGCTAAATACTTTAGCATCAGGGAATAAATAACAAACTAGGTAGAATTAGCATTATTATCATATACCTATACCAGAACAACAGTCATCTAGTCAGATCTGCCAAGGCCTTTGCTTAGAACTACATACTACAAAAGACTCCCACACTGTCACTTTGCCACTAACCTAGGCTGATGAGCTGCATTACCAAACTGTAGAGCTTGCTTTTTTATTTCAGATGCAGACAACTCTGCCTACTACAGTCCTTTCACATGATCGCTATCTTTATCTAATCCATCCAGCCTCTTCAGCCCCAGAAATGAAAGAATAAAGTCAACTATACTCATAATCCTCAGAGAAGGAATAAAGCAAGCAAGTGAGCAAGGGGATGTTCTCCCCTTGGTCTGGGAGATTAGTGCCATTCTGCCTAAGGGTTTGTGGAATTTCTCCCCACAGTGTGGTTTCATTAAGTTCTAAGTTTTATTAAGTTCCAGGATGAGAGGGCAAACCACCCACAGTCAAATAAATGCAGGCACTTAAAAATATCTCACATGTGGTTTCTACCCTCTTCCCACAAAAGAGCTGCCACTGTAGCTCACTGAAAGTAATAAAGAAAAGAAAAAGAAAGTCCTGAATGATTTTATACAATCTATGAGTTCACACGAAGGAAAGGAAAATACCAACAGACTGGTACTGATTCCTGGGACAGCCTCTTGGGTTTACCCTTCAAATCTATACTACCTTTCTTTCACCATGATGGGATGATTTTTGCTAAAATATTGTTGTATTGCCAAAAATGTTACCAAAGACCCAAGTCAAAAAGCACATCTTTTAAAATTGTTAATCATTACATTGAATCATCTTACCTTTCTCCTACCTAGCTGAGACAGTTATGATGAGAGAATAAGAATTCTGATATGGAAAGGGAAGGCAGGCAATTTAGAAGCATGGGTCATTTGAGAGATATAAAGTCTAGTAGAAGAGGGAAGGAAAATATGACTAAAACTAACATTTATTGGGAATTTACTCTGTGCCAGGTATCCTGTTAGGTATTTATACCTTACCACCTTACCTTAAGTATTTTCCACAATTCTGCAATGTACGTATTATCATCCGTATTTTATAGAAGAAACTCCTACTTAGAGGAATTAAATCATTCTCCATAAGGTCATATAGTCAATTAATTTCCTTGTTTCCAGCCCCCATTTTCACTTCTGACGCTCTGTTCTGAGCCTTCTTTGGAGATCTGTTGGGCTGACCCAGTTCCTAGCGTGGTGTACTCTAGGCTGCAGCTTCTTGGCTTGTTTTCTCCTTCAACCCACTCCCATCTACTTTCTAACTTTCAGAGATTTCTGGAAATTTCTTGTTTATTGGTGAGCTAGCATTGACTTCTCTTTGTTGTTTTGATACTTTTTATTTCAATGGACTCTCAGGAGAGACAGGAGTCAAATGCTGATATCTAGTCCACCATCCTGAACTTAGTATTTGTAGGGAAAGTGAAATATCTGGCAGTCTGTAGGAATTTTCAGAGATACAATAGGACCAGTCAGTTCTATTTTCTCTCATCTTTTCATATGAAGAAACAAAGTGACCATCTAGGTAAATACTATATAGTTTGCACTCACTAGAGAGCCCAAGTACTTCTTTGATATTTAATAGAATTTTCATGATTATTGGCTTTTAATTTATTTTATATGTACGACTTCCTATGTTGTATTACTGCATATTTCTGGGATAGAGTGCCACTGACTTCATTAAATGAAATGTACTTTCTCAAATAGTGCTAGAGGGCAAAAATCCCCATTCTAGGATGCTATGTTTTAGATCTTAAATTGCAGGTGTTTAAATCACAATTGGAAAACAAAAAAAAATTTTTTAAGGAGTGTGTGTAGGTGGAGAGAGAGAGAGAGAGAGAGAGAGAGAGAGAGAGAGAGAGAGAGAGAGAGAGAGAGAGAGAGAGAGAAAGGAACATTGATTGGCTGCCTCTCATATATACTTGCCCCGACCAGGGATCAAACCTGCAATCTAGGTATGTGCCCTGACCGGGAATCAAACCCACAGCCTTTTGGTGTATGAAACCACACTTCAACCAAGCCATCAGGGGTCAGGGCAATTTTAAAGTTGTTAAAAACCCTCAAGTCAATCAATTAACAAATGAATGCATATATTGGAAAGTAGTGGGCTTCTTTTAGGAACACATCCAAATGCATTATGTAGTGTCTTAAAAAATAACAGAAAGACCTCACTCAGGGCTTTAGTTCTCTTGCATAGCAGTTGAGAGTGCTGAAGGGTGGAGATGCCCGGTAGTTTCCCAGCCTGATGGCTTGGATAGCTACTTGAAAAATAGGTATTCAGCTAAAATGTCAAGTTATATACTAGAAGACCCAGTGATTACATTTTAGAAGACCGAGATGCTGAGTTAATATTAGGTCAAAAAGTAACACAGAAGGGGAGAACTGATTGATATATTAGCCAAGAGTTTGTCTACACAAAATAAAAAACAATATATTAATTCTGGTTTTTTAAGACAGGTTTTGCTGAAGCTACCTAAATGTCACCTTTTGGGTTCTGAGCAAATGACATGTGGTCATATGGCACGTCACATAATAGTAAAGGCAATTATTTTATATGTATTTTAAAAATAAGCAAAAAAATTAAAAAATAGTAATGTAGCAAGAAGCAGTTGTATATGACTATATATATGATTTTAACCTTAAATATTAATATGTTTAAAATAGTAAAATAAAATGTGTTCATTGTTAAAAAGAAAAAAAATCCATGACACTTGTTACAACATGGTAAAGAACACTTTATTCAAGAGGGGAAGCTATTGAGATAGGCATAGGGACCACTGCACTGGTATTTTGCAGTGGGGGAGAGTTTGGGCTCAACTCTGAATACTGTATGGACAAGTGGGAATTTATAGCCAAGAAGCAGGTTGGGAGTCTGTGGGTAGAAAATTACTGAGGAAAACATCAGGAGTAAGGGGGATTCTGATAAAAATGACGGAAGAGAATTCTTGTGAAGACAGGCTGGAGTGGAAAGACATCACCTGAAGGATAACTGGTAAGATATTGAGAGTGGGAGGCTTGGGAGAAGGTTCAGGAGACTAAAATGTGATTTAGCAAAGAATCTTTGTCAGCATTTTCAGAATTGTTTTGATACAGTGGCCTCAAGGTCAGCCACACAGTGTATGTTATATGTATTACAGTAATACTTAAAATCTTGGCCACAGTAGCCTTGGTTGAAATAACCTGAAGTAAAAGAAAGCTAATGTTCATTAATGAATTACACTTACATAATTTTGCTTGATTCAATAAATTGAAGGTAAACTTCTTTTATTATATCATTAGGACATAGGGAAACCATTCACAAATTAATGTTTACCATATAATTTTATATGTGTAAACTGTTCAGCTGACTGGGCTGAAGTTCAGTACTTGGGGAGATATGTATCTGAATAAATCCTGTTCACCCATTTTCATTTGCTTTGTTCATCTATTTCAACAGGCTTATCACCAGAAAGATTTCAGCTAATCAAAGGTTATAGTCCGTTGTTGGTTTACCATAAAATGTTATATTCTAAAAAACACCTCCCAATTACCTACCTAAGCGATGAAATCCAAAGGTGAATCTTCTGGTTGGTGATTTTGAAGACAGCCACAAAGCAAGCAGGGTCAGTATGATAGCACTTAAGTCAGTTAACATATGAAGTGCATCTGTCATGATTGCTAGGCTATTTGCAATGTATCCACCTTAGAGTAAGGATAAGAGGAAAGAAGGAATATGTTAACTAAAATAAATGTAAGTAATAAAGCCAAAAATATGTAACATCCTACAAAACATAAACTTCTAACTAAATCTTTATCCTGTTATAATGAAATCAAGGTAGCTGAAATTTTGTGCAAAACGTTAAATATGCATTTATTTTGCACAATATCTACATATTACAATAAAGCTAAAGAAAAGGTAGGTACTCACTTGTTTGGTAGAGTTTGAACATAAAATTAAACTGAAGAAACTCATAAAATGTACATTAGTTTAAAATAAAAGATACAAATAACAGATTCATTTGGATATACAACAGCAATGTCTCCTAATAAGAGGGATAAAAGGTGGTACTTAAAATACACAATTTTAAATTTTATATTGATTTTCTAGACATTTTATATACACACATACATAATTTCACATATATGTGTGTATGAATATATGTTGTTCCATTATGGTTATATAATTTTCCTATTACCATTCATTGTATAAGCTTTTATAATATATAACAGAGTATTCAAACTTTTATGGGTACCAAAATCATTTGGAAGTTTTGTAAAAGTGCAGATTGCTAGACCTCTCAGAATCTCTAAGTAGGTCTGGATGGGACTTGAGAATTTACATTTCCAACATGTTCCCAGGTGATGCTGATGCTTCTGGGCCCAGAATCATACCTTGAGAATCACTGTTATACTGTACTAGTGGTTCGTGCACATTGAAAGAAAATTAATACTTTAGTATCACTATTGGCCTTTTCTCTATAATGTCAACCAAAATTCATGATTGACAATGACAGATTGAAACACATGCATGCGACTGGCACCAGCAAGAGCTTTATATGTACCAACGTTTATTTTATTTTATTATTTTTATTTTTTATTTTTATTTTTATTGTTTTAAGTATTACAAATAGTAATACATATGTATCCTTCCCCCCCCCCCCCCCCCCGCCACTGACCTCCCCCCGGCCTCCCCTATCCCCCAGTACATGCCTTAAGGCCAACTTTTATTTTAAATTGCCAGTGTGTGTAACATGTACTGGCCGGTGGATCGGTTGGATGGTTGGATGGACGGTCGGTTGGTCACTTAGCCTTTTATATATATAGCTAGCGGAACTTCATGGTCAGGGTGTCTTGACATACTAGTGTGCTGGGATGCTGATCCCCCTATTTCTAGGATGATTGTGCAGAGCCAAAAGCAGCAGAACTGGAGGCAGTGATTTTGTAGTCACATCCACGTACTCCAGTGTGTTCTATACAAATATAATTTTTCATGTACAGTAGGTCCTCGGGTTACATCGAGATCTGTTTCTATGGCGAGATGTAACGCAATTCGCCCTAAGTCAGAACCCATCTACATAAGCACCTACGTCACTCACATGGAGCACAGCAGTAATGAAGTGAAACAGTAAAAAAAATTTAAAAGATAACAATTCCTGACATTTACTTGTGGTAAATAAATAATAAAAAACATAAAGCACAGATGTACATATGCTGAAATGATGGAACTTTTTTATAATATAAATACTGTAAATGGGAGAGGCGACGTAACCACAAAATGATGTACGAGTCTGATGTAACCTGAGGACTGCTTGTATTCCCTGACATGAAAATGCTGGAAATCACTGAGAGAAAATACAGGTTGGTTAATAACATGGGGCTTTGGAATCTCAGAGATTCTAAGCTAGTTACTTAACATTTTTGATCCTCATTATCTATAAGAGGAGGATGTTAAAGCCACGTTGTCCAATAGAACTTTCTGAGATGATGGAAAGGTCAGTTTATACTGTCCACTAGTCATATGTAGCCACTAGTCATATGTGGCTTTTGAACATTTAAAATATGGCTAGTGCAACTGAGGAACTGAATTAAATTACATTTAATTTTAATTAATCTAAATTTACAGAGTCACATGTTGGTGATCATCAGCAAAAATAGCAGAGTAGGGACCTCTGAAAATCATCTTCATAAAAGCAATAAGAACATGGACAAATCAGCTTATTTAAAACTCTGGAAATTACCTGCAAGCTGTTATAGGTAGCTTTTATTCAAGGGGAATGGCTGGATCTTGGTAAGAATAGTGAGCTCTGTGGCATTTCCCCGTATGTAGCTTTTTGGTAACCTTGAACACCAACAAGTGGCAATCCCAGTGAACACCTCAGCAGGGCAGCCACTGCAAGGGGATAGAATAGGGTTGGAGCTCCTTAAGAGCCCCATTCCCAGAGCACTGTCTTTATTTGACCTTGTCTCCTGGTTCCCTGGAAGACCATACTTGCCAGGCTGTTTTTATTTGACTTGACTTGGAGTTCTGCCCTGTGCAAAAACAATTAGAGGTGAGAGATAACAATGTGTTCCCCGTGTTCTGAAATTTCAAAATAATGTACCCAATCTTCTGGGCTTTTGTTGAATCCTTCAATCTGGAAATGTATACCTTTCAGTCTGGGGATATTTTTTTAACTACCGTAATACCCCCTCATCTGAAGGGGATATATTCTAAGACCCCTAATGGATGCTGGAAACTGTGGATAGTATTGAACCCTATATATATACTATGTTCCTATACACAGATACCTCTGATAAAGTTTATGGCTTCTCTATGGCATATGTGAGTTGTCAGCACCACAACTCCTGCATTTTGGGGCCATTATTAAGTAAATAAGGATTATCTGAAGACAAGCACCTGTGGATATAACAATCAAAAAGGCTACTAAGTGACTGTCAGGATGGATAGTGTGGACAAAGGGATAATTCACGTCTTGGGCAGGATGGAGCAGGACAGTGTGAGATTTCAATGTGCTAATCAGAACCAGCACATAATTGAAAACTTATGAATTGTTTATTTCTGGAATTTTCCATATAATATTTTTGGACTATGGTTGACCACAGGTAACTGAAACTGTGGAAAGTAAAACCACAGATAAGGGAGGACTACTGTATGTTGCTGATTTCTTTCCTTCTGCTTTCTTTGTTCTTCAAACTCCTATTACTTGGCGTTTGGACTAATATACTAATTTTCTTGCCTTTTTTCTCCTATTATCCATTTCTACTTTTTTTGCTCTCCTCTTGTCAGAGATTACCTTAGTTCATCTTCCAACTTTTCTGTGGAGTTAAAAATATTTTTTGTGTTTTTATTGTTTAAAAGATTAAAAAAAATCTTCACCTGAGAGTATTTTCTCCATTGATTTTTAGACAGTGTGGAAGGGAAGGAGGATGGGGGGAAGGAGAGAGAGAGAGAGAGAGAGAGAGACACTGACATGAAAGAGACACATCGATTGTTTGCCTCCCACCCCTAGGTTGGGGCTGGAAACCCGCAACTAAGGCAGGCGCCCTTGACAGCGATTCAAAACCACACCCCTTCGGTCCTACATTCTAACCACTGAGCAACCGGGCAGGGCTAAAAGCTCTCTCTCTCTTTCCTCCCCCCCCTGAATTTATTTTATAAAGCAGCAAGATCAGCATCTCCTGGGAACTTGTTAGAAATGCAAACTCACAGGCCAGATCCCAGTACTACTTAATTAGAAACTCTGGCCCAGAGTTTGTGTTTAAGTTCTCTAGGTGTTTCTGATATATTAGATTGGTTCTTGGCTTTCCCTATTGCTTGCTTAGGAGTTGGCTTCCTTGGATCTATTAAGTCAGTTACCTCCTTTATCAGTTTCTTATATAGTTTCTCAAATTTGTGTTGTTTTTGTCTCCTCTCCAGTTTTCCACATCTGTGTGGATATACATATCCCTTTACTACATATCCATACACACAGCAGTTTAAGAGACGCTTCAGGAGAGAGTACAATTAGATGAATGAGTTCATTTGCCATCTTTACCATCTTTGCACTCACTTTTTAAACTTTTTCACTTCAATAAAAATGCAGTTGTTAAAGTAATCAATAACAGTGTTATTAAACTCAAGGATATTTTAGTTCTCATCTTATTGGACCTCTTGCAGCTTCAACTTATTTATTGCCACTTTGAAATACTCTTTTCTCTTGGATTCTGAGATACCTGTTTGCTTTCTGCCTGATTTCTAAAGTTGGAGTTCCTCCAGACTTGGGCTCTCTAGGTGACTTTTTCCATTCTCACGGCATTACATACTATATCTCTACCTTGACCTCTTTTCTGAACTGTAGACTCATATGCTCACTAGACATATTTACTTGGCTATTTCACATACATATGATAACATGTTTAAAACAACCATAGCTAAATCCTGCTCTATATTTTCTCCCTGCTTCATAAATGACATACATTTCCATACACTCAGCTGCTTAGGTGAGAAACTTCAGAATCATTGCTGACACTGCTCTCCCATCAACCACCATATCCAAACCATTATCCAAGTTTGTCAATGTTACCTCTAGAATGTTTCTCAATCAGTAAGTACATTTTTCTCAAGCCACTTTAGTCCAAGCCATAATAATCTCTTGTCTGGATCTCTGCAATAGTTGTTTCCATTTTTGCACCCTCCAATCCATTCTCCATTTAAGAGCCAGAGTAATCTTTTTAAAAGGTAAATCCTAACATGTCACACTCTGCTTAAAAGCCTTCACTGGCTTCCCACTGTATTTAGAATTAAAAACTACACTCATTTAATACGGTCCATTTAATACAGGACCTACCTGATCTGGTTCCCCTGCCTCTTTCCCTCTTGTTTACTACGTTGCAGCCAAACTGTTTATTCTCTAACGCAATAAAAACGAATTCAACAAAAATTTAATGAGTGTCTACTCTGCGCCAATCATTGTTCTAGGTGCTGGGAATTCAGCTTATATTTCAGTGGAGAAAGACAAGATGTTACACAAGTAAATACAAAACAAGGAAATATACAAAAAAAATAATCTCAGCTGTTGAGGGCTTTTATAGTTGGGGAGGGAACAGGGGAGAAGGAAGGTTTAGTTAGTCAGAGGTCTCTTTTGAGATGAGACATGAATAACAAGAAACCTGCCAAGAGAAGATTTGGGAAAAGTCAATCCACATAAAGCAGTATTTTTCAAACTGCAGACCCTGCTCTGTTTGTGGACGCATGAAATCAATTTAAGTGGGGTGGAACCACAATTGAAAAAATACTATAAGACATCACATGAAATAAAACTTTTGTTTCAGTTATACATATGTATTTATACATATGTGCACATGTACATACATACATAGGTATGATGCACACCTACACGAGTCACAGTGTTAACTGTATTTCTTACTCTAGTGACCTCAAAATAATCTGTGAAGGCCTGAAGGGCAGGAAAGAGCTTTGTGAGTTATAGGGGAAAGGTGGCCAGCATGGCTGAAGTGAGCACGGGGGAGGAGTGGTAGGAAATGTATGTAATTTTCCTACATGTAACCTCCAACCAGCACCTTCAATCTGGACTGCCACCTCTGTTCTCACCATGGTTCACCACTAAGAGACACCACGGGAGAATGGTCTCTCTGCGTTAATGTCACTTCGTAAACGGTCACTAAGACAAGTCAGCAGTTACACTAATGTCACTGTGAAATTCTCTAAGCAAAGAATGTATTTTATAGTGAGAATGTACTTAAATAATTAAAAAATGAAAAATAAACCAAGTTCATAAACCCCGGGGGAGCCATTTTCTGGTTCCTTTCAGGTTCTCCTTATAATGAAAAACTTCCAGGTTAGTTGATAGTATTTAACTTTGCAAATCTCTTGGATATAAATCTAATAGGAAGTAGCATAGAGACCACCCAAGTCAAAGGTAGAGGAAAAAAAGTCAAGAGACTGGGACTCTTCCATTAACCACCCTATTTCCTCCCAACTTCTTGGACCTCTCTCAGGCCCTCAGATTCCCTATGAAAAAGAGGGGGAGCCTGCAGGTGTTCAGTAAGGTCCTTTCATACCGTAAAATTTTATGGTTCCAAGTAACTTTAGAATTTTTTACTATTTTAAACGTTGCAAGAATTAATCTGGTGTTTTATCACAGTTCTTTTTGAAGAAAAGAGGAAGTTACATGATGAAGGTAAACAATAAATTTATGTTGAACTTAGATTGATCTGCACTTTGGAACTGTGTGGACTTTTTACATCACAAGAGATGAGTATCTTGATAAAGAGCAAGCTTCCTGAAAAGAAAGTTTAAACCTCAAATCCCGTGTACCTAAAGCTGGACAAAATGGAAATGGCAAGTGAGTTGGCAACACAACTCACCTACAAGTTCTCCAATCATGAAAAGCAAGTACAGAACGGCAGCAATGGTCAATCTGGTTTTCACCTTTCTCTGCTTCAGCAACTCTCGCCGTTTGCTGCAGTTGTCACAGGGGTCCACCTTCAGACTCAGCTGACTGTTGGTCAAAGGTAAGTCCTGGTCCAGCAAGGAATCGTCGTCGGCCTGGAGGGCCGGGTGCGCCCCGTTAACAGGCCTTTCCGGGGTTTCGGAACCATCGTCGGCCACCACAACTCGAAGTTTGTTAAACCGAGAAAGCCCTTCGTCCCCCGCCTCGTCCGAGAAGTCAAAGGCGCTGGTGTCATTTAAAAACAGCGGCGCATCGTCCTTCCTCAGCAGAGATTTGAGGCGCTTCCACGCGCCGGATCCGGCCATGGCAGAGGCTGCGCGCCGCGCGCGGAACGGCTCGCTGCAGGGACGGCCGGCGGCCCCTACTTCACCGGCGCGCCCGTTCCCGATGGCGCCGCCGCGCGTCCCTCCCCATCATGTGGGAAACGAAACACATTAGATATTAAAGGCGTCCCATCACAGCCCACAAGTTCCGAAGCCCGGGCGGCGGGGGGCGCAGAGCCAGCGCGGAGGCGCCGCGGCTCCGCGAGGGGGCGGCGCGTCTATGTGGGGCGCCGCCGCGGGGCCGCCGCTCATCTCCCCGCCCCCGCTCGGCTCGGCCCGGAGCCGCGGGGGAGCGGGGCCGATCTCGCCTGCAGCGCCCGCAGCTCCAGGCCGGCTCCGCGGGTCTGACAGGTCCACGACCGGGCGCCCGCGGCCACCACCTCTCCCCGCCCTTCACGAGCCCGCGCGCGTGCGTCGGAGCAGCCGCGGGCGAGGCGCAAGAGGGAGGGGTCGGCGCGGGGACACGCAGGCCGGCGCGCAGGGCTGCGGCGACCGCTAGGGGCGGGAAGGGGCGCGCGCTGCGTCCCCAGGCCCCTCGCCCGGGTCCTGTCTGCCCGACTCCGCGCGCCCGCCTTTGCGCGAAGGATACGCACGGGCGAAGCCCCAGTCCCGCGCGGCCCTTCCACTTCCCCTCGTTGTGAGACAGATGATGGAGCCCGGGGGTCAGTGGGTCGAGCCGAACGGTCCCGCAAGAGCTGGGAATTCGCTCTACGGAACGAGGGCCTCGGAAAAATCGAGGGTCGGATCTTGGTCGGGGATACTCAGCAGGAAAGCAATTTAGCTCTTTTTGTAAGTGGGAAGTCAAGCAGCGTTTCTCTCCCGAGTTGCTGCCTCTCTGGCAAGTTGGCCAAGGTCAACTTGGAGAGAGCAAGGTTTATATGATCGTCAGCTGCTCTGTGCCTAATACATAGTTATTATTTTTTAAAATGAAATATGCGTTGTTCTCTTTGTGCTCACTCCACCTTCCTTTTGCCTCCAAGTAGTCACAATATGGACTAAACCCAACCAGAGAAAAATTTAGTAGAAATATCTGTTCTGGTCCTTAGTTCTGTTTAACAAGAAGTTAAAATTCATTAAGTTCTGAGAAGAAGCTTCAAATTTAGATCTAAATTTTAATGGAATGGCAATCCCTCCGTTCCTTCCACCACCACCACCACCACCACCACCACCACGGTGATTCCTTGGATGGATTTTAGGAATTTGGGAGGTCTTAAACATATGAGCAAAATTTTGTGAACATATGTATTTTCTTCAGTAAGTCCCTTAGGCTTCATCATATTCTCAAATGGGGTTAAATCTCAAATAAGATTTAATACAGCAATAATAATAATAATAAAACACTGCCAGGAGAAATGATCATTTAGATCAACCCCTAGCTTCTACTTGGGGTTGAATTATAGTGCAAACTCCTATTTATCCAGTGTTTATAAATGTTTTATTTTTGTTTGTTACTTTTTCCCCCATGGGTTTTTAGAAAGAGTTGAAGGGAGAGGGAGAGAGAGAAACATCGATATGAGGAAGACACATCAATTATATGCCCTTGACTGGAATTGAACCCAGGATCCTTCAGTCTATAGGCCAACACTATATCCACTGAGTCAAACCGGCAAGGCTATAAATGTTGTATTTTTTTCTCAATTTTTTTTTATTGATTAAGGTATTACATGTGTCTATATCTCCCCATTGTCCCCCCACCCCACTCCCATACATGCCCTCACCCCCCAGTATAAATGTTGTATTTTAACAGTAGTCTACATGGATCACCAAATTTCAAGTTACAAAAAATACAACAAAAAGTTATATGAAACATCATTTTCCTGTGAAGATTCAGATGACACTTTCGAATTTTGCGTCTCAGGTGCAAGAGTACCAACCACTTTTGAATTCCAGAATAGTCCCTCACTTTTGAAGGCCCACAGTATTCTTATAGCGCTGTAGCAATGCGAGTCAGGTTAGGAAACCTGGGTCAGAGATCCCATGGTTCCCAAGACTCAGAATATTCAGTACTCATGACACTTAGGTCATTATCAGCAGAAGGTAGAGAGCTTACTGAAGGTTGCTTTCCTAACTCCAAATGTCTTAATCCACCCATTTGGGAGTAGGTTATTTGTTATTTTTAATGTGTTTATTGTACTGCCTGAAATTCTAATGATACAAATGAAGAAGCAAATATTCCAGGAGTGTGATAGCTCTCCAGTATAAATTCTTCAAATGAGATTCCTTATAAAGAAAGGGGAGAGATGTTTTCTAGAAAAGTTGAGGAGAGAGTTTTTTTTTTTTTTTTTTTTTCAGCATTTACAGTAAACTCTGTTGGGAAGTTCTGCATTCCAATTTATTTTAACTATTTTGTATAACTGGGTACCTAAAGAGAGAGATGGGAGGGCAGCCAAAAACTCCTTGGTGATTTTAGGATAGGTTCAAAAATTCTGTGATATGCTCCCCCTCAAGAGGTGAAGCTTACTTACATCCCCCTCCCATTGAGTGTGGACTGCTCTTAATGAATAGCTTATGGGTCATAATGAGCAGACTCTGGCAGGAGTGACAGTGTGTGACTTAGAAGACTAGGTCACAAAAGGCATTGCAACTACCTACTTGTTCTCACTCTAAGATCACTTGGACTGGGGGAAGTTAGAGCTATCATGTCATGAAGACTCAGGCTTCCTGCCAACCGCCATGTGAATGAGCAATGTTGGAAGCAGATCCCCCTAGTTAAGCCTTCAGATGGCTGCAGTCTGGATGATGTTGATTGAAACCTCACCCTGAGCAGATCCTGAGCAGAACTACCCAGGTAAGCCACTCCCAGATGACCCACAGAGGCTGTGAGATAATAGATATGTATTGTTTTAATATGGTGAGCATTGGGGTAATTTGTTACAGAGAAGCAGATAACTAATAGACTCTATGTCAACTTTCCCTTGTACCAGAAAAGATACTTTTCTTATTCTTTAATCACATGGACTCTTGTCCCAAGGCCTACCTTTGGGTTAGGGGCATGATTTTTTTATCATTGAACTTTAAAATGTGCTAAATAAATAGACTTCTGTGAATAGGTTTTGGAAAGTAACCACTATTTTCAATCTTATTTCTATGTATTCAGAGCTTATAACAATAGACAAATGTACTTTTGAAATATAACTTCATAATCTGGGTACTGCCTGCAGTTCCGCTAGCTATTACTCAGGACACCATTTGTTTCCAAGAGTGACTTCATATTTCTTCCTAGTATGAAGGATTTTTCCCATGGGAAAATGAAGAAGGTTGCCAGCCATTTAGCCCATCTCTTAACCAGGTAACCCATAATACAGAGATTATTTGGGTAATAACAGAGGCTTGTCAGTTAAATTGCAAGACACATACCTTGGGGCAATTAACTGCAATGAATGCAAAATATCCTATGTGAAAACCTGTTTTCTGGTCCAGATATCTTTTGGAACAAATGGCAATGCTACAAATTATACTACAGTTAACATTTACTTAAGGCTTGTTTATGTGCCAGGCATTATGCAGGTGCCCTGAGTTGTATTAGCTCATTTAATCCTTTCAACCTCAATATGAAGAAGGAAGTGATTCAAAGCATGGGTCTTGGAAACAGACCGCTTGTGTTTGAATCCTAGCTTCATCATTTACAGTTATATAATCTCTGGCAGACTGTTTAACCTCTTTGTGCTTCAATTTTCTTAGCTATTAAATGATAATAATAGCACCTACTTCACAGGGCCATGGTTAGGGTTAAATAAGATAATGTATATAAAACTTAGCATGTAAGCAGTCTGGGCTCAATCAATGCCAGCTATTACTATTTTTTTTTTTTAAGTAGATGAAGACACAGAGTCCTAGGGAGGTTAAGGAACTTGGCCAGTGTTGTGCAGCTAGCAAATAGCAGAAACTCAGACCAGATCAGTTTGGTTTCAGAACTCCGGCTCTTAAATGAACCATTACTCTATAACTTCCATACTGATCTCCACAGTGGCTGCACCAATCTGCATTCCCACCAACAGTGCACAAAGGTTCCCTTTTTTCCACATCCTCGCCAACACTTGTATGTTGATTTTTGATGATAGCCATTCTGACAGTTGTGAGGTGATATCTTATGTGGTTTTAATGTGCACTTCTCCAATGATTAGTGATGTTGAGCATCTCTTCATGTCTATTAGACATCTGTGTGTCCTCTTTGGAGAAGTGTCTATTCAGGTCCTTTGCCCATTTTTTTAAAACTTTGATTTGATGGTGAAGAATCTTAAGGTGTTCTTTTGTCTGTTTGTTTTAGTAATTTTTATTGGTATTTAGAGAGAGAGGAAGGACGAGGGAAAGAGAAACATGGATGTGAAAGCCTAACATTGATCAGTGGCCTCCTGCATGCTCCCCACTGGGGATTGAGCTGAAATCTAGCCATGTGCCCTGACCAGGAATTGAACCAGCAACCTTTCACTTAGTCAACTGAGCCACATGGGCCAACTGCCCATTTTTTAAATTAGATTGTTGGCTTTTTTTGTGTTGAGTTGTATGAGTTTTTTATAAATTTTGGATATGAACCTCTTATAGGAAGTATCATTGGCTAATATTTTCTTGCATTCAGTAGGTTGTCTTTTCATTTTGTTGATGGTTTCCTTTGATGTGTAAAAACTTTTTAGTTTGATGTAGTTCCATTTGTTTATTTTTTCTTTTGTTTCCCTTGCCCAAGGAGATCAGAAAAAAAGAATATTGCTAAGAGAGATGTCAGAGGTTTTACTATCTTTGCTTTCTTCTAGGAGCTTTATGGTTTTAAGCCTTACAATGAAATCTTTAATGCATTTTGAGTTTATTCTTGCATATGGTGTAAGAAAGTGGTCTAGTTTCACATTTATCTGCCCAGTTTTCCCAATACCATTTATTAACTAGACTGTCTTTACCCCACTGTATGTTCTTTGCCTTCAGCGATTCCATTTCTAGGTGTACATTGGAAGAAACCCAAAACACTAATTTGAAAGAATATGTGCATCCTTATGTTCATTGCAGTGTTATTTACAACAGCTAATATCTGGAAGCAACTCAAGTGACCATAAATAGATGAGTGGATAAAAAGCTGTGGTACATATACAGTATATACAATGGAATATTACTCTGTCAAAAGAGAAAAAGAATGAAATCTTACCATTTGCAATAGCATGGGTGGTCCTAGAGAGTATTATGCCAAGTGAAATACGTCAGTCAGAGAAAGACAAATACTATATGATTTCACTTATATGTGGAATCTAAAGAACAGAATAAATGAACAAACAAGATTGAAACAAACTTATAGATAAAGAGAACAGACTAATGGTTGCCAGCGGGGAGAGGGGTTAATTCTAGGTAAATTCTAGAGCCATGGCACCCATCATGCCCCATGTCTAGAGGAGCCTATTTGAAATATCCAGGGGGGGAACACTTTGTAAAGTGTATGATTGCCTAACCACTATGTAGTCCACCTGAGAGTAATACAAAATAATATTGAAAAGTATAGTTGAAAAACAAACAAACACACACACAAACAAAGAAAGCAAATGTTTCTATGAATTTCTCTAGTCATATCTATCTAAAAGGAGAGGGAATAGGAGGTCCCAGGTGGGACGGATTTAAGAACTGAGCACACTAGCCCTGGAGTCTGGAGATGGTAGCTGGGCTGGGGGAACTTGAAGATGAAGGTAGAAGGCCGACTTTGGAAGTGCTTGGGAATGCTTCATCATAGACAAGAACACCACATGAGAATGTGGAGAACTAGTTTCAGCTGCTAATTTTGCCATCCAGTCACTGTGATTGCTAGCAGCATACTAATGCTGAGCTCATTTTCTTAACTGTAAGAAGTAGAAATAATATTTGCCCTCCCTATTTCAGAGGGACACTAGACGAATGAGATTTTGTATGCGAAAGCATTTCCCTTACTTTACTAGAGAGAGTCATTAAAGACCATGCCATCTCAACCAAACTGCAAAGCAAGAGTGTGAGCAAAGGCTGGTCTTCAAGAATCCATTTGTATCATCCCTTTTCAGGATTGCTAAACTCCAGTCCTTGGTTTATTAAGGACATGTTCTGACTTATTTAGATTTCTAGATCACCGCTATACCCATTATTGTTATGATTACTTCATTTCTATCATACGCTGTTTTTTGTATCCATAGTAGCTAGCATCATACTTATAGCAGGAGCCCTGTAAATGCGCATGAATTAATATATGGAAATATTTTAATCATAGAGAGTTAATCCATAATTTTAAATTTCCCTCTAACAAACATTCTGTTTCTTTAAGCTTGTATGTAAGGTCATTTCTAAGAAATTCTTAGTGATGAGATCATTCTGTCTCATAATGATTGGAGATTATTAATACACTAATAGTCAGTTTATATTTATACTAGACTTATCTTAAAGAACATTGTGACATGGATGAATTAAGCCAGGACAGAGAAGCAACCGCAAACAAAGTGACTCTTTTTGTGGGTCTAACAACTTGTGGTTTTACACAATGAAGGCCATTGTGTCAGAATTCCCTCCCGGGGTTATTATGAGGATTCGTTTCATTAAAATCTGCAGTGTTTTGAGTTTTTCTCAGAATTCTTTCATAAATAAAGATGGCAATAATTTTTTTTAAGTATCATTATATTGGTCCTCCCAGAACCAAATGCAACAAGTTCACCTGCTATTTTAACTCCCTATTTTCCCTGAAGCAAAAATCCCAAAACTAGGCCAACCTAAATTACCTTTAATTGTTTGAAACCTACCACCAGAGCACACATGCCTGACTAATGTTTAGTCCCCTAAATCACAAAGATCTTGGTGTATGATTTACATGGCACAATAATGTCTCATAATCACTGTGCCCCATGGTAGTTAAATGTAAATTACTGTAATTATTACAGTTGTTTTTTAGTGACCAACAAAGTTTTACTCTCCTCTTTGTTATTTATGTTTTAATAATTCATAGTCTGCTCACTTGCAAATAGGGTTTAAGGAAGCTTTCCCTTTAGTAGTTCTTCATTGTCTCCAAACATTGATACCAGCTACGTTTAATCCTCATTGTATGCACAGAAACATCACCAGATAAAAGAGGAGAGGCTTTGATCCAGCTCTTTACCAGCTGAGTTTCCTTAGCAACTCCTCCTCCTCAGTCTCTGATTTCTTCAGAGCCTAACCCTGAACCCAGTTGCCCACCGAGGCCATGCTATCCCCCTCCCTGATGCAGAAGGAACTGCTTTCAATATTCTGAGTGATGGGCATGAGGCAGCAGAAACTCTGGAGCAGACCCAGGTGAAGTCTGGGGAACAGTAGGATAAGAGGCCCATTGTAAATGAGGAAACTGCCTGGCAGGTGACCAACTGCCCTGGTTTACTTGGGACAGAGGGGTGTCCAGGCCTTGGGACTTTCAATTTACTAGGATGAGTTCACTTCTCAGGAAAGAGAGACTCTAGAACCCTGGTAAGGGCTGAATATTGCTGAGCTGGGAGAGAATCTTTCCTGGGAAAGATACCTTGTTCCGATTGGGTCCTGCAGCAAACTGGGCTGGGTGACCTCAGGGAATTCTCTGGATGTGACTTCTATTACATTGGAATGAAAGAGGTCAGAGCAGTCAAAAAGGAATGCCAGTCACACCCAGGTAGGGCCCTGCAGGCCACCACCATGTTAGAGTCACCAAGGTCCCAGGTAAGTTCTGTAGCTTTGCAGGTACAGAAACTACACCGGAGGATCAGGCTGGGGAAATCAATGTATGCCTAATTGCCCCAGAGACTGAGTAAATTACTTTGTGGCTGATCCTATATAATAAAGAGGTAATATGCATATTGACCACCACACCCTTGGACAAGATGGCCGTCCCCATGTGGTCACAAGATGGCCGCCACAAGATGGCCGGCAGGGCAGGGCAGTTGTGGGTGACCAGGCCTTCAGGGCAGGGCAATTAGGGGTGACCAGGATGGCAAGGGAGGGCAATTGGGGGCGACCAGGCCAGCAGGGGAGGGCAATTAGGGGTGACCAGGCCTGCAGGGGAGGGCAGTTGGGGGCGACCAGGCCTTCAGGGGAGGGCAGTTGGGGGTGACCAGGCCTTTGGGGAGGGTGGTTGGGGGTGACCAGGCCTGTAGGGGAGGGCAGTTAGGGGTAACCAGGCCAGCAGGGGAAGGCAGTTGGTGGGAACCACGCCTGCAGGGGAGGGCAGTTGGGGGCGACCGGGCCAGCAGGGGAGCAGTTAGGTGTCGATCAGGCTGGCAGGAGAGTGGTTAGGGGGTGATCAGGCTGGCAGGCAGGCGAGTGGTTGGGAGCCAGCAGTCCTGGATTGTGAGAGGGATGTCCGACTTCCAGGATGGGGCCTAAACCAGCAGTTGGATATTCACCAAGGGGTCCCAGATTGGAGAGAGTGCGGGCTGGGCTGAGGGACATCCCCCCTCCCCCGTGCACAAATTTTATGCACCAGGCCTCTAATATGTTAATAATCCTGTGGGATATACCTTTCCTGTTGCCCTGGATGCCCTCTTGACAGGACCAGTGATAGGAGAGACCAAGTTATCTTAGAATTAGCGCAAAGATGACTGAGAGTTTTAAATGACATTGTTCCAGGCTTCCTGGCCTTTTGTGCTTCTATTTCTCTGCTGAGGTGCTCGTTATCCTCGGCGTCTGGCTCACTCCCATCCAGCCTTCAAACCCTGTGGATTCTGCCCAACTTTCTCCCTCCTTTCTGCTTCCTCCTCCTTCTCCCTCCTTCCCTTTTTCTTCCCTCTCTTCCCCTCTTGTATCCCTCCCCTGACTCCTTGTTTCTTCAACAAATATTATTTGAAAGCTTTTCATATTCAGTCATGACACTAGACACTGGAGCTATAGTGCTGAATAAAACAGTGTAGATCAAACACGTCAAACTCAAAAGCTAACACTGACCAAATAAATGAGGCAGGTGGCCTGCAGGCTGCAAGTTTGACATGCTTGGTCTAAATGATATCCTCAGTAGTCCTGTGTACACATCCCAATTCTAAATCTTTATTACTAATTTTCCCTGAATTATGTGCAGACTGTTGATATCTATACCTATATGTAGTTTTTAAGTGAAAGCGCAAAATAATATAGCCTTTTTTCTCAGTTATATTTTAGTCTAGTCTTCCTGAAATCATTCCCTTAGGCCCCATCAGGTGAAGTCTGCAGATAACCAACTTCAACCATTGCGTAGTGATTTTTATAGTCTAGGGCAGGAAATTCACTTAATATTACTCTTGCTGCCTTTAGTTGTGCTGAGTTCTGAGTTGTGATCTCATAGCTTAGAGCTCTGTCTTCATTTTATAAATGGTTTGGATATTTTTATCCCAAAGTACATTACTTAGCACTTGTTCCCACTAAAGCTTATCTGTCAGTTGTCTGACTACATGGTCAGATTTATTGGCTTTTTGGACTAGCCCAGCAAACTTTTTGCATAAAGAGCCAGTAATAATGTCCGTTTTACAGCAATACCCTGGTGTCAGTCAGCTTTTCAACTCTGCTTTTGTGTTGTGAAAGCAGCCATAGGTGATAGTAACTAATGAGTATGGCTGTATTCCATAAAACTTTATTTATGGACCCTGAAATGTGAATTTCATATACTTTTCATGTGTCACAAATATTAGTGTCCTTTAGATTCCCCCCCCCCCCCCCAACCATTAAAAATGTAAAAACCACCCTTGTGGGCTGCCCAGAAACAGGTATAGGCTGGATTTGGCCTGAGGCCTATAGTTCGCTGACCCTGATCTAGGCCCATCATTAGGCCCATCGTTAGTGGGATGTGTTGTTCAGATTTTACTGCATTCTCTCTCCTCCAGATCATGAACACAGATCTTAGTGAGTCTCCTCCCACATGGATGCTTGAGGCTCTTGACTGGCTTCCATGAATCCCTCCTTCCCAACATACTATTAAAGCAGCTACAGTTAGACCAACTGCTCTCATAAAGGTGGGGTGTAGCTAGGTCCCATAATCCACCAGAGGGCTCTGCTTGTAACTGTCCAGACCTCTCATTGGCTTCTGTTAAAACACCTTGGAGTTTTCAGAACAGAAATCTGACTGTGTCTTCAAACACCGCCCCCCCCCCCGCCCCCGCCACACACACACACACACACACACACACACACACACACACACACACGCCTGAGCTGTAGCCACTCTGAACTTGCATTGTTTGGGGACCACAACCATTGTACATGCAGTTGCCTCATTTGAAATGCTTTTCTTCACCATTCCTTTACCTAGTTAATTCTAGGTAAATTCTAGAGCCACTCCCCCAGGGCACCCATCATGCCCCACGTCTATAGGAGTCTGTTTGTTGCATGCACGCATGTCTCACTTGTAATTTTATCTTCATTGGTGGCATTATTTAATGGTTGCTTCTAACTCCCTTGTTAGACTCTACGTTCCATGAGAGTAGGGGACTCTATCTTTGTGGACCACTGTGTCTCCTGCACCTGGCCCCATGCCTGGCACATAGTAGATGCTCAATAGACATTTGTTGAACGGAGAAATTGGAGCCACTAGACCTCAGCCTATTGGCTGGGGCATTACTGTCTATGAATGCCTCCTCCCCTTACTAGCAGAGCCAGTTTGGATGAATTACATGATCTCTTTCTTTGATCCTCAGTTTCTTTCTCTGTAGATTGGGGTAATAACTACTATAATTGGCCGTGATGACTTAAATGAGATAATGTACCTGGCACATGGCTTACCCCAGTTACTGTTAGATTAATGTTAATTCCCTTTTCCCCTTCTTCTCAATGACATCAACTCCATCTCCCAGTAACCTGGCTCACAGAAATAAATATAGAGCAGAATATTGTGGGTATGTAAGAAAATGTTGATATGTTTTGGAGATCCACAGTGAATGAAGTAAGTGGGGATGAAGTGACTTGGGATTAGCACTTGATTTAAAATATTTTAGTTTTCAATGAGGTAAAATCTTTAGTGTGGGAGAATCTTGATAATGATTGAATCTGATTAATGGGTATTCTATACTATTGAATATATATATATATATATATATATATATATATATATATATGTGCATGCTGGAGGCCTGGTGCATGGATTCATGCACCGGTGGGGTCCCTTGGCCTGGCCTGTGGGGATCAGGCTGAAACCAGCTCTTAGACATTCCCCGAGGGTTCCGGGTTTCGAGAGGGCAGTTCTTGGGTGACGCACCCTGGAATTGGGCTCTCTCCTCTCTGGTTCCAGGTGCGTCACCTGAGAACCACAGCTGCCAAGTCACTGCAGCTCGGCAGCTCCTGCATTGAGCGTCTGCCCCTAGTGGTCAGTGTGTGTCATAGCTACCAGTCAGAGCGTCTGCCCCCGGTGGTTATTGCGCATAATAGCTACTGGTCAGACGGTCAGATGGTTGGATGGTCACTTAAGCTTTTATATAGAGAGATACTATTTTCTCTATATCTATGTGTTTGAAATGTTTTGTAATATAAAAATTTAAATATAAAGAAAATGACAATGATTTGTAGAAAGAAATAAAATAGGTAGTAGCCTGGATATTCAAGTTACCTTAACCAGGAATTCAACATGGAAAGCTAATTTGATTTAAGACTGCTGGTAATCCTAGCAAGGGGAGTTAGCTATAGGCTCCAGGCTTAATGGCTACAAGCTCTGGGGTCATTTCCACCAAGAAGATCCACTTGTTGTGGGACTTGGCAGTGCTCCCATTCCTCAGACATGTTTGGAAAGACATTGGCTTTTTCTGAGCTGCCCTTGCCTGGATAGAAGCTCAATATTCTGGCTCTTCATCCAGTGCTCTTGTAGGACTTTATCTGTGTTTAAATCCAGAGCATCACCTCACTGCTATATTGCTGTGATTATTATTTTTTTTTGTAACATACTGATATGTTACACAAAAGATTATTGTTCTATTAACAATACAAAATGACTGAACCATCCATTTCTGTTTCTACATCTTTCTCCAAACAATTGATTTGATTTCAGCTTACTAAATTACAACTCCAATAATGTCCCACCTTCATAAAAATACTCCCAGAACATCTTTGAGCACCCCCAAAACTCTTCATTTACTCACAGCTTCTTGCTTTTACCCCAACAGATAACTGATTCATTTCTTTACATTTAACTTTTGCTGGAATCACTCTCAGAGGATGGCTTATTCTCTCATTAAAAATCTCAAGGGGGGAAAAAAGAGGAAAAAACCCCCAGAAAAACAAAACAAAACACTTGTTCCCTCGCCACCCAGCCATGTTGCAGATGGAACTGTCCATTATCCAGCACGTAGCACAGTTAAAGTCCAAACAGCCCAAGACCTCCAGAACAAGCCTTTCGTCTGACAAAATCAGAACCAACTATCCTCATGTGTCTACTGATGAGTTAGTGCAGGAGGGGTCATTTTTTAGAGAATGAAAGCTTGCTTCAAGAGAGTAGAATGAGTGCTCCGGAGGCTTCTGGGTCTGAGCTCTCCATGTGACTCACATACTCCTGGACTGTAGTAGTAGTTCCCCAGGGCAACGACACAATCCTGGCTGTAGCCCGGAACTACTCTCTCCCCTTCTGCTCTTCTGTCCCAGGACCAGTTCCAGGGACTGTCTCAAAGACTGAGTCATCTGGTGCCTATGCTCAGGGGCTTCTCCCACCACACTTTCTGTTCCCCAAGTCAGGCACTTAAATCCTTCTCCCAGCAGGGGTAGCGGGTGACAGTGAGAGGGATGTGACAGTTGTCGCTATTGCTGCCACCAATGGCAACAGGCATCTGTTTCTCCCGCTTCCAGTTTCTGATTTTGCTTTAGGACCTCTGAACTGTTGCTTCAGCTATGGCACCACATTCTATCAGATCTCTTAGGGCAGTGGTGGGCAAACTCATTAGTCAACAGAGCGACAAACCGCGGCTCGCGAGCCACAGCTGCAGTTTACCAACCACTGTCTTAGGGGTTGAAACCTGAGAAGCAGCAGGGTACCGTGAGAATTCCTGATTTTGAGGTTTGATCTGCTTGTCCAACTCTGTTTGGCCAGCGGCAGTTTCAGGAATGACAGAGACCGCTAAAGGGAAAGGCACTAATAATAACTCTGTGGTTTACTAAATGTGCTCAAAGGCATAATTTAATTGGATCCTCTTACAGATCTGTGAGATAGTTATTATTCCTATTTGAAGAGATAAAAAACTAGGGCACTGTGAGGTTAAGTAATGTGTTTACAGTCACAAAGTTAATTGGCAGCAGGACCATAACAACTGAAGGTATTCCGTTTCCTAGAGGAGTTTATCTGTATCTAAATCCAAGAATTTACTAAACTATATTTCTTTTAAAAATGTTCTTATCCTCACCTGAGGATATGTTTATTGATTTGAGAGAGAGAGAAATTGGGGACCGAGAGAGAGAGAGAAAGAAACATCAATGTGTGTGGGAGTGGTGGGGTTGGTGGGAATGGATGGTGGAAGATTTTTGTTTTTCATTTTAGACACTTCTGTGCACTCTAAATTTTTAAAACATGTGCAAGTATCACTTCTATCAATTAAAAAGTTTTAAAATATGAAAAAGAAATACAAAAATATTCATTCATGAGTGATTGCTTAGTCATATGTAATACTATGCAGGCAATAGAAAAAATAAGGTCCATCTATACAAATTTTAAGAAAAACAAATTGCAGAAATGATATGATATGGTTAGGATAATACCATTTATTTCAAGTGTGTGAGTGTGTGTGTGTGTGTGTGTGTGTGTGTGTGTGTGTGTAGGTAGGCAGGTAGTTAGGTCAGTATGTGTGTACACCACATATCAAAGTGAAGAGGAGACAGACTTTTATCTTTTACTAGAGGCCCAGTGCACGAATTCATGCATGGGTGGGGTCCAGCTGGCCCACCCTGATGGCGGCCCATAGGGCCGGGCCAGCAGGGGGAGGGACTGCGGGCGGTTGGCTGGCTGGCCCTGCCCCAGATCAGTGTGTTGGGGGATGATTGGGGGCCGGGCCAGCTGGGGTGGTGGGCCTGATTGGGGCCCAGATCAGGCTGGTTGGCTGCCGCAGTGCACATCATAGCTACTGGTTGTTCTGGTTGTTCCGCTGTTCTGGTTGCTGAGCTTTTATATATATACTAGAGGCCTGGTGCATAAAATTCATGCACAGAGGGGGGTGTTCCTCAGCCCAGCCTGAACTCTCTCACAATCCAGAACCCCTCAGGGGATGTCTGACTGCTCTGTGGGATCAGACCTAAACCGGCAGTTGGACATCCCTCTCACAATCTGGGACCACTGGCTCCTAACAGCTCGTCTGCCTGCCTGCCTGATCACCCTAACCACTCTGCTGCCTGATCGCCCCTAACTGCTCGCCTGCCTGCCTGATAGGCCCTAACCACTCTGCATGCCTGCCTGATCACCTGCCTGCCTCATTGCTCCTAACTGCCTCTGCCTTGGTCCCCGCTGCCGTGGCTTCATCCGGAATGAAGTCTGTAAGGTCGTTTGGCTGTCCAGTCTAATTAGCATATTATGCTTCTATTATTATAAATTAGAGGCCCAGTGCATGAAATTTGTGCACTCGGGAGGGGGAGTCCCTCAGCTCAGCCTGTGCCCTCTCACAGTCCGGAAGCCCTGCAATTGATAGCTCTGAAGAAGCAGGCCCTGCCCACCCACCTCAGCACCGCTGGCCGGGCCGCTTGGGCCTCCCCCCAGCTGGGGCTCCACAATTGATCGCCCCGCAGAGGGGGGCCCCACTCACCTACCACAGGCTGCTGGCATGGGGCAATGGTGGGGCCCCCCTGACCAATCGCATCACAGCCACCTTGGCTGGCCTGGCTCCAGTGCATGTCATAGCATGGTCGTCTGGACGGTTGTTCTGCTGTTCGGCCGTTTGGTCAATTTGCATATTATGCTTTTATTATAGATAGATTATATATTTCCATGCCTCTCTATTCTGTTTGTTTTTTTTCAAGGAGCATGTCTTGAATATGAATGTGTATGGAATATTCTGCCGTTCAAAGCTGAAGTGATTGTAGGTGTTTCCCATTTCTCTTTTTGCCACCCACAGAGGAGCCAAGTTTGACTGTATTGTTTATGTAGGAAAGTCAGGATCTTACACTGACTTGTAGCGAGGAACTACCGGCTTCTCAGCATTTTTACAAAAGGGAAGTTGGTGAATTGAATTGCTCTACTCTCGTGACTTGCTGTCACCACAGAGATGACCAAAAGTTGATTCAAGCTGTTTTTTGAATGTTGTTAGATTTACTTCCTCTGCTTGGTTTTGAGCAAATGTCACCAAGTTGTATGTGGGATTCAAATCCCCAAATCCAGTATCTGATAATTGTAACAAGGTATCCCTCCCATTATTTGGAGTCCTTACTAATCCTGATACTTGTTAGGATCCTTTTAGCAGTTCAGTTATTTTTGTGTTTTATTTTACTGTGGAAAGAACACAACCTGAGATTTACCCGCTTAACAAAAGTTTAAGTGTACAAAAATTTTGTACGGGAGGCCTCTAGAACTTACCTGTTGTTTTTCTTTAAATCTTTATTTTAAAAATATTACATATGTGCCCCTTGTATCCCCATTGACCCCCTTCTAGCCTGCCCTGCCTCCAGCCCCAGGCCTTCACTACCTTATTGTCTGTGTCCATAGGTTATGCATATATGCATACAAGTTCTTTGGTTTATTTTTTTTTTAATGAAAGAAGTTAAATTTATATACACCTTAAGATAAGTTGTGATATTTTAGTAAAAGAATGAATTCTGCAAATTGGAGAGATTTTACTGATATGAAAACTGCCAGTCCATCTAAATTTAGTGTATTCAACCTGGCTGGCTTGGCTCAGTGTGATTGAGTGTCTACCTATGAACCAAAAGATCACGGTTCTATTCCTGGTCAGGACACATGCTGGGGTTGCCGGCTCAATCCCCAGTGTGGGACATGCAGGAGGCAGCCGATCAATGATTCTCATCATCGATGTTTTTATCTCTCTCTCCCTCTTCTTTCCTCTCTGAAACTAGTAAACAATATTTAAAGAATTAATTTAGTGTATTCAATTTACTTAATTGATTTAAGTGGTAATTTTTCTAACAAAATTCAGTTCGAGGATGAGTGATATAATTATGGCCTGGACAAAGATGACAAATGTGGTGTTACTTTGACTAAGAAAGTAGGATATAGTTCCTGGTTATCTTACTGTTCTGGCTTAACAAAGTTCACAGAATATAGGAGGTTCTGCCATGTCCAGTGAGTTAGGCAGATGTGATAGAAGGCACACTGGGTTGACACATACTTTCATCATAAAAGTTTGGTCCTCTTCATCTTCATCAGGAAAAGCACATAGGGAATAGTAAAATTTCACAGAAATCCTTATATGCAGGGTGTTTAGAATCTCTAATCATTACTGAACATTTTTAAATGTCCATTTTATTGTCCTTGTGTCCGTATTTCCAGTCCGTATGCTGTCGTATCTATGCTTCTCATTTTCCCAGGTATTTTAGTTCCAGGCCGGACTCTGTCAACATCACCAGTTGAAATAGCTCCAGGTCTCCTGTGGGTTTTCATTTGACCATAAGTAGCAGGTTGGCCTTTAAATCCCTATCTTTTCATTGCTTGCTTGTAAACCTTTACCAATAGTTTTTTGCTGTGACATTCTTGTACTGCCCTGGGTGACAGTGAGCAGCGTAAAGAAGAATCCTGGCTTTACTGCAGCGTTATCTGTTATATGAAAGATTTTAACTTTCTGTTTTGGAGGCAGATAAAATTCCAACATTAAGTGGGATTGCTGGATCATATGGTAGTTCTGTTTTTAATTTTTTGAGGAATCTCCATACTGTTTTCCACAGCAGCTGTACCATTTTGCATTTCTACCAACACTGTGCAAAAGTTTCAATTTCTTTACAATATTGCAAAAACACTTGTTGGGCTTTGTTATGTTGAGGCAATTTCCTTTTATTCCTGCTTTATTGAGAGTTTTTTTTATTTTATCATGAAAGGTTGTTAAAATTTTGTCTAACGATTTTTCTGTATCCATTGAAATGATCATGTGATTTTTATTCTGTTAATGAGGTGTATCACATTAATTGATTTTCATATGCTGAACCATCCTTGCATCACAAGGATCAATCCCACTTGATCTTTTTAATGTGATCTTTTTAATGTACTGCTGGATTCAGTTGCTAGTATTTTGTTGAGGATTTTGCACCTCTATTCATCAGGGATATTGGCCTATAATTTTGTTTTCGCTTGGTGCCTTGGTTTTCAGGGTAATGCTAGCCTCATAAAATGAGTTTGGAAGTGTCCCCTCTAATTTTTTGGAAGAATTTGAAAAGGACTGATGTTAATTCTTCTTTTTTTAAATGTTTTTATTGATTTTTAAAGAGAGTGGAGAGGAGAGGGAGAGAGAGAACATTGATGGGAGAGAAACATCCACACCGCCCCCCTCCCCACCGGGATCAAACCCCAACCCAATCATGTACTCTGACTGGTATTCAAACCAACGACCTTCCAGTGCACAGGATGATGCTCAACCAATGGAGCCACACTGGTCAGGGCAACATTAATTCTTCTTTAACTGTTTGGTAGAATTTGCCAGTGTAGCCATCTGATCCTGGGATTTTCTTTCTTAGGAGAGTTTTGAGCACTGACCCAATATCCATACTAGTTATAGATCTATTCAGACTTTTTATTTCTTTATGATTTAGTCTTGGTAGGTTTGTATGTTTCTAGGAATTTATTCTAGTTTATGCAGTTTGTTGGTGTCTAAGTGTTCATGGAAGCCTTTTATGATATTTTAAAAAATTTCTATGGCATCAATTATAAAATCTCTTCTTCCATTTCTGATTTTATTTGTGTACTAGAGACTTTGTGCATTCATGCACTGGTGGGGTCCCTCGGCATGGCCTGTGGAGATGGGCTGAAACTGGCAGTCCAATGCTGCCTGCTGCTCCTGCTCATCCCAACACCGCTGCACCTGCCTCCCAGTGGGCTCACTGCTGCCCCGCTGCTGTCTCTGGGCTGCGGCAGCCAGCCGTGAGCCCTGTGTCTGGTGCCCATCGGTCAGCTGAGTGGTGGTGCACTGATGACCATGGGGCAGCTCCTGTGTTGAGCATCTGTCTCCTGGTGGTCATTGTGTGTCATAGTGACTGGTTGACAGGTCGACTGGTTGACCGATTGCTTAGGCTTTTATATATACTAGAGGCCCGGTGCACGAAATCTGTACCTGGGTAGGGTTCCTTGGCCTAGCTGGCAATCAGAGTTGATTGGGGCCTTCCAGCTGCCAGCTGGGGCCTTCCTTTATTCTGTGCCACCCCCTGGTGGTCAGCGCACATCATAGCAAGTGATCGAACTCCTGAGGGGACACTTTGCATATTAGTCTTTTATATATATAGATTCTCTTTTTACCTTACTTAGTCTAACTAAGGGTTTGTCAATTTTATCTTTTTAAATATGTACTCTTAGTTTTGTTGTTTTCTTCTATTGCTTTTCTATTTCTATTTCATTTATTTCTGCTTTAAGTTTTTGTTATTTCCATCCTTTTGCTGACTTTGGGCTGAGTTTGTTCTTTTTCTAGCTTTGAGGTATAAAATTAGGTTGTTTATTTGAGATCTTCCTTCTTTTTTAATATAGGCATTTATTGCCCTCTTAATACTGCTTCAGTACTAAGTATTGAATGTAGAATAAGTATTGGAATGTTGTGTTTCCATTTTTGTTTGTCTTGAGGTACTTTTTAATTTCCTTTTTTATTCATTCTTTGACCAATGGTTTTTAAAAAATATATTTTATTGATTTTTTACAGAGAGGAAGGGAGAAGGAGAGGGAGAGGGATAGAGAGTTAGAAACATCGATGAGAGAGAAACATTGATCAGTTGCCTCCTGCACACTCGCTACTGGGGATGTGCCTGCAACCAAGGTACATGCCCTTGACTGGAATTGAACCTGGGACCCTTCAGTCCACAGGTCGATGCTCTACTCACTGAGCCAAGCTGGTTAGGGCTGACGAATGGTTTTCTAAGAGTGTTGTTGTTTAATTTCCATGTATTTGTGAATTTTCTAGTTTTCTTTTATTATTGATTTCCAGTTTTATTCCATTGTGGTTGTAAAAGATACTTGATATGATTTCAGCCTTCTTAAACTTGTTAAGTCTGGTTTTGTGACCTAACATGTGATCTCTCCTGGGGAAAGAGCTGAGTGTCCTTAGAAAAATGTGTATTCTATTGCTGTTGAATGTTTTGTATGTGTCTGTTAGGTCAATTTGATCTATGGTGTTTTTCAAGTTCTCTGTTTCCTTGTTGATCTTCTATCTGAATGTTCTGTTATTGAAGATTGGGAACTGAAGTCCGTTACTATTACTATATTGCTGTCTATTTCTTCATCAGTTCTGTCAGTTTGCTATTTAGGTGCTCTGATACTGAGTTCATATATATTTATAACTGTTATATCTTCCTGGTGTATTGACATTTCTTCATTATATAATGCTCTTCTTTTTCTCTTATGACAGTTTTTTATTTGAACTCTATTTTGTCTAATGTAAGTATAGCCACCCCAACTTTCCAGGAAGCCTGATGTAACATGAGAAGTCCATCTACCTTGAGACCACCATGCTAGCTAGAGAAGCCATGTGTAGATGCTCTAGTCAACAGTTCCCACTGAGCTTGATCTTGTAGCCAAGATGTTAGACATATGAATGAACCATCTTGGACCTTCCAGAACACTTAATCCACTAGATGAATGCCAAGTATCCTCCATCAAAACCTCATGGAACAGATTTCTCCAGCTGAGTTCTGCTTAAATTCATGACCCATGAAATGGCTTGGAGGTAGTTTGTTATACAGCAATCAGTAACCAGAATAGGAACCATGGACCCCTGCTATCCCTATTCACATTAAGCACAATTATGAACTAATTTTATCTTCCTTTACTCTTTTCTCTCTCTCTTTTTACAATAAACTTTAGATATTAAAATATTGTGATCCTTTGATTATAACAATAAATATACATATATTTTTACCTAGTAGTGATCCATTATACTATATTAGTGGCCCAGTGCACAAAATCTGTGCACCGGGGGTGGGGGTGGGGATGGGAGGGGTGTTCTGCTCAGCCTGGCCTGCACCCTCTCTAATCTGGGACCCCTTGAAGGCTGTCCTACTGCCGGTTTACAGGGATTGGGCCTAAACCGGCAGTCAGACATTCCTCTCACAATCCGGGACTGCTGGCTCCAGCCGCTCACCTGCCTGCCTGCCTGCCTGATTGCCCCTAACCACTCTGCCTGCCAGCCTGCTCACCCCAACTGCCCCTCGCTGCCGGCCTGCTTGCCTCCAAATGCCTCCCCCCGTCAGCCTGCTCACCCCCAACTGTGCCCCTGCTAGCCTGATCACTCCAAACTGCCCCCCACTGTCCTGATCACCTCCAACTGACCCCCACTGATGGCCTGCTCATCCCCAACTGGCCCCCTGCTGGTCTGCTTACCCCCAATGGCCCCTGCCATCCCATCCTGGCCTGATGACCCTCCCCCCCCCCCCCGGCAACCCAAGGTCCCAGCCCCTCCTCTTTTTCTTTTTCTTTTCTTTTCTTTCTTTTTTTTTGGCGCCTCCTTGAGTGGAGGCCAGGGCTGGCTGGAAGCATGTATCTAGGATTTATTTATCTTCTATAATTGAAACTTTGTAGCCTTGAGCAGAGGCCAGGGCGGGCCAGGGCAGGTGGAAAGCTTGGTTTCCTCCATCAAAGGGACAACCCAAGCCTCCTGCTCTCTCCAGCTCAGTAGCCAGCTGCCATCTTGGTTGGGTTAATTTGCATACTCGCTCCTGATTGGCTGGTGGGCGTGGCTTGTGGGCATAGCAGAGTGGTGGTTAATATGAATGTTTCTCTTTTATTAGTGTAGATTATATTCTAGATGTCATTGTAAACTTAACATCCTTCTTTTGTTGGGTTTTGAGAGTTCACTCTCCTCCCTCTCCCTCTTTGGGATGTTTCCACATAGATTGTTCATTCTTGTCAGTATCCTTGTGCCTGTCTTCCTTGGGGCATATAGCTTGCAGTTACGTGAGGCCTTCTGCGGAGTCTAGCCAATAAAACTTTAAAAAGTGATATGTGCCACTTCCAGGTTTGTCCAATAAAAAGTATAAGCAATTTTCACATGCTTTTCCAATCTGTCAGGTAAATGGAGAGAACTCTGAGAACATAGAGTAAGGCACAGACATATAATAGAAGGAGCCTGTGCCCCTAATTGACCATGTAAAGCAGAGCCCCTACAACCTGCTAACCTCCACAGGACTATATGTTGAAGGAGAAATAAACATTTAATTAGTTAAGACTTGGATATTCTAAGGATGGATCTGTTATAGCAGCTAGCATTTTAAATGCCTCTGCTACCATAATGTGCATTTACCTAGCTGATAAAGTAGGACAGTAATTACTACTGACTCTAAGTAATTATTACATTTTTGTTTGTTTCATCTTTAGACAGTTAATTTTAGGAGTTCTGCTAGCATTTTGGAATTTTTAAAAATAGAAAAAAATTGAGAATCCAAGATGGCGGCGTAGGTAAACACCTAAACTGCTGCCTCCCGCAACAATTTCAAAAATACAATTAAAAGAAAAAACGTCTATCACCCAGAACCACGGGAAAGCTGGCTGAGTGGAAGTTCTACAACTAGAAGGAAAGAGAAAAGAGCATTGAGACGTGCACGAGCGCTGAAAAGCTGAGGTACGGAGGCGCGTGATCCGGGCTAGCGGCGGGCGTTGCTTTTTTCAACCCAAAGGGAGACAAGCCCCCTGATTACTCTGAAATACAGTTTCTGGGGAGACGCGGGGGACCCAAACTCCTACGGGGAGAAGCTGGACTGTCTGCCAGTGAGGGTGGCTTGCTTGCAGAGCTGCACGCAGGAATAATTGTTTGCGGCACTGGGGCACAGGACTGCCGACGGGGACTCAGAGCCGGCTAACTAGCAGCCATTGCTGTTTGCCACGCCCTAGCCTAGTGACACCCTGAGACCCCGCCCTGCACAACCTACAAACCCACCCAAGCTCTAAGCCCCGGCTTTTGCATAAGAAAGCCCTGCCCTATCGCAGCTTAACCTAGCAAACTTGCAGCCCGGGTCAGACAGCTCCAAAACCTCCAAACCACAAGCAAAGAGGAGAAAACTGTAGCTCTCACTGTAGCTCCTGCTGGGTGGCCTCAGACAGTAGCTGACCTGCACCCCATTGGAGGTCCAGAAGCCAGTGTACCTAGTGGTCAGTGTGAGACACCAGATTTCAACTCCTCACATCCATAACTGACACATTCAAGAGGCAGACTCAGTGAGCACCAAAGCCCCACTGAAACAAGTCCTGCCCCATAAGTGTGTCTTCAGCGCAGCAGTTCTTCCATTATAGACACAGCGAGTGCTCACAGCTAATTGGCCTGGAGGTCAATTCCCCCCAGTGTACCAACGGCAATTAAGGCTTAACTACACCAAGACTTTGCACTCAGCCCACAAAGGGGTGTACCAAGAGCATCCACCTCATGTAATTGAGGAGGCTGAGCTACTGCCCCCTATAGATCACCTACCACACAAAGCTACTCCATCAACACAGGGAAGCAGCCAAAATGTGGAGACAAAGAAACATGTCACGAATGAAAGAAACGGAGGAAAGCAAACTACTGGATGACATAGAGTTCAGAACCACATTTATAAGGTTACTCAAGAATCTTCTTAAAACCGCTGAGAAACTTGATGAGACCTTCAAGGAGCTTAATGAGAATGCCAAAAAAAATGGAAAAGGATCAGTCAGAAATGAAGCATACACTGTCTGAAATAAAGAATATACAGAAACTCAACTGTAGATCAACGTACCCCAAGAATCAAACCAAAGATCTGAAATATGTGGAAACAAAAAACACCCAACCAGAAAAACAAAAAGAAAAAAGAATCCAAAAATATGAAGATAGTGTAAGGAGCCTCTGGGACAACTTTAAGCGAACCAACATCCGAATTTTTGGGGTGCCAGAAGAAGGGAGAGAGCAAAATATTGAAAACCTATTAGAAGAAATAATGACAGAAAACTTTCCCTACATGGTGAAAGAAATAGACTTACAAGTTCAGGAAGCGCACAGAACCCCATACAAGAGGAATCCAAAGAGGACCACACCAAGACACATCATAATTAAAATGCCAAGGGCAAAAGACAAAGAGAGAATATTAAAAGCAGCAAGACAAAAACAGTTAATTACCTACAAGGGAGTACCCATACGACTGTCAGCTGATTTCTCAACAGAAACTATGCAGGCCAGAAGGGAGTGGCAAGAAATATTCAAAGTGATGAACAGCAAGAACCTACAACCAAGATTACTCTACCCAGCAAAGCTATCATTCAGAGTTGAAGGTCAGATAAAGAGCTTCACAGACAAGAAAAAGCTAAAGGAGTTCATCACCACCAAACCAGGATTACATGAAATGCTGAAGGGTATTCTTTAAGAAGAAGAAGAAGAAGAAAAAGGTAAAGATAAAAATTATGAACAACAAAATGACATCAAATACATACCTACCAACAAGTGAATCTAAAAATCAAGTGAATAAAAAATCTGAAGAACAGAATGGACTGGTGAATATAATAGAATCAGGGACATAGAAACGAAGTGGACTGACGATTCTCAGGGGAAGCAAGTGTGAGGGGTGCGGGAAGAGATTGGACAAAAATCTTACTCCTATGGATGAAGACAGTGGAGGGGGGTAAAAGCATGGGGTGGGGTGGGGTGGGGAATCAGGTGGAGAGGAGCTATGGGGGGAAAAAAAGAGGAACACCTGTAATAATCTGAACAATAAAGATTTATTTTTAAAAAAAAGTTAAAAAAAATAGAAAATATTTAATTTATTTTTATTGATTTCAGAGAGGAAGGAAGAGGGAGAGAGAGATAGAAACATCAATGATGAGAGAGAATCATTGATCAACTACCCCCTGCACACCTCCTAGTGGTGATTGAGCCCGCAATCCAGGCATGTGCCCTGGCTGGAATTGAACCTGGGACCCTTCAGTCCATAGGCCGATGCTCTATCCACTGAGCCAAAACATCTAGGGCCAAACTGAGTCTTTTGCATGTTGATCACTCCTCATTGTCCCACATCTCCCCCTCAATTTCTTGGTATATCAGTCATTCCTAATCTTTTGTTTTTGTCTCCACATATTCCTCCAATACCCTTACAAACATACCTACCCAACACCTCCCCACCAGACCTCCAAGTTTCCTTCAATGAACATACTTGAAATCTACACCTAACACATGTACATTTGGGCTTTCCTCACCTCCACAGCCGTAAGCATATATTTATGGACCACACTTTTCTCCCATGTTTAATGTGTCCCCTAAAGCTATAGGAGCTTTATAAAATTATAGGAGTCCTATGATATTATAGGAGTCTCCTATAATTTGAAGGCCAAATTACTCATTCATTCACCAAGTTTATCCAGGGCGTTGGCAGGTGGTATATATAAAAGAAACAGATTCAATTCCTAGGCCAAAGGATCTTGGCTTTTACTGACGGGGGCATAATGAAGCAAGTTCAGAACAGAGGAAGGAGCATTTATTCTAATCGGGAGATTTGAGAAAGCTCCACAGAGATCTTCAGTTAGGACTTGAAGGTTAACAAGGATTTTGGCAAATGGAGAAATTTATTTCAGGTTGAGTGAACTACATGAGCAAATGTAAGGAGGCCTGGAGATGTGAGAGTAATTTAGAGCCTGCTTGTGAGTTTGGGTGTGGGTTTGGATTGTTGGATAGTGGGGACCAGGTTATTACTTTCATTTAAATGAGGCTGAAGCCTACTGATAATTAGGAGAAGACACTAAGGCTTAGGACAGACTTAGAAGAAGAGGTAGCTGAAAACCTAGAAGAAATTCAGAGAATAAAATATCCAAAAAATCAAGAAAGAATATAAGTTATGTTGGTTCCACAGGGAGAGGCCTAATGGCCTGTAACTGTGTTCAGCTTTCTGTCTCATTAAGCTGCTCCTTTCTAGATCCTTTGGCTAAAGAGAACAGGCTTTTCTTGGGGCCCTATTTCCCCTTCTGTCTCCATTGACACAGGCTTCTCCAGCACCCAGTCTATGGTATCCTTTAAAAGCTTTTAATCAATTTATTGAGATATAATTTACTTGTAATAAAATGTACTCATTTTAAGTATATAGTTCTATGAATTTTGAAAAATATACCACTTGTGTATTGCCACAATCAAGATATAAAACTTGTCATTAAAAAGTTTCCTTATTTAAAAAAAAAGAATAAAAAAAAGTTTCTTTATTTAAGATGTTAACATTACCCAAAGTGATCTATAGATTCAATGTGATCTCTATCAAAACCTCAACAGCTTTTGCATATATAGAAAAGTCCATCCTAAAATTTATATACAGGGACCCTGAATGGGCAAAATAATCTTGAAAAAGAACAAAGTTGGAGATCTCACAATTCACAATTTCGAAACATACTGCAGGACTACAGCTATCAAAACAGTGTGGTTCTGGCATAAAGATAAGACATATAGACCAATGGGATAGAAGAGAGTCCAGAAACAAACTCTCACATATATGGTCAAATGATTTTCAACAAGAGTGTCAAGACTATTAAATGGGAAATGGGTAGTCTTTTTAATAAATGGTGTTGGGCCCTAACCAGTTTGGCTCAGTGGATAGAGCACTGGTCTGCGGACTCAAGGGTCCTAGGTTCGATTCCGGTCAAGGGCATGTACCTTGGTTGCAGGCACATACCCAGTAGGGAGTGTGCAGGAGGCAGCTGATAGATGTTTCGCTCTCATCAATGTTTCTAACTCTCCATCCCTCTCACTTCCTCTCTGTGAAAAAATCAATAAAATTTATAAAAAATAAATAAATCTGAAGGGAGAAACCAAGATGGTGGCATAGGTAACACCTAAACTGCTGCCTCGCACAACAATTTCAAAACTATAACTGAAAGACAAAATGGACATCATCCAGAACCACAGGAAGGCTGGCTGAGTGGGAATTCCACAACTAGAAGGAAAGAGAAAAGCACACTGAGACTCAGAGGAACTGTAGGAAGCAGAGGTACTGAGATGTGCGCGCAGAGAGGACTGGCAACTGAGTGCGTGGCTGGCTTTCTCAAGCAAGAGGGAGACAAAAGCTCCCAACTGCTCTGAACTCCAGTTCCGGGCAAGACTCTGGGGACCCAGACTCATTCGGGGAGAAACTGGACTGTCTGGTAGCGGGCAGAACTCAAGGGCGGCTTTCTTTCAGAGATGCTTGCAGCGATTACCACGGGACACTGAGACACAGGGGCCTATTAGGGCAGGGATGACGGGAAACCAATGCTGTCTGCTCTTCCCTGAGACTCCACCCCATCCAAGCTGAGCACAGAGGCTTTTGCAAGTCTTGTCTCATAAGGGTGTCTCCAGCACAGAAGTTCTCCCAGTGTGGACATAGCTGTTCCTCACAACCAATTGGCCTGGAGGTTAATTCCTCCCAGTGATACCAACAACAATCAAGGCTTAACTACAACAAGACTGTGCACACAGCCCACAAAGGGGTGCACCAAGAGTATCCACCTCAGGTAATTGTGGAGGCTGAGCCACTGGGCCCTATAGGACACCTAGCGCACAAAGCCACTCTATCAACTCAGGGAAGCAGCCAAAAAGTGAAAACAAAGAAACAGATCACAAATGAAAGAAATGGAGGAAAACAAACGACTGGATATAGAATTCAAAACCACAGTTAAAAGGTTTTTCAAGAATTTTCTGGAAGAGGCCAATAAATTTAGCGAGACCCTCGAGAATATGAAAAAGGACCAACTAGAAATTAAACATACACTGTCTGAAATAAAAAATATTATACAGAGACCTAACAGCAGACTAGAGGACCGCAAGAATCAAGTCAAAGATTTGAAATACAAAGAAGCAAAAAACACTCAACCAGAAAAGCAAAAAGAAAAAAGAATCCAAAAATATGAAGAAAGTGTAAGGAGCCTCTGGGACAACTTCAAGAGTACCAACATCAGAATTATGGGGGTGCCAGAAAAAGAGAGAGAGCAAGATATTAAAAACCTGTTTGAAGAAATAATGACGTTAACTTCCCCCACCTGGTGAAAGAAATAGACTTACAAGTCCAGGAAGCGCACAGAACCTCAAACAAAAGGAATCCAAAGAGGACCACACCAAGACACATCATAATTAAAATGCCAAGAGCAAAAGACAAAGAGAGAATATTAAAAGCAGCAAGAGAAAAACAGTTAGTTACCTATAAGGGAGCACCCATACGACTGTCAGCTGATTTCTCAAGAGAAACTATGCAGGCCAGATGGGAGTGGCAAGAACTATTCAAAGTGATGAATAGCAAGAACCTACAACCAAGATTACTCTACCCAGCAAAGCTATCATTCAGAATTGAAAGTCAGATAAAGAGCTTCACAGATAAGAAAAAGCTAAAGGAGTTCATCACCACGAAACCAATATTATATGAAATGTTGAAAGGTATTCTTTAAGAAGAGGAAGAAGAAGAAAAAGGTAAAGACAAAAATTATGAACAACAAATACATATCAACAAGTGAATCTAAAAATCAAGTGAATAAAAAAATCTGATGAACAGAATAAACTGGTGAATATTATAGAATCAGAGGCATAGAAAGGAAGTGGACTGACAATCCTTGGGGGGAATGGGGTGTGGGAGTTGCGGGAAAAGACTGGACAAAAATTGTACACCTATGGATGAGGACAGTGGGGGGAGGTAAGGGCAGAGGGTGGGGTGGGAACCAGGTGGAGGGGAGCTATGGGGGGAAAAAGTGGAACAATTATAATAATCTGAACAATAAAGATTTATTAAATTAAAAAAACAAACAAATCCTATGTAATAAAAGAGTAATATGCAAATCAACCATCATTCCACTATACCCACAAGCCACGCCCACCAGCCAATCAGGAGCAAGTATGCAAAATAACCCAACCAAGATGGCTGCGGCCACGGAGTGAGCAGGAGGTTTGGGTTTCCCCAGCAATGGATGAAGCCAACCTTTCCACACCCCATGGCTGGCCCAGGTCTCCACTCAAGGCTACAAAGTTTCAATTATAAAAGATAAATAAATCCCAACAAAATTGGCGGCAGCCATGGAGCTGGAGAGAGCAGGAGGCTTGAGTTGCCCCCGGATATGGAGGAAGCCAAGCTTCCGCAGCCCTGGCCTGCCTTGCCCTCCGCATAAGGCTACCAAAGTTTCAATTATAGAAGATAAATAAATCCCAGATACCAGGGCCTCCGCTTGGGCCACCAGGGGGCATGGCTGGCCTGCAAACCACCACAGGCCCCTCGCCCAGGCCACCCCATGCCCCAAGGGAACCCCCACCCTGATCCGGGACACCCTTCAGGGCAAACCAGCTGGCCCCCACCCATGCACCAGGCCTCTATCCTATCTAATAAAAGAGTAATATGCAAATTGACCATCACTTCAACACACAAGATGGCTGCTCCCGTGTGGTCAAAGATGGCTGCCCCCATGTGGACACAAGATGGCTACCACAAGATGGCCAGCATGGGAGGGCAGTTGGGAGGGACCAGGCCTGCAAGGGAGGGCAGTTGCGGATGATCAAGCCTGCGGGGAAGGGCAGTTAGGGGTGACCAGGCCTGCAAGGGAGGGCATTCGGGGGTGACCAGGTCAGCAGAGGAGGGAAGTTGGGGCCGACCGGGCCTGCAGGGAAGGGCAGTGGGGGGGGACTCAGGCCTGTAGGGGAGAGCAGTTGGGGGGACCAGGCCTGTAGGGCAGGGCAGTTAGGAGCAAACAGGCTGGCAGGAGAGCAGTTAGGCATCACTCAGGCTGCGGGGGGGTGGGGTTAGGGGGTGATCAGGCTGGCAGGTAGAAGTGGTTAGAGGCAATCAGGAAGGCAGGCAGGTGAGCAGTTGGGAGCCAGCAGTCCTGGATTGTGAGAGGGATGTCGGACTGCCCGTCTGGCAGTTGGACATCCCTTGAGGGGTCCCAGATTGGAGAGGGTGCAGGCTGGGCTGAGGTATAGCCCCTGCCCCTGCCCCATGCAAAAATTTCATGCACTGGGCCTCTAGTAAATAAATAAATAAAAGGTGTAGGGGAAACTGGATATCTACATGCAAATAAAAGAACAAAACAAAAACAAAAACAAAACTGAATTTGGACTCTTTACACCATATACAAAAATTAAGTCAACATAGATCAAAGACCTAAACATAAGAGCTAAAGCTATAAAACTCATAGAAAAAAACGTAGGGGGAGATCTTCATGATATTGGATTTGGCAGTGATTTCTTGGATATGACACTAAAACTCAGGCAAGAAAAAATAGGTAAGTTCTACTCCATCAAAATGTAAAACTTTTGTGCATCAAAAGATATTTACCAATAGTCAAAAAGCAACCCATGGAATGGGAGAAAATATTTGCAAATCATATATCTGATAAGGGATTGATAATCAGAATATATAAAGAACTCTTACAGCTTAACAACAAAAAATTAATTTAAAAATGGACCAAAGATTTGAATAGACATTCTCCATAGCAGATATACAAATAACCAATAAGCAAATGAAACATACTTAACATCATTAATCATCAGAGAAATGCATATTAAAAACACAATGAGATACCATTTCACATTCATTAGGATGGCTGTATTACTAGAAAAAAGAAGAAAATTACTGTTGACAAGGACGTAGAGAAATTAGAACCTTTGTGCATTGCTGGTGGGAATGGGAAATGGTGCAGCTGCTGTGGAAAATGATGTAGCAATTTCTCAAAAAATTAAACATAAAGTTACCAAATATATAATCAAAAGGAAGTGAAAGCAGGAACTTAAATATTTGTACACCCATATTCATAATAGCATTATTAACAATAGCCTAAAAGTAGAAGCAACCCAAAGTCCATTTATGAATGAGTGGATAAACAAATGTAGGATATGTATTCAATGGAATACTATTCAGCCTTAAAAAGAAAGGAAATTCTGCTGAAACTGGTTTGGCTCAGTGGATAGAGCGTCGGCCTGCGGACTGAAGGGTCCCAGGTTCGATTCCGGTCAAGGGCATGTACCTGGGTTGCGGGCACATCCTCAGTAGGGGGTGTGCAGGAGGCAGCTGATCGATGTTTCTCTCTCATTGATGTTTCTAACTCTCTACCTCTCTCCCTTCCTCTCTGTAAAAAATCAATAAAATATATTTTTTTAAAAAAAGAAAGGAAATTCTGACACATGCTACAACATAGCATGGTCTTTGAAGATATACTAAGTGAAATAATCCAATCATAAATGGACAAATATTTTATGACTAGAGGCCTGGTGCACGAAATTCATGCACGGGGCAGGGGAGGTGTCAGTCAGCACAGCCTGCACCCTCTCCAATCTGGGACCCCTTGGGCCTAAACGGGCGGTCGGACATCCCTCTCACAATCCAGGACTGCTGGCTCCTAACTGCCCTCCCCTGCAGGCCTGGTCCCCCTCAGCTGCCCTCCCCTGCAGGCCTGGGTCCCCCCAACTGCCCTCCCCTGCAGGCCTGGTCTCCCCCAACTGCCCTCCTCTGCTGGCCCGGTCATGCCTAACTGTCCTCCCTGCTGGCCTGATTGCCCACAACTGCCCTCCCCTGTAGGCCTGGTCCCCCACAACTGCCCTCCCTTACAGGCCTGGTCCCCCCCAACTGCCCTTCCTTGCTGGCCTGTGACCATCATGTGTCCACATGGGGGCAGCCATCTTTGACCACATGGGGGCGGCCATCTTGTGTCTTGGTGTGACAGTCAATTTGCATATTACTCTTTTATTAGATAGGATTCCACTTATATGAGGTAACTGGAGTAGTCAAGTTCATAGAGAGAGAAAGTAGAATGTAATTATCAAGGGCTAGGGAGAGGGAGGATGGGAAGTGAGGCTTTATTGGGTACAGTTTCAGTTGGAGAAGATGAAAGTGTTGTTGAGATGGAAGATGGTGATGGTTGCACAACAATGTGAATGTACTTACTGCCACAGAACTGTACATTTAAGAATGGTTTAAATGGGCTCAGCTGGTGTGGCTCAGTAGTTGAGCACTGACCTATGAACCAGGAGGTCACAGTTCAATTTCCAGTCAGAGCGCATGCCTGCAACCCCAGTGTAGGGTGCAGCCCATCAGTGATTCTCCTATCATTGATGTTTCTTTCTATCTATCCCTCTCCCTTCCTCTCTGAAAACAATAAAAATATATTATTTTAAAAAAAAAAGTAACAGAGACCAGTGGTAGGACTAAAACCACCAGAAGCAAAGTAGGTGCAATTATCCTAGGAAGAAAGACAGAATGATCCCTCAGGGGAGTCTGACAGAGAGAGAACTATGAAGATGGCTAAGAGATTGTGTGTCTTGGGGCAATATAAATGGACAACCAATAAGCATTTTGAGTTGCTCAATCTATAAAATAAAAAGAAATCAAGAATGGATGATCAGGAGGCTGAGGGCTGCTATCCAAATAAGAAGCTGTGATGCCAGTTTCTGTATTGGAGTCAGTTTTCAGATTCAGAGATCAATTGGTGAAGTCCACTGTGTCAGATGTATCCTTGCCAGAGATTATCATGGTCTCTGGAACAGACTGTTGACATGATGAATGCATTCTTTTTCATCCTGATAAGAACAGAGAATACAAAGCAGTTTGTGTTCCTGTGGGATAGACACAGCAGAATACCTTTATGTTGTTCTAGGGCTATGTTAACTTTCCATCTTCTGGCATAATATAGTTTAAAGGGATCTGGACCTCTGGAGATGCAGAATATTACGTTGGCAGGAAGTAACAAGCATGCTGGTGACTTTGGAAAGATACCTGTGCTTCAGAGGATGGGAGATATCACTGCTCATTATCTCTTCAAATAAATTAGTGTCTATTTCCCCCCTCCCTCTCCTCACACATCCCCTGGGAATACATAATAGAGGCCTTTAAAAGTTTTAGAAGTCCAGTAGGTTTTAGAAGTCCAGTAGTCTGGGTATACTGGGACATTTCCTCTAAAGTAAGGGACAAGTTATTGCAGTTGTTTCTCCCACCACTAAGAAGAAGGCACAACACCTCATAGATTTCTTTGGTTCTAGAGGCAGCACATTTCAGATTCCAACCCATTTACTGAGTAAAATGGAAGGCTTCCTTCTTCTTTACTATCCCCCCTTCCACTCTTCTAGCCTCTAGTCTCACCACTGGTCAAACCCAGCTGGAAGCTTGCCGACACAGGGACCACGGAACATAGTCCCTGTGAGAGTGTTTATCAGGGAAAAGTCGAGGAATGGTCTGAGGGTAATCAGGACTGGCAAAATTCTGCAGTAGTCACTGATGGTAAAGAATTAGTTCCACTAGGTTTATGATGACAGATTATATTTATCTCTTCAAATGAATTACATTAGTGTCTATCCTCCCTCCCCCAGGAATACATAATAGAGACTTTTCCAAAACCTTAAAAGGAAAAATGCCTTCTGAAATCTTTAGCTGTGTCAAAAGATAAACTGAGGTATGGGGGAGGAAAAATAATTTTCCTCCTACCCTTCTAAATTCTTCTGGCTAGTCTGACAATCAGATTTAACAGGAGAAAATAACAGATTTATTAAGTATGTATATATGAGGATTTCATAAGAATATGAGATCCCAGTACATATCCGGCAGTTGAAGCTTATATGCCACTTGAACTAAGGAGAAAGGGGAGTGGTGTGGTTTGGAAGGCAATTTACATGGGGACGAAAAGGCAAATGTTTGATAAATAAATGTTTGCTGGACCATCTTCAACAAAGGGCCACAGGGAGGACTTTGATCAAATGGGCCTTGCTAGCTTCCTCCCTGTCTATCACACCGAGTTCATATTAAACTATGGTTATCTGTGATGATCACTCTCCTCCTGGAGCAGGCTTTCTACCAATTCTTTTAGGCCTGTTAGGGGGAAGGTCAAAGGTGTTTCCTGAGCTTTTAAGTTTGTAAAAATAACCTGCTTAAAATAATTAACAACCCCAAAAAGCCACATTTTGGGTTTGGCACACTCTGCTTTCCCCCAGAGATATAAGATTTTTAAGAGTTTATCTGAGCAAAAATCAGTTCAAATTGGGCAGCATCTAATCTAGCAGATAGAAAGGAGCTCTGAGGAGCTGTACAAAGTGAAAGACTTTTGTAGGCAGAAGCAAGCAGGAAAAAGGAATTTATACTGGCAAAGAAGTGAGTTGATTATTGCAAAGTTACTTTCCTTAGGGCAGTGGTCAGCAAACGCATTAGTCAACAGAGCCAAATATCAACAGTACGATTGAAATTTCTTTTGAGAGCCGAAAACCGACTTCTGCACATGGGCCATGAAGTTTCAATCACACCTTACGTGCGTGACCGCACATGGTATTTTGTGGAAGAGCCACACTCAAGGGGCCAAAGAGCTGCATGTGGATCGCGAGCCACAGTTTGCCGACCACTGCCTTAGGGGATGGGAGAAATCTGTCAGGCAGATTATGTAACTTGTGCTGATCAAGTGATTCCTGGTTGACTGGTTTAAATTCCACTTCTGGAAGAGCCAAACTGTAATTCAGTCTCTGTTTGGTGACATGGAACTTAACACAACTCCATTTTGGGCCTGATTTTCTTTTTTTTTAAATTTGAGTAATTTTTAATTTTTCAGTTAGAGGCCCAGTGCATGGATTCATGCACCAGTGGTGTCCCTCGGCCTGGCCTGTGGGAATTGGGCCAAAACTGGCTCTCTGACATCCCCTGAAGTGTCCTGGATTGCAAGAGGGCACAGGCCAGGCCGAGGTACTCTACCGGTGCATGAATCCTTGTACCAGGCCTCTAGTATGCATATAAGATCTTTGTTTAATCTCTTCCCACTCTCCCCTCTCCCTCTTCCCTCTGAGATTCATCAGTGTATTCCATGTTTCCATGCCTGTGGTTTCCGCTCTTGTGTTGAGTGTCTGCCCCCTGGTGGTCAGTGCGCATCATAGCTACAGGTGGTACAGTTGAACAGTCAGCTGGTCACTTAGGCTTTTATATATATAGATTATAGCTGACATACAATATTATATTAGTTTCAGGTGTATAACATAGTAATATACATTTATGTAACTTAAAAAGTGATCACCCCAATAAATCTAGTACCCATCTGACATCACACATAGTTATTACAATATTATTGATATATTCCTTGTGCTGTACTTTACATCCCTGTGACTATTTTATAACTACCAATTTGTACTCCTTAGTCCCTTCCCCTTATTTCTTCCCATTTTTCACCCATTCACCTACCCCCCTCCCATCTGGCAACTGTCAAAATGTTCTCTATATCTATGACTTTTTTAATTATTACTTTTAGATTCCATATATAAGGGAAATCATATGGCATTTGTCTTTCTTTGTCTGACTTAATTCACTCAGCATATCCATGTTGTTGCAGATGGCAAGGTTTTCTTTTCTTTTTAATGGCTGTGTTATATTCCTGGGCATGTTGTCTTGTTTTTAACAGGTATTAATAAAAATTAATGCTTTTAAATATGCTAATTCATCTAGTAAATTAAATAGTTTAGAAAAAATACTTTAAGATGAAGGTACGTTAACTATTAATTTTAAAGACAGAGCACTTTCATTAAATAATTGAAAAGATGTTGACAAGAAATTTAGAGGAAGGCCAAAGACTAGGGCAATAATTTTAAAATGACTTGATCCTCTGGAATTTTTAAATTGAAAAAGGAATTAGAGACTGAGCTCTGTAACTTGGCCTCATCATGTTACAAAGAAATTGAATTTTTATATTTCTCTCTCACCATCTGGTCTGGAGAATTTTTGGAAATTATTCATAATTAGCAACAGAAACACTTCAAAGAGAATAGTTTAAGTAAGAAATAAGGACTTTTTAGAAAGCGAATTCATGTACTACTTTTAGTAATTCTGAGTGAAGCATGATTGAAATAAGTAAGTGGTTTAAATAAATTCATCCTAAAAGGGAAACTGAGGACTGGAATAATTTATGCTGCACATCCTATATAATAAAAGACTAATATGCAAATTGGCCAAACAGCAGAATGACTGGTTGCTATGACACGCACTGACCACCAGGGGGCAGACCCTCAACACAGGAGCTGCTCCCTGGTGGTCAGTGCACTCTCACAGGGGGAGGACCGCTCAGCCAGAAGCCAGGCTCAAGGCTGGTGAGTGCAGCAGCGGTGGCAGGAGCCTCTTCTGCCTCCACAGCAGCACTAAGGGTGCCAACTGATGGCTTAGCTGTCAGTCGGACATCCCCTGAGGGCTCCCAGACTGCAAGAGGGTGCAGGCTGGGCTGAGGGACCCTCCCCTCCAGTGCACGAATTTCGTGCACCAGGCCTCTTAGCCAATAAAATCCCACTTTCTGCATCACATAGAAAGCGAATAAAGCAATAGTGTTGGTACCCTTTTTGATACCTACACAGTAATTAATATGAACTAATTAATTTTGTAAAAACCATGCCTGTGGTGTTTTAAAAAACCTGAAATTATGGTTTAGGGCTTTTAAAAATATTGTCTTTTGAACCACCATAAACATATGAAAAAAAGGATTTTAAAATGTAAAATCCTTCAAGCAACTTAACACCAAAAAACACAATAATTTAATTTAAAAATGGGCTGAGGACCTGAATAGATACTTCTCCAAAAAGGACACACAGATGGCCAATAGACATATGAAAAGATGCTCGATGTCACTAATCATCAGAGACATGCAAATTAAAACCACAATGAGATTATCACCTCAGACCTGTCAGAATGGCTACCATCAAAATATTAACAAACATGAAGTGTTGACAAGGATGTGGAGAAAAGGGAACCCTTGTGCACTGCTGACAGGAATTCAGACTGGTGCAGCCACTGTGGGAAGCAGTATGGAGTTTCCTCTAAATATTAAAAATGGAACTGTCTTATGACCCAGAGATTCCACTTTTGGGAATATATCCAAAGAAACCAGAAACACGGATTTGAAAGAATATATACACCCCTATGTTCTTTGCAGCATCATTTACAATGGTCAAGATTTGGAAGCAGACCAAGTGCCCATCAGTAGATGAGTGGGTCAAAAGTTTGGTACATTTACACAATGAAATATTACTCAAGCACGAAAAATAAGGAAATCTTACCTTTTTTGAGAGGATGGACCTAGAGGATATTATGCCAAGTGAAATAAACAAACAACAACAACAAAAAGACAAATACGGTATGATTTCATTTATACTTCAACTAACCATCAAAATAGAAGCAGACTCATATATACAGAGAACAGACTGACAGTTGTCAGGGTGGTGGGGTGGGAAGCTGGGTGAAATAGTTGAAGGTTTTAAGCAAAAGACAAAAAACAAACCCAAACAAACAAACAAACAAACAAACAAAAAAAACACCTCATAGACACAGACAACAGCATAGTGATTACCAGAGGGAAAGGGATGGAAGCAGATAGAAGAGGGCAAAGGGGGGATAAATGGTGATGGAAGGAGACTAGACTATGGGAGGTGAACATACAACATACAGATGAAACTTATTAACCAATGTAATCTCATTAAATTCAATAAAAAGTATATAAAGGTGTAAAGTTCTTTGAATCAATAAAATTTTGCCACTACTTTTATTTTATTTTTTCTCTTTTTTTATTTTTTTAAATAAATCTTTATTGTTCAGATTATTACAGGTGTTCCTCTTTTTTTACCCCCATAGCTCCCCTCCACCTGATTCCCCACCCCACCCCTTCCCCTTACCCCCCGCCACTGTCTTCATCCATAGGAGTAAGATTTTTGTCCAATCTTTTCCCGCACCCCTCACACTTGCTTCCCCTGAGAATCGTCAGTCCACTCCCTTTCTATGTCCCTGATTCTATTATATTCACCAGTCCATTCTGTTCTTCAGATTTTTTATTCACTTGATTTTTAGATTCACTTGTTGGTAGGTATGTATTTGATGTCATTTTGTTGTTCATAATTTTTATCTTTACCTTTTTCTTCTTCTTCCTCTTCTTAAAGAATACCCTTCAGCATTTCATGTAATCTTGGTTTGGTGGCGATGAACTCCTTTAGCTTTTTCTTGTCTGTGAAGCTCTTTATCTGACCTTCAACTCTGAATGATAGCTTTGCTGGGTAGAGTAATCTTGGTTGTAGGTTCTTGCTGTTCATCACTTTGAATATTTCTTGCCACTCCCTTCTGGCCTGCATAGTTTCTGTTGAGAAATCAGCTGACAGTCATATGGGTACTCCCTTGTAGGTAATTAACTGTTTTTGTCTTGCTGCTTTTAATATTCTCTCTTTGTCTTTTGCCCTTGGCATTTTAATTATGATGTGTTTTGGTGTGGTCCTCTTTGGATTCCTCTTGTATGGGGTTCTGTGCGCTTCCTGAACTTGTAAGTCTATTTCTTTCACCAGGTAGGGAAAGTTTTCTGTCATTATTTCTTCTAATAGGTTTTCAATATTTTGCTCTCTCCCTTCTTCTGGCACCCCAAAAATTCAGATGTTGGTTTGCTTAAAGTTGTCCCAGAGGCTCCTTACACTATCTTCATATTTTTGGATTCTTTTTTCTTTTTGTTTTTCTGGTTGGATGTTTTTTGTTTCCACATATTTCAGATCTTTGGTTTGATTCTTGGGGTACGTTGATCTACAGTTGAGTTTCTGTATATTCTTTATTTCAGACAGTGTATGCTTCATTTCTGACTGATCCTTTTTCCATTTTTTTGGCATTCTCATTAAGCTCCTTGAAGGTCTCATCAAGTTTCTCAGCGGTTTTAAGAAGATTCTTGAGTAACCTTATACATGTGGTTCTGAACTCTATGTCATCCAGTAGTTTGCTTTCCTCTGTTTCTTTCATTCGTGACATGTTTCTTTGTCTCCACATTTTGGCTGCTTCCCTGTGTTGATGGAGTAGCTTTGTGTGGTAGGTGATCTATAGGGGGCAGTAGCTCAGCCTCCTCAATTACATGAGGTGGATGCTCTTGGTACACCCCTTTGTGGGCTGAGTGCAAAGTCTTGGTGTAGTTAAGCCTTGATTGCCGTTGGTACACTGGGAGGAATTGACCTCCAGGCCAATTAGCTGTGAGCACTTGCTGTGTCTATAATGGAGGAACTGCTGCGCTGAAGACATGCTTATGGGGCAGGACTTGTTTCAGTGGGGCTTTGGTGCTCACTGAGTCTGCCTCTTGAATGTGTCACTTATGGATGTGAGGAGTTGAAATCTGGTGTCTCACACTGACCACTAGGTACACTGGCTTCTGGACCTCCAATGGGGTGCAGGTCAGCTACTGTCTGAGGCCACCCAGCAGGAGCTACAGTGAGAGCTACAGTTTTCTCCTCTTTGCTTGTGGTTTGGAGGTTTTGGAGCTGTCTGACCCGGGCTGCAAGTTTGATAGGTTAAGCTGCGATAGGGCAGGGCTTTCTTATGCAAAAGCCGGGGCTTAGAGCTTGGGTGGGTTTGTAGGTTGTGCAGGGTGGGGTCTCAGGGTGTCACTAGGCTAGGGCGTGGCAAACAGCAATGGCTGCTAGTTAGCTGGCTCTGAGTCCCTGTCAGCAGTCCCGTGCCCCAGTGCAGTAAACAATTATTCCTGCACGCAGCTCTGCAAGCAAGCCACCCTCACTGGCAGACAGTCCAGCTTCTCCCCGTAGGAGTTTGGGTCCCCCGCGTCTCCCCAGAAACTGTATTTCAGAGTAATCGGGGGCTTGTCTCCCTTTGGGTTGAAAAAAGCAACGCCCGCCGCCAGCCCAGATCACACGCCTCCGTACCTCAGCTTTTCAGCACTCGTGCACGTCTCAATGCTCTTTTCTCTTTCCTTCTAGTTGTAGAACTTCCACTCAGCCAGCTTTCCCGTGGTTCTGGGTGATAGACGTTTTTTCTTTTAGTTGTATTTTTGAAATTGTTGCGGGAGGCAGCAGTTTAGGTGTTTACCTACGCCGCCATCTTGGATTCTCCGCCACTACTTTTAATAGTATTCCAGAATCGCTGATATTTCCAATGGTTACCACTTAATATTATGAACATTTCTTTACTCATGAATAACATCATGAGTCAGACATTATAATACTAAAAGAAGAAAGTAAGACACCTCATTCTCCACCTCTGTCCCCCAATAAAAGCAAAACATTGAAAGTGGCATTGATGGTCAATAAAACCTTGGTTTGGTGGTGTTCTCCGTACTTCAGGACTTGATTTTCTAACTGTGCAAGTCTGGGACTTCAGCTGCCAGTTCAGCCAGTGGAGCTTTACCCCTAAAAAAAACCCCTTATTTTAAGACATTTATTTGTACAAAGGAAGTGAGTTTGTAATAAAACATGTACTTTCCAAACTCTGTTATTTATTTAAACCTTTTAGTCTCTCTCATCCCACCATGGAACTCTAGTTAAGAAATAAATTATGGTTGACAGGTTATTTGAGAAGCCTAAAGCCTAGTTAAGAAACTGTAGCCCTGGCTGGCATAACTCAGTTAGTTTTGTCCTGTGCACTGAAAGCTCACCGGTTCAATTCCCAGCCAGGGCACATGCCCAGGTTGCAGGTTTGACCCCTCATCTTGGTGCATATGAAAGGTAATCTCACAATGACGTTTCTCTCTTTCTTCCTCTTGCTCTAAAAATCAATAAAAAAAACTGTAGGGTAGGAATAAACTTTCCTCTACCTTTTAAGATTCTGTTGGCTGTTGTAATAATTGACACAAGACAGATTAACAGGGAAAAAATAACCAAATTTAATGACATGTATACATATGGGGATGCCATATACATCTGAGGTTCAGGGACAGAAAGGGAAATGAGGCATTTCAAGCTAAGGGTGCGATAAGGCACCTGGGAGTCTTCAGAAGGGAGGAAGAGTCATTTTCAGGATGACAGGAAGAGCTGATGATTGGTAATTAGATGTTTTCTCTGCCCTATAGATTAGTCATAAAAAGCTATTTCTGGTGATAACTCTTATTGTGGGCAACACCTCTAATTTAAATTATTTAAGGAGAGGTATTCGTTTCTCATGAACCCTCATCTCAATTGCTTTCAGTTCAAAATAATTCACATGCCACAGTGCCTGTTCTGAACTTCCAACATCAGTTAGGTTGGTGAATATATTAAATCAAGGCACTAATAACAGAAATAATACTTATTCTGGCACATAGTAAGTACTTGGGGACTGTTATTGTTTGCAATGGTGCCTCACAGCTTACAAATCTTCTACAAATGTTCTGTAGAGTGTTTGATTCTCACAAGAACTATGTCAAGTGATGGGTCTGGTTTTATGCCTTGTTTACTGATGGAAAAAAACAGCGGCTCAGAGAGATTAAGGGGTTTGACGAAAATCTCATAACTGATACAGTTGACATCTGTTGCTTTGGTTGGGACAATTTCCTTCCTTCTTTTGGTAACAGGACTCTGATTTTCCTTTAAGAAACTGCCCTGTGGTTTTATATAACTCCTAGCAGGACTGTCAGTCAAGAGACTCTGCCAACCTGTGCTAACATGTGACCCACACTGACTCATGAGAACTCTCTACATCCCCTAGATGCAGAGACTGTATACAGGTAGATATGGGATCCAAATATTTTGAGTTATTTTTATTGATTGATTTATTTTTCACTTGTGGACATTTTACGAACTTCCCTCCATGTGGCTTCAGGCTACCAGGACACAGGCCCTGCTAACACCCTTAATCTTCTGCTCGGCTCTTGTGCTGAAGCAGTTGGCTTTCACAATGACAGGCTGCTTTGGGAGCTTTCCCTTCCTCAGAACGTTGTAGTAGCTTGATTGCACCACATCAACGATAGGAGCAGCTCCAGTCTTGTTTTGGCAGCATTTACCTGCATCTGCACTCTGACCAGGGTCCACAGTTTATTAAGGTTGACAATTGGGCAAAAGCTCTGGTTCCTCTTTAAGTGATAATGCCTCATACCAACTTTCCCAAAGTAACCTGGGTGATATTTGTCGAAGTTGATCCTGTGATGATGCAAGCCACCAGCACTACCTTGGCCTTCCGGGTGCTTCCTGTGCTTGTCAATGGGACTGTGGCTGTGGCTCACATGGCCCCAAAGTTTCCAGGTCTTCCTCAATCTGGATGACATGTTGGTGGCCAAGATGCAAGAGTGAGTTTTTATTTTTAAACAGGTAAATAAATTAATTCTAGGAGTGAGAGGGCTTCACTTGAGAGATGTAAGGAGCATGAAACCTTGGAGCTATTTTTTCAGAGAGAACTGCTAGAGTAAAGCTAATGCAGGGGAAATCCTAGTGGGGAACGAGATAGATAGATAGAGAGAGGGAGGGAGGGGAAGGAAGAGAGAGAGAGAGAGAGAGAGAGAGAGAGAGAGAGAGAGAGAGAGAGAGAGAGAGAGAGAGAGAGAAAGAGAGAGAGAGAGAGAGAGAGCTGACGCTCTAACCACCAAGCAATGCTGGCCAGGGCAAGATATTCTGATTTTATGTGAGGAAACAGATATAGCTGTGCCTGAAGCTGACCAGATCAACTCTTGAATTTTCAAGTTCAGTGAGTCACTAAATTCCTTGTTTTGTTTAAATAGGTTTGGACTTGTTTACTTGTAACCGAAAATTCCTAACTAGTAAATGTCTTAGTTATTATTGAAACATGACATAGCTGCAACCTTCAGAAAGATGCCCGTACATATAAATGTCAAAACTTTGTGGGAGATTAGAGAACCTGCCCTCTTTCCATTAACGCACACTATTTTAGGTACCCTTCAAATTTTCATTTAAAAAATTCTGTCAAGAGAATGAGAAAAGCCACAGATTTGAAGAAAATATTTGCAAAAGACATACCTGATAAAGGGCTGTTATCCAAAATATGCGAAAAACTCTTTAAAAGTTAAGAAAAAAACAAACAGCTTGATTAAAAAGTGGACAAAGGATATGGACACCTCATCAAAGAAGATATATGGATGACAAATAAGCATATAAAAAAATCTATATGTCACTAGGAAATACAGATTAAATAAACAATAAGTTACCACTACATCCCTATTAGGCCAAAATCCAGAATATTTTTTTTATTAAGCATTATATGTGTACATATCTTACCATTGATCCCCCCCACCCCACCCCACTCCCATACATGCCCTCACCCCCCAATGTTTTGCATCCGTTGGTTATTCTTATATGCATGCATATAAGTCCTTCGGTTGATCTCTTATTTCCCCCCACCTCTCCCTAACCTTCCCATTGTAATTTGACAGTCTGTTTGATGCTTTATTGCCTCTGTATCTATCTTTTTGTTCATCAGTTTATAATGTGTTTTTTATTATCCACAAATGAATGAGATCATGTGGTATTTTTCTTTCATTGACTGGCTTATTCACTTAGCATAATGTTCTCCAATTCCATCCAGGTTGCTACAAATGGTAAGAATTCCTTCTTTTTTACGGCAGCATAGTATTCCATTGTGTAGATGTACCATTGTTTTCTGATCCAGTCATCTGCTGACGGGCACCTAGGCTGTTTCCAAATCTTAGCTATTGTAAATTGTGCTGCTATGAACATAGGGGTGCATATATCCTTTCTGATTGGTGTTTCTAGTTTCGTAGGATATATTCCTAGGAGTGGGATTACTGGGTCAAATGGGATTTCCATTTTCAGTTTTTTGAGGAAACTCCATACTGTTCTCCTCAGTGGCTGCACCAGTCTGCATTCCCACCAGCAGTGCACGAGGGTTCCTTTTTCTCCACATCCTCACCAGCACTTGTCGTTTGTTGATTTGTTGATGATAGCCATTCTGACAGGTGTGAGATGGTACCGCATTGTCGTTTTGATTTGCATCTCTCTGATAATTAGTGACTTTGAGCATGTTTTCATGTGTCTCTTGACCTTCCTTCTGTCTTATTTCAAAAAGATTCTATTTAGGTCTGTAGCCCATTTTTTAATTGGATCATTTATCTTCCTTTTATTAAGTTGTATAAGCTGTCTATAGATGTTGGAGATTAAACCTTTATCAGTGATAACCTTTGCAAATATGTTCTCCCATACAATGGGGTTTCTTTGTTTTATTGATGGTTTCTTTTGCTGTGAAAAAGCTTTTTATTTTGATGTAGTCCCATTTGTTTATTTTCTCTTTATTTTCCATTGCCCTAGGGGTAGTATCAGTGAAGAAGTTCTTTCGGCATATGTCTGAGATTTTGCTGCCTGTGGATTCCTCTAGTATTTTTATGGTTTCCCATCTTATGTTTAAGTCCTGTATCCATTTTGAGTTTATTTTTGTGTATGGTGTAAGTTGGTGATCTAGTTTCATATTTTTGCATGTATCTGTCCAATTTTTCCAACACAATTTATTGAAGAGACTGTCTTGACTCCATTGCATGTTCATGCCTCCTTTGTCAAATATTAATTGAGCATAGTGGTTTGGGTCGATTATCTGGATTCTCTATTCTATTCCATTGATCTATATGTCTGTTCTTGTGCCAGTACCAGGCTGTTTTGAGAACAGTGGCTTTGTAATACAGCTTGAAATCTGGTATTGAGATCCCTCCTACTTTATTCTTCTTTCTCAGGATTGCTGTGGCTATTCGGGGTCTTTTTTTATTCCAGATGAATTTTTGAAGAGTTCTTTCTAGGTCTGTGAAATATGCCATTGGTATTTTAATGGGGAGTGCATTGAATCTATAGTTTGCTTTGGGCAGTATGGACATTTTAATGATGTTGATTCTACCAATCTATGAACATGGTATGTTCTTCCATCTGTTTACGTCTTCCTCTATCTCTTTTTTCAGTGTCCTGTAGTTTTCCGCGTATAGGTCTTTTACCTCCTTGGTTAAGTTTATTCCTAGGTATCTTAATTTTTTTGGTGTGACGGTAAATGGGATTGCTTTTTTAGTCTTTCTGTAAGTTCATTATTGGTGTATAGAAATGCCATAGATTTCTTGGCGTTAATTTTGTATCCTGCTACATTGATGAATTCATTTATTAAGTCTGTTAGTTTTTTGATGTAGTCTTTCGGGTTTTTTATGTACAATATCATGTCATCTGCAAATAAGGACAGCTTTACTTCTTCTTTTCCAATTTGGATGCCTTTTATTTCTTCTTGTCTAATTGCAACGGCTAACACTCCCAGTACTATGTTGAACAGGAGTGGTGAGAGTGGGCATCCCTGTCTTGTTCCTGTTCTTAGAGGAAATGGTTTTAGTTTTTGCCCATTGAGTGTGATGTTAGCTGTGGGTTTATCATATATAGCTTTTATTATGTTGAGGTATGATCCTTCTATTCCCACCTTGTTGAGAGTTTTTATCAAGAAAGGGTGTTAGATTTTGTCAAATGCTTTTTCTGCATCAATTGATAGGACTATGTGGTTTTTATCTCTCAATTTGTTTATGTGATGTATCACGTTTATTGCAAAATCCAGAATATTGACACCAACAAATGTTTGGAGCAACAGGAACTCTCATTAATTGAAAATATTTATTAGGGACCTATTATGTGTTCTCTGTGAATAACAGTTTCTGTTTGGAGTTTGCAATATAATAAAGTCAAGGGAAATTACTAATATAAGAATGGATTAAGTGCTAAATAGCAGGAGGGTGCTTTGTATTGAGAAAAGGTTATTACTGTAATTTCTGAAAGTTGAATGGGAGGTAGAATTGTGTATGATTTTAAATTCAAGGTATTATTTAGGCTGAGCCTTGAAAGATGAGTAGGTCATTGGAACATCCCAGATAGAAGCATGAGCAAAAGCATTAGAGACATTCCATGCTTGAATGGAACAAAGGATGGTTGAAGGGTAGTGCATTACTTTCCTATTGCCATGGTAACAAATTACCACAAACTTAAACAATACAAATCTATTATCTTACTAGAGGCTTGGTGTACGAAAATTTGTGCACTGGGGGGCGGGGGTGTCCCTCAGCCCGGCCTGTGCCCTCTCGCAGTCCAAGAGCCCTCAGGAGATGTCCGATTGATGGCTTAGGCTCACTCCCCATGGGGAGGCAACTGGTGGCTGATCAGGGGATGGCACCAGCTGGCCAGTGGCTGGCCCTGCCCCCTGCCACTGCCACCTGTGGCCTCCCTCTGGGGGGAGTCCCACCTTTCCCACCATCGCCCCTCTGCCTCAGTCATCATCCCCTCCCTCTGCCCGCTGGCACGAGCCTTGGCTGGCCTGGTGCCATCTGCTTGCTGGCCTTGCCCACTGCCAAACGGTGGTCCCGCCATTTGATCGATTTGCATATTATGCTTTTATTATATAGGACTAGAGGCCTGGTGCACAAAATTTGTGCACGGGAGGATGTCCCTCAGCTCGGCCTGCACCCTCTCCAATCCAGGATCCCTAGGGGAATTGCCTCTTGCAATCTGGGACTGCTGGCTCCTAACCACTCACCTCCCTGTCTGATTGCCTCTAACCACCTCTGCCTGATTGCCCCTAACTGCTCCCCTGCTGGCCTGATCATCCCTAACTGCCTCTGCCTCGCCCCACACCTGGGACCCAGGATTTCCTCCTCCGGCTGGTTGTAGAGGCACCCAGGACCCAGGCTTCCCTCCTTCTGGCTGGCTGTAGGCACCCAGGACCTGGGCCAGCTTTGCCTGGGCCGGCTTTAGCCTCATGTGACTGTGGGTGGGCACCTTTGCCCGGGCTGCAGCTGCAGGAGCTGGCACCTGGGACTGCAGGGCGGGCAGCTTGTCCTTTTCCTGGGCCACAGGCGCCCGGGACCGTGGGGCAGGTGGCTTGTCCCTCTCCTGGGACACAGGTGCAGGCACAGCCGCTGGCACCTGGCAGGCGGTTTATCCCTCTTCTGGGCCACAAGTATAGGCGCAGCCACTGGCACCCGGGACCACAGGGACCATGGGGCATGCAGATTGTCCTTCCCCCTGGGCCACAGGCACAAGGCACAGCTGCTGGTGCCCAGGATGGCAGGGCATGTAGCTTGTCCTCCCGGGCCGCAGGTGCAGATGCAGCCACTGGCTCCTGGGACCACAGGGCATACAGCTTGTTTCTGTCCCGGGCCGCAGTCTGGCTGGCCCCCATTCCTCTCTTTCAAGCTCATTTGTGCCTGTCTGTTCACCATTCCTCTCTCCCCAGTGTTGAGTGTCTGAGCTGTTTTGGCCTGATGGTATGAGGGCTTGATAACCATTTGCATATTAGCACTTTATTATATAGGACAGTTCTGTAGGTCAGAAGTTCAATACAGGGTACATTGGGATAAAATTAAAGTGTCAGCAGGGTTCTAGAGGTTCTATGGGTAAATCCATCTCCTTGAATTTTCCAGCTTCTAGAGATCTCCACAATCCTGGCAGGTAGCCCCCTTCATCCTTTTTCAAAGCCAGTAATGTTGTGACTCTCTATCTTTTAAAGTCTAGCTCCCTTCTGACTCTCCTCTTCTGCCTATTTCCAGTGTTGAAGACCCTTGTGATTGATTATATTGGGACACCCAATAATAAAGGATAATTTATTTTGTGTTATGATCAAGTGACTAGCAACCTTAATTACCTGTTTTGGTGAAATTTAACATAGTAACAGATTCTGGGGATTAAGACTGTGGACATCTTGGGGCGAGGTCATTAATTTGCTTATTACAGGTAAGGAATAGCTACTCTTGAGAGAGAGGCCAAAAGAAGAGGTGTGAATGCACTGATAAGGGCAGTGGGGTTGCAGGTACAAGTTTCTGAGGTTTGACATTACATGTATGAGAAGAAGGGAGCGGGAGAGATAGAATCATCAATGATGAGAGTGAATCATTGATTGGCTACCTCCTGCATGCCCCCGCTTCCCCCCCACCTCCCGTCTCAGCAAGTGCGGTTTTTAGTCATATGACTTAATTTATTCAGTAGATGCTGCAACCCAGGCCTTAAATCATTCACCTACAATCCACAGGGGGAGACCGGAATCCTGGCCAATGCCCCAATCAGCAAGGCTGAAGCTATGGTCCAAATCGCGGGGAAGGCACGCAGTCCTTGTACTTAAGGTGTTACCTTAACACTGACACAAAACTGAAGAGCTGTGCAGGATCTCAGCGAAGTAAGCCCGACTGTCCGCCCAGTTCTACAGAACCCGTCTGCGAGGTCTCGGGAGCAGCCCTCTTCTCATCCTCCCCGACCCACTAGCCGTCCCCGCTCCTATGGGTCCCAGGGCGGCAAGCCCGCACCGCAGACCTTTTTGATACCGCTCCCTCGACCCGCCTGCGACGTCAGAGCGGAGTCCCCGGAGCGAGGGCGTGGGGGATGATAGAGGAGGAACGGTCTGGGGGCAGGGGCGGAACCGCGGTCACGTGCCCGGAGCCCGCCATCTTCCGCTTCCGGTACTTCCGGGTGCGACCGCTGGATCCGTCCGGCTGGGCGCGGGACGCGCTTGGACCGCCTCGCTGTATCTGACCCTACCTTACCGTCCCTACCCTATCCCTAGCGGGAGGGACATGAGCGTCCCTGAGCCGCCGCTATCGGACGGGGTCCTGACAGGGCCGCCCGCCGGCCTGGGAGATGGGGAGCGGACGCCCGGTACGTGCTGTAGGCGGGGCGGGTGGCCGGGGCGCAGTGCCTGGGTCTCCGGGTCGCTCCCAAGAGTGAGCGGCTTTTGGCGGCTGCGGCCCTGAGCGACGCGGAAGTGGGCACCGTGCTGGCCCTCGCCCTGCGGAATCGGGGGAAAGGAGATCTGCAGGGGGAAGCGGTGTTTTGGGGGTGGAGTTGGAAGCAGTTGATGGTTAAGTCATTCTGCGTTTACGTGACTCCAGCTCATTGTTAGCTATTCGTTACACGTTAGTGGTTGAGAATGAGTTTGTCAAGATGATCGCTTTGTATTTTAGAAACTTGAGTTACCCAGTGCTCTGCCTTGCTTGTTGACATTGCTGCATCCCTATTCCTCCAGCAGTTCCAAAAGCGATTTAAGCCCCACTGTCCTAAGGCATCTATCGAACTTAATGGGTTGACTTGCTATGCACCCAGAATGGTACAATGTCTGTGCCGTCCTTGGGAGGATTGAGAAAGTAGTCACTCAAAGAGGAGTCGTGTTCTGTGGTTCAGATAAGGGACCAAGGGACTATAGAGGAGAAAGGCTGCAGGATTTTGGGTGTACCTTCTTTTTTATCTCTTGTTCCAGAAATATAGGGGTTACCCCAAAATAGGGCTCAGTCCTTTCTCCGTCACGCTTTTCCTCAGTGATCTCCCTCTCTCCCCACATTCATAAATTGCTTCTATAAATATAATTTCCTTGTCTATATGTGCAGTTTGGGTCCCTCTCAGCTCGTTTTTTCATCTGCTTGATGGACTTAGTTCTTTTGCACTAATCTCATAGCATGTCCATAAATAAAAGGAGATCTCTGATCCTATTAATGGTGCCAAGTCACTCTCACTTGAAGCTTTGATGTTACCCTGGACTCTTTCCTCTCACTTGCCTCCACCTTCTGTTTAATCTAGGGGTTTCTACTATACACTTTCCAATTCCTCTTTGTATTTTCACCCTTACAAGTTGTAAATGCTAATCTCCCTCTACACCGGAAGGGCTCTGCTCCCAGTCTCTTACTCTTCCATCCCATCTATCCCACTGCTGTCACATCAGTGCTCCAAGATAAAGCTCCAATCATGACATTTCCTTGCTTGGAAACCTTAAGTGGCTCCTAACTACTTACTAAAATAACCCATTAGCCTGGCACTCAAGGGTCCTCCTAGGCTGGCCATGCGGTTCATATAGCTCACTACTATTATGTCCCATGCTCCAACTACCTTCTCTATTCAGAACAATTCTGTATTCCTACTTTTCCTCATGCTGCTCTCCCCCCACCCCCCCCATATTGTATTCCTTTCAATCCTGTCTTCACACCTTCTTACCCATTTGGAAATAATAGCTCTCAGATAGTTGGCAGGAATAAATTATTGCCATCTCTTAGGAAGGCAATTTTGCAATGCCTATTAAAAATGAATAAACCTTTTGTCCCATCAGTCTGCGTCTAAGAATTTGCCCTGCAAAAACAGTGACACGGATATGGAAAGACAAGGGAGAAGGCTTGCTGCAACATTGTTTGAAATAGCAAAAAGTGAAAATAACCTAAGTACTCATCCATAGGTGTCTTAGTGTACTCGGGCTGCCGTAACAAAGTACCATAGGCTGGGTGGCTTAAATAACAGACGTTTATTCTTTACAGATATGGAGGTTGGGAAGTCCAAGATCTAGGTGCTGGCAGATTAGGTTCCTGATGAGGACCATCTTCTGATCTTCACATGGTCGTGGCAGAGAATTCTGGTTCTCTTTTCTATTAAGGACAAGAATCTCATCCACCTTCATGACCTCATATAAACTTCCCAAAGGCCCCATCACCAAATACCATTACATGGAGGTTAAGGCTTTAACATGAATTTTGGCAGGGACACACACATTCAGTCCAAAACAATAGGGAGTTGGTTAAACTATGTTAGAATTCTATTAACTTAAAAAGAATGTAGTAGAACTGTACATATATGTTAATTTAGAAAGATATGTAACATATATTTAAAAGTTGTAGAAAAATACAACTAATATTTCATTTGTGATAAAAACGGTTTTTGCATGGGTATGCAAAGAGTATCTTGAAGGCTGTGTAAGAAACTTCAGAATGATTCTAAGGCAGTGGTTCTCAACCTTTCTAATGTCGCAACTTCCTCATGTTGTGGTGACCCCCAACCATAAAATTATTTTCGTTGCTACTTCATAACTGTAATTTTGCTACTGTTCTCTCAGGTTGAGAACCGCTAGCACCTAAGACCATCGGAAAACACAGATACTTACATTACGATTCATAACACTAGCAAAATTACAGTTATGAAGTAGCAACGAAAATAATTTCATGGTTGGGGGTCACCACAACATGAGGAACTATATTAAAGGGTCACGGCGTTAGAAAGGTTGAGAACCACTGTGCTAAGGGCATGAGAAGGAGTTATTTTTACTTTTCATCTTTGTGTTTTAAATTTTTATAAGAGTAACATTTTGAAAAAAGGAAAAGAAATGAAAATTTCATTCATTCTTCAAACTTCAGCACAAATGCCCACACCCACTTTAGGAATTGTTCCCAGACTTCTCTGGTGAAAGTGGTCTTTCTGTCCTCTGAATTTCCTTCTGAGTTTCGGTTTCTCTAATGGCATTTCTCACGTTTTATGGTTCCCTGTTTTGAACCCTTTCACAGCAGGAGACTTCCCTAATTTATTGTTATACTCAGAAACTAGTACATGATATAGACATGCAGCAAATGTTACTTATATGAATAGAATAAGAGCCCTTTCTGTTTCTTTAATCTCCCACAATAAAATACCTCAAACTTAGTAACTAAATGTATGTAAAAGCATGAAAACTTGGACATTTCCAATAATTAACTAGAAGATTGGGGCAGGGTAGGAAAGGGCTCTATGAGTTAAAATGTATACTAGTATACAGGTGGGGCAAAAGTAGGTTTACAATTGTTTGGGTGGAAAATAATACAATAATTAATAAATAATAACACAATAAATTGTGTTTCGTTTACTCACAGCTATAAACCTACTTTTGTCCCACCCTGTATATTGTAAGACAGGTGTGGTAGTTATTATTCCTTAAAGTTGAAATGTCCTTATTTGGGTGTTTTTGTTTATCTGTAATACTTATGTTTTCTATATTTTATTTATTGATTGAGTTTTAGAGACAGGAAGAAAAGGGAAAAACAGTGATTTACTGTTCCACTTATTTATGCATTCATTGGTTGATTCTTCTATGTGCCCTGACTAGGAATCAAACCCACAACCTTGGCATATCAGGATGATACTCTAACCAACTGAGCTACCTGGCCAGGACTATATTTTCTTAAAGAGAGTTGCTCTTGTTTGCACTGTAATTGAAATCAAGCCTTAAGCAATGACATTGATTCTCAGATATACTTATATATACTTATTCACTTCCCATTTGATGGTACATCAGTGACAATATCCATAAGTGCTCCACTTTCCCCATCATATATACAGCATATGTAAATTCTCACCCGAGGATATTTTTGCCATTGATTTTTAGAGAGTGGAAGGGAGGGAGAGGAGGAGAGAACGAGAGAGTGAGCACGAGAGAGACAGATAGACATTGATTGATGAGAGAGAGACACATGGATTGGTTGCCTCCTGCGCCCCCCACTAGGTTGGAGATCAAACCTGCAACCAGATGTGTGCCCTTGACCAGGAATCGAACCTGTGATCCTTTGGTGCACGGACTGCATGGACTGATACTCTTAACTATGGAACAACGCTGGCCAGGGTTCCCCATTATATTTTTATTTCATTTGTGGAGTGCTTCAGTTTTTAATTAGATCTTACCTGTTTGAATATTGCTTTGCAACTTTGAGAATTCCAAACTTTGCTCATGTGTTTTTCAGGATCAGAATAAAAACCATACTATTTTATTTTGATCTCTAAAAGCTTATTTTGAATATGACAGCATGTTGTATTCCTCAATCTTGCCCAAATTTAAGTCTGTGGTAAAAATTATTCTTGGAAATTGGTTATAAGCAATGTGTTGTAATAAATGTATTCTATATAATTATCTAATTTGATGTTTCTGATTATTACCAGGTTATGATTAAAGAGAGATGTTTGAGAGTTTAATATTAGCTTAAAAATGCTTATAGAGTACAATTTTAATAATGCGATTATCTCATTTTTTTTCTCATTCTAAATCAGTGATTCTAAAATCTTACAAACCAATCATTGAACACTTTAGAAATTGTTTTGTACTTTTCCTGGTAGTAGTAGTGATTGATGGGTATTCATTTTTGACATTTTTGAATGCCTGCTATAATGCTTGCACTCCTTTTGTTCAAAGGAAAAGTTTGAGGTATCACATCTAGATTTACACACAAGACATTATACATTATTTTCTACAGTAAATTAAGATATTGATCTCAAAAGAGGAGAAATTCTTAGAAAATTTCTCTCCTCCTAACAAATGACAAAACAGCCCCCCCCCTTTGCATGTAAATAATATCTTAACTATATACAGAATAAATGTTGATTTATATTTTAACTTCCATAAAAATGAAAAAATATTTTTTAGGAATTGAGTTTAAAAAATATATATAATTTCTGCCTGCTTTTGAAAAGAAGAATTCCTTGCTTTCATTCAATGATTATTTCCCACTTTTAGGCCTCAGATTCCTTTCAGTATCCATTGAAAACTATAAATCCTTTGTTATGAAAAATACATAAACATACAGAATTTTGCATATATTAATAATCTTTTAATCTAGACTTTACATTATACTAGTAGCTTAAAAACATGTTTTAAATGTTCATAATCCTTTTATTAGAGGATACTCAGAAGGTAAAAGGTAGAGAAAATAAGAGAAAGGATACCTGAACTACCTCATGTGTGTGCTGAACCCCACCGCCAGCCTCCTTCTCTGCCTGCCTACTACTCTCTCATTCCTGTGTCAACTTTAAAAGCTTCCTAAATTTTATTTTTGCTTGGGGACAGGTTTAAGTGACACTTCTCCAGATGAAGGGTTAATAGAGGACTTGACTGTGGAAGACAAAGCTGTGGAGCAACTGGCAGAAGGATTGCTTTCGCACTACCTGCCAGATCTGCAGAGATCAAAACAAGCCCTCCAGGAACTCACGTGAGCTAACAAAAACCAGAGGTGCACTCATTTCCCCTCTGGTAGAGTCATTTACTGTATAAGTATATACTGTATTAAGGTATTTTGTTTTGTAACATGTTATTCAATTGGGCATTTCTATATCTTTACTGATAGCAGATGGGAGTAGAGGAGTTCATAGTTATTCTATATAATAAAGAGGTAATATGCAAATTGACTATCACTCCAACACACATGATGGCCGCCCCCATGTGGACACAAGATGGCCGCCACAAGATGGCCGGCAGGAGAGGGCAGTTGTGGGCGGGCAGTTGTGGGCAATCAAGCGAGCAGGGGAGGACAGTTGGGAGGAACCAGGCCTGCAAGGAAGGGCAGTTGTAGGCAATCAGGCTTGCAGGGGAGGGCAGTTGGGAGGGACAAGGCCTGCAGGGGAGGGCAGTTAGGGGTAACCAGGCCTGCAGGGGAGGCAGTTGGGAGGGACAAGGCCTGCAGGGGAGGGCAGTTGGGGGAACCAGGCCTGCAGGTGAGGGCAGTTGGGAGGGACCAGGCCTGCAGGGGAGGGCAGTTGGGAGGGACAAGGCCTGCAGGGGATGGCATTTGGGAGGGACCAGGCCTGCAGGGGAGGCAGTTGGGGGGGACCAGGCCTGCAGGGGAGGGCAGTTGGGAGGGACAAGGCCTGCAGGGGAGGGCAGTTAGGAGGGACAAGGCCTGCAGGGGAGGGCAGTTGGGGGAACCAGGCAGCAGGGGAGGGCAGTTGGGGGAACCAGGCAGCAGGGGAGGACAGTTAGGGGCAACCAGGCCTGCAGAGGGCAGTTGGGGGTGACCAGGCCTGCAGGGGAGGGCAGTTGTGGGGGACAGGCCTGCAGAGGAGGGCAGTTGGGGTCGACCAGGCCTGCAGGGGAGGGCAGTTAGGGGCAGTCTGGCCCGCTGGGGAGCAATTAGTTGATCAGGATGCCAGGGGAATGGTTAGGGGGTGATCAGGCTGGCAGGCAGAAGGGGTTAGGGGCATTCAGGCAGGGAGGCAGGCGAGCAGTTGGGAGCCAGCAGTCCTGGAATTTGAGAGGGATGTCCGACTGTCCGGTGGGATAGGGCCTAAACGGGCAGTCGGACATCCCTCGAGCAGTCCCAGATTGGAGAGGGTGCTGGCTGGGCTGAGGGACACCCCCCCTCCTGCACTAATTTTGTGCACCGGGCCTCTAGTCTAAATATAAAAAGTGAAAACAATACTTCTAGGGTGTTTGGCTTCTAAGAAGTATCCCTAAATCTTTTCTAGACTGATTAGCAGCTAATCATTAGCTTTTGGTGTTTTACGAAAGTGTTGCCTATTAGGAATGTTGCAGGATGGCCATACAGTATACCTGTTTCTGAGTAGAATTGTAAAATTGCTTCCCTAAGAGTCACATTTGTATTCAATTTCTGGCTCACAAGTTGCCGGAAATCCTTAGGTATCTTTTTAAAAGAATATATATTTAATTGATTTCAGAGAGGAAGGGAGAGGGAGAGAGAGAGATAGCAACGTCAATGATGAGAGTCATTGATTGTCTGCCTCCTGCACACCCCTTACTTGGGAATGGAGCCCTCAACCTGGTCATGTGCCCTTGACTGGAATCAAATTTGGGACCCTTCAGTCTGCAGGCTGATGCTCTGTCCACTGAGCCAAAGCAGGTAGGGCCTAAAGTATCTTTTTTTAATTTTTAATTTTTTAATATTCCTTTTATTTATTTAAAAAGTATTTATTGTTGGGAGTATTACAGATGTCCCCATTGTTCCCCTTCACTGGTTCCTGCCCTGCCCCAGGCTTCACCACCCTATTGTCTGTGTTGTTAGGTAATGCATATATGCATATAAATTTTTTGGTTAATCTCTTCCTACCCCCTTCCCTCACCCCTTCCCTCTGAGATTTATCAGTCTGTTCCATGTTTCCATGTGTGTGGTTCTGTTTTATTCATCAATTTATTTTGTTCATTAACTTCCTTGTTCATTTATTTTGATTTTTAGATTAAATTGTTGATAGATATCTACTTATTGCCATTTTATTGTTCATATTTCTTTTCTAATTCTTCCTTTTTCCTCCTCTTCCCCCTCTTTTTCCTCCTCCTCTGCTTCTTCCCCCTCTTCCTTATCTTCCTTCTCTTTTCTCCCTCTTCTTTTCTTTCTCCTCCTCCTCCTCCTCTCCCTCCTCTTCTTTTTCTTCTTGCTGGGATTTAAATTGGGATTGCATTGAATCTATAGATCAAGTTGGGAGGAATTGACACTTAATATTGAGACTTTAAAAAATTTTTTGATTTGAGAGAAACAAACATTGATTTGTTGTTCCACTTATTTATGCATTAATTGGTTGATGCTTGTGTGTGCCCTGACCAGGGATTCATGCTGCAATCTTGGCCCATTGGGACAGTACTCCAACCAAGCTACCTGGTCCGGGCCTTAATATTGAGGCTTTTATTCCGTGTACTTGGAATATGTCTCTATTATTTATATTTTTTTTGAAAATTTCATTCTTAATTATGTTAGTAATTTGTATATTTTTTTCCTTTCTCATCTGTGTGCCTTTTATTTTCTTTCCTTTTTGTATTGCCTTAGCTAGGACTTCCAGTGTCACATAGACAAGTGGTGAGAATGGACATCTTTTTCTTGCTCCTGATCTTAGGGGTGAAAACAACTAGTTTCTCACCACAAGTTTGATGTTAGTTATAGGTTTTTTAGATGTTCTTTAACAAGTTGAGGAAGTTCCTCTCCCTAGTTTGTTGAGAGTGTTTTTAATCATGAATGGTATTGGACTTAAATACTATTTCTGCATCAACTGATAGGACCATATGATTTTTTTCTTTAGCTTTCTTCTGTTCAAATATTGAACCAGCTTTGCATACTTAGAATAAATTGTACTTGGTTGTGGTGTGTAATACTTAAAAAAAAATATTTTTATTGATTAAGAGAGAAAGGAAGGTAGAGAGAGAAAGAGAGAAACATCAGTGTGAGAGAGCATCATTGATCGGTTGCCTCCCATACACACCCTGACCAGGGATCAAACCCACAACCTAGATATGTGCCCTGACCTGGAACTGAAGTAAAACTGGACAACTAATGAGTCTGGGCTGCCTGTCACTACTTTAGTCAATTCAGCAGAGACAGGGTTGAATCACATAAGAGTGTTTATTTTAATACTGCCAGCAGTATGGGAGAGCAGCAGGTCAGCCACAAAAATCTGCTCTCCAATCTCCCATAAGCCAGCTGCTTATATTGGGTTGGACAAATATTACATGGGGAAGTTGGGATTACAGGCATGGCGAAGTAGGCAATGTGGGCTGGGGTGGGATTCCATTTGGCTAACAACATTGTTAATCTTTCCATATTAAGTAGTTCTTGAATGAGAATGGACATTCCAAGGTTTATTTAGAAAGTCACAAAGATAGAAAAAGTGAGCATGTACAACTCACTTAGCATGTACAACTCCCAGCCAGGTTCTTTAATAAGAACAAAGCAATCATTGTTAGACAGAGCATGTTTAGTATTTCTTATAACTATATCTAGTCCCCAATATTCTATTTTTGCCCCTAACAGAACCAGCAACCCTTTGGTACATGGGACGGTCGCTCAACCAACTGAGCCTTACTGGCCAGGACTGGTGTTCTTTTTATACATTGTCAAATTTGATTGCCAATATCTTATTGAGAATTTTTGCATCTATGCTGATGAAATACATTGCTCTGTAGATTTTCATTTCCTTTATCTGGGTTTTGATTTTAGGGTAATGTTGGCCTCATAGGAAATGCTCTTTCACTTCTGTGTTCTGGAAGAGGCTATAGAAAATGGGCATAATTTCTTCCTTAAATGTTTGTTAGAAGTCACCAGTGAAACTCTGATCCTGGTGCTTTCATTCTGGGAGATTATTACTTATTAATTCAATATTTCTAGTAAATATGTTGTTGGCAGTTAGACAGACATGAGCAGAGTAGGAACAATAGGCCAGGTACAGGTCACCAGGGCGGAAAGCCCTGGGTGCCTAGCAATGGACATAATTGGAAAAACAAGTATTGTGGAGTGGGACTTTGCCCTCAGGGTGACCTTTCCTCCCCTGGCATATAGTTGGTCATGCAGTTTAGATCCCCTGACCTTTCATATTGTAGGTCATGTTGTTCAGATCCTGCCCTGACCTTTCGTCCCCTGTCATGTCCCTAGTCATGTGGTAGATCTCCTTAGAGGAGGAACAACAGGGCAGGAAAATAGCCTTGTATGACTCCCATACAAGCCCTTGCATGACCACACCTTGAGCCTTAAGCCCTCAGGACAATGAGGTTCTGACCTGCATCAGGAACAAAGCCTTCATCAGGAACAAAGCCTCAGGTACTGAGACAGAGTTTTGGTCAAACTAGAGATAACATCTAGGCCTCAGCTCCAGGCCTAGAAAAGCAGCAAAACTAGACAAAGCATAGCCATGGCTGACATCAGGACCAGGTGCAATGACTGATGACCCCTACCCTGGTGCTGACCAGCCAGTAGAGACCACAACCCTAAAGGTCACACCTGATAAACTGATGAATATTTATTGAGATCCTCCCCTGAGACCTCTACCAAGATTCCCTACTTTAGAAAACAGATTAAAACCTGTAAGACAAATAATCCAAAGCTGGCTGTCTCTCTTGATTGTACACCTTTCCTTCCTCTTTTCTTCCCCTCAAGACATGTACCTTTGCTTTCTTTCTCCTTAGCTCCAAGGGCCTTTTTTTGCTTCTGTAACTTGTTTCCAAAGTCCAATGCAGCCCAGCTGGCGCCCTCTTCCACAGCTCACTTCTTCTATCTCTGTGACTTTCTAAATAAACTTTCGCTTGTATTTGAGTTCTTGGCTCTGAATTCTTTCCTAGCCAAACTCAAGGACCAACATCTAACATCTGGTGCTGTTTGCTGTTAAATATAGGCCTACTTAGATTATCTGTTTCTTCTGGTGTGAGTTTTGGTAGATTTTGTCTTTCATGAAAGTAGTCATTTTCATCTAAGTTATCAAATTTGCAGACACAGAGTTGTTGAAAATACTCCTTTATTATCCTTTTCATGTCATGGGGTCAGTGGTGATGACTACCCTTTCTAATAAATTATGTTAGTAATTCATATCTTCTCTCTTTTTTTCTTTGTTAGCCTGGTGAGAGGTTTATCAATTTTATTTTGAAGCACCAACTTTTGGTTTTGTTGATTTTTCGATATTATTTTCTAGTTATAGCAGCCTGTATTTGCTTTCCTGTTTATCTCAGATTATTGAACTTACTGGGTTCTCTTATCATCCATTCTGTGTTTCACTTGCTATGGCTTCCAGTCACAGCGGATGGGACAAACCTAGGACCTCTGGGGTGTGCTAGAGTCAGTGCTGGATGGTAGAGATGCTGTAACTGCCCTCAGTCTCTTCATTGTTATTTCTTTTTCTCATCATTGCTCTCTGTTTAGCATAGTTTTGCTAGTAAATTCTGTCTTCCTTTTTTTTTTTTTTTTGTCAATAGTATTCTTTAAAATATTTAATTAGGTGACCCTTCAGTGCCACTTATTCCTGTGATCCTAGTATTGATTGATCTAGAGAGGTACTGGTATCATTAGGAAAGTTGGTCTCTCTCAGTAAAAGGTTTTGAATCAGAATTTTTATGAGTAACCTTCAAAATTATGTGGTCTGACCTTCTCACTTTATAAATGAAGAAATTTAGACCCAGAAAAATAAACTAAGATCACACAACTGATTATTGGTAGGGGAATCTTGTGATTCTTAGTCTTTTTTCATCTTGCTTCCTATTTATCCCTTTAGACTTATTATCCCTTGATATCCCTGCATTTTCCCCCAACTCTAAAAAGTCACTTCTCCTTATTTTGTTTGTGGTTTTCTTCCAGTTTTAATATAAATAAAATATCAAGTTTCTTTGGCAAGATAGCATAAAAAAAATCTTTTTTTGGATAATACAGAAAATTGCCCAAAATAACAAGTAATAACTTTAAATGACTCAGTCATTTTAGTTACTAGAATCTGAAATTGAGGCAAGAATAAAAGATACATTTGGTTATCAGAAAATGGCTTTGGAATAATATTTTGAAAAAGATTATGCTGAACCTAATAAGCCTTGGAGAATCAATAAATTTCCAACTTAATTTCTACCTTCAACATTAAACAAGATGAATGTGATTCCTTTTAATGAATCAATACTTACAGTTTGTAATGTTTATTTTGGCTGTGTGCTTTTGTTTCAGACAGAACCAAGTTGTATTATTAGACACACTGGAACAAGAGATTTCAAAATTTAAAGAATGTCATTCTATGTTGGATATTAATGCTTTGGTAAGTACGATTTAATTGACATAGCTTAATGACATCTTTCTTGTTTTATAAATACGTTTGTCCTCCCAACTTTATACATATGTATGTTTGGGATCTTTTCATCTACTTTTTTAAAGGGTAGAATTTGTCTTTTAATAGGAAACTTTGATTTACTTTACTGGAACTTCCATTGTCTTGAATAGTTATATTTCAAATGTTGAACTTGTGATAGGAAATAGAACTTACTTATGGAAGTCTGGAATAGATCTTTATTTTTATAAAAGAGAACTAAAAATAAGAAACTTTTGGGATACTACTTTTCCCCTTAGGGAAAGTGCATCTCTTTTTATCAATTACATGTTTTTAAAAATTCATATTTGTATGGCATTTTCATAATGTTATGACAAATTAACGCTAAAACGGACCCTTTGAAATTCCTTTATGGACCCTTTAAAGCTTTCAGTATAAATGACAATAATTGAATTTCATCAGAAGCTCTATAGCTTTTAGATGAGAGGAACCGATACTCTACTAGTATTTTAAGAAACAAGAATTAACAAAAATAAGGAACTTAGGACTACCTTTCTCTCTAGCGTAAACATTACAAATACCTTGTTTTGCATGATTTTTATGAACTTTCACACATACCTCAGTAAATGGATTTTTCACTGGACAAATATGGCTTATTAATGTTTTCCTTTTATAACAATCAGAAAGGAAGTCCATCTCCTCTAGCATTAGGTAGTAAATGCAAAGTTTTCTGCCTGTAGTTCCTGACATCTCGTGAAGGAGGCAGGCAAGGCTTCACTGACTTACAAAAACTTGTTGAATGAATGAATGATAAATGAATCAAGCAGATGTAATACTGTTGCTTCTGTCTGAAGGGGCAGAAACTTAGTCTTCCTCTTCTGTCTTCTCTCAGCACCTTAGTGGTTCTGATTATCATTTAGGAACTGAAAACTGGAGGGGGGGGGGCGGGCAGGAAGGGTCTGTAAGCTCTAGAGCTCACTAGACTATGCCTTTACGTATAGCTGCATGAAGGTTGCTAGTATCTCTACCGACACTTCTCTCAATTTTGTTACCTGGTCTTCTCTCTTAACTTGCCTGAGAGCGAGGTGCTTTTTTGCTTTTCTGCCATCTCTGAGTGAGATGGAAAAATCTACACCTGTAACTTCGTGGGAGGAAAAGTGTCCTTACAGAGGTGGTTCTGCTTGGTCTGACTTCAGAAGCCCACAGGGCTCTCTAGACACAGTTTGCCTTTTCCTGATGGGCAGACACTTAAACTGTCCTTTATCCTGGCTTGGTCTTTCTCTTGTAAAGGCAGTAGAGAGTTTTACTTTTCACAGATGAAGCTGATAGCATTATTGGATAGCCTTACCAAATTTTAGGATTATATTGCGTGTTTTTAAAGCAAAAATGTATCTGTATACAAAATAAATGCCTATTTTATGGTTAGTAACTTTTTATCAATCTGAACTGAATCAAGTGTTTTCAAAATTCTAATGGTTTAAGTAAAATTTAAATTTGGACTTAAGTTGTGGAAATAATTAAGGCTTTAAAAAATTTGATCAATTTAGGAAGAATGAAGTACAATGCAGGCATTAATTTATTTAATCCATTTTGATATTTCAGTCTACTTTAATTTGACTTTTCATTTATTTTTCCATGTTAAGTTCACTGAAGCCAAACACTATCATGCCAAGTTGGTGAATATAAGGAAAGAAATGCTGATGCTTCATGAAAAGACATCAAAGTTAAAAGTGAGTTGGCAGGTTCTTTTATATTCTTTATAAAAGTAGAAATGTAATTGTTCCTAGTATTCATTTCTGACTTCTTATATATTCATATACAATAATATACTCAATTCATGGTACATTGTTTTCTTTTTTTATTTTAAAACATACAGTTGAACTCCACTCTGGGCTTTTTTACTGATAGCTGGGCTTGTAGGCTCCTATTCTCTGAATATACCACTACAATCCTCATTTAATGGAGTAACAATTCTTTTTTCTTTTTGTTCCAAGGAGACCTTAAATTGCACAGAATGAATTTATAAGTTAAATATGAAATGTATTAATATGTATTGATTACTCAAACAAAAGCACTTTTAAGTTGGGCCATAATCTATAAACCTTGTTTGTTCTCTTGTTTTTTGAATTTTTGATATAGAAAAGAGCACTTAAGCTGCAGCAGAAGAGGCAGAAAGAAGAGTTGGAAAGGGAGCAGCAACGAGAGAAGGAATTTGAAAGAGAAAAGCAGTTAACTGCCAAACCAGCGAAAAGGACATGAAAAGTTGAATGTGTTTGTGTGTTCTTCCCTCCCTTGTCCCACGTGCTTTGCATTTAAGAAGACTTAAGTGCAGACTGAAGTTAAGGTAGTGCCTTATACCATTGTGTCCTGTTTCAAAATCCTTTCCCCAAGAGTGCTGTCTCTATATGTTCATTTTAGCCATTTAAGAAGCTTCTTCTCTTTCCTCCACCCCCCTGCCCCAAGTAAAAGACAAAATGTCACTTGGTTGGATATTTATGGATAATTTTTCAATTTCTGTTTTACTTAATTTTAAAATTCATTATTTTGGTCTTGAATCACTTATGAACTGGAAAATGGTTTGATTATTTTCTTAATAGACTAGACTTTAAATGGTTAAAAATTAGTATGAGTGTTTTAGCTTCTGAATAACTGTGGAATTAAGTTTCAGTTTCTTATTTTATGAAACGACTTGCCTCTTTTGGAATACAATGCTGGTTTTTGGCAATTGCCTTTTCATTGCTTGGTTACGAAGAAATGCCAGCTGTTTAATCACATATGCTACTGGAAAAGAGGTGATGGTATAAATCTTTGTGAAGAACATGATCATCTTAGGCATAGGCGAGGTGAGCAATATGCCAGATAGATTCCACTAACCATACGCTCTATCTGCTTCCCAGCATTGTTGCCACTTAGTTCTTAGGTAGCTTCTGGTTCAGAGTAGATTGTATCTGTCCCTAAAGTTTGGCAGGGGTGGTGGTAGAGCTGTCACACACACAAATATGCTTAAATATTTATAATACTTAGTAATGAGTTGTCACACACTGAGATACGGTTGTCAAGCTGATACGATAGTGAGCTCAACTTTCCAAATGGAAGGTCTCATTGCTAGTTCTATCTTCTGGTTTGCTGTGTGGCTTTACATGTGGTTACTTTAAAAAAAAAAATGCTGAGAGTAGATTGATAGATACCAACTACCGATTTTGTAGATAATGACAAGAATTGTGGAAAATTGATAAATAGCTTCTTCACAAAAGAGGCAGCATGATATCCTGTTAGCGTTTTCTAGATATCATCCCCTCAATATTATAAGTAGAAACTTATGTGAGGGAAATGTGAAGTTTTATTGTTTTTAAAATTGAGAGTTTATTATTTACTGTTTTTAGTATTCTTTAATGTCTGGCTGGTCTCCAGTCTGTTACACAGAGACTGTACAGAATCTGTAAAGGTGTGTGATTAGAATGTATATTTTTTTGTAGTCTGCATTCTGTTTTTGGTAAGCTGGAGTCAGCGTCTGATCACATATCAGGATACTTAGTGATAGAGAAGCATTAGATTTAAGTTGCGTGCGAAGAACTGGTCTGGTTAAAGAAAGGTTTAAATAGCTTTAAAGCCTTTTCCTTCTTTAATGAATGAATTGTGATCTCACAGTTCACTTGACTTTGACCTTATGTTTAAGAATACATTTTATTTTAACAAACTACATGTTGCCCTCAAATACTGGCTAAAACTGCCTAGGGCAGGATTCAGTAGTGCTTGCAGTACAATGTCACCTGCATGCTGAATGTACTCATTTATAATCTGACAAAGGCTGTGCATTGTTCCTCAGAGTGGTTTGTGGACCAGCTACAATGATTATTTAAATGCTGGTCCCTGCACACCACTCTCAGTCTGCTGAAGCAAATCTGTTTGTTTGTGTTGCTTTTTAAAAAGAGTTTCCTCAAGTGATTCATGTATCTTAAAAGTTGAAAACCCCTGGTCTAGTGGTTTAGGTCAGAGGTTCCCACACTAGGCTACATATTATCACCACTTGGGAACTGAAAAATACAAAACAAAAAACAACACACTCAAAATTTAGGAAGATTCTTACTCTTTAGTCCTGAGGTGGGGCCCATACAAATTTTAAAGAGCTCCCCACACGGGTCTAGACTATTTTAGTGATTTATATTTATAAAGAGTGAAATAGTTTAAAAAGCCACCCAGTAACTTTTGGGATTAATCTTATGAAATAAATTCTGAACTGCTTTTGATATAAAGTCAGGTTTAAGACTGAAATTAATAGCAGGCAGGAAATAAAGAACTCTGGTTAATCAATTGAACTTTTGTGACCTGTATTAAAACAAATCATGTTTATTGAATGAATGGCAGGGCACATATGCTTTTAGAATGGTGTTATTTAACTTTGAAGATTTTAAAAATGCTATTTTTAGCCCTGGCACATCCCATGCACAGAGAGGTCACTGGTTCCCATTCCGGTCAGGGCACATACCTGGGTTTTGGGCTTGGTCCACAGTAGGGAGTATGCAGGAGGCAGCTGATCGATGTTTCTCTCTCTCTCTCTCCCTTCCTCTTAAACAAAAATCAATAAAAGTTTATATATTTTTAAAATGTCTGGGGCGTGGGATGGGGGTGGGCTAAAAGGGGTCGATGGGGGAAAAGAGGGAACATATGTAATGCTTTCAACAATAAGGATTTTATTTCAAAAGTAAAAAAAAAAAAGGCATCCTATATAATAAAAGCATAATATGAAAATTGACTGAATGGCAGAACAACTGGTTGCTATGATGCGCACTGACCAACAGGGGGCAGACACTCAATGGAGGAACTGCCCCCTGGTGGTCAGTGCCCTCCCACAGCGGGTGTGCTGCTCAGCCAGAAGCCGGGCTCATGGCTGGCATGCGCAGTGGTGGTGACAGGAGCCTTTCCTGCCTCCACTGCAGGCAGGTGGTAAGGAGTCCTGGACTGTGAGAGGGCGCAGGTCGGACTGAGGGACCCCCCCACAGTGCATGAATCACATGCATCGGGCTTCTAGTCCACTGTATTTAAGTCAATTGTAAATCAGAAGTAATTCCCTTGGTAACTAAATTAATTAAATTAAATTACCTTTGTAATTAAAATTGAAAACTTTAGCTGTATTTCAGCAGCATAGAAACATATCTTACTAACTAATCCTGGACAGAACCCTTATACTGTATTTTTGCACAAAATAATGAATTGGTACTTGGGTTGAAAAATGTTGTCTTTGTTGTGATACTATTTCCCATGTACTGAACTAAAATGATGGGAGTTGATTTTCTGTTTCTGTGTAGGAAGTGTCATGTAGATATGCAGATGTGGAATGTAACATGGGTTATATCCTTTGTGAGTTTTGGGGTTGATACAGTTTATAAATATGACAGTTACAGACTTTCATGATTTGTCTGATTTTGAACTTGTAAAATGAAGACTACTTTTTACACATTTAATTTAAAAAGGCCTCTGAATTATCCAAAGTCATTGATAGAGCACTATTTATTGTGTGCATAGCACTGTATACTTCCCTTTATGGACATTATTTCAACCATTCTACTCCTTTGCTTTTCTCTCCTGTCACCTTTCTCTAAATGTTCTCTGAAATTTGTCACAAAATGACTAGTTCACTCATGAAGTCTTTTTCAGAAAAGTGATAGAAAGTGTTGTGAAAAGATACTAGTTGAAATAACCCAGCTTTATAAAGTTTTAATTTGTGAATAAAAATAATAGCTACTACTTTTAGTAGTTTGGTGGAAAGTGCTTCATAAGGACTTATAGCCTATAAATAACAAAATTCCAACTAATAGAATATTATACACACACACACACACACACACACACACACACACACACATATAGTAGTGACCCGGTGCACGAGATTCATGCACGGGACGGGGGGTATCCCTCAGCCCAGCCTCTCCAATCTGGGACCCCTTGGGGGATGTCTGACTGTGGGATTGAGCCTAAACCAGCAAGCAGTTGGACATCCCTCTCACAATCTGGGACCGCTGGTTCCTAACTGCTCACCTGCCTGTCTGCCTAATTGCCCCTAATTACTTCTGCCTGCCAGCCTGATCACCCCCAACCACTCCTCTGCCAGCCTGATTGATGCCTAACTGCTCCCCTGCCCGCCCAATTGCCCCCAACTGCCCTCCCCTGCTGGCCCAATCACCCACAACTTCCCTCCCCTGCCATGACCCACCTCCTCTTCTGGGATTCACCTCCTCTGCCCAAGGTGGCAGAGATGCCGGGACTGGCCTACTCTGCGCCGCGCAGAGCCGCGGGACCACCAGGCCTCACTGCATGGAGTGGCTGCCGGGCCCCACCTCCACTGTGCATGTGGCCATCTTGTGGCGGCCATATTGTGATTTCATCGCGTGTGAGGGCCATCTAGGCTTTTATTAGTATAGACCAGTGGTTTGCTGCTCTGTTGACTAATGAGTTTGCCGACCACTGTCATATATCACTCTTTAACTCTTTGCACACAATATGCCACAATTGCCTAATCCTCACAGCTTCCAACTACACAGTAACATTTAGTCTAGTCCAGTGGTCGGCAAACTCATTAGTTAACAGAGCGGCAAACTGCAGCTCGTGAGCTGCGGTTTGCCAACCACTGGTATAGACTATAGGCCCAGTGCACAAATTCATGCATGGGTGGGGAGATGGCAGGAGGTTGGCTGGCCGGCCTGCCCCAATCGGGGCCCAATCAGGGCCGGGATAGCTGGGGGTAGGGGCCATGGGTGATTGGCTGGAGGGCCGTGGGTGATTGGGGTGGGGGGCCAATTGGGGGTGGCGCTAGCCATGAGGAGGGGCTGTGGGAGGTTGGCTGGCCAGCCTCATCTCTGATTGGTATGTGTGGGGCCGATTGGGGTCGGAGCTGGCTGTGGGGAGGGACCGCGGGCTGATTGGGGTGGTGGGGGCTGATCGGGGATGGGGTCAGCTGTGGGGAGGGGCTGTGGGTGGTGGGCCAGCCAGCCCCACCCCTGAATGCGGTGGGGGGTGCCAATCGGGGACCAGCAGCCTGGGGGAGGGGCCTTGATCAGAGTGGGGGGAATCGATTGTGGTGGAGCTGGCTGGGGGAGGGGCTGTGGGCGATTGGGGTGATGGGGGCCCATCGGGGCTGGGGCCAGCTGGGGAGAGGGGCTGCAGGAGGTTGGCTGGCAGGCCCTGACCCTGATCAGGTTTGGGGGGGGTCCCGATCTGGGGCAGGGCCAGCCGGCCAACCTCCTGCAACCCCTCTCCCTGCCCGGCTGGCCCCACCCCCTATTGGGGTGAGGGGGGCAGTCAGGGGCAGGGCCAGCTGGGGGGAGGTGCAGTGGGCTGATTGGGGTGGTGGGGGCCCATTGGGGGTGGGGTTGGCGGGGGGGAGGGGCTGCAGGCTGATCGGGGTTGGGGGGGCAATCAGGGGCAGAAGGCTATGGGCCGGTTGGGGTGGTGGGGGCCCATTGGGGGTGGGGCTGGCCAGGGGAAGGGACTGCGCAAGGTTGGACACTGGCCTGTTCCCCCAATTGGGCCGGTTGGCTGGCCACAGTGGGCATCATGGAGACTGGTCATTCCGGTGTTCTGGTTGCTGGCTTTTAATATATCTATATCTATATCTATATCTATATCCATATCTATATCTATATCTATATATTTTTTTAACCTGGGAGGCCTTGGACCCCTGGGAGGGACTTCTGTGGATGACCTTTGGAGGAGACATGAACTCTACAATTTCTCAGAATTTTGTATATATGTGTTTCCCAAGTTTGGAGCTATAGTTTTCATTAGATTCATATATATCCTATCTAATAAAAGGATAATATGCAAATTGACTGTCACTCCAACACACAAGATGGCCACCGCCATGTGGTCAAAGATGGCCACCCCCATGTGGACACAAGATGGCCACCACAAGATGGCCAGCAGGAAAGGGCAGTTGTGGGCGATCAGGCCAGCAGGGGAGGGCAGTTGGGGCAGATCAGGCCTACAGGGGAGGGCAGTTGGGAGGGACCCAGGCCTGCAGGGGAGGGCAGTTGGGGGTGATCAGGCCAGCAGGGGAGGGCAGTTGGGGGTGATCAGGCCAGCAGGGGAGGGCAGTTAGGAGTGACCAGGCCAGCAGGGGAGGGCAGTTAGGGGCAAACAGGCTGGCAGGGGAGCAGTTAGGCATCGATCAGGCTGTCAGGGGAGTGGTTAGGGGGTGATCAGGCTGGCAGGCAGAAGCGGTTAGGGGCAATCAGACACGCATGTAGGCGAGCGTTTGTGAGCCAGTAGTCCTGGATTGTGAGAGGGATGTCCGACTGCCCGTTTCCGGGATTGGACCTAAATAGGCAGTTGGACATCCCTCGAGGGGTCCCAGATTGGAGAGGGTGCAGGCTGGGCTGAGGGACACATTACCCCTCCTCCCCCCCCCCCCCCGCGCGCCTCTGGTGTGTGTGTGTGTGTGTGTGTGTGTATTATATATATATCTCAAAAAATGTATACACACATTTTGAATACTTATAAAGGCAGTGTTTATTAAAATACATTTCATTTTCAAAATGGAGCTATCAGTTGTTAAACTGTATATACATTTTTTGGACACCCTGTATATGATTTCCTCTGAAACAAGGGTTCATTGATTAAATCTTCAAACCTCACTGTGCACATATTTTAAAAAGTTATTTGCCCAGCCAGTCTAGTTCAGTGGTTGGCCATCTGGTCACGGTTCGATTCCTGGTCAGAGCACATGCTCAGGTTGTGGGCTCAATCCCCAGAGTGGGGCGTGCAGGATGTTTCTACCTCTCCCTCTCCCTTCCTCTCTGAAATCAATGAAAATGTATTTTTTAAAAAGTTACTTAGTTTCTAGGTTTCCCATTTGGATAAGATAGTTTCTATATTGTATATTTGTTCAGATATTTTTGTACTAATTATTCAGATATTTAAGATTTGTTCTGTTGCTAGCTTATTCATACTGTTTTAGTTTTTTGCATGTATAAGGCCATTAGGGTGAGACTAAGTCTATTTTCAAACCTAGTGAGCAAAGGAAGTAGTCAAGGGAGACAGTTATGACTGACTAGTTTAAAAAATATGAAAAGCAGCCCTAGCCAGTTTGGCTCAGTGGATAGAGGGTTGGCCTGTGGACCGAAGGGTCCTGGGTTTGATTCCGGTCAAGGGCACATACCTCAGTTGCAGGCTCCTCCCTGGCCAGGACCCTGGTTGAGGCGCGTGCAGGAGGCAACCAATCGATGTGTTTCTCTCATGTCGATATTTCTATCTTTCCCTCTCTCTTCCACTCTGTCTAAAAATTGATGGGAAAATATCCTCAGTTGAGGATTTAAAAAAAAAACACCAAAACATGAAAAGCAAAATTTCCAAAGAAACACAATGTGAAGGCAGGGCCATCAGAGAAGATAAGTAAAATTTGTGGTGGAATGGGGGTGGTAACCAAGAAAGAGAAAAGGAAAGGCCAAGACAGGTAGAAGGGAAAGTAATGCATCTATTGTGTACCTTGAATAAAGGAGATTTAAAGGCCTGTAAAGAACAATAAGTTAATGAAATTCATCTATTTTTAGGGTAAGGATGCCCCCTACTGACACTTCATTCTGGTTTAGAACATAAATACATTCCTAATGCACTTCAGGAGGCCTGCAGTGCTCAAATCTGGGTAAGAAAGGGGCTGAAAATCACTGAGCATGTGTGGGTGCTGCTCACTCCTGGGTAGGCTTGACTTTCTTTAGGACTTTGGAAATCTCTTTGGTCAAAAGTGTAATGAACACTTTGTATAGGGAATACTAAGCAACAAAAACATGTATATAGACTTGAAGGTTCCTGGACTCTGCTTTGATCATAAAATTTAAAATGTTATGGTATATTCAGCATTAGTAATACTGTGGTTAGATTGTGGACTCTGAAGTCAGACTGCTGGTTTATATTCCTGATTGATTTGGGGCCTTGGACTTGGTTAAACCCTGTGTACTTCAGTTTCCCAAACTGTAAAGTTGGGGATAAGTGTTTCTGGCTTCATAGAGTTTTGAGGTGTTTTGGTATCCATATAAAAGCCCTTAATAAAATAGTTAAAGCTTTAAAAATGTTGGATGTTATATCACAGTATCTTGAAGTCACATCCACATTGGGAGGGTGGGTACTTATTTTGCCCCTTTGTTGCACGTGTAGTTTTTCTCCCAGGGTTTCCACTGCTTGGGACCCGTCATCCTGTAATGTCCGCCTGTTGAACACCTAATCATGTTTTGCAACCCAATTGTCACTTCTTTATGGTTTTCCAAACCACCTCCCAAAGTTCTTTTTTCTTGTGTTCTCATGGTACTTAATATTACATTTGCCTTAGCATTTAAGATCAAAGATACTTATTAATCATCTTACGATTCCATAATGCAGTAGTGCCTGGCCTATTGTTGGTGTATTAATCAAGGTTCTCCAGAAAACAGAACTCTGTGTGTGTGTGTGTGTGTGTGTGTGTGTGTGAGAAAGAGAGAGAGAGAGAGAGAGAGAGAGAGAGAGAGAGAGAGAGAGAGAGAGAGAGAGAGGGAAGCAATTGGCTCACATGATTGTGGGGCTGACAATTCCAAAATCTTCAGGACAGGCTGGATCCCCAGGGAAGAGTTCAAAGGCAGTCTGTGGGCAGAATTCCTTCTTCCTCAGGGGATTTCCGTCTGTTTTTTAAGGCTTTCATTTGATTGGTTGAGGTCTATCCACACTATGGAGGGTACTCTTGACTGAAAGTCTACTGATTTAAATGTTAGTCTCATCTAAAAAGAAATGTCTAGCGTGGTATTTGGCCAAATATGTAGGTACCATGGTCTAGCCAGGTTGTCACATAAAATTAACCATCACAGTTGAGATCAAATTGAATCTAGTAGGAGAGAGATATACAGATATTAAAAATAGTTAAAATAAAAAACTAGATTACATAAATGCTAAATAAGGAATATTACAATAAAAAGATTAAACTCCTGCAATTCAAACATGGCTTGGGAGTTTGTAATTCTTGGATAATCCAAGCTACTGCTTCCTTGCCTAATTACATATTCAGATAGACTAAAAAAATAATGACAGCCAGTCCCAGGATCTTGGGAATGAAGTGAGCTTAGAGATAATGAGCATACTGGACTTTAAAAAATAGATGCCACCCCTACTGTTAAGATTTACATCTTCTCTATCAGCTAGGGGCTGTTCAGGCCTCTTAAAAATACTGTAGCTTCAAGGAAGAGTTGGCAGTTTTAGAGCAGGTGCAACAGATGAGCACACAGCCCTAGAAAACGTGGGTGGGACAATGCTGCCATCTTGTGGAACTCTGCTCCCGCAGGTCTACAGATTCTGATACTGACTTAATCAGTTTGATGTAGTTTGGCCTAAGCGTTTTCAACTACTGTATATAGTTTTTAGGTAAGTCAGGGTTTTCTGTATGGTCCGAACTTTTGTTTAAACAGTGAGATGTTTGAAAGTGATTTGTGTGGAACGTTTGATAAAGTTTAAAATGATATTTTCCTAACGTTTTGAGTCTTTCAGTTTGATGTTGGGCTTGACGTTTTTAATTTTTACTTATTTTTTCTTCTCCAATCATGTAATCTATCACCATCAACCATGTTCTAAGAAAAATGTTACAGGCCAAAGAGTTTGCTGTGGGCAAAGGCTCTAGGAGTTGTGTGATTTTAGTATTCACCTGACCCTCCACATTAGGTCTTAGCTGATAGGGTATAGGTTGGGCACTGGGCCCAAAAGATGCCAACGCCTGGTCTAATGGGTAAAAAATTAGCCTGGCAGGAAAAACTTTGCCTAGATGAGGACTATAGGGAATCTCATTGGCTTAGTTACATACTATCTTGGGAATATGTATTAGAATACTCAGTCAGCTTGGCCGGCATGGCTCAGTGGTTGAGCATTGACCTATGAATTGAAAGTCACAGTTCAGTTCCCTGTCTGGACACATGCCCAAGGTTGTGGGCTTGATCTCCAGTGTGGGATGTGCAGGAGGCAGGCGACCAATGATTCTCATCATTGATGTTTCTATCTCTCTACCCCTCTCCCTTCCTCTCTAAAATCAATAAAATAAATAAATAAAGGAGATGTGAGAAGACACACAGAAGAACATCCGAGTGTTAGGGGGCAGAAGGAGGGATCCATGCTGAAATGGGACAACTTTTACTTCTTCAGGACCCTCAAGATGCCAGATCCTGAGCAATTTTCCTATATAAGGCTCTGTGCCACCTGGTGGTGGGCTTTTCTTAGGTTCCTAGGATCTTAGGATTTAATTACTGGACTAAGAGTCCTGTTTTCCACGAATATTTCACACTACCCTTCCATCTCCCTTCCCCCATTTATGAGATAACCTTAACAAATCTCTATTTATTGTAAATATAAGCATCTAACATTATTGTTTTTTAGGCTCCTCTAGCATGTTCTGTTTTCTTTTTTTAAAATCTTCATCTGAGGATATTTTTCCATTGATTTTTAGAGAGAGTGGAAGAGAGAGGGAAAGACAGAGAGAAATGTCGATGTGAGAGAAAAACATTGATTGGTTGCCTCCTGCACATGCCCTGACCAGGGTCCAGGCTGGGAAAGAGCCTGAAATCGAGTTCCATGCCCTTGACCCAAATCAAACCCAGAACTCTTTGGTCTGCAGGCTGACGCTCTATCCACTGAGCCAAACCAGCTAAGGCTGTTCTGTTTTTCAAATTTTTTTTAAATAAGGTATTTAAGATTTTAAAAAATATATTTTTATTGATTTCAGAGAGGAAGGGAGAGGGTAAGAGAGATAGAAACCTCAGTGATGAAAGAGAATCACTGATTGGCTGCCTCCTGCACGCCCCCTACTGGGGATCTAACCCCCAACCAGGGCATGTGCCCTGACTGGGAATCGAACCATGACCTCCTGGTTTATAGGTTGATGCTCAGCCACTGAGCCACACTGGCTGGGCTCAAAGTGTTTTAATATGCATTACCTAAATTAATAATAAGGATGCTACTTAGGAGTTCATTTCCATGCCTGCTAATCCAGGAATTCAAAGAAGGAAATAGCAGTGACCAGCACCCAGGTGCAGACCTCCTGTCAACCACATACCTGTTCTCATTGGTTGCTGGGTTTCCCCCTTGTTTTGTCTAATTGCTTAGAGTATTTTCATCTCTGGCTGGATTTCTAACCTCAGATCTACTTCTAGCTCATTCCCAAGCCTAAGATTCAGAACCCCAGCTGTGTTGAGCATCTGTTTCATGCTAGGTGCTGTACATAGGTTATCTTGTAACAGCAGCCCTGGGAGGTTATCACCATAACACCATAGTCTCATCACCATTTTACAAGTGAGCACATTTACAGATGAGGACATGTTAAGTCTGAGTAACTTCCCAGATCATACAATTTAAGTGGTGTGGCTAGGATTTTACTGTGGAAAAAATCCAAAGTACCACCTTCCTAGAGAATTTTCTTAGGCTGGAGACACTAGAAACAGACATAGAAATAGAACTCAGGAGCTTTACTTCGAATATTTTGATAAAACTGTACCAATGATAAGGAACTATATGAATAGACCACTTCATCTTCTAACCTGATAATATTGGAAGAACAGAAGTGGAAAGAGACATGAGTGTTAGGAGAGAGCCTAATGGGAAGAATGCCCAGAACTCTTGATTTTCCTGGACTGACAGGGAAGTGCCATGCCTCTCTGGTAGAAGGAAGCAACAGTGAGGCTGGAACTGAGTGAGATCGGCTCGGGATTCTTCCCGTGATATAATGCTGATGCTGGAGTAGACAGGAGAGAGGCCAAGCTGCTGGGAGAAATGGGCAACTCCAGAACGGCCGGGACATTCCTATTACGGCTGTTTTGAGACATTTCACCACCACTGTAAGCACCTGAAGAAAGCGATATTTGATAGTGCCATGCTGGGCCTGCATTTTTGGGTCTTTGGTTTATCACTCAGTTCTGTCTCTCTTACACCTTTATGGCTTTGGGGGAAATGCACAGTTAAAAGGAGGACTTCTGGTCAGTTCTCCCTGGAGGGCTGTAAGCAATTCAGTTTCCTTCTGGGTAGACATGCCGACAGGAGGTGATCCCTAAGGCCCTTCCAGCACCAACATTCCGAGACACCTTCTATCCCAGGGGTCTCCAGGAGTATTGGCTCATGGGCTGCTGTTTCCACTCATAATGGCTCCAGTCCATCTGCTCGATGCAGTGACAGCATCCAGGCAGTGCACTCATCTCAGATGAGGTATTTCTGACCTTAACTACCTCACAGCCTGGGCCTCACGAATTTACGCTCTCTGAATGGGGGAGCAGGGAAGAGATTGCTTCTGAAGGAGGGCAGATACTCCTTTCCTGTGTGGATCGAAAGTGTAATGGCAAGGAGAGAGGAGGTGAGGCCCACATGAGTCACCTTGCCCCTCTGTAGGCCACCCTGAAGCCCACTTATTCTGACTCACCCGCTTCTAGCTAGGAGTGGTGGTGCCACCTTACAGGTCAGACCGGTTATTACAGATGCAGACTGGGATTTAAAGCAGGCTAGGTCACACCCAGCCTCATCTTTGTTCTGGGCTCCAATCATAGCCTTGAGAATGTCTCTCACACACCTCTAACCACAGGACTGGAACCGACGAGGGGCTCAGCTGGGATGCTCTGAGGTCTGTCTGCATTTGCACTGAAACATGCTTTCTACATGCTGCTCGTAGCCAGTGGTCCACTCCTGGGAGACATGGGACTTCTCCGATGGGCCACTTTGGCTCAAGGACTGCCCATTGTCTTCACTGAAGCTCTGCTCTGCAGTTTAGGATGCTTCCCTCCAACCTTCTTTCTCCTCTTCACTCTGATGACAATACAGGAAGGAACAAAGAGGCTAAGGGACGTGGGCATGCTGGAAAGGCTCTATTATGTAAGGCCAAAAGGCCCACCACAGGATATGTGCCATGAGGGCACACAGGACACGCCACTCACCAAGCCATCCAAATGAGCTGCGAGAGGGGCACCAACGTCACTAAGGCCAGGGATGAGGGAAGGAAAGCCGTTTACAAATTGAGCTTGATAGCATTTGTGGTGATGATAGAGGGCAGGAGGTGGCTCTTAGCTGCCAGAAGTAGGAGGCCATAATTACCCAAAAGGCAAGGTTGGAGGGCAGTCAATGGACTTTACCAATAAGTTGTAGAGATGGTTAATGGTGTCAGTTTTGCATCTAGGGTCAAAATAGGTAGACAGCTGTTGACAGGTGTGCTCCTTAGCTCTTCAGTATCTAGTTTAACAGTTGCCTGAACATTAGATAACAACAGTAACTATAGTACTGTAGTTACTTTAGTAATTACCATTTATTACCTACCATTTACCTGAGTACTTATTCAATGCCAGGTGCAGTGCCAATCACTTTAGCTGTGTTAATTCATTTAATTTTCATAAGGAACCTGTGAGGTAGGTACTTATAAAAATACCCATTTTACTGATGCAGTTAACTGAGGCCTATTAATACTTTCTCTTTGAGAGTGGTGGTGTACAACACAAACATAACCATTGGTCTTCATGGTCTCACTCATACTCTGAGCTACTATAGCCCAAAAGATAATAGTTTTTATTCTTTCAGCATATCCTTGAGGTAGGAGGACAAATTTTATCTATTTTATAGATGAGGAGATTTAGGCAAAAAGAATTTCCCCAAACTGTGTTTGAGACTAACTTTCTGAAAAAGACGATTCCAGATTCAGTATTTTTTCCTGCATCCTAGGAGAGAGCGTCTGGAGAGTCTGCCTGCCACACCCTTGCTTTTCAGCACATATATATATATATATATATATATATATATATATATATATATAATATACATAATGTGTGTGTGTATGTGTGTGTGTGTGTATATATATAATATACATAATGTGTGTGTGTGTGTGTGTGTGTGTGTGTGTGTGTATATATATATATATATATATATATATATATATATATATATATCAGAGTTCTTTGTTACTCTCAGACTGAGGGTTTTCAATATTATGCTACCTTGCTTATGTAAAAAACAATATATATAGTAAGTTCTTATATTTATGCAGCCTACAGTAGTCATCTTCCTTTTGTTTTGCCTTAGTATTCAACCCTTTTCCCCATTTGGGGGGAATACCTATCACAAGTCCTGGTCAGAGTCAGAGGGACCAAGTATGCTCTCTCCCTGTTCTGACAGCTATGATGCTGGCCTTTGGCATAGATTTGGTCAATGGACACTCCCACTGAGGACCTGAATTCTCAGTCTGTTTATATTTGTGTCACTCCTCCTAGAGTCATTTGTGAAGGCAATGGGAGTATTCTGAGGGTGGCCAGGCGTTTCCTGCTAAAAGATGGTGTGTGAATTTCTGCTTTTTGATTCTGCAGAGCTGTCCTGATTTCTTTCCATTTTTCCGGCCATCGTTACTCCATCATTTTGATGGTTCTATGAACCCCTGAGATCCTTTAATATCTCTCTTCTATGTAAGTTATCCAAAGCTGGTTTATTGCTTGTAACCAAGAATCCTGATTGAGATAGATTATAGGTTGTGAAGCACCTCCATATACATTACTGTTTCTGGTCTTAAAAACCACTTGATCTTCTATGTAACAAATGAGGAAACTCTAGCTGCTCTGTATAGCCTGATAGCAACTTTTGTTATTTGATGTGTAGGATGGCTGTGAGGAAAACGGCACATTTGGGAGGTATGGGAACTGCTTTGAAAAAACCTGGCATAATACACGATCATTGTACTCTCTCTGCCCACCCCCTCTGAGGTTCTGAGACTGCTTCGTGGTCTGGCAGGATGAACACTATGTGTGCTGCTTGGTCCCTATAGTAGGGACATAGAAGGAACTCATCCCTAGGACCTCACAAGTCTTACAGCAGTTCCTTAGAAGCTGGTGTCACCTTGGCTGGGCTGCTTTCTGAGCTAGGGAGGGATTTGCTGGGGCGGGGGAGAGGAAGGGTGAGCTACTTCTCTACCTACTTACTCACCCAGGGAAGATTTGCTGCAGGGAAGGGAGGAGGTTGGGGCTTGCTGATTCGGCAAAACGGAGGGTACTATTGAATGTTGTGTGTCTGCCCTGGCTGGTGTGGCTCAGTTGGTTGGGCATTGTCCTGTGCACTGAAGGGTTGCCTGTTCAGTTCCCCTGCTTGATTCCCAGGAGACAGCTGATTGATGTTTCTCTCTCACATTGGTGTTTCTCTTTCTCCCTCCTTTCTTTCCTCTCTCTCTAAAATCAATAAAAGTTTTAAAATTCCTAGCTAGTTTGGCTCAGTGGATAGAGCATTGACCTGCAGACTGAAGGGTCCCAGGTTCAATTCGGTCAAGGGCACGTGCCCGGGTTGTGGGCTCCATTCCCAATAGGGGGAGTGCAGGAGGCAGCTAATCAATGATTCTCTCTCATCATTGATGTTTCTAATTCTCTTGCCCTCTCCCTTCCCCTCTAAAATCAAAACATATTTTTAAAAAAAATCTTAAAAAAATAAAGTTGCATGCCTACGAGAACAGCCTCTTTATCATGCTCTTCCTCCTGGCCTGCCCTTTCTCTGTTTCATTCCCTATTCTCTCGCCCAGTTCCTGTTGCCAGTTCTTCCTGCTCACTAGCCTGCGTGTTTTCCCAGAGCCCTGGTGTTTTGCTCTTCATTCTTTAGGATGTTGTTAAAATGGGGTTTGTTGCTCTTAGTGCCAGCTCCTCCTATCACTTCCTCTTCCCACTCTTAATGATGCTTCTCCTAGTTTCCCATCTCCCCAAGCACACTTTTGCAACTTTGCAAGTCCCACATGGGTGGCGACCAAGTCTGATTTTGTTAGCAGTATACGACCAGGCAGCAGGCACAGGGCTTGCTTGATACATAGCAGGTGGGATTAGATGAAAGAACACTGCATGAGTGAGTGAGTAAACTCTCAGCCCCCTTCCTGCCTGCCTGATGTAGCAGTCCCTGGAGGGGAGAAGAAGGGGTCTTTGGTGAGGTTCTAGAATGCATACATGTAGAGCCCCTATCATGTGAGATCTTCTCAGGACACTTAACTGAATCTGATTCCACACCCACCAACCTCAAACCATCTGACAAGCAGCATGTCTCCTCTGATTTTCTCCTGCCTGCAGTCTTCCCATGTAAACCAGGGCTTCTTAACTGGGATGGGAGGGTTGTGTGACTGGGATGTGAAGTGGGGCATTTCTGTTTGTCAAGATGATTGAAACATAAACATGGAGTTTAGAGGGTAGGAGTCAGGCCACATTCTGACCTGTGTGGACAGTGCCATACAACAATCATTATGAGTCCTGTATGATTCCTGGTGTCCCCACCTTTTGCCACAACATTCAAGTATGAAAAAAATATTTTTTGTAAAATAAGTTGGATTTTCGCTGAGATAATTACAAATATACATAGGGTGAAATTTCCAGGAATTCATCTATTGGTAAAACTGAAAGAAGATTATATTCATTTTGTTCAGAGCTTCTTTTTTTATCTACCATAATTATATATATATATATTTTTTGCTATTTTATTAAATTATCTTTTAAATTAAACTTATTATAGTGACAACTATACATATAAAAGCCTAAGCTACCGTCACAACCGAAACAACCTAACGGACGACCGAACAGGCTGTGTGGGGCGACCAGGCCTGCAGGGGGGTTAGTGAGGGACGACCAAACGACTGAACAGCAGGCTGCGTGGAGTGACCAGGCCAGCAGAGGGGGCAGTGAGGGGCAACCAGTCTGGGGGGAGGGGCAGTTGGGGGTGACCAGGCCGGCAGGGGGGCAGTTGGGGGTGACCTGGCCAGCAGGGGGGCAGTTAGGGGTGATCAGACAGGCAGGCAGGTGAGCAGTTGGGAGCCAGTGGTCCCGGATTGTGAGAGGGATGTCCAACTGCCGGCTATCGGACATCCTCCGAGGGATCCTGGATTGGAGAGGGTGCAGGCTGGGCTGAGGGGACCACTGCGCCCCCGCCCCTGCCCCATGCACGAATTTCATGCACTGGGCCTCTAGTTGGTTAATAAAATTATATATGTTTCAAATGTGCTATTCTATGCTACATCATCTACTAGTATATATTGCATTCAGTGTTTACCACCCAAAGTCAAATCTCCTATCACCATGTATTTGATCCCCTTTATCCTTTTCTATCCCCTACCCCCTTTTCTTCTAATAACCACCATACTGTTGTCTTTGTCTATGAGTTTTCTCTGTTTTGTTTGTTCATGTGTTGCTTTCAGCTTTATATCCCACATGAGTGAAATCATATGATTCTTGACTTTTCTGTCTGATACATTTTGCTTAGCACAATATTCTCAAGATCCATCCATGTTATTGCAAATGGCAGTGTTTCATCTTTTCCTATGGTTGAGTAGTATACAGTATATGTACCATATCTTCTTTTTCCAATTATCCATTGAAGGACACTCTGGTTGTTTCCATGTCTTGGCCATATATCTTTGTGAATAAATGTTTTCAGGTAGATACCCAGAAGAAGGGTTGCTGGGTCATATGGTAACTCTATTCTTAATTTTTTTTAGGAGCCTCCACACTGTTTTCCTTAGTGGCTGTACCAGGCTACATTCCCACTAGCAGTGAAGGAGGGTTCCCTTTTCTTTCAGAGTTCTTTACCAGAGTTGTTCCCCATTTCAGAAAATCATGTAATAGAAGCAATCCTGCAGGTGGAACTGAGTTGCCAATAAAAGTCTACAGTCTGCACTTGTAGCTATAGTGTTCATAGTGATTTTATCATAGATGCAGTTCGTCCCATTGATTGAAGATAGAAAACATTGATTGTAACAAAAATTTTTAAAAATTATTCAAAAGTCAAAACAAAATGTAAAAGAATTAATACTTTCAAGGACTCTTTAGGAGGAAAGTTTTTAACATATCCAAAGTTGCAGTAAAACTTGTGGGGCACCTTGTATTTATTATTAAAAGGGGCTGTTATGACTGGCCAGTTTGGCTCAGTGGTTGAGTGTGAGCCTATGAACCAGGAGGTCAGGTTCAGTTCTCGGTCAGGGCACTTGACCGGTTGCGGGCTCCAGCCCCAGTAGGGGGCGTGCAGGAGGCAGCCAATCGATGATTCTCTCATATAATGTTCCTAGTCTCTATCCCTCTCCCTTCCTCTCTCTAAAACATAAGTAAAAATATATCTTAGGGAAAAGGGGGGTGGGGTGGGCTGTTAAGTCTGATATGAGAACCACTTACACTGCACGCACCTGGAAAGGGCATTTGCAAGCCCAGCATGAAAGTAGGACCCAACACCGTGCGGAGGGCAGTGTCTGAAAGCCAAGGGACCGGGGCCTTACCCCTGCGCTTACCAAGGCAAATACACCTTGGGGCTTCGCAGAGCCTCCGTCGTCGTCCTAAGTGTGAAGTGAGTAGGGGAACTTCCGTCTTCCTGAGGCGTCGCGGGAACCAGGTGAGAAGCCAGGACGCCCCTGAGGACCCGACACAAACCAGCAGGGCCTCTGCCCCAGCCCCACCTCCACCTTTGTCCTCCCAGTTGCAGCACCCGGCCGCCAGCAGGCGGGCGAGGTGGGGCGTGGGGGTTAGCAACAGGTGGTCTCCTTGCCTTCCGCTGTCGTGCCTGGGGCGCTGGGCCACCCTCCAGGACGTGCCAGGAGTGGAGGCGAGTTTGCCCCGAGGGGGCCCTGGGCCGCTGGGCCCGACAGTCTCGGCTCTGTCCTCTGTGCGCTCACAAAGCCTCATGCCGTCTGCACTTGGCCTCGGTGCCCGGGCTGCGGCGCCGGGCGGGGCAGCGGCGGGACCTTTCCTGGGGGGAGCCTTGTTCTCCCCGCCTTCAGCCTCCGCCCCGGGGTCGGGCGGGGCCCCAGCCAAGGCCACGAGCCCGGGCAGGGAGCCGCGGCTATTGCTGCGCCAACACCCTACACTGTGGTCCGAGGCTCCGCTCGCCGCTGGGTAAGAGGCATCGATCGGGCGGCCGATCTCCGGCCCTGGGCCAGGGGTGGGGGCCCCGGTGGGGACAGAAAGTACCCCTGAGGCTGGTTGCAGGGCAGACCCAGCTCTGCTCTCGCCGCTGGGGCTGAGCTTCGCACTTTTCCCCACCCCGTACCAGCAGCTCTTTGCTGCCCTGTCGGGAACCCAGGTCCTGGGACTCTAGCTCCTTCTAGGTCTGTGGGACCTTGGGGGCGCGGAGGGGTTGAGCTGCTAGCGGCGGATAAAAACCGCAGCATCCCGCCTGGGTGTGTGGGAAGTTCTGGCACCTCCCGCTTGTTGACTGTGTCACTCAGCACCGTGCGGGCACGGTGGGTGCACGGCCTCCGCGGTCAGAGGTTGACGTCAGCCCGCCTGCCCACAGCTGGGACACATTTATCCACCGACGCAGCGCGTGGGGCAGGTGGGCGCTCCCTGAGTCAGCTGCCCTGCGACTGGCAGAGAGGACAGCATTTAGGGCACGTGCGCAACTGAGTAGGCGGAAAGGAGAAAGGAATTGCGGTTTCTTTTCTCTCTTGTTTACGTTTCTTTTTTAATTCTAAAAATCCCAACCTAGCTTCTCGCTCAAAGACACAGTAAACAGCGTCTGGATTGGTATGGGCTGCCCATTGCTATAATGTAGGGTTCTGACCCATTTTTGTGCCGTGTACCCCTTTGGCAGGTCTGGGGAGACGAAGGACCCCTTCTCAGAACAATACTTTTAAAGGCATAAAATAAAAGGCACAGTATTGTAAAGGGAACCAGTTTCAAAACGTTTGTCAAATATTAAAGTAATTTATTATGTAGTAATGTATATGCCTTTACAAGTAATTCATTAAAAAAGATCTATCAGTGGATCTAATAGCTCCCATAATTTTGAAGTAGTAATGAGCATAAACGCTATTTCAAGATATAGACAACACTTGTAATAAAAAAAAAATCTATGATTTCTATTGGAGACGGTCATAGGTACAGCTAATAATTGCTGTGGTTTGTTGTCTATAGGGTGTCCCCAAAATGTATATATACACTTTGAATAATGATAAAGGCATTTCATTTTCAAAATTGAGCTACCAGATGTTAAAGTGTGTGTATATTTTTGGAGACACTATATGTATTGAAGAAAGTGTTAACTTTCAGTTAGAGATTAGTGAAAAATAAAGATTCCCTGATAGTGGGAAGGGCACTGCCCGGGAGTTAGGTGACATGGGTTCTCCTCTCAACACTTCCATAGACTAGCAGTCTGACCTTGGCCTTTTGAACTTCTTTGTGCCTTTGCTTCTTCATTGCACAGTGGCGATCTTGATCATGCTTTACCATGCATTTAAGTTGCCTAGCACTGCATCTGTCACAGAGCGGTGAAATAAGTACCATTTATTAGAATTTGTTTGTCTCCTTCACTGGACTGCAAGCATATAGCCATCGCCATTACATTTCCAATCCTGGTACATGGAATGCATTCGATACATATTTTTTGAATGAATAAGTGGATTGGAGAAGGTTGCTTGTGGCTGCATCTGAAAAAAAACAACAAAATTCATCAAGGAGAGAGATGGTGGTTTGAGGAGTAACTTTAAAATTTGGGCTTTTTTTATTTTTAACTGGCTGAACAAATATGTAAACAACACATATGGAGCTGAAGTGCCAGAAACATCAATCAGAGCTCAGGGGTCTGTGTAAGAGTTTGTGGCTGGTGTTCCGCCAGAGAAAATGAAAGTGAGGAGTCCTTTCAAAACAGTGTCTCCTCCATCTTGCTTGTGTCCAGGCTTGTTAATACCAGATGTTGTAACACAGGAAGTGTCTTATAGGGGATAGAGACAGAGCCATGATGAAGCATTTCTGGGCAGAAATGCACATTTCTCTTTTCACTTTTCCCTGCCCTGCCACGTAATACATAACTCCTCGTTGACCCTGAAGGCTTGGTAAATGGGAGAGGTGAGGGTGAATTGCTAGAAGCAGCCCAGACTAGGCCTGAAGCCAATTAGTTGTTTTTTAATTCCCAGCCTTAAAAGTCTGTGTAATTCAACCAAATATGGATGGTAATAGGAAGAAGGAAAGTACTAGTAGGTCCAGCCAGCCATCCCTGTGATTTATATTGTAAAAGTGCTACATTGGGGCAGGAAGATGGGGAGAGAGCTTTGTAAAGAACAGGGCATTTAGAACACACTGGGGCTAACTATGCCTATAACTTTTGGAGGGCAAATACTGGGCTAAATTGTGTCCCATCAAAATCCAGTACCTCGGAATGTGGCTATTTGGAAATAGGACCTAAAATGGTAATTAATGTTAAATGAGGTTATAAGGGTGGGGCCCTAATCCAATATGACCGATGTCTTTCTAAGAAGAAGAGAGACTAGGGACAGGCCTGTTTATAAGCCCTTGTCATTCTTTGCTGCAATACTTCACAGCTCTAGCAATCTGTTAGTAGAACAAGTATTCCCATTTGAGTACCTGCTTGTGAACCCTTTCCCTTTTCCACTCATTTAGAGGATCACAGAATTGTAGAAAAGGAAGGGACCTTTGAAGCCACCCAGTGCAATCCTGTATCCATTGATGAAGAGAGCATGCCCCAGAATGGTTAAGGACCGGTACTACCTGGGGTGTGATCGTGGGTCTCCTGCCTCCTGATACACCTTCAGACAAAGCTTTACTGGGATGGGAAACTGTGCCATTTAGTTAGACAAAGGGAAGACATGCACTTAGGGAACCTGGCACACCTTTACCTAGCCCTCACCTCATTCTGTCCTAACCTTTAAAGGAGTTTGGCGTCCCTTCAATTGTTTTCGAAACAGGTGCATAACTTGTAATTAAAGTTACAAGTTAACTTTAATTTTTCTCATTGTGTTAAGACAACACACATTGAATTTCGGGTGTGAATAATATGCCTTACTAATTGGCTAGTCCTTTAGAGAATTCTTGTGTGTGAGACTGAGTGGGAATCCCACCCAGCACTCCTGAGGCTGATGAGTAATTTCATTGGGACCATTAAGCAGATTTAGGAGAGGAGGCCCAGTTTATCCCTGCTTTGTGATGGGACCTAGTTAATTCCACATCAGGCCTCCCTCTCCGGTGTGTGGTGCTGTATGCTCTAGGGATGCGCACACCCAAGTATATGCAGACCTTGAAAGGAAACCTCCAGTATACTTGATTAGAAGCCAACTATGAATGATGGATTTGAAAAGGAACTAAACTGTGATGATTTACACACTAGAACATGAGTGGTCAAGCTCCCACTGGCTAAAGCAAGCAGAAAAACAAGACATATAATTCAGTCAAAACTTTTTTCAGTTGAAATAATCCATTTGACTTGCTTTTTTCTGCTTCTGGGGCCTTAATGTAAGAATTTTTTTTTCTGTAAATATAATTTCTATTTTCTGCTTAGCAAATGTATGGCTTAGTGAAATGATCATTGCCTCCCTATATTATAAGGCTTTTGATTGTAAAATGAGTATAGGTTAGGGGCATTTATAGTACATTTCTTAGCAGCAAAGGGAGCCACTGTTGCATTGCCAAATCCTCATTAGTAACCCTTAATCAGTGACTCTTTAAAGGAAATTCCTACATTTTCCCCTTAGGGAACCAAAGAAACTCAGTGTGGCCCTAAAACCCTGAAACATTAGGGAGCTGTATATGATTGTTTCTGTTTCCTGGATGGTTTGCTCCTGGTCCACTACCAAAGCCTTGCTTCACAGCTTAATGTTTAAACAAATCTTAATAATATTTAAACAGCTTCGGAGGTAGAGTTCCAACTTGGCCCTGCAAGACTAAATGAAGGTTGCTTCTGTCTTTGTTCCTTCCCTCCCTTCCTCCCTTGCTCTTTCTCACCTGAGGATATGTTTGTTGGTTTCAAAGAGAGGAAGGGAGAGAGCAGTGCCAATGTGAGAGAGATCTTTTGCTTCCCCTACGTGCCCCAACTGGAGATCAAACCTGCAACCTAGGTAACTTCCCTGACTGGGAATCGAACCTGCAGCATTTTGGTGTATAGGGTGATGCTCACCCAACTAAGCCATCCAGCCAAAGCTTCATTTTCTTTTTCCTCCCTCCCTCCCTCCCTCCCTCCCTCCCTCCCTCCCCTCCTTCCTTTCCTCCTTCCCTCCTTCTCTCTCTCTCTCTCTCTCTCTCTCTCTCTCTCTCTCTCTCTCTCTCTCTCTCTCTCTCTCTCTCTCTCCCTATCGTCACCCGAGAATATTTTTTCCATTGATTTTTCAGATAGAATTGGAAGGGGAGGGAGGATAGGGGAGGAGGTAGAGAAAAACAACATGAGAGAGACACATCGATTGGTTGCCTCCCACACGTGCCCTGATTGGTAGACCAGGGATTGAACCTGCAACCCAGGTATGTGCTCTTGACCGGGACCCTTCGGTCCACAGGCTGATGCCCTGACCACTGAGCACCAGCCAGGACCATTTTCTTTATTTGTTAACAAAATAGCAATCCAGTTCCTGAACACACAGGTGATGATAGAGCTGCCATTACTTAAGAGCAGGTGTGTAAGAAAGAGGAAGGGTGCAGCCTGTGTAACCGTTAGTACACTTTGAGTAATCCAATACTGTTGCTTACACCCTCTCTTCATTTATCAAACGGAACAAAGTCATAGTTCATATTCTTTCCTCTTTATCCCTTATAGCTAATTTGTCACTGAAATTCCTTCAACATTTGTTTTGCATTGACACCTTCATCTCTGTTCTCATTATCTATTCTAAGCCCTCACTCATGACTGAATTTCTGAAACAGCCACTTAAGAGACCTTCCTGTTACTATTACATAATAGACAGACTCTTCTTTTTCATCACAGGCCCAGCAGTGCCTAGCACAATGCCAGGCCCTTAGTAAAGACTCAAAAATGCTGAACTCAATTGAATCGCTCCATCCAATTCATCCTCTCAACTTTCCCAGGGTGTCTCCAAAGACATCTGTTTTGTTAAGAACTTCCAAGGACTCTCACTGCCATTAGCAGGAACCACATGCTCAAAATGGGCGCCAGGGCCCAGCAGGTGACATAAATGACATAGGCCACGTGAGGTGGGGTGAACAGGATCCTCGCACCGGATCCAGATGGGCAATGACTACTCAGCTCTGGCCAAGTGTTGACATGTAGGCCCATTGTTGTCAGAGGGGCCCAAATCTGGATTTTTTTCTGTGAGATATCCAAAATTTTTAATGTTGGCACTAATTTAAAATTTAAGAGAACACTGTGAGCCAGACAGAACACAGCTCTGGTCTGCGTTGGGCCTACAGGTGGCTACTTTGTGGCCCTTAGATGGGATTACAGTTGTCTAAGATTAAGCCCTGAAACCAAATTGCTCCCTATTCCCAGTGGACATCTGCCTTAGGCTGCCTTCCTCCTTGACCACAGTTATGCGATCCTCATTCTAGGTGATTCACTTCCCAAACCTCAAACCTAACTCCCAAACTAACCCAGACATGTCCTTGCCTTCACTCTCCTGTTTCTGCCCACATAATTTCTCTCTCTTCAGCTGCCTGGATGTCAACTTTGACTTTTTTCCTCCCAAGAGCCCTTCCCACATCTCATCCAATCAGTCTCTTTTTCCACCTTGGTCTTATCTGAATCTTTATTTGTATTTCTAATGCCAGCACCTAATCAGGCCCTTATCACTCATACCTGGGTCACTGCACCAGTCTCCTACTCCCAGAACTGATTTTGTCTTTCCTCCAATTTAGTTGGCTCCCTTACACTAGATTCATTTTCTCAGAGTTGCCCCTCTGTTCTGTCACTTTTCAAAACTGATTTTTCAATGTAAAGCTTCAGTTCCAGAACATGACCCTTTCTAATCGGGCTGTGATATTTCTTTCTTGTCTACTTCTCGCATTGGTCAAATCTGGTTGGACTTCCATTGTCCAAACCTACACTGGGCCTTCCCTCCTCATCAGCAAGGATCGCTGAGAAACAGTTGGCACACTCCAACATGTTATTAAGAAAGGTTTAACAAAATAACTATTTACAAGAGTATGGGCAAGGTTACGGGGAACCAAGAGGGGTGAAGCAGTCGTATTGGTTTGAGGCCCGAAGAAGCAAGTAGAGGGAGTGATTTACTAGAGGTTCAGCAAGGAGGGTTCTGGGGAATAAATATCCTAATCTTACCTTTTTCCATCTTCAAACCTACTGGTGCCTCCCACGGGTTGAACCTTACTGGAAACCAGAGGACAAGGGAAGCCAGATGATACCCACCCTGTTTACAGGTCAGCTCTCAGGGCTCAGAGAGGGCGGGGAAGGCTCGAGAGAGGCCTGGAGGGCAGTCACCATGTCTTTGGTTCATTTACTTAGCTATTCCCTCCTCTTTATGTTCTTCCCATAGCATTTCCCATAGCATACCCCAGTGCTGCCAGTCCTTTACCTCCTGCTCAGATTCCGTCTGTTTCCTTCTCTTGTCAAAACAGCTTAGGTGTTTAGCTCATATTGATTGCCCTTTGCTTCTGCTAGTTAAATCTAAGATGGAATATCAGTCCAGATTTTTGGAAGCCAAAGATGTCCAGAGATGATACAGGTGTTGGAAAATAATGGTACCCCCATTTTTTGCAACTGTTCCTGAGGAGGTGGCCTGAGAGATCCATGCCACACTCTTGGCAGACTGCAGCAGTTTTCTGTCTGGACCACCCCCAGGGATGACAAGAAGGGCCCAGATACTCCTAAGTGTGTCAGTGGGGGTAGATGGGACCAGAGTCTATAATCAGTGTCTGAAACCACCACGAGGTTTCAATCTTTGTGGGGAAATAAATGCATCAAAATGCCAACAAATAACTAAGTGAGCACAAGAAAATTCCAAGAAGGGCAAAATGGATAATGAGACTTACGCAATCCACCTGGGCTGGAGGAGCTAGAAAAGCTGGGACTTGGGCAGGACTTTGGACCATGGCTAAAATAGGAAACAAGAAAGGGCATTTCAGGAGGGTATAATAGTGGGGGCATGAGGGACAAGTATGTATTCCATTCCACTAGAATGTAAGCTCTGTCAGCACAGGACCTAATGTGACTGTTTTGTCCCCCTCCCTCCCAGTACCTAGCACAGCACCTGGCACAGTGAAGGATCTCCGTAATTGTTGTTTGGGCTGCTACACACCGGGTGGCTTATAAACAACAAAAATTTATTTCTCATAGTTCTGGAGGCTGGGAAGCCCAAGATCAAGGTGCCAGCACGGTTGGGTGCGGGCCTTCTTCCCAGTTGGTAGCTGATGCCTTTCCCCTGTGTCCTCACATAGAAAAAGGGGTTTAGGGTCTCTCTGGACCCTGTTCATACAGCATTCAGCCCATTCCCAAGGGCTCCATCCTCATGATCTGATCATCTCCCAAAGGCCCCGCCTACTATTACCATCACCTTTGGGGGTGGTTAGGATTTCAACATATGAATTTTGGGAGGGGGTTACAAACTTTCAGACCATGGAATGAATTAATGGATTCATGGATTTATTCAGTACCTTTACACATCAGCTGTGTACACATGAATGGAGGTAGAACTTAATTTATTCAAATAAACCGTATTGAGTGTGGAGGAAAACAAAGCACTGAGACACATCCTCTCTCAAGCTAGAAAGAGAAAGATGTGCACACATCTAACAACCCTTAACAGTCTCATATTTAAATTAGACCTTCTAACATTAAAATAACTTTCCCCTGAAGTGTGACTCACCTTACTCTTGACCTACTTTACCAGCAGCTGAGAAGCTCTGCTGTTCTTCCCTCAGCACCTAAAGCTAATAGACTGGGAATGGGAGCAAGACCGGGATGGGAAACGTGTCCGTCAGCACGGGTCCTTGTATGCAGTATGTACTCCATGAGCTGTGTGGGAACATTCTTAGATACTGCAGAATTGTGGCCATGTGGGTTTCCTGTAGCTATGTTCTTTCCATGATGACATCCTCACATATTTAGCATAGCTAAATGTAATGTAATTTGCAATCTGTGTAGGGAATAAATCTATAAATAAAAATGCGGGTTAGATTATATTTCCTCATTTTTGGTTCTGCAAACTTAGCCTATGACTGAGACAAGGTTAGTTTAGGTATAAACATGAATTTGAGCATACGTAGAGTGTCCCCCAAAATGTATACACATACTTTGAATAATTATAAAGACAGTGTATATTACAATACATTTCATTTTCAAAATTGAGCTATCGGCTGTTAAAGTGTGTATACATTTTTTTTGGAGACACCTGTATTTATACCCTGTAGAAAATACTTTCCTTAAACATCTTTCTGTGCACTTCTGGCTGGTGACACTCCCCCTTATCAAGGTTAAAGGATAAAGAGATGTGAAAACTTTCCTTGGTGGAGAAGCTATTTGAAGTTTCAACACAACAGGTGATAGAGTGTGAGAAAGGAAGGCCAGGTGCTGTATTCTTCCAGAGTAATTATTTCATTAAAAAATCACACTGTAGCTATGTTATTTGGTTTCAAGAATTTGGCCCACTCACCCACATAATTATAACTTTCTACAGTAATATGTCATTAAATTGCTTTTAAGATGCCACCTGACAGTTCAGTGGATATGTAAGGAGAGGAGCAGAGCAAAAATTTGTTAGGCATGCGACATCTTCCATCTGAACCGTCAGTGCATGCATTTTAAGGAAAGAATATGAAAATGTACCTAGGATTTGTTTAAATTAGGTAGGGTGAGGTGACTGTCATGAAGGAAGATGCTTTTCCTTCACCCCAATGTCAGCCCAATAATGCATTGGGGGTAACATTGGGATGAAGGAAGATGCACTCACTATTACTTGTTTAATGTTGATAATAGTAATTCTAACAGGTGTGTTTTGATTTACACGGGAGATTACTGCCACAAAGGAAAATGCATTTTTCTCAGTTACCTGAGAACAGGAAGCATGGTGCACCATGTAGGGCCACATGGGGAAGCACCCAGGTTGGTCAGGAGGCAGAAAATTTGAGGAGAAAGCATGAATAAGAATCTATATGTGGTTTTTGTGAGGCAGGGAAACAGGCTGACCAGATTTGGGATTGGCTAATTTGAATAATTTTCATGGGCTCTGGGATGTGGGGGCTGCCCTCGTCATCTGATGTCTAGTCCGGGATGGTTAGGGCAGAGGAATATTGCTCTCTGGTGAGTAAAAGCCAGATGGAGGAGGTGGTTCATGTATGGGCTCTGGGTTGGTTGGGTTTACTTATCAAAGATGTGCTCCCAGACAAGTGGTTTATTGTCTTTAAGAGTTAGCTAGTACTGGGAGGGGAAGTTTTTAAAATTTTTCTATTTTTAAAAAATTATTTAAAAAAATTAAATGTATTGGGGTGCCATTGGTTAATAAAATTATATAGGTTTCAAGTGTGCAGTTCTATAATACATCATCTATATATTGCATTGTGTTTACCACCCAAAAGCAAATCTCCTTCCATCACCCCCGTTTCCCTTTAGTACCTTCTCCTTCCCTATGGTAACCACCATACTGTTGTCTGTGTCCATGAGTTTTTATTTGTTTGTTTGTTTTGTTTGTTCATTTGTTGCTTTCAGTCTTATATCCTACATATGATGAAATCATGAGGATCTTGACTTTTTCCTGTCTAACTTATTTTGCTTAGCATGATATTCTCAAGATCTGTTCATGTTGCCACAAATGGCAGTATTTCATATGTTTTGTGGGTGAGTAGTATTCCATTGTATACATGTACCACATCTTCTTTATCCAATCATCTATCGAAGGACACTTGGGTTATTACCGTGTCTTGACCACCATGAATAATGTGGCAACAAACATAGGGTTGCATATATCTTTGTGAATAAATGTTTTCAAAATTTTCAGGTAGATACCCAGAAGATACTGGGTCATATGTAACTCCATTCTTAATTTTTTTTAGGAAACTCCATACTTTTTCCATAGTGGCTATACCAGTCTACATTCTCGCTAGCAGTGAATGAGAGTTTCTTTTTCTCCACAACCTCTCCAACACTTGTTGTTACTTGTCTAATATTGATAATAGTAATCCTAACAGGTGTGAGGTGGTATCTGGTATCTCATTGTAGATTTGATTTACATGGGAGGGGCACTTTTGTCAGGACTATCAAAGCCCTGAAATGTCAATCATAAAATACAGAAAATTAAAAACTAAAAAATGATTGTCTAATCCAGTGCCATAAAAGTGCCACACATATGACTGCATACTTTACTTGCATGCATTTCAGACAAAGAAGAAATCTCATTAAGGAACCATAGCATTTATGTTTGGCAATTTCTTGGCACCCAACATGGTACAAATTGGTCACAGTAACAGTTTTCTTTCCTGAGATTTTTCCAGATTTAGACCTGACCTTTTATAGCTTAAGTCAGAGGGTATGTTGGTTAATTTTCTGGGTCAATTGACTGGGCTTGGTGTGCTTACAATTTGGTCAAACAGAATTCTGGGCATGTTTATGAGGTTGTTTCTGGAGGAGTTGGTAAAGCAGAAAGCCACTGTGGGTGGCTTCACCCAATCAGTTGAAGGTCTGAACAAAAAAGGCTGACCCAGGGAGAACCAAGATGGTGGTGTATGTAAATGCAGGTACTCACTGCCTCCCACAACCACATCAAAATTACAACTAAAATATAGAACAACTATCATTCAGAACCACCTGGAAGCTGGCTGAATGGAAGTCCTACGACTAGAAAAGTAAATAAAGCACATTGAGACTGGTCGGAGGAGTGGAGGTGTGGAATGGGCTGGTCCAAAACCCACATGGGTTGTTTTTTTAATCAGGAGAAAGACCGACTGTGGAGGTTGCCCATGAGGAGCACAGGGTCCAAGCCACACACCAGATCCCCCAGCCCAGGGTCCGAGAGCTAAAAAGAGAAGTCCCCATAACTTTGGGCTGTAAAAATCAGTGGGAATTGTGGCAGAGTGACACGGAGGCTCCTGGAGACCCGGGTGTTCCTTTTAAAGGGCACAAACTTACTCAGATTCGCTTCCTCTGAGCTTCAGCACCAGGTGGCTTTGGGGGACCCAGACACATATAGGGAGGAACTAGATTGTCTGGCATCAGGGCAGGAATTCTGGGGCGGCTTTCTCCCAGATGGGGGTGCTCACAGGGGTCATTGTTCCTATGCTGGGACTTCTCCCATTGCAGAGCTGGCTGGCAACCATCTGAGTTTCCATCAGCATGACCCACACTATTCGCTCACCCTGGTGATTCCCTGAGACCCTGCCCCATCCAATTTGCAGCCCCACTCAACCTGTTTGCAGCAGCTTTTCCATATGAATGGCATGTCTTGGCTCAGGCTTCAGACTTTGCTAAAATCTCTCAAACAAGCAGTAGCTGGCCTCAGCATGCCCCAAACCTATGAATAAAAGCCCCAAGGCCTGGCACTAGCACCAGCCTGCCTTGCTTCACAGCTGGGCCTCACCTGGGCACTTCCTAGCCCAAATACAAATAGCAGCCATCTGCGGATCTCTGTAGCTCCTGCTGGGTGGCCCCAGGAAGTGGCTGACTTTGCACCTCCCTGAAGGCCCTAGAATCAGTGCTTCTAGTGGACAGCTTCAGACCATACCAGATTACAACTCTACACATCCACAAGCGACACACTCAAGAGGCAGACTCAGTGAGCACCAAGGCACCACTGAAGCAAGTCCTGCTCCATAGAGGTATTTCCTGCATAGCAGCTCTTCCAATGAATAAGAAAGGCCGACACAGGGAGAATGTGGTCCTTACAGCCAATTGGCCTGGAGGTCAGTTGGTCCTTACAGTCAATTGGCCTGGAGGTCAACTTCTTTCAGTAACACCAATAGCAATCAAAGCTCAACTACAACAACACTGTGCACACAGCCCACATAGGGGTGCACCTAGAGTGCCCAGCTCAGGTGAATGTGGAGGCTGAGCCACTGGGCCCTATAGGACACTTAGCACACAAGGCCACTCTACCAATTCCAGGAGACATTGCAGCTCTGCCAAATGCATAGAAACAAACACAGGGAAGCAGCCAAAATGTGGAGACAAAGAAACATGTTACAAATGACAGGAATAGAAGCAAGTGAACTATTGGATACAGAGTTCAAAACAATGGTTATAAGGTTACTCAAGGATCTGAATGAGAGCTTCAAGGGACTCCAAGAGAGCTTCTAGGGAATTAATGAGAGCTTCAAGGGACTTAGTGAGATTTTCAAGGATCTTAGTGAGAATGACAAAGATATAAAAAAAGACAAGTCAGAAATTAAGTATATATAAAGAATAACTTACAGTGATTCAACATTATAGGATTCTGAGAATCAAATCAATGATTAAGAATATGAGGAAGCAATAAACACCCATCAGAAGAGCAAAAAGAAAAAAGAATAAAAAAATACGAAAATAGTGTAAGGAGCCTCTGGGACAACTTCAAGTGTACCAACATTTGCATTATGGGGGTGCCAGAAGGAGAAGAGCAAGAGCAAGAAAACCAATTTAAAGAAATAATGACAGAAAACTTATTTTACCTAGTGAAAGAAATAGACTTACAAGTCCAGGAAGCACAGAGAGTCCTAAACAAGAGGAACCACACCAAGACACATCATAATTAACAAAAGAGGCCCACACCAAGACACATCATAATTAAAATGCCAAGGGTCAAAGACATAGAATCTTAAAAGCAGCAAGAGAAAAGCAGTTAGTTACCTACAAGGGAGTGCCCATACGACTGTCAACTGATTTCTCAACAGAAACTTTGCAGGCCAAAAGGGAGTGTGCAAGAAATATTCAAGGTGATGAGTAGCAAGGACCTACAACCAAGATGACTCTACCCAGCTGCTATCATTTAGAATTGAAGGTCAGATAAAGAGCTTCACAGATAAGAAAAAGGAGGAGGAGAAGAAAATGAACAATAAAGTGGCAATAAGTACATATCTATCAACAATTGAATCTAAAAATAAAAATAAATGAACAAGAAATCTAATGAACAAAATAAACTGGTGAATAAAATAGAATCAGAGGCATGGAAACATGGAACAGACTGACAAATCCCAGAGGGGTGGCAGGAAAAGATTAACCGAAGGTCTTACCTATGGACACAGACAAAAGGGTGGAGGCAGAGCAGGGCGGGGTGGGAGCTGGGTGGAGGAGGGGAAAGGAAGAACTCTGTAATACTCTCAATGATAAAGATTTGTAGAAGAAGAAAAAAACAGAAAGGCTGACCTTCCCATGAATTCGTTCACCCTATCTGCCTTGATGTGGGACGTCGACTTTTTCCTGCCTTCTCACTTTACCTGAAATAGCTTTTCCTGGGGCTTGAGCCTGCTCACCTTGGGCTGAAGCTGCACCATTGGCTTTCCTGGGGGATCCAGCTTGACTTCTGGCTTGAGACTTGTAAGCCTCCATAATTGTGTGAGTCAGTTCCCAGGTGTGTCCTCCATATAACAGGGAAAGTGATGTTTGCTTTGGTTCACTCCCTCCCTCTCTTCCATCCCCTCCAGTTGAATCCTAGTTTTGTCCTTTATTGGTTGTGTGGCCTTGAGGATATAACCAGTGTCCTTCAGACTGACTTTTTTTTTTTTTTAGTTGTAAAATGGGGATGGTACTTTAACCTCAAGCAGCTAGCTGGGGCTTGGCACATGGGAGTTTGGTGTGGTCCATGAGGAGCTAGTTTTATAATAGGAATCAGGATCTCATTTCAGATTGTCCAAAGTAGCCATGTTATGCTGGGCAGGGCTGGGAGGGGGATTGGCAAAGCTTGGGACTGGTAGTGGTAGTTCAGCAAGCCCCAGAGGCATGGGCAGAGTGCTCTAGAGCTCTAGGCATAAAGGTTGATTTACTCAGAAGAAAATGAAGTTTTCTTCAGGGCTTCCCTCTTGCACAGGCTCCTGTGGCTGTAGGGAGTTCTGACGTGTTCCAGGAGGGGAGAGGTAGCCATATTGTAACCAGGAAGCATTTCTGTGCTTGTATTTCTGATAAATTGCCTAAAAGAGATCTCAGAAGAAAGAGTCCCAAATCTCCAAGAATTCAGATATTTATTGGGGATAAATATCTGAATTTATTGAGGATATATATTGTCATCTATTTTCTCATTAAAAATGAATATTAACTATTTTATATAATTCAGGTCTCTCTTATATCTAATCTAATAAAAGAGAAACATGCAAATTGACCGTACCTCCACTATGCCCACAAACCATGCCCACCAGCCAATCAAGAGTGAGTATGCAAATTAACCCAACCAAGAGGGCAGTTAATTTGCATATCCAGACAGAGCGAAGACTGAAGACAGCGTAGAAGGAAAGCCAAGTGCTGCAGAAGGGAGGGAAGCAAGCGGGGTGGCAGGGAAGAAGGTGGGGCTGTGGAGAGGAAGGGAAGCAGGCGGTGTGGCGGAGAAGGCGCAGGAAGCCCTATTCTTGCAGGAATATTCCTGCAATGAGCCTCTAGTGTGTGTGTGTGTGTGTGTGTGTGTGTGTGTGTGTGTGTGTGTGTATGTGTGTGTGTATATATATATGTGTGTATATATATATTACATATAATGCTTCAAAGCTCATAAAACCTGGATCTGCCCCTGCCTAAAGGCCTGCCCCTCTGGGAGATGGCAAGGGGGGCCACTTGGTGTAACAGGACTCTTCTATCCTCCTGGCCCAGCAAGGAGTCTGTCCCAAGATCAGGAGCTGGGAGAAGGTGCAGGCTGTCTTCACCTCTCAGTTGGTAGCTCCTGCTAATGCCTTCATTGCTGCTCCAATGGGCATTCGGGCTGCTGACTCATTGTGTAACATTTGGAAGATCACCTTTCTTCTCAGAGCCTTTGTTTTCCCAATTGTAAAGTGGTATCAGTACTCCAGTGTGGGCTCAGGTGTGAGCTCTGTGGATTGTAAAGTTGTATGTACATGGGTGGGAAGTCGTAATTATGTTGCTTTTACTTGTATGTCTTTTATTTTGCTATTCTTTGAAATATGCCAAAACCTTAACATTTCAGCAACTAAAGAGCAAAGCCAGTGTCCACTCTGACACTGTTTTTTTATTTTTATTTTTTTGCTGTTTTATTCATTCATGCATTTAAACTTTTTATTGTGGAAACTTTCCAGTATATACAAAAATAAACTACTGAAAGGAATGTCCTTATATACTAGTATCTATCAGTTGGCTTCAAATTATTACCGGCTCATGGCTAATTTTGTGTCATCTACACTCTCATCAACTTTCACATCCTGGAATATCCTCAAGCAAATATCATGTCATTTTGTTACTGGACCGCTTCTGCGCTGGGGGCTGGCCCTGTCCAGGCACGGTCCAGGACTCTGCCTGTCAGGAGACCTCCAGGTTCTTGATTCGCCCAGGAAAGATTCCAAGGATGAATCAGAGTGAGAACAAAGCGAGTTTTATTCAGGCAGAGAAAAAGAAAAGCCAGAGTGCAGGAAGCCTTGTGAGAACAGCAAAAAGTATGTGTCTGAGTGGACGTGTGCCAACTCACAAGTGAGTTGTGTGTGTGGTCAGTTCTTGCGAATTTATGGGTCCAAGAGGGGGGAGAGAGGGTTGTTTTCTGGTTAATTTCACCTCTGTCTTGGGTTAGTCTGGCTCTGTGTTTTATTTTGTTATCTTTCTCCCTGACTAAGGTGATTTAAACTACCAGCTCTTAGGTATCTTTGGTTAGGGAAGATAGATTCTGTTGATTTATCAATTGACTATTAATTGCTCAACCTTTCTGTGTGTTCAGCCTTTTGTCTCAGTTTCCTCATTCCATTTGCCAGAAAATTACCTAGTATTTTACCAACCTGCTTCATTTTCAACTGTAAGAATTCCAGTATGTATTTAAAAGATTATATCGATACAACTATTATACCTCATTCCCACCACCCCCCCCGATTTTCTTCTTTTCAATTTATTTAGTAAGCTAAAATTTAATACTATATACACCCCCCTCCATTAAATTTAAATGAAATGAAATTCAGCCGGTAGGCAGTTTTCTTTCCGGAATTATCTCTGGGGTCTAACTCTATGAGAACTCAATAGAGGAGTCCATTTGAAATAAACTCTGGTGCTTAAATGAGCAATGTGTCCTTAGACAAGTTCTCTAACCTTACACTAAACCTCCATTTTCTCATCTGTAAAATGAAGATGGGAACATTCCCTTATTAGCTATTATTATGATGACAGTTTCTCCCTCCTTTTTTCTACAAATCCTGTCTTCTGGAGGTAATTTGGTTGAGAGCTATAACCGAATTTAAATATATAGGCTGGGCAAGCCCAAGGTGGAGGAGCTAATGAAGGCGGGAGAGCCATGCAGTGTCTCTCACCACCTGGGACCAGGTGAAAGCCCTGCCTGTGCTGTGTGGCTCAGGCTCACTCTATCACAGGACCATTGGACATAACAGCTCTAAGGTAGCTTGGCTCAGGGAAGCCTGTGGCAGGGAGGTGGGAGGTTGGGTGGGAGGATCGGGGAGGTTGTTTGTTGGTTGTTTTCCTTTTTGATTTTGGAAGTTTTCTAAAAATGGTATGTTAAAGGGTGGCCTTGTGGTTATTAAAACCCAGAGCAAAGAGGGCCCAGCTTGGTGTAGGACTGACATAGAACGGTTGGGTAGCATACAAAGACTCACTGTTTCTTCAAGAGTGAAAATAACTGAAAGGCTGGCTGGTGGAGCTTTCATTAAGAATGCTCTGAATAATCCTTGCTTGGAGGCCAGCTTTATTTGAACTAAGCCAGGTGTCCTAGCTGACACCCAGTGTGTAATATATAACAGGACAAGATTAGGGAACCTTTAAGATAAGTATTGGTAAGAATGTGGACAAAAAGGAACCTTTTCACCATTGGTGGGAATGTAAATTGGTGCAGCCACAATGGAGAATAGTATAGAGATTCCTAAAAAAATTAAAACCACCATATGATCTAGCAATCCCACTTCTGGGTATATATACCCTAAGGAAAGAAAATGGCTATCTCAAAGAGATATCTGCACTCCCATACCAGTGTTCACAACCAAGATATGAAAATAGTCTGTGTCCATCGACAGATAAATTCATATAGAAAAGGTGACATATATACACACAATGGAATATTACTCAGCCTTCAGAAAGAAGGGAATCTTGTCATTCGTGAAAACATGGGTGAACCTATAGGATTATGCTAAGTGAAATAAGCCAAACACAGAAAGACAATACTGTCTCATATGTAGAATCTTAAAAAGTTCAGCTCTTTGAAGCAGAGAGTAGAATGGTGGTTACCAGGGCTAAGTGGCGGGGGAAATGGGGAGATGTTGGTCACAGTGTACAAAGTTTCAGATATGCAGGATAAATCATTTCTGGAGATCTAACATATAGCATAGTCACTGTGGTTAACAATACTGTATTGTATACTTGAAATTTGCTAGGAGAGTAAATCTTAGTGTGTTTTTTTTTTTACTAAAAAAAAGTGATAGCTAGGTGAGTCAATAGCTATGTTAATTAGCTTGATCATGGTAAACATTTCAGATTATATATATATATATATATATATATATATATCAAAACATCATGTTGTATGCAGTAGTTTTTATCAAATACACCTCAATAAAGTTGGAAAAAATAAAATAATTCCAAATAAATAGATGAAGGGGGAGATCTACACTGTCTGGGAAGGGCGGGCTGTGGAAAGCTGTGGAGTCCCAAAGACCTGTGGAGATCGGGCGTGGAGCCTTGGCCAGGGCTGTAAGTAGGAGAGGCCCAGCAGGCTGTCTCCTCTTTCAGTCAGCAGGGATTTTACTTCTCCAGTTAGACTACAGCTGTAGCAAAGCATTTATTCTGATCCTTTGAAAGGAGCACTCAGTTTATTTAGGATAAACTGAGAAATTTTAATCTAACTTAAAAACATGACATTTTTAATTTACTTATTCTTTTTGTTGTTGTTGTTAATCCTTGTCTGAGGATATTTTTCCATTGATTTTTAGAGAGTGGAAGGGAAGGGGGAGAGAGAAACATTGATGTGAGAGAGACACATCGATTGGTTGCCTCCTGCATGTGCCTGACCAGGGCAGGATGGAGCCTGCAACTGAGGTATAGGCCCTTGACCAGAATCAAAGCTGGGATCCTTCAGTCCATGGCTGATGCTCTATCCACTGAGCCAAACCAGGTAGGGCAGTGGTCAGCAAACTGCGGCTCACGAGCCACATCCAGCTCTTTGGCCCCTTGAGTGTGCCTCTTCCACAAAATACCATGGCCTGGGTGAGTCTATTTTTAAGAAGTGGCATTAGAAGAAGTTTAAGTTTAAAAAATTTGGCTCTCAAAGGAAATTTCAATCGTTGTACTGTTGATATTTGGCTCTGTTGACTAATGAGTTTGCCAACCACTGAGCTAGGGCAAAGCATGACATTATTTTATTATAAAATGTGTTGTATGTGCCACTTGTTAAGATGAAATTTCCATTTGTTTATTGATATTTTTTTTAAAAAGCGAATATTTCACTATGTAAGAATGTAGAGGTAAAGTAGCTGCATTCTTCTGTATCACTGGTAGCTAATTCTTCTTTCTTTTTTAAAATATCAATAGCTTTATTTTTTTTCTCAATATGTAGTTAGAAAAATAGGTCTGAGAAGAGGTTTCATGGAGTAGACCAAAGAATTATATACCAAGTCAAGAGTTCCAAACAAGCAAGAGAAAGTGCCAGATGAAGCACCTTCCTGAGGACCAGGGCCTAAGGCCACCCCATCAGAGGGAGGGCGAGCTCTTTAATGGCTTTTGAGTTCAGCTGAGGAATCATGCTGATCTTCAGGAGTCTGTTGCTTGCGTACCTACTTATTCTTGATGGTGATCAACTTCGTCAGGTTTTGGTTTACTCTCACTATGTTTTTGGCCATGTGCTGCATGACTTCCAACACCTCATTCTTGGTGTATCCAGTGTAATACTGCTGCTTTTAAGTTCCATTTTCCTTGGTCTAGAACCTTCTGGGACGGGCAGGAAGCAGCTGCTGCCACTCTGGAAGGGTGATAATGTACCATGTCCATAGTCAATGAGAGTCAGTACCATCAAATATTTGGCTAAAGTGTGCTGTTCAACATCAACCTCCCCAGCTTTTGATGCCTGCCTTAAAAAATGTAGTGGTAAAGGCCGAACCAACTCACATTTTAGATCTTTCAAAATGAGAGCTTCCATTTCTTGGATGTGGGAACTGGTATACACATTGTCTGTGATGTAAACGAAGTCTTCTATATTTGGAGAAAACATTTCCTCATACTAGGAGGCCAAAAGCAAAGCTATCATCCCAACCAGTTGAAGCTTCTTAGGAAAGACTGGCTGAACCTGTAAAAATTGATCCATGATGGCGATGCACATGTGGAGAGTTCCTGCAGCAGCCTAAACTTGGAATGGACCTGTACCAGCCAATCCACCAGGATGGCACGCATGCATCCGTTTATATCTCTTCCATTTAAGAAATGTGGATTTATGGTTTGCAGCACCTCAAGCTGTCTCAGATATTGATAGATATCCTTAACGTAGCCACTGCAGAGCTGAAGGTTCTCCCACTCTTCATTACCAATATCTTCGATCTTTCTGAACAAAGCATCAGAGAAAGCTAGACAGAGGTTCTCTTCCTTCATGGAGATATCCTCAGGTGCAGGATAAGGCTCCTTTGGAGCCAACGTTTCCATCTGAACTGGTTTCACAAAAGCAATAGGTTTCGGCTGTTTGTTGACATTTGTTGTTTTGGTGGGTTGAACAGGTGCTTTGGTGTTCGGAGCTTTCTTAGCTACTTGTGTGGCTCTGGTTGTAACTCTATTTCCAATTTCTTCTGAAGCTGCTCTCTGGGGTGTCACATGACTGTAGAAACAGTCTGGGACCTGTGCTTTCCCTGGGCAGTGTGAAGTTTTTCCTGTGACCTGGATGTAATCAGATCAATTCATAAACCAGTTAGCTGAGGGTTGACCCTATATTATGAATGAATATGTGAGCTACATCTTTGTGAAGGTTTGTCTTCTTCTGTATTAGAGGCTATTTCCTTAGACTGAAGTCCCAGAAATGGACATACTAGGTCAAAGGGTGATGTTTTCTAGAAGGGTCATACAGATTTTAAACTTGCAGCAACAGTGTATGAACCTGCCTCACTTTCTGTGGGTCCCAAATCGCTGGTTCACTTCAGATCTGAGCTGTTGAAGAAGTCTGAGTGCCAAAACCTTCGAATAAAGTTCATCCTAATTAAAGGCAGCAATCAACCTCCTTTCCACTTCCTGTCATTTCTCCCTCCGCCAGGGCCTTTCCCCCTTCCTTTCAGAGACCCTTTTCCCTCTCATTGTTTTCTAATACCCTCATGCTGTCCCCTTCTTCCATTTTTTGGGAAAAATGATATAATGAAATTGGTCCCATTAAGAAGTTAGTGATCTAAGCAGCTAGAAGGGTTACCCCCAGCTAGGTCCTTGCATTTGAATAAAGGGTTCCTGGGGCAGTGTTGAACCCAAAGGACTGAACTTGATGGTGGAATTTGGGGCACAGTAATACCCAGAGAGGCATTCCAGTTATACAAGTAGATAGTGTCCAAGACATCAGGCCAGTTCTGTGGGTGGGGGGAGCCAAGGCCCACGCCTAAGAAGCATTCATTTCCTCACTGCCAAAGCACCAAATGCTCAGAGCAGAAAGGCCTGTCTTTTGGAGGAACTATGAAGGGGAGATTGCTTACTGATTACATACAATAAAAGACTGACTGGTCAGCAGCATATGCAGACTCTTTACATAAAACATAACTTTATGATACCAGGCAGGGATCTTTTTATGACTCTCTTATCAACTGGTTGAAATTGCCAAAGGTGTGGAGAGCCTTTGCTTGCGTGTCTGTTGCCCATGTTTTGATTAAATTGTGTGTCCCTGGGCAGACAGAGCCAGCAGGCTCTCTGAGTGGGGCCGAGTCCCTGATTTCCCTGGTGTGAACTCCGAGTTGCAGAAGGTGCGTTTCTTGCTGGACTACTTCTGTTTCAGCAGGTCTTAGGGGCCCTATGGCAAGGACTTGTACAGGTGTCTGTCTAGTTGTGGACCTGTCCATTTTTGGTGGAAAAACCAAAGAAAGCGTTGAGGCATATGCCTGAGAGGAGAATGGGGGACTGCTGTGATGCACTGCAGGAGGCCCTGGAATTTTTGGATAGGAAAGTTCTGGATGTCCTGACAGGAGGAGGAAGGGGAGAAATGGAAGTTCAGCCAGTTGTTAGTTACAATCTTGTGCTGTCAGGAGACTTTGGTACCACAGCCAGCTGGGGAGGTGGTTTTGTGGGAGGTGGTGGGCACCAGCTGGAGCTGGCCAGATGCCAGCCTCCCCTTCCTCCAGAAGGAAAATGCTTTGGTCGCACAGTGGTCCCTTCCTTACTCATCTGTTCCTTTCTGTCCAGATCCCGTGTGAAGATGACCCCGCTGGTGGCCGTGGTGTCTAGCCCCAATGCCCGGCTCTTTACCTGCTTCCTCAGACTGGGCGCTCGGCAGGCCAGCCCACTTCAGCTGCACACAGGAACCAGCCTTGCGGCCAAGAACTACCATGAGGTGCTGGTGCTGGGTGGGGGCAGTGGTGGGATCACCATGGCCTCCCGCATGAAGAAGAGAGTGGGTGCAGAGAATGTGGCCATTGTTGAGCCCAGCGAGGTAAGTCTCCCCCTCCTGGGTGCATGTGTGTGTGTGCGATAGGGGGTGGGGATGACGGATCAGGCATGGGATGTCATGTCCAGGGGTTCGTGCTTCTCCTCTGGGCACAACAATCAGGCCTCTGAGTGGGGCCGAGTCCCTGATTTCCCTGGTGTGAACTCCGAGTTGCAGAAGGTACATTTCTTGCTGGACTACTTCTGTTTCAGCAGGTCTTAGGGGCCCTATGGCAAGGACTTGTACAGGTGTCTATCTAGTTGTGGACTTGTCCATTTTTGGTGGAAAAAGTGGTCCAAAAAGATGGGAGAAGGTGGAGGGAGGAAGAGAGAGAGAACGGATTCCTTGGCTTTTTATGGTCTCTTCCGTATGAGTTTCTTGTGCTAGCACATTACCACAGATTGAGAGTCTTAAAACAACAGATACTTATTCTCTCATAAGTACTAACTTGATTACATCTGCAAAGACCCTATTTCCAAATAAGGTCACGTTCCTTGGTACCTGGGTCAGGACGTTAGTACATCTCAACCCATGAAGCCCTCTCCCTCCAACATCATGTCCAGAGGAAAGTCAGTGGTCATTGCTCCTTCCTGTCTGTGGTCCAGTCTGGAGAAAGGTGATGAGTGAAGGACCAGGGAGGCCTCTGGGAAGGTGTCATTGGGTTTCAGAAATTTAAGTGCAAGGAATTAGAAACAGATTATAGGGCAGAAAAAGGTAGTAAACACCAGGAGGGAAGTTGGGAAGTGTTACCAGGAGGGAAGTTGGGAAGTGTTTATATGTAATGCACTATTTCATGAAAAATTGTCCAAAAGCTACAGATACGTATTCAAGATTTCTGGTGGTTTGTCTAAGGTTTCCAAAGGAACCAGGCCTGTACCAGTTGGGAACTGTATCCTTGGGGGCAGGGAGCAGAATGGATCTGGTGCCTGTTTGGTGGGGAGGGGAGGGCGAGAAAGGCACACAGCTTTCTAAGTAATCTCCACAGTACCCGGGGGCTGCCCAGGCTCCCTGCAATCTCACCCTGGTGTGCTGTGATGTAGGGGGAACCTGGAAGATTCTCTCTGTTACTCTCTTTTTTAAAGTGACTCATTCAGGACAACATTGTAAATGAGAACAGTCTGAGAGCCGTGTCAGGTGGCCTATTGTAGCTAACCCATGGACAGGGGCTACTCTTTGTAATGAGTCAGAGGCGCTGGACACAGTTCAGGAGGCCAGAATCATGTCTGTGAGGACATGCAGGACAGGAGTCTCTCGAAGGAGCTGCCAGTGGCGCAGGCGGTTGGCACTTTCCCTCCTGTATCTGGTTTAGTGATTGCTGGAGCTGATGGTTGTTTATAGTCTATAAAATATCCGAGCTTGTTTTTATTCCTCTATCTGTTCAAGATGGACTTGGAACCGTTCAGCTCTTGCAGCTGGAGGCCTCTGCCCCCTGTCCTCGGGATCGCAGCCATTATTGGCTGTAGGGAGATTGCAAAGCCCTTCCTCAGTTCCCGTCACCTCTCTGTGGCTTTTGACAATTCTGTCCAGCCAGTCTGAGGTGTTTGGGCAATGTTGAGAATGTGTTTGGGCATATGTGGCATTATGCAGTAGCATTTGGTGTCTCCTGGCTTTGGGTGTAAATCCTCTGAGAAAGGAGGAGGCGCTAACAGGGTTGATAGACAATGTCTGTGCCTTCCACGGGCTTGGCAAACACAGTTGGAAGTTAATAGAGTTTGAGGATCCCCAGAGTGGCTGTAAACTTTAGACTTAGCTCAGTCCCCCCAAACATCTGAGGAATCATATTATGCTACTGGACTTAATTTTTCTTTATATTGGCACACATAAATGTATCCATAATATGTACATTATCCACGTATATGTAACGTGTACATGTTAAGCCCCAAATCAACTGTCACCTGTCAGCAATAAATAATACAATGGTCGCTAACGATAGGTTATGGCTTTTTAAACAAATCCTCACCTGAGGTATGTTTTTATTATTATTATTTTTTAGAGAGACAGAAAGGAGGGGCGGGGGGGAGAGATGTGAGAGAGAAACATCAATCAGTTGCCTCCCATACATGCCCCAACAGGGTTGAACCCACAACCTAGGTATGTACCCTGACTGGGAATTGAACCCACAACCTTTTGGTGTACGGATGATGTTCCAACCAGCTGAGCCACATCAGCTAGGGTAGTTTATGGCTTTTTAAAAAAATGATCTTGGCAGAATTCTTATAAGTGACTGCTCTTCAGAGTTTAACATAATAGGAGACACCAGTGGGAGGGGTGGTGGGGAGGACGACCCAGAGACTTTCTATGTGATACTCTAAGAGTCAGGAGGGAGTATTAGCTCAAGTACCTTTAGCTATGACACTTGGTTAGCCTCAACTTGAAATGAATCTCCAAAACTTTGTTTCTCAGAGACATTTCTACCAGCCAATCTGGACACTGGTGGGTGCTGGTGCCAAACAGTTGTCCTCATCTGGCCGTCCCACAGCGAGTGTGATTCCATCTGGTGTGGAATGGATCAAAGACAGAGTGGCTGAGCTGGACCCAGACAAGAACTGCATCCGCACAGACAATGGCAAGGAGGTAAGCACTGGGATTCTTTGGCTTTTGTTCATCTGAAGGCTTGTATGAAATGAAATGCACAGGTATTATCAAACTGGTCAGCTTCATGGTGAGACAGTGGTGTCTATAAGTGTGTGTGCATGTATGTGTGTGTTAAATACTGCTTGAGAAGGTAGAGTGTGGTGAATGGAGGATGGGACAGATGGAAGGACTGAGGATTGAATTAATAAACAACTAAGACAAGTATTTGTGGACACCCACTCTTGGCCCTATTGCTTGGCACAGTGTTTTGCATCTGAATGTGTACTGAACAAATACTGCTACGTGTTAAAATAGCAGGCACCTTCCCTCCCTTTTCCTTTGAAGCAGCCAGCTTCTCTCCCTGACAGCTGGCCTCCCAGAGGAAGGGGATGTTGGAAAATATCATCCCAGCCACACTAGGGGGTGCTCCGCCAGAATAGTAAGTGCCCATGTGACTGAGCTTTGTGCCAGGGCTCAGGAGAATTGCAGCTGCTGGAGCATGAGGCTCATAATTGATCAGCATCATTTAGAAGTCTCGTTCTACCCTCTCCCCTCCACCCCCACCACCACCACCCGGGGGTCGAAGCTTTTCAGAAAGTGCTGTCTCTGCATTTGACTGAAGGGATGAGAGCAGGGTGGTGAGACCACAGGCTTAGAAGCCATCTGCAATGTCATGTCCCCTGTCTGCTGCTGAGCCCAGGACCGCGGTAGGCAGTGCAGCCATCATGCTGCGCCCTGCCTGCTCCAGGCTCCCGTGGTTCTCAGGCCCTCAGGGTGTTATTGGACTTAATATCTTCCTTATTCCTTGTCCTTTCTGTAGTGTGGGAAAGGATGTCTTCTCTCTCTTGTGAGGAGAAACCCTTCAACTATTCAAAGGTGGTTCTTATAGTCTATGTCGGTATTCTCTGCAGGTGGGTTTGTCCCCTTGTCCCCACTTTTCATCGTCTTCCATAGTCTTCAGTCCCCGCATGACCCTATTTCCCCTGCTTTAGACGTCATCGGACTTGTCCCCTGAATGAAAAAGGCTCCCCGAAGAGGAAGCCACTCTGCAGAACAGCCCAGAATAGCGTGGCCCCACTCCCTCCCACAGTCAGATACAGCCTAATTTAGCATTTGCCTTTGTAGCGACAGTTGCCACAGGCTGATTCATGCTGGGCTTGGGGTCAGTTCAAACCTCTGGGTCTTTTTTTTTCTTATGACCCACAAGTCAGGCTTCCCCCATCCTAAAGTAAATAAATAAATAATATTTAATACATTATTTAATAAAATATACATTTATTTAAGTTAAAATTTTTATGTTATATCCCCCCTGTTGATGAACTTCCTTATTTCCCCTGCATCTCCAGGAGGGTGGACTGAATGAAACACAAGATTATTCTCAGTTTTCAAGACTGAGCTTTGAGGCTCATTTCCCTTGCCATCTGCTGCCGGCTCATGGGGCCAGGAGAACTGTGTCTTATAACCCACATCATCCCTTTGGTATAGCAGTGCCTGCCCCCTTGATCAGTCCCATTTACATTACAGGAAAAGCTCAGAGCCCTTTGTGGTTGGGTTTGTGCTCATTTAAGGATCACAAATTTGTCTCATCTCTTGAGAATGGAAGGCACTGGTAGGTGTTCTCACTTCTGAGTCCTGGGTAGCCCTCTCAAGTGTAGACCTTCGGGAACTGGCAATGTCTTGTTTTTAGGGCTGGGGAAGAAGTTGGTGCAAGATGGTGGGACTTCTTCCAGGATTTTAAAGGCAAAAGTATTCCATAGTCATATCTGAAATTTGCATATAGCATCGCATGGGAGATATAATCTTGTCAGTTGCATAATGTGGATGTTCAAGAAATGTTGCTGTTATTATTTTTAAGAAAATACATGAAAAAAAGGAAAAGGACATATTTATTGAGTATGCACTATGTGCCAGCATAGTTGAAAGCAGGGTTGCAAAATGAATCCATGTCAATGCTCTTCTTTTTCCAAACTATAATAGATGAGCCTGGAATGTTGAACTGGATGAACATCCTGTTTGCTAAGTTGTTAGTTACCTTCCCACCCCCTGGATAAAATTAGAGCACTTACCCATATTTAGCCTTCTGGAGAGGTCTGCACTGTTCTCGGCAATTGCTCAAAAGTCTTTTCTACAAGTTTTTGCAATTACTTAGGGTTTATTTAGGTCATCTGGCCTGGAAACTTGAACTTATCCAAACACCTGAGGCTTTCTTTTTATTCTTTGCTACTTTAGGGTTTATTCTCCCTTAATGATTTTTTATAAGCTTAAGTTTATCTGTTATTATTACTCCTAAAAAATGATTAAGATTGTGCTCTAATAGAAACATCAGGGTACACACAAACCAAAGGCTTTTCTTGTTAACAGTGGGCGTATGTTTTACCTGTAGATCATCTCCCCCGGACCTCAAGCTACCTCTGACCTCATATACCCTGAAGATTCAACACAGTTCCCCCAGCCATTTAATGGGTCCAGTACACTTTCCTACAGAACAAGGAATTTCAGGGCACCTGCTGTCTATGGATAGGCAAATCACAGAGATGATGATGTATATATTATTATCCACTTCAATAATTTGTATTTTCACATGCAACTAGAATCAACCACCCATCCATTCATTCATCCAACAAACATTACTGAGTTCCTCACTTTAACTTGGTGACTATGCTAGATTCTAGGAAAATAAGGGGTAAGACACAACCTTTATCCTCTAGAAGTGTTTGATGTGGTGGGGAAGGATATTACTACTGTATAACTCGACAGGTGCTATAAAGCATCATGTGCACTGGGTTAAGACTGAGTCATAGGAAGGCCTCACTGTGGACGTGACCACGGAGCTGATTGAGGTCACAGGGCAGGATCTCTTCGGTGACTTGCTCCTGTTGCTCCCCAGTGTGAGTCAAGCCTCCTGTGTCTTGGAATCCCTTCTCTTTAACTGTGATCTGCATAGCGGTGTGCCGTGCTTCTCTATTTAGTACAGGAGAGAGACCGTCATCACCTGATGTCCTTTCTGGGCCCCTGACTTTCATGCAATCTCATCTTCAGTTTCCTAGGCAAGTCCTTTTACTTTATATCCTTCTTGCTGCCCCCCCCCCTTTTTTTTTTGCTTCAACTTGTCTTCCTCCCCATTCTCAACCCATATTTCTATCACAATAAGTAGGGAGGAGGTCTTTGTTCCCAGCATGAATAATCACAATACCCATATTTAAGGAGGGGACTTTTAAATTCCAAACAGATCATTAAATAATATGAGATTCATTGTATCGCATCCTTTTTAATGGCCTTCAAAAGAGCAGTTTCTCAGTTATGATATCAATCCATCCATATGACAGGCCAGCTTTGCTTGGGATTCACACTTTACCCTATAGATATTAAAAGAAAATGGATTATTTTTAAGAGTAGAAAGTCGTTCTCCCCTTCCCCAACATGAAAAAGTGTTAACACAAGCCCTGCACAGGAAGTTATGACCTCTTTGCTGTCATTCTCCACTGTGTGCAAATATGAGTCTCAGCTCTCAGAAGCCAATGTTTGTGGAGCAGTGAGGTGTGAGAATGATGGGTGTGATGTCAGACTGGAGCCTGTACCCGCCCCCCCGTCCCCACACTCCCACCCTGCCCATCATCACCCACAGCCCCAAGTCATTCACATAAAGAAATGGAAACGCTGTGATGACCCCAGCCTCCTGGAGCCTGAGTCTGTCTGAGGACTGTCACTGTTTGGGTCCTGGTCTAAACAGCATTGCTTTCTGTTGCAGATCTCCTACAAATATCTCATTATTGCTCTCGGAATCCAGCTGGACTATGGGAAGGTACGTTTAAGTGACTTCTGTGTTCCCTGGCCTACTTCTGCCAAGATCAAGCACTGCCTTGAATGTCTTTATATTCATTTGACAAGAAAAAGTACTAAGAAATCCTCTTCTAGTTTTATTTCTCAGCAGTCTTTTTATGGTTTTAAAAACGTCTTATCCGAGATTCTGTCAATGATAACCTGATCCAGCTCTAAGCTTTAATCGTGAGTCAACATGTCCACGCCCTAATGGGAATTCATGCAAAAGAGCAGCCTTTTCTACATTTACAAGAAAACTACCTTTCTATGTGGGATTGAGTTTGTGGTATTGCAGGTTAAACTTTCCTTTGAAAGTAAGATTTTGAATTTCTAAGCAGACTCTAAGGATAGAATGCCAGCAGTTAGTTGATCAGGATCTGGAGAGAGGCTTGGGTTTTGCCCTGTGGCAGCCGGGTTTTTTTGGTCGAAGTGACCAATGCCATATAACTACTATCGAAGTTCTTTCGATCTCCCTTTTCCATGAGCTAGGGAGCTGGATGCTGTGTGACAATTGTGACATTCAAGCTCAGTTTTCTAAAACATCATAGAGTAAGTCAGTAATTATGACGATTTCCAAAAGTTTGTTAGGGACGCTGGGTGAATAGTTGGAGCACATAAAGCATAGTGACAACCAGGTCTCAGCTTCAGGAACGTGACACAGGCAATTGAGTTGGCCCAGGAAAGGTCTTTGAAGTGTGTTTCTGCGTAAAAACCCCCAAACCATGACATGTCCAGGGTGAGTCTGGTGACAGTGTCCTGGGGCGTGTCCTGAGACGGTTCGAAGAAGCCATGTGTTGGTGTGAAGGTTGTGATGAGTTTGGTCATGATGGCTTGGCCATGAGTCTCACAGAATGACAAGCTGTGGAGTAGACTGTGGAAAAGGTGCCAGTTATACCTTCTGGGAGGTTCTTGTCTCTCACAAGACCCCAGAAGTGGTGACGTAGCACAGATGGCGCATCTCCACAATAACCCCCCCCTCCCCCGCCCCCAAGAGCCCCTGTGCTGCCTGAGAGGACTGAAGAGACCAGTGCTGAGAATCCTTAGCAGCTTTTTGCAGCAAACCAAGAAATAATATTTAAACTGCTAATATTACAGCTACTTAAACTGTAGCAGGAGCTGTGATCAGTAATCAGAGGAATAGTTGCTCTTGTCATTGAGTGAGATGGAGGAGATCATAGGACACTGTTTCCTTGAGACCAGCGGGATTGGTGTCCAGTGACCCTGGAGGTGGCCTATATTCTGGACAACAGCCTGGGAAGGTTCTGAAGGACCAGTCCATCTTGATGACTGTTTTTTTGAGAGTTTCCTTCTCTTGCTGGAAGAACTGGTACTTCAGTCTCTTACCTCAATCTATGCCATTTTCATTGCATACTGTGAACCTACTAGCATTTTAAGACAAAGAATCCGGTTATCTCACTGGCAGGAATACACTACCACTCACAGGGCATCACCTTGTGAGGTTCATTTTTTCTCAGCACTTGACACACATTGTCTCATTTACTCCTGCCAAGAACCCTATGGAGCTGTTACTTTTATCCCCTTTTACATGTGGTGAACGTAAGCTTTTCAAGCCTCAGTGTCCATCGAATCACCTGTTAAAACTGATTTCCGGGCTTGCCCATGAGTTCTTGATTCAGTAGGTCTGGGTGGGGCCTGAGAATGTGCATTTTCAGGCAGGTTCCCAGGTAGTGCTGGTGCTGCTGGTCCAGAGACCACACTTTGAGTGGCTTAGAGATATTAGTTAATTTACCAAGGGTCACCCTTCTTCCCAGTAAAGCAGCTGGTTCTCCAAACACAAGTATGCCTGGATTTTTGTCTTTACTCCAATGGTGGGAAGAAATGTATTCAAATTATAGTCTCAAGGCCAGGGAGGCAGAGGGGCTTCTCTGGGCTGAGTCCAGTCTGCAGCTTGGCAGGTGACTTTGGGTGCTGCACCCACCTGCCTGCTGCATTGTGTGTGAAGACTGGGGGCTGTACTGAAATGCTTGTGAGGTTGTAGAAATGGCAAAGAAAGCCATTTGCACTTCTATTAAACATTTATCTTTACACTTTTCTTTCAATTTTATTTTATATTGGTTTCAGGCATACAGCTTAGTGGTTAAACAATCATATACTTTACATACCCACCTGGCACCATTCATAGTTATGAGAATATTATTGACTATATTCCCTATGCTGTGCTTTACATCCCATTGACAGTTTCATTACTACCAATTTGTACTTCTTAATCTCTTCACCTCTTTCACCCAGTCTTCCAATCTCCTTCCCCTCTGGCAGCCACCAGTCAGCTCTCCATATCTATGAGTCTGTTCCACCTTTGTTTGTTTGTTTATTTTGTTCTTTGGACTCAACATATAAGTGAAATCATATGGTAAAAAATGTTTTCTTTGTGTCTTTTGTTGCAGATTAAAGGCCTACCTGAAGGTTTTTCCCTTTCCAAAATAGGGTCTAACTATTCAGTTAGTACGGTAGAGAAGACGTGGAAAGCTCTGCAGGACTTCAAGGAGGGCAATGCCATCTTTACCTTTCCAAATACTCCCATAAAGTGTGCTGGGGCCCCGCAGAAGATCATGTATTTATCGGAAGACTATTTCAGGAAGGTATGCTTTCTTTACAGGGACAGAGACAGGGTGGGGGAGTAGACAGTGCTAATTTGTTGAGTGACAGAATTCCATTTTATCCATGTCAAAATACTTTTTCTTATTTCTAAACTTTTGTTACATATGTACAAAATTATATCATTGGAAGTTTATAAAATAGAAAAAAGGCAATCATAATCCAATTATTTTAATACAGCTGGTATCATCAATTTGACATGACCTTCCATTTTTTCTTATGCATGTTTTTTAAACATAATTATTAAATAGTCTTTGTAACATACTTTTTTTAAAAAAATATTTTTTTTATTGATTTCAGAGAGGAAGGGGGAGGGAGATAGAGAGATAGAAACATTAATGATGAGAATGAATCATTGATTGGCTGCTTCCTGCATACTCCACACTGGGGATTGAGCCCGAAACCTGGGCATGTGACCTGATGGAATCAAACCATGATCTCCTGGTTCATATGTCAACGCTTAACCATTGAGCCACGCCAGCCAGGCTGTAACATATCTTTTAATGTGTATATAAAAGTCTATTGGGGAGATATGTTAGAGATTGCTTAAATATTTCCGTATAGTTAGACAATTAGTTGCACATTGTTCATTTTTATTCAAAATAATATCCTCAGCTCAAGTTTAAAGTTATGAATATTTCCTGGCTCTTGATATACATTTTTGGAAGTATAATAGGAAAAAATGCCAGTTCTGAAGGAAAAAAATAATGTTCACATAGAACAGTGGTTGGAAAACTGCAGCTCTGTTGACTAATGAGTTTGCCGACCACTGTCATATACTACCCTTTACCTCTTTGCACACAATATGCCACAATTGCCTAATCCTCACAGCTTCCAACTACACGGTAACATTTAGTCTAGTCCAGTGGTTGGCAAACTTATTAGTCAACAGAACAGCAAACGGTGGCGGCTCACGAGCCACGGTTTGCCGACCACTGACATAGAACTTCAAACTTTAGTGGAAAGATTTGTCTCTTGCCACTAATATGCTCTTTAGAGACATTGCTCACACACTCTCTGTGTCTGAGCAGGCATCCGCAGCCCAAGAACACGTGTGAAGCTGGGGGAGCTGCCCTTGCCCTCCTCCCCTCTACAGGGTGTCACACTAGGTTTATTAAAGTGTGGTCCCACTTGAGACGGTGCAGGTTCAGAGCAGACTGTGTTTCTGTAAAGGGACAGGTGAGGAGAAGGGGAGGGAGGAGGGGTTGAATGTGCGCTGGGAACCCAGCACTGGGAAGGCTTCACCTGAGTCATGGAGACCAGCACCAACCCCGTGGGTGGAGAATTAAGTCATCATTTCTGTGTCTAAGAAAGACTTTTCTGGGTTATGAGAATTCCTAGTTGGCAATTTGAGGTTCTTACTCATCTAACTTCTTCTAAACAGTGTGATCCAGGTGAGCAAATCCTACAAGGTGCTGGACAGAAGAAAAGAGACTAGCTGTTCCTTCCCTCCTGGAAATTCTCTTTGTTTAACTCACCTCCCAACTCTTGGGTGGTCTGAGAGAAGCTTCTGAGATTGTAGGTGTTGGGGAGAATACTAGCCTCTCTGAAACCTGAGCAGCACTGTAGTGTGGGAGCCAAGGAGACATGCCTTCGTCTCATTCACTGCCATTCCTCAGCGCCGAGAACAGACTGGCCAGCTCTAGGACCTCATGACATCTTTACTGAGTGAACGAGCAAATGAGTATATGAGTAAACAATCAGCTCTGTGTTTACCTAGAAGAAATCTCACCTCTGGCCTTCGATTGAACAATGCCCACCTCTTGATTCAGGTGTGCACTTAGTTGCTGTGTTGCTGACAGAAAATAAGAGGGAGGCAGCAGATTGGTCCACACCTCACCCCACCAGGGCAAAGGGATGGAGAAAGCTGGCGAGGTCTCTTCTGAAGGGTTTAATTCTTGTCTCAGTTGAAAAACAAAAGGTGGCTGGAATAATGCTTTAGTGTTGGTTGTTTCTATTCTTTCCTTTTTCTCAGACAGGGAAGCGATCCAAGGCCAATATTATTTTCAACACTTCTCTTGGATCAATTTTTGGGGTTAAGAAGTATGCAGATGCCCTGCTGGAGATTATCCAGGAACGGAATCTCACTGTGAACTACAAGCAAAATCTCATTGAAGTCCGAGCCGATAAACAAGAGGCTGTGTTTGAGAACGTGGACAAACCTGGAGAGACCCAAGTGATTCCTGTGAGTGGCGAGGTTAAGCTGTTAGGTGAACAGTGTTGTGGATGCAGGTGACATTGTGGCTCCTACTTCCCTGTCCATCACCATTATGCACTGGGGGAGGCTGGTTACAATGAGCATCTTAGGATAATGATGGAGGAGGGTGGACCAACATGGATGAAGAAGAGAAAGAGGTAGGAGGCTGTGTTCATGGGAGAGAGGAGGGTTTATCTACTGGTACCAAGTAGATTTTTATCCTGTTTTATGTCTCTGCTTTTCTTGGCACTGAGCCACTTGAAGCAGTCAAATATTTCACAACTTCAGTTACAGCCTAGCGTTCTGGAAGGACTTCCTCACATGCAGGATCTGGAGATTGATGGAGTTTATAGAATGGGAGAAACAGCCCTGATTGTGGTTAGTTCAAGAATGACAGGGCCATCTCTCACCTCTCAAGAGGCAGTCTTAAAACATCTTTCACCTGTGCATGAAAGAAAGCACTTAAAGCCCTTTGAAAGATCTGGTGGAGATACACCCTGCTTGGGAAAGTCTAGCCTTTGTACATGGCCTTGGTTTCTCTGAGTCTCAGTTTATTCTGTGAGTGGGAATAGCAGCACTTTTGTAGCAAGAAGGTGAGGAGTAAAAATAAAATGAAAAGGCGGCTGGAGAAGCATGCATGGAAGAATCATTTGTTTGTCATTCTGGCAAGAACTGTTAGCAGTGAGAAAACAGTACACAGGCATATTTTATTCATTCAGCATTTTTAGAGGTAAGAAAGGTTCCATAAAAATGAATTTTGAAGGAAATCAAAGATTAGTCTTTTAAGCATCAAAACTTTACATTAATAAGCTTTTAAGTCAAGTTCTTTCTAAATCAGTTTCATACATCTTTTTTTTTATTGTTTTAAGTATTACAAATAGTAGTACATATGTCTCCTTTTTCCCCCCCCATTAACCTCCCCCCGGCCTCCCCTACCCCTCAGTACATGCCTTCACCTGCCTGCGCCCCCTCCCTCCCCCCCAGTGTCTTGTATCCATCGGTTATGCTTATATGCATGCGTACAAGTCCTTCGGTTGGTCTCTTACAGACCCCCTCGTCCAACCTCCCCTGTCTTCCTGATGTAGTTTGACAGTCTGTTCAATGCTTCTTTGCCTCTGTATCTTTTTCCCCACCATTTCTTTCCTTTAAAAAATTTTGCCTCTGCGGACTAGAAATAAACATATAATAACAAAACAAAAAAAAAATGTTTGAGTCCCAATTTCAATGCCCAACAGTTCTGAGTCCCCGTTTCAATGTCTAACAGTTCCTTATGTGTACATGTCAGCAATGATATCTGGATGGTGGGCACATGGTGGCAGTGCAGGTCTGAGCCTCTCTGGTTTGGTCCTAGGCAACCTGCAGCAGTGCACAGCTGCTGACTGCTCACGTGGCAGGGCGTTGTCTACGTCTGGTCGCCCCTCACTGCCCCCCTCTGCCAGCCTGGTCACCCCTCACTGCCCCCTGCCGGCCTGGTCACCCTACGCAGCCTGCTGTTCAGTCATTTGGTCGTCCCTCACTAACCCTCCTGCCGGCCTGGTCACTGTTGTGAAGCGAACGCAGTGAACGACCACTGGAGTCCAGACCAAATTAAAATTTAGGGAGCCTCTATTAGCTGGCTCTGCCTTTCTCCACGCAGGGCATCCAGAGAGCAGCCCCGACCCTTTGTGCAGGACCACTTTTAAGCACATTAACCACATCCTATTTTTGCAGAGCAGGCAATTTAAGACAAAACAGTTTTTCCTAAGCAACGTCAGAGTCATGACATTGATGACCATGTTATTCACAGGGTCATCCTGTTCTTCATAAAGCTGACAGTGTTCTATGAAAGAAGGCCTACATGCTGGGAAGGGGCCATGAGACCATATCTCAAGGCCTGGCCCGGTGTCAGCACTGGCAACTCTATCTGGGGCATAGTCCATGGCCTCTCTGGAATGGGAGTAGTAAGCATGCTCAAAAATTCCCACTCTCTAACAGTCACCCCATGCAGCCTGCTGTTCAGTCGTTTGGTCATCCCTCACTAACCCTCCTGCTGGCCTGATTGTCCCACGCAGCCTGCTGTTCAGTCGTTACTGTGAGGGTGTCCTGACCAATTTGCATATTATCCTTTTATTAGTATAGATTATTAGTATGAACTCCTAAATTCCTACTTTCCTCCCAATGGTTTATAATTCATTATTATCTTTAATTACTTTGGTGCACAAATTGCCCCAGATTTGAGGAGCCCTTTTAGATGGTTCCAATGCCCTTGTGACATGTCCCCATAATATTTTTGAGCACTTTCTTACTTTATGGCGTCACAGGATTCCCAGGCTATGTCTATTTGCTCCAGCTCAAGGTCAGTTATGAGTAGTTCATACAGTTACACTCCTAGGGTGTTTTAGGGCTAGTTAGCACCTTACAAAAGTGTCTCAAACTACTCTGATTTTGTGTGTGTCCTTTTTGTAGTTTTCCAGTTTTCTTCTTTCGGAGCTGTCAAGTTGTGACTTTGGAAGTCTCTGTATCTTCAGCTCTTTTTAATTGCTGCTTCCAGTCTTTTACTGGATAGAAAATGAGAGAGCCAAATGTTTAGTTTTATGGAAAGTAAAAGTGAATGGGTCAGGAGTGAGGGCCCAAAGCATACTGTTTTGAGCAAAGTGTATGAGCTTGAGTGCATGAACTTAATTTCATTATTTCTTTTTCACTTTGGTTTACCAGCTGTGTTCTGGGTAGTTGAATTTATAGAAAGGGACTTGGATAAATAAATGGTTATTGTTTTTCTAAAGGGATTGTAAAGAAAGAAGATATTTATGTCCCTTTTGAATTATAGGATTTCAGGTCAGATTTTCTTCTCAAACCCAATACCACTCTTTTCTTTCTTTTTTTTTTTTTGTCAAAACATTATTTTCTTATTCATTTTTTTCTTCAATCACAGTTGACATACAATATTATATTGGGTTCAGGTGTACACCCTAGTGATTAGACTTTTATATAATTTTCAAAGTGATCTCCCTGATAAGTCTAGTATCCATCTGACCCCATAGGTAGTTATTACAATACTAGAGGCCTGGTGCACGACATTTGTGCACTTGGCGGGGGGAGGGAGGGTGGTCCCTCAGCTTGGCCTGGCCTGTGTCCTTTCGCATCTGAGAGCCTCGGGAGATGTCTGACTGACAGCGTGCGCCTACGCTGTCAGTCAGACATCCTTAGTGCTATCGCGGAGGTGGGAGAGGCTACTGCCACAGCGGCTGGCTCACCAGCAGTCAGCCCAGCTTCTGCCCCTGCATTGAGCCTCTGCCCCCTGGTGGTCAGTGTGCTTCATAGCGACCGGTTGTTCCACTCTTCCATCGATTTGCATATTACCCTTTTATTATATAGGGTTATTCACTATATTCCCTATTCCACACTTTATATCCACATGACTTTTTTAACAACATTTTTATTGTTGAAAGTATTATACAGGTCTTCCCTTTTCCCCCATTAACCTCTTCCAGATGGCTCCCATCCTCCCTTCTCCCTCAGGCCCTCACCACCCCATTGTCTGTGTCCATGGGTTATGCATATATGCGTACAAGTTCATTGGTTGATCTCTTCCTACCCACCCTGCCCTGTCTTCCTCCACATGACTTTTTATAACTTTCAATTTGTACCTCTTAATCCCTTTACCATTTTCACCCATCCTCCTTACCCTCCTGTCTAGCAATCATCAGGTCTCTATATCTATGAGTTTCTGTTTTGTTTGTTTATTTCATTTTTTAGGTTCCACATATAAGTTAAATCATATGGTATTTGTCTTTCTCTGCCTGCTTTGTTTCACTTAACATCCTTAAGATCTATGTTGTAGCAAATAGCAGGGTTTCATTTTTTTCTGGTTGAGTAATATTCCATTGTATATATATACCACATCTTCTTTATCCATTTGTCTATTGATGGATACTTAAATTGCTTCCATATATTGGCTTTTAAAAATAATGCTGCAATGAACATAGAGATGCATATAATCTTTCAAATTAGTGTTTTGGGTTTCTTCAGATATATTCCCAGAAGTGGAATCGCTGGGTCATAAGGCATTCCATTTTTAATTTTTTGAGGTAACTACATACTGCTTTTCACAGTGGCTGCACTAATTGCATTTTCATCAACAGTACATGAGGGTTCCCTTTTCTCCACTTCCTCAACAAATGCTTGTTAATTTATTGATAGTAGCCAGTCTGACAGGTGTGAAGTGATATCTCATTGTGGTTTTAATTTGCATCTCTCTGATGATTCATAAGGTTAAGCATCTCTTCATATGTCTATTGGCCATCTGCATGTCCCCTTTGGAGAAGTGTCTATTCAGGTCCATTGCCAATTGTTTAATTAGATTTTTTGTTTTTTAGTATTGAGTTGTGTAAGTTTTTATAAATTTTGGATATTAACCCCTTATTAGATGTATCATGAATGAATATATTCTCTCATTAAGTGGGTTGTGTTTTCAATTTGCTGGTGGTTTCCTTTGCTGTGCAAAAACTTTTTAGTTTGATATAGTCCCAGTTGTTTATTTTTTCTTTTGTTTCCCTTGCCTGAGGAAATATAAGAAAAAATATTGCTATGAGAAATATCTGGGGGAGAATCCAAGATGGCGGCGTAGGTAAACACCTAAACTGCTGCCTCCCGCAACAATTTCAAAAATACAACTAAAAGAAAAAACGTCTATCACCCAGAACCACGGGAAAGCTGGCTGAGTGGAAGTTCTACAACTAGAAGGAAAGAGAAAAGAGCATTGAGACGTGCACGAGCGCTGAAAAGCTGAGGTATGGAGGCGCGTGATCCGGCCTGGCGGCGGGCGTTGCTTTTTTCAACCCAAAGGGAGACAAGCCCCCGATTACTCTGAAATACAGTTTCTGGGGAGACGCGGGGGACCCAAACTCCTACGGGGAGAAGCTGGACTGTCTGCCATTGAGGGTGGCTTGCTTGCAGAGCTGCACGCAGAAATAATTGTTTACGGCACTGGGGCACGGGGCTGCCAACAGGGACGCAGAGCCGGCTAACTAGCAGCCATTGCTGTTTGCCACACCCTAGCCTAGTGACACCCTGAGACCCCGCCCTGCACAACCTACAGACACATCCAAGCTCCAAGCAGCGGCGTTAGCATAAGAAAGGCCTGCCCTATCGCAGCTTAACCTAGCAAACTTGCAGCCTGGGTCAGACAGCTCCAAAACCTCCAAACCCCAAGCAAAGAGGAGAAAACTGTAGCTCTCACTGTAGCCCCTGCTGGGTGGCCTCAGACAGTAGCTGACCTGCACCCCATTGGAGATCCAGAAGCCAGTGTACCTAGTGGTCAGAGTGAGACACCAGATTTCAACTCCTCACATCCATAAGTGACACATTCAAGAGGCAGACTCAGTGAGCACCAAAGCCCCACTGAAACAAGTCCTGCCCCATAAGCGTGTCTTCAGCGCAGCAGTTCTTCCATTATAGACACAGCGAGTGCTCACAGCTAATTGGCCTGGAGGTCAATTCCTCCCAGTGTACCAACAGCAATCAAGGCTTAACTACACCAAGACTTTGCACTCAGCCCACAAAGGGCTGTACCAAGAGCATCCACCTCATGTAATTGAGGAGGCTGAGCTACTGCCCCCTATAGATCACCTACCACACAAAGCTACTCCATCAACACAGGGAAGCAGCCAAAATGTGGAGACAAAGAAACATGTCACGAATGAAAGAAACAGAGGAAAGCAAACTACTGGATGACATAGAGTTCAGAACCACATGTATAAGGTTACTCAAGAATCTTCTTAAAACTGCTGAGAAACTTGATGAGACCTTCAAGGAGCTTAATGAGAATGCCAAAAAAAATGGAAAAGGATCAGTCAGAAATGAAGCATACACTGTCTGAAATAAAGAATATACAGAAACTCAACTGTAGATCAACGTACCCCAAGAATCAAACCAAAGATCTGAAATATGTGGAAACAAAAAACATCCAACCAGAAAAACAAAAAGAAAAAAGAATCCAGAAATATGAAGATAGTGTAAGGAGCCTCTGGGACAACTTTAAGCGAACCAACATCCGAATTTTTGGGGTGCCAGAAGAAGGGAGAGAGCAAAATATTGAAAACCTATTAGAAGAAATAATGACAGAAAACTTTCCCTACCTGGTGAAAGAAATAGACGTACAAGTTCAGGAAGCGCACAGAACCCCATACAAGAGGAATCCAAAGAGGACCACACCAAGACACATCATAATTAAAATGCCAAGGGCAAAAGACAAAGAGAGAATATTAAAAGCAGCAAGAGAAAAACAGTTAATTACCTACAAGGGAGTACCCATACGACTGTCAGCTGATTTCTCAACAGAAACTATGCAGGCCAGAAGGGAGTGGCAAGAAATATTCAAAGTGATGAACAGCAAGAACCTACAACCAAGATTACTCTACCCAGCAAAGCTATCATTCAGAGTTGAAGGTCAGATAAAGAGCTTCACAGACAAGAAAAAGCTAAAGGAGTTCATCGCCACCAAACCAGGATTACATGAAATGCTGAAGGGTATTCTTTAAGAAGAAGAAGAAGAAGAAGAAGAAAAAGGTAAAGATAAAAATTATGAACAACAAAATGACATCAAATACATACCTACCAACAAGTGAATCTAAAAATCAAGTGAATAAAAAATCTGAAGAACAGAATGGACTGGTGAATATAATAGAATCAGGGACATAGAAAGGGAGTGGACTGACGATTCTCAGGGGAAGCAAGTGTGAGGGGTGCGGGAAGAGATTGGACAAAAATCTTACTCCTATGGATGAAGACAGTGGTGGGGGGTAAGGGCATGGGGTGGGGTGGGGAATCAGGTGGAGGGGAGCTATGGGGGAAAAAAAAGAGGAACACCTGTAATAATCTGAACAATAAAGATTTATTTAAAAAAAGAAAGAAATATCTGATATTTTGCTGTCTATATTTTCTTCTAGGATTTTTATAGTTTTGAGTCTAACATTTAAGTCTCCTACTATTTCTTTTGCACAGGATATTAATTAGTTCAAGTAAATAATCATGCCTTTATAATGATTATGTAAAACTATTGAACTTCTAGAAAGATGTCTGGGATTCATAAGATTCAAGCCAGCTTAAAAAAGTGGTTGTAGTTAACTGAAGCACTCCAATGCAGACATGGCCTTAACGATCTGGTGGATGATGGTTGTTGACCATTCCCTCCATTATCTCTCAGGTGTTCAGTCTCCACATTCATTAACAGACCCAGCCTCAGGGGCCCACGTCCCTAAAAAGCCACCCAAGATTACCCTGCAGAGCAGCACTGTGCGTTTTGCAGCACTCCTTCTTCCTTGAGGTTAACTCAGCTTATAATTGTCTGAAATTGGCAATAAATACAGGGCTTCTAGTGTTATCCATGACTGACAAGTCCTGATGAACCTCCTATGGGAACTAGGGGCTATTAACTCTCACAAGGTTGGAATTGTCTTAATATGCTAAAGTTTTCACCTTAATAAAATGTTTTGTGAACATTTGAATCAATTTAGAATTTCTAGGTGGAATTTATTAAAACTCAATTAAAAGAATAAAAAGGATGAACTACAAAAAAGTAGAGGAATCCTATCTAATAAAGAGGGAATATGCTAATTGACCATCATGCCCTCACAAAGATGGCAGCACCCACAGCCAATAAGGAGGGAATATGCTAGTTGACTGCCACTCCCTCAAAGATGGCGGCACCCACAGCCACAAGATGGCAGCGCCCAGTCCCCTCAACCCTGCCAGGTGGGCCCAGCCGCTCCGCGCACCTGCCTCCGGAGTCCCCCAGTCCCCTCAGCCCTCCAGCCGCCCAGGGCTGGCCCAAGGCTCAGGTAACCAGGGCCAGCCGAGGCTTGTGCTGCCGGCAGTGGCAGCAGCAGAGGTGTGATGGGGGCGTTACCTTCCCTTGATCTCCTGGTTGCCTCATGTCCCTGAGGGCTCCCAGACTGTAAGAGGGGGCAGGCTGGGCTGAGGGACCCCCCTCCAGTGCATGAATTTTCATGCACTGGGCCTCTAGTAGTTCATAAACAAACAAAAAAGGGGCCAGTGCACCATTGCCAAGGGTAATCTTGACAGAGGTATTTGCGGGGGTGGGGAAGGGCAGGAATCCACCCTGCCTTCTATACTGTTCAGTAAACTCAATACTGAATCAGACCCCTCTTTCCTCCAAGTTGCCAGGCAATATTCTTACCAACCTTTATTTCATTTTAAATTGTTTTGACTACTTCCTTTATTTTGAGGGTTGACCCATATTTGGGAATTCCACTCACTTATCAGCTCCTAACACAGCCTTGACAAGTTTCAAGGACTCTGAGTACCTCTTTACAGTTCCAGACTTTACAAGTCAGTAGATGGCAGTCAGGGAGAGAGCAGCTGAAATGTGCCAGCCCCTTTGTTTTAATTTCAGTGACAGGAGAAACATCAATGGGTTCTTTCAGAACGTTAGTGAGGTTCCCTCCAGTATCTTGGGTTCCTCCAGGCGTGCTGCCAGAGGAATCATGTGGATTCTATGGGGAGACAATGTCAACCAAGAGCATGGTTAGTTATTTTATCACCAGACTCCAAAGGAGCCTATAAGATCCTGGAGAAGGTGTAGATTAGTATAAGCACTACTTGTGTAATGCTCAGTGCAGCCAAAGCAGTGTATGTGTGAGGGAGGTGGGGCAGAGCTTGTGGGGTTGTAGATATATGGAAAATACACAAATTTGGATGCTCTCCTTTTTTTGTAGTATGAAATGCTTCATGTTACACCACCAATGAGTGCACCTGATGTCCTCAAGAAGAGCCCTTTGGTTGATGCTGCTGGCTGGGTGGATGTGGATAAAGAAACTCTGCAGCACAAGAAGTACTCAAATGTGTTTGGGATCGGGGACTGCACCAACCTTCCTACATCGAAGACTGCCGCTGCCGTAGGTAACGTGCAGAGTTTCTTCCCCCTTCAAATGATGTCACCCCAAGGCACCATGGTAACTGAAACAATAATTTGGCACAAATAGCATTCCACTAATAACGAGGAAACTTTTCTGGGTTGAAAATGACTTTGACTTCCCTGACACAGAATCATGTTGATGAACTTAGTATAGTGTAAAGAAGAAAGAATGTGTTGAGGGCTTTGTATCAGAGTAGCATGACCTCTTCTGCCTTTTCTAGGTCAGAGAGGTTGTTTTCAGGGGAGAGTGCATTAGAGAGAGGTCCCCACTTTTCCAGCTCTCAGGAATTCTGTTACTCTTCCTAGTGCCACACGCTCATCCCTGACCTTCTCAGTCTGTGACACCAAGCAGGTTGGCTATTTTTCTTCTGCCTGAAACACCGTAAAGTTAGAGAAGCATTTGTTTCTCCAGAACACACATGCAAGTCAATGAATGCTTGCAGACCAGAAAATTGTACTGTTAAGACAAACACAGTGGAGCGTGCCCCGATTGGTACACCATTAAGGTCTCCGCCTGGAAAATAAATTCTTCACCTCGATGTTCTGCATTAGCAGTGATGGGGAGAATTGCCTTGTACATTCTGTCCTCCATAGACAGGAACTGTCCTCTGTGGGTGCTGTAAAGCACAGACCTCCCTGCTGATGGGAATGGAAGTGTTTTGTGTGAATTGTACACCTGCAGCTCATGTTGCATTACTTTCACTGACTACTTCAACCCACGAAAGACTTTTAAGAAAACCCACTGAACATCTTTTCCACTTTTTTTTTTTTTTGTAATTCTCACCCAAAGGTATTTTTCCGTTGATTTTTTAAAAAAAATTTTATTTTATTGTTTAAAGTATTACAAATAATAGTACATATGTCTCAATTTTCCCCCCATTGACCTTCCCCCGGCCTCCCCTACCTTTAGAGAGAGTGGAAGAGAGAGGGAAAGACAGAGAGAAATATCAATGTGAGAGAAATACATAGACTAGTTGCCTCCTGCATGTGCCTCAACCAGGGCCTGGACCGGGGAGGAGTCTGCAACTGAGGCTCCGGAATCAAACCCAGGATTCTTCGATCCACAGGCCGAGCTCCACTGAGCCAAACCTGCTAGGGCTCTTTTCCACTATTAATAGTCATTTCCCCGCAACATTTTATTTAAAAAATCTCAAACCTATGAAAAATTTGAAAGTACAGTGAATACCATATATTCTTCAGGTATTAATTATTACTAATGTTATATGGCATTTGCTTTATCACTCTATGTACATTTTTTTTTTGCTGAGTTATTAGAAAGTGACTTTTAACTTCATAATACTTCACCCTCAAATAATTCAACTTGCATCTCCTAAGAAAAAGGACTTTCTCCTCTATCTCCCCAAGACCATCATCACATCCAAGAAATGGAACATTGTACTAGAAAAATCATCTCATATACAATCCAGTTTGAATTTCTCCAGTTTTCCTAATAATTTTTCTATGGCCCAGTCCTCTCTTGAATGCATGAACTAGTTAAGGACTGTTAGCAGAGGTTAATAAAGGGAAGGGAAGCAAAGGGAATTAGATACTGATCCTGTTTACTACACCAGGAAGCTACAGCTTCATACACACTTCAGGGTTCCACAGCATTACCTGGACAAGGATGAACTCCCCCTCGCTGCAGAATTGGGGGTGGTGGTGCTGGGAGGTAAGCACATGTGCAGTAGAAGTCAAAATGGCACAGGGGGAAGTGCCTAACCATAGAGGCCTGGGAAAGGAAGCATTGGTCAGGGGGTGGACCCATCAAAAGCTTGCAAAAGCTTGGGAAGTTGATTGGTTATTTAGAAAAACTGGTCTTTCAAACCCAGGGGAACAAAGATTTCTCTCTCTCTCTCTTTCTCTCCCCGCCCCCACCCCCGTGCTTGTGCAACCATGTGGGTCTAGTAGCTAACGGGCCCCAGGCAAACCTCTCTGGCTTCAAAGGACTAAGTTTTAATATGAAATGGAAACTCTGGACACTGACCTTTGTTTGGGCCTTGATAAAGACAAGGTTGGACTTTTTTTCATGGCCAGATGATTGGAGATGGGACATTGGGAACTCAGGGGCAATCCAGGGGCAGCCTTCCTGAGTAAATCTTGTCACACCATGATCTCCCATGCATGGGTCCTTGGAATGCTTTTCTCTGGATCCTGTGGAAGAGCCCGATTTCCCCAGGACCGCACACTACATTGATTGTCATGTCTCTGGTTTCCTTTAATCTAGAACACACCCTCTAACATTTTTTTTTAACTTTTATGACATTGGCATTTTTTAAGAGTCCAGGATGGTTAATCTATAGAATATGCAATAATTTAGAACTGCCTAGTTTTTTCTTGTATTTGGATTCAGGTTAAAGTTTCGCAGGACCCTCCACACAGGAGGCTGTGTGCCTCCCACTGTTTTACCTCAGGAGTCCATCATGTCCATTTGTCTCGTCCTGGGTTCTTTGTCTTCGGGATTTATAGGTAGACTTCAGAGCCATACTTTGAATTTACATTTCTCTTAATGGAAGGCTGCTGAATTTATGTATTAAATACCTGTGCTGCATGTGAGTCCCAGATTACCCAGCTTTTGGCTTTCTTCAAAAAAACATATATCTGATTCTGTGTTCCAAATAGATACTATTAAATACAATTAAATGAAAATTCTAAATGAAGTCCTGCTTCCAGCCCTACCCCATCTTCTGAGCCTCTACATTCCCCCTGACCATGTAGAGAGCATCCCCACATTTATTTATTTATTATTTATTTATTTATTTGTATTGTTAAAAGTATTACAGGTGTCCCTGTTTGCGTGGAGGGCATCCTGTTGTTTTTACATGTGTTTTTTTTTTTTACAATCTGTATTCTATTGTATGGTTGCTCCAGGGTTTATTTAACAAGTTCACACAACTTGTATTTGCATTGTTTCCAGCCCATATTATTCTTAAACTGTGCTGCAGTGAATGCTCTTCTTTCTGTCATTTCACTTGTGTGAAAGTCTATTTGCTCTTCTCTTTGGTGTCCACTTAACAATAGTCTTAACTTTCCCCAGGTGGATCTGCATTTCTGCCCCTCCCCAAGTCCTCTGAATTTACATTTCTCTTAATGTAAGGCTGCTGAATTTATGTGTTGAAAATACACAAATTCTTAGCAATGTTTACACTTGTCCCACAAATCTGTCCCTGGCATTCCCTGCCACTAGCCAGGTGTCTTACCTTCATCCAGGTCATCGTACTATTGTGAGTGAGACCCTGTCTTGCCACACTGAGTCTGGCTTTCCTGTAGCTCCTGCCTTTTCCTCTGCTTCTCTCTGCCCCAGGATTCTCCATGAATTACATACAACACAGCCAAGACCAGCATGTGACATTTAACAAAAGTTAACTGAAGGCTTGGGTGTAACAGAAAGGGATTATAATACAGGGGAGCCCCCCGCCGCCCCAACTCAATACACCTCCATACACATGCACCTTAAACCTGGACAGTGTGACTGCTTCCTGGGTCCAAGGGCCCAGCCTCTCCGCAGGTGGCACCCTCTGGCCTCTTCTCTCCTTTTCTGTTGGCCTTGATGTCCTGCTGCAGGGGCCTCTTTGGGTTTTCTCAGTACAGATTCTAAACTCTTCATGGCCCTCAAAGAGGAATAAAGCTTTCCAAAAGGGAAATATGATCTTTAGAGATGTTATCTTGCTCACAACAAAGATAGCTGGTGTATATCTATAATAATAAAAGTGTAATATGCAAATCGACCAAAGGGCCGAACAGCAGAACTGTCCAGATGACCACGCTATGACAAGGCAGGTGCGATGCGATTGGTTGCGGGGCTGGGGGCGCCATTGCCCCATGATTGCCCTGCATAGGGAGGCCCAGGCCACTGGCCAGCAGGGCAATCAATTGAGGGGGAAGAGGGGTGGTGGTGGGCAGCACCAGGCCAAGGTGGGTGCAGGCGGAGGGTGGGACTGGCTGCCAGCAGCTGGGGAAAGCCTGAGTGCCGGTAGCTAGAGGGAAGCCCAGGTCCCAGGTGCCGGCAGCCAGAGGGAAGCCAGTGCCAGCAGCCAGGGGAAGGAAGGCCTACCCTTGCAGGAATTTCGTGCATTGGGCCTCTAGTATACATACATATCTATATATGTATATATAGATATATATGTGTATATGTGTATATAATGGTATTTATATATATAACTAGAGGCTCAATGCATGAAATTCGTGCAAGGGGCTCAGCCCTCGCAGCTGCAGTGGCTGGCCTTGGCCCTCGCAGCCCTGGTTTTGTCTGGAAGTTTGTTCAGCTGTCCCGTCTAATTAGCATATTATGCTTTTATTATTATAGACTAATGCCAATGTGCACAAATTTGTGCACCTTGAAAGGGAATTAAGTAGAAAAAATATTTTAATATCACTATTTGCTAAGTTCTGGGTACGGGTATCCAGCTCCCTCCTCCCTCCTGTCAGAGTCTGTGACAGCGCCTGTGGGGACGCAGCATCAAAGCTCGCGCCCTGTGGGGCTGCAGGACTCCCCTGAGTCCCGGAATCCTGGAGTCCTGGAGTCCCACAGCCCCTAGGGGCTGGTGATGGGGATGAAAGTTGTGGCCTGGCTCTAAGAAAACTGCCCTTAGGCTTGGGCGTAACAGAAAGGGATTATAATATAGGGGAGCCCCCTCCGCCCCAACTCAATACAGGCCTCCCTGGGTTATCTCTGGGTTTCCCCATGAAAAGGGCCAGAGGCGTCAGGGCTGAGTGCGGAGCCAGCCGTGGGACTGCGACAAACAGCAGAACATGCCTTGGTGGGAATGTCTCTATCAAATGAGCCGGGTAGGGGCTGTTTTAGAACGTGGCTGCCTGGCTACCAGGCTTCCATGTTCTGTTGGGCTCCATCGTCAGGAAGTGAGGACACTGCTCTTGTCAGGAAATGGAATCACTGCTCTTGTGTGGGGAGAAGCTCAGGGTAGGGGACCAGGCCGTGACCAGCGAGGTTTTCTGTCATGTTCATACCCCAGGTCAAGGCCGGGGGGGTGGACGTGGAGTGTGGGCAGCTCCCACTACCCCAGGTTTATCCCGACATGAGCTGAATCTCATTTCCCCCAGGTGGGGGTGGTGCCCTTTGCCCTGATGTTTAGCCCGTGGGGACAGCGCCCTGGGACTCCCCTGAGTCCCGGAGTCCCGCAGCCCAGCGGGGCCCACATCGTGGGGCTGCAGGACTGCCCCCCGCCCCCACCCAGTCCCAGAGTCCCGCAGCCCCGTGGGGCTCCTCCTCTGAGTCCCAGAGTCCCGCAGCCCCGTGGGGCTACTCCCCTGAGTCCAGGAGTCCCACAGCATCTTGTGATGGTGTGAGGGCTTCACAGTGTAGGCTTTTATTAGTAAGGTAGTATTTTTAAGCAGAGTTATTTATTTATTATATTTTGGATCCTCTCATTCCAGTAAAAACTTCATTGCTCTTTTGTGCATCAGCAAACCACAGCCTGCTGGCCAAATGCAGCTTGCTGCTTGATTTCATACAGTTGGCTAAGATGTTTTCTACAGATGAGCATTTATAATCAATTTGATGAGAAGGAACACTGACTCCTATTCTTAAGAAAAGAAGAATTCCATCCTTCTCATTAGTAGACTTAAAGTACAAGTTATTATTATACTTTTTTTACATTTTGAATTTTGTTAATTAAGATTTTTGTTTTCTCGTGTTATATAATAGCTTTGGTTTTGCCTCTTTGCCCGCAGATATAAAATTTTGCTTTACAGAAAAATTTGCTGACCCCTGATTTTAGGGAGTGCAAAATAATCACTTTAATTAGCGTTTTACAATAGATAGATAACCCATCTTTCCTTAGAAGTCAATCCAGTCTCCCATCTCTAGAGACACAAACTGCTTGTATTTTTAAAAGGGCAGTCTTTTTAAAAATATATTTTTCAATTACAGTTGAGATACAATATTGTGTTAGTTTCAGGTGTAAAACATAGTGATTACACATTTATATATCTTATGAAGTGATCACCCCAATAAGTCTAATACCCATCTGATACCATATATAGTCATTACAATATTATTGACTATATTCCCTATGGTGTACATTCCTGTGACTATTTTTATAACTAGCATATTTTGTTTTGTTAATCCTCACTCGAGGATATTTTTCCATTGATTTTTAGGGAGAGTGGAAGAGAGAGGGAAAGACAAAGAGAAACATCTATATGAGAGAAACACATTGATTGGTTGCCTCCTGCACAAGCCCTGACCACGGCCCAGGCTGGTGAGTAGCCTGCAATTAAGGTGCATGCCCTTGAACAGAATCAAACCTGGGATCCTTTGGTCCACAGGCCGACACTCTGTCCACTGAGCCAAACCGGCTAGGGCCATTTTGTACTCCTTAATCCCTTTTTTTTTTCCCCAGCCCCCCCAACCTCCCTCCCATCTGGCAACCACCAATTTAAAACTGAACACTATTCTTGGATTAGATAATATTAAGGAATTATTGCTAGAAATTTGGGTGTAAGCATGTTATTGTATTTATGTTAAAAAACAAAACAAACACCTCCTCATCTATCAAAGGTATACACAGAAATATTTATGGGTGAGTTGCTATGATGTTTGCTCTAAAAATGCTCCAGGAAGAAAAGTGGCATGTGTGATGGGATAGATGACAGAGTTGGAAAATTTTCATAATAAAAAAGGCAGTCTCCCATTCTTGCCACCAAGAAACAAAAACGGCTACCTATCTATCATCCTATCTAATAAAAGAGCAATATGCAAATTAACCATCACCCTGCTATACCCACAAGCCACACCCACCAGCCAATCAGGAGCAAGTATGCAAATCAATCCCAACCAAGATGGCTGCGGCCATGGAGCCAGCAGGAGGCGTAGGTTTCCCAGGCAATGGAAGGAGCCAAGCTTTCCCCATACCCTGGCAGGCCCAGGCCTCCACTCAAGGCTACAAAGTTTCAATTATAGAAGATAAATAAATCCCAGATACCAGGGCCTCTGCTTGGGTCGCCGGGGGGTGTGGCCGGCCTGCAAACCACCACAGGCGCCTCGCCCCAGCTGCCTCACGCCCCAAGGGAACCCCCACTCTGATCCGAGACACCCTTCAGGGCAAACCAACTGGCCCCGACCTGTGCACCAGGCCTCTATCCTAGCTAATAAAAGAGTAATATGCAAATTGACCGTCACTCAAACACACAAGATGGCTGCCCCTATGTGGTCAAAGATGGCTGCCTGCCCCCATGTGGACACAAGATGGCCACCACAAGATGGCCAGCAGGGGAGGGCAGTTGGGAGGTACCAGGCCTGCAGGGGAGGGCAGTTAGGGGCAAACAGGCTGGCAGGGGAGCAGTTAGGCATCAATCAGGCTGGCAGGGGAGTGGTTAGGGGGAGATCAGGCTGGCAAGCAGAAGCAGTTAGGGGCAATCAGGAAGGCAGGCAGTTGAGCAGTTGGGAGCCAGCAGTCCTGGATTGTGAGAGGGATGTCCCTCGAGGGGTCCCAGATCTGAGAGGGTGCAGGCTGGGCTGAGGGACACTTCCCCCCAACCCCACCCCCTGTGCACGAATTTCATGCACCAGGCCTCTAGTCTATTATCTATCTATCTATCATCTGTCTATCTATCATCTTCTATCTAATCTGGTCCAATCTCAGGGCAGTCCAGTACAGAGGAAAGCTCACTGTTTTGCCTAATTGATATACTTAGGCTATTAATCTAGGCTGGGACACAGGAACATCCCAGATGACTAGAGGATACGGGGTACACAGATCAAGCGACACCCACTGAACTCTAGGAGGAGGAGGGTGGGGTTGGGGTATTATCTCCCTTATAGTCCTTTTGTTTGAAATTGCCAGTCCTCCTGTTAGAGAGAGCTGGCTCATCAGTGTCAAACTTGGGCCTTTGATGAAATGAAGAACCCCTTCTGGTATCCAGAACTTCAAATAGTAAGAATCATGTTCTAGTTAAAATTTAGTAGGATGGGGAATGGAGCCTTCTTAACTGGTTCACATTAAAGTTATCTGCAAATGAGGTTTTATGAAAAACCTAGATGCTTACATTTTTCTGACTTTTCCATTTCTCTTACAGCTGCCCAGTCAGGAATCCTGGACAGAACAATTTCTCTGATCATGAAGAATGAAGCACCAATGAAGAAGGTTTGTAAGAGTCAGAGTCTCAATTATCGTCTTCCATTCTGTGTGAAAACAATGTTTTCCTACAATGTTGGCACTTTCTTAATTAGTTTCTCTAATATAGCCATGGCAATTGTTGCCTTTAGTACTACTTTTTGTTATATAATCTTCATTTTTCATGGTACAAAAAAAAGAAAAAGAAAAAAATTTGCAACTGCTCAGAGTAACGAATAAATTCTAAAGTATATAACATCATGAAAAAAGCCACTTTCCAACTCAGTTTCATTTCAATTTTAGTATGATGGCTACACATCATGTCCACTCGTGACGAGCTACAATCGTGTGATTCTTGCGGAGTTTAACTACAACTTGCAGCCACTGGAGACCTTCCCCTTTGACCAGAGCAAAGAGAGACTTTCCATGTACCTCATGAAGGCCGACATGATGCCCTTTCTGTACTGGAATATGATGCTGAAGTAAGTGCATCGCTGGGGGAGAGGCACGTCTTTTAGCCTATCGCACCCACTTGTGCAGGGTGATGGTTTTAAGGAGGTCTTCCAGCTTCAGGAGAAATCATGACCCAGAGCCCAGGACTGGCCACTGGGATCCCTTTACTGTGCTGTTTCTCATGGTCTGGTGATGGCAGCCTGCGAAGGATGCTGGATCCTCAGCCACACTTGGTGTGAGAGAGGCTGCCCTGGGTGAGGAAAGGGAGTAGTAGTATATCCACCACCCACAGGGGTCACAGCCTCTTCTCTTCATTAGTGGCAGCAACCAAGTCTTCTCTCTTTCATGTTCTGGCTTTTTCTCACTGCTGGATTAATAATAATAATAATAAATCCTGGTAAATTGTTTTTTACATGTTAAGTAGTTTTTGCATTGGTCACTTACTAGCTGTGTGTCTTAGGGCAAGTTGTTTAAACTCCCTGTGTTTAACTTTAAAAAAAAAATTCTTTATTGTTTAAAGTATTACATGAGTCTCCTTTTCCCCCCATTGACCTCTCCCCAGCCCTTCCCACCCCCCAGCACATGCCCTCACCCCTCTACTGTCTGTGTCCATGGGTTATGCTTATATGCACGCATACAAGTCCTTTGGTTGATCTCTTATCCCCCCAATCCCTCCTAATGGCCTGTGTTTAACTTTTTTATCTGCAAATGGAAGTAACCTCAGAGGATGGGGATTAATGAGGTAACACATTAAAAGACAGCTACATAGTAGGCACAGTAGTGCATAAATAGAGTAAGAACATTTAATAATTCTTTTTTTTAGTTCCAAACAATGAATATCTCATTTGACCTGTACAAACTACTATGAGATAGGTAAGTCAGGGTATCTATACTAGTGGTTTTCTTTTTATACTAGTGGTTTTCAACCAGAGTAATTTTGCCCCTCAGGGGGCATTTGGCAATATCTGGAGACATATTTGGTTGTCACAGTTGGAGGGGATGCTACTGGCTTCTCGTGAGCAAAGGCCAGGGATGCTGCTGAACACCCTACAATGCACAGGACAGTCTCCACAGCGAAGAAATAACTGGTTCAGAGTGTCAGTAGGGCTAAGGCTGAGAAACCTGGATCTATGCTTTATTTATAAGCAAATGAAAGTAAACAGGATTGCAGTTTGCCTGGAGTAGAGATTGCATGCAAGTTTGCTGAACTGAGTGAGCATGTCCAGGTTCACATAGCAAGTCAGTGTCGAAACCAGAACTCGAAGCATGACCCCTCCTAGTCACAGGATCTTTCTACCTCACAAGACAAATCTTGCTTTATGTGCTGATAAGCATGTCTGTGAGCTATCTGACTTTCTTTTCAACATCCTGCTGACTGAGGTCACTCCCATCTTTTCTGATGCAAATATCTTTTCCATGTCGTTTCTTACAGGGGTTACTGGGGAGGACCAGCCTTTCTGCGGAATTTGTTTCACCTGGGTATGAGTTAAGGATGGCTCAACCCTTGTTATCGCTGGGCGGCTTCTGGATCACAGTCAGATTGGCCAAGAGCAGCATGAAGAACTCCAGATCCAACCCTGTAAAGAGTTTAGTGCTGGATGCTGGGTGACAGGGACTAAATGCCTCCCTTTCAAGTCCCTCTCAACAGCCACTGTTCAGGCTGCCCGGGATGAGCTTGGTTCCTTGGAAATATTAAAATAAAAGAATAGACTTCTATTTTTTAATTAAAAGCTTGTCATTGAGATTCTATGAAAAACATTTTTTTAATCTGGATTAGTGGAATGAAAAGTCATAGCGCTTTGGAGGAAAAGATGGTGGTGGTGGAATAGCTTTTCTGTCATGGACTCTGAGTATTCAGCAGATAGCTGGTGTAATTTTACCTGAGCCTGTTTGGATTCACAGGAAACCAGGATCATTCCAGGGAGAAGGTTTAGACCAGAGGTCCTCAAATTTTTTAAACAGGGGGCCAGTTCACTGTCCCTCAGACCGTTGGAGGGCCGGACTATAGTTTTAAAAAAAAACTATGAACAAATTTCTATGCGCTCTGCGGACCTGGGACGAGTCGGCTGCACCTGGCGGGCCGGATAAATGTCCTCGGCGGGCCGCATGTGGCCCGTGGGCCATAGTTTGAGGACCCCTGTTTTAGACAGTGTGTGTGACTGCCCTGAGCACGTGCTGTAGGAGCACAGTGGAGTGGACCCAGCACCCCGCCACCACCCCTCTGCAGACACCGCCCCTCTACAGCACCACCGTGTTTGTGCTGAGGCCATGGCCTCTCCCAGCCAGCCACAGATGTGGTGGGATAGTGTGAATATTTCTCTCTTTTCCACATCCAGCTCAGCTAGAGAGCGATCTGGTTCCTGAGTAGGGGCTGCTGGGGATTGAGAAAATGAAAGAAAGAGACAGACACAGAGCTAGAAGGAAAAAGCTGGGGCCGGTGGGATCTCTGTCCTCTGATAGGGACAGGGACCCAGAGCCAATACAGCGTGTTTATTTTATATAGCAAAATACCAGGAAGTTTTACTAAAAGTCAAGACAAAGGAGATTATGTGCATTCTTGGGTGAGCCTGAGTCATATTTATTCCTGGTGCTTGGCTGGATTTAAATAACAAAACCCACCCCCTGGCATCTGGGCTGAAGGTCAAGCTGACAACACTCCTGCCTCTGGCAAAGTGAGTTTCCAGGATGTGGCTTTGCCAATGCCACTGGGTTCAGCTGACAATAATTAAAGAAATGCCCATGTGCCTTCCCAGGCACTCTCTACTGGATACTAGTACTGTACCATGCGGGACTTCTCTACTGGGCAACTTTGGCTCCAGGATTCCCCATCAACCTGGCTGAAACTTTCTTAGAACTGTATCAGGTCTGCGATGCTCCTGGTCCCTCCACTTTTCCCAGGCGTCTCAGCCGAATCATGGTGTGAGAGCCCTCCCTGCCTTTTCCATTAGCCTCTGCAGACATTTCCCAGCCCTGAAGTCTTGCAAATGTAATTCTGCCATGGCACCTGCTTCCCAGAGAACTCACACACTGAGGGTGGGGTTGGAGGAATTCTGATGTGTGTGGTAAGCATTTACTTCATTCAGTCCCAATTTGGGCCTTGAAAATTTTGAATAAGTTCACATGAGAAATATGGCAGGAAATAGTTCCAGTTTAGTTCAGCAGTGGCTTCAAAAAAAATTGTTTCTAATGAGTTTATTTGTAGAATTTTATCTGGTTCATCTGGTATTTGATAGCTTTGTACACTGCATATTTATAAACTCTGCCAAAGGGAAATGCATAGCAGTCTATGCAATGCCTTAGATTTTTACAGCAAATTAGAGTTCAAACCCTTGTATATTTCCTAAGATTGCCAAGTCTCCCTGGTGTCCTGGGGTTCAGGTGACTTTAGTAACTGCTCAGGCATTCAGTCATTCATTCAAATATTTACTGAGCACCTGCAACCTGCCAAGAACTATTCTTGGTCCAGGAGGTGCAGTGATGAACCAGACAGAGAAGGGCCCTGCCCACATTTTTGTGGTTCCTCTTCTTTTCCTGCAATGCCAGGGAGCTTGCTGAACGAGGCCCTGGTTCCATTTGGAAAGTAGATTTTCTTCGGTGGCACATGTTCTGGAAAAGAACAGGCCACCACCCCAGCTGCAGACCCCACCCCGGCTCCAGGAGTGGAAGATGTTTTCTGGGGTCACCACACATCCTGGTTTGTCTGGGGTTTTCCTGTTTAACATGTTATCCTGGCATAGCTATTAATAGCATGTCCTTTCATACTCCAAAATGTCCCAATGGGACAATGGATTATAGGATCACTCTAGTGATCACACTCACCCCTCTCACCCCACCCAGTTCCAGAGTGGGAGAGAAGCGCTGCAAACCAGGGGCTTGTCGCCTTGTGACTACTCTGCCCTGTCCTCTGAATCCAGGCAAAGAAACCCCATGCCTTTACAGAGCTCCTGGCAGGCTGCTCACTGGGAGAGCTGGGGCCGTTCGCCTCCAGTGACCAGAGATCCCAGGCATCACCAGCCAGCAGCTCTTCCTGGCTATGGACAAGTTCTGGCGAGGCCAGCTTCTTCATTTCAGGGGATGGGCTGTGATTCTGGGAGGGGCTGAGCTCTAGGTTGGGTCACTTGGAAATCCCTTGCAGAGTGAACTGGAGCCTCCTGGGTCTGTTTATGACCATGTGTCTGAATAAACCTCTAATGTATTGGGCAGAATTTGTTGCCCAAGCTGGAGGGAGCAGTGACCACTGTTGGCCAGTACATTGGTCTCCAGCTTTCGTTCCTCTGAGCTGGGGAAGATCAGAAAAATCTTGGCTTTCAAAATCTTATCCTCTTAACCATGAACGTGGGATTGGCCACGAGAGAGGTCTTCCATGAGACTGCCTCCAGTCATTAGGATCCTGCAACAGGAAGAGGGCGTGAGGCCAGGGTAGGGACAAGGGTGGTGGTTTCTCCAAAGGTGTGCTGCATGATGGGTACAGTTTCAGGACGTATCTTTCTAGAGCCCTGACTCAGCCGCTGATGACTTCAGAGTCCAGAAATGATGCCAGCTGGGACTGCTGACTGGGAAATCCCTCTCCACTCCTGCTCTTTGTCTCTAGAGCAACTTTCCAGGAATTAAAATTCCTGCCCTGGCATCAGCCCTGGGTGAGTTGTGGGTGTAATAAAAATAGCTGGGTGGCAGCTTAGAGGCCCTGTGATGCAGGAAGAGAGGCAAAGGCTTAAGGCAGCTGGGAGAACTCAGAGTTTCCAATTTAGAATTTGATTTTTTTTTTTGGGGGGGGGGCGGTATTAAGAACACTTGTAGTGTTTTTATTTCTTATGTCTAATGTTTGTAAAAAATTTAGAGATTAGAGATAAAAGGAATAAAGTTTACTTCAAATCCATCACCCACTTATAACAAGTAATCCCATTTTGGTGTTTTTTTTTCTCTACTGACCTAATATTTCACATAAAGTTTCTGAAAACCAACAGGATCACACTGTAAGTATTGTTTTATATTTAACTAGTGGTCCAGTGCACAAATTTGTGCACATTGAAAGGAAATTAATTAGAAGAAATATTTTAATATCATTATTCACACTTTCTCTATAATAGAAGTGTCATCCAAATTCACAATCAACAGTGACAGATAGAAACACACACATTCGATTGGCACTAGCAAGAGCTTTATATGTATCATGCATGTGCGAGTCAACTTAGCCTTTTACATAATAGTATATAGAATAAATTTGCTTAATTAGATTTGCTTTCTGATTTAGCTAAACTTTTTACAGACCAGTGAAGCACCCCAACTTCTCTTTCTGGTAATTGTCAGCAACACAGCAGTAAATATCAACACGAAGGAGATTGTTATTGTAGATCACGCAGGAAGAACAAAGGGAAAAATATTTAACTGCAGCAGTATTTGACTATATTCTGTTCAGTGAGAACACCTGAAGTCATTTTCAAGGTCCACTATTTCTTCTTTTTTCAGTTGTGTCAAGTTTCTAAGCTTTCTAAATCTGTTTTCTGGCTAATGAAAAGAAAATAGGATTCCACTGAGTCTACTATCTATCTACTCCAGGACTTCTGTGAAGATCAAATGAGATGAGGCACAGGAAAACACTTCACAGACATTTGGTAAAAGTGTAAATGTTTCCACCTGGCTGTAAAGCAAGTCGTGTGCCTGGGCTGAAGATACTGCAAGGAGGCTAGTGGCTAGGGAGAGGAAGTAGGTGTTGAAGTGGCGCCCACAGCGATGTTTCCGGGCTGGGCTGGGCTGTGGGCTGCATTTTGTGCCATGGGGTCAGCTGCTATTTGGTGGGCTGTCGCTCCAGGGTGGTGGCAGGGCCTGTGTCCCACTTGTGGGAAGCTGAGTGTTGCTTTGTCGGCGTCAGGTCCGCAGTGCCGTTTCTTTGTAAATGGCCAGTGCATGTCACAGCAGCTCCTGCATCGAGTGTCTGCTCCCTGGTGGTCAGTGCACATCATAGTGAATGGTTGGACAGGCAGAGGGACACTTAGCATATTAGCCTTTCATATAGATAGATGTGCATTGAAGACCCAGTGGTTGGTTGTAGAGAGGAGGAGGAGGAGATTGGTGAGTAACACTCAAGGAGCACGGGTCATTTGTGTTGGTCAAGACAATCAATTAATGTAACAAATGTGTGTCCTGTGCCTAGGAGGATATTGATATATAATTGGCACTAGATGCTTTTCTCAGAAAATTCTACAATAATCCCATGAATAGAATTCTCAAAGGAATGGAATATTATTCTTTTTGAGGAAGGGGGCCTTTGTAACCCAGCATTAAGAGTAGCTCCTCTGTTTTAGTGCACTGGGTAACTCCAGTCTGATTTTAAAACAGAGTACCTGCCTCGTGCCCTAAGACCACGGACAGAGCTTTCTTCCAGAATGGGCTGGTTGTGATCACATCAGGGAGGGAAGAAACAAGAGAAATGCTTTGGGTAAAATTGAAACTGGAGAACCAATGGGTCCGGGCTGCCTGTCACTACTTTAGCCAATCCAGCAGAGACAGGGTTGAATCATAGATGAGCATTTATTCTAATACTGCTGGCAGTATGGGAGAGAAGCAGGTCAGCCACAAAAATCTGTTCTGTAGCCCTCATAAGCCAGCTGCTTATATTGGGTGGGACAAATATTACATGGGGAAGTGGGGATTACAGGCATGGGGAAGTAGGCAGTGCAGGTTGGGGTGGGGCTCCATTGTTTGGGCAGCAAGGTCGTAAATCTTTCCGTGAAAATAGGCAGTTCTTGAGTGAGAATGGGCCACATTCCAAGGTTGACTCCCAGGTCTAAGGTTGACTCTCAGGACCAAGGTTGACTCACCAGGTCCTGGGGTGTACAACTCCCAGCCAGGTTAGAATGTCCTTTCTTTATCCAGAACAAGGTAATCACAGTTAACAGAGCTTGATTAATATTTCCCATAACCAAGAAAAAGGAGGCAGGGGAATCCAAGATGGCGGCGTAGGTAAACACCTAAACTGCTGCCTCGCACAACAATTTCAAAACTACAACTAAAAAACAAAATGTCTATCACCCAGAACCATGGGAAAGCTGGCTAAGTGGGAGTTCTACAACTAGAAGGAAAGAGAAAAGAGCATTGAGACGTGCACGAGCGCTGAAAAGCTGAGGTACGGAGGCGCGTGATCTGGGCTGGTGGCAGGCATTGCTTTTTTCAACCCGAAGGGAGACAAGCCCCTGATTACTCTGAAATACAGTCTCTGGGGAGACACGGGGGACCCAAACTCCTACGGGGAGAAGCTGGACTGTCTGCCAGTGAGGGTGGCTTGCTTGCAGAGCTGCACGCAGGAATAATTGTTTACTGCACTGGGACACGGGACTCGGGGATGCCGTCGGGGACGCAGAGCCGGCTAACTAGCAGCCATTGCTGTTTGCTACACCCTAGCCTAGTGACACCCTGAGACCCCGCCCTGCACAACCTACAAACCCACCCAAGCTCCAAGCAGTGGCGTTAGCATAAGAAAGGCCTGCCCTATCGCAGCTTAACCTAGCAAACTTGCAGCCCGGGTCAGACAGCTCCAAAACCTCCAAACCCCAAGCAAAGAGGAGAAAACTGTAGCTCTCACTGTAGCCCCTGCTGGGTGGCCTCAGACAGTAGCTGACCTGCACCCCATTGGAGATCCAGAAGCCAGTGTACCTAGTGGTCAGTGTGAGACACCAGATTTCAACTCCACACATCCATAAGTGACACATTCAAGAGGCAGACTCAGTGAGCACCAAAGCCCCACTGAAACAAGTCCTGCTCCATAAGCGTGGCTTCAGCGCAGCAGTTCTTCCATTATAGACACAGCGAGTGCTCACAGCTAATTGGCCTGGAGGTCAATTCCTCCCAGTGTACCAACGGCAATTAAGGCTTAACTACACCAAGACTTTGCACTCAGCCCACAAAGGGGTGTACCAAGAGCATCCACCTCAAGTGATTGAGGAGGCTGAGCTACTGTCCCCTATAGATCACCTACCACACAAAGCTACTCCATCAACACAGGGAAGCAGCCAAAATATGGAGACAAAGAAACATGTCACGAATGAAAGAAACAGAGGAAATCAAACTACTGGATGACATAGAGTTCAGAACCACATGTATAAGGTTACTCAAGAATCTTCTTAAAACCGCTGAGAAACTTGATGAGACCTTCAAGGAGCTTAATGAGAATGCCAAAAAAATGGAAAAGGATCAGTCAGAAATGAAGCATACACTGTCTGAAATAAAGAATATACAGAAACTCAACTGTAGATCAACGTACCCCAAGAATCAAACCAAAGATCTGAAATATGTGGAAACAAAAAACATCCAACCAGAAAACCAAAAAGAAAAAGGAATCCAAAAATATGAAGATAGTGTAAGGAGCCTCTGGGAAAACTTCAAGCGAACCAACATCCGAATTTTTGGGGTGCCAGAAGAAGGGAGAGAGCAAAATATTGAAAACCTATTAGAAGAAATAATGACAGAAAACTTTCCCTACCTGGTGAAAGAAATAGACTTACAAGTTCAGGAAGCGCACAGAACCCCATACAAGAGGAATCCAAAGAGGATCACACCAAGACACATCATAATTAAAATGCCAAGGGCAAAAGACAAAGAGAGAATATTAAAAGCAGCAAGAGAAAAACAGTTAATTACCTACAAGAGAGTACCCATACGACTGTCAGCTGATTTCTCAACAGAAACTATGCAGGCCAGAAGGGAGTGGCAAGAAATATTCAAAGTGATGAACAGCAAGAACCTACAACCAAGATTACTCTACCCAGCAAAGCTATCATTCAGAGTTGAAGGTCAGATAAAGAGCTTCACAGACAAGAAAAAACTAAAGGAGTTCATCGCCACCAAACCAGGATTACATGAAATGCTGAAGGGTATTCTTTAAGAAGAGGAAGAAGAAGAAAAAGGTAAAGATAAAAATTATGAACAACAAAATGACATCAAATACATACCTACCAACAAGTGAATCTAAAAATCAAGTGAATAAAAAATCTGAAGAACAGAATGGACTGGTGAATATAATAGAATCAGGGACATAGAAAGGGAGTGGACTGACGATTTTCAGGGGAAGCAGGTGTGAGGGGTGCGGGAAGAGATTGGACAAAAATCTTACTCCTATGGATGAAGACAGCAGCGGGGGGTAAGAGCATGGGGTGGGGTGGGGAATCAGGTGGAGGGGAGCTATGGGGGGAAAAAAAGAGGAACACCTATAATAATCTGAACAATAAAGATTTATTTAAAAAAATATTTCCCATAACCATAGCTAATCCCCAATATTCTATTTTTGCCCCTAACAGGATGAGGCTTTCATTCATCTGAATGGATGAATGAAAACCAGGTTCTGGTTAGGATAACTGCCAAGTAGCTAAGGAGATTGCTTGTCTATGTGCTGGAAAAAGGCAAGGTTAATGCTTTGTAACAGATAAGTAGAAAGGTCATAAGAGAGAGCTGTGAAAGATGGATGGTGAAATCATGGGCAGTTTTTCCCCCCAATATTGATTTTTAAAAAGTAAGCTCCCCAGAGTAGGGCATGTGGTGAACCACCGGAAGTAAGTCACAACTTGCCATATCTGTGTGCCGTAAAACTCTGTGACTGCATCCACAGGCACAGTGCAGGGCACGCCAGGCCGCAGTGGGACGCCGCTGCTGAAAGTTAGGCGCTCTGGTGCTGTAACGGCCCAAGCTGGGTTTGGATCTCCCTGAGGAACATCCTGATGGAACACGGGATTGAGGGGCACAGACCTGGATTGGAGCCCTAGCTCTTCCGCTGGCTTCCAGCTCAAGCATTTCAATCGCCACTCTCTCACCTGTAAATGAGTACTAACACCTACTTCATAGAGTTGACATTAAGCATTAAGAAAATTGAAGTATGGCTTTTAAGCATTTTGGCACATAGACTGTAGCCCTTATTGTCATTAACTACAGTCGTCTAATGCAGCACTCAGAAACACAACTTCCCCTTATGCCTGTTTGGGAATTTGTTCTTGTTCTAACTGGAAGGCATGTGGACTCTGTTACTGACATCACCACATCTTCCTGCCTCATTTCAGCTGATTATCAGAGTTGGGAAATTCCCACTGTTACAGGTTAACCAACGTGGGGCAGCCTGCCTGGGTCTGAATCCCAGATCTGCCTCTCACTGGCTATGGGACCTAAGGGAAGTCACCCAAACTCTGTGGGTCCAGCTTGCTTATCTGTAAAATGGGGATTATAATAGCACTAGAGGCCCGGTGCATGAAATTCGTGTAGGGGAGGGTGTCCCTCAGCCCGGCCTGCACCCTCTCCAATCCGGGACCCCTCTGGGGATGTCCTACTGCCGCCGGATTGGGCCTAAACTGGCGGTCAGACATCCCTCTCACAATCCGGGACTGCTGGCTCCTAACCACTCTGCCTGTCTGCCTGATTACCCCTAACCACCTCTGTCTTGGCCCCAGCCACCATGGCTTTGTCCAGAAAGATGTCTGGTCTATCTGATCTAATTAGCATATTACCCTTTTGTTAGTATAGATTTACCTTACTGGGTTGTAGTGAGGATTCTGATGTGCTCACCAAATAGCAAGCACTGTTCTAGGTATAAGCGATTCTTAATTGCCTTAAGTCAATCAAAATTCCACTTCCAAGTCTCTGTCCCAGAGAAACAGACGGGCTCCTTCACTGGAGTGACCCTGTAGGTGGATTGGGTTCGTTTAGATCACAGAAACCCTTTGTCTTCAATCTCTCCTGCTCTCAGTCAATCCCTCTCTCCAGGATATGTAGATATATATGATAGACATATATTATTGGATATACTATTGGTTATAGAGGTTCAGTGACACCAAGAATGATCAATTATGCCACAGACATTTTGGGGCATCTAATCTACACAAGGCCCTGGGGTTCAGAGAGGAAAGTCTTTGTCCTCAGTGAGCTGTGTTTGGTTACTTATGTGAAGTGCCAATGAAACAGGAATTTCAGGGGTAAAATAGACAGGTTTAGAAAATTTTAAAATTTTTAGAAATTAAGGGGACCATGGAGGAAACACAGGGCTTCAGAGCAGCAGAAGGTATATTTCCATAGAATAGAGAAGCTAAAAAGCTGCAATAGGTACATTTCCATAGAATGAGGGAGCTGGAAACAGCAAAGGATCTATATTTACAAAATAAAGAGAAGGAAGCCCTTCATCCAGAAGGAGAAGAAGAAAGCCCAAAGAATAGAAAAACAATAAGGAAGGAGGGGGGAGAACCTCACATGGCCCATGTGAGGTTCGACCTTTGAGCCCAGGAGTTACTATAGTAACCAGTCTAAGGGGATAGTGACCAATCAGAGGGGATATCAAGGCACCAGGATCTGCAGCCTTTATAAGCCTTGGGAAAAGGAACTCCGTGGGATCCTTTTCCCCCTCCCTACTTGGGAGTCCATTCTGTGGGATTCTTTCCCGCTTCCCACGTGGGAGTCTGCACTTGTTCTTCAATAAATCTCCACCTTTGCTATACCACTTTCTGTCCGTGGATTCATTCTTTGATTCAGGCGGACGAAGAATCCAGGTTCCAGTCCAAAAATTTCGTATCACCAAGATAGACGTCCCATCTGAATGTGCTCATCACATTCAGAATATTGCCACTGGCTTACAGTAGGCATTTGAAAAATTGCAGAAGCAGGTCAAGTTTGAGCTAAGTTCCTGAATAAATCAACTCATTTGGTTCCAAATGACAGAAATCCAGCCCAAATAAGCCTAAGCAAAAAAGAGTAACTTCTTGGCTCATGTAACGGGGAAATTCAGCTGTCGACTTAAGATGAGATCTAGGAGTCAAGTAATAACAATCAAGATGTTCTCTTTAAATTTCAGTTTCTCAGTCCTCCCCCCTCCCCCCTCCATGTCAGTCTTCCATGGCAGACAGACTTTCTCACTGTGTCCAGGCAGGAGGTTGGCATGCAGTCCTCCTGGCTTGGCCTCCCTAGAGGGAAAAAGGAACTGGCTTTCGAAATGTCCACACACCATTTCTGGGAAGTATTATGGTTATCACCTGCTAAACAAATAATGTGTTTCCCATTGGAGTGAGTGCAGGGCTTGCTCTTTTGTTTAGTGCTGTATGAACTGTCCCTGGAACAGTATGACTTGGACCAGCACACGTGTTCCAGAACAGCACACAGAAAGTCCTCGATAAATAATTGTTACCTTGGACCAGCACACGTGTTCCAGAACAGCACACAGAAAGTCCTCAATAAATAATTGTTACCTAACTGACCTCACCAGCTGCATTTTGGCCATGTGCAGGGGAAGTGGGGTTTGCTACCAAAATAAGATTGGTAGAAAAATGTCAGGGGCACCCCCCAAACCATGATGAGTTCTGTGGTCCTGACACATAAGCAAGACTTGGCCCGGAGCAGAAGAGTGGAAGCTTCACAGGTGTAGGGAACAGAATGTGTGAAGGGATGGAGGCGGGTGGATAAAATATTGGACCACATGATGTCAGAGTGGGAAATGGGCTTAGGAAGGATTTTGTGCTGGGATCTCTTGTGTTGCTTTTTGTTCCTCCACCTCCTGCACCCTGCTCTCTGCCCTGAGAGGCTGACTGGCAAGTCTCTCCTGCTGTCTGGTTTCTGGCTGGGTTTGTTGGTAGAGGTGGGAGGGAGGGAAGAGAGTACGGTTGGGGAGTTAATGCCCCCGATGCCCTCCCTGCAGGCTGCCTTGGCCTCATGATGAGGTAAGAACAGAAATTGAGAATAAGCCTTTAGAGACATTGACAGCAATTTGACAGGGAGATGTTTTGTCTGTTGAATCTAATACTAAAAGAATTTTGGGGTTTGTATTTTATGTTTTGTCATTTCATTTTTTTCCTAATAATTAATTTTAAATTCCATGTTATAAAAGTACTGGTTGAAAAAAGTTAGATTAAAAAAATTCAAACACAATAAAAACAAAATCCCCAAACTTGATCCTTCAGCACAAATAGGGGGAGAAGCCCTGCTCTGCACAGCTCTCTCCTTTTGGGTTCTAATGCCTGCTTCCCATGCCCATCCTGATGGGCCTAAGGGTGGAAACACCTCAGCGACGGACCCCTAGTGACCTCCCTGTGTCTGTGGTTCCCCTGGCCAGGCCACCTCTGTACATCATCCCACCTGACACAATCCTAACTTGACCATGTTATCTGCTTCCCCTTGGCACAAGGTAACCTAGAAGGGATGCAGAGCCATCGAAGGAGCTTACACAGGAACAGCAGGAGACCGCAGCAGTGCAGGTGAGGGATGGATTGAAAAGACTCCAGATGGGATGACCAAGGTCAAGGCCCACTGGCTGCAGTGAGAGATGATGAGGGCTTAAATTAAGACAGTGTCACTGAGGAAGGAGGGGAGGGGAAATATTCATGGATAGTTAAGATATTGCATCAGTCAGGATGACAGACACCACTATATAAACAGTTCAAGCAGAAAGGAATTAACTGTTGTGGAGGTCCACAAACTATGATCTATGAGCCCAATTCAGCCCACTGCCTGTATTTATAAATAAAGTTTTATTGGAACACAGCCACGCTCCTTCGTTTATGTGTCATTTAGGGCTGCTTTTGCACTATAACGGCAGTTGAGCTGTGTAATAGAGACTGCATGTGTCTCTCGAAGCTGAAAATATTTACTGTCTTGTCCCATACAGAAAAAGTGTATTGCCTGGCCAGTGTGGCTCAGTGGTTTGGTGTCTACCTATGAACTAGGAGGTCACGGTTTGATTCCCAGTCAGGGCACATGCCTGGGTTGTGGGCTCTATCTCCAGTGGGGGGCATGCAGAAGGCAGCTGATCGATGATTCTCTCTCATCATTGATGTTTCTACCTCTCTCTCCCTCTCCTTTCCTCTCTGAAATCAATAAAAAAAATATTTAAAAAAAGTGTACTGACTTCTGAAATATTGAGAAGTAGGCACATACAGAACTCCAGAGTTTCTGCAGTTTTCAGGAGATAGGAGGCTGTACAAAATGCAGGAATACTGGCCCCATTGATCTCCACTTCTGCCACATCAGAGCACGTGATTGCCTGTAAGCCGCAGGTCTACAGACATGTGCCTCCCCCTGCCTCTTCTCCCCACCTGCCGCCTGCAGACGAAATGCAACTGCTTGTCTTCTTGATACAGAGGTGAATGTAGAAGGGACAGGGATACACAAGCCCAGGGCTTCGGGTTGACTAGTAAGGGGTGAGGGATATGGAGGCTGGGACAACTCCCAGGTATGGGTGACTGTGGTGGATGACAGAGCCACCCATGGAGATGAAGAGGAGCAGAAGAGAAGATTCTGGACAGGAAGAGGAGCGGTACCAGCAGGTTAGATTCCCAAACCCCTGCCACCTGTGGAGTCACAGCCATCTGCCTGAATAAGGTTTTGCTCTAACTCCTTCACGTCAGTGATATTCATGGAGTAAAACCGTAAAGTACTTTATATACTGTATATATATACATACACATACACATATAATTTCAAAGAGGAAGGGAGTGGGAGAGAGAGAAACATCAATGATGAGAGTCATCGAAGCCCCCGACTGAGGATCGAGCCTGCAATCCAGGCATGTGCCCTGACCAGAATCAAACCATGACCTGGTTCATAGGTCCACGCACAACCACTGAGCCACGCCGGCTGGGCCAAAAAGTCCTTTTGGTATAAAATTGGTGTTCTAAACCTGTGATTAAGAGATCTTTCAACAGATGACGAACGTCCAGCTTTCAGGCTAAGGCCATTACACATCTTCCTTTTGGTAGGTTTAAAGGAGACCTTCCAGGAATTGGAAAATATTGGCAATCTCTTTGGCCCAAGGGCCCTGCTGGCACGTGCAGTCCTGTGAATGACTCACGGAGGCCTGAAGCAAAACAATGAAATGAGATGAGCAGAGTGGAGGGAGAGGTGGAGGGGATGAGAGGTGGAGGGGAATGTAGGGGCAATGGGAACATGTGGGAAAAAGGCATTGGTCCAACTGCTGACCAGCCCGAGGCCCCTGTCCCATCTTGTTTATTATCCTGATGGTCAGCCAGGGCCCAGAGTGGATGCTCTACTGTTGACTGGGGGCCATGCTTTGAAATTTAACAAGATTGTGGCAAAATGATCTTTCCTATAATACTTCTTCCTTATCTGAGCTAATGGAGGCCATGAGAATCAAGGACCTCAATTGGGTGCCTTTATACTCCAGCAAAACTGATTGTATTAGCTTACTTTCTCCAAATATGTAATAGTCCAGCTTGTAAATCCATCCTTAGATCCTACTAATCCACTTTATATAAGACTAATTAGTGGTTGTCTTCTAAATGAGGTATGCCTTCTAATGAATGGTTTTGATGTGCAAATACAATGCTGTAGGTGCTTAAACATCAATAACTGTTTAAAACAAAGGCCAGGGCCCACTAGCTTCAGTAAGTGGGGAAGCAGGCTTGAATTAAGACAGTGTCATTAAGGAAGGAGGATTGGGGGAAAACAACATGGTAATTTGAATTTATTGTGGTTAAGATGAAACTTTTCTAGAGTCCAATTCACAAATCTAGAAAAGGGTTGTCATTTGTGACTAGGAACTATGTGTTCATTGTCATAAGGCCTGAATGATTTTCAAGGTCACCTAGCCCATGAAAGCCGAACTAAGATTTGGAACAGTGGCTTAGAAAAATCATTGATATCAGGGTTACTTTGCAAGGGTTCTCGTAGTTCAGTGCCATTGTATTTCTGCTCAGGAGTAGAAGAAAAAGAAAGGAATTAGTCCAAATTCTCTCATTTTCCAAAGCAATTCATAGGCTTATGTTTCTAGAAGTCTGGGTAGGAAATCAGGTATGGCTGGATCCAGGGGCTCAATTTCTTCCTCTCTTGTTCTTGCTCTGCCTTTCTCTGTGTTGTTTTTTTCCTGAGGTAAACCAATTCCCATAATGACAAAGTGGCCCCAGGGAGGGTCAAGCTTACCTGCTCCTTAGAGCCTACAGTCCCTCTTTTCTGATGGTTAAAATGGTAAAAATCGGGGAAGAGACTTGATGGTCCAAGCTGGGTTTGTGAGTTTTCTTGAACCAATCGTGTACCCAACCTTGGGGGAGAGGATTGGGTCAGCCTTGCATGAATGAGCCACATGGACTGAAAAGGGAGTGGTGGTGATTCTCCAATGTGATGCTGGGATTAAAAATATAAAAACTCAAAGATAAGCAGGAGAACACATCTAGTCTTCTCCATTATCAAGGTCAATCCTCTTATTCATTCATCCTACAAATATGTATGTAGCAGGCCTGCCGGGCTGCTGGGTTCCCGCCTTGGAGGAGCTCAGTGTCTAATAAAGGAGCCCGAGAGCTCAGGAAGGGCCCTCTTAGACACTTGCAAGCGTCCTCCTGACTCAGAAGGGAGACTGCAGCTCCTCCAGGACGCCTGCCGACACCAGGGCTTCCTGCCAGGACCTGCCAACGAGGGCCCTTCCAGCTTCACAGGCCCCCTCTGATAGAACCAGTGATGTGGTGCCTGTGACGGAGCAGGAGACAGCGTGCCTGGCTGGGTCCTGGAGCCCGGGCTGTGGGCGCCCCCTGCGGGAACACCTGTGTGCCGCGGACACCCGCCGGGTCCTGCTGGGCTCCTCTTCTTCCCGATCTTTTACAAACCGGGCCTAGAAGCGTTTATGTGAAGTAACGCTAAGCTGTGTATATCACCATCTGCGCCTCGTTAACCAACAGCTCAAGTAAGGGAGACCAAACCCCGCGTCACAGCAAGCCCCTGAGCGTCTCTCCAGCCCCTTCCCTACCAGCCCTTACGGCACAGGCAAGGCTCCACATTCCCTTACTTCACTATTTCCAGCTGAGGTGAGTCGGCTCAGCATAATCATAATCAAAACAATATTAACTTGCTACAATTTTAAGTACTTTGAAGCAGACACCGGCTAGGCGCTTTGCACCCCATTGCTTATTTAATCTTCAGGATCACCACATGGGAGGGCGTTTTACTGTTTTACTGGAGAGAGGCTTAGAAGTAACTTGCCCGGCTAGTGACAAGGTCAGGTCAGAGCCACAAGAGGGCGCTCGTTCCTTTTTTTCTACATTGTCCTATGGATCTCGCTTTTCCTGGGCGAAAACCCACAGTATATGATGACAAATGTAAAACTCCACATAAACGCCTATGCATGCATGTGTGTTTGTTTTTTGGGATATGGGCTGAAGGTAGGGCGAGCACATTTCTGGAACTGGAAATTACGCCACATCTGGTCTGACAGTAGGCAGAAGTTTTGAATTTAGGAGTCTCGTACAATCTGGGATGTTGGTCATCAATACCATATGGGCCGAAGCTGTAAAGCTGCCAGAGGCCTTCGTGATTTATGGCTGGCAAGCCACAGGGTACGTGTATGCATGCAAGCCTGCACACTTAACTGGAGCGCCCTCTCAGGTTAGTCCCGGGTTCTCCCTTGCTTGGTGACACTTAGCACTAACGGTTAGAGCGGCTGCTTTCCTCTGCCTAAGATAAGCCAAAGGCTCCCGTCTCCCTCTTTCTCCATTTCCTTCTCCCAACTTCCCCTTGTTCCCAACGGTTGCTCTGGCTGAGGGTTCTGCATGTCCAAAATCTCCTTATTCTTTGCAGAGCATCTGTATTGGAAGAGATCATTTCTGAGTGCCCCATTTCAATAAGCCATTTCCGGTTGTAAGTAGCCTCTCTAGTTATCAATTGACTTAAAGTGATAGTTTTTAAACCTTCCTTAAGGAATTTTGTATTCACGGATTCCCCCCACCAGACTTTAGGCTCTAGAGGTCACGTTTCTACTGTACACACTGAAGCCTTACTATGTACCTGTGTTGGGTCTTGATGCTGGGTGCCTGTCTGTGGTTCCCAAACCTGCTGGGACAAAAAAAAAAAAAAAATTATGCCTGAGGATTCTGTCTAGATCGGTTTGGGCCCAAGCCTGGCAATCTGAGTTCCATGCACAAGTGGCCCATCCCTATGGCACGTACCTCTGATGCTCCGCCCCCAACCCACCCCAGCTCATATCATGGCTTCATGGGGTGGGGGATCCCTGTGATATTGGGAACAGAGCTTGGGTCTGCGGTCAGGGATTGTAATGGACTCTGTCACACTACTGACCCACTTAGCAGTGGCCTTCAGGACTTTGGACAAGGCTGTGAGCAGTGCCCTCGTTTGTTCATTCTGTGCGGAGGGAGAGGTGGTCGGAGGTAGTTTAGTGATGAACAATTTGGCTAGGAATCTGGGAGGAACATGATTGGAGGATTCAAGACTAGGAGTCTGTGGAAGAGACATATGACTGAACCAGGTAGACAAGATGACTCATCTGGTAGCTTTCTATCATCCTCTGTTCTTGGTGGCCCCAGTGGGCCCATGATTGGAGGAGCTACAGAAGCAGGGACAGAGGCTCTGCATGGGCTCCCTCTGACCAAAGCTGGTCCACTTACTGTCACTGCTGATTACCCAAAGGGTTGGGGCAGAGACCAAAGATGAGTCCTTGATATGGTATCACTTCTCAAGGAGGTAGTCTGGACATTGGCTGGCAAGTTGGTTCCATTAGGCATTTTTCACCTAAAAGGAGACATTTGGAATTGATCCCACCAGATATTCATTTGCCTTTCCTGTGCCTCTGCTAGTATCAGCCAAGGGTTCCCAGAGTGCCTGCTTACTGACATGAGATCCCAGCAACAGCTTTTCAGACCAGAGGCCTCATTCTTAATGAAGGAGATATGACAATGGGGATACGAGCACAGAGTCCTCTGGGCATACCATATGTGACATCATCTGGGAGCCGATAGAAGGTTGGAATGGCTGATGGGGACTTTTACTCCTCAACTGGAATCAGCTCTGAATGCTGATGTTTCCACAGAGGAGGCCAGAGGCCAGATAATTAGGAGCATGGGTCTGGGAGGATGTGCTCAGTGGGGCACAGATGTCTAGGAGCAGGGGCAATGGGAGAGCTTAAGGGAAGTGGAAGGGATGACAAACAAACAAAAACCCAGAAACAGCTCTCTAGATGCCCTCTCTGGTGGGTCTGACCAGTGAGACTGAGAGAGGTTTGGGGATCTGTATTTTTAAAAAGCTTTGGAGGGAATTTAGGTGCTCTCCCCAAATTGGGACCCACATGGGAGTGGAAAGAGGATGGAACATGGGAGCAGAAAGAGGCAGGTGTGAGTCCTGGCTCCACTGTTTGCCCATGGGGACCTCCCTTCTTCACAGAGCTCCTAGCTTACTGTGTATACTCTTTTCTCATTTATAGAATTGTGATCATGCTATCACATGGGATCCTAGTGTGTGACCCATTATTAAATGGCTTATATACATGAGACATATAAAACAATGCCTGATAAGCACAGAGGTGCTGTTAAAGCACCAGCTATTTTTTTTAATGTAAATTATTGTTATTGTTAACAAAGGTGGGAGCACAGAAAAGGTACTGATAAGGGCCAAAGACATACTTGAATTTTTCTGTCTGTTGCTTCTTTAAGAACCAAGCAGTGGGGGCCAGAACTGACATTTCTTTTTTTTTTCTTTCTCCAAATTTTTATTTGGAAATAATTTAAAACTTACAAAAAGTTGCAAATATAAAATAGTGCAAGTAGCACTTCATAACTTTTACTCAGATTTACCTATTGAAACATTTTATTTATCATTCATGTCCTTTATCTTTCTTTCTCTCTCTAAATATACATATGGACTATTTGCGTGTACATATTTATAGACACATACATACTTTTATATACATGTATTAATAGAGATATATTTGTACATACTATATATGAGTGTATCTGTTTTTTTGACTTAATAATTGAAGAGTAAGTTACATTTATCGTGGCCTTTAACTCTAAATACTACATTATACTAAATACTAAAGTATATGCTACAATAGGGATAATCTCCTACATAACCACAGTACAGTTATCAACCTCACAAGTTTACACTGATACAACATTTTATCTAATCTACTGTCCATAGTCCAACTGTATCAGTTGAGCCAATGATGTCCTTTATAGCATTTTCCCCTCTAGTATAGGATCCAGTCTAGGGTCAGGTATTGCATTTGGTTGTCATGTCTCTTTAGATTTCTTTAATCTGGAACATTTCCACAGTCTGCCTTTGTCTTTTGTAACATGGACAGTATTTTTGACCTTTATTGAGATATAGTTGACATGTAACATGTATAAGTTTAAGGTGAAAATGTTGATTTGATACGCTTGTATATTGTAATATGATTGCTACCATAGCATTAGCTAACACCTCCATCATGTCACATAACTACCATCTCTTCTTTTGTGTGGTGAGAACATTTATATCTACTCTCTTAGCAACTTTTAAGTATACAGGTTAGTATCATTAGCTACAACCAGAATGCTGTGCATTAGGCCCCCAGAACTTATTCATCTCCTAACAGGAAGGTTGCACTCTTTGTCCAACCTTTCCTCATTTCCCCAACCCCCAGGCTCTGGGAATCACCATTCTACTCTCTGTTTATACAAATTCAGCTTCTTTAGATTCTACATGCGAGATCATATAGTATCCGACTTAAATTTTCTTGATTCTTTATTTGTGCCACATTTGGTCACTGTAGATACATTCTTGCAACCTCCACTCAGGAACTAAAGGCCATGAGCAAGTGTGCTGTGTTAAGAAGGGTCCACATAGAGAGAGAGCATGAGCGAAGGTGCAGAGGCAGAAACCAGGGAGACGTGGAGCTATATATCCAGGGTCACAGATCCTGTTCTCAGGAACATTGAGCTCCATGCGGAGGCCGAGAACACAATCAGCATTTTCCTTTGGACCTTGAGTGATGTCTCTCGGGTCTAGCAAATATTGGGTTTGTGGTGTGTGTGTGTATGTGCGCATATTTGTAAGTTATGAGTACAATCTTGCTTCTCCCCTGAAAAGGTAAAATGTCATTTTAATTATTTACTTAGCCCTATTCTGAGGTCTCTGAACTGCCATTTCTGCATAATAATAACCGTAATAATAATATAAAGCATAGCAACAATAATGATAATTGCCTGTCTCCCTGGAGTACTGTGAGGATAAAATGAGATAATGAACTCAAAAGTGCTTTGTAATCCAAAAAGGTCTATACCGGCAGCATATTGCTAAATACCTGTTATCATCCCTACCCTCATCATGCGGGCCTCTCCCTGGCTCGTTGGAGTGAGAGTGTACATGATGTTAGTCTTTATTTTGGACAGAGTGTGTAGACACAGCCTTAACATTTCCTCCCTCTTTTTGAGGGGAGACAACTAGTTTTTAAGAGGTTCGACCAGATATCAGAAGGTTTTACATATACCATGTGTCTGGCCATGCACTCTTGGCAGACATTCCACAGAAATTTGAGATTGAATTAGAAGTGAGATTTCCCTCCTCCTCAAGAAGTCTTCCTTGATTGCCCCAGGCCCATTGGTCCTTTCCTTCTCTGAGCAAACAAAACTTAGCAGAAAACATGGATTTGTAAACCAGAGCACATTATGCTAAAGTGACAAAATGATGGTAGGCACACATTTTTGAGATTAAGAGCTAACCTCATCGTTATATTTATTTCCTCTTCTATCTTCTCTCTCCCCGAACCATATAGTAGATGCTTGATCAGTCTGAATTAAAACATAAATAAAAGTACCCAGTGAAGATGGACGCGAGAGGGGCAATATGGTGGGTTTTCAGGAGTTAGAGAGTTGATTGCAGCAACCCTTTCCATAGCTCTCAACCATGACCACACGCAATTCCAGCTTCTGTAAGTTGGAGTACTCTAAACAGCCCCTTCTACTAGGGTTTTATTTTATAAATTTCAGAGATGGCAGGTGATTGACTGTTTCACATTAAATTTCAAAGTCAACTGCTCTTGACAGATATTTCTGATTGATTTTACCTTCTGGAGAATTCTTGCAACAGATCTTAGGGAAAAAAAATCACTGTGTCAGAATTTAATGTTCTTAGCCCAGAGATTTTCAACCTTTTTCATCTCATGGCACACATAAACTAAATACTAAAATTCTGTGGCACATCAAAAAATATGCCATATTTTTTGTTGATCCGACAAAAAAATGGTATAATTTTGATTCATTCACACCAGACAGCTATTGTTGTGTTGGTTGTTGTCACTTTTTTATTTGACAATTGAAGGTAAAAGAGGTCAGTGCCCCTGAAAATCTCTTTCTTAGCTTAAAGGAGGCAAGGAAGCAAGTAGATAAGCCTATAACCAATCACCCCAACCTCCTTACTTTTCTATTTCTCCCATCCCCAGATAAACGTGATACCTGCTAAGTTGAAAGTTTAGGTTAGCGACTTTGTGCCCGGTACAGGTACCAGAGTGATCTCCCAGGTTGTTTCTGCTAGCCCAAGGCTGCCTTTGAAGAGGGCTGTGATGACTTGCACCAATAGTGCTGTAGGTGGCGCTGTGTACTCAGTGCAGGCTGGTCAGCGTGTCTCCCAAGATTTGTGTTTGAGGACATGGCCTATGGCATCTTTTTAGTTAAACTTGATCTATCTGCTCAGCTTCTTTTGAGCAAGTCTGAGAAACAGATTAGCCGGTTTCTGACCCTAAACGGAAGGTCAGCCATTTCGTGCTCAAACGGAGCGTTCACCATGGGCTCTATGTTGTCGCTGGTTGGGCTTTGGAATTATGCCCAGGGGCTGTGAAAACGACCCTAAGGTGTTTTGTCGGACCCTTTGCCTGGAGAGTCTTTTTCTGGGTTTTGTACTTGGAAGCAGAGGCTGCATTAGAGTCACACTCTAAGAATGTGAAGGTGGGGGAGTTGGGTTGAACATAACTCATCAGCTTCCTTATAAGCAGCACCTGCTTGGGAGCTCAATGTCTCAACCCAGTATTGCACTTTAAAGTGGGCATCTATTTAAATGAGGCCTTTATTGCCTCCCCCCCCCCGCCCCTCGTCTCTGGAGCTCCTTTTTGTTAAAAGTCTTCATGACCATTTAGGAATACCAGGACATTATGGGGGCTCTGAGATTATGGACCTAAGAGCAGGGTGCTGAGTGTGTCACATCAGCTGAGCTGCAGGATCGCCAACTCCTCAATTTAACTTGGAGGTTTCATAAAATGAACCCCTGTCTTATTTTTATAGAGTTTGAACGTGACGAACTGAGAGAATTGAAAAGCATCTTAGAACCGTGTGCAGGATGACCTTCTCGTATATCACAATTCTAATTCCTTAAACGCGTGTACTGAAGGCGTGTCTGACTTCAGGTGTCTCGTGTGTTTTCTTGCATTGAAGGGAATGAGATGACACTTCCCATCACGTTTCTATAATGAAGTTATTCAAGTCGAATTGGACTATTTTTATTTTTCCTGTTTATTGTCTTCAGATGACTTCTCTTTTTACTTGTGACCAGTAGATGGCTCTATGGTGTTCCTTGATTTGACATGTGTTAGTTTGGTGCTGCTTAATGTATAAGGTTAATTCACTTTTGCCCTGGCTGGTGGGGAATCTTGAGCTGTTTTATTCAGTCCCACAGGTGAGGAGAATGGAGGATGAAGGTTCTCCCCGCTCCCCCCAGTATCCCCCGACCCCCATTACTATCCTCATCCTCTGCATCTGGATCTTTGAGGATCTCAGGTTGTGTGTGAGTGTGTGTGGAGGGGCGTTGTCCACTGGAGCAATCAGATGATGAAGCAGATATTGACTAAGTCTGGGCACTAGGGCAGCAGTCCTTCTGGGTGATCAGTGGGCACTGTGCTGGCTAAAAATATCCTCCCCAGATGGCAGAGGAAAGCATGGCTCCTCAGCTCTGGGGGGTAGAGTGCCTACTTGAATGGAATGGAGTCTGGGCCATCTATGAGCATAAACTCAGCTTCCATTTGCCTTCCCAGTGCTGAGGGTTGCTGCTTGAATGCAGGCAGAGTATGGGGCACATCTTTGGCTGTGGTGTGTGCTCTGTCCACATGGTCTCTCCAATCCCCCCATCACTTCCTTTTTATCATCCTTCCCTCCTCCTTCCTCCATCACTTACTCTAGGGGTGGGGGAGACTATGTCCAGTTTCATATTTTCCAAATCTTCTTGGTTTACCCTTGTCAGGTAGAGATTTTCTATGCTCACTTATATCTTCAAGATGAGCCCCTCTTGTTGTTAGGTAGGGTCATGTGATTTGTTCTAGCTAATAAATTGTGAATGGAAGTGGCACTTACTGGTTCTAGACAGTAATGGGCCCAAATTGTGCACCCCTACAAATTCACATGTTGGAACCCTAATCCACAATGTGTATTTGGAGAGAGGGCCTTTAAGGAGGTAATTAAATTTAGATGATGTTAAAAGTGTGGAGCCCTAATCTAATATGATTGATGTCCTTATAAGAAGAGGAAGAGATGAGGGATGTGTGCATAGAGGAAAGGCCGTGTGAGGACATAGAAGGCAACTACCTATAAGCCAAGGAGAGAGGCCTCAGGAGAAATTAAACCTGCTGACACCTGGATCTTGGACTTCTGGCTTTCCAAATCAAGAGAAATAAATTTCTGTTGTTTGAGCCATCCACTCTGTGGTATTTTGTTATAGCAGCCTGAGAAGACTAATGCACAGGCTGAGGAATTTAAAATGAGTGTGAGCTCTCTGTTCTCTCTCTTCCTCTGCTGCACTTCCTTCAGGGCCGTGTGTTCTAGATGATGTTGCTAAATGATGGAGGAGGAAGGCCCAACCCAAATAAGTGATCTTGTGCCAAGACACTGGTTTTTCTGGCTCAATTTTTGCTGTAGGATAACCTGACATTGATTAGGCAGGCTAATTCAATCTGGACCTTGCCTTGTGAAAACAAAATCCAAGCATCAGATCCTTTGGCTCTGTAGTTCCAGGGGATGAATCCTCCTTGAGGCCACGGATACCTCATATCTGGATACACAAATGGGGCTGGCTCACAGGGTGTCTGGGAATATGGAGGTGAAAAGAATGGGTTAATACATAAAAATATTATACTTCTGCAATTATGTAGATCCCCAAAGGACCTAAGAGGCTTCCTCTAAGTGTTCAAGCTGTGCCCTCCAGCTCTCAGAGACCTGATAAGATGTCTGAGGTGGCGGTCAAAGGCAAGGTGGGACTCTGGCTTTTCTCTCTTTAATTAGAGAAACTCTACTTTTAATCTGTTTAAGGTTCTGTGTGAGATTTAATTTAAGCGAAGAGTTCTGTTGCTGAAGAAAATTGTTTAAATCACTGTGACATTTCCACAGTCAAATACAGATTTGTTGAGTATAGCTTGATTTGGCCAGAGCTCTACATTGACAGCTTTAAAATCATAGGCCTCAGTTTAGCTCAGTTCCTTGATCCTCTAGGTCAGTGGTCGGCAAACTGCGGCTCGCGAGCCATATGCGGCTTTTTGGCCCCTTGAGTGTGGCTCTTCCACAAAATACCACGTGTGGGCGCGCACGTACAGTGCAATTGAAACTTCGTGGCCCATATGCAGAAGTCGGTTTTCGGCTCTCAAAAGAAATTTCAGTCCTTGTACTGTTGATATTTGGCTCTGTTGACTAATGAGTTTGCTGACCACTGCTCTAGGTGACTTGTGGTTTAAATTTGCATTTCTCTGATTCAGAGGGGGAGAGGGAGCAGTAAGATGGGACTTTCAGAACAATGGCACTTACTATGATGTTTTGGAAGTAAGACAGGTCCATGCCCACACAGCATATGAGGGGGCTTGAAGGAGAGGAGTAAGGCCACTGGCTGTTTAAGGACCGTGGATGATGTTTACATCTCTGATGATATTGTTTACAAGGGTGGTAACAAGGTCGGAAAGTCCCCGAGGAAGGCAGGGAATAGTTCTGAATGTCCGTTCATAGCAGTGATGGGAAAGGGGAGAAGGTGGAAGAATTGATTCAGGAGGATGTGAGTGGAGCTGGTGAAGTAACTAAGGAATATGTGGATCCTTCTTTCTGGATCCTAGACTTGGAGTGAGTAGGAGGAGCAGTGATTTCCTTTGGAGGCCCTGGAGAAGGAGAGTGTTTCAATTGAGATGAAGTGGAAAAGTAGAAGACGTGGAGGATGAGAAGCAGCAGAGGGACTCAAAGAATCTCTTCTGGTTTGAGCATGGTGGAAGAGATGAGAAGGCTTGATTCAGCCTGGGGTGGGGGACCAGTAGAGTTGGACAGGGCTGAAAGGAGCCTGAAAGGAGAATGTGCATAGTTATTTGAAGCTAGGAGAGTAAAATGATTGGCCCTGATAGTGCTGGGGAAGGGAGAGAAACGTGGGGAGCATGGAGAGGGGGTTGTTTCTTTGCCCTGGGATGAGTGAATGTAGTTGATCCCATTCCAAGGTTTTGATATGGATATGACAGATTCTATTTACACTGGTAACACAAGGGCAACTTTTATTTTTATTTTTGTGTGGGGAGGTGTGCTACCTGTAGAGGCAGGGAGATGGGCCATTTGCTATTTACTCCCAAGTTTTGATAGATCAGAAATAAAATTACAATCAAAGATGAATAGTTACATTTTAGGACGTCAGAGTAATTGGGAAGAATATTGGTTTGAGACTCAGGCACCAAAGAGGTTATTACAGATAGTTGGATTGCTAATACTGCTGTGAAATTATCTTTGATTCCTGGCATATTAGAGAATAGATATAAAATATTCCTGTGAGCTTTGAAAAATTTTCTGGGGCAATAGCTGCTGGCAAGTCGTCTGTAGGTAATTACAACACAAATTCTCACACATCTGCTTAGTGGATGGCCTATCAGTGATGCTTAACGATGATGATTTGTTTCTGGTTGGATGTGTTATATTGTCAGCTATCAAAAATTTTATGCGTAAGACTGCTGGGAATGATGAGATTGCAAGAGCTTTTTCAACGTACACCCTCCACAGGGATGTTGCAGCGTCCTGTGCATCATCTAGCATCTGTTTTTGTGAAGGAGAAAGACTCTGGACCATCAATTTGAATACCAATTAAATGGCTTAAAATGTTCCTGGTAAATGCATTGATCCTACATAATCTGGCCCCAACCAAAAGCCGTTGGCTAGCAGTGCCTGGCACAGAGTTAGTTCTCTATAACTATTAGCTGGCAATATTGGTGTAGCCCACTAATAACAATGTTCATTGAAAACTTTGTGTCAGGCACTGTTATAAGCATAATGCACATACTCATTATAAATAAAATAAAAATAATATGGAAGACCTGGTATTACATATAAAGGTATTACATATAAAGATTAAGAGAAAAAATTAATTATTAAGTGCTTAGTGAAATAATATTAATTTGTCTGAGAAAAAATATACATCTAGGAGTTTGGTGAACCACCAGAAAAGGAGAGGACTTACAGAATTTAGAGAAATTCAAAGGTTATGAAGGTGACTTATATTACGGGAGGGAAATTTCAGGTCCTAAGAAAACCCTGTATTTAGGGGGGCCTCAGCTTCCTATGCCCCTGGAAGTTCCTGGGGATCAATCTCAAAAGTTTCCTGATTAACACTTTGGTCCTTGAAAGAAGAACAGATAGATGATCATCTGAGAAGAGAAATTATTCAAAGTCTGTCCCTTATAACCCCAAACTTGAATACCATCACCTTAAACACACCACATGAATTTTTCTTTCTGAGCCAGTTAAGAGAATGAATACCTATAATAGAAACATAATTATAAAGTATAATGAGAGCTCCAGTGTTTTAACCATGTATTATGACAGGTGCCTTAGATAGTATATCTTATTTAATACTCACAACAAATAGCCAAAAGAGTTATTTCCAGCCCCACCCCCCATTTTACCATGAACACACTGAAGCTCAGAAAGTTAAGTAACTTATTCAAAGTCACACATAAGCTAAATTGTATGGTGTTGATTGTATATGATCTATTATTTAAAAAAATAGGACCAGCTTCTTTAGAAAACAACTTTTACTTCAAACTCTTTATTAATAATGAGATTACTTTATATCCACATTTGAAATTATGTTGTCCCTCACTGACATTTTATAAGAAGCCTGGTACTTCACACCATGATATGGTTCCACAAAGGATTGAATCAGTGCTTCAGTTTCATTATTACTAAAATTATATCTATTACCCTTTCCCAACCCCACTCCCCTAATAGAAGCCTTTGGCCACTAAGGGGATTTAAACTTTCTGACAGAGGTGACTGGCTGACTGCTGTTCCAGGGCGCCTTGCGGGCGTGGGGGTGGTGGTGGTATGTGAAAACAGGCAAATGAGCTCTTTTGACCTTGGACCCCTGAGGGAGGGGTTGTGAGAATTCTCCTTGTAGAGGAGTTGGATGGGGGCCTTTGAAGGAGTTGTATTAGAATCCTATTTCTCTTTTTCATTTTGGTAGGCGAAGAGAGATTAAGTAATGTGCCTAAGGTCATACAATTATTTCCAAGGCAACACTTGCACTCAGGTTTCTTGTCAGATATTTAAAGGGCCTTTTCTTTTCTCTTTTTACCACTTTTGTGAGGTTCATTCTTTTGGTATGTTATTCAGTCTGCATTCAAAATAATGAGAAAAATTGTGTGTGTGTGTATGTGTATGTGTGTGTATCTGTGTGTATGTGTGTGTGTCTCTGTGTGTGTTTTTCTGTAGAATTACTCCAATAGATGAAGCGGAGACTCTCAGGGACCATTACAAAGAGGAAGCAACCCCATGGAGACAAAAGCCCACCTCCTCGGGGATGGGTGTGCTGAGCTGGTGTTTACAGAGTGAGAGTGGGGAGGGCTCAGCCTAAGGCCTGGCCTGGATGCTTCTGTTGTACCAAGTCCAGTGACACTGGAGCAGACAGCTTCTGAGTTGGCTCCCAGGGAGCCCCAACTCCTGGCATTCAGGCCTTTAGGTAATCCCCCCATCAGCTAATTTAAATCCCCTCAGTAGCCAAAGACTTTTTTAAAAAAAATATTTTTATTGATTTCAGAGAGGAAGGGAGAAGGGAGAAAGAGGTAGAAACATGAATGATGGGAGAGAATCATTGATCGGCTGCCTCCGGCACACCCCCTACTGGGGATTGAGCTCATAACCCGGGCATGTGCCCTTGACTGGAATTGAACCTGGGACCCTTCAGTCTGCAGGGTGATGCTCTATCCACTGAGCCAAATCAGCTAGGGCCAAAGGCTTTTTTTGAGTGTGACCTAGTGACTTGCTTCTAACAGACTATGTGAGGGTGATGGGGTGTCATTTCTGTGATCAGGATACCAGAAGACTGCTTCCAAAGGCCTGGTATGGGGCAGGCCTGGAGGGTGGCAAGAAGGAAGAGAATGGGAGACATCTCTAATACTGTCCATAATAAAATAAAATAAAATTGAAAATAAAAGAAGACTGGCTTCCCCCTTCACCCACCTTCTTTCTCTCTTGCTTGCTCACTGCGAGGGAAACAAGCTGCACGCTGAGCTGCCTGGTGGAGAGTTCCACACAGCACAGAGCTGAGTGAGGCCTCCAGTCAGCAGCCGGTGGGGGACCGAGGCCCTCAGTCCAACAACCCTTAAGGAGCTGCATCCTGCCACCACCTGTGTGAGTGAGCCTGGAAGTGGTCCTCCTCCCGCTGAGCCTTGAGAGGCCCTGAGCCAGGGACACGGCAAAGCCCTCCAGAATTCCAGACCTGCAGAAACTGTGAGGTAATAACTGTGTGTTTCTTAAACTGCTAAATATTGGGGTGACTTGTTATGCAGCAATAGGTAACTAATGCAGACACACTTACCTTCATTGAAGATTGCTTGCTGGAAGGCTGTAGGAGAGTGTTCCATTTTGCCTCCCCACATTAGTGTTTTTAGAACTAGAAGCTACTGCCTAGGGCAAGGATATGCTTTGCTCTGGGTGTGAATTAATCTTCAGACGGGTTTATTGTTTGATGTTTAGTGGTCACGAGGTTCTGATAGTCAACAACCTTCACAGCATCAGCCATGGCCTTGTGTTGCTGAGTTCTGAGGTGATAGAATGTTTATCTGAAGCATGTTGAGAATAACGCTTTTTATCCAACCCTCTCAACACTAACAGGTTACCTTCACCATCAAGCCTGGCTTACTTATTTTTTAACTTACAGTTAAGGGTTAGGTCACATGTAAGTTCTCTATGAGATCTCATGAATTTCCACATGGTTCTGGGCTTTATAGGGCACTCACCAACCCCTGCTATTTGAGACATTGGGAAGCAATTTATCCCAGACTCTCGCCTTTGTTCAGTCATGTGGCATGTAGGTTCAGACTGGGACAATGTGCTGGGACCCTCAGCCTCAGTGTTCAGGGTTGTTCATAGCAGTGTCCACATCCAAGCATTGTATCTGATGTTAGTTCTAAGGAGATATGAAAGCTGCACCAGAACTTGTTAATTGCTTGAAAGAGTTGGGAATTATGTAAGAAAAGAGATCTCAAAGAGTTTGCCTTCTTGGAGTCTCTCTGCTAAACAAACATGAGGCATAATGGGAGAAGATAGTAGAAATAGCAAAGACTTAGGAGTTAGATGAAGCTGGGTTCAAATTTAGGCACCCTCTTTTACTAGCATGTGACCTGGGGCACATCACTTTCTCTCCTGGGCCTCAGTTTTGTCATCTCTAAAACGGAGACAATAATCCTAACTTGAAGGATTGTTACAATTTGCTTAGTAAGGCAAAACATATAAAATGCCTAGTCTATACATGCTATTCAAAAAAGAGCAACTCTGAATGTTACCTATTGAGGTCCTGCTATGTCTTCTAATGGTACCCGACAAAGACACAGAACCCTGTTCTCAAGATACTGATAGGCCAAAAGAGGAATAAATACTCCCACCATGAGGCCTGTGGCCTTGTTCTGGAGAAGTGTGGATTGTTATGTAGTTTTCCTTTCATTTATAGGAATAGTTGGGTGTGTGGATGTGGGAGGGGACCCAGGGGAGGTCCCTAACCCTGGACGCTCTGATTCTGTGGGGTGTAGTTCCAGCTCCTCAGGTCATTCACATGCACAGCGAGGGTGACAATCATTGCATAAAGGGCAGAAACTTGGAATCAATTACCCTTTGGGTGTTCCAAGGTAGTTCCGGTTAAGTATAAAAAAGTTGAATTATTCTGCTTCAAGAAAAATAAATGGCAATCTTTTTCAATTTACAATGGTTTTCTGTGATGCAATGTAATGCCCCTCTGATTACCTATAATCTTTCAGGAGAAATCTATACACAGCTGGCTCTCGTTGGAGATGGTTTGAGGAAAGTAAAGAGAAGGGGTTTGTTCAGCATTTGGAGCGCATTGAAGGTTTTTAGGCAGGTGAATGATGTGATCACATTTATATTTTACTGGTACTCTGGAGATGGTATAAAGGATATATTGGAGTAAAGACTGAAAACAGGGGACCAGTTAGGATGCTATTATAAGGCTCTAGGTGTAGAACAACAGATAAATTGAAGTTTAAGAAGACAGATCTTAAGGTTCAACTGCAAAACTTATTTAGTTTGTCTAAGTGTGATTGTGCTTATGTGTGGTCTGTGTATCTCTTAGTGCATGTTTGTGTTTCTGTATGTGTGTTTGTGTCTCTATGTGTGAGTGTGTGTGTGTGTGTGTGTGTGTGTGTGTGTGTGTACCTGGAGGGCCATTGCTTCTCAGGGAAGTACTTCCCCAGCAGCAATGCAGAGCATTCTCCGATGGTACTGCCCAGGTACTGTGCCTGTTTATAGGGTTGCACTCAGGTTAGAAAGTTTTTCCCCGAAGGGCCCTCCTCCTTCTCAAGAGTGTTGGCAGTGCACCTTGATTTCTTTTTCTACTCAGCACTGAACAGTAATCTTCCTGGCCACTTAAAACCTTTTTATTTTGAAACTAGAGCCCTAGTGCATGAAATTCGTGCTGGGGAGGGGTCCCCTCAGCCCAGCCTGAACCCTCTCCAATCCGGGAACCCTTAGGGGATGTCTGACTGCCGGTTTAGGCCCGATCCTAGGGATCGGGCCTAAACCGGCAGTCAGACATCCCTCTCACAATCCTGGACCGCTGGCTCCTAATTGCTCACCTGCCTGCTTGCCTGGCCGCCCCTAACTCCCCGCCTCTTGCTGGCCTGATTACCCCTCACTGCCTCTGCATGCCAGCCTGATTGCCCCCAACTGCCTCCCTCTGCTGGCCTGGTTGCCCCTAACTGTACACCCCCCTGCACTGGCCTGGTCACCCCCAAGTACCCCCCCCCCCCCCCCCCCCGCCGGCCTGGTTGCTCCACGCAGGATGCTGTTCAGTCGTTTGGTTGTCCCTCACTAACCCTCCTGCTGGCCTGGTCATAGGCAGCCATCTTGTGAGGGCATTATGGTCAATTTGCATATTACCTCTTTATTATATAGGATAATTAAAAACCTGGAGAAAGCCTGCAACACAGAGAACAAAAAGTTGCACAAAGAACTCCTGTATTTACTTTATTCCGTTGTTAGTATTTTGCCACATTCGCTTTCTCTCCCATCTACCTACCCATATAAAATGATTAGTTTTTTTTTGGAATCATTGGACGGTAAGCTGCAGACATGATGTTCCTTTTACCTCTAACTATTTCAGTACAAATTTCCTAAGAACAAGGATATTCTTTTATATAACCACAGCACAATAATCAAATTCATAAAATGTAACATTGCAATAATGTTATAATCTAATACACATCCCATATTCAAATTTCAGCAATTGTCCCAGTCATGTCTTTTATGGCTATTTTTTTCTCTGGTCCAGGATTCAACACAGGATCCCACATTGAATTTAGTTGTTATGTCTCTTTAGTTCTTTACTGTGGGACAGCCCCTCAGCATTTCTTTGTCTTTTATGACATTGACATTTTTTAAGATCACAGGCCAATTATTTTGTAGGATGCCACTCAATTTGGATTTGTCTTACCTGTCTTCATAATTAGATTCAGTTCTGCGTTTTGGCAGGAATATAACAGAAGTGCATCATAGCAGGAGGCACTCGATGTCAGACTGTTGGTGATATTAATATTGATGACTTGGTTAAGGTGGCGTCTCTCAGGTTTTTAAACTGTTACTATTTTTCCCCTTTATAAATGAATGAGCAATTTTAGGGAGATAGTTCCTGTCATTTTCTGAGCATTTCCTAAGTACTAGGCTGTAGTAGGTACTTTACGTACTATATCTCATGTAGTCTTCCTAACAAACTATGAAGAAGTTTACTTTTGTTCTCCCCACTTCCCTTTCCTTTCTCATCTTATGGATGAGAGAACTGAGGCCATTCTAAGGTCATACAACATGACTGTGACACCAGGTTCATCCTGTTCACTCTACGGTGTTTTCCAGGAACAGTCGAACATCTAGAACTCTCGGTACCCAGACGGACCACTTTGCCCACCCCAGGTAAGCCCGTGTCAATAGCAGGAAGGAACTCAAGGATGATGCCATGAGGAATTGACTTAATGTTTCCTAATGCAAGAGGGGGACATGTTGAAAGTGCACGAAATACTTCCTCTGCTACCCAGATAAGAATTGATAGGGGTGGTTAACAGGCTCAGATCTGTCCGTAAGTATTGGTCATGTATAATGCTCTGTGGTTTACAAGCTGAAGCTGATTCTTTGTGCTCTGTCATGGGGGTGGGCACATGCCCTGCTCATTCTCCACATTAGGGGGCTCTGCTAGTCACTACTCTACTGACAATGCTGAGGGTGGGACTTGCTTGTCAGGCAATGGTACTTTTTCTTTTTAAAGAGTGGATCCATGACAGCAGATTTTAGAGCAAAGAAAGTTATCAGGGATAAAGAAGGGCATGATCCATCAATGTAAGAACTGCTAAACTGGACTTCATTCAAATAAAACATTTCTGCTCTGTGAATGACACTGTCAAGAGAATGAAAAAATAAGCCATAGACAGGTAGAAAATGTTTGCAAAAGACATATCTGATAAAGGATTAGTGTTCAAAATGTACAAAGAACTCTTAAAACTCAGCAATAAGAAAATGAACAATCTAATTAAAAAGGGGTCAAAGACCTGAACAGATACCTCACCGAAGAAGATATACAGATGACAAATAAGCACAAGGAAAGATGCTCCGCATCATATGCTACTAGGAAGATGAGAATTAAAACAAATTATGAGATGCTGCTGCAGACCTATCAGAATGACTGAATTCCAGAACACTGCCAACACCAAATGCTGGCGAGGATCGGAGCTACAGGAGCTCTCATTCATTGCTGGTACAAATGCAAATTGGTACGGTCACTTTGGAAGACAATTTGGCAGTTTCTTACAAATTGAACACACTTTTACCATACGATTTAGCAATCTGCTTCTTGATATTTAACCAAAGGCACTAAAAACTTATTCCCACACAAAAACCTGCACACAGATGTTTATAGCAGCTTTATACGTAATTGCCAAAGACTTGGAAGCAACCAAGGTGTCCTTCAGCAGGTGAATGGATAAATGAACCATGGTACATTCAGACAATGGAATACCATTCAGTGCTAGAAAGAAATGAGCTATCAAGCTATGAAAAAACATGGAGGAAACTTAAATGCATATTACTAAAAGCGAAGCCAATCTGAAAAGTCTATATACTGTATGATTCCAACTATATGATATTCTGAAAAAGGCAAAACTTGTGGAGACAATAAAATGATTCATGGCTGCCAAGGGCTGAAAGGAGGGAGGGATGAATGGGTAGAGCAGAGGATTTTTAGGGCAGTGAGACTACTCTGGATGGTACTGTAATAGTAGATACATGTCATACATTTTTTTCTAACGTATAGAATGTATAACACTAAATGTGAATCCTAATGTAAACTGTGGACTTTGGTGGTAATGCTATGCCAATGTAGGTTCATCAATTGGCACAAATGTACCACCCTGTTTGGGGGAATATTGATAGTAGGGGAGTCTATATGTGTGGGGGCAGGTAAGGGACATATGGGAACTCTCTGTACCTTTCACTCAATTTTGCTGTGAATTCAAAACTGCTCTAAATATAACGTCTATTAAAAAAAGAGTTAACTCTGATAGAGTTAAGTGACCACAACTAATTATCATAAAGTGTCTCACCAATTACTTACTGAAGATGTATATATTTTAATTTTTTGAAGTCTGAAGGAAAGAGAGATATGGGAAGGAAAAGGAATAGAGGATGTTGAGGAATAAATATTACAAAGATAGATACAGGGTGGGGCAAAATTAGGTTTACAGTTGTTCGTATGGAAAATAATACAATAATTAATAAATAATAATACAAGAATAAACTCTGTTTCGTGTACTTACAACTGTAGACCTACTTTTGCCTCCCCCCCCCCTTATATAGAGAGTGTGTAGATCTGGAATGTGTGTATGTGTTTTGTGAATTAGGAAAAAGGCACAACAGGAAAAACAAGTATCCTTTCTGTGGCCTTTCTGATAACATTTTTCATTTTCATTTTTAATTAAATTTATCGGGGTGACATTGGTTAATAGGATCATGTAGGTTTCAAGTTTACATTTCTATGATACATGATCTGTATATTGCACTGCGTGTCCACTATCCAAAGTCAAATCTTCTTCCATTACCATATATTTGACTCCCTTTACCCTTTACTACCCCGTCACCCCCTTCCCTCTGACATTTTCACCAGTAGACATAAAAGGGAATGAATCTCCTTGATTCTTTCCCAAGGGCAGTGAGGGCTGACTAGGGATGTACTGCCTCTGAGAGAAAAGGTTCTTGCTGATCCCTTAAATTGCCTGCCATGGCCCAAGCCGGCTCTGAGGTCTGCTCCTTGCAATTGTTTTCAATTTCTGGGCATGACTATCTGACTCCACCTGCAACCAATTTTAAGAGGCAGCCAGGGATCAGGACAGCTCCACAGAATGACTGTTGGGGAGTGCCGGGAGAGCCCAGATCATCAGCAATCCCCATCATGGCCTCATGAAAATGACAGGTGAGGACATTGAGGAAAACTGCCTGCCTTTCAAAGACACAAGATTTAGTTGTAAGAAAGGGATGAAAGGAAGTGGAAATCTCTAATTATCAAAGGAGATGTAATAAGAGGGCTGGGAATCAGTGAGGCTCAGGGAGGAAAGAAAAGCCGACATATAGGTGCTGCAGGGACATTTTTGTATTGTCTCCTCTGAGGCTCCTGATGACAGGAGAGAAGTGACTGGATTGCCTAGGGAGACGGCCGACCCATCACTTTTAGCAGAGTCACTTAATAGTGGAATCAGCCAGGGAATTGGATTAGATACCCTTAGAAAAGTCCCTCTTAATGGGAATCACTCAGAGAAGATGAAAGAGGAGGGAAAGAAAGCTGAAGCGAGAGAAAAGTAAGGGAGGGAAGAAGAGAAAAAGGAAAAAAAGAGAAAAAGTGAGAACATGCTAACAAGCTAGAAGACATGTTGCTTTCACAGTCTCCTTAATGTTCTTGACCCGGGTGTTTTAAACCAAAGAGCAGAATCGGGCAGTGCACCCACTTAAGAGATCATTAGGCTTTGGTAAACATCTCTCTGTGAGTAAATAAGTGGTTAAATTTAAAAAACAAGTCACAGGAATCATTGAGAATGTTGCCGATAAGTTTGGGTTCATGTCTTACTAAGATGTTCATTGATCACAATGTTTGTCAGGCTGGGGCAGTTTTCAGAGATGAGGCCAAGTATGCCGGCCAGGTGCCTTCCTGACACTAGCCAGCTCGCCTGTGTTTGCTTATACATGTCCCACTTCCCCACCCGTCTGAATTTGTTCGGGCTGCCATAACAAAATGCCACAGACCGGATGGCTTTTAAACAACAGAAATTTTTTTCTCCCAGTTCTGGAGGCTGGGAGTCCAAGACCAAGGCACCAGAGGCTTTGGTGCCTGGGGAGGCCTGGCTCCTGGGGCAGTGCTGCTGGTCTTTTGCTATAATTTCACAGGGCCTGGAGGCAGGAGAGCCTCTGGAGTTCCATATAAGGGCAAAGCCCTCATGACCTAATCGTGCCCCAAAGATCTTGCCTCCAAATACCAGCACAAGGGGGATTAGGTTTCAGCATATGAATTTCAAGGTCACAAACATTTAGTCTGTGACAATACCCAGTGTCCTCCAAGTGTGCCTTGATTCTCTCAGGGTCTGAAAACTGCGAAAGAGCGATTGAAATGGTGACTTATTAGGCAAGTATGAGGGATGTATTATTCTAATCTTATTTTATAGCATCAACGGCAGGATTATATAAAATTATTTGTTCTGCACAGGCACAAAGCAACATTCAGGGGCATGAGAGATTCACCCAGAGCCACATGAGAGGTGGAACCAGGCGGTGACCTCGAGGTAACCACCATTGGTCTTGTCTTCCATTCTTAGCTGTGCTCAAAGGCCCAGCTCAGCTCTTTTATGTTATGGCTGTTTCTCAGCATTGGCTGCACACTGGGGTCCTTGGAGGAAGGTGTACAAAAATGGCCAGGATTGCCCAAATCAGTTTGGCTCAGTGGATAGAGCATCGGCCTGTGGACTGAAGTGTCCCAGGTTCAATGCTGGTCAAGGGCATGTACCTGGGTTGGGGGCTCGATCCCTAGTAGGGGGTGTATAGGAGGCAGCTGATCGATGTTTCTCTCTCATGGATGTTTCTAACTCTCTATCCCTCTCTCTTCCTCTCTGTAAAACCAATTATATATACTAGGGGCCCAGTGCACGAATTTGTGCACCTAGGGGAGGGGGTCTTGGCCCATCCCTTGCGCCCCCACCCGGCCCCTCCTGCTGTGGCCCCTGGTACCCTGTCTGCTGGCAGCCCCACTGCCACCGCTGCTGCCGCTCCCATGCACTGACAGCGCCAGCCTTGCTAGCACCCACTGATGGCGTGGAGCTATTGGGGCTGGCGCCAGCAGCAGGTGCAAGTGGGGCCAGTGCTGTCAGCAGGTGTGAGCGGTGGCTGCTGCCCCTATCACCCCTCAGGAGCAGGGGGAGATAGAGAAGCCCTCAGGGGCGATTGGGGCCAGCAGCTGCCGCTTGCACCTGCTGACGGTGCCGAGTGATCGGGACTGGTGCCGGGTGCTGGCAGCAGATGTGAGCGGTGGCTCTGGTTGCTGGCAGAGGATGCAAGAGGCTACTGCCAGCCCTGATTGCCCCTCAGGAGAATCCCTGAAGGGCGATTGGGGCCAACAGCCACCACTTACACCCACTGATGGCGCTGAGCAATCGGGGCTGGCGCTGGGCACAGGAAGCGGGTGTGAGTGGTAGCTCTGGTGCCGGCAGCGGGTATGAGCATCTGGTGGGACCCTGGTGCACGGGAGCAAAGAATTTTCAGTAACCACCAGAGGCTTGCCCCGATTATAGCCACCAGCACCCTGCCTTGGTCTGGTGCTGCCGCTCACCTGCTCCACCATCCCGCCATGGCTGATGCCTGCCATGTTTTGTGCTCTGATGCCTGCTGCTGACGCCTGCCATGTTCCATGCACACCCCATGGTGGTCAGCACACGTCATTGCGACTGGTTGTTCGGTTGTTCTGCCATTTGGTCTATTTTATATATATATAAAAGCCAGGGTTGGACCTGACCCCAGACCAATTTAACCAGAACTCCAGGGTGGGAGTCCAGCATCAGTTTTAATTAAAATATCCTCAGGTGGCTCTAAGGAATGGAGCTGGAGAGCCCCTGATGTAGGCTGTCCTGAATGTTTGGACTTTGGTTCTATCAAAGGCAATCAAATATCATTCGAGGGAGCTCCAAGGCTGCTTTCACAGGGCAGGGCTCCCCTCCCTCTGCCATGGTAACTGGCCCTTGCCAGCAATGCCTGCACCCCCCCACACTCTGATCATCTGCAGGGCTCAGCAGTTGCATATAGAGCCAGGTAGTACTAAATGGCAGATCCCTGGTGACAGGAAGCCCAAGAGAGAAGTGGAACCAATAGGAGCTTCATGTGGCCAAGAACTGGCCCTGTTGCTTGGACAGAGGACCCTGGTGAGAAGATAGGGCTCTTGGGGGAGGTAGAGATACAGAGTGAAGCTGGCAAGGTGGAGGGTGTGGGAGAACAGTGTTATGTGTGTGCACAGAGCCCTAACCGGTTTGGCTCAGTGGATAGAGCGTCGGCCTGCGGACTGAAGGGTCCCAGGTTCGATTCCGGTCAAGGGCATGTACCTTGGTTGTGGGCACATCCCCAATAGGGAGTGTGCAGGAGGCAGCTGACCGATGTTTCTAGCTCTCTCTCCCTCCTCCTTTCTCTTCCTCTCTGTAAAAAAAAAAAAAAATCAATAAAATATATTAAAAAAAAGAAGTGTGTGCACAGAAATATCCTGGTGAGTAGAGGTGAAGCAGTGATATGGGGCTTGGACCTCAGGTGTGAGTGGCCTGAGGGTGAAGGCACAGTGGCCAAAATTATGCCACACCAGAGTCAGCTGTGTAGGACTCAAGGCCAGTTTATCAGGTCAGAGCTGGAACCTAACTCTGGGGAAAAGGAGTCACAGCACCGGAGGAGATGCAAGCGGAGACAAACTCACAGGCTTGGAGAAGCAGGCTCTCTCCTACTAGTGCAGGCTGCAAAGGGAAGTGCCTCCTGGTTTGCCCTACTAGTCTGCTCCCAGCCATATAATTTGTGGGGCTTTGTGCAGAATGAAAATGTGGGGGCCCTTGTTAAAAAGGCAGGAAGAAGTGATGTTAAAAGTACTAAAACATAAAGCTTTTTTCCCTTTCTCCCATGGTCTCTCTCACATCTTGTCATGGTGATTTTTATTTGCTATGTAATGTCTCTCTAAGTAAAGACAAATTGTAATTTTAGATTATTAGCATGAATTTTACTGTTCAGCTTTATATTGTGTCATGCCAATTTTAAAAGCAAATATAAGACCATTCAACGTGTGTGCAGAATCACCGAAATTACACAATTCACATTTCAAACAAAATGTATTTTGTTCTGACCAGGAGAGTGGAAACAAGGCACAAAATGAATCACCTGTTGTAATTTCACTTCTTGATATGTGCATGTTCAGCCAATACTCTCCACCACTGCCTTTCTGAGGAAAGGAAGGGAACTATGGCTTGCGCTAGCGTTTCCTTTTATGTCATCGTCTTCAATAGAATTGGTTGAAAATACCTGGCAGGACCTCAAGTAATAAGTAAGAAAGGATGTGATAGAGTTCCTTGAGTGTTCTTAGAAAACCATTGCTTTCTTTCTGTGTTCCAAGCAGGTTCTGGATTCACTTGCAGATGTAACATGAACCTTGTTGTCCCTTTTCACTTTGCATCTTTTGGAGGCAGGTGGGTCCACTGGAATTCCAGGCTCAAGGGCCAATGAGACCCCTCTATGCTAATAGGGTAGCAAGGAACTATGGGGCAATTTGCATATGAAGCATATTGCCTCTGCTCACTAGCATGCTCCAATGTTCACTGGGCTCTACTTACAAAACACAGTTTCAAAGGTAAAATTAGGAATTTCTGGGCAGGAACAGCAGAACATTGCATGGAGCAGGCAGGGCTGTGTGTGACTGCCCAGGTTGAACTGGCAGGAAGCTGGCCCTGCTTAAAAGGACAAGTTCTGCTGGCAGAAGTCTTCACAAGAGTCAGGAACTGGGGTTGTGGTTTGTAACCAAAATTGATTCCTCCTGGTTTTATTTAAATTTAGATTTTTAAATTCAAGGAGCTCATTTTTATTTAGAAATGTTATCACTTCTGTAATTAACCTCACATTACAAGCTAAATCAGCTCCTGCCTAGATTAATTTGAGCAGGGGAATACAGAGCTGGGTGAGAAGCAGGATTAGCAGCTGGGGAAGTCAGAAATCCCTGAAAAGCTGTCAATCAAGCTTGTTGTTGGAGCCCAGGGAGAAGCTAACCGCCTAGTTATCAGATCTGGAATGCCATTGTGAGAATGGGTCATCCTGGAGTCTGGGAGACCTAGCTGGGAGGGACAGGTGAGAAGGAAAGGGGACAAAACAGACCCTGGGGATTTTCAGCAGAGGCAGCTGGTGGCTGTCTTGGCTGGGGAGCCACAGGAAGGTCATAGCAGGCATCCAGGCTGGCCATATCAAAGAGTCTGAGCTCAGTATTGGCAGTAGGGTTAAAGCATGGGACACTAGTTTCTGGGGAGCAAGCATAGAAGGTCAAGCAAGGCTGATTCCATCTCCTTGGAACTAGAGGAGTTGAAGGCAAGCATTCAGGAGCTCTGAGGACAGTTTGGACCCTGGGAGAAAAGGCAGATGTTTGTTGTAAGAAGCAAGGCAAGAAGGACTCCCAGCATTGGATTTGGGATCCAAGGTCTGGGCAAGGAGCACCTGCTAGGCTCAAAAAGTGAGTCCCAGGGGTCTAATGGCTCCTGGATTTCTGTGACCCCAGGATTGCCCCAGTGCCTGAGGAAGAGCAGAGAGGTCCAGGCTGGGGGTTTGGAAAGATGCAGGAGTGGGGAGCCAGGGGAGTTGTTACTTTATGTGCACCATTTCTGCTGGAATGCATTGGTTGGCTCCCTGATTTCTATTTTGTATATTGGAATAAAACAACACATTGGTTCCTTCCCTAAAGGGAATATGGTTGCAAATGATTCTGAAACATACTTCCACATTAGACCATTAAACAATTCTCAGGGCCCAGAATTCACTTAATTCTGTGCTGGTCCTTTTTCTATAGGAGTCTTAGTGCTTCAAGCTTTGTGCACATGAAACACAAACACACAGACAAAAATTCACCAGGCAAATTATTTAAAACTAGTGGCCTGGTGCATGGATTTGTACACATTGAAAGGAAATTAGAAGAAATATTTTAATATCACTATTCGCCCTTCCTCTTTAATAGAAGTGTCAGAGATGAAAGAAAATTAGTAAAATCATCAGACTTATGGCCAGTCACTTAGCCTTTTATATGTCTAGATAGATGGGGGTCCTGGAGTGGGAGCAGGCACTCTGCAAAGTTGCTGTTGTACAGGGTGTGGAATGCAAACATAAGTGTGCAGTAAACCAGATTCAGGGCTGACGGTGCCCCAGCAGCAACATAACACACAGCTGAAGGTGGAATTGCAAGGCCCCATGAGAAATCAGGCTCTCTCCTCTCTGGTTCTGGGATGTGTCACCTGAAAACTGCCACTGCTGAGTCATGGCAGCTCAGCAGCTCCTGCATTGAGTGTCTGCCCCCTGGTGGTCAGTGCACATCATATGTACCGGCCAGTTGGCCAGTCAGCTGGTCGGATGGTCACTTACCCTTTTATATATACTAGTGGCCCGGTGCACGAAATTCATACACATTAAAAGGGGATTAGTTAGAACAGTGGTCGGCAAACTGTGGCTCACAAGCCACATGTGGCTCACGAGCTGTGGTTTGCCACTCTGTTGACTAATGAGTTTGCTGACCACTGAGTTAGAGGAAATATTTTAATATTGCTATTTGCCCTTTCTCTATAATAGAAGTGTCAGAGATGAAAGAAAATTAGTAAAATGTATATGAAAATCTTCCTCCTGTCAGAGTCTGGGTGGGGTGCACCATGGGACCCAGAGTCAAGTCCCCGCCCACCCACATGCGCCTCAAAATCGCATGACACCCAGACCTGGCCAGCCCCCCCATTGGGCTAGATCTAGACCTGGCCGATTTCACCGTTGTCAAGCCCTGCCAGGTCGGGGGTGCAGCCTCAGGTCCCCTGGCCCAGAGCCAGGGTGGGGGGCACGGCCTGAGGTCCCCCAGCCCAGACCAGGGTGGGGGCATGCCTTGAGGTCCCCCATCAAGCCCCGCTGAGCAGGGGGTGCAGCCTCAGGTCCCCTGGGCTGGTGCTGGGAGTGGGGCACAGCCTCAGGTCCCCTATCAAGTCCCGCTGGGCAAGGGGTGTGGCCTGAGATCCCCTGGCCTGGGGTGATGGGAGCAGCCTGAGGTCCCCCGGCCCAGCACTGGGGTGGGGGGGGCACACCTTGAGGTGCCCTGTCAAGCCTCACCGGGCAGGGGGCATGGCCTGAGGTCCCCTGTCAAGCTCCACGGGGGGGTGGGGTGGGGCACAGCCTCAGATCCCTGCTGATTGCTCGTTAAGGCTCATTATGGGAACTCAGCCTCTACTGTGGGTGCAGCCATCTTGTGTTACAGACCCTCCCCCCCCCGCCCCCCAGCCCCTGCTCTGGGTGCTGCCAGCTTTGTGGCAGAGTGATGGTCAATTTGCATATTCCCTCTTTATTATATAGGATAGATTGACAATGCAAATCAATCAATCAATCAATGGACTGGAATCAGCAAACATGAAATCTTTTTTTTTTTTGTAAGAACATTTATTCTGTAAATCACAGAAGTAGAAGAAGTAATTCCTAGAAGAAATGGGCTTAGGACACAAGTTACTAGTATAGAGGTAAAGAAAGGACTCTTGGAGCTTGGGAATGAGGAAGCTAATGGTAACATGCCTGGGGCAGGGGAGGGGAGGGGAGAAGGGAGAGGAGAAGGAAGAGGAGAAGGAAGGGAAAGGAAAGACACAGCGTGCTCCTGGCAGGGAGAGTGCACTGGGTCCCCCATCCTAAGGGTTTTAAGGGTGGAGATTTTAGGAGAGGTCCCCAGGGAAGATCTTAATAGAATAAATATTAAGCAGCTTTCCAGGTGTGTCCTTTCAGGGTCGTGGTCTCCACTGACTGCTTGGCTGGCATCAGGGAGGAGGGTGTTATTCAATGCAGCTGGTCCTCAGGCTAGTTCTGCTGCTTGTTTGGACCTGGAGCTGAAATACCATCAGACTCACTCCCTCTGAGCTCCAGCACTGGGGCAGTCGCTTGAGAGGATCCAGGGACATACATACAGGGAGGAACTAAATTATTTGGCATCAGGGCAAGGCCTGGGGCCAGGTTTCTCCCAGACAAAAGTGCTGGCAGAGGTCATTGTTTCTTGGCTGAGACTTCCCTCGCCACAGAGCCGACATGCAGGAGCCATATCTGAGTCTCCATCAGCCTGGCCCACACTCACAAACACTAAATCTTGCAATAATTTCCAAACTATAGCCCGTGGCCAATGCTTGATGTACTCAATCAAATGGCACACGTCTTAGCTGGCTGGGCACAGGTAATGTGACCTGTCACTCTTCCAGCAGCTCCAACAGAGGCTAGGGGGTTGATTCCCCATCACTTGAGGCTGTGGTTACTTCAGGATTCATCAGAGTTCTGGAATGCTCCAAGATGCAGAGAGTTGTATTTATTCTGAGCCAGGAATCCAAAGGTATCTTGTCACAGGGCACATGGCTAATGTGTGTGGGTTTGTTGGACTGCATCGTTAGGGAGCCTACATTTGCAAAAATGGTCCCTCATTTCCCGACTTTACTAGTGATATAGTTCATCTTAATTAATTATTAACATATTACTCCTTGGCTTCCAAATCATGACTCCTGCATCTGTTTTTTGCCTCTTCTTTTCCATCAATCCATGAGGTTTTGCACATCTTCGGGAAACCCAAGTAGCAACCCTACTCTGGTATGGGAAAAGGCAAGGACAGGTGGTTTGAATTCTTTGGCATTTCCCTGAAGTGGTCTGTAGGTCTGATCTAGTGACTTCGTTTTGCATGTATAATTAATTGGGAGCATGCCCACAGCTCCTACTAAGCTGCTTTATTTGCATTGTGTAATTAGCAGATTCAGGCCTGGTTGTCAGCCAATCAGAATTTCTGAGGACAGACAACACAAGGTCGTGAATGAAGATTGTGTCTTGACAAGCCTTGAAGGGAAGTGAAAATAACCAGGTTTTGATTTGCACCTATGGTCATTGCAGACTCAGAAAGATGTCATTTTTAGATGTTTCCTGTGTTTTCCTTTAGAGTCACAATACGTCAGGCTCAGCTAAATGAAGAACTAAATTAAAACTGTCATTTCAGCTCATAAATAACAGATGTCTAATGCATTTAATTATTTATAGTCTTGAATCTTTCAAAAATGAAAATGACTATACACATTTTTAATGGAGTTCTTGGTAATTTGCCGCCTGACTGATAAGATTTGCCGATAATCTCGGTTTGCAAACATGAAAAATAAAACTGAGACTGACTCATTTATTTCCCGAGACTGGCTTCTCTGCTCTCGTGTGGCTTTAACAAAATTTAAATTAAAGTGAAATCTAATCACAACAAAATGATGTTCATATATTCATATTAATAATTGAGTTTTCTGAGATCTTGCGGTAGGTACCTGGGCACCAGTGATTTTTGCATTGTCTGAAAAATCAATGCTTTATTATTCTCCAAACTCTCTCCTTGCCAGGAGGTTGTGATTGTACCTAGCAGGATTTAACAGAGGAAATGTAAGCACGTGGCTCTGAGCACGCCTCCTGGATCATATTTACACATTTGGCAAGGATGTTAATGTTGGTTTGCAAACTGGCCCCAAGACACGGAGGGCAGGGAGAGACCAAAGAAAGAGGCAGACCATTCTAGATTGGTTGGTGGCAGGTTTAATCAGCAAGGGAACTTTCATATGAGGCTTACCTTGGGTGCTAAAAGATGAGTAAATCTCTGCACCCATCTGACAGAATCTTAAAAGTTTACATAGAGGCCTTAACTGGGTTCAGTCACATAAGCCGTCCAGATGGTCTCAACAACACATCGCTCTCTGAAGGCTGCATCCCTGAAAACGTCTCCCACTGCGGGAACAGAGGGCAGGATGTACATTCCAAGGCCAAGGGAGGTAGGGAAAAACCCCTGATTATCAGGGTCCAGCTGGTGGGTCAACCATTGGTCATATCCTCTTGATGACCTCCTCCAACTCTTAAGGATGATTAACAAAACCAACATTGTGACTTCAGCAACACCAGAAGTGCCCTTCTTCTCTAGAGTATTTATCTCTCTTTCTTTGGGTGAAAAATCTTTCAGATGTTCATTAAGACTCCAAAATGATTTAAATTCACACTAAGCTATAACTGGCCTATGCCAGATCCGGAGAGTAATTTTTATTAAGAGGAGAGAGGAAATAGGATGCTTTGATTGTTTGAGTAATTACTTTCTTGGTGGACAAAGATAAACATTTACTTTTGGCTGGTGGTATAATGAAAGGTGAATTAATTTGGGGGTTATAAAAGCCCAAGTTTGAGTCTTGGTTATAACAATTATAAGCTAGTGTCCTAGAGTAAGCTACTTAGAATCTCTAGGGCTCAGTTTCTTCATTTCTAAATTCAACATAATAATACTTGCTTCCCAGGGATGTTGTACAGAGTAAACGAGGCAACATATGTAAAACACCTGTTCTTAGGAGGTATACTAGAAATATTGGGGATGTTTGTATCTGGCTGGGAGAAAAGCAAAGAATTGCTCATTAGTGAACATAATTATATTAGTTCTTCCCTATGGTTCTTTTCAGCTAAGAGTACCTGCGTCCACTGCTCCCTAGTCTTGTTGTTTTACTTCTTGAGAAATCTTCAGTTCTTAATGCTTCCCTTTGGGGCTCCCCTGGGTCATTTCACTAGCCGTTACTGCTCAAGTGTGTGCTTTGGAGCAAGGCTGTCAGTCTCTCCTGCACAGAAAGATGCTTTCCCCAGCTTGTCCACAGTCGTATGTAATCCCCGGTGTCACCGGTCCATCTCAGAATCCCTGGCACGTCTCACTCCTGAATGTGGTAGGGGCCACATGGAGCTCCCAGGAGAATAAGGGGACTGTGGTAAAAGGGAGAGGTCATGCCTATGCAAAATGGGGCAACAACTTGTTCTCAGCTCCAGACGGTTGTTGCTAAGCACAAATGAGGGCCCAGTGTTGCAGGTCTTTAAATTTTTCAAGAGAAAACAGATACCGAAGTATTTATGTGAAAATTTCCAAGTTTTAATGGTGACAAGCTATTCACATTATACAAAGCAAAACAAAGCCTGTGAGGATCCATGTGGAGCCATCTAAACAAAGCAGGCCTGTGGCTTTCCTGTTCTGACCTGTAGACTTACGGTGTTTCATTGGCCAGACTTCTGGGTGCCATTTATCTCTCAGGATTTCTCCTTTAGTAGCTATAATGATTTCTTTCTTTCTCCTCATGGGTTTCATGACATTTTGATATAGCCATCTGGCTGCTATAATGATATTCATATCTATTTTATGACCATTAAAAAAGTGCTATTGAACTTAAAAAAAATCAAGTGATGCCTTTAACCCTCACTCCATCTCTGACTTTCAAGCCCCCATCATTCTCCATCCCTGAATCTCACTCCATCCCTGAGACTCCCCAGACGTAAGGAGTTTAGAGATGAGATAAGAATGTCTACAGTGTATAAATCTTGTATTTTAATGGTTTAAATTTTAGGCCTTGTGAAATGGCCCAATATTAAAACAAAATATCTTGGTTAAGATCTTGAAGAAATGTGTGTTCTTAGCCCTACTTTTTCCTGACAAAGGCTGTTCCTCAAAGACTGGAATTTAGGTTTGCAATCCCTTTCCCCAGAATTATTTGAATTTTGAAAATGTAAAATATATACTGTGGAACACCTCTAGTACAGTCTGGAGCAGCATATAATGATCAAATATACCAATACTTTTATAGCAATATATGAATATTTATACTAAGTGGGATAAATAGAGACCATAAATAGCCACATTCCAGTTCAGGTCAGGTTTTGATGCCAAATGAATTACAGAAAAGATTCTGGTTTGGATGTCAGAAACTATGGATAAGGGACTATAAACCTATATATGAATCATAGTCCTGTTGCTATTTAGTGGCATCTTCTTAGCATGGCTTCAATGGAAAATCTCACTTTGATCTTTATACTAATTCATGCTTTCTTATTTTATTACATCATAAGAGTCACATATAATGATTTTAATTTTCTGTGTTTTCTAAATTCCTGCAATGAATATATATTTTATAATTTAAAGTAATATATTAAAATTTCACTTGAAATTTTATAAAGTTGTGGCAGTAGGATGTATACACCTGGTGTATGTGTGGATTGATCTGCTGAAAACTTAACTTTGGTTTTGCTTTTCACTGCTGCAGCATGAAGTTCTGTCTGCTCATACCTCATTGGGAAGAGGTGGAAGAAATTCCCTTCTTGCCCATCAACCTCCTCTTCCTCTCTCCATCCCTTGACCCTCACAGGAGTAAACAGGCCTCTGTGTTTCTATAATATTATTAAGGTAACAGCAGGACTCTGGTTTTAGGGGGTAAAAAGACACCTGGGAGAGGAGGAGCAGTTGCAAGCTCCATAAGGATAGATGGGTGAGTGGTCTCACACTGGCATAATGCCTCTATGGCAGCAGGATCTCAGAGAATGACCTCCTGGGGCTCTGACCTGGTTGGTAACTAATGGAGGTGGTGTTTAGAGCCCAGATTGCTTATCATGGAAGGGAGTGGAGTTGAGCTGTGCTTTAGCAAAGCTTCATGGACAACCAGTGAATGAAATAGGGTAGAAGCACCACTGTGAGGCAGAGAAAGCCAAGGGCGGGGACCGGCACCGACACCAACACTGACACCAGGGTTCCTCCTCAGATAGGAGGTCAAGGGTCTTTCTTTCTAGACTGAAAATTCTGTAAATTCTGAGGGACCTTGAACCATCCAAGAGAGAATGGGAAGCTTCTAGAAGGTAATGCTGGACTTGGACCAATCTTGAGAAAAGCAAATGTGATATTGCTTGCATCTGAAGACTGAGACAATGTCTATAATTACTATAACTGAAAAAAAAGATATAGAAAACAATTATATCCCAGTTTTAAGAATTTGAGTGACTCTTATATTAGTTTGTAGTATTATCTGACCTATGTAATAATGTGATCCAAAAGGGCAAAAAATGAATTGATCAAAGTTCTGATATGGTGGGAGATATTAGACATTTAAAGAAGGATTGGAGGGGAGATGACAAAAAGGGGTAAAGCCACAGAAACAGAGGATTGGAGGGAACCACTGTACAGGTTTACCAGGGGGTCAACCTGCTTCTAGATAAAATCAGAGTTAATCAGTTGTTTCCAGTCTAGGATCCTTTGATTCTAGAGGTCAGTGCATATTGTATTGATACTCTATGAGCAACTTTCAAAATCTCTAGAAGTCAGATGCATTTCCCTCTGAAATGGCTGTATGAGCTAGCAAGAACACCCATCTCTGCTTTTTTTTTTTTTTTAAGGTGAGACTATTTATTTTAAAATATGTTTTCATTAATTTTAGAAAGAGAGGAAGGGAGAGGGTAGGGAGATAGAAACATCAATGAGAAAGAAACCTCCATTGGCTACCTCCTGCATACCCCCTACTGGGGATCAAGCCCACAACTAGGGCACATGCCCTGGCTGGGAATTGAACTGGTGACCTCTTGCTTCATAGGTGGACACTCAACCATTGAGCCAAACCAGCCGGGCCTTGTCTCTTTGCTTTTGCACGAGGTTCTTATGTGAGCATGGGAAAGTGTTTATCCAACACTGAGCATAAGCTGTGTATAGTTTTGAGGTGTATCAATGATTAATAGAAAATGGGGACAGAACGAGTAATGATCCAACAAATACTTGTTTGGTGGTCAAAAATACTGCAAATACCTAGTATTGGAGAGGGAGGACTTTATAAAGAAGTCCTCAGAGAATGGCTGGGAAGCCCAGTGGACATGATTTTGTCTCCCACACTTTCTGAAACTGAGTAGCCAGTCATTCCCTGTGCCTTGCTGCCCAGCTTGAATGGCTGTGCACATGGGTGGCTGTGCACATGGGTGGCTACCCACTGCCTCCTGACAGGCTGTTCCTTATATCATTAAATCAAGAGAGGTTTTGCCATGGCTGGGTAGCTCAGTTGGTTAGAGTGTCGTCCTGATATGCCAAGGTTGTGACTATGCCAAGGTTGAGGGGTATAATCCTCAGTCAGGAGGCAACTAATGAATGCATCAATGGGTGGAACAACAATTTGATCTCTTTCATCACTAAATAAAAATAATCAAAAGGAGAGGCTTTGTTTTCAGAAGAGTGGAAGATTTTCATGTTGAACATTTAATCATTCAGGTTCTCACTAAGTGAACTTGGACCTGTTATTCCTCCTGTAGCTTTGTTGACACAGGATTCTTTGGTTCTCTAACTTTTTTCTTCATCATCTTTATTAACCATCTGCTTCTTTCTCCTGCTCTCTGTGGTTGCCCTCTTCCCTCCATCCACATACATTTCTGTGGCTCCTGTTCCTGCCACTCTGCTCCCTATCTACTCCTGCAGCCCAGGTCCATTAGCGTTTACCAAAGTTCTATCACTGTAAAGCCATTACTATGTTCTAGGGACTATGCTGGCTCACGTGTCAAGTTCCTTGCGAAGACTAGCTACTAAGTCATATTTATCTCTCCCTCTTTCACACCAACTTCTCCTGTGGAATAACTCTCATTTCACCCTTTCTGAGTTAGGTCATGTAATTAGGGCCCAGAAGAATGTAGCTACACACATCTTCTGCTGCGGTGGGAGCTGGGTGAGGGGGAGGATGCACAGACACTCCTGCAGAGCTCTTCTAAGGATCTAAAGGTGTCTGATGGAGGGTTGGAAGGAAAAGGGAGGTCAGAGCGGATTGATCTTCCTGGCATTAAAAATGGGAAGTGGTGTTTAAAGGATGAAGAGGAACAAAGGGCACATATGCTAAGAGAGACATCACATACATATAAAATGCAGTTTGAGACCAAAACCAGGGAATCAAAACAGGCTGTAAACAAACGGCATCCCTTTTCAGATGAAAAGAGGACAGAGGGCCCATCAGTCCCCCAAAGCATATTGACTTGGCAAACAGATTTCGCATTGACATTTCCCAGGAATGACAAAGGCAATAAAACACCCAAAAACAATCTGATTCCAGAAGCCGTGGTACTGATTTAACGATGTTTTTGCACCAGTGCCGAATTTCACAGGGCAATGTTGGTGAGATGCTGCCCTTTCCAAACTTCCATGGAAATATTTTCCATCATTTTGACATTTCATTTAAAATGAAATATAGGAGATATTAAAAATTCATGTTCATGACAGGTATTATTTGTTTGACTTTGAAATATACAGTGAACACACTGTTAATGAACAGTGAGGGAAGTGTCAGGATCGCGTGCGCCTGCATATTCATGGACTGCTTCCGACTTCAGAAGAAAACAATTGCGGAATCAAAGAGGGCTGACCTTTTGCGGTTCTAAAATCCATGAGTGTGTGGTCATGAATAATTGAACATGGAATAATAAAAATGACCCTTTTTGGGGGTAATTCAGGTAAAAGCAAAATGCCATGACTTTATCCTAGAAACATGAACCTCAATTATTTCTGAATTTGCATGAATTACGTGAATATCTCACTTGAAACATTACCAGGATGCAATCACATTAATTCACCCAACTGCCAGCACGCCATCTGTGTTTCTCTGCAGTTGTTTCTCTACCCCAAGGATTGTGCAGTCCTTGGGCTTGGAGGGAAGAGGCTCCCTCCCTTGCATAGTCTATTCTCCTCCCATTTAGACTCTAGGAGGAAATTGCTTTTTCCTAATCTGGGAGACATGTTTTCTACACTGCTCTGGGGGAAGGGAAGGAATGGGGCTGTTTTGTGTTAATTACCATTGGCACAAGAGAAGGACCCTCAAAGGGAATGGAAAAAAGAGTGGGAAGGAGAACCTAGTTCCTCACTTAGTAAGACCTTCTATATTCTCTTACTCAAAAACATGATCAAATTTATTATTATTACTTTAAAACATTCAGGTGTAGAACTGTTGCATTGTTAAGAATTTTCTACTGTGTAAAATTCTGTGAACACAACCCAGTTTTATCACTGATTTTCTTTATAAGTTAGAGTTTTATTTCAACACTAGAGGCCCAGTGCATGAAAATCATGCAACGGTAGGGTCCCTAGTGGCTTCCGGCTGCCAGCTGGGGATTCCCTTCCCTGGCTGTCTTCCTTCATTCCATGCCACCTCCATAGTGAACGATCGAACTCCCGGTCGGTCGAACTCCAAGGGGACACTTTGCATATTAGGTTTTTATATATATAGATGCCTGCCAACCTGCTGGGTACAGGGAAGAAGCAGGTTCGGGCCTTGTAGACCTGAGTCTCATGGGGGAAGGCAATCAGGAATTAGGAACTATGAATGGTGAGCAATGCCAATGACAGAGGGTGGGTTATTGGAGGTGTGCATGACAGGGAAACCAGCCTGGTCTGCAGGTTCTGAGAGAGGCCTTCTGGTGAGCCTTAAAGGCAGAGTGAGAGATGACCTTGGAGAGAAAACAGGTGTGAAGGCTCCAAGGGTAGATACCTTTCTAAGATGATCACCCAGCTGCTGCAAAAGTAATAGAAGCATGGAAATACCAGAAAAGTTTAGCTCTCAGGGATTCTAGTGCTGGTTCTGCCATTTATTAAAAAACGGAGAGGTTGTGGTATTTGTTTAAGGTCAAGCAATCTGTTTTCTCATTTGTAATTTGTATGTGTGGGGAGTGGGGTGAAAGCCTGAGGGTTGGATTTAGTGGTTTGAAATTCTGTTTTGGAACACTCAATAGTCTCTTCTATTTGGAATACTGTAAATCAATATTGGTGTTTTTATTCCCCCTCTCTAGGATTTTCTTTTAAAATTACACACACCCTGTGGACTATTGCATTAGAATATAAGTTCGAAGTCTAAGAGAAAAGGAAACTTGTTCTTCTTGTTCACCACTGTGTAGGAGAGTTCCTGGTACATGGTGGGTGTGCAATAAATAAGGCTGGACAAATAAATGAATATTATTAAAAGTTAACAACTTACCTGTGAATTAACATCATAATGTGGAAAGCCATTTGGCATACAATGGAGTCAAGACAGTCTCTTCAATAAATGGTGCTGGGAAAATTGGACAGATACATGCAAAGAAATAAAAAATAAAAAGAAACTAGACCACCAACTTACACCATACATAAGAAAAAACTCGAGGAGAATCCAAGATGGTGGCGTAGGTAAACACCTAAACTGCTGCCTCCCACAACAATTTAAACTGCAACTAAAAGACAAAACGTCTATCACCCAGAACCACAGGAAAGCTGGCTGAGTGGAAGTTCTACAACTAGAAGGAAAGAGAAAAGAGCATTGAGACGTGCACGAGTGCTGAAAAGCTGAGGTACGTAGGCGCGTGATCCGGGCTCGCTGCGGGTGACTGGGTGCGTTGCTTTTTTCAACCCGAAGGGAGACAAGCCCCCGATTACTCTGAAATCCAGTCTCTGGGGAGACGCGGGGGACCCAAACTCCTACGGGGAGAATCTGGACTGTCTGCCAGTGAGGGTGGCTTGCTTGCAGAGCTGCGCGCAGGAATAATTGTTTACTGCACTGGGGCACGGGACTCGCGGATGCCGTTGGGGATACAGAGCCGGCTAACTAGCAGCCATTGCTGTTTGCCATGCCCTAGCCTAGTGACACCCTGAGGCCCCACCCTGCACAACCTACAAACCCACCCAAGCTCCAAGCAGCTTAGTTAGCATAAAAAAGGCCTGCCCTATCGCAGCTTAACCTAGCAAACTTGCAGCCTGGGTCAGACAGCTCCAAAACCTCCAAACCCCAAGCAAAGAGGAGAAAACTGCAGCTCTCACTGTAACTCCTGCTGACTGGCCTCAGCCAGTAGCTGACCTGCACCCCATTGGAGATCCAGAAGCCAGTGTACCTAGTGGCCAGTGTGAGACACCAGATTTCAACTCCTCACATCCATAAGTGACACATTCAAGAGGCAGACTCAGCGAGCACCAAAGCCCCACTGAAACAAGTCCTGCCCCATAAGCGTGTCTTCAGCGCAGCAGTTCTTCTATTATAGACACAGGGAGTGCTCACAGCTAATTGGCCTGGAGGTCAATTCCCCCCAGCGTACCAACAGAAATTAAGGCTTAACTACACCAAGACTTTGCACTCAGCCCACAAAGGGGTGTACCAAGAGCATCCACATCAGGTGATTGGGGAGGCTGAGCTACTGCCCCCTATAGGTCACCTACCACACAAAGCCACTCCATCAACACAGGGAAGCAGCCAAAATGCAGAAACAAAGAAACATGTCACGAATGAAAGAAACGGAGGAAAGCAAACTACTGGATGACACAGAGTTCAGAACCACATGTATAAGGTTACTCAAGAATCTTCTAAAAACCGCTGAGAAACTTGATGACACTTCTGAGGAGCTTAGTGAGACCTTCAAGGACCTTAATGAGAATGCCAAAAAAATGGAAAAGGATCAGTCAGAAATGAAGCATACACTGTCTGAAATAAAGAATATACAGAAACTCAACTGTAGATCAACGTACCCCAAGAATCAAACCAAAGATCTGAAATAAGTGGAAACAAAAAACATCCACCAGAAAAACAAAAAGAAAAAAGAATCCAAAAGTATGAAGATAGTGTAAGGAGCCTCTGGGACAACTTCAAGCATACCAACATCCGAATTTTTGGGGTGCCAGAAGAAGGGAGAGAGCAAAATATTGAAAACCTATTAGAAGAAATAATGACAGAAAACTTCCCCTACCTGGTGAAAGAAATAGACTTACAAGTTCAGGAAGCGCACAGAACCCCATACAAGAGGAATCCAAAGAGGACCACACCAAGACACATCATAATTAAAATGCCAAGGGCAAAAGACAAAGAGAGAATATTAAAAGCAGCAAGAGAAAAACAGTTAATTACGTACAAGGGAGTACCCATACGACTGTCAGCTGATTTCTCAACAGAAACTATGCAGGCCAGAAGGGAGTGGCAAGAAATATTCAAAGTGATGAACAGCAAGAACCTACAACCAAGATTACTCTACCCAGCAAAGCTATCATTCAGAGTTGAAGATCAGATAAAGAGCTTCACAGACAAGAAAAAACTAAAGGAGTTCATCACCACCAAACCAGGATTACACGAAATGCTGAAGGGTATCCTTTAAGAAGAGGAAGAAGAAGAAAAAGGTAAAGATAAAAATTATGAACAACAAAATGACATCAAATACATACCTACCAACAAGTGAATCTAAAAATCAAGTGAATGAAAACTTTGAAGAACAGAATGGACTAGTGAATATAATAGAATCAGGGACATAGAAAGGGAGTGGACTGACGATTCTCAGGGGAAGCAGGTGTGAGGGGTGCGGGAAGAGATTGGACAAAAATCTTACTCCTATGGATGAAGACAGTGGCGGGGGGGGGGGTAAGGGCATGGGGTGGGGTGGGGAATCAGGTGGAGGGGAGCTATGGGGAAAAATAAAAGAGGAACACCTGTAATAATCTGTACAATAAAGATTTATTTAAAAAAAAAAGAAAAAACTCAAAATGGATAAAAAACTTAAATGTAAGTTATGAAACTATAAAAATCCTAGAAGAAACCATAGGCAGTATAATCTCAGACATTTCTTGTAGTAATATGTTTACGGATACATCTCTTAGGGCAAAGAAAACTAAGGAGAAAATAAATGGGACTACATCAAAATAAAAAGCTTCTGCACAGCAAAAGAAATTGTCAACAAAATGAAAAGGGAGCCCACTGTATGGGAGAACATATTTGGCAATGATACTTCTGATAAAGGGCTAATGTCCAAAATACATAAGGAACTCATACAACTGTTAACGTAAAAAAACCATTGAAACCTGTAAAGAATTTTTGTGAGTTTATTTGAGCCAGACTGTCGACATATGCCAGGAAGCAGAACCTCAATGAATTGAGATAATGCTCCGGAGAATGGCGGGTTACATTTGTATTTATACATTGCAATCAAAGGAGGGACATAAGTGGGTTACATGAAATTCATTGGTGATAGATTAAGGAGGTGGGATAAAGCAAAGTGGTGGGAAACCCTAGGATTGGATAAAATATAAAATGATGGACACATACTTAGGTGGGTGCAGGAACAATTAACATGATAATGAAGGAATTTGTGGTATCTGTCCTGGCGCCCACCACATTTGGTTGTGCCTCAGGGGCTCCAGATAAAGGGAAGTTGTAAGTTACCCAGACATTTCACGGGTATGTTATAGATGCAAAAAGACAGATAGACTCAGTTAAGGTAAAGGTTGACCTTGTCAGTGAAGTTATTGGTCTAGGATGTAACTGCCCACCATAACTGCGTTTAGTTAAAGTTTAATTTCAGACCATCCTTTGTGGTTAGGTCTCTGAGTTTGCAAGACTGTCATGCAGGCCTCCCCTGAACTTGTGAGGTCAGCATGTGGCCCCTTTCGTCCACACAACTTAACAGAAGGAAGACCAACAATCCAATTAAAAAATGGGCAAACGATCTAAATAGACACTTCTCTAAGAGGACACACAGTTGGCCAAGAGACATATGAAAAAATGCTCAAAGTCACTGATCATCAGAGAGATGCAAATTAAAATGACAATGAGGAGTCACCTCACATCTGTCAGAATGGCTACCATCAACAAATCAACAAATGACAAGTGCTGGCAAAGATGTGGATAAAAGGGAACCCTAGTGCACTGCTGGTGGGAATGCGGACTGGTGCAGCCATTATGGAAAACAGTATGGAGTTTTCTAAAAAAATTAAAAAAGGAACTGTCATTTGACCCTGTGATTCCACTCCTAAAAGCCTGAAATACAAATCAGAAAGAATGTATGCACCCCTATGTTCATAGCAGTACAATTTACAATAGCTAAGATCTGGAAACAGCCCAAGTGCCCCGCAGTAGATGAATGGATAAAAAAACAAAACAAAACTGTGGTACATTTATACCATGGAATACTATGCATCAGTAAAAACCCTACCCTTTGAGACAGCCTGGAGGGACCTGGAGAGTGTTATGCTAAGTGAAATAAGTCAGTCATGATATCACACGATCTCTCTCTCATATGTGGAATTTAAGTAACAAAATAAACTGATGAACAGAGTGGATCTAGAGACTGGAAGCATGGAACAGAGTGCAGAATCTTAGAGGGAAGGTAGGGGAGGGTGGATGGATGAGAAGTAATCAACCAAGGACCTTGTATGCATATATGCATGGCCCTTGGACACAGACAATGGGGCAGTGAGGTCCTGGGATTGGGGGTTGGGGATGGGCTGGAGGGGGTCAATGGGGAAAAAAAGGAGACATATGTAATACTTTCAACAATAAAGAATTATTAAAAAAAAGAAAGAAAAGCCAGTTGGGTACAATATTAGGGACCAGGCCCCTAGGTTGGGTGAGGGTACCAGGAAGAAGTATGGGCCAGTATCAACAAGTACTGATCTGAGTGAAGTTTTCACTTTTCAGCAGTATGTTTATGCTTTATGTGAGAAAGTTTAACATACTTTTGTTTTCAACAAAACAAAGACTTTCCTGAGTGGACTCCAAGTAGGAGATAGAGACGAAGAGGAGCAGAAAACAAAAAGGTGGGTAGGACATCTGATTCACTATCAGTACAAAGGAAGTCTAATTTTTGCTCCTTCTCATCCCTTCCTTGTTGTTGTTTTTTCATATGGAATCCCTATGTTTAGTCAGATAGTTTACATGCTTACATCCAACTGCATATTTCTAGCATACAATCCCATTTTGTTCTGCAATCCCAATAAGACTTTAAGATATCAACTTGGCTTAACACCACAATATCTTTACACTCATTCTGTAGCACATAACCCTTTTGAAGATGTTGGCATTAAAATCTTACAGACAAAAAAATCTGCCTAACCTCCATTTAAGGGGAGATTTTCTTTATTCTGTAGATTAGGAAGATGATACATGTGTTGAGAGGACCTCCCTAGGGTCACAGAGTGGCTCAGTGCCAGCACAATCAAAGCAGGATAATTCAAGGAAGGTTTAATGAAGAGATGACATATTTACAAAGGTTTGCACACGGTGTAGGTAAAAGTCATACAGAGGTAAGAAGTACAGAGAATCATAGAGCTATAAGCAGTGGGGCTGTTACTACGTCCAAGACTGAAGGCATGAAGCAATTAGCAGAACCCAGAGATAGGGAGAGATGTACAGAGTGGGCCATTTGAAAGAAGCTAAGGCCTTTGTGGAGGGACACAGCCACCCCTTTGCGACACCCCAGGAGGAAAACAAGGAGAACAAGTACCTCGGCTTCCTTCTCCTCCATCCTGCTGACTTGCTGCTAGTGCTCCCTCTCCAGCAAACCCAACTGTAAGCCAGAGGCAAGGCAGTCCATACTGTCCATATCCTGGTACTGGGCAGGTTGAACGAGTGTGGAGAGTGATCTGGGAAGCAAAGGAAGATGTCTGTCATACCCATCAGTCTGAGGTGGGACCAGAAGTCATATCTCCAGGTCCCCTTCTCAAAGCAATCTTCATTCACAACACCTGTCCCCAAACCACTTGAGAGCTCTCTGCTCTTTGACCCCTATGTCTCAACGATTTCTGGGTAAAAAACAAGACTTTGGGTGGATATAGCATTTATCCACCATTACTCCTGCAGGTCCTTAACTTGGGCTATTGAAGTTGGCTGTATATCAAACAACTGATTCCCCTGACTATTAAATATGAGAATTTGTTTCCTTGCCCCAACTGCAAGGTGATTTTTGATACAGAACAACTGATTATGTACTCTAGCTGCACACATCAGCATGCTGATTATGTGAAATCTCATAAGGAATTATAGTCAATGCCAATCATTGTGTAAGTGAAGGTCAGATCTTACATGTTCTATTGATGTCATCAGCATTTTTAGAATAAATCTTTGAAGCACACACATTCATATTGGGATACCTGTCAGCACTGAAGGCATCTGAGAGAAATTAAATGCCTGTGGACTACATAAGAAAAAGTGTAGTAGAGAGAGAAAAACACCAGGGTCCCCAAGCACAAAATTGTTGGTTTAAACAGTTTTGATCAGTCAGCTTTCTAAAAGTGCTAAATGTAGCTCCGATATTTGAATTAGTCAGAAATACTGCTGCCAGATTTTAAATGTTTAGTAAGCATCTATGGAGGCCCACATGCACGTGTGTGCACATGCACACATACATTGCTGGAGCTCCATTTAAAGTCAGAGCTGGGAATGCATTTGTAGAGGCAATATATATAGTATGATGATTAATAGCAATTCCTCTGGATTAAGACAAACCTGGATTCATATCCTGGCTCTACCACTTACTTAGCTGTGTAATTTTCCTGAACCTCAGTTTCCTTCTGTGTAAACTAGGAATAATAACAGCACTCTTTGCCTCCTCAAGTTTGTATCAGTTCGCTTTTGCCACAACACCTCCTCAGTGGGATAAAACACTTTTTGCTCATGTGTCTGGAGTCACATGAATGATGGCCAGCAGCCCTGCCAACCTCGACTGGGTTTGATCACTTTTCTGGATGTTGAGTGGCTATTGGCTAATCTAAGATGGCCTCATCTGGGATGGCTTGGATTACTGTGTGCTAGGAGTCTTTCATCCTCTATCAGGCTGGCTTGAGCATAGTCGCATGGTGAAGGCAGAGGGCAAGAACAGCAAGCAGAAACACAGAGGCACTTTTCAAGGCTCTGATTGTTTTTTTTTTGGTTGCTAATACTCTATTGGCCAAGGCACTGCTGCTGTTAAGTCCTGAGTCAGAATGGGAGGGCATTACACAGTTGCATGCAAAGAATGTGGATACAAGGAGAGAGGAAGAATTAGGGCCATTAATGCAGTCAATCGACAGCAGGATAATGAGGTTTAAATGAGGTAGTATTCAGCAAGTCCTCAGCACAGGGTGATCATTTAATAAATGGTAGTTGTTATTATTATTATTCTCTATTCACATCACAGCTAGTATCTATCAAGGTTTTTTTTCTTTTCTTTCTAAGCTGGTCTTTGTGTGTTACTTTACAATCTTATAGAAATTGTTGCTTTAAAAGAGTATAAAGAGATTTGGGTTCAAAGCCTGGCTCTGAAACTATCTCTTGATGCACCATCCTGTGTGATGTGGTGGAAAGGAGTGCTTGCTGGGAGCCAGACAGACCCTGATTAAATACGTTGACCACTTTCTGTTCTTTGATCTTGTACATTTTTCTCCTTAATCTCCTTAGCTTCAAAATGAAGATAATTATATTTATCCTGCTGGGTTTTTGTGAAGATTAAATAAGAAAAATGTTTTATATATTTTTCTCAATATTTGTCACATAGTTTATGATCACTAAATCATAGCTATGATTATTTATAACCTTAGTAATCTATGTTTGTAGAAAAATTAGAAAAATAATTACTAAATTTATACTATACAGAATAATAACTATTAACCTATTGATTATTTTACTATAATTTTCTATGCATATATTTTCAAAGTTAGGGTTAGATTACTTACCCCATTCTATAAACCATTTTCCTCAATATTACATTATATGAATAAGTAGAGATCTATAGCAATACTTTAAAAATATCCTCACCTGAAATACATTTTTCATTGATTCTAAAAAGAGAAGAAGGGAGAGGGAGAGAGAAACATTTATGTGAGAGATAAACATCCATCCACTGCCTCACGCATGCACCCCGACCAGGGATAGAACCTGCAACTTGAGTATGTGGCCTGACCAGGAATCAAACCAGTGACTCTTCCATGAATGGGACGATGTCTTCAGCAACATTTTAAATAGATGTATCATATCAACTGCATAGTTATACTCTAATTTATTGAACCAATACCCTATTGAATTTTTAGATTGTTTTCATTTTTTTTACCATATCTAATGACACTGTAATGAATATATTTTTTTTACTTGATTTTTTTTTTGCACTTTAAAAAATATTTCTTTATTGATTAAGGTGTTACATATGTATCCTTATTCCCCAATTACCCCCTATCCCCCCCCACTCATGCCCTCACCCCCCTGTTGTCTGTGTCCATTGGTTAGGCCCATATGCATGCATACAAGTCCTTTGGTTGATCTCTCCCCCTTACCCCCACTCTCCCCTATCTTCCCTCCAAGGTTTGATGGTCTGATCGATGTTTCTGTCTCTGGTACTGTTTTTGTTCATCAGTTTATGTTGTTCATTATATTCCACAAATGAGTGAGATCATGTGATACTTATCTTTCTCTGACTGGCTTATTTCACTTAGCATAATGCTCTCCAGGTCTATCCATGTTGTTGCAAATGGTAGGAATTCCTTCTTTTTTTAGCGCAGTGTAGTATTCCATTGTGTAGATGTACCACAGATTTTTAATCCACTCATCTGCTGATGGGCACTTAGGCTGTTTCCAAATCTTAGCTATGGTGAATTGTGCTGCTATGAACATAGGGGTGCATATATCTTTCTGATTGATGTTTCTAGCTCTTTGGGATGTATTCCTAGAAGTGATATTACTGGGTCAAATGGGAGTTCCATTTTTACTTTTTTGAGGAAACTCCATACTGTTCTCCACAGTGGCTACACCAATCTGCATTCCCACCAGCAGTGCATGAGGATTCCTTTTTCTCTGCATCCTAACCAACATTTGTCATTTATTGACTTGTTGATGATAGCCATTCTGACAGGTGTGAGATGGTACCGCATTGTCGTTTTGATTTGCATCTCTCAGATAATTAGTGACTTTGAGCATGTTTTCATATGTCTCTTGGCCTTCCTTCTGTCTTCTTTCGAAAAGTTTCTATTTAGGTCCATTGCCTATTTCTTGATTGGATTGTTTATCTTCCTTTTGTTAAGTTGTAGAGTTCCCTGTAAATGTTGGAGATTAAACCCTTATCAGTGATAACATTTGCAAATATGTTCTCCCATACAGTGGGCTTTCTTGTTGTTTTGTTGATGGTTTCTTTTGCTGTGTAAAAGCTTTTTATTTTGATGTAGTCCCATTTGTTTATTTTCTCTTTATTTTCCATTGCCCTAGGACCAGTAGCCGTGAAGAAGTTCCTTCAGCATATGTCTGAGATTTTGCTGCCTGTGGATTCCTCTAGTATTTTTATGGTTTCCTGTCTTATGTTTAAGTCCTTTATCCATTTTGATTTTATTTTTGTGTATGGTGTAATGTGGTGGTCTAGTTTCATTTTTTTGCATGTATCTGTCCAATTTTCCCAACACCATTTATTGAAGAGACTGTCTTGATTTCATTGTATGTTCATGCTTCCTTTGTCGAATATTAATTGGGCATAGTGGTTTGGGTCGATTTCTAGGTTCTCTATTCTATTCCATTGATCTACATGTCTGTTCTCGTGCCAGTACCAGGCTGTTTTGAGGACAATGGCTTTGTAATACAGCTTGATATCTGGTATTGAGATCCCACCTACTTTGTTCTTCTTTCTCAGGAATGCTGCAGCTATTCGGGGTCTTTTTTTATTCCAGATGAAATTTTGGAGAGTTCTTTCTAGGTCTGTGAAATATGCTGTTGGTATTTTAATGGGGATTGCATTGAATCTATAGATTGCTTTGGGTAGTATGGACATTTTGATGATGTTGATTCTACCAATCCATGAATACGGTATGTTCTTCCATCTGTTTATATCTTCCTCTATCTATTTTTTCAGTGTCCTGTAGTTTTTTGCATATAGATCTTTTACCTCTTTAGTTAAGTTTATTCCTAGTTATCTAGGATTTTTTTTTGGTATGATGGTAAATGGGATTGCTTTTTTAGTTTCTCTTTCCGTAAGTTCACTATTGGCATATAGAAATGCCATAGATTTCTTGGTGTTAATTTTGTATCCTGCTACCTTGCCTAATTCATTTATTAAGTCTAATAATTTTTTGATGGAGTCTTTAGGGTTTTCTATGTACAGTATCATGTCGTCTGTGAATGAGGACAGTTTTACTTCTTCTTTTCCAATTTGGATGCCTTTTATTTCTTCTTCTTGTCTGATAGCAATGGCTAGTACTTCCAGTACTATGTCGAATAGGAGTGGTGAGAGAGGGCATCCCTGTCTTGTTCCTGTTCTTAGGGGAAACGGTTTTAGTTTTTATCCATTGAGTGTGATGCTGGCTGTGGGTTTATCATATATGGCTTTTGTTATGTTGAGGTATGATCCTTCTATTCCCACCTTGTTGAGAGTTTTTATTAAGAAAGGGTGTTGGATTTTGTCAAATGCTTTTTCTGCATCAATTGATATGACTATGTCATTTTCCTCCCTCAATTTGTTTATGTGATGTATCACGTTTATTGATGTGCAGGTATTGTACCATCCTTGCATCCCTGTGATAAATCCTACTTGGTCATGGTGTATGATCTTTCTGTTGTACTGCTGGATCTGATTTGCTAGAATTTTGTTGAGGATTGTGGCATCTATGTTCATGAGGGATATTGGCCTGTAATTCTTTTCACTGTGTTGTCTTTATCTGGTTTTGGTATTAGGGTGATGCTGGCTTCATAGAACGAGCTTGGAAGTGTTCCTTCCTCTTGAATTTTTTGGAATAGCCTGAGGAGGATAGGTTTTAGTTTTTCCTTGAATGTTTGGTATAACTCTCCTGTGAAACGATCTGGGCCTGGGTTTTTGTTTGCTGGAAGCTTTTTGATGACTGCTTCAATTTCTTCCATATTTATTGGCCTATTGAGACTTTTAGAATCTTCCTGATTGTGTTTTGGAAGGTTGTATTTTTCTAGGAATATGTCCATTTCCTCTAGGTTGTCTAGTTTGTTGGAATAGAGTTGTTCATAATATTTTTAAACAATCCTTTGTATTTCTGTGGGGTCTGTTGTTATTTCACCACTATCATTTCTGATTTTATGTATTTGAGTCCTCTCTCTTTGCTTCTTGGTGAGCCTGACTAGTGGTTCATTAATCTTGTTTATCCTTTCAAAGAACCAGCTCATGGTTTCATTGATCTTTTGTATTGTTTATTTTTTTGGTCTCTATGTCATTTATTTCTGCTCTAATCTTTATTATCTCCTTCCTTCTGCTCACTCTGGGCTTTTCTTGTTGCTCTCTTACTAATTCTTTGAGTTGTAACATTAGATGATTTACTACTATTTTTTCTTGTTTTTTGAGGTAGGCCTGTAGAGCTATAAACTTCCCTCTCAGGACTGCTTTCATTGTGTCTCCTAGGTTTTGGATTGGTGTGTTTTTATTGTCATTAGTTTCCAGAAGGTTTTTAATTTCTTCTTTGATCTCATTGGTAACCCAATCAATATTTAATAACATGCTATTCAGCTTCCAAGTGTTTGAGTGTTTTGGATTGTTTTTATTGTAGATTATTTCTAATATTATGCCATTGTGGTCTGAAAAGACACTTTGTATGATTTCAATCTTCTTGAATTTGGGGAGACTTTGCTTGTGACCCAGTATGTGGTCTATTTTTGAAAATGTCCCATGTGCACTTGAGAAGAATGTATATTCTGCAGCTTTGGGTTGAAATGTTTGGAAGATGTCAATTAAGTCCATCTGATCTAGTGAGTCATTTAGGATTGTTGTTTCTTTGCTGATTTTTTGTTTAGAGGATTTATCCAGTGACGTCAGTGGTGTATTAAAGTCCTCTACTATGATTGTATTGTTGTCTATCTCTCTCTTGATATCTTCCAGGAGATTTTTTATGTATTTGGGTGCTCCTGCATTGGGTGTATATATGTTTACCAGGGTTATATCCTCTTATTGTATGGATGCCTTTAGTATTATGAAGTGGCCTTCCTTGTCTCTTGTTATGGCCTTCACTTTGAGGTCTATTTTGTCAGATATAGTATTGCTACCCCAGCTTCTTTTTCATTTCCATTTGCCTGAAAGATATTTTTCCATCCCTTCACTTTCAGTCTGTGTGAGTCCCTTGTTCTGAGATGGGTCTCTTGTAGACAGCATATATATGGGTCATGTCTTTTTATCCATTCAGCCACTCGATGTCTTTTGATTAGAGGATTTAGTCTGTTTACATTTAAAGTTAATATTTAAAGATACTTGTTTTAGCCATTTTTTTATTTTTTGATGCTGTGTTCCTTCTTACCTTTTTGTTTCTTCTTTTTACAGCATTCCCTTTAGCATTTCTTGCATTGCTGGTTTGGTAGTGATAAACTCTCTTAGCCATTTTTTGTCTGTGAAGCTCCTGATTTCCCTTCAGTTTTGATTGGTAGTCTTGTTGGATAGAGAATTCTTGGATTGAGTCCCTTGCTTTGCATCACTTTATATATCTCCTTTCATTCCCTTCTAGCTTGATGTGTTTCTGTTGAGAAATCATTTGATAATGTGATGGGGGATCCTTTGTAGGTAGCTCTCTGTCTCTCTCTTGCAGCCTTTAAGATTCTCTCTTTGTTGATAACATTTGCCATTGTAATTATGGCATGTCTTGGTGTGGGTCTTTTGGGATTCATCTTGCTTGGGACTCTTTGTACTTGAGTAACTTTTTTCTTCCCCATATCAGGGAAGTTTTCTGTCATTATTTCTTCAAATAAATTTTCTAATCCTTGCTGCTCTTGTCCTTCTGGCAGCCCTATTATACATATGCTATTTCATTTTGCATTGTCCCAAAACTCCCTTAGGCTCTCCTCCTGCTTTTTAATTTTTTTTTCTCTTGTTGCTATTCAGATTGGGCTTGTTTCTGCCTGATCTTCCAACTCGCTGATTTGGTCCTCTGCTTCTTCTAGTCTACTGTTGAAGCCTTCCATGGTGTTTTTGATTGTAGCTATATCATATTTCATTTCTTCCTGATTTTTGCATAGGTTGTTGATTTTCTCATCCATCCAGTGTATGAACTGTATGTCCATTACTTTGAATTCTTTTTCTGTCATGTTTCATGCTTCCATTTCATTTATTTCCTTACTTGGTGGTTCCTCCTTTTCTTTCCTCTGGGGATTGCTTCATTGTCTCTCCATTCTGACTATCACCAGAAGGTTCAGATGTTGAGTTGTGGGGGCCTGGACCATGTGCAGTGGGAGTTTTGCACCCCCCAAGTGTCCCTGAAAAGCTCTGATACTAAGACGTGCAGTTTCTGTGGGTTGGTGGGAGCCACGCTTGCTTTGGGTTAGAGTCACAGGCGCTTAGTCTGGCCTCATGTGTGCACCTAGAAACAGGGACCCTGCCTGCGCCACGTTGAAACAGAGAAACCACTGGTGTGTGCCAAAAATCAAAGTCCCCTATTGCATGTCAGGAGTCAGAGGCTCCCTGTGTCCATGCCAAGAATCGAGTATCAGAGTCTCTGTTTCTTGGTGCTGCCTCACACTGAGAATCAGGTCCCTGTGTGCACATGCACCAAGAATTGGAGTCACTGGCTCTTAGTGTGAATGTAGTGGGAATCAGGGATCTCAGGCGCAAGTAATGAGGAACGGAGTCTAGACACTGGTGGTCAATGCTGCCTCTTGTGTGGATATTCAGGGTCCCTCATTTGCCTGGGAGACCGAGTTGCTCAGTTGCATTGTGTTGGCAGGAGGTCCACTTCTGCCCTGCAATAAACAGCCTTCTGTGTGCACTTGCCCTGAATCAAAGTCAGGTGGCACTGCCACTTAGTGTGGGTGTGGGGTCTGGTCACACAGGTGTGCACTGTGGAAACAAATTCCCTGTGTGCATGTACCCAGGCTCAAATTCAGTGCTGTCTTCCTGTGTGGGCACAGTGTCTGGTCGTGGGGAACAAACTTCCCGAGACCATACATACAGATTCAAATTCACCGCAGCCTCTATGCTAAGGTGCAGGGTCTGGTCATGGGAAACAAACTCCCCAGGTTTGCACCCCCAGGCTCAAATTCAGCACTGTCTCCCTGCGTGGGCGTAGGATCAGGTCGCAGAAAACAATCTCTCCAAGGTTGTGCACCTATGCTCAAATTCAGGACTGCCTTCCTGCCTGGCTGTGGAGAAGAGTTGCGGGAAACAAATTCCCTGAGTTCACAAGTCCAGGCTCAAGTTCAGCGCTGTCTCCCTGCCCTGCCTAGGCGCGGGATCTGGTCGCAGAAAACTGCCTCCCTAGGGATGAGTGGCTAGGCTCGAATTCCTCTCAGTCTCCCTGCCTGGGCGAGGAGACTCGTCGTGGGAAACAAACTTCCCGTGTCTGACACCAATGCTCAAAGTTAGGCAGAGTCACCACTGCTTTGTGTGTGCAGAAAGCCTTATTGTGCAGCTGGGCTCTGGTAGTTTCTATGTCACTGCCACGGGGGTGGTGGGGGAAGGGGTTGGCTCTGTGACTCACAGAAATTTGCAGCTGGGTGCCTGGAGTCTTGGTGTTCCTGGGTCTGCAGCTGTGGTGACGGTCTTCTACCAGAGTGGCTGTAGGGTCCTGGTTTGCTTCCGAGACCAGACTGGGTGGTGGCGAGGCTAGGATCCTAGTCTCAAGCAGTTCTGTTCTTCAAGATGGCGTGGTTTCTGTGCCGCCGGTGTCATCCCCGGAGTGTTTGCAGTGGCCGTGGGGTTTTGCCGTCTAAGACTGCCCGGATTGGCAACCCCCTGGAAGAACTGCAGGGTCTAACTGTCCCTATTTCACTCACACACACACCCACACACATCCACACACACCTCTATAGCTCTCTCACTCTCTCACACACTCTCTCTCTCTACCTTCCTGCCGGTTGCCATCTTGCCTCCCCCCATGAATATCTTTTTATATCTTATATCAACTTGTTTTTTAGGCTACAATTTTGGAAACAAATTTTCTGGGTTAAATTATATTCACTTAATTTATTTTTTTATGATCAGGTATGACAAATATATATACAGGAAAGTATACAAAATCTGAGTGTATAGCTTAGCAAATCACCATAAACATTCTTATAATCACCACCCAGATCAGAAAACAGAACAGTGCCAGCCCCTGGAGGCCTTCCTCTTGTGTCCCTCTCAACCATTAACTCTGCCCACCACCTGGGCTTTTAACCCCATACTTTAGATCTACCTGTTTTTGAATTTTATATGAATGGATTCATAGCATATATATTCTTTTGGCTTTGTTTTTTCCAGTCAATATTGTGTGAGATTCAATTTTATTGTTCAACAGAGAAATAGTATACTCAGTTTCAGTGTATATTATTTCTTCTTTTTTATATATTTTTATTGATTTCAGAGAGGAAGGGAGAAGGAGAGAGAGATTGAAACATCAATGATGAGAATCATTGATCGCCTGCCTCCTTCATGCCCCCTACTAGGGATTGAGCCTGCAACCCCAGGCATGTGCTCTTGGCTGGAATCGAACCCGGGACCCTTCAGTTCATAGGCCAATGCTCTATCCACAGAGACAAATCGGTGAGGGCAATGTACTAGTATATGATTTCTTTATATAAGTATATAATTGACTATTTTATTGTTGGACAATTTGGGTCATTACCATTTGGACTTTAAGGAATAACATTGCTATTATCATATGTGCCTTCCTGGTGTGATGTGGGTACATTTATGTTGGGTACATATATGTCCAGTACTGACTTGTTGGATTATAAAGTATGTATATCTTCATCTTTAGTAGATAGTGTCAAACTCTTCCAAGATGATTGATTGCATTAATTGACACTCCCACCTGCAGTACATGAGAGTTTCTATTTGCTCCATATTCTCATTTACACCTGGCATTTAACAAAATTAGGTATTCTGATGGCCACATTGGTATTCATTGTGGTTTTACTTTGTATTTCTCCAATAACAATGAAGTTGAAGTTGAACACTACTTCATATATTTATTTGAGCCATCTGGATATTCTGTGTTCAGATGTGCTTGTTCAAATCTCTTGCTCATTTTGCTGATGATTATCTGACTTTTCAAAAAATTGATTTGTAGGCATTCCTTTTATATTCTGGGTAAAGCACTTCGTTGAAAATGTGTGGCCAATATATTTCCCCACACATTAGTTTGCTTTTACACTCTTTCATACTGTTTTTTTTTTTAATGAATATACTTAATTCAAAGATAGTCACATATATCATATCCATCTTTCCTCCTTACTATTTCTGATTTTTGGTGTATTCTGTTTAAGAAAACTTTTTCTGACTTGGTGGACAATAATCTCCTATACTGTATTCTCCTAAAAAATATTTTTCTGTTGTTGTTTGTCTTTTACATTTGGGCTTACAATTTACCTGGATTTGGGCTTTGTGCAGAATGAGGTAGCATTCAAAATTTTATTGTTTTCCATGTGGACATTCTATTGTCCCAGGACCCTTTATTTTATTATTATTATTTAAAATTGGTCTTTATTGTTGAATGTATTACAGATGTCTGCTTTTGTTTTTCCCCATTGACCTCCCCCCCCCCCCACACCTGCCCCTCCCAAGCCTTTGCCATATTATTGTTTGTGTACATGGGCTAGGCATATAAATTCCCCCGGTTAATCTCTTCTCACACTCCCCACCCCCACCTTCCCTCTGAAATTCATCAGGACCCTTTATTTAAAAAAAATGGTTTTTTAATTGATTTTTAGAGAGAGAGGAAGGAGAGGGAGACAGAGAGAGAACTGATTTGAGAGATTGATCTGCCACCTCCCACATACCTCCTACTGGGAATCGAATCAACAACCCCCAATGCCAGGGAGAACACTCAGTCACCTGAGCTACACCAGCCAGGCTGTCCCAGGACCCTTTATTGACAATATTGTCTTTCCCCCCATTGCTCTGTGGTGCCACCTCTATTTTAAATTAGTGTCCATATATATGTATGTGTATCTGTTTCTGGGTTTTCTATTCAGTTCCATTGATCTGTTTGACTATAAACCACATTCTCTAGAGGATATTAATTAAAAAAAATTTTTTTTTTGGTCACATATTTAAGGAAAGCATTTATTTGCTATCTTTAAAAAAAAGGTAATGAGGCTACTTTTCTTAGAGAAAGTCAGACTGATTCTAAGAAGTTTCCTAGTTGTCCCAGCTATAAGTAAAATTGCAGAAACAGAGTCAGTCACTGACAAGTCGTATTTTCTTTCTCTATATTCCTTTTCCATTCCTTGTCCTTTCAAACATTTCTCTTGTTTCTGGGGATCTCCCATCTGTCTATCCTATTACATTCATTCCTCTCAACTAGATGTCAGAAAACTGTGTAGAGACAAACAAAAACATAATTATAACAACCCTTTCCAGGGACATTTGCATTTTAAAATAGTCTCTATAGAACAAAATGCCTCCCAAACCAAAAGGAATGGATCTTTCATGGCAGAATGTTGGAAGTATAAGGAAGTCACAGATGGTTGATTTCTCCATCTGTAATTTTGTGAAGTAGGACTGCGTGATATCTAGTTTTAGAGTCCAGAGAGGTGTCATCATTTGCTCAAAATCACCTAGTTAATGTGTGTGAAACAATAATCAGGATTGGAAAAAATATTTTTTTATTTTTTGGAGGAGTCTTCTTAGTGACCTTAAAATTTTCAAATGAGTTTATTGAGTTTCCTCCAAAGATTAGCACTTTTTAAAATTATTATGGAATGCAAGATTAGACTGCAGTCTTTCATTTAAAACTCTTTTAGGGAAAAGGGAAAATACAGGCCTTAAGGTAGGCCTTCCTTCAGTAAAACAATACTTGTCCCCATCTGGCACCTTTAATGAAATGTTATCTTACCTCCTTCCCACCTGCCAGTTGTGGCCCTGAGGCAATATGTCAGCTGCCTGGGTCATTTTCTATAGAGGAATCTTTCTTATGAAGACTATGTGTTATTTTAGAGATACAGTTCCTAGAAACTGGAAAGACCCCAGTTCCTTGACTCTGCACTTTGCTCTCCTGCCTCTCCCTCACCCCTGTCACCCAAAGGCCCTGGCCCTTGGGAAGTTATTTCCAAGTCACAGTCCCTTCTCAGCACAGTACCTTCAAGTACCAATACTCAGTTACTTGCAGACTTGGGTTTCCCTCAGGTCATATGGATTTTTTTTATGAGGTAAAATTTATAACATATCATTAACAATTTTAAAAAATCCTCACTCAAGGTTTTATTGATTTTAGAGAGAGAGGAAGGGGGAGAGAGAGTGAGAGAAACATCAGTCTGTTGCTTCCCATATGAGCCCTGAATGGGGATGAAACCCACAACCTAGGTATGTGCCCTGACTGGCAATGGAACCCGCAATCCTTTGGTATATGAGATGTTGTTGTACAACCATGACCTCTATCTAATTCCAAAACACTTTTTATCACCTCAAAAGAAAACCCCATACCTATTAAACAGTCATTCTTCATCCTTCCTCCCTCCAGCCTTGGGCAACCACTAATCTGCTTTCTGTCTCCATGGGTTATCTATTCTGAATATCCTATATGATAAAACCCTAATATGCAAATCAACCAAACAGCAGAACTACGGGTCCTATGATGCGCACTGACCACCAGCTCAACGCAGGAGCTGCCCCCTGGTGGTCAGTGCACTCCCACAGGGGAGTGCTGCTCAGCCAGAAGCTGGGCTCATGGCTGGCAAGCGCAGTGGTGGTGGTGGGAGCCTCTCCCGCCTCTGCAGCAGTGCTAAGGACCCCTCGGCAGATATCCCCCAAGGGGTCCTGGACAATGAGAGGGCACAGGCCAGGCTGAGGGTCCCCCCCCACCCCAGTGCACAAATGTCATGCATCAGGCGTCTAGTTTCATATAAATGGAATCATATAATATGGAATAACTTTTTGTTTCTGTATCTTTTACTTAACATAATGTTTTTGAGGTTCATTCACATTGTAGCATATATCAGTACTTCATTTTTGTGTTTATATAATACACACACACACACACACACACACACACACACACACTACATTTTATTTATCCATTCAGCGCTGATGGACATTTGAGCTGTTTCTACCTTTTGGCTATAATAAATAGTGGTAATATGACTATTAGTGTACTAGTATTTGTTTGAGTGCTTGTTTTCAATTCTTTTGGATCATATGGTATTTCTGTGTTTAGCTTTTTGAAGAACTGCAAACCTACTTTCCACAGTGTTAGCATCATTTCACATTTCCACCAGCAGTGTAAGAGAGTTCCAATGTCCACAATATGAAAATAAAAGCACAGAAATTTGATGCCCCTGTCACACTGAGGTGCCTCCCCATGTTGGCTGTCATCTCCTTGACCACCCAGATCTAGGATATATGCCTGTCTGCCCCACCTGTTTCTCCTGGGCCAGGCATTTTTCAGCTTTTGTCTTCCATATTGGTCCCACTGTGGGATGCTAAACAGTCCTGCCTCATGGCCTCCAGTAGCCCAGAGGCCAGGGATAGTGACTCACTATTTTCAGTGTGTATTCATTAACCACAAACTTGTTCTTAAGGGCAAAATGGAGTCACTAAATGTGAACTTCAGCTTTCTGTTTGAATAAGTAAGTGAATAGACTTGAGACAATATATCTTAAGTACATAGGGAGGCTGTGCTGTTTCCTATGTAAATAAATGTTCTGGCAGGAGGACTAGCCTGTGTGCCTCACTTCCATTGGTGCCTTTACTTCCCAAAGGTTTGCAGCTGTTCTTAGATGTGAGCTAAATGCATCTCCACAGTGCTGCCTGCCAAGCCTTCCTCATCTGCATAGAAATATCCATTCAAATTGAGAATCTGACACCTTTTCTCTTTGCTTCCTATCCCTGACCGTATCAAAGAAGACAGAGAGTGACAAACAGAAGATTGGGATGAAGTGAACTGGGATAAAGTGACTCTGGGTTTTAGATTGACTAAGGAAGTCTTTTTCATTTCTCTGTCCAGAGGATTAATGAAGGTGACATTTTCTTTCTTTAGAACTGGGAAAACTATGTTAATGGCTACATTGGTTTCAAAATTGGAACCTTTTCTGGTGCCAGGGTAACTGAATAAGAATGACCTAGGAGCCTGGTTAAAACTATGGATTCCAGGGGTTTACCCTCTGAAGTTTGGATTGGGACCTAGGCTGCCACAACCTTTTGTGGTGGGGGTTCAGGATGCACAAATGAAAATGCTATACTAATATAAGAAATATGAATTTAGAAGGCAATGGGGGCCAGGGGTGTCTCTTTCATGAAGAGCACACACCAACTTCTGGCAGGTCTGCTTTTTATTTACTTGAATACACATTTTCCCTTTAGAAATGCATACAGGCATATCAAAGGTAAAGTTTGGTAAACAGTAAAAGGATTATCAGGTTAGGAATTTGCCTTAAGCCATTGAGCCCACAGCAGGGCAATATTATTCTGATTTTCAGCCCTGCTGAATATCAAAGTCCATTGGCCTTCCAATGGGTCTTTGCATTAATATGCTAACTACTGTTGGTATTAGCGTCCTGCACTAGGCATCTGTATTTTCAAAAAAATCTTTGTGCTGTAACTCTAATGCACAGCCAAGTTTGGGAATCTCTGAGTTCTATTGTTCACCTCCTGAATCTACACCATTTACTTACTAATACTATTCTTTGTGTATGTCTTTTCCTATGTACTTGTAAGACTGAGGACAGTGGCTATTATTTACTTTTATAACCTCAGTAGCATCCAATAGTTATTAAAAAGTTATTCAGTTTAACCAGAACATTGTGTATATTTACTCAGCTCATATGAAGGAGCTGGGATGTCAGCTTCTACACTGATGAGCTTCATGGGTGACTTGCTCACTTGTTTTTACTTTCACGATAGGACTTCTTCCTCTTACTTTCCCCTCTTACCTCTTTCCCTTTGCTGCTCCATTTCTTGCTGTAAAGAAATGCATGGCGTGCTCTTTGAACTTAAATTCCTTAAGTTCAAGGCCCACGAGAAACTCCTCATGGAGTGATTGGCTGGTTAGTTATCTCAGCCAAGGAGGATTAGAAAACTCACATCTCTGGACTCTCAGGCCTCAGTCCTTTTAACTAAGCCAACAATCTCATCTCTCTTCTACCCTATGAAAAAGAAAAAGTTTTCTTTTGTCTCCTACTCAGGCACACAGCCATTCTGTGGCACCCTCTCTTCCCAGGGAGATGGTCTGTTCCAGTCTTTGGGGTTTTACATCACGGAAAGACTGAAGTTGCAGAGATAAAGACAATCAAACAAATGCTATGGAGGCTTTCTCTAAGTTTCTAGTAAATGAATTTACATGCAGCAGCTAGGGAACAAACTTAAACAGTAATTGACCCCGCTGACCACTTCTGATTATTCAAAGTGCAGTAATCTCGAGGGGCCTCATTCATCTCTTTGCAGGAGTCTTAGCTGCCTGCAGAATAAATACAGGAAATTCAAGTTAAGACTTAAAAAGATTTGTCATTGGCTGGTAGGTACCACTGGCTTAGTAAAACCCAACACATTTATAATTAGTATAAGTCAGCTACAAGTAACCTCTCGTTAAAATGCAAATTATTAAAACAGCTATTACCAAATAAGAAAAGTTTTAAAAATATTACGGATTCCAGGGACAGAAGTGTGTGGTGAACTTGAAAAGCTGGATGCCAATTATGTGCTTCACTGAATTAAAATGAATTGGTGTTATTAATACAGACTCCAGTGATCTACTCTGCCAGCCCAACCTTTTACCACCTCACATTTCATTAGAAAATGAACTCTTCAATTAAGATCTGTCTTCCCACACTTACCAAATTGAGTTTTCTAGACTTATGATTCTGTCACAGAAGCTTAAGGTACACGGTGGGGGCTGGGGTGAGAGCAGGGTGGTAGGTCATGCCCTATTTGCCATGGCAGCTTGCCAGTCTCTAATATAACATTTTATCTGTGTTCTGAGTAATATGGCCCCTTGTCTAGGGTCCCTGACTTTGAGTGATTTATTCAGTAAAATGGTGCAATTTAAAGAAAAGTGAATGAAGATGTTTACACTTGATGGCAGCTCTCTAAAATAATATTTGTAGTAGAAAATTGCAATGAACCGGTCATTGACTATTTTGTTAAGAAGAGAAGGAATAGATAGGAACAAAAATGTTTAAAGACATATTATTATTCTCAACTTTGTCCTAGGAAGAGCTTTTCCATGTAAATAAGAAAATATTCAACCTGAAATTCTTCCTGGAAACTAGATTGATTTGCAAGTGTTTGACATATTATTTTATAAGTAAATGGAGATGTAATTTAAGGCATGAGTCAGCATTTCTCAAGAAAAGAGTCTGTAATACATTTATTCTGATTAAGTGGTCTCTTCAAAGTGGCGTAATTATCTTGGAGGCCCTTTTCCACCTCACCTTCCTCTTTTATTTATTTATTTAATTTATTTTTTTAAAATAAGTCTTTATTGTTCAGATTATTACAGGTGTTCCTCTTTTGTTTTCCCCCATAGCTCCCCTCCACCTGATTCCCCACCCCACCCCATGCCCTTACCCCCCACCACTGTCTTCATCCATAGGAGTAAGATTTTTGTCCAATCTCTTCCCGCACCCCTCACACCTGCTTCCCCTGAGAATCGTCAGTCCACTCCCTTTCTATGTCCCTGATTCTATTATATTCACCAGTCCATTCTGTTCTTCAGATTTTTTATTCACTTGATTTTTAGATTCACTTGTTGGTAGGTATGTATTTGATGTCCTTTTGTTGTTCATAATTTTTACCTTTACCTTTTTCTTCTTCCTCTTCTTAAAGGATACCTTTCAGCATTTCATGTAATCCTGGTTTGGTGGTGATGAACTCCTTTAGCTTTTTCTTGTCTGTGAAGCTCTTTATCTGATCTTCAACTCTGAATGATAGCTTTGCTGGGTAGAGTAATCTTGGTTGTAGGTTCTTGCTGTTCATCACTTTGAATATTTCTTGCCACTCCCTTCTGGCCTGCATAGTTTCTGTTGAGAAATCAGCTGACAGTCGTATGGGTATTCCCTTGTAGGTAATTCTCTTGCTGCTTTTAATATTCTCTCTTTGTCTTTTGCCCTTGGCATTTTAATTATGATGTGTCTTGGTGTGGTCCTCTTTGGATTCCTCTTGTATGGGGTTCTGTGCGCTTCCTGAACTTGTAAGTCTATTTCTTTCACCAGGTAGGGAAAGTTTTCTGTCATTATTTCTTCTAATAGGTTTTCAATATTTTGCTCTCTCCCTTCTTCTGGCACCCCAAAAATTCGGGTGTTGGTTCGCTTAAAGTTGTCCCAGAGGCTCCTTACACTATCTTCATATTTTTGGATTCTTTTTTCTTTTTGTTTTTTCTGGTTGGATGTTTATTGTTTCCACATATTTCAGATCTTTGGTTTGATTCTTGGGGTACGTTGATCTACAGTTGAGTTTCTGTATATTCTTTATTTCAGACAGTGCTTCATTTCTGACTGATCCTTTTCCATTTTTTTGGCATTCTCATTAAGGTCCTTGAAGGTCTCACTAAGCTCCTCAGAAGTGTCATCAAGTTTCTCAGCGGTTTTAAGAAGATTCTTGAGTAACCTTATAAATGTGGTTCTGAACTCATCCAGTAGTTTGCTTTCCTCCGTTTCTTTCATTCGTGACATGTTTCTTTGTCTCCACATTTTGGCTGCTTCCCTGTATTGCTGGGGTAGCTTTGTGTGGTAGGTGACCTATAGGGGGCAGTAACTCAGCCTCCTCAATCACTTGAGGTGGATGCTCTTGGTACACCCCTTTGTGGGCTGAGTGCAAAGTCTTGGTGTAGTTAAGCCTTAATTGCTGTTGGTACACTGGGAGGAATTGACCTCCAGGCCAATTAGCTGTGAGCACTCGCTGTGTCTATAATGGAAGAACTGCTGCGCTGAAGACACGCTTATGGGGCAGGACTTGTTTCAGTGGGGCTTTGGTGCTCACTGAGTCTGCCTCTTGAATGTGTCACTTATGGATGTGAGGAGTTGAAATCTGGTGTCTCACACTGACCACTAGGTACACCGGCTTCTGGATCTCCAATGGGGTGCAGGTCAGCTACTGTCTGAGGCCAGTCAGCAGGAGCTACAGTGAGAGCTACAGTTTTCTCCTCTTTGCTTGGGGTTTGGAGGTTTTGGAGCTGTCTGACCCGGGCTGCAAGTTTGCTAGGTTAAGCTGCAATAGGGCAGGCCTTTCTTATGCTAAATCCGCTGCTTGGAGCTTGGGTGGGGTTGTGCACAGCGGGACTTCAGGGTGTCACTAGTCTAGGGCGTGGCAAACAGCAATGGCTGCTAGTTATCCAGCTCTGTGTCCCCGATGGCGTCCCCGAGTCCCGTGCCCCAGAGCAGTAAACAATTATTTCTGTGTGTAGCTCTGCAAGCAAGCCACCCTCACTGGCAGACAGTCCAGCTTCTCCCCGTAGGAGTTTGGGTCTCCCGTGTCTCCCCAGAGACTGGATTTCAGAGTAATCGGGGGCTTGTCTCCCTTCGGGTTGAATAAAGCAATGCCTGCCGCCAGCCCGGATCACGCGCCTCCGTACCTCAGCTTTTCAACGCTCGTGCACGTCTCAATGCTCTTTTCTCTTGCCTTCTAGTTGTAGAACTTCCACTCAGCCAGCTTTCCCATGGTTCTGGGTGATAGACGTTTTGTCTTTTAGTTGTAGTTTTGAAATTGTTGTGCGAGGCAGCAGTTTAGGTGTTTACCTATGCCGCCATCTTGGATTCATTCACCTTACTCTTTCTTTAACTTTAATTCACCTGTCTTGCCAGGTGACTCAGCGTTATGAAGAAGTGCAATGGCGGAGCTGGTTGTTTTGACCAGTTTATGGATCCATCTCCCTCTCCCTGGCCAGTATCAGCTGGATACACTTTCCATTTTGTTTGGGAGTGGGGGGAAGCTGGGGTGGTATGGATTTATTTGTACCTCTCCTTTTTTCATTATGTGTCCTTTTCATGTCACTACCAGTTTTTCAGTAAGATCTCTGTTTCTACTAAGTAGTAGCTGGTGTGGTTCCTGATACTAGTAAGTCCCTTCTCTTGTTCACTGATGTTTGCCTGGTGCTGTGAGCAGTGCAGTGACTGCATAACTACCCTAGCTGCCATCTTACCTGACAGTGCCCTGCACAGAGCCTCCACCTGCTCCCCAGCTGTCATCCCCAGTGCAGTCCACACCCCTCTGCACTTCTGGGCTGTTATCTGCACTCAGCTTCTTTTCCTCCTCTTCTCTGTCTAACCAAATCCTACCCATCCTACTACACTTGAGATCCAGGTCTTCCCTGGTGATTTCCCCTGGTCTACAAAGGCCTGGTCTTTGTAGTCTGACTGGATCGCACCATCATGTGCTATCCCTGGGTCTTGCTTAGTTCTTTCAAGGTTTCATGAGAGATATTTGTCCTCATGGAGTTTGGGCCTAGGTGAGCAGCCTAGGTCCCTTGCCTGAAACTTATCTGGCAGGTCTGCTTCTTCCAGAGCCCTTCTCAGCACAGGAGCCACATGAGATGTTTAGCAGATGCCCACTGCTGATTGACAGCCCTCTCTCCTCTCCACTGTAGTGAGTGATGCCTATTTAACCTTGAACCCTATATGTGTTTGGTCATGACTGCAGGTCAGGTCAAAACATGGGAAGAATTTCCTCCCTCCTATTTCCTAAGCTGTTTGTTATCTTTCTGGATAGTTCAGCAGTGTCTACAGAGGGGCTGTGTTCTTAACGTTGCCTTTTCCTGGTGTTCTGTGTTCTAGCCTCAGCCCAGTTGCCTCTCTGCCTCTGGTTGTCTTTCCTTTCTCTCTTTCTTCCCAACCATAATATATCATCAATTTTTCTTAAAGGTACATTTTTTTTTTTTAGTTTGATCTATAACCCTCTTATACATTATAACAGTCACTCTCTATTAAAACATTATTTTATAATTTGTACTTTTCACTGTCAGACTGACCTTCCCTGCATTTAGTTCAAATTACTGAGCTGTTAATGTATTGAGTTACTCTTTCACCCTTAAATTTCAAACATGCTTAGTCTGTCAAATCTTATTTAGGAGGGTTAATAGAAGAATATGACTATATGTAGAATGTTGACACCCAGCAGGCTCCTTGAAATAGATGACCTTGGATATGGGCGTTGAGATAATTAGCAAATGAGAATTGACAGGAACCAACTGCTTTCAAGATAGCACAGGGTCACAATCAAATGAAGGACAACAGAAATTGAATAGAAAAGCCGATCAAAGCTTACCAAGGGACCTAGATTTTTAAGGAAAGTCATTGGGGTACCTGTTATTTACTTAATAGTAATTCCACAATGTGTATTGAGCAACTACTATATACCTGCACTGTTTTAGGCATTGGTAATACTATAGAGAAGTGAGAGAGGGTCACTGACCCACTCACAGTCAGCAGGGGTGGGTGACAGGGCAGAGGCAACAGTAGAACACATACGAATATACTGTTTTGGAGAGAAATGGTGGTGAATTTAGTTTTGGATTCATTGTGTTTCGGATACCTATAGTATATCTAAGTGGGACTGCCATTAGGGGTTGATTTCCCCATTATAGAGATGTTCAAGCTGTGTTGCATGGATAGCTATTGGTGATCTTGCAGAAGGGATGGCCCTTTGGACTAGATGAGCTCACAGATCATATGTATGATGCTGTGTTTATTTGCATAATTCCTCTGTGTGATACCTTCCTCTAAATAATGCTCATGGAAGGGAATGGTGAATTCTGTGCGCATCTGAACCTTTGGCCAAAAACAGAAATCACAAAGGGGATGTCTCCTTTCTGTAACCAAGGTTAGGAAGGTAAATAAAATGATCCATGGCTTACTTCCTGCCATTCAAGACCACTTTGTAGATTGTCATCTGAAATGGCCATCGATCTGGCAGCCCTGTTCTAATTATTTAAAATGAAATATAGGGGGAAATGTTTGTATTTTTTAGGAAAAGAACACACACCACTCTTTAAGAAATTAAAACTATTGAAGGAAAATAGGTTCATCACTTCCATAAATTTAAAACAACTTTTTGCTTTTTTACCACAATACAAACTCATGACAGAAAGTTCAGACACTATACATAGGAAAAATTATACAATAAAAATCCACCATCCTGGCATATCCACTGCTAACACCATCTTGGCTTCCAGACATTTTTTCTGTTAACATGTTGATGTATATTTTATAATACTAAGTGAGTTTATACTAAGTACTAGAGGCCCGGTGCATGAAATTTGTGCGTGGGGGGGTTGTCCCTCAGCCCAGCCTGCACCCTCTCCAATCTGGGACCCCCTAGAGGGATGTCTGACTGCCTAAACGGTCAGTTGGACATCCCTCTCACAATCGAGGACTGCTGGCTCCTAACTGCTCAACTGCCTGCCTTCCTGATTGCCCCTAACTGCTTCTGCCTGCCAGCCTGGTCACCCCCTAACCACTCCCCTGCCAACCTGATTGATGCCTAACTGCTCCCCTGCCAGCCTGTTTGCCCCTAACTGCCCTCCCCTGCAGGCCTGGTCACCCCTAACTGCTCTCCCCTGCAGGCCTGGGTCCCCCCCAACTGCCCTTCCCTGCAGGGCCAGTCATCCCCAACTTCCCTCCTCTGCCGGCCTGGTAACCCCTAAGTGTCCTCCCCTGCAGGCTTGATTGCCCTCCAACTGCCCTCCCTTGCAGGCCTGGTCCCTCCCAGCTGCCCTCCCCTGCTGGCCTGATCACCCACAACTGCCCTCCCTTGCAGGCCTGGTTCCTCCCAACTGTCCTCCCCTGCTGGCCATCTTGTGGTGGCCATCTTGTGTCCACATGGGGGCAGGATCTTTGACCACATGGGGGCAGCCATCTTGTGTGTTGGAATGATGGTCAATCTGCATATTACTCTTTTATTAGATAGGATAGAGTCCTGGTGCATGGGTGGGGGCCAGCTGGTTTGCCCTGAAGAGTGTCCCAGATCAGGGTGGGGGTTCCCTTGGGGTGTGGGGTGGCCTGGGCAAGGGACCTGTGGTGGTTTGCAGGCTGGCCACACCCCCCGGCGACCCAAGTGAAGGCCCTGGTATCTGGGATTTATTTATCTTCTACAATTGAAACTTTGTAGCCTGGAGCAGAGCCAAGCCTTCTGCTCACTCTGTGGTGGCAGCCATTTCGGTTGGGATTTATTTATCTTCTATAATTGAAACTTTATAGCCTGGACTGGAGGCCTGGGCCAGCCAGGGTGTACGGAAAGCTTGGCTTCCTCCATCACCGGGGAAACCCAAGCCTCCCTCCTGCTCTCTCCGTGGCTGCAGCCATCTTGGTTGGGTTAATTTGCATACTTGCTCCTGATTGGATGATGGGTGTGGCGTGTGGGTGTAGCGGAGTGATGGTTCATTTGCATATTACTCTTCTATTAGATAGGATACTCTTCTACTAGTATAATCTGCTTTTTTCATTAAATAATTTGTCATTATTCTATGTTTAATCAGTTTAGAGGTACAAAATGAGTTCACATTACTTCAAATATTCAAGTCAAAATAACACGTGGCTCCAATACACAAGAATATCTTTCTTTTTCTCTCTCTCATCTATGTTATCTATCATAATCATCTTCATTATCATTGTCATCATCATCATCATCTCAGAGTTTTAGCTCACTCAGTAAGTTTAAAATACCTAAGGGTAGCCCTGGTCAGTTTGACTCGGTGGTTAGAGCACTGGCCTATGAACTAGGGTTGCAGGTTCGATTCCTGGTCAAGGGTACGTACCTTGGTTGCAGGTTCTATCCCTGACCCCAGTTGGGTGTGAGCTGGAGGCAGCCAATCGATGTGTCTCTTTCACATCGATGTTTCTCTCTTTTTCTTTCCCTCTTCTCCTCATAGTTGGTCTGGGTTTCTAGAGCAAGATCATGCTATCTGTTCTGGAGAATTAGATGCTGTTTGAAAAACAACTCCTGATATGCTTTAGGCCTGGAAGAGCTGGAATGCCTCTCAGCTCTGCTCATGCTCATTCCCAGATATACCAGTTACATGTTACAATAGACGGGTTGGCCCACTTGGTGTTATGTTTTGATAGGTTTGATAAGACCCAACTCATGGTGGGCAAATCCAGATACAGGCTCTTTGGTGTTTCATGGTAAGGCATTTTTTTCTGTGCCAGGATTGGGAATGATGGTTCTATGATCATAAAATCCATTGGTCACAGCCCATTCCACAATAAATAGAGCTGCAGGCCTCATAGAGTGTTGGATAAGCCTATTGAAGGTGCAGAGGAAGTGTCATCTCAGAGCAATCCTTTCACAGAATGAGATAGCATCTTCCAAAACACAGTCTAGACATTGAATGAAATGCCATTATGTGGCATTCTGTCCCTAGTAAAAAGAATACAGGGATCTGGAAACCAGGGGATTAAGGTGGGAATAACCCCATTTACTATCACTCCCAATGACACAATTCAGAAATATGTGTTCTCTGTTTACTAAGGAGGTCTTCTGGGTTTCACACTTGGTTTTCAATTGCTTGTTAATTTCCCTTAGCATCTAGTTTATTTCTGAGGAGCATCAATGCACCTTGACAATAATTTCCTAATTTCATTATTCTTGTAATTATTCTTATCTTCCATATACAGTACTGCACTAATAGGCAGTAAGAGGCAATTTTGTATACTGTCCTTTTTATTAACAAATATATCATGTTAATATTATAATTAGTTTTGTTGATTAGTCTCCCCTGTTTCAGGATTTCTTCAAGGTCAAGTCCACATCATATTCAGTTTTGTATAAATGTTTTTGAATAAATGTATAAGACATTTTGAGGGCAGGTGGGTTTTTGAAGATCTCTTAAATTTTATCTAAGGTGACTGTACTCCAACCTTAGATTACTATCTCTATTATGAGTAGACGTAGCTTAAAATCTATTGTAAAAGTCCTATAACTCATTGATTAAAAGAATTATTCCTTCACTTTTCACAAATAAAATCAGGTGTGGACTGACAATATTATTATTTATTGGACTCTTTTTTTTTTTTATGTCAGAGAGAGGAAGGGAGAGGGAGAGAGATAGAAACATCAAAGATGAGAAAGAAGCATTGAACAACTATTTCCTGCATGCTCCCTACTGGGAATTGAGCCTGCAACCTGGGACCCTTCAGTCTGCAGGCTGAACTGAGGACCCTTCAGTCTTCAGGCTGACACGCTATTCACTGAGCCAAGCCAGCCAGGGCTATTAGACTCTTTAAAATGATGAAAGATAATTTCAACCTGATTGAAAACTGAGGTCTTATATGAAACTAGAGGCCCGGTGCATGAAATTTGTGCACAGGTGCGGTCCCTAGGCCTGTCTGGTGATTGAAGTGTGAGCATCTGGCATGGAAAGGCAGGTCCTAGCTGACCGCTGGGCTCTGGGCAGCACCTGGACCCCTGAGCCCCCGCGTACCACCACTCCCCCCGCCTGAGTCATGGCATCCAAGTCCCCATGCAGAGATGTGGTGAGCACAGTTGGATGGTGTGGGCTGGGGTGCAGCATGGGCTTCTGGGCCATTCAGCAGCACCACATGGAAGCCGGGTGGGCAGCGCATGCTCTCCTGGCCGGCCTTGCAGACTGGCTCCTGTGGGAACCCACAAGGAGCCCGACTGGCCCCTGTGGTCCCAGCGGCTGTGGCCTGGCTCACCCAGAAGAGGCTGCGTGGGTGCAGGGTGGGCTCCTTGTGGGTGCTTTGCACCTGAGCATGGGGGCTGCCCTGGTGCGCGAGCCCTGGTATCCTGGGGAGGGTAGCAGGGGGAGTGAGAGCGAGCTTGGCAGACACCCCACATTCTCACTGCACCTCTATCCCCATCACCTCCGCCCCCAGGTAGCCGGTGAGAGGTTGCAGCCTGTCCCCCGCCTGGGTGCCACCCCCCCCGCCCCCACCAGCCCCCCTCTGCCCCCTGTTCCCTATCCCAGCCCATAGCCTGGCCCCGATCAGGTGATCAGGGCCTGCCACCATCTGAGGGGCGATCGGTTGGGGCCGGGTGGTAGCCCTGCTCCCCCCCGCTCCCCCCACCACTGCTGGTCATTGTCTGCGGGGTGATCGGCAGGGTGATGGAGCCCCTGCTCTCACCCGCCTTGACCTGGTGCTACCTGCTCACCTGCTCCACTATCCTGCCATGGTCCCTCTTTCAAGGCCCATTGGGGCTGGCAGTGCCTCCACTGCTGCCCGCTGCTAGGACTGCATTGCTGATGCCCACCATGTTTCATGCTGTCCGTTGGTGGTCAGTGCATGTCATAGCGAGCGGTTGACCTCCCAGTTGAGCGACCGCCTGAGGGGACAATTTGCATATTAGGCTTTTATTATATAGGATGCTCCAAGAAATAAAAGAGATAATGCTTTGTGATGGGAAGATTAAAATAGATTTTGAGATATTGATGCCTTATAATTTCTCTGGGGTATGACTTTTAAATAATAATAGCAATTGCTAATATTAGAAAAGTGTCTATTGTGTGCCAGGAACTTTAAGTGAATTCACTCATATGTTGTCCTCATAAAAACCCATGAAGGCTCTATTAGTCTCATTTTTTAGACGAGGCACAAAGTGGTAATAGTTTCCCAAAAGGTTGCACCACTAATGTTAAATAGACTTTAAACTCAGTTGCTTTGGCTTCAATGTTGTAACATATCTATTCTATATTTCAAGCAAAAGTACTCAATATTTAAAATACATATTTTATTTTTATTTAAAATATTTAAAGCCTATTAAGAAATATTTATCAACTGACATTGGTTTAAAAAAGTCTATATTGTTTGTGGGATTTTTTTTGCTAACAGCGTAAAATCCATATGGAAAACAAATCCTACACAACATAGAAAAGGTACCTGTGATATTTTGTGCTCCATGTGGTATTAGAACTGTTTAAGCATCCTTTCAGTTGAAGGCATATCCCTTGTGTCATTGGTTTCTTGATTTACAGACTGAAAGTGATGTGCAGCACCCAGGAGGGATGTCAGTCATGTCCCCTTCCTTTCATTAATGTCCAAGCCCGCCCTCATTGCGTTAGGCCTTCTTGTGCCAGCTCTTTAACATAATCACAGTATCACTTGATGCCACGCTGATCTGGGTCCTGCTAACAGGCATTGGGGAATGGTAATTAGGACGTAGTGCATGGCCCTTATGTGAAGAGGACTGACCCAGCTATAACATACAATAAATACAGCCCTGACAGAAGCCTGAAAATTGGTTCTGCTTGGTTGCCTTTACACAGGGCTGTGACTCATTGCTTAATTTCTTCCTGATGCTTTTGCCATAAAGGTTCTGTAGCCTATAATTTTTGTAAAAAATATATCTTATTTATGGCATTAAAGAAGGTTTCAGGTAACTAATCACATTTATGGGACATCTTAATCCTAGGACAATATTTATATTAACTATCCGTTTTTTTAAAAAAACAAGTGTAATAGGTTTAGCTTGCTTATTTGCTGTTTTTTTCAATATGAAATGTATTGAACACCTATTATGTGAGAGATCCATAAATTTAATTCTGTCTGCCTTATCCTCTCCAGATATCATGTACTCATTCTGTAAGAATCTCTATTATAAAGTTGATCTCCCTGTTAACCATACTGTGATCAGATGTAACACTACTGGTATGGGTCCCAGAATAACAATAACTCTGACAATATTTCCAATCCTTACGTTTTTTTGCAACATGAGGCAGTCTCAGCACACACTCCAGACAGCTGCTCCCAGCCTTTATCTGATTCTGTTTATATCTCTGTGAGGTTTATAGACACCACAAACACTGATAACTTGCATTGAATGCCATTGTGGACAGCCATGCTCTAGCTACTGTTCTTCCACTCCCAATTTTATACTTCAGAAGGTTCACAATCTTCTGTCACTCAGTCCCTAGGACCTGGAATAGCGAGTGCCTGGCAAGTGGCAAAGAATCAATAATTGCTTGTTGATGCAAATATGGTGCATCCATTAAAACATGCTTTTTCATAAGGGTGTTGGTTCTTATAATTGTCTATAGGTTTATTAGTTGAAATATCTTTTCAGTTAATTACATCTTTTTGTCAGATGACAAAAATAATATGCATTACTTAGTGATATTTTGGAAAACACAGAAAAAAAAAATAACCTCACACATTAACATGGTGTTCTTTTTTTATAATTTGGTATAATTTCTAGTGTTTTCCACTTATCATAGTATTGGGAACCTTCCCCTTACCATTAAATATTCTTTAAAATAATTTTAAATGAATGTTGGCAGAAGATTTTATCTTACGGAATATACTATCTTCCATTTGCCCTTCTAGATCCACTGTCTCCCCTTCTCCACCCTTCTCCAGCTTTCTCTCTGCCTCTGGAGACTACCTCATGGACCACACATATCAAAGGGTTCCTGTGCCCTTGCCTCCTAGTAGGTTTGGTCAATGGGAAGCCCGAGCAGAAACTGGAAGAGAAGGGAATGAAGGAGGAGATAAAGGGCAGGTATTTTATTCCCTTGACTCTCTCCCTGGCACGTCACCTCAGTTTGGCTGTGTCCTCCTACCAGAGGCTAACTCTACAGGGGTCTCTCCTTCTGAGGTCCAGTAACTATTCTCTCCCTTCACCTTGTTACTACACTATCTTTTGTGGTTTCCTATGTGTACTTTTGTAAATAGGCACTTGAATATCCTATCTTGAATGCATTATCTTTTCCTGATATATGTAACAGTTTAATAATTTCATGGGATTACATAATATAAATTATATTTCAGTGGAACATTCTGGTCTCTAGATCCTGGTTCTAATTTCTGACGTTGTACACCTAAAACTGATATAATAATATATTACAACTGTACTTAAATGGTAAATGAAAGGATAACTTCTAAAATATTATTACTTGGTCAAAAATTAAAAGAAAATAATGTAAGACTATTGATATACATCCAAATTACCTTCCAATGTGAAATATCTACTGTGGGTAGTCATTTGTTATTTGTTTATTTATTTTTTTGCTATTTGTTTTTGAAATACCAGCATCTGGATCTCTTTTTCTTGTGGTTATCCCTTAAAGTCTGAGTCTTGGTGATAAGTAGGGCTTTGCCTCTCACTTTAGAAATGAAGGAACCAGATATTTCCTCTTTACTCCATGACAACAAATGCTTGGGTATATGAAACAGGTTTTGCAATGGAATGTTCTTGTCCTGAACTTGAATCTGAGAGGGCTATGGATCTGAAGAGAAGAGTGACAATTAGAGATTATGCACAGTAGGGTGGGGGGGCAAAATTGCTAGTGTACTGGTTACCACGGGAGTAGAAACAGTGGCACTAGTGAGTAAACCAATAGGTGGCCGCCCTGTTGCCATAGCTGACAATGTCTTTGTTCTCTGCTACCAAGACTAAGACTCTCTTGGTTCCTGGCTGTGATCTAAGCCTTATTCTTCAGCTTCCCTGTCATTCCTTTGTGAATTGACTCTTTTTATCATTATAAAATGTCTCTATTTCTTGAAATATTCTTTATTTTGAAGGCTACTTTGTCTGATATTAATATAGTCAATTTAGCTTTTTGGGGGTTGATAGAAATATTTATTATCTTTATTGTGGTGATGGTTTCTTGGAAGGATTCATATGTTGAAAACTGCCAAGTTTTCCACTTAAAATATGTTTATTTCAATAAAATTACAAAAAAAAATGGCACGTTGGTCTTTTCAAGCATTTTTGAACACATAAAGAGAAATACCACCAGAAGTGCTACAAAGCAATAGAAAGAATATTATAATACCCATCCCTCTAATTATATGTACAGGACTTATATAAAATGGCTTTTATGATTTGCAAGTAGCCTTCATGAACATGTGCCTCCATGGATATGCTGGCTTTGTAGACAGGCTTCATGGGTGTGTGATCCGTGCAGTCACAGATGATTCTATGTTTGATTTAATGTTCTGCTGTTACCACCTTAATTTTTTTTTTTTTTTGCTTAAGCAACAGAAATTTAATTTTCTCACAGTTCTGGAGGCTGGAAGTCCAAGATCAAGGTGTTGGGAGGTTTGGTTTGATGCCTCTCTTCTTGGCTAACTTATAGCTACCTACTTGCTGTATCCTCACGTGCTCTAGCTTTTTAATGCTTACTGTTTGCATGGTATATAATTTCCATCTCTTATTTTAACTATCTGTATCTTTATATTTAGAGTAAATTTCTTATTACTATAAGAAATAGTATGGCTGGAAGCAAAAGTTGCATCTCTGTTATTTTTCTGAAATAATTTGTTCCTTCCTATAAATTTATTTTCTGTTCCATCAGCTAGAGTTCAATTCTGTGGTTTGCAATCAAGAATCTTGGTGGTACAATATTGGTACGGGGAGCAGATTGTAAGCAACAGATCCTTAGGAAAATGAAGAAATCCAGACTTGCTAGTTGGGGCAAAAGGTGATAAAAGTCCCTTTATATTAAGGGATGGTCTTCCAGCAGCTTAGGCCATGCATTGGTGAAAAATATCCCTATTATCACCTGGAATGAAGAGCTCATTGAATACAAAGTTTAAAGAAATAAAGTGGTTCTTGGTACTGAAGAGTATGAAGGAGGTGAAAATTTAAAATACTGTAGGATGGTCTGACTTAGCCAGACCTCACAGAAAGGGAGAAAAGGGGTAAATATAGCCTTCCTCTCCTGCCTCTTCCTCACACAGTGACTGTCACGTTAAGGCTCCCCATTTTCCTGATTTTGAGTAATTTTGGATTGTATCGTGCACATTATGAATGTCATGTTTTAGAGCCTGAATTCTATTAATTTCCTCTGGTGAATCATTTCGATTATTTGTTTTGCTTCTTCTTTCCCTACCTGTGCCACTGTGTAATTAAAGCGGGGATCACTTTATAAAGCATATGATTGTCTAACCACTATGCCATATGCCTGAAACCAGTATAAAACAATACTGAATGTCAACTGCAATTGAAAAAACAAAACAAAAAGCCAGAGATCCTTTCAAATCATTCTTTTTCTGTCATAGGGGAAGCAACACACCACCCGCCTACTCCTGTGCCTTTGGGGTTCCCAATTATCATGCCGCTCTTTCCAGTCTAGACTGTGAAAGGTTAAAGGTAAATGATGATGCCCTTCCCTGCATGATCTCCGATCTTTCTTTTGCAAGGAAGGAATAACAGAGACTTAGCCATGAGGAAGGAAGTACCGCTTCCCTGTTACCGTTTGATGATGCCTTTCTTTGTGGCTTGTTCAGTGCGCTTGCCCTAATTTATGATTTTTTTTTTTTGCCATTTGGTTTATTTTTCTTGTTGTTTTGTATTTTTTTTGTTTAATTTAAACTTTTTTTTCAATTATAGTTTACATTCAGTAATATTTTGTATTAGTTTCAGTCAGGTGTATAGCTAGTGGCTAGACAATCATGTACTTTAGAAAGCCTCCGGCCCCTGTATTTCCAGTACTCATGTGGCACCATACATAGTTATTGCAATATTATTAACTATATTCCCTATGCTGTATTTTACATTCCTGTGACTATTTTATAACTACCAATTTGTACTTCTCAATCCTTTCATCTTTTTTATCCAGACCCCAACTCAACTACCCCTCTGGCAACCACCAATCTGCTCTCTGTATCTGTTTTGTTTGTTCATTTATTTTGCTCTTTAGAGTCCACATATAAGTTATATCCTATGGTACTTGTCTTTCTCTGACTGACTTATTTTACTTAGCATTATACTTTCTAGGTCCATCCATGCTGTAATAAATGGGTATGATTTCATCTTTTTTTAATGGTGACAAGTCACGTTTTTTTCATGTTAGCAAACTTGGTTGGATATGAACTCCAAACTCTTTTTTCCTCCACTTCCAACTCAGTTTGGTTCAGACCTTTTACTTTTAGGTGAGGTGTTTTGAGTCTGCTCCATGCATGCACAGTTCAGGAGTCAGCCAGACATGTGGCAGGCAGAATTTGGGGTAATCCCTTTCTGTCTCTTTTCCTACCAAAATTTTCCTTTTCTTCAGTGACCACAGTTGCCCTAGCTCAGTGGTCGGCAAACTCATTAGTCAGCAGAGCCAAATATCAACAGTACAACGACTGAAATTTCTTTTGAGAGCTGAAAACTGACTTCTGCGCATGGGCCACGAAGTTTCAATCGCACTGTACGTGTGCGCCCGCACGTGGTATTTTGTGGAAGAGCCACACTCACGGGGCCAGAGAGCTGCATGTGTCTTGCGAGCCGCAGTTTACCGACCACTGCCCTAGCTTGATGCTCTGTGTGTGATAACTGAGCCTGCCCTCAGGCTAGAAGAGAAGCAGGCAATTGGAGTACTTACTCCATATAATAATTCCCTTCCTCATGCAGGCCCCTCCCTGGAACTCAACTGTTCTTCACCCTCTTGTACCTCCATCGAGTCCTTCTTGTATCTGTCCATATTTCATATACAAACTGTGCAGAGTTTATTCTATGTATCCTGTGAGGATTATTGTAGAGGGTTTATCCTATGTGAAGTAAGTTCTTGGCTATTATTGGAAGCTTGATCCATGTTTTAAACCACTTCTGTTTTTTCTTTTCATGTTTCTAGATGTCCTTCTTGCCACCATTATAAATACAACATGCCCTTCAAAATGATTTCATGTTTGCTATGAAGTTTGTGTTTCTCAATGTTGCACATTGAAGGGGCATTAAAGATGATTTAGCAGAACCTCTCCCATGCAGATGAGAAAACTGAGTTCTTGAAGCAAGTAATTTACCTACAGTAAGGGCTGGCGTTGCTGGGGAAGATAAGTGAGAGTGATCTGGGAGAGATGACAGAGTTTGCCTGGGAGAGATGCGTCTTCTGAAGAATGAAATGTAACTTGTGAAGCTTGTTGGGAAGAAAGGCTCCCTTTGGTGCCTCTCTGCAGCCGTGATATGGGCATTCTAGATTTAGAGGCTTGAAATGAAGAGAAAGGATGTCTTTGGAAATCTTGTCTGAAACTGCCTCAGATTTTAGAAACATCCAGTTGGAAAACACATTAAACATGTCTTTTCTCAAGCGAGTTGTCACATTGCATCGCTGTGGCTGGTGCTCTGTTTCAGTCCCCCTCACCTAAGCAGCTGTGCTTGTGCTGAAACGGAGCTCAGAGCTTGAGGCGGAGGATGACGTATTGCCTCAAGTGAGAAGCCTTTTACCAAAAGGTTTACCTCTCATTTGTTGTTTTCCTGTCTGTTTAAATAAGAATATACAGATTCCTCTCCAATGTCCTCCTTTCCCCCATGTCTTCCTTCTTTTCTACTCTATCAAAACCGATATTTGAAAAGTTTGACCTCAGTCTAGTCTCTTACCAGTGTTCACTCTTTATGCGAAAGCTGAATTTAGACACTTTCTTCATCAAGATTCCTCGGTTCATTGGATGGTTAAAACATCTTAAATTTATGCTTTCTGAGTTTTTATTGTTACTGTTGTTTAGATTCCAGAGTCATAGTAGTAAGTTAACGGAGTATGGAGGGTGGGGGAGGGGGAAAGCCAAGTCAATAAAAAAACTTGAGGAGGGGGATATTTGAATATAATATTAAACACAGTGACTGGAAATAGAAGAGAAGGATAGTAAGGTATAAAATACTTTGTCCCTAAATTAGACATATTGATGTAATTTGTGGATAATTGTGACTTAAAATAGAAAGGTGGATTTTAAGAAAGAGAATTCATTTAATTTTGGCAACTTTATATTTGGTGTTACTCCCCCAATACCATGGGGCTAACCTGTGAGGGGCAAGATGCTGTCCTGTTAGTATTCCTGGGATTTGAGAGCCATATGTTCATCCAAAGAACTGCAGGTTTAAACAAAAGCAACCAAACAAACCACCCAACTCTTTATTAAGTGAGTAAAGAGGGGGGTTGATTTATAGACCGGGAAAGATGCATCTCCTCACATATAATCACCACAACACATGAAACTATGAGATCTCTTCCTGCTCAGGGGATAAAGGCCCTCTTAGTAAGGTGGGTGGGATTTTTCAGGTTCAACATGTTAGTTGAACTCAGCATGTTTAGAAGGACTTTACTGCAGGGGGTAGCATCTGGTTGGCACACCTATGTATTTGTGGGATGGATGAGTGGTTGGGTGACTATACAATTCAGTGTCAGCGGTAATAGCATCTAGTGACTCTTCTCTTGGGTGGGTTCATGCCAGTAACCCCAAAGGTACAAGGCTTTTTATTTGGAGATCAGGGAGCAGCATTTGGACACAAAATGTTTCTCTCTGAAATCAGTTATTAAAAATAAGCTGTTGCCATCACTAACTTTCTCACTTTAAGTGGAACTGACACTGTGACCAAATAATTGGTGGTAATTGTAGGCCTGGTGTCCGATTTAATAAAGCACTCAAACCTCAAACTCTGTAAAGATGTAGTTAGTTCTTCTCTATCACAAGATAGGACTTTCATATCCTTTAGTACTAGATTACTGGTGCTTATATTTTTCTTCAATATAACATTTCCTGCTTTTTAATAAAAGAACTGTCATTTCTAATAAAAATTAAAAAAATCACCCAGGAAAATAACACAATTGATAGCTATCCCAAGCTGAACACACCAAATAAGTACACATCTTCAAAAACCTGCAATAGAATCATGACCCTATTTAACCTGGGCCTTATGTTGGGATTGTAACTCACCATGGGACATGGGAGAGTTCCTCATTTCTGAGGTTCCTCAGTCTGATCCCCTTGTGTGAAGAAGGCCTCTTCCTTGAAATGAGTAGTGAACTTGCTTGATCTTGAATAGAAGCTGAACACCCTTTTCACCTTTTGGGGAATGCAAATACATTTATTCTTTTGGGCCCATATGACAGAGTAAATTTACAATGTGCTACACCCTTCCACATTAGAATTGTATACATCTGTGTCATGTGATTGGTAGTCTCTCCCATTATAGAGAAGAGAGTGTGTTTCTTTATTGATGTTGAGATTGGTCATATGACTTGCTTCGGCCAATGAAATATAAGTGAAAGTGGCAGTACCATGCTAGTTTTAAGCCAGAGCTTTAAGAAGAATCATGTATTTCAGCTTATGCTCTTCCACTGATGACACTGCAGAGGAGAAAAACATACCCCTTATAGCCTCTGGTGCAAGGAAGATGAGAGACTCATGGAGCAGACCTGATTCTGGTCTTGAGATTTGGGGTGCTTTGTTATGCAGCATTATTGTGACATGAATGGACTATCATTGATCTCTAGCAAGATATAAAATGAGTCTGTAACATAAGTGTGGCCAGTGAACTGCTTTTGACTGAATCTTTGGTCTTTGACAGAAAGGCAAAAGATGGGGGAGGTCATAAAGACCTTATTCCTGGTGGATGTGACTGAGTTAGAGTTGGGCAACATGACAGGGAGCATCTGTGGAGCCATGGTCAATGGCTGGAGTCAACAGTGCTGGTGGTGGGTCCTGAGTGGACTATTCTTATGACAGTGTCTTCACTATGCCTCACTGCCCTCAGAGTTCACTCAAGTTTTCTTTGCCAGGCTTTCTATATTTCTGAGTCACTTGATAGCCTTAGTGTAAATTTCCTTTCTCCTTAGATTTGCCAGAGATATGTTGCCTAGTTGCAACCAAAAATTCTGACTAGTATACCATGAATTGGGAATGACCTGTTTTTTCTATGATTATATCCCCTCCGAATGGTTTTATAATATACTAGAGGCCCGGTGCATGAAAATTCATGCACTGGAGGGGGGTCCCTCAGCCTGGCCTGCACTCTCTCACAGTCCGGGAGCCCTCAGGGGTGGGAGGCGACCAGGCGATCAGGGGAAGGTGATGCCCCCATCACACCTCTGATGCTGCCACTGCCAGCAGTGCAAGCCTAGGCCAGCCTTGGTTACCTGAGTCTCGGGCAGTCCTGGGCAGCTGGGCAATCACCATCCAAGGCTTGCCTGCACCTCTGGCCGGCCCTGGGAGGCTCTGGGGGGCTGAAGGTGGGTCTTGCTGCACTGTGTGCCTGTCACCCACTTCCCCTCCCCCCCTCCCCCCCCCCCCCCCGCAGTGGGGCTGAAAGGACTGGGGGACTCAGGCTGGGCTGAGGGGACTGGGCACTGCCATCTTGTGGCTGTGGGCACCACCTTCTTTGTGATGGCATGATGGTCCATTTGCATATTCCCTCTTTATTAGATAGGATGTAGCAATCCTAGATGGTCTCCTATAACCCTCCCAATACATCTATGCACAGTAGAACAGAGTGGTGAGGAGCTCTTACTCCATGCTATGGGGTTTGTCTCTGTGCCTTCAACTGCCTATATTGTTGGACAAGCCATTTAACCTCTCTGTGCCTTAGTTTTCTCATATGAAACTAGGGATAAAAATAATACTACAAACAATTGTTTGTGATGCTTGTTCTAACTTGTACAGATATACATGGTAGAACTGGGATCTACTCTGTTCTTCTAGGCTTCCATGGTTCCAAAGCCTTTTATGAGTTAACATAATGCAGTGCTTGTGAACCTTTTGTTCCACATGGCTCATATGTCCACAGCACTCTAATGGCCACACCCAGATTTTGAAGAGGCTCTTAGTGTGCTGGGATGATTATATTCAACCCTACATTCATTTGGGTAAACATAAGAAGCTCATACTTCACCTCTCTCCTAACATTCTATTTAGATCCCTACATTTCCTCAGTCCTGCCTCCTCATCTGAGAATTTCTTCAGAGTGATCTACTCTCTTTCTGATGGAAGTTGTGCTTTGGGTGTTATATCTCTTAGAAATATTTGGGTGGGGAGAAGACTGATGATAATTATTAGATAATATAGTTGCTACTACAGGGTGATGTTTTGATTGTGGTAGTGAAAGGTGTGTCTTGAGCAAGCATCCAGGAAGATGCAGTCCAGGGGCTAGGAGTCAGCAGAGGGAACAGTTGGAGGGGGAACCAGCATTTCAGCATGGAAAAGTCTAGAGAAATCTTCACTTCTTTTATGTAAGACTCTCCATGTTTCAAGAATGTTGCTGGTACCAAAAGAAGTATAACAGGTTTGAAGCTCAGCCCCAAACTCAGGTGTGTGAAATATCCCTTGCTTTATATTCTACTAGGGGCCCAGTGCATGAATTCGTGCACCTTGAAAGGAACTGTGGGCCATGAGGCTACAGTGGGCACAGGAGTGGGTCTCAGCCCATCCTCTGTGCCCCCACCCAGCCCCTCCCACCACAGCCCTGGTCTCCTGTATGCTGGTGGCCCTGCTCCCACTGCCGCTGCTCCCATGCGCTGACAGTGCGGAACAGTTGGGGCCAGCACCAGCAGTGGGTGCGAGAGGTGGCTGTTGTCCCCGATTGCCCCTTAGGAGCAGGGGGAGGTGGAGAAGCCTGATTGGGGCGAGGGCAGGTGTGAGCGGCGGCTCTGGCTCTGGCGGTGGGTGTGAGCGGGTCTGGCGCTGGCAGCAGGTGCAAGTGCCAGGTGGGACTGTGGCATGCAGGAGAAAAGAATTTTCAGTAACCACCAGAAGCTCATCCTGATGACAGTGACCAGTGCCCTGCCTTGGTCTGGCATCACTGCTCACCTGCTCTATCATCCTGCCACGGCTAACACCCAGTATGTTCTGCACTCTGCCGCCTGCTGCCAACGCCTGCCATGTTCCATGAATGCCCCCTGGTGGTCAGCACATGTCATAGCTACCGGTTATTCAATGGTTCCACTCTTTGGTCTATTTGCATGTTAGGGTTTTATACGTATATATATAGATAATTCAGAGTCAGTACTCCACTGATAGATAATTAATACACAGCCATCATGAGGATTCCCCCTTTACACTGCCTCTACCAAAAGGACATGAGTCAATGTTTCAGGTATCAATGCCATGTTTGGGGCATGAAGAGCATTTGGGGGACCTCTGGTGACTGGTCCTCTGTCTCTAAGCTGAGACATCCTATGTCTTTGTCCTTATGGTCTTCTGATGTTGGGACACTATTACTTCCTGAACATGCTGGGGCTCTGAAAATCTTTGCTGAGCCCAGGGTCTATATCTAGAGTGTCACACACCACAGCACTCCCTGTCAGGGTCTTTTCCCCTACCTGGATGAAATGCCAGGAAGTGGGAATATGGATCCTTGCTGATTTGGGACACAGCTCTCTCTTTCCACTCTTCCTGAATCTCAGCCTATTTTAGGCTGGGGGATGTCTTCTCCTTCCATGTTTCTCCATTCTCTAGGTCTTCTGCACCTTTCTAACACTCCATCTTCCTACTTCCAGAAACTTGTGGAATTCTCTAGGGCTCAGTATATTTTTGCCTTTCCTGGGGCACTGAGCTGAGAACTCTGTTACAAGCTTGAATAAAGGGAAGAGGAACTATGGTGAGTTCTCTATGCTCACTGGTCAATATTTCCAAAAGGTTTTCTAACCACATGAGCAAAATTGAAAGCGATCCTCTGCAGATCAGTGGGAATCATCTCTTCACTGTCAATTCCTGGAAAACAATTTGCTATTCCATGCCTCAGTTTCCTCATTTGCAAATAAACAGTGTTTCTACCAATTTTCTAAACTCAAGGCACTGACATAAGGATGAATGGTTTAAGAGATATAAAAGTGTTTTGAGAAAAGAAAAAGTTACTACTACAGATATCTGGAATTAGTAAATGAAACCCCAGGACTCAGATGAATGCTGGAGTATTTTGTAAAGGGTATAGTGTTTTGATGTTGAATTTGTGGAAAAATATAATCACTGAGGAGAAGGCGAGGGAAGTGAAGAATGAAAACAAAACCTCATACAGAAAGATAATAATGATGTTTCTCATCTCAAAATCATCCAAACTGCCTGTTTTCCTCCCATCAAACAATTGACGGGCAATGAGATTGTGCTTATTTGCAGTTAAAGCTATTGCAATATTGACAATTAAATGTGCATGTGGAACAGAATAATGGGGCAGTCTCATTTTATCACCAGTGTTAGCCAATTTCTCCACAGGGCAATTGGTTAACAGGCCCTGTGGGTGATTCTGCTGTGTGGTCAAGTTTGATAGCCACTGCTTTAGTGGGATGAAAATGAGCTGGTTTCCACACATTTTCTCAGATGGTCTAGATCAGTGGTCGGCAAACTCATTAGTCAACAGAGCCAAATATCAACAGTACAACGATTGAAATTTCTTTTGAGAGCCAAAAACCGACTTTTGCGCATGGGCCACAAAATTTCAATTGCACTGTACATGCGCGCCCACACGTGGTGTTTTGTGGAAGAGCCACACTCAAGGGGCCAAAGAGCCGCATGTGGCTCGTGAGCTTCAGTTTGCTGACCACTGGTCTAGATGGGTTTGCGCCTCATTGCTCACAGTGATTACCTAGCCTCTAACATATCCTTTATTGACTCTTCTCCCTTCCCTGTCTCACTTGTCCTATTTCCTCATTTATACTTCTCAGGATCACTTCCCAAATCCATACAAATCCTTTTCTCAGGATATGCTTTAGGGACATAAACTCAGCCAGGATGAAGACCATCTGCTGAAGGCTGACCACATGCTAGGTGATTTACATGCATAATCTCATTTAATCCTCACAGAATGAGGAAACCAAGGCCCAGCAAAATTAGTTAGGTTTTCTATAGTCACCATTGGTAAGTAGTAGGGTCAGATTTTAAATTTCTTCTCTGACTCCAAAGCCCACACACATCGAGGACTGCAAAAACAAACAATTTATAAATATACTGGTTAAGAGGATGTGTTTTAGAGTCAAATATTTGTGTTTAAAAACCAGTTTTTTCATGTCCTAATTATGTAACTCTGGGGGATTTTCTTCACCTCCCTGAACTTAGCTTTTTTTTCTGTGCAAAGATAATCATGGCCACCTCCCAGTAGTATCCTGTGGTAGCTAAATATGACTTCATTTGATCTTAAAACACCCAGAGAGATGTTCTTTCCATCTTTCTCTCAGTGCTGGCTCTGCTTATTTTTTTTCCATTGTGTCATTCCTCCTATTTGCTGAATTTGCCTGTTCTATGGATGGTAAAAAATATGACCTGCCTAAGGTAGTCATTAGCTTCCACATTAGCTTAGTGTTCCCTATATTGATACATTCAACAAATGTTAATTCTCTTGAGTTTTTATCTCAGCCCAAGAGAAGTGGACAGGGAGCTAGTAGTCCTTAAGTTTGGGTGACTTTCTTCATTTCTCTCTGACTATAGCTCTCCCACACTCTATTTAAAAAACTATTTACTTCCTTAGGCAGCCCAATTCTACATGTACATTATTTTTAGTAGGGATGAGATAATGGAGTTTGAAAGTGAACTATATAGAGAAGGGAGTTGAAGTATTTAGTTATTAGATAAATACATGTTCATTTGTTTTGATTATTTTTCTTGCACTTGAAATGTTTTTGTAATACTATTCTTAGATAGAATCTACTTTTTCAGTGACAAGAGAGTTTATGAGAGAGAAAGCTTCAGTTATTTGGGAGCAGAAAAGGTACTAAATGATGTTTTTATTTTATTATTATTTTTCATATTCTGCATGATTCCATTTTTATGAATCTCAAAAACAGAGGATTCAATTCCATGGTGTTTGAATAGTGATCACTGGTGATGGTTGTGGTGGTGGTTGTGGTAATGTTGTTGTTATTGGTGGTGGTAGTGTGTATGTGAGGGGTGGTGACAGGGAAGGAAGACAAGGGAACTTTTTGGTATGCTGAAAATGTTTTATATCTTGATCCAGGTGGTGATCACATAGGTGTTTATGTAAATGAAAATTCCTCACTTAAGATTTCCAATTTGAATGTATGTGTATTATACCACAATCATCATCATCATCATCATCATCATCATCGCATATGTGAATATTTGCAGTCTAATCATATCCTAAGCTTGGCTCACTCATAGAAAATTTTATTCCTAAACCAAGTTGTTTGGAATAGAACTAAACTCTCTTCTCTATTTTCTTTCTTTCTTTTTTTATTTTATTAAAAAATATATATTTTATAGACTTTTTACAGAGAGGAAGGGAGAGGGATAGAGAGTTAGAGACATCGATGAGAGAGCAACATTGATCAGCTGCCTCCTGCACATCTACTGGGGATGTGCCTGCAACCAAGGTACATGCCCTTGACCGGAATCGAACCTGTGACTTTTCAGTCCACAGGCCGATGCTCTATCAACTGAGCCAGACCGACCAGGGCTATTTTCTTTCTTTTTTTAAAAGTTGAATTTATTGGGGTGACATTAGTTAATAAAATTATATAGGTTTCAGATGTATAATTCTATAATTATAGTAATGTATTGTGTGTTCATCAACCCAAGTCAAGTCTTCTTCAATCACCATTTATCTCCCCTATACTCTCTTTTACCTCCCCACCCCTTTCCCCTCTGGTAATCACCAGGCTGTTGTCTGTGTCTATAAGTTTTTTAAAAAATTAATTCCTTCACTCTTTTTACCCATCCTAGTAACCCACTTCCCCTCTAATACTTGTTAGTCTGTTCTTCATCTATAAGTGTTTCTATTTGATTTGTTAGTTTATTTTGTTCATTAGAGTCCACATATAAGAGAAATCAGATGGTACTTGTCCTTCTCTGACTGGCTTATTTTACTTAGCATAATGTTCTCCAGGTCCATCCATGCTGTTGCAAAAGGTAAGATTTTCTTCTTTTTTATGACTGAGTAGTATTTCATTATATAAATGTACCACAGCTTTTTTATCTACTCATTGGGACTATATCAAACTAAAAAGTTTTTTTTTTAAATATATTTTTATTGATTTCAGAGAGGAAGGGAGAGGGAGAGAGATAGAAACATTAATGATGAGAAAGAATCATTGATTGGCTGCCTCTTGCCTGCCCCCCTACTGGGAATTTAGCCCAAAACTCTCCATGTGCCCTGACTGGGAACCCAATGGTGACCTCGTGGTTCATTGGTCAATGCTTATCACTTAGTAACACTGACCAGGCTAAACTAAAAAGTTTTTGCATAGCAAAGAAAACCATCAACAATATGAAAAGACAACTCACTGAAAGTGAGAACATATTTGCCAATGATATATCTGATAATGGGTTAATATCCAAAATTTATAAAGAACTTTAAAACTCAACACCAGAGAGAACCAAGATGGTGGCCTAGGTAAATGCCAATACTTGCCGTCTCCCACAGCCACATCAACATTACAACTAAACTACAGACTAACCATCATTCAGAACTGCATGAATGGAATGCCTACAATCAGAGAAGTAAAAAAGAAAGCACATTGAGACTGGTAGGAGGGGTGGAGGTACAGAACAGGCTGGTCCAACACCCATGTGTGGTGTTTTTTAAATTGGGAGGCATATCTAGGCTGCAGAGGCATCCCATGATGGGCAAAGGGTCCCACCCCCCCACAAGCCCAGGGTTCCAGAATTGGGGAGATAAATCTCTGTAATTTAAAGCTGTTAAAATGGATGGGGAGAGTGGCTAAGTGACACAGAGGCTGCTGGAGTCCCAGGCAATTCCTCTTAAAAGGCTAGCACATGGACTTACCCAGAATCACTCCCTCTGAGCTGCAGACAAGGGTGCTCACAGGGTGCATTGTGCCAATGTTGAGACCTCCCCCATTGCAGAGCTTACTGGTAGCCATATCTGAGTCTCCATCAGCCTGGCTCATACTGTTTGCTCTGTCCTGGTGATTCCCTGAGATCCTTCCCCATCCAATTTGCAACCCCACCCAAGCTGTTTGAAGTGGCTTTTCCCTATGAATGGTTGTCCTGGCTCAGGCTTCAGACTCCTAAAATCTTTCAAACAAACAGCAGCTTATGTCAGTGTGCCCATACCTATCAATAAAGGCCCAAGACCCCAGTACTATCAGTAGCCTGCCTTACTTCACAGCTTGGCCTCACCTGGGCACTTCGAAGCCCAACACAAGTAGTAGCCATATGAAAATTGATCTGTAGCTCCTGCTGGGTGGCGCTAGGCGATGGCTAACTTTGCACCTCCTGGGCAGCCCCAGAACCAATGCACCTGGTGGAAAGCTTCAGACAATACCAGATTATAACTGTACATATTCATGAATAACATACTCAAGGGGCAGACTCAGTGAGCACCAAAGCCCCACTGAAGCAAGTCCTGCTTCATAGGGGTGTCTCCTGCATAGCAATTCTTCCACTGTAGTTGCAGCTGGTCCTCACAGCCAATTGACCTAGAGGCCAATTCCTCCCTGTGATATCAACAGCAATCTAGGCTCAACTACAAGACTGTGCACACAGCCCACACAGGGGTGCACCTGGCATGCCCAGCTCAGGTGGCTGGGGAGGCTGAGCCACTGGGTCCTACGGGACACCTACTGCACAAGGCCACTCTACCAATTCCAGGAGACAAAGCAGCTCTAGTTAATACATAGAAACAAACACAGGGAAGCAGCCAAAATGTGGAGATAAAGAAACATGTCACAAATGAAAGAACAGAAGAAATCTCCAGAAAAAGAACTAAATGAAATGGAAGCAAATAAACTGCTAGATACAGAGTTCAAAATAATGGGTATAAGGATGCTCAAGGATCTTACTGAGAGATTCAAAGGACTTAGTGATACTTTCAAGGATCTTAGTGAGAATGTCAAAGACATGAAAAAGGGCCGGTCAGAAATTAAGCATACACTAACTGAAATAAAGAATAATTTATAGGGATTCAACTGTAGAGTAGAGGATTCTGAGAAGCAGATCAACAATTTGAAATATGAGGAAGAAAAAACAAACAAACAAAAACAACAACCCCAAAACAAAAACAAAACACCCAATTGAAGAGCAAAAGGAAAAAAGAACAAAAAAATATGACAAGAGTGTAAGGAGCTTCTGGGAAATTTTCAAGCATACCAACATTCACATTATGAGAGTGCCAGAAGGAGAAGAGAGAGGGCAAGATATGGAAAACTGGTTTGAAAAAATAATGACAGAAAATTTTCCCTACCTGGTGAAAGAAATAGACTTACAAGTCTATGAAGCACAGAGAGTCTCAAACAAGAGAAACCCAAAGAGGCCTATATCAAGATACATCATAATTAAAAAGCCAAAGGTTAAAGACAAAGAGGGAATCTTAAAAGCAGCAAGAGAAAAGCAGTTGTCTACAAAGGAGTTCCCACTTATCTGTTAGCTGATTTCTCAACAGAAACTTTGCAGGCTAGAAGAGATTGGCAAGCAATATTCAAAGTGGTGAATAGCAAGGACCTACAACCTAGATTACTCAGAAAAGCCATCATTTAAAATTGAAGGTCAGAAGAAGAAGAAATAAAAATATGAACAATAAAATGGCAATAAATACATATCTATCAATAAATGAATATAAAAATAAAAATAAATGAACAAGGAATCTAATGAACAAAATAAACTGATGAATACAATAGAATCAGAGGCATGGAAACATGGAACAGGCTGATGAATCTCAGAGGGAAGGAGGGGAGGGGGAGTGGGAAGATACTAACCAAAGAATTTATATGTATATATGCATTACCTCTGGTCACAAACAATAGGGTGTTGAAGGCCTGGGGCTGGGAGGGAACTAAGTAGGGAGAAAATAGGGGGATATCTGTAATACTCTCAACAATAAAGATGAAAAAAAAAAAACCACCCACAACTCAACACCAAAAAACCACACAAATGATCCAGTTATAAATGAGCAAATGACCTGAATAAACACTTGTTCAATGAGGGTATACAGATAGCCAATAGGCATATGAAAAGATGTTCAACATTACTAATCATCAGAGAAATGCAAATTAAAACCACATTGAGATATCCCCTCACACCTGTCAGAATGGCTATCATCAATATATCAACAAACAAGTGTTGGTGTGGATGCTGAGAAAAGGGAACCCTCGTGTACTGTTGGTGGGGATGTAGATTGGTGCAGCCACAGTAGAAAGTAGTACAGAGTTACTACAAAAAGTAAAAAAAAAAAAAATGGAACTGCCTTGTGACTCAGTGATTCTACTTTTGGGAATATACCCGGAGGAACCTAAAGCACTAATTTGAAAGAATATATGTACCCCTATGTTCATTGCAATTTTATTTCCAATAGCCAAGATTTGGAAGCAGCCCACGTGTCCATCAGTAAATGATGATTTTAAAAGCTCTGATATGTGTGACTCAGTCAGAAAAAGGAAATGGAGACCACAGGCAGGCTTTCCTTTTGCCAGAATGGGTTTCTAAAACCTCTCACAAAGGAAGTTTCATTTCTCTCTTTGGGGCTACATTCTTGACTAAGATATAAGATAAAAAACAGTCATGTATGTGGTCATCAATATTCACAAAAGAAAATATTATAAAATCAATCTAATAATTTAAAATAAACTTATATTACAATTTCTAGAAAATATTAATAAATATACTGTGTAAATTTACTACAGAAGGGCCCACAGAGTACTATAAAACACACATAAACTATCAAATATAAATCTAGTGCTCTATAAATGACCTGAAACATGTTAATTAATTCTTGCATGATTATTACAGCTACTACCTATTTTGTTTGCTTTTTTTATTATTTAGGAGATTTATAAAAATAATTTTGATGACCTAAAAGAAACAGTGGGTACAGGGACACAAATCAGGAAAAATAGAAGGTATCTATGTATCTGTCCTGGAACAAAAAGTCCTCTCTACCAACCCCAGAGCCATAGGGGCTCTCAGTAAATCACTGCTTTCTGGTGTGAGCAATAGTGATGGTGTGTTTTCCATGGAAAACCATGTTTACAAAGAAAGGCCTCTCTCCCTTTCAGGCTATAGCAGGGAGGTTAATTTACCTTCTCTTAACCTTTAATGCTTCAGCCAGCTCTGCCCTGCTGCACAGACATTGCATTTTCTCTGTAGATAACACTCTAAAGCACTGATTCATTAGATCTCCACTGCCACCCCCTAGTGCCAGCCACCATCACCTCTATCCTGGATGACTGCTGGAGCCTCTTAATTATCTTCCTGTTTCTATTCTTGCTTACCTTTCAATCCATTAGTCAGAGTAATCATAAAACAGGTAGATTAGATAATATCACTCCCTTGTTTAAAATTCTCCAGTGGCTTTCCATTTAACATAGAAGGAAATAGAAGTTTCCTACTGCAGCCCATCAGCTCCACACAGTCTAATTTTCCCTCTCTCCTCCCCTGCCGTTCTGTGCCTGGCTCACTCTGCTTCAGCTCACCAACCTTCTTCAGTATTAGCATTCACCAAACTCCTTTCTGTTTCAGGGACACTGCACTGCTATTCCTTCCTTCCCTTGCCAGGAATTTTCTGCTCCAGCTATCCGTGTGGCTGGCTCCTTCTCAACCTTCAAGTCTTAGCTTAAATGACCTCCTCAGAGAGTCTTCTCTGGTCCTGTCTAAAATACTCACTCTCATGGCTCCTGTTATTCTGTGTTATGCTCTGCATTAATTTTCTTCATAGCACTTACTGCAAATAGTAATTATTTGGCTCGTCTGTTTATTTTGCTTATCTCCCACTAGACTATAATAATAGTCTAGAGTACTTGCTATGTGCCAGGCAGTAATGTTTAACATTAATTAACTTGTTTATTATAACAATGCTATAAAGGAGGTATTATATTATCACTGACTTAGGCATACAGAGGTTAGAGTTCTTTGCTCAAGGTCATGCAGGCTAGAAAGTGGGGGAGCCAGGTTGTGAACCCAGGTGATTTAGCTCCAGTGCTCCCACCTTTCACGTCCATGCCCTCTTGCCTCTATGATGACATGTCTGCCTTGTTGACCATTTGTGCTCAGTGCAGCACAGTGTGATGCATGGGGTGTTTGGTATAGATGAGAATCAACCACAGCCAGTGAACCACTGGGGCAAGACAGAGGGCGAGAGGAGCTAGGTGCGCTTCCTCTGTAAGGAATGCTGCAATTGTTGGAAAGGAAAGTGACTGAGTCAGCTCAGTGTTCATCACTTAGATTTATCTTATGGGATCTGGGACCCCCTGCAGAGCAGGGTGTACAAATCAATGGCAAAAAGATATCTTATCTACAGGTGTGTAATACAATTGTGGCACAAGCTGTATTGTTCTGGGGCACTTTAATGGATGAGATAGTCTTTCTCTGCTTACTTCCACCTCTCCTCCTTTGCCAAGGACCACCATCATATGGACTTTAAGGTATCAGTGGAGGTGCCAGGAAGGAGGATCAGTGACTAATGGAGACCATGGTGAGGTCAGGAACAGGGTGCTCCTCTAGGCCGAATAAATCATGTGTACACAATTGCCTAAGCACTTTCACTGCATGTATGTGTGTGTGCATGCGTGTTTGTATTTGTAGAGTCTAAACTCTAACATGAAAAGATGGAGCCCAGATTTATTGGCATTTGAGTTACTATTATTAATAGCTGGTGAGGTCTGGGGAAGCTTTGCAATTCACTCTACAAACCTTTATTTAACATACACTTATTGAATACCTACTATATTTCAGGTCTGTAATAGGTACTGTTGATACTGAATATCAGTGATCTCTGGCCTTGAGAGCATATAATATAGCTGAAAATGTAGAGGATATGGACATGTAAAGAAGTAATTACAAAATTGTGATAAATTCTAGGGTAATGGGAAGTACAGAGTGCTTTGGGATTCCCAAGAAAGCAGCACCTGCCTGGCTGGTGTGGCTCAGTGGTTGAGCATTGACCCATGAACCAGGAGGTCATGGTTTGATTCCCAGTCAGGGTACATGCCCAGTAGGGGACATACAGGAGGCAGCTGATCCATGATTCTCTATCATAATTGATGTTTCTATCCCCCTCTCCCTCTCCCTTTCTCTCTGTGAAATAAGAATACTATCTAATAAAGAGGGAATATGCTAATTGACCATCACTCTGTCACAAAGATGGCTGCACCCACAGCTGAGGCCAATGAGCAATCAGCAGGGACCTGATGCTACCCCCTCTCCCGCCCCCGTGGGGCTTGACAGGGGACCTCAGGCTGCACCCCCCCCCCCCGCCCTGGCATCAGGCTGGGGAACCTCAGGTCGCACCCCCCGCCCCCCTGCCCCAGTGCCAGGCCAGAGGAACTGAGGCCATGCCCCCCCGGCCCAGTGGAGCTTGACGGGGGACCTGAGGCTGCACCCCCCCCACCTGGCAGGGCTTGGTGGGGGACCTCAGGCCATGCCCCCGACCCAGCAGGGCTTGACAGGGGATCTCAGGCTGTGACCCCCACCTGGTGGGGCTTGATGGAGGACCTCAAGGCATGCCCCCCACCCCGGTGTGGGCTGGGGGAACCTTAGGCCACGACCCCCATCCTGGCGCCGGGCCAGGGGACCTGAGGCTATGCCCCCTTCCCAGCAGGGCTTGGCAAGGGTGGGACTGGCCAGGTCTGGATCTAGCTGAATGAGGGGGGCTGGCCAGTTCTGGGTCTCATGCGATTTTGAGGTGCATGTGGATAGGTGGGGACTTGACTCTGGGTCCCATGGTGCACCCCAGACTCTGACAGGAGGAAGATTTTCATATACATTTTACTAATTTTCTTTCATCTCTGACACTTCTATTATAGAGAAAGGGCAAACAGCAATATGAAATTATTTTCTCTAATTAATCCCCTTTTAATGTGCATGAATTTCGTGCACCGGGTCACTAGTATATATATAAGAAAGTAGCACCTAATTCAGACTGAGGATTTAAGGGGAAGGGCAGAAAAATATTCTGGAGGCAATGACAGTTCATCTGAGTCTGGAAATGTGAGCAAACCTAGGTAGACAACCAAAATGATGAAAAAGGTCTGGGTAGAGGTACAATGTGTACAGAGTCATTGAGGAATGAGGGAGCATGGGAGACCACAGGCACTGAACAGAGGCAGGAGAGTGGGTGTTGAGATATAATATTGGATAGGTAGGTGGGAGCCAGATCATTGGTACTTCAATGGGTTTGGATTTTAACCTGGGGCAGTAAAATCCACTGAATATTTTTTAGACAGAGAAATGCTCTTATTAGATTGTGTTTGAAGAGAACAGTGTGCAGAATGGCTTGACAGGGACTGAGACTAAAATTGGAGACCAGTGAAGAGCCTGTTGCAATAATTCAGATGAGGAGGGATGAAGCAGGGTCAATGGACTAGAGAGGAAGAGAGTGATTCTAGAGAATTTAGGAGATAGAAACCATGGGACATTGTAGCTATTTAAATTTGGGAGTGGATAAAAAGCAATTTTAAGATTATTATTAAATTTTTTACTTGGTAGTTTATAATTTGATAGATGGGTGGTGTGATTTTCTTAAATGGGAAATAGAGAAGGAGGAATAATGAGAGAGAGAGAGAGAGAGAGAGAGAGAGAGAGAGAGAGAGAGAGAGAGAGAGAGTATAGGAGGATACTTTCAATTTTGGATATGTCTGTAGATCATTCCAATAGAGATGGCTAGTGGGGAGGACTATAGAACTGGCACATAGTGGGAACTCATTATGTATTTGTCAAATGAATGAAAATGGTAGACCTCTGGGATACAAGTTTAGACGGGTTAGTCATCACTGCACCACGTCACATTTATGATCACATAGATACCGCAGATAGTAGTTGTGTTTATGGGAGTTGATAGAGTATACAGCCGAAAGATGAAGACTAGAAGTGGTCCTAATTTAAGGCAGAGGTGGATAGGAGCCTAAAAAGGAAAATAAAGAGTAGTCAGAGGCAGAAAAACTCCAGGAGAGAGAAGTAACGTGGAAGCCAATGGTAATGATTTCCGAGAAGAAGGCATCACTGATGGAGAAAGTCAAGTGAAGGAAGAATTGGAGAGGTCCTGTCTAGGTTACCAACTGGGGGGAGGTTGGCCGGAGTTTATTACTGAGATTTCACCATATGCCAGGCACCATGTGATGAACTGAACATACAATTAGGGTTCAGTGATGTGGTGGAGGCTGAATCCAGATTGCAATGAGTTGATGGCAAGGAAATGGAGACACAAGTAGAGAGCACACTCTTAAGGGTGGCTTGTGTGGGAGAAAAGAGGTTGAATGAAAAAAATCAGAGGTATGTTGTTTGGGGGAGCATACAATATCCCTTCCCTTCCCTTCCTTTCCCTTCCCTTCCCTTTCTCTTTGCATTTTACTTATCCCCCACCCCTCTGTCTCTGTCTTTCTCTCTCTCTCTGACAAGGTTAGGTCTCTGAGAAAGTGGAAAAGGTTGGGATGGAAGCTCAGGTGGAAAGATGGACAAGAGGAGGGATGTCTGAAAGTGACAGAGGTGTGATTAAGAGTGGAGACAAAAAGGTGATGGAGGCCAGGAAATGAAAGGAGTTCATTTCTCATGCCCCCTTTCCTCTCCATGCAGAAGGAGGACAGTTGGTGAGACTGGGGACTTAGGAAGGAAGATAAAGTTTAGAAATTGCTAGTTATGAGGAATGAGAAGGGGTACATAGAAGGATTGCAAAGCACCATGGGAAGACTTTTAATTTTATGCCTCCCACCCCACAAAAGTGTGTGTGTGTGATTCTTTCTCAATGGTCCTGATGTGGAATGGAAAGGTGGTGGGCAGCACTGGGCCAAGCTGGGGATTCACTGAGCATGTGTGATAGACTCTTCAAAGCCCAATCTTTTTTTTTTTTTTTAAAATCTTGAAAGCACATTTTTTTTTTACTTTAATGAATGATTATGCTTGGAACTGCGTGTGCCTGTATAGTCTTCATCTTTACATGGGTTGATTTTCCCTTACAGAAAGCAACGATTAATTTCTTTTCCCTCACTCAAGCTTTATATACAAATACAGAAAGGCCTACTTCAAGTATCAAATGAACAATGTAATTACAAATGATGGATGCACGCTGACAATAAATTCACTGGTACATTCCATATAAAATGATGCTGAAGACTTTACAAACAGTTAATATAAAACAGTGGTTTCCAAGAAACAAACTTAATCAGACCTATAAAGAGCCCTAGAAAACTTTAGTTTAAGAAGGGCCCCAATGAGTTTAACAAGGGCCCCAATTATTAAAAATATGGTTTGGGGAAGCACTTTAAAAAATATATTTTTATTGATTTCAGAGAGGAAGGGAGAGGGAGAGAGAGAGAGAAGCATCAATGATGAGAGCGAATCATTGATTGGTTGCCTACTGCATGCCCTACACTGGGGATCTAGCCTGCAACCCAGGCATGTGCCCTGACCAGAATCGAACTGCAACCTCCTGGTTCACAGGTGAACACTCAACCACTGAGCCAAGCCAGCCAGGCATAGGGAAACACTTTTAACCTTCATCACGTCAGATGACATATACAATAAAATTAAATTACAGATCATGTAATTGAACAAAAATAATTTCTTTATATAAACTATTAATATCTGAATACAATATGATTTTTAAAATGAAATCATGTGTATGTAGTTGTATTCATAAAGATAAGTACACTAATCAAAAGCTATACAATATTAACAGCAAGCCCAAATTGGAACAAAGATATTTTCTGAATTCCATATTTCATTGAGCATCGAAAACAACCAATCTCTTAGTCATTTTTTTGTACATTATTCTGTATCCACATTCTCTGCATCTGATTGGATTCCTGGATTTTATTTCATTTTCTGTGTGACATGTTCCACAGATATATATCACTGGCTGTTGCTTTGGGGGTTGGGCATGCTCTGGGTGTCTACTGTTAATCCATACACCGACAAACTCTTCACCCTGCTCAATATCTAATCTTAAGTAAAGCTCCCTAAGATGAGTTTAAAAAGTTATGAGCATACTGCCAATTTGTAGTACTAAAACTTTGTGGAATAATAGAGTACTTCACTCTTTTGGAAATCCATAAACCGAGCTACTAGGTTATTGCACTCTACCATAGCCAGATGGTAGAATTCAACACAGATGGCTGGAAAAACCAGCAAATGAAAGGGTGAAAGTGTGAGTGGTGAGGTGACTCTTAATTGGGCAGAAAGAATTAAATACAAAGCAATAAAAGGTGTGGAATATGGCAATCGTATAGTTACTTTTTTAGTAACTATATGATATATGTTAACTGTTTTTTGTGGAGGCACTGAGATATTTTTCCCCAAACCCTGAGTTTTCAGTTCTATTATAAAGAGGATATGATGAGAAAAGTAACACAGACAGTAAGATGGTATAGACTCATGGGCACAGCTGCTGAAGAAGAAACTCCTCCAGCCTTTTGAGTGGGTGATGGGTAGGAATTCATGAAGGAGTAAGAAAGGCTGTGACTCTGTTTTTTTTTTTTTTTTTTTTTTACCACCAGTTTTACTAATGTGTAAATGACAAATGAAATTATATATATTTAAAGTTTACAATGTGATGATTTGATGTATGTGCATTCATTGTGAAAATATTCCCACCATCAAGTTAACACATCTATTACCTCCATTGTTACCTCCTGTGTGCGTGTGAGAATGCTTAAGATGTAGTTTCTTAGCCAATTTCAAGTACATATATGACACAATGTTTTTAACTATAGTCACCACTCTGTACATTAGATGCTCAGAACTTATTATCTTACTAGAGGCCTAGTGCATGAATTTGTGCACAGGTGGGGTCCCTTAGCCATGCTGGTGATCGGGGCCCATTGGGGCTGTGGGAGGTTGGAGGCCAGGGAGAGGGGCTATGGGAGGTTGGCTGGCAGGGGGGAAAGGGCCATGAGAGGTTGGCTGGCAACAGAAGGTTGGCTGTGGGAGTGCACTGACCACCTGGGGGGAGTTCCTGCATTGAGCATCTGCCCCTGGGTGGTCAGTGTGAACCATAGCAATCAGTGGATTGGTTGACTGGTCGACCGACCAACCGGTCATTCAGTTGTTTGGTTGCTTAGGCTTTTATATATATATAGACTAGAGGTCTGGTGCATGAAAATTCATGCACTCAGAGGGGCGTCCCTCAGCCCGGCCTGAACCCTCTCACAGTCCAGGACCCCTTGGGGGTTGTCCACATGCCAGCTTAGGCCTGCTCCCCAGGGGATGAGGCCTAAGCTGGCAGTCAGACATCCCTCTGGCAGCCTGGAAGCTCTCTGGGGATGTCTGACTGATGGCTTAGGCCCATTCCATGGGCAGTGGGCCTAGGCCACAGTTGGACATCCCTAGCACTGCAGAGGAGGCAGAAGAGGCTCCCGCCACTACCACTGTGCTTGTAGCCATCAGCCCTGTGGGAGCTTGTGGCTGAGCGGAGCTCGCCCTGTGGGAGCACAATGACTACTGGGGGGAAGCTCCTGCATTGAGTGTCTGTCCCCTAGTGGTCAGTGTGCATCATAGTGACTGGTCACTCCCAGTCATTATGCTGTTAGGGTCAATTTGCATATTACCCTTTTATTATATAGGACTAGAGGCCCAGTACATGAAATTCGTGCACTGTGGGGGGATCCCCTCAACCCAGCCTGCACCCTCTTCAATCCAGGACCCCTTGGGGGATGTCCAACTGCCAGTTTAGACATGATCCTGGGGATTGGGCCTAAACTGGCAGTCAGACATCCCTCTCACAATCCTGGACCACTGGCTCCTAATCGCTCACCTTCCTGCCTGTCTGGTCACCTCTAACTGCCCCTTCCCATCCCCCGCCACCAGTCTGATCGCCCCTCAATACCTCTGTGTGCAAGCCTGATCGCCCCTAACTGCCCCCCCCCCGCCAGCCTGGTTGCCCCTAACTGCCCCTCCCCCCCCCACCAGCCTGGTTGCCCCTAACTGCCCCCCACTGCTGGCCAGGTCACCCCCAACTGCCCCCTCCCTGCTGGCCTGGTAACTCTTAACTGCCCCCCCCGCCCCCATGGCCTGGTCACCCCTCACTGTCCCCCCTGCCAGCCTAATTGCCCTCAACTGCCCCCCCCCCCCCGGCCCCATGCAGCCAGCTTGTTCTGTTGTTTGGTCATCCCTCACTAACCCCCCTGTTGGCCTGGTTGTAGGCAGTCATCTTGTGAGGGTGTGATGATCAATTTGCATATTACCTCTTTATTATATAGGATAAGTTTGTACCCTTTGAACAAACTATCTCATTCCCCTTTCCACCCCCAGTTTCTGGCAACCATTATTCTACTTTCTGTTTCTATGAGTTTGACTTATTTTCAAGAGACTACATGTAAGTGATATATAATATTTGTCTTTTTTCTGTCTGACTTCACTTAACATAAAGTCCTCCAGGTTCATTTTGTGTTGTCATAAATGGAAGGATTTCCTTATTTTTTAAGTCTGAATAATATTTCATTGTGTATATATATCACACTTTAAAAATCCATTCACTCACTGATGGATACTTAAGTTTGTTTCCATATCTTGGCTATTGTAACTAATGCTGCAATGAACATGGGAGGGCAGGTATCTCTTTGAGATAGTGACTTAATTTCCTTTATTTTTAAAAATTTATTTATTTATTGGAGCTGATGTCCGGTTTATTTATTTCTTTTTTCTTTTTTTATTGTTTGAAGTATTACAAATAGTAGTACATATGTCTCCTTTTTTCCCCCATTGACCTCCCCCAGGCCTCCCCTACCCTCCAGTACATGCTTTCACCTGCTCCCCTTCCCCCCGCCCCACCCACCCAGTGTCTTGTATCCATTGGTTATGCTTATATGCATGCATACAAGTCCTTTGGTTGATCTCTTACAGCCTCCCCCCCCCCCCCCGCAAACTCCCCTGCCTTCCTGCTGTAGTTTGACAGTCTGTTCAATGCTTCTTTGCCTCTGTATCTGTTTTTCCCCCCATTTCTTTCCTTTAAAAAATCTTGCCTCTGCAGACTAGAAATAAACATATAATAACAAAAGATGTTTGAGTCCCAATTTCAATGTCCAATAGTTCTGAGTCCCCATTTCAATGTCAAACAGTTCCTTATATGTACGTGTCAGCAATGATATCTGGATGGTGGGCACATGGTGGCAATGCAGGTCCGACCCTCTCTGGTTTGGTCCTAGGCAACCTGCAGCGATGCACAGCTGCTGACTGCTAGCGTGGCAAGGCGTCATCAGCATCTTGCATCTCTGGACTGTTTCTCCTCTTGTCTTCATGGTTGGAGCAGACCTGTCAATTTCTCTCTGTTGTAGGAATCCACATGGTCTTGGAGTTATTTTCTGAAAATATACAAACATTCTCGACCAAAAGTTAATAAAGGAATCTTTTCTATATAATTGATTTGGGATCCTTTTTATTTTTGCCCAAACTACTTTCATTTGTCTTATTTAGACACCATGTGTGTTTTTCATGGGTGTCTTGCTGTTAGCATTACAAATGAAAATTAATTTTGTAAAGTAAAAATTTCCTAGATGTAATTTACTTATAGGATATTTTTCCTTACATGACATTACCCTACTCCCCCCCCCCCTTTTTTTGATTAATGGAGGCTTTTGCAAATTTTATAATGCAGTCTTGATAACTTTAAATTTTAATGTTTTTGCCCCAAAATATAGCTGCTTTAGGTTCATTGCATGTTCAGGAATTTTACCATGAGATGAACTACCAATAGAAATTTTAGTTATTACTTCAGGAACAGTTTTTTGTCCAGTATAATTAAATTTTCTTGAATATTCACTTATTTCACTTAGCCTGTTTAAATTAATCTGAAAACTTGATTACTATTTTACTGTCAAATTTAATACTCTACCAACAATCTTAGTTTACCCTGTAAATATTAGTGGGAAGGATTATTTGCATTCTTGAGTAGGCCCTGAGCATTCCTGGTGCTATGCTGGATTTAGATATAGGACAGCTGCTGTCGGCCAAGTCTCTGTCTGTTACCTAGGTCCTAATCTGAGCTGGGCCAAGTCTCTGTCTGTCACCTGTGTCCCAATCTGAGCTGGGCATGGGAAGCAAAGCAGCCATGGGGGCAGGAGACCTCCCTCAGAAGGGGTGAGGGTTCAGGCCCCTTCAGAGTTGGGGGGGGGTGAGGGTCTGTGCCCCACCTCTGTTGACCCCCAAGTTCTCTCCTGATGGCCCCTCTGCGACTGTGCCTGTCTTAGGTTGTTCCTTCCCTGAGGAATCTTACCCATCTCTGGCTAACCAGTCATCCTCCGGGACCAAGCAGGGTGATGTGAGGTTCAGTTCTGTCTCCTTGGTAGCCTATGCCCCCATGGCCTCCATGCCCAGCACCTGCCTTGGGATCCCCTGGCCTGCTGGTGGGGTCCCAGCACTGATCACATATCTCGGGGAACTCAGGTTTCTTCTCCAGTGAGGGCCCAGCTCACATGATTGGGTGAGAGACAGATCCATGGCACCAGCCACCACAAGGCTTCAAGCTCAGTATGAACAGAAAGCTCAGGCAACAGCTGAGGGCAATTGGATTATGAGAAGAGGGTCCCTCTTGGCACAAAAGGCAAGAGGGGCCAATATAGGATGCTCAAGTCCCTTCCCAGTGCCTTAATTCCTTCTGAAAGGGATTAAATCCTTTCATGTCCTTTTTTAAATTGTTGCCAAACATTTAAAGAATTAGTTTGTAAGTTTGTTTGGGATAATTGTACAATATGCTATTTTAAAATATCTAAAATTATAATGACATTGTAGAATAATTAATATCCTTTAAATTACATACCCACAAGTGGGATTGCCAAATCATATGGTATATTTATTTATTTATTTGAGGAAACTCCACAGTGGCTGTACAAATTTACATTGCCACCAATAATGCACAAGGGTTTCTCTTTCTCCACATTCTTGCCAGCGTTGGTTATTTATTAGCTTTTATTTTATTTTTTATAACTGCCATCTTAACAGGTGTGAGGTGACATCTCATTGTGGTTTTGACTGTATTGCAGGGGACTCTGGTTTTATAGTTTAACTAGAGGCTTCGTGCATGAATTTGTGCATGGGTGGGGTCTGGCCAGCCTGCCCCGATGATTGGGCTGGGCTGGCCGGGGGAAGGGGCTATGGATGGTTGACCAGACAGCCCTGCCCCCGATCAGGGTGGGGAGGCTTATTGGAGGCGGGGCCAGCTGGGAAAGGGGCTGTGGGTGGTTGGGTGGCTGGCTCCACCCCCTGGTCGAACTTCTGGTTGAACTCCAGCTTGAACTCCTGGTTGATGGGACAATTTGCATATTAGCTTTTTATTATATACTTTTATTATATAGGATGTGGGTGTAAGTTGCCATAGAATTTTAGAGTTGACAGGTGCATTTGCATGCCAATCAGGATTTCAGTCACTGCCCAAATAATTTGTATTTCATCTCATAGGAAACTGACTGCTGGTCCCTTTTGATGCATTCTGTCAACCATTAGTGGAACCTTCTGTGATCCTGCTTGACCCACCAATGCCCATTGCTTGCCTACTCTCTAAGCTTAAGCCTGTTATTCTGCCCAGCTTGAGCTTTTTGCAGAATATAGGATCATGGTAGGTGTAGTTGTGATGCCTCCTCCTATCTCTTCACCTGAACATGAGTTTCCATTTCAGTAAAAGATGAAAGTAGTACTTGGGTATTCTCTCTAGGTCAGGTTGTCAGGAAGTAGCGGCTCCTGTTAGGACCAAAAGGCTTATAGCTGTCTCTACTACTTTTAGATCCTCTGTACTCCTCACCAGAAAATTAGGCTGATGATGTCATTTCTCATATAAACTTCATGAAACTGACACTTGTATCAGACTGCCTAGTAAAATGACTTCCATCAATCATTATCCTTGCCTAATAGCATTACCATTTTAATAACAAAGAGTTCACCTCAAAGATTTGGGGTTTTTAATATGGTTAAGTGTTGGTCTGTGGCCATAGGTTCCCTTTTCTCCAACCCCCAGCTGAAATCCTGTTAAGTCTCACAAGCTAGTCCGAGTTGGAAAAATCAAGTAGAAAGCCTTCGGGGGGGAAAAAGCCCACACTGAACTGTTAGATTCAAATAGCAGCGCAGCAGATGGCACTCTTTCCTCTGAATCCAAGCCAGCTTACTATTCTGAAGTTGGACAAGGAATGTGTCTCGCTCCAGGTAGGTAGCAACATTCAGAAGGAGATGAAACAAGGACCTTCCTGCTAATCCACCAAAAGCCATATTTTCACCCCAAGCCTCAGCATGTGAATATTTGAGTTTCAATCAATGATGAGCTATGTGGGTAGATAAATAAAATAATTTAGCAAGTATTAATGCATATAACTTCAAGCTTTGATTTTGGCAAAGGTGCAGGCTTAGCTTTCTCTTTCTTGTAGCATTCTAGACCATCAGCAATGCAATATCATTGCTATCTTTTGAAATATAAAATTTATTTCTACATATATAAAACCTGAGATACAAAACTTAGGTTTCACAAGACTTCTTATTGCCTTTCACAGGCCTCGCTATCAGCTCTACAACCTGCCATGCTCTACTTGGGAGGTTATGTTTTATAGAGCTTAACCAAGGCTACATACAGAGTGGGACAAAAGTAGGTGTACAATCGTTTCTATGGAAAATAATGCAATAATTAATGAATAATAATAAAAGGATAAACTGTGTTTCAGGTACTCACAACTGTAAAACTACTTTTGCCCCACCCTGTGTAACCCTATAGATAAAAATTCAGTATTTAGAAACCATTGTTCAACACCTGGTTTTAATTTCCCCCTTTCTTCTTTTTTTATCCAGCTACATCATTGATTTGTGTCTCTAGCTCTAATATCAGGCAGGGAGTCTGGGTTAAGGATGATGTCAGTCAGTCTAGTGAGGAATGAGTTGATTAAGAATCCATATTTTTATAGACTCTGAGCATTATTAAAAATTGATTTTTTGCATCATTGTTCACTGTAGATGAATTAGAAAATATAGTTAGTAAAAACAAAACAAAAACAACCAAAATCACTAAAATAGTATCCTTTTTAATATTTACTTCTAGTCTGGCTCTGTCTTTGTCTTTTTCTCCCCCTCTCTCCTTTCCACTTCTAACTCACACACACCTTCTCCTGTCAGTAAAGGCTGTCAGCTTCTGGCAAGAAGCAGTGCTGCCTATTTACGTGCCTAGGAACTATTGACAAAGGTGGAGCAGGTTGGGAAAACTGCTGAAGTACTCTGGGGCTCCAGATGGGAGTTGTTATTACTCCTTTACCTGAAAGCACTGCACTGGGAAGGCTAATGGGTGGTTTGCCTCTTCCCTTGCCCTTCAGCTTCCAGTAGCGTTTCATCAATGGGAGGCGTTAGAAGAAGTTCCAAGGGCTGAGTAGAGTGAGGTCCAGGTGTTCATTCTGAGGCTCCCTCTCTTCTAATTCACCAGGGTTGGGTGCATTCTTCCACTGGAGGCACAGTTACTGTTCTGAGCAACCACCTTCCTAGCTCTTCCTCTGTTATGGTAACTTCTCCCTTCCCTTATCCTTTCAGACTCCTTGCTCTATCTCTTGTTATTTTCTCTATCTCTTGTTAATTTCCCTGAACCCCATTATCACCTTTGTAAATTGTCACTTTATTAAACTTTTCTCAACTAACTAGTTTCAGAATGCTATCTCTTTTCTGACGAGACCCTGACTGATACCCATATCTTCCATCAATTCTCAAAGTTTCCCAGGCGTTCTATTTTGTTTATTGTTTCTACCAACCCTGGTAAATTTCTCAAATTTCTCTCCTTCTGGAATTCCAATAGGTATATTTTTAATCTCACCCTTAACCTCTCTCTCACATTTTCCAGCTCTGACTCTCACTGCATTTTGGATGATTCCCTCAGACCTGTGTTCTTATCAGCCACCACCTGTTGGCAAATGACTGCCGAATCTTACTCATGGTGACTCCTTTTCTGCTGTGTTTTGTATTTTTTTTATTGTGAGCTCATCAGCCAGAATATATTTATTCAGATATGTGTTTGTGGGTCTTAGGATGGTCTGTATATTTTGGGGTTTTAGAAGGCTTGTTTCAAATCAATTTTGTGTTTGTTTTTGTTGGAAGCCCAGAGGTTTCACTTATTTGGGGTCCGTTTTGCATTAATTTCTTGGCTAGATATTCCTGCACCATATGGATTGTATGAATTCCTGTACATGTATGGAACAGGCTTTGGCTTTATATTTTTAATGGGAGACCTTTTCCCCAGATATAGGGCACATACTAACTTTCTTATACCTTCCCTGCATTGATGAGTGGAACTCATACCTAGTCCCACTTTACTGAGGGATAGCCCTTCAAGAATCCTGGCTCTATTGGGTGGGGATGGGAGGGGGAGGGTTTCAATTCATACTCCCCTGGCTTGTGCATTTTGAGAATAAGCTTCTTGCTTCTTTGTGAATGTTAAACCCCAGCCCTTGCTCACAAGCTTATCACTTTGATTTGATATTTCCTCTTCATTTTTGGCAGTTGGGGATTTTCTTCTCTTTTAGGCTCAGATAGGTTTTTATTTCTTTTAGTTCTTTACCTCACATTTCCACGAACTTTTACTAAGTGATGTTCCATGTTCACTTACCAAACTACCCCTACATTAGTTCTGTAATTTGCTTTCCTACACAATCATGTTTTGATATGGAAAGATATCTGCTCTCTACATAGTTATCTTCTTTAATGACTACATAGTAGAAAGAGTCTGTAAGAAAGGTTATTAGAGCTGTCTTCAGAATTACATTTCCTGGGTTAACATACTGTCTCCACTATTTACTAATTCTGAACCATGAACACGTTACTTTAACTCTTCATGCCTTCATTTCCTTGCCTGGCAAGTGAAGATCATAATACATCTACTTTGCAAGTATTGTAGGGTTGCTGTTACAAATCAGCCCAAATTTGGTGGCCTAAAACAACACAAAATTCTCACAGTTCTGGAAGCTGGACGTCAGAAATCAAGGTGTGGTCAGAGCCATAGTCCCTCGGGAAGCCCTTGGGGAGAAGCTGTTCTTTGTCTCTTCCAGCTGGTGGTGGCAGCAGGCATTTCTGTGCTGCATCACTCCAGTCCCCGCTTCCACCTTCACATTGCCTTCTCCTCTGTGTATCTACTTCAACTCCCTCTGCCTGCCTGTTATCATGTATCTTAATTCCCATGTAAATCATAACTGGTGCCAGGCTCAGGGGAATTGTCCTTACTCTGTGGCTGTTGGTGATTGTCTCAAGCAGGCACTGGTCCTTGGCTCCCACCAACAATACATTTACTCATTTGTTCAATCCTAGAATACATTTAAAATAGTTTCAGAATTGTTTTCACAAAATATGGACAAGAAACAAATGTATTAAGAGTTCAGGATTCATTTGCAGCTCTTGTCATCTCTCAATCTTATCCAAGACTAGTGACCCAGTACACAGATTTGTGCACATTGAAAGGAAGTTAAGTAGAAGGTGGCCAGCGGGGCAGGACTGGGAGGGAAGGGCCAGACACGCCCTGGAGCCAACCTCCCTCGGTCCCTTCCCGGCATCTGCAGAGTGAGAGGGGTCCCTCCAGCAGGTGGGGTCCCTCGGCCTGGCCTGTGGGGATTGGGCTGAAACCAGCTCTCTGACAGCTCCTGAGGGGTCCTGGAGTGGGAGAGAGCACTCTGCAAAATTGCTGTTGTACAGGGTGTGGAACGCAAATGCAAGTGTGCAATAAACCAGATTGGGCCGACAGTGCCTCAGCAACAACATAACCCAGGCTGAAGGTGGAACCGCGTGGCCCTGTGAGGAATCGGGCTCCCTCCTCTCTGGTTTTGGGGTGTGTCACCTGAGAACCGCTGTGCCAAGTCACTGCAGCTCGGCAGCTCCTGCATTGAGTGTCTGCCCCCTGGTGGTCAGTGCATGTCATAGAAACTGGTCGGATGGTAGGAGGGACACTTAGCATATTAGCCTTTTTTATATATATATTGGGGGCATACAATCAAATGCTATGCTCATAAGTGACTTGGATGAGTTCCTTGTTTTGTTATTTTTAATTTTTTCTCTCCTTAACTATTATTATAGAATTCCACTTGAAATACAATTGTTTCATTTGTTTTAGTTTGCTTTTAGATTTTAGGATTTTTTTCTTTCCTCTTCTCATCATTGTTGATTTCATTTTATTTTTTGAATGTACAGAATATTAATAGACTTCTATAAATCAAAATTATAGCAAAAAGTACACTTAGAGAAGTGTCATTTCTTTGGATATCCTTTCTACTTTGTTTTCTTCCCTTACACCTTATAAGTAACCTCTATTTCCTTGTCTGAAAAGGAAACAAGTAACCACTTGTTTTCTGTTTTATTTGCCTTGTGCTGCTTGTATAAAATAAATAGACATATGTTTGATTTGTTACTTCCTTTTCTTTCTTCTTCTTTTTTAAAATAATTTCAACCAAGGATATTTTTTTCCATTGATTTTTTATAGAGAGAGTGGAAGGGAGGGAGAGAGGGGGAGAGAGAGAAACATTGATGTGAGAGAGACACATTGATGGTTGCCTTCCACACGTGCCCCAACCAGGGCTGGGGATCAAACCTCCAACCCAGGTACGTGCCCTTGACCAGGAATTGAATCCATGACTCTTCAGTGTGAGGGCTGACATTCCAACTACTGAGCCACATAGACCAAGGCTTCCTTTCTTTCTTACACAAAATATGGTCTTTTTCACTTTGGGAAATTTCTTTCTCAATGGGAGAAGCAAGAAAGGAAGGGTGAAATATCACTTTCACTATTGCCAGAATTCCTTTCTCTTCTTAGTCCTCCTTTATAGGCTCTCCCCATACCTTCAAGGGGTAAAGACTGCTCAACTGAGCTGGGAATGGATTTTAATGTGCATGTGAATCACTTGGGATCTTGTAAATTTTGTAGGTCTTTGGTGGGATTGTGACTGTGTTTCTAATAGATTCCCAGCTGATGCTGAGGCTGCTGCTCTGGACCCCAGACAACTTGTGGATGTGACGGGACTGCATTATGGGCAGTCTCCCTTAGCTCTGAATAAACTTTAGACCACAGTTCCTGAAATGTCTTTTTGGAACCATTACATATACTTGCCTAAATTGGTCTGTTCAGTTCAGAAATAGAGCTTGTCTCCAAGATCGATGCTGCATTTTGGGGCTAGTAATCTAGGGGTGATAAACATGAAATGCTATTTTATATTTTCATAAAGTGTAAAATATCTATCTCACTTATTTTATCCTCCTGTTCCCTTCCTTCTTCTCTAATTAATGGTCTCATAACTGCTGGTTTTCTGCAAAGAGCATCAAGTCATTTGATCAGGGATGTTAACCATTGAGCAAACACACCAATTTTGCTCTAAAAGGAAAATGGTAGGCCCAGGCAGTGTGGCTCTGTGGTTGAGTGTTGGCCCAGGAACCAACAGGTCACTGGTTCAATTCCTGGTCAGGGTACATGCCCAGGTTGTGGGCTTGATCCCCAATAGGGGGCATGCAGGAGGCAGCCAATAGAATAACTTTCTTTCTCATTGATGTTTCTTTCTATCCCTCTCCCTTCCTCTCTCTCTAAAAGTAATACAAAGAAAATTAAAAGGAAAAGGTAGGCTGTGATTTTTATCGTAGTGTACTATGACAAAGGAAATGCTTTTTAAATCCAGGAATTTAGGGTAATCTTTGTTCCCCAGCTTTTGGTCTTTGGGAACAAAAATGGTAATATTTCAAAATATACAATTCCCAAATGTTATACTTCTAATTTCTCATATGAGCACTCAGTTACTCCGCAGAGCCTTCCCCAGTCATTTTTTTGGAAACCCCTGGGGCCCACATCAGTTGTGCTCCAGTTCATGTTTGTTTTTGTTCATCTATTCCGTTCCCTTGGGGGTTGACACCTGCATCTCTTCTATTGCTTTCCACTCTTCTGGACATCTGCTGCACTCACTCTCCTCTTTTACACAAACAAAACAAAACCAAAACAAAACATCAAGCATATCAGTAAATGAGTATCTGGAGGAGGACAACAGCCCACTAGTCTTGAAGAGTCAAACTCTAAATTGCTTTCAGACTAATTCTACTCTAATGTGCTATTATGAGTTTAAAAAAAAACCCCTGAACATTTCATTTATTCTTAGCTTTAAATTGGGGTAGAGTTGTGTTCTGCCCAGAAATTACTGGGCATGGCTGTTTCATTCAAGAAAAGTGTGGCAGTGGTTATCCTGGGCTTGTGGCTTCTAATTAGTGAAATGACTTGGGTACTTTCCACCTCCCATAGCAAACAAAAAGGCCAGTTTCTGATAAGAAGAGTCCATGCCTTTTTACTCTGGAATGAAGCTTAAGAAGATACTCAAAATAAACCTCTCACTGCATGGGGCTCTTCAGTCCTTGACGGACAATAGTCATAATCTCAAATCTAAATTACATGTAGTTCCAACATCATTTAGCACATTTGTCAATATGCCAAAGCAGGGCCCCCAAACTGAGCTTCCATGGAGGCTAAATCATCTTCCTCTGAACATGTCATCTGCACAGTGCACAAAGATCACTTGGCAGAGAGCACAGGGGAACTTTGGTTTGTGTCTTTTTGTTCCTGGTTACTTATCTTCTCATAAAAAAATACATATTCAATTTGCAGACACATCAGCATAAGCCCCTCCAGCAAGTGAAAATATTTACTTGGGAGAGGAAAACAAAATAATGTCTGACCTGAGCTTTCATTTTCTGTTAGACTTTGATGTTACTTTTTTATTTGAAGTCCGAGGAGAACAATAAATGGAATTCTTTGTGTGAAAGTGAGGCATGGTAAAGGTTGGATAAAAATTCAAGCTCAGTTTGTAAGTTAGGGAGAAAAATGCTGCCTTTTACTAAAACGCATATGATCTATACATTGTTTTCTTCACATCATCTTTAAGGATTTTTTCTTTTTGTGGAGCAAATGGGGGAGAGAGTTGCATGTGTGTATGACTGCATTGCTGATTGACAGAATTCAGGGATGACTCCTTTGAAGTGAGAACAATCTAACCCTGGAGCCATAGAATCACCCACAGATGTCACTCAGATCTCAGCACTCAACATGCCACCTCATTTCATTGTCATTTTCTTTTGCTCTTGGCTTTCATCAGCCATTGTTCTTCAAATAGCTGGACAAGTGTAGCACCACATTGGTAACACACACACACACACACACACACACACACACACACACAAACACACACACACACACTCTAGAGGCCCAGTGCACGAATTTGTGCACGGGTGGGGTCCCTCGGCCTGGCCAGCGATCGGGGCTGATCGAGGGGCCAGCTGGGAGGAGGGGCTATGAGAGGTTGGCTGTGGGGGGGCAGCTCCTGCATTGAGCATCTGCCCCCTGGTAGTCAGTGCATGTCACAGAAACTGGGTGACTGGTCATTCCAGTTGTTTGGTCGTAACAGTTGCTTAGGCTTATATATATATACTAGAGGCCTGGTGCATGAAAATCCCGCCATCCAAAGCTTGCCTGTGCTTCAGGCCGGCCCTGGGCAGCTGGCGGGGCTGAGGGGACTGGGCACCGCCATCTTGTGGCTGTGGGCGCTGCCATCTTTGAAGACATGGAAGCCAATTAGCATATTCCCTCCTTATTGGCTATGGGTGCCGCCATCTTTGCGATGGTGTGATGGTCAATTAGCATATTCCCTCTTTATCAGATAGGACTAGTGGCCAGGTGCACAAAATTCGTGTGTGTATGGGGTGTCCCTCAGCCCAGCCTGCACCCTCTCCAATCTGGGACCCTCGGGAGATGTCCAACTGTGGGATCAGGCCTAAACTGGCAGTTGGACATCCCTCTCACAATCCATGACCACTGGCTCCTAACTGCTCACCTGTCTGCCTGCCTGATTGACACCTAACTGCTCCCCTGCTGGCCTGATTGCCCCCAACTGCCCTCTCCTGCCAGCCCAATTGCTCCCAACTGCCCTCCCCTGCTGGTCCAATCACCCACAACTTCCCTCCCCTGCCATGACCCGCCTCCTCCACTGGGACCCACCTCCTTCGCATGAGGTGGCGGAGATGCTGGGACTGGCCTCCTCCACGCCGTGGGGAGCCACAGGACTGCCAGGCCTCATTGCATGGAGCGGCCCCTGGACCCCGCCTCTGCTGTGTATGTGGCCATCTTGTGGTGGCCATCTTGTGGTGGCCATTTTTGTGGCAGCCATCTTGTGACAATGTCGTATGCAAGGGCCACCTAGGCTTTTATTAGTATAGACCAGTGGTCGGCAAACTGCGGCTTGCGAGCCACATGCGGCTCGTGAGCCATGGTTTGCCACTCTGTTGACTAATGAGTTTGCCGACCTCTGACCTAGACTCTCAATTCCAATAATTACAGGCTGTTGTTGTTCTTGTGATTAAGCCCCTATCCCAGTGGTCAGCAAACTCATTAGTCAATAGAGCGGCAAACCACGGCTTGCGAGCTACAGTTTGCCGACCACTGGTATAGAATATAGGCCCAGTGCACAAATTCGTGCATGGATGGGGTCTGGCCAGCCTGGCCCCCATCGGGGCAGATCAGGGCCGGACCTGTAGGGAGGAGGAGATGGAGGGAGGTTGGCTGGCCAGCCTGCTTGGATCAGGGCTGGGATGGTTGTGGGGAGGGGCTGTGGGCAATTGGCTGGTGGGCCACGCCCTCAATTGGGGTGCGGGGGGCAATAGGGGAGGAGCCAGCTGTGGGGAGGGGCTGTGGGAGGTTGGCTGGCCAGCCCAACCCCGATTGGTGTAGAGGGGGCTGACTCGGGGGGAGCTGATTGGGGGTGGAGCTGGCTGGGGAGAGGGGCTGTTGATGGTGGGCCAGCCAGCTGTGTCCCTGAATGGGGTGGAGGGCTGATCTGGGGCCAGCAGCCTGGGGGAGGGGCCATGGGTGGTTGGCAGACCAGCCCTGACTGTGTTTGGAGTGGGGGGGCCTATCAGGGGTGGAGCTGGCTGGGGGGAGGGGCTGTGGGCTGATCAGGGTGGTGGGGGCCCTTCAGGGGCAGGGCCAGCTTGGGGGAGGGGCCGCAGGCAGTTGGCTGGCAGGCCCTGACCCTGATCAGGGTGGGGGGGCCGCTATGGGGGGGCCTGGCTGGCCAACCTCCTGCAGCCCCTCCCTGTGCCCAGCTGGCCCCACCCCCTATTGGGGTGGGGGGGCAATCAGGAATGAGACTGGCTAGGGGGAGGGTCTGTGGGCAATTGGGGTGGTGGGGGCCCATTGGGGGTGGGGATGGCTGGGGGGAGGGTCTGCAGGCTGATCGGGGTGGGGAGTCAATGGGGGGGCCAGCCAGGGAGAAGGGCTGGGGCTGGTTGGGGGGAGGGGCTGCAGGAGGTTGGCTGGCAGGCCCTGCCCCTGATCAGGGTCGAGGGGGGGGGGCGCGATCTGGGGGCAGAGCTCTCCAGCCAACCTCCTGCAGCCCCTCCCCCTGCCTGGCTGACCCCACCTCCTATTGGGGTGGGGGTGGGGAAATCAGGGGCAGGGTTGGCTGGGGGAGGTACAGTGGGCCAATTGGGTTGGGGGGACAACCTGGGGGGGCAGCGGGGGAGAGGGGCTGCAGGCCAGTTGGAGTGGTGAGGGCTCACCGAGGGTGAGGTTGGCTGGGGGGAGGGGCTTCAGGAGGTTGGCCAGCCAGTCCTGCCCCCTATTGGGGTAGGGGGTGTGTGATCAAGGGCAGGGCTGGCAGGGGGGAAGGGCTGAGAGCCCATCAGGGTGGTGGAGGCCCATTGGGAGTGGGGCCGGTGGGGGGAAGGGGCTGCAGAAGGTTGGCCAGCCAGCCCCACCCCCTACTGGGGTGGGGGTGGGGATAGGGGCGGGGCTGTCTGGGGGGAGGGGCTATGGGAGGTTGGATGGTGGCCTGCTCCCCTGATTGAGCCGGTTGGCTGGCCGCAGTGGGTGTCATAGCAACTGGTCATTCTGGTTGTTCCAGCATTCTGGTTGCTGGCTTTTTATGTATCTAGATATATACTAGAGGCCTGGTGCATGAATTTGTGCACCAATGGAGTCCCTTAGCCTGGCCTCCGGGATTGGGCCAAAACCAGCTCTCCAACATCCCCCGAGGGGTCCTGGATTGTGAGAAGGTACAGGCCAGGCCGAGGGACCTCACCAGTGCATGATCAAGGCTGCGGAGAGACGCGGGAGGTTGGCCAGCCAGGGAGGGCTGTGGGAGGGCTCCAGGGTGTTTTCTGCCCCTCTCGCTCAGTCCTGATTGGCCAGACCACAGCAGCAAGCTAATCTACCGGTCGGAGCAACTGCCCCCTGGTGGTCAGTGCACGTCATAGCGACTGGTCAACCTGTCGACTGTCTGCTCTCGGTGGTCAGTGCATGCCACAGCGAGCGGTTGAGTGGTCTTAGCATATCATTAGCATATCATGCTTTGGTTGAATGGCCGACTGGTCAACTGGACACTTAGCATATTAGGCTTTTATTATATAGGATATATATATATATATATATATATATATATATATTTTTTTTTTTTTTTCTATAGCTACAAGTAAGGACTGATGTTTCATGTCCTTAAAGTTCACTCTTAGGAAACTTGTCATGTAAAAACATATCCAGGGACACTTTTTGTACCCTAGGGTCACTCATACCACATGGATTTTGATGGATAGATCACCTGGAGTTAGGTACCTTTGTCAAAAAAACAAACCAATTATTTTGCTCTCATTTTATTGATTTCTAGAGAGAGAAGAAGGGAGAGGGAGAGAGAAAAACATTAGTATGCCTCCTACTGGGGACTGAGCCTGCAACTCAGGCATGTCCCAGCCTGGAATCAAACCAGTGACCTTTTGGTACATGGGATGGTGTTCAACCAACTGAGCCACACTGGCCAGGGCAAAAAAACTCCATCTCGTTTCTCTTTAAAGTGAAGTGATGTGAGAAAATGCCAGCATAAAATGCTATTTAGAATATCTGGCGAATTTCATTTTGTAGCATAAGATAAACAACCCTACAAAACTCTTGGGAGTTTTTGGTGGCAAACTGTTTGCATCTGTTCTGTTCTGAGCCTCAGTGCACAGAATCACCTGTGTATAGAATATTTCAAATAATTGCTGTGATAGTGAGGCTATGATCTGTGCCATGGCTGTGGGCACTACCAGAGTCTAGGCCTGCCTGGCCATGCCCAGTGTACTGCTGAGATGGGCTGGAAACTGCTGGCGTTTTTGAGTTTATTTGCATGCAGGCATATTTTTTGTCTGAAGGAGAGAGAAGGCCATTGTGTGTGAGGTGTGGTGGTGGTGGAGGGTGGGGAGAGAGAGGCCAAGGGAGACAGGAGGATCATTCCTAAGATTAGAGCTGAAGCTGGGGAAGCTCGTCAGTGACTGAGTGGCTGGGTCTGAAGCAGCACTGTACTCTTCTGGCTCAAAATGTGGCCCGGGGAGAAAGGAGCGTCTTCCCACCTCTGTATGAGCCACAATGTGGCTCTGGCATAGGAGGATGCAAAGAAACGTGTTGCATGGGCAGCAGAGGTACTGAGAGGAGCTGCAGGCAGGACATATGTTATGCAAAGTGCTGAGGTCCCAGAAAACCTGAGCATATTGTTTGTGGATTCCAAAGAAATAACCTGGAGGACTGGCTGTGAAAGACATTGGTCTATTAGGATTTATGTGTGCACTGGTGGCGGCCAGCTGGTGAAGCTGCCCCACCAAGTCCCATCCAGCCGGTGGACAAGCGGGGGCAGCCGGCTGGTGCTATTGTTTTGTCGCCACCAGACATTCCCAGCACAAGGTTTTATAGAGAACAGAAAACAAAGAAAAATAGGCCATGCAGGGGGAGGATGATGGGCCACTGGGCAAACGGTGTGAGATTAAAACACTAGCTGTTTACAATCAGGCTCACGTCTAGCACAGGTTCTCTTTGGCCTTTCTTAGACCCAGTTGCTGGCCCAGTTCCCAGGGTATCACGGTCCACTTACAAGAGGCCTGCACCATATGTCCCACCAGGTGGGAGGGGGAGTTGGAGCATGGGAAGGGGCCCATGTTCCTATTTACCATGCTGCATCCAAAAGGGGGTCTGGAGCGGAATAACATGGTGGTGCCACATGGTGACCACATATGACAGATTGATTTCTAAGTATATGTGAGGCACCCTCAGGAGGCTTGGAGATACAGCTGGGAGGAGCTTGCAGGCTGCTGCAGGACTAGAGCTGGAAGCTAGCGGTAGTCGGAAGCTAGAGGGTTAGAGCCATTGAAGTTTGGGAATGTATTATGACTGTATCCATAGCCTGGGGAAGCTTGAGAAAATTCTAGTTACATACCCCAACAATTTCTTTTTGCTAACAATTTAATCATGATTAATGCTAGAATTAGTGAGATTTACTCTCTAAGGTACATGAAACTCTCAAAGGGCCAATAAAAATGACCATAGGTTGTGTGTATCTGATACTTCTTGGGCCCTGCCTCACATCCTCTTGGCTCACCTTTCTCCTTCTAGTTGTTGCTGTGGCAATCAGCTATGCTCAGGTGTACCTGACCCCACCTCACCTCAACTACACTATTTGTCACAGGCTTTCTGTTCTGGGGCATCTCTGCTACCATCACGTGGACACCTGCAGAATTTGTTCATTCCGACACAGCCACACACCTAAAAGTATAGGAAGGTAAGATCCCATAGGTAACCCTTGACCAGTGGGTGTACTAGAACAGACCTCCAAAGGAGGACAGGATGGAGAAACCGAAGAAAGAGGCTAACAACTCCAGCTTATCAGGGAATTATGGACAGAAGCAGAGTTCTGAATGACAGCAAGGCTGTGGATCTCCACACCTGAAAGCTGGGGGCGTGATATATATCCAGCCTCCAAGAATACAGGTGGCTTGTAGCCAAGTGGCATGTGCTGGTTAAGAGGTGTATGTTCCCAAGCAGTAAACAACTTAATGGGCCTACTTATCTCTGTAAGCACTTTCCTTTCAGGTGACATAACCCCACCCCTTCCTGGCTAAACTGGTAGTCACTGAGAGCAACTTACTTCTTACGATGGCATCTGTCTTGTCAAGCACCAGAAACCATTTTGCCTAACAATGAATAAATTCTCCTATTTTCTTTCTCTTGGGGGATAATTTTGAAATACTTTCTATATGACTTTTCAATGTATCCCCAGTGGGAGAGAGCCCCAGTTGCCCAAGAAGGGACTAGTTTGATAACACACCTCATTTTGACTTTTTCTCCTTCCCTGTTTTACTTTTCTAAGCTCCTCCAACCCCACTTCTGTTCGTAGGAAGCTCTTGTGTCAGGGTCCACTTTTTGTGGGAACCCAGGCTAAGAGGTTGAAAGTCAGCTCTGTGTGCATTGAAGATTCCCTTACTTCCCCACCAACAACATACCTGGGAAAGTTGAGTATGGCCATGGTCAGTGTGGCTCAGTTGGTTGGAGCATCTTCCTGTACACTGAAAGGTGGTGGGTTCAATTACTAGTTAGGGCACATATCTACGTTGTGGGTTCGATCCCCAATTGGGGCATGTATAGGAGGCAACCAATCAATGTTCCTCTCTCATGTTGATGTTTCTCTCTCTTTCTCTCTCTCAAATCAATTAAAAATAGAATACTGACTTTATTTTAAATAAAGGTGAGTATGCGGTGGGGGTGGGGGATGAGGGGTTGGGGCTGAGGGTTGGGGGAAGGGGCTGTTCAATTTCCAATTGATAGCAAAAGTCTGTCATTGTCAAGCTCAGAACATTTAACATTCTTTTACTATGATCCAGGGACTGCTTTTATTCAGAAATCAGGAAGATAGATCCCTGCTATCAGCAAGGTCACAAAGCACTTGAGGGAGGCAAACGTGTTCATATCTTACAAATAGAAAGTGCTAAGGAGAGTGTTAGTATGCATTAAGAGTAGAGAAAGAACAGTTAATTTTGACTGGGAGCAGGAAGGCTTGAGGTCAGGGAAACCTCCACAGAAGATATGGACCTTGAGAGATGAAAAGACTATTGAAGATAGTGAATTAAAGTGTTGGAGCAGCTTAAAAAGAGTTGTGCTGAAATAGAATTTAGTGAGCTTTACTGTTCTCTCCACTCAAGGGGCAGAGGCCAGGAGCCCTCCTTAACCCTAATTCCTCTCCTTTTTTGCTCCCCTAAATAGTTTTGATTGCTCTCTCACAACTTCTCTTCCGTTTACCTTTTATCCTGCTTTACCTTTTTTCTTTGGATTTGTTATTATCTTCTATAGGAGAGAGTCAGAGCTATAGTTTTTCACCAACCTGTGCTTGTCATGGAGGCCTTATATCTGAATGCTGGACACTGGGAGGAGGCCTAATGGTTCTGAAGGGTGTACTTCCTACCAAGGAGTGGAATCACCTTAATCTAGATGGGGTTTTTCAGGTGTGATTGGTAGTGCATGATTCACAAGAACATTGGATGAGACATTCAAGGACAAGCTCCTTTACTTTGAGGGTGGAGAAGTCACATGTGCAGGCTCATTTCTCCTCTCCTGACTTTATTTGCACTTTTAATCATGAAATGTAGGTTCTTGTATCACTGAAGGGGTGGTAAGCAGGGTTGTATTCATTTTTTTCTTTTTTAAACTAAAGACCAGAAACGTAGAGACTTAGGAAGAATTATAGAACTTGGCTGCAGGAAGGGCAGGCTTGGTGGGAAAGACAGGTGATTGGAAGGACAGGGACACTTTGTTCTCTGTTGATAACCTGACTCAGCCACCATCTACATGTCTGTACCTCTGTCTTATCAGCATCTAGATGACAAATTTTAGAGTTTTAGTTTTCCAGCAAGGGAAATAGAACAGACCAGGACATGTTGTCTCACCAGATAAAATTAAGATTGATAATGCTTGGACCTATCTGTGAGAGCAAGGTCCAGATCACAGTGGACAGTTTAAGGTAGATGGGGAATTGGGCATGGTGGGCATCTGTATTGTTATCTCTAGTCAATCTAATCTCTGGCCACCAGACACACACCCTTCTTCCTAGATGTACAAACACGTCCTACCTAGCATCTTCTACCCCATGCATGTCTGTGGATGCTCACTTCACTTCCAACAGAAAAGCAAAAAAGGCCCGATATCTCAGTCAAGGTTCCCACAGGAAATGGTGGTCCTTTAAAAATAATACAGTTTGAGGAAGATCATTTACAAAGGGACTATTTTTAAAAGTGTGGTTGAGGAGAACCACAAAGATAGTGCAGTACCCCAGAGTTTGTGATGTTGGAGCTGTTATCACCTCTTGTTCCAAAGAGATGGGAAGAAGGGACGGTTTTTTGGAACCTGGAAGAAGAAAGAATCATAGATTCAACTGCTTAGAGAGGATCAATGACTTCTAATCAGGGACATAACCAGCCTGAAGCAACCCTGCAGGGGGATATTCAGGGAAATAATGACCTTGCTGTCACTCTTTCCTCACTCATTTCTCCTGTTGGGGGTCTCCACTGGCCAAACCAATCAGAGCCAGAGGGCTCCCAGCCCTATTTATGTACTGCATGTAGATCAGCCTTCAGGCAGGGAGCCAGTGGAGAAGGGTGGAGAGTGCATGTGGAGGGGCAGTTGGCACAGACACACAGTGACTATATGAAAAGATGTCTCAGGGTCAGTGTAAGAGTGTTCACCACTCTCTTTCTACCTACAGTCTACCATTGCTTTCTGTTCCCTCTGGTTCCATTGTGATCCTACCTAGCTGGTATTATTCACCATTCTGCCATCTGAGTTAAAAGGAGGCATGGAAAACACTCATTGAAGATACTACTAATCAACTGTAGCTCTCTTTTTCACTAAGCTTGGACTTGGCATCAACATCCTTCTTCATACAGTGGTCTGGGCCAGTGGTCAGCAAACTGCAGCTCGCGAGCCACATGCGGCGCGGTTTGCCGCTCTGTTCACTAATGAGTTTGCCGACCACTGGTCTGGGCAGTTGCCCCCAATCAGCATTGATTTGAGATGGAAAAAATTTGCCACCCCTTACATACTTAGTAAATTTATCCCCTACCCACTTTCATGCCCAATAATGGAGGAAAAACAGAATATGATTGAGACAATTAGAATGAAAAAGTAAATAATTTATTAAAAAGGGAAAAGAAAAAAAAAATAAGACCCTGTTTCCAGTTCTTGCATATTCTCACAAGAAATTGAAATCTTACATATAAATGGTTATGCAAAGAGCTGAGGTCTGAGAAAACCTTAGCATATTGCTTGCTGATTCCAAAGAAATAACCAGGAGGACTGGTTGTGAAAGGCATGGGTTTATTAGGACTTACATGCACACCAGGGGTGGCTAGCCGGTAAAGTTACCACAACACAGGCTTCCTAGTACAGTGCTATGTAGAGGAAGGGAAACAAAGCAAGCAGGGCAAGCAGGGGATGTGTGAGTGTGCAAGCTGTGAAATCAGAATGCTAGCTGTTTCTCTGCAGTTGTTTACAGTCCAGGCTCATATCTAGAAGCAGTTTCTCTTTGGCCATTCTTTCACCAAGGAGATGGCCAGGCTCCCAGGGTCTCACAGTCAGCCCACTTACAGATGCCTTCATCATATTCCCACAAGCTGAGAGAGCAAGTTGGAGCTTGGGAAGCAGCCCATGTTCCCACATATCACACATAGACTGTGCCCACACCCTTGTTTGTTTATTTAGTCATGCAGCCCAAACTGGCATTGAATGCTTTCTCCATTGGTGCCATTGCTGAACTGTTGTTATTTAACATCTAAAGCATCCTAGACACTTGTGTTAATTACTTTACACAATTACATATCTCATTTAATTCTTACAGCAGTTCTCATAGGAAGTTACTTATTTTCTCCATTTTATAGATGAGGAAGCTGAAACTTAGTAAGGTTAAATAACTTGACCAAAATGATGAGTAAGTGGTAGAGATGACACTCAACTCTGATCTATCTGACCTCAAAGCCCATGTATTTGACCTTTAAGCAATATGACTTAGCATTCAGTCATTCCCTTGTTTTTGGCAAATATTCTGCTGGCCAGGGATCCAGTAAGGTCACTCCCTTCAGTTCTTCCCTCCTTCTCCCACAACTTAATGAATGCAGTTGACTTCTGCCTGATTCCCTAGTAAGTACAAACACTACGTGGTTATGCCAATAACCTTTGTATCTTGGATTTGTATGTGTAAAGAGCCTGGGGACTCATGTACTTACTATATCTCACTTTTACCAGCATCCAGCTTCCACCCAGAAACTTGAGGAAATCTCTAGAGGGGCAGCCCAGGAACAAGCTGTTGTCATCTCATGCTACAGGAAGGAGGCTGGCCACAATATAGATAAAGTATTATGTAAAGAAAGACAACACTTTCTCTGGTTAGACTTTGTTCAACAGGTATCCAGTGAATTTAAGGTATCAAGCACTGTGTTGGGTGCTGGGGGAATTAAGAAGACTAAGACATCCCCGCTGCCTTCAAAATGCTTAAAGACATCAGAATAGTCCAGATGTCCTCAGTGCAACTTTTTCAGTGTCATTTGCCACCCTGGGGTAAGGTGAAATTTATTTAGGAAACCAACACACATTCATCAACCTTGTACTGAATGACCAGCTTCCCCATTGTCCTTCTACCAGAAACTTTTGGCTGGGATCTCTTTTGAAGACATGGCTCCAGCCATTTCTGTTATCAAAGGGCTTGGCTGGGTCCTGTTAATATTGATTGTGTGCCTCTTGGTTGCTACTTTCCTAGTGTGGTGGAATCTTCAACATCTCTCCCAGGCACTGAATATACTGAACAGTATACTGACTGAGGAATCAAGTGTCCTGAATTTGGACCTCAGTTTTGCTGTTTACTTTCTGTGTTATTCTGGGCAAGTTACTTTCCCTCTCTGGGCTTTATGCTTTTGGATGACAATATCTCCTACAATCTATGGTTTCACACTTATCATAGACACCCATAAATTTTTCTGGAACTAGGTTATGTCAGGAATTTTAGCAACCTCCTTTTTTCATAACAGGGGGATCGTTTTGTAGTTGCTCTGGATATTTACAACTTTATTGACTCCAGATGGGCCAGCCAGTGTCAGAGTTTAGTTAGCTACTTGCTACTCCAAGTGTGATCTATGGACCAGTAGCATTGACATCACCTGGGAGCTTATTAACAATGCAGAATCTCAGACCTTAGCCGAGTCAGAATCTTCATTTTTAAAAGATCCCCAGGTGATTGATCCTTATAATTAAGTTTGAGAAGCACGAAGCCCAAGGCACATGAAAATTATATAAATTCCTAGAGCAATCAATCACCAATTTAATCACTTAAGTCAGAATCAGTGTGATTGAGTTCTGGGCACTCAGGTGCTTGGGTGAAGTTTAGCATGCAGCTAACATTGAGAACCTCTGAGTAATCTCATACAGAGTGGAACCCCTTTGTGTAGAATGGGTGACAGAACATGGGGCTCTAATTCAGTCAGTGGTGAGGATCAGGACAGAGACAGCCTTCTGGAAGCAATGCTTGAGCTGCTTGCTTGGAGAATGTAAGTTCAGTTAGGCAGAGAGAAGCCGAGGGGCATAGGTAGTGCCCTGACCATGGGGGAGGGGGCCACAAGCCTGCCTGGTTGGAGCATGGGGATGGGGGTGCTGCAGGAGATGAGGTAGAGACCACCTATGCCATGCTTGGGAGTTCATACTTCATGTCAGGGACAGTGGGGTGGTGTCGGCTGATGGCTGAAAAGATTGTTTAAGTGGAGAATGATGTCATTAGAATAGCACGTTAGGAAGCTCTGTCTTCCAGCAGATGTGGCAGATTGTTTGAAGGTGGAGGAGAATGACAGCAGATAGAACACTATGGGGACAATTTCCAATTAGAACCAAACTAATGTGAGTGTCAGGAAGGATGGGAAGGAAGAGAGAACTTGAGAACTACCTACTTGGTGACTAATTTTCTGAAAGAAGATAATGAGTGAGGAGTTTAGAACAATTCTGAGATTTCTGCTGTGGTGGTGTGGGGGATGGTGGACAGTTTACCAAGACAAAATATGAAAAATAGGTGAAAGAACAGGCTTGGCATGGGAATAAAGGAAAGGATAAAGGGGGAGAAGAGGAACAAGGCTTTTAAATTGCCTATAAGATGAACTAGTGTAGATATCCAGGAGGTAGTTGGATATCAAAGCTCAGAAGAATGGTCTGGCCTAGAAATGAGGATGAATAATAAAAAAAAAGTAATCAAATACATGTATTTGAATTTATAGGAATTCTTCCAGAGAGAGGGCAAAGAATAAAAATTAGAGAGTCTCATGTAGGAAATCAATCATTTGAAGATCAGAGGAAGAGGAGGTGCCACTTGCAGACTAGAGAAATAGTCAGAGAGGTAAGTAGAAAATTGGAGGGGGGAGGGTGTCACAGAGGCCAAAGGGATAAGAACACCAGAGAATGGTCACCAGAAGTCAAGAAGTTTACAGAGTGAAAATAACTCCTGGACTTGACAATCAGACCATTCTCACCACAATGAGACTTGGTGATCGTTGGTGGTATGAGAGCAGCTTTATTAGTGTGCCAGATGGCGATTCTCACTTGATACTTCACGGCTTCCTTTTGAGCAAATAAATTTTCATTTGAACAGATTTTTTTTGAATGTTTGTCTGTGCAAGGCACCAGGGCTTTAGAAATAAATAAACGTAGAACTCTGGCTTCTGGGATTCACTGAATCTCAATCAGCTCTTCCAGTGCATGGACTGAGCCCTCTGTCTCCTGGACCATCCTCAGAATGAATGAAGACAGATGCACAGATGCAGCCACTTACTTGTGGAGCCTCTGTGATATGCTGGGAACCGTGCCGGCCACATGGGATACAAACATACATGTTTATTGTGTGAATTGACTCTCTGCCCTTCTGGAGTTCTCTCTGTGGGTGAGAAAAACTGGATAAAAAAATGAAACTGTATTACTAAATTTTATTATTAGAAGTTTCAAGAAGATATCTTAGGGAGAACATTCATTGGCTTCTAACATATGCCTGGCTAAACTAATAGTGTGCCTTATTTGTTGTGCTTCTGCTTGGAAAATCAGTTCCAGCTTGCAAACACAGGCTATGGGGTTGCAGGATATAACCCATAGGAGTAGGCTGGCCTCACGTGGGTGTTGTCTAGTTAGGGTTTGGGAATACATTCCTTTAACATAATTTGAGCAGTTTCACAGACACTTTACAGGGTAAGATGGGGGGAAGGGTGGTTATCAGAGACAGGTGGCTAAAATTTCATTATGTCATCACTACATTTCAAGGTAAATTGTCTCTTTGGAACAGACCCTCTTTTCCTCAAAGTGAAGTTGGAGGAGACAGACTTTGCTGGGATCTAACTAGTGGGCAGAGTACACATTCCGGGAAGCATGTATTGCTATGATGGCAGAGGAGGTGCAAACTCATTGAAAAGCTTTGGCTGTTTGCAGTGAGTGTAGATCCGAGGTGTTTTTCTCTTTTAGGGTGTCTAGAGGAGAACCTTATTGTGTGAAAGTCATCCTACATATTTCAGACCAAACAGCCTTTGAATGGCCTGTGAAGCCAAACCTAAATTTGGGGGAGTTTGGAGGTGTTTTTAGATTTTTTTTTTGCTAGGGTGGGATGGCCAGCTGGGAAGTACAAAAGCACCAAACCTGAGGGTTGAAATAGCAGTATATGAACATTTTTATATGTATTCACTCTCTGTTTCCTTGAAGGGGAGGATGAGTTCAATGTTATGTCAAAGCTTTTTTTTTTTTAATCTTAAAAAATATATTTTATTGATTTTTTACAGAGAGGAAGGGAGATGGAGAGAGAGTTAGAAACATCGATGAAAGAGAAACATCCATCAGCTGCCTCCTGCATGCCCCCTACTGGCGATGTGCCTGTAACCAAGGTACATGCCCTTGACTGGAATTGAACCTGGGATCCTTGAGTCCGCAGGCCAATGCTCTATCCACTGAACCAAACTGGTTAGGGCTATGTCAAAGCTTTTTGAACTAACACATAGAATTCAAAATTCCTTTCTATATATCTCGATATTGAAGATGAATATGATAGGCTACTAAAAAAAATAGCCTGGTCATGGAGATGGCAAAAAAATATGTAACTCTAGTCCAATGAATGTATAAGGTATTTTGATAACCTAAGAGAGCAGTTGATTTTTCTCTGGGGAGGAGGCATTCAATGAGAGAGAGCAGAGATGGCATTAGTGCTGGCCTTGAGGTATAGATGAGTAGAGACTCCCAGCAAATGGCATCCTGGGAAGAACAGCAATAACAGAGGGCCTGGAACCTGGTGATGTCTAAACAGGACCCAAAGAGGCGGCTTTGTTTAGGGAATTTGGTTTTAAGAAATACATTCAGTGTTCAGAGGCATGTACTTAGGCTGGTGGACTAGAAGGGACTTCATTGGGGGGTCACACCTTCAGTCTCTCAGTGAACAAGTAAGGGAACTAGTTGAGGATCTAAGGTGGTGGCTACAAGCTTGCCATGAGGTTTTGGGCCTGTGCTGGGATTTGAAATATTTCTTGACTTCCAGTGCTTTCCCCAATTTAGTCACTGCCTTTAGCCTCTCTCTGTCTCACATCTTCAGACCTTATTATTACTCATGCATGAAGAAAGCAAAGATTAAAATAAATCTTACTGTTCATGAATAGCGATACCATTGGCAAAGTAGGTCTGGGCAAAACCTACCCTCTTAATCCACAGACACTGTATACAGAATGCAAGGTTGGTTTCAACTCTACTGTGGTTACTTTAAGGGAGGATTCTGCTCAGTGAAATACAATTGAGGACATGTTTATTGAATCCACACTATGTTTGAGACCCAGAGAAAATCATTCTCCATCTCAGGACCAGCATGGACATTGCTATGACTTCCTGTCTGTGTTGGGGCAGCCCGAGTGTGCTCTGTGCTACTGTCCCACCCAGACAGAGGCTTATCACAGTATGCTTTGTTTGTAGAACTATATGATCTACAAATCTTTGCATTTTTGTGAAGTGATTGTGGGTTAAACAATGACAGGCTTTTCTGGGTGGCCGGCTGATGTCTGAGGGATTTTGTCCACGTTGGGTTCTGTGTCAGATGTTATGAGTGGTATATTCCGGACAGAGATGGTAGTGGTTCTTTTTTCAACCTCAGAGTCACTGTCAAGCAGTGGTCCCTGGGTTTTCATCAAATGTAGCTCTTGTTGCCCATGCCACCGCTGCTGAACATGCAGGAATCAGTAGCCTTTGATTTGTTATGGTCTGAATTATTCTGTTTGTTTCTAACATGTTTGTTTACCACTGTAGGAACTCAGCTATCTATTCTCCCAACTGATCCTTGGTGTTGCTCTGTTTTTCTCGAGGGTGCTGCTTAGAATGCTAATAATGTAGTGTTGAAGCCAAAGACCATCAGGGACACACCTGGAGTGAAAACAAAAACTTAGGCTATTGATCTTGCTACAGCAAGGGAAAGGTGCCGGAGAGGGACAGGGATAATCCCTCTGATAGGATTCAGGCTTATGCTGAATAATTCCAAGGAGGAATTGGGGATTAGGATCATTTCTGGATTGCATAATGTCAAGAAGCAGCAGTTAGGTGGCTGGGTATCTTAACACATTTTTATCAAAGAGACTAGTGGATTTAAGCTAGGCTAGGAGTAGTTACTGGAAGGGGAAATGGCAGTGTCTCATGTGAGAAGAGAGAATGTTTTGTCATTGTTGAGGTTGCAGAATGGCCTTGTCTCTGTCTTTCCAAACACAGCAGCGGTGTGATCTTGTCTAAGCACTGCGTATATTTGTTGATCATGTTCAGTTGGAACAGCACTGCTGGCTGCTGGCAGGGCCATTTTTCATGATCTCAGTAGCTTCCTCATTTGTAAAATGAGAGGACTGCACAAGTGCAGTGGTTTTCAGACTGTGTTCCCCAAAGGTCTAGGGTTCTGTGGAGGCACCCTGGGGAGCAGAGTGGGCAGGGCTCCTGGGGCTCTGACCCCTCTTCAGTGGAGCAGCTATGCTATTCCAGTTTCATGTTTTAGAAAAATGCACGAAACCATATTTTAAACAAAAATTTCTTTGCTAAAGAAGAGCTTGAAAACTGCTGAGCTGTATAAGCTCTAAGGTCTCTTATTGCTTATGGCACAAAGAGATATAACAATTTGTCCCAAATTCAGAGCTAATTGGATTTGGTAGCCTAAGTTCAAACCTCTGCCACCAATTTCAGAAGTTTGCTTTTTAAATTTATTTTTTTTCTAGTGTCAGGATTCCAGCATGTCACATTTAAAGAGCTGATGGGATGGACATACTGGAAATTTATTTGAATGAGAATCCCAGAAACCTGATGAAAAAGAATGCATTAAAAATGAGACTCAGATAAGTTTGGCTCAACAGTAACAGCACCCATTTTTACCATCCAATAGGTGAGGTCTGGGGAATCATGGGCTTCATATTCTTCCGTGATTGATCAAGTGTGGAATAGGACAAATTTGGCACAGATTAAACTAGGTTCTTATTTATTATACAATTCTTTTGGTGATAAATATGCTTCCATTAATTTTATGAGACTCATCCTTGTATCTTTATATTATTAGCTACTTACTTATTAGATTTTATTTTCCACTTTATCTCTTCTGTGGCAATGTGGCTGTTGCTTTTTGTTTTATATACCACACTAAAGGTCCAATGCATGAAATTCTTCCCCCGGCTGCCGGCACCAGCTGCCCTCTGGCATCTGGGACCCGGGCTTCCCTCACAGCCCCGGCTTCGTCTGGAAGATCTTCCAGAAGGACATCTGGTTTAATTAGCATATTACACTTTTATTATTATCGATGTGAGTGAAATCATATGGCTATTGATTTTTAAATCATTAAAGAAATCAAAAGAAGAATAATATGAGATGTTAAAATTATATAAAACTCAAATTCCAACATCCTATCTAATAAAAGAGTAATATGCAAATTGACCATATCTCTGCTACACCCACAAGCCACACTCACCAGCCAATCAGGAGCGAGTATGCAAATTAACCCAACCAAGATGGTTGTGGTCAAGGAGTGAGCAGGTGTCTTGAGTTTTCCTGGCGATGGAAGAAGCCAAGCTTTCCGCCTACCCTGGCCGGCCAAGGCCTCCGCTCAAGGCTACAAAGTTTCAATTATAGAAGATAAATAAGTCCCAGATACCAGGGCCTCTGCTTGGGTTGCTGGGGGGCATGGCCAGCCTGCAAACCACCACAGGCCCATCACCCAGGCCACCCCAAGCCCCAAGGGAACCCCTACCTTGATTTGGGACACCCTTCAGGGCAAACCAGCTGGCCCCCACCTGTGCACCAGGCCTCTATCCTATCTAATAAAAGAGTAATATGCAAATTTACCATCACTCCAACACACAAGATAGCTGACCCCATGTGGTCAAAGATGGCTGCCCCCATGTGGACACAAGATAGCCTCCACAAGATGGCCAGCAGGGGAGGGCAGTTGGGAGGGATCAGGCCAGAGAGGAGGGCAGTTGTGGGCAATCAGGCCAGCAGGGGAGGGCAGTTGGGAGGGACCAGGCCGGTAGAGGAGGGAAGTTGGGGGTGACTGGGCCTGCAGGGAAGGGCAGTTGCGGGGGGGCCCAGGCCTGCAGGGGAGAGCAGTTGGGGGGGACCAGGCCTGCAGGGGAGGGCAGTTAGGGGTGACCAGGCCTGCAGGGGAGGGCAGTTAAGGGCAATCAGGCTGGCAAGGGAGCAGTTAGGCATCAACCAGGCTGGCAGGGGAGTGGTTAGGGGGTGATCGGGATGGCAGGCAGAAGTGGTTAGGAGCAAATCTCTACCAGGATTGGGCCTAAACGGGCAGTTGGACATCCCTCGAGGGGTCCCAGATTGGAGAGGGTGCAGGCTGGGCTGAGGGACAGCCCCTGCCCCCTGTGCATGAATTTCATGCACTGGGCCTCTAGTCTATAAATAAAGTTTTATCAAAACACAGGCAGACCTATTTATTTCCATATCATCTACAGCTGTTTTGTGCTACAATGACAGAGTTGAGTAGTTGGAAAAGAAACCTTAAAACCTGCAAAGGCTAAAATAGTTATTATCTAGCCCTTTACAGAAAAAGTTTGCCAATCTTTGGTCTATAAGATAGTGTTGTATAAATAAAAATCTAAGAATTGTTTTTAACAAATAATCTCATTAAATTGTGACTGCTTGCTGATGAATGCTTATTTTTTTTTGGGGGGGGGCATTATATTTTGGAGTCAGCAAAATTTGTCTTATAGATAGGGCCATAGAGGGTTTTAAAATTCATTCTCTCCACATTTTCCAATTATCACCTTGATCTTTACTGTTTTTATGAAAAAAAAATACCCTCATATTCTCTATATTAGTTATTAATCTTTCTCCATGTTTCTGATTGTGGATGTTTTGCACATAGCCAGTTTTATGCATATTAATTAGGTTCTTGGGTACGGGACAAGTAATGTACTTAGGTTTAAAGGGAATTGATGTCAAAGGAAGGAATACATTCAATTAAGATTGAATGTGAGAATACAAAGTTCTAAGGGGGTCATGGTGATAATTTGTCAGCAAGTGCAGACCTGCAAAATGCTATGTTGCAGTGTACATTGCAGTAGGGATAGAATCTGGAGTCCCTGGGCAGAAAATGCCTATATCCTTCCACTTCCCTGGTCACTGGAGGATGGAAAGAATTGACCTTCGGCTCAGGGTAGATGTAGAGAAGAGAATCTACGTTCTTGAGTAGCAAGGCTAATGTGAGAGTGCTGTTTGTTGTGAGCTGCCAGGAGTTCACAAGAAGACAACTAAATTTCCAGATGAAAACCCCTCTCCAGGGACAAGGGGTTCTAAATCTAGGGGTATATTTTGCATTTGCAGGCTCATTCCATCTATTTTTTCTAATCATGCTTGTTACTTACTGAATAATATGGGTTGTTGTGGTGATATGAGCACAGAAATCATCAGTGTCTCATAGAAAATGTTAAGGATCCCATAATATTGGCAAAAAGAAGGGAGAAGATAGTGTGACATCAGCGACCAGCTCAAGCCAGATTCTTGTCAGTTACATCCTACTCTTCATGGCCATAACCTTTCACAGTATTCACCTAACTCCACCATCTCATGCCATCTCCAAAACTTCTACTAGTAAACACTCCAGTGAGTAAGAGACTTCTGTCCTGTGAGCCTGAAGACCAGTATACTGACACCAGTTCTATGTGTCCCACCTTCCTAACTCTCCCCAACCTGAATGTAGTATCATATATGCCATCAACTTTATAGTAAGTAGACCATATTTTCAGTACAGTTGCTGAGAAGTTATTGGCATTTGCCTCTCGATGGAGGAAATGCAGATTTTCACACCATCCAGTTCACCTTCACAGGAAAGTGGACTTAAATCAAGAAAGTTGTGAGAATCTTTGCCACATTCTCTTCTAGTGACATGCTAATCACAGGCAGAAGACATTGTGACCTGTTGTATAAGTTTAGTTTGTTTCCTGATCTCATCATTAATATGGCTTTCTTGTCACTAGACATTTCTAAGAAAAATAAACTATAAAAATAAAATCATAGAAATCAAACAAACTATAGGAGAATATTTGTCTTATCACAGAATGGGGAAGGACTTTTCTAAGCACAGGCAAAAAGGGGGAAACCATAAAAAAAACTAACTTGTTCTAGAACAGGGTTTCTCAGCTTCATCACTGTTCACATTTGGGGCTAGATAATCCTTAGTTGCCTGTGTGTGGGGGTGAGAGGCTGAGCATTGTAGGATGTTGGCAGCATCCCTGGCCTCCACTTATTAGATGCTAGTAGTACCCCTCCAGTCATGATAATCAGTGAATTGGAACAAATGTTTCCGGATGTTGCCAAATGTTCCCTAGGGGGGAAACCACCACTGGCTGGGAACCGCTGTTCTAGAATGATTGTTTTGGATGCAAGGGGGAAAGAAGCCCTCTAAAAATCAAGTCATGGAGGCTTATTTATGTCCACAGGAAGCCTTGTCTCCGAAACAGAAAATTTCAATGATCAAAGCAGATAAAAGCACTGGTTCTGGTCTCTATGTCTGGGATAGGGTTTGTGGTGGTTCTTTCAGAGCAGCACTGCCTCGGTTCTCACCCCCACCTGTCCTTTTCCCTCTATCTACTTACTGGCTTCCTCTTATTTCACTTCTGATTCTGTCTCCCTTTCTCTTGCATATTCCTTGAGCTTGCCAACTCTTTCCATGGAATTGACTCCTTCCAGAACCTGCCCTGCTGCTCTCTCTATGAGGGAGAGAAATTTAGTTCCCCACAATAACCATATCTCTGCTGTTATTTCAGGCTGCATTGTAGGCATAGACTTCAGGTCAAGTTATGGAGAAGCTGCTCATGGGTTGATGCATATTCCTCACCCACCAGCTGTGACCTGGAAGGAAGAGATCATTTGAAATAAAGCACAGTGTGAGGCAGCAGGAGCCATGGACTGTGGACTCGCTCCAAAGCAGGTGTGGGTAGGTTGGTGCTGATTGAGATCTCTGGACTGAAAAGAAATTAAAAAGAATCTACCAAAAATATCCCACAAGCATAACTAATCTGTATGAGGGAAATGGGATAGGAAATGTAATATGAAACATGGGATTACTATTAAAATGATTTTTTAAATCACTGTGTAAAGATGATTATGTGCAAAAGACAGCAATAAGCAAAGTCATAACATAACTACAGTGGCAAGAAACATTTGAAAAAATATTCATACAAAGTATAAAAGGAATGTCAATTATTACAAAGCAAATATAAAGTTTTGCCTTTCAAATTAGTAAAAAATTAGAAAGGATACATTTTCATCTAATGTTGGTGAAAGATCAGTAAAATTGTCATGTTGGCACCAAAAGGGAAATTGCTGATGTTAGTGAAAAGCAGTTCAGCATGTTTTGGGATATAATTTGGCAATATAGATCAAAGCACCAGAAGTGTTCATAGCTTTTGAGTCAGTACTCTCCCTCCGGGAATTTATCCTCAGTAACTATTCAGAGAAGCGGGTAAAGATTTATATATATAAATGAAATATTCAGAGCAAGTTTTATTTTATCAAAGTATTGAAATTAAATATCCAAAAGGGGACTGATCAAGGTATTTTCAAAATATATTTAATGACATGAGAAATGCTCAGAATATGATGTTTAATGAAATTAATGGGTTACAAAGCTATTTCAAGTATCATTCAAATTTTGCATATATTTATAGATAATATACACAGAATTAAAGCTAGAAGGAATTCAGTATTTCACATATTTAACAGTGGTTGTCTATGGTTGGTAGAATGAGTAGTTTTTGTCTTTTTAAAACTTTTCTGTATCTTCTAAACTTTCTAAAATGAGCTCATTACTTATGGTTATAAAAATACACTGCAAATGGTAAGTTTTAAAAAAGATATTTTTTATTGATTTCATAGAGGAAGGGAGAGGGAGAGAGATAGAAACATCAACGATGAGAGAGAACCATTGATTGGCTGCCTCCTGCATGTCCCACACTGGGGATCAAGCCCACAACCTGGGCATGTATCCTGACTAGCAATGGAACCATGACCTCCTGGCTTATAGGCTGACGCTCAATCACTGAGTCTTTCCGATTGGGCATAAATGGTTAAGTTTTAAGATGACTTACAGACTGTGCTCTCACAGACCTTTCAAAGTGAGAATTCACTACAGTCAGATTGAGAAATCCATTTTTTTTTCAGCTCTCTAAAAGCAGAAAAATTTCTCAGGGGCAGACTCACATTAATTAAGCTTTCAGAGATTGATATCTAAAACCAGAATGCCAATGAATTAAGTTGCAATAAGAAATAGAATGGTAGAGAAAACCAGACACATGTCCTCTGGCTAACTTATTTCATCTCTATAGCTCATTGTATGGAAAACCAGTTATAAACATAATATTTTCTTGTGAGAAGGTGATCAGAGAACTAGAAGGGCTAATTATAAGATTTTAATGTTCCACTGAATCAAGTTTTAATTGAATGAGGCAGCCTAGTCTATAGCAGGGAGTGGCATGCCTCCCAGACCAGATGAGTCAAGTCTTCCGATGCTAACTGAGATGGAAGGGTATTATCAAAGTTTGCCTTGACTTTTTTAGAATTATGGTCACCTTCTTTCTTTAATTATGTCTAGTGTTCCAGGTGGGCTTATTATTGGCGTGCGCATGTGTGTGCATGCGCTCACACACACACATACACAAACACACACACACACATCTGCTCACATTCTAAAGTAAGGCTCAGTTCTTAATCCTATATAATAAAAGGCTAATATGCAAATTGTCCCTTCAACCGGGCATTGGACCAGGAGTTCAACCAGGGGCCGGGGCCATCTGATCAACCGCCTGCGCCCCTCCCCTTAGCTGGCCTCGCCTGGCCTGATCAGCTCTGATCAGGCAGGCTGGCCGGACTCCACCCATGCACAAATTCATGCACCAGGCCTCTAGTTTACTTAATAAAGGATATAGAACTTAGCTAAAGGGAGGGGCCACTGAGAATCAGAGCACACTGACCTTAGAGCCCCCAGTGGGAAGACACACATACACACACACAAACACACACACTCTTACTTCTCACCATTTTCAGTTCATAACATTTACTATTTAAGGGTTAGGTTATGAACACAAGGGTCTCCTGGTCCTTTACTTAGATTCACTCACTACCATCTTCATGAAGCAGGTCATACCTGGGTATCCTGGCCTGAGTTTTCCAGTACTCCAGGCCTGCAATTTATTGATAAGTCAATAAATACTATGAAATGGGATGAAAAATGAACTCAGCTGTGTTTCAACCTTACCCTTCCAGGCCCCACCAGAGAGGTTTATGGGTTGGTCCAATCAGTTTGTTCCCCTCCCTGCCTTCAGGAATCTGCATAGGCAGTTAAGCTTCTTCGGGATTTATTTTGCAAAGTCTGAAGAAAAGAGAAAGGAGAGAAGATAGGATGGGCCAGAATTCAAGGCCCAGGTGGAGTTTTGTAAGGAGTTTGGAGAAAAAAGAGGAGAAAAGTCCTGGAACAACTATGATGTGAAGGGAAGTGGGACAGAAAGACCAGCCTCCTTTGTGGCATTCAAGAAATGCAAAGAAACTTGAATTTTTATCAAATTACTTTTTTTTGTCTGAAGATTATGTTTTTTTGTTTGTTTGTTTTGTTTTGAGAACCAGACCATGTGAAACATTGTTTTATTTCTGTTTACATTTTATTGATTAATTAGTATATGTTCCCATGGTAAAAATTTCTATAGAACAAAATGAAAAACCTCCCTCCTATCTCTGACCATGAGTTGTCCAGTTCTCTTTCCCTGGTATAACCTCATTATCATTTATTTTCAAGAGAAGCATTTGTGTACAAGTAACCTTTTGCCTTAAACAAAAAAAGTAAAGCTCTGGCCAATGTTGTTCAGTGGTTAGAATGTTGGCCACACACTGAAGAGCTACGGGTTCAATTCCTGGTCAAGGGCACATACCTGATTTGAAGATTCGATCTCTGGCCCTAGTCAGGGTGCATACGGGAAGGCAACCAATCAATGTGTCTCTCTCACATCAATGTTTCTTCCTCTCCCTCCCTCTTTTCCTCCCTTCTTCCTTTTCTCTCTTGCCCCTATCCCTTCCACCCTCTCTAAGAATCAATGGAAAAAATATCCTCAGGTGAGGTTTAACACATACACAAAAAGTAAAGTAAAATGAATTTAAACCATATCTAAAAAGTTCCCTATTAATATATGTGTGTGTACATATTTGCCTCATTTAAAAATAGTAATCATGCCTTTATAAGCATCAGAGCTGAATGAATGACAAGTGCTATGTCATTGTTATAAATGATGGCACATTTTGATGCAGTGTCTTGTTAAAGATTTCTGCTAAGTGATCCCTGCCTGCTCACTTGCTGTTCTGGCTCCTCATGGGATTGCAGATAGACACAGTCCAGGGAGTAGGCAGATGTAGTGATAGATTTGAGACCTGCTGTGTTCAGCAGAACGCAACTATCAGAGAAAGGAACATGAGAAAGAAGGGAGGACTACCACTGTCCCAGCAGTCTTCACTGATATCAAGTTTGGTGGATTTTCACACAAATCTCACTGTAGGTGTCTACCAGACCCTGAATGCACAGCCCAGAGAGTCCTTGGCTCACACACAACTCTTCACCATAAAGAAGTTCATAGCATATCATATAGTACAAGTTTTGTATATCAGCTCAGTAACCCTCAGAATAGCAATTTTACTTTCAAGTACCCTACCTTGGACTTGTTCATACACATAATGGAAGGCTGCAAAAGCTGTTTTTCACATTCTCCAGGTAAAGTGAAAATGGTTTTCTCAAGTGTGTCTAAATAACCATGGAGACAAAACTCCGTTATCACTGTTCCCCGTCTCCTCTCTGGATACCGCCTTTTATATACAGCGGCTGTTTGAGCTTCAAGCCTATGAGACCCACATAACAAAAACCAGCGATGTTTCTCTCAATATCCATGGTAGGACTCAAGCATTTTTTCAATTACAGTTGGGGGAAAAGAAGAAAATTATAAGGCTTTAGAGATGAAACAGATTCCCTGTAAGACAGTTTTATTTATTTATTCAGGCTTTTCTTGTCTCCTTTCTCAGTGTAGACCTCCCTCCTTCCCACCACTTCAGCTGAGAAAGTAATTATAGACAACACCAAAGAGCATACAAACACTTCCAAAGCCCATTCCTGTTATAAATGAGCCTTTAGGAAGTAAAGAGCTTTGCAGCAGTTTTCAGAAATCTCTGACCCTGGCTGGGATGCCAGGGCTAAGGATTTGATCCATAAAGCTTTCCTAAACAGCTCCATAGAAATTGTAGCCATATGTTTGCACCTTTAAATGCATATTTGAATTGAGATAGACCTGGTATCTGATGCATAGGCTGTGGATGCAAATAAAGCATTTTCTCACAAATACAATTTACTTAAATGAGGAAGCACGTTTGATATGGCAGGGTCTCAATGTTTCCTTTTAGCAAATGCCTTGAAGTGGTGCTATGATTTTAGAATTTCCTTGCTCCTCATTCTGCACCAGGGTTCCACAGATGAGCTGTCATCACCAGGATGGCTTTCCTTCCTTGAGCTCGACTATACCGATTCTTCTAATTACAAGGAGAGGGGTTTCCTCTCAAGTAACAGGGCATGTTATTTTTGGATATTATCTGCTCTGTCAGAAAATGCCTTGTGCAAATACTTCCTCTGAACTCAAAATGTGGTTGAAACACTTCTGGGATTTCGAGCTGGCTTGTACATTGGTGTTCACACTGGGGGTTTTGTCTGCGGCTTATTTTGGGAACCTAAGCCTTTGTGGGGTCAGTAGGACAGTATTGCAGCAAAGATGGAGGAACATTCTGACCCTGTTTACCTTTCTGAGGTCTGACATATATCCAATTATTCCTTTCCTTTGCCTTACATATGAATACATTTTACATCTATATTTTTAGATATTTCTACTCATCCATATAAATATCAAACGAGCAGAATTTCTAATCCAAATACATCTACTTTGCAAGTTTTAATATTTTCTTTTCTTGGCCCAGCAGTGTGGCTCAGTGGTTGAGTATTGACCCATGCACCAAGAAGTTGTTGGTTTTGTTCCCAGTCAGGGCACATGCCCAGGTTGCGGGCCGATCCCCAGTAGGGGGTGTGCAGGGAGGCAGCTGATTGATATTATGCATCCACATGGATGTTTCTCCCTTCCTCTCTCTCTAAAATAAAAAAAACAAATCACTAAATATTTTCTTTTCTTGGAGCAGATATGTATTTTCTATGTAGTTGTATATTTGATTAATGAGTTTATAATTTTTAGTTTTTTCCCTTGCATATTTGGTTTTAATTTTATTTATTTACTAGCTGTACCCGACCACATGTTGCTGTGGTTCAGTCTGGTTTAATGGAAAAGAAAGAAAAGAGAAAGCATACGTTTCTAATATGTTTAATTTCACAATGCTTGTGGGTATACAATATTTTTTGTTGTTCCATTGTCAGTGCAGATATAGAGATTGTCTGGTTTGCCGACTCTAGAACACGCAACATATAATTGTCCACGTAAGAAGCAATCGTGTCTAGATCTAAACCGCACAATTCTAAAGATTGGCCCTGAGCTTTGTTGATGGTGAGTGCAAACGCCAATCAAATTGGGAACTGCAAGTCTCTTAAATTGAAATGGCATATCCGTTGGAATCATAGGAATGCGAGGAATGAGGACATCTTCACTTTTGAAAGGTCCTGTCAAGATTGTTGCTTCTACGACAACGATGACGATGTTGCTCATTAATTTTTTTACTGCAAGCCGCGTGCCGTTGCAAAGCTTTGGCTGGTTGATATTTCGCAACATGATAGTTGGCACGCCGATTTTCAACTACAGTACGTGTGGTGGTATCCCTGGCAGATGGAGTGAATTCAAAAGTTCTGTTGGATAATTAACCGCTTCATCTGCTTCCACAACAGTGTTGACGGACTTGTATGTGACTGCCTCGCTTTGAATGTTAGACTGGATAATATTGTTAAGTTCGTAAACATCTTTGTTCTTGGCCGCAAGAATAGCTCGTTCACTCACCCAATCTGATTCTTATAAATTGGTTTGAATATTGGGAAATACTTTTTCAACCAATTCTTCTTTTGATGTCACTAAATTGCAGAAGTTATGAGGCAATAAAATTCATCCTGAGGTCAGATCAACCGGCACCTTTCTGTTCCCAATTTCCAGCCATTGATGTGAGAATATCTCAGCTGATTGATCATTTTGCAGCTGGACACGCATATTTGTAGTTAATTTTTTAAAAATAAATCTTTATTGTTCAAATTATTACAGGTGTTCCTCTTTTTTTTTCCCCCATAGCTCCCCTTCACCTGATTCCCCACCCCACCCCATGCCCTTACCCCCCGCCACTGTCTTCATCCATAGGAATAAGATTTTTGTCTAATCTCTTCCCGCACCCCTCACACCTGCTTCCCCTGAGAGTCGTCAGTCCACTCCCTTTCTATGTCCCTGATTCTATTATATTCACCAGTCCATTCTGTTCTTCAGATTTTTATTCACTTGATTTTTAGATTCACTTGTTGGTAGGTATGTATTTGATGTCATTTTGTTGTTCATAATTTTTATCTTTACCTTTTTCTTCTTCTTCCTCTTCTTAAAGAATACCCTTCAGCATTTCATGTAATCCTGGTTTGGTGGTGATGAACTCCTTCAGTTTTTTCTTGTCTGTGAAGCTCTTTATCTGACACCTTCAACTCTGAATGATAGCTTTGCTGGGTAGAGTAATCTTGGTTGTAGGTTCTTGCTGTTCATCACTTTGAATATTTCTTGCCACTCCCTTCTGGCCTGCATAGTTTCTGCCGAGAAATCAGCTGACAGTCGTATGGGTACTCCCTTGTAGGTAACTAACCGTTTTTCTCTTGCTGCTTTCAAGATTCTCTCTTTGTCTTTTGCCCTTGGCATTTTAATTATGATGTGTCTTGGTGTGGTCCTCTTTGGATTCCTTTTGTTTGGGGTTCTGTGCGCTTCCTGGACTTGTAAGTCTATTTCTTTCACCAGGTAGGGAAAGTTTTCTGTCATTATTTCTTCTAATAGGTTTTCAGTATTTTGCTCTCTCTCTTCTTCTGGCACCCCAAAAATTCGGATGTTGGTACGCTTGAAGTTGTCTCAGAGGCTCCTTACACTATCTTCATATTTTTGGATTCTTTTTTCTTTTTGTTTTTCTGGTTGGGTGTTTTTTGTTTCCTCATATTTCAGATCTTTGGTTTGATTCTTGGGGTACGTTGATCTACAGTTGAGTTTCTGTATATTCTTTATTTTAGACAGTGTATGCTTAATTTCTGACTGGTCCTTTTCCATTTTTTTGGCATTCTCATTAAGGTCCTTGAAGGTCTCACTAAGCTCATCAGAAGTGTCATCAAGTTTCTCAGTGGTTTTTAGAAGATTCTTGAGTAACCTTATAAAAGTGGTTCTGAACTCTATGTCGTCCAGTAGTTTGCTTTCCTCCGTTTCTTTCATTCGTGACATGTTTCTTTGTTTCTGTATTTTGGCTGCTTCCCTGTGTTGATGGAGTGGCTTTGTGTGGTAGGTGACCTATAGGGGGCAGTAGCTCAGCCTCCCCAATCACCTGATGTGGATGCTCTTGGTACACCCCTTTGTGGGCTGAGTGCAAAGTCTTGGTATAGTTAGGCCTTAATTGCTGTTGGTACGCTGGGAAGAATTGACCTCCAGGCCAATTGGCTGTGAGGACTCGCTGTGTCTATAAGAACTGCTGTGCTGGAGACACGCTTATGGTGCAGGACTTGTTTCAGTGGGGCTTTGGTGCTCGCTGAGTCTGCCTCTTGAATGTGTCACTTATGGATGTGAGGAGTTGAAATCTGGTTTCTCACACTGACCACTAGGTATACTGGCTTCTGGATCTCCAATGGGGTGCATTGTCTGAGTCCACCCAGCAGGAGCTACAGCGAGAGCTACAGTTTTCTCCTCTTTGCTTGGGGTTTGGAGGTTTTGGAGCTGTCTGATCAGGGCTGCAAGTTTGTTAGGTTAAGCTGCAGTCCATTCATATGCAAAAGCCGCTGCTTGGAGCTTGGGTGGGTTTGTAGGTTGTGTGGGGCGGGGTCTCAGGGCGTCACTAGGCTAGGGCATGGCAAACAGCAATGGCTGCTAGTTAGCCGGCTCTGTGTCTCCGACTGCGTCCAGTCCGGTGCCCCAGCACAGATAAACAATTATTCCTGTGCGCAGCTCTACAAGCAGGCCCCCCTCACTTTCTGACCCGGTAGCAGACAATCCAGCTTCTCCCCGTAGGAGTTTGGGTCCCCCGTGTCTCCCCAGAAACTGTATTTCAGAGTAATCGGGGGCTTGTCTCCCCTTTGGGTTGAAAAAAGCAACGTCTGCCGCCAGCCCAGATCCCGCACCTCCGTACCTCAGCTTTTCAGCACTTGTGCACATCTCAGTGCTCTTTTCTCTTTCCTTCTAGTTGTAGAACTTCCACTCAGCCAGCTTTCCCGTGGTTCTGGGTGATAGACGTTTTGTTTTTTAGTTGCAGTTTAAATTGTTGTGCGAGGCAGCAGTTTAGGTGTTTACCTACGCCACCATCTTGGATTCCCTGTAGTTAATTTTAACGTCTTTATGTGTCGCCACAAAGTAGAGTATTTCAGGCAAGCATTTATTTCGTCCGCTGGTGTCGATCGAGGAATTACAGGTAATGTTTGCCCGAAATCTCCTGCAAGCAATATTAATACGTTCCCAAATGGTCTGATGTTTCCACACAAATCTTGCAATGATCGATCAAGAGCCTTGAGCGATTTTTTGTGCGCCATTGTGCATTCATCCCAAACAATAAGTTTGCATTTCTGCAATACTTTTGCCATGCCGGATGCTTTGGAAATGTTGCACGTGGGAGTTTCAATGAATTGCATGTTCAATGGCAATTTCCAAGTGGAATGAGCAGTTCTTCCACCTGGTAGCAATGTCGCAGCTATTCCAGATAATGCAAGAGCTAAGGCTATGTCATTTTGGGATCGAATTGCTGCCAGAATCAATCTAATTAGGGACATTTTACCAGTTCCTCCTGGCGCATCTAAGATTTCTCCAACCTTGTTATTGACAGTTTGCATTATTTGATCGTAAATGCCTTTTTGCGCAAGCATTAGCTTAGGAATATTTGATTGCACATACAACAAAAGATCACCGTGTTGTAATTTTGTTCATGACGCAATTCTACATTGAATGAAGCAGCAGTAGGTCGATTCCGTGATGGCATTTCCAGTTGATTGAGAACTTTGTTTGCGATTTCTAAGCACAAATCTTCAATCATTATCAACGCTTCCTTGTAGGTTTCTGCTGTGAAATCCATGTTCATATTTGAATATTCCTTGCGTATTCGACGGAAAATATCTTCAGCCATGTGTGATTTATATTTTTCCCATAACTCTGTTGCAGATGAAGGAGAGCAGGTGGTCAATATGATTGCGAACAATGCACGAGTTTGATTTGGATGTGACATGTTGCACGTGTCATTAATGCATACATCCCAGTTTCGGTCATTCTCCAATAAATTCAGAGCTTGACATGCACTGTGGAAAGTGGCATGTGTAATGCTGTTGACAATTCTCAATTGCTGGAAAGACGTTGGACCGGGCACATTTACCAGCAGATGGCGCTGTTTTTCAAAAAAAGCATGTTTTTACCTGTCACAGGTGTGGCATCTATATAATAGTAGGTATAAGGTATATAAAAACACGCGTGCATTCAAATTCAATGTTGTGTCAAAATTTCAAAGCAATCGGTGAAGAACTTTCGGAGATTTAAGATTTTGAACAAACGAAAATTTGCATTTTTATTTATATAGATTAAAATTATTTTTATTGTTGAAAGTATTATAGATGTCCCCCTTTGTTTCTCCATTGACCTCCTCCACTCCATACCCATATATCCCCGTCTTCCCCTCCCCAGGCCTTCATCACACTATTGTCTGTAACCATGGGTTATGAATATATGCATATAAGTTCTTTGGTTAATCTTCCCTTGCCCACCCCCAACCCTCACTTTCCCTCTGAGATTCATCAGTCTGTTCCATGTTTCTATGTCTCTGGATCTATTTTGTTCATCAGCTTATTTTGTTCATTAAATTCCACAAATGAGTGAGATCATGTGATTCTTGTTTTTCTCTGACTGGCTTATTTCGCTTAGCATAATACTTTCCAGGTCCCTCTATGCTGTTTCAAAGGGTAAGAGATCCTTCTTTTTTACAGCTGCATAGTATTTTCTGGAGTAAATGTATCATAGCTTTTTTATCCACTCATCTGTTGATGGGTACTTGGGCTGTTTCTAGGTCTTATCTATTATAAATTGCACTGCTATGAACATAGAGGTGCATATATTCTTTCTAACTGGTGTTTCAGGTTTTGTAGGATATATTCCTAGAAGTGAGATCACTAGGTCAAATGGCAGTTCCATTTTTAATTTTTTGAGAAAAATCCATACTGTTTTTCATAGTGCTGCACCAGTCTGCATTCCCACCAGTAGAGTACTAGGGTTCCCTTTTCTCTACATCCTTGCCAGCACTTGTCATTTGTTGATCTATTAATGGTCGCCATTCTGATAGGTATGAGGTGGTACCTCATTGTCATTTTAATTTGCATAATCTAAATTGGACAAGTTTGTTTGTTTATTTATTTATTTATTTATTTATTTTACTGATTTGAGAGCAAAGAAGAGAGAGATAGAGAGAAATGTCTATGTGAGAGAGAAACCTCAATTGGTTGCCTCCCGTATGCTCTCAGACTGGGGATCAAACCCGAATCCTGGATATGTGCCCTGAGAGGGAATCAAACCCTCCAGATTTTGGTGTACGGGATGATGCTCCAACCGTGTCATCCGGCAGGGTAAATAGTTGCATATTTTACAACTCTATAGATTTTGAAGATGTATAGCAACATTGACAGTGTCATGCTTAGGGACAGGTGTCCCACCTGCTCCTGTGAGATAGAAATGCCATTACAAGATAGAGCCAAGGATCAGTAACCCCATTTAGGAAAATGTCCTAAGGTTCTCCTTGTATACAGATTAATTCTTTGAAATTCTACCCCATAATGGTAGGAAGCAAGAAGGATTCCAGAGATGTATTGAACTGAGTACACATTCTATAGTCCTGGTCTGATCCACAGGGACTTGTTTGCTTGGTATAGCATAGTGGTTTTCTAGAATAAGTGTATTAATAGAAAATGAGAGGTATAGTAAGGCCAGCAGATTGGGAGATGATTGTCATTGAAAAGATAGTTTAATATTCATAGTTCCTAAGAGGAAGGGCATTCCACACAGGGAATACGGGGCCACACAGGGGTTAGTCAGGAGAGGAAAAGGGAGAAACTGAGGCCAAAAGCTTTTACTGTGGTTTCCTTGGAAGGAACAGATGAAGCAGGGTGTGGAGGCTTAGCATCTCCTAGATTGAATAATTTCAGACGCTCTGGTGCATGGGTCCTGTTCCCAGTTGTCTTTTCTCTGTCTGTAGGGTAATTGGGGCAGGTGGATAGAGGCTTAGAGTGTGAGAGCCTGATAGAGGAGTTGGTTGGGGGTGTGAAATCTGATCGATTAGTTTGTATTTGAAAAAAGTGCTCCTGGGAGAAGGACTTATCTTGAGGGAGGGGGTGTTGGGTAACAAGGGAGGCAGAGAGCCAATGCAAGATGACTCAAATATATTGGCGTATCTAACATATGCATTACGTTTACAGAAGCTAGAAACATGGTTAATACATATGCTTAAAAGTACAGATTTTACAATCAAACTGCGTGAGTGTGAATCTTGGATGCCCACTATAGGGTCTATTGGCCTTGTGACATTGGTCACACTTCATTTAATCTTTGTAACAACTCAAGGATACAGGTACTATTATCAGCCCTAGTTTGCATGTGGCTCAGTAAGAGTAATATGTGAGAATGCTTAGAACAGTGCCTGGCACCTAGTGTCAAATATTTGCTACTATAATGATTACTACTATCATTATTGGTATTTTCTAGGGACCTAAGCTAGTTGGAGATAACCTGTTAATCATGTCTGATGGACAAAGATGGTGCCACTGCAATCTGGAAATTGGGATCATTGGGTCAAGTAGATATTATCTGTGGAAGGGTATACCCTACTATACCACAAAGAACTCCAAAACCTTCCTCAGGAGCAAGTAAGTGACATGGTGAGCAGAACTATCTGGAACCACCCACCTACAGAGGATGGCTGGTTCACTGGCCTTGGCTTCCTTGGGCCATGATAATTCATTGGGCAAGGCTCTTCTGAGAGCCTCTGCCTGGGAACTGAATGCACTTCCCCTCGACAAAAGCAACAATAAAGTCTCAAGTCAAGCTTCTAAAGCACAACAAAACCTCTGAAAGGCAGTGATGAGATGTAATGACTGGGACAGGTGGACATCATAGTGAAGTGGTCAGAGGATGAGCTGTGTACTGATAAGAATGGATCAAGTGGGTGAAGAATCTCAGTATAGAAGTTAGGATATGAATCTTAATTCTGAATGCTCAACCTAGACTCTCCTTGGCCTTTGTCCTATCTGGCTCTCCTGGAGGGCGTGGAAGCATTGTCACTCAGGTTCCAAGTTCTGAAATGCTTTTTGTTTCAGTTGAACTTCATGTAGAGAATCTTGGCTACTCAGGCAACAGAGACCTTCTGAACAACAATTTCTAATAACTTAATGACTATTTTTCTTTTCCAACCATCCACTTGGTTGCAATTATTATTATTTTTTTAGCATGCAGGATACTTTTGTGTTTCTTGGCCACATTGTTTGTTCAGCTACTCAAACATGTATATCCACCTGACTGTTTTATTTTTTTGCAGGTGTTTCGTTTCCTTTATTAAAAAAAAATCATTTGGGGGATGGTGTGCGGAGGGCACACCTTTCGTGGCTTCGGGGAGAACACAGTTTCCAGAAGGAATCATGGGGAGAAATACATGGGGAGAATCTCAGAGTAAAGGGAGGGGCTGCGTTCTCCAGCACCTCTGGGCAGAGTGCTTACTTGGGAGCTGGATGGGATGGGGAGACAGTATGTACAGGTGGGCAAATGGGCAGCGCCCCCTAGACCCCATGAGCCAATGGGGCATGTGATCACGTGGCTGGCCCACATCATTGCCTCTCCCAAGCAGACCTGCTGAGGCCTGTGCCCTCAGAGGCATGTGCAGGGCTGGGAGGAGCTTGGCAGGAAAGCTAGTCTCCAGGACCTTGAGGGGTGCAAAAGCCCCCAAGGGTCCTATCCCCTGGGGCTCAGGCCTGCATCCTGAGGCCCGAGCTCAGGGCTCTGCCTGACTGTTGATCACACTTTAAAACAGCTCAATAGGATTGTTGGGTTCAATGGCAGGGAGAAAGGTGTGAGGATGGCATTTTCAGTAGAAACAGTGGGAGCAGTTTGGAAAACTTGCATTCCTGTGTTCAAACACTACAGGCTAAACCCTTTTCTGCACAAGTGCACAGATAACAGTGTGAGGGACTCTGTGGGGGCTGCTCTTAGATAACAAAGTTTCACTGATCTGATTACAAGGAATTCTTGACAGTGAGTAATCAGGACACAAGATATTGTATCCAGCAACTACCCATGTAGTAATCACTCTTCCTGATGAAAGTACCAGATTGTTCTGCAAACTAGTGAGCTGGGCTCTGTGGAAACAGAACACACATTTATTTTGCAAAAATATAAGTTTAGAGCAGTCAATAGTACCCCAATTTTATTTCTTTCACATCAGTGTTTTAAACAAGGGTCCCCTCCTCCCAACTCCTAGTTCCTGGGGAGGAGTTTTTCAGCCGAGCTCTTCAGAAGGCATAAAAAGAAGCAATGAGCCAAAAAAACAGACCAGATATCCTTTCTTTACAGAAAGCAGAAATTGATCTTTGTACCTAGCATATGAGTTTATTCTTGACTTATGGAGGCCATTAGTTCTGAGACTCAATGTGTGAAGATTCCTTAGGTCATAAAAAGGATGTCTTCTTGTCTTGTTAAAATGGAAATATTTGAAACCCCTTGCCCAAGACTTTGAACCAAATCTCTTTTAAGATTCACAAACCTGGGTTGAAGTCCAAGTTCTACTGGTGGATGTTAGTAAGCCTGACTTGAGATTATATTGTTGTCTTTGTTAGGACTTGCTTTTGGAGGGTGGCCAAGTTAAAGGGAAGTGCATTCAGTTCCCAGGTCCAATTCCTTCACCAGCATCAATTTAACTTAAACACTAAAAAGTCATCATGTTTATTGTAGAAAAATCAGAAATATCAAGGAACAAAAAGAAGGTACTAAAAGGTAATCATAGCTCAACCACTCAGAAAATCCAATCTTATAAGCTGACGAATATTTTTTCCTTTCTCTCTCCCTCCTATCTTTGTTCCCTCTCATCTCACTCATTTCTTTCCATTTGTTCATCCATCCATCCATCCATCCATCCATCCATCCATCCATCCATCCATCCACCTACCCACCCATCCACTTACGCATTCAGAGGAATCATGATATGCATAGGGTTGTATAATTTGCTTTCTCTTAGAAATGCTCTTGAATGCCTTTCTGTGTCACTATTGAGGGTTCCCTTTTTGTTGTCTCTAGAAAGGAAGATCTGGACAATCCAATGTGATTTAGTCATCAACTAATTTTTAAATTAGTTTGTAGATACTTCAGTAATATGACACCTTTACTGTTGATATTTCAGCATTTGTATTTGTCATTTTTAAAGGAAAACATATACCTATCTTAGTCTCAGGCTCATATCCTCTAATTTTTCATAATGAATTATTTTTTGTCACATTTTCCAGCTATGTAATTTCTGGATATTCCCTAACAAGAAGGTGTAGCTTCCATGTAAAATGGAGTTTAAGTATGCTAACGACTCTTGGTGCAAAGTGTTACTTGTATGACAATGTTATTTAAATCTCTTCCTGATGTTTATGTGTGGTTTGTGCCTATTCTTTCAGCAGAGCCTGTCCTCCCAGATTCTGGAGAGCCGGCATCTCATGCTCTACACTCCAGTAAGGAAATCCAACAGGCTGTATGTAACCAGTGCTTTTTACTGTGTCAAATGAGTTTTTAATAGATTATTGTGACATATTTACAGATACGTATATTTCCCGTTTTAAAAAAAGTAATACAAGTGTTTTGAAGACTATTGAGAAAATACAGAAAAATATGGAGGTGAAAATACAGAGGGAAGCTCATTGCTTTGTGTAATTATGCTGCGTACACAGCTACTTTTTAAATGAACAATTCTTATAATGAAAACTTCAGATGGTATAATAATGAGATGTAAGTTCTTTTCCAACCTACACTTTCAGACTTTCTTTATAAGGGGTGACCACTGTCAAAATGTTTGTGTGCAATTCTACATAATTTCTCGTTTAATTACAAATGCTTCAGGACAACTATTTGAATGGCTTCTGTTATTCCTTTGTGCAGATGATGGCAACTTTTTTCTACTATTATCTGGTTGGTAGACTTTTAGGTTGTTTCTAAGGTTTATTATAGTATATAATAAACTTAAGATATTAAAAGGCCAAATCCTAAGGTCTTTGCAAATCCCAATTCTGTAAGTACCTCCAAGTTAAGAATCAAAGCACAAGAAGGACTTGGCTTTCCAATTTTGTAATCTCATTATGATAGTTTTAGCTTGAAAAGGAAAAAGCTGTGAATATATTGTCCTTATGATTTTGGTCATTGAACACAATCCAGAATTGGCAACCAAACTGTCTTTTCTTCTGTGTTCAAAAGAAAATAGTTCGCTGACCTTTTAATTCAAATTCCAAAAATCATTCACTGTATAAATTTACTAAGGAGTCAGGGTACCCTCTGCAGCCAGCAATTCAATATTTGAAATTGTGCCTGAAATGGAAAACTACAGCAATTGCTCCAAATGTTTCAAGTTACTATTATTATCCCTGTAAACTGTCCTCAGACAGTTCAGCCAATATTGAGACTTATCTTCATCTTCATTTGAACTCATAAAATGTGACATTATAAGTTCATCAATGTGACATTATAAGAAATTAAACAGCATTGTTAATATAGAACTACTTCTGGAGGCGGTACATGAATGCTCATTATCAACCTTAAAATAATCCCCCAGGCACCAAACATTTTATGAAATAGCTCTGTTATAATAAACACATCTGCAAATCATCGTTTTATGGGCATGATTCATGTGTACACACATTTCTGATGGTGTGGTAAGATGTAGGGAATAAGGACAATCATTTCCACTCTTCTTTGAGCCTTCCTGGCCACCAGACAGAACTCAAGTAGTTCTGGTGAATGTAGAGTGCCTGCATTTTTGATATTTTATTATAGATAAGAGGTGGACTCATGTAACTTTATTTCTTTAAGGCATACAAGGTCCTAGTCTAAACAAAAATTTGACTTACACCCTGGGCTTGTTTTTGGCAGGGGTGGGAGCGGGTTCTCCCACATGATTCTGTTTGAAACTGCAAGCTCCCCCTCCTCCCTGCCCCACTCCCCGACAGCTCTGTCTTTTCTGTCTTCTTCAACTCCTATAATGCTGCAGTTAGGGACACATTCCTTGGCCAAAGGAACTATCAACACAGGTACCTTCTTTTAAAATGGATTTACTGTGTAGGAGATTTAACATACAGATGCCTAGGTAAGAGAGAACTGCATGGGGCACTGCATTAGCCTATTGGACAGCGAAATCTCAATGTAAATAAGTTTACAAAACTTAGAGCAAATGTATAACTGACTGACATAGACTCTTAGCCCAGATTCTATTGCCTTGAGGATGTTGAAATAGAATGAGTCTTCAATGGCAAGGAGCTCTGTCCACTAACAATTTCTACCCTGTGTTTGGAAGGAGGAAGCTGTGGCATTCAGGCTGAATTTTTGCCCATGAAAGGCCCAGATCTTTTGACAATGGATGAATAGTCTACTTTTACATAAAAATTGGGATGAAAAGTTTGGCAAGAGGATTTTAAGGCTGTTTATGGGTACAAGAGGGCATAAATTAGATGTGGAAATAATGGAATTTCTAGTATAGTTTTATGATTTTGGGGGACATCTGAAGTAAACTGTCCTGGAAAATTCATGATTAACAAAATGTGCAGGCTGCATAACATTGAAGAAGTTTGCACCCTGATAGAGGCATGTAAGAGAGAAGGAAGGAAGCTTCCAGAGAATTAGCAGTTCTGGGAAAGCCCAGGCTTGGGCACGAAATACTTATGTTGAGACACATCCCAATGTAGTTCTAAAGAGAGTCTTCATACACTGATTTCTGTCCCTGTGTGGGCAAGATTTCCACTACTCCATAGAGGTGCTATGAAGACAGGTGTCTCCTCCAGGCTCCTCCTAGTCTTTAACAGAACACAAACGATTTTACCATGGCACCCAAGTGAAAGATACACTGTCACCCACTTCCAAAAAAACCAAACCAAAGCTGCAGGGATGTAAGAGATCATTTAAAATGATTGTCTTGTCATTAGTCCACTATCCATTGGGTCATTTAGAAACTGCCAAAATTTTGAACTACTCATCCTTCCCTTGGCTCCACTGGGCTGTCACCAAATTTTCCTCTTACACTCTCCCCTTCTTGCTGTTACCCAGAGGTGCTATTTTAGTGCAGAGCAGAGCCAAGAAGGACTTGGGCACCAAACATTGAAAAGAGCCCCCAGGAGTTGTCACAAACCTGGTTTTCAGAGAAGAAATAAAGTCTTAGTCTTCTTCTTTTATACCTCCTTCTTTCTTTACTATTTCCTCCTGGGCTGCTGACCCCAGTAGCCCCATCAGTTGGCACTATTCCCCGCCCCCAAATGCTTAGCTTTGTTCCAGCCATTCTGAGTCTATGTGCATAGCTGATGCTCTATGAGTGTGTGCCTAAGGTATCAAGATTCTGCTGGCTGTAGCCAGCCATTGACCTCAGACTTCTTGGAGAACTAGCATTGACTTCTGTTTGACCTCTTGCCATCCTAATGTGGGAACTGGCATCCTCCTCTCATAGATGGTTTCTAGAGGTAGAATGGTGAACTGATCTTAACACTTTAATGATTATTGACCCCTTGGGATTCTGACTTAAATTTAGCTTGGAGGGTGTGGGTGTTGATGCAGGAACTGCTATTTTCTCTTCCACCTCTCCTGGGCAGAAGACATCAGACATCTGGTGCTCTTTAAGGAAGGTGGCTGGAGAAAATAAATGCTGCCTTTCGCTTAGGTGTATAATTCAGCCCTTGATTTAGCTCTTGATTTTACTTACAATGCCTCTAATTTCGGAAACATTTTCTATCCTCTATTAAAGAAGAATTACATCTCCCACATTACTGAAATTAGCTCCCATTTCTCATTTATGAAGCTCTAGGCTTTCATATTCCCATGTTCTACTCCCCAACTTCTTGCTTCCATTTTCCCAGGTCACTGTTGGAGGTAATAGCACGTAGGTCTCAGACTAGTTTGAAATTCTTGAGCTATTCTTCAATTTTAAATAGTCTTAGGAAAACGTATAGGACTCATCTGTCATAGCTTGACTCATCTCATTCCAGGCTCACATGCCTTTATGGAATCCTTTCTATTTCCTCCTAAATCATTAGGCCTCTCCTCTAGTCTTGTCTAAATCTCAAGTCTGCTCTCAATGCCAAGTCAATGCCTTTTTCAAGGTCCAGATTGTAGATTATGCCTTAACTCAAGTATGATGTGAAGATAGGATTTTCTTCACATGGGGAAGAGAGAATGGGAGAAGGTGAAAATATACCTCTGTTAGAGAGGTGAGGAGAGGAAGAGCAATAATAAAATGTACATGAAAGAAGACAAATTTACCTATTTTGCCACTTTTCTTTTTGAGAGTATTATTTTCTTAACAGGTTCATTTGGAATTAGACTAGTTTGCTTCAAATTTCAGCTCTATAACTTACTGTTGCTGTGTGACTTTGGACAAGTCTCTTAATCTCTTTGGCTGCAAGTTTTTATCTGTAAAATGAGAGTTATGATAATGCCTACTTTTGGGGTGGTTGTGAGCACAGTGTTGCTGGTTCATGAGGGCAGGAACTCCTCACTCAGGCTCTTAGGTTCTCCAATATAGGACATTGAATTGGATCAAGAGGTCTGGGGCTCAGAGAGCTGAAGTTCTCCTGCTATAAAAAGAGGTTTATTTATTTATATTTTTGCGTAATCCCTTCACCTTTTCACCCTGTCTCTCCCCCATCTCCTCCACTTATAGCTGTCATTCTCTTCTATGTATCTATGAGTATGTTTCTTTCTTTCTTTTTATTTTAAATCAAACCAAGACATGGACAACAGTATGGTTATTGCCAGAGGGAAAAGGGGGTTGAGGGAGGTGGAAGAGAGCAAGGAGGGATAAATGATGGCAGAAAGAGACTTGATTTTGAGTGGTGAATACACAATGCACTACAAGGAGATGATGTTTATAGAACTGTATACTTGAAACCAATGTCACACCAATAAATTCAATACAAAATGTGAAAAAAGAGGTTTATAATACAAAATCTACCTGTTTGCCAAGGCCATGGGGGTGATCCACTAGTAATGAGAATAAAAACTATCAAGTGCTGTTCAATCATTAGTAGGAGTCATTACCTGCTCTGTTGATGGAGGGAACAGAGTCTGCATGTCTCCTGTGTGCTCATGCAGACAAGACATTCACCTGAAGCATATGGGGATTGCAAAAGTAATATTGCCTGCAGAAAAAAAATTACATATGCTTTCACTTCCCCAAGGCAATCACTGTTGCTTGGTGTTATTCTGGGTACTCCAAGGAACAGATGCCAACCTGGGATTAGATGTGCAAAGATTTATCAGGGACAGTGAGGAGTGAGTGATAGGAAATGAGGAGAATCATTGGATGGCAATGCAGGTCTGAGCCCTGTGAGGGGAGAAGGGAGGGGGAAACATGGTCTTAGATAATGATACAGTTCTAATTTAGACCAGGCAAGTGGGGAATCTTTTAGACAGTCTCCTACCAGGAGTCATGCATCTACCAGAAATAGGTCGCATTTAGTCACTGGCTGGGATTAGCCTCTGGGGAATGTGGCTTTGGGTTTCAGAGCACAGTAGTCGGGTTCATAGGTAAGTTGTGCTCCCTGCAGTAGAAGATCAAGAGGTACATTGTCAAGGCCACTGCAGAGCGCATCAGTGTTTCAGATTTTTCCTATGCCTATGTGATCTCATCTATCACACACACATATATATCTTCATGAATATGTGTACATATCTACATAAAGAGTTACAGTTTCAAGGATGGGGCCATACTCTATCTACATTGTGTTTCAGAACTTGCATTTTTCATTGAATAATAATTTCTTCTGAATATAATATCAATACATACAGATCTTCCTCATTCTTTACAAATTTTTTAAAATCCTCACCCGAGGATACGTTTACTGATTTTAGAGAGAGGAAGGGAGAGAGTGAGAGAGAGAAAGAAAGAGAGAGATATTAACATAGCTACTCAATTCCTTTTGGAAGTGTTCAGAGTTTAAATAATTAGTGGAGTCAGACATTTTTGGAAGTTCTGCTTTTAGTAGAAAATGACTTCCAGGGAGATAGGATTTGGTAATGTCAGACAGATTGTGTTTAAAATCTTAGTTAGCTGTGCCTCTTTCAACAGTGTAATTACTCTGTCTGAATCTCAGCTTTACCATATGAGAAATGGAGGCAATTTTATTTATTCAGGTTTTTTACTTATTTTTATTTTTAGCAAATACTTACTGAGAGCTTTCTAAGTTGCAGGGTTTTAGATTCTGGGGATACAGCAATAATCAGACAAAAACTCAGCCCTCAAGGAGCTTGTATTCTGGACTCACATAAAGGGTTTAGGAAGATTAAATGAGACCTAATATACATTTCCTGGGTCAGAGCTTGAAATGACAGCTGCTCTAGAAGTGTTGGTTGCCTTTGTCCTTCTTGTAATAGATGTTTGCTATCAATTCTAAAATTGATACTTTAATTTGTTTAGCTTTTCGGCATTATTATTCAGTAGGCAATGGTTTCCCAAGCAACAACAGACAATATAATTAAGGCATAAATCAAGGTTACATTTTTGTTCTGACTCACAGCAGTACTAGCAAAGTCTCTATTGCCTTTATTCCCAACTTTATACCTTAAGTCTTATCTAGAGAGTCACCCCAATAGCCCATACATGCCTATCTCCCCTGGCGAGCTCTTGGCATTCCTGCCACCTGTTGCCCCCTTTCCAGAGCTTAGTGCCATTCTTCCCTATCCTAAATGCTCCTCCTCTGGCGTTAACTCATCTTGGGAGGGAGTAGTTTCTTTGTGGTCAAACTCAGAGGGTACAGCATACTCCCCTGCACCTTTGTTTAGTTTTATGAAACTAGGGCATGTGATGGCTGACCTTATATTTTCAGTTCCCTTCAATGACCTGAGTTTTTAACTTTGCCTAAGCTTTCATTATTTTTTTCCTGAAAAAATATAACTATTGTTTTGTTTGCCTGGAGTTCCTTCCCTCTTCTTCCCAGATAGGTAGTTCTTCCTCTTAGACGTTCCCATTTCCCTAGTTGCATGTTCTAATATACCTGTGTGGGGGCTAGCATGCTTTTTTTAAAAAATATTTTTATTGATTTCAGAGAGGAAGAGAGAGAGAGAAACATTAATGATGTGAGAGAATCATTGATTGGCTGCCTCCTGCATGCCCCGCACTGGGGATGGAGCCCACAATCCTAGGCATGTGCCCTTGACCGGAATCAAACCTGGGACCCTCTGGTCCGCAGGCCGACGCTCTATCCACTGAGCCAAACCAGTTAGGACAGAGGCTAGCATGCTTTTACATGTCACAGGTTTCTGGGCCCCAAACAGTCTAGAATGGCTACATTTTAAATCACAGCACTGGACCTTCCTGGTCACAGTGATTAGGCCCAGATGTGGACATAAAATTCAAGGATTCCAAGATTCAATGTTCTGGTTTTACTCCAAGATTTTAAAGGTGAAACTGACAAAGAAGATTAAGCCCTTTTATAGTAGTGAAGCTGAGGGATTAATTAGAAGTCTTGTCTTCCCCATTCAATTCTTTGCTGGAGGTGTCAACTGATAGGCATTTTTTTCTTTTGCTTGGAAGGTCTTAACCCTTGGAAGGTCTTAACCCTTGTTTTAGTCAGTTTGGGCTGCTAAAATAGATAACCATAGATCAAGTGGCTTATAAGCAATATAAATTTATTTATAGTTACAGGGGCTGGAAGTCAGCATGATCAGGTTCTGGTGAGAGCCCTCTTCCAGGTTGCAAGACTGCTGTCTTCTCATTGATTTATCACATAGCAGAGGGCTAGCTAGCTCTCTGGCCTCTTCTTATAAGGGCACTAATTCCATTCATGAGGGTTCCACACTCATGATCTAATTGTCTCCCAAAGACCCCACCTACAGATAATATTAAGTTGGATTAGAGTGTCAACATATGAATTTGAGAGGACACAAACATTTAGTCCATTGTAACCTATGAGGTACAGGTTTTTCCTTTACATGTCTAGAAAGATGAATTGTAGATATACAGCTTCAGCTCTTGCTATATGTTATTTGCTTCTTACTAGTAGAATATCCTGTGGAAAAATTAGGGCTGATACAATTTCATACAACCTCTCTCTCTCTCTCTCCAAAATGTTTTGTCAAGTTTCACATAAACAGAATATTGCACAGACAAAAATATAACTCAATTTGAGGTTAGTCCTAATCTCATTTGACATGGAGAGGTCAAGAAGATAATTATGGAGACTTTTGGATATGAGAGAGGGTTGAGAGCCTCATGAAGCAAGCCATGTAGAATTTGTCCAAATGCCCACTAGGGGCAGTTTGGCCTTAATTATGTCAACATCTTATTATTTTAGCTATAATAGTGATAGGCACAGAGATACATTGCTCAGATCCTTTTTCAAGAAAGAACTTGTAAGAAGTGCCATTCACTGGCAGCCCCCTGAGGTTTACTTTTCTAGGTCCACTTTAACCTTTGAGCTGGGATTCCCCTAGTGGGTGATCTTTGCTTCAAAGATTCTCACTGGGTGGATAGAGACTTTGTCCAATATACATTATGGTCTCTCATTTTCCCTGCCCAATATTTTTCTCTTTATTTTCTTTTTACAAGTATTACACTCCAATCTGCATTCTTAACTCTGTCTCAGCACCTGCTTCCCAGAAGACGCAACTGACACAGTGTTGAGGAGTGCTCGAGGAAAGCAGGTGATAGGATGAGGTTTGGGATCGGGGTCACTCACTGCTAGGTTGGCAATGAGAGCTCCATGCCAGGTAGTATGTGGGAACACAGATAGTCTCTGGCATAAGATGTTGGCCCCATTGCAAGTACTTACTCTGGTAAATTGAGAGAATGTTTCAGTGCAATGGTTTAGGTATTTGAAAAGTACAGGGAAAATTCATTCAAGAAACTGGAATTAGCTGGTTGTTAAGTTGCATTGATACTTATCAGAAGGATAATAAAAAGCTGAAGGAAGTTAAAATTTGATAACTAAGGAGGTAAGAAATCCGTTTTTGTAGTTTAAAAAGAGGCCTTTATCTTTAGCAATGGGAGAGAAGACAAAGACCAAACTCAGGACTGAGACTGAATAGAGGCTTGAGCTTCAAAGACAATTGGTTATGCAGCTGAGGCAAGTCTGTTATGTCAAAGTCAGGGCCCTGGTTGAGAAAACCACCCCCATCCTGACACATGGGATAGGGAAATTTGTTGCCTGTCTTTCAGATGTCCTCCTGTCCCCCCAAATCTTCTGACTTCTCAGAGCTTGGCCCTGGTAAGAGCCAACACACACCCCTTTCATGTGAGAAGCCATTGTAGGCATTCTGCTTTAAGGTAACAGACTTTCCCCCACCCCAGTCAAGATATGGCCCTACTTCTTCTCCTGGCTTCCAGGCCTGTAAGTAGGGTTAAGCCATAGCATCTTCCATTTGGGGATGCCCTGGGTCTTATAAGGGAGGATTGGTATTATATGGAGTTATAAAACCTAGTCAGCCATCCTGACAGGCACTAGGAGAGTACTCATGGTACTGGATTTTGAGGGTTCTTGAGGGGTCAGAAGAATCTTGTAGGTACTTTCTTGGGATAAATGATTTACCTACTCTGGCAAAGACTCCAGGGCCTAGTGCAAACCCACTGCCAGGGTTACTTCTAAAAGTAAGAGGAAAATGATGGCCCATACTGAGTGAAGTGGAAATACCAGGATTGCCATTGCAGACATTGGAGGAAGGAAACAAATGTCTCAGGGAAGAGGGAATGCTGGAGTGGAGATATTCTGTGAGGTTAGAAGGTCCACCAGAGGATTATGTTCCATGGGAAGGGGCAGAGAACACAGAGCACTTACCAAGGCCACCAGAAAGACACCTGTAAAAGATGCACCAGTATCGTTAAGAATTTAGTGTTGGCTCTCTTTTGTAGATCAGGCTTGATAGTAGGAGAAGCGCCATAGAACTTAACTTGATAGCAGTGGGGTTTTGAAGGTATCATCCCAAATTAGGAGTGGTCCTTGGGCCCATATATTTGGCAACATGTAAGGTGGCTATCTTTAATGGGCTGCAGCACAAGCTTGGACTATTTGATCTGTCAGTGTGAGCATAAAAATTCAGACCCCTGAGTTTCTGGAGCAAAGTTCGAGTACATTTTTAAAAACAGCTCATGATACACTAATGGTACATTAGAAAGATAATGCATACCTGGTCATGAGTACACTTAGTAACCATGAGTTCAGAACTTCTCATCAGTTGTTAGGTCTTGTTGAAACCACTAAATCATAAAACTTGGTGTACCCAGCTGCATTCCATTGTGAGTTGGAAGTGGTACAACTAGGATCTGGAACAAGCAGGACCAGGGCACACACACAACCTATGTGAGTAAGTAGCGCAGAACCCCATGGTACTCATCAGGAGCCCTTTCCTTACCACACACTTATCGTATGTAACATATTGCACCACCCAGAAGCAGTGACCTAGAAGAGTGCTGGAACAGGCTGCTGAAGGTGCAGCACACTCTGAGGATGTGGTACCATCCTCCAGGATGAAGTTCACACACACTATTAGAGCCCTCTATGTGGCTCTATGAGTCCCCCAAAGAAAGAATACATGGGTCCAGGAGCCAATTTAAGAAGATAGTTTGAAATGTATTTTTAGAATGATTTATTAAAAAGACAGGCTTATTAAACAAAATAATGGTTAAAAGGCAATGTTTATTTAATGACAATGAAGGACAACATTGCCCTGGTATTACTTAGAGTGCTACACTTACATACATACCTTTTGTCCCTGAATTATTTACATTTTGCATTCACTTATGAGAATGTTAACATACCAAAAGAATGGAAAAGGACTTAAAGTGTAATCTTTGAAAGAAAGAAAATCATATTTCTCAAAATTTTTTGTGTAAGTGAGATTTTACTGGTACAAAACTATATTCCTGTGAAATCCCCAAATTAGATGGAAAATAAAGACTTCAGTGATGCCCTCTCTAGTAAGTGCAAGCTTGTTTATGTTCTTCCCTTCCTTCCTGCCTCTACTGCCCAATCAAAACCCCCATCGTCTCCCTCCCCCACTTAAAATTTTATTTTATTTTATTTTTAAATTAAATTTATTGGTTGACTTGGCTAATAAAATTTTATAGATACAATTCTATAATATGCCCTCCGTATATTGCCCTTTTTAAAGACATGTCTTATAAAAAAGCTTTCTCTGACTGCTCCAGGGAAATGGTATATCTCACCTCTTCATTCTTAGAAAAGCCTTGAATCTGTTCCACACATTTGGCATTTGGTTAGAAACTATTTTATTAGTTTATTAAGATTATCTCTGGTCTCTTCAAATCAATTGTAGGTCCTTCAAAGTCAGGACTGTGATTTATTCGTATTTTTATTTCCACTTTGTATCTGGTCAGTGTCTGGGAGAGAGAAAACATCCAGTACATGTAGTTTATCTTGTTTGGAGCATCTATTTGCCTATAACATGGATCAAGGAAGGAACTTTGTTTTTTCAAAGAAAAGACCACTCAACTATTCTGATTAGTTTTTCAGTGTTCAAGACCTACCTTTGTTAGTATGCAGAAGTACAAACTTAGTTCACTTTACCTCTCTGGCCTTGAGTTCCTCATTTATAAATTAATGAAAGTAGATTATATAATTAAAATCCATTGAACATTGCTTGAATACTTCCTATGACCTAGGCACCTGATTAAGTAATTTATATTACTATTTACTTAATTCTCTAGACTAGAATTTCTTGGTTTAAATAATTTTAATTAATTGCCCACAACCACTGGACTTGAATCCAGTCCTAAATAACTCTGAAACCCATACCCTTAATTGCTACACTATCTTGCCTCAATTTTAAAATATAGTGAACTATCAGGGGTTTCTTTTGAACTCTAGAATTTCATGAATCTAGTAGTTTTGAAGTGGAGCAAGTCAACATCATTCTGTATCTAGTGGCTTCTTAAACACAAAGAGAGAGAAAAGAGCTCTACTGTTTGATGAATGCATCACTTCTGGGGATCCTTTTAGAACTTCAGGAAACATAGGTAATTGGTGTACATGGGAAGGATAAATGTCAGCAAAACTACAGAGAAGTAGAATGCCTAGAAATATTAAAGTACTTTGCTTGAGTCAAGGTTATGCATGAACTCCTATTTCAACCTGTATGGAATCTTCTTTCCTCAAGTAGTAAAAAAATTAACATATGAGTTCTTCTCTTGATAATCTTCTAGTGCCTTAGTGTTGTTATTTTGGAAATGAATGATCACACATTACTTCTAATCCTGGTGGGACATGTTGGCATCTAAGTAGATATAGTAAGTAGTAAAATGATAATACAGAATTTGAGACTATAGAGGCATATGGAGATTTGGTTGAGTGTATGTTGTCCCAAGAACAAGCTGTTTTTGTTTGTTGTTTTAACTAGGTTCCTGAGGCAGTCAGTAAATTAAGATTTATTGAGTGCTCACTGCACAGGTCCATCCTTATGCCAGATATCTGTGTTATGGAGAGCACAGATATCTAAAAAATTACCTCTATCTCTAAGTAGCTTATATACTAGCTCAGCATAAGAGATTTGAATATATGAAAAAATTAGCAAATAACATAATATTATACATGATTAAGTGCTAGGTTCTATTAGAAGCACTATAAGGACTTGAGGTGCCCAAGTCAACCATTGTGACTGCCATATCCTGATTCCCCCCTAGTTCATGGTCTGTTCAAGGCAATATGATGATCTTTGTGTGGTATGATGGTTGATTAAATCAATGGTGGTCACATGACTCCACGGCAGCCAATCTATAGCCTATAGGCTAGCCAGCTACTTATAATATGACCTACTGCAAACAATAAAACGAGAAAGTCAAAGGAACTGGATCAGACTCTTTTGGGAGTTTGCACCAGGAAATAGTAGAAACTGAACTTTGCCAACTGAGAGCTGAGTTTCATGTTCTTTCCTTTCTTCTCCCCTTGGGAGATAGAAGCATGTGAGAGAACAAATTCTAAGTCAATAAAGGCATTAACATTGGGAAGAGATATATAGAGAGCAGAGGGCGAGGAAGCCAGTTGGTGGAAAGATATGAACACATGGAAAGTTGCTAAGTGATGTTGATGGCAGATCACTTTATATGCCCTAATGAAGATCCATGAAATTCTTCTCTCTAGAATTACCTTGGACCTATAATCACCAGCACTGGGGTTTGGATTTTGCATGTCCTGGGAACCCTGTGCTGTGAGCCCAGTACTACTTGAAGTGATTTGACTGAGTTTCTATTTCTTACAGCCAGATAAAACTAACTTGAACAGTGCTATAAGAGATTTGAGGGAAGGTGAAAGCTATAGATAAAGAGGTGCTTGATTTGTATAGAAAGAGTCTATGTGAAAACATGTTTCTTTGTTATTTTCTTCTTCTAAAAATGTTTATGGGCTCCAAAAATTCTGGTGTATTTTGAGCTCCAATTGATCCAGAATTTACTACCGTTCATTCATGGCTGAAAATGTACTGATTGTCCTTAGATACAAAAAGGTAGGCTTATTAGGTTTGAGCTAAAAGTCATAACTTTCTTCAGTTATGTATGATACGTTTTTTCATTGTGCCTTTATTTCTTAATTGTATTTTGTTTTAAATGATCAAAACAGTATTTCTGAAAGTTACCATTTTTCAGAGCAGTAGAACTGAAGATCTTTAAATCCTCTCCTCTCCTCCCCCTCCCCCCTGCCAAGGAATAAAACATCTGATGTTCAAAGAAATCCATGAGAGTGATTATTTTTTGTAGGTACTCAAGGATAACACCCTCCTTAGATGAGGAATCCATTTAAGTGTAAGAAGTGAGCTGCAAAGGTAACAAAGCTGGCAAAGAACTCCACTGCACATGCTGAGCCCTGTGGGTTTCATCCTGCCTAGAGTTTGATATATGCAAAGGAAGCCCCATTAACAGTTGCTATCCCCTCTGGTTGACAAAGATGAACAACTTAGCAATACTGAGGGTGGAGAAAGCAGGTTTTGTTCCCTCTTGACAGATTATATTCTAAGCAATCTGGTGAGAGTGGGAGGAAGGCAGGTCTGGAATAAAAATAGAGCCCCTTTAATTTAAAAAATGGTGAGAGAAAATTAAAATAGCAAGCGCAAGAGCCAGTCCTGGAGGCAGACAGTTTATGACACGAACACTGCTGAAATAGACAAGGAAAAATGATTACAGGAAAACGTGAAAGCAATGTAGAAGAATTTTCCTCCTATCCCACATCATTTACTTTAAATTCCCTTCACTGAGCCCAAGAGCTAGGTGTGGACCATAGAAAGCCTGGGATTGGATATGCAGGTGGTGGATATTCTCTATTTTTCTCAACTTTGGGTCTCTCCCTGGATCCCACACCACCACACACATTCTTCCAAGGCATGCAAGGCAGGGGTCTATGGTAAAGGAAAGGTGCCCAGGCTAGCCAGCATGGCCAGGCTGTAGGGTGGAACAGAGTATTCCATGAAGACTTAGGAGCTCTGGGGCTTTTTTGTGCTCTTTCCACAAAAGAGAAGCAGCAGCCATGGCACTGTGGAAAAGAAATACCAAATGCAAGTAGGTTATGCTTTGCTGTGAATCTAGACAGGTGAGATGAACAACTGAGAGTGCCAAGAAAAGGTGCCATGAGGAAACAATGAGAAGAAATCCACTTCAGCCTGCCTAGCAGTCAAGCAACAAACTTTTATCAAACACCAGAATCTGCTCAGCCTGAATCAGGACCCTAAGAGGGTTATTCAAGTAGGTCCTTTAGTCTCTATAGGAAGACAACATTTGTGTAGATGTGCACGTGCATGTGTATAAATAAATTAAATATTGTAAAACACCATAAAATAAAAACTAACCTTGCTTGGTTTGGGAGTTAGTGATGTATGAGTCCTGAAGGGAGGGATATTAGCAAGGTCTAGAATAGTTTGAAGATTTTTGAGGACCACCTCAGCATAGTTCCCAGTTGCTACTCCTAGTAACTCTCTCTCCCCTGCGCCCCGCCCCCCAAGCCCCCTACTCAGGAGCACCTTGGAACATGTCCTCTAATTTTTATAGACAAGTTAAATTTTTATAAAATATACATTTAAAGGGGTGGGGGACAGAAGCTGGGGCAGGAAATGTGGCTGGGGAGGTGACAATAATGGTAATGTTACTGTTGATGATGATAGCTAATGCTTATGCATTGCTTCAAAGCATTTATTTATTTATTTTTGCTTCTAAGTATTTAAAATGTGTTAATTATAATGTTTTAAACAAATCTACAAGGTGATAATAATAATAGCAACAATAATAACTGTCTTAGCACTTCTCAGTTCCCAAAAAAAACAAAGTCTAGGCAGAAGACTTCTATGCTATTATTTTATTAGAAAATGCAATCTCAGGTAGCAGGAGTGAGGGACTAAGGGGAGGAATGTACACAAGGAGTGAGAACTATCCAGATGACTACATGTATAATTAATTGCTCAACCCATTGGATCCCATCTCTGAGGAGTTATATAAATTGTGTCTCAGAACTGTCCCTGGGTGGGAAAGGGGAGATAGGAAAAGAATTTATCGACTGACCCTGATCTCTCATTGTCAAGGGTATTAACTTCCCTGAATTTTCTGATTGTGTATTTGAGTCTGTGGGCACCAATTAGGTATGGTACTGCAGCAGCTTTAACAGGGCAGCACTCATGTGAGAAGAAAGAAAAGAGTGAAGGCACTGGTAAAAGGTGAGGCACTGTCAAGATGCAACTATTTAAATTGAATGAGAAAGCATGCAGAGGTGGGAGATGGGTGAAGGTTCAAGAACTGGGGTGGTGCACAGCCAGCATCTGATATTGTCCACACTTGCATCACACAGATTGTGCCCTCTGTGATATTCAGCTCCCATATTACTAAAGGGATAAAAGGAGCAATTTTTCCTTTCTTTCATTTTCTTTTTTTGGTGAGAACACCGTTCATTCCATTTTTTCCTGAGAGAGAAAGTATAGGTCTAATCAGTCACAAAGTCTCTTTTATTGAGCGGGCTAGCTGCAATTCTTGAGTGACCCAAGACAAGGGAGTTAGTGAAACAGGTATAGTTCCTGTTACAGCAATTTTCCTGAAGCCTTAGTGGATGCTTAAATCTACCTTTTCTACCACCAATTTCTCTCAGCCTTAATCAGCCCTTCTGCTGTTCTGGGTTGGCTGGCCGTGGGGTGATACAGCCCTTTATCCCCTAAAGGTCTAAACCCTTAGTTTCTTTGCCCCCATTTGGCTATGTTTGCTACACTTGCCCTTTTATACTGATGTAATTGGGTATGGAAACATAAGAGAGTACCCCAGACATATTCTTCTCTGTTCCCCTTGGGTAGGGGCAACCTTGGCTCTTCATTACTTCCCTTGCCATTTCAGAAACTCCTGTGTCTGCTGGTCTACTAACATGAAGAGCAAATTGATCAGGTGTAGTCACAGCCTCAAGTTTAGTAGAATCCTAACTGTGCACCTTCACAGAAGGGCTTCCTATTCTTTCCCCTCAACTAAGATTTCTAATTTATTAGTGGCTAAGATTATGGGAATAAGAAGCAAAATTCCCCAGTTGAGAAAGAACTCTTACCATTTGCAACAACATGGATGGACCAGGAGAGCATTATGCTAAGTGTAATAAGCCAGTTGGAGAAAGATAAATATCATATGATCTCACTCATTTGTGGAATATAATGAACAATGTAAACTGATGAATAAAAATAGACCCAGAGACACAGAAGCATCGAACAGACTGTCAAATCTCATCTAGCAGAGACCTCATCTTCCCACAGAAGATGGAAAGGCCTTTCAGAATTCTTCTGACTTAGGGTAAGGAGGCTGAGTCTTTGTATCCCTATGTCAGTCAGATATATCTGCCATGGGAAGGAGTCATGCCCTTGGAAGAGTGGATCTCTTTAGTGGGGACAAAAAGGGCTGACAGCTAAAGGTAATCAGTCTCAGTACCTAGGAGAATACATCCTTCATTCCTGAAGAGGAGTTTCCTTACTATATCATTGCATTCACTTCACTAATCCTTTTAATGGACAGTCCACCATTCTGTTAGGTTGGCTGCTTCTGGGAGACAGGGTACATGGTCAGATCACTGTCATATGCTTATCATTGACACCTCCTTTGCTGAAGGTGGGTCCTTCACTTTGGAGGCAAAGTTGTTTGGGGTTACATGTTATTAGATATTCTGTAAGCCTTTAGATGATGGAGTGGAAGGGGGCATTGAGGATAAGGAAGGTCAAATCATACCTGGAGAAGGTATGCATTCCAGTAAAGATCTATTGCTTTTTCTAGGGGGTAAGGGTTCTGATGTAATTAGTCCTCCACCACATGGTTGGTTATTCTCCTGGAGGAATCGTTCCACATCAAAGACTAGTACTGGCAGAGAGTAGGTCAGCCTTTGTGAGAGGGAACCCACACTATTAAGTCCTTACATAGTCACCATGACTATGGGCTCATTGTGTAAACACTGAGATGGCCAAAGAGAGAAGCTGGCTAATATCCATGGGACAAGTTATTTTGCCTGGTTGTTGAGGGTTTCTTCTGTGATGAATGCTTACTGATGAGCATTAACAAGAGAAACAAAGTGACCACTGCCATAAGCCCACCATATACCTCTTCCTCAGAATTCCTTGTCTGTGATTTTCTACTCTTGGTATTTCCAAGCCCTTAACTGGAAAGGTCAGTTGCTACTACCCAGGACACCATGGCTAACTTTCCTTCTAGCCACTTATCAATACTAATTGAAGCATCAAGTGTACCAAGTACAGATCTACCCATTAGGATGATTAGCTCTCCCCGTCCCCCTCTTTAAGGCCACTCTTGACTGGGGAGTGATGGTGGTATATTATGTCAGTAGACCACTTTCTATAAGTACCAATATATTACCCCAGTTCATCTGTGGACTAATCATGATTTTTTCCCCCTTTTCCCTTATTTGTCACAGGGAAGGAGTTTGTCATGAGCTGAAGGTGAGGCATTAGTGTAATATAGGTTGAGGACACCGAGTCTAAGTGCTATTAACATAATTTAATTATGCCTTCAAATAATATAATTATACCTTCAAATAATCTATTGCCTTCAAATAACTTAATTATGCAAATAATTTAATTATGCTATTTCTATTGAGGCCAAGTTTGCACCCCAGAAGCTACTTTTCAAATGGTGAGCAGTTCTCTGCTGCAGATGGCTTGGCCCTACCCTAGCCTACTAGGGATCTGCAACATACCTTTCCTGTTTGGACTTGCCAAGGATTTTACATTTCCATGGTTTCCTGCTATGGACATCTTTAGCAACATTGGCTCTTCTGGGTCATACAACCTGAGTGATAAGGAAACTTGCACCATAGTCTGTGTTTCACTCAAAATTGTCAGTCTCCTAAGTCACCTAAAACATGGGTAAGGTTTGATGTATACTACTAATATTTTAAAGTGTGACACATACTACCTCCAAAATCTAATAAGATAATCAAATGCTTAGTATAGGAGATGTGTCAAAACAGTGTCTTTTACCTTAGAAGGGATGTAATGACATATCCCAGACCACTGCATTTCTCAAAACCTCACTGATGTGGCAGACTCCTGTACCTTCATAGGGTTTTTACTGCATCTTCCAGCATAATATATCTTTCCAGGGCATCCATTGTATTTGCAATTAGTATGATGTCATCAATATAGAGGAATGGCATTATGTTCTCTGTAATGTCAAGATGATCAAGGTCCCTGTGGATTATATTTTGACAAAGAATAGGAGAGTTAACTTGGTCCTTGGGCAAGATGGTTGAATTATAATTCTGTCCTTACTTCTCTTTTGATCTTTTTATCCTATTTAATGGAGATAGAGAAAAATACATTCACTAGGTCAATAGCTGCAGAGCAAGTGCCTGAGGCCATTTTGTTTTGCTCCAATAGAGATGCCACATCTGGAAATAGCATCTGCACTTGAGGCTCCCATCTGTTTAAACTTATGGTAGCTTACTGACAGCTGCCACATTTCATCTGGTTTTCTCAGGTGCCAAAACACAGAAAGGATATGATGGAGAGTACTACCCATGTTTCTTTAAACCTTGGAGGGTACTGCTAATCTTTGAAATTCCTCTTGATATACAATATTGTTTGTGACTTATTATCAGCCAAGGCTGGGGCAGTTTCAGTGGTGTCCAGTTGTTTTTTCCTATTAATAATGGCTCTTATTCCATAAATTAGACAACAAATGCAAGGACTTCTCAGGAGCTAAGTGTATTCAATTATGCCCTTGGGAACTAAGGGATAACCAGAGGACAGGTTTACCATCGTATTGGACCATTGCTAAAATTGTCTTGGTATAATGCTCCATTTATTACCTGGCCTCCATAGGCATTCATTTTAACCAGAGAATTATTATGGAATTTTGGGTTTCTTATTATTAGTGGCAGCTCAAATTCTAAAAAATTTGAATATTTTGAACATACCTTTTTTTTCCTGGTGTACAGCTACTCTGGGAAATGGCTTCAGATATTCTGGGGTTAGAATTTGGGAAGATTTCATTGCATAAACATGTGGTGGGTCATATGTTTCTTTTCAAGAGAACCTGGCTTTTTTTTTTTTCAGTCTGTGGTTTTTGAATCTAAAAATAAGAGAACAAGAAAATAAAAATGTAACAGAAGCCAAGGAACTAGAACATTTTAAGGAGACTGCTACATATCTACCCAAATTAATTTCCTTTGGCTTCTGGGCACATAGCTAAATGACTTTTCTAAGGTAGTTGCTTGAGGCCATGTGTCTATGGCCTGACCAATAGGACACAGATAGTGTAATGGACACTACTTGTACATGGAATTCTTGTTCTATAGAAATCTTCCACATGATTCTCCATCTTGTCATTTCACTCATTGCAGGGAACAGAATGGAAAGTTGAAGTGCACCAAAGACACATTTTGCCTGATTCCTGTTTTCCCTTTTGTTTTCTCTCAGGTGTCCAGTGATTCATGGTCTTTAAATGAAAGATGATTGGAACTGGAATTAGGAGTCTGGATCTGCTTTCTGGTTCTGTCATCTACTATCACACCAGGCAAGGCATGTCACCTTGGCCATCTTAGTTATGCACTGACCACCAGGGGGCAGACGCTCAATGCACGAGCTGCCCCCTGGTGGTCAGTGCTCTCCCAAAGCAGGAGTGCCAATCAGCTGACTGTCCCAGTAGCTCAGGAGCCTGGTGGCAGCCACTCCCTCCCTCAGTAGTCCTACCGTTCTAATCTCCAGAGAACAGGCCAGGCACCCGTAGACCACTGGAAGTCAGCTTCCGGCACCACAGCTGCTTCTCCTCCCTAGACGCTCCACAAGGAAGAAACGATATAAAAGCGGCCACCAGGTGGTTCCCGACAACCTGCGTGAACATCAGTGGGATGGATCCGGATCCTGGGCTGGCAAGGGCACGCTACCTCCAGAGGGCTGATCATGTGCCGCATCACCCCTCCTCAGGACAGATACCAGAATCAGGGCTCACAGCTGGCAAGTGTCGCTGTGGTGGTGCAAGCCTCTCCAGATCAGGACTAACTGGGCGCTAGCCCATGGCAGGCGAAGCAGGGCTGGGATGAGTGGGAGCGGCAGGCACGAGTGGCATTGGACTGCCAGTTTCTGATCAATCCCCACAGGCCACACCAAGGGACCCCACCCATGCACGAATTCGTGCACTGGGCCTCCAGTTTCATCTATAAAACGAAGCATTGGATAAGGTGGTCTCTAAGTCTCTTCTAGTTCCTAAAACTGTGTGAATATTGAATACAGTCTGAAATTGATTCACAGTAAGAAGCCAATGATTGATTTTGGAGTACCCATTCCAAGGGTCTTTCATTTTAGGAGGTGTGAAAGCCACTTTCTGACTTGGCTTGTTTTGCTGGGGTGTTAGAGCAGTCTCAGTCCTGACTGTAATAAATCCCATTCCTTTTTTCACTTTAAATCCTGCTGCAGATTGATGGTGGTCCTGGTGATTAGTTTGGGACCTTGATGTCCCGGGGAACTGCAGCAAGGCAACATGCTAGGATGTTCTTAATCTGTGTAAGAGTGCGCAGCAGGCTCTATATACTTATATCCTCCAGAGAATATGATTGAACGTTCAAGTAAAGTTCCCATGAATGGAACTTTTATGCTTAACATATTCTACCAAAATAACATTTTCTTTTCTGATCTTAAAGAAACTCTGAAGAATGAACGAATACAATTTTCACACCAAGGTAGAACACTTTATAATCATAATTATGTTACTCTAAAAGGCTGTAATAAGCTCTAAGCAAGTGCTTCCTATTTTATTCTCACTGCAAACAATTTATAAGCAGAACTGTCCTCTTGACATGATAATGAAAGAGCAGTCACACATGTCAGCTGGGGCAATTATCTTCTTCAGATGTCTGCCGTAAGTATTATATGATTCCTTCCTGCTGACACCTTATCAACTGTGACATGCATATTAAAAATAACACCCAAGAGAGCTAACTTTAAATTTGGAGTACTTTCAAGAAGTTCCATCTGTATATAATCTTCCAAGATAGTCTTCCCTTTGCTACCTATTTTTTCTTGGGCTTCAATGGAAAAAAAGAGGAACAAAAAGCCACACAGAAACATATACTTTATTAAAAAATATTAGCTTAGGATTCAGGGCCTTACAAATACACCTGGCTTTTTACCTCAGTGAATAAAAAATCTGGGGTCAGACGGACACTGGTTTAAATGTTAGCTCTGTCATTTCCTAGCTTTTTTACTTTGGTCTAGGGACAAACTCCTTGAGCTTCACATATAAAAAGCCAAGATACAGGTTATATTGCCCAGATTGCAGGGTGAATTGAATAATAGAGCAAGTACAGGAGCAATAATAAGCTTAGAGTCTGTTCATAAGCACTGAAATGTTGGTTCCCCTCTTTCTTGCACATTTTTAGTGGGACCCACAGGGCATCTGCTCTGAGTGTTCTTTGGATGTTACCTACAGAGCCCCTAAAGCCTATGGTCTTTTTGTTGAGGAGGATGAATGGGGGATGAGAGGAGCTAGAGAGCACCTTGTTCTTCAGTCCAGCTCCAAAATTCTCAGTCTGTAGGTTCAACATTTTTTTCTCTGCTCTCTTTCCCATCTCTCCTTTCTTAAGGCCAAGCCGTTTGGCTCATTTCCTCAAAGCTTTCACTGGGCCTCATCATTTTGCACATCAGTCACTGTCTTCCTGCCAGGGAGCCCCTCTGACTCTGTGTCCCCAGATGTCTTGGCCCCTGGTTGCTGGTACCCTCTCCGCCTCTCCTCACCAGCACAGCCTACTTGTGTCTCTTTTAAGCAGGTACAAACACTTCCAGGCAGAAGTTGGTTCCAGGACTCCTCCATAGGCCTTTTCAGAGTGTTGTTATCTGGATGGTTAAGACACTTTTTTGTTAGGAACAACTTAGATCTCTTTTCTACCTCTCAAATCTTGTCCCTCTCATTCATTTTTTGACACCAAATTCCACCAGGCACTCAAACCTGGATTTATTCAATAGGAAGCACAGTAGATTGCACATGGAAAGGTTTAATCATTTTCATTCCTCTATTCTGAATTTCCTCCAGTTCAATTGCCTGTCTTTTAAAATGTAGGGTCAGAGAGAAACCAAGATGGTGGCATAGGTAAGCTCCTAAACTGCTGCCTCACACAACAATTTCAAAACTACAACTAAAAGACAGAACGGACACCATCCAGAACCACAGGAAAGCTGGCTGAGTGGAAATTCTACAACTAGAAGGAAAGAGAAAAGCTCATGGAGAACTGGAGGAATGGCAAAGGGTTGAGGTACGGCAAAGGGTCTTTGTGCACGCAGAGAGGAAGGGCGGCTGAAAGCCTGGCTGACTTTCTCTGGCGGGAGGGGGAAGGAAGCCCCCCAACTGTACTGAACCCCAGTTCTGACTGCACTGAACCCCAGTTCCGGGTGAAACCCCATGGACCCAGGCTCATACAGGGGGAGTCTGTTCTGTCAGGTAGAGAGAAAGGCACTCGGAGACTATGAGACCCGGGGGAGAGCCAGGGGAGCCCCGGTGGGCAGGGGTCTGGAAGCACAGGCAAGTGTGCACAAAGACTGCAGAGGTTGTCACAGGCTTTCCCTAGCAGAAGGGACTCTGAAGCTCCTGACTGCACTGAACCCCAGTTCTGACTGCACTGAACCCCAGTTCCAGGTGAGCCCCTGGGGACCCATGCTCTTGCGGGGGGAATCTGGACTCTCGGGCGGAGGCTCTGGAGCCGGGGAAGGCTGCACGTGCACAAGGGCAGGGCTGAGGGGAAGCCAAGACTGTCTACTCTGCCCTGAGACTCCACCCCATCCAAGCTGAACACAGAGGCTTTAGCAATTTGGCAGGTCTAATCCTATAAGGCTGTGTCCAGCACCGAACTTCTCCCAGCATAGACACAGCTGATCCTCACAGACAACTGGCCTAGAGGTCAATTCCTCCCAGTGATACCAACAACAATCAAGACTTAACTACAACAAGACTGTACACACAGTCCACAAAGGGGTGCACCAAGAGTGTCCACTTCAGGTAACTGGGAGGCCGACCCACTGGGCCATATAGGAAACCTAGCACACAAAGCTACCCTACCAACTCAGGGAAGCAGTGAAAATGCGGTGACAAAGAAACAGGTCACAAATGAAAGAAATGGAGGAAAACAAATGACTGGATATAGAATTCAAAACCACGGTTATAAGGCTTTTCAAGAATATCCTAGAAAAGGCCGATAAATATAATGAGACCCTTGAAGATATGAAAAAGGACCAACTAGAAATTAAACATACACTGACTGAAATAAAAAATATACAGAGACCCAACAACCGACTAGAGAAACGCAAGAATCAAGTCAAAGAATTGAAATACAAAGAAGCAAAAAAACACTCAACTGAAAAAGCAAAAAGCAAAACAAAATCCAAAAAGTTGAAGATAGTGTAAGACGCCTCTGGGACAACATCAAGCATACCAACATCAGAATTATGGGGGTGCCAGAAGAAGAGAGAGAGCAAGATACTGAAAACCTATTTGAAGAAATAATGACTGAAAACTTCCCCCACCTGGCGAAAGAAATAAATTTACAAGTCCAGGAAGTGCACAGAACCCCAAACAAAAGGAATCCAAAGAGGACCACACCAAGACACATCATAATTAAAATGCCAAGAGCAAAAGACAAAGAGAGAATATTAAAGGCAGCAAGAGAAAAACAGTTAATTACCTACAAGGGAGCACCCTTACGACTGTCAGCTGATTTCTCAAGAGAAACTATGCAGGCCAGATGGGAGTGGCAAGAAATCTACAAAGTGATGACTATCAAGAACCTACAACCAAGATTACTCTACCCAGCAAAGTTATCATTCAGAATTGAAGGGCAGATAAAGAGCTTCACAGATAAGAAAAAGCTAAAGGAGTTCATCACCACCAAACCAGTATTATATGAAATGCTGAAAGGTATTCTTTAAGAAGAGGAAGAAGAAAAAAGTAAAGATAAAAATTATGAACAACAAATACATATATATCAACAAGTGAACCTAAAAATCAAGTGAATTAAAAACCTGAGGAACAGAATAAACTGGTGAATATAATAGAATCAGGGGTATAGAAAGGGAGTGGACTGATAATTCTCAGGGGGAAACGGGTAAGGGAGGGGTCCAGGAAGAGACTGGACAAAAATTGTACACCTATGGATGAGGACAGTGCGGGGGAGGTAAGGCCAGAAGGGGTGGGAACCGGGTGGAGGGGAGCAATGGGGGGGGGAGGGGAAGGAGAAACAATTGTAATAATCTGAATAAAGATTTATTTTAAAAAAAGGGACATATGTAATATTTTCAACAATAAAGATTTAAAAAAGAGAAAAGAGTGTAGGGTCAAACTGCACAATCTTTTAAGGAGGGTTTATTGTATAAAGGAAAAATTATATCTGGGCCCTTGGTCATCATACTACTTTTGTTACACCCTGGGATTCCTGAAATCTGTCAACATAGTTTTTTCTTTCTAAGTACTGCATTGCTGGCAGATATTTAAAAATTTCCTGCTGTAGTTGGTTAATATCTGCTAGACTTACTAGTAACTGTTCATTTTTAGTATCATCATTACTAGCAACTATTCCTTTTTATTTGTGGTGTGTGTGTGTGTGGGGGGAGAGAGAGAGAGAGAGAGAGGGAGAGAGAGAGAGAGGGATTTTGAGTCATGTGTTTGTTAGTTAATTAATTAATTAATTTACTCACTCTGAAGTCACTTTCTTGTCTCTTAGCTATGGTAGAAAAGCATTGAGCAATCAGATTCATTGTACTAGGTTCTTGTTCTATCCTGACTAAAATAAAATTGCTGTGTTATCTTAGGCAAGCAGTAATTTAACCTTTTTGGATCTTAGAATTTCTACCTGTGAAGTGGAATGGTAGGACTAGATCTGTAAAACACCTTCTAATGTTAGTATTTCAGGAACCTATTCTATTTTACATTTTATGTGCATTTTCTTTAAATTAACTGATGACACTTTACCAGGGTCTTCCATAGGGTATGAAAAATAGGTATAATTGTTTCAGATGTCAAATGTGTGTGTGTATCCTTCTGTTATGGGAAGTGAGATAACCATTTGGACAGCCCAGTAAAGGACCAGGAAGTGATAATATAATTGACATGTATTTATCAACAAACTGATATAAGCCTTCCTGCATCCCATCTTTCTTTTCTCCCACAATCATCAGAACGTTAGGGCTGAGTGCCTGTTTATAGCCTCATTTCTGTAGACTACACATTTCTTCTTTGAATGTCTCCCTTCTTGAAGATTGTCCTCAATTGTCATCTTAAGCAAATTTCTGTAGCCTGAGGTATGAGAAAAATAAGTAGATTATTTTTATTCACCTTTCCATGGACAGGGCTTATGGGATTACTTCTTATCCCATAAATTGTAGTTTTGACAATTCCTATTGTAGTTTTGACAATTCCTATTGGCCTGGATTCTGGAGACACAGACTTGAGTGGGAGCCATAGCTCTACCACTGACAAGTTATATGGCTTTGGGTAGCTCAGATTTGTCCCTCTCAGATTAATGTTTTCCCATTTGTAAGTGACGAAAATAACTACTTTGCAGTGTTATTGAAGTGGGGAAAGAGGAAGGTTATAAAAAATGTATAAGGAACGCATTTACTGTTACTCTTATTCTTATGTTCAGCTACATCCGTGAAGGATGGAAATAGTGTCTAGACCTTTTTCTGGAAATAATAACCCAAGTAAGTCACTGGTCTCTGAACTAAGAGATTGAGCTTCTGAAGTTGCTGTGAGCTCAAGAGACAATTATCTCTGGCTTTTTCATTTTTGCTGCCCTTGTTTAGAGAACCTGCCCTTCTGTTAAATTAATGTGGTATGATTTGTAGCTCCCAAAGATATTTGATTGCACTTGTTAGCTCTTAATTTTCTGAGTGATTATAAATCAACCATTTGATGATCTGTTCCAGTGTCATCCAGGGTTTGTGACATTAAACAGACTTATCTATCATTTTCAGGGTCATTCTTCTTTTCTCCTTTCAAAGCTGGTCCTGACATTTGCTCTTCCAAAATGTGGGAACGTCTCTAATGGAATTTATTAAAAAATATTAAGTAGCAGTTTGACAGTGATGGAACCCATTGATTTAAATCTCCCACCACCACCAGCCTTTGTCTTGGAGCGACCTGGCATATAAGAGGAGCCCCTCTTCTTGCTGGTCTGGAAGCTTGAGGCAGGAGGTCTTTGATTTAACTCTTATTCTTACTGTTTTCTGCTTTACTTTCAGTTGGTCAAGGTTCATGTATAAGACAGTGTGAATTTTTAACTTCTTTTAACTGAGAAGACTCAATGGACTTCATCCAGGTGGGACCTGCATTTATGTAGGAACATTTCTTGACCCTGTGACCTAAAAGGAAGGGCTGCTGCTGCTCTACTGGAATAATTTGATGTGACAGCTGCTTTGTTGCAGTGAATAGTCATTGAGACAAAGCTGGGGAGAAACTCAACCGTCTCTTGCTAATACAATAATTGGAATATTTATTGAGTATGTCCTATAGGCCAAGCACTGTGTTATGCACTTTATGTTAATTATCTCATTTAGCAGTGCAAGCATCCTTATGAATAAGATTCTATTATTACCCTTATTTTCGGAAGAGCCTGGGTTCAGCTCTAGACTCCATGTCATAGAGGAGTGAAGTTGGCCAAGTACTGAGTACAGCTCCCTGACTTCTCCTGGACAATATGGCCTTTCTGTAATAGCACCAGGTGTTTAAAACCTCAGAAATGATTTGAAAAATCATGGATAGAATCAGAGAGCCTAGGTCTTACCAGGTGAAGTCATTTCTAGAGACCACTTATGTAGCCCTTGTTTTAAAGCAAGTTTTGACGTCACTGACCTGTTTCAAGCCTCCAGGTCCTCATTTGCAGAAGCTTTATTGTTATTCATTGATAAAGGCAGGACCTGCAAGACATCAAGAGAAAAAGGATGGAGTAGTTCCAAGTCTTGCACAGGCTTTATTCACTGATGAAAAACATGATGTTTATTTATTTTTTTGTTGTTTAAAATATTATGAATAGTAGTACATATGTCTCCTTTTTACCCCATTGACCTCCCCCCAGCTTCCCCCAGCCCTGGCACATGCCCTCACACCCCTAGTGTCTGTGTCCATTGGTTATGCTTATATGCATGCATACAAGTCCTTTGGTTGATCTCTTACCCCACCCCCAACCCTCTCCTTCAGCCTTCCCTTTGACAATCTGTTTGATGCTTCTTTGTCTCTGTATCTATTTTTGTTCATCAGTTTATGATGTTCTTTATATTACACAAATGAGTGAGATCATGTGATATTTATCTTTCTCTGACTGGCTTATTTAGCTTAGCATAATGTTATCCAGTTCCATCCATGCTGTTGCAAATGGCAAGAATTCCTTATTTTGTGCAGCAGCATAGTATTCCATTGGGTAGATGTACCACAGTTTTCTAACCCACTCAATTGCTGATGGGCACTTAGGCTGTTTCCAAATTTTAGCTATTGTAAATTGTGCTGCTATGAACATAGGGGTGCATATATCCTTTCTGATTGGTGTTTCTGTTTTCTTGGGATATATTCCTAGAAGTGGTATTACTGGGTCAAATGACAGTTCCATTTTTATTTTTTTGAGGAAATGCCATACTGTTTTTCACAGTGGCTGCACTAGTCTGCATTCCCACCAGTAGTGTAAGAAGGTTCTTTTTTCTCTGCATCCTCTCCAGCACTAGTCATTTGTTGATTTGTTGATGATAGCCATTCTGACAGGTGTGAGATGGTATTTCATTGTTGTTTTGATTTGCATCTCTCAGATGATTAGTGACTTTGAGCATGTTTTTATATGTCTCTTGGCCTTCTGTATGTCCTCTTTTGAAAAGTGTCTATTTAGGTCCTTTGCCCATTTTTTTGATTGGATTGTTTATCTTTCTTTTATTAATTTGTATCAGTTCCCTATAAATGTTGGAGATTAAACCCTTTCAGAGATAACATTGGCAAAGATGTTCTCCCATGCAGTGGGCTTTCTTGTTGTTTTGTTGATGGTTTCTTTTGCTGTGAGAAGATTTTTATTTTTATATAGTCCCATTTGTTTGTTTTCTCCTTAATTTCCATTGCCCTGGGCGCTGTATTGGTAATGATATTGCTATGACAAATGTCTGCTATTTTGTTGCCTATGACTTCAGCTAAGATTTTTATGGTTTCCCGTCTTACGTTTAAATCCTTTATCCATTTTGAATTTATTTTTGTGTATGGTGTAAGTTGGTGGTCTAGTTTCATTTTTTTGCATATAGTTGTCCAATTTTCCCAACACCATTTATTGAAGAGACTGTCTTGACTCCATTGTATTCTTTTGCCTCCTTTGTCAAATATTAATTGAGCATAATGGCTTGGATCGATTTCTGGGTTCTCTGTTCTGTTCCACTGGGCTATATGTCTATTCTTGTGCCAGTACCAGGCAGTTTTGAGAAAAGTGGCTTTATAATACAGCTTGATATCTGGTATTGTGATCCCTCCTATTTTGTTTTTTCTCAAGATTGCTGCAGCTATTCTTTTTTTTAAAAAATTCCAGATGAATGTTTGGAGAGTTTGTTCTAGGTCTTTGAAGTATGTTGTTGGTAATTTAATGAGGATTTCATTGAATTTATAGATTGCTTTGGGTAATATGGACATTTTAATGATGTTGATTCTACCAGTCCATGAACACGATATATTCTTCCATTTGTTTATGTCTTCCTCTGTCTCTTTTTTCAGTGTCCTGCAATTTTCTGAGTACAGTTCCTTTACCTTCTTGTTTAAATTTATTCCTAGGTATCTTAATTTTTTGTTGTTGTTATGGTAAATGGGATTTTTTTTTTTTTTTTTTTTTTTTTAGTTTCTCTTTCTGTGATTTCATTTTTGGTGTTTAAAAAAGCCATGGACTTCTGGGTGATAATTTTGCATCTTATTACATTGCCAAATTCATTTATTAAGTTTAGGAGTTTTGATGGTGTCTTTAGGGTTTTCTATGTAAAATATCATGTCATCTGCGAATAATGACAATTTTACTTCTTCTTTTCCAATTTGGATGCCTTTTATTTCTTCTTCTTGTCTAATTGCAATGGCTAATACTTCCAGTACTATGTCAAATAGAAGTGGTGAGAGTGGGCATCCCTGTCTTGTTCCTGTTCTTAGGGGAAATGGTTTAAGTTTTTGCCTATTGTTGGCTGTACGTTTGTCATATATGGCTTTTATTATGTTGATGCTTCTATTCCCACCTTGCTGAGAGTTTTTATCAAGAAAGGGTGTTGGATTTTGTCAAATGCTTTTTCTGCATTAATTGATATGATTATATGGTTTTTATCTCTCATTTTGTTTATGTGGTGTATCACGTTTATTGATTTGTGGATGTTGTGCCATCCTTGCATCCCTGGAATAAATTTCACTTGATCATGGTGTATGATCTTTCTAATGCAGGATTCGATTTGCTAGTATTTTGTTGATAATTGGCATCTATGTTCATGAGGGGTATTGGCCTATAATCCACTTTATTTGTATTGTCTTTATCTGGTTTGGGGATTAGGGTATTGCTGGCTTCATAGAAAGAGCTTGGAAGTGTTCCTTCTTCTTGAGTTTTTTTGGAATAGTCTGAGGAGGATAGGTTTTAGTTCTTCTTTGAATGCTTGATAAAACTCCCCTGTGAAGGTGTCTGGACCAGGGCTTTTGTTTGTTGGAAGTTTTTTGATTACTGCTTCAATTACCTCCATAGTTATCAGCCTATTCAGATTTTTTTATTCTTCCTGATTGAGTTTTGGAAGGTTGTATTTTTCTAGAAATATGTCCATTTCTTCTAGGTTGACCAGTTTGTTGGGATAGAGTTGCTCATAGTATTTTTTTTATGATTCTTTGTATTTCGGTTTACAAATTCTTACTATTTCACCTCTTTCATTTCTGATTTTGTTTATTTGGGTCCTCTCTCTTTGATTCTTGGTGAGCCTGGCTAGAGGTTCATCAATCTTGTTTATTTTTTCAAAGAACAAGCTCTTAGTTTCATTGGTCTTTTTTAATGTTTGTTTTTTGTTTTGGTCTCTATGTCATTTATTTTTTGCTCTGATCTTTATTATCTCCTTCCTTTTGCTCACTCTGGGCTTTTCTTGTTGCTCTCTTTATAATTCTTCAAGTTGCAGAGTTATGTGGTTTATTACCAGTTTTTCTTATTTTTTTTGAGGTAGGCCTGTAATGTTATGAACTTCCTTCTTAGGACTGATTTCACTATGTCCATAGATTTTGGATTATTGTGTTTTCATTGTCATTTGTTTCCAGGATGTTTTTTTATTTCTTCTTTGATCTCTTGGTAACCCAATAATTGTTTAGTAGCATGCTATTCAGCCTCCAAGTGTTTGAATTTTTATGATTGTTTTTATTGTAGTTTATTTCTAGTATTATGCCATTGTGATCTGAGAAGATGCTTGCTATGATTTAAATCTTAAATGTGGAGAGTCTTTACCCGTGTCCCAGTATGTGGTCTATCTTTGAAAATGTCCCATGTGCTCTTGAGAAGAATGTATATTCTGTAGCTTTGGAGTGAAATGTTCTGAAGATGTCAATTAATTCCATCTGATCTAGTGAGTCATTTAGGATTGCTGTTTCTTTGTCTAGAACAGTGGTCGGCAAACTGTGGCTCATGACCCACATGCAGCTTGCGAGCTGCGGTTTGCCACTCTGTTGACTAATGAGTTTGCCGACCACTGGTCTAGAGAGGATTTATCCAGTGATGTTAATGGCCTATTAAAGTCTCCTACTATGATTGTATTGCTGTCAACCTCTCCCCTGATATCTTCCAGAAGTTTTTTTTATATATTTGGATGCTCCTGCATTGGGAGAGTTCTCAACCCTGCTACAGTTCTCAACCTATGGCAGGTTGAGAACCACTGCTGTAGAGCCTAAGACCATCGGAAAACACAGATATTTACATTACGATTCATTAACAGTATCAAAATTACAGTTATGAAGTAGCAACAAAAATAATTTTATGGTTGGGGGTCACCACAACTTGAGGAACTGTATTAAAGGGTCGCGGCATTACAAAGGTTGAGAACCACTGCTTAGCATTTCTTGCATTGTTGGCTTGGTAGTGATAAACTCCCTTAGCCTTTTTTGTCTGCGAAGCTCCTGATTTCCCCTTCAATTTTGTTTGATAGCCTTGCTGGATAGAGTATTCTTGGATTCAGTTCTTTGCCTTGCATCACTTTGTATACCTCATTCCATTCCCTTCTGGCCTAATGCATTTCTGTTGAGAAATGATTTGATAATCCAATGGGAGGTCCTTTGTAGGTAACTCTGTCTCTCTCTTGCAGCCTTTAAGATTCTCTCTTTGTTGTTAATGTTTGCCATTGTAATTATGACGTGTATTGGTGTGGGTCTTTTGGGAGTCATCTTGTTTGGGACTCTCAGTGTTTGTGTGAATTTTTTATTTCCCACAACAGGGAAGTTTTCTGTCATTATTTCTTCGAATAGGTTCTCTAATCCTTGCTGCTCTTCTTGTCCTTCTGGCACCCCTATTATATGTATGTTACTTTGTTTCATGTTGTCCCAAAGCTCCCTTAAGCTCGCCTCTTGCTTTTTAATTTTTTTCTCCAATTGCTGCTCAGATTTGGCTTGTTTTTCTACCTTATCTTCTAATTCACCAATTTGGTATTCCGCTTTTCCTAGTCTACTGTTGAAACCTTCCATTGTGTTTTTGATTGTGACTATATCACTTTTGATTTCCTCCTGATTTTTGCATAGGTTGTTGATTTTCTCATCCATCTGGTTTATGAACTGTATGACCATTACTCTGAATTCTTTTTCTGACATATTGCATGCCTCGTTTCATTTAGTTGCCTTCTTGGCAATTCTTATTTTTCTTTCCTTTTGGGATTGTTTCATTGTCTCATCATTCTAAGTATCACCAGAAAATCCAAGCTCCGAGTAGTGGGGGCCTGAGCTGTGTGCAGTGGGAGTGTCATGCAACCCGAGAGTCACCAAGAAGCTCAGGCACTGAGACGTATGGCTTCTGTGGGTCAGTGGGAAATGTTGAAGTGAAAAGTTGAAAATTTCAGAGTCATGGGCACTCAGTGCAGCCTTGTGCACACACCAAGAATCAGGGTCCCCACACATGTGTGTGCTGAGAATCAGGGTCCCTGGTGCATGCTGAGAATTGGAGTCCCCACATGTGCCAATAATCAAAGTCACTGGTGCTCAGTGCAGCCTTGTACATGCTGAGAATCAGTCCATGTGTACACACATTGAGAACCAGAGTCCCTGGCATGCTGGGGGGCCGGGTTGCACAGCCGCCCTGTGTCGGTGGGAAGCCCGGTCACACATTGCAGGTTGCACAGGCCCTAAGTCACTGTGGTTGGCTGGTGGGGAGGGGAATGTGCTCTGTGACTCACAGGAATCTGTAGCCGGGATGTCTGGAGTCTTGGTGTCCTTGGGTTTGCAGCTATGGTAGCAGGTCTTTGTCCAGAGTTGCTGTAGGGTCACAGTTTGTGTCTGAGGCCAGTCTGGGTGGTGGTGAGCCTGGGATCCTAGTCACAGTAGTTCTGCTCTTCAAGATGGTGTGGTTTCTGTGCCAACACTGGCTGCCTGGGAGTGTTTGTAGTAGCAGCAGGGTCTTGTAGTCCAAGGCTTCCTGGTCCATCAGCCCCTGATAGTACTACAGCATTTAACTGTCCCTAGTTCACGCGCGCGCGTGCGCGCACACACACACACACACACACATTACACATGTCCACACACTCCCCTTTTGCTCCCTCACTCTCTCACACTCTCTCCCTCACTGCTGTCCTGCTGGTTGCCATCTTCCTAAACCTTGTATCACCATGATGTTACTTTAGATGTTATTTTGTTCCCATCTTGTGCTTACTCACTGTAAATAAAGTCCATGATGTATGATGAGCATATGGGTTGGCACATATATAAACATAAAAAGTTTCTGAACAGGATACAGGATAAGGATAGTGGTATATGGAGACATAGCTAATATTTGAATTTAAAATATGAATTTAAATGTAGGAAGAGTACATGGGGCTAATTTGGTGCAAATAACTCTCAGCATTTTCAAGTCAGTATAGTAGTTTGGAGTGTTTATTTAAAAAAAAACAGATGTCAGTCACTAGTATAATAAAACATCTGCAATATACTGATAACATAAAATTCTAAAATATAACAAATGTATATAAATAAACATTTTTAATTCTTTTGCATATTAAGAGGACTGGTATTCTTATTAGATGCTTTTACTAAGTCAACACACAACTTATTTCCCTTTTCCCTGGAACCACTGTAGGGCCATTTTTTTTCTAACTGATGCATTTACATGGTAAGTCCAATGTTTTCTCTTTTGGAATTTCTCTAGCTACAAGGGCCCAGTGCATGAAGATTTGTGCATGGTGGGGTGGGGGTGGGGTGGGGGTGGGGTCTCTCAGCCCAACCTGCACCCTCTCCAATCTGGGAGTCCTCAGGGGAGCCTTCTCCAATCCAGGAGTTTCTGTCTGTCTTTGCAATCATATGCCTGAATTGTCTGAGACCCCAACCCAGTTTGGTTTGGTGCTCACAGAAAAATAGAGATCTTTTTTCCCCTTTGCTCCATTGGTAGAGATTTCCTAGAAGTTGCAGGATATCTTCCCTTTAATTTTTCCTCGACATTCTGACTTTATTTATGTCTCTCACCTTTGCTTTCCCACCACCCCCCACCCGCAACAGTAACTTGCTCCAGGCTCACTTTTTCTCTAGTGTCTAGGCGATCCTGCAACATGTCTGCCAGAACTACAATTCCCAGCATTCCTGGTGCTCCCCACACTCTGGGATTCCACTTCCAGTCCAGGAGCTATCACCAGAACTACAATTCCCAGAATTCCTGGTGCTCCCCACACTCTTGGTTTCTGCTTCCAGTCCAGGGCTGCACAAACCAAGAGGACTGTCAACTCCAGTCACCCCCAGGCCGGGCTGATAGGACTGGACACTCCAGTGGTATCCCCAGGACCCTGGATGCTCAGCACCGGCACATGCATGAGCTGGCCATAGGCTCGAAGTGGGCGGGGTCCCAGGGATGCCCACTGTGTTGCCCTGGCTACGTGGAGGGTGGGTGGGCATCTCACCTTACCCCCAGTGGCTTGGTGCCTGCATGCGTGTGTGCTGCCCACAGGCCTGCCATCTTTGTTGGGTTAATTTGCATACTCACTCCTGATTGGCTGTGGGTGTCGTGGAGGTACAGTCAATTTACATATTTGTCTATTATTAGTATAGATGTGACATCACTAACTAATATATACCAACTTTACTCCATTTCCCCTCACGCCAATTTGGTACTTGGGTTTAAAGGTTATAGAAGGTTTGAAATTGTAGGAGTTGGATAAAATTAATTCATCTGGAGCTCTCCTTTTAATTTTTAGGCTGTATGAACTTAACAAATTCTTTCTATCAGTAAAAAAAAAAAAGAGTGTAGATAATAAGGACACATAAGCCAGTTGTGAATGTTTTTCTTATAAATAATATTTTTATGAGGATATATAAGTACTATGTTAATAAATTAGTTGAAATAATTTAAACCCTAATTTCCACAGCTTAAGTTGAAAATTAAATTATTTAATTAATGGAGAATGAATGTGGTGAAGTTCTAGAATCTAGAACCCAGCCACTTTTACATTTCAAATGCAAGAACAAAAAAACCCTCAATATTTGGGTTTATAAGTTAAATACTTTGGCCTAAGTAAGAGTTCTGAATCTGAAAACAGCTGGCAGAGGTGAATAGGGGACTTAGGATAGTACATGGAGTAATAATATCCTCTTCTTCTCTGGTAACCACCCATCTATTGTCTGCATCTATGAGTTTGTTTTTGTTATGTTTGTTTAGTTGTTTATCCCACATATGATTAAACTCATACATTATTTATCTTTCTTTACCTGACTTTACTTAGTATAATACTCTTAAGTTCTGTCCATGCTGTTGCAAATGGCAAGATTTCATTTTTTTATGGCAACTTTACTGTTTGTTTATGATTTCGAATAGTTTTTTTGGTGGAGTCCTTAGGGTTTTCTATATATAAACATATGTAATCAACAAATAGTGACAGTTTTGCTGCTTCCTTTCCAGTATGGATACTTTTTATTTATTTTTTTCTTGCTTAATTGCTCTGGAAAGGACTTCCAATACTATGTTGGTTTTTTTTGTAATTTATCTTTATTGTTAAAAGTATTATGGATATCCCCATTGTTTTTTCCCCCCATTGGCCCCCTCTATCTTGCACCCACCCCTCTCAGGCCTTTACCACACTATTGTCTGTGTCCGTGGGTCATGCATATATGCATGTAAGTTCTTTCCCCAGTTAATCTCACCACTCCTAGCCCCTGCCTTCCCTCTGCCAATACTATGCTGAAAAAAGTGGTTAGAGTTATGCATCCTTTTCTTGTTCCTGATCTTAGAGGAAAAGCTTTCAGTATGATGCTAGCTATGGATTTATCATATATAGCCTTTATTATGTTGAGGTACATTCCTTCTATACCCATTTTATTGAAAGCTTTTATCATAAATGGATGTTGAATCTTGTCAAATGTTTTTTTCTGCATTTGATCAGATGATTTTAAACCTTCATTTTGTTAATGTGGTGTATCACATTGATGGATTTGTAGCTATGGAACCATCCTTACATCCTTGGAATAAATCCCACTTGATCATGATGTGTGATCCTTTAAATGTATTGTTTTATTCAGTTTGCTAATATTTTGTTGAGGATTTTTACATCTATGTTCAACAGAGATATGGGCCTATAATTTTCTTTTTTTGTGGGTTGTTCTTGTCTGGTTTTGGTATCAGGGTAATGTTGGACTAGTAAAATAAGTTAGGAAGCATTTCTTTCTTTCCAGTTTTTGGGAAGAGTCTGAGAAATATAGGTATAAAGTCTTCTTTGAACATTTGGTGGAATTCACCAGTGAAACCATCTGGTCATGGACTTTGTTTTTTATGAGGTTTTTTATTTTTTATTATTGTTTCAATATCCTTACTGGTCATTGGTCTAGTTAGATTCTTTATTTCTTCATTACAGTGTTGAAAAGTTGTATGATTCTAAGAATTTATACTTTTTTTTTTTATTTGTCCTATTGGTTGGCATAGAGCTGTTTATAGTAATCTCTTAAGATCCTTTGTGGAAAGTCTGTGGTACCCATTGTAACTTCTCTTTCATTTCTGATTTTATTTATTCAAGCCTTTTCTTTTAGTAGTGTATCTAGTGAAAGGTTTCCCAATTTTGTTTATTTTTTTCAAAGAACTATTAGTTTTACTGATCTTTTCTATGGTCTTTTTCATCTCTATTGCATCTATTTCCACTGAGTTATGTATTATTTCTTTCCTTCTACTGAATTTGGTCTTTGTTTGCTCTTCTTTTTCTAGTTCATTTAAGTATAAGTTTAGATTGTTTATTTGAGATTTTCCTTGTTTCTTGAGATAGGCCTATATTGCTAAAAACTTCCCTCTTAGTACCACTTTGCTCAATCCTATAGACTTTGGTATGTGATATCTTTATTTTTACTTTTCTATGAGGTTTTTTTTTAATATCTCTGATTCCTTTATTGACCCAATAGTTGTTCAGTAGCATGTTGTTTAATCTGCACACATTTGTCATTTTTCCAGCTTTCTTCTTATAGTTATTTCTAGTTTCATATCATTGTGGTCAGCAAATATACTTGATAAATTTGTTGAGACTTGTTTCAACATGAGACCAGCACATGATCAATTCTTTAAAATGTTCCATGTACACTTGAAAGAAAGTGTATTCTGCTGCTCTTATGTGGGATGTGCTATAGATATCGATTAAGTTCATATGATCTTGTGTCATTAGGCAATTTTTCTTTGTTGAACTTTTATCTGGATGATCTATTGATTGATGTAAGTGGGTGTTAAAGGTGCCCTACTATTATTGTGTAGCTGTCAACTTCACTTAGGTCTGTTAGTAAATGCTTTATATATTTTTGTGCTCCTATGTTGGGTGCATATTTATTAGTAAATATTATGTCTTTTTGATGGATTGTCCCTTTTATCATTATTTAATATCCATCTTTGTCTCTCGATACCATTTTTGGCTTGCATTCTATTTTGTCTGATATAAGTATGGCTATAACTTGATTTCTTTTGGCTACTATTTGCTTGGAATATCATCTTTCACACCATTTACTTTGAGCCTCTCTGTCTTTAGAGTTGAATCTCCTGATGATAAGATACTAGTATAGTATAGTTGGTTCTTGTTTTGTTTTTTTGTTTTTTTAAATCAGCCACTCTGTGCCTTTTGATTGGTTAGTTAAATTCATTTAAATTTAGGGTGATTATTGTTATATGAGGTGTTACTACTGCCATCTTATCTTTTATTTTCTAGTTGGTCTATAACTGCATTGTTTATTTTCCCTTGTGTTTCTGTCTGACATTTTAGTTTGGTGGTTTTCTATGATGTTTTTCTCAGTTTCCTTTTTTTATGTTTTGTGTCTCTACTCTGGATTATTCTTTTGTGGTTATAATGAAGTTTATATAATGTCTCAGAGGCAAAGTAGTCCTTTTCTGCTGATGGCATCCTATCTACTACAGTAGGTAATATTTCTTTTTTAAAAAAAATAAATCTTTATTGTTCAGATTATTACATATGTTCCTCCTTTTTCCCCCCATAGCTCCCCTCCACCTGATTCCCCACACCACCCCATGCCCTTACCCCCCCACCACTGTCTTAATCCATAGGTGTAAGATTTTTGTCCAATCTCTTCCCGCACCCCTCACACCCCCTTTCCCCCGAGAATTGTCAGTTCACTCCCTTTCTATGCCCCTTATTCTGTTATATTCATCAGTTTATTCTGTTCATCAGATTTTTTATTCACTTGATTTTTAGATTCACTTGTTGATAGGTATGTATTTGTTGTCATTTTGTTGTTCATAATTTTTATCTTTACCTTTTTCTTCTTCCTCTTCTTAAAGAATACCCTTCAGCATTTCATATAATCCTGGTTTGGTGGTGATGAACTCCTTTAGCTTTTTCTTGTCTGTGAAGCTCTTTATCTGACCTTCAATTCTAAATGATAGCTTTGCTGGGGTAGAGTAATCTTAGTTGTAAGTTCTTGCTGTTCATCACTTTGACTATTTCTTGCCACTCCTTTCAAGCCTGCACAGATTCTGTTGAAAAATCAGCTGACAGTTGTATGGGTACTCCCTTGTAGGTAACTAACTGTTTTTCTCTTGCTGCTTTTAATATTCTCTCTTTGTCTTTTGCCCTTGGCATTTTAATTATGATGTGTCTTGGTGTGGTCCTCTTTGGATTCCTCTTGTCGGGGTTCTCTGCACTTCCTGGACTTGTAAGTCTAATTCTTTCACCAGGTAGGGAAAGTTTTCTGTCATTATTTCTTCTAATAGGTTTTCAATATTTTGCTCTCTCTCTTCTTCTGGCACCCCAATAATTCATATGTTGGTACACTTAAAGTTGTCCCAGAGGCTCCTTACACTATCTTCATATTTTTGGATTCTTTTTTCTTTTTGTTTTTCTGGTTGGGTGTTTTTTGTTTCCTCATGTTTCAAATCTTTGGTTTGATTCTTGGGGTCCTTTGATCTACTGTTGAATTTCTGTATATTCTTTATTTCAGACACTGTATGCTTAATTTCTGACTGGTCCTTTTCCATTTTTTGGCATTCTCATTAAAATCTTTAAAGGTCTCACTAAGTTCCTCAAAGGTTTTTAGCAGATTCTTGAGTAACCTTATAAATGTGGTTTTGAACTTTATGTCCAATAGTTTGCTTTCCTTCATTTCTTTCATTTGTGACATGTTTCTTTGTCTCCACATTCTGGCTGTTTCCCTGTGTTGATGGAGTGGCTTTGTGTGGTAGGTGACCTATAGGGCCCAGTGGTTCAGCCTCCCCAGTCACCTGAGGTGGATACTCTTGGTGTACCCCTTGATTGCTGTTGTTACACTGGGAGGAATTTACCTCCGGGCCAATTGGCTGTGAGGACCCGCTGTGTCTATAATGGAAGAACTGCTGTGCTGGAGATACCCTTATGGGGCAGGACTTGTTTCAGTGGGGCTTTGGTGCTCACTGAGTCTGCCTCTTGAATGTGTAACTTATGGATGTGAGTAGTTGAAATCTGGTGTCATCTCACACTGACCACTAGGTACACTGGCTTCTGGATCTCCAATGGCATGCAGGTCAGCTACTGTCTGAGGCCACCCAGCAGGAGCTACAGCGAGGTCTGCAGATTTCTCCTAGTCTGACCAGAGCTGCAGTTTGTTAGGTTAAGCTGTGATAGGGCAGGCCATTTATATGCAAAAGCCGCTGAGCACAGTTTGGGTGGGCTTGTAAATTGGATGGGGCGGGGTCTCAGGGAGTCACTAGAATGGCAAACAGCGATGGCTGCCAGTCAGCCATCTCTGTGTCTCTGCCTTTCCAAGTCCCTATGTCCCGGGCCCTAGTGTAGTAAACAATGATTCCTGCATGCAGTTCTGCAAGAAAGCCACCTTCACTTTCCGACCCAATGACATATAGTCCAGCTTCTCCCCATAGGGGTCTGGGTCCCCAGAGTCTTGCCGGAAACTGGAGTTCAGAGTAATGGAGAGCTGTATCTCCCTTCAGGTAGAAAGAAACAGTACACCCAGTCACCAGCCCGATTCGCATGCCTAAGTACCTCAGCTTTTCTGCGCTTGTGCACATCCTACCAGGTCTCAATGCTTTTTTCTCTTTCCTTCTAGTTGTAGAACTTCTATTTAGCCAGCTTTCCCATGGTTCTGGGTGATAGATGTTTTGTCTTTTAGTTTTAGTTTTGGTGTGGTTGTGAGAGGCAGCACATACAGGTGTATACCATATGCTGCCATCTTGGTTTCTCCCTAGAGTAGTAAATATTTCTATGCTCACTTTACATATGTGGAAATGGGCCTGAGGTGGTTGAGAAACTTGCCTATGTTCACATAGTAAGTGCTAGAGCAGGAATTTCATATCAGGTAATTGGGCTCCATAGCCCAAGTCTATAACCTTGAATGTTTTGATGTCTTCTAAATCAGTGTCTTACCTCTCAGCTAGCCTTGTGTTGCTGTCAGATTTAATGTTCTTAAAATACCACTTCAAATATTTTTTTTTCCTGTACTTGAAAGATTTATTGGCTTTTTTCCAAACAGAATCCAACCTGGGCAGCACACTGTGTAGTTCTATTCTAGCTTGCTAGTACCACCTTCTTTACTGCACCACTTGCTCACTGTTTCTTTTACCCAAGCCCCCACCTACTCTGCCCTGAGATTACCAGGTGCTTTTTGAATCTTTGGTTATGCCATTTTCTTCTGCTAAGTATTTTCTCCCTGCTCATCTCCTCTTTCCCAGCTATTCAAATTCAGTACATTATTTCCTTCAGCAAAGAGTGACCAGGATGCCATGGGATTCTAATCTGTGCCAAAAGACATAAGAATGTTTAGCCTCAAGCCAAGAAGACATAGAAACAAAATAGGCCATCTTTAATTAAAAGGCTGCCATGTGGAAGAGGCTTGGAGTAGTTTTGTTCAGCCTGAGGTGCGACAGTTAAGACTTGTGGATACAAAGGAATAAATGGAAGACAGCATGTCCTTCTTGGGGAGTTCAATTTTAAAATATAAGGACACTAAGAAATAGGTTATCTTTACAGCAGTGATCAAACTATATTCTGTGGTGCACTGCCAGTGCACAAAATCTTCCTAATGGATCAAAACCAGATTCAAAATTCAACTCATTTCTTTACATGGCATCTACCCAGAGATCACAAAGTTACTGGATTTTATTCTGTTAACTACAGGAGATGTCGGAATTAAAGCTCATTAAATTTCAATATTCATAAACGAAAACATGTGCCCTTATCAGCTTCCTGAGCAGTATTAAGTAACAAATGGTGGTCAGCAATTGACAGCATGGCAAACTATTGTGTATACTTATAAGTAGAGATACGACACTCTTGGGAAAGTCCCAGACAGATGGCTTCATGATTAATTGCTGCCTTTCTTTTTAAACTATGATAACTTGATAATATTTATGATCATTTATAATAGTCTGTTTTTAATAAAAGTTATTTACTTACCATCATTATTATCTATTTAGTTAATTATACAAATTGTTTTAATAACACTAGTCTATAGTGGGATATATTTTCTTCAAGAGCACTTGAATCTATAATTTTCCATTAACTAGACTTTAAAACTATATATTTAGCTCAAATATGAGTTATCCTTACCTTTATTGACATATCTCTATGTACAGAAATTCAATTCCCATCTCTCCCACTTCCAAATTGCTTTGCTTATTCAATGGTTTTATCATTATTATTACTATCATGTATCTCCCACTCCACTCATAACAAAAGATGGGCCCTGGGGTCTTTTGTGTCTCCCAAGTTTGCTTCTGACAAAAAATGTCTGTTTGGTTATATATAAAACAGTGAGGATTAAAAAACAAGATGGATGATTCAATTTAATGGCCTTTGTGCTTCTTCTGATTTTGAATTTTTATGTTCTTCAGACTTTGGCAATGAAACCTGTTGACCATTCACTCTTTTAAACTCATAGAAGCTGCATTGCATATTTAGCATTCTTACAGTTTTCTCTTCACCAGTAAAAGTTATAGCATGATTGGGAAGTGTACTTCTACCTTGCTAGGAAGGGTTTCCTTTGGATCTAAAGCATTGAAAATAATAGTTCAAAAAAGAAGGAAAAATGTGTACCTATTCCATAAAAATCAATATAACTTATGTTGTTATTGAGCAGTTCTCTTTTACAAATAGTTCTTAAATTTTAAGAACAGCCAGTGCTTTGACAGAGTGATTTAAAAAAGGAATGATTATTCATGCAGATAGCAGCAAGGTATGCCAATAGTGTTTCATTTCACACCATTAAAGGCTTTCCCTAAAAGAAACAGTAATCTTTGTGATGAGCATGTGGAACTATTTCTTCAATACAAGTCCAATTTATTTTGGCCAGCTGATTGGTGCTTGCAGCCAGATCATTGAACATGATATTAATTATTCATTAAGGTACTTGGAAGGACAGAATTTGCATTCTCTTGCAGTCAAAATTGATGAGATTTTGCATTTGTACTATAGGAATAGTTCCCAACTTAATGCTAAAACTCAATATAATCTTAATACAAATTTTGAAAAAGACACCAATAATTTGAACTTTCTAATATCCACAGAACATTTGTTTTATTGGACCCTTATGTCCTATTAAAAGTGTGTTGAAAATATTCTTTTTGTATCTAATCATATGAATATGGCTTTGAAAAAATCTCAAGAATGTTTCAAATGAAAGGTCATAATCACTATAATAGAGCTTAAAAAATTGTGATTTGGAGAACAAAATTGCAACTCATATCTTATAAAAGACATTTACTATAGCACATCTTCAACATTTTGGCTTTCAGATAAGAAAATATTGGGACTATAACCATCTTTAATAGAGAGGCAAGTAGTGTTCTCATAGATTAGAAACACCGGGCACAAAACAGACTTGTCTTAAATCAGAAATATGATTGGAGATATTGCATACAGCCAGGCCCTTTTAGTTTCATATAACAGACTTGGTTTGAGATTCTGACTTGTTTCTGTAGCTACAAATAGATCTATAGCATGCAGGCCACCACCACTGCCACTCCATTTATCTCATACTCTCAGAGGTGTATGAAATGTTGTGTTAGTACCTGGCTGGGAGGGAGCTGGGGCAGGCATGTCTGACACTGGCCTTTCCTCAGGAGGCAGAAGTGGCTAGTAGCTGATTGATGATTTTCTGTATCATGTTATTAAGTCTGTAAAGAAATTTTACTTCCAAAGGCTGGGCATGCTTTGGAAGGAGATACTTATAGGAGAAAGTGTTAAGGGGGTCATGTATTGGTTAAGATGCCTCTGGCCACAAGTAACAGAAAGCTTAGACTCCAGCAGTCTTGAACAATAAGGAGACATAGCTCACATAACTGGGAGACACAGGCAAAGCAGGCTCCAGGCATAGTGATCAGAGGTCCAATGATGGTATCAAGGACCCTGAATGTCTGCTCTGTGACATTTTAAGGGCTGTTTCTCCTGTGGTTGCAACATGATCACCAATGCCAATTTGGGCACATGCTTCCTTAGTCATAACCATCAGGAGAAAGAGTGAGAAGTCTTTCTCCAAAGCATGGAATATACATTCTTCCCCTTGGTATGACTGGCCCATCCTAGGTTATGTGCTCAAACGGGACCTAAGTAATCACTGTAAGAAAAATTCTGTGTGTAGATGGGGTTACCATTTTAACAATTTCAGGGAATAGAGTAGATGCCTGGACAGCACTGTTTGGAAGGATGAAAAAGAAAGATGAATCTGAGTCAGAACCAAAATGTGTGCTACTGAAAAAGAGGATTGCTCTTATTTACTTAGGGGACGCATTCATCTCGGACACCTTTCATTTAGATTCTTACCTTCGTTGTCTGTCTTCCTTTCTCCATTTCTCCTTTCTCCCTCTCAGGCTTGAATAAATGCCTCTGGTATTGCTATGATAGCTTGATAATGGTCTGTTTTTCATATGTTCTATGTTTTACAAACCTCTTCAGGTATCTTTATCCCCTCTAAGTTTGAGATAATGGTGAAAACACTTTTGATACATATTGTTCCATGTTTCACTAGATAAGTTGTATTTATATGTGTATGTTTCAGCTCCAGGTGAGTGTTCAATTTCTATTCCTCAAAAGCATCAAAGTAGAAAATAGGTTAAGAAATAATAATATGTTGTTTTGTTTTGAAAATTATATTTTTGAAACACTATATTTTAAAACACCTGATTTTAATATATTTTTAAAAAATTGCATTTTATTTATTAGAATTAAGATTTCATATTTTTATTTGCCCTTTGCATATCTTCTTATTTATTTATTTATTTATTTATTTATTTATTTATTTATGTACTATATGTGTACATAAATTAACATTGCCCCACCACCCCACTCCCATACATGCCCTCATCCCCCAATATTTTGCATCCGTTGGTTATTCTTATATGCATGCATACAAGTCCTTTGGTTGATCTCTTATTTCCCCCAACTCTCCCTAACCTTCCCACTGTAATTTGACAGTCTGTTTGATGCTTTACTGCCTCTGTATCTATCTTTTTGTTCATCAGTTTATAATGTTCTTTATTATCTACAAATGAGATAATGTGGAATTTTTCTTTCATTGACTGGCTTATTTCACTTAACATAATGTTTTCCAGTTCCATCCAGGTTGGTGCAAATGGTAAGAATTATTTCTTTTTTATGGCAGCATAGTATTCCATTGTGTAAATGTACCGTTGTTTTCTGATCCAGTCATCTGCTGACGGGCACCTAGGCTGTTTCCAAATCTTAGCTATTGTAAATTGTGCTGCTATGAACATAGGGGAGCACATATCCTTTCTGATTGGTGTTTCTAGTTTCTTGGGATATATTCCTAGGAGTGGGATTACTGGGTGAAATGGGAGTTCCATTTTTAGTTTTTTGAGGAAACTCCATACTGTTCTCCACAGTGGCTGCACCGGTCCGCATTCACACCAGCAGTGCACCAGGGTCCCTTTTTCTCCACATCCTCGTCAGCACTTGTTGTTTGTTGATTTGTTGATGATAGCCATTCTGACAGGTATGAGATGGTACCGCACTGTGGTTTCGATTTGCATCTCTCAGATAATTAGTGACTTTGAGGATGTTTTCATGTGTCTCTTGACCTTCCTTTTGTCTTCTTTCGAAAAGATTCTATTTAGGTCCATTGCCCATTTTTTTATTGGATCCTTTATCTTCCTTTTATTAAGTTGTATAAGTTGCCTGTAGATGTTGGAGATTAAACCTTTATCAGTGATAATATTTGCAAATATGTTCTCCCATACAGTGGGCTTTCTTGTTGTTTTGTTGATGGTTTCTTTTCTGTGAAAAAACTTTTTATTTTGATGTAGTCCCATTTGTTTATTTTCTCTTTAGCTTCCATTGCCCTAGGAGTAGTATCAGTGAAGAAGTTCTTTCGGCATATGTGTGAGATTTTGCTGCCTGTGGATTCCTCTGGTATTTTTATGGTTTCCCGTCTTATGTTTAAGTCCTGTATCCATTTTGAGTTTATTTTTGTGTATGGCATAAGTTGGTGGTCTAGTTTCATTTTTTTGTATGTATCTGTCCAATTTTCCCAACACCATTTATTGAAGAGACTGTCTTGACTCCATTGTATGTTCATGCCTCCTTTGTCAAATATTAATTGAGCATAGTGATTTGGGTCGATATCTGGATTCTCTATTCTATTCCATTGGTCTATATGTCTGTTCTTATGCCAGTACCAGGCTGTTTTGAGAACAGTGGCTTTGTAATACAGCTTGAAATCTGGTATTGAGATCCCTCCTACTTTATTCTTCTTTCTCAGGATTGCTGTGGCTATTTGGGGTCTTTTTTTATTCCAGATGAATTTTTGGAGAGTTCTTTCTAGGTCTGTAAAATATGCCATTGGTATTTTAATGGGGAGTGCATTGAATCTATAGATTGCTTTGGGTAGTATGGACATTTTAATGATGTTGATTCTATCAATCAATGACCATGGTATGTTCTTCCATCTGTTTATGTCTCCTCTATCCCTTTTTTCAGTGTCCTGTAGTTTTCTGCGTATAGGTCTTTTTCCTCCTAAGTTAAGTTTATTTCTAGGTATCTTAATTTTTTTGTTGTGATAGTAAATGGGATTGCTTTTTTAGTCTCTCTTTCTGTAAGTTCACTATTGGTGTACAGAAATGCCATAGATTTATTGGCATTAATTTTGTATCCTGCTACATTGCTGGATTCATTTATTAAGTCTATTAGTTTTCTGATGGAGTCTTTTGGGTTTTATATATACAATATCATGTCATCTGCAAATAAGGACCACTTTACTTCTTCTTTTCCAATTTGGATGCCTTTTATTTCTTCTTCTTGTCTAATCGCAATGGCTAATAATTCCAGTACTATGTCAAACAGGAGTGGTAAGAGCGGCCATCCCTGTCTTGTTCCTGTTCTTAGGGGAAATGGTTTTAGTTTTTGCCCATTGAGTATGATGTTAGTTGTGGGTTTATCATATATAGCTTTTATTATGTTGAGGTATGATCCTTCTATTCCCACCTTGTTGAGAGTTTTTTATCAAGAAAGGGTGTTGGATTTTGTCAAATGCTTTTTCTGCATCAATTGATATGACTATGTGATTTTTATCTCTCAATTAATTTATGTGATGTATCACGTTTATTGATTTGCGGATATTGTACCGTCATTGTATTCCTGGGATAAATCCTACTTGGTCATGGTGTATGATCTTTCTGATGTACTGCTGGATCAGATTTGCTAGAATTTTGTTGAGGATTTTGGCATCTATGTTCATGAGGGATATTGGCCTGTAATCCTCTTTCATTGTCTTGTCTTTATCTGGTTTTGGTATTAGGGTGATGCAGGCTTCATAGAATGAGCTTGGAAGTGTTCCTTCCTCTTGAATTTTTTTGAATAGTCTGAGGAGGATAGGTTTTAGTTCTTCCTTGAATGTTTGGTAAAATTCGGCTGTGATACCATCTGGCCCTGGGCTTTTGTTTGCTGGAAGCATTTTGATGACTGCTTCAATTTCTTCCATAGTTATTGGCCTATTGAGATGTTCAAATTCTTCTTGATTTGAGTTTTGGAAGGTTATATTTTTGTAGGAATATGTCCATTTCCTCCAGGTTGTCCAGTTTGTTGGAATAAAGTTGTTTGTAGTATTTTTTAACAATCCTTTGTATTTTGGTGGGGTCTGTTGTTATTTCTCCTCTTTCATTTCTGATTTTGTTTATTTGGGTCCTCTCTCTTTGCTTCTTGGTGAGCCTGGCTAGAGGTTCATCAATCTTGTTTATCCTTTCATAGAACCAGCTCTTGGTTTTGTTGATCTTTTGTATTGTTTCTTTGTTTCAAAGTCGTTTATCTCTGCTCTGATCTTTATTATTTCCTTCCTGCTGCTTACACTGGGCTTTTCTTGTTGCTCTCTTTCTAACTCTTTGAGTTGTAGGGTTAGGTAATTTATTACCATTATGTCTTGTTTTTTGCAGTAGGCTTGTAGAGCTATGAACTTCCCTCTCAAGACTGCTTTTGCTCTGTCCCATAGATTTTGGATTGTTGTATTTTCATTGTCATTTGTTGCCATGATGGTTTTTATTTCTTCCTTGATCTCTCTGCTAACCCAGCCATTGTTTAATAGCATGCTATTTAGTCTCCATGTGTTTGATTTTTTTGGATTGTTTTTATTGTAGCTGATTTCCAGTTTTATGCCATTGTTATCTGAGAAGATGCTTGATATGATTTCTATCTTCTTGAATTTGAAGAGACTTTGCCTGTGACCCAATATATGGTCTATCTTTGAAAATAACCCATGTGCACTTGAGAAGAATGTAGCTTTGGGGTGAAATGTTCTGAAGATGTCAATTCCATCTGGTCTAGTGAGTCATTTAGGATTGATGTTTCTTTGCTGATTTTTTGTTTAGAGGATTTTCCAATGGTGATAGTGGGGTATTAAATTCTCCTACCATGATTGTATTGCTGTCAATCTTTCCCTTGATATGCTCCAAGACTTTTTTTTTAATGTATTTAGGTGCTCCTGTATTGGATGCGTGTATGTTTACCAGAGTTATTTTTTCTTGTTGGATTGCTTTCTTTAGTATTATGAAGTGGCCTTCCTTATCTCTTGTTATGTCCTTCACTTTGAGATATAACTTGTCAGATACAAGTATTGCTACCCCAGCTTTTTTTTTTTCATTTCCATTCACCTGATAAACCTTTTTCCATCCCTTCACCCTCAGTCTGTGTGCGTCTTTTTTCTGATGTGTGTTTCTTGTAGACAGAAGATATATGGGTCTTGTTTTCTTATTCAATCCGTTATCCTATGTCTTTTGTTTGGGGCATTTAATCCATTTACATTTAAAGTTATTATTGATAGGTACTTATTTGTCGCCGTTTTTATTCTTTACCCCTGTGTTCCTTCTTCGTTTCATATATATATGCATTGCTGGTTCGGTGGTAATTAATTCTCTTATTCCTTTTTTGTCTGTGAAGCTCCTGATTTCACCTTCAGTTTTGATTGATAGCCTTTCTGGGTACAGTATTCTTGTATTCAGACGCTTCCTTTGCATTACTTTGTATATTTCATTCCATTCCCTTCTGGCCTGATGAGTTTTTGTTGAGAAATCAGTTTCTAGTCTGATGGGGGTTCCTTTGTATGTAACTTTCTGTCTCTCTCTGGCCGCTTTTAAGATTCTTACTTTGTCATTGGTGTTTGCCAATTTAATTATAATGTGCCTTGGCATTGGTCTTTTGGGGTTCATTTTCCTTGAGACTCTGTGAGCTTCTTGGATTTGTGTGGGTTTTTTCTTCCCTTTATCAGGGATGATTTCTGTCATTATTTCTTTAAACAGGTTCTCTATTCCTTGCTCAGTTTTCTCTCCTCTGGACCCCTTATTATGCAGATGTTGTTTTGTTTCATGTTGTCCCAAAGTTCCTTTACGCTCTCCTCCTGCTTTTTAATATTTTTTCTAGAAGCTGCTCTACTTGGGTATTTTTCCCCACCTTGTCTTCTAGCTCACCGATGTGACCCTCTGCTTCTTCTAGTCTACTCTTGATGCTTTCTATTGAGTTCTTTACAGCAGCGAAGTCATTTTTCATTTCTTCTTGCTTCTACTTCATTTCCTCTTTTTCTTACTCATATTGTCGAATTTGTCTCTATTTTCTTCAGCCACCTTAGGACCATTTCTCTGAATTCTTTCTCTGACAGGTTGCTTGCCTCTATTTCGTTTACTTCCTTTTCTGATGATGCCTGCTTTTCTTTCATATGCGGGCTGTTTCTTCTTCTCCCCATGGTCTCTTTTCCCTGGATATCTGGTTATGTAGTTCTCTCTCTCCTGCATTGATTTAAAGGCACAAAATACAACACAACCAGGTACAACACACAAGGCACTGAACAGAAATGTATTCATGATATTAATAACCCCCAATAAAGGTGACCACCAGAGAAAGGCAAATTAGGGGTTAGGAGAGAAAGAAGAAGAGGTGAAAGAAAAATAAAAAAATAAAAAATAATAATAAGGAATGCCAAAATGAAATTGGGAAAAGGAAAAAAAGTAAGAGAGGAAAGAATGAGACTAAGAAAGAAAAGGGGAACAAACTATGTATATGGGGAGAAAACTCCAAGAGAACAGCCACTAATCCCAGCAAATGCCAGCAACAAGTACCTGGAGATTGATACAGACTACAAACAACAATTAATATCAAGTGAGGCAAGGGAAAACAGAAGCAAAAAACAAATAGAAACAAGCAAACAAAAAACCAAATAAAAAAAAGAATAAGCAAAACAATCTCAGAAAAAAGCATAAAGAATCAATATAATCAACATTCAAGCAAACAACAACATAAGGACAGAGAGAAAAACAATTTTTTGGATAGGTAAGACAGAGAAAAGAGAAGTGTGTATGGACTTGGAGCAGGGGATTGGAAATTAGATATATAAGTAGGAAGAAATTTTAACAGGGGGTAAACAGAAAGAATAAGGAAAATCTAAAGCAAGAATAGTGTAAGAGAAACAGGACAACAAAAGGGGAAAAGTTAGGAAGAGAGTGATGGCATAAAGGTAGAGTTTAGATAGAGTAAAACAATGCTTAAGGAAAGATGAAAATAGAATGAAGAACACTAATCCCAAAGTAAAATAAAGAGAAAATAAAATGACACTTAAAAAAAAAGATAAAATAGTAGTAGTAATAATACTGATTGAAAATAAAAATGTAATAATTAAAAAGGTAATATCAGGTGAGGAGAAAAGAAAAAAATTAGTTTCTTAGTAAAAGTTGAAAAAAATAAAAAAAATAACAAAAAATAAAAAATATAATGTGCAGTAGTGAAGGTCATTCACTTCCTCTATTGTTCTGTTTGGCACACCTGTTTCCCAGTCAGGACACTATTGCAGATCCCTACGTTTCACTGATCCTCAGTGTTGTAAGCCAGTTCTGATTTTTAAGTAGGCAGTGTGTCTTAATTTCTTGTATTCCGTTATTTTTGATTACACAAGAGTCAATTTGTGATTCAGCCCCTGGGTGGCAGTGTTTATGGATTGACTTCCGGGTCCATATGGCCTCTCTAGCCTGTGCTTAGATGCTGCTTTTCCTGTGGCGCTTGATACCATTTTGTAGGAGTGGGCTGCCCCAGAGCTGGCTCTCCGACGGTGACTCCCCACTTTGATCCTCAGGTTCCAGAAAAACAACTTTCCCCTGCAGTCTCCCAGGGTGTCCCCAACTGGGTAATCCTATGTATTGGGCTTAGTAATCAGAAGCAAGGATTTGAAGAGGAAAAAGCCCAAGTGTGCAAACAGTGGGGCTGCAGGCAAGTCTGTGCAGTCCCTCTTTCCCCCTTGGGTCTAAGTAGTGGACACACCTTTAAAATTTGTAGGCTATCCTTTTGCGTCAGATCAAAATGGGTTGCTTTTTAAAGATCCCTTTTGTTAGCAGCTCTGAGGACCCCCTTCCACATTCACGGATCACGCCAGTCCCAACAACCACAGATTTTTTCTAGGCACTGACTTCCCCATGTCCTGCAGCTCCTGCAGTGCACGTGTTTCTCTCTCCCACTGGGACCAGAGACCTCACCTTATCCCAGGCAAAATATGACTTTTCTGTAGTGGAGTGTAGAGCTCCTCTGAATCTGCATGTTTGCGCCAATTGGGGACTGGGTTTCTGGGGCTCGCAGCTGTTCGGTGGTTGCTGCAGTTGTAGATTTTCAAGCTTCCTATAACATCCACTTTCCCCTTCAAGATGGCATGGTCTCCGTGTCTGAGCCCGTAACTCTGGGAGGGGACCCATCAGCAATGGGGGCTGCCCAGTCAGGAGAACCCCATTCAGCAGTCCCCCACCTTCTCCTGGAGTATAGCTGTCCCTTAACTTGCCAACAAATACTTCCCATTCTACCCTCAGCTGTTCTTTCTTTCTGCTCTAGGACAAGTCTCGGGACCCATCTGTCTATTCCGCCACCATTTTTCTCAGGACCTATATCTTTTTTTCGTGGTTACCTGAGCCTTTTGTCCATTTGTTAATTGGGATGAGAGTTTCTTGGTGGATTAATGATGTTGTGGGAAATTGATTATATTAATGGCCCCAAATTTTCACCTTTCCTTACATCCGTTATATTCTTTGTTCTGTTATTTTGGAGTTCCTCCTTTAAAAGCAGAGTGTTTCTCCACCCGCATGACTTGCATTGGTCCATAGAATGAGGCAGAAGTGATTGTGTGCCCCTTTTGAGCCTAGGCCCCAACAGCTTTGCATTTTTCTGCTTTCCTTCCTGTACCTCTGCCATCATCATGAGTACATGCCAGGACTAGCTTGCTGGAAGATGAGCAGCATGTGCAAAAGAGCAGAGGCCATTGTAAACCAGCTGACCCCAGACAAGAGAGTGAGCCCTACCAGGATCAGTAGAGCCATGTAGTTAATCCCCAGATGACCTCAGTCTGTGAACCAAAAATGATTTTTGTAGCACTCTTTTGAAGCTTTGGCTGTTTGTTAGGCATTGTTGTTATGGAAATAGATAACTAATGCAACAATTATCCTCTTTCATCTATTAGTTACAAACATGCCCCAGATCTTGTCTTTTAATTTTGCTTATAGAAGTTTAAGAGGTTTATATAACCAAGTCTGTGTTTCCCTTCATGATTGCTTCCATTGTTCTAATGTGTAGAAAATCTTTCTTCACTGAGAAATCAGAAATATATACATATATTTTATTTAATTTTTACATATATTTGGATTATTTTGTTATGTGGTATGATCTGAGACTATAGAATTTTTTTCCAGAAGTAAATTTGGCTCTGAGGTTATATATCAATGTTTACTTTTTAAAATATTATTTTAATAGTATTTAAGGTATTCTAGTTTTATAATATGTTCTAATATTTGTAAGGATTAGATATCACCCATTTATGAAAATACCAAAAACAATGTTGAAAAAAAGAATAAACCAACAGATAAATTTTAGAACCACTTTGGTAAACCCATCTCCTAATTCTGTTGCAATTTTATTGGGTATTTTATTAAAACTTTAAATGAATTTGGAAAGACCTGTTATCTTTACACTAGTCAACCATCTCACTCATAATCATGCCAAATGTTATTGTTTACGTCATTTATGTATTTTAGTTTATTTTCTTAAGTCTTACACACTTTAAAAATTTTTTCTCTATTTTTTTCAACTGTTATTGTTATTGGAATTTCCCCCTTATTTCTTGAGTATTGTGAACTTAGATTTTTATTTTTGTGTATTTATCACAAATCAAACTATATTTTCAGAATTATTAACTTGAATAGATGGTTGATTTAATGCTTCAATTAAAAAGGAAACTACTTTATTCCTTTGAATGAATAAGGTGGGCAAAGATGGAATCAAACCAGAGAACCTAGCTCTCTTCCTTCTGAGGAACAGTATTGGAGAGTTACAGTTGCAGATGACTTTCTTTTTTTTAAAAAAAAAACATATATTTTTATTGATTTCAGAGAGGAAGAAAGAGGGTGAGAGAGAGAGAAATATCAATGATGAGAGAGAATTATGGATCAGCTGCCTCCTACACTCTCCCTACTGGGGATCGAGGCTGCAAGCTGGGCATGTGCCCTTGACTGGAACCCGGGACCCTTCAGTCCACAGGCTGATACTCTATCCACTGAGCCAAACCACCTAGGGCTAGATGATTTGCAATGTAAATATCAGATTAGCAGAAAAGGCCTGCATGATGGTAGGTAAAAGGAATAGGGGCTCCTTCTTCTCTGCTAGTTGGTGGTAGCAGAGGACTCTGTCATCTTCATCTCTGGGGCCAGAGGACAGGCGCTTGTGCCCCATTACATTTTCTGTGAACCACAGTCCTTGTAAGAATGCTGATATACATCCTACTCTGCCAGGACCACTCTGTTTTGTGCCTATTGTCCTAATATAATTGTTAATAGTTCCCTCTTTCACTTTCAAAAGTATTCTGGCCTGGATGATGAATTACACAGTCCCCCTATCATACTGTACCATGAAGCAGTGACTGCAGTTGCACGATCACGGTAGCCTCAGAGTGAGAACTGAGATGAAGAGAACAGGTGCTTAGCACTACAAGGCTCAGACTGGTGATGAGGATTGGCAAAGACCACCTTTGTGAGCACAGGCCCCCCACTCCTGTCTACAGAGCTGTGCGTTTTGATGGAGAGAGAAGTGGCAGAGGAAAATGCTTTTATGAGCTTTTGCACCAACCCTGGCACCACTTCCAGAGCCTTCTTTACAGAGCCCTGGACTACTGTATTTGTTTAATTCGAGTAGAACAGTGTTTGGTGCATCCTGGAACAGCAACTAGGTGAATCACCTCAAACCCAAGCAACAAGCAAGGTTCACGCTGAGGAAGCAGTGGGGGGAGGGGAGAGGAGAGGGAATTTACAGAGTGAAATTCCCCGTTTGGGGGAAGCTCAGGCCCTTCCTGTGTTATTGAAGGGCTGAGAAGCTGCATCAGATGCTGAATGTCCTTGCCATGCATGACTTGATGACCTGACTGGGTGTTATCATCTTCCCAGAGCCTTCTCCTCAGAGATTATTGACAGAAGTGCAGACTCTTGGGAACTTGGTTCATGAAGGAGGTCTTACATTAGGATTCATACCTTCCCCACCCCCGCTGCCCCCAAGCTATTGGCCTTTTGTTCTTTAGCACATGTGGTTTGCTCCTATCATTTCCCTAAAACAGTAGTTCCCAAGTGCCCTCTGCAGAGTTGCAGTTCTGAGAGGTAATAAGAGATATACCAAGAAAAAGGGGCTAGATTTAGGAACCAGAATTGTTTCATGTTAGTCTGCATCTGTCTTCTCTCACTTCAACTTGAGGTTCTTAGTGAAGTTCTCATAGCAGCCAGGGCATGAATGTGGCTTTGAAGGATTGTGTCAAAGACTCAGGAAAACAATTGTCCAGAAAGTGAATTGATTTGGAGAGGTGAGAGGGGTCATATTGTGGAGATCTGAATGACAAGATAAAGTAGGCTAGAAGATAAATTTAGTTGTGCATTCCCCACTTGCTGGAGAGGACAGGCAAGCAGCTCGAGGCAGGAAAAGGGGACTATTATGGACCCTGTTGCAATGTTAACATAGGTAGACTATGGTAAAGGCCTGAAGCAAGGTGGCAGCAACAGGGATAGATGCAAGAATAACATAGAACTGTGCAAGACATGACCTAGTCACTCTGGTGGTGACAACCAGCAGTAACAAGGTATGTTACCAGCAGCTAAAATCTGAGACTTCACTATGTGCCACACACTGTGCTGATTGAACACAATCCTTAGATTATCTCATTTAATCCTCCCAAGGATACTGAGGCAATATTTGCATTTTACTAATAGAGATCTATAGAGGTGAAGTCATTTAAATAGCCTAGAGCTAATAAGCGGTGCCTCTCACTTTGAGACTCTGCAGAGCCCCAGAAATATTGTGGGACCAAGAAAGGAGACCCCAGCTGCCCAGAGAAACTGTGCAGAGGGGACGATGACCAGAAGGAGCAGGTGGTGCCCTCCCTTCTGAATCTTGTGGGCTTGAGCAACTGATAATGTTAATTTCACCACAGAGGAGGTGGGTTTAGTCCTGTGTTGAGGGGTGATTAGTGAGGGGATTTGAGAAAAAAGAATGGTCTGATTTATTTGGAAGGCAGTGTGGGTGGGACAGGTCTAACAATGAAAGGCCACCAACCGGGTGCTCTAGGGGTTTTGAAGAGCTCTAGTGCTTATGATATTAATTTCAATCTAACATTTATTTGAAGAAAAGTGATAAAGTCACTTTTCCCCATTGTCTGAAATGGGTGTTAAAATCCTATTAAAAATCTGAAGATAACTGAAGACTGTACTCGGGAGGAAAAACAGTTTCTAGCTTTTGTAAAATAACTATCAAATATGTCAAGTATTTACTTTCCATTGTAGTTATAATGGTACTTCAATATCTCCCATGGTTGGGTTGGGGGGGTAGGGAGGAGAGGCATTTGTATAATTTAAAAAAGTAAATTATGATGCCAAATATTCTTCACAACAATTTTGAGTCAGTTTCTGAGCAGGTCTATAGAGGCTGTTAAAATGTGAGATTACAGCAGAAAACCAATTTCTGCATAAGCCTATGGAGATCCCATTACAATATAAAAATGAAATGTTGCCAATGTATGTTATACACTACACCCAAAAATAGATAGAAAGCAATACAAAAACCCTCATGCCTGTATAATATTTTGGTTCAGACATTCATCCATTGATTGAGCAGCATTTTCTAAGAGGAAGCTGACACAGCATCCTTCCCTAAAATGGTAGTTATACCACAGGTAATGTTTTATTTAAATGAATTATGCTTTAAGGCACCTGGGAAAATTGCAAAAACAAAACAAAACAAAACAACAACAAGAACACACACCAGAATTCAAAATCTAAGGCCATAACTAGACAACTCAAGGGTATTAACTGAGACCTTCACCTAATCAACATATTTAATAACTACTGATTCTCAACCCTGGCTGTATATTTAGAATCATCTGGGAAGCTGTAAAAAACACCTGTGCTTAAGGGGGAGAGATCAACCAAAGGACTTATATGCATGCATGTAAGCCTAATCAGTGGACACAGACAACAGGGCGGTGGGGCATGAATGGGAGGAAGGGGGTAATGGGGGAATAAGGACACATATGTAATACCTTAATCAATAAAGAAATTTTAAAAAATACAAATGAAATAAAAAAAAATACCTGTGCTATGCCTGAGTTTTACCTTCAGGAAAGTCTAATTTAATTGATTTGCTGGTGGTGTGTAGGCTATCAGTATTCTAATGTGCAACACTGATTTACATAAGCCCCAAAAGCTGGATTCAGTGGAGTCTGCTATGTGCGCCACCAAAAGGAAACTGAAGAAGTTGCTCTTCCAACCAGGAGCAGAAATTGCAGGCAAATGGGTACAATTACTTACATCAATTTCTCTCTCACCCCAGATGCTATCTCATTTTGGAAGTTTGATAAAGGAAACATTGAGGTATGGTGGGGTAGAGATGGGAACATTTAAGCTGTACCTAGAGCAGCTTGGATTTCTGGCTGCTTGCATACTGAATTGAACTGTTACTGAGACACAGACACATAGTGGTCAAGTTGAATCTGTTACCTAACTCTGTAGGTGGATAACTGCACTCTGGATCTATTGAAGTGTTTCTAGCTTTAAAGGACCAGGAGTGAGCATAAGATCTAAGTTTGCCAAATTGAAAGGGATTTATATTCCTTCCTTGACTCCCATGACCAATATTAACAAGCAAACACACAACTTAAAGAAGCAATCCATGCTATCTTGAAACCCTGAGGGGAGTCAGATTTAGGAGGAAGTTATGCCTAGGAAGGTAGAATAGAGAGATAGAAAGAACCTGTTTTTTTTTTTTTTGACATCATTGCCTTGCTGACCCTGGGTACCTGGAACCTACTCTATTTCTGGACCTGTTAGAGAGGTAGTTCCTCATTGTTTAAGCTATTTGAGTAAATGATGCATAATTAGTGAATTATTTCAGATGTTCAGAAAGAAGAGAGCATTCTAGTCAGAATTAGGAATCCCATTCTGACACTAGCTCAAAGATCTCAGACCAAGAAAAATCTCTCTGAATCTCAGTTTCCTCCTTTTGTGAAGTCAGGTATCTGAATATGAACTAAGGTTCTTACAGAACTGAAATATTTAAGTGTATGCTTAAGAATTTTATTCATTGAGTTACATTTGCTACATAGTGTTTTCTGATGAAATATCATTTTCTAACATACTTAATACAATGTATTTCCTGTTTGTGACTTGGCAATTTCAAACTTTTGTAGATAGTTAACATCAAGTGAAATTTCAGTTCATTTCCATTGATATTTTCATTTTGGACTCTCAGTTTTGGGGCATCAATGCCAATCTAGTCTTTGGTTCTATTTCATCTTTACTTTCTATCTTGGACTTGATTTCTTCCCTCAGTAGCCTTCTATCTGGCTACTGCCTCTTGAAATGGCATTAGATAGCTAGACCAGATCACATGTGCTCACTTCAGGCTGTCAGATCAGGGTCAAGAATGGGTAACATGCTTAGAAAAGTTTATCTAATGGTGAATGTGGAGGTGCAGGCTGAGTGCTAGGAGTTTTGCTTACTTTCAGCCCTAGAATCTTGACTCAAGTGCAATGTATCTCCAGGTATGTAACGATACCCAAAGAGGTTTATTAACTTGGGCTTCATAAAAACTTTTGTCACTTAAAACAAATCCTTTTGAGCTTACATTCTGAAATGACAATGGTATATAATTTACTATTCACACACACTTGCAGGATATACTGTACGTCTTGATGTCAGTCTTCAATTTTCTCTCATTAAGACTGAGGTTCCACAGCCCATGTGCTGATGGAAGTAATCTTACAACTCCTCAGGTCTATACTTTTTTCTGTGTTTTCCATGTTGCTCTCATTCTGATGACTCAAGTGCTACCTCCCTCCTCCTGCTCTCTTCCCCATCCCTCTCTATCTTCCTCTCCTTCACACTCTCCCTTTCAATTGTCAGTGAGTATCTAATATGTGCCAGGCACTGCGCAAAGGTGGTGGTTCTACAAAATAGCTCTCTGTCTGGTGGTGGTGGTGGTGGTGGCGGGGGAAGGGGGGAACAAAGACAAAAACAAATGATTACAAATGATTCCATATTAAAGGAGGGAAAATATCTGCTTCTTTGGTAAGATATGATCTGGCAAGAGATGACATTGTAATGTGTTTTGAAAAGAGTAGAGTAGAAAAATTTTACCATGTTTTTAATACATAAAAGGCACGGTCTTGCCTGTAAATATGTGGTCAACACTGAAACTATACATGAGATTCACTATAATATACTTCCTCTTCAGAGCTATGTGAAACGCTGCCGGGTGGTTCTATAAAGTCTGAAAGCATAACTGAAGTCACCAGGCACATGCAAGGGTGACTTGGTTTGTGATTACATGTGATAACTGCACTGTAGCCTAATGTGTTTCTTGTGGATAAGGTCTTTAGAAAGAAGTCCCTTTCCAACACTCTCAGCTTGCTTCTACTCCACCCTCCACAAACATTTCCCAAAAACACACACACACACACACACACACACACACACACACAAAATTAATCCATCAAAATCTACCATCTTAACTTCAGTTTAGGAAAAAACACAACTTTTACAGATTTCTCTGAGTAGATTCTTTTTCAGAGCAGTTGATGGCTCTTGTATTGACAATTCTAATTCACTTGTAAGCATATGGTCTTTATGGTAGGGCTGCCCAGTTATTTAAATATTGCCCAACACAGAGTTTAATCATGTAACAGATGCACAGATGGTGCTGGAATGAACATACTGGTGGACACTGAAGTTAACTTTCCTCATTTTCTGTTGCATTTTCATTTGTTTTGTGATTTATTGACAATGGATTTGATTAGAATAGAAATCTGCTAGGTAGTTTCCAGGTGCTCGAGGTATGTGTCTGGTAACCTCATATGAGAGTGTGTATTGTCTGATTAGTTGTTAAAATCAGGCTTTTAAATCTTGTCTTTGAGTAATCCTTTAGAAAATATGCCTCTTCTTATGCCAGATAATTGAGTAAAATAGTAGCTGATGCTGTATCGAGAGTCTCAGACAATGAGCACATAGACTTTTGTGCTGTAACAGATCACTACAGTAAAGTAGAAATAAATACAAGTATTAATCTCCCCAAACAAAGGACAATGTGTCTAGGATTTTAGTATTTATGTTATGGTTCTGGATTTGAATGACTAGCTGTGTGGGCAAACTCAACTTATCTATCTGGCCTCATGTTATTTATCTGTAAAATGAGTGCTTTTCTGCCAAAAAGTTTGTAAATGATCTTTAAATAAAATTGCAGGGGGAAATAAATTATATGAAAGAGAGACAAGTGAAACTGCTGTGGAAGCAGGAATACCCAAGAAATGTCCTGAAATGCAGATGAAGCCTTACTGAGAAACACCATAGCGGCTCCCAGTAAGCAGGGACCATGGTTTCTTCCCTGTGTTGATGATACAATCTGCAATGTAAAATGTGATGTGCTGAGTGGGAAGATCCTACTTCTAGAACGTCAAATCAGGAACCTTTGTGTACAGTGTGCTGCTTGTGTGGTAATGGCAAAATAAACCTGGGCTTGTTCCAAACTGAATTTTTAGATGGCTCAGTTAGTCTTTAGCATCCTGTCACCTTCCAACTATGAAATTCTGAGTCTCTAATACTCACAAACATAGGAAGACGCCTCATGAGAACACCCCCTCCTCTAAGATAATCATCTATTCCTCAAGTGGTGATAGTCCTGAAAAAACTCTCTATGGTCAGAAATCAGCATAGAGTAGTTTTAAGCAGAGATCCAATTTCTGGGTGATTTCATTAACTACTTGCAGTGACTTTCTCAATTTGGAGATGATTTTTTTGCCAGACCAGGAATACTCATCCCTTCTGCACTTATTTAAAGTCTGCTATATGCCTGGCACATGCTCAGTAAAAGAGAGAAAAGAAAACTCTTCATTTTCATGGAGGTTAAGGTGTAGAATGGGAGACTGCCTCACAAACTAACCATTCAACTGACATATGAACAAGATACTGTTGGGAGGATGGACAAGTAAACAACTCAGCCTAGTGGGGGGAGGCTTCCTGGAGGAGATGATGCCAGAATAAGCTGAGGAGGAGGCTAAGAGAGGAAGAGACATGTTGTAGAGGAAACAGCATGTGGGGCAGCACTGAGGCAAGAAATAAAGAGTTGAGGACCTCCCAGTACTTTGCAATAGCTAGAGAGTCAGCCACATGTGTAGGTTGGAAACAAAGCTAGAGGGGTGGACAGGGCTCCCTCATATGCCATAATCAGGGGGTTAAACTTTGTTCTGAAGGCTGTGGAGAATCTCTGGTGGAGTGTATAAATAGGGAAATAAAAAAATAGAGATTTGTTTATCAGGAGGCTCACTTTGTTAACAATATAGTGGATAACTGTGGTGGGATGATGGGGAGACAGTGAGGAGGAATGAACCTAGAGGGGAAGGGACCAGTTATGAGACTAATCCAGGGAAAAAGTGATAAATATCTGATAGAAAGCCATGGCCTTTAATTACTCTAGAACCATCCTTTCATTTTGCAATAACCTATTTAATCATGGTATCTTCTTTTTTTTTAATGTTCTGCTGGATTCTATTTGCTAATGTTAATATTACTTTAGAAATTTTTGCATTAATGTTAATTAGCAAGATAATCAATTATTTCTTTTCTATGCTTTAATATCATAGAAACAATATTACATTATTTGTTCCTTAAAGATTTGAAAAAATGCCTTTTGACCTAGGGTTCTTGGGGTGTGGGGTGGGGATGTTGGGAGTAGTTGTTCTTTGGCCCCAGAAGAGAAAGAAGATAAACCAATAGTCATGAGAGAAATTAAGAATGCTCTCAATTTTTATAATTTATAACTTAGAAACTATCCATTTCATCTAGAAATTCAATCCTATATACTAGTAATAAAAGGGTAATATGCAAATTGACCCTAATAGCAGAACAACCAAGAATGACCAGTTGCTATGATGCACACTGACCACCAGGGGGCAGACACTCAACGCAGGAGCTGCCCCCTGGTGGTCAGTGTGCTTCCACAGGGGGAGTGCCACTCAGCCAGAAGCTGGCTCAGGGCTGGCCAGTGCAGCAGCAGTGGTGGGAGCCTCTCCTGCCTTTGCAGCAGCGCTAAGGATGTCCGACTAATGACTTAGGCTCCCGAGGGCTCTTGGGCTGCCAGAGGGATGTCTGACTGCTAACTTAGGCCTGATCCCCTAGGGAGTGGGCCTAAGCCATCAGTCGGACATCCCTCGAGTGGTCCTGGACTGTGAGAGGGCACAGGCTGGGTTGAGGGACTCTCTGAGTGCACAAATTTTCATGCACCAGGCCTCTGGTATTATTTATATAGAGCTTTTACAAAATACTCATAATTCTTTAAAAAAACCTTAGTTATATGAGGTTTAGTTCCCTCCTTAGTCTCCTTGTTAATTATTTGTGTTTATACTTTCTTCTTTTTATTTTTTCTTTAGGCTAACTGCTGACTTATCTCTAATACTTTTCCCCCAAAGAATCACCTTTTGATTTTATCAATTAGTTCTTCTTTGTCTTTTCTGTTTATAATGTATTGATTTCTGCCTTTTATCTTAAATAATTTGTTCCTTTTGCTTCCCTTAGGTTTTATCTTTTAAAAATTATTAAGTTAAATTTTTATTTAGTAATGTTAGTGTATAGAACTTCCTATTTTCTCCTGTGCTTTAGCTGTTTACTCTGGATTATATAGATGTAATCCTATATAACAAAAGCCTAATATGCTAAGTGTCCAGTCAACCAGTTGGCCATTCAACCAATCAAAGTGTAATATGTTAATGAATGCAAAGTTGGCTCAACCACTCACTATGACTTGCACTGACCATGAGGGGGCAGACAGTTGACTGATTGACCCGTCACTATGATGTGTACTGACCACCAGGGGGCAGAGCTCCAACCAGTAGGTTAGCTTGCTGCTGGGTTCAGCCAATTGTGACTGAGTGAAACAGGCTGGACATGCCCTGGAGCCTTCCTGCAGTCCCTCCCCGGCTGGCCAACCTCCCGCATCCCTCCCTGGCCCCGATAGTGCACTGGTGGGGTTCCTCAGCTTGGCCTGTGCCCTCTCACAATCCAGGACCCCTCAGGGGATGTCAGAGAGCTGGTTTCGGCCCAATCCTGCAGGCCAGGCTGAGGGACCCCACTAGTCCACAAATTTGTGCACCGGGCCACTAGTGTTTTTAATATGATTATTTGCTAGATATTCTGTAACTTTAGAATCAATAAAGAAATCATGACCAGAATTGTTAAAGAATAAGTTATAACATTTCAGCTGATTGATTTTATTAACTTATTAATTTCTATTTTATTGCTTTATAACCAGAGGGCATGGTTGTTACTATTATCACTACTTGTTTTTTTGGTGTGTTTTGGTACCTAATATGTGATCAAGTTTTATAAATGTTTTCACAAATATATGAAAACAGATCTATTCACTGTCTTCAGGGTTGGAGCTATAAAAATGTTAATCTAATGGGTTAGATTCCAGATTCTTTATATCCTCACTCATTTTAAGTATTTCACTTGTTTGGGGCTGAGAAAAATAAATTAAAATCCTCCTCTTTTTTGAGGAATCTGCTTAAATTTCCTGCATTTTAAAATGTATGTGTTCTTATATTACAATAAATTGGAATGTAAAATACAACAGTAGTTATAGCTTTATTGTGGATTGAATGTTTTTATAATGACAAACTACTCATTTGTCTTTTTGCTTTTTGCTTTGAAGTCTGTCTAGCAAAGAGATGACAAATAAATAAAAAATGGAAAAATCAGAATCACATATCAATCCCTTTAACAATTTCAGAATATCTAAAACATTTATTGTTTCATATACATACATAACACATATTATATATGAAACCTGCTTTAATCCTGTCATCTTATGTTTTCTCTTTCTAATGCTTCTGTTGTATTTTAGTTTTACTGTATGGTTATATCTTATTTTGATTTTACTGCTCTCCTATTTATATTTTGATAGATTTATAGTCTAGTTTTTAGTTCTTTCAGTAGCCACCTTATGACTGTAAATATTTTTAAAGCCACATCTATTGACTCCTTGCTATGAAATATGGGGGAAATTCATGCCCTTGTCCATCCTTATACTACACCTATATCACTATCTTGCCTTTTAGTTCCTTTATATTCACAATGTTAAAGTTTACAACACTTATTTTAAATGTTATAAACTTCTAGTGGCTTCAGTGCTCACCATCAATCCTTAAATATCACAGCTTTCCTCATTTCTGCTGCTTTATTTTGGTTCATCTTTTGGCTGCCTGAGGTTCATTTCATTCTCTATCAGTTTTTCCAGTACAGGCTTGTGGTTGTTACATTCTGACTATTTGTATGGTTGCAAAAGAATGGCTAGAGACTGTATTCATGACTGATAATTGGTTGACTTGAAAAATCAGAGGCATGCTTCTTCTTTTTAGGACTCTAAACATAGTTCTTGCATTGAATATTTTGTGGCTGTGTTATGCTAATCCAGTTTCTATTTTCATTATTATTATATTTACATACTAGAGGCTGGATGCACAAATTCATGCATGGGTGGGGTCCCTTGTCCTGGCTGGTGATCAGGGCTGATGGGGGGGGGAGGGCGGGGCAGCCGGCTGAGGGGGAGGGACTGCGGGAGGCTGTCTGGCAGCTGCAGGGAGGGACCATGGGAGGTTGGCTGACTGTGGGAGGTTGGTTATAGGAATGCACTAACCACCAGGGGGCAGCTCCTGCATTGAGCATCTGCCCCCTGGTGGTCAGTGCATATTATAGCAACCAGTCTACCAGTTGTTTGGTTGTTAGGTCATTTGGTTGCTTAGGCTTTTATATATATAGATACATATAAAACATATATATATATATATATATATACACACATATATATATATATATATAGAACATGTGTTCCATTTTCATTATTGCACCCTCTCTCAAAGAGTCTTGAATACCACAACTATCCTATATAATAAAAGGCTAATATGCAAATTTTCCCCATGGGTGGGAGTTTGACTGACTGGGAGTTAGATGTGCACTGACCACCAGGGGGTGGTGCAGAACATGGTGGGCGTCGGCAATGTGGTGCTGGCAGCAGGCAGTAGTGGACGTGCTGCCAGCCCCGATGGACCCCAATGAGAGCAGAACCATGGTGGGATGGTGGAGCTGGTGAGCAGGTGGCACCAGGCCAAGGCGGGTGTGAGCAGGGGCCCTGATTGCCCCACCAGTCCCCCATAGATGGCGACTGGTGGCGGGAGTGTGGGGCTGGTGAGCTGGCGGTGCCAGGTCAAGGCAGGTGTGAGCAGGGGCCCTGACTTCCCTGTTGGTCACACAACAGATTGGCCCTGATCGGTGGCCAGGCCTAAGGACCCTACTCATGCATGAATTTTGTGCACTGGGTCTCTAGTATTCTATATTTGTTTATGTACTATGGGCTTCAGGAGGGCCATAAACTATTAAAATGTTTAAGGTAGTTAATCATCCCCTCTCAAGAACTGATTTTTTCCCCTTGGCAATGATATTGTCCCTATTGAACACACAGGTACTAAGTTGATTCTCCATATCCTCTTGTGATTTATTTTTGCAGTGAGGATAGTGTTGTTTTTTTTTCTGCAAAATTTCTTAGGACACAATGTAATTATTGCTACTACAGATTTAGGGTTTTATTTTTTTCTCTGCCAAGGTTTATTATATTTAAAATTTTTTGGTTTCATTTGTTCCATTCCTGTTTTGAAAAATATCAATTACATAGGTGTATTAGGCATTTGCTTCCATCTTTCACGTCTCTAATCTTCCCTTAACTTCTTACCCTGTCTTTCTCTCCTATTGTATTACCTAGTTGTCTCAAAAAGTCCAGGTTGTTGCATTTCAGAGGTATCTATTTTCTTCTTTGCTGCTTTTAATGGTTTCTATTTTGTAATGGTTTTATTATGTTCTCTTTCTGACTTAACCTTCTTTTTCCTAACTTGTGTATTTTTCATCTTTCTTTTACCTTTCTTTTTCTTTCCTCCTTTTGATATTTCATAGCATCTAGGCTATCATAATCCCCCTGATTTTGGGTTAATCTGCCCCTTCTTCCTCTCTGGGTAAGCAGATCACCAGCCAGCAGGTCCATGTATCTTCACAGCACAGCTGCATGGCTCAGAAGTCTTTTGTTTGGTGACTTATTTTGTACTTATTTATCTTGCTTAGTTGCGTGTAGTAAGCAGGTGGGATGGTTTCTATTTCTGATCTCTCTTCAACCTTGCCTCACCTTGGGCTGGTTTCAGTAGAGGAGTCCTATCTAGAGAAAGTAAAGACAAAAACAATTCTTCAACCCTGTGCACTGACCACCAGGGGGTGGTGCAGAACATGGTGGGCATTGGCAATATGGTGCTGGCAGCAGGCAGTAGTGGAGGTGCTGCCGGCCCCGATGGGCCCCGATGAGAGCTGAACCATGGTGTTCTCTTTCTGTTTTTTTCAGTGTGTAACATGCTCCTTGGATGGTCTCCACATGGCCTAGGCATGTCCTCATAACCATCCTTCCAGATAAGTCTAGGCCCTTTAGGTCCCTCTTATTTATTTTCAGGGAAATCTGTATTCTTACCAAGACCCAAGGAAGCATGAATGGTCTTTACTACCTCTAGTTTAGGTCTAAGTTTTGCTATATTTTAAGAATGTCTTTTACTTTCTATAATTGGGGGTTGTAGCCATTTCCTAATTTCACTTTAGATGAAATTTCCTTTAGCTTTTATAGCTATGGCTTTCAGGGAAGGAAGAGTAAACATACCCTTAGCTCCCACCCTTGACTGGAAATTCTAAGCTTGTGGTTATGCACCTTTGCAAATAGAAACAATTTATATTCCCGACCCAGAGTTGTGACTCAGATCAGAAAATAGGCCACTAGTTGTAAAATATGTTCTTGCTTACTAATAGCTCTGAGATAGTTAAAATAAAAAAATTATACATTACAATTAAAATGTTGAGTTTGAGAGGCTCTCTCTATGGAGTATGCCTGTGCCTTTCCTTTCCCCACCCCTTTTTTCCCCACCCTCTTTTTTCCTCTCTCTCTGAGCACACCCTAATCTCTCCTCCCTTTTCTTTTCTCTCAAAGTGCATCCCTCCACCCTCCTCTTTCTCTCTCTCTCTCTCCCCTAAGCTCCCAGGGCCCTTCTTTTGCTATAACTTGTTCCCCGAGCTCATTTCTTCTCTGGCACACTTCCTCTACCTCTAAAAAAATTGAGTTTGAAATGGAAAAGATGAGAAAAAAAGATGAAAGTGACAGAGAAAAGAAAGTAATCTCTGCCAGGATTCTGTGACAAGGTAGTTGTTGAAGATCAATACTGAAATTAACCCTAAGCTTTCTGGACTCCAAGGCTGGGGAGGAAAATCACAATGGCTAATTCTGTTTTTACAGCTCAGTGAAGGGAAACATGTTATGCAATGGTGGTCAACCATTTTTCTGACTCTAAAAAATTCATGAGAAGGATTTAAAGCAATAGATATCTATTGCTCATCATATCACTACATGTTCCTTACATGTTTTCACAGCACCAAAGGAACATTGTCCTCCTGTTTGGAGAAGAGGAGAAGAGCCTGGCATTCAGGTGATTACCAACAGTGAGGGTAGACATTGCCTCTGCCCCAGGAGTAAACTCACTAGTGTTGGTTCTGGGTCTTCCAACTGTACTTCTACCTAGACCTATGTTCTTGCCCATCTTGGTTCCTGGGGCCTCGTTAATCCTCCTGACCTTGTCTCCTGGTTCCCAAAATTTCATCTTGCTCCAGATAATGAGAACCTCCCAGACTTACCCTGCCTGTCTTTCCTGAGCTCTTAGCCTGAGCCTCTTGATTTAAATACTATGTCTGATGCCGCAGTATGGTAATACGTCTTACACAGGAGAACAAAGGTCAGATTAGCCCCTCAGTAATGGTGGGTATAACCATAGTGGCATAATGGCCTCCAAGAAAGAGTGCTGAGATGCACCACTCAGATCCCCTGTCAGAAAGAAAGAATTTAGTCCTCCTGACAGTGCTGGTGGAGGAAACACCGCAGCTGTCAGCCTCCTTTGCTTTGGCTGGCTCCCCTTCCCAGCGTTGGCTGCATCCAATGATTGATCATCACAGTGATATGAGAGCGTGGAGCTTTTATCCCTACAGGATTTAGAACTCTCTATATGGTTGAAAGAAGCCTTTACTGAAATGATATTGCAGTTAAACTTCTCCCTCCACCCAATCTGGCGTCCTTCCCCAAGTACACTCACTAACAAGCCTCCCACCACTAGTCGCCATCCAGGAGTCTACTTACTGTGGAATCCAACAGGGAACAGCTTCTCAGAGCCAGCTCGGGCCAATCCACTGCATGAAGCATATCATCACGTCATTGGCCCAAATACCACAGTATTAACTAATAACATTTAGGTGCAGGAAGGGAACACAAGGTACTAGAAGAGGGTTGGAATTTCAGAATAGAAGGAGATGGTTTAAAAGACAGAGGAAAAGCAAGCATATTGGTGTAGCTTCATTTATCTTTAAGATACAAGTTTTGGGGATTAGACATTGAAGTACTAGCATCTGAAAACCATTCTCCACATTCTACCAACACTTGTACCACCTAAACAAGGAACATGAAACTTCTAGAAGACTCCTAATCCTATACCCTTTAAAACGCGTCCACGTACCTTCCCATTTGATCCTTAGACCAGTCACTGCCTACAGTGCCACTACTCTCATCTTACATAAAGGGAGAAGTGCTCAGGGTGTTTAGGTGACTTATCCAAGGCCATCCAGCAGAGCACAGGGCTGCAGGGCCCATGGCCAGTGTTTCTCCCACCCTGTGGCAGTTTCCTCTGAAAGAGAGGGGCTCAGACAGCCAACATCCCACACTTACCCATTTTAACGAAGGTCTTTAAAGTTGCCCCTTTCCTGGTGCTATTTACACAGCTTGAGTAAAACACACTGGGGTCTCTGGGCTGCATAAGGGAAAGCAAGTTAGACCCTGAGAGAAAATCTTTGATCCTCTTAGCTGCATTTTCCACTCTCTCCACAAGTATAAATATTACCCCACAAACCACATTAGTGCATGGAGTTAGAGGCCTATTTATTTTACAGTTAAAGAAGAAAAGAGCCTTTCTAAAATCTTGCTTGGGGTCTCAGAGCTTCCTGCTATGCTGCTGTGCACCTGCAGTGTTGATATATAAATGTGTAGAGTTTGTTCCCCGAAGTTTCCAAGGGGCCCACATCAGTTTTATTTCCCTTATATGGGTCTAAGCATCACTGAGCAGATTAGAACCAATTCCTGGAACACCACATAATAGAGAGTTGTGGCTTAGTTGGCAAGGGACACTCTACTGTAAGTCTTGCTACTGAATATTTTAAAACAGAAATAGATCAAGGAACTGGAGAAAAATCTTCCTCTATCTTTGCCCTGACCACAGAGTCTTACTCATGGATCTGTGTCCAACAGACCCTTGTTGCCTGTATTTTGTGTTGTTCCGGGTGATGGTAGACTTCCAGGATTAGGACACAATGTATGTTCTCATCTGTGGCTCTCCTGAACCCCATAATTGAATTTTTTTTCAGATACAAGTAAAGTAAGGAAATCTCTAAGAATACCAACAGCCTCTTAGGGAGCCTCTAGCCCCCTCTTGGAGGCTCATAACAAGTGCCCTGCCCAGGCACCACGTGGGTAGCCCTGCATCTCTCTCTCTAAAGCCTGCAGTGATTTTCAGAAAGCTATCCTGATGCCTGAGAAGTTCTCTTAAAACAAAGCAGTAACTGATTCTCTATCCTTCCTTTTTTATCCTCTTGTATTTTGGTGTTTTCTTCCTGATGAGAGGTATATGAGCCATCCATCCTGGGCTTTATTTTGTAGAAGAAACTCGGGGATAGGAATGCTTGCTGGAAGGCAACAGGTGAAGAGGATTAAATACAATTCATCAATGCTGACATTCATGTCACTGTGGGGAATTCTTTTTTAAGTGTTACAAACACAAAATGGAGTTGTTTGAGAGGGTTGGGGGTAGTCAGTTAAGAGCCATGTAAACAGAAAGTGACTTTATTGAATTTTATTTTTAAAAGAACAGAACAAAATTTTGCATGTGTATTTTATAATTAAGAGGTTACAGTTACAACCCTCAGGACAATGCTGCAGTGTATTAGATCAGACTGTTAGTTAAGAGCAGACCTGGTACTGGCTCCAGAGGATAGACCGAAATGAAGTGAAGATCAGATCAGGGTCACACTATAGTCTTTCTTACCCCTGCTCCCTGTATGTCATTTTTATCTATTACTAGGGGCCCAATGCATGAATTCATGCACCTTGAAAGGAACTGTGGGTTGCAAGGCTTCGGTGGGCACAGGGGCGGGTCTCGGCCCATCCTTCACACCCCTGCCTGGCCCCTCCTGCTGCGCCCCTGGTTCCCTGTCTGCTAGCAGCCCCACTCCCACCGCCGCCACTCCCGTGCTGATGGTGTTGACCCCCCTCGCACTGCTGATGGTGCGGAGCTATTGGGGCCAGCGCCAGGTGCTGGTAGAGGGTGTGAGCAGTGGCTCTGGTGCCAGCTGTGGGTGTGAGTGGGGCCGGCACCGGCAGCAGGTGCGAGTGCTGGGTGGGACCGTGGCGCGTGGGTGCAAAGAATTTTCAGTAACCACCAGAGGCTCACCTGGATGATAGCAACCAGTGCCCTGCCTTGGTCTGGTGCCCCTGCTTACCTGCTCCACCATTCCACTGCAGCCAACGCCTGCCATGTTCCATGCTCTGCTGCCTGTTGCCAACACCCCCCATGTTCTGCATGTGCCCCCTGGTGGTCAGCGCATGTCATAGTGACTGGTTGTTTGGTTGTCCAGTTGTTTGGTTGTTTTGCTGTTTGGTCTATTTGCATATTAGGGATATATATATATATATATATATATATATAGCCAAAGTCCAAGTTCTGAATGTAAGCTGGTTTGTTTACACTGATACATTTTACTAAGGACTATTTCTTTTCTCTGGGAAGGTCATCTTTTTGCTCAAATTTGCACTTTTAGGAGGGAGGCCTGAGGAACAATGAAGCAGGAGCCAGCATTTTCTAGGACTAGTCAGATCAACAGATCAACTGAATCAACTTTTATAATCAAAGGAGAAGCAGACATCTCTTCTAGGACTTTCCTTCCTTGCATAGCCACAAGAGTTAACTTTCATAGAACAAAATGTGCAATCTTTTTACAACATGCAGTTTCTATTGGTATACTGTGAAGTGTTTTGAAATACAGTGTGTGTGTATGTGAGTATGTTGATTCTCTGAGTCCTATGGGAATGTTTTTGAAAAAAAAAAAAAAGATCCCAGAGTTAAGATAACCTGGGACAAAATAAACATTTAAAAAATATCCTCACAAGTTAGGAAGGAAAAGTGTAGTAGACAGATTTGTGCCATCCTTTGGAGAAGGAGGTTGGCTCCATGGTGGGGATATGGGTGGTCAGTAAGGAGGCTCTGGCTGTCAGCTGGTTTGGGATCTGCCTTAGCTACAGAGAGCTGCTTAGCCAGGTTGCTGCCCTTCCTGAGACAGCCTGTATTTAGTTATTGGGTGAGCTGGAGGGACAAATCCCGGCTGTGTCAGTCCATGAGTTAGCTCAGATTGGCAATACATGCCCTTGAACTTCCTGCCAGCTTCCCAGATACTTTGTTGTGTCTGCTTTGCAGTTCAACTGCTTTCTGATTCCGCACCCTTCCTTTCACAAGAGTTGACTCTTAATATACTGCATCCCACACACTTGTTTGAAGTCTGCTTCTGGAGAATGAAACCTGTGGCGGCTGGTGCCTGTCTCTGAGAGAGCTGGCAGGGAGACTGGGACTTGGAGGAGATGTTCTGTCATGGCTGGCACTGAGCTCCCCATCACTGGTAGAAGGTGAGGCATGATCAGCTCCAAGTACAGGTGGAAGCACAGTGGTGAAAACCTTTGTCAGTGGTAAGTCAGGATGATGTGCTGGTGAAAGGGAATGTGATGTTTATGAGTGTGATGTGTCAGGTATTCAAGCTCAATGGAGGAAATAGTAGCTCTTTGGACAGTAGGATTGGGTGGCTATGGCTAATTGCCATGGATACAACAGAAAGATAACTAATACCCGAGGACAAATAAAAGTCTAGCTTGGGTCTCATCTCCTTCAGGGAGAGGACTAAGAAATCCAAGGACCAAGCCCAGGATTTAGAAGGCAAAGTGGTTGAACTTCATAGAAAGATAAACACACAAACAAGGAGGGCATCCTATGCTGAGGTCAGGGCGGAGGTTAGGAAAACATGATACTAACACAATGGATGGAGGCTTCAGTGTGGACCCTTGAATATTTGTCTCCTTAGACTCCTTCCAACATTCTTTAGTGAGAACTGCCATTCTTCCACCCTCTATGCTGGAAGAGAGAGCAGAGGCCTCTTCTCTGAAAGGCAGCCTGTGCATCTCTCTGGATGGGGCCCACCTCCCCTCCTGGCCTATAAGTCAGGCTAAGATCACACTCTCCAGTGAGGGATAGCAGCCCAGTCCTGCTACCTCACCCTTCCACTGACAGGTGTTGATTCCAGACTTCTCATCAGGGTCTGCTCCTGAAGAAGAGTGCCTCCTATGGAGGGAACGGTAGCTTAACACAGTCAGAAAAGCATTCCTCACATCAGTGTGAGAAATTGGGAGTGCATCTAGGGAGAGCACATGGCTTACATTTTGTCAACACAACCCCGGGAGTACTATTTCTGGGCAAAACTGTCAAGCTGGCAGAATGTATATTTAGAGCACCTCCCATCACCCCATCTGCCTGTATTCCCACCTGACTTCCAAGTGTTCTCTTCACAAACATGTAAGATCCTCTTGCTCATCTGGATATCTCTTCCTGCCCCCGACCCCCTAGCCCCACCCCAGCCCTTCTATGATTCCCTGTGTGCCAGACTCTCTTGCTTTGGTTTTTTCCTATTTTAAAATTTATTTCTGAAATATAATACATGCAGGTATTAACCATGGGCAGCTCCTTAATGTATTTCTGCTATAAAGTGTTTACCCTTTAATAGCTATGGTTGCTCGTCACTCTTAAACATTTATCTACTATGTGCCAGGAAGAATGCAGAAGGTTTTGCTGTCTAACAGCTCCTTTGTTCATCCTACCTGCCTTCAGCCCTATCCTTTGTAAATGTATTTGCCATACTGACCCTCAAGCATCCTTTCTAAAGTGTAAGTTGGTCATGCTGTTTGCCTTTTGGGAATGCCTCTGTGACTCCCATGATCCTCAGATTGGAATCAGAGCAATGATAATCACAGCTATCTTTTACCAGGTATTTTGAATATGACTGGCACTGTACTTGACATTCTCTATGGCTCAGTAGTTTCTCACCACATCCTTATGACACGAGCGAATTTTTTCTTTCCATGTTATAGCCCTGATTCAGGGGCAAGCTCAGGATCCCAGATCCTGCCCTCCTAATCACTACCACACTGCCCGAATCCTTTCTGTGGCTTCTAGAGGCCCTATCTAACATGACCCAAGTTTACCTCTTCAGCCTCACTTAGCTTCTCACCTCTCCCTAGTCTGGCCTTACTGGTCTCTGCTTTGCTCCCAAACCTTTGTCCCTGCTGTTTCCTAGAACTCCTTCCAATGCATCCTATGCCTCTGCTACTCTCTCCTCACTTAGCCTCTTCAGCATCCAGTTAGACATCGCTTTCCACATTGTCTCACCTCATTCACCACACAAGTAGGGGAGGACAGCTGTCCATATGTCTACCTTTATTGTGACATCTGCTTGCCTGTCATCCCCACTGGCCTGTAGGCTTCTCGAGGAAGGGGATGCCTTGCTCACAAAGTAGATGCTGAGAAGAAGTACTTGTAAAAATGAATGAATAACCCCCAAGGGAATCTATGACATGGGAATTTCATGGTGAAGGTGGAGGCGTCGAGGTGCATGAATTTTAGGTGTCAAATTGATTGGGCTAAGTGATGCCCAGGTAGCTGGTAAAACTATTTCTGCGTGTGTCTGTGAGGGCAATTCTGGAAGAGATTAGCCTTTGAATCAGTGGACTGAGTAAAGATCACCCTCACCGGTGCCAGTGGGCATTGTTCCATATGCCGAAGGCCTGAATAGAACAAAAATGTGGAGGAAGGGCGGACTTGCTGTGTGCTTGAGCTGTACACCCATCCTCTCCTACTTTGGACATCAGAGCTTCTGGTTCTTTGGCCCAGAACTTAAACCATTATCTCCTTCCTCTCCTCCAGTTCTCCAGCTTTCAGACAGCAGATCATGGGATTTCTTGGCTTCCAAAATTATATATATTCTCTGCATCCAGCACTGTTTTCCTCCTTGACTATCCTCATGAGAAGGAAGCATACTATAGTGAAAAAAGAAGAAAAATGGGGCACTGAGTTCCAGCCATCTTGCCCAACAAATTCATCTGTGGACTCTGGCAATTGGGGCTAAATTTTGGATCTAAACCAGATCCAGAGTCTGTTATGCCATCTTGTGTGAGCCCATGTGTGCCACCCAAGAGGATTTGGACTGGCAATGTTCTAAGCCAGAAGAAGTCTGACAATTGCCTGTTGAAAGAAACTTGTTTGTAGCTCTCTAGATATTTGCAGTCTGACAAACTGTCTTCCTCAAAGAGTTTAAACACACATAACTAAACACTGAATACCCAGATGGCCCATCACAAATGAAAAGGTGGTAAATAAAAAAAGCCCAGTGTAATCAATGTTGCTGTCTTCTAAACTATATAGAGAAGAATCCCAATCAATATTTGGGATAGTTAGTTCTTTCAAAACTGAGGAATGTTGAGAATGAAAAGCAATTTCATACATAGAAAATGATTTGCGGAAACCTTTATTTTAATTCAAAATGTTCACAGTTTTGCAATTCATGAGATCTGCTCTGTAGCAAAAGAGGAAAATTATTGTATATAAAATTTAGCAGCGCTGGACAAAATTGAGTAAATGCTAGAAAAAAATTTTACAATGTTATTTGCCTACAGAACAATAAAGGAGAATAATAGCTAAAGAGCAGCAAGAAATAAGCAGACCCTATTTGGAGAAATTATTTTTACAAATGCATTTTTCTAATTATAAAAAATTGCCTCAATTAATTGTTTATAGAAATAAGGCATAACAATAATCTAAGAACAAAGCTTTCTGGGAAGTAGAGATATTCATTTTAAACCAACTTGGTTAAAAGACCTTTAACTTGCTATGTAGCTTGCTGACTAAATATTTACCACACTAAGAAATTAGGGGCTATTTTCCCCCCTGCCCCCCCGATCTCTTATTTTTATTTTACTGGGAGGCTTGCCTTCTGTAGGGAGTTGGAGATGAAGTTATAGAGGTGAAGAGAAGGTAGGCCGTTTATCACTGTTCAGTGGAAATCTCCCATTTGCTCCTCTAGGTCCACTCTTCACCCTGCTCTGTGTTCTGGGGGTGACCTTCCTTTGCCCTTTTCCTTCTGTTTGGGTCCAGCCAATGAGAAGTCCCAGCAGATGGGCAAAAGGAGGGGCCCAGTATTCACCTGGAAGCTCAGCTCCACATAGCCCTTCTGTCTGTAGGTAACTGGTAAGGTAGCCTTTCTTTCAGGCCTGGAATGCTAACTGCATCCTGTGGTTACTAGCTCTGGGGACTCTACTTTATTTTTTAAATTTTATTTTATTATTTATTTTTTTATTGTTTAAAATATTACATATATTAGTACATATATCTTCTTTTTTTCCCCACTGACCTTCCCCCAGTCTCCCCTACCCCCTGTCGCACGCCACCCCCCCCCCCCCCCGCCCAGTGTCTTGTCTTGTGTCCATTGGTGTGCTTATATGCATGCACACAAGTCCTTTGGTTGATCTATTTCCCTCCCTCCCCAACACTCCCCAGCCTTCCCGCTGTAATTTGACAGTCTGTTCAGTGCTTTACTGCTTCTGTCTCTATCTTTTTGTTCATCAGGTTATAATGTTCTTTATTTTCCATAAATGAGTGAGATCATGTGGTATTTTTCTTTCATTACTTGGCTTATTTGACTTAACATAATGCTCTCAAGGTCCATCCATGCTGCTGCAAATGGTAAGAATTCCTTCTTTTTTATAGCAGCGTAGTATTCCATTGTGTAGATGTACCATAGTTTTCTAATCCACTCATCTGCTGATGGCATTGAGGCTGTTTCCAAATCTTAGCTATGGTGAATTGTGCTGCTATGAACATAGGGGTGCATATATCCTTTCTGATTGGTGTTTCTATTTTCTTGGGATATATTCCTAGAAGTGGGATTACTGGGTCAAATGGGAGTTCCATTTTTAGTTTTTTGAGGAAACTCCATACTGTTCTTCACGGTGGCTGCACCAGTCCGCATTCACACCAGCAGTGCACCAGGGTCCCTTTTTCTCCACATCTTCACCAGCACTTCTCATTTGTTGATTTGTTGATGGTTGTCATTCTGACAGGTGTGAAATGGTACCACATTGTCATTTTGATTTGCATCTCTCAGATATTTAGTGACTTTGAGCATGTTTTCATATATCTCTTGACCTTCCTTCTGTCTTCTTTTGAAAAGATTCTATTTACATCCATTGCCCATTTTTTATTGGATGATTTATCTTCCTTTTTAAAGCTGTATAAGTTTCCTATAGATGTTGGAGATTAAACGTTTATCAGTGATAACATTTGCAATTATGTTCTCCCATACAGTGGGCTTTCTTGTTGTTTTGTTGATGGTTTCTTTTGCTGTACGGAAGCCTGTTATTTTGATGTAGTCCCATTTGTTTATTTTCTGTTTAGCTTCCATTGCCTTAGGAGCAGTATTGGTGAATAAATTGCTTTGGCATATGTCTAAGATTTCTCTGCCTGTGGATTTCTCTAGTATTTTTATGGTTCCCCATCTTATGTTTAAGTCCTGTATCCATTTTGAGTTTATTTTTGTGTATGGAGTAAGTTGGTGATCTAGTTTCATTTTTTTTGCATGTATCTGTCCAATTTCCCCAACACCATTTATTGAAGAGACTGTCTTAACTCCATTGTATGTTCATGCCTCCTTTGTCAAATATTAATTGAGCACAGTGGTTTGGGTCAATATCTGGATTCTGTATTCTATTCCATTGGTCTATATGTCTGTTCTTGTGCCAGTATCAGGCTGTTTTGAGAACAGTGGCTTTGTAGTACAGCTGGAAATCTGGTATTGAGATCTCACCTACTTTGTTCCTCTTTCTCAGGATTGCTGTGGCTATTCGGGATCATTTTTTATTCCAGATGAATTTTTGGAGAGTCCTTTCTAGGTCTGTGAAATTGCCATTGGTATTTTAATGGGGAGTGTATTGAATCTATAGATTGCTTTGGGTAGTATGGGCATTTTAATGATGTTGATTCTACCAATCCATGAACAGGGTATGTTCTTCCAACTGTTTACGTCTTCCTCTATCTCTTTTTTCAGTGTCCTGTAGTTTTCCGTGTATAGGTCTTTTACCTCCTTAGTTAAGTTTATTCCTAGGTATCTTAATGTTTTTGGTGCGATGGTAAATGGGATTGCTTTTGTAGGCTCTCTTTCTGTAAGTTCACTATTGGTGTATAGAAATGCCATAGATTTATTGGCATTAATTTTGTATCCTGCTACATTGCTGAATTCATTTATTAAGTCTATTAGTTTATTCATGTAGTCTTTCGGGTTTTTTATGTACAATATCATGTCATCTGCAAATAAGGACCGCTTTTCTTCTTCTTTTCCAATTTGGATGCCCTCTATTTCTTCTTCTTGTCTAATTGCAATGGCTAAAACTTCCAGTACTATGTTGAACAGGAATGGTGAGAGTGGGCATCCCTGTCTTGTTCCTGTTCTTAGGGGAAATGGTTTTAGTTTTTGCCCATTGAGTATGATGTTAGCTGTGGGTTTATCATATCTGGCTTTTATGATGTTGAGGTATGATCCTTCTATTCCCACCTTATAAAGAATTTTTATCAAGAAGGGGTGTTGGATTTTGTCAAATGCTTTTTCTGCATCAATTGATATGACTATGTGATTTTTATCTCTCAATTTGTTTATGTGATGTATCACGTTTATTGACTTGTGGATATTGTACCATCCTTGCATCCCTGTGATAAACCCTACTTGGTCATGCTGTATGATCTTTCTGATGTACTGCTGGATCTGATTTGCTAGAATTTTGTTGAAGATTGTGGCATCTATGTTCATGAGGGATATTGGCCTGTAATTCTCTTTCATTGTGTTGTCTTTATCTGGTTTTGGTATTAGGGTGATGCAGGCTTCATAGAATGAGCTTGGAAGTGTTCCTTCCTCTTGAATTTTTTTGAATAGTCTGAGGAGGATAGGTTTTAGTTCTTCCTTGAATGTTTGGTAAAATTCGGCTGTGATACCGTCTGGCCCTGGGCTTTTGTTTGTTGGAAGCATTTTGATGACAGCTTCAATTTCTTCCATAGTTATTGGCCTACTGAGATGTTTAGTTTCTTCCTGATTGAGTTTTGGAAGGTTATATTTTTCTAGGAATATGTCCATTTCCTCCAGGTTGTCCAGTTTGTTGGAATAGAGTTGTTCATAGTATTTTTTGACAATCCTTTGTATTTTGTTGGGGGTCTGTTGTTATTTCTCCTCTTTCATTTCTGATTTTGTTTATTTGGGTCCTCTCTCTTTGCTTCTTGGTGAGCCTGGCTAGAGGTTCATCAATCTTGTTTATCCTTTCAGAGAACTAGCTCTTGGTTTTGTTGATCTCTTGTATTTTTTTTTTTTTTTTGGTCTCAATGTCGTTTATCTCTGCTCTGATCTTTATTATTTCCTTCCTTCTGCTTACACTGGGCTTTTCTTGTTGCTTTCTTTCTAACTCTTTGAGTTGTAGGGTTAGGTAATTTATCACCATTGTTTCTTGTTTTTTTGCAGTAGGCTTGTAAAGCTATGAACTTCCCTCTGAAGACTGCTTTTGCTGTGTCCCATAGATTCTGGATTGTTGTGTTTTCATTGTCATTTGTTGCCATGATATTTTTTATTTCTTCTTTGATCTCTCTGGTAACTGTCATTGTTTAATAGCATGCTGTTTAGTTTCCATGTGTTTGATTTTTTTGGATTGTTTTTATTGTAGTTGATTTCCAGTTTTATGCCATTGTGATCTGAGAAGATGCTTGATATGATTTCTATCTTCTTGAATTTGAAGAGACTTTGCCTGTGACACAAAATATGGTCTATTTTTGAAAATGACCCATGTGCACTTGAGAAGAATATATATTCTGTGGCTTTGGGGGTGAAATGTTCTAAAGATGTCAATTAAGTCCACCTGGTCTAGTGAGTCATTTAGGATTGATGTTTCTTTACTGATTTTTTGTTTAGAGGATTTGTCCAATGGTGATAGTGGGGTATTAAAGTCTCCTACTATGATTGTATTGCTGTCAATATCTCCCTTGATATCCTCCAGGATTTTTTTTTTATGTATTTGGGTGCTCCTGTAATGGGTGCGTGTATGTTTACCAGAGTTATTTCTTCTTGTTGGATTGCTCCCTTTAGTATTATGAAGTGGCCTTCCTTATCTCTTCTTATGTCCTTCACTTTGAGATCTAAATGGTCAGATATAAGTATTGCTACCCCAGCTTTTTTTTTCCATTTCCACTCAAAAAACCTTTTCCATCCCTTTACCCTCAGTCTCTGTGCGTCTTTTTTTCTGAGGTGGGTTTCTTGTAGACAGCAGATATATGCATCATGTTTTCTTATCCAATCCATTACCCTATGTCTTTTGATTGGTGCATTTAATCCATTTGCATTTAAAGTTATTATTGATAGGTGCTTATTTGTCAATATTTTTATTCTTTACCCATGTGTTCTTTCTTTGTTTCCTATTTCTTTATTTTATAGCAGACCCGTTAACATTTCTTGCATTGCTCGTTTGGTGGTAATAAATTCCCTTAGTCCTTTTTGTCTGTGAAGCTCCTGATTCCACCTTCAATTTTGATTGATAGCCTTGCTGGGTACAGTATTCTTGGATTCAGACCCTTTCTTTGCATGACTTTGTATATTTCATTCCATTTCCTTCTGGCTTGATGAGTTTCTGTTGAGAAATCAGTCACTAGTCTGATGGGGGATCCTTTGTAGGTAACTTTCTGTCTCTCTCTAGATGCTTTTAAGATCCTTACATTGTCATTTGTGTTTGCCAATTTAATTATAATATGCCTTGGCATCAGTCTTTTAGGGTTCATTTTGCTTGGGACTCTGTGAGCTTCTTGAATTTGTGTGGGTTTTTTCTTCCCTATATCAGGGAACTTTTGTGTCATTATTTTTTCAAACAGGTTTTCTATTCCTTGCTCAGTTTCCTCTCCTTCTGGAACCCCTATTATGCAGATGTTGTTTTGTTTTGTGTTGTCCCAAAGTTCCCTTAGGCTCTCCTCCTGCTTTTTAATTTTTTTTTTCCTAGAAGCTGCTCTACCTGGGTATTTTTTCCTACCTTGTCTTCTAGCTCACTGATGTGGTCCTCTGCTTCTTCCAGTCTACTCTTGAGGCTTTCTATTGAGTTCTTTATAGCAGTGATGTCATTTTTCATTTCTTCTTGGTTCTTTTTCATTTCCTCTTGGTTCTTACTCATATTGTTGAATTTGTCTTCCATTCTTTTCAGCCTCCTTATGACCATTTCTCTGAATTCTTTCTCTGGCAGGTTGCTTGCCTCCATTTCATTTACTTCCTTTTTTGGTGATGTCTGCTTTTCTTTTATATGCGGGCTGTTTCTTTGTCTCCCCATGGTCTCTCTTCTATGGGTGTCTGGTTATGTAGTTCTCTCTCTCCTGCATTGATTTAAAGGCACAAAATACAACACAACCAGGTACAACACATAAGGCACTGAACAGAAATGTATTCATGATACTAATAACCCCAAATAAGGGTGACCACCAGAGAAAGGCAAATTAGAGGATAGGAGAGAAAGAACAAGAGAAAAAAGAAAGAAAGAAAGGAGTGCAAAAATGAAAGTTGGAAAAGGAAAAAAAAGAGAGAAAAGAAAGAGAATATGAAAGAAGAGGGGAACAAACTATATATATGGGGAGAAAACTCCAACAGAGCAGCCACTAATCCCAACAAATGCCATCAACAAGTAACTGGAGATGAATAGAAACTACAAACAACAACTAATATCAAGTGAGGCAAGGGAAAACAGAAGCAAAAACAAAACAAAACAAAACAAAAAAGAGAATAAGCAACAAGCAAAACAATCTCACAAACAAACATAAAAAATTGATATAATCAACAATCAAGCAAACAACAACAAAAGGAGAGAGAGAAAAACAATTTTTTTGGATAGTGAAGACAGAGAAGAGAAAGGTGTGTATGGACTTGGAGCAGGGGATTGGAAATTAGATATATAAGTAGGGTGAAATTTTAACAGGGGGTAAAAAGAAGGAATAGGGAAAATATAAAGCAGGAAAAGGGTAAGAGAAACAGGATAACAAAAGGGGAAAAGTTAGGAAGAGAGTGATGGCATAAAGGTAAAGTTGAGATTGAGTAAAATGATGCTAAAGGGAAGATAAAAATAGAATGTAGAACACTAATCCCAAAGTAAAATAAAGAGAATATAAAATTATCATTTTTTTTAAAAAAGGTAAAATAATAGTAGTTATAATACTGATTGAAAATAAAAAATGTAATAATTAAAAAGGCAAAATCAAGTGAGGAAAAAAGAAAAAAATGGGTTCCTTAATTAAAAGATGAAGAAAAAAAGTGTAGTAGTGAAGGTCATTCACTTCCTCTACTGTTCTGTTTGGCATGCCTGTTTCCTAGTCAGGACAATATTGCAGATCCCTGACTTCCACTGCTCCTCAGTGTTGTAAGCCAGTCCTGATTTTTTAAGCAGGCAGTGTGTCTTAATTTCTTGTATTCCTTTATTTGTATTTACACAATAGTCAATTTGTGATTCAACCCCTGGGTGGCAGTGTTTCTGGGTTGACCTCCAGTTCTTTAGGTCCTCTCTAGCCAGTGCTTATATCCTGCTTTCCCTGTGGCATTCAATACTGATTTGTGGGAGTGGGTTACGCCAGAGCTGGTTCCCTATTGGTTATTCCCTGCTCTGATCCCCAGGTTCCAGAAAAACAACTTTCCCCTGCATTCTCTTAGGGTGTCCCCAATTGGGTGATCCTATGTATAGGGCTTAGTAATCAGAAGCAAGGATTTAAAGAAAAAAGAAAAAACAAAAACAAACAAACAAAAAGAGCCAGCATAAGTATGTGAACTCCGGGGCTGTGTGCAAGTCTGTGCAGTCTTTTTTTCCCCTTGGGTCTAAGCAGCCGGCACACTTTTAAAATTTTTAGGCTGTCCTTTTGCATCAGATCAAAATGGGTTGCTTTTAAGAGTTCCTTTCTGTTAGAAGCTCTGGGGACCCCCTTCCACATTCATGGATCATGCCAGTCCCAACAGCCACGGATTTTTCTAGGGGCAGACTTCCCCTGGTCCTCCAGCTCCTGCAGTGCACGTGTTTCTCTCTCCTGCTGGGAGCAGAGACCTCACCTTATCCCAGGCAAAATCTGACCTTTCCATGGTGGAGTGTAGAGCTCCTCTGAATCCGCGTGTTTGCGCCAATTGGGGACCGGTGCTCTGGGGTTCACAGCTGTTTGGTGGGTGCCACAGTTGTAGATTTTCAGGCTTCCGATAACATCCACTTTCCCCTTCAAGATGGCGAGGTCTCTGCATCCGAGCCTGTAGCTCTGGAAGGGATCCCAGAAGCAGTGAGGGCTGCCTGGTCAGGGGAGCCCTGTCCAGCAGTTCCCCACCATCTCCTGTAGTATAGCTGTCCCTCAACTCACCAACAAACACTCCCCGTGTGACCCTCAGCTGTTCTTTCTATCTGCTCCAGGACAAGGCTCAGGAGATGTCTGTCTATTCTGCTCCCATTTTCGCCTCCTCCTGGGGACTCTAGCTGAAGCTTCATGACAACCCAGCCACACTTTTGTGAGAGTTCAACAAAGTATTTACATGTTTTCCCTAATTTGAATATTTCACTTATTACCTGTGAGATCTTGACTCATATCAGCCAGGGCAACACGTGTAGATTTTACCATAAATCCAATAGAAAGGCACTGGGAATTTTAATTTTTAAAAATTTAAATCAGGCTTATTGAAGTACAATTTATGCACAATGAAATTCACCCCATTTAGGTGGTGAATGTATATAGTTTTATGAGTTTTGACAAAGGCCTGTGGCCATATGACCCCTGCCAAATCAAGATGCAGAACATTCCCAGCCTTTTGAGGTTTTTACGTGGGGGATTACATGACCTTATTTACCCCCTTTTTAAAGCCTTACTCAAACTTGATGAAAGGTTATCGGAAGGCAAGAGTGGACACAGAGAGGCTCATTAGAAGACTCTGTAGTGGTTTGGGCACTGTGCTGGATAATTAGAGCAAAACAGTGAGTAATCCTCTGCTTTTAAAAAGACTACAGTCTAATGGGAGAAATTCAACAAGAAAATAAACATCATAATTCAGTGTGATAGCTTATGTAATATGCTGAAATATGGGGTACTGTTAGAGTTCCTGGGAAGAATACCCAGGGGATTAACAATGTGCAAATTGTGCCTTTCAGTGACCTCTCTGGTCTAACTGTTCCCTTTGGCTTGGGCTGGGGGTCCCTATAAGAGGTCTGGTTCCGTCAGCATCCATCCTTGTGGGCAGAGGGGAGCAGAGTTTTTTAATTCTCTGAGTCCCAATAGTTTAAGGTATGAATGGCACTGCTTTGAAATATAAAGCAGGAACAAAAAAAGACTAATATGTCAACACCAAATGACATGTATCAACACCTCCTGAGATTTTCCACATCACAGTCCACATTGCACACTGGGTTGAAGACCAGGGACTGCTCACTGCTGGGAGTGGACTGACCCGCCATCTTGAGGGCTGAGGGAGGTCAAGATTTTGGCTCACCTGTAAGCTGTTAATTGAGAAGTGCTAACATATCCTCCCTCCTAGGTGGAAAGGTTTATAGGAGAGCGAAAAGAACCATAGACTTTGGAGTCATAAAATCTGGTTTAAGTCATAACACTCCTTGGGTCATCTCTGCTAATGCACGACCTCTCTGAACCTCAGTCACCTTCCCTAGAAAATAAGCATATCTTCCTGTCTTAGAGACTACTGAGCATTTTCTCAAGCATCAAGTATTATATTGTAAAAAGCCTAGCAACAGGGACATAAAACATCCTCAGGATTAATCTGCTTGATAATGTGTACCTGAAAACATGCTAGTTGTTGTTGACCTTGACCCTGGAAGAACAGCTCAGGGGAAGGCAGTGGAGAAGTAAAGGGAAGACCTTGATGCCTCTTTGCTGTCACTACCCATCTCAATCACCTCCATTCACTTCTATCAACAACACCAGCTCCAATCACCTCCTCTATGAAGCCCTGGAGAGCAGAGACTAGAAAAAAAAAGTAAGAACATGTATCTGAAGTACCATCTGGGCTGATTTTAGGTCAATAAATAACAGACTTAGAGAGGGTTGAATGTCATTCTTTTATTACCAATTCAACTCTTGTTTATATTTGCCTAAGTTTTGAAATCATCTTTCACCCACATTTGTAGAATTGTCTGAAATTGTTTGTTTAAAGTAAACAATGACTTATTAAAGGGTTCCATGTCGATAGGCAAATAGATATCTGTCTGGATATTCAAGAGAAGATTATTTTCCCCAAATACTGTCCATGGTAAATCCAGGCAGGAAGAAGAGGATGACTTATTGACATCTGAATCACTAAGGTGACGGTAATGGTAATAAATACAACAACAAATATAATAAATAATGAAAATGCTAAGAGATGAAATTGATCAAGAATAGCAAAAATGGTATGTGGGGTCCAAGCAATTTAAAAGCATGAAATCTAGGGGATCATGATCATAAAGTTAATAAAATGGCCAAAGTGAGCCTGCTGTGGAGTTTGGGGAAAAATAACTAAGGTTATCTAAATTTTCCAGGTTTCATTGTATATACTATATCCCAGGCCTTGTGTCAAGCAGTTTATATGAATTATCTTGCTTGATTCTGAAAAAACCCTCTGTGATGTAGATAGGTACTCCTGATCTCATCAGATATCAATGAGAAAGCTAAGGCTCAAAGATTACTATGCTTTCAGCCAAGCTTTGGTTGGGGAAGGGCATTGATGGAATATTAGAAGACTTGAACCTTTGGGAGGCAACTTTGCCAAGCCTTGAGCCTTCTTCTGGAATGATAACCAATACAATTGGAAATTTATTGCTTTAAGATCTTTTGTGATGTTTCCCTGATATTATTTTCAGAAGTCTCTGAAATGGAAAGAACCTGACATCGATTAAATTTATTCCAAGGTCAACTTTAGATTTTCAGATTTTGCCATGCATCATAATTGCCAGGAGAGCCCGTTAGACCACAGTGGTCCCTCCCCCATACCTGGCCTTAAATCAGAATTTCAGGGTCTGTGGCTGGGAGAACTGCATTTATACAACATCTCCAAGAAATTCTGATGCATCTCTGTTTGGTAACTACTATAGTAGGCCAAGAAATAATGTCTTATTCTATTTTTTCATCGTAAGTTAGGCAACTTTCTTAGAGTCAAGAATCTGGTGTATATAGAGGAATAAATAGAATTGGTCTAGCAAAATCTAAAGACTGCATGTTTGTTGCTGTCTTTATTTAATTTTTAAAAATCAGCTTAACAAAATATTCACTAATTACTGGGTACAATTTGATGAGTTTTGGCAAATATATATAATTGTGTAACCACCAGCACGATAATGATATTTCCATCATTCCCCAAAGTTATTTTGTGTCTCTTTGCAGTTAATCCCTTCCTTGGCCACTGGCACCACTGATTGACTTTCTGTCAATACAATTTTTCCTCTTCTAAAGTTTTGTATAAATAAATTATGCTGTATATAGTTTTAAACTCTGGTTTCAGTAATTTAGCATAGTGATTTGAGATTCTTCCAGGTTGTTCTATGTATAACTAGTTCTTTCCTTTTTGGAGTTTGGGAAAAAATAACTAAGGTTATCTAAATTTTTCAGGTTTCATTGTATTTACTATGTCCCAGGCCTTGTGTCAAGCAGTTTATATGAATTATCTTGCTTGATTCTGACAAAAAACCTCTATGATGTAGATAGGTACTCGTGATCCCATCAGATATCAATGAGAAAGGTATGCCACAGTTTATCTGTTTACCTGTCAGTGAACTTTTGGGTTGTTTCCAATTTCTGGCTGGTCTGAACATATTTGTGTGAACTTATTTTTTATTTCTCTTAAATAACTATTTAGGAGTAGGATTGTTGGGTGAAATGATGCCTATTTAACTTCATAAGAAACTTTCAAACTATTTTCCAAAGTGGCTGTAATATTTTGCACTCCCACTAGCGTAGACTGAGAGTGCCAGCTGCACCACATCCTTACCAGCACTTGGTTTTTTAGTCTTTTTGATTTTGCCATTCTGCTTGTGTATAGTGGTATCTCATTATGATTTTAACTTACATTTTCCTAATGACTAATGATATTTGGCATATTTTAGGTGCTTATTTGGCATTTTAATAGCTTTATTGAGGTATAATGGATAAAAACTGTACATTTAATGTATAGACTTTGATGAATTTGAATGTATGCAAATACCTGTGATACCATTATCCCAATCAAAGTAATACATGTATCCTACACCTTCCAGACTTTCCTCATGTCCTTTTGTTTTAGTGTTTGTAATAAGAATGCTTGACATGAGATCTACCCTTTCAAATGTTTTTCTTTTTATTTATTTATTTTTTCTTTATTGATTAAGGTATTACATATGTGTCCTTATCCCCCCAGTCTCCCCATAGCCCCCCTTCATTCATGCCCTCACCCTCACCCCCTATTGTCTGTGTCCATTGGTTATGCTTATATGCACCCTTTCAAATTTTGAAGTGCATAATATGGTATTGTTAACTATAGGCACTATGTTGTACTATAGGCCACTAGAATTTATTCATTTAGTACAATGGAAACTATTTGCTACTCATGTGGAGTGTCTATACAAACCTTTTATCTATTTAAAAATTGGATTATTTATCTTCTTACTATTTTGTTTTAAGAGTACTTTAAATATTCTCTGCCAGGCATGCAAACTTTTTCCAAAAGGGCTGGATTGTAAATATTTTATGCTTGTGGGCCATTAGGTCTGAATTGTAATTAGCTAACTCTGACATTTTAGCTTTAAAGAAGCCATAGATAGATAGTAAAACCTGACTTACAAAAATAGGTGGCTATAATTTGCTGACTTGTGTTCTAGATAAAATCATTTAGGGGAATCTTGTTGGCAAATATTTTAATCCAGTATGTAGTCTTCCTTTCATTTTGTTAACAGTCTCTTTTGAAGAATAAAAGTTTTTAATTTTTATGAAGTCAAGTTTATCAATGTTTTCTTTGATGGATTGTGCTTCTGTGTCTTATCTAAAAAAATATTTGTGCAGTTCAGCCACCTGCCTGCCGGGACAGGTTTGCTGCCTTGCTCCTGCTGTGACCCATGGGATCCATGATCAGCTGAAAAAAATGGTTGACCTTGTCCAGCTAATGGAAAATGAAGTATTCACGGCATTTGCCTCCTATGTGATGATTGTTCTTTCAAAAATGATGTTTGTGAGTACTGCAACTGCATTCTATAGAGTAACAAAAAAGGTTTTTGCCAACCTGGAAGACTGTGCAAGCTTTGGCAAAGGAGAAAATGCCAAGAAGTACCTTCGGGTTGATGACAGAGTAGAACGTGTACGAAGGGCCCACCTGAATGACCTTGAAAATATTGTGTCATTTCTTGGGATTGGCCTTCTCTATTCCTTAAGTGGTCCAGATCTCTCTACAGCTACCCTGCACTTCAGATTCTTTGTTGGAACATGGATCTACCACACAATTTCATATTTGTTACCTCTTCTCCAGCCAAATTGTGCTTTGCTTTTTTTTTGTTGGATATGGAGTTACTTTGTCAATGGCTTACAGATTGCTGAAGACTAAATTATAGCTGTAAGGAGAATCATACAACTCATCACCCTATTATTTTCTAATAATTCTGTATTTCCAATTTATAATGAAAACTTTTTAAGATTTTACATGGGAGAGAGCAGAGAAATTAAGATGGGGGAAACCTAGACTGAACCTTAACATCACCAATGTCCTTTACTCTTGTGTTATATTTGCACTAGAAGTTTAACATAATTGTTAAACCTATTATCCTATCTAATAAAAGGGTAATATGTAAATGAACCGTCACTCCACAACAAATATGGCGGCACCCATAGCAACAAAGATGGCAGTGAGGGCCAGAGCCATGGAGCCAGTGGAGCGGGCAGGAGGCTTGGCTTTCTTTGATGCCAGGCGATGAAGGAAGCCAAGCCTCCTACATGCCCAGGCCTGCTGCTGAGGGAGACATGCAGCGAGTGCAGTGGGGAGACATGTGGGGAATGAGTGAGGTTCCTTGTCTGGGGTTTCTAAATCTGCCATTGGTTCCTTTCACCGCTGATTCCCCTTCTTGCAGGTATCCTCCACGACGAAACTGTTCCATGCAAATATGTCATGTCCTTATGGGTGAATCCTAAACCTAATGAGTGTCAAATCTGGGCAACCTAACTCCCATTAGAAAAAGGACCTGGGAAGAGGGATTTAGGAATCAGGAAGCCATTGTGACTTGCTCGGTCTCCAGAACTGCTGTCAAATGCAGGCAGTCTGAGACCCTCCCAAACACCACCTGAGCTAAACCTGAAAACCAAGATATTTTCAAGGCCCAAAGTTGATGAGGATTAAGGGGGCAGGGGAGCAAAGCAAGCAGAACAGCCAACTCAACCAAAGATGCAGGAGCCTAAGATAAGGCAGAAAAATGTCCTGGCCACCGATGCTCTCCTGCAGACATGGTGCCCACACCCAGCTTGGGGGAAGAGGGTGTGTACATGCAGAATTTAAAGCCACCAGCAAGAGGGAAAGTCAAAGGATGCCTAAGGATTTTTTGTACATGTCCCAGAGTCAAGAAGCAGAGTCAGAATCAAGAAGCAAAGTCTTATCTCAGTGCCAGGGTGTTTAAAAGTATCCAAAAGTAGCAGTTCCATCGCTGAGTCCACTGCCATGTTTGCCGAGACTGGGAGGCATGCAGAGGACTTCCAGGGCAGCCCTATAACCTCATGGCCAACAGCGACTCAGGAGGAGAGGGAGAGACTACAGCACTTTTGGTGTCCAAAGAGCTAGCGCCACAAACCTTGGCCTATCTGGAAGCTCGGTGCTGCTGGAAGTTGCTGGCCCCACCTTCTCCAGCATGGTAGAGAAAGGCTGAGAGAGGACAGGCGGACACAGCGGCTCCAGTGGTCCAAATCCTGTCGTTGTCTCTGTTACCTAGCCTCTGTGCCCTCCAGTACAGCCTCAGTACCAGTGCAGAGGAGGCTTTGGAGTGGGTAGTGGTGAGGAGAATGCTTCTGACTTTGAATACCCAGTGAAACCGCTGTCAAGAGCCTTTCTATGGCTGGCAGGAAAACGCAGCAATGAGAGAAGAATAATGTCTCAAAACGAAGAGGTTGGTTGTTGTGTTTTTTTTTCTTTTCTCATCAGAAAAATGTGAATATTAGCTAAACCACAGACTTTGTGAGAATTAATTGAAATAAAATTCCAGAAATTGTATAACAGCCAGGCTGAATTGGATAGGTTGGTTGAGCATGAGTGTGGTCCTGTGCACAGAAAGGTTGCAGGTTCGATTCCAGGTCAGGGAACATACCTGGGTTTCAACTTGGAACCCTGGTCAGGGCTCCTAAGGAAGACAATTGAAGGGATGTTTCTTACATTGATGTTTCTCTCTCTCTATCCCTCTCTCTTCCACTCTCTCTAAAAACAATGGGAAAATGAATTAATGCTATATCTACAAATGTGGATAATCTAAAGAGAAAAAAAAAAAGAAGTGGGGCAGGCCCCAACCAGTTTGGCTCAGTGGATAGAGCATTGGCCTGCTGACTGAAGGGTCCCAGGTTTGATTCCAGTCAAGAGCATGTACCTTGATTGTGAGCACATCCCCAGTTGGGGGTGTGCAGGAGGCAGTTGATTGATGTTTCTCTCTCATCGATGTTTCTAACTCTCTATTCCTCTCCCTTCCTTTCCATGAAAAAAATCAATCCTATCTAATAAAAGAGTAATATGCAAATTAACCATCACTCCGCTACACCCACAAGCCATGCCCACCAGCCAATCAGGAGCGAGTATGCAAATTAACCCCAACCAAGATGGCTGTGGCCACAGAGTGAGCACGAGGTTTGGGTTTCTCCGGCAATGGAGGAAGCCAAGCTTTCCGCACACCCTGGCTGGCCCAGGCCTCCACTCAAAGCTACAAAGTTTCAATTATAGAAGATAAATAAATCCCAGATACCAGGGCCTCTGCTTGGGTCACAAACCACCACAGGCCCCTTGCCCAGACTGCCCCATGCCCCAAGGGAAACCCCACCCTGATCCAAGATACCCTTCAGGGCAAACCAGCCGGCCCCATCTGTGCACCAGGCCTCTATCCTATCTAATAAAAATGTTAATGTGCAAATTGACCATCACTCCAACACAAGATGGTTGCCCCCATGTGGTCAAAGATGGCTGCCCCCATGTGGACACAAGATGGCTGCCACAAGATGGCTAGTATGGGAGGGCAGTTGGGAGGGACCAGGCCTACAAGGGAGGGCAGTTAGGGGTGATCAGGCCTGCAGGGGATGGCAGTTAAGGGCAAACAGGCTGGCACGGGAGCAGTTAGGCATCAATCAGGCTGGTAAGGGCGTGGTTAGGGGTGATCAGGCTGGCAGGCAGAAGCGGTTAGGGGCAATCAGGCAGAGGCAGGCGAGCAGTTGGGAACCAGCAGTCCTGGATTGTGAGAGGGATATCCAACTGTCCATTTAGGCTCGGTAGGATCGGGCTTAAATGGGCAGTCAGACATCCCTCGAGAGGTCCCAGATTGGAGAGGGTGCAGGCTAGCCTGAGGGACACCCCTGCTCTGTGCATGTGTTTCATGCACTGGGCCTCTAGTAAGATATATTTAGAAAAAAAATGAAAACAGGGTAAAAGGTTGAATATGTACTGTATAATTTAAAGCATGTAAAATAATATAACTTTTTAAAATATATTTTGTTGGGATCGGACCTAAACTGGCAGTTGGACATCCCCTGAGGGGTCCCAGATTGGAGAGGGTTTAGATTAGGCTGAGGGACACCCCCCCACCCCATGTGCATGAATTTTGTGTACTGGGCCTCTAGTCTTATTCTAAAATTACTTGGTTATACATTTTGATTATAATTTGTAACATTTGTTCACCACTTCATGTTTTAAACCTATAAAAAGAGTGAGTGCATGTATGAGAAACCTATTTCAATATTGCTAAAATGGATGTATGAAATAAAGAATTTAAAGAATAAAAAAATAAAAAAAATAAAAAAATATTTGCTAACCTAAGCCATAAAGATTCACTTTTGTTTTTTTCCTTATGGTTTCTTCTAGAAGTTTTATAGTTTAGGGTTATGATTAATTTGCTCATATTAGGCCTATGATCTATTGGTCATATTGTTTTTTTATTAATATTTTGCATATATATTGTAAAGATATTAATATAAAGCAATGTTATTTTAAGACACTATTAATTTTTGTGTGTGTTTTAAGGTAACAGCCAAGGTTCTTATTTGCATATGAATATCCCATTGTTTCAACACCATTTATTGAAAAGACTGAAAATTCCACATTGAATTGCTTTGACATATGTTGTCAGTTTGGCTCAAATACACTCATAAAAGTTCAGAGAAAAATGTTTTCCATTCCTAGTTTACTGAGGATTTTAAAAAAAATCACAAATGGATGGTGAATGTTTTCAAATGCTTTATTAGGTATTTTTTTAATAGATACTTTTCTGGCTCTTCTTTTTTAGTCTGCTAATATGGCATTTAAAAAAAACACACAACACACCAATATTGCATTCCTGGGGTGAATCAGGATGATTGAATAGAGGTTCATTAATTTTTAAAATTGATCTTAAGAAAGAACTGGATTCATTGAATTTTCCATTGTTTTTTTTTTCCAGTTTTCTACTTTATAATTTTCTGTTCATATTTTTAATAGTTTGATGTAGTCCTATTGATTTTATTTTTTCTCATGCCCGAGGAGATATATCAGAAAAAGTATTAGTGTTTGGAAAATTGAACAGATACAAGCAAAAAAAAAAAAAATGAAACTTGAACATCAACTTACACCATACACAAAAATTAACTCAAATGGATTTAAGGACTTAAATGCAAGATGGGAAACCATAAAAACCTTAGAGCAAACCACAGGTAGCAAAATATCAGACATTTGTTGTAGCAATATCTTTACTGATATAGCTCCTAGGGCAATGAAAATTAAGGAGAAAATAAACAAATGGGACTACATCAAAATAAAAAACAGCAAAAGAAACCATCAACAAAACAACAAGAAAGCCCACTGCATGGGAGAACATATTTGCCAATGTTATCAGCAATAAGGGTTTAATCTCCAAAATTTACAGGGAACTCATACAATTTAATAAGAGAAAGATAAACAACCAATCAAAAAATGGGCAAAGGACCCAAATAGACACTTTTCAAAAGTGGGCATAAGGAAGGCCAAGAGACATATGAAAACATGCTCAAAGTCACTAATCATCTGAGATGCAAATCAAAACAACAAGGAGGTACCACTTCATACATGTCAGAATAGCTATCATCAACAAATCAACAAATGACTAATGTTGGCAAGTATGTGGAGAAAAAGGAACCCTTCTACACTGCTGGTAGGAATGCAGGCTGGTGCAGCCACTGTGGAGAACAGTATAGAGTTTCCTCGAAAAATTAAAAATGGGACTCCTGAAAGATGGCGGCTGGCAGGAAAGAGGTGAGGGAGAGGAAGTGAGTGAGTGAGGGTATGAAAGGAGGGTTTATGAATGTGTGTGGTGTGTGTATAAGTGAGTAAGGGACAGTTAAATCTCGGAGGAACAGCAGGGGCTGGCAGACCAGGCTCTCTTGGACAAGCAGAGACTACTATCACTGTGGGCACTCCCTGGACTGCAGGACTTGGACATGGAGCCCATGCCATCTTGAAGGGGAGAATGGCCTTTTTAAGGAACTTATCAGTACCACCACCCCGGCAGGACTTTGACACTGCCTGCGACCCAGCAGCCACTCCAGCCAAAATCTTGCTACCCCAGCTGCAGACCCACAGACCCTGGGACCTCCACCTCCAAAGGTGCACTGTTCCTGCAGCAGTAAGTGCATCTTTCCCCTCCCCTGCGGCAGAACTCCAGACACCACTTTCTTTTGCGTGTTTCCAGCTGAACAGGCATCCAGAGCACACCACTCCATAGGCAGTGCCTGGGAGCCACTGGGAGCCCCCGCTGGTGTGATTCTGTACAGACAAGGGTGCGCTGCCCCACAGTAGAAATTCTGTATTTCCTCTGCCTGAATAACTGCCTGCAGACACCCCAGCTGGGTAACTTCAGCACCAGGGCCCCTCAAAATGCGTCAGAGCTCTGTGCTGGCAAACTCACCTCTACAGACATGCACATTTCCAAAGGGCAGGCACCCTGAGCCCATATATACACGGGGTCCTCTGGGGAGCTGCTTTGAGCCCCTGCTGGGTGTGCTTCTGTACAGACAAGGACGCACTGCCCTGCAGTAGAAACGCTGAGCTCCTTCATCCTAATAACTGTCCACATACACCCCAGCTGCTTAACTTCAGTGCCAGGGCTCCTCAAAGTGCTTCAGAACTCTGTGCAGTTAAATGCACAGCCAGTCCATGCATGCACTTCCAACGGGCAGGCACCCTGAGCCCATCTATCCACAGGGTGCTTGTGGGAGCTGCTGTGAGTCCTTGCTGGGTGTGATCTTGGAAAAACAGGGATGCAATCCCCCTGGCAGTAGAAATTCTGAATTCACTCATCCTGGATACCTGCACATGGATGCCTCAATTACACGGCTTCAGTGCCAGGGCCCGTCAGAGTACTTCAGCACCTCTCGCTGGCAAATGCACTGCGGGTACCCCTGTGATCCTCCACTGGGAGTGTGCACATATCCACCACAGGTGCAGCAGCAAAAGCTGAGTCTGCCCACCCCACAACTACAGAACTCTGGACACCACAGTCACGCCTTTCCAGAACACAGGCCTCCTGAGATCCATCACCGCAACAGATGGTCCCTGGGTGCCACTGTGAGTCCCTGCTGGACACGTGCGATTTCAATCAAGGGCATAAGACAGCAAAAATTGGGACACCCCCCTCCATGGTTGCTGACTTCTAGACACCACAGTTATACCTTTCCAGCTCACAGGCCTACAGCAAGAGAACCCAAATAGCTCAAGTAGGGAGCTACACTAGATTACCAAGCCCAGGAGACCTGAGAGATCAGACCAGTAGCACCATCCCCAAAAGAACCTGAGTATCAAACCAATCGAGACCTACAATTAACACGTTAGAGCAAAACATGGGAAGACAAAAAAGCAATCCCCAAAGGAAAGAAAAAGAGGAATCACCAGAAAGGGAGTTAAATGAAAATGAGGCTAGTAGTATATCAGAGAAAGAATTCAAAGTAATGGTTATAAGGATGTTTTAATGGCTAGATGACAAATACACACAACTCAATGACAAATACGTACAACTCAATGAGAACTATAAGGAGCTGAATGAGAATGTCACCAACATGAAAAGGAACTAAGAAGAGACATAGAATGACATAGCTGCAATAAAGAACACAATGGAAGGCTTAAACAGTAGACTAGAAGAAGCTGAGGACCACATCAGCGAATTAGAAGACAAGCTAGGAAAAAACCCACAAACACAGCATCAACTGCAAAGAAGACTTAAAAAGCAAGAGGAAAGCCTAAGGTAGCTTTGGGACAATACAAAACGAAACAACATCCGCATAATAGGTGTGCCAGAAGGAGAGGAAGAGAAGCAAGGAATAAAAAACCTATTTTAAGAAATAATTACAGAAAACGTCCCTGATACTGGCAAGAAAAAAAACTATGCAAGTCCAAGAAGTACATAGAGTCCCAAACAAGATGAACTCCAAAAGGCCAACACCAAGACCCATCATAATTAAATTGGCAAACACCAAGGACAAAGTAAGAATCTTAAAGGCCAGAGAGAGACAGAAAGTTACCTACAAGGGATCATCTATTAGAATATCAACTGATTTCACAACAGAAACACACCAGGTCAGAAGGGAATGGAATGAAATATACAAAGTGATGCAAAGTAAGGGACTGAATCCAAGAATACTATACCCTGCAAGGCTATCATTCAAAATTGAAGGTGGAATCAGGAGATTCACAGACAAAAAAGGAATAAGGGACTTCATTACCACCAAACCAGCAATGCAAGAAATGCTGAAGGGTCTGCTGTAAAAAGAAGAAATAGGAAGTGAAGAAGAAACACACGGGTAAAGAATAAAAATGGCGATAAACAAGTACCTATCAATAATAACTTTAAATGTAAATGGATTAAATGTCCCAATCAAAAGACATAGGGTAACTAGTCTTAACTGAGTGGATAAGAAAACATGACCCCCCCCCCCAAAAAAAAAAAAAAAAAAAGAAAACATGACCCATATGTCTTCTGTATACAGGAAATCCAACTCAGAAGAAAAAAAAAGACGCACATAGACTGATGGTGAAGGGATGGAAAAAGGTTTTTCAGGCGAATGGAAATGAAAAGAAAGCTGGGTAGTAATACTTATATCTGACAAATTAGATCTCAAACTGAAGGACATAAAAAGAGATAAGGAAGGCCACTTCATAATACTAAAGAAAGCAATCCAAGAAGAAGAAATAACTCTGGCAAACATATATGCACCCATTACAGGAGCACCCAAATACATAAAAAAACTCCTAGAGGACATCAAGGGAGAGATTGACAGCAATACAATCATAGTAGGAGAATTTAATACCCCACTATCATCATTGGACAAATCCTCTAAACAAAAAATCAGCAAAGAGACATCACTCCTAAAAGACTCACTAGACCAGATGGCATTAATTGACATCTTCAGAACATTTCACCCCAAAGCCACAGAATATACATTCTTCTCAAGTGCAAATGGGTCATTTTCAAAGAAAGACCACATATTGGGTCACAGGCAAAGTCTCTTCAAATTCAAGAAGATAGAAATCATATCAAGCATCTTCTCAGATCACAATGGCATAAAACTGGAAATCAACTACAATAAAAACAATCCAAAAAATCAGACACATGGAGACTAAACAGCATACTATTAAACAATGACTGGGTTACCAGAGAGATCAAGGAAGAAATAAAAAACATCATGGTAACAAATGACAATGAAAACACAACAATCCAAAACCTATGGGACACAGCAAAAGCAGTTTTCAGAGGAAAGTTCATAGCTCTACAAGCCTACTGCAAAAAAAAAAAAAAAAAAAAGAAACAATGGTAATAAATTATCTACCCTACAACTCAAAGAGTTAGAAAGAGAGCAACAAGAAAAGCCCAGTGTAAGCAGAAGGAAGGAAATAATAAAGATCAGAGAGAGATAAACGACATTGAGACCAAAAAAATAAATAAATAAAAACAAAAAAAACCCAAAAGATCAACAAAACCAAGAGCTAGTTCTTTGAAAGGATAAACAAGATTGATGAACCTCTAGCCAGGCTCACCAAGAAGCAAAGAGAGAGGACCCAAATAAACAAAATCAGAAATGAAAGAGGAGAAATAACAACAGACCCCCACCGAAATACAAAGGATTGTCAAAAAATAATATGAACAACTCTATTCCAACAAACTTGACAGCCTAGAGGAAATGGACATATTCCTAGAAAAATATAACCTTCCAAAACTCAATCAGGAAGAAACTAAACATCTCAATAGGCCAATAACTATGGAAGAAATTGAAGCAGTCATCAAAAAGCTTCCAACAAACAAAAGCCCGGGGCCAGATGGCTTCACAGGGGAGTTTTAACAAACATTCAAGGAAGAACTAAAACCTATCCTCCTCAGACTATTCCAAAAAATTCAAGAGGAAGGAACACTTCCAAGCTCATTCTACAAAGCCAGCATCACCCTAATACCAAAACCAGATAAAGACAACACAATGAAAGAGAATTACAGGCCAAAATCCCCCATGAACATAGATGCCACAATCCTCAACAGAATTCTAGCAAATTGGATTCAGCAGTACATCAGAAAGATCATACACCATGACCAAGTAGGATTTATCACAGGGATGCAAGGATGGTACAATATCCACAAGTCAATAAACGTGATACATCACATAAACAAATTGAGAGATAAAAACCACATAGACATATCAATTGATGCAGAAAAAGCATTTGACAAAATCCAACACCCATTTTTGGTAAAAACTCTCAGCAAGGTGGGAATAGAAGGATCATACCTCAACATCATAAAAGCCATATATGATAAACCAACAGCCAACATCACACTCAATGGGCAAAAACTAAAACCATTTCTCCTAAGAACAGGAACAAGACTGGGATGCCCACTGTCACTACTCCTGTTCAACATAGTACTGGAAGTTTTAGCCATTGCAATTAGACAAGAAGAAGAGATAAAAGGCATCCAAATTGTAAAAGAAGAAGTAAAGCTGTCCTTATTTGCAGATGATATGATATTGTACATATAAAACCGGAAAGACTCCATCAAAAAACTAATAGACTTAATAAATGAATTCGGCAATGTAGCAGTATACAAAATTAACGCCAATAAATCTATGGCATTTATATACACCAATAGTGAACTTACAGAGAGACTAAAAAAGCAATCCCATTTACTATCACACTAAAAAAATTGAGATACCTAGGAATAAACTTAACTAAGGAGGTAAAAGACCTATATGCGGAAAACTACAGGACACTGAAAAAAGAGATAGAGGAAGACATAAACAGATGGAAGAATATACTGTGTTCATGGATTGGGAGAATCAACATCATTAAAATGTCCATACTACCCAAAGCAATCTATTGACACTCCCCATTAAAATACCAATGGCATATTTTACAGACCTAGAAAGAACTCTCTAAAAATTAATCTGGAATAAAAAAAGATCCCGAATAGCCACAGCAATCCTGAGAAAGAAGAAAAAAGTAGGTGGGATCTCAATACCAGATTTCAAGCTATATTACAAAGCCACTTGGTCTATATGTCTGTTCTTGTGCCAGTACCAGGCTGTTTTTGAGATGTACCATAGTTTTCTTAAAACAGCCTGGTACTGGCACAAGAACAGACATATAGACCAATGGAATAGAATAGAGAACATAGATATAGACCCAAACCACTATGCTCAATTAATATTTGTCAAAAGAGGCATGAACATACAATGGAGTCAAGACAGTCTCTTCAATAAATGGTGTTGGGAAAATTGGACAGATACATACAAAAAAAATGAAAGGAGACCACCAACTTACACCATACACAAAAATAAACTCAAAATGGATAAAGGACTTAAACATAAGGTGGGAAACCATAAAAGTACTAGAGGAATCCACAGGCAGAGAAATCTCAGACATATGCTGAAGCAATTTCTTCACCAATACAGCTCCTAGGGCAATGGAAACAAAACAGAAAATAAACAAATGGGACTACATGAAAATAACAGGCCTCTGTACAGCAAAGGAACCATCAACAAAACAACAAGAAAGCCCACTGTATGAGAGAACATAATTGCAAATGTTATCACTGATAAAGGTTTAATCTCCAACATCTACAGGGAATTTATACAACTTAAAAAAGGAAGATAAATGATCCAATAAAAAAATGGGCAACGGATATAAATAGAATCTTTCCGAAAGAAGAGAGAAGGAAGGCCAAGAGTTATATGAAAACATGCTCAAAGTCACTAATTATCCAAGAGATGCAAATCAAAATGACAATGTGGTACCATTTCACACCTGTCAGAATGGCATTCATCAACAAATCAACAAAAGACAAGTGATGACGAGGATGTGGAGAAAAAGGAACCCTCGTGCACTGCTGGTGGGAATGCAGACTGGTGCAGCCACTGTGGAAAACAGTATGGAGTTTCCTCAAAAAACTAAAAATGGAATTCCCATTTGACCCAGTAATCCCACTTGTAGGAATATATTCCAAGAAACTGGAAACACCAGTCAGAAAGGATATATGCACTCCTATTTTCATAGCAGCACAATTCACCATAGCTAAGATTTGGAAACAGCCTAAATGCCATCAGCAGATGAGTGGGTTAGAAAACTGTGGTACATCTACACAATGGAATACTACGCTGCTATAAAAAAGAAGGAATTCTTACCATTTGCAGCATTCATCATTTGGGAGGGTGTAATGAGGTGGGTGGGATAAGGGCATGTGACAGGGGGTAGGGGAGGCTGGAGGAAGGTCTATGGGGAAAAAGAAGTAGATATATGTACTACTATATATAATACTTTAAACAATAAAATAAAATTTAAAAAATAAATTTAAAAAAATGGAACTGTCATTTGACCCATTAATACCACTTCTAGGAATATATCCCAAGAAATCAGAAATACCGATCAGAAAGGACATATGCATCCCTATGTTCATAGCAGCACAATTTACAATAGCTAAAATTTGGAAACAGCCTATGTGCTCATCAGCAGATGAATGGATTAAGAAACTGTGGTACATCTACACAGTGGAATACTACGCTGCTGTAAAAAAGAAGAAACTCTTACCATTTGAAACCACATGGATGGATCTGGAGAGCATTATGCTAAGAGAAATAAGCCAATTGGAGGAAGATAAATACCACATGATCTCACTCATTTGCGGAATATAGTGAACAACATAAACCAATGAACAAAAATAGATCCAAAGACAGAGAAGCATCGAACTGACTGTCAAACTTCAGAGGGAAGGCGGGGGTGGGGGGCAATAAGAGATCAACCAAAGGACTTATATGCATGCATAGAAGCATTACCAATGGATACAGTCACTAGGGGGTGAGATCATTTGCTAGGGTGTGGGATTGGCCAGAGAGAGGTCAATAGAGGAAAAATAATAATATTGTAATAGCTATGTATGGGCTGGGGAAGGGTACTTGAAATCTTAGTGGGACTACTCTGTAAAGTATATGATTGTCTAACCACTATGTTGTGCACCTGAAACTAATACAGAATAATACTGAATGTGAGCTATAATGGAAAAAAATATGGAAAATTGTATGTTTTATGATTTTCATTATGATAATAAAAAAAAGAAAAAAAGGCATTGCTAAGAGAAGTATTTGAGATTTTGCTGCCTATATTTTCTTCTATGATATTTATGGAATTGAGTCTTACATTTAAGTCTATAATTCATTTTGAGTTTGTTCTTTTTTAAAAAAATGTATTTTATTGATTTTTTACCAAAAGGAAGGGAGAGGAATAGAGAGTTAGAAACATCGATGAGAGAGAGAATCCAAGATGGCGGCGTAGGTAAACACCTAAACTGCTGCCTCGTGCAACAATTTCAAAAATTCAACTAAAAGACAAAACGTCTATCACCCAGAACCACGGGAAAGCTGGCTGAGTGGAAGTTCTACAACTAGAAGGAAAGAGAAAAGAGCATTGAGACCTGCACGAGCGCTGAAAAGCTGAGGTACGGAGGCGCGTGATCCGGGCTGGCGGTGGGCAACTGGGTGCATTACTTTTTTCAACCCGAACGGAGACAAGCCCCCGATTACTCTGAAATCCAGTCTCTGGGGAGACGCGGGGGACCCAAACTCCTACAGGGAGAAGCTGGACTGTCTGCCAGTGAGAGTGGCTTGCTTGCAGAGCTGCGCGCAGGAATAATTGTTTACTGCACTGGGGCACGGGATTCCAGGACGCCGTCGCCGCCGTAGGGGACACAGAGCGGCTAACTAGCAGCCATTGCTGTTTGCCACGCCCTAACCTAGTGACGCCCTGAGACCCCACCCCACACAACCTACAAACCCACCCAAGCTCCAAGCAGCCGAGTTAGCATAAGAAAAGCCTGCCCTATCGCAGCTTAACCTAGAAAACTTGCAGCCTGGGTCAGACAGCTCCAAAACCTCCAAACCCCAAGCAAAGAGGAGATAACTGCAGCTCTCACTGTAGCTCCTGCTGAGTGGCCTCAGACAGTAGCTGACCTGCACCCCATTGGAGATCCAGAAGCCAGTGTACCTAGTGGTCAGTGTGAGACACCAGATTTCAACTCCTCACATCCATAAGTGACACATTCAAGAGGCAGACTCAGTGAGCACCAAAGCCCCACTGAAACAAGTCCTGCCCCATAAGCGTGTCTTCAGCGCAGCAGTTCTTCCATTATAGACACAGTGAGTGCTCACAGCTAATTGGCCTGGAGGTCAATTCCTCCCAGCGTACTAACAGCAATTCAGGCTTAACTACACCAAGACTTTGCACTCAGCCCACAAAGGGGTGTACCAAGAGCATCCACATCAGGTGATTGGGGAGGGTGAGCTACTGCCCCCTATAGGTCACCTACCACACAAAGCCACTCCATCAACACAGGGAAGCAGCCAAAATGCAGAAACAAAGAAACATGTCACGAATGAAAGAAACAGAAGAAAGCAAACTACTGGATGACATAGAGTTCAGAACCACATTTATAAGGTTACTCAAGAACCTTCTTAAAACTGCTGAGAAACTTGATGAGACCTTCAAGGAGCTTAATGAGAATGCCAAAAAAAATGGAGAAGGACCAGTCAGAAATGAAGCATACACTGTCTGAAATAAAGAATATACAGAAACTCAACTGTAGATCAACATACCCCAAGAATCAAACCAAAGATCTGAAATATGTGGAAACAAAAAATATCCAACCAGAAAAACAAAAAGAAAAAAGAATCCAAAAATATGAAGATAGTGTAAGGAGCCTCTGGGACAACTTCAAGCGAACCAACATCTGAATTTTTGGGGTGCCAGAAGAAGGGAGAGAGCAAAATATTGAAAACCTATTAGAAGAAATAATGACAGAAAACTTTCCCTACCTGGTGAAAGAAATAGACTTACAAGTTCAGGAAGCGCACAGAACCCCATACAAGAGGAACCCAAAGAGGACCACACCAAGACACATCATAATTAAAATGCCAAGGGCAAAAGACAAAGAGAGAATATTAAAAGCAGCAAGAGAAAAACAGTTAATTACCTACAAGGGAGTACCCATACGACTGTCAGCTGATTTCTCAACAGAAACTATGCAGGCCAGAAGGGAGTGGCAAGAAATATTCAAAGTGATGAACAGCAAGAACCTACAACCAAGATTACTCTACCCAGCAAAGCTATCATTCAGAGTCGAAGGTCAGATAAAGAGCTTCACAGACAAGAAAAAGCTAAAGGAGTTCATCACCACCAAACCAGGATTACACAAAATGCTGAAGGGTATCCTTTAAGAAGAGGAAGAAGAAGAAAAAGGTAAATATAAAAATTATGAACAACAAAATGACATCAAATACATACCTACCAACAAGTGAATCTAAAAATCAAGTGAATGAAAAATCTGAAGAACAGAATGGACTGGTGAATATAATAGAATCAGGGACATAGAAAGGAAGTGGACTGACGATTCTCAGGGGAAGCAGGTGGGAGGGGTGCGGGAAGAGATTGGACAAAAATCTTACTCCTATGGATGAAGACAGTGGCGGGGAGTAAGGGCCTGGGGTGGGGTGGGGAATCAGGTGGAGGGGAGCTATGGGGAAAAATAAAAGAGGAACACCTGTAATAATCTGAACAATAAAGATTTATTTTAAAAAAAAAAAAGAAACATCGATGAGAGAGAAACATCGATCAGCTGTCTCCTGCACACCTCCTACTGGGGATGTGCCCACAACCAAGGTACATGCCTGTGACCAGAATTGAACCTGGGACCTTTCAGTCCACAGACTGATGCTCTATGCACTGAGCCAAACTGGTTAGGGGGAGTTAGTTCTTATATACGGTGTAAGAAAATGGTCTAATTTCATATTTTTGCATGTATCTGTCCAATTTTCCCAACAACATTTATTGAATAGATGTCTTTAACCCATTATATGTTTTGCCTCCTTTGTCAAGTATTAATTGACCATACAATCATGGGTTTATTTTGGGGCTCTCAGTTCTGATCCATTGATCTATATGTTAGTTTTTATGCCAGTACCATGCTTTTTTTATTATTACTATGCCCTTGTGGTATAGTTTGATATCAGGTAGCGTGATTCTTACAACTTTGTTCTTTCTCAACATTGCTGTGCTTATTCAGTGACTACTGTGCTTCCATACAAATTTTTGGATTATTTGTTATAGTTCTGTGAAATATATCATTGGTAATTTGATAGGAATTGTGTTGAATCTATTGATTGCTTTGGGTAGTGTGGACATTTTAATGATGTTAATTCTTTCTGTCCATGAGCATGGTATATGCTACCATTTATCTGTATCTTCTTCAATTTCTCTCTTCAGTGTTTTATAATTTTCCAAGTACAGGTCTTTCACATCCTTGGTTAAATTTATTCCTAGGGTTGGTTTTTATTTTCTTTTTTTTTAATGTAACTGTAAATGGGATTGTTTTCTTAGTTTTTCTTTCTGATAGTTCATTATCAGTGTGTAAAAATGCAGCCATTTTTGGATAATTATTTTGTGTCCTGCAACTTTACTGAATTTATCAGTTCCAGTAATTTTTTGGTGGAATCTTTAGAGTTCTTTAGATACAGTGTTATGACATAAGCTGGACAGGTTTTTAATAGAAAATGCAAAGCACAAAAGGCTACACTGAATTATATGTTTTCTATGGAAAAGTAGGATCATTAAGTTTTCACTAAAACAAATTATAAATTGTTGATAGAGAAGCATGCAAAACAATTTACCACATTACATTCTTCTTGGTCATAAGCACTGGATTTGCTTGAGTATATAGTAGATAACACATGCAGGTTTAAGGCCTTTTGTCACCCATGGAAGATCTATTCTGGGCAAGTGTCTATGGTTAGGCAGGGCGCCTTCCTTACTAGCTGCTTTGTTCAGATCATTCAGAAATTTCTCTGTGGCATCGAATACATGAAACCATTTGTGTGCCTTGGGTTCTGAAGCCTCAAGGCAGTGTTAGTCTTTGTCACCAATCTATTGAATTTCTGCAATTCTTTTTCATCATCCTGAGAACACTGGGATACATGATACATTTCACATCCTGTTCATGTCTCTTCTGCTTGTGTTAGTTAAGAAAAATTAGAGAGGGACTCATAGACCACAGCAATGGTTTTATTGCTCTGAGAAGTTTCTTGTTTTTCTCATTAGAACTAGTATGTCCTAGGAAAACACCTACTAATATACACAGCCCAAAGGCAGAAGAGTAGAGATTTAACATAAACCAGTGTTAGTAGTATTGGTCAAGTAGCCATAGGATCTTTGCAGGAAGCAGCAGGAATTAAGGTTAAAACATTTTCTTCAGGGCTGCTCAGCCTGAAATGCTTTACTTTTTACTACTAACCTGCTTTCAACATTCTATTAATCCTTTAAGGCTAAGTTAGAAAGAACTCTTTTCTTCACATTTGCAGAGTTAGCATTACTTCTGTGTGCATTCATCAACTATAACTACTCTCACAGCTCAAATTGTCAATTTGTATCAAGGCCTATGTCTAAAAGCAAGCAATCACATGCACAAACCAAGAAACGAATCTCATTCACATATTTAACCAGCACACTTTTAACTAATAGAGAATGACCGGGAAATTCCCATGTAGTAATTTGGAAAATGCTGAGGCAAGAACTGGAATTGATTATACTGTGAGACTAGTGTGTAGCAGCAAGCCACTTAGTCAGCTGGTATATCTCTTTGCATTCCAGTGGTGTTTGGCTGTCCTCTGTGCATAAGCCTCTGGGTAGGAATTCTGCTAAAGTGAAATAAACACTTTAGTTCTTAGTAAAAATATCACCCCACTCAATTCAACTGCTTGTGCTGGTAAAGATAAGGAGGAGTTAGAAATAGCTCCAAAACTGGAGAACGTAGATTAGGGTCAACAAAACATGAAATTTGTCCCACACCTTTTTCTCTCAAGCCCATGGCAGACATAGCAAGTTGACCATTCATTCTTTCCTGCTAAGTTTAGCCCCTGCCTCACCATTTTTTGAAGCCCAATTCACTATGCAGTCCCACCAATGCATTGGAGTAGGCACTTAAAATACTAGTTAACTAATCTTGCCTTAGTCCAAAGTGATTTTTCTCAAATCACCTTTCATCCTTGTTTTCAATGACTCAAATCAGTATTTTTGGCCTTACCATGAACTTTCCCTTATTGGGAGCTATATTTTGATGGCTCACACTTTTCAATTGATTTTTGTAATTTATAAAACACTACAACTGCTGCTATGGTTTAACTACTAAATTCTGATGGTTGGCATATCCAGATTCCTCTGGGTACAGACATGGTCATTTGTGATTGAGTAGTACAGAATTCTTATCAGTTGAATTTTCTGATGTCCAAATCAGGTTTGTTCACCGAGTTGTAGCTTTGAAGAACACTCTCACAGCAGTGCTGTTTCATGTGTTTTATAGTATATAAATTTTTTTTCTATGAATATATGACAATCTTTAGCTCAATTCTTATTAACACAATGTCTCAAAACATGTTTCCTTTTAAAAGTTGCTGGAAATATATGCTAAATGATGTATAATTTGTTAAATTACACTTAAATAAATGAACTGGCATCTTGTTCACATAGAGATCATCATTATGATTTAGTCTGAGACTTGCAGTTTTTCAAGATTCCTGTGCCTGTGAGGCACTGGGTGAGGCTATTCATCTTATGGTGTCTGTGACTATAGTCAAGGTCAAAGAAATGAAAGTTCTTAGTTGAATTCAATGCTTTGTATTTAATTTACCCCAGATGATTTCTAGCTATTATTCTGTTCTCGATTAGTAAGTTTACCATATACACTCTATGGAACAAAAATAGTGACTTATGAAATTTCAGTGTATGCTTTGGTTAGGTCTAAAATGGCTCATCAGGTAAGAGACAAAACTTTAGTGAATAGTTACCCAGCAGTTATCTCAGTGGTCATAGATATACTTAAGAAAGTGGAATGAGTCTCCTTGCAAATGAGACTTAAATTCAGGAGGCTGAACAGTCATTTCATTAAAGCATTAGGAGTTAAAAGTTCATCTGTCATGGTTGAACCACACTTTTGTGGGGTAAATAATGTTTGGGATTGTTCATGTATTACAGGATTAGCCAAAGTCTCCAGACAGAGCCCTATGAATGGCAAAACACTACTACTTTGAGTATTAAACACTATGCTATCTCTTTAACAAATGAAATGAAATATGAAAATCTTCTATCTCTTTCAACATGTTTGAAAAAACACTCTATGTTGGGCACTATTAATTAAAGTAATACAAATGATTTTTTTGGTAGCACATGTGACTAATATGTGTTATTTTATGGGAACTCTTTCCTGCTGTAATATACTTCATTCAAGAGAGATTTATTAAGCATGTCTTATGTACCAGGCATTGTGGTAGGTGCTGGTAATATAATAGTGCAAGAAAAAAAGAGATTTTGTGATTATTTGAACATAGGTGCAATGAAGGAAAGGAAACAGTGCTATAAATGAGTAATAGCAGGACATGACCAGGTCTAAGTGATGAGGGAAAGCCTTGAGTTGACATCAGAAGGAGGATGAATGGAGTAAAATAGCTGAATAGGGAGAGCATTTCATGGAGAATGAACAGCAAGAGCTAAAGCCTAGTTGAAGGAAGGTGTATGGGAACAAAGAAGGTTGTTAGGGAAAACGTATGCAGGTCATTTTGACTAAGTGCAGGGAGCATAGAGGAGAGAAGTGTGAGAAGAGGCTCGATGTGGACAGATCTTGAGTCAGGCAGGGCCACATCAGACATACCAAGAATTTTAGTATTTGTTTTCAGAGCCACAGAAAGTCACTAAAACCTAAGCAAGCCGTGAGAATCTCATTCAGCTTCCACAGTGAAAGGAGGTTAGGAGGGGGTAAGACTATATGGAAAAAAAGCACTTGGGAAGCAGTTATGAAAAACCAGGGAAGAAGTGATGCCAACTTTGACTAGGATGATTCAAAATATGTGGCCATTGTGGTTCAGTTGGTTGGGCATCATCCCAAGCACTGAAAAGGTCATGGGTTGGATTCCTGGTCAGTACACGTACCTGTGTTTTGGGCTCCATCCCAGGTAGGGGATGTGCAGGAGGCAGCAGATTGATGTTCCTTTCTCTCTTTCCCTCTCCCTTCCTCTCTCAATAAAAGCAATCAATTAAAAAATGCAAAATGTATTAAGTTGCCATCAATATCTTCTCTGAGTTAAGGAAAAATAAAGTCCCTGTAAAAATATAATCTGGGAGGCAGATGGCCATTTAGCTCTCACAAGTATCACACAGAGAAAGGTTTGGCAGACTCGTTCTGGAACAGAGGGAGGCTCCAGAGAATGGCTCCTAGGTTATCAAAAGTAGAACTCAGAATACTTATTTGGAAGTGTGGGTGGCCAGGTGTGGTAGCTGAACCTTGGCATCTGGAAGGTAGCTGAGGATCCTCGAGTCTCTCACCTGGCAGTGCTAATTGGATGCTAATTAGAACAAAAGAAAAGATAAAGAGGCCCAGAGAGCCAGCCCCATCTCTTCTCTATGTTGCTCAGTATATGCTTTGTCATGTGTCTTATGAATTCATGGAGATACTTTTTAAAATCAAATGATGGAGTATAGAGCTGGAAGGGATGTGAGAGATCATAATGTAGTAGTACTCAAAAAGGGGTTCAGAGACTTCTGTGTCGTGGAAGATGGAGTAGATACACTTATCACACTTTTCCCTATTTCTCCTGGAAAGTACAACTAAATACCTGGGCATTTTATATAACAAAAACATAAGCTGACTCTGAGGGATGGAAAAAGCCGGCAGACTGGCTGGGATCTCAGGACCTGGAAATGGACAGTGAGGAGTTCCTGAGTTTTCTTTTAGTTGCATAAATAGACCTTAGCTGAAGACATTGGCCATGCAGAAACACCAATAGTCACAGACAAAAAATAAAAAATAAAATTCAGACATTAATAATTATACTCTGGTCAAATTATGGTTCCTGGACCAGCAGCATCACCATGATAAAATGCAAATTCCTTCATAAAATGCAAATTCCTGAGCCCCATCCCAAGTCCATTGAGTCAGAACCTTGGGGGTGGACCTTAGCAATCTGTGTTTTAACAAGTCCTCCAGGCAGTTCTGATGCATGCTAAAGTTTGAGAACCAATGTTATGGTACACGTGACTTTTCTTCAGGTGAGGAAACTCAAGGCCAGGGCAGGTTGATTTGCCTCAGGTTGCAGCTGTGCAGAGTCCAGCTCTTGTTCTAGATAGGCCCAGAATGCCTCTTCTAGAGCCAGAATCTAAGGAGCATAGAGGAAATTTTAAATGCACATTTGAATTAAGTGTTAACATGTGTATTATTAAGTGCTTGGCACATAGGAGGTACTATATAAATATATGTTGAGTTTTGAACAAATTGTTACTGTTTTATTCAGCTACAGCTTTAGAAAGGATGCCAAAAGGAAAAGAATCTGTTGGAAACCTCAAACTGGCATCTGTGAAAGCATCCTCAGCCTCTGTAAAACCTGTCCCAGTGGAGATGGCTGCTGCATAGAAAGGGATAACATAATGTTCTTTCATATTCCTGGCCTCTTTTTTTCCCCAACCTACAAGAGGCTTTATAAATACCTGACCTCATATCATGCAAGTGTTTCTTGACTCTAAATTATTACTTTCTCCTGATGGGGGAGTGGGGAAAGCCTATTCTCTAGGTTAGTTAGAGCATGGCTTTTTACCAACAGAGCACTTTGTAATTGTTCCTCCTTTGAGTCTTAGCCCCAGACCATGAATTATTACATTTACATCATTAAAACTTTGGCTTTGGGACTAGAATAAAATAATATATATATATATATATATATATATATATATATATATGTATATGTATGTGTGTGTGTATGTGTGTGTGTGTGTGTGTGTGTGTGTGTGTGTGTGTGTGTGTATATATATATATATATATATATATATATATATATATATATATAATCCCAGCAACTGGAACGGCAGAACAACCAGAACTGGAAGGACTGGTGGCTATGATGTGCACTGCGGCAGCCAATCAGCCTGATCCGGGCCCCAGTTGGCCCCCAACACTCTGATTGGGGGTGGGCTGGCTGGCCAACCGCCCATGGCCCCTCTGACAATGGGCCCCCATCGGGGCAGGCCACCCGGACCCCACCTGTGCACAAATTCATGCATTGGGCCTCTAGTAAAACATAAAGGTCTGCTATTTGGAAAGTAGACATTTTTGTGTTTTCTTAATGTTTATTTTGAATGATACTTGTAATTGCCTGGAGATTCAGTGGGTTTTAAAAATTTATTTTAAAAGTCGTGGCTGCTAGGATGGACTGATGGAGGCCAAGTATGAACCCATAGTGTGTTTTTACAAGTAGGTTTTTAATAACTCTCTTTGTGCAATTCCTTATGCATGAGGTGAATGCAAGGGTGACTGTAATTATGGTAGCACAATTAGGCATTTTGACCTTGCAGATGCACAGGGAACCTGAGGCTACTAGTTTGTCTGCTCCTGCAATCTCCCATTTTATGTTTTGTAAAGCTAGTTGGAAACAGCACTAAATCTTTGCTTTAAAGGTTTTTCAAGCCACTGGTCCAACAGATGGAGGTATGATAACTGGGTGTCTGAAAAGTCTACAGAAACATCTTATTCTGATCCTCCTCACCAAAGCCAGGAGATACAAAATTTGGCAGAACTGGAACCAGTGTCTAGGAGGTGCAGGCTCAAGGTGAGATGCTGTCTGAGATGAACAAATCTCACAAACTCCACCATCTGCCTTATGCACGTTCATTGCGGTGTTCCATTCTCCATTCAGCTCATAAACCTAAAGGAACTGGATGTTATTTGGAGCACTGGTTCTCAAACTGTGGCACCTAGACCAGCAGCCTCAGCATTGCTTGGGAATGTGTTAGAAATGCAAATTCCCGGGTCCCATTCCAGACCTTCCCAATCAGAAACTGTAGGGATGGCACCCAGCAATGTTTTCACCCCCCTGGTGATTCTAATGTACACTAGAGTTTGAGAAGTATTGGGCAGAGTGATTTAAAAGAAGACATGTCTTTTCAAAAGGACACAGCGTCTCACTGCTGATGTGGAAAATCAGAACAAAAACTGAGGAGGAAATGAGTGACTATGTTAAAGGCAAGAAAGATCCTTTAAGAAGCAGAAAGATAAAGCCAATGCTCTCCTGCTGGATTTAAGAGGAGTGAGACAATTCAAGGAATCAAAGAGGCTACACATCTTCTTAAGAATAAGAAAGCAGATAACCACTAGGTCTTGTATACATATGAACTTAATTCATCTAGTCACTCTTATATATTCTTTGCCTTTAACGTTCTCTAGATTATTTGCAGTTAGCAAATTTTGTACATCCTATTAGTGAACTTGACAGCAAAAGTAAGTGATAGACATCTCCACTTTTTTAAACCTTTCTCCTTGCTGCGAGTGGGAGGTAGAAGATACAGCTTGTATATATGTTGCTTTTAGACATCCGAGTGTTACAGGAAGCATGCCTACCCAAGTTTATTACATGAGTAACTTGGGAGTCCCCTGAGAAGTCTTTTTGTTTAAAAGGAAAAGAGAATTAGACAAAGTTTACCCAGTAACCAATATTGAATCACCGGTGAGATCCTGCTCTGGAAACGATTCAGATTTGCCTCTTGACCAGTAGGTTCTGTGGAAGAAGGGTGAGTTGTAGGTAAAAATGGAAAGTTGCTTCACATCAACAGCTTAGAGATCTTGGGGGAATAAGCAGCACAGCTCTGGTGCCTGCGAAGGAAAGTACAACTCAGTTGGGAGAGAATCCACCCTCACTCTTCTGTAAGGAAAATGGCTTTTGCTTTAGGGCATTCATGATTTCAGAAAACACAGTCAAATGTTTTCTGATTTCTCAGCAGCACGGGAGTCAGCTGAAGCTCCGAAGAGCCATATGGTGCCAATCCCTGCCACTGCCTGAATGACCTTGGCAGTAGCCCAAGAACACCAGCATTATAAAGAAGGTGTAACATAGAGGATAATTTACATTTATTTCCATATCTCCTTGGCTGTATTCTCTTGTCATTTTCAGTTGTGTTTATGGTTGTAGGGAGAGTTTGGGTGGCATACAGGCAAGTTTGTACCTTTATTTCCTGTCTCACAGTGTAACACTTAGGCCACAGTTCAGTGTACATAACATATGTTCAAGTAATTACACTGATTGAGAGACCTAGGAAAGCAAACCTTTAAAGAATGATTTGATGCTTAACAAAAAATGTGGCTGGCCTGTAAATTTTAAATAAACTGAGTTCATTTAGTTAAATATATCCAACTTACAGAAACCTTGTATTCAACTCCCAATGCTGGGAAACTGGAAGAAAAAGACACAAAAACTGTTATAGTTAGGAGGAACAACTAGGCACATATTTGTTCTACTGGGCGCTGCCTGTTTTCCATGTAGGATTTCTGCTTAAAAATTCTGCCAAGACCACCAGTGGGTGGCTGAGCTCCTTGAACTCGCCTTGACCTTCTACTACCACCTTCCCCAGCCCTTCTGCGTTCCCTGCACTCTCCTCATACCACCTCCATCCTTTGCCTTCCTCCCACTGGTGAGGGTCCTGCTGTTAGGCAGCTTTCTCAGAAATAGCTGCTGCCTTCCTGATGGCAAATATAGTCTGATGCTTGTGTTTCTTGGTGTGTTTTTGCATTGGCATAGATCTTGGGGAACAGCAAGTGCCTGACTCTCTGCTCTACTTGCTTTGTCCTTGCTACCCCTCTGCTGCCCTCATCCAAGTTCACTTATATTAGATTTAGTCTCCATGCCAGCCCCACCATGCTTTCCGGTGAGCACACTTCTGGCCCTTCCCTGCTACCCCATTTTATGAAATGATACTAAAAAATGTGCACATATTGAATATGCTAAGTAGGATGAAAGCATTGCATTTCAAACCAAACATTAGCAATATTCTTAAGAGTGGTCTGTGGACCACCTGCATCAGAATCATCTGGGAGCAAATTAGCAAGGTGAATTTCTTTGTCCAACCTTCAGCTTCTAGTTTTTGATTTTGTACGTCTAAGTGCAATAAAAAAAAATCCATCCAGTTTGAGAAACACTGCTTTATACATGGTCATTAAACTTGGCTGAAAGTCTCAGAATGGAGGTGAGGGGTAGGAAGGTGGAGAGATTCTTTTGAAAAATACAACACACATGTGGGTCCTACTCACTGTAAGAAATGAAGATTTCCAAATGTAAGGGCTAGGCAATGGTGTTTGAAAAAAGCCTTCCATAGAATCAAAGGTGCAACTAGGTTGGAAAACAACTGCTTAACCTAGATCGGTGGTCGGCAAACTGCGGCTCGCGAGCCACATGTGGCTCTTTGGCCCCTTGAGTGTGGCTCTTCCACAAAATACCACAGCCTGGGTGAGTCTATTTTGAAGAAGTGGTGTTAGAAGAAGTTTAAGTTTAAAAAATTTGGCTCTCAAAAGAATTTCAATCGTTGTACTGTTGATATTTGGCTCTGTTGACTAATGAGTTTGCTGACTACTGGCCTAGATGATTCAATATATGAAGTGAAAAATCTGTAATGTGAAAACTGTTTTAACATAGTTCCCTTTAATCATGTCATCTAAAACCTTTTGGTCTGTAGGCTATGTCAATAATATATTTATTCTCTTCTGTGTTTTGCTATGGCATTATCTTGCCTTTCTCTCTCTCTCTCTCTCTCCCCCCCCTCCAGCCCCTCTCTCTCTGTGTGTGTGTGTGGCTTTTTTTCTGATTAAGTAAATAACAGGAAAGAGATAAAACTAGCTTTGCAAGCTGGTGGTACACAGCTGAAATTGTTCTAGCAGGCATGTTTTATTATATCTACACAATGTTTTTAAAAAGATTTAAACCAATAGTTAAAAGTTGAGATATTTTCATATAAGAATTCAGACCTGCCACAATGAGGGGAAAACCAGAAGTTTCATCAACATTGGAGCCATCTTCTCCAGGAATGCTGGGTAGTAGCAGCTCCTTGAAGGGGAGGGTGGTGGTGGTGGTGGTGGTGGTGAGTGCCCAACCTCCAACCTATCTGGCAAGCCCTCCCTGACCCTTTATGCTTGGGCCATCAGGTATTTGTATTTGTGACCTTTAGGATAAAGGAATGGACATAATCAACATGTGAGCACCTACTAAGTGTCAGGACTCTAGCATAAATGCTTTTTCTCACACAAACCTTAGGAAATATGCATTATTCTCTTAATAGGGAATTCTAAGGCTAGGCTGGGTTGGGCTGAAGGTCTTGGTCAGAATTCCAACCCAACTCTATATGCTGCTGAAGTTTCCCCAGATCCTCATGCTTGTAGGGATTTTGGCTGGGTTCCATACCTCTTGGGTTAGAGATGAAACTTTTTGGGACACCTGTGAAGTATTTTGCATTCAGTTAAGGCTTCATCACCTGGATGAAGGGAATTTAGAAATCAGTCAGTAAATTTGGTGAAGGCTTAAGTCTAATTAGCTTCAACTATAAAGACAGAAGCTTTTGGGGCAATTTAAGACAGATTTGCAATCTTATTAAGTGGATGCAATCATGTATGTAACCTGAACATTTCAAGGAGGTTAATAATGACTTCTCAGGCACCTCAGGGAACTGAATGGGGAGGACATTTGTTCAATGCAGTTAGGTATCTGAGGAGTTTTTTGTAACACACTCTTGAGTGTACTCTGGGGAAGTGAGGCCTCATGCCCACCACTCGATAGCAGTCACTTCGGCGCTGGTGGTAAAGTACCACATTTTTAGTATAGTTTTCAATTGATGTGATAAATATTTTATCAGCTAGTTAACTAAATAGCATTCTATATTCTTTCAATGGCATCTTGGGGCCAGAATTTTCCTTTAGATATGCATCTCAAGTAATGAGGTATTAGTGGAAAAATGCTTTTTCTACATACCTTTCATCACTTGCATAATTAAAGCCTGCATTTGTTTTCTTACCTAGAGTCTTTCAGCTATGAAAATGGGTTGACAAGAAGACAAGTGGTGAACCATTCTCAAGATGTGTGTGTGGATTGGCAAGTTAGGGGCAGGTAGAAACAATTAAAAGGAACTGAAAGACATTAAACAATTTAAAGTTAATAGCTACCAGGATAAGAAAACATTTGGAGTTTGGGGTTATTTAATGAGACTATGATCAGTGAATGTTTCTGCTGTGGGCTCAGTGGCTGAGTCTTTTAATGTATTGTCTACCTCAGTCCTCATTGGTTTAGGGCAGTGGTCAGCAAACTCATTAGTCAACAGTACAACGATTGAAATTTCTTTTGAGAGCCAAATTTTTAAACTTAAACTTCTTCTAATGTCACTTCTTCAAAATAGACTTGCCCAGGCTGTGGTATTTTGTGGAAGAGCCACACTCAAGGGGCCAAAGAGCCGCATGTGGCTCGCGAGCCGCAGTTTGCTGACCATGGGTTTAGGTTACCTGAGCCTAACCTCGAGGATAGTAGGTCTTCAGCATCTATATCTGATAGAACTGGAATAGACCAGATAGATGCCTCCCCTCCCCTATCACTTGGAGAGGGCCTGGGAAATCTGGACTGAAGATTACCTTGTGTTTTATTGGCAAGAATTGATTCTTTTGCTTTGGTTCTGACCAGCACATTGCAGGAGCTACCAGTCAGACCCAAGATGAAGGAAAAATTGGCTATCTCAATTCCCAAGGTGGCCCAGACCACAGAAAGGAAGAGAAGCTAAGTGGGCTGTGTGCTCGCCTGGGGGCTTCTTTATTTTGGTCTGGCCCTAGATTTCTGTGTCAGCCTTTGGTCCATGGCATGGGTAGATTCTCCAGTGCTGGGAATCATCTCTCTTAGGGTGGGGATAGAGGCTGTAGATTCTGTCCCAGATCTTGACACTTCTCCCACAGGGTCCTCTGGAGCTTTAGCAGACAGCAGTACAGAGTTGACTTGGGTCATGAACAGAGCTCAGTATAATTAAGTTAAAAATGAAAATTAAAAATCTGTTTGGTAAAGACTTAAGGAGCAACCTTGTGTTGTAGGGTTATTGTATTTTTAAATGGGAATCCTGCAGGCTGATTCACTGCTCAGGTGGTAGAGGAGATGATGAAGGAGAATCCACAGCCTTAGACTTACAGGTGTTCCTGATCACATTTCTAATCCTCCTTGGGAAGGGGAGAGATAATGCCTGCCTGGATAAGTACTTCTGGAAGTTTGCTGACCCCTGGTTTATATATGGCCACATACAAGTTTGCCCTAAATACCAATCAGGTGAAAGATGCAGGCACAGCACACATAGCTGTGGAAATAGAGACAGTTGAATGCAGTAGCAGAAAGGGTTAAACTAACCAGTAATTAATCTGTGGTGGTGACTTTAACATATTTTTTAGAATAATAACATATCTTAGAGCTTTAGACATTACTCCAGCTTGCTTCTGCACTCTGCAAAGGCTGTAAATTCCCTTGTCCACTTTTCTTGTCTTTTTGAGAAAAGCTGGAGAGAAGCAGGGAGAAATGAGGCCTCAGGAGGGGAGACTAAAGGTAAGAGGACATGTTTTAAAATTTTTACTTTCAAGTCTGATTTATTGATCTCTGTGTATCTGGTATAGATAAACTGGAGATATGAAAGCACACCCATAACATCACCTCATATTATTTTGTCCCATAACAATGTCATTTTGGGTTAACATTAGAAATTACAAGTGATTGCTGGGGGGTTATTTTGGTCACTCATTCTGTTCTTCCAAAGGAAAGACATAAAAGGAATGACCAGCCTGTTCATTATATTTCTCTTTGAAAAATATCTTTGTTCTTCCATGATTGCTTTATAGACCTTTTCTTTCAAGTGATGTGAAGTAGAACTAACATGAACTTCATGTCAGTACACATGTCATGTCATGTCATGTCTCCACCATTAACTAAAACTTTGAAATGTATCTTTAAGAAGTTATTAAGCCCCAGCTTGGGGACTCAGTTGGTGGAGCATCATCCCATGCACCAGAAGATCCCATCCAGGTCGGGGTGAGTATTGGAGGCAACCAATGGATGTTTCTCTCATATCAATGTCTCTCTCTCTCTCTTCCTCTCTGTAAACATATCCTTGGGTGAGAATAAAGAAATTACTAAAAAATAGCTTTGAAATTTTCTCAGAATTATGTGAAGGACAGTTTTATAATGGAAATGGATTTTATAATTAACTAAGATATTTACATTATTTTCAATAAAATGTATTCCAGCACCTTGACAAATTACTATCCAATACTATACAAATATGGCATTAATGAAGAAATAAAAAAATAAACATCACCATTAGCTTAACTCAAAATAATCAATATTCACTTGAAACTAATGTGATTAAATATAATAGGTGTGAACAGGTTGTTTCTTTACCTTTCTGGTTTAAGTTTTAGATGGCTGACAATAATGCATAGTGTTTATTTTTGGAAGTGTACTGCATGCAATGTGTCCAACATAATATGACCATTTTCTAAGTGAAATATCTACTGTTGGGAATTACATCTTGGTAGGCAAATTACATTTTAAAACTGATTGGCTTAATATGAAGAAAATACAAACTTGTGATATTTCCAATGTTTCTGCATTTTAAAATGCACCCCTTAAAAATGAGTTTCTACAGTATTAGAGTGGGTGAAGTGAGGAGAAATAGATGCATTGGGGGGAAAATTCAAGGTGACCTTTATAAAAAATAGAATTGTCCTATTTTGGTTCAAATACTAAAACTTTTTCATGCCCTAGACCTTGCTTTGTGGATGGTGACACAGAATGGTTCTGGTTCAGTTAGTGTGCTGCTAGAGTGAATTATGAGAAGTCCAGGCATGATTTAGTGAGTTGGAGCTGCTGCTTTGAGTTCTGAAAATGGTGAATGCGGTTGGGAAACATCAGGAATAATCACAAAAAATGGCCCATAAATCTTAAACACTTCACTGGAAAAGCATGTCCAGAAAATAATGCTTACCACATGTTAGTGTTTTTTGTTGAGGAAGCAGAGGTTCCTTGGGTTGTTCAATGGAGCCAATTTCGTAAGCTCTGCTGGCAAATAATTCATGACCAATTGTACTTTGTCTAAAATAACAGACACTAGGATAATAGGGATAAATGGGATGCCATCTTTAATTTATAGTTTTAGTATTTGATGATGATGGCTGTAGTTAGCTTTATAATAGTGATGGTTGTGGGGGAAAGGTGATAGAGAGAATTTGAAAGAGCTAGCATGAGAGAAATGCACCTGACATTTTGTTTGAAATGAATGCTTAGATTTAGGGCATGACCCTGTGGTTAAAAATCATCCCATGTAGAGTTCACTGACATGGACAGGGTTTAAAACAATTTACTTGATTGATTTTCAAATTAACCAACCTAGAGACCTTCATGTTCACAGCTATTTTTAAATGAACAATTTAGAATTAACAGAAAAAAGTCTTATCTATACTTCTTAATTCCTTTAAAAAGTCAAAATAATAACATGCTTTCCATAGAAGCTAACAACTTCAATTATTGCTTCCTTAAAAGCTTTTTCTGACTTGCTTGTTAAGACACTTTCCCTTATTATATACTCTCGTAGCACCATGTCTATGCACAACTTTTCTTAAGTGATTATTTTATTGGGGTCTGGTGAAATATTCAAAGCCTCTTCTTTAACTGATATTGTGGATATGTTTTTGTTTCTTTTAATATCATATTCCAGATAGGGAAGAAAAAAAGAGAAGCCATTCTAACTATTTTGGTAGAGGGAATGAAGTCTACAGGGAAATGATTATACAGGTGACTGAAGAGTGGAGAAACCAAAGAAGGGATGGTGAACTTTACCAGTGATTAGAAACAGCAGGAAGTCATTGGGCTGAAGGGACATAAAGAAAGGGGGTTATTATCAGAGACCAGAATCTGGGGCCCTTAGATAGAAGCTGGAGCCATGATGGCATAAGGACCACAAAGGGAAGGGCTATCCCTAGCAGGAGCTGCAAACAATGAAGGGGCATAGCTGCTGTCAGATACTGGCAGGCAAAGAAATTCCCTCTTTTCTCCTCTCTTTCCACATTCAAATCTTCCAACACTACCTCCCTTTGGTCACATCACACTCAATTGGAAACCAGAGGAGAAGAGAATCTATTGTTGTAATTCATACATTTATTTCTCTTGAGGAGTGCATCAAAGTGAAGGATGGACACTAGATCTAAAGGGCAAAGGGAATTTATGCAGTGCAGAGGAGAAATAGTTAACAGGGAAGTCTCTACCTCAGGGGTGGGGCGGGGGGAGAAGTATACAGGTGCCTTTTGAGCACTGGCAATATTCTATTTCTTACCCTGATTGGTGGTTACGTTGGTGTTTGCTTTGTAATTGTCTTTTTAAAAATATTTTTTTAAATTAATGTTTGAGAGGAAGAGAGATAGAGAGAGAGAGAGAGAGAGATCAATGATGAGAGATAATCATTGATTGGCTGCTTCTTGCACATCCCTCACTGAGGATCTAGTCCACAACCCCAGGCATGTGCCCTGACCAGGAGTCAAACTCTGACCACCTGGTTCATGGGTTGATGCACAACCACTGAGCAACACAGGCCAGATGCTTGGAATTATATCCCAAGAAACTAGAAACACCGATCAGAAAGGATATATGCACCCCTATGTTCATAGCAACACAATTCACCATAGCTAAGATTTGGAAACAGCCTAAATGCCCATCAGCAGATGAGCGGATTAGAAGACTATGGTGCATCACACAATGGAATACTATGCTGCTATAAAAAAGAAGGAATTCTTACCATTTGGAGCAGCATGGATGGACCTGGAGAGCATTATGTTAAGTTAAATAAGCCAGGTAATGAAAGAAAAATACCACATGATCTCACTCATTTATGGAAAATAAAGAACATTATAACCTGATGAATAAAAAGATAGATACAGAGGCAGTAAAGCACCGAACAGACTGTCCAGTTACAGCGGGAAGGCTGGGGAGTGTTGGGGAGGGAGGGAAATAGATCAACCAAAGGACTTGTATGCATGCATATAAGCACACCAATGGACAAGATACTGGGGGGGTGGGATGAGGACATGTGACAGGGGGTAGGGGAGGCTGGGGGAAGGTCAATGGGTGGGTGAAAGGACATGTATGTACTAATATAATACTTTAAACAATAAAAAATATTAAATAAAAATAAATTGTCTTTAATCTTCACATATATTTTAAGTTCTCTTTTGTCTATATGACATATCTCATAAAAAGTAAAAAAGAGAAAAAAAGAAAATTCATAGACTCACATAATTGAAAAATTCAGAGGTAAAACTAACTTTAAGTGTCTTTTATCGAAAGGCTCAAATATTGCTAGCAAGGCTGTTTGTCATCCCACCTCATGCTCAGGAAGACTGCAACAATCTCACCTTTTACTACACTGATTCTCTCTCCTTCTTTTCCAGAAGATTCTGTAAATATTTCATTGGCTTTTTCTCCATCACATGCCTCTTTCTCAAGCCAATCAAGGGCCAACGGAGAGAGGAATCACTTCCATGCAAATATCATTAGCAGAGGCTGGAGGACAAGTGAATCCTCTAAAGGAATCAGCTCCACTAGATGGAGGAAACAGGAGAGGCACATACTAAGTGATCATTCTTCCACTTTGATCAACTCCTGGGCTAATGGATTCCTCACTTCTGCTGTAATGTCTACTAGGGCCTGAAGAGAAATGAGGGAGATAGAAACTGAGCTCTCTGGATTTGTGTTTCTGTTCTGAGTCCTGACAAGTTATTGCTACTTAGTACTTACTAGTTGATTCCAGGAAATATTGTTGAATAATTGTTTAAGTCACAGGGTTTCTCTAAGTTGTCTATTTTCTCTTTCTTCAGCCCAGACACCTTAAGAGGCTCAATGGGTGAGTGATGGTAACTATTCTGAGTAGCACAGATGGCATGGACCATGTATTTGGTTTACTGCATCTGTAAATAATTTCATACATTTTAAATATTCTTACTTAATCATTTCTTTGAAGCAAAAAGGTATATGTATCCTTCATGTCTATATCATAATATATATTTATTAACTTTCATTTAGAAACACAGTATTGCTTAAACTTTTTAACTGTAAATTTAATTGTAGAATATATTTAATTAACCTCATCAGTGTGGTGAACACTGCTCAGGTTCCACTTCAAGGAAGGTTTCATTGCCCCAGCTGCTGGGAATGCTCTCAGTAGATTGTTTTCAGCTGTTGGCCCCTTTAGGGATGGCGATTGTTTTCAGCTGTTGGCCCCTTTAGGGATGGCCTCAGCCTTAAAGAGCCACCTTACCCACGAGCATGCCTTTCTGGGGTGGTGTGATAGTTAATTGTATGTGTCCACCTCACTAGATCACTATACCCTCATATTTGGTCTAATTTTATTCTAGATGTTTCTGTGGAGGTATTTTTTAGAAGAGAGTAACATTTAAAACAGTAGACTTTGAGTAAAGCAGAATGTCCTCCGTAATGTGGGTAGGCCAAATCAAATGAGCTGAAGGCCTTAACAGAAAAAGGCTGACCTCTTGAGAGGACAAGTGTTCTGCCAGCATGCTGCCTTTGGACTCCAACTGCAGTGCTTCTCTGGGTCTCCCTACTGCCAGCCTGCCCTGCGGATTTCAAACTTACCAAGCCTCCACAGTTGTGTGAGTTAATTTTTGAAGTCAATTTCTCTCTCTTTCTCACAATCTATATACATATATATAGATGTATGTATATATATATATATATATGTATGTATATAGATGTATGTATATATATATGTATGTGTGTATATATATATATTCTGTTGGTTCTGTTTCTCTGGAGAATCATGTCTGTATAGGTGTACAACATTTAATGGCTAAGCAAGGTGGGAATAGAAGGTCCAGTCATTTTAACCCAACATGCGAAAACTCCGATGGGCCTGTCCAGCCCCTCCAGAACTGGTTGGCTGAGGCAGTGGGTTTGTGTTGTAGCTTGACTTCTGCCCTCTCTAGCTTCCTTCCCCTTTCTCTACCTGTGTGGAAACCAAGGGCACTCGCTAATAAACATACTGAATACTGAACTCCATCAGAGTCTGCTTCTTGGAAAACATTGCTTACAACAAAAGGAAAGTGGAATGTATAAGGAAAATATAATTCTCATTCTCCTTGAAAAAAATATTCCAAATTCTAGAAGGAGACAAAACAGTTGAGGTCTGGAGCAAAAATCAAGCTGACTCTGAACTGAATGCTCTAGTTTGGAAATAGAAGAGAAAGAGATTGGAAAACTTATTATTAAGGTGTTAATCTTTTCCATTAGGATAGAAGACAATGTTCTCCCTAGCCAGCTACTCCTGAGGTTTGATGAAGGAGAATGACTTGGACAGAGAGAGCAAGAAACACAGAGGAAGCATTGTTCTGTCCCAGTGAGGTACCAAGGCCACATCTTCATTAGGAGATGGGATGAGGGGTGTATTATATTGTTAGGGAAGAAAATAAATATTAAATATACTAAATACTTTTCTACCATTTTTCCTGCTGTCCTTCTTTGCCCAATACACTGGGAACTGATTAGTTATATGTTCACACTCTAATCCATTAATTTTAACTTTTGGCATATACTTTTAAAGGTTAAGCTTTCTTTGTACTGTGATTACCACCACTAACTCCAGTCAGTTACTCAGAAAATTAGCTTAAAGTTAGGGCAATTTTACTTGGCTTATATGGTGGTGTTTGAGTCCTCAACTATCCCACAGATTTGCCTATTAATGACATATTTATGTTTTTTACAGAGCTCAGGTTTCTCTTTTGGGTTTTCCTGATCAATTTCTTAAATCTCTGTGGGCATATTTATTTTTGTCTATGTCATGCAGAAATGAAATATAATATAGCAAGATAATATGATAAAAATTTAATGAATAGGATCACGCTTTGAGAACTGAATTTGGGTTGTTTCTTGCTGTTGTAGACTCAGAAGGAATGGAAACTTTTCCTGGCTTCCCTACCCTAGAAGAATATCCAAGTCTTTATTCCCACTCCCATCTTCCCCCTTACTCTCAATCCACCCCCAACCATGATAAGGAGACCTCATATCTTAGGAACATTATTATTATTATTATTATTTTTTACTAAATTTCTGTTAAAAGAGGCATTGATATTTACACTGTGGGTATAAACATCAGAAGGTTATTACTTTCAGCAGATGTGGGTTAGGTGCTGTAAAGAGACATTTCTGGGGTGAAAGGAATGTTCTAAATTTTGATTTGGGTGATAGCTGGAGGAGAGTGTGCAGATATAAATGTCATTGAGCTATATACTGAAGAGCTGTGTACTTTTGTATGTATCTCATCCCCATATACGTCTCTTTCAATTAGAGTTCCAATCTTGAAGTAGAAGACTTTTTTTTTTGGTTTTACTGAGATATAATTGACATGTAACATTGATTAGTTTTAGATGTACACATAATGATTTGATATATGTATATGCTGTATTATAAAATAATTACCCCAATACTTTGTTAATATCCATCCCCACACATGGTTACACATTTTTTCTCTTGTAATGAGAACTTTTATGATCTACTCTCTTAGCAATAGAAGACTACTGAGGTTTAGAATTCAAGCCCTTTTGGAGTTCTTCTACTCTTGTACTATTATTAAAACCTGGGCCCAATTCTAGTTTTTTTTTTTACATTCTTTGCCTGCAGGAGATAAGAGGTTTTTTAAAAAATATATTGTCAAGGAGAGCCTCTGGCTTTCACACGTTGTCTTAAATGGTGGCTAATGATCCTCAGCATTTCATTACTTTCTTCAATGTATTGGGTGTGCCCAGCAACAGCCTTATTATAATCGTTATTATAATTGCTTTCCCTGTACATCTCAAATGCCTTGTAGACTGCACCTGGAAGTACACTCCCTTCTGCTGATATTTCCAGTTTATCACCCATAAGAATTTTTAACAATTGCACCACCACAGCAAGCCAGGGCCTGTGTACTGGTATACTCTTCCTGCTACCAATAATGGGCTCCTCTTTGCCAGCTGGTCAGTGAGTGATCCAACTCCAAAATCCATTTGAGAAGCTGCTTTGTAGGATCATTTCCAGCATCAATTGTTGCAGATCGGGTTCTGGAAAATGGACTCTGAGACATTGATATTTCCTACAGTGTGTTTATTTGAGCATGTTCTAGATCAACACATTTGAGGGAACAATGAATACAGAATTGGACTGAGGGAGAAACTGAATTACAATGCAGTTGCAACATCAGCTTCAGCCAATGTTATGGAAAATGCTTAAACTAGCCCTTCAGTGATTTTCCCCGTTTAGTAGAGGAGCCAATCTTTTGTAAGAGCAAGCCAACTAGTTATTAAATGTGAGTTGCCCCTGAGGAGAAAAATTAATATTTGCAGCTTCCTTCAGTCAAAGACAATACCTTGATAGGGACACAGCTATGAACCACCAGTAGCCAATACCCATTGTGGCTAGAGGAATGAGTGTCTTAGTCCTGTGGGGGGGATTTGGGTAGTACACTGAAGCATCTACTACAAGGCTCAGTGAAAATTAGGAGGCATTATTCCAGAGACAGAAAGGAATAGTGCTACAGGGTTGAGGAACATCCCTATTCTTTCTGTGATATTGGGTTCCTCACACTTGAAAAAGGGACATACTACCAAGTCCTATAAGTAGACTTACTCTGCTTGAAACAGTATCTTACAGGTGGCTGGATAGCAAGAATGTTTGGCTGCCAGGTATATGTAAGCTGGGTATTAAGTGCCTTGTGAGTCAGTATTCCCTATGCATGAGCTTGTCATAGAGAGAGTGAAGCCTTCCTCAGAACTGTCTGACTTTGAATGAACCACACTGGACACACAATGGCCAGCTAGGCATGCAAGTTCTGAGATGAATCAATAATGCTGGACAGAGAGGTTTCATCCCATGGTTGTTAAACAGCTGTTGCTCCTGAAGTTTTGACTTGTGCTTTTGGGTTATGGTCTTCTATTATCCTTCAGGATGTTATCTAAATAGAAATGGACCTAGTTTAAGGATCCTATGCACCAAAATTGGTAGAAGTTAAAAATCTTTCCTTTAGGGAATCATTTCATTGGTGAGATAAAAGAAATGTGAGTGTGAGTATGGTGGAGTAATTTACTTCAGCATTAAAATGAACTACCAGGGTAAATTAAGTTCTTCAAAGTATTTGCTGCTTCTCTCTAAGGAAGGATTATATATCCCCACTCATTCCTTTGATATCGGGCTTTATTGTGTACATTGCAATGAAGTGAAATGGCCAGTGGGTGAAAATTATGTGTGTCACTTCTGAACAGAAGTTTTAAGAGTCATTGAATGATCTGCTACTTGCCCCCTTTTTCTTCTTTTATAAGATGAGAAATATTCCAGTTAGGGGCTGTTCCCTATGTCTGGGTCTAGACATAAAGGTTCATGGAGCAGAACCACAGCTGACTCTAATGAAAATGCAAAATAAGTGAGAAATAATCTCTGCAGTTTGAGGAAACTGGGATTTTTTTTTTTGAGAGGTTGTTTGTTGTCACAGTATAATTTAGCCAAAACTGATAGATAACAGTCAAATTTCATAGGATTCATTTTGTGCAGATTCTGTTTGGAGACTTGATACATTCACTTAAAAATGATGAAAGGACACCAGAATGAAGTAATTCTCTGGTAGGAAAATATTCCTAAAGTAAAATTGACCATTCTATCTCATTCCTATAATGTGGTCATGTTAGTGTTTTGTTTTGCTTTTGTTTCTGTGACAATAGTAGAGACTAGAAAAAGGAAAGAAGACAGGGGGAGGGAAATAGATATGAGCTGACTAGGGCTGGGATAATGAGAGAGGATAACAACAGCTCTGTAATTAGAAGGAAAAACAGATAAATTGCTAATTTTGAATTTGTATTTTTGGAAGATATATGTTATTAATTCTTTTGAAAATAATGCTGTAAGGGGTCCATTCTGTAGTTTGGGTAGGATGAAAGGAAAAACAGGAGGCTTCCTGAGCTTGCTCTATCTACACTTCCAGATAGCATACATTTTGTGTCTCCGTGTGCGCGCACACACACACACACTCAATGAAGATAAGCTTTTATTTCCTTCAATTAAATTCAGTACTTAGAATAGTAACACAAACAACCAAAAATGCCTTTAGGTATTTAAAAGAAGTTTTTGTGTGGTTGCCTATTTATTTCTTTCATTTTGGATGAAGGCATGGGGATTCTTGATGGTCCCTATCTCTTAAATTTTATACGAATGTAAAATAGTGATTCACCAAAGATAATATACAACTCTTCACACAATTCTTAAAAGAATAGCCACCATTTAAAACGTGCTTTCATGTGAGGCACTGTGGTATGTTTCATGATACACAGGCTGTAACAACAAGATGGATAGCCTTGTCTACAAACTGAGGCTTAGAAGACCTATCTCACTGGTGAGTCAGGACAAGCTTAAATGAAAATGCATGTGGAGTACATAGCATAGTGTCTGGCACAGAGGAAATAGGAAAAAATGGTAGTTAATATACACCCTAATATAACACGTCCTCCTACCAAATGTAACAAGTCCTTAGCTTCAGTTTGCCTGTTTTTCTCATGGAGAAAATTGATCAAGGTCATTGGATTGGGACAAAAACGTTTTATGCATCCCCTGACTCCACCTTTCTCTCTCTTGTTTGGTGCCCCTGAAACACCTGGCCACCCTTCTCCTCTGGGAATTGGATTATGGCAGGCAGAGTTCTAAGATAACCCCAAGATTCTGCCCCTAATAGATAGCCCTGTATAAACCTTCCTCTTGAGTGGGCAGAACCTGTGAATATGGTAAAATATTATCCCCATGATTGGGTTACTAATCCATGGACTTAGTTAATGGAAAGGGAAATTGTTCTGTGTGGGCTTGGCCTAATCAGGGGAGTTCTTTAAGGAAAGATGGGCATTAGAGAGTGGCTGCTGCTGCTGCAGGCCTTGCAAGAGGAAATTGTCATGCTGTGAGGAGGGAGACATGGCCCAGGCCCAGGAACAGCCTCGAGGAACTGAACTGGTCCCACTCCCCCAACAGTTAGCAAGAAGCCAGAGACCTGTCAGCCACAAAGAAACTGATTCTGTCAACAAGCCAAGGGAGCATGGATATGGATCTTTCTCTAGTCAAGCTTTGAGATAAGGATGCAGCCAGCTGACACTTTGATTTCAACCTTCTGACACCGTGAACACAGGAACCACTGAAACTGAGATAATAACTTTATGCTGTTTTAGGAATCTAAGTTGTGGCAATTTGTTGTGCAGCAATGGAAAACTAATGTAAGATGAAACACATCATGGGGCATGGAACCTAGTCTCCTGAGTGAATGCTGGAGTCTGGTGACACAATCCAGAAGTAAAGGGATGTTAACTCTCCCTGGATAAAGATTGACCAATGAGAAGTGAAAGGTGGGAGGAAGATAAGCATAAATCCCCAAATTCCACCCTCTCTCTTCACCCTTAGAGGACTACTCTAATACCTCTTCCCACCCCTTTTCTTTGTAACCCTTCTAAAGAAGTCTTATGTGCCAAGGGAATGCATCTCATGCTTAACTTGCTTTGTCTTTTCATAGCATGTGACTAGCCAGCTGGGTTATAACACATCACACTTCACTCATTTCTTTCTTCTTCATCCTCACCAACATGGTCTGCATTCCCAAATAAGATGTTGCACTTTAATCCTTTCCCCAGGTTTTGCTTTCTGAAGGACCTGGGCTAGGTCACTCACATAACAAGTGGCAGATCCATAATTTGAGTCCAAGTCTGACTCCAAAGCATAAGTTAATTTCAGGATACCTTATTTCATTTCAAGGAAATTAAAGTTAAAAGTGAATACTGCATACATGGTTGAGGCAGCACACAATTTCTATGCTAATGACCACCCAGGAAGACAGAATAGGGGTTCAGATTGTCTTGTTATTCAAAATAGAGTTGATCTAACTGGTGGAAGAAACAGTTTCTGGCTCTTCCATTAAGTTCAATTTAACATACATTTGACAGCAAGGAACTCAAGTGTAAGTGATACTAGATTCCTGTAATGTTTATTGCTAGTGCATTTGGGGGTGATAGTGTGGTAAAAGAGTCACTTGCTCTTTGCACAGTGGAGATTAAGATCCCAGTATACCTTTTCTTCTCAGTTTTTCTTTGTTCTTTTTTAGGGTTGTTAATACATTTCCTGAGGTTGGAATTTTGCCTTGAACTATTTCTGAGATGCTCCTTTCATTGAGCAGTGCTCAATGAGCCTGAGGCAGAATTTGAAGCAAATAAACAGAAACAGCACCCAAGTGCATTTTTAACACTGAGTCTGTTAGTAAATGAAAATGTTCCTTTCAGATTGGCTAATCTGATCAGTGTATTAGTGCCTAATAGAGTGGGCATCACACTTTGCTGCCTTAATGATAGAGCCCAGAGGATAGTTAATGCCTTATTTCCTGTGTATTTTTCTCCTTATGAACTCATGGTAATTTGATGACCACAACCACAAGTTGAACATGTTGCTTTTAAATATGTCCTTAGGAGCCATGGACAGGTAGCTCAGTTGGTTAGAATGTCATCCTGATACTCCAAGGTTGGGGGTTTGACCTCTGGGTCAGGATACATATAAGAAACAACCAATGAATGCATAAATAAGTGGAACAACAAATCGATGTTTCTCTCTCCCTCCTTCTCCTTTCCTCTTCCTCTCTTCTTCCTTCCCTCTCTCTTTCCTTTCCTTCCCCAATCTCTCCCTCCCCCAATCATTCCCACCCTTCCACTTTCCCTCTCTCCCTATCCCCCTCCCACGCTTCCTCTAAATCAATCAATCAATATGTCCTTAGGATTCGGTTGCAGATTCCTTGGAGAAGCCTGTGCTATTCTGGTTCTTTGAAAGTTTTACTGATAATCTGAGTTAAGTCATTTGGGCAGTCACATGTTGTTGAGTGAGAAGTAAATACTTGACTGAGGCTTGGCCAAACATGCTCCCTCAGGTATGAGATGGAGAACACTAAGGAGATAAGGCTGATCTCCTCACTAAACGGTTTGGAAACCTGGGAGCTAGAGGGTGGCCATCTTCACCCTGTATCTGGATGGAGAAGCTAAAAAGCCAATCTGATTTTATTTTCTATGTGGCTTCTTTGCGCTTCCCCATTTTTATGGAAATGTTGTATGAAGAGAGAATGCCAGGGATGATTTTCATTTTTCTCTTCTGGATCCCCTCTTCACCTCTCTTCATTCACCCTGCTTTGTTTCCAGGAGGCTGATCCCCATCTCTGATTCTGCATGATTCTCCTACCCTCTGGCTTCTGGGTAGGGTTAGTCATTTTAAAGTATCATTAGGAGATCAAAACATGAGAAGTTGGAGTACTTATTTCCTTGCCTCCTTCCTCTGAGGCTACAGATTTGCAGTGGTTGCCTTCCTGTAGCAAGATAACAGATCTTATAGGGTGATTTTCTCCTTCAGCAATAGCTACAGATCTCACTCTGTTTCAATAAATGTATCTCAGGTCTAGCAACAGGCAGATTCTAGGCCTAACGGAGAAAGAGGAGGGAGCTTCATCTTGCCTTGTTGGTTTCACTTAACCCTGTACTCAACCTTTGTAAGTAATTCACATATGCCTTTGAGAATGCTTTCTTTTTCCTGCTGAGATCATGAGACTGTTATATGACCTATGCTCTGGAGATTCTAATTTCTTTTGGATCCTGATTGTGAAACAAACTTAGGATTTTACAATAAATTTGTTTTGCTTTAACTAGTTAAATGTGTCTCAAAACCAAAGAGCCCTTACAAATAAAGATTGAATTGCATATATAATAATTACATAGACCTAAAAACTTTTTAAAAATAGGATAAAGTTCACCAATAAGTAAAATGGGATGTTACTGTGTACATGGTACTATATGTAATACATTTGATTTTTTTCAATTTTATTGAGGTATAATTGGCATATAACATTGTATTAGTTTTAGATGCACATGATGCTTTGATACATAAATATATTGCAAAGTGATTACCACAATAAAATTTCAGTAAATATCCATCATCTCACAGTTACATTTTTTTTATTATGTCCTTTAACCACTTTTACTCATTTTCTTCACCCTAACCCCCATTTTGAGTTTTTTTTCTTGTGTGTGTGTGTTTATGTATGGTGAGAATCTTAGAGAGACACATAATCAAGTAATAGCTATAGGATTTGGTAGTTAACTGTGAAAAGATAGATAGAAGATGACCAAGGTTTTGAACCTAAATTACTAGGAGAATGGAAGTAGAATTAAAATAATTGTGGATTTGAAATGTTATCTTTGGTATATGTCTGAATCTGATGGTAAAATTGAGCAAATGTCTTGGAGGCAGCTGCAATTATGAGTCAGTAAAAAAAAGCCACCGTTAGAAAGTTTCTTCAAATATATATGAAGCTAATATCCTATCTAATAAAAGAGTAATATGCAAATTGATCATACCTCTGCTAACCCACAAGCTACACCAACAAGTCAATGAGGAAAGAGTATGCAAATTAACCCAACCAAGATGGCTGCAGCCACAGAGCAAGCAGGAGGCTTGGGTTTCCCCAGTAATGGAGGAAGCCATGCTTTCCACACACCCTGGTGGGCCCAGGCCTCCATTCAAGGCTACAAAGTTTCAATTATAGAAGATAAATAAATCCCAGATACCAGGGCCTCAGCTTGTGTTACTGGGGGGCGTAGCCAGCCTGAAAACCACCACAGGCCCCTCACCCAGGCCACCCCACACCCCAAGGGAACCCCACCCTGATCTGGGACACCCTTCAGGGCAAACCAGCTGGCCCCCACCTGTGCACCAGGCCTCTATCCTATCTAATAAAAGAGTACTATGCAAATTGACCATCACTCCAACACACAAGATTGCTGCCCCCATGTGGTCAAAGATGGCTGCCCCCATATGGACACAAGATGGCCACCACAAGATGGCCAGCAGGGGAGGGCAGTTGGGAGGGACCAGGCTTGCAAGGGAGGGCAGTTATGGGCCATCAGGCCAGTAGGGGAGGACAGTTAGGGGTGACCAGGCCGGCAGGGGAGGGCAGTTAGGGGAAAACAGGCTGGCAGGGGAGCAGTTAGGCATCAATCAGGTTGGCAGGGGAGTGGTTAGGGGGTGATCAGGCTGGCAGGCAGAAGTGGTTAGGGGCATTCAGGAAGGCAGGCAGGTGAGCAGTTGGGAGCCAGCAGTCCTGGATTGTGAGAGGGATGTCCTACTGCCCTTTAAACAGGCAGTTGGACATCCCTCGAGGGGTCCCAGATTGCAGAGGGTGCAGGTTGGCCTGAGGGACACCCCCCCCCCCGTGCATGAATTTCATGCACTAGGCCTCTAGTTTTAAATAAAGATTTTACTTCAAGATTTTAACAAGGAAGCTGAAATATGTTTAATAGTTAACTAGCTAAAAACACACACACACCACAAATGTAAAATGAAACAAAATATTTCCCACCCATGTTCCAAGAGAAATGAAGATTGGGGGAATGAGTGCTTGTGTATGTTGTGTTCTCTGTCCTTTACTGTGCCAAGGCAATGAAAAAGTAGCCACCTGATAGAAGTGCCCCCAAATTGGGTTTTCATGTTCCATTCAGCATGAACACATTCCTCATTGTTTTCCCCATGACCTTCTCTTCTTCCTTGTACCCTCTGGTGAACGGGCCACAGGAGAAATGAGCTCATTAAAATATGTGGGTACATAATGAGATAATAAATAATGCAGCAATCTCAGTCCAACTAAAGATACTTGCTATCTCTACTGATTTTGGCATTTATTTAAAAGTCTCCAGAGAAGAACCTCCTGGCAAGTTTTAGTAGATTTATTTATTTATTTATTTACTTACTCACTTATTTATTTATTTATTTTACCTGAAGTGTAGTTAGAGTCAAAAATGACAAACGTCTAAATTGGTTTATTTTTCTTACAGGCATTTTAAAGGATATTTCAGCAAATGGTATAGCCAAGTTTATCTGAGGCACTATGCCCATCAGTGGAATTCTCCATATCAGTAGAAATCAACAAAGCCTGTCTAATGCTCTCAGCTCTTTCCTTTAAGCTTATTTGAAATCTGTTTCCTTACCAATGAGATGGAGGAGCTGAGCTACATTTTCTACGTCTTCTCCTGCTTTAGGTTACTAATTTCTAGTGACAAGTCCAAAGTCACAAACTTAAAGACAGCACCAGACATTTCCTGTGCAGCAGCAGGAAGAAGAAAGTCTGACTAGAACAGGAAATGGCTGCTTCTGGGATTAGAGCCATTAGGTGTGAATACTGCTCCCAGTACCAATTACTAGTTGTAGACGAGACAGTGACATTTTTTGTTCCCTGCTTTACAGATGACCAAAGTAAGTCCCAAACGCCATGTTTTACAAGACTGTTCCAGGGACCCTCATACAATAGGTGCCTTGTCATGTTCCTTCCCCCTGTATTAGGGAGCTTCTTTTGGGACAGTTTTATGATAATTATTGTTATGTTGAAACCAAGCTTTGAGTCACCACACTTTAGTTTATAAGCAGGTTAGGCACTCAATGGTCCTTTAGAAATTAAATGTCAGTGAACATTGAGACCAAATTCTAGCTTTATTTTATTTTATACTAGAGGCCCAGTGAACAAAAACTTGTGGACTGCGGGGGGTCCCTCAGCCTGGCCTGCCCCCTCTCAGAGTCTGGGAGCCCTCAGGGGATGTCCTACTGACGGCTTAGGCCCGTTCCCTGTGGGAAGTGGGCCTAAGCTGCAGTCTGACTTCCCCCTGTGGGAGGGGACCGGGCTGATCAGGGGAAGGCACCGCCCCCATCACCCCACTGCTGCTGCCACTGCCAGCTGCCATGGTCACCTGCCCTTGGCTCTTGCAGCTGCCCTTGGCCCTCCAGCTGCCATGGCTTTGTCTGGAAGGACATCTGGTCTATCTGGTCTAATTAGCATATTACCCTTTTATTAGTATAGATTTTTTTAGAGAGAGTGGAAGGGAGGGAGGGGGAGAGAGAAAGGAAAGGAGAAAGGGAGGGAGGGAGGGAGGAAAAGACAGAGAGAACATCAATGTGAGAAAGAGACTCAACCGGTTGCTTCCCCCATGTGCCTTGATGAGACTGTAGGGTAACAGATGTTGGGAAGTTGGGGGCATTCTTACATGTGCTAAGGGATGCACCAATTAAAGAGAGCAGTTGTATTTTTGTGATGCTGAGGCACAGGATGCAGAGGGGGAAAAGGGGATCAGACGGAGTGGGAAATATGGGACTAGAGTACAATAGAGGATAGACTGTGCTACAGATATGGTAAGGGCAAAGGGGAGTCACTGAAGCAGTATAGATAGAAAAGAGAATGCAAGCTTCCTGAAGGTCAGGGACTATCTAGGACACATTTGTCTCCTTCATGACGCCTAATGGGCTTCTTACATACAGCGGGCCCTCAGTGAATTTCAGTTAAGTGGTGAAGCTCCCTTAGTTCCAGTTACTACATGATAGGCATGGATGGATCTTAGTTGAATTCACAGCAAGACAGTAAATGTTTGGAATTCTTTGTTCTGGAAACAAACTTCGAAAATGCAACCTTGTATTTCATACAACTTTGTTCTTCAAAAATCGCTGCTGTATAATACTTTTTGTCAATTAGTTGGAATTGCATTCAGTTAATGGCATATGTAATTAGCCATCTCATCTTGCTCGGAAGGGCACTAACAAGAGGTAAAATAAGCTATTTTCGGTGGTTGTAAAACTACTGAGCCACAGAAACAGAGGCTGAGACCCTGTGAGGGCTCAGAGGAAATGGAGCTGAAACTAAAAAAATGTACCATCACAACTGGAAACTATTCCATAAAAGGACAGAGAATTTTAGTCTGAAATTGGGGGATTATGCCATTAAATTCTCACAAATTGGTTCACTTTTTTCTACCACACTCCCAAACCCCAGTTTTCACTTCCCCAGGAAGATAAATATTAAACCAAAGGAGATAATTGCTTAGTTTCATAAATCTATTGTTTATCTTATCAAATTATAAAAAGTTGGTTAGTAATTAAAATTTAACAACCAGCTACATAAGAGTATTAATAGATAAGCTAACACTTATTTTGTGCTTACTATGGGCCAGGTGTTGTTTGAAGTTCTCTACATGTATTCTCATTTAATCCTTGTAACAACTCTATGAATAACAACATGGAATAACTGATTGGTTACATATTAGTAAGGAGATAATTATTCTCTGTCCCCATGCCTGTGTCTCTTGAGCTGTACTGTCCAGTAGCCATTGGCCACAAGTATCTATTTAAATTAGAATTAATATAAATAAAACATTCAGTTCTTGCATCACACTACCCAATTCTAATTGCTCAGTACCCCCGGGTGGCTAGTGTTACCGTAGGGGATAACACTGAGAACATTTTCATTATCGGAGGAACTTCTGTCAGACAGTGCTATTCCGTATCTTTATTTCAAATTAAAAAACTATTTGCCAAAGTGGTTAAGGGAGTTACTTAAGATCACACAGTTTATAATTGGGACAGCCAGGACATAAACCTAGGAATCTTTACCCATCACATGCACTGCTATATCGTACCTGCTTTTACCAACGTACAGCAGAAGAGGGATACAGTAATAACCACAGCCTTGGCCATAAATGACCTGTTAATACTCATCTCAGGGAGGGTATGACTAGGAGAGGATTCAACTCCAAAGGGTGCAGACTAGAGTTCATTACTCTCCGTTTGAACACCTGAATGTTAACTCAGATGAAAGAGCAACTCCAGGGAACAAGAGGATGCCCTGTATTATGGGACAGCCTGAGAGGCAGTGATACAGAACTGAACCTTCATGCCATCCTTCAAGGTCCAGGGGAGCCCGAAGGCTTCAATGACCTCTGCCTTTCCCGCTACGATACCCTGCGACATGTTTACCGTGGCCTTTGTTCAGCACTTCTGAGGAAGGGCTTGTGCCAAAAACCTGGCTGGGGCCTGGAGCTTGGGAATCTGTTGTAAATGTTTTCTGATTTGCATTTTCATTGTGACTTTCTTTGATTTAAAAATTAACGAAGACACTTCTTATGTAATTACCATTATACAATGTCTTTCATATATATGTTACAAGCATTATGTTCATGCTCTGTAGCCCTAACGATTTTCATTCGTATCTAATATTTTAAACACTTTTAAAAAATGAGTGCTTAAAATATTAGAACTTGTGTGTTGTCCCTCCACCTTTCTTTTAAATCTGTGAGGCTTCTCCTTTCTGACAGGCAGCAGGTGCTCTAGAGCCCAGCCGACTTCCCCGTGGCTCTGGCAATTCTCAAACATTCAAGCACATGGGATTCCCGCTCCAGGGCTTTCCCTGGGTGCAGGAGCACATTCATTTGTTCAATGTGGAGCAGGTCAGTGATGCTAGATGGTAATGACTCCAGGAGCACCCCTCAACCAGTGAGAGCTGGGAATCGGTAGGTGAATAAATACCTCATCTCTTTGCTCTGCGTGGGACAGCTCTGAATTGGGAACCTACAGTGAGGCTCACCCTTGGCTGATCCCCTTTTCTTGGGGAGGGGCAGAACCTAATACTTGCTTCTACCTAATAACATGGCAGATATGATGGCATAGTAACGCCTGTGTGACTGTTATAAAGGCACCATCTTAGCAGACTGCAGTGAGAGGTTCTCCTGCTGGCATGTGAAAGAGGGCTGCATGGCAGCAAACTGCAGGTCATATCAAAGAACTAAAGTCTACCATCAGCCATGTGAGCTTGAAGGGGACCCCAAACTCCAGAAAGAAATGCAGGCTGGTTTGACATCTTGTTTGTGAGACCCTAATTAGAGAGTCCAGGGAATCTGTGCCCAGATTCATGACCCATGGAAACTGAGATGGTAAATGCCTATTGTCTTAAGCAGCTATGTTTGCAGTAATTTGTTAACACAGCAGTGGAAAACTAATACAAGATTCTTCCAGAGCCTCCCAGAGGTCCCGGGGGGACCGAGCCCCAGTTGTTCCCATTGGTAATTTGCTCATTATTGTCCCCTACACAGGCTTCCTTCTGTTTTCTTTCCTACTTCCCTCATCTCCTGCTGCTATTTCTTGGAGTCAACTTCTAAATAGAGTACTAGTACTCAAATCGTTAATTTTGGATCTGCTTCTGGTAGAACCCAATCTAACACTAGCATTTTTTAAGTTTTTAAAAAATTGCTTTATGAAGATATAATTCACTTGTGGTATAATTCACCCACTTAAAGTGTAAAACTCAATTTTTCATATACACGCATGGAACCATCACCACAATCAATTTTAGAACATTTATATCACCCTAAAAAGAAGTCCATATACATTAGTAGTCACTCCCCATCCCCCAACTATCCCAGCCTGAAGCAATCCTAATCTATAGTTCCTGTCTACATATTTAATTATCTTGGATATGTCATAGAAATGGAATCATAAAATGTGATCATATGTGACTAATATCTTTCACTTTACATATTTTCAAGGTTCATCAGTATTGAAGCATGTGTCAGTACTTTATTTCTTTTACTGCCTAGTACTCCGTTATATGGATCTACCACATTTTATTTATATAATCACCCATTGATGGGCATTTGGGTTGTTTCCACATTTGACTATTATGAATCCTGGTGCTATGAACATTTGTGTATGGTTTTGTTTGGACGTGTTTCATTTCTCTTTGGTGTATACCTGGGAGTGGAATTGCTAGGACATATGGTAACTCTACATATAACATTTTAAGAAACTGCCAAATTGTTTTCCAAAGTGACTGCATCATTATACATTGCTACCAGCAATATGTGAGGGTTATAATTTCTCACATACTTGTTAACACTTGCTATCTATCTTTTTGGTTTTAGCCTTTGTAGTAGTATGAGTGGTATATCACTGTGGTTTTCATTATAACTAATAATGTTGAACATGTTTTCATGTGCTTATTGGCCATTGGTATGCATTCTTTAGAGAACTGTTCATTCACATCTCTTTCCCAATTTTACATTGAATTACTTGTTATTTTATTGAATTGTAAGTGTTATTTGTATATTCTGGATCTAAGTCCCTTATCAAATATATGATTTACAAATACTTCCATTCTATAAGTTTTTTCACTTTCATTTAAATTTACTTTTGAGTTATAATTGACATGTAACATTGTATAAATTTAAGGTGTACAAGTTGTTGATCTGATACATTTATATATTTCCATATGATTACCACACAGTGCTAGCTAATTCCTCTATCATATAACATAATTATTATTTCCTTTTTGAGGTGGAAACAAGTAAGATCTAGCCTCTATCACATTTGAGATTTATAATATGGTATTGCTGTCTATAATCACTAGGCTGTGCATTAGATCCCCAGGACTTATTCATCTAATAGTTGCAAGTTTGTCTCATTAAACAACATCTCTTCAATCCCCCCAGTCCCTAGAAACTGGAAACAATTACTCTACTGTTTTTTATAACCTTGGCTTTTTCAGATTCCACATATAAGTGATATCATTCAGTGTTAGTCTTCCTCTGTCTGACTCACCTTATTAGCATAATGACCTCAAGGTCCATCCATGTTGTTTCAAGTAGCAGGATTTCCTTTTTTTATATAACAGAATAGCATTTCATTGTATGTGTATATATATATACACTGAGTGGCCAGATTATTATGATCTCTGAATGCATAATAATCTGGCCACTCAATGTGTGTGTGTGTGTGTGTGTGTGTGTGTGTGTATGTGTATTAGAGGCCCGGCGCATGAATTCGTGCATGGGTGGGGTCCGGCCAGCCTGGCAGGGGGAGGGGACATGGGTAATTGGCTGGCCTTCCTGATGGTTAAACTCCTGGTCAAGGGGACAATTTGCATATTAGCCTTTTATTATATGGGATATACACTGAGTGGCCAGATTATTATGCATTCAGAGTTCATAATAATCTGGCCACTCAGTGTATACTACAGGCCCAATGCACAAAATTTGTGCAAGGGTCTCAGCCCTTGCAGCCTTGGTGGCTTGCCTTGGCCCTTGCAAGAAGGTCATCATGCAGAAGAATAAAATTGGACCACCTATTTAACACCACTGGAAGTTCATCTGAAAGGACGTCTGGAAGGTTGTTCAGCTGTTCGGACTAATTAGCATAGTATGCTTTTATTATTAGACTAGAGGCCCAGTGCACAAAATTTGTGCAAGGTGGGGTGGGAGGTTCCCCTCAGCCCAGCCTCCACCCTTTCCAATCCGGGACCCCTTGAGGAATGTCATCATGGAGATCGGGCCTAAACTAGCAGTCGGACAACCCTCTCAGAATCCTGGACTGCTGGCTTCTAACTGCTCAGCTGTCTTTTCAGTTTCTTTGCCCATTTTTAAATTGGATTATTGGTTTTGATGTTATTGAGTTGTATGAATTCTTTATATATTTTGGATATTTAATTCATTGCCAGATAATGTGGTTTGAAAATATTTTCTCCTGTTCTCTAGGTTACCTTTTCATTTATTCTATTTTTTCTTCTGCTATGCAGAAGCTTCTAAGTTTGATGCAGTATCACTTGTTGAATTTTGCTTTTGTTGCTTGTGCCTTAGATGTCATACCTAAAAAAATTATTGCCAAGACCAATGTCAAGGAGCTTCTTTTATATTTTTTCTCTAGAAATTTTATGATATTAGATCTTACATTTAAGTCTCTAATACATTTTCAGTTATTTTTTTGTAACTGGTGTTAAATAGGTGGTCCAATTTTATTCTTCTGCATGTGGTTACCAGTTTTCCCAACACTTTGTTGGAGAGACTATCTTTTTCCCATTAAAAGTTCTTGGCTCCCCTGTCAAATATTAGTTGGCCATAAATATTGGGGGGTTATTTCTGGGCTCTCTATTCTCTTCCATTGGCTGATGGGTTTATTTTTCATGTCATTACCACACCGTGTAAATTACTATAGCTTTGTAGAACAGTTTGAATTCAAAAAGTGTGATACTTGTACTTTTATTCTTCTTATGATTTCTATGGTTATTTACAGTCTTTTGTGGTGCCATTAAAATTTTAGGATTATTTTTCTATTTCTATGAAAAATGACATTGCAATTTTAGTAGAGATTGCATTGAATCAATAGATGGTTTAAGAAAGTATGGACATTTTAACAATATTAATTCTTCTAATCCATGAGCACACAATATTGTTCCATTTGTTTGTGTTGTCTTCAATTTTGGGAGGTCAAAGTATTGGGATTTTCATAGTGCACATATTTCACTTCCTTGGTTAAATTTATGCCTAAATATTTAATTGTTTTTTATCCTATTATGAATGGGATAGTTTTTGCTCTCTTTCAGATGTTTTGTTGTTAGTGCACAGAAACACAAGTGATTGTTGTTGGTTGATTTTTATGTTCTGCAACTTTACTGAGTTTGTTGATTAGTTCCAACAGTTTTTATTTATTTATTTATTTATTGGTAGAGTCTTTAGGAATATATATATTCTGCAAATAATGACAATTTTATTTTTTCCTTTTGGATTTGAGTTCCTTTTATTTCTTTGTTTTGCCCCAATTTCTCTATTTAGGACTTCCAGTACTATGTTGATTAGGAGTAGTGAGAGTGGGTACCTTTGTCTTACTCCTGATCTAAAAGGAAAAGCTTTCAGTTGTTCACCATGGACTATGTTAGCTGTAGGTTTGTCATATATGACTTTTATTATGTTGAGATATATTCCTTCTACATCCAATTTGTTTAGGGCTGTTGTCATAAAAAGAGTATTTTGTCAAATGCTTTTTATGCATCTATTTAGATCTTATGATTTCTATCTTTCATTCTATTAAAGTGGCATGTCACATTTATTGATATGTTGTATTGAAACATCCTTGCATTCCAAATAAATTCCTATCTGTCATGCTGTATAATCCTTTTAATGTGTTGTTGAATTCAGTTTGCTTATACATTTTTTTTTAGAACTTTTATATCTGTGTTCATCATGGATATTGGTCTGTAGTTCTATTTTCTGTAGTTAGTGTCCTTATCTGGCTTTGGTATTAAGGGTAGTGCTAGCTTTGTAAAATGAGTTTTACAAAGGGTTCCCTCTTCTTCAAATTTTTTTTTTTTGAGTGTTTGAAAAGGATTGGTATTGATTCTTCATTAAATGTTTAGTGGAATTTGTCAGTGAAGCCATATATGGCTCTTGATATTTTGAGTCTTTCAAGAAAATTGTTCATTTTATCTAAGTAGCTTGTTGACATAGTTATTTATAGTATTCCCCTGTAATTCTTTTTTATTTATGTACATTTTATAGTCATGTTCCTTCTTAATTCATGATTTATTAATTTGAGTCTTTTATTTTTATTCTTGGTAAGTCCAGCAAAGTATTTATCAATTTATTGATTCTTTCAAAGAGCTAACTTTTGGTCTTGATTTTTCTCTATTCTTTTTCTATTATGTAATTCAATAATTTTCTCTGTAATATTTATTCCTTTTCTTTGTTTGACATGGGTTAATTTCTTTCTTTTTCCAGTGTCTTTTGATAGAACATTAGATTATTAATTTGAAATCTTTATTTTTTGTAATATAGATGTTTATAGTATAAATTTCTCCTCTCAGAACTGCTATAGCTAGCTCCCATGTTTTACTATATTGTATTTTAATTTACATTTATCTCAAATTCTGTTTAAATATAGAAATTTGCTTTAAATTAGTTTTATTCTCTTCCTTTGTGCTATTATTGTCAAGTATGCAAATTGTTTAAGTTCAACAACACAGTTTTATAATTATTTTTATGTAACTTTAAATATTTTAAGTAAAATTGAAAGGACAAATAGGGTATTTTTATACAGTCTATTTACCTATGTGTAATCTTTTTCTGGTGATCTTATTTCTTGGTATGGATTTGAATTTTCATTCGATGTTCATTTTCTGTTCGAAATGGATTTTCTTTTGTATTTCTCATAAGACAGGTATGTTGGCAACAAATTTTGTCTTTGTTTATTTGAAAGTGTATATATGGTACCTTAATTTTAAGAAACATTTTAAAAATCAATAGATTTTATTTTTAGAGCAGTTTTAGGTTTATAGGAAAAATTGAACAGAAAGCACCAAGTTTCATGTACTTCTCTTCTAGTTCACAGTTTCTTTATTATTAACATCTTGCATTGGTGTTATACATTTTTTTTTTTTACAATTGATGAATCAATATTGATATATCATTATTAAGTAAAGTACATAGTTTACATTAAGGGTCATCCTATGTGGTATGAGGTTTGCCATTCTAATAGGTATGTAATGGTATCTCATCATCCTAATATATAAAGAGCCAGAGTCCATCACAACCTAAACGACTGGATGGAAGACCAAACACCAGGCAAGGGTCCTGGCTGGCATGGCGAAGTCAGTCTGTGGTGGGAGTCAGTCCCGGGTCCAGGCCAGCGTGGTGGAAGTCAGTCCTGGGTCCTGGCTGGCATGGCAGGAGTCAGGCCTGGGTCTGAGGAGGGAGCTGTAGGCCCAAACAACCAAACTACCAGTCCAGCTTTCATGGCATGGCAGGAAGGGGCCATGGAGGCTAAGGAGCCTTGTAGGGCAGGGGCTGTGAGCATGGAGCTTTGCAGGGTGGCTGAGGTGGAGGAGTGTCATGGGGGCGGCTGGGGCTGAGGAGCCTCACGGGGCAAGGGCTGTGAGTGTGAAGCTTTGCGGGGTGGCTGAGGCAGAGGAGCGTTGTGGCGTGTGGGCAGCTGAGGCCAAGGAGCCTTGCGGGGTGGGGGCTGTGAGCATGGAGGTTCACAGGGCAGGGGCCATGGAGGTGGAGGAGTGACTCTAAGTGGCAGACATGGCCCTGATTGCAGCTAGGTCTAGGGACCCTAACTTGCACAATTTAATCGTACACTGGGCCTCTAGTTTATAATATAAAATGACCTAATTACATATAATGTTGAACATTTTTATAGGCTTATTTTCTATCTGTATGTCTTCTTTGGTGAAGTGTCTAAGTTCTTTGGTCTACTTTATTATTTTTTAAAATATTTTAATTTCAGCAAGGAAGGAAGAGAGATGGAAACATCTATTATGAGAGAGAATCATTGATTGGCTGCCTCCTTCACGTCCCTCACTGGGGATGGAGCCCACAACCCAGGCATGTGCCCTGACCAGGAATTGAGCCGTGACCTCCTGGTTCATAGGTCAATACTCAATCACTGAGCCATGCAAGTCAGGCGGTCCACTTTTTAATTGGATTGTTTTCTGAGTGTTGAATTTTAAGAGGGTTTTTTTTTTTTTTGAATATTTTGGATTCAGGTCCTTTTTCAGATATCTTTTTCAAAAACTTTCTTCCAGTTTGTCACTTGTCTTCACATCCTCTTAAAAATGTGTTAAACAAGGTAGAAGTTTTAAATTTTAATAAAGTCTAAATTAATAATTTCCATCTTATGAATTGTGCTTTTGATATATCTAAAACACATTGGCAAACTCAAGATCACCTAAATTTTCTCTTATTTTATATTGTAAAAGTTTTATAGCTTTGTGTTTTACATTTAGATATAATATCCATATTGAGCTAATATTTGTCAAATGAGTAAGGTCACTGTGTATTTCTTTTTTGGTATGTATATGTCCAGTGGTTTCCATACTTATTTCACCTTTGGATAACTTTTGCTTCTTTGTCAAAGTTTAGTGAAATGGGTTTGTGTGAGTCTATTTACAGGCTCTTTGTTATGTTCCATTGATCTATTTGTCTAGTATTTCATTATTACAACAGTTCTTGATTACTATAACTTTATAAAATGTCTTAAAGTTGGATAGTATTAGTCCTCTGATTTTGTTTGTTTTTTTGTTTATTTGTTTATTTATTTATTTTTTATCTTCACCTGAAGATATTTTTGCATTGATTTTTAGAGAGAGTGGAAGAGAGGGAAAGACAGAGAGAAACATTGTTGTGAGAAAAACACATTGATTGGTTGCATCCTGCACATGCCCCAGCCAGAGCCTGGGCCAGGGAGGAGCCTGCAACTGAGGTATGTGCCCTTGACTAGAATTGAACCTGGGACCCTTCAGTCTGCAGGCTGACGCTCTATCCACTGAGCCAAACTGGCTAGGGCTGACTTTGTTTTTTATTATCATGCTTGCTATTCTGGGTCTTTTGTCTCTCCATATAAAATTTAGAATTAGTTTGTTGATATGCCAAAATAATTTATTTGTGATATTTATTGGATTTGCATTGAATCTGTAGATAAATTTGGGAAGAATTAATATCTTAAGAATATTGAGTCTTCTATTGTTATTGGTGAAGTTGGGGTATCCTTTTCATCACTAGATACTGGGGGTGAAATTCTTATCTTGAAAAATTTTTTTCTGAGACTCAAATGGGAGGATGAGTGATTTTTATTTGCATGGAATTACATCCCCTGGGTTTCCAAAGTCCCCTTTCCCTTGTCCAATTATGAAAGTGTAGCTTGGGTTTCAGTAGAGCTAGAAGCAAAGCTAGTGTCCAGAGTTTCTGTCCCATATTGTAGCTACATCCAGTTCAGCATCAGGCTTGTTGTAGTCTATTAGTCCATTGTGTGTGGGGTTTACGTGGCCATGGCCATGTGGGGGAATGTAGAAGAGCAAAGAGAGCATATCCCCTGCAACAAGATTCCAAGAGAGCCAAGGGAGTGAACTTCGTTGTTCAGAGGATTAAATATCTTAAATTTCTTGGGCTTGCAGTGTCCATGCCTCTTCTGGCCAGTGACCTATTCCCAGGTGTGAAAAGTACATTCCCATAAAGTTGGTATGTCACCCCAACTTTACTGGGCATGCGTTTATCTTCCCTCTGTTGGACTCCTGGGGAATGTAAAGTTGTAGCTTCCTGGGGAAGCTGCCCAAATGACATGCCTATAATATTTGGCCTTCCCTTTGCTCCTTTCCTGCTATCCTATATAATAAAAGCCTAGGTGTCATCGTGTGATGTCATCACAAGATGGCCACCATGATGTCATCACAAGATGGCCGTCTCAAGATGGCCACCCAAGATGGCTGCCCCAAGATGGTCACCACAAGATGGCCGGCAGGGGAGGGCAGTTGTGGGCGATCAGGCCCCAGCAGGGGAGGGCAGTTGGGTGCAACTGGGCCAACAAGGGAGGGAAGTTGGGGGCAACCAGGCTGGCAGGGGAGGGCAGTTGGGGGCCATCAGGCTGGCAGGGGAGGGCAATTGGGGGTAACCAGGCCAGCAGGGGAGGGCAGTTGGGGGCAAGATCAGGCCAGTAGAGGAGGGCAGTTGGGGGTGAGATCAGGCCGGCAAGGGAGCAGTTAGGCATCAATCAGGCTGGCAGGGGAGTGGTTAGGGGGCGATCAGGCTGGTAGGAAGAAGTGGTTAGGGGCAATCAGGCAGGCAGGCAGGTGGGCAGTTAGGAGCCAGTGGTCCTGGATTGTGAGATCAGGCCTAAAGTGGCAGTTGGGCATCTCCCAAGGGGTCCCATATTGGAGAGGTTGCAGACCGGGCTGAGGGATTCCCCTCTCTCCCTCCCCCCCTCCCCCAACACACAGGAATTTTGTGCACCAGGCCTTTAGTTAATTTTAACAGTATCACTATCTATCACTATCTATGAGCTTGGACTATTTTTCCATTTATTTCAAAGCTTTTATTTCTATCAGAGTTTTATAGATTTATAACAAAATGTTTTATTTTGAAGGATGTGTTAATATAAATGGTAATATGTTTTTAATATTAAATTTCACTTGTTTATTGATGGTTTTCAGAAAGCAATTGACTTTTTATATTAACCTTGCATCCTTCAAGCTTGCTATGTTCACTTATTAGTTTTAGGATTTTTTGGTCAATTTTTTAGGATTTTCTTTAGAGACCATCATTTAATCTGCAGACATATTTCATTTCTTTATAGTCTGTATACCTTTTATTTATTTTTTCTTATTGTATTAGATAGGAATCCAGTATATTGTTCAACAAGAGTTGTGAGAAGGGACACCTGCATTTTTGAAGGATAGTTTAGCTATTATTTCTTAGATTTTTTCCCCCTTACTAATTTTTATGTCTCTCCTTGTGGCATTCATATTACTTATATATTGGTACACTTAATGGTATCCTACATTTCTCTGAAGCTCTGTTCATTTTGTTTATTCTTTTTTTCTGTTCTTCAGATCTCATAATCTTAATTGATATGCCTTAAAAGTTCACTGACTTTTTATTTTGCCAGTTCAGATATACAGTTGATCTCTATAACAGATTTTTCATTTCAGTTATGGTATGTATCACCTACAGAATTTCTATTTGATGTTTTAAAAATATAATTTACCTTTATTGATATTCCTTGTGATAAAACATTGCCATCATATATTCTTTTGTTAAGCATTATTTCCTTTGGTCCTTTTAACATATTCATAATAGCTCCTTTCAAGTCTGCTAAATCTGACATTTGTGCCCTATCAAAGGTTATTTTTGTTGCCTTCTTTTTTTTCCCTTTCTTGTATGTGAGTAACACCTTCTTGTTATTTTTCATATTTCATCATTTCTGTTTGAAATCTGGACATCTTCTTATATATACAAAAGGCTAATATGCAAAGTGTCCCCTCGGGAGTTCAACTGGGAGACCAGGAGTTCAACTGCACACTATGATGTGCACTGACCACCAGGGGGCGGTGTGGAACAAAGGAACGCCCAGCCAGCAGCTGGGAAAGGAAGGCCCGGGCCAGCAGCCAGAAGGCTCCAATTGGCCCTGATTATAGGCCAGGCCTAGGGACCCTACCCATGCATGAATTTTGTGCATCAGGCCTCTAGTTTTAGATAATATACTGTAGCAAGTCTGGATACTTATTTCCCCTACCATCCTTTTGGGGCTTATTGTTTTTGCTATTTTGCTTATTTAATTTGTTTAGGTCTTGCCTAATTTAATTTGTTTAGTGACTTGCCTAATTTCAGTGAAGTTTATTGCCCTCTCAGTATGCAGTCTTCAATATTATTTCTCAGAAGGTACACCCTTGGGCATGTTCACAGTCAACAGACCACTTTGCCTTCCATCCCAGGGTTGAAAATGGTTGAGTGGAGAGGATCAATGAGAAAAAAAAGGGGGGGGGCATCTGTAATCCTATATAATATAGAGGTAATATGCAAATTGACTATCACTCCAACACACAAGATGGCCACCCCATGTGGTCAAAGATGGCCACCCCCATGTGGACACAAGATGGCCACCACAAGATGGCTGGCAGGGGAGGGCAGTTGTGGGCGATCAAGCCAATAGGGGAGGGCATTTGGGAGGGACCAGGCCTGCAGGGGAGGCCAGTTGGGGGTGACCAGGCCTGCAAGGGAGGGCAGTTAGAGGTGACCGGGCCAGAAGGGGAGGCAGTTAGGGGGGACCAGGCATGCAGGGGAGGGCAGTTGGGGGCAACCAGGCCTGCAGGGGAGGGCAGTTGGAGGGCAACCAGGCCTGCAGGAGAGGGCAGTTGGGGATGACCAGGTCTACAGGGGAGGGCAGTTGTGGGTGACCAGGCCTGCAGGGGAGGGCAGTTGGGGTGACCAGGCCTGCAGGGGAGGACAGTTAGAGGTGACCGGGCCTGCAGGGGAGGGCAGTTAGTGGCAACCAGGCCTGCAGGGGAGGGCAGTTGGGGTGACCAGGCTGGCAGGGGAGGGAAGTTGGGGTGACCAGGCTGGGAAGGGAGGGCAGTTGGGGGTGACCAGGCTGGTAGGCAGAAGCGGTTAGGGGCAATAAGGCAGGCAGGCAGGTGAGCGGTTGGGAGCCAGCAGTCATGGATTGTGAGAGGGATATCCGACTAAATGGGCAGTCGGACATACCTCAAGGAGTACCAGATTGGAGAGGGTGCAAGCTAGGCTGAGGGACACCCTCCCCTCGCACTCCCCTCCCCCTGTGCACGAATTTCATGCACCAGGCCTCTAGTACTTTCAATAATAAAGATAGATAGATAGATAGATAGATAGATAGATAGATAGATGTCTTTTTTCCTGATCTCCTTGTTACCTGGTTTTAACTGGGTTGTCTCTGTTGCTATCACATCTAGCTTCTAGCCTCCAGTATCTGATAATTTTTCTATTGTTTTTCTACAACACCGTGAAGCATAAATTGTTCTATAGTCGATCCAATTAAGTCAGGCTATTTTGCAGGGGTTGTCTTTGAGGTTTATTCCAACCCCAGGAAAACTTCTTAACTATCTCTTTACCTTATTCTCTCTGTGAAACTAGTTGGTCTACCATTTTGCTTGTTATTATGAAGCTACCACCAGTTGGCTAATTGCTCACTGTCATAATCTAAATTGTTTTTGTCATCACTCTTGGCTTGAATTTCCTTGCTTTGCTCCAAATAAAGTCAGTTCTCACTGGGAAAGCTTTGAATTTCTGTTATTATTGCCTGCCTTTCCCAATGACAGAAATACTGTGCCACTCTCCTGGGAGCGGGAACTGCAGCCTGCATCTTTCACTGACAACTCTACTCTGTAAGCAGGTCAAGAGTGGGGGTGGGAGCCGCTGTTCTTGTCTTGCTCCTTTCTGCATGAAATATCTACTCTATGTGTGATTTGGTACAAAGCTGGATAAGATGTCCATGTTCTCTTCTTTCAGTGCCTGGAGCAGAACTTCTACCCCATTAGTGAGGGAGGGTGGAAGAAGGGAGCCCCAGGCCTTTCAGCTGCATTTCCTGGGAAAAAGCTTCTGTAGCACCATCTTATGGGAATGAGAAATGTTGGTGGCTTCCCTTTATCTTGGCTGCATATATCACAGTAGAGTTTTTATAACACAGAGTTGGGGGCAGGGAGGAGGGGCAAGGAAGCATTTCATGGCTCTAATGCCACAGATTCTTATCTTTTCATAAATATTTAATAGATTTTTTTGATTAAATGTTTCTACATTTGTGGTATTCTCTTAGAAAAATTTCTAGAAAATTTAAATTATTCTTTTACATATATACATATGCATATGTACATATACACTGAGTGGCCAGATTATTATGATCTCTGAACACATAATAATCTGGCCACTCAGTTTATATAATAAACAGCTAATATGCAAATTGTACCCTCGACCAGGACTTTGACCAGCAGGCAGGCTGGCCAACCGCCCATGTCCCCTCCCCCTGGCCAGGCTGGCTGGACCCCACCCATGCACGAATTCATGCACCAGGCCTCTGATATATATATACACACTGAGTGGCCAGATTATTATGCATTCAGAGATCATAATAATCTGGCCACTCAGTGTATATGAGTAGGTATATATGTTTATACATATATCATCAGTTATGGTTGTTTCTCTTAGCACGGTTCTACAGAGTTATTCACACCACCTTCAAGGAAGTCTTGCCACCCACTCCTATTTATTTTATAATCTAATTTTTTCCCTTAATACAGTTTTATGATTCTTCTTTTAAAAATATGTTTTTATTGATTTCAGAAACAAAGGGAGAGGGAGAGAGAGATGGAAACATCAATGATGAGAATCACTAATCAGCTGCCTCCTGCATGACCCCTACTGGAGATCGAGCCTGAAACCCCCAGTATGTGCCCTTGACTAGAATTGAACCTGGAACCCTTCAGTCCGCAGGCCGACGCTCTATCTACTGAGCCAAAGCAGCTAGTTACCCCCCTCCCCTTATATTTTAAATTAATCAGAGAACAGCATGGGTCTACCTTGGTCTTAACTTATAATCCAGGCACTTTTGCAATATTTGGAGAGAGCTTTGTTAATAAGACTTTTCAGGATTGTATTTGTTAATGAAAATGAGGACGTACCCTGAGGAAGACTCACTGGATGGGGGATTAAACTATGCTTCAATAATGGTGTAGGTGGAGGGTGATAAACACTCGGATTTGAGAATGTGAAACAAAGTTGGGGGAAAAGGAGTCTTTCTGTGGCTATAAGAAGGTGGAACAGTCTTTCTATCAGTTTGGAAAAGATACATCAGGCATCAATTTGGAAAGACACTGCAGGCTTTGTGGCTGGTCCACAGGTAGGAGGCAGGAATGTCAGAGCACCATTTCCTTCCCTCTCTTCTCCAGATGCAGATATAGTCTTACCAGCCAGAATTCAGTGTAAGAGCTAGTAGCTCTTGATGTTGGGCAGGATTCCCTAAGTGGAAGCATCATGATCATTAGTCATTTGTGTTTTCTTAGAATGAAACATCTGTGATTTAGTACATTGCTAAATTTTCTAATCTGGTAAGACATGTCTCACATGCACACTGCTGCTTTGCAGCTGAGAGCTGTTTGGTGTTGATTGTGGACAACCATATGGAACCCTGTGACCCTAGGGCAGTGGTTCTCAACCTTTCTAATGCCGTGACCTTTTAATACAGTTTCTCATGTTGTGGTGACCCCCAACCATAAAATTATTTTTGTTGCTACTTCATAACTGTAATTTTACTACTGTTAATGAATCACAATGTAAATATCTGTGTTTTTTGATGGTTGAGAACTGCCTGCTGTAGAGCCTAAGACCATCGGAAAACACATATTTACATTACGATTCATTAACAGTAGCAAAATTACAGTTATAAAGTAGCAATGAAAATAATTTTATGGTTAGGGGTCACCACAACATGAGGAACTGTATTAAAGGGTCGCGGCATTAGAAAGGTTGAGAACCACTGCCCTAGAGGGATGGAGATGCTAAAGGAGAGCCTCCTAGTCAGAGTTCTTAAATATTTATGGCATCTGAGTTGGGTGTAAAGAGAAAACTGGTGCTTTATCGGGGTGCCTTTGTTCTGGCCATTGCCACTCTGTCAGGGTGTGGAATCCATGCTTGCTTCTTGGTATGGTGAAATTAAGGTGTCATCAGCATGTGAGGCATTAACAGCCGAGGGGCTTTGGCATCTTGAGGACTTTAGCACTACTTGCTTCCTTTATGGAAGCGAGTGTTTTCTGGAAAGCTCTGAGGGCAGAAGTGAGGCACACATGTGGCTTTGCACAGCCTTTTCCAGATAAAAAATAGTAATGACATAAACAGTAATAGCTTTTTATTTTTTAAAAAAGAACAGTTATGTTCACAACAAAATTGAGAGAAAGGCACAGAGCTTTCCCATATATCTCCTAACCCCACACATGCATAATCTCTTCTGTTATCAACAGCCAGTGTGGTATGCTTGTTGCAATTGATGAACCTATGTTGACACATCCTAATAACCCAAGTACATAGTTTACCTTAGGGTTCACTCTTGGTCTTTTACATTCCATAGATTTGGAAAAATATGTAATGATATGCAGCCAGCATTTTCATGCCATACAGAGTATTTTCACTGCCCTATAAATACTGTGCTCTTCCAATTCATCACTCTACTCCTGCCCACCCTCCACCATAATAATGGCTTCTCAAAAGTTACTATGTGCCAGTAAACATTTTACAATACCAATGAGAAGTAGACCTTGTCATTACCTTCACTTCACAGGTGAGAAAATGGAGACATAGAGAAGTTGAGAGGCTTGCACATCTCATGGTTAAGTCTAGAAGGTGGAGAAAGAGGGGATCTAACTTCCAGATCAGCAGTGTTGACCAATACCCTGTGCTTCATCTGCAGAGGTTCTTAGAAGGAAGTATGGATGATCCTGGTAGGAAGGAGGGGGACAACTTCTAGGGAAACTGCTTTACTACTTAGAGAGACCTCAGTTCCTTTCTGTATGTGCCAGGCTGGGATGTCCTAGAGAAACTGTTCACACTTACTTGTGTTTTTGTATTTTTTTTTACTTTTTCATAATGTAAAATATAGCATTTAATAGATAAATATTTCACATTTTTGTTTCAAATTGCTATACTCTTCATGAATATTAAAAACATATTTTCTTTAATCACATTTATAGGTGTTATCTAATATTGGAATGAAATTTACAGAAAAACTCAGCAATTTCTTTGCTATGATTCATATATATATATATATATATATATATATATATATTAAGAGAAACATTCATCCCTACTATAAGTGCTTAATGTTTTTCATAATATTTCTACTGTTTTACTTATCTACATTTGAAAGAAAGCAATTAAGTTATATTTCTCATTTTATTGTCAACAGATAATCTATAACCTGCCGTATAGTGTTATAATGACTTTATTTACATCTTTTCTGAGCAGGGAGAATTACTATTATTTACCATAGAGTAATCACATTTAGAGTGTTTTAGAAGGAAATCTTTGTTCTCTACACCATCTGCCAAATTTGTTTATTAACACTGTTTTAAAATGATAAATCTCCAAACATGTTGCCAGCTCAGACGTTTCTTCTGTGCACTAAAGACACTTGTGATTGTAATATCTCCTGTGGTGGACACTGTGCTATATTGTCCAGATTTCTTTTCAGGACTAAAACACCTCTTACTCTAGTCATGGGAGTGTTCACAGTGGTCAGCCTTCCTCAGGGACTGTCCTAGCTGAAGAGAGGCATCATGCTCTTTTCCTGGGGAAGCTTAATATTTCCAATGACTGATCAATATCAGGGTAGAAATGCCTGACAGTCTCACTCAAATGGGGATAATTGCGAAGGTTGTTTCATCTTCTAAACCTTCCATAGGGATGCCTGGGGCTTCCATTGAGTCTCATTGCTGCTCAATACTGCGTTTTCCTCTTCCCTTTATCCTGAGTTGATTTAAGGGCATTTTCTAATGTACCGCTTGCATGTTAATCTCCACTTCAGAGTCAGCTTCCCAGGAAATCCAACTTGAGATACTGACAGATCACGAATATGGTGTGCCTAGACATTACATGGTTTTGGGAAAGAGGCTTTTATTATATTTCCTAAACAAGTTAATGGCACCATTATCCACTGTAACACCCAAGGTAGAGATCTGGGAGTTGCTCTGGACTCTTCTTCATCACTGTTATTGCTTTGGTGTGACCAGTCCCCTTGACTCAAGTTCATTTCCAAATACTTCCTCTTCTCCCCATCCTACTGCCACTTTTTGGCTCCCATATTTTCTGCCTGCCTAGAGCAGCATCTTCATAACTTATTGTGGATTTGTAGCAGATGCTGTCAGTGCGCTGCTACATCCCTTGACATTCACTCTTCCCAGACTTGCCAAAGGCTTGTTACAGTGCACACCTGCGACTCTGTCTGAGGCTTTCTCTGGCCTCTGGAGACTGCTGAGTTTGTGTTCCAGGAACTTCTTGGAAGTTAATACTTCCAGTAGCAGCCATCAACCACTGTCGGATGCGAGTTGGTAGATAGATACTTTGCTGGGAAACTCTGAGGCATATGTTACATGGTCTCCCAGAGGTCCCCATGGATTTAAACTTTAGTTGCCCATAGCTGTAACCTTCTCAATAATGTAAACTTCAATGACACCCTTCCTGTCCCAGCCTTTGTCACTCCTGTATCAGTGTTTTCTGGCATCACCTCCCCTAGGAACTGGCTGTGACAAGAATCTTACCTGAGGCTAGGTTGCCCAGAAGCAGATCCCGAGATAAAGGTTTAAGTGCAGGAAGTTAACTGAATAAAACACAAATATGACTATTTCATTGTTTTATTTAAAAATTTAGGCTGTCAAAGGTAAAGTTCAAAGTCCTTAGCATGCCATCCAAGGGCCTTAATGACATTCAGCATGATCTTTGCTGATTCATTGAGCTAGCAGATCAGAATCATGGCCCTTATAAATAATTCATAATCATTTCTTACTTAGAAGGTAAGTCCTTGAGCAGCAAGTCTATCTGGTTTAGGCTAAATGTGGGATGCATCTGATCCCTCCATGAATAGTTCAAACAAAACTTCATTGAGGTAAGAAATAAAGTAACCTCTATTCTAGACGCACAAAAATGTGTGCTTCTCAATGGCACTTCAATGATAAGTTTTCCCACCTTCATCCTCTTTTAATGGGATTTGGACTAAAATCTCTCATTAGTTTTTCACAGTTGAGCATTTCTTCATAATAAAGATTGATGAAATTTTAGAGTTCTCAGGAAAGCCAGGGTGGAAAAACAGGCATTCTTTCTTTTCTGTGCCTTTAACTTGGCCACTAGCATCCAAATGGCACTGAAAACCAAAGCTCAATTTATTAGATTTAAAACAAGGGAAGGTGTTACTATTAAATGAACATTTATGAAACACCTACCATACAATGGTGTGAGAAACACAGAAGAGATATTTCAGGCCAGGTAAGAAGGCTTGAAAGAAAAGGGAGACTAAGTTTGAATAGATACTACTAAACTTGAAAATTATGAATCTGCCTACTGCTTTTTGCTGAACTGTTATTTAATCCTGTTCATGCTGTGAAACATTGTCCACCACTTTACACATAAGACAATAATCTTACATTGAGTAATTACACACCAACACTATTTCCTCAGGGTGACTTTCTGACTCCATTATCTGTTTTCCAGAGTGTCTTAGAATTTTCTTTAAATATACAATTACTTGTTCATTTACTAGTAAATTCATTCTCCCTCACTGGATTAAAGTCTCAGAATGGTTGGGACCACATCTATATTTTTAAGAATGATATTCTTAGTATCTACTGCCTGACACATGATGGAAACTTAATAAATATTTGTTGAATAAATGAATACTCAAACATGACAGATCAAGGAACTGATCTCAGATCTGACTTCCCACCCTTATGTTCTTTACAATGCATACTTTTAGCAGATTAAAAGGCAAAGATAGTACAACACATATCTATAAACTTGGTACTTAGTTAATTATTGATTGGCAATGTTAAAGTGAGCAAGCAGCCACTGAACACTCTGATCAAACCTGTTGGCCTTTGTATCATTAAAAAAAATGTTTTTCAAGCTTCATGGACTGTGGGGTAGAGGGGATTCTGAGTTAGGAATTCACCCGTGTGGTAAATTCAGTACACAAGCTTCTTAGTGATGGACTTTATATACAAACTAAGTTAAGTGTACAGACTGCTATCTAAAATCATTCACCCAATCCTTCATTTATTTATCCATGTCTGAGCCGGTGAGAAAATTTTATTTCCTATGACAGTCATTAACAGTGTGTCTTGGTTTTTAGGCTAATCCTTGCATGGCTACAAGCCTTCGTGGCTGCCACAGTCCAGATAGTAAATAGATAACATTTGGTCAACTCCCCCTGCTCCCACCCTCAAGAAAGAACCCCAACCCCCAAAACAGAAAACCCCCAAACTGCAGGTTCTTCGATTTTTAGGAAGAAACAGTTCCCCAGGAGTCTTATGTAATGATTTCTTCTCAGGAAAATATAGCTCAGATTGGGTCACATTCTTATGTTTTAGTGAAAAAGTGGCTGGCAAAATGCAGATCTGGCATTTTTAACATTTTTACCCACATTATTTCCTTGTGGGTTCTATTTTCTCTTAGAGAGTAGCTGGAACATAGACAATGAAAGGTGTCTCCCATAGGAGCTCCTACTCAGTGGAATGCACCAACTTAAATTTGTATTAAAAGGTTTAATTTTAAAGCTGGTTTTGGTAATAATTGAAGGGAGATTTAATCATTTAAATAATTTAGTGGCAAAACAAAACAAAACAAAACAAAAACTGCCCCTGAAACTGTCTGTCTCTAATATGCCCTAAATTTTTTTTCTAAAAATGAGTTGTGTTAATTCCATTGCTCTCTTTTGGAGCAGATGGAGATCCAAAAAGCAGCTGTTCTCCATAAGAGAAAATGCTGGAAGATCAACTAGGGGTTCAATTGAAGGTCCTCTAAAAATGCTATTTTCCCCCAGTTTCTTACCTTTCACATACTTGGGTTCCTGGAATTTCCTGATTTTATCATGTATTTCTTACATTTGTCCTTCTTGCCTTTGCTCCATCCAGCCTCTTAGAATCTTACCAATCCTTCACAGGAGGAAAGCCATCGAATTGGGTCTTGAAGTCTTCCATGATTCCCCTTCCTCTAATTATACTGTTCTCTTATTACTTATCACCATGTGACCTATATCATTAGAGCTCTCATTCCTAACTTCCTCACAATCTATGACTTCAAATATTCCAAAATAATAGTCTCATCTATCTTGGTACTTTTATAGCTTAATACCCAGTGTACAGTCAATGCCTCTTTCCTGTAGCCATACTATTTGCAATATTATTTACAGATTCTATTTATTGATGGGAGAAATTACAGTTTTCATACCCCTTGAGACAGGGTTGATTTGTGGTCTGCCACAGTCATTGGTCAATATACAATGACTTAAAGTTTGTATATAAAGTCCATCACTAAGAATCTATGCTTCAAAATCAGAATCTATGCTTTAAGAATCTATGTTCTGTTCTTATTTTCTATCAGATTAGCCTGGGCTTGTTTTCACAGCATAGCAGAAGAGAAGTGTGTGTGTGTGTGTGTGTGTGTGTGTGTGTGTGTATGTGTATGTGTGTGTGTTGGGGGGGGTTGGGGGGGGGAGAGAGAGAGAGAAAGAAAGAAAGAGAGAGAAGGACCATATAAAGAACTGGTTGACAGCCAATTGACCCCAAAACAAATGGGAGAGCCAAGCCAAGATAGCAGAGCTGCCTATTCAATGTACAGAAGACCATATGCACATTTATGAGTCTATCAGAAACCAGAAAAAAAATCCATATAACCTATGAACACATGAATAATAGAAAACATTATACTTTTAAGCTAGTAAGCTTTGGGATGCTTTGTCATATAGCAATGACCAACTGATAACATGCTCAAGAATTTATTGCTTTGAAACCACCTTTTGTAATTGAATAAGAATTTTCATCCCTGGCAAAGAAGGAGCTAATGAGTACATGGCCCAAATTCTTCATGGTAAAATTATCATAGATATTGAACAATTTAATACAAAATGAGAAGTAAGTCAATAAGATAACCTTTAAAAAAGTAAATGGAAATGTTATCTTTAAATTATTCTATCTGTGAAAACAAGATGAAAAAATTCATGTACAAAATAATTTAATACTATGTACTTTTGTACTTTTTGTTCTTGAATTAAAGATTTTGATGTGCCTAGAGAGAGGGTAGTAATAACATTCAAAAGTCAAATTTATTCAAAATGCCTTTCAAGCACTCCTTTATTGTTATGCTAATTAAACTTAATTCATAAATAAAATATCAAGTTGAGATGTATTTGGCAAATGTGGTCTATTAAGGAACACTCACGTTCATCACTCCTCCCAATTGGCTGAGTTCTTAATACCAGTTTTCTGCCAGGTCATAGGGCTTATTCTCATGTTGAAGAAACAGGCATTTGCCAAGAATTTTGACTTAACTATGTCTTTACACAACTATAAGCAAATCATCTTGGAATTTCCTTGTAGAAGGATTATCAGTAGCCCAGAGCCCCCTAACTCAGAATTTCAGGTTTTAGGTGACCGGGTCAGAATGCTAATCTGAACTAGGAATATGAAAGATAATTTTAGACTCTAACGTTTGGAAACCAGTTAAGGGAGAAAATATCACTTTAATCAGAAGCTGAACAGATGTAAAAGATAACACTGTATTTGCTCTTCTGTGTCTGGCAATCAACTCTTTGTAACTATATTAAGATGAGCTAGAGAAACAAGGTTAATGGAAGATTTAAATATGCCCAGGGTTGTACTCTTGCTAGAATTCAAGGAAGAGGCAAGCACTTAAGCAGTGTGCTTCCCATTCTGAGCTCTACATGTGCATTCAGAGAGAAAATCTGCTTGGAGGTAAGACCAGGAACTAGAAAGAGAACCTAGAAATGTTCATGGTTGGAGGTGTTATTGCTATAATATTTCTTTGATATGGTACCCCAGAGTCTGGTTTCCACAGAATGCTAGTGAATTAAAATTCAGTGAACAATATTTACTGAGTACCAAATGCTTCTGGGAAAGAGTATGTTGGTGGAGAGGCAGGGATGAAAAGACACTACTTTATCCCTACTCAGAAGTTTATTGTCTTTTTGAAATGGGAGGGTGAATTGTAATATTTAAAATTTTTAAATTTTTTTCATCACCATTTGTCCCCTCTATGCTCTCTTCCACACACCCCCGCCCCAACTCACAATCACCACACTGTTGTCCATGTCTATGAGTTCTCTCTCTCTTTTTGCTCAATCCCTCAAAGCACCCCCCCCCCCCACACACACACACAAACATGCCACCACCACCTGAGCTGTCTGACTGCTTCAGTTTGTTTCACTCATATGTGGAAGGAGAATTTTGAAGGACATTACTTATTGAGCAGCTTTGTGCCTCCTGCCTCACATATATCTTCATAATTAACTCTTCCCTCTTCCTCCTGTATTAAACAGTAGGCATGATGGGCAGAGGCTCTGAGAAGCTACGTAACTTGCCCAAGGTCATTGGGAAAGTAAGGAGTCAAAATCAGGCGTGACTCTCCAACCCATGTTCTTTCCACTACAGGACACCACAGAAGAGCTAGAAGAGTAATTTTTGTGACTCTAATACTGTATCTGTGAGAAAGAACATAAACCTACACATTTATGTAGGTGTTTTTCCAAGGTGGATTGCTTCCACCAGAAGTACAATTTCCTGAGTGCTAGGCTGCTAGGGCTTTGTTGAGTACAATTACATTCTGATAGATCCTCCCTTCCCCCAACTGATGGACAAAGAATGACGTAAACTCCATTCCTGAACACCTAACCAGGCACCTTATATGGACTAAACATTGAACCACCAGTCAGCACCTGCCAAATATCCTGAACCCCAATTTCTAAAGTCCCTAATTGTGTGCCTTATATGGAACCACCAATCCGCGTGTGCCAAGAAGCCCCATCCCTTCCGTTTCCTCCCCTCAAAAGGTGCCTCCATTCTGGCACGTGCGCTCTTTTCCATCTGGAATATAGCCCGGTAGGGTCTTCTCCTCTAATAAAGCCTGTGTCCTGGACTCCGGCCCTCTGTTTCATCTTTCATCTGGTGCTGAAAACTGGGTGAGTGTGGACAATCCTCGGACCTAGCCCCGAGCTTCTGACTCCTTCTCTGGCTCTGCTCGGTGGCATGGTTCTGAGTTGATTGGCCTGCTCAGAACGCTTCTCAAACCCTGCCGTACCAGGACACGTGGGAATCTCGTCGCTTTCTTACCGGTAGGCTTCAGGGACTTTCCTGACCCTCCCCCCCCCTCGTTCCCTTGACCTGGAAGGGCCTCAGAGTTTTCCCATCTACTCGGCTACACGTTCTACGTTCTACGTTCTACGAAAGCCCAGGCGCCTGGCCGGGAAAACTCTGCTCTACTCCACGGGAAAGGTTTCGGGGTGACGACCTTGGAATCTTCTCTCGTCTCTCTCTCTACAGGTTGGCTGAGGAAAAAGGAGGACGCTCCTTCCTTCCTCTCCAACTTCTCATTGGCCCTTCTCTCTGGTCATGGGAACCTCTCATTCCAAAACCCTCGTAACACACCTTTAGGGTGTCTCCTCGCCAATCTCTCCACCCTTGGTCTTTCCGGCTACATCAAACCAAAGAAACTCATATTTTTTTGTAACACTGCCTGGCCACAATATAAACTTGATAATGGCTCTCTGTGGCCTGAAAACGGCACTTTCGATTCTAATATCCTCCGAGATCTAGATAATTTTTGCCACCGGACAGGGAAAGCTTTCGAGATTCCCTATGTACAGGCTTTCTTTTTCCTCCGCTCTCACCCCTCGCTTTACTCCTCCTGTTCCACCCATCAGATCCTCCTTGCAAAGGCCTCTTTGCCCTCTCAAACCTGTCCTCAACCCCTTTCTCTGTCTTCCAACTGCACTTTTGACACAGCGGATCATTCCTCTCCACGTGTCTCACTCCCGCCACCTCCTTACAACCCTGCCACGAAAACTGCACCCTATGACTCTACCTCTGAGAATTCTAACCGCCTGCCTTCCCCTGCGCCTGCGCCTGTGCCTGCATGCTCTCCCCTGAATCTCCGCCCCCGTGACCTCCAGGCGGCCGGCCAGTTCCCTTTGCGCGAGGTCGCAAGGGTGGAGGGCATCATCCGGGTAGCCATTTCCTTCTCACTTTCTGATCTCTCTCAAATTGAAAAACGCCTCGGTTCTTTCTCCTCAGACCCTGATAACTACATCAAAGAATTCAAATACATCACTCAATCTTATGACCTTACCTGGCACGACATTTTTATCATTCTCACTTCCTCCCTAACTCCATCAGACAAAGACCGAGTCTGGGACACAGCTCAGCAGATTGCAGATGAGGCCCACACTCGTAACAACTCCAATCCTATTGGCACCCTTGCAGTTCCCCGGGAAGATCCCGACTGGAACTACCAACTTGGACATCAGGACAGAGAGGCACAGAATAGTATGCTTGACAATATTCTGCAGGCTCTTCACAGGCTGGCTAATAAGGCAGCAAATTATGATAAAATAAAGGAGATTACCCAGCGCCCACAGGAAAACCCTGGAGAATTCCTTGAATACCTTTCACAGGCGCTTCAAAAATATACCCGTATTGATCCTACCTCCTCAGCGGGTACGGTCTTACTACACTCACACTTTATATCCCAGTCAGCCCCAGGCATAAGAAAAAAACTAAAGAAGCTTGAGGATGTGCCCGAGACTCCCCAGAGGGAACTTCTTAGTGTGGCCTTTAAGGTCTTCCACAACAGAGAAGAACAGGAAAAGGAGGACCTTAAAAAAAGAGACCAGGAAAATTGTCTTATGCTGGCGAAGGCCCTACAGGGCTCCACATCCCAAGGCTCCACTAAAGGAAGGCCTACACCAACCCCACCGGGAGCCTGCTTCAAATGCAAGCAGCAGGGACATTGGGCAAGACATTGCCCAAACCCGAGGCCCCCTCCCGGCCCATGTCCACATTGCCACTTAGAGGGGCATTGGGGAGTTGATTGCCCCAGTCGCCGAAGGGGGGCTGGATCTTCCTCTCTAATGAAAACCTCCACATCCGGATCCACAACAGATCTGCTGGGACTGGCAACAGAGGACTGATGGGGCCCTGGGTCTCTGGCCCCGGTGGTGATCACGCATCAGGAGCCCAGGGTAAATCTTCGCGTAGCAGGTAAGCCCGTCTCTTTCCTACTTGATACCGGGGCCACTTACTCCACCTTGCCCGAGTTTTTGGGCCCTTTACTGCCATCCACCACTACTATTGTGGGAGTCTCGGAAATAAAGACCATCCCTCTAGTAACTCATCCCCTCCTCTGTACCTTTGAGGGAATACAGTTCACACACAGTTTCTTAGTTATTCCCCAATGCCCCACCCCTTTACTGGGGAGAGACATCTTATCTAAATTTCATGCAACTGTCTCACTGACTCCCTCTGCCTACACACCCTCGGCCTCTATCTTTCTTGTCTCCGCTGCTGACTCAGACTCGGCCTCGGTCATTCCCCCATTACCTCCAGATAAAGTCAACCCTATAGTCTGGGACACCTCCAATCCATCCGTAGCCAAACACCACACTCCCGTCCTTATCCACAGCAAAAATCCTGACTCCTTCCCTTTTGTCCCCCAATACCCTGTCCCAACCAAACATTTACTCGGCCTCAAACATACTATTTCCAAACTTCTCAATTCAGGTATTTTGAGGCCCACAAACTCCCCCTTCAACACTCCTATCCTTCCTGTTATAAAACCAAATGGCTCGTATCACCTGGTTCAAGACCTCAGAGCCATCAACTCAGCAGTACTGCCCATAGCTCCTGTTGTGCCCAATCCCTATACTATTCTGTCTTCTATTCCCCCTTCGTCTTCCTTTTTTACAGTCCTTGATCTAAAAGATGCCTTCTTCACTATCCCTTTAGATTCACAATGTCAGGACCTCTTTGCGTTCACCTGGATTGACCCTAAAATTAGACATTCACAGCAGCTCATGTGGACGGTTCTGCCCCAGGGGTTTAGGGATAGCCCCCACTTCTTTGGGCAGGCATTGGAAAAAGACTTGCAGGATCTGGCGTTGCCCAGAAGCTCCCTCCTACAATACGTAGATGACCTCCTACTGTGCAGTTCTAATCTTCAAACCTCCCAGGAGGACACGTGTCTGCTTCTTAACTTTCTTGCTCAGTGGGGTTATAGAGTCTCAGCAACTAAGGCTCAGCTCTCCCAGTCAGCAGTAACATACCTTGGGATCAGAATTTCACAGGACAGGAAGGAGATTACTGCCAACCATAAAAGCCTTATCTCTTCCTTACCAACGCCAACCACCAAATCTGACCTTCTTTCTTTCCTGGGAGTGGCTGGCTTTCTCCGCTCCTGGATCCCCAATTACAGTAACCTAGCCAGACCCCTGTATGAGGCAACTAAAGGAGACCCCAATGAGCCTCTAGACCCTTCAAAGCCTATAGAATCAGCCTTTAAATCCTTGCAGAAGGCTCTTATCCAGGCCCCAGCACAACACCTTCCAGACCTCTCACGGTTATTCATACTATACACTCATGAAAATCATGGCCTGGCTCTGGGGGTCTTAGGACAAGACAAGGGTCCCTCTTTCGCCCCAGTAGCATACCTATCAAAACAACTAGACCCCACCTGTAGAGGCTGGGCCCCTTGTCTCAGAGCCTTAGAAGCAGCAGCTACTCTGGTCCTAGAAAGCTCTAAACTTACCTTTGGGCAGCACACTACTATCAAATCCCCTCATCACCTTCAGGACCTTTTGACCCATAAGGCTGTACAACATCTCTCACCTTCACGACTTCAGGCATACCATCTGGTTTTCATCGAAAACCACCAGTTTTCTTTCATTCCTTGCTCTCCCTTGAATCCTGCTACCCTCCTCCCTGTTGGGACAGATCCTCCTCTCCACTCCTGCATTGAAACAATTACCCAGTTCATATCTTCCTTCCCTCATATTTCACCCACTCCTCTCTCCACACCAGAACAAACCCTTTACATCGATGGCAGCTCTACCCGCACAAAGGAGGGACTATATAAAGCAGGTTATGCTATAGTATCTAGCGATTCATCCATAATAGAAGCAAGTTCCCTTTCCCCAAACACAACATCTCAGCAAGCAGAACTCATAGCCCTTACCCGAGCTCTAACCATCTCAGCTGGCAAGTCCATAAATATCTACACTGACTCCAAATATGCATACCACATAATTCATTCTTGTGCCAGCATATGGCGTGAACGAGGATTTCTAACCACCAAAGGCAATCCTCTACACAACCATACTCACATCAAAGCCTTACTCGATGCAGCCATGCTGCCAAAAGCAGCTGCCATCATACACTGCAAAGGACACCAGAATTCTACAGACCCTATTGCTATTGGCAATAGCCTGGCAGATAGGACAGCAAAGGGAGTTGCCAAGTCAGGCACCACCCAAACTAATTTAATACTACTGGCTATACCTACAATTTCCCCACAATACTCAAAAGAAGAACATCTCAAGTACTTAGGGTACCCCCAGAAGCAAGGATGGTACACTCAGGCAGGAAAATTCATCCTTCCCCAGGCCCAAGCAATGGAGATACTCCAGGGAATCCATAACACTTTCCATGTGGGACAAAAGCCACTTCTGCTGTACGCCACTAGTTTTCTGTCCTTCCCGTCATTATCCTCCTTAATACAGAAGATAACTAACACGTGTGACATCTGCAATCCCTGCTCTCCTCAGGGTGGAGCCCGGCCTCGCTCTTTCCCAACACACCAGATAAGAGGAAACCTCCCAGGACAGGACTGGCAGATAGACTTTACACACATGCCCTCACACAAAAAACGCCGTTATCTCCTCACTCTAGTTACACATTTTCAGGATGGATAGAAGCCTATCCCACCAGCAGGGAGAATGCTCAAACAGTAGTGGTAGCACTCACCCATGACATCATCCCCCGCTTTGGCTTTCCAATGTCTCTTCAATCTGATAATGGCCTCGCTTTCGTCTCTCAGATAAAGCAGCTGGTTTTTCAAACGCTAAACATCAAATGGAACCTCCATATCCCCTACCATCCTCAGTCCTCGGGTAAAGTAGAAAAAGCCAATCATCTCTTAAAAACACATCTAACCAAGCTATCTTTAGAACTCCATATGCCTTGGACTGAACTTCTTCCCCTGGCACTAATGAGACTGAGGGCCATGCCAAGACAACCACTACTTCTAAGCCCCTTCAAGATCATGTACGGACGGCCTTTTGTCCTCCAAACCCCGGAGGACAATTCCCCTTCCCCGGAAGACTACTTTCCTACTTTTGCCCATATGAGGGCAGTCTTACAACAACACGCTGATAATCTTCTCCCCCGTCCCTTTCCTACAACTTCTACTCATCTCTCAGTCCTCCCTGGGGACTTGGTCTATGTCAAGAAAAAAGGAAAGGCATCCTTAACACCCACATGGGAGGGACCCTTCCCAGTCATACTATCCACCCCCACTGCAGCAAAGGTACAAGGAATCCACCACTGGTATCACCTCTCACACATTAAGCCATACAAACCTCTACACAAAACACTACCTTCCTACACTTCTACCCCAACAGGACCTACCTCTCTCAGACTCACCAAATGTCTCCCTGCCATCCCCGAAGAGGACTCGACGACACCATCCAGGAGTTGATGACCCATCATTCCTTACAGGCTAAATTCTACCATTTCCTGAAGTGCATCCTAGAGGACTGGTCCTGGTGGCAACCACGATCTGCTTCCCCAGATGATTTATACTCATGGATAGTGGCTCTTACCTGGCAAGGGACCCTCCAATTCTTTACTCCAGAAGAAGGTCAGGTTTTTGAATTCCTTTTAATATGCCTTGTCTCCTCATCATAATTCTCCTACAGGCGGCCAACATTGAATGCACCAATGAGGGTTTTTGGTCTTTTCAGGTAAAACAGACTTGGGATGATGAGGGAATCATCAATTCTACTGTTTGGGATGGGAGATCCTCTAGTGTCATCATAGCCACTCCAACCCCAACATATTGGATCACTAACTTAACTTTTACCTATACCAGACCTCAATGCACCCTATACAACATCTCTCTCTTCAATACAGAAGACACTACCTGTTTAACAAATACCTCTCAAACCACTACCTCAACTACTCTTCCCCCAATCTTTCTATCAGAACAGAGGGAGAACTCGAATCCTCTCTTGGTCTTCTTGGGCCCCGCCACAAAAGGGCAGCCCTTGTTCCCCTCTTAGTGGGTACAGGAGTCCTCACTGCAGTGGGGACAGGAGTGGGAGGCATTTCCTCCTCTGTTCATTTCTACCACAAATTGTCTGCTGAATTTTCATAAGATATCTCCATCATTAGCAATTCCCTTCGAAGGCAGGTAGACTCCTTAGCAGCGGTAGCCCTACAGAACCGGCGTGCTTTAGATCTCTTAACAGCAGAAAAAGGGGATACCTGTGTTTTTCTTGGGGAAGAATGCTGCTACTTTGTAAATGAATCAGGAATTGTCAAGGATCACATTAAATCCCTCCGGGACAGGATTGACCAAAGATGACATAACCAGCTAGAAGGGGGATATGCCATTTTTGGATCACTTACTCCATGGCTCCTCCCACTATTAGGCCCACTGGTTTTTGCTCTTTGGCCCCTGTCTCATGCGCTGTTTCACTAGTTTTTTGCAAGACAGAATGCAGGCGTTCGCCAACCAGAAGGTGGGAGAGATCTATCTGGCATTGAATTCAGAACCTAACACCAGAATCCTTGAGACCCTGGGTAGACGCCCCTAACGACGCCCCCTCTCAGCTGGAAGTAGCTACGGAAGATGGACCTTCATCCCTTGAGCTTGCCCGGACTCTCAAATTTTTTTTAATATTACCAGAAGCCTGGAACGATAGATCCTCCCTTCCCCCAACTGATGGACAAAGAATGACGTAAACTCCATTCCTGAACACCTAACCAGGCACCTTATATGGACTAAACATTGAACCACCAATCAGCACCTGCCAAATATCCTGAACCCCGATTTCTAAAGTCCCTAATTGTGTGCCTTATATGGAACCACCAATCAGCGTGTGCCAAGAAGCCCCATCCCTTCTGTTTCCTCCCCTCAAAAGGTGCCTCCATCCTGGCATGTGCGCTCTTTTCCATCTGGAATATAGCCTGGCAGGGTCTTCTCCTCTAATAAAGCCTGTGTCCTGGACTCCGGCCCTCTGTTTCATCTTTCACATTCAATCTCTTATTGTGGGAGGTAACATTTTAAAAAAAATCCTTGCATATCAGCTCATAAGAGTCATTGGGGGAGTAAGGTAGGGATTTTTTTTTCAACTGCAGTTTTTGTGGGGTTTAAAATGGTGGAATCCAGTCCAGACATAAAAACAGTCCAGTCCCGTTGATCTTGGGGCTAAGATGAGTTATTGGCCTAAGATACATTAATGAAGGAATATGCAATTAGTTGGTGAAGGCAAATTTCCCAAGCATAGGGTGCTTTGATTATCCTCTCAGGAGACATTCCTCAGAGGCCTTTCCATGGTGAAGATGATTAATAATCTTTTGCCCCATGTAGTTTATGGCAATTTAAAACTGCTTTTATGTATGGTGTCCTTTAAAAACACTTTTTACTGAGATATAATTCTTATGCCATAAAACCAACCTATTTAAAGTATACAGCTCAATAGTTTGTAGTATATTCAGCTATGTAACTATCACAACTAAGTTTAGAACACTTTTGTTACCCTAAAAATAAATATTGTACCAGATTTTAAAATTCTTCAGTTGATTAATACTTGAGTTGTTTTTACTTTTTGGCTATTGGGAATAATGTTGCTATGAGCATTTGTGAATAAATTTGTGTGTGGACTTGTGTTTTCTTTTCTGTTGGGTTTGTACCTGGGAATAAAATTGATGGTTCATATGGTAACTTTATATTTATCATTTTAAGGAACTACTTAACTGTTTTTCAAATTGCTGCACTATTTTACCACTAACAATTAGTGAAGTTGCAATTTCTCTATAGCCTCATTAACACTTTTATTGTCTGCTTTTTTATTTTAACCATCTTAGTGTATATAAAGTTGTATCTCACTGTGGTTTTGATTTGCATTTCTCTAATAACTAATGATATTGATCATCTTTTCATGTGCATATTGGACTTTTAATATCTTCTTTGGAGAAAAGTCTTTTCAATTCCCTTGCTTATTTCTAAATTGGCTTATTTTTATGTTTATTATCCTAATATATAAAAACCCAGGGTCCATAACTTCCAAAACGACCAAAGCCTCCACCAACTGGAAGTCAGTCCTGCAGTCAGTGCTGGGTTGCCATAGAGACCCAGCACTGACTGCTGAGGGGGCTGCAGATCAGGTCTGGAGAGAGACCTTGAGAGAGAAGCATGGTCTTATCCATAGCCTCCTGGCAGCTGTTGGTCAGCCCTTGCCTCTCTCTTTCTCTCTGGGCCTGGCCAGCAGCCATGCTTCTCTTTCTCTCTGGGCCTCCGCAGGGGCTGCTGATAAGCCTCGCCTCTCTGATCAGGCCCAGAGATAGGCCCAGAGATGCTAACTAGCATAGAAACTGACCAATCAGAACCAAATCTGGGTGAACTGTGAAGGCAGAATCTAAGGTGGGGACTGAGGAGGGGTTTTAAGGGCAACAGCTGTTTGGTGTAAGGTGTAAGAAGTGGTTCAATTTTTTTAATGACCGGTTTGGCAGTATAGTGCATATGGCTGGCTATTAGTCCAGATATAAGGATTATGTATTTTTGTCTGCCAAGAGCATCTCCTCCTGCTGAAAAAGGCTTCCCTCCACTCCCCATTTAAACAATCCTATCCTATATAATCTATCTATACTAATAAAAGGGTAATATGCTAATTAGACTGGGTTGACTGGCCATCTTCCAGGGGTCTAACTTGCTTCCAGACAAAGCCATGGTGATGGGGGCTGAGGTAGAGGTAGTTAGGGGTGATTAGGCCAGCAGGGGAGGGCAGTTGGGGGTGACCAGGCTGGCAGGGAGAGCAGTTGGGGGTGAGATCAAGCCTGCAGGGGAGGGCAGTTGGGGGTGATTTAGGCCAGCAGAGGAGGGCAGTTGGGGGGCAAGATCAGGCCAGCATGGGAGGGCAGCTGGGGGCGAGATCAGGTTTGCAGGGGAGGGCAGTTAGGGGTGATCAGGCAGGCAGGAAGGTGAGCAGTTAGGAGCCAGTCATCCCAGATTATGAGAGGAATGTCCGACTGCCAGTTGGATTGGGCCTAAAGTGGCAGTTGGACATCCCCCAAGGGGTCCCTGATTGGAGAGGGTGCAGGCTAGGCTGAGGGAACCCATCCCCATGCACAAATTTCATGCACTGGGCCACTAGTTGAATTATAAGAGTTTTAAAAATGTATTTAGATATAAGACTTTTATCAGATATTTTTCAAATGTCTTCTCCCATTTTGTGGTTGTCCTTTCACTTTCTTGATGATGTTTGCAGCCCAGGAGTTTTTCATTTTGATTAAGTTCAGTTTATATATTAATTTTGCTGCTTGTGCTTATGGTATCATATCTAACTTGCTGGTATCATATCTAACATTGCTTAATCCAAGGTCACATAGATTTACTACTATGTTTTCTTCTAGAAATTTTATGGTTTTAGCTCTTACATTTTGGTTATTGATAAATTTTCAGTTAATTTTTGTGTGTGATATGAGATAGGGGTTTCAATTCATTATTTTGCATGTGGAGATCTATTTGTTCCAACACCATTTGTTGAAAAGGCTGTACTTTCCCTCACTGAATTGTCTTGCTACCCTTGTAGTAAATCAATGGGTTTATTTTTGGCCTTTTAATTTTGTTTCATTGATAGTATATGTTCATTCTTACGCCAATACTACACTTACTTGATTAGTGTAGTAGATTTTGAAATTGGAAAGTGTGACCCTCCAACATTGTTTGTCTTTTTCAAAATTAGTTGGCTGAGTCCCTTGTATTTGCATATAAATTTTAGGATCAGCTTGCCAATTTCTGCAAAAATATCCAAGTGTGGATTTTGGTAATGATTGGGTTAAACCTGTAGATCAAATTGAGGAATTATGCTGTCTTAATAATATGTTTTCAATCCATGAACATGGGATGTTTTTACATTTATTTAAATCTTCCTTAATATCTTTAAAAAAATTATTGACTGTATTATAAGTGCCCCCCAATTTTCCCTTCCTATGCCCCTTCCACCCAACCCCTGCCCCATCTCAGGCCTTCCCCATATTATTGTCTGTGTCCATGGGCTATTGCCTATATGCATATATGTTCTTTGGTTAATCTCTTCCCATCTTCTCTATCCCTGTCTCTATTGGTCTCCATTTTGAGGATCTACTATGCTCTTTTTCTCTTATATCCTCCTCTTTTTTTGAGGATCAACTATACTCCTTCTGGAGGGATAGAGGGAGAAACACTGTTTAATCCTGGACACTCCTCCAGTCCATGAGAAGCTCAACAGCTATCTTATGTCTGTGAGGCTTCCCTCCTATTCACCTCACTGAGCTTACCACAGCAAGGCATGCCTCTCTCTCCCCCACAGACTCATGAAGGACCTAGACTCCTATTTATAGGATATGATCAGCCAGACAGCTGTCAACATTTTGGTTAATAACTCAAAGGTTTATAATCAAGATGTTGTCAGGCAAAATTTACATACATTCAAAGACTCATAAACTTCTTTTATTCCAGCCACTACTGAAATGACTAGTTCCACCTGGGCCAGCTTTCTGCAGGTGCAACTTCACTGAAATTCACTTCTTGTCTTTTTGAAAGCCCATGTACACAGATAATAGTATGGTGAAGGCCTGGGAGTGGTGGATGCAGGGTGGAGGGAGTCAATGGGAAGAAAAAAGAGACATCTGTAATACTTTCAACAGTAAAGATAAATAAATAAATAAAAAACACACAAAACAGACATTCTTTGAAAGTCCTTGTTTATAAATACCATAAAAGTTTCCACATTTTGTGTGTATACTAGGGAGGGTAATGGTACCAGTGCCTTATATTTTATATCACAAAATTACAAAATCAGAAATACATATCCCAGAAACTTGTAACCAAATAAATAAATTTAAATAAAAACAAAAAACAAAAATGTCACACATATTGGGACAAGCTGTATAAATATTTCTCCTAATTTATAAATACTGATTTAATCTAAGTTTTATAAAATTCTTGCTTTCTTCCTGGGACTTAGAATTGCACTTGTCTGTGATATTTGAGATTAGTCATGGCCACGAGATTTACTTTAGCCAATGAAACATGGGTGGAAGTGGGAAGGATCAGGCACAAGTTTTATGGGCCAAGGCATAATTTTCTACATTTTTTCCATCTTACCATAGTGATTATGGAGTATTGAGAATATTTTTTTTAATCAATCTGGCTCTCAGAGTGATAATGATGCTACCTATTGATTTGCACTGAACATGTAGCATTAGCAAAAAATACATTTTGTCATATAAAATCTTTGAGATTTTTCAGTTTGCTGTGGTTTACAAATCAGGATGGGCTAGGTTATCAGGTAGTGTCCTAATATATACATGTTCACATGTATGCATATATATCATGCATCAAGCTTTATTCTAAGGATAAAAAAAACAATAAAAACAACAATCAGGTAGCACACAATGAAATGAGCTTTTTAATTGTAATACAGGGATCACAGCAGTGTTTAAGGCATGGAACAACTTGCTGAAGATTGTACAGCTAGTAAGTGGAAAAGCCAGGATCCAAAGTTCAGAACCCTATTTCTAACACCTAGACCAGTGTTTCTTTATGTGGATATACTTTGTTGGTGATCCTTGGTTTCCTGCCAAATAATCCACAAGGGAGCTTTATATTTTTAATTCCTTTTTCCATATATTTCACAAGTTTTATATTTAACACTATTAATTGTAAACAGTTACTTATATAAAATGCATCCCATTGTAGTTAACATTAACTGATAAATTCCACATGTGCTAAAATGGACTGTATTTAAGAATAAAATTATGCAGAAAATAAGATAATATGAAAATAAATTTTAATTTCTCTTCACTGTTTCTATATCTACAGTTTACTAAAGTTTGCAGTTCCATAGTAGTGCAGTGTAAAAGCTGTAGAGAGTGCCTGGGAAGGCATATGGGCATTCTTTAATTATTGTCAGCTGAACTCAAGGTGACAGGCAAAGCCAGGCCCTGGGAACAAGCTCTGCCAAAAAGGCAAGGGTGTTAACAGCTTGACCTTCATTTCAACTCAGGTGTGGGGTAGTGAGTTTTGATATGTAAATCAAGTCAAGCACCAAGAATGCTCGGGCCTACTCAAGAATGCAAATAATCTCCTTTGTCTTGACTTTTGGTGAAACTTCCTGGTATTTAGGGGTATAAAATAAACATGCTGTATGGCTATGGGTCACTGTCTCTCCAGTAGAAGAGGGCAGCGGTCCCACTGGGTTCCCAGCTTTTCCCTTCTATCTCTGTGTCTCTTTCTTTTATTTCTAAATCCCCAGCCACCTCTATTCAGGAGTTGGACCTGCTCTCTAGTTGCACTGGACACAGAAAAGTGAGAAATATTTTTACATCAAAAAGCAATTCATAAAGAAATGGGAGCAAATGAAGTAGCATTACTGAAACTCAAAGTAATGCTAAATTTGTAAATACTGTATGGTATCACAGTGAATATCTATTGAAAAAAGTGATTTGGTTAGTGTGCTGATTTTCCATAAGCAACTAAGGAAAGATAAGGATGAATTTGAATATTGATTTTATTGGATAGAACAATAGTGCAAAAACCCTTAAAACTTTTACTTTTTTTTTTTCTTTAAGCAAAGCACAATGACCACTCTAGCAAAACAAAAAAATTTCAGGAAATATATAAAATAATACTTTCTAGCAAAAAATTGATTAATTGATGCTAAGAAAAGAGATCAGAACATCAGAAACATCAAAGTTGTAATACTTGTGAAGAAGCTTGTAAAACCACCCATGAAGTTGACAAATAATAGCTTATCCTTTCTGTATGAGCTTTAGATACAATTTCCTTATTAAAAAGGTATTTTGAGCATTGCCTTATATCAATGGCATACAATCTGGGAAAGCATTTACAGTCACTTAGGTGCTACAAATAATTTGCTTTTATGGTTGGACATAACCAATTCCAGCGAATGTATATAGCACATGAGGAAGAAATACCAGGCACTGCTTTTTGTCTTATTTATCACTAAAAACCCATTTTGTGAGCTGTGTTATCAAGGAGAAATCTTTTCAATGATAAGCAGGGGAAAATGGTGCATTGAGATCAGTATTGTCAGAACACTAGTTATGAGTACAACAAAGCAGAGCATTGCTACATGAAGTTGCACTTGAATCAGAGCCACATACTTCTTTATTCATAGAGAATAGTTGTGGATCAGTACAATGTGTGAAGGATATCCTTCACTTGCTTCATCAGAACAATGTTCTACCTTTCCAGATCAGGGTCTAAACAAAAATCAGATGGCACCTCAAAAAAGCAAAATTCAAGGAACGGTTATTTACAAAGGAACCACAAGGGACACTGCACCAACCCAGGGTATTATAAGAGCCAACTCACATTACAGTGTCTTCACTCCTTTGTGTAGGCACAACAGGCTTCATATAATGACTACATAACTATTGTTGGCACAGGTAAGGAATGTAGTAGGGTTGCTGTATCAGACTCCTTTTGTGTAAAGTCTCATTATTATTGGCTTGCTTGATTCCAACAATGTCTATAGCCAAGAATTTCACACAAACTCTGATCTGCTTTGCACCAACATCATCTCAAGTTTGTACTGTGAGTCTCTTGCTTCTTGCCTGGGTTTTCTGATGTCATTTATGTAGGACCCTATGAGAGCCCACTGTACATTCCTTTCTCGACTCAGAAGTGTGGGGGAGTTGATACCTTATGGAGCAATCCTCAACCAAATGCAGGATGGAAGTTAATGGATAAATGGGTTTCACCCCTAATGTTTAGCATCAGCTACCTACAACAGTAAATCCATTCAATACTGCATCCTTGTATTGATTTTCCCTCTCTCTCTCTCTTTCAATGTAGACAGCACTCAGAAGGGAGGTCATTAACCTTCCCCAAGAAAGAAACACAATTCCTTACCCCCATGCCATGAGTAGCCTAAATGCAGGCAATGACATCTCTCGGAGGAAAGCATCCTATCAGAACTTTTGGAAGCACAATTGTCCCCCTCTGGGTCCAGATTTCCACACATAAAGTTGAAGTGGTTCTGCACAAACAGTGAGAGCAGGTGAGGTGGCCTTAGCATATATCCAGGTAATCTATACTAATAAAAGGGTAATATGCTAATTAGACTGGACGACTTCTGGACATCCTTCCTGACAAAGCTGGGCCCGGGCAAACCTGCCCACTGTCCCGGGTGCCTGCAGCTGTGGCTGGCTCAGGAGAAGCTGTCTGTGGTGTCTGGCACCTGCAGCTGCAGCCAGCCCTGGCGGCTCTGCCTGCAGTCCTGGGTGAAGCTGCCTGCGGTCCTGGGTGCCTGTGGCTGGCCCAGACTGAGCTGCCGGGGGTCTCAGGTGCCTGTGGCTGGCCAGAGGGAGGGAAGCCTGGGTCCTGGGTGTGGGGGCTGAGGCAGAGGTGGTTAGGGGTGTTCAGGCAGGCAGGGGAGCAGTTAGGGGTGATCAGGCTGGCAGGCAGAGGGGTTAGGGGTGATCAGGCAGGCAGGCAGGTGAGTATTTAGGAGCCAACAGTCCCGTATTGCAAGAGGGAAGTCCCCCAAGGGATCCTGAATTGGAGAGGGTGCAGGCCAGGTTGAGGGACCCCCCCTCTATGCACGAATTTCATGCACCAGGCCTCTAGTTTAATGTACAATGTGACTGCAAGGTACAACAGTCCCCTGAAGGCTCATTTACCCTCCATAGTTTACAAACTCTTCATTTATCCTCCTCATATTCTCCAGGAAAGTAGCATCTGATTAAAAAATATTCCTGAACTCAGTACTGCAAAATCAAAATAGGAGGTAGTGTCCTAATATTTATTGGAATTGTACTAACAAGCTCAGAAACTGGCTCTAAAGTTTACCCCACAGTAGATGACCTGGTTTTCTTCTTTTCTATCAGCTTGTAGAAACTTGTTTTTATCCTTAAACAATGATGTTTCAACATGGATAATTTTTCTATCAAGGCCTTCCATTGTGAAAAAGTCTTTTCTAGTGTTTTTAATAACTTTCTTCTCCTTCCTTTATCTTTTTCTGAAACTCCCCTTATTCAGAGAAATGACCCTAAAAATTAAACACCCGTGTCTAATCTTATGTTTTCCATGTTTTAGGTGTAGATACCTGGGAAGTTAAAAAAAAATGCAATTTAAAAGATAATATCTTTAAAGTAGCTTGCTTTGAGGGGGGCGGCAATATTTTAGGTGGGAAATAGAAGACTTTAAAGTATCACATATTTTATTTGCTTCATTTTAGGCATATCTTATTTGAATCATACTGCTTGTTTTGTCTGCTGTTCATTGATAGAATAGCTGAGTTGAATCCACTTATGTTTGTGATGGTTACTGGTATACTTAGACATATCTAATATCTTATTTTATATTGTCTTTATTACCTACTCTTTCTTACCTTCTCTTGGCTTGATAAAATTCTATTTCTTCCCCTTCACTGATTTAAATGTTAAACAAACATTTTAAAACTATATCCTATGTAATAAAAGAGAAACATGTAAATTGACTGTACCTCCGCTACGCTCACCAGCCGATCAGGAGGAGTATGCAAATTAACCCAACAAAGATGGAGGTTAATTTGCATAAGCAGGCACAAAGTGGCCTGGGTCCTGGGAACATCCTTGGGACCCAGGCCGCTCCTAGCCTGTAGGCCTACACTTAGGCCCTGAGCAGCAGGGGTCCCAGAATGCCCCCCAGCCACTCAGGGCCTATGGGTGCAGCCGCTTGCGTGTGCTCCAGCACCAAGCAGCAGTTCAGGTCCATGCCCCCAGCCCAGTGCCCATGACGGGGGGGCTGGCTGCCAGCCTCTGGGGCATGCGGAAACCCTGGTGCCGCTGCTGTGTGTGGCCCAGGGGTCCCCGCATGCCTCCCAGCCCAGTGCCCATGACATGGGACTGGCTGCCAGCCTAAGGGGGCATGCAGCAACCCCAGTGGCCACCACCGGGGGGTGGGGACATGCCCCTAGCCCAGTGGACACAACGCAGGGGATCCTTTGCTGCATGAGTTGCAGAGGAAACACCTTTTCTTTCTTTTTTAAAAATATATTTTATTGATTTTTTTACAGAGAAGAGGGGAGAGGGATAGACAGTCGGAAACATCAATGAGAGAGAAACATTGATTAGCTGCCTCCTGCACACTCCCCACTGGGGATGTGCCTCCAACCAAGGTATATGCCTTTAATAGGAATCAAACCTGGGACCCTTCAGTCTGCAGGCTGACGGTCTATCCACTGAGCCAAACCAGTTCGAGAGTAAATACCTTTTCTGACCGCTCATTGGCTAAGCTCCCTATACACTGCCATTTGCAGTGTTCTTGGTAACTTGGGTTATAAGAATCCAAGAAGGTGATCTAGGGTTTTTCCATCACACTCCTGGAGGAAAAAATGAAATGATGGTTTGCTTTTGGAGGGGCTAAGAAATGTCATATCCTGCTCTAGCCGGTTTGGCTCAGTGGATAAAGCCTCGGCCAGCTGACCGCAGGGTCCGGGTTCAATTCTGATCAAGGGCATGTACCTAGGTTGCAGGCTCCTCCCTGGCCGGGGCCCAGGTCAGGGCTCATGCAGGAGGCAACCAATCAAAGTGTCCCTCTCACATTGATATTTGTCTCTGTCTCTCCCTCTCTCTTCCACACTCTCTAAAAATCAATGGAAACATACCCTCAGGTGAAGATAAAAAAAAAGAAAGAAATGTCATATCCTATGAAAGACACATCTTGAAAATGCCTAAAGAAAGTTGTCATTTTTTCACAGTGAAGGGACTAGAGTCCGTGTTGATGAAAACACCTTGGCGGCTGCGGTGGCTGGCAGTGCTGCAGCAGCGGGGTGATGGGGCTGGCGCCTTCCTTTGATCAGCCCGGTCACCTCCCACAGAGGGTGGCCAGACTGCAGCTTAGGTCCGCCCCCATGGGGACCGGGCCTAAGCCATCAGTAAGACATCCCCTGAGGGCTCCCAGCCTGTGAGAGGGGGCAGGCTGGGCTGAGGGAACCCCCCTCCATGCATTAATTTCATGCACTGGGTCACAGTTTTATAATAAAGTCTATAGTCATATAGTGTAAAATTAGTGTACTAGTGTTTCCTCTGTAGGAAAAGACCAAAGATATCAAATTTACTCCTTTTGTCTTTTCCATTAATGTTATAAACTTAGTTCTACCTATCAAATAATAAGATTTCAGTTACTATATTTATCAATATTTTACTTAGTTTTTTGCTCACCATTTGTTTTGCATTCCATTCCTTCTTGTCCTCTTGTTCATAGCAGTTATTTAATAGAGTTTCCATCCCCAGATCCCACTGAAAAAAAGAGCTTAGTCCTTTTACATATGAAAATGTCTGTTGTTTCCTTACTCTTGAGTAGTAATCTAGCTGATTTAAAAAAATGACCCTTTATATTTACTTCAGAATTTAGTCTATTTTCTCCTGTAATTTATTTATGTGGAGATGTCTTCTGGGAATGCAATTTGACTAAGATAATCTACAGACTATCATAAATACAGTCTGTACTTTTTCTAGATACGGATTTATTTTTATTCTACTTAGACCTTGGTTAAAAGTTTGCTAGGAAGGAAGAAAAACACATCTTTAGATCGAAAGTCATATAATCCTATTTAAGTATTGCTTAACTTCTCATTCCTGGAAGTTCTGATAGATATATGTTGGGGCTTCTTTTATATTCCCATTTCTCTCTCTCATATTTCCTGGATGAACTTCTCAGGGATAATTCTTGTTCAGTTGTCTTGCATCTGGAATTTATCCCATATATGTGTGACTTTGAGATAGACTCAGAGAGACCTGTCAAGGCCATTTTTCAGAGAACAGCAAATTAATAAATAACACACTACCCATCACCAGAAAATTACCCAATGCAAGTTGAAGTACACCAGTAAGAAATAGATATGAATATTATTTACTTTAAATAATATTTTCTTATAGTTGGAATTTTAAAATCTTGTTCAAATATGTCTCAGCATTGGTCTTTTAATTTTACTTACATTTTGAAGAATATTTTTAATCCCATATGAAGGTTTTCATCTCAGAAAAGTTTTCATATATGTTATTTCGCTGCTGCTGTTATTTCATTATTCCTGAATAATATGCATAACTATATATTATAGAAATGGGGGAAATGGATATTGACTCTTTTACCTCATTGATAATTATTTTGACCCATTTCCCTGCATTCAAGGAAAACCTAACAAGTGTGTCTTCTATGTCACCAAATCCATTATCTGAAGTTTGAATGCTATTCAGATCTCCTTCCAATGCAGATTTAAATTATTGCTGCAGGTTGCCTAGGACCAAACCAGAGAGGGTTGGACCTGCATTGCCACCATGTGCCCACCATCCAGATATCATTGCTGACATGTACACATAAGGAACTGTTTGACATTGAAATGGGGGTCTCAGAACTGTTGGACATTGAAATTGGGACTCAAACATTTTTTGTTGTTGTTATTATATGTTTATTTCTAATATGCAGAGGCAAGATTTTTTAAAGGAAAGAAATGGGGGGGGGATAGATACAGAGGCAAAGAAGCATTGAACAGACTGTCAAACTACAGCGGGAAGGCAGGGGAGGTTGGGGTGGGGGGGCTGTAAGAGATCAACCGAAGGACTTGTACGCATGCATATAAACATAACCAATGGATACAAGACACAGGAGTTGGCGGCGGGGGGGGGGGGGGCAGGTGAAGGCATGTACTGGGGGGTAGGGGAGGCCGGGGGGAGGTCAATGGGGGAAAAAAAGGAGACATATGTACTACTATTTGTAATACTTCAAACAATAAAAAAGTAAAAATAAAAATAAATAAATTATTCTACTACTTTTTAGTTTTTTAAAGTCAATTCTTGTTTCATCTGTTGAATTTCTTATAACTTTTTGTTTCTATTCCTTAGGGACCACATTTTCACACCTTTTAGTGAGGATGACAAGCCATTTTTCCTCAAACAATATTCTACGTTTTATAAAAAATAATTTTAGAGTTTGTTCCTCTTGAGTTTATAATAATATGCTTTTTTTTTTCCAGTATGCTTTTCACTTGTTAGGAGGAAACCAATATGAGACCTTTCTTGACTAAAGATGTGCTTAAATGTGTGATGTGGATTGTATCAGCCCTACTCAAATCCCATGATCAGATCTATAGCTGTAAGGGTAACTCCCTACCCAATTATCAGTGTTTCAGATTTTTGTCTTTACCTCAGTTCAATTGTGATAGAAGTGTCCTACTCTACCCTCACTGCATGTTATATATTTATATTTTTATATTCAGAGACATATATCCATCAGAATGTGGGCAAGAGAGGTGAAGCATTCAGCTGCTGGCAAATTCTGGGATTCTAACACTTTCATTTTCTCTTCTATTATTTTTTTGGAGTTACCATTTTTGAATATATATAGAAATAGGTACTGATGGGGGCTAAGAGGGACACGATACTCTACTTGTAGGTAATGATTTTTGAGGCAAAGAGTTGGCTGCTAAATAATAGTGTTATATGACTCTTTAATCTATAATCTAGGGGCAGACTTTGGGGGATGCTGAAGCCTATATTTACTTCCACGCTGGTGGAGTCCCTCTCTAAGTAGACTTTGTGCCTTTACAAATGTTTTATTAAAAAGTTGAGAAGAACTGCCCCAGAGACTATCAGATAAAGCCTGCTTGTTCTTCGTTATTCTTAAGTTCCCTTGTGGTACTTTCCCATTGTGTTCAAGTTAATTTCTCTGTAATACAATTCTGATCATCACTTCTCTTTTCAAAGCCTCCAGTGATTATATTTCTGTAGTCAATTAGTAAATTCGTTATCCCTGTGTTCAGTGTCTTATTTAAGAGTGGAAGGGTAGGCTAAGGAAAGCTTTTTATAATAATTTTATATTGGAGCTTACGATTTGGGCTAATTTGCCTACAACTCACTTGAAAACATCAGGTGTTGTTAAAGTATTCATATCATTTGATCCATGCAGAATGCCTTCTACTTTCTCTACCATCTTTCAATACCCACTTAAGATATTATTTTTACAGTTCTTATTATCTGTGCGTCACACAACTGAGTGTTGGAATCCTCATAGCCCTTTTTTATGGTATTTATGCCATCACTGATCTTTTGAATAGTAACTGAATTTTTAATTTTATTAGTATGTCTGCATAATACCTAGTCAGCAGTGTCTTGTAGTCTATAAAGCTTCATAAAGGCTCTTCAGTACTTTTTGTTGTTGTTCAATTGCATGTTAGGAAGCTCTAGAGTTTCCCCCTGTGGTTGTAACCAAATAACTCAAAGTCTCACATTCTGTAACTAAAGTGTCTTCTTTCTTTTTTAAATGCATTGCCCCTGTAGTATTATACAGAAATAAATTAATCTATCATTTGTAGCTTGGTAAAATACATCACTCAAATATTTTTTCAGCAAGTGTAAAACTGATCCTATTGACCATGAAAGGGCTCAGAAAGTAAGATTTAATAACTCTGGGTCTCAATGGTAAAGGTAATTGTTTTTTTCATTTCTCTTTCTGTGAGTTCATTATTGGTATATAAAAATGCCATAGATTTCTGGATGTTAATTTTGTATCCAGCTACATTGCTGAATTCATTTATTAGGTCTAGTAGTTATTTAATGGATTAAGATACCTAGGAATAAACTTAACTAAGGAGGTAAAAGACCTGCACTCAGAAAACTACAGGACATTGAGAAAAGAGATAGAGGAAGACATAAACAAATGGAAGAACATACCCTGTTCATGGATTGGTAGAATCAACATCATTAAAATGTCCATTTACCCAAAGCAATCTACAGATTTAATGTAATCCCCATTAAAATACGAATAGCATACTTTAAAGATATAGAACAAACTCTCCAAAAATTCATCTGGAATAAAAGAAGACCCTGTAGAGCCTCAGCAATCCTGAGAAAGAACAGAGTTGGAGGGAGCACAATACCAGATATCAAGCTATATTACCAAGCTGCCTGGTACTGGCACAAGAACAGACATACACATAGACCAATGGACAGAATAGAGAACCCAGAAAGTGACCCAAGCAATTATGCTCAATTAATATTTGACAAAGGAGGCAAGAGCATACAATGGAGTCAAGACAGTCTCTTCAATAAATGGTGCTGGGAAATTTGGTCAGATACATAAAAAAAATGAAACTAGATCACGAACTTACACCATACAAAAAACAAATTCAAAATGGCTAAAGGACTTACATGTAAGATGGGAAATCATGAAAATTCTACAAGACTACATAGGCAGCAAAATGTCAGACATTTGTCATAGCAATATCTTTACAGACACAGCTCCTAGGGCAATGGAGACTAAGGAGAAAATAAACAAATGGGACTACATCAAAATAAAAGGCTTCTGCACAGCAAAGGAAACCATCAACAAAACAATAAGAAAGCCCACTGCATGGGAGAACATATTTGCCAATGCTATCTCAGAAAAGGGTTTAATCTCCAAAATTTATAGAGAACTCATACAACTTAACAAAAGGAAGATAAATGATCCAATCAAAAAATGGTCAATGGATGTAAATAGAATCTTTTCGAAAGAAGACAGAAGGAAGGCCAAGAGACATATGAAAACATGCTCAAAGTCACTAATGATCTGAGAGATGCAAATACAAACAACAATGAGATACCATCTCACACCTGTCAGAATGGCAATCATCAACAAATCAACAAATGACTAGTGCTGGGAAGGATGTGGAGAAAAAGGAACTCTCATGCACTGCTGGTGGGAATGCAGACTGGTGCAGCCAACTGTGGAGAACAGTATGGCGTTTCCTCAAAAAGTTAAAAATGGAGCTCTCATTTGACCCAGTCATCCCACTTCTAGGACTATATCCCCAAAAACCAGGAACACCAATCAGAAAGGATATATGCACCCCTATGTTCATAGCAGCACAATTTACAATAGCTAAGATTTGGAAACAACCTAAGTGCCCATCAGCAGATGAACAGATTAAAAAACGATGGTACATCTACACAATGGAATAGTATGCTGCTATAAAGAAGAAGGAACTTTTACCATTTGCAACAGCATGGATGGACCTGGAGAGCATTATGCTAAGTGAAATAAGCCAGTCAGAGAAAGATAAATATCACATGATCTCATATATGGGATATAATGATCAACATAATTTGATGAACAAGAATAGATCCAGAGACAAACAGCGGGGGGGGGGGGGGGGGGGGGTTAGAGAGCAACCAAAGGACTTGTATGCATGCATATTAGCATAACCAATGGACACAGACACTAGGGTAGTGGGGGCTTGCCCAGGGTGTGAATGGCTGGGGTGTGGGGGGAGTCAAGTGGGGAAAAAGGTGATATATGTAATGGTTTAGACAATAAAAAAATTAAAATAACTCTGGGTCTCTATGCAAATGTCCAATGCTCTTATGGATTTGTAGGTAAGATACAGATTTAGTTGCTCCAGTATGTACAGCTATCAGCAAAAGGAACCGATATATAATCAATTTGTTGAATAGAAGATTGTGCATCCCAAAGTTCTTTGTGAGCCAGAGACAGCAAATGATGTATAGTTAACTATCAAAATTAAATAGCATTTGGCTATCAACACTTTGACCCTAGTTCATGACTTTGCAAAACATCCCAGGATTTGGTGGATTGGAGATAATAGCTTATCTGAATCACTCTCACAGAATCAGCCTCCAAATACTTCACAGAGATAATTCTTGTTTACTTATAGCAAAAATAGAAAATTGTTAATAATACTGTATTGTGTATGTACTTATTTGTTAAGAGAGCAGATTTCATGTTCAGCATTCTTACCACAATAAAAAAAATAACAACATAAAAAGAAGTAAAAGGCTGGATTTAGGTTAGCCTGTCATCATTTTGACTATTTCAGCAATCTTCAGGTTGTTCTGGTGGCATCTACTCTCTAGTCTTTCCAGCCCAGCCTCCACATTGCTGTCAGATTATCTATTTCCTTTGTTCTCCTTTAATTTAGGTAATTTCAAAATTCCCATCTTCTACCTCAGTTATTCTGTCTTCCACTTGTTACTTACTGCAGATGCTCTCTATTGCATTTTTAAAATTTCACTCATTGAGTTCTTCAGCTCCAGAATTTCTATCTCTTTAGAAAGTATATCATTTTGAACCTCTATTTTTTTATGGATTTGTTGAAATTATGTTTCTGAATTATTTTGTAGTTTGTGAATTTATTCAAAACAGCATTTTAAAATTTTATTTAAAATATTTTTATTTTTAAATATTCTTTATTGTTGAAAGTATTATATATGTCCCCTTCCCCTCCTCATTGTCCTCTCCCAGCCTGTCCCTGCCCCCCAGCCCTGATCTTCAACCCTCCCTTATTGTCGGTGTCCATTCTTTATGCTTATATGCACACAAGTTCTTTGGTTGATCTCTTGCCCCGCCACCCCCCCCCCCCTTGCCTTTCCTCTGAGGTTTGATAGTCTGTTCAATGATTCTATGTTTCTGGATTTATTTTTGTTCATCAGTTTATGTTGTTCATTATATTCCACAAATGAGTGAGATCATGTGATATTTATCTTTCTCTGATTGGCTTATTTAGCTTGTGAAAAAATTAAAAAACCACACACACATATTTAATAATCTTGTTAAGAAAGGGAAATTGACCAAAGCCTCCGGTACCAGGCTTTTTCTTTCTTTTATTATTATTGTTGTTGTTATTTTTAAGTCTTCACCCAGTGATATTTTTCCATTGATTTTTAGAGAGAGGGAAAGACAGAGAGAAATATTGATATGAGAGAAATACATTGATTGGTTGCCTCCTGTACGAGCCCCAACCAGGGCCTGTGCGGAGGAGGAGCCTGCAACCAAGATACATGCCCTTGACCAGATTTGAACCCAGTACTCTTCAGTTCGCAGGCTAATTCTCTATCCACTGAGCCAAACCAACTAGAAAAAGCAAGGCTTTTTCTGATTACATTGTGTCTTGATTAGCCATGTATGGAAGACTGTATTTTCTAAGATGGCTGCAACCCTAAATGCCCCAAGATCTCTTTTATTGAGATGTGGGATTTATGGTCCTTTCCTTTGAACCTTGGTGACTATATTAGGAGTGGCACTGTGTGACTTTTGAGGCTAGGTCATCAAAAGTGATACAGCTCCCCCCTAGTCCTCTTAGGATGCTTGCTCATGGAACTCAATCACCATGTTGTGGGGAAGTAGACAGACCACACAGAGAAGACACATATAGGTTTCCTGACCAACAGTCCCAGCAGAAGTTCCAGGCAACTGCTAGCACCAACCTCCAGAAATCTGGCGGGGGTGGGAGGGAGATGAGCATTAGATGATTCCAGCCCCCAGCCTTCAGGATACTATAGCACAAAACAGAGATGAGCTGCAAAGAAAACAGAGACAGGATTTCCTGATCTTATTTAAGGACTACAAAGCTGGAGTTACAGGAGGATGGTGTAACCTAAGTGTCATTCATGGGTGACCTTGTGCCAATCACTTTGTATCACTTGTGATAGGCAATGCTGCAAAAGCAAACACATTTTCGCATCTTACAACTTCCCATCAACAATGTTCACTTTTCACTCACATTGCAGTGCAATGAAGGCCAGATGGCTCTCCACATCATGATGCAGGGATCCAGTTTCTTTTCATGTGGAGGCTCTTCTATCTTTAAGGGTCTCCTTGGAATCCTTTACTGAATCCTCTTCATTTAACTGGTCTACCAGTAAAGAAACAGAACATGGAGGATTACAGAGAAAACTATTTGGCTTGCCTGTGAGTTCTATTACTTCTGCCTACAGCCCATTGGCCAAGAACCAAATATATGACCACATCCTAACTGCAAAGGAGTCTGGGAAAGGTCATTTTCTTGATTATTCAGGAGAACTTTTAGCCAGTTTCTGCCATACACTACCTCAATTTCTTCTGTGTGGATGGGAATAATAACAGTATGAAGTTCCCTAGGTAGCTGTAAGGATCAAAATGTAAGAAGTTCTCTTATCTCTGAAGGAATTGAAGGAACCATACACATTTTAGGAACATGCTGTTTCTCATCAGAGAAAGATAGCTGAGATGATGGTTACTTTTCATTATCATTCTAGAGTCCCCATCAATAATGGACAATGATAAGTCATTGCCCCTCTCCTGGACTGTCCTACACCTAACCACTGGCAACCGCTGCCCTAATACCAACAATTATTTCTCCAGGGGAACAAAACAGTAATTTTGAATATCAGCTAGAGCTAGATTGTAAAATTCCATTGTATTGAGCTCAATTATTAGAAAATCATTATCTTTTGGTGATGACACGTTTCCTTGATTTTTTATGTTCTTTGTAGATTTGTATCACTATTTTTTGCATTTGAAGTAACAGATACCTCCTTAAACCCTTGCTATTGCCTTTGATGGGGTATTCTGTTCATTGATGTAATTAACTGGATAAATTGGTTGTTGTTGCTTTTTACCCCTTCTCTTCTTTAACTTGTGACAGAATTCTTAAGCCTTTACATCTCTGGTTCTTACAACTCACCAAGCTGGCTACTGGAAACCTCCCTTTTGTTTTCCAGGTGACTCAATCACTCAGTTTTTTTGCTTTCTGAGTGTAATTCCTGTCTACCTGAGCTTGCTCTTGCTACTGCTCTAAATCCTTTGAGATTATTTTATGAACCATGTGGTATAACACAAGAACAGATTTCTTCTTGTTGGTGCCCTGCTACTGTTTTTAATTTTTATTGAATTTATTGGGGTGACATTGGTTGATAAAATTATATAGGTTTTAAGTATACAATTCTATCATACATCTGTATATTGTATTATGTGTTTACCATAGCAAGTCAAGTCTCCTTCCATCACTATTTATCCCCCTTTTACCCTCTCCTACCACTCTACCTGCCTTATATCTGATAATTACCATACTGTTATCTGTTTCCATCAGTAGATGAATGGATAAAAAAGCTGTGGTACATTTACACAGTGGACCTCAGCTATAAAAATGAAGGAAATCTTACCTTTTGGGATAGCAAAGGTGGACCTGGAGAGTATTATTCTAAGTAAAATAAGCTATTCAGAGAAAGATAAATACCATATGATTTCACTTACATATGGAGTCTAATTAACAAAATAAACAAAATTGAAACAAATTTGTAGGTATAGATAACAGACTGACAGCTGTCACAGGGTAGGGGGTTTGGGGCTGGATGAAAAGGGTGCCCTGCTACCTTGATTTTCCAATATAGTAGGACAGAAAGTTTCATCAGAAAGCTTAATAGTCATTGAACATTATTTAGACCTCTTACAGTACTCCATTATAGACATCACATACATGTGAAGCTATAGTGTTACCTAGGAGGTGGAATGGACTAAATTCTGAGATGTTTAGATGGTTGTGGAAGCCTGTTGAATATGAAAGACTAACTGGTTGACTACCCAGATGTCTAACCCTCATTGTGCTGTGCATTCCCACCATGGTTCATTTAAGATGTTGACCATGGTTCTCAGGGATTCTTGGCAGCATCATAGCAATAATAGCAATTGTTATTGCATCACTACCTGTGGCGCTCACAGTTGGATGAAGGAATGACCCAAGGTACTGCTTCAGTGTAACATCAAGGAATAACACAGGATACATTCCCCCTCTCCCCTCACTTTGCTTCATTTAGTCAGGATGGTGTATTGCTGCACCAAGGTGGTGCTCTCATCTCTTTATGTTTAATATAAAAATTGGCAGGAGGAAAATACACTCACACAAGCACACAGAATTTGTCCCATCTGCAGCAGTAGCTTGTCAACAGTCAGTGATTTAAATAAGCATCATCCTCGTGTCCTAATGAAATACATTTTTTCTAAAATATTCATAGTTTAATTAGGGCTTAAAATCAAGGCAAAGGAGTTTTAAGTATTCGAAGAGAAGAGCAGGCTCATCTTTAAGAGATGTCATTTCAAAGATATGGTACCATACGTTTATAGAAATACAGGCAAGAATTTTATGAAGTTTTTCACAAGTAATATCCAGCCTAAAATTTCATCAAAAGTTTTTCTCTTTATAAAATTGTGTATGCCCCTTATCAGTAGAGGGTTCAATTTTGGAATAAATTCTTTACATTATCTTACAAACTGACCATAACTACCCCACCAGAATTTTCACTTTAAATATTGCCAAATGTCATTTTTCTTGGTAGAATTTTTCATTCTATAATCAGGTTCTGTTACTTATTTTGTAGCCCTTTTTGTGGGTTCATTAATTGGATGACATTTAAGATTGCTGTTCCCATCTGGAGGGTTAGGGTAGCAGAGCTGGCTGGAAAGTAGCTCCCTGGCAGCTCAAACATGGCCCACAGAGAAGTGACAACTGCTGCGTGTTAGGTCTCAGGTACAGGAAAATGGATTTTCAATCTGGTGGGGCTCCATGTGGTTGGTGTCTGCCTGTGATGAGGGCAATGGTGAATCCCATATTTTGGGAAAACTATGCACTCATTTCTAAATTTGTGGCTGTACTAAAGCCAGCTTTTTGTCCTTCCAATCTTTTATTGGTAACATTTACTCCTCTGGCTTTGCTACTTTCTCAATAGGAAGACTAGGAGCCACTGTGGTCAGAAACCATTGCTTTTCTTTCATCTCCTAACACCACCAGCTATCTCAGCCTCTTCCAGAGTGAGGGCCAGGATTTGCACCTCCTTAGCAAGAGTCATGGTGATTAAAGTATCTAGATCCAACCTAACCAGATCCATAAAGGTTTTGACTCCTCACACCTTTTCTGGACTCCAAAACATCACAGTGCTAATAGGGTATGCAACTAGCTTTTACAGTGGCTTCCAAGAGTGGCTGGAGAACAACATGTAGGTATAGAGTTATTATTACCCCATGGGACAAAATTCATTGGCGGGGAAAAAAGAGTGAGATTTATCATCTGTCTCTTTTTTCTGTCTCTAGTTTCTATTGAGTTTTGAGGCAAAGTGGTTTGTTCCACATGGTCTGTCTAAAGTATTTATCATGGGGCTCAACAATGAGCTCTACTTTATTATTTTATTATGAAATTGTTGTCAGCTTGGTAGCTACCTCCTTCCCCCTTTCCATGTGTTCCTTCTCTGTTTCATATCACAGTTGCGGCACTCGGATTACACCTCCATCTCTTGACAGTTTGAACCAATGCCATTCTCTCAGAGTAAGAGACATGTCTAAAGCCTGGTAATTATGCTTCAAAGTGCTGGATAGTAAAAATAAGAGGGATCTGTGAATGCCTGGCCACCAGGTCACTGCTTAAAATGCTGAAAAGGTCCACTTTCACAGCTTTTATAAAAAGCACTGGAAGTCTTAAATTCTTTGGCCCTCTGCTCTTCTGCCCATGGATGTTTCTGTTCGTCTTGAGATTCCTTAAGAACACCTGACTAAGGTTTGAAAAGATCAGTATCTGGTCTGTTTTTCCATCTGGTGCTGTCTTTGCAGTGGGTTATATCTGACTACCCAGCGCGATTCTGGAAACTGTCCTCTTAGGATGTGAACACGAACCCAGGAGAGCATGAAGGCAAGCTCTACAGCAGTGAATCTGATAGGGGCAGCAGGGTTGGAGGACGATGCTGAGGATCACTCCTATTTATTCTACAAGTCTCATCAATCTTTATATGACTAATACAATTCACTAGTGTTTTGTGTTCTTCCTGTCTACCCTGACTCTGCTAATTTCTCATTGTTGAGGCTTTGCTCCAGATAACAGGCATCTCCTACATGAAATAGTGTAATTGAATGAGAACTTAAGCTACCTTGAGAGTTCAATTTACTCCCTGTCATTTTTTCAGATTTACTGAATTTCTTTACACAAGGAGAAGGTTCTAGAATGGAATCAGAAAGGAAAAGAAAACAATGAGAGGGAAGATGGGTATAACAGATGTCAGCTTGATGAGATCTACAACTTTTCTGTCTGGTCATCAATACAATTTACATTCACTTATTTAAGAGAAAGATTTGTTAAGTTGGGATGCAGGCAGAAAGGGTTAGGCATGATGTAGGACTGGGGATACCACTCAAATCAGCCATGTACAGCTAATATTTCAGTGGGATTGATTAATACAGCTTATTTATGTAATGTAAATTATTCCTATAGACTGAGGCTGTGGGAATGGGACTGTGTTTATGGGACTAGGGAGTAAGATCTATGTAGTGGGGTCCTGTAGCATCCACAGCCCCCTACAGGAAAAACAGATTTACTACCATAGCTGCTGGGAGTGTTGTGAAAGGACAGCGAGTCCTCAGCAATTGGCCCACATTGAACCACATTCCTGAAAGTCATCCTCTCTTCCAGAGTGGCCTGCATTCAATATATCCTTGATGTGGGGGTATAAAGGCTTGGACTTCTTGCTCCAATTAAGGAAAACTTTGAAATATAATCCCAGGTTTAGAAAGCCTCATAGTTTCAACTGAAGTTTTGTGGTGATGGCATTGCCTCTGTCAATGCTATTCCTTCATTCCATAGGCATTGATCCCAAGAGCTTTCTGATAGGCCTGCTACATGCTAATATTTGTTGCAGGTTAGAGTCTCTGGGAAGCACACTATAAGCTGATATTTAACTTCAGAGTCCAGTTTAGGGGGCTGAGAGTCCAGTTGTCTTTAGGATTGTGATATTTTACAAGGTACAAGCTTCTTCAGAGTTAGTGTGCCAATCCTAGGGAAATTGTGGGAGTACAGAACAGCTCTCTATGCACTTTGGTTCTAGTTTCCCTTTGACTAGTTAAGGGAAACAGAGAGCCCTCCTTTCTTTGGAGTGGAACTGACACATTTCTCAAGTCAATTTCATTCACTTTCAAATACTTCTCATATAAAACTCCTTTCTCTTTCAACTTTCAAAGCTAATTTACTAGTATATCTCTCTGGCCCCACATATGCTAGACCCTAGGATTCAATCAACATTGAAGCAGGAAGAAAATCTGGCTTCATATGGACTATAATTTGTCATACTGACAGAATGAGATCCTTTGAGCCCCAAGCCAGCCTTTACTGGGTGAAATTTAATGGTGGCACAAATACATAGCGATAATGATGGCTCTCTTAGCATGAACATCTATCTTGAGGGAAACTCCAAGTGGAACCCTCTATGAATGGTTGAATTAGTCTTCTGCCCTTTAACCCAGATTTTGTCACTCTTGTGCATTTAAACTTAATCCTAGATATTGAGTATTTTCTCTTGGCCAAGCAGAGTTCATTATCTTTGAGGTCCTATCTACTTGGGAATATTTCATCTTAGAAACATGAGTCATCTCAGTCACCCTTGGGAAGATGAATCAGCCTTGAGGAATGGAAGCCCTTTGCCTATTTGAGAACCCAGACCTTTGGGACACCATCAAGTTTCATCGGCTTATGGGAAGAAGGTGGTTAATTGGCCTTTTTTGTTTTTTGGGGACCTAAAAAAGAGAGGCAGTGGAAAGCAGTTTTTCCAGGAGAATGAGGTGGACTTTAATGTGGGAATCTAACACTAAATGGACTCTGCCATTTTGAAAGTCATGGTGTGTCTCACCAATTAATTGAATTGGAAATAAGATGATTGCCTCTTTAAAAATATCTATTTCCTATCTCTGTCAGTTGAAAAGCACCAACTAGAGACTTTGATCAACCCAGTAATAATGAATATCCCCGTTGCCCAGACTACTAGAGTTTCTCAATATTCCAGGTCCATTCTTATGCCCTAGATAAGACTATAATCCTGCTCCAAAGTGGACTCAGCTATGTTTCCAAGGAGCTGTGTATTCTTTAAGTGGAAAATATCTTGTCAGAAAGCAAGGAAGCTATAGATAATGGAAGGTGTCAGTGATCCATGAAGGTCCTTTGGATTCCTTTTGCTGTTTCTATAAGACCCTCTACTGGCCTGTCCCTGCAGCTTCATTCAGAGCTGGCTTTGCTTAGTTAGTTATTCCTCAGCACTTTCTCTAACTTGAAGCAAAAGACCTGGGTTTTCATAGTCCTGCAGCCATCAGGACTGACATCTTCCCTGTCCCTGACCTGTTATTCCATTTCCTTACTGGTTTCTCTGGGGAGCATTTTCTCCCTCCTGCCAACCCGCCCTTGGGTTTGCCTGTTTGTTTGTTTGTTTATTTATTTACTTATTTATTTGAAAGTATTACAGATGTCCTCCTTTCCCCCCCCACTGATCCCCTCCATCCCACTGCTATCCCCTCCCCAGGCCTTCATCGCACTTTACTGTCTGTTCATGGGTTATGCATATATATTCTGGGGAGCATTTACTTTTTTTAAAAAAAATACTGATTTCAGAGAGAGGAAGGGAGAGGGAGAGAGATAGAAACATTAATGATCGACTGACTCCTGGATATCCGCACTCCTGACTACTGGGGATGGAGCTCACAACCTGAGCCTATGCCATACCCAGGAATCAACCTTGACCTCCTGGTTCATGGGTTGATGCTCAACCATTGCACCATACTGGCCAGGCTGGGTAGCATTTTCTTAATAAGTCACTTGTGCATAAGTTCTTATCTTAGGGTCTGCTTCTGGGAAACTCAGGAAAAGTCCTGGGTACTCTAGGATCAAAAGTGCAAGTTTTTTTTTTTTTGGACAAGTTGTTAAGTTTTCTAGGTATAAAATTCAGTAGGGTCACATTCAGTAGGTGGTAACTTAGAAACTTAGACCACAGATACAGAATGGAGAATCATTTACTTGGAAGCTAATAAATACTTCTGAGGCTTGTGGTTACTTCAAGCAGAATGTGAGTGAAAATTTATAATTATAGAAAATACTGGCATCTCCACCCTCGCCGGCTGGGCGGCAGCAGGGCGCGGAGGGCCGGAAGCCGGGGCTGGGACGACACTGCAAGGTGGCCCCAGGGTCCTGTTAGAGCAGCCACCCGGGGCTATGCCAAGGGCCCGGAGTGGCCTGCGGAGCAGGGGGGCCGGCGGGAGGGAGGAAGTAGACCTTCCTGCGAGTGCGAGCCAACAGGCAGACCCGACTGAATGCTCGGACTGGGAAAATGAAACGGAGGAAGCAAGATGAAGGGCAGAGGGAAGGCTCCTGCATGGCTAAGGAGGATGCTGTGGACATCGAGCATGTGACCAGCAACCGCTTTGAGGAGTATGAATGCGGGTAGAAACGGATACGTGCCACCACTCTCCTGGAAGGTGGTTTCCGAGGCTCTGGCTTCGTCATGTGCAGCGCAAAGAGAATCCGGACAGTGATGATGACTTGGATGTGGATGTGGATGACACTCTGGAATACGGGAAGCCACAATACACGGAGGCTGACGTCATCCCCTGAACAGGCGAGGAGCCTGGTGAAGCCAAGGAGAGAGAGGCACTCCGGGGTGCAGTCCTAAATGGCGGCCCTCCCAGCATGCGCATCGCACCTGAGTTCTCTAAATGGGCCAGTGATGAGATGCCATCTACCAGCAACGGGGAGAGCAGCAAGCAGGAGGCCATGCAGAAGACCTGCAAGAATAGTGACATCGGGAAAATAACCGAAGATTCAGTGACCACATTTGAGGCCCTGAAGGCTCAAGTCAGGGAACTTAAACGGCAGCTATCCCGTGGGGACCGCTACAAATGCCTCATCTGCATGGACTCATACTCCATCCCCTAACGTCCATCCAGTGTTGGCATGTGCACTGAGAGGAGTGCTGGCTGCGGACCCTGGGTGCCAAGAAGCTGTACCCTCAGTGCAACATCATCACAGCACCTGGAGACCTGCAGAAAATCTACTTGTGAGCTAGCCTCCCAGACAGGCCTTGCCTCAAGCAGCCCTGCTTGCCGCCTCTGTGATGTGACCCTACCCCTTGCACATACTTGCACACAGGTTCTCCATGTACATACATGCACACACAAGCAAGCATACACACAGGCCTCTGGAGCCAGAATGGATGCTGAGGCCCAAGCCCTGCCACGTTCCCACCAGGATTGGGGACCATACCTGTTCCAGGTTCTGTTCCAGGGTGGGGCAGGGAGGTGTAGGTGGGGTAGGCAGCAGGGCGAGGCTCCTGAGTTCCAGCCCCCAGACCGATGAACTGACAGATGACAGACAGACAGACATGCAAACACCATATTGAAGCACATGTAATATAGACGTGTATGTTTACAATGTTGTGTATAAATGGGATAACTCCCCGCCCTCACCCCTCCCCTCCCCTTTGGTTGTATGATTTTCTTCTTTTTTTAAGAACACCTGGAAGCAGTGCCTCCTTCAGGGCTGGCTGGGGGCTCGGCCCATCCACCTCTTGGGGTGCCTGCCTCTCCCTCTCCCATGGGGTCCCTTCCCTCTCCCATATGCTCAGTGTTCAGTGGTGTATACTTCTTCTCCCAGACATGGGGCACGTGCCCCAAGGGACATGATCCTCTCCTTAGTCTTAGCTCCTGGGGCTCTTTATAAGGACTTGGGGAAGGAGGAGGCACAGAAATGGGAACCGAGCCACAGCAGGGGCTGAGATTGGGACTGGATGAGGGTGCTCCTGGCTGCCCAGCCTTCTGCCAGGAACCATTCCTGGGATTAAAGCTGCTGTTCCCAGGGAAACGTGTTGTCTCCCTGCCCCTCCCGTGGGGCACAGCCCCATGGTGTGATGCTGTGTCTGTATATTCTATACAAAGGTACTTGTCCTTTCCCTTTGTAAACTACATTTGAAATGGATTAAACCAATATAAACAGCTAAAAAAAGAAAGGAAGAAAGAAAGAAAATATTAACCATGGGATCTAAAATAGTAACTCTGAAATCTGTTCAATGAAATCTGATATTAGACTCCCTAGGAGGACTATGATTTAGGTGCTTTTGGGAAATACAAGGTGAATCTGGAAACTTTCCAGAGAAGAGATGGTTTATTTTAGATGTAAATGAAGTAGGATTTGGCTGCTATGGCGCCTTTTTGTTGTCTTTGTCATACCTACATTTTTGGACCTGGAGGCAATGTCACACATGGCTGTAGAGTGTCAGGGTGATGCCACTTGGAAGAGTATGAAAGGGCTCCCCAGTGGGTGGACCTACACCATGAGGAAACAGGAGAGAACTGGGCAACAAAACTTGGTACAAAGACTGCATGTTCAAAGTACATTTTCTCCATGCAAACTTCCCAGAAAAATTTGGATCACGTCTGTTGAGACAGGTGATAATTCTCCATAGCACACTGTGAGGTGGTGACCAGCCCAGTAACCTGTCACATTGTGTCCTGGCTTACCTTACTTCTCTTTTTCCCCTCATTTTTATTGCCCTGGTCTTGAACCATCCATAAGATGTCATCAGTTAAAGATTAATCTCTGACTCCAGCTCTGCTTTCTAGAGGATGTAGGTTAAGATATATATTGATCATTCACTTGGTGGCAATCAAAAGATATGAAAAAAGAGAATTCGAAGGACATTGCTAAGAAAATGATTGAGTCTAGAATTCTATACTCAAATGATTTAAGTATAAAGATAATTATAGAGCATTTTGGAAATATGATTTAGTTTACCCCATGCTTGAATTCTGAAGGATGTGTAAGTATATTGTTATTTCTCAGTTTGTAGGAACAGTAGTGAAAAAGACCCCACATCAAATCTAGTATTTAAATACTTATGGATAATATGGTTGTAAAGGTTAATATAATCTTTACAAAAGAATACCTAAAATAGTAGATCCAAATGGAAAGAAGAAAAAATGATGTAATTATATTCCTTATATAAATGACACAGAAAATTTAAAGTAAAAAGATATGAAAAAGTATCATACAAATAAATAGAAACAGAGCAAATAATTTGTTTAATATTAATACTATCATAAGGGTGTAAATATTAAAGGAAGCTGAGAGGTAAATTGAATATTGATAAGAGGCATGTCCTATCAACATAAGTCAAATATTTATGTAGAGAATGTGCCAAAATATACAAACTTTTAGGAACCAAAAAATTGAACAAAACCATAGGGGTGAATATATTCTTTCAAATTAGTGTTTCAGGTTTCTTCAGATATAGTCCCAGAAGTGGGATTGCTGGGTCAAAAGGTAGGTCCGTTTTTAATTTTCTGAGGAAACTCCATACTCTTTTGCACATGGCTGCACCAGTCTGAATTCCCACCAACAGTGCATGAGGGTTTCCTTTTCTCCACATCCTTGCCAGCACTTGTCATTTGGGACTTATTGATGATAGCCATTCTGAAAGACATGAGGTGATATCTCACTGTGGTTTTAATTTGCATGCCTCTGATGATTAGTGACTTTGAGCATCTTTTCAGAGTTTTTTTTTGCCATCTGTAGATGAGTGGATAAAAAAGCTGTGGTAGGAGAGACAAAATGGCGGCGGAATAGAAGGATGTGTCCTGAGCCTTCTACTGGAGCAAATAGAGGAGGCAGCTGAGACGAGCGGAATCCAGCCCGAATTGGCGAAGGAGGCACAGCTGGTGAGACAGTTTGCAGCTGGAAAGAGCAGGGATCCCCCGGATAAAGGTAAGATCAAAGATCTAGGCAGTAGAATCTCCCAGACCTCTGTGCCCAGAAGGTCAGGGAGAAACTACACAGTGCCAAGCCGCCTCCCTGAGGACAGGCAAGGTCTGAAGGATTTTAGACCATAGAGTCTGGATTTGGGATCTGAGCTCAAAGGCAGCCTTTAAGAGCTGCCAGACCGCGGAGTGCCGGCAAGAGAGGAACTGGCAGAGACGCGGTCCTTCCTCGCCCTGGGGCCTGCGCCTTTCCCCACTGAACCTAGTTCATGGGACCTTTTGGAGACAGGCGCTTACCTGTGACAGAAGTGCGGGAGAAGGGGTAGAGTTGTGGAACCTGGGCAGAGTGGGCAACGGACGGTCCAGGAGAAGTGGTAGCAAGTCTGGTGCTGAGTCATATCTAAGCCCACAGAATCCATTTTCTCCTGAGAGATAGCCCCTCCCCCCAGTCTCCAGGCAACCAATATAGCCACACCCAGATTCCACCCTGATTAACACCAAGGAATCTGAATAGTCCCTGAGGCCATAGGATCTACACTAAAGAGAAATCTTTAGAAGCTAAGCACCTCAATTACACTAGATAACCAAGCCCAGGAGAACAGATTTCACCAGTAGCACCATCACCAAAAGAACCTGGGTAGCAAAGCAATTGGATCTACAATTAAAACATTTCAGGAAAACATGGGGAGACAAAAAAGCAATACCCAAAGGAAAGAAAAAGAGGAATCACCAGAAAGGGAGTTAAATGAAATTGAGGCTAGCAGCTTAACAGAGAGAGAATTCAGAGTAATGGTTCTAAGGATGTTTAAACGGATGGATGACAAATACACACAACTCAATGACAAATACACACAACTCAATGAGAACTACAAGGAGCTGAATGAAAATGTCACCAACGTGAAAAGAAACCAAGAGGAGATGAAGAACGACATAGCTGCAATAAAGAACACATTGGAAGGCTTAAACAGTAGACTAGAAGAGGCTGAGGACCGCATCAGTGAATTAGAAGACAAGGTAGGAAAACACACACAAACACAGCAGCAAATGGAAAGAAGACTTAAAAAGCAAGAGGAGAGCCTAAGGGAGCTTTGGGACAACACAAAACGAAACAATATTAGAATAATAGGGATACCAGAAGGTGAGGCAGAGAAGCAAGGAATAGAAAACCTGTTTGAAGAAATAATGACGGAGAACTTCCCTGATATTGGCAAGAAAAAAACTAGGCAAGTCCAAGAAGTACATAGAGTCCCAAACAAGTTGAACCCCAAAAGACCAACACCAAGACACATCATAATTAAATTGGCGAATACCAATGACAAAGTAAGAATCTTAAAGGCTGCCAGAGAGAGACAGAAAGTTACCTACAAGGGATCTCCTATTAGAATATCAACTGATTTCTCAACAGAAACACACCAGGCCAGAAGGGAATGGAATGAAATATTCAAAGTGATGCAAAGCAAGGGTCTGAATCCAAGAATACTATACCCAGCAAGGTTATCATTCAAAATTGAAGGGGGAATCAGGAGCTTCACAGACAAAAAAGGGCTAAGAGAGTTTATCACTACCAAGCCAGCAATGCAAGAAATGCTGAAGGGACTGCTGTAAAAAGAAGAAAGAGAAAGGCAAAAAGAAACACAAACACAAAGGGGGAAAATATGACAACAAACATGTACTTGTCAATAATAACATTAAACGTAAATGGATTAAATGCACCAATCAAAAGACATAGGGTAGCTGAATGAATAAGAAAACATGACCCATATATTTGCTGTCTACAAGATACTCACCTCAGAGCAAAGGATTCACACAGACTGAGAGTGAAGGGATGGAAAAATATTTTTCAAGCAAATGGAAATGAAAAAAAAGCTGGGGTAGCAATACTTATATCTGATAAAATAGACCTCAAAGTAAAGGGCATAACAAGAGATAAGGAAGGCCACTACATAATACTAAAGGGAGCAATTCAACAAGAAGATATAACTCTGGTAAACATATATGCACCCAACGCAGGAGCACCCAAATACATAAAAAAACTCCTGGAAGAGATCAAGGGAGAGATCGACAACAATACAATCATAGTAGGAGACTTTAATACACCACTGACATCACTGGATAAATCCTCCAGACAAAAAATCAGCAAAGAAATAGCAATTCTAAATGACACACTAGATCAGATGGACCTAATTGACATCTTCAGAGCATTTCACCCCAAAGCCTCGGAATATACGTTCTTCTCAAGTGCCCATGGGACATTTACAAAAATGGACCACATATTGGGTCACAAACAAAGCCTCCCTAAATTCAAAAAGATTGAAATCCTATCAAGCATATTCTCAGACCACAATGGCATAATATTAGAAATAAACTATAATAAAAACATTCCAAAAAATTCAAACACGTGGAAACTGAATAGCATGCTATTAAACAATGACTGGGTGATCAACGAGATCAAAGAAGAAATTAAAAACATCCTGGAGAATAATGACAGTAAAAACACAACAATGCAAATGCTATGGGACACAATGAAAGCAGTCTTGAGAGGGAAGTTTATAGCTCTACAGGCCTACCTCAAAAAACAAGAAAAAATGGTAATAAATCTTCTAACTCAACAACTCAAAGAATTAGAAAGAGAGCAACAAGAAAAGCCCACAGTGAGCAGAAGGAAGGACATAATAAAGATCAGAGCAGAAATGAATGACATAGAGACCAAAAAAACAATACACAGGATCAACAAAACCAAGAGCTGGTACTTTGAAAGGATAAACAAGATTGATGAACCTCTAGCCAGGCTCACCGAGAAGCAAGGAGAGAGGACCCAAATAAACAAAATCAGAAATGAAAGAGGTGAAATAACAACAGACCCCACAGAAATACAAAGGATTGTTAAAAAATACTATGAACAACTCTATTCTAACAAACTACACAATCTGGAGGAAATGGACACATTCCTAGAAAAATACAACCTTCCAAAACTCACACAGGAAGATTCTAAGAATCTCAATAGGCTGATAACTATGCAAGAAATTGAAGCAGTCATCAAAAAGCTTCCAGCAAACAAAAGCCCAGGGCCTGATGGCTTCACAGGGGAGTTTTACCAAACATTCAAGGAAGAACTAAAACCTATCCTCCTCAGACTATTCCAGAAAATTCAAGAAGAAGGAACACTTCCAAACTCCTTCTATGAGGCCAGCATCACCCTAATACCAAAACCAGACAAAGACAACACAATGAAAGAGAATTACAGGCCAATATCCCTCATGAACATAGATGCCAAAATCCTCAACAAAATTCTAGCAAATCGAATCCAGCAGTACATCAGAAAGATTATACACCATGACCAAGTAGGATTTATCCCAGGGATGCAAGGATGGTACAATATTCGCAAATCAATAAACGTGATACATCACATAAACAAATTGAGAGATAAAAATCACATAGTCATATCAATTGATGCAGAAAAAGCATTTGATAAAATCCAACACCCTTTCTTGATAAAAACTCTCAGCAAGGTGGGAATAGAAGGATCATACCTGAACATGATAAAAGCCATATACGACAAACCCACAGCCAACATCATACTCAATGGGCAAAAACTAAAACCATTTCCCCTAAGAACAGGAACAAGACAGGGATGCCCACTCTCACCACTCCTGTTTAATATAGTGCTGGAAGTACTAGCCATTGCGATCAGACAAGAAGAAGAAATAAAAGGCATTCAAATTGGAAAAGAAGAAGTAAAACTGTCCTTATTCGCAGATGACATGATACTGTACATAGAAAACCCTAAAGACTCCATAAAAAAATTATTAGACTTAATAACTGAATTCGGTAATGTAGCAGGATACAAAATTAATGCCAAGAAATCTATGGTATTTCTATACACCAATAATGAACTTACAGAAAGAGAGACTGAAAAAACAATCCCATTTACCATCGCACCAAAAAAATTAAGATACTTAGGAATAAACTTAACTAAAGAGGTAAAAGACCTATACGTAGAAAACTACACGACACTGAAAAAAGAGATAGAGGAAGACATAAACAGATGGAAGAACATACCATGTTCATGGATTGGTAGAATCAACATCATCAAAATGTCCATACTACCCAAAGCAATGTATAAATTCAATGCACTTCCCATTAAAATACCAAAAACATATTTCACAGACCTAGAACGAAATTTCCAAAAATTTATCTGGAATAAAAAAAAGAACCCGAATAGCTATAGAAATCCTGAGAAAGAAGAACAAAGTAGGTGGGATCTCAATACCAGATATCAAGTTGTATTACAAAGCTACTGTTCTCAAAACAGCCTGGTACTGGCACAAGAACAGACATATAGATCAATGGAATAGAATAGAGAACCCAGAAATTGACCCAAATCAATATGCTCAATTAATATTTGACAAAGGAGGCATGAACATTCAATGGAGTCAAGACAGTCTCTTCAACAAATGGTGTTGGGAAAATTGGACAGATACATGCAAAAGAATTTTTTTTTCTTTGTTGATTAAGGTATTACATATGTGTTGTAGTAGGTTTTAGATCTGCAAAGGCAAAACTTTTTAAAGGAAAGAAATGGTGGGAAAAAGATACAGAGGCAAAGAAGCATTGAACAGACTGTCAAACTACATTGGGAAGACAGGGGTGGTTGGGCGAGGAGGGCTGTAAGAGACCAACCGAAGGACTTGTACGCATGCATATAAGCACAACCAATGGATATAAGACACTGGGGCGGGGGGGGAGGGTGGGCAGGTGAAGGCATGTCCTGGGGGGTAGGGGAGGTCGGGGGGAGATCAAAGGGGAAAAAAAAAGGAGACATATGTACTACTATTTGTAATACTTAAAACAATAAAAATAAAATAAAATTAAAAAAAAAAAAGCTGTGGTACATTTACACAATGGAATACTACTAGGCCATAAAAAAGAAGAAAATCTTACCTTTTGCAATAGCATGGATGAACCTGGAAATTATTATGCTAGGTGAAGTAAGTCTCTCAGTAAAAGACAAGTGCCAGATGATTTCACTTATATGTGGAATCTAGTAAGAAAATAAGTTAACAAAATATAAACAGAAGCATAGATACATAGAATGGGCTGAAATCTGTCAGAGTGGAGAGGGATTAGGGGAATTGGTAAAAGAAAGGTGAAGGGATTAAGCAAAAAAAAAAATATATATATATATTTATATATTTTACATAACACACAGACACAGACAACAGTATGGTGATAGAGGAAAAGTTGGGTGGGGGAGGTGGAAGTTGGCAAAGGGTAGATAAAGGGGGATGGAAAATGACTTAACTTTGAGTGGTCAAAGTGTGATGCAGTGTGAAGATGATGATTTATTGAGTTGTAGACTTGAAACCTGTATGGTTTTATTAATCAGTGTTACCCCAATCCTATATATAGTAAAAGCTTAGTATGCAAATTGTCCCCTCAACTGGGAGTTCATCCAGGAGTTTGACCAGTGGGCAGGTCTGGCTGGGGAAAGAGAGGGAGATCCTGGTCAGTGGTGGTGGATGTTGGCAGCAGCAGTTGGCTGGGGGAAGGAGGAAGGGAGGGAGTACTGGCTGGCAGCCAGCAGCCACTAGGGACCCTACAGTGCATGAATTTTGTGCATTGGGCCTCTAGTAAATTAAATAAAAAAGAAGAAAAAAGAAAGAAAACTGATAAAACCAATCACACTGTACTTTTCACACATTTCTATTGGAAACCAGAAGATCAAAGTAGAGAAAAAAATAAATGATTTGCTCAAACAACAACCTTGACTTATTACACAACTAGAGGCCCGGTGAATGAAATTTGTGCACGGTAGGGTCCCTAGGCCTGGTGAAATCAGGGGTGATCAGGTCCCCTGCCTCCCAGCCTCCCTGCCTCCTCCTTCCCTCACTCCCTCAGTGCCCCACCACTGTCACTAGTTGCCCACCAGTTCCGTGCTGACCCCTGGTGGTCAGTGCACATCATAGCAAGCAATTGAACTCCCAGTCTCCTGGTAGAACTCCTTTTGCATATTAGCCTTTTATTATATAGGATTTGACTAAGGAAAGTCAACAATTTCAAAAACAAAGTAGAAAGTACAATGTAATGTAACATTTTAATTCCATTGCAATAAATTAATAGTATGGTGATTACCAGAGGGAAAAGGGGTTGGGGATTAGTAAAGGGTAAAGGGACTTAAATATATGGTAACAGAAGAGGATTTGACTTTGGGTGGTGGACACACAATGCAATCTACACTAATAAAAGAAAAATATGCAAATTGACCATACCTCCATGATGCCCACCAGCCAATCAGGAGTGAGTATGCAAATTAACCCAACAAAGATGTTGGGTTAATTTGCATATGCAGTCTTGGAGCAACGACTGAAGGCTCCAGCTTGAGTGAAGTCTGAAGACTGAAGACTGAAGATGACTGAAGAGTGAAGACGACTGAAGACTGAAGACTGAAGTGGCTTGGCTTCTCCGCTGTGGCTGGAGCGAAGGCCTGGGTCCTGGGTGCCAAAGGAAAACTGGTGCTGGCAGCCAGGGGAAGGAAGGCCTATTGCACGAACCTTCTAGTATACAGATAATGTATCATAGAATTATGTACTTTAAACCTACATAATCTTATTAACCCATGCCACCCCAATAAATTTAATTTAAAAATAAATAAGTAATTTAGTAGTTAATAAGTAGTAAAAAAATAATTCCTGAAAATTAAATAACTTAGGTGAAATTGTGTAAATTTTGTTAAAAATCCATTCAGAAATTAACAAAATGAGAAGATTCTTTTAAGGATGCAGTTAAAATAGAACTAAGAAGAAAATTTTCTAAAGTATTATTCATTACAGGACAGAAGAAAAATAAACTAAAGATTTAACTCAAGAATCTAGGGGAAAGAATTAATCCAAAGAAAATGGATGTAAAAATCAACAGAGACAAAGGAGTAATTTCTAGAGTTGAAGAGATTAGGGAAACCAATATGTGATCAATAAAACCTTGAAAGCCATTTCTCTAAAAATATCAGTAAGGAGAAATTCCTGAGGCAAAATCAATTTTTTTTGCTAATGAACTTGAAAATATAGATAAAATGCATAATTCTTAGGATGAAGTTGACTCAAAAAAAGATGAAAAGTCCCTGAAGGCACCCTAGTGTGAGTAATGGGTTACTATTACATCTGATCCAAGTCTGTCTGACTTCTGGGTCCTCTTTGGAAACTACAGCGTTAAGGTCAGTGTGAACTGTGTGTGCTGTGAACCAGATCTAAGTGACAACTCTGCACTGCTGTAGATGTGAGCTTGTGGTTAGGCCTTGGTCCTGCATGACTAGAATGTTGTTAAAGCTATGGAAAGTAGAAGCTGTGGCTTCTATATGTCAAGGTGACCCCACACACCTTGGCTCTCTTTCAGGGCAGTTGTATACAGCTGTTATGTATGAAGGGGCAAAAGAAATCATAAACCTGGGTAACTATTGGCCCTCTGAAGAGGTAAATGTGTTCCATTCTTTGAGCTGCATCTTTCTGTACAGCTAAGTCAACACAGTATTGGATTCAAGTGATTGTGTCTCCTGAGTCTGACTGCAGGTTAGAATCTGTAGTAGCCACTAATATCACTGATGGCTATTACAGTTAAAGCATGAGGCCTAGATGCTTTCAGTAACCAGTTTTAAAGAACCTTCAGGAAACAGACTTTTTGTTGCTATTGTTCTTATTATTTAAATAGCATAGAGTAAGATGTAAAGCTCCTTAATTCATTTAGTGGGTCTAGCATAACTTTTTTTTTTTTTTACCTAAATAAGACAATTTGAACACATAAAAGTATAGGCCAATTTTACTTTTAATGAGAAAGAGAAATCCTAGTAAAATATAATTGTAAATTTTGCTAATCTTTCAAATTAAAAATATACAATCTATTTGAACAGCAGTTATAATTCTAGGGATTAATTCTAGAGAAGTACATGTAAAGATACATGGGTAACTCATTATTTAAAGTATTATAAGTATGACAAAAATGAAATCAACCTAAGTTTCCACCAACAGGAAAATGATTAAATAAATCACATTATATCCATTCTATACAGTTTCATATAGTTCTTAACCAGCTATATAGAGTTATGAGAATTAAATGGAAATGTGCATGTGTGTGTGTCTATACATACTGCATTTAGAGCTTGGATACAGAGCTAGAAGACTCAAGTTTTTGTCCAGGCTATGCAACCTTGGGCAAATCTCCTGACTCTTTTATTCCTGAAGTTCTTTGACTCACAAGTATTCCATGAAAATTAATGGAGGGTTTTATATTCAAGAATTTTTAGACTGTAATATACTCTCCAGATATTAAAGATCAGAATATTCAGCGATAGTAAAGATTATGATTTTTAAATGATGGCAAGTTTCCAAGATTACCTTGCATTCAATTAATAGCCAGGTAAAAGGAACATTGCCCATGTCTGTAATACCAAATAGAACAGTGACTGCACATTAGGAGGTACTATAAGCATTAGCTATTATGCCACACTGCCTTTATAGACCATCTTCAGATATCACATCCATTTATTTGCTTTCACTCAGCCCTTCTCATTATCCAAAGAGAATGGATGTAGGTCTGATCTAGACCCATAATGATATCCTCTAAGACCACTCTCTTAAAGCTACATTTTGTCTGATTATGTCTTTTTTTGGGGGGGGGGGGAGGGTCCAGTTAACAATTTGCTCTTTAAACTCTGATAGGGCAATTTAATTGGTTTTCTAGTGGAACATTAGCTGGATAACTAAAAGACATCAATGTTTACAGTTTTGAGTTAAACTAGGGTCAATTGACAAAACATAATGATAAACTAGCCAGCCATATGAGAGAATACTAAAGTTGTGTGCTGTACAGAGTCTATCATCAAAGGCAAATTTTAAGGGGATGGAGTAGATTCTGACCTCAGTTCTGAAAGAGTGTGTGTCTTGGTGTGTATACATATTGGCTCCCTGTGTCAGGGTTACAGGATTTATTGAGTGTAGGAGATCTAACTAGTAACCAGTTACAGGTCTGAGCCTCTGGCATTGATGTGATTCAATTAGCTAGTGGATGTCAGATGTAAAGTCTCACCCCTTGCAGTGGCATTTAAAGAATAACTATGGTTTGTTAAACCTTAAGAAAACTGGCAGGACCAGCAAGGTTCCGCATAAAGTTGATTTTATGATTTGAGCTGGTTCACTGTTTAACTTTAGTCTCATTTCATCTGATCCAAATTATCTGAGTAGCTACAGGTCATCTCTTCTAACACCCTAATTTTAAAAGAGTATAGAAGAAGAGAAGAGGTTAACTTGCTAAAGTAACTTACTTCCACCGTTAATGAGCTAAACCTCAGATCAAGGTTTTCTGATTCTTAGCCTATTTATTTTTCCACTGAATAAAACTACCCCTAGCTCTACTTTTAACCACATCTGTTAGGGGTTGAATTGTGTTCTCTCCAAAGATATGTTGAATTCCTAACATCCTGTGCCTATGACTGTAAACTGATTTAGGAATAAAGTCATTGCATATATAACTAGTTAAGATAAGCTCATACTAGAGTAGTGTGGCCCCTTCATACAATATGACTGGTGCTTTTATAAGTAAAAAAATTTGGACACAGACAGATATTCAAATTATGCTGCCATAAACCAAGGAACACCCCAGGCTACCAAAAGCTGGACCAGGCAAGGAAGTATCCTTCCCTTGAGGTTTTGGAAGAAGCATGGTGCTGCCAACACCTTGATGTCAGACTTCTAGCCTCCAGAATGGCGATTGAGTTCATTTCTGTTGCCTTAAATTTTGTGGTATTTGTTACAGCATCCCTGGGAGACTAATACAACATCCAAAAATTGATTTTGTGGCCTTGTATGATAGTGCCATATTTATGCCATAGCCAGTAGCCAGGTTTCAGCAGTACAGGCTGTAGATAATTTAGAGTTATGTTGGGTGTAGTTGGCTGAAGCAGAAGGTCTGATGCTTAAAAAAACCAAGCCTCTGAAACTTGCATCTTGAAAGCTTTTAGCAACTTAATAATATGAATATAAATTTCTATTGCTTATATAATACATTCTAGTGGATTATAATAAAATGGACTTGGTGTGTATACATATTGGCTCAATGTTTGACAGGTTCGATTACTCCAGATTGTCTAACAGTCATGCATTCCACTATTATTTACATTCTGAGAACTGCCATACAGGAAACAGCTCTTCCATAATTATCATGACTCTTTTCAGAGTTGAAAGTCTCCACTTTTATTTTAATAGCAGTATAAAAATGATTATAGAAGGTGTACTTATGTATGACTGGCCAGGTGGACTTTAATATAGTGAAGCCAACTACAGTTTAACCTAAAATATCTGATGAGTGCCTCAGGTGCCTCTGTTTAGAATAGAGTGGGGAACGGGACAGACATGGCCTTTCCTGTATTTAATTTAACATGGGGAATGTTGACCATTAGAATAATGACTGTTTAATCACAGTGATGACAAGGTTTATGAGGATGAGCATAAGTGGGAGGCAGTATGTGTATGTGAGAAAGCCTTGAGTTGGTTGGTAGAGAAAGACAGAAAGGCATCTGAGTAATTGGCACAACTTTGTTTCTGGAGAATGAGTAGGAAGCTCACAGCCCTCATTCAATCCATCAGTAAATCCAGTGAGTTCTCCCTTCACACCATACCTTTAACTTAACAATTAATTGCCTGCATTGCTAATGCTGTGATGGCCATTCCCTCATGCCAGCTCAGCACCTGGACTATTTCAGTGTGCTCCTTAATGCTCTCTTGCTTCATTCTCATCCCCTCACAGTCTATTCTTATCAAAACAGCTAGAGTCATTCTTTAAACATATGATTCAGATCATGTGTGTCTTCTCTCCAAACACTCCAATGACTTCCCAAACTGGAGTAAAATCCAGAGCCCTCACAATGGTCAGTGGTCAATAAGCCATCTTTCTGACCTTGTCTTCTTCTGCCCTTTGCCTCCCCACTGTGCTCCAGCCATACTGGCCTCCTTTCTGTATTTTGATGTCCACTGAAGGTCTTTACTTTTGCTGTTTCCTCTGCCTGGAAAGCTCTTACCAAGATGGCTGATCAGCTCACTCATGCATGTCAGTGGTGACCTTTTTAGCAGGGTCTTCCCTTATCTTTTAATATGAAATGACAATGCCCTTCTTTTCCTCAGTCACTGCCTTCCCCTTTCACCCTGCCTTATTTTTTCTCTATAGAACTTAGCACTGACAAGCTTTTACTTTGTTGCATTTTGAAAGGGTGTAAGATGGGGGGTGAATGGGAAAATCCTGTGTAAACAATTGTATAGTGTGGAAAGGAACTTGTTGAAGGAATGGAAAGAAAACAACTGTGAAGAGAGTGCACTGAGCCATGGGAAAACGGCAAAGGAAAGAGGTGTGGGCAGGACCAAATCAGGTGGGCTATAGAGAGCAAATTAGGATAATGCCCCAAATCCCCACAAAAAACAGGTAGCCACTGAAAGTTTTAAATGGGGAAGTGATAATACATGTACATACTACAAAGACCACTCTGATTGTGTGGAAATGACAAGTTTGGAGCAGCTCACTACGTGGCCGATGGGAGATGAGGTGCTGAGATCAGTGGGGTAGGGTGTATAGATAGAGGGTCTGTGGACAAGGTCAGAGCTTCTTGGGGAAACTGTCAAGACTTCCTCTAAGGGAGCAAGGGTGAAGTTGCTGCCTCCTGCTGAGCTGAGGAGTCTAGAGATGGAATAGGTTTATGTTCTGACACTAGGGGCTAGCAGACAGGCCATGAATTCAACTTTAGACATATTATCTTTATCCCAGAACTCTTCTGACAGCCAGACCTACTTTTATAACCCAGTTGACATTTCTACTCACATATTTATAGGCATCTCAAAGCTGATAAAACGTAGCCATGGTATTTGAACTTGTAGAAAAGCTCTTATAAGGAGATGTGTAAGAAGCAAATAGATGGGAGCCTAGGACTAACCCCTGAAACATTCCAACTTGTAACAGAGATCTGGTAGAAAAGAAAAATCCCCAGAAGATGCACCTATCCCAACCCCTTAGAGATTCACTCTAATCAATTTTTGACAGATGAAGAAACAGATGCCAAAGGCAGTGAGGCAACTTGCCTGATCTCATGGGTAGTTGAAGAGTGAGTTTAAGAAAACTCTGGATTTGAGTAGGGTAGAAAGAGTAAGAAATAAGAAGATGTTATGAACTCTCAGGAGAGTTCTTAGTTTATATTACCACTATCACTTTGGACAAAGAGTCTTGGATATGTTCCTCTCTTATTCCATCGGAAATCTATGTCTATCCTCATTAGAAATATCTAGAAAAGATACTTCCATTTATCTTTTTTCCTCCAGAAACTCTCCTCTATCCTCCCCAGACTAAAAAATTCCTACAAGTTACAAAACATTTTTAAAAATATCTATATACCTGATATCTATCTATTTATCTATCATCTATCTACCTATCATCTATCTATCTTTCTATCTATCATCTAACACAATCTATCATGTCTGATTTCTCCTTTTCTTAGATACCAATATATGAAGCTCAAGTGTTTGCAACTCTTACCACTGTCAATATACAATAGATTGTTGATAGATATGCATTTAAATAGAATATGCAGAATGTGACAGACATGCATTTTTTAAAGTTTAGTCCCAGAGACTTTTTAATGTGTTCTGTGGGGAGCTGCAGTTCTCACTATTCTGGATAAAGAACAGATTCAGATCATTATTAGCATTCTGCTCCTCACAGTAGAGGAAACTAATGCAATAAGTTATGCTCATCAGAGCTCCCATAGAGCTTTACAAACAAGGCTTGCTGAGCCCTTGCAAGCGGTTTCTACTAACTTTATAAAGGATGCAGGAACCAGGTACTACAAATTGCCAACTGCAAATGTAGATCCCAGAGACGACTGCCAGATCAATGTTAGTGGACCACCTCAATCTCCTCAAAAGAACCTTATCTATCTTCTTTAGAGTTATCACAAAATTATAAGTTAGTACTTCAATGACCTTTACAAAGAGTTTTTAAGTTCCTTGCTCTTCCCACGAACAACATTTTAGTCAAAATGTACTTGAGCTCCAATTGCTTGGTGAAAAATAGGTCACTGCTAGTCATGTTTAGCATTCTTCTTCTTCCCCTTTGGGATAGAATCTGCCTTCAGACTATTTTTCACACAGAATAAGGATTAGTGCCTCTTTATCAATGTTGTCCATATCCCCACTCAATACACTTTATTATCACTGCTGGAAGGTGCTTCTCAGAGACTGAGTTGCAGAACTATAAAAAAAGAAAAAAGCTTCCCAAAGCCAGGGAAAATTGAAATGTCACTCTTTACAAGGAGTTTTAGGATGGAGACTGAGTGTTTACTTCAATACAGGCCATCCATTCTATGGCCTAGTTTAGAAACTTTCAAAATCAATTTTAAATCTTTTCTTTATAGCTTTCACATCTCCTCAATATCATCCCTTTTTTATTATGAAATTGCTTCAACCAGGCAATGCAGGCTGGGGTGGGGCGGGCTTGGGGGCAGGGGGTAGGAGGTAGGCTGATGATTGATTTATTGTCTGGCTCTTTCCCTTGGTCCCTCCTGCTAGCCTCAGCCCAGCACACCAGCCTGGCCACTGGCCTGGGCGCCTGCCCCTGGTGCATTGAGCCTGCCTGAGGTTTGGCAGGCATTTCCCTTTGTTTGTGCTCCTTTTGCTGCTCTAATAACCCTCCTCAAGGCCAAATTAGATTTATGTGAAAGGGGTCGTCAGCTAGAGGCTTCAGAATGACTATGCTAATTAGAAACCAAAACATAAACAGCAACTCCACATGGATGTATTAAATAGGCCAGCATGCTCCACAGCAAATCAAATTAAGAGAAATCCCATTATCTCGCTCAGGGCTTTTGCATTTTTTGTTCTGACCGCCTGTTTTCATGTTTGAACAGAAAGAGGGTCTGAATATATTTCATTACAGGTCTAGTTCTAAATTAAAGCCTCTTTCTCCCTTACCCCAAATGATAATACTTCCAAACCACTATTCACAATTAAACCAAACTCATTTTTAAAAAAATCCAGCGTAAGTTTATGTATCTCCCTCAAAAGACTTTTAGGTTTCATTTGTCCTCACCAGCTTGGTTTCCGTGTAAACTACTTTACCAGGAAGTGTTGTCAACAGCTCTCTGAAAAGCCCCATGTATCCTATGAGAGTTTGCGCTTATTAATATCTGCTACAGGAAATGAATATTTCATCCATTAATCTTTCACCTTGTGCAGTCAGGCTGATTCTGCAAGGGGATGTAAAAACAAAAGTAGCCTGTTGCCTGTAAAACGAGCCAGCACTAGTGCTCGGGGAGTTTTAGTTTCTTAATATGAGAGGGGACAAAGCAGCTGGGGAGGGCAGTCACTTGTGCAGCCAACTGGCTTTGTTGGAAGACTTGTATCCAAGTTGGATGCAAAGAAGGATACTTTATGATAGAAGGATTTGTCGAAAAGACATCAAGTGGAATAGCTCAAAATTATTCTTTAAGCTTTAAAAAGGAGGCACCAGTAATATGCTTAACATATTAGACACAGAGTCATTGAATAAAATTTCTGTGATGCAATAGATGCTTCTTCTTTCAATTTTTATGGTTTGCAAAATTCATGAGGTTAATAAGTATTAAAAATCTCATTATTGTACCATATCAGATAGGGATGTAGCTCGAGGGCGTAATAAACTAGTGCTGTTGTAGAAACTCCATCAAAAAGCAAGATGGCACTTACCCAGCATTATAAAAGCCTCTATATCTCTCTGCACACAACTTAATGTAATGAAAAATATTACACACGAGGTTTCTGAAAGCTCACAATTCAAATCCTGAAACTTGTTGACTTCACATATAAAGTTAGAGCAGGTGGTTATTAGAGTTTGAAAGAGATTCACTGTCAGCATAGTGTTCTTGGTTTAGCTGTAGATATACTGGGCAGTTATATCAATAGCCATATTTCTCCTTTTTTTGAAAATCTTGTTTGACTTTGCTGAAGCCATGCTAGTTCTAAGTACTTAGCACAGTGCAACTGTTACTCTTCTTCCTGTTAGAGGTTATAAATAAATACTGATAGGGTTAGATAGCTGCCTACTTCCCTCTAGAAAGAAGGGTAGGTTTTCCAGCATTCATCAGCAATGACTGAACTAATTCCCTTTCCTATACTTTTCTCCTCCAACCCTCCCAGCTCACCCTTGGAGCCTGCATCACTCCCCGCTAGCTGTCAGTTACACTATTGTCCTCAAATGTTACTCTGCTTTAATAGATAACTTAAGACAAATTACCATTGGGGATTCATTTGGGGGGCCTTAATTATAAAAGGCAACCAAGTGTGTGTGGGGAATCCTACATAGAAATTTAAGATACTTTGACAGAACATGAGGTGTTTGCTCATCAGCCCTTAGGTTATTCTAAGTACAGCAGGCAGAGAAGGTAGGCTTGTAAGATATATTTCTTCCCTACCCATGACTTTTTGCTTTTTAGAGAAGTCCTCATTTTTAGGGGGAAGATAGGGCTCCATCTGTGAACTCCAGGAGCTTAGGCTCTCATCCCAGCTGATAAATCATGATTTGTCTAAACCACTCATGGATATCTATTTCCTCAGATTGATGGAAGTGCAGAGGAGGGGAAGGGCAGGCAACACAACTCAGTCTTGGCAAATGAGCTATAGGGGAATACATCACTTTAATTCAAAAATGGAACCATCCTTAGCAGAGCCCTAAGAGGGAGAGGCCTTTGGCTCCTGCCTCATTCTTCCTGCCTGGAAGTCAAATGAGATGCATGGAGGTCATCTTGCTATCACAAATTGAAAACCTTGTGGGAAAAAAGAACCTGGGCCCATGACATCAACATTGAGCTTACCTTTAGAATTCTTGTTATGTGAGAAAGATAAACCTTCATTTTTAAAGTACCTTCAAACTTTTTTTTTTTTTTTTTTTTTTTTGTAGCAGGAAGTATTCCTATGTAATACAGTAGCTGACAGGCATTAGCATTCTCTGGCCACATTTTATTCTCATGGTCAGAGCAGTGTTTTTAGAACTGGAATCCAGTGCTTTCACCATAGCTGGGTATAAAGATGAAGCAGTCAGATCACTGAATTAGTCAACTTGGGCTGTAGTATAAAATCCCACATCCTGGGTGGCTTAAACAGCAAAGATCATTTTCTCACAGTTCCGGAGGCTGAATGTCTGAGATCAGGGTGTCAGCATGGCTGGGTTCTGGTGAGCGCTCTCTTCCTGGCTTGCAGATGGTCTCCTCCTTATTCCTCACATGTCAGCAAGCTCTGGTGCCTCTTTCTTTTTTCCTTTTCCTTTTTACAAGGGTACTAACCCCATGATTAGGGCCCCATTCTCATGACCTCATCTAAGGTCTCATCTCCAAATGCCATCACATCAGAGTTTAGGGTTTCAACATGTGTTTTAGGGGGACATACTTTAGCCTATAGCAATATTCATCTCTACTATTTTCCTTCTTGGCTCTCAGGGGGCCTTGTACTTATGAGGTATGCATGAAGAAATAGATACATTACTAAGATCACAAGGCTATTCCCTTTGCTGGCTTCATAGGATTGTTGGAGTTTCTATGAAAAAAAGGGATCTATTCATGCTTACCAGGCTTGCACTTGTCCAGCACATCATCATATATGCTGCTTCCTTAGGAAGGTCGCACATCATCATACTATGTGGCTTCCTTAGGAACCCTTTTTTATAGGTTAAGATATAATGTATACTATTAATTTCCTTTTATCTAACTTTTCTAGGTTCTTAAAACTCTTCTTCCCCTTAGGCCTAGAGTTGGAATGTCTCCCTGTGTTGCTAGACCCAGAGATTATGGATTATTTTTTTGTTTCCCTGTATCCTGTCCATAATTTAAGGAATATCTAATAAAGGAATTCTTCATAGATTACTTCATCAGGTATGCCAGCTTGTTCCTATTAGGGCCCTGACTTTTAAGTCTATACATAGCCAAGGTGTAAAAACTGCCTCACCCTGGCCTTAGTCTGCCCACTCCAATGATTTTCTCAACATGATTATCATAATTTTTGGTCAAATCAAGCTAGCATCTATAATATGACTATAGAAATATTGCTTTCTGCATGGTGTATACTGTAAGATTATCTTCTTGCACAATGTTTAGGTTTCTATGTATCTATTTTCTAAATGTCAAAATACAAATCCAACAATTCCCTTTATTTGCTAGATAACTTCTTCTTGCAGCCTCTGTATTCTAGCATCAATTGGGATTTATTATTCTCTGGGCATGACTTCTTACTCATCTGGGACTTTCTTCTTCTGTACATTGTTTGAGCTCCTATATCTCGAATCCTACATCTTATTTTTTATGGTTATCATTGTTTATAATCTTGATTTGATAGAATGCATCTTCTGGTAGCATCTGAAGAAAGGTTCATGAAAAGTTTATTTTAGTTCTAAATCTAAAATGTCTTTTTCAGCCTGGATTTCTGTGGCTATACAAGCCACCCCTCAAAAGTGAGGCTAGCTTGGCAAGTGTGATTCAGTGGTATAATATTGACCTATGAACCAGCAGGTCATGGTTCGATTCCCAGTCAGGGTACATGCCCTGGTTGCAGGCTCGATCCCCAGTGGAAGGCAGAGGGACGTACAGGAGGCAGCGAATCAGTGATTCTCTCTCATCACTGATGATTCCATTTCTCTCCCTCTCCTTTTGTCTCTGAAATCAATGTAAATGTATATATTTTAAAAATATGAGGGTAGAATTATAACTTTTTCTCAGAATTTTGAAGGCATTGCATATGGCATCTAATGTTGATGATGAGCTTTGAAGACACTCTGATTCTCATTCTTTTTTTGTGACTTATTTCTCCCCTTTGGAAAAATTTAGGATCATATTGTTTCTGTTGGTTTAATGATATAATTTTGTCTAGCTATTCTGAACTTCATAGACTGTTAAATTATTTTTAATGGTTAGTTGACTAATATTACAACAATCATCTTCAGGATGAAATATCAATTTTGATGTATAAACACAAAAGAATGAACCTGCTTATACAGTAATTGCCACACTCATTTCAAACAAACATATTGGCTTAATCCCACATATATGTACAAACTTGTGATGTCTGAGAGCATTGAGTTTACAATGTACCTCATATCTACTGTTATAATAAATATATTAGGTTTTTTTTTTACAATGATAAATAATAGTCCATCACGCTCAAATTCCAAAGTATCAAGTTGGCAAGTAAAATTTTTTTCATGTGGTTAATAGTAGAACAATTTTTAAACCAAAATGATCACATTATATTAATGCTATTAATTAGTATGTTATAATTTAGTAGGTTTTTAAATGAATTTATAAATTTTCTTTGGTTTTATAATTGAATAAGAAGTCTTCATTTCAATATTTGCTAAATTCCTACAATGTGTAGGACACTGCTTTGTTTAGCACTAAATACCAAGTATGTAGCACAAAAATCTCCTTAAGTTTATACTCACTGTTGTAAATGCTACAGACTGAATGTGTCCTCCCCAAATTCATATATTAAAATCGAATTCCAAAATATGAGTGCATGTGGAGGTGGGGCCTTTGGGAGGTGATTAGGTCATGAGGATGGAGTCCTCATGAAAGGAGTTATAAAAAAGACCCCACAGAATTGCCTCACCCCTTCTGCATGTGAATCTACAGGAAGTAGACAGACATCTATGAACCAGGAAATGAGTCTTTACTGGACACCCAATCTGCTGGTGCCTTAATCTTGTACTTCCCAGCTTCCAAACTGTGAGAAATAAATTTCTGTTGTTTATAAGCCACTCAGTCTGTAGTATTTTCTTATAGCAGTATGAACTACTTAGGATATTATGTATATCATATACACTGAGCATATAAAATGTATGTATGTGCATATTAAAATATATAAATGCAAGTTAACAGTGGGTGACTAAAAGAATGTTACTGGTTAATGGAGTCTGCTGAAATTTGAGAAGCAATTTTATTCCTTGTATTTCCATAAGTACTTTTTAAAAATTTCTCATGCTTTCCTTACTGATTCAAAATAGAGAGGAACCTTAAAGATTCACTAACATTCTTGTCTTACTCTAATTCTTGTCTTAAGCATCAGTTTCTGCATTGATAAAATGAGAGGATGCAGACTTACATCATGAGATAGGGCCAAGGGTGTGAGAGAAATATGTCCTCAAAGGCATGATATTTAATGCCTCTGAGCATTAAATAGTCCTGTAATACATGTATTGTTTACTTAGAAAGGGATAGAATTAACATCCGAATGGAAACTACAGCTTCATTGGTAACTGTAGCTCCCATGGGTGACATAGGGGAACCATGCCTGATTGTTTTCCTACGTTGGTAAGAACAAAATTATGGGGAGGGAGTTGGCCCTTGTATAAAAGGTTAGTACAGTGACTGCTTCTCTTCTACAGATTGATTTGACCTAATTTCTTATGGACTTCCTTACCTGTGGTTTCAAGAATTGAGGCAAAACTTACCTGGTTGCCAGGAAGAACTCCCAGGGCATAATCAGCTTTCAACAAAATGCTTTTGTCAAAGGAAAAGAGACACAAATGTAGATACAAATGTAGTTTAGATGAAACACAGCATGCCTTTTTTCAAATGGAAGGGACATCTGCTAATTGGCTATTTGTATATGCTTCCCTTCACTTCAATACTTAGAGTATAAAACAGATTAGGACCTTTAGGAAATGGGGTTCATTCTAAGAATCCCCACTGGCTGTCCTATATAGAGTTAATGACTAATGTGGGTGGAGGCAGTGACCAGCCTCCATTTCATCTTTCCGTTGTCTGCCAGAGTAGCACATAACCTATTCCAGGCATCTGCGACAGGAGGCAAAACATGCCAATTATTTTTATTGATCTACAACCTTTATAGGTGGGACACCTTGCTGGGCCAGCATATGGAAATTTAGATAAGGAAATGATTGCAGAGACATGGAAAGGGCTTTGCTATTTGGAAACAAATGTACGGACCTTGAAAAAATGAACAAGCACTTGGTATTCCAGAGCTTAAGAGCGCCAAGACGAATTATGCAGTCCCTGCAATGGAAATTGATTACTAAGCCTTCGATGAGTCACATGCCTGAGGAATTAAGTACTCCAATCTATTATTGTCAGTATCCTGATGGGTCAACCAGACTGTGAATGGGAATTTGCATTAAATTGATTTGAGTGTTTTTTCTTGAACTAACATCACTCAATCAAGGGACACATTCAGACAGAGCTAGATAAGTCTGACTGAATTTGATTTGGAAAAGCAGAGTAGCAAGGGATTAGCAGCCAGGATTTAAAAGCACCATAAATCTGCACTACAGGCTGGCCTGGGAGAAGCAGGTGAGCAGACTCTGCACCACAGATAGGGTATACACAGGCAAAGCAAATCTGTTTTGCAGTTCTGTAGCATGCTGATGCAGTCGTGGTTTACAAAAATCACATTCAGGTAATACAGAAGATGACTTCTTGGAGGATTTCAGATCTGATTCAGAAATGACAAAGTATTTGTCATCTGTCTCAGGATTGAGTCTGTATTTCTAGTGTACATTTGCCATGCAATGATCTTTTGACCTAAGGAAAGTCATTCACTGTACATGCAATGAAGCTTTTTCATAAAGAGGGTAAATAGACTAGATAACCTCAGGTTTACTTAAGTTTAACATTATATGATTCTGTGAATAGAAAAATATGATCAAGTGCCAAATTTCACTCAAACACTTGATGCTCTTTGGGCTAGATCTGAGATTTTCAACATTTCTCATCTCATGGCACACAAACTAATTACTAAAATTCTGAAGCACACCAAAAGATATATTTTTTGCCAATCTAACAAAACATAGATATAATTTTGGTTCATTCATATTGGATGGCTATTGTTGTGTTGGCTGTTGTTATTTTTTAAATTTGACAGTCTAAGGCTGTGGTCGGCAAACTGCGGCTCACGAGCCACATGCGACTCTTTGGCCCCTTGAGTGTGGCTCTTCCACAAAATACCACGGCCTGGGCGAGTCTATTTTGAAGAAGTGGCGTTAGAAGACGTTTAAGTTTAAAAAATTTGGCTCTCAAAAGAAATTTCAATCGTTGTACTGTTGATATTTGGCTCTGTTGATTAAGGAGTTTGCCGACCACTGGGAAAAGGTCAGTTCCCTGACTAAATAAAAATTTGTATTGCATGTTTTACAAATTCTTGCAGCACACTGGTTGAAAATCGCTGGGTTAGATGCTTGGATTCACAAGGAGCCTCAATAGAACATGTAGTCTGTCCCAGCACATAGCTGATGGTTTAAGGAAAGAATGATGGGTGGGAAATTTTGAGGTATTGAGAATTGATAATATTTGAATGCTAATAGAATAAATGCAGCTCATAAAAGAACATCTGTTGATACTTAAAATGATTCTGACTCACCAACAAATTATGAAATAAGTAAATGAGTTCATTTTTATCTGCTATTAACCACTCATATACACTAATAAGGATTCAGATATTTGTTTGGAATGGTGAGGAAGGAGTATTAAAAACTTACCAGATAATCTCTCAAAGTAATAGAAAAATGTGAATTCTTAGAGAGCCTACAGTGTCCTTTTGTCTTAGCCTATTCTAACTAAATAATACCAGGTTGAAATTGTATTCCTTTATTTAAAAAACACATCTAACTTTGAAGTATTAGAGTATTCTGGTTGAAGGATACTTAGAAGGAATATAATGAACTAAAATTTACCTATACTAACCACCAAGCTGGAAATTTGGTAAAGATGTGAGGGTACTGGTTTACTGATGAAGCAGGATTTGTGGGAGTAATAGCTGACCTCTTATCAGTGTTAAGAGTCTCTTCCATTTCCATCTTGTCTGTTTTCAGGGTTGCCATAGTAACACTATCAGGGTGTCCTTACTGTTGATTACAGCTTGTCAAAAGTCTGAGCAGTATTGCCACCTGCCCCTTTCATGGCTCTTTCTGCCATTGCAGGGTACAGAAATCAGTAACAAGTTATGAGTCTTTAATCATGCTGGTATTCATAGGATACGCATCTTTGATGTTTTAGGCTACATTTTTGCTGGTTTGATTAAAATACAGGAAACACTACTTAAAGATCAATATCTTGAAGTTACTTTACCCCTTGAAGTTCATTCTTAAGCAGAAGTCGGTGAAGTTTTGCAGATAAGCCATTTGCACAAGTGATCATTGTCTGAATATGTTACTATTTGAAGATATAGAAATCAATATTTTTGCAGCACTGTGTATTAGGGTTGTTCAATCAAACTCCATTCAACTTGAACCACGAGTTCTGTTGAAATCTTGTTTGAACTAGAAAGCTATTAAAGTTGAAAACAGAACACTAAGGATAAAATTACTGTATGATAATGCTTTAGTGAGTGTATAAGGTGTACTGAGCCCAGAATAATGAAAATTAGGTAGAAGCCAAGGAAAAGAAGTTAAGAATCTATTTTAAGGAATATAAAAGTTTAGTCAGGAGCTGATTTTGAAGTAGTATTAAATGTGTACATTATCCTCACCTATTAAATGTGTATAAAGGGCCTGGGAAAATTAACCTAGAGAGAGCACTATTCGTGTGTTTCCAGTACAGAGGGGAGATAACCCTAGATTGCGAATATTCATTGGGTCTAAGATATAAATTTTAGGATGCCCCAGGACTGTGCAGAATATTCATACTGCAAGGGCAGAAATTTGAATGGAAGCAAATGGTGAGGATTCATGAAATGAAATGTGGAGTAGAGATAATAGCATCTCCACCAAGCCTCAGTTGAATCTATGACTTGTATCTGAAGGCCCTCTTCCTCACTGTGTCTTCTCTGACATCTCCTGACCTTAGAGAGAAGATAAACCTCTGGTCAGTGTTTATACAAATGTCATGGTCTGAGTTTCCAGTTGTTTCTACAATGACCTTCAAAGAGAAGAGATAGAAATAGGCAAGAGCATAAGCTCATTTTTGTGGTACCTCCTACTTAAGAGGATCTCTTTTCCTGAACAATAAAACACGTTTAACTGAGGTGCTGTGTGATGTGAAAGGTCATAAAGTTTACAAATGAATAAATCCATGTTTATACTTCTACTATTAACTTCATGGGGAATAAAGATACTCAATAAATCTAAAATTATGCAAAAAGAAGCCAATGCAATGTTATGTTCTAGGTTCTAGAATATTTGTATAGTAACATTATTCATATCATAGACATTTGTTTAAGTCTTGGAAAACTATTGTAAAACATTAATCTATTCATATATTTTCCTCTGAAGCATCTGAGCCTTGGTTACCATACTCTTCTCGGGCTAGGGTTGTAGTACTTACTCATTCATAGCCACAGTTGGGCAATTGAGTTCCAAGAAGTGCCCAAGTGATTCTCCTGCGTAAGAGCAGTCCTACCTCCTCCTGATAATCAAGGTTAATTTCTCCTGCCAAGATTGTGAGTCTGTTTTCTTTGCTTGCTAGTCCCTGGATACTCTAAGGCCAAAGTGCCCACGAACCAACTATAGAATACAATTCAGTGGGATGCCTGGTATGTCCTCTGTGAAAGTGTTAGCTGTTTGAGTACCAGGACCTATTCATGTTGTGACTTTGCCAGGAATTACAGGAAAAAGAAGCATAAATTCAGGCTTCCCTGTGCTCCTCCCACCCCAGGGAGTCATTGAGAGTTAGGATAAGTGGTTATGATTGCAGCTGTTACTTGGTTGAGCTTTTGGTAGTCTATATCATCCTCAAAGATCTGTCTGGGTTTGGTAGGGTGAATTACACAGATACTATAGGAATCATCATTCTTGCATCCTTGAAATCTTGAAGATATACTATATCCACTATCACCCTCTCCAAGATGTGATATTGTTTTTGATTTACTACTTTGGTCACTTGTAGGGTAGTTTTAGAAGCTTTTACCTAGTATGTGGAATTAAAAGTTTTACCATGGGGAAGGTCATGGTGCCAACATGGACACTGCACCATTTGTCAAATATACTAATTAAAATCATACTTTCTGGAAATGGAGAAATAACCATCAGAACAAGTTGAGCCATTGTAAATTGGACTTTATCTAGGACTTCATTTATTATTTGGCCCCTATAGGCCTCAACTCCAACAGGGGTCATCAGAATATTTTGAGTTTCCAGCATTCATTATCACTTTGTACCCCTTTTCCAACAATTCTCAAAATATTGGGAGTTCTTTTTCCCCCAATAAATAGTTTTCCTGAGTATGTGCCTAGAAAAACCTTTGGTAAAGAAATCATTACCATATATACCTGTTGTGGCTTTATAGGATTCTTCATGCTGGATATCTGGTCACCTCTTCAATAAATGGATTCTGACTCTGAAAACTGGTTCAGGAATAGAATCTGCACAATGAATTGTGACTTTTTAATGGGTTTCCATCCATCAGCTTCCTTGTCATCCATCATTGATTTTCTTTGCTGATACAAGTTGAATAGTGGCGTGGTCCAATGCTATTTCCATGCTTTTCTGTGGGTTAGGTCCCTGTGACTGCCACTCTAGTCTTGCCATTCACCGTAATAATTGGGACCCTTTGGTTTGGCTTCTATTATTTGGGGTCCTACTATTTTTACCTTATAACTTTCCAAATATAATTCCTGACCTATAGAGTAAAACTATCACTTCACATGTTAGTGAGGCTAGTGCTCGTCCCAACAGCACATTCCCCTGGCCTTTGAAAATAGTGTTTGCAATGGGCTTTCCTGTGGAGCAGTGGTCGGCAAAATGTGGCTCACGAGCCGCGGTTTGCCGCTCTGTTGACTAATGAGTTTGCCGACCACTGCTGTGGAGCATAATCACCTGGCAGGTCTTCCAACTGAATATAGTACAGCCATTCTAGCGTGCTCACTTCTTTAAGCCTTTAAGTCATTCCTCCACTATCTTCCATGGAAATCCTAGCATTTCAACCTCTCCACCATGGGTCATTGCTTTTTCCATATTCCTAGAAGTCATCATAGTAGCAGTTCACATATTTTTTTTCTGGAATTCTTGAGAGGATGTTAAATCGTTATTTCAGGAGAGTACTCCTAAGTCAATACCTTTTTAATCTAATTTTAACATCACAGAGATAGTGTGAAGAGTTTATTATCTTGGGAGTATTTTGTCCCCACCTTGAACAAACATGCTCATGAGCCAGTCCCACACATATTCCTCTGATTCCTGCTCATACATGTGGCTATGCTCTTCATCCCTCTTCCACCAAACATGACCTCCGTTATGATGCCGGCTTGAACAACTGGACTGCCACTTTGTGCCAGGGTCTGTTTGTGTGTTCCAGTGATGGGCTCCTCCTTGACAGCCAGTAGTGATTCAGCTCCAAAGCACCATCTTATCACTTACTTTCTCAGACTGTTCTTAGTATAAGCTCGCTTAGGTTTAGTTCTCTGGAAGCAAACACTGAGATGATGTTTTGGGTACATTATATTTTTTAAGAATCAATACATATGAAAGAGAGAGGGAGGAGGGAAGATTGGACAGAGGAAGAAGTAAAAATGTGATGTAGACTCAACAGAGCTCTGGCAGGGAGTTCTGGAGCACACATTGTCCATCTGAGTTGTCACAACTCAGAATGGAATGGACACCCTTTATACTTATTGCTTGGTCCTCAGGTGAGGGCTGTCTGGGGAAGGGAATGACTTGGGCAAGGCACCTTTTTGCAAAGCTGAGGCAGGCTTTGAAGGTGCTAACAGCTGGAGACTATCTGCATTATCTACTGTGGCTGGTAGACATGGACAAGTACTCATTACCTCTCAAGGAAGGACTTGCCCAGGTTGCTGTCAGCAATCAACCACTTTAGTGCCAGCATTTTCTTTTGAAAAACTAATGGCAGGGGTCACATGGGAAAGGGCAATGTTGAGGAGGAAGGGATTTTCTTTCTAGATGAAATGTGACAAGGTAATAAGATCAGTAGGTTTAGACTGAAAAAGAAGTAGGTAACGTTTTCAAAAGAAGTTGGTTAGATTTTCAAAAACAGGAAACAGATAGCCTATTTAATAAAATAATAATATGCAAATTGACCATCACTCCAACACACAAGATGGCTGCCCCCATGCGGTCAAAGATGAATGCCCCCATTTGGACACAAGAAGGCCGCCACAAGATGGCCAGCAGGGGAGGGCAGTTGCGGGGGACCAGGCCTGTAAGGGAGGGCAGTTGGGGGTGACCAGGCCAGCAGAGGAAGGAAGTTGGGGTCGACTGGGCCTGCAGGGAAGGGTGGTTGGAGGGGACCCAGGCCTGCAGGGGAGGGCAGTTAGGGGATGACCAGGCCTGCAGGGGAGGGCAATTAGGGGCAAACAAGCTGGCAGGGGAGCAGTTAGGCATCAACCAGACTGGCAGGGAAGTGGTTAGGGGTGGTCAGGCTGGCAGGCAGAAGCGGATAGGAACAATCAGGAAGTCAGGCAGGGGAACAGTTGGGAGCCAGAAGTCCTAGATTGTGAGAGGGATCCCAGATTGGAGAGGGTGCAGGCTGGGCTGAGGGACACACGCCCCTGTGCACGAATTTCATGCACTGGGCCTCTAGTATGTATATATGTGTGTGTGTGTGTATATATATATGTATGTATATATATATGTGTGTGTATGTATATATATATATATATATATATATAGAGAGAGAGAGAGAGAGAGAGAGAGATATTAAAAGTAAAATAATAAAAATTAAGAATGTTTTAATAACAAAATATACTTTTGATGTATATATTAACAGTATGGAGAAAAGTAAAAACCATAAACAAATATATCTGCATCCATTGTACCAGAAAGTGTTATAAACCAAAGACTAATGATTTATAGAAATATATATATTTAAATATATATATTTAGTGTTAAAAATTTTATAAAAGATCAGTAGGTTTAGAGAAAGTAACTTGGTCTAGTTCTGGCTTGACTCCATCCTATTTCTGTGATTTTTTTCCCCAAGACAATATCTTCTTTCCCATTTCTGGTTGAAGGAGTAAGTGCAAAAATATCAGCCTGGCCCAGCCCAGTAATCAGGCTCACAAATGCTGTTAAGGTACCTCACTTGAAGTGCCCATTAGGAAACAGAGCCATCAGTGTGCATGGGAATTGGAAGTATTGGTCCATCAGCAATACTGTTCCAGCACTGAGGTCTTATAGGGAAGAAGTTGGTTTCCAATTCCTTCCTTCTGATTTCTCAAACTCTTACATACAGAACCCTGTACATAGTGGTTTGCTCTCAGAAGTTCATGGCAGTCTGGCAAGGCCCGAGGCCAAGCAGATTTCTTTGATAAAAATCAGTTCTAAGGTTATACTTTCTGGGTATATCATAAGAACTTATAACTTGGTGTGGGAAATCTTGGTAATTATACATAAAAATCACATATTTCAGGAAGAATCTCTGTATAAGCTATGTCCCAGATGGTTTTCTTGTTTATTTTTTTTTCTGCAAAGAAGCTTATACATACTATGGTTATCTATATAGCAGATGCATAAGCATATGTACTAAACATTCTATTTGATTTATTTTTAAATCATTTAAGTTTACATAAATGTTCTCATACTGTGCATGTGCATACTTGCTTCCTTCTGCCTCCTTTCCCTCACTTTATTTTTAAAGAAATATTCATGCTTTATATAAACATAGATGGTATATGTGTCCATGTGCACACTTGTGTATACTATATATACATGTATGTACACATGCACATATATGTGTGCATATACACACACACAAATACACTACCTATATTTACTGAGGAATACACCATTATAGATTGCAGCCCAGTTTATCCATTTTTTAAGCTGACTTCCAGGTTGATTTTCTATTTTGCACTGTTATAAAGTTTGCAACAATGAAAGTAATCACACATATCTCTGGAGAATGTTCCTAGAAGCATAAATATATATATCCTGTAATACAGAAGTAAATTTGGGGGGAGATGTTTGGCAATTTTTCCTAAGAGGCTATGCCACTTTCCAGGTCTATGAGCAGTTTGGTAATAAAGTCTGTAAATTTCAACTCTTGGTGTTGTCAGTCTGACAACTGTCTCTCTGTAGCTTAAGGTAAATTTATTTTTACTTTCCTTGATAACTATTGGGGTTGAAGATCTTTTGTGGCTATTGGTCATTTTTGTTTTCTCTTGTGAATTTTCTCATTGTTTCTGTCTATTTTTTTATTGGCTGTCTTTCCCTATCAATTGCTAAGAATCCTATCTAATGAAGAGGGAATATGCTAATTGACCCTCACACCATCGCAAAGATAGCGGCACCCACAGCCAATAAGGAGAGAGTATGCTAATTGACTGCCATGCCCTCAAAGATGGTGGCACCCACAGCCACAAGATGGCAGTGCCCAGTTCCCTCAGCCCCGCTGGTGGGCCGCAGGTGCACAGCAAGGCTGGGTCCGCCCCTAGGTGGACCTGGCCACTCCGTGCACCTGCCTCCAGAGTCCCCCCGTCCTCTCAGCCCCCGAGCCACTCAGGGCTGGCCTGAGGCACAGGCAAGCCTCAGATGGCATTTGCCCATCTGCCCAGGGCTGACGGAGGCTCAGGTAACCAGGGCCGGCCGAGGCTTGCACTGTTGGCAGTGGCAGCAGCAGAGGTGTGATGGCTGTCGCCTTCTCCGATGGCTGGGTTGCCTCCCACCCCTGAGGATTCCCAGACTGTGAGAGGGGGCAGGCTGGGCTGACGGACCCCCCTCTAGTGCATGAATTTTGATGCACCTGGCCTCTAGTTGAATATAATTGAATATAATTCTGTGCTGTTCTTGTTGCAATTATGTTCCCTTGATCTCTGACTTGTAAGCTTTATATTTTAATGTGATTACATTTATTACATTGAAAAAGCAAATAGTTTAAACACATTTCCTTTATGAGATTTGCTTGCTTTTTTTAAGAAAACCTTTCCTACTGTGAGTTCATCAAGATATTCATATATATATATATATATATATATATATATATGAATATTTCAGTTTTACTTTTCACATTAAAAAACTGTTTTTTAAAGAAAATTAAGTTTACTGAATAATGCCACCTCTGGTAGGTATCATATGTTTAGACCTTTTTCCGTGCCATATGTTTGGTGCTATTGATATGTTTATCATCCCTTTCCCCCAAAACACATACTCTACACTCAGACCACATAGTTTGGTTCCTATGGCTTTATAATAAATCTTCTATGTTGTTTGGCACCCTTATTTTTCAAAAAGAAATTTATTTTAATGAATCCTTATACATTTTATCATTAGTGTGTTTAGTTCTCTGAAAAATATTAGAATTGATTAAATTGCATTTAACATAAATATTAATTTTGGGGAGAAAATTGACCATTCCATTCCATATTTATGGATGGAAAGACCCGATGCTTCCTTCCATTAAAACTTTAATAAGGTCAAAAAGAGCAATATAATTTTCCACATAAAATACTCAGAATTAAATTTAGTAAAATGTATAAATCCTTATTAGGGTACTTTTTTCCTATTTCATTGCCCTAATTTGTATTTGCTATAATATAGAAACACTTGATTTTAACGAACTTTGCAGACAAGCTTATAGAACTAATAAAATTCACCTGAGGCCCTTGCTGCTGTATGGTGACAATAACATGTAATTGCTCATCTGTTACCTCCTTTTCAACCTTTATACCAAGTTTCTTTATCTTATTGAACTAACCAAAAACTCTAGTACAATGTTGACTATTAGGTGTGATGGTTGCCTTGTTTCCCACTTCAGTAGAATTGCTTCTAAATTAGTGTCACCATTAATCATGAGGTTTTTGTGACTTATTAGTAGATCCTCTTTACCAAGTTAAGTTCCCTTCTATTCATAGTTATTGGGTTAGTCACGAATGTGTGTTATATTTTACTAAAGCTTTTAATGAACCTATTAAAATAAGAATATGGTCTTTCTTTCAAATCTCAGTAATTTAATTTTCAGCATATTATCTGATATTTAATTTTCTTTGCATTTGGGGATAAACTTTACTTATTTATGATGCACTATTTTGTCTAGGCATAGTAAGTAAACCTAAGTACTAGTAAGTAAACTTAAGATCTTTGTTTACATGTTTATGGAAATATTTTATACATGTTTACTTTGATAGCTACAAAAGAAAGAATGCAACTCACTTTAAGGAATAGACCCCTATTTTATATAGATTGAAGTGAGTATAAACTTAATGCAAAAAAGTGAGTGAAAAGATTTGGTAAAGCTTTCCTGTCAAAAGTCTAGACTTGGGGTCCCGATATGCCAAGGTTATAGGTTTGATTCCCAGTCCAGACAGATACAAGAATCAACCAATGAATGCATAAATAAATGGAACAACAAATCTCTCTCTCATTAATTTTTTTATGTTTAAATCTGGATTTGGTGGGATATTATATGCTTTCCATGATCCTACCTTCTTCATACCTTACCTCAACACACACATTTCCTCTACCCAAAATAGAGTCTTAATTGTTTATTGCTATTTTCAGAAAACATTCAAATCTATAATAAAAATTTATCATTCTTGACTAATTCAGGTTTTTTACCTAACATAAAATTATCAAAACACCAAGAAAAATTTTGCTAATAGGTTTGAAAACGGATGACAAGGACAAATTTGTTCACTGTCTTCTTATGATGGATCTTAATCTCAGTTGTGTTATCCTTTTTTATTTCCATTTGGCTAGACTAGAAGCTTGTCTACTTTAAGAAGATAAGGTTTTATTCTGAATGCTTACTAGTGGTTTCCTCTTACAATTTAAAAGCATTACATTTAAGTTTTAATTTAGAAAATAAACAAGTTATCATTGTAATATTTTAAAACATTTATATAAAATAATTTCAGACTAGCAAAAATACTTGAATAAATTAGAAGGAAAGAAAAATATTTTTAAGAGCAGAGATCAATAGAATGGAATTTTTCTTTGTTGGCCCTCCATATTTCTTTGTTTCTAAGTCTTCACAAAGATCAAAAGAACTATAAAAGCAAACTTGTAAGATATAGAAATGTTAAACACCCTATAGTTTAGAGTGCTTATTTTATTCATAAATATTTCAGTGTATGTTTCCAAAAGCTGATTTATTAGATTTGCTTCAAAGTAATATGGAAGTAGAGAAGTAAGTGGGGTATAGATGAAAGAAAATTGGCTCTGAGTTAATAAATGATGAGTATGCGGGGTTCATTAAACATAAAAGTAGGTAAATTAATAAAAGATCTTTTACATTTATTGTAGAAAATTTCATTGACTTCTTATTTAATTGCTTTGAAACAATGGTCTGAAAACAATTGTTTGGAAAACAAAAAAATTTTTTTCACATATTTGAATAAAAATAAATAATATACACTGAGTGTCCAGATTATTATGATCTCTAAACACATAATAATCTGGCCACTCAGTACTCAGTGTATATCCTATATATTAAAAGCTAATATGCAAATTGTCCCCTCAACCAGGAGTTCGACCAGCAGGCAGGCCGGCCAACCGCCCATGTCCCTTCCCCCTGGCCAGGCTGGCCAAACCCCACCCATGCATGAATTCATGCACCAGGCCTCTAGTACACACACACACACACACACACACACACGCACACACACACACACACACACACACACACACTGAGTGGCCAGATTATTATGCATTCAGAGATCGTAATATTCTGGCCACTCAGTGTATATCCACACATTTAATCATATTTTACCAGTGTTGTGTTTTTGTTGGTTGCAGGGTTCTTATAGATATGTTTATTGAAATAATCATATTGATTGTTCAGATCTTCTCTATACTTGCCTCTTTATTTAAGTCAATTTGGGAGAAATATAAGGAGAAATAGAAAAATCTACAATCACAATAAAATCTTCTGTCAATTCTTGTTTTATATTGAGGTGATATTGTAAGCACAAAAGTTCATGGTACATTTTCCATGAATAAAAATGCATTGTTAGAGATAAACAGCACATATTGATATACCACGACTCAATCTTACATTAATATTTTAATACTAGCAATCTTTTATTTAGTATTTTCTAGGTGTATCTCTTACTCTAGTAAACCGATTACTAATTTTTAGAGAGCCATTCAGATTATCTGTCTTTTAAACATATGTTTAATTGTTACATTTAATGATCCCACTGCCTTATGGTTTTTGTTTTTTTACTCTTTTATTTCCCTCTTTTGTTGACTTATTGGATTGATTAAATCCTCTATTCCAATTTTCCTTTTCTGGTTTGGAATTTATTGATTCTATCTCTAGTATTTTAGTATTTACCTTTATGTGTTTTCATAAATGTTGACTTAGAGTAAGATTGATCTTGGACTGTGTGTTGGTCAGGAGTAAGATAAAGATCAAAAGAATTCTAATACATCTTCCTTTTCACCTTCCATGTTATTGCTGATATTTTAGTTCTATACTGTTTAGCCTCCTGGTCAGACATCTCTCATGCACCACTTCACACCTCAGCCTTATTTGTCTTCTAGCAGCTGCTCCTGCAACAACAAGCTCCTGTGAACCTTATCTGACTTTACACAGATGCAGTCTGACAGCATCTCATCGTGGGCCTGGTACCTCTTGCCTCCCATTTTGGGACCCTTCTTTATTTTTTTAAATAAATCTTTATTGTTCAGATTATTACATTTGTTCCTCTCCCCGCCCCCCCCCCCCCATAGCTCACCTCCACCCAGTTCCCACCTCACCCTCTGCCCTTACCCCCTCACCCCCACTATCCTCATCCAAGGTGTACGATTTTTATCCAGTCTCTTCCCACATCCCCCACACTCCTTCCACCCTGAGAATTGTCAGTCCACTCCCTTTCTATGCCTCTGATTCTATTATATCCACCAGTTTATTCTGTTCATCAGATTTTTTTATTCACTTGATTTTTAGATTCACTTGTAGATAGATATGTATTTGTTGTTCATAATTTTTATCTTCACCTTTTTCTTTTTCTTCCTCTTCTTAAAGAATACCTTTCAGCATTTCATATAGTACTGGTTTGGCAGTGATGAACTCCTTTAGCTTTTTCTTATCTGTGAAGCTCTTTATCTGACCTTTAATTCCGAATGATAGCTTTGCTGGGTAGAGTAATCTTGGTTGTAGGTTCTTGCTATTCATCACTTTGAATATTTCTTGCCACTCCCTTCAAGCCTGCATAGATTCTGTTGAGAAATCAGCTGACAGTTGTATGGGTACTCCCTTGTAGGTAACTAACTGTTTTTCTCTTGCTGCTTTAATATTCTCTCTTTGTCTTTTGCTCTTGGCATTTTAATTATGATGTGTCTTGGTGTGCTCATCTTTGGGTTCCTTTTGTTTGGGGTTTTCTGTGCTTCCTGGACTTGTAAGTCTATTTCTTTCACCAGGTGGGGGAAGTTTTCAGTCCTTATTTTTTCAAATACGTTTTCTGTATCTTGCTCTCTCTCTTCTTCTGGCACCCCCATAATTCAGATGTTGGTACGCTTGAAGTTGTCCCAGAGGCTCCTTACACTATCTTCATATTTTTGGATTATTTTTCTTTTTGCTTTTCCAGTTGGGTGTTTTTTGCTTCTTTGTATTTCAAATTTTTGACTTGATTCTTGAGATCCTCTAGTCTGCTGTTGGACTCTGTTCATTATTTTTTATTTCAGTCAGTGTATGCTTGATTTCTAGTTGGTCCTTTTTCATACCCTTGAAGGTCTCACTAAATTTATTGGCCTTTTCTAAAAAAGTCTTGAAAAAACTTATAACCGTGGTTTTGAACTCTATATCCAGTCATTTGCTTTCCTCCATTTCTTTCATTTGTGACCTGTTTCTTTGTCTCTGCATTTTGGCTGCTTCCCTGAGTTGATAGAGTGGCTTTGTGTGTTAGTTGTCCTATAGGGTCCAGTGGCTCAGCCTCCCCAGTTACCTGAGGTGGACACTCTTGGTGCACCCCTTTATGGGCTGTGTGCACAGTCTTGTTGTAGTTAAGCCTTGATTGTTATTGGTATCACTGGGAGGAATTGACCTCCAGGCCAATTGGCTGTGAGGATCAGCTGTGTCTACGAAGGGAGAACTTCTGTTCTGGAGACACCCTTATGAGACAAGTCTTGCTTCAGTGGGGCTTTGGTGCTCACTGCATCTTCCCCCTGAGTGTGTCCCTTAAGGATCTGAGGAGTTGTAATATGGATGATCCCACTCAGACCCCGGTACACTGGTTCTTGGCTGTCCAAGGAGATGCTAATTTAGCCTCTGCCTGAGGCCACCCAGCAGGAGCTACAGAGAGATCTGCAGATTCCTCTTCTTTGGGTTTTGGAGGTGCCCAGGTGAGGCCCAGCTGTGAACCAATGCAAGCTGCTACAGGGCCGTGGGCCTTCTTTTGGATGTTCTGGTTCTCACTGAGTCAGCTGCAGTTTGTTAGGTAAGTTTAGAATTCAAAGGACTAGGCCATTCATATGTAAAAGCCTTTGCACACAACTTGGGTGGGGCACAGTCTCAGAGTAGAGCAAACAGCAATGGTTTCCTGGGGCGGGATCTCAGGGCAGAACAAACAACAATGACTTCCCATCAGCCCTGCCCTAAGAAGCCCTTGGGTCTTAGTGTTCCACGGTAATCGCTGAAAGCACCTCTGAGAGAAAGCTGCCCTCGAGTTTTGCCCACTGCCAGACAGTCAAGTATCTCCCCATATGAGTATGGGTCCCCATAGTCTTGCCTGGAACTGGAGTTCAGAACAGTCAAAAGCTTTTGTCTCCCTCCTGATTGAGAAAGCCAGCTGTGTACTCAGTTGCCAGCTCTCTCCATGTGTGCAGCTCTGTACCTCTGCCTTCCACAGCTCCTATGAGTCTCAGTGTGCTTTTATCTTTCCTTCTAGTTGTAGAATTTCCACTCAGCCAGCCTTTCTGTGGTTCTGGATGATGTCTGTTTTGTCTTTTAGTTGTAGTTTTGAAATTGTTGTGCGAGACAGAAGTTCAGGTGTTTACCTATGCCGCCATCTTGGTTTCTCTAAGGGACCCTCCTTGGAACCCTCATATAGTCATCCTGGATGTGTAGAAAGTTAACATATTGAGATCATGGAAGATGACTGCCGACAGGAAGGCAGACTGCAAGATAGTGTGTGAGTAAGAAAACAAAGGGAGAGTGTGTGGTCACATGGGGAGTGTTTATTGGTGAGTTGAGGGACAGCCATACTCAGGTGACTGTAGGGGACAGCTAGATAGGGCTTCCCTGTCCGGGCAGCCCCCACTATTGCTGGTTCCCTCCCAGAGCGACCTGCCAGATGTGGTGACCGCGCCATCTTGAAGGGAAAAGTGGATGTTATTGCATGCCTGAAAAGCCCAGGGTATCTACAACTCTAGCACCCACCGAACAGCTGCAAACCTGAGAACACCAGTCCCCAAGTGCCACAAGCATGCAGATTTAGAGGAGCTCTACCCTCCCTCACAAAAAAGAGAGAGAGAACTACATAACCAGACACCTGGAGTAGAGAGATCATGGGGATACAAAGAAACAGCCCACATTTGAAAAAAAAAGCAGGCATCACCAGAAAAGAAAGTAAACAAAATGGAGGGAAGCACCTGTCAGAGAAAGAATTCAGAGAAATGATCATAAGTTGGATGAAAAGAATGGAAGACAAATTCAGCAATATCTGTAAGAACCAAGAGGAAATGAAGAAGAACCAAGAAGAAATGAAAAATGACATCACTGCTGTAAAGAACTCAATAGAAAGCATCAAGAGTAGACTAGAAGAAGCAGAGGACTGCATCAGTGAGCTAGAAGACGAGGTAGGAAAAAAATACCCAAGTAGAGCAGCTTCTAGAAAAAAAATTAAAAAGCAGGAGAGCCTAAGGGAACTTTGGGACAACATGATACAAAACAACATCTGCATAACAGGGGTGCCAGAAGGAAAGGAAACTGGGCAAGAAATAGAAAACATGTTTGAACAAATAATGACAGAATATTTCCCTGATATAGGGGAAAAAAACCCCCACATAAATCCAAGAAGCTCACAGATTCCCAAACAAAATGAACCCCAAAAGACCGATGCCAAGTCACATTATAATTAAATTGGCAAACACCAATGACAAAGTAAGAATCTTAAAAGCAGCCAGAGAGAGACAGACAGTTACCTACAAAGGATCCCCCATCAGACTAGCGACTGATTTCTAAACAGAAACACATCAGGCCTGAAGGGAATGGAATGAAATATACAAAGTCATGCAAAGGAAGAGTATGAATCCAAGAATACTGTACCCAGCAAGGCTATTAACCAAAATTGAGGGTGAAATCAGGAGCTTCACAGACAAAAAAGGACTAAGGGAGTTTATTACCACCAGACCAGCAATACAAGAAATGCTAAAGGGTCTGGTGTGAAAAAAAAGAAATAGGAAGTTAAGAAGGAATACAAGGGTAAAAAATAAAAATGGTGACAAACAAGTACCTATTAATAATAACTTTAAATGTAAATGGATTAAATGCCCCAATCAAAAGACATAGGGTAACGGATTGGATAAGAAAACATGACCCATATATCTGCTGTCTACAAGAAACCCACCTCAGAATAAAAGATGCACACGGACTGAGGGTGAAGGGATAGAAAAAGGTTTTTCAGGCGAATGGAAATGAAAAAAAGTGGGGGAAGCAGTATTTATATCTGACAAATTAAATCTCAAAGTGAAGAACATAAAAAGAGATAAGGAAGGCCATTTCATAATACTAAAGGGAGCAATCCAACAAGAAGAAATAACTCTGGTAAACATAAATGCACCAGTAAGGAGCACCCAAATACATAAAAAAAAAAAACTCCTGGAAGATATCAAGGGAGAGATTGACAGCAATACAATAATAGTAGGAGACTTTAATACTCCACTATCACCATTGGACAAATCCTCTAAACAAATATTAGCAAAGAAACATGAATCCTAAATGACTCACTAGGCCAGATGGAATTAATTGACATCTTCAAAATATTTCACCCCAAAGCCACAGAATATACATTCTTCTCAAGTGCACATGGATCATTTTCAAGATAGACCATATATTGGGTCACAGGCAAAGTCTCTTCAAATTCAAGAAGATAGAAATCATATCAAGCATCTTCTCAGATCACAATGGCATAAAACTGGAAATCAACTACAATAAAAGCAATCCAAAAAAATCAAACACTTGGAGACTAAATAGTATGCTATTAAACAATGACTAGGTTACCAGAGAGATCAAAGAAGAAATAAAAAACATCATGGCAACAAATGACAATGAAAACACAACAATCCGAAATCTATGGGATACAGCGGAAGCAATCTTGAGAGGGAAGTTCATAGCTCTACAAGCCTATTGCAAATAACAAGAAACAATGGTAATAAATTGCCTAACCCTACAACTCAAAGAATTAGAAAGAGAGCAACAAGAAAATCCCAGTGTAAGCAGAAGGAAGGAAATAATAATGATCAGAGCAGAAATAAATGACATTGAGACCAAAAAAAAAAAAAAAATACAAAAGATGAACAAAACCAAGAAATGGTTCTTTCAAAGGATAAACAAGATTGATGAACCCCTAGCCAGGCTCACCAAGAAGCAAAAAGAGAGGACCCAAATAAACAAACTCAGAAATGAAAGAGGTGAAATAACAACAGACCCCACATAAATACAAAGGATTGTTTAAAAATACTATGAACAACTCAATTCCAACAAACTGGACAACTTGGAGGAAATGGACATATTCCTAGAAAAATACAACCTTCTAAAACTCAATCAGCAAGGATCTAAACATCTCAATAGGCCAATAACTATGGAAGAAATTGAAGCCGTCATCAAAAAGCTCCCAAAAAACAAAAGCCCGGGGCCAGACAGCTTCACAGGGGAGTTTTACCAAACATTCAAAGAAGAACTAAAACTCATCCTCCTCTGACCATGCCAAAAAATTAAAGAGGAAGGAACACTTCCAAACTCATTCTACAAAGCCAGCATCACCCTAATACCAAAACCAGATAAAGACAACACAATGAAAGAGAATTACAGGCCAACATCCCCCATGAACATTGATGCCAAAATCCTCAACAAAATTCTAGCAAATCTGATCCAGTAGTACATCAGAAAGATCATATACCATCACCAAGTAAGATTTATCCTGGGGATGCAAGGATGGTACAATATCTGCAAGTCAATAAACGTGATACATCACATAAACAAATTGAGAGACAAAAATCACATAGTCATATCAATTGATGCAGAAAAAGCATTTGTCAAAATCCAACACCCTTTCTTGATAAAAACTCTCAGCATGGTGGGAATAGAAGCATCTTACCTCAACATAATAAAAGCCATATATGATAAACCCACAGCCAACATCATACTCATTGGCAAAAACTAAACCCATTTCCCCTAAGAACAGGAGCAAGACAGGGATGCCCACTCTCACCACTCCTGTTCAACATAGTACTGGAAGTTTTAGCCATTGCAATTAGACATCAGGAAAAAAATAAAAGGCATTCAAATTGAAAAAGAAGAAGTAAAGCTGTCTTTATTTGCAGATGATATGATATTGTGCATAAAACACCCAAAAGACTCCATCAAAAAACTATTAGACCTAATAAATGAATTCAGCAATGTAGCAGGATACAAAATTAATGCAAAAAATCTATGGCATTTCTATACACCAATAGTGAACTTACAGAAAGAGAGCCTACAGAAGCAATCCCATTTACCATCGCACCAAAAACATTAAGATACCTAGGAATAAACTTAATTAAGGAGTTAAAAGACATATACGCAAAAAACTAAAGGACACTGAAAAAAGAGATGGAGGAAGACGTAAATAGATGGAAGAACATACCATGTTCATGGATTGGTGGAATCAACATAATTAAAATGTCCATATTACCCAAAGCAATCTATAGATTCAATGCACTCCCCATTAAAATACCAAAGGCATATTTCACAGACCTAGAAAGAACTCTGCAAAAATTCATCTAGAATAAAAAAGACCCCAAATAGCCACAGCAATTCTGAGAAAGAAGAAAAAAATAGGTGGGATCTCAATACCAGATTCCAAGCTGTATTACAAGGCCCCTGTTCTCAAAACAGCCTGGTCCTGGCATAAGAACAGACATATAGACCAATGGAATAGAATAGAGATATTGACCCAAACCACTATGCTCAATTAATATTTGACAAAGGAGGCATGAACATACAATGGAGTCAAGACAGTCTTTTCAATAAATGGTGTTGAGAAAATTAGACAGATACATGCAAAAAAATGAAACTAGATCACCAACTTACACCACACACAAAAATAACCTCAAAATGGATACAGGACTTAAACATAAGATGGGAAACCATAAAAATACTAGAGGAATCCAGAGGCAGAGAAATCTCAGACATATGCCTAAGCAATTTCTTCACCGATACCGCTCCTAGGGCAATGGAAGCTAAAGAGAAAATAAACAAATGGGACTACATCAAAATAAAAAGCTTTTGCACAGCAAAAGAAACCATCAACAAAACAACAAGAAAGCCCACTGTATGGGAGAACATATTTGCAAATGTTATCTCTGACAAAGATTTAATCGCCAACATCTACAGGCAACTTATACAACTTAATGAAAGGAAGACAAATGATCCATTAAAAAAATGGGCAATGGACATAAATAGAATCTTTTCGAAAGAAGACAGAAGGAAGGCCAAGAGACATATGAAAACATGCTCAAAGTCACTAATTATCTGTGAGATGCAGATCAAAATGACAATGTGGTACCATCTCACACCTATCAGAATGGCTATCATCAACAAATCAACAAATGACAAGTGCTGGTGAGGATGTGGAGAAAAAGGAACCCTCATTGACTCTTGGTGGGAATGCAGACTGGTGCAGCCACTGTGGAGAACAGTGTATGGAGTTTCCTAAAAAAACTAAAAATGGAACTCCCATTGGACCCAGTAATATCACTTCTAGGAATATATCCCAAGAACTAGAAACACCAATCAGAAAGGATATATGCACCCTATGTTCATGGCAGCACAGTTCACCATAGCTATGATTTGGAAACAGCCTAAATGCCCATCAGCAGATGAGTGGATTAGAAAACTGTGATACATCTACACAATGGAGTACTACGCTGCTATAAAAAGGAAGGAATTATTACCACTTGCAGCAGCATGGATGGACCTGGAGAGCATTATGTTAAGTGAAATAAGCCAGGCAATGAAAGAAAAATACCACATGATCTCACTCATTTATGGGAAATAAGGAATATTATAACCTGATGAACCAAAAGATAGATGCAAAGGCAGTAAAGTACTGAACAGACTGTCAAATTACAGCAGGAAGGCTGGGGAGTGTTGAGGAGGGAGGGTAAGCGATCAACCAAAGGACTTGTATGTATGCACATAAGCACAACCGATGGACACAATACACTGGGGTGGTATGATGAGGGCGTGCGACATGGGGTCGGGAAGGCTGGGGGAAGGTCAATGGGGGAAACAAAAGATATATGTACTACTATATGTAATACTTTAAACAATAAAAAAAAAAGAAAGTTAACATCTTGAAGTGCAAACCTTTGATCATTCCCACTGGTCAATTACTTAACCACTAGCTCCACTTTCTTCTTCCTCCTATGGAAGCTTCCTAGATACTTTTATATCACTTTTTGGGAGGGTCACATGGGCTTGAGAAATCAGCCATAGGTTTGTTTATATTGGGTCTTTCTCTTTTCCTGCTTCATTTCTCTTGTCACTCATTCCTACTCTAGGACCATCATCTCCAATAAAATAGTAGTATATAAGTTCCCTGTTTTGGGTTCTGATAATTAAAGTTTAGGTCTCTGAGATGAGGACTATGGGATGGATGAGATTGAGAAGCTTGAAACCTTAGAATGTCAGATATTGTTAAAGCTCTGCCCTATAAGCTTAAGCCCTAAGTTTACCTAGAGCAATGGTGGATAGTTCCTATGCATACTGATAGCTTGTCATTTCAATACTTGCATCTGTATTCCTTTACCTAAGGGCTTTCTATGGTCCTTTGGGGTCTTACTAAACACATGTGCAGAGCAGCCCAGAAGACAGTTCCTGAGGGAACCATCAACCAGTGAGAAATGGAAGTTAGCAGATAAATACTCCAGCTTTCCTGCACCCTTGGTGGACAAGTGCATATTCTACATGGATCCCTAAAAGCAGGTCAGAGCTCTGGCTACTCAGTAGTAGCTCATTCAGCAATATGCTCTTTATTGTATCTTCTCTCTTTTCTGTCTCTTCTCTGTCTCATTCTCTCTTCTACTTTACTGGATATAGGTACATTATTTGGGAAGTGACCCCCAAAATAACTTGCCTTAGGGTATATATATATATATATATATATATATATATATATATATATATAGAGGTCCAAACTAAGATAACCCAGATTCCCTTGTACCCACCAGGAATGCATTCAGGATTAAGAGATCATTTCTTTTTTGGTGAATAATATTCACAAATGTTTCAGCTTGCATATGGACATGATACACTTGTCTCAGACTACAAGTTCAAATCTTTGGGAACTTGAAAACTAATATCTCTACAGGTATACATGAGGCAGTGTGGTGGCTGCTGTGATATGTTGCCCAGATCCTCACTCAGGGATGATGGACTGATTCCCAAGCTGCTGAGAGTGCTGCAGGCAGACAGCCCTCAATCAGCCTTCTCGGGTTCCTCGGTGCACGGAACAATCTTGTCTAAAGTCATGCCACTTTCCTGGAGGGACTGTACCCAATAAATGATTGTCCCAGGGATACAGAAGCCTAGCTCTCTTGTCCCAGCTGTGGGCAGCTCTGAAGACCTTCCTACAGGGTTGGCTGAGGTCTTCTCTCCAGACAAAATTATAGTTTGACATCTTCCTCTTCTCAGTCCTACTTGCTTCCCCTCCCCAGTGGAGGATCCCAAGATTCCTCTCTAAAAGACCTCCTGCCTGCGAATCTCCGTCTCATACCCTACCTCTTATAGATTGAGTTCTCAGAAAGCAGGGAAAGAAAGAAATACAATGAACAACTTGATGTCTCTCTTTTGCTTTAGTTATCACCTTCTCTTACAGAAACTCAACCCTTTTATCCTATGGAGTAAGACACAGGAGGGTAAAAGGAAAGTATAAGCTAAATCTGTATCTTCGGGTGGTGTGACCTGGAGGATTAGACTTGAGTCTGCAAGATCCAAAAAGGACATTAGGTGCTCACTATATGTCTGGTATGCTAGTAGTAACATCTATGTTTTCCATGCCTTCCCCATTTGACAGGTTTTGTTTGTTTTTTTAAATTCTCTCCATTTTACATTTAACATAGCCATTTGTAAAGTATCTCAATTAAAACATTTTTAAAGAAAACTTATATGCCAAGGGTTAGCGGTATGCCTGCTTAAAGAAAGCCTGAATGGCAGAGAAAAACAGGTCAATCATGCTCCCAGAAATTGATTGCACTAGCAGGCTGTGATCTTGGAGAGTAAGGGAGGTATAGTAATGTTTGAAAGCATGCACACAGAGTTGGGGCCATGAGTCTAGATGGGGTTAAGAGAATTCTCTGCTTCCCTAACTACACCATTGTGGGTGGTAATAAGGAGAACTGATCCTTTGTACTTTTGTATGTATGAATGGTTGCATTTGCACAAACTCTTTAAAAGTTCCCGGTAGGCATGTACAAAACAGGAGAAAAGGAACATAGCACACTGAGCCTGATTTGTACATTCATCCCAAACTAGCCTTCAGAGGCTTTTAAGGCAGATGTGCTCAGGAGTGAAACTCTTCTCCCACCCCTAACAAAACCTCACTTAAGTGACCAGAGATGAAAACAAGGAAAAGGTCTGTAGTATTAGCAGGTAAAGAAGAATACATGACATCAAGTGGATTTCTTGAAATTGTTGATAGCATATAACCAATGGGATGGGATGGAAGTCAAGATTGGTCACTATTGTGGATTAATAGCAATGACTAACTAGGGAAAATAGGAGCTCAGTCTTAAGTCAAAACCAGCAATACTTTTCCCTGATATGGTTAGGTTACTAGGAAGAGGGTGAACCTTAGAGTTCAACAAAATTATTGAGAAAGCTAGTCAACCCTGGTACAGCAACTAGAAACAGTGAAAGCCACACAGCCAAAGCCCATTTATACACTCAGTTCCCTCAGGCCCAGGTACTAATGGAAACATCAACAGAAGAATGTTAAAAGATCTAAATTTTTGGAAAATGTAAGGGCTGATATCTATTTAATCCAAGAAAACTAAAGTCACTTATTTATTATGCAAAATTAGAATTTTTCAAGGTCCTACTCTTATGCCTCACTTTATCCTATCTAATAATCTAATAAAAGAGCAATATGCAAATTAATCACTCACAAGCCATGCCCACCAGCCAATCAGGAGCAAGTATGCAAATTAACCCAACCAAGATGGCTGTGGCCATGGAGCAAGAAGGAGGCTTGGGTTTCCCTGGCAAAGGAGGAAGCCAAGATTTCTGCACACCCTGGCTGGCCCAGGCCTCCACTCAAGGCTACAAAGTTTCAATTATAGAAGATAAATAAATACCAGATACCAGGGCCTCTGCTTGGGTCACCAGGGGGTGTGGCCGGCCTGCAAACCACCACAGGCCCCTTGCCCAGGCCGCCCCATACCCCAAGGGAACCCCCACCCTGATCCGGGACACCCTTCAGGGCAAACCAGCTGGCCCCTACCTGTGCACCAGGCCTCTATCCTATCTAATAAAATAGTAATATGAAAATTGACCATCACTCCAACACACAAAATGGCTGCCCCCATGTGGTCAAAGATGGCTGCCCCCATGTGGACACAAGATGGCCACCACAAGGTGGCCAGCAGGGGAGGGCAGTTGGGAGGGACCAGGCCTGCAAGGAGGGCAGTTGGGGGTGATCAAGCCTGCAGGAGAGGGCAGTTAGGGGTGACAAGGCCTGCACAGGAGGGCAGTTAGGGGTGACCAGGCCTGCAGGGGAGGGCAGTTAGGGGTCAACAGGCTGGCAGGGGAGCAGTTAGGCATCAATCAGGCTGGTAGGGGAGTGGTTAGGGGATGATCAGGCTGGCAGGCAGAAGCAGTTAGGGGCAATCAGGAAGGCAGGCAGGCGAGCAGTTGGGAGCCAGCAGTCCTGGATTGTGAGAGGGATGTCCCTCGAGGGGTCCCAGATTGGAGACGGTGCAGGCTGGGCTGAGGGACACCCCCCACCCCCTGTGCATGAATTTCATGCATTGGGCCTCTAGTTCTTAATATAAGAGCTGTTGTTAACAAATTATTGATAATTTCTCATCAATTCAGGATTTAACAGGCAAATGTTAAAAATGAGATTCAGTGAAGCTAAGAGTTTGGGGAAAGAGGTATTTCCCTAACAGATAAACACAATCAGTTTGACTTTTTTGTCTAAGTGAAAAATTAGAATTATGAAACTCATAGAGCTAAGATATTTAGGCTATTAATGATAGACTATAATGGGGGGAGGGGGACAATCTACCTATCTTTATATCTTTATGTTTCTTCCCTAAATTATTAAATATTGAATAAGTTTTTAAAAGAATATATGAATTTGACAACAAAGCACCTAACTCACTCACTCATTCAGGAGGTCTCAACTGACTGAAGGCCTTCCCAGGGAGGTGAAGTGTGACTCCCTAGATTAAAACTCCTCCCTGTGCTCCCAAAGCATTTTGAGCATCCTTTACTATCACTCATCTCTCATTCTTGGAATTAGTAATTGTCCTTTATTTTACACCTGGTGGACACAAAAATCATTCAGTTAGGGACTATGCAATGTCTCTCTAGTCTAGAACACAGATGGCACATACCTTGTGCAACTTTAAACATTTCCGATGATTCTCTTAATTCAAGATTAGACTTTTGAGAAAATAGACACTTTATGGAACAGTAATAAAATACAAAAAAGATTGATATGAAATGGCTACATTTATGAGAGAAGGCAATGAAGCTGTAAATTTTAAAAATCATTAGAAGTAATAAAGAGTAGAATGGACAAGGAAGGCCATTCTTGGGAAACTCAGATTGCAGATGAGTGGAACCCAACTTAAGTTGGAGACTAACATGACTCAAATCTTAACAGTGACCTGCTGCAGAGGCATAAGTAATGAGAAGGAATTGTATCCTTTGTAATTACTCTACTCTTGAACAACCTTAAATGAAAAGCCATGGTCCATAGCAACACTTACTGAAATCTTCTGCCCTCAAACTGCCCGTCTCTGTGACACTTTTCCTCACCTCCACAGTGTATACACTTCTATTCAGCACCGAGGGCTTTTTCTTTCCTCCCTTTCTTTGGTTTTTGATTCTTTACTCTTAGGGAAAAGGCTCAGTTCACCCATATAAAGGAATAATAAACCTTTCTATAAACTTACCCCTTCCTTCACCTTTAGGCAAGGGCATTTATAGGATTCTTTTTGGTGGGTTGGTGAAAGAAGAAAGGAAGTCTTTCTCCTTTCTCAGGATAATTTTTATATTGTTATAGATTGAAGTATGTCTGTTTACTTATTACTTCTGTTCCCTTGTTATAGTTTCTTCCTGAACATCTGTTTTGTCTCCCATATCTATATTTTATCTGGATAATGTCTCCTCTCTGATCATTTATCTGTCATGTACCTAAGAAGTGAATAGTTAAGAATCAGGCAGGGATAGTCTGTCAATCTATAAATCCTTTCAATGTTCCTGCCCCCATGGTGCTCTTTCCTGGATTTCTGAAGCAAAATTTCTGATGTATGGCTTGCAGCGAGGCATGGAATGCAGCAGCTTGTAATCCAGTTCCATCAGAGAACCATAAGCCTTTGAGATGAACTTTGTGGATCTCTAAGCAGGCAACCTGGCTAAGGTGAAAAGAAATTCCATGTGTCTACACTTATATCTCCAACAAAGAACCAGTGCTGAGCTGAGGCTGGGTTTCACTGTTCTATAGCATTGGGAAAGAGACAGATTATGGGGAGAGTTTACCTTGCTTTAAACCAGCCACCAGAAACATCTCTGGTCTCCTGTAGAATCAGGTCATAATAGACTATAGAAGTCAAAATTCTTAGGCCTTGCAATTTGCAAACATACTTTGTGGGCATCACTGATAGGATCTGTTGTTATGGGCAGTAGGTCTCCCCAGATGGTCACAGAGCAGATGGGTCACTCACGTTATGTAGTCTTTGGAATAGTAGATGGAAAGAATATGGAGGGTCAAACTGGACTGTTGGCCTTATGCCAGTAATCTTAGATAAACAAGACTACTGTCTAGGCCAGCATTGAGATTAAAACATGGCTCATCTGCCCTATGACAGCTTCTCCCATTCAATTGGGTTTGAAAAATCAGGAATTCATGAATTTGTTGCTGTTGTTGTGGTAAGGCGAAGACCAGTCTGAAATTTGTCTATATTCTTTGTCATCCTGCCTGTAGGAACAGGTTCAAGGGATCCAGGTTTTTTAAGAGGTTGAATTTTCAGTGAACTTACTACCTCATTTGGACCTCTGAATATTAAGCCATACTTTTTGTACATTTCAATGTGATATTGGAGACTGGCTTCTATATGATGTTATAACATAATTAACTTCTCAAAGATAGCTCAGAAGGCAGTTTTTTCTCAAAGAGTGGGCAGCCTTGTAGAGCAAAAATCTTATAGGCCTTGGAGTCAGTCCAGCCCCAGGTTCTGATCTTGGTCTTTATGACATTCCCAATCCTATATAATACAAAAGGGTAAGATGCAAATAGACCGAACGACTGAACAACCGAACAACCAATCAAAGCGTAATATGCTAATAATATGCTAAGGCTGCTCAACCGCTTGCTATGATGTGCACTGACCACCAGGGGGCAGATGCTCCGACTGGAAGGTTAGCTTGCTGCTGGGGTCTGGCTGATCGGGGCTGAGCGAGATGGGCCAGACACAGCGTGGAGCCCTCCCGCAGTCCTTCCCTGGCCTGATTGTGCACCAGTGGGGTCCCTCAGCCTGGCCTGCACCCTCTCGCAATCCAGGACCCCTCAGGGGATGTTGGAGAGCCGATTTCAGCTCAATCCCACAGGCCACTCCCCTTGGGAGGGTGCCAGATGCAGGGCTCATGGCTAGCAAGCGCTGCTGCAGCAGCCTGAGCCTCTCCCGATTGGGATTGATTGGGCGCGAGCCCACGGCAGGCACAGTGGGGCCAGGATGAGCAGGAGTGGCAGGTAGGAGCTGCAGGTGTCATTGGACTGTGGGTTTCAGCCTGATCCCTGCTGGCCACCTAGAGGGGCCCTACCCATGCACAAATTCGTGCACTGGGCCTCTAATATCTCCATGATAAGAAATAAAAGCCAGTTTTAATTTCCTCACTTAAAAATAGATATTCCAAAAATGGAAGGTGATGGGAATATAAAACACTTAGGAGTTACCATTTATTAGTAATAGTGCTAAGCCAGTGATTCTCCCATCTTAGCCCTGTCTTATGAATATCAAGTTTAAATTATTAATCAGTGAGTGGAGGAAGTAACTCCCATTGACCAAACAGTTTACCAGTTAATGTCCAGTTACCTAAACCTGGTGCAAATAAGTTTCTGGTATATCTCTCTCAGTGAGATGTTACCTCGAGATCCTATACAATGGTATCAGTTTATAGGATTGCTTTGGCTCAGATCAATCTTCATTACTTCTGAATGCCACTCCAGGTATTAAGTATATAACATAACTTTCCATTACATACCTCCCCTGGTTAAAAAGGAGTACATTAGAAGATGACCAAGGCTAGGATATTTACTTCAAGAGATCTGAATCCTTCCTCTCTGTAGAGGAATTGGCATCTATTATCTCTTCATGTACCTTACCATCCTATCTAATAAGAGTAATATGCAAATTGACTGTCACTCCAACACACAAGATGGCTGCCCCCATGTGGACATAAGATGGCTGCCACAAGATGACCAGCAGGGGAGGGCATTTGGAGGCAATCAAGCCTGCAGGGGAGGGCAGTTAGGGGTGATCAGGCCGGCAGAGGAGGGAAGTTGGGGGGAAGGACCAGACCAGCAGGGGAGAGCAGTTAGGGGCAATGAGGCTGTCAGGGGAGGGTAGTTAGGGATGACCGGGTTGGCAAGGGAGGGCAATTGGGAGGGAACAGGCCTGCAGGGGAGGCCAGTTGGGGGGGGACCAGGCCAGCAGGAGAGGGCAGTTAGGGGTGACAGGCCATCAGGGGAGGGCAGTTAGGGGAAAACAGGCTGGCTGGGGAGCAGTTAGGCATCAATCAGGCTGGCAGGGGAGTGGTTAGGGGGTGATTAGGCTGGCAGGCAGAAGTGGTTAGGGGCAATCAGGAAGGCAGGCAGGCGAACAGTTGGGAGCCAGCAATCCTGGATTGTGAGAGGGATGTCTGACTACCCGTTTAGGCCCGATGCTACTGGGGTCCCAGATTGGAGAGGGTGCAGGCTGGGCTGAGGGACACAACCCACCCCCTTGCCCCATGCACAAGTTTTCATGCACCAGGCCTCTAGTTATATTATATTATATTGTTTCTAATTTGGTAAAGAAAATCCAATATGGCTAGAGTGAGGTCTAGACCTTCTGTCCTTAGAGTGGGCCAATTGTATGCTTGGAATGCTCTAGACACAGGGCTTGATTGTCTCTCCAGGGGTCTGGCAGTAGAGATAACCCCAGACTACTTGTGTTAGGGGAACCAGCTAGGCTATAACTTGTTCCCTTGCTCCCTCAGCTTCTCTGCATATTCTCACTAGGAGTCAGAGGAGTGATTTGTGAAGAACTATAGGAGGCTTTTGACATAGTCTGGCATGGTGTGCCAGAGTGAATGGGACAGCCTCATTTCCTGTGTTCAGTTACTGATTATTCATCTAATTCTTTTTGGATCTTGTAAGAATGGCACCCCGGTGTGGTCATGATCCTCAAACCTGGTCAGTATGGCTTTACTAGAGCTCAGAAAATCCTTTTCCTGGTATATTAAAAAAAAAAATCCACAGCTTTATTGAAGGGTTTATATATAACAAACTTTATGTGTTTAATGTACACAATTTAATAAGTATATACCTGTTAAACTGTCAACACAATTTAAATAATGAACATATTCATTATTGTCAAAAATTTATTGTTTCTTTGCCATCCCCCACCCTCCAACTGCTTTGCCCTGATACTATATATTAGTTTTCATTTTCTAGAATGGAAATTTTTTTGTAATGGCTTCTGTCATTCAGCATAATTACACTGAGATTCATTCATATTGTTGAATCAATATGATTCTTTTATATTGCTAAATAGTATTCACTGTATGGGTATACCATAATTTGTTTATCCACACACCTGTTGATGGATATTTAGGTTGTTTCCAGGTTTGGCTGTTATAAATACAGCTAATATGAATGTTTGTATACAAGATTTCATCTGGACATATGCTTTCATTTATCTTGGATGAATATCTGGGTATGGAATGGCTAGATTGTGTAGTAAGTATATGTTTAACTATTAAAATAAAACTGTTAAACCTTTTACCAATATGATTGTACAATTTCACCTTCCCATGGGCAGTGTATGAGAGCAAAAGTTGCTCCGTACCCTCATCAACACTTGGTATGGGTCAGGCATAGAAGGAAAAAGTAAGCTGTACCAGCACCCCTCCTGCTTGGGATCAATTCCAAATGTACCATTTCTAATGTGTAAGGTTGGATAAGCTGAGCAATAACCCATTGCGACTTAATGAGTCAGCAATAACCCAGCTTATAACAAAGGAGACACGTGGTCGCTTGGTGGTCCCAGGTCAAACATTGCATCTCCACCAGGCCCTATTGCAGGTGACATGGCCTTGCTTCAGAACACCAGGAGCTTTCTCCAAAAACTCTACAAGAAAGCATTTCTCACCATTGGCACAATCATGTCTGCTGAGTCATCTGACTGAAGAGGTAAAGCTGCTTGCATTAAGGCATGGCCCTGTAAGAGAGCAAACAGCACCTTTCTGCTCTGGACCCCAATTAGAATCGGCAGTCTTTTGTGTCACCTTATTCATAGACCAGACCAATATCTCAGGTGAGGGATTTGGTGTCCTCAGGACCCAAAGAGGCTGACAGGCATTGGACTTCCTTCCTTGTGGCAAGGCCTGCAAGAGGCAGCAATTTGTGTTTTACTTTGGGAATGTCTGGGCACATTCCTGGACACTAGATATCTAAAAACTTGATTAAAATGATAGATTCATGAATCTCAGAAGGGTTCTTCTCTTCCAGAGAACATAATTCTTATCAAAGCCTTCACTATAGTAGCAGCCTCACACATTCTGCCTCATCAGCATGTTTTCATGGATATCATGGGTTAATATGAGGTTCTTTACATATTCACATGATCCAGATATCTTATGAGTATATTATGACAGCAAGGAAGGGTTAGCAGAACTTATAAATGCATTTTTTTCAATTCATTTGAATAAAGTTTTTCCCAGGGCTGTTTTTAATAGTCTTACCCGAATTAGACATAAAAAAATACATTCACCTAATCAATAGCTATATATAATTTACTCATTAATCTGCTTTCTCAAAGATACTACCTCCAGCATAGCAGCTACAATTATGGTTTCTACTTGGCTGAGTTTGCAATAATATACAGTCATTCTCAGAACTCATCCTTGCAGTAATATAATGAGGCACCCCATAATCTACCATGGAAACTCAGGCATTTTAATGTTGCTCGGCATGAGTTATCATTTTCTCTAAGCTTCTAAGTGCCTCTTCCTATTTTCTATGGGCATGGGGGAAGAAAGGGTGTTAAATCTTTTGTACCAAAGTCAATAAATTATTGCTTATTCAGTCTTATATTCCAGTCCTCTTGATCAAGAATCTCAAAATCCAGTACTTCAGATACTTCCTTGGCCAACACATGAAGACTACTTACTTTTTTTCTATAGCTGTAATCTGTCTCTTCCTGATGCCCCAGATGTCCCTAGCCATGTTATAATGGGATAACCCTAACTATACATCTGGGGGAAGTTTCTGATGGGAGCGGCTGCCACCACATATGGGAAAAGAGTGGGGATGGAGATGGGTGGGGGCTAATGCCAAAAAGGAGTGTTGCACAAGAGCCACAATAGATAGGGGACATCCACCCAGACATGCCTATCCCATGTCAGATTTCTAGTTTTGTGTTTTGTTTTTTTTCCTAACTAGGGCTCAAACCTTAACAGATCTGCTTTGGCTGGGTGCTTTAAACATCTTAGAAGCTCAACAATCCTAACTATCATCCTCAGTCCATTCTTTGGCTGGGTTCACTTCTCCACTGTAGAAGATAAGAGCCTCTTTGAAAATTGTAAAAGAAAAAACAAAGGAAAAAAAAAAGTAGTAATACTATAGATGTAATATCACCCTCTCCTAGCTTCCAGGCTGATAGTAGAATCTTTGCTCCATATGGGACCCTTGGATTGCAATCCTTTTATCTCAGAGAGAATAAAGAAAGATGTAATCTCAGAATTTAGGCACATTTACTGATATCACACATTACTACCTCTGAGGAAAATATCTACGAAAATCTTCAAAGCACTGAGCAAAAAGGAAGACTACCATGGGGGACGATGTAGAAAGGAAACAATAGTGAATAATAAACCTTGAAATATAAATAAATCTGAATAGACATTAGGCTATCTGTAAATGCATAGTATACATACCAAATTAGGACAAACTGTTAGAATAATTCCTGTAGGCTATTATTAAAATTACTAAACTATCTCAGCAAAATTGAGATATTGTCAGAGGGGCTTGGAGGAAGATGCCTACAATGAGAAGGTAAAGTAAAAGCATTCAAAATTCTCAAGGGAAGAGTCAGTCAAAAGCAAGGGAGAGGGGCTAGAACTGAAAGTACACTGGGGTAGCAACTATTCCCTCTACTAAGTTATTCCTATTTTCATAGTAGTCTATGAGAATGGTAAGCATTAATGAACTGGGCAAGTATATAATAAATAGTAAATTGGTCAAATAAAAAATGTTGGAAAAAGAATATAAAGATGAAAGAAAAAGTAAAGTACTATTTATTATACTAAGTTTACTGGACTTTTAAGAATAATATACTCAGAGGAAAGGCAGGGGAGGGTGGGTGGGTGGTAAGAGATCAATCAAAGAACTTGTATGCATATCTGCATAACCCATGGATACTAACAATAGGGTGGTGAAGGCCTGGGATGGAGAGCAAGGGCAGGCTAGAAGAGGTCAATGGGGGAAGAAAGGGGGCATATGTAATACTTTCAACAATAAAGATTAAAATAATAGTAATGTTTTAATTTTTCCATTACAGTTGACATACAATATGATATTAATTTCAAGTGTACAGCATAGTAATTAGATATTTATATAACTTGCAAAGTGATCATCCCAATAAGTAATCAAATTAAGAAAAACTATTAGAATAATTCTTCTAGACTATCATTAAATTACTATACCCCTTCTGACACCATACACAGTTATTAAAATAGTATTGACTAGAGTCCCTTTGCTGTCCTTTACATCCTCATAACTTTTTATAACTGTAAATTTGTGTTTCATAATCCCTTAAATCATATGGTATTTGTTTTTTTCTACTTGACTTATTTTACTTAGCATAATACCCTCTAGTTCTATCCATGTTGTTGCAAATGGCAAGATTTCATTCTTTTTTTATGGCTGAGTAATATTCCATTACATATACAACATCTTCTTTATCCATTAATCTACTGGTAGACACTTAGGTTGCTTCAATATCTTGGCTATTGTAAATAATGCTGCAATAAACATATATATTTTTTGAATTTATGTTTTGGATTTCTTCAGATAAATATCCAGAAGTGGGATTGCTGGGTCATTTAGTAGTTATATTTTTTCCTTTTTTTTTTTGGTTTGTTTTTCTATTTTTAATTTTTTGAGGAACCTCCATACTCTTTTCAACAGTCACTGTACCAATTTCTAATCCCACCAGTAGTGCACAAGGGTTCCTTTTTCTTCACATGATCACCAACACTTGTAATTTGTTGTTTGTTGATTTACTGATAATAGCCATTCTGACAGGTATGAGGTGATATTTCATTGTAGCTTTTTCCTGATTACTGATATTGAGCATCTTTTCATGTCTATTGGCCATCTGTATGTCCTCTTAGGAGAAATATCTATTCATGTCTTCTGCCTATATTTTAAATTTACTGGACTTTTAAAAGATAGGTTGTCAGAATGACAGTCCAGTTATATACTTCCTACAAGAAATGCTTTAACCAAAGTGGTACAAATTAAAAATAAAGTTATGGGCAAAGAGTTTCTTGACATGCAAATAAAAATAAATCATGAGAGGCAATATTAATTATAACAATGCCTAGGATAAAATACATTAATGATATATCATGATTCATGACATTGTAAACCAATTTTATGAAGCATCATATATAATAAAAGCCCAGTGACTGAAGCAGTGGAATGACCAGAACAACCAGAGACCAGGGCAATCAGGCAGGCAGGCAAGTGATTAGGGGCCATGAGGCAGGCAGGCAGAGGTGGTCAGGGATGATCAGGCAGGGAAGCAAGTGGTTAGGGGCAATCAGGCATGTAGGCAGAGGCAGTTAGGGGCGATCAGGTAGGCAGGTGAGTGGTTAGGGGAAATCAGGCAGGCAGGCAGAGGTGGTTAGGGGAGATCAGGCAGGCAGAGTGGTTAGGGGTGATCAGACAGGCAGGCAGAGTGGTTAGGTGCGATCAGGCAGGCAGGTGAGCAGTTAGGAACCAGCGGTCCCAGATTGCGAGAGGGTGAAGGCCAGGCTGAGGCACACCCCCCGCCTCTGTGCATGAATTTTGTGCACCGGACCTCTAGTTCTTACATATTTGTCTTGGTGGGTAAGATATTATAACAACAACAACAACAAAAAACGCTTTGCTATACTATTTTCAGAATTTACTATCTCAGAATTAGATATTTTTCATGAGTGATGAAAGTACAACTACAAGACAAATGATGATTACTTGAATTATGGGATATTTTTCAGATATTAGAAGAGTGTAAAGAAAATGAAATATATGGTAGCCTTGAGCTATCATCAGAATATATATCTTCAGCACAAGAGAATTTATAAGCACTACAGTTAGGGCAAGGAGAAAGTCACCAAAATGGCAGGATTGATGGGAAAAATGTTCATCCAGTTTAAACAAAACGATGCCGGCTCAATAATACCTGCATTTGGTTTCCCTTCTTATCTATTTTAATGCCCTTTTACCCCTTCCCAGGGCTAAGTCTTTGTCATGACTAGAAGTATTTTTAAAGTAATTTCCAATTTGAATATTAACTAATATGTAAACTATCTTATCTCTTGAACCAAAATCAGAAGACCCCCTCCCCCCATCTTTCATTAACTTATTCTTTCTTACAGATACAAAAGAGGTAAAACCCTCATTCCAGACCAGGTTTGGATTGTATATTTGCCAGGTCATGCTTTCTGTCCTCTGACCATGTTATTATCTTAATTCACACTCTAAGAAAAGTTTGGGTGATATTGGCATTTGGAAAAGTAGGAAGCATTTGGAAGCAGACCTGCATCTCATGTGAATTCACAAGTCATTCTTGGTCACTTGATAAATATACCTCATCTTATAGTGACTTGATCAAACTAAAATAGAGGTGCCATTTACCTGTTGGATCATTTGGAGGAATAGTAGAGATAATGATGTGAGCCCATAACAACATGGCTGAACCTCAATGAAGTTATACTAATCCTCTTAAGCAAAGAATCCCCAGGTCCTGCAAATATTAAATATGCAGAAACATAGTCAGAATGCTAACATGGACTTTGCATACATGGACTTGATCCAGAAGAGTTTCTGGTGTTTAAAATCCCTTTTCTCCCAAATCACCAAGGAGCATGATTGTCCCAGTTAATAGGACCACCTCATCTCTAAGCAAAAACCTTAATTCAGATATCTTTGGAGTAGCTTTCACAAGGCACTTCTAGTATCAGTGATATTTGTACTACTTCCCATTCTAAGATATTGTAGGTCAACAATACACATAGGGAGGACCTCAGAGGTTTTGCTCTCTCCTGTTAGATTCTCACCCTCTTGCCCACAAGAAGATTTTCAAAGATCATCTCCATCAGGAGCATTCCAAAATGTAGCCAGTAGTTTTAGTATCCCTCCCTCCTTTCCTTCATTCCTTTCTTTCTTCCTGGTTGGTGGCTACTATGTGGAAGAGAGATGTAGGAAACACTAAGATTCTTCCATAAGATTAAGAAGAACAAGGTCATAGTCATTAACCAAGAGTGAGGTTGGCCATCGATGAGGTAGATGTGATGATAGTAACAGGACTGGTCCCATCTGGGAACCAGAATAGATATTCTAGATCTTAAGGCAATTAGACCAGTGAACTTTTACCTAGTTTTCTTTCCATATTTCATTCCCTGTTATAGCACTACAGCCTTTGTCAGCCCTTTCGCCTGTCTCATAACCAATCAGAGATAAGTGATATGTAGGCCATTCTTGGATGACAAGTCTGAGAGACTCTATAGAGAACCATGTAAAATGGGAGGCATAGAAGCTCTATAGAGCATTGCTGGAGAATCATGACCCAATTCAATTAAGCTTTTAATCTAGTGGTATCTTTGTCAGAAACACCATTAGATCTCAAGCAGCAAATCGTGGAGAAGAAAATATATTCCGGCATATTTTATGTTAAATCTTGATCCTGCAATCTCAAATGGAGTAATATCATCTAAGGGAATAAAAATTTGTTTTTAAGGAGCAAAAATATCTTATTCTTTTTATGTATAAAACATATATACACAATGCATAAACAAGTACATATAGGTAATGTCAAAATTTTACTAGGGGACAATCAGGAAAAGTGAATAAAAACATTCCTTAGGGAATTATAATGATAACAAAAGTTGAGAAACACTTATTTAGATTATATTGATTTTAGAAAAAATAACGTTATTATTGTGTTATAATTCACATAAAATTCACCATTTTAAAGTATATAGTTCAGTGATTTTGAATATTGTCATATAGTTGTGCAACTATCACAGCTACCTAATTTTAACACTGTTTTAAACCAAAAATAAACACTGAACCCATTAGTAGTCATTCCTTACTCCTGCTCCTCACCACCCTCAGTCAACTACTAATGCATTTGTCTCTACAAATTTTCCTACTCTAGATATTTTATATAAGTTGAATTATGAATCTTTGTGACTAGATTTGTCACCTAGCATAATGTTTTCAAAGTTCTTCCACATTGTAGAAGAAACTTGCACTTCATTCTTTTTATTGCCATATAATATTCCAGTGTATGGACTACAATACATTTGTTTATTCATTCCTCATTGGATGGGCATAGGATTGTTTGGCTTTTTGATTATTATGAATAATGCTGTGATGAATATTTATGTACAAGTTTTTGTGAACATATATTTCATTTCTCTTTGATACATGGTAGGGCTGTACTTGCTGGATCATTTTGATCTTGTATCCTGTAACTATGCTGAATTTATTTATTAGATCTAATAGTTTTTTAGTGGATTCCTTAGGATTTTTTATTGTATATACAAGATAATGTCATCTACAAATATAGACTTTTTTTCCAAACTGGATGCATTTTCTTTTTATTTTTGCCTAATTGTGCTATAACCTCTAGCACAGTGTTGAATGGAAGTAGAGCAGACATCTTAGTCTTGTTTTTGGTCTTAGGAAGAAAGCACTCAGTCTTTCACCATTTAGTATAATGTTAGGTGTGAGTTTTCCATAGGTGATTTTTATTAAGGAAGTTTCCTTCTATTCCTAGTTTGTTCAGTGTTGTTGTTTTTTTTTCATGAAAGAGTATTGAATTATGCCAAATGCTTTTTCTGTGCTAATTGAGATGTTCATGTGGTTTTGTCCCTTATGCTATTGATGTCATGTATTGCAATTCATTATTAAATGAAGCTTGCATTTCTAAGGTAAATCCCACTTTTGGTCATGGCATCTAATCTTTTTTATATATTTCTGTATTTGGTTTGCTAGTATTTGTGTTTTTATTCATGAGGGGTTTTGGTATATAGTTTTCTTTCCATGTAATTTTTAAATTTAATTTTTAATTAATTCAATTTTATTTTTAAATTGAATTTATTGAGGTGACACTGGTTAATAAGATCATTTAAGTTTCAAGTGTACATTTCTATGATACATGACTTAGCCTTGTGTGCCCACCACCCAAAGTCAAATCATCTTCTGTCACCATATATTTGGCCCCCTTTACCCTTTACTGCCCCCAACCCACTTCTTTCTGGTAACCACCATATGTTGTCTGTGTCTATGAATTTCAGTTTTATATACCATACTAGAGGCCTAGTGCATGAAATTCATGCACAGGGTGGGTGTCCCTTCAGCTCAGCTTGTTCCCTCTCATAATCCAGGACCACTGGCTCCTAACTGCACACCTGCCTGCCTGATCACCCCTACTGGGCCCCCTGCGGGCCTGATCACCCCTAACCACCTCTGCCTGCTGGCCTGGTCACCCCAACTGCCCCCTGCCAGCCTGGTCATGCCTCACTGCCCCCCTCTGCCAGCCTGATCACCTTTAACTGTCCCCCCCCACCCCCCGCCGACCTGGTCACCCCCAACTGTCCCCCGCCCCCTGCAGGCCTGGTTGCCCCCAACTGCCTCCACTGCTGGCCTTGTCAACCCCAACTGCCCCCTCTGCTGGCCTGGTTGCTGCCAAATGTCCCCCCCCCTGCCAGTCTGGTCACCCCACACAGCCTGCTGCTCAGTCTTTTGGTCATCCCTCTCTAACCCCCCTGCTGGCCTGGTCACCCCATGCAGCCTGTTGTTCAGTGGTTTGGTCATCCCTCACTAACCCCCCTGCCAACCTGGTTGCCCCACACAGCCTGGTGCTGTCGTTTGGTCGACCCTCACTAACCCCCTGCTGGCCTGGTTGCCCCACACAGACTGCTGCTCAGTCATTTGGTCATCCCTCACTAAGCCCCCTGCCGGCCTTGTTGCCCCACGCAGCCTGTTCCGTTGTCCATTTGGTCGTCCATTCGGTTGCGATGGCCCCTGGCTCTTTATAGTTCTTAGCTTTTTCTGACGGACTTATTTCACTTAGCATAATATTCTCAAGTTCCATCCATGTTGTATCAAATGGCAGTATTTCATCTTTTCTTATGGCTGAGTAGTATTCTATAGTGTAAATGTACCACATATTCTTTATCCAATCCTCTATCAAAGGACACTTTGGTTATCTCTATTATCAACAAGATAGGTAATAACATATTGTGGAGAAAAGAAAACCTCATTCACTACTGGTGGGAATGTAAGCCATTATAGACACTATGGAAAACAGCATAGCAGTTCCTCAAAAAATTAAGAATTGAGTTACCATATGCCTCAGCAAACCCTTTTCTGGGTATCTACCCAAAAAACTTTACAACATTTATTTGCAAAGATATATGCACCCCTTACATTCATTGCAGCATCATTCACGGTACTACTTGTGATTTTAAAAATCTGGTTTAGTATCAGGGGATTGATATTAATTCTTTTAATGTTTGGTAAAATTTGCCAATGGAACTCTCTGAGTCTTGGGTCTAGGCTTTTTTTTAATGGGAAGTTTTTTGCTTTTTAAAAATTTATTCTTGGTGCTATTACAGATGTCCCCTATTTCCCTTCCTTTACTCACCTCCATTCAGATACTCCTCCCACCTCTGGCCACACGTCTGTGTCCATGACTATGCATCCCTGTTCTTTGACTAATCTCTTCACCTTCTTTCATCCAGTGCCCTCCCCTCAATCTTCTCCCCTCTGTCCTCTGTATTAATTTTGTTGTTCTTTACAAAGGACTAATTTTTGATTTCATTGTTCTCTACAATTTTGCTATTCTCTACTTCACATATTTCCACTTCCCCCCCCCCCCCCCTACTTGTTTTGGTTTAGACTGTTCTTCTGTATTTTAAGGTGAAAGATTAGGTTCTTTATTTGGGATCTTCCTTCTTTTTTAGTATAGGCATTTTTATGGCCATTTAGATTACCTATTTCTTTTCTCTTTTTTTAAATTGAGATAAATTTAACATAATGTTATATTAGTTTTAGGTGTACAGAATAATTATTTGATATTTGTATATATTGTGAAATGATCACCACGATAAGTCTAGTTGATATCTATCACAAGTAGTTTTAATTTTTTTCTTGTGATAAAAACATTTAAGATCTACTGTCTTAGCAATTTCCAAGTATACATATATATATAGTTAACAATAGTAAGCATGCTGTTCATTACATCATCACAACTTATTTTATAATGAGAAGTTTGTACCTTTTGACCACCTTCACTCATTTTGCCTACCCACCCCATCCCCTACCTCCTGCAGCCACTAATCTGTTCTCTGTATATATGTTTGTTTTGCTTTTTATATTCCACATAAAAGTGAGAGCATACAGTATTTGTCTTTCTCTGAGCATTATTCTGCTTAGCATAATGCTCTCAAGGTTTATCCATGTTGTTGCAAATGGCAAGATTTCCTTATTTCTATGGCTGACTAATATTCCATTTGTGTGTGTATGTGTGTTACATTTTTCATTTCAGTTATTGTACTTTTTTAAATCTAGAATTTCTATTTAAAAAAATTTTTCCTTTATTAACGTTATCTTCTTGGTAAGACATCTTTGTCATACTTTCCCTTAATTCTTTAGACTTAGTTTACTTTACTTGTGAGCATATTAAATAGACAATTTAAAGTCTTTGTCTAACTGGGCTCCTTTTAGCAGCATTTTCTGTTGGCTGCTTTGTTCTCCCCTGTGTATATGGCATAATTTTCTTTCAGTTTGCTTGTCTTAATTTTATTGAAAATGAATATTTTAGATGATGTATTATAATAACTCTGGTATCAGACCCCTCCCCCTTTCCCAGGGTTTGTTATTGTTTTTCTTTTTTTTTCTTTTTTTTTTAAAATAAATCTTTATTGTTCAGATTATTACAGGTGTTCCTCTATTTTTTCCCCCATAGCTCCCCTCCACCTGATTCCCCCCCCACCCCATGCCCTTACCCCCGCCACTGTCTTCATCCATAGGAGTAAGATTTTTGTCCAGTCTCTTCCCGCACCCCTCACACCTGCTTCCCCTGAGAATCGTCAGTTCACTCCCTTTCTATGTCCCTGATTCTATTATATTCACCAGTCCATTCTGTTCTTCAGATTTTTTATTCACTTGATTTTTAGATTCACTTGTTGGTAGGTATGTATTTGATGTCATTTTGTTGTTCATAATTTTTATCTTTACCTTTTTCTTCTTCTTCCTCTCCTTAAAGAATACCCTTCAGCATTTCATGTAATCCTGGTTTGGTGGTGATGAACTCCTTTAGCTTTTTCTTGTCTGTGAAGCTCTTTATCTGACCTTCAACTCTGAATGATAGCTTTGCTGGGTAGAGTAATCTTGGTTGTAGGGTCTTGCTGTTCATCACTTTGAATATTTCTTGCCACTCCCTTCTGGCCTGCATAGTTTCTGTTGAGAAATCAGCTGACAGTCGTATGGGTACTCCCTTATAGGTAATTAACTGTTTTTCTCTTGCTGCTTTTAATATTCTCTCTTTGTCTTTTGCCCTTGGCATTTTAATTATGATGTGTCTTGGTGTGGTCCTCTTTGGGTTCCTCTTGTATGGGGTTCTGTGCGCTTCCTGGACTTGTACATCTATTTCTTTCACCAGGCAGGGAAAGTTTTCTGTCATTATTTCTTCTAATAGGTTTTCAATATTTTGCTCTCTCCCTTCTTCTGGCACCCCAAAAATTCGGATGTTGGTTCGCTTAAAGTTGTCCCAGAGGCTCCTTACACTATCTTCATATTTTTGGATTCTTTTTTCTTTTTGTTTTTCTGGTTGGATGTTTTTTGTTTCCACATATTTCAGATCTTTGGTTTGATTCTTGGGGTATGTTGATCTACAGTTGAGTTTCTGTATATTCTTTATTTCAGACAATGTATGCTTCATTTCTGACTGATCCTTTTCCATTTTTTTGGCATTCTCATTAAGCTCCTTGAAGATCTCATCAAGTTTCTCAGCGGTTTTAAGAAGATTCTTGAGTAACCTTATAAATGTGGTTCTGAACTCTATGTCATCCAGTAGTTTGCTTTCCTCCGTTTCTTTCATTCGTGACATGTTTCTTTGTCTCCTCATTTTGGCTGCTTCCCTGTGTTGATGGAGTAGCTTTGTGTGGTAGGTGACCTATAGGGGGCAGTAGCTCAGCCTCCCCAATCACCTGATGTGGACACTCTTGGTACACCCCTTTGTGGGCTGAGTGCAAAGACTTGGTGCAGTTAAAGCCTTAATTGCTGTTGGTATACTGGGAGGAATTGACCTCCAGGCCAATTAGCTGTGAGCACTCACTGTGTCTATAATGGAAGAACTGCTGCGCTGAAGACACACTTATGGGGCAGGACTTGTTTCAGTGGGGCTTTGGTGCTCACTGAGTCTGCCTTTGAATGTGTCACTTATGGATGTGAGGAGTTGAAATCTGGTGTCTCACTCTGACCACTAGGTACCCTGGCTTCTGGATCTCCAATGGGGTGCAGGTCAGCTACTGTCTGAGGCCATCCAGCAGGAGCTACAGTGAGAACTACAGTTTTCTCCTCTTTGCTTGGGGTTTGGAGGTTTTGGAGCTGTCTGACCCAGGCTGCAAGTTTGCTAGGTTAAGCTGCGATAGGGCGGGGCTTTCTTCTGCTAACGCTGCTGCTTGGAGCTTGGGTGGGTTTGTAGGTTGTGCAGGGCGGGGTCTCAGGGTGTCACTAGGCTAGGGCGTGGCAAACAGCAATGGCTGCTAGTTAGCTCGCTCTGTGTCCCCAAGGGCGTCCCGGAGTCCCGTGCCCCAGTGCTGTAAACAATTATTCCTGCGCGCAGCTCTGCAAGTAAGCCACCCTCACTGGCAGACAGTCCAGCTTTTCCCCGTAGGAGTTTGGGTCCCCCGCGTCTCCCCAGAAACTGGATTTCAGAGTAATCGGGGGCTTGTCTCCCTTTGGGTTGAAAAAAGCAACGCCCGCCGCCAGCCCGGATCATGTGCCTCCGTACCTCAGCTTTTCAGCGCTCGTGCACGTCTCGATGCTCTTTTCTCTTTCCTTCTAGTTGTAGAACTTCCACTCAGCCAGCTTTCCCGTGCTTCTGGGTGATAGACGTTTTGTCTTTTAGTTGAATTTTTGAAATTGTTGCATGAGGCAGCAGTTTAGGTGTTTACCTACGCCGCCATCTTGGATTCTCTCTCTGTTATTGTTTTTCTTGTTGCTGATACACACACACACACACACACACACACACACACACACACACACACACACACACATATATATATATATATATATATATATATATATATATATTTTTTTTTTTTTTTTTTTTTGGTGACTTTCTGGAGTAATTCTGTAGGTTCTGTATTTCACACAATGTGTGGCCACTGAATTCTCTACTAGCTCATTGTTCTTGTTTTTATTAAGCCTGGCTTCTTAATGGTCAATTTTGCTAAATTATTCTGGGTCAGTATAATTTAATTATTAACCAATAACTAGTCAGAAGATTTCTTTAAATGCCTTGTCTGTATGTCTTCCACCAGTTGCCAAGGGGATCTATGTGAGAAAGCATGTCTTTAGCCTTCCGTCTTTTATTTCCTCTTTGCACAGGATCTCAATCATTCAGAGGTGAGTCAGTTTCCTTTACCTGAGTGGATCATCATGAACACGCAGATTCTAAGGAATAAGTCTGAGCTTTTCAAAGTTCCCTATGGCCATGTAGTTTTCCAGAATTTCCTCTGAATTTCTTGGCTAGGCTCTTATTTTCTGCACCTTAAATCACAGCTTTAGGCAGGTGTGAAATTGCCAGCTGATTACTATTGTTTTGGTAATGCCTTAGGGGCTAGAGTTCCCCCTCCCCCCATCTCTTACCCCTACACCCCCCCCACACACCCCTCCTCCCCATCCCTGCCCTGAGGTAAGCTCTCAGGTAAATCAAATAGACACAATATAGATTTCCCAGTGAGCTTTACGTTGAGACAAAATATTGGCTGTACTGTGGGGATAGTGCTTTTAAAGCAGCTGCAAAAGAGGTCATCCCCATAAACTGTATTACTGAGGTGGGTAGAGAGGGGAATGGGAATCACTGTTCAAAGTGAAAAAATTACAGACAAAAACTTTTTTAAAAATCACATTGTTTTATAGAGGTTCAATAGTTTCTCTGGGGTCAATTATTTTCAGTTCAATCTCTGATTTTGATTATTTTCTAGAGTCCTGAAATGGTTGATTTTTAGTTGTTTTTTTTCCTGTAATTTTTATGGGTTTTGTGGGAAAGTTCACTAAGGTGCATACTCTACCATCCTGGAAGTAAACCTTTATGTAGCCATCTAAACTCTTGTCCAGCAGAGTTTGAGGGAATATGTGACTCACTAGCAAAGATGCCTGAGGCAAGTGGATTGGTTGAGCTGAAGAAAGGCCCACCTTCCACAAGGAGCTGCAGCAAGGAGAAGCTAATTCAGTTGGCTGAGACTCCTTCCTATCTTTGTTCACTGAGAGCTACAGAAACAGAGAAATCTCTAAAACTCTGGACGTGGTAGGAACCTCAACAAATGATCAACAATATTAGTTTAGCCTGAGTAGTAGAGGAGGGTACATAATTAGCTACTTTATTTTTGTAGCAGATGCTATTGGAATTCTGGGCAATATCCCCCATGCTTGTTAATGGTGACCATATACTACTTTATATGATACTTCATTTTCTATAAGTTTCTAACTATTAGAAAGCAAGTATTATCCTTCAGGTCCATCCATGTTGTCACAAATAGTGAGATTTCATTCTTTTTTATGGCTGAATAATATTTTATTTTATTTTTGTACCACTTCTTCTTTATCCAATTGTTTATTGATGGGCACTTGGGTTGCTTCCATATTTTGGATATTGTAAAATAATGCTGCAATTAACATAGGGAGCATATTTTTTTTTTTGAATTAACATTTTGGATTTCTTTGGATAAGTCAACTCTAATTGAAATAAAAAAGTAGATATTAGAGAAAAGATTTCAGAGGGATAGTGGACCTTGGCAAAGAATATAGTGGACCTGGTGAAAAATCGTGACTGTTCATTGGGAGAACTGTGTTCACGTTAGGGCGGTTGCTCAGTTGACTTTAATTCTGAGTAACAGGTACTTAAAGTTGCCACCTGAAAAACCATTTTTTGTTGTTGTGACAAACAACTGAACAAAACTGAAAATGTACTTTCTAATCTAAACAGGTTACACACTTGCCATTTTGCAAAACACTCCATCATTTTGTGGGTAAAGAGTAAGCCAAATATGGATTTCTTAATTTTCCAGTGATGTTACACCCTGGAAGAAACTTGTTATTCCTATATGAGAATGGAAAGTTCGCATAGTAATTAGAAAGTAGAAACATAAATAAACACAGACCTACTAATCTCTTCTAAAGAAAAAAAAACCCTGTTGTGTGGGGTTTTTTCATTCTGCCTTCGAAGGCTACTATATGAGGCACTGAGCAACTTTTTTTTTTAATTCTCACCAGAGGAGAGAGGATATAGATATTTTTTCCAATGTGAGGAATAAAGAGTGGAAGGGAAAGAAAGAGAGAAACATTGATGTGAGAGGGACACATTGATTTGTTGCCTCCCACACGTCTCTATCAGGGTTCAAACCAGATCTGCAACCAGGAATGGGAATCAAACCTGTGACTCTCCGGTGCACAGGCCGAAGAAGCTCTAACCACTGAGGAACTATTAACTGCAGTGAATTAAATTATGGCTGATAGGATACTCCTTACACCTTGGTTGATTGGAATAAGAAGCTTTTTGTCTTTCAAATCAAGACTGATCAGTGGATCCTAATGCCCTTAACATTTGAAGGTTCCCAGGAAGATTGAGCTCTGCTTGTCCACATAGCCACCTTCATTGTGTCTCTTATACTTCCAGCTCCTCCCCTTTAGATATTGGGATTATTAAAAAAAAAAAATTGTGACTCCAAGTCCCTGTCTCAGGATCACTTTTCAGTGCCACTCAAATTAGACAGTCTCTGTACCACTCACAATGTTCATGACTGTCTTGCCTCTCTGAGAAATTACTTGATGTGTCAATAAAATGAAACCAGGCCTGTTGAGCCTGTGACTCCTTTCCTTACTTCTGGCTGTTCTGCCAATCTTCATTTTTGGCAACTGAAATTCACATTACAAGTCCAAGCTAAAATTAGTACTGGGCCACAGGTAAGACTCTCAACAAAAGCAATGTAAGGAAGAGAGAAACTGTCCATTGGAAGATGATCTTGCTTGTAAAGTGAGCTAGTCTTAACAGACTGGCTGTTGCCCAACAAGCCTCTAGGGACTCTCCCTTGATCCATTTGCAATTGAATCACAGCTTGTTTAATATCCACCTCTCTTGTCAAGTACATTATAAAAAATGTACTCCATTCCTTTTATTTTTTTCTAGGTTTACTAATCTTTGATACAGGCCCATGTCTTTACCACCTACAACTGGAAATACCCAGAACAGTTGATGGCACTGTTGGTGATGGACCAGATGTTTTTCAACCTTCCAACAAATAACTGAATTAAACAGAGTTCCCTTAGGTAAGGTTCAGGATGCTGGAGAGGTAAGGAGTCTTCCCAGTGAAGTTGCCACCTAAGAGATTACAATTCTTAACTAAACTGGGATGCCATTTGATCTTCATTCCTCGGGTAATCTTTGATCTATAGTATGCATTACTTTACATTTATATCACATACATACACCTTCTCAATACACACATTATTTCCAAATGATTTTATATCATCATGGTATGCTCACAAGGAGAGAGAAGATAGTTTGTTAAGAAGGTAACTAAACTTGTTTCTCAAATGGACCACACTGGTTTGAAAAGTTTTTGTGTATATTATATAACCTGTATAATTAAATTGTGTATTAATTTCTTATAGTAATTAAATTTGATTTTTTTATTTTGATTTATTTTTATTTTAGTTTGAGATGTAATTGACATGTAGCACTATATAAGTTTAAGGTGTATAGGATGGCTTCACTTACATATGATTACCACAAAAGTTAACAAACATCATTTCACAATAGTTTAAAAAAAAGAAAAAAATGTTTTCTTCCTTGTGAAGAAGTTTAGGACCTTAGCAACTTTCAAATATGCCATACAGCAGTGTTAACTATAGTCACCATGTTGCATTTTTTGCCCACCTTCATCCAATTCTACTATCCACTACTTCCTGTCTCTGGGTAACCACAAATCTAATCTCTTTTTAATGGAGCTTACCTGTTTGTTGTTATTCTACATATAAATGAGATCAGATAATATTTGTCTTTCTCTGACTTACTTTGCTTAGCATAATGACCTCAAGGTCCATCCATATTATTGCAAATAACAGGATTATTTTTTAATGGCTGAATAGTATTCCATTACATATAAGCATTTGCATATGTATATAAAATGTACATACATACTACATTTACCTGCTGATGAACACAGGGTTGTTTCCTGGGTATCCTAATATGCAAACTGTCCCCTCCATCAGGAGATCAGGAGTTCGGCCACTCACTCTGACATGTGCTGACCACCAGGAGGTGATGCTCAATATGGCCGTGTTGGCGACATGGCGCTGGCAGCAGGGGGGGGGGGGGGGGGGAGGCAGTGGAGGCGCTCCGGCCCTGATGAGAGCGAGACTGGGCTGGGATGGTGGAGCACGTGAGCGGGTGGCACCAGGCCAAGGCAGGTATGAGCAGTGCCCGATAGCCCTGCAGATGGCAACCAGTGGTGGCCACAGACAACAAGGGGGTGAGGGCATGAGTGGAGGAGTGGGGGGTAGTTGGGGGATAAGGACACATATTGTAATACCTTAATCAATAAAGAAATTAAAAAAAATAAAACCTAAACAGCATTAAATCTAATCTTTTCTTTTTTTGGTTAATCACCACTGGAGGATATTTTTCCATTGATTTTCAGAGATTGGGAGGGAGAGAGAGAAGCATAGATGTGAGAGAGAAACATTGATTGGCTGCTTCCTGCATGCACCCCAACTGGATCTGGGGATCAAGCCTGCAACCGAGGAATATGCCCTTGATGGGAATTGAACCTGGGCACGGACTGGCACTCTATCCACTGAGCAAACCAGCAGGGCCAAATCCAATCTTATTATTATAAAAGCAGGCATACCACAGCAAAGTTAACTGATCTTTCCAATTAATGTGCAGTTAATTAGCCCTGGCCCATGTGACTAAGTTGGTTGAGCATTGTCCCATGCATCAAAAGGTCATAGGTTTGATTCCCGTCAGGGTACATACCCAAGGTGCAGGTTCAATCCCTGGTTGGGGTGCTTATGAGCAAGGTTTCTTTCTCATTCTCTCTCTCCCTCTCCCTTCCTCTCTCTCCAAAAAGCAATAAAAACATATTTAAAATATACACATATATGCAGTTAATTAGAGGTAGAGCCTTGAATTGAGATGTACTTATAGTCTGTGTTGCACCTTGCCTCAAAAATTGTGTATTTGTATATCATATGCCTGCAGAGACAATGGAATCTAATGGGAAGTTTTCATTTTAGCTTGAGATCATTACTACTCTGAGTTGGCTCCTTTATCTTTGACCATATATGCATGGGTTTATTCTGAGCTCTTGAATCTGTTCCATTAGACTATGTGTCTGTTTTTTATAAAACACTACATTATTTTGATTAGTATAGCTTTATAATTCAGTGTAAAATCAGGAAGCATGATGCCTCCTGCTTTCTTCTTCCTCAGGATTGCTTTGACTATTTGAGGTCTTTTGTGGTTCTGTATACATTTTATAATTTCTTTATTTCTATAAAATATATGTGGTAATCTTGATAAGGATTTCATTTAATCTATAGATGACTTTGGGTAGCATGGACATTTTAAAATAAAATTTGGGGGGTTACATTGACTAATAAAATGATATAGATTTCAAGTGTAGAATTCTATGATATATCATCGGTATATTGCATTGTGTGTCCACCACCCAGAATCAAATAGTCTTCCTTCACTGTATATTTGGCTCCCTTTACCATTTACTATTCCTCTTCTCTCTAGTAATTACCATACTGTTGCCTATGTTTTTATTTTATTAGCATGGATATTTTAACAATATTAATTCTTCCACTCCAAGAACAGGAGATACTTCACCTCCTTGGTTAAATTTACTCCTAGGTATTATGTATTGTTTTTGATGCTATTATAAATGGGATCATTTTATTTCTATTGCAGATACTTTTGTATCCTGCAAATTTGCTTAAAGTTTATTTATTAGGTCTCTTTTTTGGTGGAGTCTTTAGATAATATTTCTTGTCTATTTTCTCCAGTAGTTCCAGTACTGTTTTGGATAGGAGTGGTGATAGTGGGCACCCCTGTTTTGTTCCTGATCTTAGAGAAAAGGTTTTCAGCCTTTCACTAGTAAATATGTTAGCTGCAGGTTTTTCAAACATGGACTTGGGTTGAGGTAAATTCTTTCTATACCTACATTGTTGAGAATTCTTATCATGAAAGAATGTTGAAGTTTGTAAAATGCTTTTCTGCATCTATTGAGATAGTAATATAATTTTTTAAATATATTTTTTTATTGATTTCAGAGAGGAAAGAAGAGAGAGATATAGAAACATCAATGATGAAAGAGAATCATTGATTGGCTGCCTCCTGCACACCCCTTACTGGGGATCGAGCCCACAACCTGGGCATGTGCCCTTGACTGGAATTGAATCCAGGACCCTTGAATCAGCAGGCTGATGTTCTATCCACTAAGCCAAACTGGCTAGGGAAATATGGTCATTAAATTTTAATCTTTCCTTTCATTAATGTGATTTATCACATTTACTGTATGTATATATTAAACAATTCACGTATACAAGGGATAAATTCCATTTGATTATGGTGTATAATCCTTTGAATGTGCTGTTGAATTTGGCTTGCTAGTATTTTGTTATACAGTCAGTTATGCTGAAAACAACTTTATTTTACATATAAAACTCTACACTTTTACTTCCCTATTTTATGATATTGATATCACAAGTTATATCCATGATGTTGGCTTTGGGATTATTATATTTGGCAGTTATTTATTTTCCTTTTTATTGAGTTTATTCAGGCAACACTGGTTAACAAAATTACACAGGGTTCAGTGCACAATTCTACAACATGTCATCTGTTCACCACTCCAAGTCAAGTCTTCGTCCATCACTATTTATTCCCACTAAACCCTTCTCATCTCCCCTCCCCCAGGCAATCACTACTTTTGTTCATGAAGCGCTTTTTTCCCCCCTCATCCAGCTCTGCTCCCCATCCAACAGCTGTTTGCTTATTTCTATCTATGAGCAAAATCATATGGTATTTGCCTTTCTCTGACTGGCTTATTTCACTTAGCATAATGACCTTCATCAGGGTAAGGCATATTCATTCTATAACTACCTTCTTAGAATGGATGTTGAATTTTATAAAATGCTTTTTCTGCATCTATTGAGATGATCATATGATTTTATTTAATTATATTAATGTATTTTTTTACATTTAGTGATTCATATGTTCAGCCATCCTTATATCTTGAGGATAAGCAATAGCTTCCACTGGGACATGGTGAATGATCCTTTAAATGTGCTGCTGAATTTGATTTGCTAGCATTTTATTGAGAATTTTTACATCTATATTAATCAGGGTTATTTGCCTGTGGTGTCTTTCTGGCTTTGGTATCAGGGTAATGCTGGCCACATAGAATGAAATTAATTTTTTAAAGAAGAGTTTGAGAATGGTTGACATTAATTCTTCTTTAAATATTTGCTAGACTTCACCAAGGAAGCCCTCTGTTCCTTGGCTTTACTTCATTGGGAGAATTTTGAATACTGATTCAGTCCCTTTGCTAATAATTGGGCAGTTCAGGCTTCTAAGAATTTTTCTATTTCTTGTAGAATGTCCAGTTTGTAAGCGTATAGTTATTAATAGTAGCTCGATTCCTTGTTTTCGGTGGTATTAGTTGTAATGTCTCCTCTTTCACTTATAATTTTGTTGATTTGGGTCCTGTTTTTTTCCTTGGTTAGTGTCACTAAAGGTTTGTCAATTTTTGTTTTCAAAGAACCAACTCTAGTTTTTAAATTTTCCTGTTCTCTATTAGTTCATTTCTTCTGCTAACTTTGGTCTTAGTTTGTTATTCTTTTTCTGGTTCCTTGAAGTACAGAGTTAGGTTGTTTACTTGAGATTTTTCTTGATTCTTAATGTGTGCTTATTAGTACGAACTTCCCTCTTTGCTGCATCCATGTTTCTTATGTTGTATTTTCGTTTGTCTCAAAATACTTCATTTCCCTATTTATTGAATTTATTGAGGTAACACTGGTTAACAAAATTATATGTTTCAGGTGCACAATGTATTGTGTGTTCACCACCCCAAGTCTCCTTCCTTCACCATTTATCCCTCCTATACCCTTCTCCCCCTCAGTAATCATCACATTGTTAACCTTGTCCATGAGTTTTTTTCTCAGTCCTTCTACCCTCAATTTAGCCCTCCCATATCCCCATTGATTGTTCAAGAGAAAAATTAAATATTATTTTTCTTTATTTCTGAATTTCCTCCAGTTATTTGCTATGATTTCAGTGTTCTTGAATTTGCTAAGACTTGTTTTATGGCCTAACATACGGTATCTCTGAGAAAATGTTTCATGTGTACTTGAGAAAAATGTATAGTCTGTTGTTGTCAGAACGTCTGTCTGTTAGGTCTTTTTGATCTATAGTGTTATTCAAATCATCTGTTTCCTTAGTGATTCTCTGTCTGGATGATCTATACTTAGCTGGATACTTTAATAATCCACTCTCAACAATTTTATTGCTATTTATTTCCCCTTTTAGCTATGCTATTTTTTTGTTTTAGTTGCTCTGTGTTGGGTACATAAACATTCACGATATATTGATCCTTTTATCAATTTATGATGGCATTCTTTGTCTCTACCATTTTTAGTTTAAAGTATATGTTATATTGCTTAAAATATCTTTTTGCATTTTTTCCACTGTCTCCATGTGTCAAGCCAAAGAACTTGGTGCACAGTTCTACCTATTATGATCCACAAACCAAAGCCTTGCCACTTATATGGGTCCCTGTCTGGGAAAATAATTTGTATCCCAATCCACTGCTGAATACAATTGTTAGCCCACCTGAAAAGGGGACCTAATCAGATCATATAGGAAGCTAACTCTTGTCTGGGGAGATAATCAGGCAGACCTGCTCATAAAACTCTCTGTGCAGATGGGCTACCTTATCTCTGCAGATAAGCAGAGCCACTAGCCAGGCTCTGGGCTGCTGGGCCAGCAGTTTCCCAGGTGCTTTGGCAAGGCTTTCTGGTCAGCCACCTTCCAAAGTAGCAAAGTCATGAATTAGCTCCCTTGTCAAATGGGGCTACCACAGGGAGAAAAATGTCTGACAATTATTTTGATGTGACTATAACTCACTCTTTGGTTTTCTCTCTAGGCAATGACTGCTTTATAAACATTGCATCAGCCTTTTCAGTTTAATCCATTTTATATATTCAGTCCTATTTATATTTATGTTTTGACCTTTAAACTTAACAAATATAGCTTGACTCCACTGCAGAACATAAAGTTGTTTATTATGTGAGTCATCTAAGGAAATATTTTCATGTGCTACCTATATTATTCAAAAAATTTGTCTAATATACCTTGCAAGCTTCAATATGTAATTCTTTAAAAATTACTAGCTCTCATCCATGACTACCTTTAATATAAAAGTCAGCCCTGAAAGAGATAACTTATTTGGGTACATGTGTTTTTCATGTGGAAGGGCTAACACAGTTGGGTAAAGTTTTAACCTCTGATCATAGACCAATGACACCTTATCAATATTAAATGTCACATCATATCCAGCTATTTACCTGTTTGTAATTTTCTTGCAGAAAACTATCATGGACATTTTTGTACTTTCATGAAGTTACAGAGAGTAGTGAGTTGTATGTGTACTTTGTCCCAGGCACCTGAAGGCAGAAGAAAATTTTCTAATGGAATATAACAGAGTGCCTTCCAAAGTCCATGTTTATGGTATATTCCAAAGTCACAAGTCTATAGATTACAAATAGAAATTCTGCTGTTAGTTCAAAAGACAACATTAAGTCTGATAATTTCTGAGGTTCTGGTTCAAGATGATGATATAGGAAAGACTCTTAAATTCACCTACTCCAAATATACAGCTACAGACAAACCAAATTCCCTTGACTAGCTTTTGCATTTCTTTCAAGTAGCTCCTATAAATTTCTTGGGGGAAAAACACCTTATCAAACAATTTCACAAATAAACCCACCTCTGGTAGGGGGACAACTGGGAGGGAACTCAACTCCCACCTTCTTCCTGAGAAGTGAAAGGTTTGGGACCTACAGATTTGGTGTTCCAACTTTTAAAAAATCATCTAGAGATGGGCACCCAAATATCTAGTTCTGAAAGCCAGTGGGGCTTGAATCTATGAGAACCACAAGGCTAAAACAGTTTTTAAAGGGCTTATGTGGACTCACTACATCTAACCCAGCATGACTAAGTACAGAGGCAGGAAAATAAAACATGCCCAGTAATTTCATGAAAGAGACCTATTTGCTTATCTTAAAAGTTTTGCCCCGAGGAGCAGGCTGAGGAGGCTCTTAGATATCATCTTTGTGGTTTCCCTCTGCCTTGTTTCAGGTCACCAGTATCTACTGAAAAGGAGCTTGTGTATACATTGGGAATCCCAGTTTTTGTGGCTGCTGCCCAGGGGACATACCTTGTTAGCCTGGCTCTAGTGGTTAGCAGAGTGTATGTTCATGGATCCCATAGAACTGTAACACAGAGAGAATACATTTTTTATAAGCTATTCCCCCTGGGTATAGTTCAGAGGCAGCAGACAGAAATGTCCAGTCTTTCCAGGAGAAAAGCCTATTGCTTATCTAATTTAATAGACATCTAGAGGCTGAATACAATCCTCTCCACAGATGGGGAAAGCCATCCGGTGCCTCTTTTTTCACTCTGCTTGCCGTAAGTTACCATGTCTCAGAAAAAGAGATTATGCACATGTTTGGCATCCTGGCGATCGGGGTGATGGTCCTGAAGATTCATTCCCTGGTAACCTGGCTTTGGTGGCCAGCAGGACTGTACTCACATATTCAACACAATGTTAGCAAACGAAGAAACAGTTCTTAATTAGTTATCCCCTAAGAGAAGGGCTCAGTACAGAAGAAGCACACAGAAATCCTCATCTTCTAGTCTTTGCCTGAAAGAGGTACATTTGAATACTTTAACTTTAAAATCTGCTGACTGAGAGCCTCTCCTGTGTTACACTGATAGGTCTTGGCACATAGTAGTCAAATACTGGGATCAAATACTGGGAGTCACAAAGGATTGGGAGAGGACAAGAGTGAATAATAAGGTTCATTTCATACACAAGATCATTTCAATACTTTGGGAGAGATGGCTGTTTTGTGTAATGCATAGGAAATAACAGAGTCAAGGAAAATGAAGAAATAGAGGAACATGTTCTGAACAACAATAACAAAAAAAAACAACACTATAAAATCTTAGAAAAAGACCTTAATAAAATGATGATAAAGGAGTGAATATATGGTCCTTAAGATGCTCCCCAATGTCAGGAGAACAATGCATAAACACAATGAGAACTACAACAATATAAGAAAGTACCAAATAGAAATCAGTGAGATGAAACATATAGTAACTGAAATGAAAAATTCCATAGAGGGGTTCAAGAGCAGACTAGATGAAAGTTCAGCAAATTTTAAAATAAGGCAAAAAGTAATAAAAAGTTAAAGACAAGGAGAGCATCTTAAAAGAGAAAAAAAACAACAACTGGTTATATACTAGAAAATCCCCATAAAACTCTTGACTGATTTTTTTTTTGTCCAACAGAAACTTTGCATGTCAGAAGGGAGTTGCATGATATATTCAAAATGCTGAAAGATAAAAACTGCTAACCTATAATACCCTACTTGCCAATTATGCCCTTCAAATATGTAGAAGAGAGTTTTTCAGATAAATAAAAGCTGAAAGAGTTCATTATCACTCTACCAACCTTACAAGAAAAGGGCAGAAACCAGTACCAGGAAAACATATGAAAGTAAAAATCTCACAGGTGAAGTAAATCTACAGTAGAATTCAGAATCATCTAATGTAATGGTGGTGGGTTAATTACTTATAAAGCTAGTAAAAAAGTTTTAAAGGCAAAAATAACTATTTGTTGATGGACACACAAGATAAAAAGATTTATATTGTGACAGAAAAAATGTGGGGAGAATAAAAATGTAGACCTTTAAAATGCATTTGATCTTAAATAGACTGTTATAAATATATTTTAATCTAAGTGTCATGTTTATTACAAATAAAAACCTATAGTAGATACACAAGGTTTCTAATAATCTAATCATTATGCTACAGAAAATCATCAAATCACAGAAAAAGAGAGCAAGAGAGGGAATAAAAGAATGACAAAGAAACAGCCACATAATAATTAACAAAACACCAATAGTAAGTCCATTCCTATCAATAATTACATTAATTGTAAAGGGAAAAATTCTCCAAATAATGACAGAGTGGTTTGTGGATAAAAATACAAGTCCTAATTATATGCTCTCTACAAGAGACTCACTTCAATTTTAAGGACACACAGTGAAGGTATGGAAAAAGATACCCCAAGCAAAAATACACCAAAAGAAAACTTAGGTAGCTATACTTATATCAGAGAAAATAGACTTTAGTAAGATTGAATGATAAAGGATCAATCCAATAAGAGGATATAACAGTTGTAAATATTTATGCACCCAATAGAGGATCACATAAACATATAAAGAAAATTTTAACAGATATAAAGGGAGAAATAGGCAGTGCTATAATAACAGTAGAAGTTTTGAAATACCCAACTTTCATCAATGAATAGATCACCTAGACAAAAAAAATTCAATAAGCAAACATTGGCCTTAAAGGACATATCAGATGAACTTAACATTTATTGACCATTCCAACCAAATCAGGAGAATACACATTCTTCCCAAGCACAAATGGTACATTCTCCAAGATAATGTTAAACCACAAAATAAGTAAGTAAATTTAAGAAGATTGAAATCATGGCTAACAACTTTTCCAATCACAATTATATGAGCCTAAAAATCAATATGCATATATATGGGGAGATTAAACAACATGATGGTGAATAACCAATGTGTCAAAAAAGATTTAAAAAAATCTTGACATAAAAGATAATGTAAATACAATCTACTAAAAAGACAACAGAAAAGAGACTAAAACACAATAAAATTAAGAGCTTTTTTTAAAAAATACATTTTTATTAATTTCAGAAAGGAATGGAGAGAGAGAGATAGAAACATCAATGATGGGGAGAATGATTGATTGGCTGCCTCCTGCTCACCCCTCACTGGGGATCGAGCCTGCAACCCGGGCATGTGCCCTGACCTGGAATCAAACTGTGACCTGGTTCATGGTCAACACTCAACCATTGAGCTGCCAGTAGGGGAAGAGCTGTTCTTTTGGAAATATAAACAAAATAGTCAAACATTTAGCTAGACTGACCATTAAAACAAGAGAAAGCTCAAGTAAATAAAATTAGAAATAAAAGAGGAGACTTACCAGTAGCAACAGATACCAAATAAATACAAAGGATCATAAGAGACTGCTACGAATATTACATGCCAACAAATTAGACACCCTAGAAGAAATGGATATAGTTCTAAAACATACCACCTATCAAAAACCGAAACATGAAGAAACAGAAAATCTGAACTGACCAATTACTATTAGATATTAAGTCACTAATCAAAACCTCCCAACAACCAAAATTTTGTCCAGGATGAGATGGCTTCACTGGTGCATTCTACTGAACATTGAAAGAACTGTACTACCAATCCTTTTAAAAATATTTCAAAAAATAGAAGAGGAAACAGTTCCAAACTAATTTTATATGGCCAACATTGCTTTGATACCTTAAAAACATTATCCATACCCCTGATGAACATGGATGAAAAAACCTTCAGTCAAATATTAACAAACTGAATTCAACATTACATTAAGAGCATTATATATCATGATCAACTGGGATTTATTGTAGGGACCAAATGGTTCAACATCCACAGAGCAATTCATGTGATACAGCATATTAACAAGATAAAGGATAAAAATATTATTTCAATAGATGCAGAAAAAGCATTAGACAAAATTATTTTTTTTCATGCAAAAAGACTCAACAAAGTTGATATAGATGAATATATCTCAACCTAATAAAGGCCATATATCACAATCAGAAGAGTTTCTCCTACCATCACCTGCCCAGCAATGGATCCACACCATGAGGACCACAGCTCTGGCTCCTTTCAAAGGCCTAAGCAGGATTGGGCCAGTTTCAGAACATGGTGACCACATTGCAGAGGAACAAAAGGAATGAACCAGAACTACATGTATCTAAAACACATTAGACAGTTATCTTGAATTTCTAATGATTTCCTGTTGCCTCTAAGAGCTCAGATATTCCCAAATAACAAACATATGTTAAATTAGATTTCCTTTCCCACATTTGTTCTGCAGGATTATAGCAGAACATTGTGGTGAGTGGAGCTCTGACCCCTATACCCTCCCCACCCCCAACTTAAGCACAACAGGAAGTTTAATGCCTATTGCCTATGACCTCTGCTGAACTCTGCTTTCTTGCTTTAGGACGTTCCCTGAGGCCATGTAACACTGCTGGCATGGATGCACGAGGAAGGCAGCTTGGCTAAGTTGAAAGGAATGTTCCTCTGCCAAATCTTAAGCTCCATCAAAGGCTGAAGTTTTATCCTGTCTATCAGAATCGTAAGATTTATAATCAATTAGAATGTCTCCTTGCCCTGAGACTAGATAGAAAACTTGGAACTGGGGTACTTAAAATTAAAAATATCATAGAATGTTGGGGACATCAACATCTGTGCAGCAATGAGAATATAGCAGACCCCTGCCAGTATCAGATGTTTTCCTCTGAGTTATTCTACCTGTCTTGCTTCAGAATGAGCTGGGAAGAATAAGAACTGGGAAGGAAGCTCATGTTGCTGATGTGACTGATTCAGTTATTGTTCAGCCTATCATTTCCAGACTTTTAGAGTTGAGGAGAATCCCCTCACTTTTGCCATTACTAACTAGTTGATATTTTGCTTGTCTGAGTCTGGTGGCTCGAGAGACAAAGACTGTTTCCCTTCCACTCTGGCATTCTAAGTCCTATGGGGTTGTCAGTACTACTTGAGTGGTCTCATGCATTGCTGCATCAGAATCTGAGTTACATGTAATACATCATATACAGCAAATTCTCCAAACAACTAGCTGAGCATAAGGAAAGCTTGTTCTCTTCCCCATACATTCTCTGTTTACTCACAGAGGGGTATCTAGACATTTCACTGACCTCAGGACACCAGGATAGACCAAAGGATCATCAGAGCATGAAATACAAACCTTGCTGAGGTTTGAAGTGATTCATTAGCCACTCGACTGTTTCCATCTTCACAAAGTCTCTGGAGAAAATCTATCCAGAACAAGGAGAATATATTTAAGGCACTGATGTCTGGACTAAGCTTCATTCTTCTCCCCCTTATCTTTTCAGACTTTTCTGGAGCCTCAGATATTTATTGCACCTTATCTGGGAAACAGGTATCTCATTTTATCTCCTGAAGGGAAGAGTAGCAAATTGGAGGTCAGTCGTTTTTGTCTAGTATTTACATGCTGTTTCTATTTAGAATGTAGTTGTCATTTCCTTTCCCTCATATCCAGACTATTAGATATTAATACACGTATATGTATACTAGAGGCCCATTGCAGGAAGATTCCTGCAATAGGGCTTCCTGTGGTGGTCTGCTTCCCTCCCTTCTTTCCCGCCTCTCCTTCTTCCCTCCCTTCTCAGCAGCCCTGCTTGCTTGCTTCTCTGCAACTTTGCTCCCTTCTGCAACGCTTGGCTTCCTTCTTCTATGCTGTCTTCAGTCTTCCCTCTGCTCCTGGATATGCAAATCAACCGCCATCTTGGTTGGGTTAATTTGCATGCTCACTCCTGATTGGCTGGTGGGTGTGGCTGGTGGGCATGGCTTGTGGGTGTGACTGAGTGAAGTTAATTTGCATATTACTCTTTTATTAGATAGGATACTAGAGGCCTGGTGCATGAAATTCGTGCACAGGGGTGTGTCCCTCAGCCTGGCCTTCACCCTCTAATCTGGGACCCCTTGGGGGATGTCTGACTGCACATCCCTCTCACAATCCGGGACTGCTGGCTCCTAACTGCTCACCTGCCTGACTGTCTGCCTGCCTGATTGTCCCTAACCGCTTCTGCCTGCCAGCCTGATCGCTCCCTAGTCACTCCCCTGCCAGCCTGATTGATGCCTAACTGCTCCCCTGCTGGCCTGATTGCCCCCAACTGCCCTCCCCTGCTGGCCTGTTCACCCACAACTGCCCTCCCCTGCTGGCCTGATCGTCCACAACTGCCTTCCCCTGGTGCTACCCGCCTTCTCCACCGGGACCCGCCTCCTCTGCACTGCACAGAGCTGCGGGACCCTGGCCTCACTGCACAGAGCAGCTGCTGGGCCACGTCTTCACTGTGTGCACGGCCATCTTGTGGCTAAATCGTGCAAGGGCGTGATACCACCTAGGCTTTTATTATATAGGATATATGTATACGTGTGTGTGTATTCATATACTTGCACAGAATTACCAATGCCACTGAAGCAAGAGAAGCCAACTACTTCTCATATGAATCACCTGATAAGAGTTTCAGCTTTTCTTCCTTTAGTCATTGCAATCCTTAGAGATTTAGATATCTGCTGCATTCTAGAAATAAAAGACTATAAAGCCTAGTACAGAACTTGATACATGGCATTTTCTCAATAAAATAGTGTTGAATTAAACTTTAGAAAGAGACTATATTGTCAGTTTCAGTTTTTCTGTTATTATTACCAGAGTCCCAAGTTGAATCCTGATCTGGAGAGCCTTTGACACCCTGAAAGATGTGGCTTATATTTTTAGCTCACATTTATGATGTACCTCAAAGATAGACCCATAAAAGAAACATTTGCAGCCTGATTAGCATACAACTCACTCTTCTCCATCCAAATCAATTTCTTCCACTGTAAACAGACTTGACTTTCTTAATATACTATTTCCTCCGCTATTATCATGGCTACTGACCAGTGGCCAAGGTGTGACATGGAAAGTGCTCAAAGAACTGTAGCAATCCAAGTACAAGACCATATATGGTAGCACTTCTTGAGGGAAACTGGCTTGGCTATTACCATAATAGATTTTTTTATCTGGTCTGTTTTGAGTTAACACAGAATTTGAGGCAGTTTTCAGGACAAACTCAACCATATAGAATTTTATGGTCTTCTCCCTGCTGTTCCTTCCTTCAAGGCTATTCATACTCTTCTATCAGGCTCTGGCTTGGTAGGTTCTCAACTCATACTGTAATTAACTTTCATAAAGATCATGGTAGGTCTTTAAATACTATGAGGACTAAGTGGAGCCACAGAAAATTAGACATCTAGCTTCCAAGGCATATTCAAATAATTCATACCAAGTAGCTTCATACTAGAGTGCATAAGAAGATAAAAATATTCTCAGCTCTAGAAGAGATGAGTAGTGTATGTGCGTGAAAAGGTCAAGCAGATAGGCAAAACTGTTTGATAGGCCTTGTTTTACTTTTATAATGAAATACAGTCTTTTTCCTACTCAGAATTATCCTATTTCTATAAGGAAACTAACTAAAGTACTTACCAAATGTCAGAAGAAAAAATATTTGAGGAATGTTACATAGCAGTGAAAATAAATGAACTACAGATGTATGCAAAAGTACATAAATTAATCTCAATATCAAGTGAAAATAAGCAAGTCCTAGATGAACCCACACTATTACAATTTCAGAAAATACAGAAATAAGCAAAACTAGAAGTGATAATTATTTCTAAAGGAAATAATTCAGAGAATGGTTATCAAGTGGAATATGAGGATGGAAGTAGAGACATGGATAGGTAGGGGAAAAAACAGGGAATATGAAAGATATTTGAAATGTTAGATATTGGGTTCATGGTTTGTTATATAACCTATATATAGAAGAACATACGAAGTGTGTCAAATATTATATAGAAGGAAAAATAGCAAGATTTTTTTCAGTCATCTAATAGGTCAACTTTGTCTCTTGACTAACTAGCAACTTTTCACTAGCAATCTTTTCCATGTATAATGGAACCTTCTCTTGGTGAAGCTAGATATCTGTTGCCAAGTTAGTCTACTTCATTCCATTATAAACAACTGTTAAAGAAATTCTAAAATCTTAGCATGTAAATATGTAGCTTTCTGTATTACAATTTATCATAACTGATGTGGGTTTCTTGGTGACTGCTTGATGTTTATTTAAGGCAAGAAAATGCCTTAGGTAAATGCAGAATTTTCTTTTATCTTCAGTTCCAACAAAAGGAAAAGGGCTCTCCAGGAATAATGAAAGCCTGGATCCCAATCCCATTGCCCAAGATGATATGTTTTCACCTGATCTCACATTACAAAGAAATTTGATCATTACTCAAGTCTCTTGCATATCTGCCCTCAGAAAGTACTCCAAAGGTAAGATCAGTCAGAACTATGCATAATCCTTCTCTCTTCACAGTCACATTTGATTGGATATGTATTGACTCTCTTAAAATATGTGATGTTGGATTCTCCAAGCCTTGAGAGTATCAAACCAAGAAAGTATATTAATGTGTTGATTCGCCACATATAACACTTGCTGGACTCAATACTATAGAAACTAGCTCTCTATTAACCTGGCTAAATCATTTGCCCTTCCCTGGTGATTCCATAAGACCTGCCCCACCCAAATAGCATGCCTTGCACATCCTCTTCCAGTGACTCCTCCACACAAGCAGTCTGCCTCAGATAATGATGAGAACATTCCTAAAAGCTCTCAAAGATCCCCAAACCCCAAACAAGCCATGGCTAGTCTCAGTGTGTCCTGGACCTCTTGCTAAGCTACCCAAGCCTAGCACAAGTGGTGACTGGTTTCAATTTGCATTATAACTACCAAAAGGTAGCTCAAAGTCTGGCATAGCCAGTGGCCAGTCTTGACTTAGAATGTAGCCTCAGCTAATTGGCCACACACAAGTGACAGCTGGCTTTAGTTCACATTGTGATGCTCACCAAAGGGTCACAAGCCTAAAACTACTGGCAGCCAGCATTGATTCACCAAATAGCCTCTTCCAAATTACCTCTAAGTCTAAAACAAGTGGAAACCAACCTCAGATCACTTTGTAACTCCCATCAAGGGGCCCCAACCTGGGTGCAAGAGGTGGCTGACCTTGACCTGCACCTGAGCCCATCCCAAGAGACTCCAGAATTAAGAAACCTATTTGGCTGGCTCAGACCACACTAAGGTACCACCCAACAAACTCCACAAACAACACACCAGAAGGACTTGGTAGCACAATGATGATGATAGTTTAAGGGACCTCTAGGACAACATCAAGGATACCAACATGCACATAATAGGGGAATCAGAAGGAGAAGAGAGAGAGCAAGGGATTGAAATATACATAGAAGTTCAAGAAGCTCAGAGTCCTAAACAAGATGAACCTAAAAAGGCCCATATCAAGATACATCATAATTAACATGCCAAAGGTTAAAGACAAAGGGAGGATCTTAAAAGTAGCAAGAGAAAAGCAGTTAGTTATGTACAAGGGAGTTCCCATAATGTCAACTGGTTTCTCAACAGAAACTGCATGCCAAAGGGAATGGCACAATTTATTCATAGTGATGAAAGGTGAAGACTTACAACCAAGATTACTCTACAAAGCAAGTCTATCATTTTTAGAATCAAAAGAGAGAAAGAGATTCCCAGACAGGAAAAAGCTAAAGTAGATTGTTACCAATAAACCAATTTTTTAAGAAGAAAAGAAAAGATAAAAATATGAATAAGAAAATATAGGAGCGAAACTCTCAAAGAAAAAGGCAAATGTTAAAAGCAGTGAATCAACTATAAAGCTAGTGCAAAATTTAAAAGACAAAAGTATGAAGATCATGTATAATTACAACAATAAGTTAAGGGATACACACACAAAAGATGATAAAAACATAAATATGGAGTAAAAATGGTGGAGATTATAGAATGTGTTTGAACCATCCATTTAAAATAGGCTGCAATAAACACAGCTTGGTACATATGAAGTGCATTGGAGCCACAGACAAGAAAATCTATGAAATGCAATAAATAAATATAAAGGAATCCAAACGTAACACTATGGAAAGTCATTAACATACAAGATAGGAGAATAAGAGAATAGGAAAGGAACAGAGAAGAAGTATAAGAACAATCAAAAAATAATTAATAAAATGGTAATAACTGCATACCTATCAGTAATGACTTTAAATGTGAATGGACTAAGTGCTCCAAACAAAAGACACAGGGTTGCTGAATAGATTAAAAAAAAAAGATCCATACATATGCTGCCTACAAAAGACCCATTTCAGATTGAAAGTCACCTACAGATTGAAAGTAAAGGAATGGACAAAATTGTTTTATGCAAATGGAAACAAAAGCTGGGGTAGCAATACTTATATTAGACAGATATACCTTAAAACAAAGGCTGTAACAAGAGAAAAAGGAGGACATTTCAGAATGATAAAATAGTCAGTCCAACAAGAGAATATAACTTGTAAGCATCTATGTACCCAATGTAGGAGCACCTAAATATATAAAGTAAATATTGAAGGCTATAAAGAGAGAGATCAACAGCAATACAATAATAGTAGGGGACTTTAACACCACATTGACATCAATGGATAGATCATCAAGACAGAAAGTCAATGAGGAAACTGGCCTTAAATGACACATTAAATCAGATGGATTCATTGCTATTTTTGGAACACTTCATCCCAGAGCAGCAGAATATACTCTATTTTCAAGTGCACATGGAAGATTTTTCCATGATAGACTACATGTTAGGTCATAAAACAGATCTCAATAAATTTAAGAAGTTTTAAATCATATTAAGTATCTTATCCAATAACAATGGTATAAAACTAGAAATCAAATACAAGAAGAAAACAGAAAAACATACAAACATGGGGAGGCTAAATAACATGCTGCTGAAATGTGAATAGGTTAACAACAAGATCAAAGAAGAAATAAAAAGCTAACTGAGACCAAAAAAATGAAAATACAATGACTCCAAATTTATGGGACATAGTCAAAACAGTTCTAAGAAGGAAATTCATAGCAATACAGGCCTACCTCAAAAAATAAGAAAAATCTCAATCTAATTTTACTCCTAAAGAACTAGAAAAAGAACAAAAGAAAAAACCCTCAAAGTGAGTAGAAAATAATAAAGATCAGATTAGAAATAAGTAAAATGGAATCTAAAACCAATACAAAAGATCAATATAACCAAGTTCTGATTATTTGAAAAGATAAACAAAATTGATAAACCTTTAGCCAGACACATCAAGAAAAAAGAAGATGGCCCAAATAAATAAAATAAAAAATGAAAGAGAGGTGACAACTGACACCACAGAAATACAAAGGGTTGTAAAGTAATGCTACAAAAAATTACATGGCAATAAATTGGACAAACCTGGAAGAAATGGACAATTTTCTAGAAACATACTAGTACAATCTTCCAAGGCTGGATTAGGAGAAACAGAAAATCTGAATAGACCAATAACTATCAACGAAATCAAATTAGTAATCAAAAACTACCAACAAACAAAAGTTCTGGACCACATGGCTTCACAGGTAAATTTTACCAAACATTCAAATAAAAATTAACATTTATCCTTCTCAAACTCTTCCAAAAAATTCAAGAGGAGGGAATTTATGAGGCCAGCATTATCCTGATTCCAAAAGAAGACAAATCTGTACTAATAATAGAGGAATATACAAATTGGCCAGGATGCCATAACGTAATGACTGAACAACAGGGACCTGAGGCTGTATGGTGCCTGGCTGAGGCGGGGGACCTTAGGTCGTGCCTCCTGCCACAGCAGGGCTTGACGGGGGACCTCAGGCTGTGCCCCCTGCACAGCAGGGCTTGATGGGGGACCTCAGGCTGCACCCCTCACCCGGTGGGGCTTGACAGGGGACCTGAGACTGTGCCCCCCACCCAGCGAGGCTTGACAGGAGACCTGAGGCTTCACCTCCTGCCTGGTGGGGCTTGATGGGGACCTCAGGCTGTGCCCCCCGCCCAGCAGGGCTTGACAGGGGACCTGAAGCTGCACCCCCCCCACCTGGCAGGGCTTGACCAGGGATCTGAGACTGTGCCCCCAACCCGGCACTGGGCCGGGGTACCTGAGGCTGCACTGAGGGACCTGAGGCTGCACCCCCCACCCAGTGGGGCTTGACAGGGACCTCACACCGTGCCCACTGCCCTGGCACCGGGCCAGGGGACCTGAAGCTGCACCACCCCACCCAAAGAGACTTGATGCGGGTGGGGCCAGTTGGGTCTGGGTCTCACCCAGTGGGGGTGGGGCTGGCCGAGTCTGGGTCTCCTACATTTTCAAAGCGCATGCAGGTGGTGGGCGGGGACTTGACTCTAGGTCCCGGGGTGTGCCCCAGACTCTGACAGGAAGGAGATTTTCATATACATTTTACTAATTTTCTTTCAACTTGAACACTTCTGTTATAGAGAAAGGGCAAATAGCAATATTAAAATATTTCCTCTAATTAATTCCCTTTTAATGTGCATGATATTTGTGCACTGGGCCACTAGTACATTATAAAAAGAGAGAAAATTATAGGCCAATATCCCTGCAAAAATCCTTAACAAGATATTAACAAATCAAGAAATAGATTAAAGAGATCATATACTAGAATCAAGTGAGATTTATTCCTGATATGCAAGGTTGGTTCAATACCCACAAATTAATTAAAGTGATATACTACATAACAAAATGATAAAAAGCATTTGATGTAATTCAGCATTTATTTATGATAAATATTCTAAGCAAGGACTAGAGGAAACATACCCCAACCTAACAAAGGCCATAAATGGCAAACCCACAGCTAACATTATACTCAACATGGAAAAGCTAAGTATGTATTCCTTAAGATCAGGAACATGACATTGTTGCACTTAAGAGGCTTCAGAAGAATCCTCTGCTTGGAGACTCATATTTCCAAATGTTTAGACTCTGAAGCAGATATGAGGCCCTTCATCACATTTACATTTGGGATAGCCTTGTCTGCTCAATTATTCATCTGTGCAGATCATGCTGGTGCTCCTGTTATATCCTTTCTGGCCACTTAATTTCAACTGTGGTGTAAAGGATCCCAGGCATTTATTGCTGAGAGCACATTACCCATTACCTTTAGTGGATGCCATGCATCTCCCCACTTTGTGTCCCTTGCCTTCTGATGCCAAATAATCTTGCTGTGTACCCAAGATAGTATAGACCAAAAGTGTATGGTTTTCACCCTCAAGGTAGCTTTTGGCCAATTAGAGACAAGAGTCAGTGGATCAATGCTGAAGCCTACAATAGTCCAACTAGACTAGGATAGATTCTCTATGAGTCTCAGAAGATTATATGGCATAGGTCATATTGGTCACCTTAAAAATATATTCTTACATTGGCTTTTCTCATTACTTTTTTTATCCTTCCCCCATCTTTTACTGTGGCATAAAATCTCAAATAAAATACTTATACTGAAGTATTTGTCTCAGTCCACACTTAAAGCAATTGGTCAGAAGTGGTATTAGAAAGCAGAAACACAGGAATGGAAACAGATGTTAAATCACTTGATGGTCAGACAGTGAAAGGAGCCCCATTTGCCTGGGCTAAGTTTCTAATAATTCTTGGTAATCTTACAAGCATGTCAAAACTTCAATTCAATCCTTTGGTGAATTAGGATGATGTAGAGGTAAAAAGGGAAACAATAGCAAACCTATAGCTTGAATGGCAGAGGGGTGATGTTAATAAGGATTGCTAACTGACTTAGAAGTACTTAAAAATGATTTTAAAAACACAGATTCTTTTCAGCCAACTATGAACTCAGGATATGTTGAGCCTTAGTTCCTCATCTCTTGTTGCAGTAGGCAACTGTGCCAGAAGCAGGTTCCTGATTTACTAGTAAGTATGGTGAAGTTGCAAGAGACTGAATGCACACTAGAGAGCTCTCCTAAGTTAAAAGTAGGGCCCAAACATAGACATAAAACCATGATACATGGATGGAGCAAATGAGCAGAGAAACCTGAGAACCTTGATAGAGAAGAAGCCACAAATGTGGAGTCCATGCAAGTATCTTTTAAATAGATGCTTTGCAAGAAAATACTTGCCTTCAAAACCTGACTTTGCTTCTCCACATTGCTTCTACTCCATTAACTAGGTGCAGGTTAACCTAGCCGGAAGGGGGGGAAAACCTTTTCTCCATGCTCAAGCTCTTACTAAATTTTGATAACATTACAATCCTATGGCTTCCACAGCCCTAATAATGATAACTCCTCCTCCCTCCCCAACTTTCCTTACTCTTGAGTATTTCAACATCCTTTTTGTGATAAATTAAGAATGATCTATACATAGCCCCTTCACTAAGTTCTCTTTAGAATATTTTCAGGGTATGCCTTCTATTTATAGCCTGAATTCTTACTGATAAAGCATTCCTTTAAATCAGAAATAACCCCCAGAAAATAAGCCTTTAGTTGAGATTTTGGGTTTGATGAGACATGAATATCCTTTTTCCAGAGGGACAATGGGACACTGACCATATACAGCATTCAGCAACATCACAGTTCCTCAAAATATTATTGATGGGTGTCTGTGATGGAATGTTAGCCTAGGAAAATTAGTTGGGAAATGATGATAATTACTTGATTGCAATTGAGCAATGGTGAGTATGAAGATTGTAGACACAGTACCTTTGAATATATTGAATAAGTTATTAAAGGACAATAGGCTACAAGCTTAAACATTCAACTGAACTTTCTGATAAAGAATCTCAGAAAGCTTCTCTAGAAACCATAAAGGAATCCACCACCTTATGTACCCACTGGGAAAATATGGTTCAGCATTACATCCAACACCAATTGTACTGGATGTAGAGATGCACTACTTGTCAAATCATGTGCTAACATAGGGTCATTGGTTGGAATGAGTTGAGATATTAAGAGCATTTGATTAGACAAAAGAGGCTGAGAACCCGACTCTTGATTGCTTGGGAAAACAGCCTCTTCCTCATCTAAAGAAATCAACTTTCCTCTGCTAAAAGCACTTTGAAGAACACCACACCCTCATTGCCCCAGACACAAAATGAGAACTAGATCTTAACATGGTCCTGGGGAAATTTGAGTCTGCTCAGGAGGAGATAAAGCTATCTGAAGAGTTCCATGTATTGCATGGAAAAAACCTTGAGAACATGTATGCAAAAGAATATTATAGGATTTGGCTAGAGAGAAGAAAATAAACTTTGGTCATGCCAAGTTCATCAATATGATAGTATTCATCTAAGTTTTGTTATTTAATATATTGACTCAAATACCTATCCATTTCTATGCTTGTTAATTATAGCCTAAAGGCAACTCTTGCATATATTTGGAGGTCTAATCCTGTAATTTGCCTAAAATAAGAAAGAATAGACCCCATTTTCTTCTGCAGACAGGAAGACGGAAATGGTGTCCACCTATTCAGTACAATGTATTCAGTCACATCTTAACCATATTTCTTGGAAGGGTTCATCAGTAGGGTGATACCAGCAATCTTGAAATCTGTGTGTAAATTTATTGTTTAATCCAGAAATGACATCATTGAAAAGATAACTGGTTTTATAATAATAGTGAAAGCCCAAGATAGCAAGCATACTTTATTTTTGGAACTTATCTAAAGTAAAGGTGGTTATAGTTTCTCTAAGTCATCAGGATAGAATAATACTGAGAACTTTGACTTAAATGTATTTGTGGAAATAGCTAAGGAATCATAGACTCTCTAAGGATAAAATAATTTGAATATCATAACCATGTAAACATAAGTGGTATAGACCTATATAATAGCCACCATAGTTAAAATTTAAACTATTCCCCGAGTCTACTCAGAGCTCCTTGATTGAAGAGGAGGCTGGTCCCTTTAAGGATAAATCCATGAAAACAACAACAAGTGTTTTCTATGAGGTTGGTTGATTGTGCATCAGAGAAAGAAAATCTTAATTTGCTTTGATATAACACTGAATTCTTAAAACATAGAAATCACCATGATCCACTGTTCTAAGAAGAGGCTTATGCATGTTATTTGGTTAATGGACTCCTGACACAAGTCCATGTTGCAGTAGGCTTACTGGGCCCATATTTTGGTTATTTTCCCTTCATATCTATATATCATAGGAATGGTTGTACTCAGCCTCAACAGCATCTACATATAGGTTTGGTGATTTATGGAGTGAGGGCTAATATTGCAGAAGGACCTAGAAGCTTCATTTATTTTATGAAGTCAGTGAAGTCCTCAAATTAAAGTGAGTTAAGAACAATGTAAAATGAGATGGTTAAACTAATGTTACAAATATATAAAATGTTAACATACACACACACATAGATAATATACATTTAATTATATAATTTGATTACATATTTATAAATAATTTGATTTAATGTGTAAATTTGATTTTATATATACTTTGATTATGCATCAGATTTTATTATATATACATAGATTTGATTACATATACATAAGATTTGATTATAACCTGATTAAATATATATTTAATTAAATTGCATATGTATGTGAATATATAGTCAGGATGCATGGACATGTATATGGATTTTATGTGTATATGTATAATAGGAATAATATATAGATGTAGATATATAAAACTCAAATGAAATTTATAAAAATTTAATTTTCACCTCCACATTGCTTTGGTTTTTTGGAGAGGGATACCTACTTATTAGTAATTATACAGAATATCTGTATTCTTAACAATATGGCATTTGGGAAAATTGAGATAAGACAAAACTTTCTTTTACCCACCAAAAAGGTTGAGGACAGGGCCTTTGATAAAAGGCTTCATCTTAAGATGTCTGGTTCTGGAAAGGATATTCCCCCCTCTCTGAGCAGGAAATCAAGAACTTATGGGGAACCTGCTTCTGTGAGCATCTGCTTTCCTATCCTAACCTGATCCAATTGTGATCTGAAGTCATTGATCAACTAATGTACTTTCCTAAATTTATCACCTTTCCATTTGAGGACATAGGGAAGGCATAGATCTTACACATCAGGAACACAAGAAATTCTTGGCTGTGCAAGACTAGAAATGCTGAGAAATCAATAAGAATCTGGTTGCAGTCTCTGTGGTGCAATTACCACCATGTCTGAAAACTAATCTAAAACTCCTAGCCTGGTCCTTAGAGCTGCTCAGCAGAAAATGCAAAATGTTTCCTTTGAATTTCAAAATGCCAAATGCCTCCATTAAAATTCATGGCCTCATAGAATATTAGCTCTGGCCTATGTTCATCATCCAGCACCTGGAGGACTGTGGAAGTACAACTGCAGTGTTTTGTTTTGTTATCTGCTTTTAAATCATACACAGATCCCTGAACCGCCTGACGGTGGCGGTGGCTTGGATGGTGTCAAGAAAGTGGAAGGCAGAACATAATTATTTCTGGAGCGACATGTTTTCTCTATCACAAAACATCTGATTGGTCACTGGACTCCAGAAAGAGTAAGTTGGCCTCCAACTCGCTCAGGGGATGGTGATAAAGACATTTTGGAGACAGACATCATGCATACATGCAGGCACACAGCTGCACTTAATGTAAGCCTTGTTAGTATTACTGCCAGTTAAATAAATGGATATTCAATGATACTTTCATAATAATGAAAATGAAATTCTGCAAGTTAAAACTGTTAGGTTGAGGCAGGGGAGGAAGTCCAGAGCCTATGCATGCATATGCAAGGTAGATGGTGGAGGGGATAACTGGCAACTTCCTAGACTCCTGGCCCGAGGTGGAATTCCACACCTCTGATGCCCTCTGCCCTCCCCTCACTAAACAGCTGTATAAAAGAAGTGCCTGCGCCCCTTTCCCTGGCCCACCCTTGGATCAGCAAGTTTCGCCCGGGAGCGCAAGATTAAAACTCCCCCTTTCTAATCGCCTGGACTCTCTGTGTGTTGTATCTTGTGTAGTCACAAACCTTACAAAAACATTATTAAGGAATTTTCACACAGGCCTTCAGGTAAGTATAGGATGTCAGTTTTATGTGCTGAGATGGAAGAATGAGTAATTATTTTGTTCAAGCAGCTAAAAAAAGTGGAAAGAAATAAAAATATGAATTGAGTTCTGTTGGACCGGCAGTGTGCCTACAGTTCCTTATTTGTCAAAAAGTTTGCATAGAGTCTCAGAAGCTTTTGCACCATTTTCAGTTAAGGCACAGCATTCTAGCAGACTGCTTAACTCTTTCCTGGCAAAAGGAATAATGTTTTATAGCATGAAATTACTGAATTTTGTCTTAAGAAGTAGAAACATTTGAAACTGCAAGCCCTTTCATACATCCCGCATAGAAAATATAGATACAGATCCCTACTGCTGAGGACCTTGCAAGAACACTAGTGAGTTAATAGCAAGCAGTTATGCTCAGAGAGAAATCAAAATGAGTTACTGGCAAAAGATCCATTATCAATGGGAAATTAAGTCAATAGGTAACACTTGTACTTTCACATATGTCTTTGTAGTGAGACAAAAACTGAGGTTCAGAGTACAAATTAGCTATCAGCATGCTTCATTGGGGAGAAATTATCAGCAACTTCTGTTTATTATTGAAAACCATGACATATAAAAAGATTTGTCACTTTTTTTTTTTAACAGTTTGAGCCACTGTGAGCTACAGTGTAGACCTGAATAGGGGGTGTAGAGGGATCAGTAATGAGTTTACCCAAGTCTTAGCATGCTATAGTGCTACCTCATTTAAAAACAAACAAACAAACAAACAAACAAAAACATTTTGAATAGCTTTTTCCTTGGACAGCTGTGAGTTCAGTTCAAACAATCTGGTTCTTGCCATGTAATTTATTGTACATCATATTTCAAGGCATACTCAATAGGTGAGTTCCCAACTTCTATTTTCACTTATTACTGAATCAAAATTAGAAGGCATTCCTGGCTAACAGCTGTCCTCCGTGAACAAGGTAATGAGGGTTGGCAGAGCAAGGTAATGCAAACCTCGTGCTCATCAAGTAACACTTGCAGGCAGAGCGAGCCTTTCATCCCAAGAGTTCCTCACCAAGGAATAGTGACAATGGAAGACGATGCATTCAAGTCTAGACTGTATGGTTGCCGGAATAAACAGTAGTGGATGTTTGCCTTTAAACAATTAAGGTATCAATTATTGAAACTAGAACTGGTAGGCAGAAGTGGAGTTGAAACACCTAGCGGGACCAACCTGAACCTTCCCCCACAGCAATATAAGAGACTACAGGGACCTTAACTCCACTGACTGCCTCCTAAATGATCATTCTCAGCACTCAAGAAGGGACTGGGGCTAGGATTTCCTCATCCTAAAGGAATCCTAAGGAGAGTGAGGACTGAGAAGAACATGGAGGATTACAGAAGGAAAACTAGGGTTGGAGAGAGAGAGAGTTAAACTTCCTTCACCACACTTCTCAGTGGCTCCACCCTGTCTACTTCCAGCTGTATTGCTCCAGCCACTCTGTTCTGTCGTGGAAAAAGGCAGATACAATGCTTGTGGGGAGCAGAAATGCTGCTTCAAATCTGGAAGTTGACTATGGGAACAAAGCTGCATTCCCTAACCCTGGCCATCGCAGACAAAGATAAAGAACTTTGTCCTAACACAGATAGACAGTGCTTTTGAAGTTTTTGGTTAATCCTTCCACTTATTTGCCACACATTGTACTTAGCTCAAGAACTATAGTATCAGAACTCCTGAATTCAGACAAACTATGTGTTTCATGCTCAAGTTTCAGGGAACCATGTTACTGAGAAAATCTTGTGATAGTTCAATCAGCAAGAACTGTTTCTCTGAAAGGAAAATCCTGGGAGGGCCAAAATGTAAACCTCATGAGGGAGCCTTTACCTTGTTAATCAGAAACCAGGAGCCTTTTACTTGGACACATAAAGAGTCAATGTGTCCCATTCTTAAGATCTTTTAATCTATTTGTATTTTCTAAGCAGCTCAATTTCATCAGTTCTCATAATACAGAGTGCAGAATGATGCTCAGGCCAACTTCAGGTGTTCCTACTTGCTGAAACAATGACCTCAAAACTATTTGGGTTTCTATTTTGGCCTTCCTCCCTTCCTCGAGGATATACACACATTTTCTATTATGTTTAAGACTAGAGGCCCAGTGCATGAAATTCGTGCATGGAGGGGGTGTGTGTCCCCCAGCCCAGTCTTCACCCTCTCCAATATGGAATCCCTAGAGGGACATCCCTCTCACAATCCAGGACTGCTGGCTCCCAATTGCTCCACTGTCTGCCTTCCTGATTGCCCCTAACTGCTTCTGCCTGCCAGCCTGATCACCCCCTAACCACTCCCCTGCCAGACTTATTGATGTCTAACTGCTCCCCTGCCAGCCTGATTGCCCCTAACTGCCCTCCCCCGCAGGCCTGGTCACCCCTAACTGCCCTCCCCTGCAGACCTGGTCACTCCTAACTGCCCTCCCCTACAAGCCTGGGTCCCCCCCAACTGCCCTCCCCTGCAGGCCTGATTCCCCCCACCCCCCACCCAACTGCTCTCCCCTGCAGGCCTGGGTCCCCCCCAACTGCCCTTCCTCTGCCAGCCTGGTCATCCTTAACTGCCCTCCCTTGCAGGTCTGGTCCCTCCCAATGGCTCTCCCCTGCTGGTCTATCTTGTGTTCACATGGGGGCAGCCATCTTTGACCACATGGGGGTAGCCATCTTGTGTGTTGGAGTGATGGCAATTTGCAAATTACTCTTTTATTAGATAGGATATGCTTAAGCTCCTCTATTCCAGAGCAGGATAAGAATTTGCTTCCCTGCTCAGCCGGTGTGGCTCAGTGGATTGAGCATTGTCCCATGCACCAAGAAGTCACTGGTTCAATTCTTAGTCAGGGCACATGCCCAGGTTGCAGGTTGGATCCCCAGGAGGAGGCCTATGGGAGGTAGCCAGTCGATGTTCCTCTCTCATCAATGTTTCTATCTCTCTCTCCTTCTCTCTTCCTCTATTTCTATAATCAATAAAAACATAAAAAAAAGAAGAATCTGCTTCCCGGAGACCTCAATCCCTTTCAGTGTGTTAAGAGACATGTATGAATATGTATGAGGAACACCTGGTCTCTGATATGTTGGTAAGAGAAGGTACATATTAGGGAAAATGAAAAGGAATGGCCAAGGCCAGGGGGAAGCAAGGCTGAATCCCAGGTCACATTATGTTTCCATTTCTGAGTGGTTGAAGGAAAGGCTCAGGGAGTCCACCCACCCCTCTTTAAGGCAGTCATTGCTAAAATAACCATTTCCTTCCACTTCCGCATAACTTTGTATTCCCTTTAAGCTACCCACTAACTTCCAATTTTGTCAGGAAATTCCAGGAGGAACAATCAAAGCCCTTCCTAGGTAAGCCATTTCAGCAGACGGGGTACACACATTCCCTAGAAAACAGCAGCCCATGACTCCTTAGCCCCCTCCTGGTTTTTCTATATTCATAAAGACCAGCTTCTAGGAGAAGCCGGAACTCCTTGAGGAACCAGCAGAAAATATTTACTTCTAAACTAAGTTAAAAGCTTGAGAGTGCTACTCCACCCTTGGGCCTAGACAAGTCCCTCTTAAGCCTTTCACTTAAAAGAGTCTTTAAAATCACCTCCCTCCCTTGTTCTTGAGTCCAGGGCAGCAGCACCTTAGACCATCTGTCTTTTCTTATTAGGATCTCCTCACAGAGGTGACTCAATAGGTGTCATTCCTTAGTTATTTCCTTGGCAGCAGGTTCTTGATTCCTCAGGAGACATTTTCCTCTATCCCTTCCTCTTGAACAAATCCCTCCACTCCCTGGCTTGCTCTGAAGGCAGACTGTTCTCCTGCCCTTGAGGTCAACTTCCTTGCTCTGAGCAGCACCCTGGTTTTCAGCTTTTACTCCCCTCACTGGCTTCAGGCCCGGTGGGGCTAGACCTCCACCTCTGCTCCAACATCACCTGTGCTCTCATTTAACATGAGATGCCTGCTACTTCCATGAAGCTGCTCTCTTGTTCCTCTCATTTTCCCCTCTTGAAATCCTTGCTCTCTCCTTTGCTGCCCTCTAACAAAGTAGTTTCTTTACACTAGACCTTTATTATCCCACCAAGGACTCTTCTCATTTTGTTCATATTCTTTCCTGTCTTTTCTATAACTTCCCACCATTTCCCCCATAACCTTTCCCAAACAGCCACTCAATCCATACTAGTTTCGTTTTCTTCATTCCAACACACAAAGACCCTTTTACTCTGCAATTAGCCTCCCAGCTGATTTCTTGCTTTGATATAAAACACTAACACCAGCCCAGCTGCACCCTCTCTCCTATCCATACCTGGATTATAGCCACGTGACTTTCCTCCCACAAACAAGTTATTCCCCACACAAAGATTCCCACTTGAGTGGTCTGGGGTGGGGCCCAGGTACACATTGCTTTTAAAGATCCCCAGGTGATTTTGATTTGCAGCCAAAGTTGAGAACTACTACCCATACCTCTTTTACCTGTGGAATAACTGTGCTCAAGTTCTTTGCATTCAGACAACCTCAAAGAACTGCACAGAAAGATGAGACTGCTGTGAGCTGCCTTGGCAGTAAGATTTAGGTTGATCCTGGCATCAAATAGAAGATGTCTCGGTCTCCCACCAGTTTCTTAAAGTTATTGACGTCTCTCATCATGTGGTCAGGATGTACTGTTCAAGGTAATTAACTCCTCAGCTAAAGAAAAGGTTCCCAGTTCTCCCAGACTGATGGTTACCTACTCCATTTTCTTTGTTTGTCATTTTGATGGTCAAAAGACTTTGTCTTAAATTCAAATAGAAAGAGTTCTCTTTTAATCTAAGCCTATTTCTTTCATGTTGGCCCCTTGTGGATATGAAAAGCCAATAAGCTTTCTCTCCATGAAACTTCTCACGCTACTGAAGACGTGAATCAAATCACACCTTTGCCTTCTGTTCTCTGGTTCAATATAGGAATACCTCATTTTATTGCACTTCACTTTATTGTGCTTCACAGATTTTGTGCTTTTTTTCCAATTTAATGCAAGACCCTCCACCAGCAAAAAGATTTTGACTTGCTTTATTGAGATATTCTTTTTATTGGTAATCTGGAACTGAACCCACATAATCTATGAGGTATATCTGTAGTTCCTGGTTAATTAACAGAATTAAAGAAAATCAAAACTATCGGGAACCTCAGGGATACTCTAGCTTAATATCTTCAAACTTTATTTGTAAGCAGTAGGATCATATTATTAAACTAGAGGCCTGGTGCACAAAATTCATGCACTGGAGGGGGGTGTCCCTTAGCCCGGCCTGCGCCCTCTTGCAGTCCAGGAGCCCCACGATTGATCGTCCCAAAGAGGTAGGCCCTGCCCACCCATCTGGGGCTCTGCGATGGATCGCCCCTGCAGAGGGAGGCCCTACCCACCCGCTGCAGTGCCACCACTGGGTAGCCTGGGCCTCCCTCTTTGGGGTGACCATGGAGCCCCCCAATTGATTGTCCCGCAGGCTGGTGGCCTGGGCCTCTCTCTGCAGGGCGATGGTGGGGCCCCCAGACCAATTGCATCGCACCCACCTCGGCTGGCCTGACGCTAGTGGGTGTCATAGTATGGTCATCTGGAAGGTAGTTCCACTGTTCAGCCATTTGGTTGATTTGGATATTACATTTTTATTATTATAGATACAACTAGAGGCCTGGTGCATGAAATTCATGCACGGGGGTGGGTGTGACGGGGACCTCTCAGTCCGGCCTGTACCCTCTCCAATCCGGGACCCCTTGGGGAATGCCTGACTGCTGGTTTGTGCCCGCACTTTTAACAGATGACAGCTCCATTGTTGTTCCTTTCTTTTTATGCTTAAACCCATTGGAATTAGTAGGTATTCAAAGTGTGTATGCATTTTGGGGGGACACCCTGTATATCTCTAGTCAACGGTGAAAGGAACCAACGGCAGATTTGGAACCCCCAGACAGGGAACATCACTCACTGCCTGCATGTCTCCCCACTCCACTTTCCACCTTCGTGGGCAGCGGGAGAATCAATGTGTTCTCTCATTAACTCGGAAAAGCATGTCCTATCACTTGCTGCCTGGCAGTAGTGTGGTAGGCCCCAAGTGAGCGAGTCTCAGTCAGGGAAGCCTTTGCTCATGGGTGCCGGCACCCAAAGTGCACATTCCTCCTCAGCAGTCACCCCGACTATCCCACCATTTCACTGAAAGGATGGAATTCCTCACCTTCTCTGGGTTCCCAATCTTGAACGCTGACTGAAGGCACCTCAACGAGGGCTGCTGTGCCCAACAGGTATGTCTGTCCACACCTGCTCCCACCTCAGCACCTGCATTAGCCCCATGAAGGTGATCTCATCACTGCACTGGCCTCCACGGGAACAGGACATCACCACTCTGCCCTCTCACTGTCATCTCAAAGGCGCCCACCCCCAGCACCCAGAACACCCAGACACTCTCCAAAGACATGAGCGTGCCGGAGGGGACGTGCGCACATCCTGTGGGGAATGTAGGCATGCTGGGGTTGATGGAAGTGCAACAGAGGGGTGGGGGCGGGGGGAAAACTTGTGCAGAGCCATGGTCTAGGACTGTTGCAGGAGCATGTGGGTGACAGCATGCTGGCGGATGCTGGCATGCCAGGGGGGGAGGAGAGTATGCACGCACCAGAGGCCTGCGGCTATGCAGATCCGCAAACCCCTGTGGCACAGCCAGGAGGACATCAATCTGGCCTGCCTTGGTGGCTGTCCCTGTGATTGCACACCTTCTGGGCCAGGAGGCAGGACTTGCACAGCCACTCCTCAGGGCTGATGGCCTGCAGGCGCTATTTCAGCTTGGCCCACAGGCTCCGCTTGGCATGCTCATGGCTACCACTGCCTCCATGTGGGGAGTACAGGCCACCTTCCGCCAGCCCACCTCCCCTGCCCAGAGGCTCTCCACATGCACTTCCCACCAGCCCAGAGCATGCTGCCCACTGGCCCAGAGCAGCCGGGGTTGTCTCTGTGGGTGACAATGCAAGCGTCCTGGCCAGGCTGCCACCATCTCTGTTGCAGAGTGACCCTCAATTTGCATATTCCCTCATTATTAGCTGTGGGCACTTCCATCTTTGTCACAGAGTTATGGTCAATTTGCATATTCCCTCTTTATTAGATAGGATATTAATCCTCACATGAAAATTGATACAAGCAGAGCTGATGCAGGTAAAGTGTCCTGGGAGATTCCACATGCGGTGGTAACTGAGGCACCTCAAAGGAACTTTGGTACTTGGCAAAATAAAGTCTGAAAATCTTTTTTCAAAGTCCAGAATTTAAATTTTATGGATAAGGGAGCCAAAGTCCAGGAGCTTTATGTGAATTTTCAATTTTTTAGTAACAGTAGACATACTACTTTGGGGGAACACAGAGATATAATGTACAGCACAGGGAATAAAGTTAGTAATACTGTAATAACTTTGTATGGAGACAGATGGTTGCTAGGCATATTGGGGTGATCACATCATAAGCTATATAGAAGCAGAATCACTGTGTTGGACACCTGAAATGAATGTAATACTGTATGTCAACTATACTTTAACTTAAAATGTTATTAATAATGTAATGTAAAAGTGCTTTAGGTAGCCAGTGGATGGTTTGGTTTTAGATTTGATTTTTAATAAACAACTGAGTCTTTGTTTTATTGAGTAACTGATGATAAGCATAGAGATAGATTTTATTCCCACTAACTAAAAAGGAGTGCCTAATATCAGGGAATACAAGTAAAGTTCAAATGCAAAGGACCTCCAAGCTTCTGTTTCCAAAACTGTCCCAAAAGACCTCCCTTCCCTTTCCTTAAATTGCCTTGGTCAAGCAGCTACATACTCCTGAAGGATTTCATCCTATTCTTCGATTCAAAATGGTGGCTGCAGGACGACTTCCTCCTTTCTAGTCTAGTCACACTGGTCTGTGACTTAGAGTGCTGAAAAGTAAAAAATGTAACCATCAGGACACCATTCCAGCCTCTGGATCCTGACTTTTCAGAGGGCAAATGTAGAGTAGGTTTCCACTGCTAGGAAAACACATGGCCTGCACATGCCACATATAGACATCTATTTTCCAAAGACTGAGTTACTTATTTCCTCCTCCTCTCTCACTGAATTTCTTTCAAGGGAGGCACATTTTTAAGTCTTATTTACTTTCTGTATATTTTCATTCCTACTTTCCCTCCCCCTGGAATGTCCTTCTGTTCATAAAGGATAAACAAGCACAGAAGCAGCCGATGTAGGTGATATGACAGGTGACAACCAGCCTCAGGAAAATGTATCATATGACCTGGGCCAGACCAAGATATAGAAGTATTCTGGAAAATAAAATAATTTCCCAAATAATTCATATATTACTAATAGATCTTTACATAGCCCTAGAAAGAAGAAAATATGTCCGCAAATTTTTGGTATCTTTCCCTTCAAAATATAGAAACTTACCCTCCTCCTTGTAAGTATGGATTGGATTTAGTGACTTGCTTTTAAGGAATACAATCTGGTAGAAGTGAGAGTGTGTAACTAACAAGGTCATAAAAGGCATCGCTGCTTCCTTCTTACTCTCCTTCTCATGATCACTCTGGCAGAAACCAGCTATGATGTCATAAGGGTACCAAAGTTGCTCAGTATAGGGGCCATTCATAGAAACTGAGCCCTCTGACCAAGATCCATGTGAGTGAGCCATCTGAGGCATGTCCTTTCCCCAGTCAAGTATTCAGATGACTGAAGTCCTGAATGACATCTTGGACTTTTCATGAGAGACCCAGAGTCAAAACCACTCAGCTAAGCTGCTCCAAAATTCCTGACCCACAGATATTATGTGAGATATACATAATTGTAATTGTTGTTTTAAGGTACTATACTTTGGGTAATTCATTACATAACAAGCAATATATCGATAACTTATACATCCAATATCTTAAAGGTACCAGTTATTCACAAATTTATCTCTGGACTAAATACCATCCCAACAGAAAATCCAATATGTATTTTGTCTAAGTCATCAAACTTATTATAAAAATTAACATAGAAATTAATATTCACTTATTGTCCTGAATAAAAATAAAGACAGATGAAAGAACTAGCCTTAACAGATAGAAATGCTTAATACTGGTGCAGGGGTAGATACTAGTAAATAAATCAATAAAATAGGATAGTTATCACATAAATTCTTAATTATGAGTAGACACCTGCTATGTAACAGAGGTAGTAAGTAATACTACTGGTCAGAGGGGAGAGAATGGGTTTTCAATAAATTGCATGAGGGACAGTTATGGTCCACATAGAAATAAAAACAGAAAATAGCAAAACAAAATTGGATCTACTATTGATTTGGGTTCCTCAGAAAACAGACCCTGAAACAAGGATTTGGGTGCAAGTAGTTTGAGAGATGAACTGCAGGAAGCAGAGTTAGAGACTGAGAAAGTAAAGCAAAGAAAAGAGGAAAGCAAGTAAAAGATGTCTTTATGAATTTGTTATCTCCAGGTACAAGGAGGACTCAATCCTCCAGAGAAATCACTGAGCAGCTCTTTAGAACACACCTTGGAATTTAAATGATAAAGATGCAGGGGTATTTATTTATTTATTATTATTTATTATTATTTTTTTATTGTTTTAAGTATTACAAATAGTAGTACATATGTCTCCTTTTTTTCCCCCCATTGACCTCCCCCCGACCTCCCCTACCCCCCAGTACATGCCTTCACCTGCCCGCCCTTCCCCCTGCCCCAGTGTCTTGTATCCATTGGTTGTGCTTATATGCATGCGCACAAGTCCTTCGGTTGGTCTCTTATAGCCCCCCTCACCCAACCTCCCCTGTCTTCCCAATGTAGTTTGACAGTCTGTTCAATGCTTTTTTGCCTCTGTATCTTTTTCCCACCATTTCTTTCCTTTAAAAAGTTTTGCCTTTGCAGACTAGAAATAAACATATAATAACAAAACAAAACAAAACAAAAAAATGTTTGAGTCCCAATTTCAATGTGCAATAGTTCTGAGTCCCTGTTTCAATGTCTAACAGTTCCTTATGTGTACATGTCAGCAATGATATCTGGATAGTGGGCACATGGTGGCAATGCAGGTCCGACCCTCTCTGGTTTGGTCCTAGGTAACCTGCAGCAGTGCACTGCTGCTGACTGCTCGCGTGGCAAGGTGTTGTCAGCATCTTCCATCTCTGGACTGTTTTTTCCTCTTGTCTTCGTGGTTGGAGCACACCTGTCAATTCCTCTCTGTTGCAGGAATCTACCTGGTCTTGGGGTTGTTCAGGGGTATTTATTGACCTCTCCTACCCCTCCCTGGTTGAATGTTGATTCTAGGGGCAGGTTCTGGTTATGAATTGCTTGAAACAAACCACCCTAACAATTAGTGTCATAAAATAACACTTTATTATGCTCGTGAGTTCTGTGGGCAGAAATTTGGACAGGACAAATTTGGAGATGGTTTGTCTGAGCTTTACAATGCCTGGAGACTTAACTAAGAAGACTCAAACGACTGGGAGTAACTCAAACGAGGGGACCAGAATCACTGGGAGGCTTCTTTCATCATATCTGGCACTTGATCTGGGATGAGTCAAAGTTTGGCATTAGCTGAGGCTAACAACTCTGTTTACTTTGTCTCTCTGTATGGCTTCAGCTTCCACTTGTCCTGGGAGTCTAAAGGTACTTGGATGTTTTAACATTGTGGTTCATGGGTCAAGAATGAACAAAAGGTAGAATCTGCATGGCTAATGCCAACCTAGCCTCAGAGATCATGTGGCATCACTTCCACTTCACCAAAGCCAAATCACCATAGCCAGTGCAGATAAAAGGGAAGGAGGGTTAGGCCCCGATTCCTAATGGGAGGAGTGCCAAAGAACTTGTGGCCATCTTCTCTATACATAATGGAGGAATATGCAAATTTGTCCAGGACGCCGTCACATCATGACTGTTCACAGGGTGGGTGGGGCCACGGGGTGGCACTCCAGGTATAAGCATGATTTTGTCCCACCCAGGCAGACTCCCCCACACCCACAGCTGAATTCCAATGCCTACCTGGGGTTTACTAAACTTTACTGGAGAGGCTCCCCACACCCTCACCCCCTGCCCCAGGCCCGGTGCCCATAGCAGGGCACCCCAGCAGCGTCCTAACAGGTGGGTGACCAGGGAGAGCTGAATGGGGTGGGGGCTCCAGGGAGCCACAGAGGGGCGGGGCCACCAAAGCCAAGCTCTAGGGGATCTGAGGAGAGTGCCTGAAGGAAGAGGAAGCTTCAGCAAAGCAGCCGGTTCCAGGGTCCACAGGCACGTGGACAGGACTCTGCTTGAGGGGCGGCTCCTGGATGGGCGCAGTGGCAAGGGACACAGAGCAGCGACAAGGTGGTGTACACCAGAGGGGTCTTGGGCCAGGGAAGGGGGCTGGCAGGTGGGGATCTGCCTCGCCTGCAGAGAGTGAGGTTCTGCAGTGGCCCCAAAATGCGGGCCAGCCCGGCAGGAAACAAGAGGCAATGACAAAAAAAAAAGGGACATGAAAGGATTTAATCCCTTGCAGAAGGAATTAAGGCACTGGGAAGGCACTTGAGCATCCTATATTGGCCCCTCTTGCCCTTTGTGCCAAGAGGGACCCTCTTCTCACAATCCAATTGCCCTCAGCTGTTACCTGAGCTTTCTGTTCATGCTGAGCTTGAAACCTCGTGGGGGCTGGTACCAGGGATCTGTCTCACATCCAATTGTGTGAGCTGGGCCCTCACTGGAGAAGAAACCCGAGTTCCCTGAGATATGTGATCAGCACCGGGACCCTGCCAGCAGGCCAGGGGTTCCCAAGGCAGGTGCTGGGTGTGGAGGCCACGGGGTCATAGGCTACCAAGGAGACAGAACTGAACCTCACAGCACCCTGCTTGGCCCCGGAGGATGGCTGGTTAGCCAGAGACGGGTAAGATTCCTCAAGGAAGGAACAACCTAAGACAGGCACAGTCGCAGAGGGGCCATCAGGAGAGAACTTGGGGGGGGCAACAGAAGTGGGGCACAGACCCTCACCCCCCCAACATTGCAGGGGCTTGAACCCTCACCCCCTTCTAAAGGAGGTCTCCTACCCCCATGGCTGCTTCGCGCTTCCCACACCCAGCTCAGATCGGGACCCAGGCAACAGAAAGAGACCCGGCCCAGCTCACATCGAGATACAGGTGACAGACAGAGACTTGGCCCAGCTCAGATCGGGACCCAGGTAACAGACAAGAGACTTGGCCGACAGCAGTTGCCCTATATCTAAATGCAGCTGAGCATTTGGAATGCTCAGGGCCCACTCAAGAATGCAAATAATCCTTCCCACTAATATTTACAGGGTAAACTAAGATTGTTGGTAGAGTATTAAATTTGACAGTAAAATAGTAATCGAGTTTTCAGATTAATTTAAATAGGCTAATTGAAATAAGTGAATATTCAAGTACTGGACAAAAAGCTATTCTTAAAGTAATAACTAAAATTTCTATTGGTAGTTCATCTCATGGTAAAATTCCTGAATATGCAATGAACCTAAAGCAGTCATATGTGTGGGGGAAAAAAATTTTTTTTTTTTAATTTAAAGTTATCAAGACTGCATTATAAAATTTACAAAAACCTCCATTAAAAAAAAAAGGGGGGGGATAGTAGGGCAATATCATGTAAGGAAAAATATCCTATAAGTAAATTACATCTAGAAAATTTTTACTTTACCAAATTAAGGTTCATTTGCAATGCTAACAGCAAGACGGCCATTAAAAACACACATGGTGTCTAAATAAGACAAAGGAAAATCGTTTGAACAAAAATAAAAAGGATCCCAAATCAATTATATAGAAAAGACTCCTTTATTAACTTGTGGTCGAGAATATATTTGTATATTTTCAGAAAACAACCCCAAGACCAGATGGATTCCTGCAACAGAGAGGAATTGACAGGAGTGCTCCAACCACGAAGACAAGAGGAAAAAACAGTCCAGAGATGGAAGACGCTGACAACGCCTTGCCATGGGAGCAGTCAGCAGCTGTGCACCGCTGCAGGTTACCTAGGACCAAACCAGAGAGGGTCGGACCTGCATTGCCACCATGTGCCCACCATCCAGATATCACTGCTGACATGTACACATAAGGAACTGTTGGACATTGAAATTGGGACTCAAACATTTTTTTGTTTTGTCTTGTTTTGTTATTATATGTTTATTTCCAGTCTGCAAAGGCAAAACTTTTTAAAGGAAAGAAATGGTGGGAAAAAGATACAGAGGCAAAGAAGCATTGAACAGACTGTCAAACTACATTGGGAAGACAGGGGTGGTTGGGCGAGGAGGGCTGTAAGAGACCAACCGAAGGACTTGTACGCATGCATATAAGCACAACCAATGGATATAAGACACTGGGGTGGGGGGGGGGAGGGTGGGCAGGTGAAGGCATGTCCTGGGGGGTAGGGGAGGTCGGGGGGAGATCAAAGGGGGGAAAAAAAAAAGGAGACATATGTACTACTATTTGTAATACTTAAAACAATAAAAATAAAATTAAATTAAAAAAAAAAAAAAGAGGCAATGACAGACGGTGTGGGAGGATACCAGGTTAGAGGGGCGTGGACCTGTAGCCCTGAGGCGGGGGTCGGGGGGCAACGCCACCTTAGTGGAGGGGCGCCTCACTGCCAGGTACCCCATCGCGGCAGTTCGGTGAAGCTCCTGGTACTAACCAGGCCTCGCAGCGGCCTGTGCACTTGCAAGGCTGTGACTCCTGCTCCCGTCTTTGCCCAAAAGCAAGCCTGCGCCTGCCCCATCCCCAGTTCCCGCCCCACCCCATGGCAGCACGGTGAGTGCGCAGCCTATCACCTGCTTCCCAGAAGGGGACGGGGGAGCATCCATGATGAAGAGGTGCTTGAGAACGCGGCTCAGAAGCCTGACAGGGAGGTTTGTTCTGTTTGCCACAGGGCTGTCCCTTAGGAAAGGTGGAGAGCGTAGTTATTAGTACTCCCTGCACGCTGAGTCCAGTTCCACAGCCAACTGGAATTGGCCTCAGTTTCCTGGTCTGTAAAATGGGTTAAACATGTCTCAGGGCCTTCACTGAGCTTTGAGGGCCAATTGAAATACTATATGAAGAAAATGAGGGAAGAAGTGAGAAAGAAAAGGAAGGGCGAGCAACATAAAAGAAAGATTGGAAAGAACCTGTAAACCTATTGTCACTTAAGTAGGGAATATAGTCAATGGTGTTTTAATGACGGTGTGATGCCAGGTGGGTACTGGAAATACTGGGGAACACTTTGTAAAGTATATGATTGTCTGTCTAACCACTATTCTGTAGCTAATATAAAACCTGAAATAATACAAAATAATATTGAATGTAAAGAAATGAAAATAGGAGTGAAATTTTTATAAATTTCAAAGTTTAAATAAAGGCTGTAAAGGAAGGAAGGGGGAGAATAAAAATAGTGTTTTTCATTTTACCACTTTATTGTCTTTTCAGTACATGAGAAAGACAGTTGTCTTTATATGGTGCTTTTATACTTTTCTAAGTCATTATTTCATTTGATGTTCAGGGCAACTTAAAGACAAGATAATTATTCCCTCCACTATTCAAAGAAAGGAAATCTTGGTGTCTGGCCCCAATGATTCAATTGTCAAGCTCTTATTGTAAAGCAGGGTTAGTGAAATTTTCTGTGAAGGGTCATATCTGTACTAATAAAAGCCTTGGGGGTGGGTGATCAGGCTGGCAGGGGAGGGCAGTTGGGGATGATCGGACCAGCAGGGGAGCAGTTAGGTGTCAATCAGGCCAGCAGGGGAGCAATTAAGGGGGGATCAGACTAGCAGGCAGAAGCAGTTAGGGGCAATCAGGCAGGCAGGCAGGTGAGCAGTTGGGGGCAGCAGTCTTGGATTGTGAGAGGGATGTCCGACTGCGGGATCAGGCCTAAACTGGCAGTCGGACATTCCCTGAAGGGTCCGAGATTGGAGAGGGTGCAGGCTCGGCTGAGGGACACCCCCCTATGTGCACAAATTTCGTGCACCAGGCCACTAGTTAGAATTATAAGAGGTGTCATCTCTCTGGAATTTTTGTCATACCTGTTTTTATAGGCTGGTTTGTTCACACAGCCAGAGAAAAATCTCAGGCATGGAGGTGTCAGTGGTTGAGGCAAACCACTGTTGGCATGTACAGAAATTGATCCAAAAAGCTTCATATGTCCTCTGGGGTAGGAACAATTGGCATGAGCAGGATCCCAACAACATTCTAATCCATCCTTTGTGTCACTCAGAGATACCTGTGCCCTACTTTAAGTTCGCTGTATCCTATCTCTGAATCTTCCAAGTACTGGCCTTTCACAACCTCCAAAAAAAATAATATCCTAAAACAGGAGTTCAGTGAATCAGGGTCAAGTCACTCTTATTGAGTCAATCCTAAGAATGAAATTAATAACTCCCCTTCCCTTATCCTTATCCAGAATTTCTACTCTTATAGGCTGCTTGCCTAGTGGAATGGAACTAATCTTCATTCTTGCAAAGCCTCAACCTATGGCTACCACCTTGTCATTGTTGGGCCCCTTTATTGCAGTTTCTCACTTACTATTATCATCAGGAATAGAAGGACTTAGAGGTACACCAGACACTCCACAGAGTTGCAGACCTACTTTTCTCTGCTCCTAATATGAAGCAGCAATCCTTGCTTCTAATTTAACTTGCTTCTAGTTTACTGGCTAAATTATTTAATATAGTAACTCCTTTTTTGTTTCTTCCTGTTGGTCCCCTGACCAGAGGAACCCACAGTGATCAGATGGCAGTCATTGTTTAGGGTTCAATTGAATACTACCTCTCACCCTGGTAGAAATGTTACACCTTTGGGAACCAGGACCTGTAGTCTAACAGAGCCCAAAATTGTGGTCATAGAAATGATAAATTTGCCAATGGGGTCACTTGGAATGATGGCAAGGGAGAGTAATCCTATTTCTAGCCCATGGTTTCTGGGACCATATAATTTCAGTATTTGGGAGACAGGAAATAGAAGGACTAATGGTTTATCATAGATACTGCAATTTGAAGGACCCCTTTCTAAATTTACAAAGTGTCATCTCCAAACTAGTATTCTAAACTTTATTAGGCCTATGGCTTCCAGGTGATATGATATGTGACAGCTATGCCTATCCATCATCATAGAGAGAGAATGGATCCCATGATAGTGTTCTTATTATTCTATCTCCTTTGATAAAATAGTGGGTCCATTTTTTATGAAACAACCTTGTATAGCACTTTATACTAATAAACTAGATCCTTCAGACAGTTGGGCTGGCAGAGGCACAGTGAGCAGGGACAGAGACTCTTTCCCAGAATGCGTATGATTCCAATCAGGATGAATTGCTGTACCTTCCAGAGTGGAAAGGGTCAGATGTAATTTCCATGAACGTTCATCCTCTGTTACATTACAATCTATTGGCTGACTGTGCAATTGAAATTAATCTTTTGGCCATGCATGATCTTGAAGCATTGTGCATTGGCCATTTAGAAAATATTAACATGCATAGTTAAACAGACTTTCTAAATGTTGATTCATTTCATTATACAATGGTAAAAACATCACCTTCTTTAATAAAATTACAAATCTTATCAAAAAGTCTAGGTTTGGGGAAGTGGTGAAGTGCAAGGTATAACATACAAATTTCCCACAATTCTAACTTTTGCTTGAAACTGCAATTTTCATCATTGGCAACACATACTGTCAGTTGTTTTCCTTGAAATGGCAGGCTTACTTTGTTAATTTTTGTGAAAATGACTACGAAATAAACAAGTCTGAATAAGCATGTTTTGGATGTCAGTTATTATTCCAAAGGAAAAGGCAATTTTGTTAAAGAGGCTTGTTCAGCTTTCAATTGAAATAATTGCAGAGGTGCTTTTCCTTGATAGAACAATCATGCTTTGGTATGCAGCTAAAGCTTTGTGTGCACTTCCTATTTTGTCAGATAGAATATTAAAAAGATATGCACTCAAGTATCAAGATTTTTTAAATTACTAATAATTCTGACTGCTTCTTCAAGAGCATCTCTAGGAAAACTGACTTTAAAAATTGGCAGTGGAGAATAGTACTGCCTTAATTTTTTGCTAAGGCATCAGCAATTTGATACACCATTCCTTTAACACTATCAGTGGAAAGTCCAACAAAAGAGAATAAGCAAAAATATTATTATTATTATTAAAATAATTGGGTCTTGTTGACTCCCTGAAAGGGTCTCTAGGATCCCTCAGGTTTGTAGAACACACACTGAGAGCTGTGGAAGCATCATTTCCAAGCTACATGGTACCATTCCAGCCATGTATCAGGACTGGCTCCAAGTGTCTAAATATAATCAATGAGGCGATACATTGACCTTATTGTATCATATTGATTTTTATGTAATTGTTTTGTATGGAAGAGAACCAAGTGAATCATCACCTTTTCACAGTTTTTAAGCAAAGAAAGTCTGATCTACTCTCACAAGGAGGTGGGGGATTCTTTTGCTGACCCATAGGGTTCAGAGCAATCTAGGAGCTCAGAGTTTCACATATTTCCACCCCGGATTTTCATGGTCCCATTCTTCTTTATCAAATTATTATTATTATTATTTTAGCATAGGAGACTTGCTATTGCTATTAATTCATCGGTTTCTGAACTCCTGCCATCTGTGCAATCAAATATTAATTCTAATTTTCAGTACATTCTGCCCTCTGGCTGTAGGAGATAAGGGTCTCTTTAAATATCTAATAGAGGCCTTCTGCCTGTCATGACACTCCCTAAGTTAATATTTGAGTGACATAAACCTGTCTCTCTTTTTTCATGCTTCCATGATAGTTAACAAAACCCAGCTAACTTGACTATCTTAATTACCATTATTCTTATATGATTCAGTGTTGGAACTATGGGAGAGCCATGTTTCCTTTTCCAGCCATGCTTCCTCCCAGTACATCACAGGGAGAGCCTAAGTAAATGTGGTGCTGCAAGGTTCCAGTGCCCATCGCCACCCTGCTAATTACCAGCGATGGAGACTTTGTCACCCGACGAGCAAGTGATCTAGTTGGAGAATTTCATCCTGAGGATTGGTTTTCTAGGACAGTTTGGTTTATAGCCAAAACCAAACCTGAACCAACAATTTGGGAAAAAATATTTATTTGGGAGGTGATCTTAGGAAGCAAGTCAGTGAGTAGGGAAATGCAACAGGGAAGGGAAAAAATAATAAATTGTATATTAATAAGTGGTTATTACTGTGGCAAGTAGGGCTCAAGTCTACTGTAAATTCCCCGAAAGACTGTATTAAACATACTTAACAATTGTTCCATTTAGGGGTGAGGCAGCAACTTTCCTACTCATTCTTTTCCTCACTGAAGACCATTACTGAGGCATTGACCCTGTCTGTTTCAGCCAAGATTATATATGGCTAAGCCTGGTCCAGCAGCCAGAGCAACAAAGCTTCGAGGAAGCTGACCAAACAAAGCCCATCCCGACAGGCAGGTATTGAGGCAGAAGTCAATGTAGGCCTCTTCTTCACTAAAGCTCTGAGCTGGATTAAGGAAAAAGGGTGACTCTGATATCTGTTACAGATCCTAACCTCACATACACACAAAAATGAAATTCAGGATGATTACAGGCTTAAGTGTGAAAAGAAAAGTTATAAAACTTTCAGAAGACAACCTTATCCTTGTTAGACCCTGTAGCAGGGAGAGATTTCTTTAGAAAGATACAAAAAGCACAAACCATAAAGGAAAATACTCAATAATTTCTCTTCACTCAAAGACAATATAAAGACAATGAATAAAAATGTTACAATCTTAGAGAAGATATTTACAACACATATAAATAGCAAAGAATTATAGTATATTGAAATAAAGAAAGAAAGGAAGGAAGGAAGGAAGGAAGGAAGGAAGGAAGGAAGGAAGGAAGAAAGAAAGAAAGAAAGAAAGAAAGAAAGAAAGAAAGAAAGAAAGAAAGAAAGAAAGAAAGAAAGGAGAAAAGAAAGAAAACCCAATAGAAAAATGGTGGTGGGGTAGAGAATCAATGAGCAGGAACTTTACAGATAAAACAAAACCAATGGATATAAGACACTGGGGTGGGGGGGGAGGGTGGGCAGGTGAAGGCATGTCCTGGGGGGTAGGGGTGGTCGGGGGGAGATCAAAGGGGAAAAAAAAAAAAGGAGACATATGTACTACTATTTGTAATACTTAAAACAATAAAAATAAAATAAAATTAAAAAAAAAAAAAAAAACAAAATCTTTGAAAATATTCAGTCTCATTATTAACCAGGGAAAAGAAAATTACCACCAAATTAGCAGAAATTAAAAGTTTCAGAATATATCAGGTATTAGCAAGGTAGAACTCTCATTCACATTTGAAGGGAATGTAAATTTTGTAATTTCTGTGAAATTCAGATTGCTATTTCATAGCAGAGTTAAATGTGCATATTTCCTATGATCTATCAATATCACCTATAGGAATATACCTGAGGAAACTTTTATACATTAAGAAGTGCATGGATATAGCCTTTAAAAAACATTACAGAACTGGAACCAAACCAATGATTGTCAAGAGGACTTTGAGCCTTGGTTCTTGGTTCTGTTTCCTACTAGTTGGGTGATTTTGGACAGGTACTTAAGTTCACTAAACCTCAATTCCCTCATCAGTAAAATGAGAATAACAGTATCTTCTAACCCATAGGCTTGTTATTGAAATTAACTAACACATGTAATATCCTTAAAATGTGCTTTCTTGTTACTTGCTCAATTACTGTTAATAAAATAAATAATTCTTATTTTCATTACAGAGTATCAGAAATGACTATTTTAAAAAGTAGATTATTGCACCTTTTAGTTCCTAAGGGCTTGTTAAATAGCATTTTAGTTTTAGTTCTTTCTAGTCATCAAGCCCTAATAATAGGACCTACCCCAAGGTGTTGAGAGAAGTGAATGAGGTGAGATAGATAGAAAGGCTTCTTTGCCTGGGGAAGGTGGCACATGGGTGGCCACTGTCATTGCTTCTTCTAGTTTATAAGGCTATTCTCTTTGGTTTGAAACTCAATGAAATTTGAGGGTTAGCCTAATATGTTTCTTATTCTTTTTATTGGCTTTTCTCCTCCCACATTTAATTTTAAATATTTTTTCTTTAAAGCACCAACCTTCTAAACCAGTGGTTGGTGCTTTAAGGAAAGGAAAAAATAATAAATTATATATTAATAAGTGGTTGTTACTGTGGCAAGTAGGGCTCAAGTCTACTTGCCACAGTAATAACCACTTATTAATTGGTTATTGTAACTCATTAGTCAACAGAGCCAAATATCAACAGTACAATGATTGAAATTTCTTTTGAGAGCCAATTTTTTTAAACCTAAACTTCTTCTAACACCACTTCTTCAAATTAGACTCACCCAGGCTGTGGTATTTTGTGAAAGAGCCATACTCAAGGGGCCAAAGAGCCGCATATGGCTCATAAGCCGCGGTTTGCCAACCACTATTCTAAACACATTAATTTTATTTGCCTTTTAGACTTCTTTTCTAATATTTTTCCCCTTTTGATTGATCTGGATCTGGTTTAGATTTCCTAAAGTTCATTTTTAAAAAATCTTGTTGAATTTCTTTTTTTAATGATCTTGAATATTATAATATTTGGGCAATTTTTCATCAAGTTTCTATTTGAACAGGATCTTTCTTCAAATACTGCTGTTTTGACTCATCAATATGGTTTGCAGATCTAGAGTGGCCTGTTCTGTGATTCACAGGTCAGAAACTGGGGCGTGGTGTTGAAAAATTGGTGCAAAATAATATAACATAAAATAAAAGAATAAAAGAATAAAATTCCTTAAGTTATTATGAGAAAAGTACTTGCAATATTCAGAACTCAATTTAATGAAAAATACTTGATCATCAAACTATTGATCAACAATATCAGCTGAAATCTACCTAGATGTTAATACAAGGTAGCAGAAACTTTCACTGTGGTTATGTGCACAGCAATAAAATGCTTTAACATTCAATTTCATTAGCCTTGTTACTCTACATCAGTGGTTCTCAACCTTTCTAATGCCATGACCCTTCAATACAGTTCCTCATGTTGTGGTGACCCCCAACCATAAAATTATTTTCGCTGCTACTTCATAACTGTAATTTTGCTATTGTTAATGAATTGTAATGTAAATATCTGTGTTTTCCGATGGTCTTAGGCTCTACAGCAGCGGTTCTCAACCTGTGGGTCACAACCAACAGGTTGAGAACCGCTAGCAGGGTGGCCTAAGACCATCGGAAAACACAGATATTTACATTATGATTCATAACAGTAGCAAAATTACAGTTATGAAGTAGAAACAAAAATAATTTTATGGTTGGGGTCACCACAACATGAGGAACTGTATTAAAGGGTCGTGGCATTGGAAAGGTTGAGAACCACTGCTCTACATGAAGTTGAGGCACTTTCTATACTTGCCACTCGAAGTGAGGGCCCCGGGCCAGCAGCATCAACATTATCTAGAAGTTTAATAGATTTACAAAGTATCAAATACCATTCTAAAATTGCTGAATTAGAATCTCCAATTAAACAGATCACCAGTCTAGCTCAGAGCTAGGGTTAGTTTTGTTTGTATAAGGCACCTTCCTCCTCTTTAAACATAAGTGAATAAATTGCAGGTTCCCTAAACCATAATAAAAGTGGGGCAAAGAAGTATTTTGGATGATATCTCTATTAAGTGAAATGTTCAATACAAACAATTACATTGAATAGTGTATGTGTTCAAATCTCTTTCTCAGCAATTTAATTCTTTGTGGCATTTCATTCCACATGTATTAGCCATGTGTGCAATTATGATTTATTTACACCTACCTCACTTGAATATTTGGTAAAACATTACTTTTACTATACTTTTGAACCAATAGAGGAAAACATATTTTCATTTACTCACTCATTGAACAAGCATTAATGAGCACCTGTACTGGAGGCTGGGGACACAATGCTCAATAATACATGGAACCTTTTCTCAAGGTTCCATCTAATGGGAAATCCTATATAATAAAAGTCTAATATGCAAATTGTATTGACAATTTGTATTGAACATTTCACTTAATGGAGCTATCATCCAAAATACTTCTTTGCCCCACTTTTATTATGGTTTAGGGAACCTGCAATTTATTCACTTATGTTTAAAGACGAGGAGGGTGCCTTATACAAACAAATCTAACCCTAGCTCTGAGCTAACACTATTATGCATATTATGCATATGACCAGGGGGCAGGGCCATCCAACCACCCATGGCCCCTCCCCCTAGCTGGCCCCGCCCAGCCGTGCTGCTGCAGCAGGCAGCTGGGGAAAGGGAGGCCCCGACCAGCAGCTGGCAGCCTTTGGGGACCCTACCTGTGCATGAATTGCATGAACTGGGCCTCTAACACACATAAGCAGACACTTTTAATGCAGCGGGATAAATGTTTTGATAGAAAACCTACAGCGTCAAATGGAGGCACTAGTGAGGAGGAAGATGAGAAGGTGAGAAGAGGTAATGACCAAGTTTTCTTAAAGGACAAATATAAGAATTGGGAGAAGAGAGAGGAAAAGAACATTCCTTGGAGATGAGGTGGCATAGCAGAAAATTCAGGAAGAACATGTATGATTTCATCAGGGAATTTTAAGTAGTCAGGTGCTACTGAAATATCACATGCAAGACAAAGAGGAGAGGAGGATGAGGTTGGAGAGCCAGCCTGGGCATTTCGAGTCCACATGAGGAATTGTTAAAAACATATATGTTTTTATTGATTTTAGAGAGAGAGAGGAAAGGAGAAGGGGAGAAGGAGAAGGATGGAGGGAGAGGTAGAGGGAGGAAATGAAGGAGGGAGGATGGATGGGATGGAGGAAAGGGGGGGAGAGAGAGAGGGCGAGAGAGAGAGAGAGGGCGAGAGAGAGAGAGAGGGCGAGAGAGAGAGAGAGGGCGAGAGAGAGAGAGAGAGAGAGAGAGAGAGAGAGAGAGAGAGAGAGAGAGAACAGAGAGAAAAACTGATCAGTTGCCTCCCATACCCCACCCACCCAGGCCTAATTCACAATCTGGGTATGTGCCCTGAATGGAAATTGAAATGGAAACCTTTGGGTGCATGGGATAGCGCTTCAACCGGTTGAGCCACACCAGCCAGGGCTACATGAAGAATTTTGTAGGGCAGCATTGAAAGGTTTTTAAATAGGAAATCATCCAGTCAGATTATCATTATTGGTGGGACACCCTAGATACAGAGTGGGGGAAAGAAGAAGGATGTGGGAAGTAAACCCAAAGCAGAGAGACCAATTCAGAGGCTATTACATTCTTGGTAGCAAAAGTTAGAGCTGTTTGATGGTGAGATGTCAGCTTCACAACCAGGCAGAAGGGCAAAGGTACAAAGAACCCCCAGAGACTGAAGACTCCTACACACTTTCTCTACAACCTTCTTCATGTCATATTCCACTTTTCAGAACAATATTGCAATCACTGCTTTAAATGAACAAATTCTCAAGATACCATCCTCCTTCATCTATCCATTATACTGTAAAAAATAATGAAACAATTAAATCCTTTATTATAGAAGCATCTTGAACAGAGATCAAATGTAATTCATCCCACATGCTGTCAGCTAATTAAAGTATTTGTACCACAGATTCCTCAGCTTTTTACGCAACTTTGGAGGAGTACTGGGGTCTTATTCCAGGAGACAAACAAATCACTTTCCATTTATCCTTATTTAATTTGTGCCACTTCACCAGTAATTTAGTACGGTGCTGGGGTTTCAAGCTTCATGTTTATCCTAGAAGTTAAATGTGCATCTTTGGAAAACTGCCTTCCAGTAAAAAGGACATTACACATTAAAGAAACCTTTAAACTGGGGTGAACAGTTTCTCCTCCTCCCCCTACATCCTACTTTCTGTCTCAGCATTATTCCTCTTCTCACACTGCTATCCACTTTGCTCTCTGTTTTCAATCCAGTGGGAACTGAGATTCTGGAGGAAGACATGTATTTCTCCCCAGTTTTACAGCATGATAGAAGCTTAAGTGATAGGTAAATCGGGGCAATATAAGTCCTTAATATGCAGAACTAATTTCCCAGGTTCCTAGTGAGAAACTCACTAGGTTCTGTGGTCCATATTCACCTGAATAATAGCACATTCTCATCTAGAACTGGCAGGGTTCAGAACTCAGCTGGAGAGATTTTCCACTGAACTGCTCATTCTGCTTCTAGGCACCAAATATTTGAGTCTCATGCACGCAAATTTAGCATTGTTTACATTTAACAAAAATTTATTGGGTACCTACTGTATGCAGGATGCTACTAAGTAATTGGAGGAGAATACAAATTCTTTCAGTATTTTTTCTAGTCTGGTGCTGGACTCATGGGTCTCAGGGATGAAAGGGTCCTCAGCCAATTTATAAAACCCTCACCTATTCCCTTTGTCACCATTATCCCAAAACTTCTATTTCTGATTCCCCCTATTCCACTCTCATTTCTGATTTGTCTTACAGAAGATCATCTTTGACCTAACTTACATTAGTTCCTTGTTATTTTTTCCTGAATTGTAAGATCTTTCTTGACTTTAATATTTTTATTATTGGACTAGAGGCCTAATGCACGAAGATTCATGCAAGAATTGGCCTTCCTTCCCCTGGCTGCTGGCACGGCTTCCCTCTGGCACCCAGGACCCAGGCTGCTTCGCTCCAGCCACCACCAGGCTTCTGGGACTGGAGTGCTTTGCTGCGGCTGCCACTGCCATCCACTAGGGGCATGCTCCGAGCTGTGCTGTGGCCGCTCGGAGCACTCCCCCACCCCTGGTGTGTGTCCGCTGGGGCTGGGGGCGGCACGCAGTTCCCTCCCGTCCATTTGCACACACAGCTCCTCCTGAGCCAATTTGCATATTCTCTCTCTCTCTCTCTCTCTCTCTCTCTCTCTCTCTCTCTCTCTCTCTCTCTCTATATATATATATATATACTCTTTGGATTCCAATGAGTGTCTTTATTATAAGATCTCTAAAGTTTACCTTAAAAAGTAAATTTTCATTTGATTGACAGTGGAAAAAATATCCCCAAAGTACACAGTATAACATGTAGACTTTGGATAGCATATTTAAAGAATATTAAATGTTTAATCTCCAACATCTACAGGGAACTTATACAACTTAATAAAAGGAAGATAAATGATCCAATAAAAAAATGGGCAACGGACATAAATAGAATCTTTTTGAAAGAAGACAGAAGGAAGGCCAAGAGACATATGAAAACATGCTCAAAGTCACTAATCATCCGAGAGATGCAAATGAAAACAACAATGTGGTACCATCTCACACCTGTCAGAATGGCAATCATCAACAAATCAACAAACGACAAGTGCTGGCGAGGATGCAGAGAAAAAGGAACCCTTGTGCACTGCTGGTGGGAATGCAGATTGTTGCAGCCACTGTGGAGAACAGTATGGAGTTTCCTAAAAAAACTAAAAATGGAACTCCCATTTGACCCAGTAATCCCACTTCTAGGAATATATCCCAAGAAACTAGAAACACCAGTCAGAAAGGATATATGCACCCCTATGTTTATAGCAGCACAATTCACCATAGCTATGATTTGGAAACAGCCTAAATGTCCATCAGCAGATGAGTGGATTAGAAAACTATGGTCCATCTACACAATGGAATACTATGCTGCTATAAAAAAGAAGGAATTCTTACCATTTGCAGCAGCATGGATGGACCCGGAGAGCATTATGTTAAGTGAAATAAGCCAGGTAATGAAAGAAAAATACCACATGATCTCACTTTTTATGGATAATAAAGGACATTATAACCTGATGAACCAAAAGATAGATACAGAGGCAGTAAAGCACCAAACAGACTGTCAAATTACAGCGGGAAGGCTGGGGAGTGGTGGGGAGCAGGGAAGAGATCAACCAAAGGACTTTTATGCATGCATATAAGCACAACCAATGGACACAAGACACTGAGTGGGGGGTAGGATGAGGGCATGCGACAGGGGGTAAGGGAGGCAGGGGGAAGGAAGGTCAATGGGGGGAAAAACAGATATATGTACTACTATATGTAATACTTCAAACAATAAAAAAAATAAAGTTGGGCAATGCTATGCTTCTTCAACATGTTCTATGGGTTTCATTAAAACCTCCAACAAAATATGGTATGAAGAGGTGGTCTGCATTAGTTTCTGTCCAAGAATCTCAGCTCATCATGGTGGTACATCCAGATTAGATGGGAGAGTGGCGCTTGTTCATTAATTGACTGACTCTTGTGTGAGTTATCCTTATTCAGGACTAAGGCAGATCATCTCTCTGTTGTTGCCTTTAAATTGTCAGGAAGTATTGCAGAAGCAACACTCAGTGGCATAGTAGGGCATCTTAGAGTACACCAATAAGGGGTTTTCTTCTATTGCCAAAGCACATTAAGACCTGGTCATCCTCCTTCACACACACTGCATTCTTCCTCAGCAGTCCACATATGAATACCCAGGATCCATCTCTTATCTCCTGCTAAGGATCTTCATAACCCAACCCAATTAGAAGCCAGAGGGGCACAGGAAGAGCATGAGGATGTGATCTAAACAGGAAACTGCCTGGGACAGGGACCATTTTGGAGAAGAATGGAATGTGAATTGGAACAGTCAAATGGAATATATCTGAGATGCTCTTCATCTTCTTATTTATCTTTGAGTACACACATTAAAAAACATTAGCAAAAATTAAAGCCAAAGACCAAAAATTTTAAACTTGACACAAAAAATAACTTGTCCACCAATTAATTCAGCCACATACAAGGCACTTGGTAGGCACTGCAAGCAACACAGATATGTATAAGGAAAGGCCAGCAGCACAGATATGTATAAGGAAAGTTAGCTGTTTTCAGGAAGCTTGTAGTTAAATCCTGACATAAAATAGTGTTTTCTTCTTAGAAAGCAAAATGTAAAGAGTAGGTAAAACTTGGACAGTAGGGTCCACACTCAAATGAAAATTAGAGCTCCTAAAATCAGTAACTCATCTTTATTAGCCAAAAGGATGTGCCAATTTACAAATAGATGAAGTAAATGAAGAGATGCGCATTCTTGTTGGGGCGGATCTTGGACCATAACAGGTCCAGCAATGTTCTTGAGCCTGGCATGGTGACCTCTGGAGGGCTATGGTTCCTTTGAAGTAAATCCTGCTCTTCTTTAATCTCTTTCTTTATATTCTGCTTCACTTATCCTCTTTATAAATTAAAAAATAATTATTTTCCTGGGTTTTCAACATTTCTTTAGATCTGGGTATTAATTCTTTATGATACTACATGGAATGAAACTCAAGGATAAAATCAATCTATGGCCTTTGCTTGGAAGTCTCCCATGAAGTGAAAAGCCACCCCTGCTTTCCTTTAGGTTCAGACTGTTTATGTTCCCGAATACTAAGAAAAACAAAAAGTAACCACCTCTTCACAAAACAGGCACATGTTAAACAAGTAACTACCTCTTCACAAAATAACCACATGCCTACATCCAGCACATCTTCTTGTACACTATTGCAAAGAATGACTTTACATTCAATTTATTGCTCCCCAAGCATCTCATTTAAGGACAATGTTAATTTAATTACGATCCCTCCTTAATATTATTTTTTATCCAAGATCAATGAGTAACCTACTGGCACAGTTGCTCATATTTTAAATATAAGTCACTGGAGAAAGCACTGGAATTCTTATATAAGAGGGCCTTATAGACAATCATCTGGTAGAAAGAGGAGGGTAAAGTAGGGGCAGGTCAGTGTTAGGGGTATTACTTGGCACTGTTTTTAGCTAGTTATTCAAATATTATTGAAAATAGATTAATGGTCCATATCAAAGAATAATGGCCTGATGGAGACAAAAGTGGGATGGGAAATGCCTGTCCAAACCCAGTTCAGATGTGACCATTACCGGCCATAGAGCTATATGGAGAAGGGGGAATAAAAACATGAGCCATCTTTACCAAATGATAATCAATGAGTTTTCTTGGACTGATCAGATAACTGAGGTCTCAGGACAAACTGCCACCCTGAAATCGGGAGAGAAACAGATGAATACAGTGAATCATAGCTAAGAACAGCCTGATTAGAACAGAAACTGCTGGATCCATAAACTGGTAGAAACACTTAAATGGTAACTTTGATGAATTGCTTGAGGCTAAGTATGGTCTAGCATGAGTGTAAGAAACTTTTAGGGGCAGAAGTTCTAGTGGGTGCCACACTTTTGTGGATTTTACTTGAAGATACTCAATTACAGATGATGAAGAACCATGAAAAACCGTTCATATTTTAAGAAAAAAGTAAAACTTAAAATATGACCAGAACATTCTCTATTACAAATTCATGCTCACTAAGGGAAAAGACTATCAGAACCTTGTCTGAAGTGAGGGAATAGATATTATTCTACTTCAGCCTTCTATAAGCCTTTCTATCTCACTTAAGAAGGAAAAATGCTAGGAAAACACTTGTGAAGGTTAAACCCCATCTCTTTGACAAATGCTGAACTTCAAAATATAAGGTAAGTCCTGGGGGTTAAAAAAAATGCTGCTGAGCAAATGGATATGCATATGCAAAAAATGAAGCTGCTAGCCCTAGCCGGTTTGGCTTAGTAGATAGAACATGGGCTTGTGGACTAAAGGGTCTCAGGTTCGATTCCAGTCAAGGGCACATGCCTCAGTTGCAGGCTTGATCCCTGACCCTGGTCGGGGCTTATCTGGGAGGCAACCAATTGATGTGTCTCTCTCAGATCAATGTTTTTCTCTGCCTCTCCCCCTCCTTTCCATTCTCTCTAAAAATCAGTGGGAAATATTCTCAGGCCCAGCCAGCATGGTTCAGTGGTTGGGCATCAACCTGAGAACTAGAAGATCATGGTTTGAAGCCTGGTCAGGGCACATGCCTGGGTTGTGGTCTTGATCCCCCAGTGTGGGGCATGCTGGAGGGAGCTGATCAATGATTGTCTCTCATTATTGATGTTTCTATCTCTCTCTCCCTCTCCTTTCCTCTCTGAAATCAATAAAAATATATTTTAAGAAGATATCCTCAGGTGAGAATTAAACAAACAAGCTAGAGACCTATGCCTTTCATAAAGTAACTCAACTTGATCATAGAACTAAATGTAAAATGGAATACCACAAAACTTCTAGAATGACACCTAAAGCATAATCCATGCAAGGAAAAAAACACTATAAATTAGACATTATCAAAATTTAAAAAGTTTTGTTCTTCAAAAATCACTGCTGAGAGTATCAAAAGTCAAGACACAGACTGAAAGACAATATTTGTAAACCATATATATGAAAAAGGACTTGTACCAAAGTATATAAAGAATTCTTAAAATACAATAGGAAAACAAAATATTTAAAAATGGACAAAATATCTGAACACTTTGGCAAAAATATATGCAAATAAAAAATAAGCACATAAAAATACATTCAACATAATTTGTCATTAGGGAATTGCAAAATTAACAACAATGAGACACCATTACACATTTATTAGAATGACTAAAATCCTAAAAAAATATAATAAAACAAAATAGACATTACCAAATGCTGGTGACAATTCAGAGCAATGGGAACTCTCAGCTATTGATAGTGTGGATGCAAAATGTTACAGCTACTTTGAAGGACTGTTTGACAGTTGTTCTTTTTTTTATAAAACTAAACATATTCTTCTGAAGTGTGTAACCCAACAATAACACTGCTAGGTATTTATCCATTTGATCTAAATACTTATGCTCATGCAAAACCCTACATGCAAATACCTATAGAAGCTTTATTAATGTTAGGTTAAAAACTGGAAGCAATTAAGATGCCTTTGAATGGGTGAATGTATATACAAACTGGTATGTTCACATAATGGATTATTTAGTTATTTTTTAAAATGAGCTATCAAATCATAGATGCAGAAAAACCTTAAATGTATATTGCTAAGTGAAAGAACCCAATCTAAAAGGCTATGTAATGTGTGATTCCTATTATATAACACTAGAGGCCTGGTGCACAAAATTCATGCACAGGTAGGGTCCCTAGACCTGGCTGGCGATCAGGGCTGATGGGGGCCTTCTGGCTGCTGACTGGGGACTTCCTTTCTGCTGCCAGCTGGGGCCTCCCTTCATTCTGTGTTGCCCCCTGGTGGTCAGTGCTTGTCATAGTGAGCGATCTGTTTCCCTGTTGAACTCCTGCAGAAACAATATGCATATTAGGCTTTTATATATATAGATTCTGAAAAAACCTATTTATAAAATGATCAGTGGCTAGTAGAGGTTGGGGTAAGAGAGATGAATGAACAGGTGAGATACAGGGGACTTTTAAGGCAGTTAAATTATTCCATTTAGTATTGTAATGGCAGTTACAATGCATTATGACCTTTCCAAAATCCATAGAACTTCACAGGACAAAAGTAAAACCTAATGTATGTAGTTAAAAAAACTATTTAGGAGGTTGAAGGATCTGAGGGAGGATTTCTAACTGAGAAGAGAATCTAACTATATTACAAATGTATGAAACAACCTAACTCAGTGGTCGGCAAACCACAGCTCGCAAGCCACATGCAGCTCTTTGGCCCTTTGAGTGTGGCTCTCCCACAAAATACCATGGCCTGGGCGAGTCTATTTTGAAGAAGTGGCATTAGAAGAAGTTTAAGTTTAAAAAATTTGGTTCTCAAAAGAAATTTCAATTGTTGTACTGTTGATATTTGGCTCTGTTGACTGATGATTTTGCCGACCACTGAACTAACTGAAGGAATCAGAGGGAAAGGTGCTGACCTATGTAACTTTGAAATGAGTGGAATCTATAAGATTAAAAGCAAAAGGAACCGCAAACAAGCAACTGGGCTGTAGTTTATAAAGTTGTCTCCTGTAGTGTATAAATTAACAATTTTGATACTGCTATACATATATACTGGAGCTGGGCAATTAAGTAAATGAATAGTGGAAGATAGAAATCATATTTCTCACTGTTGGAGAGAGAATTTACAAGTAAAATAGAGGAGGGGGCTAGAATGATCCATAGAGTAATGAATTCGAGTTAGAGACATCTGTATAAGCTCATGTCTAGTTTAACATTGATAGAGGTAGTTAAACATAGTTTTATGTAGAGAATTTACACAATATACCTATAGGTGTAACAGTTTAATATATGCACTAATATTCCCTTTCTCTGTCAACTGAGGGAGAATAGAATAAATGATTCTATCACTTCTATTGAGAATAGAAGCAAAAGCACACCTAGCTCTCGGATCTTGGTTTCCAATATCAGTTTTGAACAATAAGAGTGAGGGCTCCTTTGGAGAAATAGCTTATTTTAGGACTTGGGTGGAAATATGGAAGGTGAGTGGGAGTATGTTGTAATGCTAGAAAATGCTCAAACCCCCAAACACAGTGATGGGGGTAGGTCAAAATAGACAAGAGCCAACTGAAAGTGTTCCCAGTGGCCAAAGCCATGACAACCCAAGCAAGAAAATAAAGCAGTATTGTATTATAACCCAAAGGATAAAATAATATCCATAAGTCAATATTTATAAAAGTGATGATTGAATAAATAAGTGGAGAAGAAAACACAAATCTGGAGTGATGATTGAATAAATAAGTGGAGAAGAAAACACAAATACTTCTGTGAAGAAGTATTCCAAATAATTTATGTAAACACTCTTTCTTCAAGGGGGTGTAGCATAACTCCCCACTCCTTAAATGTGGCCTGTGCATAGCAATTTCTTTCCAAAGAGTACAGCAAGAAATAAAAAAAAGGCAATAACTTTCTAGTAGAGAAACCTAACAAATTCTGCCTGAGCCAGATGATCAAGGTTGACAACAATAATATGCTGCTATGATGTATTCTTGATCCTCATGTGATGAAAAATGGACTTTACCATTGTGATCTTCTTTTAAATAACCCATAAATCCAGTCTCATGATGAGAAAATTATATTAGTGTAATTTTCTAGACACTGTACAAAACACCTGTTATCAAGGTCATCGATACAAGGAAAATACCAGAAACTGTCACAACCACCAGAAACCTAAAGATACTTGACAACTACATGTACTATGATGTCTCAGATGGGCTCCTGCTTCAGAAATAGGACATCAGATAAAACTTAATAAAATCTAAACAAACTATAAATAGAGTTGATAATAGTGTACCTACATTAGTTTATTAATTATAATGAATGAATCACATCAATGTAAATCAGGAGAAACTGATATGAGGCATATGGGGATTCTGAATTATCTTTCCAATTTTCCTGTAATTCTAACACTGTTGTAAAAATAAAGTCTATTAAAAATTTTCATGGTAATTTACCATATTACTGGACTAAAAAAGAAAAGCATACACTTATCTAAAAAAGATATAGAAAAACAGTTTGATAAAATCCAATACTCTCCCTTATAAAACCTCTTAGAAAAGTAGAAATATAAGAGATTTTCCTCAACCTAACAAAGAGCATCAAGGAAAATCCTCCTCCTAAAATAATATTTAACAGTAAAAAATAAAATATTTTTTTTCTCTAAGATCAGAAATAAGGCCATAATGACTATTCCTACCATTTCTGTTCAACACTGTTCTCAAGGTTCTAGATAGTTCATTAAGTCAAGAAAATAAATAAAAGACATCTAGATTGGCACAAAACCTGTAGATTTATCTTCATTTATAGGCTACTTGATCATCCAAATAAAAAATCCTAGAGAATCTATAAATATGCTACTATAACTAATACATAAGTTTAGCATATTTGTAGGATACAAAATTAATATACATAAATTAATATGTTTCTATATACTAGTGATAAACAACTGGAAATTGAAATAAAAAATACAATACTGTTTGTAATAACATATAAGGAATTAAATATTTATGGATAAATTTGGCAAATGATGTGTATACTGCAAACTACCAAACATTGTTGAGAGGAATTAATGAAAAAGTAAATAAAAGAGATATTTCTCTAAATTGGTCTACCTATTCAATGTAACTGCAAACAAAATCCACCTGGATGTTTTGTAGAAATTGATAAGCAGTTTTCTAAAACTTATGTAAAAATGAAATAGGCTTAGAATTGCCAATATAACTTTGAAAGAGATGACCGAACTTGGGGGACTTATACTACCTGACTTCAAGACTTATTTTAAAACTACAGTGGTCAAGGCAATATGGTGTTAATGTAAAGACAGGTGTTAATGTAAATCATTGGAATAGAACAGAATGTTCAGATAAAGATATACACATAAGTTCATTTTTTAAAAATTTGCCAAATTTGTAAATCTTTTATAACAAACTGTTATATAACCTTTTATAATAAAGTATAATTTAACAAGTGGATATGCATATGCAAAAAAGTCCTTAATCAAATATAATACATAAAAATTAACTTAAAATTGATCATGGACCTAAGTATAAGAGCCAAAATGTAAAAAGTTGAGAAGAAAACATTAGAAAACAATCTTACTTACCCATGTTCTTGTCTAAAATTTCTTAAATATTACACAACATTTAATACTATAAATCAGGGGTGGGGAATGTCCGGCCTGCAAGGCCCGAGAAATCATTTACTTTGGCCCTGCTAAGGCATTAGGGGTAAGTTTATTAAATGTTTTACCAAATACAGCAGGCTAATTTTTAAGGTGATAATTTTGTATGGTCTGTGAATGATGTTATAAATATCCAAATGGCCTTTAGCAGAAAAAAGATTCTCCACCTCTCCTATAAATGGACTTCAAATAACATAGATAAGAAAATGTAAAACAATTCACAGACTGGGAAAACATTTAAAAGCACATATCCAAACATGATTTGTATCTAATATATATATGAAGAACTCTTAACCACTCAAAAAGAATACAGTCAAGAAGTGCATTTTATAATGGGCAATAGATTTGCTCAGATACTTCATCAGAGAGGATATACAAATGACAAATAAACATAAGGAAGTTGCTGTTAGCAATATCAAATAGGGAAATATAAGTTAAAACTAAAAGGAGATACCAGTATACTGCTACTAGATTGTTTAAAATTAAAAACATTGACCAACCAGAATAACTACAAGTCTCATACCCTAGGAGTGTAAACTGATACAAGCATTTTGGAAAAGAGTTTGGTTGTGTTTTTGTTTTTTTGTTTTTTTAAAGTAAATTATATTACCTGGCCATTCTATTCTAGGTATTTATCTAAGAGAAATGAAAGCATATTTTCATAGAAAACTTGTTCATAAATGTTCATAGCTTCATTGTAATAGCCAAAACCTGGGAATAACCTAAATGTCCACCAACAAGTAGATAATTAAATGGAGATATACCTATACAATAATACTGCTTGTCAGTAAAAAGAAATGGCTTGGCCGGTGTGGCTCAGCAATTGAGCATTGACCCAGGAACCAAGAGGCTGCAAGTTCAATTTCCAGTCAGGACACATGCCTGGGTTGTGGGCTCCATCCCAGTAGGGGGTGTGCAGAAGGCAGCCAATCAATGACATTCCTCTCTCATTGATGTTCTATCTTTCTATCTCTCTCCCTTCCTCTCTCTCTAAAAATCAATTTAAAAACAAGAGTTTAAAATATATATATATGAACTGGCATGTTACAACATAGATGAATCTCAAAATAAGTACACTGACTGAAAAATATGAGTATGCATACTTCATAACTGTCTTTATATAAAATTTTGGAAAAAGAAAAATAATCCAGAGTGGTAGAAATAAGATCACTGGTTGCCAGTGGGGGTCAGGTGGGGTTTGGAAGGGTGAGAAGGGCTTACAAAGAGGCAGGAGGAATCTTTTGGTCATGTGGATGTATCATCTTGATTGTGGTGATAGTTTCAAGGAGATACACATTTGTCAAAACATCAAATTGTATACTTTATATGTGCAGTTTTATGTCCATTATTCCTTAGCAAAGCTTTAAAGAAAAAAATAGGTAAGTTTTCTTTATCTCTCTATAGACTTATCAATTTGAATTGCTATTACTTATTTGCTCATATTTCCTTTTTATAGACTCTAAGCTCCTGAAGTAAGGAATTCATTCTATTTTTGTTCCAAGTGTCTAACATTGAGATTATTTAATGTAAATATAATGAACAACATGCAAAAAAGAGTATAAATTGATCAATGAGTACATAATACTGACCATGTACTATGCACTAGGTAGGGTCTTTAGAAAATTTATCCAAGTCTTATTTGAGATGATCATATCTTGTAAAATGAAAAGAAAAGAAAAGCTAGATTTGTTTCTAAATCAAGAAATGTACACTAGAGTGGAATAAGCAAAAGGAACCATGCACTGATTTGAAAAACTTGACCATAACAATATTTTAATTCTTAACATTAGCAAATTTTTTCTAGGCACAGTGAATAAACCAAAGTGAAGTAAGACCCCCTTCTGATGTCACAACTTGACGGAGGTGGGTGTGGGTGCAATTTCCTCTGCCAAGGACTTGACCCCTTTGGACCCGGGGAATTGGAAGAACATATGAGTGGCTGTAGGTAGGTGGGACCTGTTTTATTGTGAACAAAGCAGCAACAACCTGCTGGTCAGTGGCACCTTATATAGACTCACTCAAACAAAAGAGGCCTCGTGCCAATTAGTGACATCTGTACTACATTAACGTAAGTAGGTTTTATAAGGGTGCATTTGAAGAGTATGTATAGTATAGTGCTACTACTGAGTCATTGCCCCTGTGAATGCGCAGGGCAAAGGGGCCTTTAACATAGTAATACTGCTGTGTCATTGCCTGCATGCATGCGTATGGCAACTGGGCCTTTTACCTCCAGCGTACTCTGGTCAGGGCCTCCACAGTGGGCTATTGAGAATCAGGCTGAATGGGGTTGGGCAAGATAAGGGGACTCCTAGGAGATTTCGTCTGGAGTAGGAACATACTCGTCTGAGTCTTGGAGTTTTCCTCTTTGTTCAGTGGCTAATTAATAGGCCTTTTCATTGTTTAAGATCCTAGAGTTCAGCATCTGATAAGTTGGTTGATGTGGTTGCATTAAGAAAGCTTAGTATAACCCCTTTTTTGACCCCCACTTCTAACTCTTTCTACACGCACAGTAATTTCTTTAGGTACCTGTCAGAAACAGAAGCATTGTACTTTGTGCTGTGGGGAATACGCGGAGGTCTTGTGCTGAAGGGATTAATAGTCTAATTAGAGAGAGAAAATATCAAAACATGGCAATAGTAGCCAAACCACCAGGAAGTGGTAGGATACCAAAAAATGTAGGAAAGACAAAGTTCATAGGTAAGATTTACTTTTCAGGAAAACTTCAAGAAAAGATAGTATTTCAGATCAATAATATAGGGTTACAATAGGCTGAGGGGTGAACTAAGAATGCCGAGAGGTGAGGTGACAAGGGTGAGATGGGGAAATGAGATGGAAAAGAAAAAAATTAACAAAAGTAAACAATCTAATGAATAAAATTGAACCTTGCCTTTAGGCAAACATAAAAACAGCATCTGGTAGTTTTAAAAGGAAAGAACTATTTAAAAAACCCAACTCAATTATTTTTTATTCTTCAAACCAGCTTATATACAACTATAGTGATTGTTTTTAATTCATAAGTTATATCTTGAATACTGGTGTCACAGTTCTCTAAAATTTAATTGGAGATGCATAATCCTGAGAGTAGAGATGATGATTCTAAAAAACTAAGTTCACTAATTGAATTCTATATGAGGGGGCTTTTAGTGAATCTACTTGGGAAATGGCTTATATCAGGTGATTGAAAATAATAGTTTATACTAAAGTTACATATGTATGTATATACCAGGGGTGGATTTGTCAACTATGCAGATAAAGGGCTATTAATCAGATTGACTAGTTGATATTTGTCTATGCTGCAATTGATCATATATAATAATCTAATTCAAAGAACCCTAATGCTAGTATACATTAATTATAAAAAAATTAGCCACTTGAGATGTCGTAATCAGCTCAGGAAGTTTAAGCCTATCCAACATGCAGTTCCCAAATCCTCAGGTGAAGGTACTTGAACATGTGGAATAAACGGACTCCCATGAAAGGATGGGCAACTCCTTAATAATTTTGATATCAAAATTCACATTACCCTTCTGAAATTATCTTCCTGTAGCTATAACTCCTTGAAACAGAATGCCACTTTTATAATGACAACAAGATTTGAGGGAAGGGACATTCTGACACTACAGTAATCTAAAAATAGAAACAAAATTGAATACTGGTAAAGGAAACTGTTTACATTTCACAAGGAATTCTACATTTCCCATGGATCCACTAAGCACAGGAAACATCTTCAGAAAACACCTTTTTTAGTACAAGGGATGTACATTATAACAAATCAAATGGAGTGGAAATGACAAAGTCACTTAAAAGTACTTCTGTGATTAAATAGTTTCCATTCAAACTATATTGTGACTGCTTTTAATAACTGACACCTTGAGTGAAAAGTGTTTTATTTCTATAGAACTTTTATACAAAGAAAGCATGTTTTTGCACCTCACTCTAGAGAATACTGGAATAAGATTCACACTTATATATGAGAGAATTTATATAGTTGTAGAGCAAGAAGTGATCTTAGAGATCATCTAGTTCAAACATCTTGTTTTACAAATGAGGAGACAGGCTTAAAGGTCAAAGTGAGATTGATGCTTAAGGAAGATTAGTCTGGCAGCTCTGAGATGACATTGTGGTGGGGTCTCAGAGGCTGGTCTGGGTCAGCCTAGGTTGTTTTATCCCATGGTTGGAAGTACATGGCATCAGAAGGATGACTGTGAATTAGAGCTCAAGTTAAGACAAAAGGGGCAGAGTCTGGCGTCAATTCCAGAGGAGCAATGGAAAAAGATGCTGTTGCTGAGATAAGAACATTCTGGGAAACAGACTCCAAGGTTTAAAGAGTAATTGGATGTAGACCAATACCTACAAAGCAAGAATGCCAAGGACACAATGTTTTATGAGATTTGTCTCTGATGTGGAAGAAAACTTGGCATCCAGTTGGAGGTTCAGACTTGGACTACAAAAAATAATGCAACAAAATTGAATAAAGTTGAGCAATATTGGTCTCTTAAAACAGCTGATAAACACTCATTGGATTTTCTTTTTTATTTTGGATTCATAGAAAGCACTCCCTGTTGTTATTTTCCTTCTTGGAGTATTTTTGGTTACCACTTTCTGAGGCTTTGAAACAAGTAAAAAGGGGGTTTATGGGCTTAGAAGTAGACAAAGTGAGATTTGATTCCTGGCTTTGATGTGGGCCAGGCAAATGACTTTGGACAGATTACAAAGTTTCCTTGAGCTTAACTTTTTTCATCTAAAAAATGGAGATGACAGTACCCTCTAATTCAAAGGGGTATTTTGAGAATAATTTATCTAAAATTTCCAGCACAGAATATGCCTTCAATAATAGTGTTTTCTATAATACTAGATTTGTTTTACAAAATTATATATTTTGAAGAATATTCCCTAGTTTTACTCTTCCTTAGGATAGCTTCACTCATCCACTAAGTGCTAACCTTATAATTTAACTCTCAGAGAGATACCATTGTCTATAAGTTCTGGGACCTATTACTTTATCCTTCTAAGTACATGGCTGCAAATTACAGAGTGATCAGTATAACCCAAGGGTTTGGGATATGTATTATTCTTTCATCATCATAGCTCTTACTAGTAGTTATTTAAATCCAATAACTAATATGTACTTGATAACCAGATGCTCAGATAATGGAAGAAACCAGCCAAGAAAAAAGATTCAAGGAAGATTCAGGGACATTAATTCCTTTCCTAGAAAACCACAAGTTAAAGAAGATTATGATTTCATCTGCACTACAGCCCATAGCATTGTGAAAACAGAGGAAAATTAAGGAGGCTATTTTTTTTATTATCCTAGAAGTTCAGTACACCTTTCACTGGATTCACAAACTTTGTTTTTCTGTCTCTTTTTTCCATAAGTTTTCAGACATGCAATCTGAATGAATATTGATAGTCTAAATGGAAATAACGGTCTTTGTGGAAATACTAAAATAATGGGGCTACCTGAACCTAGAGAGATGATTTAAATAACACTAGAAGCCCGGTGCATGAAAATTCATGCACTGTGGGTATCCTTCAGGCCGACTTGTGCTCTCCACAGTCCGGGAGCCCTCAGAGGAGAGGCTCCTGCCACTGCTTCTGCACTGGCCAGCCATGAGCTGGCTTCTGACAAGCAGCTCTCCCCCTGTGGAAGTGCACTGACCACCAGGGGGAAGCTCCTATGTTGAACGTTTGCCCCCTGGTGGTCAGCGCACGTCACAGCAACTGGTCATTCCCTGTCTTCCGCCAGTAAGGTAATTTTGCATATTACCCTTTTATTATATAGGATTTCAATTATAAAATAATTAGGTCTATAAATTACTCACTATAATAATGTGCAGTGATTACTAGCCTTCTGGATTTCATAGGCCAGTACATTTCTTTAAAATTAGGAGGTTGACATGAGGTTTGTTTTTGTTGTTATTTTCTCTTGGATTTATCATCTCTTCATCCTAGGTGACCACTAGTTGTTGGCTGCATGTTTGGAAACTACTATGGTAGTAACTTAAACTTTGAATTAAGCTTTGGTAATAAAGAGAAGTATCTTTAATGCAGCTTGACCCATTTGGGCATCTTTAAACTTTATTCTAGAGTAGGCTGAAACTGAGAGAGGCCACTTTCAATAGGCTACATTGACTGAGATGACAGTATTCTGGGATCAAAGGAATTCTGGATTAGAATAAAGCAAGATAGTATCTGCATGATTGTTTTTGTATGGTCATGGCTAGAAAATTGAAACCAGCTCTATGACCTTAGAGAAGTCATATTACCTCTTTGAGTCTAATTTTTATCATATAGAATATTTTTTAAAAGTCCTCTCACAGATAAAAATTAAAAACTGGAAAATATAAAGGGCTGAGGAGTGAACAAAGTTTCAGCAGATTCTGAAGAGATATTGACATTTGGATAAAGGAAATGGCATGGTATCATGGTATGAGATTCCCATTTTTTACTGCTTTTAGCTCAAGGGTAGAATACAGTAGGCACACATGGGGCAGCTAAAACTTCCCTAGAAAACTTCACTATTTTGGCATAAAGAACCAATCACAGAAACTAATGAACAATGCTGTCAGGATGACTATAGGTGATCCCAAGGAACTAGAGGGCAAGATGTCTGCTTTTGCCTTCTTTGTGCAGATGAACAGAGAGGAACATAAGAAGAAAATAAAAAGATATTCCTGTCAATTTTGCAGAATTTTCCAAGAAATACTCTGAAAGTGGAAGACAATGTCTGTGAAAAAGAAGTCTAAATTCGATGAAATGGCAAAGGCAAAGAAAGTATGCTATGGTGGGGAAATGAAGGATTATGGACCAACTAAAGGAGGCAAGAAGAACCCAATGCCACCCAAAGGCCACCATCTGGATTCTTCCTGCTCTGTTTGGAATGCTGCCTCATGATCAAATCCACAAACCCTGACATCTCTATTGTAGATGTGGCAAAGAAGCCGAGAAAGATAAGGAATAATAAATGATAGTGAAAAGCAGCCTTACTTACAACCACAAAGCTGCAAGGCTAAAGAAGTACAGAAGGATGTCTCTGACTATAAGTCCAAAGGAAAGTTTGATGGTGCAGTGTCCTGCTAATGTTGCCTGGAAAAAGGTGGAAGAGGAAGACGAGGAGCAGGAGGAGGGAAAAACCTGTTTAATCTGTATCTTGTAATACCTTAGAGTAGGTATATACCTACTCAGTAGGGGAAAGCCATAATTAACAGCTCTTATTTGAGCAGTGTTTGCTGCCCTCATTGGGATTCATTACACAATTGGACCAGTGTCATATTTGCTAAATTGTCAGTGGTTTACATGAACTGCTCATGGAAACCAGGAGCACCCTGAAACTATATCAAAGTTACACCTATTTCCAAACATTTTTTAAATGAAAAGGCTCTCATATTCTCTTCACTCTGTACAGTTTTTCTATTATTGTGACAAGGCATTTAAAGATGTTTCTGACATTTTCTTTTTTAATCTGTAAGGCGGGGTTAACTACATGGTTTTTGGTTGGAAATCCTGAGTTATCAACTGTACGTATCTATCGTTTGTAAAAAGAACAAGACAACTGAGACAAGCTCTTACCCGTTTGCTTTTTGGAGGGGCCATTGCTCAGGGTGTGCACTGTGAGGCTGGACCTGTGGGCACTGCAGTGGACATCCACTTAAATTACAGGTTGTCTGGTCTTTGTATATAGTGACATATCATTCTGCTGCCTTTCTTAGCTTTGGAAAAGGGGAGTCAGCTGGCACAAGAAGTATTTGGATGTCTTTTAGCTAAGTGATAATTTTAAATTGTTTCTAAACAACTTGTAGAACTCTTCATTGCCAGCAAAGTAAAGAACTATTGTATAAATGAAAGTTCAAGAACCTTCTGTACTAAAATACAATTTGCAATGTTTTGTTATTTTTTTTTTGTATGTTTAGAATGTTGAGATGTTTTGGAAGTTAAATAAACAGTATTACATTTAAAATAAAAAGAACCAATCACAGTCACTAGAAAGAGAGTAGGAGGATCCCAGAAAAAAGAGAGCCAGAGATGGCAAGCAACAAAGCAACATATTCTATGCATATATTCCATGCAAATTTCTAACTGATTTCTGCACTATGCATGCACAGGACATACTGCAAGCAGCCCAGCTACCAATAAAATAACTGAATTGGTATTTGACTTGCTCCCCAAGAGGGAGTTTTCAGTTTGAGGCAAGCCAACTTGCCCACTAAAATAACAAAACAATCAGTAATTTTTACAAGAAACACAGCATAACCCAGAATCTCCACAATAGCACTCATAATATACAGAATACAATTTACTTAAAAATCTAGACTTTTTATCCATTCTCAAGGGAAAAGAAAATCAGTGGAGACATACCATGATACCTAATAACCCACATGTTGAAATTGAAGCAGTTATTATAACTATGCTCAATGACTTAAAAATATGTGATCCTGTAGAATGAAGAAATGTAAAATAATGGTGCTAATTTTTTTTTAGTCTGCAAATATTTATTTAATGCCTCCTATGAAGAGACACAGTTCTTGCCTTCATAGAGTTTATAGCCTAATGGTAAAATAACTGATGGGGTACGATGTCACTTTGGCTGTATTGTTTGTTCTATAAATCTATGATTCCAAAAATAGGGAATGGAGGAGAATCCCTAATAAATGCCCATGTATCCAGATATCACTAACTTGTACACCAAGGATGCAACTGAACTAAGGCCAGAGATATTCATTTGACTTCATAAATTTTTATAGGCAGTGGTCACAAAGACAACTAAGTCAGGTTCTGACACCTAATGACAAATATTAATGATGATAATAATAATAAGCAGCAATAATTATAACAGTAACTAGAGGCCCGGTGCACAAAATTCATGCAAGGAGGGGGGTGGGTGTGTCCCTCAGCCCAGCCTGCACCGTCTGCAATCTGGGACCCCTCGAGGGATGTTCAACTGCCCGTTTAGAACATCCCTCTCACATTCTAGGACTGCTGGCTTCCAACCACTGGCCTGCCTGCCTTCCTGATTGCTCCTAACCGATTCTGCCTGCCAGCCTGATTACTCCCTAACTGCCCTCCCCTGCTGACCTGGTCACCCCCAGCTGCCCTCCCCTGCAGGCCTGGTCCCCTTCCGCCCCAACTGCCCTTCCCTGCAGGCCTGGTCCCCCCCCCCAACTTCTCTCCCCTGCAGGCCTGATCACCCCCAACTGCCCTCCCTTACTGGCCTGGTTCCCACCCAACTGCCCTCCCCTTCCGGCCTGGTTGCCCCCAACTTCCCTGCCCTTCTGACCTAGTCAACCTTAACTGCCCTCCCCTGCAAGCTTTCCCCCCCCCAACTACCCTCCCCTTCTGGCCTGGTTGCCCCCAACTGCCCTCCCCTGCTGGCTGGATCACCCCTAACTGCCCTCCCCTGATGACCTGAATGCCCACAACTGCCCTCCCCTGCCAGCCATCTTGTGGCGGCCATCTTGTATCCACATGGGGCAACCATCTTTGACCACATGGGGACAGCCATCTTGTGTGTTGGAGTGACGGTCAATTTGCATATTACTCTTTTATTAGATAGGATAACTTAACGGTTTACAAAATAACCTGCACTTTTGTTATCAGATCAACTACCCTCAAAAATATGGGGCAAGTATTGACTGAGGGCCCATTTGCAAATAAAAGGAGAAATTTTTCTTTTCAAAGACAAAAATTGACTAAATAAATTCCAGGCATGCACTCAAATCTTTACTTCTAGTAAACTCTCAGTGGAAATCTAAATTTTATAGGAAGAAAAAAGATTTACCTGACATGAAAACAACAATAAACATTTGGGACTGTCAAAGCACTCTGGCAACAAACTGTCTTTCCCAGAAACCTATCTTAAGAATGAGTTGCTCGGTGATAATTAGAGTGTGAAATGCACCCAGCTTCACATTTCAATGCTCCTTCCCAATTATAAGGGCATTAGAGTGAAAGTGTAGCCATATAATTGTATGAAGAATAGATCTAATTTTCTCAATGTCACTGCAATATCACCTTTTGGGACTAACAGCACTGAATGATCACGCATATCATTTGGTAATTGTATTCTTATCCATTCCACACTGGGATCTGACTTTTAAAAGTGGACATGCAATTAGATTATAAATGAACACACATCAGCCAGCCCTCAGAAGACAGCAGTATGTCAGCATTAACCGAGCTGCATTTTTAACTACCGTCAGTGACAGTGTTTGTGGCTTGTCAACATTGAGCCATGATGAACACAGTCAGGGATTATGAGCTTAGCCTTTAATAATGAAAACAAAAGTGACTGAGAAACGCTCAACTCAGGAAGAGTGGCCTTTCCGAGCTGATTGCTTGGCTGCCTGTTGGATGTAACTATTAGACAATTTGTTTAGAGAATCAAGATAGGGCATCAAGAGCAGGTGCCCACCACTGCTGCTAGATGCTAGTCTTTGAGAGATGCATAGAAAATGTGTATTTCTAGAAATGAGCCTATCATTCTATCTCAGAGGCTCGAAAACAGATAATCCCTGGGAAAAAAGGATATTCATGGTGCCAATTAATCATAGCATATATTACTGGAAATATTTTAGGTCAGGGGTGGAAATTTATATAACCATCTGCATTTAAATAACAGTTTCTAAAAAATATAATGTACTGAAGAAGGTGAAGTCGAGGCTCTAAGTTATAGCTTTGAGACTTCCTGAATACTACTGAACTCTCTAATGCACAATCATAAATTTTAATAAGTACAATTACTTGGTGTGCAGTTGAAGTCTCATTATCATACTAACCAAAAGAAAATTTGTGAACCAGTCTGATCCTTGGATTTGATTGAGAGCAATCTTCTGGCATTTAAATGAGAGTATTTTTTTCATGGACCAAAAATAACTTTGATTTTCCTGTCCTAACAACATGGTAGTTAACCACACTCCCCTTCATTCTCATGGAATGGAAATATCTGTCAATAACTCCATTATAGCTACCACACTTATTAATGCACCATTCCTGCATAAGACCTCGGCCAAAGCCTGTAGCATTTCTTTTAGGTTTTTGTGAAGGCCTACTGTTCTTTATTGTTTCAAACATCAATGGGTGGATGGGCTGTGGATGGATGCTTTGAGTCATTGCGTTAGAGTGTCTTTCCCCTCCAAGAGCAGAATGGCCCATGGTCCTGGTTGCAGTCCTAGGGTGTGTAGGACAGGAATCTCCTATTACCCTGGCTGCAGTGGGTTAGGTCAAGGAAAGACATCAAAGGGCAGTATCTGGGGGAGAATTGCAAATTAACTGCAAAGAGATCATCTACCACAATCACCAGTCTGTAAGTCCTGGTAGAGCAGACACATGGAAATATGAAATAATGCATACAAAAGTGGGAAAACCAAATGACTGTCAGAAAATTTGAAGAAGAGGTAGGAAGCAGAGCCTGAAAAAGTCCTGAGGTGGAAAGAATAGGTTAAGCCCATACTTTACTTCTGAATTTCCCTACCTTGACTGTTTACCCTGATTTACCACTCAATTACCTGATTTACAGTTGGTTACATCAAGGATGGTCTTATCTAATAGACAATGTATGTCTTGAAAAAAATTGTTACTAATGTTTCTATAGCCATGGGTTAGGGTCTCCAATATTTGGAAAGTCTTCTTTTTTTAAGTCAGACAATGGTTTACTTACTACTACACTGAAATGGGACTCAAATTCCTTACCATGGACTATGATATGAGCCATTCCTGTTTTTTTGTTCTGTTTGTTTTTTAATTTTATCTCAGCCTGCCATCTACCTTGTTTAATATACATTAATTAAAGGCCTGGCGGGGAGTGAGGTGTGGAGTGGGGTGACTGGGGGAAATAGGAGAGCATCTGTAATACTTTCAACACTAAAGATAAATTTAAAAAATCAAATAAGGTAGCTTTTTTCAACTTTCTGAGTGCCTCAAGTTCTTTGTAAACAGACTTTCTTTTGCCAGGGCATCCCTTTCCTTCCACTTCTCTTGTTTGTTTTGTCTGTTTTTCAATCTGTCAGTTCTCAATTTAAATGATACCTCTTCAGAAAGGGTTCTAGGCTATGAAATGTATAGTACATCCTCGGTGTTACTCTTTCATAGCACCCAGCTTTCAACCCTGTAGGATCAATCTTCTCTGTTTGCCCCGGAATCAGAAGTTTCCTGGAATTCAGGCCTTTCAGTACTAAAACCAGGACATTGTTAGGCAAAATCTACTTGAAGCACTTACTTAATTTAAGCTACATTTTTGTTCATGTACTTGTGGAATATCCATCTCCCCCATTAAGCATTAAGGTCCATGGAGGCAGAGGGCCATGTCTGTTTTGTTCACCATGGGCTACCCCACACTGTGACACTTAGTAGGCATTCAATAAATTTTAAATGAATGAATAAATAAACAAATGAAAAAAATATTGATTTCAGAACAAAAAAAAAATACATTTGGAGTCAGCTACACAAAGTTGAGGTTGTGAGGTGTGGAGAATTCTATAAGGCGGTAGACAGCCACAGATGCTTTGTTCTTACATATACATGGTGGGAAGGGGGGACCTGGCCAGGAGGGAAAGCAGTGATCAGAGGACAGGATCATGTCAGAGAAACCAAAGGAGTTATTTCAAGAATGAGGTTGCTTCTAGATTTCTTTTGTTTTTATTATCCAGAGGTCTAGGTATCATGCATGTTAAGGTCATTCTTCTGAGCACAGATTGATAGTTTACAAAAAAGCCAGACTGGCCAAATAAAATATCTAGCTGGAGAAAATTTTCTTCAGAAAAAAGGATTTAACAATTGTGTCAAATCAAGCAGTGATTTATAAAAGAGGCTGAAGACAAATGAGTTAAAGAGGAGAAAACCAGTTCGTTCATCATCCAAAAATCTGACTATAATATAATACAGCGATTTTCAACCTTTTTCATCTCATACCACACATAAACTAATTACTAAAATTCTGCAGCACACCAAAAATATGTTATATATTTTGTTGATCTGACAAAAAATAGTTATTATTTTGATTCATTCACACCTGACAGCTATTGTTGCATTGGCTATTGTCATTTCTTAATTTGACAATCTAAGGGAAAAGAGGCCAGTGCCCCTGACTAAAGTCAGATATTGCATGTTTTAAAAATGCTTGCAGCACACTGGTTGAAAATTGCTGATATAATATATAAGTGGCGGTAAGGAAAATCATGAACATCTTGACATTTGCTCCAACAAGAAACATGCCCCAAATATGCAAAAGCTATTATGTGGGAGAAAACCTTGGATTAGAATAGGAAGAGAGAGAGCTGGAGATAAAATGCAAGCTCTAGATTTATGCCACATCAGCCCAATCTAATCTATGATTATTTCTTCAGCAGAGAACTAGGCCCTCATCAGAGTAGTTGCTGGCTCTAAGTAACCTTAGACAACCCCTAGACCAGGTGTCGGCAAACTGCTGCTCGTGAGATGCAGTTTGCCGCTCTGTTGACTAATGAGTTTGCCAACCACTGGGATAGGGGCTTAATCACAAGGAACAACAACAGCTTGTAATTATTGGAATCAAAAGTCTAGGTCAGTAGTCAGCAAACTCATTAGTCAACAGAGCGGCAAACCACGGCTTCCAAGCCGCATGTGGCTTGTGAACCACAGTTTGCCGACCACTGCCCTAGACCGTTGCTTTTCAAAGTGCAGTCATTGGAAAACACTTCCACAAAATGTCCGAAAAAGGCAAACCATTGTCAAAACCATTTGGACAATGTTGCACAGCTTTTAAAGATTCATAGTGCATGTGTGATAATGATGTCATTTTGAAAGATTTAACTTTTTTTTTCTTTTCCTGTAACTTCACATTTGAATCAGGTCTTGAATTCATTAATTCAGGGATGGTTGTGAAGGGTAGAAAGCAAAAATAACCCAGAAAGGGAGGAAAGCTTGGAGCTGTTATTGTCAAAATGCAAAAGGAGACAAATTTCTCTGTGAATTCCCTGGGGCTTAAGAAGGAGATGAAAGGTGATGATGTTGGTAGATATGGTTAGAGGGACCTGGAAGTCCTGCAAGAAAGAGAACCTCTGTCCTAGACATAAAGTTGTGATGCTTAAGACTCCAGGAGGGAATGGCTAGGCAGGTGGGACTAAACAGTCTTGCAAAGGCTCCTGTGTACAAGCATGGCACAGAAATATCAAAGAGCTGATCATTTAGACTAGAGAAAGGCAAACTACACAGCCTGCAAGCCAAATACAGTCTACCATCTGTTTTTCATATAGTCCGCAAGCTAAGATTAGGTTTTGCATTTTAAAATGGTTTTAAAAAAGAACTTTTTGTTTTACATATTATATATTGTGTGTGGCTACCTTTGCACTACAATGCTAAAACTGAGTCATAGCAGAGGTGAGCAGTTACAACAGAGTCTGAATGACCTGCAAAGCCTAAAATATTTTCTATCTTTCCTTTTATAAAAAAAGCTTTCTTATCCCTAATATGGACAGTCCCAGAAACAATATCTTCCACCTACAGAGATTTCAGAACCAAGACCCCCAACATGACTGTAGAGAAGAGTCTCATCAGTTTGGCAGGATGGATTCTAGAAAATAAAATTTTATTGTACACCAGGGTTTGTGGCAGATTTCATAGCTATTATACATGTTAAGATGATAAAAGCTCTGGGATGTCTTCTTGTCAATAAACATATTTAATGTTTTCCAAAGTTATCTAATCATGAACTTTTTGTTAGACCTATTAAGTATCTGATGAAAGAAAGTAGTATTATCCAAAGAACACATGTTGACAAATGCTATTATCATCTAAACCACTGGTCTAAACTCATTTTATTGGGGGAAAGCCTTAGAATCAAAGCTGGTAACTTGGACAAGATCACACAACTGGAAAATAGCAGAACTGCAACCCTGTATGTTTAACTCCTCTAGTATAATGTTAAGCCTCTATCAACCATTTTTTTTTAATCATCAAAAGAAAATATAGTCAAACAAACAGGTAGTTGATAGATGGATGCAATAGGGATTTCTGGGCTGATTTGACTGAGTTTTTGACTGGCAAGTCAGTCAAAGCTGTGTGATTTTCATGGGATGCATCAAAACTCACAAGCAGCAGGGTTTAGAGTAATTCCACATTTTACAACTTTTAAAAACTATTTTTAAATAAATGGATCAACCGATCCAATGTAAAACAATGTTCTGATAAGACACTGGTTTGAATTTTGATGGAATTGACCATCTGTTCAAACTGTCAGGCCCATTCAGGTTGTATCTAGAGGACAGTCTAAAATAATTTCTGAGAGTAAACTGTTGGAAGCTGCCCATTGTCCTCACTAGCAGAGAGGTGTGGACAAGGAACCCGGCAGGCTGGTCAACCTTGAAGCTCTGAAAGGTCAGAGCCAACCACCCACTGTTTAGTTGAGACAATGGTAGCTAAAGCAACTTCCACCTTTTAGTTTTATGTAAATCCTTGCTGATTGGCTATTATTGGAATTGCCTGCCTAAGGGCTATGGGTGTATCCCACAATCTGAATAAAAGGGATTGCAAGGCCAGAGCCGGGTGGAGTCCTTCCCCTTGAGTTGGGCTCGCACCTAGCCCCCAATATTTCCAAATTAATATTTTCTAATCTCTTTCATTTGTGTGCGGCCTCCTCCAGAGCCCGAACCCTGAACCACGTGGGACGTGGGGGGTCAGGGGACACTTGCAGTAAACACAGAACTTTTTTTAAAGTGAAGGAAAAATTAAATTTTCTCCATCAGGCAGGAAAGGTATGGATTTGGTCCATCTCTGACTTCAAAGTTGTTCCTTTGCTGAAATTGACAAATTGGTACTTTCATCAGTTTCAGCCTCAGTCAATTTCAGCAGAATGGAATGGCCACACAAACACATCAATTTCAGCTCTAGAAGTTGGTCTCTTTTGAAACTGACAGGAGCTAAAATGAAGGACAGCCAAAGTGCCTGGTTCTCTGGAGGCTGTGGGCAGGAGCTGATATTGAGTGACCTCTTCAGCAGGCCTGCCTTCCAGGACCCTGATCCTTCTGGCTTGATGTATTGGCTTCATACCAAGTCACTATCCCTAGGATTCTGTAATGAAAGTGTTCCAAAGAGGCCACACATCAGTCAACCGTACAGAGTGTGATGGTTTCAGAATTTGGCATGAGTGTTCTGGGGCCACAACTTAAGAGGCAATGAAATCATGTAACTTTTTGAGGTTCTTTTATGATCTGTAAATTTTAGATAGCATTGTCTGTGCTACTAAATAATAATGATACCACTAATAATGGCCAACAATTAGTGAGCATAGTATTTTCTATGCATTATCCCATTTAATCTTTGATCAACCTTATTTGACAATTTCAGAAGAGAAAACTAATGAACAGAGAAGTGAAGGAACTTAACTAATGTTACATGGTTAATAAATCCTTACTCACAGATTCACTATCCTGTAGGGTTAAATAACAGGATTAATCAGTCCTGTTAAATGTTAAATGATCTTAAATAATTCTGGAAACTATTAGGTGCTGTACACTTTAGGTGTTATTTTCAATGGTCATCATAGTTCCCAAAGGATTTGTTGTATCCACTGTTTTCTTTCACATTAAAAATATCACTGCCTTGTAGAATCCTGCATAGTAAGTATACTCAGACCTGATTTATGGAGGGATGTGAATAAAAGAGTGATCTGATCCAAGTTCAATGTCCTGCTCTGTCAAACACCTAGGATAAAACCCTCAAGATATCCAAGGATAATTTTAAGCTCTCTGGGTATGGCCTCTAAATAGGCAAATTTTTGCTCTATTCTGGCTGAAATATTTCCATCTCCATTTTTTCTTCATGAAATGAATTTTGAGACCAAGGGTGTGCATACCTCCATTCAATAAGATACATAATTATCAACATAGGTATATTCTCCTCCTCTATCCTCTGTTATATTTAGTGTAAAGTTTGTTTAGTCATCTCAATAAATTTAAAGCTTTTATAGAAGCTTCTAAAGAAGACATATAAAATAGAAAGTGCTGAATTTAGTTTCTCATCTTTTGGGTCCTCTCTTGGTCTCCTTCCTTCTTTTCATGCCACATTATTTATCTCCCTTCTTTCTCCCTTTTTTTCTTTCCACAAGTATTTACTGAGCTCTTACCAGGTGAGTGGTATTTTGCTAAGTACTAAGGCAAGAAACATCCAGTTTCTTTCCTTGTGTCTTTTAGAATTTAGTGAGGGTTGACAGACATTAAATGAATATTATTTATAAATGCCAACATGCTAAGGATGCAGAAAAAAAACCACCCAGAATATTTTGAACTCCACCAACATGTCCCTTACTTGAAGCAGGGGATGAGGAAGAATTGAATTGAATCTTTAAGATAGTTATTGTTCCTTTGTTGTTATATAATTCCTAAGGTAAAAACATAAATGCCATCCCACAGTCATTTCCTTGCTTTGATGACCCCAGAATGAGTGGGATAACTAGCCTTGGCTTTCCAATTCAGTCATGAAAATGGATAGAAAAAAATACAGTCTATTTCTTAATCTAGTTGTCTTAAGAGCCAAGGCTAATAAACAATTTGGCAATTCAATTCGTTTATTAGACTAAGATCTGGAAAGGGCTTATCTTATCAATTGTAGAAAGTTAATTTTAAGCTTTCTGCTTCTACTTCACTCTCATTTAGAGGTTTCACAGGTGGCTATGTTACTGATTTGGAGCACCAACAAATTCAGGCTTGGAAAGGGAAGAAAAGGAAAGGAAAAAATAGCAATAAAAAATGAAAGGGGAGGGAGTCTGGGAGAAGAGGGAGGAAGGAGAGAGGGAGCCTGACACAGGACAAAACCCCAAAACATCAGTGTTTTCTGTGCCTAATGTGCTATATCTGCCTAACTGACCCACCAACTCAGATTGCCTCATCATAATTTGGCATTTTTTATCTGAAAGCAGCAGGGTGAGTGTACTCTCACAGCCTCCCTGAGACTCATTTGTTTGAGAGCTAATTTGCTACCTTGAGAATTCTCTTCATCAGCGTGCCCTTCCATCCCCCACACTGAGAGCCTGTGGCTCTTGGCCACCTTGATGTATTCAAAGCATCTGTATTCAAATAACTTATTCATGGACTGAAATCACTAATCCCAGATTGGGGTGGAGAAATGTTTACTTGGTCACTCACACACTGTTAAGCTGAGGCATCGCAGGGAGGGCCACTCCCAGCTGTCCTTCTCCATACAACTTTTGGAATCGTATACTGTAAACCATTTTATCAAAGAGCCAGGGGTAGCAGTCCATGTGGATGTATTGGGAATCAGCTAATGGACAGAAAGTACCTGCTCCGACACATTAATTCCCTTCCCTGTCAGCCTGCATCATTGTAGAGCATGCATGATGGGAAGCAAGGTCCCATCACACCAGGGCACCTGCTGCTTTTCCATCTGTCGAGCGCAGTAGCTCCTTTGATTGACCATTTTTCAGCCTAATGGCTTATTCCTTTTCTCTTTGTAAAGTTTTTACATTTTTTATTGTGATCTTAATAGTCATTTAAGAAATTTTCTCATCTCTGTTTGGCACATCAAGGATGTTGACAAAGGAGTAACATAAATAATATTTTAAACCATATTCAAATTGAGATGATCTCAAGAGCTGCTTTTCAGTGTTTAGTCTGATAAAGTTGTCATGGCGATAATGTCCCTTGAGAATAAAAGTGCCATGTGCATGGGTGATTAAAGGAAATAGCTCAGATGGTACACAAACTGGCAAATATTGAACCTACAAACTATTATACTGGCCATATTTTTATTTTGCCTTTTTTTTAAATAGTCTGATGAATCACATTTTTCTCTCCTTCACTGTTTTTCATTTGAGGATTTATATAAAACCTTAGAATAGATATTGGCAGTGCTCCCAAACTGGCCTTTGGATTCTGCCTAAAGCTGTGGATTTGGCTGGCTTAGTCAAAGCAGCAGATCATTATTACATATTGAACATCTGTCAAAAATAGCACTAACAATTATCAGATACATTCTCTCATGAAGATTTGGATGTGAGTAGTTGAGAACTTTCTATAAATCTAAGTCAATAGGGCTTTGTATTTTTACTCAAGACAAGAAACCAAATTAAAACCACCTTTAATAAATCTGAGAATAAAAGGATACACATGCTATGCTGTATCTGTATTTAAAAGTAGGAGAGTTTGTGTCTATGAGTTGTGTTTTTTTTTTGCTTACTCCCTTCACCTTTTTACTCAGCCCTTAACAGCCCTCCCCTGACAGCTGCCAGTCTGTTCTCTGTATCTATGAGTCTGTTTCTATTTTGTTTGTTAATTTACTTTATTAGATTCCATATATGTGAAATCATATGGCATTTGTCTTACAGAAAACAGGGTGGTGATTACCAGAGTAAAGGGAGTGCAGGGAGGTAGAAGAGTATATACAGGGTACAAATGGTGATGGAAGGAGACTTGACTTTGGGTGGTGAACACAATATAATGTACAGATGATGTATTCTAATTGTATACTTGAAACCTAGATAATTTTACTAACCAATATTGCCCCAATAAATTCAGTAAAATTTAATAAATTAAAAAAATTAGGATAGGTTGATATTATTGTTTTCTGGGGGGTCAGAGCCAACCCAACTTCCTAAGTCTCAGGTCAATGTGAGAGAAGAATGGGTGTTTTAGGGGAGAAATGTGAGCCCTGATGTCACCTAGAATCTGGAATTTTGATTTTTGATAAATTATCTGCAGGAGGGAATATTTTATATATGATAACACTTAATTCTTTGGTGGAGTAAAACACCAGGAAACTGCAATATATGATAGGGAGGTCTCATAGGCCGTGGGATTGGAAGATAAATAGCACGCAGACTTTGAGGAGAACAAGTGTGGGAAAGCACTTCAGAAAACATTTATTTGTATAGATATATGTTAAAGATCAAAAAAGCTCTGAGCTACTAACCACACCCCAGGTGTGGGGTGGGGGGTAACCTACATCTATGAGTCTATCTAAGCCATGTGGCAATAAAGACCAATAAAGTGTCAGGCATTGTTAGTAGGGCTTAGAAGAAAGCTGGACTATAGCACCCATAAAGATGGACAAAGAAGTAGCAATCTGTGGCTACACAGCTCTCTATCGTTCTAGACCTTAAAACTAGAGCATGTCTGAAAGAGGGATGTTAAAATGGCCAAAGCGATGGAGAAATCTCAGTCCGAGCAAGGGGAGAATTCTTCATTTTACAAGTGTTTACTCTTTACCAGCTTAGTTTTTAGATATTGGGCTAGGTACTATAGAAGAAGCAGAAAGAAATACAATTTTATATTCAACCATAAGGAGTTTAAAAAGAAAAAGAAAAAGGCATGTGTGTGTGTGTGTGTGGGGAATATATATATATATATATATATATATATATATATATATATATATTTCAATAATGCAAGAGAATAAATGAAGAAGCAGGCAAGTAGAAGTGCTATGTGTGCTGAGCCTGGGGTGAACTCCAAGCTTCTGGGAGTGGAGGTGCCAATGTTAAGGAATGATCATGTAGCTGTCCACAATCTAAGCAAAGTCTGCCCTTGACTAGAGGCAGGAAGATAGGCTCAGTGGTTAAGTAAAAATCTTAACAGTGTGGAAGCCCAAGCCCAAGAAAGATATAAGCAAAGTTCATAAAGATAAATGGAACAGGTTGAGCTCAAACTTTTTCTCAAAAGGAGAAATGGAGAAGCGCCAGAAACAGGGTCTCCTTTGAGCAATACATGAGCATCCCCCCCCCAAAAAAAAATAGAAAGAATAAAGGGGTGGGGGAAAGAAGGTATGATGGGGGAAGGAGAAAAGTTCTGTTTTCCATTGTGAAAAGTAATCTTAAGAAACTGGTTGCTCTAAGTTGGCATGGGTTGATTTTGTTTTACTTCATAATACTATAAAAGTGTTTGCATAAATTCACAGATGGTAGATCTCTACATGGATCCCTGGGAGAATCCAAAGGACAGAGAGGCAAGATGTCCTCGTGTAAAAAACATCCTGAGATTTTGTTTCTCAGCAATTAATTGTCATCAGTTAGGCTCAAATAAACTCATAAAATTCAAACAAATAAATAGATAGGTAGGTAGATAGGTATAGATAGATAGATAAATAAATAACTAGCACTAGATTGTGAGTCGGGAGATTTAGGATGGATTTACCTTCATCAGAACTATTTTGTATAACTTTGGGCAAATTTCATTACCTTGGTTTTCTCATTTGCAAAAAAAGAACATACCTATATCAGAGGGTTAGAGTACAGGAGACAATGGCTATGAAAGACTTAATAAACTTCATATTAGTAAACATACACATTCCTTGAGATGATCTTAGAAAGGAATTTATCTTCACATTAAACTATTCTCCTTCTCCTACCTCATTAATCTCTCTTATAAACAGTGCTTTTGGTGAAAAGTAGAGGGCACAAAAAATGGACAATAAGGGTGTTATACCTGATCATAGTGCACTACTGTCCTTACTCTTCCAATTAATTCAGGAGATTACCCTACATATACATACTAGGGGACCAGTGCACGAGTTCATGTACCTTGAAAGGAACTGTGGGCCACAAGGCTGTGGTGGGCACAGGGTCGGGTCTTGGCCCATCCTCCACAGCCCCACCTGGCCCCTCCTGCTGTGGCCCTCTAGTCTCCTGTCTGCCGGCAGCCCTGCTCCAGCTGCTGCCACTTCCACAAGCTGATGGCATGGGCCCCACTGGCACCTGTGACAGCATGGAGTGATTGGGGCTGGTGCCAGCAACGGGGGCCAGTGGTGTCTGCTGCCCCGATTGCCCCTCAGGAGCAGGGAAAGGTGGAGAAGCCCTGAGGGGTGATCAGGCTCATGCCAGCAGCAGGTGCGAGCGCCCAGCAGGACCATGGTGCATGGGAGCAAATGATTTTTAGTAACTACCAGAGGCTTGCCCCGATGACAGTGACTGGCACCCTGCCTTGGTCTGGCATCCTCACTCACCTGCTCCACCATCCCACTGCAGCTGATGCCCTCCATGTTCTGTGCTCTGCTGCCTGCTGCTGACACCCATCATGTTCTGCGTGCATCCCCTTGTGGTCAGTGCATGTCATAGCAACCAGTTGTTTGGTTGTTCTGCAGTTTGGTCTATTTGCATGCTAGGGTTTTATTTATATAGATATATATATATAATTTATTGGGGTGATATTGGTTAATAACATTATATAGGTTTCAAGTGTACATTTCCATGATATGTGATCTATACATTGCATTGTGTGCCCACCACCCAAAGTCAAATAATCTTCCATCACTATATATTAGATATTCCTACGTTTGACTCTATGTTTCAGTGAAAGTTCAGGCAGATGCAGTGACTCAATGCTCAGCAGAAGTCAGAGCCCTCAGGCTCAATGCTTTATATGGAAGCAGGCATGCTTGCATGCTACAAGGAGACTTGGATAGATTAGCAAGGTGATACAGAGTATTTTCCTTCTAGTCTTCCTCATATTTAAAAGCAACTTTGACTACATATAACATTTTGACAAGGTTATATATTACACTGAAAATGGAAAAAAAACACAAATTAAATTAAAAACTCTAAACTACAGAGACTAGAATTATCTCTAGTTGTGACCCCACTGTAGTACTGTGATGGAGAGCTGCTCATTTGACAGCTCCAGGCTGTTTCAGATATTGTGAAATGCATGACAGCAAATGACTCCTCAGTTCTGCCTTTCTTGGGTGGAAGAACGTTAAAGGATGCTAAGGTGTTTCTTACTGGCCAAAGGGTCATCTACACTGATGATGCACTTATGCCACTAACTATTTAAAAGATAATGGCAAAGAACTTACCCTCTCCTTATGGCTACTCCTATATGTTCTTAGACTAAAGGATATGCAAAAGAGGAGAACGTATATTTTTTCCATAAAGATCTTTTTATTTCTCTATGTATGAAGCTGTATATGGAAGTGCTTAAGTTGGTCAGGTTTCAGTATTCTGAAACAGGTGACTCAACCATCCAATGTTTCATTAAATCACCAAATCAAAAGTTTTTTTCTGGCTGTCTAAAGAGATGTTATACCAGTTCATTGATTTTCCTTGTTTCAGATGACAGACACTTTGAGTTTTGTTAGCTGGGTATCACTAAAGTCCAGTGCCTGGGAAAGGAGTTGACTATCAGTAGTTTAATGTACTACTCAGCCATGGCCAAGCCCCTTCAGTCTGAGTGGCTATCACTGAACTCCAAAGTGAGTGGTCAGTAGTATTTGGGGGAAGTATTTTTGTTCTTTTCTTAACAACCTACACAACAATTAATTCAGGAGATTACCCTAAATATATTTATCCAAATGATAGTCAGTTCTTGCTATCGGCTAAGCAAAATAAAAAAGGGGGAAGGGCAGCTGCTCAGAGATAACTTTGATATTTTAAAGTACTGCTTTCTGCCTTCTGCTGAAGAGGGGCAGGTAGTTCAGTAAATAGGCATTTTTTCAAGGGTCTTAATAAGGGCCTATGTATGCATTCTGAAATCTAATCCATATTTTCCCACACATTTTCTCCTGTTCTACCATCCTTTGAGCTGTTCTCTGATGGTCTTTCCTCCCTAGACAAGTTAAGGCTGTGTCCCCACACTTGTCTTCATGCTGTTTCTAGTAATAGAATAAATAGGGTATAACTGACAATTAAAGACTAATCTAGAATTCAATTATATCTTGGAGGATGAATCCTCAGAATCTCAAAACTTCTCTTGGTGAATGAAGGAATGTCAATCTATGGCAAGAAAGGCAGGCACCTAAAGGTTATCTGGACTGGGTGGAACTGAATGCTTACAGGTTGATAGTCAAAATTAGGTACAAAAAGTACTTGGAAAGTAGCTTAGAAGCATATGAAAAGATGCTCCCCCTTCCTCCCTTCCACGTTCTCTAAAAAATTAACGGCAAAAAATATATTTGGGTGAGGACTAAGAGCAACAAAAATTTTTAATGATAAAGAAAAAATCTTAAAGGCATCTAGAAAAAATAAGTGCAACCTACAAAGAAATCTTGATCAGGTTATCAGTGTAATTATACAGGCCAGGAGAGAATAGAATGACATATTTAAAGTGTTGAAAAGAAAATTGCCAGCCAAGAATACTTTATTTGGCAAAGTTATCCTATATAATAAAAGGCTAATATGCAAATTGACCAAATGGTGGAACCACTGGTTGCTATGACACACACTAACAACCAGGGGGCAGATGCTCAATGCAGGAGCTTCCTCCTGGTGATCAGTGTGCTCCCACAGGGGGAGTACCTCTCAGCCAGAAGCTGGGGTCACTGCTGGTGAGTGCAGTGGCAGTGGTGGGAGCCTCTCCACCTCCATGGCAGTGCTAAGGATGTCTGACTAATGTCTTTAAATACTAATGGTTACTCTAAATGTAAACTGATAAGAATTCATCAGTTTACATTTAGAGAATAACTGTATGGATTAAAACAGACAGAAATTTCAGAGGAAAGGTGGGGTGGGAGGTGGGGGAGGTGGGGAATGATTAACTGGTGAGGGGTTTATATGCATATTTGAATAGCCCATGGACACAGAAAATAGTGTGGTGAAGTCCTGGGAGGGGCAATGGCAGGGTGGAGGGGATCAATGGGAAATACACACACACACACACACACACCACACACGAAAGGGACTTCTGTAATACTTTCAACAATAAAGATAAATTTAAAAACAACAACAACTAAACATAACACAGCTAAATGCTGCCAACAAGATACCCACTTCATCTATAAGGGCACACATAGACTCAAAGTGAAGAGATGGGAAAAGACATTCCATAGAAGAAGAAACCAAAAGAAAGTGGGCATAGCTATACTTATATTGGACAAAAAGACTTAAAACCAAGAATGTTAACAACAGGCAAGGGAAGTCATTATCCTATCTATTAAAAAGGGAATATGCTAATTGACCATCATTCTGTCACAAAGATGGCTGCACCCACAGCTGAAGCCAAGTTCCCATAAGGAGCTTTAATGAGCAATCAGCAGGGACCTGAGGCTATGCCCTTTCCTGCCCCTATGGGGCTTGATAAGGGACCTCAGGCCAAGCCCCCCACCCCGGTGCCAGGCCAGGGGACCTGAGGCCATGCCCCCCACCTGGCAGGGCTTGATGGGTGACCTCAAGGTGCACTTCCTGTCCTGGTGCTGGGCTAGGGGACCTCAGGCTGCTCCCCCTGTCCCAGCGCCAGGCTGGGGGACCTCAAGCCACACCCCACCAGGTGGGGCTTGACAGGGGACTTCAGGCCACGCCCCCCACCCTGGCACCAGGCCGGGGGACCTCAGACCACAACCCCTGCCCAGCGGGGTTTGATGGGGGACCTCAGGCTGCACCCTCCACCCAGAGGGGCTTGACAGGGCACCTTAAGGTGCACCCCCAGAGCTGGGTCAGGGGAACTCAGGCCATGCCCCTCACCCCAGCACCAGGCCAGGGGACCTCAGACCGCACCCCTTGCCCAGCGGGGCTTGACAGGGGACTTTAGCCCGCGCCTCCCACCTTGGCACCAGGCTGGGGTACCTCAGGCCATGCCTCCCACTCAGCGGGCTTGACAGGGACCTTAGGCCTTGCCCCCTGCCCCGGCACCAGGCCGGGGGACCTCAGGCCTCGACCCGCCCAGGTGCAAGGCCCGGGGACCTGAGGCCATGGCCCCCGCTCAGTGGAACTTGATGGGGGACCTCAAGGTGCACTTCCAGTCCTTGTGCTGGGCTAGAGGAACTCAGGCTGCTCCTCCCACCCCAGCACCAGGCTGGGGGACCTCAGGCTGTACCCCCCACCAGGTAGGGCTTGACAAGGGACTTCAGGCCATGCCCCCCACCCTGGCACCAGGCTGGGGAACCTTAGGCCACACCCCCTGCCCCAGCACCAGGCTGAGGGACCTGAGGCTGCACCCCCCTGCCTGGCAGGGTTTGACAGGGGACCTCAGGCCATGCTCCCTACCCAGCGGGGCTTGACAGGGGACCTCAAGGTGCACCCCCAGTGCTGGGTCAGGAGAACTCAGGCCACTCCCCCCACCCAGCGGGGCTTGACAGGGTCCTGAGGCGCACCCCTCTGCTGGTGGACTTGACGGGGGACCTGATGCTGTGCCCCCCTCCCAGTGCCAGGCCGGGGGACCTGAGGCTTTGTCTCCCCACCTGGCGAGGCTTCATGGAGGACCTCAGGCCATGCCCCCCACCTGGCGGGGCTTGATGGGGGACCTCAAGGCATGCCCCCCATCCTGGCGCCAGGCTAGGGGACCTGAAGCTACGTTCTCTGCCTGATGGGGCTTGACAAGGGTGGGACTGGCCAGGTCTGGATCTAGCATAATGGGGGCGGGGCCAGCTGGGTCTGGGTCTCACGCAATTTTGAGGTGCATGTGGGTGGGTAGGGACTTGACTCTGGGTCCCATGGTGTGCCCCAGACTCTGACAGGAGGAAGGTTTTCATATACATTTTACTAATTTTCTTTCATCTCTGACACTTCATAGAGAAAGGGCAAATAGCAATATTAAATTATTTCCTCTAATTAATCCCCTTTTAATGTGCACAAATTTCGTGCACCAGGCCACTAGTATAATGATAAAGGGGTAGATCCATCAAGAAGATATAACAATCATAAATATATACTCACTCAATTTTATAGCACCTAACTACATTAAGTGAATACTGACAGATATAAGGAAGAAATAGACATTACACTAATAGTAGAGGATTTTAATACCCCACTTTCAACAAAAGATATATCATCCAGACAGAAAATCAATGAGTAAATGGTGGATCTGAACCATACATTAGACCAAATGGATCTAATAGACATCTATAGAGCATTCCATCCAACAGAAGCAAAACACATTTTTCTCAGTTGCACATGGATCTTTCTCAAGGACAGATGATATGATAGGACACAAAACAAGTTCAAGCAAAATCGAGAACATTGAACTCATACTAAGTATGTTTTCCAAGTACAATGGTAAGAAACTAAAAATTAAAAAATAACATGAAGAAAGTTTGAAAATCTATGAATATGTGGAATCTGAACAATGGAGTTCTGAACAACTAACATGTGAAAGAATAAATAAAAAATGAAATCAAAGAGTATCACTAAACAATGAAAATAAAAATACAACATATAGAAACCTATGGGGTGCTATAAAAGCAGTTCTGAGAGGGGAGTTCATAGCAATAAAATACACATATTAAGAAATTAGAGAGATTACATAATAAATTGAACTTTATACCTCAATGAATTAGACAAATAGCAAATTAAGCTCAGAGTTAGCAGAAGGAAGTAAATAATAAAGGTCAGAGTAGAAATAAATGAGATAGAATCCAGAAAAAAACAACAGATATCAACAAAACTAAGAGCTGTTTTTATAAAAAGATAAAATTGACAAACCTTTAGTGAGACTAGGAAAAAGGAGAGAAGATTCAAGTAAAATCAGAAAAGAGAAATTATGACTGACACTACATAAGTATATAGGATCATAAGAAACTACTATGAACAATTACAGTATATGCCAACAAATTAGGAAACCTAGAAGAATGGGGTAATTTCCTAGAACCTACCAAAACTGAATCAGAAATAAACAGAAAGTCTGAACAGACTAATAATAAGTAAGAAGATTGAGTTAGTAAATAAATATCTCCCCACACAGTGAACCCCAGAACCTGATGGCTTCACTGGCAAACATTTAAAAAAGCATCAATGCCAATCCTTCTCAAACTCCTCTAAAAAATTGAAGAGGTAGAAATACTTCCAAATGCATTCCAGGAGGACAGTATTACACTTATACCAAGCCAAATAAGAACACTACAAGAAAAGAAAACTATGAACCAATATCTCTGATATACATAAATGCAAAAACCCACAACAAAATACTAGGAAACTTAATCAAAGAACTCATTAGAAGGATTATACACCATTACCAAGTAGAATTTGTCCTTGAGATGCAGGATTGTTCAACATATACAAGTCAATAAATGTGATACACCACAATAGAAGATAAAAATTATATGATCATTTCAAAGATGCAAAAGACATATTTGTCAAAATATAACATCTTTTCCATGATAAAAACCCTCAATAGATTGGGTATAGAGGAAACATACTTCAACATAAGAAAGACCATGTATGACAAGCCAACAATTAACATTATATTCAATGGAGAAAAAATAAAAGTTTTCCTCTGAGATTAGAAACAAGAGTAGCAATTCTCACCACTCTTACTCCATACAGTACTAGAAGTCCTAGTTAGAACAATAAGACAAGGCAAAGAAATAAAAGACATCCAACCAGAAAGGAAGATGTAAAATTGTCATTAATTGCAGATGAAATTACCTTATATATTGTAATTCCAAAGACTTAGCTGAAAAACTGTTAGATCTAATCAATGAATTCAGTTGAGTTGCAGGATACAAAGTCAACACTCAGAAACCAGTTGCATTTCTATCTACTAAAAATGAAATATATGAAAAAGACATAAAATTATCCTATTCACAATAGCATCAAAGCCAATAAAATACCTAGGAATAAATTTAACAAAGAAAACAAAAGTTTTATACAATGAAAACTACAAGCCTTTGTAGTCGTCCTCAATTTCAGCAAACAAATGGAAAGACATCTCATGCTCATGTACTGAAAGAGTTGATATTATAAAATGTCCATGTTACTGAAAGCCATCTATAGAGTCAGTGGAATTTATATGAAAATTCCAATAGCATTTTTCATAGAAATAAAAAAAAATCTTAAATATTGTATGGAACTACAGAAGACCCTGAATAGTCAATGAAATTACTAGAAGAAGAAAAAACTGAAAGCATCACACTTCCTTATTTCAAACTATACTACAAAGCTAAGGGACTTAAAAACAGTTCTTTACTGGCATAAAAATATATGGGTAGACCAATGGAACAAAATACAGAGCCCAGAGTTAAACCCTGGTATATATAATCAACTAATATTTGATAAAGGAACAAAGAGTATTTGATGGGAACAGGATAGTTTCTTTAGGCAAATGATGTTAGGAAAACGAAATAAGCACATGAAGAAAAATGAAATTAGACCTTATCTTATATATCTCACACAAATTATATAGAAATGAATTAAAGACTTAAACATAAGACCTTATACTCTAAAACTCCTAAAAAGAAAAAAAGCTCCAGCATTGGTTTTGACAATGATTTTCTTTGGATATGAGACCAAAAAGCACAAATATAAAAATAAAAAAATCAGCAAGTGGGAATACAACAAACTTAAAAGCTTCCACACTGCAAAGAAACAACAAAATGAAAAGGCAACCTACAGAATGGGAGAAAAACATGTATCAGATAAGGAGTTAATATTAAAAATTTATTTAAAAATCACACAACTCAATGGCAAAAAAATAAAAGCAATCCAATTAAAAAATGGGTAGAGGAACTAAATAGACATTTTTGCAAGTAAGACATTTAAATGGCCAATATGTACATAAAAATGTGCTCAGCATCACTAATAATCATGGAAATACTAGTAAATTCAAATCAAACCCACAATGAGATATCATCTCACTTGTAAGAAAGGCTATCTTCAAGAAGACAAGAGATAAACATTGGAGAGGATGTGGAGGAGAAGGAACAGTTATGCACTGCTGGTGGGATTGTAAACTGGTTCAGCCACTATGGAAAACAGTTCTTCAAAAAATTAAAATAGAAATACAGAAATAAAAATAGATCCATGCTATCCAACAATCTTACTTCTGGGTATATATCCAAACAAAATGAAAAGAGGTTATTGAAAAGATGTATGCACTCACATGTTTATTGAAGCACTAGAGGTCCAGCACACATGAAATCATGCACAGTTAGGGTCCCTAGGCCTAATCTGGCCTCCCTCACTGGCCTCTGCTGTCCTGCGACACTACGTGAAGCTCCCTGCCCTGGGACACTCTGCAATGCTCGCGGCCCCTTGACTGTTCTGCAAAACTCTCCCCACCTCACCACTGCTCCACGAGACTGATTTTTATAATTTTTTTTAAATTTAATTTTATTTTTATTGTTTTAAGTATTACAAATAGTAGTACATATGTCTCCTTTTTTTTCCCCCTTGATATCCCACCGACCTCCCCTACCCCCCAGGACATGCCTTCACCTGTCCACCCTCCCCCCAGCCCCAGTGTCTTATATCCATTGTTTGTGCTTATATGCATGCATACAAGTCCTTCGGTTGGTCTCTTACAGCCCTCCTCGCCCAACCTCCCCTGTCTTCCTAATGTAGTTTGACAGTCTGTTCAATGCTTCTTTGCCTCTGTATCTTTTTTCCACTATTTCTTTCCTTTAAAAAGTTTTGCCTTTGCAGACTGGAAATAAACATATAATAACAAAACAAGACAAAACAAAAAAATGTTTGAGTCCCAATTTCAATGTCCAACAGTTCCTTATGTGTACATGTCAGCAGTGATATCTGGATGGTGGGCACATGGTGGCAATGCAGGTCTGACCCTCTCTGGTTTGGTCCTAGGTAACCTGCAGCGGTGCACAGCTGCTGACTGCTCGCATGGCAAGGCGTTGTCAGTGTCTTCCCTCTCTGGACTGTTTTTTCCTCTTGTCTTCGTGGTTGGAGCACTCCTGTCAATTCCTCTCTGTTGCAGGAATCCATCTGGTCTTGGGGTTGTTTTCTGAAAATATACAAATATATTCTTGACCACAAGTTAATAAAGGAATCTTTTCTATATAATTGATTTGGGATCCTTTTTATTTTTGTTCAAACGATTTTCCTTTGTCTTCCTTGCCCCTATTTTTAAGCCTCTCTTTTATTTCTTTAGCTATGTTAACCATAGCTCTGTCTGATGATATCTGAATTCTTTGCAACATTGATATTGCTGCTAGTTTTTCTGGATGGCAATTCCTCATGATATTTGTAATACTTGACTGCATGAGCTTATTCCTTGGAACTTTATTTGTCAGCATTATCTGAAGATTGGTTTGAAGTTGAGTCCCTGCAGAGAGGAGGATATCTTTGCTCCTGATATTGGTTGAGATCCTACTAATCTGCAATTCAAATAACATTATTTTTCAGCTTGAGTATTTCTGACCATCAACCTGTGGGGAAACTTTGTGGTTATATGTTCTGAAGGGAGATATATTTACCCTCTACCTTGCTGTTCGTTCTTTCTGCACAGTGAGTTTATTTCTTTTATTTGTACATTGAGAATGTTGACCTTTGGGCTCCCAGCTTAATGTTGGAATCTCCCAATAGATGTTCATCCTTAGGTGGGTTAGGTTTTATTTTCTGTCTCTCTTGAAGGGTGACCCTGAGCAACTATTAAATCTGAATCTCAGGCTCCCAGGATTTTGCAAATGCCAGGAAAACAAATGCTGGGCCAATACTGGCTTTCCTGACAATGACTGACTCACCTGTTTTTTTGATATCCAAAATTGTTTAAAAGAAAGGAAACCTAGCATTTTTATTGTTTTCAGTAGGAAAGTTATTGAGAAAGTCTAATGTGCCATACTGTCAGCATCGAAAGTCAAATCAGAAGTCAGGGTTTCTTATAAATTACCCAATGTTGTATCAAAATTATTCCACGTAACATTGGTAAGCATTATTGTAACAGCAAGTGGAGGTACTTAACCATTTCCTCAGAGTTAGACGTTAAGGTATTTCCAGTGTTTTACTATTATTTTTATCAAGTGCTATTATAACATTTTAAATAACAATGTTTATATGTTTAAAGTTATTTTCATAGGATATATTGCCAGTGTAGCATTGCTGGACTAAAAGGATGCATATTTTTAAGATTGTTGACATACTTCACAAAAATGCCTTTAAAAAGTGTTGTAGCCATTTACATCTTCAGTAATAAAAGTTATTTGGTGTTATTGTTAATATTTTATATTTGCCAATTTTATAAGGCACTTTTATTCTAAAATAAAAATATGCTTTTGGTCTTAAGAGCTAATTTTGATAAAATTTTTTAATGCTTAACAACTTATTTCCTAAGGTTGCATATTTAGACATATAATTATATTATTGGAAGTAAATACAGAAAGGATAATCTTCTGATAAAAGTTTTTAACTCTGAACTATTTGGCTCTTATCTCTTTCTTTACTTCTTTCCTCACCTCCACCTTTCTTTCCCTCTGGTGTTTAGGGAAATATTTTCAAACATATGTCCTATCTCCAGAATGCCTTCTTCTGGGGTGCCCAGAGCCACCCAGGGTGGCCACACCCAGATCAATCCTGGTGAACTCCTCCCTCCTATCCACTCCATCCTGGGAATAAACCAGGTCACTAGTTTTCCAACTTAACAACAAAGAGTAAGAAAACACATATCTTGAAAATGTGGAAACACTATTTTGATGTTTGTTTTTTTTTTGTCTGTATGGTCAAATACTTTGTGTATGTAGATGACAGTGTCTGAGAGAGAGAAGACTGAGAAATCAGTATTCTGATATTTCCCTCAGACAATAAGCACACTTTTTCCTATTTAGAATAATGTTCACATGCAGCCTGTACAAAACATCCCCTTGAGGGCATCTTCCGTGGCAGTAGCAGAAGGAGGAGGTGGCCTTTATGCCTTCAGCTCCACCAGCATTTATATAGCCTCAGCTTCGGGGACCTGCTTACTCTCCACATCAACTGAACTTACCTCCCCACAGCCTCAAAGCTTTGTTTCCAGATCAGGTGCCTCTAGCCTCCTATCTCCCCAGGCCACTGGTGGCCTCTCCAGCAAAGCCCCATAGGGTCCTGTCTCCTAGAGCTCTCCAGCAAACACGTCTCCGTTTCGTTGGAGCAACTGGTTTCAAATCAGCTGTTGCCTGCCTGGGTTTGCCTTCTATGTGTCCCAAGTGGGACCATCAGGCTCATGAATGATTCTTACACAAGGCCACAGGGTCTCTTAGCATCACTCTTTGAAATAATTGTTGTTTTCTATTCAATTAATTTTAGACTATCCTGGAGGTTGTTCTATTTATACTGTAAAAGATTGATTTAAAATATTGACAATAATTAGCCAATCATTCCGTTTTAAAGGTGAGGTTTGACTGATTTTACCCAGAAGGATATCTGCATCTTTAGAGGGAAATTGTTTGTAGTTTGGGCTGTTTCCAAGTGCTCGACTTTTTTTTTTTTCCCTCACAGTCAATTGCTCCTTATCCACAGCCACTGGCCATCTCTTTAAGCTCTGTTAGTTCAGGATGAAGGAGATTGTTTCAATTCACTCCCTCTGAGACTAAGGGAGCGCAAACCCAGCTGCTGCCGGTCTGGGTTCATCTTCAGGTGATGTGATTGGCATGTGGACCCCACCCTGTGACTAGATAATTCAGGAGTGCAGGCATTGGTCTCCAGGCTTCCCAGCTTGACTCCCAACGCTACACATTTCAGCCTTTCTATTTCCAATTCATCTCTCCATATTTATGGCCAATCAAACATCCTATCATTAGTTTTTTGAAGAGGAGGATAGAAGTTTGTTTTCCAAGAAGGTGTAGAACATGGAAGAAAAATGTAATTCAAATTTCTGACATGCTTTAAACCATACTTCCTATAGCCTATAAGCCACAAATACTCAATTTAGCCAGAAACCATTAGTGAAGGGCTTTTAGCTGTACAGAGAGCTGAGCAGAAGTCCCAATTCTGCCACTTCTCAGCTGTATGGCCAGGTGTGTTTCTCCATCTGTAAAATGAGATGGTGACTGCCAGGGTCCTTACACTATTCCCATCTACGAAAGTATGGTCACTGCTATACACTGAGTGGCCAGATTATTATGACCACCTGACGTTTGTAGGCAAATTAGCCGTACACTGCATCATATGGGATATGGAAGCCGAAGGCCTGTTCGAACACCTTTGCTGTCTGCTGTTACCAAGATAAAACATCTCCAATTCCCACAGGAACACAAGGATTGGACAGTCAAGCATTGGAAAAAAGTCATGTGGTCCGATGAATCATGTTTCCAGTTGCATCATGCAAATAGCAGAGTGAGAATTTGGCGGAAACAGCATGAAAGCATGCACCCCATGTGCATGGGTACAACCCTTCAAGCTGGTGGGGGCAGTGTTATGGTTTGGGGACTGTTTTCCTGGCATGATTTGGACCCTTTAATTCGTGTGGAACAACGTCTGAATAGCACAACATACCTATTATCGTTGCTGATCAAGTTTATCCTATCATGTTGATGGGCGTATCCCAATGGATGTTTCTATTCCAATAAGACAATGTGCCATGCCATGTTGCTCGTATTGTGCAGGAGTGATTTCAAGAACATGAGGGAGACTTTACCTTGCTTAAGTGGCCCCCACAATCACCAGATCTCAATCCTATTGAGCATTTGTGGGACGAAGTTAAAAGAGCCATCAGGCAGCTGGTTCCACAACCATCACATCTCACAGAACTGGACAGTGCTATTCATCAGGCATGGTGTCAGATTCCTCACATCACCTTTCAATATCTCGTGGAGTCAATGCCAAGAAGAATCGCCAGAGTATTGAAGGTAAAAGGTGGCCCAATGAAGTACTGATGGGGTGGTCATAATAATCTGGCCACTCAGTGTATATGTTAGCAAATTAGTTTCTTAAGGATGTCTAATGCCAAGAACACTTTAAGATAAGTTCTCTTGTAAAGGTCATTAGAATATTATTTAGCATTCTAAAGGTGCTTCTTATCTTCTTACTTATTGGAGAAATTTTCGCTCCCTCCCTTCCTCCCTCACACTAACTAACATTGTCTTTCTTTTGGCATTAAGGAAAAGGGCTTAAAGTTACAGGTTCTTTCCATTTTTACAAGAGCAAGAAAAAGTTCAATAGAACATTCTGATGAAAAGTGATCTAGGTTCTAATTGGAAAATTGAAGAGGGAAAGGTAACTTGGTAAAAGGATTTGCATCTGGGAAGTCAAAGGGAAGCATTAGTGAAATATAAATACAGGGTGGGGCAAAAATAGGTTTATAGTTGTTCATATGGAAAATAATACAATAATTAATAAATAATAATACAAGAATAAATTCCCTGTTTTGCATATTCACAACTGTAACCCTACTTTTGCCACACCCTGTTTATATTATACTACAGGCCCAATGCACAAAATTCATGCAAGAGTAGGCCTTCCTTCCCCCAGCAGCTGGCACCAGCTTCCCTCCAGCTGCCAGCAGGCACCTGAGACTAAGGCTTCCCTTGCAGCCCAGGCTTCATACAGAAGGACATCAGGTCTAATTAGCATATTACACTTTTATTGTTATAGATGTAAAATGTTTACATATGTAACCCCCCCATCATGATTTATTCTACTTAATGTGTTTTATCTTAATTGTCCAAAATCCTACTTTAATTTCTGTCAATGTTAGAGTTAGAATGACCTTTTAAAAGTATTAAGGAAGCTGGCAAGATGGTGGCTGACAGGATGCAGTGAGGAGAGAGTGTGAGTGAGGAAGGGAGCGAACGGGGAGTGCGTGGACATGTGGGAAGTGTCTGTATTTGTGAATGAGGGACAGTTATATTCCACAGGACTGGTAGGGGCTGGCGGACCAGGCTCCCCTAGCCAAGCAGCCTCTACTGCTGTTGAAATCCCTCCTGGGGCAGCTGGCTCTGCTGCAGAGACTGAGTCATCTTGAAGGGGAGAATGGCTGTGATTGGAAGCCCAGCCTTACCTTCACCCTGGAAGACCTTGGACACCACCCAGGACCCTATAGCCGCACCAGCCAGGGACCTGCTGCCTCAGCTGCAAACCCACGAACACCGAGACTCTGCCTCCCCAGCCACAGGCTCCCAGTAAGTTTTTCCAGGGGGAGACAAGGTGGTGGCCAAATAGGCAGATGTGCCCTGTGCCTTCTCATGGAGCAGATAGAAGAAACAGCTGAATCAAATAACATCCACCCGGAATTGGCAAATTAAACACAGCTGGTGAGGCAATCCATGGCCAGAAAGGACAGAGGATGCCTGGAGAATGGTAGGATCAGGGATCTGGGCTGGAGAGAGAGACACGCACAGCCAGGACTAGAGGATCAGAAGGAAAACTGCACTGCACCAAGTCCACGCCTCTTGGGGACACGCATAGCACTTGACTATGGAAGGGGGTCCACAGGGCAGCAGGCATCAGGGGATCTCATTCCACAGCCATGGGAGGCTATATCCAGAAAGGCAGCCTGACCTTCTGCACTGGCCAGCTGCAATGTGGGGGTGGGGGTAGAGGTGGGGGTGGGGAGGTGGTGGAGGGGGGCAACATGCAGCAGCGCAGCTGTTCTGTCTTTATATTTTCTTTGCTTTTACTAGCTAAACCCAATACATAGGATCTTTCAATTATAAGCACTCACTGAGGCTGCAATGCAGGAGAAGGTGGTATTGTGGAAGCTGGGGAGCAAAATAGGGAGAGGCAACCAGGAAGCCAGCTCTGGGACAGTCCAGTCCCTTCAACCCTGAGCAGCCATTTTTCTACTAAAGACCAGGCCCCTCTAGCAGCTCAGCCACACATAGCCTTGAGCTCAGCAGGGAAACAAGGATTCTGAATACCCCCAGGAAGCCCTCCCAGACTGGGTAAGGGGCCATTTGACCCCTGAAACTAATACAGCAACACCGCCACCTAGAGCCCATGTCAGAAATAGATGCTTGTGTACATACTACTGAAAGCAGGCAGACAAACATAGCAGGCAGGTTGATCCTGCCTGCCTGAAACCAAGGGTATGGAGTTTGACACAGAGGAGTGGAGTGGTGGATCACTGGGAACTTTAACATGATGCTGACTACCTAACAGGAAACTGAGACATGGCAGTCAGAACAGTAGGAAGGGTCTTAAACCAGCCCCCATGGGATATCAAAACTCAGCTGTAGTGAATGGCACTTCACTTTTTTACTTTTTATCTTTTGCTTAAGAAATTTAAAAAATTCTTCTTTCTTCTTTATTTTTATTTATTATTTTTTAACCTTTTATTTTTGGGGGATTAGTGTACTACATTCTATTTTAATTTTCTTATAATTATTTTACTTTATCTCATTTTTTCCTTTTGCCAACCTTTTCTTCCTCACTTCTTTCTTTTTCACCCTGTTTCTCTTCTCCTGTTCCTGCTTTAGTTTTTCTCTCTCCTTTCTTTTTACTCCTTGTTAAAAATTGATCTTATTTTTCTGCTTTATTGATGCATTACTATTATGGTAGTCTCTGTTGGCTTACTCATATATCTAATTTCCTCTCCCCTGCTCCAAGTCCATGCACTCTTCTCCTTTCTCTTTCTTTGCCAGCCAATTTGTTGTTGTTGTTTTTATTTTATGCTTTCTTTCTTCCTCTTCTCACTTGCTCTCTTCTTCTACTAATAGCTTAATTAGTTTCACTCACCAAACTCAAGGCTATTTGCTCTCTACTCTAATCTCCTTTTCCAAAAATAGATGAATATATAGATAGATAGATTAAAGGGAAAATTTTTTTATATATATAAAATATACACTGAGTGGCCATATTATTATGATTTCTGAACGCATAATAATTTGGCCACTCTCGTATATCCTATATAACAAAAGGCTAATATGCAAATTGTCCTCTTGACCAGGAGTTCGACCAGCAGGCAGACCAGCCAACTGCCCATGTCCCCTTCCCCTGGCCAGGCTGGCCAGACCGCATCCATGCACGAATTCATGCACTGGGCCTGAATATATATATTGAGTGGCAAGATTATTATGCATTCAGAGATCATAATAATATGGCCACTCAGTGTATATAAATATATATTTTTTAAATTTTTTTATTGAGAATTCTGGTTTTTACTTTTCTTCTTATACACTATACATAATCATGGTCATTCTACCCATTCATTCAATTCCTTTATCTTATCTTCTGGAAATGAGCTCTGCCTCTTCATATTCAGTCCCCCCACTTTTTTTTCTGGGTGTTTTGTTTGTTGTTTGCATTTTTTAGTTTATTTGCTGGTTTTGTGGCGTTTTCTCCCCATATCTGTATATTTTTTCCCTTTTTTTCTTTTTCTTTTCTCTCTTACCTTTTTTCCTTTTCTCAATATCATTTTTGTACTCTTTTCATTCCCTAATTCTTTTTTCTCTGGTGGTCACCTTTATTTGGGGTTGTTGGTGTCATAAATACATTCGTGTTTTGTTCCCTCTGTGTCGTGTCTTGTCGAATTGTATTTTGTGCCTTTTGGTCAACATAGTAGAGAGTGAGCCACATAACCAGACACTCTGAAAGGAACAAAAATGGGGAGACAAAGAAATAGCCCCATATAAAAGAAAAGGAGGAATCACCAGAAAAGAAAGTAAATGAAATGGAGGCAAGCACTTTGTCAGAGAATGAATTCAGAGTAATGGTCATAAGGATGCTGAAAAGGATGGGAGACAAATTCAACAACATGTGTAAGGATCAAGAAAAAATGAAGAATGACATAGCTGTCATGAAGAACACAATAAAATGCATCAATAAAAGACTAGAAGAAGTGAGGACCGCATCAGTGAGCTAGAAGACAAGATAGGTAAAAACACCCAAGCAGAGCAACAAATGCAAAAAGAAACTTAAAAAAAAAAAAAAAAACAGGAGGAGAGCCTAAGGGAGCTTTGGGACAACTCGAAACAAAACAAGATCTGAATAATAGGGGTGCCAGAAGGAGAGGAAACTGAGCATGGAATAGAAAACTGTTTGAAGAAATAATGACAAAACAATTCCCTGATATTGGGAAGAAGAAAACTCACACAAATTCAAGAAGCTCAGAGTCCCAAACAGTTTTAACCCCAAAAGACCAATAAGAATAAATTGGCAAACAGCAATGACAAAGTAAGAATCTTAAAAACTGCCAGGGAGAGACAGAAAGTTATTTATAAGTGATCTCCCATTAGACTATCAACTGATTTCTCAACAGAAACACATCAGGCCAGAAAGGAATGGAATGAAATATACAAGGGAGAATCCAAGATGGCGGGGTAGGTAAACACCTAAACTGCTGCCTCGCGCAACAATTTCAAAAATTCAACTAAAAAACAAAACGTCTATCACCCAGAACCACGGGAAAGCTGGCTGAGTGGAAGTTCTACAACTAGAAGGAAAGAGAAAAGAGCATCAAGACGTGAACGAGCGCTGAAAAGCTGAGGTACGGAGGCGCGTGATCCGGGCTGGCGGTGGGCATTGCTTTTTTCAACCCAAAGGGAGACAAGCCCCCGATTACTCTGAAATCCAGTTTCTGGGGAGACGCGGGGGACCCAAACTCCTACGGGGAGAAGCTGGACTGTCTGCCAGTGAGGGGGCTTACTTGCAGAGCTGCACGCAGGAATAATTGTTTACGGCACTGGGGCACGGGACTCCGGGATGCCCTTGGGGACACAGAGCGAGCTAACTAGCAGCCATTGCTGTTTGCCATGCCCTAGCCTAATGACACCCTGAGACCCCGCCCTGCACAACCTACAAACCCACCCAAGCTCCAAACAGCAGCGTTAGCAGAAGAAAGCCCTGCCCTATCGCAGCTTAACCTAGCAAACTTGCAGCCTGGGTCAGACAGCTCCAAAACCTCCAAACCACAAGCAAAGAGGAGAAAACTGTAGCTCTCACTGTAGCTCCTGCTGGATGGCCTCAGACAGTAGCTGACCTGCACCCCATTGAAGATCCAGAAGCCAGTGTACCTAGTGGTCAGAGTGAGACACCAGATTTCAACTCCTCACATCCATAAGTGACACATTCAAAGGCAGACTCAGTGAGCACCAAAGCCCCACTGAAACAAGTCCTGCCCCATAAGTGTGTCTTCAGCACAGCAGTTCTTCCATTATAGACACAGTGAGTGCTCACAGCTAATTGGCCTGGAGGTCAATTCCTCCCAGTATACCAACAGCAATTAAGGCTTTAACTGCACCAAGTCTTTGCACTCAGCCCACAAAGGGGTGTACCAAGAGTGTCCACATCAGGTGATTGGGGAGGCTGAGCTACTGCCCCCTATAGGTAACCTACCACACAAAGCTACTCCATCAACACAGGGAAGCAGCCAAAATGAGGAGACAAAGAAACATGTCACAAATGAAAGAAACGGAGGAAAGCAAACTGCTGGATGACATAGAGTTCAGAACCACATTTATAAGGTTACTCAAGAATCTTCTTAAAACCGCTGAGAAACTTGATGACACTTCTGATGAGCTTAGTGAGACCTTCAAGGACCTTAATGAGAATGCCAAAAAAAAAATGAAAAAGGACCAGTCAGAAATGAAGCATACACTGTCTAAAATAAAGAATATACAGAAACTCAATTGTAGATCAACGTACCCCAAGAATCAAACCAAAGATCTGAAATATGTGGAAACAAAAAACATCCAACCAGAAAAACAAAAAGAAAAAAGAATCCAAAAATATGAAGATAGTGTAAGGAGCCTCTGGGACAACTTCAAGCGAACCAACATCCGAATTTTTGGGGTGCCAGAAGAAGGGAGAGAGCAAAATATTGAAAACCTATTAGAAGAAATAATGACAGAAAACTTTCCCTACTGGGTAAAAGAAATAGATGTACAAGTTCAGGAAGCGCACAGAACCCCATACAAGAGGAATCCAAAGAGGACCACACCAAGACACATCATAATTAAAATGCCAAGGGCAAAAGACAAAGAGAGAATATTAAAAGCAGCAAGAGAAAAACAGTTAATTACCTACAAGGGAGTACCCATACAACTGTCAGCTGATTTCTCAACAGAAACTATGCAGGCCAGAAGGGAGTGGCAAGAAATATTCAAAGTGATGAACAGCAAGAACCTACAACCAAGATTACTCTACCCAGCAAAGCTATCATTCAGAGTTGAAGGTCAGATAAAGAGCTTCACAGACAAGAAAAAGCTAAAGGAGTTCATCACCACCAAACCAGGATTACATGAAATGCTGAAGGGTATTCTTTAAGGAGAGGAAGAAGAAGAAAAAGGTAAAGATAAAAGTTATGAACAACAAAATGACATCAAATACATACCTACCAACAAGTGAATCTAAAAATCAAGTGAATAAAAAATCTGAAGAACAGAATGGACTGGTGAATATAATAGAATCAGGGACATAGAAAGGGAGTGAACTGACGATTCTCAGGGGAAGCAGGTGTGAGGGGTGCGGGAAGAGCTTGGACAAAAATCTTACTCCTATGGATGAAGACAGTGGCGGGGGTAAGGGCATGGGGTGGGGTGGGGAATCAGGTGGAGGGGAGCTATGGGGGAAAAATAGAGGAACACCTGTAATAATCTGAACAATAAAGATTTATTAAAAAATAAATAAATAAATAAATAAAATAAAAAGTTACTTAAGCCCTAAAAACAAAACAAAACAAAAACAAAAAACAAAGTGATACAAAACAAGGAACTGAATCCAAAAAAACTATACCCAGCAAGACTATCATTCAAAATTGAAGGTGTAATCAGGAGTTTCACAGGCAAAAAAGAGAAAATATCTAGCAATGCAAGATATGCTAAAGGGATTGCTGTAAAAAGAAGAAATAGGAAGGGAAGGAGGAACACGGGCACAAGGAATAAAAGTGGCAAAAAAAACATGTACCTATCAATAATAACATTAAATGTAAATGGATTAAATGCTCCGATTAAAATACATAGGTTAGCTGAATGGATAAGAAAACATGACCCATTTATCTGCTGTCTACAAGAGACCCACCTCAGAACAAAGGACTCACACAGGCTGATAGTAAAGGGGTAGAAAAAAAGATTTTTCAGGAAAATGGAAAAAAAGAAACAAGCTGGGGAAGCAATACTTATATCTGACAAATTAGACCTCAAAGTGAAGACCATAACAAGAGATAAGGAAGGCCACTTCATAATACTAAAGTGATAGATATAACAAGAGGCTATAACTCTGGTAAACATATATGCACCCAATACAGGAGCATCCAAATACATTAAAAAATTTTTTTGGAAGATATCAAGGGAGAGATTGACAGCAATGCAATCATAGTAGAGGACTTTAGTACCCCATTTAAACCACTGGATACATCTTCTAAACAAAAATCAGCAAAGATACAGCAATCCTAAATGACTCACTAGATCAGATTGAATTAATTGACATCATAGAACATTTCACCCCAAAGCTATAGAATATACATTATTCTCAAGTGAGCATGGGACTTATTCAAAGATAGACCACATACTGGGACACAGACAAAGTCTCTTCAAATTCAAGAAGATAGAAATTATATCAAGCATCTTCTCAGATCATAAAGGCATAAAATTAGAAATCAACCACAATAAAAACAATGAAAAAAAATCAAACACTTGGAGGCTAAATAGCATGTTATTAAAAACAATTATTTGGTTACCAAAGAGATAAAAGAAGAAATAAAAAGTATCCTGGTAACAAATGACAATGAATATCTATGGGGCACAGTAAAAGCAGTGTTGAGAGGGAAGTTTATAGCTCTACAGGCCTACTGCAAAAAATAAGAAAAAGTGGTAATATAATTATCTAACCCTACAACTCAAAGAATTAGAAAAAGAGCAACAAGAAAAGCCCAGAGTAAACAGAAAGAAGGAAATAATAAAGATGAGAGCAGAAATAAATGGCATGGAGACAAAAAAAAATACGAAAGATCAATAAAACCAAGAGCTGGTTCTTTGAAAGGATAAACAAGATTGATGAACCTCTAGCTAGGTTCACCAAGAAGCAAAGTGAGAGGACCCAAATAAACAAAATCAGAAATGAAAGAGGTGAAGTAACAACCGATCCCACAGAAATAAAAGGATTATGAAAAAATACTATGAATAACTCTACTCCAACAAATTGGACAACCTAGAGGAAATGGACATATTCTTAGAAAAATACAAGCTTCCAAAACGCAATCAGGAAGAATACAAAAACCTGTATAGGCCGATAACTATCAAAATTGAAGCAGCATTCAACAACTTCCAGCAAACAAAAGCTTTACAGGGGAGTTCTACCAAGCACTCAAAGAATAACTAAAACCTATCCTCCTCAGACTATTCCAAAAAATTCAAGAGGAAGGCATACTTCCAAGCTCTTCTATGAAGCTAATATTACCCCAATCCCCAAATCAGATAAAGACACCACAAAAAAAAGAGAACTACAGGCCAGTATCCTTGATGAACATAGAAGCTAAAATCCTCAATGTTATTCTAGCAAATCAGATCCAGCATTACATTAGAAAGATCATGCACCATGACCAGGTGGGATTTATTCCAGGGATGCAAGGATGCTACAATATCCATAAATCAAAAAATGTGATACATCACATAAATACATTGAGAGACAAAAATCACATAATCCTATCAATCGATGCAGAAAAAGCATTTGTCAAAATCCAACACCCTTTCTTGATAAAAACACTCAGCAAAGTGGGAATAGAGGGATCATACCTCTACATAATAAAGCCTTATGTAGCAAACCTACAGCCAACATCATACTCAATGGGCAAGAACTAAAACTATTTCCCCTAAGAACAGGAACAAGACAGGGATGGCCACTTTCACCACTCCTGTTCCATATATTAATGGAATTGCTAGCCATAGTGATAAGACAAGAAGAAGAAATAAAAAGCATCCAAATAGGAAAAGAAGAAGTAAAACTGTCCTTATTAACAGACGACATGACATTGTACATAGAAAACCCCAAAGACTCCATCAAAAACTCGGAGACTTAATAAATGAATTTGGCAATGTATCAGGATAGAAAATTAACTCCCAGAAACCTATGGCTTTTTTATACACTGATAATGAACTCACAGAAAGAGAAACTAAAATAAACAATCCCATTTACCATTGCACCAAAAAAAAAATTAAGATACCTAGTAATAAACTTAACTAAGGAGGTAAAAGACTTGTACTCGGAAAACTACAGGACATTGAAAAAAGAGATAGAGGAAGACATAAACAATAGAAAAACATACTGTGTTCATGGATTGGTAGAATCAACATCATTAAAATCCATACTTACTAAAGCAATTTATAGATTTAATGCAATCTAAATTAAAATACCAATGGCATATTTCACAGACCTAGAACCAACTCTCCAAAAATTCATCTGGAATAAAAAAAGACCCCGAATAGCCATAGAAACCCTGAGAAAGAACACATTTGGAGGAATCACAATACCACATATCAAGCTATATTACAAAGCCACGGTTCTCAAAGCTGGTTGGTACTGGCATAAGAACAGACATACAGACCAATGGAACAGAATAGAGAAACCAGAAATCGACCTAAGCTATTACGCTCAATTTATATTTGACAAAGGAGGCAAGAGCATACAATGGAGTCAAGACAGTCTCTTCAATAAATGGTGCTGGAAAATTTGGTCAGATACATCAAAAAAAAAAAAGAAAGAAAGTACACCATACATATAACCAACTTACACCATACACAAAAGTAAACTTAAAATGGTTAAATAACTTAAATATAAGATGGGAAACCATAAAATTCTTAGAAGAATCTATAAGCAGCAAAATATCACATGTATGTTGTAGCAATATTTTTACCAACACAGCTTCTAGCGCAATGGAAACTAAGAATAAAATAAACAAATGGGACTACATCAAAATAAAAGCTCTCTCTGAACAGCAAAAGAAACCATCAGCAAAATAACAAGAAAGCCCATTTCATAGATGAACCTATTTGCTGATGCTATCTCACATAAGGGTTTAATCTTCAAAATTTACAGGGATGTCATACAACTTAACAAAAAGAAGATAAAAAATCCAATCAAAAAATGGGCAAAGGACCTAAACAGACACTTTTTGAAAGAGGACATACAGAAGGCCAAGAGACATATGAAAACATGCTCAAAGTCACTAATCTGAGAGATGCAAATCAGATGACTATGAGGTACCATCTCATGCCTGTCAGAATGGCTATCATCAACAAATTAACAAAGGACAAGTGCTGGTGAGGATGTGGAGAAAAAGGAACCTTCATGCACTGCTGTTAGGAATGCAGGCTGGTGCAGCCACTGTGGAGAACAGTATGGAGTTTCCTAAAAAAGTTAAAAATGGAACTCCCTTTGACCCAGCAATGCCCCTTCTAGGACTACATCCCAAGAAACCAGAAACACCAATCAGAAAGGATATATACCCTTATGTTCATAGCTGCACAATTTACAGTGGCTAAGATTTGGAAACAGCCTAAATGCCCATCAGCAGATGAGTGGATTAGAAAACTGTGGTACATCTACACAATGGAATACTACACTGCTATAAAAAAAGGAACTTTTACCATTTGCAACAGCATGGATGGAATTGGAGAGCATCATGCTAAGTGAAATAAGCCAGTCGGAGAAAGATCAATATAACATGATCTCACTCATATGTGGAATATAAAGAACATCATAAACTGATAAACAAAAATAGATCCAGAGACAAGGTGGCACTGAACAAACTGTCCAACCTCAGAGAGAAGGCAGAGGAGGGGTCAACCCAAGACTTGTATGCATGGATATTAGCATAACCAATGGACACAGAAACTGGGTCTGTGGTGGCTTGTCCTGGAGGGTGGGTATGGCTGGCAGGGTGGGGCTGTTAATCGGGGAAATAGGATATATATGTAATACTTTAAATAATAAAAAGAAAAAAAAAGTATTAAGTAAGGTCATTTTACTATCCTGATTAAAACTCTCCAAGAATTCCTATCCTACTCCAAGTAAAAGTCAATGCCTTTTCAATGATCTACAAAATCCCATGATCTGATTGCTACTTAATTCTCTTGCTCATCACCCCAGTTTTGCTGCAGGCTATAGGCATTAAATCTTCTCAGGTGCTTTACTTTCCTTGTTTCCTTTGCTTAGATCAATTCCCAGCATCCTCTCTGCCCCAACCCCTAGCCCCAGCCCCTACACCTGCAAGCTCTCTCCTCTTCATATGTTACTGTTAGAGTGAGGCTGCCCCATCATCACAGTATTTGAAGTGAAGCCCCTTCTCTTCCAACTCCCTCCTTCCAGGTTCCATTTTTCACCTTCTAATGCATTATATAATTTAATAATTCATTTGTTTTGTGTTTGTCCTTACCTAGAAGTTCCCTGAAGGCAGAGATTTGGTTCATTTTATTAACTAATGACTCCCCGCTCCTGGAACCATGCCTGGAGCATAGCATAGTAGGCACTCACTGAGTATTTGTTGATTTAATAAAGGAGAAATATTAAAGTCTATGATGGATTTTAGAAGATGATTTTTTAAACCTTGTCAGAGAAACTAATTTCTTGTGTGAAACAAAATAAAACTTCAAAGAGTATTTTACTTAAAATTAAAGAAAAAGAAAAGATGTTAATTAACAGAGATAATACAAGCAACAATAGAAACGGGTGTTTGTGAATAAAGCGTTTCTGAAATTATGAAGGCCTAAGACCAAACATCCTCTTCAACTTCATTTTCTCCATGTTTGGAAAGCCCTGACAGGAAGTCACCCTTCTCTGATTTAAATGACACCCTCTCTTGGTTTTGCCCTCTCTCTGAGAGTGAGGGTTTGGGCAGGGATTGACAACTGAAATTCTGGTTCCCCTGATAGAAGAGCAAAACCTTCCACATCTCATGAGTACTGTATGATTTCCAACAAATAGAGATGTACCAAAATCACATCCTATATAATAAAGAGGTAATATGCAAATTGACCGTCACTCCAACACACAAGATGGCCGCCCCCATTGGGACACAAGATGGCCACCACAAGATGGCTAGCAGCGAAGGGCAGTTGTGGGTGATCAGACCAGCAGGAGAGGACTGTTGGGGGGACCAGGCCTGCAGGGGAGGGCAATTGGGGGCGACCAGGCTGGCAAGGGAGTGCAGTTAGGGGTGACCAGGCCAGCAGGGGAGGATAGTTGGGGGCAACCAGGCCTGCAAGGGAAGACAGGGGCAACCAGGCAGTTAGGGGCAATTGAGCTGGCAGGACAATTAGGGGCAATTGAGCCAGCAGGGGAGCAGTTAGATGTTGATCAGGCTGGTAGGGGAGTGGTTAGGGGTGATCAGGCTGGCAGGAAGAAGAGGTTAGGGGTAATCAGGCAGGCAGGTAAGCGGTTGGAAGACAACAGTCCTGGGTTGTGAGAGGGATGTCTTATCCCACTGGGATCGGGCCTAAATGGGCAGTTGGACATCCCTTGAGGGGTCCCAGATTGGAGAGGGTGCAGGTTGGGCTGAGGAACACCCCCCTCCCCATGCATGAATTTCATGCACCGGTCCTCTAGTAGAAGATAAGAAGCACACACCTCTGGGTTTTGCTAACACTGAGTTTCTGATCTGAAAGCTGTTCAGTCTGCACGCCTTTCTCTGCCTCCTGCCACATAGAAGACCCATGTTTCCTACCTCACATCTAGGTTCCTAGGAGAGACTGCACGCTCAGTTTGCTGACACAGCTTCCAAGTAAGTCCATGTCTCAGTTTCAGGAAATGCTAAAAAAAAAACAAAACAAAACAAAAAACCAACATAAAACCGCTGCTGCTCCTGGGAGACTTTTTTTCTCTTTGAAAAGGTGATCTCAACTCACTAGATAATTAGCTCCTAAATATGAATCCATGTGCATTTGCAAAAGTGCTTTCAGGTTCAGAGAAATAAAGACTTGATTAGGTCATTATCACTGAGAGAGAACACCAGGGAGCTCTTACCTGCTAGTTGTATTGGTGATAAGGAGACCCAAGACTCCTCAGGTTTGCTCACTAACCTGCTCTGCTTCCTTGATTTTAAAAACATGAAAAACATGTGGAGCTTGCAGAAAACCCTGGAGTCATGGGTTGATTTCCTCTAGATGTTACTTATTTTACTTTGATTGAGCTTTTGGCATTTCTCCCTTTATTCTGAGTTCTATGGGGTGTGATCTAACAGCCCACAATCCCTTTGTATACTTTGTGACCAAGGCACTTTGCTTTGTAATCGAGGCCACTGCTTTTCAACTCTTCAAATTAAAGAGACTTGGGTATGGTTCCCAGGCTCTAAGATATAAAACAGGAACTGAGAAAGCAGAAATAAAAACAAGAAAGAACAAAACTATGTTAATGAAATCCCGTGACAACGTCCTTGCATTTAGAGATCATGCACATTTGTGTTTTTTTTTGATGAAAAGTTTTTTTTTAAACTGTTCTGAAAATGTTAATAAGACAAGTTTCAAGAAATTGACAGTAATGGAAAATTTGAATGTTACAATGATATCTAAAGGGAAAGAAATGGTTTCAGTCATCTTGATCTTGCTGGAGAGGAGAAAAAACTGTGAGCAGAGAAATGAGACAGCTGGCAATTGAAGCCTTGGGATTCCTAAACCTTCTCTTTTGTGCTCCCAAATGAACAAGGTTTAAGCTGCCTTCAAGAGAAAGTCAATCTAAAGTCTACGATGACTTTTCAAAATGAAGCCTTGGGGAGCTTTCAAAACTACAAGCTTCAGCTCAGCAAGGTCACTTTCCAAAGTGAAGATTCTTTTTAGGGCAATGATTGTGGGGTAAGAAAAGGAAGGAGGTGGTGGCATGGCTAGTTTGGAGTTCTAAAGGTATCATGGAATCTGCAGCTGTACAAACGCTTCTGTCTGCCCTCCACAGACCATAGGGAGGCACACTGCCCAGCCAGGGACCAAGCCTTCTGCAGGCTTGTTTTGCAGAACCACCCGCTAAAAGCATAACACTTGTTCATTGGTAGTTAGTTGGCTGATCTTCACTGAAAGTTAAAACTGGACACTGGGGAGATTGCATAGCTTTTGGACACTGTCAACCAGAGCAAAGCTCAACTGTCACCAGCACTCTTAGAAAATAGCACGGATTTATGCTGAATTCCATTGAATTTTCTACCTCTTGGTTTAGTTTTTATACATGCTTTTTGCTTACAGGCTGTCTTGCTATTGTTACCAGTTTCACAAATGTATTTTGAATTCCTGATTACACTGTGAGATTCTGAGGGGAAGCTTTCAGACCCCAGGATCTCTGCCTCTGCCCTGGCATTTGAGTGGGGACTGTGAGAGAGGAGCAGTGGCCAGGGGCTGCACTGGAGCCTGAGTTGACAGAATGAGTATGGGTATCTATCTGGAAGCTGGGAAGTGAGTGGAGGACAAACTGGGCTAAGAATTCTGAGGACCAGGTTGGCAAGGAAGGTGACATAGGAAGCGCAAGCAAGTCCAAGTTCAGAAACAAATTTAAAATTGCAATATAAACAAGGGAAGGTGAGAGAGGGACATACAGAATCATGCCAGATGTGTGTTCAGCTGCCTGTTTCTTAGTATTCTCCAAGGAGAATGTCCACATGTTACTAAAAAAGGGTGGAGGGAGAGGGGGCAGCAAAGAGGCATTGAGAGGCTCCTTCTATTAGCATCCATCTCTGTGCTCCTCTTGGTATCAATGTCCCAGAATGCTGGCTCCATTACTTATTAACAGAGTGACTTTGGGCACATTCCCTAACCTCTGCCTTTTTATTTATACAAATTAAACAATGAAATAGGAAACAAAATAAGGATAAAATTATGTCATTAAGTTAATGTTGTAAGGACTTATTTCTTTCCTCCTCCATTTTACATGCTCAGAATAATTAGTGAATACTTGTTTAGAAACAGTAAATTCATTTTGAGAGTAGAGTATAGTAGGCTTGGAGCCAGAATGCCTGGCCTCAAACATTCTTAATAACTAGCTTTAGACAAGATAGTTAGACTTCTGCAATTTAGTTTCCTCAGAATGAAAAAAACAATAGTATTTACTTGATAAAGTTATGGTGAGGACTAGATGCCTGGTGCATGAAATTCATGCACAGGTGGGTGTGTGTCCCTCAGCCCAGCCTGCACCCTCTCAATCTGGGACATCCCTCTCACAATCCAGGACTGCTGGCTCCCAACCACTCACCTGCCTGCCTGCCTGATTGCCCCTACCCACTTCTTCCTGTCAGCCTGATCACCCCCTAACCACTTCCCTGCCAGCCTGATTGACACCTAACTGCTCCCCTGCAGGCCCGGTTGCCCCCAACTATCTTCCCCTGCAGGCCTGGCCCCTCCTAGCTACCCTCCCCTGCCAGCTTGGTCCCCCCCCCCCAACTGCCCTCCCCTGCAGGCCTGGCCCCTCCCAACTACCCTCCACTGCAGGCCTTGTCCCTCCCAATAGCCCTTCCCTGCAGGCCTGGCACCCCTCCCCCCACAACTGCCCTCCCCTGCCAGCCTGGTCACCCCTAACTGCTCTCCCCTGCTGGCCTAGTCAACCCTAACTGCTCTCCCTTGCTGTCCTGGTTGTCCTCAACTGCCCTCCTCTGCAGGCCTGGTCACTCCAACTGCCCTCCTCTGCTGGCCTGGTCACCCCTAACTGCCAACCCCTGCAGGCCTGATTGCCCCAACTGCCCTTCCTTTCAGGCCTGGTTCCTTCCAACTACCCTCCCCTGCTGGCCTGATTGCCCCCAACTGCCTTCCCCTACCAGCCATCTTGTGGCAGCCATCTTGTATCCACATGGGTGTGGCCATCTTTGACCACATGGGGGCAGCCATCTTGTGTGTTGGAGTGATGGTCAATGTGCATATTACCTCTTTATTATATAGGATAACATATATCCTATATAATAAAAGCTTAATATGATAAGTATCTGACCATTCGACCAGTCACTATGAAGCACACTGACCACCAAGGGGCAGATGCTACAACTAGTAGGTTAGCTTGCTGCTGGGGTTTGGCTGATTGGGACTGAGCAAAACTGGCCAGATACACCCTGGAGCCCTCCTGTGTTTCCTCCCTGGCACTGATCATGCACCAGTGGGGTCCCTTGGCCTGGCCTGCAGCCTCTCACAATCAGGGACCCCTTGGGGGGGTGTTGGGAGAGCTGGTTTCGACCCGATCCCTGCAGGCCAGGGATCCACAGGGGCATGGATCCGTGCACCAGGGCTCTAATATATATATATATATATATGCAATCTCTTTCTCCCCTTCCCCACACACTTGTATTGCTCAAGTCCAAATATTACACATCCCTTTCCCCAAACTATTAAATGTACTCTATTTTTTATGGGGGAAAAAGTGAGAACAAGAAAGGAAGTTTAAAACAAATGTCATTCAATTTTACAGATGACATGTTTGTAATGTTACCTGGGGAGATGTTGTCAAGGTAGGAAGCCCACACTGTGGAATGTAGTAATTCTTCCATGATGGCTTCATGGGGGAATAGGAGTGTTGAATTGTATGCTGATGAATTCTGTAAAATCCACATAATTTGCATCCTATAAAATCTACATAAGAACAAAGCACATGCAATCTAAAATGCTATGGAATGGAAGATCTCAGAATCCCTACTCTGGTTTGCATCCCCACAGGCACTTTCAGAAGCCTCCACAATCCTCTAGGCTAGGGCACTGACCTCAGGTCTGCAGTCTTGCCCATCTGCCTTCTAACACAACTTTTTGTGGAAGGACATTCTGGAAGAGTGTTTGTAGACTGAAATTGCTGTCTGCGACGATGGCCGTTTTGAGCAACAGTGTACATTTACTCCGTGTGTAGCTCTTTCCGCAGCAGGTTCTCCCTCCCGGTTATGGCAGTGCTTTAAATCTTTCTGAGAGCTCGGCTGCCAGCTCTGGAGGAGGCTCTTTCATTTCTGAAGTTGGAGGACATTCATCCAAACAATAGTCACTTTTAAGGTCTGGGCAGCGGGACATTACAAACACTCATGCTATTCTCAGCAAGGACATACCTGGCCAGGATGGTAGAAAGGAAGCCTGGTGAGCTGGTCAGAAAGAGTGGAACTGATCTCTACCCTTAACATTTTCTAACAGCTGTTCATGAAGAATTAGGATAGAAAGGAAGGTGAGTAAAGGTAAGGAACAGGAAATTCTATATTGTGTATGTCTCTTGAAATATAGCTACAGTGTTAGGGGGGAATGTACAAATGAATCATACATTCTAAAGAATGCTAAATGTGGACTATTGTTTTCCTCAAGAATGGGGGTTTTAAATGTGTAATCCACATACCTTTAGGGAAACTATGACATTTGAGTGTCTCTGTTTACTTAGGGAAGAGGATGTGGTTTAGAACACAGACTTTAGAAACAGATGCCTGGGTTGGATCCCAGCTTTTTTATTTGCTGGACAAATTACCTAACTTTTCTGAGCCTCACTTTTCTCATCTGTAAAGTGGAGATAACAGTAGTACCTACCTAATGAAATTACCAGAACTAATGATATAATACATGTGGAAGTTTTATAACAGTGCCTGCCCATACAGTTAGCATTAATAAGTAGTAGCTCTCATAATTCTTCTTTTTCTTTTTATTATTAGTTTTAGTTATATTTATAACTACATAAAGTTCAGATTCTCTGCTCTAGCGCTTGATGGAAAAAAAGTTAATGATGAATTTCTGTAACATCATCAATTAGCAGTTTAACAAACTAGCATGGTAGTGATGGATGAGGCAAAAACAAGCATACATTTACACAGTGATTTAGAGTTTGCAAAGTCTTTTTGTATATATTTTCCTTAAATTGATTATCACTGTCACTGGGAGATGGAGAGTATTACCCACATTTTATAGATGAGATTATTTGGCTCTGAGAGCAGTCAGTGACTTGCCCAAGGCTGCAGAGGGAGGGAACAGAAAACCCCAGGTCTGTTCAGTTCCTATGCTGATGGGCTTTCCTTTACATTATGCTGCCTTCCACATGCAAGAGATAAACATTCTGATAATTAGACTATGGGCTGCATATTATAAGCAGTGTAACAAATTTATCAGGGGAAAGCTGAGGGATTTAAAAACAACACCGCAGTCCCTGAAGCAGTATCAAGTGAACCTGCACGTGACCACCAGTCAATGGCTGCTCACATTCCCTCTCCAATCCCTCATTAGCTGTGGATTCCAGAGAATGCTCTGTGCTGAGCCAACTGAACATGGATTGCTATCTGGAGAGCTTTTAGAAATGTATGGTTAGAGATAGCATTCAAAAATTCATCAAAAATAGGGAACAAGATGACAGACTGAAAATTCAAAGGGTTTATTTATGTCTTTATAACCTAAGTATTCAGCATTATTAGGCCTCAAACAGATTTCATGGCCCAGCCCCCAACTTGACCTTCAAGGTAGTTATAGGACCTGATGCTGCCTGAGGGATTTACTCACTGCTCTCCCAAGCCCCACCATATTTCCTCTTTGCTATTTTGCTTATAGTGAGCTGTCCAGAATATGTATGGTCCAGGCCACCAACTGTTTAAATGCTAACCATCTTTCAGATTCACCTCAAATTTTATCTCCCCAGATAGAGCCCACATTTACTTATAATAGCTGATTTGAACTCTTAGAGAAATTATTTTTAAAAACTTTATTGATTTATTTAGAGAGAGAGAGAGAGAGAGAGGAAGGGGGAAAGAGAGAGAAACACTTATTTGTTGTTGCACTTAATTAATGCATTCATTGGTTGCTGCTTGTTTGTGCCCTGAATGGAGATCAAACCGACAACCTTGGCTCATCCGGACGATGCTCTAAACAACTGAGCTACCTGGCCAGAACCAAAAATTTATTTTTAAAATTACCTACTTTGTCTTTAGCTTTAAGTGCCACACAATTTTTTTACATATACATATACCCTAAACTTCTCACAGAACCATTTTTATTTTCTTGAGGACCAGGAACACATTCATCACTCCTTTGTATTCCTCACAGAAATGAAATTATGCCCTACAGCTTCAAGAAGCACAGCAGACACTCAATATCAATTGATTACATTAAAAGATCAATTTATGCATGCATATCAGCAATGTGCCTGATTAAAATTGGAAGAACAAAACCAGAGAATACATAAGTCAGCAAATTTTTAAAAAATAAAAACAAGTTTTTAAAAAATGTTCCTATAATGGGATATCCTATATAATAAAAGCCTAATACACTAAGTGTTTGGTCATCCTGTCGTCCGTGCAACCAATCAAAGATAATATGCTAATGATATGCTAAGGCTGCTCAACTGCTCCCTGTGACATGCACTGACCACCAGGGTGGCAGATACTCGGACTAGAAGGTTAGCTTGCTGCTGGGGTCTGGCTGATCGGGACTGAGTGAGAAGGGCTGGACATGCCATGGAGCCTTCCTGCAGTTCCTCCCTGGCTGGCCAACCTCCTGCATCCCTCCCCGGTCCCAATTATGCACCTGTGGGGTACCTCAGCCTGGGCTGTATCCTCTCACCATCCGGGACTCCTTGGGGGATGTTGGAGAGCCAGTTTTGGCCCAATTGTACTCAACACAGGAGCTGCCCCTGGTGGTCAGTTCTCACAGCTGGGCTCACAGAAGCTGGGCTCACAGCTGGAGAGCGAAGCAGCAATGGCGGAAGCCTCTCCCGCCTCCACAGCAACACTAAGGACGTCCAACTGATGGCTTAGGCCCGTTCACTGCAGGGAGCGGGCTTAAGTTGACATTTAGACATTCCGATGAGGGGTCCTGGACTGTGAGAGGGTGCAGGCTGGGCTGAGGCTCCCCCCCCCCCCCCACAAGTGCACAAATTTCATGCACCAGGCCTCTACTCTATATACAAAAGCCTAAGTAACTGTTAAGACTGAACAACTAGAATGGCTGGAACAACCAGTCAGCCAGTCGCTATGATGCGCACTGACCACCAGGGGGCAAACGCTCAATGCAGGAGCTGCCTCCTGGTGGTCAATGAGCTCCCACAGCCAATCTCCCACGGCTGGCCAACCTCCCGTGGTCCCTTCCTCCATCTTCCCTTGGCTGGCAGGCCCCAATCAGCCCAGCCCCAATTGGTGCTGGGGTTCTTTTCCCAGCATTACAAAGGGTTCAGCATTCTGGAGAAAGGGGCTGTTGTGTAGATGATTAAAGAATTCTGAGATGAAAGATAATTTGGAAAGGCATTGGGGGTCAGAGGATCTTCAGCTAAAGGAACGGAAGACTACTCTTGTCTAAGGACCCCGTGCTATTTATTTAACACAATTTGTCCCAAGGCAAGGTGGATATAATACACTTCAAAGGGTAGGGTAGCAAAGGGTACAGAAGCATTGTCAGTTTGGGGAATATCCTACAGTTGTTCAGGTGTTTGGCCAACGGGAGGCAATAAAATATCCTGAGCTGTGTGGCAGCAGACAATCCTATTCAGGTTTGGGGGAAGTGCCATTTAGCCATTCTAACAGGTAAACTACATTTGACTCAACCCTTGTTGAGCTCCCCAAGCTTCACCAACCTTTTGGTGAAACTCTTGTAATTATGACATGCTGGAATTGGTTCTCAGCAAATTGGGACTGGGAAAGATGGCTCCAATCAGCCCTAATCACCAGCCAGGCCTAGGGACCCCACCCATGCACAAATTCATGCACTGGGCCTCTGGTATATAAGGCCCAGTGCACGAAATTCATGCACTGGTAAGGTCATAGCGGCTGCCAGCTGCTGGCCAGGTACTCCCTCCCTTCTCCTGGCTGCCTGCTACTGCTGCTGCTGCCATTGGCCAAGCCCTCTCTCCCTTCCCCTGGTCGAGGGGACAATTTGCATACTACCCTTTTATCATATAGGATATTTATTTATTTTTTTTACCCTTTCAAAGTTTCATGGCTTCTGCTGACACCAAAGATCTAAATTCTGGCTCTTTTTTTTGAGAACCTATAGGTTCCCAGGATATAAAAAGGGTATATGAGATCTTGTTTGGTGCTGTTATCTGATAGAATAACAGCAACAAATAGATAAACTCATCTGTAACCCCTATATCACGGCTATCATTAAAAAATGAAGCTAAAGGAAAGGACTGAAAAAGAAATGTACTGTCACAACTCTTTCAAATTCCTCTTATGAAAAATAATTTGTGATGGATAGGTTATGGTGAAAAAGGGCATTAGAGAAGTTGCTAATTGGAGGGGAGGGAGAATCCCATCCATCACAGCTTTACCTAGTCAGTGAGGGAAAGAGGCATCTTGTGGAGACTCCTTGGCCCATCCTAGAGAGGAACTGATAGAAGATGAGTTTTCCTATGCTGGGGAGTGCGGGGGCAGCATGGAGGTGAGGTGGATTCTTAATAGTGAAGGAAAACTGGACCTAGGCAATGACTCCTTTGGGCCGGGTAAAAGAAACTTTGCTTACCTAGGTCACTGTTACCCTGACCAGACATCTCTGCCATCAGCACAAGTCACACACCCAGAACTGGATCTAGGGTTTCAAGCTATCTGAAGTTAATTTATCCTTTTTCTTCCATTAGATTGTATCCACTTCATAGGTAGGGTTTCTATTTCTTATGCTTCAGTTTGCCTTGCCTCCTGGACCACTGAGTGCATGTGTGTATGTAAACACATAATACCATCCTTTTAATTAGCATATATGTACTAGTATAACCCCTTAACATTTATTGCTGAAAGCTAGTTCTGTGGTTGAGAATGAATGTGTAGGTGGTTGTGTAGTGGTAGTGGTGATGGAGGAGTTTGGTGTTTAAAATGCAGTGCCTTGGGCGGCAAGGAGAAGGAAATACTATTTCAGAATCAGGTGCTTATGTTGAAGCTGCAAAGCCAAAACAACAGCAACATGACTACTGTGCCCCGCAGTCCTCCTTGTTCCCTACACACGTGTTTTACACGCTGTGGGTCGCAACCCATTTGCAACTCATGAAATCAATTTAGAGGGCAACATCAGCGTTTGAGGAAATAAATATAATAATATATTCATTTAAAATGTATATTTAAAATGAAATAGAACATAAAATATCAGAATATATTGCATACTTTAAGAGTTCTGTAAAATTTTGTTTATATAAAAGTATGTTCTGATTCATGATAAAAATGTATTTCTTAATGTGAATCATGGTCAAAAGACTGCCTTAAAGTGTCGTGAGGTTTTTTAAATTTAATTGATTAAGAGAAGACAAGGAATATGCATTAACAGATTATGAATGCCTACTTTTTGCCTGATATAAAAATATTTTTCAAAGATATAAAACTAGACGAAAGAGGAAGAGCTGTTTTCTGAGAAGAAAGGTGGACATGTAATCACTGCCCTGGAGAAGCTTTTGGCCAGTAGGGGAAACAGATAAATAAGCACTTACCTATGGGGTATAGCCATTACTGGGTTGCTTATCATAGTAAAGTATTGAAAACAACTTGAATGACCCACAGATAGAAGCTTAGATAAATAAATTAGAGTATGTATTTACAATCAAACACATCCAACCCATTACATATGAAGGTATGGCTCTCCATTTATTGGCTTGAAAAGATGGGTATGACATTGAATTTTAAAAATGTAGGACACAAAAATAGTATAGGGGAGAGTGATCCTATTTATATTAAATTGTCATTATATATATCTGTGTGTTTGTGAAGAAACAGACAACTGTCTGGTAGGATATTTGCCAAAATATTAAAGGTATCTCAAGTGGAGTTTCAGTGCATTTTTTGTTCTTCATTTCTTTTTTTTACTTAAATTTAAGATGTTATCAATTTTATAATTATACATACATATGTATTTTAAAAACAAAAGAATATTATAATGAAATACGCACACACACACACATGAAGAGATATATTATGAAATGAGTTTTGAAGGAGAAGATATGTTTGTTAGGCCCTAATGAGGAAGGGTACCAGGTTGGAGCAACTGCACAAACAAGTGAGTGGAGCTGTGACAGAGTGGGACATAGTCTACATATCGTTGTCTGGGATTCAGTGGTAGAAAATAATAGTCCAAGGATAGATTGAGGAAAGAGTTTTGTAAGCTAAAAGGAGGTTGAATAAATCTGAGATTGATGGAAAACCACCAAAGGATTTTAAGCAGAGGAGTTTCAGCAGGTGCTGTTTATGTCCTGCCCTTTCCTACTACTTCTCCCTTCCCTACATGCTGATGTCTTCTTATGAAAGCATCTGTAACCAGCCAAGAGCCTTCTTGGGCTGCAAGTGTGTGCTTGGCCCACTACTGAGCAGGTAAGAAGTACCAGGAAACTAACCTCCAGGAAGCAGCCCTCAACCAAAGATGCCCAAATAAGTTGGTGGATAAGTGACCCAGCTTTCTTGCCCCTTGAGCAAAACAACTGAAATGTGTTCTAAATACAGTCTCCTGCATCTCTCCAGTAGAATTGAGCCCTGATGCCCATGACAGTAATTTGCTACCGAATGCACCCTTTTGGTTTTCTTTCTTTCCCTGGCTCACATTCCTAGTCTTATATTGGTACTTTCTGGAAATACCTCCCAAATGAAATACTCCTACTCAAGTCCTTTTCTCAGAGGCAGCTTTTGGGGGAATACCAACCTGAAGGACCACCTGGTGTGTAAACATCAAAATAGTAGTTGCCTCTGTGTGGTGGAATTTTAAGTGGTTTTTCTGTTTCACTTTTAATCTTTGCTTTCTAAAAAGTCAGCAATTTATTTCCATTACTCTTGTAATGAGGGTAAAGCCAATAGTGATTTTTAAACAAAAATATATTTTTTTGTTTTACATCATGGAATTCACTGAATGAGATATATAATGAAAATAAAAACTTACACCATAGCAGTAGGAACAAAAATGAAGACTTAGATTTGAGAATTCTAGAGATCGAAGGATGAAAGAAGAGCCCAAAGAGGTCAAGAGTCCCTATGCTTTGGGGATCCTTTAGCAAATACTAATTAGAAATACGAGCCTGGATTGAAAGTTGAGTGAGAGATGTAGAATCGGATGTTACAGGTATGTATGTGATAAAACAATCCTTGAGCTGTTTAAGATTGCCTTGGGAAGTCTACGAAGTGAAAAAGAAGCAACATGAGATATCTATGTCTGTGTTCTGAGAAAAAGATAAGGAATCATTACTGAAGGCTGAGAAGAAATGGTCAGAACTGTGGGAAAAGAAGCAGGAGACAGAGGTGGCATGAAATTACAGGTGAAGTGGAAACATTCTTCTCTGTCAGATGGTTTAGCAAAGGAAAGTGCAGGTGGACTGACCTGCCCCAAACTGCCTCTGCTGTCTTCCCTTCCCCATCCTATTCCACATAGGCTTGGTGCCTCTTGATTTACCTTGGTTGGGTAATTTCTAAGAGCAGAGCAAGGGATTTGTAAAGATCTAATTTCATGCTACCATTTTTAAAAAAGATATTTGGGTCTAATTACTAAAAAATAAGCATAACAAGCATCTTGAGATTCAGATAATTTCTAAGTCATGTTCAAGTAATGGAGCAACGAGGCCAGTGGGCTGAGGTGACTGTTGCCTTTGAAGATGTTATAAGCAAACCAAAACCTAAGCCAGAGTCAGTGCAATTAGAACATCCAATCACAAACAGCCAACTAGGCTTTCCAAAATGAGGCAACTGATTTAGCTATAGCCAACCAAGAGATTTCCTTGCTTTGGTTCCAGGTCTTCTATATTAAAAACCTCTGCCCAAACTCTGTCAGTGGAGCACTCCTACCACTTTCAGTTTGGGGCTACCTGTTTCCAATGGATGAAGATTGTAATGTGCCTCAGTTTATCTTTAACAGCAGGACGCGGAAGGAATAATACTTCTGTTAAAAAACAACAGAATATTTAATAAGCTGTATTTAAAAAAATTTTGCATCACAATGTTTCTACATCAAAAAAGTTAAATCCAAAAGGACTTCATCCACATGAAAGGAACCCTTCAAAACTTTGCATCTTCTTCCCCCAGAGAGCCTCAGGGCTCTCTCTCTGCAGGTGGTCCTCAGTCTATAACCACCAAGAGAGCTCACCCTCAGGGGCTCCCAACCCTGTGCTCCTTTTATAGGAAGTCCTAACTTGAGCCTTGCCTGGCTCACAAATGGGACTGAGACACAGTTAATGTTGGGAGTAATGGCGGCCCCTGGATCTCTGAGGGAAGGTCAATAAATGAAGATCTGTCTCAGGGCTCTCCCCTGACTCGAAGTAGAACTTGCTCTGAATATTTAACACTTGCCAGTTCTTGGAGGTGTATTTGTACTTCAATATAGTTTTAAAACTATGAAACATTTTTGAATTAATATAACTTGAGTGAGCACAAAAAATGATTTTACTCAGGACCCTGAGAAAAATAAATCATTTAAAAATTGGAAGGAACCGGGGTTTTTCAGTTGCCTCTAATGATTTAACTCAGTGGGAGGGAAAATGAAGTCTTTCTGTCACCTATAGTTTGTTCAGCTAGGCAGGTAGAAAAGCCCACACAGGACAAACAAAGTCTGAAGTTCATGGGAAGTGATGGTTTTTTTTTCTCAAATGAAGCTCCAGATGAAATGTATGAGGTCCACTGGAGGCAATGATTGCAAGAGTTTTTGAAGAAGGCATCAGAGAAGAGTGATAGAGAAGCAGATTGCAGCTGTCTGTTGGGTGTCAACCTAACAGACTTAGCGTGAAGAGAAGCTAATTCCCTAAGACTTCAGTGCCTGCCCATCTGAAAGTTAAACAAACAAAAAGGCAGGAAAAATAGAGACAGTCCAATATGGTGTATAGTTTAGCTCTGGCCAGAGAAAGTTTAGCCAACTCCAACTTCCTTGTTAAAACCCAGAGAAGTTTCTCCCTTGCACCTCACATCTACCTGCACTTTTTCCTAGGTAAAGTTACATTTTCAATGGTCACCTGGCACTCCCTGGTTTGTGAAGCTAGGTGTTTTCTGAGGAAATTCTTTTAAGAGTAAACAGTATGTGGAATAGATAAAAATGTACTACTTTCCCTCTCTCATTCTTTCTTTCTTTCTATGCTTAAAATAACCACACTGCTCTTTTTTTTTTTTTTTAAGGTTTTATTGTGAAGCACTATAGAAAAAACAGCTAGGGAGTGACAAAAATAACTACACTGGCAAAGTTAATCTTCAAGAAATATTCAACTCCTTATTGTCTTCATCCTTGGTCTGAAATGAAAAGCAGAGGGAGCTAGCTAGCTTTGGGCCATCAGATACACACTAAGCTTTGCTTTAAGAGTTAGTTTCATTAAACCCTACCCGCTAGAAAGATGGTTCCCATCCAGTGTTCTGCACCATTGCATCCAATGATTATTGACCTCATGTCCACAAGTAAAGTGGCCTTATCTATTGTTTGTTAGTTGCTTGGGACCTTATGCTTTGTCAAGGTTCTGGGGTAAAGTCAAAGTTTAGAACACTGTCTAGAATGTGAAGATGGCCTAGGGGAGGAGGCAGGAAGCAAATCTGTTCACCCATAGAAAGAAGAAGTCTAGCTGAGTAATACATACTCTGTGAGTGTGTGAGTGTGTGAGTGTGTGTGTTTGTGTGTGTGTGTGTAAGAACAGAAAAGAAAGGAAACTGCAGTTTTTCCATTTTCCTTCCCCTGGACTTTCTCTTAGCCTGAGATCACTCGTGGGGCCACCTGCAAGTGTCTGTGACTATCTCATCCAACGTTCCATGCACTCTGACCTACGCACATATCCAACTGCTATACCTTTTGGATTCTCAAAAATGTCATAACCCTACATCCCGGTTTTAGTTACAAATGAAATGACTTGCTGGTGCTGTGACTTTTGATCTTCCCTGCTGTGAGGAAAGTTGTGTAGATTCACAAGTGATAAGCCATTAGTAATAACTAGCACTTACCAAATACCACATTCTGTTAAGTGTTTTATCTTTAACTAGAGGCCCAATGTACAAAATTTGTGCAAGGGTAGGCCCTCACAGCCGTGGCTGCCTTGGTCCTTGCAGCCTTGGCTTCATCCAGAAGGTCATCCCGATGGTCATTCTGCCATTTGGCCATTTGGTCAATTTGCATATTACGCTTTTATTATAGACTAGAGGCCTGTTGCACAAAGATTCATGCAATAGGCCTTCCTTCCCCTGGCTGCCAGCACTGGTTTTCCTCTGGCACCCAGGACCCAGGCCTTCACTCCAGCCGAGCAGAGAAGTCAAGCCTCTTCAGTCTTCAGTCTTCAGTCTTCACTCAGGCAGAGTCTTCAGTCTTTGCTCCTTGCCTGCATATGCAAATTAACCTTCCATCTTTGTTGGGTTAATTTGCATACTCACTCCTGATTGATTGGTGGGTGTCACTGAGGTGCGGTCAATTTGCATATTTCTCTTTTATTAGTGTAGATAATCCAATGAGGTAGGTTTTGTCATTACTGGTATCTCCATAAGATTAAGTGCCAGGAGGCACATAATAATTGGCCAAAATAAGATTGAGATATTGAACCCACAGCTGTGTTCTTCAACACAACACTGCATGCATGCCTTTTCCACATAGCTCCCAGAGTTTTCTCTCCTGAATTTCAGTTTGCTCCAAAATATCTAGAACTTCCCTACCCCTACTTCTCAAGACCTTCTGACTCCAGCCGTGGCTGTTTGCTGCATTCTTCTTATTTTTCTTGTAACTGTTAGAGAGTGTGAATTTTTGAGCACTACTCTCATTCCAGAGAGGCCGTGGACTATGCCCCAGATAGAGTTGTCAGTGCTGACACCAGGCCAGGCCTTGAGATATGGTCTCATGGCCCCTTCCCAGCTGCACTTCACAAAATAACCTTGCAAGATAGAACACTGTCAGCTTTCTGAAGAACAGGATGACCCTATGAATAACATGGTCGTCAATGGCATAACCCTGACGTTGCTTGGGGAAAACTGTTTTGTGTTGGGTTGCTTGCTCTAAAAACAGGATGTGGTAAATGTGCTTAAAAGTGGTCCTGCACAAAGGGTTGGGACTGCTCTCTGGACACCCCGCATGGAGAAAGGCAGAGCAGTCACCGGTCAGCTAATAAAGGCTCCCCAAATTTTAATTTGATCTGGACTCTAGTGGTCGTTCACTCACATTCGACCCACAACAGTAACATATTCACTACATGGCTATTTTTTCTTGGCTTCATCTTATATTGTTCTAAGTCAATATCTCAGTTAAATATAATATATTGCAACATTAAAAAGTGCCTCCATGGCCATTATGTCAATTTTTCATCTGTAAAATGGAATATAGATACTATGAGGATTAAAAGATGAAATATATGTAATAGCACAGTACCTAGCATAATATGAGTGCTGATTTTGTTATTTGCTTACTAAAATAGCCCAGAGATAATATTATACTTGTGTGGATGTGAAAAATGGAGTATAAGTGGCTAAGTAACTTGGCATAAGGAAATACTAATCATAAGTGGCAGCTGGTAGAACTTGTACCTTAATCTTTTTCCTCCACTCCCTCCAGGTGAGCTCCTTGCAGATTTCCATCAATTTCCCATGTTGTTGGCTGTCCCATTGCCTTTCTGTTTATGGTTTGGGGGTCACTTTATATTTTCATTTAATTTGAATTGCATATATGATTTATATTCCATTTCAGATGGTCAAAGTCTCAGGTTCACCCTGAGATCATTCAGGGCTGTCAGACTTGGGAGTGGGGTTGCAGAGAGAGAATATGTTACTGGTCCAAGTCCATGTGCCCAATGCTTGGAAAGGCCCAAACTCAAAATGTCAGAATTTGGAGTAAGGAAAGGTTTATTGATTGAGAAGGTGCCAACCAAGAAGCTGGGAGCCCTAATCCATTTTAAGAAGGTACAGAAAGTACAGAGATCAGGATTCTTTTATGTCAAGGGAATGGAAAATGGGAGGCACCATTTAAAAACACACACACACACACACACACACACACACACACACCCCGCAAGCCCCCAAGTTGAATTCATCTTAATTAATTAGCATGACTAAAGCTTGAAGGAATAGGGACAATGCAGACTTGACTAGGATGAAGTCAGAGAGACCCGGCATTTCACTCTGTTATAGAGGAAGGGTATGTCAGTGTCAAAGGACATCAGAAGAGGGCAACAAAGAGCCTAAAAGCAGAAAACACTTGAGGTTCAATTGATTGTGTGGTTCACTTGGTTGATAGAGGAAGCCAGACACCTGGGAGTGGGGGAATCCTGTTGCATAGGAGGTAAAACTGTAACAGGGAAAGGAAAAGGTTATAGCAGCTCTGTGCCATGATCATAAAGCTTAGCCAGGGTCAGATTTATCCATGTAGGGCACAAGCAGACACCCGATTCTAGCATCAGAGACAAGCTGTAATGGCCAAGAATATTAGGATAGAAGCATTGTGGATGAGAGCAGAACACAGCCCTGCTTCCATCCTCTCTGGAGTATACCCTTGGAAAAAGCTCTAACTGAATTTAAATACTGTAGTTCTTCTTTATCCACATTTCACTTCCCATGGTTTCAGTTATCTACAGTCAACTGCAGTCCAAAATTATTAAATGGAAAATTACAGAAATAAACAATTCATAAGTTATAAATTGCATGCCATTCTGAGTAGCATGATGAAATCTCCTGGCATCCCACTCCATCCTGCTTAGGATGTGAATCATCCATGTGTTCAGCGGATTCACACTGTACACACTACCTGCCCTTTAGTCACTTGGCAACCATCTTGGTTAGCAGATTGACTGTAATGGTGCAGTCAATTATTATTTTACTTAATAATAGCCCCAAAATGCAAGAGTAGTGATGCTGGAAATTCAGATATGCCAAAGAGAAGTAGTAAATTGCTTCCTTTAAGTGAAAATGTATGCATGTATAGGAAAAACAACATATATAGGGTTTGGTACTATCTGCAATTTCAGGCATCCACTGGGGGTCTTGGACTGTATCTCTTGTGGATAAGGGGGGACTACTGTGATGCTTGTTTCTAGAAAGGGCTTTGAATAGTTAGGTTTGTCCTAGGAGAGTCTTTGTTTTTACCTTAAAAATAACTGGCAACATTTCCATGCATGAAAGAAAAAGTGATATTGCCTTTACTCTCTAAGGTTTAGAGATTATTTTTTTTAAAAGATGAAGCAAAGCTAATTACTTTCTTATTTACATTAATGCTGCCACCCATACACCCAACAATATCTTAAATGTAAGAGGAACTCAGAATAATAGAGTAAAACTCCGATGCAATGCCTGATTAAAAATGCAAATTCAAATTTGCCAGTGATTTTCGTCTAGCTAAGCAGAGTAAACACAGGGAAGGAAAAAAAAGGACACTTGAGGTTGGATAGAAAATTTAAATGATCATGTGTGCTGAACAAGGTGAGAAATGTGGAGCCTGGCCTCTAAAGAATAAGGGGAGACTGGTAAGCCCTGGTGAGTCAGAGAAAAGATGCCTAGCAGGGTTAGGTTAAGTTCCTCCAGATCCAGTCACTGATGCTAGGAGGAAATGCAGTCAGTACATTCTAATTCAAAACTCATTATGTGCAAAAGATCATGCTATGAATTTCCAGGGTAATACAGGAGATGAGATAACCTTGCGATGTAACAATCAAACATGAAAAAAGTTAAGATAGAAAACATACACACTTGGAAGAAAAGAAAATTATGGCCTGTTAAATGCAAAATAATGGTACACAAGAGAAGTGTTAGGAGACTTCCCATTATGAGATATGGGGTGGTCAGGAAAGTCTTTGGGGGAAGGGTAGTGTTTATACTGAGAAGGATAGAAATGAAGGATGGGAAAGACCATGGCTGAGGTGAGAAAAAACCTCTTTTATAGAATAAAAACATTAAAAGGGCAGCATTCATGGAGACAACAGTATCAAAGAGCACTGTTGTGTCACTTGTTGGCTTAACTCCACTTGCCCACCCTAACCCAAGCCTTCACCTCTGGGCCTGCCCAGGGAGCAGGGGGCACTGGCTGAGGGTCACAGGTGTGCTTGCTGCTTAGAGTGTATGAAGCTGGAGGGGGCTTCCCTGAGTTGGTCTGAGATTGTACTCCTGGGGTGGAGAGGCAGTGCCTAGTGAGGAGAAGCCATTTATCTTCTCTGTGGGTTACCACTGAAGATCCAGTGCAAAATAACCTAATGAGCTGAAGGGCTGGCAAATACAGAGATACTGGGTGGGGCCTGAGGACAAGGTCCAGGAACTGGTCTATGTGGGCCTGTTGGGGACAGCTTCTTAAAAGAGATTAAACAATTATCTACAAGTTACAAATATGTCATTAAATATTTTCCATAATGTGACCCAGCTTTTAGTTCCCAACACTTTTGATTATACTGTCTAACCAAGGGCCTCATAACATTCATTGGAGTCACCAGGGAAGGTTATTAAAAGTGTAAATAACTAGGCCTACCTTCAGAGATTCTTATTTAGATGGGACCCAGGGAATATTTTTCCAGCCAGGACTGGAAACCTCTGGTTTAGCCAAATTGGAATTCTCTTTCTTCTTTAAATTTGCTCCAAAGTTTCCTTTCTCTATTCTGTTCTTATACTTTTCATTACATTAGCAATGAAATTCTGTTACAGGTGTTCTTCTTCAATATTTCTGTTGAAATCCTTGTTAAAAATAACAATAGCCCTAACCGGTTTGGCTCAGTGGATAGAACATCGGCCTGCGGACTCAAGGGTCCCAGGTTCGATTCCAGTCAAGGGCATGTACCCTGGTTGCGGGCACATCCCCAGTAGGGGGTGTGCAAGAGGCAGCTGATCGATGTTTCTCTCTCATCAATGTTTCTAATTCTCTATCCCTCTCCCTTCCTCTCTGTAAAAAAATCAATAAAATATATTTAAAAAAATAACAATAAAGCTAGTAAATGCCCAGTTCATCTTACTGGTCTGATCTACTTCCTTGGGCTCTTGGATCATTCAGGCAGGGTCTGTGGAGATCTGGAATTGGTTTTTGATGCTCCAAGGGTTGAGATGAGCACGGTGCTAAAGGACGCCAGGAGAGGGCAGCAGAGAGCTGGGAAGCCTTTTGATACAGGGCAAAGGAAGCCAGCTGAATGGGAGAATCCAAAGCAGGTGGAAAAGGAGGAAAGATTTGGTCTTTTATGAGGTGCAGGACATGACAGTCTGCTCTCCATAAATTAACCAAAGACCAGAGTCATTACTCAGACCAGAAACTGAAATCAATAGGCGGTGTAATAGGGAGTGGCAGTTTTAAAACAGGAAGAGATGAAATAGGCTCTGAGATATTGTTGGGAGCCTACAAAGGCAAGTCAGCTTGAAGAATGATGGTGGACCCATGACTGCTTGTGAGACCCAGGGCTCTAGTGAGTGTAGGCACTTATACCAGTAAACTCATATCAAGAGAAAGAGCCTTTAGTTAAGGGCTGAGCAAGTCTCAACCTAGGGTTACATATGAACAGAACAGAGAAGAAAATTTTAGACTAAGTTTCCAGGGAAATGGAGAAGTCCTGATATGTCAGAAGGGCATGAGAGATCCCTGCCAGGTCAGTGCCTGTGCTACAAGGAAGACTCTTTAGAAGGCCAGGACAGGTCCTAGGGGTGTTATGTGGAGAGAGGCATACAGGAAGTACTTACTACACAAGCCAGGACTAGGGAGGATGAGCTGGGGCGCCTTTTCTACAAAGGTATTTCAAAGTAAGTTCTGGAAGGGTTTCAGAATTTCCAGAGATTTGGGTATTGGTAGTGCCAATTAGAATCTACCTTAGGCCCAGATATGCAAGATGTTCTTCAGCACCTTATTACTTAAAGTGTGGTTGGCAGACCAGCAGCATTGTCATCATTTGGGAGCTTATTAGAATTTGGAATTCCAGGTCCTACCTCAGACCTTCAGAATCAGAATTTTAATTTTAATAAGATCCCCAGGTGATTCCCATGCATATTACAGTTTGAGAAATACCAGTCTAGCAGCAAGTCCAGATATGGCTGGGTGGCATTGATGTCTACAGAAGATTAATAAGGGCATCTTGCAATGAGAAATCCAGGGAGATTAGTTGCATCTGAATGATAATAATAAGAGTAGGTGCACCTATTAGTCATATGGAAACTTGGTACTTTCTATTGGCTTATTTTTGTTAAAGCCTATTAGATTACTTGTTGTTACATGCAATATCAACAAACCAATATCTTTTCCAGAGGCATGGTAGTAGGGAAAACTGTGTCCTATTGCAGTCTCGAAGAGGGTGTGAATCAAAGTTGGAGGTACTGCATGAGATGAGCAGGGATATCTCAGAAGGTTTTTAAATGTATGGCCCAGGTTGTACATGTTCAAAACAACATTTTTATTTTTTAGGCTAGTTAAAAATAATTAGACTCTTAGGCAAAGAACCAGTAATACTAATAATACAAGGGAGTTTATATTAGCTCTTATTGCTGCTATAAAAATTACCACGCATTTAGTGGCATAAAATAACACAAATTATTCTCTTACAGTTCTGGAGACCAGAGTTCCAAAATCAGTTTCACTGGGCCCAAGTCAAGGTTTTGGCTGGACTCCTTTCTGGATGATCCAGGGGGAGAATCTTTCCTCATCTCTCCAGCTTCCAGAGGCTGCTGTGGGCATTCACCTCCCTCAGGGCCCTTGCCTCCATCTTTGAAGCCAGCAGCACAGCATCTTGCTTCTGTCACCACATTGCCTCCCTCTCTAAGTACACCTGTGATTACAGTTAGGTCCCACCTGGATAATGAAAGATAATCTCCACATCAAAATATCCTTTGCTTACTCACATCTGCAAAGCACTTTTTTCATATAAGGTAACATTCACAGGTTCCAGGGATCAGGGCCAGATATCTTTTGGGGTCATTATTCAGCCTGCCACAGTGTTAAATTAGAATGTACGCTAATTAAGAAAGAACATAAAATATGCTTTTCCATTTAGTAGAGCAGCCTGACCTCTTTCTTGGTATTGGAAAGTGAAATTAGTGTAAGAAACTGACTTGGAGAAGAGAATGGGTGCACAGAGAGGTGGTTATTTTGTCCAAGGCAGAGTGAGCCTGTGGAAGCATCTTGGGCCCACAGCCCTCCTTTATAACTGGACTTTTCACAGGAACCAGAGCCCCACTCCCCTCCGCTCTGGCATATCTTACACTGTCATCATTGGCTCTTAGACTTCCCTGTTCTGCATTGATCCCCTCCTTCAGTTGGTTAATTCTTCTTTCGACTGTAAATATTATAGATGAAGCTTCAGGTTTGGGGGCTCATGGACCATTTAAGAGTAACCTCCCCACTCTTTCAAGAAAGATGGCAGCTTGGACAGAAAAACGGGTAAAATGTGGATGGCAAACCCTTAGAAGGTTTTGGAGTTTGAAGATAACTTAGAAGTGATCTAGTCCAACCCTTCCCTCGCTGATAATAAATAAGTCCTAGAAAGAGAGTGGCATGTCCAGGGCCATACTTTAGGTAGGTCAATGGAAATTCATAAAGCAGCCATCACGTTGGGAGGCTTACAAAGAGGAACTGGATGTGAAAGAAGGAAATAAAAAATGTTGACCATGGATCTAACTGGCAGGAGGTCCTAATATGTCCACTGGAAAAAAGACTTTGGGAAGTTCTGAATTCAAACTCTAATGTTCTGTAGGCAATGGATGAGTCTGGTGCTACTACTCTGTCATCAATGGTGTAGAAATAATAGCATTTGTTTCCCAGTACAAATAAAACAAATAAAACCCAGCTCTCCCTTTTTCAAACTAGAATAAAGTTGATTACCTCCCCAGAGACAGACTCTCTCATGGTTAGATAGCACCTGCTGTCAGCCCAGCCCTCTGGGAAGCAGCAGAGTGGCAATAAGACTGTCCCCCCACTCCCATGAGCATCCTACAGGGACAGGTATTGGAGCAGATGGATGTGATTGCAACAGCATCAAGGATCAGGGTGGAGGAAGTTCTTCCTTTACAGGAAGCACAGTGTGCCTGAGCTGGAAAGACCTGAACTGACTGTTCCCCAGAAGTGTTGGGGCTGAACAAATAATGCCATTGACTCTCTCCATATGTACCCCTACATATCTTTTACCATACACCTGTCAGCCCAGAGTTTGTTACTCTATGTCAAACACATTCAAATTTTTTTTGCAGCTCTGAGAATAATATGCTTGGGTACAGTATGATCATGGTGGCAGAAAGCTGTGAAGTTCTGAGTCATCTTTCTCATGTTAATTAAAGTCATAATTGAATGATCTTAGGTTTAAATGAGGAACATACATATATTTCAAGATATGCTTGATATAAAGGGACTCCTTAGAATTTCTTTTTTTTCTGAGGAACTCAAAGGAGATTAAAGTCTTCTCAGAGTAACAACAAGGACATCTGGGTAGACTAACAAAAACTACATGCAAATATGAAAATGAAAGTTATTCATCCATTTTTAGAAAATGAAAATGCAGGCTTTACATGTTTCCTTTTGGGGACACTGCTGGCTAGCTAGCCTTCTTTGTATTTCTACTGTGACTGGAGGGGTCTCTCACAAGTGTTACAAGACTGGCAACAGGTCTCCTCAGCACAGATGACAAAGGTGACAATGGTGCAGGAGGCCTGCATACCTGGATCAGCTTCTCAGAGGTGCTGGGGCAGAATGGCTCTTTGTAGCCCCTTGATCCTCACATGACTGCCCTGCACACAGTGCCCCCAGTCTGGTTCTATGCTCACCACCCTACTTCACACCTGGCTTGTCCCAACTCATGGCGGTCCCATCCTGTCTCCCGAGTGGAGGAGAGCTCAGATCTTCTCTCCACAATCAATTATCGTGTCACACACTCTGTGACTGGCTCCTCTCAGGGTCTTCTGCTTTCATCTTAACTGCCTGCTTTCTAGGTCAGGCAGACTAAAGTGTGCTAGTCTATCATATCTTTGCCTTCCAGCTATAAGAACCCCAATTGTCCTCAAGGCCATGCAGTTTTCTCTGACTAAGAGAAGGCTCAAGAGTAAAAATAACACAGATGAAGAAAGCTCAGGATATTATCAATGTGCATAAAGGCAAAGAAATTAGCTAGAGGACCACACATCAAAATATTAATAATAGTTATTGCTGAATTTTGATTTTTTTCTGTGATTCTATATATATTTCAAATTTATTTTTTATTGCAAACAATGAATCAGAAAAAAATTGATACTTGTTGTGAGTGAGAATAATTGTGCTTCTCTTTATAAATAGAAGATAGAGTGTAAAGAGACAAACCATGGGACCTCTTGGACATTGCAATGGGCCAGAGTCAGGTTTGGTAAATAAAGAAAATAAATTGCTCAGATACCATTTTGAATAAAACATAAAATCAAACTAAATTTGATATGGTAAATAAGATGCCCTAAGGCCAGCCTTACTTAGGTTGCTTTACATGATTCACATAGCCATGGCTAAATGGACCCTCCATCACCCTCCAGACAAATTACTAGTACATTTGATTAAGGGCTACCTTAAAAGCTCTTCTTTTACAGTGAATTGGAAATGACCACTAACCTCCATTGACTGAAGCTGTGGGGTCACCCATGAATTGATTAGGTGGTACTGCATTATGCCTTTGGGATGCTAGCTCTGTGGGGTCCCTGGATCCCTGGATCCATAAATCAATGGGCAGAGATTGTGATTACAATATTCTGTTACTATTTCTGTGCTATAGCCCCGTTATGTGATATAGTCACCATTTTATCTCATTCCAAATTGGCATATTCTCTGCTCATCCGTTTTTTTTCTTTGCACTTCTGAAAGGCATGTTGCTCATGGTTGTTTGATCAATCTGAGGCCATTATTCCCCCTGTGTTTCATGTCAGAGGGTTTTATTATCGTTTTATGCCTATAGACTAAGATGGAAGGAGTTGGTGTGCAATGACCAAAAGGCAGATGGGTTGAAGCATTAGAAATGTCAATTAAGAAGAGGGAACTAAATGCAAAGTGAAGTCTGTGACTGATACCCAGAATTTGTTTTTGAACAATATTGAAAACATAATATGTATTATAAACGAAATGGTGTTGATTTCAGAAAAAATTTTTTCAGCAAGAGTAATATGCACATATGTTATATATTAAATTATAATATGTATATTTTGATGAATATATGTAATATTGAATGCAAATAAATGTAAAAATATATATATATATATGCACACATATATATGTGTATATATATCCTAATATATAAAAACCCTGGGTCGGTCACATCTGCAATGACCAGGAGGCTTGACCATTTGCCAGGCTCCGTGTGCAGCAGGTGAGTAGACTGAACTGCTGACCTCTCAGAGAGAGAGAGAGGTGGGGCTGACCAGCCATGGCAGCAGCTGCTGGCAAGGCCTAGATAGAGAAACAGGGTCTTATCTCCCAACCTCAACAACAGCCAAGTCTCTCTCTCTCTCCCAGAGGTCAGCAGTTCAGCCCACTTGCCAGCAGCCTGGACTGAATGCCAGGCTGTGTGAGCAGTAGGTGAGCAGGCTGAACTGCTGACCTCTCAGAGAAAAAGAGAGGCAGGGCTGACCAGCAGTGGCAGCAGCTGCTGGCATGCCAGGAGAGAGAAGCAGGGTGATCAGACCCTGCTTCTCTCTTCCTCACCAGCAGCCAAGCCTCTCTCTTCCTCCCAGAGGTCAGCAGTTCAGCCACTCCCCAACAGCCTGGGGTGGCTGCTGATCAGCCCTGCCTCTATGATCAGACCTGAAGATAGGCTCGGAGATGATGACTGGCATAAAAACTGACCAATCAGAACCAAATCTGGGTCAACTGTGAGGAGCCAATGGCTACCTAGGAGGCGGAGCTTTTGACACTGACTGGCATAGAAACTGACCAATCAGAACCAAATTGGCTGGCAGAGGAGGGCAGTTGGGGGCGAGATCAGGCCAGCAGGGGAGGGCAGTTGGAGGCAACCAGGCCATCAGGGGAGGGCAGTTGCGGGGGACGAGGCCAGTAGGGCAGGGCAGTTGGGGGCCAACAGGGGAACAGTTAGGTGTTAATCAGGCTGGCAGGGGAGCAGTTAGGGGGTGATCAGTCTGGCAGGCAGAAGTGGTTAGGGGCAGGCAGGCAGGCAGGTGAGCAGTTAGGAGCCAGCAGTCCCGAATTGTGAGATTGGGCATAAATCAGCAGTCAAACATCCCCTGAGGGGTCCCAGATTAGAGAGGGTGCAGGCTGGGCTGAGGGACATCCTGCCAGTGCACGAATTTCATGCATTGGGCCTCTAGTATATATATATATATATATATATATATATATATATATATATATATACACACACACACACACACACACACTAGAGAATGAATATATATATATTCATTCTAAAGCCTGTTAGGTTGAAAAAAAAAATATATATATATATATACTATTCTAAAGCCTGTTAGGTTGAAAATATATATTTTCAACCTAACAGGCTTTAGAATAAAGATGATAACTCTTTTGGTATGTAGATTTTAGTTCAGATTTAGCTTTCCCTCTCCCCTAAGTCCCTCAACTCTAGCTAGTATCACACATAGCCCAGTAAGAGAGGCTAGGTAATGAGGAAAGAAACTGAGGGTCCCACCAGTAAAGCTCATATAAACAGAAGTTCCAAGTAAGTAATCCCAAAGGAAGATTGTTATAGGAAAGACTAACCACCCAATAAATGTGATCTTCTGGGAAGAAGATTAAATTTAATTTTACTTCATTAGGAGAAGATAATTCTCTTGGTGGGTATAGTGGTTAAATAAGCAGGTCCCGGATCTCAGCTCCCCTACAACTAGCGCATGACCTTAAACAAGTTACTCAACCACTCTAGTTAGCATCAGTAAACTGGGTTGGTTAAAGTAGTACTTGACTCATATTATTAGGAGTCAATAATATACTAAATGCTAAGAACAGTGCCTGGTTTCTAGTAAGTATTAAATAAATACTAGATTTTATTATTTTTGTGCCCTTTATCTTTAACTGACATTTTGTCAAAACTTTCTTAAGAAAGGTTAGGTATTGGTATTAGAAATTTTGTCTGAAGATTGAGATTTTTTCCTCATTTGTCCTAGTTTTGTATCTGCTATCCAGATGATGCACTGAATTTTGAGGTTTCTTTTAAGAATAAAGGTATTCTGGCTAGCATCTTTTCCAAACACCCAGTCCTTGCTATTAGAATAACAACAGCAATAGCAAATATTCAGAGCACATTTTATGTGCTAGGCAGGGTTCTAAATGCTTTACATAGATTGATGTATGTGTTCTTCATAACAACTCTATAGAACTGGCATAGGACTTGAAATTCACGAAGGCTGAAGTACTTTGTTAGAAACAATCCAACCAGGAAATGGCAGACTCAGTGACCACGCCTAGCAGGTGGCAGGAGTGAAGTCCAAACTCCTCATCCTGACATTCAAGGCCTCCAGGTTGTCCCAGCCTCCTTTCCCAAACAAATCTTTAATTCTCTCACTCATGTTAGACAAAAGTAATCAAACTTAATGGTTTGCTAGTTTTCATTTACAGCTCAAACATTTCCAGTTGTTTCTGTGCTTATGCTCTTTGTTTTTTAATGTATTTGTTCTCCCTTTGTGAATGTCAACATTACATTCTCTTTAAAGCTAATTTCTCACTTTTTGACTTATATGGAAAGTAATCAACCTTTCTATGATATTCCTTGGAGAAATGAGACTTTTGGAATTATTTTATGATCCTGGATGGACCTAATTTCAGCTTCCAGCTGTGCTATCTAGTAATTATTTGACTTGAGACAAGTTATTTAAATTTTTTTAGGCTTGTTTCCATATCTCTAAAGTGAGGCTAATACAACCCATCTTAGGACTGTTACAAAGAATACATAAGGTAAGGTATGAAGTTCTGACACTTTTTATATTAAAAATCTTGAGGCTCTGATTCAGTATTTGAGAAAGGGGGGAGAAGAAGAGGGACCTCTCTTACGTTGTTATAAAGTTAGAGTCATGCTCAGCCTGTGGCTGGTTTGTTGGAGCAATGTCCCATACCAAAAAGGTTGTGGGTTCAATTCCAGTCAGGACATACCTAGGTTGCAGGTTCAGGGGCTATGGGAAGCAACCAAGCTATGTTTACCTCTCACATTGGTGTTTATCTCTCTGTGATAGCAATAATAATGATACCACTTTATGACAAATAAAAACAGACTGGAAGGGATAGTACATATTCTGAAACCCATTTAGTCTTCAGAGGATGGATTAAAGAGTGTGGATATTTCCCTATTTTCCTCTCTTTCTTCATAGAAATTGAGGGACCAGAGAGGCGTTCAGCTTCTTCAGCAAAGGGCCTATGGAGGAACTTATCAGGAGCTGAGAGGACCCAGAGGAAATAAGTCCTCTCAGCTTCTGATAAGTTCCTCCACAGGCCTTTGCTGGGCAAAGTCCATGTTGTATTTGAAATGTTTCTTTAATATTACAAATTATAATATTTATATTACATACACACATATAATCAGAGTGATTATAAGAATTACATATATGCATACTTACATGTATGGTAAATTTAGTTTTATAATAGTGCCTTGAGTATGCTAATTTATTAATGTCAGCTTAAATACTTAAAGTGAGTCTGCAAGGTAGATCTTATTTTAGTTTGTGATATAGAAACCATAGCTGAGGATGTTTAAATGACTTAATCAAGCTGGCTTAAGTGACAGAGTCCTTAAGCAAACACACTCTTCTGTGATCTCTCTGGTTAAAACCAACACACCAAATAAAAAACCAAAACCATGCACTGTGCACAACACCGAGCCATCCAAACATATTTAAGTGGTGCACACTTTATAAATGCCATATGTACCAGACAATTTTGTGAGTCTTATTACTCAATATTTTAGGTTTAACTATATTCATGTGGATCAGAATATTATTAGTTTGTACATTGTTTAAATTTTGTTTCTTGACTGAAACCCTTCACTTTAATTTGTGTTTTCCTGTGAACCTAGTTCCTGCCAATGCTGAAATCACCAGGCTGCTCTATTTTTGTTACTGAAGCACAAAAGGCCCTAATAGCACCTGGTGATGGCAATACCCAAGGTCAGATGTTGTTTTCAGTTGGGCTTCTGAAACTTTAGAAAACAGTAAGCACAAACATGGTCAAAACAATAATAAATGATGCACTAGTCAGCCCTTGTGACAGGCAGTGCTGAATCTTAAGGACTGAGATTGAGGGCCAGGGAGGCATGGCCTGGAGATATGCATTGTGCTAGCTCAGCAGTCTCAGGCTGGTGCTGGAAGAAAAGGTCCATAAATCTGGAGTCAGTCATGATGAAAGGGCCCCAAAGGGGAGGGCCAGCATCAGGAAAAAAAGCTGAATGAAGTGAAGAAGCTAGAGGAAAGCAAAGTCTCCAGGGAGAATAAGAAACTCTGTGGGCCCAAGAGATTATACAGCTATGTCTGCAAACAGCCACGGACATACCACAGCTCCTTTGTGTCCTCAGTTTGGCAGGACAATGACATGCACCTGTAGGTTTTCCTGGCTTGATTTTCCGCATCTTAGTCAAATCATGTTGTAAGGAGATATATACGTACCTATGATATGAACATATGCTATATACTCTAAATTGAATAATGCATCCTTTTTAGAATTTGTATTATTAATTTTAATGTTTGTCTTTGATAAAACATCCTTCATCTTCATTATACTGAAATGCAACCTCTCTCAAAAACACATATCCATTTATGCTTTCAATTTACTTTGTGTTATTTTTCAAAAAGTCAGGTCAAGACCTAATTTCTAAAGCAATCTCCCCAGTGCTTTATTGTTCACCAGTGACTTATATGATTAAGGAATCCAACAGGAATTTTTTTGTTGTTCTTTCTATAGCATCTTCTTTGCCAATATCTCATTCTCTGTGGCTCGCAGTTCAACATCTTGAACAAAATTTCCTACAAGAAATGGATGTTATACTTTAGAAAATGGCAGCTCCATTTCAACAATCACATAATTTCTTAGAATTTGTGCTTTCTTATTGTGAACTTCAATCATCTAAACATAAAAAGCTATTCAAACACTTAAATATTACATCTATCTGCGATTAATAAGGCACCATGGTTTCCTTTCAAACTTTTTTTAAAAAAATCCAAATAATTCATCAAAAATAAATGGGACTGAAAAGTTGATACTGAAATTATCAGGTTACTGAACAAGCCACGTTGGTGGGAACATTATGGAAGTTACCAAGATAAGAGAAGAGAAGACAAAGAGTGTGACACAGCCATCGATCCCATTGACTTTTAGAATGCCAATAAAGAGCAATTCAGTTCCAGGCACATGAAGTAAAAATCTTTTTAAATCTTTTATTTACTATTTGCCCACATGCCTTGCAGCAGGTTTAGGAAGGAAAATAAGCACTTAGAGGGGAAGTAAATGGACAATGAAAATAGACTACTTATTAAGTTAAGTGGCATTCATTTAGCATGAATACTACTGGCTCCAGGACATGTGGAATCAGGAAAGACTCTGATCTCTCACTTGTTAGATCTTATGTCCTAAAGTAATACTGATTTGGAAAACATGAGAATATTCCCACAGTGGAACAGGCAAGTGCCATGATGTGTGGACTGAAATTAAGTATAAGACTCAATTACATATTAATGTTTTCCTCAATTTCAGACATTGTCTTAAGCCATATTGTATAATAAACCCAAATGTCTAAAAATTGAAAAGTATTAAAATTTATGCAAATTAGGTGACAGTTATAGTGCCATAAATTGTCAGTGCTTAGAATTGCCCTTTGTGAAGATAATTTATTAGTAGAAGTAATTCTATTATGTTTCTATGGGAAAAAAAACAACAGACTGTTGACATAGGAAAAGTTTAAGTATTAAACATATATATATGTATATATATATATATATATACATATACACCATCGAATATAACTTTCAATCATGGCTTCAGAATGTATTGTTCTAAGTGAAATAGATTAGATAAAATGGTCTTAAATGATAACATCCTTTATTAATCATGAATGAAGTGAACAGATATATATGTAATATTAATAACTATAAATCCAATCATGTATATTAGAATATTCAATTGGGAAAATGTCTATTACATTTGCTTGCTTTTCATTCATTTATTCATGTATTAATTTATTTCCTTTTCAATTTTTTAAAATAAGTATTTCTAGTAGCTTATAAGACTATCCTATATAATAAAAGGCTAATATGGAAATCAACCAAACAGTGGAACTACCTGTCACTATGATGCGCACTGACCACCAGGGGGCAGACGCTCAATGCAGGAGCTGCCCCCTGGTGGTCAGTGCACTCCCACAGGAGAAACACCGCTCAGCCAGAGGCTGTGCTCACAGCTGGCGAGTGCAACGGCAGTGGCGATGAAGCATAGTAACCTCCATCTTGGGTAAAAACTGCTGTTTAAAATTTTAACCCTGCTCTTCTGGCTTCTGTAAACATTTGCTTGTTTAAATAATAAGGAATAATAAGACTACTTCCATTCCAGAGAGGCCATAAACTATGCTCCAGACAGAGTTGTCAGTGCTGGCACCTGGCCAGGCCTTGAAATATGGTCTCATGGCCTGTCCCAGCACACAGGACCTTTTCTCAGAAGGTCTGGAAGTCTCATTCCAAATTGGGAAACAAAGAGCTAAAAAACATATAAATAGGAAAGACTTCCACCATATTGGGTCCCAGAATTTGAGAAGCAAGATTTCCTCTGGGCCCGCTAGCACTAGCAAAATGAGCAGGTCTCCAAATAAATTTGGCTTATTGATTAAAAAGTCTTCTGATTTACAATATAACAGCAATATCTCACCTCTGCGGCAGCTCTAGGAATGTCCAAATGCCGGCTTAGGCCCAGGGATCGAGCCTAAGCCTTCAGTTGGACATCTCCCAAGGGCTCCTGGACTGCAAAAGGACGCAGGCCAGGCTGAGGGATTTCCCCTCCCTGCCTCCCAGTGCACATTTTCATGCACAGGGCCTCTAGTATATCATAAATTAAAAAACATAATTCATTGCCCATTAAAAGACCAGGAAAATATAGAACAGCGAGAAAAATTTTTCTAAAAATAAATTTTAAAAAGTGACGTAGAGCTTCCAAGTGGCAGAGCAAACGTAATGGAAATTTGATTATATGATTTTTATTCTTAAGGAAATATGTTATATGAGTTTCTAAGGAAAAACATTATTTTTCCTTGTACTTTGGCCTAAATTATATTTCTCAAGTGCATCTTCTCAAATGATCATTGAGTCATGTATGGTTAAATATCATTAGGTATATAAACATGAAAAATTTAATACCAATTTAGATAGCATCTAGTGATTTGGTTTCTGTATTTATACATATCACTGTGACCACTCCTCCCTACTGATACTCATCACTTGTCCTATTTCTCCCATTCTTAGAGCATGATGTCAAGTACTCTCCCACTTTCTCTTTCTCCTCTAACGTTTCCCTAAAAATGTGTTTTTTTTTACCCAAAGGTTACATCACAAAACATAAAATGCACGCTAACTTTTCAAATGACATCAGAGTTGTGCTATATCTTCTTGGCTGTACAAAGGTGCTTTTACAATAAAATTAATCAAAGTTTTGCACTATTAATAGCAGGTTCCTAGGTGGAGAGGGAAGCTTTAGGTCAGCTGGTTGGCAGTTAGAAAGGGAAGCTGGATGTGAAGTGGAGGAAACAAAGAGAAACAAGAGCCCATGAAGACAAACTGGAATCCACATCTGTCTCTTCATTTCCAGCCTCAGTGATGCTGGTGACATATAGAAGAAGTGAGTGTCTTATAACACAGTGTAGCACGTATCTGGACCAGGACTTGGAAACGCTAAGGGAGAAGATCTGAAGAGATTGAAGTGTTGTGGGTGCTGTCCACATCAACAAATGAGCCAATAGACAAATGTAAGTTGTGCATGAGTGGCCATAATGCCTAGAGTTCTGCTCTAGCCTTCAGAACATAAAAATTACTTTCTTCACTTCTCCTTTCCAAATCCTGTAAAGATTATACCATGGAAAAGTCAATCCTTGTGTAAATTTTTTTTTTTAATGCAAAGTAAGTGGCCAATCCTAACCCGGAAATAGACAAGGAAGGAAAGTCTGGGATCTTAGTTCCAGCTCAGTACATTGATATAGCACAAAGCCATCACTGTCCACTCCTTATCAATATGGCATCCAGATGCACCTCTTTTATTCATACTTAACTTTCTTACTAGTCTTTGTTAAAATACTATATAAAGTCCCTCTATATTTGGGGGATGTTCATTCCTCTTCTAGTTGAGCATGCTAGCATTTAATTACTGAGATCTAAGGTTAACTATTCTTAACATAACTTAAGGGAAATGGAAAAAGGGAAGATAATGAATATATTCACATTTACTCATATCAAAATAAGGAAGGCATTAATAACAATTACAGTTCTTGATTCTATCACTGGTCACATATTCATAGTTGGTATTTAAAGCTATCTTCTTCCACTATCTGTTTTTTACTTCTTTTTGTCTCAGCAAGCACCTCTGCTGATACTGGTTCTTTGTCTGATGAGATGACCTAAGACTTAATTCCAAAGTGGTATGCGCCAGTCATAGTCCAACTTTCATTAGATTTTAGTTTTACATTAACTTTTGTCATAGGACATGGAATTATTAAGGTGTTTCTTGGGGTATTGCCTATATTCATCCATATTCCATTGTGGAACAGCAACTCATTTTGCCCCATTGGAAGTTAAAATCAATCATTAGAGGTGAAAGATAACTCCCTCCTTTGCCGGCTGATTCATTGGTCTGAGGGGACCAAGCTGACTTGGTGGCAGCGTCAACTTCTAGTTTTAATAAAACCATGGCTGTGCCCTTGGTAGAAGCATTCTTCCTTTAGGAAATAAATCCTCTGGACTAGCAGACCCAAATTTGTGAAGTTTTGGTGAAATTATTTTTGCTAGCTCAATACTAGGAAAAATGAGAAGAACTACTTCAATTCTATCCTCAATTTTGAGAGATATTTAAAAAGATAGATTTCTATATCTGTGAGATGTATTTTTATTTATGCATGTAATTGATAGAGGTACAATTTATATATAATAAAATGCATAGATCTAACCTGAATATTTTGATGAGTTTTTACAAATGCATGCACTGTGTATCAACTCCTACAATCAAGATATAGAATATTTTTCCATCACTTTTCCTCAATCTCTGGCCCCAGAAAACTACAGACTTATTTTATATCAAGATAGATTATTTTTGTATTTTCTATACTTTCATAAATATGGATCATGAAATCTGTACTTTTTCACATAGGAATATTTTTTTTCTCTTAAAAGATTCATTTATCCATCTTGTTTTATGTATCAGGAGTTCATTTTTCTTTTGACTATTATTCTGTTGTATACATATATCACATTTTGTTTATCAATCCCTCAGTTTAATGAAATTTATATAGTTTCTGGGTTTTGGCTATTATAAAAAAGTTGCTAAGAATATGCTTATAACTTTCTTTAAGCAGACATGTGTCTATTTCTCTTCAGTAAATATCCAGGAGTTGATTTTCTGGGTCATATAGTTAGTGTACATTTAACTTTATAAGAAATTGCCAAACTTTAAAAAAAATAGTTTATTATTTTATGTTTCTACCAAAGTTGTATGAGTATTCTAGTTGCTCCCTATCTTTACTAACACTTGTATTATCACTCTTTTTAGTTTATCCATTTTATTGGGTTGACTGTGGTCTTTCATTGTGGTTTAAATTTGCATTTCTCTTATCACTAATGAGGTTGAACATTTTTCTGTGCTTATTGACCATTTGAATATCTTGTGAAGTGACTGTTCAAATATTTTTACCTATAGTTAATTTTTATTTTCTTATTGAGTTGAAAGAATTCATTATACATTTTGGATGCCAGTCTATTAGTATATATTAATTTTTATATAACTACATAAATACTTATACAAATTTACAAATGGACAAAAAATAAAGTTATGTATTCATATAGATATAAGTATACATATACATATTTATTTGTTTTATATATCATTATCATATATATATATATATACAGACATATATATATATATATATATACACACACACACCAATTGTGCATTGATTCATTTTTCTATTTTTTGGCTTGCCTTTCAATTTCTTAAACATGATATTTAAAGAGAAAAAAATTTAAAACATTGATGAAGTAAAATTTATCAAGTTTTGGTTAATGATGTTTTGGATTTTATCGAAATAATCTGCTTATATTGGAATTCACAGATTTTCCACTATAATTTCTTCTAGAAATGTTAGTTTTAATATTTATTTATTTATTTATTTAATTTTTATTGATTGATTTTAGAGAGAGAGAGAGAGAGAAACATGGACTTGTTGTTACACTTATTTATGCATTTATTGGTTGATTCTTGTATGTGTCCTGACCGGGAGCAAACCTACAATTTTGGTGTATTGGACAGTGCTCTAACCAACTTAGCTACCTTGTCAAGGACAATAAATATTAGTTTTATGTTTAATTCTATTTTCAGATAATTTGTTTGTGATGTGAGGTAAGGATTGATGTTATTTTTTCCTCACAAAGGTACCCAGTTGCTTCAACATCATTTATCAAAAAGATTCTCCTCTTTTTATTCTGTCTAATATTAATTTTTGTCAATTCAATATTCTTATCTTGGCTGTAGACACTTGTTTTTATCCTTTTATCTTCAGCTTGTGTTTTAGCATTTAAAATATATTTACTATAGACAGAATGTAGTTGGTCATGCTTTTCGAGTTAGTCTGATAATATTTGACTTTTAACTGAAATACTTAGTCTAACAAAATTTTTGAAATAACATTTATAATAGCATCAAAAACATAAAATACTTGGAATAAATTTAACAAAATACAGCAAAAACTATAAAATCATGAAGAGAAAAATGAAAATACTGAAATAAATGGAAAGATATACCATACACATATACATGACATGTTCAACTGGAATTATGTGTTATGTGTGTGCAAAGTAAACAATTTCAAAAAGAATTCTTAACTGTATAAGCTGATTTTTCACTGTCACACACAACAAAACAGTAGGTTTGAAATCTAAATCTAGGTATGTCTGACTGCCATGCCTATATCATTCCCAATACATGATGTTACCTATTTTTGCCTACTTATCATGATTAAATATTATCTAATTTTCCAAGAACTTCTGGCTTGTTGAGCTGAGAGAATCATTCATTAGTCATATAACTTGGATCAGTTAGTGCTGGTCCAATGCATTGACCTTGGCCTGGTGGCTTCCTAATAATATATGCTCCTAGCCAGATAGGAGATGGGTAATAATCATCTCAAATCTACCTTGTTTCCACTTTAAACTGCTTATATCAGGCTTCAGAAGAAATTCAGGAAGTCTTTGAATCATTCAATAAGAATATTAAGAAGTATAAACTAGTATACATGAGAGCTTTGGAAACCTCAGGGATATCTGTTAACTTCATCACACTGGTTAAATCCATCACTCCCAGTCTGTTTCCACATAGAGCTAGTGTATAGATTTCCCCTGAGACATTCCAGCAGGCTTGTTTAATGAATCAAGATGGCAGAAGGAGCTGAGAAAATGATCTCCTACTGTGAAGCTAATCTTGGAGGGAAATAACCTAACAACAGTATAAACTACAGCTTTAAAAAGCAGAAGAAAACTAGCTTCAGGAAAAAAGAAGAAAGGGATACAAGGTGTGCCAAAAATGGGACTGAGGAGACACGTCTGTTTTGGCAAGTCTCTTATCTAAAGGCAATTTGTGATTGCTTGGCAACTTTAAGAAACTTCAGACTGATGACAGTGTAGTAGGATTGCAAATTCTTCAGGCTAAACCCTATCATGAAATGACGGCAGTAAAATGAATGGTCAAGTGAAGAGTATGATCGTATTTTTTATGGAAATAAAGATTATTTACTTTTTTATTTATTAATTCTACGAATACTATTTGACAGCCTACTAAAAATGATCTTGGCAAAATATTGAGGGTAAATAAATGATTCAAAGAATGTTCTGTTTATGGAAAGAAAGAAATAATAAGTTATTTATAAAGTAAGGACTATACCAGGTTATGCCAAGTTATACAGTGGTAAACAACAACCCTCAAGTCTATTGGGCTTTTTACAGGACATTCTAATTTCTTGCACACATTGCCTGTCGTGGGTCTGAGTGCATCCAGAAGGCACGTATCCTCCATGTGTTGGTTCATTGTTCCAGCTAATTCAATCTGTGACAATGTCACATCAACAGGTGATTTCAGAATCATCATGAAAGAGGAAGAGAGACCTAGAGATTAGAGCATCAGAATTAAATATTGGGTATTAGTGAAAAGTGCTGGCTCCTACAGAGTGCTATATGGTAGAGGTTTAGTCAAAGGAGTCACTAGTTAGTAACAAAGGATAAAGTGGCCACTGCCTGTATTTTCCTCTATTTGTGGAATGGAAAAATACAGTGGTAAATCCTGACATATACAGGGTAGGGGAAAATTAGGTTTACTGTTATTCATATGAAAGTAATATAAAAATTAATAAATAATAGTATAAGAATAAACTTTCATATAATCACAACTGTAAAACTACTTCTGCCCACCTTATATTGTAAAGGGAAAATATAGGGTTCATTAACTAAGGTTCTTTCTGTGAACTTTAATCTCTAATCTAGACAATAAAAATATGAAATTTTATGAAGTCCCCTGTTAAATGAAAAATAAATAGAAGATATGATTCTGGCTCTTAATCTTACAATATAATGGGGGTGGAATTTAAGCCAAAAGAATTGCAGTAAAAACTGATCAATCTGATAACCTATGAACTGGAATCTTTATTACTTCCCTACATATATAGAACAATGAAAATGATAACCTTGAGACTCTGCAAAACCCTGAAGTGCTTTCAGAATCATTAAAGGAAGATTAAAGTATTTTTAGTATAGTTTAGGTTTGAGGCTATTATTGAATTTTAATATGAGACAATTGGCTATTCATGCACAATATATATGACACATCTCTAGTAACTTGAACTTGTGATGAGCTAGCGTACCCTATTTTCTGATCATTAATAAACAAAATTAGAGAAACAGATAAACATGTGCTTCTAGCACCATCTATACAGAATTGCTTATGCATACTGAGCAATCATGGTAATTTATAATGGGAGTGAGATGGAAGTGGGTTAAGTAGGGCATTTATATAAAAAGTCTATCCGAAGAAGATAAGTATATTTTATAGGAGAAGCAAGAGGAATTTTGTTGCATAGGGAGATTAATGCAGGAGGAAGTACCTCAGGAAAAAAATGAGGTAGTTTAGAAACAGATGTGAAGCTTGGTCACATTTATTGTGTCTGCGTGGTTAGAGAGAAGTATATAATAGAAAGTACCAGGGAGGAAATTTTTGTAATAATCCGTAGTCTTAAAGTTTATAACCAGGAGATGTGTAAGCTTGTGTGCGTGCGTGCGTGCGTGTGTGCGCGCGCCGCTCTCAGAAGGCAGGTTTGGAGATACAGCTCCTGACTTGTTAGAATAAGAAGCTGCCAAGATAGTGCCGGAGTACAGACATGGATGCCCGTGAACTGTGAGAATAGAAAGTGAATCCTAAATACTATAGGGAAGATTTAGTAGATTGGGTGGGTATTCCCTAGGACTTGACATAAATGAGTGTGAATTTCTGTCTGACTTTCTCTTTTTTCTCTGTTTTAGTGATCATATTCATTGCAATAATGTTAATTAGCAACCATCTTTATGCTTATAATTCTTATCTAGAAATAGAAAAGGGCCATATAGCGATAAAGTGTATGTACTCAATAAATGTTAACTGTTATTGTATGTCTGCTAATTTCTCTTATTATCAGCCAACATTTGTATATACACCTGTATTATGACATTTTTATTTGAGTACCCCAAAGAAAACTCCAGCTCAATAGGTCTAGGAGTATCCTTTCTCTACCCTGGCCCACTCCTGTACTGTGTTCCTTCTAATTCAGCCTACTGAAAGTATCTCCAACATGTTATAATGCTTCTCAATATTTTTTTGCCACATAGTACTTGACTAAGTCACATATCAATATGTGACTATTCCATATGAATAGAGACTAGGTAGGAGCAAATTTTGAAAAAAAACACACCTATTTCAAAAAGTGTTTTGTTATTTTTTAAACTTCAAATAAAAATTCCAGCTGGTTGAACTAAAGCCATTGAAGAGAAGCTTAATTGAGGAATATTTTGAGTATGACTCCAAGGTCATACAATTAGGTAGAAATATTACTAGGAATTGTAGGGAAAAGAATGTGAGCATGAGGATCAGGTCTAAATTGTTAACATTACTTGATAGCTGTTTTACCTCATAAATGATTTATATTAACAAAGCACAAATGATCAAGAAGACCTTAGAAAAGGCAATGTTTTTCAACAATCAGTTCTTCATTGCTTTTGCCCTTTTCTACACTTCACCAATTTTGTCCTCTTTCTCTAAAATATATATATATATATATATATATATATATATATATATATATATATATATATAACACACAACACTGTGGCAAAGAAAAAAGATAACACTTTGCATCATGGAAACTCAGTGTCCTCTTGACTTATATTACTCTTAAAAATAAGAGGTAATGTCCTCTGGAAATATTCCTGAAGGGTACATGCTAGCATCATTTTATAGGAGAAAAGAAGGGCACACTTTGATAGATGGATAATAAAAGCATAGGGAGAGGAGAAGATATTTCAGATAAAAGAAATGACAGATAAAGAGGATTAGTGAAGGGTCAAAACAATATATGAAGACATCAACAGTTCTTGCACAATCATTCAAAAAAATGTCAACAAGCAAAAGGCTCACTGGCAATAATACAACAAAAATGGGTAATTTCAGTGAAGAAAGTAGTCTAACTGAGCTCAACATGGCTATTAACACTTATTTACTGGTCTCAGTGGAATAAAATACGCAAGACAAGAGCTTGAAGTGAATAAAATTGTATCCAATTTACAATCAAATGAAAAGATAGTGGGCTCAGAGCCCAAAATATTTCTCAATTAAGCTTCTCTTCAATGGCTTTAGTTTAACCAGCTGGAATTTTATTTAAGGCTTTTTTTTTAACTACTCTTATTGAACCTTTTGAAAAGCAGGATTTCCTTTTCACTGGGTAATCTATTTCTTTTTATAAAGTAAAAAATCAGCAATAACTGGAATTCTTCACACAATAAAATTGACACAAAGACATGAAGACACAGTTTCTATTCTCAGCGACATGACTTTCTATGAAGAAGAAATATATGGCAAATGGGATATAGGGACATATAGACCATGAACACGCTGCTCCCTGGAGTTGGGTGAGTTTTTAATTCAAAGGAACATTATTGTTTGCTGGTCAACTTAGATGATAAGTACTAATTAAGGTTCTATGCTCTATATAACATCATGATTTTGAGGCTGATTCCTCAAAAAAAGTGCAGCTTAAGGTCAAAATGTTTCAATTAAGTAATTATATTGCTATCTACTAATATATACAATGTAATTTAGTAAAATTTCCATTCTTAAATATATAAAAATCATTTAAAATTCTGGAACTTGAAGAGGTAATCTTTTATCACCTGGAAAATTCTCTTTCATTATGACATTGAATTAATTGGATGTTACTACTAGTATACATGGAAACATTTCATCTTTCATTTTGCTTTCAAGATAAAATCACAATATAAATATATATGATGTTCCTGTGTTAGAACATTCAATATGAGGGGACAGTTTAATAGATTAAATGCCTGATTTTTTACAACTAATCAAATGTAATGTTTTATTTTTCATGTGCAAATGAAACTGAAAAACTGTGAAACATGCAGGTAGTCCAACCCAATCAACAGCTATTTGAATCCCAACCACTAGCAAGTTTAAATGTTTCAAATGTCATGGACTAGAGTGATTTATAGTCTCTGATCTCACTGAGATGGTCCTAGGAGAGAAAATAATATAAACTCATAGATATCTAACACAAGCCAGAGTAAACTAGGAAGGGAAGCAGGGCGAGAATTTCATTTAATGGGAGAAAATGAGCACTGGCTCCATAAAGAATATAATATTTAAGAAGGGCCTCAAAATATAGAATCAACTTATAAGGGTATAAGGTAGTGGGGACATTTTAGGGACCACAAAAGCACAAGCGTATGGTAAAGAATGAGATGGAATTTGGGAAAAGGCTGAGTAATACAGTTCTAAACAAAGGATACTGAGTAGGGAAACTGGTAGATAAGCTTGCATTAGATTGACCTATAGCTCTGAAAGCCGGACTAAGGCTTTTGTGCACCTTTCATGTAAAACATGCTTGTTTTGCCAATGCAACCTGCCCTACACCGGAGGCTATCTCAAAGTCACTTTTGAGTACGAATGGCCTGGATGTTAGAGATTCAGCAAATGCATGGGGATCTGTCTGACTAGGTTTTCTTGAGTACCTAGTCTTCTTTAAGTGCATGTGAGAAAATTATTTCTTCCCTTGATGATTTATGTTACTCCCGTGACACTCTTTACAACTGTATATGAATGCAAATGTTTATAACAGATTTATTGAAATGAAACTCACATACCATAAAATCCACCCTTTTAAATTATACAAGTTAGTGGTTCTTAGTAGATTTACAGAACTGTGCTATAGTCACCACTATCTAATTTTAGAACATTTTTTTCAACCCCCAAATAAACCCTATACCTATTAGCTACCATTTCCCCATTCTTTCTACCTCCAACCCCTGAAAATCACTAATCTAATATTCTGTCTTTATGGCTTTGCCAATTCTGGACATTTCATATAAATAGAATTATTCAACATGTGGCTGCATTGGTTAGGGTTCTCCAGAAAAAAACAGAACTAATAGGATGTATATATAGTTATATATAAGATAAAATTTGTTATAGGAATTGACTCACCCAGTTATAAAAGCGAAGATGTCCCACAGTCTGCCATCTGCAAGCTGGAAAGTCAAGAAAGCCAGTAGCATAATTCAGACCAAGAAATAAAGGCCTGAGCTCTGGGGGAGCCAATGGTGTTATTCCCAGAGTTTGAATGCCTGAGAACCAAGAGCACCAATGTCTAAGCAGGGTAATATGATTATCACAGCTCAAAAAGAGAGAATTTGCCCTCCTTTACTTTTTGTTCTATTAGAGTTCCCAATGGACCGGCTGATGCCCATCTATATTGGTGAGGTCATATCTCTTCATTTAGTCTACTGAATCAAATACTAATCTGTTCCATAAACACCCTCACCGACACACACAGACAATGTTTTTACCAGATATCTGGGCATCTCTTACAGATAAAGTTGACAGATAAATCAAGTTGACAGATAAAATTAACCATCACAGTTAATTTTGTGCCTGCCTTCTTCACAATATAATGTTTTTAATGTTCATCCATGTTGTAACATTTATCAGTATTTCATTTCTCTTCACATTGAATAATATTTCTTGACTAGATATACCATATTTTGCATATCCATTCATCAGGCAATGGACATTTGAGTTGTTTTCACTTTTTACCTGTCATGAATGATGCTGTTGAGACTATTCAGACACACTTTTTTGTTTGGATGTGTTTCATTTCTCTTGGTTATATATCTAGGAATTGCTGTGTCATGGTGACTCTATCTTTAACATATTGAAGAACTTTCCACTGTTTTCCAAAGTCCTGCCAATAATGTATACCTGAGGGTTTAATTTTCTCCATATCTTTATTAACACCTGTTATTGTTGGTTGTTTTTTATTTTAGCCATCCTAGTGCACATAAAGTGATGCTTATTATAGTTGATTTGCATTTCTCCAATGACTAATGATACTGAGTATTGTTTCATGTGTTTATTTTTTCCATTTTTTATATTCTTTTGATAAATGTCTTTTCAAATTACTAGCTTATTAAAAAAAAACTTGGTTATTTGTCTTTTTTTAAATAAGGACATTTATTTGTTTTGGTTGTTTTAATTTTTCAATTACAGTATACAGTGAATATTATTCTGTATTAATTTCATATGTACAGCATATGAAGCACAATTATATACTTTATAGAGTGGTCTCACTCCCTGATATTTCATGTACCTACCTGGCCCCATTCATAGTTACTATGATATTATTGACTATACTAGAGGTCTGAAGCATGAAATTTGTGCAAGAGTAGGCCTTCCTTCCCCTGGCTGCCGGCACCGGCTTCCCTCTGGTACCTGGGACCTGGGCGTCCCTTGCAGCCCCGGCTTTGTCCAGAAGGACGTCCAGTCTAATAAGCATATTACGCTTTTATTATTAAAGATTTCCTATGCTATAATTTATATATCTGTGACTATTCTGTAACTAACAATTTATGCTTCTTAATCTCTTCATCTTTTTCACCCAACTTCTCAACACCCCTCTCCTCTGTCAACTGTCATCTTTCTCTATATCTATGAGTCTATTTTTATTTTGTTTGCTTGTTTATTTTGTTCTTTAGATTCCATATATAAGTGAAATCATCTGGTATTTGTCTTTCTCTGTTTGATTTATTTCACCTAGGTCCATCCATGCTGTCACAAAAGGTAAGATTTATCTTTTTATTTTTAAGTTGTATGAGTCCTTTATATGTTCTAAATATAATACTCTTATCAGATACATGTTGGCAAACATTTCTCCTAATTCTGTGTATTATATTTTCACTTTCTCTATGGTGTCTTTTGAAACAAAAGTTTTACATTTTGATGAAATCCAACTTACTTTGTTTTTCATTAGTCACTTGGGATTTGGTATCATAGCTAAGAAATCATTACCTAAACTAAGGTAACAGATTTACTCTTAGGTTTTCTTCTGAGAGTTTTATAGTTTTAGTTTTTGTAATTAGTTCTATGATCCACTTTTACTTAAGTTTTATATATAAAGGTGAGATCTAACTTCATTCTTTTACATGTTGATACCTAGTTTACCCAGTACCATTTGTTGAATATTCTTTTCTCATTGAATTGTCTTGGCACCACAGATACAAATATGTTACCTACCATATATGTTTGAATACATACTTACCCTGTACTTTCATAAAGTATTAAATATACTATTTTCCAAGTGGATGTTTATGGAAACATGGATGGATTATTTTCTTGTATGCAAATTTGGCAGCCTCAGTAACATAAGAGGTTGACATAAAAAGCTGGCCTTGTCACAAATTAAGAAAGAGGATCCCAGGTGAAATCCTGCCTGCTGATTTCAGATACTTGCTTCTTAGAGAATCCAACTGAAAAATCTCCAGTAAGGAGAGATGGCCCCTCAGTAGCGAGTCTAACCTGAGGTAGAGCACAACTAGGAGCCTATGCTCATGGTGGACAGTATGACTCAGAAGACAGAGAAGAGAAAGGGACCTTCCAAACTCACTAGTGAGAGTGGAGTGAATGAGGGGATATAGGGAGGCCAAGAATGTAATGCTAACACACAGTAATCTCTGACAAAACAAATAAACAAACAGAAAAATAATAAGAGGTGGGAAATAAACATTTTTCTCCAAACCATGTACTAAATACACCTGGCAAGGTGACAGGCTATGGTGCAGGTCTTAATACTTTTCTGCCCAGTTCTCTACCCCACCTTCCCCAGTTACTCAGTGAGGAGAAACTAACACTCATTGACTTATGACTTTAAGAAGAGTTATCACACACACACTATAACCATGTCTTTGTTGTGATACCTTTCATACTGTCAGTCATCACAGGTGATGAATTTTTCATTTCCACCCAAAGACCAACTGACTCATGAACTAACTCAAGCAAAGAATAGCTTTATTGAGGAACTTTTTTTTTTTTTTTTACCTTGTATACAAAAAGATCATCTATGGTGTCTTTTTGGTCTAAATATAAATTTTGGAGAGAAACCAAGATGGGGGCATAGGTAAACACCTGAACTACTGCCTCACACAACAATTTCAAAACTACAACTAAAAGACAAAACAGACATCATCCAGAACCACAGGAAGGCTGGCTGAGTGGAAACTCTACAACTAGAAGGAAAGAGAAAAGCACACTGAGACTCACAGGAGCTGTGGAAAGCATAGGTGTGGAGGCACGCACGTGGAGAGGGCTGGCAACTGAGTACGCATCTGGCTTTCTCAATCAGTAAGGAGACAAAAGCTCCTGACTGCTCTGAACTCCAGTTTTAGTTGAGACTCTGGGGAGAAACTGGACTGTCTGGCAACGAGCGAAACTCAAGGGTGGCTTTCTCTCAGAGGTGCTTGCAGCGATTACCACAGGACACTGAGACCCAGGGGCCTCTTAGGGCAGGGCTGACTGGAAGCCATTGCTGTTTGCTCCACCCTGAGATCCCGCCCCACAAAGCCATTGCTGTTTGCTCCACCCTGAGATTGTGCCCCATCCAAGCTGAGCACAGAGGCTTTTGCATATGAATGGCCTGGTCCTTTGAATTCTAAACTTACCTATCAAACTGCAGCTGAGTCAGTGAGACCCAGAACATCCAAAAGAAGGCCCAAGGCCCTGTAGCAGCTTGCATTACTTCACAGCTGGGCCTCATCTGGGCACCTTCAAAACCCAAACAAAGAAGAAGAATCTGTAGATCTCTCCTTAGCTCCTGCTGGGTGGCCTCAGGCAGAGGCGAAATTAGCATCTCCTCAGAGATCCAAGATCCAGTGTACCCAGGGGTCAGAGTGGGACCATCCAGATTACAACTCCTCACATCCATAAGAGACACACTCAGGGGGAAGACTCAGTGAGCACCAAAGCCCCACTGAAGCAAGTCTTGTCTCATAAGGGAGCCTCCAGCACAGAAGTTCTCCCATCATAGACACAGATGATCCTCACAGCCAATTGGCCTGGAGGTCAATTCCTCCTAGTGATACCAACAACAATCAAAGCTTAACTACAATAAGACTGTGCATATAGCCCACCAAGGGGTGTACCAAGAGTGTCCACCTCAGGTGGGGAGGCTGAGCCACTGGGCCCTATAGGACACCTAGCACACAAAGCCACTTTATCAACTCAGGGAAGCAGCCAAAGTGTGGAGACAGAGAAACAGGTCACAAATGAAAGAAATGAAGGAAAGCAAATGACTGGATATAGAGTTCAAAACCATGGTTATAAGGTTTTTCAAGAATTTTCTAGAAAAGGCTGATAAATTTAGTGAGACCCTCGAGGATATGAAAAAGGACCAATTAGAAATTAAGAATACACTGACTGAAATAAAAAATAATGAACAGAGATCCAACAGCAGACTAGAGGATCCCAAGAATCAAGTCAAAGATTTGAAATACGAAGAAGCATGCAAGCAAACAAACAAACAAAAAACAACAACTGGAAAAGCAAAAAGAAAATGAATCCAAAAATATGAAGATAGCATAAGGAGCCTCTGGGACAACTTCAAGCATACCAACATCCGAATTATGGGGTGCCAGAAGAAGAGAGAGAGCAAGATACTGAAAACCTATTTGAAGAAATAATGACCAAAAACTTTCCCACCTGGTGAAAGAAATAGACTTACAAGTCCCAGGAAGCGCACAGAACCCCAAACAAAAGGAATCCAAAGAGGACCACACCAAGACACATCATAATTAAAATGCCAAGAGCAAAAGACAAAGAGAGAATATTAAAAACAGCAAGAGCAAAACAGTTAGTTACCTACAAAGGAGCACCCATACGATTGTCAGCTGATTTCTCAACAGAAACTATGTAGGCCAGACGAGAGTGGCAAGAAATATTCAAAGTTATGAATAGCAAGAACCTACAACCAAGATTACTCTATCCAGCAAAGCTATCATTCAGAATTGAAGGTCAGATAAAGAGCCTCACAGATAAACAAAAGCTAAAGGAGTTCATCACCACCAAACCAGTATTATATGAAATGCTGAAAGGTATTCTTTAAGAAGAGGAAGAAGAAGAAAAAGGTAAAGATAAAAATTATGAACAATAAATACATCTCTATCTACAAGTGAATCTAAAAATCAAGTGAATAAAAAATCTGATGAACAGAATAAACTGGTGAATAGAATAGAATCAGGGACATAGAAAGGGAGTGGACTACTGATACTCGGGGGGAAAGGGGTGTGGGTGGTACGGGAAGAGCCTGGACAAAAATTGTACACCTATGGATGAGGACAGTCTGGGAGGGTGTAAGGGCAGAGGGTGGGGTGGGAACCGGGTGGAAGGAGCTCTGCGGGGGAAAAAGAGGAACAATTGTAATAATCTGAACAATAAAGATTTATTAAAAAAATAAATTTTGGATATAAATTGATGGCAATTCTATTTTAGGCCAATACATTGATTTCTAGGTCCTACAAAATGTCCCAATGACATTTTTGGCTCTACTTTAATATGAACCCAAAGGGTATTGCTCATTAACATTTGCAAGCTGTTTCTTTATATTCATGGTCTAATGAAAATGACTTGGGAGCCAGAAATTATGAATTGAATTTCCATTTCTATAATGAACTCCATGTGTGCTCTTGGATGAAACCCTTAATTTTCCTGAACCTATTTTCTCCATCTGTAGAATGGGAATAACAGTCAGTAGATATTTACTCATTTCTTAATTTCCCATATATAATTTTTAAGAAATTTTTCTCACTAATGAGAAGGATACAATTAAATATCTCATATGAATAAGAGTTGGAAAATAAAAGTTTCATAGAAAGGCAAGTATCAATGGCATAGCTCACTTTTAGGACCATATACATTCCTAAAAATTTGGTATAAAGTATAATACATCATATTCTTTTTCATTTTCAAAATGACAAATTCCACATTAAAAACTCTTGACTTTAGCACATAATAGCTCTCATTAAATTATGTTACAGTAACATGGTTTTCTCATAAACCATATGTGTCTTTTTTTTAAATTTCAGTTTAACCAGTTTTCTAATAATTTCTAGGTTACAACAGACTTTTGTTGCATGTGGTTTTGTTTTCCAGAGGATGGAGGACTACCCAAGCCCTCGTAATAACAAGCTCATTTTTATACATTTCTACACTCCAAGACCCAGGTAAGACAGACACATTTGGAAGTGGTTTTAGAAACTCTAAATACTTTTTCATGCAAAAATATTCACTTCATGTTTTCTTTAAGTAGCAAGCTCATCATTTCAACTACTTTAAAAATTCCAAGTTTTCACAACTTTTAAAGAACACATCTGTTACAAGAGTAAGGCACATCCTGCTCTCATGTCACAAGATGAAAACTGTTTCAGATTTCTGCTGGGTTCTGGGAGCAGGAGGGTCGCTTTAGATGTAGTCTGTGGCTTTACTTCTCTCAAGAAAATGTTCATTATAAAGATACCCAGTGTGGAACAGAAAAGCTCTTGGTTATTGCCTAGATCATACTGCAGCATTTACCTACTGAATCCAAAGAGGTTTATTTCAGCTTCACTTTCATTTTGTGATATTCAGGGATTGAGCATATAATTGAGTTCTATCATTCTGAATATTACTTCAGTTGTGTTAGTAGGTAAATGTTTAGGTTAACCTTTGCTTTGCTGAAAAAAAAAAATGGCCACCCTAAGAGACTGCCTCCTCTCACAAAATGGTTCACACAGTAGGTGAAGGTCAAGTGAAGGCTAGGTTTCCCATTCAGTAGTCATTATCAAATATAAAGACAGATTCATGGGTGCTATCCTTAGATATCTTTATTTATCTGCTTGGGGACATGACTCAGAAATTTCAATTAAAAAAGGAAAAATCAAACTTTGTAGATTATTCTAACGTCTCTAGCCATGCATGAGAATTACTTCCTTACAACTTCCTGAAGGCCTCTATGAATTCAGGGTTAATAGTACTTATGTGATTGTCACCCTATAGTTCCAGCACAAATTTTTGAATCCTTAGTCCAGACTTTATGTAGGCTTATTTCTTATTCATGGCACTGGGATGAAGCTGGGGGTTGGCCTCTTGTACTATAAACACCATTCTATCTAATAAAAGAGTAATATGCAAACTGACTATAACTCCAACATATAAGATGGATGCCCCCATGTGGTCAAAGATGGCTTCCCCCATATGGACACAAGATGGCTGCCACAAGATGGCCAGTAGGGGAGGGCAGTTGGGAGGGACCAGGCCTGCAAGTGAGGGCAGTTGTGGGTGATCAGGCCAGCAGGGGAGGGCAGATGGGAGGGACCAGGTCTGTAAGGTAGGGTAGTTGTGGGTGATCAGGTCAGTAGGGGACGGCAGTTAGGGGTGACCAGGCCGGTAGTGGAGGGAAGTTGGGGCCTGCAGGGAAGGGCAGTTGCGGGGGACCCAGGCCTGTAGAGGAGAGCAGTTAGGAGACCAAGCCTTCAGGGGAGGGCAGTTTGGGGTGACCAGGCCTGTAGGGGAGGGCAGTTAGGGGCAAACAGGCTGGCAGGGGAGCAGTTAGGCATAATCAGGCTGGCAAGGGAGTGGTTAGGGGGTGATCAGGCTGCCAGGCAGAAGCGGTTGGGGCAATCAGGAAGACAGGCAGGCGAGCAGTTGGGAGCCAGTGGTTCTGGATTGTGAGAGGGCTGTCCGACTGCACATTTAGGCCTGATTCTACCTGGATTGGGCCTAAATGAGCAGTCGGACATCTCTTGAGGGGTCCCAGTTTAGAGAGGGTACAGGCTGGGCTGAGGGACACTCCCCCGCTCCCCCCCACCCCCCCGCCATGCACAAATTTACAAATTTCATGCATTGGGGCCTCTAGTTTCTTTATATCCCCCATATACACCCTAACCTGGAATAATTTGAGAACTGGGCCTGTTTCTCAGAGTGCTTAGGTCATTTATTAATTTATTCCTTCAAAATCTGTTGAGTACATACTATATATCCAGCAGGCACATTTTTATAGACACGAGAACACAAAGGAAAGGACCGCAATCAAAGCAAATCTCCTTGAGGAGGTAGCATCAAATGGATATGTTAACGGGGGTGAGGAGAACAGGAAAAATAAAACAAAAAACGCTGCATAGGAAAAGATGAAGTTTTATTGACTCTTCATCCTCTTTAACCTGTCACACAGTTTTGCACCACTTTAGGTTGTTCAAATTTAACAATTAGTATTGTGTTTCTTATTTTAAAAATATAGAATATTACTCTGATTATTGGGGATTACTATAAATTCCTAATTTAAAGCTCTTAGGAAATGTGAATATTAAGCAGGCATTTGAAAGGCTACTCTTAAAAATTCTACCAGATTGAAAAGCTCTGACTCTACTGTTATGCTCTGCTGCGTCCTGTACATCTACACTAATAAAAGAGAAAGATGCAAATTGACCATACCTTCATGACACCCACCAGTCAATCAGGAGTGAGTATGCAAATTAACCCGACAAAGATGGTGGGTTAATTTGCATATGCACGTGCCGAGGGGCCTGGGTCCCGGGAACATCCTTGGGACCCAGATTGCTCCGAGCCTATAGGCCCTGAGTGGCTGGGGTCTCAGAATGCCCCAGACCAGGAGTGGCCTACAGGCACTGGTGCCAAACAGCCCGGGTCCTGGGATGAGCAGCTGGGGGTGCCAAGTGACCCAGGTCCTCACCCCCCAGCCCGGTGGACACAGCAGCGAATGTGGGGTCACTGGGCTTGTGGGCGTGCTTCTGGCGGCCAGGTACACATCCCTAGCCCAGTGGACACAATGCAGGGGATCCTCTGCGCATGGGCTGCAGAAAAACACCTTTTCTTTTCTTTTTTAAAAAATATATTTTACTGATTTTTTACAGAGAAGAGGGGAGAGGGATAGACTGTCAGAAACATCAATGAGAGAGAAACATCCGTCAGCTGCCTCCTGCACACTCCCCACTGGGGATGTGCCCCCAACCAAGATACATGCCCTTAACGGGAATCAAACCTGGGACCCTTCAGTCTGCAAGCCAATGCTCTATCCACTGAGTTAAACCAGTTCAAGCATAAATCCTTTTCTGACCACTCATTGCCTAAGCTCCCTGTACCCCGCCACTTGCAGTGTTCTTGGTAACTTGGGTAATAAGAATCCAAGAAGGTGATCTAGGGTTTTTCCACCACACTCCTGGAGAAAATAAAGAAGGTCTGCTGCTGGAGGGGCTAAGAGAAGATGTCATATCCTGCCCTAGCTGGTTTGGCTCCATGGATAGAGCCTCGGCCTGCTGACTGCAGGGTCCGGGTTCAATTCTGATCAAGGGCATGTACCTAGGTTACAGGCTCCTCCCTGGCCGGGGTCAGGTCAGGGCTCATGCAGGAGGCAACCAATCAAAGTGTCCCTCTCACACTGATGTTTCTCTCTGTCTCTCCCTCTCTCTCTCTCCCACACTCTCTAAAAATCAATGGAAACATATCCTCAGGTGAGGGTAAAAAAAAAAAAAAAAGAAAGAAATGTCATATCCTATGAAAGACACATCTTGAAAATGCCTAAAAAAAGTTGTCATTTTTCATGGTGAAGGGACTGGAGTCCGTGTTGATGAAAACACCTTGGTGGCTGCAGTGGTTGGCAGTGACTGCAGCAGCGGGGTGATGGGGCTGGTGCCTTCCCCTGATCATCCTGGTTGCCTCCTGCAGAGGGAGGCCAGACTGCAGCTTAGGCCTGCTGGAGCGGGCCTAAGTTGTCAGTAGGACATCCCCTGAGGGCTCCCACTCTGTGAGAGGGGGCAGGTTGGGCTGAGGGACCCTCCCCCACAGTGCACGAATTTCATGTACTGGGTCCCTAGCAGTAATAATATAGGGCATTCACTGAAGATTATTTTCAATCAAATTATTTTCAATATATTTTGTTGATTTCAGGAAGGAAGAGAGAGGGAGAGAGAGAAACATCAATGATGAGGGAGAATCATTGATAGGCTGCCTCCTGCATGCCCTTCACTGGGGATCGAGCTTGCAACCCAGGCATATGCCCTGACCAAGAATCGAACTGTGATCTCCTGGTTCATAGGTCGATGCTCAACCACTGAGCCACAATAGCTAGACCATTCTTTAATAAGTTCAAATGGCATGCTCACATAATAATCTTATTCTATAATATTGTCTCTGTCATAATGCGACATTGTTCCCATTAACCATGTCACTGTCTGTAATGGCAATGGCAGTGACTGCGATCTGTGAATCTGCTGACCTCTGAACTGGAATGGGATTCTTGTCAGGTTAAATTAACTAATGCATTGACAAAGCTACGTGTGATCCAGACTTCTTGGTAACTTTTTCAACATCAGCATCAGGGCTGAAGCTGCACAGCCCTGGCAGCAGGTGGCTCTGAGGAAGGTCGCAGATCCTTGCCTTCTAGTAGCTGTTCCCTTGAGGAATTGAATGGCACTGCCATTATTCTGTGGATAATGAGATGAGATGTGCTTATCACAGCAATTTACTGAAAACAAAAAAGCCACACATTAGCAAACTAAAATTATAATCAAAGGAAAAAAGAGAAGAAAGCATTTGCATAAAGAGCACCAAAATCTCGAGGGACCAATCCTTAGCGGACAGAGACATCAGGATTCAAACGTGATGAGTAATTTTCCTAGGCCACACAGCACCAAATATATCATCTGACACAGATCTTTTGATTTCCACTTAGGTTTAATGGTTGAATAATCATGGCTTATAAGTTTATCTTTAATAAGTCACAGCAGACAGTTTATTAGCAGATTCTTCAGGCGGCAGGGTTGTCATTTGTTGTTATAGTGATTGTCTCTTTTAAATATCACAGCTGTTGGTATTTTTATTTATTTATTCATGATTTGATTCCTGCCTCTCCCACATCTCTGATGCTCAAAGACAGGCTATTCTCCTTTTCTCTTTGAATTGTGAAAGGCTGCTGTGACAGCCTCTAGCCCAGGCCCTGGAGTGTCACACCGGGTCCTGTGGTGCCGAACAAAAAGCCACGTCTTTCCGAATCTGGCAGAGCTTTTCATGAGAGCTGAGCCTTCTTGAGGGGGGCTTTCTCTGCCAGTGTGTGGTGGGCATGAATGGAATCCTATGAGGGGCCCAGGGCCAGTGAAGACCTTTCTTCATGTGTTTCTGGGCCAGGAGAGTGGAACCACTAGGAGAAATGCAAATGCCCAGGCCTCCACTGTCCTATGCAAAATTGGCTACCAGTGTGAATAAACATAGGAGGCACTGTAAGCTGCAGTTTCCACATGCAGCTGAAGAGAAAGCTTGCTCGTAACACATAGCATCTTTCATTGGGTTGTGGACTTGGACTGAACAGAAGGCATTATTTCATTTGTCTTCAGAAAGGCCCTGTGAGGCAGAGTGTATATATAAAGAGATATGATTTAGTAAATATAAAAACTGAGCCTCACATTTTCAGCATGACCTGGAATTAGGCGTGAAATTAGAGGAGGCTGCTGCTGCTAAAAAGCTGGTTTGGGGAATGTCAACACGCTCCAAATACCAAAATGCTCTCCTCTCCCCTGAGAAAATATGCCATGGTCCCCATGTCCCCTGAGTAAATAAAACTATGTCCCCACCTGATGAATAGGAGGTGAAAAAAGTCTATATGCTACAACTTAAACCCATCATGTGTATGCCCTGAACAGAGGGCACAGGAAGTATATATATAATCTTGGTTAATTTCCCATGAGCAGGCTTGAATCCCTGGGAGGCCTGTGAAAGCAGAGAGAAGAAAAATGTAAGAAGAACGAAGAAGGAAAATAGAAGGATCATCTCACTCATTTCTTGATCATTGGAAGCACAGGTTTTGTGCTATTGTTTCTTGCCCAGTTCAGCAAAAAGGAGACTCAGAAGACCTCTGTGCCCGTTGCATAGGCAATCCACCTCCTTTTACTACTAGCAGCAGATTTACTTAGTTTCTGGCTTCCCTCCCTTTCAGTAAGTGCTTTTGTAAAGTAACAGTAAAAGTGAACATGCAATAATATCTCAAAGAAGTTAATGGTACATACTGAGGATTATGGAGCACTTTAATTTTTATTGTTGCTTTGCTAATATCTTTATCAAAATAATGAGAACCAGAGAAACTGGTATTGACTGGAAAGCAGAGACAGAGCCAGGACTCAGCTCTGGGAGCCTTTACACCTGCCAGGCTCCTAATGCGCTCCCCAATGTCAGGTTGAAACCCAATAAAGACGTTCTTTTATTTTTTAAATTTTTTTCTTTATTGATTAAGGTATTACATATGTGTCCTTATCACTCCATTGCCACCCCCTTACTCATGCCCTCACCCCCCTGTTATGAGTGTGATGCCCCTCATCGCATGGTGAAAAGACAATTGCAATATCAGTATTATCAAGCCTCACATTTGTGTGGCTTAGTAGTTCTCAATCTCTGTACTTAAGAAACCCTAGGAGTCTGCAAGCTGGGTGCCAATGTTCTAAGACAGAAGAAGCCCAACAATTAATCATTATCAACATAATGGAAATATAATGGACATAATGTTAATGTAGCAGGTATGTTTTATTTTAAGCTTCTTTACCCATGTTTATCAAGCCTTTGACACTTGATGGTGTTTGCTTAATAATGAATGTTGGCCAATATCCATTTAAAATATTTGTTTAATCTTTCATAAAATCCATTGACTCTACTTGGATATATCCAGCATTTGACTAATATTCATCATGGACATACTACTACTTTGATCTGAGCCACCAAAGATTATGGCAATCACCTCCTAACAGGTCTTTCTGCTTCTGCCTTTGTCATTACATAGTCTATTCTCCACGCAGCGACCAGAGTGAGCCTTTGAAAATGTAGGTCAGATGATGTGACTCTTGCTCAAAAGTCAGCAGTGGCTCCCCATTTCACTACAGAGCAAAACACAAATCTGCACAATGCCTTGCAAGCCCTATAGGGCCTGGCCAGCCCTGACTTTGCCCACCCTTCTTCTTTTCATTCACACTGTTCCAGACACATTGGCCTCCTGGATGCTCTTTTTTGAAAAATTTTATTTTGTTGTTTAAAGTATTAGAGATAGTAGTACATATGTCTTCTTTTTCCCCCCATTGACCTTCCCCAAGCCTCCCTTACCCCCTGGCACATGGCTTCACCCCCCGGCCTCCCAGTGTCTTGCATCCATTGGTTGTGCTTATATGCATGCATACAAGTCCTTTGGTTAATCTCTTACCTCCCTCCCCCGCAACTCTCCACAGCCTTCCTGCTGTAGTTTGAAAGTCTGTTTGATGCTTCTCTGCCTCTGTATCTGTTTTTGTTCATCAGTTCATAATGTTCTGTATTATCCATAAATGAGTGAGATCATGTGGTATTTTTCTTTCACTGGTTTATTTCACTTAGCATAATGCCAGGCACACTTGCATCTTAGGTCCAGTGCCCTATTTTTCTGCTTGGAATGCTTTGTTCCTAAGATATCTGCTTGCCTGAAATCAATACTTTCAAGATTTGCTCAAATTTTATCTTTTCAATGCAACCACTCTGCTCAGTAAGGCAACCTGTTTCCCTTTCCAACTCCCACTCCCTCTTACCCCGCTCTTTTGTGCCATGACATCTATTACCTTCTAGACTTTTAACCCATTCGAATTAGAATGTCAGTAACATGAAAATAGGAACCTTGGTCTTTTATTGTATTCCATGACTTCTGTTAAGGGTTCTGGAAATGGTTGTTAAATAAATAAATGGATATTATGTGCCAACTTACTATCTTCTGAAGATACAAGAATTAAGACATATGTAGTTCAGTGGGGGAAGCCATGCAATTAACAAGTAGATACAGGAAATAGAAGAGAACAAAACAGCAAGTGAGTAATAATGGCAAAACGCATCAAGGAACAATTGCCCTGAGTTGAACAGCTTTGTGTGTGTGCATGTACTTATAGTGTGTCTCACTTTGCCTTACATTGTAATATTTTCTTCAGTGAAAATGGTTCCCCTAATGCAATCCAACACATCAGTGTTCATTGTGATCTCCAAGGAGCACTATCACTTTCAGGTGCTCCAACACCTGAGGACATTTAGGATCTGCTATTTGACTGCGTAGTGATTTTCAAAGGGTGCTCACATACATTTTTCTCAGCGAATCCTCAGAACAATTTTCAAAATGCAGGTCTTATGCGTTATCTTCTTCAATATGTTCTCTGTGTTGCCTTTCAAGCTTTAAGCAATGTATTTTAAGGTGATTTTGCAAAATAAGATGCCTACAGATTCTCTGAGATTCCTATACGTTGCTGTTACCCTGTGTTCATTTCTTCACTCTTTTTTCCCCCCCAGTTGCAGTCCACCATTATGGGTCTTTCTCTCAAAGTAAGATTAAATTATACAATAATTTCTAGGAGTGAAAAAAATGCATCTTAAAAACTTTTGTTTTCCTACTGTGCAGTCAGCTGGACCATTGAATCATCTTCGCTTTCAATTCTATCATGTAGTAGTTACTAGTATGATAGACATTTATCATGTAGTAGTTACTAGTATATAAAAGGCCTGGTATAAGAAGTTATAGGAGATAAAAAGATGGATTAAACAATATCCTTATTTAATAGTATATAGTTGAAGAGAGGTGTCAATGGTCTCAGCACTAATGGACTATACCATGCCTGCCAGTTTCCTGTGTGTGTATGTATATAATTTCTAAATCAACTTTCCATTTTAAAATAGATTTACAGAAAAGTAGTGAAAACAGTAAAAGACTTGATATATCCCACACCCAGTTTTTCCCCTTAACATCTTGGATACCACATTATATTTAGTCATCATGATTCATTAGGCTCCTCTTGATTTTGACAGTTTCTCTGACTTTCTTGTTTTTGATGACTTTGACAGTTTTGAGGAGTTCGAGTCAGGTATTTTGAAGAATTTCCCTCAACTGGGATTTGTATGATGTTTTCTTCATGATTAGACTGAGGCTATGGGTTTTGGGAAAGAAGACCAAAGAGGTAAAGTCATCATATTATATCAAGAGTACATGCTATCAATGTCACTTATCACTGTTGATATTGATCTTGATCACCTGACCGAGGTAGTATTTGTCAGGTTTCTTCACTGTAATCCCTGTGATTTTCATGTTCCCTTTAGCTTGAGCAGATCAGGATTGTGCAGAATTTCCCTTGGGCTTTCTGTGTTAGCCTCTCAATCCTTAAAACAGCTCGACTTTCTCACATTTCTAATATTCTCTATACATTTTTTGTATTTTTTAAAATATATTTTTATTGATTTCAGAGAGAAAGGAAGAGGGAGAGAGAGATAGAAACATCAATGATGGGAGAGAATCATTGATCAGCTGCCTCCTGCATGCCCCACACTGGGGATCAAGCCCACAACCTGGGCATGTGCCCTGACTGGGAATTGAACCATGACCTCCTGGTGCATAGGTCAACACTCAACCACTGAACCACACCAGCTGGGCTCTTTTTAATTTTTCTTTGTGGGCCAGGTATTTGTTCGATGTCACTAATTCTGGGTGTGAAGGGTACTTTTGTTTTGTTTATTATTTTTAATTAGGAATTTATGTATGTTATAGAATTAAATACCTTAGTTTAATAGCAACCAGGCTAAGGAATACAAAAAAAGGTAATGATTAATTCTATGGATTTAAAAATTTTAGAATAAAAGTAGCTTGATTTCAAATTAGAGATGTAATACATATGTATTGTTTGAAAAGTTGGAAAATAGAACTCTAGGAAGAAAACAAAACAAAAGCCACCTGTAATTATCAATAATTACTGCTATTGATTTATTTACCTCAATCATTTTTCTATATTTCTATATGTTTATCTATTTATCTATCTATCTGTACTGTCATTTTATTTTTGGAATGATCTTATATAGGTATAGTTTTATATTTTGTTTTTTTACATTCTTTTTTCCCCCCAATAAACTTTGTTTGAATGGGTCTCAACATTCTGTGACAGATTTTTTGGTTAAATTGTTCTTATTAAAAAAAAATACTGATTTTAAAACTAGTAACTTAAAACTGTCAAAGAAAAGAAAAAGATCCTCAAAATGTCCTCTTTTCCCTCTGAAGGTTTTAGGTGTATTATTACAATTGACCAGATGTTTACTATTAAACTTTAAATGACCAACTGAGACAAAGAGTTCTGAGACCTCTTTCCACCACCAATTAAACTGGGGAGGGGAACAGTTATTAAGAATAATATTTAACCTACTGAGTTTTGTGGGTAGACTTGGTGACCTTACCAGTTCCTGCAGCCTTCTTGTCCACTGGCTTGATGACAGCCCCAGCTACAGTCTGTCTCTGTTACAAACAGCCAGAGGAGGATAGTTAGAGAACTTCTCAACACTCAGGTTTTTAAAGAACCGTTTCAACCATGGCAGCGTCACCAGGTATCAAGACTTTGAGGCCATCTTCCAGTGTTATACCAGAATGGTGATAAATGTTCTCCTTCAGCTTAACAAACTTGCAAAGAAATATAAGATCATTTATAACTATCAGCACAGGTTTATAGGCAGCACTGATTTGGCCTGGGTGGTTCAGGATAATCACCTAATCAGTGAAGCCAGCTGCTTCCATTGGTGGGTCATTTTTGCAGTCATCAGCCACATTGCAAAGATATGAGGAATATCTTTGATAGACACATTTTTTTCCTTATTTATTTATTGTCTAAAGTTTTACATATGTCTCCTTTTGCCCAGATTGACACCGCTGCCACCATTCCCACCCCAGGCAAGCCCCCACTGCCCCAGTGTCTGTGTCCATTGGTTATGCTAAGATGAATGCATACAAGTCCTTTGGTTGCTCTCTCAGCCCCCCTCCCCTGCCATTTGTCTCTGGATCTATTCTTGTTCATCAAATTATATTGATCATTATATCCCATATATGAGTGAGATCATGTGATATTTATCTTTCTCTGACTGGCTTATTTCACTTAGCATAATGCTCTCCATTTCCATCCATGCTGTAGCAAATGGTAAAAGTTCCTTCTTTTTCGTAGCAGTGTAGTATTCCATTGTGTAGATGTACCATGGTTTTTTAATCCACTCATCTGCTAATGGGCACTTAGGTTTTTTCCCCAAATCTTAGCTATGGTGAATTGTGCTGCTATGAACATAGGGGTGCATATATCCTTTCTGATTGCTGTTTCTGGTTTCATGGGATATACTCCTAGAAGTGGGGTTACTGGGTCAAATGGGAGTTCCATTTTTAACTTTTGAGGAAATTTCATACAGTCTTCCACAGTGGCTGCACCAGTCTGCATTCCCACCAGCAGTGCACCGAGGGTTCCTTTTTCTCCACATCCTTGCCAGCACTTGTTGTTTGTTGATTTGTTGATTATAGCCATTCTGACAGGTGTGAGATGGTATCTCATTATTGTTTTTATTTGCATCTCTCGGATCATTAGTGACTTTGAGCATGTTTTCATATGTCTCTTTATCTTTTGTATGTCCTCTTTCCAAAACTGTCTATTTAGGTCGTTTGCCCATTTTTTTTTTATTGGATCATTTATCTTCCTTTTGTTAAGTTGTATGAGTTGCCTGTAATTTTGGAGATTAAACCCTTATCTGAAATATCATTGGCAAATATGTTCTCCCAGGCAGTGGGCTTTTTTGTTGTTTTGTTGATGGTTTCTTTTGTTCTGCAAAAACTTTTTATTTTGATGTAGTCCCATTTGTTTATTTTCTCCTTAGTCTCATTGCCCTAGGAGCTGTGTTGGTAAAGATATTGTTATGACATATGTCTGCTATTTTGCTGCTTATGGAGTCTTGTAGGATTTTTATGGTTTCCCATCTTACATTTAAGTCCTTTAGCCATTTTGAGTTTGTTTTTGCGTATGGTGTAAGTTGGTGATCTAGTTTCTTTTTTTTTTTTGCATGTATCTGATCAAATTTCCCAGCACCATTTATTGAAGATACTTTCTTGACTCCATTGTATGCTCTTGCCTCCTTTGTCAGATATTAATTGAGCGTAATGGCTTGGGTCGATTTCTGGGTTCTCTGTTCTGTTCCATTGGTCTATATGTCTGTTCTTGTGCCAATACCAAGCAGCTTTGAGAACCGTGGCTTTGTAATACAGCTTGATATCTGGTATTGTGATCCCTCCTACTTTGTTCTTCTTTCTCAGGATTGCTGTGGCTATTTGGGGTCTTTTTTTAAATTACAGATGAATTTTTGGAGAGTTTGCTCTAGATCTTTGAAGTACGCCATTGGTATTTTAATGGGGATTGCATTGAATCTGTAGATTGCTTTTGGTAGTATGGACATTTTAATGATGTTGATTCTACCAATCCATGAAGATGGTATGTCCTTCCTTTTGTTTATGTCTTCCTCTATCTCTTTTCTCAATGTCCTGTAGTTTTCTGAGTGCAGGTCTTTTACCTCCTCAGTTAAGTTTATTCCTAGGTATCCTAATTTTTTTGGTGCAATGGTAAATGGGATTGTGTTTTTTTTCTTTCTTTTTCATTTCTCTTTATGTGAGATCATTATTGGTGTATAAAAAGGCCATAGATTTCTGGGTGTTAATTTTGTATCCTGCTACATTGCTGAATTCATTTATTAGGTCTAGTAGTTTTTTGATGGAGTCTTTGGGGTTTTCTATGTATGGTATCATGTCATCTGCAAATAAGGACAATTTTATTTCTTCTTTTCCAATTTGGATGCCTTTTATTTCTTCTTCTTGTCTGATCGCTATGGCTAGCACTTTCAGTACTATATTGACAGGAGTGGTGAAAGTGGGCATTCCTGTCTTGTTCCTGTTCTTAGGGGAAATAAGTTTAGTTTTTGCCCATTGTGTATGATGTTGGCTGTAGGTTTGTCATATAAGGCTTTGATTATGTTGAGGTATGATCCCCCTGTTACCACTTTGCTGAGAGTTTTTATCAAGGAAGGGTGTTGGATTTTGTCAAATGCTTTTTCTGCATCAATTGATATGTTTATGTGATTTTTGTCTCTAAATTTGTTTATGTGATGTATCATGTTTATTGATTTGAGTGTATTGTACCATCCTTGCATCCCCGAAATAAATCCCATTTGGTCATGGTGTATGATCTTTCTAATGTAATGCTGAATCAGGTTTGCTAGAATTTTGTTGAGGATTTTAGCATCTATGTTCATCAAGGATATTGACCTTTAGTTCTCTTTTTTTGTGGTGTCTTTATCTGTTTTTGGAATTAGGGTAATACTGGCTTCATAGAAAGAGCTTGGAAGTGTGCCTACCTCTTGAATTTTTTGGAATATTCTGAGGATGATAGGTTTTAGTTCTTCTTTGAATGCTTGGTAGAACTCCACTGTAAAGCTGTCTGGATCAGGGCTTTTGTTTGCTGGAAGATTTTTGATCGCTGCTTGAATATCTTTGGTGGTTTCAGCCTACTCAGGTTTTTTTATTCTTCTTGATTGAGTTTTGAGAGCTTGTATTTTTCTAAGAATATATCCATTTCATCTAGTTTGTCCATTTTGTTTAAATAGAGTTGTTCATAGTATTTTTTATAATCTTTGTATTTCTATGGGAGTGGTTATTACTTTACCTCATTAATTTCTGATTTTGTTTATTTGGGCTCTCTCTCTTTGATTCCTGGTGAGCCTGGCTAGAGATTCATCAATCTTGTTTATCCTTTCCAAGAACCAGCTCTTGTTTTTATTTGATCTTTTGTATTTTATTTATTTTTCTTTTTGATCTCTATGTCATTCATTTTCACTCTGATCTTTATTATGTCCCTCCTTCTGATTACACTGGGCTTTTCTTGTTGTTCTCTTTCTAATTCTTTGTGTTGTAGGATTAGATAATTTATTACCATTTTTTTTCTTCTTTTGAGGTAGGCCTGTAGAGCTATGAACTTCCCTCTCAAGACTGCTTTTACTATGTCGCATAGATTTTGGATTGTTGTGTTTTCATTGTTATTTGTTGCCATGATCCTTTTTTTCCTTCTTTGATCTCTTTGGTAACCCAATCATTGTTTAATAGCATGCTATTTAGTCTCCAGGTGTTTGATTCTTTTTCATTGTTTTTATTGTAGTTGATTTCTAATTTTATGCCATTGTGATCTGAGAAGATGCTTGATATGATTTCTATCTTCTTGAATTTGAAGAGACTTTGCCTGTGTCACAATATGTGGTCTATCTTTGAAAATGACCCATGTGCACTTGAGAAGAATGTATATTCTGTGGCTTTGGGGTGAAATGTTCTAAAGATGTCAATTAATTCCATCTGATCTAGTGAGTCATTTAGGATTGATGTTTCTTTGCTGATTTTTTGTTTTTAGGATTTATCCAATTGTGTTAGTGGGGTATTCAAGTCACCTACTATGATTGTATTGCTGTCAATTTCTCCCTTGATATCCTCCAGAAGATTTTTTTATATATTTGGGTGCTCCCGTATTGGGTGCATACATGTTTAACAGAATTATATCTTCTTGTTGAATTGCTCCCTTCAGTATTATGAAGTGGCCTTCCTTATCTCTTGTTATGACCTGCACTTTGAGGTCTGATTTGTCAGACATAAGTACTGCTACCACAGCTATTTTTCATTTTTATTGGCCTGAAAAACTTTTTTCCATCCCTTCACCCTCAGTCTGTGTTAGACCTTTGTTCTAAGATGGATCTCCTATAGATAGCACATATATAGGTCATGTTTTCTTATTCACTCAGCTACCCTATGTCTTTTGCTTGGGGCATTTAATCCATTTACATTTAAAGTTATTATTGATAGGCATTTGTTTGTCGCCATTTTTATTTCTTATGCCTGTGTTCCTTCTGCCTTTCCTATTTCTTCTTTTTACAGCAGACCCTTTAACATTTCTTGCATTGTTGGTTTAGTGGTAATAAACTCCCTTAGTCCTTTTTTGTCTGCGAAGCTCCTGATTTCACCCTCAACTTTGATTGATAGCCTTGCTGGGTACAGTATTCTTGGATTCATACCCTTGCCTTGAATGACTTGGTATATTTCATTCTATTCCCTTCTGGCCGGATGTGTTTCTGTTGAGAAATCAGTTGATAGTCTGATGGGAGATCCCTTGTAGGTAACTTTCTGTCTCTTTCTGGCAGCCTTTAAGATTGTTACTTTGTTGATGATGTTTGCCAGTTTAATTATAATGTGTCCTGGTGTTGGTCTTTTTGGGTTCATCTTGTTTGGGACTCTATGAGCTTCTTGGATTTGTGTGAGTTTTTTCTTCTTCCCAGTATCAGGAATGTTTTCTGTCATTATTTCTTCAAACAGGTTTTCTATTCCTTTCTCAGTTTCCTCTCCTTCTGGGACCCCTGTTATGTGGATGTTGTTTCATTTCATGTTGTCCCAAAGTTCCCTTAGTCTATCCTCCTGTTTTTTAAGTTCCCCCCCCCCCCCAGTTGCTGCTCTGCTTAGATATTGTTCCCTACCTTGTCTTCTAGCTCACTGATGTGGTCCTCCACTTTTTCTAGTCTACTCTTGATGCTTTCTATTGTGTTATTTATTGCAGTGATGTCATTTTTCATTTCTTCTTGGTTCTTACATATATCACTGAATTTGTCTCCCTTCTTTTACAGTGTCTGTATGACAATTGTTCTGAATTCTTTCTCTGACACGTTGCTTGCCTCCATTTCATTCACTTCCTTTTCCAGTGATTCCTCATTTTCTTTTATATGGGGGCTGTTTCTTTGTCTCCCCATGTTCACTCCTCTCAGGGTATCTGGTTATGTAGCTCTTTTTCTCATGCATTGACTCTTGCTAGGTGATCTCTGACCTTTCCGTCCACAAATTGCCTCACCAGATGTGATTAATTCACAAATTCTAGGTGGATGTTATTCCATTCAGCTGTTCCTTCTATCTGCTCTATGAGAAGGCACAGGACCTGTCTGCATAATTGGTGCTCCTTTGTCTCCCCCCGGAAAAACTTTTTAGGCACATGCAGGGAGGCTAGAGTCTCAGTGTTCTTGGGTTCGTAACTGAGGCTGCTGGTTCCTGGGTGCTGTGGTTGTAGGGTCACAGGAGGTATCCGAGGCCTCCACAGTTGAAGGTAAGGCTGGACTTCTGATCACAGTTGCTCTTACCTTCAAGATGGCATGGTCTCTGTGGCAGAGCCAGCTTCTCTGGGAGAGATTTCAGCAGTAGTAGAGGCTGCCTGGCCAGGGGAGTCTGGTCTGCCAGTCCCCAACAGTCCTGTGGAATATGGCTGTCCCTCACTCACAAATACAAACACTCCCTAGATTTCCAAGCACTCTCCTTTCACTCTCTCACTCACACACTATCTTTCAGTCTGCCATCCTGTCGGCTGCCGTCTTGGATTCTCAGACACATTCTTGACACCAAAGCACACATTGTCCTTAGGAAGAGCTTCAATTAAAGCTTCCTGGTATATTTCAACAGGCTAGTTCAGTTGTAGTATTGACTGGAGAAAAGGTGATCACATGCTGTGTTTGAGAAGACCAGTCTCCAGTAGGCCCACAGGGACATTACTAACACCACCAATTTTGTAGACATCCTAGAAGAACAAACCTAAGTAGTTGTCAGTTGGATGAACTGGTGGCAGGATGAAATCCAGATCCTCAAGCAGCATGGTTCCAATGGAATTGCTGTCATTACAGGTGACTTTTTCACACTTGAACCAAGGCATGCCTGTACTTGGCTCTAACATGTTTTCACTGTTCTATAAAAAAAATTAGCACAAATGCTACTGTAGTCAATTTTCTTAATGTAGGTGCTGATTTCCTCAATGATTTCCTTATTCCCTCTCTAGTTGAAGTGTGGCTCAGGGAATCTGTTTTGTTATGTGTAACAGTTAGTTGTTTTACAACCAGTGTTTAAGCCAGAAGGGCATGCTCACAGGTCTGCCCATTCTTGGAGATACCTGCCTCAATTTCCCCACACTAGCAGGAACAAACAGGACAGCAGAGTCAGCCTGAGAAGTGCTTATAATCATCCTATATAATAAAATGGTAACATGCAAATTGACCCTAATGGTGGAATGACTGGGAACGACTGGTTGCTATGATGTGAACTGACCACTAGGGGGCAGATGCTCAACCCAGGAGCTGCCCCATGGTGGTCAGTGTGCTCCCATAGAGGGAGCTCTGCTCAGCCACAAGCCAGGCTGATGGCTCTAAGCACAGTGGCAATGGTGGGAGCCTCTCCTACCTCCGTGGCAGTGCTAAGGATGTTCCCATGGGGAGTGGGCCTAAGCCATCAGTCAGACATCCCCTGAGGGGTCCCAGGCTGCCAGAGGGATGTCTAACTACCTGTTTAGGCCTGATATCCTGGGCTGTGAAGTTGGCAGGTGGATATCCCCTGATGGCTCCCAGACTGTGAGAGGGCACAGGCCAGGCTGAGGGAACCCCCCAAGTAAACCAATTTTTTTGCACTGGGCCTCTGGTGTTTTTTATAATGTCCGAGTGTCCTGGGGCACCAGTTGTTAGAATTTTTAGCTTGTGACTCCATGGCTGTGGGCTGTGAAAAAATTTACAACTGAGAGAAGAGATGCAGAGAGGAAGTTTATTTTACTTTTCCTGAAGGGAAATGGCAGGTGCATTGGTAATCAATACAAAGGCAAGAAACAAAAAGTAGCTCCCCCTTTTAAAGCCTTGGCTGCTGTTGCTAGGTGACAAGGAAGGGAGGAGGGTTTGGGGGCTGAAATTGAGCAGACATTAGGGGATTTTCTTTGTTAGTTCTTCCAGAGACAGTCCAGGCAGGGGCAGATGTCCTAGGGAGGTGTCTTACCAGTATTTTTCCAAAGCCTGTGAAACATTCTTAGAGAAAAAAGTTATGAAAAGTACAAAAGAGGCTTGTTTTAAGGGTAGAGGAAAGGAAACTTTCTACTAAATAATCCCTGAGTTGTAAAATCAGCAGGGAGGAGGGGTATGTATGCAAGAATGTATCCTTGAGAGTAATTTATCTTGCTTCGCAGTTTGAACACAGGGGCTGTTTGAAACAGAGGAGCTGACAATGTTGGGGTTTAATTACTAGGTGCTTCTCATAAATGGTGGAAGGCTAGAGTAAAGGGGAAAAAAAGGCCTTTTTCTATCCTAATATCACAGATGGTCACATAATATTTTCTGGTCTCAAATTTCCATAAGGAGATAACAATAGTTATATCGCACTCATGTTTAGCTTTTAGTTTATCCAAGACTCAGGCATACATGAAGAAACTCTCTCTCATCTCAGAAGCATTCTCTAAATATTTTGATGGTACTTTAGTTAATATCATCACATTTGTAGATCTGATAGCCAGTATTGGCAGACTTACCTGAATATACATGTCCAGTGATGTAGATGTTAATATGAATCTTCCCCTCCCCAACCCTTCCCTTTTGGCTTAAATTTAGCAATGGTTTTCATAGGCATCTATGTTCTGGAGGTAAACCCAGTGCAAAAAAGCTACACTAAAATTATTTATGGAGGATTTCTCCCTATTGGTTGCGTTTAAAAACACGAATAATTCCAGTATACACATTTAATCATAGTCTTATTTTGGGGAATTTTAGTTAGGGAATTTGTAATAATTCTGCTTTCATCAATTCTGTGATGAGTATCTTTGAATAATCTTTGATTGCATTTTTAAATTATTTCCTTATTATAGTATCACTGTGAAGTTAATTTGCAATCCACATTCTTGGTGATGGGCTGGATTGTATATCCCAAGATCACAGAATTTACTTTTTTCCTTTCTTGAAAACCAAAGTAAATATGCTGGTGCCTCTGAAGGAATAGAATTTACCATAATATTCTTTAACTTCTAAGACTCCATTATTCTATAATTGTTGGCCAGTCTTAGAACTTCTTAAAAATGGCATATATATATGGAATATGCAAGTATATCTACACTATAATGTGGATATTACAACTTAGGCTAGGATTCTGCAGAAAATAATTAAAATTTAAATGTCCTTGGAAATTGGATACATTATTAAGCTTGATATTTTAATTGATATCTTTAGTATAATTCACTCAGGAAGAATAAGAAAAAAAAACGGTTTTGGGGAAAGTAAGGAGAACTTGAATATGAGCTGGTATAATTATTTCAGTCAGATTTTATAAATGTAATTGAATAAGGCCTACATTATAAGGTAACAAAGTCAATAACATGTGTTTATCATTTCAAATCAAGCTGTAAAAGGCAATATGAAGTGATTCTCCCAGTATAGTTCATTTGGTTCCAGTCTCAACTGCTATGGTGATGAGATTCATTTAAATCTTATTATTGATCTAAAAAAGGCAGAATTTGGATAGGTTCCAGAGGAAATGAGAATTTTAAAAATATGATTAGATCATTGACTGGGAAACATTAAACTCATTGAGATTATTGCATTTGGAGCAGACTAAGGGGTTACTTAATGTCAGTTTCTGACTGTATAGGTGAGACTATTGTATAATTAACTGTGTGTAACTGATGTCAGCTTCCACGAAGGAAAAGGCATAGTTACACTAGTATAGATTTGCTCTGGTCATTGAGAAGATATAATAGGTTAGGAGACAGTTGCAATTTTTTATATACTCTAGCATGCACTATAGTTGGGAGAAAGAAGGCCCATAGTTTACTAGGAGAGGCCCCATGAAATGGATGAAATTTCAGAACAGGACAGTGTAGAGAGAGGAGGGGAAAACTGACTCCTGGTCATACAAGTTTTAGTTGGTACCACAAATAATGTTGAGGAAACCATTCCCCCATGAAATGCAAAACTCCCAGTACTGAGTCCTGCCCCATCCTGTTCAGTCCTTTATAATGGTTTGTGGGCCTTTAAATATGGGCCATTGTCTTCTCTGCTATTCTATACTTATTGCACATCAACAGGAATTGACTGGCACCCATTCCCTTTGTTTATGTAGATAGCATCTGTCAACCACAGCATGACACTTTAATCTACTATGAATGCAAATACTTATGTCTGAAAGTCACATTGATTTAGAAGGAAGGTCTACTTTCCTGCAGTGTAACAAATTCCTCCTTTTGAGTATGTTAAGCACTTTTGGGAATTTCTTTTGGTCATTGGATCAGTAATTCACTATTTGGAATCTCTGAAGAGCAGATAGGAAAACTACACAATATATAGTAAATTAGAACAGTGATATTATTGGGTTAAATATAACTTAATTATTGAGTTACTTGAGGCTACATAGTAAATGAACCATATCTTTTGATAATGTTCTGGGAATAACCAAATTTAGAATGATGTGCTGTCATGCCACTTCTTAGAAACATTTTCTTTGCTGTCCCTGGTGATTGGTTAGCAATGCCTCAGAGAATATTGTTTGTGTAAATTTTATTAATTATTTTACTTTAAACATGATAAAAGTGCTTTTTAAAAATTCATATTAAGTTTAAAACAAAACCAGACATAATATGAGATTCAGAGCCACAAAGGATTTGTTTCAAGAGCAAAACTGTTTCTGTGAAGTTAAAACGTGTATCTGAAGTTTATAATTTAGTTAAAATGATCAAATATTTGTAAATTAACTATGATGAAAATGTGGTTAATCATTTTTTTTGTAGAGACTCTCAGACATTTGTATCAGAGAAAGTTAGGTTTAAAGATAGTCACATGTGGAATGCATAGAAAATGGAGTGCTTGTCATTCCATAGCTGCCATTCCAAGTCTCACTGCATAATTATACTCTAGTTATATGTTCCCTAGAGGACTTGATTTAACAATGTCTATCTGATATCTAGATTTACTTCCCACAGTCTTGTGAGACATGGGGACCTTAAGTAATCAACTATTTAATGTTATTATGCCAGATATCCCATCATAGCATTTGTGTAGTGTTACTAAAGACAACTGATATTTCCCCAGAGTTTGGGGTTTTCAAAGCAAATAAACATAATTATTTTATCTGTTTACAGGATCTATTTCTTCAATTAAATACATTATCAACTAGTGCATAGTGATATCTGTATAATAACTTCCTTGTCAAAATTAACAAATATGATTATAGCCATAGTTAACATGGACTAGTGTTAGAACTACCACATCTCACTTGCAAGTTAATAAATACAGTAAAAAAATTTCATCTTAAGACAACAAATTATAACCATGAGCCAAAATATAATGAACAGTGATAGTGTCTTAAGGACAAGACTTGAAAAAATAGAGACACTAAAATATAATTGTGTAGCTTCTTATTAATCATCACATTAATAATTACTGCTAAAAATAATTCTGGTTTTACCCCCGAGGTTGGGTAAGACAATTAACCCTCAGAATTTTATTAGTGTGAAAAAGCCATTAGTGTGAAGACAGTGTTCTGATACTTTGGGGCTTTGCATGGGTTTCTTACCCCTTTAAATCATCTCTTTAAGCAAATTGGTGCTCAATATTCTCATGTTCTTGCTTTTCAGGGGGAAAAAATCCATGTAGACTTACCAATTTGTATCCTCTGATTATGGCAAAGCATAAAATGAGAGGGAACTTTAAGGTATGTTTTCCAAACAGGGAATCATCAATTCCATATCATTCATCCAGTCCCTGCTCCTCATTCTTAAGAATCAATATTGGAAGAACCTAGAGGGTATAATGCTAAGTGAAATATGCTAAGTGAAATAACTCAGGCAAAAGAAGACAAATAGGTATGGTTTCATTTACATGTAGAATTCAAAAACAAAGCAAAACAAACAAAACAAAAACAGACTCATAGAAACAGAGACCAGAAGAGAGGGGATAAGGGGATGAGTAAAAAGGGGAAGGAAAATATAGTCAACAATATTGTGTAACTTTGCATGGTGACAAATGGTTACTAGAATTAATGGGGTGATCACATTAAAAAGTATAAAAATGTCAAATCACTATATTGTACACCTGAAAGTAATACAACCAATGTAACATTGTATACCAACTATACTTAAATAAAAAATAAATTAAAAATACTGGCACAGAATTAAATATAACATTTATTATAGATTAAATTAATTATGCTTAAAAAGAATTAATATTGTTGTGCATAAGGTATTTAAGAGTCCAAATTCATATCTTTATAATTAGTATTATATTTAATTTTCCATTTCTAGGTAAAGATTATAGGAAGGGACGTTTCCTTCTCTTCTTCATAGTACATTTTTATCAAGAAATGAAACATGTTTCCCATTTTCCAGTAATATTTTAGGGCCTACTTCAAGGTCTATTTCTTGAAGAGTTCCTTGATAACTCTAGCATGGTATATTCCCTGTTCTAAAATGTAATATTGTTATTACTGTCATTATGCATTTGGGATGCTGACTACCAGCAGTTCTCTACCTTCTTTTTAAATCCTTAAATATACATATGAAAGTTAAATATTGAAAAGTGACTTTTATGTTGAAAGGATGAGATGCGGGTTTGTTCCCAGTGTGTTAAATACATTATAAAATCTCATTACTCCTTACATTTTAGCTATAACTTCCATTGATATTTTACTCAGACTTCCTTGTTCTTTTAAATTTCATTCTTTGTAGGTACACTTGAACATATAATTGATAAGGTGAGGTCCAATAAGTATCTAATTGAGCTTTGATTGTCATTTGTATTATTTCAATTGTATTAAAATTATAAAATGGCTGGTAACAGTATTTTCACTTCAATTGAAAAAGTAGTTTTACATCATCTTACTAGATAACCAAGAAGTAATTATTCATTCTTGACTCATTAAAGCTCTAATACAAATTATTGCTTTTATTCCAGACACGATGTTACTTGAACCTCAGGACCTTTAAGCACTATTTATTTCTTCTTGCCTTTTGAACAATTCTTGTTCAGTATTTCAGTTACATATGTTATAACTGAAAATACATTAATTACAATTTTTTATAGTTAATATTTCCTAAAATGACCCAATAACATTTTTATTTCTCTTCTATCTTGTCAAGTTTTCAACTGGGAAGGATTTCAATTTGCGTGAAGAATTCCCTTTAGGTTTTCTTTAATGTAGACCTACCAAAAAATACTCTCAAATTTTTACCTGAAAATGGCTTTATTTTACCTTTATTTTTGAAATAAATTTTTATTGCATACAAAATTTTAAGTTGGCAGTTCTATTTTTTAGCAGTTAAAAATGTTATTATTTTGTTCTGGCTTGTGTTAGTTCTGTTGAGAATTCAGCTGCCAGTTTTACTACTTTACAGGTAATATTATTTTTATCCTTGTCACTTCTTAGGATTTCCTTTTTCTCCTTGATATTCATCAGTGTTACTATGATGTGCCTAGATGTGGTTTTCTTTGTGTTTTTCTTCCTTTGAATTGAACTTTTCCTCATTGAAATTCTTTGGGTTGACGTCTTTTATCAGTTTTAGAAAAAATATTCAGTCGCTATCTCTTCAAATATTTTTTTCTGCCTCATTTCTTGTCCTCCTTATAGGACTCCAACTATATGTGTCTTTGGGATATCCTCATGTATCTATCTCACTTGTCCAATGTTTACCATTTCACTAATCACATGTCTGCAACCTGCTTTATCCCCATTTAATGTGGTCCATATATATGTTATATTAACTAGAGGCCTAATGCATGAAATTCATGCAAGAGTAGGCCTTCCTTCCCCCAGCTGCAGGCACTGGCTTCCCTCAGGCACCCAGAACCCTGGCTTCCCTCCAGCACCTGGGACCCAGGCTTCCCTCGCAGCCTCGGCTTCGTCATCCAGAAGAACATCCAGTCTAATTAGCATATTATGCTTTCATTATTATAGATTTTTGAGTTCCAGACTATCCATTTGATATTTATTTATTTATTTTATTTTATTTTTAATCCTCACCCAAAAACATGCTTAGACAAGAAGAGAGAGAGAGAGAGAAAGAGAGAGAGAGAGAGAGAGAGAGAGAGAGAGAGAGAGAGAGAGAAATTGCCTTTGTAAGTACCCTGACTGTGGATCAAACCCATGACCCAGGTATGTGTCCTCACCTAGAATCAAACCAGTAACCCCTCCATGCACAGGACTACTCTCAACCAATTGAATGACTCCTGCAAGGCTAATTATTGTTATAGGTGCCAATTTTATTATTATTTCATTTATTTTGTGTGCAATGTCTTCTTTTTTTTTTTGAACATATGAATCACAGTTATTTTAAAATTCATTGTGTGTTAACTCCAACACTAGATCATATGGGGGTCTTTCTATATTATTATTAATGTTATTTCTCTTCTTTTTAATGAAATTTCCTTGTCTCTTCTCATTTCTAATTAAAAAAAAATTGTGCTGGGCATTGTGTACTAAAAAGCCTCAGAGAATCTCAGTGATATTATATTCCATCAGTGATTTTCTCCTTTCCTCTCTTAAACACATAGGACGAGGAGTGAATCATCTCAATTCAATAAGAAACTGACCTTGGTCAAAGTGTGATTGCAGGTTTAGTAAGAGTCAGTATAACTCTTGTTTACTAACTCTGTTCATCTTCTTCTTTAGCTATGCCCTCTTTATAAATATCTATACTAATAAAAGGGTAATATGCTAATTAGACTGATGTCTTCTGGATGTCCTTCCAGACAAAGCCATAGCAGCTGCAATGGCCGAGGGCCAGCACCCATGGCTGTGAGGGCCGGTCCAGTGCCGCAGTTCCTTTTGCAGAGGCCGTGGGAGAAGGCGCCACAGGAGAAAGCAGAAGGGAGAAGGTGGCGCTGCCAGAGAAGGGAGAAGGCCAGCACTGCGTGAGAAGGGAGAAGGTGAGAAGGCTGGCACCGTGCCAGAAGGGAGAAGAGAGTAGGTGGCAGCTACACAGTTAGGGGAATCAGGCCAGCAGGGGAGATCAGTTAGGGCAATCAGGCTGGCGGGGAGAGCAGTTAGGACAGTTAGGGCAATCAGGCTGGTAGGGGAGAGCAGTTAGGGTGACCACGTCAGCAGGGGAATGCAGTTAGGGTGATCAGGCAGGCAGGCAGGTGAGCAGTTAGGAGCCAGTGGTCCGGATTGCGAGAGGGATCCCGGATTGGAGAGGCTGCAGGCCAGCCCCCCTGTTCCCCAGAGATCCTCCACAGTTGGGGTGTCGCCATGGCAATGAAGCAAGCATTCCGCTAGGCTGCTCATGCTGCCCACTCTCAGCAGCATCTCCCACAGGACTGGGGGATTCTAGTGAGGCTGAGGGGTCTGGGTGCCGTCATCTTATGGCTATGGGTGCTGCCATCTTTGTGATGGAGTGATGGTTAATTTGCATATCACTCTTTTAATAGATAGGATAATATGTTATTATGTGAACTATTTGGCATCCAAGACTACCCAATATATTATATGTGTTCAGTTCATATTTGTTAATTATAAAAAACTAGAGGCCTGGTGCACAAATTCATGCATGGGTGGGGTCCTTCAAGGTAGTCTGCAGAGATTGGGCCCCAGCTTTTGCCTCCAGTCTCACAGCCCCAGCTGACACCCCAGCCTCGCAGCCCAACAGCCCCACCTGGCACCCCACCTTGGCCTGGTGCTGTTCTCTCACCTGCTTCACTGTCCCAACTGCAGGGTGATCAATTGGGGCCAGGCCCTCTCTATGCAGCACCCTCAGTGCCTGGGAGCCTGGTGGCAGCCCTGCCCCCACTGCCGCCACTGGTTGTCATCTGTGGGGCGATTGGTGGGGCAATCATACCCCCGGTTGCACTCGCCTTGGCTTGGTGCTGCCTGCCCACCTGCTCCACTATCCCACTGCGGTCCTGCTCTTGTTAGGGCCCATCAGGGCTGGCAGCGCCTCCACTATTGCCCACTGCCCACGATGCGTGGCCGACACCCCCTATGTTCTGTGCCACCCCGTGGTGGTCAGCACACATCACAGTGAGTGGTCAAATTCCCAGTCTCCCAGTCTAACGACCACCTGAGGGGACAATTTCCACGTTAGGCTTTTATTATATAGGATGTTCAATTCAAATACTAACTCCATGTAGAAATGTAGTTAAGCACCCACATCTTGGAATTATTATGCCTCTGTTAAAATCCTACCTATATCACTGCTAGGTGTGTAATTTTGGGTATCAATTGCCTTATATATAAAATGATAAAAAGAATACCTATCACTTTAGGCTGCTGTGAAGATTAAATAACAACTAACTAGAGACTGGCACCTGATAGTCTTTCAATAGTATATATAAAATATAATCAGTGTCATCATTATCTTTGTAGTTGTAATTCTTTTTAATTTTGAGTCTTATTTGCCATTTTAATCATATGTGTTCTACTACTATCAAACTTTCTTAGCTCGTGCATTTTTCTAATGCCTTTAACATAATCTAAAAATTTAGTCTTTGGATTCATTGATGAGCATTTAACTTTAATGTAGTTTACAATTTTTTTTATCAGGACTGCACAAGTATAAATCATCATCATTATCATCATCATAATTTTACCATCATCATTTGCAGGAGCTAATCCATAGAAAACACTAGTTCTTGAATGAATGAATGAATGAATGAATGTATGAAATAGTGAGGAGTGAAATATTTTTATGTCTACTTAGAGAGCAAAATTATAAAACATACTACACAGTATATTCAACATCTGAGTTTACCTTTGTTTTAGTTTTATTCAGCTTGATATTGCTACATTAATTATCCAGAACTGGTAAGTTAGAAGAAAGGTTGACTTAATACTTAAATGATGTATCAAAACAAATGAAAGCCAAATGCCTTCAAGGCTAATAGGAAGATCAGTTTAGCATTAGTAAAATAAAGAAGAGTGATGGAGAATTGAATCCCAATGCACATAATAGTTTAGGCATGACAAACTCAACAGAATCTCTGTCACAGTAATAATGCCATATCTGGATTTTCAGTGGAAATTCATTTTCAACAAAACAGTATCACCTATCATATTAAATTTTGTTAATTTGGATTTCATTGGTCCATTGTATTTGTTTTATAAACTTTCATTTCTAAAATAATATAAGAATTAATAAATGTAAGAATTTATAAGTTCATAACATTCACATATAACAATATTTAAGTAATATTCTATATATTAAAAGCATAGGTGGCATCACACGATGTCCTCACAAGATGGCCACCCCCACGTCACCACAAAATGGCTGCCACAAGATGGCCGTAACAAGATGGCACCATAAGATGGTCACCACAAGATGGCTGGCAGGGAGGGCAGTTGGGGGCAACCAGGCCTGCAGGGGAGGGCAATTGGAGATGAGATCAGGCCTGCAGGGGAGGGCAGCTGGGGCCATCAGACTGGCAGGGGAGGGCAGTTGGGGGCAACCAGGCTGGCAGGGGAGGGCAGTTGGGGGCCATCAGGTTGGCAGGGGAGGGCAGTTGGGAGCGAGATCAGGCCTGCAGGGGAAGGCAGTTGGGAGCCATCAGGCCAGCAGGGAAGGGCAGTTGGGGGCCATTAGGCCTGCAGAGGAGGGCAGTTGGGGGCGAGATCAGGCTGGCAGGGGAGGGAAGTTGGAGCCTATCAGGCTGGCAGGGGAGCAGTTTGGCATCAATCAGGCCGGCAAGTGAGCGGTTAGGAGCCAGTAGTTCTGGATTTTGAGAGGGATATCTGACTGCCACTTTAGGCCTGATGGGATTGGGCCTAAACTGACAGTCGGACATCCCCCAAGGGGTCCTGGATTGGAGAGAGTGCAAGCCAGGCTGAGGGACACCATTCCCCCCCCCCCCCCCCACGCACACACCCGGGGCACAAATTTCATGCACTGGGCCTCTAGTACAATAATTGTGGACTTGGAGTTTATAAGACTTGTTTTCCTTTAAAAGGAAACCATACCTTCCTTACTCAAATTTGTGTAAGTGCCATATGATCCAAGTGCTTATTCAGTAGAACTCCATCTGAACACAGCTTGTTAGCCTGTCGATTTGGATATATGTGGCCTCTGAAACATTACAGCAACATGCCAAAGTTCAATATATCAGAGTTGTCTCTGATGCTAGCATCAGTCCAGCCAGTACATTCTACTGCTGTGAGTACTTCACTTTATTTTTAGTAGTAATTTATCTGGCATTCAGATTGAGATCTTTTATGGGAATAACAAAATAGATTCAAGTCTTGAGCCACCCAATTCTCATAGGAGCCACCATGCAAAGATGCATACACAGTCTTGGGCCTGAGATGGTTGGTAATTGCTGGTTCCTCTCCTCTCTGCTATGTTTGTATAACTTCTCTTGGGCAAATAATGAATTCTGTTTGTTTTTTTCTCCAACAACCAAGTCTCATAATTAGAATTTGCTACTTCTTTTAATACATTCAATTATCTGCTGATTCAAACATCTTCAGGTCAAATGCATTAGAAAACAGCTAATTATGCCCTTCCCCATGGGTAAGAAAATCTTTAAATTTAATTAAAATACCTTAGCTCAACTGCACATTGGGTCTCCTTCCCAATGGATTTTCTACAGGGTGACTTAAAGAACCAAGCTTCAATACTGAAATTAGCAGAAGCTATTAGTTGTTATTTCTTCTTCTTTAAAATAAATTATTTTTACTTGAAGTATACTTTGGTCATTAATTTCATTCTCTCAATTATGCCTCTGCATTCACTCTTAAAAGCATAGGTTAATTAAGAAAGCTTACTTGCCAGTTTTAAAGTTGTTTACTTTTTATATCTTACCAGTAAAGTGCCTTAAATGCATACTATCATTTCTCAGTCTCAATATTCTTTTTGACATACTAATCAACACATAAGCAAAGGTGGCAGAAAAAAAATCTTAAAAGATGAGAGAGAAATGCTAAGCATCACATCTGAGCCATGTATGGTTCAAATATACACCTTTTTCTCACTTTTATGTGAGAAGGCCATAAAAATATTTTTCTGTTTCCCTTTCTAAATTGGAATAGAGAGAGCTATCTTGGCTTAATATTTTCCAGGAGAGTATGAAAACCAAAGCAAGTCATGTGTTCTTTCTTTAGTTTCATGAATTTTGTTGTTTGTTGTTTGTATGTGTGTGTGTTTTACTTAGAACCCACTTCTTTTTTATTAAATATGGCCTTACAAGAAAAGATGTTGAAAAAACAAAAAAAAATCTGGAAAAAAGCAATGATGTGTTCTTCCTCTCATCCACTCCTTCTTTGCCCCCTTCTTTTTTCCATCCCCCTCCCTTTCTTTCCTTCTCTTTCTTCTGCCTCACATCCTCCTTCCCCTCCTCCTCCTCCTCCTCCTCCTCCTCCTCCTCCTCCTCCTTTGTCGTCAGCCAATGACTGCTTTGTCGTCAGCCAATGACTTCTTTGAGATGGTTAATTATGTAAGCAATATATTGATACCAAGAGATACCTGTGTGGGTCAAACCCACCGCCACTCCCATTTCTTGCTTGTTTGAATAAGAGTGGTAGGAGAGTAATTAATGATGCTAATTGTTCTTACTGATTCAATAAGCATGGATTGGAGAGTCATTGAAGATCTTTGAATACAAAAATTACATCAGGGAAGTGATCTTTCAGGCAGACTTACCTGTCAATGATGGGCAGGAAGAAGTAGAATTGGAGGGTGTAAACTTGGTAAAAGGTTTTATGATTCTCAGGCAAAAGGTGTCAAGGGTTTTGAAAAGTCCAGGACAGTGAAAATGAAAAGAAAGGACTTCATATTGAGAAACATTTAGGAAGAAGAATTAACCAGCAATAGATTGAATAAAGAAAATAATAGAGGAAAACAAAATATTGTTTTCAACTTTCAAGCCTGAATGACCAAGGAAAATGAAAGTATAAATGAGAGCTGATCAGGAGAGCATATTTGGTAAAGAGGGTAAATAGGCATATTTATTCAATGTTATAAAGCTACTTCTATGTAAAAATGGCCAAATCAATTGGGGAAAATTATAGAAATTGAGAAAAAAAAATAACAAAAACACACACCTTATGGGCTTGTTGACAAAAACTCCCTGAACTGCTTGGTACCTCACCCATTAGTTTGTCTGCATGTGCACTGTAATCTCTAACTTGCCTTTGTGTCCTTGGAAAACAGTAATTTTAATGCAAAAATGTGCTATTTATAATCCCTTATCTGTTTTCTAAGGCAGGTGTATCCTAGTACCTAGAGAATCTTTTACAAATTTAAAGATTTTATTAAAAGAAGACTTGGCCTTATCTGGTTTGGCTTACTGGATTGAGCATTGTCCCATGGAATAAAAGGTCCCAGGTTCAAAACCTGTCAAGCGCATGTACCTTGGTTACAGACTCATTCCCAGTAAGGGTGTGCAGAACACAGCGGATCAATGTTTCTAACTCTCTATCTCTCACCCTTCCTCTCTGTAAAAATCAATAAAAAACATATTTAAAAAAAGAGCACATGGGGTGCATTTTTGGAGGAGGGGAATGAGTAAGAAATAGTAAGGTGCTTTAGAGAGGCTAGGGAGGAAGAAGGTGCATAGGACTGTGGGCAGGGAAGCTATGGAAGCTATTGTAAGGAGACAGAGGAAGTACTGGTAGTGAGTGGCAGGTGAGGGACCTTGGGGTTAGACATCACATCTAGTGATTAATTTGGGGGTGAAATACATGTGTTATAATACAACTGTTTCATATATACCGTCATAACAACTATGGATTTTGAATATGTGTTTCTTATTACTCCAAGTGGTGTAAACTTTGTGTGTGAATAAAAAGTTTTATGAATCTTGCTCTATAGTTATGATAAAAGGAAGCAAAAATATGCTATAGGGATTCAATCACATGTGGTTTATATGTGTGTGTGTGTGTGTGAGAGAGAGAGAGAGAGAGAGAGAGAGAGAGAGAGAGAGAGAGAGAGAGAATAAGTGTCCAGAGGAGTGATTTACTGAGGATAATGCAGGGTTGTTGTCCATGCTGCTCAACAGAGAAGTTGGAAATCCTAAATGGGGAGTGTAGGCGGTGGTACAGACCTCAGGGGCAATGATGATTATAAGCCTTGCAGGGTAGTATAAGCTTGCTGAAGAAGAGCTTAAGAAATTAAACCTATGAACCTCCATGATCACAGGTGAATTCTATGATCAGAAATAGGTGAAAGCCCTATCATATTGCTGGGCCTTCAAAGAAAACAATCCCATATAATAAAAGCCCTCTTGACTGAAATGGCAGAACGACCAGAACGACTAGAGACCAGAATGACTGCTGCCTTTTGCCCCGGCTGGCCCCACCCCCCAGCAGGACCTCCCACCCTGATCAGGGGTGTGGCTGGCCTGCAAATCATCTGTGGCCCCTCACCCCAGCCAGCTCTGCCCCCCAGTGGGGACTCTCAGCCCAATAGGGGGTGTAGCCAGCCTGCAAACCCCTTGCCCTGGGCAGCTCTGCCCCTCAGCGGGGACCTCTAATCCAATCAGGGGCATGGCTGGGGGAGGGGTCACAAATGGCCCACAGCCCTTCGCCCCAGCTGTCCCCACCCCCAATGGGGACCCCCACCCTGATCAGGGTTGTGACTAGCCTGCAAACCACTCGTAGCCCTTGGCCACGCCTGGCCCCACCCCCCAGTGGGGACCCCCATCCCAATCGGGGCAATGGCCAGCCTGCAAACTGCCTGTGGCCCCTCGCCCCAGCTGCGCCCCCCAGCAGGGACCCCACCTCGATCTAGGGCTCCCATCAGGGCAGGCCAGTTGCTCCCCCCATGCACCAGGACTCTATCCTATATAATAAAAGGGTAATATGCAAATTGTCCCTAATGGCAGAATGACCAGAATGACTGCTGGACCAGTCACTATGAGGCACACTGACCACCTCTTGGTCTCTTTTCCTGGCCAGCAGGCTCCCATTGTCTGATGGTGAATGGGGAACCAGGGGTGAGTGGCGGGGGACATGGGTGGTGCCAGCCTAAGGCCCCTGCTCCACCAGTCTCCCCATACACAGAGGGCAACCTGCAGTGGGGGGCAGGGCTGGCAAGCAGGCAGAACAGTCGACATCTTGGCTCCGCCCACTGGCCATCAGGCTCTGATCGCCCAATGGCTAATGGGGAACTGGGGATGGGTGGCACCGGGGGGTGGGGCCAGCTATGGGCCCGGGTAAGATGGCTTTGATTGCAGGCCAGGCCTAGGGACTATACCTGCTCATGATTTTTGTGCGCCAGACCTCTAGTGACTACTTACAATACATAATATTCAAGGCAGAGCATTAGTGTTTACAACAATGGTATGAGGTCAGTGCCTTTATCTCTATTTCACTAATGAAAAAGAACTTGCCAAAAGTTACACAATTGTAATTGGCAATGTCAGTATTTTAATCCAAACCTCTCTGATTTCAACTCCTCATCTTTAACCATTATTTTTTTTAAATTTCTTTATTGATTAAGGTATTACATATGTGTCCATATTCCCCCATTACCCCCCATCCCCCCAACTCATGCCCTCACTCCCCTATTGTCTGTGTCCATTGGTTAGGCCCATATGCATGCATACAAGTCCTTTGGTTAATCTCTCCCCCTTACCCCCACCCTCCCCTACCTTCCCTCTGAGGTTTGATGGTCTGATAGATGTTCCTCTGTCTCTGGATCTGTTTTTGTTCATCAGTTTATGTTGTTCATTATATTCCATAAATGAGTGAGATAATGTGATATTTATCTTTCTCTGACTGGCTTATTTCGCTTAGCATAATGCTCTCCAGTTCCATCCATGCTGTTGCAAATGGTAAGAATTCCCTTCTTTTTTACTGCAGTGTAGTATTCCATTGTGTAGATGTGTCACAGTTTTTTAATCCACTCATCTGCTGATGGGAATTTAGGTTGTTTCCAAATCTTAGCTATGGTGATTGTGCTGCTATGAACATAGGGGTGCATATATCCTTTCTGATTGATGTTTCTAGCTTCTTGGGATATATTCCTAGAAGTGGGATCACTGGGTCAATGGGAGTTCCATTTTTAGTTTTTTGAGGAAACTCCATACTGTTTTCCACAGTAGCTGCACCATCTGCATTCCCACCAGCAGTGCACGAGGGTTCCTTTTTCTCCACATCCTTGCCAGCACTTGTTGTTTGTTGATTTGTTGATGATAGCCATTCCAACAGGTGTGAGATGGTACCACATTGTCATTTTGATTTGCATCTCTTGGATGATTAGTGACTTTGAGCATGTTTTCATATGCCTCTTGGCCTTCCTTCTGTCTTCTTTCAAAAAGTATCTATTTAGGCCCATTGACCATTTTTTTGATTGGGTTGTTTATCTTCCTTTTGTTAAGTTGTATGAGTTCCCTGTAAATGTTGGAGATTAAACGCTTATCAGTGATATCATTGGCAAATATGTTCTCCCATGCAGTGGGCTTTCTTGTTGTTTTGTTGATAATGCAGGAGAACCCAAATACATAAAAAGATATCAAGGGAGAGATCGACAACAATATAATTATAGTAGGGGACTTCAATACACCACTGACATCACTGGATAAATCAGGGGTCCTCAAACTACGGCCCATGGGCCACATGTGGCCCGCCGAGGACGTTTATCCGGCCCGCCGGGTGCCACTGCCTGTCCTGCTTAACAGCCGGCTTGTCCTGCCCCACAGTGCGCAAAGGAATTTGTTCATAGTTTGTTTTTTTTTAATTACAGTCCAGCCCTCCAATGGTCTGAGGAACAGTGAACTGGCCCCCTGTTTAAAAAGTTTGAGGACCCTTGGGATAATTCCTCTAGACAAAAAATCAGCAGAGAAACAGCAATCCTAAATAACTCACTAATCAGATGGACTTAATTGATATCTTCAGAACATTTCACCCCAAAGCCACAGAATATACATTTTTCTCAAGTCCACATGATACATTTTCATATATAGGACATATACTGGGTCACAATCAAAGTCTCCCCAAATTCAAGAAGATTGAAATCATATCAAGCATTTTCTCAGACCACAATGGCATAATATTAGAAATAACCTACAATAAAAATAGCCCCCCAAATTTAAACACTTGGAAGCTGAATAGCATGCTATTAAACAGTGATTGGGTTACCAAAGAGATCAAAGAAGAAATTAAAAACATTCTGGAAATTATTGACAATAAAAATGCAACAGTCCAAAACCATTGGGACACAATGAAAGCAATCCTGAGAAGGAAGTTGATAGCTCTACAAGCCTACCTCAAAAAGCAGGAAAAAATGGTAATAAATCATTGAACTCTACAACTCAAAGAATTAGAAAGATAGCAACAAGAAAAGCCCAGAGTGAGCAGAAGGAAGGAGATAATAAAGATCAGAGCAGAAATAAATGACAGAGAGACCAAAACAAAAACAAAAACAAAAAAACTATACAAAAGATCAATGAAACCAAGAGCTGATTCTTGAAAGGATAAACAAGATTGATGAACCTCTAGCCAGGCTCACCAAGAAGCAAAGAGATAGGACCCAAATAAACAAAATAAAAAATGAAAGAGGTGAAATAACAACAGACCCCACAGAAATACAAAGGATTGTTAAAAAACTACTATGAACAACTCTATTATAACAAACTAGACAACCTGGAGGAAATAGACATATTCCTAGAAGAATACAACCTTCAAAACTCAATCAGGAAGATTCCAAAAATCTCAATAGGCTGATAACTATGGAATAAATTGAAGCAGTCCTCAAAAACCTTCTAGCAAACAAAAGCCCAGGGCCAGACAGCTTCATAGGGGAGTTTTACCAAACATTCAAAGAAGAACTAAAACCTACCCTCCTCAGACTATTCCAAAAAATTCCAGAGGAAGGAGCACTTCCAAGCTCATTCTATGAAGCCAGCAACACCCTAATACTAAAACCAGATAAAGACACCACAATGAAAGAGAATTACAGGCCAATATCCCTCATGAAATATAGATGCCAAAATCCTCAACAAAATTCTAGCAAATCGGATCCAGTAGTACATCAGAAAGATCATACACCATGACCAAGTAGGATTTATTCTGGGGATGCAAAGATGGTACAATATCCGCAAATCAATAAATGTGATACATCACATAAACAAATTGAGAGACAAAAATCACAGGTCATATCAATTGATGCCGAAAAAGCATTTGACAAAATCCAACACCCTCTCTTGATAAAAACTCTCAGCAAGGTGGGAATAGAAGGATCATACCTCAACATAATTAAAGCCATATATGACAAACCCACAGCCAACATCATACTCAATGGGCAAAAACTAAACCCATTTCCCCTAAGAACAGGAACAAGACAGGGAAGCCCACTCTCACTACTCCTATTCAACATAGTACTTGAAGGACTAGCCATTGCGATCAGAGAAGAAGAAGAAATAAAAGGCATCCAAATTGGAAAAGAAGTACAACTGTCCTTCTTCACAGATGACATTATACTGTAGAAAACCCTAAAGACTCTATCAAAAAATTATTAGATTTAATAAATGAATTTGGCAATGTAACATGATACAAAATTAATGCCAAGAAATTTATGGCATTTCTATACATCAATAATGAGCTTACAGAAAGAGAGACTAAAAAAGCAATCCCATTTACCATTTCACCAAAAAAAATTAAGATACCTAGGAATAAACTTAACTAAGGAGGTAAAATACCTATACATGGAAAACTAAGGACACTGAAAAAAGAGATAGAGGAAGACATAAACAGATGGAAGAACATACCATGTTCATGGATTGGTAGAATCAACATCATTAAAATGTCCATATTACCCAAAGCAATCTGTAGATTCAATGCACTCCCCATTAAAATACTAACGGCATATTTCACAAACCTACAACCATTATGTTTTTAGAAAACTATTTCTCAAAGTTATTGATGACTCTATGAAGTGAGGAATTGCTCAAACTGATCATACTGGTCATGGTCAGTTTGGGCTGATGCTGGAAACATACTGCTGGCTAATACTGCTGGAAACATACAGCACAATCTGGTTGGGTGTTAAGACAGGCTAGAGTCAGGGAGCAAATAGTGATGGTTTTATTATCTCACCAGACATTTAACACTTTTTTTTTGCATTCCCTTAAAGAATTCCAAATGTTTCACCCTATATTTAAGCTACACTTCAAGTAAGTTTACCATCCAAGGGCTTTTGCAATTTGATTTGACGTTATTACTTTAAATTTATTCAATTCATTTAAAAATCAATGGGCATTTGTATGGAGAGTTAGGCATGGGTCAGGCACTACAATGGGGAGGACAAACAAAGATGAAATAAACACATTTCTCTAGGATCCCATTGTTGTTTGCTTTTAAAAGTAATATTCTAGGTCAGTGGTTCTCAACCTTTTTTTGGCCAGGCCCCACCTAAGCATCTCTAAAATCCTGGTTCTGCCCTCCCCCCCCCATTCCCCTGCTGCCCACCGTGACATATACTTCTTATTATTTAAAAAGTGAACTCCTATTCACATGGAGGAAGCCTAAAAAGCCATTAACTTGGTCTAAACAAGCTTCCAAAGAACATGGCATTCATGAAAGAGAAAAATAAAAGAGCGAAAGGACAGTTGAAGTACTGAGGTAGAAATCAGTAAGAAATTATTAAAAATAATAATATGAAGTGATATGAAAAATAGCAAATAAAGTTTCAAAACATATAATAGAGAACTGAAATGCATAAATGTCACAATATATATTTATATTCTGTATATGAGGCCACTAGAACCATAAGAAATGCAAAAAAAAATCATTGTTAATAACTCATTCTCGAATTGCTCCCCTTAAAAATCAAATTTCCCCCCTGTGGGGTGTGTGCCCCATATTGGGAATCAATGTTCTAGGTGCTATATGGAGGGTATATTCCAAGTATGATCAATACAGAGAAAAAATGATAATTGCATGAAAATGTAGGATAATGTAACACAGAATATGAAATTTGAGCTGGGTATTGAAATATCATTAAGTTTATCAGTCAGAGATGGGTAGATGGGCATTTCAAGGATCAGCAGAGCAAAAATTAGAGTGTGAAATCATACAGTATGTTTAAATAATGGCAAGGAGCACAATAAAGGATCAATCAATTATGTGCAAGGAGGAAGATGGAAGAAGAGAAGGCTAGAAACACAGTCTGGGGCCAGGTTTTAAAGGTCCTGGGATGCCGTTCTAAAGATTAAACAATGATTGTGGTTTGAGTTTTTTTTTTTTAATTAAAATTGATTTTACTTTCAGCATTCACTGTTAGGCATGTTTATAACAAAAACCTAGAGAGTTATAATTTGCCTATGTTCCTTGGCTGTAGGGCAATCGCTTGTCCATACTGCATTAGAGGCTAGAGAGAAATTCTCTCAACTGGGTCTCCTAATAGAATTACTCTTGCATATCTTTAAACCTAAGATGAGTACTTATAATTTTATCTCCCAGGTTTTCTGGGAGAAGACAAATATATTAAACCATGAGTTTTAAGAGGGGGAATTTGTTTTGAAAAAGCTTACTCTGGCAGGGAATGTAAAGATGAAGTGAAGAGACGTGACCTTTCTCCTTCCTTACATATATTTAAATCCAGCCATCATTTGTAGTTTGTTGTACTTCAGTACACCAGTTCCTGACACCAGCCTGGCTGTTTTCTCATGTTATTCATTCTGCCTTCTTAGGGATAGAGCCTTTTTCCCTCTTCCAAATCCAATATTCTCTCTCTTTTAGGCAGAAGCAAAGAGACCCCTCAATAGGATGTATTAGATCAGATTCTTCAGAAGCAACCCCTGTGACAAGGATTCCTGTGCAAGGGATTTACTCAGAAGTGTTTTCAGGGGAAAATGGCAAGGACAGGGAAGAGAAAAAAGCTGAACGAGGGTTCATACCTCAGATTCATCCTATGGTGAGATCTGGAGTGCAGACTACATCTCAAATGTCCTACCTCCACGCAAGGGGACTGGACTTTCATATTCCCACACCAGTCAATCACTGGCTGTGGGCTGCTCCCAGGAGGGAGGTGTGGGTGGTATACACTGGCAGGCACTTGAGATTCTCTGCACTTGCAGGCAAAGCTGCTCCACTGGCCCAGGGCCAGTCCTCTGAAGACAGTTCCAGATGGAAACCATTTGAAGCAAAGCACAGAAACTGGGGTCAGATGCACAGAATGGGTGGAAGATATTCTATGGGATTTGGATGGAGGAACGGCAGGTTCTAGTAGAATGAGGAAGCATTGCTCCCCTGCTCCAGCCAGACTGGTTTATTCTCTAAAATTCTTTGGGAGTTATTTTGTCTGCCACTCAGATAGGGGACCTGTGCTTCTTTTGGGTGTTCCTTGGTGCCTAGCCTATTACTTTGCACATAAAATGAAAGCATTTTTTCCCCAACTAATGTTGAATCTAGATCACCTCCTTGAGATTCCTTATTATCAGAGAAATGACCAAAGTCCAAGGAATACACTTTCAGCATGAGTATTTGCTAAGTGGGCTCTTGGGCCCATTTCTCTTCTAATGTGAACCCCATGCCATTCCTCAGAGTCTATAATAACTCCTAGAGTTCAAGAGTGTGAGGTAATGCTTCCATCAATCCAAGTGTAGAACAATAGCAATGGAGACTAATTTAGTCAGCTGACAGCAAAGCATCAAGGGACCCTTGGTGATTCCAAAATGCAGTGTGCCAGCATGGAACCCGTTCAAATGTAATAGCTCTCCCAAGTTAATGCACTGGAAACAGGCTCAATCAGAACACTTTAAAATGAAAAGTAGAGTAGAAATTGACTGTCAGTTATGAGAGGAGAGACAGTAGGCCTTTTCCTTCTTTTACTTCTTTGTTTTTCATAGCAATCTAAGACATTTACATATAGAACAAAGCCTTGCAAATTGTTTAACTAAAGCACCTTTCAGCCTAGGCTCCTAGGAATAAAGTGATGCCTTTTGATTTTTTTTTAAGTTAAGTTTATTGGGGTGACATTGGGCAACATGATCATGTAGGTTTAGGTGTGGGTCTATATGTTACAACATCTGTATATTGCACTGCGTACCCACCACCCAAAGTCAAATCTCCTGCCATCATATATTAGGATCCCTTCTTTTCCCCACTCCCACTGAACAAAGACAACAGACAGAAACACAAAGGAAAAGAACCAATGGAGGCACAGAACTACTAGTGATTTTTTTAAAAATCCAAATATAAAATGATTATATTTATCCATGTATTTCCTCTCTTATATCACTTTACTTTTTATGAAGGAAAAGAAAAAAGCTTAAAGAAAAGTGATATAAATATATATATTCTCCTCCCCCCCCCCTTTATTTTATTTTTTGCTGACAAGATTAAAATAATAGCAACTCTCTTTTTGTGAAACAAAAAGATAATAAAGGGCCATCAATGTAGCCAATTACAATGCCAAAGGGTAGGTCAGTATATGTCCTGTAGTCTAACACCATTTCATAGTTCTTTATAACCTTGGCTTCTTACCTTGACCTTTTTAGGTCTAGAGATCTGAGAAGTAGGCTTCTTAATACTTATCCAAACTTTTCTGTTTGGAATATTGAGGGAAGACTCCATGAGCCATTAAGTATCTTGGATTAAATCTGCTTAATTTTCAATCATTAAACCTAAGAAAAGAAGGAAAAAAACACAAGGAAATACTGCATGTAAATATCAACTTTTTGTAACCTATAATGATCTCTCTTCTTCCGTCTCCTTAACTATACTATCACAAATTTCCATCACCCCCCAACCCTCTGTCTTTTAGTTGTTTTACCTTTCTGGAAATATCAGAAGCGAGGTTGAAGTATTCAGGGTTTTAGATTACAGCTAAATCTTGCACAAAATGCTATACAATTTGAGGTGAGTCACTGCTCTTTAGATGATGGGGGCTAGAGTCTGAATAATTAGTAAAAAGGACCAAGGTTGGCAGCAGAAAACGTCAGGGAGCAGAGAGCATAACAAAGGTATTTACGGCAAACATCTTAGCACAAGGCAGAAGGAAAACAAAAAACAATTCGAGACCTAGTTTACTTTTCTTAATACAAGTCTAACATGAAATGGTTATCTAAGATAAAATGGTATTACTTCCAGTCATTTGTGCTACATAGAAATATTTAGAAAAAATATTAATGTTTCTTATAATATTTATTATTAGGATCATATTAGTATCTTAATGCTATTCTAGTTTTAATGTGTTAGTTACTTGAATTACTTGTACCTCATTGCTTTAAGAGCAAATTAATTTCTTGCAGTCACATCTTCTCTTCATTTATTCACACACGCATTTATTCAGCACCTCCTGCCTTCCAGGTGCAAGGTTATGAACTCTGGATTCAGTGATAAGAGGCATAGTCCCTCCACTTAAGTTGTTCACAGTCTGTGACAATCAGGGCTCTTAGTTGCAAGCTACAGACACTATCCAGTCTTAGTTAAGCAGGGAAAGGAATTCATTAAAGAATACGAAGTAGCTGAAAGTATCACTCAGAAAGCCAGAGAGCCAGATTCAAGTCTAAACAGCAAGAAACAATGCTCCAAATTACTATTGGAGCAGCAAGGGCATCTATGTTGCAGGCACAAGCATAGATCCTGCAGCTTGCCCTGGAAACACATCTGGTAAGGACACTGGAGGCTGCCACTTTCACACTGACCCTTGCTGCCTGCCCTGAGTGACCTGATCTTGCTGCAGTTGCTGTCTTTATCGCCTGGAAGAGTTCCTCAGTCTCTGCTTCTTTGCATTATTAGTCCTGGTTTAGAACCTCCTGTGGGTCTGTCAGCTGCTGAGCCTAGGTAGTGTGCCTCAGTAAAAGATAAGCCACGAAAGTGAATGCCTGACATTTTCAGTTTCCGTAGTGGAATTCTCCAAACTTAAGAATGTTATTAGCATACAGCACAACCCCAGCGACAAATGTCCACTATAGTGCCTGGGTAACTGTGTACCCTTCTGTTCCTACTTACACAGCCTGCTCTGGTAAGTGTGTGTCTATGAAGAAATGGGCTTCCATGACTCACTCATAAGGGAATGGTATCAATATAACACAGAAGTTGCATTGTTGCATTTACGACTTTTCTCATGTAGAAATGTTTTGTGTCATCGAGTAATAGCTAGTGAATGCTCATACAGCTGAACATAGCAAGCCATAGAGGAGCCCAGAGCTGTACAAGGTGACCAGTCACACTCCCTCCTGTTTTATGGTGGGCATGTGCTCCGCCCAACAAGTGCTCACTGTGTGGCTCTGCCCAGTCTTTGTGCAGTTTGTTCTTGTGTTCATAGATCAGCAGCTTCAACCCTTTGCTATAGATGACCCACTTAAAAAGAAGTAAATTTTAAGGTAATATATAGTATTTATTAAGAATGATAACATCTTTAAAAAACTGAGCTAGAATAATTATTGTACTTGTTATTGGTCTGGTTACAAATCTGCATAGGCTTTGAGTATTTGCCCAATCTATTTTTTTTCTGTTAAGCCCTGTAATTATTTGCAAATGATTTGTAGGACATGAGGTTTTCAGGAACGTGCAGATCTTTTATAGTAGAAATACTTGAACTTTAAAAAGTGCTTTCCTAAAGAAAATACAGAAAATTTCACATACAGTGCAAACACTCTTCCCCTCTTCCCAAGTGGAGTAAAATTCATAATCTTCAGTGCCAGCAACAACCCAAGAACTCTGTGTGATGTTCATTCCCCTTTAGTTCTGTCATAAGTCTCACTATAACATATAGACTAGATTGGAAAGTTCACTACCACTGGAACATGTATACAGAATAGTGGGGAAAGGGAAATGAAATAAAAATAAAATAATTAAAATATAATTATATATAACATGGGAGATAATATAGAAACGATCCATAGTTTTCATCTTCAAAGCTGGCTTAAAGACAATAATTAGGAAGGGAGAGGGGTAGAGAGAGGGAAACATCAATGATGAGAAAGAATACTTGATCAGCTACTTTCTGCACAGCCCCCACCAGGCCTGCAACCTGGGCATGTGTTCTGACTGGGAATCGGACCATGACTTTCTGGTTCAGAGGTTGACACTCAACTATTGAGCAACATCAGTCAGGCAAGACTATAATTAGTCTTGATTTTTCTCTTTTATTAACAATTCTGTATGCCTTTTGCTTTCAGCCACTACCGCTCTTGGTTCTGGTTCCATGACCAAGCTATTATCACTGAAGGATCTGAGTGCTTTGTGGTGCTCCTGTGCAGATTCGCTATTATCTTCCATTAAATTTTACTACTAAAGAGAGAATGATGGAGGATTTGATAAGTTCTATCCATTCTCCCCTCTTTCCCATTTTTGCAGCTGCAATTTTATTAGTAGTCAGACCAGAAAAGAGTGCCATGGGCTGATGGAAACATGTCATTATTTGAGATTGAGAACTGTAATCCAAATTTACAGGGCAAGGGAAGCAAATATTTTCAAGAGGATCATTAGTTCACTAGGTCTAATACTGAAATGAAACGCTCCCACTTTAAACCTGTGGTTCCAAGACCCATATATTCTGGTGATGGGAAAAATAGCATTATATCTTAGGTAATAGTTCAGAAAATTTGCTACTGGTGCAGTGCCCTAGTCTTTAATAGGCTGTCTGATTGTTTTACGTATCCAACTGTTTTTAGAGAATGCATTTCTAAGTTCATTGTCTTTGCCTCTTTTCCTGTTTCTTAGAAGTATGGGTGCTGTGCACTACAATGTTAAATAAGGCATTGTGAGATTCCTCAGATGGTGATGCTATGAGCTCGATGAGCAGGGAAAGCCAAATAATCACCAGATAAAAATGTGAATTGCCATCCTTTCCATGATGACAAGGCCTGAGCATAACTGATGGCTGGCTCCCCTGACGTAGTACTCCATACTGGATACCTGCTGCCAACTGATTGATCACTGATTTTTAGAAGTAAATGGGTCAGCCTTGGGGAGGTGAGGTCCATAATGTTGAGCTCCTGCATAATCTTTATCCTTGACACCAAGGCCACTTTGCTTTTGAGCCTGTTTAGCAGAAGTTGCAGTGACTGGAAAGAGGCTGACCAATATGCACAAAGAGAGGATCTTGCCCACATGATAATTAGGAGTCTTCTCCATTAAGGAGGCCTTTTGATGCATATTTACAATGGAACCAAAGTTCTCCCATTTTGGGCCCATTACGGGAGGTCCATCCATGCTTCCTCAAAACTCCTTGACACCAATCTTCCAATTTTGTCATGTCAGAATGAAGAGCCTTCACTCAGGTTATATATTCTTCAAGGAAAAGGGAACAATCAGATGTACCACTCAAAGTTCTGCCCCACCAGTAGGGTTTTCTGTAATCCTTTCAGGAGGACTAGTTGCCTCATCTATCATCTGAGAGGCTCCAGCTGCTAACTCCTCCAGGGTTTGCTTAAGTCATAAAAGCTCCTTTGCCCTAGGGCAGTGGTCGGCAAACTCATTAGTCAACAGAGCCAAATATCAACAATACAACAATTGAAATTTCTTTTGAGAGCCAAATTTTTAAAACTTAAACTTCTTCTAATGCCACTTCTTCAAAATAGACTCGCCCAGGCTGTGGTATTTTGTGGAAGAGCCACACTCAAGGGGCCAAAAGAGCCACATGTGGCTTGAGAGCCGCAGTTTGCTGACCACGGCCCTAGGGCATAACCTTCCAGGACAGCACACTGAATGGCTGATAGAGGTGAAAATCTAAAGGCGTGGCTATTTGGCTCAATGCAGGACATTGTTGATGAATATGCTGTAGAGTTCCCCATGAGGTTGTCTGAGTTTTGTTGGTCCTCTATTACCACTTGACTTTCTTGTTCTCACTCCTGCTCTTCGTCCCTTCATTTCTCAGGTGTTGATGACTAATAAATGCGTTTGCATTTCAAACACTATCTCAGTATCTATTTCTGAATAACCTAACCTGACACCGTATGTAAATCAGTTGGTTTTCCTTCTCCATCAACTAATCTAGGAATTGATCCATAGGTTTGGCTTGAAGGAGGCTTGACTACCTGGCAAGATTAGTTGCGCTGGAGAGAAAGATTCATGCTTGTATAAAAGAACTGTACTTTCATGACTTTCTTAAGCCAGAACTTCTATGTATCCTTTCCACCTGACAATGAGGTGATTAAGGGCCTTCCTGATTTTATGTCTTGTGTATTAGATAGAACCCAGTTTACAATGAATTGCTCAGATCATATGGTCACCAATTAATCCATGATCAGGTATTTAAATACAAGTAAAAGCTGACTCTAAAAATAGAGTCTAATAATTTTCTCAAATAGATGTCACTTTATTTCCAAATGTGTAAACCTTTCCTAAAATTTTCTTTATAGGGAAACTTGCTCCAGGAACATTCAAATCTTCTAAAGACGATGTGAGTAAAGCTTCTGCATGACAGAGAAATGAGCTATAATTTCTATCAAGTCTTATAAGATGAAACCCTTACTAAACATCTAAAAGGGGCTTAGCTGCAGGTAACAAATGACCACTACTAGACCTTCTTACTATTATATTTCACAAAAGTATAATAGGATTTATAATAGAGTCCCCTTTTAATCTTTGGGGATTTGCCCTGGAAGGTTTATGCATGCATATACCACCTTATAATATGCCATAGTGGTTGTAATGTAAACTCTGGGCTAAGAACTTCACAAATTATTGGCTATGAAATCCTGAGCAACTTAACGTTTCTAAACTTCAGTTTCCTTGTGTGTAAAATGTAGAGACTATGTCTCTAACTAATCAACGTATTGTGAGGATTGAATGATGAGGCCAATAAAGTGTTCAGCAAAGTCCTGGGGTATAAAAAATGCTCCCAAATTAGTTATTACTTATTATTATTACTTGACATACTTGTATGATACCTTCCAAATATCAGAGAGTTTGGCTAAGCACACTAGGATGGTGGGCTCAATTTGGTTCTCTCTTAGTTCTATTTACCATGATTTTCACTCTCATTCTTTCCCATGATTCAGGATGTTTGCAGACCAAATTTTAAGTTCATGTTTATGATTATGGAGATAATAGAAATTCTATTCTCTATGCCATTAAATCATTACATTCACTTATGTATTTAACACTGACAAATCCTGAATGAATGTTAATATCCACGGCAGAGAACAACCATCTGCAGATTTATGAATTTGAATTCCCCTTAGCTCTTTTGACAAAAATAATCACTGAAAATGCAAGTAGTTCATTTATATTTATGTTAGGGATACTGGATAAGTTTGTGGAATCTGGACTAAACAGGTAGACCTTAGTTCCATCTAACCCATACCCTCCGTTTCTTACTAAAAGCCAGGCCTTTCAGGAAGTGGGTTTTGCCAAAGTGAGCTTTGAAGACTACTACTTGTTGGAGATTCTGAATAGTTGTTATGTGAAAATAGTCAAAGCGTTTCAGTAAATATAAGGTTTTAGTTCAGCTTTATTAAGATATTAGAGGCCCAGTGCACTGATTTGTGAACCAGTGGGGTCCCTCAGCCTGACCTGCAGGGACCAGACTGAAACTGGCTCTCCAATATCCCCTAGGGATCCTGCATTGCGAGAGGTCACAGGCCAGTGACTATCTGGGTTAGGGAGGGACCATGGTAGGGCTCCAGGACATGTCCAGCCCATCTGGCCCAGTCCCAATAGGCTGTAACCCAGCAGCAAGCTAACCTACTGGCAGAGTGCCTGCCCCCTGGTGGTCAGTGCGCATCATAGAGACTGATCAAATATCTGAACGAACAGTTGGACACTTAGCATATTAGACTTTTATTATATAGGTTGATTGACATATAACATTGTGTAAATTTAAGGTGTACAACATGATGGCTTGATACATGTATATATTGTGAAATGATTATTACCACAACTAGAGGCCTGGTGCATGAAATTCGTGTACGGGGGGGGGGGTGTCCCACAGTCCAGCCTGCACCCTCTCCAATCTGGGACACCTTGAGGAATGTCCGACCGTCCGTTTAGGCCCAGTGGGATCGGGCCTAAACGGACGGTCGGACATCCCTCTCACAATCCAGGACTGCTGGCTCCCAACCATTCGCCTGCCTCTGCCTGATTGCCCCTAACTGCTTCTGCCTGCCAGCCTGATCACCCCCCCCCCCCAACCACTCCCCTGCCAACCTGATTGATGCCTAACTGCTCCCGGCCGGCCCGATTGTCCCTAACTGCCCTCCCCTGCAGGCCTGGTTGGCCCCAACTGCCCTCCCCTGCTGGCCTGGTCTCCCCCAACTGCCCTCCTCTGCTGTCCCGGTCACCCCTAACTGCCCTCCCTGCTTGCCTGATCGCCCACAACTGCCCTCCCTTGCAGGCCTGGTTCCCCTCCCCCAACTTCCCTCCCTGCAGGCTTGATCCCTCCCAAGTGCCCTGCCTTGCTGGCCTGGTCTCCCTCAACTGCCCTCCTCTACTGGCCTGATTGCCCACAACTGCCCTCCCTAGCAGGCCTGGTCCCTCTCAACTGCCCTCCCCTGCTGGCCATCTTGTGGAGGCCATCTTGTGTCCACATGGGGGCAGCCATCTTGTGTCTTGGAGTGATGGTCAATTTGCATATTACTCTTTTATTAGATAGGATAAGGTTAATTAACATATCCAGCATGTCACATAATCTTTGTGTGTGTGTATGTGTGTGTCTATGTGTGTGTGTATACAACATTTAGGATCTACTGTCTTAGTAACTTTCAAGTATACAATGTAGTATTGTTAACTCTAGTTACTATACTGTAAATTAGATCCCTAGAACTTATTCATTTTATAACTTGAATCTTGTACCCTTTCACCAACACCTCCCCATTTCTCCCCACAACTCAGCCCTGACAATCACCAATATGGTCTCTGTTTATAGGTTTTGTCTTTTTTAGATTCCACATATAAGTGAGATAATGCAGTATTTATTTTTTTGTATGACTTATTTCACTTTGGTACTCAGTTCCATCCATGTTGTTGCAAATGGAAAAAATGTCCTTTTCTAATGACTAAGTAATATTTCACTGTGTGTGTATATATCACATTTTCTTTATCCATTCATTTGTCAATGGGTAATTAGGTTGTTTCTATGTCTTGGCTATTGTAAATAATGCTGCAGTGGGGATGGTGGTGCTGATATCTTTTTGAGATAGTGATTTCGTTTTCTTCAGATATATACCCTGATGTAAGATTGCTGAATCAAATGGTAGTTTTATTTTTAAGAATCTTCATACTGCTTTCCATATTGGCTGTACCAATTTACATTCCTACCAACAGTGTATAAGAGTTACCTTTTCTCAACATCCTCACCAATACTTATCTATTGTCTCTTTTGATAGTAGTCATTCTAACAGGTTTGAGCTAATATCCCCTGGTGATTTTAATTTTAATTTCCCTGATGATTAGTGATATTGAGCATCTTTTCCTGTGTCTGTTGGATAGTTTTAACAATGGTAAGCAGGATTCCTTACTGTAATGCCTCTCAAAAATTTTACTGTGTACTTTAAATGGTAGATTTTTAAGGGGAGTTAGAGCAGTGCACTCCAGTAGAAGTATAATATAGTCACATATTATTTTTAAAATTTCCAGCAGGTACATGAAAAATTAAAGCACTCAAATTAATTTTAATCATATATTTTTCTTAACCTAATATATACAAAATGAGATAATTTTAATATATAACCAACATAAAGTTATGAATGAGAAGAGATATTTTACATTTCCCCCCACAGTGTGTATTTCCAACTTGCATCACACCTCAATTTGGACCACGCCTATCTGCAGAGCTCAACAGCCGTATTCGACCGTGAAGGGCTAGACTACACCACATTTCTCAAACTTGCTTTACCATGGCTTACTTTTCATGGGACATGATGAGGGATTACATGAACGAAATACATTTTGAGAAACACTCATTTATAGAGGAGGTTAATGGAGTTATCACCAGATGCAAAAGTGTGAAGAGATATAAAATGACATAATAATACAAGGTTTGAGCAAACATAAAGTGTGTGTGGCTGTTGTGAATTTAGCATCACACAGGTATCACATCATAGTGTATGGACCTATATGTGCAGAGGCAGACTGGCACTCAATCAGATTACCATGAGAAACAGGCAGAAGCAAAATGAAAATACAACATATGAGCAAGTATAAAGGAGTGAACAGTGCTCAGAGGTAGAGCCTGGAGAACACACCAAGTAGAGTCTGCCAGGGGAGATGCTGATGTTCAAACAAGGACTCTTGAACTCATAATCTCCAGGACGCAATGTTTCCCTCCAAACTTAGACATTTTTCCAATCGAAAGGAATATGAGAAAAGAAAGTATTTAGCTCTCAGAACTCCTTATACATTCTAAGTTTATTGTAGACATTTTAGATAAAATCCAATAGATGAGGGTTGCTAGAAAAGGAAGGCTGAGTTTTTCATCTCAAACAAAGCTTGGCTTGAACCCATAGGATTTTTTATTCCATCCTAAAGTATCACAGCTCCAGTTATTTTGCCCTGACCTTACAGGGATTACAAGATAATTCAGGGATCAGTCCAGGGCTTTTCTCTATTGAAAGCAGGCAGATTTGGCAAGGCAAAAGAAAATAAAACCCTTTTCATAACATTTGCTCAGAGGGCCTTGAATGCAAACCTAAAAGGGACAGGAAGGAGGGGCAAGGTGAGGTAATGTGTACTTTGTATAATTGTAGTTCTATGAATGAAAACACCAATACCACCAGATTTAATTATTCCTTTCATTTTTGCCTTACTTTACCTTTGAAGATCAATACACTTGTTTTCTTCTTAAGCAGCAATGATTTCCACAACCTAAACATAAATTTAATCATGTGCTGCCATTCCCTTGTTTATAGACTCTGTCAAAGACATAGCCCATTGTAATTATTTTCTCAATCATTTGCCACCAGAGAAACGCTTCAAGCAGCACTAAAACTTAACTTAATCACTAGAAACAATATCAGTGAGTAAATGCATCTTATTAGATGGCCATTTAAAAAAGCGAGAAAGCTCATTTCCCAATACTTTAATTTTCTGCTAAATTTCAAATTGTGTTTACATATAGAAATTGAACTATTGCCATATTTTATAGAAACCATAAATGAAATAGTGTCATGAAGATTGCTGTTAAAACTGATTCCCATGCAGCATATGCAAATTTGTAAGTCATAAATCATTGGGGTAGTTTATTTACTTCCACTGTAAAAAGAAACACTATGTTAATGCTAAGATGAGTAGTAAGCATAAGTTATATAAATGGCTAAAAAGAAATAAATTCAACTCTTAGAAAATAAAACATTTATCAGAAAAATGACAGCTTAGATAACCTCCAAAATTCAGATCCAAGAGATTTCAGATTCAATATAAATTACACAAATAAATATAAAATTGTGAAAGGAGTCAGTGGTGCTTTAACTGTGAGCACGTGATCCCTAATGCTAGAGACATATCTCATGGTGCTTCCAACATGATTCTGCAGCATAAATACAAGGAAATTCAGATAAGTATGTATCAGTTAAAAAATAAAAGCAGGGTAGTTATTCAATCTTCTTAAACTCATGTACAGTAATGCATATTACTATGAAAAGCTAGAAGTATGTATGTGCATCCGAATGAGCATGCATGTGAGCATGTGTATGTGTCTGTATATATATCTGTATGTGTGTTTGTATATGTTTGTTTTGTTTATGTACTGGTATATCTGTTTTGTATGTGTTTGTATGTATAGCTGTTTTGTTTATTAAAAAGTATATACTTTTAAGTGTGCTCTAGCTCACAAAATGTCTAGAGAAAAAGAAAATCAATGCCCTATAGCTACTATCAGATTTAGTTAAATCTAATATATTTGGCCATATTAACTTTTTAAAAAATAACGCTATATTTTTAGTTGAAGTTCCTGTATGCTCTTTTATAAACTCATAGTTCTTCCTTGTCTCTCCACAAGTAATTGCTGTCCCAAAGTCTTGTATTCTTTCCATTCATGATTTTGTACCTTTAATATTTAATCATGTTTAACATATAACACATTATATGCATGTTTTGTACTTTATAGAAATAAGATCCTACTGTAAATGTCATTCCAAATTAATCTTCTTTACTTAAAATTATGTTTTTTAAATTTACTTATATTAATACATATTTACATTGATAATTCTAGTGACTTCATTAACCGCTATATAGGAATCACTGTAAAAAATATAACAAGTTATTTTTGTCCATTCTCAAATTGATAATTTTATTTCTAAATCTGTTCTTCTTTAATTCAGTTCAGCAATTATTTTTGTACATGTCTCCTTGAGCACATATACAAGAAATATGCTAAGGAACCTAACTAGAGATAGAATCACTGAGTTCCTGGGAAGGTCATCTTCAACTTTAGTAGTTCACCAAATTGCTTTTCACTTTGTTTCTACAATTTAACTCTGGTATATAAAATTTAATATTATCCCACATCCTCACCAAAACTTGGTATCATCAGGCTTTTTAATTTTGTCAATATAAAAGATAGTTTGTTTTTTTTTAAATTTGCACTTTGCTGATTGCCAATAGGCCCAGTGAAATGAGTTCAAAATATAATTCCAGCTTATCATTTTCCTGGTGATGATCTCTTTTCAACCTTTTTCCCCGCATTAATATTTGTTTTCCTATTTGTAATATTTTGTTAACTGTTTTCTTTTTTTTTTTTTTTTTTTTTTACCTTTTGTCCTTTTTCTCCAGATTCATAAAATGAATTTTAACTCATTTTTTTTTCCAGTCTTCCTTTTTTTTAAATTTGGAATTTAAAACTTTGCTTTCATCCTCAAGATCTTCCTTGAGGGATGATAATTAATCTAATGCATTAATTTAAATAGTAGAAATTTTAAGAATAACAGGCTGAAGTATGTAATAATTTTTTAAAGCCAGGGGATTCTTGTGGCTTCATTTTATTTTTATTAAAATTTTTTAACATCACACTATTACAGATGTCTCCCATTTCCCCCCCAATTTGGCCACCTCCACCCATCCCTGCATCTTCCTCTCCTGGCAATCACCACATTATTGTCCCTATCCATGGGGTATGCATATTATGTTCTTTAGCTAATCCTTTCACTTTTTTATCCAGTCATGTGGCTTCTTTATAATCACACTAGAGGCCCGGTGCACAAAATTCATGCATGGGGAAGAGGGAGTGCCTCAGCCCAGGCTGTGCCCTATCACAATCAGAACCCTTCAGGGGATGTCCAACTGCTGGTTTACAGGCCTGAACCAGCAGTCAGACATCCCTCTTGAATCCTGGACACTGCATGCACCAGTAACCATACTTTTCATACAGGTGAAAGGCATCTTGCTATTGTATGGGCAGCTACATATTTTGCCCTGATTATAAAAAGTAGTATATAACATGATCCTTCTGACGCAGTAGTACCATTTTCCCATATTATGGGTGGAAAAACTGAAGCAGAGAGAAGTTAAGTAATTGGCTTTGTCACACAGTTGTAAGTGTCAGAATCAGGGCTGACCACAAAATGTGCAAGCCAGAGTCCATGCATGTCATCGCTGTATCATCCTATTTTTTCAGTGTGAGAGTAGCCTTGCCAGGTTTTAATTTTTAAATCTAAGAGACTCTTCCCAATACATAGGATAGGGTCCCTAGGCCTGGTCGGTGATCAGAGCTGATCTTTGGGGTGACCAGCTGGGCAATTGCCCCCCCCCCCTACTGGCACCCACCTTGGCTGGTGGCCTGGTGCCACCTGCTTGCTGGCCCTGCCACCCGCTGACCAGTTATTCCGCAGTTCATTCCACAGCTCAGTCAGTTTGCATATTAGGGTTTTATATAGATAGATAACATGTGTGGCTCCCTAACCTGCCTAGATTGTTGGGGTAGGTTTTGCATACATAGTACACATTTAATTGTGTTTAAACTGGTATGCCTAGTAATCACAAATGAGGGCTTTTTCCAATAAGGAATCTTCAGCCCTGTTCCCTTTAGGTACTTTATAATAAGGGAGTTAGAATTCTGTTAATAAGGAGATCAGTGAGCCCTAGTTAGTGGAACAACTTCTGGAGACATGACTGTGACTAAGGAGTTACCTTAGGTACTATCAGCTTAATTCAGTCTCCTCTAATCATGCCTCTCAGGACATAATACTGTCCTTACAGAGCAATCAAATACCTTAACTGAAAACCTCCTGTTGGTGTGTGTGAAAGGCCACAGTGGTTTAAAATATATGTATGTGTAATACTTCCCTCTTAAAACAAATGGCTTATTGGCAGGGAATTGCAAGCTGATTCTATGGGGAGAATCAATTGACCAAACTTCATTTTTTCTCTAACTAAAAATAATGTTCAAAGAAGAAGGGGGAGAGTGGGGGGGCCCCGGACCATTAAAGGTCAAACAGGGAGCTTGCCCCCACCCAGGTACGGCACCAGATGTAAGGTTTGAGGCACAGGAAATGGGAGTCAGAAACCAAGATACATTAAAAGGGAGGTTTATTCCTTACTGGCGGGATGGGGGAGGGGGGGGCGGGGAGGAGAAGAAGGGGCCCAGCCAGACTGCTCCCTGGAGAAGGAAAAATATCCTCTGGCATCTCTCTCTCTCTCTCTCTCTCTCTCTCTCTCTCTCCCTTTCCAACTATTTACTGATGAGAAACAGGGAATAGCTATGGGGGTCCTCACCCAGCCCCTAGGGCCAGCTTTCACCCCTGTAGCCTACCTGTCCAGACAGCTTGATCCCACGGTTTGGGGATGGCAGCCCTGCAGCCGCTGTTCTCATCAAGGAGGCCCAGAGGATTTGCCCACAGCAACCCTTACAGGTCTTCTCCACCCATATATTACAGGATCTTCTGTCCCACTGATCCTTATCTCTCCTTGCCCCCTCCTGCATTCAGGAACTCCATCTCCTGTCCCTCAAGAATCCTGACATCTCCCTAACTCAGTCCCCAGCCCTGAACCTGGCCACCCTCCTTCCCACTGCCTCCACCCAACCCGCTGCAACGCACTCCTGCCCTGAGGTCATCGAGGCTCTCACTCAACCTCGGGCGGGACTCTCAGATCTTCCTCTCTCTAATCCTGACTTAACTCTGTGGATGGAAGCTCCTGCCTAGACCCCCAGGGACATTGGAAAGCCTCCTATGTGGTAGTAACACTCAAGTGGACCCTGGAGGCGGCCTTCATAAATAACAAGATCTCCCTTCCCAAGGCTTAGTCTTTTGCAGAACAGAATGCAGGCGTTCACCAACCAGAAGTTGGGAGAAATCAATCTGGCCCTGAACTCAGAACCTAGCATCAGAATCCTTGAGACTCTGGGTAGACCCCTAACGACGCCCCCTCCTAGCAGGAAGCAGCTATGGAAGATGGAACTTCAGCCCCTGCCCCTGATCTTGCCCGGACTCTCAATATTTTATATAATATCACAAAAAGCCTGGAATGTGAGATCCTCCCTCCCCTCAACTGGTGGGCAGAGTTATGACATCCCAGGACATTGAACCACCAATCAGTGCACACTGAGTGCCCTGGGGCCCACCCCTTCCCTTTCCACCCTGGGCCCAATCCCTTTCTGTTCCTTCCCTTAAAAAAGACACTCCACCCATGCACGTGTACTGTATTTTCCCTTCTCCAGGGAGCAGTCCGGCTGGGCCCCTTCTTCTCCTCCCTCCCCCGCCCATAAGGAATAAACCTCCCTTTTAATGTAAAAAAAATAATAATAATGTTGAAACCAGAGATGATTCAATAAGACCATTTACCTTATGTACTTATGCATTATTGATTTTTCTAGCAAGCTTTTGGTATTTTAAAAATATTTTAAGATATAAAACTTTTACACAATAGACCATTAGAAATCTCCACATTCCTTGCAGATGTAATAACCATGCATTATAACATTTTATAGAGTGCTCTCTTTGTACTTTCATTCATTCCATCATTGATTGATTTCCATTTTTAGTTTCCTAGGTTTCAAATTATTTTAATCTTTGGGGTCTCTGCCTATCATCATGTTCCATAAATATGAAAAACAAAAAATAATACCAAACAAAAACCACATGTCATTAAAAAAATACAAACATGGATAATACCAGAATTAATCCATTTATTAAATCTCCATTTTATGGACACTGTTTACAATTTCTAAAGAAGATATTATGAATCTGGGACCACAATTCCTACTGAAAGAAGGAAATATTTTGACTTTATTTTTATTCTAGGATCAAGCAGATGTGTCTGCAGCCATGTTTTAATGGTCATCTTTTACTGTAAAATTCATGATGTTTTCTTCCCCCTAAAAGGCTATAAGTTGAAATTTTTACACATTTATGCTAATAATATGAGTTGAGAGTAATGATATACTCATAATTGTTTAAAAATTGGCTTTACAGGAGAAAAAAGTGAAACATAATAATTGGAGTTTGCAGGAAAATTGTTGCTTTTATGGTAAATAAATTTCCTATTTCTTTTGGAAAAATAAATATATAATAATATGTTTTTGCTATCATTATATTAATTTTATGTACCTTCTGGTCTACTTATACTTTCATTAGAAATTAATTAATTTTAATTTTACTAGTACTTAATAAGAATCTTTTTCCTGTGACTGAATTTATAGTCTTATTAAAACTTAGAAGCAAGCAGATTTTATCATAATTAAATAGAAAAGTTAAAATTGAGATTCTTTATTGTTAAACTTACTTCATTTTTGTAAGGTTACTAAAGTAGTTTCATTATTCTATTTTTGATTTTGAAAGAAAAATGATATTAAGGGTTTAAGAATGAAATTAAGGGCTTAAAAATCAAACTGACTTGGATTCAAATTCTGTCTCTGCTGTTTGCTAGCTCTGTGCACTTGAGCAATTAAGTTGTAAGTCTTAGTTTCTTTTCCTTAAAAGGGGAGTAATATCACCATCCACTTTTGAGATTGTGTAACTATATTGATAAATATATATCTGAAGAATTTGATCCCTAAAAAAGTTTGAGAGCTGATGAGCCCCCTCCTCTGAAATTCTGCATTTAATTTTGCATTTATTTATTTTCAAATTGTAAAGAAAAAACTATTATAAGCACACAGTTAAACAAGAGAATAAAACTAAAATAAGTCACCCTCTACCCAAGTCCCCTCCAGAGGTACATCTTCCTACTAAATTCATCCTATTTCTTATCACTTTACAGAAATAATCAATGCACACTCACACACGCTATGTATATATGACTGTTCAGGACCTTGATTTTTACAAACAACATCTCTTAGCAATTGTCCCATTAAAGTGCTCATAGAACTGCCTAATTTTTCTACCTGGTTGCAAAAGACCCTGTTCTAGGGATGTACATTTATTTGACCAGCCCTTGTTGATACAAGTTTAGATTTCCAGTGGTTTTTAAAACACACACACACATATTTACAGTAAACATCTTTGTACAAACATCATAGCATCAAAGTACCTAGGTATCTTACTACTAGTATGATGACTTCATAGAAGGGAAATTATCAAGTCGATAACTTCATTAGTACCATTCAGAGTTACTGTGAGAATTTAATTGGATAATTCAGATAAAATGCTTAATACAAGGTCCAATATATGGCCAATGCTCAGTAAATATTACGTATTATTAGTAGAACACCTATAGCTCAAGCTGGTTCTGGCAGCCTCAAGGCAGCTCTCAAAAAAAAAAAAAAGGGCAGGTGCTGGCCTTTGGGGGTGGGGGATGTACATGAGAATAGCAAAGGTTTCAGAGGGGACTTGGGCAGAGTAGTGATGGTGCCTGCTCTAAAAGCAATCATTACATTTTCCTTAAAATTATTTCATTTTCCTTAAAGAGTGACATGAATGTCATTGAAAATCATCTTACTGGACCTGATAATTAGTTTTTAGGCTTAGGTAGGTCACTCAGTCAAATGAACATTTTTGTTCTGCGTAATATGAAACAACCAGTATGACTTAACTTTTTATTTTTTTAATTGAACATTTTGGCAAGTTTTAGACATTCTTGCATAAGTATTTAAGGCAAAAGAAGTTTGGGCCTTATTACCAAAGTTTAATCAGTAATACTTATTACTGAAATCAGAACATTAAACTATCTCCTGATGAGAAAGCCAGCAGACTAGAAACTGGCTCATAATCTCCAATATTAGGCATCCACACCTTTGGCGTTAGAGCTGATCTATCTACTGCTAAGTGGTTTATGCCAAAGCAGGGGGCCCACAAATTGCACCTTCTAATTGGATTTCCTCCCTTTTTGTAACAAACAACTCTCTATCTCTATATTAGGAAAATCACTGCCTCCCTGCTGAGTGCTTAAAGGTTCAACATTCAGAAAAGGAGGTAGATTTATTCTGCCTTTTGATTTTCACACCTTGGATCACTTTTTTAGTATTTACTGAGCATTCAAAATGTGAAAGGTTCTGAAAACTAAGATACCTTGCTTCTTTTCTCTGGAGCTAATCATGAGAGAAAAAGAAACTATTAGAACTAACTAGATATTTATTTATATTTAAAGACAGGGCAACTGTATGCCCCTCCCCCGTCCCCCCTCCCCCCCCCCCCCCCCCCCCGCCCCGCGCCGAAAAAAGTCAAGGTACTTAACCTCCTTACTCACTATAATATTCATACTGAAATTCTGCAGTTACGCGGTAAGCCTAGCTTGGAGCTTTGTGTCTTTCTGGTTGCTCTGCTATGATGTGCATAAAGTATTCTCTTGTCCTATCTACTTTGGGGAGATTATCTGAATTTCAGAACCCAGATCTTATTTATGGTCCTGGCTGCTGAGCTACTTCTGCTACTAGGTTGCTTAAAACGTTTTGTGAACAGCCCTTGTTTCTAATGGCCTCTGTGCTTGCCAGTTAACAACAATGGAAATCAATACCAGAAAGCAGGAGGAGCTTGAGGAGGAGGGGAGGGGTGTTTACCTGGTGAGAGGCTGATGTGACCTGCACTGATTTATTCCTGCCCTTCTGACTTCCCCAGCTTCTCTCTTTTTTTTTTTTTTTTTTAGTGTTTTTATTTTTTTTATTTTTTTTTAAATTTTATTTTATTTTTATTGTTTTAAGTATTACAAATAGTAGTACATATGTCTCCTGTTTTTTTCCCCCTTTGATCTCCCCCCGACCTCCCCTATCCGCCAGTACATGCCTTCACCTGCCCACCCTCCCCCCCCACCCCAGTGTCTTATATCCATTGGTTGTGCTTATATGCATGCGTACAAGTCCTTCGGTTGGTCTCTTACAGCCCTCCTCGCCCAACCACCCCTGTCTTCCCAATGTAGTTTGACAGTCTGTTCAATGCTTCTTTGCCTCTGTATCTTTTTCCCACCATTTCTTTCCTTTAAAAAGTTTTGCCTTTGCAGACTGGAAATAAACATATAATAACAAAACAAGACAAAACAAAAAAATGTTTGACAGAGACTTGGCCCAGCTCAGATCGGGACCCAGGTAACAGACAAGAGACTTGGCCGACAGCAGTTGCCCTATATCTAAATTCAGCTGAGCATTTGGAATGCTCAGGGCCCACTCAAGAATGCAAATAATCCTTCCCACTAATATTTACAGGGTAAACTAAGATTGTTGGTAGAGTATTAAATTTGACAGTAAAATAGTAATCGAGTTTTCAGATTAATTTAAATAGGCTAATTGAAATAAGTGAATATTCAAGTACTGGACAAAAAGCTATTCTTAAAGTAATAACTAAAATTTCTATTGGTAGTTCATCTCATGGTAAAATTCCTGAATATGCAATGAACCTAAAGCAGTCATATGTGTGGGGGAAAAAAAAAATTTTTTTTAAATTTAAAGTTATCAAGACTGCATTATAAAATTTACAAAAACCTCCATTAAAAAAAAAAGGGGGGGATAGTAGGGCAATATCATGTAAGGAAAAATATCCTATAAGTAAATTACATCTAGAAAATTTTTACTTTACCAAATTAAGGTTCATTTGCAATGCTAACAGCAAGACGGCCATTAAAAACACACATGGTGTCTAAATAAGACAAAGGAAAATCGTTTGAACAAAAATAAAAAGGATCCCAAATCAATTATATAGAAAAGATGCCTTTATTAACTTGTGGTCGAGAATATATTTGTATATTTTCAGAAAACAACCCCAAGACCAGATGGATTCCTGCAACAGAGAGGAATTGACAGAAGTGCTCCAACCACGAAGACAAGAGGAAAAAACAGTCCAGAGATGGAAGACGCTGACAACGCCTTGCCATGGGAGCAGTCAGCAGCTGTGCACCGCTGCAGGTTACCTAGGACCAAACCAGAGAGGGTCGGACCTGCATTGCCACCATGTGCCCACCATCCAGATATCACTGCTGACATGTACACATAAGGAACTGTTGGACATTGAAATTGGGACTCAAACATTTTTTTGTTTTGTCTTGTTTTGTTATTATATGTTTATCCCCAGCTTCTCTTGAATCCTGCTTCCCTCTCCCAACGCCCCCAGTCTCAGAACCGTGACCAAGTATTATGGACTGAATGTTTGTGTCCTCCCTGCATTTTTAATTTGAAACCCTCTCCCTGCAGAGGATGGCATTAGGAGGTGGGGCCTTTGGAAAATGATTAAGATTAGATGAGGTCATGAGAGTGGGGCCTCATGAATGGGGTTGATGCCCTTCTTTATAAGGAGTACTCCTGAGTTTTGTTTCCCCTCTTTGCTCTCCACCACGTGAGGATACAAAGAGAAGGGGGCATCTGTGCACTAGAAGAGGGCTCTCACCAGGGCTTGATGATGCCAGCACTCTGATCTCATATTCCCAGCCTTCTGAACTGTCAGAAGTAAATATCTGCTTTTTATGAGTCACTACGTTAGGATTCAGACTAAGGTACCAAGAGAATTTCTTTCATCAAAGCTAATGTTATTTACATGAAAAGTAAAGGTACTTTCAATGTTACCACCTCTATTTTCCCCTTCTTTCCCTGCAAAGATGTCCAGTTGACCATTTAGCTACAGTATTTTTTGTCCTGTTATCCTCTTCAAACTTCTAGAAAGAGTGTTCTCCATCCCTTTCCTCCATCTCCTCCTCACCCCACCCACTTGCTCACTCCTCAGCCCTTGATGTCTGACCTCTGTTCCCACCACACAGTTCTCCAACAGAGCCAATAGACCAATCACAGTGCCTTGTTTTGTCTGCTCCTTGATCTTTTAGAATTTTTGACTCAACAACCCCCTACATTTTGACCTCTGACCCCCATTCCAGTGAAACTGCTCTTGCCTGAGACACTAATGATCCCTTTCCATGACATCCATCCATAGTTGTGACCTCTCAGTTGACCTATTAGAAGTGTTTGTTTAAGTTGTTAATATAGTTGACCTCTCTTCCTAGATAACACACTCTACCCTTGTATTCCAAAACACAGATTTCTCCTGGTTGTTCTCCTACTCCTACTTTTTGTCACCTCTACCCCTTAAATATTGGTATTATTCAGATATATATTTTAGACACTTTCCTATTTTTTTCTCCCCTGGGAGTGTGTGTAGTAAGTTTGTACTCTTCTGAGGTTCTTGATTTCATTTAAATGGTAATGACTTCCAAATTTATATCCCTAGACTAGACTTCTTTCATAGACATTAAACATGCTTAACTGCCTACTAGACATCACCCTTCAGATATAATCCCACATTTAACATCACAAGACTGGACCTCTTCCTACCCCTCATCAAATGCACACACATACTTATACACACTCACACACACTATCCCTAACTACTTTTATGTTTTTTTGCTTATTGAATGGTAACAATAACCACCTGATGGCCAAGAAAAAAACTAGATATTTCTGTTGATTACTCTTCCACTTCTACTCCATCAAAGCCATCACCACATGGATATTATTGAGGAACAGGTCCTCTGAATCTCACTGCCCTGTTTTTCCCTCCATTCTCTATTCCCACATTGCTGCTAGAGTGATTTCTGTAAATTAAAGTGGGACAGTTCCTCAGTTTAAAACCCATTAGCTTCTTCCTATGACTCTTGAATAGAGTCTGAACTCCTTAATGTGACCATCAAGGCTCAGAATAATTAACCTTATCTTTCCAGCCTCCTCTCTTATTATTCTCCGGTGGGTGTTTTCTGCTCCATTGTACCTTGCTCTAACTCTAAGCTGGAATCTCACACTGCCTAGAAATGCTTGTTCTGAGTCCCTGCCCCCATGATATCCTGTCTTAGAAGTCACTTTCTGCTAGGATCCTTTCCTAACCCCCAAAGTCTAGATAAGATGTTTTGGAAATTTTCTGGATGCCATAACACCCTGTGCTTCCCTGCTATCTTTCATAGTAGTTATCACTTTGCAGGGGACTGGTGGGTTTACCTATCTTTATTCCTCACTGGACTGTAAACTCTGTGAGATCAGAAGCCATTGACCTTTTTTATCTCTGTAACCCAGTACCTCACACAGTGCCTGGCATATAGTAAGTTCTCCATTATGATTTGCTAAATTGATGATTCCTAACTATGTTTTAGCCCTAGCTTATTTCCTATAATTTTGCTAAATACTGAGCATTTTTAACTCATTTTTAGCTAATTCCTTCACTTCAATAAACTGCAAACTGAACTCCTCTTTTTCCAAAACTCCAAGTTTTCTTTCCTTTCCATGGCAACACTATTATTGTAATCCCTAGGGCTCCAAACCCTGGCGTCATCTCAGACTCCTCTCTCTCCCTTTCCAGCTACATCAGTGAGTTGTCTGCAGATTCTACTTTTTCAAAATCTATCCAATCTCTCCCTTTTATTATTCTCACTTCCACCATCCTAATATAAAAGATTTGTTACATTTTGACTAGATGACTAAAATAGATGGCCTCCTGGGTTTCTATCTACAATCTCCTTCTAATATATCCCATTATTAGATTAATTTCTGTATATTTCTAATTATATCACTTTCTTGTTCAAAATTTTCAGAATCCCTATTCTTTATTGAATTAAAAAAAACAAAATATTCAGCCTAACATTTAAGACCTTTACCAATATACCCTGACTTGGCTGTTCATCCTTATTCCTTACTATTTTCCTATAAGAATGTGATGCTTCAGTCAAACTGCACTCTTCCACCATCAAATCCTATGCTTTTCTACCCGAGCACTTTTGTTCACTGTCGCCTTTGTTAGTGGAATGCCCTTCTTTTCTTTTTTTTCTTCATGTGTTGGAAAGTGCATCAAATTTAATCATAAAGGTTACCTCTACCATAAAGTTTTCTTGGATTTCACATGATGAAATATGTACACTCCCTCTTTTAAACCCTCAGAGTTCTTTGTTTCTATCATATGATATAAATCAGTACCCTATCAGCACTTGCCATCTATATATATATATAAAAGCTTAAGCAACCAAAGGACTGGACAACCGGTTGACTTGTCGCTATGATGCACTTTGACCACTAGGGGGCAGACGCTCAATGCAGGAGTTGCCCCCTGGTGGTCAGTGCATTCCCATAGAGGGAGTGCCGCTCAGCTAACCACTGGGTGCCAGATGCTGGGCTCACAGCTGGCCAGTGCTGCTGTGGCAGTGTGAGCCTCTTTCACCTCCTTGGCAGTGCTATCGAGCGGCAGCAGCAGCAGCAGATGCCCAGCCTGGGCTCAGGCTCCTCCCCAGCTGCCTGCTGCTTCTGGCACTACTACATCCGCCAAGGGGTCCCGGATTGCAAGAGGGCACAAGCCAGGCTGAGGGACCCCACTGGTGCACAAATCCATGCACTAAGCCTCTAGTTTATTATAATCACATTAGTGGCCCAGTGCCCAACATTCATTCATGGGGGGGTGTCCCTCAGCCCGGCCTGCACCCTCTCCAATCTGGGACTCCTTGGGGGATGTCTGACTGCCGGTTTAGGTCCTCCCTCTCAGACATCCCTCTCACAATCCAGGACCACTGGCTCCTAACTGCTTACCTGCCTGCCTGCCTGATTGCCCCTAACCAGTCTGCCTGCTCGCTCCCAACTGCCCCCCCCGCCAGCCTGCTGGCCCCCAACTGCACTCTCCTGCTGGCTTGACCAACCCCAACTGCCCCTCCCCCCCACCAACCTGCTCACCCCCAACAGTCCCCCCCACTGCTGGCCTGCTTGCTCCCAACTGCCCCCCCCCTGCCAGCCTGCTTGCCCCCAACTGCCCCCCCCTGCTGGCCTGAATGCCCCCAACTGCCCCCCATACCAGCCTGATTGCCCCCAACTGCCCCCTCCAATGGCCTGATCACCCCCAACTGCCTTCTCCTCCTGGCCTGATTGTCCCTAACTGCCTCTGCCTCAGCCCTGCCACCATGGCTTTGTCTGGAAGGATGTCCAGAAGGTCTCTTGGTCTAATTAGAATATTACCATATTATTAGTATAGATGACTCTGACTAACACTCTTTTTTCTCTTCCTGTAAATTCATTGAAGACAGGGATGATGGCTTACTTATTTTTGTTAAAAATCCACCCATCACCAGCTATTGTCTCCTTGTACATGGCTATCTATCTATCTATCTATCTTTCTATCTATCTATCTATCTATCTATCATCTATCTATCTATCTATCTATCTATCATCTAATTTATCTGTTTATATACAAAAATGCACAAATTCTCACATGCTCACTGCCTCCATGAAGAAAAGAATAAAGAAACATCCATCATTCTGCTTTTCCTTTGCATATATTTATCAGGAAACATACGATGATACTCTAATCAAAGCTATACTTTTATATTCCCATGGCATGTAGACATGTCTCCCTCCTTCAAATCACAGCCCCTTTGTAAACTAATAAAGACTAGAACCACTGCTGGATCAGCTCCGTGCTCTCCTGCATGTCAGACAGATTCCCTTTATCGAGTTGTACACATATTAAAGAGGGCTTCTCCTGGGAATCACCTGCATCTCTGTGTCTTCTGGGGCTGCAGACAGATCCCAACTTCTGGGCCATTTCAGAGAGCGTAGCCTTTCCTAGGCAAAATTCATGTTCACACTTCCAGATTAAGTTGCTAGTCTTCTGGGACTTGGGAATGAGAGGAGGTTTTGCTTGGCCTGAACAAAAGGGACTTCATTCCCGACTTGTTCCCCAGGGAGAACAAACATGGCCATGTTTGCCCTCACCAAGGCACATTTGCAAACTGAAAAAGACTGGGCATATTCATCCTTTTCCTGTTTAGAGCAATGGGAAGCCCAGCTCGGGCAGTAACCAGGTTCACAAAGAAACAAGCAAAATTTTGGCAAGTCTTTGGGAGGCCTAGCAACAAAGTTCACTTCCCCCATCCCCTTTCCCATCCATTTGAAATGCAGGTTGCTTTAAAGTAGCACAAAATCCCTGGGAACTTCTTGTGCCCTTTCAACAATTCAGCACCATGAAGGGAGATGACTCACTCTCCTTTGTCCCTGAAAGCCAGAGCCAACTCTGGCCACTGCAGTCCAGGCTTCACAAAAGAACAATTTACCCAGGAGCCCTAGCTGACTCCAATCAGTCTCCAGTGGCCTCCAAGAGGGGGTGTGTGCTCTAATTATCACTGCTGTCTGGAAATACCTATCTGATGGCCTGTATGTGGAAATGTGCCCATTCACAAATGGACACCTCTGCTTGCCAAGTGGAAGAGGCCAATGCAAATGAAAGAACTCTTCTTCCTTTGTAGTGAGTGAACTTTTTTTTGCAGTGGGAAGATCAGCTCTGGCCAGTTATGAACTGGTTCTGCACTCTCAGCAATTTGTTAATTAATTTGTGAACTGCTTGCTTTCTGTGGTTCAGAAGAAAAGACTTAAAAGTTGATTATATATTAATTTTATATATATTATATATATCCATATCCATATGTATATACATATACATACACACACAACACACACATATATATACACACTTACATAAGGTTTTAAAAAATAAAATGTGTCTGCTGACTCTGTATTGGTCTGTAAACCAGTCCTTAGTTAGCCTGGAGCAAGAGTACTGATGGAAAATTGACACCCAGACACATTTCATTGCCTGATGGATGGGAGTAGTCACCCAGCCATGTTGCCTCATTTTTCTCAGAAGGAGGAGAGGCTATACCTCTGCTCAGAGGAAATAAATCACAGGGTCAGAGGTCACAGGTCATTAGTCTATAAAGCTTTATGACCTGTAGTTGACAGTTATTTCTCTTAGATGGAGAATCAGGAGAGAGAAAACTGTGCTTATTCTCTTTCCCACATCTTCTCTCTCTCTGAATTTAATTTTCTTGTTGTTACCTTCAATCCCAAAACATTGCTTTCTCGTCTTTCTATTATTTATTCTTCCCTATCTCATTCCTTTTTACTACTGTTTGCTCTAGCATCCTATTTACCTTTTCCCAGTTGTGTGATTGTTTTATTTGTTTCAGATAGCCCTTTATCCTTCTCCAGGAACTTAGCAATACCTTGCTTATTGACAAATTCCTGCCTCCTGAAGAAATGCTGAATTAAATTATAGAGGTAAAATCTTTGTGCTCTTGCAATTTTTTTCTGTTATTAAGTTTATTTTCTTAAATACACACACACACACACACACACACACACACACACACACACGTAACCTCTACATTTGGTTTGGTTTAGAAGAAGAGATATAGACAGAGGGGAACAATAGCTATAGTATCTTTTTCACATTTATTTCCAATTCTTGCTTTCTATTTTATTAAAAAATATAAAAGGGTTAGATGAAAATTAGGGTGAAAAAACATTATAGGTTTCTCAGCAAATTTAAGAATAAAATGAACCTTGGTACATGCAACTATATAATTTACTTGAAAAAACATATTTCTGAATATTAATGGAAAGTTGTCTATTTAGGTTGTTTAAACAGTAAAATAAATAAACACCAAATAAAGAATAGAGCAGCAGAATTTAACAAACCTCACACACACTTCAAGAACATACAAATTTAAAAAATGAGTCTGAAAGAGAAGTAAAGGAAACCAGAGGCAGAACGTTGCAGATGAATTTGAAATGAGTCATGTGCCCCTCCACATCCATCACAACCTTCGTCAACTGTCAATATACTGCTGTTGCATCTCTGCTAGATTGAAAGCTCCTTTGAGGTGGTTTGTGTCTTGTGTGGGGTCATGTGTCTAGCCTCTGGCACAAGTCTTGACACACAGGTGTGCCCAATGAGTCAATGTCTGAATGAGATGATCAAGGGCCTATAAGAATGGGGCTCACATTGCAAGGTTGTTCTGTTGCTTATCTACTCTTTATCAAGCTGTAGCCTATGTTATATTTCCTGTGGTCCTCCACATATGCTGTGTTTTCTCACATCAGGTTTCACACCCTGTTCTTTCTGACTGAAGCAGACCACCCTCTCCACCCACCTTCACCTACTTGTTCTGTTTAGTGTTCCGTGTAGATGACCTTCCTCAGAGATGGGTAACGGATTGCAACACACAACAGGCATGAAACTATTGGAGTTGCATGTTTGACTCATCTGTTCCTTTCTCTAGTATAAAAGCTAGTTGAGGGTAAAAAAAGTTTTATATATGTCCATATGCTTAATGTCCAACCGAGAGCACAAGGCAGAGTAGAAGCTCAATAGCATGTTTGTTGAACTAATGCTAAATGAATGAGCACCAACAACAATGAAAATAAATGGAAAGAAGAGAGAATCAAACAATGGTGAGAAATGATATACTTTTGGAGATAGCTCATCTGTACTCATCTTAAGACTACAAAGCACAATATTATCAGAAAATTGCATTGATTTTGATTCTAATGTCATCCTATGTGTACCATCCAATAGACATGTCTGCTATTCTGGGAGAGTAAAGAGAAGTAATGAGGTTGGTGAGGATAGGGTGTCTAGTTGGACTACAAATGACTAGAAAGGATACGATAAACACTGTGTGTGGGCATTATTCAGGCCATGACTGGAAGACAGTTTGGTGGGTGTCCCAATCCATCTGCTGGGATGGATTTCCCACTACCCTCTAATATATTCCCTTTGCTCTGGTTAGACTATATTTTTATGGACTCCATGAATACCCTATTAATATCTACTTCAATGCCTTTTCTCATAATATCCCTCTTTTTTGTTTTTTCCTATTGATAAAAATCTGATCCTTTAAGGATCAATTCAAGTTTCTCTGCCTCTAGGCTAATCTAAGACTTCCAAACTAATCTAAGCCTGTTACCATCAGAACACCTGGAATATTGACACTTACTAGTATATTACACAACCAATGTGGGATGTAATTTTGAATAACACTGTACTGTCCACTGTTTTATCCATTCATTTTGGCTCCCAACCAAACTATAAACTATTTCAGAGCAGGAATTGAATTTAGATTTCTTTATAATCCTTCAAAGAACTTTCCCTGATAACATGCTTTTTACTCAATGGATACTTGCTGATTGAGAAAAATAGGTTTGTAGTTAGTTTTTTAAAAATATATGCTTATGAAGTAACATGTTCTCAAACAGTTTTCTAATTGTCCTCCCCAAATTTGTGTCTTCATCATAAAATTTGGGGCATCCCAAATTTGGTTCTGTAATTTTAAATGTATATATGTATAAATGTAGTTATAAATATAAAAATAGAGATTTATAAATAGCTATTTCACTGATTTATTGTAAACTTTCTTTTCAAGAAGTTATTACACTTGCATGCTTCTTTTCTCTTTTTCATTTCGAAGAGGGTATGATAAATAGTTGTTTGCTGCCCTTTGAATAATAGACTGTCACAAATGCTACTTCTGGCTTTCTCCTTTCTCAGCTAAACATAAGCTCCTTTAGACATTTAAATATCTTGAACAGATGCTCAATAATATTACTTGGTGGTTTGGCATAGTTTATAGTGCTTATTTATGGAAGTAGAAGAAAATAGAAACATGTATTTTTAAAGCTTTTCTTTCACATATGGTATGCTTTACAGGGAGTGAGGATTTGGATGAATGAAGAGTTGAATGCAGACTAATATTCTCATTTTAGTCTCATCTAAAAAGAGGGGAAATATAGGAAACATAATGGAAGTGAAATGATATTTTACTATTAACTCAGACCTTTCTTATGCCAGATGGTGTTGGAGGGAAACTTTTGTTTTCTTGATGATGGGCATCTTCTTTGAGTTTTGTTAGCTAGACATGTTTCCTCTCCTTGGCATTCACAGACACTGTGGTCTTCTTTCACACACCTTAGGTACAGTAGTTGACTTGGATTTCTAGGCAGTGTGTGTCCTTCTGATTGGTTTCTGGGAGTGAAAATTATGCTTCTACTGATCTATTCAATATGCTATTAAAATGTCACTTATTTTCTCTTCTTTCTGAAACCCATACTACGCACTCCTAGTTATCAGGAACTCTTTCTGATTTATCTTTCTATTCTAGCCTGGCATATAGCAGATGCCCACTAAACATTTCCTGAGTAATGAACAAATGAAGAACAGCAAATTCATATCTACTTAGATGTTTAAAGGAAGTCTTTATACTTCCTGGAGCCACATAGAACAGAGGGAACATCCTATATAATAAAAGCTTAATAAGCTAAGTGTCTGGTCATCAGGTTGGCCCATTCAACCAATGAAAACGTAATATGCTAATGATATACTAAGGCTGCTCAACCACTCGCTATGACATGTACTGACCACCAGGGGACAGGTGCTCCAATCAGTAGGTTAGCTTCCTGCTGGGGTCAGGCCAATTTGACTTAGTGAGATGGGTTGGACATGCCCTGGAGCCCTCCTGTTGTCCCTCCCTGCCTGGCCAACCTCCCACATTCCTCCCCAGCCCTGATCAGTGGGGAGGCATTGGGATGTGGGAGTATGGTGGTGAACTGAAAACATTATTTTAACCTTGTTTTCTATCATAATAGACAGGTCTTAGTACTGCCCCTCAGGAAAGACATAAGAGTAAAGATAGGGAAGTTAACTAAATAAGCAAACTAGAAAGAGGTTGCCATTCTAGTAAAACTAGATCCTGAGAGGGAAGGAAAAGTCAGCTAATTCAATTCTCTAACCCATGAGGAATGCCGTTTCCATTTCCATCGGTGAGTATCAACTATCCTCAAAAGACTAGATTAGGAGATTATCATTCTTCATTTTGCAAAGATGAATACCAAGAGGGGAGGGATCAACACTATTAGGAAGGCTTTGGGTAAGCTATACTTACTGAATAGCAAAATATCAGACTTAAAGGCATATTTTGAACCTGAGAGATGGGTGTGCGTTTGTGGTATTTAGCTAGGCAGGGATGGAATGGGAATTGGACTTGTTGTCATAGACCTGGATTTTAGTCCAGGCTCCATTATGAACTAGCCATGTATCTCGGAGCTGTACACATGACTTCTCATCTGTAAAATAAAGGAATAGGACTAAATCTTACATTCTTTTCCAGCAATAAATTACAAGACCTAAAGAAAATATTTACTTCTGACAGTGGATCAAATATAGAACATGTTACCCTGAGGTTGTATTGATGAAAAATTATTTTCAGGGATGTGGATTTCCAGCTTTCTATGATATTCTGTACTAAATATTATGTCATTATTGTATCTTCCCATATAGACTTACTCCACATCTTTGAGACCTACATTTTTCTTTATAGGATCAACTGGCTTGTTCCAGGCCCTTCCCACAAAGTCATAGTTGGGTTACAGGGGTGTCAATATTCACAAAGATAATACCAAGCTTATTATGTACCTTATACAAGTTGTGGACGGCACAAGGGCACCCGACTAAAGAAGCAAGCAGGGCCTGTAAGCAGTGTGCCTTTGTGCATGTGCATCCATTTGAAGGCAGGCATGCCTTTTTTAATTCACTCGAAGGTGTAGTATGAGCTTAGTGTATTCTGTGAGGTGGTATTCTCCCATTTGTTCCATGATCTGAAAAGGTCTGAACTGAACCAACACTATGACCATCCATTCCTCCGTGCTGAATATACATCACAAAACTAATTACAAGAAACTCTTTCTCTAGAGCTAAAAGAGGAATGATATAGATCAGTTCCACTTAAGGGTCCAAATGTTCCAGGCAACTCAGATTAAGCTTTTGCATTACCGTGGGTTATTATAATAACGGTACATTATTACGGAAGAACACATTTTTTAAATACAATTTATTGGTCAAAATTTCCTCTGGGCTTACATTGAAATCCTGCTGAATGATCTCAAAGGAATAAAACAGATTACATACTTAGCATGCATAGTACAGTCAAAAGCAGATTCAAACACTCTGTAGGTGTCATGCCTGGCAGAGAAAGGAAAATCTCAAGAAGCATTGTTGATATTCTTTCTCCCTCATGAAATATTTGATAGATATTTTTTGTAGATACTCTGCAACCTATTTGTAGTTTGGATTGCAAATGTGATGTGAAGGCTGGCCTAGAATTTCATGGAAAATGTAAATTGTCCCAGCTCCTTTCCAAATCAAATCAGACTGAAAATGGCTCCCCTAGCTCTCCCTTCAACCATAAGATGTTCCCATTAGTGCCAATTAAGGCTGAGACCCTGGCAGTATGTATGCATGATTCATTAACAAGAAGCCTCATTTACAGCAGAGAAAGCAATGTCATGAGCAGCTGCAATCATTTCTCACCCCCTCTACAAGGACCGATGCTGACCTCTCACCACAGATAAGCTTCCCTCCCTCTGGCCTGTGGCAGTGTGTGCTCAGGGGACAGTGGGCAATGGCAACCATGACAATGAAATCCTGCCTGATAGTTCAGGTTCCATGCTAACTTCGGACCAAATGTGCCCACAACTCCACCCCTCCCTTCTCAAATGAAATTCCCAATTCAATTAAGAATGGTACAGAGAAGCCGAGACCTCTATTACTCTGCAGTACATTGCTTCTCTATAAGGTACCCACTTCATTGACACCCTCTAAATCTGTAGAATACCCTGTTTGTCTCATTACTAACATGAGTCCAGTAATCAAACTGGATCAAAGAATTTATAACCCTGCTCTATGTCAGAGATGCTGATGTTTACAATCTATATGCACATACATTTATTTTTGCCTAAGTATTTCATTATTATGACTCCATATACCATAGTTACTATTAAATAATAAACAAGACATATTTTTTTTCCTTTACAGCCACTTCCTTCCTATTCTCCAACTTAAATGGGCATACAAACAAAAAATGACTGGGATGCTGGGTGCCAGCCAGTCTCCCAAATTGCCATAGTCAGAAGAGTAGAGAGAAGGCACTGCCAAATTTGAGAAGTCAAGTAACAGTAACACATTTTAAAATGATAAAGGGGCTCTCTCTGCCTTCGAGGAGAAAACACTCAAGGCCCCAAAATCTCTTTTATCCATGAACTTGGCAGGCATCTTTCTCCCCACTCCCATCTTTCCTGCTCTCAGAATTGAGCATGAGACACTTGTGTTAAGCGCCACTTTTCTTAAAGCAGCATCAAATTTTAAACAAAAATCTCTAGGTTTTAACTTTATAATTTTCACTTATTTCAAGTGGGAACTGGATTGAAATATAATTTTGTACTTTCTACAAACAACAGTGTAAGTAACATTGACAGGGAAGTGTGCATGCTATTTAAGAGAATCATTTTTTAAAAAAATACATATTTTATTGATTTCAGAGAGAAAGGGGGAGAGAGAGATAGAAACATCAATGATGAGAGAAAATCATTGATTGGCTGCCTCTTGCATGCCTCCTACTGGGGATCAAGCCCGCAACCCGGGGCATGTGCCCTTGACCAGAATCAAATCCAGGACCCTTTGGTCTGCAGGCCGACGCTCTATCCACTGAGCAAAACCAGCTAGGGCTCCATTGTTTTTTAAGCACCATTAAACCTTTTAGAAATAGTATATTTGATCAATATCCCAGCTGAGCTATTAACAAGCATGAAACCTTAGACAAGTCCCTAAACATTTACAGGCCTCAGTCTGCTCATCTGTAAAATGAGAGCATCACATTAGATTTTCTCTGTGGATCTTTATAGCTCTAAGGGGCTATGATTCTATATGTTAATTGAAAATGACTCTTATCTGGGTGTTAAAAATGAGTAGCCCCAAACACTCATGGAATGAAGACTATTTCCAGCTTTTTTTTTTGATTCTGGATGAAGATGGAAATAGCAATTATTACCTGGGGCCTTGGGGGCTACTTGCTTGTAGTCAGGCTTTCTAAATAAGTTGAGATGAATTAACTGGCTATCTTCTGGGTCTAAATCTGCCTCTAAATTGATTGGGGATTTTATATTTTCCCTGTGAGATTCAGCAGTGGCTATGTACTCAAAAGAAGCTATAGTTACACAAGGAGACATAGCTCTGTTCCCTGGAGGGCTCTAACTAGAACAAGCCTCAGCCCTGCTCAAGCCTCTGGTAATTTTCTAGTAGATGGAGAGACCAAAAATTACTCAGGCAAGTTATACATCTCTGATATATTTAAATAAACTGGAAAAGGATTTTATGCATCTCATAGAGTCAATAGGATGCCCAGTACACTGTATTGACTATACTAAGATTTATTATTAACCATCTGCACACAACACTGCGAAGGTTGCTCATGCGGCTATATATTCTTTCTATGTTAGTGACTTGTCTTTATTTTAGATACTATGTATGAAGGATTCAATGACTATAATGCTGTTGTTGTTTTCAAAAGACTATGTAGTAAGATCAAGCAAAGCTTAATAATACCAATTTGTTCTTTTTTTGCTTTATTTTTAATTTTGGTTATACTCATATAACATTAAATTTACCATCTTAATTGTTTTTAAATGTACATTTCAGTTGTGTTGTGTATATTTATATTGTGTGCAACAGCCCTATACATTTTTTATCTTGCAAAATTCAAACTCTATGCCCATTAAAGACTAGTTTTCCCTCCATTTAACATTTTGTTTCTATAAATTTTAATATTTTAGATACTTCATAAACAAATACTTTTGAAACATATTGACATATTACTTTTTACTTCTGCTTTTATTTATGTCTACTAAGTCACATAGGAAATCTGGATCATGTAGTAATAAGTTATAATTATTTTTAAAAAGAATATATGTATATATTCTTTTTAAAAATAATTTATTTTTTTAGAGAAGTTTTAGATTCACAGCAAAATTGAGAGGAGGGTACAGAGACTTCCTATATACTCCCTACATTGACACATGCACAAACCTCTTCCACTTTCAATATCTACCAGCAGAGTAGTGCATTTGTCACAATAGATGAACCTACATTGACATATGATTATCATTCAAAGTCCATAGTTCACATTAAGGTTCATGCTCAGTGTTTTATGTACAAACATACATTTTATAGGTTATATCTATGTATGGGCCAGGGGGTTCTTGAAATATTAGGGGTACCACTCTGTAAAGTATAAGATTGTCTAATCACTATGTTATGTACCTGAAATTAATCCTATCTAATAAAAGATTAATTTTCAAATTAACTGTACCTCCACTATACCCATGCCCACCAACCAACCAGGAGTGAGTATGCAAAGTAACCCAACCAAGATGGCTGTGGCCACAGAGAGAGCAGGAGGCATGGGTTTCCTTGGCAATGGAGGAAGCCAAGCTTTCTGCCTGCCCTCGCCTGCCTTGGCCTCCACTTAAGGCTACAAAGTTTCAATTATAGAAGATAAATAAATCCCAACAAAAATGGCTACGGCCACGGAGCGAGTAGGAGGCTTGGCTCCACTCAAGGCTATAAAGTTTTAATTATAGAAGATAAATAAATCCCATATACCAGGGCCTCCACTTGGTTCATCACGGGGTGTGGCCAGCCTGCAAACCACCACAGGCCCCTCTCCCAGGCCGATCCATGCCCCAAGGAAACCCCCACCCTGATCCGGGACACCCTTCAGGGCAAACCAGCTGGCCCCCACCCATGCACCAGGCCTCTATCCTATCTAATAAAAGAATAATATGCAAATTGACCATCACTCTGACACACAAGATGGCTGTTCCCATGTGGACACAAGATGGCCACCACAAGATGGCCAGCAGGGGAGGGCAGTTGGGAGGGACCAGGTCTGCAAGGGAGGGCAGTTGGGGGCAATCAAGTCTGTAAGGGAGGGCAGTTACAGGTGACCAGGGTGGCAGAGGAGGGAAGTTGGGGGCGACCAGGCCTGCAGGGAAGGGCAGGTGGGGGGGGGGAGACCAAGGCCTGCAGGGAAGGGCAGTTGGGGAGGGGGACCAGGCCTGTGGGGGAGGGCAGTTAGGAGTGACCAGGCCTGCAGAGGAGGGTAGTTAGGGGCAAACAGGCTGGCAGGGAAGCATTTAGGCATCAATCAAGCTGGCAGGGGAGTGGTTAGGGAGTGATGAGGCTGGCAGGCAGAAGTGGTTAGGGGCAATCAGGAAGGCAGGCAGGCGAGCAGTTGGGAGCCAGCAATCCTGGATTGTGAGGGGGATGTCTGACTGCCCTTGAGGAGTCCCAGATTGGAGAGGGTGCAGGCTGGGCTGAGAGACACACACACTCCCATGCATGATTTCGTGCACCCGGCCTCTAGTACAGAATAATATTGAATGTGAACTATAATGGAAAATTGTATGTTATATGTTTTTAATCATAATAATAATTACAAAAAAGAAATGAGCTATCTAGCCATGAATAAAACATGGTAGAAACTCAAAAGCATTTTACTCAGTGAAAGAAACCAATCTGAAAGGCTACATTTTGTATGATTCCAACTATATGATATTGTGGAAAAAGCAAAACTATGAGATTATAGAAAGATCAGTGGTTGCCAAGGATTGAGGGGATAGAGGGATGGATAGGTAGATCACAGAGGATTTTTTAGGGTAGTGAAACTATTCTGGCCTAGTATGATACCATAGTGATGAGTATGTGCCACTATACAACTGTCCAATTTGTTTGTGTTTTTTTTTTTTTTTTCAGAGCAAAGCAAAAGCCCATGGACTGACTTATGGACAGAAGTTCCACAGGGTGAAATGTGTCCCTACAAATGTCTACTGCAAAGGATGCTAGAACTTTGGATTTGTTCCCTCCATGGCTATATCAGTGGAACAAGTGTTATAATGTCATTTCTTGTGAAACTATTCAGATAACCTCTTACACAGATTTAGAGCTTCTATTAAAAATGTGTATTCTGTCCGGAAGCCTTTTTCCTTTCTTACTTTAACATGAAACAATTGAAAGTTCTATGAGTGTAATGGGAAAGAATTAGTATTATCCCTTATCAGCATCTTTAGGGTGCCTGATTAACACAAGAACCACTTCCTCCTGCCTAATGATAGTATAGGCTTCAGAAGCCTTCCCCAAACAATTGTGTAATTCAAGTTCTTTGTATCCAGTGTGTTTTTGACAGACTGGCTAATAGAGCCTGCTGAAGAAAAGTATTCCTCTCAATTTCAATCACAAAGCAACCTCTAAGGAAGTTCTCAAGGCTGCTAAGTAGGCTAGACTTAAAATATCAGACTCACCTGTGACACTCTTGCCTTAATAGTGATGTTGAATACAGCAGAGGAGTTTAAACAGGATAATCTGCAGTATGAATGACAGCAAAAGGTCAGTACAGAGGAAGAAAAGCAGGTGCAGGGAAAATTCTTTTAAAAATTTAAAAAGCTTAAATTCTTCTTTTACGTGATAATACAAGAAATTACAGAAGCTATCATGTGTTGAACAGTACCGATACTGCAAAATCTTCTGAGTTATTTACATATATACACCTTAAAGGGCAATTAATAAATAGTTTGGTCTTGTATTTATTTCCTTAAAATTGTTTTGTTTGCATTTTCCTACATCATTATTTTTTAAATTTGATTTTTAAAAGCTATTAACATTACATTGTTTGGGTAAGCAATGACATTGTTCATTCATTCCAATATCAAAGTAGTCTTGGAAATTACCCATTTGGCAAGGAAAAGCAAAAAAGACTCATATATTAGGAGAGAGGTAAGTGATGCATATAAATTTTATTGTGCAGTTTCTCAATGGTTTCAATTGGATAAGAGCCTTTTTCTTAGAAAGAGTTTTAGATATATTTGTTATTGTACCAACATGACTATTGAATGAGTTGGCACCTCTGATGTACTATATTGTGTGTCCCCCCTACCCCAATTCATATATTGAAGTCCTAATGTTCATTATCTCAGAATATGACTATATTTGGAAAATATAGGGTTTTCAGAGATATTATTAAGTTAAAGTGAGGCCTGAGGGTGGGCTCTAATTCAAACTGACATATCCTTACAGGATGAGAAAATTTGAACAGAAAGACAGACACCAGAGGGCCAACCAAAGGAAGAGGCCCTTAGTGAGTGGCCACTTGCAAGCCAAAGAGAGTGGCATCAAAAGAAACCAACCTTCCTGGCACCTTGAACTTGGACTTCCAGCCTCTAGTACTGTGAGAAAATAGGACTCAGCTGTTTAAGCAACCCAGCCAGTGGTATTCTGATACAGCAACATGAGCAGACTAATACAGCTCCATAGAACAAAAATACAGGTGTCAGCTATCTTTAATTTAGACATTTTCCTTCTAATTAGCTCAAAGAAATTTGTATTGAGGAAAATATAGCTCTTAATAAGCTCTTAAGACATGTGTCTTAAAAGTGGTCAAATTCAACAACCCAGATCCTATTTCCATAAGTAATTTAACTCTGATTATTTAGGAAAAGGACTAAAAGCTTATAGAGAATGTCTAGCAGAAGAAGAGTGATTTTTATAGACCCCTCCAAGCAGCATTCAGTCTTCTTCAGTCCAAGGAGCTACTGGACATTGTAGCATCCCATGTTCATGGACATGGTAGGCTCATTCACAGTGTGACTCAGAACTGTCACACCACAGAGAATAACCTTGTAATAATAGCCCTGTCTTTTTATGGCAGAGTTGGGTCTTGAAGCAAGTTCTCCTGACGCCTAGTCTTTAATTTTCAGTCCTTAGGCATAAACAATTTTAGAACATTTTGGCATTTGAGGATTTATTAAATACTAATTATATGACCAGTAAGTACTGTGCTTGGGGAAATAGAAGGATCTGAAATATTATTGACACTTGGTGGAACTTATCCTTTTTTTGAAGGGAACCTAAGTCCCAAATAACTGAGATTTGTGATCTTATCACATTGTTATGCTGGGTGCTTCTATCCTACTGGAAAGTAAGGCCTATTTTTAAATAGTATTTTTTATTTATTTATTTGAATTTATTGGGTGACATTGGTTCACAAAACCATACATATTTTGAGCATACAACTTAATAAGACATCATCTGGAGACAGCATTGTGTACCCCTTGCCCCAAGCAAAGTGTCTTTTGGTCCCCATTCCCCTCCCCCCCCCCCCCCCTTTGCCCACCTCCATCCACTTTTCCCTCTGGAAATCACCGCACAGTTGTGTGTCTACGTATTACGTGTATATGTTTTTTGGTAATCTCTTCACCTTCTTTCATCCAGTTCCCCCACACCCCTCCCCTCTGACAGCAATAAATAGTATCTTTTTAAAAATATATTTTATTGATTTTTTACAGAGAGGAAGGGAGAGGGATAGAGAGTTAGAAACATTGATGAGAGAGCAACATTGATCAGCTGCCTCCTGCACAACCCCTACTGGGGATGTGCCCACAACCATGGTACATGCCCTTGACCAGAACTGAACCTGGGATCCTTCAGTCTGCAGGGTGATGCTCTATCTACTGAGCCAAACCGGTCAGGGCAATATAAATAGTATATTTTATATATTTGTCACAGCCCTTTATGATAGTGCCTTGATTAAAAACTTTACAAAATATAAAAGCATATGCTATCATTTTTAAACCCAGGAGAGATATAGTCAATCACACATTCACACACACACGCTTATATAAACATTAATTCAGACACTGCCACTGGTTTACCCATTGAGGAGTTTAATCCCTTTTAACATTGAAAAATATTTTCTTATATAGCTGATCTCAATCTCTAATGCAACAGTTTATCTATTTCTTCCCTTTAGGTCCACAGTACAAAGAGGGAACAGTTGGTCCCAATTCTTTTTATGTCAGTTTTTCACACACTGAGGGACTTAGTGGTGAAATGGGTCATGACTGTCAATAACAATAGCAGATTTGAATTTTATATAACCTTGACTCTTTTCACTCCCCACACCTGGGAAATAGAGGGTGGGATAACTGATGTTTGGAAGGATTTTTATACATTGCCTATAATCCTTTTTTTTCAACAAAAATTTGTCCTTATCAGATTTGTCCTAATTCTTTTGTAAAATCTCTAGGGGAGAAAACACTAGAATAATCGATAAAATTGCTCCTGTTTGTGATTGAAGAAAATTCATGAAAAAAAAGATGACCTAGTCCCTTGGACTTTTCCTGTGCTATTCATGTTAAACACTTGCTAAACATTTTTAACAAAAATAGCTGCATAAAACACATTAATATTTTGTATATTATAATTGAATTCAGAATATAATTTAGTTCAGAAATCACTAAATTCTTAAATTCTCAAATTGTTAGCCTTTACATTAACAGTAAAAGGTCTGCTGGTGTTGGAGAATTACTGTTGGTGTGGGGTAAGCCCTGACGCCATGGTAAAACTGGGTCTGGGAACCCAACTTAGCACTCTTTTCAAGTGCATGTTGAATGTTTACCAAGACATGTTGACTATAAACAATTATCATTAAATTTCGAAGATTGGTATCATAGAACAACTATTCTTTGATCATAATAATACTGAATTAGGAATCACTAAATATTTGAAAATTAAAAAGTACACTTTAGTTCTGGAGAGAGCTGGGCTTCCGGCAGTGGAGGCAGTACAGAGAAGGCATTTATGACCTTCTACAGTGAGATGAAACAAATAGAGAAAAGAGATTTGGTTCTAACATTCAAAAATCAGATTGAAAGATTGACCCATCTTGGTTCCTCCTACTTCAATTTGAACCCATTTGAGTTTCTTCAGATAGATACTGCAGTGACAGATGAAGAAATAAAAAAGAGATTTTGGCAGGAGGCCTTTGCTACAGAGGAGAGAGAGAACTACATAACTAGACATCTGGAGAAGAGAGATGGGGAGACAAAGAAACAGCCCATATATGAAAGAAAAGCAGGCATCACCAGAAAAGGAAGTAAACGAAATGGAGGCAAGAAACTTGTCAGAAAAAGAATTCTGAGATATGGTCATAAGGTGGATGAAAAGAATGGAAGACAAATTCCACAATATGTGTAAGAACCAAGAGAAAATGAAGAAGAACCAAGAAGAAATGAAAAATGACATCGCTGCTGTGAAGAACTCAATAGAAAACATCAAGAGTAGACGAGAAGAAGCAGAGAACTGCATCAGTGAGCTAGAAGACAAGGTAGGAAAAAATACCCAAGTAGAGCAGCTTCTAGAAAAAAAAAAATTAAAAAGCAGGAGGAGAGCCTAAGGGAACTTTGGGACAACACTAAACAAAACAACATTCGCATAATAGGGGTTCCAGAAGGAGAGGAAACTGAGCAAGGAATAGAAAACTTGTTTGAAGAAATAATGACAGAAAACTTCCCTGATATAGGGAAGAAAAAACCCCATACAAATCCAAGAAGCCCACAGAGTCAAAAGCAAAATGAACCCCAAAAGACCAACACCAAGGCACATTATAATTAAATTGGCAAACACCAATGACAAAGTAAGAATCTTAAAAGTGTCCAGAGAGAGACAGAAAGTTATCTATAAAGGATCCCCCATCAGACAAGTGACTGATTTCTAAACAGAAACACATCAGGCCAGAAGGGAATGGAATGAAAGATATAAAGTCATGCAAAGGAAGAGTCTGAATCCAAGAATACTGTATCCAGCAAGGCTATCAATCAAAATTGAAGGTGAAATCAGGAGCTCCACAGACAAAAAAGGACTAAGGGAGTTTATTACCACAAAACCAGCAATGCAAGAAATGCTAAATGGTCTGCTGTAAAAAAAAAAATAGAAGAAAAGAAATAGGAAGCGAAGAAGGAACACAAGGATAAAGAATAAAAATGGCAACAAACAAGTATCTATCAATAATAGCTTTAAATTTAAATGGATTAAATACCCCAATCAAAAGACATAGGCTAACGGAGTGGATAAGAAAACATGACCCATATATCTGCTGTCTACAAGAAACCCACCTCAGAACAAAAGATGCACACAGACTGAGGGTGAAGAGATGGAAAAAGGTTTTTCAGGTGAATGGAAATTTAAAAAAAGCTGGAGTAGCAATACTTATATCTGACAAAGTAGATCTCAAAGTGAAGGACATAAAAAGAGATAAGGAAGGTCACTTCATAATACTAAATGGAGCAATCCAGCAAGAAGAAATAACTCTGGTAAACATATACACACACAATACAGGAGCACCCAAATACATAAAAAAAATTCTGAAGGATATCAAGGGGGAGATTGACAGCAATACAATCACAGTAGGAGACTTTAATACCCCACTATCACCTTGGACAAATCCTCTAAACAAAAAATCAACAAAGAAACATCAATCTTAAAAGACTCACTAGACCAGATGGAATTAATTGACATCTTCAGAATATTTCACCCCAAAGTCACAGAATATACATTCTTCTCAGGTGCACATGGGTTATTTTCAAAGATAAACCATATATTGGGTCACAGGCAAAATCTCTTCAAATTTAAGAAGATAGAAATCATATCAAGCATCTTCTCAGATTACAGTGGCATAAAATTGATAATCAACTACAATAAAAAAAAATAAAAAAAAACAAACACATGAAGACTAAATAGCATGCTATTAAACAATGACTGGCTTACCAGAGAGATCAAAGAAGAAATAAGAAACATCATGGCAACAAACGACAATGAAAACACAACAGTCCAAAATCTATGAGACACAGCAAAAGCAATCTTGTGAAGGAAGTTCATAGCTCTACAAGCCTACTGCAAAAAAACAAGAAACAATGGTAAAAAATTACCTAACCCTACACATCAAAGAGTTAGAAAGAGAGCAACAAGAAAAGCCCAATGTAAGCAGAAGGAAGGAAATAACAAAGGTCAGAGCAGAGATAAGTAACATAGAGACCAAAGAAACAATACAAAAGATCAACAAAACCAAGAGCTGGTTCTTTGAAAGGATAAACAAGATTGATAAACCTCTAGCCAGGCTCACCAAGAAGCAAAGAGAGAGGACCCAAATAAACAAAATCAGAAATGAAAGTGGTGAAATAACAACAGATCCCCCTGAAATACAAATGATTGTTAAAAAATACTATGAACAACTCTATTCCAACAAACTGGACAATCTGGAGGAAATGGACATATTCCTAGAAAAATATAACCTTCCAAAACTCAATCAGGAAGAATCTAAACATCTCAATAAACCAATAACTATGGAAGATATTGAAGCAGTCATCAGAAAGCTTCCAGCATACAAAAGCCCAGGGCCAGACGGCTGCAGAGGGGAGTATTCAAGCAAGAACTAAAATCTATCCTCCTAAGACTATTCCACAAAATTCAAGAGGTAGGAACACTTCCAAGCTCATTCTATGAAGGCGGCATCACCCTAATACCAAAACCAGATAAAGACAACACAATGAAAGAGAATTACAGGCCAATATCTCTCATGAACATAGATGCCAACATCCTCAACAAAATTCTAGCAAATTGGATCCAGCAGTACATCAGAAAGACCATACACCATGACTAAGTAGGATTTATCCCAGGGATGCAAAAATGGTACAACATCCACAAATCAATAAACGTGGTACATCACATAAAAAATTGAGAGATAAAAATCACATAGTCATATAAATTGATGCAGAAAAGGCATTTGACAAAATCCAAAACCCTATCTTGATAAAAACTCTCAGCAAGGTGGGAATAGAAGGATAATACCTCAACATAATAAGAGCCATATATGACAAACCAACAGCCAACATCATACTCAATGGGCAAAAACTAAACTCATTTCCCCTAAGAACAGGAACAAGACAGGGATGCCCACTCTTACCACTCCTGTTCTACATAGTACTGGAAGTAATAGCCATTGCAATTAGACAAGAAGAAGAAATAAAAGGTATTCAAATTGGAAAAGAAGAAGTAAAGCTGTCCTTATTTGCAGATGACATAATATTGAAGACAAAAAATCTGAAAGACTCCATCAAAAAACTATTAGACTTAATAAATGAATTTGGCAATGTAGCAGGATACAAAATTAATGCCAATAAATCTATGACATTTCTATACACCAATAGTGAACTTACAGAAAGAGAGATCAAAAAAGCAATCTTGTTTATCATCACACCAAAAAAATTAAGATATTTAGGAATAAACTTAACTAAGGAGGTAAAAGACCTGTATGTGGAAAACTACAGGACACTGAAAAAAGATAGAGGAAGATGTAAACAGATGGAAGAACATACCATGTTCATGGATTGGTAGAATCAACATCATTAAAATGTCCATACTACCCAAAGCAATCTATAGATTCAATGCACTCCCCATTAAAATACCAATGGCATATTTCACAGACCTAGGTCGAACTCTCCAAAAATTCATCTGGAATAAAAAAAAAAAAAGACCCTGAATAGCCACAGCAATCCTGAGAAAGAGAAATAAAGTAGGTTGGATTTCAATACCAGATTTCAAGCTGTATTACAAAGCCATGTTCTCAAAACAGCCTGGTACTGGCACAAGAACAGACATATAGACCAATGGAATAGAATAGAGATCCCAGCTATCGACCCAAACCACTATGCTCAATTAATATTTGACAAAGGTGGCATGAACATACAATGGAGTCAAGACAGTCTCTTCAATAAATGGTGTTGGGAAAATAGGACAGATACATGCAAAAAAATGAAACTAGATCACCAACTTACACCATACACAAAAATAAACTCAAAATGGATGAAGGACTTAATTAAACATAAGACGGGAAACCGTAAAAACACTAGAGGAATCCACAGGCAGACAAATCTCAGACATGCCGAAGCAATGTCTTCACCGATACTGCTCCTAGAGCAATGGAAACTAAAGAGAATATAAACAAATGGGACTACATCAAAATAAAAAGCTTTTGCACAGCAAAAGATACCATCAACAAAACAACAAGAAAGCCCACTATATGGGAGAACATATTTGCAAATGTTATCACTGATAAAGGTTTAATCTCCAACATCTACAGCGAACTTATACAACTTAATAAAAGAAAGATAAATGATCCAATATAAAATGGGCAACGGACCTAAATAGAATCTTTTTGAAAGAAGACAGAAGGAAGGCCAAGAGGCATATGAAAACATGCTCAAAGTCACTAATTATCAGAGAGATGCAAATCAAAACAACAATGAGGTACCATCTCACACCTGTCAGATGGCAATTATCAACAAATCAACAAACGACAAGTGCTGGGAAAGATGGGGAGAAAAAGGAACCCTCATGCACTGCTGGGGGGAATGCAGACAGGTACAGCCACTGCGGAGAATAGTATGGAGTTTTCTCAGAAACCTGAAAATCGATCTCCCATTTGACCCAGTGATCCCACTTCTAAGAACATATCCCAAGAAACTAGAAACACCAATCAGAAAGGATATATGCACCCCTATGTTCATAGCAGCACAATTCACCATAGCTAAGATCTGGAAACAGCCTAAGTGCCCATCAGCAGATGAGTGGATTAAAAAACTGTGGTACATCTACACAATGGAATACTACACTGCTATAAAAAAGAAGGAATTTTTACCATTTGCAGCAGCATGGATGGACCCGGAGAGCATTATGTTAAGTGAAACAAACCAGGCAATGAAAGAAAAATACCACATGTTCTCACTCATTTATGGAAAATAAAGAACATTATAATCTGATGAACAAAAAGATAGAGACAGAGGCAGTAAAGCACCGAACAGACTGTCAATTTACAGCGGGAAGGCTGGGAAATGTTGGCGGCGGGGGGGGGGGGAGGGGGGGGCGGTGGGGGAAGAGATCAACCAAAGGACTTGTATGCATGCATATAAGCACAACCAGTGGACACAAGACACTGGGGAGGAGGTGGGATGAGGGCATGTGACAGGGGGTAGGGGAGGCTGGGGGAAGGTCAATGGGGAAAAAAAAAAGGAGGAGATATATGTAGTACCGTATGTTATACTTTAAACAACAAAAAGTACACTTTATCCAATGAATTAAGGAAGCACTTGTAGGAAAAATATTCTGAACTATAAATTATAATAAGCAACATATTAATATGTGTTTGATGCACCTAAAATAGTATTTAGACTTATTTTTGTTGAATTTTGCTTTAAATACTTATATTGAAAAGACTTATTATGATTTTAGTGAAAATAATACCAATATTAAACAAATGATTTCAAATAATAGAGAGGAGAAAATATTTGCAAACTCATTTGATGAATCCAACACAATCCTGACAGGAAAACCTTACAAAGACATTACAAACAAATTACAGAGCAATAGCCCTCATAAACCCAGTGCAAAAAACTTTAACAAAACATTAACTAATCAAATTCAATAACCTCTAAAAATGATAATGCATTGAAGCTGTGTTATTCAGAGTTCTCCAGGGAAACGGAACCAATTGGATATATTCAAAGGAATTGGCTGAGGTGGTAAATTCCAATATCTGCAGGGTGAATAGTCAAGCTGGAAACTCAGGAGAGCTAATGGTTTAGTTAGTTACAGGCCAAGTCAAAAGCCTAAGAATCAGGATAATGGAAGGTGTAGTTCTTTTGGAAGGGCAGCAGGATAAGACCCAGGGAGAGCTGATGTTTCAGTTAAAATCTAAAGAAGGAAAAAAGCTACTCTCCTACTGTGAAGGCAATTAGGCAGGAAGAATTCTCTCTTAGTGGAGGTTCAGATTTTTTTGTTTTATTCAAATCCACAACTGAGTGGTTGGGGCCCACTCCAATTAGGGAGGACAATGCTCTTTACTCATTCTACAGATCTCAATATTAAGTTTATGCAAAAACACCCTCACAGAATCACTCAGAAAAATGTTTGATCAAATATCTAGGCACTCCATGTCCCAGTCAAGTTGGCACATAAAATTAACCATCACAATTCCACCTCGTGTCAATTCGGCACCCTTTGCATTCCCTGAAGCCACATTTGATCTCCAAATAACAGTAACAAGGTTACCCTTCCTCACTTTAGGGCAGTGCCTGCAAATGTGCAGAATTATCTATAACCTAGGCCTGTGTTCGGCAAACTGCGGCTCGCGAGCCACATGTGGCTCTTTGGCCCCTTGAGTGTGGCTCTTCCACAAAATACCACGGCCTGGGTGAGTCTATTTTGAAGAAGTGGTGTTAGAAGAAGTTTAAGTTTAAAAAATTTGGCTCTCAGAAGAAATTTCAATCGTTGTACTGTTGATATTTGGCTCTGTTGACTAATGAGTTTGCCGACCACTGACCTAGGCTCAAGTTTGTCAGTTGATCATGGGAAAGTCTCCATGAGCCATAGATGCAGACTGAGGAAGAGAAAATGATGTTGGAGTGGAGGCCATGGGTATTTTGGCCACCTTTTCATGTAACTTATTTGTTCTTTCAGAGCCTGCTGGATCTCCATGATATTAATATCACTTCCATTTGATGATGGAATACTTGTTGTGCACCAATTTTATGACTTGGTGGGTCAAATTAGGTCCAGTTTATGGTGGGCAGTGTAGGTTGCATTATAATTTGGTGATCCAGGTTTAAGAGTTTAATATCTACTAAGCCCCCGTAGCGGGCCAAGAGCTGTTTCTCAAAAAGAGAATAGTTACCCACAGAGGATGGCAGGACTTTGCTCCAAAATCTTAAGAGCCTAAATTGTGATTCAACTGACAAAGGCTCCAAAGAACACCTCTATTGCCATAGACATGTTAAATCCCATTGGATCTGCCAGGTCACATGTTTCAATTGGCAGATCAGCTTGTATGGCAGGCTGGACCTATTGCAAAACTTTCTCTTGATCTGGGCTCCACTCAGAACTAACACTAACTCATTAAATTGGCTGGAGTAACATTCACTTAAGAAATATGTTGCTTCCAAAATCCAAAAGGGCCCACGAGGCATTGCAATTTTTTCTTTTTTGTGGGGGGGATTGTGGGAGGGGCCATATGCAAAAAGTAATCCTTCATCTTAGAAGGGATATTTTGAGATGCCCCAACCCCAAAATTTCATGGAGGTATAATGCCCTTGAATTCCTGTTGGGTATATGTTCTATCCTCTGACATGCAAATATCTTACCACTAAGTCTAAGTTCATGGCCATGTTCTGCTCACTAAATCAAATCAACACAATGATATCAATGCAGTGGACCAGTGTGATACCTTGTGGAGGTGAAAAGCAGTCAAGATCCTATGAACTAAATTGTGACACAGAACTGGCGACTTGATATACCCTAGAGGTAGGACAGTGAATGTGTATTGCTGGACTTGCCATCTGAAAGCAAACTGCTTCTGGTGGTTCTTATTTATAGGTATGAGGGGAAAAACATTTGTCAGATCATTAGCTGCATATCAGGTACCAGGTGATGTGTAAATTTGTTCAAAAACAGAAAATCACATCTGGCACAACAGCTGTTATTGGAGTCCCCATCTGATTAAGGTTATGATAACTTACAGTTACTCTCCAAGAGGCATCTGTCCTCTGCACAGGCCAAGTAGGTGAGTTGAATGAGGATGTGGTGGGAATCACCACCCCTGTAAAATGGGAATACTGATCTCTGCAATCCTTCTAGAAGAGAGTATTGCTTTTGGTTTGCTATTTTCCTAGGCAGAGGCAGTTCTGGTGGCTTCCACTTGGACTTTCTCACCTAATAGCACTCACCCAGTGGTTAGGGAACCAATGTGGAGATTTCCCCCAATTTATCAGTTCCAATTACGCATTTTGGAACTGGGAAAATAATTGCAGGATGGGTTCAAGTACCCATTGGGCACATTGTGAAATGGATCTGAGCTAGAACTCCATCGACCATCTGACCTCCATAAGCCCTCACTCTAACTGGTAAATCACAGTGATGTTTTGATTCTCCTGAAATTAATGTCAGTTTAGAACAAGTGTCCAGTAGTCTCTGAAAGGTCTGAATATTTCTTTTTCTCCAATGTACAGTTACTCTGGTAAGAGGCTAAACATCCTTTTGGGGAAGACTGGGAGAAAGACTAATAGTATACATTTTTGGAAATGTATTTGTGTTTTTCCTGAAGGGAAACCTGGTCTCCCCTTCCTTCAATGGATGCTGGGTCTGTAAAGTAACTCAAGTCTGAAAATTGATTAGGGACCATGATTATCTCCTATTTATATTTTAAAGATTTTTTTCAAATTTATTTTTATAGAGAGAGGAAGGGAGAGGGAGAGAGAAACAACCATGCAAGAGCAAAATGTTGATCACCTGCTTCGCACATACCCCTTCCAGGGGATTGATCCTTCAACCCCCATGGGATGACACTCAACCAACTGAGTGACAATGGCCAGGGCCATGGCTATTTCTTTTTATGATTCATATTTTGTTAACTTCACCTATAATTTTTCTATTATAAAGATCAAGTAAGAATTTAGTAGGCTTCTTATCCATTTCACTTCTAGGAACACCATGATCAACTAACCGCTCAATAAGTCTGTATGCATGAGTTAGACTATTCTGAGTGCCACTTTGACTGTGCCATCCATTATGTATGCCTTTGGTGTTTGACTGCCACCAATTGGCCCCTGCCACCCCCCCCTCCCCAGGATCCAATTACTCCCATTGGATTTAGGTATTCCAATTCAATAACTGTCATCAGGTCTAGTCTACATAGAAAAACAATCATAAAGCTAACCCTTCAGGGATGCTGAGACTCCCCTCACAAATTATTTCTCATAGCTGTGGTGAAAGGTTTGTCTTTTGACCCTCCCAGGGCAGATGAGTAGGTCTTAAATGACAAATCCATCTTAACATTCTAATCTCCCTAAGTCTTTGAATTTCTATCTCTACATTAAACTAAGGCAGGTCTGGCATTTCTAACTCGCTCACTGTGGCCACCTTTTGCTTCATGTATCAGCCAAACAAACAAACAAACAAACAAAACTAACTTCTTGAGATGCAACATTAGATACATAATCTCTTCCTAATGAACTCACATCAATAAATTCAGCCTGATCCAACTTTATGCTTCTTTTACCATTATCTCACATCTTTAGTATCTATTTTCACATATGTTCCCTAATTTGCATCTGTTTAGATTAGAAAACTCAAGTAGTTCTTTTGGAGTGTAGTATATGTCCTCGCAGGTCACACATTTACCTCACCTTTGAAGGTTTGCTGGGGCTTGAATCTAGTTGGGTCTAAAAGCAAATCAAAATGACAGTGTGGAACCATCTCACACCTGTCAGAATGGCAATCATCAACAAATCAACAGACGACAAGTGCTGGTAAGGATGTGGAGAAAAAGGAACCCTTGTGCACTGCTGATGGGAATGTAGGCTGGTGCAGCCACTGTGGAGAACAGTATAGAGTTTCCTCAAAAAACTAAAAATGAAACTCCCATTTGACCTAGTGATCCCACTTCTAGGAACATATCCCAAGAAACTAGAAACACCAATCAGAAAGGTCATATGTACCCCTATGTTCAGAGTGGCACAATTCACCATAGCTAAGATTTGGAAACAGCCTAAGTGCCCATCAGCAGATGAGTGGATTAAAAACTGTGGTACATCTACACAATGGAATACTATGCTAAGGTTGAAAAAAGAAAGAATTCTTACCATTTGCAACAGCATGGATGAAACTGGAGAGCATTATGCTAAGTGAAATAAGCCAGTCAGAGAAAGATAAATATCACATGATCTCACTCATTTATGGAATATAATGAATAACATAAACTGATGAACAAAAACAGATCCAGAGACAGAGAAGCATGGATCAGACCATCAAACCTCAGAGGGAAGGTAAGGGAGGGTGAGGGTAATGGGAAGAGATCAACCAAAGGACTTGTATGCATGCATATAAGCTTAACCAAGGACACAGACAACAGGGGGGTGAGGGCATGAGTGGGGGGGGGTACAGTGGGGGGATAAGGATACAATATGTAATACCTTAATCAATAAAGAAATTTAAAAATATAAAAAATAAATAAAAGCAAAGAAGCGTGGCCTGGGTGTATCCTGAGTAGAATTAGCATTGTTTTGCACGGCCACTGTCTCAGGGGAGACCATTAAATGTTTTCTCAGGTAACGTAGAGTTAGTCTCCTTAGAGTTGGAGGAGAAACCACTTCCACTGAGTGTGGAGGTGCTTCTCCCACTGACAAAGAAGACTTATAAGAATTTAAGGATCATTGTCTCAAGCTTCATCAGGGTCTTTGCATACTTCCCAATCCAACTTTCAGGATCCACTTTCTTCCCAATCAATGCCCTCACTTAAACAGTAGACACCCTTGCATTATAATTCATCCAGTTACAGAATGAGATTTGGGCTTGATTTTCATCAGTTTCAGCCTTCAGCTATAGGAGGTAAAGGTCACCTTCAGGGGACACATGGAAGCTTTCAAGTAATTTGTGCAGCACTTGGGAATTAGAATCCCTGAGAGCATTCTTTTATTTCCTCATTTTGTACAAGAACATTGGGAGTAACTAGACAATTTCATTATATTTGTTAGTTTGACCAAAATGTTCAAGGTATCATATATGCAGTTACCCAGATACTTGCTTCATATAAGTGGGTGATTAGAAGTATTCGATGCTGGTATTTTGTATGTTTACTGTCACATCACATCATGGGCTATTACTGCTTTCTTCACTATTAGAAATGGGGTCATTAACACCTTCAAACCTAACCAGATTAGAGAGCCAATACCAGAAACCCCAGAACCAAGTTAGAAAGCTCATGCTTAACAATCTGTTCCTCAAAAACAGTCTCTGTACCAAGATTTCACTAATGACTTCTATGAAACATTTAGTGAAAAATTATACCCATCTTAAATTATTTCAGATAACAGAGGAGAAAATATTTCCAAACTAATCTGATGAGGCCAGCACAATCCTGATAGAAAACCTTACAAAGACATTATAAAACAAGTATAGAGCAATAGCCCTCATAAACATAGTAAAAAAAAATCCTTAATAAAATATTAGCAAAGCAAATGTAGTAATTTCTAAAACTGATAATGCACCATGACCAAATGGCATTTATATGAGTAATTTAATATTGTTTTAACATTTAAAAATCAATCAATGAAATCCATTATAGTGTAAAATAAAGGAGAAAAACCTGTGATGTATTGAATATCATTATTTTGATATAAAAGGGCAGAAGATCTAACCAAATGTAAAACCCATCTATGGTATAGAAAAAGGAAATCTCTTAGCAAGCTTGAAACAAAGGGGAACTTCCTCACCTTGATAAATGGTATCTATGAAAAATCTACAACTTACATCTACCTAATATTCTCCCTAAGATTGGGATTTATACATGGCTATCTGCTTTGACCACTTCTAGTCAACATTTTATTGGAGAACTTGGACGTTACAATTAGTGAAGAAGAAAGAAGTAAAATGCATGTGGATTGGAATGGAATAAGTTAAACCATTTTTCTTCAGAGACAACATGATAGTTTTTGTGGGGAAAAAAACCCTAAAGAGTTAACAATAAAAAGGCTTTTCAAACTAAGTGAAGTTCACAAGACCTGAGGTTATAAGATCAATGTACAAAAATCAATTCTGTTTTCATATACTAGGAGCAAATGATTTAAAAAATTTTAATCACTTTTACATTTGTATAAAAATATTCATAAAGTACATAGTGATATATTTTTAAAAGTCTTGCAAAAGCTCCAGTTCTAAAGTCACTGAACATTGCTGAAACAAACGGAGAGACATATTCATAGTATAAAAACTCCAATGTTTTAAACATGTCCACTTCTCAAAAACTAATCTATAACTTAGTAGACAACAAGATTTATCATCTACACTAATAAAAGAGAAACATGCAAATTGACCGGCCCTCCACTATGCCCACCAGCCAATCAGGAGCAAGTATGCAAATTAACCCAACAAAGATGGTGGCTGCCATGGAGCTGGAGTGAGCTGGAGGCTTGGGTTGCCCCCGGCGACAGAGGAAGTCAAGCTTTCTGCCCGCTCTGGCCGCTCTGGCCGCTGCTCAAGGAGTGGCTGGGGGCCTGGGTTGCTGGGGGTGTGGCCAGCCTGAAAACAGCCTCACCCAGGCTGGCCATGCCCCCATGAGTTGAGGGTCCCTGCTGGGGGGCATAGCCAGCCTGCAAATAGCCATCAGCCCCTCACTCAGGATGGCCAGGCACCCCAGTAGGGACCCCCACCCTGAAGGGGCTGTGGCCAGCCTGAAAATGGCCCTCAGCCTCTTACCCAGGCTGGCCATGCCCCCATGGAGTAAGAGTCCCCACTGGGGGCATGGCCAGCCTGCAAACAGCCCTCAGCCCTTCACCCAGGCTGGCCAGGCACTCTATCAGGAACCCCCACCCTGAAGGGGGTGTGGCCAGCTTGAAAACAGCCCTCAGCCCCTCACCCAGGCAAACCACCAAAGGCCCCTCTCCCAGGCCACCCCACACCCCAAGGGAACCCCCACCCTGATCCGGGACACCCTTCAGGGCAAACCAGCCAGCCCCCACCCATGCAACAGGCCTCTATCTATACTAATAAAAGGGTAATATACTAATTAGACTGGGAGACCTTCCAGGAGACCTTCTGGATGTTCTTCTTGACAAAGGCATGGTGGCGGGGCCGAGGTAGAGGCCATTAGAGTCCAAGAGGGGAGGACAGTTGTGGGTTATCAGGCTGGTGGGGATGGCCATTGGGGGTGATCAGGCTGGCAGGGGGAGGGTGGTCAATTGGGGGTGATCAGGACAGCAGGGGGAGAAGTTTAGAGTGAGCAGGCCAGCAGGGTGGCAGTTGGGGGTGAGCAGGCCAGTGAGGAGGGAAGGTGGGGGCGAGCAGGCCAGAAGGGGGGGCAGATGGGGGCAAGCACACTGGCACGGGGGGCAGTTGGGGGTGATCAGGCTGGCAGTGGCAGGGCATTTGGGTGTGAGCAGACCAGTGGCAGGGGGTAGTTGGGGGCGAGCTGGCTGGCAGGCAGAGTGGTTTGGGGCAATCAGGCAGGCAGGCAGACAGGTGAGCAGTTAGGAGCCAGCAGTCTTGGATTGTGAGAGGGATGTCAGACTGCTGGTTTAGGTCCATTCCCTGTAAACTGGCAGCAGGACATCCTTCGAAGGGTCCCAGATTGGAGAGGGTGCAGGCCGGGCTGAGGGACACCCACCCTCCCCGTGCATGAATTTCGTACACTGGGCCACTAGTAAATTATATTAATCAAGACAGCATTGTGTTGTCATAAAGATAGATAAATAGACCAATGGAATAAAATAGAAGGCAAGTAAACCTATGTTAATAAAGAAAATTGGGTTTCAACAAAAGTGCCAAATCAATTCAATGAGGAAAGAACAGTCTTCTCAACAAATGACACTGGGATAATTGAATATCCATATGGAAACAAAAATATTCAGCCCCCTCTTCTCATGTTATACACAAAAATATTTTGAATAGATCACAGACGTAAATATAAAACTAAATCTATAAATATTTTAGAAGACTATATATAATAATCATTATTTAAAACATTAAGAACATGAATGGGCAAGTCATAGTATAAAATTATTCAAAAATTTATATTTACAAATAATATTTGACAAAGGATATATCTGTATCCAGAATATATTCAGAATTCCCATGATTCAATAATAAAATAAAAGTTAACCCAATAAAAATATGAGCAAAGTGAACAGACACATCACAAATGAAGTTACACAAGTGGTCAATAGGAACATGAAAATGTACTCAGCATAACTAATTATCAGGGAAATGCAAATTAAAACAATTTATTATAAAATCTCTCTATATAAAACCCTAAAATGCAAATAGACCGAAATTCAGAATAACCGAACAACCGGGCGCTATGATGTGTTCTGACCACCAGGGGGCATGCACAGAACATGGCAGGCATCGGCAGCAGGTGGCAGAGCATGGAACACGGCAGGCATTGGCTGCGGTGGGATGGTGGAGCAGGTGAGCAGGGGCACCAGACCAAGGTGGGGCGCTGGTTGATGTCATTGGGGCGAACCTCTGGTGGTTACTGAAAATTCTTTGCTCCCACATGCCACGGTCCTGCCTGGTGCTCATGCCTGCTGCTGGTGCCAACCCCACTTGTACCCACTGCTGGAATCCTGCGCTGGTCCCAATCACTTGGTGCTGTCAGCAAGTGCAAGTGGTGGCTACTGGCCCCAACCGCCCCTGAGGGCTTCTTCACCTCCCACTGCTACTGAGGGGCAATTGGGACAGCAGACACCGCTTGCACCCACTGCTGGCACCATCCCCAATCGGTCCACACCATCAGTGGGTGTGAGCGGGGCCAGTACCATCAGTGTGTGGGAGTGGCGGGAGTGGGACTGCCAGCATACAGGGGACCAGGGCTTCAGTGGGAGGGGCTGGGCTGGGGCACGGAGGATGGGCTGAGACCAGCCCCTGTGCCCACTGCAGCCTCACAGCCCACAGTTACTTTCAAGGTGCATGGATTCGTGCACTGGGCCCCTAGTATCAAATAAGATGGATAAAATATAAAAACTAACAACATTGAAAGTGTATGCACCTGGAGAAACTGGAACTCTCAGACATTGCTGGTAGGATTGTAAAATGGTTTAACCATTTTGAAAGAAGATTTGGCAGTTTCTTTTAAATTGCCTACACTTTGATCCAGCATTCCCATTCCTCCATATTTATCTAAGAAAAATGAAAACACAGTCTACACAAAGACTTGGATTAAAATATTCATAACAGCTTTAATTACAATAGCCAAAACCTGGAAACAGTCCAAATGTACATCTGCAAAAGAATGGATAAACAAGCAATTGTATAGCTATAAAATAGAATACTACTTAACAATAAGAATGAATGAATTGTTGGTTCACTGAACAACACAAATGACTCTCACAAATAACATGCAGAGTGAAAGAAGACAGATACAAACAGTACTTGCTGAATGATTCTGTTTATGTTAAGTTTTAAAACAGGCAAACTTCTAAAGTGAGGAGAAAATCAGAATATTGTTTGCCTGGGTTGGGATGAAGGGAGTATAACTATAATAGGATACAACAAACTTTCTGGGGAGACAAGAATGCCCCATATTATGATAGGGGTGTGGATTGCAGATTACTTAGTTGTATACATTTTTAGAATGTATATGTATATAGTTGTATACATATATAGCTAATAATTCTGTATTTTTGTATATGAAATTTACCTCAATAAAAATAAAATTGGAATACTACTATTATTACTACTGTGAATCAAGTGGTAGATAGAAAATGGATGAAAGTATAGAGAAATAAGATTTGGCAAAATATTTGTAATTGTAGAAGGTAGCTAATAGGTCCATGAGTTTCAGTATATTATTTTGTTTACTTTTTTTTAAGTTTTAAATTTCTTATAATAAAAAGTGAAAAATAATTTGATATGCAATATAAACAATAATATTGTAATGATTGGAAAATCGGGTTATCCAGTAATCATTTAAGACTGAAATCCTTATACTGGTATTTTTTAATCTAAAACAATAAATCTAATTGCTCATCCTTACAAATAAAATATTTTTTTTAAAACTAAACAATCACTTAGAATAAATCAATAAGAAGAAGACAAGCAACCCAATTAAATAGTGGAAAACATTTTTGGACACTTCACTTAAATATACAAATGGCCAATCTATACTAATAATAGAGGAATATGCAAATTGTCCAGGATGCCATCACATAATGACCAATCAGGACAGGGGCAGGGCATGGCGGAGAGCTCTCAGTATGCCTATGCCAGGGGTCCAAAGGGCGCAGAGAGGAAGGGAGAAAAGATAGGCAGTTAGTGGGATCAGGCCAGGAGGGGAGAGTAGATAGGCAGTTAGGGCAATCAGGCAAAGATGAGAGAGCAGTTAGGGGAATCAGGCCAGCAGAGGAGAGCAGTTAGGCAGTTAGAGGGATCAGGCCAGGAGGGGAGAGTATTTAGGGCCATCAGACTGGCAGGGGAGCAGTTAGAGGCATCAGACAGGCAGGCAGGTGAGTGGTTAGGAGCCAGTGGTTTAGGATTGCAAGAGGGATTCTGGATTGGAGAGGGTGCAGGCCAGGCTGAGGCACCCCACTCCTGTGCACGAATTTTGTGCACAAGGCCTCTAGTAAACATATGAAAGGACATTTAACATCATGGTCCATGAGGAAAATGCAAATTAAGACCACAATGAAATGTCACTGCATACCCATTAAAATAGCTAAAATGGAAAAGATCAACAATACTAAGTCCTGACAAGGATGTGGAACAACTGGTGGGAATGCGAAGTTAAATATATACTTTTCAAACTTCCTGGTGATTTCACTCCTAGATATTGAAATAAGGAAAATGAAAACATATGCCCACATAAGGACTTGTGAAGGAATGTATATAGTAATTTCATTTGTAATAATAAAAACTGGGAACAATCCAAATATTTATCAACTGGAGAATGGATAAACAAATTTTGGAATATCTATACAGTGGAATGCATTTCAGCAATAAAAGGAAGAAACTACTGATATGCACTTCAAGGCTGAAACTCAATAGCATTGTGTTAAGAGAGCCAGAAACAAAATATTACACATTCTAAAGTTCCATTCATAAGAAATTCCATAAAAGAATCAGGATAGGAGCAAGGCGTGATGGAGAGCTCTCAGTGATGAAAAGCAGATTAATGGTTCCCAAGGTTCCTTGGGTGGGAGAAAGAAATTGACTGCCAATGGCCATGTGATGAAAAAAAATACTTCACATAGTGATTGTAGTAGCAATACTATAGCTGTATACATTTGACTAAACTCATAAAGTCAAACATTTTAAAAGGACAGATTTTGCAAATTAAGAAAATGTATTGAGAATGTTTTTACATACTCAGAATCTATTATCCATGGAAAGTTTAATTTTCTTCCTAATATGTATTAATTTACTTCCTAATACATACTTGCCATTTTGTTTCTAATAAATAACAAGTATGACCACAGAAATTGTTGTGGTAAAAAACCATTAACCATGAACATATAGAATGGCAACCAGGCTTATACTCTGACAGAGACACTTACAAGCTCAGGAAACACTAAGATTTACTTTGACCCAGTCTTATGGCTTGCCATAATAAAATGTCCATCTACTGAAATTTCTAATGGGCTGTGTGGCTTTTAATACATAGTTATCAAATCAGTTTCAGGAAAGGCCAAGTTATTATATGATACTAGTGGCCCGGTGCATGAAATTTGTGCACATTAAAAGGGGATTAATTAGAGGAAATAATTTAATATTGCTATTTGCCCTTTCTCTATAATAGAAGTGTCAGAGATGAAAGAAAATTAGTAAAATGTATATGAAAACCTTCCTCCTGTCAGAGTCTGGGGCTCACCACAGGATCCAGAGTCAAGTCCCTGCCCACCCACATGCACCTCAAAATCGCTTGAGACCCAGACCAGGACCCCCGCATTGGGCTAGATCCAGATCCGGCCAGTCCCATCCTTGTCAAGCTCTGCTGGGCAGGGGGCATAACCTCAGGTCCCTTGGCTCGGCGCCAGGACGGGGGGCATGGCCTGAGGTCCCGCAGCCCAGACAGGGGTAGGGGCTGTGCCTTGAGGTCCTCCATCAAGCCCTGCCAGGTGGGGGGCGTCACAGCCTCAGGTCCCCCGTTAAACCCCACCAGCAGGGGGGCGCAGCCTCAGGTGCCCCGTCAAGCCCCGCTGGGTGGTAAGCACAGCCTGAGGTCCCCTGTCAAACCCTGCCAGGCAGGGGCATGGCCTGAGGTCTCCTGGCCTGGCACTGGGGCGGGGGGAGCAGCCTGATGTCCCTTATCCCAGCACCAGGACAGGAAGAGCACCTTGAGGTCCCCTGTCAAGCCCTGCCGGGTTGGGGGGCATGGCCTTAGGTCCCCTGTCAAGCCTCAAGTGGCTGGGAAGAGCGTAGCCTCAGGTCCCTGCTGATTGCTTGTTAAGGCTCCTTATGGGAACTTGGCCTCAGTTGTGGGTGCAGCCATCTTTGTGATGGAGTGATGGTCAATTAGCATATTCCCTCTTTATTAGATAGGATTCTACTTGCTGACTATACATTATGGTCACAAAGTGCTTCTGTAAGAAGTTGTTTCATAGTGTGATTTCACAGTATCTGTTTCTTTCTGAGTGAGAGAAGAAGAAAGAGCTCAGTTGTTGATATTTGAGTGGTAAAAATGGGGTACAGAAAATAACTTGTCTAGTCATTTGACTATCAACCTACCCATGAAGCTTTTTTGGACCATTGTTTTACAGCTGAAAAAAATTTAAAAAGCATCTTAGTAGTATCCCTGGAAATTCAGAATGTGAATAATCTTCCTGACATCTTTAAACTCCTAGCTGCCATTTTTGGTACCAGAAGTCACAGAATACACATGACACAATGGGCTTTCTTGGTTTTTTGTATAGCATCCTTTAGGGAAAGTAGGTAATCCCAAGCTTTCTGACAGTTTCATAACAGTGTTTACAGCCAAGTAGGATAGTTTGGCAGTAGCACAGGAAAGATCTAACCAAGAGGATCTTGGTTGTGCTTGCTGCCAAACTCAATGTCAAAAATCACTGTTTTGGGGCTCCTTCTCAGAGCTGTGTCCTAGCAACAGGTATTTCTAGAAACAAGAATGGGTACTGTGTGTGTGTGTGTGTGGGGGGGGGGGTGGTGGTTGTTGAGGGGAAGGAAATAAATATCAGAGAGATAGTGTCTCCATGCTTTCTATATAGTAATCAGGCAGCTATGTCCACTAAATTTATTAATTCTGAATCTTGGCCATATGTCAGAGTTGTGTGGGAAATGTCTCGCTTTCCCTTTGAATCCCAGTATTCTTTCCACTGCACTATTCTGACTCCAACTGAGAGGGTGCTATGTTGAGAATGGATTGGCCAGGAAAGGATAGCCCAGGGCAAGAAGACCTCTAGCTTTTGCAATAAACCAGGATAAACCAAGTAAGTGGAGGTTATTATGTGATTATTGAGATGTGAAAAGTTGAAGATACAAGAAAAAGAGGCAGAATAGATAAATGCCCATCAGCAGATGAATGGATTAAAACACTGTGATACATCTACACAATAGAATACCATGGTGCTGTGAAAAAAGAAGGAATTCCTACCATTTGCAACAGCATGGATGGATCTGGAGAGCATTATGCTAAGCGGAAATAAACCAGTCAGAGAAAGATAAATATCACTGATCTCATTCATTTGTGGAATATAATAAACAACATAAACTGATAAACAAAAATAGGTCCAGAGACAGAAAAGCATCGGACAGACCATCAAAACTCAGAGGGAAGGCAGGTGAGGGTGGGGGAGGGGTAGAGATGAACCAAAGGGCTTGTATGCATGCACATAAGCATAACCAATGGACACAGACACAAGGGGGTTAAGAGCATGTGCTAGGGGGGGAATGGGGGGAAAAAGAGACACATATAATACCTTAATCAATAATTAAAAAAAGAGGCAGAATAGAAAGATCTTGCTAATCAGGTGTGGGAATTAAGCAGATAATTCTTGCTTGAGTAACTGTGTGGAGAACAGCATCATTCATAAATCTAGAAAAACAGAAACAGTTGCTCCTGGGTTGGGGCAATTGGGAAATATAGCCATATAAGGGATTCATGTGAAATTCAGCAGGAATCTTAAACTGTGGTACAAAATTCATGACTCCATTGCTTTTGTTTGTTTGTTTAATATTCTATGTGCCTCTTCCTATGGCCTTACTTCTTTTTACTCACTTTAGTGCCCACTTGCTTTGCTTACTCAAATCCCCTAACAGACTTAACTTCTTTTCCTTCCTTGAAGGCTTCTTGTCCATTCCCCTCTGTGACTTTGCCAATGCCTTTCTTTCTTTAGGGCTGTTCTCCCTCCCTCTACTCTTCTTTCCTTGCCTTACTGCTCTTCACCCATCAGCTTTCCACTTAGTCATCACTTCCCCTGGAGGCCTTCCTTGTACCAATCCCAACCTCCTGAAGCCCACATTAGTTAACTCTCTGATGTAGCTCTGCTTCCTCTGGCCTAGTGCCTATCACCAGTATTGACCTTTAATTGTCTGCCTTCACCTTTATATTGTAAATTCCATTAAGACAGATAAATGTTTGCTTTGTTAATAATTTAGCCCAAATGATCACAAAAATTAAATACATATTAGTAAAATTTAGTATTTTTAAAATTATCTAGCAAACCTAAACAAAGAGTCATACAAAGAGGCCCAAACACTCAATCTTTGTATTTATTTTGACATATCTTCATGTATGTTAATTTATATATTCATTATATTTCATAATAATAAATAATATAAGTAATTATATAGAATTATATTTATAATGATATATTATACATATATATGTATATGAAGAAAGCAGGGGGAGAGGAGAGAGATGTGGTCTAATGAATGGACTAAGAACTAGAAAATAGAGTTCTATGTGAAATTCTGTTCTTTAAAAGCAGAGTATATAATATTTAAATACTTTGGGCTTAAATCTTATCATCTGTACAAATGAGAGGTAGGATGAAGAAAGTTTTATGTTTTTTCAGATATATGATTATTTAAATCTATGAAAATAAACAACAAAGAACAATCTATAGCTTATCAATTGCCAACTGCTTTATAGAAATTTTAAAAAATAGGGTAAGAATTGTGGTAATGTCTAATAATATGGGAATAGAAATGAGTTTCAAATTTCTGTCAAATACCAATGTTACAAGTACCATAAGTTTTTTTAAGAACAATTTTATGCCTAAATCCTCCAAGTTTGACTTTGTATATTATAAATATTTAGTTAAGCCTAGCAATAGACTTGCTCATAAAAAATGATTAAAGTTCATAATACAGAATTAATTAAGTGAAGCTAGTTAGTAATGGTAAAGACCATATACTAAGATTTAATATTAATTAGGGGCAAGATGAAGACTGTAGACAGAAACAAAGTACTTTGATAAATTACTGACATAAGAGTACATCATTTCCAAATAAATGTTAGATGCTTAATCAATGCCAGAGAAAGTGGAAATTCACCTTTCACCTGTTCTGAAACCAAAAAAGTATAGGTAGGGAAAGGCCCCAAAGATCATTTAACCCAATCTCATGGGAGTCTTTGATCTTCTTGAAACACCCCAGCTAAGTGCTGCCCCCATGTACTATCATTCTTAAATATCTCTGAGCCCACTGCCCCACTGAAAGCCACTCATCCCATCCTTGGACAACTCTATCTAACGCAGAGTGTTTTCTTATGCCCTGAAGTTTCCATTCATTGGTCTTAGTTCTGCCACTGGGATCAAGCAAAACACGTCAAACATCTCTTTTACATGACAACCTTGAATTACCATTGCAAATCTGGAATGGATTCCCAATTTTATATTTCTATGCAACATAAAAATATAATATGACAATCAAAACCTTTTTGAACTGGATGTGAATAAGAGTTTAATTTCCTTTTTATACACCAAATTACAGAAATTACAGTTTAGCTTAAAGTATGATTCAGGTTGTTTTTAACTAACGCTACTCTTTTTAAAAAATATCACACCACCTCGCCTCTTTTCTTTAGTCTGACATCAATCACCACGGTGTAATTGCTCTTGTTCTTACTTCTTGGTATGTGAGATGTGGGTGGTCAGTTTGTATGTCATCTGGTATTACATGCTTGCAGGGTTCCCAATTTTATAGAAATAGCTTGGTGTGTTGCACTGCAACATGCTGTCAGGTAAGGCACGTTGGGAAGTGTAGTGGCTGTTAGGATGGTGTGAATTAAAGCCACTTCTGTTTGCAGGCAAAAGTGTGTTGTAAATCAGGGTTAAAAATATAACAACTATAAAAAAATGAATTCATTAGACTAGACCTAATATTTTAACTTGGCCTAGAAAGTTACTATATAACCTTCACTAAATGAGTTAATTTTACTCAGCCCTAGGATCTTCATTTATAAAATGGGAATAAAAATGGGAATAATATTGATTTTGCAAGCCTGTTGTGATAATTAAATGAGGTACTTTAGCAGACTTCATCTAGTAAAACACTTGGCTATTACTTCTCCTGTTTCAAAGCTAATGCAGAGTCAGAAACTTTATCTCTTAGCTCTTGATAGATTCCGCAGCCCATCCCTCTCTGCCCACCTCTCCCCAATATTACTGCTCAGGATACTCTTAGTCCCACATTAAGGCCAGGTAGCATTTATTGCTCTGAGCTCTTACCTTATCTAATCGGATGATTCTAAAGTGAGAGCTCCTTGGCAGTGGTGAAAGTATCAGATGTGAATCAGGCTGTCTTATTCTCATTCCTCAGAAGAATAAAGGTGCAGTAATGGACAGCCAGATGAAGAATTGGATTGCAGTTTTAATTTCTGTTTGGTATGACTCTGAGTCACTGAGGCTGTTTTGTCTCTGAAAGTCCCCTCGGTGGTCTTCTTGGGATGGCTTTGGATAAAAGAGGCCTGATGCTCTTGACCAGGGAACCAATGGGAAGGAAAGATGTACAGAATACTGATCATGTGCCAAGAACTGTGCCAGGTCTGGGCCTCAAAAATACTCATTGAGATATTCATGCACTCATTCATTTATTCATCAAAAACTATTGCAAGTCACTTCCGAGCCAAGTTGTGTGTGCCAGTCTCAAAGAAGTGATAATATAGGAAAAAAGTAAAGTAAAATGTATAAATGTAGAGAAATTATACAAACTGTAAATATAGAGAAATTATACTCTCTGGGGTTGGAAAACTTTGGAAGAAATTATGTAGGAACTGAGGTTTAAAAGGGAATAAATTTTCAAAGGGAAGAAGAATCCAGACATGGGAAACACACATACAAAAATAAAGGAAGGCTAACCTAGCATACCTTGTTACGGAAATGTCCATATGTTGATATTATAGAAGTTTGACATATAAAAAGGGATTGTGAAAATAGTTTAAACTAGAAAAGGGGTATTGTGCAAAATAAGACCAAAAATATAGAATTTAATCTAAAATTATGTTGCTAACCAAGAAAGAAAGGAGGGAATACCCATTAGCTCATGGCTGGGCTGCTGTCATATAAAAATTCCCTTGCATACCAGAATAACAGCCTATCAGGTCAAAATGCAGAAACTTCCAGTTTTAAGACCTTATAAGTACTTATTTAAATACTAGGGATGTAATGTGCAGCATGGTGACTATAGTTAGCATTGTGATATGAACGCTAAGAGAGTAAATCCTAAAAATTCTCACCACAAGGTGAATGAATTTTGTTTTTGTTTTTTGTCTTTTACTTTTTATTGTGTCCATATGAGATCATGCATGTTAACTAAAGTTATCGTGGTAATCGTTTCACAATGTGTATAAGTCAAACCATTATGCTGTACACACACCTTAAACTTATACAGTGATGTATGTCAACTATATCACAGTAAAACTGAGAAAGAAAAAAAATTATTTTATGTAAGAGTACCATCCAAGATCCATTTGAGGACTGAATTTTGTCAGCAGTGGAGTAAAGATTTTGTGATACACAGGTGATGGCGGTATAATTTGTGATGTGGGGGCAGAAGGGTTCTTGGGGAAAATAGAGGAGATAAATGTTATGCAAAGCCCCTACCCCTAGAAGGCTATTTGTGAAGGGCAGTGGCAATTTATACTTCAGAGGGCACAGACTTTTCTGGTAAACATTAATGTATTCTCATTTTGCTAAAAACACATACTCTTCTAAGTAACAACAAGTTATGTAAGATGAAGTTCTGATTAATATAGGGGAGCTGACATTTATTTTTTCACCCAGAACCTGGACTTATGTGTTTTACACATTTTGTAGGTTTGGAGAAGAATTTTAAGCATGTAGAGTCATGATCAGATTTGCATTTTATAAATGTTACCTTGATCACAATGCGGAAGATGAATTGGTGGGGGATGAGGCTGGAGACAGATAAATTAGTTAGGAGGCTATTGCAATATTCCTGGGGAGAGATAATTAGGAATTAAACTGAGAAGAGCCACTGGGAATACAAAGGAGATGATGAGGTTATCTAATAAAAGTGGCAGAAAATAGCAAACAGAATGGAGACAATTTAGATGTATTTTCTTTAAGGTTGGAATCAGCCATGGGTACCTGCTATCATGCCACTTTTCAATATAGCACAGAAATTCTTGTCAATTCAATAATTTTAGAAAAAGCAATAAGATGTGTATAGATTGGAAGGATAAGACAACCTGTGATTATTTATAGATGATATAATGAGGTATAGAAGCATATGCAAGCATGCATGCACACACACACACTCACACACACACTCAGACACACACACTCACAAGAAAATCCATAGACAGACTATTAAAACTAAAGTACATTTATATGCTGGATACATCACATTAAAAATCAAAATGCAAAAGATCAACAAATTGCATAAAAAAACATTTATGCTGAAGACCGCACATCTACTGAGATGTATTCCTCACTCAACTTTCTCCCTTTTCCCCTTCACACCAGTAAACCTCTCTGCCCTCTTAATGGGCACCTTATAATCCCGACCCAGGGAACTGCACCATCCATGTGGTTTCCCTACACTTAGTCACACTGCAGCAAAATGTTCTTTATTAGACCCTCCTGCTAGGACCCTGACAAATATCCCTTCTCAAGACTATTCATATTAGCCACCACAGAAATTCTACCTTTCTTGTCTGTCATTGGTCCAGCAAATATTTGTTGACATGTGACCCATTTTGGGCCAATTAAGTGGGACAGGAAATCTGTTAGCTATCTTTTAGGGAAAAATTTATCCAATTATTAAAAATAATCACAGGAAAAGATGGTTCTCTTTTTCCTCTGAACTTTGTCCTGAGTGAAACTTTAAATGTTTGAAGCATCTTCCTATCAGCATGTGGATGAAGTTACTCTGAAGAATTTGCTCAGCATTGAGAGAATGAGGTGATAGTAGAAGAAAGCAAAGGACCAGACTCTTTTTAACTTTGACACTGATAGGTGGTAAGCAAGAGGAGTCCTAGAAGTGACTGAGACAGAGTAACCAAGGAGACAGGAGTTGAATGAGAAGAAAGGACAATTAATAGAAATTAAGAAAGGGCTTCAAGAAAAAGGGCATGCCCATATTATTATTCTGTTGAAGGGGCTAGTGGAGTAAGGTCTAAGAAGACACTATACAATCAGAAGCAAAAGCATGTTTTAATGCTTCAGAAATAAAACAAGAGCCAGAACATGGATATAGACCAATAAGAAAGAGTATATCTCAGAGAGGTTTTTTTCTGAAAGCATGACATTAAAAGAAAGAAAGCAAAGTTGTTAGTCCTTTTTTAAAAATATAGGAGACATACTTTGCAGCTGTAAAAAAGAAGGATCTCATACCCTTTGACACAGCATGGAGGGACCTGGAGACTATTATGCTAAAATGAAATAAATCAGTCAGAGAAAGACAAATATCACACAATCTCACTTATGTATGGACTCTAATGAACAAAATAAGCTGAAGAACAAAATAGATCAAGACATTGAAGCATGCAACAGATACACAAATTTTAGGGGATGGAAGAACAAGAAGAGATTAACCAAAGAATTTATATGCATAACTCATGGACACACAATAATGTTGTAAAGGCCTGGGGAGGGGGTGGAAGTGAGGTGGATGAGTCAATGGGGGGAAAAAGGAGGACATCTGTAATACTTTCAACAATAAAGATAAATTTAAAAAATTAGGAGATAATTTAGAATGAAATAAACCTGTGGACCAAGATTGAGAAATTAAAACTGCAGAAGAAAACAGATTGATTATCTGTTTGAACAATTAGACTATTTTTGCATAGCTGATTGATTTTAATCAAGTCTACCTTATGTACTTGAACATTATACCTAGGGCTTGAAGTGGTGTAGGATCTAAATTCCTACTCATGTATTCTCTCTTCATCTCCCTACCCCTCCAATCTTTCTTTCCCTCTCCCTCTCCCCTGCCCCCTCCTGCCCCTATCCCTTGCTACTGCTTGAGTTGTAGGGACTCTACTAAACTACACACTGTGGAAAAATGCAGGAGGGCTGATCAGAGCCAGTGCACTTGGGCAGGTGCTCCTACCTCTGATGACATTTCTGGCCAGGAGTCCTTTCACTTAACACCTCAAATCTCTATGTTGCAGCAGGGCAAGAAGGCGGGGCTTGGAGAGAAGCACAGTACAACAGGGCTTTCCTTGGGGAGGATACTCAGAGGAGGGCATAAAAAATGTACTGTCAAAGGGAAGACTAACTCCTCCCTCCCTCCCACTATTCCTTTTTTCCATTGTTCCTTTTTTTAAAAAAGTTACTCATGCCTTTACAATAGTCTCAGATATTAAAAAAATAATCTAGCCTTCCTAATTTATTCTGTACTTCTTGGTGTCTGTCTCCTCTCCTGTATTTCCTTCTATTTCATATCGATGTGATTCCCATCCTGCTTGGCTTCAGTGATGAGTCTATGGCACTCAGGTTAATTTTCCCTTTATTTTAATCATTTCTGTTTTCTCACCTTGACCTTTTCTTCATTTCTAATTGGCACCCCCACACTGCTGTGCGAAAATTAAGTCACCTCCATTTATTTCAAAGGACCAACGTGTGCATTGCTCAGTACAAATTATCCATCTCATTTCCTTCTGTAATAGAGGCCCGTCAAGATAAGTTAAAAGGAGCAAAAAATGGATGACCTATTTGTTCATGGTCGTTCAAAATTTAGCAGACAGCGACAGCACACTTACCTCATTTCCTAAGGGTCTGAGGTATTCAACAGAAGTGATTTTTAAAGAGAATAGAAACTTTCTGCTTCTAAAGTTCCCATATACAAAAGAAATAACTTTTTATTTTAAAGTTAACCTTTTTTTTCATTTTTATCTTTTTTATTGTTTGAAGTATTACAAATAGTAGTACATATGTCTCCTTCCCCCCCCCCCAATTGACCTCCCCCCGGCCTCCCCTACCTCCCAGTACGTGCCTTCACCTGCCCGCCCTCCCCACCCCCCAGTGTCTTGTATCCACTGGTTATGCTTATATATATGCATGAGTACAAGTCCTTCAGTTGATCTCTTACAGCCCCCCCACCTCCCGCCCAACTTCCCCTGCCTTCCCGCTGTAGTTTGACAGTCTGTTCAATGCTTCTTTGCCTCTGTATCTATTTTTCCCCCTGTTTCTTTCCTTTAAAGAATCTTGCCTCTGCAGACTAGAAATAAACATATAATAACAGATCTTCATGAAGGCTGACCAGTGTGTAATGCCCTTGCTAAAGAGCAGCCTCACTGTGAATGAAACGCAGCTGGAAAAGGAACACCGTGCTGTGAGCACTCTGGCCACTGAGTTGTTTTCTTAGCTCTGACAGCTCCATAGGTGAGGCTGTGCAGCTTTGGGCAGCCATTTCACTTCTCTGAGACGAAGTGTTTTTTTTTGAATGAGAGCTTTAACTCAATGATGCATTTCGCAGATATTTCCTAGCTCTGATATTCTGTAATTCACTTTTGACTTCTTTGTTGAAATGGTTCATAGTTATTATGAATCCCGGCTACTATTACAATGATGCATTTAGGTATAGAGTTTATGGATTACATAACACTTTTCAATAAAGGGATAAATGAATACATGTTCCTCCATAATATAAAACTAGCACGCTACCATTTGCTAAATATTTTTATCTATCTTGGTATTTTTTCATCTTCTCATTCAGCAATAATTTGTATTTTTATGTGATTCTCAACCCACCTGTAATACCTCTTCCCTCCATTTTCTAATTTGAGGTTTTTAACCTTTGGTGACTCAGGAAATCAAAAATCACTATACATACTTACTAAAAGTTTAGGCTAAATGTCAATGAATTCTGGATAAGGAAATGACTTCTTATCTTATGTAACATGCTTTGTATCATTCATTTGGTACCATTTTTGTTAATTTATTTGTTTTTAAAAATATTTCAGATACTTGAAGTTGTCAAATAAGTATAATGTCATCTTATTCAAAAATTGCAACACTCCTGTAAATAAGAAGACTAATACAAGCAGAATGGTTTCATTTTAAATAGAAGCTAGAACTAAATTCCAAAAATATTCAAAGCATATATATATGTATATATATATATTTTTTTTTTTTTAATAAATGAACATCATAGTCACAAAATGTCATGTCTGTCAATAAGAAAATAAATCCTAACCCTCGGGTGGTAGAGTGAGAAGAACATAGGTTTACGAATCTGACAAGACTCTGGTGAATCCCAGGCATAGGCTTGCAAAGGGGATTATCCTGGGCAATTATTGGATGGTTGGTTTTCCTATAATACAGATCAGCATCTCAAGGCAAGGAACAGGGTAGAGAAGGGTATAAGGTGGATCTAGACTGGCAAACAAGAAGGTATCCAACACACTTGGTCTTGGTAATGCTTTCATATGTTTTCCTACTTGCCACTAATTTCCCCAAATTTTCTTTTCAGTTGTAAAAAATCTGGTAGTAATTATTTTCTTTGAAATTTTTTCCCATGGTCACATTTTTCTTTTATAAAATTCTACTTAATTATTTATTAAACTGACTGTTTTTTGTTTATTCTCATGGTTCCATATGACCTCAGATTGACTTCCTCAAGAAGCATACAGTATGGTGATTACCAGGGGGAAAGGGAATGGAAGGAAGTAGAAGAGGGTAAAGGGGGGATAAATGGTAATGGAAGGAGACCAGAGTTTGGATGGTAAACACACAATATAATATACAGATGATGGATTATAGAACTATACACCTGAAACCTATATAATGTTATTATCCAATGTCTCCCCAATAAATTTAAAAATACAGGTGAGCAAGCAGGATGCTTTTTATGTCGTGCTTGAGTCATCTGTGAAAGGGAGAGGGACAAAGTTTTGTCATTCTGGCAAGTATTTATATTTTCATGTGCCTGTGACACGTTTTACATTTATTTTACATTAATTTTAACTTGGATAGTCCTGTTTCATTTGGTTAGTACACATTTGAACTCCAAACCCATGTGAGGTCCAGATCCAGGATACCAAATTCTTGAGAAAGTCTTGGACGTTGTCATTCTTTTCCCTCCAGACAGAGCCAAGTAGAGAAAAATAAGCCTCTTTATTGTCCCCTTATGCGGGACTATTTCTAGTCTCCACCTTTTCTAGTTGATGTGAATATTATTTGTGGGTCCTAGCTTTATATCACTTTCTCACAAAGGCTCATGGTCTCAACTCCTATTTTTTAGGAAAATCAAATTGCAAGTTTAGGTAAACTTTATATCAGTAATTAATGCCACCTTCTATAACAAATGATCCCAATATCTTAGAGGTTTAACAAAGTACAAGTTTATTGTTCATGTATAATCCAAAATATTTTGAGCACCTCTCTTGGAAGCTCTTCAATAGGCAGTGATTTGAGGATTCAGATATTTTCCATCACATAGTTTCCCCAGTTTCTTTTTCTTCCATATACATTGTTGGTGAGAGAGAGCTTATAAGAGAGCAAATAGTGTATATTTAGGGGCAATCACTCCCACCCACAGTTTATTGTTCAGGACTCAGTCCCCTGTTATCTCTTTGCTTTTGTGAGCTCAGCTAATAATTTTAATGGCTGTTAGACTGTATTTTTAGGTGCTTTATTCTTGGAAGGCTTTCAGGTTGTCTGATTCACCTTATTGCAGAGAAGAGAAGTCTAAATTTACTAATTGAAATGCAGTTGTCTACACAGGATATCATTTAAACTATAACTGAAAATTTTTAGCATCTAACATAGTACCTGACAAATAGGAGGTGATCAGTAAATATTGGATACATTAGAAAATAATAAACTTGGAGCTTTGCAGAAATCTATATGCAGATCAAAAGTCTTGAGTTGAAAAACCCTGTAAAGGAGTGCTTCTGAGCTCCAATAGAAATCTCTTGCACATATTTCAAATAGAGAAATCCTTTCCCTCATCCTATGAAAGGTAGGCGTCGGCTCCCATAATGTCATCAGTGCTAGAGAGATCTTACTTTTCTTTCATGTTCATAGTTTCATAAAGTGATCATTATGAGTGCAGGGCTCTGTCTTAGTCATTTTGCCTAGCATCATAGGAATATGGATTTAGTGCTTGTGTATCTTCAGTTCTCCTTCTGGATTTGCTCTGTATTTTACCGTTAAGGCATATAGATCTTGGGGCTCTATGTTGGCTGGAAGGAGCTAGAGATTCGCTTCTCATTTGCCAATATCTGTTTAATCAGGCAAATGCCATATTTTAATATTAGTCTATCCCAGCATTTTATTGCATCTAGAGATTTACACAGGATTCAAGTTTGGGGGTCCATAAGGGCTAGACACAGAGGCCCACTTTGCACACTTGTTTCACTGTTGCATTTGCAGACTTGCACAGCCAGCATTTTTGTTCCCTGGAGAACCAGGTTGGATGACAGCATCTGGAGAACACTTTTGTCTTTCTTTTAGTTTCATTTCCTGATGTCATGACAGATGAGTGCATGTTCCCTTTGCTGTTGGCAGGTGTCATTAACCACATTCAACTATGTTTTCCCTGTAATGTACTTCTTCTGTTCTTCTTGAAATAAATGTCACTCATGGTTTCTTGTGGCTCCCATTGGTCTAAAGTGTATAAAATGTAAACTTGAGTCCTAAATTGATGGCCAATCTGAGGTTATTGCAAGTAGGAGATCAAGGGGACCATGACATAGAACTGGGGGCAAAGCTTGAGAATAACTTTGGACAAGTCTATTAACCTGTTTTGGCCTCAGCTTCTTTATCGGTACAATGCACATGTTAACCTATATCATTTCTTCATCTGTGACATTCTAAGATTCTAGTTCCTTTTGATATTTCTATTAATGGTTACTTTTTGCACTTCTTTGTGAGTTTAGAAAATTTCCTTACATGTATATTTTACTTATTGGCCTGGAACCCAGGCCCTGGGCCATTAATTACTATTTAATGTATTTATCTATATATTTAATTTTGAAATATATATGTATTATAATAAGCCCATATAATCCTGTTTCATTAAAAAAAAAGGTTTTTGTATTAAGGAAAACACAATTTAGTTTCCATAATGAAATTAGAAATAACCCAGATATTTTCTTGAAATTCTCAAAATTAGAAGATTGTCAAAACAAATAGTTCACAGAAAAATTTCTTAGCATCCCCTGTCATCTCTTCAATTCTTTATCTTCATGAAACTCTCTAAAACTCTCCCTCCCCCAAATGCAGAAGACACTATAACTTCTCACCTCCTTCTTCCTCCCAACATTTCCTCTTACTTATTTCCTGTTTTACACAGATTCTTCCTGACTTTCTTAGCCTCTGGGGAAGGGGAAATGTAGTTTATCTTCTGTTCTCAGTATTTTCTTATCCTTGTTCTTATCCTCTGTCCCCATCCAATTCTTGAGCAAAGGGTAAGAGAAAGGGAGGCAGACAGTGAATGTTCACTTTATTACCACACTAGAGGCCCGGTGCACAGATTCATGCACTGGTGGGGGGCGTGACCTGTGGGGATCAGCCCACTGTGGGAGCACACTGACCACCAGGGGGCAGCTCCTGTGTTGAGTGTCTGCCCCCTAGTGGTCAGTGTGCATCATAGTGACTGGTTGACCAGTCATTCTGGTTGTTCTGCTGTTCGGCCACTGGGTTTTTACATATATAGATTCATCTTCTGACTGATGCTGTTTTTGAAAATGACTGTGGAAGGGCAGAAATGATAATCCAAGGAGGTTATGGTGAGAAAGATGAAACCTGTAGTCTGGGAGAGACACAGAGAAAACAGGAATAAACTTCCTAATTGCAACCCCTTCTCTTCTATATTGAGTTAATCAAAAGGCCAGAGATCCCACATCTTTGGAATATCAAGCTGGGCATAGTGCCCATTATCTCTTCTAAAAAGTACTAGAAAACTGAGGGACCTTCATGGGTTAATTACAAAATAATAGAATTTTTAAGTGCTTAGTTAGGCAATAATTGTCCTAAAGAGCACATTCTAAGTCAAGTCATTTATGAGGTAGAAGACTCTAAACAGGTAATCTAATCTTTTTTCCTTTCATTTATTTACATTCTAACTTAATTGAAAGGATCTTGAGTTGGCCAGGTTTTGATGGTATTTACCCCTAACTAAGCTGGTTGTCCTCTAATGATTATATATTATTGAGTTATCTGTACTGGCCTCCTGATTGTTTAATCCTTTAAACAAAAGGCATGCTGTATCATTCATTTAGGAGCCATTTGGCTTCTAACATTAAATAATGAACAAAAACAGATCCAGAGACAGAGTAGGATTGATCAGACTATCAAACCTCAGAGGGAAGGTAGGGAAGGGTGGGAGGAAGGGGCAGAGGTCAACCAAAGGATTTGTATGCATGCATATAAGCATAACCAATGGACACAGACACTGAGCAGGGAGGTGGGAGGGGGCAGTGGGGAGATAAGGACACATATGTAATACCTTAATTAATAAAAAAAAATAGAAGAGGAACTCAAGCAATGAAAAAAATAAAACAAATGCATATAAATTGAATAGCATAGCGACTTACATGAAACAAGTAATTTGTAGTGATTTTGATGTAGAAAGTATAATCAATTCTGTCTTAGCTCATTTGGGCTACTTTAACAAAATACTACAGACTGCATGGCTTATAAATAAGAGAAATTGATTCCTCATAGTTCTGGAGGCTGGGAAGTCCAAGATCAAGGTGCCAGCATGGTTCCTCTGGTAGGGGCCCTCTTCCTAGTTCATAACTGGCCACATTCTCACTGTGCCCTCAAATGGTGAAGGGGACAAGAGAGCTCTATAGGATCTCCATTATAAGAGCATTAATCTCATTTATGAGGGCTACAGAGTCATAACCTAAACAGACCCCCAAAATCCTCACTTTCTAAATACCACCATATGTGATACAGACATTTCAGCACCAATTTTGGGGGAACAGAGCATTCAGAACACAGCAAATTCCTTATTCTGTTGTTGGACATATGAAGTGTTAGTTGGAATAACACACTAAAAATATCTCAATTGATTCTTTTCTGAATGTTTCCACTTTATAGATTTTTTAATTTGTTTCCTAGACATTTGTAGATTAAAGTATACAATTAGTATCTGAACCTCTCTTTACTTTGCTTTGTATTCTTTCATAGGAACTAGCCAAGAACTATCCAAATGGAATTTAGTTAAACATAAAATGACTAATAATAAACTGTTCCTAAAAACTAAAAAAGATAAAAAATGAATGCTATTTCTACATGCAAAGTGTCTTAAGGGATGCAGCTGATGGCATTTTTTTTTTTTTTTTTTTTTGGTGGCTTATGATACCAGAGCTGGGATCTCTGTGATTAATCTGGCCAGTTCTTAATGTTTTCACATCATGACCACAAGATGACTGTGGCAGTACTAGTTTTATATCTGCTTTCAAGCAGAAAGAGGGGGAAAGGGATAAGGATATGTCAGGAATTTTGTCCCCTTTAGTTAGGAAAGCATAGGCAAAAGCTTTCCTGGACATTGCCCCACCTCCACCTCAGCAGGCATGTCACTGAAGAGAACTGGATCCCATGTGCATCCCTAACTGTAATAAGGACTAGGAAGGATGAGAAGAGGAGCCATGGCATGAGGCTTCTTTGAACTGATTGGGGTGCTTCTTTCAAGGAAAATGGAGTAATGGCTTGAGCGAAGCCAACTCCCACTGGATCCACTAACCTCTCAGGGGAGTGGAGAAGGGTTATTAAATTTTTGTAGAGATTTACTAGCAAGTGTTGATAAAATGGTCTCTTTGATGTCTGGGAGCATGAAGGAGAAAGGAAATGGGTAAGAAAGCAAGAGTATTTGTGGAGAAGGTAATAGAACTGAGACATTTTTTCCTTGTGGGCCTAAAGGTCAGATGTCTATTTCTCTGTAGAATTCAGCATCTATTCTACTTTGTACTTTCCTCCTGTGGAATTATTCATCCATTCCACCTGGCTGCTTCTAAGGATTATATTTTAATGAGTTCCTTAGCACCAACATCACTGAGATGATTATACAGTGACTACTGGACTATCCATTTTCTTCAGTTTTGTAAAGATAAGTGAAGGGTTGAATATATATTTCTTTGAGAACTCAGAGGGCACAGTGGAGATATAGAATGAAATAACACGGTCACCATTTAGATGTGGGAAGGCTGTATTCTCTGGGGTGAAAAAGGTATTCTGGAATGCTGAAAATTAGATGTACTAGTAGAGGTGTACTAGTACTCAGAAACACTTGGACACTGAATCTGCTTTTCCACCTCAGCTGTGAAGATGGCCTCCTTGATTTCAAGTCTGTTTGAAGAACTGTAAGAGCCCAATGTTTAAAAATTCCCTTAAACTGTATGATTAAATGTTAGTGTAATTTCTTCTAGATAGAGATGTAAGCCTCAAGTATAAAAATCATTAGTGTATGCTTCTTTGCCTCTGTGTATTTTTGTTCAACAGTTTGTAATGTTCTTTAATATCCACAAATAAGTGAGGTCGTGTGGTATTGGAAGCATCGAACAGACTGTCAAACTACAGCGGGAAGGTAGGAGAGGGTTGCGGGGGGTGGGGGGGGGGGCGGTGCGGTAAGAGATCAACCGAAGGACTTGTATGCACGCATACAAGTAAGCACAACCAACAGATGCAAGACACTGGGGGTGAGGGGATGAGGGTAAGTGCCAGAGTAGGGGAGGCGGTGGGGGGGGGGGGGAGGTCAGTGGGGAAAAAAAAGAGACCTATGTACTTCTATTTGTAATGCCTTAAACAATAAAAAAGAAAAGAAAAAAAAGTCACTAGTGTAGCATGAACAGGGCTTGCAATGTCATTGCAGCCTTGGGCCTTCATTGGAAATCATGAAACTGAAGAAACTTCTACTGCAATATGCTATTTTTATTCCAGCCCTGTGTGTCATCTCGCCTCCATTAAAATATTTTACCTGTGAAGAATTCAGTGGGAAAATAACTCTAACCTTAGGGTAGATCTGTGTGTGCTTCTTACCCCCTTACCAGCCTCCAGGAATGCAGTTCCACAGGTGAGGTCAATGACGTGGATGACTACAGTCCTTCCCTCCTTTCTCAGGCTAGGTTTTCCTGTCACACTATTAGCGTTGTTTGGGGGAAGAACCATGATATTAAGGAACAAGTTGTACCACTGCAAGGATGCCTGGGAGTGTCTTGTTGACCAAAATGATCTATTATGCCAGCCTCAGCAAATGCAGGAAATGAATACCAAGGAGAGACAGAAAGTGAGACAATCTGGGAGGTACCTCCTATGGCACTGATAGCAGATTGTTTATAATCACTACCAAAATCCCAAAAAGAATTTATTTTTACCTTTTTGGAATGTTAGGAGACCTCTGTCTGGGAAACATTGAACCAGAACCAAGTGTGTGTGTGCAAAGATATAGTCCTAATCCCCCAAAGGCAGGCCTATCTGAACAAGCTGAAACACTGATTTCTAGGAGCCTCGAAGGCAGCATGGGTGGGTGATATAGGGAGAGAAGTGTTATTGAATCAAAGCAAAGAGACCCTGTCCTCCCAGTGTGTTTCCCTACTGCTAATAAAGAAGCAGCCTGTCTCATATGAATGGCTTTAGCACCCACATGGCTGTGAATTTGGAGCAGAAGTAACCAGGAAAAAATCTAAGAAATGTGGACTCTAACAAAGGGATGCCAGGAGCCTGTGGGAATAACACCAGATCAGGAGCCTAACCAAGCAGAAAGCAACAATCTTTATTATAAAGCAAGGAGCAACTGCAAATTGAAAGGCTTGAGCTGTATCAACCAGTTATAGATACAGCAGGAAAGAAAGTCACAAAGAGGGATGCCATGTGGAAAATGTTCTGTAAGCTCTTAAGAAAACGCAGAGCGGAGAGCATGGTGTGGAACTAACATCCCACAGGCTAATTCTTGCTGTCAGGTTACGATGCCTTGATTTGCAGTGATTGTCAAAGACATGAGAGTCACTGAAGTTCATCCCCACCCTGCACTTAAAATACACCTATCCTAGTAACTTCACTGACAGCAGATACCGCGGCGATTGCTGCCATGCTCTGAGTCCACTGCAGTGGGAGAAAGCTCCGCTGCCCAGCCACTGGGGGGCTGAAGCTTTGCCTTTGAATATGGTTGCTTATCAGACGTGCTTTCCTTCTTCCTTCTTCGGCTGTAGAATATGCTCAAGCACGAACAACTATGTGGTTCAGAGGAAAGAACAGGGGCATTAAGGAAAACCTGTGATTACCTGGTAATTTTGCATTCAGCCAGTGTGTAGTCATGAAGAGTAGAACAGGCTACTGGTGTCAAGAACAAACCAAAAACTCTACATCCCAGAGTAGTGAGTAGCTGTGCTTTCCTAAAGAAATGATATCAGTTATAAACTGAAAGTGTTTGTCCCTCCAAAATCCATCTATTGAACCCCACTCCCGCAATGTGCTATTAAGAGGTGGGACCTTGCAGAGGTACTTCGGATTTGATGAGTTCATGAAGGTGATGTCTTTATGAGTGGGATTACTGCCCTTACGTGAGTCACCAAAGAGCTTGCTTCTCCCTCTCTGCTCTTGACATCATAAGGTTGCAATGCGAAGTCTCAGTCTGCAACCTGAAAGAGGGTTCTCAACTCACCAGAACCTGACCTGGAAGGCACCTTCATCATGGACTCTGATCTAGAACTGTGGCAGGTGCATGTATGCTGTTTATAAGCTACCCAGTCTGTGGAATTTTTAGTACAGCAGTCTGACAGACGGAGACCATATCGGAAAACAAGCAGCCCTAAACATAATGGTCAGTTTACAAATCACCTTGGCCCTTGTTTTGAATGACTGCACGGCCTGGCTGTGCTCTCACTGAGACTCAGTAGTGTGGGTTACCGAGGCACAGTGTTGCAAACTGACAGAGACTAGGTGTCTTTGAGTGCTGTTTTGTGAAGAAGTGGCTTTCTGACTTGATTAGATTTATCTTTTCAGTTGAAATATTATTAAAAACCCAAATACATAATGGATGGATCTATAGGGTATTATGCTAAGTAAAATAAATCAGGCAAAGAAAGACAAATACTCTATGGTTTCATTTATATATGAAATCAAAAAAAAAAAAAAAGCAAACAAAACAAAAACACATTCATAGAAACAGAGAAACAGAGACCAGAAGGGAAGGGGTGAGGGAAAATGAGAATATAGTCAATAATATTTTCATAAGTTTAATGGTGACTGATGATTACTAGGATTAGTGAGGTGATCACATTGTAAGGTATAAAAATGTCAAATCATATGTCATGCATCTGAAACTAAGGTAACCAATTTGTTTAATAAAAATATTTTTATTTAAAAAGTAAAAATAAATAAAAACCCAAATGTATAAAACAAATAGAAGAAGACATTTTTTATTTTGAAATAATTTTAGATTAACAGGAATTTGCAAAAATAGCACAGAAAGGTCTTATGTACCTTCACCCAATTTCCTTAAAAGTAACACTTTACAGAACTCACATAACCTCAAATATCAAAACCAGGAAATTGGCATTGGTACAATCTATAAGAGTTATTGGTGATTACTTTTTAGTAACACTTTAAAATACTCCCTTGATAAAATATAGTTGAGGTGTGTATCATGTTCTGGTACCTTACTTTTGATTTGCTTTGGTGCCTATCATACTATCCCTAATCAACAGAGGGAAAAAGTGATTGGAACATGGTTCTTCATTTATAAATGGATATAAATCCACGTTTCAAAGAATCTTATTGACAATTTTGTGTTTTTAGACTGATGTCTTGTACAATCTGATTAGATAACCAGCTTTTTAGAAAAATTTGAGATCTGATAGCTTTCCTAGAATTAGAAAACATCTCCATCCTCTCCATTTAGGGCTTTATAGGAGTTCCTGCATCACAGGAACTTGCATTACCTTCAGCCAACCAGGGACTTTCACAGAATCCTAGAGCTGAGCTCTTGGGAGCACTGCTGTGTGTGGCAAGCTACGCACTGTTCAGTCACGGACCAGAAAGAATAGTTACAGCCAATACTTCAAAGTGTTCAGTTCCCTCTCTTTATAAATACCTGGGGAGAGTTTTATTTTGGGCTTTAAGAAAACATTAAATAAATTGTTAACATGAATTAATCCTTCACACTATGGAGTGTATTTCATACACATAGTTTTTACATAAAACAATCTTAAGCATAAGTGCACTCAGCAAGTTACAGGGACCACATATATAGCTCTATCATTGGAAATAGAGCCTTTAAAATGCCATAATAAACATTCCTTACATGTTTGCTATGTGCCATGCATTATCACATCTAGTCTTCCTACCCTCTCTATGGGGTAAGATTGTAAGTTTTCTTTTACGGGTGAGGAAACTGAGGCTTTAAGAGATTAAGTTGTCCCATATCACAAGGCTAATACATAAATGGAGGATCCACAATTTGAAAGTAAGTTGAATTTTCAAAAAATCAGTGCTTTTGATTGCTATATAATGAATCCTCATAGGACAATGGGGAAACCTTTGTTATAGAGGGATGAGGGAGTCTTCCTGAGGCCAACACAGGTTCCTGCTTATCAGGGGACATCTGGGCGCACATACTGTTATACTAATCACAGCAGTTCTCAAGTTCGTTTTTTGCAAAAAATTTTCAAAAGTCAGACTTTAATTCCAGAGTATTCTCCTCCCACTATCAAGAACTCACCTATATTTCTTATTCTGTTCCTAAATGCTACTCCACATAACAATGAAAAGCAAGGACTTTAAAAAATATGAACCCTTTTGTTTCATTTAAGCTGGAATGTCCCTGGCAAATATTGTTAGGGTATCACAGAAATATGTTTGAGTTTTGACCCAAATTCTTCTCACAGAGTTCCTAAGCCCCTTGGGATTTCCTATATGACAAGGATGATAGAAGCATCTTTTCTTCTAATGAGGTGATTCTAGGCTGTCCTTATATACCTTCCGGATGGGGGCTGGACACCAACAAGACCAAGCCTTGATTACAAGCTTGGAACTCTCAGCTCCATGCCCCAACCTCTAGAGAAGGAAGGGGGGCTAGCGAGTGAGCTAATTTCAAAGGCCAATTATTTCATCCACCCTGCCTACTTAATGAAACCTCCATAAAACAATGGAGTTCAAACAGCTTGTTGTGCTGAGAGGGTAGCGGGGGCATGGAAGCTCTGCGCCCTTTCCCCCATAAATTAGTAACTTAATTCAAATGTTTTCCTGGGCTTTGTGAGTTGTTCCAGGAAATTATCAAGTCTGAGATGTTGAGGGAACCTCTGAATTTGTAGTCGACCATGCAGAAGTATGGGTAGCTTAGGCACACCGTTCCTGGTGGTGTCTGAGGTGGGGCAGTCTTATATGACTGAGCCCTTTTCCTGTGGGGTCTGAGTTAACTCTGGGTAGTTAGTGAGATAAATAAACTGATTTGTACAACACTTAGTTGGTGTTAGAGACCTGGAGGAGTGGTTTCGGAAAAGATACCACATATTTGGTGTCAGAACTGGAAAAAACCCCCACACATTTGGTGTCAAAACTGTTCTGAGTAAAAACAGTGGAGCAGTCTATCTAAGAACAAAACAAAAAAAGCTTTTTGTTTTCAGCTTTGTGTGACTCTTCTTTCTGGTTGGGGTACTGTAGGCATTAACTGTAGGCAGAAAGGGGAAAGTGGCCCTTGCCCTACGAGGTATTCTTCTTCCTGGTATGTCCAATGTTCTTACTACAGAAGCTTGGGGTAAGGGATGGGTATTTTATTCTTTCATGCCCACTCTCTGTTACAAAAGGGTGGATTGAGATTTTATGTAGTCTGAAGCTCATCCAATGTGGTGAGCCCTCTTTAAGGAATGTAATAAGGATCCATCCTATGATCAATTGCTAAGGCTTCTTCCAGGTCTTAGAAAAAGGCCGGTGCAGGAGCTTAAATTCAATAGCTTCATGGTATAGAAAATATCAGTTTCTCTTGGGTAATGTTGAACTTCTGAAGTGGTAAGAAAAGTGGTCCTGCTTCAGAACCACATAAACTTGAGAATTCCCAGGGCACTGGAAGAGAAGGGTCGAAGTGGGGGGGGGGGGGGGGCATAGGAAGTCCCTGGGGAAGGTAATACCCAGGGTTTAGTAATATCCCTGCACCTAGCAGGCAATTTGATAAATGCTTATTCACTGAATAAATGAGCATAGATGATTTCTTAGGCAGGTCTCACAGGTGTAGTTATTTGATCTAATGAACAATGAACTAATTCTGCATTGGTGGATTATGCAGATTTTCAATTAAATCCTTTTTAAAACTCATATTTCTCCATTTTAAACATGAGGCTAGGACTTTATCTCTGTGATCACTCTATGTTTAAGACACCAGATTAGTTGTCCTCACTACTCCAGATAAATATAGTTCATGACAGAGATGTGCAAATTCATAACCACATATGATCAGATGATCATGATTTGCAGAAGGATGTGCAGAAGAAATGCATCTGTCCTAGGAAAAATGCACACCTGGAAAAGTGAATTATGTCTGAGCTTTCAGATACTATGCTGTACAATTTATTCATAATATATTTTCAAGGCAAAAATCTAGGATGTGTAAGTGAAAAGAAAGAATCAAAGCAACATTTGAAACTCAACAAGCTCCAGATCATTTTAATCAAAATTATTTCCAGTCACTGTCACTCCTCCTGAGCAGCCTTTTCTGCCAAGAGGCTCCAGGCCAGTGCAGTCAGGTTCCTGACAGTTTTCCTCATCAATCCAGGAGATAGAGAGCTGGCCATGTGCACCATCTGCCACCCAGGTGTCAGTCATTGGAAGGCAGATAGGGAAAGCTTGTTGAAATGCCATTTGGAAAAAAATACACAACAACAGCCCTGAAACCTGCTCTTAGAGAGAGACTGGGAATATGTTGAGCATGAGAAAGAGACTCCATAAAAAGAGCACAGAGAAAGCAAAGACACACGTTAAAGCTCTGACAAATCAGAAGAAATTCTCCTACCGCCCCTTAGCCAATTTGATATGATTCCTGCTTTAGGAAATCATAAAAAAGAAAACATTTCCCTAGCATTTGTGAGTGGTTGATATTATACTCTTTATGCGTATAAAAACCTCCCTGTAACCAATGTGTGCATCTTACTATTTTTAGGATGGGAGCACAGGGGAAGAAATCCTCATGACAGGGCATCTCAATCCTGACTTCATCCCAGGCTGTAATAAAAAATTGTCACTGTAGTTATCCTCTGAAATAATTATGACCTTTATTTAGGGGCCAGTTAAAGTGCTACCTTGACATAGTTGCTGTTAGAAATGTTGGCAGCCTTGATCTCCAGTGATGCAGCCATTTCATCTGCCATAAAATGATATTGTTTTATTTCTCAGTTAGAAATGCTTAATCCAGATCATTGGGAAGTTTTCAGGAAGATGGACCTATGATGGAATTGTGCTCCATGGCAGAGCAGGGTCATGGTTTTCTGTGTCTTCGTGTGTATGGTTGGTGACATTGTTCCTCAGTATCATCTCTCCCTGGTTAATGCTGTTTCTGCTTTTAGAGGATCCCCCTCCCCTCCATCTCCCTAATTTGACACCTCCCTCCCATGTAAGTTGCTTATCTGGCATTTTATTCAAAGAAAACCTTAGACTCGGGTTTGGGAAGGGTTCATAAGGACCTAAGCTGTGTTTCTCAAACTTGAGTAATATGTGTCTCTTTTTTTAAAAAAAAAAATATTAATAGATTTTTGAGTATTACCTTAAATTTTATTTAAGTATGAACATAAAGCTAGATATAAGCTCCATTTGCTTACAGCTATTGTACAAGAATACAACCAAGGCAAATTATCATGTTAATTATGAAGGAAACTACAAAACCAATAAAAGTCACATTAATGACATCAATTTAATGTGAGAGATAGACCTGTTTTGATAAAATCAAGTTGTCTTTCACAATGTGAATATTTCCCTCAGTGCTGTGGAGCAAGTCCACCTGAGTTGGCATGAATATAACCATTATAAACCCCGTGACAGTCACTACACAGGTGGAGAGTGGAGGAGGTAGGAAATTTTCATTTTGACATTAGGGCATGCCAGCATCAGCGAAGTCAGATAGACTGTCCAGAATATTAAGTGTACCCAAAAGATTCTGTTAGATTTAAAGCCCTTCTTTTTATATATTTAAAAAAATAATCCTGTAATTAAAAAGAACTACATTCAAAGCAACAACTCCATCAGTGGTTATGTATAATAGGTCTTTTCACTATTTCCCAACTATTAATATCCTGAGTAAAGAAAATAATGTTGAGAATTTATCTCCCATACCTCATTTTCTTTTTTTGCAAAATAGTTCTACATATATTTAATTATTAAAACAGAATGTAAAATATAACAAAGTTGAGACTTGTTATAAACATCTGCAGTTTTTTTTGCAACTCTATAGTAAATCTTGCTGAATGCATAATTTATTCAAGCTTTTTCCAAACCTCAGCAACATTTTCTGAGTCTTCCCAAGATGTTTGCTGATAGAAGAGTACATTTTAGTTTATTACCATATTGCTTTTCATGTATTATTTCAGCCATTTTAACTATATATATCAAGAAGAACAGGTATTTACTCAATGACACCCTTTTTTTTTGCTATTAAGTTGGAAACCTTAAAATTAACTTCCAAATATCTATCATAAGTTTTTAAAAACTTTTTTATTTTGAAAAAATTATAGATTCACAGGAATTAGTTTTTAATCCTCACCTAAGGATATTTTGTTCCACTGATTTCTACAGGGAGTAGAAGGGAGGGAAGAGGAAGGAAAGAGATGGAAACGTGGGAAGGCAGGGGTGAGAGAGAAACATCAAAGTGAGAGACACATGGATTGGTTTCCTCCCACAGGAGCCCCTACCGGGGCTGGGGAACCTGCAACCGAGGTACGTGCCCTTGACTGGGAATAGAACCTAGGATCCATCTTATATAATTCTAATATAACATCAAATATCAAAACTAGGACATTGGCATCTATACAGTCTGCAGGCCTTATTCATTATTAAAATTTAGTGAAACTGTAAATATTGGCTAGAATATAAAATGGCCTCAACAATTACTGAACAAGTAATGAAAGTGCGTATTATGATCTGGCTGCTTAGTCTGTGAATATTTTGCTGCCTAACAAGCTTTTATAGTATCCATTACTAATCAACTGAGGGAAAATCTGTGCTTGGGGCGAGGTTCTTTATACTAGATGTAAGTCATGTTTCAAGTAATTTTATTAATAATTTTTGTTTCTAGGCTAACGTTTGTGTAATCTGATTAAATCATTTTTTTAAAAAATTGACATGTGGATGACAGTTTTCCTAGAATTAGAAAATGTGTCAGTCCTCTCTTTTGATTGTTTTCTACCAGTGCACACACCAATGCATTATCTTCAACTTAGTTTCTTTTTTTAGTCACTTTTGTTTTAAGTATTTAATTGAAACTAGACATTTATGCAGTGAATCTACTAGGCACATGTAAGCTACATAAATGCTTAATATAAAAGAATGATTAAGAGTGCTGTTTCTCTCACCCTACCTTTATGTTGAGGAATTCTCTTTCTCTTCACTCAAGATTATCTCATGTATATCATGACACCTGACCTTGCAAATAGATTTGAAAAATGGGACTTAAAGTTTAAACATTCAATGGACCATCTTATGTTGTTATTGAAAGTTATCTATCTCACTTAAAAACATTGACCCACAAGATACAAAGCCCTCAGTGTTTCTTCTGTCCTCTCTAGTCTCTTTACCTTGTGTTTACTAGCTCATAATGGTACCATTGTAATTAGCTAATCTATATATAAAAAAGCCTAAGTGACCGAAAAAACAAATGACCAGTTGATTGGTCACTATGACGTGCACTGACCACCAGGAAGCAGACGCTTAACGCAGGAGCTGCCCCCCAGTGGTCAGCGCACTCCAACAGCAGGAGCACTGCTCAGCTGACCAACGGGTGCCAGATGCAGGGCTCACATCTGGTTGCCTCAGCCCGGAGACCACAGCAGAGTGGCAGTGAGCCTACTGAGTGGTGGTGATGGCAGGTGCAGCAGGACTGGGATGAGCAGGAACGGCAGGCAGGAGTGGCAGGCGTCATTGGACTACCAGATTCGGACAGATCCCTGCAGGCCACGCTGAGGGACCGACTGGTGCACGAATTCATGCACCGGGCCTCTAGTTATTAATAATAGAAAATGAGCAAAGGGAAGGCCAGGCATTATAGGCCTATTCCCTGTAAAACATTGGTAGGAGGGGACTAGACAAAGAGAAAATAGACACATGCCCAGTGAAGTTGGGGTGACAAGGAAGATACTGCTTGTTAGTTACACCTGGGAACAGGGGTCATTGGCCAGAATGGGTGTGGCCAGTGAAATTTTGGAATACTTAACTACTTAAAAATGGGAGTTTGCTCTTGGTTCTCTTGGGAAACCTGTGACTCTGGGCTGGTGGGGTTCTTTTGCTCCTGCTTCCGTGCATTTGCCCACATGGCACATGCAATGACTAACAGACTGCAGCTAGCCTGATGTTGTACTGAACCCAGCTCCAACATGGAAATGAAACTCTAGATACTGGATTTGCTTTTAGCTTTCCTGAAACCCCAGCTATAATTCTTCTATGACTGGACTAAGGGAAAAGGGACTTTGGAAACCCAGGGTTATAATTCTGCCGCATCCATGTAAGGCTAGGGTTCAGGATCTGAAGAAGGGGCCATGCACAGATGAAAACACCAGACAAGAAATATGAATTTAGAAGGCATGGGGGGCCAGGTGGAAACTTCCCTCTAGTGGAGAAGCTCTCCATAACCCTGGACCTGTCAGCTTTTATTCAATTTTAGATACACATCTTGCCCTCAGTTAAGCTTGGCAAACCAGTAGCAGACAGACTATCTCAAAGGTCAGTAAAAGATCAGTAAAGATTTACTCTGAGGCTATTAGGTCAGGAAATTGCTTCAAGCCATCATTATCTCAACAGAACAATTGGTGCATGGTATTAGCCCTGCTAATTGTCCAAGGTCCATTTCTTCTCAGTTTCTTGTTGCACTTTCATTATAATGTTGACAATGGATGGCTTCCCACATAATTTCATGGAAATAAAGTTTTCTACCATATAAGCTGAAATGCTTATTCCAGCAGTACCCCAAGAACCCACTTCCACCAATAACAGATTTGCTAAACTACTGTAAATGCATCACATGCGTCTTGTGATTTCACAGCTATTCTCCTTTGTAAATACCTTTTTACCCATCTAGAGCTCTCTTTCTTCCTTTCCTAAGCTGAAAAATTCCTGCTCGTTCTTTTTGTTGTTGTTGTTAATCCTCACCTGTGGATATTTTTCCATTGATTTTTTTTTTTATAGAGAGTGGAGGGGGGGAGACAGAGAGAAACCTTGATGTGAGAGAACACGTCCATTGGTTGCCTCCCACATGGGGATAGAGCCTGCAACTGAGACACATGCCCCCAACCAGAATCGAACCCGGGACCCTTCAGTCCACTGACAGATGTTCCATCCACCAAGCCAAACCAGCCAGGGATCCTGTTCTTTCTTGGAAGCCTAGCTCAGATGTCCCTTCTTCCAGAAAGCTTTCCCTTCTCCTTTCTCTGCATGACATGTTTGTTCCACATGAATTTACTTGTGTACTGATCTCACCAGGGTGTAATTGGTTTCATATATCTCTGCTCAGTAGAGAGTAATAACTATGTCTTATTCTGCTCCCTCAGTAATTAGTATCTTGAATAGAATTGATTTAAGACTTGATCTTTCCCCCAAACAATGGCTCGCCTTTATAGAATCCTGACCACTTAAACCACATGGAACCCATCAGGGAAAAGTGTGATAAGGGTGTGGGATCAGAGAATTTGTCATTACAATGATGCAACTGGAGAAAAGAATTAACCTGCAATAGAAATAAACTTCTCTATGATGGGTGAGGTTATATTACTATTATGAAAGAATTCTGAGGACAATAAACATTATTTCTCTGTAATATTCAGAATTATTGTCTCCATTTTGAATGAAACAACCTATTATTTTCTTTTTTTATTTTATTTCTTTTTTCTTTATTGATTAAGGTATTACATATGTGTCCTTACCCCCCGTTGCCCCTCACCCCACCCCCACTTGTGCTTCCTAGTGTCTGTGTCCATTGGTTATGCTTATATGCATGCATATATGTGCTTTGGTTGATTTCTCCCCCTGACCCCAACCCTCCCCTGCTTTCCCTCTGAGGTTTGATGGTCTGATCCATGCTTCCCTGTCTCCGGATTTGTTTTTGTTCATCAGTTTATGTTGTTCACTATATTCCACAAATGAGTGAGATCATGTGATACTTAGCTTTCTCTGACTGACTTATTTCGCTTAGCATAATGCTTTCTAGGTCCATCCATGCTGTTGCAAATGGTAGGAGTTCCTTCTTTTTTACAGAAGCATAGTATTCCATTATATAGATGTACCATAGTTTTCTAATCCACTCATCTGCTTATGGGCATTTAGGCTGTTTCCAAATCTTAGCTATAGTAAATTGTGCTGGTATGAACATAGTGGTGCATATATCCTTTCTGATTGGTGTTTCTTGTTTCTTGGGGTATGTTCCTAGAAGTGGGATCACTGGGTCAAATGGGAGTTCCAGTTTTAGTTTTTTGAGGAAACGCCATACTGTTCTCCACAGTGGCTGCACCAGACTGCATTCCCACCAGCAGTGCACGAGGGTTCCTTTTTCTCCGCATCCTCACCAGCATTTGTCATTTGTTGATTTGTTGATGATAGGCATTCTGACAGGTATGAGATGGTACCTCATTGTCGTTTTGATTTGCATCTCTTGGATGATTAGTGACTTTGAGCATGTTTTCATATGTCTCTTGGCCTTCTGTATGTCCTCTTTCAAAAAGTATCTATTTAGGTCCTTTGATCATTTTTTGATCAGGTTGTTTATCTTCCTTTTGTTAAGTTGTATGAGTTCCCTGTTCTTTTTAAAAAATATATATTTTATTGATTTTTTTACAGAGAGGAAGGGAGAAGTATAGAGAATTAGAAACATCGATGAGAGAGAAACATCGATCAGCTGCCTCCTGCACACCCCCTACTGGGGATGGTGCCCACAACCAAGGTACATGTCCTTGACTGGAATTGAACCTGGGACCTTTCAGTCTGCAGGCTGACACTCTTTCCACTGAGCCAAATCAGTTAGGGTGAGTTCTAATCATAAGGCTACCATAGGCATTTTGTGACCCTGCCTTCAAAACCCCCCAGAGATCTAAGCTGTATTAGACCCCACTAAGATTAAAAAGCACAGTAAGTCCTCCCTTCGTATCATCAACACGTTCTTTAAACAGTGACATTAAGCAAAATAATGTATACATGAAATCATTTTTACCATAGGCTCATTGATATAAACAAGAGTTAAATTCCTACAGCATATTTCTGGTCATGAAAACATCACCAAACTTCTGAATAAAGGCTCAAAGCACTACTAATATTAGACATTAAAAATATGAGCTCAATATAAATTTCAGAAAGACTAATAAAAACAAGAGAGATCTTTATTTTCCAGCCTGCTTATTCCAGTTCAGAATCACACGGGCGAGGGACCTGTGGTGGTTTGCAGGCTGGCCATGCCCCCCCAATGACCCAAGCAGAGGCCCTGGTATCTGGGATTTATTTATCTTCTATATTTGAAACTTTGTAGCCTTGAGTGGAGCCAAACCTTCTGCTGGCTCCATCACAGCAACCATTTTTGTTGGGATTTATTTATTTTCTATAATCAAAACTTTGTAGTGGAGGCCAAGGCAGGCCAGGGCTGCAGGAGCTTGGCTTCCTCCATTGCCAGTGGCAACCCAAGCCTCCTGCTTTCTCCAGCTCTGTGGCTGCCGTCATTTTTGTTGGGATTTATTTATATTCTGCAATTGAAACTTTGTAGCCTGGAGTGGAGGCCTGGGCCCGCCTGGGTGTGCGGAAAACTTGGCTTCCTCCACTGCCAGGGAAACCCAAGCCTCCTGCTCACTCTGTGGCCACAGCCATCTTGGTTGGGTTAATTTGCATACTCACCCCTGATTGGCTGGTGGGCATGGCTAGTGGGTATAGTGGAGTGATGGTTAATTTGCATATTACTCTTTTATTAGGTAGGATTAATTAACTTCAAAATCTGATAAAATACTCCTTAAGTATTTTATATGTAATCAGCAGATGTTCAAGTTAGAGCAATGCTTTATGTTTTCCTACTCATCTTTCTTTCCTGACAGTTGCATGCTCAATTATATGCATTTATAACTTCATGCACAATTGATAACTTTTTGTCCTGTGATTATAATTACCTGGTCAGCAATCTTGATACCAATTTAGTAGTCAAACATAAACATCTCTATTTTCAAGTTACTTAATAACTAATATTTACTTATTACTTATTTAGAATATTCTATATGACAGACATTATTAATTAATTTGCATGCATTATCTACTTTAGCTTTTATGAATATCCTGTGAATTAGGTACAATATTCTCTGTTTTATGGAAGACCGACCAAGAATTGAAAGTCTATTGAGATCTATCCAGAGTTGCACAAGGCTCAAAAATGGAATTTGATGTCAAATCAGTCTGACTTAGAAACTAAGCTTTAACCCCTGTGTAAGTTGCCTCTTAATAAGAGCCTAATGCATACCTAGCATCTTTGTACTCACTATTAGGAACAAAACAGGAAAAACACTATTTTTAAAAGTATAATCTAAGATTTATTGATGTCTAAAAATTATTATAAAATAACTCAGAATTTAACTGTAGCTAATATATAAACTAGACAACCACACTAAATTGGAAATTAGTTGTAGAATTTTGCTAAAGAGAATACATTTACAAAAAAAAAAAAAGATTAATCAAACAGAACATGTTTGACAAATGATAGTATTATATTTTTCAAGGAAAAATCTTATAAAAATATCTGCTTCTTATGAAAACTAATTTATTAACAATAGAAAGATTTCTTGTTTTGTTTTTACTTCAGGTGATGATTTTGTGGATGGTGGGATATTTCCCCCTTTATTTTATCATAATGATACTCAGATGATACTTTTTAATTATTATCAGGTCATTTCTTAGTAGGTCTTGGTTTGCTAAGTGGACCATGGAGGTTGAAGAAATGATATATTTTTCATATGGAAATATTGAGCTAAAGTAGAAATTGATTCTGCTCCTGGTTCTATCACTAATATGTTACAGTTGCCTACACAGAGAGGATAAGGTTTAGACACCATTTCCTTACTTGTGTACTGAAAGGGTAATTTATAATCTCATACATGCCTTTTAACTGCATCATTCTATGATTATGGTAATACTAGAACATCATTAATTATACAGTAAACATTTATAGAATGAATAGATATCTTTAAGCTACTTCCTAATCCTATCTATTCTTCAAGGCCTAACTGAAGCCTCACTTCCTTCATAAAGACTCCTCTACATACTCAAACTGCCTGAACTCATAAATGGTCAGGATGGCAATTACATGTTACCTTTAAGCACTGCTCAATAATATCACACTTAAAGTCCTAGTTTAAAACAAGTTGGAAATCAACTTGATAGAGACAGGTTTTTGACCCATAACTTTACACACTCCTCAGATTCAATCACAGTGTTGGTATTATCATTGATGCGTAGCAAAGTCTTATTAAATGCAGAGTAAAATTGGAATCAGATTCAGAATTTTCAATCTCAGTACATTTCTTGTGTCAAAATGAGGTTCTTCAGATTGCAGTCTAGGTCTTCTCTATCCCTGATGCTGTTTGGTCATCATCATCATCATCAAAATTATTGCCTTCATGATCAAGAAGCATTTATTTGGTCCTACTGGAATGAATGGCAGCAGCCGAAATTCTATCTTCGGGTGAGATGGAAAGAAGCTGGCTATCATTTTCTATATAATAACCTTTCATATGTGTAAGATGATTTCCAGAGTCTAAGATCATTAACTTTAAGAGAGCCTCAGATATTGGACAAGGTCAATTGCTACAAGAGAGGGAATGAGAGGAATGAAGGAGAACATGTTCTGGGGAGAGGAGGAATTGTGTGTGTTACTAGCTTGCTACACATCTCTCCGCCCCGCGTAATGCAGCAGGCAAGTGCAGGAGAAGATGAGCTGTCAGTCTCTTGGTGCACATCATTTATCATGGGTCCTCTTACATCTTCAGAGGCAGAGTCACCCTGTTAGCATGCAGAGCTTGTCATGGGATCAGTAGTGTCTGTGCACACTGACTGCACTTTTGTTCTTGTCAGTTAATGTAGCTGAGAATGGTTGCATGTCAGGATTGCAATTTCAACAATGCTCTTGGCAGTTGAAACTAGACTCAAATCCCTGAATATAGATTTAAAGAGATATATGGTTTTCCTCATCCTCCAAAGAGGTGGGGGATAAATTTAGAGCACTTTCTTGGCAGTCTTGTTTACAGGTAAAAATTCACCTAAAATATGTGGCATAGGTCTGGAAGAGGACTAAGTTTGGACAAATTAGATAAGGAATAGAGACAACCCTGAAAATATGCACATGATTTTCACGTTGAACTGTTTACTTGTAGAATTAATCATTTTGTGTTGATACTCAAACATCTATTCACAAAGAAGTAGTTGTTTCTGGAACATTGCGATGAAAAGTAAAGGCCAGTTTAAATAAAAATACAAATTTGGTCGCCATCCTCCTTTGAATAGAAGGGAAACCACAAAACTTCAGCTTTTAAAATAGCATCTCTTTTCTAGTTTTCTTGACTAAAGTCAGAGCTACATATTTCTTGACTGTATTTTATTTTTAGTTCTTTCTTTCTTTTTTAAAAAATAGTTTTATTGATTTCAGAGTGGAAGGGAGAGGGAGAGAGATAGAAATATCAATGATGAGAGAGAATCATTGATAACCTGCCTCGTGAATGCCTTCTACTGGAGATAGAGCCTGCAAACTTAGGCATGTGCCCTGACCAGAATTGAACCCAGGACCCTTCAATCTGCAAGCTGATGCTCTGTCCACTGAGCCAAATCAGCTAGGGCTTTTCGTTCTTTCTATGTCTTCTTTTCATTCAATTCAAGATATCTATCTTGCTATAATTATTTTCTTAATTTTTGCTTTTTAGATCAAATAATTAAATTAAATTAATATGGAAAAACAAAGACTAAGACAATGAGAAGGATGTTTGGGGACCAGGAGGATTTAATAGTACTCAGAAGTTTTAATTAATTAGTTATTTATTTTTTACTAGGGGCCCGGTGCATGAAGATTCGTGCACAGGGGGTGGGTCCCTCAGCCCGAACTGCACCCTCTCCAATCTGGGAGCCCTCAGGGGAGCCCTCTCCAATCCGGGAGTTTCTGTCTGTCTTTTCAATCATACGAGCGAATTGTCTGAGACCCCAACTCAGTTTGGTTTGTTGCTCACAGAATAATAGAGGCATTTTTTTTCTCTTTGCTTCATTAGTGGAGATTTCCTGGAAGTTTTAGGACATCTTCCCTTTAATTTTTCCTAGACACTCTGATTTTACTTATGTCTCTCACCTTTGCTTTCCCTCCATCCCCCACCACAACAGTAACTTGCTCCAGGCTCACTTTACTCTAGTGTCTAGGAGATCCGTCTGCCATTAGAACTACGATTCCCAGCATTCCTGGTGCTCCCTGGGCTCTTGCTTTTCCCTTCCTGCTCTGTCTCCATCCTACAGCCTCCTGCTCTGCCAAGTCCTCCAAGCTACCAGCTCTCCCTCTCTGCTCTCAGTCTGGCAGCTTGGGGAGCCAAGTTCCCCAAGCCACTCCACTCTCCGCCTGCTCTCCCTCTCTGCTCTCCGCCCAGCCATATTTGTTGGGTTAATTTGCATACTCACTCCTGATTGGCTGGTGGGCATCATGGAGGTATGGTCAATTTACATATTTCTCTTTTATTATATAGGATTGGTAGTTCTTCTCTTTCTAATTCTTTTTGCTCAGTCACTGAAAAATATTCTTTGGCCAAATACTGACACTGAAGCAAACAAGGCAGGTTTTCCCTTCCCCTAGGCTTTCTCCAGTAACTGCTCACTGCTTCTTCAATTTCATAGAGGTTCTATTGTCTCTCAAAAATATATAAAAGCAATTTATAGCATATAACTTGATTTGGGGATTGGAAAAAATAAGGCATTAGTCAATTGGTTAGTCACTATGTATATTTGTACATATCTATGCATACATCTATACACATGTATGTTATGTGTGTCTTTAAAATAAACTGATGCATGCAGTGTATATATATATACTAGAGGCCCAGTGCACAAATTCATGCACCAGTGGGGTCCCTTGGCCTGGCCTGCGGGTTTGGACCAAAACCAGCTCTCTGACATCCCCTGAGGATTCCTGGATTGCAAGAAGGTGCAGGCCAGGCCAAGGGCCCCCACTGGTGCACAATCAGGGATGGGGAGGGACATGAGAGGTTGGCCAGGCAGGGAGGGCTGCGGGAGGGCTCTAGGGAATGTCCGGCCCATCTCGCTCAGTTCGGATTGGCAGAAAACCATTAGCAAGCTATCCTACCAGTCAGAATGTCTGCCCCCTGGTGGTCAGTGCACATCACAGCAAGCGGTTGAGCGGCCTTAGCATATCATTAGCATATTATACCTTGATTGATTGAATGGCCGGCCGGAAGACCGGACACTTAGCATATTAGGCTTTAATTATATAGGATACATGCAGTGATTCTTATTTTCATTAGTTCTGTCCTATGAAGTTGTTGCCAACACTTGAGTTAGCATATACTAAATCATTACAGGGAAAGGGTTAGGTTCCTGCATGCCTCTCATCACAACATTCTTATTCTTATCAACCAATCAATACATAGCCTTGTTTTATGTGTATTGTTTAAAGACTCCTTATTCAATATATATTGCTGAATTGTTAACAACATACTTAAGACCAACAGCATTATAACTTATGTTTGAATGAAGGTTATCTAACATGTGTCTCTTTGAAAAGCATATCAAGCCTTTCTGCATTTAGTACCTCTAGGCAACACTTAGCACTACACTTGGGGCTCATTTTAAAGAGAAAAATAAATAAAAAACACAACAATACAAAAATGTGGCACTTAATGTAACATAAAAACTTAAAAAGCCTAAAAGAATTGTCAAAATTGTCAATATTAATTATTTCCTGGACAGTCCTAAGATGAATGGAGAATCAGCCTTATCATTATCTTCTATGTCCCCATTTATCATTGCTGAATAAAGACACTGACCCTCAGAAGTATGACACTAATACCTTCACTACCCAACAAGCAATTTCTGAATTTTCTATTCTATCATATTGATCTGTGTCTATGTTTAGACCAATACCAAACTGTTTTGACACTATAACTATATAATAAGTAATATAAGTGCTCCAAATTTGTTCTTCATTTGCTGGAATTTTGGTATCAATGCATTTAATCTATATATTAATGTGAAAGTGACATATGAGTGACATAAAGACTTTCAACTCATAAATATGGTATGTTTCTGAATTTTTTTAGATCTTAATTTCTCTCATAAATGTTTTATAGTTTGTAGTGAATGGATCTTGTACATCCTTTATCAGATGTGTCCTTAATTTTTCATATCTTTGTTGTTATCAGAAGTGGTATTTTTATTTAAATATTCAATTGTTTGTTATTAGTAATTAGAAATACAATTGATTTTTATGTTGATGTTGTATCCAGAAATTTTCCTAAACTTACATATTGGTTCTAGTGGCTTTTTTGTGAATTCCATGAGATTTCCTCCATAAACAATTATGCCATTGATTAAAGAAAGTTCTATTTCTTCTTTTTCAACATTTATTTTTTATCTTATTGTACTGCCTAAACCCTTCACTATCTTAAATAGAAGTGGTAATATTAGACATTCTTGACTGGTTCCTTTTTTTAGAAGGAAAGCATTCAAATTTTACCATTAAGTAATTTTTACGTACCCACTGGTTGGTGGGATCTTCCTTCTTGAGATTCAGCAATATGTTCCATGCTTCTATGTCTCTGGATCTATTTTGTTCAACAGTTTATTTTGTTCATTAGATTCCACATATGAGTGAGAACACATGATACTTAACTTTCTCAGACTGGCAAAATAATGCTTAGCATAATACTCTCCGGGTTAAGTAAAAACTTTAAAAAAATATATTTTATTGATTTTTTACAGAGAGGAAGGGAGAGGATAGAAAATTAGAAACATCAATGAGAGAGAAACATCGATCAGCTGCCTCCTGCACACCTCCTACTGGGGATGTGCCCACAATCAAGGTACATGCCCTTGACCAGAATCGAACCTGGGACTTTTCAGTCTGCAGGCCAACGCTCTATCCACTGAGCCAAACCAGTTAGGGCTAGTAAGAACTTTTTAAAGTGACTACTAAAACATTTGAAATCACATACGTAGCTTGAAATACACACGCGTATTTATATTTAATATGATATAATTTACATGCCATATATCACCCATTTAACTGTACACATCATTAGTTTTATTAGCTTCTCAGAGTTGTTCTCCATCACCATGATCAATTTTAGAAAATTTCATCACCTCCAGAAGAAAGAATGTACCCATTAGAAGTCACTCCATATTTTTCCATAACTTCAAGCCCTAGGCAACCCCAAATCTATTTTCTCCACTTACATATTTGTCTATTATGGACATTTAATGGAAATGTAATTATACAATATTTTGTATAATTATTGTATAATTAATTGGTTTCTTTCACTTAGCACATATTCAAGGTTCATTCATGTTGTAGTTTATATCAGTACTTAATTCCTTTTTGTGGATAAACAATATCTGATTGAATGGCTAAGCAACATTTTTCTTATCCATTTTTTAGTTGATGGACATTTGGGTTGTTTCTATTTTTGGGCTGTTATGAATAAAGCTGCTATAAATATTTGTGTACAAATTTTTGTGCAAACATATGTTTAAATTTCCCTTGAGTATATATGTAGAAGTGAAATTGCTGTGTCACATGAAAACCTTATCTTTGTTTTTTTGAGGAGCAGACTGTTTTCCACAGTGACTGATCCACTTTACATCCTCATTAGCAATACAGGAGGGTTCATTTTCTCCCATCCTTGAAATGCTCCTTATTGTCCATCTTTTTTTTTTAATTTTTATTTTAGCCATTCCAATTATTATGAAGTGGCATCACATTATGGTTTTGATTTGTATTTCTCTAATGATTAATGATGTTGAGTATCTTTTCATGTGTTTAACAGCCTTTTCTATATTCTTTTTGGAGAAATATCTATTCAAATTCCTTGCTCAGTTTTAAACTGGAATTGTTTTGTTGTTGACTCTTAAGAATTCTTTATATATTCTGTTTCTAAGCCTCCTGTCAGATATATGATTTGAAAATATATTCTCCCATTTTGTGAGCTGTCTTTTCACTTTCTTGATGATGTACTTTGCAGCACAACAGTTTTTAATTTTTATGAAGCCCAAAGTACTTATTTTTTGTTTAATTGCTTGTCCTTTAGGTGTCATAGCTAAGAAACAATTGCCTGATATAAGTTTATTAAGAATTACACCTACATTTTCTTCTAAGAGTTTTCCCTATTATATATTAAGGTATTTGATCTATTTGAGGAGAAGGTCCAAATTTATACTTTCATATCACAATATGCAGTTGAACCTTAATAATCCTCCTCACATGTTTTTAGAATTAATCATAATATTTTGTTGAAGATTTTTATATCTATATTCACAATGGATACACTGCATTATCCTATAGTGTTATTTTGTTTGTTTTGTTTTGTTTTTGAATTCCAGAAAACAGTGCTTGTTTTCAATCACCAACTCCTGAAAGTATTTCTATTGAGGTGCCTAGGATAATCTCAATGATGTCCAATCCCCAGAGGTCTGTACTTTGTAAATCCAATAAATTGAGACCTAATAAATCCATAAGCAAGATACTTTCTCATTATTAGCTTTTCACTTCAAGTAAAGTTTTATTTCTGTATGTGGTTTTTAGATAAAGAGAGGGCTGAAACTATAAATCTAAACCTTAAATAGCAAACATTTTCTTTAGGCTTGTATATTGGCAACATTACTGCTGAGATAGCTTAAATAATTAATAATTACTATTAACAAACAGCTCTGGGCAACACAATCTCAGAGACACCTCTATATCTTCAGCATCAGTGGCCTATCACTATAGAGATATCTAGAAAAACGTTTGGGGACAGGCAGGAAAGAGATAATCCAAGACTCTCAGGCAAAATGGTACTTTAAAAGGAAAAATGTCTCACAATTTTGTGATTGTCCTATTCTTTGGATTTTTGTAGACTCACCAAGTTAATTGAGGAAGAATGTTCCTCGCCTTGCATTACTGTGTAATCAGTTATTTACTTGCATATTTTGGGAACTGCAAATGATTCTGACCTTTGCTACAGTATTATGAGCAGAAAGAAAAACTGTCCTTTTAAAACTTCCCTCTTGATGTTAATAAATTAGGGAACTCTCACAGTTCTTTCTATGCCAGACTCCATTTGTTGTAATGTTGAATTGAAGTTTCCAGGTGAGATGAACAGCTGCCAAGTTAGCTTTTCAAAATGTGGTCTTTAGGAACATAATACTTTATTATCCATGTTGTGCCATTCTATGCTGAGTAGTAGTTAAAATAATGAGAGGTCTGACTAAGTGATCTATCTCAAGGTCTATTTTCTCCTTTAGCGAGTGGTGCACCTTCATACTATTCCATCCATCTGTACTTCCTCAGGGCACAAGAACCATGCCAGTTGGCTGGAACTAAAGCCTTTCACCTGCTTTTTAAAAACACACTTATAAACTGAATTCAGCCTCTAATATATTTATCTAAAACCAAGCTATTGTCTTCCAAAGAGTCACATCTTTCACTAGTTAAGAGTATTTTCCATTTGTTTTGAGTTTAAAAGTTTGCCAGTTTCCTGTAGCTACTAATTAAGGGCACTTAGTTCTATTTTTTTCCAACCCTCCAAACTCCAGCACCTGATTGATTACAGAACAAGATTTATTATTATTCACAAGTCTAGTTCTATTCCTTTCTGGCAGAACATAATTTCCTCTTAAAAGCTTTTAGAGAAAAGATGTAATAATCTTCAAAATTGGCTTGGACATCAAATGGCTTTATTAAGCAACAGTTTGAGTTGAGTACAAATGAATCTAAAACATATTTCAAATAACAGGGTAAAATGCCTCTGGAATTCATATATTAGGTCTTTCCAAAAGTAAAACAATTGAAAATTTGTTGCGTTGCTTGGCAAAACTAAGGGCCTGCATGAGTTTCTTGGGAAGAATTAGAAGAAATCCGGATTTCTGGGAAGAGGACATTGCATTCATTATCTCTTGTCATGAAATAGGATAATGTGTTAATATCTTTTGTATGTTTAGGAATAATAATGGATGTTATGGGAACTTACCTCCCTACATAAAGAAGAATTGTACTAATTAATTGCAATGCATTTGGTCTTTAAAAAAGTTTTCTGTAGTGTCATACTGGACTAAAGGGAATGGAATAACACCAGAATTCCAGACAATATGGCAGGCATGGAAGGGGCTACTTTGTGGTCTCCTTCAATATTCTCAGACACAATTTAATGCATCCTATATTCATCTATAGAGCTGGACATGGGTGTTGACCCTTGCTCATCCTCTCATATTTTGTAAATTGCAAACTTATAGAGCCCTTAGAGGTCCTCTATCATGATTGTAATTTGATCTGAGTATAGGTCTGTTTTCAAAAAAAAACTTTTCTAAACTCCTCCATCAAAATCAGGTCTCCCTCTCCACTAGTTTCTTTCTCATAGAACTTGTATATTTTCCTTTCTAATCTTTATTAAAATTGGCAAATTACAATTTATTTATGCTTGTCTAATGTCTACTACTCCATTAAACCATTACCTGTGGCTGTATCATATACCTCTTTTTTCCTAAATAATATCCTCACAGCCTCACCTCTGATTTCAGCCACTCATCCCTCAATAATGAGAGTTTCTTGCCTCCAGGGGTCTTGTATTTTACCTCTTGAACTTCTCTTATGCTGCAGTCTTTGTGGGCCCACTCATCAAGCAGGCATTTGCAATCTGTAATACAGGGAGTTAATGTCCTGGGGACAACTTTCATCCAATGGGGTCTAGAGTTGATAAAGAAATGCCTTGATCTATTCTTTAGTAGACAGCACTGAACTATTGGACTCACTCATATATTGCATTCTAGACTTACCATTGCCTCTAATAAATGCTATATAATTGTGAATGTAACTCATTTGCCCAAGATGTTCATAAGCACACAGGAAAGGTCCAATTTTTCTTTTTATATGTAATTAATACAGGTATTGGGTTTGCAGAAAGTTAGCTGTATTGTTGAATTTTGAGTCCTTACAATGTGTCAAAATGGTTTACCTGGCACTGCACCTTGGGTTCTTTGACTCTTTTTGTCAACTAATCAACTGATCTTTGCCCCTCATTATGTTGTCTTTTACAGGACCCTTGTCTTCAGATTCATGCTCAGAATTGTCCTTTTCTGACAAATCATTCCTGGTTCTTGCTCCTCACTTCAGGTGGGGTCATAGAGATCCACCACCTCTTTCCCATTGAGTTCTGGCAAGAACATCAGAGTCCTCAGCATTCATTTGTTTTCATAATCCTCTTTATAAAGGACCTTTATTTTTCCCCTCAAAATTTCATAGCATCTAGGTTTACACATAGCTCTCTAATAAACTGTTTGGTCTCCAGAGTTGGGAATTCAAACCAGCTGCCTTTCCCAAAACCTAAAATGCTTAGAGGTTTTTCAAAACCAGCTCTACTCTTTGAATTATGATCTGAGGCAAGAGAGTCCTCAATGTGCCTTAGGTTTTCGAATCTAAATAAGGGTCACTTTCTGCAGATGGGCAGCTCAGAGTTGTGAATTAAGTAAGTTATGTTTAGAAAAGGTTGAATAATTTTTCTCTGTCAGTCATGGGTTGATTGGTATATTACCTAATCCCCATTTAAAACACAGGAGGATGGGGAATTAGCTAAGATATGGAAGCAACCTAATGTCCATCAATAGATGAATGGATAAGGAAGATCTATCTACTAGTATCTATCTATCTATCTATCTATCTATCTATCTATCTATCTATCTATCTATCTATCATCTATCTATCTATATCATCTATCATCTATCGATCATCATCTATCTATCATCATCTATGTTACTCAGAAGTAAATGAATGAAATCTTGTGACAACATGGATGGACCTAGAACATATTATGTTAAGTGAAATAAGTTAGAGAAAGACAAACACCATATGATTTCACTTATATGTGGAATCTAAAAGTCAAAACAAATGAATAAACAAAACAAAACAGAAACAGATCCATAGATATAGAGAATAAGCTTATGGTTGCTAAAGGAGAAGGGGGAGGTAGAATGAGTAAAATAAAGAGAATAATAAAGCAAACAAACAAATAAACAAATAAAAATGATGGGAGAAAGATTAAAGAAAAAAAGCACTTGATTTTGTTCAAAGAAATAGAGACCAACTAGGAAGTTTATTGATTGTCATTTAAGAAACACAGGAGGGTGGAAAATTCCATCTAAAATGTAATGAAGTGGGTATTAGACCTATTTATTGATGAGGAAACTAAGCCTCAAAAAGATTAAATACTTTGCTCCAAGTCAGACAGTTAAAAAGTGGTAGAGGTGAGACTCAACCCAAGAACTATTTAGTATTTTCAGAAGCTTCACTTTTGCTATAATATCATGCAGCACCTCTTGACAAAGTAAGCCAAAAAACAACAACAAAAATTCTGTCCATATGGCTAACTTTTGTTTTTATTTTGTAAGGTAAATTTTTATTTATGAGGAATATTGCATATCTTCCAGGTTGCCAAATTAATGTCATATTGGAATGCAAAAATTATTTCCCACACTGGAATGGCTCACATTTATATCACACACCGAACGAGTTAAGCAGAGACATCTAAAAGTGGAACATGGAAAATATCATTTACTGCAATTTTGATGTCTTTAGTTATGGTTCTCTATCAACTTGGTGGTGAAGTTTTACCTTCAAATTCAGAAACCCCAAAATGATAATGTGGGATAGTGGTGAGGTGAGTAGATGTGATCCCTGAAATCTGTGTTAGTCCCATTCTCTGGTTTCCTCACTTAAGGGAAGCACCTTCTACCATTAATGAAAAAACATGGCATTTAGATGGTAACCATAATGCATTTGTATTTCCCTTTAAAATGTTATTTAGAGACATATATTCTTCCCTGCTCCTCAGGGAAAACTTGGGCAGCCTCTGTACTTTTCTGATCCCATTCAGATTAAAACTAAATAAAAATAGTCATTATTAGTCATAAAAAGCCACAGTTCAAAAATCAATAAAATTTAATATCTAGTCCCACATAAGAGTTAAAATTCTAAACTTGACTTAGTGATAAATCTCTGACTTAATCTACTCAGGTAATGGGTGGAGGGTGGAGGAAAAGGGTGAAAGTGATCAAAAGGTAAAATCTTCCAGTTATCAGATAAATAACTTCTGGGGATGTAATACATAGCATGGTGACTATAATTAACATACTGTATTATATGTAGGGAGTCCCAAAAATATAAACACCCAATTTGAATAATTATAAAGGCAGTGTTTATTAAAATACACTCCATTTTCAAAATTGAACTATCACCTGGTAGAGTATGTATACATTTTCTGGGACATCCTGTATCTTCAAGTTGCTAAGAGAGTACATCTTAAAATTCTCATCACAGAATAAAAAATTGTATGTGAAGTAATAGATGTTAACTAAACTGTGATGCTTATTTTGCAATGTACACATATAACAAATTATTATGTTGTATACCTTACACTAATACAATGCTATATGTCAATTATCTATATAATAGTGGCCTGGTGCATGAAAATTGTGCATGGAGGGGGCAGTTCTCTCAGCCCAGCCTGCACCCTCTCCAATCGAACATCCCTCTCACAATCTGAGACCACTGGCTCCTAACCACTCACCTGCCTGCCTGCCTGATTGCCCCTAACTGCCTCTGCCTGCCTGATGACCCCTAACTGGTCTCCCCTGCCGGCCTGGCCTCACCCCCAAAGGCCCTCCCCTGCTGGCCTGATCTCGCCCCCAACTGCTCTCCTCTGCTGGCCAATTTGGTTCTAATTGGTCAGTTTCTATGCCAGTCAGCATCAAAAGCTCTGTCTCCTAGGCAGCCACTGCCTCCTCACAGTTGACCCAGATTTGGTTCTGAATGGCCAGTTTCTATGCCAGTCAGTGTCTCTTGGCCTATCAACAGGGCCTGATCAGAAAAGCGGGGCTGATCAGCAGCCCCAGTGGAGGCTTGGAGAGAAATGGACCTGGGGCTGCTGGCCAGGTTCCGAGGGAAAGAGAGAGGCAAGTGCTGGTCAAAAGCTGCCTCAGACGCTACAGATCAGCCCCTGCTTCTCTCTTCAGGTCTCTTTCCAGGCCTGATTCAAAGTCCCCTCAGCAGTCACTGCTGGGTCACCAGGCCTGCAGCCACAGTAGTCAGCCTTTGGTCATGATTGGTCGTTACAGCCTGGCTCTTTATTATAGAGATATAAAAGACTACATGACCATTGCGACCAAATGACCAGAACGACAGGAATGACTGGTCGACCAGTCACTATGATGTGAACTGACCACCAGGGGATAGTTGCTCAATGCACGAGATGCCCCCTGATGGTCAGTGCACTCCCACAGCCAACCTCCCGCAACCAGCCAACCTCCTGTGGCCTTCCCCCCCGGCCGGCCAGCCCCCCATGTGACTCCAATCGGGGGGCCAGCCGACCAACCTCCTACAGCCCCTCTCCTTGGCTGGCCGGCCCCCCAACCAGCCCTAATTGGGGGAGCCAGTGGGGCCAACCTCTCATGGCCACCCTCCCCTTCTGGCTGGTCCCCCCATAGGCCCTAATCAGGGGCTGGCTAGCCAACCCTGCAGCTAACAAGCCCCCCAATAGGCCTCAATCACTGGCCAGGCTGAGGGACCCCACCTGTTCATGAATTTGTGCACCAGGCCTCTAGTATCTCAATAAAACTCAAGAAAAAAGGCAGTGTTTATTAAAATACACTCCATTTTCAAAATCGAACTAGCACCTGGTAGATTGTGTATACATGATATGGTTCAGTTAAAATGAAAAGATTCACTGCAGTGTATCTGGAATGTGCATGACTGGAAAAAATAAAGACCACCAAAAAAATGAAAATAAAAATCTGATTTACCCACATCAGGTAGAAAGCCTGCATGGGAAAGGGTGTGAGGTACTTCTCTGCTTTCTTCATGCTCACATTCTCCATTTTCCTGCCAGGGCAAGGGCTGAGGCAGATGAGCCCACTGGCCAGTTCTTACTTGTTTTACTTGTTAGCAATATGGGCCTGGCAGATGACTGAAGTTAGTAATCCTGAGATGGCCTAGCTAATGGTAAAAGTGAAATCTTTCTTTTGTGGATGCTTTTGTTGTCATTTCAAAAGTTGTCTGTTTGGCCCCTTTTTCTTGCAATGGTCATTGTTACCCAGATGGATCTACCTTCCAGATAATCTCTTGTAACCTTTAATTCAGCCAGCCCCTGGGCAGCCAGCAGCACACCCAGCTTTGCTACCAAGGTCCCTGTGACCCTATAGAAGACCATACTGGTCAGGACCAGAAGGTGTCTGTACTTATTCTCTCAACCACAAGGCCCTGGTCAATGGAGAATACTCCCACAATACCTGGGGTTTTAGGATGATCACAATGCAATATACTACCTGACTCTACCACCAAAGATGTTACTCAGCCTGACTGCTGCCTTCTGGATTTCCGGGCATGACCAGACCACAGCTGTAGTCCACATTAACTCCTTCAGGCAGGAGTCAGACACAGCTCTCTGTCTTTGAACTGCAGGGAGTACATTTGAAAACACTGACTGATCTCCCAATCAAGAATGTTATCCAAAACTTATGAGGGAGGCAGAAAAGATTAGCATGTGCCCTCTCAAATTCATATCAGGACATTGTCTGACTAACCTGTCCAAAGGTCATCTGTCCCTCTAGAAAAAGATAATATTTTTGATTTAATATTTGGCAATAATTAGATCTCAGACTCTGAAATATGAGAAGTTAATATGAAAAGTTACATATTAACTTATATAGTAGAATATTGATTATTTGTAAATTGTTGTTTTCTTTTAAAAATTATTTTAAATTATTTTTATTGTTGAAAGTATTACAGGTGTCTCCTTCCCCACCTCCCCAGTGACCCCTCCACCCTGTTTTACCATCCCCTCCTCAGGCCTTCCCCACACTATTGTCTGTCCATGGGTTATGCATATATGCATATAAATTCTTTGATTAATCTCTTCCCACTTGCCCCCGCGCCCAACTTCCTTCTCTCTTAAATACATCAGTATGTTGCAGGCTTCAATGTCCCTGGATCTTTTTTGTTTATCCATTTATTTTGTTTATTAGATACCACATATAAGTGAGATCATGTGATTTTTGTCTTTCTCTGACTGGCTTATTTTACTTAGCATAATACTCTCTTGGTCCCTCCATGTTGTCTCAAAGAGTAAGAGATCCTTCTTTGTTATTGCTGCATAGTATTCCATGGTGTAAATCTACCACATTTTAAAAATCCATTCATCTACTGATGGGCACTTGGGCTGTTTCTAGATCTTAGCTATTATAAATAAAGCTGCTATAAATATAGAGACGCATATGTTCTTTCTGATTGGTGTTTCTGGCTTCTTAGAATTTACTCCTAGAAGTTGGATCACTGGGTTAAATGGTAGTTCCATTTTTAATTTTTTGAGGAAACTCCACACTGTTTTCCACAGTGGTTGTACCAGTCTGCATTCCCACCAACAGTGTACTAGAGTTCTTTTTTCTCCACATCCCAGCCAGCACTTGTTGTTTGTTGATTTATTGATGATGGCCATTCTGGCATGTGTGAGGTAGTACCTCATAGTCATTTTAATTTGCACCTCTCTGATGATTAGTGATACTAAGCATTTTTTCATATCTCTCTGGTCATTTGTATGTCCTCTTTGGAGAAGTGTCTATTCACATCTTTTGCCCATTTTTTAATTGTGTTGTTTGTCTTTCTTTTGTTGAGTTATATGTGTGCTTTATATATTTTGGGAATTAACCCCTTATCAAATGTATGATTGGCAAGTATGTTCTCCCATACAGCAGGTTCCATTTTCATTTTGTTGATGGCTTCTTTTGCTGTGCAGAAAATTTTTAGTTTGATGTAGCCCATTTATTTATTTTGTCCTTTGTTTCTCTTGCCTATGCAATGTATCTGAAAATTCTTCTCCATGAGATGTCTGATATTTTGCTGCCTATTTTTTTCTTCTATAATTTTTATGTTTCCCGATTTACATTTAACTCTTTTATCCATTTTGCATGTACCTGTTTAACATTCTTAACACCATATATTGAGGAGACTTTCTTTACTCCATTGTATGTTTTTGCTTCCTTTGTAAAACATTAATTGAGCATAATGGCTTGGGTCGATGTCTGGGTTCTCTGTTCTATTCCATTGATCTATATGTCTGTTCTTGAGCCAACACCAGGATGTTTTGATTTCAGTGGCTTTGTAGTATAGCTTGAAATCCAGTATTGTGATCCCTCTAACTTTGTTCTTCTTTCTTAAGATTGCTGTAGCTATTCAGGGTCTTTTTTGATTCCATATAAATTTTTGGAGTATTTGTTCTAGATCTGTGTAATATTCCATTGGTATTTTGTTAGGGGTTGCATTGAATCTATAGATTGTTTTGGGTAGTATGGACATTTTAATGATATTAATTCTACCAATCCATGAACATGGTATATTCTTCCATAAGCTTATATCTTGTATCTAGTTTTTCAACGTTCTGTAGTTTTCCAAGTACAGGTCTTTTACCTCGTTAGTTAAGTTTATTCCTAGGTATCTTAATTTTTTTGTTACAATGATAAATGGGATGTTTTGATTTTTTAGTACAGGATATAATTAATTTCTATTATTATAATTATTTTGTCCTATAGAGCACTACATGGTTTTCTACCTAACTTTGAAATTTTTATCTGGAACTTGTTTTTTAAAAAATGAATATATATGAAATTTCTTGTTTTGTCATCAGGTTGGTTACTTATTAATGAGTTAAATAAGTTAGTGACAGACTCATTATTTGTGAGAGTTAGCTTTTTGAAAATTATATCTTGATGCCTTGGAGTCTCTTTTCTATGTTTGAAATTAGAAGGAGGTGCTTGCTTTTTATCCCTCGAAAGGAGGGCAGTAAGAGTTTGGCAAAGTGCCAACCATCTCAAAAGAAGTGTGCCCATCAATCTCTTTCACAAAATTTCCTCCTTGTACTCTGGTCCCCTATATTCATGAAGTGTATGAAAAGATTCAGGATTCTGGGAACAAGTTGTGGCATCATGTACTTTGATAATATACATTTGGAGGGTTTGTCTCCCACCTAAGTTTGACTTCCTGATAAACTATTATATTGACACCTCAATCTCACACCCAAAGAGTCATCTTCTAACATCTTGTTTTACTACTATATTAAGATAAAAGAACAAATAGACCAAAAGGACAAAGGAAAAGGTGACTACTGCTGTATCGTAAATCAGCGAATGAGGTTCAAGATGCCTTAATAAGCCAATAATTAGGATTCGTTATTACATGTGGCCCAGAGGGAAGTGTCTCTTCCAAATCTCTGAGCACCACATACAGGAAGTCTCCCATATTTATACTTTTTGAGCCTCTTTGTTTGCAGATATTACAAAGGGCTCTGTGTGAGTTATTGTTACAGACAGTTGTAACCTTGAATACATGAGTTTGTAATTGGCATAAGAATATGGGGATTGTTATCAATATTAGTCTATTTTAGTCTATTACATTGGATGGCTAGCTTGCAAGCAGACAGTTAAGTTTATCTTTTCTATTATTTGAACTAAAAACAAAGTCATTTTATAGAATAAGAGACTGTCTTAAAGTGACAGTTTACAATGACAGAGTTTACAGAACTAGAGACTATCTAACAATAGCAGAGAGTTTCAAACAGCAGTTTTTATACAATATAGAGATTACTATGCTTCACTACCTTTGACCTTTGATTTACTTACAAGAAACCAGTTTTCACATTTGCAGCTCATTTTTATTTAAGAAATCCTTTTTGCTCACAGTGTGAATTCAGCTGGCAGTATTCATTGAATCTCACATTTTCACAACATTTATGTTTAGAAACTTCTGTAAGAAGTGAACTTGAATTAGCCTGGTTTCCATTATCTGTGAAGCTGAGAATAGTTTTCTATTTAAGTAGAGCCAGTACAAGGCAGGTGCTGAGCAAGGGTGTAGATTAGAGAAGGTGACCTCTTCTTAAATATTGTCTTCTTATACAGTATATGTAATGTCATCATTTTGTTTTAAATGAATTTGAAAAACATCAGATTTCTTACATAAAACCCATATTCAAAAATACATCTGAGATTATTTATAAATCATCAACTAGAAACTGATACATCTGATTGGGGTTGTTAATTTCTGCACAGTTTATGACCCCTCACCTTGTTTCTATGTCGATTATGCAGATGGGCTCCTGTAGCATAAATTTTCTATAATATGTGTCTGTGTATGACTTGAAAGAGTGAAAGTATTTGCAATTACTGACTAAAAGGGACTGACAAGAACTCCAAGTTGGGATTTTCGTTGTTCATTGTCTTTCATGTTCAGATGATTAAAACTTTGGGAAATGATGAAGGCAGCAGAGGCAAGCCCAATGTGGTTGAGCTCTTTACTAGCATTTTAGGGGCATAAGATAATGTCAACTCAAAAATTAGGAGATTTCTATAAAGTTCATACTTTTTAAAAATACATTTAAAACATTTATTGAAGTGACATTGGTTAATAAAATATGTAGATTTTAGGTGTATAATTCTATAATACATTATCTGTATATTGCATTGTTTACCATGCAATGTCAAATCTCCTTTAATCACCATATGTTTGACTCTCTTTAACCTTTACTATCTCTCCCCAACCCCCTTTCCCTCTGGTAACAATAATTACCATATGACCTAGCAACCCCTTCTCTGAGTATCTACCCCAAATATATGAAAACATTTATTTGCAAAGATATATGTGACCTTATGCTAATTGCAGTACTGTTCATGGTGATCAAATCATGGGAATAACCTAAGTATCCTTCAATAGGTGATTGGATAAAGAAGATGTGCTCTACATATATAATAGAATACTACTCAGGCATAAGAAATGATGAAATACTGCCATTTGCAACAACATGGATTGATCTTGAAAATATCCTGCAAAGCATAATAAGTCAGACAGAAAAAGTCAAGAACCATATGATTTCACTCGTATGTGTGATATAAAACTGAAACCAGCAAATGAATAAACAAGACAAATAAACAAAAACTCATAGGCCAAGTCCATACTTTTTAAGAAGAAAAAACATTTGTCAATTACACACATTAGGATCCTGAGTTGATTATCGTTATAGTGCTGCATTTTCTGGGAAAATACTAAATACAAAATGGTCCCCCATTCTATCGTTTTATGTTCAGGCCCTGAAATTTTTGAAATGCTTAAAATGCAGGGTGTAAAATGCAAGTCTGAAAGAGAATTCATTGTGCCAGAATTGACAGAGGGCAGTAGAAAACTTACAAGCTGTCTTCTAGTTGATTCAAAAAGTAATTAATTGCAGCTGCTGTTTTGCAGCAAGCTGGGGAAATGTCACCAAATACAGAAAACTCCAGAAAGAATGACAAGGCCTTCCTGTGATTTTCCCAGCCTAAACAGAAATGAGATGAATGCACTGTGACTGTTGTGGGTAATGAGACTTTGTAAGATTATTATAAATAGGGTGCATAATTAGCATTCTACAGTTCAGTAAGCATTTTGTGTTGTTTTTGTGAATTTGGAGTAGGCCCCAATGGCTGACAAAACATTCACTCTCCCTAAACTAGGCAAACATCTTGGCTTCAGACACCGACTGTCAATTACTTGTGAAGATGAATTTAGAGAAGAATCAAAACATTAACTGAAAGAAGGAGAATTAACAGTGAGTGACTACCACATGTTGGCAATGTGCCGTTCACTCTACAAACTACACATTATATGTATTATTTCATTTAATATGCATAAGACAACTATTGCTATGCTTTTTCACAGATGAGAAACTGAAGTCTGGAGAGGTAAAATTGACCAATATTCATAGATAAAAAATGATATTTGAATCCAGTTCGGTCTAATTTAAAATCCCGATTCTCTGAATTATGCCATCTTATCTTCCACAGATTCTGCAATGTGTGGAAATTTATATTGAGGATTTTTTCTTTTGAGCTGCTTTTTGGAGTGATGTTTGCTATGCATTTTAGTGAAAAATGTTCCAGAAGAGCAAATGCATTCATTATGGGGTGAAGGCATTCACTGTAAAGGGGGGGAAAAAGAACATGTTGAAATTACTAATGGATGAGAGTCAGGCATCATCCATCACTCTGCATTTCTATTTGCAAAGGTAAACTCATAAATATCCCAAGTTTTCATTTATTTTTAGTAAGGATTAAAAAAATAGGAGTACTAAAATAAATATGACCATCTCTGATTGTAAAATGAAAGGAAGACATCATCAGCTTAGAAGAATGTCATGTCAGTAAAAAGAAAGGACTACATAGCTTTTTGTAGCTAGAGATAAAATGGTACTTTAGCTCTCAAATGTATCATAACCAAAGACCCTTAAAAGCTATGGTTTAAACTAGGATCTGTGTAATTGGGCATTTTGGGGAAGAGAATACAGCGAAAGAGAGTAGGCTAGGTTTCTGAGGAATCTCTTATCTTCTATTAGTTGGGGATAGTCTAACTAATGTGACAAAAATACCCAAGACACAATAGGAGCTTACTTTTTTTCACGTAATAGTTAAAAATAAGACGTTCATGGCCACTGGGGAAGCTCTGCCATCCTCAATACATACTTTTATCTCTGGATCCCTGGCATCTGCCATCATATATCTATGCCAGACAATGGCAGAAAGGAGAGATACAAGGAGAGAGCAGACTTGTTCTATTTAAAGCAAGATCTAGAAGTGCCACACATACGACCACTGCTTAGCACTTTGTCACCTGGCCATAGGGAGCCTGGAAAATGAAGTGTTTTGATGTCTGGCTGTGTGCTCAGCTAAAACTCTGTAAGAGAGAATGAATATTGGTGGTCAGCAGCCAATATCTGCCACACCAACCAGGGGAGGAAGGAACCTAGGTGGCAGAGCCCCAGTAAACATCATGGCCTAATGGTTGATCTGGAGATTTCCCTCTGTCTCCTTAAACGCCGCCCCTTTGGCTGGATACCTCTCCTTTTTGCACTATTTCTGGAGGATTGCAAAGTAGAGGAAAAGCATGCATAGTTGTTAAGTATGCAAGGTGGGGCTTTGGTGCTGAAATGACATTTCTCATCATTCCACCTTTCTAGGGTTGAGGACAATCAACCAACCCAAATTAACCAACCAACCAAACAAAAACCTCAATTGTTAAAGAGGAAATCAAGGGCCAACATTAATTGTTGCCATACAAGCATATTATACAAACAAGTGCAAGTTTTTATTTTATTTTATTATTTTTTTCTTCTTCAGGAAACATCAGCTTGTAAGCCAAAGTTCTACCCTGTCTTACTCCTTTCCATTCTGGGGCTCTGTGAAGTCAACTCTGAATCATTTTATCCCACACATCACAGGGACAAGAATGGAAAGTTTGCTTCACACACACCCCTTCTCCTCGGATCTGAGATGGAACTGAAAGTGTGAGGCAGCTGGTGGCCCTGCCTTTTGCCTACCTCATGAATTACAGACACAGGAGAGAGAATGCTGCATTTCGGTGAAAGGCTTGGAAGCAAAAGGCCACTAATGGTTCGGTGTCCTTCAAATTACATTCAATACCTAACTCTGCACAATCACTTCAGCCTGTCCTCCTTTTGTGGAGTTTGAAATTGGGGGGGGGGGGCAGGCTAGAGAATGGAGAGAGAGAGAGGAAGGAATGATAAAGGCAGAATTTGCTTCCTCTTCGGGTTGAAGTGTAAAAGAGGATGAGAAAATAACACACTAGTAACTGGGGTAGAAAGTACAACATGCATCCACTGGTTGATTGCCCCTTCCACTGAAGTGGTGATTCAAAGAGAAGTGTTTAAAACTAAAGGACTTCTGGATGACATAAAATAGACAGGCCCAACTATGGTACTATATGTGCAACAACAGACACACACACACACACACACACACACAAAAACAAGACACAAAGATGAAAACACACATCCAGACCTTCTCTGTTCTTGGACATAGGAGAAAACAAGTTAAATAAAACCTGGATATTAAGAACTTGTGGTCTGGCTGTGTCCCTTCTAAATGGGAGGATGGACCCCCTGCTGTAGCGTGGTCTTGCTCCTATGCTCAAGAGGGGACTTGCTCCAGGTATGTGTACATTACTTGAGCTGGGGGTATGTACTGCAGCCTAAGCATTGTTCTGGACCCTCACAGGAGCCTGCGTCTTTTTGTCAGATCTCAGATGCTGCTGCTAAAATTGAAGGAAAGCTAAACTGGGCCTTTTAATTAGGAAGGGGCTTTTGGTAGCTGATCAATCCCTGACACAAAGCCTAAAATAAATATGCATTCGCTCTGACCAGTTTTGCTCAGTGGATAGAGCGTCGGCCTGTGGACTCAAGGGTCCCAGGTTCAATTCTGGTCAAGGGCATGTACCTTGGTTGTGGGCACATCCCCACTAGGGAGTGTACAAGAGGCAGCTGAATCGATGTTTCTCTCTCATCGATGTTTCTAACTGTCTATACCTCTCCTTTCCTCTCTGTAAATAATCAATAAAATATATTAAAAAATATATATGCATTCAGTTACAGACCTCAGTTCTCCCATTAGCACAATGGAAATACAAGTATTTAAATCTTTGGGTTATTATAAAGTTGAACTAGCATTATGAACACCAAGGAATTAACACAATGCCTAATATAAGAGTTTAATACAATATTAAATTTATTGATATTGTTATGGAGTTGATTTGCCACATGATATGCTAGGTTCTGCGAATGAAACAACAGTTAGCATATGTTTTTGCTTCAAAGGGCATAAGACCTAACAGAGATAGATATAAAAAGAAATTGGAACAATAAAGTAACATTTGCTCAGTAACAGATTTATTTACAGAGTATGTTACTCATCAGGAGAGGTTTTATAGAGGAGGCCACATTTTCGGCCTAATTTAATTCAACAGGGAAAAAAAAGGAAACTGTGGTTCACTCCCTAAATCTCCTGCCTAGGGAGAGTCCCACCTGCTATTTCAGCCATCTCAGGAATTGAAAACTGCCAATTTATGATATCTCCCCACAGCTGCAAACTATATCTCTTGCTTCACATCTTCATGTTTAAAATCCATCTCCACTCACACTTACCTTTTGAAGTGTGAATGACATTTCCATGTGTAGTGTTTGTAAACATCTAGAAATAATGTACAAAAAGTAGCCAATACATTTTATAATTCACTGAAAGGGACTCAGTCAAACTAATAGGTTCTCTGAATGTCAAAGGAACATTTCCACCTGGATAGACTTTTCTTGGTTAGAAATTTGTGCGCTTTCAGTTAAAAGGATGGCGGTCCAGTTGGGGTCTGTGAAAACAGAGTGAGTGAGAGCTAGGTCCGGGGCATTAGAAAGCGAGTGTAGAAAATCGGGAAACTTTCCATTCACAAGTTTAAAATAATAATCATTTAGGACAATCACTGAAAAGAATGTTGTTGACCTGCCAAGGATCCTTCCCTTAACAAATATCTGATGAAACCTCTTGACTAGCAGTTGCAACTTACTGGTAAGATTAACGGGGGATAAACTTTGCGGAGATAAGATACAGAAAACATGACAATTGCATTGAATTTATACCTGTACACAATAAACAGAATGACTTATATCATAGGAGTCAATGTGGCTAAGTACATGACCTAACACATAAAAAAACTGCCAAGTGCATCAAAGCAGGAATGAGAAATTAATAGCAGTGTGGTAATGCCCAGGAAGTAAATACTTGACATTGCTTGGACTTTCATGACACGTTGTCTGTACTTAGCATGTGTTCAAGTTCTTCCACAGCACGAACGCCTTTCTAATTTCTGATCACTCCTGGGACTGGCTTCCCAAGCCAGATCACCTTTATTGCTCTAAGAAACATGTGTTGAGGTTCCTGGCATTTCTATTTCCTACGACATTTTTGTTTCCTCCAGTGTCCCCTTTTCCACATCTTCTGAAATAGGATGTGTTCAGTGATATGAAATGTGTTGTCTGACAATGTAATCAATAGAGCAGAAACCTGCCTCAAGAAGCCCTGGGACCTATCTCTCATATTCATAAAAGGAGTTATTACTTTGGGTGCTGCTAGGCTGTCGTCTCTCTATTTTCATTAATTGTATCTCTCGGTTGCACTGGATAGAAAAGAGCTGCTGCTTTATGAGTTTTCTCATTTCCCCAATCTTGTAGTGTTGTGGACTCTGAATGGGGCCAAAAAAGAAATTCATAAAAGCAACTGTTGTTTGTCTCATACAATTAAATTCCAAGAATCGACTCCAGAGGTGATGTTTTCAGGGGAAGCAGGGTATATTGGTCATAAATGTCTTTGCCATTTGTTGAAATTGGAGTTCGATTTGGAGATGAAATCTGACAAAGAGAATGGAGAGCTGGACAAGAGTTAGGACATTTAGGTTATTATTGCTTAAGTATGCCTGCTGACTTCCCGGGAGCTTTAGCTAGGCACACCACGCATTTTGTGCTACAATTCTTTTGTGTGCAAATATTGGTAGCTGTGTCTATTTCTCCAAAAGATGAAAGATATTTGTTTGTAATTATATGTATATAGCAAGGTATTTGAAATAAAAACTGAATTATAGCCAGGGCATGAAATTCGTGCAATCACACAGTTCCCCATACTTGGTTTAATGGTTAACTCTCACTACCTTGAAGTTTTTAATACCTTTGAACAAGGGACTTCAATGTTCCTTTTGCACAACACCATGAAAATTATGTAGCCAGCCTTGATTATCACCCACCAAACTGTAATTAAGAAAATTTGACAGGTAAAGATATAAACATAGATCTCCACACTGTAAATTCTTATTTTTAATGATATAAATGAACAATTCAGCCAATGTTTTTAATATTTAATAGTCACTATTAACTAATTTCTAATAATACTGACAGAAGTAATTTCTATTTGATTTTATAAGATACACCCATTATTGTCTTATGGGATAACTAGTAAGATCCTTTAAGAAAAATGAACTTAAAGCTTTTGAAAATGTTTTGGTCCAAGGTCATTTTTTTTGTGTGTCTTGAGCACCTTTGAAAAAAACTGTAATTTCTAGGTATAAACTCTTTTATCACCTATGTGGCAGACAGCTGTCAGGCAGAATCCCAGACACAAGTCAACTCAGCAATACCTAGCAGAGTGGCAGCCACTGCTGTGTCTGTCATTTATAAGCTGTAAGTAATCAATTTCTTTCTGAAAATACCTTACTGAGTATGATGCATCAGTGACATTAACAGCACATACGATGGGACGGGGCATATACTATGACAGCCAGTTTCTTAAGATACATTTCCAATAGAGCCATTTGCATTACTTTTGCCCTTATCCTTTTTTTAACCCTGTCATATAAAACTAATAAGTTGGAAGTTGTTTCTCAGGAGTTGAGACTTTTTGCTGTTTGTTTTTTGGGGGAAGAGGCACAGGAGGATGGAGTTGTTATTTGTTCAAGTATATATACATACAATCTACACATGACCCACTCATAAAAATGATGCCCTGTTGTATTCCTGGTTTTGGGCTATCAGCCTTTCACTTATTTAATTGGCCAATCACAAAACTCATGATTTTAAGATGTTGTATGGAAGAACCGCCCCCCGCCCCTTCATATGACATGTAGATTGTCATTATACTACTTTTGTCATGTACAAAAACATATTGTCACACAATGGAATACTATTCAGCTGTAAAGAAGAAGGATCTATTACCCTTTGAGGCAGCATGGAGGGACCTGGAGATAATTATGCTAAACAAAATAAGCCAGTCAGAGACGGACAAATATCACATGATTTCACTTATATGTGGACTCTAATGAACACATTAAACTGATGAATACAATAAAACCAGAGGCATGGATACATGGAGCAGACTGAAGAATCTCAGAGGAAAGGGAGTAGGGGGTGGAGGGAAGAGATTAACCAAAGTTCTTATATGCATATATGCATTTCCCATGAACACAGATAATAGGGAGGTAAAGGCCTGGGGTGGGGTAGGAACATGGCAGTGGGGAGTAAGGGGGAAAAGGGAGACATGTCTGTAATAGTCTCAACAATAAAGATACAAAAATAAAAGTAAATAATTAAAAAAACATATGTTTGCCTCAGGGAGCTTATAGTTCTACTAGAGACCCGGTGCATGAATTCGTGCACAGGTGGGGTCCCTCAGCCTGGCTGGCGATTGGGGGGCCGATTGGGGCTGTCTTATTCAGTCCCAATCAAGGCCGATTGGGGCCAACTTGCCGGGGGGGGGGGGGCCACAGGAGGTTGGCCAGCTATGGCAACTTGGCTGTGGGAGTACACTGAGCACCAGGGGGCAGTTCCTGCATTGAGTGTCTTCCCCCTGGTGGTTTGCATGATAGCCACTGATTGACTGGTCATTCAATGGACTCACTGTAACAAGTAGGCTTTTCTATATATAGACTAGAGGCCTGGTGCATGAAATTTGTGCATTGCGGGAGGGAGGGTGTCCCTCAGCCCAGCCTGCACCCTCTCTAATCTGGGACCCCTTGGGGGTCGCACAGGGATCAGGCCTAAACCGGCAGTTGGACATCCCTCTTACAATCCGGGATTCCTGGCTCCCAACCGCTCATTTGCCTGCCAGCCTGATCACCCCCTAACCGCTCCCCTGCCAGCCTGATTGATGCCTAACTGCTCCCCTGCCAGCCAGATTGCCCCCAACTGCCCTCCCCTGCTGGCCATTTTGTGGCAGCCATCTTTGACCACATGGGAGTGGACATCTTTGACCACATGGGGGCGGCTATCTTGTGTGAGGGTGTGAGGGTCAATTTGCATATCATCTCTTTATTATGTAGGATTGGAATACAAGCATTATAAATGGATGGTAGATAGTGCTATGACATTTATTTATTTATTTATTTATTTTTTTAATTTTTAATAAATCTTTATTCAGATTATTACAATTGTTTCTCCTTTTCCCCCCCATAGTCCCCTCCACCCGGTTCCCATCCCACCTTCTGCCCTTACCTCCCCCCAACGCGCTATGACATTTAAAGATATAAGAGAACCACCTAATTTAGACTGGAAGAATAAGGAAGGAAACCACATTTAAGCTGACACCTGAATGACACTGGTAGCCAACTTGAACTCACAATTTAACCTTGAAGATAGCTTCGAAGCAGAAGGTATGAACCAGGTAATAGGTAAGTAAAGTGTGTATAATAAAAACTATAGTCTAAATGAAGTAATTGCGGTTAAGGAGAGACCTAACCTTTAAAGAAAAAGCAATAAACATTTAGTTGATGAAAGATGACTTGGGTTCAAGATGACCTGGCTGATGGGTGTGGAATCCGAAGATGAGAAGTCAAATTTAGAGTATTGGGTACTTTTGGAGAATGTTTTATTTTCTTTAAGAAATGCTACATGCAAGCTCCATTAGGACATAGGCTGTCTCTTGCTCACTGCCATATCACAAGATATGCAGACAATAGTAAGCCCCTATATCATGTATTGAGTAACTGAATAAATCAGCTAGTTAGCATACAAATAAAGATATTAAAAATGAGAAGCCATACTTGTCCAAGTGAGACCAAGCTGAAAACTGTAACTAAGCTGTATACCTGTAAATTACCTTCCTGCACAGATTTCTCACACTTTAGAAGGACACTTTTTGCACATTTTGTAAATGAGGGGTACACTTATTCTATCTGAACAGAGAGAAAGAAAAGGGGTACATACCTGTTTATGAATGAAGTGAAAATATTCTTTGAACTCTTAGAGCCCTCACTAAACTTTTTAAAGGCATTTTAAGAGAATTTTCAGAGTCTAAAATATTTTTAACTCTTACCTATGTATATCATTGTTCAAATATATTAACTTCTCTGTTGGCAGAGTTTGTGGTGTACGAAGGGGGCAAGGGCTTTTTTCAAGTGACAATCTAGAAAAAATTGTCCTTTGAATAAAGAAAGTAATGAAAATCAGTGGTGAATAGATAGCTTCCATAATTTTGCCCTAGTTAATTGAAGGGCACATAGCCAAGTCTAGGAAATAATCAGTTCCCTTGTAATAGATTTTTTAGTAAAATTCTGGCCCATTGATAAATGTCACATACATTTCCATTTCCTTTTCTTACATTTTAGTATGTTTTTAAAAATCCTAATTCTAAGTTCTGAATAAGGTGCATTTATGGATATGATTTTTAACTACAAAGAAACGTAACTGTACCAAGGAGACGTTATTTATTTCGCTGATGACAGAAGGTTACTATAAAACATGTAACATATGAGAAACCATTAAAATGAGGTCAATTAAAGCCAATTCTTTAAGAAATAATGAAATTAAAATGAAGACATTTTAACAAAGCTCAGTGTAATTAGTTTTAAAAATATTTTGAGCATTGCTTTTTTTTGTTGTTTTGTTTTTAGGTATTTATTTACCATAGATGAAAAATAGAATAATTAGTGGTTTATTACTCAGGCAAAGTAAAATCTATTGTTACATAGAACATTTTTATTTATTTATTTATTTATTATTATTTTTTAAAAATATATTTTATTGATTTTTTACAGAGGAAGGGAGAGGGATAAAGAGCCAGAAACATCAATGAGAGAGAAACATCGATCAGCTGCCTGTTGCACACCTCCTACTGGGGATGTGCCTGCAACCAAGGCAGGTGCCCCAGACCGGAATCGAACCTGGGACCTTTCAGTCCACAGGCTGACGCTCTATCCACTGAGCCAAACTGCTTTTGGCACAGAGAACATTTTTAAAATCGAATGAAGGAATATGAGCTGAAATCTTTTATATTAAGGAGATTCAATGAATCAATAATGTTTCATGTATTTAATTAAATAATGCTGTTAGGAAAGGAAAATATTTTGATTCTTGGGCAACTTGTTGTGCTTTTTTTTAGATTAATATTACATGGCCACAGATTATTCTGCCAACTACAGCCTCATAAATGCTTGGTTTGTCATAATGGGGCTCAAGAGAGGGCATGTTGGTCCTGTATGGTATTGCCAAGTGGTTAGAATGTTCGCCCACACATTGAAGGGTCACAGGTTCAATTTCTGGTCAAGGGCATGTACTGGTTGGCAGGTTTGATCCCCAGTCTCTAGTCCAACATGGGAGGCAACCAATTGATGTGTCACTTTCACATTGATGTTTTTTTCTCTCTCCCCATCTTTCCTTCCCTTCTACTCTTTCTAATAATCAATGGAAAAAATATTCTCCAGTGATGAGGATTAACAAGTAAAAAAACAAACCAACAAAGAGAGGGCTTTTGGGCCATTTTCAGAGCACTAAGGAAAACATGACACATACACTGAAATGTATAAAACATTGTTGAAAGAAATTAAAGAAGACCTAAATAAAGAGTGATATCATGTTCATGAATCAAAGGACTAAATATTTTTAAGATATCAATTCTCCACACTAAGTAATCTCTAGATTCAAAGAAACCTCAATCAAAATTACAACCAATTTATTTGTGAAAAAAACAATACAAGTTGATTCTGAAATTGATATGAAAATGGAAAGGATCTAGAATAGCCAAAATAATTTTCAAATAGAATAAAGTTGGAGGACTTACACTACCTGATTTCAAAGCTTACTATAGAACTGTAATAATCAAGAGGCAGTTGTATAAACAAAGACCCACACATATGTACTTAGTTGAAGTTCAGTAGAAGTCCCAAGGCTATTCAATAGAAAAGTATATTATTTTCAGCAAAAGATCCTAAAAAGCTGGATATCTATATGTAAAATAAGTAAACTTCTACTCTTACTGCCAGGGTGTTATCTGCATCTAGAAGGGTTCAGGTATCTGGAGAAGGGGTTGCGAGTAAATTAAATAAACTAGATATGAAATATAAATTTGGGAGGCATTTTTCAGGGGAGCCAGGGAAGGCTTAGCTTTAATAACTAAGTTCTCTGAATCCCCGGACCCCTTTTTATTAACACATCATGCACTATAGCAACGGAGATATACATATCAAAGGTAAGGTTTGGTAAACAGTAAGATTATCAGGTTGGGGGAACTGCCTTCAGCTATCTGGCAGTAGGCAATAATATATGCAGACTTTCAGGTTTGGAGAAATGCTTTCAGCTATTCCAGCAGCAGGTAATATGATTCATCCTTGCTGAAGCCCCAAGGTTTATCAACCTTTGGTGAACTTCTTGCATTTATGACCTGCTGGAATTAGCCTCCAACATCTTACCTTAAAATATATGTCAAAATTGACTTGAAATGTATAATTTACATATGTTTAAGTATTATAAAATAAGACTTTCTGAAAAAAATACCAAGATCTTTTAGATAGGACACATAATTTTTTTAAAATCTTGAAAAATGTTTAAAACATTGAATTAATTGAAAAACTAGTTGTTGTTTTTTGTTTTTTGTTTTAAAAAAACCCAAACATTGTTTAGAAAATAGAAAGATAATCCTAGCCTTGGGCAAAAATTTAAAAAATACATATATAATAAAATTGCACAATTTAATAAATAGAAGATAGACACCCAAAATTGGGAAAAATTTTTAAACAAAAACATCACAAAGTTACACAAATGCCTAATAGGCACATTAGTTAGCTCAACCTCATTAGTCAGCAGCAAACGTAAGGATATACTACTTTACACATGGTAGAATTGTTACAATTAAAAAGACTGATCATGCCAGGTGTTGTGAGGATATGGAGCAACTACTACTAGTAATACAAAATGACACAGCTACATAAGAAAAAGTGTGTCAGTTTCATATAAAGGTAAATATAAATTTACTCTATGATCCAGCCATTCCACTCATACATAAACAGTTATATATATAAATTGATATATATCTGGGTATTCATAGAAGTTTGTTCCTAAGAACCAAAACCAGACACAAAACTGGTCATCAACAGGTGAATGGATAAACACATTCAATGTAATACAACTGCAAGCATATAAAATGAACTACTGACACATGAATGAGTCTCAGAAATGCCAGGCATAGGAAGCCAGGCATACTCTCTTATTCCATTCATCTGAAACTCTTAGGAAGACAAGTCTCATCTATAGTGATAAAAAACATCAGATTTGTCCTTATCCTGGGTATTGGAGTAGGGTTGAAGATTGACTGAGAAGGGGTATAAGATAAACTTTTTGTATGATACCATTGTAATGGTGGTTTCACCCGTGTATATATTTGTTAAAAAATATTAATCTATATCCTTAAAATTGATGTATTTTTTCTATGAAAATTTACCTCAAGAGAGTTATGAGATTTTTTAAATTACTAAAATATTAAACACCTAAAATTAAATTTTACAAAAGGTTCACAAAACTGCAAGATCTACAAAAATCTCACTGTTGCAAATTTTTTAAAAATTAAATAAATGATGCATATCATAAGCTTCTATTTTATAAATCTCAGTATTATAAAAAAAACAATCCTCTCCAAAATAAATTGTAGATTTAATTAAATCACAATAAAAATCCCAACAGTTTATTTACTTACTTATTTATCTATCTAATTATATTAATGAAATTTACAAGCTGATTCTAAAACTTATATGGGATTTCAAACAACCAAGAATAACTAAGGCAAATCTTGAAGAAAGAGAACAAGACTGGACTATTCATAAAACCAAACATTTAGACCTATTATATACTTACTATAAGTCTGGTGCACAAAATTCATGCACGGAGGTGTGTGTGGGGGGAATCCCTCAGCCTGGCCTGCACCCTCTCACAATCCGGGACTCCTCAGGGGATGTCCAATTGCCTGTTTAGGCCCAATCCTGCAGTGGGACACCCTGCTGGCAATCCAGGACCGCTGGCTCCTAACCACTGACCGGCCTGCCCGCTCACCTCTAACCCCTCTGCCTGCCTGCTTGATTGCTCCTAACTGCTTGCCTATCTGCCTGATTGCCCCTAACCACTTGCCTGCCTGCCTGATCTCCACTGACTGCTAACCTGCCAGACTGATTACCCCTAACCACCTCTGCCTTGGCCCCGCCACCGAGGTTTTGTCCGGAAGGACATCCAGAATGATTCCGGAAGGTCATTAGGCTATCTGGTCTAATTAGCAGACTACACTTTTATTATTATAGATTCCAATTGAAACACCGTATTGTAAATAAAAGGCAGAGCAAAAGACCAATGCTACAGAATAAAGTCCACATATACAAACATTGTAATCTGCTTTATGTTCAAACTGACACAGATTTGTCTGTTCAATAAATGGTTCTGCTATTATTGTACACTCAAATATAAACAAGATGAATCTTGACCTCTATTCCCAGCATACAACAGTTAATTCTAAATGGATTGCACATATACATGTGAAAGGTAAAACAATTAAACAGTGAAAAAAATAAAACATTTTCATGATCCTGAAGTAGATAAAAAGAAAAAGAAAAAAAGATTGGACTGTATAGACATTAAATTTTTCTTCTCAAAAAATAATAAAACACTATTAAATAATAAAAAGATAAGGTTTAGTATATAAGAAGAAAAATATTTACAATACATACACCCAATCAAGAATTCATACCCAGAATATTTAAAAAATCATTTGAAATAATAAGGGAAATATAGACAATCCACTTTAAAAAATGGCAAAAAAATCCAGAAGTACTTCTCAAAGGAGTGTACCCAAATTGAATGTTCTTCATTTGTCATTATAGAAATGCAAATTAAATCTATAATGTTTATCATTATGTGTCACCAGAATGACTGAAGGAAAAAAGACAGGAAATATCAAAAGTTGGTGAAGATGTATAGTGACAGAAACTCTCATAATATTGCTGGTGGGAGTGTAAATTGGTACAAACAATTTGGAAAACTGGTTGGCAGTATTTACTAATGTTAAACGTATAACCTATGGTCTAGCAATTTTACTATTGTATATCCCCCACAGAAACTCATTCATATTTCATCAAAATATTTTACCAGGGTTGTCATACTGCCACTGTTCAAATAGCCCAACGGTCACCTGTATTAGAAGGGGGCAAATGTATTGTGAGGTACTGGCATAATGGAAAACTATACACAAATTTAGAAAAAACTCCCACAAGAATCAGAAGAACATATATTATGGGATTACATTGACATTAAGTTAAAATATCCAGTTGTGATCTTCAGTGTTAAATGTCAATATAGTGGTTACATTGGTGTGTTGGGTAAAACTGGAAGAGGACTCCAGGGGCTCCTGGCATGTTGGGAACCCTCTTTAGCTGGATGGGTATATGAGAGCATACCTACCCAGAGATGCTCAGTTGGTAAAATTCTTCAGTATGTACCTTTATGGTTTGTATAGTTTCCTATGTATATGATATACTTTAATTAAAAAGTTTATAAAAAGAAAAATTAGAGGGGAAATGCAGTCTTAACGAAAATCAACATTCATTGTCTTTAGCTTTGGCAACTCAGATCAAATTTTGAAATAATGGGAAAAATTCCTGCTACACACTCTATAAATATACTCTGAATTCCTAATCCTGCATTCTTCTATGCATAATGTCAACAAATTCTGGCATGGCACCAAGGTAGGATTTGAGCTATTTAAAGTTAGAACTGCTCATTGCAATCTTTTCTATAAAACTACTTTGAGTGTTCTGGCTCTGAGACTAATTGCAAGAGAATGTTATTTACATTCCATGTGAGAAATGAGGACACTAAATAAAATGAACTCTTCTGTAACCAATACTTTAGTTTCATTAAGATTTTATAGACTCAAGGCAAAATAATGGCAGAAGGACTTTTAGCATGACATCAACTGTGTTAGTTTGCTAGAGCTGCCATAACAAGTACCAGATAATGGGTGCTTTAAACAACAGAAATGTATTTTCCCGCAGTTCTGGAAAAAGTCAAAGATCTGGAAGTCTAAGATCAAGATCTTGTCAGGGTTGATTTATTCTGAGGCCTTTCTCCTTAGTTTGTAGATGATCGTCTTTTCCCTTTGTCTCTATGTGGTCTTCCCTCTGTTCTTGTCCATACATATCCTAATTTCCTGTTATAAGGATGCCAGTCATGTCCGATTAGGGTTCACCCTAATGATCTCATTTAACTGTAATTGCCTCTTTCAAGCCCTGTCTCCAAACAGAGTCACATTCTAAGGTGCTAGGTGTAGGACTTCAACATATGAATTTTGGGAGGACACAGTTCAGCCCATAACACTAACTAATTTGAAGACTGCCACAGAACTCGCATTTTTCATTCCCAAGAATTATTATAAAAATATCCCCCAACTTCCATGCTAAAAACACCCAATTTTGCTAGGTCCCAGTTTTTCCTAGGCTTTCAGGCTCCTTACAAGACCTAGGGATTGAATGATCTGGGCTAACCATGAACATTCCACTTCCTTGTCTAATGATGTGTCTAAGCATGGGCAAGTGATAGAACTCTATCCTATGAGATCTAAGGAAATATGCATATGGGAAGCTTCTTAGAATGTAATCCCAATTCTTTTTACTTTTATTTTTTACTGAAACTAAGTTTATTTCTTATGCCATTAAAAAATAGATTAGGACGGTATAATATACAGTCAGGTCTTTTTGTCCAGGGGCTGAATCCACTGAACCGGATTCACTTTATCAGGGCTCTGTTGCCTGCCTGCTGAGTTTGTTTTTTGTATTTTTTTTCTTTTTTCTTTTAATTGTTTAAAGTATTACGTATAGCATTACATATGTCTCCTTTCCCCCCGCGGACCTCCCCCCTTCAATAGACACAGACACTGGGGGGGGGGGGAGGTGGTGGTGAGGGCATGTGCTGGGCGGGGGGGAGGTCACATGCTCTCACCCCCACAGTGTCTGTGTCTATTGGTTATGTTTATATGCATGCATACAGGTCCTTTGGTTGATCTCTTATCAGCCCCCATCTCCCCAACCACCCCCCTCCCACCTGTGCCTTCCCTCTGAAGTTTGACCGTCTGTTTGATGCTTAAATAGAGACACAGGAAGGGACTACCCTAATTCTTGACTTTAGATTCTACTATATGAGGATTTGGAGCTTGGAGCTAAAGGAGATATCTTGAAGCCCTGAAAGTAATATTTCATAGACTTTAAGAAAGGTGGAGAATAATGACGGAAAACCAAGGAAATCACAGTGAAAAAGTCAACCATAGCTTGGCAGCAGTGAGTTGAATTAACCTTGGAATTGTCTGCTCCAGATGTCTTCTTCATAATATGGATATATTTTCTTCTTTGTTAAACCAATAGGAATTGTATAATCAACTTATTGCAGCCAAAGGAATCTTAATGGACAGAATAACGATGTAATCTGTACTCTAAGTACTTGTGTGGCCCATTTCAAAGTACTTTGTTGGAAATGGAAGGAGAGAATTCTTTTTCCCAACATATATTAGTTGCTGAGAAAGTCCAGTCACTTAATATAGATGAAAATGAGGCATCACACCCACATAGTTTTGCAGCAATATTAAGATTTTGTATTGATTTTTGGAGAGAGAGGAAGGGAAAAGCAGAAGAAAGAGAGATAAACATTTATGTGAGAGTGAAACACTGATCAGCTGCCTTCCGCAAGTCCATACCAGGGATCAAACCTGCAACCCAGGCATGTGCCCTAACTGGGAATTGAACCAGCAATGTTTTGGTGTATGGGATGACGCTCAAACCTGAACCACACCAGCCAGGGCAGCAATATATTTTTACATGGAAGAACATTTCATAGTGAAATCTACCTATACTTTCCATTATGTTCTTTGTCCCAATTTACTTCCTGAGAGCACCTTCGATGTCCAGTTTGGACTTGTCAGCACTTGGCTTGTCCAGTGTTATGAAACCAATAAAATGCTCTCGGATTTTCATTTTGCACACTTATGTCAACAAATCTCATTCAAACAGACATTTCTTCCAAGATGCTAACCTCCAATTTTAGTCTAATAAATATGTGTGCCCTTCAGCTTTAAAAACTTCTCAACAACACTATCTGGCATGAATTAAACCAGTTCATTAAAAATCCTTTATGTATCATAAATGTAACACATTGCATGCTGTGTCAAGAAATGCAGTGTGCCCTAACTGGTTTGGCTCAGTGGCTAGAACATCGGCCTGCGGACTGAAGGGTCCTAGATTTGATTCCAGTGAAGGAATGTACCTTGGTTGTGGGCACATCCCCAGTAGGGGGTGTGCAGGAGGCAGCTGATGGATGTTTCTCTCCATCCATGTTTCTAACTCTCTATCTCTCTCCCTTCCTATCTGTAAAAATCAATAAAACATATTTTTTTAAAAAGAAATGCAGCAAATATCCTTCATTTCTCTGTCAAGTCTTTCATCCAATATAGTTTATGTGAAATCACTTCACACATTAGGTGCTAAATAAAAGACACTTTGCACATCAAGAAGTATCCGTAACAACTTTCTTTGAAGATTCATGGAGGGTCTGCCATAGAGATTCCATGGAACTCTAGATTCTCTCTTGCTAAGTAGAAAGTTCTACTTCTTCATTGCTTCAAAATTTCTTTCCAATACTTGGCTCATATTCAATTTCAAACTGAAGCTCCACATCAAGACAAGTATTTCAAACTTTAGTTGCTTCAATCTGTATTCAATCTGATAGAGATTGACTGGATAACATGTTGTGATTCCTGGAGACTACCAATGTTTTTTCAATTATTCAATTGACAAAATACCTGATCTGATTTTAAAATGAAGGCTGATTTTCACAGAAGGAGGCCATTCTCACTAAACTTTAAATAAAACATCCAGTACTATATACTCTATTTCTACTTTCAAAATCGTGTCTAGATATGCAAAGAAAAGTAGCACCTACATAAATCTATGCTATAGTTGTCAGGTAGCTAATTCTGAGTCATTGTTCCCCAACATATTTCAGATTGTTGATATCTGATTATACTATTAGACAAGGTCAGAATTGCCCTTGCCCATTTTGACCAACTCTTAGTTATCTGCTGTGACTTTGTTACTTCATAAGGTACTTCATCTCTGACATATTTATTTGATTAGTTGGCACATGAAAGCCAAGTTTTCACTGAGATTAATGAATAACCATGTCATCTGTGATTAAACCTGTAATTTTAGAATGTGTTTCTGAAACAGACTTTGAGATAAAATTGGGTGGAAATTTGGGGAGAAGTTCTCACAGGATACACAAGTCTATGAAAGCCAGTGGAGAATGGTGACTTGCAGTGTGGTTGATTCTGAAATTTTAGTACAGCTTACAGGTTGGTGGGAGGGAGGGTGAAGGTTACTCTGATGCTAGAAAAGCCCCTTTGAATTGTCTTAAATTGAGGGGAGGACTCAGGCTTTTTTTTTTTTTAAATAAATCTTTTTTGTTCATATTATTATAGTTGTTCCTCTTTTTATCCCACTTAGCACTTCTCCACCCAGATCCCACCCCACCCCCTGCCCTTAACCCCCGCCACTGTCCTCGTCCATAGGTGTACGATTTTTGTCCAGTCTCTTCCCGCACCCCCCGCGCCCCCTTATCCCAGAGAATTGTCAGTCCACTCCTGTTCTATGCCCCTGATTCTATTCTATTCACCAGTTTATTCTGATTGTCAGATTTTTTTATTCACTTGATTTTTAAATTCACTTATTGATAGATATGTATTTATTGTCACTTTGTTGTTCATATTTTTTATCTTTATCTTTTTCTTCTTCCTCCTCGTCTTAAATAATACCCTTCAGCATTTCATTTAAAGTGGTTTGCTGGTGATGAACTCCTTTAAATTTTTCTTATCTGTGAAACTCTTTATCTGACCTTCAATTCTAAATGATAGCTTTGCTGGGTAGAGTAGTCTTGGTTGTAGGTTCTTGCTATTCATCACTTTGAATATTTCTTGCCACTCCCTTCAAGCTTGCATAGTTTCTGTTGAGAAATCAGCTGACAATCGTATGGGTACTCCCTTGTAGGTAACTAACTGTTTTTCTCTTGCTGCTTTTAAGATTCTCTCTTTGTCGTTTGCCCTTGGCATTTTAATTAGGATGTTTCTTGGTGTGGTCCTCTTTAGATTTTTTTTTTTTGTTTGGGGTTCTCTGCACTTCCTGGACTTGTAAGTCTATTTCTTTCACCTGGTGGGGGAAGTTTTCTGTCATTATTTCTTCAAATAGGTTTTCAATATATTGCTCTCTCTCTTCTACTGGCACCCCTATAATTCAGATGTTGGTATGCTTAAAGTTGTCCCAGAGGCTCCTTACACTATCTTCATATTTTTGGATTCTTTTTTCTTTTTGCTTTTCCAGTTGGGTGTTTTTTGCTTTTTTATATTTCAAACCTTTGACTTGATTCTTGGGATCCTCTAGTCTGCCGTTGGATCTCTGTATATTATTTTTATTTCAGTCAGTGTATGCTTAATTTCCAATTGGTCCTTTTTCATATCCTTGAGGGTCTCACTATATTTCTTAGAGGTTTCTAGAAGATTCTTAAGGAACCTTATAACCGTTGTGTTGAACTCTATATCTAGTATTTTGCTTTCCTCCATTTCCTCCATGACCTGTTTCCTTATCTCTGCATTTTGGCTGCTTCCCTGTGTTGCTAGAGTGGTTTTGTGTGCTATGTGTCCTATAGGGCTCAGTGGCTCAGCCTCCCTAATTACTTGAGGTGGAAACTCTTGGTGCACCCCTTTGTGGGCTGTATGCATAGTCTTGTTGTAGTCAAGCCTTGACTGCTGTTGGTATCACTGGGAGGAATTGACCTCCAGGCCAATTGGCTGTGAGTACCAGTTGTGTCTACAATGGGAGAACTTCTGTGCTGGAGGCACCCTTATGGGGCAGAACTTGCTTTAGTTGGGCTTTGGCGCTCACCGAGTCTGCCCCCTGAGTGTGTCTCTTATGGAGGGGAAGAATTGTAATCTGGATGGTCTCACTCTAACCTCTGGGTACACTGGCTCTTGGATCTCCAAGGAGGTGCATAGTCAGTCACTGCCTGAGGCCACCCAGCAGAAGCTATAGAGAGATCTGCAGATTCCTCCTCTTTGTTTGGGGTTTGCAGGTGCCCAGATGAGGCCAAGCTATGAAGCAATGCAAGCTGCTGTGGAGCTTTCGGCCTTCTTTTGGAAGCTCTGGGGCTCCCTGACCCAGTTGCAGTATGTTGGGTTTTAGATTGCAAAAGGCCAGGCCATTCATATGCAAAAGCCTCTGCACACAGCTTGGGTCAGGTTGTAAATTGGGTGGGTTGGGGTCTCAGGGAATCACCAAGACTGAGCAAACAGCAATGGCTGCCTGTCAGCCCTGCCCTGAAGAGTTCCCTAGGTCTCTGTGTACTGGGGCACCATGCAGGAACAATGATCGCTGCAAGCACCTCTGAGAGAAAGCCGCCCTCGCATTCTGGCCAGATGCCAGACAGTCTAGTTTCTCTCCATATGAGTCTGGGTCCCCAGCGTCTTGACCACATCTGGAGTTCAGAGCAGTCGGGAGCTTGTATTTCCCTCCCAATTGAAAAAGACAACAGTGTACCCAGTTGCCAGCTCCTTTCACATGCCTCCATACCTCAATACTTCCACACCTCCGCACCTCCTACCAGACTCAATGCACTTTTCTCTTTCCTTCTAATTGTAGAATTTCCACTCAGCCAGCCTTCCCATGGTTCTGGATGATATTCATTTTGTCTTTTAGTTGTAGTTTTGATGTTGTTGTGCACAGCAGCAAGTTCAGGTGTTTCCCTATGCTGCCATCTTGGTTGTCTCCAGGACTCAGGCCTTTTTATTGACACACAAACAAATCATTGACTGCAAGCTACTCCAAGGAGTGAATCTAATTTTGGGATAGCAGCTTTTTATTATGCTGGGAGCAATTCCCGGTGAGTGAAACAGCTGATATTCACAGTAGCAGGGAGATACCTCCTGAATCCCTCCCAAGCCCCAATTGTGCACCAGTGGGGTCCCTCAGCCTGGCCTGTGCCCTCTGGCCATCCAGGACCCCTCACAGGATGTCAGAGAGCCGATTTCAGCCCAATCCCACAGGCCAGGCTGAGGAACCCCACTGGTGCAAGAATTTGTGCACTGGGCCTCTAGTTAATTCCAAGAATGGAAACAGCAAGAGGTACCTTAGAATCACCTCTGTGCCAAACATATTCTTACTTACTAACTCTTGAGGATAAAGAAAAAGTACCCCTGTCAATATGATGACTCCTTTTCTTGCCTCTTGGTCTTTGCTACAAATGACTGAGTGGTAGTCAGAAGTTAAATTTCAATGATTCTTTATCAAATTGCATGCTAGAAGTGACCACCACCTGGAACCAGGTCCTCTAGATGCACAAAGCCTAGAATGTTACAGGGATGGAAAACATATCTCTAGTAGAAAAATGGAGGTGATATTAATTGTAGCTACCCCTATTGTACATGCTAGTTCCAATACCCATGCATTCTGCCTACTGAGGACACAGTTCTTAATTTAGGGTGATTAATACATCCTGGAGGATGGTGCCCCATTGTAGATTATAATCTCTAACCTGACTGATAAGCAGTGTTTTTAGAGTCTACTTAAGTGATCTCTCAGACTGGGAGCTTTTGGGTTGTTGCAGTTTGTGAACCTTCACTGTACATCACATGACCAGTAGGCCACTTCTGGGTTATCCTAGTCTGAGATGATACTGTGTGGGATCCTGTGTCTGTATGCCAAATACTCTCTGTAAACTCCTGTTGTGCTGGCCAATGTCCTGAGGGCAAAAAAGGCAAAGCTACACTGAACCTAGTAAGTCCTCGTTAAGATGAATCTATGCTCCTTAGAGTGTAGAAAGTGCCTGTCAACTTGTGAGGTGGGCTTGGTCTCTGGTGTTGGCAGTTTGAGGCATACAGCAGTGCAGTGGAAATATCAGTCTTGGTGAATTGAAACCTATGCTATTAAGGCCATGCATAGGCTTCACCCTGCCTCCATTGCCACTCATGAGCCCACCATGCCAGCAGCAAGGTGGCCCATTCTGTCTACTCAGATATTTTGTGATGCTTTTGTAGTGGATGCTTTCTGGTGTAAGTTAACATGTGGGATACAAATTTCTTCTTATGTTGAACATACTCCCATCTGTCAGTCAACATGCCTGTTCCACAGACCTTCTTGATCATTATTTTTCAATATATATATATCTTTCAAGGTTCCTAACCATCCATCCAGGTCATTTGCCACTGACTATGAGATTGTGGACATTTTTATGTTGGGCCATATGTCTTTCCACACAAAGTGGCTGAACCAGATGAACTGCCCAGAGCCTTGTCTATTGGGAGAATTTTCCCCTCACGGATTTCTCTGGGGCATGAGGGAGACTTTGTATAGCAGCCTTCAATTTTTAATTCACAGTAACATACCAACCCAGTCTGTCCAGAAATCAATCCTGAACTTCTCCCTTCTCTGCCAGCTGGTCATTAAATTACCACATAGGCTACAGGTGTGAGGGAGAAGCATCCATGTAACAACAGTTGTATGAGACATGGGATCATACTTGTGCAGTTTACTTGGCATTCTAGTTCTGCTCATATCCAATCTCAAACATGCCACTTCCCATTCAAGAGAGAGTGCTGCTGTGCTCCCAAAATTTTGTGACTCAAGGGTTTCACAGAACTAACTCATGATGGGCAGTTGTTGCTTATGATCTGATGCTCCCTTTCGAGGAGCACCTAGTAGCATTTTGGGAAAGCTGCCTATTTCCTGCAGATGCTATGCATGGCATCTTTTCCTATCATGAATCCCATTAGTCATAAGGTTATGTGACTCAATATGTAGAAACATATGTACCACAGCTTGGATTTATTGCATGGTCCTTTCTTGGTCTGGGCCCTAAACTTAGCAGCCTTTGTGTCACCCAGTAAATGAGTCAGAATAATCCTTTTTTGTGTAGACCAGGGACTCTAGAGAGAGCACCACAGTGTTTATTTTAAGTTGTCTCCCCAAGATAATGATGATTGTCACTTGCATCAACATGACCCCAGATTTTTAAAAATTCCTTGTTTTTCATACTGATTTATAAAATTTGTCTTCAAAAATTAAAAGCATTTGTGACAAGGAATAAGAAGCAAATGGCTATATTCACATGAATATGTGGAATGATCAGATAGCTTTCTTCTCCATAAATGACTACAAACTCATCGGATGGTTAACTCAACAAAATAAATTTAACAAATATTGTGGCAATGACATGGAAATTGTGAATATTAAATATGTAAATTCAAGATTTTATCCTTGAAGTTCTGGGTAGAGCAGTGGTCGGCAAACTCATTAGTCAACAGAGCCAAATATCAACAGTACAACGATTGAAATTTTTTAAACTTAAACTTCTTCTAGCGCTACTTCTTCAAAATAGACTCACCCAAGCCGTGGTATTTTGTGGAAGAGCCACACTCAAGGGGCCAAAGAGCCACATGTAGCTCACGAGCCTGTTTGCCGACCATTGGGGTAGAGTATTTGCTGAGTGAATATCTAGCATCAATTCTACCAATCTTTCATTTGTCATGTCTCTTACTTTATTTTATTTTCTTTAACAAATTAAGCAATTGAAACTTTTTTTAACAAATTGAAACTTGTGCATTAACAAGGAAGCTATTATGGCTATTAACAATAAAAAATTTATGGGCATCTATTAAAAATGTCCAGAAATACACTGCCTAATTTAACTGCTATTAATATTGGCCTTGTGACATATTAATGTTTATTTATACTCTTCAGGAAAAAAAATTAAAACAAACTAACAAAGGAAACAAAAAGGTTGTTCAAATTCTTAGTGATAATGATATGATTAAGGAACTGAAATTCTTCATCAAGTCATGGAACTGTGGGAGCAGAGTGTATTTGGAAAAATAAATGTGGGCCTAGGTGGGGTATAGCAGGAAGTGGTAGACAGGCCTGATCATAAAAGGATCTTGATGCACTTCTGAAAAGACTTATTATTTTGGACAAGGAGAAGTCATTAATAAATTTTATTTACAGTTCATTATTTTTATTTTTCTTTACTCTGAAATTAAGATTATTTGCTAATGACATTTCTCTCTCTTTTTATTCCCCTTTTAGTGAATTTATTGGCATGACACTGGTTAACAAAGTTATACAGGGTTCAGGTGAAAACAAATGTAGGTTCTGGAGCATTAGGTAACTTCCCACAACACATCATCTAAACACTGTATTGTGTGTTCACCACCCCAAGCCAAGTCTTCTTCCATCATCACTTATGCCCCCTATAACCTCCTCCACCTTTCCTCACCTCTATTCCCCCAGAAATCATCGCATAAGTTTTTTTCTCTATTTTATTCAAAATTTTTGCTCAATTTCTCCACCCTCTCACCTAGCCCACCCCCCAGCAGCTGTCAGCCTGCTCAATATATATGAGCCTGTCTCTATTTTGTTTGTTAGATAATTTTGTTCATTAGAATCCATGTATAAGTGAAATAAACTTGTCTTTCTCTGACTGGCTTATTTCACTTAGCATAATGTTCTCCAGGTCCATCCGTGCTGTCACAAAAGGTAAGATTGCCTTGTATTTTATGGATGAGTACCATTCTATTGTGTAAATGTACCACAGCTTTTTTATCCACTCATCTACGGATGGACACTTGGGCTGCTTTCAAATATTGGCTATCCTATCTAATAAAAGGGTACTATGCAAATTAACTGTCACTCTGTCACAAAGATGGCGGCGCCCAATCCTCTCAGCCCCACCGGAGTCCTCCAGTCTCTGGGGGCAGCCGCTGAGAGTGGGCAGTGTGAACGACCTGGCGGAATGCTTGTTTCCTCATCGTCACCACGGAGACTCTGACAGCAGGGAGGAGAAAGTCTCACCCCCACAGAATCAGCCAGAATCAGCTGTTGGTCAGACAGCTCTCAACAGCCTGACAGCCAGGACTCTCATTCACCTGCACCTCAGACCATGACAGCAGGGAGCTGGGACTATGTCTAAAGAGTAACTATTGATACAACGTAGCTCTGCAGCTGAAAGAAGCCGCAGTTATTGACAGAAAATGTCTGAAGGCCAACGTGCATCTGATGTTGAAAGAAGGTGGCACCTTGTGACAGAATGTATCTGAAAAGCTGCTATTGGCAAAATGTAACTCTAAAGCCGAAAAAGGGGGCATCATGGACAGAAAATGTCTAAAGACCAACGTGCCTTTGAAGTTGAAAGAAGGTGGTGGCCATGACAGAATGTCTAAAGAACAGTCATCAACAAGTACTACCAATACTGGTAGGAACTGCTTGCTCAGCAAAAATAGGGTACATGAGGATGCAATTCTCACACATAGTTGTGGTGGAATGACTGTTTGATGTCAATTTTGCCTATCACTAAACTTCTCTGATGAAAAACCATCCGATGGAAAATTTACTCAATGTTGTAGCAAAGGTAAAGTTTGTCCAAATGATATACATTTTCCAGAATACCTGGCATATTTAAAAAGATTAATGCCAAACAAAGATTCTGACAGTAAAAATTTCATGGAAAATATTTGTTCTGTAAATAGTTATTTTGCTTTTGATTCCATGGGTGCAAATATTGCATCGCCACCAGGTTATGTGCCATACTGTTTTAGAATACATGGACAAGTTTACCACCGTACTGGAACTTTACATCCTTCGGATGATGTTTCTCAGAAGCAGAGGAGGGTAGTTGAGGGGGACCAGGCCTGCAGGGGAGGGCAGTTGGGGGCAATTGGTCTGCCAGGGGAGCAGTTAGGTGTTGATCAGGCTGGCAAGGGAGTGGTTAGGGGGTGATCAGGCTGGCAGGCAGAAGAGGTTAGTGGCATTCAGGCAGGCAGGCAGGCAGGCGAGCGGTTGGGAGCCAGCAGTCCTGGATTGTGAGAGGGATCCCAGATTGGAGAGGATGCAGGCTGAGGGACACCCCCCTCCCCACAGTTCATGAATTTCGTGCACCTGGGCTCTAGTTGTAAATAACGTGCTTATCTTCTTTCAAATTAGTATTTTGGGTTTCTTCAGCTAAATTCCCAGAAGTAGCATGACTTTTTAAAACTGAGGTAAAATATAGATGTATTTAAATTTACCTTATATTGTACAATTCTATGACTTTTGACAAATGTATATAATCAGATATCTACTACTATGCAAAAATCAAGATTCAGATAATTTTCATCACCCCCCAAACTTTACCCAATGCCCATAAGCAATGAACACCTCCCTTGACCCATAGCCCATGGTGATGACTGATATCTTTTGGGTCATTATAGGCTTGCCTTTTCCAGAATATTATAGCAATGAAATAATACAGATATTTATTCATGGTATTGTTTGGTTCAGTAATTCGTTCTTTTTATTGCTAAGAAGTATTCCATTGTATAGTTGTACCACAGTTTGTTGATCCATTCACCAGTTGAAAGACAGTTTTGAGTGATGATGAATAAAGTGACCATAAACATTCATGTGCAGACTTCTGTGTGAACATATATTTATTTCATTTGGATAAATAACTAGGCTGGAAATACTGTGCTGAATGATAAGTATATATTTAACCTTTAGAGAAACATCTAAACACTTTTCCAAAGTTGCAAATTTTTGCATTCCCATCTAAAACTGCATGAAGTTTAAGTTGATTTGCACTTAGTATTGTCAGTTTTCTTTCTTTTCCCCCCTCTTTAGCCATTGGAATAGGAAATTGGTTTGCTAATACTTTTAAGAATTTTTCATGTATTATTTGTCATCTGTATATCTTCTTTTGTGAATTGTTGGTTCAAATCTTTTGTTCAATATCTTAATTCTGTTTTATTATTATCACTAGAGGCCCAATGCACAAAATTCGTGCACTGGGGGGGGGTGTTCCTCATCCCAGCTTACACCCTCTCCAATCTGGGACCCCTTGGGGGATGTCTGACTGCAGGAATTGGGCCTAAACCAGCAGTCAGACATCCTTCTCATAATCCAGGACTGCTGGCTCCTAACCACTTGCCTGTAGGCCAGCCTGATTGCCCCCTAACTGCTCCCTTGCTGACCTGATCTATGCCTAACTGCTCCCCTGTTGGCCTGATCAACCCAACTGCCCTCCCCTGCCGGCCTGGTTGCCCCCAACTACCCTCCCTTGCCAGCCTGATTGTCCCCAACTGCCCTCCCCTGCTGGCCATTTTGGTGGCCATTTTGTGGTGGCCATCTTGTGACGATGTGGGGCGGCCATCTTGTGACAACGTGGGGGTGATGATGCAAGGGCATGAGGCCCACCTAGTCTTTTATTAGTATAGATTTATTTTTATTACTATCATTGAAATTTGAGAGGCTTTTATATATGCTGGATACAAATCCATTGTGAGACCTGTAATTTGCAAATATTTTCTCCCTTGTGCCCTGTCTTTTTTTGGTGTTTTACAAGAAGTGGAAGTCTTCAATTGGATGCACTTCAGTTCATTAAGTTTTTATTTTCTGGGCCTTGGTTTTGGTATAATTTCTAACAAATCTTTTCCTAGATCAAGATCTCAAACATTTTATCCAACTATTCTAAACTTTTATATTTTTAGACTTTATATTCAAGTATGATCTAGCCTTTGGAATTTCTTCAAGACTATTAACTAAGCAACAAGCACCAGCTTCTCCCTTTCTCTGTCTCAGATTAGTCAGTGCCCATGTCTCATCTCCCATTGGAGAAAGTCTTGCTTTCTTTGAATCTCAAGCTACTTGGTTATTTGTTGCTACCAGATTTATTATAGTATTTTTTTAATTATGATTTTGTAGTTGATCCATCTTTTACTTGTTGAGAGTGGGACACTTTCCAACTTTGTATGTCTTAGATATAAGTAGAACTATACTGATTGTTGTTGTTATATTAAACAGCTTTATTAAAATGTTATTCAAGTACCATAAGATTCATTCATGCAGTTGCTATTTTTAATATTACTCAGTTATACAATCAAAACCACTATCTAATTTTGCAACATTTTTATCACCCCAAAAGGAAACTTCATACACATTAATAGTCACTTCCCACTTTTCTCTCCTAGCCCTAAATAACCCAGATATACTTCTGTCTCTACAATTTTCCCTAGGCTGGACATTTTACTTATATGGAATCTTATAATACTAGAGGCCCAGTGCATGAAATTCGTGCATGGGTAGGGTCTCTAGTGGCTGCTGGCTGCCAGCCGGGGTGCCTCCCTTCCCCAGCCACCTGCTGCCACCAGCCCCGCCCCCTGGTTGAACCTCCAGACAAACTCCCAGTTGAGGGGATAATTTGTATATTAGGTTTTTATTATATAGGATTTACTACTTTGTGTCTAGCTCTTTGATCTAGATGATGTAACAAGTATTAAAACTTCATTCCCTTATGTGAATGAATACTATATTTTTTAATCTTACTTGGGGATATGGTTTTCATTGATTGATTGATTGAGAGAGAGAGAGACATTGATGTGAAAGAGAAACATTGGTTGTTTGCCTCCAATACATGCCCAGACCAGGGATCAAATCCACAACCTAGGTATGTGACCTGACCAGGAATGGAACCTGCAACATTTTTGGTGTAGAGAATGACACTCCACCCAGCCAGGGTAATATTTCTTTTTATGAATATACCACAGATGGTAGACATTTAGATCTTCTCACTTTTTGGTTATTCTGTCTAATAAAAGAGTAATATGCAATTTGACCGTAATTTCCACTATACCCACAAGCCATGCCCACCAGCCAATCAGGAGTGAGTATGCAAATTAACCCAACCAAGATGGCTGCAGTCACAGAGCAAGCAGGAGGCTTGAGTTACCCCTTGTGATGGAGGAAGCCAAGCTTCTGCAGCCCTGGCCTGCCTCGGCCTTCGCTCAAGGCTTCAAAGTTTCAATTATAGAAGATAAATAAACCCCAGATACCAGGGCCTCCACTTGTGTCACTGGGGGGCGTGGCTGGCCTGCAAACCACCACAGGCCCCTCACCCAGGCCACCCCCTGCCCCAAGGGAACCCTCACCCTGATCCAGGACACCCTTCAGGGCAAACCAGCCTCCCCCCCGACCCCACTCCCCACCGTGCACCAGGCCTCTATCCTATCTAATCCTATCTAATAAAAGAATAATATGCAAATTTACTGTCAGTCCAACACACAAGATGGTTGCCCCCATGTGGTCAAAGATGACTGCCCTCATGTGGACACAAGATGGCCACCACAAGATGGCCAGCAGGGTAGGGCAGTTGGGAGGAACCAGGTCTGCAAGGGAGGGCAGTTGTGGGCAATCAGCCCAGCAGGGGAGGGCTATTAGGAGGGGCCAGGCCTGCAAGGGAGGGCAGTTGTGGATGATCAAGCCTACAGGGAAGGGCAGTTAGGGGTGACCAGACTGGCAGCGGAGGGAAGTTGGGGGTGACTGGGCCTGCAGGGAAGGGCAGTTGGGGGGGACCAGGCCTGCAGGAGAGGGCTGTTAGGGGCAAATAGGCAGGCAGGGGAACAGTTAGGCATCAATCAGGCCGGCAGGGGAGTGGTTAGGGGGTGATCAGGCTGGCAGGCAGAAGTGGTTAGGGGCAATCAGGCAGGCAGGCAGGTGAACAGTTGGGATCCAGCAGTCCTGGATTGTGAGAGGGCGGTCAGATATCCCTCAAGGGGTCCTAGATTGGAGAGGGTGCAGGCTGGGCTGAGGGATACACCCCCGTGCACGAATTTTATGCACCTGGCCTCCAGTTATAAATATTGTACTATTAAAATTTTATTCAAGTTTTTGGATAGGTATATTTTTCATTTCCCTTGGGTATATGGAAATTACTGAGTATATGAATGTTCCATTTTTAACATTTTAACAAACTGTCAAACTGCTTTGAAATGTGGTTTTACCATTTTTATTATTTTACAATGTGCCTCAAGCACTTATGATTAAGGCCATTATTTTCTTTAGCTAATGACCTATAATTATCATTAATCCACTAATAGATTAGTCTAGTGGTGGCCTGAAGTATTTTTTAAAGAATTTAAATTCATATAATTTAATTATTAGCTACCACTGAATAATGTTACCATTCTGTTTCTGCTTTAAAGAAAAATGCTAATATTATTTGCTTATTTTTGATGTTGTCAATAATAAAAACAAAACACACAAGGCAAACAAGGCAAACACTGCACTTATACTACTGGCTCAGAACCTCCCAGAAACTTTCTGATCTGCTGGTTTTTGTACTTCCAGTTTACATTTGCTGCCTTGGTCCTTGCAGAGGGTTAGCATGGATTCTGGCATCTTAACTCTATAATTTATCAGAGATAATATGCTAATTTGTCTCTTGCTCCCAACTCGCAGAATAACTCAGTGCATCTTCTACTTGTTGACTTATTTCCCAAATCACCACTTGAGCTTTTCTGGAACATTTACCTCTTGTGCAAGCATATAAGATAATAACAGGTGTCTGTTACCAGACTTTTTGATATCTCACTTCATAAAGTCCATACTAGCCTTTTAACAGAAGGAAATGGTGGTCTTGGTACTCACACTTGACCATCACTAAACCACACTTGCCTCCCAGAAAGTTGAATACTAAGATATAGTAGAGTTACTTTGCTAACCTCTTTGATCTATATTTTGCAAATTACCATAGGCTTCTTACATACTTCTCATGTTTCTTAAATTTAACAGTGCAGTTAAAAAGTTATGCAATTTTTTTCTTTTTAACATCTGCTTCAGAAATCATTATGGCTCACATTCCTTCATGGCATAAAATGCCTTATTTTGATTTCATCACTTTTTATGTCATTTTTCCCCTCCATGTCAATATGATTAAGGTTATTTTTAGAAGTAGCATTTTTAGACAACCTTTGATAATGTCGCTGCAGTTCTTATAAACACATTTTGGGTTCCAATTTCCACTCAGATAAAACCTTTTTCTTTACAGCTTTTCTTCCCCATTCATCCCCACACCTACATGCAAAATCCAGACAGACATATTTAATTCATCTTTAACATATTTAAGTACATATAGTGGAACTCTTAGTTTTCATTGTTATTTGCTTTCCTACTCTTCATAAACTACGAATTATACAATCTCTAAATATAGTTTGTATATGATTTCTTTATTCTTCCTTTATGTGGCTTTCTTTATGTGCTAAAGAATAGCACAACTATGTCATTCAGAAGGAGCAAGGAAATAGGGAGCCTTCCTTGGAGGTCTCTAAGACCAGTGATAATGAACCATGACAAAGGGACCATTGCACTGGGTGCATCTCCCAGCCAGTGCAGCCTAGCAAAATTGGTTTGGACATGCATATGTCTATTACACTGACTTAATGATACAGTAGGCTGATATCTATATAATATTTCACATCCCCTTGCCTGGGATGTTGTCCTAAAAATGTTGGCAGAGAAGGGAGAAAGAAAACAAGAAAATGACATATGTACTAAGCAGTATTTTCTTTTTCATCAAAAAAAAGTTAATTTTAGTTCTTTACATATGTATTATGTACAACAAATGATCATAAACTGTATGCTATTCAACCAGATTTCCAAAATATTAACTTTCTCTGTATCACATTTGCTTTATTGTTCTATGTTTATGTGTATAAGTGATTTTTTTCCTGAACCATTTGAAAGTAGGTTACAGACATGATGCTTCTTTATTCCCAAATAATTCAGTGTGTTTTTCCTTCAAACAAGGACATTCTTTTGCATCTACAAAACAGCTTTAAAATCAGGAAATGAATGGTCTAACCAAGATATTTTTTTTCAAATATCCTAAAATGCCCTTAGAGGACTTTTTTGGTGTCTAGTATCCAACCTAGGATCTTAGCTGCCAAATCTCATAAATCTTATTTAATCTAGACAGTTCCTCAATCTTTGTCTTTCATGACCATAACATTTTTGAAGAGTACAGGCCAGTTATTTTGTAAATATCCTTCAATAAGGTTTTTGATGTTTCCTCATGGGTTAACTCAGGTTATTCATTTTGACAAGAATAATACAGACTTCATCTTTTGTTATCAGAATCTAAATCAACAATGTATCTAAAAGTAAAATATAAATTTCTATACCAAACAAAGAGTTAAGGATTAAGAGGATTATTCCTTGTTTTAACTTCCTGTCCCCCTCTCTGCCCTTGTCCTCTAGAATATGGGGCATTCCCATGGAGAAGTAGCTCTAGGTACAATGCCTCTGAGGAACAGCAGTGAAGTGGGAGGAAGTATCTTGTTCACTGTGAGAGAAACTTGAAAACACCAGCATTACAACAACCAGGGGGCTCATATCCTTCTCTGGCTCCCTTCCCATTTCTGTTCACATAGGCATTTCCCTTATAAAATATTTGCACATTGAATTCCATTTTGATGTCTGTTCCCCTGACCTGGACTAAAAGGGGGAACTGCTGTTCTACTGGAAACTTTGAGGATGAAAAATAATTTTCACCTGTGCCTGAAAAACAGGGCACATTACTGAAATAGGCAAATTTTCTGAAAATAAATAAATAAATAAATAACATTGTGAATACCCCTCCCTGCACCAGACCAAACCATCAGGCTTTGAAACCATAGTCAAATGTCAGCAACAATTTGCATTCCAATGAGAGCAGAGAATATCAACTCCATCCCAGAGAGAAAAACTAATCAGGTCAGGGATAGAGTGGTGGGACAGAAGTCTGAGAGAAGGAAAGGAGAATGGAGGATGCATACTGTGCATCCAGGAGTTTACCATAATAACAAGTGTCCCCTTAAGCAAGAAGAGTGAGGTTTATTGATTTTCTATTAGTTGATACTAAGAACAATGATTAAGAATGAGAGGAAAACATTCACTCCCCTGAAGGAGATTCTAATAGGGCTTCTAACATTTCCAGCTCTTAAATGAAGATGGGTAATGACCCCTCATATTTCATTCTCACAGTGTTATGTAAACAACTAAGAGATCAGCCCGCCTGGAGTTGCAGCCAATCACAGCAGTTTTCTGTAGCAAAGATTATATCTTATGCATGAAAAGCACACGGCCCTTCAAAGATGGAAGAGCCAACCTTCCCCCATGGGTTCCTGTTGGCTTGACTCTGGTGATGTTTGGAAGGCAGGTGGTGTCGCTAGAATACCTACAGCTCCACTTGCACAGCCTCGGGGGACAGCCCTAATGGCCTTTGTTAGGAGTCACAGTGCCTCTGGCAGTCTCTAAAGTACTGAATGGTGGCAGTGGGAGACAGGGTGAAAAGGCGGGAACATTTGTCTTATGTCTGCATTTATTGCAAACAAAAGGATGACAGGTACAGTTATGAAGACCTCAAGAATACATCCTCATCCATCTAATTTAAAACCATACCAGCTGGGCAGATAAATCACTATGTAACCCATATCACTGCTATCAGAATATTTTAAGGAAATGAGGAAAGACTAGGTATATTTCTCTCCATTAATTCTCTTTCCTATACACACACACACACACAAATGCTGAATTTACTATAATTAGTTGTTCTCTACAGAAAGCTTCATTTATTGGAGCTGCCATTAAACAAGTGAAATACAAATTACAAGTGACATTGATACAATCATAATTGCTCCTTCCTGGCTGACAGAGATATTTTCTGAGAAGAACCTGCATTTCTACAGATGGCATGAAAAGAAAATGAGGCCTGCAGAACACGCCATTATTCCTGCGAGGCCCTCAGTTCATTAGTTGAAGCAGCCAAGTCTTCACGAGCCGCAACTGATCAGCAAATGGGAAATGAGCAAGAGTATAAATTCCCAGCAAACCAAATCATTAACATTTGCCGCCTGCATCCTGGAAACACAGCAAATCAAATGTGTCATCATTTATCAAGACAAAATATCATTACTAATTGGGATTAATTTGCTGCTGTGGGATTGCTGACCTTTGCTGAAAGAAAATAAAACTGCTCGTTAGCTGTCTTCATTTAATTTCCCTTGAAGGAGGGAGAGGGGAAAAGGCAGTTTGTCTTGGGGAGCATGGAAGGGCTGGGTGGGGCATTCTTATCTTCCAAACAGCTACACATTCCGAAGTCAACAAAGAAATGAGAAAACCTGCTGCTATGCCATTGCCAGTTGATTATTTGGGGTGCGAGATATGTGCCCAGCGATCACAGTGCCTCTCATTATCATTATTTGTGATTTAGCACTATCTTGGGGAAAAAATAGAAAAATTGCCAGGTTAGAATTTTATAAGAGTTAATTTACAAATATGAACAAGCAAGCACCATTACATGGGAGCAGCTGAGGATTTATTTGTGTGCACTATTTAAAAGGAGCTCAAAAATATAACTCGTGCCATGTCTGAGCATCCCCAGTGACTACACATGTAGCTGAGGTCTACATGGAATCGCTGATTTAATAATTGTGAAGGTGATCTTTTATTTTTCACAGCTACCAATGTTTTTCAGGGCTGATAAATGTATGTGCTCTGCAAGGTAGCTATAAATGCCTGAGTCAGAGTTCTTGTCTTTTAGACCTTGAAAAAAACTGTGGATCCTGAGCATTCAGCTGTGGACTAAAATCAACAAGTCAACAACCACTGACTTTTTGAGTTTTTTAAAACATTAGAATATCACTTATCTTGATAACTGAGATTTTTGGTATCCTCTTACATTTTGCCCGCAAGGCAAATGCCTCACTCACCTCCCCCTAGGAGCTTTGGACATGGTTTAAGGTTCAATTATTTACTCATCACAACAACTAATAAGTAGATAAAGGTAAATAGACTCTGTGGGTAACAAAACTAGCAAGCAGTGCAGCCAAGATTCAAAACCAGACTGACATCTGACTCCAGTATCTATGCTCTTTACTCTGCTATCCCCCTTTGCTACTGTTGGTGAACTGGAGAGGGTGAAGATGTGGTTGAATCATGCCAATAAGCAATATATGATGTTATGGGAAGTTTAACACACACACACACACACACACACACACACACACACACACACACACCACACGAAACAATTAGATGCTAGGCAATGGCTAGTTAAAATAAAAATGTGTGGATGTACCAATTTATGAACCAATTAAAGGTAAAGAAACCCAAAACACCAAACACCTTATTGAAGAGCTGTACTGAGCACCACATTAACACACCTGCAAGTGAGGGCCAGCCACTTGCTAAGAGATGTCAGACAGGGAGTTCTGGATCAAAGGAGAAAGGAGAGTGGGCCACGTGTGCTGCCCAGGCCTGGATGAATCCTGTTTCTAGTCAATCTATTTTGGGAGTTTACCAATCTCTAATTCAAAACTGCCTTTGCTTATTTTCCTTATAGCATGAGCTAACATTTGCAGTCGTATGGAGCATATTAATGTTTATGCTAAAGTGTTTTAAAATAATTTTCTCCTCTTAATTAGAGAAAACATGCTTAATGGTTTGGCACTATGATGTACTTAGCAAATTCTTTGTGTGACTTTTTAAAAGTTATGTGAGGTGGCACATTGAGGCTGAGTGGGAGGAGGGTGGCAGGAGTGCCAAACCATGCCAATTGCCTTAAATTATGATTTAAACAAATTATAATATTATTAAAATTTGTGGTATTTCATAATTCTGTGTAATAAAGAGACCCAAATGCAAGAGTCATGGTAGCAGCCCTTAAAGAAGATGTTGGGTGAAGAGGCTTTTCTGAAGAAGGGCTGTGAGTAAGTGAACCTGTATGTACTATTTGGAGATCTGCACAGGAATGTAGAGAAGGAGGCGAGGTTTAAGAGACCTGCAGCCCACCCTAGCCATTGGGCTCAGTGGATAGAAAGTAGGTCCACAGACTGAAGAGTCCCAGGTTCCATTCCTGTCAAGAGGACAAGTCCAGGATACAGGCTCTATTGTCAGAAGGGGGCGTACAGGAGACAGCTGATCAATGATTCTCTCTCATCATTGATGTCTCTATCTCTCTCTCCCTCTCCCTTCCTCTCCGAAATCAATAAAAATATATTTAAAAAAATAAAAAGATACCTTCAGCCCTCACCACAAAGAATACTCCTGCAAGCCATGTCCAAGCACATCTCCAAGCACTGAGCTGATGGCTCTGCAATGAATGTTTAAAAATACCTGGATTTTCTATCAGTTCAAGAGTCTCATTACTGAATTATCTTTTCATTCTCACTTGAATCCAAGCCTCAATCTTGTTAATGTCGCATCTAACTCCAGTCCATATGAGTCACCTGGTTTTGACCACATTCCTTTGGGCTTGTCACTGACAACTCTTGGTATTTTTGTCTTGATCTGAATTTCAGGATTTTAAATTGCTAGTGGCCAGTTTTGACTGCCCAGGAGAACACTGTAATAGTTAACTCATAATCATATACAACATTTTAAAAATGTCCCTACCCTAGCCTAGCTATTCATCTCTGTCTGATAGAAGTAGTTTTAATCAAATATAATATCTATAGAGACATCATTTTTATTAACTGTCCCTTCTAGGACTCAGGGGTTTTAGTTAACAATATGTGACTAAATATTATGTTGACTCTTCATGAATCCCTGTACTTCTATCCTAAATATTATATAGCAATGTTTCTTATTTGGGAGTTGAGAAATAAAGACATCATTTAAAAACAACCAAAGTGCATACAAATTTACTAAAACCCCCGACATTCCAGGTTATTATACTAGGCATACCGGTTAATAATGTGGATTTTGTAATGAAAAAACACGCGATAATTTCAAGAGAAACATCAAAGTGCTTTATTCACACATTTTCCCCATCTTTCAGATAATTTGTGGATACCGTCCCAATAGAACTTTTCTTGTTTTGAGGCAAACCATTTAGAGACTCAATCTTCCACTTCTTTGTATGTTTTGAAGTGCTGCTCAGAAAGTGTGTGTGCTATATATTGGAACAAGTAGTAATCTGAAGGAGCTAGATCTAGTGAATACGGCGGGTGGGTTAATACTTTCCAGGAAAGATCTTTTAACGTGTCTTTAACTGGTTTTGAAGTGTGTGATGTTGCGTCATCATGAAGCAAAATTACTTTGCTGTGTCTTCCGGCCCATTCTGGTCATTTTACGATCAAAGCGTGGTTCAAATTGACCTGGACGTTCTTTGTCTTTCACATCAAAATCATCACTTTTAAAGCACTTAAACCAGTGCTCACAAGTATCTTGAGAAGGAGCATGTTCACCATAAGCTTCCCGAAGTATATGTTAACTTTCAGCAGCACTTTTCTTTAAAATAAATTAATGTATTAAAACTTCCCACAAATGCTCTTTTTTTTTTTGCATGAAATTCGACATTTTTAAGCGTAAAAAATCTATGATGTTAATACCTTCAGAAAATTTGACATATGAAGTTTTGAAGCTTTTTGTCAATACAACAAAATAGCATGCATATCAAATCACATATATATCAACATATGTGTCACTCCATCTATTGAAAAAAATCTCAATTATTAACCGGTACACCTAGATATAGCTCCAAAATGTTATTTGCCAGCATCTTTCTAGCAGGAATTGCTAGTGATCCTGTAGCTAAGAGCTAGGTCAATGCCCTGGTGCTTTCAGTCCATGGGGGTCTTCCAGGGCGGGGGGAGGGGGAGAGTAATTGGATGCAATGGATGGGAAACAGAGGCCATTTAGCCTGTAGAATTTTACCAGATGTTTTGATCTCATGATGTGTGGCTCAAAGGAGGAAGTTCTAACATTTATGTGGGCCCAGCCCCTCCAGACTACAATACCATTTACAGTTCTCTACTGGTTAAATTTTCCCACCACCGACATATCTTCACATTATTACCCTTATTCCAGCCGAGGAAATAAGGGATGGTAAACTCTGCTCTGTGTCTGGGGTTATTTTATTTGGTGATCTTCTGGGCCCTTGAAAAACCTGAGGTTAGTAGCTCCCACATTCAGATTTTGAAGACATTTTTGATTCTGTAATTTTCAGCTTTCCCGGCATAAGGATTCTGTCCAGAGGCACATGCTTTCCATACCCCTCCTCTGCAATCCAGTGCAAATAAATGAGGCAATAAGGCAACATGAAATTGCATAGCCCCAATCCCCCCACTCCCAGCACAAACATTGTGAAGGTCAAGCACTACAACTCCAAACTCTACAGACTCTTCAGGAGAAAAGTTACACAGGATGTTAGAAGATAGTAATATGCACCACAAAGGAATTGTTTAAGGAAGAAATATCTAAAAGGGGCAAGACCAGATTGAGAGTCAGGTCTTCTGCAGGCGTGGTTTCACTCAGCACCGTGGGTGTCTTGTTGAGCTTGGCACCCCTCTTCCACCCCTGCAGTCTCCATGCCTCGGTCCAGTTCAGTGTGGTTGCTCCTTTCCATTAATCCTCCAGGTCTTACAGGATCCCTTTGACTCCACTGCATTCTAGCCATTTCATGCCAAGGCTTTTTCTATTCTAATGAGAAAAATTATCTGTTGTCATTGCCAGTTTTGTTGGTTTGTTTGTTTTGTACTGGGTCATGTTCATTGAGTTTCTGATTTCTCTCTTCCATTTATTTGCTTCCTGTATATCCATTCACAGTGAGAAAGTGTGACAGCTTATTTCCCCTCTCATTTGTTATCATGTCAGGCTGTAGCTACTAGCCAAGCAGTTTGCTCTGTTTCTCCATCTCGCCCCTAACAAAAGAGCTCAAGTCATTTCATATGCTCTCTCTAGGTCTCAGGATGACAAAGTCACCATTTACCCAGATCTTTCACCTCTCTTCTTCCTGACAGCCCTGGTCACCCTGAACCATCATATGTTTCTGTGACTGAACTATTTGTTCAAATCTATCTCTTCTCTCATGCTGGCTGCATGCTTATGCAATGAGGGTGGCTGCTCCTCTGCTTCCATAGTTTTTAAAAGGGCAAAACTATATTTTTCTTAAAATATATTTTTTATTGACTTCAGAGAGGAAGGGAGAGGGAGAGAGAGATAGAAACATCAATGATGAGAGAGAGAGAATCATTGGGGCCATGCAGGAGGCCCCCACTGGGGATCAAGCCTGAAACCAACGTATGTCCCCTGACCAGGTACAGACCCTAACCTCCTAGGTCATAAGTTGATGCTTAACCACTGAGCCACACTGGTAGGGCAGGACAGAATTCTCTTGAGAAGCCTGCTACTCTAGCAGACTAAAAAAATAACAACACACACACCATTTCCTTCTCTATGATTTTTTTCAATGTACCTAATTTAAATGTTTCCCTTCCTAAATAATCCCTGTCCTACCACCACCAATGTGCACACAGATATATCTCATTGTGCTGATAAGATTCAGAAACACAGAAATGCTGACTCAGGATAAAAGCCATAGCTGATCATTTCCTGACTTGCACATGTACTATATACTAACTAGAGGCTCAGTGCATGCAATTGGTGCACAGGTGGGGTCCTAGCAGCTGCCAGCTGCCAGCCTGGGGCTTCCTTCATTCCACACTGCCCCCTGGTGGTTAACACATGCCATAGTGAGTGATCGAACTTCCTAGGGGACACTTTGCATATTAGGCCTTTATATATATAGATTCCCTTGCATCTTTATATATATAGATTCCCTTGCAGCTTGCAAACCCTGTGAAGACAGAGAATATATCGTATGTATTTATTTATTATTTTAAAATAATTCTTTGTTGTTGAAAGTATTACACATGCCCTCTTTTTCCCCCATTAACCCTCTCCAGCCCACTCCTGATGCCCCCCTCCCTGCCCAGGCCTTCAGCACCCTGTTGTCTGTGTCCATAGGTTATGAATTCAAGGTCTTTGGTTGACTAGCCCACCCACCCATCCTCCCCTGCTTTCCCTCTGAGATTCTGCAGTCTGTTCCATTCCTCCATGCCCATATATGTTTTGTTTGCTTGTTTTTGTTGTTTTGTTTTTAACCTGAGGGCCAGGCATTATGTGGAGACCTAGAAGGCCTCAAAAAATTTTGTTGATTACTTGAACAATTCAATAATTTAACTACTAACATTGGTTCATTCAGAGCCCAAAAAAAGAAGACCATAAATTCCAATATGAGGCCACCCTTCCCAATCCTACCCTGATATGAATTATTTTATGATCCTGCAGATGTCTGGGACTAATTCTTGACTGAACAGTTTACAGTGTTTTATGGTAGACAATATCACATGTTTTCTTTTTCTCAACTCTCTCTTCTTTCTTTTCCCCACTTCAAGGTAATGATCCTTGAATTCATAACACCTCCTGTTTCAAGGTAATGATCCCTGAATTCCCATTTCCATCTGATTTTACTCATTTTTCTATTACATGTTTTCTTTAAAGGAGCTTGCACTTTTTTGTTCTCTCATGCCTATTTCTATCTTGTATTCTCTTTTATTTTGAATAATCAAAAATAAAAAAATTACAAAAATATTATTGATGATTTGGCAAGTAACTCAACACTTCAAACCCCCTGGTTAAATTCTGGGATCTATCTTTTTCTCTCCAAAAGTATTCTGATTTATCCCAGAGACAACACCTGAGAAACTGGTAAACTGATGAGAAGAGATTGAGTTGCCACTCAACCACGCCCACCACCATACCCTCTTCTTCCATCTCAAGGATGAGATGACATTATTCATGGTATTTTGTAATAACACTCCAGACTTAGTTCCAGAGGACAGAATTTTATCTAAATAAGTTCTTTTGTCCCATGTTCATGTTTATGATAGCATAAAAAACACGCAAAGGCTACAAGAAGGCAGCAAATAACATCTTTGAAATATCATAGGGAATCTTAGCAGCAGTAAAATGCACTCAGCCTTCCAAACAGATATAAAGCCATTCCTCAAAGAAACAGACAGATTTACAGGATTAGTAGATGCTGATTAGGCTTTAGAAAGGCCTACTCAAATAGAGTAACATAGTGCTTTCTCAAGCAATATCTTAAAGGGACAATGGTCTGGAGAAGTTGAAATAAGTCTTAGCCTGAATTCTCCTTACTCCCTCCTCCCTCTTGTTTAAGTATTTTGGAACTTTGTAACAAGTTGTATGTTATTGGAAGTAAAAACTCTTGATCTGAAAACTCAAGCCCATCTAAAGAGGGTTTTTTTTTTTTAAATAATCACATTTCATATAAAAATCCATATTTGTAATTTTTCTTGTTTTCTTAATAAAATGATGATATGGCAATGCCACAGGGAAATAGCTTCCTCATTTGAGTGGCTGTTGTCTAGTTCACCATAGTGCTAACCCTCTTTTAATGTATTTCATTTACTTCATTCATTTAAGTAACTTGGTTGAACTTTGAAGACATTTGCAATATCTACCTTAAGCCTTCTGAGAGATAAGGGTTAATCTATTTAAGATAAATCCCTTGTAAGCTGGCCTCCTAAAATTCCACAGAAACTGGGTGCACCTAAATGCTTATAGCAATTGATGGTGGTCTAGATCTCAATCCACCTCTGATCATACTGGAAAAAATGTAAGACAGTTGCTTCCTCAACCATGGATACTAATAAATTCTGCTACTACCTTGTCATATCATAAAATAGCAACTTCAAGAACCATAAGGCTTGAAACAATTCTTTTGATTATGTTGGGGGGGGGGGGGGGGCTTGTGCTTACCCTCAACCAGGAAAGCTGAACTGACACAATATGCTCAAAAACATAATATTACTAGGTTATGTAATTATCATATCTTGTCCCTTCATCGCACCAGTATTGGATGGTGTTTTTGTCATAAAATTTAAAAGTACACAGCCCAAGGGTTAGGATCTCATGCCCAAATCTTGAGGCTTAGTCTTGTTATATAAGTCTCACAGCCCTACCTAGCAAGTGCAGGCAATAGGGGCTCATATATCTGCTATTTCTCTTGCCTCCTTTGATTTTACCTGAAGACACTGCTACAGCAGGTTTTGTGAGTGTGTTCCTTGCTCTTGTTCCCATGAGAGTTGGTACTAGGCATCTTACCTAGGAGCCACCATGGACTTCTAGTATAAATGAAAGTATTAATTATCAAAGTTCTACTTTGTAGATAGGATAAGTCTTGGGATGACTGGTTATTGGAATGGCCCATTGCTGTTCATGGAAACTAGTGCATGAAGTTCTGAGAAATGGGTAATGTACAGGGACAAAGAAAACCTAAATTGACTTTCTAGAGGCCCAGAGCATGAAATCACATGAGACCCAGATCCCCTGCACCATGAGACCCAAACCCCCTCTGCCATGCTGCCACAGGCAGGACCCTAGACTCTGCCAATGCTGTGCTGTGGGCCTCGTGAGTTCATTTGTGCCTGGCTGGTCCCCATTCCTCTCTCCCCAGTGTTGAATGTCTGAGACATTGGCTACTCCAAACTGTTTGGCTCTTTCCCTTAGTAACAACTTTTACCTTCTGCCTCAATTCCTCTCCCAGCTCGCACCCTTCCCCTGCACGCCACCTCCCCCCGCCACCGGCCTCGTGAGCCCCTGTCCCTCCCCCTGTGGCAGAAGCACCTCTTCTTGCCACCTGGGGACCTGCGCCCACCCGACGCGCATCCCCCATGCCCTTTTTGTTGTGGGACAGAGAGGTGCTCCATGCATCTCCTGGTGACCGGTCTTTGGTCATTATGGTGTTATGACCACAGGGTTTATATATATATGACCTTAAAGAGAGTCACTCAGAAAGGACTGAGCTCCTTTGAAACAAATTTTGAACCATGGCCCCTGCTAAACCACACACACACACATGCACACATAGAAAATAGAGATGGACCCACCACCACCAGATATTCACCAAAGGACTGATTAGTTGATATAAGATAGAGGAAATATTAATGAAGTGTGAAGACTATCTATAGGATAGAGGAAAGGAGGGATAAAGAGTCCCTGGGAGAGATTCTAGCTGACCACTTCCTGAGACTCCAGAATCACTGAATGACTCAGAGTTTGGTGCAGACACACAGGGAGTGCAAGTGCAAACACCTCCACAGACAATTTATGTATTGGATGGACAATTCAATTTTGTGATGTAACACCAGAAAACACAAGATTATGCTTCCTCCACAGTGATGAGCTTCCTCAGATATTATATCATGACTAGTGGCCCAGTACATGAAATTTGTGCACATTAATAGGGAATTAATTAGAGGAAATATTTTAATATTGCTATTTACACTTTCTCTATAATAGAAATGTCAGAGATGAAAGAAAATTAGTAAAATGTATATAAAAATCTTCCTCCTGTCAGAATCTGGGGCATGACGTGGGACCCAGAGTCAAGTCCCTGCCCACCTGCTTGTGCCTCGAAATTGTGAGAGACCCAGACCTGGCTGGCTCCACACCCATTGGGTGAGATCCAGACCCAGCTGGCCCCACCCCCATCTAGCCTCATTGGGCGGGAGTGCAGCCTCAGGTCCCCTGTCAAGCCCTGCCAGATAGGGAGTGCAGCCTTAGGGCCTCCATCAAGCCCTGCCAGGCAGAGGGCACAGCCTCAAGTCCCCCAGCACACCCGCAGGTCCCCCGGCCCAGTGCTCCTACAATCTTTCACAAGTGGAGTTAATTATTGGCTAGCAAGAGTGTGCAGTAGAAGGCAGGTTACCCTGGGAATAAGTCACCCTACTCCCAGTCCCCTGGGTGGGGGGCATGGCCTGAAGTCTCCTTCAAGCCCTGTTGGGCAGGGGGCATGGCCTGAGGTCCCACATCAAGTCCCGCTGGGGGGGGGGGTGCAGCCTCAGACCCCCTGCCCGGCCTGGTGCCACACAGCCTCAGGTCCCTGCTGATTGCTCATTACAGCTCATTATGGGAACTTTTCCTCCTTTGTGGGCACAGCCATCTTGTGTTATGGCAACCCTGTCTTTGCTGTGGGCACAGACATTTTGTGATGGCATGAGGGTTAACTTGCATATTACCTCTTTATTATATAGGATGATGGTGTTGCTATCCAATTCCAGAAATGATAGAAGGCGACACGATGGCCATTTTAGTGTCCGCTAATGGACTCTACCCTGCGCCCAGTTCCCTTAGCCTCTTGCCAAACTCTGTGAAAATATACCACAAGATATAGTCAGCAAGGGTATTTTAGAGGCTAATGACACAGGCTCCTCAGTCATGGAAAAGGCGTAGAAGCCCTGGATGATCATTGCTTAACATTCCAGCCACAGCCAAAAATACTGGTTCAATTTCTTTTGTCTTGACAACAAACTCCTCCAGGATATTCTTACAAATAGCAGTGCCCTGTCTGCTTTGGGTAAGTATGATCTGTACCCTGGGAATAAGTCACCTGTTAAATACTGACCATTTTTTAGAGTCCCCATAATAGCATCAATGGTTGCTCTGCCTCTCATTCAAAATAAGTACAATTTGAAATGGAACAAGTTGTTAACATAATGGAGCACACCATGTGGTTAGAAGCCATCTTTGGGAGGTGGACTGCCTGCAGAAATAACCTCTCAGAAAGTAAATGGAATTTCTTCAAAGTTCAATGAAATTAGATACAGCCCAAGATTCCTGGTGGGAAGATATACTTAGAATCAGGTCTCCTAAACTGGCTTCCACATTATGCTGGGGCAGGGCTGGTATTGCCATGGTGACATCCTGCTACTAGCTTATCAGTCATATGGTGACACCATTTCTACTAGTAAAGTTATTGGCAAAGTCATGTTGCCAAGTCACATGGCTAGAATTTTAAAATTTATACCTCTATCCTGGATCACACTGGAAAAAAACACTAGTGTTTTCTAATCATACTGATGGGGAGCATGAGATATTTTAAGGGCTAGCAATCTGAATTTGTTCCAGTAACCTGCCTTCTACTGCACACTCTTGCTAGCCAATAATTAACTCCATTTGTGAAAGACTAGCAGCTGGACTCTGTACCTAGTTAATCAGTGTCCCTAATGCACATTCCTGAAGTCACTGCCCCTTCCTTAATTATCTGGTCCTGCAAGACCTATTTAAATACTCCCAATTTATAAGGGCCATAAACCAAAGGATGTAAGAGTTTAACTAGAGGAGGTCACTGGCACCATCCAGGATGGGCATTAGATACAATCTAAGTTAACCTTTCTAACTGACTCTTGAGGTTGGCGGGGAGCGGGGGGGGGAGGGCGGGTGGCTGTGAGAGTCTACCACAGAAGTGTAGAGAGACCCTGGGAAGGCACATGAGCATTTCTTTAATTATTGTCAGCTGAATCCAGTGACATTGGCAGAGTCATATCCTGGAAACACACCTTGCCAGAGGCAGGTGTGTTGTCAGCCTGACCTTCAGCTCAGGCTCCAGGGGGTGGGTTTCTTTATCTAAATCCAGCCAAGCACCAGGAACAAACATGATTATCCAGGCCCACCTAGAAATGATGATTACAAAGAACCCACAAAAATACACATAATCTCTTTAGTAAAACTTCCTGTTTTTTGCTGTATAAAATAAATGTCGCTGTATTGGCTCTAGGTTCCTGTCTCTCCATCAGAGGACAGTGGTCCCACCCAGTCACAGCTTTCCCTACTGTATTTGTGTCTGTCTCTTTCATTTTCTCAATCCCCCATCACCTCTACTCAGGAATCAGACTGCTCTCTAGCCACACTGGATGTGGAAAAGAGAGAAATATTTATACAGAAGCTTGGTAGTTAGGAAACAAAGAAACTCAGAAATACATAAGGCCCTAATCAGTTTGGCTCAGTGGATAGAGCGTTGGCCTGCAGATTCAAGGGTCCCAGGTTCAATTCTGGTCAAGGGCATGTACCTTGGTTGCAGGCACATACCCAGTAGGGAGTGCAGAGGAGGCAGCTGATAGATGTTTCTCTCTCATCGATGTTTCTAACTCTCTATCCCTATACCTTCCTCTCTGTAAAAAATCAATAAAATATATTGAAGAAAAAAAAAAGAAAAATATATAAGGAGAAAAATCTCATTGTCTAAGGGGTCCAGGATCTGGATCTTAGAGTCCCCTGAACCAGCAGTGCTGTTTTGATAAAGGCTTTTCCTGAACCTCTGAGTGCCCAACTGTCTTCTTCCACCCCAATTCCATAACAATACAATTTAGAAGCTCCCACAACCAAATAATTGGTATCCAATTTCTGGAGTCTAATATTCAGTCATGATAGATTTTTGTGTGCTGTAGTAGAATGCAATGGGTTATTAAAGACCCTGCACAGCTACCACTGCTCATGTCACTGTGAGCTTTTTTACTGAAATGAATCAGGCCTGGTGTGAGTGCTATTCAGGTATGCAATTTCATTTGCAGGACACCACCTGAGGAGTTTGCTTTTAAGTCTGATTTTTCTTAAAAAAAAATCCTATAAATTCTTATCTATAAATTATACTGACTCCTTTAATATTTTCCTTTTTGTAAGTAGAATATCCCTCCTATGTAGGATACTGACTTAGATTTAATGGTTGTATAAAATGTAGAAATGCTGGATGTTGGGGAAAACATTGATGGATTTAAATGCTACCTCTGAGGCAAATGCTAGAAGCCCCCATATCTTGTGGGAATGTTTATAGTGGTAATGAGAAGGTGGTGTTTAATACAAAATGTTAATAGCTCACCAGAAATTCAAGAGGAACACTGAAAGTTTGTGTTTATTCTGTCTTGAAAAAAGCTTCATTAGGGCATATTCAGTTCCTGTCCTCCAGGCAGACAGCTGAAGGCTAGCATGTGAAGACACTGATTCTCAAGCTCTTATAAATACCTTCAGGGTTTAGTAAGAAGCCCAGAAAAAGAGAAATGGGGCTCAGAATCTTCTAATTTAAATATAAAAGAATGTTTTTCTACTTAATTCATCAAACTGGTAAAAAAGGAACTATCAGTAACGTATTTCAAATGTTTAATGAATTTGCATAGCTGATTTAATTTACCTAGCAAATTTTTAAGTAATCAAAATTAAATTATTTATAAGCCAGAAAAATGTGGGTAATAAATTATTAGAAACTTAAAATGAAATACACAATAATATTGAAACTGTTATATAATCTGACTACATTACCTTTTTTATCTAAAAATTGCTTTTTAATAACCTCCTCAGCCAGTGTCATTTGCTATTTGTTCTTAAACTGTAGTTTCATCCTCTTAATTATTTTCATAATAGATAAGGTGAAGCTTAAAACTGGGTCACTCAGTATTTTCTTCTGCCAGTCTCCTCCCAGTTCAAAATATATGTGTCTCTTTACAGCCCTATATTCATGAGTTTATAGATTGCTTTAACATGGGGTGGTGGCAGCACAAAATCATTTTAGAAAATTCTTAGTTCATCTACTTTTCTCTGAACACACACACACGCACACAGAAGCACACACATGCATGTGTGAGCGCGGAAGAAAGGAAGGAGAGGGGAACAAGGAAAGAGAAAGAAGAAAAGAAGAAAAAAAGGAAAAATATTAGTTGCTTTTATATAAAACTCTTTTCCAAGACACACATGTCATTACCATTATAATTACCTAATACATATTAGAATTGGTATTACTAACCCTATTAATCATTGCTAGAAAATCAAGCAGTAAAGGCTAGAAGTGAAATGATGATAAAATTGCTTTGATGGTCTTGATAATGTTCCAAAGAACAAAGTCAGTGGTTTTACTTAACTAAGAGTAAATGTTTTGAGTATCCTGAGAACCACCATTTTTTGTTCCATCATCTTCTTTTCATTTCCGAGGTATCTGAGGATCTATTTAACTAGTACAGATATTGCTAATATTACTAAGTGGGAAAACAAAGAGAGAAATCAAACAAATGTGTTTTTTGTATTTTAGCCTTGCTAGAATTCCCAAATCCTTCTGATTTTGTTTCTCTTTTGTTTTGCAGACAGCCTCAGTGAATTAGATCACAGCCAGCCACTTGAGACTGAGTTAATCATTCATATGCTTTTTGAAATCTATTAAATGAATAAGTGAGGGAGAAAAAGCAAACAAAATGCCTGCTCAGTTCTTAGTATTTGGCCATCTGCCAAATGTGTCTGATGTCACCCTCAGTGGGCCAGCAAGCCCTTCGGAGAGCTTTCAGTTGCCATGTTTGCGCTTAAGTACCTTATTTAATTGTCAATAGATTAATGTTCTACTTTGTTCTCTGTACCTTTGTATATCTAGGCCATCTGATGTTAACATACAGGTTATATAAACTGTGAGCAGGCATCCTGGAAAAGAAACGGTGAGATGCTTGTGAAGAAATCAGGTGTGGGTGTGGCAAAAACATAAACAAAATAGTAAAACAGCACACACACCTCTCTGCAAAGTAACAGTGAATTGAAAGAAGATTCTAGAGAAGATGGAGATGGATGAAGAGAACATAATGGTATTGTTTGGTCGTAAGGCTACAGGATATAAAAAATAAATGGATACTCCTCGGCATGTGGAGGCACCCAGAGAACCTGAAATCAGTGTTGCAAGTTGATGTGGTCTGACAAGAGTAAGAAAGTAATAGGAGCTTTCAGAGAGCCTTTCAAAGATTGTTAGACTGTTACTATGTTAATATTTTGGTTATGTTATTGTACTAAAGTCCTATAAGGTGCTATGATTGCAAGAAATTGTTTAAGGGTTATATGGGATCTCTGTACTATTTTAATACTTGTGAACCTGGAATCATTTGAAAACAAAAAGTTCCGTAGTGGTAATAAACAGGTGGCTCGTGGGAAATAGTTTGCTCACTTCATTGGTTTTTAAAATTTAGCCTTCATGCTTATGGTTCCTAATTTTCTATTCTGGTCCTTGTCTCTCTTTTGATCCAGGTATTCATTTTCAGTTGCCTGCTACTTGGGTAACCTTCTGTACTTTCATGTCAAAAGGTCCACAATTAAGTTATCATCATCCATAACCCCCCAAAACAAACAAACAAACAAACAAACTACCTGTTTCTTCCTCTTTTTGCAGGTTCTTGCTCTGTGAATGGCAGCATAAATTCCCCTTGTTCTTGGTCCAAACTCTCCCAACAACCAATCAAATCACAAAGTCTACAGGCTTCATTCCCCAATATGCCTCTACTGATTCTTACTACTATGGCACTAAGTTTACTATTTAAACTATTGTCAGAGCCTTCTTTGTGGTTCTTTCTTGTGTGGTTCTCCCCATTAAGCGATTTTCCCCATTAAGCAATTCTACTCTTAGCCACTGTTTCCTCATTTGTAAGTAAATTTTATAATATCCTAGGTTTAAATCATGCAGTTGGTGTGAGGATTAAATAAAATAATGTCTGTGAAGGTTCTTGTCATTATTACATTATAGTCTAATATTTTCAGAGCTATGAAGAGGGCACTGCCTTGCTCAAGACCACTCTCTGACTCTCCTTCATTCAGGGAGAGAAGGCCAAGCTCCTCAACCTGCCTGCCATCTGGTCTCTCTACCTCTTCGCCTCAGCTACTCTTTCTACTTTTGCTACTTACCTATTCACCCACAGGTACCAATCAAAATGGAAGAGTTTCTGTTTCTTACACATTTATCTGTTAATGTCTTTGCTCTTGCCTACGTTTTCATCTTTTTCAGTCAAAATTCTTTCAAATGGAGATAAAATTAGGTCAGTTTGTCAGTAAACACTGTAACTCTCCATGGGCTTAATGAATATGGACACTGGAAAGGGTTTCCTTTAGGATAACAATACTGATGTATAGCACAACACTGTCCAGAGAGACTCCAAGCCCAGCAGAAAGTATATTTGTGTGTGTTGGAGTGCAATGCACACATTGTATTAAACAGAATTGACTATGTGTCTGTGGGGTGCCAACAGCCAAGGGAAGGACAAGTCAGATCTAGTAAAAACCTAATCACGTGTAGCTCTCACCAGATTTCGTTTTAAGATTACATCAATATCCCTCTTGTATGTGTTCCACTTCTGCACCACATCTTCACAGGATAGTGCTCTCATGGCCCTTCTGCTCTCCGAAGTACACTGAATCAAGGCTGGTAAATGTACTGAATCTTTATGGACAGTGTAGAGTGATCAGGATTCAGGGACAGTTAAATCCAGTAGGGCTAAACATATCTTTGGAATCTCTCACTCTACACTCTTCGACACTGCTCCTCTTTGACTGTATTTTCAGATGGGTTTCCCTGTCTGGTGATAAAAACAACTACTAGAAGCTTGAAACTCTCATATTCTACCTTCATGATTTCCTCAACAGAATATATATTGTCATCCTTGCCTTTAATTTCCTGTGTTGATTTGTTTGGACAGCTTCTACCACTTATGTTCTTCTTTTAATTATAGTTTGTGTAAAATTATAATATTACAAACAGCTCATTAAGTCTTTACAATGACTTTGATTTAAGCACTATTATTCCTCACATTTTACCAGTGAGAAAACTGAGTTTTAGATATTCTCAATTAATTTGCCCAAGGTTCCTCAGCTAGTATACAGTGAGTAATAACTTGAACTTAGGTTGTCTAGTCCCAAATCCCACATACTTAATAAGTGCTCTACTGCATACCTGACAGTTTAATCATTTGGAAAATTAGGATAATTATAACTATCCTACTTTCCTCAGAGGACTGTTGTGCTTATCAAAAAAAAAAAAGTATGTAATTATGCCAGAAAGTACTTTTGAATGTATGGGATTATTATTTTTCCATAATTCAGTTTAAACTTCATCTAATATTTATTTACTTTTTATGAATAATGTAAAGTAAATATTATTATTATGCAAAATACATAAACATTCTTACAACTCAATAAGACTGTAACTTGATTTTTTTTAATGGACAAATAATTTGAAAAGACCCTGCATAAAATAATATCTATAAGTGGTTAATAAGCACATAGATAATCAACATCATTAATCATTAAGAAATACTATTAGAACCACATGCAATACTATTATCCACCCATTAGCACAGCTAAAATCAAAAAGAGAGACTACTGGTGGGAACCTAAATGGTATGACCACTTTGTAAACTGGGAAATTTTATAAAATGTTTAATATACACTTTCCAGCCATTATACTCTTTTTTTTTTTTTTACACCCTGGATTTTATTGAGTAGTTACAGTAGTGTTCTTGCACTGCCTCACATGCATATGGCCAGCTGGGGCCTAGGTGGCTCTTTGCAAAGCTGCACTGCAAGCTAAGGAAGCCAGGCAGGTCAGGACCCTTTTAGCCTTCTCAAGCCTCAGGCCAAGTTCTCATCAGTGCTAGTCTCTCTGGCATGATTAGGGGCACTATCAGAGAAACATCACATGGGCACATAGCTGGGCACCCACTCTCTGCTTCAGATGCATCCACTCCCCACTCCCAATTCAACTCTTAACACATTATAAGACATTTTTACCAGGATTTATTCTTGGAAACATGGCGAGGTGGGAGGGAAGAATAGTTAGAGGGGCTCTGGCAAGCAGATATGCTTTTCTGGGTGCCTACAGTAAAGAATCCCTGAGGCACGACTTGGGCCTGGAGAAAAGCGTGCACTGCAGGTTCCCCTTCTCTAGGGACTAAAAGCAAGGAACAGGAAGCAAACTGAAGATCATGTCATCCTACCCATCTTCTAATAGTCTGTAGATAATGATCTAAAGAAATAAGCTTACATTTAAAATTAGAGGATAATTTGGAGCATATGCTATTTACAGGACACCCTGTAAGGAACAGGGAAGGTGAAACTGCTGGGCACAGAATACAAACAGTTTTGGGAGTTCCTAATCTCTTTTAATCCTTGTTTCTGCTATGTCTACCCTTTAGTTTTCACAGGGGGAATGAGGAATCAGATTATCTAGAGGAGCATAGGGTAGCACAGAGTTCAGATACCAGGGCCTTGAGGTTTGTAGAGGGCCCAATGGTGACTATGGTGTGATGTCTGCCTTGGCATAACAAGGTGGGATTAGAGGGGCGGACTGTCCCTGCTTGCTGTCCTTACTCAGGTCTTGGATGGTCCAGCCATACAACTGCAAAGAGTGGACAGCTTGAGCAGCAAGGGTAAGGTCAGATCTCTACCACAGCTCAGGCATGAGCTGAGCCCATTTGATGTTGTCAGGGCCCAGCAGGGCCTCCTCCAGGCCAGGGAAGCTGATGTCCAGCAGAATCTTGCTCAGGCTGTCATTCATTGTGTCTAGAACCAGGCCTTCTGTCAGGGAACAGTTGGCTGGAAGGCTGGCAACCTGTGGCTCCCCGACCATGTGGTAGCCTGGCTTGGGGACTTCCATATACTCTTAATAGCATTTACCCAATAGAAATAAAGACATAAGTCCTAGGTCTCCACAGAGATTTACAATTTATTGTTCAGAACAGCTTTATTTCCAATAGCTAAAACCTAGCAACATTCAACTGTGAATCAACAGATGAATGGATAGACAGACTATTGCATACTCATGCAATGAAATACCTTTCAGCAGTACGAGCTAATTGCTATACACTACAACATGGATGAATCTCAAAATCATTATCCTGAGTGAAAGAAGGTAGACACATAAAGTACTTACTATGTTATTCCATTTATGTAATCTGTAAACTAATCTGTGGGGCCAAAAAGCAGATTAGAGGTTGCCAGAAATGGAGTAAACGGGGTGTCCTGCAATGTGGCACAATGGAGGTGATGTATCTTTAGGGCAGTGTGGTTTCATGGGTCTATACAATTGCCAAAATAATGTAGTTTAAAAGGATGTAGTTTATGTATGTAAATTACTCCTATATAAAGGTAATCTAGGGGAAAACAAAAACTATGGAAAAAACCCAATGTGTGACTAATTTAAACAAGATGTTACTAGATGGAGGATAGTCAATGATGGATGGTAGCAGCCCATGAGAGTTGCTAGTACACATCTTTTCCAAGTGACAAACACTGGACAGTCAATAATACCTTGACAGTAGCTTGAAATCAGCCATGGAAGGAGTATATACATCATGGAAACAGAAAGATGTTACAATTTGCATTTTTCCTTCCTTCAAGAACCTATTGTTAAACATTTACTAACAAATCACTGACTTCTATAATCTATAATATATATGATTTATACCCAATATTTCTGTTTATGGCTATGTTACCTACCACGCTTCTAAGAAACCTATATAATAAAAGGCCAATATGCAAATTGTCCCTTCAACCAGGATTTCGACAAGGGGGCGGGGCTGGCTGGACAACTGCTCACAGACCCCCCCCCCGCCCGCCCCAACCCTGATTGCCCCCACAACCTGTGCATGAATTCGTGCACTGGGCCTCTAGTGTAATAGTAAAAATGGAAAATTGGTAAGAAATTTAAATGTAATATAGTATACTGAAGGAATAAATATAAAACAACTTCCAAATTAGACTTCCTAAATTTGGAAAATAAGGATAGGGCAGAGGTTATGTTAGAAATAAAGTGGAAAGCGCAATGGATTAGGAGCTAGCACATTGGAGGCCAGCACAAGTTCTGCACATTGATAGGTTCATGTGACCTTGGGCACATCCCTTCTGCTCTTAGCCACTGTTTCCTCATTTGTAAGTAAATTTTATAATATCCTAGGTTTAAATCATGCAGTTGGTGTGAGGATTAAGTAAAATAATGTCTGTGAAGGTGCTTGTCATTATTACATTATAGTCTAATATTTTCAGAGGTTTAAATGTCTTCCCAAATATAATTTTGAGCATCTAGAAAGAAGAAAACATAATAGTAATTCAGTCATTCCTTATGAATTATACAAAGCATTTCAAATATAAATACAAAAATCCTTATTTCCACTTTGAGTGAGACTAGAGAGTTTACGTATTTGCCTCTCTTTTAAGATGCATATTTAGATTGATTATGTCATTACCTGTGTGATAAAATCAGTTACAATCTTTTCTTTTACTGAAGAACTTCATATCTATGACTTAAAACTTCTCCATTTTAAAAGAGTTTGAAATAGAACCTCTGAAGTGTAGCTATAAAAATCTATCTAGCTTTCTGTGCTGAAATGTAAGTAGCCCTCAAAAAAATAAATTGTAGAAGCTTCTTTGAAATACTAAAAGAATTCGAAATAAGACACAAACAGCTTCAGCAGCAGTTAGACATAGAAAAATCAGGAGGCATTTGATGCTTCCTATAAAGGGGAGAGGGCATTTTGTGTGTGTGTGTGTGTGTGTGTGTGTGTGTGTGTGTGTGTGGCACAAAGTAAACTAGAAGTGAGGCGGAAGAAGGAGGCTTATGGTAAACTCATTTGCCTCTTCCTAAAATCAAAAATTACTATAGATGGTGAACTCTAGTGGGACTTCTTTCTGATAGTTTATTAAGATCCAATGCAAGATTGGTTGTATTAAGACAAATAGAGTCATAAAACCTTGCACCTGAAACCATGGAGAATGATTACAAAGTTTCATTAGGAAGTTTAAAGGATTAAAGTCTTTAGGAACATTTGCCTGGTGGCAGAAATGTCAATTCATGCCCAGGTATGGACACACAGTCTGGTACTTGCATACCCAAATAGATTGGGAAGAGGATGGACTGGGTAGCCTATGACAACAATAAGAACACCCACTAGAAACTTCTATGAGTTTCATGCAACAGTAAGCTCGGTGTGAACCAGAGCTGCTATGCTGTAGCAAAAGCTAAGGCTACCGTTGGTTGTGCTGGTAGAGTAGTTCATCTAGAGTGAGGCTGTTAATACTCTTGTTTGTTCGGTTAGTCAGACCATGTCTAAAGGAGTGTATTCAGATTAACAAACTACAAGAAAGACCGGACAGATAGTATCATATGTAGAACAGGGGATATTCCAACAGGAGAGGTGCAGATAGTTGAGACATGTAATGGGGCTTGAAGATAGTACCTGTTTTCAAAACAGAAGAGTTTATATCAAAACGAGAGGCCCGGTGCACGAATTCATTCACAGGTGGGGTCCCGCTGGCCCATCCCGATTGGGGTCAATTGGGCTGGGCTGGCCAGGGGTATGGGCCATGGACAGTTGGTGGGCTGGCCCTGTCCCCAGTCAGGGTTGGGGGGGGAGGCAATCAAGGGTGGAGCCAGCCAGGGGAGGGGCTGCAGGCAAGTGGTTGGCCAGTCGGCCCTACCCCTGATGGAACTCCCAGTCCAGGGAACAATTTGCATATTAGACTTTTATTATATAGGATCAAAGATAGTCCTTTTTTTTTTTCTTTTGAGGTTTAAATGGTGGTAGGACAACTACTGAGAAGTTACCTTCTGACTCAACTTCAATATAAGCAGAAGGGAGGTTAGGATACACAAAATATAGGATAATTCCAACTTGAGAGTACAGACAGTTCTCGGGTTACGCTGGGCTCATCGAATGTTGTTTTTTGGTTATACCGCCATCTCCCATTTATTTGTAAAAAAAATAGTTCTGTCATTTTGAGGTATGTACATATGTGCTTTATGTTTTTTATTATTTATTTATTTATCACAAGTAAAGGCCAGGAATTGTTATCTTTCTTTTAATATTTTTTTTACTGTTTCACTTCATTACTGCTGTGTATGTGTTCCATGTGAGTGACGTAGGTGCTTATGTAGGTGGGTTCCGACTTACGGCGAAAATCGCATTACTTTGCGCCGTAGGTACGGATATCCAACGTCACCCGAGGACCTACTGTATATGAATTGAAGATACAGAATCAAAGTTAATTAAGTGAATGTATGATATTCTGCTGCTGATTATTTGAATTGTTTTACTGTAATAATGATTACTTTGCATTAAAGTATCACCTATTTAATTCTCCTACTTGCACTTGCCTGGAGTTGGCCCTGGAATGGAATATAGTATGAACATACAACTTATGAAGAACACAAGGCTCTGAGGCCAGCCTCATTAGCACTGATCTAACAGAATTTAGTCATGCTCATTTTCACTGGGATTAGAACATGGCATATTTGTATGAGTGGTTGACTTTATTATTCAGAAAGGACAATTGTATCATTATTAAAATAGCCTTCCTAGAAAATATTGAGTTAACTTTTACTTATCAATGACTAAATTAAAAGCAGTTCTCATTATAGATTGATGTATTATTCCAGCCTCAGAATTATTGGCTCATGCATTTAATATACTATAAATATAGGATGGCTTTCAAGTTATGACAAATTGGCTTACCTATTCAGCTCAAGCTGACTGCACTATTGACGATATCATTAAAAGTAGAAGCAATATTCTATTAATTTAAAGGATGGGTGACAATGTTATAATTCGATGTTATAATTCAACTCAAAACTACAAATTTTCCATTTGTACTTGGTAAAGTATAAGCATCTTTATCTATTTTTAGTACAGTCTCAGATAATTGAATTTTACACTTTTTGAGACAGTCATTATTTTGTAGACATTTAAAAAAAATGACAGAACTAATCATGTTGGTATGTCATTGGTGAATGTGACTTAGGCTTATATAAGAGTGTCTTTATTCATTCTCTTCATCACCATCTGCCAGATATTTGGAAATAATATAGAAAAAGTCACTGTCCTAACTGACCTTACATACATAAAGCTCCAAAATGTGCCTGTAATATCAAATTTGCTCAAATACATATTTAGCCAAAATATCAATCAAGTGTCAGGGGAGAAAGAGACCTTTTTAAATAAAATGTCTTTAAAAATTATCTCTGACATAATCTTTTCAGGAAGTGTCTAGAAGATGTGATCCACCAAAATAGAGGAGTGGAATGTGAACAAGAAAGATAAGATCAGGGACCACATCTCTCAAACTGTACCATTAGGCCCTGAAAACACTACTGCAACATCACAGGGTACCATGGAATATTTTAGTCATCAAGGGAGATGTACTGACATATGGTAGATACCACATGAACCACGTGTATTAATTTGTTGATCCTTAACTACTTAACACACAGAACTGTTAGGTATTTCTTTTGGCCTAAGAGTGTCATGAAAAAAAAATTAATGTGACACAAAGAGTCTGAACACAAACATTTAAAAATAGTTGATCCAGGAAATGAAGTATCTAACAGAAGACAAAGGCAAAGGGAGTCCTCAGGAGGACTGTGAAAGGAGAGCTTTATGACTAATATTCAGCAGGTCTGGTGATCATCTATCAGTTAATCCTGAGGCAGAGAAGACTCTGGGGGAAACTTATAAAGTCTTTATTTAAAAAAAAAAAATATATATATATATATATATATATATATTTAATTCACTTCAGAGAGGAAGGGAGAGGGAGAGAGATAGAAACATCAATTATGAGAGAGAATCATTAATTGGCTGCCTCCTGCGCACCCCCGACCGGGGATCAAGCCCACAACTCGAGCACGTGCCCTTGGCCGGAATCGAACCTGGGACCCTTCAGTACGCAGGCCGACACTCTATCCACTGAGCCAAACCAGCTAGGGCCTAAAGACTTTAAAAAGTGGAAAAATGTACAATGCATTTAAACAAATAGAGGAGATTTGCATCATTTTGAGGGTTGTGGGATGATTTATGATAACTATGTAGAGAGAAAGAAATAAACTGAATGAGACAATTGTCAATATAACATAAAAAAAATTTTAGGAAGAGAAAAATAACCATAATCATATGCATGGCTCATTTAATATTAGTTTTTACAATGTATAATGCAAACACTGAATATCTTTTATAAAATTTGGTTTATTTTGAGTGAATATTGGAAACAGGATGAGTGTTCATTTTTCTGTGTGTGTGTGTATGTGTGTGTGTCTGTGTGTGTAAAAGACTGAATCATGGTATTACATTTGGAAAAGCTAAAAGATAATTCTTACCACTAAAATCTTTTAAAGTAGCAAGAACATATTATTATATTAAGTACCAAAAGAACCAGCTAAAATGTTGAAGGTGACTGCCTTTGGAGTACTAGTAATTGGGAATAATCAGAGTAATTAATAATTAATTTCATAGAACCATTTGACTTTTAAAATTATAACTTTAGTAAAAAATTTTAAAACTAAATTATTTAAATAAAACACATTTTAAGACACTGTAACCTGTGTGCATTTCCTTGGTTTTTTGTCATGGTCTCTCTTTTTCAGTGATGACTTATGTGAGCCTGACCTCACTGGAAGCAGAAGTAAGGATTTGAAGGATGGGTTACCTACCCCTTACAAGAGATTTTGGGGTAAAAAAGTAATGAAATAGAATGTGGCATCTTTTGAATAAGAAGGAAAAATACCTGACTCTGGTCAGTTCATTCTTTTTACTCAAGGATTTATTTTTACCTTGAATTTTAGTTTTTAAATTAACAATCTTAAAATTGTCTCATCTGGTTGTAATACATTAGAATCTCTGGAAACGTGCCATTTCAGTTTTTAATGAAAGACCTACAATAAATTAAATGCGGATGACCTAGAATAAAGATCAGGGAATTTGGGGGACAATAAGCACACATCAACTCAGGAAAACCACCTGTGGTAGATATTACTTGTCTTCACCAATACCTGATTCTTCTTTTCTTCTGGGCACAGAAAAGAATGAATTTCTTAATACCTTGCAATTGAATTGCGTCATAAACAAATTATAGCCAATGAGTTGCAAGGAGAAGTGGTGTGTGCCATTGCCTTTCTGAAGCATCTAATTGCTAATGCATTTTCTTCCCCAGCCTCATAAATTGAGGCCATACGTGCTAAATGGTAAAACTGTAGGATAATGGAGTTTCATCAACCTAGATGTCCTACTGCTAGAGAACGGTTTCCCCAGAACTCTGTATTAGAGAGGATGTGGAGGTTGTTTATTACCACAATCCAACTTAGCCTATTCTCACTAATTTACCATCTATTTGAATTAACTCTTCACTATGTTAGAAAATAGTTAAGATCATTGAGCACTGTAATGATATCCCAAAGCAAAGGGTCTATGTAATTTATGCTTATCATTTCTAATGCTAAATCCCAAGACAGGCACACTTACATTTGTTCTTTTTTTTTTTTTAAGTGTGAGGTATATGCTCATGTTTCCTGTTCTCAGTAATCTTTCAATGTGAAAATGTAGAGGTTTTAGTTTGGTCCTTTGTCTTCTGCTTTAATTTTATTTTAATTATTGGAGTGACATAGGTTCATTTGTCTTATTTAAAAATATTTAAAGATCATTTTTAGGGCAGTTTTATGTTTATGTTAAAATTGAGAAAAAGTTACAGAGGTTTCCTGTATACTCACTTCCCCCAGATATGCATAGCCTCCTACATTACCACATCAGAATTACACCAACTTCACAGTTTACATTAGGGTTCATTATTGAGGTTGAATATTCTGTGGGTTTGGATAAATGTATAATGATATATATCCATCATGATACATAATATCATACTAAGAATTTTTCACTGCCCTAAAGATCTTCTATGTTCTGCCTTTTTACCCCTCTTCCCTCGCCATTCTTTGGAACCATTGAACTTATTGTTTTTTCCTCTTTGGAAGGTTTCTGAGCACTCTCTTTTAATTTTTATTTTATTTCATTGTATTTATTTTTGACAGTGTTGCAGATATCTCCTATTTCCCCCCTTTTACTCTTTCTACCCTGCCCTTGCCCAGACAAAAAAACAACAAGGAAATAGTGGCCTTAAATGACACACTAGATCAGAAGCATTTAATTGATATTTACAGAACATCTCATCCCGAGGCAGCAGAATATACATTTTTTTAAGGCACAGGAACATTCTCAAAGACAGAAACATATTAGAACACAAAATAAGCCTTAACAAATGCAAGAAGATTGAAATAATATCATTCATCTTCTCAGATCACAATGGCATGAAACTAGAAATCAACTACAATAATAAAAACAAACAAACATTCAAACACTTGGAGGCTAAATAGCATCTTAGTAAACAGCTAATGGATTACCAATGAGACCAAGGAAGAAATAAGAAACTTCCTGGAAACAAACAAAAATTAATACACAACAACCTGAACCTGTGGGACATAGGAAAGCAGTCCTGAGAGGGGTGTTCACAGCATTACAGGCCTACTTCAAGAAACAAGAAAAATCTTTAATAAACTATCTAACTGTACAACTAATAGAATTATAAAGAGAAGAACAAAAATAAGCCCAGAGTAAGTAGAAGGAAAGAAATAATAAAGATCAGAATGGAAATAAATGACATAGAGACTAAAAAGCAACAACAACAAAAAACCAATACAAACAATTAATGAACCAAAAGCTGGTTCTTTGAAAAGATAAAAAAAATTGATGAGGCTTCAGCCGGATTTATCAAGAAACAAAGAGAGAGGATCTAAATACATAAAATTAGAAATGAAAGAGGTGAAGTAACAACTGACATCATAGAAATATGAAGGATTATAAGACAATACTATGAATAACTATATGCCAACAAACTAGACAACCTGGGCAAAATGGAAAAATTCCTAGAAACATACAATATTCCAAAACTCAAATAGGAAGAATCAGAATAGGCCAATAACAACTAATGAAATTGAAACAGTAATAATAATATAAAAACTTCCAGCAAACCCTGGACTGGATGGCTTCACATGTGAGTTTTACCAAATATTCAAAGAACATCTATCCCCCTCAAACTATTCCAAAAACTCCAAGAGAAAGGAATACTTTCAAGCTCATTTTACAAGGCCAGCATTATCCTAATTCCAAATCAGATAAAGACACTAAAAAAAAGAAAATTACAGGCCAATATCTCTAATGAACATAAATGTTAAAATCATCAGCAAAATATCTATATAATAAAGAGGTAACATGCAAATTGTCCATTACTGCGTCGTTGCGTGCTCAGCAGGGGGACTTGTGTGAGGCTCGCTTCCCTGCCCTGCGCCAGAGTCCTTTTTTTCTTCCAGGTGCACATGACTGACAAATGCCCTGCAACACCGCGCCTGTCCAAGAGCACTCTGCCTGGGATGCCACCAACACACCCCTGAAGTAGGGGGGCCGAGGGGTGACACCCGCATAGCAGAAGGCTCGTTTTGGGGGTGCGGTCAGCAGATACCAACCGGGGCGTGTGAGTGTCAACAGTTACCCCTGGGAGGGGTCGTGCAAACAAATCAACAGGGTGTGGACCCAACATGAAGGAAGGGCCCAGGTGCGATGACAGAGTGGATGTTGAGGACCTGGACGGGCCACTGGGTAAACAACGCGGGGATCCCACCTCCAGACACACAGGGCAGCCCCGCGATGCCCGGGACGCCAGTCGACCCTCCCAAGCGCACAACCCAGAAGCCTTCTCCCACTGTGCAGACCTGGCCCCGCCACTGTGGAGACCACAGGCAACCCTCACACCACAGGGAAGCCACCGCGGCTTTCTCCAGCCGTCCATCCATTCATCTGCCCAGTCTGACGTGGACAGGGGCTCACATCCTGGGCGGAACGCTCCCCTAGGAAAAGCTGGGCCCCGACCATGCCTGTACAAGCATGCCCGTTGCCTGCAAATTTGGGGCAGGAGTGCATGGAGAGCCACTCGAGGCTTGAAAGTGAGCATGCTGGGGGACGGGAAAAGCCTCCACATCCCCCTACTTCAGCATGCAACAGGAGAAAAGCCTTGCGCGTGCACGAATATACACGTGCGTGCACTTAATGCAGCTGTCCCCACGATGGACACCGGCCACGGCCCAGTGGGACCCTCCCCCAACTCAGAGGGGGTAGGCATGGGCCACAGCAGGCAAGACATAGCTGCATCATCGCTCGGCCCCTGAAAACCGAGTGCCCAAACAGAGGAAAGAAGTCAGTACTAAGATAGGACAAAAAGCATAGAATTTTAAATTAGCCTATAAAAAGAGTAAAAGAGTGAGGGAGGTGTGGGGAGGATGGGGAAGAAGGGAAGGAGGGAGGGAAGAACTTTATAAAGGCGTCAGTAACAGCAGAGTTAAAGAAGGAAAGAGGATGTATGCGTGAACTGTGGAGCTATAATGAAAATCAAGTATAGTTGTGTATAGGGGACAGATTTTAAAAGTAGGAGTCAGAAAAGAAAAAAAAAGATACATGATAGTGAATAATTAGGCAGGAGATAGATATTAAAACATTGGAGGTAAGTAGAGAAGAATGCATGGGAAAGGAAGGATGAGAGAGAAAGAGGGAGGGAAGAAAAGTTTTAAAAGGGAGTCGGTAGAGCTTAAAAGGAGAATGGGAAGAAGGAAGAAATGGGGGAGGGAGCAAAGCAAGTCTGAGGGAGGAAGTGAAGGAAAATATTAAGGTGGGAAGGAAGGAAAGGGGAGGGAGGAAGGGGTAAAGATAAAGGAAAGAAGGAACGTGGGGAGGGAGGGAGGGTAGGAGAAATGTGGGAAGAAGGATGATGGAACAAATAGTAAAATAAGGAGGAAAGAAACATTTATAGATGATGAGTCAGTAGGAAAAAGTGTTACATAAAGGAGAGAGAAAAATTGTGTGTGAGGGAGATGCCAATAAGGAAGTCAAATACAATTGTGTGTGAAGGGGATAAGATTTAAAAAAAAAAAGTTAATAGGGGCAACCAGGCCAGCAGGGGAGGGCAGTTAGGAGGATCAGGCTGGCAGGGCAGGGCTGTTAGGGGGATCAGGCTGGCAGGGGAGGTCAGTTAGGGGGATCAGGCAGGCAGGCAGAGTTGTTAGGGCAGGCAGGCAGGTGAGCGGTTAGGAGCCAGAGGTCCCAGATTGTGAGAGGGATGTCCAACTGCCAGTTTAGGTCCACAGGGATTAGGCCTAAACTGGCAGTTGGACATCCCCCAAGGGCTCCCGGAAGGGAGAGGGTTCAGGTCGGGCTGAGGGACCCCCCCCCCCATCCTGTGCATGAATTTTGTGCACTGGGCCTCTAGTTAGCAAATAAGATCCAGAAATACATTATAAAGTTCATATATCTGACCAGTGGATTTATTCCGGAGATGTAAGGCTGGTTGAATATTTGCATATCAATATATGTGAAACATCACATAAATAAAATGAAGGAACTACTGAACTTTTTATTATTTCCATAGTTTTTCCTTTTCCAGATTGTCTTAGGGTTGAAATCATATACTATGTAGCCATCTTAGATAGGCTTCTTTTACTTGGTAATATGGATTTAAGGTTCTTCCATGTCTTTTCAGTGCTTTATAGCTCATTTATTTTTAAGCACTGAATTCCATCTCTTCTTCTCTCTTGTAACATAGTAACCTATTGTTTATACTACAATATTCAGTTGAGGGTCAGTATTATGTCCAGCCTCACACAGAGAGGCTCCATCCATTAACTTCATCTGGTTTCACTTTCCAGCCTTTTAAATTCTATTAAGCTCATCAGTTAGCCCCAGGGAAGTCAAGATCTTCTCTAGCTGGTTTTATTTGAGTTAAGGTCTTTTTTATACCGTCTCCATTCATTGGACACCCCAATGGCTTGTTTTCATTTTTCGAACCACCATAGAGAAACCCTTGAGCCTGCCTTTTCTAGGCATTCAGCCATGCCTTGAGCTCTCACATAGTGTATTCATGCAGCACTTTCTATTTACTGATCAATTGGTTGCATTATCAGTTCTCTTTTTCACTTTTCATTTTGTCAGTTTCTCATATTATGCCAAGTTTTTGCTTTAGACCTGAGAGCCTCCATCTTTCCTAGTCTATTGTGGTTTTATTTCTCCTACTCAACTTCTATAAGATAAAGTTATATTTAAAAAAATAGCAAGAAGAGTGCACAACTGGGAGTGTAGTTATTCTCACTGGGGTCAAGTGATAAAAAAGAACATGACCTTGTTTGCTTTTGGGGATCCAGGTTTACTGTGCATAAACAAATTACTGAATTATCCTGAATGTGCTTATCACATTGGGAGAACCGTCTTAAGAATTCTGGTAAAGATGGTAAACACATTTAATATTCTGGGCTCCCTGATTGAGGAGTCTTATTTTAAATACATTGATGCAACCTTAAATGAGGAACTGAAATATAGCTATAATTTCCTGGGCCAGATCATTTAATGAACTAACAATCAATGTAAGAATAGATTATCATCACAAAGCTGTGTTCACAACTGCTTAAGTTGGGTTTATGGTCTGTTGATTGGATGAGGGAAATTAATTGAAAGTAATTACATATAAACAATTTGAAAACTATGAAATAAAATAAATGTAAAAGAGTAAGCCTCCATAGAACAATTCAGTGAGTCTTATGGTAAGAGTAAAAAACTAAAACTTCTATATTATGTCTATTAAGAACTTTCCATGCTGTAATTCACAAAAGAATGTAAACCTATTTTAGAATTTTTTTCTAAGCAGAAGAGCCAACTTCTAAATTTCCCTATCTAAAATGTCTTTGCCCATTTTAGACCTAGGCCACTTCCCAATAAACATAAATGAAATACAAACAATATTCATTAAATATTGCCATATAACAGTCAGTGAGTTTAATATAAGAGATTGAGAGAAAATAAAAATTCTTATCTTGAGATGCTTAAAGTTCAGTAGGAAGATAGATATATAAAAAAATCATTTCAATGCAATGTGAAAAAAATTCAATATTAGAAATGTCAATAAGTATTATGAAAGATACACAAAGGGACAATTAATTCTGGTAAAGCCAGGAAGGCTTTACAGAAGAGGTCTCATTTTGCTTTATCAGACTAAGAAGGTAACAGGAAAAACAAATATCTGTGTGTAACACTTCATTTACACACACACACACACACACACACACACACACAGAATATTGACATAATCTGACTGTTGTGACTGTTGGCTGCTCAGAACTGGGCTGTTGGCAAGAGTTTATAGAATAGAGTGAGTAGGTGGTGTACAAACCATAACAGGTCAGCTTGTCCAATGTTATTTATTAGTAGAAACAAGCAGTGCAAATATTTTACAAATAGTAAACAATGACAGTTTTCTGTAATAAGTTGATATGATGAATGTCCCCTAATTTTTAAAGCTGCTCTTTAGATACAAAAATACATGTAATATTTTATCTCAAATCTATTTTATTCTTTTACAAGCACTCCTCAAGTTTAAATTTTCAAAATCATTAATTTAACTTGAAATTCCTCTTTATGATCTTTGGGGGAAAAAACAGCTATTAAATAGCAGTTATATTCTCCCCAGTAGGAAAGTATATTAGAAGGTTTCAAGTAAGAAATGAAAGACTAGACACTCTAAACCAAGTATGTCAAACTCAAAGGCGAATACAGGCCTAATAAAGAGGTTTAAGTTTATGTGGGCTGCAAAAAAACAAGTTTCAATTTTCATAGAAACATAGGTTTATCTTGCTAGAGATATGCTGAATACAAAGGGCTAAAATAAATCAGTAATTGTTAACATAAAATAATTAGAGGCCCGGTGCATGAAATTCGTGCACGGTGGTGGGGGAGGCAAGCCCTCAGCCCAGCCTGCACACTCTCTAATCCAAGACCCTTTAGGGGTTGTATGACTGAAGGTTTAGGCCCTTTCCTGGGGATCGGGCCTAAACCAGCAGTCGGGCATCCCCCTCACAATCCAGGACAGCTGGTTCCTAACTGCTCACCTGCCTGCCTGCCTGATTGTCCATAACTGCCCCCCCGCCAGCCTGGTAGCCCCATGCAGCCTGCTGTTCAGTCATTTGGTCGTCCCTCACTAACCCCCCTGCCAGGCTTGTCGCCCCATGCAGCCTGCTGTTTGGTCATTACTGTTACAGTGACAGTGTCCCAGACAATTTGCATATTCCTCTATTATTAGTATAGATAGAACATTTTAATAAAAATTAATATTTTTCTTGAACATTAACTTACCAGACATTAAATAACTGCACAAATTAAGAAGTGTCATGCAAATAAACCTATTTTTCTTGTTCATTGAAAGTGAAGTATTTCTTGTTATGCACATCAAATAAGACAGTACAAGACTAATGATGTGGCAATTGGCTGCTAAAATATTCGCTGCTAGTATTAGTGGAGAGAAATAGTGAGCCTTTGTGTAAAGCACTTAAGGGAAATGAATGCAACCCGATTATAGTAATCAGTCATTAGCAAAGATTGTAGTTTGTTATTAATAATTATGAATACCAGTATATTGTAAAAATTAAGTTACAAAATTTTTATTAAAATGTTTCTTACATACCATTATATTGGCTGGGCTGCAAAAATATTTGTTGTGGACTGTGTGAGGCCTGCAGGCTGCGAGTTTGACATGCTTGCTCTAAACTGCTTATTTCTGAAATATTGTTGCTTACAAAGACAGCCTTTATCTATTTTTTTCCTTGGTGTCAGGAATAATAACTTTTACCTAGCATTCTTTCTTGATAGATAAATGATATAGATTAAATAAAGAAGGCAGATAGAGAGATAGATAAACTATATATATATATAGTTTATCTATCTCTCTCTATATATATTGGGGATATATATATATATATATATATATCCCCAAAATATATACACATATTAAGAGCTGATAGCTCAGTTTTGTAAATGAAATGTTTTAAAATCTGGCTGGACTTTAGTTTCCACATATTGTAAAATGAGAAAGATAAAATTACCTATCTCAGGGATGATTATAGGGTCCTAAAAATGTAAACACACTTGACTAGCTGATAGCAGTTAAATGAAAACAAAATGAATTGTAATAAAGACTGCCTTTAGAATTATTCAACGTGTGTGGATACTGAATACATCTTTTGGGGACACCCTAAATATTCTCTCTCTCTCTTTCTTTCTCTCTTTCTCTCTCTCTCTCTCTCTCTCTCTCACTCTCTCTCTCTCTCTCTCTCTTTCTCTCTCTCTTATGCAGAGGTATAGCTGCCATTTTAATGCAGAGGAATAGCTGCCATAGTATATAATCCATGAAATTCCCAGAGATCATGTGGAATCTATCTATTATCTGTCTATCTATCTATCTATCTATCTATCTATCTATCTATCTATCTATCTATCTATCAATCATCTGGAAAGAGAGAAAGATCCAGTTTTGGGGGAATAGAAAACGAATCCAGTCTATAGAAGTTGGAAGTTTATAGTCCTGTATCATGTTCAGGACTGAAGCCAGATTCTGGGGAAGCCCAAAGAAAGCCAGGTCATCGATCGAAGTGAAGCCTCACAGGAGCAGGGCAGAGAGGCAGAACCATTGTTGTGGGGCAACGGGCGAATGCAGCAAGGAGGAATAATGCTTTTCACCTGAGGGTAAAAAGTCAGCAAGCTGTATCTCATCCCCAGTGGCTTACAACAATTACTTTGACACTTGAATATGGCTAGAGAGGACGATATTAAGGACTGATCAGGTTATACCAATATGCTTGATGTTGACAATGTAAATTAGAGAGGGCTTTTAACCTTTTAGTAGTGATGAGATTTTTGCAAGAAAGATTTCAGAAACATCAGGATTTGGGATATTGTAATTGATGGGAAATTTCCCCCCTATACGTTTTCACTTTAAAAATAGTAAAATGTGGAATTGCTGGATCAAACGGCAGTTCCATTTTAATTTTTGAGGAAATTGTATACTGTTTTCCATAGTGGCTGTACCCAGTCTGCATTTCCACCAGCAGTGTACTAGGGTTGCAGTTGTAACAAAGAAGGATCTCTTACCCTTTGCAACAGCATGGATGCACCTGGAGATTATTATGCTAAACAAAATAAGTCAGTCATAGTATCACATGATCTCACTTATATGTGGAATCTAATGAACAAAATAAACTGACAAACAAAATAGGACCATACACATGGAACATACAGACAGAGCTCAGTGGGAAGAGATTAATCAAAGAATTTATATGCATATATGCAAAGCCCATGGACATAGACATTAGACAGGGGAATACCTGCGGTGGGTGGGAGCCTGGTGGAGGTGGGGGCAAAGGTGGGAAAATGGTGTTCTCTGTAATACTCTCAACAATAAAATTATTTTTTTCAATCACATTATCATATCAAATGATGCAGGAAAGGCATTTGACAAAATCCTTGACTGCTAAAAACTCAGCAAAGTGGGAATAGAGGGATCATACTTCATCACAATAAAAGCCTTATATGACAAACCTACAGCCAACATCATACTCAATAGGCAAAAACTGAAATAATTTTCCCTAAGAATAGGAACAAGACAGGGATGACCACTCTCACCACTCCTGTTTTACATAGTACTGGAAGTGCTAGCCACAGTGATAAGACAAGAAGAAGAAATAAAAGGCATCCAAATTGGAAAAGTAGAAGTAAAACTGTCATTATTCACAGATGACATGATATTGTACATAGAAAACCCTAAAGTTTCCATCAAAAAACTATGAGACTTAATAAATGAATTCGGCAATGTAGCAGGATAAAAAATTAACACCCAGAAATCTATGGTTTTTTTATACACCAATAATGAAATCACAGAAAGAGAAACTAAAAACAAACAAACAAAAAACCAAAACCAATCCCATTTACCATTGCAACAAAAAAATTAAGATACCTAGCAATAAACTTAAATAAGGAGGTAAAAGACCTGTACTCAGAAAACTATAGGACAATGAAAAAAGAGACAGAGGAAGACATAAACAAATGGAAGAATATACTGTGTTCATAGATTGGTAGAATCAAAATCATTAAAGGAAACTTCTCTTTGTTTCCTTCCAAAATAATTTTCAGGCTATAGAGAGTTTCATTTAAAAATCTTTGTCACATGAAACAATTTCTCTTAAGGTTATGGTGACCACTAGTATGGATTAGATTTAATATTTTATTTTTATTTTATAATTTTTTAAATTATTTTTTTAATTTTTATTTTTTACATTTGTGTCCTTATTCCCCTATAACCCCCACCCCCCACTTATGCCCCGCCCCCTTGTTGTCTGTGTCCATTGATTAGGTTCATATGCATGCACACAAGTCCCTTGGTTGATCTCTCCACCTTACCCCCACCCTCCCCTACCTTACCTGAGGTATGACGTTCTGATTGATGTTTCTTAGCCTCTGGATCTGTTCTTGTTCATCAGTCTATGCCATTCATTATATTCCACAAATGAGTGAGATCATGTGATATTTATCTTTCTCTGTCTGGCTTATTTCACTTAACATAATATTCTCCATCTCCATCCATGTTGTTGCAAATGGTAGGAACTCCTTCTTTTTTACCGCAGCATAGTATTCCATTGTATAGATATACCAGTTTTTTTAATCCACTCATCTGCTGATGGGCATTTAGGCTGTTTCCAAATCTTAGCTATGGTGAATTGTGCTGCTATGAACATAGGGGTGCATATATCCTTTCTGATTCGTGTTTCTAGTTTCTTTGGATATATTCCTAGAAGTGGGATCACTGGGTCAAATGGGAGTTCCATTTTTAGTTTTTTGAGGAAGCTCCATACTGTTCTCCACAGTGGCTGCAACAGTCTGCATTCCCACCAGCAGTGCACGAGGGTTCCTTTTTCTCTGCATCTTTGCCAACACTTGTCCTTTGTTGATTTGTTGATGATAGCCATTCTGACAGGTGTGAGATGGTACCTCATTGTTGTTTTAATTTGCATCTCTCTGATGATTAGTGACTGTGAGCAGCTTTTCGTATGTCTCTTGGCCTGCCTACTGTCTTCTTTCGAAAAGTGTCTATTTAGATCAGTTGCCCATTTTTTGATTGGGTTGTTTATCTTCTTTATGTTAAGTTGTATGAGTTCTCTGTATATGTTGGAGATTAAACCCTTATCATTGATATCATTTTCAAATATGACAAAGGAAAATCGTTTGGGCAAAAACGATTCAGAAAACAACTCCAAGACCATATGGATTCCTGCAACAGAGAGGAATTGACAGGTCTGCTCCAACCATGAAGACAAGAGGAAAAACAATCCAGAGATGGAAGACGCTGACGACGCCTTGCCACGCGAGCAGTCAGCAGCTGTGCACCGCTGCAGGTTGTCTAGGACCAAACCAGAGAGGGTTGGACCTGCATTGCCACCATGTGCCCACCATCCAGATATCATTGCTGACACGTACACATAAGGAACTGTTTGACATTGAAACAGGGACTCATAACTGTTGGACATTGAAACTGGGACTCAAACATTTTTTTTGTTATTATATATTTATTTCTAGTCTGCAGAGGCAAAATTTTTTAAGGAAAGAAATGGGGGAAAAATAGATACAGAGACAAAGAAGCATTGAACAGACTGTCAAACTACAGCGGGAAGGCAGGGGAGGTTGGGCGGGGGAGGGGGGGGCTGTAAGAGACCAACCGAAGGACTTGTACGCATGCATGTAAGCATAACCAATGGATACAAGACACTGGGGGCGGGGGAGGGGGCGGGCAGGTGAAGGCATGTACTAGGGGGTAGGGGAGGCCGGGGGGAGGTCAATGGGGGAAAAAAAAGGAAACATATGTACTACTATTTGTAATACTTCAAACAATAAAAACAAAAACAACAAAATCATTAAAATATCCATACTACCCAAAGCAATCTATAGATTCAATGCACTCCCCATTAAAATACCAATGGCATATTTCACAAACCTAGAACAAACTCTCCAAAAATTCATCTAGAATGAAAAAAGACCCAGAACAGCCAAGGCAATCCTGAGAAAGAAGGACAAAGTTGGAGGGATCACATTACCACATATCAAGCTATATTACAAAGCCATTGTTCTCAAAACTGCCTGGTACTGGCACAAGAACAGACATATAGGCCAATGAAACAGAGCAGAGAACCCAGATATTGACCTAAGCCATTATGTTCAATTAATATTTGACAAAGGAGGCAAGAGCATACAATAGAGTCAAGATAGTTTCTTCAATAAATGGTGTTAGGAAAATTGGACAGATACATGGAAAAAAATGAAACTAGATCACCAACTTACACCATACACAAAAATAAACTCAAAATGGATGAAGGACTTAAACGTAAGATAGGAAACCACAAAAATCTTAGAAGACTTCATAGGCAGCAAAATATCAGACATATGTCCTAGCAATATCTTTACCAATACTGCTCTTAGGGCAATGGAAACTAAGAATAAAATAAACAAATGGGACTACATCAAAATAAAAAAGCACCTGGACAGCAAAAGAACCCATCAACAAAACAACAAGATAGCCCACTGCATGGGAGAACATATTTGCCAATGTTGTCTCTGATAAGGGTTTAATCTCCAATATTTACAGGGAACTCATACAACTTAACAAAGGGAAGATATACAATCCAATCCAAAAATGGGCAAAGGACCTAAATGGACACTTTTTAAAAGTGGACATTCAGAAGGCCAAGAGACATGAAAACATGCTCAAAGTCACTAATCATCTGAGAGATGCAAATAAAATGACTATGAGGTACCATCTCACACCTGTCAGAATGACTATCATCAACATATCAACAAATGACAAGTGCTAGAGAGGATGTGGAGAAAAAGGGACCCTCTGCTGGTGGGGATGCAGACTGGTACAGCCACTGTAGAAAACAGTATGGAGTTTCCTCAAAAAGTTAAAAATGGAACTCGCATTTGACCCAGCGATCTCACTTCTAGGAATATATCCCAAGAAATCAGAAACACCAATCAGAAAGGATATATGCACCCTTATGTTCATAGCGGCACAATTTACAATAGCTAGATTTGGAAACAGCCTAAGTGCTCATCAGCAGATGAGTGGATTAAACAACTGTGGTGCATCTATACAATGGAATATATGCTGCTGTAAAACCGAAGAAACTCTTACCATTTGCAACAGCATGGACAGGCCTGGAGAGCATTATGCTAAGCAAAATAAGCCAGTCAGAGAAAGATAAATATCACATGATCTCACTCATTTGTGAAATATAATGAATATAAACTGATGAACAGAAACAGATCCAGAAACAGAGAAGCATTGAACAGACCATCCAAACTAAGAGAGAAGGCCGGGGAGGAGGGGGTGGTAAGAGATCAACCAAAGGACTTGTAAGCATGCATATGAGCATAACCAATGAACACAGACTGCAGGGGGGTGAGGGCATGTGCTGGGGGTGGGTGTGGCTGGAAAGAGGTCAATGGAGAGGGGAAAGAAGACTTATATAATACTTTAGACAATAAAGAATTTAAATTTAAAAGAAAGAATAGTAAAATGTAGATTTTAGTATAAAATGTTTAATGCAGAGAAATAGCTGCCATAGTACATAATCAATGAAAATCCCAGAGATCATGTCAAACATTGTTTTGTGTCTGCAGTAAGCACTAAGTAAGTGTTGACCCAATTGGCAACCCAGAGCCAGAAGAGATGCTTTCAAAATTCAGAAAGAGCAATTACTGCAATAAAACCCTTGCTTAGATAAATATCAAAGTAAAATGAAATAGAGGTTGTTAAATGTGGAAAGATTGCTAACTGGTGGAGAAAAGGAAATTTCACTCAGTGCATTAAAGGTAATCAGAATTTCCTAAGATGAAACAGCAATTTGATGTGTATTTTGTAAAAGGAATTCTAAGCCAATAATAAAATGTATTCAAATTATATACTGTGAGAGGATGCTAATAATTCTGGTGTACAAGGTGCCTTGGGATGAAGAGAAGATTATCAGGAAAACTCAGTGGTTTCATTTTTACTGACTTCCCTGAAGTTATTAGATTCCCACACCTAATTTACTCTTTAAAGCAAATAGGTTAGAGGGATTAGGGATGCTAGCTGTATTCTCACAGGGCTTTTCCAGATTTCCTGACATTCTATACATGTGAAAAAATATACAAATGTAAGTAAATACAGAACCAAGTAGCCATTTATACTCAGATGAGTCCCATAGTGTTAAAAAAGTGAAGTTACTGAAATGATGGTTAAAGTATAATTTATGGATTCACATGCTGCCATGCCCACATTATTGTGCTATCTGCATAATGAAAGCAAAACCCCACACTAAAATTTACAGCCAGTTTAAGAATAACCTATGGAGATAAAAAGTACCCAGGGAATTACCATGTGCTTATGAATGGAACAGGGTAGATATAAATGCAGAACCTGGGGGTTTGTTTGAGGCTTTGTAAATGCTCTCCTTCAACAGCAGTTCTTACAATATGGTAATGTGACTGGATTAAGGAGGTAATAAGTGAAAAACACACCCACCTCACAGTACATCACAGTATTTCTCATAATCTCTTTCAGCAACTATTTTTGTTGTTTTAACAAAGGCATTAGATTTTGGTACCATTTTTTCAAGAGTTGGATGATATGATGGATGAATGATTTTTCAACAATTGAATGGTTAGGCCTAAAGTCTTAAGCCATTGGGGAAAATATTAGTTTGTTGTATATGTGTAGAAATAGCCATATATCTTAGCCATCTCTTTCTCTCTATATATATTTTTTTTCTTAGAATTATCCAAATATATATATTTTTTTCTTAAAATTATTCAAAAGATACTGCAGCTACATCTATTAGATGTACAAAAGCTTGCCTTAAGCATGTTGCTTTGTGAAAATTTGACCCATTTGTATATTTTGATCTATTTTCAGATTGAGCCAGATGAAATAAATTGAGTTGTAAATCTGAGGACATGTTCTTTCCCACAAAAATCAGCCAACTAAATTTTGAAAGAACACCCTCTGCTGTTCATGATGGGAGGCGTAGAAGCGAGGCCTGGAACCTCTATGATCTATTTCAGGCTAATGTCAAAAGGTTAAAATGAATACTTGAATATTTAACTTTGACTATGTGTTTTTTTTCCCCATTTGAACAACAACCCTAATGTTATTAAAATGAGGCTTTTGTATTTCATTAAGAGCTAAGCAATTAAGTTTACATTTTTGATGTACCATAATTATAATAGTGTGACATTGTTCTGAGGATAATGTTGATTGATCATTCATAAGGCAACTCCTTGTACCATGAATCAAGTATAAACCAACACATGCAGTAAAGCACTTATTTTACATGCAGTAAAACATTTTATTTTCAGTTTGATAATTTGCACTCACAGTTTAATCTTCAGTTTCAGAATATTTTTGGACAAATTTTCACCTGCTTTCTTATCACAGATTTTTAAACTCCTATGGAAAGTGCTTTGAAATTAACCAAATACTCTGGCATAAGAACACAGAGAGGCTTTAATGTGTGTGTGTGTGTGTGTAGATATATATATGCAAATTAGGCTGGGACTCCATAACGGGTCACGACCGGACAGGAGATTGTGCATGCAGGTGAGGCCCGGAGCAGAGATGGAGACAGAGACAGGGGGGTGGGCGAGCCACTGTGCCCCTGCTCAGGCTGGCCCACTGGAGCTGGAGCAGACCCAGACAGGGACGGGGGGCCAGCCTGCAGCCTCTGCAGATGAGTTCAGGCCTGGAGAGGACATGGCAGGCCTGCCTCCCGCCTCCTGCCCAAGCAGCACAGCTCCCTCCCGCCTCCCGCAGAATCGGCATGGCTACCTCCCGGCTCTCGTGGGTGCTTGCGGCTCACTTCCACCTCTCACAGAAGCTGCATGGATCCCGTGGAAGCAGCGCGGCTTCTGGAGGTGTGCTGCAGTTCCTGCCAGCTCATGTGGAAGGAGCAGGTAGCCTACTGCGTGTGATATCACGCAGTGGGCTACTAGTTATTAATAATGAATTATATTTAATTGCTGAGTAATAAATTTGACAGACATGTATAGGACAGAGAAATCATTCATTTTCTGCAGGCAATAGAAAAATGCATGATCACATAGTCTCACAGCATCAGAATAGACACATGGCTATTTGGTCTCAATACCTGTGAGATTTTTCATGCTCCAACCCACTGTCGAAATTCCATGGCTGATAAGGATACTTTCCCCAGCATCTCTTCAGCTACCTTTCTGAGTTTGTATATTTCAAACATAAAGTATCATGATTCCTGTGATTTTATGTTCTGTCAACTGCTCCAAGTTAGAACTATGCTTTCCAGAATTCCCTTCTCTGTGTGGTTCTGGGTTCAGATGAGCTATTGGGGAGATTTGTCCAACATTTGGAAGGAGGAAGAGAAGTAGCATTCATTAGGCTCTGAAGGTTGGTGTAGCATGACAGGTGCCATTGAAACACATGCGTATTGTCACCTGTAGGGAGAGAGCCCTCTGGTCTGGAGCTTCCAGGTCCTTTCTCACCACATTTGGCTTCTCTAACTCCTGGGCCAGGCATATATAGGGGTTGGCAAAACTAGCTTTACAGTTGTAATACAAATAAATAATACAATAATTAATAAATAATAATACAAGAATAACCTCTTTTGCATACTCACAACTATAAATTTACTTTGGCAGACCCAGTATGTAACATACTAATAGTAGTGAAGGGCACCACCAGCTTCTTAGGCAAAGCACTACATTGTTTAGACTGGATACAGATGTGTGTTTTATTCTGACCTTCTGGGTTCCAGTTTGTTTTCACAGTCCTTTGCTTCATGTCCAGGTTTTCTCCCCACTGCCCACTCCACTGGCTTATAGAAGCTTCAGGTCCATTACCAGATGCAGCAAGAGCATCCACAGACATCTTTATCGCCTTCCACAAGGTGTACTGTCTAATCCCTATGATAAACTCCTGTTTTATATCTCCCAGTGCATCTGCTTCCCTGATTGCACCCTCACCAATACAATCAGAGAGGCTGAATTTGAGGCCAGATGTTCTCTTCAGCTGTTAATCAGGGAAGGAGCGTGAGGCATGCGTTTTCCTCTCTGTGACTTTGTGGTATATGTTGACATGCTTCTTTGACTAGAAGAGGAAAACTTTGATGTTTTTTTTAAAAAATTCTTTATTGTTTAAATAATATGAATGCTTTTTCCCCATTGACCTCTCCCTGCTCATTCCCATCCCCCAGCACATGCCCTCACCCTACCTCCCTACTGACTGTGTCCATGGGTTATGCTTATATGCATGCATACAAATCCTTTTGTTGATCTCTCACCCCTCATCCCACCTCCCTACATACCCCCTCCCCCACCTTCTCCCTGAGGTTGGATGGTCTATTCCATGCTTCTATGTCTCTGGATCTATTTTAGTTCATCAGTTTATGTTATGTACATTCACATGTATCCTTTTTAAAATGCAGAATGGAGTCTCTCACTGTCCATGGAATTTGTGGAAATAAATCCACAGGACAAGGTCATTATGACCAGTCTCTGCTGCCCTGGGATCAATGCCTTTTCAATTCTAAATCTCAAGAGTGCATGCATTTCTGTGTAACGATGGACCCTTTCCCACCAGTCTGTTCCCATTGTCACTAAACAATGACAGAAGAGAGGAAGGAAATGCCTAAACTTGGATGATTATTAAGGAGTTTATCTCTTCTATAAGAATCATCTTTTTCTCTCCTGGCCTCTTATTCTTTGTCTCTTTTACTTCCTAAGATCAGCACTGCTTTTCAGAAAATGCAGTTACTCTCCTCTAGAATATTTCTTTCATCATCGCCTCTGTTTATTCATTTAATTTGGCTCACCTTTGTATATTTTGGTTTAAGTTCATGTTTAATGTTATGCAAAGACAGAAAGGAGCTATGGTGATGTGCAGAGGGCCTGATAGCACTTCAAGGAAGTTCTGTGGAAATATCATGTCATGATATTTCCTTATGGATTTTTAAAATCTAGACAATAAATAAATCAAGTGATGCTACACAGTCAAGAGTCTGTGTATGGAAGGGAAAAGTGGTCAGCATTCCTTGAGGGGGCTTGGAAACTGGAATAGTCTCATCTAATGGGAGTAATGGGATTAAAATGATTGATGCCAGGGGCACACACTCAGGTTATGGAAGGAAGCTAAGGCAGGTGACTGACAGGTGGCACCTTTTGAATTCAGAGTCAGATGCCTCCGGTAGTCTTGGTACTCTTCTCAGGAGTAACAATATCTCCCCAAACTCAGTAAGACAGAGCATCATACTTTAAAGTCTGAGATAAAGGCAAAATGTGGAGATTTCTATGATGATAATAATGTTTACTGTTCATTCATAATACAACTAGATCACCTACAGGCAGCTAGGTGTGTATGTACCTTGAGAGAAATGTGCAAGTTGAGTCAATCAAACTCTTATTAGGAAACAAGATTCTAGTTTCTGCAGGGGGAAAAGATGTGAAGGTAAAGGCGTTAGTAAAAGCAATTCAGAGTCAGTTATAGAGGAACCCCATTAATTTATTCATTTACTATGTGTCTATTGAATAGACAGAACATTCTGTATGCTAGATGAGGCATTAGGGATGAAATACTTTTCAAAACTGCATTTTCTGGAACTAGTGCTTATGTATTAGTGGCATTCTTTAAATATAATTTTGTGAGCAAATACTTATTATTACTATCATTTCCCACAGAACTGTTGAAAGCATTTATACTGCTAACATGCTTCTCCAAAAGAAGTATATGCTAGGTTGCATTTTCCACACACGGCCTGTTTAAATCAGCATCCTTTAGAAAATACTGGCATCATCAATAAATGCTATCCTTGCCTTCAAAGACCTCATAACCTATTGACAGCTAATAGTAGGAAAAGTGATCAGTGTAGGTAAATAGAGCACTGGAGTGAGAGTAGTGGAAGGTAAAGAAAATAAACTGTGCTGAGGGTTCTCCATTTGCTCCTTTGTTTTCTTTTAATCCTCATTCCAGGATATGTTTCCATTGCTTTTAGATAGAGTTTAAGAGGGGAAGAGAGAGAAACACCAATGTGAGAGACACACCAATGGTTGCCTTTCACCCACCCTGCAAAAGTCCCAACCAGGGCCAGGAATGAACCTGCAAACCAGGTACGTGCCCTTGACTGGAATCAAACCCACAATCTCTTGTTGTGCAGGCTGAGGCTCTGTTTAGCAACACCAGCCAGGGCTTCATTTGCTCCTTTAAATTGATTATTTATCCTTCTATTGCCACTCTGTGTACCAGGGAGGTGATGGCTATGGACAGCATTATGTGGACTTCCTTGCCTTCTAATTTCGAGTTGGGATCAGTCAATAAAAATTCTAGGACACCATAGCACATGAAGAGAAAAGATTAGGATATTATTTCTGCTTTCACCTACCACTCCTCTACCTTCAGCAGGGGGATTTGGGCAGCAGCTGCTTTCTTTTGCTGAAGGCAATGAGTCATGTCAACAGCCTCTCACACATGCCTATGGCTCTCAGTAGGTTCAGGAACACAGATCTCTCTATCCATTTAGGCCTAGCATGGTTAACAACTTCCACTTGCTGTTAATACCTTTGTGCTTCACCATCTGCTGTTTACCCTCTGCATAAAGTATTATAATTAATTATCTTTAATTAAGTTTCGAGTTCATCATCTATATTGTGCCATAACTCTCAGTGACAAAGGTACCGATATTTGAATGTCCATTATGTCCCAAACACTTTAATACACAGTACTTCATTTGGTTAGCACAAACACTCTTCAGAGTATGAATTATCAGCCTTATTTTATAAAATAAAAAATAAGAGAGAATTAAAATCTCAAAAGGTTAAGTACTGTGTTTAAAATCACACCTCTAAAATTAGTGGACCTAAGACTTGAACCTCATTGTCCAAAACCCAAATACAATTTATCTTACTTTATAATTAAGAAAAAGGGACCAACTTTTAGAAATAGGACAAAAGATCAGAACCATATTGATCTCAGTATTATTGAGCCAACTAAATAATGAAGTGATTTGGTGAAAGAACTGCAAAAGTAGAGAGACTGAATTGAGTATGAAAAGAAGAGGACAACAGAAGCCAGGGACAGAGCAGTCTCTTTCAAAGGTGAATGTGTCTTTTCTCGATTTCCCCCCATAGTGGTTATAAAGATGTAATTACACTGAGGGTGAACATTGCATATATAAATAAATATATATATTTCAGGGAGGAAGGGAGAGAGAGATAGAAACATCAATGATGAGAGAAAACCATTGATCGGTTGCCTCCTGCATGCCCACTACTGGGGATTGAGCTTGTAATCTGGGCATGTGCCCTGATTGGGAATGGAACAGTGACCTCCTGGTTCATAGGTCAAAGCTCAACCACTGAGCCACACACTAGCTGGGCAAGGGAACAGTGTGTTAAAATCATATATCTTGCCTCAATGAAGGAGGCCTGGATTCTGATGGAGCTGTCTATTTGGGGGAATTTCTTACCTGCTCACTTGCCCTTTCCATTTTAAAAATAAGATTAGGTAAGTAACATGATTACAGTTAATAATATTGTATTATATACTTGAAATTTGCTAAGAGGGTAGATCTCAAGTGTTCTCACTACAATAAAAAAAAGAAAGAAAGAAAATCATAACTATGAGAGATTATGAGTATGTTAATTAGCCTAATTGTGGTATACATTTATCAAAACATTAAGTTGTACACCTTAAATAAATACAATTTTTACTTGTCAGTTATACTTAATAAAGCTGGGCAAAGGTAAGATTAGAGAAATCAACAACAATAATACCTTATCCTTGTTTCTCTCTGCTCTGGGGCCATAGATCAAGTGTTGCATTTTTTTTTTCTTCTAACTTTAGGTAACCATCAGTGGCCTTAATTTATATTAGAACTTCAAGCCCCCATAAATGTAATAAATCCACATGGGTAATAAAAATACTTCCTTTGTTTCTTAATGTATTTCTTAGCATATAAAACCCCTTAGTGCTCTACTGCTCTAAAAAACAACAACCCACAAACACCTAGAGAATCTGAGATACCCAAGTAGGATAGGTGCATAGAATTTCTGACACTAGACCCCATTCTGCTCATGATATTTTACTGGTCATTGTTCCATCTGTGGGGAATAAGTTTGTCCTCCAAAATGTATATCTGAAGCAAATGTAGAAGTTATTCAACAAATGGAATTCAGCAAAAAAGCACAAAAAACATCAACTGACATTTGCAAGAATTCCCAAATTGCAAGAATTTCCAAAGCCAGCCATGTATTTCTTTGTGGCTAAATCCTGCATGTGGGTTTCCAAAAGGGCTGTCCTGAAAGGGCTGAAGCAAGGCATGCAAAGGAAAGATAGAAGCCCGTATGACAGTGGCTACTGTACAAAAATAAATGTAGCCCAAACTACATACTTCCCTAAACTGGAGAGGATGAAGATGAAGATCTCATCCATCTAAATAATACCTTTTGCTAATTTTCACACAACCTACTTGTTTTGTTTAAGTATGCTATTTTTCCCCTTGATTTAGCTGGAAATATTTTTACCAACAAGAATGGCTCTCACACTGGTGATAGAGTATTTCTTAACACAAAAGGTAGTTTTTGCCTGTGGGGCCAATATCACATGGATCACAGATTTTTGATTAAAATGCATACAGTGAGGAGTGTAGCTGTGATGTTTTTGTATGATATCTGGATATTGTAATGAAACACAGCAGGTAGAATGTGAACTTTAGGGTAAAGAAACGCAATATTCCTGAAATCTGTGTAGACTTTCTCTAACTCTGGGTATTATGATTACATTTCTCTGGGAGGCAGCCAGCACTGACATTATACTGCTGATCAGAGATGTTCTTTTGATGGAGACTATTTGGTGATGCCAGGCTGAATAGCTCCACAAATGATGATGGCTATGGTCTTTCTAAACTGGGCTTGTTTGATGAATCAGGAAAAATTTCAGAGCTATCTATAAATGAGACACAGAATAGAATTAATTTTGTGTGTGTTATTTTTCCAACTTTTGAAGTGGTGTAAAATTTGAAGGGCGAACTCATTATTCTCCACAGGTGGAACAATGACCAGTAAAATATCATGAAAAGAATATGGGATTTAATGTCATAAAATCTGGTTGGAAGCAAAGCTCTGTCTGATGTTTTCTGACAGTGGATGTGTGGCAGGTCACTCTACCTCCTCCAGTAACAGCATTCCTTTTTTTGTGATGGAAATAACAACTATTTCACAGGTAATCATAAGAATCCATTAAAATGATTAATGTGAAAGTGATTATAGTCAGATGGTTGACAGAATCTTATCACCACCCCACTCCCCTGAAACAACTAATAAAAACGGATAAAGTATTTTAAACTCCCCTTTTAAAAAATATAGTAATGGGCTGGCAATTAGAAATGGAAAAGCAGATATCAAAAATCAGTAAAATGAGAGCCTAGTGGGATTAGCAAGAGACTGAATTTTAGTTCCAACCTGAAGACACTTACAAATTTGAATGAGACAGTCATTTGGAGGCATATTGAGCTTTCATGGCCTCCCAGGAGACAAAATACAAAGCCCAAGACCAGCTTCAGGTAGGAATTATAATAATAGAAGGTGCCCTTGCCTTGCATTAGGCTAGAACCTGCAAGCGCTATACTTGGTATAAGGGAATCCAGAAATAAACTTGTCTTTCTTCCCATGAAACTATTTAGAAATATCCACTTTTTAAAACCATGAATTGGGGAGTAAGAAAAAAAATTTCATCTGGAAACTTACCACTGTAAGTAAATTCTCACATAGATCTGTCTACCCAATTTATACTATTTTTTAAAAATGATTTTATTGATATCAGAGAGGAAAGGAGAGGGAGAGAGAGAGAGAAACATTGATGAGAGAGAGAATCATTGATTGGCTGCCTCCTGTACACCCCCTACTGGAGGTCGAGCCCACAACCCTACCATGTGCCCTGACAGGGAATTGAACCATGGCCTCCTGGTTCATAGGTCAATGCTCAACCACTGAGCCATGCCAGTGGCCTGTACTATTTTTCAGATTTAAGATATGGAGATTGTAATCTTAAACATCTCTGGAGTAGTAGCTCAGCTGATGTATGGCAAAAGTAAATGCCAGTCATTTCATTAAATGAGTAGGCTGTGAGGGGAGGGGGAAAGGAAGGGTGCTCCACAAACAAAATCCAGCAGTCACAGAATACCTCAGAAGTGCACCCACCCAAAGTTCAATTATTTAAATGATCACACATACTACTACTAAGCATGTTGAATACATCTAAAGGTAAAAGAGATTAAATGTAAGTAGAGACCTCTGTTTCTGACTATAATACAGTAACTTGTATTAAACTAATCTTCCTGTCAAAAACAACAATTAAAGCTGAATAAAATATAGAAAACAGCCTTTTGGAGGCCTAATGGAGCAAAGAGGGTAGCCAAGACTTGAGGTAATCAGATCCTGGAGAGACAGGAAGTGCTCTGAGGTGAATGCTATACTTTCCTTCACTTTTTAGCAATCTTTGCCCATCACATAACTAGCTGCATACTAGCCAGACAGAAAGTAGTGATCTAGAGCTTAGGACAATTATACTGGGTTGAGGTAGCAAAAATTGATGCTCAAGCTCTAGCTTAAGGATCAAGATCCCAGGGGAAAAAGAAACCACAGAGAAAGCAGCTCATTTACACATGCAGTTTCCCCTTCAGACATTAACCAAAGCCCGTACTGAATGTGCACAATGCAATACAGTGAACCAAGTAGTTTCTTCTTGTCCTCATCTGACAAAAATGTCATCATGAATGGGTATAACATTGTTTATGTACCCATTGTTTGATTTTTCAAGTGTTAAAATAGCCTTGCAATCCTGAGATACACCATACTTGATCATATATTTTTGTTTTTGTATATTACTATATTTACTTTGATTTTATTTTGTCAAAGACCTTTTTCTGTGTATGTTTGTTACTGATGAGGTCATCTTCATTACCTATAATGTCTTTGTCTGGTTTTGTTGTCACTGCTGGCCTCAAGTGTGTCAGAGGGATTCCCTGTTGTTTTCTTTTCTGAAATAACTTGTGTAGATTTCTTATTATTTGTTTCTTAAATGTTTGGCAGAGTTCACGAATAAAATGTTCTTTGTGGAAACTTTTAACCACATAGTCATTGTCTTTAATAGATACAGGGCTCTCCAGGATATTCATTTTCCTGAGTGAACTTTGGTAGTTTGTGTCTTTCCAGAAATGTTTCCATTTCATCTATGATGTCAAATTTATGGACATAATGGTTTCATAATATTTTATTATTATCTTTTCCCTCTGTAGGATCTTTAATAACTTTCAGCTTTTTATTTTTTTTCAAAGTATCAACATAGCTAGCTAGTCCTTTGTCCTGCCAATGACAATTTGTTCCAATATTTCTCAATTTTCTGGTATATCACAGCAGCTAATGCATTCCTTTCTACTGGTATAACATTGTAGTTGAATTTTGGTGGGAACTAACTCAATTGGACTACTACCTTGTGCCAGAGACCATCTTTGCTCTACCTACCACAAGTTAGGAGTTCCTCATTGCTAACCAAACTGTAGGTAATCCAACTCAAAAACCTTACTCTAACTGCTTTGGCAGAATGCTCTTTACACCAATTATTACAGGTTGGGTTCTCAGGGATCATACAGGAGGTTTATTTCAGAGGCTGTTTGGGATCAGCACTGATAAATTAAAGGGAAAAAAGCAGGTCTGAGTACAGGGGAAATATGAGCTGTGATATAGTCTCTCTAGAAGTCTAAGCTGACCCAGAGTATGTGAGGAGTGAGGGGGGGCTAAAGATAGAATGATATTTCAGAGCTCTTCAAAGGCACTGTATAGGTCATAGGATGTGGGTATCTTTGGGAAAGTGGCCTAACCTTGGCTATGGCTACTCTTTCAACCAAGGCCATCTCCTAAAAAAGACTGGCAGGTCAGAGGAACCTGCTGACAGCCACCTAGCAGCTGGGATTAATATATCTTGCATTTCTAAAGGGGAATCTTAGAGGGATATTAAGTTTGAGAAATAAAAAACAAAACATATACACCAAGGCAATCATAATCAAACTGCAAAAAATCAAAGTCTAAGATAATATATTTAAACCATCAAGAGGAAAAGGACATCAAATGAGCAACAGTAAGATATACAACAATTTTTTTAGTAATGTGAATCAGAAGTTAATGAAACATTACTTTTAAAGCAAAAGAGGAAAATAGCTGATAACCAGGAATGCTGTTCCCATGGAAACTATTATTTAAATATGAAGGCAACATAGGATATTTGAAGATAATAAAAAGAAAAAAAAAACCATACTGGAGGTTGTTTGTTTATTTTGTTTTGTTTTGCCAGAAGAATTACATGGATAGCAATACTAAAGGTGGCCAAAACTCAAGGATGGGGATAGATTACCTAGACTTTGAGGAACCATTGGATATAAGGTTTTCAACTGAAGTTGGTACCTGGAGCCCCGATGCATTTGTATGACGCTTCTCGCCCCATCATTAGAGTGGGCTCTTATGACGGTCAAGTAGCAAATGGAATACTAGCTACATCTAGCTTATAGTGGGTTCACAGTGTTTGCAAACCCACATATTGGTTATTGCTCAGTCTATAAATGTATAACCGAGGTTGGTATACTTGGAATTTGGAACAATCCCTACATGGCCTTTAGCTTATAAATTAAAAACTATCATAGCAGGGAAGGCCAAGTGGAAACCTCAGAAACTAGCTCCCTTCCCAGCTGAAGGAGTAAATAAAAAAACACTGCATCCTGGGAGAAAGATGATGTGGTGGCAGTGATTTGTGCTACCATTAAAGTCTTAAATGTTATAGGGACAGTGGTCCCTATAATATATTCATTTAACTAGCAAGACTGGACAGTATGTAGAAACTGAGTGATTCTGGAGGATGACTTTAGAATAATGCAAGCAACAAACAAGTAGCTGGACAGCTGCTATGCTGGGAATGAGAGGGTAAATTAAAGACTCAGGTACATTAAATGCACCCAATGATTTTGCATTCTTTGCTATTAAGATTAGAAAATGGATCGGAAACAGTTTTCATTCAAGTGGAATGAACATTACTATTTATTTGTAGTTTTGCCCACCTTTGTCATAATGATGTCTAAAGAGATCTTAACTACATTAATATTGTCTAAACTCTGTGTGTGTGTGTTTTTGTGTTTTTTTTTCTGTTGCTGTGGTTGTTGTTATACTGCCTAAGGAGATTTGAACCACATTATATTTTCCCATATAATATCACCTTGAAGCTGCGACCTGTATGGCTGGGTTCAGAATCTGAAGGAGGGGATGACACACAAATGAAAACACTAGACAAGAAATATGAATTATTAAGGGGTGGGGGCCAGGTGGTGTCTGTTTCATGAAGAGCATACTGACCTCTGGCTGGTCTGCTTTTTATTTATTTAAATACACATTTGCCCTTTAGCAATGCATACAGGCATATCAAAGGTAAAGTTTGGTAAACAGTAAAAGTATTGTCAGGCTAGGGAATTTGCCTTGAGCCACCACTATCTCAACAGACAAGGTGCTTAGTGTCAGCCCTGCTAACACCCAAGGTCCATTGGCCTTCCGCATTCTTTGGTGCACTCTCGTGACAGTATTGGGAAGCAGTGGCTTCCCGCATCTTGACCCATTACATAAATGATATTAAACTAATTGGACAGGATAAGTAAGGGAAGGCTTGCATACTAGAGGCCTTAGTAAGACACATGGTTGGAAGATAAACTATGAAGTTGTAGAGAACTATGACCTCAGTGCCTTTTTTACTTTATTGGGTTCTGCAGCTAACACATTCTACATCTAGGAGTACTGCTTCAGACCATAACCTGGGTAACTTGGAGGCTGCCAATGTTCAGTGGGATCCAAAGCAATAAAGGACTCTGAAGTAAGTCAAGGTCATGGTGCAATCAGCTCTGTCCCTTGAAGTTTTACCTTTCATCACATTCATTGCTGCTACAACTGAGATAGAACATTAGCTGGGCTACAAAAGAGAATAATTAAATCATATATAGGAGCAGGTGACCTTGACCCCCATGTCATCCACTACATTTGCTAGTGTCCCTTCCCAGATCTCACCTGTAGCCATCGAGAGGTACGGACTCTTCTACTAGTATAGCATGGTAAAAGTTTTAACAAACTGGCCCACCACTTGGTGCCCAAACTATATATACCTCACCAGTAATAAGGTTTTCATTGCCAGTCAGGCAGTAGGAAACCTGGGTTCAAAACCCCATCGTATATTTTTGTTTCTTGGGTCACTACTTATATTAATTGTTGCAGATTGTTTACTCTAGAGTAAAGAACTGAGATTTATTAATAATTTAAAAAATTAATAAGGCATTAGGTATCTATAAAGAATCAACATTGATGGGAGAGAGAGAGAGAGAGAGAGAGAGAGAGAGAGAGAGAGAGAGAGAGAGAGAGAGAAAGATTGGACAAATGGAAAAGTCAACTTAGGTGCAGGCTAGAAATGAAAAAGTCAACTTGACCATGACTCTGGATCATATACAGCCTGTTAACATTGCCCCAGATTGAACTAAAATAGTCAGGCCTTTATACTCTCACTTATTACATACGTTATTGGCGATATGTGCCTTGGACAATGAAGTGTTCTACAATTGAGGAAATCCTAAAGGATTTCAAAGCTGGAAGAACTTCCCTGAAACCTAGGGCAACAAGTGCTGTCTTACAGGAGGATCTGGAGAGAACATTTTCTTGTTGAGCAGAGCATATAATAATAAGATTAAATCGGTGATCTGGAGTTCCAGCATCAAAGACAAAGATGGCAGATTGGGTAGTTTATATTCAGATAGAAATGAATTTTTTTTCTTAATGCCTTATGCAATTTGCCTTAAACTATCTTTTTCCTCTACCTCAGGTATGATTGTGTCATCACAGACTGTGACATGTAGGATGAGAAAGCAACAGGGCTTTTCCTGGCTGGACTTGTTCAATAGTTTAGCTTTTACTTTTGTCCCTTAGATATGTTGGTGCTGTCACCCCACTTAAAGTAACAGTTTAAATACAAAAACAGACTTCTACAATGGGATGGAGACTCTTTTATTTCATTATTCACCAAATCTTTATTGAATTAGGTGTCCAGAAATAAAAATAGCTAGAGAAGACCAATAGCCTCTAGACTTTATTGTCTTTTGTGTGCAGTGTTTAGAATTTCATGGAACTAGTCACCGCATTTCTCACCAGTTTCTTCCATGTGTGTATCTGTTTTTTCCAATGGGAGCATACTTTTAATTACATAATAGAAGTCAATAGAAAATAGGATTTCTATGACACATATTTCCATTCAGTCACTTTTGCTACACATCAAGGGATTTATTGCTGACAAAATTTCTCATGCAATCAACAAATTGAGTATGTCACCTGGTTTATTTACTGTATGGTATGTGAAATAAAAGATGAATAAGCCCTAACCTATGTTATTAAAAGAATCTGCATCCTGTTAGGAGAGATGAGAAATGGACTTAAACAAAATATAAAGCAGTCAGTAATACATGCCAGATGAGAAGAAAAGTAATGTCAGAATTCAGAAGAAAATAACACTACCTCTGCTAGGCATGAGGTCTCTGGAATGGGCAAAAGGTAAACATCCTAAGTAGAAATAACTACATTATAAAATTTGAATACAGTGCTATCCTACAGTTTGCTTTCCAAGAAATATGCTTTTAGTAAGTGAACAAATGAGTGCATAGTAAGTAGGAAAGATTTTGCAGATAATGGTGTGAAGTCAATGTAATCTTTAGGATCATTTGATGTGTGGACTGGAAGAGAAACTGAATCGTTGACCTGAATTGTTGAGAGAATGGTGATAACAATTATTGGGGTGGCAGGGAGTCAGCAGGTGTGAATGATAAGAGGAACAGCAAGTGTGCATTTGGTACAAGATGAGTGACATCCTAACTTGAGCCAAGAGAAAGAACTGTTTTTGATCACAATCTCATGAAATGGCACAGAGTAGGGGTGGGCACTTTCCTCTTCCTCACAGAACACACCATGGCTCCAGTGCAGGGAATATTGGAAAGAAGGGAGGTAGCATCATTTTGACTTTTTAGGTGTTCTTTGTTTTAAGATGTTCAGTGGTGAGGGAGGTGCAGCACCCAGTGGTAGTCAATGTCTTCTCAGAAGAATATCAGAAGCATGAGCAAGCCACAGAGGATATTTCAGGATTTGGCAAAAGGGGTAAATGCCCAGTCACCAAGGGGACTCCCAGTAGAGCCTGGAAGCTATAGGCAGGAAACTGTTGCATATAGCTGTGACTCATTCTGGCCATTTCAGAATGCTCTTGAGGTATGTGGGGAGTACTTTGCAGAGGCCTGAGGATTAGAAATAATGCAGGTAGGTACTTGTTCTCAAAGAATTAATGGGTATTATTCTCAACATAGGCATTCAGTAGTCACACATTGTGGACACTACAAATAAGCCCCACTCCTCTCCCACAGTAACTGCTCCCTCCAATCTATTTGCTTCCAAGAACCAACTCTATACACATCCACCATGTTTAATTGATGGGCAGATAGTCCAGAACCAAGTTTTAAAGCATTTATGATTGGTTTTGACACATGTGCACGTGTCCTCAGAAAAGCTAGGCACAGGTTTTCATCCAGAATGAACAATTATGCATAGAACTGATTACTTAAACACACAGTTCATGATTATGAATGAAATTACCTGTATTACACTGAAAATACCTTGCTCTGCATGGATTAAGGAAAGCACAACTTGATTGCAGATGCTGGAAATTTTAGGTCTTGAGATTTTTCAGTTGCTCTCAAAACATATCACTTACCTCTTGTAACATTCTTCTTATAGAAGTAATTTACAAGCTGAAATTGAAAATGAAATATTGGTTATGCTGGATTTCACAGTGGAATAAACTTTCAGGAGCTGGACCACAGGAAAGTAGGTGGACTGTCTGTCAGTTTTTAACTCATCTAGTTCAGACACTTTTACCAATATACTAGAGGCCCAGTGCATGAAATTTGTGCATGGAGGGGTGTTCCTCAGCCTGGCCTGCACCCTCTCCAATCTGGGACCCCTCGGGGGATGTCAGCCTGATCACCCTACCTTGCCCCCTTACCTGCCTGATCACCCCTAACCACTCTACCTGCCTGCCTGATTGCCCCTAACTGCCCTCCCCTGCTGGCCTGATCTCACTCCCAACTGCCCTCTCCTGCCAGCCTGATCTCCCCTAACTGCTTCTGCCTCGGCTCCACCACCATGGCTTTGTCCAGAAGGAAGTCAGATGTCTGGAAGATGGCCAGTCGACCTGGTCTAATTAGCATATTGCCCTTTTATTAATATAGATAGATGCACAGGCCAAGTAGAACTCTATCTACTTTTTTAACCTGGTGATTCCAGCAAACTTCGAAGCCTGTTAAAAGTTCCTTCTACAAATCTACGTAGATGCTTAAAATACTGCCTTTATCATTTCACTGGTTTAGTCTTTTTTACTTATTAAAATACACATTCCTGAGGAGGATAATCTATTGAAGTGTTAGCCATCAAACAACATGGTGTGAACCAGCCTGTCAGCTATTTTCCTAAGTGACAGCTGGGGAAGAACAGGTTTAATTTCCTACGTTGTTTTGGCAATGTCATTTTTCACATATTTTCTCACTAACCAGATTGGACCCTTTGTACAGGCAAGGGCCTTGGTTTTGGCTATTGTCACTTCATTTCATGTGGACTCATTTCTGTTTTTTTTGAAAACTGATTTACCTTTCTTACATGTCATAGATTTTTGTAAAAAACCAGCTTAACAAGTATGTAGTGCTTAAATGTAAGGACTCAGTGCTGAAACGGTAATTTCAGATTAAACATAAAGACACCAGACTCAAAAGCACTTTAACATGTAAGCAAAATATAGCTCAGTTTCCTAGGTTCATAAACCATAGCACTATTTTAAATTAAATTTTATATTTACTAAAGTAATATATTTCATACATATACAAAGTAGTACAAAGCTTAAAATACTAAAGCCAGTCTAAAAGTTTTCTATGAGGGAACTTGCCCTCCAGTCCTCTATCCTCTTTTCCAATGTTAAAGATAAAGCATATATATATACATATGCTTTATTTATATATATGCTTTACCTGATTATCGGCCTGATTGGGGCCCAGATCTGCACCTCCAACCTCCCACAGCCCCTCCCCCCAGCTGGTCAAGATCCCACAGCCCCTCCTCCACACTGGCCCAGCCCGATTGACCCCCATTGGGGCAGGCTGGCTGGACCCCACCAGTGCACAAATTCCTGCACTGAGCTTCTAGTTAGATATAATGATAGTTGCAGGTTTTTCACAGATGTCCTTTATCAATTTGAGTAAATGTCCATCTTTTCCTAGTTTGTTGAGACTCGTTATCATAAATGTATGTTGAATTTTCTAAAATCATGTTCTGCTTCAATTGAGATAATTGCATCTTCTGTTTTAGCTTGTTGATATTATGAATAAAAAGTAAACTAGTTAAATTATTAAATTAATAATATTAAATATTAATAAATTGCTTTCACAAATTTATAAATGTTCAACCCACCTCTCATTTCTAAGATAAAACCCATTTGTTCATAATACAGTATCCTACTCTATGTTACTAGATTTCATTTGCTATCATTATAGTTCCCTAGATTTCTTTAAACCTGTTCCTACAACCTCCTATATCTTCTGAAACGCTGGTACAATTTTCCACATGATGAAAGTATCTAATAATTTGTTAGCTCAAGTCTCCTCATCCAAACAGTTTGGATAATTGTTCTCCAGGTTTGTGGTTCTATAAAACTTCATTCTGAGGATGCCTGTCTTCTCTCATTTATTTATATACTCTGTTCTCTCTATCCATGCTCCCCTTTATCAGTTATTTTTATTTTATGTATCTATTTCTATGGAGACAATCCTTCTGTATTTTCCTATGAAAAGATCATTTTTGAGGTACTTTTCATGTCTTGGAATAACTAACTATATTTTACCTTCACCTATGATTGATACTTTGGTTGGCATAAAATTTATATTTAAAACATTACCCACTTAAAATGTTATCTTTTGTTTTTGTTGTGATAAAGACCAAAACAATTGTGATTCTTGACCTTTTGTAAATAATATTGTTATTTTTCCTTTCAAAAATCTTTGTGAATCTTCTCCTTATCTTTGGCATTCTAAAATTCCATAAAGATGCCTCCTACATGAATTTTTTAAAGATAATCATATGATTAGTTGGTTGGTCTCTCTAGTCTTGAGTTCTGGGAAGTTGTCTATCCTTAAGTTCTGGAAATTTCTCTCCTGTAATTGTTTTTATGTCAACTACTGAATTTTAGATTTGTTGGGGGGTTAAGTTTTCAAAGTAATAGAAAATAATAGAAATTTATGCATAATTTTAAAAGTAGAAGTCTACTACTTTCTTCAGTTTATAATTTTAGTTTAACAAACATTAGTTGAACATCCATTAAATACCAGGCACTATGCTACAGAGAAGGGGCCTAAAGAAAAATTATTTTCAGATTCTCTCATTTAATTGTTTTTTATCTATTGAGGTATAAACATGAAATCTGCTATAAATAATCTAATGTGGTAAGAAATGCTTGTAGGTGGGATGAATAGGAAGTTGAGGTACATAGAAGAGGGATGCTCTTCAGGGGAGTTCAGAGAAGATTACCTGGAAGAAATTATCCATAAGCTAAATTTGAAGAGGCATAAATATAATCAAACAAAGAAGGAGGGGAAGGGCATTCCTGTCAGAGAGTGTGATGTTCATTTATTCATTCATTCATTCATTCATTCATTCACTAACTTATTTAATAAGCATTTACAGAATATTATGTGATTTCAAACAGAATTCTAGACATGGGTATCAATAGCACACAGTATGATCAAAGGCATGAAATAACAAAATACATGCATTTTGTTCTGTGTGTACTTGTGTGTCACTAGAAGCATTTAGAACAATTACTGGAGTGCAATATGTGACTAAAGATGTGGCAACAAGTCTGGGAACATTATTGAAACGATGAATACCTTGAGTTTTTCTTGCATGTTTCTGGTGTCATAACAGGATATTTTCCTGCTTTTATTTTGTTTTTATAATACAACTAGTGTCCCTGTGCACAGATTCATGCACATTGAAAGGAAATTAATTAGAAGAAATATTTTAATATCACTATGTGTGTTTTGCTAATGAAAAGAAAATAGGATTCTACTTAGTCTCCTATCTACCTACTCCAGGACCTCTGTGAGGAACAAATGAGATGAGGCATGAGAAAATGTTTCACAAACATTTGGTTAAAGTGTAAAATGTTTGCACCTGGCTATAAAGCAAGTTGGGTTCCTGGGCTGAAGAAACTCCAAGGATGCTAGTCACTAGGAAGAGGAAGCCTGGCATTGCTACGTTAAATCATTACCCGGTGTCCACAGTGACCATTTCCAGGCTGGGCTGGGCTACGGGCTGCATTTTGCACCATGGGGTCTTGGCAGCATTGGCTGTGATTTGGTGGGATATCGCTCTGGGGTGGTGGCAGGCCTGTGTCCCACTTGGGGGAAGCTGAGTGTTTGTTTGGTCCATGGTGCCATTTATTTTCAAATGGCCAGTGCACATCATGACAGCTCCTGCATTGGGTGTCTGCCCCCTGGTGGTCATTGCGCATCATAGCTACCAGTCAGGTGGACGGACACTTAGCCTTTTATATATACATAGACTAGAGGCCCAGTGTAAGATATGTGTGCATGTGTAGGGTCCCTAGGCCTGGCCAGTGATCAGGGCCAATCAGGACCTTCCAGCTGCTGGCTGGGGCCTTCATTCTAGCTGCCAACCAGGGCCTCCCTTCCCGGGTTGCCAGCTACTGGCCAGGGCCTTTCTTCATTCTGCTCTGCCCCCTGGTGCTCAGCTCACGTCATAGTGAGAAATAGAACTCCCATTAGCTTGGTCAAACTCTCACTGGGGCACTTAGCATATTAGCCTTTTATATATATAGACTAGAGGCATGGTGCATGAAATTCGTGCACATGGGGGTGTGTTCATCAGCCAGGCCTGCACCCTCTCCAATCTGGGACCACTCGGGGGATATCCGACTGCCGGTTTAGGCCTGATATTATGGTATCAGGCCTAAACCGGCAGTCAGACATCCCTCTCACGATCTGGGACTGCTGGCTCCTAACTACTCTCCTGCCTGCCTGTCTGATTGCCCCTAACTGCTTCTGCCTGCCAGCCTGATCGCCCCCTAACCACTCCCCTGCTGGCCTGATTGATGCCTAACTGCTCCCCAGCTGGCCCAGCCACCCCCAACTGCCCTCCCCTGCTGGCCCAGTTGCCCCAACTGCCCTCCTGTGCTGGCTTGATCGCCCACAACTGCCCTCCCTTACCACAATCTGCCCCCTCTGCCAGGACCCGCCTCTTCTGCACGAGGCAGCAGAGATGCTGAGACTGGCCTCCTCTACGCCATGCGGAGCCGTGGGACCCCTAGGCCTCACTGCACAGAGCAGTCATTGGGTCCCGCCTCCGCTGTGCATGTGGCCATCTTGTGATGGCCATCTTGTGACAACATCATGTGAGAGGGCCACCTAGGCTTTTATTAGTATAGATAATTTTATATGTATTACTTTTATTTTTTTAACTTAGAAACTACACATCAAATATAGGTCAGAAATTATGTATTTAACTATTTCCTCCCCCTAAATAGGATGATACTATCAAAGTTGTCTCTGCTCTAGAATAGACAATTACATGTTTCTCTATATCTGTATCTATTTAAATGCTCTCATCACCCTTGGTTTCCACCTTCACTGGAAACCAACTCTCCCCTTTCCCTTCACTAACATAAGTTGGCACGTTTAAACAGACTGGTGTGTATTGTCCTATAATTTTATTTATGCTGAAATAATCATGTGTAAATATTCATCCATCTTTTTTCTATTTCTGCATTCATCTTTAAATCTATCAATTATCTGTTTCAAGCTTGGTCATTTTAAAAAATTAGTTCCTATTATACAATTTCTCAGCTCAGCCTCACAGAAATCCTTTCAAGTTAACTGATATAGTTTTGATTAATTATTCTCAATGACTGCAAGATAGATATTCTATCATGTGGATGTACCATAATTTATTCAACCATTCTCCTATTGATGCTTATTATCTTTGTTTCCAGTATTGTGTCACAATGAACAGTGCTGAAATAAATCCTTAAACATATATCCTGGCACACTGCTATTTTAATCTTATAAGATAGGTCTCAGATTATAGGTTAAAAGATATGTGTATTTTAAAATTTAATAGATTTTGTTGCTAAATTACTCCCCCAAAAGACTATATCCCATATTGACCAACAAATTAAGAGAAGGTTGTTTTCACCATATCCCCACCAACAATAGATATTCTTGCTCTGTTTAATTTGTGCCACCCTAGTTGCTTTGGCTCGGTGGCTAGAGTATTGGCCTGCTGAACAAAGGGTTGGGGGTCCAATTCCAGTCAAGGGCATCTACCTTGGTTGTAGGCTCCTCCTGTATGCAGGAGGCAACCAATCAATGTGTTTCTTTCACATTGATGTTTCTCTCTGCCTTCCACTCTCTCTAAAAATCAACAGAAAAATATACTTGAGAGATGATTTTTAAAAGTTTGTGCCAGTTGGACTATATAAAATATTTCATTATTACTATACTTTTCATTTCTCTGACTACTGGAAGGTTTGGGGATATATTTAATGGCCATTTGGGCTTGCTCTTCTGTGATTTTGTGTGTTGTTCATTAGCATTTTAATGTAAATTTGTAAGTGGTCTTTTTAATTTTAATTTTTTTGTCTGCCATCTACAACTCAAATGCTTAAAATTAATCTAATGTCTTTACATAGTAAATATTTTTCATATAAAAGTTTATACTTTTTATAGAAAAATATTGTTATTTTATTATATAATTTTTGGTTTTCCACTCTTGATGATGGTCTTTTCCACTTCTTTATTTTATATATGTTTTTATAGTTCCTGCTAAGTAGTCTTTTCCCTGAAAGTTCTTCATCCATCTGAATTTATTTTTAATTTTACTTAGGTTGTGAGATAGGAATCCAACTTTTTTTCTTTCAGATGTATAGTGAATGTGTGAGCACTGTTGCAATAAAATACCATCCCTGTCATATAATAAATTTTCAAATGACATCTGGTCTGTGCTTGGATTTTTCATTAGATACCACTGATTTTTATTTCTATATAAATATGTCATTTTTACATTACAGAATATTTATAGTATTTTAAATATTTATTAAGGTAAATGTCTTTTAATTATTCTTGCTTTTTTATTTGTTATTTACAAAAATACTTCTTTCTTATCAATTTAAGATACTTCTGTCAATTTCAAAATAATAATAATAATAATTTTAAATCTCTGTGAACATTTTAATAGGATTTGAAATATAATAATATTGATGAAATTGACATTTGTAGCCTAACAATTCTTCCCATCCAATAACATGATGCTATTTCCATTTTTTATGATTTTAAAGAATTTTCTTCAATCAGATTTACTCTTTCCTGTACCTTTCTTGTTAAATTTATTCCTAAGTGTTATATATTTTTGTTATGATTATTAAAGGACTATTTTCACCATTTTCATTTCTTGATGTTTATTGCTAACATTAAAAAAAAACACAACAGTGTTTTAAACAGTGCTGAGACACAATAAACATGAATGTTAAGTAGAAACCTGGTGATAATGTGGAGAATGAATTTTTGTGGAACAAGACTGAGGAGAGAGAAGCCAGTTAGGAAGCCACTGTTGCAGTTCAAGTGTGAGGGAAGAAATGAATCATGGTGTGGCTGTCAGGTGGAGAAGACAGGATGAATGAAAGGGTTGAGATGACATTAGTGGAAGTTGAGTATTGACTTTATATGGGACACATTGTACAGGGGGGTGTTCAGATTTACTTTCAGATTTCTGATTATTTCGTGAAATAAAAGATAAAAGAGAAAAAGCAGGAGTAATCTTCCCTCCCATATTCACTATAGCACTATTAACACTAGCCAAGATATGGAAACAAAATAAGTGTCTATCAACAGATAAGTGCATAAAGAAAATATGATATGTAAGTATAATAGAATACTATTCAGCCATAAAAGAAGGAAATCTGCCTTTTGTGAAGACATGAATGAACCTAAAGGGCATTTTTGTCACAGCAGGACAAATACTGTAAGACTCCACTTATGTGAGGTAGTGTACTTAAAATAGAGGAACTCATATAGCCAGAGAACACAATAATGGTTGCCAGAGGCTGGGGGTTGAGGGAGTTGTAGGCTTATTAAACCAAGGGTATGAAGTTTCAGCTACACTAGATAAATATGTCCTAGTGATCTGCTGTACAACATGGTGCTTATAGTTAATGATATGGTATTGTGCACTTCAAAATTTGTTAAGAGACTAGATCTAATTTTAAGTTTTCTTAACAAACACTCACTCACACACACACACACACACACACACACACACACACACACACACACACACAAATACTCTGAAAGGTGGTCGGTATGTTTAGTATTGTGATTGTGGTGATGGTATTAAAAGTTTTTACATATGTCCAAATTATTAAATTATAAGTATTAAATACATTTCATTGTCTATCAATTATACCTAAAAATCAATACATAAGAAGACCAACAATGAAAAAATAAAGAATGGGCAAGTTAAAAAGTGAATCCACAGTAAGTGGTAGTCCTTGATTATGTCTCTGACTATATATTATAGAGCAGTGTTCCTCAGAATTTTGGCAATCCTATAACCAATTATTGGATGACCAGTGATATTATAGGTTGCCACATTTTAGTTAAATATATTTAAACAAATAGTAATACTTTTAATAGTAATTATTAGAAAAATTATATTAAATAATCCTGATTACATATCTATGGTAGATAAGCTATTGTGTTTAAGGCTTTATCAGGATGTATGTAGTTAATATGACCAAGTGGCCAAGTTGTACATTCAGTAGGTTCTATTAAGATAAAACATTGAAATGTTCATTAGAGATGTTGAGGAAATAGGAGCAACCACTCACTACTTTGTCAGTTATGAACATTCATGTCAAACACAAATTCAAAAATTACAAAACATTTTTCTCAGAAAGGCTACTTTCAGAGCTACATCAGATATAAACTAAATGACTATATCACACTGTAGAGCTGGACTGTTCAATATTTCTACTTGCAAGACGGCAAAAATCAGTTCACTAGCCTACTCTGCTAGCTTTGGCTGCCCACAATTATTTCCTCTTTTAGATGAGAAATAATAAACTCAATAATCTGTTATCAATTTCTAACTCTAATAAATGAAATCAAATATTAAGGGAAATGTTAAACCCTTTGTAAGGAAGTTATTTATAGCTCTGTTTGGCCTTCAAATAAAATATTGATACTTTATCCTCAATTTAAAAATCATAATATTTTCCTTTGAATTTTTAGGGTAAGATTATTCAAGATATTGAGTGCATCTTTGAAATGTGTTATTTAAGTAGTCACCTTAAAAATGATATACCCTCTTCACTAGTATTATCAGTGTATTTAATAAATAATTTTATTAATTAAAAAATTCAAACATCTTCCCTGCTGAGAGCAAGGGAAATGTGTGGAAAAACAGTCTTTGACTTGCAGCCCACTCCCTCACATAATGAAAAGATGGACTCACCAAAGTTTTGATCCCATCATATTCAATATGTTTACTATTTCAGAAAAATGTGCTGTCCAATAGTGTAGGTAAATAAAGTTTAAGGTAAATAAAATAAAGGTAAATAAAATTAGAATTTGATTTCTCAGTAGTGCTAACCACATTTCAAGTGCTCAATCGCCATATATGTCTGAGGATACCATATTAGACTGAGCATATAGAAAAATGTTTTACCATTACAGAAAGTTCTTCTGGTCAATGCTCTTAAAGAACAATGAATTAAGGAATATCATGTGTCGCCATCTATTTTCTTTGAATGAATAATGTTTAGATTGATTTTCATAGACAACTTCTTTGCCTATGTCACATTTTTCTTTCTGGACAAACATTAATGCCCTTGTACCAGGTTCTAAAGGTATCTCTTCCAGTCTATCTCACACCTCAGAGATACTCATTCACTACTCCAGAAGGAAATAATCTCTTCTGTATCCCCATTAATTCAATGAAAAAATGGAACAAAACACACTTTCTTCCTACATGCTCTACACTTGTGCCAAAAGCTGATATCTCACACATTAATAATTTAATGCAATTATAATAAGAAGTATTTTTGATAAACACACACATAGACAGACAGACACAGACACACGCACACACACCACACATACATCTAACAGACACACAGTTTAATTACTCTCTTTTTTCTTATATGCTTATGATGCCCCTGGCATTCAGTAGCTTCATCTATACATTTTACCAGCATATATATTTTTTATTTTTGTGGTATAATAATTGTCAATAATTTTCAGTTCATTTTACAACCTTCTCAACAATACTGTAAGGGTCATTTATATTTGTTTTACTCTGAAAATGTAATTGTGGATAATGTCTCTGTCATTTGTGCTCTTGTCTTTTGTGGGTAAAACTAATCCACATTTTACTAAAGAAGCTTTTTATTATATTTATAAAAAATCTTGTAATTATTTGAAAATTAAGAACAAAGTTCAATAACTTTGTGTTGGCATTTTAAAAACTTTATTAACAGTTAACTCATTGTGGACTAAAAAGAATTGCCCATTGGCCCAATGAAATCCAATTCTATATAATAAAGAGGTAATATGCAAGTTGACCCTCACACCCTTGGACAAGATGGCCACCCCTATGTGGTCAAAGATGGTTGCCACAAGATGGCTGGCAGGGAAGGGAAGTTGGGGGTGACCAGGCCAGCAAGGAAGAGCAGTTGGGGGTGACTGGGCCTGCAGGGGAGGGAGGGCAGTTGGGGGTGACTGAGCCAGCAGAGGAGGGCAGTTGGGAGGGAACAGGCTGTCAGGGGAGGCCAGTTGGGGGTGACCAGGACAGCAAGGAAGAGCAGTTGGGGATGACCGGGCTTGCAGGGGAGGGAGGGCAGTTGGGGGTGACCAGGCCAGCAGGGGAGGGCAGTTGGGAGGGAACAGGCTGGCAGGGGAAGGCAGTTGTGGGCAATCAGGCCAGCAGGGGAGCAGTTAGATATTGATCAGGCTGGCAGGGGAGTGGTTAGGGGGTGATCAGGCTGGCAGGCAGGTGAACGGTTGGGAGCCAGCAGTCCCGGATTGTGAGGGGGATGTCTGACTGCTGGTTTAGGCCCAATCCATATGGGAGCGGGCCTAAACCGGCAGTCGGACATCCCTCTAGGGTCCCAGATTGGAGAGGATGCAGGCTGGGCTGAGGGACACCCCCAGTGCAAGAATTTCATGCATTGGGCCTCTAGTTTTTAAATAATTATATATTTTATAACTTTATTTAACTGATTTTGTGAAATCTTTACACTTAACAATTCAATTTCCTAAAACATACACAATTATATTATCACTGGAGTCTCATTTGTTATTCTTATCAACAAGGAAGTTGTATCTAGGGCATCAAGGAAAGTAGTATGAGGAGGGACTCTGAATTTATTATTCAGAAGGGCCAGTGCTTTGTGCTCCTGTTTATCAAGGTTTTATGCTTCAATAAAGAATTTTTGGAGCTATTGATCTATTTTGTCAGTAGAAGATAGACAAATAAATGTAGTAAAAAATGCAAATATTATATATGAAAAATGTAGTGTATATACTATGTTTAAAAACTGGATATCTTATATAATAAAAGGCTAATATGCAAATAGACTGAGTGGTGGAACAAACACACAACCAGTCGCTATTATGTGCATTGACCACCAACGGGCACACGTGGAACATGGCGTGCTTTGGTTATGGTGGGATGGTGGAGCAGGTGAGCGGGGGTGCCAGACCAAGGTGGGGTGCTGGTCGCTGTCTTCGGGGCAAGCCTGTGGTGGTTACTGAAATTCTTGGCTCCTGTGCTGTGGTGCCGCCTGGCACTCGCACCCACTGTTGGCACCAGAGCCACTGCTTGCACCAGCTGCTGGCTCTCAGCACTAGCCCCGATCCCTCAGCACCATCAGTGGGTGAGAGTGGCAGCTGCTGGCTCTGATCGCCCCTCAGGGCTTCTCCACTTCCCCCTGCTCCTGAAGGACGATCAGGGCAGCAGCCACCACGCGCACCTGCATCCACTGCTGGCTCCAGTCCCAATCATTCTGTGCCATCAGCAGGTACTAGCAGGGCTGGCACCATCAGCGTGTGCATGTGGCAGTGGGAGCGGGGCTGCTGGCAGACAGGGGACTGGGACCAGGGCAGGAGGGGCTGGCAGGGGCGAGGAGGATGAGCCAAGACCTAACTCTGTGCCCACCGCAGCCTCGCGGCCCACAGTTCCTTTCAAGGTGCAAGAATTCGTGCACTGGGCCCCTAGTATATGTATGTGAATATATGACATGCAATTACTTTAGCTTTGTTAAATTACAGACTCTTAAAATGTGTACAGCATTTAATGTAGTGAAAAAAACATGAAGCAAAACAGAATTTTTGAAAAGACCACAATTAACGCCACATTTCTAACTTTGAAATATGTATTTAAATCTTTTTTTCACAACCCACCAAACTCATGTGGATCACTTGTTACACCACAGGTCTTTGAGAATATGATTTTCATTGATCATGTATACCTATCAGGAGGGACTTATTAATTTTTACTTTTACTCCTCAGGAAGTGGAATCTAGGGCATCAAGGTAAGGAAGCCAATGTGGTGGGACGAGGATGTAGAATAAAATCTACAGTGTCCATTTCTAAGATTGAAGTGGGAGGAGATATAAAGTTTTAAAGGTTTATTGAAGTTGGACTTTTATAAACGGAGGCAGAGTTACAGGAACAGAAGTGGATCCACATTGTGTGTAAGGGCACATACAGACAGCAAGCAAGCATGATGCACCTGGGGAACAGAGGGCTAACCACTGGAGAGTATTCACTCTCCTCCAAAAGGAAAGAAGTTTTCAGGGTCACACAAAGCTCTAGGCACAGACTCCATTATGTGCTGACCCCCATCCGCACCTATACTTACCCATTAGCACAAGAGGTAAATAAACATAGATCAGTGGTTTGTTATTTGCTCATTTTAATTAGAGGGAACATAATTACAATGTGTTCATGCAACTAACATATACAGTAATTCTATGTTTTCTTGGCATTGTCACAGAGGAAAGTGTTTTATATAAAAAGACTTTTCATGTAAATTTCAAGTACAAAACCTATTTAAAATTGGAAACACACCACTTAAAAAACTCTCTGGAGTTTATTCTACACTCCCTGACTTTCTAAAACAGTGATGTAGTGAATATAGTTTTTTTCCTTGCTAATGATACTAGTACATGAAAAACATCAATAATTTTGCTGTGCTCTATAAATCAATGCCTTTAGAGAGTCTTGAAGTACATGAGACCTCTTACCCATCCACTAAATGGCCTCAAGCTATGTGGTTTCTGCTTTTAAGTTTTTCTGGCTCCCACCTCCCTATCCCCATGGACAGGCTGTCTTCTGTTCTGACTTCTCACCAAAGTACCTGTCTTCCCACCTTCTTTCTTCCCCTTTCCTTCCATTCCACCATGCATTCTACATTAGTATTTCTAGTTTGTTTGAGGCTGGCACCCAGGCATTCATATATCTATAATAGAAGTGAGTCTGCTGTAAGGCTCCATGGTCTCTGACTGGTCATCAGGTGCTTTTCTGGGGAGTAAAGTGATTGGTGGGTGTGGGGAACTGGCTCTGTAACAGCTGTCTCCTCACATTTTTCTCTCTTTCCTTTCTGCGTTCTAAGCTGTGTCCTACAGGATTGAGCACACCCTACATTCAATGGAAATTTCTGCATCCATTTATAAAATTTTAAATATAAAATGGGAAATCAAGACAGAGAAAAAGCACACACACACATGCTCTATACCACAAGATTTCTGCAATTATCAGCATTCCAGGCATTTGTTTCAGTGCATGTTTCCTGGTAGTGGTGTGAAATTCATTTTACTTAGGAATGCCAAGTGAGGAAAATCCTATAATATAAAACTCTCTTTCCTCCTTGTAGTTTTGTGCACAATGTACATTTTTTTATTTTATTTGAGGAATCACTGCAGCAAGCTGTAAATGATGGAGCGACAAGTCTCACTCATATAAAGAGAAAGAGCGCTGAGCAATGACTGCTGTGATGCACTGTTTCTTGTAAGATTTAGTTTATACTAAGCTCTGGAAACCCAGCAGGCTCTGAACTGTCAACGCAGTGAGACAAAACCCAAACCAAAGTGCATTTAATGTGTTCATTTATTTTTTCTTTCCTTACAATACATTTCCAGTTGAGCAATCAGTTGCAGGCCCCAGGGGGCATTGCATGCCTGTTGCCCTAGGTATGCAAAGTGCTGGGATCAGGATTGGCTCAGGAGGTGGAAATAGAAATTGCAGCCTCTGGTCTCTCTCCCAAAATCCTTACCATCGGCAAGTGAAATTCACCTACAAGGAAACTATAAAGTGTGTTGGGGATAGAGGGATGGTATGCATGCCGTGTCTGTGTTTTAAGTGGAATGAAAAGTAGTTGGCCTCAATCACTAAGCTGGCCTCATGCCAGGTGCCCCAGTCTCTTGCTGGGCAGAGAGGAAATGCTTATATCCTGGATCAATGAACTGTTCACCAAGACAGCATTGTTCTGGGACATGTTTGGAAGGGAACAGCGATGACATCAGACACAGAGAAAGGTTTCAGAACAGACATATCTAGAAGGAGGCTCTTCTAAGAGTGAGCAAGTATTTGTTAGCTTTTTTTTTTTAAAGGTATATTGTCTTCAAACACCAACAGCAGTGTTTTAACTTAGAAATATCTATTTACACTTCATTACCATTACTTTGTAGGAAACACCTGCTGTGGGTGTGAAATTTCCTAAAATATAGTGGGTAAAGAATGTCTTTTGCCTTTACCTGGTATTGTGAAGCCAGGTGATCCCTTCTTGTAAAGAGGATCAATCACAGAAACACCATCAACTCACATGTGATGTGGCACCATCTCAGGTCAGTATCTCACAGCTCTAGTAGCTGGACTTGGAGCTCAATGTTGTTTTCTTGAAGCTTTTACTTACTAGTGGTACACAAGTATTTCTGGAGAGGGGAAAGGTTTGGGGATATCTGAAGGAAGGCAAACGTTTGGAATTCATGGCTGCCGAAATGGAGTTAGGGTGAGTGTATGTGGGTGTGAACCTCTGATCTAGACTACAACCTAGGAGACCTAGTCCAGCCTCTAAACACTCGTGAATCCAGCCATCTTCAGCCTTTCAGCCCTTATTTTAGGATCTGAGAACTAAAGACGTATTTCTGGGTTCAATAAGTTTAGTTAAATTTATTCCTATGAATACTTCATTTGCATAATAGTTTTGGTTTTGTAAACAAACACCTGAAAGGCTGTATGTTTGCCAGGCCCTGTCCCTGCCACCCATGTAAACTGCTAGGAGACATGATGCTACCTGGGTTATGGCATCTCTGTTGGAATTAAATTTAAAAATTAGATTAATGTTTCCCTCCACAGAATTATAACTCTCATTAAAAACTAAAATCTATATTTAAATATCTAAACATAGTAATTAAATAATCATAATATTTTTACATATAATGGATAATTTAAAATATTTTTAAAAAGTAAAAATGCATAAGGCTTTTAAAAATTAAATTTATATCATGATTATGCATTCATGTCATATTAATTTTCCTTTTTTCTTCATTATATTAAGTTAGCTAATGTCTTAAGTTTGAAAGATGCCAAAACTCAAGCTAAAGTCACATTTGTATCTCTCTCTTTAATAGGAAGTCTTTAGGCCTTTTCTCATAATTCCAAGGAAAATTTCACCTTTTCAGTACAAAAAGCCATCTGAATGACCAATTGATTTCTGGTAGCTTCCATTCTACAATCTTACATCACTGCCTCTTATTATTTAACTTTTTGTTCAACTTTGGTAATTTTTTTATTTCCTTTTAAACTAAACTTTGGTAATCTTTTATTGCTCTTTGTTTTAAATGGTCACCTATTAGACATCTCTAAGTGAAGACTAAATACTTAGGCCATCTACTAAATTGTTTTTCCTCTTTAAAAAAATAAGTTTAGTTGATACAACAGAAATATTGATCTAACATTTGAAAAAATATGTTTATATACCCACAGCCCTAATTAAAACGTCTGTCACCTGGATCCTGAATTATCATAAGATCTCCCTGTCCTGAACTGTGATACTGTGATGATGTGTGATGTGTGATGATGGTAACAAATATGTTTGAAGGGCTTACTATATGCCAGATACTATTCTAAGTCATATATATATGTGTGTGTGTGTGTGTGTGTGTGTGTGTGTGTGTGTGTGTGTATCCTCAGATAAACCTTTTGAAAGTAGACAAGTTACTATCCCCATTTTAAAGATGAGGAACCTGAAACATAAAGAAGCTTAGAAAATGGGCCAAGGCCATGGCAGTATTAAAGTCTGGTTTTAGCCCCTGCTCATTAAACTAGCTGTGGAATTCTTCAATTCTCCACACAAATCATTAGGAAACAATATAAAGATTTCTGACAAATAGAGAGGCGGAGAAGAGCTTACACTAAAAACCAATGACAAATAACCTAAAAATACAACTGCATATTATGTTCTCTAAAATCCCTTTTGGCTATCTGATTCATTACACTGCATGTCTCTGTTGGCTCCACCCCATCCAGCTCTCCTCACTGGCAAGTGTCTGACGTTTCCGATTCCCTTGCAAACTTTGAGCTCTCTTTCCAAAATTGTACAGGACATTCAGGTCTTTTCAGCTCTTGCCCCCCCAGTAGCCTACAAAACTATCCAGGTATTGCTTAGCCACAACCTGCTTTCCCCAGAGTAAAGTCTACATCCTCAGAAAATATAATAATGGTATAGAGTGAGAAACAACATGTTTCTATTAGAATTTATTTGTATATAGTTACAAAGCCTTTGTAATCATCTCCTGCTCAATATATAGATTTAATGCAATCCCCAGCAAAATCCTAATGACATTTTTTCTAAGAAATAGAACAAAATATCCACAAATTTGTATGGAACTACAAAAGACCTTGGATAACCAAAACAATTCTAAGAAAAGAGAACAAAGCCAGATAAATCACACACCTATACTTCAAATTATACTACAAAGCCACAATAACAATAAAAAATGATATTGTCAGAAAAACAGACACACAGACCAATAGAACAACATTGAAAGTCCAGAAACAAACCCACATGGATATGGAATTTTAATTTTCAACTAAGGAGCCAAAAACATACAATGGAAAGAGAAAAGCCTCTCCAACAAATGGTTTTGGGAGAACTAGAAAGCCATATGCAAAAGAATAAAACTGGACTTCTATTTGATGCCTTGCATAAAAATTAACTTAAAATGAATAAAAGACTTAAATATAAGGTCGGAAACAATACAATACATAGATGAAAACATAGATACTAAACTTAAGAACCTTGGTCTCAGCGAGGCCAAATGGGGGAAGACATTTGCAAACAATAAGGAGCTAAGATCAAAAATATGTAAATAACTCATATAAGTCAATAACAAAAAATACATAATCAAATTTTAAAATGAGCCGAGGACCTGAACATTTTTCCCAAGAAGACTTACAAATGGCCAGCAGATATATGAAGAGATGCTCAATGTCACTAGCTATAAGGGAAATGTAAATCAAATCACAATGGGATACCACCTCACACCCATTAAAAAGACTATTATCTAGAAGATAGGAAATAATAAGTGATGGAAAGGATGTGGAGAAAAATAAAGCCTCATACACTGCTGGTGTATATAAACTGGTAAACAGTATGGAGTTTTCTAAAAAATAAAGACTAGATCTACTACATAATCTATCAACCCCTCATCTGGGTATCTTATCTAAAAAAAATTGAAAACATTTATTCATAAAGATATATGCACCCCTATGTTCAGTGCAGCATTATTCATGGTAACCAATATATGGAAACGATCAAAGTTCTTCAATGGATAATTGTATAAAGAAGATGGGGTACATATATACAAAGGAATACTACTCAGACATCAGAAAGGATGAAATATTGCCATTAGCAACAATGTGGGTAAATCTTGAGAGTATCATGCTAAGTGAAATAAGTCACACAAAAGGACAAGAACCATATAATGTGGGATAAAAACATAAAGGTACAAACAAATAAAATAAACAAACAAATAGACACAGATAACAGTTATGCAGGTTAACAGAGGGGAAGGGAGGTGGAGGAAGGATGAAGAGGGTAAAGGAGATTAAATATATGGTGATGAAGGGAGACTAGAATTGGGTGATGAGCACACAATGCAATACACAGATGATGTATCATAAAATTGTACACTTGAAACATACAATAATATTAACCAATGTTACCTCAATGTATGTATGCAATTAAAAATTATCACCTACTGATGTTCCATAATTAATAAATTATTCTTATATTGTTGAATATTTTGGCGTCTTTTAGTGTTTTTGTTTTTTGTCATTTTATTTGATTCCATTTTGTTTCAGATAACACCACACAATCATTTTATTCATTTGGACTTTGCTTTTGTTGAAATATTTCTGCAGGATAAATTCCCAGGAGAGAGATTATTAGGTCAAAGGATATGAATATCTTTATGTTCCTAATTTTCCAAACTAGAGGCCCAGTGCACAAAATTCGTGCTGGGGGTGATGTGTCCCTTAGCTCAGCCTGCACCCTCTCCAATCTGGGACCCCTAGAGGGATGTCTGGCTGCCCGTTTAGGCCCGATATTATGTAGGATCGGGCCTAAACGGGCAGCCGGACATCCCTCTCACAATTCAGGACTGCTGGCTCCCAACTGCTCACCTGCCTGCCTTGCTGATTGCCCCTAACCACTTTTGCCTGCCAGCCTGATCAACCCCTAACCACTCCCCTGCCAGCCTGATTGCCCGTAACTGCCCCCCTTCCTGCAGACCTGGTCACCCCTAACTTCCCTCCTCTGCCGGCCTGGTCACCCTTAACTGCCCTCCCCTGGAGGCTTGATCACTCCCAACTGCCCTCCCTTACAGGCCTGATCCCTCCCAACTCCCCTTCCCTGCTGGCCATCTTGTGGTGGCCATCTTGTGTCCACATGGGGGCAGTCATCTTTGACCTCATGGGGGCAGCCATCTTGTGTGTTGGAATTATGGTCAATTTGCATATTACTCTTTTATTAGATAGGATAGAAGCCTGGTGCACAGATGGGGGCCAGCTGGTTTGCCCTGAAGGGTGTCCTGGATCAGGGTGGAGGTTCCTTTGGGGTGTGGGGCAGCCTGGGCGAGGGGCTGTGGTGGTTTGCAGGCCAGCCAAGCCCATCGGCTACCCAAGTGGAGGCCCTGGTATCTGGGATTTATTTATCTTCTATAAATGAAACTTTGTAGCCTTGCGTGGAGGCCTAGGACAGCCAGGGTGTGCAGGAAGCTTGGCTTCCTCCATTGCCGCAGAAACCCAAGCCTCCTGCTCGCTCCATGGCCGCAGCCATCTTGGTTGAGTTAATTTGCATACTTGCTCCTGATTGGCTGGTGGGCGTGGCTTGTGGGTGTAGCAGAGGTACAATCAATTTACATATTACTCTTTTATTAGATAGGATAGGTTTTATCAGTTAACAGAATTCTCAGTTGTTTGTAAGTTAAAAGCCATACTAAAATGTTGTCAACATTTCTGTTTTACTACAATGCAAAAGGATAAAAATATTTTTTCTGATATATTTGTTTTTTATTTGTATTTTCTCTAGTGTGAATGTTCTGTCCACACACTTGGATCATTGCCCCTATGGAAAACATTTTTCTTTGTTTTGTTTTTGGATTTGAATACCACTTCACACAAAAACCATTAAAATCTTGTCGGCTATACTTGATGCAAATATTTTAATTTGTTATACTAGTTTTTGTTTTAGTAAAGTTTTGCATTCCAAGTATATATTAAATATACTTTGCATCAGTCAGTCTTTTCCTATGTGATTGGTTTTTTTGTTTGTTTGGTGTTTTTTCTTTTTGTCTGTTTGTTTGTTTTTTTGCTTCGGAGCTGAGAAATCCATTTCTTTCAGAGATCAGATAACAATTTTATTTTATCCTTTAAAACAATAGCCTCATGTTTATCTCTTTCATAGGCTTGGAATATATTTTGAAGTTTGAAGTTGATATTCAGTGTTGACATAGGTTTTTATTTTTCCTAATTCTCAAAAAGACTTTTTTTTCAAGGACAAATTTTATTTTCATGACAGGAGTTACCTAAAGGAATTTGTGATAGGAAGAGGGTGAAAACTATGGTTTCTGGGAGGATTGGAGCCAAGAAGAGAAGAGCAGCAAAAGGAGGAACCCAGGAGGCCTGCTGGAAGGATGGAAGGCAAAGTATCTCCTTCACTTGGGCAGTCCCCTGGCTGGAATTTTCAACCAGGCCTGCACCCTTGAGTTACTATCATCATGTGGGGTCTGGACTGATAGGTTAAACTTTTTCAAGGCAGTTTAGAAAGGTATCCCAAGGACCTCTTTTACTCCAGATTGAAGATATATTTTATACCAAAACTGGTAACAAAAGGAAATTTTATTTAAATTAGGTAATTGAGCATAATTGTAGGTTTAAACAAGAAAAGATAATTTGATAAAACCAAGCAGGACAGCCTTATAAACTGAGGACATGAAAAATCCCCAACATACAACAAATCTTTGTTAAAAATAAAAGACCCTCATCCCAGTCAGTGTGGCTCAGTGGTTGAGTATCGACCTATGAACCAGGAGGTTACCATTCGATTCTAGGTCAGGACACATGACCTGGTTGCAGGTTTTATCCCCATATGGAGCTTGCAGGAGGCATCTCATCAATGATTATCATCAATGATGTTTCAATCTCTTTCTCCCTCTTCTTTTCTCTCTGGAATAAATTAAAAATACTAACTAACTAAATAAATAAATAAATAAGGCTGGTCAAGTCTCATTCCTCAACACCTCGGAGCTCATCAAGGCAATGGGGGCCTAAGTTACAAAAGGGCAGAGATTTCTTTCTAGACCTAAGAGTAAGTCAGCCCCTTATTGCATGTGCAGAACTGGGGGTAAAAGAGCCACATAGAGCAGAATATGACGATGGTTTTTTCTCCTTTCTGGGCCCCCATTTTTTCTGATGTTAGCTTCATAAGAATGTCCTGCTTGGTTTTACCTAAAGCCAGAATTTCCCTTCAAAGTGGAAAATACTGGAAAGCAACTGAAGAAAGCTAAGCTTTGTCTGAGAATTCAGATATTTTACACAGCTATAATCCTTTAATTTCCTTTATATACACAAATTCACAGAATATAAATGCTGAGCTCAAACACAAATATATTCCTTTAATAGTTTGATTGTTCCATAAACAGGGACCCTTCTGTTAGGAAAGAATTCTCCTTCAAAATAGTTGGGTCTGGAGTCAGAAAGCCAAATTAAAAAGCACAGCATTCTAGTACATGGAGTACGTGTGTCTCTCTGGATGGGGCATAGGAAGAAGTAACAAAGGGAGAAGGATAGATCAGGAGTCTACTTCTCTAGTGTTCTCTGTGCCTTCACTGAGGACTCCAATGTCAGTGGAAAAACTGTCCTTCCCCCCATGAAGCTAATCCCTTCTTCTCTCTTACTTGCATCAACTTCTGACTTTTCTCTATTGGCCAATCTGTTTTGCTTATATCATCTGATACTTCTTTTTTGCCTTAAAAACATGATTAGGGTGGGGGGGGGGCATGGAGGCTAATAAATAAAGAGAGAGAATTAAGGTTTAGTGAGTACAAGTTTTGGACCAAGCAACTTATGTATGTTTTCTTATTTCAATGTCCCTCAAAATTAGGAACCTTCACATTTGTGCTGTGAAATACCATTTCTAATTCACTTTACAGATTAAAAACCTGAAATTCCAGGAGTTTAAGTAACTTGGATGCAGTTACACTGCTAATTTGTTGCACTGCTGGAATTTGAAATCAGATCTGTTTCATGCCAGAGCCTGTGCTCTGTACCACTTAGCCCTGCCCAGCTGCAAATCTCTTCTTCGTAAAATAGCAAACCAACAACTTTCACCCTGCCATTCTTTCCCACTTCTACTTGTATAGTCCAAATGTCTTCTGACAACCCCTGATTGCCCCATCAGCCAGCATAGATCCTGCTTCCTGTTATCCCTCTAGCTCTCTGTTCATACTTCTGTTAGCCTGTCTCTTTTTCTGGGTCCCAATAAAGCATTTAAATGATGGATTCAGGTGTCAGACTGCTTCAATTCATATACAGTCTTGAATCAACTAGCTGAGAGAACTGGAGGAGGTTACTCTTTTGCATTTCATCCATTGGAAAAAAATTAGAAGCTAAAAAATCTTTATTTACCTCATACGGTTATTATAGTCTGAAGTAATTTTAACTGTCATATAGTAAGAGCCCAATAAACATTGGCTATTTTTTTGGCTGATAAACTACAGGGCACCATTCATGTTGCATCTATTGCTTCTAGCATGATGTCTGATTCATAACAATAATTTAATAAGATTTCACTGAATAAATGAATATAATTAAGAGGTGTCTATACTCATTACTTTTAGCTAATTTTTCTTTAAACCCTTGTAATCTGGCTTCTCCTAACACTAATCTATTAAAATTGTTATTATCAAAGTCATTGATAATTTCATAATTGTTAAGTCCAATAGTTCTATCTCTTCAATTTTTAAAATATTGGACAGCTGATGCCCTACTTCCTAAAACTCTACTTGCCCCTTACCAGTAGCATGGCACACAACTGGATCTCTATGCTCTTCATGACAAATCTGTCAATTTAACCTGTATATCTCTTCATGCCAAATCTGCTGATTGTATCTGAATAAAGTCTCTGCAGTCTACTTCTCTCTATTCATATGCATTGCTGTGGATCCTAATCCTAATTTTTATAACCTCATTTGTAGACTACAGAAATGGTTCCCACTCTTTCTCCAATATTATGTTTTTAGTACACTTTAGCTAGAATTTTTTTTCAAAATACAGATATTATACCACCCATGCATTATCCCTTAATCTCACATCTGAATTTTTACTTGTTTCAATGTAATTACTATCTTACTTTGCCAGTTTCAAAGTTTTAGTATCTTTTGACTCTTCTTCATGACTTTCCCCATCTTGCCAATACTTCCTATTAATACATTCACAATATCTCTTCTCTTTATTCTTTTCCTTTTCACTACCTCCTGAGGATGCTACATGTAGGCAGTAAGTAGAAAATCAATGATTCAAAAGATAAATAGAATAGAATCAGTAATTTGCTAATAAAAGAGACAAAACAAGGATTCTGATACCATCTAAAAGCAATGAGAAGATACTTTTAACCAAAGCATCCTTATAATTCATCTAGGAGTTTCTACATGCTTTTTGATATGGCAGGTATGAGCCCCCATGTGTGGCTTTAAGAGGGAAGACAGATGGATATCAGACCATGCACAACAATATTGGTGCATAGAGAAGCAGGAAATAACAGAGCTTCTAAAGGACAGTTCCTTAGAGGTTAGTTCCACAGCTTCCCCACACAGGATTATGTATGTGATGGTAATCACAAAAACAGGCTGCTACCTGCTCTGCAGCTGTTTCAGTAAACTCATTCTTTATAATTTCCAGGATGTGAAATTACCCATCTAAATTTTCTTCACATAAGTGCTGCTTGATGAATAAAAGTACAGTACAGATTATGTCCTTTAATGGTACCACTAATCTTCTATAATAATGGAGGGTGATGATTATTGTTTATGTTATTCAAGGTAAAAATGGATTTGTACGAGTGCATGTGATTTTGATTTGGAAGGGGAGAAAGGGAAATGGGACAGCTGAATCAGAATGCTAGATTGAAGAAACGGAACAGCACTGATTATTTTGATTATTTTAATCCTCTGCATGAGGTAAATGCATTAGAAAACCATGTGATTTTCATATTTTAATATTTGATTTCTGAATCACTGCAGCGATCAGTGAAAAAGTAAAGCAGATTTTATGTTCTGTTTATGAAGTGGAGACAATTCCAAAGAGTACAGGGATTACTGGCATAAAAGCAGAATGTTAAGTTCCAGTTTCTCCTTCAGGTCTCTACCTCCCAGGTAGCAGAGACAGAAGTATCATCTTCAGACATTTCCACCCATTACCTCTGTTTTCAAAGCTTAACTGTGCCCACCCAATTCCCTGCCCACTTCTGTTTCTGTGAACTTGACTGCCAATTATAAAAGCATGTGGACAGTTGAGGAATGAACAATGGATTAATGGTTTGTAGACCAAGAACGGTTGCTGTTTGTTTCTTTTTATAGCCCAGCACACCTGGGAAGCAAGTGTGGGAAGGATTTCTTACTTGATGACTCCACTTTGGAGTGCATACAGACTAAACATTCTTCTCTAACTTAGCTACCCAGGTGTGGCTCATGCTAGCAGCCACTTAAAGTAACATTTGCTTTCTCATTTGTAATAAGTAAGGGAGAAAGTCCATGCAGAATAGGTGCAATACTTTTGTATTCTTATTTTTATGTACAGGGTGTCCCCAAAATGTGTACACATGTTTCCAGCTGATAGCTAAATTTTGAAAATAAAATATATTTTAATAAACACTGTCTTTATAATTATTCAAAGTGTGTATACATTTTTGAAACATCCTATATTTATTTATTTAGTATCTCAGTCAGTTTAGCAAAGCTAACATCTTTATTCATCGGTCTTTTACAAGCTCTGCCTACTGACCTGTTTTTAAATAAACACACACACACACACACACACACACACACACACACACACACACAAATACACATCCAAAACATGTAATAATCTTGGTCACTGCAAAACATTCCCAAACTAGTTTTTCTTTCTGTTCCTATAACAATTGGTTTTACATTATCATTCTTTCCTTTTAAGCTATTTAAAAGTAGCATTTCAGCCCTAACCGGTTTAGCTCAGTGGATAGAGCATCGACCTATGGACTGAAGGGTCCCAGCTTCAATTCTGGTCAAGGGCATGTACCTTGGTTGCGGACACATCCCCAGTAGCGGGTGTGCAGGAGGCAGCTGATCGATCTTTCTCTCTCATTGATGTTTATAACTCTATCCCTCTCCTTTTCTCTCTGTAAAAAAATCAATAAAAATATTTTAAAAATTAGCATATCATCAAAGGCAGATTTCAGTCCCCTTATGTGGCTCCAAGAGAACATAATTACAAGTCTACATACCTGACAAAAGTGGCCTATAGAGGGACAGGAAGAAGAGCAGCTTCTAAAAGTTACTTCCTCTCCAGAGTTGTCTCAAAGACCCCGATGTAGAACTGCACGTGTTGGTGACACAGGCTTGGGTAGACTCTGTTCCCTGCTACATCCTAATTGAGTAGTTGTCCTACTCTAGGCCCACAGCTCACCTGTCTATAGCTTTATATGACCACACCTCTTTAACTATCTGTTTCTTGAAGTTTCTTTTATTTTTTTACATATTCCAGGCTCTTCCGTTTCTAGTATGTAGGCCACTCACTACCTTCTCGTCACATGTTGAAGAATTAAATGAAATCATGTTCTTTCTTCCTTGAAGGCTGACCACATGCTTCTTACCTGTGGTGGAGACTACCCCAATGAGGTGTCTTAAATAATTAAAACCCACCAGAAGAAAAAGACTTCAAAATGCTATCATACAATTCTTTTTTATCTCTATCCTCTGTCTTACTCATCACTGAATTCAGAATAAAGGAAATACTGAAAACCAGACACATTACTTGGATCATATCTTTGTGGGTCCCATTTGTAGATGTTTCTGATTTGGGGCTTCTTAGAAGTGCTGGGATGCACGAGACCACTGTCGCCTTGAGTGAAAATATAGAGTACAGCTCTTTGGTTCAGTTGTCTACAATAATGATGGTGTCTGTTGGGGTTAGCCAAGAAATTATAGAAATCCACTTAATTACTACATGCCAAAGTAGCTTTTCAGTGTTATTGTTGTAAGGACATTAAATTCCAAACCACAGCTGGCATGAGGGCTTTGTAGCTCATCTAGGCCAATGGATGGTATTCATATGCATGTGTTTGAGCATGTATGTATATATGTGAGAGACAGAGAGATGGTGAAAGAGAGACAGTGCCCAATCATTAATGAGAACAAAAGAAATTTGAAGGGCAAAAATAAGCATATTTATAAAATTGGAGACAAATAGGATTAGGTCATTGTTTCCATTTCTTTACCACTGGTGCATGTCTGTAAAAATGCATTTTCCTAGGGTTCTCAATTTTCCTTGATTCATATGACTTACATAGATCTTAAAATGGATAATGATGAATCATAATGAGAGACAGAAGGGGAGTCAGACAGGGAAGCAGCTGGAGATGAGAAGTGATGGAAGGGCACCAATCCTTAAAGGACTGAGGCATTTTAATCACCTCAGACATAGCCTCAAGTGCTAATACCTTCAGAGACTAATAACTGTGCCCCGTAGCAAAAGAAAAGTGGGCTGGTGACATCTTGAATAGGGAAAAAATGACACTTCTTGTTTTTAGGTACAAATGAGACACTTAGGCAGCCTAGAGCAAGATAGTCCTGTGGGAATTTCCTCAGGGGGGTAGGTAATAGATCAATTTACTTTGTCACTGACCAGGTCCTAAATCTAGTCTGCTTTTCCCACATGAAGAGATTATGAGGAGAGCCTATGTCTGAATATAACATTTGGGAAAAATTTAAGTTTTCTGGCTAAAAATCATTTAATATTTTCACATAACCCTTTTAAATTGCAAATGCTAAAAGGAAGAAAACAAAAAGGTATAATTGGCGACTCCGTGACATTATGCTATCTAAAACATTCACTTTTAACCTAGGACCAAAGCCATTGATTCCACCATTTTTTTGTTCTTGTCATGGGAAATGGAAAATCCAGTCAGAGTACAACACCAGTTCTATCCAGTTTCCTTCGCTGTCCTTAGGCTTCAGGCTGAGTAACTGCCTGGCTAGAGGACCTCTCACGTTGTCAGTTTAGGTAAGTATACATGTGAATGTTGAAAATGTACATGCTTCTTCCAGGAAACAAAATGGAAATGCAAAAAGTATACTTAATCTCAATTTAATAACTTTAAAAAAACTTTTTTTTCCTTCCTCTGTAATTCATTCAGATCCTAGCATTGTAACTGAATTCACTGAAACAATTTTGTTGAAATAAGTGTGCATGTAATATTATTCACTTGCCCCAGATGTGTGTGTGTGTGTGTGTGTGTGTGTGTGTGTGTGTGTGAGAGAGAGAGAGAGAGAGAGAGAATGATTAGAAATGAATGACTGAAAATCCACAGTAACTCTGGAGAGCTGGCCAAAAGAAATAACTGAAATATTTGTGATTGAAGGCACAAGGAATTTCATGCCTAGGAGTTAAATAAAAAGATACATGAAATAATGGGCAGAAATGTTTGGCTTGCTACTATTTCCCTGTCTCGGAAATCAAACAGCAGTCAACCTCAACACAGGAAAGCTTTCTGGCAGTGACTCTCGGAAGGAGAATACTGGTGAGCAGACACTCTGGGTGTAACCTCTCCCCTTCGCCACACACACACACACACACACACACACACACACACAATCTATTTTACTGTTATTGTGGGTTTTGCTGCTAACAGTTAACACCTGCAACTTCCTCTGGAAGATTGGCCTTGAGTGATTGGATCTGTTTCACCCAGAGACCATCTGGAACTCCTGACTGAAGATGAGAGTAGGTGGGAGTTGGGGCTAACGAAAGCTCCACCACCCACCTTGCTGACACAGGCAGACAAACTCTACAGTGCTAACATTTATCTTTCAGAAGTCCCTGAGGAATCAGGCTCTAGCTAGATGATCTCACCTGAAATCATATCTTTCCCAGCTTCTCCCCTGCCCTATCCTAATTTCCTCACCTCTTTAGAGGCTCTTTGTAAGAGCACCCTCTACCTAAGTCATTTCCATAAGAATCATATCTCAGCCTCTGCTTAAAGGGAGCTAGATGAAAGACGAAGTTATAAATGTTGCTGAAAAATATTCCTGAATGCCATTTCATGTTCTAAATGTGTACTTTTTCTTTGTTCATCAATCATTGAAGAGCATTTCAGGAATCTTATGGTGGTGCTAACTGCCAGCCAGCAGCTAAACCTGGATATAACACTGTTTTTTTGGTAAAGCAGATTTTTTTGCAATTATTTGAATATTTTATTCCTTTTCACCCATATGATTTGATGAGAATTAATTGGAAATTGAAAAATTAAAGTGCTCATAATAAAGATAAGGGTTGTAGTCCTAAAACAAAAAACAAAATTGAAACAAAGGTAAAAATCATCAGAGCTGTAGTCAAATGGTCAGTCTTTAGACTCCATCACAATAAATTCACATAAGGTAGCAGAATGTGACCAGTTGTAAAGGAAATAGACAAAATTAAAGAACATGTATAGAAGGCTGGGAATATAGGTTTGGTGATTTTGTCTAAAGGAAGAAGATTTTAAACAACCACTAGAGGCCCAATGCACAAAATTCATGCAAGGGGCTCAGCCCTCACAGTTCCTGCTGCCTCAGCTGGCCCTCACAGCCTTGGCTGGCCCTTGCAGGCCTGGCTTCATCTGGAAGGTTATCCAGAAGGACATCCAGAAGTTTGACTGTTTGGTCTGTTAGTTTGACTGTTTGGTCTAATTAGCATATTAACTTTTTTTTATATAGGATTACATAGGATTAACTAATCTAAATTATTTGAGGTCATATCCCTTCATTATAGAAAGTCTCCCTTAAACATTTTATTTTAAAAATTTTGTTTTATGAGTACATTATATTTAGACTGCATAGGAATAGGCAATTAAAATTTTAAAAATGGAGAGGTAAGAAATCCAGTAGAAAAGGAAAGGGAATGAAGAGCTTGACAGGCCTGGTTGCACCACCTAGATCTCCCTTCAAGTACCTGCCAGAGGGCAAAGTGGCAGCTGCCTCTCTCTGCCACAGGTTGGGTTCAACGATAGAATTTGCACTGAAGACACCCTTGGCTGCTCCCTGTCAGACACTGAGCACAGAAGAGGCACCAGGGTTGGGTTATTCCTGCCTCATGCTAGGCTCCTTTAACAGACAGCCCTGGATCTAGGATTTCCCAATGACCTGGCTGAGGTTTTCCCAGAAAAGCATTGCTATCTGAAGCTTCTCCTACTCAATCCTTTCACTTTCTTTTCCCCTTTCACAGATGTCAGACCTGATCATACTCTGAAGGCTCTCCTACCCTTTTCATGCTCCTTCCTTCTTTATTCTTGGTAGGTGTTTCCTCCAATAACTCTGATGTGCATCTAATATTTCTTGAAAAATTATCTGAAAACCCAAAGAGGTATAATTTATAAGTAAAAGTATGCATTATCCATTCATTGAGTCCTCTCAAAGAAATGCTCCCAATATGGATGGCTGGATTTGTAGTTTTCTGCCATCAACCTGTAAAGCTAATGATTTAAGCAAATAGGACCACCTGAAGAATCGGTGACTTAATTGGATATCTGCTGTACATTTTCACAACCAATTTAAGTTTTAGAACAAAAAAGACAATCTTCAAGAATGGCCAAAATCAAGAACACTGACAACCCTAAATGCTGACAAGGATGTAGAACCACAGGAACTCTCAGTCATTGCTGTTGCAGATGCAATTTGATACAGCTTCTTTGGAAGACAGTTTGGTGGTTTTTTACAAAACCAAACATATTTTTACCGTATAATCCAGCAATCACACTCCTTTGGTATTTACACAAAGGAGTTGAAAATTCATGTTGACACAAAAGCCTGCACATGGATGTTTACTGCAGTTTCATTCACAATTTCCAAAAGGTGGTGCTCTACAATAGATAATTGTATAAATAAACTGTGGTACATCTGGACAATGGGATATTATTCAGCACTATGATAAATGAGCTATCAAGCCATGAAAAGACAAGGATACACTTAAACACATATTACTAAGTGAAAAAAATCTATAAAATAAGGAAAAATATCCTATAAGTAAATTACATCTAGAAAATTTTTACTTTACAAAATTAATTTTCATTTGTAATGCTAACAGCAAGACACCCATGAAAAACACACATGGTATCTAAATAAGACAAAGGAAAATCGTTTGGGCAAAAATAAAAAGGATCTCAAATGAATTATATAGAAAGGATTCCTTTATTAACTTTTGTTCGAGAATATGTTTATATATCTTCAGAAAACAACTCCAAGACCATGTGGATTCCTGCAACAGAGAGGAATTGACAGGTGTGCTCCAACCACGAAGACAAGAGGAAAAACAGTCCAGAGATGGAAGACGCTGACAACGCCTTGCCATGCAAGCAGTCTGCAGCTGTGCATCTCTGCAGGTTGACTAGGACCAAACCAGAGAGGGTCGGACCTGCGTGGCCACCATGTGCCCACCATCCAGATATCATTGCTGACATGTACACATAAGGATGAAGGCACCGAGCAATCAGGACCAGTGCTGGGCACTGGCAGTGGGTGCAAGTGGTGGCCCCAGCACCAGCAGCAGGTGTTAGTGCTGGGTGGGACTGTGTTATGCAGGAGCAAAGAATTTTCAGTAACCACCAGAGGCTCGCCATGTTCCATGATGACAGCGACCAGCACCCCACGTTGGTCTCGCGCCCCCGCTCACTTGCTCCACCATCCAGCCACAGCCAATGTCTGCCATATTCCACACTCTACCACCTGCTGCCAATGCCCGCCATGTTCATGTGCTCCCCCTGGTGGTCAGTGCACATCATAGCGACCAGTTGTTCGGTTGTTCCACTGTTCGGTCTCTTAGCATATCAGGGTTTTTTATATATATAGATTTGTCCAAACTCATAGCATGCACAACACCAAGACTGAATTGCAATGTAAACTCTAGACTTTAATGATTATGGTGTGTCAATCTAGATTCATCAGTTATAACAAATGTACTGCTCTGATGAGGATGTTGATAGCATGGGAGGTTATGCATGTTTATAGGCAGAAATTCTCCTACCTTTCAGTCTAAAACTGCTTTTAAAAATTAAGTATGGCCCTAACCGGTTTGGCTCAGTGGATAGAGTGTTGGCTTGTAGACTGAAAGGTCCCAGTTTCGATTCCGGTCAAGGACATGTACCTGGGTTGCGGGCACATCCCCAGTAGGAGGTGTGCAGGAGGTAGCTGATCGATGTTTCTCTCTCATTGATGTTTCTAACTCTCTATCCCTCTCCCTTCCTCTCTGTAAAAGAGCAATAAAAAAAATTAAGTATGTTGCCCAGCTGGGTTGGCTCAGTTGGTTGCGTATCTCCCCATGCACCAAGAGCTCGCTGGTACAATTCCTAGTCAGGGCACATGCCTGGGTTTCAGGCTTGATCCCCAGTAGGGGACATGCAGGAGGCAGCCAATTCATACTTTTCTCTGATGTTTCTATCTTCCTTTCCCTCTCCCTTTCTCTCTATCTCTAAAAAGAAAATCAATAAAAACAAAAAACAAGTTATGTTTTTAAAAATGGGAAGGAAAAAAGTCAGTCTTCACAGCACAAAAGAGCCATAAAGTTATAAGAACTCACATTTGAACTCCATGTGCTTTGGTGGTCCAGTTTATCCCACTGGGCTTTAGTTTTCTTACCTTGAAAACCAGATATAATGGTCTTTATATTGCAAAGATGTTACAAATATGAAATTATATGACTTAATCTGTTTGGAAATACCTAATTAAAAATCAACAGATGATAGTTTCCTACCAGTTAAACACATGATTGTCTGATCTTATCTACAGAAAATCTGTAGGTCATTATATAAAGAATTAAAGGAGGCAGGAGGAAAATTCACATAAAATAAAGTATTTGACCATATAAAAAAGAAAAGGTAGTTTCCTGTGTTATCAAAACCAATATTTTCCTCCCTTATTGCTCAATCCCAAAGGATCTAGCTTCAAATGTGAATATGTAGTGTGTTTTCTTTCCAATTTTCAGACTTGGAGAGAGGAAGGACTACTAAAGAGAAAAATATTCTTTGTTAAGCCAAACTATAAACAAAAAAGAAAAGCTATAAATTCTCCTAATCCCCTAATCCTCCTACAGATTGATCATATTTTCTTAAGTTAATGGAACCCCTAAATCTGTGAGAAAATAAGAGTCAATGACCCTTTATAACATTCTGGGCTTAAATATTTTGAAAGGCAATGTCCCATGGAGTAGAACCATAGTGAAATGTGGAGACCTCATAGAGAAGACTGGAAATCCTTCAGGCTGGGATATAGGGAAGGGCATTAGAAAGAAGGTGAAAGCTTTTAGAGCAGAAAATATTTGAAGGTAAGAAGCTGAAGACTTTCGGGGGCAATGGTAATAAGCTGTGTAGGGCATCAACTTTTGCCTCCAGCTGAAGATTTCATATCACAGTTGCTGGGAGTGGTGGTGGCCCATAACTCTCAGCTAAGACACATTGCTTGTACCCAGCAGAAGAGAGACACCTCATCCAAGATCAAGCTTCTTCACTAAAGGTCAATGCAGGGTATCAAATGCCTAGTTGAGTTGACTTTCGCTGGGAGAAATCTGAAGGGCTAACCCAGTTTCAGAGCTCATAGAATTGCTGAGGCCTTGGTCACATCTACTAGTACATTGCAGTTCAATTTTTCCGACCGCCCATTCCTGCTGCTAGTACTCCCACAGAGGTATCTCCCATAGAGATCTTAAGAGTGTTCTCCAGTAAACTTGCTGCATTCCAGGCTTTCTTAGTCTCTGCTTCCAGGGAACCTAACCTGAGACATCAGCCCTGTCAAAAAGCATAAAAAAATGGAATGAATGGATTCCGTTAAGTGTCACAGTCATGGCACGCCCCAGAGAACAGTTTGATCAGATTTACTGTGGCAGAAGTCAGCAGCCTTAATGCATTAACATTTGAGCACCTATAAGTATACATACTTCAATTTGAAGCTGAAATTGGGTCCTAGACAAAAAAAAATAATTTTCTTCAAATCAATGTTCCTGAATAAAGAACTTACCCTAGCCCTAACCTGTTTGGCTCAGTGGATAGAGCGTCGGCCTGTGGACTCAAGGGTCCCGGGGTTCAATTCTGGTCAAGGGCATGTACCTTGGTTGCGGGCACATCCCCAGTAGGGAGTGTGCAAGAGGCAGCTGAATCCATGTTTCTCTCTCATCGATGTTTCTAACTCTCTATACCTCTCCTTTCCTCTCTGTAAAAAATCAATAAAATATATTTTAAAAAAAAAGAACTTACCCTAGTCTTATAAATGAATATAAACAGTATAATTTAATTAAGAAATAATGATATAAATAACTGGAAAACTATCCAAAAACATATTTAAGAAGGAGGTGAGTCCTAGAACTTGACATGAAAGGCAGACTCAGCGCTAATTGGCCAGTAATAATTGGGCAAAATTACTGAATAAACATTGGCTTCCAATTATCCAGAATACTTTTTCTAAGTGTGCACATTACTTAGAAACAACTCCATTTTCTGGGCCACAGATGCAACATTTACATTCTCCCTTCTTTATGTTATGTTATCTTAAAACTATAGTTAATCTTTCAGCTGTTCTTTCTCCCTTCTCCTTTATTAAAAATAATTATAACAACACTTAACCTTAATTGCTCTTAGGCAATTTCTGCTGATAATATATGTTTATTTTTTTCCTTTGGTTACATAGAGCATGCTTAAAATACAAATGTAGAATGCCTCTTCAGATTTTGTTATTTATTTTTATGTCACTTCTTTGTTTTTCTTTACTTTAAAAAATACATATATATCCTATATAATAAAAGCCTAATATGCAAATTGTCCCCTCATCTAGGAATTCTGCTGGGAGTTTGACCACTTGCTATTGCATGCACTGACCACCAGGGGGCGGTGTGGAACATGGCAGGTGTTGGCGATATGACACTCTCAGTGGGTGGCAGTGGAGGCACTGCAGGAGCTGGACCATGGCAGGATGTTGGAGCAGGTGAGTGGGTGGTACCAGGCCAAGGTGGGTGTGAGCCACTGGTGGCCTGGTGGGGGTTGATTGCCCCGCCAATCTGATCGTAACGCCTCTGCTAGGCTCCGAGGCCCTGAGGGAGCCGGGTGGGGGCCCAGTGCCTTGCCAATCCAATCATAGGGTGGCCAGCTGCAGTAATGGGGCGGGGGTGCCAACCTGCTCCCTCAGCACCTGATTGGGCCCTGCAGGTGGTGACCAGCAGCAGTGGTGGAGGGAAGGTGGCTGGGGGAAGGGAGGGAGCATCCACCACAGCCAGAAGCTACTAGGGACCCTACTGGTGCACAAATTTCATTCATTGGGGCTCTAGTATATATATATATATATATATTGATTTCAGAAAGGAAGGGAGAGGGAGAGAGAGACAGAAACATCAATCACGAGATAGAATCATTGATCAGCTGCCTCCTGCATGCCCCCTACTGGGGATTGAGCCTGCAAACCCAGCATGTGCCCTTTACTGGAATCGAACCTGGGACCCTTCAGTCCACAGGTTGCTCCTCTATCCACTGAGCCAAACCAACTAGGGCTCTTTGTTTTTTCTTTAGTCCTCACCAAAGGATTTGTTTTATTGATTTCAGAAAGAAAGGATGGGAGAGAGAGAAACACTGATGTCTAAGAGAAACATCGATTGGTTGCCTCCTATATGCACCCTAACTGGTGATCAAACCTGCAACCTAGGTATGTGCCCCGATCAGGAATCAAACCCACAACTCTTTTGGTGTATGGGTCAACACTCCAATCAACTGAGCCCTGGCTGGGGCTCACTTCTATTCTTTATTAAAGTTTGTTAGTATCTTAATCCTAATAGGTTGCTCATACTAGGACGTGATATCAGGGGCCTAAACCAAGAAAAGTGTAATGTTAAAGACTTGCTGCCTTCTTTACAAGAAAATCACAATGATTACGTCATGAATAAAACTGTGGACACACATATCAGATGTGATGCTCTACATTCTATGCCCATTTCTTTGAAATTTCAACTTTCCCAATCTCAGGAGAAGTTTCAACTGACAATTATTTATTTTTCTAATATTTGGCTAATATCGCTCCTAATTTCAGAATGGTCCTTTGAATGATTGATGTCAATTCATAACATTCTGAGCCAAAAGGGATATCTTGGAGTAAACATTCTTTTTCCCCAAACATCACACTAATAAAAAATAATACAGGTAAGAAAATAATGATGTTTAAGGAAGTGGAAGGAGGGGTTAGAAAAAGTGATGACACCAATACTATATAGTGTTGTTACATATTACCAGTTTTTAAATGCAATAGTTACCACATATTGTATGCCTATATTATGTATTTGGGACCAAAATATGGGATATCTGGGTAGCCAATGTATAACTTTTTTTTCTTTTTCCAAAAGGAATGATGATGAAAATAAGTTAAAGAAATTCTGGAAAGCTGCATAATTTGTAAGGATTCGTGGCTCCTCCCTGCAGCAATGGCTATAAAAGCAAATGCCTATCCCTTGCTATTCAGAACTAATCCAGCAGCTTCTTGAAAGTGATGCTTGCATAGTAAGACACAGAGGGACTTCTTTAAGGACAAAAAAGAAATCTTGAAGTGAGTTTGAACTATGAGAGAGAGAGGGCCTTGATTACTTGGACAAAAGCAATGTATGTTTATACTTTGTGAGGACTTTTATGTGTGTTATCACATTTTGTCCTAATATCCTCAGAATAATGTATCATTATTTCCTTATTATATAAATGAAGAATCAGATCCTTAGATATGTAACATGACATGCTCATAGTCACACGGTTGTTAATTGTCAGAGCCGACATTGGTACTCAGGTAGTTCAATTCTAGAACCTGTATCTATAATAATAAAAGCATAATATGCAAATCGACAGAATGGCCAAACAGCTGAAGGAACGTCTGGACAACCACGCTATAACACGCACTGGAGCCAGGCCAGCCAAGGCAGGTGCAATGTGACTGGTTGGGGAGGCCCTGCCATCGCCCCATGATCACCCCATAGAGGGAGGCCCAGGCCACCTGGCTGGCAGCAACTGGTGGCAGGGGAGGGGGGCAGCACTACACAGATGGCAAGCAGTGGCAGTGGCAGGGGCAGGGCCAGCTTCTAGCAGAAGGGGGAAGGAAAAACCTGATAGGCCCTGATCACCAGCCAGGCCTAGGGACCCTACCTGAGGGGTTCCAGATTGTGAGAGGGCGCAGGCCAGGCTGAGGGACATTCCCCGCTCCCCCCCTCCCCCCCGCCACAAATTTCGTGCATTGGGCCTCTAGTTTAAAAATAAAAGACTGCAAAGGCAAAGGTGAGGCAGGGGGCACCAAAACACATACCCCATTAAACAAAAGGACAAGGATCAATCAGCTCATTCACTAACCCAAGTTCCCATTTGTAATAGGGAAAAAAGTCAATAGATACTACTTCATTATCTAGTCTCTCATTTCCCCAAAAGATTATCAGCTCCATTAAATAAGGACTTATATTTAGTTTACATTTATCTCTAGTACCAAGAAAGAAAGAAATACTCAATACACATATAGCTGATAAATAAATAAAATGGATTAAGGAGAGACACTTGTATAAAACCCTGATTTTAGAAAGAAGAAAGAAAGAAAGAAGACAGGCAATATTCAGTCTGGATGGCTGAGATGTTTCCTGCATGGAGCAGAAACACCAATACTTATATTCAAGAACCCCACAAAATCTGATGTGTGAAAAATGAAATAAGAGAATACCTCCACTTAGACACAGAGTAACTGAAGAATATCAAACACAGATGGGAAAATCCTATAAGCATCAATTGTGAAAAAATTATTGATAACTGATATCTCCACAGCAACATTAGAAACAATTTGTACTTATGATACAAATTGACTGTACCTCCATGATGCCCACCAGCCAATCAGGGGTGCATATGCAAATTAACCCAAAAAAGATGGAGGGTTGATTTGCAAATGTAGGCACTGAGCGAAGACTGAAGACTGAAGACTGAAGACTGAAGATGACTGAAGACTGAAGACTGAAGACTGAAGACTGAAGAGGCTTGGCTTCTCCACTTTGGCCAGAGTGAAGGCCTGGGTCCCGGGTGCAAGAAGAAAACCGGTGCCGGCAGCCAGGGGAAGGAAGGCCTATTGCACGAATCTTTGTGCAACGGGCCTCTAGTGTTAAAGTCACTCTCAAGTTAGGATTCTAAATTCAACAGGAGAGCCAAAATTGCATTTTTCTCTGCCAAGAGTCATATAGAATATCTTTAAGGTACAGTAACATTTGTATCATAAGTAGCTATAAGGAGTCAAGAAAATGGTATGTTGATCAATCTACCAGAATAGTATAAAAATAATGATTTCGGGTCCTAATGTCAATTTGAACCTCCAAAATGATTTTGTTTTTTATCAGAGGTGTATTAGTTTCTTATTGCTGCTGTTAGAAACTACTACTGACTTAAAGGGTTAAAATAATACCAATGGCCTGAGCCCGCTTGGCTCAGTCAATAGAGCATTGGTCTGCGCACTGAGGGGTCCTGGGTTTGATTCAGGTCAAGGACAGATGCCTGGATTACAGGCTTGATCCCCAGTAAAGGGGAGTGCAGGAGTCAGGTGATCAATGATTCTCTTTCATCACTGATGTTTCTATCTCTCTCTCTCTCTCTCTCTCCCTTCCTCTCTGAAATAAATAAAAATATATTTAAAAAATAATACAAATGTATTATAGTACATTTTTATTTTGTCTCAAGACAATATTAGAGTGTGGGTAGGACTGTGTAGCTACTTGAAACTCTAGGGAAGCTCTAGGGAATAATTATTTTCCTTACTTTTTTAGTTAGAAGTCACCCTCCAGAGGTCTAGAAGTCACCTATCATCCTTGGCTTAGAGCCACAATCCTCCATCTTCAAAATCAGCAAGATGGGGGGCCATCCCTTTCATTCTCCCTCTTTTGTCTGCTTTTTCAAATTATAAGAACTCTTGTGATTATATTGAACCCATCTGAATAATCTAGAATAACCTTCCCATTAAAAGTCAGTTGATTAGCAACTTTACTTCTATCTGTAACCTGAATTCCTTTTTGCCAGGTGATATATCAAATTCCTAGATTCCTAGGATGAGGATGTTAACATCCAATAGGGGGCGTTATTCTGCTATTACAGTAGACTAATTCTCTTTACCAGTTTTTAACATATAGTAAAACATGTCCATTCATGTACAATTTTTGTAAGTGTAAATTGCTTATAAACTTAAATTCTAAAAAATATATATTTTATTGATTTTTTACAGAGAGAAAGGGAGAGGGATAGAGAGTTAGAAACATTGATGAGAGAGAAACATCGATCAGCTGCCTCCTGCACATCCCCTACTGGGGATGTGCCCGCAACCAAGGTCCATGCCCTTGACCGGAATCGAACCTGGGACCCTTCAGTCTGCAGGCTGACGCTCTAGCCACTGAGCCAAAACGGTTAGGGCAAATTTTAAAATCACAAAAACATTACTGACAAAATAACCAAGAAATAGAAAAGCAGACAGATTGTTTTGAAGTTTCTTATAAAGGTAAAAATGCATTTACTCTATGGCCCAGCAATTCCATTCCTAGGGACTTCCCCAAGAGAAATGAAAATATATGTTCACAGAAAGATTTGTACATTAATGTTCATAGCAGCCTTATTTATAATAGCCAAAAGCCAGAAATAACCCAAATTTTTATAAACAGAAATATAGACAAACAAATTGTGATATATTCAGGAAAAAGAACAAATTACTCATGTACTCAACAACATGGGTGAATCACAAAATCATGTGGAGTGAAAGAAACTACATAAATAGGAACAAAGGAATTCATACTATATGATTCATTTACATGAAGTCCTAGAAAAGGCATAATAGTACATGATAGAAGTTAGAATGTGTTGGCCCTAGGGGAATGTGGAAAAGTGACTTGAAATGGCAAGAGGGAACTTTTTGGAGTATTTAGGAGGTGGTCATCCATGTATATACAATCTCCCAAATTCATTGAACTGTGTATTTCAAATAATTGATAAGCTCCTTGGCAACTATAGCATCTATTCAAACTCCATCTGTCTTGTACTGGTGGTTTTAGTTTATTTGCTCTTAAATTTACTCTCAGACATTGTCACTGTGGTTAAAATTACTTTTAGTGCATTAATTAAAAAAAAACCCTCCATTTATTTATTTTTCCATTGACTTATTTTTGTAATTAAATTGATTGGGGTGACATTGGTCAACATGATCATATAGGTTTCAGGTATGAGTTTCTATGTTACAGGATTGGAAAATTGCACCGTGTACCCACCACCCAAAGTCAAATCTTCTCCTATCACCATATATTAGGACTCCTTTGCTCCTCACCACATTTCCTCTGGAAACCATCACACGGCTGTTTGTGTTCACCAATTTCAGTTTTATACCCTACATATGAATTAAATCATATGGTTCTTAGCTCTTTCTAACTTATTTCACTTAGCATGATGTTCTCAAGATCCATCCATGTTGTTGCAAATGGCAGTATTTCATCCTTTCCTATGGCTGAGGAGTATCCCATGTGTATATGTCCATCTTCTTTATCCAGTCCACTATTGCACAACACTTTGGTTGTTTCCATGTCTTGGCCATTGTGTATAATGCTGCAATGACCATAATGGTGCATATATCTTTGTGAATACATGACTTTGAGATTTTTGGGTATATACCCAGGAGAGGGATTGCTGGGTCATATGGTAGCTCTATTCTTAATTTTTTGAGGAATCATGAGACTGCTTTCCATAGCGGTTGTACCAGTCTACATTCCCACCAACAGTGAACAAGCATTTCTGTTTTTCTACAACCTCTTCAGCACTGGCTATTGCTTGTCTTATTGATAATGGCCACTCCAATTGGTGTGAAGTGGTATCTCATTGTGGTTTTAATTTGCATTTCCCTAATTGCTAGTGAGGTTGAACATTTTTTCATATATCTATTGACTGTTCATAGGTCTTCTTTGGGAGAGGTGTATTTTCAGGTCCTCTGCCCACTTTTTGATTGGGTTGTTTTGTTTTGTTTTATGAGTTCTTTATATATTTTGGAAACTGAACCTTTTTTTTGGAGCTATGGTTTGCAAATATCATCTCTTATCTGGTTGGATGCCTCTGTTTGGTTGACATTTATTTTGCTGTGCAGAAGCTTCTTAGGTTGTATAGTCCCATTCATTTATTTCTGCCTTTGAGGTTAAGTTCATAAAATGTTCTCTATGACTCAGGTCCATAAATTTGGTACCTATATCTCCTTCTATGTAACTTATGGTTTCTGGTTGTATATTTAGGTATTTGATCCATTTTGAATTAATTTTTGTACCTGGGGACAAACTGTAATCCAGTTTCATTCATTTGCATCTGGCTTTCCAGTTTTCCCAGGACCATTTATTGAAGATGCTATTTTTACTCCATCCATTTACTTTGAATCTAAACAAAATAGTCAAACACATATATTGTCCAAATTTAAATATTTTCCCATAAGCATAAACTATTTTCAGGGTATAAATGCCCTTGCCTCTTACTGGGCTGATGCTTTATGTATCTTTTTCCTAATTTATAAACCACTGTGATTGGATTCATTGGCACAGAGAGGAATGCATTATTGCAGGCTCATTGCCTTTAAAAGAATGTATAGCCCTTTTCCATTAATTATAATAAAATAGATCAAATAGTAATAGCCCAACTCATGATAATTTCTGTACTTGTAATTAACATCATCAAACAAATATATTCTAGAGCAATGAAAATTTCCAATTAGAATTTCTTAAACTTTACATTCAATTTTCCCTTATAAAAATTTAAATTTAATTAATTTTTATTTACTGAAAGTATATCTGTAAGAAGCTCACACTTATTAGATCTGAAGTACAAAATTCAATTATATAAGGTAGTCCAGGTTAAACTCATTTGTCAGACTTCAAATTATAAGTAATTTTTAGATAGTTTATTGTCATACACTTAAACTTAATGTGCCAAAATCCTTTATATTAGTAACTTTTAATGAACTAAATACTTTAAACTTCTCATTTTCTTATCCTTAACAATAGATGTTTCACTATATCACTTATTTAGAGCAAAATTAAAGGGTGACATGCCAGTTTTAACAATCTCTCCACCCATTGTAAAAATAGTATCTTTCCAAATAAAGACTTTTCAAAATGAATAGTAATTGTTCAAACTTTAACTTACTTTCCCACTTATTTCATTTTTCTGAACATTTGATATCTTTGTTGCCATAAAATTAACTTTTAACTTAGAAATTAATTTAGAAAACCCTATGGGTCTTAATTTAATAATGAATTATTCAGGAAATATACACTCCTTTTTTTTCAGGTAAAATTCATCCCCATAAACATACACACAATTATACGAGTTAAACAGTAACCATATGCATTTATTGATAAAATGATGTTTTCTTGCTTCAGGTCCATGACAAAACTAAAAAAAAAAAGAGTTGTCTTAAAATAACATATTTTTGTTTGTGTCTGTACTATCCTTCCACACAAAACATGCTTAGTATACAATAAAAGTTCAAGATGTTTTTTGAATGGAGCTGAAATCACATTATTGCCCACAAAAATATATATTTTTGGTGATATTGAATTTAAAAACATTAAAAAGTCCTTTTTAGATACAGGGATTACTTATTTGCCAGAGGAAGAATAATAAGTCCCTCAGAGAAATATAAACTTAGAAGTCTGTTTTCTCTACTGTCAAGTCTGATATTTTCTGCAGTCTTTTCTAGATCTGTACAAATCTTGGCCAGTAGAATTAGACTCAAATAATATGAAGAAGGATTCATCCTTTGTCTGGGGAAAACCAGTTTAATTTGTACACAAAAGAGAAGCTTTTCTAGTAGATTCAACTGTTGGCACAATTTCCCCTAGGAATCAAAATTTTTAAAAAAATTACTTCATGGATACTGTATATTCTACTTTGTTAATTAAATTTACTATAAGTCATACTTGATTGTGAATGATATTTACTTAATTTTTTGTATTCCTAAATAAATCCAATCTGACTTAATTCTTATTTGTGTTCCTTATGATTCCTTTAGTTAGCCTGTCATAACTGGGACTCAAAATAGTTGTAATTATACCCATTGTTTATGGGCCACACACCTTGGCTTAACGTTTGCATACATAAAAAAGACTCTCTTGTACTGATGGGCATTTGGGCTGTTTCCAGATCTTAGCTATTGTAATTAGCACTGCTATGAACATAGGGGTGCATCTCTTCTCTCTGATTGGTGTTTTGGGTTTCTTAGGATATATTCCTAGAAGTGAGATCACTGAGTCAAATGGCAGATCCAGATTTAATTTTTTGAGGAAACTCCATACTGTTTTTTTTCTTTATTGATTAAGGTATTACACATGTATCCTTATCCCCCATTGTCTCCTCCACTCATGCCTTCTCCCCCCTGTTCTCTGTGTCCATTGGTTAGGCTTATGTGCATGCATGCAAGTCCTTTGGTTGATCTCTCCCCCTTACCTCCGCCCTCTCCTACCTTCCCTCTAAGGTTTGATGGTCTGATCTATGCTTCTCTGTCTCTGGATTTGTTTTTGTTCATCAGTTTATGTTGTTCATTATATTCCACAAATGAGTGAGATCATGTGATATTTATCTTTCTATGGCATAATCCATACTGTTTTTCATAGAGTCCGCCTTAGTCCATATTCCCACCAACAATATACTAGGGTCCCTTTTTCTCCACATACTCAACAGCACTTGTCATTTGTTAATTTGTAGCTTATAGTTATTCTGACAGGTGTGAAATGATACCTCATTGTCATTTTAACTTGCAACTCACTAATGCTTAGTGACTTGGAGCATTTTTTCAAACGTCTCTTGGCCATTTGTATGTTCTCTTTGGTGAAATGTCTACTTAGGTCCTTTGCCTATTTTTTGATTGGATTATTTGCCTTCCTTTTGTGAAGTTGTATGAGTTCTTTACATATTTTGGAAATTAACCCCTTATCAGATTTATCACTGACAAATATGTTCTCCCATACTGTGGGATCCCTTTTCATTTTGCTGATGGGTTCTTTTGCTGTGCCGATGAGTAGATAATAAAGTTGTAGTACATTTACATCATGGAATACTATGCAGCTATAAAACAAGAAGGATCTCTTACCCTTTGAAATAGCATAGAGAGATTTGGAGAGTATTATGAGAAGCAAAATAAGCCAGTTAGAGAAAGACAAGTATCATGTGATTTCACTTATATGTGGAATCTAATGAAGAAAATAAACAGGACTAAAATAGATCCAGAGACATTTAAGCATGCAACAAACTGACACATTTCAGAGAAAGGGGATGAAGTGGGAAGAGATTAACCAAAGAACTTATATACATAAATGCATGACCCATGGACAGACAGTAGTGCGGTGAAGGCCTGTGGAGGGCCGGGAGCTGGGTGGAGAGGGTCAATGGGGGAAAAAAAGAGGACATCTGTAATACTTTCAACAATAAAGATAAATTGTTTTTAAAAATATTTTTATTTATTTCAGAGAGAAAGATAGAAATATCAATGATGAAAGAGAATAATTGATCAACGGCATCCTGCACACCCTGCACTGAGGACTGAGCCTGCAACCTGGCCATGTGCCCTGACTAGGAATCAAACCATGACCTCCTGGTTCATAGGTTGACACTCAACCACTGAGTCACACTGGGCTGGCTAAAGACACTTAAAAAAATAAAAAGACTCTTCTACTTGAATTCAGGCCTTTATCAGGTACAGCTCACTCAGGTCCCTTGACTTAATTAAGAGGAAAGCACCAAGATTACCCTGAGATCCTCTAATCAAGCCTCTTTGATTCCCAATTAATCTACTAGTGCTGTAGATTTTTCCATTGTTAATGAGAAGTTTCTTGGGACACTTGTAGTGAAGCAATGTATAGGCCCAGAAGTTCCCTCACCATTAAAATATCACACTGCACTGATCACATTCTTCCTGGCGCTCAGTGTCCTGAAGTTGCACACATTGCGCTTCTCTAACCCCATGCACATTAAACTGAATCTATGAGCAGTCAGTTAAAAAATGGCCAGAGGATGATGAATGAAAGCAAACATAGTTGCCAAGAAGTAAAGAGAATAATCTCACCAGCCCAAGGAAAGTGAGTGTGTGTGTGTGTGTGTATGTGTGTGTGTGTGTGTGTGTGTATGTGTGATTTCAGGCCAATTCAAATTGTTTATCAGAGAGAATAATAAGTAAGATTGTTTAAACCATAGTAACCTCAAATGTTCATTAATCAAGTTTTTTTTTTTTTGCTTTAAAAATGTTTTTGATTTTTTATTGATTTCAAAGAGAGGAAGGGAGAGGAAGAGAGAGATAGAAACATCAGTGATGAGAGAGAATCATTGATCAGTTGCCTCTTGCACACCCCCTACTGGGGATCAAGCCCACAATCCAGGCATGTGCCCTGACTGGGAATCAAATCATGACCTCCTGGTTCATGGGTTGATGCTCAACCACTGTATGACACCAGCCAGGCATTAATCATGTTTTTCCCCCCAGCAAACGCTTATTATCCACTTTGAGTATCACTTCAATAGGCACTGTGAGGGGTTCAAAATATATTAACAGAGTTGTAAAATGAGTTCAACACTGACTAGCCAATTCGGTCTCTAAAAGAGTGTCATATATGCCTCTTGGTTGAATGTAACTTTTGAGATGAATATGGAAGCTCAGGATCAGGTAGTCTGTCCTTGAGTCACTCACCTTCCAGTTGGGAGAGTCATTAATCAGTAAAAATCCTCACATTATTTCATGGGATAAGGACAAGATTGGGAGGTCTTACCTGCCTGTGGCTTTGATAGTAGTTGTAGTTCTCTGAATATGCTACTATTATCTTTCTCTTGTCTGACTCTTCAAGTAGAATACCCAAGTATAGAATAATACAGCATACAATCAATATTCCTTTTAAGTTTGGCATGAAATTTTTTGTTGTGACTGATGGTTTCTTGCCTTAGCTTTAAATGCTGAGTTTGTTCATCTGTCTTCCTAAGATGTTAGTCTTCTTTGCTGCAGAGTCCTTCCCGCAAACTTTGACTGCTTCATGAGTACTCACATTATTTAATCTCAGGGTGACTTCCATATTCTTGCTTTAACCATGACATTTGGCCCCAATTTTTTTTTTTTCATGTAGAACAAATTCTTGGTTTCTTTAATTTCCCCTACATAGCCTATTTGGGGCTCTGTATAATTGGACTAGTCTCAACTGAGGTCATATAGCCTGGATGACATCAGAGAAAAAGAGAAGATCCAGGGAGGTTAACTTAGCTAAATCCCTAGAGGGACCATTCTCTAGCCAAAAGCTTTCATGTCAATTATAACCCAAACTATAAAGACCACAGGGTCAAAACAAATATCCAGAAGGTATAATGAGATGAAAGAAAGAAAGAAAGAAAGAAAGAAAGAAAGAAAGAAAGAAAGAAAGAAAGAAAGAAAGAAAGAAAGAAAGAAAAGAAAGAAAGAAAGAAAAGTGGAAAAAAGAGAGGATTCTTTGACTTTTTTTTTTGTCATGGAGATTTGGGTGACTATTGCCAGCTTTGTGAATCTAAATAGATATCAATTCTAGGTATCCTTCCTCTTTTTTATGCTCTAGAAATGCCTATACCCAATCTTTAATACTTCAAACAATATCCAAATTTGAGAGAGATCATTGAAGAAATCCCCCATTTCTTAACACACATGTGATATAAAAATTAAGTGCCTTGTTAGCATCACAATCCAACTGTAGCACTGGAGAGAATGTTAGATGATGTCCTGTGTTGAAACCACTAGTGATTTAATCACACTGTTGTCTTCTCATCATTTGTGATGATAAGTTATTGTGGAGCCCTGCTGCCCTCTGTAAGCCCAATGTTTGAAGCAACAATATAAAATTTTTACCACATTCAATTACTCCAGGGTTTAGTATCTCTTTCCGCTTTTATAGGTCTCTCTTTTCACACAGTTATTGCAACAAGTCATTTAGGACCATGAGTTTATTTTTACATTAACTCCTCACCTACAGTATATTCTCTAATTACGCAGTTTCTCTTATAGATAGACAACTTGTCCCTAATAACTTGCAAGTAATTTTTGTTGAAGACTATTTTTAGGATGTAAACATAAGTTCAACAATGGGAAAATAATGTGGTGTAGAAAGGCAGATCTTCCCACTTGTAGCTCTATTCTGGATACTACTGTGATTAGAAAAATATAATTGAGGGAATTATCTTTATTTTGTGTATCCATCAGCCAGAGTATGGGTTTTTCTATCTAAAAATTTTCAAAAGCTCAGAAATTGTTTATTGGGTGCTCCACACTGTCTTAGGTATATAATTAAAGTATGTAGAAAGGTATAAGACATGATTCTATCCTTCAAGCAATTTATAAGAATGTTTTATAAAAAATAAGGAATAGAGAGAGGTAAGGATACTGTATGAAATAGGTTGTGTAGTGTAAACAAGTGCTACATGCTTTAGGAGAAAGAAGACTAAAATGTATTGGCAAAATAATGCCAGATGACCTGGAGGAGATCTGAATCATAATTGATCCAATAAAAGTCTGTATAGCAAAGGAAATCAGCATTCTAGATACAGAATTATCAAAAGGGTTGACAGGGTATTTTCTTTCTTTTAAAGCTCTATACTAGTATTAATTCAAATTTTATAAATAATCTGAAATCAATGACGTCCATCTGTCATTTGAGGATGAATGAGATGTGTACTGACCTCCTTTTTCTTTCTCACATAGAACTACATATATGCAGAAGTCCAGATAACCCAGTCATAACTGGACCTAAAAGAGACAAATGGGATGCTATAGATCATGAAGTAATTAAAGTTGAAATGATTGAACAGGGTCCAGAATAGTCTGTAAAAGTGATTTTCAACATTTTTCATCTAATGGCACACATAAACTAATTGCTAAAATTCCGTGGCACACCAAAAAATGTAATTTTTGCCGGTTTGAAGCAAAAAAAGTATAATTTTGATTCATTCACACCGATGTGAATGAATCACTACTGTTGTGTTGGCTGTTATATTTTATTGGCAATCTTAACAGGAAAGAGTTCATTACCCCTGACTAAATAGTCAGGTATTGCATGTTTTTTTGTTGTGGTGGTGGTGGGTTTTTTATTTTGTGTTTTTTTATTCTTGCAGCACACCACTGTGCCTCTTGTGGCACACCGGTTAAAAATTACTCATCTATTGAAACACCCTTACCCCAATTCACTCTTGGATGGTGCAATAACAAAAACCTTCTGGATAAGTCACTTCTTAGTTTCTTACTTCATGTTTTGCATCTATTCAATGTGTTTTAAAAACAACAAATAAAGCCTTTAAACAATTATGGAAAAATTGGGGATAGTCTTAAATGTTCAGATTAATTTAACTCAATTATGAGGAAGTTATCATTCTGACAGAAACTTTGTACTCTTTGACCATCATCTCCCTATTTCTCCCTGCCTCAGGCCCTGGCAACCACCATTCTACACTCTGCTTCTATGAGTTTCACTATTTTGGAGTCTAATAAAGAAAATAAACTAACAAAGTGAAGACAGACATATGCATATAGAAAACAGTCAGACAACTGTCAGAGAGGAGGGGGTTGGAGGCTTGGTGAGAAGGGTGAAATGATTAAGCAAAGAATAAATAGACTCATAGACACAGACAGCAATGTGGTGATTGCCAGAGTGAAGGAGGTGTGGGTAGTAAAAGAGGGTAAAGGGATATAAATGGTGATAAAGTAGACTTGACCTGGGGGTGGTAAACACACAATATAATATACTAATGATGTCTTGTGGAGCTGTATACCTGAAACTTGTTTAATTTTATTAAACAATATCACCCAATAAATTCAATTTTAAAAAGTTTCACTATTTTAAATTCTACATAGAAGTGAGATTGTGCAGTACTTGTCTTTCTGTGCTTGGCTTATTTCACTTAGCATAATGCCCTCCAGTTATATCCATGTCATAATGGCAGAATTTATTTTCCTTTTGTATGGCTAAATAATACAGTTTTATATTAACACACACACACACACACACACACACACACACACACACACACACACAGTACTATTCTAAGTATATATAAATTTTCTTTATTCCTTCATCTGTTACTGGACCTTTACTGGACCTTCAGGTTGTTTTCATATCTTGGCTGTTATGAATAATGCTGCAATGCATGTGTAAGGTGCAGACATTTCTTTGAGATACTGATTTTGTTTCTTCTGAATATATACCCACAAGTGAAATTGTTGTATCATATGATAGTTTTATTTTTAATTTTGAGAAATCTCCATACTGTTTTCCATAATGTTGGAACCAATGTATACTAGTATTCCCACCAACAGTGCACAAGGGTTCTGTTTTCTCCACATCCTTGTCAACACTGGTTATATTTTCTCTTCTTGATAATAGATATTCTAACAGATGTGAAGTGATATCTCACTGTTGTTTTGATCTGCACTTTCCCGATGATTGAGCACCTTTTCATGCACCTGATGGCCATTTGTATGTCTCCTTTGAAAAAAGTATCTGTTAACGTCCTTTGTCCTTTTTAAAATTTTATTATTATTATTATTATTATTATTATTTATTAAGTTGTATGCATTCCTTACATATTTGGACATTAACCCCTTATGGATATATGGTTTGAAAATGTTTTCTCATTCCCATAGGTTGCCTTTTGACTCTGTTGATTGTTTCCATGGCTATGCATAGCTTTTTAGTTTGATGCAATCTTACTTGACTGTTTTTGCTTTTTTATTTGTGCTTTTGATGTCATATTCAATAGTCATTGCCAATACCAATATCAAGAAGCTTATCCCCTGTGCTTTCTTTTAGTGATTGTATGGTCTTACACTTAAGTGTTTAAAATATTTTGATTTAACTTTTGTATATGATATGAAGTAGGAGTCCAATTTCATTTTTTTGCATATAAATATCCAGTTTTCTTAACATCATTTACTGAAGAGATACCCATTTTGTGTTCTTGGCATCCTTGTCCAAGATCAATTGACCCTAAATTAATGAATTTATTTTCTTAAAAAGTTCTTCCAAAACTCTTTTTAAATTACTATTAAAGTATTTGAAATTGGTGAAGCAAGTCAACAATTTCTGAAAGTATTTCAGGACTAATGCTGAAAATAAAGGTTAAAAAACTCTCAGAGAATTACAACTAAACAAGGCCCATTAATTGTAGGAATACCACAATTTAACTAAATTACTTTTCTAAAAAATATGCAGAACACTATTTAAAAAAATTTGTAAACTATCTTGGTTGTGAAACCTGTAAAGCTTAAGTGCTGCTTTTGAAGTGCTCTTTTGGAAGGATCCTAGTAATTTTTATACAGGTCCTAACTGATGGCAGAAGCACTGAATACCTCAAAAGAGTCCCCTTGTTATGATATACTAGAGGCCCAGTGCATGAAATTTGTGCACGGGGTGGGGTGTCCCTCAGCCTGGCCTTCACCCTCTCCAATCTGGGACACCTCAGGGATGTCTGACTGCTGGTTTAACCAGCAGTCAACATCCTCTCACAATCTGGGAATGCTGTCTCCTAACCGCTCACTTGCCTGTCTGCCTGATTGCCCCTAACTGCTTCTGCCTGCCAGCCTGATTACTCCCTAACTGCTCCCCTGCCAGCCTAATTGACACCTAACTGCTCCCCTGATGGACTGATTGCCCCCAACTGTCCTCCTCTTCTGGCCTGATCTCCCCTCCAACTGCCCTCCCCTGCCAGCCTGGTGGCCCCCAACTGCCCTCCCCTGTCAGCCTGGTCTCCCCTAACTGCTCTCCCCTGCTGGTCTGGTCGCACCCAACTGCCCTTCCATGCAGGCCTGGTTACCCCCAACTGTCCTTCCCTGCAGTCCTGGTTGCCCTCAACTGCCATTCCCTACAGGCCTGTTTACATGCAACTGCCCTCCCCTACCGGCCTGATCGCCCAGAACTGCCCTCCTCTGCTGGCCATCTTGTGGTGGCCATCTTGTGATGATATGAGGGCAGCTATCTTGTGGCAGGCATCTTGTGATGACATCACACCAGGGCATGATGCCACCTAGGCTTTTATTATATAGTATTCCTCCCCATTTTTAATTCCTGAAGGATTTATGTGTTTTGTGTATCATTGGTACTTCTGTGTGTCAAAAATAACCCTACAGATGACTAGAATTGAAAATACAAAGTTTGTTTTTACTTTGTGATTTTATATATGTTCCTTTCAAATCAATATATTCAAATTTCTTTGTTTATTCTTTCCTCTATTATCAATTATCAAGCATAATTTCAAGGTATATCAGAAAAACACTGAAGAATATTTTTCATACTTTATACTCCTCAGGTGATTTAAAAGAAATACATAATTCCTGAGTAAATCTTTCAAAAATTAACCAATTATATTTAATATATAAATTTAACAACCAAATTAAATCAATGAATCTGTACTTAGAGTATATTATTTTATCTGAAATTTTCTTTTAAAAATTACGTGCTTGCTCATTTGGATAATGTTTATTTGCAGGAGCAGAAATCCTTTGCAGGAAAAGGTGACTCATATATTTAATGGCAAATCATTATAAATTTATAAAAAATACCCAAGTTTTCCTGAGAAAAAGGCCTTAGGAATCCAATCTAAATTTTTAATTTTAGAAGAAAACTTTGAATGAAAATAATAACAGCTTTATTTTAAGAAGTCTAATTGATGTGCTACTTTGAGTACCTGGGGATTCTGTAGAATTATAATATTCTCATTCATTTATCCCTCATTAAGTTAAATTATTATTGAATGCTTACTGTGAACAAAATGCCATATCTATGTACATATTTTATAACCCTTCGAGTAACACAGCAGTAAGGTAGTAAATGTACTTGTTTTTAATATGGTACTCTATTTATTTTTTACCCTATGAAACATGAAAAATATTTACCCTGCAGAGTATTACAAGTAAATACCTCCTTAATTTTAGAAGTGTAAATTCAGGTAGACTGTGCCCAAAATGAAGAAAGGTATAGCTTCACTTCATTATATACTATATAAAATATGCATATGCATACCTTGATAGAGAGATGAGTATTGGAGGGATGGTATTCAACACAGTTTCTTGTGTGTTTTAAATTGTAACATAAGGGAAATAAATATTGCGCACAATTCTTTCAGAATAAAGACAAGGGGACTTCATTCCATAAAACAGCACTTTTCTTGAAGCTAAATTTAAAATACCTAAGGTAGTCAAAAAGGGAGAGATGTGTAGGGAATACAAATGAGGCAAGACCTGGTTTTATAAAGTTATTTAAAAGAGAATGTGCAACACTGTGGCCACAGATTCAAGCTAAGAAGCATCTATGCGCGTTTCTGATTTTCTTATTTTTCAAGAAAAAGGGTTACATGCCACAGAGCTGACAATAGAAGTGTTTGGAAATTGAGTGCTTTTATCTCAAAAATAACATCTGAGAGAAATAAAAAGGCTGCATTTTTTTTCTGCACAAAAGCAAATTCAAAAGAATATTACTTTTTATCCTCTTGGTGATATTGCTATAGTTTTTAATTAAATACTCCCCCACCACCCATTCCCCACCCTTTAAATTTGTGACTAAAGAGTGCTTTAGGAAAGAATGAAAGTCTTAGAGTTCACTGGACAGATCATGATTTTAAAGCTCCTCTGATTCATAAGGTGTTAAAAAATAAAATTTTGGAAATGGTGTTGGATCTAATCCACCTAAGTCCATAATGTTCATTGTAAGAAAAACATGGTACCTCCACTCAGCTGTGATCAGCATCAGTGTCACTATACTCTAGGGAATAAGATGACATTAAGTACCATCTCTCATGTCTGATACAGCTTGAGAACTGTAGGATAGTTCTACTAGGGATCTTAGAAACAAACATCACTTGGCTAAAACCCAGTAGCTCAATGAAATGGGATATATAGTCTCCCTCAAGCAGAGAGAGCACCCACCAGGCATCTGCAGTGTCTTAGCCTTTTGTCCACATCTGAGGCCTGAAAATATTTAGACATGAAAGGGTCAATTTACTTTCAAGTGTGTTTTCTCTCCATGTAGACATTGGTTTGTAAATTGGAGTGTTTAAAGATTTGGGTGAAGATAGGACTCTCTTACCATTTTCCTTTCCTTCAACTCTGCTCATGATTCTGCCATGGAAATGCTTTTTATCCTGACTCCTCAGTGATTACAACTTTTAGGGATGAACATAGCAAGACAGGTTAGGTTGAAGTTTAGTTAAAAGTTGTGTGTGTGTGTGTGTGTGTGTGTGTGTGTGTGTGTGTGTGTGTATTGCTGATGGAGATGCTCTTTTTAGCACACTTATTTAATAAATCAGACTAATATATTCCATGTTTATTGGAATCAATGTTTCAGTGCATGACATTTGCATCCCCACCTTTCTCTAGGAATTTCTTGTCATTCTAGTGTGATTTCGATAATTATTACACTTGTGATAATGATAGCTAACAATTATCTATGACGTATTGAAGGCTAGTTAGGTAGTGTTTTAAGTATTTTATGCATTATCTCATTTCAGACTCATAACAGCTCATTATCAGAATACTATGATTTGTATCCCAATTTCATAGAAAAGTTCAATGATGTGTTCCAGGTTGCAAAGCTAGTAGGTAAGGGAGGTCAATATTTGAACCCCGCCATGGTTTTAACTACTATAAAATTCTGCCTCTTGATTCCCTCATATTTATATCTTCAGTATTATTCTATGATTAGCACTTGTGTCTTTTTTCTTCCTTCTTTCTTTTATTACTTACTTCCATAAATATGTATATATTTATGTATAGATGTCTGTTAAAATATTAATAACCAGCAAAGAATTCTCCTTAGGAGAAGGGAAATTATGTGTACATGGAGTTAGCTTATAGGCCTGTATAATACTTGGAAATAAGAATAACTGTTTTTCATAAGACAAGAAAAGGAGACTTTAATTATCCTGAATTGTTTTGTAATCAAGGAAGAAGAAAATATGGGAGAAAAAAAGAGTGTTGAGGAAGGTGAACCAATGAAATTGTAGACTACTCAAGAGCTTCAATGTGAATGCCACCTCAGGCCTTTTTCAAGATGTTTAATAGTTCTACAAACGTCTCAACACCAGCTGATTTCTAGTGGAAACTGATGAAAGATCTGACCTATGTATCCAGGTTTGGTCTACAAGGCAGCAATCAAGAGGACTTGGAGCAATGAGCCTCATAAAGGTACAGACAGTAAGTCTTTAAAGGCATGAAAGTTCAAAGGGCTTTTGTTTTGCAAATATCACTAGAGCAGGGTTTGGGGGAATTTAATTACATCTTCAAGGATAAGGGATCTGTTTTTGTTCATCAGTTTATGTTGAACAAAAAAGATCCAGAGACAGAGAAACATTTATCAGACTATCAAACCTCAGAAGGAAGGTAGGGGAGGGGAGGGGTAAGGAGAGATCAACAAAAGGACTTGTATGCATGCATATAAGCCTAACCAATGGACACAGACACAAGGGGGGAGAGGGCATGAGTGGGGGGATGAGGGGGTAATGGGGGGATAAGGACACATATGTAATACCTTAATAAAAAAAAAGAAAAAGTTTTAAAAGATAAGGGAACTAGACTAACATTTTCACATCTTGATTTACCTCTTCCTCTCTGCCTACATTTGTTTCTGTCATTTTCCTACAGTCTCCCCCTGCTTTTCTTTCCTTCATTTCTTCCTGCTTCCTCCCCCTCTTCCTTCTCTTCCTTCTACTCTCTTATCTCCATCTCTCCTCTATCTAGTTTGACAAATAATTTCAATTACTTTCAAAATTACATAATATATAACTAAAATTTAAACATTTAAAAGCAAAGTTTAGAAAACTTCAGATTACACAAAAATAAGGCAAAATGTATTATGTATTCAAAGATAATGCAGATTATAGAAAATATATTTTAAAAATTTTATTGAATATTTGGGGTGATATTAGTTAATAAATTCATATAGGTTTATGTGCACAATTCTATAATACATAGAAATATTTTTATACAGTTGTGATATAAATTCTAATGTGAAATTCCTCTTGGCAAAACCAATAATGGAAAATAAGTGATTAAAAGATTCATATTGAACTTAAAGAAATAGTGCATCATTTCTTGTAATATACACATTCATCCTATTTTGTGGCTTGTTTGATTATGGAATGTTGCTAAATTTCCTGCTTGCTCATGTGATATGGTATAGACCTTATGCTTTCCCAGTACTAAGATGTTTTGCTGTGTTGATCAAGTTGACTAGCCTCTTCCATGTTTTGAAGAAAATCTTTATTCCCATATGTGCCCTTCCCTGATTATAGGACCAGGAAGAGGAGATATTCTGATTGGTGGCAAACTCTTTAGGACTTTGAGACAGTTACATTAATTAGCTTCTCTCCTAAGAGTGGGTCACCACTATTTCATTTACTGAGCTTTTAGGATGCAATGAATTGAAAATACATTAATTCCACTTGAAAATCTTTTTTGATCTATTTAATCCATTTCCAGTGTTGGGATTCTTTACTAGAAAAGTCTTCTCTCCATGGCAAACATGATATTGGAAGGGCAAATATCAGCTTTCTTTACAGTGATTATATTTTTGATCTACAGCTAAAAATAAAGATCATATTGCTTTTAATATCTAGAGGTAAAAGTAGTCACTACACAGTGTGAAAATGCAGTAAGAAATGAATCTCATCAATATTTTTTACAAAAGAAACAAAATTTAGAATCTCACATGAGCTTTCTGTAAAATGATTTCACTTGAGTGCTAGGTAATATTGCCTGCACAGCACATTTTGATGGTTTATGGGAATTCTCTACAATTTTAGATTCTTTCAACTTAAATTGCAGTTCAAAGTTTCATTCATACCAAGTAAAAATGATATAGTTAAGTTTTCAACAGGTAATGAATTATTCATTAAAGCAGATAATGGTGTTAGGGACCAACCAAGGAGCTATAACATTAGCATAAAGAATTCCATTTGCCACATTAATTGTTAAAATTTAAAATATATACAACACAAAATATATTATGTCAGAGGTTTTTTTTTTGTTAAATTAAATAAACTAAAGTCTTCTATGGTTACCTTTATAGCAGATTTTAAAGCATGCTACCTGGGGGTTTATAAATCATTTGATCTTACTTATTAATGATATTAGTGCAAGAAATACACTTCTATGTAGGCTTAATGATAGTTGAAGGTAGTAGTTTGGGTTTTCTTTTTATTTAGGTCCTATGCAAATTCCACATATGGATTATTTAGAGAAAACAATAACCTGTCAATCTGTGCATCATTTCATTTACTTTGTCCCTGAAAGATATTGATTTGTAAATAGTGACTTACAAATAGCCTGATTAAATAATCTGAGAAACAACCTCTAATTGTATTTTATTCAATGAAGTTTTCCTAATTCAAGCATACAAAATATCTGATTGATTCCAACATCATATGATATCCAATATGTACTAAATAAAATATTACATAGTGTAAAGGACAGAGATAATTATAATATGATTTATGCCCTTAAGAGAATCACTATTTATTGAGGAGAAGAACTATGAAGAGGAAAGAAAAAATTCAGGGGAAGAATCCAAGCTTACTTTCTTGGCTATTGACAAGTGAAAAAGTGTGGAAGAAAGAACAAGAGTAAGAGCAGACAGCATTCCCAAGATAAAGGCTACAGTCATTTTTATAAGTTAATATTGAAAGCAACATTCCATGGCTAATACAGCATTATATCTATGAAAGGTAAGTCAATTATTCCAGCCCTTACTCATGGGGAGGAGATTACAAAAATGTAATAGAGACTCTTGGAGGTCATTTTAGAGGCTGCCAACCCCAGTTCTGTGTATTGCATTAGCCCTTGCAAGTGAAAGTATAACTATGTCAGCCTTCCCCAAACACCAATGAAAAATAAAAGGAGATGTATTTACAGGGTAAACTAAGATTGTTGGTAGAGTATTAAATTTTACAGTAAAATAGTAATCAAGTTTTCAGATTAATTTAAATAGGCTAATTGAAATAAGTGAATATTCAAGTAAATTTAATTGTACTGGACAAAAAGCTGTTCTTAAAGTAATAACTAAAATTTCTATTGGTAGTTCATCTCATGGTAAAATTCCTGAATATGCAATGAACATAAAGCAGTCATATTTTTGGGCAAAAAAAACTTTTTTTTTAAATTTAAAGTTATCAAGACTGCATTATAAAATTTACAAAAACCTCCATTAATAAAAAAAAAAAAGGGGGGGATAGTAGGGCAATATCATGTAAGGAAAAATATCCTATAAATAAATTACATCTAGAAAATTTTTACTTTACCAAATTAATTTTCATTTGTAATGCTAACAGCAAGATGGCCATTAAAAAACACACATGGTGTCTAAATAAGATGAAGGAAAATCGTTTGAACAAAAATAAAAAGGATCCCAAATCAATTATATAGAAAATATTCCTTTATTAACTTGTGGTCGAGAATATATTTGTATATTTTCAGAAAACAACCCCAAGACCAGGTGGATTCCTGCAACAGAGAGGAATTGACAGGTGTGCTCCAACCATGAAGACAAGAGGAAAAAACAGTCCAGAGATGGAAGACGCTGACAACGCCTTGCCATGCGAGCAGTCAGCAGCTGTGCACTGCTGAAGGTTACCTAGGACCAAACCAGAGAAGTTCAGACCTGCATTGCCACCATGTGCCCACCATCCAGATATCATTGCTGACATGTACACATAAGGAACTGTTAGACATTGAAATGGAGACTCAGAACTATTGGACATTGAAAATGGGACTCAAACTTTTTTGTTTTGTTTTGTTTTGTTTTGTTATTATATGTTTGTTTCTAGTCTGCAAAGGCAAAACTTTTTAAAGGAAAGAAATGGTGGGAAAAAGATACAGTGGCAAAGAAGCATTGAACAGACTGTCAAACTACATTGGGAAGACAGGGAGGTTGGGCAAGGGGGGCTGTAAGAGACCAACCGAAGGACTTGTATGCATGCATATAAGCACAACCAATGGATACAAGACACTGGGGCGGCAGGGAGGACCGGCAGGTGAAGGCATGTACTGGGGGGTAGGGGAGGTCGGGGGGAGGTCAATGGGGGGAAAAAAAGGAAACATATGTACTACTATTTGTATTACTTAAAACAATAAAAAAATAATAAAATAAAATAAAAGGAGATGAATGCAGGTAATATGATAAGCGTAAGAACAAACAAATGTAGCTTGTTAAGTCTTTGTGGAAGTCCAATTCTGACTAGCTATTTTTTTAATTTTTTTACTAGCTATTTCAATTCAACCCAAGAGAAGGTGTTTTTAACCATTGAAAGATTACAGTTCATTTTGTGAACCAAGAGGATGCCAGATTTATTTTGATTTATCAGAGCAAAGATAAAAAAGAAAGTTAGTGGTCATAGTTGTAAATTGTTGGGTTTTCAGTCCATGTTCTTCTGAAGATTTTCCTTCTACTTTGAGATTCTGGAGTTGTTTTTATTATAAAAAACTGCTTTTCCTTATAAGAGAGTTTGATGAACTAGAAAGAACAGCACATTTGGATTTAGAAAACCTGACTTGTAAATTTAGCTCTGATTCTTACCAGGTATGTAAACTTGGACTACTTGCTTGCCTTTACATCCAGTTTCTCACATGTAAAATTGATTAAGTAATACAAAATGATTACATACTATGGCAGTAGTGCATGCCAAAAGCTATGTGATCTCAGAAGGAAGAGGTGAGGACATTTATCACTAGCAAGGGATGTAAGATGAGTGTGAGGCTTGAAAATAGTTTAAAAAAATGGATGAGTCCAGGTTCTTTAGAAATGAAACACAGAGCCAACTAGGTATGGGAGAGTATGGATTATGCCCCTGTTATGGCTGGCTAATATGGGTTTATTATGGAGCCAAAGAGGATCATTCTATCATGGCTTTTGGCAACTTTTTCGATTGACTGGAAGCAAAAATATTGATTGTAAATGGTGAGGTTTGCCTAGAATTGGGATAGGCAAGAAAGGTGCAACTAGAGATCAAGGAAACTTGATAATCTAAGGTAGGGATTTTCAACTAGTGAACCATAAGAATTTTTAAAACATTCAATACCTAATAATTTAGACTAGGGCACTGATCTCTTTTTCCTTAGATCTTAAAACAGACAAAACAAACAAATAAACAAAAATGACAACAGCCAACACAACAAAGCCATCTGATGTGAATGAACCAAAATCATAATGGGAATAAAAAGATGGTGGCAGAATGGGTGAATATTACACTGAACTCCACCCAGGACCAAATAGGAAATATAACTAAATTAAAGAATAATCACCCTAAATAACCAACTAAAGACTAGCTGAAGAAGAGTCTTATATCCAAGGATTTACAGAAGAAGCCACATTAAGACTGCTTCAAACAAGTTTATAAGATCTAGGCACAGACAGCGTTTGACATTGGCCTGCACCAACGGCCCTTCCAAGAGTCTCAGAACGAACATACCAAGTGGCCTGCTTCTGACAACTTTGAAGCAGGATCCAAGCAATTTTACAAACAGCATATCCAATGGTAAATTGCAGAAGCACCTGTACAGCAGCTCTCATACCATAGTTGGGGTTGGCCCTCAAGTCAGCAAGGCTGAGGGTTGATCCCACCCAGGAATGAGCCAACAGCAATCAAGACTCAATTTTAACAGGAGGGCCCACATAACTCACACAGGGACATTCCTAAAGCACACATATCAGGGGATCAACTAAATAAGGCTACAGGACACCTCCTAATAAGGTCACCCACAAGGAGTTGAAGTCATAGTAGATGTATCTAATATATAACAACAAATAAAAGAGGCAAACCAAATGGGGAGACAAACAAACTAGGACACAAATAAAAGATTTTCAAAAAAGGCTTGCCTTAGGAACACGGAATTTTAAATGGTGGGACTCCAGTTTTAAGCTAGTAGCCCATTTTTAGTAGGAGAAAGTTTAATTTCTATTGTACACTGGGCCATGATCAAGATCAGCTCAACAAAAATTCTAAAATTGAAGCCTTACCTATTTTCCATGTCTCCTTTTTTGTCACAATCATTTCACAAACAAGCATTTAATTTTTTAAAATATATTTTATTTATTTTTTTACAGAGAGGAAGGGAGAAGGATAGAGAGTTAGAAACATCGATGAGAGAGAAACATCAATCAGCTGCCTCCTGCACACCCCTTATTGGGGGTGTGCCCGCAACCAAGGTATATGCCCATGACTGGAATCGAACCTGGGACCCTTGAGTCAGCAGGCCGATGCTCTATCCACTGAGCCAGGCTGGTTAGGGCAACAAGGATTTAATTTAAACTAGGTCAGTAGTGTTTAATCTAAAGTACTGGTACCCTTAGAAAATAAGAATCTGTATTAAGAAAAGCCTAAGTGGCCCTCGCCCACAATGTTGCCACAAGATGGCCGCCACAAAGATGGCCACCACAAGATGGCCACACACACAGTGGAGATGGGATCCAGGGGCCACTCAACACAGTGAGGCCTGGGGGTCCTGCAGCTCTGCACAGCACAGAGGTGGACAGTCCCAGAGGAGGAGGTGGGCTGCAGCAGGGGAGGACAGTTAGGGGCGACCAGGCCAGCAAGGGTGGGCAGTTGTGGGAGATCAGGCCAGCAGGGGAGGGCTGTTGGTGGCGATCAGACTGGCAGGGGAGGGCAGTTGGGGTTGATCAGGCTGGCAAGCAGAAGCAGTTAGGAGCAATCAGGCAGGCAGGCAGGTGAGCAGTTAGGAGCCAGAGGTCCCAGATTGTGAGAACGATGTCTGACTGCCGGTATAGGCCTGATTCCTGGGATTGGGCCTAAACTGGCAGTCGGACATCCCCTGAGGGGTCCCAGATTGGAGAGGGTGCAGGCTGGGCTTAGCACACGCCCACCCTATACACGAATTTCGTATACCAGGCCTCTAGTATTTTATAAAGACATAGATATAAATGGTTTTAAATGAAATTATTTTCAGATATTCAACTTCCATGTGTACTCATTACTGATATTAATCCACCTAAGAAAAAGGCAGTTCCTCTGGTTACATTTTCACACCACTTCATGTCCAATCCATCATCTTTATTCCCACTGCAATGAAAAACACGGATCTCTAGAACAGACACAGACACACACACACACACACACACACAGAGTAGTCTAAATATTACTATAGATCAGTGGTTGTCAACCTTTTTAATGCTTCGACCCTTTAATACAGTTCCTCATGTTGTGGTGACCCCCAACCATAAAATTATTTTCATTGCTACTTCATAACTGTAATTTTGCTACTGTTATGAATCATAATGTAAATATCCGTGTTTTCCAATGGTCTTAGGCGACCCAGCTAGTGGTTCTCAACCTGTCGGGGTTTGATTCTGATCAAGGGCATGTACCTAGGTTACAGTCTCCTTCCTGGCTGGGGCCCAGGTCAAGGTTCATGCAGGAGGCAACCAATGAAAGTGTTCCTCTCAGTCTGATGTTTCTCTCTGTCTTTCCCTTTCTCTTCCACATTCTCTAAAAATCAATGGAAACATATCCTCAGGTGAGGATTGAATAAATAAATAAATAAATAAATAAATAAATAAATAAACGTCATATCCTATGAAAGCACATCTTGAAAATGCCTAAAAAAAGTTGTCATTTCTTCATGGTGAAGGGACTGGAGTCCATGTTGATGAAAACATCTTGGTGGCTGTGGTGTCTGGCAGTGGCAGCAGGAGTAGGGTGATGGGGCTGGAGCCTTCCCCTGATCAGCCTGGTTGCCTCCCAAAGAGGGGGGCCAGATTGCCTCCCTCGGGGAGTGGGCCTAAGCCGTCAGTAGGACATCCCCTGAGGGCTCCCAGTCTGTGAGAGGGGGCAGGCTGGGCTAAGGGACCCCACACCCCAGTGCACAAATTTTATGCACCAGGCCCCTAGAATGTAAATATGTATATATGAAATATGCATGTTTATAATCAGTCATATTCCATGCATATATTTCATATATTTTTGTTTTTGTTATAGGGAATATGATAGTGTAATCAATGAAAAATATATTTTGATGGTGTCTTTTTTTTTCTGTACTGATTAAGGTATTACATACGTGTCCTTATCACCCCATTGCCCCCCACCCCAACTCCTAGTTATGCCCTGACCCCCTGTTGTCTGTGTCCATTAATTAAACTTACTAGTATATGCATGCATACAAGTCCTTTGGTTGATATCTCCCTGTTATGCCCACCCTCCCCTACCTTCCCTCTGAGGTTTGACAGTCTGATTGATGCTTCTCTGTCTCTGGATCTGTTTTTGTTCATCCGTTTATGTTATTCACTATATTCCACAAATGAGTGAAATCATGTGATTTTACCTTTCTCTGAATGGCTTATTTCACTTAGCATAATGCTCTCCACTTCCATCCATGTTTTTGCAAATGGCACAACTTTTATAATCCACTCACTGCTGATGGGCTCTTAGTCTGTTTCCAAATCTTAGCGAGGGTGAATTGTGCTGCTATGAACATAGGGGTGCATATATTTTTTCTGATTGGTGTTTCTAGTTTCTTGGGATATATTCCTAGAAGTGGGATCACTGGGTCAAATGGCAACTCCATTTTTAGTTTTTTTGAGGAAACTTCATACTGTTCTCCACAGTGGATGTACCAGTCTGCATTCCCACCAGCAGTGCACTAGGTTCTTTTTCTCTGCATCCTCTCTAGCACTTGTCATTTGTTGATTTGTTGATGGTAGCCATTCTGAGGTGTGAGATGGTACCACATTGTCCTTCTGATTTGCATCTCTCGAATGATTAGTGACTTTGAGCAGGTTTTCATATGTCTCTTGGCCTTCCTTATGTCCTCTTTGGAAAAGTATCTATTTAGGTCCATTGCTCATTTTTTTGATTGGGTTGTTTATCTTCCTTTTGTGAAGTTGTATGAGTTCCCTGTAAATGTTGGAAATTAAACCCTTATCAGAGATAACATCGGCAAATATGTTCTCCCATATAGTGGGCTTTCTTGTTGTTTTGTTGATGGCTTTTTTTCTTTTTAGTGCAAAAGCTTGTTATTTTGAGGTAGTCCCATTTGTTTGTTTTGTCTTTAGTTCCCATTACCCTAGGAGCAGTATCAGTGAAGAAATTGTTTCAGCATATGTCTGAGATGTTGTTGCCTGTGGATTCCTCTAGTATTTTTATGGTTTCCCATCTTATGTTTAAGTCCTGTATCCATTTTGAGCTTACTTTTGTGTATGGTGTAAGTTGGTGGTCTAGTTTCATTTTTATGCATGTATCTGTCAAATTTTCCCAACACTATTTATTGAGGAGACTGTCTTGACTTTATTGTATATTCATGCCTCCTTTGTAAAATATTAATTGAGCTTAGTGTTTTGGGTCAGTTTATGGGTTCTCTATTCTATTCCATTGATCTACAGTATACGTCTGTTCTTGTGCGAGTATCAGGCAGTTTTGAGAACAGTGGCTTTGTAATACAGCTTGATATCTGGTATTGAGATCCCACCTACTTTGTTCTTCTTTCTCAGGATTGCTGCAGCTATTCGGGGTCTATTTTTATTCCAAATGAATTTTTGGAACGTTCATTCTAGGTCTGTGAAATAATGCCATTGGTATTTAAATAAGAAGTGCATTGAATCTGTAGATTGCTTTGGATAGTATGGACATTTTAATTATGTTGATTCTACCAATCCATGAACACGGTATTTTCTTCCATCTGTTTATGTCTTCCTCTATCTCTTTTTTCAGTGTCTTGTGGTTTTCTGAGTACAGGTTTTTATCTCCTTAGTTAAGTTTATCCCTAGGTATCTTAATTTTTTTGGTGCGATAGTAAAATGAGATTTGTTTTTTAGTCTCTCTTTCTGTAAGTTCACTATTGGTGTATAGAAATACCATACATTTCTTGGCATTAATTCTGTATCTGGCTACATTGCCGAATTCATTTATTAAGTCTAATATTTTGATGGAGTTTTTAGGGTTTTCTATGTATAGTATCATGTCATCTGCAAATAAGGGCAGTTTTACTTCTTCTTTTCCAATTTGGATGCCTTTTATTTCTTCTTGTCTGATCACAATGGCTAGTACTTCCAGTACTATGTTGAACAGGAGTGGTGAGAGTGGGGCATCCCTGTCTTGTTCCTGTCCTTAGGGGAAATGGTTTTAGTTTTTGCCCATTGAGTATGATGTTGGCTGTGGGTTTGTCATATACAACTTTTATTATGTTGAGGTATGATCGTTCTATTTCCACCTTGCTGAGAGTTTTTATCAAGAAAGGGTGTTGGATTTTGTCAAATGCTTTTTCTGCCTTAATTGATATGACTATGTGATTTTTATCTCTCAATTTGTTTATATGATGTATCACATTTATTGATTTGCGGATAATGTACCATCCTTGCATCTCCAGGATAAATCCTACTTGGTCATGGTGTATGATCTTTCTGATGTAATGCTGGGTCTGATTTGCTAGAATTTTGTTGAGGATTGTGGCATCTATGTTCATAAGGGAAATTGGCCTGTAATTCTCTTTCATTGTGTTGTCTTTATCTGGTTTTGGTATCAGGGTGATGCTGGCTTCATAGAATGAGCTTGGAAGTGTTTCTTCCTCCTGAATTTTTTGGAATAGTCTGAGGAGAATATGTTTTCGTTCTTTTTTGAATGTTTGATAAAACTCCCCTGTGAAGCCGTCTGGCCCAGGCTTTTGTTTGCTGGAAGCTTTTTGATGATTGCTTCAATTTATTTCATAGTTTTTGGCCTATTGAGATTTTTAGAATCTTCCTGATTGAGTTTTGGAAGGTTGCATTTTTTAGGAATATGTCAATATCCTCCAGGTTGTCTAGTTTTTTGGAATATAGTTGTTCATAGTATTTTTTAACAATCCTTTGTATTTCTGTGGGGTCTATTGTTATTTCGTTTCTTTCATTTCTGATTTTGTTTATTTGGGTCCTGTCTCTTTGCTTGCTGAGCCTGGCTAGAGGTTCATCAATCTTGTTCATCCTTTCAAAGTACCAGCTTTGGTTTAATTGATCTTTTGTATTTTTTTTTTTTTTTTGTGTGTGTGTGTGTGTGTGTATGTATGTCATTTATTTCTGCTCTGATGTTAATTATGTCCTTCCTCCTGCTCACTCTGGGCTTTTCTTGTTGCTCTCTTTCTAATTCTGTAAGTTGTAAGGTTCGATGATTTACTACCATTTTTTTTTCTTCTTTTCTTTTTTTTTAGTAAGGCCTATAGAACTATATAAACTTCCCTCTCAGGACTGTTTTCTTTGTGTCCCTTAGATTTTGGATTGTTGTGTTTTCGTTGTCCTTTGTTTCTAGGATGTTTTTAATTTCTTCTTTGATCTCTTTGGTAACCCATTCATTGTTTAATAGTATGCTATTCAGCTTCCTAGTGTTTGACTTTTTTTTATTGCTTTTACTGTAGTTTATTTCTAATATCATGCTATTGTGGTCTGAGAAGATGCTTGATATGATTTCAATCTCCTCAAATTTGGAAAGACTTTGCTTGTGACCCAATATGTGATCTATCTTTGAAAATGTCCCATGTGCATTTTAGAAGAAAGTATATTCATGGTTTTGGGGTGAAATGTTCTGAAGATGTCAATTAAGTCCATCTGATCTAGTGAGTCATTTAGGATTGCTGTTTCTTTGCTGACTTTTTGTCTAGAGGGTTTATCCAGTGATGTCAGTGGTGTATTAAAGTCCCCTACTATGATTGTATTGTTGTTGATCTCTCCCTTGATATCTTCCAGGAGTTTTTTTATGTATTGGGTGCTCCTGCATTGGGTTCATATATGTTTATCAGGGTTATATCCTCTTATTGTATCGATCTCTTTAATATTATGATGTGGCCTTCCTTATCTCTTGTTATGGGCTTAACATTGACGTTTACTTTATCAGAATAAGTATTGCTACCTTAGTTTTTTGTTTTTGTGTGTGTGTGTGTGTGTTTTCATTTGCCTGAAAGATATTTTTCCATTCCTTCAATTTCAGTTTGTGTGAGTCCCTTGTTCTGAGGTTGGTCTCTTGTAGATAGCATATATATGGGTTATGTTTTGTTATCCAATCAGCCACCGGATTTCTTTTTATTGGATCTTTTAGTCCATTTATGTTAAAGTAATTATTGATAGGTACTTGTCTGTAGCCATTTTTATTTTTCATGCCTCTGTTCCTTCTTCCCTTTTTATTTCTTTTCTTTTCACACCAGTCCCTTTAGCATTTCTTGCATTGCTGGATTGGTAGTGATAAATTCTCTTAGCCTTTTTTTTTGTCTGTGAAGCTCCTTATTTCCCCTTCAATTTTGAATGATAGCCTTGCTGGATAGAGTATTCTTAGATTCAGTTTCTTGCTTTGTAAATTTCCTTCCATTCTTTTCTGGCCTGGTGTGTCAATGAAAAATATTTTCATAAAAATGTATTAGTGTAAAATTATGTAAAAGAAGTAATTGGAAATATAAGCTTATGAAGAAAGAACACTGATTTTGAACTTTCTGAATGTGAAAACAGAGCTTCCTCAAGTATTTCTTTCTTTAAAAATCCTCACCAGAAGATATGTTTGATTTTAGAGAGAGGAGAAGGGGGGGGGGCGGGAGAGAGATATATAGAAACATCAATCAGTTGCCTTCTTTATGTGCCCACACCAGGGATTGAACCCACAACCTAGATATATACCTTGATCAGGAATTGAGCCACCAACCTTTCGGTGAAGGAGACAATGCTCCAACCAACTGATCCACACAAGCTGGGGTTCAAATGGTGAGTGGTGGTGACTTTCAAAGTGCTATATTTAGAGTCCTTTGGAAACATTTAGTAGAACGATATGAAAATTTTATTTTTAAAAGTCAATATTCACAAACATGGCAGAAAGAATTCTTTGCAACCATTTAGAATTAGGATGTAAATTTAGAGATTAAATATAGTATAATCTTAAAAGTATGCAAGCCATCAAAGTAGATCATTTTTCAAAGTTATTTTAGATAACATTCCAGAAAACAAAGTTTAAAATTCACAGTGCACTGAATGCTGTGCTCATTACAAGTTTCTATGCTTTTCCATCCTACCCGAGCTCTTAGAAATCACTTCTGAGGAGCACTTATACACTCTGAAATTGCCCAGATAAAGGAGGGATGAAAGGCCAAACACAAATAGATTTGGAAGCTTATTATCAGATGTGGAATACAGTAGGTGAGAGAGGGAGTCAAAATTAATAACTACAAAAATATTTCTTAATAGAATATGTGAATATAATTTATTTTTAATCCTGGCACTTTTTTGGGTGATATTTTATGTTCAGGTTATAAATATTAAAGAATATATTTAGAACTGCTACTTTATTAGTTTACAATGCATTATTAATGAATGGAGATATTGTCCTTCTATTTTAACTTAGGACAATATTTAATTTATTGAATCAACTAATAACACTGATAAGTGCATTATGTCCAATCATATCCCGAGGCATTGGGAGAGGGAGGTGGCAATAGCTTCAGGGAGAAGATATTATGAAGAATAATAAAATATCCTCTGGCCTGGAAAATTTATCTTCCAGTTTGTTCTTTAGTTTTCTACCAATAAAATTGAAGTGTTAAAACTCTAATTATAATCCCTGAGTTCCTCTTACTTCATCAGAAGAATGGAAGAAAACAGAAACCATGATATATACCAACATTATTCTGTTTCTTTGCCTTTGTATAAGTTATATCATTCACGTGAATGTTGTTACTCCTCTTATTTATTTAATAACTTTTCATTAGAGCCTCCCTAATATTCCAAGGAAAAATCAGTTAGTGCTTTTAGATCCATGTTTCTTTAGAGTGGATTACCTAAAACAAAGAGTTGCTTGCTCCGGGGAGCTGCATCTGTTAACATAAGGCAGGAGAAGCTAATTCACAATACAGTTGCAAGTGAGGTCTAATCTTATGAAATCAGTTCAAAACTGACATGTCTCTTCAGATTTGTCCCGAGATGAGGCTATTTATTTCTCTGCATCATACAGTCATTGGACCCAGGCTATACCTCTGTGTAATCTTGGGTGGTGCAGGACCTTGCATCTGAAGGGAACATTCATGAGAGATATAATTGTAAACATCTATCAGCAGCCAATGGCCCTGACAGCTAGGTGTGGGTGCACTGGCTGGGAAGATATCTCCATGAACCATGTATCCATTAAGGCTTATAGGAAAATTTTAATTCATTCATGTAGGTGAGACCTACTTTGAGTAAGACACCCTTTTTAGGATTTTGGAAACACTGTTCATCAAAACAGCCAAATATACTTACCCTATGGAGTTTATGGTGTATTCTATTAGGGGAGAGACAATACCAATGGTAAAAATAATGAGACAGAGAAAACTTTTGGAATGTTAGAAAATGATATATGCTATAAGCAAGAAGAAAAGGTAGAGCAGGACTGAGGGTTTAAAATAGTTTGGCTATATTTTATTATTATTTAATGTAATGTTTATATATCCCTTTAGAAACTCAGTTTCTTAAAGATAGTCTTTCTATCCTCCATGCTTAGAATGAACAGGGTTCAACTAGTTCCTGGAGTGAATGGGTCAGACAGAATCTGAGGATAGTCCACTTGACATAGACATAAAAGCAAAAAAAAAAGAGAGAGAGAGAAGAAGGACGAACAGCAGTGAACTGTGTCCTTTTGGCCATACACTGATTTATTTGTAACTGATTAGAACATTCTGTTCAGATTAACAAGTAGATCAATGAAATTTCCTCATTTCATTCTTTTTATCTCTCTCTTCTTTTTGGTGATCTTAATTGCCACACATTCTGAGCAAAACTGCCTTTGTGTTTAGAGTAAGTGGTTGCCTTTCGGGTATGATGAATACGTAAAATACATTTCCCCAGATAAATAGACTAAAAGCATCCAGGAAGCCAAGTTTTAAAAATTCCACTATTAAAATTTACAACATTGTAAATTAGTACGCATTGTCATCTCTCTACCTTAAAAGGATACTACTTCATAAAACAGAGATTTATTTTCCTGATGGAGGACTCTGCTGTGTCTGAGAGAGCTGGAAGTCAAACTCTTGAGGTCTGGCTTGGAGCAAAATCTCTCACTGTCATAAAACAAGAAGAGTAAAAGAGAGTCTGTTTTCAAAAGTAGATGAAACTAAAAATCACTTGTTTATTCTCCTAGGAAGTTTATTCTCCGACTCAGCTTGAGCTCTCCCTGGAATATCTTGTATGGTGTGTCCTCCAATGTGACTTCAGAGAAGAAATCAGTCAACCTCAGAATTTAAGGACCAAACAATAGCTATATTCTTGGAATAATAAAATGATTGCAATGTAGGATATACAAGCCATGTCTAGAACTTCTCTTATTTTTCTGTGGCACAATAGATAAGCCTACAGGAAGGGGTAGAAAACTGTTAATTCAGGAGTCACTGGTTAATAGGAATCAAAAAGAAAAATGACATATACCTCTGTAAAAGTTCACTCTATTTCCTATATTTTGTTTACAAAATAATAATAAATAAATAAATCCTTTAAAACAATGTCCAAAAGTTACAATTCAATTCAATAATTATTACATATGATGAAACTAAAACATCTTTTAGTTTCATACTCTGACTAGTAAAAGAAGTGAGAAAAAGGGAAATAGTAAAAAGATAAATAAAGGTAAAGGAGAAGGGGCTAAAGAGTGCTTTAAATAATAAAGGGGTTTAAAGGAAGATAGGACACACCATACAAGATATTCCAGGGAGAGCTCAAGCTGAGTCACTCTGTCACTTCCTAGGAAGGTAAGATAAGAAGAGAAGTAGAAAACCAGTGACAGAAAGAGGAAAGTGACAAAGAGAAGAAAATGGGAAAGAAACCCTAGCTATTAGAGATAGGATGATGGGGAGGGGCTGGGAGTAGAAGACAAAGAAACTACTATCATCAAATAATGAAAGCTAAAGATGGATAAATGCTTCTGTGCCATAACTGGTACCCGTTGTCTTAAGGGCACTAAATCATCATTGCTGTATCCATGCTTCTAGCACATCCTGTCGAATAGTTAATGCAATACTGGGAAACAGGCCTGCTATCATTTAAAAATAAGATTTTGGAATAAATGTCTTGTTTTATTATGGAGTGAAGAAAATGCACTTTATTTTAATGGGCCCAAAACTATTATCATTGGCTAACATATCATTAAGATTAAAAGTGGAATTGTCTCATTCCAAAATGGTGACAAAAAAACATAACGATGCTATGACACTATAGAATTATGGGGAAATGATGTCCTTATTAAAATGTTGCTGGGGAAATAAAATATTTATTTGGGAAAAAATAAAACAAAAATTCATTCTAGCTGAATTTTAGAAGTAAAGATGAAAGAAAGTCAATAAAATTTATAAAAGTAACTAGAGGCCCAGTTCACAAAATTTGTGCACTGGGGGGGGGGGGGTGTCCCTCAGCCCAGCCTGCACCCTCTCCAATCTGGGACCATTTGGGGGATGTCCGACTGCTGGTGTGTCCCTCACCCAGTCTGTATCCTCTCCAATCTGGGACCACTTGGGGGATATCCAACTGCTGGTTTAACCAGCAGTCGGACATCCCTCATAATCCATGACCGCTGGCTCCCAATCGCTCGCTTGCTTGCCAGCCTGATCACACCCTAACCACTCCCCTGCCAGCCTGATCAACACATAACTGCTCCCCTACCAGCCTGATTACCCCCAACTTCCCTCCCCTGCCAGTCTGATTGACCCCAACTTCCCTCCCCTGCTGGGCCAGGTCACTCCTAACTGCCCTCCCCTGCAGGTCTGGTCCCCCAAACTGCCCTCTCCTGCTGGCCTGATTGCCCATAACTACCCTCCCCTGCTGGCCATCTTGTGGCAGCCATCTTTGACCACATGGGAGTGGCCCTGTTGTGCGAGGGTGTGAGGGTCAATTTGCATGTTACCTCTTTATTATATAGGATACAGAATAGTTAATAATCTCATGATCTAGAATCACTTCTTACATATTGACTTAAAAACAAATCTACACCAATAAAAGAGCAACATGAAAATTAACCATCACTCCGCTATGCCAAGCCATACCCACCAGACAATCAGAGCGAGTATGCAAATTAACCCATCAAAGATGGCAAGTAAATTTGCATACACAGGCTGGGGCGGGCAGTGCCATGGCCACCTCTGGGGGTCTGGGTCCATCGGGGGCAGGGGAGGCCTGGAGGGCAGCACCAGACACTGCTGACAAGGTACCAGTTCATCGGGGCCCTGGGAGGCAGGGTGGCAGCGCCAGATGCCATCTGCGAGGTCCGGGTCCATTGCAGGCCCTGGGAGGGGCAGCAGCCTGCCTAGCCATGCCTGTAGGCCGAGGGAAGGGGAGGCCAGCTTGCCTAGCCACTCCCATGGGGCCTGTGAATATCACCGCCCTGGGGAGGGGAGGCTGGGCCTGCTTAGCCACTCCCATGGGTGCCCCCCAATGCTTCCCCTCCCCTTAGCCACTCCCATGGAGCCCCATGAACTTCCTTGCCCTGGGGGAGGAGCGACAGGGCCTGTTTAGCCACTCCCGTGGGGCCCATGAACATCACAGGCATGGGATTGCTGAGATCCAGACAGGGCCTCTGGCCACAGATTCACAGCTTCGTGGAGAACGACTCTACCAGGCTGCCTGGTGGCCATGTGGCTGAGCCACAGGGTTCCCATTCAAGATGTGTCACAGAGAAGAGGTGCAGGAGGAAATCCAGAGAATGGGATGTGGGGTTCAAGACTCACTTCCTTTGGGCTTTGTCCTTCTTGGTCTTGTTTCTCTCCTTACGGGCCTGGAGCCCAAGCACTGCAGGAGAGAGGGATGGATGAAGACCGGATGTGGAAGAAGAGGTGCGAGGTCACTTATGACATAATATTCTTGACCCATCATTTGTAAACTTATGGACAGTCAGAACAAAAGGGAAAGGCTGAGTAGTAAATGGAGGCTAGAGTTGTTGGCTTTCAGATTATAATCCTACTTCAGAGCCTGGGCTGTGGAACAAATTTCCTAGGTTTAAATCTTAAATGACCTTGAGCTAGTGCCTAACTATTCAAACTGCAACAGGGATGATAATAAAAGTACCTGGTAGGTAATGGGAAGTTAAAATTATCTAATCACGTGTAATACACCACAGAGCTGCACTATAATAAATGCTCTTAAATATTAGATATTGCTGTTGCTATTGTGCTATAATTATTATTATTATTATTATTATTATTAATTATTCTAGATCCAAAATCACTAATTTAAAGTTCTGATATCTGAAAGCTCTGAAAATCAGAATCCTTTTTTCATACATTTGCCACAAACTCATTTGGCAGCAAAGCTTGAACTGAAATGGACATACACATCAAATTTATAGATTTGATGTGTATGTCCATTTGCTTAGCTGTAGAAATATTAAAGTGTTTAATTATGGGCTGTTACTGGGAGTGTTCAGTAGTATATACTATATCAGCTGTCTACAAATTTTTAAATTCTGAATTTGTAAAGCCATTTATCTTTGAGAGTTTAAGATAAAGGATTGGTGCCTGGCTGGTGTGGCTCAGTGGGTGAGCATTGACCTCTGACCCAAAAGGTCATTCTTTGATTCCATGAGAGAACGTGCCTGGGTTGTGGGCTTGATCTCCAATAGGGGGCATGGAGGAGGCAGCTGATCAATGATTCTGTCTCATCATTGATATTACTATGTCTTTCCCTTCCTCTCTGAAATCAATTAAAATATGTTTTTTAAAAAAGATAAAGGAGTGTTGACCTATGTCTTCATTATAATTACTGTCACCAAATGTCACAAAGTTCATAATCTTTTCTTTGTACTCAATATAAGAAATTAGAGAGGGCATAGTCTTATTGGGAAACGGTGCCACTAATAATGCTTGCCTCATATTGTCACATTCTGACTCAAATGTGTAGAAAAGGATTAAAGATAAAACAATTAAAATCTAAAAAGAGAGAACTAAAAATAGGTACTCACAATTTACTACATCCTTTAAGAAATGAGTATTATTTTGCAAACATATAGTTAAATTAGTATTTTTTTTTCTATCCAGGTAATGATGAAACATAAGGAGAAGCAGAACTGATCAGAAATTCAGTAGTGTGGGTTTGCGATAAATGAAGTATACCACAAAACACTGTCCCTGGCTGAGAATGACTGCCTGGAGACTTAAGTAAAATAGCTCAGTCAAAGGAAACTCAAAGGTAGAAGCCCAGTGATACACTCACTGAAAGAAGACCCAGTGATCTATTTTGCCCATTTGCAAGTTTTGGATACATTTTGACAGCCTTCATTTCTGTAAAACAGGGCTACTTGTCCCTCAGAAGCCATATGACAATATCTAGAGACATTTTTTAATGTCATGATGCGGGGGAGGTGTTACTAACTATAAGAATGCTCTAAACACCCTACAATGCACAGGACAGTCTCCACAATAAAACGTCAATAGTGCCACCCCATTTGGGTAACCCTGCTCTGGGTGAAGGGTTAACTTAAACATTTCTTTCCAATAGAGGTGAAAATAATTTCTCACTGGTGGGAAAAAATAAAGCCCTCAAAAGTAACAGTTTAGTGCACTGTTGGATATTAACTAACTCTTTGTCCAACACTGTGGTCTTATCCTTATAGTTCTTTATTAAACTGCCAATAAATCTCTATTCTCCTCCAATGTATGTGGAACTGGTTTTTAAAATCTTTGATAGGTTCTCATTTTCTATGTATATGTTGGTTATGTTCTTTAACCTTCTGAAAATTATCTACACTAATAAAAGAGAAACATGCAAATTAACCATCACCCCACTATGCCAAGCCACGTCCACCAGCCAATCAGAACAAGTATGCAAATTAACCCATCAAAGATGGCAAGTAAATTTGCATACACAGGTGGGCAGGCAGCTGCCATGGCCCACCCCTGGGGTCCAGGTCCATTGGGGGCCGGGGGAGGCCTGGATGGCAGCGCCAGACACCGCTGGCAAGGTACCAGTACATCAGGGCCCTGGGAGGCCGGGTGGGCAGTGCCAGATACCACCTGCTGGGTCCAGGTCTATTGCAGGCCCCGGCAGGGGCAGCGGCCTGCCTAGCCATGCCCGCAGGGCCCTGGGAACATCACCATCTGGGGAGGAGCACCTGAGCCTGCTTAGCCACTCCCATGGGCTCTCCCCCCAACCCCCCCACTGCTTAGCCACTCCCATGGGCCCCATGAAAATTGCTGCCCCAGGGAGGCATGGCTGGGCCTGCTTAGCCCCTCCAGTGGGGCCTGTGAACATCGCAGGCATGGGGTTGCTCAGACCCAAACAGGGCCTCTGGCCACAGATTCACAGCTTCACAGACACCAACTCTACCAGGCTGCCCAGAGGCCATGTAGCTGGGCCACAGGGTGCCCATTCAAGATGACACAGAAAGGAGGTACAGGAGGAAATCCAGAGAATGGGATGTGGGGTTCAAGACTCACTTCCTTTGGGCTTTGCCCTTCTTGGTCTTGTTTCTCTCCTTTCGGGCCTGGAGCCCAAGCACTGCAGGAGAGAGGGATGTATGAAGGCCGGATGTGGAAGAAGAGGTGCGAGGCCCGACTGCGGGGCCGCCTGAGGGGCGGCTCCAGGGCGAGTGCCACAGCTTTGGCAAAGCGGCTGGCCAGGAGGCCGGTGTTCCAAGGGGCGCCGAGCAGCACCTCACCATCCCTCTATGAGGACACCCCACACAGGCGCTGCCTTCTCCAGCAGGCTCTGGGCGACATCTGCAAATGCTACTGCAACCTCTAACATTCTGGGCAAAGAACTGACCCTGTGCCCCTCTGGGTACCAGGCTTGCTAGGAGTGTACTGTCACCAATGCCATAGATCAAAGGCAAAAACTTGACGAGGTGGGGTGCATGAGAGGGGGCTCGGGCTGGGGCAGGGGACTAGAGGGGAGGGGACTGGCGCCTTGCCTGCAGAGAGAGAAGTTCTGCAGTGGCCCCAAGACGCGGGTGGGCCTGGCCAGGGATCATGGGGCATGGAAGGACACCGGGGCAGAGGGGCAAGGACCTGCAGCCCTGAGGCAGGGGTTGAGGGGCGGTGCCAACTCAGTGGAGGGGTGCCGCACTGCAGGGTACAGGACTGACTGTTGTGATTCAGAGAAGCTCCCAGTGCTAACCGGCCTCGCCCTAGCGGCCTTCGCACTTCAGAGGTGGCGACTCCTGCTCCCGCCTTGACCCAAAAGCAAGCCCACGCTGCCCTGCCCCATGGCAAAGCACGCCTAGGCAGTGAGTGCGAAGCCTTCCACCTGCTCCGGAGAAGGGTGGGGGCCGTAAAGAATGGGGGCAGGGGACCTGGGAGAGGAAAGAATGTGGAGCGTCCTCAATGAAGAGGTGCTCCAGAAAGAGTTCAGGAGCCTGACAGGAAGGTTTGTTCTGTTTGCCCAGAGGCTGCCCCTTAGGAAGGGCGGAGCGCACAGCTGTGAGGCCTCCCTGCGCGCTGCATCAAGTTCCACAGCCAGCTGGAATTGGCCTCAGTTTCCTGGTCTGTAAAATGGATTAAGCGTGTCCCAGTGCCTTCACTGAGCTTTGATGGCCAATTGAGATACTATATAAGGAAAATGAGGGAAGAATTGAGAAAGAAAAGGAAAGGCAAACAACACAAAAGAAAGACTGGAAGGAACCTGTGAACCCATTATCACTTAAATAGGGAATATAGCCAATAGTGTTGTAATGATGGTATGATGCCAGGTGGGTACTGGAAATATCGGGGAACACTTTGTAAAGTATATGATTGCCTAACCACTATTCTGTAACTAATATAAAACCTGAAACCAATACAAAATAATATTGAATGTAAAGAAATGAAAATTGGAGTGAAATTTTTATAAATTTCAAAGTTTAAATAAAGGCTGTAAAAGAAGGAAGGGGGAGAACAAAAATAGTGTTTTTCATTTTACCACTTTATTGTCTTTTCAGTACATGAAAAAGACAGGTATCTTTATATGGTGCTTTTATACTTTTCTAAGTCATTATCTCATTTTAATTTCAGGCAACTTAAAGACAATATAATTATTCCCTCCGCTATTCAAAGAAAGGAAATCTTGGTGTCTGCTCCCAATGATTCAATCGTCAAGCTCTTATTGTAAAGCAGGGTTAGTAAAATTTTCTGTGAAGGGTCATATCTGTACTAATAAAAGCCTTGGGAGTGATCAGGCCTGCAGGGGAGGGTAGTTGGGGGCAATCAGGGGAGCAGTTAGGTGTCAATCAGGCTGGCAAGCAAGCAGTTAGGAGCTAGCAGTCCCGGATTGTGAGAGGGATATCCCTGTGGGATCTGGCCTAAAACTGCATTCAGACATCCCCTGAGGGATCCCAGATTGGAAAGGGTGCAGGCTGGACTGAGGGACACCCTCCCCAGTGCACGAATTTCATGCACTGGGCCTCTAGTAAATAATAAAATCACTCCCACAAAGCTCAGAGTCTGCATTTACTCTCAGGGCAAACACTGTTGCAATCTTCGCTAGATTGTTGTCTGGGAGTTCACATATAGGACTATGCCTGTCTTGGAGGAATACTCTCCCAGAAGACCCTGTCTCTAGGAGGGAGCAGTGGAAGCATTCAAGAACTGATTTTTGTTTTAAATCACCATTTATTGAGGGTTTTCTTCATGCCAGAAACTGTGTTCATCCCTGTGTGTTCCTCACTGTGTTAGGCTCTAGGGCTGCTGTGACAAATTTCTATGAACCGGGCAGCTTAGAGCAACAAAAAATGTATTCTCTCCCAGTGCTGGAGGCCAGAAGTCCAAAACCAAAGGGTCAGCAGGGTGATGTCCCCTACAAAGGCTCTAGAGGAGGATCCCTCCTGGTCTCTCCCAGCTTTGGTGCCCTGCTGCCTCTGTCTTCACATCCTTCCCCTCTTCTGCATCACCACTTTAGACAGCTGCAGCCAGTGATGTAGCAGCCAACTGTCTTATAAAGACTGTTATCATTGGACTTAGGCTCCACCAAGGGTGATTGCAAGATCCTTAACTTCCTTACATCTGCAAAAGTCCTTTTTCCACATGAGGCCACATTCATAGGTTCCTGGAATTTGGGCATGGACATATATATGGGGGAGTAGGTGAAGCAGTGCAACCATTCAAGCTACTACATTCATCTCATTTAATCTTTGTAATAACCCCAAGAAGGAGGTGAATTAACCCAGATGGTTTAACTGTTGCAACAACTTCAAGAGTTTAATGGCTTTACTCAATAACAGTACAGTTCTCACACTTGCAAAGTCCAGTGTGTATGCTTTTAGATAGATGGTTTCTGGGGGAATCAGGCTCCTTTCATCTTGTAGATCCTCTGTGTTATGAATTTTCATGCACCAGGCCTCTAGTATTTTAATAATTGATTAAGGACTAGCTGGAAGATGGGACACTTTAGGAATTTTCATACGTGAAGTTAATTTGTTCTTTGGTTTTCACAGAAAGGCTGAGATGTCAGACACTGGTGGAGACAGTGTTGATACTCCATCAAGCTCCCATATTGCTTCATCTTCACCAGTCATTTTCAGGGTCTCAGAGATGTCATTGCTAATGAGATTCCACAATTCTTTGACCCTGATTGAGTTACCTGCCTACTCATGTAATTACCCTCTACTTTATGCTGTAATGATGTCTTTCTTTTTCATAATGCTTTTCTTCCTAACTCTAAACTGATGCTCAACTAAAATTGGGACTGCCTATATATATAAAAGCCTGAGTGACCATTACTACTGGTCAACCAGTTACTCTGATGCAGACACTCAATGCAGGAGCTGCCTGGTGGTCAGTATACTCCCACAGCCAACCTCACCCCCCCACCCCGGCCAGCTGGCCCTGATGGGCCCCAATCGCTGGCCAGGCTGAGGGACCCCACCCATGCACAAATTCGTGTACCAGGCCTCTAGTTTCCTATATTCTGCTCTTCCCCATCTTGGTGTCCTGAGAAAATAATTTTTACAAAGATATGAAATTCCTTTTGCTGTAAAAATACCCAGTGGCCTTATGTGTGGGCAGGTTTTGAAGTTGTCTGAGGCCTTTATCTGGGTCTGCAGAGGAAGAATGTCAACTACACAATAGGCCTTAATTACAATCCAATCTGTTGTGCCCAGAGCTTCTGCCACCTGGAAGCTGCAGTGGGTTTACATGACAAAATAACAAAAGGCAACCACATAAATACATCTGGCTATTGGTGTAGTGAAAGAACTTTGTTGTTGACCCAAACTGTTTCAAATCCTGGCTTCACCCTTTATATGACAGCAAACTATAGATGCCCTCAGAATCTTTGATTTCTGCCTGTAAAGCTTTTCTACCAGGTTTGCTGTGATAATAAACAATAAGGTCAAATGTGCATATAATAAAAGCCTAATGGGTATATGTTGGTATTTTTAGGAATATATAATTATATTTGTGTTCACTATATATTTTATATTTATGAATAATAGATTTTCTGAAATAATGCAACCATGGCTACATTACAGATTTTCTTTTTGCCACGTAATATCACAATGAGTATTTGAAAGAGCTATATTAAATGTAGACATTGAATGTGGAATGGACAATTTTTGCTCTCTCATTAAGACTTTTATTTCCTAGGCTTTTGATTAAAATGCATGCCTCAACAAAATTATTCTGCAAAGAGCAATGGACTTTCCATCTTTTTAGCAAATAGTTATAACTATGAAAGTCAAACATGTAAATTACAAGTGACTATTGTATAGCCTCCATAATGGTGGAGTAATATTTGTGCAAAATTTTATAATGGAGAGAAGGGAAAAAGTAGAAGTGAGACTTGTGGAGGATTTAGACAGGTATGAATATTCTGTGCTAACAGATAGATTGGTAGAAAGTACGGTATGCAGAATAATGTCATCTTCTCAGAAAAAGAAGCCCATGGCCCAAGACAGAAGGTGAACATCTCATTCATTAAATAGATTGAGGGATTCAACCATATCTTCCTTGCTTCTAAGAGGGAAGGCAGATGGGAAGAGATCAGCCTAAGAACCTGTATGTATATTCATAACCCATGGACACAGACAATAGTGAGGTGAAAGCCTTGGGTGAGGGTCAGGGTCAAGCTAAATGGGGTCAATGGGGAAAAATGGGGCATATACAATATTTTAAACAATAAAGATTTTTTTAAAGTAATCATTAAAATATTTTAACAAAATAAATGGATTGGCAGCATTTTGTTTCAGATGATGGAGTGGGAAAAATGTGCAATGTTTGATTGATTGGTTCATTCATTCATTGATTCACTTTACATCTATTTAAGATGGATAGCTATGTTTCAAGCACTATGGCAATCAGATCCAGTATTGAGCATAGTGGGCACCATCTTTATCCTTGAGGAACCTATGGTCTTCTGAGGATAACACATTTAACAAATAAAACACAGTTAGATTTACTGTCAAATTTCAATGATGGTAAAGGAAAAGAATAAATTATTACAGAAAAGAATATTTACTGAAAATCTAATTTAGATTGAGTCAGGAAGAGCCTCTCTGAGAAAGTGACATTTGCCACAGAGGATAGCCAGGTGAGGCCTGTGCAAGGGTCTTGCAGAGGAGGGGAAAATAGAATACTTAAAGACCTTGTGTTGGGGAAAAACTGGAGCTATGGAGAATACTATTCTATTGAGCAAGAGGATAATACCCAGAAATGAGCTGACTCAGTAGGCAGAGACAAGATTACAGAGGGATTTGGGTAATACTTGGATATTCTAATTTTTGATTACTCTGATTTCTCACATTTAAACTTCTATAATAATAAAAGTATAATATACTAATTAGACTGGACAGTTGAATGACCTTCTGGATGTCATTCCAGATGGCATTTCAGATGAAGCCGCAGCAGCAGGGGCTGAGGCAGAGGTGATTAGGGGTGATCAGGCAGGTAGGCAGAGTGGTTAGGTGCGATCAGGCAGGCAGGTGACTGCTTAAGGTTCATCAGGCAGGAAAGCAACTGGTTAGGAGTGATCAGGCAGGCAGGCGAGTGGTTAATGGTGATCAGGCAGCCAGGCAGAGGCAGTGAGGGGTGATCAGGCAGGCAGGTGAGCAGTTAGGGGCAATGAGGCAGGCAGGCAGAGTGGTTAGGGGCAATCAGGCAGGCAGGCAGATGAGCAGTTAGGAGCCAGTGCATGAATTTTGTGAACTGGGACTCTACACTAAAAAAAAGAGAAACATGCAAATTGATCATCACTCCGCTATGCCCACCAGCCAATCAGGAGTGAGTATGCATATTAACTCAACCAAGATTGCAGTGGCCACTGAGCTGGAGCAAGCAGGAGGCTTGGGTTGCCCCTGGCAACAGAGGAAGCCAAGCTTCCCACCCACTCTGGTCATGGCTGAAGGAGGGGCTGGGATCCTGGGTCACCGGGGGGTGAGGCCAGCCTGAAAATGGCCCTCACCCCTTACCCAGGCTGGCCACACCCCATGGGGTGAGGGTCCTCACTGGAGGGCTTGGCCAGTCTGCAAACAGCCCTCAGCCCCTCACCCAGGCTGCCCCATGTCCCAAGGAAACCCCCACCTTGATTCAGGACACCCTTCAGGGCAAATCAGCCAGCCTCCACCCATGCACCAGGCCTCTATCTATACTAATAAAAGAGAAACATGCAAATTGACCATCATTTCCCTACAAACACCAGCCAATCAGGAGGGATTATGCAAATTTACCCAACAAAGATGGAAGCAGTCACAGAGCTGGAGTGACTAGGAGGTTTGGGTTGCCCCCATTGATGGAGGAAGCCAAGCTTCCTGCCCACCCTGGCTGGCCCTGGCCTCTGCTCAAGGTTACAAAGATTCAATTATAGAAGATAAATAAATCCAAGATAGTTGCTTCTTAGCTGGCCCTGGCCTCCATTCAGGAGGTACTGAAAAAAAAAAAAAAGAAGAAAAGAAAAAAAGGAGGGGCTGGGAGCCTGGATCACCGGGGGGTGTGGCCAGTCTGAAAACAGCCCTTAGCCCCTCACCCAGGCTGGCCAGGCACCCCAGCGGGACACCCCCACCCTGAAGGGGCTATGACCAGCTTGAAAACAGCCCTCAGCACCTCACCCAGGCTGGCCACGGCCCCCCAGCGGGGACTCTCATCCCATGGGGGCATGGCCAGCCTACAAACCACCACAGGCTCCTCACCCAGACCACCCCATACCTCAAGGGAACCCCCACCCTGATTGGGACACCCTTCAGGGCAAACCAACTGGTCCACACCCATGTACCAGGCCACTATACTAATAAAAGGGTAATATGCTAATTAGACTGGGATACCTTCCAGGAGACCTTCTGGATGTTCTTCTGGACAAAGCCATGGTGGCAGGGCCAAGGTAGAGGCAATTAGAGGCCAAGAGGGCAGGGAAATTGTGGGTGATCAGGCTAGGATGGGGCAGCAGTTGTGGGTGATCAGGCTGGTGGGGGGCACAGCCATTGGGTGTAAGCACAAGCAGGGGGGCCAGTTGGGGGCAAGCAGGCCATCAGTGGGGGTCAGTTGGAGGTGATCAGGACAGCGGGGGGGGGAGGCAGTTTGGAGTGAGCAGGCCAGCAGGGGTCAGTTGGGAGTGAGAAGGCCAGTGGGGAGGGAATGTGGGGGTGAGCAGGCCATCAGGGGGGCTGTTGGGGGTGAGCACACTGGCACGGGGGGAAGTTGGGGTGATCAGGCTGGTGGGGGGACATTTGGGGGCAAACAGGCCAGCAGCAGGGGCAGTTGGGGGTGAGCAGGCTGGCAGGCAAAGTAGTTAGGGGCAATCAGGCAGGCAGGCAGGCAGGTGAGCTGTTAGGAGCCAGTAATCCCAGATTGCGAGAGGGATGTCTGACTGCCGGTTTAGGCCCAATCCCTGTAAACCAGCAGTAGGATATCCTTAGAGGGATCCCAGATTGGAGAGGGTGCAGGGCAGGCTGAGGGATATCCTCCCTACCCCCCCCCCATGCACAAATTTCGTGCACCGGGCCTCTAGTTAGATAATAAAATGGCAGAGATGGAAGGGTCTTAAGGTCTCATTTAACCTAATTGCTTTAATTTCAAGTTGCAGAAAGTGAGGTGCAAGGAGGTTACCCAGTTATGTTAAAGTTGCCTACAAAGCAGTTCTGAGTCAAGAATCAAGTTCGCCAGACCCTCTTGATCACTGCCCTTCACCCATGGTATTGCCCACCACGGAGACTCCAGCAGCTCTAGAAGGAACTGAAAGGGTCTATCAGATGTTCTGTTACAAACCTCCTGACCCAGCCACCCTCAGATGCTGTAATAGTCAGGCTTCAGCAACAGAGAGCAGCTCTACCATCTAGGACAGTGTGATTTTCAACCTTTTTCATCTCATGGCACACAAACTAATTACTAAAATCTGCAGCACACCAAAAAAACATATTTTTTGCTGATCTGACAAAATATTAGGAATCATTTGTATTCATTCACACATATGGCTATTGTGTTGGCTGTTGTCAGTTTTTAATTTGATAGTCTAAAGGAAAAGATGTCAGTGCCCCAGACTAAATAGTCAGGTATTGCATATATTAAAAATTCTTGTGTCACACCAGTGTGCCTGCTGCAGCACACCAGTTGAAAATTGCTACGCTAGGAGAAAAGAGCCCTCTGTGGAGATAAACTCCAAAGTTATCCTTAAGGAACCAAAGTGTGTACACTGGAGTGCTCACAGTGCTTGTCATCACAAGGAAAGAGTCTGAATCAATTAATTCTCACTTATATTTTTTTCTCCATTCTATACTTTCCAACCTTCTCACAGACTTCCCAAGGTGAAAATTTTACTGCTAAGAGAAATAATAAGAATGACCAAGAGTCTATACAATTCACTGTAGCTACTAAATAAAAATACAGTCATTTAAAAATAAACTAGTTCTTACCTTTGTGCTTTATCTATATTGAGCAGTTGTGTTTCACTCATATTTGTTGCCATTTAGTAAGCTTAGAAGTTTTTCTGTGGGTTGAGTGACTTTTTTTCCCTGCTGAACATAGATATAAGTGATTCTACAGATATATGTTAAGGGAGTTGTTATTGTTTTATTTAGTTCCATTATGCTGTTACCTTGTATTATGGAATGCTCTGATGCTCTGTGTCTAAATGATAAAGTGCAGGCTCTCAGTGCTGAAAGAGATGGAGGGGGACAGAATATTTTTCTGATAAATATCTGTTCTGAATGCTAGATTTTATTTATTTATTTTTATTTTTTTGCCTCAGGGGTGTGTGAGCTAACAAATATCAAAGATGTATCCAGCACCATCCCACACCATCCCCAACATCACTATAGGATAGGCTCCAATATCCTTTGCCTAGATAATGATAGCCACCTAATTTGGCTGCTATCTTTTAGAATAGCATTCTTCAAAGTATGGTTTCAAGACCCTATACCTAATGTCAGCTCTACCTAACCAGACGCTCTGTCTATGAGACCCTGCATACAAAGGCCGAGGACCAAGCCCTCTTCACTTCCAAGCATTATGAAAACAGGGTCTCCACTGCTATATTGGGTTTCTGCGTTAGAATACAATGGCCTACCTGCATTCTTTATAACATTCCCATATTAGACCCATCCCACTGAGCATTTGAAGTTGCAGTCTTACAAAAGGAAAGACTGGATGCAGTGGTCAAACAATGATGCAGTGACCAGCTGACCAGCATGTAGGTCTGTCTGCCCAGTACACAACCCTTGTCCCGAAGTCAGGACACATTTGTAGTCAAGTTTCTTCTTTGAAATCCTGTGGTTTTGATGGATGTAAAGATTGTAATTCCTGGAGGATTATATCAGTGCTATTAATTGCATAAAACAAAGAATGGAGCCAGGATCAGGAAAGATGCCCAGTGTATAACAATAGTTGCCACCCCTCTCTACGGACATCAGAAGTAGGGGATATATTTGGCACTGTCACTTTCTTCCAGTGTAAGGAGAGAAGTCTGTCTTTTCATTGACTTAGTTACTCTGAAGACCTGCTCATTAGAAGCAGAGGTCTAATTCTTATAGGCTCAAGTGCTTAATTTAATTTAACAAGTCAGGGTCTATTAGTGCCTTAAAGCACTGAGATATTTTGTGGTCTTTAACACAGAACAAGATAGGGTCATTAGTTTTTTAGTGTAATCACAATATTTGCTATTCTAGACAAGCTGACACTTGGTTTCCTTTACTTAATTCCCAAGGAAAAGAAAACACAAACTAAGAAATTTTCTCTACAATTATATGTACTAAATGGTCATTGGCACTACTTTCAAATTATCTTTTACTTAGTATTATCTGCAGAGGATAAATAAAAATCTCTTGAGTAAACTCTTCATTGTTGCCATCAGAGAGGTTAAGTGGCTTGCCTGCGGTTGTGCAGCTATGAAGGAGTGGAATCAGGATTTGAACTAAGTGGTCCAGTTTTAGAATCTCACTTCAAACTACTACAAGTCTCTACCACACAGGGCAAGCAGATACATGTAGGATAATGACAGCTAACTGTGAAGGGGATCCTTTATTGTCTGACCTCAAGCCATGACCTGTACAATTCCTGCCCTGTGGTATTCATGACCTGGAAAGTGTTCATGACTTGGAAAGTCCCCTCCACTTGAATGGGGTTGGGGCCAGCAAATCTGATTATCACCCCTGGGATTAGATTATTCATCAGTTGACTGAGTTAATCAAAAGGGAAATGATCATGGTCGGGCCTGACCCCCTAATGAGGGGAGCTCTGTAAAGAAGGGGAAGTGTTGGAAAGACTCTCTCGTGCTGACTGGAAGACCTTACCACTTCTAGATAAAGAACTCTGATGTGGAGAGGACACCGAGCCTCCAGGGGGAGATCAGCCAGTTGACACCCTGATTACATCCTTGTGCTCTCTGAGCAGTGGACCCAGCTAACCCCTCCTCAAGTCTGCAATAATTTGCTATGTGCAATAGGAAATCAATATAGGCTGTTGCTGCCTTACTTCTTTAATATGTCACTCTGGCCTTGACACCCTGCATCTGCTCCCAATGTCCTTATTTGCCATCACTCATGAACCATATCATCCGTTGAGGATTCTTATAGATCTCACATCTATAGCAAATCTGTGTCAACAAATCATTTCTCATTTTCTAGATATTCTGACTCTTTTTTATGGCATCTGTTTAATATATATTTTGATAAGTAATTATGCTTTCTATGTGCTTTGATCTCTCTCTCTGAACATTTTACCGGTTCTGTGAACAAGGGTTTTCTCAAATGGGTTGTTGATCAACACTAAGCTTTGTGATCAAGTAGTGGATGCCAAAAGAGCATTTGTCAAACACATGATTGTATGTAGTATCATACAGAGAAGAAAATGTAGTGGCTAAGCTAATTTTTTTTTCAAGCAGCAGATGTGGTGAGCAGCTGAATCATGGTCATTTCATCGCTTTTATGGGTCCCTCTGTCCTCACAGTGTCAGAGATAGATGCGTCCCTACTAGATGCTTAGATGGTGTTGAAAGACATAGCAGTAGAAACTGCCTCGGCAAGCACAGGTCATTTATGTACCACTTTGACTGGAGCTTTGAAACGAGCTGATTTAGCAGGTGGATTTTGTTTTCAGACATTTGCTCCTTTTCCAAGCACAAATCAGATGGAATGAGTGTGGTGCTCTGAATCTGTGCAAAATCAGGTGAAGCGAGCTAGCTGTTCTGTACTAAGCTGCACAATTCTTATCATGCCTATATCAGCAATCCAGGCCACGCAGGACCTTCCGGGAACCCCTGGGGTCAGCAGAACATAGCACATGGCAAGATTTACTGTGCATGCTCAGTCCTGGCTGGTGTAACAGTCTCCTCCACATATTCTTCTGCATAGTTCATGCACATAGTATTTTACCTCCACCCTGCCATCTCCTCATCCTAGTACAATGTACAGTGTGTAGTTTACAGTCAAGGTATAAAAAGGGAAATAGCACAGACATGCAGTGGGGGAACCGTGCCCTGACTGTTCCAGGGCCCTGACTCTTGCCAAGTATTGTGTCAGACACTTTGTAAGTGTGAGTTCATTTGATGCTCATATTAACCCACCTCAAAAAGGACATGCTATTCCCATCACAGAGATGATAAAAAGGAGACATCTACCAAACAACAAATTCTGTAAGCAGTAGAGATTTGAACCTAGGGCTGTTCAAATTCCAGGTTGGTGCTTGTTTTACGAGTTCCAGCTTGTCAAAATACATCCAGGAGCCAGGACCTGCACCTGAGCTGGGCAGCTGAGATGCTGTTTGAGGATCTCAGTTAGACCTGAAAGACTGAAAAAGAGACTTTATTATCTGAAAGACTGAAAAAGAGACTTTTTCTAAGTGACACTTGGAATCAACAAGGTGTACCTTTTCCCAAAAAGTGAGTATTCCTACCTCATTCTCAGCCTATCTAGTGTGTACACATTCTTTAAGACAGAGCTTAAGTGCCCTATTTTGTGCAAGGACATACTCCTTCCTTCCTTAACACGTTAAGCGCCCAGTCAGTCACCGGCGACTGACACTATACTTTCCATCCAGAAGACAAAGCAGGCTGGGCACTTAACATGTTAATACTTCTAGAGGATATTATTGCACTTATATTTGTCATATTTATTCTTTATTACATTAATTCATTCAAATAGAAAAATTTTTGTATACTTTTCCAGACATGGAAAATATAGGGAGAAACTAAGCAAATAACTCAATCTATAGATCACAGAGACATGACTAGAAATAATTGTACATTATGTTAAAAGTACATAGATGCTCGATAAATGCATCTATAGATTATGCTGGGATGAGTGTCATGCAGCTATTAACTAACTGTCTTTGAGAGTGAGATGAGGGACAGTGAGTACAGTTTATTTGAGTTTTGATGGTTGAATATGCTCTTCACTAGGCAAATAAAGAAGACATCAGAGCATGTGCAAATACTTAGAGATGTGTGAAAGAATGTTTTGGAGACTGCATATGTTATCATATGGCTGGAGTACAATGCAGGCAGGTTTAATATGGGAAAATATGCTGGAGACAGATCACAGGATTTGTGAACAAGTAAAAATGATCAGTCTGTTTTCTGTGTGTGTGGGGGGGGGGTGTTTCTGAAGACAAATGAAATATGTGGTTTGCTGTCAATCAGACAAGAGACTGGTTAGGTTTGTATTTTAGAAAAATCATGTTGGAATGAGTAGGGAGCAAATATTAAAGCTGAGAATAATAATGAAATCAGGGAGACAGTTAGTTTGGGTATCACTAGTGACTTCCAAAAATGTTTATAATAACCTCCTAAATCATTGGCAATAGTAGTAAAGAGTCAGGAGAAACATGAACAATGTTTAGGTAACTTATATCAGAGCTAGATAGTTGATGAAATAAGAGAATGAGGGGACTGAGAAGGAAGATGACCTGGAGCATTCTAATTTGGGAAGCCAACATAGAAAACAGAGAAGAAGGGGGATTGTAGGGAAGATAATTGCATTTTAGTTTTTTCTGTACTTTTTAATTCCATTTATATAAAATGCAAAAACAAGCAAAAATAATCTGTGGTAATCGTTGTCATGGGAAAAGTACAGTTGGTGAGTAGGGTGAAGCAAAATGAAGACATCTAGAATTCTGGTTATGTTACATTTCTTAAACTGATGGTGGTTACATGGCCAGGCTCACCTAATGCCAAGTGGGACAAGCTTGAGAAAGAAGAAATGGAGTCAGTGGAAGCCAGAGCCAATACGAGAAATTGCCCCGATAAAGAGGAGGGCCTTTCAAGGAGTTCAACAAATATATTTCCTCAGCAGGAGATTCTATTTCATTTTGAAGGATCAGGATTTCACACTTGGAAATAGTTTGTTTGGTTCAGTGTTTTATAAAGCTTGAGTTCTTGCAAGCAAAGACCAAGGAAAATCCAGAGGGTAAGCCAAAACATATGCTAATCTCTATTCTGCTATAGAAGAGTGGCCAAAGGGACCCAACAGGTAACAAAAGAACTCTGCTTAGTATGATTTACCTAAGAGAGTGGCTGTGGATGTCATCAACTCATTCCTGACAAGAAACACTGGCCAAGGAGCCCTGGCTGCCAGGAGAATCTGTCCATGTTCCTTTTAGTCAGTTAATCATGGTTGGTCGCTGCCTCTCCTTCCTGTCCTCTTTGTTCCTCTCTCTGGGAGGAAATTAGCATATTGATTAGTTTCTTGCTGATACTGGGAGAGATTGACAGATATAAACATCTGGGAAATTATTAGAGCTAATTATGAGCCTTAGAGATTGGACTGTGACAAAAAAAAAGGTAAAGTTAGAAACAAAGAGATGACAGTGAAAAGTCTTTTAAGCTGCTTAAATAATGCTACTGACTGTCTCTGGACTCCTTGTTATGTGAGAGAAACAAGCCAGTATTTGCTTAAACCACTTTTAATCCAGTATTCTGTTACTTGCAAGGAATCTTTAGAGAATTCCCAACTTATTCAGACACTTTTGACTGATGATAGAGAAATCTCCTAACTCAACTTTTCTCTCTGCATTCAATGCATTGCCTCCCAATTCTTGTATATATTAGCTTTTAGAGTAAAACACCACAGGAGTGACCTAGGACATGATAGCAGACCTCATACATCAGGGAAATAGAGAAATTCTCTATCTCCCCAAGTTCACCCCGACCCATATCTGAATTCCTTTTTTTTTTTTTTTTTTGGTATTTTCTTCATTTGTTCCCTTTGAAAATTCCAATGGTCCTATGATAAAACATTAAACACAGGTACATAAAAGTAGGTGGATTGTGAAATAATATTTCCTCATAGCTTAAAGGTTCTGGAAATCTGGGAAAATGGGAAGACAGGGAAAGGGGGAACAAAATAGTCAGGAAGGGAAAGTGAGGATCTGTACATTCCATTCTCTCTGTGCCTTTTCTCGTGAACAAATTCAAAATTCAGCCTTGGTTGGCTTCGTTTACTAGCCCTGACTGTACTTGTGATATTGTTGGGACCTCTGAAACCTGAAGATATACTCCAGGGTAAAAATTACCAGCTGGATAGGCTCTGACCATAGATGACAAATTTAAAACACATTTCAATAACCCTCTCCCTTCTCCTCCCTACTAACCAATTTGGCGTCTGTGCAGGGACTGTTTCCACCCTGCGCTGAACACAGGCTCTGACATGAGGTGTCATCCATGCATCTCTCCAGGGATGGGGCCAAGGATTAGAGAGGTAAAAGTCACTAAATCAATGTGCTTATCTTACTGGATATCAGTTCAGGCAGAAGTCAAGATAATCTTTTTTGACTCCTTCATCCTCCAACTCATGTTTTTGATCAAGACATGTAACACATACATAATGAATTTTTTCCCTGTGTTTTGAAAGCAATTATACTTAGTTTTTGGAGGTGGGTAAATGTCAAAGGTGGAGATAATTTTTGAAATAGAGATTATTTCTTTGTCATATTGGAACATTTGCCTACACAACTTCAGAAGTTAGCCCAAATATGGGAATGATGAAGATTACTATTAATCTTCTATTTATCTGTCTCAATATACATTTTTTTATTTTTAACCAAAAATATGGCTGATTAAGCTTCCTATTCTTCCAATTGTTGGATAATGGATGTATTCCCAAGCAAATAACAAGCTTATAAGAAATTACCCTAGTGGACAAATACCTTTACTCCAAACTGCTCACAGTGAGTGGGAGAGTTGATGAGAATCAATTTCTCTGTCCTCAAGCCATAATAGAAGCAGAGAACAAACACGAAGCACTGAGCATCTCTGCCATTAATTTGAAAGAAACTGTTCTACCTGATGGTGCTTAGTTGGTAACTACAGAAAGCTGTGCTTTAAGAGTGAGGTATGTGAGGGAAGGCTGTTTAGATATCTCTAAATATCCTTCATCAGATCAAAGAGAAGTGAAACTCTTGCTGTGGATTTGGGCAGGGCAGGGTTTCTTAGCATCTTCTCTCTATTGCACCCTACATTGTAAAAAAAGAAAATGAAATTAACTCACCGAGGGCTTAATTATGTCTTCTTCAGTGGGCGTCGATACTATTGGCAGCCCTCACAGGGGTATTCCCTTGACAAATCAAGTTGTTGTCTGAGGCATGAAGTGTAAATTATGATGGAGCCAGTGTGATGCTATGACTCGTGGCTAATCTATTACCGAGGGAAGTGGTATTTCTGTTTCACAACGACTCTGAATTTCTGGTGAGACAAGTGAATCCCTTTGTTCAACCGCGGGAGTTCATCTTCAGTGTCTGAGAACCAAGAATTGTTTTCCAGGCTCAAACGTGGGAAGATACAGAGTGGTATTAAATAATGATGCGGGGAGCTTCTCGTCCAACAACAACCCTTTCGGAATTCTAAGAAGGACTTAAGTGAGCTGAGCAATCCAAATGACAAGTGATAAAGGTGGAATCTTATAGAATTTCATGTTTTAAAGGATATCTTTTAAGCATTCTGTTTTTCACATCACCATTAGTAGCCCAAAGTAGAGATCACTTGCTGACATAGGTAGTGTACATATTATTAAAGAAAATTTTCTGCTTAGCAGTTTTTCACGAACTTCTGGTTATATAATTGCCAATGTTTTTCATTATGACTTTTAAAAATATATTTTTATTGATTTCAGAGAGGAAGGGAGAGGGAGAGAGAGATAGAAACATCAATGATGAGAGAGAATCATTGATTGCCTGCCTCCTGCATGTCCCCAACTGGGGATCAAGCCCGCAAATGGGGCATGTGCCCTTGACCAGAATCGAACCTGGGACCCTTCAGTCCACAAGTTGATGCTCTATCCACTGAGCCAAACCACTTAGAGCCATTATGACTTTTAAGACTATTTAGTTACTTCATGTAAAATAATTTTATGAAGCAAAATATTTGTTATGAAATATTTTAAATAAAAAGAAAACACACTGAATTAAATTTTAAAAATCACTAGGAAATATATTTTTAATCATTTTTGTATACAGTTCCAATCCTTTAATATGCATAGATTTTTTTTTTTTTACAAAGTGACCATGTGCCCACCATCCAGATATCATTGCTGACATGTACACATAAGGAACTGTTAGACATTGAAACGGGGACTCAGAACTGTTGGATATTGAAATTGGGACTCAAACATTTTTGTTGTTGTTATTATATGTTTATTTCTAGTCTGCAGAGGCAAAATTTTTTAAAGGAAAGAAATGGGGGGGAAATAGATACAGAGGCAAAGAAGCATTGAATAGACTGTCAAACTACATCGGGAAGGCAGGGGAGGTTGGGCGAGGGGGGACCAACCGAAGGACTTGTACGCCTGCATATAAGCACAATCAATGGATACAAGACACTGGGGGTGTGGGGAGGGCAGGCAGGTGAAGGCATGTACTGGGGGGTAGGGGAGGCCAGGGGGAGATCAATGGGGGGAAAAAAGGAGACATATGTACTACTATTTGTAATACATCAAACAATAAAATAAAATAAAATAAAATAAAATAAAATAAAATAAAATAAAATAAAATGTATAAACCAGCCAAAAAAAAAAAAAGTGACCTCATAACTCAACATATTGCTTTGTACCTGCATTTTCCATTTAACAATGTGGGTCTGAACATTTTCCCATTTAACACTTAATCTCTTTAATGAAAATGCTATTTTTTATATCCTCTTCAAATGCTATTTGGCCACGGCTGAATACCTGTACACAGTTAAATATTTTAAAATAATTCAGAAATAATGTATAAATTTCTAGGTTTGTGTTTTCATAATTGTGGCACGAGTGTTTTCCATCCTCTGTTTCACATCAGAGTATGGGCGCATACACTGACGCCCCCGGTCCTGAGCACCCCATTTTCCCATGATATTCCAGTGTGTAGATTAGTGGACTGAGAAGATGAAAGACAAGAGGGGAAAGACACTTCTGTTTCAACTGTGTAAGAGATGGAGATTTTAAATTAATAATGAGTATCAAGGTGCAGTTCTGGTTTGCAGCTTGCCACAAATACCTCCATCAGGATCAGGGCAAGAGGAATGTAAAAATCTGTCTTTTGGTAGAAATAAAAAAAGATGCATGACTATAACTTGAAAGAGCCTGTGTTCCTGTCTTCATAAACTTCATGGTTGTAGTTTAGATTCAGCCTCTGTCACTACATATAGACTTTGTATCTTTATTAATATCCCTGATGCATAACAATGCCACGAATCCTGCCTAAAGAAAGTTAGGCATTGCTCCAGAGCAATCATTTGTCCTTTGATTTATACTTCATATAACACACCAAACAGACAAGCAAACACCCTCAAAAAGGATTGTAGACATAAATGCAAAACCTAAAAATATAAAACATAAAGAGGAAAACAGAGGAGGAAATATGTGTGACATTTGGTTAGGCAAAAATTTCTTAGATGTGACACCAAAAGCGTGACCCCAAAAAGGAAACATTGATTAAACATCATTAAAACGAAAACTTTGCTCTTCAAAAAAGTACTTTTAGGACAATGAAGTGACAGCTGCACAGTGTGGGAGAAAATATTTGCAAGGCACATATCTGATAAAGGATTTTTTTTTTGCAGGATGTGTAACAAACTCCCTAACTCAATAAGTAAAGAATATACCCCAAAATAAATGGACAAAATATTTGAACAGATACCTCACCAAAGAAGCTACTAGTATATAACTGGGAAAGAAGCAAAAAGATGCTCAACATCATCAATAATCAGGGAAATGCAATGAAAACCATTATGTAATACCACTAGACAATTATAAAAATTGCTAAAATTAAAAAGCAGCCTATTTTAAATGGTGAGGATATGGAAGAACTAAAACTCACATACACCAGTTAGAATGTAAAATGGTACAGTCAATTTGGAAAAAACAATTTGGCAGCTTTTTATATTAAATACACCTCTGTCATTTGATGCAGGCTAGGAATTTGGCCAAGAGAAAAGAAATAATATACCCATTTAAAGACTTGTACACAGATGTTCATAGAAGCTTATTTGTAATAATCCCAAACTGGAAACAACCCAAATGTATCAAGAAATGAATGTTTAAGTAAACTGTGGTACATCCACACCATGACAACAAGAAATGAGCCATTAATATATAATGGATAAACATTAAAACAACTATGTTGAATGAAAGAAGCCAGACGGTAAAGGGTGAATACTGTATGATTTCATTTATGCAAAACTTTAGATAAAACAAGCTAATCCACAATGACAGAGAACTTATGGGTAATTGAATGTGTGTGCATGGAGAGGGGCTTGAATGAGTGAAGAGAAGGAAAATATTACAAAAGGACACACAAGAATTTTGCAAGTTGCTGGGTATGTTTACTATCTTAATTGTGGTGATGGCTTAAGGTTGTATACTTGTATACTTGATGTTAGAATTTATCAAGTTGTACACTTATATGTGTACTAGAGGCCTAGTGCATGGATTCGTGCACCAGTGGGGTCCCTCGGCCTGGCCTGTACTCTCTCACAATCCGGGACCCCTCGGGGGATGTCAGATAGCTGGTTTCAGTCCAATCCCCGCAGGCCCAATCCAGAAAGGAGGGAACCTGATCCTGTGCATAGAGTATCTGTTCCCTGATGGTCAGTGTGCACCATAGCGACTGGTCGACCAGTCGTTCGGTTGTTTGGTTGTTGGTCACTTAGGCTTTTATATATAAATAGTTTATTACTTGTCAATTATACCTCAATGGAGCCTCCAAATAAAATGTTAGGAAGGTAAATAAAACTAAATAAATAAACACTGTAAATGTTTTTGCTGTTTTTTTTTTAAAGCGCTGTACATATGTCTACACTTAAACAGGGTTCCCTTTATAGATGTTTTAACTTTAATCCTTTAACATAGTTAGAGACTATGGGATAATTTGAAATCTGCAATGCAAAGTCCAGTCAACAAGAAAAAATGAGTTGGTAGTTTTTTATTGAAAAAAGGGGGAAATGTCTCCCTCCAGGGACGGGAAGTCAGTTGTAATTCATAGCATCAAGGAAACATCTTTGTGTAAAATATCAGGGACAATGGCAACTGTTATGGATGAGAGCTGCTGCTATGCCCAACTTCCTGTGGTTCTCTGGAGTACCCTGCCCAGGTAAGAGACAACCCTGGAGCCAGAAGTCGTGGGCACTGTTTCTGTCCCCTCCCGCATATGAATTTCAACTCTGGATGGTTGAAATTCCAACTCTGGATGGTTGAAATTTACTGTTACCATTTCTGTTCACACATCTAGTTGTTTATTTAAAGTAAAAGAAGTTTCTCGCTGGAAATTATTTGAGGACACTTGTTAGAGCCTTAACTGCTGAATAAAGTACTTTTCAAACTTTAGTGTGAATATGAGCCAATATAATCTATGAAAGCATTGAACATGTACATTTCTGACCCCCCAGTAATAGATGTTCTGCTTCAATAAGCCTAAATTGGGACACTTCGGTGAATCTGATACAGGTAACTCCCAAATTATACTTTGAGAAATCTGAATTCAGGGGTTATTTTTCTATGCATTTTCTATTTTAATAGGAATGTGATGTTTGTGGTCATACTGTGCATTTAACTGATAATTTGCTTTCATATTCATAACCTCAAGGTACTTGTTACAGTTAGGATTTGGGACTTTTTCTCCCTGGCTTCTTCCTTCAGGACATTTTCAGAAAAGCTGCTACAGTAGGCTCAACAGTAGGCTTACCATTTGGAAGACAAAGATTCAGCCTTCAGCACAGTGGTGTTTTGGACAGAATGGTAGAGTAAAATGACCAAGTAAATTCCGTGAGAGGGTTAGTTGCTCCTTCCCTAGAATTATAGTATCTGATAATCACATTAAGGTATTGTGTAATCTATGACTTGATGAGTTGATTAGATGCTCTCAATTTTTTTCCAAAACTTATATTATGTCATTCTAGTTCAGATCTAAAATAATGAGTTCTAGACCTGTTGTCCAAATGAAATTCCTAGCAGAATCTAAATGTATAAATAGAAATAATAGAAAGTTGTATTATTTATCTCCTTTGATTTCCTGTCAATTATGATGTGTTTTTGTTATGGCCTATTCATAAGGTGAAGAACATCACTTTGGTTCTGTTCTCTCTGGTTCACTTCACATTCATTAAAATTTATTTTCAGTGATGGAATGCTTCCACTTCACTCTAAAGTATTTGAGAAATATGGATACCTTATGTCACCAAAAAGCAGGTAAATGAGGAATGCTTTCAACACAGTGCACTATAATACGTAGGGAAGACTTATTTAACTTTATTTAATTGGTACCAGGGCCAGCACTGTAAGGAGAAGCCTGAGGAAAGTGAAGTGACCCAAGATGACAGGTCAGTTTAAGGGGGTGGGACACCATGAAGCAGCAGTGCTTTCTACTTACTTTGTACATTATTCAGGAGACATCCTGCAGCCTTCTGAGTGCAGACAGATTAGAGAATGTATGCATCTCTAATAGACTTCTCTTGGCTTAAAATGACAGCTACCAACCTTCTTGCCCACCTTTCCACTGCTCCCTATACTCGGAGGCTGGCCTATTGAGAGCCTGTGTTACATGACTAAATTTCAAAAATAGAGTTAGCTTTCCTATTGGAAATGGATCATGATGAATCAGTTACATGGCTAAAATTATTCTTGCTGAAGATGTGCATATTTGCCTTCTCCACATTTCAAGGAGGCTAGTAGAAAATGCTAAGGCCAGGGCATCCAAAAGGTGCAAATTGTGCAGTTGGCAGATGAACCTGCAGGATGGATTTTCCCAGTTGTCCTGAAATGGGTCATCTTAAATGGAATATTAGACACTTTTAACCATACCGGGCCCAATGACTGACACTCATAACAGAATCTATGTATGGCCTGTATGATTTTCTAGATCAACCTGCATCCTAAATTAACAGTTAACAGGGAGAAGGGGCATTCACATGATTAACACATTACCTCCACTAACAACCTCTGTTTAATTGGGTTTACTATATTTATACTACATTTTAATTCTGCTTGAGGTTTTGGCTGGAAGCCTGTCCTTTGCAGTCTTTTAGAGGTTTTCTTTCTCATGACAATGAGACCGAGCTCAGAAAGAGCAGATCCCTGCAGCCTTTCCTGCTACAGAATACAATCATGATGTCATATATAATTTCTAAAGCTGCATACACCAGAAGAGCAAGATCTGAGAGCTCATTGACACCAAGAACCAAATGATCATTTAAGCAGTCACGCCAGGATTCATGCTGGAGAGCAGTGGCTGACTTCATCAGTTTATTGATGAGGCTTTCAAACATTTTTTCTTCCCCAATTACTTATCTCCTTTCAAACCTATAGTGAAGGATGATAATTTTGTGAAAAGACACCTTCTTTCAAACGTTTTGAAAACTTATCAGTGTTGAAAGACAAACAAAAATATGTGAAAATAAAAATAATTGTGAAATTTTGTTTGTTTTGCTCAAGAATAAATGGCCTCCTTAATAATAAAAAAGAAAAGAAAAAGAAAAAGAGTGATTTTTCCAAGTGTTATTGTGGCTATTGATCCTCATTTTGTTCTGAACTCTCAGGTTGGCATTATGGTTCTCCATGTCACTATACAGAGCTTTGTGAAACTTAACCCTTTGTATTAACTGTGGATGGTGTTAGTCACTGGGCTCTGTCTACACTTTGGGGCTGCACATATTTGTTGCTATGTGAAGATGGAACTCTTTCAAGCATTTCCTTCATAAATCATTTGGCGTTATAATCAACATCAAACATCTGTAGGATCTTCACCATCCTTCCAACTGAAAAAAGGTTGCAAAATGTTGGCTTGCGGGTAGAAGCTGGCCAGAAGTAGATTCTATTTGACCAGAACAAAGTTTAAAACATTTTAATTTAGATGTTAATGCTTTTTACTGGAGAAAGTGTCCTATCTCTTTGGTTCCCGCAGTCCTTACCAACCCTTATGTGGAACCCACATCTTGAAAAGTTAATGATTTGCCCTGGCCCATCTAGGCACTTGAGCTTGTGTGTTGTTTTTTAAATTTAAATATGTGCTTCTCTTATATAAAGAAACTGCTGAAAACACATTTCTTGGGGTTAGTAGGAAAACAGAAGAACCTATTTCTAGGAAAGGAAATATTTTATGCCTCATAAATTTTACTTTTTCAGTTGTAATAAGTTTTAAAACCTTATATGTGTTTTAAAATCTTCTACATGAAGAAATGAAGAGTCTTTATGAAAATATTTCAACATAAAACAGAACTGTACTATTTCAGAAAACCTTGCCTGGGAAGATAAAAACTGCAAATGACTTATTGTTCTCCCAAAGACCTTCTTGAAAAACCCATCAATTATTTAATAAAAAGCATCAAAAGAGAGTTTATACCCTAACTCTGGAGACACCTTGACTCAAAACTGCCATCTTGCTACACCTACCAAACCTAAACTTTATCATATTACACAATGTAAACCCAGTTCCAGCATTGAAAGATCCATCTTAAATCACTTCAAAATCTTATTCATTATCACAAGTTTGCTCTTTCCCTCCAAGACACTACTAAGACTTTGTCAAGGCACTGATCTCCCTGCCTAGGTAAGCAGTAAACACAGCTTGGCCTTATCAACAGCTTATTTTGGTGATGTTTAGATAAGCTATCATTTGACAGTATCCCACAATACTGTGGTCTTTCTCTTTTGTTTCTTGGTGAGTTGGTAAAATTAAATAAGAGTAAAGAAAAATGTAAATATATTGAAAGCATGAACATGAAAAATAAAAGTAGATACTCATGGAATGCCAGAGTTAGAAGGGAGATAAGAAGTAATATTATTTCCCTTAATTATTTCTTCTTTTGACAGTCTCCATGCTCTCAGGTGTTCTCATAAGACTTAATTTCTGGACTCTTTACTGTTGTAGGCAAAGGAATCAGGAAACATGCATATAATGGCTTAGATGTAAGTTTATGAGAGTTTTATATTTAGTCTTAAATACAGCAACAGATAATTATGGTAGATATCAATAATGCTAAAAAAGATCAACAGACTTGATAATGCATAGACCATGGAAGAAACAGAACAAATTTAAAGAGGACTAAGACTTTAGGTGTTAAAAATCTGGGAAATGGTGATGCCAATATCACAATGGGCGAAAATGCCATGTTATAATTATTTATGAACAAATTATAAAGTTGTATTTCACCCATTTTTAGATGTTGTATCTGAAAATTGAGATATCTTAAGAAATAAACTGAAGATGATAGGCCTATAGAAAATATGGTATCAAAGTAAATGAATATTTGGGAGTCTTGTGAATGAACTGGACTCTTTGTGGGTACAGAACAGGATGACTATAAATATCCTCAGGAACCTTACAGAAAAAAGAAAAATATAAGAAGAAGGATAAGAGAAAAAAAAGAAGGAAGGAAGGAAGGGAGGGCAAGAAAGAAAATATAATGAAGGAAGGAAGAAAGGAAAATGGAGGAAAAGAGAAAAAGAAGGAAAGGAAAGGAAAAATAAGCAAAAGGGAACCATCAACAAAATAAAAAGACAACCCACTGAATGGGGGAACATATTAACAAATGATACATCTGATAAGGGGTTAATATCTAACTTAATAAAGAACTTATAAAACTCAACACCCCAAAAAAAACAAACAACCAAATTAAAAAAATGGCCAAAGGACCTGAATAGACACTTCTCCAAAGAGGACATACAGATGGCAAATTAATATATGAAAAGATGCTCAGTGTTCCTAATTGTGAGAGAAAAGCAAATTAAAATGATAATGAGATATCACATCACACCTGTCAGAATGACTATCATCAGTAAATCAACAAAGAACAAGTATGGGCAAGGATATGGAGAAAATGGAATTCTTATTCATTGTTGGAAATGCAGATTGGTGGAACCACTGCAGAAAGCAGTATGAATTTATCTCAAAACTTAACATGGAAATGCCTTATGTCCCAGAGATTCCACTTCTGGATATTTATCAGAAGAAAATTGAAACACTGTTTGATACCCCTATGTTCCTTGCAGTGTTATTTACAACTGGAGGCCTGATGCACAAAATGTGTGCAAGGGGCTCAGCCCTCGCAGCCCAGGCTTCATCTGGGAATGTTGTCAGGATCGTCGTCTGGACGGTTGTTCTGCTGTTTGGTCTTATTAGCATATTAGCTCTTTATTATATAGGAGGATAGCCAAGATTTGGAAACAGCCTGAATGCCCATCAGTAAATGAGTTGATAAAAAAGCTGAGGTGCATATAAACAACGTAAAAAGAAGGAAATTTTACCTTTTGGAACAGCATGGATGGACCCGAAGAGCATTATGCTAAGTGAAATAATCTAGTTAGAAAAAGTACCATATGGTTTCACTTACATATGGAATCTAATGAACAAAATGATCTAACAAGCAAAATAGAGATAGACTCAGAGATAAAGAGCAGGCTGACCACTGTTGGGGGTAAAGGAAAAAGATATAAAAAAAGGAAAATATTCACGGACACAGACATGGGTATGATGATTGTCAGGAGTAGGAGTAGAAGAAGAGGGAGGAAGGTGTAGGGAAGAAAAAAGGTGATGGACAAAGGCTCCATGGTGGTAAACACAATGGTAAACACACAATACTGTATATCAATGATGTGCTGTAGAATTGTGCAACTGAAACCTGTATAATTTTGTTAGCTAGTGTCACCCCAATAAATTCAATAAAAGGGATTTTTTTTTAAAAAAAGGAAAACATTCTATTTAAGAAAATAAAGCTAAGTGAATCAAAGAGGAAAAGGCCAAATTAAGATTTAAAACAATTTTTCAGAAGGAAGGAGGTGACTAACTTTTAAAAAAGGGTGTTTTGTAAAAAGCTTAATCAAAATATTAATCTTGTCCAGAAAATGAACATTAACTTTAGGAGAGGTTTTAGAGGTGGTTGAAAATAAAAGCCAGATTTCAAAAGATCAAGATTTTATGTGTATATGAAAAGGAAAGATATTTGAATACTTTGAATTTTTATTGATCTCTGTTGCATTTTAAAGCAAATCAATAAAAATATATAAATGAAATGATTAGTGAAGCATGGAAGTAACCCCTAAAAGGAAGTTGTGCAACTAAACAAAAACCTGTATAAAAATACAAAATTTTGTCTACCGCGAGGTGTGTGTGTGTGTGTGTGTGTGTGAGAGAGAGAGAGAGAGAGAGAGAGAGAGAGACGGTTTAAAGAAAACCACCATTTATGTGCTTTGTCCTATATTTTTCTCATTCTTCCTGATGGTCTGCATCATTCTTTCAATTGCCAGAGACATAACTGGTTTCTAAGATTATTATTGCAGTTTTGCTTTTATTTTCTCTGCTTTTGCCATGGCCAGTTCTTTGGCTCTAGTACTTCCATGGGTCATGCACCCCTATCTCATTACAGACAGAATCCTTTTTTAATGAACTTTCATAATATCAAAATCATTTTGTCACCTAGCAGTTTCCTCCTTGAAGCACCTACATGAAACACTTTAATGAGGTTCTTCCACAGGAAAACTTATCCCATTTAGTGGTCTTTTCCTATTGCCTGAAGTGTCTGAGTGGTTAATGGTATTTTCTTCTGATGTCTTGAGAATCAATCTCTCAGAGATTTTCTTTTTCTAGAAATCTTGGTGAAAGCAAACTATTTCATAAGGGTAATAAGAGCAAAGCCACCAGTGGATTGTAATTCATAAAAAAAGGTGTGAATCCCCAGATTTTATATCATTTCTTACAGGAATTGGCACTTTCCTTTCTGAGTGCTGCAAGAATGCATTCCTTGAGTTAAGCAAAGGATGGCTTTATTTTACCTCATTTAAGTGGAAATTAAATGAATATTCAAGATACAGAGTAAAATTGTTTAAAGTGTGAGAAAAGGGCATTTGTTTTATAAATACATAATACATAAACTGGTTATATAACATGTTGTGAATGTCATGTATACATTCATCTTTGGGGTTTTTGCTTTCTTTCCTTAAGGTGTGAACTCTGACTCTCCATATTCTGGGCAGCATTTCTCAAAATATGTTGCATGAATTACTTAACATTAAATTCACTTGAGATTTTTCAGATCAAATGAACTAGGAATCTGCATCTTTAAATAGCAACTTCAGGTGATGACTGAGCATTGATGTTTGAGAAATTCCCTAGGAAAACAGTACTACATAAATAGTACCAGTATTTGTTTGACATAGAATCTATATTTGAATGCTTTGTAAGATGCTCATTTGTGGTTTCCAGATTTCTTTGATCTATTACCAGTGATTGAGGAGTAAGTTTGGCATGGGTGATTGTGAGAGCAGGGGACTCTGATTTCAGTGAGGAAGCACAGGTCTCTGCAGTTCCCATAGGAAACCCTTTTTAGGACTTCTGGAGCCTCATGGTTAGCTTTTTAGTTTCCACTGCCCAACAATGAAGCACAAGGACTGTAGGGCGCATGGCTAGTTATCTGGTACTTTGAAAGGAATCTGCCCAAATTATTTAATCATAAAGCCAGAAGAGTCATAGAACAGATTTTGATATAAAGGAATTAGAAGGAGAGAAGGAATTGAGATGGTGCCAAGTCAAGGACAGTGATTGTGAAATACAGGTGAGTGGAAAGAGTTCAAGAGATCACAGCAATTACTGGAAAAGAAAAAGGCATAGGTTATTTATGTAAGTGCCTGGTGAGAACAATGTGTGGAAGTCAGCTAGGTTTAATGCATATGGAGAAGAGAAGAGAGATGTGACTTCTGATTATGGAATTGAGAAAATATTAGCTGTATAATGCCATGAGTTGAGTGCTTACTCTTTCAGGTACTCTGTGAAGCACTTTACAGGCATTATCTAATTTAATCACCTGTCTTTTAAATCTCAGAAGTCTGCTTCTGAGGCAAGTGTTATTATTTACATTTTACAGAGGAGGAAGTAAGGTTTATGAGGGTAAATCACTTTCTTCAAGTCCTCATAGCTATTGGTGCTGAGTTTAGAAGACAAATCTAAAACAAAGTCCTGAACAATGCTTTATGGCAGAATCACTTTGAACAGAAATAAAAAGGTGCATGCCCCTTAAAGACCAGAAATGAATATTGTTGGCATGAGGGTAAAGTAGTATATACTTGGAGAAAGAAGTCAGGCTGTATATAAGCTTGAATTTATCTCTATTTGAAACTCTACTATTTGTAAAAACCTAAGAGTTTATTATTCTAATATGTTTATTGACTCATCTGGGTTTGTTATTCTTTGCTAGCCTGTAAAATGGTATGTACCTAAAGGAATAGCAAAATGACATTGGATCTCAGTGGCTGGTAGAGTGATGATTTGGATGGCTCATTATAGAAGGGGGATTTATCCTCCAGTGTGCAAAGAGAATTCTCTCTTATTGCAATTGGCCATCCCCCTTACCACTGGCAAGGCTCTTCTTTGGCCCTGTATTTTATTTTCTGTCTCATTAATCATTAGATCTGTGCCTCTTACTCATCCTGAATTCTCATTCTGAATTACCCATTTTTTTAACAAACAAATAAAATAAATAAAACAATGGTTTCAAACTGAAAGAATTCAACAGATCCTTTTTTTTTTTTGTCTGCTTCACTGTATTTTCCTAAAGGACATTATAAATTGTGTGCACATAGTTATATCCCAATACATAAAATGAAAATATTCTTTCTATGACTCCTAGATGAATAAAACTAATAAGCATTTCTATCCTACTGTAGTTTTATCTTTTAAAAAGAATTAAAGAGATCTTGATAAACAGAGCAATATTATGGTCCATCTGCAGTATATTTGTTTTCCATGGAAGTATTTTTAATTAAAAAATCAAATAACTAAAATCATATTTCCAGTTCCCTTTTTAACTCTCTCTCTGTTATCTAGACTCTATTCTATTAAACAAATATATTGCCTGTTCCCGGGACTATTTTTTCCTATTTTTCTTTTTCTATTTCATTCCATAATGTATTAGTCAGTTCAGATTGCTATAACAAGTTATAACAGACAGATTATAAGTTTTCAGAATAGTCACAAAGTTGTGCAACATGACCACTATCTAATTCCAGAATATTTTCATTACCCTAAAAATAAATCCTATGCCAATTATCAGTCACTCCCCATCCTCCTTTACTCGGGTTCCTGGCAATCATTAATCTACTTTATTTCTCTATGGATTTACCAATTTTGGATATCTCATATAAATGGAATCATACAATATATGGCTTTTTGTATTTGGCTTCTTTGTTTACCATAATGTTTTCAAGGTTCATACATTTTATAACATGTATTAGTACTTCATTCCTTCTTATATATGAGTAACATTCCATTGTATGTACATATCACATTTTGTTTATACTTCATCAGTTGATGGACAATTGGATTGGTTCCATATTGTGGCTCTTATAAATAATGCTGCTATAAACATTGTGTGAAAAAAATTTTTAAATTCTCTTGAGAGTACAGAAGTGGAATTTCTGGATCATATGATAATTCTATGTTTAACTATTTGATGAACTAAGTTTTCCACAGCAGTTACACCTTTTTTACACTACCATTAGCAATGCATGAGGATACCAATTTCTCTACACTTATTTTCCTCTTTTAAATTATTACTATAGCCACCTTAGTGGACATGAAGTGATGGCTCATAGTAATTTTGATTTACATAGCCATAATGACTTATGGCATTCAGTATATTTTCACGTCTTTATTGACCTTTTATAAACTAGGAGAAATGTCTATTCAAGTCCTTTACCTATTTTTAAGTTAGGCTATTTTTGTTGAGTTGTAAGAGTAATGTATATAGATATCAAACCCTTGTCAGTGTTTCAAAAACATGGTTTTAACGTATTTTCTCTCATTCTGTGGTTTGTCTATTCATTTTCTTGATAGTATCCTTAGACACTCAAAAGTTTTTAATTTTGATAAAGCCAGATGTGTCTGTTTATTTGATTGCTTGTGCCTTTGGTGTCAAATCTAAGAAAATATTGCTCAGTCCAAAGAATAAAAATTTAACTTGTATTCTTCCAAGGAACCTATGTGTTCTTCCAATATTTTTATAGTTTTAGCTCTCATATTTAGGCCTTTTAGCCATTTTGAACTAATTTTCTTTATATTATGTGTGATAGACAGCCTGACTTCATTATTTACTTGTGGATATCCAGTAATTTCTACCAATTTGTTGAAAAGACTATTTTCCCAATGGTGTAGCAACTTAGTTGAAATTCAATTAACCATAGATGTGTGGGTTTACTTCTGGAATCTTAATTCTATTATCCTATACTGTCCTGAATATTGAAGCTTTGTAATTTTGAAATTAAGAGATTTGAGTCTTCTAACTTTGTTCTTTTTAGAGATTGTTCCTTGCATTTCCAAATAAAATTTAGAATCATATTTTCTATTTTTGTAACAAAGGCAGTTGGAATTTGGACAGAAGTTGCCTAGATTCTGTAGATTAATTTTGGAATGTGATATTAAATAATGCCTTCCCTCTAAATATATCCATATCAGAATCCCCAGAAACTGAATATGTTCTCTTTCATGGCAAAAGGGACTTTACAGTTGTGACTAAGTATCATAAAATTTTCCTGGGTTAGCATGGTGAGCCCATGTAATCACGGATGTCCTTATAAGAGGGAGGCAGGAGAATTGCCTATAGGCAAAGGCGCTATAATGATGGAAACAGATTAAAGTGATGCCACAAACTGAGGAATATGAGCTTGAAGAGGCGAAGAAAGGATTCTCCCCAGCAGCCTCCAGAATGAGCTATCTCTGCCAACATGTGGATATTAGCCTGTAAGATCTATGTTCTTGGAGTTCTCTGGAGAGTGTCTAATCTCCAGAACTGTAAGAGACTAATTTGTATTGTGTTAAAGTACTAAAGTTGCGGTAATTTGTTATAGCAGCAAGAAGAAAACTAAAACGGGGAGTATTGCCATATTAACAACATTGTCTTCCAACCCAGGAACACAAGAAGTTTTTTCATTTATTATGCCTTTTTAAATGTGGTGTTGTTTTTTTTCCCCAGTAATGTTAGATAGTTTTCAGTGTATAAATCTTACATTAGACTTCTTTGGCTAAATGGTATTATATTCTTTCTGATGCTATTTTAAATGGAATTATTTTTCTTAATTTTATTGTCATGTTTCTAATGTATAGAAATACACTTATTTTCATATATTAATGTCATGTCACACAATATAACTTATTCTCTTGATTTTTGCTGGAAAAATCAAGAACTGGTCTAAGAATCGGAGGTTGTGTATTCATGTCTCTAAGTAGAGCAACATCCCCAGGGCTTCATTTTTTCCTTTCAGGACTCATAGCAGCCTCAATTGGCCTTAGTTGGTCACATATTCATATTTATTTTCACCACAAGCACAAAGCTATAAGACCTGGCTCTTGTGACTTCACCAAAAACCTAAAATCATATTTAACTTAAGATTAGAATTTACTACAATCTGGATATTCTATATAATAAAAGCCTAATATGCTAAGTGTCCGACCATTACACCAGTCACTATGATGGGCACTGACCCACAGGGGGCAGATGCTCCAAACAATAGGTTAGCTTGCTGCTGGGGTCCAGGCGGTCAGGATGGGCAAGAAGGGCCGGACACATCCTGGACAAATTTGTGCACCCAGCCAGTTTCAGCCCAATCCCCTCAGGCCAGGCTGAGGGACCCCACCGGTGCACGAATCTGTTCCCTGGGCCTCTAGTAAAATCATAAGGACAAAAATACTATTTCCATTTAAGTAAACAAAAATATCTACCATTGTTTTCTTCTTGCTTCTTCTACTTTACACTAATTTCTCCACTGTTCATTTATACACGTTCTATAATTTGCTAAATTCCTTCAAATATCATTCCAAAAGACGCCAGCTAGTGAACAAAAAGAAGCTCAGAAAATCAGCCAGGAGAGCCCTGTACATTGTCAATCTTTGGATAATCAAGTGCCCAAGTGTAAAAAGCACCCAAAGAGCTGGCATTTCCCCATATTGCTATATTGCTGGCATTTGGAGAGCATGGACATGACTATAATTTCTTTTTTTTTTCTTTCTGTGGAGTGATTTTAAACAGTGAAGGCAAAGAGGGCGTGTGACAGGCCACACCCCCAAGAGCTCAGGAAGTCCGGGATGACTATAATTTCTTCACTCCAGGATAGACAGCCTGAAGCCCTCAGACAAAAGAAAAAAAACAACTTTGTGTATGTTTATTACAGCCATATAAAGCTTAGCATTTCACACCTTGTCAGAGTTATCAGATACAGAGCTGTTCTTGAATCTAATTTTCATTCCTACAGAAATGTGAGAAGTCAAATCACTGCATAGCAAAAAAAAATGCTTTTTTCACTCTGGTGTTTGCTGCAATCATGTCTGAGGATAACTTAAAAAAAAGATAATACACTAAAAACACTAGGTTGCATTAGGTTTGATGCAAACTGTTTTATGTGATAATGGCAAATACTAGCTCTAAATTGCCCAAATTTGGAAAATTTACATTAGCAAATGCCCCATGGGACAGAAATCTAACTTGTTTACTGACTCAGTCTGGTATATTTGTTGGTTTAAAAAAATATGTAATCTTTAGATTTTAAAGTGTTAAGAAATTCTAATATATGTTAGAGAAAGTATTAAGAAACCTATGAAGAAGTTGTATGCACAAACTGTTGTGAAATCCTATCTTTCCTCATTTGTAACTTACAAATGTCCAAAAAAATACCCCACAAAAAACAAGAAAAGAGCAGAGAATGTAAAGGAAGCTAATTTCCTAAAATTCCATATTTGTGAAAATAAATTCCCTATTTAGGATTAGTTACTCCTTCAAAGACTGAAAATATGGAGGATTGGGGCACTATATTATTAGAAAAAAATGTATTTCTTGACTTGGGTGCTGCTTACATTGGGGTTACCATGTGATAAATGATTGAGCTGTAAAAAATATAGTAACCACATAATTACATGGGTTGATGGTAGATAAAGAATTAGCTATGTGATACAACAAGTTCACTAAAACGTTAATGGTAAAGTATATGAGGTCAGTGGCACATGAATGTTCAGTGTAAAATTCTTAAGCTTAAAATTCTTCAGTGTATGTTAAAATTTTTCTAATAAAATATTGAAAAAATAGTAAATAAATGCAAATCATAAGCCTACTTTGAGTGGTTATGACAAAGAAACTTCCACTCAAGATCTCACTATACCATAAAGCCAAGTCCACATGAGACATGGAAGAAACACCATATAACTGTCAAAATAGCCATATAAATTGTGAATCCTTTTATAAATACTTGGATACTGTATTAAAACATCATAATAGTTTACCAACATAAAGAGTGAGAACAAATATATATAAGGAATGGAATCTTATTAAGAGACCTATTGCTTATCAAGTAAATTGAGCCATCACATTTACTAGTAAGTCATGGCATGGCTATGAAAAAAAGAAGAGGGGCAGGGGATACTGAGATTAAATCATTGTCCAAGAGAGAAGAGACTTTCTTTATCTGGACTTTCTGGCAGGGTCGTTTTATTGCATAGCATAAGTAGGTGCTCTGTATGTTATCTGTAGCTTACGTGAAGAGTAACTTCAGAGTCAGCAGTGACTGCACAGAATGTTGCAGCCTTGTTTTTTGGCTAACATACTTTTTAAGTGGAATTTGTTTGAAAAGGTGAAAAAAATATTTTAGTAGTAACATGAAGACTCAATTTCATCTTCATGCCTCTCCAGAGTCATTCATTTCTCTCTGTGTTAAATGTCACCACCCTGATATTTTTAGTTACTCATTTTTGGTTAACATTTCCTTGCATTTCTTTACAGTTTTAACAAATAAGATTGCATTTTTAAAACTATATTTTTCTTGTGTTCTATCATATAAGTGGAATTTTACCATTTGTATTCTTTTATGGTGAAGCTCTTTTCATCAACATTATGTTTGTAAGGTTCATTCGTGCTTTTACGTGGTACCTTTTTTTCACTTGTTTTTCATTGCTACATATTATTTCACTGTATGATTATTTACCCTTCCTAATATTGGCAGAGATTGAGTTACTACCATTTTTGAGCTATTATGAATTTCATAGTCATGCACATTCTAATTCATATATCTTTGGTACACAAGGAAATTCATTTCTTTTGGGTATGCTTAAGAGTGGAATTTCTGAGTCAAAATAGGATAAGATCTCCAGATTGAATTGGTAATGCTTAGTAGTTATATCTTGGACATTAACGATATCTCACTGTTAATTAACTTTTTATTCAATTTATTAATAAAATAAATGATATTGAACAAATTATAGTCACTTGGATATTCCTTTTTGTGAAATGCATTTCAAGTATTTTGCCTATTATTCTGTTGAGTTCTCTACAGTTTTCTTCTTGATTTGTAAGATGTCTTCAGATTTTTTGGATTGGATCATTTTCTTAGTGGTATGTGCTGCAGTGTCTTCTCCCATTTCATCTATTTCCTTTGTTCTATTTAATTTATAGAAAAGTTTATTTCTCTTTGTATTTTAATTAATATTTGAGTTTTATTATTCAATTTTTAAATATTATTTATAACTAGAGGTCTGGTGCACAAAATTTGTGCACTTGGGGGGGCTGTCCCTCAGCCTAGCCTACACCCTCTCCAATCTGGGACCCCTCTGACATCCCTCTCACAATCCAGGACTGTTGGCTCCTAACTGCTCACTTGCCTGATCACCACCTAACTGCTCCCCTGCCAGCCCGATCGCCCCCAACTGCCCTCCCTGCCAGCCTGGTTGCCTCCCAACTGCTCTTCCCTGCCAACCTGAACACCCCTAACTGCCTCTGCCTGCCTGATCACTCCTAACTGCCTCCCCTGCTGGCCAATTTGGTTCTGATTGGTCGGTTTCTATGCCAGTCAGCGTCAAAAGCTCCACCTCCTAGGCAGCCATTGGCTCCTCACACTTCACCCAGATTTGGTTGTGATTGGTTGGTTTCTATGCCAGTCAGCATCAAAAGCTCTGCCTCCTAGACAGCCATTGGCTCCTCACACTTCACCCAGATTTGGTTCTGATTGGCCAGTTTCTATGCCAGTCAGCATCTCTGGGACTATCAACTGGGCCTGATTAGAAATGTGGGGCTGATCAGTAGCCTTGGTGGAGGCCTGGAGAGAAATGGAGGCATGGCTGCTGGCCAGGCCCAGAGAGAAAGAGAGAGGCAAGTGCTGATCAATAGCTGCCACAGAAGCTATGGATCAGACCTTGCTTCATTCTTCAGGCCTCTCTCCGGGCCTGATTCGCAGCCCCCTCAGCAGTCAGTGCTGGGCCACCATGCCTGCAGCTGTAGCAACCCAGTGCTGACTGCAGGACTGTCTTCTGGTTGGTTGAACATCTGTTCCTTGTGGATGTGATGAACCCAGGGTTTTTATATATTAGGATATCATTCTTTAGCTCCATCATACATTTCTCTGAAGCTGCAGCCAGCTCAAGTGAGAAGCGCTCATTCATGTAAACGAATTCTGTGGTGACACCCAATACACATACACACACATTACGTGGTCCTAGTACCATTTTGTAAGTATTCTTGTATATGTATACTAGAAGCCAGATGCATGAAATTCATGCACTAGGGAGGGTGTCCCTCAGCCCAGCCTGCACCCTCTCCAATCTGGGACCCCTCGGGAGATGTCCGACTGCAAGTTTAGGGATCATGCCTAAACCTGCAGTCAGACATCCCTCTCACAACCTGGGACCGCTGGCTCCTAACAGCTTGTCTGTCTGCCTGATTGCCCCCTAACTGCTCCCTTGCCAGTCTGATTGACACCTAACTGCTCCTCTGCTGGCCTGATTGCCCCCAACTACCCTCGCCTCCTTGCCTGATTACCCCCAAGGCTTTTATTAGTACAGATATGACCCTTCACAGAAAATTTTAGTAACCCTGCTTTACAATAAGGGCTTGACGATTGAATCATTGGGAGCAGACACCAAGATTTCCTTTCTTTGAATAGCAGAGGGAATAATTACATTGTCTTTAAGTTGCCTGAAATTAAAATGAGATAATGACTTAGAAAAGTATAAAAGCACCATTTAAAGATACCTGTCTTTTTCATGTACTGAAAAGACAATAAAGTGGTAAAATGAAAAACACTATTTTTGTTCTCCCCCTTCCTTCTTTTACAGCCTTTATTTAAACTTTGAAATTTATAAAAATTTCACTCCAATTTTCATTTCTTTACATTCAATATTATTTTGTATTGGTTTCAGGTTTTATATTAGTTACAGAATAGTGGTTAGGCAATCATATACTTTACAAAGTGTTCCCCGATATTTCCAGTACCCACCTGGCATCATACCATCATTACAACACTATTGGCTATATTCCCTATTTAAGTGATAATGGGTTCACAGGTTCCTTCCAGTCTTTCTTTTGTGTTGTTTGCCTTTCCTTTTCTTTCTCAATTCTTCCCTCATTTTCCTTATATAGTATCTCAATTGGCCATCAAAGCTCAGTGAAGGCACTGGGACACGCTTAATCCATTTTACAGACCAGGAAACTGAGGCCAATTCCAGCTGGCTGTGGAACTTGATGCAGCGCGCAGGGAGGCCTCACAGCTGTGCGCTCCGCCCTTCCTAAGGGGCAGCCTCTGGGCAAACAGAACAAACCTTCCTGTCAGGCTCCTGAACTCTTTCTGGAGCACCTCTTCATTGAGGACTCTCCACATTCTTTCCTCTCCCAGGTCCCCTGCCCCCATTCTTTACGGCCCCCACCCTTCTCCGGAGCAGGTGGAAGGCTTCGCACTCACTGCCTAGGCGTGCTTTGCCATGGGGCAGGGCAGCGTGGGCTTGCTTTTGGGTCAAGGCGGGAGCAGGAGTCGCCACCTCTGAAGTGCCAAGGCCGCTAGGGCGAGGCCGGTTAGCACTGGGAGCTTCTCTGAATCACAACAGTCAGTCCTGTACCCTGCAGTGCGGCACCCCTCCACTGAGTTGGCACCGCCCCTCAACCCCTGCCTCAGGGCTGCAGGTCCTTGCCCCTCTGCCCCGGTGTCCTTCCATGCCCCATGATCCCTGGCCAGGCCCACCCGCGTCTTGGGGCCACTGCAGAACTTCTCTCTCTGCAGGCAAGGCGCCAGTCCCCTCCCCTCTAGTCCCCTGCCCCAGCCCGAGCCCCCTCTCATGCACCCCACCTCGTCAAGTTTTTGCCTTTGATCTATGGCATTGGTGACAGTACACTCCTAGCAAGCCTGGTACCCAGAGGGGCACAGGGTCAGTTCTTTGCCCAGAATGTTAGAGGTTGCAGTAGCATTTGCAGATGTCGCCCAGAGCCTGCTGGAGAAGGCAGCGCCTGTGTGGGGTGTCCTCATAGAGGGATGGTGAGGTGCTGCTCGGCGCCCCTTGGAACACCGGCCTCCTGGCCAGCCGCTTTGCCAAAGCTGTGGCACTCGCCCTGGAGCCGCCCCTCAGGCGGCCCCGCAGTCGGGCCTCGCACCTCTTCTTCCACATCCGGCCTTCATACATTCCTCTCTCCTGCAGTGCTTGGGCTCCAGGCCCGAAAGGAGAGAAACAAGACCAAGAAGGACAAAGCCCAAAGGAAGTGAGTCTTGAACCCCACATCCCATTCTCTGGATTTCCTCCTGTACCTCCTTTCTGTGTCATCTTGAATGGGCACCCTGTGGCCCAGCTACATGGCCTCTGGGCAGCCTGGTAGAGTTGGTGTCTGTGAAGCTGTGAATCTGTGGCCAGAGGCCCTGTTTGGGTCTGAGCAACCCCATGCCTGCGATGTTCACAGGCCCCACTGGAGGGGCTAAGCAGGCCCAGCCATGCCTCCCTGGGGCAGCAATTTTCATGGGGCCCATGGGAGTGGCTAAGCAGTGGGGGGGTTGGGGGGAGAGCCCATGGGAGTGGCTAAGCAGGCTCAGGTGCTCCTCCCCAGATGGTGATGTTCCCAGGGCCCTGCGGGCATGGCTAGGCAGGCCGCTGCCCCTCCCGGGGCCTGCAATAGACCTGGACCCAGCAGGTGGTATCTGGCACTGCCCACCCGGCCTCCCAGGGCCCTGATGTACTGGTACCTTGCCAGCGGTGTCTGGCGCTGCCATCCAGGCCTCCCCCGGCCCCCAATGGACCTGGACCCCAGGGGTGGGCCATGGCAGCTGCCTGCCCACCTGTGTATGCAAATTTACTTGCCATCTTTGATGGGTTAATTTGCATACTTGTTCTGATTGGCTGGTGGACGTGGCTTGGCATAGTGGGGTGATGGTTAATTTGCATGTTTCTCTTTTATTAGTGTAGATAATTTTCAGAAGGTTAAAGAACATAACCAACATATACATAGAAAATGAGAACCTATCAAAGATTTTAAAAACCAGTTCCACATACATTGGAGGAGAATAGAGATTTATTGGCAGTTTAATAAAGAACTATAAGGATAAGACCACAGTGTTGGACAAAGAGTTAGTTAATATCCAACAGTGCACTAAACTGTTACTTTTGAGGGCTTTATTTTTTCCCACCAGTGAGAAATTATTTTCACCTCTATTGGAAAGAAATGTTTAAGTTAACCCTTCACCCAGAGCAGGGTTACCCAAATGGGGTGGCACTATTGACGTTTTATTGTGGAGACTGTCCTGTGCATTGTAGGGTGTTTAGAGCATTCTTATAGTTAGTAACACCTCCCCCGCATCATGACATTAAAAAATGTCTCTAGATATTGTCATATGGCTTCTGAGGGACAAGTAGCCCTGTTTTACAGAAATGAAGGCTGTCAAAATGTATCCAAAACTTGCAAATGGGCAAAATAGATCACTGGGTCTTCTTTCAGTGAGTGTATCACTGGGCTTCTACCTTTGAGTTTCCTTTGACTGAGCTATTTTACTTAAGTCTCCAGGCAGTCATTCTCAGCCAGGGACAGTGTTTTGTGGTATACTTCATTTATCGCAAACCCACACTACTGAATTTCTGATCAGTTCTGCTTCTCCTTATGTTTCATCATTACCTGGATAGAAAAAAAAATACTAATTTAACTATATGTTTGCAAAATAATACTCATTTCTTAAAGGATGTAGTAAATTGTGAGTACCTATTTTTAGTTCTCTCTTTTTAGATTTTAATTGTTTTATCTTTAATCCTTTTCTACACATTTGAGTCAGAATGTGACAATATGAGGCAAGCATTATTAGTGGCACCGTTTCCCAATAAGACTATGCCCTCTCTAATTTCTTATATTGAGTACAAAGAAAAGATTATGAACTTTGTGACATTTGGTGACAGTAATTATAATGAAGACATAGGTCAACACTCCTTTATCTTTTTTAAAAAACATATTTTAATTGATTTCAGAGAGGAAGGGAAAGACATAGTAATATCAATGATGAGACAGAATCATTGATCAGCTGCCTCCTCCATGCCCCCTATTGGAGATCAAGCCCACAACCCAGGCACGTTCTCTCATGGAATCAAAGAATGACCTTTTGGGTCAGAGGTCAATGCTCACCCACTGAGCCACACCAGCCAGGCACCAATCCTTTATCTTAAACTCTCAAAGATAAATGGCTTTACAAATTCAGAATTTAAAAATTTGTAGACAGCTGATATAGTATATACTACTGAACACTCCCAGTAACAGCCCATAATTAAACACTTTAATATTTCTACAGCTAAGCAAATGGACATACACATCAAATCTATAAATTTGATGTGTATGTCCATTTCAGTTCAAGCTTTGCTGCCAAATGAGTTTGTGGCAAATGTATGAAAAAAGGATTCTGATTTTCAGAGCTTTCAGATATCAGAACTTTAAATTAGTGATTTTGGATCTAGAATAATTAATAATAATAATAATAATAATAATAATTATAGCACAATAGCAACAGCAATATCTAATATTTAAGAGCATTTATTATAGTGCAGCTCTGTGGTGTATTACACGTGATTAGATAATTTTAACTTCCCATTACCTACCAGGTACTTTTATTATCATCCCTGTTGCAGTTTGAATAGTTAGGCACTAGCTCAAGGTCATTTAAGATTTAAACCTAGGAAATTTGTTCCACAGCCCAGGCTCTGAAGTAGGATTATAATCTGAAAGCCAACAACTCTAGCCTCCATTTACTACTCAGCCTTTCCCTTTTGTTCTGACTGTCCATAAGTTTACAAATGATGGGTCAAGAATATTATGTCATAAGTGAAGGGCAGTATATTATGTTCCTTCTGCATTGCCTTGATATTTTTAGGCAAATATGACTTGAGTACAATGGACTTATTCTACTCAGATTCATAGGCTTCCTCTTCCAGGTCATTTAACTTATCTTAAAGTTTCCTATCAAGAATTTCATAAGCATAAATAGGACACACAAGATGGCTACAGAGAAAAGCTGGTAGTCAATATCCCGATTGTTTTCAAATATATCTCTCCTCCTGACATAGACTTAGGGAGAGTTATAATCCACATAACACTTTCATGAAATGCTTCCCAAGTGGTTTTATTAAAATTTTCTGTGAGAAAAGTCAGTTGAAGGATTAACCCATAGACAACCCAATTGGGAGTAACAAAGTGGCTAGAATATGAGTCTTTCCCTTATGAAACATTTATAAGCAGGTTTCTTATATGTTCCATTTGGGGGATTAAAAAAATATATTTTAACATGTTTTTCATTGGTTTTAGAGAGTGAGTAAAGGAGAGGGAGAGAGAGAGAAAAAAAAACAACAACATTAATTGGCTGCCTTCTGCACACCCTCTGCTGGGATGAAGCCTGCAACCCAGGCATGCGCCCTGACCAGGAATCGAACCTGCACCCTCCTGGTGCTCAACTACTGAGCCAACACCAGCTAGGCTATAAATATAGTCTGACACTGCATTTTGATTAGATTGTTTAATTCATTCACATTTCAAAAATAGCCTATTCAGATGTAATTCACCTACATATTGTTCACTTTTTTTAAGTGTGCAATTCAGTGGTTTTTAGTATATTTATATAGCAACCAGCACTATATAATTCCAGAGCATTTTATCACCCTAACAGGAAATCTCACTCTTACCTCAGTCCATGGTAACCATTAATCTATCAACTCTACATGGATTTTCTTATTCTGTACATATGGAAATTGAATCACATAATATGTGGCATCTTGTGTCTGTCTTCTTTCATTTAGCATATTTTTCCAAGGTTCATCCATCTCTAGCATGTGTAAGTACTTCATTCCTTTTATGACCAAATAATATTATGTGGATGAACCACATTTTAATTATCCATTTATCAATTTGTGAACATTTAGGTTGTTTCCATCTATTGGCTACAATACATAAGGATGCTATAAACATTTATGTACAAGTTTTTATATGTGAAAATAGGTTTTCAATTCTATTGGGTATATACTTAAGTTGTGGAATTGCTAGGTCATACGTTAACTTCAAGTTTTAATATTTGCAGGAACTTCCAAACTGTTTTAAAATTGGATACAACCATTTCACATTTCCATCACTAACACATTATTACCCATAATTTTTATTTTAACCAACGTAGGCTGTATGAAGTGGTATCTCATTATGGTTTTGTTTGCATTTCCATAAAGACCAATAATGTTGAACAACTTTCATGTGCTTATTGGTTATTTGTTTATCTTCTTTGGAGAAAGGTCTATTCAAACCCTTTGCTTAATTACTAATTAGGTTATATGTCTTTTTATTGTTGATTGGTAGGAATTCTTTAAATCTTGATGTGAGTCCTTTATCATATATGTAGGATATGCAAATATTCTCCCATTCTGTGGACTATCTTTTCACTTTTTTGATGTGTCTTTTATAATATTTTAAAATTTTGATTAATTCCCATTTATTTATTTTTTTATGTTTTGAGTGAGCTTTTAGTGTCAGATCTAAGAAATCAATCCATAATATAAGGCCACAAAATTTATCCTTATATTTTCTTAGAATAATTTTATAGTTCATGTTCTCAAATTTATTTCTATAATGTGTTTGAGTTAATTATTGTACATTGTTTACATTAAGGATCCAACTTCATTATTTTATGAATATATATTTTTCTTGGCACCATTTGTTGAAAATATTATTCTTTCCCCCCACTGAATTATCTGGGTACTTCTGTCAGAATCCCCCACCCTCGAGTTGCCTTGGGATATTTTCCCCTTGATTTTTAGAGAGCATGGAAGAGAGAGGGGAAAAAAAATAGAAACATCAATGTGAGAGGGATACATCGATTGGTTGCCTCCTGCATGAGCCCTGACCTGGGCCCACAGCACAGCAGCCCCGCAGTCTGCAGGTCCTGCCCTGCCTCCCTCTTCCACCCTTGAAGCAGCTGCAGCCTGCTGAGTAGGCCCTCCCCAAGTGCAGGTGAGGGGAGGCCCCTGCCACCCCACCCCTGACTGCACCCACAAGCTCCTCCTGCCCATTCAACCCTTTACAGCATTCTGGCCTAATTTGCATATTGCCTCTTTATATATATAGATGTACTTATATCTGTAAGCCAATCCCACACTACCTTGATTATTTTAGCTTTGTAGTAAGTTTTGAAATTGGAAAATGTTGATTCTCCAATTTCATTCGTCTTTTCCAAGAATGGTTTGACATACTGGATTTCTGAATTCCTGTATGAATTTAGGATCCATTTATCCATTTCTGCAAAATGAGGCAGTTGGCATTTTCATTTGAAGGGTATTGCCACTCTAAAATATTTAATTGTTTAACCACAAACATGGTTTATCTTTCCAATTACTTAGTTCTTATTTAACTTCTTTCAACAATGTTTTATAATTTTCGATGTAAACTATTGAAGTAATTAAACTTATCCCTAAATATTTATATTTTGGCAATATTATAAATAAAACTGATTTCTTAGTATTATGTTTGATCATTCAAACATTTATTTTTGTATCATGTATCTGGGGCTTTGTTGCCAGGTGCATACATGTACAACTGTTATACTTATCTAATGGTTTGACCATATTACTACTATAAATTATTCTTTTTTCTCCAGTGAACAATTTTGTCTTACAGTCTATTTTGTCTGACATTAGTATAGTTACTCCAACTCTCTTTCGGTACTGATTGCATGATATGCTACTTTCTTCCTTTTTCTTTCAACTTGTGTGTTTGAATCTAAGGGTTTCCCTTATGTATAGGAAATAGTTTAATTATAGGATTTTATTTAATCCATTCTACAAACCTTTTGATCAGAAAGTGTAGCCCATTTACATTAATGTGATTACTAATAAGGTAAGATTTGCATGCACAATTTTGCTATGTTTTCCATGTGTCTTATGTCTTTCTTGATTTCTATTCTTCCATTACTGCCCTCTTTTGTGTCAAAGAGATTTGTCTAAATATACCATTTTATTTATTTATTCCTTTTACTATATAATTTAATCTATTTTCTTATTGGCTGCCCTGTATATTACAACTAATATCTTTCCTTAAAATATTATCAACTTAATTTCAATGATGTATGAAAACTTCGCTCCATATAACTCTGTTCCTTCACTCCTCCTCTGTACTATTATATCATATTACAAATACATATTTACACATTATAAGCCCATCTTACTAATTTTTGGCTATTACAGTAGTTGTCTTCTAAGAGAGGAGAGGAAACAAATTACAAAATTTGCATGTATACTGTTTTATATTTACTTATGTGTTTGCCTTTACCAGTGTTCTTTAATTCTTCCTGTGGGTTAAAGTTATTGTTGCTCGCCCTTCCTTTCAGTCAGAAGAACTCATTATTTCTTATAAGAAACATTTGCTAGTGATAGTTATCTTCAGTTTTGGCTTCTGTTTATCAAAAATGTCTTAAATTCAACTTTGTTTTTTGCTAGATATACAATTCTTGGTTGACAGTTTTTATTTTTTATTTTACCACTTTAAATATATCACTCTACTGACTTCCATTGTCCATGATTTCTAATGAGAAGGCAGCTGCTGATTTTATTGAGAAAAATGGGTACCAGATTAGTTGATTTTCTCTTGCTGCTTTTAAGATTCTATTTTTTGCTTTGGCTTTTGATGGTTTGACTATGATGCATGTAGGTATCTATCTCTTTGAGTTTATTCTACTTTGGAATTTGCTGAGCTTATCAAATAAGCATATTAGTATTTTCCATCAAATTTGTGAGGTTTTCAGCCATTATTTCTTCAAATATATTTTTCTGTACCTTTCTTTCTCTTCCTCATTTGTAATTTCCTTTATAAGGGTGGGCAAAAGTAGATTTACAGTTATGAGTTCATAAAACACAGAGTTTATTATTGTATTATTTGTTATATTATTTTCTATAATTACAACTATAACATTACTTTTGCCAACCCACATATAGGTAGTTGTACTTAATGGTTTCCCAAAGGTCTTTGAAGATCTGTTAATTTTTCTGGTCTTTTTTTTCATTTGTTCTTTCCATTGAGTAATCTCAATACACTTGTCTTCAAACTCACTGAGTTTTTCCCCTGCTATTTCAAATTTTCTGTTGACATACTCTAATAAATTTTTCATTTTCATTATTATATTTTTCCACTCCATAATCTCTATTTAGTTCATTTTTTATATTTTTTGAATATTGATATTGTTTACTTGGTGAGATATTGTTGTATTTTTCTTTAAAATTTTATGTGTACTTTTCTTTAGTTCTTTGAAATAATAGCTGCTTTGTAGTCTTTTTCTGCTAAGTCCGAAATGTGGACCTTCTCAAAAGAATATTCTGTTGCTTGAATGTTTTCCTCTAATATGGGTCATGTGTTCCTGGTGTTTCCTTCCCATGACTCAAAATTATTTTTGAAAACTAGACTATTTCTTTTGAACAATTTATGTTAATGTAATCTACCCTTTCCTTAAGCTTATTGTTGTTGTGTACTTGTTTATTTATTTAGTGACTTGGATTGACTAGTTCATGAAGTCTATCCTCCCACATTGTGCTTTGAGAGGTCACATATCTTTTACTAATTTTCCTTCAATACTGACATCTTACAAAACTATATTACAATATTATAAGAATATTGACACTAATACTACAGTCAAGATACAGAACATTCTTATCAAGCAAGAGCTCATGTTTCCCTATTATGTCATACCCGTTTCTTTCTCATCTCCCACGCCCTCCTTAGTGTTTCAAAATTACTAATCTGTTCAGTATTCCTAAAATTGTGTCTTCTCAAAAATGTTATAAAACCAAAATCATATAGTGTATAAGCTTTTGAAATTAGATTTTTTTATTCCCTGGATAATTATTCAAGTATTGTATGTATCAATAGTTTGTTCTTTATTATTGCTGAGTGGTAATCCATAGTATGGATCTAACACAGTATATAATCCATCACTTGATGAAGAATGTATGGTCTCATTCCAGTTTTGGGTTCTTATAAGTAAAGCTGCTACAATCATTAATTATCAGTTTTATATAAACTTAAGATTGTATTACTCTAGGATAAATGCCAAAAAGTGCAATTGTTGGTTCATGTGGTAAATTCAAGTTTAACTGTATAATGAACAGCCTACCTGTTTTCTCAGTGTAGATATGCCACTTTACATTCCCACCAGCAATGCATGAATGATACATTTTTTCTACACATACCTGACAGCATCTGGTGTTGTCACTATTTTTTATTTTATCCATTCTGATTGGTAAGTAGTATTGTTTTATTGTAGTCATAATCTTCATTTTCCTTATAGCCAATGATGTTGAACATCTTTTTTGTGTGCTTATTTGCCATCTGTATGTTCTTATCAGTGAAATGTCTATTCATGCCTTTTGGCTATGTTCCAACTGGATTATTAGTTTTATTCCTGTTGAATTATTATAGTTCCTAATATACTCTAGCTTTGTAACTTGTAAATATGTTCTTCCATCTTGTAGCTGATCTTATTTTTCTCTTCACATAGTTTCAAAAATCAGAAGTTTTTCATTTTGATGTAGTTCAAGCCATCAATTTTTACATTTTTGCACTTCACTTTCAGTATCAAGTGTAGGAATTCCGTCCCTAGAGTGAAGATATTTTCCCATGTCTTATTTTTCTAAAAGTTTTACACAGAAGTCTATATTCCATTTTGAATTAATATAAGTGAAAGGTGTTAGGTTTGGTTGAGGTTCTTTTTTTTTTCCCCTGTGGAGGAAAGAGGCTTTTCATATTCAATGTTCCAGTATTATTTATTGAAAAGTCTATCCTTGATCCATCAAATTGCTTTTCACCTGTATAAAAAATCTGTTGCGTTTATTTCTTTAGGTCTGTATCTGGGTTCTTTGTTCATTTCTGTTACCTTTGTGGACAGATCTCTGCCAATAACTCACTCTTATTGTTACATAATGAGTCTTTCCTAGAGAAAAATGTGATTCTTCCCACACTTTTTCCTTGCAAGAATTGTTTTAACAATTCTAAAGTCTGTGCTTTCAAACAAATTTTCTATTAAGGTTGTTTATATCTACAAAAAAAAAACAACATAGCCTGGTTTTCAGAAATTGCATTAAATTTATGTATATTTAATATATTTTTCTCTTATTTAGATTGGATACTTTCTATTTATTTATCTTCAATTCACTTATTATTTTTGTTCCATGTCACTAATCATCAGAGAAATGCAAATTAAGACCACCTTACACTTGTGTGAATGGTTACCATCAACAAACCAACAAACAACAAGTGTTCGTGAGGATGTGGAGAAAAGGGAACCCTGGTACACTGCTGGTGGGGATGCAGATTGGTGCAGCCACTGTGGAAAGCAGAGTGGAATTATCTCAAAAAAATTAAAAATGGAACTGCCTTATGATTAAGCAATTCCATTCCTGGGGATATAGCCAAAGAAATCCGAAACACTGATTCAAAAGAATATATGCCAAAAAAAAAAAAGAATAATATATGCACCCCTACATTCCTTGCAGCATTATTTACAATAGCCAAGATTTGGAAACAGTGCAGGTTTATCAGTACATGAGTGGATAAATACCATATGATTTCACTTACATGTGGAATCCAAGGTCTCGCATCCTTTTAAAAGTGGACATTTTGTATAATATATTGTCACAACTATGGATTATGATTTTTCCTCAAAATAATTTTTATTACTGTTCTTTCTTGTTTGTGTCTTTTAATTACTTGCTTGGAATAAATCTGTAAAATGTATAGACTGTAATCTATGATCCCTGATGTCTCTGCTGTGTTTTTTTTCCCTATTTTTATTTTTAATCTTATTTTTGTTGTTCTTTTTTATTGAGCTCACTGGTTAACAACATTATACAGTTCACATGTACAGTTTTACAACACATCATCTGTACACTGTATTTGTGTTCACCACCCCAAGTCATGACTTCCTAGGATTTTCCCCATGCCTGTGTCATTTAATGATTAGTTAATAATTAGACAGAAGTTTTCCTCAAATGCATGGGGCAAGAAAGGCTTGTGTCCTCTGATGATAGACCTGTCTTTGGGTAGGGGTAAATTTTAACTTCAGGCTATTTTGACATGTTCCCTGGGTTTTACTTGAAATGAGGCCTTTTTGAGTCAGCTATGCATTGCCGGCAGGTGTGTGTGTGAAAAGCTTGGGCCTTCTCAGTTCTGAGCTGTGCACATATGTCCCAACTAAACCCATAACCTCCAGGTAATAGATCTGACTGATCCACAGGGCATGGCCATTGCTTACTGCTACTAATCAAGTGAGATCTCTTCTGCCACTACTCATTACCTGCCCTGCCCTGGTCAAATTCCTGCACCAATCAAGCTAAGGCAAAGGGAACAGTCCCAGGCCAGAATGCCACAGACACCTACACTTCTTTACTGAAACTCAGCCGTTTTTAAAACATAAACATTTCTCAGATTATTGATTGCCTTGACTGATTTTCAGAGCACTGAAATGGTTGTTTTCATCCATTTGCCTAGCTTCAGAGTTGCTTTGTGGAGAAAGATTTGCAGATCTCATCGCTTGGCCATAGCCCAAGATTTGGTGTTGAGTTTTGTTACAGTGAATCAGGATAACCTAGTCCCTCTAATAATGCAATATCTTTCTTTTTTACTAAAATATTATAAAATTCACTCTTAGAGTGTAAAACTCAGTGGTTGTTTTTTTTTTATAAATTCACAAGTTTATGCAACCTTCATCATTATATAATCCCACCACATTTTTATCACCCCCAGAAGAAACTCCACATCCCATATTATGTATTAGTAATTCTACACCTTTCTCTCCTTCCAACCCCTGGTAACTATTTATTTACTTTTTTGGCCATTCTGGACATTTCATAAAATTAAATCATATAATATGTGGCCTTTTGTATCTATCTTCTTTCATGTAGCATATTTTCAAGGGTCACCATGTTGTAGCATATATTAAAAATGCATCCTTTTATAAGGTTGAATAATATTCCATTATATGTATATACCACATTTATTTATTAATTTACTAGCTGATGGTCATTTGGGTTATTTCTACTTTGGGTTATTATAAAATAATGCTGGTATGAAGATCTGTGTACATGTTTTTGAGTGAACTTATGCTATCAAATTTATTGGGTATATACATAGAAGTGGAAATACTAAGTCATGAAATATTTTTCTGAGAATTCTATCCGAATGTCACAAATTTAATAAAGTCTTTCCATTGCCTCTGGTGGGAACATGAACTATTCTTTACATGTATGAGTTTCAAATATTGTTTGAACCCTTAGCTTTCAGTGGTTCACTTCAAGGTCTTTGGGTAATTTCTTCCCATGCATGCACAAACCTATACTCAGACAACAGATGGCTAGTGCTTTGTGTTTCCTTTCCTCTAGTAAATTTCCCCACAAACTTGAACAACTTTGCCTGACTTCTGATTTCCTTCTCCTATACTCAGTGAAAATGCTAAGATTTGTTTGGGTTCCTCTGCTCTGTACTTCCTCCAGGGATCTGAATCCAAACTCTAAGCTAGGGAAAATACAGGGTTTACCTTGTTTATTTATGCTTCTCAGTAATCGTAGTCCTTTGATTTCTGCTGCCTAAGTGTGAAAACTATTGTCTTGTATGTTCTTTTAGTGGCTTTCTAACTTTTAAGGTGGAAGGATGATTTTATTTCCTGTTGTGATATTGTGATAAGAAGCAAAAATCTCTAAGTTTTATCAATTTAATTTTAAAGAGTAGATTAAAGCTCAGGAAATGTATTCATCACTTCTTTACTGATTATCTGCAAAGTTGGAAAAAATGTTTCATGCCTCGAAAATTTAACAGTGTACAGGACTCAGTTCATATCCTCAAGGAGTTCAAAGTTAGGGAACTATGAAGACCTTAAAATACTATTTTTATGGTAAATAACCCAACTAGATATTTAAGAGGTGTCTTTAATACCAACATTTTTTTTTCTCAAAGCCATTGCTCATCATAAAAGTATTCAAACTTATTTAAATAGATTATTCTCCTCATATTACTCTCAGTTACCACTGAAAAATTAAAGAAGATGCCTATATTATGATTTTATAGAACAACAAATTATCTGATTGAGACACAGCATGGGTGACTCAGTATTTGTTCTGAACTGAAATATCCTTTCTATCTTCCTTGAAAGGCCACATTTTCTTTGACCAATGTATTTTAAAAGCCTGATTCCAATGTATGTATTTGATATGCTGGACTTCACTTTAAAGGAATTGTATGTAGCAGAGCTGTAACTAAAAACTGAAAAAATGGTTCATAGCAGTGGCCTTTCTGCTTTATGATATTCTAGGAGCCCAGTGCACTAATTTGTGCACCTCAAAAGGAACGGTGGGCCATGAGGCTGTGGTAGGCACAGGGGCGGTTCTCGGCCCATTCTCTGCGTCCCTGCATGACCCCTCCCACCCCAGTCCTGGGTCCCCTATCTGCTGGCAGCCATAATCCCGCTGCCGCCACTCACACCCACTGACAGCATGGAGCAATTGGAGCCAGCACAAGCAGCGGCTCTGGCACCGACTGTGGGTGTGAGTGGGGCCCTTGCTGGCAGGGGGTGCGAGATGTGGCTAACAGCCCTGATTGGCCCTCAAAAGCAGGGGGAGGTGGAGAAGCCCTGAGGGGTGATCGGGGCTGGCAGCCACCACTCACACCCACTGATGGCACCGAGTGATCAGCTGGTGCCAGGTGCTGGCAGCAGGTGTGAGTGGGGCTGGCACTGGCAGCAGGTGCAAATGCTGGGCTGGACCATGGTGCATAGGAGCAAAGAATTTTCAGTAACCACCAGAGGCTCACCCCAATGACAGCGACTGGCGCCCCACATTGGTCAGGTGCTGCTACTCACCTGCTCCACCATCCCACCACAGCCAATGCCCACTATGTTCCGCATGCACCCCCTGGTGGTCAGTGCATGTCATAGCGATCTGTTCTTCAGTTGTTCTGCCATTCGGTCTATTTGCATATTAGGGTTTTATATACTAGTATACTAGCATAGATATTTAATATAGATATCATCACTATATATATATAAGAGAGAGAGAGAGAGCACTTATCCAATAGATGGTTTCTCCTCCACTTCTGTTTGAAACCTACCATGTACTCCTGACTGGTCCTCTTCTTCCAAGGTGATATATCAAAAGTGGGACTTAATTCTCATTAACCTGTTTACTTTTAAGACACAATCAAGAGAATTTCAATGGCTTTATATTTCTTAAAGAAATAATGTTTTAACTACTTCCACAAGGTCAGATAATGAACACACCATTGAAAATGCCCCATAAAATATGAAAACAATGATTGAGAAATATTGTGGTAAAATGGAAAGAATATTTATTTGGCTGGAAATTAAATGAGGCAAAATTTGATTTCTGCTTTTTGAGTTACAGTATATTAGTTCTTTCTGAATTTTAGTTTGCTCATATGTAAAATGGAAAATAAATATTACATAGGATTATGATAAAGACTGAATAAAAATTTTTAAAGTGAGGTGTTTAGGGAGATTATTATTAGTTTATGTCTTTTAGCACATTATCCTATATAAATAACATGGATTTAAGAGCTAGACAGTTTCTCATTCAAATCTTAATTCTACCACTTCCAAGCTGTAAGATTTGAGTAAGTGATTTATTACTGAGCCTATCTGCTTCTGTGAAAAACAGGAATCATAATAAGTGGTAAAGGGAGTGAATAATGATGCTATGTAATTTGATCATTACCAAAACAGGCAAGGAAGAGGTCCTCGATAAATAGTGCCTATCATGACAAACACTTGGGAGAGGTGTAACACCCTCTTCAACAGAACATGTGTAGTGGTGTTTGGTTCACTGAACCTGCTCACAGCTTGGATAAGTCTTACCTCAGGACTTATCCAGTAGAGATCCAGAATGGCATGTCATTAGCACACATAGGACACCACCTCACAGGACATTCCATTCTACCTGCTTCTTTCACATCACTGTATTATGCAGTGACATGGTATGATTCATAGAAGAACAACACAGTTTTGGTTAAAGTGGAACTTGATAAGAGACACTTGATAATTCCTTTCTAACCTTCAGAATCCCATCTACATGATTAAGGGATTGAAACAAAATATTTAAGGACCCAGAAAACTTACCCCTGAAAAGACAGCTCAACAAAATATTAGTAGAACTCCACTGATAATGCCTTATTTCCAAGACCTGAAAAGGTTGGAAGCATAATTCACCCCTTGAAACCACTTTGACAGGTGGAGATTTATATTGAGAGTACCTATTTATTTGAGAAGTTCCTGATTTTGAAGCCATTAGCCTAATAAAACAGCTGTCATCTTCTTGAGGTGATGGGACTTTCCTGACATATGGGCACAGTCAGAAAAATATCTAGATGCAGCAATAGGTAGAATGAACCAGTTCCAAATGTTCGCCACACAAGCAGATGTCAACCAACAGCTTGCTCTGTCATCATGGCATCTTCAATGTAAAAAAGTAAAACCCCACAACTCAAACTACACCAAAGAAGATGTCCAAAGTACCCAGCAGAATCCTTAAGCTGTTACATCCTAAGCTGCTCATATAAATTTGCATCTAACAAATAAATACCTTAGTATTTGAGAGCAACTTCTTATAATAAGAAGTGGACAAGTATTCATCTCAGCCATACTTCCAGGGTCCAAGCTGAACAAATCTGATAAAACATTTAAAATTAGTGCCTATTTTAGAAAATCAAAGATCTTTCTCCTTAAATTTCTATATTGACTTTTCCACTAGGCTTAGGCATTAATCTACCTATCATAGATTTATTAAGAATTGCACAAAATCTATTTTTGGCCCACAAGGAGGAAGTCTAGGGCAATACTATCACCTATTACAAGCCCAATCAGTGAGAATGACCTAGGGCAAGGAAGGTACAAATCACTCTGTTCTCTGGAGGGCAGCAAGATTCTGCCTGGATCCCTCACAGAAAATAAAATCCCAAAGGCACACATGGTTCCCCTGGGAAGAAAGTCCTGTTTATAAGTACTCTGACCCAAGTGGTTCCTACCTCAGTAGAGGAATGCACAGTGCCTCCAGTGCACTGTGCATTAGATTTCCCAAATAGGTTCCAATAATTGAGTCCAGTCCTTATTTTTGGAAGGACCACATGAGGATAGTCAGTGTAATGTGTCCTGTTCGTTTGTCCCAACAAAGATGATATATTTGTTTGCTTCATAGAATGATGCATCTGAAGGTGAGAATGTCATTCGGAGATGCGTGGGCAGTAAAGAAACTGGGCCATCATGCTATTTCCAATAGACTTTGCATGGGTAAGAGAAATGGTGGACAAATTATGGTCAGAGCCATCTGGTGAAGGACAGCACACCAAGCAATCAGGTATACATATTTAAGGCACGTGTTACAGTTTGAGGGAGCAGCACCAGAGCATTGGCCTTGGAGAGGAAGGCTTAGGGCAATTCTGAAAGACAAATACTATTAATTCATCTCCTGTCTCCTTATCTCCATATTTTCTGTGGTTATTAGACCACCCTTACCCCTACCACACTCATGGTGTTGGGTTGTCACTTTTCCTCCAACACAAAAAAAACACCATGCAGGTAGCTATATCTTCACTTTTTTTTACAATTAACCTTTTGTTCAGAAGTTTCACTAAGAATGAAAAGGATATAATACAAAATTCTTAGAAAATCCTAAGTTTAAATCTGTGTTCATTAAGAAGAAAATACATATATAATGACATTGGAAAGTATTGAAAATATGTTAGTGAACACAAAATGTTCAAATAGTTTAATTTAATCCTGATTACAAAAAATAAAGCCATAACCAAAAGACTGGAAAGTATATAAAAATGTAATAATAGTAATTCATGAGTTAATTTCACTTTGTAGCTTTAAAAAATATTCAGCATTTTTATTCTTTATTATGTATTAGATGTACCATGTATGTGTTTTTCTCAAGAGGGAATGTTATTCTTAACATTCCAATAAAATCAGTGGAAAAGTCTTATATCTTCCCACAAACAATACAGAAAGAAAATCTATTTAAATATTTTTCCAATCATTTCCATCTTTCATTTTAATGCAGCTTTATCTTCTTTTATTTTTAAAACATTCCTCTAAAACATTTGTGCCATCACATCTCCTAATAAGTATATGCCTAGATAAAGTTATACATGTAATAGGTTGAAGGAAACCCCTGTGAAGGATGCAGAGAAAAGGGAAGAGGTAGGTAGGAGATTCAGGTTTGATACCTTTGAATGAAGAGGACTGGAAGGAGTACCAGGTGGGGAGAGTTTCAGGCTATAGCACAGTTCTAAAGACGTTTCAGCAGATGGGATGTGTCAAATCAATGCTGCCCATTAGAGGAGGCCCCTCTCTGATAGGAATGGTCCCTGTGGGTTCCCTGTGCTCATTGAATGGGCATAGTGAGGGGCAATCCTGGTCTCTGTGACAACTCAGAGATGAATTCAGGAAAGTGCATTGATCCCTTTACTCCCTTCAGCAGAATTCTAGGTGGCACGTTTCTAAGGCCTCCACAGTTTTACTATGAGATCAGTCTTCATGTCACTTTCAAAAATGTTCCTCACACTGACGTTCCTCTCAAACTGTCTCTGTTACCTGTATCCTGTGAACCACTCTACCTGTACACTTTCTCTTAAAATTAGGAGAGAAGAACAAACTTCAATACGTTTGTGAATTTGGCAAAAAAAAAAAAAAGGGTTGGGGGCTTTGGAAGGAGACACAGACCTAACTCTGTTGCCAGTTTTGCCACTTACATGCTGCACTATGTTAAACAACTCAGAGAAATTCTCATCCTCTCAGGAAAAGTCCTTTCTAGAGCAAGGATGGTGGAAACTTTCAAACACAGTTTCTCAAGAAGGGGAGACTTTTTTAGAAACTCCCCACAAGTGAGCTGTGCTTACACTAGGTGAGCGTAGCTGGCCATATCTGGGTGGATACCTGATTTACACTGTGCCAATTAACACCTTTCTTCCACAAATTTGGGATTAGGTCACACATCAGTGTTCAATAACTCGGACTTGGGAGAAAAATTTATAACACCGGCACTGTAGTATGGTCAACTTTCATCATGAACACTTCAAATCTCATGAGGGAAAAGACCAGAATTTCAATACAAAAGGCAAACCCAAGAGATAATTAGGAAGAAATACAGAGAGACATACAAATTGAGGCTATCTGCCCTGGTGCCTGATATCCCCATGTCCTGGTATCAGTCCTGCTGTGACTTTTCCACAGGGCTCAGGACATACTTCCTTGTTCTTATAATGAATTCCTTTTTATACATAAGTTAGTTTAAATGGATTTCTGTTGCTTTTTACCAAAAGACCTTTAAATCAAGCAGACAGAGTCCTGATTAATAGATGCTTTTCAGAATAAATGCATTTCCCTTAACTTTCGATTTCCTGGAGTCAGCTATTTTCTGAAACTCATTCCCCCCCCCCCCCTTTTTTTAAAGTTTCATTTAGCTGGCGCTGGCCAGATTATAATAACTGATTGGAGAAATGAGCAAGACTCTTATGCACAGATCCCTTACTGGAGCTAAGTGTGAAGCAGAATCCTATATAAGAAAAAAGATGAGCACCTGAGAATGCATCATTAGCCAATGAATTCCAAGAACTTGGCAAAAGAATCATCAACCTCAAGTCACTGCTCAGTGTCAGTATAATGATTAACTGAGGAATCTGACTTTTGAAATGATCTAATCAGTACAAAGACATCCTCTATTCAGCAAGGGTGATTGAATTAGATACTGTTCCTTAAATATAATATTGATTATTGAATGTTGTATCCTTTAACTTTTAGAAAACGTAAGTCATGGTGACATTGTGAGCAATGCAATTAAAAATGACTATAATTAGGTCAATGCAATATTGCCAATATGGCATGACAAATGGAGGCATCAAACAGTGAGTAAACTTGCATCTTTCATATACCCAAGTTATCAGAAGGCAATCTTTGTGCTCTTCCATTGTGACTAGAAACATTTTTTTTGTGTGTGTGTTTGTGTGTGTGTGTGTGTAAAGGGATTGCTAGGATTAGGACGCAGGTTGCTTAACAAAGCAAAATTAACTGGTCTATACACAGACTATTCTCTAGTATAAGTCCCAGACTCACTGTGTCATAACCACCTTCATGTTTTTTAAAATCAAGAAATGAGGAATCTTTCCCTTTTAATGAGACATCTAGACCACTAAAGAAGGCTGCATGCATCCACTCAAAAAGAATTTCTTCCATTCCTATTTAGCAAAACAACTCATTGTTCTTTTATTATAGCTCTCATCACTCATCACTTGTTTTTTATCTCATGTTTTTATTTAACTGCATATTTCTCCTGGATTATGTGCTTTTGAAATTCTGCTACTCTGTTTTATTTATCTTTGTAGCTTTTATAGAATCTACCAGTGTTTATATAATATAGGTAATTAATTTCTAAAAAATTAACAAATGTGTGACTAATAATATTGATATTGTTTTAAGAGAAATAATTAAATCACTTGGAACTTTAGGGGTCATGAGTCAGAAGATACTAGCTCCTTACAGAAATAGGGCCCACTATAACTTGCTGAATATACTAGCTTCATTTAAAAAATAGTAAACACTTTAAAATCACAAAGCTTCTGTCAGCAGCTGTGCATCGCTGCAGGTTGCCTAGGACCAAACCGGAGAGGGTCAGACCTGCATTGCCACCATGTGCCCACCATCCAGATATCATTGCTGACATGTACACATAAGGAACTGTTTGACATTGAAACAGGGACTCAGAACTGTTGGACATTGAAATTGGGACTCAAACATTTTTTGTTATTATATGGTTATTTCTAGTCTGCAGAGGCAAGATTTTTTAAAGCAAAGAAATGGGGCTGAAACCGGTTTGGCTCAGTGGATAGAGCGTTGGCCTGCGGACTGAAGGGTCCTGGGTTCGATTCCGGTCAAGGGCATGTACCTTGGTTGCGGGCACATCCCCAAGTAGGGGGTGTGCAAGAGGCAGCTGATCGATGTTTCTTTCTCATCGATGTTTCTAGCTCTCTATCCCTCTTCCTTCCTCTCTGTAAAAAAATCAATAAAATATATTTTTTAAAAAAAATTTTTAAAAAAGCAAAGAAATGGGGGGAAAATAGATACAGAGACAAAGAAGCATTGAACAGATTGTCAAACTACAGCGGGAAGGCAGGGGATTTTAGGGGGGGGGGGGCTGTAAAAGATCAACCGAAGGACTTGTACGCATACATATAAGCACAACCAATGGATACAAGATACTGGGGGGTGGGAGGGGACAGGTGAAGGCATGTACTGGGGGGGTAAGGGAAGCCAGGGGGAGGTCAATGCGGGGAAAAAAAGGAGACATATGTACTACTATTTGTAATACTTCAAACGATTTTAAAAAATCACAAAGCTTCTGAAAATATTAGGAAAGAATATAACATGAGCAAAGACTTGATGCACAGTAATAAGCTAGTTAAAAGGTGCATAGTTGTCCATGAAGCAAGTCAAACTCTCTTTGTATTAAATATGACTTTAAGTATACTAATATATCGAAGCAACTTTTGTAAGAATCTGATTACTTCTCTAGACAAGGTGGATTAGACCTAAAAGATAATGGGAGACCTGTTTAAATGTCACAGGAAAGGAGATTATACCACGGCTTTTAATAGTTTTCAATGCTCAGTCTGATCACAATAATGATAGCTTGATAATTCAGAGAATAGGAGATATTTGATTCTCAGAGTTAAATGAGACATTTGAAAAATACAAATTCCACTTAAGAAACATTTAATAATTATAATATCTTGACATTCAGTAAGAAAGGAGATTTAGTACAAAAAGCTTTCCTTTCTTTCAGCTTGAAATTCTTTAAATTATGCTTATTTCATTATTATATTATCAAAAAATTATAATTATAAACATATTGATTATAGAAAGCTTATATAACTTGCACACTAAAAAACAAATACTATTATGATTGAAATAATCTAGAAATAATTATCATTCATATTTACTGTATTTCCTTTAATATATTTTCTCTTTCTATATAAACTAGAGGCCCAGTGTACGAAATTCGTGTACAGGGGGTATGTCCCTCAGCTCAGCCTGCACCCTCTCCAATATGGGACTTTCTGAGTGATGTCCGACTGCCCATTTAGGCCTGATCCTATCTAGATGGGCAGTCGGACATCCTCTTACAATCCAGGACTGCTGGCTCCCAACTGCTCGCCTGCCTGCCTTCCTGATTGCCCTTAACCACTTCTGCCTGCCAGCCTGATCACCCCCTAACCAGTCCCCTGCCAGCCTGATTGATGTCTAACTGCTCCCCTGCCAGCCTGGTCACCCCTAACTGCCCTCCCCTGCAGGCCTGGGCACCCCTAACTGCCCTCCCCTGCAGGCCAGGTTCCTCCCAACTGCCCTCCCCTGCTGGCCATCTTGTGGTGGCCATCTTGTGTCCACATGGGGGCAGCCATCTTGTGTGTTGGAGTGATATTCAATTTGCATATTACTCTTTTATTAGATAGGATGTTGCATATTGATAGCATACTACAAATATCTATATAGAATACATTATTACTTAAAAATTTTAAATGAAACATTATCCATAAGACTGAAAAAACTTTAAAATTATTTTTGTCATTGACTAATAACATTCTATTACATATAAACATATTTTAAAGAATTTATTTATTATTTGGCATTAGATTATTTTCTAATTTTTAAATTATAAATATTTCTTCATCAGCATTTTCTCCATAAATATTATTTATTTATTTATTTACTTATGTATTTATTTTTTAAATGACATTACTACTTAAGATAATACTGATATTTTAAAGGTTCTTGCCATAATTTACCTATTTGCTTTATAGAAAATTTATCAAGAGTTATACTGCCCTAAATAGTCACACAAATTTCATTTCATTTCATGCTTTGGCTGCTATGAGGAAATATTTGCATTCCAAATTTACTTATGTTTGCAAATGGTGCTTTTTTCCTTTATTCTGTCATATTTTCTGGGAATAAATAAATAAGAACCAAAAAATACTATATTGACTCAGATCTCCTGTTTTCACTCAGCCAATATTCTTCTATTTTTCACAAGTTCTACCATTTTATCAACCTTTAGAGTAAAAAAAAATCATAATTATACATAGCTCTTTAAAAAAAAAAACATTGTGAATATCTGGCATTAATTTTTTTTTCTATATCTTTGCCTTTTCAGTCTGAATTTTTTTTTGGAAAAAAACTTTTGTATGTTCCCTAATAAATAACGATGATCCTATATAATAAGAGAGGAATGTGCTACTTATTTGTTACTCCCTGAGGCGTAATGACCATGACCGACCACATAACAACTAGATCACAGATCTACAGGAGGGTGGGGCAGTAAACTACAAGCAGGCAGCAGAGAGCTACAGGAGGGATTAGGGCAGCAAGCTATGAGTGGGGGAGCGGGGAGGAGTGGGGAAAGCTACAGGAGGGCTGCAAGGACCTACTGGCACACGGATTCATGAGCAGGACTACTAGTATATGATAAAAATAAGAACAACTATGGTGTTCTTTCTTTGTTCCAGATTCTTAGTAAGCCTTCATGTTCATTACTGGATTTGATCCCAACGTGGGGAAAAAAAGTAATTTTTAATGTAAAATTGTAAAACCTACATTCTTTGATTCAGGTCTTCATATTTAAAACTACATATCTCACTGTTATTCTAATCATGACTAGATCTAAACTGCAAAACCTCTTAGGGGAATCTTCAGGAAGTACATGAAAGCTGTGTGAAGACACTATTTAGAGCTCTTCAGTCATCTAGAAGATTAGTAAAAGATGGAAATATTTGCAAGAGACTGACTTGGAAATAATAAAAAAAGTAATCATAAACCATATTACCTAAAGAACCCTTATGTCAGATTTGCTTCTCTTCTGCACATTGTAATGTTTGTGTCTTACAGCCATTAATGCTTTTGCTAGGTTATTTAAGTTGTTAGCATCCCACTTACAAGATCTGAACTTCAATTTCTTCATTTTATCTCTCATGAAATATAATATTAATTTGTATCTAACTGCTTTTTGTGGATCAATTGCGTTCAATCCAGCAAATGTAAATTTAAATAATCTGATAAATCATTGTTAAGCATAAATGTATCAAGGAATTAAGGCATAAATAATTCTGTATAATTCAACAACTTTCATCTTCTCTTTCTAGAAATTACATAAAAATTTACCCAGTGATAAAGAATCAGAAAACTCAGACATCTTTTACCTATAGACTATAACTAATGGAAGTGTTAAGACTAGACGAAATCCATCATTATGAAATGAAAAGATGATGTACTAGTCCAATGGTGAAAGATCTCAGAAATCTCTAAGTGGGGGAAGGGATTACATTTCTGGAAAGTGAGGGACTCGCTCTGGATTGCAAAAGTTTATCTCTTCATTGTAACAACAGTGGCAGGAACAAGATTGAGAAGAACTAAGAGCAAAAACTGTAATTCCATTTCATTAAGAAAAGCTGAAGGGAACAGTTTATACAAGATGGTTAAAAAAAAAATAAAGCCATATTTGGAGGAAGCTATTTGTCCTTGTGGTAGTAAGAAAGGAACCGTCCCTTTGAGGGGTGAAGCTTGAAGTCCTCCAAAAGCATGTCCTTATACATAGGAATGTCCTACATATTATTGCTCCATAAATACATAATTTATTCACTTATGACTAATAAAACATTAACTGGTATAGCATTAACACAAATATATTGTAAGGATAAAGAAAGATAATGAACAAAAGAAGTTAAAAACCAGAAACACTACAGAAAACCGTTTTCATGAAGCAGGTACATTTTTGAGCAAATATCTCACCGTGATAAGAATCTTTATAAAGTAACTACTTTTATGATGAAGTATTACAAATAATAAAGGACATAAATTTAGGGATAAGATGGCAAGGCAATAGGAGGTGGAGAAATATAAGGTGACAAGATTCAGGAAAGAAGTGGAAAATTAATCATAGAAAGGAAGACAAAATTGAAGGAAACAAAAAGAATATTATATCCTGTGGGGTACTTGTAGGATAAAGTACCAGCATAAAAAGTAATCAAAAGAAATGAAAATAAAGATTTTTTAAAAGATAGAAAAAGATAAATGCAAAAATTGAAACACTAAAAGGAGATCATAACAGCACAAATGTTTGAAGAAAATATGTTAAAGCTTTCCTAGAAAATAAAAAAGACTAGCCCACCCAACATGGGTCAGTGGTTGAGCATAGACCTCTGAACCAGGAAGTTATGGTTTGATTCCTGGTCAGAACACATGCCCTGGTTGTGGGCTGGAGATCCAGTGTGGGGCGTGCAGGATGCAGCCAATCAGTGATTCTCTCTCATCATTGGTGTTTCTATCTTTCTTTCCCTCTCCCTTCCTCTCTGGAATCAATAAAAAATTATTTTAAAAAAGACGACCACTCAGATTAAAAGTGAGGACCGTGAAAAAGTACCTCAGGGAAAAACAACACAGAACATTTCAAAGTAAGGCATATTCTGATAAACTTACTGAATTTAAAGAAATAAAATGGAATCTTTTGGTTAACTCAGCAGGGAGTTCAAGTTACTTTTTAGTGAAAAAGATATGAGTCTGATTCAAGTTTCCTCACAGCAACATTCAACACTAGAGAAAAATGGGGAGAGCAACACAAAAGACTTAAGAAAAAAAAGTGTGGACTAGGCTTTTTTATTCATCCAAGCCAATGTTCCAGTAGAAAGGCTAAAAATAGTGTTTGACTTTACAAGTCAGGGAATATTTTTCTTATGAGTTCTGCCTTGAGAAAATTACTGAAGAATGAACTTCACAAAACCAATAAGTGACTTTAAACCCTACTAGGAAAGATTGGCAGTGTGATATATTTAACTTTCAAATAAAGAATAGAATAAATGTGAACATTAGAATGAAGAGAGTAAAATAAAAGTTATATGCCCAGACACCATAGAAAAGAGATAGCCAACTGATATTTGGAAAGGGGCAAAGAAGCTGTGAAATAGAAGAAGTTGCTGTTTGCCACTTCTGTAGGGTTTCAGAGTTAACAGGGTATTAATCAAAGGTGACAAATCATATGAGAAGTTTAGACATAAATTAGAGTACCAAACTGAACACTAAGAAAAACAACAATATAGATTAAAATAGGTCAAAAGAGATATGAGAAAGAAGAGTGTAAATGTTATCACCCACTATAATATGCAAGCTCCAGCTACAGTCTGAAGAAATACGTTAGTAATTGCCACTTAATATTTTATAATATTACCACCCAAAGAGAATCTACATCTGTTTTATTGGTTTTATAGCATTCCTATTCCTGAACATATATATACTAAAGGCCCATTGCACAAATAGATTCGTGCAATAGGCTTCCTTCCCTTGGCTTCCAGCACCAGTTTTCCTCCACCACCTGGGACCCAGGCCTTCACTCCAGCTGGAGTCTGCCATCTTTGCTGCAGATTCAGGCCAGAGTCTGCAGTCTTCCTCTTTGCTGCAGACTCCAGAGTCTGCAGTCTTCCTCTTTGCTGTGGCCAGAGTGCCATTCCTGTAGATCCCTTCACCGCCGTCCCCTGCCCCACCAACCTCCTTCTCATAGCAGGCATCCTGCCCCACCCAGCCGCTCCATGCCTGGAGCGGCTGGGTGGCCACCTTCTTTCTCCTTCTAATTTGCATATTCCCTCCTGATTGGCTGGGCGGTGTAGCGGAGTGATGGTTAATTTGCATGTTTCTCTTTTATTAGTGTAGATGATTATTTTAAACTAGAGGCCCAGTGCACAAAAAGTTGTGCACTTGGCGGGGGGGGGGTGTGTCTCCCAGCCCAGCCTGCATCCTCTTGCAGTCCGGGAGCACTCGGGGGATGTCCAACTGATGACTTAGTCCTGCTTAAGCCACATCTGGCTTCCCTATGTGGGAGGCAAACAGTGGGCCGATCAGGGGATGGTGCTGGCCTGTGAGGGGGTGGTGCTGGCCAGCCCTGCCCCCCATTGCCCCACCACTGCTGCTGGTTGCTACCACCCCCTGATTGCCATCCCCTCCCTCTGCCTGTTGGCACCCACCTTGGTTGGCCTGGCACCTCCCACTCACCGGCCCTACTCCCTGCTGACCAATCATTCTGCCGTTTGGTCAAATTTGCCTATTAGGCTTTTATTATATAGGATAAGCCATATTATTAGAAATGTAGGTGTTCCAAAGATTTCAATACTACAAGTCATAGTGTTATGAACTTTTAACATGTGTTTGTATGTATTTATGTGGTTACTTTTTAAGTTAAACTCCTACAAGTAGAATTCTTGAGTCAACAGTTTGGCAGGTTTTTGAGGCTTTTGAAATATATTTCCAAAATATTGTTTAGAACAAGAATGCTAATGATTATTTCTCTTGATCCTTGCTCTCACTAGATATTATCATTGTTTTATACCTATACAGAATTTCTGAGCAAAGGATGTCAGTGGAGTTTCAGTATGATTTTGATATTCAAACATCATCAGTGATTATTTTTATATTCTGCAAATTGTCTTGAACTTGTAGTATTAAAAATATTTTACAGACATTAAAATTTATGTGTTAACAAAGCTAGAATAGGAAATCATTAAGTTAGATATTTCATTTTAACCAAAAGGCTATTTAAAGGAGCTTATTAAGTGAATAAAAATGTACAACTTGGCCCTAGCCAGTCTTGCTCAATGGACAAGCCCATGGGTTTAATTCTGGTCAAAGGCACGTACCTCAGTTGCAGGTTCAATCCCATGCCAAGGTCAGGAGGTAACCAATTGATGTGTCTCTCTCATCAGTGATGTTTCTCTCTCTCTCTCTCTCTCTCTCCCCACTTCCTCTCAGAAATCAATATACATATATATACATATATACATACATATATATACATATATACATGTGTATACATATATATACATGTATGTATGTGTGTGTGTGCAACTTGGAGACCTCTTCTCAGGTCCACCTTTGTGTTGTCCTATATCTCATCTGTCATCAGATATGCTGGTGGATCTAACACATTCACAATCCAAGACTACTCTAAATCTTAAAATGATAGTCCCCTTGCTAGAAGTGTCTGCTAGTGAGGGAACTCTCTTTCTATGGAGGATTAACTAAAACTTCTGTTTTGTTGCTGGTCCTGTGTTTATTATTAGACCTTATAATTTCCTAGTTATTTGGTTTGTGTTTCTGATTACTTTGATTTGGTTTATGTTTATCCCTGGAACCTTTCCTTAAACTGCAATATTTAACTTCTAACCAGGCTCTGTTCCCTAGCTCTTGGCATAGCTTCCCTAATTTTAGATATAATTTTCATGGCCTTGAAGTGAGACTAGCTCTCAATGCTGCTTTTTTTGTTCGTAAGAGCTTTCCTAGCTACTCTCTAAAAAGCTGAAGTTTTGATATTCTTATTCAACTCTAAATTTGATTCTGTACTAGGCAACTTGCTTGCTTTAATATACCTCTCCAAGTTCACACTACTGGAGGCAATTTATAAAAGCAATAGTACATTTGTAGGGATAAGTTGTCTCCTCCACATTTTACCTTCAAAGATTGTGTGTGTGTGTGTGTGTGTGTGTGTGTGTGTGTGTGTGTGTGTGTGTGTAGTTGTATAAGTTCTTTATGACTTTAACCCCTTACCAGCTGTATCATTGGGAAATATTTTCTCCCATTCAAGGAGATATATTTTCATTTTGTTGATGGCTTCCTTTACTGTGCAAAAATAAATTAGTTTGAGGTAGTCTCATTTGTCTATTTTTTTCTTTTGTTTCCCTTGCCTGAGGATATACAGCAGAAAAAAATTTCTACAAGAAATGTCCGAGATTTTACTACCTATGCTTTCTTCTAGGATTTTTATAGTTTTGTATCCGACACTTAAATCTTTAATCCATTTTAAGTTTATTCTTATGCATGTGTAAGAAGGTGGTCTAGTTTCATTATTTGGTATGTATTTGTTCAATTTTTCCAAAAAAAATCCAATTAAAAATGGATAGAGTACTTGAATAGACACTGTTCCAAAGAGGAAATACAGATGACCAATAGATATATATAAAGATGCTCAACATCAGTAATAATCAGAGAGATGCAAATTAAAACCACAATGAGATATCACCCCCCTCCTGTCAGAATGACTATCATCAATAAATTGTAAAACACATTTTGGCAAGGATGTGGAGAAAAAGAAATCCTTATGCACTGTTGGTGGAAATACAGATTGGTGCAGCCACTGTGAAAAGCAGTATGAAGTTACCTCCAAAAATTAAAATTGGAACTGTCTTATGACACAGAAATTCCACTTCTGAGAATTTATCCATATACCAATTTGAAAGAATGTATGCACCTCTATGTTCATTACAGCATTATTTACAATAGTGAAGATTTGGAAGGATGCACAAGTGTCCATCAGTAGTGAGTAGATAAAACAAACTGGTGCATTTATACTATGGAATACTACTCAGCCTTTTAAAAGGAAGGGAATCTTATGCTTTGTGACAGCATGGATGGAGCTAGAAAGCATTATGCTAAGTGAAATAAACCACTCAGAAAAACAAGTATAATATGATTTCACTTACATGTGAAATCTGATGGAACAAAATAAACTAACAAGCAAAATAAAGACAGACTCATAGATAGACAGCAGGCTGACAGCTGTCAAGGGGATGAGTTTGGGGAGCTGGGTGAGGGGATGGAGGGATTGAGCAAAAAAGAAAACAACAAATTCATGGACACAGACAACAGATTGCCAGGGCTGAGGGGGTGGGGAAGTGGGGAGGGCATGGGGGATAAAAGGTGATATGATGAGGCTTGACTTTGGGTTATGAACACACAATACATTGTACAGATGATATCTTGTGGAATTGTGTACTTGAAACCTGTAAACCTTTATTAACCATTGTCACGCCAATAAATTCAGAGCACTCATATGCATATATGCATAGCCCATGGATGCAGACAATAGTGCAGTGAAGGCCTGGGGTTGGGTGGAAGCCAGGTAGGGGGGTTAAAAGGGAGAAATGTGGTACATCTATGATACTCTCAACAATAAAAACTAAAAAAATAATAAAAGAAATAAAAAGTAAATTTAAAAAATTGTAAAAACGTAGGAAAAAATGGTTTTTATTTTTAGTATATCATCAGCCAAAAAGAGGGAAGAACAGAAAAGAAGAAGCAAAATATGATTACATAATTGCTATCAATCAAAATAATGTTTGATGATTTGTACAAAGGAATAGCTCTAAATGGGAACTCTGATCCTTGGATCAATTTAGTACACACTAGCTCCTTTGCTGAGCATAAAAAACACCTGTCATAAAGGAAGGAGAGAGTATATGAAGCATTGTAAGAACATAAAAACATATGAAGTCCAGACTGGATTCCAATCTTGGGCTTGCCACTTCCTAGTTGTATGACCTTGGACAAATTTCTGAGGTAGTAAAGAGTAAATGACACTTCTCTCATGTGCTTATAATGCAAATTAAATGCAATAATGAATGTAACATGACTAATATGTGCTCAGTCAGTGATATATAAGAGTGTGCTGTTCTTATGTTATGACACAAACCAATTATTGTCCTTAGTATGCTAATCTAGAAGCTCAGGATAAACAGCAAACACAACCATTCAGCACGAGTAATGGTGCTTCATTCTAAAGATGACACTCATGAGGAGACATTACCAAATGTCCCACTTGCCATATCCCCAAATAGCAACCCTGTGAGAAGAAATGAAAATATTTTTAATAACTAGTATATGGGAGGGACTGATTTATTTTTCATCAGGAAATGAAGAATTTCACAGGAGTAAAATTTCTAAATGAAGAAACAAGTTATCAAAAAAGTCAATATGTTTGCTCCATCCAGGGCTGACATTTAGAATATTACTTATTGCATCATGCGGTAACACTCTAGTAAACATTTTTGGATACCTATTTAGCAAATATTCCCCAATTCTTTGATGCCAGGATTTAGATTTTTTTAATATTAATCACACTAGAGCAATCATATCCCTTTGAAAAGCTTAGTTTAAGAATGAGTTTCTGGCCTCTTCTAGTCAATAAATAAAAGTCTGGTGAGGATAGGGGCATTTGGGAACATAATCCCTGCTCTGAGAGAGAATATGACCAAATAAATGACTACCTTCAGACTCTGGATTTTCTCAAGCCTGAATGTGATTAATTCTGGAACTGATACAGTGAATTTGCTATTATGGAGTCAGGTCTACTTACTAACAGAACTCTGATTTTGTTGGGGTCATAAATGAGAGTAACTAAAATATGTACACTGTCCAGCATTCTTTGCAAATGGAAGACCGTGTTATGTTTTTGTGGCAAGTGAGATGTAAGCTGAAGGGTTGGTTGGCAAAGCATTCAGGAAAATGTTTTAAAAGAGAAACAGATTCACATGAAATGTACCCTTTTTTTCTGATCTGTTCCTATTCCTGACAGGAAACGTCCTGTGATGTTTAAGACAAAGAAGCCATTTGACATCAAGGCAAACACGAAAGAAAGACAAGACCTTCATTATCATTGACACCATGAAGCAAAGTCTAACAACCGCCAAGCTATAGAATTTAGACTTTTCATAATGAGAAAAATAAATAAAACCTTTATTTTGTTGAGGGCATTATTTCTTTTTTTAAAAATAAATCCTTATTGTTCAGATTATTACAGTTGTTCCTTTTTTCCCCCCCCATAGCTCCCCTCCACCCAGTTTCCAACCCACCCCATGCCCTTAACCTCCCACTGTCCTCGTCCATAGGTGTAAGATTGTTGTCCAATCTCTTCCCGAACCCCCCACATCCACTTCCCCCTGTGAATGGTCAGTCCACTCCCTTTCTATGCCCCAGATTCTATTATATTCACCAGTTTATTCTGTTCATCAGATTTTTTATTCACTTGAGTTTTAGATCCACTTGTTGATAAATATGTATTTGTTGTCACTTTGTTGTTCATAATTTTTATCTTTACCTTTTTCTTCCTCTTCTTAGAGAATACCCTTCAGCATTTCATATAATACTGGTTTGGTGATGATGAACTCCTTTAGTTTATTCTTGTCTGTGGCGCTCTTTATTTGACCTTCAATTCTAAATGATAACTTTGCTGGGTAGAGTAATCTTGGTTGTAGGTTCTTGCTATTCATCACCTTGAATATTTCTTGCCACTCCCTTCTGGCCTGCATAGTTTCTGTTGAGAAATCAGCTGACAGTCGTATGGGTACTCCCTTGTAGGTAACTGTTTTTCTCTTGCTGCTTTTAATATTCTCTCTTTGTCTTTTGCCCTTGGCATTTTAATTATGATGTGTCTTGGTGTGGTCCTCTTTAGATTCCTCTTGTTTGGGGTTCTGTGTGCTTCCTGGACTTGTAAGTCTATTTCTTTCACCAGGTAGGGGAAGTTTTCTGTCATTATTTCTTCAAATAGGTTTTCAATATCTTGCTCTCTCTCTTCTTCTGGCACCCCCATAATTTGGATGTTGGTATGCTTGAAGTTGTCCCAGAGGCTCCTTACACTATCTTCATATTTTTGGATTCTTTTTTCTTTTTGCTTTTCCAGTTGGGTGTTTTTTGCTTCTTCGTATTTCAAATCTTTGACTTGATTCTTAGGATCCTCTAGTCTGCTCTTGGATCTCTGTATATTATTCTTTATTTCAGTCAGTGTATGCTTAATTTCTAGTTGGTCCTTTTTCATATCCTTGATGGTCTCACTTAGTTTATCGGAGGTTTCTAGAAGATTCTTTCTTTTTTAAAAAAAATATATTTTATTGATTTTTTACAGAGAGGAAGAGAGAGTGATAGAGAGTTAGAAACGTCAATGAGAGAGAGACATTGATCAGCTGCCTCCTGCACGCTCCCTACTGGGGATGTGCCTGCAACCCAGGTGCATGCCCTTGACCGGAATCGAACCTGGGACACTTCAGTCTGCAGGCCGATGCTCTATCCACTGAGTCAAACCTGTCAGGGCTCTAGAAGATTCTAGAAGATTCAAACTGTGGGTTTGAACTCTATATCCAGTATTTTGCTTTCCTCCATTTCTTTCATTTGTGACTTGTTTCTTTGTCTCGGAATTTTTGGCTGTTTCCCTGTTTGTTTCCATGTACTGGGTAGCTGCTAAGTCTCCTTGAGTTGATAGAGTGGCCTTGTGTGGTAGGTGTCCTATAGGGCCCAGTGGCTCAGCCTCCCCAGTCACCTGAGGTGGATGCTCTTGGTGCACCCCTTTGTGGGCTGTTTGCACAGTCTTGTTGTAGTTAACCCTTGATTGCTGTTGGTATCACTGGGAGGAATTGACCTCCAGGCCAATTGGCTGTGATGACCAGCTGTGTCTACGCTGGAAGATCTGTTGCACAGGAGACATCCTTATGGGGCAGGACTTGCTTCAGTGGGGCTTTGGTGTTTACTGAGTCTGCCCCCTGAGTGTGTCCCTTATGGATGTGAAGAGTTGTAATCTGAGATGGTCTCACTTGACCACTGGGTACACTGGTGCTTGGATCTCCAAGGAGGTGCAAGTCTTCAGCCACTATCTGGGGCCACCCAGCAGGAGCTACAGAGACATCTGCAGATGCTGCCTCTTTGTATGGGAAGTGGAAGTGCCCAGCTGAGGCCCAGCTGTGAAGCAAGGCTGCTGCTGCTGCCAGGTAGTGTGCCTTCTTTTGGAATCTCTGGGGCTCTCTGACCCAGCTGCAGTTTCTTTTAGGCAGAAGAACAGACCATTCATATGCAAAAGCCGCTGCTAGCAGCTTGTGTGTGGTTGTAAATTGGGTGGAGCAGGGTCTCTGGGAATCATCAGGGTGGAGCAAACAGCCATGGCTGCCCTGAACCTGAGAAGTCCCTGTTTCTCCGAGTCCCCCGCCCCCGTGCAGGAACAATGATCCCTGCGAGCACCTCTAAAAGTAAGCCACCTTTGTGTTCCTGTCCCTATGCCAGACAGTCCAGTTTCTCCCTGAATGTGCCTGGGTCCCCCAGAGTCTCACTCGGAACTAGAGTTCAGAGCAAGTGGGAGCTTGTATCTCCCTCCCGGTTAAAAGAGCAGCACATCCAGGTGCCAGCACTTTCCACGCCTCCCCACCTCTTACCAGTTTCAATGAGCTTTCTTCACCTCTCTAGTTGTGGAACTTCCACTCAGCCAGCTTTCCTGCAGTTCTTGGTGATAGTTGCTCTGCCGTTTAGTTGTAGTTTTGATGTGGTTGTGAGAGGCAGCAAGTATAAGTGATTACCTATGCTGCCATCTTGGTTTCTCTAGAGGGCGTTATTTCTTTTTTGGTGTATCTATCATCAGTTAAGTCAAATTTATATTCTATCAATATTTCTTACATGAGATAAAGGCTTTACATGAACTTTCAGCTGATTGAAGTCTGAATGTTCTTTTATTTACAGATAAAATGTATCCTAAATGGCACACTCTATTAATAGCTATCAAAAAGGATATAGGTTTGTTTTTCCTATGCCAATGTGCTCTAGGCTGCTAATATGTTACACACACACACACACACACACACACACACACACACACATATATGTATATATATATCCTATATAATAAAGAGGTAATATGCAAATTGACCATCACATCCTCACAAGATGGCTGCCTACAACCAGGCCAGCAGGGGGGATTACTGAGGAACAATCAAATGACTGAACAAGCAAGCTGTGTGGGGTGACCAGGCCAGCAGAGGTGTTAGTGAGGAACAACCAAACACCTGAACAATCAATCTGCGTGGGGCAACCAGGCTGGCAGGGGCGTTAGTGAGGGAACCAGGCTGGCGGGGGGGGTAGTTAGGGGTGACCAGGCCAGCAGAGGGGGGCAGTTAGAAGTGACCAGGCCAGGGGGGTGCAGTTGGGGGTGACCAGGCAGGCAGGGGGGGCAGTTGGGGTGCTTAGGCTGGTAGCAGGGGAACTGAGGGGCGACTAGGCTGGTGTGGGGGCAGCTGGGGCAACCAGACCAACAGGAGGGACAGTTAGGGGCAACCAGGTTGGCAGAGGGGGGCAGTTGGGGGTGATCAGGCCAGCAAGGGAGGGTCAATTAGAAGTGACCAGGCCAGCAGGAAGGGGGCAGTTGGGGGCAATCTGGCCAGCAGCGGGGGCAGTTAGCAGCAACCAGGCAGGCAGGCAGATGAGCGATTAGAAGCCAGCAGTCCAGGATTGTGAGAGGGATGTCCCACTGCTGGTTTAGGCCCAGGATCAGGCCTAAACCAGCAGTCGGACATCCACCGAGGGGTTCCGAATTGGAGAGGGTGCTGGCTGGGCTGAGAGAACCCTCCCCATGCATGAATTTCATACGCCAGGCTTCTAATATTAATATAATGTATATATTAGAAGCCTGGTGTATGAAATTCATGCATGGGGAGGGTTCTCTCAGCCCATTATATATAAAATATAATGTATATATACATGTATATACATAATAGATATCAGCATATATATACATATATATAATTTTCTACAAATTTATTCACACTTACCCATTTAAATTTTTTATTTCTAATCAGGTGTGGATAGGTAAAGCACAAAAACAAGTAGGTTGATATCTTATAGCATTTACTAGGTGTACCAGTTAATAATGCAGACTTTTTTCAACAGATGGAGTTACACATATTGATAAATATATGCAATTTGTTTAATATGTATGCTATTTTGTTGTAGTGACAGCAAGCTTCAAAACTTCATATGTCAAATTTGCTGAAGGCGTTAACATCATAGATATTTTTATGCTTAAAAATGTCGAATTTCATGCCAAAAAGAGCATTTGTGGGAAGTTCTAATTCATTATTTTGAAGAAAAGTGCTGCTGAAAGTTATCATATACTTCAGAAGCTTATGGTGAACATGATCCATCTCAGGATACTTGTAAACGCTGGTTTAAACACTTTAAAAGTGATAATTTTGAAGTGAAAGACAAATCGAGTTCAGGTCAACCAAAAAAGTTTGAAGACCAACAATTACAAGCATTATTCTATAAAGATGCATGTCAAACTCAAAGACAACTTGCAGAAAGTTTAAATGTTGCCCATAAAATAATTTCCGATCATTTACAAGCAATGAGGATGATTTTAAAGGAAGAAAAATGGGTGCCACAGCAAGTGAACGAAAGACAAATGGAAAACCGAAAAGTCATCAGTGAAATGTTGCTTCAACAGCACAAAAGTCTTTTTTTGCATCGACTTGTTACTGGCACTGAAAAGTGGATTTATTTTGACAACCCAAATACACAAAATCATGGGTTGATTCAGGTCAACCATCAACATCGACTGCAAGGCCAAATTGCTTCGGAAAGAAGACAATGCTCTGCGTTTGGTGGGATCAGGAAGGTGTGGTGTATTATGAGCTTCTAAAACCAGGTGAACCCATTAATACTGAGTGCTACCAACAACAAATAATCAATTTGAACCAGGCTTTGATTATAAAACAACCAGAATGGGCCAGAAGACACAGCAAAGTAATTTTGCTTCATGATAATGCACCATCATACATTTCAAAACCAGTTAAAGACACATTAAAAGATCTTACTTGGGAAGTATTAAGCCACCCACTGTATTCACCAGACCTTGCTCCTTCAGATTACCAATTGTTTTGGTCAATGGCACATGCACTTTCTGAGCAGCACTTCAAAACGTATGAAGAAGTAGAAAATTGGGTCTCTGAATGGTCTGCCTCAAAAAAAGAAAAGTTCTATTGGGACGGTATCCACAAATTACCTGAAAGATGGGGGAAATGTGTAGCTAGTGATGGACATTACTTTGAATAAAGCACTTTGGATGTTTCTCTTGAAATTATGGTGTTTTCTTTGATTACAAAATCTGCATTATTAGTACACCTAGTATATTGTTTTTTAAATATTTTACTGGTGCAGTATGTCTTCTTTTTTTCTTTTTAAAAATTAATAGACTTTAGTTTTTAGATGGCTTAAAGTTTGCAAATAATTGAGCAGATAATGGAGATATTTCCTGTATACACCTTCTCTCCCCTGCTCACACTTTCCCCTGTTATTAGTGTGGTATATTTATTACAACTGATGAACCAATACCAATACATTATTATTAACTAAAGTCTATAGTGTACTTTAGGGTTTATTCTTTCTATTGTATAGTTCCATGGGTTTACACAAATGCCTAATGTCATGTTCTCACCACTACAGTGTCATACAGAATAGTTTCACTACCCTAAACTTACCCTTTACTCTACCTATTCATCCCTCTCCTTTTTCCCCCAGATCCCTGACAACCAGTGATCTTTTTACTGTTTTTTATAGTTTTGCCATTTCCAGAATGCCATATACTTGGATTCAAACAGTGTGTAGCTATTTCATTTTCAGACTGGTTTCTTTAAGTTATCAAAATGCATTAAAGGCTCCTCTGTGTCTTTTAGTAGCTTGATAGTTCATTTCATATTACTCCTGAACAATATTTAATTTTATGGATTCATCACAGCTTGGTTATCCAGTCACCTTTTAAAGAATGTCTTGGTTGTTTATAGCATTTGACAATTATGAATATATCTACTATAAATAATAGTGAGCAGATGTTTTATGGATATACATTTTCAATTAAATTGAGTAAATACCTAGGAATACAAATACTAAATTATATGGTAAGCTTATTTAGCTTTGTAGAAAAATACCAATCTATCTTGCCAAGTGGTACAAGTCCAGTGTCCCCTAGCTGTGTTTGAGAATTCCTGTTGCTGCACATCCTTTCCAGTACACGATTTTGTCAGTGTTTTAGATTTTAGCTATTCTAATAGGTATGCATCAGTGTCACAATGTTGTCTTAATTAATAATTATCTAACTATATATGATGTTAACCATCACTTCATATTCTTATTTGCAATTTATTCAACTTTGGTGAGGTGTCTGTTCAAAATCTGTTCCTATTCTGTTAAGCCACTTTATTGAGATATGATTTACATATAAAAAGCTATATATATTCTGGTCAGATGATTTGAATAATAATTCTACCAAATATTTAAAGAATTAATACCAATCCTTTTTAACTCACCCAAAAAATAGAATAGGAAGCAATTCTATTAGGCCAGCATTAACCTTGATACCAAACCAAATAAGGATACCACAAGAAAAGAAAATTACAAGCCAATATCTCTGATGAACATAGATAAAAAATATCCTCAATAAGGTATTGGCAAATATAATTCAATAATAAATTAAAGGAATCATATACCATGATCTAGCGGGATTTATTTCAGGCATCCACAGATATTTCAATATCCATTAATCAATCAATGTGATAAACAACATTAACAAAACAAAGGACAAATTATATTGTCATCTTACTAAATGCAAATTCATCATCCACTTACGATTAAAAAAAAACTATTAACAAAGTAGGTATAGAGGGAACATATCTCAACATAGTAAAGGCCATATATGACAAACTCACAACTACTATCATGTTCAGTGGTCAAAAGCTGAAAGCTTTTCCTCTAAGATCAGAAACAAGACAAGAATGATGATCACTCTCACTAATGTTTTTCAACATAGTATTGGAAGTCCCAGACAAAACAATTTGGCAAATAAATAATCAGAAAGGAAGAGGTAAAGCTATCACTATTTACAAATAACATGATATTACAAATAGAACACCCTAAAGACTCCATCAACAAACTATCTGAATTAATCAACAAATTCAATAAAGTTTCAGGATAAAAAAATCAATAAAAAGCTATTCCATTTCTACACACTAAAATGAACTATAAAAAGAGAAATTAAGAGAACAATTCCAGCCCTGATTGGTATGCCTCAGTGCTTAGAGCATTGGCCCATATACTGAAGGGCATCGGGTTCAATTCCCAGCAAGAGCACATACACACCTGGATTGCAGGCTCAATCCCTGGCGATAGTCAGGGCACATGTGGGAGGCAACTGATAATGCATGTCTCTCACCTCTCTCTCTCTCTCTTTCTCTCTCTCTTCCCTTCTATCTCTATCTCTCTCTCTTTAAAATATATTAAAGACTTGAACATAAGACATAAAACCATAAAACTCCTAGAGGAAAACAGGTGGTAAGCTCCTTGACATTGATCTTAGTGATGACTTTTTGGATTTGACACCAACAGCCAAAGCAACAAAAGAAAAAAAATCAACAAGTGTGACTACATTGAACCAAACAAGTTTCTGCACAGCAAAGGAAACTATCAACAAAATCGAAAGATACATCACAGAGTACTATTTTAATTAGAAAGAGTAAATGAAACTGATGACCACTCTCATATACCATATACAAAAATATACTAAAAATTGTTAGACTTGAAGACCAGAAACTATTGAACTTCTAGAAGAAAATATAGGTAGTAAGAACTTCGACATCAGTCTTAGAAATGTCATTCTAGATATGGTTCCTCAAGCAAGGCAAACACAAGCAAAAATAAATAAATGGGATTACATTAAACTAAAAAGCTTCTGCACACACAAAACAAGCATATACACACACACACAATTATTAAATGGGAGTAGAGATTTGTAAATGATACATCTGATAAGGGTTAATATCTAAAACAAATAAATAAACTCACATAACTCAACATAAAAAAAAAACCCAAACAGCCTGATTAAAACATAGGCAGAGAACATGAGCAGACATGTTTTCAAAGAAGACATATACTAGTAGATGGCCAACAGATATATTAAAAATGCCCAACATCACTAATCATCAGGGAAATCAACCCAAAATCAAAATGAGATATCACCTCACACATGTCGGATGGCTATCATAAAAAAGATAACTAATAACAAGTGTTGGCAAGTATATGAAGAAAATGGAACCCTCATGCACTGTTAGTGGGATTGGAAATTGGTGCAGGTACCAAGAAAAACTGTCTGGATATTCTCTAAAAATTTAAAATCGAACTACCATATGATCTAACAACTTCACTTGTGGGTATTTATCCAAAGAAAACAAAAAATAATAATTTTAAAAGATATATGCACCTCAATGTTTCTTGAAGCATTATCTACAATAGCTAAGATATTGAAGCAACCTAGGTGACCACTGATGGATGAACTGATAAAAATGGCCTGGTATATACCTACAATGTCATATTATTCAACCATAAAGAAGGGAATCTTGACATTTCTGCCAACATGAATGGACCTTAAGGCCTTGATGCTAAGTGAAATAAGTCAGACAGAGGAAGAAAAATGCAGTATGATTTCACTTATGTGTGAAGTCATAAAAATAATTGTTCATAGATACTGACACTAGGAGATTGGTACTTGCAAAAGACAGGGGTGAGGGTGGGAGCAATGTGTAAAGGGGTCCAAAGGTACAAACTCCCAGTTAAAATAAATAAGTTATGGGATCAAGCCTAAACAGGCAGTCAGACATCCCTCTCACAATCCAGGACTTGTGGCTTCCAATCTCTCACCTGCCTGCCAGCCTGATACCCCCTAAACACTCACCTGCCAGCTTGATTGATGCCTGTTCCCCTGCTGGCCTGATTGCCCTAACTGCCCTCTCCTGCAGGCCTGGTCACCCCAACTGCCCTCCCCTGCTGGCCCAGTCACCCCTAACTGCCCTCCCCTGCAGGCCCAATTTCCCCTAACTTCCCCCCTCTGCAGGCCCAATTGCCCCTAACTGCTCTCCCCTGCTGGCCTGGTCATCTCTAACTGCCCTCTCCTGCCGGCCTTCTTTCCCCCAACTGCCCTCCTCTGCAGGCCTGGTCCCCCCAACTGCCCTCCCCTGCAGGCCTGACTGCCACAACTGCCCTCCCCTGCTGACCATCTTGTGTCCATATGGGGTGGCCATCTTGTATATTGGAGTGATGGTCAATTTGCATATTACCTCTTTATTATATAGGATATCAAATAGTCATATTGTATATCTGAAATGAATATATTTTATGTGTCAGTTATATCTCAATAAAAATAAAGAACTAAACTGTAAAAGTATGAAGTTACTCCATATAAATATTTTTTAAATGTGCTGCCCAATATGAAACTTGTTGATAAGCCTTGTGTGTAAATCTCTAAACAATTAAAAGAATTATGATGAGGGAAAAAAAATAAGAAAAATAGCTTGAAGCAATGTTCAATACAGTGACTCCAAAGTTATAATAGAGACATAATGGAGCTTTTTTCATTTGCTTATTATTCAGATACCAAATAATTTAAGCATGCCAAAGGAAAACATGGAGCATTATCTTGGACTAAATGCTATCCTACTCTCAGAAATTTTGCCATTATGCCTTCTTAATTATGCCCAAGTGTACACAAATGTCACACATTTTCTTCCCCTTCTCCCAATATTCTTTATTTCCTTTACCACTCTTTTACCTGATGTCTTTGTAAATTGGCAGCTTTCAAGAGATCTAGTGCAATTCTTAAATCATTGTGTGTTTTTATTCTCACTGCCTTCTGACATATGCCATACTAGATTCCATAAGAATGGAAGACATATTTTCCTGAGCAGGTTGAAAACCTCTCCTAAGTGCATCATTGTATATTTTATTTTACTTTTTCCTGCCCCAGTTGTGGATTCATCCACATGGTATCTTCTCAAGAATGCAACCACTTCTCCTGTATTATTACTTAACAAGGGGCCTGGTACATAGATTCATGTACCAGTGGGGTCCCTCGGCCCGACCTGTAGGGATCAGGCCAAAACCAGCTCTCAGACATCCCCTGAAGGGTCCCGAGTTGTGAGAGGGTGCAGGCCAGGCCAAGGGACTCCACTGGTGCAAGATGGGGGCCCGGGAGGGACCCTGGGAGGGTTCCAGGGCATGTCCGGCCCATCTCACCCAGTCCCAATCAGCGGGATCCCAGCAACAAGCTAATCTACTGGTCAGAGTGTCTGTCCCCTGGTGGTCATTGCCCGTCATAGTGACTGGTTGAACAATTGAATGAACAGTCAAACTCTTAGCATATTAGGCTTTTACTTTATAGGATTTTTAAGACTTGTGGTTTTTACGTGATGATGTTCTTACACTTCTGCATTGTGTTTGGGTGATTCCATTCTGCAATTTCTGTCACTGATTCCTTTGAAGAATGGATTATTTCTAGTTATATAATGGTACTGGAAATAAGAAAATATAATTGAGTTTGACCAAAGGAGCTACAGAAAGGACTTTTTGCTGCCTTCTCTGTTTAAATTATACATATGTTTCCAAAATCACTCTGATCCTAAACTGAGTAAAAAACTCAAACAATCATTTAAAAAATCATTAATTTTTAGAGGGAGCAGGGGAGAGAGAGAAACACCCCTGTGAGAGAGAAGCATAGCACGCACCCTTACCTGTGATCAAACTCGCATCCTGGGCATGTGCCCTGACTGAGAATCAAACCAGTGACCTTTCAGGGCACAAGATGACACTCAACCAACTGAGTCACACTGGCCAGGGCTCAAACTATCCTGTAACCTTTCCTCTATAAAGTGGAAAGAGCATGACCCCAGACAGACAAGGGTTTGATTTAAACTCCATGCCTTAAAATTTCTGGTTTAAAAAGTGACTAGCCATACATAAATTTTGCAAAGAAAGCCTTTTGAACCAGACACCATTATTAAGATTGTAAACATGTTGTGATGTGGTAGATTAGATGTAGTGGAAGAAATGTGTATTGGGGATTTGTATGTAGATAATTTTGGATACAAATGCTGTTATGTTATTAATACCTCCCTCTCATCCCATTCCATGGCCTGTGCGCATGCACACACACACACACACACACACACACACACACACACACACACACACATGCACACATGGAAGAGGTGGAGTAGGTACTTGCCTTTCACCTTAAGCCTAGTGAGAGAGTCTTCAAAGGGACCATTCAGAGGTTGATATGTACCCTAAGTAGCAATAAGACACACCGAATTAGCATCTTATTCCTGCCTAAGAAATCTGAAGCATAAGGATGGGCTAGCTAGCACCTTTGAAGGCAATGTGAATGAGAATTGCTGATGTGGTAAGATAATCCTGCACTTCTTAGAGTTGGTGCAGCTAATAATGAATTAAATGACTGGATTCCTAGAGTCTGAGTAAGAGTAAGTAACCTTCAGAAAAGAGTTCACTTGCCCAGATTTAGGAAATTATAGGTGAAAAATCATCAGCAATAACAAGTGTAAGTGGTAGAGGTGATGTCCAAAGGCTCCACGAAGTGCCAGACCAAAAGGAGCTTTAAACATCTCTTAGGCAAGAGAATAGACAGCCGCTTTATAATAGTACCAGCCAAAAGTTATTCTCCTGCACTTTTAACTCTACTCACTTAGCTTGTTCCTCATCAGCTTCAAGGCATTCAAAGCTCTAGCTCTATGGAGGGGCAGTACCTGAATAGGAGAGATGATGCTGCCACAGGCCCTTGCTGAAGGTCACTGGCTCTAGCCAGAAAAGGGAAAAAGAAGTTTTACCTTTGACCAAGTTGGAAGCTTTGATGATTATATGGTAGTGGACATTTTTAATTAATAAATTAAACTGAGTGTGAAGTAAATTGACTTTGACTGTCTACTATCTACCAGTGACCAAAAAAAATATCTCATTTTTCTCCAAGTTTTTCTCTTAGGATGTTTCAAGGAACAGAAGGAAATGAAAATAAAATTGCTTTTTATATTTTAGGCCTCATGAGTCTTGTTTGATTAATTCAATTAGGTTTATGGCCTTAAAGCAAATTACCTAAACGCTTAATTTTGCATATGTAAAATTAAACATTAATACTTCATAATATTGCTATGAAAAGTCAAATATTTCTTAGCTATAAGAAACTTTATTTATCCCTCTATTCCCACTTTGCTGAGAGTTATCAAAAATGGGTGTTGGATTTGTCAATTGCTTTTCCTACATCTATTGATATGATCATGTGACTTTTGTCTTTCAATTTGTTTATGTGATATATCATGTTTATTGATGAGTGACCATTGTACCAGTCTTCCATCCTTGGAATAAATCCTACTTGGTCATGGTATATGATCATCTCTATATATAAAAGCCTAAGCAACCATCGCAACTGAACGGATGACCACCAGGTTGCGTGGGGTGACTAGGCCAGCAGGGGGGTTAGTGAGGAGCAACCAAATGATTGAGTAGCTGGCTGCATGGGGTGACCAGGCCAGCAGGGGTTTAGTGAGGGCTGACCAAATGACCAGGCAACAGGCTGCGTGGGGTGGGGGGGCAGTTGGGGGCAACCAGGCTGGGAGAGGGGGAGTAAAGGGTGACTAGGCTGGCGGGGGGGCAGTAAGGGGTGATCAGGCAGGCAGGCAGGTGAGCAGTTAGAAGCCAGTGGTCCTGGATTGTGAGAGGGATGTCCGACTGCCAGTTTAGGCCTGATCCTGGGCAGTTGGACATCCCCCGTGGGGTTCCGTATTAGAGAGGGTGCAGGCTGGGCTGAGGGGCAACCCACCCCCATGCATGAATTTCATGCACCAGGCCTCTAGTTTTAATATATTGCTGGTTCTGATTTACTAATATTTTGTTGAGGATTTTAGCATCCATGTTCATCAAGGATATTGGCCTGTAATTCTCTCTTTTTTTTTTGTAGTGTCTTTATTTGGTTTTGGAATTAGGGTAAGGCAGGCCTCATAAAAAGAGCTTGGAAGTGTTCTTTCTTCTTTTATTTTTTGGAATAGTTTAAGGAGGATAGACGTTAATTCTTCTTTGAATGTTTGGTAAACTGCTGTGAAGATGTCCAGATCAGGGCTTTTGTTTGCTGGGAGTTTTTTGATTACTTCTTCAATTTCATCAGTTGTTATCAACCTATTCATAATTTCTGATTCTTCCTGATTCAGTTTTGGAATATTGTATTTTTCTAGAAATTTGTCTATTTAGTCCATTTTGTTCAGTTTGTTGGCATATACTTGTTCATAGTATTTTCTTACAATCCTTTGTATTTCTGTGGTGTCTGTTGTTACCTCTTTCATTTCTGATCTTATTTATTTGGGACCTCTCTCTTTGTTTCTTGATTAGTCTAGCTAAAGGTTAATCAATATTTTTTATCCTTTGAAATAACCAGCTCTTGGTTTAATTGATCTTTTGTACTATTGTATTTTTTTTATTTTTATATTTTTTAGTCTCTATCCATTTATTCCAGTTTGATATATAGATATATATATACACTTTCCTTTCTCTTATTTACTCTGGGCTTTTCTTATTTTTCTCTTTCTAATTATTTAAGTTTTAGGGTTAGGTAATTTATATAAATTTTTTTCTTGTTTTTTGAGGTAGACCTGCAGTACTATGAACTTCTCTCAAGACTGCTTTCACTGTGTCCCATAGATTTTGGGTTGCTGGGTGTTCATTTTCATTTGTTTTCAGGAAGAATTTTATTTCTTCCTTGATCTCGTTGGTAACCCATTCATTATTTAATAACCTTCTCTTTAGCCTCCATGTTTTTGAACATCATACACAATGGGAAAAAATTAAACCATTTCCCTTAAGAACAGGAACAAGACAAGGATGCCCACTTTTACCACTCTGATTCAATAGAGTACTGAAAGTCCTAGCCATGGCAATCAGACAAGAAGGAAAAATAAATAAAAGGTATCCAAATTGGAAAGGAAGAAGTAAAACTGTCATTATTCACAGATGGCATGTTACTATACATAAAAAACCCTAAAGACTCCATAAAAAAAATACTAAATCTAATAAATAAATTTAGTGATGTAGCAGGATACAAAATTAACACCCAAAAATTGATGGCATTTTTATTCACTAATAATAAACTCTCAGAAAGGGAAACTAAAAAAATCTCATTTACCATCGCAACAAAATATTAAGATACTTAGGAATAAACTTAACCAAAGAGGTAGAAAACACGTGCTCAGAAAACTACAGGAAGTTGAAAAAAAAAGGTAGTGGAAGACATGAACAAGTGGAAGAATATATTTTGTCCTTGGATTAGTAGAATTAACATCATTAAATTCTCATAGTACCCAAAGCAATCTACAGATTCAGTGCAATCCCTATTAAAATACCATTAGCATGCATTACAGATTTAGGATAAATAATCCAAAAAATTATATGTTTCCAAAAATGATCCTGAATAGCCACATAAATTGAGAAAGAACAAAGTTGGAGGTATCACAATACTGGATATAAAGTTATACTATAAAGCCACTGTAATAAAAATGGCCAGGTACTGGCATAAGAACAGGTATATAGATTAATAGTACAGAACAGAGAACCCAGAAATTTACCAAAAACAATACACTCAATTAATATTTGACAAAGTAGGCAAGAGCATATAATGGAGTAAAGACAGTCACTTCAATAAGTGGTGCTGGAAAAATTAGACAGATATATGCCAAAAAAAGGAATCTAGACCACCAACTTATACCATAAATAATAATAAACACAAAATGAATAAAATAATTAAATGTAAGTTGTGATACTATATAAACCCCAGAAGAAACCATAGGCAGCAGAATCTCAGATATCTCTTGTGGTAAAATGTTTGTCGATACATCTCCTTGGGTAAGGGAAACAAAGGAGAAAATAAACAATTGGGACTACATTAAAATAGAAAGCTTCAGCACAGCAAAAGAAACCATCTACAAAATGAAAAAATGGAGCCCACTGTATGCGAGGACATATTTGCCAATTATACATCTGATAAGGGGTTAATTTCTAAAATATATAGGGAATGCATAAAACTTAACAAAAGGAAGGCAAACAATACAATGAAAAAATGAGCAAAGGACCCAAATAGACATGTCTCCAAAGAGAACATATAGATAGTCAAGAGACATATTTTTAAAATGCTCAAAGTCCATAAACATCAGAGAGATGCAAATTAAAACATCAATGAGGTACCATCTCACACCTGTCAGAATGGCTATTGTCAACAAATCAACAAATGACAAGTGCTGGAGAGGATGTGGAGAAAAGAGAACCCTAATACACTGCTGGTGAGAATGTAGACTGGTGCAGCTGCTATGGAAAACAGTAGGGAGTTTTCTCAAAATATTAAAAATGGAACTGCCATTTGACCCAATGATTCCACTTTTAGGAATATATCCTAAGGATTCCAAAACACCAATCAGAAGGAATATATGCACCCCTACATTCATAGAAGTGCTATTTATAATACCCACAATCTGTAAACACCACAAGTGCCCATCAGTAGATGAGTGGATAAAAAAGTTAGAGTACATTTACACTATGGAATATTAGGCAGCTCTAAAAAGAAGGATCTCTTATCTTTGAAACAGACAGCATGGAGGGACCTGGAGAGTATTATGCTAAGTGAAATATCCTAGTCAAAGACAAGTATCACATGATTTCACTCATATGTGGACTCTAATGAACAAAACAAACTGATGAACAAAATAGATCCAGAGTCATAGATGTATTTAACCACCTGATGAATCTCAGAGGGGAGGTGGAAAGGGTAATGGGTTGGGTTGGGAAGAGATTAACCAAAGAACTTACATGCATATATGCACAGCCCATGGACACAGACAATAGTGTGGTGAAGGCCTGGGGAGGTGCATGTGGGGTGGAGGGAGTCAATGGGGGTAAAAGGGCACATCTGTAATACTTTCAAAAACAAAGATAAAATTTTTTAAAAGATACGTTATTTAAATTATCTAACACTGACTGACTGATAATAAAAATTAAATAGTACTTGCTGGATAATTCCTAGGTCAATTAGACATTTCACTTATGATTAAGATACATTTTTATAGTATTCATTGGACTTAAATACAGACAATACTCTCACACTGCTTGACAAAGAAAATACTCACTGAGTACCCACCTTTTAGAAGACATTAAGTTGAGTAATTTTTCATATATTTTTTATTTAATGTCCAAAAACCCACATAAAGGTATCACCATTAGTACCATTGTGTATGATGTATTTGAGGCTTAGATATGTTAAGAAACTTGTAAAGTCACAATGTTGGTAAGAAGCAAAGTTACACTTTTGATTCTGTTCTCTATACTACTTGACCAGGACATTTTTGTAATATCTCAAGCTATTAATAGCATTTTATCTTAATCATATGTTCTGTCAAGTGCCTGATAGCAAAGGACAACAGGAAAGATGCAACTGTTTCCTGAATATTCACAGAATTAAAGAACTTACTTTCACCTTACAAGCACCCCTATGGCTGGAGAAATATTGTTCAATAAATACCGGTGTTGAGTTCCCAGCCCCATGCACAGTCCTTTGAGTGATCAAAAGGTATGAGGTTTCACCCAGTCTGCTTGGCTCAGTGGTTGAACATTGGCCTATGAACCAGGGTTCATGGTTCAATTCCAGGTCAGGGTATATGCCTGGGTTGTGGGCTCAATCCCCAGTAGAGGGCATGCCGGTTGCAGCTGATCAATGAGTCTCTCTCATCATTGATGTTTCTCTCTCCCTCTGCATTCCTTTATGAAATCAATAAAAATATTTTTAAAAATGGTATGAGATTTCTGATTTTAAGGGATTTTGTTTCTTTTAAGGAAAAGACATTAGTAAAATATAATTAAATGTAAAAATTGTTAGAAACAGTTAATAAGGAAAAGAACTGTCAAAAGAGCACTTGTTGGAAGGGAAGCTTTAGTGGACAGAACGTAGAAGGAGGTGGATTTGAGGTGGGCCTGAGAGAACGGACAAGCTTCAGAGAGATAAACCAAAAGCAGGAGGCTGTTACAGATGGGAGGAATAAAAAAGATATGGGCTTAAATTTGTGATGGTTCTTTGTTTTGTCCTTTTAAATCTATTTAACCTGGAATCCAATGATTTAATTTTAAAAACAATCACCCGTTGAGGTTACTTTAGACTAAGACACTTGGCTTCCTACTCCATCCAGGCTGCTGTAACAAAAATATAGACTGAATGGCTTATCAACAACAGAAATATCTTTTTTTCACAGTCTGGAGCCTAAGAAGTCCAAGATCAGGTGCTGGAAGATTGGTTGTCTTGTAATGGCCCGCTCCCTGGTTTTTAGATGAGTCTTCTTGCTCTACCCTCACATGGAGAAAAGGGTGAGAGGGCACAAATCCCATTCAGGAGGGCTCCACCCTCCTGATCAACTCACCTCTCAAAGCCTTAACCTCTCATGCCATCACCTTGGGAGTTAGGATTTCAACATGCAGTTGTTGGAGGGGGACACATTCAGTCCACCACAACATTGTAAAGAAAAGGACAACCTTTTCTTTACAAAAGAGTTGACTTGTTTTTAAACAAAAAGATGCAATACCTACTTATGTTTTAGCTATAACACAAAATGACAAGTTGGGAGTATTTACTAAAGATACTACATTCAAGACAAATAAATTTTTATGTTAAAAATATGTCCAGTCAAATAAATAATTAGAATGTTGCAAATTGTTGCTGTCCAGATAGTTTTTAACTCATATTTAAGTATAATGAGTAAGTTTTCCTAAAGATGATAATGTTGCATAAAGTGTTTCACTGCTTCATGGATTGTTTTTTTCTCTACATGAAAGCCACAATTTAAAAGTACATAACATCTGTAACCCTGACTCTTAACGGCTCCTTACAGCCTGGTGTAAGTATGTATGGGGAATGTTTCTCAAATGTATAAACAAATAAGTTAGAAATGGAAAGAGAGAGGGAAGGCAAAAGAAAAAAGAAAGAAGATATCATGATTGGTAAGAAAAACATAAAGCACACAGTAAGGTCCATTGAAATACATAAAGTGCTTCAGTTCCTATTTATGACTCATTGGAGAACAGATATACAAAAGCAACATGAAACCAACAAAAAACAATAAAATGGTGTAACAAGTGGCATGACTTAACTGAAAACAGAATGGGATTTCTGCATTGCTAACCCAGGCTGGATCAAGAAATCAGGTTCTGTCACATAATCTGTGTGCCAGGAGAGTGATTATCAAACTCAGGTGTATACCAATCACTTGGGGATATTGTTATAATGCAGTAGGTTTGTAGGAGTTCTGAGATTCTGCATTTCTCACAGCTATCAGGTGATGCTCAGGCCTCCAGTTGCAAGTTCATAGACTAGCCACATAAGATCTCCAGGGTTCAGTTTCTAGTCTCTACAGTAGATATTATAACACCCTCTATGTGTTGTAAAGAAGTGAATGTGATAATTCAATCAAATAACCAGTATCTGATATGCAATAGATCTGCAATCAATAAATACTTTGGTGAAAGAGGTATATTTTGAACATCTTTCCACCGTCTCTAATATGATATTCTTTGTGAGAGTTTTACTTAAGTCTCAATTTTCCACTTGAGGAATAGTTTTTTTGGTTTGTTTGTTTATTTATTTATTTATTTTACCATTTTTTTTTTATTGTTTTAAGTATTACAAATAGTAGTACATATGTCTCCTTTCTTTCCCCCGTTGATCTCCCCCCTACCTCCCCTACCCCCCAGTACATGCCTTCCCCTGCCCGCCCTCCCCCCCCGCCCCAGTGTATTGTATCCATTGGTTGTGCTTATATGCATGCGTACAAGTCCTTCAGTTGGTCTCTTACAGCCCCCCTCGCCCAACCTCCCCTGTCTTCCCAATGTAGTTTGATAGTCTATTCAATGCTTCTTTGCCTCTGTATCTTTTTCCCACCATTTCTTTCCTTTAAAAAGTTTTGCCTTTGCAGACTAGAAATAAACATATAATAACAAAACAAAAAAATGTTTGAGTCCCATTTTCAATGTCCAACAGTTCTGAGTCCCCGTTTCAATGTCTAACAGTTCCTTATGTGTACATGTCAGCAGTGATATCTGGATGGTGGGCACATGTTGGCAATGCAGGTCCGACCCTCCCTGGTTTGGTCCTAGGTAACCTGCAGCGGTGCACAGCTGCTGACTGCTCGCGTGGCAAGGCGTTGTCAGTGTCTTCCATCTCTGGACTGTTTTTTCCTCTTGTCTTCGTGGTTGGAGCACACCTGTCAATTCCTCTCTGTTGCAGGAATCCATCTGGTCTTGGGGTTGTTTTCTGAAAATATACAAATGTATTCTCGACCACAAGTTAATAAAGGAATCTTTTCTATATAATTGATTTGGGATCCTTTTTATTTTTGTTCAAACCATTTTCCTTTGTCTTATTTATACACCATGTGTGTTTTTAATGGCCGTCTTGCTGTTAGCATTGCAAATGAAACTTAATTTGGTAAAGTAAAAATTTTCTAGATGTAATTTACTTATAGGATATTTTTCCTTACATGATATTGCCCTACTATCCCCCCCCCTTTTTTTTTATTAATGGAGGTTTTTGTAAGTTTTATAATGCAGTCTTGATAACTTTAAATTTAATTTTTTTTTTGTTTTGTTTTTTGCCCACACATATGACTGCTTTAGGTTCATTGCATATTCAGGAACTTTACCATGAGATGAACTACCAATAGAAATTTTAGTTATTACTTTAAGAACAGCTTTTTGTCCAGTACAATTAACTTTACTTGAATATTCACTTATTTCAATTAGCCTATTTAAATTAATCTGAAAACTCGATTACTATTTTACTGTCAAATTTAATACTCTACCAACAATCTTAGTTTACCCTGTATCTAAATTCAGCCTAGCATCTGGAATGCTCAGGGCCCACTCAAGAATGCAAATAATCCTTCCCACTAATATTTACAGGGTAAAATTGAGGAATAGTTTTGACAGCTAAATATTCCAAGTAATTGTGATTAAAGTATTGTAAATTGCCTGCCAGTATTGAAGGGTTAACTAACATTGCAGAGCGTCAAGCCTTACTAAGGCCCTCATCTTGGAATATTAGTAAAATGACCTTGAGGCAATAGGCTGTTACTTAGACAAAATACCTTATAAGACCTGAAATAATGACACCACATTGTATCCCCCTGAATCTGCATTTCAAAACCAAAAAATGCAGCTGTCTGTCAGCCCCTTAGAAATCACTCAGCTTGAACCTAAATGTGTTTTTATGCTTTTCACCACAATTTTTAACAGTGACAAATGGAGGGATGGCTTCTTTAACCTAATGAAACTCTCACAACCTCTGAGGGGCCCACCCCCCTTACATGTTTTCTGAAACAAGATGTACAATGTCTGTGTCACAGAGAATGTCATGGCTCATTTGTCATCTAACCTTGCACCTCTGAGCAGCCTGGTACCCACAGGGGAAGAGAATGGTTCTCTCCGGTAGTGAATCCTAATGCTTTACCCATGTGACTCATTGTCTTAACTCTACTCAAGGTATTTTCAGCTTTTCCATTTCAAAGTAAATCTCTAACTACTATATTAATAATCATGAAGGTATATTTCTCTTGAGAAATGAACAAATATGCATTTTGTCATGAGTCTGAATTCATTGGTTCCCTTTTAATATTAATGCCTCTAAATTGATTATTGACTGCACTTTAGCATACTTTTTTTAAATGAAAGAAAGACTATTAATGATATAATTCATGTATGAAATGTTTAATATTTAACACTATGTCCTAGCTGTTCCTAATCTAATATATTAATATAGATGCATCATTATGAGAAAGGAAATGCCTCGTGATGTTAGAAAATGTTATGGACCCAAAGGAGCAATGTCTTGTTAATTACTAAAGAATAATCTCCATCTGATTGATTCTGTCTCCCCTGGTTTATTCTCTGATAAGTCTCCAGATGATCTCTGAAACAGACTCCTTAAGCATGCGAAGATTTCAGAGGTTATTAGTAACTGTGTTGCACAACTGAGGGAATTTTGTTTAGCATGATGGAAGCAGCCATGTCATTATCAGTTGATTAGTGTGAACAGTCTCTGACAGTATGTAGCACCAACTATGACTCCAAGTGATGGCAGCCCATTATTCTGATTGCTATTTGATTTGCAGCATTATTAACCACAAAGTGAGTGACATCGACCAGGGATGAAAAGTAATAATTGGAAGATGTTTTTATGACTGAGAGACATGAGATTGCATTATTTAGGAAAAATGAATTTACATTACGCAATTGAGATTTTGGGGTTAGAGACTTGACTTTGAGTGGTGAGCGCATGATGCAGAATGCAGATGATGTGTTATAGAGTTTGTCACTTGAAACCTGTACGGTTTTATTAACCGATGTCACCACAATAAATTCAATTAAAAATAATAAAAGTAAAAAAGAGAATTCTAGTAAAATAATGCATTAAAGCTTACTATCATCTATCTTACCTTTAGAATATAGATTGCAGGACTAGACTTTAAAAAATATTAAATGTAAAGTAGGTAAGACATGCTGTGTATTATTTGTCAGGGGGCAATTTCATTTGCAAAACAAGACATGAACACAAGGACAGGAGAATGCTGCAAGGAGAAATACTGTTGGGAGGAGTTTGGAGAGTAAGTACTAGAGGGGTCTAGAAGAAAAAAATATATATTGTATAGGTGTGCCAATGTTACACCTTTGAAAATACCTAAACAGAAACATCTACATAAAACTTAAAAGGCCAATGTTTTCAGTGAACTCCAATGACAATGCCATCAATAATAAGTTTGTTTCTGTTTTAAAGCTTTTTGTTTACTCCAAAAGATGTGACATGATACTTATAACATTTTATAAAGGACAGATCTAAAAATATATGTCTGAAGCCTGTCAGAGAAAAATTGTGTCATATGGAGTCAAGGAAGACTTTATTCAAGGCTTGCAATAGGGGTCAAAACTTAGCAATAGCAGGGGAAGTTTGCTGACATGAAAGGCAGGATAGTTTCTAAGCAGTGGACTGAGCTGTGGAAAGCACTGGGTATATTAAGGAGGAGGATGGTCAATGCAATTAGGTCATTTGTGCTTGCTATTTGGACATTATGGAAATTAGGCTCCTGTCCAACCACCGAGACTGAGAAACAGGGTCTTTAGCTTCCTTGGTGACTACATTTAAAAAGAACGACAGGCCTGGGTTTTAAAACAGTTAAGAAGCTAAGAGGAAAGAATTTACAATAGCAAATTTTCTAAAATAAGAGCTATAAGAAAAGGGAGTTCTGGGGCCTATCTTCAGAAAGAAACATGTCTAAAGTTCTGTCGAGCTTTGAAGGGAATTTTATAAATCCATCTCAGCAGAGTCCCACTATTTAGATACATCTACCATTAAGCTTTTGGATAACGTCCTTATTGACCTACATCATTCTTATACACAAATTCACAGTAGATGTACAGTGTAGACAAATCCACACATTAGTATTTTAAATAAATTTGATTATATCCTAATTGCTATTTTTCAAACTGTATTTTATTTGACAATATATCATAAAGCTTCTTCTGTTGTAAACATACATACACAATATTCTTTTTAATGACTTCATTTTATTTGATCTTATGGTATAACCTACAAATTCTTAATGCACTTATCTTAATCTCTTTACCTCTGAACATTCAGAGTGCATTTCGGGTAATCTTTAATGGCACTTTCTACATACTACTATGCACTATTATATATTTATTTCTTTACTTCTCTATTCTGCTATAAATTCCTATAGGAGAAAAATGTTGTCTATATTTCTCTATGGCCATCATATTTGCCACCAAACCCACAGTAGTGCTTTGGTAGAAACAGAGAGTATTTTTGATGAATGAATGACTACCCCAAGCATGAATAAAGAATATCAACCAAACTAGTTATAACGTTGCTTCAGTTTCTGAGTTTCTGAAAGCAAAGTAGATTCTGGAGTGATTCAAACTCCAAAAGAAATCCTCCTTTATTCCTTTTCCTCCCTACCTCCTTTTCCTAAGCAGACTTAGCTACTGAGTCCTTGAAAAGACAGAGAAACACCTTTTGGGGTGGTTGGTTTGTAGAATACTACAAAAAAAAAAGATCAAATCAGAAAAATGGGGTCACCATTTTACCAACTTATTTACAGTCACTAAACCTTAGTCTCTCGCATCCTTCCTCAAGGTCTCCTAATAAAAATTAGACAACTTCACGTGACTTTGAAGCTATCCTTGAAAACTTGTATCCATTTTCTGGCACTTCAAAACATTTCCCCCACAATTACTAAATATTTACTAAACATTTTTCTAAAAGTGACCATATTACATGACAAATTCATTGTTCTTAGCTAATTATATTTTTTTCTTAGCTCATTCTTGATTTTGACATTTACTTTAAGAGGTTCCACTTCTGTATCCTTAGGATAGGATAATCAACTAATTCACGAGTTACACATCTATTTACATCTCTATTTTCAAAGCTAAATTAGAAAGCTGTATTTAAAATTCTAAATTATTTTGTTATGGCTCTGTTGATCCTAGGACCATAATGACAGACCTGCTGAGATGACCCCTGCTGTCAGATATACTGTACAATATCACCCAAGATGTGGGAAACACATATTAAACATTAATTCCAATAATAGGTTTAAAGAAGGATTTTCAAGTTTTGTCAACAAATGATAATTTAATAAAAACTTTAAAAAAGCTTTTATTTAAAAATCAAAATAGTTCAATGTCAACACTGTCTTTCTTTTACAATTCTATTTCCATCCTCTTGTTTGTTTTCTTCCAAACTCTAGATATCAGGCACTTGTTCTTGGACACATTGAAGATATTTTCATGCAAAATTGGAGAAGATTGAGGAAGAAACAAAGCACAGGAGGGCCACTGTCTCCTTCGTTCTGTTATTAATGTTATGAAGACATTAGTGAATGCCAGATAGAAAACAGGCATCATTTTCAGTGTCTACAGAAAATTTATCACATAGAGTAGTTCTGTTAGTTGGAATTTTTAAAAGATTGTGGCACATTCAATTGAGCGCTCAGTTAGAAATAGAGCTTTAAATTTGTCCAGCAGGATGTCAGGGTCACATCAAAGGAACCCAGCCAAGCCTCTTTTCTGACTGGCCACACTGTCAATATGAATTCTATTCCATAATTATAATATGAAGCCCTCTATTCTGTATAGCAAAGGTTATTGTTGTGCTCCTTGGGGGGTAAAGCTTCCCTGACTTCATATTTTTTTTCATGCTGTTCCCTGAGAATCAGTCAACAACATTTTATCAAAATGTATTGCTAAAATAGAGTACAGAGATTTAAAAAGATTTTAAAAATCAACAGCCAAGTACTGGTAAATTAACAACACTATGCTTGGTTTAGGCTTATTGTGCTACTTATGACTTGCAATCAATGCACAATTATCTGTTAGAGATACTTGTAGAGAGGCTGGAAAAATGTTCACAGTGTTTTTTCATAGACAGAAATTCAGACAAGTGTGATAGTTAAGATGGTACCTTTTCCAAATAAATAAGGGCAGAGAAAAGCAGAGCTAGAATATTACAACAGAACAACACTCAGGTTTGTTGGAAGACCAAGACATTAAAACATAGAAGCTGGGAACCCTCTCTTTACTAGGGTCATTAACTTGGATGATAAGAAGGGTATCTTTCCTAAACATATTTCTACCTCTCAAAAATAAAAATTAATTAGAATCCCCCAAGATATAATATTTCAAGATTTGCATATGTATGAGAGTGATTTCCTCCCAATACAAGATGTGTGGTAAGATCCTTACAACTGTTTACTTTTTTATGTCCTTCTCCATATAACAGGGGCATTAAGCTCAGTTGATAAGTTTCAACATATCTGGATGTGAATTCTGTCTCTTCCAGGTCTAAGGTGCAATGCACAAGGCCTGACATATAAAACATGCTCTATAAATTTCAGCAATAATAATTATTATCACTATCACTAGTGGCAGTAATTTTTTATCAGAGCACTACTGCATCAAACCATTGTTTATGACCTTCTGTAGTGGAGATTTCAACATATCAGTAGAAAATAAAATACAAAATTGACTACTGCCCGAGGTGACATATAATGAATTCTAGACCTTATTGTGGGCAGAGATTAAGTGAAATGGGGACAGGAGGAAACTTGAAGGTTGACCTTCTGAAAAACACTTACTTATCTGAGTGTTTTGATGGATGTCAGAAGCTACAAAAACTTTCTGAGGACAGCTGGTAAATAATTCACTGAAAGTAACTTCCAACAAGATGCATAAAGTGAAAAATGTTATATAATAATTTATCATTGAGGCAAAATATATGTGCAAATAAAAATCAAAGTGAGGGATTAATAGGAAATCTAGAAAATGTTTAAAAGTTGCAACATTTTCACTGTCAATCTCTCCCTTTATGTTCATGAAGCTTTGCTTTATGTAAGTAGGTGCTCCTATGTTGGGTATATAAATGTGTACAAGGGTTATATCCTCTTGTTGGATTGCTCCCTTTATCATTATGTAGTATCCTTCTGTGTCATTATAGCTTTTGTTTTAAAGTCTATTTTGTCAGATATAAGTAATCTTACCCTAGGTTTTTTTTTAATTTCCACTTGCATGAAATATCACTTTCCATCACTTTACTTTTAGTCTGTATGATCGTTCATTCTGAGGTGGGTCTCTAGTAGGCAACATATACATATGGGTCTTGTTTTCTTATCCCTTCAGTTGCTCTATGTCTTTTGATTGGAGCATTTAATCCATTTACATTACTTCAGCCGGAAGGCAGGGGAGGATTTGGGAGGTGAGGTAAGAGATCAACCAAAGTACTTGTATACATGCATATAAACATAACCAATGGACACAAACACTAGGGAGATGAGGGCATGTGCCAGGGCTTGGGGGGTGAGGGAGGCTATGGGAGGTAAGGGGGGGGGGGGAGGAAGGAAACATAAGTGCTACTATTTATAATACTTTAAACATTAATAAAAAATTAAAGTGATTATTGATAGGTACATATTCACTACCATTTTATTTTTTAACTATGCTCCTCTGTTTTTCTTCTTATTAAAGAAGACCCTTCAATAGTTCTTGCAATTAGAAAATAAGAAAAATAAAAGGCATTCAAATTGGAAAGAAAGAAGTAAAACTATCAGTATTTGCAGATGACAAGATATTGTTTATAGAGAAGCCTAAATATTCCACCAAAAATACCACTAGAACTGATAAATTAATTCAAGAGCAGAATAAAAACAAATATCCAGAAATCAGTTGCATTTTTTATACAGCAAATATGAACTATCAAAAATGGAAACTAACAAAAAAATACCACCTATAATTGCCTCAAAAACTGAAATGCCTTGAAATAAATTTAACCAAGATTAAAAAAGAACTTTACTAAGAAAATTATAAGGCACTGAGGAAAGCAATCGAAGAAGATAACAACAAATGGAAGCATATATGGTGTTCATGTATAAGAAGCATTAATATCATTATAATATCTATACTACCCAAAACAATCTATAGATTCAATGCAATTCTTATTAAGATACCAAAGGCGGGAAGAGAGTCCTCGTGAGAGCCAGACAAGGTGAGTCTTTGCATTGCTCACTTTCCCTCTCTTCCTCCCCACTCCCAGGCTTCAGTGATCCCCTCAGAACCCTCTCCCTGCCAGGGAGGACCTGCTGGTTTTTTGGGAAGCAGTCTACACAATGGGCAGGCAGGTCCCCTTCCTTTGGAGGTAGTTGTCCTCATTACAGCTTTCAAGGTTTTCTTTAGCTCTTGAAAGGTTCTCAGAACCAGTCCTTTGGGACTTAAAAATAATCGTGATCTGGAGTGTCAAGATGACTGCAGACTTGGGAAGCTTCATCTGCTTACTCCCGGCACTGGACTAGACTTGCATCTAAACTATAGAGCATTTGGCGTAAAAAAAACAACAGCATAGTTGAAAAAGAGCTGATCTGAAATATTGTGAGCAGGAAGCACAAAGAGGGGGCAGGAGAAGATGCTATGCGGCACCTATATAACAGTTGGCACAATGTGGTCAGGTTTGAAACTCAGTCAGCAAGCCTGAGGGCTGAGCCCACCCATGAATGGGACAATAGCAATCAAGAGCTAAATTCAACAGGAAGGTCCACATAAGCCACACAAGGGGCATTCCTAGAGCACCCAGCTCAGATGACCAAGGAGACAAGATCTCTGGATCCCACAGAGGCTACCCACAAGACAGAGAGGCAGAGCAGTCTTATCCAGCACACAGAAACAAACACAAAGAAACAGCAAAAAAGGGAAACAAAGAAAGAGGCCCCAAATGAAAGAACAGGAGGAATCTCCAGAAAAGGACCTAAGTGAAATGGAGGCAAGCAACTTATCAGTAACAGAGTATAAAGTAACAGTTTTTAGAATGCTTCCACTTGTTTGTATATTCTTTAATTTCTTTCTTCAGTGTCTTATAATTGTCCAAGTACAGTTCTTTTACAACTTTGGTTACATTTATTTCAAGGTGTTTCATTTTTTTGAGGCAATTATAGGTTCTGCTAATTTGCTAATGCAGCCATATGATATATTACAAATTGCTTCTCTGGGCCCTAGTAACCATGTTTGCTTCTTAGTCACATGTGGGTGAATTGTAGGTAATCTAATGAAGGAATAGAAGCAGAATTCTGTATTTGTAGTAAATTATACCAAGGATATTAATTTTTATTATGATCAAATTTTATTATGATTTATTTATTATGAATGTTCATATGACCTAGACATATTAAAATTGATTGTGTACAAGATTAAAATGTTAAAGACACTGGGGCGGGGGGGGGAGGGCGGGCAGGTGAAGGCATGTACTGGGGGGTAGGGGAGGTCGGGGGGAGATCAATGGGGGAAAAAAAGGAGACATATGTACTACTATTTGTAATACTTAAAACAATAAAAAAAATGGTAAAAAAACATGTTTAGCTAATAAATAAATAAATAAATAAATAAATAAATAAATAAATAATTTGTTTTTTCTAAAAAAAAAAGAAAGAATAATGTTAAAGAATACCTATAGTCCATAATATTGGAATAACAATGTACGATACCAGGTAGCTACTAGACTTATCAGGGGGTCACTTCATAAGTTATATAAATGTCTAACCACTACACTGCATACCTGAAACTAATATAACAGCAGATGTCAACTGTAATTGAAAAAAAATACTCTAGAGTACAAAATAAAAAGAAAATATCTATACTAATAAAAGAGTAATATGCTAATTAGACCGGGAGACCTTCTGGACATCTTTCCAGACAGAGCCAGGGGCTTTGCTGGCCTGCAAACCACCCCCAAACAGCCCTCAGCCCCTCACTCAGGCTGGCCATACCCCAGCAGGGACTCTCACCCCGATCCGGGACCCCCTTCAGGGCAGACTAGCTGGCCCCCACCTGTGCACCAGGCCTCTATCTATACTAATAAAAGGGTAATATGCTAATTAGGCCAGGAGACCTTCCAGCCATCCTTTCAGACAAAGCCATGGTGGCGAGGCAGAAGCATTTAGGGGTGATCAGGCCAGGAGGGAAGGGCAGTTGGGGGCAAGCAGGCCAGCGGCGGGGGGGGGGGGGGGGTAGTTAGGGGTGACCAGGCCTGCATGGGAGGGCAGTTAGGGGCATTCAGGCTGGCAGGGGAGCAGTTAGGCATCAATCAGGCTGGCAGGGGAGTGGTTAGGGAAATCAGAAATGCAGGCAGGTGAGCAGTTGGGAGCCAGCAGTCCTGGATTGTGAGAGGGATGTCCGGCTGCCCGTTTAGGCCCAATCCTACCGGGATCGGGACTAAACAGGCAGCCTAAACAGGCAGTCAGACATCCCTTGAGGGGTCCTAGATTGGAGAGGGTGCAGGCTGGGCTGAGGGACACCTCACCCCGGTGCACGAATTTTGTGTACCGGGCCTTTAGTATGTTATATTCCTAAAGGCTTATATTGATTATCTGCTATTCAAAGTGTTGCCATTATTTCCTGATTTGCTATTTACATCTCTGCACTGAAACTGCTCTTATAATAATTATCAAAATGACAACTTTGATGCTAATTCTGTAGAACTTCTAACTAGAATTGGGCATAGTTGCTTTTTCTCCACTGCCTTTTCCTTGGCTTTTGTGAATTCCACATAGTTCTAATTTTCCTTCATGGGTCATTGTTCTTAGGCCTATCTTATAAACCATGATGTTCTTCAGTTTCATCCTTCTCACTGCACATTTTATATTCACTTCAATTTCCTGATTCTCAAAACTTGATTTCCAGCCTAGTTTTCTTTCTGAGCCCCTGACCCAAATATCTGTCACTAGACATCACTTTTGGATTATACCATTAATATTAAAAACTCAATTTTCCCCTTCATTTTTACTTTTTTTTTTCTATCTCATTGAATCTTTCCACCAACTATCCCATTACCTAACCAAAATAGAAGCATGAACATTTTCTTCTATTTCATCCTGTATATTTCACAAGTCACCAAGCTGTATATCACTTCATATCCTTTATCTCTTGACTCATCCATTGCATTCATCATGCCATTATCATAATTGTATTCCACATTATTCTTTGCCTAGATTTCTGTAATAGCCTCTTAACTGATTTCACTGTTTCTCTCCACCCCATCATCAACCCCCTATGCAGTGTTCAAAGGGGATTTTTATAAAGTGTTAATCTGATCATGGTCCTCCTCTGCTAAAACTTCTTAATGGTTCCAAGGCCTTAAGACAAATTCTAATATGAAATGCAAAACTCCAAAATGGCTTGCGTTTCATCTTTATCATATCTGTCCTTCATACCACGTGCTCTCACCATCCTTTATGATTTCTACCTCTTGGGCATGCCCTGTCCTCTCTTGTATCTCAATTGCAACATTCTCTGACAACTTCCTCCCCTTTGCAAATGTTTATATCTCCTCCCTGGGCTTGTCTTCTGGTTCTCCAGGGAAAAACTATAAATTATTTGATCCTCCTAAAGTCTCCAAGATCCTGATTCTTTACTCCTGGTAGTCTATAGTATACAGTTTTTCTGTGTACTTGCTAGAATTCCCCTTTATACTATACAAGATATGGATTTATCTTTGAATATCCCACCTAACTCCGTCATTACCTTGCACATTATAGGCAATCCATATATGTGGAATGGCTGAGCACATGAATGAATATTAAATAATTTCTAATCCACATCTGACTATTATATATTTTTCCTCTGAACTTTCCTACTAATTTCTGTACCATTATTTATTTTATTGTACCTTGAAATTGCTATTTGTGAAATGAACCTACTTTTACTAACATCAGCTCTAAAGAGTAAGTCACATTCCAGAAGAACGATATACCACTTTGTTGTGTGTACTTCTGCAAACAGATATTTCCCCAATCTATATCAGAATTAATGCAATTCCATAGAGAAGGCAAAAGTTCAAGCACTGATCACACATTACTGATCACAGCATTTACTGATTTTTCTCTAGAATTTAAATCTGTAGATGAATACTACCTTCTTGCTATTAATATTCTTAAAAGAATGTGGAGAGAAAAAACTTTTGCACAATCATATCTGAGAAGCCAACTAAAATAAAACTTAAATAAAATATTTTTATAAAACTACATATGGCAGAATGGATGCTGGAGATATCTGCAATTGCTCTTTTGTTTATATAATTAACATCTGTTTAGATACATACAGCTGAAATTTGAAATGTGTTTATTAATGAAAGAGATGGAGTAGCAGACTTGATGAAGAGTGACCTGATATGCACTTCAAATAACTGGTTAGATACACAGAGAAGAATTTGTTTCACAAATGCAATCTGTTTTGAAGATAACTATGGTTCCTCAAAGCAGTAAATTTCAACCAGTATGCCACAAGAATTTTTAAAACATGCAATAATATTTGACTATTTAGTAAAGGCCACTGACCTCTTTTCCCTTAGATTGTCAAATTAAAAAATGACAACAGCCAACACAACAATAATAAATGAATTAAAATCATACCTATTTTTTGGTCAGATCATATATATATATATATATATATATATATATATTCTAAAATTGTGTGGTACACCATATATATAATATATATATATACATATATATGTATATATATATACATATATTGTATATATGGTGTACCACATATATATATATTGTATATATGGTGTACCACATATATATATACACACATATATTATATATATGTGTATATATATATATATATATATATATATATATATATGGTGTGGTACACCATATATATATATCTATATGCTGTACCACACAATTTTAGAATACAATTAGTTTACATAATTAGTACCATGAGAGGAAAAATGTTAAAAATTGCTGCTCTGAGGTATTATATAGGGACTAGAGGCCCAGTGCATGAAATTCATGCATGGGGGATGGGGGGTGTCCCTCAACCTGGTCTGCGCCCTCTCCAATCTGGGACCCCTCGAGGCATGTCTGACTGCCACAGGGATTGGGCCTAAAATGGCAGTCAGACATCCCTCTCACAATCCGGGACTGCTGACTCCTAACCATTCGCTTTCCTGCTTGCCTGATTGCCCCTAAGCACTTCTGTCTGCCAGCCTGATCGCCCCCTAACTGCTCCCCTGCCAGTCTGATCACTCCCAACTGCTCTCCCCTGCTGGCCTGGTCACTTCCACTGCCCTCCCCTGCCAGGTTGATTGCCCCAACTGCCCTCCCCTGCCTGCCTTATTGTCCCCAACTGCCCTGCCCTGCAGGCCTGGTTCCCCCCAACTGCCCTCTCCTGATGTTCTGGTCATACCCAATTGCCCTCCCCTGCAGGCCTGGTTCCCCCCAACTGCCCTCCTATGCTGGCCTGATCGCTCACAACTGCTCTCCCCTGCCTACCATATTGTGGTAACCATCTTGTGGTGGCCATCTTGTGACAACCTCACTGTGGCCATCTTATGATGATGTCGCATGCCGCCACCTAAGCTTTTATTATATAGGATACTGAGGATTGATTTAAGATAATGAGTCAGTTATTAAGCATCCAAATCTATAACCTGAGTATAATAACAAATTAGTTAAATTATATTTTAGAGAACCAGGAAGAAATTGGTCATAAAAAAAGCAACGACTTTTCTTTGCTGTGTTGTCCATTTCATTCCAAATGTTTACTAAAGAATACTTGACCAATGCTTCCCTTAATCCACACCTATGGTAGAAATGCTGCAAAAAGATTCCTAAGTGGAGCTTCTTTAGAAACATAATTTGAACTGATATGCTTTTTGGCTCTAAAATATTCTTTTGATTTTAGAGAAGCAAGGATTCAGGAGCAGATGAAAACAAAAAGGAAAATATTTAAATTGGAGGACTATAGCACATTGGACAAATCATAAATAATATTTATTATCATGATAGATAATATGATATACATTGAATTATACATTATATCATATATTATATAATTACTTTTTATTAGGCTGAGAGCTTTTTAAAAGCAAACAGTGGAACTCCTTTCTATCTAGTGCAGTCGCTGTCAGTTCAAGGAACAAGTAAGTGACTCAATAAATATGTACTTTTAAGACCATGTTAATGTAACTAAAAAAGATAATATATTTGCAATCTGATATTAAAAAATAGGGATAACTTTGACTTATCCTTAGTGTCATTAACACAAATTTATTTTTTCAAAAGAAGCATCCCATAATGTCAATTGCATAGATGATATAAGGCTGACCAGATGGAAGATCAAACAAGTATAGAAATACTTAAGTTTTGCGTAATTTGATGAAAAGTGGATATACTTTACATTTAGTATTAAGTAGACTTCTCACACTTAATTCAATCCCAATTTTAAAACACAGTAATACAATAAAAGAGAGGTAACTGAATGCAAGATATATGTCGGCATAGCTTAGTCCCAGGCTTAGCACACTGTTGCATGGCCTAGCTCTGTAGTTAAGAGATAAGTAAAATTTGTAATATAATTTCCTCAAACAATAGCAATAAAAAAAGACTATAGTGCTCATCTCTTATCTCAATTCTTATTTATTGGTTCATGCCTATCTTTTATGGACCAGATATTCCCATCTCTTTAACTATATCATTGTAAAACTCTGAAAAATTAGTATTATTACACAAAAAATGATGAATACTAACAGCATTATATACCTAAAAATTTGCTAGATATGTCAGATATTGATCAACTGAGAACATATTCCCAGCATAATAATCACACTTTGAAGTCTAGTATTTCAAGTGGAGTTTTTGTAACTTCAAGCATCTAAATTCCACCATACAGAATAACAATGAAAACAAACCATATTCCCTATGCAATGCCCTAGGGAAAGCATCAGATTGCCCTTTCCTCTTGAATCAGGGAAAAACCTATTGAGCACTTCACTGTGAATGGAAATCTATTGACCTCACTTCTGTGGTGTCTTAGTCCTCATTCTTCCCTAGTAACAGCATTCAGGGTACTTGCTGAAAAATGAGTCTTACTGTATTTGGAAGACAGAATAGTAGCTGTGTGACAAAAGCTTTTAACTGATTTTTCTATAAAGTGTAATGTATAGCCCTAGCAGGTTAGGCTCAGTGGATAGAGCATCGGCCTGCAGACTGAAGGATCCCGGGTTCAATTCACATTAAGGGCACATGCCCAGGTTTCAGGCTTGATCCCCAGTGGGGGGCATGCAGAAGGCAGCTGATCAATGATTCTCTCTCATCAGTGATGTGTCTATCTCTCTCTCCCTCTCCCTTCCCATCTGAAATCAATAAAAATATATTTAAAAAATAATAATAATAAAGTGTAACATATATATAAAGGTGGTGATGGTAATAGGAGAAAGGATTCATTGTACTCAGCCCATTTTCAAAGTTCACAGATCATTAAAAATTAAGTTTATGTTTAAGAAACAAAATAATTCCAATAGCTTTGTCATTGCTTGTATAGTATAGAGATAAAATGATGCTGGACAAGAAAATTTACCTATTATTGCTGTGTGCCTAAAATATGCTAGGTTGGGTAATATACTAATGATGTCTCTTATTAATATAACAGCAATATACAATAGATACTGCTATTCTTATTTTAGACCTGTGGTAATTGGGCACAGAGAAGTTATGTAATTTTCCCAATGTCATGTAATTTGTAAATGATGAAATCAAGATTCAAACCCACATTTTCTTACATTAAGGTGTATGCTCTTTATATTATGCAATGCAGCCAATCCCTGATATTGGTAATGTCTACAGAAGACTTATAAAGTCATTCAATACTTACATTTAGGCCATTCTCCATCTCATTTCAGTAACTTCCTTTTTAGGTCATTTAAAACCAAAGGAGACAAACTGATGCCCACGTATATCTATTTTATATGTGGAATAGCTTCTACGTTTTATTTCAAGTGAGATTACTTTTTAAGTTTGACTATTGATTTTCTTTAAAGATAAAGAAAACTATCAGACCAATTTTTCTTTCCCAGAGAGTGAGTCTGGGGGACTGCAGAGATGGCACTGTACACAGACCATATCAAAGGGGACACATACAAATTGATATTTTCCTTTTATTACTTGAGAAAAGTGCACAGTGACAATTAAAGTGCCCGAGTCTCTAAGTTCAAATCTATTTATTGTGGCTGATAATGAGCACCATGAGAAAATGTGCTCTGTTCCAAGAGTGCTAATAACCTAATTTAAGTGAAAAAGAAATACAGATATTCTCCACTTTTTGAAAGTTCACATTACACCCCTTCGGTTTTACAAATGATCTACGTTAGTATTCACATCACTAACCAAAAGAAATCCAAAGAGGATTTCCACTTTTATGAAAAAAGGTGAAAAACAAAAATAGCATTGTGTTTGTTTTGCAACATGTCAGCCTAAGGGCAGCAAAACCCCATACAGCCAGAGTGGCACCACCAAGCTGTTTCCCAAGGAACTACCCTCAGCATCAAGCTGCCAGAGTTTTGAACTGTGTCTGTGAGCATCTGTGCTTTACCTTGACTTATTTTGTATATCCGTTAGCAAGATGTGTCCTATGGTACCAAAACAGCCTAAGAGAGCTAATAATTCTGTTACACTTAGGTAAAACTGGACATACTTAAGCATAGTTAGTGTTATTTGGTAGGCTATTTTGAAGGTCAGAGAATGCTCTAATTTATTTTAATATATATATAGGATGTCCCAAAATATGTACACACAATTTAACAATTGATTCCATTACATTTTGAAAATAAAATGTATTTTAATAAACACTGCCTTTATAATTACTCAAAATGTGTATACTTTTTTTAGAATAACATATATGAATGATAATTGCATTTTCACTCTGGGCCATTTAGGCTTATAAAATATTTCAAAAGAATGCTCTATAAGAGCAAAGGAATTCTGTAATAAGAAAAGGCATTCAGGCAAGTTTCTCGAGTTGCAGGGGATGTACAGATTCCATTATTTGCTTATAGGATGTGGGCTACTCCCCCTCATCACTTTGAAACTGTTTTCAGCTTTACACATATCTCTCATCTGGCCTTCTGGGTGGTTACCAGCAGGACATCCATCTTTCCATAGCTTCTCTTGAAACAGAGTAAAAAAGATCACATAAAAGGCTATTGGATATTTCCAAATATTCCGTTCCATATTAAAGGAACAAAATCAATACTATGCAATTAAGATATATGATTCTACTTTGTTTTATGCATTACCTATGATCTTGAAAAGTTGCCTATTAAATATCTATTTCCACAGAAGGGTAAAAGAAAAGCTGAATTCTATGATGTCTGCTATTGCTGCATCCTCTTTATTTGTGTTACTGAGCATGATCCTTTGGTAAGACAGTAGGGTTACTGAGGAAGTGACAGAAATGGCTAACAGAGAAAAGGTAATCTGAAGTATGTACTCTGTTAGCGACTGCTTATCACATGTTTGCAAAGATGGCAGCTACTTCATGTAAACCTCATGTAAACACAACAGCCAATAACTTTTAAGCAGACATGTGTTGTTATTACTCACTGTCAGCTTTACATCCCCCTAGTACTCAGTGATTCTCAGTCTTGGCTTTGCATTACACTTACTGAGGGATATTTAAACACTGAGCTCTAGGCCACACTCAGAGTAATACAATCAGAATCTCTGGGGGTGGAATCATGGAATCAGTATTTTTGGGCTCTTCAGATGATTCCAATGAGCAGCCAAGAATGAGAACCACTGAGCAAAGCCTCAATTATCAGCAGCTCCAATGTCAACATATTTTCTTGTGTAAATTTCTAACACCTGGCCAATGTAATTCAATCTCAGGAAGATAATGTGTTAAAAACAATGACAGAAAACAAACAAACAAAAAACAAAACAAAAACAACAATACAAATGAATAGCCAGAAGTAGTTAAAAATAAATTTCAATGTTCATGCATATATCTGAAGGTCATTATGGAAGATTTAAAAATATCATTTCTAAAAAAAGTTACACCATACCTTTCCTCTTCTATATATTCCCTCACACTCCAAAACGTTTTTAGCTGCATTTAAAATCACTCAACAAAATCTCCTCTTCTACACTTAGTCTTTATGATTTTTCTGTTTTCTTTCTGAATCTTTTATCTTCATTACTGACCATTTCCTTCTGCTTAGTATTTCACCAGGTTGGTTGACAAAACCAGCAAAAAGAAATCCTTCCTTCTTTTTTTTTTTTGTAGGGGAAGGTAAAAAATGGAAGAAATTGTGCTGGCAATTCTAGGGTTAGTTTGTTGGGTTGGAGTGAGAGATAATTGTAATACTCCCATTTACCTGTGCCAGTGTTTTCTCACACACTTTTGTCAATCTTTAATCCTTTTCCCTCAAGAGTTAAGATGTGTAATTCTGTTTCTTAAGAGAATCCCTACATTTCAAGTCCAACCCCTAATCTTTACCTTCTGTGCGATAAGAAAACGTGTACATGGGGTCAATGAGTAATTATAGGTACTTCTTCTGCCCTGGCTGAAGCAAAAAATAGGCCAATTTACAAAAGACTTGCAGATATAGTATGGAGTTCCTACATGCCCTTCATCTGCTTTCTTCCACTGATGTACCCAACTGAGATTGGAACATTACTACCAACTATAAGCTTGACCTTTTTTTTAGGTTTCACCAGTTTTCCATTGAGAAAGTGGCTGCCATGGCAGATGTCACCCACGTAAAATCTATAATGACAGTGACAATTTTTATCACCACTTGTTCTAGGACATGGCTTGCCACAGACAATCCTTCACCCCTAATATTATATTAATATTCCGTTATCTTTTGAAATGTTCCCAAACTTCTTGCTTTCCCTCTTGTAGCCAAGACTACAAGAATTGACAAATGTACCTAAAGATCAGTTAGAAAGTGTCCCCATTTCAAAAAATCCCACCTTAATAGATTACTTGCCAGTTCATGAGGGTCTTAATTTTCCTCTTTTTATTCTATAAAACTCATTATTCTTTCTAACTATGGAATCTCTGGTGCAATGAAAATGTTGGCAGATGTGTTATGTTTCCATGAGTTTATGAATAAACTGGAGGCCCAATGCATGCAATTGTATAAAAGTAGTCCTTTCTTCTCCTAGCAGCCAGCACTGGCTTCCCTCTGGCACCCAGGACCCGGGCTTCCCTCCCAGCCTGGGCATTGTCTGGAAGGTCGTCCAGAAGGACGTCTGGAAGTACATCAGGTCTAATTAGCATATTATGCTTTTATTATTATAGATAGCATTTGATAATTTTGTCTCAAACTTAGTTTTGTCTTGGGAACCATTGGGCATTTTTGTTTTTATGCGCTTGGAGTTTGCTGTGTTTCTGGCATTTGTGGATTAACATTTTCATCAGTTATGAAAATTTTTGTATTATTTCTACACAGTTTTCTCACAGTGTTTTCTTGTCTCTTTCCTGGATATTAATTAAACATTAATTATACTATTACATGTTTTTTGGCAGGATTTGGATGCTTTTTATATTTTTTAATTTCTTTTTCTCATGTGTTTCAGTTTTTATACCAGTCTGTTTTAGGTACTTTCAATAAACTGATTTTGAATTTTTTAGCTCTAGAATTTGTTTCATTTTAAAGTTTCAATTTTTCTTCTTAAACTCACCTATTTTCATTCTGTACACTATTTTATGCTATATGTTAAACTTACATGTGAGTGATTTAAAGCCCTGCTATGTCTAACATTTGAATCATTTATGGGATTGTTTTTATTGTCTTTCATTTTTTTTTTAAATATTTTTATTGATTTTTTTTACAGAGAGGAAGGGAGAGGAATAGAGTTAGAAACATAGATCAGCTGCCTCCTGCACACCCCCAACTGGGGATGTGCCGGCAACCAAGGTACATGCCCTTGACCAGAATCGAACCTGGGACCCTTCATTCTGCAGACCAATACTCTGTCCACTGAGCCAAACCAGTCAGGGCTGTCTTTCATTTTTCTTAATTAAGGGTCACAGTTTTCTTATTTGCACATATTTTAAGTTTTATATTGGACAGTATGACAGATCATTGTAGAGTTTCCCCTTGAGTATCTTATCTTGCACTAAAGCATACTGACTTTTGTTCTGGAAGGTTCCTATATTAATAGGGGACCTCCAAGATGTTCTTAAAGCTTGGTTTTAGGATTATTTTGGTTTTGCGCTTTGTTCTTCACCATAGCCCTTACTCTACAGTGTGGTCTTTACTCTAACACATGATGTTTCTGAATGCCAGGGTTGTTCAGAAAAGTATTTCTTCTCCAGCAGGGTTTAAACTCTGATATATATCTAGCAGTGTGTGCATCCTTTCAGATGTCTTCAATTTTAAGCCCTCTAGAAGTTGCAGTTTGCTAGAATGAAAAGTTTTGCCCTGCAATTGCATAGTTTAGTGTTTAAAAAGGGATCTAAGGGAAACCTCAATGTAGATTTTAGGAGCTCTTTGCTTTCTAATAACTTTGTTCTGCAAATTGTAATTGCTTTTCCAGGCCTTAATCCCAGTTTCTTTTCTTGCTTTTGTCATGTTTCTTTGTCTAAATGCAATCAATGGTCTTTCCTTGGATTCTACCACTCTGCTCCATAGTTTAGAAATCGCCCCTAGGCAAAAAGCAAGGTTGAATGCTGAAAAAATAACTTTAGTTTTCTTTTTTCCTCTGTATATCAGTCCTGATTTTTCTGCTATGCCATATCTGAATAAAAAGTATCATCATAAATTTGTTCAGTTTATATGAGGAAAAAATCCAATGCCAACAAGTGGCTGAAATCAGAATTTTTTTTAAACATTTTAATGCCACATTATTTTGCATATATATGTTACTAGAGGCCCAGTGCATGACATTGTGCATGGGTAGGGTCCCTAGGACTGGCTAGCAATCAGGGCTAATTGGGGCCTTCCTTCCCCTGGCTGCTGGATGCCAGCTGGGGCTTTCCCTCCTTCATTCTGCACCTCCTCTTGGTGGTCAGCACATGTCATAGCAAGCGGTCAAACTCCCGGTTGGTCGAACTCCCACTGGGATAATTTTATTAGCCTTTTATTATATAGGATGGTATTATAATTGTTTTGTGAATTTTTAACCTAATATCCATAGAAAAATCTTTATTTGTCTCATGTAGTAGTATTCTCTCAGATTCTCCATTATCTGAAACTAACATTGCAAATATATGTTAATATTTCTCTGTATGCATAGGTTTATTTAAATATCAATTCAGCTTTTTAACAATTTCTTGAAATAAATGCCATTGTTTAATTATTCAACATTTTCTTGCATGAAGAACCACAATTTTGATGTTTGTTCTCTCTTAGCATTTTATTTATTATCTTCCCTCATTATTTCTTGAATGTTGGAATTTTTTAATGATCCAACATTTAATTGATGTGATTTCCATAGATGTCATTTCCTTTTCTAATTCATTCCAAAGTGAATTCTAATTTTGTTTGGTAATTTGTCCATTACTATAGCATTGTATTTTTACCAACTTTCCTTTTTTGTTCCTTTTCCTTCGTTTTAGACTTTCCTTTTATAAATGTCTGCCCTATTTTTCAGAAGCCACATCTTCTTGAGCTCCACTGAAGAGCAAATGATAAAAAAGCTTATTCTCATCATTTCTAATTTGAATATTATTCCTAATGTATGTTTTCTCTGTGAGTTTTTTAAATGTTTCCTTTTACTAACTGTAAACTAATTTTCACATATCCCATTGCATTTTTTATTCTCACTTTTCTACTTCTGTATTAGACTCTTACTGTGGCAGCAACAGCAAAATGATGGCAGTGCAATTGGGCAAAGGGCCTACAAATCTGAGAGAGGATATTGTTCTCTATGACCCTAGAAACTGTGGTCCTGAGAGCAAAAAGAGAATCCACATTGCTTTATTTCTCTATATGTACTATTGTTTTTGGCCTTAGAGGTAGACATAGTAGTAAAAATTGTGTGAACAAATGAGAAAACTAAAGGACAATAAGACCAAGAAGGGGACCCTGAGAGCTGGAAAGTGTTAGGGAAATCACAGAGAAAAAAGATCTCAGGAAACAGACACTAAGATGCTGTATATAAACATCTGGGACCACCCTAAACAAGTATGGGTGTTTCACATGCATGTTTCTTACTTAAAAACACATCAAAGGCTTTGAGAATGCACATGACCACCCAGATCCCAGACTAACTCCTGAGTGATGCACATGTGGTACAGATGGAAATAATATGGCAAACACTTAGATACCTGAATTCCCAGAACCTTGGTGTGAGAACTTGTGGGTTAAACCCAACTTACTTGATTTCCAGCTAAAATCAGACATTTTCCTTTGAATTTAAGTGACATCAAGAATGTTATGACATAATATTCAAATGTTCAAAATTCAATCCAAATTTACATGACAAAGAACTGGGAAAATCTTACTCTCAAAAGAAAAGTCAACCAATACAGGTACACCTTGACGTGACCTAGGTGTTGTAATTATCAGACAAAGACTCTATAGCAGCTATTATAATTATGCTCAAGAAGTAAGGATGAATATTCTTGAAATGAATAGAAAGGGGAAAAGTCTCAGTAGGGGAATTCATTGGATTACCAAATATAAATTTTAACTGAAAAATAAATTAACAAGTAAAATTCACTGGATGGGTTCAATAGTGAAATAAAGATGACAGAGGAAAGGGTCAGTGAAATTGAACTTGTATATAGTTTAATATAAATTATCCAGGCTGAACAACAAAGAGGCATAGATTGTAGACAATGCACATAGAAATGCAGGAGTCCATGAAACAATAATTAAATGTCTAACATTTATGTTATTAGAGTCCCAAAAGGCAAGGAGAAAGGCTGTGATTCCAAATAAATACAGAAGGAAATAATAGCTAAAATTTTCTTAAATTTTGGTAAAATATGTCTAAATCATTTTCCAAATTAAGAAACCCAATAAACTCCAGATAAAAAGAAACTACGTCTAGATACATCATAATCAAAATATTCAAAACTAAAGACAAATAAAAGAATCTTGAGAATCCAAAGACAAATGCCACATTATACATAGTAAAATGATTTAAAAGACATATTTCTTATCAAGAGAGAATGTAAACTATTGAAAATGTGGTACTTTGGGATGTAGGAAATAAAACAGAAATTATAAACATATGGATAAGTAAAATTAAGTATTTTCTTTTGTTAAAACATGTATATGGTTAGAAGAAAAAATATTATTTTGTCTTGTGAGGATATATACACACACACAAACACACAGCTACAATATAATGGGGGGGGAGGGTAAAGATTATTACCACTTATATGGTGATAAGGTTTCCACACTGCATTTGAAGTGATAAAATACTAATTCTAAATAGACTATGTTTAATTTCAAGAGCAACCAGTAAAAAGGTAACAAAAAAGATATAGTCAATATCACTGTGGGTAAAATGGAATACTAAAAAGTATTTATTTTACATAAAGGGAGATAGGAAAGGGGAGAAGTGGAATGAAAATGAAAGAAAACAAACAGAAATAAATAGTATAATTGTATCCTAAATAAATTGTATTCTAAATAAAAACATGTCAAAATTACATTACCATGACCTAATCATATCAAGAGACAGAGATTATGTGAATGGGTTTTAAGAAATACAACACAAGATCCAACTATATGCTGTCCACAAGAAATCAATTTTAAAAACAATCATAAAGGTAGGTTAAAAGTAAAATAATGGTAAAAGTTACACCATATGAACATTGACCCATTTATTTTTATGCAATACCTTTCTTTACTCCTAGTAATTTTCCTTAATCTGTCTTAAGAACACCCTTAAACATATTTTATGGGTTTTTTGGCAGTAAATTCTATAAATAATTTTGTGAAAGTTAATTTTTTTTCAATTTTGAAAGGTATTTTTTGTTAGGTATAGTATCCTCAGTTGATAGTTTTTCTTTGTCCTTCAACATTTTGAACAAGTCATCTGACTTGTGTAGTTTGAGATGAGAAGTGTGCTATACTCTTATCTCTGTTCCTCTGTATGTAACATGTTCTTTTTCTTTCAAGATTTTTGTCTTTGGTTTTCAGTAATTAGATTATCATATATCTAGGTATTTTGTTTGTGTGTATTTACCCTGTTTAGTCTCTCCTGAACTTTTACATCCACACTTACAAAATACTTTCATAGTTACATCTAGATTAGTATTTGATGAATAACTGATTACTATACCAGTAATCTAGCCTAGTTAACCCATAGAACTATCACAGATGGATACTTTGTTTTATCCATCTTTTTAACTGGAATATTTAGTATGTTAAACTTAGTTATTTTAAATTCCCTGCCTTAAAGTTCCAAAATCTATATCTTACCTAAGTTTGGTTCTACTGTTTCCTATTTGAAAATATGCTATTTTCAACTTTTATATCCCTAATGATTTATTTTGGTATTTGGATATCTTGTGTAGGGCCCTAGAGAATAAAATAGAGTTAAAAGTTTTGTTTTTCATTATTGCATTGGATATGGGCTTACTTTCCTTCAGATAAGGTATTAGTGTGGGGATTCAGTCAAATTAGTCAGGAGTTAATATGTAATTAGGATTTTGTTGTTACTATAGTTTCCTTCAGTGTAACACAGGGATCAAATCCCACTGGCCTTATCTCATTTTTAGGGTAGGAGTTGGTTTTCCAATGGCTTTATTTCAGTATCTGCTCATCTACATCTTTAGGTCTCCCCTTTGCACTGTGCTTTATCCAGAAAGTCTCTCACATGCTCTTGGCCTGTGTCTAGCAAAAAATGCTGTCTTGTTAACCTGGTGGTGGGGTTCAGAGATGGGGTATACAGTACATTCTTATTCTGATTAATCTATGAAACAGGAGGGCACTAGTTCCCTGGTTCTTAGGGTTGAGTCATTCTCAGTGGTTCTGTCTATCTATAGCTATAATAGTAGCCCTGCACACGAATCCGTGGGCCAGTAGCTTGCCAATAGCTCACTGCTGCCCTCCAGTAGCTCTCCGCCCAATGCCCTGCCCTCCTGTAGCTACCCCTGCACCTTCTTCCCCCTCTCCCCCATAGCTTGCTGCCCTGCCCCCTCCTGTAGCTCTCTGCTGCTCGCTTGTAGCTCACTGCCCCACCCTCCTGCTGATCCTTGTTCCGGTCGTTACGCCGTCAGTCATTATGCTTCACCGTGTAACGACCATTTGCATATTACATCTTTATTATATAGGATTAGACCTCTATTGGTTTGGGACCAGCAAGCATTCTACCCTTCCCACAGGTAGAGGGTCTTATTCTGTTCATTTTTATCAGTTGCTATTTTTTTTCATTCATTTCCTAAGTGTTAACAATTTGTTTTTGCCCTTTATTAAACATTAAAACTCTTTTTCTATAGGATAGGTAGGTAGAGGAAAAGAATTTGAGTGTGGTTTTGTGCTTTCTGTTTATTGGTTGTTCTTCCTCTCTGAGGCCTGCACCACAAAGAAGGTTGTCTTAAGACCACTGACAACATTTTTACATGGGTATCCAGTGAGGAGAATGGCTTGTAAGAAGTCTGAAAATACTGAATTCCCATCAAGTATGTCTACCCCAGATGTTCTATATTATTCAACTAGTACATTCTTAGCCTTTACCAATTTGTTAGGAAAATTTTGTTGGATTCTACTGATGGGCCCAGAAGCATCTGTCTCAGGGAAACAAGTCCTCTGTCCTGTCCCTCCTTGACACACCCTGTAGTTCTTTAGATTTAAGGTTAATTCATGGCTTTCAGTTCTCTGACAGGATCAAGAAACCTTTTGGGCCCTAACTGGTTTGGCTCAGTGGATAGAGCGTTGGCATGAGGACTAAAGGGTCCCAGGTTCGATTCCGGTCAAGGGCATGTACCTTGGTTGTGGGCACATCCCCAGTAGGGAGTGTGCAGGAGTCAGCTGATCGATGTTTCTCTCTCATCGATGTTTCTAACTCTCTATCACTCTCCCATCCTCTCTGTGAAAAATCAATAAAATATATTTTTAAAAAAAGAAAAAGAAATATTTTGGCACTAAAGGGAAGTTCAAACTATTAAGCCCCTTGTCAAACTGCCTAGGACCCCTCACCCTGGCCCCACCCCCTAACCACAAGTAAAACCTCTCACCAGTCTCCTTTCCTTGCTCTCTCAAGCCATGTTTTCATCTTCTTGGGAGGCCTACCTTGTTAATCTAGAAAAGCCTCAATTAGAAATATTCATATAAAGAAACGGAAGTAACTTTTTACCAGTCCACTCTTGTTCACATAAATTTCTGATCTAGTGGCTAGAGATGATTAGGGTGAAACATGCAATCTTTGTTTGTAACTATTTGTGAGGATCTAAGATCATCTACGCTAATAAAACAGTAAGATGCAAATTGACCATACCTTTATGATGCCCACCAGCTAGTCAGGAGTGAGTGTGCAAATTAATCCAACAAAGATGGCGGTTTAATTTGCATATACACAGGCGCTGAGCAGCTGGGGGCAGGGCAGGATGCTTGCATCATTGCCATGGCAATGACGCAGGCATTCTGCACAGCCCCAGCAGCTCTGGGCCTCTGGGCAGTGTGGGAAGGCGGAAAGGCAGCTGTGGGTCGGAGCGAAGGCGGTGCCAGAATCCAGGGGAAGGAAGGCCCATTCTTGCACAAATCTCTGTGCATCGGGCCTCTGGTATAATAATATACTTGATGTATCAGACCTGGTGTCAGGAGGAAATACATGGAACACTGACGAAAATACGAGGAGAGTTTAATAGAGGATGTGTTTGCAAATTTATAGTCAATAGATAAAGAAAAAAAAAGTAACATACTAGGGCTGGCAGACTAGTAACAGGAGAGGTCAATATTATTCTTAGACCTGAGTGTAAAGAGAAGGAAGGAAACCATAATGTGAGGAGAGAGCAGGCTGGGTGGAGAGGATATGGAGTTGAGATTTTTGGTGGGGACACACAGCCAGCATAAGGTAACCATGTAGAGAGGGAGCCAAGAGAACAATTATGCTATCATTTTTTTTCCCTATTATCTCCTACACGTGACCCTCCTCTTATTTTCAACCAAACCCATCTGAAAGCCAGAGGAAAAAGAACTAATGATGCCATCTTATAGGTAAGTTCTGAGCTGGGTAATGATGAATAGAAAAGAGGTCCAAAGGTGTAAAAGAAAGATGCCCAGAACACTGGATTTTCTCCATGTGTAGAGTAATATAAATCTACTCACAAAATTATTGTTGTTCTTCCTTTTATTTTTATTTTATTTATTTTTTAATCTTCGCCCATGGATATGTTTTTACTGATTTTAGAAGGAGGGGAAGGGAGAGACAGAGAGAGAGAGAGAGAGAGAGAGAGGAATATTGATGTATGAAAGAAACGCTGAATAGTTGCCTCCCAAATGCACCCTGACCAAGGATCAAATCCACCACTTAGGCATGTGTCCTGACTGGGAATCAAATTGGCAACTTTTTGGTGCATAGGATGATGTTTCAACTCAACTGAGCCGCACTGGCCAGAGCTGTCATTCTTCCTTTCAGTAGAAAGACATATCCTTTGGTTTTACTATAATTAGAGAAGTAATAATACTTTTCATGTCCCTAACAACTTCTGTAAAATTTCCTTTACTAATTAATTTGAAACATTTTTCATGTATATCAAGTATCTAGTCTCTTTAGCTGCTGCTGCTGCTGCTGTTGTGTGGGTGTGCTTAAGGAGTATCATCCCCTTGATACATGGTACAAATAACAATAACTCTGAGGTTCTCCCATATCATCTTAAGATATGCTTTGATTTTTCCTTTAATTTTTAACCTTGGGTATCTACATTCATACTACACTAAAAATGATACAATGCTTTTCAACTCATCCCATCACTAGACTAAGAGCAATTTCATTGTTTCTGCAATGATTTTATAACATTAAAATATTACTAAAGGCACACACTTGAAGCAATCCTGAACACAGGTTTTATTTTTCCCTTTGCTAGTTAATATTAGTAGATTGTTTTATATTAAAATCTAAAACACAGGTTAGGCTAGAAATCTGTATGCATAGGGTATAAAGAGAACATGATTGATTGTGTTAATTATTTTTCTTTAAAAGAAAGGATTTATATTCACTAAGTACCTTCACAAATATGTTCAGTGATAAGGCAGCCTTAAGCTTTACTTATGTTTCTAATCTTTAGAAATTCACCCAGATTCTATTCAATAGTAAAATCAGTGTCCTATATTCTGATATTCTCTGATGTATAATGGCGTGTCCTGGCAAATGAAGGTTCTGCTCAATTGCTGGTATTTAAAAAAAAAAGAACCCTTCTCTTTTCTTATCTTTTTCCATGGTGATGCTACAGTGCAATACACATGGTAAACAACAGGAAATGAGAAGATTCCTAGAGTAAATATAAGTAGTTATAATAATTACATATAAGTAGTTATAATAATTAATCTTACATCAGTGTAAAATGCTGGTTAAAAAAAAAAAATACACAACAGCTTTTTGCAAGCAATACATATGTTTGACAAAGCCTGCATTTCCTTTCCAAAAATCTGGTTGTTATTGCAGTTGTTTAGGTAGTCATTCAGCTGATCAATAAAAGACATGTATTAGAAAGAATGCATGACTGAAAATTCTGATTTTAGAAAAAGAAGTACCTGATTTCATGGACTTAACAATCTAAAAACACATAAAGGCATGGATGAGTACTTGGGAAACGGGAGACTGGGAGTTAACAGAGTAATTTAAAAATACAACAGCGCTGAAAACACTAGATTAGAGTTTTCTACAGTAATGTCACTACTTTCCTATTGTATACTCATTTATCCATTAAAATCTAAGTTTAGGTAAATTATTTATTAAAGTGATCTTTAGCAACTAAATATAAAAATTCTAATAATAGCAAAAAAAATCTATACTACATTAGCCTTTCATTAGGATGGCTGAAAAAAAATGGTTCTGAAAACCTTTACACAGTTTAAAAATTACTAGAAACTAATGTTGGTCCAATTTGTATACAGGTAGAATGTAGTCCAGGTCACCTCAGCTCTGGGTTAATATAAATGGGTGTGATAATACTAAAAAAATCATATTACCGTAATTGCATGCTCCTTGAGGTTAGGCCAAGACAAGGGTGAGACTGAGAGAGAATGTCTCACAGAATGGAATTCTTAGAGTCAGAGAGTCCAATGATCACCCCAAGATGCCAAGATGTGGGATGCAGGCAAAGTCTCTCTCTAGAGGTTTTGGCAAATGTGACATGATTGCATTCTCACACCCTACAACTCATGCCTCTTACAATATATTTTACATCTAATGGTAACAGTGTAACAATATATTTGTCAATGCAACATGTTATAAGAAAGCCCTTCAATAATAGAGTTTGGTACTCTTTTATTTTTGGTGAAGTATCTACGTAATTAAGGCAAAATATTTTCTGGCCAAATTATTAGATTTTTCTACTTGATTTTTCTTTTTCTTTTCATTTTTGTTTATTTGTTATTATATCATCAATCCTCCCACCCCACTCCTCTTTGGCAACCAACACCTTGTTCTCTATGGGTCTGTTTCAGTTGCATATTATATATTTATTATATATTTTATATTCCACATATAAATGACATCATTTACTTAACATAATACCATCTAGGCCCTTCTATGTTGATGTAAATAACAAGATTTCATTATTTTTTTACTGCTGAGTAATATTCTACTATATATATTACATATATATGACACATATTCATATATATGTACATATATATATGTACATATATATATATATATATATATATATATATATATATATATATATATATCTTCCTTATTCATTCATCTATCAATGGACACCAGGGTTGCTTCCATGTCTTGGCTACTGTAAATTAATGCTGCGATAAGCATAGGGATGCATATATATTTTTAAATTCGTATTTTTGCTAACTTTGCATAAATACCCAGAAGTGGAATTGCTGGGTCCTATAGCAGCTGTGTGTTTAACTTTTGAGGAATCTCCCTACTGTTTTCCAAAGTGGGGGCATAAGTTTACAATTCCATCAACAGTGTAAGAGGATGCCCTTTTCTCCAAATCCTTACCAGCACTTGTTATTTGTTGGTTTTTTTATGATAGCCATCTGACATGTATGAGGTGATATCTCATTATGGTTTTGGTTTGCATTTCCTTGGTGATTAGTGATGTTGCACAGCTTTTCATGTCTGTTGGCCATCTGTCTGTCTTCTTTGGAGAACTGTCTACACAGGTCCTCTGCCCATTTTTAAACGGATTGCTTGTTTTTGGCATTCAGTTATATGAATTGCATATATATTTGGATATTAACCCCTTATTAGGTATATCATTGGTGAATATCTTCTAACAGTCAGTTGGTTGTCTTTTTATTTTGTTGAAGTATTTGCCTTTTTACTTTGATGTAGTCCTATTTGCTTATTTTTGCTTTCATTGCCTTTTACTGAGGAGACATATCCAAAAAGAATACTGCTAAGACTGATGTCAGAGAGTTTACTGCCTATCTTTTCTTTTAGGAGTTTTATGATTTCAAGTTTTACATTTATGTTTTTAACCCATTGTTTGATGTTGAACCATTCTTGCATCTCTAGGATAAATCCCAGTTGGTCCTGGTGTACTAGCATAATCCTTTTCATGTATTGTTGAATCTGGTTTGCTATTATTTTGTTCAACAATTTTGTGTCTACATTCATCAAGGACATTGGCCTGTAATTTTCCACTAGAGCTCCCTAAAAAAATGCAATTCAGCTTAAGCCTTGATTTTAGCTTAGTGAAATGTATTTCTGATTTCTGATGTCTAGTAATGAAAGATAATAAATTTATATTATGTCAAGCCAGTAAATTTTTGGTAATTTGTTATAGCAACAACAGGAATTAAGAGATTTTGGTATCTGGAAGTGTAGTGCCACTATAACAAATACCTAACAATGTAGAAGTGGCTTTGTACTGGACAAAGGGCAGAGGCTGAAAGAGTATCAGAGCAGGATAGAAAAACCTTATATTGCCTTAAGCAAACTGTTGGTAGGTATAAGGATATTAACAATTCCACTAGTGTGGACTCAGAAGGAAGACTTAATCTAGCAGGTAACTGAATGAATATTCCAGGATACAGAAAAATAGACAGACTTGGGAACATAGAGAAATGGAGAAGGCATGCCCCAAACAGACAGAGCAGCTACTTATGAATATTGGTTGGTATTTGCCCAAAAGGAACACAGTACCAGTGTTATAATTTGTTCAGATGTTGAAAGATAAATTGGCAATACCTTATCATTAATTAAAAAAATTGAAAAGCACCGTCAACCCAACAAAATACATGCAGGGTATGGCAAAAGTAAGTTTACAGTTGTGAGTATGCAAAATACACAGTTTATTATTGTATTATTATTTATTGATTTCTATATTATTTTCCATGCAAATAACTGTAAACCTATTTTTGCTACACCCTGTATGTTGTTCTGGTTTTTACAGAAGGTTGACATTGCTTTACATGAAGTTTTAGAAGAAAGATATTATTGTAAAGTACATATATAGGTTTGCCTTTTATTTGAAATATACTTAAGGATCTAGTGCTGTTGCTATATCATTTGGTGAACATCAATTGTTAAAGTGCTAGATTGAGATAACAGGTAATTTTAATGTATTTGTTGTGTTGATTAAAGATAGAGTTTACTGATGTACAACTGAAAAAAATAAAAAAAGGAAATAATATTTCAAATAACTTACTATGTGCTGATTACTATGGGCATTTAACATTATTTTTATTTAATCTTCACAAAACTAGGTATCAGCTATTAGTTCCATTAAAGGTTGAAATAACTGAAATATAGTTTCTCTTTTAAAATATCACATAACTTTTAAGTCAAAATCCCAGGTTTCTCTGCCTCTAGCACTTTCCCCCAAATACAACTGCCAGCCAACCTAGCACTTAATACAAGCCATGTTCTCATGTGTTAACAGAATTCTATACAATTTGAATTTAGAGAATATTTTTAGAGGTAAAACTTAACTTTGGTTTTGGGTAATGGTAAGAATAGTTAATGGGCATAAATAAATAACAAGACTATTAGATCAAAGATAATTAAAGTGAACTGTCCAGTTCCTCTGTGGGCAGAAAATTTATCAATGAGGAGCTATGATGAAACTAGTGAAAAATATGGGTAAGGCATTACACAATTCAATCTTGCACTACTGTGGTGTGTGGGGACATTCCTGGGATTTGGAGGCTGAATAATCGGGTTCAAGAAAAATATTTGTGCCTTACCAAAGGTCACATTGTCCTCTCTGATCCTGTTTTCTCTTCAGTACATTGGGAATGATAATCATTTTAGAGGACAACCGTAAGGATGCCTTAATGCTGTGTAAGTATAATGCCTTTTAAATTTTAGTTCCTGCTGCCTGTGTAGATACAATTGTATGATTGTAAAATTGTTTTACAATTTATTTTTGCTTAATATATGCCTTTATTTCTTATATTACTACATTCTATTAAAAAAAGAGAAACAATTATAAGCCCACAAAGAATACTCCTATTGTTGAATAAAATTTTTAAGAAAGAGCCAGAATGGGTTCTAATGCACTGCCCCAAGACAACATGGATTTTAACAAAGTGAGACTTTAGATATGTGACTTGAGACCATTGAAAAGGCTCCATTGCACATTTCCTTTAGATGAGAATCTCCTTGAACTTCACAGATATAGTAACGTTCATTACAATAAAAACCAGGCACTACTAGCCTCACACTAAATATGTTTTGGGATGGGGCTAGGAGAGAATGACTATTTATTTATTTATTTATTTATTTATTTATTTATTTATTTATTTATGTGAGTTATGCTTTATTAACAACATTTTTGAAGACCTAAAATCCAGAAATACAAAATGACCCAACTATAACATTTAAAACCCATTTCCTATATTACTCAAAAGACACCAAGATTTGCTCCCAGTGGTAACAGTTTAAATTATAAAACTTCACCAATACCATTATAGCGAACAAGAAAGAATTTCTCCTTTCACTGGAAGGAATCCTATAATAAAGGAGCCTGATCTTTTAAACTCCGAGAGAGCAAATTATTATTTGTTTCCAATAATAGCTAAAGATATTTTTAAAAGGCAATATCAGCTGATTCAAACACCTTTTATCTTGTTAAACATTCTGAAGCATATGTATCATTACTTTTATATGCATTTATTTATTATTTACAATGATTTTACTACATAGACACATTAAAATATTTTTAAAGGTTATTCAGAGAAGCAAAAAAAAAATTATGAGAAGAATTTAAATCACTGTGCAAGAAATGTCTTACCTTTGAAAAAGAAATATAATAATTAGGTCACCTGAGGAAAGAGTGTTTGAAAAATGAATGTCTTTTATAAAGACTTACCATTGGCAGTTTTGTTCAGTACTCTATGCATAATAGTTACCAAAAATGGTAGTGAGTACATGAAAAGCTGAGACTACAATTATTTTTTAAACTGTAACTTGCTCTTAGAATATTAAGTGTGGAGCCAGCTGTGAAGGATGTGCAAGCTGGGCAGTCACAGAGGACCCCATGCTTCAGGGCCTTGTACCTGTTTCAATGCTCTGCTGTTACTGGCTTAAAATTCTTCACAACTTTTCTACAAAAGGCATCACATTTTCACTTTTTACTGGGCTTCACAAATTATCTGGCCGGACTAAAATTTTAAGAGTGCTTTTTTTTAATACCCCCTCAACCAGCAGTACAGTCTGTCTTTCACAAGGCCTGAATTTTTTTTCACATTAACAGAATCACTGTCATTCAGAAAATATTCCAAACAACAACAATAACAAAACCACAATCCTATTCTGCTTCTTAAAATAATTAAATCTTTAAAAGACCTTTTCAATTTCCTACTAATATCAAAGTAGAAATAATTTGATGAATTTCTTATGCCACTGATAGGATCCTATCAAATCATATGTTAAATTGAGAGATAGGTAGGATGATCAAGTAATAAGAGTTTATTGAAAATTATTATTGAATTCATTGTTATATGAATACATTATTTTAAACTTTTCTTATATATACATATGTCTTATTATATAACCTGGTCTTATTGTGAATTGTCTATCAGAGCCATCAGTTTTTATTAATGATGCAGAATGAAGGGCTTTTCCCCTGAATTTTTAATTCAGTAGCTTTGGAATGGTAAGCATAGTAGTCTATATTTTTAGTAAGTGCCCCAAGTAAATGTAACCCTGGATAAAATTTATCACTCACTATTTGCTTTGTTTACTTAATGATATAACATTTTTTCATGTATTAAAATGGTATTCAAATTTGTTTTAAAGACAACTTAATATTCCATCATGTGACAATGGTATAATATATTGTTTTATTATATATAATATATCTGGAGTATTAAAAATGATCAATTAAAAACCACTATAAACTATAAGATAGTCAAGTGAGTACATGAATAAAGAGTAATTATAAAGACTTAGTGGTCTTCATTTAGACATGGTATAATCTGTTAATGGATAAAATGGAATGAAAAAGTAATAAAAGTATAAAATACATAGGAATAAATATTATCCATTTGTCAAGTTTGTAAGAAATTAGTCAAATTAAAAAATAATCCAAATTTCACTGGTAGATATAAAATAATATTAGCATAATTGAAAAGATTTAACACATTCTTTGATAATAAGAGTAAAAATGTTTAAATTGTCAATTCGGACATTTCACTGAAGAAAGCACACAGTTATGTCATTAGTAAATACACACTGATATGAGAAGCTTACTTACCTCTGTGGTATTATTCCCGTGAACCCATAACCACACAGTCTAATCATGAAGAAACAACAATTGAAGAACACTGCAAAATACCTGAACATGTCCTGTGTGACTCCACTGGCTGAGGAATCTTGGAAGCTTATGCCTAAATTCCTTTGAAAATCATACCATTAACTTTTTTCCCTCTTGTATATTTTCTTTTATATCCTTTCACTGTGATCACTCTTAGCTGTGAGTACAAAAACAAGGAAAAATATTGTCAAGGTCATGCAAAGAAAGGAAAGACTAAGAATTCTAAATTCTAACTCTGTCTCTCTTGTTTCACTCACTCATTTCTCTTTACACCACTGCCATACTCTCTTGATTCTTTTAGTTCTAAAAAAAAATCAAGTTCAAATAATATGAGTCCTTAAACTTCATTGTTTTATTTCAAAGTTGTTTTGGCTGTTCTAGATCTTTTTAATTTCCACCAAAAATATTTTAAATAGATTTTTATTGACTTCAGAGAGGAAGGGAGAGGGAGAGAGAAATAGAAACATCAATGATGAGAGAAAATCATTGATCAGCTGCCTCCTGCATGAGCCTGCAACCCTGGCATTACCCTGACTGGAAATTGAACCATGACCTCCTGGTTCAAAGGTGGATGCTCCATAAAAATTTTTAATTAACTTGTCAAATTTTTACAAAATATCCTGCTGACATTTTGATTGGGATTGCATTAAATCTATATATCAGTTTGGGGATTGAACATATTGATATATTGAAACTTCTGATTAATCGACATGGCTTAACATTCAATAAAATTCATAATTTTAATGTGTGTGTCTTCTGTATCTATTCCTCAAATGCATTCCAAAGTATTTCATATATTTTTAAAATATATTTTTATTGATTTCAGAGTGGAAGAGAGAGAGAGAAACATCAATGATGACAGAATCATTGATTGGCTGCCTCCTGAATGCCCCCTACTGGAGACCAAGCCCATAACCAGGGCATGTGCACTTGACCAGAATCAAATCCAGGACCCTTAGTCAGCAGGCTGACGCTCCATCCACTGAGCCAAATGAGCCAGGGAGATTTCATATTTTTATGCTCTGCTAAATGGTATTGTTTTTATATTTTCAACGTTCTTTTATTTGTTATTAGTATACTAGTGCCCTGTGCACAGATTCTTACACATTGAAATTAATTAGAAGGTGGCCAGCAGACAGGACTGGGTGAGACAGGTGGACACGCCCTGAAGCCAACCTCCTGCAGTCCCTCCCAGGCCAGCTGCACCTGGGGTAGTGTTTTGGCTCGAAGGGCATCTGCAGAGTGAGTGGAGTCCCTCCAGCAAGTGGTGTCCCTTGGGCTGGCCTGTGAAACTGGCTCTCCGACATCCCCTGAGAGATCCCAGATTGGGAGAGGGCATTTCTCAGATGACGCACCCTGATATCGGGCTCCCTTCTCTCTGGTTCCGGGATGTGTCACCCAACATCCGCTACTGCCAAGTCACCCACAGCTTGGCAGCTCCTGTGTTGAATGTCTGCCCCTTGGTGGTTAGTGTGCATCATAGTTACCGGTCAGACAGTCACTTAGCCTTATATATATATATAAAATAATACAATTGATTGTTGTCTATTGTACTTGAACCTTTTCAACTTTGTTAAATGAATTTATTAGCTCTAGTAGCTTCTCCTCCCCACCCCTACCTAAAATCTGTAGGATATTCTACATAGAAATCAAATCATTCATGAATAGTTTTACTTCTTTCTTTCTAATCTTTACACTTTTTCCCCCCTTCCTTACTGTACTAACTATAACCTCAGGAACAATTAAATTATAAATGGTGATAACGGACACTAATGGCTTATTCCTAATTTTAGTAGGAAAGAATTAAGTCTTCAATGTTAAGTATGATGTTAGATGTGCGTTATTGGTAGATGTCCTTTATAAGATTGAGGAAATTCATATAAAGAACGGTGAAAGACCTGAGATTTTTACTATACTTTCAAGCCAGTGAATTATTCTGCAACAGTTTAATGGATACTGGCAGAAAGTATACAACTGCTGACTCAAAGACAATGTATTTTAAACTCATGTTGAAAGCTGCTGTTGAAGTATCAGCCTTAACTGTACTAATTCCTTAAGCCCTAATTGATGAAAAGAGGTTCAAGTTACACCTACACATTGAGTGATGTAAAGAGGGTGGAGCTATACATGAGCATTCCATGGGTTGTGTTTTTGAAGAAGAACTCTAATCTTAGTGGACTTGAATGTTCTATAATAGGTAGTAAGTATGCCTGCCTTGTGCCCCAGAGGTAGACATTATCTGTACTAAATGTGTAAGGGTGTGGACTGTTTATTCTGAAGGGAGACACTCTATTTTCCAAGAGTTTTGCTCTATAAATATCATTGAAGAGTCCAGAACAAAAGCACTATCAATACCTTGCTTGTAAGAAATATAAAAGACCTATGGACAATGTTCTCGCAACCATTTCCTTCTATTCATATTTTGTTGAGTTTTGAACATAAATAAATGTTTGATTTTGTCAAATGTTTTTTGTAATATCTATAATAATTACAAAAGGCCCAGTGCACAAAATTCATGAACAGGAGGGGTGGTCCCCCAGCCCAGCCTTCACCCTCTCCAACCCCTCGGGGGATGTCCAACTGCCTCTCATAATCCGGGACTGCTGGCTCCTAACCGCTCACCTGCCTGCCTGCCTGATTGCCCCTAACCACCTCTGCCTGCCTGATTGCCCCTAACCACCTCTGCCTAACCACCTCTGCCTGCCTGCTTGATCACCCCTAACTGTTCCCCTACTGGCCTGATCATCCCTAACTGCTCCCTTGCTGGCCTGATTGCCCCTAACCACCTGTGCCTCACCCCGTACCCGGAACCCAGGATTCCCTCCTCCTGCCAGCCACAGGCAGTGTGCTTAGCGACGGCCAGTTACATATAGCTGCTTGATGATATTTTAATGGGTGGGTTTACAGTTTTTAAAAAACATTTTAAATCTTGGCTTTAATAATCTTAAATTTTTGCTTTTGCTATTAGTCCTGTTTCACTTCCTCTGTGTCTTTTCTTCGGTATCTGTCTTCCATTCTCATATTTGTATCTTTTGACATTTTTCTCATTCTGACCATTTCTTCCTTGTGTTGATGCCTGCCTTTTATTTTTCTAATCCCACTTTTCACATCATTCAACTATTACTTCATGATTTCAATCATTATAAAAATCATTTTGTGACAATCTGCATCTTTATTTCTGAATATTCAATCCTCTTTTGATATGGAAATGGAAACTTACTTTGTTTACCTGTGTTAATTTTAGTAATAAATCTTTGAGCTCTTCTTAGATTATATTTATGTCAGAAATAAAGTTTTTATTTATAAACTTGTCTCACCCTCATTCATACTATACAAACATTATGGTAAGATATTATTCCCTGCTTGATCATATATTTAATTATTTTATAATATTTCAAGGCAAAGTCTCTTTGGATGTGGCTTTGAAACCCTGCTTCATAGCTCAACTAATGGACAAAGGCAAGTTTGGAGTTTGAGATCACATGATTGTCTTTGGTGTTACTAAAGGTAACAGTAAAGCAGAGAAAAGCCTGAGAGGAATGTGGAAGGTGGCATGCATGAGGGAGGCTGGCAGCATGATGGAGCTGCCCGCTACAGCTGTGCTGCCAGGTGGGCTAAATGGATTTGGCAGGGGCACCCAAGTCACCTGCTACGCCTTCTAAGAGCTGTCTCACATTTAGCACTGCAAAAAAGAAAACAACCAACCTACCTCAATCAAATGAGAGGAAGGTTTTGGGACAGAGCATGAGGACAATCAATGTCCATCTGCACCATTGGCTCACTAATACCCCAGGTGTCAGTTCAAGGTCAATCCATAAACCAGAAGCAGCAGGAACAGCAGATTAAAGACATCAGGTGCTGGTTCCAACAGTTTATTACATCTTTCTAGATGCTAGAATGTGGATTTCTGAAGTCAAACAACTGTTTTTGATTCATCTTTACTCTCCATCTAGTACTGGACTTGGTCATTGTTTTCAGTAGTATTCAAGGAGCAACTGCTACATTTTTTACCCCGAGGTAGTCATAGTAAATTTACTTATGACTTGGGAGAATTTTCTCACCTGCAAAGCACCATACAACTATGAGGTATTGTCCCCTATTCCAGTGTACCTCATAACTGCAAAGCATTTTAGAGGAACAGTATGATACTCTATTATTGCTCACCAAGCTAAAATTAACTTCTGCTGTGTGGCAACATCCTCCCAACACATGTATGTGTACACACACACACGTACGTACACACATGCACACACACAACCCTCTTTTGTCTTTTTGAAAGGCAGCAGATGTAGAATCTATGAGCTCACATGGGTGAAAGTATATAGCACAGCCAATAGCATAAAGCACACTAAGAAATTTCTCCACCAGAAGTGCAAGGTCATTCCTTGTGGTCACTGTTCATGTCCTATGACTCACACTTCTCCTGCTCTAGGAATCCCTATTTATCCTTTCTTTTTAACTTGTGATTGTGGCTACTTTTGTCACTCAAAAACTATAGACAATCAGTTCTTCATCTTTATCCTGTTATTATTATTTTCTATTATGTCTCCTTATTTTTCCCCCATTGATTTTTCCAGTTTTTCCTCTATTTTCTTTCTAGAAACTATTATTGAGATTAACTTCTTCTCTCTTGCCTTCTCTGCATTTTCATTCCTTCCTATCATACCTCAGTGGCTTTTATCTGCTTGAAAGAAAGAAAGAAAGAAAGAAAGAAAGAAAGAAAGAAAGAAAGAAAGAAACCCCTCCATTCTTCTTTACAATGTAATGCCTGGTTATCACCACCTTGCAGATACCTGATTGAGGGAATATTCCTTCCGCCTCCAACCATGATATCATCTCTTTTTTTTTTCAGTGCTTTATGATATGCATCAGCATTTTTAACAATAATTTCACAGATTTCCTTAGCAGGGCTTCAAATATGTACAATACTACAGTTTACATTTTATCACAGATAGTATAAGCCCTCTGTCTAAAACACTTCTCTCATTTTGGGGTAATGCATAAATCCCACCACCCCTGACCACCCAGTATTCCCTCACATCACTTTTCCTACAGTCCTAGGATCTTCATTTTGTTGCAACTACTTAGGCATATTTATTTTCAGGTGAAAGTGAATTAAATTTAAAGAAGGGGAGACCTCCTTGGCTAATTAAAAATGTGATATAGTATTTCAGACATCCTATCTGAAATTCAGAAATTTTGACTGCATGTTAAACAGAAATTGACTTTATAATGTTGACTACAAAATAGGATTATAAAATAAAAATGGAATTGAAGTATGCCATTTCCTATCAAATCGCACATCAACTTTTATTTGCTAGGCTTCTTTTCATTATTTTTCTGTATGCCTTCATCCTGGTCATCTCAATGCAAACATCAATTTCTATTTTGTTTTCATTTCACATTTTTCAAGAACATTTATCTATGTTGCTACATTGTCTTTACAATTGTCATTAAAGTGTGGTATATTATTTTAGCAAGTAAATACAGCATTATTTAATTCATGATTTAATCATTACTTATATTTTGATGTGTCCCATTATTAATGTAAAGATGAAATGCTAATGCACTGAGAAAATCCTATACAATAAAAGCCTATTATGCATATCAACTGAATGGCAGAATGCCTGGTCAGTGGGGGGCAGGGCCAATGAGAGGACAGCACCAGGCCATCCAAGGTGGAGGGGACGGTGAAAGGGGGGCAGCAGCAACCAGCAGGGGCGGCAGGGTAATGGAGAGCTGGGCTGGAGCTGCCCCCTGGTGGCCACTTCACTACCACAGGGGGAGTGCTGCTCAGCCCCAAGTTGGGCTGAAGGCTGGCGTGTGCAGCGGTAGTGGTGGGAGACTCTCCCACCTCCGCGGCAGCACTAAGGGTACCTGACTGCAGCTTAGGCCCACTGTGGGCCAAGCAGTCAGTCAGACATCCCCCAAAGGCTCCCAGACTGTGAGAGGGCACAGGCCAGGTTGAGGGACCCACCCACGTGCACAAATTTTTGTGCACCAGGCCTCTAGTGATAAAATAAGCATCTACATAGTTTTCAAAGACTTTAAAATAGAGCATAAATAAGTATATGTTCCATACCTGTGTGTTCTCCATATTTTTTGTAAACAGTGTTCTACTACTTATAGAAATGCTATAAAATATGGCCTTAAGTAAGTGATGAATGTCACCAAAGGTGGTCTCCTTTTTTCCTGTATATATTTACTTTGTGTTATAATCTATATTGAGTCCACATTTCCTGATTCTGGGGTCCTAAAACAAAGTTGTCCTTATTTTTTTAACTCTGTATAACTCAATTTGATGGTTCACTGCTTGTTTCATTATTCAATTCTCTGCAGAGAAATAATAATAATAGCAGGTCCCAATTATGATCCAGATCAGGACCCTTAGTTGATTTTGAGCTGTTCTCTCCATACCTCTCCATTATTGTGTTCTCTCCATAGCTCTCCATTATTGTGTTGCCAATAAGTCATGGTCCATGCTTTATAAAGTGACTAAAGACTTCGAGGCTAATCAGGAGACTATCTAGTCCATTGTGGGTGTCACTATAATAAAGTAGGAGAAGTGGCCAACCTGTATCCCCAAATTCTCTTTTTGTAAAATGGAGGGACCCATGACCAGTTTCCACAGTGAATTTACGTAGACCCTGCAGTGCAATCATGGACCATTCCGAAAATAAAAAGAGCTGATCCAGGAGTGCTCTGGGGGAGGCCATCCTTTCACAGCAGCCAAGTTTAGGACATAGCAGCAAATTCCAGGATGATGGTGGATGGGCCTCCTCATTTACAGCTATAACTTTTATTTTTTTAATGAATATTTTTTTATTTTTTAAATATATTTTTATTGATTTCAGAGAGAAAGGAAGTGGGAGAGAGAGATAGAAACATCCATGATGAGAGAGAATCATGGATCGGCTGCCTCCTGCAAGTCCACAACCTGGGCATGTGTCCTTGACCAGAATCAAACCTGGGACCCTTCAGTTCACAGGCAAACGCTCTATCCACTGAGCCGAAGCAGCAAGGGATACAGCTATAACTTTTATCCACAGCACTCTTCCACTAGCCAGACTGCTGGCCGTCGCTAAGCACACTGCCTGCATGCAAGCCTCCATGCTTTTGCTAAGGCTCAGAAAACAGCCCATCGTGTCCCTACTCTATTTTTATTCCAAGAGTTGGCTGAAATTCAGCAGTTTCCCTGAAGCCTTCCTGATTGCTGGAATCCTCCCTTTATGGTGTTCTGATATGTTGTTTCTGTTCCAGTTAGAGCTTGTATTTTAACTTGTCTTTAGAATGGTTTTCTGCTTCCCTACCGATTCCTCAGGCTCCTAGAATGAAATTAGATGCATACAATTTTTATATATTTATAATTTTGTTAAGTTATTGGGGTGACATGTGTTAATAAAATTATATAGGTTTCAAGTATAAAATTTTTGATAAAAGTTGATGGGCAAAATGACCAACTATTATTTTTGTATCTACAAGAGGATAGCACAAGGATTTCTTGGCTCATCATGAGTCCTTGGAAAAAGCTAAAGGATTTGCTTTTTTTCCTGAAAAATTTAGTTTTTATAAACATAATTTTTAAGAATGATAATGTTAGCATTTTAATTTTGCCTTATTAAAGCACTGATACATTTGCATAGTGCTTCCATGCTTCATGTATAGTGTATAAAACTAGAAAAAGCATTTCTTCCTTTCCCAGAAGGCATTCTGTCTCACAAAGGGCCCCTGATGCCCAGCATTATGCTTGCACCAATGCCCATTTACATGTGTCAACAGAATGACATCTTCACATATTTTCAGCTTTCAGACATTCCTAAGATAGGGTATGGAGCATGATTGTATCACCCAGAATCTTAATAAAACTTGCATTTATGTGCACAGCCTGCTGTTGTCCATTAATATTTACTTTACCAGGCTTAGCCTAAGCTCTATCTATTACATAAAATTTCAAGGTTTCAGGCACAGGTAAAATAAAAAAAATAAGAAAATAGAAATGGTTACATTATAATAACATTTTAGAAATAGTATTAATTCTATTTTCAATGGCAAACTAACATTAAATTGTAGATTAGGCTTTTCTGACAAATATTTAATGAAAGTTAACTTTATTCATATTGAAATGGAATACATACTCAGCAATTTATATGATGTCAAATTTTGAAATTAGTTTACTTGCTAATAATGTGGTTACTGCTGTTTTGTATCCTACACAAAACATGAAATTTAAATTTTCATGTCACTAATCGTTGCTAAATTTTGAGTTACTTTATCTCTTTCTATAGAAAAAACACTGAAAGTAACTTTTATCTTCCAGAAATTATAGAGTTGACTAGTCATAGTCAACTATTCCTGAAAACCTCAACAGAACAAACATGTGCGCATAAAGTATGCATTATCAACTTCTTCATCAAAGCAAGATACAATGTATAATTAATACTTGCTCAGGTATACTAATCAAACATTATATAGGCCTTATAAAATAATTTTTTTCATTTATGTATTCATCTATTCATTAATCAATGCATTCATCAAACCATCAGTGATTTCATGATATTATGTGCTAAGAATGGTTATAAGTGCTGGAAAAGGCAAAGAAGGCATGGCTCCTCCGAGGGATCACGTGGTACTTGAGAATACATAAAATTGTCATTGTTTCTATTTCTAGCAATAAGGCTGACTAGATGTTCAGTAAAAATGCTCCAAAATTGTAATCCTAAACAAAATGAATATTGTGCCTGTGTGTCTTATAAATACTATGTTGACTTGGTGTCAATCAGGAAAATTAGTCATAAACGGCAAGAATCCAAAACAGGGATCAGAGCAGTAGAGCTTCTGTCATACTTGTTGCCCATAGTCTCAATTATAATGGCTACTGTCCTAGACAAGAGACAAATCCAAAGCTTCAATAAAGATGAGAATTCTGGATGGAGACCTATGTAGAAAGCCAGGATTCCTGAAGGGCAGCACTCTCCGCAGATAAACTAAAACACTCCTTCGAGGGAGAAAACTAAGAATTGTACTGTGTTAATCTTCGCTCTAGTTAAGATTAAAAATGAGTCTTCCCTGAAAATGCTGATCACAAGTTCACACTTAAGTAATGTAAGATATTATATGCATTATTTCAGATGCATATAGGGCTTAGGAAATAATTCATATAATATCTGCATTCCAACAAAGCCCAAGGAAGAAATTAGTTTTAAATGATCCTAAGTTGAGGTTTACATGAGATCCTTGGAAGAAGTAAACACACATCCTCTCCCAGGCCACAAATAATACAATAATGTTTTAAAATGCAAACTCAAAACCAAATACTAGGCATACAAGAACTATGAGCTTGATTCAGCATAAAAAACAGGGCATCTGATCCCCTAATACCAAATATATTAGTATCATCAGATTCAGAATATAAAGAAATTGTTTAATGTCTCTAACAAGATAAAGATTACCGGAATGATGAAGGCACAATGAATTATCAAAACTGACCAAACAAATTTGAAAAGTAGTTAAAAATAGAAATGTGACTACAGAGTTAAGCACCTGATTGAATATATTTAAAAAGAATTTATGAATCAGAATCTAGAGCTGAATAAATTGCTTACAATGCAACCTAGAAATATGAAAAGATATCAAATATAAAAAAGATATAAAAATATAGAGGAATAACTAAGATGTTCTAAAATATTGTTCAAATAGTTATAACAGGGAAAACGGTCAATGAGTTACATTTGAGGAGATATGGCTGGGACTTGAAAAGACTCCAATTCTTACATTGAGAAACCTAGAAAAAATAAGTCAGTGTAGATATATTATAGTGAAACTACTGGAAACCAGAGAGAAACATTCTTTAAAGTACCCATGAAGGTAAAATAGAATTCCTACAAAGAAAGACAACTTGCTTAAATTATTTAATTTTCTTTATTGGATCTCAGATGCAGTGGGTGTTAAGTCATGGTTGTAATGAAACTTTATCAATTGTCCCTCTAAAACGTTTTGTGAATAACTTACTTTTATTCCCATTTCAATTCTCATTCTCCTGCCCAAATTTTGATGTATGTCATGTGAATAATCTGTCACTTGCTTATAAGTATCCTTGTAAAAACTGCATAACACATGTTTTCTAACGCATTCTGCTTTTTAGTTTATTCACTCAGCTCTGCTGTGCACATCTACCATTACTAGTACTTCTAATGGCTGAGGTGAACTCTATATTGTGCATCCATAATATTTTACACATATTGATAGCTAATATCCCACCATTACCAAAACAAAACAAAAGCAGTTGCAATAAATAGGTTTGTATCCATCCTCTTAAACAACAGAGTGAAAGCTTACTTCAGAGTGAAATTCCTGCATGATACTTTATATATATGTGTGTATACTTTACTTTATAGGCACACATTTTATGTTCATTAAGACTGCACATTTTCCTCTGAATAGTTACAATATCCTACATTTCAAACGTAAGTGCAAGAGGGTTCCTGTAGCACAGATAACACTTGATGCTATTCAGCTAATGTCATAGAAGACAAATATGTTTAAAGTGATATCTCAATGATATTTTAAGCTTCATTTCTCTGATTATTAAGGGGTTGAGCGTGTCTCCCTACATTTTATAGCCTTTTCTTCTTTGAATTTCTCATAACATCTTTATCCATTTTTTTTTCTGGTAGGGTTACTGTCTTTACTCTTATTTTTAAGAGTTCTCTGTGTATGCTTTTTGATTGCTTTATTGATCAATGTATATCGGTTTATAAGTTGCATCATTTCCCATTCTGTAATTTATCAATTAAATGTACATATTTTCTTTAATAATTGTGATGAAATAAAATAGATTATTACTTATTCTTATTTTTAATATTAACCTGTAGTTTCACTATCAAAGTTTGCTTTTGGAGATCCTTCTTCACTTTTCTCCTCTAGTGATGACTGAATTAATCAAGTAATATATAATGCTATTCCAGCTTTGATGAAATTTTTTTTTCACCTGAATTTTTCCATTGTTGGTGAGGGTGAGCTACTGCAGCATGATGTCATTTATTCACTGTATATTAGTCACAATATATGGTGGACACTGAGCTAGGTCCTGAGATGTTAAAACTGTGGTAATTCATCAAATGTAGAGGATGAAAAAGAAAATTTAAATGCTATCTTAACTGTTAAAAAATCACTTAATAAAGTTTAATGCCTATTGATGATAAAAAAAAACTCAACAATCTGTGGATACACATGAATCTCCTTAACTATGTAAAATTTATATCTCAAATACCTGAAATAACATGATGAATTCCTTTTAATATCAGAAAAAATATATATACATTTTCTAGTAATCTTTAATAAAGTAGCACTGCTACTGACCAATGCTATAAGAAAAGAATTATTTTTTTAAAGAGAGGGAGACAGAGAAAGAGAGACAGAAGATATGTCATTGTAGTCAGATGATATAATCATGTAAAAACCATACAAATCAACAAGATAACTATTCATTTTTTAAGAATTTAGCAATTTTATAGGTACAAATTTAATAAAAATAGCAATAGCATTTGTTCACACCAACATAAACTAACAGGAGATTATAATAAAATATATGTTGCATTAGAAAAAATAAATATATTAATTTTATAATAATTATCTTATTCAGGTTACATATTTGTGGGAAGAAAACAACTAAAGCTCTAAGAAAAGACGGGTGATTTAAATAATTAGAGGAAAATTCCTCATTCTTAGGGCATCCTAATATAACAAATATATCAATTTCAAAATTAGTGTAATATTACAATGTAATATCAATCAACCATTTTGTGGCATCTATTTCATAACTTTTATAAAATCAATAAAAATCACCGCAGTAATTATGTGTAACAATGAAGACCTAAATGTAAAGATAACCATTAAAAAGATTAATGATAAGGACTTTATCCACAAGTTGTTAAGATATAATTCAAAGCATAGTAATAAAAACTATATGTTTTGTTTCATTAACACAACAAAAAACATATAGATTACGTTTTTAAAAGAATAGAAAGCTCACAGTGAGAGTCACCTATATCGGTTTTAATATACCAGATAGATGGTATTACTAATCAATGGGGAAAAGACAGACTGTAAAGTAGAAGGTGCTAACATTGACTCATTAGAAGAAACACAAAATTTGATCTTCACCTACTACCAACTACAAAGGTAAACTCCAATTTGAATATAAATGTAAAAAATAAAATTAACAAAAGAAAAAGTAGGTAAACATTGGTGACCTGGGGATCCCTGCTCTATCTCCTTATTTCTCTAGAAGGTGTTGCTTACGAATTTCTACATTGCCAGCACCTTCCTTCCATATTTCCTCTCTCCTCTTCCACCAATGACAATAACAGCCCACTTAACCAGTAAGAAAAACGCTGACTGAAGGAAAGGAGCCAACCATCAACCCAGTTACATCCAAACTTCATTTTAATGCAGGAATGCCATAACAGCTAGAACCAACAACTATTTTAGTCCACTTTATAGTAAACTTAATGAGAAAGGAATATTTCCCAAACCTGGTCAGAGACAGAATATTTTTCTTCACATAATTTATCACCTCCATCTGGGAAGTAATTATTATCCTATATAATAAAAGCCTAATATGCTAAGTGTCCAGTCATCCGGTCTGCCATTCAACCAATCAAAGCGTAATGATATGCTAAGGCTGCCTGGCCATTTTATTGACATGCACGTACCATCAGGGGGTAGGCAGTTGACCAGTCGACCACTCGCTATGACATGCACTGACCACCAGGAGGAAGACACTCCGACTAGTAGGTGAGCTTGCTGCTGGGGTCCAGCGGATCGGGACTGAGCAAGATGGGCTGGGCACACCCTGGAGTCCTCCCATGGTCCCTCTCCAGCTGGCTAACCTCCCACACACCTCCCCCTTCCCCCGGGGCCCCTGGCCCCAATCATGCACCAGTGGGGTCCCTTGGCCTGGCCTGAGCCCTCTAGCAATCTGGGATCCCTCAGGGGATATGAAAGCCAGTTTCAGCCCAATCCCACAAGCCAGGCTCAGAGACTCCACTTGTGCATGAATTCGTGCACTGGGCCTCTAGTTTCTGATGAAACACTTGAGTAATTTTTTGATATAACTAAATGAGATTAAGACATTCTGGAAAGTGAAGGTTGCCCAGGCAGCTGAGTGAAACTCATAACATTATTTTAACAATATATGCATTTTAATCTATTTTAACAATACTTACTTAGCAATTTTTATTTCCTATAAAATTCCTTTCTAAGACAGAAACCTTTGAATATACTCTTTAAGGAACCTCTTCTCTCATGAAAAGTTTGCTAAAATACTTGACATGTGCTCCTAATCAATTTGTCTGAGAAGTTTAAATTAACAGAAACAACAAGTTTAAACAACAAAAGTTGTTGTTTAGGACAATGATGGTTATGGGGATGGTACAGTAAATTAATGTGAAGGACATATATACTGATATCTATTCTGTGCCAGGAACAATTGTGTGAAATAAGAGGTCCAAATAAAAACAAGCAATCTTTATATCCAAGAAGCTTATAGATCTGTATGGTAGATAACATCCAAACTGGATCTTTGGTTTTATTTCCTCAAGTAGGAACCTGGCATATGGAGGATACTAAGAAGTAGAAAAGTATGGCTGAAGACTGGCAGGCTCTATGCCCTCAGGTCCCCTACAGGGCATCTAAATACATTATCCTTTTGACCTCAGTGATAGGCTATATTTAAACATTTATCTCTAGTTTTCATGTTCTTTTACCTATCCTAGATACCCTGTTTCCAGCCATCTAGGAAAATCCATAAAACTTATATATGATCCCAATAGAAGTCTGAATTTAATTACCCAATGTGTTATTTTCACATCATTCATCAAAATAGCTGTAGCCTCTTGTTATTTCATTTTCTATCCACTCCAGAACTCAAGTGCTAAATGCTTTAATTACTTTGCTGACTCAGGAGCTAGGGTATTTTTCATGTGCATATTTAGCTGTATCCCAAAGTAGAAAAGGAGAGAGAGAGAGAGAGAGAGAGAGAGACAGAGAGAGAGAGAGAGACAGAGAGAGAGAGAGATTGATTCAACTCAAGTGAGTAGGGTACCAACATGCCAGCTAAGTTATGGTCTCTACATCCTGATAGCTCCCCCCAAAACAAAGAGTCTTTATTGTACACTTTCTACTATGCTACAATGGCTAATACCATCACAGTCACTCTTGCACACACATGCACATGCACACATGCATGCACACACACAGAAAAACAAACAACAACAATTCTTTATTTAGAGAGTCTAGATGCAATATTTGGCTTTTCACAATTTTTCACAACCTCTCAAAGGGGCAGTATTTTTCAATTGCTGGAGAAACTCATAACTTAAACTAGCTGTTCCCTCCCATCAAATTCAACCTGATAAAGTCACTGTGAAAATGAAGTCTATAGTTCATGTAATTTTTACAATAGAAATACTTCAGGCATTACAATTATAAAATGTAAACTATTTTACTTAAAGGAAAACCAATTCTGAGCACACAGACCTGTCCAATATCTCATGTCATTAAACATAGGTGACTATAAAATTCGCTCAAGTTTTTCAGGACTTTGTAGAAATGAAAGAAAAGGAGAATCTGTGCTAAAGTAAATGTGAACTATAACTTAAATACTTAATTTGATATATTTTAAAGGTCATTTAAACTTTTTGAACCATTACTACAAAAAGATTGCTTTGTGACTTACAAGAGAAAGTACATATACAGTAAGAATGAATTCACAGCAAGAATTTAAAGTCGTTCTATTATTATATTATTTAAAATTATATCTTGACTGTTTTTATCTGCTGGCAAACTTGTTATATTGTAATTAAAATTAAAATAACCATTTAAAATGATTCAATGGAGTAAGCAACATTTGTTTTTATTGAAAACTAATGTCACGATGCATGGATTCGTGCACATTGAAAGGAAATTAATTAGAAGGAATATTTTTAATATCTCTATTCGCCCTTTTTCTATAATAGAAGTGTCAACCAAATTCACGATCGACAATGACAGATTGAAACACACGCGTGAGATTGATGCCAGTGAGAGCTTTATAGATACTATAAATTCACAAGTCAACTTAGCCTTTTGTCCTATATAATAAAAGCATAATATGCAAATTGACCAAATGCTGGAACAACCACTCAGCGGGGGGGGGGGGGGAGGTTGTGGCGGAGCTGGCGAGCAGGCAGTGCCAGGCCAGCCAAAGTGCATGCCAGGGGCAGAGGGAGGAGACAGTGATCAGGGGGCAGTGGTGACCACCAGCAGTGGTGGAGGGGTGGTCGGGGGGGGGGGCGGGGCCAGACGCTCGCCAGCCGGTGCCATCCCCTGATCAGCCCGCCTGTTCCCTCTCACAGAGGGAGGCCAGACTGCAGCTTAGGCTCGCTCTCCATGAGGAGCGGGCTTCAGCATCCAGTCAGATATCCCCTGAGGGCTCCCAGACTGCGAGGGAGCACAGGCCAGGCTAAGCAACCCCACCCCGAGTGCATGAATTTTCATGCACCAAGCTTCTAGTATATATAGAATAAACTTGTTCACTTAGACCTGCTTTCTGATGTAGCTAAACTTTTTTCCAGCCCAGTGAAGCACCCCAACTTCTCTTACAGGTAATTGTCAGCAACACAGCAGTAAATATCTACATGAAGCAGATTATTATTATAGATCATGCAGGGAGAACAAAGGGTAAAATATTTAACTGCAGCAGTCTTTGACTATATTCTGCACAGTGAGAAAACCTAAGTCATTTTCAAGGTCCACTATTTCTTACTTCTTTCAGTTGGGTCAAGTTTCTAAGCTTTCTAAGTCTCTGTTTTCCAGCTAATGAAAAGAAAATAGTATTTTACCGAGTCTCCTATCTACCTACTCCAAGACTTCTGTGAGGAACAAATAAGATGTGGCACAGGAAAATGCTTCACAGACATTTGGTTAAAGTGTGAAATGTTTCCACCTGGCTATAAGCAAGTTATGTTCCTGGGCTAAAGAAACTCCAAGGAGGCTAGTTGCTAGGGAGAGGAAGCTGGGCATTGCTACGTAACACCATTACCTGGTACCCACAGCAACCTTTTCCGTGCTGGGCTGGGCTGTGGGCCACATTTTGTGCCATGGGAACCGGCAGCGTCAGCTGGGACTTGGTGCGCTGTCAGTCTGGGGTGGTTGCAGGGCCTATGTCCCACTTGGGGGAAGCCGGGTATTGTTTTGTCAGCACCAGTCCATGGTCCCATTTCTTTGTAAATGGCCAATGTGCATCATGGCAGCTCCTGTGTTGAGCATCTGTGCCCTGGTGGTCAGTGTGTGCCATAGCAACCGGTCGGACGGTTAGAGGGACACTTAGCATAATTAGCCTTTTACATACTACTATATAGATAAGGAGATTGGGCTCTTTTTACCATTTATCTTACTGTATGATTATGTAATTTCTCTTGAATGCCCAGAGTACCATACAAAAACACTCTAAAATGTACAATGTTTAGTTTTATTTAACTGAATATTCACCATCAAATAATTCCCATCCACAAACATCCACATCAAACTTCCACAAAGAAAACAAGATTAGGTCACACATAACATCTCAATTATAACCAAAGAACTACAAACATGCAGACTGTACTTTTTATTTAAAAATGTTTTAAAATTATAAATCAATAACAAAAGTATAATGAATTTAATATATTTGAAAATTAACAAAAATGTTCAAAAAAACTCATTGATCAAAGAGAAAATCTTAACAAAAATTAGAATATATTTGACATTGAATATTTAAAACATGATGTCTCCCACAAATACAAATTATTGAATACTTACATTTAGAAAAGAAGAAGTAAAAATCAATGATTCAAGTATCCATGTCAAGAAGTTAAGAAAATAAAAATAGAATTAACTGACAAAAGTGATACAAAGAAAAAGCCAGGAACTAATACCCTAAAAAACAATGCAATAATAGAGAAGATAAAAACAAAAAACAAAAAAAGGTAGTGTGTGTGTGTGTGTGTGTGTGTGTGTGTGTGTGTGTGTGATCATCTGTAATCTACTCTCTTGGCAAATTTCTGATATTCAATACAGTATTAATAACTGTAGTTATCATGCTATATATCTGATATCTGCACTTATTCATCCTACACAACTGCAACTTTGTAAACTTTGAACAAGAGGTCCCAATATCCCTTACATCCGCACTCCTATTAACCCCCTAGTTCTCCTCTCTGCTTCTATGTATTAGACTTTTAAGATTCCACATATGAGTGAGAGCATGCAGGGTTTTTCTTTCTGTGCCTGGCTTATTTCACTGAGCATAATGATCTGCAGACTAGAGTAAGCACATAACTATGCATATGTATTATTAAATCATCATGTTGTACACCTTAAATATAACAATTTGTACTTAAAAATAAAATGAAAAGTGGTTTATTGTTAGTTTGCTTCTGACAAAGAGTAATCCGCTCATGAAACTGCAAAATAAATTAAAAGAGGAAAGAGGAAGGAAGGAAGGAAGAAGGGAGGGAGGGAGTGATGGAGGGAGGGAGGGAAGGAAACAACAAAAATAACAGTTTACAAGACTGGGAACAAATGAGGTGACACAACTATTGTGAGTGCTGTAGCTTATTGGCTTGAGGGAGTTTCTAGACTGCAGCACACAGAGGAGGAAGTCAGGTAGAGCCACCAGATTACCAGGCTTGACAAGATAGAGCTGAAATTTTGGAGAGAACTGAAGGCCAGTTTACAGAATTTAGTACCATAGAGGAGATCACACTACACAGAGAGAAAACTCTGAAAATATGCAGATAACTGTCCTAGTAATCAGCAGAGTACTGATCAGCACATGTGTGTGGGAAAACCATCCAAAGCCAGAAAAAGAACCACATAATTGAGTAAAGGTAACAGTGTCTGATACCCACACAGGCCAAGAATAGTACCTTTTCCCACACTGGATAGCCTCAAGATTGATGGGTCAGTGAGTAATACAAAGAAGTCAGTAGTGAGAAATAATTATCTATAGAATGAGAAATATTTAAGTCCCTCCAAAAAGAAGGAGCACAGGCTCAAAAAAAAATAAAACTTTTCCAAGGAGCTTAACTGCATCCCAGAACAAATCTCAAGAAGATTTATAATACAAAAATACTTAAAACTCAACAAATTCACTGTCATCCAAAGATTATTAGTCATGCCAGAAAGCCAAACAAGCTTACACAATAATAAGAATAATCAACAAATCAAAACCAATGTAAAACTGAGGCAGATATCAGAATTAATAAAGAACATTTCAAACTTTACTATAATTACATTCCATATGTTCAAAATAGAATGTAGAGACATCAAAGACATAAAACATAAAATATCAAACTTTGAGTGGAAAACTATAATGTTTAAGGTTTAAATTACACTGGATGGAACTGATGGCGGATTAGACATTATAGAAGTAAAGGGTAATAAACTTTAAAGCATAATATAGGAACTATTGAATATGAAACACATAGACAAAATCCAACTAATAAAATGAAAAGCGTGTTAGTGAGTTTAGCTGTATGACAAGTTCAAACATCCTGATACACATTTAAGTGGAATACCAAAATAGAGAAGAGAGAGAAGGGAAGAAAAATATATTTGCAGAAATAGTGATCACGATTTTTTCCCCCAAATTTAAAGAAACTACATGTCCACAGACCTAATAAGCTCAACAAACTCCAACTATAAGACCATGACAAAAACTACAACAAAACACAAAATTATTTTGTTCACCAGTTTATTTTTGTTCTTAGATTCTACATATGAGTGAGATCATGTAATACTTGTCTTTCTGATTAGCTTATTTTTCTTACTGTAATACTCTCCAGGTCCCTTCAAGTTGTTTCAAAGAATAAGGGATCCTTCTTTCCTACTGCTGCATAGCATTCTATTGCGTAAATGTACCACAGCTTTTTTATTCACTCATCTACTGATGGGCACTTGGGCTATTTCTAGATCTCAGCTATTGTGTAAGCGCTACTATAAACATAGGGGTGCTAATATTCTTTCTGATTGGTGTTTTGTGTTTCTTAGGATACATTCCCAGAAGTGGGATCATTGGGTAAAATGCAAGTTCCAGTTTTAATTTTTTGAGGAAAATCCATACTGTTTTCCACAGTGGCTGCACCCACCAGCAGTGTACTAGGATTCCTTTTTTTCCACATCCTCACCAGCACTTATCATTTGTTGATTTGTGGATAGTAGCTATTCTGATAGGTGTCAGGTAATATTCCATTGTCATTTTAATATACATCTCTCTGATGATTAGTGACTTTGAGGAGCATTTTTTCATATATATCGTGGCCATCTGTATGTCCACTTTAGGTCCTTTGCCCATTTTCAATTGGATTGTTTGTCTTCCTTTTGTTAAGTTGTTTGAGTTCCTTATATATTTCAGATATTAACCCCTTATTAGATGTATCACTGTCAAAGTAGATCCAGAGATATAGAAGCATGGAACAGACTGTCAAATATCGGAGGGAAGTCTGGGGTAGGTGGGAGGGTGAGAAGGGATGAATCAAATAACTTATATCCATATATGCATAAACCATGGACACAGACAACTATGTGGTGAAAGCCTGGGTGGGGGGCAGGTGTGGACTAGAAGAACACAATGGGGGGAAAAGGAGACAACTGTAATAATTTCTACAATAAAGATAAATTTTAAAAAAGAAACTAGAAGAAAAAACACATAATTAAACTTCTCAGAACCAATTAAAAAGAAAAATATTAAGAGCAGTCTAAGGTCTGGACCAAAAAGCACATTATGTATGCAGGGACAAAGATAAATATGACATCAGGATTCTCATAAAAAGAAATGTCCAAGTAAAAGACAGTGAAAGACCATTTTAAAGTACTAAAATAAAACAAACTGCCATCTTAAAATTCTACATGCAGTAAAAATAAGGCCAAATAAAGAAATTTCAGATACACATAAAGAGCTGAAAAGATTTTATAATCAGCAAAATCACACTATAATAAATGATAAAGGGAGTCCTTCAGGCAGATGAAAAATTATACTAGATGCACATGCAGATCTACACAAATTAATGAAAAGCACTAAGAGGAATAATTACAGTTACATATGTATTTTAATATTTTAAATATATTTCTTTATTGATTTCAGAGAGAAAGGGAGAAGGATAGAGAGATAGAAACACCAATGATGAGAGAGAATCATTGATCAGCTGCTTCCTGCACGCCCCCTATTGGGGATCAAGCCCACAACCTAGGCATGTGCCCTTGTCCAGAATCGAACCTAGGACCTTTCAGTCCGCAGGCCTACGCTCTATCCACTGAGCCAAACCAGCTAGGGCAAATTATTTTAATATTTTAAAAGATAATTATTTAAACAGATAATACTATAGTATGGAATTTATAAGTTATGTAAAAGAAAAATGTATGCAAATGATAGCTTGTTACAGTATACCTTAAACATAAACCAATGTAAAGTTAAGGTGGCTATCTTATGTCAAAGTAGGTTTCACTTGTAAGTTCACTTTGTTCATTAGTTAGAGAGCAGGCTGACAACTCTGGGGGGAAGGGTTTGGGGAAGGTATTGAGGGAAAAAGAAAAAAAGAGAGACAGAATTCATTAAAAAGAGACAGACAATAGTGTGGTGATTGTAGGTGGCAGGGGTGAGTGGAGGTAGAAGAATATATAGCGAGGATAAATGGTGATAGAAAAAATAATCTATCCTATATAATCCTATATAATAAAAAGGTAATATGCAAATTGACCGTTACACACTTCCACAAGATGACTGCCCCCATGTGATCACAAGATGGCCACCACAAGATGGCTGGCAGGGGAGGGCAGTTAGGGGTGACCAGGCTGGCAGCGAAGGGAAGTTGGGGGGGACAAGGCTGCCAGGGGAGGGAAGCCTGACCTGCACCCTCTCGCAATCCAGAACCCCTCAGGGAGGTCTGCAGGCCAGGTCAAGGGACCCTACTGGTGCACAAATTCATGTACTGGGATTCTAGTAATAAAATAAAATAAAATAATAAAATGTAATAAAATAAATAAAATAAAATAATATAGATACAATATGATACAATAAGATAATAAAATAAAATAAAGTAGATTTCATATCAATACATATTACCAGGAATAAAGTAGGTCATTTCATATTGATAAAAGGGCCAATTCATTAAGTAGGACACAGCAATCATAAACCTTTAAATAACTAGCATCAGTGATTCAAATATCAAAAAGCTAAAAAACAGAAAATAACAGAACTGCAAAAAATTTTGGATAAATACATAGTCACAGTCATAGAGTTCAATATAATGTCTCATAATTAATAGAACAAGTAGGCAAAAATTTGACAGGGATATAGGAGATATTCATAGTGTGATTAACCATCTTGACTTATTTGACATTACAGGACACTAATCCAACTAGGGCAAAAGCAGAATACACATTATTTCCTGGATACCATGGCACAATTACCTGAATAGACTAATTCTGGGTGATCAAACAAGATTATGTATTTTTAAAAGATTCAAGTAATATAAAATATGTTCTCCAACCATAATGGTTAGAAATCAGTAACAAAAAGATATCTGGAATATCCACAATTATATGAAAAATTATTCTAAATAACACAAGCAAAAATAAAGAATTCCCCCAAAATTCCAAAGTATTGTGAACTAAATAAAAATAGAAACAGGACATATCCTAGCTGGTATGGGTCAATGGATAGAGTGTTGGCCTGCAGACTGAAGGATCCCAGGTTTGATTCTGGCCAAGGGCACATGCCTGGGTTGCGGGCTCGATCCCGGGTAGGGGGCATGCAGGAGGCAGACAATCAATGATTTTCTCCAATCATTGATGTTTCTATTTTTCCCTCTCCCTTCCTCTGTAAAATCAATAAAAATATATTTTTAAAAAATAGAAACAAGACATAACAGAATTTATGAAATGTCACTAAAGACAGACATGAGAATAAATATATATAGGACTAAATGCCTATATTAGAAAAGATGAAATAGAAAACTTAATCACATTTTAAAAAAATAAATGAATTCAAAATTCATTCCATGAGATCAGTAAAATTGATAAGCCTCTAGAGTCTAGATAGACCATTCAGGAAGTTGTCAACTGTTAGTATCTGAAAAAAGAAAAGTGATATCACTAAAGGTTTTTCAGATACTAAAATAAAACAAGAAAATACACCCAAACTATTATATTAAATTTAACAATTTATATGAAATCATACTTTGAAAGACCAAAGTTATCAAAAAACTTACTCATGAAAAAACAAATTGAACATATGTGCATATACATATTTCAATTTATATATAATTTATAAATTTACATATAATTTAAATTTAATGTTAAACATATATTATTTGTAAGCCATGTTAAGACTAAATGAATAAAATAGAAATAAATTTAAATATATGTGCATGTATAATTGAATTTGTAGTTAAAAACTTTTGCACAAAAAAGAACTCCAGACACAAATTAGTCCACTAGTAAATTCTACCAAACACTTCAGAAAAAAATAATACCAATCATAAACAAATTCTCTAGAAAATTGAGGACAGATTATGTTGTTATTCATTCCTGACTCTATCATTACCCTAATGTTAAAACCAGATCAGCATTACAAGAAAATTATAATTCTCTATCCCTCATGAACCAACATGCAAAACTTTGAACATAATTTAACTGAGTCCAATAATTTACAAAAAGGATATTATATTACGAGCAAATGGTATTTATTTTGGTAATGCAAGCTTAGATTAATATTTTAAAAGGACTTAATATAATTCTCCAAATTAAAATATTTAAAAATAATATCAATAGATGTAGAAAACTATATGACAAATTCAATATTCATCGCTTTTTTTATTTTAAAATCTCAGGCAAGAAGAAATTCTCAACCCAATAAATATCATCTATTAAAAAAAAACACACACAAACTACAGATAACATTATACCTAATCATGAAAGAGTGAATACTTTTCTCCTAAAATTAGGCAGAAGAATAAGAGATTCACCTTCACCATTTCTATTCAAAATTATAATGGAGGTTTTAGCCAACTAAATAATGCAGGAAAATAAATGAAAGCATTTAGAATGAAAATGAAGAAGTAAAATTATTTTATTTGCAAACAACATGATGTATGCAGAAAATCTGATGGACTCTACAAAAATGCCTCAAGAATTGATAGGTGAATATTTCAAAGTTGAAGGATATTTAATCAATACACAAATATCAATTGTATCTCTTACTCTAACAAAGTAAAATTAAAAACAGGTTCAAACCCATCCAATTTTCATTAGCAAGAGACTATTACAAATGAATCTAACCATATTACACATGAAGAAGATAGGAACACAGGGAGTTCATTTAAATAACTTTGAAGATGGTGCTTTGACTGAAATCTATAAGATTAAAGACAAAAAGACTGCAGATAAACATTGTATACCTCTGGTAAATGTATTTCTTATAGGACATGAGTTACCAATTCTGAAACTACTTTATATGTATGCTAAGTTTGAAATATACGTAATGCCAGAAGGTGAGAAAGTATACAAAAAATATATATGTTTAAGCCCTGCAATGTGGAAAACATGACAAAGGATGCAGAAATTGACTGAAATATTTTCCAATGACTAAAGCTGGACAAATTTGAGGAACATAATAAATAAAGCAATATTGAATTATAGGCCAAATATATACAATAAATATCAGTGAGTCCTTTGACTAAATGGGAAATATTATATAAATCTCCTATACAAAAAAATTCCAGGCAATTTATGTATATATATACTCTGCTCTCAAGAAAGTTGGATATAACTCTACAGTAGTCAGTATGGGCTGCATATGATGACTTCCTTCCAAAAGTATATACAGTATGGAAATGGGGGTGAAAAAACAAAACCAAAAATAAAACGTTACAGTGTAGAGACAAATATACCTCAAGGCAGGTGGTTAAGGTTAATATCAAAAGTGAAGAGGCATCTCAATAATTTTAAACCTGATATAATGTGATAAAAATGACATTTTATCTCTCTTGTCTTCTTACTGAAAATTATAATCACAGCCTGAGGAAAATATCAAACAAATCCAAACGAAGAAACATTCTACACTATTCCTGACCAACAATGCCCAAAACTGTTGTCAACAAAATAAGAAACATCTAAAAAACTTTCACAATAGAGTCATAAAGAAACATGAATAATAAATTATTTTCAATGTGAAAATGACAGAAAACATATATATTAGGGGAAAACTTTATCTGAATGAAATATAAACTTGAGTTAATATACCAATATTAATTCATTAATTATGAGAAAAATGCATAATAATAATATGAAATGCTAATAGTAGGGATAAGTGTTGGTGGGATATATGAGAATCATCTGTATTACCTTTATAATGGTTCTATAAAAATAAAAGTGTTCTCAAATAAAATGTTTAAGACAAAGAAACAATAGCAAAGACAAATATATGGGAGGCAACCTGAAAGATCTTCCACAACTAAACATGCATTAATATCGGCAACAAAATAAGTAACACTACCTTTGGACTTTAACCTGAAGAATAAAATAAATATTTATGAGTCTCGACATAACTAAATGATTAAATAAATGGGCTTCTGTCATAGTACAATGACATAATGTTTTACAGAAAATAATTTTCATAGTGAGAAAGAATACACTCTAAGATGATGATAAAAAGTATAATACAGTAAATATATAAACCAGTAACAGTCACTTATTATTATCAAGGAGTATGCACTATACATAAATGAATGTGCTCTACTTTTATACACCAGGCAGTTCAGTAGCTTTGTTTACACAGACATCATGACAATCAAGTGAGTAATGCATTGTGTTATGACATGACAACAGCTATGACTTCATTAGGTAATAGGAATTTTTCAGCTCCACTAATCATATGGGACCACTGTAAACACAGTTCATCATTGATCAAAACATTGTTAATGTGGAAGTAGCTGTAAATGTATATGCAACGAACATTGGAGCACCTGAAATATATAAAACAAAATAAATATCAACAGATCTAAGGGATTCAGAGATGACATATAATAACTGTAGAAGACTTCAACACCCCACTTCCAGCATTACATTAATTACCCAGACAGAAAGTTAAAAAATAAAGAACAGACCTGAATAGCATTATAGACCAAGTAGACCTAGCTAGCATAGATATATAGAACATTCAATCCAACAGCAGAAAAATAGACATTTCTCTCAAGGACATAAAGAACTTTCTCCAGGCTAGATCAAATGTTAGGCCACAAAATGAGTCTTAATAAATTTAAGAAGATTGAAATTCTATCAAGTATCTTTTCTGACCAAGTGGTATAAAATTAGAAATCAGTAATCAGAGGGGGGAAAATATCAAAAAGGTAGAAATTAATACATTCCTGAACAATAAAAGGATAAAAAAATCAAAAGGAAAATCAAAAGATATCTTGAGACAAATGAAAATGAAAACATAATGTACCAAAATTTGTGGAATAAAGCAAAGTAAGTTTTAAGAGTAAAGTTTATAGAGATAAATGCAAATTTATTACAGTTATCTACATTTATATTAAAAATATCAAATAAATAGTAATACACTTCAAGGAACTAAGGAAACAAAAGCAAATTAAGCCCAAAGTTAGCAGAAGAAAAGAAATAACAAACATCAGAGAAGAAACAAATAAAAAAGAGACTAGGAAAACAATATAAAATATTAACAAACTATGATAAAATTAACAAAGCTTTGGCTAGACTAAGAGAAAAGAGAAAACTATTTAGAATGAAAGATGAGACATTACAACAGATACCACAGAAATAAAAATAATCATAAGAACCTATTATGAACAATTATAGGTATGGACAAGTTGGATGACCTTATTAAAAAATTCCTAGAAATATATAAACTACTAAAACTAAATCAAGAAGAAATGGAAAGTCAGAACAGATCAGTAAGGAAATTGAACCAGTAATACAAAATCTCCCAAAAACGGAAAAGTAGGATCATATGGCTTCACTGGGGAATTCTACCAAATGCTTAAAGAATTACTATCAATCCTTCTGAAATTCTGCCAATAATTAAAGAGGAGAAAATACTTCCAAACTAATTTTCGAGGCCAGATTTGCTCTAATACCAAAGCCAGACAAGTACACTATAGAAAAGAAAATTTTAGGCTGGTATTCCTGATAAACATAGATATAAAATACTAAAATGATATATATATATATAGAACCCTAATATGCAAATAGACCAAACGGTGGAACAACCAAACAACCAGTTGCTATGATGTGTGCTAACCACCAGGGAGCATGCGCAGAACATGGCTGTCATCGACAGCAGGTGGCAGAGCACAGACCATGGTGGCCATCGGCTACAGTGGGATGGTGGAGCAGGTGAGCAGGGGCACTAGATCAAGGCGGGGTGCCGGTCGTTGTCATCAGGGTAAGCCTCTGGTGGTGACTGAAAATTCTTTGCTCCCACTCACCACGGTCCTATCCAGCTCACACCTGCTGCTACCACAGTCCCTGCTTGTACCCACTGCTGGCGCCAGAGCCACCTCCTACACCTGCTGCTGGTGCCTGGTGCTGGTCCGATCACTCGGTGCCATCAGCGGGTATGAATGGTGGCTACTGGCCCTGATTGCCCCTCAGGGCTTCTCCACCTCCCCCTGCTCCTGAGGGGCGATCAGGGAAGCAGCCCTAACTTGCTCGCACCCACTGACAGTGCAGGCCCCGCTCACACCCGCTGCTGGCACCAGCCCCAATTGCTCCACGCTGTCAGCAGGTGCAAGTGGGGCCAGCACTGTCAGTGCATGGGAGCAGTGGCAGCAGGAGCAGGGCTGCTAGCAGACAGGGGACCAGGTGCTTTGGTGGGAGGGGCAGGGTGGGGGCTCAGAGGATGGGCCAAGACCCACCCCTGTGCTCACTGCAGCCCCGCATCCCACAGTTCCTTTCAAGGTGTACAAATTTGTGCATTGGGCCCCTAGTGATTATATATATATTATATATATATATATATATATATAAAGAGGTAATATGTAAATTAGGCCGGGGCTCTGTAACGGGTCACGACCAGATAGGAGGAGGTTGCGTGTGCCGGCTCAGGCAGCCCTGGAACAGACACAGGCAAGGGGGTGGAGAGATACTGCAAGTCATGTGTGGGTCCCCGTCCCCCATGGCGCAGGTCTGGCCTCCTGCAGTGCCCATCCGGCCTGACTCCCGTGGCAGCCAGCACTGTGTGAGTCAGGCTTGGGACCCGGCCCCCCACAGTGCCAGTCTGGCCTGACTCCTGTGGTGGCTGGTGCTGCGCGAGTCAGGCTTGGATCCCGGCCCCCCCCCCGCCCACAGCAGGGTGCCTCCTCGCATGATTTCAATCACGCGCTGGGCCTCTACTACTAATAATAAACAAAATAAAAGAACTAGCAAACCAATTCAACAGTGTCAGAGGAACATACACTATGATCAAGTGGGATTTATCTCTGGCATTCATGGATGTCTCAACATATATGCACATCAATTAATGTGATACACCAAATTAACAGAATAAACAATAACAATCTTATAATTATCTCAGTAGATGCAGAAAAAAAACATTTGACAGAATTCTACATCCTTTCATGATAAGAAACTTTCAACAAATTAGGTATATAAAAATGTAGCTTAATATAATAAAAGCTCTATATAACAAGCCCACAGCTAGCATCATACTCAGTGGTGAAAGGCTGAAAATGTTTCTCATAAGATCAGAACCAAAACAAAGATGTCCACTCTCAACACTTGTATTCAATAAAGTACTGGAAGTCATAGCCATAGTAATTAGACAAGAAAAAAAATAGCTATCCAATTTAAAAAGAAAAAAGTAAAATTGTCTCTGTTCGTACACAACATAATCATATATATAGAAAACCCTAAAGATTCCACCACAAAAATGTTAGAACAAATAAATCAACATAGAAAATCAGTTGTGTCCTGGTTGGGTAAGTCATTTGGTTGGAGCGTTATCCTGTACTCCAAATAGTGGTGGGTTTTATTCCTGGTAAGGGCACATACCCAGGCTGCAGTTTCAATTTCCAGTTGGGGCATATGCGGAAGGTAACCCATTGATGTTTCTTTCTCATATCAACACATGTCTCTCTGTCTTCTGTCTCTCTCTCTCTCTTTCTCTTCCCCTCTGTCTAATATCAATAAGCATGTTCTCAGGTGAGGATAAAAAAAGAAAGAGAGAGAGAACAAAAACGTAAGACAGACATGGAGAAAAGATTTGCAAGTCACACATCTGTTAAAGAATGTATATCCTGAAAATATAAAGAATACTTAAAACTTAACAATAGAATACAACCCAATAATAATTGTAAATCTCAATTGGCTCACCACAAAAACAATATATATATACAGATATTTTAAAATAAACATAAGATGCATGATCACTAGTTATGGCAGAATTGCAAATTAAAAACAAAATTATATACCACTATACACTAGTAGAATTGCTGAAATAAATAAACTGACAATTTTAAATGGTAGTCAGGAATAAGAATTGCCTTCACTGATATTTGGAACACTAAAATGCACAACTTTAGAAAATAGCTTGACAGTTTCTTCTCAATTTAAACGTATACCGACCATATGATTGAGTATTTCTACTCTTAGAAAATTACTCACATGAATTAAAAATTTATGTTCACAAAAACCTGAATACCAATGCTTTCTAACACCTTTATTTATAATTGCCAAAAACTAAAAAAAAAAAACAACTCAAATGTTCTTGAACAGGTAAATTGATAAGCAAACATAGGTACCTCCATCTAATATACTACTAGTTAAAATTAAAAAAGGGGCACCAAAATGGGTGAATCTTAAGTGCTTTTTTTTTTAGTAAAAGAAAAACCACATATAGACACCTAAATTCTGTATGAATATATTGGTATGAAATTCTGAAAAAGGAGAAACTATAGGGATGACAAACAGATCAAATGTTGTGAACTTTAGGATGATGGAACAGTTCCATATGGTACTGCAGTGGTGGGTACATGCAGGACTCTGTAATGATCAAAATCCATAGAATTGCACATCAGTAGAAGTGTGTTTTACTATATGCACATTTTTTAAAAATCCTCTAAGTTGTTCGGAGAAGCCAGGATAGGATGTAGATTGTTTAAATGGGTCTGTGCCATAAATGTAGGACATAAACTCACTGAAGAAAGTGAGAACAAAGAAGGTGTCCCCCAAAATTTTCAAAAACTTTTGTTTTGCCTAGATATTATAAGGAAAAAGAGGGGAGATGTCTGTAAAATATCTTTCTAGTATATTCTTCAAAAGTGCCAAGACCATGAAAGACAAGGAAAGACCACAAAAAGGTCCGAATGGAGGATACTAAAGAGACAGGATGACTAAACACAATAAGCAGTCTCCTGGTTTGGATTCTGGAACACAAAAGGAAATTGGGGGGCGGGGGTGACAAATCCAAATAAAGTTTCTAGCTTAGTTAATAATATTGTACAAATGTCAGTTTTTAATTGTGGTAGATGTATTGTGCCTATGCAAGATGTTAACATTAGGGAAAGCTTGATGAAGGGAGTCTAGGAATCTGGAGAGGCAGCTTGGGGTCAGTTTATAAAGGTTTTATTTGTTTATTATTTTTAATGAGAAGCTAAACAAGGTTATTTTCTATTCTGCAACCAAATAGGCAAAGTGGGTTTCAATAGAAAAGCAGTATGATGATTTCTTAGCATTTAATTAAAAATAAAGATCATTCTAACTACAATAGGGAAAAACAAAGTTGGAAAGACAAGCAATAGTGAAATAAATTATAAAATAAAGCTATATTGAGAATTTTACTATATTGAGCACTCCCCAATCTTTTAAACTAGTATTGATGGACATTATCCCATTGTAATAAAAATGACAACACAAGATTTCACTTTTCTTGTCTTCACTCGATTAATTTTTATTCTGGTACACAGGCATTATAAAGTTCCCATGAATTATAACAAATGAAGGCTGGGATTTCAGAGATCCAGTTAAAACTTCTTTACAAACAGGAAGCTGAGGCCTAACGAGGTATAGTCATGTGTTTGAGATGAGCAGGAAGTAATCAGTTTTAGTGACTCCTGGCCCAGTGCTTTTTCACCAGCAGCACCTGCCAATTAGGCAGAAAGGCAGGCTGACCACCTGGCTGCATTTCATGCAGATGCTCTGGGTTTGGGGCGCATTTAGCAAAGGACACAGTGGGACTGGGCAAACTGTCTGACTGTTGTTCCTCCTGGTCTCTGGAGGAGTGACAAGATGTCATTACTGCTGATTTGTATTTTGTGAGTGAGGCTTCTTTAATATATATCTACTAGAGGCCCAGTGCACAAAATTCGTACATGGGGTCCCTCAGCCTGGCCTGCACCCTCCCCAATCCGGGACCCCTCAGGGGATGTCTGACTGCCTCTCGCAATCCAGGACTGCTGGCTCCTAACCGCTTGCCTGCCTGCCTGCCTGATCATCCCTAAACCCTCTGCCTGCCTGATTTCCCCTAACCACCTCTGCCTGCCTGCCTGATTGCCCCTAACTGCTCCCCTGCTAGCCTGATCGCCCCTAACCACCTCTGCCTTGTCCCATACCCAGGACCCAGGATTCCTTCCTCTGGCCAGTCACAGGGACTTGGGACCCAGGCTTCCCTCCCTCTGGCCGGCTGAGGCATGCAGGACCTGGGCCACCTTAGCCTGGGCCAACCACAGCCGCTGGGGACCATGGGCAGGCAGCTTTGCCTGGGCTGCAGTCCCTGGGACTGAAGGTGTGCGGCTTGTCCCTCTCCCAGGCCGCAGGTGCAGGCGCTGGCACCCGGGACCATGGGGCAGGTGGCTTATCCCTCTCCTGGGCCGCAGCCCCAGCCACTGGCGCCCAGGACCGCTGGGTGGGCAGCTTGTTCCTCTTCTGGGCCGCAGCCTGGCTGGTCCCCATTCCTCTCTCCTCAGTTTTGAGGATCTGAGCCATTACATGAAGCCATGAGGGCATGAAGGCATGAGGGCTTGATGACCATTTTCATATTAGCTCTTTATTATATAGGATACTGGACAGCGATTGTTTTTGCCTGCTTAGCACACTTGATCTTTTCTCTAAGTAACAGTGATTCTCTTTTTCTTCCTTTTAGGGATTGATTCTCATTGACTGAGTTTCTGACAGGACTGCTGGTCACAGTAGCCTGTCCCTCAAGCCTGGATTGTCACTCAGGAGGGGAAAAGCAAAGCACTACACCTCCCTTGATACCTGCTTTATGACAGGTCTTTCCAAGACTTTGCAAAATTAGAAGTGAATGCATCGCCCTTCTTCCTGTGCATCAGGACCTATATGTACACAAGTCCCACTGGTGGTTACACCTCCCACCATGCAGAGCAATCTAAGAGGTAGAGGCCAAGATGACAGGCAGAGAGACAGAAAAAAAAATGGTAATCGTCATAGCTACAGTACCCCCAGGGACAGACCCAGAGACAAGGAGGCCAGGGAGACTAGTTTATTTGGAAAGTAAAAGGAATACTAATAGGGGAATGTGATAGTGATCCAGGGAAGAAAAGGAAGGCAATGAAGAGAAAGCTGCACTGCTGTGGATAACACACAACCCAGCAGTGAAATCAATGCCTTCTAGACAGAGACACTGGCCTTTGGAGAACACTGTCTCTCTGGCTCTGAGGGAAAACAAAGCATAAGCAGAAGACTACTTAGCAAGGATGGATCAGAACAAGAGGGCTGGCCCATTGGATTCCCATATATAAATCTTCAGGGTGGGCAAGCAGGAGCAACCATCGCCAAGGCAGAGAATATGTTCCCTGGCCCATGACTCACTGAGCTGTCTCCTTTCAAACCCCTTACATTCCTCTGTCTCTGTCTCTCTCTCTCTCTCTCTCTCTCTCTCTCTCTCTCTCTCTCTCTCTCTCTCTCCCTCCCCTCCCCTGTTTCTAATAACTCCCAATCATAGGTGGTTACTATGTATCTGGCACTGTCCAAAGAGCTTAACATACATTATCTTATTACTCCATCTTCCAATCAGCCTATGACTTACATACCACCACTAGCATTGTCCTCTTACAGAGGGGAAACTGCTGTGTAAGAGAGTATCACAGCATGTGTTTAGTATCAGTAAGTGTTTTGGAGTATTTTTTGTTAGGTATCAATGGCATGCCCTATCATTTTCCTTCAACACTAACTCTAACTTTTAATTTTTATTTCACCTCTTTGTTTCTCTCCCAAATGTATTCTGCTCTGCCCCATTTTACACAAAGTAGGCTGTAAAGATCACTTGATATAGTCTTAAAATACTCAGTTTTGAGACAGGTCTGTTTTACCAACAGCTTTTTAAATTAAGGCATTTAGACTAAAGCAAGTGATGTAAGCCACTGGAGCTTTATTCCATATCTAAGTTGGAGATATTGCTCTGCAGAACCTAACTCACACATCAGATACATCCGATATGGTCACAAATGTGAACTGGCTATTGCTGTAAGGTTATGGTGTTGTGGGAGTGGGAAAGACATGTGTGGAAATGCAGATGGGTGGGGTAGAGGAGGTACTAGGCAGAGCTTGGGTCTCCCCACTCCAGGCTTGGGAGGGCATGCAAAACCACTTGTGGAATAAGGTGCTAAGTCTGCCAGCTGGAACATGGTTTACAATTGCTGAAGTTTGATGAGGATCTGCTAAAGTATTTTCAGAGAATTGTTGACTAAGTACTTTTTCAATCCTCATGTGATCAACCTGCGCACATGTGTGGTGCTGTGTAGCATCCTGGCAAAAGCTTTAGTTAATTATCCACTAATTATAATATCATTGAATGGCTACAATAAGGCAACCATATAATTATGGAGTAAAAAGATCCAAGCAATTACAAGGCTGAGCATATTGTTTGATTGCAATAAATGCCAGCTCATTATTGATATCTGTCATCTGCTAGTGTTCCTAATCTCTTGATGTATATGCTAAACTATGTGCAACATAGGAAAAATAATCTTTGAAGGAATGCCCAATTTAAGAGATATATAAGAACATATATGCAATGAACTAAAGCATTGGACGATGTGTTCATTTCCATTGGTTTATCATCATGTAATCTTACGTAACTGCTCTAGTGGTTTTGTCCTATATGACCACCTACTCCATGAGGGAAGATAGTCTTGTATGTAGAACAGTGAGTTAGCTTTGGTAGAGATGGATGCAGAATGTTATGGGAGCTTAGTGGGACAGTGATTTGATGGAACATTGGGGGAAATTCCAGAAGATCTTCATAAAAGTGGTATCTGAGGTCTTCTTGTGAATGATGAAAATATTGCCAATTGTATAGGGGAGAAAGGAAGTCTTTGAGAACATGTAGTTTTCATTAAGGCTGTTAGTAAATCAGCAAACACACACACAAGAAGAAAATGATATTGTAGTTGTATTCCCCTGGAAATAACAGCCTAGCTTCATGTAAACAGAAGCAGTGATCTCAATAGTTACAAATGAAAGAGGTATCTACTAGGAGAAAACCACCGTGAAAGCCAATTTTTAAATGTTTTGATTCTTTCCACTACCCCCAGGTTCTTCAAGTAACCCCTCTGTGTTTCTGGAACAATCTTTTGTAAGAGCTTTCTTTGGCAAATCCTATTATTGACCTTCATGCTTGGAACGACAAAGGAGCCTTGAATCAACGTGGAAAAAAAAGTTGTGAATGTAATTAGGTAATTGCAGAAAACTTAATTTACGTTCTCACATTGCCTTCAAGACAGCATTGCTTTTAGTTCAATATCATTGCCTTCAATTCTAAGGCTTTTTAAAGTGCCTCAGGTATTCCCACTCTAATCATTTTCTTAGAGAAAGATTGTAAATATTTCAAAACATTGGAATGACATTTTCAGTATATGGTCTATGGATTTCTTTGCATTTTTTTCAGCTCCTGTAGGCCAAAATCAAAAATAAAGCTACTATGTAATTAATATTTACCTTTAATATCTAAGATTGGCTCATGATCACTTCACTGAGGAAACTAAAAATTAGTAATTGATTTTATTACATAGCTTAGAGCTATGTATGTACATTTTTCACATAGAGCTATGTTTCTCTTCCTGGAAAATAAACTTTGAGTACATGGCAAAGAAAAGTGATAGTTGATTTTCTTTGAAACACCATGACAACAGTTACATACTATGTTCCACACATGGTGACATTCAATAAGTAACTGTTGACTGACTTAGGAATTTGGGACATTACTTTGACAGAAATGTGTCTGTGCTTAAAAGAAATTAGATTGGGGACAATGAAGGCAAAACATTATATAAGAACTCTGCACATAGCCAAGGACATTTTGCTTTGAAGATGATTCATTTTATCAAGCTGTTCTCTCCTTCTCTGTTAAACTCCTGCCCAACCCCACTGCCCTGCATAAAAAGCCAATGCTAGCCTTGGGAAGAGGGCATTTTGGGTTGAACCTTCCAAACCATTTATTATTTAAATGCTTTCAAGAAGTCAATAATTTCCTTAAGGGTTATTTTATAATTTTAGGAAAATCTCTTATTGGCATTTGTAGAGAAATGTCAATTTCATTAAATTACAAAAGTGAAGAGTTTATCATTTTTTTTATCACATCTTAGAGCTCTTTAGAACCCTCTATGTCAAAACTGTATCTAGCACAGTGTCCAGAGAACTGTAGGTACTCAATACATTTTTTAAATTTTTGTCCATTTTGCAATGAGGTTTAATTTATGATTATTATACTTTTCTTATATATGTTAATATATTTGGATAATTAGTAAGCAATACTTGGCCTATTATATAATTAAACAGGATGAGGTTTACCAACAAGGTTTCAGTTAAGATCATTACACTTTTCTGAGATGTGCTAATATATTTTGACAACTGTTAAGCAATGCTTGGCCTATTATGTAATTACTAAACAGAACATAATATAACATATTCCATACTCATGGTAATTAATTGAATATTTACTCTATTTATTCAACATAACCACTCAAGTATAATAATCATGTATGAGAAGAGGTTCTTTAAAAAAAACAAATTCCCTTCCATACATGTGTTTATTAATCCAACAAATATGTGAGAAGGACCCACTACATGGAAAAAACTGTTCTAAGAGAGTGTTTGGGTTAAGATGATGAGCAAAGCACACAAAGTTCCTATCCTCCTATAGCATACTTCTAGTTGGGCAGCGGCAGGCAATATACAAGTACATATTGAGTGCAATGTCAGGTAGTAATATGCTAGTAGGCTTTCAAAGAAAACAAAGGTGAAAAGGCAGCTATGATTTTAGCTAGTGTGGTCAGAGATTACTTTTCTGAGTGACACCTGAACATGAAGCATGGTCTTGGTAATAATTGGGGAAAAGCATGTTCTAAGAAGAGAGAATAACAAATACAAAATTCCTAAACTGGGAGAGTGTTTGATGCCCTCAAGAGAGAATAGGAATCCCAGGTGTGGCTGGAAAGGAACATGGGAAGACTGACAGAAGGCAAGAGCAGAGGGCAAGTCAGGCACAAGAGCACATAAGAGCTTTGCAGGCTATTTTAAGGGCTTTTGATTTCTTTCCAATGAAATGGTCGGCCACATAGAGTGTTGAGCAAAGTTGTGATGTACTTTGCATTTTAAAAAGGTCTCCCAGGCAGCTGTTGTGTGAAAAGACTACTAGAATGAATTGGAGGGACCATGTCAGAGGCTATTGTAGCCAAGGAAATGATACTGGTTTGAAATATGGTGGAGTCAGTAGTGTCAAGAATTGGCAAAGCCCAATCCTCATTCAACACGTAACCTCCAGCAGTCATGCCTCCCTACTTGCCTGCTATGCTTGCACGTCTGTGTGACGCTGCTAGTAATTTATTTCTTCTCTCCACATGCCCTGCCCTGAATACCTCTCCTGTTTAAAGAGCAAAGTAAAAGAATCATCCTGTTGGGAAATTATCCTTAGGCCTAGGTTTGTCTGTGCTTCACTGCACCTGTACTTAATTTACAAAAGAGTTGTGATTAACTGTTTGTTTACCTGTCTGTTTACACCCTACTCAATGCTCAGGCTTATGTTCAATCTCTCTCTCTCTCTCTCTCTCTCTCTCTCTCTCTCTCTCTCTCTCTCTCTTTCTCACCACAGATGCATTTTGATATTTTTGAGGAGAGTTACTGGCATATGATAAATACAAAATACATTTTTTTTGTTAATCCTTACCTGAGGATATTTTTCCCATTAATTTTTAGAGAGAGTGGGAGGAAGGGAGGGGGGAGAGAGAGAGAAACATTGATGTGAAAGAGACACATCCATTGGTTACCTCTCTTATGCGCCCCAAACAGGGAGGGGATCAAACCTTCAGCCCAAGTGTGTGCTCTTGACAGAGAATCAAACCCAAGACCCTTCTTTGCATGGGGCCCACATTCTACCACTGACCCACACTGGCCAGGGCACAAAATGCATTTTTTTACTAAATGAAGGGAGGAGCTTGCATGGCAAAATGAGAAAGCCCACTTAGAAAGGCATTATGTAAACTGGGACATTTGCTTAATTAATTATTAATTCAGTGTACATTGTTTAGGACCTACTATATGCAAATATGCAGCTATATGCTACGTGTTGGATATATAATGACAATATGCACAATCAACACTGGTTACTAGTCCACTCATCAGCACTAGTCAATTGTGACTGAAGTGTTCCTTATCAAACATACCTAAAACTAACAGGTGAACAGCATGCATGGGGGCTCACACATTGTGAAATAATTCTAGATGACACTTTACAGAAAGGTCTCACTCATATAGCTATGCTTCAATGATTAAGCAGAATAAAAATTTAAAAATGTGTAACAAGTGTTCTCTATCCGAAAGGGTACAGATAGAAATGATTTTGACAGAAACCATGGAAACATAGTTATTTATGAGTGACATGAAACCAACCACTGTCCATGTCAGGAACAAGCTATAAAATTTCAGGCCTATAATAGAATCAGCAATGTGCTCAGTATAATTCTGTGCCATAGAGTACTGATGGCAGAGACAGAAAACAGTTGCTCTTTGTGTATAGACACTATAAAAACCTAAAAGCAAATTACAGGTCAGGTGTCTTGTGGCAAATAGCACCTTGTTATAAAAAATGTTGCAAGACTGATGTGAAAATCATGGGTGAAACCAGAATAAGCTGAACTTCCCAGTGCATGGCTAACCAACCAGGGGGCTTTGACCTTTCTATTCTCACGTAGCTCAAGCTTTGCAGCAGAACTGTGCCCTTCTGCTACCCACATTGTCCAACAGCTTGCAGCTGGAGTAGATAGCTTAATTACTGACATCACAAACTCTATGGCCAACAGTTCTCATGGGGATTTCTAAAACCACTCAGCTACAGATGGAAGTTCTGCTGCAGAATGAAGAACTGCTTTGGTTAGAAAGCATCGAGGCAATCATGCACACTGTGAAAACCATAAGGGCATACTGCTCCTGTCTGTGGCTGCTAAAATGATAATTAATAGGGAGCCAGAAGGTGATTGCAGTCTCTGAGAATTGACTGAAATTCAGGGCAGTGTACTGATCCAGAGCCATCTTCAGAGTCAAACAAAGCTGAACTCGTATCATAGAGCTCTGTGCTTTTTATTAACTGATTGTATAATCTGAAAACTATCATCTTTGTATCCTTTTTCTTTTTTCAGTAATGGCCTTTCATAGCATTATATATCCTGCCAGAATTGACCACAGTTTTTTTCTCCATGTAACAGTAAATACATCTTTAAAATCCTAGAGTCTCTTTCTAGTCTATGTTTATTCATTTATAACGCACAACAGTATAACATATTTTAACAATTTTTCCTTTCTTTTACCTCTTTATTTATTATGTTCTCATTTTTTCCCATCAAGTGCAAACAAAATACCTAGAAGGAATCTTGTGGACAAAGCAATTGATTTCAGACTCCTCGCATTTAGAAAAGAATTATGCGAGAAATTCCGAGTCCATGTCTTCCTCAGTATTTTCTTAAATACCTTATCACAAACTCATCACCATCCATCAGCCAAAGATGAGAAGTGATCAATTTCATATTAAACCTACTACTGGTAACGAACCTCTAACTCAGTTTTAGTACTGGTAGGAAAGGCATCAATCATTAGGTCCCAATTCCATTTTTTTATCCTATCCCAGCCATGCTTTTTGATGCTCAACTGTGTTAATTTCAGATTATTAGCTAACAACATTTATTAGATATTGATATCATGTAAGTGATTCTTCAGTATCTTTTTGTATTATTGTGTGAGAACAGGATAAAACTGTGTCATAATAAAAGAACACTGGATATGAACTACAAAAACTATTAGAAATGGTATTAGTAATAAATAATGATCTCCAAAGCTTGGTATGTGCCAGACACTATGCTAACATTATATTTAGTGAATTTTAATTCTTGTTCTGATATTTATTAATTTTGTAAATTTGGAACATATTTTTAATGCCTCTGAGACTCATTCCACCTTCTATAAAGAAGGTATAATAATACCTCTCATATGGGGTTATTGTGAGATTAAATGAGATAAAAATGCAAAAGCAGAGTGTCCAATGTGAAACAGATGATGTTCACTGATCATTTTACACTTGGAATCAATAATTTACCCCTTATAAAATTGGAAAAAGAAAAAATAATAATGGTCTGTCTGTGATTGTTTGCTTTAAAACTGTGTTTCTTCAGATGAAGAAAAATATTTCCCTTTCAAATACTATTTCAGATTTTTAAAAAAGCAAATATGTGTGACCAGACACAAAAGGCACTTATTGTAAGATTCCATTTATAGGAAACATCAAGAATAGGTAAAGGAGCAGAACAGAGGTTGTCAAGGGTGGAAGAATGGGGAGTGAGTACTTTTGGTGCAAGGTTTCCTTTTGGGGCGATGAAAAATTCTATAACTGGACCTCCTGCTCCCAGATCAGGTTCAGCCCTGCATCTGGACAGACCTTTTGCACTGGGCAGTCCCTCACCAAAGGTGAGAGACTTTCCATACACACACACATTGGCAGGACATAGGGATGCCCAGGTGGCATCAGTGTAGTGGCCTGGCCTGCACTGGACCACCCTAGGCCTCCCTGAGTTACCTGTGGGTCCCTCTGGGAAAAGGGCCAGAGGGACCCACAGCATCTGCATCACCTACAGAGGCAGGCTGTTGCTGAGGTCTTTCCTGAGGCCACACTGTGGGACAAAGGGATGCAACAAGAAAACATGTTGCTCTCGCCATTGTGTCTAGCCAAGTGGCTGCCTGGCTGCGAGGGTTGAAAGTTCTGTTGGGCTCTATTGTCAGGAAGTAAGGTCACTGCCTGGGTCCTCTGCCACTAGCTTCTCCTGAGACAAGAGCAGTGACTTCACTTACTGACAATACAGCCAACACTGCTTAGAATCCTGGTAGTCAGGCAGCCACATTCTAGAAAGGACCCTACCCAGCTCACTCAATGAAGGAAAATACCAAAACCGGGACCAGGGGTTAGAAAGGGTTTGAGTGGGGGAGGCGTGCAACCACAGTCCTGGACTTGGATGGGTAAGTACAGAACCTGCAGGAGCTGTGAACAGTGAGAAGCCTGGTTTCACTTTAATTCTTACCATTTGCAACAGCATGGATGGAAATGGAGAGCATTATGCTAAGTGAAATAAGCCAGTCAGTGAAAGATAAATACCACATGATCTCACTCAGTTGTGGAATACAAAGAACATTATTAACTGTTGAACAAAAATAGATACAGAGGCAAAGAAGCATCGAACAGACTGTCAAACTACAATGGGAAGCCAGAGAAGGGGTGGGGGGGTTAAGAGATCAACCAAAAGAACTTGTATGCACACATATAAGCATAACCAATGGATGCAAGACACTGGGGGTAAGGGGGGGACATGTGCTGGAGGGTAGGGGAGGCCAGGGGGAAGTCCATGGGGGGGGGGAGGGGGAGGAGATATATGTACTACTATTTGTAATACCTTAAACAATAAAATTTTATATAAGAGAGGAATATGCTAATTAGCCTGGATATGCTAACTGGTCATGACCAGTCAGGCTTGGCCTGGGAGCGGCCACTGGAGGAAGTGGCCATGGGCAGGGAGGCTGCCCCAGCTGGGGGTCGCAAACAGGTGCACCATGCCACCTGGCCTAGGAGCAGTCCCCGGCAGAATTGCCACCTGCGCAATTGCCACCTACAAGGCCATCATGATCCTGCGCTCCCGGTTCCTGGATGCCCAGAAATGCTGGAACTTCAGCAAACAGGCCACCGAGGTCCTAAATGAGTATTTCTATTCCCACTTTAGTAACCTGTATCTCATTGAGGAGGCTAAGGAGGAGCTCGTCAAGAAGTGTGGCATCACCGTCTCTTAGGTCTCCAACTGGTTTGGCACCAAGCAGATTCACTATAAGAAAAACATCTGAAAGTTTCAAGAGGAAGCAAACATCTTCGTCTTGAAACACGGCTGTCAAGACCACCGTGTCTGTCACCCAGGGGAGCCACTGCCGCACCAGCTCCTGACACCCCCTTTCTCTGCAGGCTCTGGCGGCTCTTTCAATCTTTCAGGATCCGGAGACATGTTTCTGGGGATGCCTGGCTCAATGGAGATTCCTACCCTGCTTCCCAGGTGGAATCACTCTGACACTCGATGGGCCCAGGGGGCTATGGAGATAACCTCGGGAGAGGCCAGATGTACAGCCCTCAAGAAATGAGGGCAAACGGCGGCGGGCAGGAGGCTGTGACCCCGTTCTCAGTGACGTCCCCAACAGAAGGACCAGGGGGCGTTCATTCTGATACATCCAACTGATCTCACCCTCAGGGCCACAAGGTGGGGGCTCATGAGGTGACTCTTCAGGAGAGGACAAAGGCATCCAGAGGACAATCCCCAGACACAGGAGAAGCACAAGATGGAGAAGGGCAAATGGGATCGTCCTACCCTAGCCGACTCAGTGCTGGGATTGCTGACTACATGGCAAGGAGAAGGGGTCCCCTAGGGGAAAGTGGGGTCTGTCTCCCCTTTTTTCCCTTCTTTTCAATCTTTTTCTCTCCCCATTTCTTACACAGAAACACACCCAGAACCCTATCTTTCAGATCCTCTCTCTCTCTCATAGACACATACACAACTATTCTGTTTCTCGCTCATAGATACATACACAACTGTTGTTTCTCCATAGACACATACACAGTCTCTCTCTCTCAGACACATATATGACTATTCTGTTTCTCTCTCTCTCTCTGGTTTCATCAATTCTCTCTCCCCTACCCCTTATCTGCTCTGGGATCTGTGAAGACGCCAGCCTTGCCCTACCTACCAGAGATGCCAAAAATGGGGACACAACTTCTGGACAGATGACCTGGCCACGCACCCGGGCCTCCCACCCCTCCCCCTGCAGATGGCTTTATTACCTCATATGCAGCTCATCTTAAACCAAGAGAATTGCTCAGTGAAAAAAAAAAAGGGGGGGGGGAGGGAAGGAGGGAGGAAAGAACTTTATAAAGGAGTCAGTAACAGCAGAGTTAAAGAAGGAAAGAGGATGTATGAGTGAACTGTAGGAACTATAATGAAAATCAAGTATAGTTGTGTACTGGGGACAGATTTTAAAAGTAGGAGTCAGAAAAGAAAAAAATAAATGATGGTGAATAATTAGGCAGGTAGATAGATAGATATTAAAACAGTGGAAGTAAGTAAAGAAGAATGTATGGGAAAAGATAGGATGAGAGAGAAAGAAGCGGGGAAGAAAAGTTTTAAAGGAGAGCCAGTAGATCTTAAAAGGAGAATGGGAAGAAGGAAGAAATGGGGGAGGGAGCAAAGCAGGTCCGGGGGAGGAAGTGAAGAAAAAAATTAAGGTGGAAAGGAAGGAAAAGGGGAGGGAGTGCAGGGTAAAGATAAAGGAAAGAGGGGGAGAGACAAAATGGCGGCGGAATAGAAGGATGTGTCCTGAGCCTTGTCCCGGAACAAATAGAGGAGGCAGCTGAGACCAGCGGAATCCAGCCCAAATTGGTGAAGGAGGCACAGCTGGTGAGACAGTTTGCAGCTGGGAAGAGCAGGGATCCCCCGGATAAAGGTAAAATCAAAATCTAGGCAGTAGAATCTCCCGGACCTCTGTGCCCAGAAGGTCAGGGAGAAACTACACAGTGCCAAGCCGCGTCCCTGAGGACAGGCAAGGTCTGAAGGATTTTAGACCATAGAGTCTGGATTTGGGATCTGAGCTCAAAGGCAGCCTTTAAGAGCTGCAGGACCGCGGAGTGCTGGCAAGGGAGGAACTGGCAGAGATGTGGTCCTTCCTCACGCTGGGGCCTGCGCCTTTCCCCACTGAACTTAGTTCGTGGGACCTTTTGGAGACAGGCACTTACCTGTGACAGAAGTGCGGGAGAAGGGGTAGAGTTGTGGAATCTGGGCAGAGTGGGCAACGGACGGTCCAGGAGAAGTGGTAGCAAGTCTGGTGCTGAGTCATATCTAAGCCCACAGAATCCATTTTCTCCTGAGAGATAGCCCCTCCCCCCAGTCTCCAGGCAACCAATATAGCCACACCCAGATTCCACCCTGATTAACACCATGAAATCTGAATACTCCCTGAGGCCATAGGATCTACTCTAAAGAGAAATCTTTAGAAGCTAAGCACCTCAATTACAGCTACACTGCCAGGGCCCTCCAGAGTGCTTCAGTGTACCTCGCTGGCAAACTTACCGCCAGTGCTCCTGTGAGCTGCCACCTGGAGAAAGCGCCTACCCACCACAGACACAGCAGCGAAAGTTGAGTCTGCCCACCTCACAACTACAGAACTCTGGGCAACACAGTTACCCCTTTCCAAAGTGTAGCCCCCTGAGCCACATCACCCTGACAGACGGTTCCTTGGTGCCACTGTGAAGCCCCACTGGGCACACGTGATTTAAATTAAGGGTGCAAGTCAGCAAAAATTGGGACACTCCCCTCCATAGCAGCTGACTTCTAGGCACTGCAGTTGTGCCTCTCAAGCTTACAGGCCTACATCAAGAGAACCCAAATACCTCAAGTAGGGAGCTATACTAGATAACCAAGCCCAGGAGAACAGAAAGATTTCACCAGTAGCACCATCACCAAAAGAACCTGGGTAGCAAAGCAATTGGATCTACAATTAAAACATTTCAGGAAAACATGGGGAGACAAAAAAGCAATACCCAAAGGAAAGAAAAAGAGGAATCACCAGAAAGGGAGTTAAATGAAATTGAGGCTAGCAGCTTAACAGAGAGAGAATTCAGAGTAATGGTTCTAAGGATGTTTAAACGGATGGATGACAAATACACACAACTCAATGAGAACTATAAGGAGCTGAATGAAAATGTCACCAACATGAAAAGAAACCAAGAGGAGATGAAGAACGACATAGCTGCAATAAAGAACACATTGGAAGGCTTAAACAGTAGACTAGAAGACGCTGAGGACCGCATCAGCGAATTAGAAGACAAGGTAGGAAAACACACAAAAACACAGCAGTAAATGGAAAGAAGACTTAAAAAGCAAGAGGAGAGCCTAAGGGAGCTTTGGGACAACAAAAAAAGAAACAATATTAGAATAATAGGGATACCAGAAGGAGAGGAAGAGAAGCAAGGAATAGAAAACCTGTTTGAAGAAATAATGACAGAAAACTTCCCTGATATTGGCAAGAAAAAAACTATGCAAGTCCAAGAAGTACATAGAGTCCCAAACAAGATGAACCCCAAAAGACCGACACCAAGACACATCATAATTAAATTGGCAAATACCAATGACAAAGTAAGAATCTTAAAGGCTGCCAGAGAGAGACAGAAAGTTACCTACAAGGGATCTCCTATTAGAATACCAACTGATTTCTCAACAGAAACACACCAGGCCAGAAGGGAATGGAATGAAATATACAAAGTGATGCAAAGCAAGGGACTGAATCCAAGAATACTATACCCAGCAAGGTTATCATTGAAAATTGAAGGTGGAATCAGGAGCTTCACAGACAAAAAAGGGCTAAGAGAGTTTATCACTACCAAGCCAGCAATTCAAGAAATGCTAAAGGGACTGCTGTAAAAAGAAGAAAGAGAAAGGCAAAAAGAAACACAAACACTAAGGGGGAAAATATGACAACAAACATGTACTTGTCAATAATAACATTAAACATAAATGGATTAAATGCACCAATCAAAAGACATAGGGTAGCTGAATGGATAAGAAAACATGACCCATATATTTGCTGTCTACAAGAGACACACCTCAGAGCAAAGGATACACAGACTGAGAGTGAAGGGATGGAAAAATATTTTTCAAGCAAATGGAAATGAGAAAAAAGCTGGGGTAGCAATACTTATATCTGATAAAATAGACCTCAAAATAAAGGGCATAACAAAAGATAAGGAAGGCCACTACATAATACTAAAGGGAGCAATTCAACAAGAAGATATAACTCTGGTAAACATATATGCACCCAACGCAGGAGCACCCAAATACATAAAAAAACTCCTGGAAGAGATCAAGGGAGAGATCAACAACAATACAATCATAGTAGGAGACTTTAATACACCACTGACATCACTGGATAAATCCTCCAGACAAAAAATCAGCAAAGAAATAGCAATTCTAAATGACACACTAGATCAGATGGACCTAATTGACATCTTCAGAGCATTTCACCCCAAAGCCTCGGAATATACGTTCTTCTCAAGTGCCCATGGGACATTTACAAAAATAGACCACATATTGGGTCACAAACAAAGCCTCCCTAAATTCAAAAAGATTGAAATCCTATCAAGCATATTCTCAGACCACAATGGCATAATATTAGAAATAAACTATAATAAAAACATTCCCAAAAATTCAAACACGTGGAAACTGAATAGCATGCTATTAAACAATGATTGGGTGATCAACGAGATCAAAGAAGAAATTAAAAACATCCTGGAGAATAATGACAATAAAAACACAACAATGCAAATGCTATGGGACACAATGAAAGCAGTCTTGAGAGGGAAGTTTATAGCTCTACAGGCCTACCTCACAAAACAAGAAAAAATGGTAATAAATCTTCTAACTCAACAACTCAAAGAATTAGAAAAAGAGCAACAAGAAAAGCCCACAGTGAGCAGAAGGAAGGACATAATAAAGATCAGAGCAGAAATGAATGACATAGAGACCAAAAAAACAATACACAGGATCAACAAAACCAAGAGCTGGTTCTTTGAAAGGATAAACAAGATTGATGAACCTCTAGCCAGGCTCACCAAGAAGCAAAGAGAGAGGACCCAAATAAACAAAATCAGAAATGAAAGAGGTGAAATAACAACAGACCCCACAGAAATACAAAGGATTGTTAAAAAATCCTATGAACAACTCTATTCTAACAAACTACACAATCTGGAGGAAATGGACACATTCCTAGAAAAATACAACCTTCCAAAACTCACTCAGGAAGATTCTAAGAATCTCAACAGGCTGATAACTATGGAAGAAATTGAAGCAGTCATCAAAAAGCTTCCAGCAAACAAAAGCCCAGGGCCTGATGGCTTCACAGGGGAGTTTTACCAAACATTCAAGGAAGAACTAAAACCTATCCTCCTCAGACTATTCCAGAAAATTCAAGAAGAAGGAACACTTCCAAACTCCTTCTATGAGGCCAGCATCACCCTAATACCAAAACCAGACAAAGACAACACAATGAAAGAGAATTACAGGCCAATATCCCTCATGAACATAGATGCCAAAATCCTCAACAAAATTCTAGCAAATCGAATCCAGCAGTACATCAGAAAGATTATACACCATGACCAAGTAGGATTTATCCCAGGGATGCAAGGATGGTACAATATTCGCAAATCAATAAACGTGATACATCACATAAACAAATTGAGAGATAAAAATCACATAGTCATATCAATTGATGCAGAAAAAGCATTTGATAAAATCCAACACCCTTTCTTGATAAAAACTCTCAGCAAGGTGGGAATAGAAGGATCATACCCGAACATAATAAAAGCCATATACGACAAACCCACAGCCAACATCATACTCAATGGGCAAAAACTAAAACCATTTCCCCTAAGAACAGGAACAAGACAGGGATGCCCACTCTCACCACTCCTGTTTAATATAGTGCTGGAAGTACTAGCCATTGCGATCAGACAAGAAGAAGAAATAAAAGGCATTCAAATTGGAAAAGAAGAAGTAAAACTGTTCTTATTCGCAGATGACATGATACTGTACATAGAAAACCCTAAAGACTCCATAAAAAAATTATTTGACTTAATAACTGAATTCGGTAATGTAGCAGGATACAAAATTAATGCCAAGAAATCTATGGCATTTCTATACACCAATAATGAACTTACAGAAAGAGAGACTAAAAAAACAATCCCATTTACCATCGCACCAAAAAAATTAAGATACTTAGGAATAAACTTAACTAAAGAGGTAAAAGACCTATACGTAGAAAACTACACGACACTGAAAAAAGAGATAGAGGAAGACATAAACAGATGGAAGAACATACCATGTTCATGGATTGGTAGAATCAACATCATCAAAATGTCCATACTACCCAAAGCAATCTATAAATTCAATGCACTTCCCATTAAAATACCAACAACATATTTCACAGACCTAGAATGAAATTTCCAAAAATTTATCTGGAATAAAAAAAGAACCCGAATAGCTACAGCAATCCTGAGAAAGAAGAACAAAGTAGGTGGGATCTCAATACCAGATATCAAGTTGTATTACAAAGCTACTGTTCTCAAAACAGCCTGGTACTGGCACAAGAACAGACATAAAGATCAATGGAATAGAATAGAGAACCCAGAAATTGACCCAAACCAATATGCTCAATTAATATTTGACAAAGGAGGCATGAACATTCAATGGAGTCAAGACAGTCTCTTCAACAAATGGTGTTGGGAAAATTGGACAGATACATGCAAAAGAATGAAGCTAGATCACCAACTTACACCATACACAAAAATACATACAGACAACAAGAGGGCGGGGCATAAGTGGGGAGTGGGGGGTTATGGAGAAATAAGGACACATATGTAAAAAATAAAAATTAAAAAAAATTAATTATACAATTAAAATAAAATACTAAATCTAACCAATACTAGTGGTCACCATAGCCTTAAGAGAAATTGTTTGATGTGACAGAAATTTTTAAATGAAACTCTCTGTAGACTGAAAATTATTTTGGAAGGAAACAAAGAGAAGTTTCCTTCAAAAGTCATAAGGATTGTAATTGAAAGTCAAAATATTTGGCCTCTTGAACTAAAGTAAGTAATTTGTGTTTTTGCCTCCCTGACAAAGTTTATATAAAGCTACAAAAAGAAATTGACAGCCAGTTTGAAATGGAATTGCCAGGGCCTAGGGCAAAGAATATCCTTACATGATATTATTCTACAACGTCATTATAATTTTAGATATTTTACAACAGCATATTTTACAATTATCCCAAACAAACTTACAAACTAATTCTTTGAATGGTTGGCAGCAATTAAAAAAAAAAAAAAAAGGACATGAAAGGATTTATTTCCTTGCAGAAGGAATTAAGGCACTGGGAAGGCACTTGAGCATCCTATATTGGCCCCTCTTGCCCTTTGTACCAAGAGGGACCTTCTCTTCACAATCCAATTGCCCTCAGCTGTTACCTGAGCTTTCTGTTCATGCTGAGCTTGAAGCCTCGTGGGGGCTGGTACCATGGTTCTGTCTCACACCCAATTGTGTGAGCTGGGCCCTCACTGGAGAAGAAACCCGAGTTCCCTGAGATATGTGATCAGCACTGGGACCCTGCCAGCAGGCCAGGGGTTCCCAAGGCAGGTGCTGGGTGTGGAGGCCACGGGGGCATAGGCTACCAAGGAGACAGAACTGAACCTCACACCACCCTGCTTGGCCCCGGAGGATGGCTGGTTAGCCAGAGACGGGTAAGATTCCTCAGGGAAGGAACAACCTAAGACAGGCACAGTCGCAGAGGGGCCATTAGGAGAGAAGTTGGGGGGGCAACAGAAGTGGGGCACAGACCCTCACCCCCCCAACATAGTATGGGCTTGAACCATCACCCCTTCTGAAGGAGGTCTCCTGCCCCCATTGCTGCTTGGCGCTTCCCACACCCAGCCCAGATCGGGACCCAGGCAACAGAAAGAGATTTGGCCCAGCTCACATCGAGATACAGGTGACAGACAGAGTCTTGGCCCAGCTCAGATCGGGACCCAGGTAACAGACAAGAGACTTGGCCGACAGCAGTTGCCCTATATCTAAATTAAGCCTAGCATCAGGAATGCTCAGGGCCCACTCAAGAATGCAAATAATCCTTCCCACTAATATTTACAGGGTAAACTAAGATTGTTGGTAGAGTATTAAATTTGACAGTAAAATAGTAATCAAGTTTTCAGATTAATTTAAGTAGGCTAATTGAAATAAGTGAATATTCAAGTAAAGTTAATTGTACTGGACAAAAAGCTGTTCTTAAAGTAATAACTAAAATTTCTATTGGTAGTTCATCTCATGGTAAAATTCCTGAATATGCAATGAACCTAAAGCAGTCATATGTGTGGGGAAAAAAAAATTTTTTAATTTAAAGTTATCAAGACTGCATTATAAAATTTATAAAAACCTCCATTAATAAATAAAAGGGGGGGGGATAGTAGGGCAATATCATGTAAGGAAAAATATCCTATAAGTAAATTACATCTAGAAAATTTTTACTTTACCAAATTAAGGTTCATTTGCAATGCTAACAGCAAGACGGCCATTAAAAACACACATGGTGTCTAAATAAGACAAAGGAAAATGGTTTGAACAAAAATAAAAAGGATCCCAAATCAATTATATAGAAAAGATTCCTTTATTAACTTGTGGTCGAGAATATATTTGTATATTTTCAGAAAACAACCCCAAGACCAGATGGATTCCTGCAACAGAGAGGAATTGACAGGAGTGCTCCAACCACGAAGACAAGAGGAAAAAACAGTCCAGAGATGGAAGACGCTGACAACACCTTGCCACACGAGCAGTCAGCAGCTGTGCACCGCTGCAGGTTACCTAGGACCAAACCAGAGAGGGTCGGACCTGCATTGTCACCATGTGCCCACCATCCAGATATCACTGCTGACATGTACACATAAGGAACTGTTGGACATTGAAATTGGGACTCAAACATTTTTTTGTTTTGTCTTGTTTTGTTATTATATGTTTATTTCCAGTCTGCAAAGGCAAAACTTTTTAAAGGAAAGAAATGGTGGGAAAAAGATACAGAGGCAAAGAAGCATTGAACAGACTGTCAAACTACATTGGGAAGACAGCGGAGGTTGGGCGAGGGGGCTGTAAGAGACCAACCGAAGGACTTGTACGCATGCATATAAGCACAACCAATGGATATAAGACACTGGGGTGGGGGGGAGGGTGGGCAGGTGAAGGCATGTCCTGGGGGGTAGGGGAGGTCGGGGGGAGATCAACCGGGAAAAAAAAAGGAGACATATGTACTACTATTTGTAATACTTAAAACAAGAATAAAAAAAAAGATAAAGGAAAGAAGGAATGTGGGGAGGGAGGGAGGCTAGGAGAAAGATGGGAAGAAGCATGATGGAACAGAAGTAGGAAATAAGGAGGAAAGAAAAGTTTATAAATGATGAGTCAGTAGGAAAAAGTGTTACATAAAGGAGAGAGAAAAATTCTGTGAGAGGGAGAAGCCAATAAGGAAGTCAAATATAATTGTTTGTGCAGGGGATAAGATTAAAAAAGAAAGTTAATAGGGGTGATCAGGCTGACAGGGGAGGGCAGCTAGGGGGATCAGGCAGGCATGCAGAGTGGTTTGGGTAGACAGGCAAGTGAGTGGTTAGGAGCCAGAAGTCCCGGATTGCGAGAGGGATGTCCAACTGAAGACTTCTCTGAAGACTCCTGGATTGGAGAGGGTGCAGGTCAGGCTGAGGGACTATCCCCCCCACTACCCCCCCACCTCCCGTTCACAAATTTCATGCACTGGGCCTCTAGTAAAAATAAATAAATAAATAAATGTATACAGACTTTAACAGCTAAAAAAAAAAATAATAATAAGTGGTACAACTTCAGGGCAAGGCCAATAGGGGCTGCCGTTTTAGAAGTTTGAATATAATACTCTGTAGCTATAAAGAACAGGGTTTTATGCTATTTAAGAAAACAGAACAGATCTTGGAGGAAAGAAATCTGTAGACTGAGGTAATGAGTTAGAAATTCAATGAAAACAATGGATTACTCAGAGATTAAGATGCAATACATTATTCTTGAATTATCTTTCAAGAGAAAATCATGTCCTTGACTGCACATCCCTTTGTATCTCTCATATCTTACTCTCTTCCTTCACAAAGCACTCACTGACTCCATGACCTTTTCTCTCATTCATTCCTTAAGGCAACTCCTACCTCCCTCTTACTCCTCATATGCTACACAATAATTCTATAATTGTTGATCCAAAGGATATTTTATGACCTTGGCATGCTTGACATTTTGTGCTGTTGATGGGACTTTCATTGAAATGTTCCCCTTCTTTATAGCCCATTAATTCTTCTTTCCTCATTCTCCTATGTTTATGGCAACTCAATCTCCTTGCCTTTATGACCACATTAATGTTGCTAATTCTCAGAGTCTATATTTGTGCCTGAGCTCTTCTCAATCTATTCTTCCTGATCTAGAACTGACTTGGTTGTGCGATTATTTAAAACCAGGTTTGTTGTGCGATTATTTAAAACCAGGTTTCTATAGAAGACTACTGTCTTGAGCACATCCTGGCTTGAGTAAGCCAAAAACTTTTCAACAGTCTCAAATTAACATGCCAATTTGCAATACCTTCCCAAGAAATGATACCATGAATTAACCCTCTAACGTGAAATATATATCCCAGATTTCTGCCTTTCCCATACCACTCACACAAAGCAGTGTTTATTTTAAATCCTAAATACCTCTTCCAACACTGTATTGCTGGACCACTTTATTTCTCACAAAATAACTATAGGGACATTAGTAATGCAGACATTGTTAAACTATGTTCTTAGAACTTTGGGTACTTCTTGAATTGATGAAGGAAGAGATAAGGGAGGCAGAACAAGCAGATCCTAAGTTATTCATCCCTATTCCAAGCAAATATATCCCCTTCTATCTGATATTTCAAATAAGATTTCATTTGAAAAGTAAAGATTTTGCTATTTAGAATTTGCTAATTATTTTTCCATACGACAGGAATTGAGCTAATGGACAAATCTTATCATATAACTAGAAGCCCAGTTCACAAATTCATGCACCCATGGGGTCCCTCAGCCTGCAGGATCAGGCTGAAACCAGCTCTCTGACATCCCCTGGGGGTCCTGGATTGTGAGAGGATGCAGTCCAGGCCGAGAGATGCCACTGGTGCATGATTGGAACCGGGGAGGGACACAGGAGGTTGGTCAGCCAGGGAGGACTCCAGAACATGTCTGGCCTGTCTTGCTCAATCCCGACTGCCCAGACCCCAGCAGCAAGCTAACCTACCAGTCAGAGCATCTGCCCCCTGGTGGTCAGTACATGTCATAGCAACTCATTGACCAGTCGAATGTCTGCCCCCTGGTGGTCAGTGCCCATCATAGCAAGTGGTTGAATGACCTTAGCATATCATTAGCATATTACTCTTTGATTGGTTGAATGGATGACCAGATGACCAGACACTTAGCATATTAGGCTTTTATTATATAGGATTCCCTTGATAATCAGGCATGGTATTAGGGTTTGTTCAGGGAATTATTACCATGAGTTATAAGAAATAATAGATTGATTATAGGTATGAGAGCCTATACTATTATTAAACTGGTTAAAAAAACAAACCTGTGGATAGTAGTTGCTTATGCATTGTATGGTGAGCTGAAGTTACTGTGGGTCAGCAGGATTGGCAGTAAGAACGAAAAACTGTAGAGTGAGCAAAACTGAACCCCATGAGGACAACTGAAGACACAAGGCCAAAATGGAACTTACATCTGTTTCACATTGCCTTCAATGTTGACAACACACACAATACACGTGACCTAAAGAAGAAGCAACTGTCCTGCAGTATGAATCTATACATATTCTGGCTCAGGAGTCAGAAAAGCTGAAAGAGGAAAGTTCATGATTAGTAGTTCCTATAGGGAAAATTCTTGCCTAACCCAGCTGTGAGAGTGTTCTATCTGAGGAGTTGTCCATGTAAATTGAAAAGACCAACCCAGCACATTCACATGCAGTTGACAGCACAGTATTAAGTCATCCATTTCAATGGCCCAGCTTGGCCAAGGCAGAATCACTTTCACTGTAGCCAGGGCACTTCCTGCAGTGCAGTAACCTCCCTTAGACAGCAGCGGGAGCAGTGCCGGGCAGAGCATGGTGTTCGGTGGATTGTGTATTTTGACTTCACTAAGGTTGTTGACTCTGTCAAATACATCATTGTGTGAGGAATCCTATGAGAGACTGGCTGTCAGGAAGTTTATTCATCATTCTTTCACTCTATGGGGGAATCATGAAAAGAGATGTAGCTGTAAGAGAAATACCAAATTCATTTACGTGACTAGGAGTACAGGCCAAGGTGACATCTCTCAGCCATTAATAGAATGTGCATTTCAGCAGCACTCCACACTGCCTTCAGGTATAGAATTGCAGCAAGGAGGAATCATTTTATATAATTTTAATTTTAGAAAAAAGGGACAAATGTCCTATATTATGGATTATCCATACAACAATCATGCAGATGTGGTTATGTTTAGGGGAAGGCAATATGGTATTTTTACTTGCAGTGCTATAAAAATATTATCGTTTTTACTTTCTATAAACAGAGATGACAGGTTCTAGTGTATTTTACAATTTCGATATTTTCATTACAACTATGTATTTGTAGTCCAAATCTCTCTCCAAGAATATTCAAAATCAATGTGTACACTGAGTTCCACTTCTCACCCTCCTGTCCCTCGAAATATATACACCCAATTACAAGATGAGTTCCATGGGCTCATTTTTATCCATTATTTTATAATTTCTACTCTAACTTAGGCCCATGTTACCTCTGACCTGTGAATAAACAAGTAAGTAACCAGACTGGAACTTCAATATGTGCACATTCCAGCTAAGCTTAAAAACTGTTCTTCCTCATTCTGAGCTCAAAATCTGCCTCTCTTGCTCACACCTGTATTTGAGTTCTCTCTGTGACTTCTAGGTCCCATCATGCCCTGTAGGATTTTCTACCTATTCTCCAAAGACTGACCATGCTCCTGAGTGTTGGGCAACTTTTTGAGGTTTCCTTGGATGCTTCCCTCTCAGATGGACAATGTTTATTCAGTACTTACCACACATCCTGAAGTCCTCAGCCAGCCCCTCAGGAATGTAGCACTGTCTCCCAGGAAAGCATGGCCTAGCTGACTTCTCTGTTCATCCTAACCTGCTCCTGGTAGGTCCCACAGGTGCCAGATATTTCACAACACATTATGGGGAAATGGCTCTATTATAGATTTTTGAACAAAGTGAAGATCAGAAATCACAGATAAGATGTTAAATGTCTTAGGCAGTGGGATGTAAAGACATTTGTTTTAAATCTTGTTGGAAGGTGGAGGTAGAGCTATTACTCAGATATCCTGTGCTTTCTTCCAATGAAGCACTCCTCTTATATGCCCAGGACAACAATGTGGTCTTGCTGACACTGACTTTGGTTTGAAAGAAAATAAGCTATTTCTCACACATATTATTTAATGCAAACCCATAGATTGTACAAGTTCTTTATGAATCATGCCAAAGTAAAAAATGATTCACACAATAAGAATTCAACTTGTCAGGACTTGCAAGATGCTATATGGTAGAGAAAGTGTCACCCACATGCTGTGTGTCCCCATTAGGTTCTCTGGAGACCAAGAAGTTCCAATGAGATTCGCTGTAACTTTTTTCTATATGTGGCCACCTCACTTCTGATTTGACTTTGTAAATATGGCTGATTAGATCAGGAATTATTCTTACAATGCACAAATGTGTGACTTTCTACTTTAAATCTACAGACCACTTAAGATGTTGCAGACATTCAGAAAGTGCTAAATAACTATCAGTAAGACCTTCAAGACTCTCCACAATACCACTCTAACCTACATCTTCAGCCTCATCATCCACAACTCCCATGGGTGTATTTTATGCTTCAATTGTGCTGAATTATGAGTTGGCATTTATTATTATCCTCATCTGTCTACATCTGTGCCTTTGCTCTGCTGCTCTCCTGGTAGACTCTCCTGATGCCCACCTCTAAATTTCCAAGTCGCATGTCAGAGTTGCCTCATTCACAAATCTTCGTTTATTCTTCCCCAGTGTGTGCTGATATCTCTCTCTCTCTTTGCCAAACCTTTATGGCGCTTTACTAATATTGAGTATTTTACACTTTTTCTACTCTATCTCTTTCTTTTGTATTATCATAATGAGCTTCTTGATGATTTCCATTGGACTGTAAGATTTTTAAATTCACCATTGTATCCTTTGGAAACCAAATCTATTGGCTGATTCAAACTGTGCTTTTTCAAAAGTGTGTGTGTGTCGGGGCGGGGGGGCAGGGGGGGCGCCCTCTTTTTACAAAGTAAAAGCAGAAGCTCAAATTGAAGCCAATAGGAGTGATTCACTAACTTTAGTGGGAAAAACCAAAGGAAACTTGATTTATGAAGTCTGTGATAAGGTCAGGAAGTTGCATTTAACAAGCAACTCAAATAATTCTGATGCAGGTGGTCTAAGTGCCACACTTCAAGAAACTCTGCCATCAAGAGCACACAATTGCTAAGGGGAGCAAAGGAAGGTGGTAGCCAATGTGTATAACACACAATTATCTGTAATTTAAAAGAACTAGTTCTGGCTTCACAGTACATAAATCTGGTCCAAATACAGAAATGTTTAGCTATAGACAAATGAAAATCTCATGGTTAAAAGAGTGGAGGAAGGGAAATTATACTGGACAATTGTTCTACACTACTTGAGAAATGAACATGTACAACTCTTTTATTGAAAAATAAATAAATTGTATTGAAATGATCCATTTGGCTTTATTAATGGGAGGCAGAAATTTCATCATATAGATACCATGTGAGAAATTTACTCAGAAATATCCATACAAATATTAAATCATGAAAAAAATATTTAGAGCTTAAGATAAAATACCATAAGTTAGAAAAGTAGTTAAAAATGTAGGAAACAACCAAAACTTATGAATATTAACTGTCCGCAAAAAGGTACCTAATTACACATAGACATTATCTTTTCATCATGTCCTGATTTTCCAGCTGTCAAAATATATATTTACTTGAAAATAAAATTTATTTGTAGTATAAAATAAGTTATAAGCATATCCCATATTTCTTCAGGCTTAAAGAGTCTGTGAGTAGAAATAAAAGCACATTAATAACGATGGTTCAAATCTTGTTCCTACTTGCCGCTCTTGCAAAGAACTTCCATCCCCATGAAAAAATCCTATCCATGTTTCCGGGAGAATTCCAGAGGTGTCAAATAGTCTCTGAAATAGATGCTATTTTATTATGCATATGCTAAGTTGTTTGGCATCATCTAGTGCCACTATGATTGCCAAGTTCCTATCACCTCTTGTCAGTCATCACTGAGTATCTCCTATTCTATCAGAAGCTGTAATAACCTTCTACAGCCAAGTCATTGGAACCAAAAAGATAATACACTTCCATGATGTTCTTTTGCAAAATTGAGAAGGCTGCTTCTGTCTCCTTTGATTCACATTTTAATGTGTACTATGAGTGCTCTAAATTAACATTGACATTTTACAGAATTTTCTGTCCTTTTTGTTTACAAAAATCTGATTTTCATGGAATTTAGATATAAACTAGATCAAGAAGCTAGTATGAATTATACACATACCCACCACCTTCCCAAATGCTTACATGCCCAGTGTGCATTGCTCCAAGAGCTTCCCATTTGTCATATCAATGAGCTTCTCTTGGCCCTCCATTACCATCTTTGTCCAATTTAATTTATGGTCCAATAAAAACCACTGCTATTTAATAGTAATGCTTTTTTGTTCACATTAAAAACTTTACTTTTATAGTGAAAACAGGCAGTAATAGGGGGAAATGTTATATTATTTAATGTATAAAATATAGGTATCATACCTATGAGAATCTAATTTTTGTGTTTTGTTTTGTTGTTGTTTTTTTCTCATCATAAAAGCTTAACCCAGAAACATCTGCAGGGAATGTTCACCAGAGTGACCTCTGGCACCAAGCCTCCTCATCAGCCCACCAGGACCCAGCATCCCAGGATCCAGCTCTAGGACCCCACAGTAAGTGCAAGGCAGAGGGGATCCTATGCTCCACCCACACCCCAGGCCCTGGAACCATGCTGCTAGCCTGATCGGAAGCCACCCGGCACCCGCTCCATCCCAAGACCGGAGACCTACTGCTAGGACCACCTAGAGCAACCCAGTGCATGTCCCACTCCAGGCCACAGGAGAGCGCAGACTGTACAACTCAGAGCAACTTGCCCCGCTCCAACCTGGGCCAGGAGGGGTGACCCAGAGCAACCCAGTGTGCACCACACTCCGGGCCACAGAAGAATGCAGACTGCAACTCAGAGCAACCCACACCTGCTTCACCACGGCCCCCGCTTCACCACTGCTGCCAGGGAGACCTGGAGCAACCCAGTGAGTGCTTCACTCTGGACCACAAGAAAGCGAGGACAGTGTGACCCAGAACAACACACGCCCGCTCAACCCCAAGACCAGGAGCTAGCTGCCCGAGCAACCTGGAGTAACCCAGCACAGGCCCCATTCCAAGCCATAGGAAACCTCTAACTGCGACCCAGAGCAACCTTCACTCACTTCTCCCCACCCCAAGACAGTCCTGGAGCAACCCAGCATGTGTCCCACTCCGGGCCACAGGAAAGTGCTGCCAGGATGACCAGGAGCAAGCTGTTGTGCCCAGCCAGAGGCCACAGGACCACGCTGTAAATGCACAGCAGAAAAGAACCAGGGTGACACCCTGACACAAGTGCAGTGGCCACACAGTCAACTACAGGCCAGGGAGCTCTGGGTCCTAACAGAGAGTTGCACAACAGTGGAACTGTACACGAGCTCCCACTCCCAAACATTTGAAGCAGACAACTGAGGGTCCAAATCTGTGGGAGAAGGGACTAGAACTCAGAACAGAGACAATAAATGTGTGAGACTCAAGGCAGACTCAGCCTCTGGGCTAATGATTTCTGGATGATTGGCCTGATATGTACTTTGACCTCTCAAACCCCAAGCAGGGTGCTGAGAGGCAGAAAGAGACAGCAAAAATGAGGAGACAAAGAACTGCCACCCCTCCCCCCCAAGGAAAGAAAAGGAGTAATCACCAGAAAAGGAACTAAATGAAATGGCGTCAGAGAAAGAATTCAGAGTAAGGGTCACAAGGTTCCTAACCAGCTGGATGAGAAAATCAACATGTGTAAGAATCAAGAGGAAATTAAAAATGATATAGCAGCACAAAAAACGCAATGGAAGGTTTCAACAGTAGACTAGAAGACATATTCAGTGAGTTAGAAGACAGGGTAGAAAAACAAACCCAATGTGAACAGCAATTGGAAAAAATAATTAATAAGCAGGAGGAGAATTAAAAGGAGCTTTGGGACAACTTGAAAGTAAGCAACATCTGCATAATAGGGGTGCCAGAAGGTCAAGAAAAGGATCAAGGAATAAAAAACCTATTTGAATAAATAATGACAGAAAACTTCCTTGATTTGAAGAAAAGTCACACAAGCGCAGAGAGTACCAAGCAATATGAATCCAAAAAGACCACCTCAAGACAAGTCATAACTACAATGGTAAACATTAATGACAAAGAAAGAATCTTAAGGGCTTCAAGAGAGAGATTGAAAGTTACCTACAAGGGATCTCCCATTAGCTTATCAAATGATTTTTTCAACAGAAACACATCAGGCCAGAAGGGAATGGAATGAAGTATAAAAAGTGATGCAAAACAAAGGACTAAATTAAAGAATACTCCATCGAGCAAGGCTATCAATTAAAATAGAAGGTGAAATCAGGAGCTTCACAGACAAAAAAAAAGGCTAAGGGAGTTTATTACCACCAAGTCAGCAATGCAAGAAATGCTAAAGAGACTGTTGTATAAAGAAGAAATAGGAATGGAAGAAGAAACACAGGCATAAAGAATAAAAATGGCAACAAACAAGCACCAATCAATAATCACCTTAAACATAAATGGATTAAATACTCCACTCAAAAGACATAAGGTGGCTGAATAGATAAGAAAACATAACCCATTTATATGCTGCCAAAAGAGACCAACCTCAGAACAAAGGACCTACACACATTGAAAGTGCAAGGATGGAAAAAAATTTTCAGGCAAATGGAAATGAAAAAAAAAGCTGGTGTAGCAATACTTATATCTAACAAAATAGACATCAAAGTGAAGACCATAACAAGAGATAAGGAAGGCTACAACATAATACTAAAGGGATCAATACAACAAGAGGATATAAATTTGGTAAACATATATGCACCCAATACAGGAGCACCCAATACATAAAAAATCATCTGGAAGATATCAAGGGAGAGACCAACAGCAATATGATCATAGTGGGGGACTTTAATATCCCATTGACATCACTGGATAAATCTTCTAGACCAAAAATCAACAAAGAAACAGCAATCTTAAATGATTCACTAGATCAGATGGAACTAATTGACATCTTCAGAACATTTTACCTGAAAGCAACAAAATATACATTCTTATTAAGTGCACATGGACATTTTCAAAGATAGACAACATATTAGGACACAGGCTAAGTCTCTTCAAATTCAAGAAGATAGAAATCATATCAAGCATCTTCTCAGATCACAATCGCATAAAATTAGAAATCAACTACAATAAAAACAACAAAAAGTCAAACACTTGGAGGCTAAATAGCATGCAATTAAACAATGATTGGGTTATCAAAGAGATCAAGAAGAAATAAAAAATATCCTGGAAACAAATGAAAAAGAAAATACAACAATTCAAAATTTCTGGAATACCATGAAAGCAGTCCCAAGAGGGAAGTTCATAGCTCTAGGCCTACCTCAAAAAAAAAAAAAAAAAAAAAAAAAAAAAACAAGAAAAAAAATGGTAATAAAATATCTAAACCTACAACTTAACAAATTATAAAGAGAGCAATAAGAACGTCCCAGAGTAAGCAGAAGGAAGGAAATAATAAAGATCAGAGAGGAAATAAGCAACATAGAGACCAAAAAAATATTAATAATAAAAATAAAAGAAAGATCAATAAAACCAAGGGGTAGTTCTTTGAAAGAATAAACAAGATAGATGAATGTCTAGTCAGGCTCACCAAGAAACAAAGAGAGAGGACCAAATAAACAAAACCAGAAATGAAAGAGGTTAAGTATCAATCAACCCCACAGATATACATAGGATTATAAAAAAATAATATGAACAACTCTACGCCAACCAACTGGACAACCTAAATGAAATAGACATATTCCTAGAAAAATACAAGCTTCCAAAACTCAATCAGGAAGAATCAAAAACCTGAATAGGCTGATAGCTACCAATTTTAATTATTGAAAATAAAGCAATTAAAAAATAAATAAATAAAAATAAATAAAAAACTTCAAGCAAACAAAAGATCTGATCCAGATCGCTTCACAGGGGAGTTTTACCAAACATTCAAAGAAGAACTAAAACCTATCCTTCTCAAACTATTTCAAAAAATTTAAGAGGAAGGAACCCTTCCAAGCTCTTTCTATGAAGCCAGAAATAAATTAATCCGAAAAACACATAAAGACATTACAAATAAAGAGAGTTAGAGGCCAATATATCTGATGAACATAGATGCTGAAATCCTCAACAAAATTCTAGCAAATATGATCCAACATTACATTAGAAAGCTCATACGCCATGACCAAGTGGGATTTATTCTGAGATGCAAGGATGGTACAATATCCACAAATCAATAAACGTGATATGTCACATAAACAAATTGAGAGATAAAAACCAAATAGTCATATCAATTGATGCAGAAAAAGCATTTGGAAAAATCCAACACCTTTTCTTAATAAAAACCTTCAGCAAAATGGGAATAGAGGGATCATACCTCAACATAATAAAGGGCTTATTTGACAAGCAACATACTCAATGGGCAAAAACTAAGAGGAATGAGACAGGGATGCCCACTTTCACCACTCCTATTCATCATAGTATTGGAAGTGCTAGCCATAGCAATCAGACAAGAAGAGGAAATAAAAGGCATCCAAATTGGAAAAGAAGAAGTAAAACTGTCCTTATTCACAGATGACATGATACTGTACATAGAAAACCCTAAAGACTCCATCAAAAAAATATTAGACTTAATAAATGAATTTGGCAATGTAGCATGACACAAAATTAACGCCAAGAAATCTATGGCATTTCTATACACCATTAGTGAACTTACTGAAAGAGAGACTAAAAAAAAATCCCATTTACCATCGCACCAGAAAAATTAAGATACCTAGGAATAAACTTAACTAAGGCAGTAAAAAAACTGTACTTGGAAAACTACAGGACACTGAAAAAAGAGATAAGAGGAAGACGTAAACAGATGGAAGAACATACCATGTTCATGGATTGGTAGAATCAACATCATTAAAATGTCCATACTACCCAAAGCAATCTATAGATTCACTGCACGCCCCATTAAAATAACAATGGCATATTTCACAGACCTAGAACAAACTCTCCAAAAATTAATCTGGAATAAAAAAAGACCCCGAATAGCTATAGAAATCCTGAGAAAGAAGACCAAAGTAGACGGGATCTCAATACCAGATATCAAGCTATATTACAAAGCCACTGTTCTCAAAACTGCCTGGTACTGGCACAAGAACAGACATATAGATCAATGGAATAGAATAGGGAACCCAGAAATCAACCCAAACCACTATGCTCAATTAATATTTGACAAAGGAGGCAAGAACATACAGTGGAGTCAAAACAGTCTCTTCAATAAATGGTGTTGGGAAAATTGGACAGATACATGCAAAAAAATGAAACTAGACCACCAATTTATACCATACATAAAAATAAACTCAAAATGGATAATAGACTTAAACATAAGAAGAGGAAACATAAAAATATTAGAGGAATCCACAGGCAGCAAAATCTCAGACATATGCCAAAGCAATTTCTCCATCGATACAACCCCTAGGGCAATGGAAACTAAAGAGAAAATAAACAAATGGGACTACATCAAAATAAAAAGCTTCTGAACAGCAAAATAAACCATCGATAATACAACAAGGTAGCTCACTTCATGGGAGATCATATTTGCCCATATTATCTCCGATAAGCAATTAATTTCCAAAATTTACAGGGAACTCATACAAAGGAAGATAAACAATCCAACCAAAAAAAAAAAAAAAAAATGGGCTAAGGACCTAAGTAGATAGTTTTCAAAAGTGGACATACAGAAGGCCAAGAGACATATGAAAACATGCTCAAAGTCACTAATCATTTGAGAGATGCAAATCAAAATGACAATGAGATACCATCTCACACCTGTCAGAATGGCTGTCATCAACAAATCGGCAAAAAACAAGTGCTGGTGAGGATGCGGAGAAAAAGGAACCCTCATGCACTGCTGGTGGGAATGCAGACTGGTGCAGCCACTGTGGAAAACAGTATGGAGTTTCCTCAAAAAATAAAAAGTGGAACTCCCATTTGACCCAGTAATCCCACTTCTAGGAATATATCCCAAGAAATCAGAAACACCAATCAGAAAGGATATATACATCCCTATGTTCTTAGCAGCACAATTTATCATATCTAAGATTTGGAAACAACCTAAGTACCCATTGGCAGATGAGTGGATTAAAAAACTATGGTACATCTACGCAATGGAATACTACACCACTATAAAAAAGGAAGAACTCTTACCATTTGCAACAGCATGGATGAACCTGGAAAGCATTATGCTAAGTGAGATAAGCCAATCAGAAAAAGATAAATATCACATGATCTCATTCATTTGTGCAATATAATGAACAACATAAAGTGATGAACAAAAATAGATACAGAGACACAGAAGCATGGAACTGACTGTCAAACCTCAGAGAGAAGGCACAGGATGGTGGTGGTGGTGAGGGGGGTGTGGGAAAGAGATCAACGAAAGGACTTGTATGCAGGCATATAAGCATAAATGGATACAGACCAATGGACATAGACAATAGGGGGGTGAGGGCCTGTGCTGGGAGGCAGAACTGGGCTGGGAGAGGTCAATGTGGGGAAAATGAGACATATGTAATACTTTCAACAATAAAGAATTTGAAGGAAAAAATAAAAATAAATCAGAAAGTCAGAAAAAAAGACACACTCTAAAAGGACATTATAACTGTATGTCATTAAACTACATAAATAACACATTCAAGGAAATAATAGAAGAAATAAAGTGAAACACAATAGTGTTTAACTCATTTGTTATTTCCTTGAAAAATGAACATAAAATAAAATTAAATAACCTGATAAAATTATTACTAATAATAACTATATGAAAAAATGGAAGATATTCCTACATAAATATTTTGCCCTGATATTAATGAATCATTTTAAGTGGAATATATTTTAAATTATCCTATATTTTAATAGAATCTAAGTGTTGTATATAAATCTTCTACAGTTTATTATCATGCCCTTTCTTGAATTAAATAGAAAATCAAAACCAAATTGTAGAATACCTTGAAAATTGCAATAGTGAAAACAAATCTCTTTTAAACATATAAATCCACTAACAAACAAATGAGAATGAAGAATATATTAAACATTCAACTCAGTTAGAAAAAGAATAGAGAGTAATCATTATTGAGGCATTATACACATGAGTTAGAAAATGGGAAGAAAATAGATATACTAGCTCTAATGTTAGGACCTTTGATAAAAGAAAAATAATTTAATAAAAAGCATCCATGTTAATTAATATAAATAGGTAAGAAAATATAATCTTATAAAGTAGGAAAATTATTTAAAAGATAAAATATATTTTATATATATTTAGGTGTATATATGTATTTTATATATTTATGCATATAAAATTATTTTAAAGAGAAAATATATTATACACACACACATAAATGAAAAGTTTGTACAATTAATTGCAAATAAATCTGAAACTAGGTGGAAATGGGTCATTTTTTAAAGAATATAATTAGCAAAATAGCTCAAGAAAACTTGAATATATACTTGAAAAATAAAAGAAACTTAGAAAGTTTCTAAAGGGTTAAATCCCCAACTTGAGCCAGGTTCTGACTTTATATTTCAAGGGACAGATATTCACAAGACTCTGTAATTCTCAGCCCTCATTTTACTTGATGTATTAGCAAGGTCTGGACATAGTTGGCCCTCTTTGGCTCTTTCATTCTACCCCTAGCCCTAACCTGAGCCTTCTCCATTAGAATTAGTTTCCATTACAACTAATGGAAAAAACACTGAGTGGCCAGATTATTATGACCACCCCATCAGTACTTCGTTGGGCCACCTTTAGCCTTCAATACTGCAGCGATTCTTCTTGGCATTGATGCCACAAGATATTGAAAGATGATGCGAGGAATCTGACACCATGCCTGATGAATAGCACTGTCCAGTTCTGTGAGATGTGATGTTTGTGGAACCAGCTGCCTGATGGCTCTTTTAACTTCGTCCCACAAATGCTCAATTGGATTTATTTATTTATTTATTTATTTATTTTTAATAAATCTTTATTGTTCAGATTATTACAAGTGTTCCTCTTTTTTTTCCGCCATAGCTCCCCTCCACCTGATTCCCCACCCCACCCCATGCCCTTACCCCCCGCCACTGTCTTCATCCATAGGAGTAAGATTTTTGTCCAATCTCTTCCCGCACCCCTCACACTTGCTTCCCCTGAGAATCATCAGTCCACTCCCTTTCTATGTCCCTGATTCTATTATATTCACCAGTCCATTCTGTTCTTCAGATTTATTCACTTGATTTTTAGATTCACTTGTTGGTAGGTATGTATTTGATGTCATTTTGTTGTTCATAATTTTTATCTTTACCTTTTTCTTCTTCTTCTTCTTCTTAAAGAATACCCTTCAGCATTTCATGTAATCCTGGTTTGGTGGCGATGAACTCCTTTAGCTTTTTCTTGTCTGTGAAGCTCTTTATCTGACCTTCAACTCTGAATGATAGCTTTGCTGGGTAGAGTAATCTTGGTTGTAGGTTCTTGCTGTTCATCACTTTGAATATTTCTTGCCACTCCCTTCTGGCCTGCATAGTTTCTGTTGAGAAATCAGCTGACAGTCGTATGGGTACTCCCTTGTAGGTAATTAACTGTTTTTCTCTTGCTGCTTTTAATATTCTCTCTTTGTCTTTTGCCCTTGGCATTTTAATTATGATGTGTCTTGGTGTGGTCCTCTTTGGATTCCTCTTCTATGGAGTTCTGTGCGCTTCCTGAACTTGTAAGTCTATTTCTTTCACCATGTAGGGAAAGTTTTCTGTCATTATTTCTTCTAATAGGTTTTCAATATTTTGCTCTCTCCCTTCTTCTGGCACCCCAAAAATTCGGATGTTGGTTCGCTTAAAGTTGTCCCAGAGGCTCCTTACACTATCTTCATATTTTTGGATTCTTTTTTCTTTTTGTTTTTCTGGTTGGGTGTTTTTTGTTTCACATATTTCAGATCTTTGGTTTGATTCTTGGGGTATGTTGATCTACAGTTGAGTTTCTGTATATTCTTTATTTCAGACAGTGTATGCTTCATTTCTGACTGATCCTTTTCCATTTTTTTGGCATTCTCATTAAGCTCCTTGAAGGTCTCATCAAGTTTCTCAGCGGTTTTAAGAAGATTCTTGAGTAACCTTATACATGTGGTTCTGAACTCTATGTCATCCAGTAGTTTGCTTTCCTCTGTTTTTTTCATTCGTGACATGTTTCTTTGTCTCCACATTTTGGCTGCTTCCCTGTGTTGATGGAGTAGCTTTGTGTGGTAGGTGATCTATAGGGGGCAGTAGCTCAGCCTCCTCAATTACATGAGGTGGACGCTCTTGGTACACCCCTTTGTGGGCTGAGTGCAAAGTCTTGGTGTAGTTAAGCCTTAATTGCCGTTGGTACACTGGGAGGAATTGACCTCCAGGCCAATTAGCTGTGAGCACTCGCTGTGTCTATAATGGAAGAACTGCTGCGCTGAAGACACGCTTATGGGGCAGGACTTGTTTCAGTGGGGCTTTGGTGCTCACTGAGTCTGCCTCTTGAATGTGTCCCTTATGGATGTGGGGAGTTGAAATCTGGTGTCTCACCCTGACCACTAGGCACACTGGCTTCTGGATCTCCAATGGGGTGCAGGTCAGCTACTGTCTGAGGCCACCCAGCAGGAGCTACAGTGAGAGCTAACAGTTTTCTCCTCTTTGCTTGTGGTTTGGAGGTTTTGGAGCTGTCTGACCCAGGCTGCAAGTTTGCTAGGTTAAGCTGCGATAGGGCAGGGCTTTCTTATGCAAAAGCCGCTGCTTAGAGCTTTGGTGGGTTTGTAGGTTGTGCAGGGTGGGGTCTCAGGGAGTCACTAGGCTAGGGCGTGGCAAACAGCAATGGCTGCTAGTTAGCCGGCTCTGAGTCCCTGTCGGCAGTCCTGTGCCCCAGTGCTGTAAACAATTATTCCTGCGCGCAGCTCTGCAAGCAAGCCACCCTCACTGGCAGACAGTCCAGCTTCTCCCCGTAGGAGTTTGGGTCCCCCGCGTCTCCCCAGAAACTGTATTTCAGAGTAATCGGGGGCTTGTCTCTGTTCGGGTTGAAAAAAGCAACGCCCGCCGCCAGCCCGGATCACGCGCCTCCGTACCTCAGCTTTTCAGTGCCCGTGCACGTCTCAATGCTCTTTTCTCTTTCCTTCTAGTTGTAGAACTTCCACTCAGCCAGCTTTCCCGTGGTTCTGGGTGATAGACGTTTTTTCTTTTAGTTGTATTTTTGAAATTGTTGCGGGAGGCAGCAGTTTAGGTGTTTACCTACGCCGCCATCTTGGATTCTCCTCAATTGGATTTAGATTGTGGGGGGCCACTTAAGCAAGGTAAAGTCTCCCTCATGTTCTTGAAACCACTCCTGCACAATACAAGCACCGTGGCATGGCACATTTTCTTGCTGGAAAAAGCCATCTCCTTTGGGATATGCCATCAACATGATAGGATGAACTTGATCAGCAATGATACTTAGGTATGTTGTGCTATTCAGACATTGTTTCACATGAATTAAAGGGCCCACATCATGCCAGGAAAACATGCCCCAAACCATAACTGCCCCACCAGCTTGAAGGGTTGTACTCATGCATGTGGGGTGCATGCTTTCATGCCGTTTCTGCGAAATTTTCACTCTGCCATCTGCATGATGCAACTGGAAACGTGATTCATCAGACCACATGACTTTTTTCCAATGCTCGACTGTCCAACCCTTGTGTTCCTGTGCGAATTGGAGACATTTTATCTTGGTAACTGCAAACAGCAAAGGTGTTCGAACAGGCCTTCAGCTTCCATATCCCATACGATGCAGTGTACTGCTAATTTGCCTACAAAGGTCAGGTGGTCATAAAAACCTGGCCACTCAGTGTATATTTCCCATTTGCTCAAACCAACAAGTTTCATCCCCATCATTTATTCTTTTCTTTTTCCCACATTACACATCCATTCCACCAACAAATCCTATTGACTCTATTTCAAAATATATCCAGTTTCTCTGAAATCTAGTCTTTTCTCATTTCTCCATTCATACTACCTTGGTTCATACCACCACATCTCTCATCCAGACTATCCAGTATCTCCTCACTGATTCTCCAACCTCTGACCCTGCTTCACTTTTTTCAATTTTTCTTATCCACCTTGACTACCAATAGTCTTTTGCAACAAAGTGACCAGAATACTATTCTACAAAATATCAGAACATATTTTTCTGTTCAGACTCCTTCCAAAGGTTTCCTATCTCACTCAGAACAAAAAATTCTCGAAATATCCAGAAGGCCCAAATAATCTGACTTCCTATCATTTCTCTGATTCTGATCTTTCTTTACACTCTCACGTTAGTCTAGAGTGAATTAGATGGCCACAGTGACTCTGTCTTGGCCATTGGGATGCCAGCCTGTTGGACAAAACAAATTTCACTGTCCTGGCTGACTTGTCAAAAATAAGGTATTTGCTGGTAAAGAATTGTTCAAGAGCTATACAAACAGCTGCACATTTCAAGGACTATGCAAAAATATTTCTTTCCTAGTAATGACATGAGATGGTTATGAAAAACCAGTAACTTGTGAAAGATAAATTTCTCTCCAATCATAATTCTTGAAAAACTAATTTAACCTGAATGCTCTTTTTTCTTTTTCCCCCTTAATAGCCCCTGCTCCTAATCCCTGGAAAGGAGTCCTTCTGGTTGCTAACAGAATGAATCTGTCCCTAAATTGCAATTCAGAACCCAAATAAACGCTTTTTTTACCTTGAAACTTTGTATTTTTCTCCAGGTCAATACTAGCTACACCATTCTATTAGTCTTTATTGTGGCACGCAAAGTATGTTCTGGCTTCAGGGTCCTGTCACTTGCTGTCCCCTCTACCTAAAATGTCCTTCTCCCATATAACTGTGGAGCTCACTGCATCATCTGTTTAGTACAAATGTCAGTTTCTCAGTGAACTGTATTTGGTTTTCATTGCTGCCGTAATGAATCATCACAACTTAAGCTGCTTAAAACAGCACACATTTCTTCATGTTTCTATAGGTCAGAAGTCTGGTTAGGCTTGTCTGCTTTCTCTTTTCTAGGTTTCACCAGGTGCAACTTAAGGTATCAGCCAGTATAAGTGCTTACTAGTATCTCCAGTCTTTAGGGAAAAGAAAATGCTTCCAAGGTCAATCAGTTCCTTGCAACTATAGGACATGTCTGCTTTCTTGCTGATTGGCAGCCATTAGGTCCCCTGCATTCCTCATCACTTTAGCTCCTCCATCTTTAAATCAATAAGCATTTTCCTTCTCATACTCTACCAGGGGTCCTCAAACTTTTTAAACAGGGGGTCAGTTCACTGTCCCTCAGACTGTTGGAGGGCCGGACTATAGTTTAAAAAAAAAACTATGAACAAATTCCCATGCGCACTGTGGGCCCAGGACGAGTCGGCTGCTAAGCAGGACAGGCAGCGGCACCCGGCGGGCTGGATAAATGTCCTCGGCGGGCCGCATGTAGCCCGCGGGCCCTAGTTTGAGGACCCCTGCTCTGGCTCCCTTTTGCCAACACTTCTGCTTCCAGCTGGAGAAAGTTCTCTGCTTTAAGAACTCATATAATCAAATTGAGGCTGCCATATAAGCTAGGATAATCTCCTCATCCTAAAATCTGTAAACGTAATTATATCTGCACCATTTATTTGCCATGTAACATAATACATCCATTGTTTCCAGGGATTAGAGTGTGCACATCTTTGGGAGGTCGTTCTGCCTACCAACTGATCTTGTCCACTCTGTCTAAAATAGCATCAGCCTACATTAACACTACCAACCCCTTTGTCACTGAGTTTTCCTTATAAGCACCAACCATAGTTCATTTGTTATACAATTTATTTGCTTGCTTATCATTTATAATCAAATGATACACAAACCCCTAAAATATAATTCCATGCAGGCCAAGATTTTATACTATTTATTTTACTACTGTATTCCTAATACCTAAAAGGGTACCTAGCACATAGTAAATGTTCAAGTATTTACTGGATAAAAAGAGTAAATAATATTCAATTATATGAAAATATGCAGAAAATAGTAAATCTATATTAATCAATTTATTTCAAATGTAGTGTGATACCTTAACAAAATTTGACAATGATAGCTCAATCAGGGAAAATATAAAAGAATGTAAATATGGACATCAGGCTGTTGCCTGTGATTACCCTGAGAAAGAAAAGTGGAACTAGTGGAAGACATTTTATACTTTATTCTACATAATTATTTATTGTTTAAACATTTATAACAAAGATGCTTTTAGTTAATACTCAGGTAATTAAAGTTTATGAAGAGAATTCCCCCCCCCCCAAAAAAAAAACTGAAAAGGAAAAAAGAAAAGCTTCTAATTATAGTCAAATTGATAAAAGAAAAAATTCTCACAGGAATCTTTTGGACATCAACAACATGGTTTAATGTTAAACCCCCAAAATAATGAACAAATGACCAGACAATTTCTTATGAGCATATACACATTTTAGTAAGCATACCTTTTGACCCCTATCCATTCCATTCTTGAATATATATGATAAACTCACACAATTGTGCAAAGATGGAAGTAGAAGAATAATTTCACTCATTTTAATAAAGCATTATTAAATTTATTAATGCACTTCCATATGATGGTATGCTATGTAGATTTTATAAAGAATGAGGTAGTGCCCTAACCAGTTTAGATAGAGTGTCGGCCTGCGAACTCAAGGATCCCAGGTTCGATCCAGTCAAGGGCATGTACCTCGGTTGCGGGCACATACCCAGTGGGGAGTGTGCAGGAGACAGCTGATCTATGTTTCTCTCTCATTGATGTTTCTAACTCTCTATCCCTTTCCCTTCTTCTCTGTAAAAAATCAATAAAATATATTTTTAAAAAAGAAAGAATAAGGTAGCAAGAAATATTTGAATAGTTTGCCATGCATTTTCACAATAAGATTCCATTTATATTTATTAAATGTGTTGGATAAAATACTTGAATATTATGCAACTATCCTTTTTGTCCTCAAAGAGATAAACATATTTGCTCTCCAGCGTACAGTATTTTTATAGTTATTATTCTCTTTAACCTTACAGTGTACAATCAAAATACTGTCTTTTAATATTAAACATATTAATGTTCTTCCCTACTCCTTTCAGTGTGATTATGTTAGTTATCTGTAATACCGTTACACTAATTAGTGACACTTGGTATGCCATTTTAGATTCAAGAAATACCACAAACTTGTCCATATCAATGGCTTTTTCTTTTGCATATTTAGGAGTGACACCTTTTCAAGTAAAGTTTTCTTTTAAATATTAAAAATACAGATAACTAAATCTCAATCCCCAATTCATGAATACATTTATAAGCATGTCTAATGCAATTATAAAACTGAATTTTCAGAAACAGATAAGCTTCTAAGTATATTGCATAGATGCCCTTGCTTCCCTATAGTGAGACCTTGGTTTGCAAGCTTCCACAATTTGATTTCAGAGATTCAGCCACATTTCAAATGCCACTCTTTGCTGCCCTTATTACCCTTTGGGCTCTCAGTGAGTCCCTACAGAGTTGTGTCTATACCATCCTTGGTAAATACTCAAGCTTTTTTGAGTTAAAATAAACAATAATTGAATGAATATAGTTCTAGATTGGCCTATGAGGAACCTAGTTGTTTCTTTGTCTTTACCTTTCATTCTACAGCTGCATTCAACTTTTTAACTAATGTGGAGCTGTAGGGAGGAATTTTTAAGACGTTTGGAGAATCAAAGCAAGTGATTCTAAATCAGGTTGCAGTCAGCTCATTTTAACTGTAATTTACAGATCTGTTCAAATTTTCAAAATGCACAGTAGCATATTATAAAAGGACAGATTTCCTTCTGTATTTGGTTTTAACTGTGACTCATAAAACACACATAGTACTATAGTATCAACAGAACAACTTCAAACACCTGACAACACTTGAACAAACATGGTAATTCATTAAAACCTTGGGGAAGTTTTCTCTTCTGTAGTATGCGTAGCTTTCCTTTTACTCTTGCACAGAATGCTAAAGCAGAGAGTTTGTGATCAAAGTGTACTGTAGATGTGCTTCAGGATAGGGAGCTACCCCATATTGTTGTTTCTGTTTGATTCTTTTGTTCAGTAAAAAACGACACTTGCAGCAGAACTACACATAGAAAAGGAGAACGTGACAATTCTAAACAAGAAAATCAGGCAAGGCTGAGATGCTTTCTGATATTCTGACACATCTAAAGGGTTTTCCTTTGCAGCCAGCCTTTGCTATAATAGTCTTTCTCTGCTGTGGGCAAAGTGACTACAGCCTTTCTTTCTAGCTGGCAGGAATGTACCTAGAAGTTGACAAGCAGACCACACAGTGTGCCTTGTGCTCTTATTACTGAAGACAAGCTGGAAATGCACCGCTTGCTCTGGTGCTCCTTGTTGTAGCTATTGCTAACGAGGTGTCTTTGTTTTAGTTTTGCTTTTTTTTTTTTCCATAACCAATTGATACCCTAGGTGTACTATGATAAGAAAAAATGGTTTTTTTTTTCAGATCTACATAATCCTATCAGACCTATTTGTAACAATCTTCAATTGTAAATGTCACTATTTTGCATGGATATACTACTGATGCTATAATTTACACTTTAATGTTATTTTAAAATTATTTTTAGGAGCATTTAACTCTCATTTAGTTTTACTTAAGATGAAAAAACATATTTAAATAAAAGATTAGTGCACCTTAACAAAATAATCTGATATTCTATTTCATCTGTGTTATGGAATTCTTACATAAAATGTATATATATTTAACATTAAATTATAATGTTTCCAAATAATATTCAATAAAATGATACATTCATAATAAATAATAATAAGAGTAGATAAAAACAAATGGTGATACAATTTCAGTTCTATAAAACCATATGTATCTTTATTTGAAATTCAAAATATTAATAGTTGAAAACAAATAGCGAGTCTAGACATAGATTCAAACTGACACAAACATGTATAGTCTCTTATTTTGCAAAAAGGATCCAAGATAATTCAGTTGAATAAGGATAGTTTCCTCAACAAATGGCTCTGGATCAATTGAACATTTAATTAAATAATAAAACAAAAGAAGGCCTGATCTTATACCACATAAAATTTTAACTCAAAATAGATTATGGACTTAAATGTAAAATCTAAAACTACACAACTTATGGAATAAAAACAAGGGAAAATCATTATGACTTGGGTTGGTCAAAGATTTATTAGGTATGATGCAAAAAACACAAACTTATATATAAAATTTTAAATTATACTTCATCAAAATTAAAACCTTTTATTTTTTTGTCAAATTATCCTTGAAAATATATTGTTTAGAAAATAAAAGGCAAGTAACAGGATGGAGCAAAATATTATAAAACCAGAATATATAAAAACTCTCAAAATCTATATAAAGAAAACACACACACAAAAAAAGTTGTGCATACATTGTTTATTTTTTAGAGAGAGAGAGGAAAGGAGAGAGACAGAGACAGAGATTTGTTGTTCCACTTCTTATGCATTCATTGTTTGATTCTTATATCTGCCCTGATTGGAGATCGAACAACTTTGGCATATTGGGACAATGCTCCAACCCACTGTGCAACCCAGGGGGTAAGATTTTGACAGACACTTACCCAAGAAGTTATATATACAAGTTAGTAAAGAAGCACATGAAATCATTCAGCTGACATCATTAGGGAAATAAAAATTTAAATTTCAATAAGATACTATTACATATCTATTAGAGGGCTTAAATTTTTTAAAAAGGATGAGTACATAAAATAGTGGCAAGGATACAAAGTACTAGAATGCTCACATATTGCTAATGAGAATGCAAAATGCTTCAGCCACTTTGGAACAAAGGCATATCTCCCCACAAATCTTACACGTGAAAGTAGTTAGACACTTTATCCCTGATTGTCAAAAATGTGAAACAAAGTAATGTCTATCAACTGGTAAATGGATAAACAAACTGTAGTACATCCATAAAGTGGAATTCTAGTAGAAAATAAACATAAATAAGTTATTTATTTTCATAGAAACATGGATTTCTTTCAAAAGAATTATGCTCAATAAAATATGCCAGAACTAAAAGGATGGACACTGTATGTTCAGTTTATCACATTCTGGAGAAACCAAAAGTATAAAGACAATAATCAGAAAAGCGGTTGTCAAGGCCTGGGGGAAGGAGGATGGAATTGACCAAAAAAGGATGCAAGGAAACTTTGGAGTGATTCAAATATTCTATATATTGAACATAGTGGTAGTTCCATGACATAAATTTGTCACAATTCATAGAAAAATACAACTGAAAAAGGGTGAATTTTACTCTGTGAAAATTTTACCTCAATAAATCAAGAATATCTATATTACTTATTTCATGGTAATCAAATTTTCTTCTATTTGCTGTTTTATATTTCAAATATATATATATAATATTTTAATTTCAGTGCTAGATAAGTGCATTGTAAATTAGTTTGATTGGAGGGAGAGTCTAAAAAGCAGGCTTCACAATAGTGGCTAATAGTTCAATGCATTTCCTACAGATGAACAGCTCAAATCAAAATTTTCTGTGAAAGAATTTAGAACTTCAATTTTGAAGCAACTGCATAGAGACATTATAATGTAGAAAAGAAGGATTTTCAAAGCTTGTCTATGAGCTGTGAGAAACCTCTTCTTCAGCTCCTCTCCTTCAATAGCTATAATAAATAGCTTGTGATTTTCAAAAGAGGCTAAAGAGACTATAATTTCTCAATTTTTAGAGTAAAGAGACATGGATACTACTCTATTAAAGCTAGAAGTTCTTTGAGAATTAAAGATTTTTTTTCCTCTAGAGAAATAGCCATTAGCTACTATTAAAGCGGCAACACTATTTCAGGTTGCTGGAGTAGTGTCAGAAGCATCAAGTTCATATGTATATAGAGGTCATTCAAGTAAATGGGTGAAGCCAACTTGTTATAAGATGATAGGCAATATGGAAAATAAGACAGTCTGGAGATTGCAGCCCTTGAAAAACTGTCCGCATTGAAAATTTTACAAACACTGTAGTTTAAACATAAACAAAACAATTATTGCTGAATATGCCACCTGGATACCCTCCTTTTGATTTCTGGATTTGTGCATTCCTATCAAAAGCACAGGAATTCCTTTTTTATGTTTTATGAACTGGTTGTCAGAAAATAGACCACATTACCTAAATAAAAGATTCTTCCTTCAAAGTATTTTAATTTTCATAAAATTCACATAGATCATTCAGTTAAAAATGTTAACGTAAAAAAAATTGAAACCTGTAAAGAATATTTGCGAGTTTATTTGAGGCAAACTGTCAACATATGCTGGGAAGCAGAACCTCAAGGAACTGAGATAATGCTCCAGAGAATGGCAGGTTACATCTGTATTTATACATTGCAATCAAAGGAGGGACATAAGTGGGTTACATGAAATTTATTGGTGATAGATTAAGGAGGTGGGATAAAGCAAAGTGGTGGGAAACCCCTGGGATTGGATAAAAAGTAAAATGATGGACACATACTTAGGTGGGTGCAGGAACAATTAACATGATAACGAAGGAATTTGTGCTCTTTCCTGGCCCCCACCACATTTGGTTGTGCCCCAGGGGCTCCAGATAAAGGGAAGTTGCAAGTTACCCAGACATTTCAAGGGTATGTTATCATAGATGCAAAAAGACAGATAGGCTCAATTAAGGTAAAGGTTGATCTTGTCAGTGAAGATACCCACCTAGGCGGGAACTGCCCACTATAATTGCTTTTAGTTAAAATTTAATTTCAGACCATACTTTGTGGTTCCTTTAGGTCTCTGAGTTTGCAAGACTGCCATGCAGGCCTCCCCTGAGCTTGTCAGGTCAGCATGTGGTCCCTTTCGTCCACAATAATTACCCATAGATAAAATAAATTAATTGAAAAATTAGAAAACATTTTAAATTGAACAAAACCAAACCATTAGAATTTATAGGATGTCTAAAGTGGTGCCTAAAAGGCAATCCATGTCCTCAATGCTTTCATTTAAAAAAACACATAAAAATCTGTTTATTTTGGCTATGTCATTCTTCATTTCCTCTTGATTCTTCTTCATTTCCTCTTAATTCTTATACATGTTGTTGAATTTGTCTTCCATCCTTTTGAGTGTCCTTATAACCATTTCTCTGAATTATTTCTCTGACAAATTGCTTGCCTCCATTTTGCTTATTTCCTTTTCTGGTGATTCCTCCTTTTCTTTCAAATGGGGTTTTTTTCTTTGTCTCCCCATTTCTCTGTTTCTTTGTGATTGTTTCTAAGTATCAGATCAAATTGCCATGCCACCAGATTTTTTTGAGTTTGTCTTATATAGTAAATGTTTGCAAAAATCTCTAAACAAAAAGCTTTCACTTTATGAAACTAAAATAATAAGAGTAAACTATCTCAGAGAGAAAGAGGGGTGGGGGTTTGGAGGTGGAAAAAGATTAACTAAATACTCTATATGCATAATGCATAACCCATGGATGCAGACAATAGTGCAATGAAGGCCTGAAGTGGGGGCGGGGGGGGGTGTGGGGTGGAGGGTGTCAATGAGAGAAAAATAGGGGATATCTGTAATACTTTCAACAATAAAGATAAATTTAAAAATAAAAAGGAAGAGCTAATTAGTCAGTAAATACTGTACTCAGAACCTCCCAAAACCACATCAAAATTACAACTATACTACAGAACAACCATCATTTAGAAATACCTAAAATCTGCCTGAACAGAATTCCTTTACTAAAGATATAAAGAAGAAGCTACATCTAGACTGGTAGGAGGGGCAGAGATACCATCCATACTCACACGTGGTAGTTAAAAGTTGGTGGGATATCTTGGCTGCAGAGGTCCTCCTTAAGAGGCCAAGGATCCTAGCCCCACACCAGTTCCAGTGTGGGAAGAGAGGTCTCATAACTTCTGGCTGTGAAAACCACTGGGGACTGTGGGTGAGTGAGATGGAGAGCTTCTGGAACCCCAGGCATTCCACTTAAAGGGCCTACACATGAACTGAATTTACACTTACTCTACTTCAATCCTCTGAACTCCATGGGTTAGCAATATGTATACTAGACAAAATAGACTATTATTATTTTTTAATCCCCAACTGAGGATATTTCTCCATTGATTTGTAGAGAGAGTGGAAGGAGGGGGGATAGAGAGCGAGATACAGGGACTGGTTGCCTCCAGCATGGCCTCAGTGTGCTGGAATCAAGTCTGCAACCAAGGTAAGTGTCCTTGACCAAAGCCCAACCCAGGAACCTGCAGTTTTTGGGCCTATGCTCTATCCACGGAAAAAATCCTGGCAGGGCCAAAACAGACTTTAAAACAAAGACTGTAACAACAAACAAAGAAGGACCAAGCAATTCCACTGCTGGGTATTTATTCAAAGAAAACAAAAACACTAAACCAAAAAGACATATACATCCATATGTTTATTGCTGAATTATTTATAATATCCAAGGTATGGAAGCAACTTAAGTGTTCATCAATAGATGAACAGATAAAGAAGAATTGGTGGAGCCCTAGCCAGTTTGGCTCAGTAGCTAGAGCATCGGCCTGTGGAATGAAGGGCCCTGGGTTCACTTTCTGTCAGGGGCACATGCCTAGGTTGCAGGGCTTGATCCCTAGCACAGGGCATGCAGGAGGCAGCCGATCAGTGATTCGCTCTCATCATTGGTTTCCTATCTCTCTCTCCCTTGCTCCTCCTCACTAAAAATCAATAAAAATATATTTCAAAAAAATGAAGTGGTGCATATATACAATGGGATATAATTCAACTATAAAAAAAATAAGAAAATCTTTCCATCTGAAACAAAATGGATGTACCTAGAGGGTGTGGTACTGAGTGAAATAAGTGAGACAGAGAAAAATGGATGCTGAATGATTTCACTTATAAATGGAGTCTATGAAACAAAATGAAGGAACAAACCTACCAGAAAAAGACTCAGAGATACAAAGAACATTTTAATGGTTCCCAGATGAATGGGGATTTAGGGTGGTGGGTAAAAACTGAATTTAGAACTACAAATCGATAGTTAAAATAGTCAGAGGGATGTAAAGTACAGTACAGGGAATATAGTCAATAAGATTGTAATAACTATGTATGGTGTTGGATGGGTACTGAATTTATCAGGGTGATACCTTCATAAGTTATATAAATGCCTAATTATGGATTTATACACCTGAAACTAATATAATATTTTACAACAACTAAAATTTAAAAATAACAAAACTTAAAGTGAGATAACTAAATTCAAATTAAGCAGAAAATGGAAATAACAAAGATTAAAACAGAAATCAGTGAAATAAAACAAGCAAAAAAATAGGAAAAAAATTGAATCCAAAAGTTGTTCTTGAAAAATAAACAAAATTGGCAAATGTCAGCTAGACTGATCTAGCAAAAAATAAGAAAAAAAAGAGAGTGAAATCAAACTCAGTAATGAAAGAGGAGCATTATTCCTGACTTACAAAAACTAAAAGGATTATAGGAGAATGTTATTTAGAACTTTGTGTCAAAAAATATATAACTGATTAAATGGACAATTTCTAGAAAGACAAAATTGCTAAAACTGATTTACAAGGAAATGGAAACTCTGAATAAATTTATAACCAGTAAAGAAATGAATTTTATGATTAAAATTCTCTCCAAAAAGAAAAGACCAGACCAGAGAATTTATAAAAATCTATCATTTACTTAAAGATTAAATGTTACCAAGCTTTAATAAACTCTAAGCCCTTTGTCTTCTACTACATATATATTTTTTAAATTGTTTTGCTAAAACTTCCATATTAAAATATTCCTGTGGGAAAATACTTTTTTAAGTACTTAAAGCAAATTTTCTCTCTCTAAATGCATAATGTGTTCATGTTACTTACATTATCCCAGGTCATTCCGTTAATAAAAGGACTGATGTTTGTGGATAGCTTTATAGTTTTTACTTCCATTTTGAGTTTCTTTTTTGTGTGTGTATGGTGTGAGTTGATGGTCTAGTTTTTTTGTTTGTTTGTTTTGTTTTATTTTGAATGTATCTGTACAGTTTTCCTAGCATCATTTATTGAAGAGATTGTATTGACTCCATTGTATGCTCTTGATTCCTTTGTCTAATATTAATAGAGAGTAATGGCTTGGGTCAATTTCTGGGTTCTCTGTTCTTTTCCATTGGTCTCTATGTCTGTTCTTGTGCCAATACCGGACAGTTTTGAGAACAGTGGCTTTGTAATATAGCTTGATATCTAGTATTGTGATCCCTCCAACTTTGTTCTTATTTCTCAAGATTTCTGCAGCTATTCGGGGTCATTTTTTATTTCAGATGAATTTTTTGAGAGTTTGTTATAGGTCATTGAACTATGTTGTTGGTATTTTAATGGAAATTGCATTGAATCTATAGATTGTTTTAGGTAGTATGGACATTTTAATGATATTGATTTTACCAATCCATGAACATGGTATATTCTTTCATTTGTTTATGTTTTCCTCTACCCCTTTTTTCAGTGTCGTATAGTTTTCTGAGTACAGGTCCTTTACCTCTTTGTTAAATTTGTTCCTAGATATCTTAATTTTTTTTGTTGCAATGGTAAATGGGATTGGTTTTTTAGTTTCTCTTTCTGTTAGTTCATTATTGGTGTATAAAAAGGCCATAGATTTCTGGGTGTTAATTTTGTATCCTGCTACATTGCCAAATTCATTTATTAAGTCTAGTATTTTTTTGACTGAGTCTTTAGGGTTTTCTATGTACAAAATTATGTCATCTGCAAATAATAACAACTTTACTTCCTCTTTCCCAATTTGGATGCCTTTTATTTCTTCTTCTTGTCTGATTGCTATGGCTATCACTTCCAGAACTATGTCAAAAGGAGTGGTAAGAGTGGGCATCCCTGTCTTGCTCCTGTTCTTAGGAAAAATGGTTTTAGTTTTTGCCCATTGAGTATGATGCTGGCTGTAGGTTTTTCATATAAGACTTTTATTAAGTTGAGGTACAATCCCTCTATTCCCATTTTTCAGAGGGTTTCTATCAGGAAAGGGTGTTGGAATTTGTCAAATGCCTTTTCTGCATTGATTGATATGATCATGTGATTTTGGTCTCTCAATTTGTTTATGTGCTATATTACATTTATTGTTTTGCTAATATTGTACCATCCTTGCATCCTGGAATAAATCGCACTTGGTCATGATGTATGATCTTTCTAATATAATGCTGGATCTGATTTGCTAGAACTTTGTTGAGGATTTTAGCATCTACGTTCATCCGGGATATTTGCCAGTGTTCTCTTTTTTTGTAGTGTCTTTATATGGTTTTTTGATTAGAATAATACTGGCTTAATAGAAAGACGTTGGAAGTGTGCCTTTTTCTTGAATTTTTTACAATAGTCTTAGAAGGATAGGTTTTAGTTCTTCTTTGAATGTTTGGTAAAACTCCCCTTCGAAGTCATCAGGTCCAGGGCTTTTGTTTATTGGAAGTCTTTATTACTGTTTCAATTTTATCAGTAGTTATTGGCCTATTCAGATTTCTTGATTCTTACTGATTGAGTTTTGGAAGCTTGTATCTTTCTAGGAATATGACTACTTCATCTAGGTTGTCCATTTGGAGTAGAGTTGTTCATAGTATTTTTTTTTTACAATCATTTGTATGTCTGTGGGGTCGGTTATTACTTCACCTCTTTTATTTCTGATTTTGTTTATTTGGGTCCTCTCCCTCTGCATTTTGGTGAGCCTGGCGAAAGGTTTATCCTTTCAAAGTACCAGCTCTTGGTTTCATTGATCTTTTGTATTTTTTCCCCCCATTTCATTTATTTCCACTCTGATATTTATTATTTCCTTCCTTCTGCTTACTCTGAGCTTTTCTTATTGCTCTCTTTCTAATTTTTTAAGTTGTAGAGTTAGATAATTTATTACCATTTTTCTTTTTCTTTTTTGAGATAGGTCTTTAGAGCTATGAAGTTCCCTCTCATGACTGCTTTCACTGTGTCCCATAGATTTTGGATTTTTGTTTTTTTCATTGCCATTCATTTTCAGGATGTTTTTTGTTTTTTCTTTGATCTCTTTAGTAACCAAACCACTGTTTAATAGCATGATATTCAGCCTCCAAGTGTTTGAATTTTAAAATTGTTTTTATTATAGTTGATTTATAATATTATGTCATTGTTGTCTGAGAAGATGCTTGATATGATTTCAATCTTCTTGAATTTGGAGAAACTTTGTTTGTGACCCAATATGTGGTCTATTTTTGAAAATGTTCCATGTGCACTTGAGAAGTATATACACTGAGTGGCCAGATTATTATGATCTCTGAATGCATAATAATTGGGCCATTCAGTATGTATATATTAAAGGTCCCATGCATCAATTTGTGCATGGGTAGGGTCTGGCCAGCCTGGCCAAGGAGAGGGGACATGGGCGGTTGGCCAGCCTAAATGCTGGTCGAACTCCTGGTTGAGGGGACAATTTGCATATTAGCCTTTTATTATATAGGATATACATTGAGTGGCCAGATTATTATGCATTCAGAGATCATAATAATCTGGCCACTCAGTGTATATTCCATAGCTTTGGGGTGCAGTGTTCTAAAGATGTCAATTAAGTCCACTGATCTAGTGATTCATTTAAAATTGCTATTTCTTTGCTGATTTTTTTGTCCAAAGGATTTATCCAGTGATGTCAGTGGTGCATTAAAGTCCCCTACTATGATTTTATTGTTGACCATCTCTCCCTTGATTTCTTCCAGAAGTTATTTTATGTATTTGGGTGCTCTTGTATTATGTGCATATATGCTTACCAGAGTTACATCCTCTTGTTGTATTGATCCCTTTATTATTATGAAGTGGCCTTCCTTTATATATATGTTTTATTGATTTTTTACAGAGAGGAAGGAAGAGAGATAGAGAGTTAGAAACATCGATGAGAGAGAAACATCTATCACCTGCCTCCTGCACGCCCCCCCCCCCCACCCACTGGGGATGTGCCCACAACCCAGGTACATGCCCTTGACTGGAATTGAACCTGGGACCTTTCAGTCTGCAGGCTGACACTCTATCCACTGAGCCAAACCTGTTTTGGCTGAAGTGGCCTTCCTTATCTCTTGTTATGGCCTTCACTTTGAGGTCTATTTTGTCAGATATAGGTATTGCTAACCCAGCTTTTTTTTTCATTTCCATTTGCCTGAAAGATATGTAGTTCCATAACCAGGCACAGACATAATAAGAAAAGAAACCCAAGAGCAACATCTCTTATGAATATAAACACAAAAATCTGAATAAAATATTAGCAAACTAAAACCTATAAGATATTACAAAAAAGATTATACTCCAGGACCAAGTGGGATTTATCCCATGAATGCAGAGTTGTATGGTATCTGAAAATCAATCACTGTACTAAGCTATCTATAATAATAAAAGCATAATATGCTAATTAGACCAGACAGCCAAACAACTTTCTGGACGTCATTCCAGACGTCCTTCCGGATGAAGCTGTGGCAGTGGGGGTCAAGGCAGAGGTGGTTAGTGGTGATCAGGCAGGCAGGAAGGTGAACTGTTAGGGGTGATCAGGCAGGCAGGCAAGTGGTTAGGGGCAATCAGATAGGCAGGCAGAGTGGTTAGCGGCGATCAGGTAGGCAGGCAGGCAGAGTGGTTATGGGTGCTCAGGCAGGCAGGCAGGCCAGTGATTAGGAGCCAGTGGGTCCAGATTGCGAGAGGGTACAGGCTGAGCTGAGGGAACCTCCTTACCCCCATGCACAAATTTTATGCACTGGGCCTCTAGTATTAATAGAATAAATGATGAAAGAATGTATGATTATCTCAATAAGCAAAGAGAGAAAACTTGACACAATCCAAACTCCTTTTTTATAACATCACACAAGAAACTAGGAATATAAAGAAACCTCCTCAACCTGATAAAAGACAGCTATGTAAATCTAGCATCTAATAACATTCATAATGATAAAAGATAATGCTTTTGACCTAAGAATAAGAACAGATATATATGATTCAGTCATATATCTGATTCAGTCACTTTTATTCAACATTGTGATAGAAAAACTAGGCAGGACTATCAACAAGATATGAAAGAAGATCATGTCTATTCACAGATTATAAGATCTTATATAGCGAAAATTAAAAGTAATCACTAAATTTAAATATATCCTTTCTAATAAAAGGCTAATATGCAAATCAACCAAATGGCGAATGACTGGTCACTATGACGTGCACTGACCACCAGGGGGCAGATGCTCAATGCAGGAGCTGCCCCTGGTAGTGGGCTCCCATGGGGGGAGTCCCGCTCAACCGGAAGCTGGGATCAAGGCTGGCGAGAACAGCAGTGGTGGTGGAAGCTTGTCCAGCCTCTGTTGCAATTCTAAGGATGGCTTAGGCCCGCTCCCCTTAGCCATCAGTCGGACATCCTCTGATGTTCCCAGACTACGAGAGGGCGCAGATGAATTTCTGTGCACCAGGATTCTAATATATATATATATATATATATATATATATATATATATATATATATATACACACACACACACACACACACACACACACACACACACACACATATATATATATATATCAGAATAAAGAACTTTGCAGCTTGCAGCATATAAGATTGATCTATAAACATCAACTTCTATACATTAACAGTACAATTCCATTTATAACAGCATCAAAAATTTTCAAATATTTTGGAATGACTAACAAAATAAATATAAGACTGTTACAGTAAAAACTATAAAACATTGTTGAAAGTAATTCAAGGTGACTGAATAATATTATGAATATGATTAGAATAATCATATTCATATTATTAGATGAATAATATTAGAAGGCAATATCCACAACATGGGTATATTCTCCAAATAAATCTACACATTGAACAAAATCCTTATCAAATCTTAGCTGGCTTTTCTGCAGAAATTGAAAACTGACTCTATAATGTATATGAAGATGCAGCGCTCCAAGAATAGCCAAGACTATCTTGAAAAAGAAGTAATAGTTTGATAATTCAAAATTCCCAATTTTAAAACTTAGTTACTACAAAGCTATAGTAATCAAGATAGTATAATACTGACATAAAGATAGACATAGACTACTGAAATATAATGGATAGTCCATAAATAAACCTTTATATTTATACATTTACAGTAAATTAATTTTCTTACAAAGGTGCCTAGTCAATTCAATGGGGAATGCAAATTCTTTGTAATAATTATAATTCTTTGTAATAAGGTGCTTATAATTGGATATAAAATGCAAAGGAATGAAATTAGACCCCCTGCCTTAAACAATATCTAAAAGTTAAATGGATCTTTAGCTAAATATAAGAGCTAAAACTATTGAATTCATGAAAGAAAACACAAATGTAACTACATCAATGTTATCTTGGCTTAGGCAATGGTTTCTTAGATGTCACACCAAAAATCACAAGCAATAAAAGAAAAAAAATAAATTGGACTCCATCAAAATTAAAAACTTTTGTACTGTAAAGGGCACCAGCAAAAATGTACTTGCAAATCAAACATATGATAAAACATGCATACCCACAATATGTAACAAACTCATACAGTAACAAATATACAAAGGGCTCAAAAATAAAAAATAAGCCAATTATTAACTGGCCAAGGATTTAAATTGACATATTTTTCCAAAAATATATACAAATATCTCATAATATCTTTAGACATTAGAGAAATATAAACCAAGCCACATGAGATACTATTATGATAAAGACTTCAGTAGCTGACTAGCTCCTTCTCTCTTGACCTTTCCCTCTCATCCTAATTGAAGCCTTTATTCAGCCTACAAAAATATACTAACAGAAGGGCAACATAATTGTACAGTTACAAAGGGCATCATTTACATTGCATTCTATTGTAATGATAGCCTTGGATTTGTGCAACTTCTCAATTTTGCTTCTATATATATGAAATTATAACAATGAGAAAACTTTAATGGTAGTAATATCAGCAAGAAGGCAAAGCAGCAAGTCCTGGACCTTCTCTTGTCTACAAACATATCAATTCAACAACAATTCATAGATAAATTTCCTTTGTGAAAAATCCAGGAAAACAGAAAGGCTCTTACACTCATTGAGGATATAAAACCAGATTTATCAAAGGCAGTTGGAAGATTGAGAAACCCTCTCACCAAAGTCCCTACCCCAGGTACAGTGCCTTATAATCAGAAAGAGACTTCCTAGCTCCCTTCTTCACTCATGGTATGAAAGAGGTTTATAAAATTATCTAATGCCCTCTATTTTTTTGAGGGGCCTTCCCTGAGGATTGGCTTCTGTCTCAAAAATCTTGGAACTTTGATGAGCCCAGCATAGATATCTGGGGGAAACAGAGATGGAGGCTTGGGCTGGTAGACACCATAGATCCTTACCCTACTCAGTGAAGAGCAAGCAAATAAGACATTCAAGTTCACAGCTTACCCCAGGAAGGAAAGAGTTGATCCATTCATCCAGCACACTGAATTTTCCAGAACTATCCAAAACAGTTTTGTCGTCATTGAAGCTCTAATGAATCCACCACAGTATAGTTAAGTTACCTGGAGGGAAAAAGAGATGGTGGTTTGGTCTAATAGACACTACAGATACTTCCTCCGTGCTCAGCACAGAATGAGTGTATAAAAACCCCAGCTCTCAGTTTACCCCAGGGAGGGAAAAGTTGAACCACGCATATAACATTCAACTTCTCCAGGGATGCCCAAAGAACTGGCATCTGACTTGCCAGTCTTGGAGCTCTTATGGGTATGGAATAGTCTAACCACCTGGGAAAGAACTCAGATGGTGGTTTGAACTAGATGCCACAGCTCCCTCCCCACTAGCTTAGCACAGAGCAAACAGACAAAATCCACAACTGCATGCTTATCCCTGGAGAGGAAATCAGAATCTCAAGCAAGGCTGACTGGTGGGAGTCTTTACCTATATAAGTCCAGTTTGTGAAGAAGGGGAGAGGTGCCTGCTTTGTTTAATGCACAGGTAATTCTTGTAGGTGATTATGCTTAAGTTATCAGCTTAAATAGACTGTTACAACAATAAGATATTTATGTAAGTCTCAAGGTAATTATATAAAAATATCTATACGAGTTACACAAAAGAAAAAGAGGAATCAAAGTATATCAGTTCAAAAAGAAACAAAACACAAGGAAGATATAGAGAGGAAAATGCAGTCAAAAGAAACACAAAACTAACAAAAAACAACTATCCAAATTGCAATAGTAAATTTTTCCCTATCAATACTTACTTTAAATGTAAATAGATTAAACTACCTGATCAAAAGAGATACAGTGACTGAATATATATATATATATATATATATATATATTTTTTTTTTAAATACTCAACTATATGCTGTCTATAAGAAACTCACTTTAGAGGTCAGGACACACATAGGTTGAGTGAAAGAATAGAAAATGATATTTCCTGCAAATGGTAAACTAAAGAGAGCAGGTTACATCAACAAAATAGACTTCAAGTTAAAAACTGTCACATGAAACAAAGAAGAATAGTTTATAATGATAAAAAGGTCAATCCAACAGGAAGATATAAAAATACAGCCTTATGTACCCAACATCCGGAGCACCTACTAGATACAAAGCAAACATTAGAAAACTGAAGGAGAAATAAACAGCAGTAAAATAATGATAGAAAATTTCAATATTCCACTCTCAATAAAGAGATAATGTCTAGATAGAAAGTCAACAAGGAAATAGGAGATTTGAATAACATTTTAATTCAAATAGATCTAACAGATATATAGGACATTCCACCCAACAACAACAGAATATATATACTTCTGGAGTACACCTGGATCTTTGTCAGGGACCAATCATGGTTTAGGTTACTAAATAAGTCTTAACAAATTTAAGAAGATTGAAATGATATCAAGTATCTTTTTTATCACAATCTAATAAAACTAAAATATCAAGGCAGAAGCAAAACTGGAAAATTCACAAATAGGTGGAAATTAAAGAAAATATTCTGGAACAACCATGGTGTTAAATAAGAAATCAAAAAGGAAACTAGAAAACTTCTCAAAATAAAATAAAATATAAAACAACATACCAAACCATATGGAATGCAGCAAAAGCAATACTAAAAGGTAAGTTCATAGCAATATGGCTACAATAAAAAACAGAAAGCCAAACAAACAAACAAAATATAAAACAACTAGCTTACACTTCAAGATGATAGAAAATGAAGAACAAACTAAACCCAAAGTTAGCAGGGAAGAAAATAACAGAGCAGAAATTACCTATTTTTTTAAGAAAAAGAAAACTAAGAACTGTTATATTTTTAGTTTTGTTGGGGTTGTTTTTTGTTTGTCTGTTTGTTTGGTTTTGTTTTTTGAAAATAAATTGACATACCATTAGCTTGGCTAAGAAGAAAAAAAGAAGACTCAAATATATAAAGTCAGAAATTAAAAAGGAAATTTTAGAACTGATACCAACAAATTTAAAAGGATCAAAAGAAACTACTATGAGCAATTTTATGCCAACAAAGTGGATTATCTAGAAAATGGATATTCCTAGAAACATACACCCAACCAAGACTAAAAGTCGTGAACAAACAGAAAGTTTGAACAGACCAATGACTAATACAGAAATTGAATCATTAATCAAAAATCTTGCAACAAATAACACCAGGAAAGGATGGTTTCAATTGTGAATTCTATCAATGCATTCATTTAAAAGGGAATTAAACACCAATCCTTCTCTTTGAGATTTAGATAAGATATGTAGAATCATGTAGGTCAGTGAATTACATATGAAGAGGAAATAATAAATGTTAGTTTTACAGATTCATCCAATAGTATTTGTTGCATACCCACAGGATATTCAGTTAGTATGAATTGAATTGGATTAGGGGTGCATTTAATAGTTCCTGGATGTTTTTTCAAGACCTAAGGAAAATGTGCTCATAGAAATATTTTACTTGAGAATACATAGAGCAAATGAAGAGTTGAGTCACTAAAATATTTCAGATGCCAAACCAATTCTTAATGCTAGAAGTCTGAATTTTCCATTTCAGTTTCCTGCATTACTGAATGGTAAGCCTAGTGGTCAACAGAACAGGCTATAAAATCATACCTCATGAAATCAAGCCCCTATACTTTTCTTTCTTAGCTCTTTGAAATTAGACCATTTACTTCAGAGTTCTCAACTGTAGGACAGGAGTACTAACAGAACTTTGCTTTGAGAGTTAAAAATAGCAATTCATGTCAAACCTGGCACATTGTAAGCATCCAATAATTGTTAACTGTTTTTGTTTATATTGCAAAAACTTAGTTAGCTTCTCTTAGTTATACACAGAGTAAGACACTGAAAAGTATGATTTAACTTCCTAAAATATATTTTAGTTTAACTCATAATTTTTTGCCTGTAATATCCTTTGGTGAAGGCTTAGAACATTGTTTTTATTGTGGTATATCACTTCTTTTTTCCTTTTTGGAAGTAATTATAGTTCTCCATTTTTTATTTTTATTTTTTTGATAATTTACAAAGGTTTCCAGACCGCCTGATAAAATTTCTAGCATATTTAATCAGAAACAGAGGAAGAAAAGCTCAATTATTGAACAGGTTCAGAGACAACTATATAAAGAACTGTCTCAAACAATGGGGACAAAATACTATAATAGACAACCAGTATGTCTTCTTTCATTTTCTGACCTTTAATTGAAAGATTGAAGATAAGTAGTTCCTGCGAGAAAGCAAGAGGCAGATTCGCTTGCCCTGTAGCTAAAGTAAAAAAGCTTCCTGGAAGCCTTACTATATATTATGAATCACTCTCTTGTCACTCTAACAAGTTCATAGCTAAGTAAAATGCTGGAAATGGATTAATGGTGCTATGGCAGACACCAGGGCTAAAGAAAGAGGTAAGAGGCCTCCAGATAATACACCTGGGCCTCCCTTAAGGCATTTTTTTGTAAAGCTGATGTTTCTGACCTGAGGCTTTCCTGCTTCACTGTATCAGAAAATATTGCTCTTTAAAAATTTCTACTATTTCAAAAAATTTCAATCTGTAAAGTTACAAAAAGCAAGGTGCAATGCATTGTCCTTTCAACATTCCCTGGGCCTTTGGAATTATAGTAGTCCCCCTTTACTCACGGTGGACATGTTCCAGCACTCCACTGGATGCCTGAAACCACGCATAGAACCAAACCCTTTATACACTAGTTTATTTCCAACACAGACACACCTACAATAAAGTTTAATATATAAATTAGTCATAGTAAGAGATTAACAACAATAACTAATAATAAAATGGGACAATTCTAACTATATACTGTAATAAAACTTATGTGAATGGTTTTGGACCATTATTAAGTAAAATAAAGGTTATTTGAACACAAGCACTACAATACCATGACAGTCTATTTGAAAATGGAGAAGGCTACTGAGTGACTAAGGTGTGGGTAGTGTCTAAGCATGGATAAGCTGGACTACAGGATGATTAACACCCTGGGCAGAAAGGAGGGGGACAGCAGGAGATTTCATCAAACTACTCATAATTTAAAACATATGGTTTTAATTTAAATTTAAATCGTACAATTTAAAACATATGGCTTATTTCTGGAATTTTTTATTTAATATTTTTGGACCAAGGTTGACCACAGGTAACTGAAATTGCAGAAAGTGAAACTGCAGTTAAGGTGGTACTAAGGTAAGTTGTATCCAAAGTCCTAAAGCACTAATAGTCTTTATTGAAGAAGTCATTGAAAATCCCATAATAGCCTGGCTGGTGTGGCTCAGTGGTTGAGCATCGACCCATGAACCAGGGGGTCACAGGTTCGATTCCAAGGTCAGGGCATATGCCCGGGTTGCAGACTCGATTCCCAGTAGGGGGAGTGCAGGGGGCAGCTGATCAATGATTCTCTCTCATCACTGACATTTCTATCTCTTTCTTCTCCTTTCCTCTCTCTGAAATCAATAAATACATATAAAAACATTTTAAAAGAAAAACCCCATAAAATTAAACCCTGGACAAGAAGCTGCTGAAAAAAAAGAAAAAAAAAGTTGGATTCAAGCCAATGTCTGACAACATTTTAACAATCCATACAATCACATGTATTTTTCCATTACTTTTCCTCTAATTCAATCAACCACATATTCATTTTTGCCTTTACTAACTATAATTCGGCCATAATTGTTATTAATCCTTTATAGATTTTAAAACTTTCACCACTAGGTCCATCTAAACATAGAGTGGTTGTCAACTACTTCCTCATTCAGATTAAGAGATTGTTTGTTTTCTCCCTCAAATTTCCATTCAATATTGAACTCATATAACATACAAAGCATTACGATAAACACTTTTATCATACAGCATAATACAGATACCAAAGAGTGAATCTAGTTAATTGAAGATGATAGAGTATTTCTTCAAAGTCTATAATAAAACAGTAGCTTAAATTTAGTAACATATGGAAGTACAAAAAAATTCTATAATTTCTATGTTAAGGACAGTTCAGTTATGGTCGGGAGATCTAGAAAGCTTCTTGGATCTTATATACTAGGAGAGAAAGGAAGAGGAGAGGAAAGGAGGGAGAGAGGAGAGGAGAGGAGAGGAGGAATGAATTTAAATTCTAGGTCTGGGAAACTCAAGATGACATTGTATAGAGGGAAGAATGTGAAATGTGGTTTGTGGAAGATTGAAAAGCTCTATATGCCTTAAAGGTAGAATATGAGAACTGAAAAAGTAGGCAATACAGTTAAAAAATAACTGAATGGGGACTGACCATGTCTTAGTTAATATTAAACAAACCATTCAGCCATTAATTAAGCCACAGAAGAGAGGCCAATTATAATTTTAAAATGTCTGGTTTTGTTATCAGATAATCGTAGAGTCACATAATGAATCAGAATCCAACTAATTGCATGATGTGATGCAAGTTACTTAATCTATCTGTGCCCCAGTTATCTCACTTGTAAATTGAATATCATACCTAATTTCCAGGGTTGTCTAAAGTTTACATGTAATCAATATATAAAATATTTTTCATTAGGGTTGCAATATCTACACATATAACAAAATGATGTATATATATAAAAGCCTAAGTGACCGTTCGACCAGTAGCTATGACGCACACTGACCACCAGGGGACAGATACTCAATGCATAGGCATTAAAACATGGGACAGGCATTAAAACATGATAAATCTCAGAGAGAAGGGAGGAAGGGGGAGGGCTGGAAGAGATTAACAAAAGATCTTATATGCATACTGGAGGCCCAATGCATGGATTTGTGCACTGGTGGGGTCCCTTGGGACTGGCCCGCGGGGATTGGACCAAAACCAGCAGTCTGACATCCCCAAGGGGTCTCAGATTGCGAGAGAGCACAGTCCAGGCTGAGGGACCTGGCCTCTAGTTAATAATAAGAAGCATTAACTAGAGTTAACTATTTTATTGAACTATATTGTTATTTTTAAATATATTATTGCTAGGGGCCCAGTACATGAATTCATGAAAGGAACTATGGGTCATGAGGCTGAGGTGGCACGGGGGGGGGGGGGGGGTCACAGCCCATCCTCCTCGCCCTGGCCTGCCCCCTCCCACCACCACTCCAGGTCGCTTCTCTGCTAGTGGCCCTGTTCCTGCCACTGCTCCCACGATGTTGACAGCACCAGCCCTGCTCACACCCGCTGATGGCACGGAACGATTGGGGCTGGCACTGTTAGCAGGTGCGAGCAGTGGCTGCTTCCCTAATTGCCCCTCAGTGGCAGGGGAAGGTGGAGAAGCCCTCAGGGGTAATAGGGGCTGGTAGCTGCCACTCACAACCGCTGCCAGCCCTGACCCCATAGGTGCAAGCGGCGGCTCCAGTGCCAGCAGCAGGTGTGAGCACTGGGCGTGACTGCAGCACATGGAGCAAAGAATTTTCAGTAACCACCAGAGGCTCACCCTGGTAACAGTGACCGGTGCCCCTCCCTCCTTGTTTGGCACCCCTGATCACCTGCTTCGCCATCCCTCTGCAGCTGACGCCCACCATGTTCCGCACACTGCCACCTGCTGCTGATGCCTGCCATGTTCCATGCGCACCCCCTGGTGGTGAGCGCACATCATAGCAACCAGTTGTTTGGTTGTTCTGCTGTTTGGTCTATTTGCATATTAGGGTTTTATATAGAGAGATATTTAGCACTAGTATTTTCAGCAGAATTTAAGCTTCCTAAGGGCAGATACTTATCTATATCATTCACTACTATATGTTTATTATAACATTTGATCAATCAATATTTGTTAAATAAATGTATAAGCAAGCATCATAGTCAGTTTGTTACTACAAATACTTATCAAGATTCAACTTTGGGAAGATTAATTTGGAAGTGCTTTGTGGGAAGGATTAGAGTGAGAAAAGGAAAAGGCCTGCTTAGTGAGGACACCATTATAATCACCTAGAGGAGAACTAATACATGGTTGTTGTGAGAGTGGGTGAAACAAAAGGAAGATTTTCAGAAAATATATGATGGATGAAAAATATGCCAGAATTCAGCAACTTATAATATGGGCTGAAAAAAGATACACTGCCAATGCAAATTAAGAATTTGATAATGCTTAAGGTTATGAGACTTAGCACTTAGAAATAATTTGGTCTCAATTCACCAAAATGAGGTTGTCAGGAGAAAGAGATGATTTGAAAATAAAGTGAGCAAGTCAAATCTAGATATATGCATGCATATATATTTATTGTTTTCTATTCTAGGGAATGTGCAAAGGACTTCATATTTATTTTCACATTAAATCCTTCTCAATGGTCATATGAGATGCATGCAATAATTACTCATTCTTTATACAATGAAGAGATTGAGTCATACAGTGATTAGATAACATGTCCAGGAAAAAGCAGATGGGATGTGGCCAAAGTCATATTTGCACATAGACTATCTTGACCCCAGAGATTCTAAACATAAGGCACCATTGCATAGTTGGAATATGAGATGTTATTGGAGCACATGGGAGGGAAAGAGATATAAGTTGTCCAATTATCTCATGTTAGGGGTTTGTCATTTCACAACTAAAATAGTCCTATCATGAATGATTTTTTTTTTTAAAGAAATTCCTTTCATATTATTTCTGGAAGTGGTTACCCAATAGATTACTTTGCCAGATAATCCCATATTCATTTGTTCAATCACAAATATTTGCTTAATTCTAAGCAAAGGTTGGCAGAAACAGGGTTCAGTTAACTCCTGGATGGACATGGTACAGACCCCAATGGAGAAAGGGATAGCCATGAAAGAAATCCTCAGTGACACTTCTCCAGGCTAGATCAGACAACACTCACCTGATGATTTACAATGGGCTTTTCAAATACTCCACATGAATTTCCTCAAAAGCTTTTAGAGATATATTTATTTGAATTCATAGTGGTCAATTTCCATTTTTAAAATACAAATGGTGAAAGCAGTTTTTAGGTTGCACTTAATTATCATGGGGTGAACTTTAACAAATATCCTTAAGCATTTCCCCACTGTCTTTCATTTATCCAAAGAATGTATTGTCATTTTTGTTAGGTTTATAATTTTATCATCATTTTGATTGATCAGAACCCCCTTGAACTTATATTTTAGCTATAATGTTATACTTCAAGAAATGCTTAACTGCAAATCAAATTCGTTTTGAGAAAATGTTTTAAGCATCTAGTTGCATGATGATGTCCATGCTAGTATGTAAACCAGTGGTTCTCAACCTTTCTAATGCCGTGGCCCTTTAATAGAGTTCCTCATGTGGTGGTGAACCCCAACCATAAAATTATTTCCGTTGCTACTTCATAACTGTAATTTACCCTGCTAGCAGTTCTCAACCTGTGGGTCATGACCCACAGGTTGAGAACCGCTGCTGTAAAGCGTAAGACCATCGGAAAACACAGATATTTACAATATGATTCATTAACAGTAGCAAAATTACAGTTATGAAGTAGCAATGAAAATAATTTTATTGTTGGGGGTCACCACAACATGAGGAACTGTATTAAAGCGTCACGGCATTAGAAAGGTTGAGAACCACTGATAAACTAACAAATTGAAGGCGAAGTCATTTCTGTAGCCTGATGTGCAAGCAATAATTTACACTTGATTTTTTTAGACAAAAAATAGCTTTGTGTTTCACAATCTACAGTGATAATAAAGTGGTCTTCAGTTAACCACAAGATCTTGTGAGGCACAAGAACAAAAGATTTTACATTTATATTTTAATGCATAGACAATGTTAAGTGTAAAACCGACTATGAGTCAAGTGTCTATAAATCAGAGACTCAACTAGGAAGCACTCATCAGTAGATGAGTAGGGGGTCTCATTCACACTGGAAAAGTTGTTTGTGTGTAGTTACTGTAAATAGACTTCTGTATTTCTCTGTTGATTGCTGATAGATACATATACATATACATATACATATATATATACATATACATATACATATACATGAGGTTTTTTTTAATGTCCTATATTCTGGGTTTGCATGAGGCATCTTCCACTTAAAAATCCTTAGCTCTGGTACAAACCAATGTTGGGATGATTGAGTGGGCATCAGTGCCCCCATGGTCCCTAACTCACAAGGACCTGAAATTTGCCATCACAGAGACACATTTAAGCATGCATCACGGTTGTGGAGCTGGGAGCACAGTTGCGTGGGGAGCTCTGGTGAGGGAAGTCAGGATTCATTTCTCAGAGGTCATGTGTCCCATTGGTTTTCCAAACAGTATTCGCCAGATCTTGCATTCCAGTCTTCTGCTGAAACTTTGAAATATAGCAAAATAGATCCTGAATTGGAGCCTGATAAGCAACTTGTTTTTCTAGGACCTTGTAATTACTACGTTAATAATGAAAGAAGTAGTTTCTTCTAGTAGCATAAAGAAAAGGAAGCAGGTCTAGCCAGTGTTTCTCAGTGGTTGGAGAGTTGGCCTGCACAACTGAGGGTTGCAGGTTTGATTCTGGTCCAGGGCATGTACCTGGGTTTCAGGTTCGATCCTGGTCCAGCTGGCTGTGCATGGGAGGCAACCAATAGATGTGTCTCTCTCACATCCATATTTGACTCTCCCTCCCTTCCCTCTGTCTCTTTTTCCCATCCCACCTCCCTACCACACTCTCTAAAACTCAATGGAAAAAATAACCTTGAGTGAGGATTAACAAACAAAACAAAAAAAGAAAAGAAAAAACGGGGAGCACATAGGAAGACACTTTACACTGCAGGGATGGGGAACCATTTTTTCTGCCAAGAGCCATTTGGATATTTATAATATCATTAGAGGTGATCCTCTACCTGGCTGGTGATCAGGGTCGATCAGGGCTGTCCCAATTGGGGCTGGCAGGCTGGGGGGAGGAACTAAGGGAGGTTGGCTGGTGCGGGGGATGGGGGAGGGAGGGACCACAGGAGGTTGGCTGTGGGAGCACACTGACCAACACTGAGCTTCTGCCCCTGGTGGTCAGTGCACGTCATAGTGACCAGTCCAGGCGAGTGGTTGTTTAGGAATATATATATATATATATATATTTTTTTTTTTTTTTTCTTCCCATGGGCCATACAAAATAATCAACTTAAAAATTAGCCTGCTATATTTAGTCAAACATTTAATTAAGTCACCCCTAATACCCTGACAGGGCCAGACAAAATAATTTTGAGGGTCTTATATAGCACAGGCTGACCATTCCCCACCCCTGCTTTATAGCAATGGATTTCTTGACTCCAGAGAAGAACAGGTCTCCATATGCATTTGAGGCTCTTTCTTGACTGGCATAGTGAAGAGGTTTATCCTATCCCCTTACAAAGCATACTTCTGCCCTGGCAGTGGAAAGGATATTACATATCCTGAGTATGTAGGCATGTGGGTGTTCAGAAACTAGATTGTTATCACTCCAGTAGCTTCACAGTTATTGGAGAGAGGTGCTTTCTTCCTTGGCATAAATTTGGTTTATATTACAAAGGATGCAGTGGATGAGTGAGGATCTTTTAAGTTTCTTCTAGCCTAGTAAAAGCTTGGGTTGTCCTGCAAAATATAAATGGAATAGAAAGGCTTTCTAGGTCTGTTCATTGAAAAGCATTTTTTTGCTATCAAAGAGCAGAGCTACTAAGCAGAACTGACATTCCATATGAATGGTGGCAATAATAGCCCACGAAACAAAATGAGGTAAAAATCTCTATTTGGACTCTATTAATTTGGAATTTATTACAATATTGAGCCAGACTGGACATGTCTACTTTAGAAGAGGGTTACTACCAAAAAATGCAATAAAATAAGACAAAATGTCATTATAAATGGCTCCCATCAATTTCGGTTCTTTTTCAACTATCTTAAGAAGTACATTTGCAAACAATATAAATTTTAAGTAAATAAAAAGTATAAAGTCATGTTCATCTATTTAGGATGTTCTCTGACAAGATTTCTTTCTTTCTTTTTTTTTTCCTTTTTTCTTTTTGTTAATACCCACATAGGTACCAATCATTTTAAAGTCAGGGAGAGAGTGATTTGGAGAGAACGTATCTGGTATCAATCCAGGTAAGAATGGCTAACTTTTATTGAATGTTTAATATGTCCCTACATTATGAAATTTAATTATCACAACAACTGTAGCAGTTGGGCACTTCCTTATTATGTTTTATTGACTAAGATGTCATAGTTTAAGCAATTAAAAGCTACTTTCCCAAGGCCAAATGGCTGATATATGACTCAGACAGGGCTTAGAGATAGGTGTGTCTGGCACTGCATCATGCACTTTTTACTTCTGACATTGTCCCTCCATCTCGGCTTACAAAATGATTTGCATGTATAATCTATAGCACAACAGCATTAAAGCATTAACAAACTCTATTACACAAAGAAATCCTGTGGGATATATTTACTCATATGCAACCGGGGGATGTATTGTTCAGATTCTTAAACATAATGTTGTTTTGTTAATTATCAGACATTTGTTTAAGCATGTGTGGTAGAGTCTAAAGTCGGGAAGTAGATCAGTTTAGCAAGTAAAAGGTAACAAGGTGAAAGCAAGCAATGCAGGAGGGAAGGGTTGCTTTTAGAGTTGTTAAAATAAAACACAAAAGTTTAATCCTACTACTATTTGCCTCCTAACCCTATCACCACTTTGTACCATTTCTTAATTTATATACTAAAGTCCTAAAGAAGTTGCACTAAATTCCTAAAAGTTTGCTATTTCAAAATCAAATGAGAAAACCTGCATTGGTGAGAATAGAAATAAATAAATGGCATTTCCTTAAAATAGTATAAGTTCAGATATCACTAAAAAACGAATATCATTTCCTTAGTAGTTGTGACTTAAATGAACTTTATGTTGTTACTAAGTGGAGTCTGAATCTAAACTTTTTGATATAACAAACCACTGTTGAAGTACACGTTAAAAAAAGAAAAACATGTAGGCTTTAACAAAATAGACTGTAAAAGCCTCAAAGGGCCTTGTACTGGCTCTATTTTCAATAATTCATTTATTCATAATTACAGCCCACCTATACGCTTTGATTTGATACACTGCAGGACACAAATGATCTAAAAATTGTCAATTAATACATTAAAAGTCAATCTTGGTCTAGGATCAATTTATACTTCTCTCTTTTTTTTTAACTTTAGGACCTTGTTTATAGCTAAGGAAAAAATTAACAACCTCTTCTTCTTCCCACCCTTTTAAAAATATGAAAACTGCCGAAACCTGTTTGGCTCAGTGGATAGAGCGTCGGCCTGCGGACTGAAGGGTCCTGGGTTTGATTCCAGCAAGGGCATGTACCTTGGTTGCGGGCACATCCTCAGTAAGGGGTGTGCAGGAGGCAGCTGATCAATTTTTCTCTCTCATCAATGTTTCTAGCTCTCTATCCCTCTTCCTTCCTCTCTGTAAAAAAAAAAAAAAAAAATCAATAAAATATATTTTTAAAAAAATAAAATAAAAATGTGAAAACTAAAGAGAGGGAGGAACAGGGAGGAGAGACAGAGAGAGAGAAGAGAGAAACTTATTATAGTCATACCTTTGTCTTACTGCATTTCACTTTCTTATACTTCTCAGATATTTCATTTTTTGCAAATTGAAATTTTGTAGCAACCCAGTATTGAGCAAATCTCTCTGAGCCATTTTTCCAATAGCTTTGCTCACTTTGTGCCTCTGTGTCACATTTTGGTAATTCTGGCAACATTTCAAACACTTTTCATTGTTATTATATTTTATAATTTGTTATTATATTATATAATTTATATTTCATTGTTATTATATCGGTAATTTTTAATTTACTACTTATTTTGATTGATAGTATACTTATTTTGGTGCACCATGAACCGTGCCCATCCACGATGAACTTAGTGGATGAATGTTGTTTGCTCCACTGACTGGCCTTTTCCTGATTTCTCTTCCTTTCCTTGGGCCTCCCTATTGTCTGAGACACAACAATATTGAAATTCAGCCAGTTAATAACTCTACAATGGCCTCTAAATGTTCACTGAGGCATCTTACCACTTAAAAATCCTTAGCTCTGGTACAAACCAATGTTGGGATGATTGAGTGGGCATCAGTGCCCCCATGGTCCCTAACTCACAAGGACCTGAAATTTGCCATCACAGAGACACATTTAAGCATGCATCATGGTTGTGGAGCTGGGAGCACAGTTGCGTGGGGAGCTCTGGTGAGGGAAGTCAGGATTCATTTCTCAGAGGTCATGTGTCCCATTGGTTTTCCAAACAGTATTCGCCAGATCTTGCATTCCAGTCTTCTGCTGAAACTTTGAAATATAGCAAAATAGATCCTGAATTGAAGCCTGATAAGCAACTTGTTTTTCTAGGACCTTGTAATTACTACGTTAATAATGAAAGAAGTAGTTTCTTCTAGTAGCATAAAGAAAAGGAAGCAGGTCTAGCCAGTGTTTCTCAGTGGTTAGAGAGTTGGCCTGCACAACTGAGGGTTGCAGGTTTGATTCTGGTCCAGGGCATGTACCTGGGTTTCAGGTTCGATCCTGATCCCAGTCAGGTGTGTGTGGGAAGCAATCAATAGATGTGTCTCTCTCACATCCATATTTCACTCTCTCTCCCTCCTTCCCCTCTCTCTCTTTCCTCCTTCCCCCTCCCTACCACTCTCTCTAAAACTCAATGGAAAAAAATATCCTTGAGTGAGGATTAACAAAACAAAACAAAACAAAAAAAAGGAAGCACATAGGAAGACACTTTATACTGCAGGGATGGGGAACCTTTTTTCTGCCAAGGGCCATTTGGATATTTATATCATTCACCGGCCATACAAATTTATCAACTTGAAAATTAGCCTGCTATATTTAGTCAAGCATTTAATTGACTCATGCCTAATACCTTGGCAGGGCCAGACAAAATTATGTTGTAGGCCTTATATAGCACACAGGCTGAACCTTCCCACCCTGTTTCTTATGGATGCGCAAAGAAAATTCTTGAGATGGAAATGACCCCTGGTGAAGATGCTGTAAAGATTGTTGAAATTACAACAAATGATTTAGACTATTGCATTAACTTAGTTGAAAAAGCAGGACAGGATGTGAGAAGATTGAAGAGTGATCCCAATTTTGAAAGAAGTTCTACTATGGGTAATATGCTATCAAAGAGCATCTCATGCTACAGAGAAATCATTCATAAAATAAAGAGCCAATTGGTACAACAGATTTCATTGTCACATTATATTTTAAAAATTGCTTCTATTATATTCTAGAATATTTTTTCTCTTTGACTCTATTTTTGTTCATCAGTTTATGTTGTTCATTATATTCCACAAATGAGTGAGATCATGTGATATTTATCTTTCTCTGACTGGCTTATTTCGCTTATCATGATACTCTCCGGGTCCCTCCATGCTGTTGCAAATGGTAAGAGTTCCTTCTTTTTTACTGCAGTGTAGTATTCCATTGTGTATATGTACCACAGTTTTCTAATCCACTCACCTGCTGATGGGCACTTAGGCTGTTTCCAATTCTTAGCTATTGTAAATTGTGCTGCTATGAACATAAGGGTGCATATATCCTTTCTGATTGGTGTTTCTGATCTCTTGGAATATATTCCTAGAGGTTGGATTATTGGGTCAAAGGGGAGTTACACTTTTTATTTTTTGAGGAAACTCCATACCGTTTTGCATAGTGGCCGCACCAGTCTGCATTCCCACCAGCAGCACATGAGGGTTCCTTTTCTCCTCATCCTCGCCAGCACTTGTCATCTGTTGTTTTGTTGATGATAGCCATTCTGACAGGTGTGAGATGGTACCTCATTGTTGTTTTGATTTGCATCTCTCAGATGATTAGGGACTGAGCATGTTTTCATGTATCTCTTGGCCTTCTTTATGTCCATATTTTTAGAAAATATATTTTATTGATTTTTTACAGAGAGGAAGAGAGAGTTAGAAACATCGATGAGAGAGAAACATCCATCAGCTGCCTCCTGCACACCCCCCACTGGGGATGTGCCTGCAACCAAGGTATATGCCCTTGACTGGAACCGAACCCAGGACCCTTCAGTCCTCAGGCCGACGCTCCATCCACTGAGCCAAACCAGTCAGGGCGATGTCCATATATTTAATATTTCCTACAAGTTTTGTGATATCATACTATGTTAGTACAGTTTTGGTAATATTAAACTTAAAATCCTTTTATTCTTGAAATATTAATGTTTGTTGCATGTAATATTATACTAATATGTAAGATCATTTTTCTTGAATAATTGGTGTTTAATGCATGTAATGTCATATTTAAAATCATTTTTCTTAAGTTATTAATGTTTATTGCATGTAACATTATTATATTTAAAATTGTTTTTCTTAAAATAAAAAGAAACTGAAAAAAAATTGCCACAGCCACCCCAACCTTTAAGAACCACCGTCCTGACCAGTCAACAGCCATCAAAATTGAGGCAATACCTTCCACCAGCAAAAATATTATACTCACTGAAGGCTCAGATGATTAGCATTTTTTAGCAAGAAAATATTTTTAATTAAGACAGGTACATTTTTGACAGAATGCTGTTGCACACTTAATAGTCTACAGTACAGTGTAAACCTAACTTTAATATGCACTTGGAAAGCAATAAATTCATGTGACTCATTTTGTAGCAGTTTTTGCTTTATTGCAGTAGTCTGGAACCAAACCACAATATCTCTGAAGTATTCCTAGATAATAAAATGGCTTATGAAATTATAGAGGCTGAGAAGTCCCAAGATCTGTGATTTTAAGGCCTGATAACAAGGAAAGCGAATGGTGTAACTTCAGTCTGACCCTGAAGGCAGAAGAAGATCAAGGTCCCACCGCAAAGATTATCAGGCAGATATCATGAATTCTCTAACGCTCAGCATTTTGGCCTTTTCAGGCCGTCCATGGATTGGATGAGGCCTGACCACACCAGGAAGGGTAATCTGCTTTATTCAGTCTACCAAGTTGAAGGTTAACAACATCCAGAAACACACTCACAGACACACCCAGAATCAATTTTAACCAAATATTTGGGCACGCTGTAACCCAGTCAAGTTGACAACTAAATTTAATCATCACAAGGACCTCAAAGAAAACATCCCAACTTAAATAATCACCATTAATAGAGCCACTGTCAATGCAGCAGCTCGAGCTTTTTTTTGCTTCCTCTGTCCATTTTCATGGGGTCAGAAAAGTTCAAGTGCCCCAGAATTCTGCCTCCTCCGTTCTATAAAATGTTCCACTGCCTGTTTAGATTTCTATCTTCAATGGCATGGGCTATTGAAAAATCAATCTTCTGGTCTTCCTGCTTCTAAGGCCACATACTTCATGACTTTCTCCACTACTATAAAGACTTGTTTTTTCTAAAACACAATTCTGATCATGATGTTGCTCTGTTTAAAATTAATCTTTGGTTCCTCATTATTTGCAAAATAAGGCTAAGCTGTCTAGCTTGACACTATTCAAATCTGGGTTTTGACTACTTGTATAGTTACATATCTCACCATCCCTTCTGATACAACATCTTATCCTATAGTTGATTTAAAATTTTCTAAATCTATCAATCTTCATGCTATAAGTTGAATATATTACCCCCCAAAATCATGTGTTGAATATGACTCTATTTGGAAATAGGAACTTTAAAGATATAATTACGTTTTAAATGAGGTAATTAGTGTTGGTTCTAACCCAATATGACTGGTGTCCTTTAGTAGGGGAGAAAATTAGGTCTCAAACACACACAGATAAAAGACCATATCAAGACATGGTGAAAACATGGACAAGAAGACTGGCTTGAGAAGAAACTAAATGTGCCAAAAACTTGATCTCCAGAATTGTGAGAAAATAAATTGCTGTTCTATAAACCACCTAGTCTGCAGTAGTTTGTAATGGCAGCTGGAGCAAACTAATACAAAATGACAATCATTTAAGGGCCTGACACAATATTTATTAAATGTTCTCTTCCTCTTACCTGAGAGGCCTTTCCTTGTTTTGTCTCCCTGGTAAGATTCCTCTGATCCTCCATGACTCAGCTAAATTTCTTCTTAAAATAATGCATTCTTTACTCTAAATACTTTATACACCCTTTTCTTTTGGAATGTATAACACCATGCTTTGATTATTTTGTAAAGATGACTGTAATTATTTGGGATAATATTTTGGACTCAACAATTTATGATAGGAGATAAACACCCAGGCTAAGGAAAAAGTATTTTATAATGGATGGATTAATTCATTCTCTAATGATAACACATCATCTACCTACTTTGACTCCTTATAAAATAACAATGATTAGTTTAGGGCAGGTGTTAGCAAATGCTTTCTATAGCACCTGATAGTATATATTTTTAGCTCTGTGGACATATGTCTCTCTTGTAACTACTCAAGTATGTCAGTATATCACAAAAGCAGCAATAGGAGATATATAAATAAGATTTCTCATAAAACTTTATTTACAAAACTAGGAGAGTGGCTGAATTTGGCCTACAGACCTAGTTTTAGTAACCTCTTATTTAGAAGAGGTTAAACAACATTACTTCTATTTCGCAAATAGCTTTGAAAAGCACCCCCAGGGAATTTATATTAGTTGCAGCCATGTTAATGTTTGGCAATATATTAGACATTAACCTACATGTATTTGAAATTATCAGTAAGAGTTTCATAGACTACTTCTACCAAGGAATCAAAAGACAGTCATAAAGTTAAATTTTGGTTTATTTCTAGTCTAAAAGGCCAGGAGAGTAAATGGAAGGAAAAAAATAGAGGTTGGCCAGATGAGAGGAATATTCTGAAGAAAAACCTATTAATTATAGATCCCTTTGCCAAGTAATTCTTCTCTACCTCTTAATTCTTAGCATTCATGTATCCAAATCATGGACCCTGTGCTCTAATTCTATATACAATTTTCTCTTTATTACTTTTTCACTTCACAAGGATGTCCTTTCAACTCCAGCAGTAGATATGGCATTTCCTAAAATGTGCAATCCCAACCCACAGCCCTTGTTCCTACCAACAGAATCCCAAATTTGTTCAGCATAGCAATGTGTCTCGCCAAGAACTTCACATTCTTAGCTGCTTTGCAACTAGGGTGGCCATATGAACTTGCCCTGGCAATGACATGCAGTCTAGAGTCTGAGTAGGGCCTCTGAAGAAGCATTGTAAAGATATCACTTTGTCCTTTGCTCCCTCATCTCTTCCTCTTCTTACTTGGGAAAAGTATGAGAGATCCAGAGAAGCAGCAGACATTTTGCAACAATAAGAATGAAGAATATGTGCTAAGAATGACCAATCAGGAAGCTAAAATGAATCTGATCTGAGTCTGGATGACACACTTGAGCAGCAACAGCTGCCTTGGGCTGTCTAACTGTAGATCTCTTATTCTGTGAGAAAAAGAAAACTCTCTTTGTTTAAGTCATGGGTAATTGGAATGGGTATAATTTTCTTCCTACATTGCAAACTGATCAAATGGAAATGCATGGTTGGGATAAACATGATAACATGATGGTATTAGTGTTCAGTCACTGCTTTGGCCACCAACGTAGTGGCTTCAAACAATGCAAACATTATTCTGCAGTTCTTTAGGTCAGAATTCTGATGCAGGTTTCACTGGGTTAAAATCACGGTATCTGCCATGCTGTTTATTTCAGGAAGCTCTAGAAAATCCCTTCCCTGCCCTTTGCCAGCTCTAGAGGCCACACACATATCTTGTCTCATGCCTCTTTCCTCCTTCTTCAAACCCACTCTTTGATACTTATATCTCTCTTAATCCTGCTTTAAGGACTCACATGAGACTTAGCCTAGAGAATTCTATATAATCCCCCATATCTGGGCCCTTAACTTAATCACACATGCAGAACCCCTTTTGCCATGTAAGGTAAATATTCACAGGTTCTGGTGATTATGATGTGGACATTTTTGAGTAGCTATTATTCAGTCTACCACAACAACGAAGAAAATCATACAAATTGTGAATTGCATGGCCCTGTTTTCTGGTATAATTCGTTCGTTCTTGTATAGAGTTATGTAAATAATAGAAGGATAATAGGATAACTATCTTACAAGACATGAGTATTATATCATTTTTTAAAAAATTCTACACTGAAGTAATACCATTATGTCAGCAATAATCCAGAATGGATAATGAGCCTGAACTTTGCTAAAATTGGTAAAGCTAAAAATTGAATTAGGCAGAAATAATGAAAAATTTCTATTATTCACACATGGGTTGTTGCAATTTTTCAGCAAGACAGATTATAGAAGTAGAAAATCTTATAGAACAAATGACTTCTCAAGAAAAGAAGTAGTTTTAGAAATCACAAAGTGAAAATTTATACAAAAACTTACTTAATAACGAACATTTAAAAATCTGGTACAATTTATAATGTGTTTTCATATGACATCATCCCACTTAATCCTACATTTTTCCTTGTATTAAGACACATTAAAAAGGCATTCTTTGATTACACTCTTCTACTATATCTTGTTTATCTGGTAAACAACCAAATCATTTGATTTTTTTTTTTTTTTCAGAGAATCCTTTTGGTTTCTGTCCTGGCCATACTCACTGTCAACAGGCATGCCCAAGTATAACATAATTTAGTGTTTAGATGATCTAATTTATTTGATATTATATTTTCATCTCTATAATATATCCTAAATGCCGACACCAGAAACATCCTAGAAATTAAAAAATACCAATATTTAAGATTTGTAATGGATATACTCATATAAAGGAAGTTTGAAGTACCAATCCACCCTTTGGTTTAACACTTCCAATGGTAAAAAATGCTATGTTTTGCAACACCTTCCATACTATACAGCACTGATAAAAATTTCTGATTATCATTTCCTACTTTTGACTTCCCATTTTTTGCCTTTTTAAGTGACATGCACTAAATTAACACTCTCTTCAGCATAATCAATTTTGAGGTACTTGGAGGCCATTATCATATCTCTTCAAAATTACCTCAGTTAAGCATTCCCTATTTACCCAACTTTTCCACATTGCAAATGGAAACCCAGGAGTTTTCTACCCTCTTTTAGATATATCACATTTCATAAATAATATACTGAAAAATATTATTGCTTGAATTAAATTGAATACTTTTAACATCGGAACACTGCAGTATACTGGGAACAGGTGAATCTGGCTTCAGTTCTTTATGTTACCTAAGATTACTGTGATTTCTGCCACTTTCATGTAATATTTTTTCCATGACTTTTCATATGACCTACTTTTTTCAAAGGTGATCTCTTCCATTCTAATCTTTTACAATTTATATTTTAAATGTATGTTTATTGCCCATGTAATACCTGTTTGTTGTATAAAATGTAGCTTAAAAAGAAAAAGAAGGAAAACCATAATCTTGGCATTCAAAGAATTATTAACTATTTGAACCTAAATGAGAAAATTAATTTTTTTATTTAATACATTAAATAATTTGGATCACTATTCCCACCAAGGACAACTAGAAAAATTAGGTAGATAACAGATGATATATAGAAAGATATAGCCAAGGATCGAAAGATAAATAAATATTCTTGAATACTAGATAAAAATAAAGACTATTTTACTGATATCATATGCAGTGGAAGACATAAATCCAAAAATGTAAACCAGCACTTTGGACAGCTGTTCTGCTGGTAGTATTTGACATGCTGAGAAGCTGAGATTATTTGGGGTGTGAAGAAAAAATATTTGGATTCCAGGGTTTGAAATACATGGGTGTCTTGGCAACTCTAACACTATGGGTCAGGACCTTACAGGACTACAACATAGGTAAAGAGTAAACTAGAAATAGAACTAACTTGGTTTTCACAGAGACTTAAAATATGATTTAAATATTCTCAATTCTTGGGAAATAATTGAATCTCAGATTACTGGTGACCCTAGACATTTAGCAGAAATAAATGTAAGTTCTGTATAAATTATTATAGCATTTTTTAATCCTTCAAATATGTCTTTAAATAAATGTTCAAATATAATGTCACAAAATCAAAATGATCAAGTCAACAATAGATAAGAATACATGAATGAAAACTAAAAGAAGCAATACACAAACTACACAGAACAACAGGGACTCTAAATATTGGAATTATAATACATATTTTAAAATAAGTATATGAGAATTTTGAAAGAAATGGTAACAATATGCAGGGAGTTAGATTTGAAAGAAAACAGAACTTGAACTGAAAAAATACCAGATATAAAATTAATAATCCAATGAATACATGTAAGAAGCTATCTTTCTCATAATTATAAAACCAAATGTCCTTAATTAAATATTAGAATATAAATCCCAACATTATATAAAGAAATAACACACCATGACAAAGGATGCTTTATTTCAAGAAGGCAAGTTTGACTTAGCATTTGAAAATCAATCAATGTAATTCATCTCCTTAGCAAAATAAAGAGTAATAACTATATGGTGCTTCCAATGAAACCAAAAAAAGTATAACAGCAGTTTATTCTAAAGATGTCCAGAAAAGTTGAAATATAAGAAAATTTCCTTAATCAGATAAAATCACCTACAAAAAGAGAACACTAATAATGCATGGAACAATTTATCTGGATCCAGGAACAAAAAAAGAATGTCAACTATTTTGATTTGTTTCAGATATTGCATGAAAAATTTTCACCAGTAGAAAAAGCCATAAAAATAATTCTGGTTCTGGCTAAAATGCAGTAGACCCATTACTCCTAGGCTCTTCCCTTTACAATTAAAAACTCTGGACATGACAAACAAGCACAGAAGGACAAAGAAAGATGAAAAGAAAGGAAACTGCTTTGGGACCCTTAGACTTGACTAGCAGTTCAATGAGTTCCCTGGTTTCCCTTTGGTTCTCCTATACCCAGCATGTGTTATAGAAGCCTCCCACTCAAAACCTGCAACAGGCACAAAAACAGCTCTAAAAAAAGCCTGTGCTGTTTAGCTAGTAACCCAGAAATATGTGGCTTATGAGCAAAAGATGGATCATAGGCTTTCATGTGGCAGGTAAATAATAAAGCTTCCTAAAAAATTGGATATTTTTATAACTTTGGTACAGGTACAAGATTTCTCAAACAGTACCCAAAACAACTAATCATTAAAAAAATAAATTGTCCTTTGACTTCCTGAAAATTAAAGTTTTTTAAAATTTATTAAAAGGCATCATTAATTGAGAAGATAGTTCACAGACTAGAAAATATTGCAAAACACGTATTCAACAAAAGACTCAAACCAGAATATATAAAGCATTCTTATAAATAAATTTAAAACATACCAAATAAAACTGGGCAAATGTATTGAACAGAAACTTCAAAAGGGGAAATCTAAATGGCCAATAAGAATAAGTGTTCAATGTCTGTACTTACAAAGGGAATGCAAATTAAAACCATAATTTGATACCATTACATAACTTCTCTAAAGATTCAAGTTCTAAAGAATGGCAATATCAATGTCAGCAAGGATCTAAAATAAGGGGAACACTTAAAAATCATTGTTGTAAGTGTAGATATTTACGTTCTGGAGGATGAAAGAGAGTATGGTTTATTTACTCCGTTGATGCTCTCACAGCTGAGCTTTGGGTTGGCAGTATCTGTATGCCCCACTTATAGCCAAAGCTGCTGATGGGGAATCTCAGGTATCGTAGTGGCTTTCACTCTTATTACCTATTGGGTGTAATACTCCTGCAGTCATTCCTTTGGAAGTACAATCTGTTTCCTACCAGACCTTGACTGACACAGACCTTTATCTGGTAAATCAGAAATTTCCTCATCCCCTTACATGTCCTTACTACCTGCCAGGGGTTTTGTCCAGCATCTAGAAGGGTTCAAGATTCTGGAGAAGGGCTGCGGTAAATTATTAAAGAGTCTAGAGATGAAACATAAATTTGGAAGGCATTTTGAGGAGCCAGAGGAGACTTAGCTAAAGAAACCAAGTCCCTTTGAATCTCTGGACCCCTTGCTCTTTATTAACACAATTTGTCCTAAGGCAAAGTAGATATACATATCAAAGGTAAGTTTGGTATACAGTAGGCATTGTTAGATTGGGGGAATTGCCTTTGGCTTTTCAGGTGTTTGGCCAGCAGGACACAATAACATGTAGATTGAAATGCCCTCAGCTGTCTGGCAGCAAGCAATTATCTATGCAAACCTTTAGGTGTGGGGAAATGCCCTTAGCCATTTCCAGCAGCAGATAATATGTATTCAGCTCTGCTGAATCCCCAGGTTTCAACAACCTTTTGATGAAACTTCTTGCATTTATGACATGCAGGTTTCAACAACCTTTTGATGAAACTTCTTGCATTTATGACATGCTGGAATTAGCTTCCGGAAGCTACCCAAACTTCTTCAATTCTGGAGGCCTCAGAAACAAGGTTAAGAAGCCAAGAGGAAAGCCCTGTAGATATTCAAGGCAGAGATAGAGAAGCAGCAGGCCATAGGTGTTCCATCACGACCTTAGACTTTCTTTATGCACTTATCCCAGGCTGGAGGTGGGGAAAAGTATTGACATTAAATAAAGTTTAGAGTTTTGACTATAATATGGGACTCTAATGATCACATGGGACCTGGACATTTAATTACCAAATTGAGAGACTATTTAATGCTCTAAATATCCATTTGCCCTGGCTAGTGTGGCTCAGTTGGCTGGAACATTGTCCTATACATTAAAAGGTTGTGGGTTTGATTCCTGGTCAGGGCATATACCTGGGCTGTGGGTTTGATCCCAGTTGGGACATGTACAAGAAGGCAGTATCTCTTTCTTCTCTCTCTCTCTCTCTCTCCTCTTCCTCTTTCCCTCTCTCTAAAATCAATAAACATGTCTTTAGGTGAGGATTTTAATAAAGAAAGAAAAAACAAATATACAAATATCCATATGATTCTTTTAGTCAAGGGCAGCCAGAAATGTCAGAGACTATCCTTATTATTTATTTTGGGTCTAGCAAACACCCAGAGTTTAAAGGAAAAGGGGAGACACTGAAGTTGCTTTATGACGAAATCCCACATATTTATGCTTGTCCAATTTACCAGTTACATATGGAAGCAAAATGTAGGTTGGAAGGATAAAGTAGGTCCTCGAGTTACATCTGAGATCCATTCCTATGGCGTGATGTAACGTGATTTTCGCCTTAAGTTGGAACCCATCTACATAAGCACCTACATCACTCACATGGAGCATATACACAGCAGTAATGAAGTGAAACAGTAAAAAAAAATTAAAAGAAAGATAACAATTCCTGACCTTTACTTGTGGTAAATAAATAATAAAAAACATAAAGCACACATGTATGTACATCAAAATGACGGAACCTTTTTTTTTTAAATAAATACTGTAAATGGGAGATGGCGACATAACCACGAAACGACAACATACATTGAGTCCAACGTAACCTGAGGACTGCCTGTATACACCAAAATCTCGTTGTGGCCCCTGGGGAATGTAGCCAAAGGTAGTGCAACATTATAGTTTACATCTTTTATAAAAAAGCTCTCTAAAGCAGCAATGTTAATCTTCAAAATTGTGGATACATGAGTATATGAATGTTTATTCTATTATTCTTGATACTTTTTCATTTCTTTTAAAATTGGGCCTCCTACTGTTAAATCAATTTATTCTTAGCTGTCATAAATCATACTTTTGATTCATCCACAAAGACAAGTTGACTTATACTACCAGCCTGAAAAAATGGCCCTACTATTGGCCATTTTTTTAGTTTACAATCTGCTTTGAAACTTCAAGGGTCCTCAGAAAGGCAGGAATTTAAAACTCTACTGCAATGACATAAATGCTAATGGGGAGCTAAATGACATTGTTAGCTACAGCTCATTTTGCAGTTATAATTAGGGGCAGTGAGACATGGGCCTGTAACTCAAGAACTTAATGGGAATTTCTAAAGCAGAACTACTGCACTGACAAGTATGTCTGTAAGAACTAGATATAACACACCCCCAAAGGATCTTTCAGTGAAATGACTTCCTAAATTCAGAAATTGACACTTGTCTATTTTATGTCTCTTGTTTAGAAATAGATTTTTCTCTCACTTCACAAAATATTCCAAACCTTTTATCAATACTAAATTGCTATTTTCCAGTTTCATTGAAAGTTGTGTGGAAGCATTTTGGCCTTGACAAGAGAGTCCCCATGTTCTGAGAATAATCAATGTGCATTGTACTTTAACGTAATCTGAATTAAACTGGGCATCAGTGCGCCAATTCCAGCAAGATGACAAAACTTAAAGAAACTGAAACCACTTTACCCCTTGACTAAATTAATATCAGTCCATGATGATATGCTAATTTATATGGCGTTTAGGTACCCTGTGTTGAATATGCAATCTTTTCCCAGTATCAATCCAGGATGAGTGGACACAGAAAGAAATAGGGGTGAAAATATGCTAGATTTTTTCCATTTCTATTTTTTTTTTCCGTCTTGTTAGCGATACATACTAGCTTGGAAATCGTGGGAAAGATACTCAATGTTTTAAATATCAAATTCTATGTGCTATAATATATATATAAAAGATACACGATATATTTATATAAGCTTTGAGGTATATTAAAGAGACACACTTAATAGTTGCATATGTTTTAAAGCATTATTTTTTAATGAGTGCTCTACCCAAATGAAGAACTAGAATATAAACCACCAATACTAATGTTATACTTTTAATTCATTTGTTTCTTGTCATTTATCTTTTATAAACATTTGTTTTCTCAAATATGAAAGAGATAATAACCTACCTCTCATCAAATCTCTTTGGTTCAGTCCTCAACTATATCCAAAATCTTATCATATCTTACTACTTCTACCATTAAAAGCCTAGACCACCTATGACAAGTCACCAAGATTTCTTGTGTGAACTATTGCTATATCTTTGTAACTAGTCTACCAAATTTGTTGTCTCCCTGCCTTCTTTTATTCTCATAGAAGTCAAAATTATTCTTTGAAAATACAAGTCAAATCATGTAACTCTCCTGCTCAAAAACCTGTAATTATTTCCAACTCACTTAGAATAAAATCCTAACTTCTGATCATCTTGCCATGGTCGCCCTCTCTAATCCCAGTTCATCCCATTTACCTCATTCCATTCCACTTCATCCCCCCTGGTCTTCCCTCCATTTCTCCAACTTCTCTGTTAACACTCTAAATTTTGTACTTATGTTCCCTCTGATTGAAATGCTCTTCTCTCACATTTCTCCAAAGACCATCCTCTCACTTAATTTAGTTCTTTCTCATTTCAAAAGTCATCTTCACAGAGAATTTTTCAGATAAACTTACTGAAAAGGAACTCAGTTATCTCATTGTCCCATCACTCTGTATCTCTTTCCCCTATTTACATTCTGTAGACATTGTATATTATCTACTTTTACAATGCAAGCACCACAAAGACAGGAACTTTCCCTATGTTGTTCACTGCTGTTTCCAGCACGCAGAACAGTGCCTGTCCTAAGATACCAATCCTTGATAACCCAGCCTCCAGGTGGCTGAAAACCCCAGCATTCTTATGTGTTTACCTCCAGTGTACTAATATTATCATTGTCTCAGTGTATCATGATGTGATAATGCAAAATGTTGGAAAAACTTGATTACAGAAACTGAAGTAAATATGATCTACAAATTCAATTCATACAAAAACTTTTATGACAGTTAAAGGAAATCTATAAAACACAGGAGATGAGTAAATACAATACATAAAACATTGTGTTGACACATGTTTGATTCACAAATGATTACCTCTGGTATATGAATGATGCTCTAGGCTTTCAATTTGATGATAATGCACTGTGGGATGATATCACAAAACATTTTGAATGAAAACTGACACAAACATATCAATAGCAGGGTAAAGGAATATCCATGAGATAATTAACCTCTAAGTGATACTAAAATATCAGTGGAAGAGATATGAAATAATGCAAAAGGTTCTCAAAGATACTATCTTGATGTACTATTGCCCTCAAAATATGGGCCTTTACAAGGAAGGGCATTGAAGACAAACTGAGCAGAAACATGCTACTTTGGTTTTCTGAAGTTATAGTTTTACAATCAGATTTATACTCACTCTAAATGAAAGCTCAGCTCTGGAGGGAGACAAATAACGTCGAGAATATGTTTGTATATTTTCAGAAAACAACTCCAAGACCATGCGGATTCCTGCAACAGAGAGGAATTGACAGGACTGCTCTAGCCATGAAGACAGAAGAGAAACAGCCTTGCCATACTAGAAGTCAGCAGCTGTGCATTGCTGCAGATTGCCCAGGACCAAACCAGAGATGGTCAGACCTGCATTACCACCATTTGTCCACCATCCAGAACTGATATATCATTGCTGACATGTAAACATAAGGAACTGTTTGACATTGAAATTGGGACTCAAAAGAACTGTTGACCCAGAAAGAAACTCACTACAGACCAATTCATTTGCCTCTCAGCATAACCATTATTGCTTGTCTCATTTTCAGTTCTTATAAGTGTACTTCTAGTGTCACATGATCTCACTCATCTAGGAGAAATAATGAACAACATAAACTGATGAACAAAAATAGACCCGGAGATAGGGAAGCATTGATCAGACTGTCAAACCTCAGAGGGAAGGTAGGGAAGGGTGGGAGTAGGGGGGAGAGATCAACCAAAGGATTTGTATGCATGCATATAAGCCTAACCAGTGGTCACAGACAACAGGGGGGTGGCGGCATGTGTGGGGAGGGGTTTGGGATGGGAATGGGGGGATGAGGACAAATATGTGATACCTTAATCAATAAAGAAATTTGAAAAAATAAAAATAAATCAATAAAATATCAGAAAGTATTTTAAGGGCAGATTCCATATAAGAATTCTTTAGGATGAGTCTATATATAAATAGATTCTCAGAGAACTAATAGTTACAGATAATTAGAGATGCTTGTTCTTTTTATAAAAACCTTTTGAAAGTATTCAAGTATTATCCTATATAATGAAAGGGTAATATGCAAATTGACCCTAATGGTGGAACAACTAGAACGACAGCTCGACCAGTCACTATGAGGTGCACTGACCACCTCTTGGTCCCTTTCCCCAGTCAGCAGCCTCCCATTGCCTGATGGCGAATGGGGAACTGGGGGTGGGTGGTGGCAGAAGGCGGGGCCAGCTGCCAGCAGCCAGGTAAGATGGCCCTGATTTCAGGCAAGGCCTAGGGAATGAACCCGCATATGAATTTCATGCACTGGGTCTCTAGTATTTTATATCATTGTGTTTTTGATATCTCCACAGTGAAAAATAAAAGTGGTGATGTCAGCTACCACCATCAGCATTTACATTCACTTGTGCTTAAAATAAGCAAGAAAAAGAATGAAGAATGGATAAAGAAATAGGTTCTGACTTGAAATGCACCAGCACAAAGTATGTGTTTTCCCAAGAAAAGGGTTCTTAGATGGCCCTTTGCATACCTTCAAATATGTGATGTTTATTTGCATACCTTCAAGTATGAAGATTCTGGAATCTGCACCACATAAGACAGAGCTCACTCAGTTAACCAAAGTATAGACCAAGGATCAACATTGTTTGTATGTCAGGTACAAATATCATCAACTTCTTAAACAACCCACAAAGTTGCACAAATTCAATTGCAAATTTTTAAAATTTGAAAGCAGCACAGTCATTTTTTATTTCACTCATTACATTTTTTAATAATCTCCTATCAGTGTCAGCATCTTTGTCAGAGAATCTTCATAAACTTTTGGCATAAAATGAAGCATAGAAACTACAGAGGAGTTGTTAATCTATCAAGTAAATAGTAAGCAGTGTTAATTTTGTTCACATTTACTGACACATCACAGTCCATAAAAATTACTAAGAAATTCCAGACACTGTGTCAAGTAAATTCTGACAAAATCTGTACCATGTCACAATGAAAGGGTGAATATATGAAGCCATTCTCAAGATACCCCTCTTGGTAATTAATGGTGACCACTGTATAGTAAAAAATAATAATAATAATAATAATAATAATAATAAAATAAAAAACCTAAAATTATTATAGTTCAAAATTCATGTAGCAGCCACTCAATAATAGGCTTTTTATTACATCTTGTTTATACTTCTTAAAGGTCATAGGATCAAAGTTGAATGATTCATTTCATTTGGGGATTATTTGTACTTTGCTTTCAAGATGCATTTAATATTAATATAACTTTTCTTATCTTTTATAATCTCAAATATGTTAAAAATTTCTATCAGAATAACACTGTTTACTCTAAGTCATAAAATTCAATGACATTAAAATAGGGAAAAAGATCCTTATGTTTAGAGAAGAAAATAAGCAGAATTAGTAATGCTTAGATATTCCCGTCCTTTCTGATTTTTCAGAACATTTATTTCTATGCCTTCATCTTTTTGCTGTAGTGTTGCACATGATTATTATTTGATTTTTTTCAAGACTTTGTCATATTGAATCATTTCTGTATGTTTGGCTTCTTTCAATATTTAAGAGATTCATTCATTTTGTTAGTTCCCTTTTTATTACTAAACTAGTGGCCTGGTACAAAAATTCATGCACAGGTGGGGGGAGGGGTGTCCCTCAGCCCGGCCTGCACCCTCTCCAATCTGGGACCCCTTGGGGGATGTCTGACTGCTAGTTTAGGCCCGATCCCTATGGGATCCCTGTCACAATCTGGGACTGCTGGCTCCTAACCGCTCACCTGCCTGCCTGCCTGATCACCCCTAAGCATTCTGCCTGCCAGCCTGCTTATCCCCAACTGTACCCGCCCGCTGGTCTTCTCGCCCCCAACTGCTCCCCCTTGCTGGCCTGATCACCCCAAATGACCCCCCCTGCTGGCCTGCTCACCCCCAACTGCCCCCCTACTGACCTGATCACCCACAACTGCCCTCTCTTCTTGGCCTGATCATCTCCAACTGCCTCTGCCTCAGCCCCGCCACCATGACTTTGTTAAGAAGGAAATATGGAAGTTCTCCTGGAAGGTCTCCCGGTCTAATTAGCATATTACCCATTTATTAGTATATATTATTAATATAGATAGTACTTATCATAAAATATGCCATAATTGGATTGTACATTCTCCTGTTATTGAAATTTTGATTATAGTTCTTGGATATTATTAATAACATTTATATGAAATTCCTGTGCAGATATTTTTGTGGATAAATTATTTTATTTCTCTAGAACATATAACTGGGAGTAGATTTCTGGGTCTTAGGTAATTTTCTAGCATAATAGAAATGTTCTATATCTTTAAAGTATATAATCATATCTTTAAGTGTATATTTGGAACATATATTCTATTATTTTATTCACCCAATAATAGTTTATTTATAATACCAATTGTTAACCTCATTTATACAATAATGTATGTTATTTGAATACTTCTTATATACATCATTATAATCTTAAATTTTAGTAGCAACTCTATTTCTTAGCTAGAAAAAAATATGATCACTCATTTGTAAACAAAGAAAAGTGAGGCATCCAGACACTAACTAGGCTGGCCAAGTCATATAACATGTTAGAAGAGTTTAGGGTCCTTGGTCCAGTAGAGCCAACAACAATCAATATTTCACAAAGCTGTTTTTATGGAAATCCTCCTGCATGATGTTTAGAGCATTTGCCAAGTGAATAGGTTTCAAAATAGAGCTTCCAATTATAACCTAATGTACTGCTACTTCAAAGTAGATGCAATGGTGGGAGACATTGCCTTTTAAAGATTAACTAAATGTGCTTAGAGTTAACAAATCCATTGACTCTCTTATTTGTTCATGAGGGTTGTGCTGGAATAGAAGAGGTTTTGTATTTGCATGCCCACTATTGCTTCTATCCCATGAAACTTTTAGAAGGCTGAGGTAGAACTGGTAGAAATTATTGGATTTACTAGACTAAAGAGAATAACAGCCTTCTAATAATAAAGTTGTGCTATGAGCAGATGCTCATCTTTAATACAAACAAAATTTGTGATATAATAACATTATAAATCAGTAACATAACTGAATGGCCATCATTTTTAAAAATTAAATTTATTGGCGTGACATAGGTTAATAATACTATGTAAGTATCAAGTGTATAATTCTATACACTTGAGTATTCCAATCATCCATCAAAGGATACTTTTGTTGTTTTCATGTCTTGGCAACTAGGAATAATGCTGCAGTAAACATAAGGGTACATATACCTTTATGAATAAATGTTTTCAAATTTTTCAAGTACATAAGCAGAAGAGGAAATTCCAGGTCACATGCTAGCTCCATCCATCTTAATTTTCTGGAGGAAATTGCATACTGTTTTCTATAGTGGCTGTGCCAGTCTACATTCCCACCACCAGTACCAGAGGATTCCTTTTTCCACATCCTCTCAAGCAGGTGTAATTTCTTGTCATATTGATAATAGCCATTCTAATAGGTGCGGCTTGGTATCTCATGGAGGTTTTGATTTGCATTTCCCTTATAGCTCATGGGAATCTGTTAATATATATATATTGACCATTTGTATTATTTATTGAGAAAAGTGTCTGTTCAAGTCCTCTGCCCATTATTTAATAGGATTGTTTGTTTATTTTTGTTATTGAGTTGTAAGAGTTACTTATATACAGGGTGGAGTAAAAATAGGTTTATAGTTGTTCATTTGAAAAATAATACAATAATTAATAAATAATAGTACAAGAATAAACTCTGTTTCACATACTCACAACCGTAAACCTACTCTTGTCTCCTCCTATATTTTGTATAGTAGCCCCTTATTGGAGGTACTGAAAATATCTTCTCCCATTTGGTTGGTTTCTTTTTTGTTTTGTTGATGATTCCTTTTGCTGTTCAGAAGTTTTTAGTTTGATGTGGCCCCATTCATCTATTTTTGCTTTTAATCCCTTTGTCTTTTGGGATCAAGTTCATAAAAGCCTCCCTGAGACCAAGGTCCATAAGTTTAATACCTATGTTTTTTCTATCTATTTTGTTGTTTTAAGTCTTATATTTGTCTTTAATCCATTGAACTCAATTCTTTGCTTTACTTTTATTGTTGACACTATTCCAAATACCATAATTTTCCCCAACCACACTGTTGTCCATTGTTTATGGGTTATGAATACATGTTCTTTGGCTAATCCCTTCAAATTCTTTCATGTAGTTCCCCTTCCCTCCTGTCCTTTATGAGTTGTCAGTCTGTTCCATGTAACCCTATAATGCAGATGTTGTCACATATCATGTTGTCCCAAAGTTCCCTTAACCTATCCTCATTCTTTTTTAATCTTTTCTGTTTTTTTATGCTCTTATTGGGTATTTTTTCTACTTTGTCTTCCAAACTGCTGATTCGATTCTCTGCTTCATCCAACCTACTTTTTATTCTTTCCAGTGTATTCTTAATGTCAGGTATGGTATTATTTATTCCTGATTCTTTTTCATTGTTTCTATGTCATTTTTCATGCTCAGTTCCTAGAGCATCTAATGATCACTACTTTGAACTTTATATCTGATAGATTGATTTCCTCCATTTCATTAAGCTCTTTTTCTGAAGATTCTGCCTATTCTTTTATTTGGGCATTGTTTCTTTATCTCCCCATTTTGGTTATCTCTTTATATTTGTTTCAATGTATTAGCTAGATCTGCTATGGCTCCAATTTCTGTAGAGTGGCCTTATGTAGTAGTGCCCTGTGGGACACAGTGGTGTGGTCTCCTTGATTTCTTGATCTGGGTGCTGTAGAAATGTCACTTGTGTGGGTTATGTGAGCCTTCCGTTGTGACTGAGTCTAGATCACTGTTGTTTGTGCATAGGACTAACCCTCAGGCTCGCTAACTGTGAGGCTCAACCTCGACCACAGCATATGAGCTGCTGTGCAGATGCAGTATCAACATAGCTTCTTCTGCAAATCCTGGGGTATAAGACTCCTCTGCAGATAGCCCTGTTGTTGTTCAGGTTTATTGTTTTCCAATTCAGTTGCATTTCCAGGTCAGTTCTGAGAGGAGTGAGTGCAAGATCCACCTATTTTGCCACCATCTTGAAAGTCAGAGTTAATTTTTGTGTTTGGATATCAAGTAGTAGTTTAGTTTCATAATTTGGCATGTGGCTTTTAAATTTTCTCAGTACCATTTAATGAGTGAAGAGGCTTTCATTTCTCCATTATATGTTTTTTACTGTTTTGTTAATAATTAGTTGCCCATATTCATGTGGGTTTATTTCTGGGTTCTCAATTTTTCCCCATTGATCTGTGTGTCTGTTTTGTGTTAGTGCCATACTATTTTGATTATTGTTGCTTTGTAGAATAATTTGAAATAAGGGAGTATTATGCCCATAGCTCTCGTTTGTCTCAAGATTGCTTTGGCTATTAGGGGACTGTTGTGGTTTGATACAAATTTGATGATATTTTTGTCCTATTTTTTTTGAAAAATGCCATCGAAAATTTGATGGGGTTTGCATTACATTTGTATATTGCTTAAGGTAATATAGCCATTTTTACTATGTTGATTCTTCCAATTCATAAACACAAAATAGCTTTCCATTTCTTTTTGTCTTCTTCAATTTCTTTCAACATTGTCCTGTAGTTTTCAGTATAGGTCCTTCACATACTAGTACTTTGTTAAGTTTACTTCTAAGCATTTTATTTACTTTTTTTGCTGCAACTACAAATGGAATTGTGTTCTTCATATCTTTTTCTGATACTTCATTGTTAACATATAGAAACACATTGGATTGTTGTACATTGATTTTTTTTTACAACTTTAATGTATCCACTTATTGTTTCTAATAGTTTTTTGGTGGATTCTTTACAGTTCTCTATATAGAATTTTTTCCCCTGCAAAAAGTGACAAATTAGTTCTTCATTCCCTATTTGGATGACTTTTATTTTTTTCTCTGGCCTTACTGCTCTGAATAAAGCTCCAGTACTATGCTGAATAATAACAGTGAGAATAGACATCATTGTCTGGTTCCTGATCTTAGAGAAAAAGCTTTCAAGTTTTAACCACTGAGTATATTAGCTGAAGGTTTGTTATACAGTATACAACCTTTGTTATGTTGAGGTATATACCTTCTATACCCATTATTTTGAGTGTTTTAATCATTAATAGATGCTGTACCTTGTCAAAATGCACTTTTTTGCATCTATTGATATGAATATATGATTTTTGTCCTTTATTTTGTTACTGTGCTTTATTACATAAATTGATTTGTATGTGTCAAACCATTCTGTGCCCCTAGAATAAGACCAACTTGTTAATGATGCATTATCTTTTTAATGTATTGTCATATTTGATTTGCTAGTATTTTCTTCAGGATTTTTCCATCTATATTCATCAGGGATACTGGTCTATAATTTTTTATTTTGTGTCCTTGTGCATGGATACCATTTTTATGTCATGTGAATTTGAGTAAACCCATTATGTGATTATCTTCCTCTCCCTTTTCTATACCCTTCTTCTCTACCTTCTGGTGTTTTATAATTTGCATGCACAGCAGGCTTTAATGAACAGATAGTTATTGTCTGTCCACCCTGCTTGAAGAACATAATTACCGTTTGTTTTCTTCATATATACATAATGGGTCTTACAGGAAAATATGAGACAGTTATCCCTCACCTCTTTTTATACCCTTATTATTATTGGAGCAATAATGTGGATACAGGCTTTGAAGTTCCCTGTAATATCCTCTGATCAGGGCTAAACATAGTAAGGTATGAAGAATATGCAGAACACATATCGGCAAATATGTTGAAATTATAATTTTAAGGAACATATTAAAAGAGATATAAATAAATGGAGTTATATGTCATATTTAGTCATATGTCAAAATTATTATAAAGCTATCAACTTTTCATCAGTTGTCTGATAAAGTAGATGCAATACCAATAGGCTATTTAAAAATTATACTTAAACATAATTTTAAAATTTATATTGATAAGGGACAATTATGGGGAAGATAAACCGAAACATGTATATAATTTTATAAACAATAATTATTGATTACTCAAGAAATGTATGTTCTTAAATCTTGTTGCTAGACAAATTGGTTATTCTTAAAGAAAAATAATTAAGTAAATCCCTACCCCAAGGCATACATAGAAGATCAATTTGAGGTGTTTGAAATAATAATAGAAGGGAAAACTATGAAGCTCTTACAAATTTTTATAAGATATATGTTAGGTTCCAGGCCAGGAAGTTTTCTTTAAAAAGATTACAATATTAAAAGTATTGCTAAATTTGACCATATTAAAGTTTAAAATACATTTTCACCAAAATAAATTATATTGAGTAGAAAGAGGTAAAGAACATTTTTATAAATCATATTAGAGACCCAGTGCATGAAATTTGTGCACTGGTGGGGGGGTGACCCTCAGCCCAGCCTGCACCCTCTCCAATACGGACCCCTTGGGGGATGTCCGAATGTGGTTTTGGTTCGGGCCTAAACCAGCATTTGGGCATCCCTCTCACAATCCGGGACCACCGGCTCCTAACTGCTCACCTGCTTGCCTGCCTGATTGCCCCTAACTGCCCCCCTGCTGGCCTGGTCACCTCCAACTGCCCCCCACTGACCTGTTTGCCCCTTAGTGCCCCTCCACTGTCCTGGTCACCCCCAACTGCCCCCCTGCCAGTCTGGTTGCCCCTCACTGCCCCCCTGCCGGTCTGGTCACTTCCAACTGCTCCCCTTGTGAGCCTGGTAGCCCCACTCAGCCTGCTACTCAGTCATTTGGTCACCCCTCACTGCCCCTCCCCACCGGCCTGGTCACTCCCAACTGCTCCCCCTATGGGCCTGGTCACTCCACACAGTCTGCTGTTCGGTCATTTGGTTATCCTGCACTAACCCTCCTGCCGGCCTGGTTGCCCCATGCAGCCTGCTGCTCAGTCGTTTGGTCATCCCTCACTAACCCCCCTGCCAGTCTGGTTGCCCCACACAGCTTGTTCGGTCATCCGTTCAGTTGTTTTGGATGTGATGGTTGCTTAGCCTTTTATATATATAGACAATTTATAATGTATTAGTAAGCATGATATATACTGGAATTTTACACAGAAGTAAAAAAAGATCAAAAGAAAAAAATATAAAAATGAGGAAATGTGTATATATATATATATATATATATATATATATATATATATATAGCTTAACCTTATTAGATGTCAAATAAAAGTGAATGAAAATGACAGTGATACCAAAAACTTTGGCAATAAATAAATAAATTTAGATAAGACTACAGACTAGCCAAGTTGTAGGACAACAGGAACTCTTGTATTCTATCTTTAGTTATATGAGTTGGTACAATCTTTAAAAAATTATTTGGAATTACCTTATAAACATGACGATAAGCCTAAATTTTATTTAACAATTCTATACTTATGTGCATTCCATAGACAAATATGTTTATGTTCTTCTGTAGACATGTTGATATCTGCACTATTCATAATAATAGCTAAAACTGGAAGTAATCCAACGCCTATCAAGAAGAGAGTAGGTACACTACTGTGCATTCATACAAAGAAACACAATACAGTAATAAAAAAGAATGATAAAAAATGAAAAGTATTGGGTGATTCTCAAAGGTATAACAAGGCATAAAAAAGAATAATAAAGAATGTGTCATATATTCATTTATACAAAGTGGGGAAAAAAACATGCAAAACTTCAAAAAGTCTTGGAATATAGCAAACCTATAAAGGAAAGTAATTGAAAGATGGAAAGGAATCTGTTCATGGAGCAGACACATAGAACTCATGTATAATTCACTTTCTTGTCTTTCTCATGCTGATTTTTACAGTGTTAATTTGATTATTTTAAAAATTATTCACCTATTTTACACTTTATGCCCACCTTTATATCTTTGATATGTCCCTAAACAAAAACAAATATGAAACATGACAACTTTATACATTTCTATGGAGATTCCCATTTGAAGATAATGATAATCAACAGTCCTTCCCTTATCTATCTGGGGATACATAGCTAGACCCCCAGTAGATGCCTGAAATTGTGCATAGTATGGAACCCTATATATGATGTTTTTCCTTATTCAGGCATGCCTACAATAAAGTTTAATTTATAAATTAGGCACAGTAAGGAATTAACAATAGAACAATGATAACAATATACTGTAATACATGTTATGTGAATGTGGTCACTAGCTTTCTCTCAAAATATCTTACTGTCATGTACACACAATGTGGATATGCTGGACAAAGTGTGGATCCATTTCCACACTTTGTGGGATGAAGAGGAATAGTGGGAGATTTCATCATGCTACTTAGAATGGAATTCAATTTAAATCTCATGAACTGTTTATTTCTGGAACCCTCCACTTAATTTTTTTTTTCTTTTTTGTTTTTTACTACAGGTGACTGCAGGTAACTGAAACCGCAGAAAAGGACACTGAGTTTAGGAGGTAGGGGGACTACTTTAATTTGATAATCACTACTTCTCCTTTTGGAATTGTCCAAAGGCAACAAGAGGAATTTTTCTTCAATTACGCACTCCATTAACAAGGACACAGATAATAACCTAAAAGCCCCATGAAGGGGGAAGTGTTTCCACATGCGCTGAAAAACAACCAGGGATTTTCTTGGAAGAATGAACAGAGGAAACACAAAGGCTGCTGATATCAGACAATCCAGCAACCTACACTTCTCACAGGTGAAAGGCACATCCTTATGTGTAAATGTCAGCAATGATATTTCAGTTCTGGATGGTGGACAAATGGTGGTAATGCAGGTCTGACCCTCTCTGGTTTGGTCCTGGGCAACCCTGTAAGTAAATTACATCTAGAAAATTTTTACTTTAGAAAATTAACTTTCATTTGTAATGCTAACAGCAAGACACCCATGAAAAACACACATGGTGTCAAAACAAGCCAAAGGAAAATTGTTTGGGCAAAAAATGAAAAAGGATCCCAAGTCAAATTTATAGAAAAGATTCCTTTATTAACTTTTGGTCAAGAATATGTTTGTAGGAGGAATCCAAGATGGTGGCGTAGGTAAACACCTAAACTGCTGCCTCTCACAACAATTTAAACTGCAACTAAAATACAAAATGTCTATCACCCAGAACCACGGGAAAGCTGGCTGAGTGGAAGTTCTACAACTAGAAGGAAAGAGAAAAGAGCACTGATATGTGCACAAGCGCTGAAAAGCTGAGGTACAGAGGCGCCGGATCTGGGCTGGCGGCAAGCATTGCTTTTTTCAACCCAAAGGGAGACAAGCCCCCGATTACTCTGAAATACAGTTTATGGGGAGAAGCGGGGGACCCAAACTCCTACGGGGAGAAGCTGGATTGTCTGCTACCAGGTCAGAAAGTGAGGGGGGCCTGCTTGTAGAGCTGCGCACAGGAATAATTGTTTATCTGTGCTGGGGCACGGGACGGGACTCATTCCGAGACACAGAGCCAGCTAACTAGAAGCCATTACTGTTTGCCACGCCCTAGCCTAGTGACGCCCTGAGACCCTGCCCCACACATCCTACAAACCCACCCAAGCTCCAAGCAGCAGCTTTTGCATATGAATGGACTGCCCTATCTAACAAACTAGCAGACCAGATCAGACAGCTCCAAAACCTCCAAACCCCAAGCAAAGAGGAGAAAACTGTAGCTCTTGCTGTAGCTCCTGCTGGGTGGACTCAGACAATAGCTGACCTGCACCCTATTGGAGATCCAGAAGCCAGTATACCTAGTGGTCAGTGTGAGAAACCAGATTTCAACTCCTCACGTCCATAAGTGACACATTCAAGAGGCAGACTCAGCAAGCACCAAAGCCCACTGAAACAAGTCCTGCACCATAAGCGTGTCTCCAGCACAGCAGTTTTTATAGACACAGCGAGTCCTCACAGCCAATTGGCCTGGAGGTCAATTCCTCCCAGAGTACCAAAAGCAATTAAGGCTTAACTACACCAAGACTTTGCCCTCAGCCCACAAAGGGGTGTACCAAGAGCGTCCACATCAGGTGATTGGGGAGGCTGAGCTACTGCCCCCTATAGGTCACCTTCCACACAAAGCCACCCCATCAACACAGGGAAGCAGCCAAAATGCGGAAACAAAGAAACATGTCACGAATGAAAGAAACGGAGGAAAACAAACTACTGGACGACATAGAGTTCAGAACCACTTTTATAAGGTTACTCAAGAATCTTCTAAAAACGGCCGAGAAACTTGATGACACTTCTGAGGAGCTTAGTGAGACCTTCAAGGACCTTAATGAGAATGCCAAAAAAATGGAAAAGGACCAGTCAGAAATGAAGCATACACTGTCTAAAATAAAGAATATACAGAAACTCAACTGTAGATCAACGTACCCCAAGAATCAAACCAAAGATCTGAAATATGAGGAAACAAAAAACACCCAACCAGAAAAACAAAAAGAAAAAAGAATCCAAAAATATGAAGATAGCGTAAGGAGCCTCTGGGACAACTTCAAGCATACCAACATCCGAATTTTTGGGGTGCCAGAAGAAGAGAGAGAGCAAAATACTGAAAACCTATTAGAAGAAATAATGACAGAAAACTTTCCCTACCTGGTGAAAGAAATAGACTTACAAGTTCAGGAAGCGCACAGAACCCCATACAAGAGGAATCCAAAGAGGACCACACCAAGACACATCATAGTTAAAATGCCAAGGGCAAAAGACAAAGAGAGAATCTTGAAAGCAGCAAGAGAAAAACGGTTAGTTACCTACAAGGGAGTACCCATACGACTGTCAGCTGATTTCTCAGCAGAAACTATGCAGGCCAGAAGAGAGTGGCAAGAAATATTCAAAGTGATGAACAGCAAGAACCTACAACCAAGATTACTCTACCCAGCAAAGCTATCATTCAGAGTTGAAGGTCAGATAAAGAGCTTCACAGACAAGAAAAAGCTAAAGGAGTTCATCACCACCAAACCAGGATTACATGAAATGCTGAAGGGTATTCTTTAAGAAGAGGAAGAAGAAGAAAAAGGTAAAGATAAAAATTATGAACAACAAAATGACATCAAATACATACCTACCAACCAGTGAATCTAAAAATCAAGTGAATAAAAATCTGAAGAACAGAATCGACAGGTGAATATAATAGAATCAGGGACATAGAAAGGGAGTGGACTGACGACTCTCAGGGGAAGCAGGTGTAAGGGGTGCGGGAAGAGATTGGACAAAAATCTTACTCCTATGGATGAAGACAGTGGTGGGGGGTAAGGGCATGGGGTGGGGTGGGGAATCAGGTGGAGGGGAGCTATGGGGGAAAAAAAAAGAGGAACACCTGTAATAATCTGAACAATATAGATTTATTTAAAAAAAAAAGAATATCTTTGTATATTTTCAGAAAACAACTCCAAGACCATGTTGATTCCTGCAACAGAGAGGAATTGACAGGACTGCTCCAGCTATGAAGACAGAAGAGAAACAGTCCAGAGATGGAAGACGCTGTGCGTGGGGATGGTTTTGGGATGGGAATGGGGGGATGAGGACAAATATGTGATACCTTAATTAATAAAGAAAATTTTTTTTTTAAAAAAAGAAAGGCACATCCTAAGGCATAAACTCTAAAATTTTTCTTGGTAAGAGCAGAAATGGGGTACATATTCTGGAACCTGAAATTTTCATGGATGAGTTTAGTGTCAGAGATGCACAGAAATAGGACTAAATAAAATGTAGACAGAATTGCCATGTTTTCATGAAGTTTTATACCTCAGTGGCTTCAAGGGATAAGGAAGAAAATGCATTGAGAAATATCCCAGAACTACCTGTGACCATGTAATGTCAAGAAGTGAAGACCATATGAATTAACACACAAACTTGGAAATAAACTCCAACAAACTAACTTTTCTTTGAACAGAAATTTAAGAAAAACACTGATATGGGGTGGAGGTAATACTAACCTGTGATTTAAATGCCCCATCAAAAAGGAAATGGCAGAAAATTTGCACAATTATACTACAAGAACAGGAAAATAAAAACTTGAAGAAGATAATAACTGTGGCCAAATTTCACTATGAATATTTTTAACATTAACCAAGCCATGGCTTCTCTAAATCAAAGCCCAAAATCACAAAGTGCAGAAGTTTGGGGCAAACATCAAGAAGAGCTTAGGAGTAAGTAGGTAGTGTTCAGGATGAAAGTATAAGATAAATATACAATGAAATCATTAGAAAAATTAAGCTATAATTAAAAAGACTACAAGAATCAGTGACAATGCTAAAAATACAGTAATGATAACGAATTAAAGAAATGAAAAATATAAGGTGGATTAAGTAAAACAATATTTTATAAAGGAATGTTTTAAATAACTAAATAGAAAAAGTTAGATACAGAAAAGAGAAAAAGAATATCATACATTTATAAAACTGAGTATCCAAAATTTGGAGAATCTGTTATAATTTCAGTGCTACCCAACAAACTATTCTAAAATGTAGTGACTTAAAAAAAACAACATTTTACTTGCTTAGATTCTGTGTATGAGGAAGGGCTATTCTGGACAGTTCTTTTGCTCTCTGTCATGATGAGTACAGTTGGCAAATATCTGAGTTGGCTTAGAAATTCCAAATATATTTGGCTCTCACCCTTGGCCTATATGTCTACATAGCTAATGTGGGCTTCGTTCCAGGGTAGTCTGACTTATTCATGGTGATTGGCTTCCAAGAGACAGTGTACTGAGAGGGATGAAAGCAGAAGTTGCAGTTCTCCTGAAACCTGGCCTCAGAAGGTGTACTAGTACACCATCACTCCCGTCACAGTCTTCTGGTCAGAGACAAACACAGAAGAATAATATTTCCACAACTCAATTTTGGGTGTGGTGGTGGCGTGGTAGCAAAGAATTTATAATCAATTTTCATGTACTACTAAACAAGCACATAATTAAAAATAATAATACTGGAAATAATAGGAAATTTAAATAATATGTTGAAAGAACACTCTGTGTCCCAAAGAAAAACTGAATCTAAATAATTGCCATCAAAAGATAGGCATATAATTTTCAGACTCCAAATTATACAAGTAGCTAACATTACTAAGAGTATCACACAGTAGCTCACACATACGGTTGCCAGATTTAGCAAATAAAATTATCTCATGCAATACTTATGACATACTTATACTAAAAAATTTTGTTGTTTATTTGAAGTTCAAAATTTAGCTAGATGTCTTTTATTTTATCTGGAAACCCTTCTAAACAGAATTAAATGTATTAGAGGTGGAACTTCAGCCATCCAAAAGATAATTATAAAATTAGAGTAAAACACCTGGTAGTAAGCATTATATTTATTTAATAAAATGATAATAAAATATGGTGATAGGTAGTTTATTTAAATTGTATATAAGCATATGCCTTAAAACAGTATTTAAATATATGCCTTGACTATGTAGAAAACATAACTAACAAACATTTGAAGTATGGGATTAGTGGTGGCATAAATGTACAGAGTTCTTCATTTTTAATATAAGATAATCAGAGTTTATAAGTTAAAGTGATTATTCAAGTAATAGAACTTGAAGGCATATTTAATAGGAAAGTGAGAAAAATCATATTTATTGAGAAAAATCATAATTAGTTAAAATCTGGCATTGTGGAAAGTAAGAGAGAGGAAAGAAAATGAATTATTTTACTTTTATCATAGTTTATAATAGGAATATAAATCAGAGGCCCAGGAGAAAAAAAAATATTGTATGCTGAAAAAAAATGAAATAGGCTTATTTTTAAAGGAATACTTTACAAATGTGGGGTATTAGAGAAATAACACTGGATAGAGCAAGAACCATAGTTCCAAGGTTATTCTACTAGCACAGAAAGAATGAGGGAAGCAGTATGGAGAGTTGTGTAGAATTGGTAACTCTAGAGGGACAGTGATGGTAGGTCAAGGGACAGCCTTTCTCTCCTTTCTCCATCCTATTTCTTGCCAGGGTTCACCATCGGCTGAACCAATCAAAAGTCAGAGATCATGAGAATTTATTGATATGGTCCCTAAGGGTCGGATTTCTGGACCAAAGAGAAGGAGTAAAAAATATGGAAAGTGGATCTAGAGGAGCAAACAAGATATGAGGTGTGATAGAGAATTAATAAATATTGCCAAAGAAATAGAAATATAATAGAAGGAAATTATATAGTTTTATAGTTATAAAAAACCTATGACAGAAATAAATATATCAAGAGAACTATACGTTGAAAAACAAAAACAAGAAAGTATCAGATCAGACATTTTTACCAGCTTCAAAACAGAAAACAAATCATAAAATAATGTTAGTTAGCTCAAATATACATATATATATACATATATATGTATATATATATATATATATATATATATATATATATATATATACTATCATATCATATCAATAAATAAAAATGGCTTATATCCACTTGGTAAAAGAAAGAGCCATTCTCACTACATTACAAATAAAAAAAATGTTTGAGTTATTTATAAGACGCAATCTAAAGCAAAGTGAGTTGGAAAGTAAATAAAAAGACTCACAGAGAAATGTTAGCAAAATGCAAACAAGAACAGTGGACATGACCTTTATATCAGAGAGAGATACGTCTATTGAAAAGGCATTAAGTAAATCATAGAAGGACACTTTGAACAATTTAAGGGTGAAATTTATGATAAAAAAAGTAACAGACATAGTTACCAAATAGTGTAGCATCAATAATCATAAAGCAAATATTATAGGAGTTTTAAAAATATGATACTGCAAAATAAATAAATTAACAAAATATTTTAATTTGTCAATTTCAGTTTATGATAGAACAAATGGATATTTTTCTTTAAAACCTAAGAACTCAGATGACCTAAATGACATAATTAAGAAGTTATATCTCTATATAAAATGAGTTGGGAAGTGTTCCTACCATCTTTATTTTCTGAGTTGTATCATTGATATTTTTCATCCTAAAATATTTTATTGAATTTATAAGCAAAGACATCTGGCCCTGAAAAAATATTTATATTTACCAAAATTAATCTAAAGAAATAAAAAAGTTAGAAAAGACAGATGTAAAAAAAAAAGTGTCAAAGAGCTACTCCCCCAAATTCACAAGGATAAGAGAGTTTTAAGAAGAGATCTACAATATTTCTCAAATCAGGCAAGTTAATACTATTTAAATTTACCTAAAGAACAGAAAGAGAAAGGTTCTAGCTTCTTTATGTGAAGTGAAGATAACAATTTTAAAAATAGCAATAACAGCAACTTTGCAAGAAAAAATAATGTAGGTGAATCAAATCTCACCATGACAATTGATCATAAATTCTAAGTAAAATACTAACAAAGAGAAATCAGTAGCACATTAAAAAGACATACAACAAGATCAAGGACAAATTTTTCCAGAAATGCAAAAATGGTAAAAAATAAAATAAAACCAGGAAATCCACTTATATATAAAATAGATTGAGTTCAAAGAGAAAAAATAGGCAATCCCCATAGATAATTAATAAATATACTGATAACATTAATCATCCATACTTGACTTCAAAAATCTTAATAAAATGAAATGATATAAATCGCATGCTTATAAAATTTACTCCAAAGCCAGAATCTCACATAATGGAGAAACAATGAAAACATTCCAAAAATATTGGAACCAAGATAAAATGTCCATTGTCACTACTATTATTGCACATTATTCTTAGGGTATTATCAATGAGATATAAAGCAGGGAAAGGAGAATAGTATACAATTGTCTATACTATCAGACACTAAAATTTTATATCAAAAGATAGAACTATAATAAAATATATATAAATTTCCACAAGGAATGTAGATATTAACTTGATGTACAGAAATCATAAGAGTATGTATTAAAACAACAACAGTTTGGAAGATATAATATAATAAACATCTATTTTCAATGAGAAAATATATTAGGAATAAATGTATTAAGAAATATGTAACATCTATAGGAATAAAACATAAATTTTCATGAGAGACTCAAATAAGACTAATGGAAACTTACATCAGATTTTTTTCTTAATAGGAAGGGTCAACATTGTAAAAATAAAAGCTTTATGTATAACATAATCTTTAGATTTAACATGATTGTAATAAAATACCAAAATTACTTGCAAGGTGATGCCAAGGTAATATGAAAATAAGCAAGAATAGTCAGGGACCATAGAAGAGAGAAGAATATTGAGATGTAATTAGCTGAAGCAAATATTAAAATATATTAAATTTATTAAAATATCAGTTTTGTTCATGTAAAATAGAGATATATCAGAGGGATAGAATAGAAAAATGTAGAAACAGATCCAAATACAGACAGGAAGTTAATGTACGATAAAGTCAGTATCTAATTAAAAGCAGAAAGTTGATTATTTAATAAACTATGTTGAAAATCAATATGAAAATAATATCTTAATGCCAAGAAATCTATGGCATTTCTATACACCAATAATGAACTTACATAAAGAGAGACTAAAAAAGCAATCCCATTTACCATCGCACCAAAAAAATTAAGATACCTAGGAATAAACTTAACCAAGGAGGTAAAGACCTATACACGGAAAACTACAGGACACTGAAAAAAGAGATAGAGGAAGACGTAAACAGATGGAAGAACATACCATGTTCATGGATTGGTAGAATCAACATCATTAAAATGTCCATACTACCCAAAGCAATCTATAGATTCAATGCACTCCCCATTAAAATACCAAAGGCATATTTCACAGACCTAGAAAGAACTCTTCAAAAATTCATCTGGAATAAAAAAAGACCCCGAATAGCCAAAGCAATCCTGAGAAAGAAGAATAAAGTAGGAGGGATCTCAATACCAGATTTCAAGCTGTATTACAAAGCCACTATTCTCAAAACAGCCTGGTACTGGCACAAGAATAGACATATAGATCAATGGAATAGAATAGAGAATCCAGATATCGACCCAAACCACTATGCTCAATTAATATTTGACAAAGGAGGCATGAACATACAATGGAATCAAGAGAGTCTCTTCAATAAATTGTTTTGGGAAAATTGGACAGATACATGCAAAAAAATGAACCTAGATCACCAACTTACACCATACACAAAAATAAACTCAAAATGGATACAGGACTTAAACATAAGACAGGAAACCATAAAAATACCAGAGGAATCCACAGGCAGAGAAATCTCAGACATATGCCGAAAGAACTTCTTCACGGATACTAACCCTAGGGCAATGGAAGCTAAAGAGAAAATAAACAAATGGGACTACATCAAAATAAAAAGCTTTTTTACAGCAAAAGAAACCATTAACAAAACAACAAGAAACCCCACTGTATGGGAGAACGTATTTGCAAATGTTATCACTGATAAAGGTTTAATCTCCAACATCTATAGGCAGCTTATACAACTTAATAAAAGGAAGATAAATGATCCAATAAAAAAAATGGGCAACGGACCTAAATAGAATCTTTTCAAAAGAAGACAGAAGGAAGGCCAAGAGACACATGAAAACATGCTCAAAGTCACTCATTATCAGAGAGATGCAAATCAAAACGACAATGAGGTACCATCTCACACCTGTCAGAATGGCTATCATCAACAAATCAACAAATGACAAGTGCTGGCGAGGATGTGGAGAAAAAGGAACCCTGGTGTACTGCTGGTGGGAATGCAGACTGGTGCAGCCACTGTGGAGAACAATATGGAGTTTCCTCAAAAAACTGAAAATGGAAATCCTATTTGACCCAGTAATCCCACTCCTAGGAATATATCCTAAGAAACTAGAAACACAAATCAGAAAGGATATATGCACCCCTATGTTCATAGCAGCACAATTTACAATAGCTAAGATTTGGAAACAGCCTAGGTGCCAGTCAGCAGATGACTGGATCAGAAAACTATGGTACATCTACACAATGGAATACTATGCTGCCATAAAAAAGAAGGAATTCTTACCATTTGTAGCAACCTGGATGGAATTGGAGAACACTATGCTAAGTGAAATAATCCAGTCAATGAAAGAAAAATACCACATGATCTCACTCATTTGTGGATAATAAAAAACACATTATAAACTGATGAACAAAAAGATAGGTACAGAGGCAGTAAAGCATCAAACAGATTGTCAAATTACAGCGGGAAGGTTAGGGAGAGGTGGGGGAAATAAGAGATCAACGGAAGGACTTATATGCATGCATATAAGAATAACCATGGATGCAAAACATTGGGGCGTGAGGGCATGTATGGGAGTGGGGTGGATGGGGGGGACAATGTTAAGATATGTACACATATAATACCTTAATAAAAAAATGGAAAAAAAATCTTCATCCAGATTAAGTTACAGATAAAGCAAGCATTTATATATAAATATATAATTAAATTAATAAAGAAAACCATATTAATATTTGAAGAAACCATAGAAGAATCACACAGTATGTATGTTTGTATTTCACTGTATATGCATGAAATATTTTAGAAAAAATAGTTAAAGGGACAGAATATATTGTTTTCCTATAGTAGAAGAACTACATGCCTGGGATCAGAGTGAGATAGAGGAGTATTGCCATATACTTGTATTTAATGTTTAACTTTTCCAACATGTGTATTACCTTTACAAAGATCAAGTATACATAATTCACAAAAAATAATAATAAAAATCCACAAAGTGAATAAAGTAATTCTTAATTTAAAAAACACTAAAAGATTAATATAAGTATTTTATGCACATTATGAGAGAATTTCTAATCCCTAAAATTATTTTCTCATCCTTACCTGCTTCATCTGACTATTGAAGTAGTCCAAGAAAAGTGCTGGCTTACAATGCCCTAGTCAGACCCTACATCTTAAGGACACCCTGAAATTCATTTTTTCATTTTATTGAAAAATATGTGTAATGTTTAAAAGTGGTTGTTTATCTTCTCTGAATTACTAGAATTAAAAATCAAAAGACTCAAAGAAAAATTAATATATTTCATGGGTTATAGTAAACTTTCCATGAGCCCACAAAGTTTAGTGTTGAGAATTTTATTTCGGGAACATGGATCTGGATGGCAACAAAAGGCCCACAGGCCGATGCATCTGATGATCTCAGTTGAGACACTATGATAATGATCTGAGACTCCTTTGTGGATGTTTGCCTCAGATACAAAGCAGTGTAAGTCAGGATAGATTTATGTGCATTGAAAAAGCCAAGTAACAAATGGAACGTGTATGTCTGGCCTGAGCCTGTGTGATTAAATCCTGACTTTGATGAATTCCAGGCCTTCAGGGAAGAGAAAATAAAGTTCGAAGACAGTTGGTTAATAAGATATTACTGAATCAGCCTGGGTCTAAGATGTAGTAGCAAAAGGGGCAACATTTAGTAATTACAAAGAGAAATAGTCAGAAGGAAAAAAAATTTTTAAAAAGTTATTATATTCCAAAAATGATAGTCACCTTTTCCTCAATTTTGCTTTTATAACATTTTAGATATTATAGATAGGTAGGATATATTATCATCCAAGTTGAATCTTATTAAATTCAGATAATTTGCTATTAATAATTATATTAGGTATAATCTAGAACTGGTCTGGCCAAACCAACTTCCACGATCACCCAAGTTATGGCATTTATTCCACAGCATTACAAGGTTTTATGTTTGCACCTGCTCCCTCACTAGCCTGTGGATTACTTAAGAGAAAGACAATGTGTGCCACTCATATCACTATTGGTCTATACTGTATAGTGTGTGGTATTATTTTCCAATGGTCTGATATAAAAAGTTACATCAAAATAATTTTATGTTACCCATAGAAGGGTTTATATGTATCAAAAAGACTAGAGGGCCAGTGCACGAAATTCATGCATGGTGGGGGGGGGTGTCCCTCAGCCTAGCCTGCACCCTCTCCAATCTGGGATCCCTCTTGCAATCTGGGATCTCTGGCTCCTAACTGCTCACCTGCCTGCCTGCCTGATCGCCCCTAACTGCCTCTGCCTGCCACCTGATTGAACCTAACTTGCCCCCTTGCCGGCCTGATAGACCCTAACCACCTCTGCCTCGGCCCCCATCCTAAGTTGCAGTCTGGCCTCCCTCTGAGGGAGGCAACCTGGCAGATCAGGGGAAGGTGCCGCCCCCATTATCCTGCTGCTGTTGTCACTGCCAGCCTGAGCCCGGGCCCTTCAGAGCCACCCATGGCTGCCTGAACCTCAGCCCTCACAACTGCTGTGGCTTTGCCAGAAAGGACATCTGGAAGACGTCCTCCCTAGTTAGCATATTACCCTTTATTAGTGTAAATAATGTAGTAATTCAAAAAGTTAGAGCTGTAATTTGGAGTGAGAAAACACGAGCAGAAGAGCTCAGTATTTTTAAATCTTCTTAGTGGCTTGGCCATAAGTGCTTGTATGTAGACTGGTTATAGTAATATTTATGGAGCCAAGTAAAATGTTGATTTAGTGAAAAGTTTGAGTGTTGTGATAAAATGTGGTGAAAAAATTTTTAACAACATCTTATAAAATAATCCTAAAATTCAGAATAACATTATTCATAGAACTTTTAATAAAAGTACTTATAAGACCTATCAACCAGGAGGCCAGGCTTTGATTCTCAGTCAGGGCACATGCACAGGTTGCGAGCTCAGTCCCCAGTGGGGGGAGTGCAGGAGGTAGCCGATCAATGACTCTCATCGTTGATGTTTGTATCTCTCTCTCCCTCTCCATTCCTCTCTGAAATCAATAAAAAATATATACTTTTTAAAATAAAGGTACTTATAAGGATTCAGTTATTACTGAACTAAAGATCATTAATTGCATAAAATTATAGACAGATAGGCTTGATGCATATGAACACCAGGACAATGCCTAAATTAGTGTATTATTTGGTTACTATAGCCAATTATAATTAGATAACCATATTATTAATGTCAGGTAATTACAGCATAAAAACAATTCAAAAATTATAAATGAAATTCTACAAAACTCAAATGCAACAATATATTTAGACTACACATTAGTCCAGGAATTCAGGGATGGCATAATATTAAGAATTTATCAGGACTGACATCAATGAAAATTGTGAAGCAGGGAAGTCAAAAATTTTTCTTCTCCACCAAACCAAGAAGAACACTGAGAAGAATTATCAGAAAGAAAACTTTTTCACAATTTTGGGAATAAGCCAAAGGGTAATCGGGGAGCATTTATTCAAGAACAACAGCTGACTCTCTATAAGCAATTTTGTAGTATTTTTACTTCCCCTATTCCCATCTTGCCTACCTACTGAGCTTTTCAATATCCTTGAAAACCAATGGCCTGCAATCACAGTAAAAATGAATGGAATAACAGTCACCAGACATGACCAGAAAAGAATTTAAGCTCTTTTGAATCTCCATTCAAAGATAATTTTTATTATTTGACCTGTATGTTTTCCCCTAGGAAGCTCTATCTTGCTGTCTTTATCTGAAGTGCCTTGGAGACTGCATAATATGCATAACCTTCTCCTATGGGTGAGTGGGAGGTGGGGGGGAATTTGTAAAAAGTAATTACAAACTGTTGAACATCATGGCTGAGTGAAGTAATAAATAACAATTGGACACCAATAGGCTCACCAAAAAAACTTAAAATAAGAAATAAGATGTCAAATAGGTGATATAGAAATGCTGATATATTCTGAGAATTGAGAGTGCCACCCATGTAATACTTCGTGCTCTGTACTAGCTCGGAAAAGATGTAAAAGGTCATGACACTCTCATATTTAGCTAACCTTGATGCTATGCACAATCAGGAAGTGAAGGTTAAAGCATATAAACTCCCTGGGTGAGTGCTAAAGACATTCACTAACATACATTCAGAGCATCTTGACAAACATTGGGATAATAATTGGTTCTGGGTATCTAAGAAATCCCTATGAAATCTGCATCTAAACACTAAGCTAACTAAGCAAAAGCCCCAGTAGCCACACATGACAAATCATATAAAATTTATAGGTTTGGTTCAGGAAATCCACTAAAAAATAAACTACAACAAATAACAAAAACAAAAATCTTGGTAAAAGAAAGAATATAATTTTCAGAGTTTCCTGATTACAATAATTAAAAATAACAAACTGTGAGTCATTGGAAAAATACAGTATGGTCCATACACAGAGAAAAGAAAAAGAATCAAAATCTGTTCCTCAGGAAGCATAAAAGTTGGACATATTTGACTAAGGAATTAAGTCAGCTTTTTAAAATGTGTTCCAAAAAATGAAGGCCACCATACCTCAAGAACTAGAGGAACATAGGATAATATTTTATCGAGCAGAGGATATCTATACAGAAATGAAATGAAAATTATAAAACAAAACCAAATAGAAATTAATTTTGGAGTTGGTGACAGAAATAAAAAATGTACTATAGGAGCTCAACAGCAGATTTGAGCAGGTAGAAGAAGTGAGAATATAGCTAGAAGATAGCCTAATTTATTACCCAGTCATAGAAAACAGAGAGAAAAAAAATGAATAGAGCCTCAGAAACTCACAGGACACTATCAAGCCTCAGAAACTCACAGGACACTAGAATACACATAAAGAAAGCCCCCAAAGACCGTCAAACCTCAGAGGGAAGGAAGGGGAGGGTGGGGGAAGGGGGAGAGATCAACCAAAAGACTTGTATGCATACATATAAGCCTAACCAATGGACATAGATACCAGGGGTTGAGGGCATGAGTGGGGGGGGGGGGGGAGGTTAATGGGGTAATAAGAACACATATGTAATACTTTAATCAATAAAGAAAAAAAAAAGCAAGAAAATAAATAACTAAATAAATATTAAAAAAAGAAAGCCTCAAAAGGAAATAAACAGGCCAAATGAATATTGAAAAACTAATGGAAGAACAATGCCACAAATTTGAGGAAAACTGTGGCCTACATATTTAGGTCTCAATTAATTAAATATATCCATACCTAGACACATAATGACTACGCTAACTTGTTTAAAGTTAACAAGTAAAAATCTTGAGAACAGCTAGAGAAATGACGCATCATGTACAAGTTCCCCTAAATAAGTTAATTTCTCATAAGAATCTATACAAGTCAGAAGGCAACGAGGTGTTATAGTCAAAGTGCTGAAAGTAAAAGACTATCTACCAAGAATTCTACATCAGCCAAAATGATCCTTTAAAAATTAAGGAGAGCCAGCTGACATGGCTCAGTGGTTGAGCATGGACCTGTGAACCAGGAGGTCACAGTTGGATTCCCAGTCAAAGCACATGTCTGGGTTGCAGGCTCGATCCCCAGTGTAGGGCATGTAGGAGGAAGCCAATCAATGGTTCTCTCTCATCATTGATGTTTCTGTCTTTCTCTTCCTCTCCCTTTCTCTCTGAAATTAAAAATATATATGTATGTTTATTAATGAAGGAGAAATTAAAACATTCCCAGAGAAACAAAAATTGAGACTATTCATTGCTAGCATATCTGCCCTACAATAAACACTAAAGGGAGTTCTTCAGGCTGAAATAAAGGTCAGTAGGCAAGAAAAAAGAAAAAAGAGAAGAAAAAGGGAGCTCTGTTAAAGGTAAATGGAAAAAGCAAGTATAAATATATTATTTCTAATTCTTTCCTTCTATCAGATTCAAAATTAAAATACACGAAGTACTATTTATGACTGTGTTGGTAAGCATACAGTACAGAGATTTAATTTATATGATAACAGCACTAAGGAGTTGGAAGGGAATGAAACGCATAGGGCAAAGGAATAAAGAAAACCTGCACTGCTCCTCCTGTGTGGTTTTCCTTTACTCTCCACTACTATCCCAGTCACAATCACAGCACTTCTAATGCCAGATATTTGGGGTTTTCTTTCCCATGCCAATCAATACTATAATACCAGTCAACGTATCCTACATTTTAACTCAATTTGGCACTTTCTACCTGGAGATAGCATTAGATCCCAAAGGTTAAGGGCTCAATTCCACAAGACTGTTCCCCACACCCACTTCAGATGCCAATAGCAAGTCCAGGTTGTCACTTGTAGCTTTTGAACAATCAGCTATAAGTCAGAAGTTTGCATGGTTCCCTGCTTAGCTTTTACTAATTTGCCAGAGTGGCTCACAGAATTCAAGAAAACTGTTTACTTACTGTTAATGAGTTTATTGTAAAGAGATATAATAAAGGATACAGATGAGCATCTGAGGGAGTGGCGGGAGAGATCTACAGAGCAACATATGTGAGAAGAGGCATGAAGCTTCCATGCCTTATCTTGACACAGCTCTTTCCCAGCACTTCAATGTGTTCACCAACATTTTAATCATGGCTGAATAGTCAAAGAGATCTTGAGAAAGAAGACCAAAGTTGGAGGTATCATGCTCCCTTGTTTCAAACTACACTACAAAGCTACAGTAATCATAACAGTCTTGGAACTGGCATAAAAATAGACACATAAATCAAAGAAACAAAATAGAGAGCCCAGCAATAAACCCACCCTTAAATAGTCAATCTATGACAAAGGAGGCAAGAATAGTCAATGAGGAGAAGACAGTTCCTTCAATAAATGGTGTTGGAATACTGAACACATAGTAGGCCATTTTCTTAACATCATGTAAAAAATAAACTCAAAATGAATTAAAGATTTAATGGTAGACCTGAAATCATAAAAGTCCCAGAAGAAAACAGGCAGTAAACTCATCAGCATTACTCCTAGCAAATTGTTTTGGTGTGTCTCCTCAGGCAAAGATAACAAAAGCAAAAATTAAATAAAAAATGTAACTACATCAAACTAAAAGGTTTTCACAATGAAGGAAGCTATCAATAAGACAAAAAGGCAGCCTAATGAATGGGAGAAGATATTTGGAAAGATATATCTGATAAGTATTAATATCCAAAATATATAAAGAATTCATACAACTCAACATCAAGAAAATAAACAACCCAATTAAAAAATGGACGGAGGACCTGAGTATACATTTCTCCAAAGAAGACATACATATGGACAACAGACATATGAAAAGGTGCTCGATATCACTAATCATCAGGGAAAAGGATATCAAAACCACAAGGAGATATCACCTCACACCTTTCAGAATGGTTATTTCAAAAAGTGAATAAATAAGTTTTGGTGAGGATGTGGAAAAAAAGGGATCTTTGTGTTCTTTTGGTGGAATTATAAATGAGTGCAACCACTACAGAAAACAGTACAGAGAGTCCTCAAAAAATTAAAAATGGAACTACCATAGGACCAAGAAATTCCACATCTGGGTATTTATCTGAAGAAAACAAAAACAATAATTTGAAAATATATATTTACCCCATGTTCATTGCAGAATTGTTTATAATAACCAGGATATGAAAGCAACTTAGGTGTCCATCAATAGGTACATGAATAAAAAGATGAAGTACATATAATATAGGATGTTACTCAGCCATAAAAAGGAATGAAATCTTGTGTTGCAACAGCATGTCTGAACCTACAGAGTATTAAGTTAAGTGAAATATTTGGGACAGAGAAAGAGAAATACTGTATCACTTTAACTGTGAATGGAATCTAAAAAAATAAGCAAACAGAAACTCATAGATACAGAGAACAAATTGATGATTGCCAGAGGGGAGGGAAAAGGAAGGTAAAGGCAGAAAGAGGACAGGGGATTAAGAAGCACAAACTCCAGTTATAAAATGACATGAGGATGCAATGTATAGCATAGGGAATAGAGTCAATAACATTATAGTAACTATATAAGGTGACAGATGATTACCAGACTTACTTTGCTGATCACTTTGTAAGGTATATAAATGTTGAATTCTTATGTTATACACCTGAAACTAATATAATACTCTATGTCAATTATAGTTTAAATACATTAACAAGAAATAAAGAAAATCTCATGTGCACACCAGCTATCAGAAACATATGACCAAAAACTAATGAAGGGAGGGGTAGCTGGTACAGCATAGAAATAAACTTTAAGTAACCTAAATGTTAGAGTTTCAAACTTGTGCTTTGAAAGTTATGATTAATATGCTAAATGAGATAAATTATAATATGGGAAATTTTACCAGAGGACTCATATCAATAAGAATATAAAAATACGTTTTAGAACTTAAATTACTGTAACTGAAGATGAAAATGTAGTAGAATAAAAACCGATGAAATGTAACAGAGGAAGGGTTTATTAACTGGTGATAACTCAATAAAATATACCCAACTAAAGCTGAAAGATAGAAGGGTATGAACATTTTTAAAAAGTAAGTAAGATAATTGTGGGCCTTAATCCGAAGGGCTAAAATACCTGTAAAAGGAGTTCCAAAGGATAGAATAAATTCTTGAAAGAAAAGAATGACTGAGGTTAAACCAACAGTCAAAAAGATACTGAAGAAGAATTTCCCCAAACTGAAAAACAGACACTTAGAACTTTAAGTAGCTCAATGAATCATAAGAAAGGAAAACCATACCTAGGCAAAGCAGTGTCAAATTACTGAAAACTAGAGATAGAGAAGAAAATTGCACAAGCAGCCAGAAAGAAAAGAAACGGGCATATTGCCCTGAAAGACTAACAATAAACTCGCAGCTTATTTTCCAACAAAAATGATGGAAGCCAGGAAAATAAGCAAGTTTCTTAAAGTGCTGAAAGAATACAAACGCCAAACTAAAATTTTATATGCAGTGAGAATATTCTTCAATAATAAAGCCTCATGAAGATGCTACTCAGAATAAATAAAAATCGAAAGAATTCATCACCTGCTGAATCTTACTAAAAGACTTACTAACACCACAAAGTGAACTCTTCTGGAAGGAGATAAATGAAAGTACAAAAAAAAAAAAAATAATGCAGAGCAAAGAAAATGGTATACATGTGGGGAGTATAAGTAAATATTGACTGTATTTAAAATATTATTAATTTTGTGGAATTAAAAATTTATGTAGAAATTGAATATATGTCCCCAAAGCATAAAAGTTAGTAGGCAGATGAAAGGACATTCTGAGTGTCTTGCTTAGTCTGTAAAGTTGTAAATGCCCCATTTCATTTTATGTTTAGTAAGTCACAGTGCAGGTTGTAATTGATTGGGTAACTACTTAAATAATTATACAAGAATGTATAACTATAAAGCCAATAGAGAAGAAACAGGTAATTTTTAAAATAATTCATTAAAACAAAGAATGGGGAAATAATATAGAGCAACAAAATGAAGGTGTAGCAAATAGAACAAACAGCAAGTATTTAAATCCAAATATTTCTGTAATTTCTATAAGCAAAAAATGCTGAAATTAGACTTAATACAACTTTATGATGCACATAAGAGAGAGAAAATAGAAGCCTGGTAGACACAGACAATAGTGTTGTAATTACCAGAGGAAAAGAAGAGGGGGGCGGGGAGGTAGAAGAGGGTAAAGGGGGGGGGAAAAGGTGATGGAAAGAGATTTGACTTTGGGTGATGAACACACAATTATAATATACAGAATATGTATTATAGAACTGTAACACAAAAATTGAAAACACAGAAAATTTATTGCATGAGAACAGTAACCAACTGAAAGGTAGTCCAATTGCACTAATATTAGACACAGGGGATATTGAGACAAAAAATTATTATATATAAAATTATTTTCAAAATAATAAATGATCAATCTTTCAGAAAGATATTCTAAATTTGTATGCAATTAATAACCTAAAGTCAGAAGTAAAGAGAAAAAGGGAGATCCATAATCATAGGGAAATATTTTCATACTTACTTCTTAGTAACTTATAAAATAGGGGAAAAAATCTGAAGAAGGTTAAAAAATATAAAAAACACAATTTAAAAATGCAATTCAATTTACATATATAGAATATTGCACCAATAAAGGACAGACATATTTTGCATGCACACAGACCATTTACCAAATATAACTATCTACTTCAACATGCAGGAATTCTCAGGGCACTCTTTGATAAAAGTAGAATTAAACTAGAAACCTTTAACAAAAAGAGAGGTCTAGGAAACCCTCAGTTATTTGGAAATTAAGCATGTTACTTCTAAATAACACAGTGGCTAAAGTAGATAATATGAAATGATAATTAAAATGTTAATTGAAAAAATGTCCTTGAGATATACACCTAAATCGGTGCTTAACAATTTTTAGGGACTAAAATTCAAATAAAGGAAGTAAGGCCTGAAAATTAATAGAAATTAATATAAGTATCCATTTCAAAAAGTTAGTGAATACCAGAAAATCAAATTTTAAAAAACTGATAAATAAAAATAATAAAGTACCAGCAGTTATTAATGAGAATGGGAAAATATACAATATAGAAAATTGATAGTGATAAATGTTGATATTTTGAGTAGATGAATACATTAGAAAAGCCTCCAGCTAGAGTAATGAGGAAAAAGAGAAACAACATATTACAAATATCAAGAAGAAATTGGGACATTAATGCAGATCCTACAAACATTAAAAAAAATAGTAAGAGTAAACTCTTAAGAAAATAGCCAAAAAGTTTGACAAAAATCAACCCATACCAAACTGACACAAGAGGAAATGAAAACCTGAATAGTCTATTTTATTAAAGAAATCAAAATAACATTTAAAATGTTTCCACAAATAGAGCATAAGGCCCAAATGGCTTCCTTTTTCCCCCAAAGTTTTTTAAATGAAATGCTATCCATCTTCTAAAAAAACATAGAGGTAATACCCCTCACTTCATTTTATGTGGACACAATAAACTTGCCATCAAAATCTGAAAATAATCCATCAAGAAATAAAACCCAAGACTAATGTTTCTCATTAACATAAGCACAAACTCTATGTCAAGCAATAGTAAATTGAATTTTATAATGAATATAGAATATGAGCAATTTAAATGGTCCCATTAGTGCTAGTTTGGTTCAACATCCTATATAATAAAAGTCTAATATGCAAATCGACAGAACAGCAGAATGACCATTGGAACAACTGGTTGCTATGATTCGCACTGACAACCAGGGGGCAGATGCTCAATGCAGGAGTGTCCCCAGCTCACAAGCCCGAGGCCAGCCAAGGAAGGTGCCAGTGGGGGGCCCTCTATCACTCTGCAGAGGGAGAAGACTGGTGGCAATGGCAGGGGGTAGGGGCAGGGAGCAGGTGGTGCCAGGCTGGCCAAGGCAGGTGCCACCAGGGATCCCCTGATCACCCCGCCAGTCATCCCACAGATCGACACAGATCTCCAGCCAGGCCTAGGGACCCTACCCGTGCATGAGTTTTGTGCACCGGGCCTCTAGTTTCAAAATAACAACTAATGCAACTCACTATGTTAACAGAAAAATATATGGAATCATTGAGTATGACTTGTAGCTTTTCATCAATTTAAACATCTAAATATAATAGAATCTTAATCAAACTCTATAAAAATTCATTGAACTGCATACTTTGATTTGTGCACTTATTTTGTATATAAGTTAAACTTCATTAAAAGCTTTATATTCTAAATAAACAGGTGAATACCTGAATGTCCATGTTTTCCTGGCTTATTTTCTTGCTTCATTAAGTATATTAGGTTATTTTACCCAATTATTCACCTCCTTTGCATATTTTTATTATAACTACCATGAATATTTGAAGTACCTACAAATATTGTGGGTGCAGTTTATTCTCCTACCCCATGACATTTGGTTTGGCCAGGGGGCTGCTTTGACCATTGCATGTTAGGAAGTTCAATTCAAACAGAGGCTTTACATATGCTTCTGCAGTTTAGTTTAGCTACTTATGCTTTGGCCACAAATCATAAGAAGAACATGTTTTAGGTATCATTGGCCCAAAGAGAATAAGGAGACATATGGAGCAGTGTTCAACCCAAATGTCAGCCAGGATTTGCTAATCCCAGACAAGCCAGCAGAACTATAGCCTGCTTGCACACCCATGAGAAGGAAATAAATACTTGTCGGACTGTTTTCATGCAGTGTGATTTCAGCTGAAATGAAAGCTGACCAATACATCTCTCAAAGATTTAATGGGCCCATTAAATTTTTAATTTGCATCTAAATTCCTGAGGGTCTTTGAGAAATTAAACTAGATGTCATAAAAGGACTGAAAGGCAAATAATATTGATGTGTTAAAGTAAATGATCATATTTTAAAATAATTCGTATTTATTTTATTGCATAGTTCTATAGTGTTTTACAATATTTTGGTGCATTGATCAATAGAAATATATGTGTGATTATAGGGAGTGGTTCCTTTAACAGAATAATGCAACACTGGCTTTTTCCCTTCAGTGAAGGCTAAAGCATCAGGAGGGCTCTTATTGCTTTTGGTGACATTCCTGACTCTATTCCTCTCTTGTATTAAGCATTGATGGAGACTGTAATGAAGTGTATGGAGAGCCTGACAACAGATGTAAGGAATTGCTTCTGTGCTTTTCTTTGGAAGCATTTGCAATATCACAATATACATTCTTGGCTTACAACACACATGTGCACATGTATTCTGACTCTGTCACAGACCTCAGTCTAATTGCATAAATTTTCCCATTATGTTTCTTTCACATGTAGCACAAAATGCCATGTGCCAATGTCTTCCAGCTGGGAGATCCCCAGAATCATATCCACCAGAGCTGCTGTACGGATATATTTTTACTACCACCTCCTTCTCTCGGTGCTGCCAGTAGAAAATGACGTAGTAAATTCATTCTAAGCTTTCACACCAAAGTCCCTTAGCATTTTGCAAGGCTGAAACACAGATGGGCACTATTTTTAATCTAAAAGCATAATCAGATGTTGAAAAGAAAAAGAGCTATCCCTGTAAAAGGATAAAATACTAAATACATTCTTTAAAAATCTATTCATTTTTTTCTTTGCCCCAACTTATAATAATCAGGCCTGTTTTTAAGTTGCTTAATTGTAATAGTCTATAATATTGTCCTATGCACATTACAGTGTAAAATACTTATTTTGTTATATGGATATATAGATATATATGGATATATATGGATATACCCATACATATCTGCTATATAAATTCCTAATAAGATGCCAATTGAAAAAAGAAAAATGTAGATATTTATTGTTAATATCTATGCCAGATACCTATAAAAATGAAAAACCCTTTTATACTATTTAAAATATGTAACTATATAAATGTTTTTCACAACCTTAATTAACCATTGGAAATCTTTCAAATCAAAATTTATTTTTCATAGTTGTGAATAATTTTGGCAGCCACTCATTCAATCATACTACTTAATTATAGTGTATCTTTTGTATTCTTTTGGCTGTATATTTTTCTCTATTCAGAAGATAAAATTACACATAACTTGAGGGTTATTTTTAATTATCCAATCAGACTTAACTAAGACATACTTTTATCAAATTGAACTTTTTATTATAAGACATTATAGATGCACATGCGATTGTCAAAAAATAATACAGAGATCCCATGCACGCTTTACACAGTTCTCACCCCTCTCCAAGAAGCATCTTGAAAAACCATAGTACATTATTACAGCCAGGATACTGACATTGATAGAGTCAAGACAGAATATTTCCATCACTATAATAATTCCATCTTTTGACTTTTATAGTCACCCTCCTTCCTTCCACACCCATCTCCTCCTCTGGAAAACATTTCTATCATTCTGTCCTTTAAAGAATGCTATATAAATGTAATATTGTGGTATGGAACTTCTTAGGGTTAGATTTCTTTCACTCAACATAATCCTTGAGAGATTTGATGGGTTGCTGCATGTCTCAGTAGTGTCCTTTTGAGTAGTATTTCACAGTGTGAATGTACCATCGTTTGTTTAAGCATTCATCCTTTATAAGACATCTGGGCTTTATAGTTTTGGTTTTATGAATAAAGCTGTTAAAAACATTTGTTTACAGGTTTTTGTGTAAACATTAGACTTTATTTCTCTGGGATAAATGCTTGAAAATGTAAGTGCTGGGTCATATGGTAACTGCATGTTTGGTTTCTTAGAAATCTGACAAACTATTTTCCTTAGTGAAACCAGCCTTTCATCTCTGGAATAAAGCCAACATAGCCATGAAATACAATATTATTGTTGAAATCTATTTGCTAATACTTTGTTAGGGAATTTTTGCATGTATGTTTATAGAAATATTAGTTGGTAGTTTTTATTTTTTGCACTTTGTCTGGTTTTGATACCAAGATAATACTAGCTACTAAAAATAATTTGGGAAGTCTTCTCGCCTATTCTATTTGTGGAAGAAATTATGTTGAATTTAGATTATGGACAATTCTTCACACATCCTTAAAAACACTGACACCGATAACACAAATATTACACATTTAGCTTGCGTGTTATTGTTAAACCTACTTAAACATCACCTGAGAGAGTAAAAATACTATACTAGGTATTGTGATATTGTAAATAAGAAGACGCTTTAATCAATAAGCCAAATTTATCTGGAGTCCTGTTCGCTAGCACTAGCAGGCCCAGAGGAAAATCTTGATTCTCAAATTCTGGGGCCCAATATGGTGGAAGTCTCCCAAATTTATATTTTTTAGCTTTTTGTTTTCCAAATTTGGAATGCGAATTCTGGACCTTCTGGGGAAAAGTCCTGTGTGCTGGGACAGGCCGTGAGACCATATCTCAAGGCCTGGCACCAGCACTGACAACTCTGACTGGGGCATAGTTTATGGCCTCTCTGTAATGGGGAGTAGTTTCATTTTCCCTATTATTTAAGCAAGCAAATGTTTACAGAAGCAAGCATAGCAGGGTTAAATTTTAAACTGGAGTTTTTACCCAAGATGGAGGTTACTATACTTCAGTATGAATGCCACTGGTATTAATCTTACAGACAATTATGTTGGATGTTCTGAATATGAATCTGACATAATTTGGGGGTAACATATTTTTGTCATTTTGGGTATATCTTTTTGATACATCTTATGAATATATAGGTATTTTAGAAATTTAAATGGGGAATATGTGCATTACCAGCATAACTACCTGTTCAGTCTTAACCTAATAAAAACTGTAGTTCATAAACATACACAGAAACCCCTGAAAGTGATTTTAAAATAAAATGCATGCTACAGTACAAAAAATACCATTATCTCCATATTTATTCCCTCTATAATAAATAAACACTTTCTTTCCTAAGGCTTTTATTAAAATTATGAATTCATTGAAAATAATAATCTTTTAATTACATTCAAAATTAGAAGAAAATACTGTTTTTCAAAGTGAAACCTTGGTATTTTTCATTTGAATGGTTTAGAACCTATATTTGGGGAAAGTAAATAGGCATATTATTAACTTATTAAATTTTTTATAAAATGTTCATTGATAACAAAGAAAAATGCACTAATAGTAAGATAAGGGGATTAGTTCCTTATATGTTCATTTTTATCATTTGAACTGTAGTTTTCCAGATTTTAAAATGCTTCAGCAGAGGGTATAGCTGCATAACTGACAGGTTGTTCTTAGTTCTTTCATTCAGAGCAAAGTACCTCAATGAGCAAACAGCAATGGCTCTGATACTAAGCCAAAGGTAGTGTGAAGGAGATTGGTACATTCATTGGACAAACAGATTACCTCTAGGCTAGCCAGTTTGCCTGAGAGCAGGGGGAGCTGAATGAAACAGATGGGAGAAGTCAACTGAGGGTCAGTACAAACGGCAAAATTTCCAAAGCTGACCTCAGAGAAGCAAAATTTCCAAAGCTGACCTCAGAGAACTATCCCTTTACAGGAGGTAAATTTGATTAGTTTAGTGCCTTGAGCAATTTATGCACCAGAGTATTGTTGAAAACAATAGACTAATAGGCTATCATTATGGAATTTAACAGCTTGTAGAGGTAAGTTAGAGGGGTAATCAAAGAGAGCCCTGCCAGAACTACTGTCATCCCAGAGTGACTGTGGGTGCATCAGAGGCTGCGTTCCCTTAGGAACAATGCCAGAGGATTCACACTTTAGGAAGGAAATAGAATCTGCTAAAATCACCCAGCTAGTCATAAATATACCAGCAATTAACAATTATAAGTCCAATAATGAGGCAGAGACGGTGGCAGCCCCCAGAGTCGCTGTATTATCTAAAATATACAGTTTCCAACCAAAAAAATTGAGAAATACAAAGAAATGGGAAACTATGACTCATATATCAGGAAAGAAAGCAGAAACTGCCTATGAGAAGAGTCAGATATCAGATTTAAAAGACAAAGCTTCCAAATCATCCATTATAAATATGTTTAAAAGAACACGATTAAAAAGTAAAGTAAGGTTTGATGTAAATATCACATTAAATAGTGAGCATCAATAAAAAGATAGAAACTATTAAAAAAACTACATAAATATTTTGTAATAAAACTATAGTCAACTAATTTTTAATGTAGATGATGTATCATAGTAGGACTGTACATTGAAATCTATACAACATTATTAACCAATGTCAGCCCAATAAATTTAATTTTTAAAAAAACCTGAAAAATGTGATATAGGCAATTACATGTTCATTTGCATGCTTGTCACAGAACATTGCATAAAGTTTAATAATAATATATATCACAGATTTGTAGGTATTTTTGCTTTTATAATGAACTGATTTTTGACAAATTTGCCAACACCATTCAATGGGAACAGAAGAGTCTTTTCAACAAATTATGCTGGGTCAACTGCAAAGTAATATGCATAGGACTGAAGTTGAACCCCTACATCTCACTATATACAAAACGCTACACAAAATGGATGAAAGATCAAAATGTAAAATGAAATTCTAAAACTTAAAATACAGCTAATGAATAAGTCTTAATGAATTTGGATTTGGCAATAGGTAATTAGATCTGTTACCAGAAGTACAGGCAACCATAGAAGACATAAATTAATTGAACTTAATACAAATTATAAATTTGGCACTATACCACTTTAGAAAATAGTCTGGCAGTTACTCAAATTATTAAGCATTACAATATTAGTCACAATATGATGCATTAATTCTAATCCTAGGTATACATCCAAGAGAAATGAAAACATACTTTCAACAAAAACTTGTATACAGATGTTTATAGCAACATTTTGCATAATAGCCAAAATATGGACACAGTCCAAATGCTCATCAACTAATGAATGGATAAACAAAACATGGTATCCTATATAATAAAATAGTAATATGTAAATTGACCGTACCTCCGCTACACCCACAAGCCACACCCACCAGCCAATCAGGAGTGAATATGCAAATAAACCCAAACAAGATGGCTGCAGCCACAGAGACAGCAGGAGGGAAGCTTGGGTTTCCCCGGCAATGGAGGAAGCCAAGCTCTCTGCCTGCCCTTGCTGGCCCAGGCCTCCATTCACTGCTACAAAGTTTCAATGATAGAAGATAAATAAATCCCAATAAAAATGGCGGCAGCCATGGAGCTGGAGAGAGCAGGAAGCTAGGGTTGCCAGTGGCGATGAAGGAAGCCAAGCTTCTGCAGCCCTGCCTGCCTTGGCCTCTGCTTAAGGCTACAAAGATTCAATTATAGAAGATAAATAAATTCCAACAGATATGGCTGCCACCACAGAGCAAGCAGAAGGCTTGGCTCTGCTCTAGGCTACAAAGTTTCAATTGTAGAAGATAAATAAATCCCAGATACCAGGGCCACCAATTGGGTCGCTGGGGGGCATGGCCAGCCTGCAAACCATGACAGGCTCCTCGCCCAGGCCACCCCACACCCCAAGGGAACCCCCACCCTGTTCTGGGACACCCTTCAGGGAAAACCAGCTGGCCCACACCCATGCACCAGTCCTCTATCCTATCTAATAAAATAATAATATGCAAATTGCCTGTCACTCCAACACACAAGATGGCTGCCCCCATGTGGACACAAGATGGCCACCACAAGATGGCCAGCAGGGGAGGGCAGTTGGGAGGGACCAGGCCTGCAAGGGAGGGCAGTTGGGGGTGATCAAGCCTGCAGAGGAGGGCAGTTAAGGGTGACCAGGCCAGCAGAGGAGGGAAGTTGGAGGTGACTGGGTCTGCAGGGAAGGGCAGTTGGGGGAAAACCCAGGCCTGCAGGGAAGAGCAGTTGATGGGGACCAGGCCTGCAGGGGAGGGCAGTTAGGGGCAAACAGGCTGGCAGGCTAGCAGTTAGGCATCAATCAGGATGGCAGGGGAGTGGTTAGGGGGTGATCAGGCTGGCAGGCAGAAGCGGTTAGGGGCAATCAGAAAGGCAGGCAGGCGAGCATTTGGGAGCAAGCAGTCCTGGATTGTAAGAGGGATGTCTAAGTATTGTGAGAGGGATGTCCGACTGGCCCATGGGGATCAGGCCTAAACAAGCAGCCGGACATCTCTCTAGGGGTCCCAGATTGGAGAGGGTGCAGGCTGGGCTGAGGGACACCCCTATCCCCCTGTGCATGAATTTCATGCACCGGACCTCTAGTCTATATATATAAAAGCCTAAGCAACTGAAAGACAGAATGACCGGAATGACCAGTTGCTATGACATACACTGACCATCAGGTGGCAGACACTCAATGCAGGAGCTGCCCCCTGGTGGTCAGTGTGCTCCCAAAGCAGAAGTGCCACTCAGCTGACGAACCCATCCCTGCTGCCCACCAGCCCAGTGGCAGCCACTCACCCCCTCAGTAGTCCTGCAGGTCCAATCTCTGGAGAATGGGCCAGGTACTTAAGGACCAGTGTCACCAGCACGATCCTGACAGTGCTGTTGGCCTCCTGGAAGTTGGCCTCGGGCACAGAGGCCACTTCCCCTTCCTAGACCTCTGCAAGGAAGAAACAATATAAAAGTAGCCACCAGGTGGCTCCAGACAACCAGTGTGAAGGTCAGTGGGATAGATCCCAATCCTGGGCAGGCAAGGTCATCCCACCACCAGCCCAGAGGGTGATGGTGTCTCGGCCCCCTCCCACTGACCCCCCTTGGGACCCCACCCTTGCACAATCACCAATGTTTAGTGCATATATTTCTACTGGGCCTCTAGTATACATATAATAGAATATACAAAAAATAGACGAAATACAGATACATGCTACAACATATATGTATCTTAAAAATATGCCAAGTGAAAAACCCTTCACAAAAGACAACATATTGGATGATTCCACTACTAGAAGTATCCAGAAGAGACAAATTCACAGAGTCATAAAGCATATTAGTGTTTGCTTGGGGCTGGGAATGGATTGGAATTAGAAGATTGATAGCCTAAAGTAGATAGAGTTGTGTTTTCCTCTAAAGTGACAAAAATGTCCTGAAATTGACTGTGATAATGGTTGCATATATCTGTGAATGTACTGAAAACCACTAAATTATATACTCTAAATGGTGAAATAGTATGATATATAAAATATTCCTCAATAAACCTTTTGAAAAATAAGCTAAATCAATATTAGTGGGAAGTATTAACCCACCTGCTGTATTCACCAGACCTTGCTCCTTCAGATCACCACTTATTCCAATCGATGGCACACACACTTTCTGAGCAGCACTTCAAAACATATGAAAAAGTGGAAAATTGGGTCTCTGAATGGTTTGCCTCAAAACAAGAAAAGTTCTATTGGAATGGTATCCACAAATTACCTGAAAGATGGGGGAAATGTGTAGCTAGTGATGGACATTACTTTGAATAAAGCACTTTTGATGTTTCTCTTGAAATGATCGTGTTTTCTTTGATTATGAAATCCACCATTATTAACTAGTACACCTAGTACATGTGTAATATTATTAGAGCAGCCTTTCTTGATCATTCTTCTGTCATTCTATACCCTTCTCCTGGTTTAATTTTTATATAATCTATCACTATTTGAAGTAAAAGGGCAGAAATTTTGTTTATTTTGTTTACCACTGTAATCCTAATGCCTAGAACAGTGCCTAATACATATTAAATGTACAGTAAAAATTTGCAGAATCTATATACATAAAGAACCATGGTCTATAATATCCAAAATGACCGAAGGCTGAACTGAATGCCAGAAGTCAGTCCTGCAGTTCTTGGAGACCCAGCACTGACTGCTGTGCTGCAGACACCTCAGCAATGCAGCATTGACTGCCAATGGGGCTCCGATCAGGCCCAGACAGAGGCCGGGAGAGAAAAGCAGGGTCTGATTGCAGCTTCCGTGGCAGTCAGTGCTGGGTCAGTGTGCCGGAAGTCAGTCCTGCAGTTGGTGAACATAGGGTCAATTAATATTAAGAGAACATAGGGTCAATTAATATCTCTTTGAGAGGAGTTGAGAATATAAAGTACAGTGTAGAGAACTTACTTATATTATTTTGCATAAAACTCTTTTCAATTAAGATATTTTCCTTTACTTAAAATGTATCTTTATTGTTGAAAGTATTACAGATGTCCGTTTGTTTTACTTTTATTTTTCCCCCATTGATCTCCTCCACCCTGCACCTGCCCCTTCCAGGCCTTCGCCAGACTATTGTCTGTGTCCATGGGCTGTTCCTATCTCATACATAAAAATCTAGAAAGATTTAGAGAACATAAAATAAAAGACATCCCAGGTAAATACTGAAAAGAAGAGCTGAAGTTGCTGCATGAATACTGGATACAGGCTTAAAGCCAAAACACACTCATGAGATAAAGTTAGTGATCGTAACATAACAAAAGGTTCCTTTCTCTAAAGAAATAAGATGGTTCCCAATACTTATACACATAATAGAATGGTGTGGGGGTTCACAATGAGTCTCACCAAGATGTGTCTCAATGGTATGCAGATTTTTGAGCTAAGGGCAATCTTAGCTTCAGGCTCAAGTGAAAATTCTGCCCCTCCCTTTGACTACCTAAAAAAAATTTTTTTGAATTAGAGGCCTTGTCCATAATAAGACATTATCCTATATAATAAAAGGCTAATACACAAATTGACCGCACAGCAGAATGATCGGTCACTATGACATGCACTGACCACCAGGGGCAGATGCTTAATGCAGGAGCTTTGCCCTGGTGGTCAGTGTACAGGAGGAGCGCCACTCAGCCAGAAGCCTGGCTCATGGCTGCCTAGTGCAGCAGTGATGGTTGGAGCCTCTCCGGCCTCCGTGGCAGCACTAAAGATATCCAACTGATGGCTTAGGCCCACTCCCTCTGGGGAGCGAGCCTGGGAGCGGGCCTAAGGCATCAGTCGGATATCCTCTGAGGGCTTCCAGACTGTGAGAGGGTGCAGTCCGGTCTAAGGGACCCTCTCCCCCCCGAGAGCATGAATTTTATGCACCGGGCCTCTAATGAATAATGAAAAGGCAAATCCTTTTATGTATACATTTTATGTTAGTACATGAAGGTCTAACTAGCTCTTTCTAATGGTTCCATACTGTTCTTCTGTGTTTATGTCTAGTACTACACAGTTAATCTATTCTCTATTGATGAGATCCTATCCTTTTGCATATACTGTATTTTCTCAATGTGTGTGTGTGTGTGTGTGTGTGTGTGTGTGTGTGTGTGTGTGTGTGAGAGAGAGAGAGAGAGAGAGAGAGAGAGAGAGAGAGAGAGAGAGAGAGAGAGATACCCCTGAAATCCTTTTTAAATTTTAGGTAGACCTCATGTTTAACCATAAAACAAATTTTAACATGCTAAGAAACATAATAATCAGAGATTAGAAGTTAACAGTATTACTGAGATGCAATTTAAATAAAAATTTAAAGAGTCTTCTCAGAGAGCAGGAAATAGGACTAAAAGAAACTAAACAAAATATTGTTTTAAATGGAGATCATAGTAAGAGATCCATTCTCTGACTAGTAAAAATTCCAGAAAGCAAGAATAAAATACCAAATAACATTTTAAAAAATTGAATGGATATATCAAGCACTCAGAAAAATGAATTAGAACAGACATGCATTATATTGTTAGAAAATTTTTACACTAGAGTTGAGATGCTTCAAAATCCCCAAAAGAAAGCAAGAGATGAGGAAAAGATAAAAGGGGTATGAGACTACTCATCAGCACTATTGGCTACTTTAATAAGAATGAACATTTCTTTAAAATTCTGAGGAAAACATATCTTCAACCTAGAATTCTATATATACTTCCTCTATTCTGAAATGATCATGTGTCTGCTCTTTAATCAGAGTCTTGATTATTGTAGATTTATTATAAACCTTGATATTGAATAATGTGGTCCTCTAATTTTTCTGGTTTTAAAATATTATTTTGATTTTTCTAGTTCTTTTCTCTTTCCATATTAATTTTAGAAACAGCTTGGCAATATTCATATTTTAAGGTGGATGAGGATTTTAATTCAGATGTTATTGAATCTATAGTGAAAATAGTGAGAACTGACAACTTTATACTGCATCCTACCTTCTGGAGACATTCTTTGGCATGTCCTCAATATTGCTAAACATTTTTTATTGTATATTGGAGATTTAGGGACAGCCAAAGTCATTCAAATGTAATTCTGCTAAATAATGTGGGTGCTATATAATTGATAAGAGCTCTAAATAAAAAGTAAATAGGGATTGACATCAGCAGGATGTTGAGGAGAAGCCCTCAACCCTCCTCCGCCCACAAAAAACAAAACAAACAAACAAAAAAACACCGAATCAGCAACAATTCACAATTCCACTTTTGAAAATCCAGAGATTAATTGGAAACTAATTTTATTAAAAATGAGACTAACTGAAGCAGGTAGGAAGGTTAGGATACCTTTTCACTGCAGTGCCTGCCCCTTGCCCAGCACAATCAGGAGAAGGCTTTTAGCTGCCAGTTTTTCCCGAGACTAAGGGTTAGTTCATGTATACAGTGTCCTAACTTTTCTGAGTGGGCAAATTCCTCAAAAAATAAAAGTAGAACTACCATATGATCCAGCAATCCCACTTCTTGGAATTTATCCAAAAGACTTGAAATTGGATATCAAAGATAATTAGCAGTCCCATGTTCATTGCAGCCTTATTCACATAAGCCAAGATGTGGAAACTATCTAAATATCCATCCATCACAGATGAGTGGATAAAGAAAATGTAGTATATACAGACAATGCAATAGCAGCAGCTTTAAAAAAAGAAGGAATATGTCAACATATGGAACAACCTTGAAGGCAATATGATAAGTGAAATAAAGCAACCACAAAAACATAAATACTGCATCATTCCAGTTACATGAAGTATCTAAAATAGTCAAATTCATAATATCGAAGTATGGAATGGTGGTTGCCAATGACTGAGAGAAGGGGGATATGGGAAGTTATTAATCAATGGCAATAAAGTTTTACCTAAGTAAAATGAATAAGCTCTAAAGCTCTGCAATCCAACCTTGTATCTATAGCCACCAGCTCCATGGCTCCACTGGCTCCATGGCTCCGGCCCATGCTGCCATCTTTGTGGCTATGGGCACCGCCATATTTGTTGCAGAGTGACAGTTAGTTTGTATATTACCCTTTTATTAGATAGGATGCCCTCACATAGCTTATGAGGTTTCCAAATTATTTTTGCAATGCAAGCATAAGTATAAAAGCTTTCCAAAGTTACTATACTATGTTTTAAAAATCACATTATCTGCTCAGAGATTGCAATTAATTTGTTAAAAGGGTAGATCTCATGCTGTGTTAATACAACATAATAAAATTTTAATATTATTAAACAGACTAGAGGCATGGTGCATGAAATTCATGCACCAAGGGGGGGGGGATGTCCCTCAGCCCAACCTGAACCCTCTCCAATCTAGGACCCTTCGGGGGATGTCCGACTGCTGGTTTAGGCCCGATCCCACAGGGCCTAAACTGGCAGTCAGACATCCTTCTCACAATCCGGGACTGCTGGCTCCCAATCGCTTGCCTGCCTGCCAGCCTGATCACCCCCTAACCACTCCCCTGCCAGCCTGATCAATGCCTAACTGCTCTCCTGCCAACCTGGTCACCCCTAAGTGCCCTCCCCTGCCAGCCTGGTCACCCCTAAGTGCCCTCTCCTGCTGGCCTGATTGCCCCTAACAGCTTCTGCCTCGGCCCCCACCACTGTGGCTTTGTCCAGAAGTACGTCCAGATGGATGTCCGAAAGATGCCTGGTCTAATTAGCATATTACCCTTTTATTAGTATGGATAACCTATATGCCCCTGAAAAGTTATATTATGCCCTAACCAGTTGGGCTCATTGGACAGAGCATTGGCCTACAGACTGAAGGGTCCCAGGTGTGATTCCAGTCAAGGGCATGTACCTTGGTTGCGGGCACATCCCCAGTAGGGGTGTGCAGGAGGCAGCTGATCGATATTTCTCTCTCATCTCTCTTCCTTCCTCTGTAAAATATCAATAATCAATAAAATATACTTTAAATTTATATTATTTTACACGCTTTAAATTATACAGTACATATTCAACCTCTTTTACCCTGTGGTTTTTTTCTTTTCTAAATACATCTTATTGATTTTTTTCATGGAGAGGAAGGAGAGGAATAGAAAGTTAGAAACATCGATGAGAGAGAAACATCAATCAGCTGCCTCCTGCACACCCCCAACTGGGGATGTGCCTGCAATCAAAGTACAGGCACTTGAACAGAATTGAACCTGGGACCCTTGAGTCCACAGGCTGATCCTCTATCCACTGAGCCAAACTGCTTAGCTCCCCCCCTCCCCAAATTCTTCATTTTTTCTTTTCAGACTATTCACATTTGTAGATATGGCATAAATTCATCTTTCCATTGATTTTTAAAGAGAGTGGAAGGGAGTGGGATAGAGAGAAACATTAATCTAAGAAACATCCTTTCAATTGCCTTCCTTGAGAGCCCTAAACGGGGATCCAACTTGAAACCCAGGTATGTTCCCTGACCTGGAATCGAACATGCAGCCTTTCCATGCACAGGACCATGCTCACGCTCAACCAACCTATCCACTTCAGCCTGGCTGTTACACAATTTCTGGAATTTTATTTCAATTAATTCTTGCACAGTCTGTGGTTTAGCTAATATTCACATTTTGCTGATGAAGAAAAAAAAAAAAAAAAAAAAAAAAACCACCAGCCTCTTTGTTTTGAGACATTATTCTTCCCTCATTGCTGCGTTTTCCTGCCAGCCCTAGAAAGGCTCTTGATAGCAGTTTCACTGAGTATCCAGAGTCAGAAGCATTCTCCTCACCACTACCCTCTCCAAAGCCTCCTCTGCCCTGGTACTGAGTCTGTCCTGGAGGGCGCAGAGGCTAGGTAACAGAGACAACGACAGGATTTGGACCACTGGAGCCACGGTATCCACCTTTCCTCTCTCAGCCTTTCTCCATCATGCTGGAGAAGGTGGGGCTAGCAACTTCCAGGAGCACCGAGCTTCCAGATAGGCCAAGGTTTGTGGCTCAAGCTCTTTGGACACCAGAGGTGCTACAGGCGATGTAACTGCTATTTTTAGATACTTTTAAACACCCCAGTGCTGAGGTAAGACTTCGCTTCTTGATTCTGACTCTGCTTCTTGGCTGTGAGACGTGTACAAAAAATCCTTAGGTATGCTTCGCCTTTCCTTCCTGCTGGTGGCCTTAAATTCTGCACATACACACCCCCTCCCCCCAGCTGGATGTGGGCACCACGTCTGCCAGAGAGCATTGGAGGCCAGGATATTTCTCTGCGTTATCTTAGGCTCCTGTGTCTTTGGTTGAGTTGGCTGTTTGCTTGCTTTGCTCCCTTACCCCTCCCCCATCAACTTTGGGCCTTGAAAATATCTTGGTTCTCATGTTTTAGCTCAGGTGGTGTTTGGGAGGGTCTCAGACTGCCTGTGTTTGACAGCAGTTCCAGAGACCGAGCAGGTCACCATGGCTTCATGATTCCTAAATCCGTCTTCCCAGGTCCTTTTTCTAACCGAGTTAGGTTGCCCAGATGTGACACTTGTTCGGTTTAGGATTCACCCATAAGGACATGACATAGTTGCATGGAACAGCTTTTGCGTGGAGGATACCTGTGAGGAGGGGAATCAGCGGTGAAAGGAACCAATGGCAGATTTGGAACCCCCAGACAGGGAACCTCGCTCACTCCCCGCATGTCTCCCCACTGCACACCCTGTATGTCTCCCTCAGCAGCCAGCCTGGGTGTGCGGGAGGCTTGGCTTCCTTCATCCCCTGGTGACCAAGGAAGCCAAGCCTCCCACCCGCTCCACCAGCTCCATTGCTTAGGCCCACGCTGCCATCTTTGTGGCTATGGGTGCCTCCATATTTGTCACAGAGTGACAGTTAATTTGTATATTACCCTTTTATTAGATAGGATGCCCTCACATAGCTTCTGAGGTTTCCAAATTATTTTTGCAATGCAAGCATAAGTATAAAAGCTTTCCAAAGTTACTATACTATGTTTTAAAAATCACATTATCTGCTCAGAGATTGCACTTTTTGTCTTCTCTATTAGCATGCAATTTAACCATTTTCCACTTTTCTATTAAACTGAAAATGTATCAAAAGTGAAGACCTTATATTGTTGCCAACTATCACTTGCCCATCACAACAATGTGCATTCAGTAGATAAGTCAATGTTATTGCTGAGAAAGTGAACTGATAACAGAACTTGTACAGGATTAAATGATTCCAAGTCAAAATACTAAAATTTCCTCTTATTTATTAATCCTTCTAGATTATTCAGTAATCCTTTATGTGCTTATTGACCACAGTGATAGGGCATAATACAGAATCTTTTATTCTTGGGTTTCATAAATACAATAAGAGTATATAGCTGTCTAATTGAAAACTCCTCAAATCCATTTTGAAAGCTTACTTTAATAAACAATTATCCTAGAGGAGAACCAAGATGGCAGTGTAAGCAAACACCTGTACTCACTACCTCCCACAACCACATCAGAATTACAACTAAAATACAGAACAACCTTCATCCAGAACCACTGGAAAGCTGGCTGAATGGAAGTCCTACAACTAGAGAAGTAAAGAAGAAAGCACACCGAGACTGGCACGAGGTGCAGAGGCGCTAATGGGCTGGTCAGGCACCCATGTGGACCACTTTTTTAATCGAGAGAGGGTCCGCCTCTGCTGAGGCCACCCAGAGGATCAAGGGGTCCTGCCCCACACCAGACGCTCAGCCCAGGGTCCCAAAGCTGGGAAAAGAAGTTTTTATAGGCAGTAAGAACTATGGGCTGTAAAAACCAGTGGGGATTGGGGCTCAGTGACACAGCGGCTGCTGGAGACCCAGCTGCTACTTTTAAAAGGCCAGCACACAAACTGAACTTACAAGCTCCCAGTTCCTCTGAGCTCCAGCACCAGAGTGAGGCTCTGGGGGACCTAGACACATACAAGGAGAAACAGGACAGGAACCTGTCTGGCATCAGGGCAGGAACTCGGGTGTGACTTTCTTCCAGACAGAGGTGCTCGCAGTGGTCATTGTTCCTGTGCTGGAATCTCCCTGGTTGCAGGGCTGACTGGAAGACATTTCTGTTTGCTCCACCCTGGAGACCCTATCCCACCCAATTTACAGCCCCACCCAAGCTGTGCACAGGGGCTTTTGTATCTGAATGTCCTGTCCTTGCTCAGGCTAAAACCTGTCAAACAAGCTGCAGCTGGGTCAGGGAGCCCCAAACCTATCAATAAAAGGCCCAAGACCCAGCACTATGACCAGCCAGCCTTGCTTCACAGCTGGGCCTTGTCTGGGCACTTCCAAACCTGATACAAAGAGGAGAAATCTGCAGATCTCTCTGTAGCTCTTGCTGGATGGCCCCCAACAGTGCTGACTTTGCACCTCCCTGGAGACCCAATAGCCAGTGTTTCCAGTGGTCAGTGTGAGACCATACCAGATTACAACTCTACACATCCATAAGTGACACACTCAAGAGGCAAACTCAGTGAGCACCAAAGCCCCACTGAAGCAAATCCTGCTCCATAAGGGTGTCTCCTGCACAGCAGCTCTCCCACTGTAGTCGCAGCTGGTCCCCACAGCCAATTAACCTGGAGGTCAATTCCTCCCAGTGACACAAACAGCAAACAAGGCTCAACTACAATAAGACTGTGCACACAGCCCACAAAGGGGTGCACTTTGAGTGTCCACCTCAGGTAATTGGGGAGGCTGAGGCACTGGGCCCTATAGAATACCTACTACACAAGGGCACTCTATCAACTCAAGGAGACTTAGCAACTCTACCCAATACATAGAAACAAACACAGGGAAGTAGCCAAATGTGGAGACAAAGAAAAATGTCACAAGTAGAAGAAAGAAAACTACTGGATATAGAGTTCAAAACCAGTTATAAGGTTACTCAAGAATCTTCTAGAAACCTCCATGGGACTTACTGAGACTTTCAAGAATCTTAGTGAGAATGCAAAAATAAGTAAATAAATAAATAAATAAATAACCAGTCAGAAATTAAGGATACACTAACTGAAATAAAGAACAATTTTCAGGGATTCAACAGTATAGTAGAGGATTCTGAGAATCAAATCAATGGTTTGAAATACGAGTAAGAAAAAAACACCCAACCAGAAGAACAAAAAGAAAAAAGAATCCAAAAATATGAAGATAGTGTAAGGAGCCTCTGGGACAACTTCAAGCATACCAACATCCAAATTATGGGGATGACAGAAGAAGAGAGAACAAGATTGAAAAACTATTTGAAGAAATAATGACAGAAAACTTCCCCTACCTGGTGAAAAAATAGACTTACAAGTTCAGGAAGCACAGAGAACCCCAAGGAAGAGGAACCCAAATAAGACCACATCAAGACACATCATACTTAAAATGACAAGGGCAAAAGATAAAGAGAGAATCTTAAAAGCAGCAAGAGAAAAGCAATTAGTTACCTACAAGGGAGTGTCCATATGACTGTCAGCTGATTTCTCAACAGAAACTATGCAGGCCAGAAATATTCAAAGTGATGAAAAGCAAGAACCTACAACCAAGATTACCCAGCAAAGCAATCATTTAGAAATGAAGGTCAGATAAAAAGCTTCATAGATAAGAAAAATCTAAAGAAGTTCATCACCACCAAACCAGTATTACATGAAATGCTGAATGGTATTCTTTAAGGAGAAGAAGAAGAAGAAAATGATAAAGATAAAAAATATGAACCACAAAGTGGCAACAAATACATATCTTTTAACATTGAATCTAAAAATTAAATAAAAAACCTGATGAACAGAATAAACTGGCAAATGAAATAGAATTAGGGGCATGGAAATGGAAGAGACTGACGATTCACAGAGGGAAGGGGGAGTGGAGGGGGTGGGAAGAAATTAGACAAAGATCTTATATGCATGTATGCATTACCTATGGACATGAACAATAGGGTGGCAAGGGCTTGGGGCAGGGTGGGAACTGGGTGGAGGGGAGCTATGGGGGGAGAAAAGAGGGACATCTGTAATAATCTAAATAATAAATATTTTTTTAAAACATAAACAAGTACCCTAAAAGGAGGAACAGGGGTATTTTATCAGCCATCCCACAACACTTAATAGGATGGATTATGAAAATGAGAAACTGCAGAAAAAAATTGGTAGCATTTACTTTGTTTTCATGAAATAATCCTATATAATAAAAGGCTAATATGCAAATTGACCACATGGCAGAATGACCAGTCACTATCACACTCACTGACCACCAGGGGACAGATGCTCAATGCAAGACCTTCCTCCTGGTGGTCAGTGTGCTCCCACAGGGGAGCACTGCTCAGCCAGAAGCCCTGAGCCAGGCTCACGGCTGGCAAGTGCAGCAACGGTGGTGGGAGCCTCTCCTGCCTCTGCGGCAGCACTAAGGATGTCCAACTGACGGACATTCCCTGAGAGCTCCCAGACTACAAGAGGGCTCAGGCCTGATTGAGGGACTCCCCCCGTCCCACCCCCGCCCTGGCAAGTACACAAATTTTATGCACCAAGCCTCTGGTTAATAATATAAAAATAAATATAAGAATATGTCTTAGTATCATATTGCAGGAATTAATCATGGGAACTTGCCCATTTTTGAAGGAATTCCATTTCTTTATATGATACCTATCTGTGTGCGTGTGCATGCACGCGCATGCTCTATTTCTCTTCTACATTCTTTATGGGAAGATTGGGAATAGTAGCTGCAAATAGAAAAGAGAAGAGCTTCCTTTTCTTTTTTTAGAGGAGTCATTGGAAGAATTCCTTTTAGTTTGATCAGTATATGATGAGTGTGTAAAAAGTATTCAGAAACATCATTCACCAGGAAGTTTTTGACACATTATTAGATATGAGTAAATAACTTTTTAAGTTTTTTTATTATTTTGTTGTAATGATCTTAGCTGATAAGGGAAAAGAAAGGAATGGCATCCATGATTTCTTCTTGCCAGGATATCTGCCAAATAAATAATCATCTGTTTGGCTAGCTAACAAAATGTGATTTTGTTTGCTTCCGTGTATTAAGAGAGATAAATGTTAATTATTGGAAAGTATGTGGAGGTTGGATAGGACAAATGGAGAGAACTTGTGTTTATTGAATGTCTCCTGACTGATAGGCACTGTTAGATACCTTAAACTGTTGATCCCTCTTTCACCATTTTCTTGTCTTCATTGTAGAGGTGAGTAAATAGAAGATGGAGGAAATGAAACAACTATTACCTAGCTATTGAATGAGCCTTATCTGCCAAACCCATGGTAATTTTTAGTTCATTTATAAACCATTTTTCAGCTTTGTGCTTGACCAGAGATACTTCCAAATATCACTAATGTGCTAGCAACCTTAAATAAATCAAAATCATATCAAAATTTGAATTCAAATTTGTTAATTTGTAAAGATAAACTTATCTATAAAATATCTTGTTGTTTTTTACTTATTGTTAATACTATTACAGATGTCATTCATTCCCATCCCCTCCCCCCATTTACCCACCTGCAACCAGCCTCCCTCCCCCCACCCCTGGCCATCGCCACACTGTTGTCTCTGTTCATGGGCTATGCATATATGTTCTTTGATTAATCTCTTCACATTCTTTCATCCAGTCTCCCTCCCAGCCCTCCCCATTGTGATCTCTGTCAGTCTGTTCCATGTATGCTTGCCACTGTTTCTATTTTGTGTTTATATGGGAAAAAAACTGGAATATAAGAGATTATTGGGGTAACTTTTGAAGATGCTGCTGCTACTCTGGTTCCTGTGTACGTTAGCCAAGCTTTGAAGCCTCATGAGTTTAGTCAAATTTGCAAGAATACAAAGCTCCCATCCACCATTTTTTAAGCCTCCACCTGCCAGACACCAAGAGCTTTTCTAATGTTTATGCATTGCTGTATTCTTCCTGTGATGAAGATTGAGAATGAATGCTATGAAAATGGGCAAAAGTATCTCAAAGCGTTCTTGAGGAACACTTTGACAGACCAAAGGTAAAGTAATTCAGCTTTAGCTTAATATAAATTTTGATATAAAACATGGTTGGATTTAATGGTAGACACATATATCAAACTATACAACTAATTCAGAGCTTTCTACAGATAATCAGAACCCATTGAAAACACCTAATTTTTAAAATAAGCTTTCTCTTTTATTTGATATTGAAAAAAAATCTGTAAGAAATTTGAAAGCATCTTATAGAAAAGCTATAGGGTGAATATAGGCCACTTAATCACTGAATATCTTGACAAGCACCTGTTTTAATGGCTCCTGTTTGAACTTTCAGGCTTTGGGGAACTAGACAGCCCTGAAGTGCCATGTTGCACTTCTGCGTGAGCTCTGCCAATGGCACTTTGGAATTTAGTTAAGTCATTTTAGACATCACATATATGATCACTGTGGATCCAGTTGTCAGGTATTGAGTTATCAGCTCTTTGAAGGAATAAATTTTGAGGAGGTGTGGAAGGAAGGAATACATTTTATAAAATTTTACAGTGAAGCTCACCACTAACCTTTGAATAGCAGGAGTTTTAAATATGCTATTGAAGGCAGGGTGGGGTGAGGTAGGGTGAGTGGGAAGAGAATAACCAAAGAATTTGTATGCATATATGCATAGCTCATGAACACAGACAGTAGTATAGTGAAGGCCTGGGATGGGGTATGGTAGTGGTAGGGTGAAGAGGGGTCAATTGGGAAAAAAGGGGGACATCTGTAGTACTTTAAACAATAATTTTTTTTAAATATCTGTAATGGACAGTTAAGGAAATTACCAGGGAGTGAAATAAACATGAGAACTTGCCCATCAAGGATTTCAGTGTAGAATTTGTATTTATTCAATGATCTTAAAGGAACAAGTTATGATTAAAGATTGAATGAAAGAACCTGCCATTGATGCTCCACATCTGGGTGTTGTTTACATTCTTTTGTTGAGCTTATCTATAATAATAAAAGCATAATATGCTAATTAGACCAGACAACCTTCCGGATGAAGCTGGGGCTTCGAGGGAAGCCCAGGTCCCAGGTGCCTGCCAGTGGCCAGAGAGAACCCTGGGTCCTGGGTGCCAGAAGGAAGCCAGTGTGGCAGCTGGGGGGGAAGAAGGCCTACTCTTGCATGAATTTCATGCATTGGGCCTTTAGTATCTTCATAAGCTTTGTAGCAGGTATATGTGGAACACCTCCATTTCATGGTTAAGACAGGGTCAAAGGCCATGGATACTAACAACTGATTGGTCTGTCCTATCCTGACTTTTTCCATGACTATATCTACTGCCTTATCTTGATGTATAAGCAAAACCTGGAAAACCTACAAAAATGTATTTTGTAGCTGTCTAGGAATAATAAAGAAAATATTGCTGTTACTTTTGGTGAAGAAAGTCAATTTTATATATTTTATTTCAACATAAATAAAATACAAATTTTGTCTAAAAATTTTGCAACAATACAAAGTTGTCAAAAATGCTGCTTTGAAATAACATTATTAAAAAATGTATAATACATGTTATCCAAGGGAAATATCTTGGGAAGGAAAGAATAAAAATGAATACTTGTTTATGTTTCTTATATTATATGATCCTGTAAACAATATTCAATGAACACTTTCACTTTATTTCAAAGATGTGATGAGGTTAAAAAGATACCATCCAAAATGGATAGCTAATAGCTTAACAAGGATTCAAACCAAGCTTTATTATTTAAAAAAAAACAACTAAACCATGCACAAGTAGAACTTATTCACTGCAGAAAAATAGAATGTAAAAATAAGTAACAAGAAGAAAATGAATCACTAATAAGTATGCAATGTAAAGATAATCATGTTACCAGTAAACATCGTAATGTATAGTCACTGATATCTTAATGCACACATGCCTTTTTTAAAGAAAATATAATTATACTCTAAGCAGGATTTTGAAACATATTTCTTCACTTGCCAATATTTAGAGACAATATAACATATCAACAAATGCTCTTTTAAAGCATCACTTTAAATACCTATGTAATAATCTCTTGTTTTTTATTTATCAGTTCTCTACTTTTCTTTTACAATAAATATTTTCATGAGAATCCTTGTAGCCAAACAATTTCAGTTCTGTCCCAGAAGTTTATATTAAGGAAATATGTAAATATTAGGCAAAGGAATAGAGAAATTTATAATGCTTTTAACTCTTGGTATAAAGTTGTCTTTCACATTATATCAATTTTATATCAAAATCTCATATTATATCAATGTTTAGCAGATTTTTTTTCATTTTTCCAGAAAGATGATTACATAGTCTGCAAATTATATTAATATATTTATGTCTAACAACCAGTATAGTAGTTAAGTACTTAGAAAATATTATTGATAAATGTGTTATATGGATATATTGGCTAAATATTTGTTGAATGAATTAACAAATGATAAATGCATATTAAAATATATTCAAAAGAATTACTTAGTAAGAGTAAAAGAGTTAGTGACAAACTAAAATAAGTGCTCTTGCATATTGTTATTTAGTATTTGTTTTATTCCTTTGTTCTGTGGAGCTATATGTACAAACCCAAGTTAAAACTAGAAAAAATATGTAACTTAATGGAAGTTCTGCTTCCACATAGGATGCAAAAAGCTTAAAGAGATCATCACATTCATCTAATTGTGAAAAAGCTCCAGGTAATGTATAAAATCATAATTTGAGTTCTTTAGAAAGTTGAACTTACAAGCCAACAAGATGATGTGGATTTCAAAGTGTGAGAATCTCTTCAAGTGAGAGATGGCAACCAAATTCCTATTTTCAACAGAACTTAGATAGAAGTAGCTGAGAAGAAGAACACAACTAAATATGTTAAGATGTCCTTACCTTCTATTATGCTCTAGAATGAGTTTAAAATCCTAGAAGCTTCTGATAGTCTACACCAACTCAGCAGGTATTTTCCAAAGCCCTATCTGCTAGGGACTCCAAAAAGATTGGTGTCAGACAAGAAACCTGAAAGAATTCCCCTTGAAAGGCAAACATAGTCAGCCTAGGTTTTCAAAGTAGAACTCGAGGATCTGCAGAAGTCTTCCAACGTTCTGGGCTCTGCATGAGAACCAGGTAAGGATTAGCCATCACTGAGGAAATGTCTGCACACAACCTCCACATCTATGTTCTTCTACCCTTGGACATCAGCACTCCTGCTTCCAGGGCCTTTGGACTCTAACCAGGATTTATACCTTATTCTCAGGCCTTTGCATTCAGACTAAATTACACTACCAGCTTTCCTCATTCTCCAGTTGTAGATGGCAGATTTGGGGATTTCTCAGCCTCTATAACAATATGAGTCAATTATTTTAACAATTATATAATTTTCTATTGATTCTGTTTCTCTGGAGAATAATAACACAATAAGTAAATTTTAGTACATCCACATTATAGAATACCAGTGACCCAGTGCATGAAATTCGTGCACATTAAAAGGGGATTAATTAGAGGAAATAATTTAATATTGCTATTTGCCCTTTATAATAGAAGTGTCAGAGATGAAAGAAAATTAGTAAAATGTATATGAAAACCTTCCTCCTATCAGAGTCTGGGGCTCACCATGGGACCCAGAGACAAGTCCCCACCCTCCCACATGCACCTCAAAATCATGTGAGACCCAGACCCAGCCAGCCCCCTCCCATAGGGCTAGATCCAGACTTGGCCAGCCTCCTCCCATTGGGCTAGATCCAGACCTGGCCAGGCCTACCCTTGTCAAGCCCTGCCAGGCAGGGGGTGTAGCCTCAGGTCCCCTGGCCCGGTCCCAGGATGGGGGGCATGGCCTGAGGTCCCCCAGCCCAGACCAGGGCGGGGGGTGTGCCTTGAGGTAGGGGGTGAGGCCTGAAGTCCCCTGTCAAGCCGCGCCAGATGGGGGACTTGGCCTGCGGTCCCCTATCAAGCCCCACAGGGGCAGGGGAGGGCATATCCTCAGGTCCCTGCTGATTGCTCATTAAGGCTCCTTATGGGAACTAGGCCTCAGCTGTGGGTGCAGCCATCTTTGTGATTTAGTGATGTTCAATTAGCATATTCCCTCTTTTTTAGATAGAATTACTCACAAATGCCAAATATTTTACCTCAAAAAAATAGGCTAATAAAAAATAGACAGACAAAAAAAGACTACACAGTATATGATTCCATTTGTATCAGCCTAATAAAGACAAAACTATAAAGATCAGTTTTTGCCTTGGAGGCAAGAATGGATGAGATGATTGTCTGAAAATTGGCAGGAGGGAATACTATGGGTGAAGAAAATGTTCTATGCCTTGGTAATGGTGGTGGCTTTATACCTGTAAACCAGGGGTGGGGAACCTTTTTTTATAACATCATTTGTGGACCATACCAAATTATCAACTTAAAAATTAGCTTACTATATTTAATTAAACATTTAATTAACTCACCCCTAATGCCTTGGCAAGGCCAAACCAAATGATTTCAAGAGGTTTATATGGGCAGGGGCCAGACATTCCCCACCCCTGGTATAAACATTTGTCAAAACTCATAGAGCAGTACTTTAAAAAAGGAACATTTTATTGTCTATACATTTTACTTTAATTAAGATAGAAAAAATTACATTTTTTAAAAAGCTACAGCAGAGAGACACAAAGACCTCTTGTGAAAGGGACATACCACATTGCACTGGAGACACATTTCTTTCCCCTTAGCTCCCTAGGTGGACAATTCTTGCCCATAGGAATGGATAACTACATGCTCTCTGAGTAACTGTAATCAGACTCAATGCTTTGAATCGCACCTGAAATCCCTGAGTTCCATGCACTGACACTAAAAATGATACTGGCTAAGATTTATTACATGATTTATATGTGTCAGGCCCAGTTTAAATTCGTTATAGGTATTATTTCATTTCATCTTAAATACAACTCTAGGAGGCGAATACTATTATTCCTTCATATAGGCGATGTGCTGCATCACGAAACATTAAGCTAGAAGTGGAGAACTGGGATGCCCCAGCACTGACGCTTTGTCTTGTCCCAGTGCCTTGTCTCCCTCGCCACATATCACTTCCCAGTCTTCCCCACCCTGCTGGGACCCTTAAAAGCTGAGTTGGAGTATGGACTTCACAGAAGGTTTCTCTCATCCTCTTGCTTCTGGTTAAGTTCAGACAAAGAACAAAATGGCAAAGAGGGATGTCTGTGTATTCATTTCTCTGGTTTCCTCCCTGTAAGATGGTTGCTAGCAAGAGGCCTTCTTCCAACAAAGGTTACAACTGTTAGGTGCTACATCCTCTCTGAGTTTTGGTAACTACTCCCCTGACCTCATTCCTCTGGAAATCCTGGGAACTGCACTAGACCTTTTATTCATAATAAAGAGTCTTTACTGAGTGGTAAAATGTAAGGAATACACTAAGCAGTGGTTTGCCACTCTGTTGACTAAAGTTCCGACCACTGGGATAGGAGCTTAATCACAAGGAACAACAACAGCCTGTAATTATTGGAATCGAGAGTCTAGGTCAGTGGTCGGCATAGTTACATGTTGTAACTATGACGATTGCCTCCCCAGCTGCTCAGAAATAGTAAATGAAATGGTCCTACAAGATGCTGACCACAGCTTAAGGCCCAGGGACTCAACCAGAAGCAATGTTGTTATTTTAAATAAACTCAATGGGGGAGGGAAGCATTTGACAAGTTGTTTTTCATGAAAAAATTACTAGTCTATTCTTGAATGGTTTGAAAATTATTGCTATATTGGTCCCTGATATATTTTAGAAACAAAGGTAACTAAATTTAATGCTTTCAGGTAGAATAGGAGTCATTGTCAACAAGTATTTATATGACTAGCATAAGTTCCATGTCCACTGGAATAATAGAGTTTGTAACATGATGGTCATAAGCAAATTGCATACAGATTCCACCTCAGTAGCTCTGAAATGGGATCCTGAGCCCTAACTGGTTTGGTTCAGTGGATAGAGCATCAGCCTGTGGACGGAAAGGTCCTAGGTTCGATTCCCATCAAGGGCATGTGCCTTGGTTGCGGGCACATCCCCAGTTGGGGAGTGTGCAGGAGGCAGCTGATCAATGTTTCTCTCTCATCAATGTTTCTAACTCTCTATCCCTCTCCCTTCCTCTCTGTAAAAAAAATCAATAAAATATATTTTAAAAAGAAAAAAAAAAGAAATGGGATCCTGAAATCAACATTTTAACAGGCCATCCAGGTGATTCTGATGAACATAATCCATGAGCTTCACCTAGAGAAGCAACTAGGCTGTTATGGTAATGAAGATTATTAAATGGGCTTATTCTTTCCTGATTCAATGGTATTTTTGTACTTTTTCTATTATCCAAACCATAACCAGGTGCAACTAGGTTCAACCACTAGATGACAACTGTGGTGGTGAGAAGATATAAATATTCTGAAATCTAGTGGAAAACCTCACCAATGAATATCTCTAAATGACATGTAAAACAAAATGAAGTTAAACAACAAAAATAAACAACACTCTAGTACAGTATTAGTGAATAATTAGAGACTCATGGGCAAAGATTCACAATAAAAAGTCTTTACTAAGGGGTTAAAAGTTAAGGTGCTCAGTGTGAAGGCAGGCTGTCTTCACACTGTCCTTCAAATCATTTTTCAGGGGTCTCTACTAGTACATATTTGTCAAGTTGACTCTGAGTATGGCATGGTACTAGCACTAACCAAAGTTAGATGAATCTTTAGAAGTACCAAATTACTATTCTCAAGCTACTGCAGTCTAAGAAGATAATAGAGATGACAATAAATGCAATGAAATACATGACATAAATTACTAGTCTTCCTTTGTTATTTTCCAATCATATTCCTGATAATGAAATTTATCATCCACTTAATTTAAAATATTTCCTATACTTCAATAAAAAACAAAAATAAACAATACTTCCTATCTTTCCAATGACATAACTTTTAGCCTGCTAAACAGTTAGCATAATGAGGCAGTAACTACACAAGGGAACTCTCAGTATAAATTTCTTTGTTTTGAATGATAGTTTGCTTTTTTGGTAACATGTTTAAATAATACAGCATTATTTGTCCTAGGAGAATCTTTCTTGTAGTTGTTTTCTATATTGTGAGAAGATTTGCAAGCTGAATACCACATTAACATATTCATTTCATAAGATCATGAGATGACATGTGAAGTGCTGGCTGCCCTTCCCTTGCAAATAAAAAAAAGAATCTATTCAAATTGGAATTGTCAGGTTTTCAGGCAAATAACATAATGCAGCAAATTAAGGGTAGACTTGGTGAAGCAACAATACTGCATTGTAATCTCACCTTTCAGCATAAGCAAGCCAAGTTCTGCAGCTGAAAGTATTAAATGACTCTGGTTCCATTTTTTTCCCCCCAGTGGGATTATGATGATATGGAGCTACAAAGCAAATAATGTCAATCTTGTAGAGTCATGTTCTGAGCCACTTGACTTTCAGAAACAACCATTTCACAAAAGTCCTATTTACTTTTGCTTTAATTTACAATTATTGAAATTTTAATAAGGATTTTGCAGCAACACCAGGCATCACATACTGCCAGGGAGAAATTATAACTTTATTGCAGCCTACACTGACAGCCAACTCATAAAAATGAATGACATTCTATATCATAACATCTCATAGGCTGCTCAGAATGTTAATAGCTTACTTCATCTGTCTTTAGCATAATGAGGCAGAGAGTGTAACCATATTCAATGCGAAAATGAAGATTAAGAAAATTTGAATTGAGGCAGGAAAGTAACATTTAACAGAATTCAGACAACATTCAGATTAAAAGTTTCAATTAAAACACTATTAGCAAGCTTTTTATCACAGAAGCAAAGCTTTGTCACCCAAGACCAATCACTATTTTGAAAAATGTTTATCTCTAGAAACACTTAGCTCTTCATACTCTATTTGTAGAATGTTATAAAGCTTCTTACCCAGTTCAGCACTGCAAGATTCATTGGATCAGATGGAACTATAACAGGTCAATGAGTTAAATAATTGTAAAAGATTCTTTTATTTATGTTTTATTGTTGACACTATTACAGATGTCTCTCATTCTCCTCCTTCCCTTGCTTTATGTCCACTTCCCCCAACACATGACCCCCTCCTCTCCTGACCATCAACACTTTGTTGTCTGTGACCATGGGCTATGCATATATGTTCTTTGGCTCATCTCTTCACCTTCTTTTATCCAGTCCATTCCATCCCTCTCCCCTCTGATATCCCATGGCTGTTCCAATGCTCCATACCTCTGGCTCTATTTTGTTCATCAGTTTATTTTGGTCATTAGATTCCACATATAAATGACATCATGTGGTATTTGTCTTTCTCAACTAACTTATTTTACATAGCATAATAATCTCCAAGTCCATACATACTGTTTCAAAGAGTAAGAGTTTGCTCTTTTTCACAGCCACGGAATATTCCATTGAATAAATGTAGCTCTTTTTATACACCCGAACACTCACAGGCACTTGGGCTACTTCCAGATCATGATTATTGTAAATAGCACAGCTATGAACTTAGGGTGCAAATATTATTTCTGATTGGTGTTTAGAGCTTCTTAGGATCTATTCTCAGAGGTGGGATCACTGGGTCTAAAGGCAATTGCATTTTTAATTTTTTGAGGAAAATGTTTTCTAAAGCGGCTGCACCAGTCTGCATTCCCACCAACAGTGCAAGAGGGTCCCCTTTTCTCCATATCCATACCAGCACTTGTTGATTGTTGATTTATTGATGGTAGCCATTCTGACAGGTGTGAGGTAATCCTCATTGTAGATCTACTTCGCATCTCTCTGATGATTAGTGATATTGAACATTTTTTCATATGTCTATTGGCCATCTGTATGTCCTCTTTGTAGAAAAGTCTATTCAGGTTGTAAGGATGTCTTTTTAGACATGTCATTAAGATAATGCTCATGGCTATGAAAACTGTCCTTTAACTCCATAGCCTTGAACTTCCACATTTAAAAAAAAATTATGTAGTTTATCTTTGGATTGAGATTAATGAAAAGATAGTTGAGGGCACATGATTTTTTTAAATGTATATAATAAATATAAATTGCATATAAATATAAAATATATATCATATAATATAACATATGTATTTTCCATTTCCATATGTGTGGAAATGCAATGGAAAATGCAATGAGCATGAAGGATGAATGAAGCAAAGTTAGAGACTCATACTAGCATATAAAACTTGAAACTGGTTATGCACCTTTGTGAAGTTGTATTGCAATATCAAATTTTTAGTTCTCTGTATCTTTGTATAGAATAGAGAAATTCATTTTTGTCATCTTTCTATGCATTTGAAGTATCAGTACAGAAACATTTTAGTCAGTTGAGGAGCCCAACTGACCAAATGATGCAGACAGACAAAATGGTCAAGGCCAGCCACAGATGGAGATAAATGTAGTTTTTGCTTTCTGAAGATGAATACAAAGTGGTTAGGGATGAATTACCTGTGCCTACCAGACTGCTACTACCAATAATATCATGTGAGAGAATGATAATGTGTAATATTTGAGTGTTGGCATATCTCCTGTGTAGCTTATTTACGTCAGAAGAAATCAAAATACTAGAAAATATAAATGTTGTTTTACATTTTTAAATAACTAAGATTTATTGTACTCTAATTACATCTGTTCCTCACTTTTGAAGATGTTACGATACTGTCAATACCCTCTAATCCTTTAATTAATGCTGTGTCAAATTAGTAATTTGACATTCCAAAAATTTGCCTATTTTAGTTAAATTTCTCCTCATTCTTTTTTATTTGCACAGCATTTTTCCCCCCAATTCAGATGAGTGCAGATTTTATTGACCATACCACCTAAACCCGTGGTCGGCAAACTGTGGCTTGCGAGCCCCATGCGGCTCTTTGCCCCCTTGAGTGTGGCTCTTCCACAAAATACCATGGCCTGAGTGTGTCTATTTTGAAGAAGTGGAATTAGAAGAAGTTTAAGTTTAAAAAATTTGGCTCTCAAAAGAAATTTCAATCGTTGTACTGTTGATATTTGGCTCTGTTGACTAATGAGTTTGCCGACCACTGACCTAAACTATTTTTTTTTTCTGATTTGTGCTAATTACACATTTGTTTCCATGTACTTCCTAATTGTCAGAGACCTCCTCATTACAGCTTGCATTTCATCAGTACTTCAATTACCATGGGCTCTTATTGGTAGTTAATATTTTTCTGATGGTACTACTACAGAGCTACTTTGAAATACATTTAATGATTCATTGAATTATTTGGATTTATCACATTCTGCTAATTATTTCATGAAAAAAATCTCTCTATTCCCACCCATTGTAATTAATATCTGTTCTATTAATACATTATTACTTCTTCTATGCACAAACTTCTGATTATGAATAAAAGGAATAATAACTTTCATTTTCTTTCTTTTTCATGATTGTCCTAGTTTTACATAGGATATGTATTTTTGATCCAAATCTTGGGAAATCAAAGTTTATTCTTTCTTTTTAGAGATGGTGACCTCTAAACATTATCCTTTTCCACAGTAAGGTTTAAGTGAGATCTGCTGTTGTTACTAATAATGTCTTTGAGATCATGGGATTTAATGTTCACTCTCACAAGGACAAAGAAAGCACATTTTCCAAAGGATTAAGATGCAAAAAAAGGGAGACATTGGCTTATTTTCTGTCCCTAACTGTCCTTGCTGATACAGGTGTAAGTAACTTAAAATTTCTGCACATTAACCTGTCAGATATAAAATGGATATGTCCACTTTGTTTCACTTTTTAAGTTAGATTGCACTATTTTTTCCTCTTTTCTTTCATATGAAATTGGACCAGTTTTAATTTGCTAAATTGTAAAAGAGTAAAATAATCTTCAGGAGAGGTGTGAATCAAAACAAGGAACGGAGATGCAAAGAAGGGGCAGTGCAACCATTTCAGTAAAGCAGTCCAGACATGGCAGGGAGTTGGATTTCCATTATGGCCCAGAAAAGCATACAACATGGTGACTCAGCATGGGTCTTAGGTCATACTAATATGAATCAGAATCACAGTTACAGCATGGTTTTTGACACATTATTTATTTATTCTTTGTGTTGGGTTTTTTTTCTGTTTTACTTTGATAAATAAAAGAATAATGAAAACTGCCTCTGCATGTGGAAATAAGAATTAAATAAAATCATGGAGGCAAAAGGATCATCACAGAACCTAACACATAACAGGACTTTAAAATAATTATTTGTATTTGTATGTGCTAGTCTTCATTTGAAATTTAATGGCAAGATGATATGAAAGGGAACCTACCCTGTCAATCTAGCCAAAAAGTTACCTTTTTGCTTCCAAATAGTTCAGTGAAATTTTCCTCCATATTGAGAGACTGCATTTATGTAAAATTCAAACAGCTCACCTTAAAAATAGCTCAAAGTAGCTCTTCTAAAAAATGCTCCTATCTGGGAGAAAGTGCTTTAAAGATGACTAATGTAAAACTATCTAGTTGTGCAAATATAGATGTGCAGTTTTCTGATGCAAACATAGAATTATTCTGATAAAATAACATTATAAATCATTGAAAATGTACACTGTGTAGCTTCTAAAAATTAAATTGACATTCTTGTCTGAGTAGTAAAAATTATTTATTATGGTTTAAGTTGTGTCATGTAGTAAATGCTTGAGTAGGGAAGGAAAGACATAAATCAAATCTTTATGACTAATGATTTAAATAAAGGTATAATTTAGTTTAATTTTAATCTCATTGATCCTAGCTCTAGTCAATTTCTGATTAGCTGCAAGTGGAGATGCATACAGCAATTCTTAGTTGAGGAACTGATGTTGCAAGTGATAGTATATCAGTCAAGGAGCCTCTAGCCTTGTTCCTGAAAAAGAGAGAGACTGGCTACTCATTGCAAATCATGAACAAATTTGGGTGGTTCTCTAGGGACATATCCATAGATTATGACATATCAGACTTCATTTGGATGAGAGTGTCATAAATAGTACCATAAAAAGAAGATGACATGCCTTTATTTTATATTATTATGGCTAGCTTATAAAATAAAGATGAAAAGAAAAAATAGAACAAAAGAACTCACAGATATAAAATCTAGACAAAACTGTGTCTGCCAATCCCCCAAGTTACTGTACTTGTTGGCATTGGAACCAGTCCAAACTTAGCTTGACTCCCAACACAGTACATTATGAGCTGTGTTGTTGTCTTTAGCAAATCCCTTAACATCTCTGAGCCTCAGCTGGGACATCAGTAAATAGTACAATAAATAAGGAATTCAATTAGGTAATTGAATTTATGTCCCCCATTTTTATTGGGGACATAAAAATGGATGTGATTTAATAAATATATTTTAGTTCTTCTTCTAAAAGTGTGAAGAAATAAAAGCCAATAAAATGTATATGAATAAGCTAGTTACAACTGTGGACAACTAAGGTTCAGTTATGTATGAGGCTCTCTGAAAGATGGAAAACACATCTTACAATCTTCAACTTATAATTGTCTAACTTGAGAATGAGGAAACTGTAATTTACAGACTGACTGCCAAATTTTATTTAATGGTTAGAGGCTCAGCGCACAAAATCGTGCGTGAGTAGCTCACTGCTGCTTGCCGCTGCTTGTTGCCCCGCCCCCCGCCACTCTTCACTCACCACCCCTCACTGTTCACCACCACACCCACCACTGCTTGCCACTCTGCCCACCACCGCTCTCTGTTTGCTGCCCCACCAACCACTGCTCATCACTTGCCGCCCTGCCCACTGCCACTTGCCACTGTGCAGCCACTGCTCGTGGGCTGGCGGGGAGGAACCAAGAGGTAGTCAATGCACCTCATGGTGACTGGTTGAGCAGTCATTCTGGTCATTATGATTCTGGTCCCTGGCCTTTGATTATATAGGATTGAGAGATATACCTTGAGGCATTAACTTTCTGGCATTTCTTGCCTGCCAGGAGGAAAACCTACAGCAGCAATTTTCAACTTGTGTGCCACAAGGATTTTTAAATATATTTTTATTGGTTTCAGAGAGGAAGAAAGAGGGAGAGAGAAATAGAAACATCAATGGTGCGATAAAATAATCTATCAGCTGCTTCCTGCATGCCACCTTGAGGGAATCAAGCCTGTAACCAGGTATGTGCCCTGACCAGGAATGGAACTGTGACATCCTGGTTCAACCATGGAGCAACACTGGCTGGGCTGCCACAATAATTTTTAAAACATGCAATACATGATTATTTAGTCAGGGGCACTGACCTATTTTCTTTTAGATTGTCAAGTGAAAAAATGACAACAGCCAAAATAACAATAGTCATCTGGTTTGAATGCCCTGTAGTGAACCATAAATATATAGGTCATATAATAGATTTACATCTTATTGTCACATTGTGTAGTAAAGTTGCATCTGATTGGTTAATTATCAGTACTAAACATCTTTATATACAAATATAGGCATCTTTCTTTTCAAAAAGAGTAGTTAGTTATTATTTTTTGTAAATCAATAAAAAGTATGCCTTTTTTGTCACACCAGCAAAAAATATATTTTTGGTATGCAAGAGAATGTTAGTAATTAGTTTATGTGTACCATGAGATGAAAAAATTAAAAATCACTGGTCTATAGAATACCCTAATGCAGAAAGGTATTAAGGTAGAAAGCTCTGGGGAGACAAAATGGCGGCGGAATAGAAGGACGTGTCCTGAGCCTTCTCCTGGAGCAAATAGAGGAGGCAGCTGAGACGAGCGGATTCCAGCCCGAATTGGCGAAGGAGGCACAGCTGGTGAGACAGTTTGCAGCTGGGAAGAGCAGGGATCCCCCGGATAAAGGTAAAATCAAAGATCTAGGCAGTAGAATCTCCCGGACCTCTGTGCCCAGAAGGTCAGGGAGAAACTACACAGTGCCAAGCCGCGTCCCTGAGGACAGGCAAGGTCTGAAGGATTTTAGACCATAGAGTCTGGATTTGGGATCTGAGCTCAAAGGCAGCCTTTAAGAGCTGCCGGACCGCGGAGTGCCAGCAAGAGAGGAACTGGCAGAGACGCGGTCCTTCCTCACCCTGGGGCCTGCGCTTTTCCCCACTGAACCTAGTTCGTGGGACCTTTTGGAGACAGGCGCTTACCTGTGACAGAAGTGCGGGAGAAGGGGTAGAGTTGTGGAACCTGGGCAGAGTGGGCAACGGACGGTCCAGGAGAAGTGGTAGCAAGTCTGGTGCTGAGTCATATCTAAACCCACAGAATCCATTTTCTCCTGAGAGATAGCCCCTCCCCCCAGTCTCCAGGCAACCAATATAGCCACACCCAGATTCCACCCTGATTAACACCAAGGAATCTGAATACTCCCTGAGGCCATAGGATCTACTCTAAAGAGAAATCTTTAGAAGCTAAGCACCTCAATTACACTAGATAACCAAGCCCAGGAGAACAGATTTCACCAGTAGCACCATCACCAAAAGAACCTGGGTAGCAAAGCAATTGGATCTACAATTAAAACATTTCAGGAAAACATGGGGAGACAAAAAACCAATACCCAAAGGAAAGAAAAAGAGGAATCACCAGAAAGGGAGTTAAATGAAATTGAGGCTAGCAGCTTAACAGAGAGAGAATTCAGAGTAATGGTTCTAAGGATGTTTAAACGGATGGATGACAAATACACACAACTCAATGAAAACTACAAGGAACTGAATGAAAATGTCACCAACATGAAAAGAAACCAAGAGGAGATGAAGAACGACATAGCTGCAATAAAGAACACATTGGAAGGCTTAAACAGTAGACTAGAAGACGCTGAGGACCGCATCAGTGAATTAGAAGACAAGGTAGGAAAACATACACAAACACAGCAGCAAATGGAAAGAAGACTTAAAAAGCAAGAGGAGAGCCTAAGGGAGCTTTGGGACAACACAAAACGAAACAATATTAGAATAATAGGGATACCAGAAGGTGAGGAAGAGAAGCAAGGAATAGAAAACCTGTTTGAAGAAATAATGACGGAGAACTTCCCTGATATTGGCAAGAAAAAAACTATGCAAGTCCAAGAAGTACATAGAGTCCCAAACAAGTTGAACCCCAAAAGACCAACACCAAGACACATCATAATTAAATTGGCGAATACCAATGACAAAGTAAGAATCTTAAAGGCTGCCAGAGAGAGACAGAAAGTTACCTACAAGGGTAGGTATCTCCTATTAGAATATCAACTGATTTCTCAACAGAAACACACCAGGCCAGAAGGGAATGGAATGAAATATTCAAAGTGATGCAAAGCAAGGGTCTGAATCCAAGAATACTATACCCAGCAAGGTTATCATTCAAAATTGAAGGGGGAATCAGGAGCTTCACAGACAAAAAAGGACTAAGAGAGTTTATCACTACCAAGCCAGCAATGCAAGAAATGCTGAAGGGACTGCTGTAAAAAGAAGAAAGAGAAAGGCAAAAAGAAACACAAACACTAAGGGGGAAAATATGACAACAAACATGTACTTGTCAATAATAACATTAAACGTAAATGGATTAAATGCACCAATCAAAAGACATAGGGTAGCTGAATGGATAAGAAAACATGACCCATATATTTGCTGTCTACAAGAGACTCACCTCAGAGCAAAGGATTCACACAGACTGAGAGTGAAGGGATGGAAAAATATTTTTCAAGCAAATGGAAAGGAGAAAAAAGCTGGGGTAGCAATACTTATATCTGATAAAATAGACCTCAAAGTAAAGGCCATAACAAGAGATAAGGAAGGCCACTACATAATACTAAAGGGAGCAATTCAACAAGAAGATATAACTCTGGTAAACATATATGCACCCAACGCAGGAGCACCCAAATACATAAAAAAACTCCTGGAAGAGATCAAGGGAGAGATCAACAACAATACAATCATAGTAGGAGACTTTAATACACCACTGACATCACTGGATAAATCCTCCAGACAAAAAATCAGCAAAGAAATAGCAATTCTAAATGACACACTAGATCAGATGGACCTAATTGACATCTTCAGAGCATTTCACCCCAAAGCCTCGGAATATACGTTCTTCTCAAGTGCCCATGGGACATTTACAAAAATAGACCACATATTGGGTCACAAACAAAGCCTCCCTAAATTCAAAAAGATTGAAATCCTATCAAGCATATTCTCAGACCACAATGGCATAATATTAGAAATAAACTATAATAAAAACATTCCCAAAAATTCAAACACGTGGAAACTGAATAGCATGCTATTAAACAATGATTGGGTGATCAACGAGATCAAAGAAGAAATTAAAAACATCCTGGAGAATAATGACAATAAAAACACAACAATGAAAATGCTATGGGACACAATGAAAGCAGTCTTGAGAGGGAAGTTTATAGCTCTACAGGCCTACCTCAAAAAACAAGAAAAAATGGTAATAAATCTTCTAACTCAACAACTCAAAGAATTAGAAAGAGAGCAACAAGAAAAGCCCACAGTGAGCAGAAGGAAGGACATAATAAAGATCAGAGCAGAAATGAATGACATAGAGACCAAAAAAACAATACACAGGATCAACAAAACCAAGAGCTGGTTCTTTGAAAGGATAAACAAGATTGATGAACCTCTAGCCAGGCTCACCAAGAAGCAAAGAGAGAGGACCCAAATAAACAAAATCAGAAATGAAAGAGGTGAAATAACAACAGACCCCACAGAAATACAAAGGATTGTTAAAAAATACTATGAACAACTCTATTCTAACAAACTACACAATCTGGAGGAAATGGACACATTCCTAAAAAAATACAACCTTCCAAAACTCACACAGGAAGATTCTAAGAATCTCAATAGGCTGATAACTATGGAAGAAATTGAAGCAGTCATCAAAAAGCTTCCAGCAAACAAAAGCCCAGGGCCTGATGGATTCACAGCGGAGTTTTACCAAACATTCAAGGAAGAATTAAAACCTATCCTCCTCAGACTATTCCAGAAAATTCAAGAAGAAGGAACACTTCCAAACTCCTTCTATGAGGCCAGCATCACCCTAATACCAAAACCAGACAAAGACAACACAATGAAAGAGAATTATAGGCCAATATCCCTCATGAACATAGATGCCAAAATCCTCAACAAAATTCTAGCAAATCGAATCCAGCAGTACATCAGAAAGATTATACACCATGACCAAGTAGGATTTATCCCAGGGATGCAAGGATGGTACAATATTCGCAAATCAATAAACGTGATACATCACATAAACAAATTGAGAGATAAAAATCACATAGTCATATCAATTGATGCAGAAAAAGCATTTGATAAAATCCAACACCCTTTCTTGATAAAAACTCTCAGCAAGGTGGGAATAGAAGGATCATACCTGAACATAATAAAAGCCATATACGACAAACCCACAGCCAACATCATACTCAATGGGCAAAAACTAAAACCATTTCCCCTAAGAACAGGAACAAGACAGGGATGCCCACTCTCACCACTCCTGTTTAATATAGTGCTGGAAGTACTAGCCATTGCAATCAGACAAGAAGAAGAAATAAAAGGCATTCAAATTGGAAAAGAAGAAGTAAAACTGTCCTTATTCGCAGATGACATGATACTGTACATAGAAAACCCTAAAGACTCCATAAAAAAATTATTAGACTTAATAACTGAATTCGGTAATGTAGCAGGATACAAAATTAATGCCAAGAAATCTATGGCATTTCTATACACCAATAATGAACTTACAGAAAGAGAGACTAAAAAAACAATCCCATTTACCATCGCACCAAAAAAATTAAGATACTTAGGAATAAACTTAACTAAAGAGGTAAAAGACCTATACGTAGAAAACTACACGACACTGAAAAAAGAGATAGAGGAAGACATAAACAGATGGAAGAACATACCATGTTCATGGATTGGTAGAATCAACATCATCAAAATGTCCATACTACCCAAAGCAATCTATAAATTCAATGCACTTCCCATTAAAATACCAACAACATATTTCACAGACCTAGAACAAAATTTCCAAAAATTTATCTGGAATAAAAAAAGAACCCGAATAGCTACAGCAATCCTGAGAAAGAAGAACAAAGTAGGTGGGATCTCAATACCAGATATCAAGTTGTATTACAAAGCTACTGTTCTCAAAACAGCCTGGTACTGGCACAAGAACAGACATATAGATCAATGGAATAGAATAGAGAACCCAGAAATTGACCCAAATCAATATGCTCAATTAATATTTGACAAAGGAGGCATGAACATTCAATGGAGTCAAGACAGTCTCTTCAACAAATGGTGTTGGGAAAATTGGACAGATACATGCAAAAGAATGAAGCTAGATCACCAACTTACACCATACACAAAAATAAATTCAAAATGGATAAAGGACTTAAACATAAGACGGGAATCCATGAAAATACTAGAGGAATCCACAGGCAGCAAAATCTCGGACATATGCCGAAAGAACTTCTTCACTGATACTACTCCTAGGGCAATGGAAGCTAAAGAGAAAATAAACAAATGGGACTACATCAAAATAAAAAGCTTTTGCACAGCAAAGAAGACCATCAATAAAACAACAAGAAAGCCCACTGCATGGGAGAACATATTTGCCAATGATATCAATGATAAGGGTTTAATCTCCAACATATACAGAGAACTCATACAACTTAACAAAAAGAAGATAAACAACCCAATCAAAAAATGGGCAACTGATCTAAGTAGACACTTTTCGAAAGAAGACAGAAGGCAGGCCAAGAGACATATGAAAACCTGCTCACAGTCACTAATCATCAGAGAGATGCAAATCCAAACAACAATGAGGTACCATTTCACACCTGTCAGAATGGCTTTTATCAACAAATCAACAAACAACAAGTGTTGGCGAGGATGCGGAGAAAAAGGAACTCTTTTGCACTGCTGGTGGGAATGCAGACTGGTGCAGCCACTGTGGAGAACAGTATGGAGTTTCCTCAAAAAAATAAAAATGGAACTCCCATTTGACCCAGTGATCCCACTTCTAGGAATATATCCCAAGAATCTAGAAACAGGCATCAGAAAGGAAATATGCACCCCTATGTTCATAGCAGCACAATTCACCATAGCCAAGATTTGGAAACAACCTAAATGCCCATCAGCAGATGAATGGATTAAAAAACTGTGGTATATCTATACAATGGAATACTACGCTGCAGTAAAAAAGAAGGAGTTCCTACCATTTGCAACAATATGGAGGGAGATGGAGAATATTATGTTGAGTGAAATAAGCCAGGCAGAGAAAGATAAATATCACATGATCTCGCTCATTTGTGGAATATAATGAACGACATAGACTGATGAACAAGAACAGATCCAGAGGCTGAGAAACGTCAATTAGAAGATCATACCTCAGGTAAGGTAGGGGAGGGTGGGGGTAAGGTGGAGAGATCAACCAAGGGACTTGTATGCATGCATATGAACCTAATCAATGGACACAGACAACAAGGGGGCGGGGCATTAAGAGAAATTGTTTCATGTGACAAAAATTTTTAAATGAAACTCTCTGTAGACTGAAAATTATTTTGGAAGGAAACAAAGAGAAGTTTCCTTCAAAAGTCATAAGGATTGTAATTGAAAGTCAATATATTTGGCCTCTTGAACTAAAGTAAGTAATTTGTGTTTTTGCCTCCCTGACAAAGTTTATATAAAGCTACAAAAAGAAATTGACAGCCAGTTTGAAATGGAATTGCCAGGGCCTAGCGCAAAGAATATCCTTACATGATATTATTCTACAATCTCATTATAATCTTAGATATTTTACAACAGCATACTTTACAATTATCCCAAACAAACTTATAAACTAATTCTTTGAATGGTGGGCAGCAATTTAAAAAAAGGGACATGAAAGGATTTAATCCCTTGCAGAAGGAATTAAGGCAATGGGAAGGCACTTGAGCATCCTATATTGGCCCCTCCTGCCTTTTGTGCCAAGAGGGACCCTCTTCTCACAATCCAATTGCCCTCAGCTGTTACCTGAGCTTTCTGTTCATGCTGAGCTTGAAGCCTCTTGGGGGCTGGTACCATGGATCTGTCTCACACCCAATTGTGTGAGCTGGGCCCTCACTAGAGAAGAAACCCGAGTTCCCCGAGATATGTGATCAGCACCGGGACCCTGCCAGCAGGCCAGGGGTTCCCAAGGCAGGTGCTGGGTGTGGAGGCCATGGGGTCATAGGCTACCAAGGAGACAGAACTGAACCTCACAGCACCCTGCTTGGCCCCGGAGGATGGCTGGTTAGCCAGAGACGGGTAAGATTCCTCAAGGAAGGAACAACCTAAGACAGGCACAGTCGCACAGGGGCCATCAGGAGAGAACTTGGGGGGGCAACAGAAGTGGGGCACAGACCCTCACCCCCCCAACATTGCAGGGGCTTGAACCCTCACCCCCTTCTAAAGGAGGTCTCCTACCCCCATGGCTGCTTCGCGCTTCCCACACCCAGTTCAGATCGGGACCCAGGCAACAGAAAGAGACCCGGCCCAGCTCACATCGAGATACAGGTGACAGACAGAGACTTGGCCCAGCTCAGATCGGGACCCAGGTAACAGACAAGAGACTTGGCCGACAGCAGTTGCCCTATATCTAAATTCAGCTGAGCATTTGGAATGCTCAGGGCCCACTCAAGAATGCAAATAATCCTTCCCACTAATATTTACAGGGTAAACTAAGATTGTTGGTAGAGTATTAAATTTGACAGTAAAATAGTAATCGAGTTTTCAGATTAATTTAAATAGGCTAATTGAAATAAGTGAATATTCAAGTACTGGACAAAAAGCTATTCTTAAAGTAATAACTAAAATTTCTATTGGTAGTTCATCTCATGGTAAAAATTCCTGAATATGCAATGAACCTAAAGCAGTCATATGTGTGGGGGAAAAAAATTTTTTTTTTAATTTAAAGTTATCAAGACTGCATTATAAAATTTACAAAAACCTCCATTAAAAAAAAGGGGGGGGGATAGTAGGGCAATATCATGTAAGGAAAAATATCCTATAAGTAAATTACATCTAGAAAATTTTTACTTTACCAAATTAAGGTTCATTTGCAATGCTAACAGCAAGACGGCCATTAAAAACACACATGGTGTCTAAATAAGACAAAGGAAAATCGTTTGAACAAAAATAAAAAGGATCCCAAATCAATTACATAGAAAAGATTCCTTTATTAACTTGTGGTCGAGAATATATTTGTATATTTTCAGAAAACAACCCAAGACCAGATGGATTCCTGCAACAGAGAGGAATTGACAGGAGTGCTCCAACCACGAAGACAAGAGGAAAAAACAGTCCAGAGATGGAAGACGCTGACAACGCCTTGTCATGGGAGCAGTCAGCAGCTGTGCACCGCTGCAGGTTACCTAGGACCAAACCAGAGAGGGTCGGACCTGCATTGCCACCATGTGCCCACCATCCAGATATCACTGCTGACATGTACACATAAGGAACTGTTGGACATTGAAATTGGGACTCAAACATTTTTTTGTTTTGTCTTGTTTTGTTATTATATGTTTATTTCCAGTCTGCAAAGGCAAAACTTTTTAAAGGAAAGAAATGGTGGGAAAAAGATACAGAGGCAAAGAAGCATTGAACAGACTGTCAAACTACATTGGGAAGACAGGGGTGGTTGGGCGAGGAGGGCTGTAAGAGACCAACCGAAGGACTTGTACGCATGCATATAAGCACAACCAATGGATATAAGACACTGGGGTGGGGGGGGAGGGTGGGCAGGTGAAGGCATGTCCTGGGGGGTAGGGGTGGTCGGGGGGAGATCAAAGGGGAAAAAAAAAAAAAAAAAAAAAAGGAGACATATGTACTACTATTTGTAATACTTAAAACAATAAAAATAAAATAAAATTTAAAAAAAAAAAAAAAAAAAAAAAGGTAGAAAGCTCTTTGGAATATATGAGAACTCTCAAGTGAAGAGCAGATCATTCCCAGGGTGGCCTTAAAAAACATGAGTAGAGAATGATAGCATCTGTTACAGGAAGTGAACAAGATATACAAGATCACTGCTATTATGGATCTTCTGGAAGTCATACAATAAACTAATAAGTAAATAAATGGAGGAGATAGTTTCTGGGAACAAAATAAATATGCTATAAAAAATAAAACAAAATCATATGATAAAGAATGACTAGAAGATAGGACAAGGGAAAGAAAGAAGAATGAGGAAAGGCCATATTAGATTCAGTTATGAAGTTTCTCTAAGATGGAAGAATGTAAAATAAGTTCTGCATAAATCTGGGAGTAGAACATTTGAAAAAGAGCAAACTATAAGAACAAAGACCCAAAGACAGGATCAATTTCGGCATGCTCAACAATCAGAAAAAGGGAGCAGAGTACGGAAGGAGTAGAGAGTGATCAGATATGAAATTGGAGAGAGGGTAAGATTATATGTATCTCAAAGGACAAGGTTAAGTCATTTAGATTTTATTCTACTACACTGAAATTTATGGATCCTTTTAAGCATAAAAATGGTATGATCTTATTTATATATTTTTTGAGAAAAAAATTTATCTTATTCTATCACCGTTTATCCCCCCTATGTCCTCTTCCACCTCCATACACCCCTCACCCTCCCACAATCACCACATTTTTGTCCTTGTCCAGGAGTTCTCTCTTTTTTCTTTTTTGCTTAATCCCTCCACTGCCCCCAACACTCTTCCCCAACCAGAGATGTCTGCCTGCTCTCTATCTATGAATCTCTCTCTATTTTGCTTTTTAGTTCAGTGTATTCACTAAATTCCACATATGAGTAAAGTCATATGGTACTTGTATTTCTCTGACTGAATTATTTCATTTAGCATAATGTTCTGCATGTTCATCCATGCTGTCACAAAGGGTAAAATGTTTTTCTTTTTTATGGTTGAGTAGTATTCTATTGTGAAAGTGTACTATAGCTATTTTATCCATTCATCTACTGATGGATACTTGGGCCACTTCCAAATCTTGGCTATTGTAAATGATGCTGCAATGAGCATAGGGGTGCATATATTCTTTTGAATTGGTGTTTTGGGTTTCTTTGAATAAATTTCCAGAAGTAGAATTGCCGGGTCATAAGGCAGTGCCAATTTATAAAAAAAATAGATAAAGGACCTGAATAGACACTTCTCTAAAGAGGACATACAGATGGCCAATAAATATATGAAAAGATGCTCATTGTCACTAGTCATCAAAGAAATGCAAATTAAAACCACATTCAGATAGCACCACACCTATCAGAGTAGCTATCATTAATAAATCAACAAACAAGTGTTGGCAAGGATATGGAGAAAAGGGAACCCTTGTGCACTATTGGTGGCTATGCGGATTGCTGCAGCCACTGTGGAAAGCAGTAGGGCGTTACCTCAAAATATTTTTAAATAGTTTTAAAATTATTTATATTTTTAAAAATCAGTTTTTTCACTGTATAAAATACAAATTTTTATGGAGGCAAGAAGGTAGATAATTATCACAGGAAGTAGTGCTGATAAAAGATGATGTTGCATAGACTATGTTGGTAGTAGTAGAGATGGAAAGAATCAAATGGGTGGAGATATATTTAGAATCTTTAGTTCACTTAACCTGTTGAGCATAGAAGGTTTGCTTTTGATCACTGAGAAAGAGATAAATAAAAGGGAAAATAAAGTATTGGGAATCCATGAGACTTTGTTTTTATACTTGACTTTAAATATATCTAGGGGCATGACCGTAGTCAGCCAAACAGCTGTTTTAGGTTAAAGCTTCTTCATTGATGAAATGGTATCAATAATAGCATCACTATGGCAGAGTTGTAAAAGTTAAAACTTTTAAAGCTAAAAAAATCTTATCAATTTCAATATGGCATAAAAAATTAAGGTTATTAGAAACACTCTAAGTTGCTTTTTAAAAATTCTATGTGATTACTTGCTGATCTTTTATAACCTTTACTTATGACTAGAGGCCCTATGCATGAAATTCATGCCCGGGGGGCGGGAGTGTCCCTCAGCCCAGCCTTCACCCTCTCCAATCTGGGACCCCTCGAGGGATGTCTGACTGCCCGTTTAGGCCCAATCCCGGTAGGACATCCCTCTCACAACCCAGGACTGCTGGCTCCCAAACTGCTCACCTGCCTGCCTTCCTGATTGCCCCTAACCACTTCTGCCTGCCAGCCTGATCACCCACTAACCACTCCCCTGCCAGCCTGATTGATGCCTAACTGCTAGCCTGCCAGCCTGTTTGCCCCTAACGGCCTTCCCCTGCAGGTCTGGTACCCCCAAACTGCTCTCCCCTGCAGGCCTGGGTCCCCCCCAGCTGCCCTTCCCCGCAGGCCCAGACGCCCTGAACTTCCCTCCTCTGCCGGCCTGGTCACCCCTAACTGCCCTCCCCTGTAAGCTTGATCACCCCCAACTTCCCTCCCTTGCAGACCTGGTCCCTCCCAATTGCCCTCCCTGCTGGCCATCTTGTGGCAGCCATCTTGTGTCCACAAGGGTACAGCCATCTTGTGTGTTGGAGTGATGGTCAATTTGCATATTACTCTTTTATTAGGATAGGATAGAGGCCTGGTGCATAGGTGGGGGCCAGGTGGTTTGCCCTGAAGGGTGTCCCAGATCAGGGTGGGGATTCTGTTGGGGTGTGGAGCAGCCAGGGACCTGTGGTGGTTTGCAGGCTGGCCAGGACCCCCGGTGACCCAAGCAGTAGCTCTGGTATCTGGGATTTATTTATCTTATATAATTGAAATTTTGTAGCATTGAGCGGAGGCCTGGGCCAGCCACGGTGTGCAGGAAGCTTAGCTTCCTCCATTGCTGGGGAAACCCATGCCTCCTGCTCGCTCTGTGGCCACAGCCATTTTTGTTGGGATTTATTTATCTTCTATAATTGAAACTTTGTAGCCTTGAGCAGAGCCCAGGGCTGGCCAAAGTGGGCGGAAAGCTTGGCTTCCTCCATTGCTAGGGAACCCAAGCCTCCTGCTTGCTCCGTGGCTGGCTGCCATCTTGGTTAGATTAATTTGCATACTCGCTCCTGATTGGCTGATGGGCATGGCTAGTGGGTGTAGTGGAGTGATGATTAATTTTCATGTTTCTCTTTTATTAGTGTAGATAACTAATGTGATAAGTGGAGTCGCAAAGCAATTGTGAAACAGTTGTAATCTTAAATACGGGGAAAATAAATAAATGGCAACCTATAATAAAATACAAATGGGTCTTTGATGAATGTTGATGGTGTCTGGTAATTTACCTAATAAAATATTATAACTGCCCAGTTACCTTGGAATAGCTGGTTTCTCAAAGTAATTACCCTGTTCTGTATATTGAAGTGTCATCGGAGGAAATTTTAAAACAGAGTGTGATTTTAATTGCTAATTTAAATATCATACTTAATGAAATTGTAGCATTTTAATTCAGATTGTTATGTTCAAAAAGAGAGAAGCATATTACATACTACACAGTGGACTGTTGTGCAATGCCGAGGCAGTCCCTTGGTCCTTTCTGAGTGATTAGCACTGCAATAACCTATGATGGAGTTGTAAGTAATTGTTGCAGTATAAGGGCATGTTTACTTTTTACTAGAGGACCCAGTGCGCGAAATTCATGCACAGGGGTGTGTGTCCCTCAGCCCAGACTGCACCCTCTCCAATCTGGGACCCCTTGAGGGATATCTGACTGCCCGTCTAGGCCAGATCCGTGTCAGATCATGTATTCAGAAATCCTTCTCACAATCCAGGACTGCTGGCTCCCAACCACTTGCCTGCCTGCCTGCCTGATTGTACATAACCACTCTACCTGCCAGCCTGATCACACCCTAAGCAGTCCCCTGCCAGCCTGATCGACGCCTAACTGCTCCCCTGCAGGCCTGGTCACCCCTAATTGCCCTCCCCTGCTGACCTGGTCATCCCCAATTGCCCTCCCTGCTGGCCCGGTCACCCCTAACTGCCCTCCTCTGCAGGCCTGGTCCCTCCCCTGCAGGCCTGGTCCCTCCCAACTGCCCTCTTTTGCTGGCCTGGTCCCTCCCAACTGCCTTCCCCTACTGACCATCTTGTGGTGGCCATCTTGTGTCCACATGGGGGCGGCCATCTTTGACCACATGGTGGTGGCCATCTTGTGTGTTGGAGTGACAGTCAATTTGCATAATACTCTTTTATTAGATAGGCTTGTTTGTTTGCTACCATTTTAAATAAAACATTCCTCCTGATAAAGATAAAATCTTATTGTGAAGGAGCTGAAAAGCAATTGAATGATAACAGCCTCCCACCTGATACCTGACCAAATCTTAAAAATCTAAGATATATTTAAGAAGTCAGTCTCTAAGTTCTGTGGCTTTGGAGCTGGGACCATTCATCCCACTTCCCCACAAACCTGACTCTTGCCTTTCTCTCACTGGAGACCTGCAAGGCCCTCTTAAGTGCTCCCAGCCATCCCACCCTTCAGACTACTGGTGGCTCCACTCTGCCAAGGTATGGGCAGAATCCAGAATAGAGTTTTGTGGCTCTGAGGTGAAGGCAATTTCCCCCAACCTTCCCCAAAACCTGACTGGCACCTCCCCTTCCACAGGAGATCCACTAACTTCCAGGGACCCCACCTTGCTGAGATCAGGCTTCTGGCAGAATCTGGGACAGACTGAGTTGTGTGGCTCTAGAACAGAGGCCATTTTCTCCTCATATGCCTGAGTAGTGCAGAGCCCTCCCTTCATATGGCCAAATCCTGTTCTATTTGTACCTATTAAATGCTTCTGGCTTCACCCTGATGACTCCCTGTGATCCTGCCCTACCACCAAGTTTTGCAAACAACCAGCAGGTAGCAGCTAGACTTGGAATACGATAAGACATCTGCTGAGTGGCATCAGACCCAATACTGGCACCAAGTGTGAATGTGTATTAGTCTAATGAACACCACTTGATCCTATCTGGCTACTTACTGAGAACCAACCTTATGCAAGTCAAGTACCCCTAGCGGCTCTTTCAGTGACTGAGCCTAATAGGCAACCATTAGGCAAAGGCAGGAAGAGGCAGAACTCAGGGTGCCTTTGGACTTTAGCTAACTTGCCCACAGACCTGGGCTGGTAAAAGCCAGCTTTAATGTGCAACTTGGTTCTTCCCTCACATACCAAGGCACAGCAGAGGCAGACACATATTGTGGATCATTTTTTAGCTCCAAACAAGTTGCCCAGGATCAGTCAAAGATGGTATTTGACATTGGCCTGCTCCAGAATCCCTCCCAGGAAGCCTCCACCAACACAACTAGTGGTCAATTTCAAACAACATCAGAGCAGGATCCAATTAGAAAATCTAAAGGGAGATCTTGGCAGATACCAGACACAGGTGAGGTGAATTCCACTTCATGTGGTAAGTACCTTTATAGGAGTTTGTATACTATAGTAAGGGTTGATCCTCACAGATAGCCATCCTGAGAATCAACTCCACACAGGAATGGCCAATAGCAATCAAGACTCCATTAAAATAGGAGGAACCACATAATTCACACAAGGGATATTCCTGGAGCACCCCACTCAGATGATCAAGGAACCTGCACCATGAAGTCCCACAAGACACCTACTACATAAGGCCACCCTACCAAGACTGGGAGTCATAGCAGATTTACCTAATACATAGAAACAAACACAAGGAGGCAGCCAAAATGGGAAGACAAAGAAACATGCCCCAAATGAAAGAACAGGGGAAATCTCCAGAGAAATAGCTAAATGGAATGGAGAAAGGCAATTTATGAGACACAGAGTTCCAAAAAATGGTTATAAGGATGCCTAAGGAACTTGGTGAGAACTTCAGCAAAAATATAGTGAACATAATAAAGGACATCTCTCTCTCTCTCTCTCTCTCTCTCTCTCTCTCTCTCTCTCTCTCTATATATATATATATATATATATAGGCTAATATGCTAAGTGTTCGATCATCCAACTGGTCGCTATGGTCCGCACTAAACACCAGGGAGTAGATGTTCAACACAGGAGCTGCTGTGACACACTGGCCATTTACAGAGAACTGACACTGTGGATGTGATGCCCACAAAGCAACACTTGGCTTCCCCAAGTGGAACACAGTCCATGCCACCACCCCAGAGCAGCAGCCCACCAAATCGCAGACAATGCTGCCTAGACCACATGGTGCAAAATGCAGCCCACAGTCCAGCCCAGCCCTGAAATGGTCGCTGTGGGTGCCGGGTAATGATGTCACATAGCAACTGCCTGGCTTCCTCTGCCTAGTGACTAGCTTTCCTTGGAGTTTCTTCTGCCCAGGAGCACAACTTCCTTTATAGCCAGGTGGAAACATTTCATACTTTAACCAAATGTCCGTGAAGGATTTTCCCGTGCCTCATCTCATTTGATCCTGGAGTAGGTAGATAGGAGACTCAGTGGAATGCTATTTTCTTTTCATTAGCTGGAACATGGAGATTTAGAAAGCTTAGAAACTTGATCTGACTGAAAAGAAGTAAGAAATGGTGGACCTTGAAAATGACTTCAGGGTTTCTCACTGTGCAGAATTTGGTCAAACACTGCTGCAGTTAAATATTTTACCCTTTGTTCTCCCTGTGTGATCTACAATAATAATCTGCTTCTTGTTGATATTTACTGCTGTGTTGCTGACAATTACCTGAGAGAGAAGTTGTTTCACTGGGCTGGAAAAAGTTTAGCTACATCAGAAAGCAGGTCTAATTAAGCAAGTTTGTTCCATATCTATAAAAGGCTAAGTTGACTTGCACATGCATGATACATATAAAGCTCTTGCTGGCGCCAATTGCACATGTGTGTTTCGATCTGTCATTATCGATCGTGAATTTGGTTGACAGTTATAGAGAAACAGGGAATAGCTATATTAAATAATTTCTTCTAATTAATTTCCTTTTAATGTGCATGAATTTGTGCACTAGGCTACTAGTAGGATACATAAAACAGAACCAGTCAGAAATGAATACTACAGACAGAGACCACACCATCTCAAAGAACAGAACTGTTTGCAACTAGGATCCTAGCCTCACCACCCAATCTGGTCTCAGATGCAAGTCGGAACCTTACAGCCACTCAGGACAAAGACCTGCGACCACAGCTGCAGAGCCACGCACACCAAGACTCAGACATCCTGGCTGCAGATTTCTGTGAGTTACAGAACCAAATTCCCTCCCTGCCAACCCTGCGGCAGCATAGGGCATGCTAGACACACTACACGTGAGTAGGCCTCTTGCAGACACAGGGCAGCTGTGCAACTTAAATTTGACTCTGGGCGTGTGGACACAGGGAGTCTTTCCCGCAGCATGTGTACGCTACCAGCCTCCTACTCACAAAGGTGGTTGTGCCATCTCACTTTGACTCTGGGTGCGCGCACACAGTAGTCTGTTTCCCGCGGTACAGGACTGGGCACCCTGCCAACATAGGATCACCCAATGCAGGGTCACCCAAATACATTAAAAAAAAAAAAAAACTTCTGAAAGATATCAGGGGAGAAATTGACAGCAATGTAATCATAGTAGGAGACTCTAATACCTCATTAACATCACTCGTTAAATCCTCTAAACAAAAAGTTATCAAAGAAACAGCAATCCTAAATGATTTACTAGATCAGATGGACTTGACATCTTTAGAACATCCCACCTAAAAACTACAGAATATACATTCTTCTCAAGCACACCTGGGACATTTTCAAAGATAGACCACATATTGGTACACAGGAAAAATCTCTCCAAATTCAAGAAGATTGAAATCATATCAAGCATCTCCTCAGATCACAATAGCATAAAATTAGAAATAAACTACAATAAAAACAATCACAAAAACTCAAACACTTGGAGGCTGAATACTATACTATTAAACAATGAGTGGGTTACTAAAGAGATCAAAGAAGAAATAAAAACATCCTGGGAAAAAATGACAATGAAAACACAACAATCCAAAACCTTTGAGACATAGTGAAAGAAGTCCTGAGAGGGAAGTTCATAGCATTACAGGTGTAACTCAAAAACAAGAAAAACTGGTAATAAAATATCTAAATCTGCAACTTGAAGAATTAGAAAGAGAGTAACAAGAAAAGCCCAGAGTGAGAAGAAGGAAGGAAATAATAAAGATCAGAGTGGAAATAAAGGACATAGAGACCAAAAAAAACAATTCAAAAGATCAATGAAACCAAGAGCTGGTTCTTTAAAAAGATAAACAAGATTGATGAACCTCTAGCCAGACTCACCAAGAACCAAAGAGAGAGGACCAAAAATAAACAAAATCACAAATGAAAGAGGCAAAATAACAGGCCACACAGAAATATGAAGGATCATAAAAAAAATACTATGAGTAACTCTATTCCAACAAACTGATCAACCTAGAAGAAATGGACATATTCCTAAAAAATACAACCTTCCAAAACTCAGTGAGGAGGAATCAAAAAATTCGAATAGGCTGATAACTATGGAGAAAATTGAAGCAGTAATAAAAAAAAAACTTCCAACAAACAAAAGCCCTGGACCAGATGGCTTCACAGGGGATTTTTATCAAACATTAAAAGAAAATATAAAACTTATCTTCCTCAGACTATTCCAAAAATTTCAAGAGGAACACTTCCAAGCTCTTTCTATGAAGCCAGCATTACCCTAATACCAAAACCAGATAACGACAACACAAAGAAAGAGAATTACAGGCCAATATCCATCATGAACATAGATGCCAAAATTCTCAACAAAATTCTAGAAAGTTGAATCCAGCATTACATTAGAAAGATCATACACCATGACCAAGTGGGATTTATTCGAAGGATGCAAGGATGGTTCAATACCTGCAAATCAATAAATGTGATACACCATATAAACAAACTAAGAGATAAAAACCATATAATTATATCCATTGATGCAGAAAAAGCATTTGATAAGATCCAACACCCTTTCTTGATAAAAACTCTCAGCAAGGTGGAAAGAAGGATCATACCTTAACATAATAAAAGTCATATATGACAAACCCACAGCCATAATCATACACAATGGGCAAAAACTAAAACCATTTTTCCTAAGAATGCAAAAAAAGACAGGGATGTCCACTCTCACCACTCCTTTTCAACATAGTACTGGAAGTACTAGCCATTGCAATCAGACAAGAAGAAATAAAAGGCATAGAAATTGGAAAAGAAGAAGTAACACTGTTCTTATTCACAGATGACATGATATTGTGCATAGAAAAACCCGAAGACTCCATCACAAAATTACTAGACTTAAAAAATGAATTTGGCAATGTAGCAGGATACAGAATTAATACCCAGAAGTCTATGGGTTTTCTATATACCAATAATGAACTCACAGAAAGATAACCTTAAAAAGCAATCCCATTTACCAATGTAACAACAGCAACAACAAAAATAGTAAGATACCTGGGAATAAATTTAATCAAGGAGATAAAGGACATGTACTCAGAATATTTCAGGACGCTGAAAAAAGAGATAGAGGAAGACATAAACAAATGGAAGAATATACCATGTTCATGGATTGGTAGAATAAACATCATTAAAATGACCATAGGTAATCTATAGAATCAATGCATTCCCCATTAAAATACCAATTGCATACTTCAAAGACCTAGAACAAAATCTCCAAAAATTCATCTGGAATTAAAAAAAAAAAAAAGACCCTGAATAGCTGCAGTCATTTTGAGAAAGAAGAACAATGTTGGAGGGATCACAATACCAAATATCAAGCTAGACTACAAAGCCACTGTTCTCAAAACTGCCTGGTACTGGACACAAGAACAGACATATAGACCAGTGGAAGAGAACTGAGAATGCAGAAATTGACCAAGCCATTATGCTCAATTAATATTTGACAAACAAGGCAAGAGCATACAATGGATTGAAGACAGTCTCCTCAATAAATGGTGTTGGGAAAATTGGACAGATACATGCAAAAAAATGAAACAAGACCACCAACTTACACCATACACAAAAATAATCTCAAAATGGATCAAGGACTTAAAGTTAAGATTGGAAATCATTAAAAATCTTAGAAGAAGCCATAGGCACCAAAATAGCAGACATTTGTTGTAGCAATATTTTTACTGATACAGCTCCGAGGGCAATGGAAACTAAGAAGAAAATAAACAAATGGGACTACATCAAAATTAAAAGCTTCTGCACAGCAAAAGAAACCATAAACAAAACAACAAGAAAGCCCACTGCATGGGAGAACATATTTGCCAATATTATCTCTGATAAGGGTTTAATCTCCCAAATTACAGGGAACTCATACAATTTAACAAAAGGAAGATAAACAATCCAATAAAAAAAATGGGCAATGGACCTAAATAGATACTTTTGAAAGAGGACATTAAGAAAGCCAAGAGACGTATGAAAACATGCTCAAAGTCACTAATCATCCAAGAGATGCAAATTAAAACAACAATGAGGGACCATCTCACACCTGTCAGAATATCTATCATCAACAAATCAACAAATGACAAGTGCTGGAGAGGATGCGCAGAAAGAGAAACCCTCCTTCACTGCTGGTGGGAATGCAGACTGGTGCAGCCACTGTGGAGAACAGTATGGAGTTTCCTCAAAAAAATTAAAATTGGAACTGCCATTTGACCCAGTAATACCACTTCTAGGAATACATCCCAAGGTAACAGAAACACCAATCAGAAAGGACATATGCACCCCTATGTTCATAGCAGCACAATTTATAATACCTAAGATTTAGAACCAGCCTAAGTGCCCATCAGCAGATGAGTGGATTAGAAAACTGTGGTACATCTACACAATGGAATACTATGCTGCTGTAAAAAAAGAAGGAATTCTTACCATTTGAAACACCATGGTTGGAACTCTAGAGCATTATGCTAAGTGAAATAAGCCAGTTGGAGAAAGATAAATACTACATGTTCTCACTCATTTGTGGAATATAAAGAACATTATAAACTGATGAACAAAAATAGATACAGAGGCAAAGAAGCGTCGATCATACTGTCAAACTACAGTGGGAAGGCAGGGGAGGGTTGGAAGGTGGGCGATAAGAGATAAACCAAAGGACTTGTATATATACATATAAACATAACCAATGGATGCAAGACACTGGGGGGAGAAGGGTTAGGGTATGTGCCAGGAGGTAGGGGAGGTCGGGAGGAGGTCAATGGGGGGAAAAAAGGAGATATGTGTACTACTATTTGTAATAATTTAAACATTAAAATAGGAATAAAAAACACACAATTGTATTACAAAACTTTTGTCAAATGAGGAAGGGAACAAAATTATTCAACCAAAGACATAGCCAATAGGTATGCAGTTTCAATGCAAAGCCCACTATAAGAATGACAACTAATTTCTATTCAGTGTTTCCAAGGATGTTGCATGTGTTTACTTCTTTAAATGTATAACTCAAAGAAATTACCATATCAGCAGGATGTGCTATGTTATACAGCAGTGGCTTAATAAAATAAAGGTTTATTTCTGGTTTACTCTTAAAAAAAAAAGAAATAAAAGAAAAATAAAAGAAATGAAGACTACAATAGAATGAATAAATAGTAGTTTAAAATCAGCAATTTAAAAGACTAGGTAGCAGAAAGCACCTAAAAAGAGTTGAAAAAAAACACACATGGGTTAAAAAGAATGAGGATAGTTTAAGGTAATATTGAAACAATAAGAAGTGTAATGAGCCTATTTAAATTAATCTGAAAACTTGATTACTATTTTACTATCAAATTTAATACTCTACCAACAATCTTAGTTTACCCTGTAAATATTAGTGGGAAGGATTATTTGCATTCATGAGTGGGCCCTGAGCATTCCTGATGCTAGGCTGAATTTAGATATAGGGCAGCTGCTGTTGGCCAAGTCTCTTGTCTGTTACCTGGGTCCCGAACTGAGCTGGCCCAAGTCTCTATCTGTCACCTGTATCTCGATGTGAGCTGGGCCATGTCTCTTTCTGTTGCCTGGGTCCCGATCTGAGCTGGGTGTGGGAGGTGTGAAGCAGCCATGGGGGCAGGAGACCTCCTTCAGAAGGGGCAAGGGTTCAAGCCCCTGCAATGTTGGGGGGGTGAGGGTCTGTTGCCCCCCCAGGTTCTCTCCTGATGGCTCCTCTGCAACTGTGCCTGTATTAGGTTGTTCCTTCCCTGAGGAATCTTACCCGTCTCTGGCTAACCAGCCATCCTCCTGGGCCAAGCAGGGTGGTGTGAGGTTCAGTTCTGTCTCCTTGGTAGCCTATGCCCCCATGGCCTCCACACCCAGCACCTGCCTTGGGAACCCCTGGCCTGCTGGCAGGGTCCCGGTGCTGATCACATATCTCGGGGAACTCGGGTTTCTTCTCTAGTGAGGGCCCAGCTCACACAATTGGGTGTGAGACAGATCCATGGTACCAGCCCCCAAGAGGCTTCAAGCTCAGCATGAACAGAAAGCTCAGGTAACAGCTGAGGGCAATTGGATTGTGAGAAGAGGGTCCCTCTTGGCACAAAAGGCAGGAGGGGCCAATATAGGATGCTCAAGTGCCTTCCCAGTGCCTTAATTCCTTCTGCAAGGGATTAAATCCTTTCATGTCCTTTTTTTTTTTTTTAATTGCTCCCAACCATTCAAAGAATTAGTTTGTGAGTTTGTTTGGGAGAATTGTAAAATATGCTGTTGTAAAATATCTAAAATTATAATAACATTGTAGAATAATATCATGTAAGGATATTCTTTGCCCTAGGCCCTGGCAATTCCATTTCAAACTGGCTGTCAATTTTTTTTTGTGTAGCTTTATATAAACTTTGTCAGGGAGGCAAAAACACAAATTACTTACTTTAGTTAAAGAGGCCAAATATATTGACTTTCAATTACAATCCTTATGACTTTTGAAGGAAACTTCTCTTTGTTTCCTTCCAAAATAATTTTCAGGCTACAGAGAGTTTCATTTAAAAATTTTTGTCACATGAAATAATTTCTCTTAAGGTTATGGTGACCATTAGTATTGATTTGATTTAGTATTGTATTTTTATTTTATAATTTTTTAATTAATTTTTTTAAGTTTTATTTTTTACATATGTGTCCTTATTTTCCCATAACCCCCCACTCCCCACTTATGCCCCACCCCCTTGTTGTCTGTGTCCATTGATTAGGTTCATATGCATGCATACAAGTCCCTTGGTTGATCTCTCCACCTTACCCCCACCCTCCCCTACCTTACCTGAGGTATGATGTTCTGATCGCCGTTTCTCAGCCTCTGGATCTGTTCTTGTTCATCAGTCTATGCCATTCATTATATTCCACAAATGAGCGAGATCATGTGATATTTATCTTTCTCTGCCTGGCTTATTTCACTCAACATAATATTCTCCATCTCCATCCATATTGTTGCAAATGGTAGGAACTCCTTTTTTTTTTTTTTTTTTTACCGCAGCATAGTATTCCATTGTATAGCTATACCACAGTTTTTTGATCCATTCATCTACTGATGGGCATTTAGGTTGTTTCCAAATCTTGGCTATGGTGAATTGTGCTGCTATGAACATAGGGGTACATATTTCCTTTCTGATGTGTGTTTCTAGATTCTTGGGATATATTCCTAGAAGTGGGATCACTGGGTCAAATGGGAGTTCCATTTTTAGTTTTTCGAGGAAGCTCCATACTGTTCTCCACAGTGGCTGCACCAGTCTGCATTCCGACCAGCAGTGCAAAAGAGTTCCTTTTTCTCCGAATCCTCACCAACACTTGTTGTTTGTTGATTTGTTGATAATAGCCATTCTGACAGGTGTGAGATGGTACCTCATTGTTGTTTTGATTTACATCTCTCTGATGATTAGTGACTGTGAGCAGGTTTTCATATGTCTCTTGGCCTTCCTTCTGTCTTCTTTCAAAAAGTGTCTATTTAGATCAGTTGCCCATTTTTTGATTGGGTTGTTTATCTTCTTTTTGTTAAGTTGTATGAGTTTTCTGTATATGTTGGATATTAAACCCTTATCATTGATATCATTGGCAAATATGTTCTCCCATGCAGTGGGCTTTCTTGTTGTTTTATTGATGGTTTCCTTTGCTGTGCAAAAGATTTTTATTTTGATGAAGTCCCATTGTTAGCTTTGTGTCTTGCTCTTCAAAGTATAATTCCTCCAGATACCATCAGTTCAAGAAATCCAGTGAAAAAGGAGTTTAAGATCCTGACTTGAAAATGAATTAGAGAAATGCAAAGTAATTGCCTGGAATGAGTGTGTGGGAAGTTGTGACAAGTTTAAAGGGACAGAAGTAGACTGGAATTAAAAATATTTTTCAGGATGTTTGAAATTACCACCTGGCAATGCTGTATTTTGAGCATGCCAAAAAAACATCTAGCTAAGGATCAATTTTGGTTAGTAAATCTATTCCAAGAAAACAACAAATTCTCTAAAAGAACAAAAGCGCTTGTTCCCTGTACTTCCTCAGACTTTTAATCTGTAATCACCAGCTATTGGTAAAATATAGGTTATAACACACTACACATTCTGCTGGCATTTTTTAATTAACCCTCTCAATTTTTCACAAACTAGATGTAAATCATTAGCAAAATATAAGATAAATTTACAATTTAATAATTAAAAAATGAACATATAGTTGAACAAACACTTCACCAAAGAACATATAAAAATGGCAATAAACACATGAAAACATCACCATTCATTAGAAGAATGCAAAGTAAAACCACAATAAAATGCCACTGCACATACAGGGTGGGGTTGAAGTAGGTCTACAGTTATGAGTATGGGATACACAAAGTTTATTCTTGGCTTATTATTAACTAGTAGCCCAGTATATGAATTCGTGCACATTGAAAGGAAATTAATTAGAAGAAATATTTTAATATCACTATTCGCCCTTTATTTTTAATAGAAGTGTCAACAAATTCACGACTGACAATGACAGATTGAAACACACATGTGCAATTGGTGCCAGCGAGAGCTTTATATGTATAATGCATGTGTGAGTCAACTTAGCCTTTTATAGATATAGAACAAACTTGCTTAATTAGACCTGCTTTCTGATGTAGCTAGACTTTTTCCAGCCCAGTGAAACAACTTCTCTCTCAGGTAATTGTCAGTAACACAGCAGTAAATATCAGCAAGAAGCAGATTATTATTGTAGATCACACAGGGAGAACAAAGGGTAAAATATTTAACTGCAGCAGTGTTTGACCAAATTCTGCACAGTGAGAAACCCTGAAGTCATTTTCAAGGTCCACCATTTCTTACTTCTTTTCAGTCAGATCAAGTTTCTAAGCTTTCTAAATCTCCATTTTCCAGCTAATGAAAAGAAAATAGCATTCCACTGAGTCTCCTATCTACCTACTCCAGGACTTCTGTGAGTATCAAATGAGATGAGGCATGGGAAAATCCTTCACGGACATTTGGTTAAAGTATGAAATGTTTCCACCTGGCTATAAAGCAAGTCGTGTTCCTGCACTGAAGAAACTCTAAGGGGGCTAGTCACTAGGGAGAGGAAACCGGGTGTTGTTACATGATGTCATTACCTGGTGCCAACACCCCATTTCCAAGCTGGACTGTGCTGTGGGTCGCATTTTGTGCCATTGGGTCTCAGCAGCATTGTCTGTGATTTGGTGGGCTGTCGCACCAGGGTGGTGGTGGGGTCTGTGTTCCACTAGGGGGAAGCCAATTGCTTTGACCGCATGACATCCACATTGCCATTTCTCTGTAAATGGCCAGTGTTTCATGGCAGCTCCTGCATTGAACATCTGCCCCCTGGTGGTCAGTGAACATCATAGCAACTGGTAGGACAGTCAGACACTTAGCATATTATCCATTTATATATATAGATTAGTGTATTATTTTCTATATGAACAACTATAAACCTACTATTGCCCTACCCTGTACACTAAATTAACTAAAATTTAAACAATAAATAAAACAAAATACTTAAGTGCTAATGAGACTGTGGAGCAAAAGAACTCTCCTATTTTGCTGGTATGGATGCAAAATGATATAATCACATTCAAAAACAGTTTGGTAGTTTCTTATAACTTTAAACGTACATTTATAACAACCTAGAAATTACTCTCCTAAGAATTTACCTCAAAAAGAGATGTGAAGAGTCTATATAAATACCAACATGCAAATGTTTATTGCATTGTTATTCACAATGCCCTATCAATCAGCTAGTGATAAATTCTGATCGATAGATACAACAGATTAATATTAGTAATTTAAAAAATGAGCTTCAAATCCATGCAACACATGGATTAATCTCACAAAGAGGCAAAAGACTATATGAACTATTCTATTCCATTTACATAATACTTTGGTAATAGCAAAACAATGAGGACAGAAAACAGATGAGTGGCTGCCAGGGCCTGTAGGAAGGGTTAGAGATTTAGCACAATGGAGCATGAAGGAACTTACTGGGATTATGGAAATATTCTATGTCCTGATTGTGGTGGTATTTACATGACTGTATACATTTGCCAATGAACTGAGTATACCTATAAAGGGTAAATTTTAATGAATATAGATTATGCATCAATAAGTGTGATTTCAAAATCATTTATTAAAATGGTCTTATAAATAACTTCACAGCAGTAATTTAAAATCTACACTAATAAAAGAGAAAGATGCAAATTGACCATACCTCTGCAATGCCCACCAGCTGATCAGGAGTGAGTATGCAAATTAACTCAACAAAGATGTTGGGTTAATTTGCGTGCACAGGCGCAGAGCGACGTCTAAAGACTCCAGCCTGAGAGAAGACTGAAGATAACTGAAGACTAAAGACTGAAGAGGCTTGGCTTCTCCACTGTGGCCGGAGTGGAGAAGCCAAGCCTCACTGTGGCCTGAGTGAAGAAGCCTAGCCTCGAGGCTTGGCTTCTCTGCTACAGCCAGAGGGAAGGCCTGGGTCCCGGGTGCCGCAGGAAAACTGGTGCTGGCAGCCAGGAGAAGGAAGACCTATTGCACAAATCTTCGTGCAACGGACCTCTAGTTTTAAAATAAATTAGTAAAATGGAAGAGGATGTTACTTACTAAAACAAACAAAGGAAAAATTTTTAAAAAAATCACATTAGAAATCTGACATATATATAAACAAAATTAAATATTCACTATATTCAATTTTGTAATACTTAATTCCAGAAATCACCTGTAACTTTTTTAAAGTTTAAGAAAATAATAATAATTCTAGCTAACACTTACAGAGAATAGAAACTATGGAAATACTTTCAACACATTTTATGAAGCCAACATTATCTTGCTAAGAAGTCTGACAAGGCGCTACATGAAAGAAAAGCACAATCTAGTCTCATTATAAAAACTGATGCAAAAATCCTACACAAATATTGCAAAACAAATGCAGTAACATATAAAAAAGCTTAAAATATCCTGAAAGATTTTTTGTCTATTCTAGAAATGCAAGAATGTTTTAATATTCAAATACCAATGTCATCTTTGATTTTGATAATTGTACTGTAGTTATTGAGGTCTTTCTTTTCATGAAATTAAACTGCTTAGTTTAGGAGTAAAGGAGGACATTTGGCAAATTTCTCTCTTAAGTGATAAAGAAAAAAAACAGGGCAGGGAAGAATCATAAACAAATGAGTTAAATGCAAACACTTGGCAAATCTGAATAGATGGCAGTTGTTTGTATGTTTCTTGCAATGTTTGTGCTTGAAATGTTATCCCGCTCCCTCCAAATTTGCCAAAAATACATTTAAAAAGCAATCATACAATTTACTACAGAATAAAAAGACAAACCAGGTGATTTTCTAAAATCTATGGAAAATGGCATAAACTGGTAATAAAAACAAATGTATACAAAACCTTAGCAAGTTATATATGGGAGCTTTTTAAATTTAATAATAATTTTCAAATTATGAAATAAAAAGTACAGCAAAAATTCTTCTTAAGGTTAAAATGTTTCCTTCCAAGAAAAAAAGTGAACAAGATTACTCATTGCTTTCATTCCATTTCAACCTATTTTATTCATAGACAGTACATTAAGGCATGGAGTAAAAAGGTAATGATTACAAAGGGTAAAATGTCTTTCTCATATAAAGACTATATGTTTATGTCCATGTAATGTTCAAGAGAATTTTTTATTAAATTACCAGAAATAGCACAGTTAAATGTGGTTTCTGATACAGGGCCAATATAAAAAATGTATTTTTTTATACAACAAATAGAAGATTAAAATACAAAATAACCCCATTTAGAATAGTATAAAAAAATCAGTATCTTGGATATGAATCTTATCCAATAACAGAGGCCCAGCGCACAAAATTCATGCATAGGTACTGTGCCCAAGGCCTGGCCTGTGATCAGGGCCATCTTCCCCGGCTGCTGACAGCTGGCCCTGCCTTCCACTGCCACCTACCCCCGATTCCCCATTTGCCATCAGGTGATCAGAGCTTGCCAGCCATGGGGAGGGAGCAAGAGGTCGGCTGTTCCAGCCCACTCTCTGGCCCTGCTTCTGCCCTAGGACTCCCTTTGTGTGGGGGGTGACCTGTGGGATGGGGGTCTTGACCTGGCACCAGCCACATCCCCCACCACCCACCTCTGGTTTCCTGTTCACCATCGAGCTATGGGAGCCTGCCAGTGAGGGGAAGGGACCAAGAGGTGGTCAGTGTACCTCATAGTGACTGGTTGAGCATTTGTTCTGTTCATTCCGCCATTAGGGTTAATTTGCATATATTATATAGGATATCTAAAATCTCTACAGAACTATATAGCATTGTCAAGCAAAATTGAACCCAGCCTTAATAATGGAGGGATAAAATATTTTCATAAATGTAAAACTCAAATTTATACATGTCATCATTAGTTTCAGCAGGCTTATTTATTTTCAAAACCTGACATATTGATTCAAAAATTTAGATCACACTGCAAAAGTCTAAGAGTAGCTAACATCTTCAAAAAGAATAAAGTAGTCATAGCACTAGATAACAAGCAAGGCATTGGTAATGCTCAAAGTGAAGGATTATTGCAAGGATAAATAGACCACTATAACCAAAGAGAGTCCTGAAAAATAACAACCTGATTTATGATAAAGAGGGAGTTGTATAATAGGAGAGATGATCTTTTCAATACATGGTGCTTAGTAATTGGGTATCATGAGGAAAAACAAATCTAGACTTTTACCTTCATCATTCCCCCAAATCATTTTCATTTATTGTACATCTAAATGAAAAAGGTAAAACAATAACAATTTTACAAAATAACACAGAAGAAAATTTTCAGGGCCTTGGGAGGCAAATATTTTTTTAAATAGAACATAAAAAACATTAATAATATAAACTAGTATTAGTTTTGCAGTCCTGAAAAAGGCATCAGTAAAAGTTCAAAAGCAAGCCAAAGGTCTACAAGATTATTCACAATTCATATAATTGGCAAATGGCTTATATACAGAATACACAAAAATCTCAACAATAAAAAAAGAGGCAACCCAATAAAAAAAGTTTTCAGAAACACGAATCAGAAAGGATATATGCACCTCTATGTTCATAGCAGCACAATTCACCATAGCTAGGATTTGGAACCAGCCTAAGTGCCCATCAGCAGAGGAGTGGATTAAAAAACTGTGGTACATCTACACAATGAAATACTATGCTGCTGTAAAGAAGAAGGAGTTCTTACCATTTGCAACAACATGGATGGAGATGGAGAGCATTATGCTAAGTGAAATAAGCCAGTCAGAGAAAGAAAAATATCACATGATCTCACTCATTTGTGGAATATAATGAACAACATAAACTGATGAACAAAAATAGATCCAGAGACAGAGAAACATCAATCAGAACGTCAAACCTCAGGGAAGATAGGGGACAGTAAGGGTAAGGGGGAGAGATCAACCAAAGGACTTATATGCATGCATGTAAGCCTAACCAATGGACACAGACAACAGGGGGGTGGGGGCATGAATGGGAGGTGGGGGGTAATGGGGGAATAAGGACACATATGTAATACCTTAATCAATAAAGAAATTTTAAAAAATTTAAAATTAAAAAATACAGTTATGCCAATCAAAAAAAAAGTTTTTAGTTTACAAAAGAGGCTATAGAAATGTCTAATAAATATTTGAAAGGGTGTTCAACTTCACTAGTCTCCAACTAAATGATAATAAAATCCACCTTGAGAAACCACTTCACCTCCACCAGAACAGCTAAAATTAAATAAAGTTTTGATTAGATTTAGGAGCAACTAGAAATCTCAAACAGTACTGTTGGGATGCAACTGAAACAACCACTTGGGAAAAGGCTTTCACATTATCTACTGTATTTGAACACACACTATGGCATAACTCAGGGATTTCACTTCCATGTATACATTCAACAGAAACATGGGTACATATGCGTTAATAGAAACCTTTACAAATGTTACCAAAGGACTCATTTGTAATTTCCCAAGACTGAAAAATAATGTCTGGCAAGACAAGAAAAAAATAGTGATATTTGCATAGATTGGAGTTCTGTCAAAATAAATCTGATGAATATGCACACAATAATGTATGTGAATGTCAATCATAACTTTGAGCAAGAAGAGTGAATACAAACCACATCCTGTATGAATTCATATAAAAATCTGATGTTTAAATTATTCTATGCCACTTGAAGTCAGAATACTGGCAACATTTTGGGAGAAGAGAGAAAATAGCAATTGGGATAAGGCATGAGGTCCAGTTAATCTTCTATTTTGTATACACACACATAATTGATCTCAGAGAGGAAGGGCAAGGGAGAGAGAGATAGAAACATCAATGATAAGATAGAACCCTTGATTGGCTTGCTCTTGCACGCCCCCCTACTGGGGATCGAGCGTACAATCTAGGCATGCACACTTGACTGGAATCAAACCTGGGACCCTTCAGTCTGCAGGCAGATGCTCTATCCATTGCGCCAAATCGGCTAGGGCTAATCTTCTACTTCTTAACCTAGTATGATAGTTTATGGATGTGTACACTCTGTACTAATTCATTGAGCTGTACACGTATGATTTGTGCAATTTAATGTATGTATGTTCTATTCCACTTAAAAGTTTAAAATAAAGAAACATTAAAGTGAAACTGTACTGTGGAGAAATAAAATTATGTCAAAAGGATCAACACACAGCTTGAAGGATTTCCCACTGGTAAAGTTTAACATCTAAAAGAAAAATAGTTGTAGTGGGTTGGAACAAGTTGGATCAATAAAAATTCAAGACAGTGTGGTGATTGTGGGTGGAGGTAGAAGAGGGTACAAGGAGGATAAATGGTGATGGGAAAAAATGAAGAAAAAAAGAATGCAAAAAAAAAAATTTAAACACACACACACACAAAAATACAAATCCAAGAGTCCAAAATGATTTTTATAAAAAGTTAGAAAAAAAATCATTTGTCATTCTTTGAGGAAGCTATTAAAACAACTCCTTAAGATTTGAGTATTTATATTGTTCTTACCACAAATAATTATATTTCAGGACAATTCAATAGCTCCAGTTTGTGAGGAAAAGTTCTGTGTTATAGATAATGCCATCATCAGCTAATAGGGAGAAGGAGAAACTTGAGTTAGAAAAAAAATTGCAAACCTTAAATGAAATCACCAATTCAAGCAATTGTTAAATCCATTAAATGAATATTTTATGGAGAACTAGGATTTAGTTCCATACTTGCAAGGAAAACAATCTAGCTAAACAATAGAAGAATCAGATGTCATATAAACCAGTGATCAATCTTACCATCACTAATGGTGAGATAACCTGATAATGTTTGTTTTCTGATGTGACACACCAGAAGGTACAAAAATATCACCTAAAATGTATTCTAGTCAAGCATGTGTAACTTGAAACTATTGAGGCTGAAGATATAGCTGAAGATTCAGAGATACAAACTAAGTGATTCTACAAGAAAACTATCAGAAAAAGTCCAGAAGGTAGGGCATTTATAGGTCAATTGATCCCATTTTTTCCACAATTCAGTGTCATAAATGGGGGTGTAGCAGGGGAGGTATTTCAACACCTGGCCAGCATGGCTTAGTAGCTGAGCATCTACCTATAAACCAGGAGGTCAGAGTTCAATTCCTTATCAGGACACATGACTAAGTCGTGGGCTTGATTCCCAGAAAGGAGCATGCAGGAGGCAGTCCATCGATGATGTTTCTCTCTCATCAATGTTTTTATCTTTCTATTCCTCTCCCTCTCCCTCTAAAAATCAATAAAAACATATTAAAAAAAAAGAGGGGTGGGGTTAGATTGAAATAAATTTAAGGGCATTAACAATGAGTTAAAATGTGTGGTACTTTATATTGATACTGCTTTGAAGAAATCAGCTCTAAATAAAATTTTTAATTAACTGGGGGAATCTAAATGCAATCTGGATATTATATGTAATAAAAATGTACACAAATATAAATGTGAATATTGCTGTATGAAAAAGTAGGTGACATTGCAGTAATATAGGACATTTATATTTAATAAAAAATAATATATACTGCTATTGTAATAATAAAAATTAATTTTTAAATGGGCCAAAATTTCTGAATAGCAAATTACTGTATATGTGCTTGTTAATTTACGTAATGTAAAGGGCTCTATTGCAACTAATGACTGTGCATTATCCAGTCAATATAGATGCACCTCTTACCTCTTAAAGATCCTATCTAATAAAAGAGTAATATGCAAATTGACCATCACTCCAACACACAAGATGGCTGCCCCCAGGTGATGAAAGATGGCTGCTACAAGATGGCCAGCAGGGGAGGGCAGTTGTGAGGGACCAGGCCTGCAAGGGAGGGCAGTTATGGGCGATCAGGCCAGTAGGGAAGGGCAATCAGGCCAGCAGGAGAGGGCAGCCAGTCTGGTGACCCCCAACTGCCCTCCCCTACTGGCCTGGTTGCCACTAACAGCCCTCCCCTGCTGGTCTGGTCACCCCTAACTGCCCTCCCCTGCTGGTCTGGTCACCCCTGACTGCCCTCCCCTAGAGGGACCAGGCCTGCAAGGGAGGGCAGTTGGGGGCAATCAAGCCTGCAGGGGAGGGCAGTTAGGGATGATCAGGCTGGCAGAGGAGGGAAGTTGGGGGTAACTGGGCCTGCAGGGAAGGACAGTTGGGGGGGACCCAGGCCTGCAGGAGAGAGCAGATGGGAGGGACCAGACCTGCATGGGAGGGCAATTAAGGGTGATCAGGCCTGCAGGGGAGGGCAGTTATGGGCAAACAGGATGGCAGGGGAGCAGTTAGGCATCAATCAGGTTGGCAGGGGAGTGGTTAGGGGGTGATCAGGCTGGCAGGCAGAAGCAGTTAGGGGCAATCAGGAAGACAGGCAGGAAAGCAGTTGGGAGCCAGCAGTCCTGGATTGAGAGAGGGATGTCCGACCGCCCCTTTAGGCCCGATCGGCCTAAACGGGCGGTCAGACATCCCTCAAGGGGTCCCATATTGGAGAGGGTACAAGCTGGGCTGAGGGACACCCCCCCATGCACACATTTTGTGCACCGGGCCTCTAGTTTAATTATAAAATCCTGACATCATTAGTGGCTATGAGTATAGTAGATATGATTACTGAAGTTAGAAAAGTTATATTGCATCATTATATACTTATTTTCTAAGTTTGATATTGTAAGGTATTTTAATATTATGCATTGTTAGCTTTTTATGTATATTTGGATATTTGATTATTTTAATTATAAAGTGCATGATGTTTATTCAACACAATATAGAGTATCTGTAAACAAAATGTAGAAATTAAGAAATTACAGGCAAAATCACCACCCAGAATTAATTTCTATTTATTTACTAGAGGCCTGATGCACGAAATTCAAGAGTAGGCCTTTCTTCCCCTGGCTGCTATCACCAGCTTCCCTCTGGCAACCAGACCTGGGCTTCCCTCGCAGCCCCGGCTTTGCCCGGAAGGACGAAAGGACGAAAGGACTTCTGGAAGGACATCTGGTCTAATTAGCATATTATGCTTTTATTATTATAAATAGGGTTTGCTTTTAAAATAATCAACATCTGTCTAACTATCCATTTATCTATCTTCCTTTGTTCAAAACAGTATTAGTTTAGTACTGTTTAGGTAAGTAGATAGAAAGGAGAATGATAGATATAGACAGGTAGAGTTAGAGCTAGAGCTAGAGCTAGAACTAGAGCTAGAGATAATTATGCACATATTAATTATCCCCCATTAGTTGTTTATGTCTTCCTTAATCTCACTTATGTTTTGCCCACTTGATCTTTGATCTGCTGAGAAAAATTATACTTTTTTTTAAAAAAGTTCCTATTTACTGAAGTTTTTACCTTATGAATTTTATAGACATAGTATTTTATAAATATTTATGGCAGTTATGTATATTATCCTCTTTATTAATATAGTATCTGTCTTTTCCCATATAATATTTTTACTAACCATGAATGACACTTGTTTAATATTAATATAGTGATCCTTGCTTTTTATTTAGTTTCCATTTGTCTCCCATACCTTTGTAAAAAATTTCACTTTCAAGCTGTTTTAGTTTTTATTACGTACTAGAGGCCCATTGCATGAAGATTTGTGCACTAGGCCTTCCTTCCCTTGGCTGCTGGCACCAGTTTTCCTCCGGCACCCAAGGCCCAGGCCACAGCAGAGCCCAGCGTTCAGCCTTCAGGCTTGGCTCCAGCCACAGTGGAGCCACACCTTCAATCCTCAGTGGAGCCAAGCCAGAAGCCAAGTCAGCTGCAGCAGAGTCAGGCCTTCAGCCTTCAGGCTTGGCTCCAGCCTAAGTGGAGCCTTCAGCCTTCAGCCTTCAGTCTTTGCTCTGTGCCTGTGTATGCAAATTAACACTCCATTTTGTTGGGTTAATTTGCATACTCACTCCTGATTGGCTGGTGGGCATCGTGGAGTTATGGTCATTTTGCATCTTTCTCTTTTATTAGTGTAGATGTAAGTTTCTTCTATACAATAAATCATTGACATTGTCACTAGATATGATCCTGGAAGGAATCACAATGCCTCTCAGAGGTTCAACTACAGACAACTTAAAAAGTTTGTTTAAGAAATACAGCTAGGGTTAAAAAACACACAATAATAAGTGAAGTAGAAAAACGCTCAGGAACAAAGAGACACACTAAGTACAGGAAGCCATAAAGAGCCAAGTGAATGTTGGAGTTGTGTCCTCATCTAAGGCAACACAGCAGGAGCCATATGTGGAGAAATGCAGCCAGAGGCTCAGCCCCAAAGCAGGGAGGAGAGAAATATCCACTGTCTCTCCTCCTAACTTAAACCCTACAGCAGCCTCCAACTAAGTGCATTCTGCTTGAATTCAGTCCACAAAGGAACCTGGAAGATGTAGACTGTACAGTTTTGCAATCATGACCAGAGAAGGTTAGAGAATAAAATCAAATATGTGGATCCAGGAAGCCAGCAAAATAGTATCAGAACTGAACACCCACTCACATCCATCTTGGCCTTTGGTAAGATTAAGAAAATCACATCCCTAGCACAGGGAGCAACCACAGTTCTATTATGACTGAAACTAGAGACCCAGTGCATGAAATTCATGCACCAGGGAGAGGGGTGTCCCTCAGCCCAGCCTGCACCCTCTCCAACTTGGGACCCCTTGAGGGATATCCAACTGCCCACTGGGATTGGGCCTAAATGGGAAGTTGGACACCCTCTCACAAAGCAGGATGGCTGGCTCCTAACTGCTTGCCTGTCTGCCTGCCTGATTGCCCCAACCGCTTCTGCCTACCAGTCTGATCACCCCCTAGCCACTTCCCTGCCAGCCTGGTCAACACCTAACTTCTCCCTTGCTGGCCTGGTTGCCCCTAACAGTCCTCCCCTGCTAATCTGGTCGCCCATAACTGCCCTCCCCTGCTGGCTCAGTCACCCCTAACTGCCCACCCTTGCCAGCCTGGTTGCCCCCAACTGCCCTCCTCTACCATCCCAGTCACCCCTAACTGCTTTTCCCTGCAGGCCTGATTGCCCACAACTGTCCTCCCCTGCTGGCCATCTTGTGGCAGCCATCTTGTGTCCACATGGGGTCAGCCATCTTCTGTGTTGGAGTGATGGTCAATTTGCATATTAAGCTTTTATTATATAGGATAAGATTATTGCAGGGGGTGCAATTCAGTCATACTCCCAGCTGGAAGTATGATTAAATTTTAAAGTTATCCATCATCAATACTCTTCATATAAGAGAGTAAGGAGAGTAGGAGAAAAGAAATACCAAATTAACATAAAGTATGTTAATTAGCTGTAACTGTTCTTGTCTTTGGTCATGAGGGCAAGTTTAATCTTCATAATTTCCTTCTTCTATTACCCATTACATATTCAAACTAGATTTTGCAAGAGGAAAAATTGGTGGTGGAATAGATAGACGTGACCCGAGCCTTGTCCCGGAGCAGATAGAAAGAATAGCTGAGGGTCGCACTGGGGTGTTTGTTGGTGAGTTGAGGGACAGCTATACTCCAGGAGACAGTGGTTCACTGCTGGACGGGGTTCCCCTGACCAGGCAGACCCCACTGCTGCTGGGTTCCCTCCTGTAGCGACCAGCTTGGATGCAGAGACAGCGCCATCTTGAAGGGGAAAGTGGATGTTATCGGAAGCCTGAAAATCTACAACTATGGCACCCACCAAACAGTGGCGAACCCCAGAACACCGGTCCCCAATTGACACAAACACATGGATTCAGAGGAGCTCTACACTCCATCACGGAAAGGTCAGATTTTGCCTGGGATAAGGTGACGTCTCTGATCCTGGCAGGAGAGAGAAACACGTGCACTGTAGGAGCTGGAGGACTGGGGGAACTCTGCGCCTAGAAAAATCCATGGCTGTAGAGCCTGGTGTGATCCGTGAATGTGGAAGGGGGTCCTCAAAGCTGCTAACAAAAGGAAACACTAAAAAGCAACCCATTTTGATCTGACACAAAAGGACAGCCTAAAAAATTTTAAAGTGTGCCAGCTGCTTAGACCCAAGGGGGAAAAAAGACTGCACAGACTTCCGTGCAGCCCTGGAGTTTGCACAGTTATGCTGGCTCTTTTTCCTCTTTAAATCCTTGCTTCTGATTACTAAGTCCAATACTTAGGATCACCCAATAAGGGACACCCTAAGAGACTGCAGGGGAAAGTTGTTTTTCTGGAACCTGGGGACCAGAGCAGGGAATAACCATAAGAGAACCAGCTCCCACAAACAGGTATTGAGTGCCACAGGGAAAGCAGGATCTAAGCATTGGCTAGAGAGGACCTATAGACCCAGAGGTCAATCCAGAAACATTGCCACCCAGGGGTTGAATCACAAATTGACTCTTGTGTAAACACAAATAAAGGAATACAAGAAATTAAGACACACTGCCTGCTTAAAAATCAGGACTGGCTTACAACACTGAGGAGCAGTGGAATGCAGTGAACTGCAATACTGTCCTGACTAGGAAACAGGCATGAGGCATGCCAAACAGAATAGTAGAGGAAGTGAATGACCTTCAATACTGCACATTTTTATTTTTATTTATTTTTATTTTTTTCATCTTTTACTTAAGAAACTAATTTTTTTTCTCTTTTCCTCACTTGATTTTACCTTTTTAATTATTACATTTTTATTTTCAATCAGTATTATTACTACTCTATTTTACCTTTTTTTAAGTGTCATTTTATTTTCTCTTTATTTTACTTTGGGATTAGTGTTCTACATTCTATTTTCATATTCCCTTTAGCATCATTTTACTCTATCTCAACTTTACCTTTATGCCATCACTCTCTTCCTAACTATTGCCCTTTTGTTGCCCTATTTCTCTTACCCTTTTCCTGCTTTAGATATTCCTTATTATTTCTTTTTACCTCCTGTTAAAATTTCACCCTATTTATATATATAATTTCCAATCCCCTGCTCAAAGTCCATACACACCTCTCTCTTCTCTGTCTTCATTATCCAAAATATTGTTTTTCTTTCTGTCCTTTTGTTGTTGTTTGTTTGACTGTTCATTATATCAATTTTTTATGCTTGTTTGTGAGATTGTTTGGCTTATTCTTTTTTTGTTTGGTTTTTTGCTTCTATTTTCCCTTGCCTCACTTGATATTAATTATTGTTAGTAGTTTCTATTCATCTCCAGGTACTTGTTGTGGGCATTTGTTGGGATTAGTGGCTATTCTATTGGAGTTTTATCCATATATGTATAGTTTGTTGCCCTGTTCTTTCTTATTCTCTTTCTTTTCTCTCTTACTTATTTTTTCCTTTTCCCAATTTCATTTTTGCACTCCTTTCTTTTTTCTTCTTCCTTCTCTCCTATTTTCTAATTTGCCTTTCTCTTGTGGTTACCTTTATTTGGGGTTATTAATACCATGAATACATTTCTGTTCACTGTCTTGTGCATTGTACCTGGTTGTGTTGTATTTTGTACCATTAAATCAACAGGAGAGTGAGAACTACATAACCAGAAATCCAAGAATAGAGACCATGGGGAGACAAAGAAACAGCCCGCATATGAAAGAAAAGCAGGCATCACCAGTAAAGGAAGTAAATGAAACAGAGGCAAGCAACCTGCCAAAGAAAGAATTCAGAGAAATGGTCATAAGGTGGCTGAAAAGAATGGAAGACAAATTCGACAATATGTTTAAGAACCAAGAGGAAATGAAGAAGAACCAAGAAGGAATGAAAAATGACATCACTGCTGTAAAGAACTCAATAGAAAGCATCAAGAGTAGACTAGAAGAATCAGAGGACTGCATCAATGAGCTAGGAGGCAAGGTAGGAAAAAATATCCAAGTAGAGCAGCTTCTAGAAAAAAAAATTAAAAAGCAGGAGGAGAGCTTAAGGGAACTTTGGGACAACACGAAACAAAACAATATCCACATAATATCCAGAAGGAGAAGAAACTGAGCAAGGATTAGAAAACCTGTTTGAAGAAATAATGATAGAAAACTTCCCTGATATAAGGAAGAAAAAACCCACACAAATCCAAGAAGCTCACAGAGTCCCAAGCAAAATGAACCCCAAAAAACAGACGCCAATGCACATTATAATTAAATTGGCAAACACCAACAACAAAGTAAGAATCTTAAAAGCAGCCAGAGAGAGACAGAAAGTTACCTACAAAGGAACCCCCATCAGACTAACGACTGATTTTTCAACAGAAACTCATCAGGCCAGAAGGGAATGGAATGAAATATACAAAGTCATGCAAAGGAAGGGTCTGAATCCAAGAATACTATACCCATCAAGGCTATCAATCAAAATTGAAGGTGAAATCAGGAGCTTCACAGACAAAAAAAGGACTAAGGGGATTTATTACCACCAAACCAGCAATACAAGAAATGCTACAGGGCCTGCTGTAAAAAAAAAAAAAAAAAAAAAAGAAAGAAAGAAATAGGAAATGAAGAAGGAAGACAGGGGTAAAGAATAAAAATGGTGACAAATAAGTACCTATCAATATTAACTTTAAATGTAAATGGATTAAATGCCCCAATCAAAAGACATAGGGTAATGTATTAGATAAGAAAACATGACCCATATATCTGCTGTCTACAAGAAACCCACCTCAAAAAAAAAAAAAAAAAGATGCACACAGACTGAGGGTGAAAGGATGGAAAAAGGTTTTTCAGGTGAATGGAAAGAGGAGGGAACACTTCCAAGCTCCTTCTATGAAGCCAGCATCACCCTAACACCAAAACCAGATAAAGATAACACAATGAAAGAAAATTATAGGCCAATATCCCTCATGAACAAAAATGCAAAAGCTTCAACAAAATTCTAGCAAATCGGATCCAGCAGTACATCAGAAAGATCATATACCATGACCAAGTAGGATTTATCCCGGGGATGCAAGGATGGTACATTATCCACAAATTAAAAAACGTGATACATCACACAAATTGAGAGATAAAACTCACATAGACATATCAATTGATGCAGAAAAAACATTTGACATAGTCCAACACCGTTTCTTGATAAAAACTCTCAACAAGGTGGGACTAGAAGGATCATGCCTCAACATAACAAAAGCTATATATAATAAACCCACAGCTAACATCATACTCAATAGGCAAAAACTAAAACCATTTCCCCTAAGAACAGATACAAGACAGGGATGCTCACTCTCACCTCTCCTGTTTGACATAGTACTGGAAGTACTAGCCATTGCAATTAGACAAGAAGAAGAAATAAAAGGCAACCAAATTGGAAAAGAAGAAGTAAAGCTATCCTTATTTAAAGATGACATGATATTGTACATAAAAAACCCGAAAGACTCCATCCAAAAACTAACAGACTTAATAAAAGAATTCGGCAATGTAGCAGGATACAAAATTAATGCCATGAAATCTATGGCATTGCTATACACCAATAATGAACTTACAGAAAGAGAGACTAAAAAAGCAATCCCATTTACCATTGCACCAAAAAAATTAAGATACCTAGCAATAAACTTAACTAAGGAGGTAAAAGACCTATACGCGGAAAACTACAGGACACTAAAGAGATAGAGGAAGACATAAACAGATGGAAGAACATACCATGTTCATGGATTGGTAGAATCAACATCATTAAAATGTCCATACTACCCAAAGCAATCTATGGATTCAGTGCACTCCCCATTAAAATACCAACGGCATATTTGACAGACCTAGAAAGAACTCTCCAAAAATTCATCTGGAATAAAAAAAGATCCTAAATAGTTACAGCAATCCTGAGAAAGAAGACCAAAGTAGGTGGGATCTCAATACCAGATTTCAGGCTGTATTACAAAGCCACTGTTCTCAAAACAGCCTGATACTGGCACAAGAACAGACATATAGACTAATGGAATAAAATAGAGAATCCAGATAGCGACCCAAACCACTATGCCCAATTAATATTTGACAAAGGAGGCATGAACATACAATGGAGTCAAGACAGTCTCTTCAATAAATGGTGTTGGGGAAATTGGACAGATACATGCAAAAAAAATGAAACTAGACCACCAACTTACACCATACACAAAAACAAACTCAAGGACTTAAACATAATATGGGAAATCATAAAAATACTAGAGGAATCCACAGGCAGAGAAATCTCAGGCATATGCTGAAGCAATTTCTTCACTGATACTGCTCCTAGGGCAATGGAAGCTAAAGAGAAAATAAACAAATGGGACTACATCAAAATAAAAAGTTTTTTTACAGCAAAAGAAACCATCAACAAAACAACAAGAAAGCCCACTGCATGGGATAACATATTTGCAAATGTTATCACTGATAAAGTTTTAATTTCCAACATCTACAGGGAACTCATACAACTTAATAAAAGGAAGATATATCATCCAATAAAAAAATGGGCAACGGACCTAAACAGAATCTTTTCGAAAGTTGACAGAAGGAAGGCCAAGAGACATATGAAAACATGTTCAAAGTCACTAATTATCCGAGAGATGCAAATCAAAACAACAATGTGGTACCATCTCACACCTGTCAGAATGGCCATCATCAACAAGTCAACAAACGACAAGTGCTGGCAAGGATGCAGAGAAAAAGGAACCCTCGTGCACTGCTGGTGGGAATGCAGACTGGTGCAGCCACTGTGGAGATCAGTATGGAGTTTCCTAAAATAACTAAAAATGGAGCTCCCATTTGACCCAGTAATCCCACTTCTAGGAATATATCCTAAGAAACTACAAACACCAATCAGAAAGGATATATGCACCCCTATGTTCATAGCAGCACAATTCATCATAGCTAAGATTTGGAAACAGCCTAAATGCCCATCAGCAGATGAGTGGATTAGAAAACTATGGTACATCTACACAATGGAATACCACGCTGCTATAAAAAAGAAGGAATTCTTACCATTTGTGGCAGCATGGATGGACCTGGAGAGCATCATCTCTTAGTGATCCTGTCTCTATGTTGTGGCCATAGTGTTTCATTGACTGATTGACTATTTTTAAGAGTCATGTAAGTGTTACCATGTTCCAAAGTGAATCTCCTGGATTGCAGACCAGTCCTTCTAGCCCAATTTTCCCTTATTAATCAGAAATAATTACCCCAGCCAAGAATATAAACTTCATTGCTGCCAGTCAGGTCAATGGCATTATGAGCTTTTTAAGTGAAATAAGCCAGGCAATGAAAGAAAAATGCCACATGATCTCACTGATTTATGGAAAATAAAGAACATTATAACCTGATGAATAAAAAGATAGATACAGAGGCCGTAAAGCACTGAACAGACTGTCAAATTACAGCGGGGAGGCTGGGGAGTGTTGGGGAGGGAGGGAAATAGATCAACCAAAGGACTTTTATGCATGCATATAAGCACACCAATGGACACAAGACACTGGGGGTAAGGGGAATGAGGGCATATGACATTGGTAGGGGTGGCTGGGGGAAGGTCAATGGAGAAAAAAAAGGAGCTATATGTATTAATATATGTAATACTTAAACAATAAAAATATTAAAAAAACAAACAAAAAATCTATGATTGTTGATACAACAAAAGGAGAAAATGTATCTTTTTTAAAAGTGGTTATTTACTTAAAACATTCCAGCCCTAGCTGGTTTTGCTCAGTGGATAGAGCATCAGCCTGTGGACTGTAGGGTCCCCGATTTGATTCCAGTCAACACACAATGCCCGGGTTACGGGCTTGATCCCCAGTAGGGCAGCCAATCAATGATTCTCTCATCGTTGATGTTTCTATCTCTCTCTACCTCCCCCTAGCTCTTTGAAATCAATAAAAATATATTAAAGAAATATATAGATTTTGCCATGAGATGAGTCAAATCTTAATTTCATAAGATCATCTCTTAGTGATCCTGTGTTTATGTTGTGGCCATAGTTGTTTCATTGACTGATTGACTGTTTTTAAGAGTCATGTAAGTGTTAACATGTTCCAAAGTGAATCTCTTGGATTCCAGACCAGTCCTTCTAGCCCAATTTTCCCTTATTAATCAGAAATAATTACCCCAGCCAAGAATATAAACTTCATTGCTGCCAGTCAGGTCAATGGCATTATGAGCTATACAGACAAGGGTGCAGTTTCAAATCCCAATTTAATAGAAGCACAGCTATATTTCTTGATTGGAATTATATTTTCTTCCATAAAAAGCAGGACCTCCAAAGGTACCAAGTACAAAGTTCAAAGTAGGCAAGCAATTTTTTGTAAATAGACTATTTAGGTAAAATAATAAAATAGGTTTCTCTCAATTTTACCTCTTAGTTCTTGGACCTGCAGACATTGGCTTTTGGAAATATGGCACCATGTATTGGCTGATGGGCTAAATCTGTTTGGGCAGCACCACCATTTCAATCAATACTATCTCCAAGCTGGAGAGGCTAATCCATCATTCTATCAGGCCAGATGCTTATTGGTGATGGGACACGTGTGGAAACATGAATTTCATGGATCTACTTGACAATTATTTTGCTGTAAAATGAGTTTTTTGATCAAATGCAAGGTAGTGTTGGGTGTTATGGCAATAAATAAGGCAGGCTATGTGGCCATGTTTGATAATACTGGTAGAACCATTAAAGGCAGGAAAACAGAAACTCATTTCCTGAATGGTGCCTTATCAGGAGCTCGACGCTACCTTTGGGAATTGGTTGGTTGGACACTCAGTAATAGTAGCCAGATCAGGCTTGCAAATGGGTAGTCCATTTTGTTGAATTCACACATACTGACCATCCATGATATCATGATTACTTTTTACATTGTATCATTAAGTAAGTACCAGAGTCACTGGGAAAAGTGATTTATAGACATCCATCCATGGCAGAGGCCATACACCTGACCCACCTGATTATTAAGTGCCTTCTCTTTATAGCATTCATTCTCACAATGAATACAAATGTAGATCAGGAGATTGGACAAATAAGTAGGAGTAAATTATAGTAGAATCAGTAATCTGCTCATTCAATACACTCATGACTTCTATACCTGTTCAGACTCAGTCTCATACATATAATTTCCATTTAACAACTTGTAATGCTAATGTGCGTGCACAACTTTAAGATTTAATAGCTCAAATAATAGCCAGTTGGTAGGAACACTTCAAATCACACCTGGTGTCCCATTTTCAAGTGTTTTATTTTTCCAAGGCCCAGTAGCAAGTCAGAAATTGCTCCTAAAATAGAGAAAAATATGTGAGAGAAGGAGGCATGGTTCTGCTCTAAAGTCTTGGGCCCATAGCAGTGATCTGCTTCTAGGTGCTAGGTTGAAACTTGAAACAGCATCACTCTCAGCCACATGTGATAATGCCCACATGGCTGTGGTTTACAGTCAGGGGAGCTTACAGATAGAAGTGCTCTTTCTGCAAAGTGCAATTTCTTCTGGGAATCCTATCTAATAAAAGAGTAATATGCAAATTGACCATCACTTCAACACACAAGATGGCTGCCCCATGTGGTCAAAGATGGCTACCCCCATGTGGACACAAGATGGCTGCCACAAGATGGCTGCCACAAGATGGCCAGCAGGGGAGGGCAGTTGTGAGGGACCAGACCTGCAAGGGAGAGCAGTTGGGGGCGATCAATCCTGTAGGGAAGGGCAGTTGGGGGGGTCCCAGGCCTGCAGGGGAGGGCATTTAGGGGCAAACAGGCTGGCAGGGGAGCAGTTAGGCATCAGGCTGGCAGGGGAGTGGTTAGGGGGTGATCAGGCTGGCAGGCAGAAGCAGTTAGGGGCAATCAGGAAGGCAGGCAGGCAAGCAGTTGGGAGCCAGCAGTCCTGGATTGTGAGAGGGATGTCCAACTGCCCATTTAGGCCCGATCCTGGTAGGGATCCCATATTGGAGAGGGTTCAGGCTGGGCTGAGAGACACCCCCTTCTTCTCTTCCTCCCACCCCCCACACGAATTTCATGCACTGAGCCTCTAGTTCTCTATAAAAGGGGATTTCTTATATACCTCTCTTTATAATAACTACTATATCAGTCAGATCCTTGCAAGAAATAGAAATCTGCATCTATGATCCAGCATAGAGACTTTACTGAAGGCACTATTTACCTCAACATAAGCAGGATTTAGGATCTCAACAAAGAATGATGAAATACCTAAAGATCAAAAATAGTAAAAAACTGCTACCATCCCTAGATCTGAAGGGACCAGGGGTAAAAATAGCATTACTTAATCCCATGAAGAGCTGGTGCTATAGAGAAAGCTTATCTAGTAGACACTGCACTCAGGCAGAATCAGGGAAGGAACAGGGAAGAAATATCATGATTTTTCTCTTTTCTCATGGCCACTTGTCTCTTTCCAGTGCCTTGAATTAATGCAATTTATCTAGGAGCCAGCTGGCAGAGGAACCAAGTGATAGTTTTAGGAGTTTGCCTCCTGGAGCACAGAACAGAGCAGCAAAAATTGTAGAAGAAATCTGAATGGAAGGAACATGATAACCAACACAGTTTTCTTGTCCAATATGTCTTTTATTTTGTTGTTTATTTGATTTCATTTACATATAATAACAGTGAAGATGTTTAGTTTGAGTTTCATCATCTTATGTAATGATTTCCCCTTTCAATGGTTCCATTTCCTTACATTTCCTGCACATGCACATTTGGATTTGTTTTCCACCAGAGTATGTATTATCTGTGTTATGTATCCATTATAAAGGTAACTACTAGAAGAAATAAAAACTGGCTGGTTAATTTGCAAATATACATAAAGTAGAAATGCACCACATGAATGTTTAGCCAAAATCTGAAGGGCTGAGTGCTAAAGCCACTGTCCACCTTAAGTTAAATATTACAATCATAGAATAAATCTGAACTTTTATCAAATTCAATCATGGTCGAAATTGTTATTAAAATTTTAGTAACCTGAATTATAAAGTTTGATATTATAGTTCATGATAATAACTTCTCAGCATTGTCAGCTGTTAGATTGCTCCTGTGGTCACCATCATGCAGATAGATGCTAGCTTGGCTACCTTTCCCATTACCATACTTATAATGATGTTCCCACCATAACATGTATTTCCCTATAATATTAAAGGATTAAGGCACAGATCTGAAGATTCTGGATCCTGAAAATGTGTTTGACGGTGATGATGCAGCTTCATTGGAGCAATCCCACCTTCTAAAACTTTGCAAACTGATGATATTTTCAGAAGCAGAATTAAGACTGTTATCTTGACTTAAATTTTTTTCCTGTATTTGCCTGCAGTGGTAGTTGATCCATAAAAATCACTTGGGAATATTTGTCTATAATTCTCAGCTCTTAAAATACGGCAATGAAAGAAATAAACTGTCTTTCAAGATAGAATAATTGTCTCTGGACTTTCAGCAGCATCTTAACTTTCAGCATGCCCACTAATTTCAGCAACTTTCTAGTTTAGGATGACAGGAAGATCTTCACAGGAGGTCTCCTATAAGAAATATGTGTATTCTAAAGATATATTGTATTGGTTATTTCCTCAGTGAATTCCAACAAACAAACTAATTTCTCTGCACACAACCACTGGGTGTCAGTAAGTCCTGCTATGCAAAGTATTGCTGTTAAGGTTTGTTCCAGCAGATACTTTAATTTGTAATTGTTGCTGATTCACATGTATAGATTCATAAAAAACCAGCTCCAAAATTGTATGCATGTAACATATTGTGTTTAGCTGAAATTTTAATATTTCACCTTCACAAATCAGCCTTAAAAGTAAATATTCATAGTATTCCCTGGTATAAATGTACCACAGCTTTTTTTTTTTTTAAAATCTGTCCATCTACTGATATCATTTGGGCTGGTACCAGATTTTAGCTATTGTAAATAATGCAGCTATGAATATAGGGGTGCATATATTTCTTCTGATGTTTTGGGGATTCTTAGGATATAGTCCCAGAAGTGGGATCACTAGATCAAATGGCAGTTCCATTTTTAATTTTTTGAGGAAACTCTATACCTTTTTCCATAATGGTTGTAGCTGTAGAAAAGAAGGATCTCTTATCCTTTGAGATAGCATGGTTGGACCTGGAGACTATGATGCTAAGTGAAATAAGTCAATCAGAGAAAGACAAATATCACATGATATCACTTATTTGTTGCATCTAATATATGAATAAAATGAAGTGACCAACAATATAAGTCCCAAGGCATGGAGGCACAGAACAGATTGACATATCTCGAGGGGTGGGAGTTAGGGAAAAGAAGCAATAAATAAAAGAATTTGTAGACTTATATGCATAGCACATGGACACAGATAATAGTGTGGTGAAGGCCTGGGAGGGTAGGAAATTGGCAGAGAGGTTAAAGGGGGTGGGGGGAGGCAGAAATAGAAGAAATATCATCAACAATAAAAATATAAATATTTAAAAAATAAATATTAATATGCTTATACTAAATCTGAAAGTTTCCTGGGATCAATGGTCACATCCAAGTTCAAGGATGCCAGAAATTATGGTAGAGTAGATTTATCTAATTTGACCTCCCAAAGTCTGACACTAAATGTAAAGGTGAATGGAGATTTGGGCCAATACAGGGGTAAAGTTGAATGTTGGTGCATTCTGTGTGTGTGTGTGTGTGTGTATACTTACTTGTATGAGAAAATAACTTTCCAGGGCCCTGGAAAGGTTGTGATAGCCTGCTCAGGAAGACATGGGCACTTACCCTGTCTTTTACACTTGAATATATTGGTTCATGGGCTAATGCTAATTCTCTTTCCTAAAAAAGGTTATGGGTGTCTAATAAACACCAAAGAATTAAATGAGGTATTATTAAAAGTTCACTGCGTATTATAATATAAGTAAAATCTCAAAATAATGGCCTTATGATTATCTGATGGTCATGCTAATTTATTCCACTGGATAGAAAAGGGGGTGCTTTTCTCTTTTTTGTGATTTTGGGTCTTTGTTCTAAATCGACATATTTCTGGAACTTAAGAAAAAACCAAGGCCAACCAAAATCTAACCTTTCAATCTAGTCAAGAGTTTACTTTATTCACCCAATTAAAATGTGGATCCTCTACAATACCTATTCACAATTTCTTTCAGTCCATATTTTCTCCATTATGTCCAACTCCCACCCATCAGCTGTTGGTTTACAATAAAACTATTTTTATGATTGTAGAATTATTGAAATATGTATTCCCTACTCTACAGACTCAAAACATTCATTTCACCTCTGCATGTCATTGATTAGTCATGTAGACCAGTTATCAGAAAAAAGATGGAGCATGTTTCACATGTAATCATTCACTGCCTCTCTTGCTTCCTTTGTTTACTAGTCAAAGAAGCATAAGAGAATAACAGGAGGAAGAGTTCAGAGAATTGGAAAATATTATACATGATTCAACTCTTGAAAAGGTAGTGTAATGTCTTATAGGAAAACTCTGCTCTCAGGTTTTCTTCTGTAAATCATAACTACTCTAACACTTTCAGTTATAAGAGAAGAGGGAAATCTTCCTTTACTTATATTGTTACATTGTTTATCTTGGAAAGATAAAGTACGAGGTAAAATCTACTTTTGGATTTCTTAAGACTGGACTACAACTGCAGAATATTTTATGTAAAGTATAGGGACCATGTGATATGAATTAGAGATGTTTAGCTTGAAAGAAAAAAATGTTTATGGTGATATCAGAGCTGTCTTCAAATATTTGAAGGCTTCACAGTAAATGACCATGGTCTGAGACAAATTTTATATTTCCATAATGGGCAGAGAAAGGAATGGTAGATAGACATTTTATGGTTGTAGATATGAACTACTATAAGGAATTAATAACAATTAGATATAAATTGCTTTAAGGGGTTAGAGATGCAAACAGAGTTATATTGTTAGAGATGCTGTAGAAGAAATTTGGGCATTGAATGGAAAGTTAGACTAATTAAGTTTTATTGAGCCTTTCAATTCTGATGTTCTGTAATTGTATGAAAATGTACTAATAATTAATGATCATGGTATTCTCTTCTTATTGGTTGAGCTAATTGAAATGAAGACAATGCATGATAAATGTAATAAAATGATGCTTACTAGATCTTGAAAACATGGGGCTTGATTTCCAGTTCTTATATGGGTCTCAGTCCTTTTATAAAAAAACAAAAACTTTATGCTATAAAAAAAAAACCCTAAAAATTAGAAATAAATTATAACTATACAATCTACCTCACAAGGTTTTATGTGAGTTAAATTAAATATTCAATGCAGCAAATCCTTAAAGTTGACCTAATGTGCACACAACAGTATTGCAAGTGGAGATTTACAGATGAGACCTAAAGGCTGGGTGCATGAAATTCATGCACTGGGGGGAGGAGTGGGGTGTCCCCTCAGCCCAGCCTGTACCTTCTCCAATCTGGGACCTCTTTAGGGGAGTTCTGACTGCCAGTTTAAACTGACAGTCGGACATGCCTCTCACAATCTGGGACTGCTGGCTCCTAACTGCTCACCTGCCTGCCTGCCTGATCACCCTTAACTTCCCCCCTCAACCCTGCTGACCTGGTCACCCCCCAACTCCCGCCCCCCACTGGCCTGATCGCCACTTACTGCTTCCCCCCGACCCCCTTTGCTGGCCTGGTCACCCCAAGCAGCCTGTTCAGTCGTTTAGTCATCCCTCACTAACCCTCTTGCTGGCCTTCTTGCCCCACACAGCCTGCTATTCAGTCGTTACTGTGACAGCATCCTGGACAATTTGCATATTCCTCTATTATTAGTATAGATGAGCTAATTGTTAGCCTAAATTTTGCTAGGGTTTATAAATCATAAACCCTAGAAATAACTATAATTCACCATGGGAATGTTATAATACGTGTAAATTAAAAAGTACTTTATGAACAAATAATGTTGGGAAAGTCAGGCTGGTTTGGGAGATGCATTAGGATAAAATACAGAAACTAGGTACTATATCCCATAAGGTAAACAGAATGCAGGCACTATGCAAAGAACATACCAGAAATATTCAGCCTGAGTAAATGCATAAAGGTAAATAAACTTCTTTCCTCAGCTTCCCTACCACCACCATCCTCCCTCCACCACAAAGGAATAAACTGTAAGCCCTACTTGGTAAATAGCAAAGAGTAGAGGATGATTTGATTACTCATTTGAAAACTTTTAGTATGTTTTGTGGCAGATAGCAGGTACATAAATACATGCTTTTTTAAAACCAGAGTTTTGAATTCTGCTTATGGTCATAACAAAATAATGGACTTCAGACTTATTCCCTTGTAATAACCAACTATAAAGCTAGACAAATATATGTAATACTTTTCAAGCATTGTACAACAAGAAGTATGGTATTATGTTCTACAAGTGAATTCCACATTTAAACCAATGCTTCCATATATGGCTACTTTCAAAACTGCCAGAAAGGAAGAAGAAATCTAAACAGATAGGGGGGACTACTCTGTAAAGTATATATTTTTCTAACCACTTTGCTGTACATATGAAATTAATACAGAATAATATCAATTGTAAACTGTAACTGAAAAATAAATAAAAAAGAAAATTAATTTAAAAATAGATAAGAGTAATTTTTCAGGATAGGGAAACAGATTGTAGGATAAAGCTGAGGTGGCTGGAATTTATGAAGAATGTACCAGAGATGAAACAACTGCAATGAGGAGATCCAAAAACCTACATATGGATCTTATTTATGTACTAGAGGCCCAGTGTACAAAATCTGTGCGCTCGGGACGTCCCCCAGCCTGGCCTGTGCCCTCTCACAGTCCAGGAGCCCTCAGAGGATGTCTGACTGATGGCTTAGGCCTGCTCCCCACCTTAGCCATCAGTTGGACATCCTAAGCATTGCCATAGAGGTGGGAGAGGCTCCCGCCACCGCCGCTGCACTCACCAGCCATGAGCCCAGCTTCTAGCTGAGCAACACTCCTCCGATGGGGGCACACTGACCACCAGGGGCAGCTCCTGCATTGAGTGTCTACCCCTGGTGGTCAGTGCGCCTCATAGCGACCAGTCGTTCCACTGTTTGGTCAATTTGCATATTAGCCATTTATTATATAGGGTTGAGTGAACACTAACTTGTGCATGCACAGAGTAAGCTTTCATGAGGCCAACAGAGAACAGTCCTGAGCACCACTAAGCTGAATGGAGACTTCACTGTGTCATGTTGAGAGGCATCAGAGTTTTTTCTACCCAAAATGAAGACACCTCACTGAGCATCCCCAGGTGTTTAAGTGAGAAACAGAAGAGTAATGCCTTTGAACTAGGGCTAATATAGCCTTATCATTGATCACCTACCTAAGAGAGATGAAAACTTATGTATCAAAGGAACAAGAATTCAAAATATTTTCCAGATGAATAAATAGCATGAAATCCCATTTATTTGACATTATGTATAATGCATCAACAATAAAAGACACAATGATTGAATGCATAATAAAATGTGAGAAAACCCTAGAAAAGTGTTTTATCAATTTCAAAAACCTATCTCTCTAAATATTTCATCATAAAGATTTCTTGTATAGAAATGTCACCAAGGTTTTAAACTGGAGGACCTAGTAATTATTTTAGAAAATGACAGTAGTTCCTTAAGTTAACCACATTTCTTATGTTTTCAATCTTTCTGGATAACTTCAAGTTTATATGTGCATATAATTACCAAAATAAAAGCATGGTCTCAATTGGTAGTTTATGTTTCTGGGCAGGTAATCCAAAAATAGATAAACTAAACATTATTCTAAGAGAAATTATTATGTAATATTATCAAGCCCAACAAAAATGAATATAATGGTATCTTTGTTCTCTATAACCAAAAATTGAAAAGAACTCAATTGTCCAAAAGTAAGAGAATAAATTACCTTTAAATGTGATTCAATAAAAAAAAATTGAAAAGTACTCATAATGCTACAAAGAAAACTAATAAGCGACTGATACATGCAAGGGCATGGAGGAATCTCCACAAAACTCTGAGCCAAACAACTTCAAATTAAAAAGTATATATTGTATGGTCAATTCCATAAAGTTTTACAATGAGCAACATTGATCTATAGTGATAGAAATTAGATCAATGGTGTAGGGCTGATGAGAATTGTTTAGAATATGGTTTGAGAGTTGATAACATGATAAAAATGATCTATGAAATGTTGACAGGATGTTTACTCAATGACTTAAGATTTGTGTGTTTCACTGTATCTAAAGTATACTACAATTAAAAAGAAAGGAAAAGGAGAAACCAAGATAGCAGCATAGGTTAGCACCTAAACTGCTGCCTCGCACAACAATTTCAAAACTACAACTAAAAGACAGAACGGACACCATCCAGAACCGCAGGAAAGCTGGCTCAGTGGAAATTCTACAACTAGAAGGAAAGAGAAAAGCTCACGGAGAACTGGAAGAACGGCAAAGGGTTGAGGTACCGCAAAGGGTCTTTGTGTGCGCAGAGAGGAAGGGCGGCTGAGAGCCTGGCTGACTTTCTCTGGCGGGAGGGGGAAGGAAGCCCCCGACTGCACTGAACCCCAGTTCCGGGTGAAACCCCATGGACCCAGGCTCATACAGGGGGAGTCTGGACTGTCAGGTAGAGAGAAAGGCACTCGGAGACTCGGAGATCTGGGGGGAGCCGCGGCGGGCAGGGATCTGGAGGTGCGAGCGTGCCAGTGCGCACAAAGACTGCGGAGGTTGCCATAGGCTTCCCCTAGCAGAAGGGAGTCGGAAGCTCCTGAACGCACTGAACCCCAGTTCTGACTGCACTGAACCCCAGTTCCAGGCGAGCCCCTAGGGACCCACACTCTTGCAGGGGGAATCTGGACTCTCGGGCAGAGGCTCAGAAGGTGGGGAAGGCAGAGGTTTGGAGGCGCGTGTGCGTGCAAGGTCAGGGCTGACAGGAAGCCAAGACTGTCTGCTCGCCCTGAGACTCCACCCCATCCACGCTGAGCACAGAGGCTTTTGCAATTTGGCAAGTCTAATCCTATAAGGCTGTCTCCAGCACCGAACTTCTCCCAGCATAGACACAGCTGATCCTCACAGGCAACTGGCCTGGAGGTCAATTCCTCCCAGTGATACCAACAACAATCAAGACTTAACTACAACAAGGCTGTACACACAGTCCACAAAGGGGTGCACCAAGAGTGTCCACCTCAGGTAACTGGGAGGCCGACCCACTGGGCCATATAGGAAACCTAGCACACAAAGCTACCCTACCAACTCAGGAAAGCAGTGAAAATGTGGCGACAGAGAAACAGATCACAAACAAAAGAAATGGAGGAAAACAAACGACTGGATATAGAATTCAAAACCACTGTTATAAGGCTTTTCAAGACTATCCTAGAAAAGGCAGATAAATATAACGAGACCCTCGAAGATATGAAAAAGGACCAACTAGAAATTAAACATACACTGACTGAAATAAAAAATATTATACAGAGACCCAACAACAGACTAGAGGAACACAAGAATCAAGTCAAAGAATTGAAATACAAAGAAGCAAAAAACACTCAACCAAAAAAGCAAAAAGAAAAAAGAATCCAAAAAGTTGGAGATAGTGTAAGAAGCCTCTGGGACAACTTCAAGCATACCAACATCAGAATTATGGGGGTGCCAGAAGAGACAGAGCAAGATACTGAAAACCTATTTGAAGAAATAATGAATGAAAACTTCCCCCACTTGGTGAAAGAAAAAGACTTACAAGTCCAGGAAGCACACAGAACCCCAAACAAAAGGAATCCAAAGAGGACCACAGCAAGACACATCATAATTAAAATGCCAAGAGCAAAAGACAAAGAGAGAATATTAAAAGCAGCAAGAGAAAAACAGTTAATTACCTACAAGGGAGCACCCATATGATTATCAGCTGATTTCTCAACAGAAACTATGCAGGCCAGATGGGAGTGGCAAGAAATTTTCAAAGTGATCAATAGCAAGAACCTACAACCAAGATTATTCTACCCAGCAAAGTTATCATTCAGAATTGAAGGGCAGATAAAGAGCTTCAAAGATAAGAAAAAGCTAAAGAAGTTCATGACCACCAAAGCAGTATTATATGAAATGCTGAAAGGTATTCTTTAAGAAGTGGAAGAAGAAAAAAGTAAAGATAAAAATTATGAACAACAAATACATATCTATCAACCTGTGAACCTAAAAATCAAGTGAATTAAAAACCTGAGGAATAGAATAATCTGGTGAATATAATAGAATCAGGGGCATAGGAAGGGAGTGGACTGATAATTCTCAGGGGGAAAGCGGTATGGGGGGTGCAGAAAGAGACTGGACAAAAATCGTACACCTATGGATGAGGACAGTGGGGGGGAGGTAAGGGCAGAAGGTGGGGTGAGAACTGGGTGGAGGGGAGCTATGGGGGGAAAAAGGAGAAACAATTGTAATAATCTGAATAAAGATTTATTAAATAATAATAAAAAAAGAAATTCTGATGTAGCAAAAAGTGATGTTTAATTTTGTAAAAATTTAAATATTATTCAACACTAAACTTAGTATCCAATATTAAAAAAAAAGAAAGGAAAAGTCATATTTTAAAACCTGGGAAAAGAGAACTCTACATATTAATCTAAACATCCAATGATTTCTGATATTCCTCTTACTCTATTAATATGGTTTTCATTTTTTTAATGGTCTAGATTTCCCTATATTATTGTGCTTCAGCCCAGAGGGTGAATTTAAAAAAAAAATGCAAAGATGAAAATTTTCAGTGAAGTAATGGCCAAAAAGTAGACAACAAAAAAATTAAGCACAGATTACCATTTATAGTATACACAATAGCTCTCAAACATATGGGAGTTCTAATTCCTAGAACCTGTGAACCTGGCAGAAGGGACCTTATAGTTATAATGTTACAAACCTTAAAATACGAAGATTAGCCGTGATCATCCAAGTGGGCCCAATATAATCATGTGAACTCTAGTAAAAGCAGGGAGCTTTCTCCAACTGGAGCAAGAGAGATGTGGCAGTAGGAGAAATTGTAAAGATTCCAAGTGAGAAGGATCTGATGTGCCATTGCTATTTTTGAGACTTAATGGCTTGCCTGGGCAGACAGGAGTCAGGCCTCTCTGTGCCAGAGGCAGCCTCCAGGGGATACCGACAAGGAAAGACCTTCAACTGCAGAAAGTGGAAATGGCAACCTACAATTGCAAACTCTGCCAACAGCCTGAATGAACTTAGAAGCCAATTCTTACCCAATGCTTCACAGTAAGTGCTCCTGGCACCTTGGTTTGGAACTGGTGAGACCTCTGACCTACAGAACTGGGAGGTAGCAATTTATGTTGTTTAAGCCATTAATTTCATTGCAATTTATTATGATAGCCATAGAAAACTAATGTATTTCAGAATGAGACTGAAATGTGAAGGGATCTTGATTTTCAGAAAGTTTAAAAAGCATTATCTCATAAATCTCGCAAAAACATGGAAGATCTTGGGAGGATAAAATTAATAACACCTTTTACATTTATATTTAATTTGTATCAAATTATTACGTTGCCTCTGTTAGCCCGTCCAACTCCTTTACTTTTCCTAAGCTTCTCATAGCTTATATTAAAATCCTCTTCATGTGTACAATTTATGCTCAGTAAAACTTTGAGTATATAGATAAACTTGGCATTTTAACTCATCTATATGGTATGTAAGACTTTTAAAGTCCAGATTCTTCTTTTGATTGCTTTAGTTATACAAGGGTAAATGGCGGAAAATGTAAATCAGGTATGCCCTAAGGACTGTTTATCAACCTCGAATGTTTTAGGAGAATTTGTTTCACAAACTGACATCAGTGACTGATATGTTCAGGTTCCTTCCTTGTTCCCTCACACAGACTCTCCCCCACCTTCCTGAAAAATAATTACATGTAGTTAAAGTAAAGCCTTCCTATGTTCATACCTGTAACAATATTTAGGTACTGCTCTTCTTCAAAAGCTACTTCCTACGTTCAATGTGTCTCCTTGTCCATGAAGGGTACTTGTTCATGCTGGGCAGAAGTGAAAAGTTAAAAAACAAACCACAGACAGAACCCACACCATCTTGAAGGGGAGAACGGCTTTAGGAACTCATCAACACCACCAACCAGATAGGTCTTGGAACTGCCCCGCGACCCAGCAGCCACTCCAGCCAAAATCCTGCTACCCCAGCTGCAGACCAGCGGACCCTGGGACCTCCACCTCCAAAGGTGCACCGCTAGGCAGCAATAAGTGCAATCTCCCCCTCCCCAGCTGCAGAACTCCAGATTCAAGCGTATCCAGATTCGCACATTTCCAGCAGGCAGCCAGGGCACTCTACTCCTTAGGCAGCGCTTGGGAGCCACTGAGAACCCCCCCACCCAGGGTGTGATTCTGCACAGACAAGGGCTTGCAGCCCCGCAGTAGAAATTCTGAATTTCCTCTTCCGGGATAACTGCCCACATTCACCCCAGCGGCTCAACCGCGGTGCCAGGACCCCTCAGAGTGCATCAGAACTCTGCGCCCAGCAAGCGCACCTCCACAGAGGCGAAGTTCCAACAAGCAGGCACCCTGAGCCCATCTACCCACAGGGCGCTAGTGGGAGCCACTGTGAGCTCTCCCTGGGTGCGATCTTGAACAAACAGGGGCTCACTACCCCCGCCCCCCTCCCCCCCCCCCCCCGCCCCAGCAGTAGAAGTTTTGAATTCACACATCCTGGATACCGGCCCACAGGTGCCTCAATTGCTCAGCTACACTGCCAGGGTCCTTCAGAGTCCTTCAGTGTGCCTCGCTGGCAAACGTACCTTGGGTGCTCCTGTGAGCCGCCACTGGGAGTAAGCGCCTATCCACCACAGGTGCAAGAGCAAAAGCTGGGTCTGCCCACCCCACGGCTGTAGAACTCTGAGCACCACAATCACGCCTTTCCAGAAAGTAGGCCCCCTGAGCCCCATCACCCCAACAGACGGTTCCTGGGTGCCACTGTGAGTCCCTGCTGGGCATGCATGATTTCAATTAAGGGTGCAAGACAGCCAAAATTGGGACACTCCCCTCCACAGCAGCTGACTTCTAGACACCATAGTTGTGCCTCTCAAGCTAGCAAGCCTACATCAAGAGAACCCAAATAGCTCAATTAGGGAGCTACACTAGATTAACAAGCCCAGGAGAACTGAGAGATTACGCCAGTAGCACCATCCCCAAAAGAACCTGGGTAGCAAAGCAATTGGATCTACAATTAAAACATTACAGGAAAACATGGGGAGACAAAAAAGCAATCCCCAAAGGAAAGAAAAAGAGGAACCACCAGAAAGGGAGTTAAATGAATTTGAGGCTAGCAGCTTATCAGAGATAGAATTCAGAGTAATGGTTATAAGGATGTTTAAACGGATGGATGACAAATACACACAACTCAATGACAAATACACACAACTCAATGAAAACTATAAGGAGCTGAATGAGAATGTCACCAACATGAAAAGAAATAAGAGGAGATAAAGAATGACATAGCTGCAATAAAGAATACAATGGAAGTTGTAAACAATAGAGTAGAAGAGGCTGAGGACCACATCAGCAAATTCGAAGACAAGGTAGGAAGAAAACACACAAACACAGTAGCAACTGGAAAGAAGACTAAAAAAGCAAGAGGAGAGCCTAAGGGAGCTTTGGGACAACACAAAATGAAACAAAATTCACTTAATAGGGATACCAGAAGGAGAGGAAGAGAAGCAAGGTATAGAAAACCTGTTTGAAGAAATAATGACAGAAAACTTCCCTGATATTGGCAAGAAAAAACTATGCATGTCCAAGTACATAGAGTCCCAAACAAGTTGAACCCCAAAAGACCGACACCAAGACACAGCATAATTAGATTGGTGAACACCAACGACAAATTAAGAATCTTAAAGGCTATCAGAGAGAGACAGAAAGTTACTTACAAGGGGTCTCCTATCAGAATATCAACTGATTTCTCAACAGAAACACACCAGGCCAGAAGGGAATGGAAGGAAATATACAAAGTGATGCAAAACAAGGGACTGAATCCAAGAATAATATACCCGGCAAGGCTATCATTCAAAATTGAAGGTGGAATCAGGAGCTTCACAGACAAAAAAGGGCTAAGAGATGTTATCACAATGCAAGAAATGCTAAAGGGACTGCTGTAAAAAGAAGAAAGAGAAAGGCAAGAAGAAACACAAACACTAAGGAAAAATATGACAACAAACATGTACTTGTCAATAATAACATTAAATTAAATGGATTAAATGCACCAATCAAAAGACATAGGGTAGCTGACTGGATAAGAAAACATGACCCATATATTTGCTATCTACAAGAGACCCACCTCAGAGCAAAGGATTCACACAGACTGAGAGCAAAGGGATGGAAAAACATTTTTTAGGCAAATGGAAATGAGAAGAAAGCTGGGGTTGTGATACTTATATCTGATAAAATAGACCTCAAAGTAAAGGCCATAATAAGAGATAAGGTAGGCCACTACATAATACTAAAGGGAGCAATTGAACAAGAAGATATAACTCTGGTAAACATATATGCACCCAATGCAGGAGCACCCAAGTACATAAAAAATACCCTGGAAGATATCAAGGGAGAGATCGACAACAATACCACCATAGTAGGAGACTTTAATACACCAATGACATCACTGTATAAGTCCTCTAGACAAAAAATCAGCAAAGAAACAGCAATTCTAAATGACACATTAGATCAGATGGACCTAATTGACATCTTCAGAGCATTTTGCCCCAAGCCATGGAATATACATTCTTCTCAAGTGCACATGGGACATTTTCAAAAATAGACCACATATTGGGTCACAAGCAAAGTCTCTCCAAATTCAAAAAGGTTGAAATCATATCAAGCATTTTCTCAGACCACAATGGTATTATATTAGAAATAAACTACAATAAAAACATTCCAAAAAATTCAAACACTTGGAAGCTGAATAGCATGCTACTAAACAATGATTGGGTTATCAATGAGATCAAAGAAGGAATTAAAAACATCCTGGAGAATAATGACAACAAAAACACAACATTGCAAATCCTATGGGACACAATGAAAGCAGTCCTGAGATGGAAGTATATAGCTCTACAGGCCTACCTCAAAAAAAAAAAAAATGGTAATAAATCATCTAACTCAACAACTCAAAGAATTAGAGAGCAACAAGAAAAGCACACAGTAAGCAGAAGGAAGGAAATAATAAAGATCAGAGCAGAAATGAATGACATAGAGACCAAAAAATCAATACAAAGGATCAATGAAACCAAGAGCTGGTTCTTCAAAATGATAAACAAGATTGATAAACCTCTAGCCAGGCTCACCAAGAAGCAAATAGAGATGACCCAAATAAAGAAAATATGAAATGAAAGAGGTGAAATAACAACAGACCCCACAGAAACACAAAGGATTGTTAAAAAATACTAGGAACAACTATATTCCAACAAACTGGACAACCTGGAGGAAACAGACACATTCCTAGAGAAATACAAACTTCCAAAACTTACTCAGGAAGATTCTAAAAATCTCAATAGGCCAATGACTATGGGAGAAATTGAAGCAGTCATCAAAAACCTACCAGCAAACAAAAGCCCAGGGCTAGACAGCTTCACAGGGGAGTTTTACCAAACATTCAAGGAAGAACTAAAACCTATCCTCCACAGACCAATCCAGAAAATTCAAGAGGAAGGAACACTTCCAAGCTCCTTCTATGAAGCCAGCATCACCCTAATACCAAAACTAGATAAAGATAACACAACAAAGGAGAATTACAGGCCAATATCCATCATGAACATAGATGCCAAAATCCTCAACAAAATTCTAGCAAATTGGATCCAGCAGTACATCAGAAAGATTATACACCATGACCAAGTAGGATTTATCCTGGGGATGCAAGGATGGTACAATATCCGCAAATCAATAAACGTGATACATCACACAAACAAACTGAGAGATAAAAGTCACACAGTCATATAAATTGATGCCCAAAAAGCATTTGACAAAATCCGACACCCTTTCTTGATAAAAACTCTCAGCAAGGTGGGAATAGAAGGATCATATCTCAACACAATAAAAGCCATATATGACAAACCTACAGCCAACATCATACTCAATGGGCAAAAACTAAAACCATTTCCCCTAAGAACAGGAACAAGACAGGGATGCCCACTCTCACCCACACCTGTTCAATGTACTGCTGGAAGTACTAGCCATTGTGATCAGACAAGAAGAAATAAAAGGCATCCAAATTGGAAAAGAAGAAGTAAAACTGTCCTTATTTGCAGATGACATGATACTGTACATAGAAAACCCTAAAGACTCCATCAAAAATTATTAGACTTAATAAATGAATTTGGCAATGTAGCAGGATACAAAATTAACACCAAAAAATATAAGGCATTTATATACATCAATAATGAACTTACGGAAAGAGAGACTAAGAAAGCAATCCCATTTACCATTGCACCAAAAAAATTAAGATACCTAGGAATAAACTTAACTAAAGAGGTAAAAGACCTATACATGGAAAACTACACGACACTGAAAAAAGAGATAGAGGAAGGCATAAACAGATGGAAGAATATACCATGTTCATGGATTGGTAGAATCAAAATCATTAAAATGTCCATACTACCCAAAACAATCTATAGATTCAATGCACTCCCCATTAAAATACCAATGGCATATTTCACAGACCCAGAAAGAAATCTCCAAAAATTCATCTGGAATGAAAAAAAGACCCTGAATAGCTGCAGCAATTCTGATAAAGAAAAACAAAGTAGCGGGGATCTCAATACCACATATGAAGCTGTATTACAAAGCCACTGTTCTCAAAACAGCCTGGTACTGGCACAAGAACAGACATATAGATCAATGGAATAGAACAGAGAACCCAGAAATCGACCAAGCCACTATGCCCAATTCATATTTGACAAAGAAGGTATGAACATACAATGGAGTCAAGAGACAGTCTCTTCAACAAATGGTGCTGGGAAAATTGGACAGATAAATGCAAAAAAATGAAACTAGATCACCAACTTTCACCATACACAACAATACACTCAAAATGGTTAAAGGACTTAAACATAAGATGGGAAACCATAAAAATACTAGAGGAATCCACAGGCAGAAAAATTTCAGCCATATGCTGAAGGAACTTCTTCACTGATACTGCTCTAGGGCAATGGAAACTAAAGAGAAAATAAACAAATGGGACTTCATCAAAATAAAAAGCTTTTGCACAGCAAAGGAAACCATCAATAAAACAACAAGAAAGCCCACTGCATGGGAGAACATATTTCCCAATGATATCAACGATAAGGGTTTAATCTCCAATATTTACAGAGAACTCATACAACTTAACAAGAAGAATATAAACAGCCCAATCAAAAAATGGGCAACTGATCTAAATAGACACTTTTCAAAAGTTGACAGAAGGAAGGCCATGAGACATATGAAAACCTGTTCAAAGTCACTAATCATCAGAGAGATGCAAATCAAAACAACAGTGTGGTACCATCTTACACCTGTCAGAATGGCTATCATCAACAAATCAACAAAGGACAAGTGTTGGAGAGGATGTGGAGAAAAAGGAACCCTCCTTCACTGCTCATGGGAATGCAGACTGGTGCAGCCACTGTGGAAAACAGTATGTAGTTTCCTCAAAAAACTAAAAATGGAACTCCCATTTGACCCAGTGATCCCACTTCTAGGAATATATCCCAAAAAACTAGAAACATGAATCAGAAAGGATATATGCACCCCTATGTTCATAGCAGCACAATTTACCATAGCTAAGATTTGGAAACAGCCTAAATGCCCATCAGCAGATGAGTGGATTAAAAAACTATGGTACATCTACACAATGGAATACTACGCTGTGGTAAAAAAGGAGTTCTTACCATTTGCAACAACATGGATGGAGATGGAGAATATTATGTTGAGTGAAATAAGCCAGGCAGAGAAAGATAAATATCACATGATCTCACTCATTTGTGGAATATAATGAATGGCATAGACTAATGAACAAGAACAGATCCATAGGCTGAGAAACGTCGATCAGAAACTCAAACCTCAGGGAAGGAGGGGGGTCGGTGGGAGTAAGGGGGAAAGATCAACCAAGGGACTTGTGTGAATGCATATGAGCCTAGTCAATGGACGCAGACAAGAGGGGAGTGAGGCACGATTGGGGTTGGGGGTAATGGGGGAATAAGGACACAAATGTAAAAAAATAATAAAAATAATAAATAAAGTAAAACAAAAAAATAGAAAAGAAATTGTGAGGTAACCAGAACCCCAAGAACACCTGAGAATGTCTTTCTTGCCATGCTGGCAGTCATCAGCTGGATGGTAATATTACCTGGGGAAAATGGGGAAGTATTTTGGACTTACGTTCCTGACCCTTCTTGGGAAAGAGCCCTTACGTGGGCTGATCCCCCACCTAATGTAGTCACCAATAATACCAAACACCTTGGTTATCCAGGAGGACCATGGGTGGTGCAAGGAAGTATAATTAAACAGGGGTCACCACCCAGCTTCCCTTTTGTATGACACAAAATCAAACCACTGCTCCTTTGTGTGTAAAATTAAAGAGAGGTTTCTGGCTCGCTTAGACACCAAAGGAAGGGGCTATCACTAATTGCTCCTGGGAGAGATGCAGAAAATGTAACTAAGACCTTGTCTATATAAAAAGAAATTGATGACAAGTTTGATATGGAATTGCCATGGCCTAGAGCAAAGAATATCCTTACATGATATTATTCTACAATGCCATTATAATTTTTCCCAGATTTGTATTACCCCCATTACCTATAATAGTACCTCACACCCTTGGGAATCAATAAAAAATCATACTTTTGGTGTTTGGAGACAAAGGTAACACATCTCTTGACATTTTAGAATTACAACAGCATAATGTATAGTTATCCCAAACAAACTTACAAACTAATTCTTTGAATGTCTGGCAGCAATTTAAAAAGGATACAAAGGGATTTAATCCCCTCCACTGTGTAGAGGGCCCCCTGGAAAGGCACCTGAGCATTCTATATTGACCCCTCTTGCCCTTTTGACCAAGAGGGACCCTCTTCTCACAATCCAATTGCCCACAGCTGTTGCCTGTGCTTTCTGTTCATGCTGTGGTTGAAGCCTCGTGGTGGCAGGTACCATGGATCTGTCTCTCGCCCAGTGGGGTGAGCTGGGCCCTCCCTGGAGAAGAAACCTGGGTTCCCCAAGATATGTGATTAGTGCCGGGGCCCCGCCAGCAGGTGAGGGGATCCCAAGGCAGGTGCTGGGCGTGGAGGCCACAGGGTCATAGGCTACTAAGGAGACAGAACTGAACCTCACATCACCCTGCTTGGCCCCGGAGGATGGCTGGTTAGCCAGAGATGGGTAAGATTCCTCAGGGAAGGAAGAACCTAAGATAGGCACAGTTGCAGAGGGGCCATCAGGAGAGAACTTGGGGGTCAACAGAGGTGGGGCACAGACCCTCCCCCTCCCCCCTCAACTTTGCAGGGGCCTGAACCCTCACCCCTCTGAGGGAGGTCTCCTGCCCCCATGGCTGCTTCGCTTCCCATGCCCAGCTCAAATCGGGACCCAGGTAACAGAGAGAGACTTGGCTAACAGTAGCTGCCCTCTCACTGCAACAAGAAGTGTTTGAGTTGTCTTGTACCCATGGTGTGGGGAAGTGGGTTTTTGATATCTAAATACAACCAGCACCAGGAATGCTCAGGGCCTACTCAAGAAGGCAAATAATCCTTTGCACTAATATTTACAGGGTAAAATAAGATTGTTTTTAGAGTATTAAATTTGGCAGTAAAATAGTAGTCAAGTTCTCAGACTAATTTATATTGGCTAAGTGAAATAAGCAAATATTCTAGAAAAATTAATGGTACTGGACAAAAAGCTGTTCCTAAAGCATTAACTGAAATTTTTATTGCTAGTTCATCTCATGGTAAAATTGTGTAACATGTAATGAACCCAAAGCAGTCATATTTTAGTGCAAAAAATTAAAATTTAAAAGCTATCAAGACTACATTATAAAATTTCCAAAAGCCTCCTAATATTTAAATTAAAAAAGGGGGGATAGTAGAAGAATATTATGTAAGGACAAATATCCTGTAAGTAAATTATATCTAGAAAAATTTTACTTTAGAAAATTAACTTTCATTTGTAATGCTAACAGCAAGACACCCATGAAAAACACACATGGTGTCAAAACAAGCCAACGAAAAATCATTTGGGCAAAAAATGAAAAAGGATCCCAAGTCAAATTTATAGAAAAGATTCCTTTATTAACTTTTGGTTGAGAATATGTTTGTATATTTGTTTTTCACCTTTAATTTTTTTTACCATTTTTTTTATTGTTTTAAGTATTACAAATAGTAGTACATATGACTCCCTTCCCCCCCCCATTGATCTCCCCCCGACCTCCCCTACCCCCCAGTACATGCCTTCACCTGCCCACCCTCCCCCCCGCCCCAGTGTCTTCTATCCATTGGTTGTGCTTATATTATGTTTGTATATTTTCAGAAAACACCTCCAAGACCATGTGGATTCCTACAATAGAGAGGAATTGACAGGACTGCTCCAGCCATGAAGACAGAAGAGAAACTAGTACAGAGATGGAAGACGCTGACGACGCCTTGCCATACTAGCAGTCAGCAGCTGTGTGTCTCTGCAGGTTGCCCAGGACCAAACCAGAGAGGGTCGGCCCTGCATTACCACCATTTGTCCACCATCCAGAACTGATATATCATTGCTGACATGTACACATAAGGAACTGTTTGACATTGAAATTGGGACTGAAAAGAACTGTTGGCCCAGAAAGAAACTCACTACAGACTGATTAATTTGCCTCTCAGCATAACCATTATTGCTTATCTCATTTTCAGTTCTTATAAGTGTATTTCTAGTATCACATGATCACACTCATTTGGGGGAAATAATGAACAGCATAAAATGATAAACAAAAACAGACCTAGAGACAGGGAAGCATCGATCAGACTGTCAAACCTCAGAGGGAAGGTAGGGGAGGGTGGAGGTAAGGGGGAGTGATCAACCAAAGGAATTGTATGCATGCATATTAGCCTAACCAGTGGTCATAGACAACAGGGGGGTGGGGGCATGGGTGGGGAGGGTTTGGGATGGGAATGGGAGGATGAGGACAAATATGTGATACCTTAATCAATAAAGAAATTTAAAAAAAAAAACATATGCAAAACACTCCCTGTAGTCACCATTGGGGTAAGTTTCCATCATTATTTGAGACTACAATGTTTTGGGGTTTTTTTTGTTGTTGTTTTTAATCCAACCCTATCTCAAAAACCTCTCAATGGATGACAAATACAAGTCTAACTGCAAAAGGAATGTTTCCTTAGTAATTATTCAAGACACTAACTTAAATGAGAAATCTTTAATGGAGAAACATTTTCTTGTTGGAACATTAAGTAATGGTTTATTTGCCCTATGATTACAGCAGTTCCCAATGGACAAGTCTGCTGTTTATCATTAAAAAAATAGGATAACAATTGAGAAGAACACCTGAATTTATTGGCTTTAATTAAATATGTTTTTTCAATACTAATGTAATTTAAACACAACCCAGAGAAAATATATATTACATAGTTAGTCCCAATAAGAATATGTATGTCCCAATAATAATATTAATATCCCTCTGGAAATAAACCTGATAAATATATAGAAAACAATAAAATAGCTCATAATTTATTTTTTGTTTTAAAGCAAAGATTTTAACATACTTGTCCTTCAGATCTTCTTTGTTCTTAATTCAGGTATTATTAATTGCTTTCTGTTAGTAATTCCTTTTCAGATACTATTCTTTTGTTTAAATTGAATTTGAACAATAATAAGCAGTAAATTGTCTATTTATGATGTTGGGTTCCTGATATCTGAAAATCAATATAATTTTTTTTTCAAAATTCTTTTATTTATCTTTTTAATCCTCACCCAAGGATATGGTTAGAGAGAGGATGGGAGAGAGAAAGAGAGAAACATCGATCTGTTGCCTCCCATATGTGCTTTCGTGGGGGGACTGAACCTGCAACCTAGGTATGTATCCTGATTCAAAATCAAACCCACAACCTTTTGGTGTATGGTGATACTCCAACCAACTGAGCCACACCAGCCAGAGAATTAATTATTTTTATTTAATTATATTAATTACAGTCATTTAAAAATCAGTTTGTTCATCAAAATTTTTAACAAATGCTTATGTGATTTGAAAACAATTTAAGAACTGAAGCTTATATTTTGTTCCACAAATATAAGAAAGTGGTTTGCTAGAGTTCATTTAAAATATAGTTACAGATATTTCTTATTTTATATAAATGCCTTTTTATAGCCTATAGAGTGATAACAGATTTAGAGAATAAAATAAATGTTTTATTTCCCCCCTTGTCTCTCTTTACAACACCTAAAATACTTGAAATTTTAGAAACATCAATATGAATTTCTGAAATTGTATGCATCATCAAACAATGTAACTGAAAATCAGGGTTTAAATCAGGATCAGAGAGGGTTTAATGATCCTATTGGTTACTTCCCTCCTCCTATTATAGGTAACCAATGAACTCCTTTCTGTTGCTATGTTTGAAGTACTAAACTGTTTTTAAATTTAACCGGGCCAAGTCCAAATGAAGATGCTGTATCACTGAGGTCTATGTAACACATTTGTGACTATAGCAATTAAAGACAGGTATACAAGCAATTCCAAATTCTTTATAGTTCTACAAATAGAACTGAATGATGCATTATAGGTACCATATTGTATATCAGCTCTTTAGTATCAAGTTGAGAAATGGGGAGCAAAAATAGAAGAAAAATGGTATTTATTGAGGGCATGCTGTGGACTACGCATGTGATGGATTTTTTTAACAGGATATGTATTCACACAGGACCTTATAAATTATAAATTAAAAACTACCCTCATTTGCAGAGAAGAAAATTGAAAATCAGACAAGTAAAGTAATTCATCCCAGGTCATGTAAGTGGAATTTCTATCCTTATGTGTCTAATTCAAGTGCCCATTATCTGATTTCCTAGAAGGGGAACAAATAGTAGAGAAGAAAGTATTAAAAAAAAAAAAAAGCTGGAATCTCTAAACTCTGAAATGAACTCAGGGGCATAATTAAGGTGTCTAAAAATGTATAAACTTTAACATCTGATAACTCAATTTTCACTCCATTTCAGGTTTGATTTGAAATACCAAAGGAAATGATTCGTATTATTTGCAATTCCATTGCTTCATGTTGTCAGCAGTGCTTGGACGAGAACAGCACTTATAATAGGCATTGACAAAAAAAATTTATTCATTTCTGCAGATTTTTTTAAATTTTGCAAATGAACTGTATGTTAATAAACACTAACTTTATAATCATTCAAAGTGTGTATAAATGTAGAGACATCTTTCTGGAACTAACACACTGGGACTGTAGCCTTGTTGCAATATTCCTTGCCATTTTGTTGTTGTTAATCTATAGGGAAGCATAGAAATGTAAGGTCTCACCTGTCCATTAAATGCTCCTAGGTGGATATTTCTAGTTCTTGTGCAGTCTCTGATCTAGGGTGAGGCAAGTGATGTCCTTGCCTCAGGTGCAAAATTAAGAGGGAGCAAAAGAAGCAGTAATCAAGGTAAATAATATTTTAATGTAATATTTTATTAAAGCAAATGCAAAAGAATCATGATGAGCAATATATCAATATTTTTAAAGAGACAAAATTAATATTACTGATCATTTCCTTTTGCTTCAGACTTCATTGTGGCTTGGCATGGTACTCTTATCGACCCTGTTAGACAACTAAGAGTATTTGCTAGAGATGATAGGTAAAATGATGAATCAAAGGATATATACATTATAAATTCATATAATTACCATACTTAGTGACTCTAACTTTATCTTTTTACATTTTAACAAATTTGAAATCATAATGTGTCTCCCAGGGGATCCTATATTACAATTGCTAATGGTGAAGCAGCAGTCCCTGTACAGCTGTTGCTGCTTATGAAGATAAATTTGCTTTAATTCTTGGTGGCATAATTTGACAAATGTGACCTGCTTCTTCTGACAGCAAGCTATTTGTTTTTTTCTCTTTGTCATCCGAAAACCTTCCAGTAAGATCAAGAAAGCACTAGAATAAAAACTTTCAGATGCCTTGGAAGAAAGTCAGTGACGCTGCTGGAGCACTGGCTATGAGAAAGGATGTGTCACCCATGCTCAGGGAGAGGAACAGTGAGTGCACAAGGAGAAACCTTGATGACTCTGAGGCAAAACATAATTAGAATTTTTAGATTGTTAAGGGAAATTTAGAAATATACCTTCTTTTTAATGTATGAACACTAGTGACATATAATTTTAAAAACTCTAAGCAAGTTTAAAGAATATAAAAGTGCAGTGTTATAAGAAAGTAGTGTATCATAGCTTGTCAGTATTTTATTCTTTGTTATTGGTATGTAAAATAATAGTTTGTCTTATAACTAAGACAACTTAAATTCAATAACATACGGTATTGCCAAAATGTACTATAAACAAGATTTTCCTGTTAGCACCATGCAAGTATTTTCTCCTAATCTAAATCATGTCATTAACTTCGTTTATGATAGTTTTCATGAGTTCAAAGTAATTATTTAAATATATTCAAATCTATTTTTATTTTAAGTACTTATTACCTAAGCAGGTTTTCCACATCCTCTATTATTAAAATATTCTGTATTTTCTTTATATACATTAATACCTTTTATTTTAGACTTTAATATACATCCAAGTTTTATTTTGGCTTATATTTATTTTGGCATATATTTTTAATGTGGACTTCTAAATCATCCATTATATTAGTATAATTAATATAGTCTTACAGTTTTAAAATTCCTTCAGTATCTATGGATTTAGTATAATTTTCTACTTTAAAAGTTATTTCTGTCTCTAATTTTTTTGACTTGCAAAAATATGCAAACTCGTAGGATGCATGAAATATGAAATACATATAACTTTTGTAGCATTTACAGTAATAGTACATGCTTATTATTTTTAAATTTCAACACAACCAAAAATTAAAAAAAAAAAAAAGAAACAAAAACAATCACCCAAAATGTTCTATTACAACTCTTAACACTGGTTATTTCTGGCAATTTTAGATAACTTGTTTGTTTCTTCTTTGCATTTTTTAGTTATTTTTCATACTTTTAAAATATTCAACATGTATTCAGAAGTGAAGTTATTACTATAAAAATCACTTAAATGAAATTTATACATAAATTATAATAATGTTATTATATGTTTATTTCTAGTCTGCAAAGGCAAAACTTTTTAAAGGAAAGAAATGGTGGGAAAAAGATACAGAGGCAAAGAAGCATTGAACAGACTGTCAAACTACATTGGGAAGACAGGGGAGGTTGCGTGAGGGGGGCTGTAAGAGACCAACCGAAGGACTTGTATGCATGCATATAAGCCAACCAATGGATACAAGACACTGGGGCGGCGGGGAGAGCGGGCAGGTGAAGGCATGTACTGGGGGGTAGGGGAGGTCGTGAGGAGGTCAATGGGGGAAAAAAGGAGACATATGTACTACTATTTGTAATACTTAAAACAATAAAAATAAATAAATTTTAAAAAAATCCAAAATCCAGGTATGTGTCCTGACTGAGAATTGAATCAGCAATTGGTGCATGGAACAATGCTCAACCACTGAGCCACCCTAGCTGGACTTTTCCACTTTTTATATTAAAAAAAAGTTCCCAAATAACTGATGAAATTTAGAGTTGGCTTTCAATAATTGTTTTCTCTCAGATTCACCTACTGATCTTTAACATGTGTCTCTGTTGGAAAAGTACATGTTTGTGGGGAAGATGCTTCCATGGCTTTTAGAGTAAATAAAATATTTTCAGATCAAAAAAATAAATAAATAAATAAATTATAATAATGAAAACAGAGAAACAGCTATTTACATAGCAATTAATTTAGTACCTACCGCATATTATGCATTATTTTGTATGTACTACACTTGTTTTCTAATTACAATAATTTTGCAAGAAAGGCATATAAAACAGAATAGCTCATCCTCTTATAGATGAGAAAACAGAAGTGCTTTGTGAGTAAAAGTGGCATGGACAACAAACACAGTTTTGGGGATATGGTACACAAGTCAGCTGGCTTCAGAATGAAAAGAAAATACGCTGTTCCACTGCCGTCTTCAATGATTTGAAGTCAGTTATGACTGAATCAGATGGGTGTGTTAGCATTTCATAGATGCAGAGTATTCAATGAATGCATCATTATTATGTACATACTAGAGGACCGGTGCATGAAATTCATGTATGGGAAGGGGGTCCCCTCAACTCAGCCTGCACTCTCTCCCATCTGGGACCCCTCAGAACCCCTGGCTCCTAACTGCTCACCTGCCTGCCAGCCTGATCCCCCTAACTGCTCTTCCCTGCTGGCCTGATCCCCCTAAGTGCCCTCCCTGACAGCCTGTTCACCCTAACTGCTCTCCCATGCCTGCCTGATCGCCTCTAACCTCCTCTGCCTTGGCCCTGCCAACATGGCTTTGTTGGGAAGGACGTCCGGAAGGACATCTGGAAGGTCATCCAGAAGATGTTCAGTCTAATTAGCTTATTACCCTTTTATTAGTATAGATGTCACCTTATCCTAAAAATGCAGGTTGTTCCCAGGTTTTCCTATTGTGGAAGGGGAGCTCGCAGTAGCATCCTGGGTTCTGACCAGGGCTTATGTGCTTGTGCTTTATCTCAGCAGATGTGATTCCTAGTAGAAGACTCTTGGATGTACCTTGGACATTTTTATCGAATTTGCCAAATCATACTCCAAAAGTGTTGGACCACTTTAAACTTCCACCAGCAACCATGTGTGTGCCCTCCGTCCCACTTTGATGCCAATATCATTGATTTCTCCCTAGAAGCTTCCCTCCCGTCAGCCAGGATTGTTTGGTACTTGAGCCAACCTCATTGTTCAGCTGGGACCTTGATATCCTGAGATAGAATAATGGAGGAGGAAAAGTAGTTTCCCTCTACCTTTCTGAGTTCTTAGTGGAGGCCCTTGCAATGAAAGACAGATCACCAAGAGAAAAACTAAAGTTCATTAACATGTGTACCTCATGTATATGTGGGAGATCCCAGGGAAAAATGAGTAACTCCTCAAGGTGACTTAGAATGCAGATTTAAATACCTTCTTCCTAGGGAAAGGGGACAGGAGATATAGGCCTCTTAGAGGAGAGTAAATGATATTTAGGAAAGATGAATGGGGGTAGGAGAAAATAGTTTGTAACAAAGTTTGGGTGTGATGTCATCTTTTACTCTCCTGTCCTGTGACAGGAGTCAGTCTTCTCTGCCTGATGACACTTCTCCCGTGAAGGGAACCTATGACATTTGAGCTCCTTTTGGGGTGTCCGATTTTAGGCAGATCAGGAGACTTCAGTGAAAGCCTCTGCATGCATTTGCTGTTTTTCAAGCATCTGCAGGTCAAGATCATCAACATAACAACACAGCATATGTTTTCCTCTCTTAGATGATTTGCCACAGTAGCGTTATTCCCTGGAGACGGTATTCTGACCAGACCTTCCTGGGAATGGTCATAATATACCCTGAGCTTATAGAAAGGTGTGGTCCACATCACTAAATAAACCAGGGGCAGTTTTCTCATCTTGTGGAAAGGGATTATGATATTTTATCTCCTTTTCCACAGGTTCCTTGCAGGTTTGTGTCTCCACTGCCCTCCCCCACCCCACCCCCAGCAGCCCCAGCATCACGGTGGCGGGCCTTGGGGTTGTGGAGTGCTGGACTCTCTGTGTGTTTGTGTCCCCATCTGGCCCCCCACAGCCTCAGTGTCACCATGGTGGGGTTTGGAGCTGCTGGGTGCAGCTGTCTGGCTGCTATGGGCATGGTCATCTTTGTTGGGTAATTTGCATACTCACTCCTATTGGCTGGTAGCATAATGGAGTGATGGTTAATTTGCATCTTACTCTTTTATTAAATAGGATTTGTGCTCTCCCCAAATCTTGCTCTTCTTCTTCATCCTCCATTGCCATCCCCTTCCATAATGCATACATAATACACACAAACACAATTAGCTCCTTGAAATTTTAGGAAATACCAGAGTCTAGCATAATAGCTCATACTATACAATCACTCCCAAAATGTTTATTATGAATTAATTAGTGATTTGATTATAGCATAAACCCATAGCCATTGACTCACCTGCCATACTTCCAAACAAGAGTAGGACCCCCATTGAAACTATACCATAGCCACTTATGCAGAAGCATTACAACCAGAACCAGAGCTTGAGCAGTGGTAATCTCTGCCCTTTTTCCCACACAGAAAGAGGAACGAAAGGCAGTCTCTCCAGAGGTCACAAGATCACTGTTTTAAGAGTGCTCACATTATAGTTTTCCATAATTGATGCTAACTGAAACTGAGGAGAGTTGAAACAATTATCAAATAAAATAAAATAAAAATCTAAACAAACAAACAAAAAAAACACAACAAAAGCTCATATACACAGACAACACTATGGTGATAACCAGAAGGAAAAGGGAGTGAGGGGAGGTAGAAGAGGGTATGCATGGGTACATTGTGATGGAAAGAGACTTGGTTTGGGGTGATAATCACACAATACAATACACAGCCCTAACCGGTTTGGCTCAGTGGATAGGCTTGTGGACTGAAGGGTCCCAGGTTCGATTCCGGTCAAGGGCATGTACCTTGGTTGCGGGCACATCCCCAGTAGGGGGTGTGCAGGAGACAGCTGATTGATGTTTCTCTCTCATTGATGTTTTTAACTCTGTATCCCTCTCCCTTCCTCTCTGTAAAAATCAATAAAATATATTTTAAAAAATACAATATACAGATGATGTATTATATAATTGTACGCCTGAAACCAATGTAAGTTTATATCACTTCAATAAATTAAATCTTAAAAATTGTTCCATCTGAGATTATCATAAAGGAAAGCAATTCAGAGGTAATTACATGCCTAATGTGCAAATCAATAACACTCTGGTCTAATGTGTGACTTCATAAGATTAGTGTTATATAAGTGTGGGCTAAAGAAAATAATCAGGAGCCAAAATTGTGTTTTATCAGACAAAGTGCATAATAAGTTTTTATTTCCACAAAATTCCAAATAGTACTGATGAAGTTGATATGCATTTAAAGCAGCAACAGCAACATTGTCCAACCTGTATGAGGAAGACCATAAAATTCACTTCACTCAAACTGAATATCCCTAATTGTCCCAATTTAAGTGTAATGAAAGAGCATGCAGTCCTTCCCCTAGAAAATCCTTAAGTCTTTTACTGAATAGGTGATGAGTATGTTGAAAAAAAAAGTTCCAAAACAAGAACACAGCAAAGGCAAGGATTTCTAAAATGCATTCAAAGATTAATAAAATTATAGCACCAACCTATTTCTTTTCACAATTATAATGTTCTCTCAAGTTCAGATCAATTTCTTGCTCTATATTTTTAATTTCTCAATTTCTAGACATTTATGCAATTTTTATTTGGGAATACTAATCTCTGTAACAATGTTCCTCAAAAGTTATGTCTATAGAACCAGAAATGTTAAAACAATTCTAAGATGTAAATATTCCTCAGGAGTCATAACTAAATCTTTTTATTTCTTATTGAATTAAAGATTGTAGCTTTTATCTGTATTCCAATGAAAATAAAATAAATGAATATTTTAAGAAATGCCCATTTTCAGCATTTATTTCTCTTTTGTACCTAATAAATACTAAATAACCAGTTCACCTTTGCATAAGTAACTGCCCAACACTTTCCAAGAACAACTTTCATTCTGACAAATAGGCAAATGATACAGCTATGCCTTCCTTGCCTCCAGTAAATAGCAAAGAGAAAGAGACAAAATGGACCAACTGGAAAGAAATCTGATTTGTTCTTAAAGACAGAAAAATTAAATAAATAAAATTCATACCTTGACCTTACATAGATATGTAAGGTCAAGGTATGAATTTTACTTTATTTTTAAATTTATCTTTATTGTTGAAAGTATTACAGATGTCTCCTTTCCTGTTTTCCCCAGGGACCCCTACCACCCCACACCCACTCCTCCCAGGCCTTCACCACACTATTGTCCCTAGGCTACGCATATATGCATGTAAATTTCCCAGTTAATTTCTGCCCACACCTACCCACCCCCACCTTCCCTCTGAAATGTGTCAGTGTGTTCCATGCTTCCATTTCTCTGGATCTATTTTGGTTATCAGTTTATGTTGTTCATTAGATTCCACACATGAGTAAGACCATGTGATATTTATCTTTCTCTCACTGGCTCATTTCACCAAGCATAATACTCTTCAAGGTATGAATTTTAGATAGACAGGAACAGCTTCACATGTGAAAAGAGGAACAACTTGGTGAGATGCAATGCACTTGCAGTCAGAAAAAAATAAAGTATTATGTTTCAATTTCAAGGTTATCAACTATGGTACTACACTTAACCTAAGGGATGTGGGTTTTAGGGAAAACAAAGGGATCAAGAAGTGAGAGGCCTGTACTTCTTCCAGGTGTTTCCTCTGAGTACTAATCCAACTAAGGCTCCATTATATTTGGGGAGTCATTGCTAGAACTTTAATCAGCTTCACTGTTCCCTTCCATCTGCTTCTTTGTTGCCTTGGAACTGAATTGATTTATTGATTTTGATTTTGATTTACAAGGTGCTGGAAATATTTTGTGAAGATGTAGCCTTTCCACTGAGTTGTTATAGCATTTAATTGGCCTCTAAAATAATAGCTGTGATTTAGAGGCCTAATTCCAGGTTACAACAAGCTGGCTGGCTCAGATCTGTCCCTTTCAAGCTTAATGAACAGTCTTCGTTCAGCTTCCAAACACCCCCACAGCTAATAGAGCACAATATTTTCAACCAGAAAGGAAAGTTCAATCCACTTATTCCTAACTCCTAATTGAATAGGCAGTCTAGAGTCAAAAATTCAGTCTATATGTCTCTAGTAATTTATACATGGGGGGGGGGGGGATTACTTTTAGGTTCACTAGATTCTGTACTCTGGGGCACTTGTAAAAAAGTGTGCTGCCAGAACATGCATGATTGATTTTGTTTCATTGCGGATACTCACAAAGTCTTGATTTCCCCTGACTTCCAACTCAGAAAGCTAGTAGAGAAATGTAATAGTGACAATATCATAACACTTTTCTCTGAGGAGCTCAAAGTATTTTCCAAACATCACTTCATTAATCCTCACAACATCCTTATGAAGTTAACCAGCAAAGAGATTATTTCTATTTTATGGTAGGGATCAAAGTCGTCCATGGGTAATTGATGAATCCAGAAATTTATAGATTATTAATGGAAAATCAGAATCTGAATTAGATTTCCTAAATCTTGGATAACCATAAAATTTAATGTCCAAACTAGGGCACTGTGAAGTGAAAGGGGAGATATTAATAATTAGGCCAAGAGTAATAAATTGAGATATCCAGACATATTACCTAAGGTCTACTGAATGAAATAGTGACAATGCTACAATGCCCAGTGGAAAGTCAATGGTTTAAGAGAGAAATATTGAATTTACTGGTGTGGAGAATATATACAAAAACATAAGTAGTAAGTAAAAAACTTGCTTCATTTTTTTATTAATATATAATAAACTTCTACTAGGAATTTGTTGCATTTATTTTTCATCTTATTCTGTATATATTTTAGGAAATAGATGAAATTGTGCTTTATAAGTTAACTTAGTATTCATGATTTTTAATGTGACATATCAAAATTTTTTCCAGTTACTAAAAATTCTTCATAACATTTTTTAAATTATCACTTTATATTCTAGGATCTGAATATCATAATCAGCATAGCCATAATCCAATTTTTATTTATAATTCTTTAGATTTGTAAATAGTGCTATGATGAGAACTTTAGCAATCCTATATAATAAAGAGCTAATATACAAATAGCCATCATGCCCTGGCATCCTAAGTACACTGCTCACTCAACACTGGGGAGAAAGGAATGGGGACCAGCCAGGCAGAAATGAGCTTCCAAGAGAGGAATGGGACCAGCCAGGCTGCGGCCTCGGAGAGGGACAAGCCGCCCACCAAATGGTCCTGGGTGCCAGCAGCTGTGCCTGTGCCTGTGGCCAGGAGAGGGACAAGCTGCGGTCCCAGGTGCCGGCGGCTGCGGCCTGGGCAAAGCCGCCCACCCACAGTCCCCTTGGCTGCGGCCAGCCAAGGCAAAGCTGGCCCAGGTCCTGGGTGCCTGCGGCCAGCCAGAAGAAGAGAAGCCTGGGTCCTGGATGCCTGTGACTGGCCAGAGGAGGGAATCCTGGGTCCCAGGTGTGGGGCGAGGCAGAGGCGGTTAGGGGTGATCAGGCCAGCAGGGGAGCAGTTAGGGGCAATCAGGCAGGCAGGCAGAGGGGTTAGGAACAATCAGGCAGGCAGGCAGGCAAGCACTTAGGAGCCAGCAGTCCCAGATTGCAAGAGGCAGTCAGACATCCCCTGATGGGTCCCAGATTGGAGAGGCTGCTGGCCGGGCTGAGGGACGCCCCCCTTCCCATGCATGAATTTTGTGCACTGGGCCTCTAGTCTATAATAATATTAGGTGTACTGGTTAATGCAGATTTTTCAATAGATGTAGTTACACATATGTTGATATATATGCGATTTGATATGTATGCTACTTTGTTGTATAGACAGCAAGCTTCAAAACTTCATATGTCAAATTTTCTGAAGGTGTTAACTTCATAGATATTTTTACATTTAAAAATGTTAAATTTCATGCCAAAAAAAAAAAAAGAGCACTTGCGGGAAGTTTTAATTCATTACTTTATTTTGAAGAAAAGTACTGCTGAATACTTCGGGAAGCTTATGGTGAACATGCTCCATCTTAAGAGACTTGTGAACGCTGGTTTAAACATGTTAAAAGTGGTGATTTTGATGGGAAAGACAAAGAATGTTCAGGTAAATAAAAAAAGTTTGAAGACCAACAATTACAGGTATTATTGGATAAAGATGTGTGTCAAACTCAAAAACAACTTGCAGAAAGATTAAACGCTGCTCAGCAAACAATTTCTGATCATTTACAAGCAATGGGAAATATTGTAAAGGAAGGAAATTGGGTGCTACATCAACTGAATGAAAAAAAAAAAAAAAGGAAAACCAAAAAGTCATCAGTAAAATGTTGTTTCAAGGGCATGAAAGAAAGTCCTTTTTGGATCAATTGTGACTGGCGATGAAAAATTGACTTATTTTAAGAATCCCAAATGCACAAAATCCTGGGTTGATCCAGGTCAACCATCAACATCGACTGCAAGGCCAAATCGCTTCAGAAAGAAGACAATACTCTGTGTTTGGTGGGATCAGGAAGGTGTGGTGTATTATGAGCTTCTAAAACCAGGTGAAACCATTAATAATGATTGCTACCAACAATAAATACTCAATTTGAACCATGCTTTGATTATGAAATGACCAGAATGTGCCAGAAGACACGGCAAAGTAATTTTGCTTCATGATGACACACCATCACATACTTCAAAACCAGCTAAAGACATGTCAAAAGATTTTTCCTGGGAAGTATTAACCCACCTGCTGTATTCACCAGATTTTGCTCCTTCAGATTACCACTTATTCCAATCGATGGCACACACACTTTCTGAGCAGCACTTCAAAACGTATGAAAAAGTGGAAAATTGGGTCTCTGAATGGTTTGTCTCAAAACAAGAAAAGTTCTATTGGGACAGTATCCATAAATTACCTGAAAGATGAGGGAAATGTGTAGTTAGCCATGGACATTACTTTGAATAAAGCACTTTTGATGTTTCTCTTGAAATGAGAGTGTTTTCTTTGATCACAAAATCTGCATTATTAACAGATATACCCAGTAAAATCATATTATGCTATTAGACAGGATGACCTTCCGGATGACTTGCAGGAGAAGATGCGGTGGTGGGGGCCAAGGCAGAGGCAGCCTCCTCAGCTGTGGGGGCCAAACACCTTGCACGAATTTCATGTATCGGGCCTCTAGTATTTTAATATGTCTAATAATTTCCTTAGGATATCTTTCTTCAATTGCTTCCAATTATATTTTGAATTTTCACTTATAATTCTTTATTCTTTAAGTTTATCTTTTTGGTTGATTCATTCTTTAATTCCATTGAGATTTGTTTGGGGTTTGGTTGAAGGTAAAGGTCGGATTTTGTGTCATTGTTATTTAAAAAAAAACACACATGATTACATTTACCAAATCTTCATTTTTTTCAGTTTATTTTTTTAATATATTTTTATTGTTAATAGTATTACAGATGTTTCCCATTTTCTCCTTTTCCCTCTCTCCTACCAATCTTTATCCACCCCCTCAGATCTTTACCACCCTATTTCCCATGTCCCTGGACTATGCATATCTACATATATTAAAGCCTAATATGCTAGTGTCTGACTGATGGATCAACCATTTGGTCAAATGCTTGACCAGCGGCTATGATGCGCACTGACCACTGGGGGCAGACACTCCAACTGATGGGTTAGCTTGCTGCTAGGGTCCAGCAGATAGGGACTGGGTGAGATGGCCACGACACACACTGGAGCCCTAGTGTGGTCCCTCCCTGGCTGGCCGGCCCCCCTTGGCCCTTCTATAATAAAATTATAATAAAGTTAATATTGCTTCCTTAACTTTTTTTTTTTTTTTTTTAGAGAGCGAGGAAAGGAGAAAGAGAAACACTAATTTTTGTTCCACTTATTTATCCATTAATTGGCTGATTCTTACATGTGCCCTGACCAGGGATTGTACTTGCAACCTTGGCATATCAGGACGACACTCTAACAAACTGAACCACCAGCCAGAGCCAATTCCTTAACTCTTAATTTTTTTCTTTTTATTAAATTAATTGAGGTGATATTGGTTAGTAAGATTATTTAGGTTTCAAGTGTATATGATCTTTACATTGCATGTACGCAAATCATCTTCTGTCACCATATACCAGTATTTGACTCTCTTTTACCCTTTTCTACCCCACCCCAACACCTTCACTCTGATAAACACCATACTGTTGTCTGTGTCTATGAGTTTTTGTTTTTCTTGTTTGTTCATTTGTTGTTTTCAGTCATTTATCTTACATATGAGTGAAATGACATGGTTCTTAATATTTTCTTTTTACATTTCACTGATCATGATATTCTCAAGGTCCATCCACGTCATTGCAAATTTTTATATTAATTTTTATTTCATGTAGCACATAGTTCTAAATGTTCAGTTTGTATAAAATGTTTTTACTGGTAGATATTCAATGAACAAAGTTTGAAACTTTGGACATTTGACCTTCTTCAGAGCCAGGAATACATTTATTTTATTCATCCTTATTATTATTTATTATGCAATTCAAGGCATATGCTTATTGCCATAAACTAATCTCCAAAGAGTCTTCTCTTTTCTAAACTCTAAATTTAAAATGCCATTTGCAACAACATGACTTTAACACTATCTTACTAAGCAAAATAAGTCAGACACAAAAGGATAAGAACCATATAATTTCACTCATATGTGAGATATGAAACAGAACAAACAAAACAAACCAAACAAAAAAACACATAGACACAGACAACAATATGTTGGTTACCAGAGGGATAAGGGAGTGGGGGGAGGGGAGGTTGTAAAGGGTAAAGGAGGTCAAATATATGGTGATGGAAGGAGACTTAACTTTGGGTGGTGAGCACACAATGCAATATATAAATAATTATAGAATCATATACTTGAAATTTACATAATCTTATTAACCAATGTCCTCCCAATAAATTTAATAAAATAAAAATTTAATACTACAAATTTTTCAGCAATGATTCCATGGTTAAAAGGGATATAATAATTGCCTGGTATTGTTTCTGTACTATAGTGAGCGATGCTTAGTAATAGACAGTTGTTACTACTACCTCATGGCTTTTCTAGATATTTAAATAACATACAAATAGATTCTTCATCTCATATCTATATCCAGCTCAATAGTCATGGTTTCTAAGTTTAGATTAATGATATAGCCTGATATACTTACTACTGCCCATGAAAAGAGTTATTCCCACAGATTACTGAGTTGCTGAGATAATGTTCAGAGAAAATAAACCTAAATTGATCCTGCCTATTGACATAATTTACTCTACTGATTTCCTCCACAATTTTAACAAATAGCTCAGACAAAAATTGACCCCATTCAAAGATAGCAATAGAGAAGATACCACTCTTGTGCCTGTACAAAATACAGGGCAGGGCAAAAGTAGACTTACCTGTGGGAAATAATAAAATAATCCTATATAAAAATAAAAGGCTAATATGCAAATTGTCCCCTCGACTGGGAATTCGGCCAGGAGTTAGACCTGGGAGCGGGCCAGCTGGCCAACCACCTGCGGCCCCTCCCCCCTGGCAGGCCCCACCCCCAATCACCCCCCTTATCAGGGGTGGAGCCGGCCTCCCAATTGCTCGAAGCCCCTCCCCCTGGTCGGCCCCACCCCTGATCTGCCCTTATTGCGGCAGGCCTGAGGGACCCCACTCTTGCATGAATTTGTGCACCGGGCCTCTAGTAAATAATAATACAAGAATAACCTCTGTGCTTCACATACTCACAACTGTAAACCTAATTTTGCCCCACTCTGTATATTTCAAGTTGAATAGAGAAAAGCAATAGAGACCATATAACAACAAAAGGTAAATAACAATATATACCACATTAATTATCTTTGGGTCATAAAGTTTATGAAAATTTGGAAAACATTTTCCCATAAAATAAAAACAAACAGAAAACATCCCAAACAATAGATCTCTTATATAAGTGATCAAAAATACCAAAGCAAGGTTTAAAGCTAGTTTCAATTTTTTAAAAATCTTTTTATTGATTTCAGAGAGGAAGGTAGAGGGAGAGAGAGATAGAAACATCAATGATGAGAGAGAAACATTGATCTCCTGCCTCCCTCACACCTACCCCTAAGGATCTAGTCTAAAACTCAGGCAAGTGCCTCCACCTGAACCTCAACCTCCAGGTTCATAGGTCGATGCTCAACCACAAAACCACACTGGCCAGGCAAGCAAGTTTTAATGTTTTACCCTAGGAAAACTTCTTTTAAAAATATAAAGATAAAGTAGGTCAAAATGATAATATGCATATTTTAAAGATATATATATATATTAGAAATTGATGTTGGTATTTAAATATTTACAGATTAGCACATTAAATGCTAATTTTAAATGTGTAACTAATTAATTACTTTACACTTTGCTTTCTTTGAGTTGAAAATGATAAGAAGGTTTACTAAGTTTACAGTAGTTGACTAACATTTAAGAAAACTGAGGTTCGCCATTTTGTTAATTTGATTTATTAGCTTTATAAAGATTAACTATTCTGGAAACTTTTGTTTGTTAGTCATATAATTAAATGGTCACAAAGATAATTGAACATATTTAATTTATAAGTGCAGTTTAAAATCTTGAAGGGAGTTTAATTAACTAAGTTGTAAATGGAACCAAGCAGTAATCAAAGTCCTTTTTTAAAGTTATTTTTAAATACTAGATTTATAAATAGAATAAGATTTTTAATTTCAACTCTAAAATTTTAAGTGTTTTTAAATTTTTATTTTAATATGCTGCACACATTTATTTAAAATACTGAATTTATTGTCAATACTTCTTTTTATATAAAAAGACACCCTGACGCAAGCAGCCCACCCCAGGCCTAAGAGCAGCAGCCTCATGTGGCTAGCCCCTGTCCAAGGAGCAGCAGCTGTATAAGTGACCTACTCCCCCATCCAAGGAGCAGCAACATGCGAGCAGCCCGCCCCATCTGAGGAGCAGCAGCGGTGTGAGCAGCCCACTCCTGTACAAGCAACAGCAGCACAGCAAGCAGAACGCACCATTCTAGGAGCAGCAGCCCACCCCAGACTGAGGAGCAGCAGCCACACGAGCAGACCGCTCACGTCTGCTCACAAGGAGCAGCAGCCCTACACAGCCCACACTGGTCCAAGAAGTAGCAGCCACACACAGCCTGCACCAGTCCAACGAGCAGCAGCTGGGTGAGCGGCCCGCCCCCAGCCAAGGAGCAGGAGCACCATGTGCAGCTCACTCCCACCTGAGGAGCAGCGGCTATGCAAGCAGCCCATGCTCTGTCCAAGGAGCAGCAGCTGTGTGAGCAGCCCACCCCCGTACGAGGAATAGCAGGGCCACAAACTGACTGTCCCCATTCGAGGAGCAGCAGCTGCCCGAGCAGCCCACCCCAAACCGAGGAGCAGCAGCCACATGAGGAGACTGCCCACGTCCGAGGAACAGCAGTCCTGCGCAGCCTGCACCAGCATGAGAAGCAGCAGCCACCCGTAGCCTGCACCTCTCTGACAAGCAGCAGATGGGTTAGTGCCTTGCTCCCATCCAAGGAGCAGCAGTCACACGAGCAGACTGCCCACCTCCAAGGAGTGGCAGCCCTGTGCAGCCCGCACTAGTCTGAGGAGCAGCAGCCACACGCAGCCTGCACCTAACCAATGAGCAGCAGCTGTGTCAGTGACCGCCCCCCATCCAAGAAGCAGCAGTCACGTGCACCTCACTCCCGCCTGAGGAGCAATAGCCACGTAAGCAGCCCATACCCTGTCCGAGGAACAGCAGCTGTGCAAGGAGCCTGCACCAATATGAGGAACAGCAGCCTGGCAAGCAACCTGCTCCCGTCCAAGAAACGGCAGCCTCACAAGCAGCCTGCCCCATCTGAGGAACAGCATCAGCGTGCAGCCAGCCCTGGTCCTAGGAGCAACAGTCACGCAAGCAGCCCACCCCCATCCAAGGGACAGCAGCCACGTGAGCAGCTGCCTCCACCAGCCAGAGAAGACACCACTGCTGCGAACAGCACCCACCAGAGTAGCAGCTGCCAACTGAGGAGCAGCCACTTCAATGACTGCCTGAGGAGCAATTGCAGCCCAAGGAGCCACTGCCACCCAACGAGCAGCCCCTGCATGACTCGACATCTAGATCAGTCAGTGAGACCAAAAATGGGTAGACAAAGAAACCCCCAAAGGAAAGAAAAGGAGAAATTGCCAGAAAAGCAGCAAAGCAAAACACGAGGCAAGCAATATGTGAGAAAAATAATTCAGAATAAAGGTCATACAGTTCATAAACCTGAAGGAGGAAAAAAATCAACAACTTATGTAAGAATCAAGAAGAAATGAAGAGTAATATAGCTGCAATAAAAAAACACCATGGAAAGTTTCAGCAGTAGACTAGGAGAAGCAGAGGATCAAATTAGCGAATTAGAAGACAGGGAAGCAAAACACACTCAAACTTATCTGCAATTTGAGAAAAAAGACAGGAGGAGAACCTAAGGGAGCTCTGAGACAATATGAAAAGAAGCAACATAAGAATAATAGGGGTGCAAGAACAACAGGAAGAGGAACAAGGGTTAGAAAACCTATTTGAAGAAATAATGTCAGAAAACTTCCCTGATGTGGGGAAGAAAAAAGTCACACAAGCACAGAGAGTTCCAAACAAGATGAAACCAAAAAGTCCCACACCAAGACACATCATAATTACAATGGCAAATGTTGAGGACAAAGAGAGAATCTTAAAGGCTGCAAGAGAGAGACAGAAAGTTACATAGAAGGGAGCTCCCTTTAGATTATCAAGTGATTTCTCAACAGAAACACATCAGGCCAGAAAAGAATGGAAGGAAATTTACAAAGTGATGCAAAGCAAGGGACTGAATCCACGAATCCTCTATCCAGCAAGGCTATCAATCAAAATTGAAGGGGAAATAAGGAGCTACACTGACAAAAAAAGGCTAAGGGAATTTATCACTAGCCAAGCCAGCAATGCAAGAAATGCTAAAGGGACTGGTGTAAAAAGAAGAAATAAAAAGGTAAGAAAGAACACAGGCACAAAAAATAAAAATGGCTACAAACAATTACCTTTCAATAATAACTTTAAACGAAAAAGGACTGAATGCTCCAATCAAAAGGCATCGAGTAAGTGAATGGATAAAAAAACACAACCCATATATACGCTGTCTACAAGAGACCCACCTCAGAACAAGGGACTCACACAGCAGAAAGCGAAGGGATGGAAAATATCTTTCAGGCAAATGGAAATGAAAAAAAAGCTGGGATAACAATACTTATATCTGACAAAATAGACCTCAAAGTGAAGGCCATAACAAGAGACACGGAAGGCCATTTCATAATACTAAAGGGATTGATACAACAAGAGGATATAACTCTGATAAACATATATGTACCCAATGCAAGAGCACCCAAATACATAAGAAAACTCCTGGAAGATATCAAGGGAGAGATCTACAACAATACAATCATAGTAGGGGACTTTAGTACACCACTGACATCATTGGATAAATCCTCTAGACCAGTGATCAGCAAAATACGGCTTGCAAGCCACATGCGGCTCTTTAGTCCCTTGAGTCTGGCTCTTCCACAAAATACCATGGCCTGGGTGAGTCTATTTTGAAGAAATGGCATTAGAAGAAGTTTAAAAAATTTGGCTCTCAAAAGAAATTTCAATTGTTGTACTATTGATATTTGGCTCTGTTGACTAAAGAGTTTGCCGACCACTGCTCTAGACAAAAAATCAGTAAAGAAACAGCAATCCTAAATGACTCACCAGATCAGATGGACTTAATTGACATCTTCAGAACATTTCACCTAAAAGTCACGGGATATACATTCTTCTCAAGTGCACATGGGACATTTTCAAAAATAGACCACATATTGGGTCACAAGCAAAGTCTCCCCAAATTCAAAAAGATTGAAATCATATCAAACATTTTCTCAGACCATAATGGCATAATATTAGAAATAAACTATAAAAAAACAGCCCCAAAAATTCAAATACTTGGAAGCTGAATAGCATGCTATTAAACAGTGATTAGTTTACCAAAGAGATCAAAGAAGAAATTAAAAACATCCTGGAAACTAATGACAAAAACACAACAATCCAAAATCTATGGAACACCATGAAAGCAGTCCTGAGCGGGAAGTTTATAGCGCTAATGGCCTACCTCAAAAAAAAATAAAAAAGAAAGAAAAAATGTTAATAAATCATCTAACTCTACAACTCAAAGAATTAGCAAGAGAGCAGCAACAAAGGCCCAGAATGAGTAAAAGGAAGGAGATAATAAAGATCAGAGCAGAAATAAATGACATAGAGACAAAAAAAAAAAAAAAAAAACCAATACAAAAGATCAACAAAACCAAGAGCTCGTACTTTGAAACGATAAATAAGATTGATGAACCTCCAGACAGGCTCACCAAGAAGCAAAGAGACAGGACCCAAATAACAAATCAGAAATGAAAGAGGCGAAATAACAACAGACCCCACAGAAATACAAAGGATTGTTAAAAAATACTATGGACAACTCTATTTCAATAAAGTAGACAACCTGGAGGAAATGGACATATTCCTAGAAAAATACAACCTTCCAAAACTTACTCAGGAAGATTCTAAAAATCTCAATAGGCCGATAACTATGAAAGAAATTGAAGCAGTCATCAAAAAGCTTCCAGCAAACGAAAGCCCAGGGCCAGACTGCTTAACAGGGGAGTTTTACCAAACATTCAGGGAAGAACTAAAACGTATCCTCCTCAGACTAATCCAGAAAATTCAAGAGGAAGGAACACTTCCAAGCTCCTTCAATGAAACCAGCATCACCCTAATACCAAAGACAACACAATGAAAGAAAATTACAGGCCAATATCCCTCATGAACAAAAATGCAAAACTCTTCAACAACATTCTAGCAAATCGGATCCAGCAGTACATCAGAAAGATCATACACCATGACCAAGTAGGATTTATCCCAGGAATGCAAGGATGGTACAATATCCACAAATCAATATACGTGACATCACATAAACAAATTGAGACATAAAATCACATAGTCATATCAATTGATGAAGAAAAAGCATTTGACATAATCCAACACCCTTTCTTGATAAAAACTCTCAGCAAGGTGGGAATAGAAGGATCATACCTCAACATAATAAAAACCATATATGACAAACCCACAGCCAACATCACACTCAATGGGCAAAAATTAAAACCATTTCCCCTAAGAACAGGAACAAAACAGGGATACCTACTCTCACCACTCCTGTTCAACACAGTATTGGAAGTATTAGCCATTGCAATTAGACAAGAAGAAGAAATAAAAGGCAACCAAATTGGAAAAGAAGAAGTAAAACTGACCTTATTTGCAGATGGCATGATACTGTACATAAAAAACCCTAAAGACTCCATCAAAAAATTATTAGACTTAATATAATGAATTTGGCAATGTAGCAGGATACAAAATTAACACCAAGAAATCTATGGCATTTCTATACACCAATAATGAACTTACAGAAAGAGAGACTAAAAAAGCAATTCCATTTACCATTGCACCAAAGAAATTAAGATACCTAGGAATAAACTTAACTAAGGAGGTAAAACACCTATACCCAGAAAACCACAGGACACTGAAAAAAGAGGTAGAGGAAGACATAAACAAATGGAAGGACATGCTGTGTTCATGGATTGGTAGCATCAACATCATTAAAATGTCCATACTACCCAAAGCAATCTATAGATTCAATGCACTCCCCATTAAAATACCAATGGTATATTTCACAGACCTAGAATGAACTTTCTAAAAATTCATCTGGAATAAAGAAAGACCCCAAATAGCTGCAGCAATCCTGAGAAAGAAGAAAAAAGTAGGGGGGATCTCAATGCCAGATTTCACACTATATTGCAAAGCCACTGTTCTCTAAACAGCCTGGTACTGGCACAAGAACAGACATATAGACCAATGGAATAGAATAGAGAACCCAGAAATTGGCCCAGGCCACTATGCTCAATTAATATTTGACAAAGGAGGCATGAATTTACAATGGAGTCAAGACAGTCTCTTCAACAAATGGTGTTGGGAAAAATGAAACAGATACATGCATAAAAATGAAACTAGACCACCAACTTACACCATACACAAAAGTAAACCAAAATGGATAAAGGACTTAAACATAAGATGGGAAACCATAAAAATACTAGAGGAATCCACAGGCAGAAAAATCTCAGACGTGTTGAAGCAGTTTCTTCACTGATACTGCTCCTAGGTCAATGGAAACTAAAGAGAAAATAAACAAATGGGACTACATCAAAATAAAAAGCTGTTGCACAGCAAAAGAAACCATCAACCAAGCAACAAGAAAGCCCACTGCATGGGAGATCATATTTGCCAATGTTCTCACGGATAAGGGCTTAATCTCCAACTTTTACAGGGAACTCATTCAAATTAACAAAAGGAAGATAAACAACCCAATAAAAAAATGGGCAATGGACCTAAATAGATACTTTTTGAACGAAGACAGAAGGAAGGCCAAGAGACATATGCAAACATGCTCAAAGTCACTAATTGTCTGAGAGATGCAAATCAAAATGACAATGAGGTATCATCTCATACCTGTCAGAATGGCTATTATCAACAAATCAACAAACAACAAGTGCTGGTGAGGATGTGGAGAAAAAGGAACCCTTGTGTGCTATTGGTGGGAATGCAGACTGGTGCAGTCACTGTGGAGAACAGTATGGAGTTTCCTCAAAAAACTAACAATGGAACTCCCATTTGACCCAGTGATTTCACTTCTAGGAATATATCCCAAGAAACTAGAAACACCAATTAGAAAGGACATATGCACCCCTATGTTCATAGCAGCACAATTTACCATAGCTAAGATTTGGAAACAGCCTAAGTGCCTGTCAGCAGATGAGTGTATTAAAAAACTGTGGCACATCTACACAATGGAATACTATGCTGCAGTAAAAAAGGAGTTCTTACCATTTGCAACAGCATGGATGGAACTGGAGAGCATTTTGCTAAGTGAAATAAGCCAGGCAGAGAAAGATAAATATCACATGATCTCACTCATTTATGGAATTTAATGAACAACATCAACTGATGAACAAAAATAGATCCAGAGACAGAGAAATATCGATCAGACCATTAAACTTCAGAGTGAAGGTAGGGGAGGGTGGGGATAAGGGGGAGAGATCAACCAAAAGACTTGCATGCATTCATATAAGCCTAATCAATGGACACAGACAACAGGGGGGTGAGGACATGGGGGGAGGGGGGTTAGGGGGGTAATGGTGGAATAATGACACATATGTAACACCATAATCAATAAAGAAATAAAATAAAAAAAGACACCCTGAAAATAGCCCAAAATGCTCACTGAGAGCTACTATAAAACTCTGTAAGCCAAAGTTCTGAGTAGGTTTTACTTTTTATGTTCTGAAGAACAGGCATCAATTCTCTCTTCATGTTACTTTTTTCTTAATTTTAAAGTGCTATAAATGCACATAGGTTAAGGAGTCAAACAGTTCTTGAAAGTTTGCCATTACATTGGTAATATCCCATCCATTCCATACCATTTCTCCCCACTCTGAAGATACTACTTTTAATTGATTTAGCATGGCTTTTTGATTTTACTTCTATATCTATAATAACAAAAGCCTAACATGCTAATTAGATTGGACATCCTTCTGGACGTCCTTCTTGAGGAAGCTGGGGCTGCGAGGGAAGCCTGGATCCCGGGTGACAGAGGGAAGCCAGTGCCAACAGCCGGAGGAAGGAAGGCCTGCTCTTGCACTAATTTCGTGTATCGGGCCTCTAGTCTCTAAATAATAGTCTAATACTAAAAACTAATGATTATTTATCATTAAGTATTTTCTATTGATTTACCATTATAACAGCTAAAGATTTAATCCTTCTTCCTATCTATTCCATATAATTATATCTTAACTTTGGATCAATAGTTAGTGTTCATATTATTATGACTAGGTTAATATTACTCACAACTGACCTGCTTAGCATAAATAATTGTATTTTTCTCAGCCACAATCATTTCTTTTTTTTAAGCTGATAATTTTATTTAGTTTTCCATATATGCATCAAAAATGAACTCTATGTTCTACTCCGCTTATCTGAGTCTATCAGTACATTCAGAAGTATTAAGTATTTTATGAGTGTTTACTTTTTGAAAAAGGAATTTTCCTGACTTCTGATTTTCAAAGATTGTGATTTAAACATGCTCTACTTCTTTAACAACATGGAGATTCCTTATGCCATATGCCCTGTTCTTTCCTCATTTACTATTCAATGTAGTGGAACATTCTCCAGTAACTTTTTGAGATACTGGGCATTAGAAGTATCATTTTGGAACTGTGCATGTAGAAAATATTTTTTATTATTTTCTCATATCTGATTGATAGTTTGGCTCAGCATATCATTCTACATGGGAAATAATTTTACAACTTATAAGATGTTGCTTGTCTTCTATTGCCCTATTTTAATTTTTCTTTTAGAAAGCTCAAACTATCTTATGCTTTTTCTCAATGTGCTTATTTTCTTCACTATTTTTCTTGGTCTTGGTAGAGTTCTACTTTCACCCACTGGCTGAACTCTAGTGGATACATTCAATTTGAAAACCATTGACTTTAACTCTTAGCCATTTTTAAAATTTATTTAATTGAAGTATATCACACTCCATTGTATTATTCTTGTTTTCATTATAGATTTTTTTCACTCTATATTTTAACTATTGGCCCAACAGAACTGGAGAGCATTATGCTAAGAATAATAGCATAATTCTTTAATTCACTAAACTTTTCTACCCTAATCTTTTAATTCACTAAACTTTTCTACCCTAATTTCCAACTCTTGTATTTTTATTCATTTTCCAGAAAATACAGTTGGCTTTATCTTTCAAATCTACTATTAAGTATACATCTTTTCATTAATACTTTAAATTTTTAAGAATTCTATTATATATTTTGGTAATTCATTTCATGTCACATCTTGGTCTTGTTGCATGGACATATGATTTTATCAGAACATTAATGATCATTTTCTTTCCTCGCTGTATGGACTCTGTTTACTTCTAGCTACTTTATATTTTTTCTGTGTCTTATCTCACAGGTTATCCCAAGATTCTCATAGCTGCTGAGAATGTTTATGTTCAAGAGCAGTGAAATAAATGTTCATAGTAATCTATAAATTCATGAGTAGTAATTTTCAACTGTGGCTTCCCTACAGGGTAATCTAGGTGGACTATTTCTTTGGGAAAAAAACACACATACTATAACCTTAAGTTTATTCTTTGGACTTTTCCTTAAAGTAGATTTTCTCAGTGTCCTTCCCTGAGAGTATAGGATTAATAGATCTTCATATTGTGAGGCCAAGAAAGGGATAAATATTCCAGAGAGCTCTATTTTCAGTAGTTCATGTTTGTTTCCTTTGTTTTAGACCCCTATTTTACATAGGACCAAAAAAGTTGATAGTTCCCATCCTGAGATCCAGTTTATCTTTCTAGAGGATGCATCTCTACTTTTTTGGCAGTGGAGCCAAGATGCATTTACTAGACTTGGTGAATATGGCATTAAAAACACACTTCCAGGCAATCTTCCTGATTTTTAAATATACTTGTACCTCAACTTTCACAGGTATCTTGTGCTACTTCAGAAGCTTTTGAAAGATCAGATCTCCCCAATGTGAGCATGGAATTTTGTTCTCTTTGGTGTGGTAAGTCAGTTCCAATCCTTGGTGGACTCTCCATTTTCAAAAAAAATAGTATTGTTTTCTCTTTGCTCCTTTAGGTTTATATCATTTTAATAAACCATTTACCATCATTTTACAGAGAAAAAAAATCTATGTTTTTAATATGCTGTAATTGCTAAGATGTCTACACCTACACTCTTGCCCTCTCCCCTTTTTAAGGGTAGAATAAATTGTCATGGTCTTGGGCAACTATTCTTTAGAGTTTGGCTTAGTATTTTCATGGTGTTTATTTTTGAAAACACTAATGGTAATTGTTTTTATTTTTTTAACTTTAACTTCCTTACTGTTTTTCTGTTATTTTAGAAAATAAATATATTTCCTGTGTTCTTGTTAATCAGAACAGTTTGATCAACATAGGAATTTACCTTTCCATTAAGTTAAATAGACCTGCTTGAGAGATCATGTGGGACACAAGCTTTTAGGTATGGTATGACTTAATGATTTTTTCTATTTCATCTGTGTTATGGTATATTCTAAGTGTTTTCATTCCTCTAGATTCAGTTTTTATAGTTATTTTTATCTGAAAAATTAACCTCTTCATGTACATTTTCAAGTATGTTGTATTCTTTTGAAAATTTTAAATCATCCATTTTCTCATTCTTCTTAATATATATATTTATATAATCTCTCTCGTTAGTCGGTATCTTATGTATATGTTATTTCAAAGGACTCCTCCCTTGGTTAACTTTAAATATTTATTGGTTGATGTGGGGAAAGGTCAAATGCTTTAAATGGAAATATACTGTTCTGTAAATTAAGCGTAATCCATGTGTCTGGTAAAATACACAAATAGTGCAAAATTTCTTAAATAGTGGGATACTTCATATTTCTATGTTTTCCCAAGGGGTAAATTGGGCCTTTAGACTAAATAATTGTTTCTTGTGTCAGATTTCTGGTCCAATACAGGATGCACAGCACCTCTAACCTCCACTTGCTAAATGCTGGCCATGTACCTGTCATTGATATTACCCAAAATGACCTTCATTTCCAAAACACTCTAAAGGAGAGGTCCTGAGCTGGAAACTCTGAACTCTTCTTCTCAGATTGGACTATTAAATAATTAAACAAGTATGTGAACTGTTAAGTGAAAGACTGTTTATTGCATAATTGTTTATAAAATGGGGAAAAAAAGAAAATGCCCTAAATTTTCACCAATTATGATTGTTTTAAATGCAGGTAAAAATTAACAGTTTACAGCCCAGCTGGCATGGCTCAGTGCTTGAGCGTCAACCTATGAACCAGAGGTCAGCGTTAGATTCCTGGTCAGGGCACATACCCGGTTGAGGGCTCGTCCCCAGTGTGGGACGTGCTATGATGTTCAATGGATTTTTGAATAATATATTGCAAACTACAAACAATATAATATTATTCATTTTTCCAAAGATACATATATATTACACATATATAGTATGTCCCAAGAAGATGTATACAGACACTTTGATAATTATAAAGGCAGTGTTTATTAAAAAACATTGCATTTTCAAAATTGAGCTATCAGCTGTTAAAGTGTGTATACATTTTGGGGGATACCCTGTACTGACATGTTTTGGATAAAATGGGAGATATCTGTAATACTATCAAAAATAAAAAAAAAATATGTAAAATGTAAATAAATAAATAAAATCAAAATTTTTATCAGTGGTTTCTAAAGGAAAGAGGGGAAAGTGTGGCATGTGGGATTATAGAAAAAGGAAGTTTTCAATTTATATTTAATTCACTTCTAGATAGTTTGAGTTTTTAAAATGACCATTTGTAGAAGAAATAGAGAATAACAAGTAAATACAGCCATTGTAGTTTTTATAAATGATGATTTCCTACATTCATGTTGTGATAATAGGTGACTACTAAGGAAAGAGGAAAATTCCATACTGGTGGGGCTAGGTGCAGGGGAGAAGTAAAACCAGGGAACCCAACTAGGCAGAGTTACTAAGACACCCAACTGGGTGGAGAAGGAAGGGAGTACGCTAGAGGCATGAGCTTTAAAATGTATGAAAGTTACTATACTAAGACAGTTAGCTTGCAAATAACCAATCACAAGCTAGTAAGGCATATAAACCAATCCCAAGGATGTTGCTAAGGCAAAATTCTTTGAAAGGACCAATTAGGAACTAACAAGCGTGTGTGTGTGTGTGTGTGTGTGTGTGTGTGTGTGTGTGTGTGTGTGTGTGTGTACAAAAAAGTTTATGCACTTCCTCTTCTCTCTTTCTGGGTGCTTGATTCTGAGGTTGATGGCAGGAGACATGCTCCTTGTGCCCATGTGGCTTATGGCCATGTGGGACTCTCAACATGGACTAATAGACTTTATTACCTGGCTGTGACATGGAAAGGAAGTTCTGGACACTGCCCTGCTCCTGGAACCCTAGCTGCAGCTTTTCCAGGACTGCTTTCTCTCAATAAACTGTGGTTCCACTAATTATTTTTTGTCCTTGACTTCATTCTTTGATTTTGCAAGGCAATGAACTTGGATTCAAAGATCCCACATTTCGGTTGATTTCAAGCTTACCCATATTCATGCCCTGGCTTCCTTCCTTCCTGAGCAAGCTGGGAAGCCATGGGAACCAAGCTCATATATATAAGAAAAATAAAAATATTTTTGCCAAAGGATATTTTTTGATTGTGAAAATAGGTAAGAAAAAAGATACATTCAATATGCTAAGGAAAACTGTGGTTCAGTAATATTTTCAGTTCATTTTGAGATCACATAGAACAATAACACAGGTAAGTTTGACTCTGAATAATTTCTGGCAAAATAAAGGATGCTCTTGATTGCCTGTTTGTCCCATATTGACTGCTTTTCTAAAACTAAAAGAAAATAATTTTAAAATAACATCACAAGAGTATACAATCCCTTTTATGGGGTGGATTTAAGTACAAAGGAATTCAGAAAGAAGAGTGATCAAAAGTATTATAGATGAGAGAAGAAAAAAAAAATCAAGCCAGTCATTAAAAGATGGCTAATAGTTATATGGCAGAATGGAGCAGAAAAAGCATTCTTGTCCAGGAGAACTCAAGGTGGAAGTCATAGGGTTTGAAAAAGAGAACACAGAGGAAGGACAGAAAAGAATATTTCATGGTTTTGGGAGCTGAGCTTAAATACTTAAAAAATAAATAAAACTTAGTTAAGTGTTATAGGACCAGGAAATAGATAAAGATTCAAGCAAATTGCCCTAACTTTATTTTTAAAATTTGTATACTAGAGATCTAAAACAAAGTGTAACTTACATTCATCCAAAAAGTTTTTGTTTCTGGATAAACTAGCTCCTTGAGTTAACTCATTGGCTGTTGACAATCAATCAATTTTAAATTAAAAAAAAAGATCCTGATAAAACAAAAAATGAAGAAATATGTTCAAAGTCAAAATTGAGAGATGGAAGCAGAGCTTATCTAAAATAAGATTTCCTCAAAGAAGAATTTCCCAACTAGCTAATAGTTGATTTTTACATGAATCTTTTTTTTTTTTTTTACATAAAGGTAAAAGAGAAAAAAACTAACCTAAAATATCTTTTAAATTCAAAAGGCAGTAAAGTTTCAAAGATCTAATTCAGGTAAGAAATTAATGTCAACTATATCCCACCAAAATAAAGTTCTCCATCAACCTTGCACCTTATGCTTTTAGCTTTACATTGTAAAGCTTGCTTTAAACCATTATTTTACTTTATATTTTAAAAGGGTAGTAAATTTTCTCATTTATTCTTTATTTATTAGCTGAAATAATTATTAAAATAATATTTTCTCTCCAATGTTTGTTGGTTTCCTCCAAACACAGTTTGAATAGGAAATCCAAGATAAGTGTCTGATTTCCTCCCTTTTCAAAGTAATGGTTTGATTCTTTAACAACCTTTAATCATAATAAAAAAATTATTTCCCATAATGAAAATTTAAATGCTTGAAAATGATAATTTACTCAACAAAACTTTCATGAGTGTCTATTACCTAACAGAGTCTATTCTCCAAACATAGGTAGAGGAAGGCCAGGTTAAAAATCCCTGCCCAGACATCAGTAAGATGGAGAAATAGGAAACCCCAGAACTTCTTTCACCTAGAGACACTGACTCAACAATGATACATAGACCGACTTCCTTTGTGAAAAATCCATCAACCAATTAAGAAATTTTGCATAACATGCAAGTGCTAAAGGAGCTGCATGAAAACTGGTAGAACAATTTATAGCACCCACTCACAATAATGCCTTCCTTGGCATAGAACAATACAATGTAAAGAAAACACCTAATTCCCGGGTCTACTTGGGTAAGAAAGAAAAAAGAAAAGGAAAACTCTGGATCATACATCCAACATTCTGAATTTTAGGAGGGACCATCCAAGGGACCAGCTCCTGTCTTGCCTGAATCTAAATGCTGACATAAAAGGGTATCAGGTTGGAGGCTACTGAGAACAAAGGCAATGGTATGTAGCATTCACTCACTGTAGTCTTTCCCCTTGGCTCAGAGTATAATGAGTAGGTGAAAACTCCCACTTCCTAGATTCTCCCTGGTGAGGGAAAAAGGTACATCTCCGGAGAAAAAATAGGACAAAAATGCTACAAGATAAACAGAAAACAATTAACAAAATGGCAATAGTAAGTCCTCTATCAGCTCAGTGAGGACTTTAAAAGTGAATGAAATGAATCCCCCAATCAAAATATATAGAATGGTGAATGCGAAAAAAAAGTTCCAACTATATTATTTTGTATGTAGAAATCCTAAAGCTTCTACCAAAAAAAAAAAATTAGAACTAATAAACAAATTCAGCAAAGTCACAGAATACAAAATCAACAAACAAAAATTCAGTTATATTTCTATAGACTATTAATGAACAATCTGAAAAGCAAATTAAGAAAACAATCTCATTTTGGGCTGGCTTTAACTCAGGGGTTCCTTTGATTCAAGATCCCTGGTACCCTCCAGTTCTTTAGAAAAAGAATAACATTCTTAGAAATAAACTTAAGGGGGTGAATGACTTGAACAATGAAACTATAAAACACTGATGAAAGAAATTAAGAAGACATATATGAAATAACATCCCATTGACTGAAAGAGTTAATATTGTTTAAATGGCTACTAGCTAAAGCAATCTATAGGTTTAATACATTCTCTATCAAAATTGCAATGATTTTCATTGCAGAAATAGAAAAACCCATCCTAAAATTCACATAAACCCTGGAATAGCCAAAACATTCTTGAAAAAGAACAAAGCAGAAAGCTTCATATCTCATAACTATGAACATATTACAAATCTATAGTGATCAAGAAGTATGGTAGCTGCATAAAGACAGACACATAGACCAAAGGAAACAATAAACAGCCAGAAATAAACCAACTCATATAGGGTTAAATGATCTTTGGCAAGGGTGCCATAACTACACAATGGGGAAATAATAAATTTTTCAACAAAATGATGTTGGTAAAACTGTTTATTCACATGCAAAAGAATGAAATTGGATCCTTATTTTATACCATCCACAAAAAATCAATCCCAAATGAATTGAAAACTTTAAACATAAAACTAAAACTACAAAACTTCTAGAAGAAAAAATGTAAAACATTAATAACATTGGTCTTAGCAAAGATTTATTGCATATAAATCAAAAGAACAGATACTAAACAAAATATAAAACCATTAAGTCATAAAAGAAATAATCAACAGAAAAGACCAACTGCAAGATTTGAAAAAAATATTTGCAAACTATATATTATATATATATATATATATATATATATATATATATATACACACACACATATACATACACACACACACACACACATATATGGGTTTAATATTCAAAATACATAAAAATTCCTATAACTCAATATAAAAAATTAATAATAACCTGATTAATCATGGGCAAGGGACTTGAATAGACATTTCTCTAAAGAAGACATACAAATGGCCACTGATCTATGAAGAGACGCTCAACGTCACTTATTAGCAGATAAATGCAAACAAAAACCACAATGAGATTTTGTATTACACCTGTTAGGGTGGCCATTCTCAGGGGAAAAAAAGAATAACGAATAGTGAGAATGTGGAGAAACTGGAACAGTTGTGCAATATTTGTGGGAATGTAAAATGGTACAACTGCTATAGGAAACAGTATGGTAGTTCTTAAAATAATTCAAAATAGAACTAATATGATCCAACAATCCCACTTCTGGGTATTTATCCAAATATAATTGAAAACAGGATATGGAAGAGATATTTGCACTTCATTATGCATTGCATAATGCATTGCTGGATATTTTACAATAGCCAAGAAGTGGAAACAACCTAAATGTCCATTGACAAATTAATGGGTAAAGAAAATGTGGTCCACTGTAATATTACTCAGACTTAAATAAGGAAATCCTTTTAAATTTACATTATGTAACTTATATGAGGTATCTTAAATTAGTCAAACTCCTAGAAGCAGAAAGTAAAAATTATGTTTTCCAGGTACTGGCAGGAAAGATAAATGGGAGTTGCTATTCAATAGGTATAGTTTTAATTAAGAACAAAATAAACTGATGAAAAATATAGGACCAGAGGCATGGATACATGGAACACACTGACAGATGTCAGAGGGGAGGGGAGTGGGCAGGATTGGGCAAGATTAGCCAAAGAACATATATGCATACATAATATATGCATAGCCCATGGACACAGACAAAAATGTGGGGTGAAGGTAGGGGTGGGCTGGATACATATATAATAGTATCAATGATAAAAAGAAAAAAATGAATATATTCTAGAGATTTGCTTTACAACAATGTGCATATAATTAACAATACTATGCTGTACTCCTAAAATTTTGTTAAGAAGGTAGATTTCATGCTATTTGTTTTTAACACTATAAAAATAATCTGTCAGTATTGAGCTTACATATTAGTGGAAAAGACAAAGATAAAGACCCAGAAGTGATATCATACTTGGTTTATTTCAAAACAGCAAGGACACAGTCAGTAGTGGGGCTTTTTATCTTGCAAAGAATTTTGAATTTTATTTTGGATGTACTGGGAAGCCATTGAATGCAGAAGAGTGTTTTCAAGCAGAATAGTAAAATGATTTGCCTTATATTTTAAAAGGACCACTCTACCTGCTACCGAGCTAGAAACAAAGAGACCAGTAGGGACTTTTTGCAATAATCTTATGTGAGAAATAGTGGAGGTGATGAGAGGTCATTAGCCTCCAGCTACTATTTCTTCCAGACATCAGGACTCAAAGATTTTCAGACTCCCCAGGGCTTCCTCACAGTTTTTACATTCATTTCTCAAGTGCAAACATAATCCCTTCACTTCTTTGACATCTTAAATCTGGATCCTAACTAGAGAGTGAGCAGTCCAATCCAATTGAATGCCATGTCAGTATCCAGACTTCAGATGTTTTGATATTGATATAGCAATATAGAGGTTAGAGGTATAGTGAAGAGGGAAATTTCCTCTCCTATGTCTCCTATATGCACCAGAATACACACACACACACACACACACACACACACACACACACACGCAGTTTTTCTGTTAGCATAGGATCTTGTAATCTATTAGGGAACAATTATAAGGGATATATAAAGTTTTTCTAGTTATTTTCAGGATATCTATTCTTTGTCACAAAAATAAGCCAAGGCATTTTGCTTCAAATGGTTACTTTTCACAAATTCTCCACTGTCTCTCACTAAATTCTTGATGCTTTTCCTGAAATTGTGGCATAATGTTGTCTTACATTCTAAATTTTCAATGGCCTAATTTCTTACCCTTTCAGTGACCTCATGTGTATCTTAGTAAACAATTGAGATTGACTGCAATGAAGCCATCTGATTAGATTTTGTTTTCATCCACTATAATTTTTGATAGGAAAAAAACATCAACACTTTTTCTCCTGACTTTGCAAAGAATTTCGATGGAGAAAAGAAAAAAAAATCAAAACAGCTGCAAAATGTTACAAACCAAGGTTCCATATGAGGTAAGAGTTAAAATGAGAAAAATGTCCACATTACTTTGGGCAGTGCAACTCCAGGGGGAAAGTAGCTCAGCACCTGAGAGCTAAATAATTCTAGAGGAATAAATATATATTTTGGTATTCACAGGGGAAATGACATCATAGAGATATTAGGTCTATTAAAACATATGTTTGTAGACATGTCGGTATAAAAATTGCTTTTAGAGATGGGAAGAAGAGAAAAGCTCATCTTATTTTTCTAACAATTCTATTGGGTGCTTTTCACCAAAAGAGAACTGTCCACATGTTTATAACAGTGAGCGTGTGAATTGCAATATATTTCAAATTACATGAGAAGCTAAAGAGAATTTCTAAGTTTCAGGTCATTGTTTATTGTCCCTAAATTCTGTAATTTTATGAATAATTCAAAGCAATGATTTTACTTCTTTTTTCTACTACAGCACTTGGCAAGTTTCCATTTCATTTCTGTTGCAAAGACACACTGAGGTTCTTAGACTGGGAATTAAGTTTAGAATACACTTTTTTTCAAAATGAAAAATATAATGAAAGGGGCAAGAAAGATATAGCTTATAGGGTTTTCAATTGTGATAACTATAACAGACGTAGCCTTCAGGAAAACTATCATCTTGATAACTGTTGGTCAAGAGAAAGAAGGCAGCATTGGGCTAGACTGGGGATGGTGAATTCACCTTTTAGATCTGTCACCCAAAGTAAAGCAAATTCAAGCTTGAATGAAGGTGATATTGATATGGAAGTATTTATTCGATAGGTGGAGAGAGTAGCAGAGAAGAATGGCCATGTAAGTGATCAATTTATTTTAGAGCAGACTCCAGCTACTGAAATGTGAAATAAAAATGCAATAGGTAACTTATTAGTATATCAGTCAAAAATATTTGGGACAGTAATGTAGATTAAACAGAAGAATTAGATTAATATGTAATCAATGAAAAATATAATCATAACTAATGAACAAATCCACTAGACTTGGTTCATGAGAAATCTATGATTTCTTGTGTACCTTGATTTAGGACTTAAAGCAGCAATCCTAATTCTGGCCTCAAGTCTCTTTCAGTTGTCTCAAACACTTCCAGCCTTTGGTAGGGACTGGCTTAGTAGTGAAGGTAGTTGAGCAAAGCATGCAAGTGTCTGCCTGGACCTGAAAGAGACCAGGAGAAGCAGGATTCTACCCTTGGAGAACCTGAGCTGGAGTTAATATCCTTTCCACTTCAATTGGGAAGACCAATGTTTTCATCAGCAGCCTTACCTACCACGACCACCCTCCCAGATGATATCAAGGATTCAAGTAAATTTAAAGTAGCTTTAGTTAATAAAACTATTGGATTCCCTGATATGTGCAAGAAGAAAATTACTCTATGCCTTGTTTTAGCTATCTCTTCCTAGAATAACCTGTATCTCCCTATGTACCAAGCGAAATTGGTGCAAATTTTCCAAGAAATCTTCCTAGATGACTTCTCCCATTGCAGTCTTTTTAATTTATCCATTCAAAGGGTTATACAAATAGCACTTGATTTGCATATAGTATAGTATTTATAGCCATGTACCTTGCATTTCAGTGACATCTATATATTATCAGCCCTTAAAGAGTTAGCAGTATGGCTTTCCAAACTTAGACCTACTAGTATCTCTATCCTCCACCTTATCTTCACTCCACCTCAAGATTATCATATTGTCAATATCTGTTCATTAAATTGAACTGAATATATAAATGAACCAAATTCCCTAATTTGCATAAACACCACATATACATGTTTACCTAGGACAGCAGAAGATAATTTTTTTTCTACCAGTATGTATATATTGGTAACAATTGCTATAAGATCAGCTGGCAAGTCTTGTATTAGACATGTAAATCTTGCTAAAATATGCATATTAAAAACAGTGCATGACACGTGCAAACAGAACTCCATAAATGCTTTAATTAATTGCAATACTTCCAAAATATTAAATCTTCTTCTGGCATTACATTAAAGGAGATTTTTCCTCATTGGAAAAAAAATGTGTTACCATGTTTATTGAACTATTATTGTGCATATGAGTAGAACCCATGTTCAGAGTTTTACTTCAATGCTACAGTTAAATGTTCCTATATGTGATTCTCTATATTTGCATTCTTTTCCATTTTGTTGTTAAAAGTTGCCTCTGCTAATGTAATCTATTTATCATTCTAAGCTTTCTGCTGTTTCAAATGTGTATTTTTGTTAGTACCTCAAATTTTCAACGTTTGTACTATAAAAAGTTTTGAATAAAATTAGTATTTAAATTGAATCACATATTTTGGCAAAAAATTTTTGTTTGTAAAAATATATCCTTAATATAAGCCAAAGAATTAATAGCTGACATTTAGGTCAAAACCAGTTTGGCTCAGTGGATAGACCATCGGCCTGTGGACTGAGGGGTCCCGGGTTCGATTCCAGTCAAGGGCATGTACCTTGGTTGTGGGCACATCCCCGGTAGGGGGTGTGCAGGAGGCAGCTGATGGATGTTTCTCTCTCATCGATGTTTCTAGTTCTCTATCCCTCTTCCTTCATCTCTGTAAAAAATTCAATAAAATATATTAAAAAAATAATAGCTGACATTTAGAATGACCAAGATTTGCTCTCTATTCCCAATATTTTGTTTGTGAGAATATATGTTAGATGTAAAAATTTTCATTAACAAAAACCAGAAAAGTTCAATTGTGTTTTCACTCTGCTATCCCTAGTGTCTTCTTTTGTAAACTACATTCCAGCCTAGTTGGTGTTGCTCAGTGGTTGAGCATAGACCTATGGGCCAGGGATCATGGTTCAATTTCCTGTCAGGACATATGCCTGGTTGCTAGCTTGATCCCCAATTGGGGACATGCAGGAGGCTGCCAATTGATGATTCTCTCTCATCATTGATGTTGCTATCTCTCCCTCCCTCTGCCTCCCTTTCTGAGGACAGTAAAATATATATATATTTTTAAAAATACACCTATATTCCAGCATTTACCATCATATTGCCACTTGTACAATAAACATAGTTTCATCAACATTGTACTTCTAAGCTTGAATTGAGCTAACTGCTAATACATTATTCAATTAACATTGCAACCATTATTCACCTACCTTATTTTCTTTTCATCTTTCTGAATTTTCTGGGCCATTGTTTATTTTCACAACAATTCTGATATAACTTACAATAATTTTATACCTATTTTTCCTAATCTTAAAATACTAACTGAATTTATACATTTACACTTTCCATTTGCTTTTGGAAAAATCTTACGTTCATTGGGACCCACTTTCTTATTCTTTTTCAAGAGTTCATGATTCTTGATCAAAGCTCTGTTCCCTGAAATTAGTAAAGATCTTCACTAAATTACTGCACTTAATGAATCATGCTTTCTACTTGGTTTCAATAGGAATTACTAATAGTATTCCTTAGCTAATCAATAAGTGTATGGAGAACATGCAATTATTAGCATGCTTCTTAACTTATTTCTCTGATCCAGAATAGCAAATACAATGGAAGGGGGAGTGGAGAAAAGAAATTAAGTGTGGTTACATCTGCTAGTAACAATTGCAGCCATGTTGTCAAGGGTAAAACAATCATCAATGAGCTATACAGATTGTTTGTCACCAGAATAACTGAATCAAGGGATCCAATTCATTGATTTTTTTTTTCCATTCCCATATGCCTGAACATCTGGGATGCAAAGAAATGATATGTATGTGTTAATAGGTAATGCAGTGGTAATGACTTCTACCTACTGGAAGCAGTTATCCATTTTCTCTTTCCTATCTAATTTAACAAGGAAATACTTCAACTGAATTCTGAGGAATACTTAGAAAGAACTATGTATGGCACATATGAATATAAAAGTACCATGGTAATGGCAGAAAATTAGAGCTTAAAAAACTTTTAAACACAGCATTGTTGGAGAATTTTTTATAAGTTTGATTTGAAATTACAATAAACAGATAAAAAATAAGATTCAACTTTTTGTATATACGTAACTAGTGTGTAGTGGCAATAAAAATCGTAAAGAAAGTTGAATTGTATTTCATGTTTATTCCTCTTGTCAGTCATTACTGCATTTCCAATGGTTCAGCAGGTGTTCAATAAGTTAAAGTTCATTCTGGGAAAAGTATCACATGGCCCAGCTGGTGTGGTTCAGTGGCTGAGCATTGAGCTATGAACCAGGAGGTCACATTCATTCCCAGTCAGGGCACATGCCTGGGTTTCAGGTTCTATCCCCAGTAGGGGGCATGCAGGAGGAAACTGATGAATGTTTCACATCATTGATGTTTTTCTCTCTCTCTTTCTCTTCCTTCCTCTCTGAAATCAATAAAGACATTTTTAAAATAAGTATCATGTGAATTATTATAGAAATATAGTAGGAAATACATTGTGGTATTCCCAATCATATAATTCAGTGTGAAGACTACACCACATCCATGTGGAAATACTATAATTACGCTCAGAAATTGATTTTTTAAACGTGCAACTCAATATGGCACAAATCAAATACATAAGGATGGGGCCCAGTTTAAAGCAGTGACCAATACCAGTGGGATTAGTCAAAGAAGATTTCTTGGGGGAAGTGAATTCTAAACTGAATTTGATGTATTTGTTTATTTAGCACTTGTTTTATGTATTCTAATTATAAAACTAATGTATTCTCATGTATAAATTTGAAAATTTCAAATTAGTAAGAAGAATAAAATAAATTAAGAACCTGCATTACCACCATTTGTCCACCATCCAGAACTGAAATATCATTGCTGACATGTACACATAAGGAACTGTTTGACATTGAAATTGGAACTCAAAAGAACTGTTGGCCCAGAAAGAAACTCACCACAGACTGATTCATTTGCCTCTCAGCATAACCATTATTGCTTGTCTCATTTTCGGTTCTTATAAGTGTATTTCTAGTGTCACATGATCTCACTCATCTGGGGGAAATAATGAACAACATAAACTGATGAACAAAAACAGACCCGGAGACAGGGAAGCATTGATCAGACTGTCAAACCTCAGAGGGAAGGTAGGAGAGGGAGGGGGTAAGGCGGAAAGATCAACCAAAGGAATTGTATGCATGCATGTAAGCCTAACCAGTGGTCACGGACAACAGGGGGGTGGGGCATGCGTGGGGAGGGATTTGGGATGGGAATGGGGGGTTGAGGACAAATATGTGATACCTTAATCTATAAAGAATTTTTTTAAAAAAAGAATGTCTTATCCAAAGATAATCATTATTCAGCTTCCATTCTTTTCTATTAGTTATCTGGTACTTTCTACATAACTACCATAATATTACATATTCAGTATTAATACCTTCTTTATGGTCCAGCAGTCTCGATATACACAGAGTTTGATGCCTCTGTGCCTCTGTGACACTGATGCCTCAAAAATTAAAATTAATACCAATCTAAATAAATGTAACACATTCACAAGCCATTTCTCTATAAAAAAACATTTAAGTTTTTCCAAATTTTTGTTAAAATAAGTAATTTAAAAAAAATAATTTTGTTGATAACTTTTTCCTGGTTATTATTTTCTTAAGGTGGACTTCAAAATTTTATTATAATTAATCATAGGTCATGATCATTTTTAGGTTCTTTACATTTGCAATATTTATAAATAATAAAAGCTACCTGTTCTTTATAATTTCTTAATTCTGTTTTATATCTTACTAGAGGACCGATGCATGAAAATTCATGCAAGAGTAGTCCTTCCTTCCCCCGACTGCCAGCATCGGCTTCCCTCAGGCACCCAGGACCCGGGCTTCCCTCTTCCTGCCACCGGCAGGCACCCAGGACCTGAGCTGCTTCGCTCCAGCCACCGGCAGGCACCTGGGACCCAGGCTGGCTTCCCTCAGACCACCCGCAGGCACCCGGGATCTGGGCTGGCTTCCCTCCAGCCCTGGCTTCTTCAGGAAGGACATCCAGAATGACATCCGGAAGATGTCTGGTCTAATTAGCATATTACCCTTTTATTATTATAGATTATATTGTTCAGGATTCTCAGAAACATGTCAAATGCTAATTATTCATTTTTAGATTCCTGAACATTTAATAGTAATGACTTTAGTAAGTATGATGTGGTTTATAAACTTTATCGGCATGCTTGTCATGTTAGTTAAGGTTTACTGGTATTTTTACTTCTAGTAATTGTTTTTTGTTTTGTTTTAACCAGAAACTAATCTTGAATTTTTTTCTATAACTGTTTAATATTTACTCTAATTTTGTATTACTTTCCTTTAATATAATATACATATTAAAATGTAATCTTTATATAACAGAATAAGAGTGATCGTACTGTAAGATATATTAGTATTCAACCCTGCTATTTGGACACTTTTAGGTGAGCAATGAAAGGCCATTGGTGGCTTTTGAGCAGGGAACTGATATTGTCACAAATCTGATGACCAGAGTTCAAGAGAAATGGAAAATATCCATTCAGATATTCTTAGCTGCAAATGTGTCATAGTTTGAAAACTCTGATTTTTCCAGATAACACATAACAGAAGTCTGTATTGAGAGACAACAATGGAAATGATAATGAAAGGATTGATACTAAATATATTGCAAAGGAATAAAAACTGGCTAGACTTGACAAACAGTTAGTTATGCAAGGCATGGAAGAATGAGCAGCCACAGATGACTCTGAGGTTTATGAACTTCAGTGACTGAAAATAATATGGAATGATTTTTAGCAGAAAGTCTCAACCTTCAGAGTTGAGGCACACTGATAAAAACTGTGACAAGTAATGTACTACTAATAATAGTTTCATTATTATGAATAATTTATTCATTCATGAATTAAAGAAGATTCAAGCTCTTCCCCAGAATAACACCACTCACTTTCATTCCTATAAGCTTTCTTCAGAGAGAAAGGAAGTTGGTGGAGGTGTTGCTAAACTTAGGATTTCTGTATCTCTTACCCTGGCTATAGCCTTAGCCAATGATCTTAACTTTAATGGTGGTGCCAATTTAAGATTTCTTCTCCTGGACTTTACTACTCCATAAAAAGGAAACTAGGAAAAGCTGACTTATAGGACACAAATGGGAAAATTATAATATTTATGTCATATGATACATCTAGAAGACAGTCATTTTTGATGTAAACTAGTTCATATAAGTATATCCATGCATGAAAAGATTCTCTTCCACAAAGTTGCTTATGCTATCCTATCCCATCCATGTAGAATTAGCGCCCCCTTTGCACTTGACTATGTGATGTTCCTCCTTCTGAAGTATGAATCTCTCTTTTCATGATGATAGTCCTAATCGTATCTAATAAAATAGTAATATGCAAATTGACCATATCTCTGCTAAACCCACTAGCCACGCCCACCATCCAATCATGAGCAAGTATGCAAATTAACCCAACCAAGATTGCTACGGCCACAGAGAGAGCAGGAGGCTTGGGTTTCCCCAGCAATGGAGGAAGCCAAGCTTTCCACCTGTCCTGGCCTGCCTTGGCCTCCACTTAAGGCTACAAAGTTTCAATTATAGAAGATAAATAAATCTCAACAAAAATGGTTGCAGCCATGGAGTGAGCAGGAGGCTTGGCTCCACTCCAGGCTACAAAGTTTCAATTATAGAAGATAAATAAATCCCAGATACCAGAGCCTCAACTTGGGTCAACAGGGGGCGTGGCCAGCCTGCAAACCACCACAGGCCGCTCGCCCAGGCCAACCCAAACCCCAAGGGAACCCCCACTCTGATCTGGGATACCCTTCAGGGGAAACCAGCCAGCCCCCATCCGTGTACCAGGCCTCTATCCTATCTAATCCTATCTAATAAAAGGATAATATGAAAATTGACCATCACTCCAACACACAAGATGGCTGCCCCATGTGGTCAAAGATGACTACCCCCATGTGGACACAAGATGGCCACCACAAGATGGCCAGGAGGGGACGGCAGTTGGGAGGGACCAGGCCTGCAAGGGAGGGCAGTTGGGGGCAATCAAGCCTGCAGGGGAGGGCAGTTAGGGGTGACCGGGCTGGCAGAGGAGGGAAGCTGGGGGCAACTAGGCCTGCAGGGGAGAACAATTGGGGGGAACCAGGCCTGCAGGGGTGCAGTTAGGCATCAATCAGGGTGGCAGGGGAGTGGTTAGGGGGTGATCAGGCTGGCAGGCAGAAGTGGTTAGGGGCAATCAGGAAGGTAGGCAGGCAGGCAAGCAGTTGGAAGCCAGCAGTCCTGGATTGTGAGAGGATCAGGCCTAAACAGGCAGTCAGACATCCCTCGAGGGGTCCCAAATTGGAGAGGGTGCAGGCTGGGCTGAGGGACACACACCCTCGTGCACGAATTTTGTATACTGGACCTCTAGTCTATATTATAAAAACCCAGTGGCCCTAACACCGTAACGACCAAAGACCTGTTACCAGGAGGTTGCGTGCATGGTGAGGCACACACTGGTGAGCAGGGCTGCATTCATGGTGAGGCACACATGGGTGGGCGGGGCTGCATGGACAGCGAGTTGCACAGGGGTGGGCAGGGACTTGACTCTGGGTCCTGCAGTGTGATGGGACTTGACTCTGGGTCTCACACTGGGGCAGGACTCAGGGGAGTCCCATGGCGTGGTGGGGACTGGGTTCCCAGGTCTCGTGCTATTTCCTGAGGGTCTGGGTCTTGCACAATTTCGTGTGCTGGGTCACTAGTCTATAATAAAAGTGTAATATGCTAATTAAACTGGACGTACTTCCAGACGACCTTCCGGAAGAAGCTAGTGTTTCAAGGGAAGCCGAAGTCCAGGGTGCCACAGGGAAGCCGGTGCCAGCAGTCGGGGAAAAGAAGGCCTACTCTTGCATGAATTTAATGTATTGGGCCTCTAGTATTCATATAAGCACAAAAAATGGTCCATTTGCAAAACAGTCTTTTAGGCCAAAAGACAGACAGTCTATATAATTTCACTGAAGAATTTGTATTAATTTATATTTCTTTGAGAATGTACTATTAACTCATTACTGTTACTATTTGTATTTTGTAAAAACATGGCTGGCAGAAAAGAAAAATATTTTATGTCATAAACTGACATAAAAGAAAAATATTTTATATAAGACTATATAATTTTTAAATAAGACTATATTTTTTCAGAAATATAGTTATTCAGCAAACATATGCTCTCATGGGAATTTGTTTCTCATGGTACCACTACAATTACTTTGCTGAGTGCTGACTATACTGATGAAGTTAGAGATTCTATGAAGCTGTAGAAGACTTGTAAATACTGAAATTGTACATAGAGAGTGATACTGCCATGTGTCACATAAGCTTTTAAAAATTTCTGAGTTCACTGTAATTTTTAAACTTAATTATTCTGTTGCTTCTCAGCCATTTGGGGTAAGATCAAGTGTAAACTTAATCATCCTAAATATGATGACTGATGGTTCTTATTAGCCATAAGTCAAAGACTCTTTTCTTATTTCTTTTTAGCATTAGTCACTTTACTTATGAAAAATTAAATTTTCACTGTTCAGATAAACAGAATTCCAAAGTTGTTCATTTCATTATCCAGTCTTTTTTTGTTGTTGGAAATCATGTCATATTCAACTTACTGCAATTATATATTTTTACACCAGTTTATTTGAACTTACTTAAATCTCAAGGAGTATTTCATTTATTTTTCTATCCTCTAATTATAAAATTGAGTATTTTGTCCTTATATGCAAAAATGATTATAAGTTTCCTAAGTAATTTTCTTAGATACCAAGCAAAGTAACTTTTAAGCAAAATATTTTAAAAGCTAATATATTCTAGAGGGTGGGGTAGGGGCATAAAAGATGGTTAACGGGGGATAAATGGTGATGAAAGAAAACTTTGTTTAGGATGATGGACACACAATATAATATATAGATGATGTAGCCCTAACCAGTTTGGCTCAGTGGATAGAGCATCGGCCTGCAGACTGAAGGGTCCCAGGTTCCATTCCAGTTAAGGGCATGTACCCTGGTTGCAGGCACAGCCCCAGTAGTGGGTGTGCAGGAGGCAGCTGATCAATGTTTCTCTCTCATCGATGTTTCTAACTCTGTATCCCTCACCCTTCCTCTTTGTAAAACAATAAATAAAATATAATATATATATATATATATATATATATATATACACACACTAGTATACATGATGTATTACAGAATTATACACCTAGAACCTATATAATTTTATTAACCATTGTCCCCTCAATAAATTTATTTTAAAGTAAGTATTTATTGTGATGAGAGTTTTATGAAGATAGCATGGCAGGTTTTTTAAGTGAATATCATAGGAAAAAAATAAAATAATTAAACCACAGCTGTGTTTTTTCTAGTTTTGGTACATGTGATCACAATAAAAAGAAAACTTTTATATAGCAGGGACTTGGAAATAGTGAGACAACTACATTTAAATGGGTCCTCACAAAACCCTGGTTCTGAGCTAGTATGGTCTGCCTTTTCAGTAAGAAAAACACAGGATTACAGCTGTAAAAGTATTTTAAGGCTGGCACATGATAAATCCATCCTTATTTTTACAAATGCAAATCAATAGAAAATACATAGTTTTATATATGTGGGATTTTAGTTTTAGGACATTTAGAATGTAGCCTTTTGCTTAAGAAAATATATCTGTATATTTTATAAATCCTTTGTTTTGAGGCAAATATTAAAATTTATCAAGTCTCAAAATTGTAAGTTAACATGTTGTTGCTTTTTTGAGGAATTATAGGTTATTATTGTGATTTGGGTTTTGCACCAGTATAACTTAACGTACATACTGCCTTATAAAGGTGGTTCAGTTCTCAAAATGTAACCTGAAACAATTGGGCATCCCCAAATGCAAAATTATTTTTATAATAATGCTAGGACATCCTTTTTCTTTTGCACTCTCATTCTATTAAAAGTGTGCACTGGGATTTCACAAAAGCTATATACATGTGCTATCCGAACAGATTGAATGTAGACACACATGAGATTCCCACAGTCTCCAATTAAACCCATTTCTTTATAGATGAAGAAACTAGGATATGAAAATATTACACATACTAAGTAATTTTTATTACACAAGGTGCATAGATTATCTCATTTGATCTACACACACACACACACACACACACACACACACACACACACACAAATAATAAAACCTCTCCACCGGGTAAACCAAATATTATTGACTCCAGTTCACAAATGAAAAAAGTAAATAAAAGGTTAGGATTATGTAATTTGCAGCCATGGTTCTGACTATATCTTTTTATTCTTAGTACAAATATTCTGTTCTTATAGATCACTTTGTAGAATTTGCCCATTTTATGATTCTTAAAATCAAATATTTCTCCCTCTTTTTTTGATACCTAATCTTTCAGCACAAAACTTCAAAGTTATAAAATGTCCATTTCTCCAATAGAGATGTACAAAATGGAACACAGGGTGGAAATGTGCATTTTATCTCTATCTCTAACGGAATTCATGTTAAATCAATGGGAAAGCATCAAAGGTCAAAGAGATGGAAAGACCTCAGCTCAGGATTAGTAACATTGTCAATGATGTATTCCTCTTCGAAGCAAAAGGTAATGGGACTACTAGGTCATTTGGGTGACCCAGAGTTATAGTGGCTTTCATTCCTTTACACCTAGAATAAATAAGAGTAGAAATCATAGCATCCAACAGAACTGTGACTATAATTTTTGAGCCTCTAACTGACCATTTTAAAAGTCCCACAATTATAAGCTGATTCATCTCTTAGTGAAATTTAATGTGTTTGTACATGATAGTGTTAAAGATCCAATGTGAATAAATACTTCAGGAAAGAAAATTTTACAAATACTAGTATATGAATTGAACCATAGTTCCTATTTTTTTTCTGAGCCCTGATAGTTAATTCAAGAAAGGAATTAAGACTTCCAGTACTGTGTTGAGTGAGAATGGTAAAAACAGATATCCCTGTCTTATTCCTGTTCTTAAGGGAAACACTTTCAGTTTCTGCACATTGAATATGATGTTGACTGTAGGTTTGTAATAAATGACCTTTATTATGTTTACGTATGATTCTTGCATTCCCACTTGGCTGAGAATTTTTATTAAAAAATGGGTGCTAAATTTTGTCAAATGCCTTTTCTGCATTTATTGATATGATCATATGATTTTTATTTTTCACTTTGTTTATGTGATGTATCACACTTATTCATTTTCAAATATTGCACCAGCCTTGCATCCCTGAGATAAGTCCCACTTGGTCATGGTGGATAATCTTTTTACTATACTGCTGAATCTGATTTGATAATATTTTGTTGAGGATTTTGGTTTCTATGTTCATCAGGGATATTGGCCTATAATTTTCTTTTTTTAGTGTCTTTATCTGGAATTAGGTAATGCTAGTTTCATAAAAGGAGCTTGGAACAGCCCAAGTGCCCATCAGTAGGTGAGTGGATAAGAAAGATATAATACATTTACACAATGGAATACTATGCAGCTGTAAAAAAAAAAAAAAAAAAAAAAAAAGAAGGCTCTCTTACCATTTGTGATAGCATGGAGGGACCTGAAGAGTATTATGTTAAGCAAAATAAGCCAATCAGAGAAAGACAAGTACCACATGATCTCACTTATATGTGGAATATAATGAACAAAATAAACTGATGAACAAAATAGATCCAGAGACATGGAAGCATGGAACAGACTGACAAATTTCTGAGGGAAGGATGATGGGGTTCTGAGAAGAGATTAACCAAAGAATTTATATGCATATATGCATAACCCATGAATAGACAATAATGCTGTGAAGGCCTGTGGAGGAGGCGGGAGCAGGGTAGAGGGGGTCAGTGGAGGGAAAAGGGAGAATATCTGTAATAATTTCAACAATAAAGATAAATAAAAAGAAATGAATTAAACAAAAGGATAGAAACTATATTGATGGTACGTTTATAAAAATAAAGAAGTTCTTTGTGTTAATGATGCAAGTGAAAAAGGGAATATTTGAGGTTCCAAATTTCCCTAGCATATCCTCCTGATGGGGTCAATTTTAGCTAGTATTGTCTTCAGTAGCCTTCTCTCACTAGTCCTATATTGAGTGCTCCCATGCTGTCCAATAGCCATGCAGAGTTCCCCGACTGTCTTGATTATTCCTCTTCTAAGTTAATCTCAGATGCTTTCCCTCAGCACCTCAAAAAGGCCTTTTGGTATAATACCAGGGAGAAAGTGAGGCAGCTCTTGCTTCTAACTTTAATCATCAAGTCTTCTGACAGCAGATGCTAAAAGACAACTATTTCATGAAAAGTGAGATGATATCATTTGAGTCTGAGACACATAAGAGAAGGTGTGAAATAACAGAAAAAATCTGTTGGTCTCTGTTCCCTGTTTCTGGCACATTGCTCCTAAATGCCTTGTAATATCCTAAGAACATTAGGGCCATCTTTTATTCTACTATGTGGTCTCTTTGATCCTGGTTCCTCACAAAGAGCTCCCAAATTTGAAATGCCTTATGTAATAGTGGTGGTTTTTGTTTTAATGAGGTAATTCTCGGTGGGCTCATAAATAGCTTCAGTATGGAAACTGGTCCAAGCTCTGGACCAAGCCATGGAGACCAAGACAAGATTAGAATCTTGGAAATAGCAGATCCATCCTTCATCCTCTGAGAAGGAGAGAGGGGTTAGATACTCCATTAATGATCAAGTGTGCCTATATGATGACACCTCCATAAAAATCCCAAAAGTACAGTTAGGATGAATACATCCACATGCTGGAAGGGAGACACACCTCAACTCAATGGGAAGAGAATTTCCTATACTCATGACCCTTCCAGATCTCACTTTGTGAATCTCTTCATATAGCTGTCTTCTGTATCATTATTATCCTATATAATAAATATGTAATATGCAAATGGCCAATATGCCATGAAGCGTAATGACCGACAGTGTAACGACCGGATCACAGATCAGCTAGAGGGTGAGGCAGCGAGCTACAAGCAGGCGGTGGAGAGCTACAGGAGGGGGCAGGGCAGCAAGCTATGAGAAGGGGGACGGGGGGCGGGGCAGAGGGAGCTACAGGAGGGTGGGGCAGCGGGCAGAGAGCTACAGGAGAGTGGTAGTGAGCTATTGGCGAGCTACTAGAGCACGGATTCATGCGCAGGGCTACTAGTATCCTTTATAATAAACTGGTAAACATAAGTGTTTTCATTAGTTCTATGAGCCACTCTAAAAATGATCAAACCTAAGAAAGGGGTCATAGGAACCTCAACTTACAGTCTGTCAGTCAGAAGAATAGTATCAACCTGGACTTATGATTGGTATCTGAAGTGGGGTTAGTCTTGTGGGATTCATCCCTTAACTTTTGGGATCTGACACTATTTTTAGGTAGATCATGTCAGAACTGAATTAAAGTATAGGATACTAATCTGTTGTCAGAGAAGTGCTTGACAAAAACACATATTTGGGTCTAACCGGTTTAGCTCAATGGATAGAGCGTCAGCCTGTGGATTGAAGGGTCCCAGGTTCAATTCTGGTCAAGGGCTTGTACCTTGGTTTTGGGCACATCTCCAGTAGGGGGTGTTCAGGAGGCAGTTGATCTATGTTTCTCTCTCATTGCTGTTTCTAACTATCCCTCTCCCTCTCTGTAAAAAAAAAAAAAATCAATTAAATATATTTTAAAAAGCACACATATTTAGTGTCAGAAGTGAAGTGTGGTAGTAAGATGAGAATACAGCAGAAACACAGAAATGTGTCTTTCAAACTTAAAGGAAAAATAAGTTTATATCTCCAGTAAAACTTTGATTCTGCAGCAATTACTTGATTGCAGAAGACTCATTCAAGAGTAACAGAAGCCTAATTGCACTGAACTGAGCACAACATGGGCAACCTACCATAGTGACCAACATCTACCTGGCAGGGCTGAAGTCTAGGTAATCTAATAGGCATTTTTCATCGTAAGTTTCATGCTTCTCTGATAAGTATAACTTTGTTTTTGTTTTGTTTTTTTCTGTGTTATTCTCCTCATTCTAAGAAACTACTTAGAATTCTTGAGTGAAAGTCTATGGAAATCAAGCTGACAGGACTCTGAGAAGAAATGGTGAATTCTTCATTATTTAACCATTACTGATTATTTTATGTAAAGTCAGATATTACTGAGATTTTGACTGGCTGTCACTGCAGTATTATTAAAATTCTCCTCAAAGAATTTCAAAATGAAGACAAGTATAACTTCAGAAATGAGAAAATATAATGACAAAAATCAGAGGTTGATTTCTTAAGGTGTTTTGGACTCCAGGAATGAAATCATTAATGCAGAAGAGATCAAGTTAACAGACTATTTGGCAACCATGTAATAGCTCTGTCTCAAATGTAAGGTGGCCTTAAAATGGGATGATAGTTTGAAAAGATTCCATCACCTCAGTTTTAGCATCTAGCTCCTTTCCACAATTTCTGCTTTAGAAAGCTTTGGTTCTTAAATTCTAGTGTGCCTAAAAATTGCCTGCTTCAAAAATAGAATGCTAAGGGAAGGAAAATAGAAACAAAAGATTACCTACTGTGGGTTCCATTTTTATGAGGCTCAAGAATAGAAATAACCAATGTACATTGAGAAAAGTAAGAATTATACTTAAAACCGTTGGAGTATTGAGCAGAATTGACTAGAAAGGGGCAAGAGAAACTTTCTGGGAGGATGAAAATGTTCTATAACTTAGTTTATGTGGTGATAACATATAATTTACTACTTATGTATCCATAAAGTATTATTTGAAAGAAACAATTTACTGACTATTGGGTCAGAAATGCAAATTCTTGAAAACCTCAGAAAATCTGATTCAGAGAATCTGTTCATTTAGTGTTGATTATCTTCATTATTCAGAACATCTGTATACAAATCATGATCAATTATCTTTCTTTTTTAAGTATGGTTGGTATACAATACTATATTAGTTAAAATAGTTTCAGGTATACAATATAGTGATTTGATTTTTTTTACCTTATATATGATCACCCTAGTAATTCTAGTAATCATCTGTCCCCGGACAAACTTATCACAATATTATTGACTACATTCCCCTTAACCTTTTTTACCTATTTCCCCACCCCCTTCCTTCTGGTAACCATCCCTTTGGTCTCTGTTTCTATTAGTCTGGTTTTGTTTTGTTTTGTATGTTTTCTTTGTTCCTTTAGATTCCCCATATAAGACCATAAGGTATTTATCTTTCTATGCCTGACTTATTTCACTTAGTACAATACCCTCTGGATCCATCCATGTTGTAGCAAAATCGAAGTTTCATTCTTTTTGTTACTGTGTAATATTCTATTGTATATATGTACCACATATTTTTTATCCATTCATCTATTGATGTACACCTAGATACTTCCATTTTTTGGCTATTGTAAGTAATGCTGCAATGAACATAGGGTGCATATATTTTTTTGATTTAGCACTTTCTTTTTATTTGAATAATAACCAGAAGTGAAATTACTGGGTTGTATGGTATATATATTTTTAGCTATTTGAGGAATCTCTATATTGTTTTCCATAGTGGCTGCATAAATTTGCAGTCCACAAACAGTACACAAAGTTTCCCTTTCTCCACATATTCACCAATACATTTTCATTGACTTTTTGATAATAGTCATTCTGACTGATGTGAGGTGATATCTTATTGTGATTTTAATATGCATTTCCCTGATTATTAGTGATGTTGAGCATATTTCCATATGTCTGTTAGCCATATGTATGTCTTTTTTGGAGAAATGTCTTTTTATGTCTTCTGCCCATTTATCAGTTAGATTTTTCACATTTTTTTGGTATTTTGGGTATCATCTCATTATCAAATATATCACTGGCAAATATATTATTCCATTCAGAAGGTTGCTTTTCCATTTTGTTAATGATTTTCTTCACTGTGACAAAACATTTTAGTTAGATGAAGTCTCATTTGTTTACTTTTGCTTTTGTTTCTCTTGCTCATGGGGACATATTCATAAAGATATTAGTCAGAAAAATGTCAAATAGTTTATTTCATATGTTTTCTTTTAGAGGTTTTATGGTTTCAGGTGTTACATCTAAGTCTTTAAACTATTTTGAGTTTATTTTTGTATATGATATAAGAGAGTTGTCCAGTTTCATTTTTTGGTATGTATCTGTTCAGTTTTCCCACCACCAATTGTTGAAGGTACTGTCAGTCACACCATTGTATATTTTTATCTCTTTTGTTGTAGATTAGTTAACTATATAAGCAATGGTGTTTTTTTTCTGGAATCTCTATTTGGTTTCAATGATCTATGTGTCTATGTTTTGTGCCAGAACCATTCATTTTTATTATTATAGCTTTGTAATGTAGTTATTATAAGGCACATAATTATATAAGGCACATGATATCACCAAATTTGTTCTTTCTCAAGATTACTTTGGCTATTTGTGGTTTTTGTGGTTCCATATGATATTTAGGATATTTGTTCTAGTTCTGAGAAGAATATCATTGCTATTTTTATAGAAATTTTATTTAATACGTAGATTGCTTTGGATAGTATGGCCATCTAAATCATATTAATCTCTTCAATCCATGAGCACAAAATATCCTTCCATTTATTTGTGTCCTTTTCAATTTCATTATTCAATGTCCTATAGTTCTCAGAGTGTAGTTATTTCACCTCCTTGGTTAAGTTTATTCATAGCTATTTTATTCTTTTTTTATTTAATTGTAAATTAGACTATTTTCTTAATTTCTTCTTCTGATTATTTGTTATTATTGTATAGGAACATGATAGATTGCTGTATATTAAATTATGATCCTGCTACTTTGTTGAATTATTTTATTAATTCTATTAAATTTAGGTGGATTCTTTGGTGTTTTCTATATAATGTCATTTCATTTGCAAATAGTAACAATTTTAATTCTTCCTTTTTAATTTAGATTTTTTTTCTTCTCTGATTTCTTTGAATAGGACTTCTAGTACTATATTGAGGAATAGCAATGAGCGTGGACATCTTTGTCTTGTTCCTGATCTTAGAGGTAAAGCTTTCAGGTGTTCACCACTGAGCATTATGTTAGCTGGGATTTGTAATACATAGCCTTTATTAGGTATATAATTTTGTATATAATTTAACACCAAAGATAAATTTTACTTCAGAAGTCATCTAACTTAACCAAATTATAAAAGCATGGCATTAAAAATTATCAACTTTTTACCCAAAGTTTTAGTATATCTTCATAGTTGTGAAATTTGGGAGGCAGAGAGGAAGTTTTACTAGAATCTTGGCCTAGTTTAAGTGGCTTAAAGAAATAGTTTCCCTCTCCCTGATATATAAACCTTATACTAAATGGGAGTCATGGTTTGAAATATGTTTCTGAAAGAAAAGTATAGCTCCAGCATTTAGATAAAGAAAAAAAATATTTCTCATATGTGTTCACATTTACAATAAACAGTATATGTTTGTATGCTTATTGCTCAGGTTTCTCAGTGCTGAATAACACCTCAAAATAAATCAGACCGTTTCCTACAACTGTAAGTGTTTGTTCTTCCCTTTTGATCATGGCTAACTGCCTATGCCATTTCCATGGTGAAGCTGATCTAAGAGTGGTTATCATGATCATAGGTAGTGTAGCTATTAAAATGGATTGCAGAGGATTTTGGAAAGAAAGCAGAGTAGGAAGCATCAGAAATCTGTCTCCTGACCCAGCCAACAATTGCACTGGCAGAATCTGTTTGATGTAACTATTTTTAACTCTGGGGTCTGCTAAAGGCTTGAAATTTCAAGAGGAAGCCTTAGATGGAAAAACACAAGTTCAGTCAATTTCAGCTCTTGGCACAGTAACAGCTGCTTACCCCTTGCCTCAGCCTCATGTCAGGTAGCTCCGCATATGTTCTCAGAACACCTTACACACAGCTTGCTGGAGCCAGGGTGGACAAAAGATCCTGTCCTCCAAAATCAAGGACCTACACTTTGATCACTGATTGGTACTTCTGATCCCAGTGATGTTCACAAAGGGTAAAGGACATTGTTGGTGCACCACAACCCATTGTTGCAAGCCCCTACCTCTAAGTTACTTAAAGAGATAGAGTCTTCTCCACCCCCTTCATTTTCCCTTTTCTCTTTTTTCCCCTTTTGGAAACCAGACATTGAAAATTAGAATATATTTAGGCAACTACATATATGAAAGAAATTTATAATCACCAGAGAGAGAGAGAGAGAGAGAGAGAGAGAGCAAGCTTTAAAATATATGTGAGGTGATTGCCCTGACCGGTTGGCCTGCAGACTGAAAGGTCCCAGGTTCCATTCTGGTCAAGGGCATGTACCTTGGTTGCGGGCACATCCTCAGTAGGAGGTGTGCAAGAGGCAGCTGATCGATGTTTCTCTCTCATTGATTTTTAAATAATATATAATATATATATATAAAACATATATAAAAATATATAAATATATATATATTTTTAAAATATATTTTATTGATTTTTTACAGAGAGGAAGAGAGAGGGATAGAGAGGTATAAACTTAAGGTCACCTCTCACATATGTATATGAGACCTTAAGTTTATATCTTAGTACAAAGATAGCCTACAACCAAAGGGAAAAAATGAGCAGAAAACAAAGAACCGTGGGGAAGGAGAAATATCTGATTTCCAGAGTAACTACATTATTAGATTGAAATATTCAGTTTTCAATAACAACAAAAATAATAAGGCATACCAAGAAACAGAAAAGTATAGCATATTAAAATGAAGAAAAAGGAAAAAAACAATAACAACAAGATAAACTGTCTCTGAAGACCTGACGGTGACTCTACCACACAAAGACTTTAAATCAACTATCTCAAAAATGTTCAAAGAGCAAGAGGAATACACGGAGAAAATTAAAACAACAACAACAATGTATTCACAAAATGAAAATATCAATAAAGAAATAGAAAACCACCCTGGCTGGGTGGCTCAGTTGGTTGGAGCATTGTCTCATAGACCAAATGTTTGTGAGTTCAATTCCTGGTCGGGCACACATCTGGGTTGCAGGTTCAATCCCTGGGTTGGATGTGTATAGGAGGCAGCAGATCCGTGTTTCTCTCTGATATCTGTTTCTTTCTCTCTAAAATTCAATAAAACTGATCCCTGGGAGAAGGTTAAAGAGAGAGAAAACCTAAACATAAACCAAAAAAAATCATGGAGTTAAAGAGTACAAATTTAAATGAAAAAATTCATTAGACGGTGGTCAAAGGCATATTTGAGCAGGCAGAAGAAAGAATTAATGAACTTGATGTGACACAACAATGGAAATTTTTGAGTCTGAAGAACAGAAAGAAAAAAGATTGCAGAGGAGTGAACCTGTGGAACATCATCAAATGGATGAAACTATGCATTATAGCAGAGATTTTCAGCCTTTTTCATTTCATGGCATACACAAGTTAATTATTAAAATTCTATAGGACCAAAATATATATTATATTTTTTGCCAATCTGACAAAAAAAATAGGTATAGTTTTTATTCATTCACACCAGACAGCTATTGTTTGTTAGCTGTTGTTGTTGTGTGTTTTTTTTTATTTGACAACCTAAGGGAAAATAGGTCAGTGCCCTTGACTAAGTAGTCAGGTATTGCATGTTTTAAAAATTCTTGTGGCAGTGTGCCATAGCACTCCTGTTGAATATCACTGCATGATAGGAATTCCAGAGGAACAGAATGAGACAAAAGAGTTCTGAGGGAATAATGGCTAAAACATTTCCAAATTTGATAAAACTCATGAATATAAACATCCAAGAAAACTCAATGATCTGTAAGGAAGATGAATTCAAATATACTCAAACTAAGACATGTTATAGTCAAACTGTCTAAAAACAAAGACGGAGTTTTGAAAGTAGCCAGAGAGAAATAACACATCACATACAAGTGCTCCTTAATGACAGTAACAGATTCTCATTGGATACACTTTGGTGTCCAGAAGTAAGTGGGCTGATATACTCAAAGTTCTAAAATAAAACAACAACAACAACCAAGAATCTTATATCTGGCAAACTGTCCTTCAAAGTAAGAGATAAATCAAGACATTATCAAATAAACAAAAGCTGAGTTTGTTACGACTAGACTGGTCCTGAAAAAAAAATGCAAAAGGGATAATGCAGATTATAAAAGGATAATAACTTGAGGTAACCTGAAAACATATGAAGAAATAAAGATTTCATACAGAGCATCTTCCCCAACCACAATGGGAGAAATTCAGACATCAATAACAGAAAGGAAAAAAAACACCTCAAAGTTCACAAATTAGTGGAAATTAAATGAAATATTCTTTAAGCAATCAATAGATCAAATAACTCAAAAGGGACATTAGTAAATACCTAGAGACCACTGAAAATAAAAATACAACATACTAATATTTGTGGAGCATGGTAAAAGGAATGCTAAGGGGAAACTTATCACTATAAATGTTTATATTAAGAAATAAGAAAGATGTCAACTCAACAACTTAACTTTACAACTGAAGGAACTATGAAAAGAATAAGCTAAACCTTAAGCTACCATTAGGAAGGAAATGATAAAGATTCAATAAAAAAAATGGAGAATAGAAAAATGATAGAGAAAGTCAGCAAAACCAAAAGTTGGTTCTCAGAAAAGATTAGCAAAATTGACAAACCTTTAGCTATAATTCAACGGCAATTTGGATATTTATAACATCATTTGCAGGCCATACAAAATTATCAACTTAAATCTTAAATATTAGCCTGCTACATTTGGCCAAACATTTAATCACCCCTAATCCCTCAGTAGGGCCAGATCAAATGATTTTTCAGGCCTTATAAGGCCCGAGGGCTAGGCATTCCCAGCTGAGCAAGATGAAACAAGAAAACATAGAGAAGATGCAAATTATTAAAATTAGAAATGAAAGTGGGAACATTACTGTGATGTGATTTATAATAAGAAATGTATATTTGTTCTTTGTCCATATTTTTGGCACAGAGCTCCTAAAACACTTGAAATTCCCTATGTGATGAGAACCATAGTGGTGTCTTCTGTTGTTAATGAGGTGACTTTGGAAAAGGATGGGGTCTGGTAGTCAATAGAGTCTATCAAATGATTAAGGCTTGGAACTTTCAGTGTGACTCTGCAGAGGAGAGAGGGACAGCAGGCTGAATCAATCACCAATGTCCAATGGTTTAATCATTCATTCCTATGTAATGAAGCCTCCATTAAAACTCAAAAGAACAAGTTTGGAGAACTTCTAGTTGGTGAATATATAGAGATCTAAGAAAAGAGGTACATCTAGAAAGGGTGTGCACTTCCCCCATACCTTCCCCTGTGCACCTCTTCCATCTGGCTGTTCTGAGTTATATATTTTTATAATAAACTGGTGATTTAGCAAGTAAAATGTTTCCCTGAGTTTTATGAGTCACTCCAGCAAATTAAACCCAAGGAGAAGGTCCTGACAACTTCTAAATTATAGCCAATTGGTCCAAAGTCCAGGTGGTTACCTGGCACCTAAAGTCCAAGGAGGGTGTCAGTTGACCCTCCAATCTACACCGAGTAAGTAGGAAGCACAGGAAATTACTGTGCTTGTGACTGATCTAAAGGGGGGGTGGGACAGCCTCATGAGACTGAGGCCTCAACATGTGGAATTTGAGGCAGTCTCTGGATAGAATTCTACCCAGAGTTGAATTCTTGGACACTCTGTTGGTGTCTAAGAATTGCTTGATGTTGTGTAGGAAGCTCAACGCACATGTGGGTGGGCGGGGACTTGATTCTGGTTCCCATGGTGTGCCCCAGACTCTGACAGGAGGAAGATTTTCATATACATTTTACTAATTTTCTTTCATCTCTGATACTTCTATTATAGAGAAAGGGCAAATAGCAATATTAAGATATTTCCTCTAATTAATTCCCTTTTAATGTGTACTAATTTCATGCATCATGTTACTAGATATATAATAACAATGTATATAATCTCAAAGAAATGTACAAATTCCTAGAAATACAAAACCTATCAAGACAAAAAAAAAAACTACTAATTTTAATAATTGAATTTGGCAATGTAGCAGGATACAAAATTAACACCCAGAAATCTAAGACATTTTTATACACCAATAATGAACTCTCAGAAAGAGAAACTAAACAAACAACCACATTTAAACTGCAATAAGAAAATTAAGATACTTAGGAATAAACTTAACTAAGGAGGTAAAAGACTTATATTGAGATAACTATAGGTCATTGAAAAAAGAGATAAAGATATAAACAAGTGGAAGAACATACCGTGTTCATGGACTGCTAGTATTAACATCATTAAAATGTTCATATTACCCAGAGCAATCTATAGATCCAATGCAATCCCTATTAAAATACCAATGGCATACTTCACAGATCTAGAACAAATACTCCAAAAATTTATATGGAACCATAAAAGATTCTGAATAGCCATAGCAATTGAGAAAAAAGAACCAAGTTGGAGGAATCACAATACCAGATATCAAGTTACCTTACAAAGCCACTGTACTCAAAACAGCCTGGTACTGGCACAAGAACAAACATATAGATCAACAGAACAGAACAGAGAACCCAGAAATCAATCCAACCCATTATTCTCAATATTTGACAAAGGAGACAAGACCATACAATGGAGTCAAGACAGTCTCATCAATAAATGGTGGTCAGCTCCCACAGCACCCCACCACCACCACTGGTCACCCACCATGTTCCGCATGGCCCCCTGGTCATCAGTGCACATCATAGGGAGTGATCGAATTCCCAGTCTCCCGGTTGAACTCCCGATGGGACACTTTGCATATTAGCCTTATATATATATAGATAGATAGATAGACACTCAAAGTCACTGATCATTGGAGAGATGCAAATTAAAATGACAATGAGGTATTACTTCACACCTATCAGAATGGCTACCATCAACAAATCAACAAATGACAAGTGCTGACAAGGATGTGGAGAAGAGGGAATCCTAGTACCTTGCTAGTGGGGATGCAGACAGGTGCAGGCACTATGGAAAACAGTTTAGAGTTTCCTCAAAAATTTAAATATGGCCCTAGCTGGTTTGGCTCAGTGGATAGAGTGTCAGCCTGCGGACCAAAGGGTCCCAGGTTTGATTCTGGTCAAGAGAATGTACCTTGGTTGCAGCCTCCTCCCTAGCCCAGGCAGGTCTCCTACAGTAGGGAGGCAACCAATTGATGTGTTTCTCTCACATCCATGTTTCTCTCTGTCTTCCACTCTCCCGAAAAATCAATGGAAAAATGTCCTCAGGTGAGAATTAACAACAACAACAAAATTAACCAATTAATAAATTAATTAAATATGGAACTGCCATTTGACTCAGTGATCCCACTTCTAGGAATATATCCTAAGAAACTAGAAACACTAATCAGAAAAAATGTTTGCACCCCTATGTTCATAGCAGTGCAATTTATAATAGCTAAGATCTGGAAATATCCCAAGTGCCCATCAGTACATGAGTGGATAAAAAATCTGTGGTACATTTATACCATGGAATACTATGCTGCAGTGACAATGAAAGATCTCTCACCCTTTGAGACAGCATGGAGGGACCTGGGGAATATTATGCTAAGTGAAATAGGCCAGTCAGAGAAAGACTGCCTTAAGATCTCGCATATGAGTGGAATCTAATGAACAAAATAGTTTCAGAGACATAGAAGCATGGAACAAACTGTGGAATCTCAGAGGGAAGGTGGGGGAGGGTAGGAAGAGATCAACCAAAGAACTTGCATGTATATATGCATAACCCATTGACACAGATGATAGGGTTGTCAAGGCCTGGGGTGGAGGGCCATGTGGGCTAGAAGAGGTCAATAGGGGGAAAAGAGGAATATACATAATACTTTCAACAATAAAGATTTTTAAGAAGACTAAACCAGAAAGATATGGAATACCTGAGAAAATCTATAACTAATAAGGAAATTGAATCAGTAATAAAAATTTTCTGGACACAAACTCTGGACCTGATGCCTTTACTGGTGAATCCTGCCAAATATTTAAAGTTGAAGTAAAATCAATCCTTCTCAAACTTATCCAAAAGTTAAAAAGGAAGGAACACTTCCTAACTTGTTCTGTAAGACCATTACCCCATATTACCTTGATAAAAAAGCAATACAAAACACTAATAAAAAAAACTATAGACCAATGCACAGATGGTTTAACATACAAAAATTAGTCCATGTAATAGATAACATTAATTGAATAAAGGGGGAAACACATAATCAATGATGCAGAAAAAGCATTTAAGAAAACTCAACACACTTTCATGATAAAAACACTCAACAAACTAGGACTAGAAGAAAATTACCTCAAATAATAAAAGCAATTTATGAAAAACCCACAATATTATCATACACAGTGGTTAAAGACTAAAAGTTTTTTCCAGTAGATTATGAACAAAGCAAGCACACCTACTTTTGCTGCTTCTATTCTACATAGTCTGAAAGTCATTGCCAGAGCATTTAAGCAAGGGAATAAAATTAAAAGCATTCATATTGAATAAGAAGTAAATTGATCTATTTTCATAGATGGTATAATTTTATATGTAGAAAACATCAAAGAAACCACACACACACACAAAATGCACCTACTAGAACTCATAAACAAATTCAGCATATCAACATGATATGATGTCAACACAAAAATCAGTTTCATTTCTATACTCTAACAATGAACAATCCTAAAAAGAAATAAAGAAAACAATTCCATTTACAATAGCATCAAAACATTAAAATACAAAAAATTAATTTAATCAAAGAGTTGAAAGATTGTACAATGAAAACTACAAAACATTGGTGAAAGAAATGAAAGAGGATATTTAAGATAGAAAGACAATCCATGTTCATGGATCAGAAGACTTAATATTATTAAAATGCCAATCTACCCAAAATGACTTACAGATTTAATACAAGCCCTATCAAAATTCCAATGAGTATTTTGCAGAAACAGAAAACCCACCCTAAAATTTATATGGAATTTCATGGAACCCTGAATAGCCAAAATAAAAAATAAAAATAAAAAGTCCTGAAATAGAATAACAAAGCTGGAGGATTCCCTTTTTTTTCTTTTTAAAATGTGCTACAAAGCTACAGTTATCAAAACAGTATGGTCCTGGTATAAAGACAGACTTAGAGACAAATAGATCAGAATAGTGAGTCCAGAAATAAACCCTTGCATATATTTTCAAATAATTTTCAACAAAAATGCCAGAATGATTAAAAGAATGACTATATTTTCAACAAATAGTGGTGGTAAAACTGGATATGCATATACAAAAAAAAAAAAAGTTGAATCTGTACTTAACTTCATGTACAAAGCCTAATTCAAACTAGATCCATGGCCTAACACTTCATGACACTGGATTGGCAATGATTTATTGGATATGACACCAAAAAAATAAAAACAGGTAACAAGACGAAAAACAAATTTCTGAAAAAAATTAAATGGCATATCAAAAGACACTATCAACAGTGTAAAAAGCAACCTAGAGAATGGTTGAAAATATTTACAAATTATATCTGGGGGATATATATCTAGGGCATTTTGCCACTCTGTTGACTAATGAATTTACCGACCACTGATCTAGGGTATTAATTATGGGTATAATTAATTAATTAAAAGACCATATAGACAGCTCATGAAACTCAAAAACAAAATATAATCCAATTCAAACACTGGCATAGGACTTGAACAGCCATTTTTCAAGAAATACAAATTGCCAATAAGTACATGAAAAGATACTCAATATCACTAATCATTAGGGAAATGAAAAGCAAAACTACACTGTGATACCACTAAGATGGCTGCTATTTAAAAATACAGAAAATAACAAATGTTGCCAAGGATGTGGAGAAATTGGAACCCTTGTGTAGTGAGAATCTAAAAAGTATGTCCACTATGGAAACAACATGGTGGTTCCTAAAAAAATTAAAATATCCACCAATTTCACTTCTAGATGTATATCAAAATAATTCAAAGCAGGGTTTCAAAAAGATATTTGTACAATAATATTCATGGCAGCATCATTCACAATAACTAAAAGTGGAAACAATTCTAAAGTCTCCATAAGTTAATGAATGGGTAAGTCAATGTGGTATAAGAAAGAAAAACAGGAAGGAAATTCTGACATGCTATAATTTGGATAAACCCTAATGGCATTATGCAAAGTGAAATAATCCAGTCATAGAAAGATAAATAATGTATATATCCACTTATCTGAGGTAATTAGAATAGTCACAATCATACAGTCAGAAAATGGAATGGTAGTTGCTAGGGGCTACTGGTTCAAGTCCTATGCCTAGGGGCTATTGGTAGAAGGGACTAAGGAATTATTGTTTAGTGGGTATAGAGTTTCAGTTTGGGAAGATGAAAAGAGTTCTGGAAATGGATGGCAGTGATGCTTCCACAATAATATGAATGGACCCAATACCACTGAACTGTACACTTAAAATAGTTAAGATAAATTCTGTTGTGTGTATGCTGCCACGGTAAAACAAAACAAAAAAAATTGAAAAAATGGACTGTAAGACCCCTGAAAATTGTGCTCTAAGAATATCTGGAAGACTAAGATATATGGAAACTTCCAATAAAATATGAAAATAAATTGATATGTAAGTTTAAAATGACTTATTTAATCTCTTTTTCATTTTACAGCATATAATAGTTTATCATATAAAAATACATTAAAATTCTGTGTGTACTATTTATATTTAAACCATACTTAAAGTTTACTGTGTTTGTTTCAAATTATTCTATTTTTTAAATGAATAAAAACGTACTACAGGTATAGTTAAACCTACCCCCAGATCCATTTCCCTTCTTTCCCTCTCCTAAAGATGGGAAACACGATTTTAATTCATGTTTCTGTAGATTTCTGTTAAATATATAAGTATCTTGAAACAATACATTTGTGGTGGGGTTTTTATTTACATAAGTGTTATTTCTTCTTCTTTTTTTTGAAACTTTTTTCACTCAACATTGTTTTTGCCTTTTAACTAGATTAATAAAACAAGGGGCTCATCTTTAGGAGCCAGCCTGAGGAGCCACCTGCCTGAGAAGACGTCTGAGTGCTGAGAACCCACATGTCCAAACTGGAAGCGGTGGGGAGAGGCACTACCAGGGCAAAGCGCAAGATAAATCCATACACCACCTCCGTCCCGCGCCTCCTCTCCCCCCGCCCTCACACCCCCACACACCAACCCTTCGCGGTCCTTGTCCCTATGCGCTCACCTCACCTGGCCCAGAGCTCAGACACTGAAGACACGGATGGTGCAAACTGAGGCCCACACGTAAGGAGACGAGAAGACGACGTCGATGCCTCCGTGTCCGCAGAGAGAAGGCCACAGGTGCAGGTCATTGCTGAAAGAAGAATGCAGGTGCACCTGGGCTGGCATGCTGCCCGGAGCCCCGCCCACAACACTCCCTCCAACCAGGCGCCACCTCAGGCAAGCTCCAAGGCCAAGCCCCACCCCAAGAAAAAATAACTTGTAGAATTAGTTGTTATTCGATTTCAATGTAATGTTTAGTTGATTAAATATACCTCATCTTATTGAAAAGTCAAGTTGTTTACATTCTTTATGAAAATTGCTGAAATAAATATTTTTTCTATAAAAGAAACCAAGAAAAAAAGTTAATAGATCATAGAACATACTCATCTTCAACTTTAGGAGGTTGCTTCTTCAAAGAGATTACTTTAAAACCATTATTTGTTTGCCAAATTCTAGTGTAGTGCATAATGAAGAAAAGCAACAATTTTCTTGAAGAAGAAAAATTTAAATGTCTCATGTGTCAGACCTCCTTATTTTGAAATATTTCACTTCCTATTTCTTCTAAGATAATTCTTATATCCAAAAACTGGTAAGATAGTTCAACACCTCCATTTAAATGCCTTTTGGTGCACTGCTAGAAAGCCTTTCTAATGGCATGAGAGCAGGAACACTAACTTTAGAGTAATACCTTCACTGGGGAAATGAAATAGATTCTTGAGCAAATAATATACATAATTAATGAAAGGTACACAATATTCTGGCAAATAAAACAAGGCTCAATAAATTTAAAAAGATTCAAGTCATACATAGTATATTCTTGGACCATAAAGGTATTAAACTAACATTGTGAGCAAAACAATATGAAAAAAAAAATCCCTACATATTTGGAAATTTGAAAACACATTTCTAAATTATCCATGGGTCAAAGAAGAAGTGTCAAGGAAGTTTTAAAATATTTTAAACTAAATAAAAAAATATCAAAAATTTTGAAATGCAGCTAAAGTAGTGTTTAAAGGGAAATAAATAACATTAAATGCTTATACTGTACTCAAAGAGAAGAAAGATAGAAAATCAGTAACCTAACAGTCCACCTTAAGGCACTTGAGAACAAAGACAAATAAAATAAAAAATTAAAAAATATATATTAAAAAACAAGGAGAAAATGAAACAAAAATAAGAATTCCATGAAACCAAAGTCTAGATTTTTAAAAATATGTATTTTATTGGTTTTTACAGAGAGAAAAGGAGATGGGTAGAAAGTTAGAAACACTGATGAGAGAGTAATATACATCAGCTGCCTCCTGCACAACCCCAACTTAGGATTGAGCCCACAACCAAGGTACATGCCTTTGACCAAAATCAAACCCAGGACCCTTCAGTCCACTGGCCAAGGCTCTATCCACTGATCCAAACTGGTTAGGGCCCAAAGTCTGGATTTTTAAGAAAATGAATAAAATAATGAACTCTACCCAGCTAATGAGAGAGAGAACACAAATGACTAATATCAGGAATAGAAATATTCCTGAAATCGAATGGAAAATAAAGATATATTATGAATAACAGTATGTCAATAAATTTGACAACTTATATAAAATTGAACAATCCCTTGAAAAACACAAACTACAAAGACTCACTTTAGCAGCAATAAATAACTTTAGTTCTGCATCTAAAGAAATTGAATTTATAGTTAAAATCCACCAAAATAGAAAACTGAATATCCAGATAATTTCACTAACAAATTGTACCAGACATTTCAAGTATAATATCAATTCTTTATAGTATCCTCTAGAAAATAGATGAAAAAATAAATACTTCAGAATTCATCTTATGAAGTCAATAATTCTGCTATACAAAACCAGACAAAGACATTATAAGAAAATAAAATATAGCAATATATTAAAAGAATAATAGATCATGGGTAAGGATAACATATCATCAAGTGTGATTCATTTCAAGAATACAAGTTTTGGTCAACATTTAAAAATCAATACATGTAATGTGCCATAAGAAAAAGCAAATGATCATATCAATAAATGCAAGAATACCTACAAAATATTACAAAATTCAATATCCATTCATAATAAAAACACCCAATAAACTACAAATAGAAGAGAACTTCCTTTAAGTAATAAAGGGCATCTGCAAAAATATCCTATATAATAAAAGGCTAACATACAAATTGTTCCCTCGACTGGGAGTTCGACCAGGAGTTCGACCCACAGCCTCTCCCCTTGGCAGACCCCACCCCCTGATTGGCCCCCCAACCTTAATCAGGGATGGGGCTGGCTGGCCAACCTCCCACAGCCCCTCCCCCTGGCTAGCCCAGCCTGATAGGCCTGATCAGGGCAGGCAGGCTGGACCCCACCCATGCACAAATTCATGCACCAGGCTTCTATTATATATCATAGATCTATGATTCATCTGGAGTTAATTTTCATTTAAACTATCAAATATGTGTTGAGATTCCTTTTTCTTTTTGGATATGGATATATCCAACTGTTCTTGCACCATTTGTTTAAAAGTCGGCCATTTCTCTATTGAATGGTCTTTGTAATTTTATAAAAAATAAATTGACCATATAATTGTGGGACTATTTCTGGCCTGTTTAATCTGTTCCATTATCTATTCATTATATAGTCTTATCAATCCCACACTGTCTTAGTTTACAAAGCTTATGATTAATCTTGAAATTGGGCAGCTGGAGTCCTCCAACTGAATACATTTTTTTCAGAATTTTTTGTTTATTCTCACTCCTTTCCCATTCCATATACATTTCAGATTTATCTTTTCAATATCTATAAAAATACTTGCTGGAATTTTCACTGAGATTTAATAAAATATGTAGATCAAATTGGAAAGAATTAACATCTTCATTTTTATATTTCAATCTGTGAACACAATATGTCTCACATGTCATGGCATATGTAGCAGAAATTTGATTTCTCTTATCAGTGTTTTGTTGTATTAGAAAGCTTCATTTGTACTAATCAAACATGCAAACAACCCAAATGCCTACCAATAGGTGAATAAACGAAGTTTAGTATCTATAACATGGAATACTATCTGTCTTCTATATAATCTATATAATAGAGGAATATGCAAATTAACCAGGACAACATACTGTCACAAGTGAACAGTAGGAACCTGAGGCTGCATGGCACCTAGCCAGGGCGAGGGACCTCAGACTGTGCCCCCCTGCCCAGTGGGGCTTGATGGGGGACCTCAGGCCACAAACCCCTCCCTCCCTCCCCAGCACTGGGTCTGGAGACCTTAGGCCATTCCCTTCAACCTAGTGCCAAGTGGGGGACCTCAGGTTGCACCCCTCTCCCAGTAGGGCTTGACTGGAGACCTCAGGCCATGCCCTCCACCCCAGTGCCAGGCCAGGGGACCTCAGACTTCACCCCCCGTGGGGAGACCTCAGGCTGTAGCCCTCGCCCAGCAGGGCTTGACAGGGGACCTCAAGTCATACCCCCGGCCCAGGGGGCTTAACAGGGGACCTCAGGCCGCAACCCCCACCCCAGCACTGGGTTGGGAGACCTTAGGTCATGCCCCTCAACCCAGTGCCAGGTGGGGAACCTCAGGCCGTGCCCCTTGCCCAATGGGGCTTGATGGGGGACCTCAGGCTGTACCCTTGGCCTGGAGGGGCTTGACAGGAGTGGGACCAGCCAGGTCTGGGTCTCACCCAATGGGGGTGGGGCCGGCCGGGTCTGGGTCTCCTGCATATTAGAAGTGTGTGCAGGTGGTGGGCAGGGACTTGACTCTAGGTCCCATGGTGCACCCCAGACTCTGACAGGAAGAAGATTTTCATATACATTTTACAAATTTTCTTTCATCTCTGATATTTCTATTATAGAGAAAGGGCAAATAGCAATATTAAAATATTTTCTCTAATTAATTCCCTTTTAATGTGCATGAATTTTGTGTACTAGGCCACTAGTTCATCAATAAAAAGAATGAACTATTGATACATATGACAATATATCTGAATTTTTAAAATAATTATGTTAAATGAAAGAAGCCAGTAAGAGAAATTAGTATGTTCCATATGGTTTTATTTCTATAGAATTCTAGAAAGTCCAAGCTAATCTATAGTGACATATCAAAGGTTGCCAGTATATGAGGCATGGCTAGACATAGAGGAATAGAATGGAGGATTTACAAGTGGGCACAAATATAATTTTCAGGGGAGATGAATATGTTCACTCTCTTGATTGTGGTGATGATTTCATGAAATTTAAATGCTTGCAGTTTATTCTATGGCAATTTTAACTCAATGAGTTCGCTAAATTTAGTTCTGGATATTTTATAATACACTAATAAACACTATGTCACCTGCTCCACATTGCCCCCCCTCCAAAATAAAAGGAATGTGGTAACTTCATGTAGGTATCAATATATGGAACTCTGATAACTCTATCAGGACCAATTCTTACTTTAAGGTCTATCTTTTCTAAATATATTATAATAACAAAGTAACCACATAATTACACATTTATAACTAAACAGTCACTGAGATTAAAGGAATATTTTCCCTGTGGAAGTCATAAATTGTAATAATATATTGCACTAGGCAATTATAATTTTGAAGAAAGGATGGTGTCCCATTCAGAGTGGTTACTGTGGACTTTATAATGGCAGTGTCACATTCATCACAGCGTATAAGAGACATGACATTTAAATAAAATGGAAAGGTCATTAATGTAGAAAGGTTTTAAAACTGTCATCAGATCCATTAGAGTTGGTACCAGTATTTTACATAAAAATTGCCTGCTGTGAGGAAAAGGTATCTGAAATCAGATCTTTGAAGAAAATCAAATCAGATCTGTGATTGCTAGATGACATAGCTGTTAAAAGAACAGACACAAATGTATATGAATAGAAGCTTGATGCATTGAAGGCAGAAATGTCAAGAGAAAAATTGTCTCATGAAATAGGCTGATTCTTTGGTTAGGAGATGAAATAAAATGAAGATCTGTTTTCCAAAATAGACCTGAGGATTATTTTTTGTGTGTGTCTGTCATGGAAAAATATTCAACATGTTTATATACTGTGAGCTCAGTCAAGTAATTCAATCAAGTAAGTTATCAAAGTGACCTTTGTTCTCTTGTTTCTTAAATCTTGTCATGAAAAAAATGTTATTAGAAAGTTGTTTAAAAGCTTAGTCTCAGTAGTAGGCTTCAAAACCAATTTTAAGTTTTTCTATCAACTGATATCTATTAAGGCATCTACTCTAATAAAAACCCAATATCAACACATTAGTACAATGCACTTCAATTTTTAATAATAAAGATGCCATCAGGAAAACTATGTATAATACTAAACTGCATTCATCTGCTGTCTGTCTGGAAAGAGTGACTCTTTGGAGTTCTTGAATGACCTTATCTTAGTAGTTATATTCAGTATTAGCAAAATTATTAGGGGTTCATTCCTCTCAGGCTAGTACATTTCTTATGCTTAAAAAATAATAGACTTTGCCCTTGCCAATTTGGCTCAGTGGATAGAGCACTGGCCTGTGGACCAAAGGATCCTGTGTTTGATTCTAGTCCAGAGCACTTACTTTGATTGCAGGCCCCTCCCTGGCCTGGGCCCTGGTCACAGCTCCTGCTGGAGACAACCAATCAGTGTGTTTTTCTCACATCGATCTTTCTCTCTCTCCATCTCTCTTCCACTCTCCCTAAAAATCAATGGAAAAATATCCTCAGGTGAGAATTAACAAATATTAATAATAATCTTACCTAATAATAGAGAAACATGTAAATTGACAGTACCTTCGCTACACCCACAGCCAATCAGAGTGAGTATGCAAATTAAACCAACAAAGATGGTGGTTAATTTGCATACATACCTGGGTTCCTGGAACCTCCCACGTCACTCCCAGCCAGCCATCCAGTGGACGCATTAGGCTTGGGAAAGGGTCGAGCCTGCGATCAGAGGGGCGGGGGAGGGTGGTCCCCTTCCCAAGCCTAAAGCCTGGGGCAGAGGCTTTAGGCTTGGGAAGGGGCCGAGCCAGGGAATGGAGGGAAGGGAAAAAATCAATGGAAACATATCCTCAGGTGAGATAAAAAGAAAAACAAAGTAAGAAATGTCATATCCAATGAAAGACACATCTTGAAAATGCCTAAAGAAAGTTGTCATTTTTTCATGGTGAAGGGACTGGAGTCCCTGTTGATGAAATCCCTTGGTGGCTGCGGTAACTGGCAGTGGCTGCAGCAGCGGGGTGATGGGGCTGGCGCCTTCCCCTGATCAGCCTGGTAACCTCCTGCAAAGGCAGGCCAGACTGCGGCTTAGGTCCACTGCCAATGGGGAGCAGGCCTAAACCATCAGTAAGACATCCCTTGAGGGATCCCAGTAAGTGAGAGGGGGCAGGCTGGGCTGAGGGACCCCTTCCCAGTGCACGAATTTTGTGCACTGGGCCCCTAGTAATAATAATAATAATAATAATAATAATAATAATAGACAATTTATAAGAAGGTAACTGAAAGGAGAAAAAAGTGTTGCCCAAATGGGTTATGCTAATAGAATTTTAATGAATGTATGACAGGGCTGTGACACAATCTGGTAATTCTTGGGTCTTCCTATCACCTATTTGAAACTTCATTCAGACCTCTTTTATGATTAGCATTACTTACCAGAATGAAGATACAATCCTACGAAGAGCCCAAGGATCCTCACTTAACTAGAATCTAAATGGCAAACATGTGAAGAAGGAATTATAATAAAATTGCAAAGTACAGTGCTAAGAGCATTCTTGCCTAGAAAAACAATGTGGCTGGGTTCAAGAAGGCCCCAAAATAGTCCAATGATATTCCCTCTTGCCCCATTATTTTTCTCTTAATTAAGGATGCTGGGGAGTAGATGGGGTGACTCATAAAGTGGTGCCCTCTATTTCCTATACCTTTTTCTGATCCTGTGATCATTTGTACCGTATATGTGGACATCTACTCAATCACATGAAAGTCTGTTGTTATGCAACATAATCATTCAAGCTACATGGAGCATCAAACTGTTTATCACTGAGGAAAAAGACACTTTATGGATTTATTTTCCTTTTTCTACTTTACTCCATATTCAGAATATTTCAAATAAGCCTGTATTCATTTTTCAAAGAAGAAAACTTAAACTTGAAAATAGGGTAAATTTTAACTGATAGTAAATTTCCAGACATAAACCTTACAAAGCAAGTAATTAAAGGGAAAAATTTTAACAGACATTATACATCTTCCATATGACAATTTGTATACATAATTGAGCAAAATAAGAGGAATGACCTACCCTCAGACAGAACTGCAGTCTCCCAGTAAACATCTTCGGTTTAGGTCATTGTTTCATTATTCATTCTTTAATGCAAATCAGGGCCATTTTACTTTTCATTCCTTGGGAAGAAGAAGCAAATCTTTATCTCGGTTGGTAAGACTGTTGCAGAGTATCTGTTTTGCTTCTGTGGTCAGTCTTGGGGACAGCCACAGGAGCCAGCTGGTATTAGTCCAAGAGAGTGAACCATAATGAGACAGCAGAATCCTCTTGATAGTTCTAGTGTGCAACAACCTTCCTCTTAATTCTGATTTGTGGTCTGTAAACCATTTTAAGCATATGTTGCTTTGGAAATGTAATTGGAAATACTCCATCCAAACAATTTTTAAATTGATATTGTAGGTTGGGAAATTGCTATGTGCTCTGTATTAATAACTTCTGATCTTATTAGGATTACACAACCCTTAAACTCATATGATTATGAATGATCCCAAATAAATTACAAACCATAATTATTTTAATTCTGATGGTGAAATAGGATGTAACTTTTGTACTATATTAATTCATGTTTAGTTCATAATATGAATAGTTTGTTTTTTCCACACGAGTGTGTGTGTGTGTTGTGTGTGTGTGTCTGAATATGGGTTATACATAACTGTATCAGTTTACTTCCTTTTAATTCTCTTAGTGCTATTCCTTAATGCCCATTTACACTAATACCTCTAACTGGTTAACTTATCAAAACTTATCAAGAATGCTGATTCCTTTGACTTGTTCAAGAAAAATACTTTCTAAAACTATAACAATACAAATTTCCTGTCTTTTACATTCAGCTGAATTTTGTATTAGCTCAGAGCTATGTGCAAATGTATTCTGCAAAAGCTGAAAATACTTCCAATTTTTTTAAGAAGAAAAACCACTTGTTTGGGGCTCAATTATGAATTGCAGAGAATTACCATTTGTAATTACTAAATAGCTACAGAATTCCTATTTAAGTCAAATCAACTGCACTTAAAAAATAAACCTAGAATTTAAATGTTATAACCATTTATAATTCTTCTGCCTCTGCAGACAAAAACAAGGCTCAATTGAAAAGCAAGTCTTAGAATAGGACATGAGATTTGCAAATCTTACTAGGTGGTTTTAACACAGATGACATCAACTTTTGAAAAATGAGTAAAAGGTAATCTTTTCCCTTAAAGCACATTTTGTAAATTAATCTTAACTTCATCTTGATAGCTTCCTCTCCCACTACCCCAAGAAATGATAACCTATAATAATTCTAAACATTTTAATGGTGCCATTTAAGTATTCTAGAAAACCCCAATATGAAACCATACTTAAGAAAGTTCCAGACATAAAATAGACACTTTTAATGGGTTAAGAATGAGTACAATTAGCTATGGTGATTGAAGCAGAGAGCATCTACTACTCATACATTTGTAGAATCAATGACCCAAAGAATCCAATGATAATTTCTCAGGAAAAATTACTGAGGGTGTGACTTTCAGACCTCAAATGCAGTTAATATTCTCCTGGGAAAGACTAAAGCATCCCAATATCAATCTGTAATCAGTAGACATATTTTACTTCCCTCTGGATACTACCGATCAGTTCCCACAATGTAGACAGCTTTCATGTTAATTTGTAGAGAAAGCATTTCACTCATTTCATCATACCATATATCATTAAAATACACATATTATAATTATATATTTCTTCAAAAAGGCAAAAAATATGGGCTGTTATGAGAATTTTAATGGGAAAAAAACACATAATAAAACAATGGCCACTTCTTTTTGTAACTTGATTTTGTTTACCAAAACTGTTTCTTTAGGTTATTTTAGGCACGTTTCTTTACTGCTACTTAAAATAAGATCACAAATAACCTTGCAGAAAATAGGAAATTCCCTTCCTTTAAAAAACACCTGCTACAGCACATTTTCTGACAAAAGTACACAGTGCAGGATTGATTTACAGGGGGACTTGACAACATGCACATTAGGTAGATGGCAAAGTTTAGCATTCCCTTATGATTCTATGTGTACATGATAATTTACAATCAGTCAAGTGCATCTTAAATTAAAACATGGATGTGCATCAATGACAAAAATATAAATCCCAGTGTTATTTTTTTTTCAGTTTGCATGCCCCCTTTTTCTGCATTTGTGTGTGTGTGTGTGCGCGCGCGCGCGCGTGTGTGTGTGTGTGTGTGTGTGTTAGTAGTGGTGCTTTTGAGTCCAAAAAGAAAGATATGGAATATCCACGCCTGTAGTGGGAATCAAGATGTTCTTAGAAACCCTCGCTAATCCTTGATAGAATGGGGAAAACATTTTCACCTGTCTTACCAGTATCCCTGATCTCTAAATCTGGGAAGGAGTAGCTTAGTATATATAATTTATTATCCAGATTTTCTTCTGATAATAAAGAAATAGTCAAGCTCACTTTAGAATTGGCAAAAATATGTTTGTGCATGACTTTGTACAAGTCACTAACATCATTGGATCTCAGCATTATCCCCCACAAGACTGGGGATAGAAATTTTATCAAATTCTGTTTACTCATATGACACATTGATGAAATGATACATGTAAAGAAATTGGTAGCTGACACACTACACTCAGTAAGTTGTGCTATTACTATTACTTCTAAAATTTATAAATTTAAATCAGCTTTATGACAAGAAAAATCCAGTGAGTTTTTAAAATATACACAGTAGCATAATCTGAACAATCAGAACATTTCATCATCCTAAAAAGTTCCAACGTGGAGTCACAGACATTTAAGACTTGAGGGAAAGTTTGTGACATCTAGTTTGATTTTCTTCTTTTAGAGCTGAGGAAACCAGCGCCCTGTGAGGTGCAGAAAATGATCCATGACTCCACTTTAGCTGAGTCAAAGTCTGTTAAACATCTCAAATCTCCTTCCTCTGGACTTAGTTCTTGCATGCTTTACCACACTGGCCCCCGGGGAGCCATGAGGCTCTTAGGGAAGGCTCCTTACTCTACAAAGCTGCCTAAGCAAATGCAGCAACACAGAGGTCCAAGACCAGTGGGCAACACCTAGTGCCCTCATTTGGAATGCAAACACTAGAAAGATTATCTGCTCTCTTAGTCTGGAAGCACCCACAAAATTTTATTACTGGAGTTCAGAATTTCAATAGTGTATGCCCAGGATAACATATTTAATAGAAAATACATACATTAGACAAAATATGAGATTTAGGGGTGGGGAGATTATACTGTAGGGAAAAAATACATTGTACTGGAAAAACAAGAAAGACTCCATCCATCACAGACACACACAAAAAAATCACAAGTTTTTAATAAAATTCTTTGTTGTTCTTAGGAGGATCTGATGTTTCCTTGTTAAGAGAAATGTTAGCTTATCTCATGCCAAGGTATGCTCACCTTGTATCTTTGCCCCATTTGGGGTTTTTAAACATTATAGAGTATGTCATTTGGGATCATAGAATTACAACACTGCTGGTTAATTTGAGATAAAAGGGCCTTATACTTCCTACCATATTTCCTTCATCAAAGAAATAATATCTACACATGGTAGACACAAAATAGTGGCATTTTAACATTTTATTTTTACCCCCTTAAATAATTTTGGAAAACTATGAATCATCTTGCATATTTTAAGTTGCCTTCCAAATTTTCCCATCATTTTAATGTTAAGACATTTCAAAACTGCATTAAGTACTGGTGTTTTTAAATATAATACCATTTTAAAACAAAATATTAGATCACTATTTCAAATGTTTCTAATGAAATCTGATTGTCATTGTGATTTGATGCCCACCTTCATCTGTTAAAGAAACAACGTGATAAGGTATTCTTCAAAAATCTACCATCATTACTTTTTTATCTTGTTCTTATACTTCCATTCCACCTACCCAATTCCAGAAAACACATATATTTTATTTATAATTTTCTATGGTCAAGTCATCTAAATTGACCAAAGCAAAATAAATTTATTACAAATCTTAATGAATAATGATTAAGGAAAGTAAGTAAAATTTTATTAGGAATACATTAATTAAAGAAATTGATTATGGTTGATCTTGTTTTGTTTCAATTAGTTTGTGTACACTCTTTCATTTTTTAAATTTTTTAAAAATATATTTTACTGATTTTTTACAGAGAGTAAGGGAGAGAGATAGAGAGTTAGAAACATCGATGAGAGAGAAACATCAATCAGCTGCCTCCTGCACACTCCCTACTGGGCATGTGCCCGCAACCAAGGTACATGCCCTTGACCAGAATCGAACCTGGGACCCTTCAGTCTGCAGCCTGACGTTCTATCCACTGAGCCAAACCAGTCAGGGCTGTGTGTACACTCTTTTAAAATGAAAGAGGCTTCAGGATCAATTCTATTCCTATTTTTATAAATATATTTATTGAGATAACTTATTCTCATGTAGAGTGGAATGAAAAGATTTTTGTTATGGCAATGAAACTCAATTCATTAAACTTCTTCCAAGTCATAAGATAAAAATCATATATTGATCTCTCATTCAAAACATCTGTAATTATGTAATTGCTAAATTAGTTCTTTTTTCAATTATATTGAAAGCAACAAATTAGAAACCATCTAAATGGCAAAAGAAATTATTTCCCAGTCATTGATATTATTTAAATTATCCCTTTGACTGGGCCCTCAACCCACAGGTAATGCACCATATAAAGATCCTCTTTGTGTGAAATCTTTGAGTTTCTTTTGGGAAATGAGAGAAAAGCAATTATGATAGAGAAATTGGGAAAGGAGAATAATAGGAATCTTCCAGCATGATGCATTGGCCACCAGCACATTGTCAGGCACATTAAATCTAGGAAAACATACATATAGCAGTTGAAGATTTGAAAATGGATTTCCTTTAAAGTATTCCTGCCTGAGTGCCTGGGGGAAAGTCTGAATGGACCCTCAAGGAAAGCATATTCCAGCATCAAGACCATTGGAATAACAAAGGTAAGACTAATTTTATTAATGAAAAGTTTTTTTCTATGTTGCTCTTTAGACCTCTGTTAATTTACATCATCAAAAAGCTGAAAGATTCCCTAGAACCATCGTCATTGAGATATAACATATTCCTGATATTTTTGAAGGTTAAGAAGATGCAGGAGTTAAAATGTAAACAATTAAGATAGCCACACTATATAGTTGGGGAGGCTAAAATTTGTTCTTGTGACAATTACTATCTTTTAGGAAACTGGTAGCTTATGATGTTTAATATCAAATCATCTATCTATCTATCTATCTATCTATCTACATATATATATATGTAGATAGATATATGTGTGTGTGTGTGTGTGTGTGTATATATATATATATATATATATATATATATATATATATATGAACCAGGGTCTGTAACATCCAAAATGACCAAAGGCTCAACCGAATGCCAAGCAAAGGGGGAGGGTGTGGGGCGGGGCAAGGCAGGTGTGGTGAGGTTGTTAGCCTCAGGCCAGGTAGCTCACTGCCTCAGCAGTTGACTCCAGCAAGACCTGGGCCCTCCCCTCTGTGGACCAGAGGCCCTTTTCCTAATACCATGTTCCCAGGATCTCTCAGACCCGTTTGTGGAAGTCAGGAAACACTGCATGTGGTCATCCCACCCTGGGAACTCCCAGGGCTGACAGCAAGGGTAGGCTTCTGTGGGGTCCCCTCTGTTATGTGATCCAGGGTTGTTACATCCTAATGCTGACTCTGGCAGGACTTGGGCCAGTCCTCTGTGTATCTGAGGTCCTGCTCCCTATACCAGTGGTTGGAAAACTCAATAGTCAATGGAGCCAAATATCAATAGTACAAAGATTGAAATTTCTTTTGAGAGCCAAAACTTTTAAACTTAAACTTCTTCTAATACTATTTCTTCAAAATAGACTCGCCCAGGCCGTGGTATTTTGTGGAAGAGCCACACTCAAGGGGCCAAAGAGCTGCATGTGGCTCGTGAGCCGCAGTTTGCCGACCACTGCTCTATACCAAAGCCCTCGAGTCTCTGAGACCCTGATGCAGAAATCACCTCTTGTCATCATCCTACCCTGGGTAGGATGATTCTGTTCTAGGATTCAGGGTCCCCCCTTCCTCCCTCATGTTCCTCACCTTGAGCCCTGGCAGGTCCTGGGATCCTCCCTCTATTGACCCAAGGCTGGACTCCTCAGATCAAGGCCTTACTGCTCTGAGTCCTCTGCAGGAAGTCAGTGTACCTTACATCTGGGACCAAGCCCAGCAATTCCAAAGCCTGATGGCAGGGGCTGAGATGGATTCCGTAGGGTCCTTTAGTTCTCCCTCTGATCCATACTTTGACAGGGCCTGGGCTTCCTGTCCTCTATGAACCTGAGTCTGCAATTCTCAGACCAAGGGTCTGACTACCTGAGTTCCCTGAGGAGGTGGGACAGGGGGAGGTGCAGTTTTCAACATGCAAACAGGAAGGCCAACTTCGGGAATTTAAATTTCTGCCTCATTCACCTTATACTGTTAAACCCCAAATCACTATACCTACTATGATCACCCCCAAGATTTTAAACAAAGCTAAGATAACCAGTTGAACAACTCTATTCATTAAAGACACCCTAAAGGCAATGATTTCAACCTTGAAAACAGAAAGCTGGGGAGAGACACTTGGACAGTGGAAAAAGGAGGGTGAGATGGAAAATTTCTCTGCTAGTAGCCAAGAAGTGAATGGTTTTCAAGGTGCATAAGAGCAGCCAGTACTATGGAAGCAGGATGATTCACATCTCCACAGAGATAGTCACATTACCTTGAAACGATTTTAGGTAAATCTCATGAAAACTAGATAATGGTGAAGGATGAGAAAGAACAATGAACCACTGAAATGGGTGGCCTAAGGAAATGTTTGGAGGAAGCATCATCTCCCTACCATGTGACCCATCAGAATTGAACATGGTGTCAATAGGTTTGAGAAGGCTTAGGAGTGCTAAAGAAATGCCCCCTTTCTCTTACCAAAGCATCTTGGCCTCCTCACCCCTCCCAGTGGAAGTGTCAGGATGGTGCTTTATGATGTCTATGTTTCTCTCCCAGAGCTACCATTAGCTGGAGGAGAAACTTTCTGGTTAATTAAAGCCTAGGGGGTGTGGCCCCTCATTGTCCTAGAGAAAAGAATATGTTCAAGAGGCCTGGGATAGGACCCTAGGAAATTTTGACATGGTGAAGATGAGCAGGAAACCACAAACTCCTAATACAGTTATGTAACAACCAACCCCATTCACCAAAAGAAGGTAAAAGAGGAAGAAGCCCTTTTAACCCAGGTCCAGTGTCCAGGATGAAAGCACCACACTCAAACTTCTCCTCCTCTTCTGTAGTGGCATATCCCCAAGACTCCCTGGTCTTGCCTGGCAGATTCCATCTTCAACCCCTACTTTTTCTCCTGAAGACGTTTTTCCCTTTCATCCCAGCCATTTCCCTACAAACCATTGTCCTTCTGCGCTCACTTTGTTGTCCTTCCAGGTACTAAAGACATCCATAGGAGTGAAAAGATGTCTTTAAGAGAGTTCAAGGAAAGGAGCCTTTCCAAAAATTCCTACCCCTTCAAGAAAACCTATGAAAGCTATATAGCAAACAATATGTGGCCATTATCATGGGCCAAATGAGGAACTGAATTAAAATGATCCAGAATAAGACCAAGACAATGTAGAAAAATTCACCACCTTGAGTGATAACATGGGCAGCCTGTAATTTAAGAGCAAAGCCAAAGACCTCAGAACTATCTATGAAGTCTCTGAAGTTTGGCCCCCAAGAAATGCTGACAGTGTGGAAGCCAAATTTTACACCTACAGGGTACACCAATAGTGATGATTAAAATAAAATTGATAAGTGGTTCACTTCCAGTGTAAGCATAATTTGCAGATAATTTTTGTTAAATTTATTGGGATAGCATGTATACTGATAAAAGGGTAACATGCTAATTAGACTGGGAGACCTTCTGGAAGTTCTTCTGGACAAAGCCATGGTGGTGGGGCCAAGGCAGAGGTGGTTAGGGGCGATCAGGCCAGGAGGGGAGGGAAGTTGGGGGTGATCAGGCCAGCTGGGGGGGGGGGAACTACTGGGAGTGAGCAGGCCAACAGGGGGGAAAGTTGGGGGCAATCAGGCTGGCAGGGGGGCAGTTCGGGGCGAGCAGGCTGGCGGGGGTGCATTTGGGGGTGAGAAGGCCAACAGTGGCAAGCAGGCCAACAGGCAGAGTGGTTAGGGGGGATCAGGCAGGCAGGCAGGTGAGCAGTTAGGAGGCAGCAGTCCCGGATCACAAGAGGGATGTCCAACTGCCAGTTTAGGCCCAATCCCACAGAGATAGGCAGATTGGAGAGAGTGCAGGCTGGGTTGAGGGACACGCCCCCATGCACAAATTTTGTGCACTGGGCCAGTAGTATATATATATAAAAGCCTACATACTGAATGACCAAACTACTGAACGACCGAACGACTGGTTGACTGGTTGCTGTGGACATGCACTGCCCACCATGGGGCAGATGCTCAATGCAGGAGCTGCCCCCTGGTGGTCAGTGCATTCTCACAGCCAGCTTCCCGTGATCCCTCCCCTTGGCCGTCCAGCCCCGATGGCCCCAATTGGGGCTGGCCAACCTCCCACGACCCCTCCCCCCATCAGGCCAACTTCCTGCAGCCCCTCCCTCCAGCCAGCCAACCCCTCATGGTCCCTCCCCTCAGCCCCTCTCCCTGGTCAGCCGGCCCCTATGACCCCAACTGGGGCTGGCCAACTTCCAGCCCTCCCACCAGCCAACCTCCCATGACCAGCCAGGCCAAAGGACCCTACCTATGCAGAATTTGTGCACCAGGTCTCTAGTTATATATAACTTTCAAATGATTGTCAGATAAGAGATTACTATAACAGATATTTCATCAATAGAATTTATGTTTTTCTAGAACCCAATACCATGTCTACATGGTAGCAAACAGCTATTGGTCTCTGATTGGAGCAGCTACTAGAACTTCCAACATGACTCATGACAGCAGGAGTAACCATGACTAGAACAGCAATGACAAAGAGACCTCATTGCTGTGCTTCTACTTTCTACTAATCTTGAAAGAAAAAGAGTAAACAATCTTTGTCTAATTTGCATGTCTGTCAACAAGTGAAGAAATAGTTTTGGACATTATCTTTCATTAAGGACATATCATAATGTATTGTTTAAAAATTATGTGAATTTGAAGACTCAGAAGCCTTGGTTAGAACCTGTAGAACCTTGAGCCCATTATGAAAACCTGCCTAATTAATGAGTTCTTAAATTCCAAGATCTAGGTTTGACCCATTAAACAAATGGCCAGGTATATCAGATTAAAAGTCTATTCACAGAGTTAGTTTTGTAGGCAACAGGCTTTGGGGGAATGCTACATGGAGTCACTCATTATACAGTTTTTAGTGCCTTAACAGGTTTCTGAATGAGTAGTAATAGTCTTAATTGGAAAATAACAAGCATCACATTTATTATGGTTCTAGTTGTGTCTCCAATATGAAAAACATTCTCTGAATTTCATGGGGGAGAATACTTTGAATTTGAAAAAGATACAGAGGCAAAGAAGCATTGAACAGACTGTCAAACTACATTGGGAAGACAGGGGAGGTTGGGCGAGGGGGGCTGTAAGAGACCAACCGAAGGACTTGTACGCATGCATATAAGCACAACCAATGGATATAAGACACTGGGGCGGTGGGGAGGGTGGGCAGGTGAAGGCATGTACTGGGGGGTAGGGGAGGTTGGGGGAGATCAATGGGGGAAATAAAGGAGACATATGTACTACTATTTGTAATACTTAAAACAATAAAAAAATGGTAAAAAAAAGAAAATTAAAAATATTGTATTTAAACGTGAATATGTATGAATATTTTTCTTTTATTGCTAGATACCACTGAACAATAAACTATTTGAGACATAAGTTCAAACAAACAGAGGATTGCAATGAACAATCTGGGTATAAATGTGATGTTAATTAATTAATGAGTTAATTAATTAATGTCTTACAGCCTATTTACACTCTAATGTCCTGCTTATTTCTTAAGTTCTGATAGACATATTATGTAAGAGAATGCCTTAAAAAATATAGGAAGCTCTGCCATAGCCATGTGACTCAGTTCCTGTCCCATACATCAAAAGGTTTCACAGTCAGGGCACATACCGAGGTTACGGTTTTCATCCCAGTTCAGGGCATGTATGAGAGGCTGCCGATCAATGTTTCTTTCTCATTGATGTTTTATTCTCTCTCTCCCTTTGTCTCTCTCTAAAAGTCAATAAAAAAAATCCTTGTCTGTTACCTGGGTCCCAATCTGAGCTGGGCCAAGTCTCTGTCTGTCACCTGTATCTCGATGTGAGCTGGCAGACAAGAGACTTGGCCGACAGCATCTGCCCTATATCTAAATTCAGCCTAGCATCTGGAATGCTCAGGGCCCACTCAAGAATGCAAATAATCCTTCCTACTAATATTTACAGGGTAAACTAAGATTGTTGGTAGAGTATTAAATTTGACAGTAAAATAGTAATCGAGTTTTCAGATTAATTTAAATAGGCTAATTGAAATAAGTGAATATTCAAGTAAATTTAATTGTACTGGACAAAAAGCTGTTCTTAAAGTAATAACTAAAATTTCTATTGGTAGTTCATCTCATGGTAAAATTCCTGAATATGCAATGAACCTAAAGCAGTCATATGTGTGGGCAAAAAAAATTAAATTTAAAGTTATCAAGACTGCATTATAAAATTTACAAAAACCTCCATTAATGAAAAAGGGGCGGGGGGATAATAGGGCAATATCATGTAAGAAAAAATATCCTATAAGTAAATTACATCTAGAAAATTTTTACTTTACCAAATTAAGTGCCATTTGCAATGCTAACAGCAAGACAGCCATTAAAAACACACATGGTGTCTAAATAAGACAAAGGAAAATCATTTGAACAAAAATAAAAAGGATCCCAAATCAATTATATAGAAAAGATTACTTTATTAACTTGTGGTCGAGAATATATTTGTATATTTTCAGAAAACAACCCCAAGACCAGGTGGATTCCTGCAACAGAGAGGAATTGACAGGTGTGCTCCAACCACGAAGACAAGAGGAAAAAACAGTCCAGAGATGGAAGACGCTGACAACGCCTTGCCACGCGAGCAGTCAGCAGCTGTGCACCGCTGCAGCTTACCTAGGACCAAACCAGAGAGGGTCGGACCTGCATTGCCACCATGTGCCCACCATCCAGATAATATTGCTGACATGTACACATAAGTAACTGTTTGACATTGAAACGGGGACTCAGAACTGTTGGACATTGAAATTGGGACTCAAACATTTTTTTGTTTTGTTTTGTTTTGTTATTATATGTTTATTTCTAGTCTGAAAAGGCAAAACTTTTTAAAGGAAAGAAATGGTGGAAAAAAGATACAGAGGCAAAGAAGCATTGAACAGACTGTCAAACTACATTGGTAAGACAGGGGAGGTTGGGCGAGGGGGGCTGTAAGAGACCAACCGAAGGAGTTGTACGCATGCATATAAGCACAACCAATAGATACAAGACACTGGGGCGGGGGGGAGGGCGGGCAGGTGAAGGCGTGTACTGGGGGGTAGGGGAGGTCGGGGGGAGGTCAATGGGGGGAAAAAAAGGAGACATATGTACTACTATTTGTAATACTTAAAACAATAAAAAATAAAATAAAATAATAAAGGGTTATATGAAAAATGAGAAAAAAAAACATATCCTTGGGTGAGGGGTAAGAAAAAGAAAGCTCTATAAAATATGTGATTTCAACTCTAAAAAAAAGTGTGTGTGCACATATGCATATGCAAAAATATTGGGGGGAAACATGCCTATAAAATGTTAATCACTATCAGAAAATACAGAGGACTTTTATTTTCACCTCTGTGATTTTTTGTATTTTATAAATGCACTGTGAATGTATAACATTTTTAATATCATAGAGTAAAAATGAATATAAAAATGTGACAAGGTTCTGACTGACAATTTGTTTGTAGAAAACAAAGACTTGGAATTCAATATAGTCTAAGTTCCAACTCTACCATGTGTAGCTACATGTCCTTACTGGATAATGCCTTATCTTAGTACTCTCATATTGCAGTACTGAGAAGGTACTTTGTAAGGGAGGTGGCTGTGTGTCCTCTCTCAGGATCTTTAGTGTGGACTTTCACTTCTCCAGTAAGTGCATGGTTACTGAACATGTATAAGATCAAGCAAGTCACCCCATGCTTAAGTTGTCACCCTGTCTCTAGTCTTCCCACTATTGTTTTGGGTGCCCTTTCTCTAGGGCAGGCAAAACATTCAGTTATTCCAATAAGCAAGAAAGTAATTAATTGGGTGAGAAATAGACCCAGAGTCCATTCAATTAGTTAAGAGTAACTTGGCAGAAGATAAGCATGTCTTCTAAATAGTCTAATAAGTAAAAAATACAACAAACAACAACAAAAACAAACAAACAGGTGGGACAACTCTCTTGTAAAAAAAAATAGGAATAAATCCTATATAATAAAGAGGTAATATGCAAATTGACCATCACTCCAACAACAAGATGGCCGCCCCCATGTGGTCAAAGATGGCCACCCCATGTGGACACAAGACGGCTGCCACTAGATGTCCGGCAGCGGAGGGCAGTTGTGAGAGATCAGGCCAGCAGAGGAGGGCAGTTAGGGAAAACCAGGCCTGCAGGGGAGGACAGTTGAGGGGGACCATGCCTGTAGGGGAGGGCAGTTAGGGGTGACCAGGCCTGCAGGGGAGGGCAGCTGGGAGGACCAGGCCTGCAGGGGATGGCAGTTGGCAACCAGGCTGGCAAGGGAGGGCAGTTAGGGGTGACCAGGCTGGTAGGCAGAAGTGGTTAGAGGCAATCAGGCAGGCAGGCAGGCAAGTGGTTGGGAGCCAGCAGTCCTGGGTTTTGAGAGGGATGTCCGACTGCCCATTTAGGCCCAATCTCACTAGGATGGGGCCTAAAGGGGCAGTCGGACATCCCTCGAGGGGTCCCAGATTGGAGAGGGTGCATGCTGGACTGAGGGACACACCCCTTCTCCGTGCACAAATTTCATGTACCAGGCCTCTAGTACAATTAAATAAAGACATGCCAGGACACCCCAGCTTAGATAATATAAAGGATAACTCTAGAAAGACAAACTTTGGGACCACATTCCAATTTCACTAAGCCTGAGGAATGAAGAGGGTCCTGTTCCTAATTCCTGCCTCAGATAACAGATATTATACTGTTAAATAAATGCATTTATTTCCAGAGAGAAAACATGGCACATATAAAGAAAATGGTCAGGTGATCATGACTTGTAAAACAATGTGAATAATCAAGTGGTCCATAGTGTGTTTAAGAAAGTAAATTTTTAGTTTATTCCCTCAAATCTGCTTTCCATTTATTCCTTTGTTCATTCATCTGTTTATCAAACATGCACCCAGGTTTGGGGGCCTGAAGCTTATATAACTTATGGGTCCTCTATAGGAAAAAAATATATAAGATTAGGACTGCTGTCTCATGAAAGTGAGAAGCCTTGAAGCTTTAGCTTCATCATCTTCCTAATAATCTTCCTCTGTACCTGGGAGTCATGACCTTGTGCTGCAGTTTCCTCAATCCAAGATCCTAATCGCCCCTCCCAGGTAGTGGTGTTCTGTGTAAGTGACTGCATAGGCACATGGAAGACAGGCGACCCTGTCAATCTGCTGTTTGCCTGGGCTTTGTCAATTTGCTCACTCAGAGATATCCCTGGAATCATTTGCTGAAGCAGTCAACTGGGTGACATATGTTAGGGAGGTTAGACTCACTCAAAATAAGGTTACCAGATAAAATACAGGATACCTAAGTGAATTTGAATTTAATATAAACAATGAGTAAATTTTTAGTGTAAGCGTGTTCTCTGCAATATTTAGGCATCCTGAATTTTTGTTTGTTTTTGCTCAATCTTGCAACTAATTTAAAAAGCTTTGTATTCATTTTTTTTTTCCTTTTTTTGCTCAGGTGCTTAACTGGTTGTGTTATGTGTCCTTAAGCAAGTCATTTAACCTGAGACTGTTTTCTCTTCTGTAAAATGGGTGTAAACAATGTTCTTTACATTACCATCTGACAGTTAAATGAGGCCATACATATATGTAGAGTGCTGTGCACAGTGCCTGGCACTGGGTGGGCTCATGTTAAATGCTAGCTAGTGGCGCTGTCAGAGAGCAGGTCTCTATATAGTTTACACAGACCACAGCAGGCCAGAGTGGCTCCTTATATTTTTATTTTTTCTCCCAGAAAAGTACCTGATATCTCAGAAACCCATCCACACGCTGGAGTGCCCAAGTGAGCTTAAACAATATAGCAACCCTCTAGGAAGGAATAAAGGAGTACACCTGGCCTTAGGTAGTCTTTTCTGCTCAGTTAATTGGATTCACTGAACTCTCTTTCACAATGACAAAGAGCAAATGTTTGGAATAAAAACCTTTCCTCAGTCTAGTAGAGCACAACCATTACAAATAAACATTTTAATCAAACATTTCATCTCATAGCTCGTGTTTGCCCACGAAGAAGCTTCTTCATCTATGTGCTCTGGTTTTCTCATTCCCGAAATATTTGCTTGACATTTTCTGGACATGAGTTGAGAGCACCAAAAATAAAATATTTTTCTTTTCTGTTTCTTTTTTATATTATTGTATTTTTAAATTTATATTTATTGCTGAAAGTATTATAGATGTCCTTTTCCCCAACCCCCCATTGGTCCCATTGTTTCTTTTTTAACTGTCAATTGTCTAGACTCATTATCATTATTTAATGATCTTTTTTTTCTCATTGTTTTATTCAAATAAGGCCCATGATACATGATAAGGAATATTTCACACTGAGTGAATGAAGCCTCTGGTTAATTTCCTTTCTTCCTAGCTTGAAAATCATGATGTCTCTTTCTCCCCATGTTCAGCCCCAATTCTGTCACCATACATGCCCTCTTTCTTGGTTTCATCTTGATTCTCTTATTCAGCAAAACTATTTTTCAGATAATGTTTTGTATCCAGGAATACAAATAGAAATAAACTTTAGTCTCCTCTCTCAAGGTGCACAAATTGTTAGAAGAAGAGACAAAGGAGTAAAAATTCCACTATTATTAAAAACCTGCTACAGAAATATGTTCTGCATTTCAAGGAAGCACAGAAAAAACAGCACCTAAATGGTTGAGGGGATGGGATAAGGTCCAAAGAGATGAGGATAAAGAAGGTAACAATGAAGCCAAGTCAGAGACTAGATACAGGTTCATTAGGGGTGCATAAACTCTGAAATTAAAAAAAAAAAAAAAGGTGCACAAATGGCAATGCATTACCAAGAGGAAAGTACATAAGCAAAGAATTCCTTGTGTGGAAGTGCATGACACACCAAGGGAAATGGAAATAGCCTGGTAAAGCTGAAGCATTTGGTATGTATAAAGCTAGAAAAATGGGTTGTACCTGGATTTTTAAGGGACTTACTTGACATGCGGAGGAGTTTAGGTTTTATTTCATAGGAAATTAGGGATTTAGGGTAGGATTTGTGTTTTAGAAATACCAGTCTGGGCTACAAGTTCTGTGAAAGTTGAATTGACAGAGAAAGAGGTGGTACATAGAAAACCCTTATAAAGCTATTAAAATTATAAAAACAAGAGAAGATGAGAGTCTCAGCTAAGGTAGAGGCCATAAGAATGCAAAAGAGAGGATTAATTTAAATGTTATCTAGGGAGAAAAGTGGGGAAAAATAAATATAAAGAAGTCATGCTTGATGCCTGAAATTTGATATCTATCTATGTAGGTCTTACAGAGAAATTACTAGTAGATATACACACACATACAAACACATACACAACATACCAAATATAATAATCCTCTCAAAATATGTTGTGTTTGTACATTGCACTAGAAATTCCTAAGCAAATTGAACCATTAAATGTGTTTAACCATTTATGAATGCCATTAATATTTAATTATTATGTTATTAATAGAACATGAGGCAAGAAAGCCACATGGCAATTTTCAGAAAATCTGTGATAGTTATAGATTTTATTCTCCACCAGAAAGTGGCCAAGGTCTATTTACTTATTGAGAATAAGCTCATATGAAATTTTAGTCTAGCCCAGTGGTCGGCAAACTCATTAGTCAACAGAGGCAAATATCAACAGTACAATGATTGAAATTTCTTTTGAGAGCCAAAATTTTTAAACTTAAACTTCTTCTAACGTCACTTCTTCAAAATAGACTCGCCCAGGCCATGGTATTTTTGTGGAAGAGCCACACTTAAGGGGCCAAAGAGCCACATACGGCTCATGAGCTGTGGTTTGCCGATCACTGGTCTAGCCATTATGCTAAGTAAGAGTACAATGTAATATTTTCCCATTTCTTTTAATTATGGTATTGTTACTGCTTTGATTTTTAATTGTATTTTCTTTATTTTTATTGTTGACTAGAGGCTCGGTGTATGGATTCATGCACTGGTGGGGTCCCTTGGCCTGGCCTGTGGGGATCCGACTGAAACTGGCTTTCTGACAGCCACTGAGGGACCCCACTGGTGCATGATCAGGGCTGGGGAGGGATCGCAGGAGGGCTCTAGGGCATGTTTGGCCCATCTCGCCCAGTCCCAATCAGTTGGACCCCAGCAGCAAGCTAACCTACCAGTCAGAGCATTTGCTCCCTGGTGGTCAGTGCATCTGGCCCCTGGTGGTCAGTGCGCATCATAACAACTGGTTGAATGATTGATCAAAGGCTTGGACACATAGCATATTAGGCTTTTATTATACACTAAAGGCCCAGTGCATGAAATTCGGTCCCCTCAGCCCAGCCTGCAGCCTCTCCAATCCGGGACCCCTTGGGGGATGTCCAACTGCCGGTTTAGGCCCCATCCCAGGCCTAAACCAGCAGTTGAACATTCCTCTCACAATCCTGGACTGCTGGCTCCTAATCATTCACCTGCCTGCCTGCCTGGTCACCCCACCTGGCCCCCCTCCGGCTGCTGGCCTGATCGCTCCTCACTACTTCTATGGGCTGACCTGATCACCTCTAACTGCCCCCACTGCTGGCCTGGTCGCTCTTAACTGCCCCCCCCCACCAGCCTGGTCACCCCTTTCTGCCTCCCCTGATGGCCTGCTCACCCCCAACTGCCCTCCCTGCTGGCCTGGTTGCCCTTCATGGTCCCCTCACCACCGGCCTGGTCACCCCATGCTGCCTGCTGTTCAGTCGTTTGGTCATCCCTCAATGACCCCCTGCCAGCCTGGTCATAGACAACTATCTTGTGAGGGCATGAGGGTTAATTTGCATATTACCTCTTTATTATATAGGAGGATACTATTACAGATGTACCCATTGTTGCCCCTTTTCCCCTTCCACCCTTCCATCATCACACAGTTGTCTGTGTCTGTGGATTATGCATATACAGGGTATCCCAAAAATGTACACACACTTTGAATAATTATTAATTCCAGTAGGTTAAATCTGAAAAGAAAGACACATCAATTGAGCTACCAGCTATTAAGTGTGTATACATTTGTTGGGGACACTCTGTATGTTCTTTGGCTTATCCCTTCACCTTCTTTCACCCAGTCCCCTCTACTACCTGTAGTAGTTTTATCAATTACTAAATATATATAAAAGTATATTTAAAACACATTAAAGTCTAAAGAATAATAGTAAAATGAAGATCCGAGATCCATATATTCTCCTATCCATCTCTAAAAACAAAATATGGCCAATACTTTGAAGACCCTGTGAGTCCTTCACTGATCTCATCGCCTTCTCTCCACACAGCCCACTCTTAGACAACTACATATTTGATTATTTGGAGTCAATTATTTCCTTAGTCTTTTTTTCCCCAGTTTAATCAATATTTTCATATCCTTAACCAATAGTGAGCATTTTACATGTAAATGAAATCCTACTTATATACTCTTGGTGATTTTTATCTTTTGACAAACAAAATACCTCAAGGATTTGTCCATGTTGATATATATAGCTGTGCTACATACATTTGATTCTGACATGTAATATTCATTATGTATGTATTTATTCATAGATTGGCTTATTATGAACATTTGTATTTTGAACATTCTTTTTTTTTAAATATATTTTTATTGATTTTAGAGAGGAAGGGAGAGGAAGAGAGAGATAGAAACATCAATGATGAGAGAGAATCATTGATCAGCTGCTTACTGCCCCCTCCTGGGGATTAAGCCTGCAACCCAGGCATGTACCATTGGCCAGAATCGAACCTGGGACCCTTCAGTCCACTGGCCGACACTCTATCCACTAAGCCAAACCGGCTAGGGCTATATTTTGAACATTCTTGAGCATGTCTCTTTATGCATATCCTATCTAATAAAAGAGTAATATGCAAATTGACTGTCACACCAACACACAAGATGGCCGTCCCCATGTGGTCAAAGATGGCTGCCCTCATGTGGGCACAAGATGGCCACCAAATGTGGGCACAAGATGGCTGGCAGGGGAGGGCAGTTGTGGGCAATCAGGCCTGCAAGGGAGGGCAGTTGGGGGCGACCAAGCCTTCAGGGGAGGGCAGTTTGGGGGGGGACCAGGCCAGCAGGGGAGGGCAGTTGGGGGTGACCAGGCTGGTAGGGGAGGGCAGTTAGGGGCAACCAGGCTGGCAAGGGAGGGCAGTTAGGGGTGACCAGGTCAGCAGGGGAGCAGTTAGGCATCTATCAGGCTGGCAGGGGAGTGGTTAGGGGGTGATCAGGCTGGCAGGCACAAGCAGTTAGGGGCAATCAGGTAGGCAGGCAGGTGAGTGGTTGAGAGCCAGCAATCCGGGATTGTGAGAGGGATCCTAGATTGGAAAGGGTGCAGGCTGGGCTGAGGGACACACCCCCCCCCATGCACGAATTTCATGCACTGGGCCTCTAGTAGTACATGAAAACAGTTAATCAGCTGTCTTTTTGCTTAGAATTTCCGGTTGCTTCTTATATTCTTGTACTTTCAAAGATTTTGGAGTCTTTATATTTTAAGTATATCTCTTGTTAACTATAATGATATAGTGATTATGAGTCCATAGAACCACAAACATATGTATATGAAGTCTATTAATAAGTTTAGTTAATTCCTAGAAGAAAAAAAGCATAAAAAACTGCTGTCAGCTAGAATTGGAGAGCTGCTGCTATGAGAAGGAATGAAGTAAGATGTTCCATTTAAGGGGCAACACAGAACTTGATTAACATAATATTTATACTCAGAAAGAAAGGCCACTAGGGAGGAGCTGGCATAGACAGAGGTAACTCATGAGGAAATTGAAGCATGTGATTTAAGAGATTAGTAGTTTCTGCGTGGAATTAGAACCCTGTCTGAAGGAAGAAAGAAAGGAGGTAATATAAATAAAGCTTGAACTAGTTTTGGAAGATTGCCTGGGGAATTTTTTATCCCGAGGAACAGAATGTGACAATGGACATACAGTTGTATACCAGGCTAACATATCAAATCCTAAGGCCGAGTGACATTACCATAACCATGAGTCAATAGCACCTCAGAAGATTCCAGGAGGTCCTGAACTTGGGCTGGCCTGAACTCATTTTTGAGGTAGAAGTGTCTTTCTTTGACAACACTACCATCCTTCTTTTTGGTGTCTGCCCATTCCCAGGGCCTTCATGCTGCCTGCCAGCCACATAGAACTCTTATATTCCTGCCAACCAGCCACACATCCTTCCACTGAGCAGACATTTCCTTTCCCTTTTCCCACGGTAAAATTGTACGTTGTCCAAGACCAGATATTAGCAGTCAGACTCCCCGAAATTTTTATAAAAGAGTATAATTTATTCTTATAATTAAACTTCTCTCCCACTGACTCAGAAAGAGAACCATTTGTTGAGCAGTTTGTGAAAGGCAAGTAAAGCCAGGGTGCAGGAGATAACACTGTACTCTGAAGTCAAGCTGACATCAGGGAAAGGCAGAATTTTACTAGGTCCTGTGAGAACTTGGTCTCTTTATAATAAAATGGAGTTTAAGATGGTTACGCTCTATTAAGATAGTAAACAGTTTTCAGAAAACAGAGGCATGGTGCTAAAGGGGTGACAAATGAAGTATGTAATAATTGTGGATACTCTTAAAGCTGAAGTCTTATGCTGTGCTAGTGTTTGTATTATGAACATTTTAAAGATTTTTTTATCTACCAAAATTTCTAGCATTTGTAAGTATGATTCAAACACCCGATGATTGAGGATCTCAGCAGTTGGTGTGAGCTCTATCAGGGTAATGACCATGCCCAGCTTGGTGAGCAAAGGCACACGGCAGTTGGATGAATGGATGCTTTCCCCTTGCCTTGTTCTCTACTAGGGCCAATCTGATAAACTTATTTGGGTTAACTGGTTAAGGCTGATAAAAGGTGATAATGTTTAGCTAATAGTTAAATATTTAACAACCAACTCAATGCCTTATCACAAAGAATCCTATTTAGATAGTGAAGAATTTCAGACAAAGGTGCCAGGTCTGCAGGGAAAGTATGAATACGGGTAATACTGAATTCAGCCTAAATCACAAAAATCAAGGACATGAGATTAGAATAAAAAATGTGTGGAAAAAAATATTTATTTATTTTATCCTTTCCTTAAATAAGTACTATGTTAATGCATACTAAAGACAGACACCCTCTCTTAATGGGAGGGCATTGACAATACATATAATAAATTTAAAAGTTCTTTAACATGCTAGAATGTATTAAGTGCTGTGGGAAAAATATTTAGAACAAAGAAAAGAAGGTCAAGGAAGCAGGACAAAAGAAAGTTAAAAATTCATTTATTTCATTTATTCATTCATTCACTCACTTAGCCACTCTGGCAGCAGTTTCTAAGCATTTGTTTTGTCCTCAACATTCACAACATAAAGATCATGGCTCTGCTTTGTCTAGTTGGCATACATGAGCAACAGAAAGACCCAAGCCCTGGTAAAAATAGTTACAGAGTACAGTGGGGACTCCCAATAATGGCTAGCAATTCAGGGAAGGCTTCAGAGAGGAAAAGCATTGATATTAGATCTTATGACCTGGGTAAGATTTAATCACGGGAGAGGAGAGAAAGGATATTCTAGGCAGTAGAAACAACTATCACAATATTATGGAAATATGAAAGAGGATAGAAATTCAAGGAAAGGTGAAAAGTTTCTTGTGAAAGCATAATTAGAGCAGAAAGCAAAGCAAAGGGAATGTGTGGTGAAGTCCGGTGGGGGTGAGGAGTAGCTTTGCAGCAGATGAACCAGGAAAGAAATTCATCTTCCTAACACATGTTCAGCGATTCTACATACACTGAATGCATTTGTATGCTGCCCTGTATTTTGATCCTATGAAACAGCAGGCTTAAAAGTACTGTGGAACAAAGCAGTATACTTTGTTTTTATCATAGGTGTGCTTGGTTTTAACTAGATCCAGATACAAAAATCTAAACCTACAAAACAGATAAAGTGGGATGTGATTATTTTGTGAAAAAAGGGATCCCTAACTTTATAAAAGGATTTACATTCTTTATTCTCAGATACAACACTGATGCCTGAGTTTGCCAAGTCTCTGGATGTCAGGGGTCCACCAAAATGAAGCTATTTCTGAGACAATTCTGACACATCAGTGGAACTAATTTTTTCATGTTTTGTTTCTAAAGTTAAAGTTCTGTATAAATAGCACTTAAAACAATTTTATATAAGACACTAGAGGCTCGGTACATGAAATTCGTGCACAGGGGCAGGGTGTCCCTCAGCCCAGTCTGCACCCTTCCAATCTAGGATCCCTCAAGGGATGTCAGACTGCCCATTTAGGCCCGATCCTGTGGGACATCCCTCTCACAATCCACTCGGACATCCCTCTCACAATCCAGGACTGCTGGCTCCCAACTGCTTGCCTGCCTGCCTTCCTGATTGCACCTAACCGCTTCTGCCTGCCAGCCTAATCACCCCCTAACCGTTCCCCTGCCAGCCTGATTGATGACTAATTGCTCCCCTGCCAGCCTGTTTGCCCCTAACTGCCCTCCCCTGTAGGCCTGTTCACCCCTAACTGTCCTCCCCTGCAGGCCAGGGTCCCCCTCAACTGCCCTTCCCTGCAGGCCCAGTCACCCCCAACTTCCCTCCTCTGCCAGCCTGGTCACCCCTAACTGCCCTCCCCTGCAGGCTCGATCGCCCACAACTGCCCTCCCTTGCAGGCCTGGTCCCTTCCAACTACCCTCCCCTGCTGGCCACCTTGTGGTGTCCATCTTGTGTCCACATGAGGTCAGGATCTTTGACCACATGGAGGCAGCCATCTTGTGTGTTGGAGTGATGGTCAATCTGCATATTACTCTTTTATTAGCTAGGATAGAGGCCTGGTGCATGGGTGGGGGCTGGCTGGTTTGCCCTGAAGCATTTCCTGGATCAGGGTGGGGATTCCCTTGGGTCATGGGGCAGCCTCGGCAAGGGGCCTGTAGCAAGGGGCCACACCCCCCGGTGACCCAAGGGGAGGCCCTGGTATCTGGGATTTATTTATCCAAAATTGAGACTTTGTTGCCTGGAGTGGAGCCAAGCCTTCTGCTCCCTCCATGGTGGCAGCCATTTCTGTTGGGCTTTATTTATCTTCTATAATTGAAACTTTGTAGCATTAAGTGGAGGCCTGGGCCAGCCAGGGCAGGTGGAAAGCTTGGCTTCCTCCATTGCCAGGAAAACCCAAGCCTCCCTCCTGCTCTCTGTGGCTGCAGCCATCTTGGTTCAGTTTATTTGCATATTCGCCCCTGATTGGCTGGTGGGCATGGCTTGTGGGCATGGCTTGTGGGTGTACTGGAGGTATGGACGGGTCAATTTGCATATTACTCTTTTATTAGATAGGATGAATTTGTATTTCTAATAGCTTTTAGTTTAGCTTCCACTCTCCCCCCCCCCCCACCTTTCTTGTCAATAAACAAATTGAAGGGCATAAAATGAAAGGAATCACTCAAGTATCTCTCATGGTTTTAAATCAGAACTTCCCCAAGCTGGGGCTGCATAATTGACAAACAATGCTACAGTGGAGGTAAGGGCCCTCAAATATCTGGGGGGGCAGGGGGGTAAATAGGGCCACTGTGTAATAATTAGCACCAAAGATTCCTGGTAATAAAGTGGGGATTCCAGGTACAGAAAAGTCATATGAGTGCCTTGATTTTCTTGATTGGAGGAAATGAGATAATCAAACCTCATAGAGTATTTAGAGCTGGAAGATAAACTTACCAAGTTCCTTAAAATAGTGGTTTCATAGGAATATACTGTTATCAGTTGACATCTTTATTACTTGTTATTCTTTCTTATTTAAACTTTAAGAGAACTACTGTGTGTGAATGTGTGTGTGTGCTTAACTTAAAAATAATACTAGTACTCACAAAGGTTTGGGAATAACCTCCTTCTGGTACCCTTATTGCTTTACCTCCTCAAAATAGTAGTCCAAATGCCTTAATGTGTTAAAGCCTCAAAGTTTAATGTTTAAGTTGATAAATGTTAATACTTTAAAAGTAATATTTAAATACATTACTAAGAATTAAAATACATATACCATTTATTTATAGACACATAACATTAAAATGTGTGTTTCTATGTTTGTCTGTGTATGTATCTTCAGTATCTAAAGCTAACATACTCAATGGTAAAAGATGGAATATTTGTCTCTTATGACCAGGAAAAAGGCAAAGGTGTCCATTCTCAAAACTTAATTTTTAAAATATGTTTTTATTGATTTCAGAGAACAGAAGGGAGAGATAGAAACATCAAATGAGTCCCTACTTTGGGACTGAACCCACAACCCTGGCATGTATCCTGACCTGGAATTGAACCTGCAACCTCCTAGTGCATAGGGGAATGCTCAACAAACTTAGCCACACTGACCAGACTCAAAACTTCTAATAACATTGTACCACAGTTCTTAGCCAGTACAGTGAGGCAAGAAAAACATAATTTTTTCTTAAAGACAAAAGATGGAAGAATAGAAGTAATATTTTTAATCTATAAATTATAAGATTGTCTGCACAGAAAATACTATGGAGTAATTTTAAAAAGACAATAAAGTTTTGAGAATATGGCTTTGTTACACAAATTCCCATGTCTTTGTTTCTAATGAGGTTATACATATTTTTGTGTGTTCTTTGGTATTTTTCCAATGGAGTATTACTACTATCTTAATAATTCATAACACTTCTTAGAAAGTAAAAATAATAACCTTTTCCTATTATATATTAGATGCAGAGTATTTTCCCACTTTCTATTTTAATATGCTTAGTCTTTTGCCATTTAGATATTTTCAAATCATTGTTTGGACAATCCAATAGATCTCCTATTGTGTAATTTCATATATTGTTTTCAAGCTTAGAAAGCCTCTACATACCCAGCCCTTTGTTGATATTCACTTACATTTTGTGGGAATTTGTTATACAATTAAACATTTAACAGTTACCAAATCTCTTACATCACTTTGTGATATTCCCTATCATATGTTAAGATTTTACATTTATGAGCATCAGTTTTAATGCTGTCTATTCTGTTCCATTATTCTGATACTCAGTTCTGATACATAGAAAATAATACTTTACTGTGGCTCTGTAAGAACCTAAAATATGTATATCACCAGAGTCAGTTCTTTATGACCAATGTTCTTAGCTATGTTAATTTGGTTACTTTTATTAAAAATCTGTAGAGTCAGGATCTTCTATTGGGGAAAAAAGAAGACCTTTGGGTTGGTTGGAATTATGTTAAAGTAAAATGAAATGTTTGAGATATTTTTACAATACTGCAGAAAACGGTTTGGATTGGATTGTGTGCAACCACTTACTCTCTTAAAATGATTATAATGAACACCATTAACATCTTTCCAAATATTAAACCACCTTGCATTCCTGGGGATGAAGCCTATAAAATTAGAGTAGAAAACTTATTAAATGTGTTGCTAAATATGATTTCCTTGTATACTGTTATTGAATTGTGCCTCTCTTTTATCAGTGAGTCCTTTCTATGCCTGTGTTTTGAGCTCTTTTTCTTTCAGTCTGAAGATAACTTATTAAACATATTTGGTTTATTCTTATTTATTTTAAGACTCTGGAATATTTAATGTAATACTGTAATTACCTATTTCTTGTAAACTCAGAAAAACTTTCCTAATAAAAGTATTATTTTTATTTTATTTTTAAACTAGAGGCCCGACGCACAAAATTCATGCAAGAGTAGGCCTTCCTTCCCCCGGCTGCTGGCACTGGCTTCCCTCACAGCCCTGGCTTTGTCTGGAAGGTCATCCAGAAGGACATCTGATCTAATTAGCATATTATGCTTTTAGTATTATAGTTGTTTTTATTGATTGTAGAAAGGAAGAAAGAGGGAGAGAGAAACATCAATTGGCTGCCTCCTTCATGCACCCTACTGGGGATCCAACCTGCAACCTAGGCTTGTGCCCTGACTGAGAATCGCCCCGGCAACCTCTCAGTGCATGGGACAAGGACAATCAACCAACTGAGACATACCAGCCAGGGCTAAAGGTCTTTTTTAAAATAATGACCTATGTAATAAACACTTTACATTTTTCACTTTGCTTATTTCATTCATTTTATTTATCTTAAATGATAGCACCCATAATATAAATTTAGATTTGATTATGTAATTTAGACTATCCCAGAAATTTTGACAGCTATTATTCTCAATTCAATTATGTTCTAAAGACATTTTAATTGTATTTTATCCCCTCTTTAACTAAATTGCTACTTAATGTAATCTTAATTAATTTTTAGTTTTGTTTATTCTTGGACAAAAGATGTAAACTGGCCCATCTGATTTCCATTTTTTTAACACCTGAGTTTTTTGCAGGGCTTTGAATATGATTGAATTTTATAAACATTCCTCCAGCATTTGACAAAGTATATATTTTTATTTGTGAGTATACATTTATATTGTTCATAAGCATTTGTATTTATTCATGTCTTATTTACTTCATAGTCTGACAGTGCCAAGCTAAAGCACCTCACTATACTTGTCTTTATGTCAAATTGCCTGTAATATTTTTGTTGCTATATTTTGTATGCATGAAGATGTATTTTGCCCTTCATATTGGATTTTATCAATAGAATTACCTACTGTGCAACTTAATGCTTCTTTTCTCCTTGAGTTCCACTTTGATATAATTATTCTAACTTTTTCCCCAACTCTTTCTTTTTGCTTTGGCTGTTCATAGAGGAGTTTAAGTCACAGTATAAATGCCATAATATACTTAATTCATAATATTATTTTATACCTCCAGCATTTGACAAAGTTTTTTTCTTACTGGGGATTTTGTATTTTTCATTTTTAAAATTTTTGCTTTGTAGGCTCTGTTTTACTTACTTTTTTCCTATATTTGCCAAGTAATGTTCTATTTTTAGTTTTACTGGGAGTTGTTCATGACTTTGTCAAATATTTAAATATATTTCTTACTTTTAAGGTAATTGCTCAGAAATGTCATTTAAAATAAATGTATTTAACTGCAACCCAAATGATGCTATACCTGGTTGGGATAGGGCACAATCTATGACTGGTACACTTCTGTAAAAAACTGAAAACTGCACTGACCAGTTTAGCTCAGTGGATGTAGTGTCAGCCTGCAGATTGAGGGGTCCCCAGTCCGGTTCCAGTCAGGAGCATGTGCCTCGGTTGCAGGCACATCCACGGTGGTGGGCGTGCAGGAGGCGGCTGATAGATGTTTCTCTCTCATCGATGTTTCTAACTCTGTGCTTCTCCCTTCCTGTCTGTAAAAAAAAATCAATAAAAATATATTTTAAGAAACCTGAAAACTGTGACTATTAGGATAATAGGCCTATCGTTTGTTAACAAGTAATTTTTTATAGTTGCAACTATGCCAGAAGGAACAACAACAAAAGAATCAAAATGATGATTTTCTTGCCACTATTTTTCCAACAAGATATTACGACATTCTCTTTGGCTTATGCTGCAGAAGTGCCAGCCTTAATTCAACTCATGCATTTAAAATATATTTAATGATTTCCTATTATGTTCTGGGGACTATAAACAGGTCAGATATGGTTCCTGTCATTATAAACATACAGCCTGCTTGGGGAAATAGATAATAAACAAGTAAAAAGGGAACACACACACCCATACACACACACACACACACTCACACATCCTTTTGTCTTTTGGTCATTTTTCAGATGGACTATAATGAGGTGGGAAGAGACCTCATATATAAATTACATATATGAGTAAGCCCCTATAGTAACATGAAAATTTCAACTTAGATTTTATCTTCAATGAGTCTTTATTTCCCCTGTTTGTCTTTCAGCCAGTTATGATGCTTAATATAGGCTATTCTAAAAAAAAAAAAAAACATTCACACTTTAACAGTTGATAACTCACTTAATTTTCATTCTTTTTCAAGTTTAACTGATTTGAAATAATGGGTGAAGCCAAACTAAGCTTTGAACAAAGAAAATTTATCCTAAAGTGCCACTAGAATCTCTTTATGGGCATACATAAAAGATAAATTTTACCATATAAAACTGGCAACAGTTGATGAATTGAAGGTGCACAAATACCAAACGAAATGATTCTTGATGTTTGTGATTCCATTACTTCACCTTATCAGCAGTGCCTGGACCAAAACAGTAATCAGTTTCAAAATAGGCATTAACAAAAAAAAAACTTATTCATTTCTGTAGATTCTTTTAAATGTTGAAATTGAACTGTATGTTAATAAACACCGACTTCATAATAATTCAAAGTGTGTATATATTTTTCGGGGTTGACAGCCTGTATATTCACTGGAAATTTCCCTGCCACAGAATTTCTGATAACAATACTTCATCTTTCACAGGGAACGATACAACAGAAAGGGACCTCAGAGATCTTTTAGGCTGAGGATATTAAATGTAGGCACCGATGTCACACTCCCACCTCCCATGGCCATGGCAGACATTGCCAACCAATTTCAATGACCATTTACTTCAAGGCTATATATAACCGAAGAATCACTCTTATCATAGCATTCTAGTTTTCACTAACCAACTGGAGTTCTTGAACATGAGATGAGGTCTATTTGACAAAAATCTTGTTTTAGAACCCAGTGGCTCAGTGGTTGAGCATTGATTATGAACCAGGAGGTGAAGGTTCCATTGCTGGTCATGGCACATGTCAAGGTTGCCATCCCTAGTAGGGAGCATGCAGGAGGCAGCTGATCAATGATAATCAATGATTTTCTCTCATCATTGATGTTTCTCTTCCTCTCTGACATCAATAAAAATATATTTTAAAAATATATTGTTTTTGAATGAGCAAACTTATTGCTAATGAAAACTTAAAATCATAAAATTATTACTAGATTTATATTTAAAATAATCTTCTTGAATAACAATTTTATAAGTTGGAATTTTCAAACAAGGCTTGATTTGAAGAAGCAAATAAAAATGTATTCTGTCACACTGTTCATTCTTAGCCCTATGCATACAATTCAGACAATTTTTAGGACTGTCATTTAAAAGTCTTGAACAATAACTGTAGCATTAGAGCATTTGTACCCCAAATATATTATCTTAGAACTAAAGGCCTGGTGCACGAAATTCATGCACTGGGGGGGGGGGGGGGGGGTTTGTCCCTCAGCCCGGTCTACACCCTCTCCAATCTGGGACTCCACGAGGGATGTCTGACTGCTGGTTTAAGGGATTGGGCCTAAACCAGCAGTTGGACATCCCTCTCACAATCCAGGACTGCTGGCTCCCAACCGCTTGCCTGCCTGATTGCCCTTAACTGTTTCTGCCTGCCAGCCTGATCACCCCCTAATCAGTCCCCTGCCAGCCTGATCGATGCCTAACTGCTCCCCTGCTGGCCCAATCACCCCCAACTGCCCTCCCCTGCTGGCCAGGACCCCCTAACTGCCCTCCCATTCTGGCCCGGTCACCCCCAACTGCCCTCCCATGCCAGCCGGGTCACCCCCAACTGCCCTCCCTCCCTCCCCTGCTGGCCTGATCACCCCTAACTACCCTCCCCTGCTGGCCTGGTGGCCCCTAACTGCCCTCCCCTGCAAGTCTAGTCCCCCCCAAATGCCCTCCCTCCCCTGCAGGCCCAGTTGCCCCCAACTGCCCTCCCCTGCTGGACATCTTGTGGAGGCCATCTCGTGACCACATGAGGGTGGCCATCTTGTGGAGGCCATCTTGTGACCACATGGGGGTGGCCATCTTGTGTGAGGGTATTGATGACCAATTTTCATATTACCTCTTTATTATATAGGATAACAGTCTGATCCTTTTGATGCAGATCCTTTCTCCAGTTATTTTTCACTCACCTTTCTCTTCATTTAGCATTCTGTTAGGCATTGTGCTCTGTTATAACCAATGTCAAAGCAAAAGCTGAACATCAATGTAGTCTTGGAAGGATTATTTAAGACCAGACATTGCACAATTGAGAGCTTTATTATTTATTCAAATATATTGAGTGTCTCATATATGCTAGGCACTGTGCTAGGCTCTTGAGATATGTCACTTAAAGTGAAAAGGTTGAGGGCCATTGTAGAGTTTTCTAATTGTGCATAGCAGAGATGGAAACAAACAATAAAGAGGACAGTAAACACTATTGTATATTGGAAGTTGATTTTTACTCTAAAAAACAGCAGAACAGATGAAGGGCATGGAGAACAGTGAGAATGGGGATGGGATGCAATTTTAACTAAGGCTTTATGGAAAAGATGAAATTTAAGCAAAGATTTGAAAGGGGTAAGAGAGTTTGGGGTGCATACAGCTAAGGGAAAGGTGCTCCAGGCACAGGAAACAGGAGTAGGCCTAATGTGTTTGAGAGCGGCAAGGGTTCAGAGGGAACCAGAAGGAGAGCTATAGTTCTAGGTGGCAGAGGAGGGGAGGGGCAGATAACTTAGGGCATGTTACTTTGCACAACAAACGAAATGCTACACAAGAAAAAAAAATCAATAGAAATAAAATGTGTTAGTTTAATTAGAACACTAAATTTAATTAAGTGTATGTAATATATATATGTGTGTGTGTGTGTGTGTGTGTGTGTATATATATATATATATATATATATATATATATTTATGAGGTCCTAAGCATACTTTTACTTATTTATTTATTTTTGTTGCTTACAACAAAGCATTTTTTTTTCTTTGTTGATTAAGGTATTACATATGTGTTGTAGTAGGTTTTAGATCTGCAAAGGCAAAACTTTTTAAAGGAAAGAAATGGTGGGAAAAAGATACAGAGGCAAAGAAGCATTGAACAGACTGTCAAACTACATTGGGAAGACAGGGGAGGTTGGGCGAGGGGGGCTGTAAGAGACCAACCAAAGGACTTGTACGCATGCATATAAGCACAACCAATGGATACAAGACACTGGGGCGGGGGGGGGGGGGGGGAGGGCGGGCAGGTGAAGGCATGTACTGGGGGGTAGGGGAGGTCGGGGGGAGGTCAGCTGGGGGAAAAAAAAGGAGACATATGTACTACTATTTGTAATACTTAAAACAATAAAAAAAATTTTAAAAAAATAAAGAGAAAACTATTCTCCAAACTTAAAAAAAAAAAAAAAAAAAAAAAAGACAATAGGAACCTGATTTCCTACAAGAAGTCCCTCTGGCTTTCAATTCCTTTAAGAAATGTCTCCATCTTTCCTTTAATTAAACAAGAGTCCTATTTGTGATGTTTCTATTTCTCTAGTCTTTGCAAGCTGCCTTAACCTTGCCCACCACTTTTCTAATGGCATCCTACATAACACATTTTCAGCTTCAGAGTTCGGGTTTTTCTACATCTAACATAACTACCTGTGAAGTGTTTTGTGATATTTCTGCAAATGAATTATATTACAGTGCATTTTAGGTTTCATTTAAAACAATTGATTTGAGTCCATTGCATCCTTGGCATAATGATGTGAACTGAGATTGTTGTCATAAAAAATGCTAAAGGTGCCTCATGAATACCCTTCAGACTTGTCTGCTGGCATTGAAATGAGGTGATGATTTCATACAAGCTCAACCAGCAACCTGTGTCTCTGTATATCTCCTACTTTTGTTGTAAGAAGAATGATTCTCAACTCTCAGAGAGGCAGAGTTAAGCCTGGAAATTCAACTGACAGGAGGAAGACACAGCCCTCCTCCCTTTCCCCCATCCCTGAGTAACAGCTGTGCTCCAACCCAGTTCCAGGAGACATAGCAGTCACATTGTGTGTAGCTATTGTGTGACACAGGGACTCTCTGCCCAGCACTGTGGAGGATACACTAAGATAAGGCACATTTTTAGCACTTGTATAATGTCTTATAGATTTCAAAACATACTCATGGGTTTACCCCAAAAAGCTGCACAATATGCTGCTTTTAGTTTTTCTAATTGGAAATGACTGGAGAGCCAAAGCATACATATGCAAAATAGACAGTAACCAAGTACCAAGCTCTGCAGCCCCAGCCATAATTGCATTTTCACAGTGTGGAGTCAGCCTAACTAGTTTTAAATCCTGACTCTACTACATACTAAATCCACGACTTTGGATAAATTGCTAGAACTCCCTGTGCTCAGTTTCCTCATCTGTAAGTTTGGGTTAATTGGAAGTTATGCAAGGAGAGGCTTAATAAGTGCTTACATCTTAGGGCTTGTCACCTTGGAATGCTCCTTCTGGGAAGCCAGCCATCATGCTGTAAAGACACTCATCTAGACAACAGAATAATGAAGGGCCAGGAAAAGGGGGGGGGGGGGTGCATCCAGAGGGTGAGAGGCTGTGGTGCACATTCCAGCCACAACAGCTCTTCCAGCTGAATGTATCTACCTGAGTGACCTCAGCGACACTGTGTGGAACAGAGGGACCATCCAATTGATCCCAGTAAACCCACAGAATTGTAATAATAAAACATTGCTCTTTTTCACTACTAAGATTTGGAGTGATTTGTTAGCAACAATAGATAACTGAAACAGTCAATATATCCTTCTTTTAGTGTAAACCATCTAAATTTGACCTTTGCAATAGATCTTTATGTATTATGCTGGGTCAGACAATAGCCAGTCAAGGACAGAAGAAGGGTCTATCACTGTACCTGAGAATGGATACAGGAACTAGGTGTAATGAGGTAAAGGAAAAAAAATTATTAATATCTGGCAGAAGAATTTCTCTTAGGCTCAGAATTGCACTTGTTTGTAAAAAAATTATTTGGTAAGTCTAGCAAGTAGGACTAGGTTTGGCAACAGGTAATAGAAAAAAAATAAGATAATGGCTTAAATAAGATAAATCTTTATTTCTCTAGCAATCTTAAACCAAAGCAAAGGAATGCACTCCAGAGTTAACATGGTAGCTTCTGGTTTTAGGGAACCCAAGCTTTTTCTATCTAATGGCATTGCTTCATGGTCTATGATGGCTGGTCAGGCTCTGCAATGCAGGTCTGTATTTCAATAAGCGGGAGGCGGGGAAGGGAGTGCATTGGGGGGAAAATAATGTGCAAACCTCTGTTTACATCTCAAGAAGAACTAAGTTAAAATGCCACACACCTCTCAGAAATGAAGAAAAATGTATAATTTTATATTCCGTGCAATGTGTGGTGTGAGAACTGTACATGGCTAATAACTCTCCATCAAGACTATCTTTTTCAAATTACTTTGTGTGAAAGGAATGTGTATGTGTGTATTTTTGTATAATTTGGTGAAAAGACAGAATTATATATGGGAAGATGTGAATGGCAAGGTGACACTAATGTGAGAGACAATCCAGAAGCAGAGGTGTCCAACACAATGTAAACCTCCTAGAGTTTTCTGAAGAAATTGTAGGGAGAAATTCATGCCAAATAGAGATTCAAGCAAGCATTTCTTTCTTCTTCTTATATAAACTTTAAAACATACACAAGATTAGAAATAATTATATAAATAGCCCCCCTTCTCGTATCCAATATGCACCACCCAGTTTCAGTAATTTTCAACATATGGTGAATCTTCATTTGTATAGCACTACCTTTCCCTCCCCCTACACTGGATTATTTTGAAGCAAATACCAGACATCATTATCGCAGCTTAACGTTTTCTAGATCACAAAGGATCAAAGACACTGAGAACATCTGGATTAAATATGGAAAATGTACAAAGTTAATGATTGTAGAGTCAAAGAACAGAGTTGGGCAGTATTGAGAGAAAATAATGGCTAGTGTGAGCAGTTTAAAATTTAATAAAAATGAAATAAGGAAGAATTTTAGGCTAATTAAGTAACCAAGATAAAGCCAGGAAAAAAAGACTGCATAGATGACACAAAAGAAGCAGCAAATTTGTGAACTCATAAAAAAGACCGACAGAAAGAAAACATAAATTACATATTTAGGTTATAGGAACATTCAAGGAGTTGCCGTTAGGATCACAAATGAACACTTAGAAGATGAAGACAAAAGGGAAAACTGAAGAGGTCAATAGCAAACACTATTAGTTACTTGCCTAATACCCATCCTCCTTTTTCTCCTTAGTAACAGAACCCTAAATGTATTGAGGAAGCAATGTATCTGGACAAAAGTAACATTTCCAGCTTCTCCTTTCACACAGAGTATGTGAAATTCATTGCAGAGAGCACTGGAAAGGTTCTTTAATGATGGTTGATTCACCTGGAGGGGCTATTTACCCTTTTACCCTTTATCCTTTTCCTACACCTTCTAGTACATTAAGAAGTGGTCATTGGAGTCTCATCAGCCATGATCAGCTAAGAGATGGTGCAGGGATATTGCAGCTTGACTGTGGGGCCACCACGTGGGCTGTGGCCCGCTGAACTCTGCGTTCTGATGTAGAAGAGACAAATAAAAGCCACTTTTGTCTGGGTAGGGATGGTCTTTTTTATATGTGCCAAGATTAATTGAAAGAAATATAGTAAAAAGTCTTTGAAGGAAGAATGGGAATCTTTATTGTGCAAAGCAAAATGAATGAAACATATTCCATTGATCAGTAAGTAGATGTTGCTGTTCTGTAGACAGTGTCATTCCTGAATGAATTTTTAGATGAAAAAGGTTAGGCATCAAACATTTCTTGGAGAGCAGTTCTCCAAAGCTGACCCAGAAACAAAGACTCAGAAGTGTCACCTGTTCTTATGTAGTAACTATTACTATTACTACTAACCTCTTAGGATTCTACAACACTGTCAATTTCACAACACTTTCATATATTTTGAGCACTTAGTATGTGCAAATCATTCTAGGAAATATGTCTGGGGTGGGGGGATAACATGTCAGGTAAGGCCAAAAAATACCTACTATTTATTGATTAATTACATTGTATGATGCACTCAGTGAAACATTGTACACATATTTTCTCACAGAATTTCATAACAACTTTATGAGGGGATTATTGTTATCCCTGTGTGTTAGGTAGAGAACCCTGAAAGATGAAAAATCTCTGAGAGATTAAAAATTCGCCAAATTCATCAACTAGAGGACAGAGACTTTGGGATTCAAAGTCAGAACTGTCTGACTTTCAGGTCCCCAAATAATTCAGAATGGAGAACATGAGATGTTATAAAAAAATGTAATAATGATACAGTACTTTAGAGATATAAAGTGTATAGAATCAGGGGTTTTATTTCTTTTTTTAATATATTTTTATTGATTTCAGGGAGGAAGGGAGAGGGAGTGATAGAAGCATCAATGATGAGAGAGAATCATTGACCGGCTGCCTCCTTCATGCCCACACTGAGTATCCAGCCTGCAACCAAGGCATGTGCCCTGACCGGGAATCAAACTGTGACCTCCCAGTTCACAGGTCAATACTCAACCATTGAGCACACCGGCCGGGCAGGGGTTTTATTTCTACCGAAGAAGAAATTAAGTCTCAGAAAAATTAGTAATTTACTTGATATTCCTTATTTGTCCCTCTCATGTTTCCAAGACAAAACACACAGATTATCATCCTTCTGCCTCAGCCCTTGGTACCACCCAACATACTATATCTAGCTGACAGAAATCATAGGGTAAATCATGTAAAAGAAACCAATGATATTTACCTACTGTTGGCCAGAATTATTGCACTAAACCCAGGTTGTGAATGATGGAGAAACAGTTCTAAAGAAAACAAAACAAAACAAAACACAAGACTTCATCTTACTCCAATTTACTACTTATATAATGAATAATAGTAAGCTAAACATTTTATGTGACCCAATGGGAAATTCCCCACTGCTGGAGTAGATTTATGTTCTGTGGCCAAGTCTTAGGAGAGTCACATCATCTCTCTTTTCTTTTGTGTGGAGCAAAACATCAGACCTGGGCCAGCAGCAAGGCGTTAAATCTTGTTTCAGCCTTGCTATAAAGTGAAAATTAATTCATTGGTCCCAATGAAAGCTGATGGGGAGGGACAGAGGTCCCAGTGAAGGGAGAATGGGAAAATGCATAAGCAAATGAAGATTTAAAAGCAGGATTGTCAGACTGAGCAAATAAAAATACAGTGTACCCAGTTAAATCTGCATATCAGAAAAAGAATGAATGCATTTTAGTATAATTATTTCCCAAACCCCAAAAATTGCACGGTTCACAACAAGTTGCAAAATAGAGACAATTTGTTGTCCCAAATATTGCATGACACATGGACTCATGCTAAAAAGCATTATTTGTTGCTTAGCTGTCATTCAAGTTTAATTGAGTGTTCTGTCTTTTATTTGGTAGCTATAATTAAAAACAAGAGGGAGTGTGGGTAGAAGGGAAGGAGAGAGAGAGAGAGAGAGAGAGAGAGAGAGAGAGAGAGAGAGAGAGAAGAATGGAAGAAGAAAGAAAAGAAAAATTTAATATATATCCATAACCTTAATTTCAGCTACTAGGAACTTTCAGAGGTTAAGAGAACCTGGGCCACATTTTTTTGTCCAATATTACAAAATGTAAGATCATTTCAAGAAAGAGTTACAAAGTTTATGAAGACTTTATATATTTTTCCATTTTACAAATTAACATATAATTCAATGAAAATATATTTTTGCTATTCACTAAATAATTACAAACTATCTATTTTAAAATTAAACTATCACACACTTTAAAAATATGATAAGATAGTGGAAAACAAATTTAAAATATCAAATTCATTTTAAGTCGATAAGTGTATCTGTTATTATATGTATTTATTATTTGGAGATAATGACAAAGTCTAAATTGGAGGGCTTTTATATAATACTACAGGCCCGGTGCATGAAATTCGTGCACAGAGGTGGGAGGGTGTCCCTCAGCCCAGCCTGCACCCTCTCCAATCTGGGACATCCCTCTCACAATCCAGGACTGCTGACTCCCAACCACTCGCCTGCCTGCCTTCCTGATTGCCCCTAACCGCTTCTGCCTGCCAGTCTGATCACCTCCTAACCATTACCCTGCCAGCCTAATTGATGCCTAACTGCTCCCTTGTCAGCCTGTTTGCCCCTAACTGCCCTCCCCTGCAGGCCTGGTCACCCCCAACTGCCCTTGCCTGCAGGCCTGTGTCCCCCGCAACTGCCCTTCCCTGCAGGCCCGGTTGCCCCTAACTTCCCTCCTCTACTGGCCTGGTCACCCCTAACTGCCCTCCCCTGCTGGCCTGATCGCCCACAACTGCCCTCCTTTGCAGGCCTGGTTCTTCCCAAATGCCCTCCCCTGCTGGCTACCTTGTGGTGGCCATCTTGTGTCCACATGGGGGCAGGATCTTTGACCACATGGGGGCAGCCATCTTGTGTATTGTAGTGATGGTCAACCTGCATATTACTCTTTTATTAGATAGGATAGAGGCCTGGTGCATGGGTGGGGGCCGGCTGGTTTGCCCTGAAGGGTGTCCTGGATCAGGATGGGGGTTCCCTTGGGGCATGGGGCAGCCTGGGCGAGGGGCCTGTGGTGGTTTGCAGACCGGCCATGCCCCCCAGCTACCCAAGCGGAAGTCCTGGTATCTGGGATTTATTTATCTTCTATAATTGAAACTTTATAGCCTGGAGTGGAGCCAAGCCTTCTGCTCGCTCCGTGGCAGCAGCCATTTCTGTTGGGATTTATTTATCTTCTATAATTGAAACTTTGTAGCCTTCAGCAGAGGCCAAAGCAGGCCAGGTCTGCAGAAGCTTGGCTTCCTCCATTGCCGGGAACAACCCTAGCCTCCTGCTCTCTCCAGTTCTGTGGCTGCTGCCATTTCTGTTGGAATTTATTTATCGTCTATAATTGAAACTTTGTAGCCTTGAGTGGAGGCCTGGCCCACCAGGGTGTATGGAAAGCTTGGCTTCCTCTATTGCCGGGAAACCCAAGCCTCCTGCTCGCTCCATGGCGGCAGCCATCTTGTTGGGGTTAATTTGCATACGTGCTCCTGATTGGCTGGTGGGCATGGCTTGTGGTTGTAGCAGAATGATGGTTAATTTACATACTATTTTTTATTAGATAGGACTAGAGGCCCAGTGCAGGAAATTCATTCATGGACAGGGTCTTTAGGCATGGTTGGTGATCAGGTCTGATCTGTGGTGCGACCAGTGGGGAGATCAGGGAGTGGGCCCCTCCATCCCCTGCGCCCCCCCCCCCCCCCCCGCCACCGCGCCCCTGCTGCCTTGGCTGGCTTGGGGCCTGTGGGCTGGGGCAGTTCTTGTGTTGAGCATCTGCCCCCTGGTGGTCAATGTGAATCATAGTGACCTGTTGTTCCTCCAGTTGTTCCTCCTTTTGGTCAATTTGCATATTAGGCTTTTATTATATAAGACTATGCTGGGGGTCAATTTCCCATTCTTTCTTCCCAACTGATTGGCTCTGCCAACCACAGAAGAAGGGGCTGACTAATTCCCTGGAACATCTTCTTCTATTTCATATCCAGGTATAGAAAGTCATCTTTCATATTTGGGAACTATATTCATGCTCATTGGTTTTTATAATAAATCACCACAAACTTGGTGGCTTCAAACAACACACACTTATTTTTCATACAATCCTTGAAGCGAGAAGTGAAAATCACTTTCCCTGGACCGAAATCAACATGTAGGCAGTACCGTGCTCCTTCACCAGGCTCCTAGGGAAAATCCCCTCTTTGCCTCTTCCAGCCTCTGGTGGCTGCCAATATTCCTAGGCTTGTGGATATATCAGTCCAACCTTTGCCTCCATGGTCATGTTGCCTAACCTCTTCTGTGTGTCAAATCTCTCTCTGCTTTCCTTTTATAAGGACATGTGATTACATTTAGGACCCACCTTGATATTCCAGGGTAATATCCCCATCTCAAGATTCTTAATTTAATCACATCACCAAGTGTATTTTTGCCATACAAGGTAACATTTAGAAGTTCCAGAGGTTAGAACATTGATGTTTTTGGGGGACCATTGTTCAGCCTGCCACAGGGACTGAGGGAACACCTTGCACAAAGTAGTGTCCCTGAGGAATACAAATGGGCTTGTTTGTGAGCTTCGCTGGGAGTCAACTTAGCTGGGGATGTTTTTCACCGACTGTGAAGGAAGACCCAGAATACAAACTTGAAGCCTTAGTTTTCTCACATACACACTTGAAGTCATGAGCTTGGATTGTATCCCCCTCAGATTCCAAATACAGGTCACAGGTGGTGGTTCATGACCCCACAAAGAAAGCCGTTCTGGTAATGTTGGCCACACATACGTCCTCAATAACCTAAAGTTCTGCCCATTTCATTACTTACTCTTTTTCCTGCTATGAAGCTAAATTTAGATGAATAGATATTCATTATTAAACATATTTGTTAACATCCCTTTGGTGCAAGAGATTATAGCAGGTCATGTAGCAAGATGATTAGAAAGCAGCCTCTGAGGCAGATTGTCAGGAAGCCAATCCCTGCTCCACTAATTAGTGACTACATGACCACAACTCTGTGCCTAGTCTTCCATCTATAAAACAGTTCATAAGGTTCATGAAGGTTAGAGGAGCTCACAGAAGTTTAAAGCGCTTAGAGCAATGGCTGTTAGATGATGTCTCTAACTTAATACATGTTAGCTGCTGTTTATTTCGTTGGAGAGAATAAGAAATAAAAAGACCTGTATAAGATACAAGAATGGCTGAGGCAAAATATATGCGAGATATTTTTAAGTGTAAGGGTTAAGACAGTAAGTGCTACAAGAGGTCTGAGCTTAAAGAGGTTTTGTTTGCTTATTTGTTTTTTAACTCTGACTTAAGAAGTGTCAAAGAGTTACAGAATTGGACAAGAGAAAGGAACAATTCGATCTTCGGAGGACAGTGGGCTGGGCAGGCTCTCGGTGGCATTGGTAGGTAGCTTTAGCGTGTGGCATTGCACAGTCAGGGCAGAGTCATAGTGGCATAGGAACACGGGCCAGTGCTAGTCTGAAGCACCAACACTTAGGAGGCTTACACTGGTGATCTTCACCAAGGTAGAAAAGGTGGGTGATACCTATGAAGACTTGTTTTAAGAATTACGTTAAGGAATGTGTGAGAAATCAACCAGCCAAATGCAAAAAGTTTTCTTTTTCTATATGACCTCTTAGTTGGGATACAGTCAAGCATGAGATTGAAGGCTTCATTCCTTTAAATATGATATAAAACCACCAATGCTTGCTAGGCATTCATTCCTCGAACAGGTTTTTGAGCACATAGTTTGTACTGGAACTATACTAGGAACTGCTGATAAAGTTATTAGTATGACAGAGTTGTGTCTGAGAAGTGTATGGGCTAAAATAGAGGGAGTCACGTGAAGAAAGAATACCATATAAATGGTAAAAATTACCATGAAAATACTTTCAGAGTGCCGAAGGGACCTCTAACTTTGCAGGAACAGGGAAGACTGAATATCAAAATACTTGTATGACAACAACAACAATAAAAACAACGGGCGGGGGCTCTGTATAAAATGACATTTTTGTTTGAAATTGGGCAAAAGGTGAATTTTGCTGGGCTCTTGCATATGGAGAAAGCTGGGCTGACAGTCCAGCCCCAAAGGCCAGTTGAGTAGCTGCTGGATGATTACTTACTGACACTCTGGAATACAGTCTATAATATTAAAAGTGATATATGGCACAGTGAAACATGCATCCTCATATACAGTACACAATACCTAAACCATCGCATAAACAAAATCCTAATAATGAATTCGGTGCACTCAAGGGGCTGGGGGCACGTGGGTGAGGACCTAAAGGTCAGTCCCCGCCCAGCTTCCCCGGACCCTGGGGTTTCCAAGCGGAGGTGGGGGCTCCGCAGGGGAAGTTCGGAGCAGGGAGCGGCGGGAGCGGCAGAAGCACGTGGGCTGAGGGGGTGGGAGGACGCTGACGCGGAGTACCCGGTGGAAGTGTCAAAGAGGAAGGCGTGGAGGGCTGCCGAGGTGACAGGGTGTGGTCTGTGGGGGAGCAGGGAACCGCGAGAGGAGAGCACAGGACCCACCAGGACCGAGGCGCAGGAGGCGCGTGCCTGCGGCGCTCGGTGCGGTGACAGCGAGGAGCGCGGCGCGGGGCCGGTGGCCGGGAGTTATCCATCCCTGCTAAGTGCAGCCCGGCTCGCAGCTGCGCCGGCCGCCAGCGCCTTCCGCCAGGGCCGGCGGCGCAGACACCTGCCGCTCCCGGCTCCACCTTCGTCCCCAAGTAAGTCTTGCCTTTTCTGCCCATTTCTCCGTTCCTCCGCCTCTGCGTGCACCAAGTAGGAGTTCCCATTGCGGAGCCGCAGGAAAGGCGCCCCGGGAGCCTTGGCGGCGTCCAGGGACGCCCAGCCTCCGCGCGTCCCGGCGGCGCAGGGACCGGCCCGAGGCCCCGCCGCCCGCTCGCCTGCGCAGCACGGACGGGGTCGGCGGCAGAGTTGTTGGCACCCATGCTCCCCGTCTTTTGTGCTTTGCCCGAACCCAGAGCCGTGCCAGGCCGGGGTGGGGTAAGGAGGGGAGGGAGCGGAAGCCACTTTATGGCTCCTGGCCCCACCTCTTGCAACCACCCCAAATCCTAGGGGGATTCTATACGCCGCGGACTCGGGCGCAAGTGAGTGCCAACCGCCTCCTCCCCCCAGTTGGGCTAGTGGGATGGGGTGGGCAGCCGGCCGGACCACCACGCCGCCCCCTCTTAGGATTTTCTTTTTAGACATAGCATCTTTAACTGGTGGGTGAGGAAGGCAGTCTGGGTAATCATGGGGGTCTGGACATAGAGAACGACCCACCTTCTTGCTCTCCTTGGTTCTGGAGGGGAAAGGACCAAGAGCCCTGGAGCCCGAGCGTCCCGCGCAGCAGGCTTGCGCGCGGCCGGCAGCAGGCTTTCGATGGGTGGGTCCCTTGTCTGGCTCATTGTTCGCGGTGACTGTTCTTGGGGCCCAGCAGAGCCACACAGACACCGCTCAGGAGCCATAGATAAAAGTGACGAGTTGGAGGAGTGATGGCCAAGAGCATCAGGAGAAAAGGGCTCACCCAGTTTGGAAACGGACTTCTCAGGGCTTGAAGGGCAGTAGTAGTCGACAGTGAAAACCGCTCCTGAGTGTGAAACTTAGATCTGACTCTGATGCACGGAGATAGCCTAGTGAATGAAATCCTCAGAAACAGGGCGCGGTATTTCCCCTCATTGAAACTGCCTTCAGGGTAACGAAGATCGAGTTTTAAGTGTTATTGTCAACTGGTTGCTTTCTCTTGTTAGCACCTGTTTCTCTTAAAGGTTCCTGGATGTGGGTTTTAATTGTTTTAGGTTTGTTTTTTTTAGCCCCACCCCCCACTTTTTTGGAATGCGTGTTTATTCCATTTGTACCTCCAGCCAGTCGACTTGCATGGTTGCTGGAGAAGAATCCCTTTTTAAAAACAAAGTGCAATTTCCACTCTACAAACTGCCAAGCGCTAGCATGGACATCCATTGCTCCCCGCCCTAGCTACATTGCTACCTAACATTCATGGAGGCCGACATGTGCACCGGAGTCAAAGGGAGCCTGTTGTCCCTAGTTGGAGACCTCAGAACACAACTAGTGCATGCTCATTTCATTGGAGGATTAGGACACTCTTATTTGAGTCCCCTCCCCCCATTTCCATAAATGACAATGATATCATGTTTATGGTTCCTTAGCCCACTATAAAGGAGGGTGCGTTTCCCTGAGGAGGACATTCCTTCTTTTTCTAAGGTACACGGGTAATAATCAGAATAAGCATTTGACATGAGGGATTTTAAAATTGTGATATATATATATATATATATATATATATATATATAGTATATATACACACACATATACATATACATATGTGTACACATATATTTGTATTTCCATTTTATATAGATGGTTGTAAATCCCAGTAGTTGCTAATACACTCTACTGCCCTGGTTAAATATTACTTTGACTTCCCTGGTGGACTTGCTAAGTGCATCAGTCTGCTGAAGCCTGGAGTTCCAGCCCCCAGGAGAAATAATATGAAAACCACTCTCTGACCACAATCTGATTCCACAGGGAAAAGCCATGCAGTAGGAGTATTGTTTAGAGAATGGAAAGCTGTGAGATTTATTCTAAGATGGGGAGAGGGAGTTAGGTAGAAGAGAAATAAAAATGGAAACCTGAGTAGGCAACCAAACCATACTCACAATTCCACAAATACACAAATGTGTAAAGTACATAGTGCTTTCTCTCTCTCTCCTTTATCACTTTAATGTTGATATCTTTAATGCTTTTCATCACAGTATTGGTGCCTTTTGTTATTCGGCTTTGAACAAAAACCTTTTATATTGTCAGCCTATTATATTTTATTTTCAATATCAATAGTGCTCATTGAATGCATAGGATTATCTTTTAAAACTGTTCTTTGTGTCTACTTGCATACCATGTTCAACTTAGTATGGGGCCACATGAGCAATGAATCAACCAGGTTCTAATGAAGATTAAGACATGGAAGGTACCCACAGCTATGTATAAACTGTATACTCATTTAACCACCTTCCCACATGACCAATTTTAGCTAGTTGCTTCTTCATCTTCTGCAGTCTCCAGACTCCAAATTCTTGTCCAGATTGATTGCTGCACTAAATCTTGATTGTACAAAGAACCAACTTAATTATTTTGGTCTCCTTTATCAGTCAGTAATGTTTTAGTGTTGCCAATTTAATTATATCATTGAAATATGTATGACTTTAAACTATGTTGAAAAAGGTCCTTTTAAACTTGTTTCTTCACACAGAAAAAAAAAAGTCCTTCTAAAGTCATAATTTCACTGTTGTGAGGCCCCCTAGCCATTTGTGTTTATTGAGTTTACTGTTCCACATGAAGAAAGAACCATTGTTTTGTTGTCTAGGAGCTGAAGGAAGATGGAAAGTAAGAAAAGAATATAAAGCACTTTAAAATGCTATTATTTTCTTTAGTGGGAAAACTCTTTTTTTAAAGTAAATAGTGATTATTTTCTTAAAGATACACTAAAACCTTACTGAATGATTCAGAGGAAAAGAAAATTTCAGGATAGAAATGCTAGCTATTACTCAAGAACCATAAAAGGTTGGTGTATACAAAGACGCGTATTTAGAACCAAACTCATAACACATTTTCTTCTTTCTGTGGAATTATAAAATTTTATTAAATTATTGTTACTAAACATTGAAATCTCATCAAAATCAATATTTAAATACAGTGTCTTTTTGCAAGTGCTTTAATTGTAATAGCCTATTTGTTGAGATGAAAAAGAACATCATTGATGTCATGGTGTGCTTTGCATTTTAAAATAGTAGCTAATGAATTACAAACATTCATTACTCCAGAACCACTTGCTGAAATTTCTCAGGACCCCCAAATAGAGAATTATTTGTACTTTATACTACCATTCAGGCTCTTGCTCAGTTTATATTCATCCCCTTTCCTTCTTCAAAATTAATTGCCTTTTAAATTAATACTCTATTGGCTCTGAATCTTTTTTTCTTCATGTCACACGTTTATGTGTAAATATTTTCAGCATGTCCTGTTAGGGGATTTGCTGTTGAAAACATGTAGGAATTAGTGGGGGGAGGGGTGGAGACAAGGGGGGGAGAAGGAGAGAGAGAGAGAGCGAGAGCGAGAGCGAGAGCGAGAGAGAGAGAGAGAGAGAGAGAGAGAGAAAGAGAGAGAGAGAGAGAGAGAATACTTTTTATTAAACCTGGAAAGAGTCAGGGCTTAACACAGGAAAAGAAAGGTAGGTTTCACTGAATAAAATTCATCCAGGAATACTTCTTTGATCTTTAAAAGTCCTAGCTATGTAGCGCGTAATATACATTTGAGTAATTCAGGCACTAACTTCACATAGCATAAGGCAAAATAAGAGAGTATCATAGTGTCTTTGCTTTGTTATATTTGAATGATGATTTTAATTCCATTCACTTTTCTTCATACTAAGTAATGCAAACTACCCACTGTTTTCTTAATTTTCTTCCTTTTTGCCAGGGGTGGGGAGTAGATGCCTGACTGGGAGGGGAGGGAACACTGTTCTATTTAGGTAAAGGTTAAAACTTCCATGTTCATTTTAGAAACATTTTATTTAATAAATTCAGTTTCTTCCATAAGTTTAGTGATTATTAAATTTACTGAGGAAGATAAAGGTTGACACTAAACTTTCATAACCAAATGCAACCAGAAATTGGTTAAGTGCATTTAAATTAATGCATGTAAATGGTAAATTTACTTTTTCTTCCCATAACCTAATATAAAGAAATAATATTTAATTAGGTCTTCTTTTTAGTAACCAATAGTCATTTAGGTTTTCTTGAAAAAGAAAACTAACATGACTAAATAAAAATGTAAGCAATTGTGAAATGAATATATAAGACTAAGCAAATTAATCATTGTGTATACTTTTGATATACATATTATAAATTAGCATTTTTAATCTCAGGGTTAATGTGAAATTTTTAACTGATTACATTTTGTTTTGCTTGGCCATTAGAAAGCTCGGAGTCAATCCAAGATCTAATTTATTGATCATATAAGTCTTCATGAAATGCATATGCCTGTTATTGTTCTCAATGACCTTATCTTATTCTACTTACTTTCTCTGTCGAAATGTATTTTTTTTTTTATTGTGGAAGGACACAAACCATCAAAGTTAATATGAATGAGTGATTAGAAATACAATCAAGTCTGCAAATATTATTGAGTAATACTATAAATGCTGAGGGGATGTTAGGCAAACTAAGGCATGTTTCTGATATAAAGATACTTATATTCTAGCTGGATAGAGAAGTCATAAAGCACATAAGAATTTAGCTAATTAGTGAGTCCACATATTTACACACATCTGTTGCATTAAATTGAAAACTCAGACCTTATTGCTAATGACGATCAACTTACACTTTCTAGAAAAACACTATTAATAGTACCAACTGGTAAAACAAAGTAATCATATAATTTTCATTAGATATATACCTTCTGGGTGTAGTAAACTCCAAAATAGTCTGAGGATGAAAATAAATGTTGGAAACATCATTGTGATTATGTGGTACTGGAGACTTCCAGATATATCTCCCCTCTTTTTCTCTTTCCTTCTATGTCTTTCACTGACTTTGTTGCTTGCTATTCCATCAGCCCTTGGGTGGACCTGATTGACAGTAGCAGCAATTCTGATGGCAAACTAAACCCTACCGGGATAGCAGCTCATGAAATTCCAGGCTATGTAAATACACTATTTGTTCTAAGTGCTTAAATACAGTAGTTAAGTTTAAATGCCCGGTGGTTGTTTCCCTTTATACTTGAATCAACAACGCTTTTAAGCTTTAAGAAGGGACCACCCATAAAACTGTTCATTTTGACTGTAATAAAAAAAAAAGAGGGGGAAAAGAGTAAAAACCTGAGAAGAAAATTGAACTGAATTATTGACCCCGGGTGACGTGTTTATGACTAAGGCCACAAACTCTGAATTAGACTTGAAATCTGGGTAGAAAGCCGATTCTCATCTTCTCTGTCTCCCACATATTTTTCCCCAGATATCTCCATTGCAGTTAATGTTAAACATACTGTTGTCCTAAACTGAAACAAACTTTCAGACAATGATAAATACTGACCATTTAAACTTGGCCTTTTAAAAAGCACATTGGATATAATGAAAATGTGTGTATTTTAGTATACTTACTTTGCTTCCAATGATGGTATAAATAGTGCATAAAGCTTTAAAATTTTCATCAAGTTAATGTTTCACTGACATGCAAATTAACTGCTGACATCTAAGGTGCATGCCATGTGATGACTCCACTTTGGCAAGTGAACCTCAGAAGGTTATTTATAGACTACATAGCAACAACATGCTGGAGTAACTTCTCATTGTGCAGCTCAGTTCAAACTGATGTTTTAGCTTTGATTCTCTTCACTTTTTTCCATAGCCCTTTTGATCGCTAAAACCTCTTAGAAATAAGATACCTGAGGTGCTAAATATATAATTAATAATATTTGTGCAGATGATTTGTCTTCAAATTATTCCTAAGAGATTGGAGACCAGTTAAGCTTCCCTCACCAGCTTGTTCAGGTATGTCTAACTCTTTGGCGCTGTGAACTTAAACTCGAAGATTTGGTAATATCCATTTCCGTCCAGAGCACATAGGATAAATGTTCACACAGAAAAAGCGAGGAAGAAACTTGAACAGTTATCAAGTGAATTAATTTTTTAAAAAATAGCTGCCTCTAAAGACCTAAGTGGAAATCCTATTTGATTTTTTAATGGCAATTGAGTTTCTTTTATCTCTACTTTCCATTACCTTTTGTGTATGAAGATTGCAGTGCGAGAATTATAATGTATCTGCAGTTCCCACGCTAGGTTATTAGGTTAAAGCTTGTGCCTTCCTTTCTTTATTCCATGTCTGTGTCTGCCTAAAGGTAGAATGATCATGAAAAAGTAAACCCTTCCTTTATTCTTAACATTTTATGTTCAGTATGGATTTTGTACATGATCTCATGAGGCAAAGATACATAAGCTATAAATTTCACCCACAAAGATACAACTTATTAGAGAAGTTTACAATTTATTTGCCTTTAGATATTTTCCTTACGCTGCACATAGCCTGTAATGTTTCTACTTTCCCGACCATATTGGTGAAATGTCTGTTCTTCCTTAAAAATTTAATTGAAAATCACTGTCTCTTTGAAGGAATCTGCATAGTTGGATTTAAACTTGACATTTTTTGGAAGAGTGTGTGTGTGTGTGTGTGTGTGTGGCGGGGAGGGGTTTGTGTATATGTGTGTGTTTTACAGTCATATTGTAAACATGGAAATATTTATAAAAATCTAAATAATTCTATACAAATATAGTGTTTGTTATAATTACTACTGTCATGATAAAGCTAAAGAGATAAACTAACTGTGGATCCAAATCACATGAGGCATTGAATACTTTTCTTATTTCTATACTTTTGACTAGTAGTTGAAAATTTTGTTCTTAGGTCTGATACTTTTTATTGATAAATGTCTTCATTAGTAGTGCATGGTAGGATATGGGTACAATCAAGGCAACTTGATTTTTTGCTGGTGAAGGTTTATTAGGAAATTTATCTGTTAATTAGAAAAAACTCACTTTTATATCAATACTGAATGCACTAGATACTGAGATAAAAAAAGAAAAGCAAACTACCAAAATGATCCCTGCCTTGAAGGAATTTAGAATCAGATGGGGACTAGAGATACTGAATAAATGTGGTGAATGAAATGACACAGATCATTATGGGATATTTGGGGAGCTATGACAGTGGGTAGGTAGTGGACTGGGAAAGTTTCATGGGGGATTTGAAGGAAAAAGGACAAGTAGAAGTCTAGAGGTGAAGAAGCAATAGTTAGGGGTCTCTGCCATAGAGCTGCTGGAAAAATGAGAGAAGTGAGGCTCACATGGAAGACCCAGAGGGTCCAGGGAAGAAGAACCATACATGAGACCAAAGTCCAGCAGAGCAATGTAGAGATCAAGATTTGGAAATTTAATCTTGATTAAACCCAACTGCCAAGAACCAGTTCCAGCATATAATAATTACAAGAGTTTTACCAAAAGGTTGGTGAAGGGTGGGGAGCTCAACAGGGTTGAGTCACATGTAGTTTACCTGTTGGAAATGGCTCCAAAGCATTTTCCCCAAACCTGAATAGAATGATTGTTAGCTGCCAGACAGCTCAGGGCATTTTATTGCCTCCTGTTGGCCAAACACCTGAACAGCTGTAGGCTATTCCGGAAACTGACAATGTTTCTGTAAACCCTTTGATACTGTACCCTTTGAAGTGTACATTTCCACCTTGCCTTAGGACAGGTTGTGTTGAATAAAAGCAGGGTCCTTGGTCAAGGTAGAGGCTTCTAGCTGCTTCAGCTGGAAGCTCCTCTGACCCCCAGTGCCTTTCAAAAATATCTTTTGTCCACGGACTCCTTCTTAATCATCTATGTGCAGCCCCTTTCTCCAGAATGCTGAAGCCTTTGTAAGGCTGGGAAAAAGAACCCCGGCAATTGATGCCCGAACGAGGGGCTCCAACACCCAACTGTCTTATATTCCACACCTGCACCCACACAGCTGAGCATTAGCTGAACACACCTACGGGAAAATATACAACTATAGTTTCTTTTCATATTTATTAATCGTAAATAGGTTCTTGAGGTTATCAAGTAATCTTATTCGATTGCCTGCTCTACTCACTCTCCTGAAGACTGTATCATATTTCCTCCTCTCCTTAAACACTCAGTATCTCTATTTACACCCTCAAATGACAGCCTCGCTTCCTATTCACTGATATAAGTGAAGCCATCAGAAAAAAATTTTCATAGACACCTACTGCCATTTTTATTCACTTCCTGATATTTCAACCTATTAAATTTTAGTGGAATATGTTGTAGAAATATGTACACGTAATTTATCAGTGCATAAAACTTTCTTTAGACCTTGAACTTCCATGTTTAGTTGTTTAGTATGGGGAAATAATGAGTGTTGGAGTCAAAGATTTATGTAAAGTATGTTACTTAGAATAGTGAAAAATTAGAAAGGCTATACCTGCCCAAAGATAGAAAGAACAAACAATAAAATACAGCAAGCATCATTTAAAAGTATTTTTAAAAATTATTGACAAGGTAAAAATAGATGAAGTAATATAAAAAGAAAAAACTCAAACCTGTATATAGTATATGATACAACTTTGTGTATGTACATAGAAAAGACCAGAAAAAAAATGAAACATGCTAGAAAGTTGTCTTATTGGACAGTGAGATGAAAATTGTTATATATGGTAAATCCTTTGAAAATACACTCAGCTGAGTAGAGAGAACCTTTTTATGAGAGGGGCCTAATTACATAGAAAATGTCTCCTGAATAAACACAATAGTGAAAAGTCATCTCTGTAGTGTGCTGCAACTGTCATTGAAATGTTTGCCCCCCACCAGGCATTCCCTTTGCCTGCCACAGCCAAGCCATCAAAACCCATAGAATTTATGGCTAAAATATATCACAAATCTGTTGAATTTCCACCATCTCCACTGCTGTTTGTCTGCAGTAGGACACTGTAATTTTTAGTCTGGATCAGCACCTTAGCTCCCAGCAGGTTTTTCCCACTCTTGCTCTTGCAGAACTGAGGATCTGAAAGTCTGTATGGCATAGTGTTTGAAGCATGGACTCCTTGCATGGGCTGCCTAGGTATGAATCCCAGCATGACCATTTGCTACCTGTGAGACTGGTAGCAAGTTACTTGACTTCTCTTTACTTCCCTTTCCCCATTAATAAAATTGAGGATATTCATACCTATCTTATATAAGGTTAGTAGGATGATTAAACACATGATTGGCACAAAGTAAGCACTATTATGTATTAGTTATTTGTCAAGACCTAAGTTAGATTGTACCTTTACTTCTTTCAAATCATCCAAGGACTTCTCATTGCACCTTGAATTAAATCCTTATGATCTACTGCATCAACTTCAGCTCTAGTCACTTTCTGCTTCCTTACTATTTCCTGGAATACACCAAGTTCATTCTGTCACAGGGCTTTTGTACCTGCTCTTCCCTCTGCATGGAAAACTTGTCCTTCACGTCTCAGCTTCTGTCACCTCCTCTAAGAGCCTTTCCCTGACTTCTACTCATCTAGAGGACAATTCTTACTATTCATTGTCCACTCTCCACACCTTATTTTTTTCTTAACTGACCTTATTACTATTTGAATGTTTTGTTTGTTAACTGTTTTCCCTGTATTTGACCACTAGAATTTAAATTCTGTGAAGTAAGCATAATGCCTGTCATGGTTACATTTGTTTCCCCCAATAACTAGCAATGTCTGGCATGTAGTACTAGGCAAATGAATAAATAAATATTTTCTGGCTGTCTAGCTGGCTGGTTGAGAGTCTAACCATTATAATCAGGGAGTTGCATTTATTAGTAGAGAACTTGATGGGTACTACATTTCAAGGTCCAAAGAACTTTAAAAATGCTTGTGAGAACACACGTGCATTTTGAAGAGGTAGAGTTTGCGAGGGTGCAGGGGAGTGACGAGGAGATTGGTGGACTATATACCTGCACATGCTCAGGTCAGGGTTAGCCTAAGTGGAAACTTCAGTTTGGGGGATGCTGGGTTGGTTTGGGGTGAGGTATTGGAGTGTTGAAGTTCAGCCTTCAAGATGAAATATCATACCAGTGTTTCACAAAGAACCAGGTTAAAAATACTTTATAAAGTAACTTCAATTGCATTTTACTTCTGGCTTCAGAGAATGTTGAATAAGACTCTGTCACAATGTCAAAATATGTGGACTAAAGACTTTTAAAAAAGTCAAATTGATTATTTGATGCATTGCGGGGGCGGGGGGGGGGATTGAATCAACCACAACTGTTTTCTTTCTTTGATTCAGCTGGTTTTTAAAATGGAAGTTAGTCAAACCAGCGTATGTGTTGTACATGTGAGTGTGGATATCTTTAGATTGTTTTTAGATAGAAACACAGTTCTGGAAAAGATGTTTTAATGTATTGCTTTTGATCATAAAATTGTAGAGGCCTGGAAACTTTTGTATGAAATGATGTTCCCTTTCTTTTGCCAGGAGGTGTCACTACAGCTCACTCAAACTCACCAATGCATTCTGTAGGGACAGACTAGAATTTTATTAGAATGTATTACCCACCAAGTTCTCTACTAAGTTGTCCAAAGGAAATTTGATGAAAACAGAATTCTTTCCAAGTGCCTATTTTTCCACTAAATAAATATTTTCATTGTGAACTAGCTGAAAACTCACGTGGAATTTTTACTTTTTCTTTTGTTGAGTGGGGGCAGTTCAGAGAAAACAAACAAAAACAAACGAGTAAGATAATGGAGGAAAGACAGACCTACAGAAACATGAAAATATGAGTAAAACAGATATGTTTCCAACGATAACAGGCTACTTGAAAATTCCTCAATAGAGTGTTTTCTCACCCATCCTCCTTGGCGTGTGTTGTCTCTTCCATGCCCTTCTTTTCTGCCCAGTTAAGTCTAGCTTGCTCTGCCAGAACAGTTATAATTAAAACAAAATTACTCTCTGGTGTTGAGTTAATACATTGTTCCAGGTCCTTAATACATATAATTTGTATCCTCTATGATAACATAAAATAGGTGTCATTCCTAAAAAAAATTTCAGGTGAGGAAAATGAAAATTAGGAAAGTTATATGATTTGTATTTGTAGCTATGATTTGACCATAGACTCATCAGATTTCAAAAGCACACCGTTGGTCTTCCTTTATGTCTCCAAAGAGTCCCTCCCGCTGGAAACTTCCTAATGCCCTTCACCTGACAAATTCAAGTACTTCTCCTCTGTCCCACAATATCTGGTGTTCACCTGTATGAACACTCGTCATGACTAGGCCACGACCCTCTGTTTTCTTCTGTCCCTCGTCACCTGGGGTTGAAGCACTTTGAGGGTGGATACAGTGTCCTATCTCTAGAACAGAACATGAGACCTCTAATGTTGAATAACTGGATGGGTGAACTAGAGAAAAGGCGCACCCAAAGATAGGGCTACACGATGTGTGAAGATATGGATGAGGAAAACATGGAAGGCAAGGGACCTTTGGACTGTCCGCCTTCACCTACTGCTATTGGCCTCACTTGCTCCACTACCAACTGAACAATGAGCGATGGAAGAAGAGGGTTAAGTGTCCAAGAAGGAGGGGATATTTAACACAGTCCACCTTGTAGCTCCTCTAGAAGTGGAGGGAAAGACTGGCATCACAGAAGCTGTGTCTTCTGCTGACCTCCAGGTGGCAGCATGGCCCAGCTGTCAGAGACCAGTTCAGTTCTTTGACAGTCCTTAAGCTGCAGACGCAGAACTGTTTTCAGGGCATTTAATGCCCTGGGAATGATTAATGGTACTGCCGCTCACTGTACCCCGAGGGTAATTGAGCCTGCAATATTTTGGAGGCTGCAGAGACTCTTCCTGAGCCTCTGTCTGATAAAAGTGGCTGTAACATTTTGAACATTATATCCTTTCAAAGACATCCTGGACCCCTTTTTGTTGTGCCCAGAATACAATCTTTGGCAAAATATTTTAAGGTGGGGAGTGTGGGGTGAGGGGAGAGTATTACCACCAGCACCCTCAAGATAGGAGGAAATTGTCTTAATGTTTTTTAGATGTTTGGTTTGCTATGCATTCCATGTTCTTTTTTCCTTCTTTCATCCTGAGATAATATTCCTTTCCACCTGACTTAAAGCAAATCCTCTGGAAGGTAGCTTGTGCTGATTGAGTATTTTGAGAGTGCAGGCAGAGCTATGTATAATGTCTTTATTTAAGTAAGCGGTAAGCCCTTTTATATAGTAAGCTGAGGTATTTAAAAGTAAGATGATTGGAAATTTCTAAAGTTGCACACAGTTCAAGAGAATGGGAAACATGTTAGAGTGAGCAACATCAGGGTACAGTGTCTTTTATTCTAAATATACATGTAATAGCAATTATAGAAGACACCCAACAAAAGATTTAAGCCTGTCGGGTTGGGTTTGTATGACTACTTTTCATGAAGTTTTTAGTAACTGGGAATAACGCCAGATTCTAAACAGTGGGAAACAGTGTGATGAATAGGGTATACTAGTAGATCTTAGCACTGTTGTGGGGGAAATGACTTACAGATTCAGAAAACTTTTGTCTATGCAACTAAATGGGAAATCTGAACCTCTGCCTTTTTGTAGTTTGAATTTACATGCCTCTGGTGGTTGCTTGTAGGCAGTGGTTTGTAAGTTCTTTAGTGAATTCTTTTTATATCACTCTGGTACTTTTGAGAATAATTGTTGTTTCTCTAAAACTGAGATTTGACTCTCATCTCAGAAGATTCTCCCGTGGTAGCCCATAATGACTTAAAGTTGTATTCTGTGTAGGAGGGTATCTTCTAGTTGTTTTGAGAGCCAAACTTAACTGGTCTCCATGTGTGGACACTTTTAAGTTTAGCAGGCAGTAAAATTAGACTCTTTAAAATCTTGGAATAGAGTAGAAAATCAGAAGAACAATTAGAATGGGCCCTCAAATTGTTTTTTTAAAAAAATCAGATTCCAGGTGTTATACAGATTGCTATTCTATCTTCCTTTCCTTCGTTAAAAAATTTATCCCAGAGTTTGAAGTTGCAATAGTATATTTGTGATGAAGACCTAGGCTAAGGATTAAAAGTAAGGGATGAGGATGGGAAATTAATTGAGATAGGTCCACAATAGTTTATTTACAGCCTCTGATTTAACTCCAACAACAATAAGACTAGTAGAGAAAGAATCCCAGCATAGCCTAAAATCCTGCTTAATGATCCATGACTCACTAAAGGGTTTTTTCCCAGCCTACCAATTTCTATTTATTTGCCTGCTCTAGTCAATTTATCAAAAAATGTCTTGATTTTATCACTTGATGTAGAGATCTTTATTTCCATGCTGCATTTAATTATCATGCTGCTTTATATATAAACACAGTATAGTGTGCTAAGTATTATCATTTATAACTTCTGTATTTTTTCTAATTTTTCGAAAACAGATTACAATTTTTTGTCAATATGTAATTTATATATTTTTAAAGGAACAATTTTTGGATATGTCTAAATAATTTCCTTGCAGAGCCAAGAGACGTTTGCCCTAGAAAAGGACAGACGTGGTACTACTTTAAACAGAGGGCCCACTGATCAACTTTGCATTTCAAAGTTTAACTTCTTGACTTCTTTTAAGAAAAGAAGCACAATAATGCTCTTAAAAGTCAGGTATTGTTGAGGAAAAGGGATTTTTCTAAATCCATTAGCTCTCAGCAAATCAAGACTGGTGGGATAGATGAGAGGGTTTAGTGCATTCCAGGGGGTAGAGCCAACTAAAGATGAGAGGAGGGAATGAAAGCCAACTCCTCTGGCCTTAAGGGATTGTGGCAGGAAAAAATGGTTATGGAATCAGGGAACCAGGTGGTGGGTTATTTAAGACCCTGACCTTACTTTTATGCATTCAAGAACAGAAAGAGTAGGATTCAGTAGGAATGCCAGTGATGTGCTTCCCAGAATTTAGGATTTTTAAGGGAAACCTTACGATTCTAGGAGGAGCCCTCATCTAACATGGGCAAGAGTAGAGCAGTGGTGATGGCAGTCAGCTTGACAGATGAACTTCCAAAGAGGGATTCAAAAGCCATATCACAGTGAGGGAAGTGAGAGACGACGGTGTAGCCAGCAGACTAGTGGAGACCTGAGGTTTGAATGAGATCTGCCTTCCACAGATGGAGTCTTAGGGACTAGGAGAAATGGCCGTACCTGTAGACACCAATGAGGGACATCAGCAGGTTCTTTTAAAGACTAACGGATACAATCAAGTCTCAGTAGTTATCTACAGGGCTTATATTTAGCAGGTCTGCAACAGCATGCTTACATCATTTGTTTACATTACTGTCTATTCTGGTGGTTCTTCTTGAATTGGCATGCATTCTGATTGGTTCATGCCATGCCATACACATTAATTGAATATTCTGAATACTACTTCTGGTTATCCACATAGGCAGTAGAGTAGTCCTACTGCCAAAATTTTAATTCCAGTTCTGTTGGCACCAATATTGTTATAAACTGTTCATAGCTAAGGATAACAAATGCGTGTGGTAACGGGAGGGAGGGCAGCTATATGGCCATATGTTTTTGTGCCTTTCTGAAGCTCCTAAATGATAAGTGTTATAAGACTATAAAAGACCAAGAAACAAAGTACAACCAACTGACCAAGCAAATTTAAGTGGTACTTATTTGTGGGGGAGTTGGCAGTTCTTCCCTGGCTGTGATACTACATTTTATAAAATTTAGATATTTATTGGGAACAAAATGTTTAGCAAAAAACATAAAATAGGTCTGGAGTAAATTCAAAATGCTATTTTTAATTTATAATCCTTAGCATCACAGTCATTAACTGTTGTTAACTATTTTATTCTAGTAGTGGTTAAAATAACAAAAGTTAATTATGTACTATTCTAACCATTGAAAATTTCTGGAGTACAATCATTAAAACTTTCAACCCCATAATTATGTCATTTCACTTGTGCTGGCATTTTGAGGCTGAGTTAAAAATGCAAGGCAGTTGTTTTTTCTCTAAACTTCCCTATGAACATCATGTTAACACATTTATAAGTACAAAAATATATATCTCCTAAAGTTTATTTAAAATGGTGCCCTAAGTTTCCTGGTTTCTATGCCTAACACAATATATTTTTAAATTTTTTTGAAGAAAATTACCAGAGCCATATGATGACTTAATGATTCCTTCTTTCACAGTGTACATGGTTTCTCTGAGCATGTTTAAAGAGAGAGGAAGAAGGGAGGAAGGATTTGAAGAGTCAATGTGTGCGTTGCACTCAAGGTGGTTTCTGACTGCAGAACTCAGATAAATCTTTTGTCTTCCTCATCTAGTAGAAAGCTTGTGTGATTTGCATTTTGGAATGTTCCAGCCTTTTAATTTACTTCTAAATAATTTGTTTCTACATTAGGCTTCTTTGTTTGCAGAGAACAATACTACACAGTGATTCATGAAGTAAAATGAAATAACACTGCACTCTACAAAGAGAATTTGAAAATAAAAACCATTAAGGATGAATGGCATGCATTACAGAAATTTCCACCATATGTCTGAAAGGGTCTGTTGTAACCAAGTTTATTTACGAAATTCATAGGCACTAATTTATCAAAGAAATAGAGTGATAATACTTTCAAGCCAAAGGAAAAATTTGAAATGTAGTAAACATTAAAGACACATTAATAATCTTTCCTGTGACCCTGATTTTTCTATTTTCTTTTGATTATCTATTAAGATTCACACCAGAAAGACTGTTTTAATGATATAAAAATTATTCAAGCTCACCAGTACTGTGACAGCATCAATTCCTAGAGTAAGTGGTTTGGAGGATGGCAGAACTTCTAATAGCATTACACCAATAAGAGAAATAAATTTTACTAAACTGCAGGAAATTCTGTAACCAAAGAATTTCTAAGAGGTATGTTCTATCTGCTGCATATAAAATACATCACAGACACAATTTCCTCCAACAAAATTGGCCCTCTCGTTTCAACGAAAGCATAGTGAGAAAGGTTTATGTAATTAGATGCCTGAATATATAGATTTTTTTTTACAAAAAGAATCTGGACCCTAGTATCTTCAACATATTCTGGATCTACCTATTTGAACACACTTAGTTAATGACACCTTTCACTACCAAAAGTAAAATACATTGTACATTTTAAGACTTATTATTAAATGAATCTCATTGTGTTGTGGATATTATAAGAATTAACATATTTCCACTTGCTTATTTAATTTGATTGTTAAAATATAAGTTAGTGTCATACTGTATGTATCAATATTTTTGCACAAAATGTAGTTTTAAAAAATAAAGTATTTGTGGAGTAAATAATACAAAACAATTTGGTAATACAGAGTCCAGTAATAGCCGTTGACATTAATAGTAATTAATGCCCCTTTTGACTGAAGAGAGTAGGTAGCATGGTACTTGCCAAAGTATCATGGTAACTTGATGAGACGTAAGAAAGGTAAGGGACAAATTGTTATAAAACTTCAATTTCTATAAATGTTCTTTCAAGGTGATTTGTAAGGAACTTTCAATTTAGTTGTCAGCATTTTTTAATTTTGCATGTGGTTCAGGAATGATCATCTTAAGATATTCATGAGTAGTAAGGCCAAATTCAGTGCAAAATTTAACTCACTCTGGTACTACATCTTCCAAATGCACTATACATGGAGACTTGGCACTTCACTGTGAACCATAGAATTATATTCTCTCTTAGAAGACAGTTCATATGTGTGAGGGATCATTAATGAGCCAAGGGGGGCCAGAGGTTATTGCTTATAATAAGATTGAGGTCATATCTTCGTAATGAAATCCAATTTAGTTAATCATTCTGGAATTGGTGACTAATTAATAATATCCACTCTAAGTCACTTAGTTAAGGTGTGGATTTGTGAATTGTCATATTTGAGCACTTATTTTATCACAGGGATGTCTGCCTAACATATTTATCTGTGTTTTTTTCTTTCCCTTTTTTGTTTCCCTGAATACAATCCAGTAGATTTCATATGGATAGGAAATACTACATGGAGATTGAGTATGGTATTGGTCCTTTTTCCAAAGTTGAAACACTGCAGTAATACAATATAGAATCAAAGAGGAAGGTAGAAATCATCTAGATGGAAATACCAACTCTCTTATCTATCAGCTCTGTGGCCTTGGTCAAATTATATGATTTCTCTAATTCTAGTAAACAGGGTATAATGCAGATTACATGAGTTAAATGCAGTAATATATGCAAACATCTACTACAGTGCATGACACATTTTAAGCACTCAGTTAATAATTTTTGTTGTTTTGAGGGAGGACTAATGTCAAAGAATAGTTAAATTTGTTGGGGTATGGGACTAAATGAAATTTTTAAAAACCACAATTTATGAAGTGTGTACTATGTTTTGCACACTGTAGTAGGAACATGAAAAAAGAGAAATAAGAGGAAGTAGGAGAACATCAAAATTAACATTTACCCAGTTATAGGTCTTACCAATTCCTTTGCAAAAATGTCTGCCTCTGAAAATAATCTGGGTTGTACTTTTAGAGCTAATTTTCTCACTCATGGTAATGCTTAGAAAAACAGTTTTGATAATTTTAGATACCTAGTATATTTTGTTGAAAGTATGCTATTAAGGAAAAATAATGAACTGTTTTTTGTCTTTTCCTCTGTGTCCTTATGCATCCTGGAACATGCTGTGATTAAGGCAATGACCACATATGTACTCACAAAGAAAAGAAACCATAAATAGGAGGTATATTTTTGTATAACCAGGTCCTAATATAGTGCCAATAAATAGTTATGCCCAATGCAAGATTTTTTAATGAATGAATGAGTGAATGAATGAGTTCTAGTGAATGCATGAATAAATGAATTTCCAAGTTAAGTCTATGGTTTTTATGAACAAGGTCAAAACATATTTATAGACGTCTTTTTCTCAGACACGTCATTGTTACTCTTTCAGTTCTAAAATTAATAAATATTACTTCATAAAAATTATCAGCATCAAAGAAAATGACATTTTGGTAAAATTGATGTGTACATTCCTTGCTGATGGCATTATCAATTGATAACCCCTTTAGAAAATAGCATTAACATTTATAGCATAAGTCACAAAATATATTCACATCCATTACCTTAAAAATTCACCTTCTCTAATGGAAACATTTGAATGGAAATAAAAGAAACTAAACATAAAAAAATGTATTATAATCAATAATAGCTAAAAATTGGAGACAAAAGTTGAACAAAATAATGATTTTATAGATTATGATTTATCAACACAGTTTGCTATTATGAAGACACTAAAACGGTCATTATGTAGAAACATCAAATTATGTTTATGGTACCATATAAGTGAAAATAGTGAAATATAAAGTACCATATATACAATTATTTTAATAAAGTAAATACATACGTATAGGTAATACCTATCTAATAAAGAGGGAATATGCTAATTGACCATCACATGCTCACAAAGATGGCAGCACCCACAGCCAATAAGGAGGGAATATGCTAATTGACTGTCATGCCCTCAAAGATGGCAATGCCTACAGCCACAAGATGGTGGTGCCCAGTCCCCTCAGGCCCACTGGGGCGGCAGGAGCATGGCATGGCTGAGCCCTCTGCCAGGCAGGTTTGGCCGCTCTGCATGACTGCCTCCAGAGTTCCCCAGTCCCCTCAGCCCCCCAGCTGCCCAGGGCCAGCCCAAGGGATGACCAAACGACTTAACACGCAGACTGTGTGTGACGGCAGAGGGGGTTAGTGAGGGTTGAACAAACGACTGAACAGCAGGCTGAGTGGGGTGACCAGGCTGGCAGGGGGGACAGTTAGGAGCAACCAGGCCAGCAGGGGGGGCCAATTGGGGATGACCTGGCCAGTAGTGGGGGTTAGTTAGGGGCAACCAGGTTGGCACGCAGAAGCAGTGAGGGGCAATTAGGCCAGCATGGGAGGCAGTTAGGGGTGACCAGGCAGGCAGGTAGGTGAGCAATTAGGAGCCAGTGGTCCAGAATTGTGAGAGGGATATCTGACTGCCAGTCTAGACCAGCAGTCCCACATCCCCCGAGGGGTCCTGTATTGGAAAGGGTGCAGACTGGACTGAGAGGACTCCCCACCCTATGCATGAATTTTGTGCACTGGGCCTCTAGTGTATAAATAAAATGAGTAGTCATGTTGGGATAATAAGTGATTTTATATTTTAAAGACTTTATTCATCTTATATTATCTTTCAGTACACTTCTAAAAATATCTCATTTTCTTTTTGTCAAAATAGATATTGTAAGCATAACTGTGCCTTTTCTTCTGTTAGTTGTGTCTTTACAGGCCTGAGACTTATCATCAGTTGCTCTCATCCCAATAACTGAAATTTTGGAGTACGTAGATGACTGGGTTATATTGATCTCTGACTATATATTTTGAAGGTTTTAAAAATAAATAAATCCTCAATGTACATTCACTTTTGTTGTTTGTTTTCCCTGAAAGTCAACGTAAAGTAAAAATCAAAAGGCCTACATGTATATGTATCTTTGTTAATCTGGAGGAAGCACATTATAATGGAAAGGAAAAGAACTCTTGGCCAACAGGTTGGGCCTATTGCTTTTACAGATGTGGGAACTCTGGAAGGCCGGGAGATGAATGAGTTGGGCAGGGTTATCATGCCAATTAATGGTAGAGTTGAGTTGAGTGAATTGAGCAGATTTCAACCCACCACTTTCAGAATGCTTTCCCATCACCCTAAAATGAGCAGTCAGCTTCCTTCCAGCTTCAGAGCCCATGAAGATTTTCCCTACTTACAGCATCACATCTGCACTGTACAGTATTCCCATTAGGGTTTCCTGCTCAGCCAGAAATTTTTATTCTGCATGCAATTGCACAGTGGTAAATGCATGGCTCTTCAGTAGTCTTGTGTACATGTTCTCATTGGTTGCATCGCCTCAAAATCAAGACTTCTACTTGTCATCTCTACAGCATTAATTTGTCCACCTAGCCATAGCATTCCTATAGGTCTCAGTAGCCTTCAGCACCCACCCTCCTCACCACCTCAGGCAGAATTCCTGGCCACAGCAAGTTGCTCCCACTAGGATAGCTTCCAAAAATCCGCAAAGAACAAATTCATGTTCCTGATTTGCTTCAGAAACAAACAGCAAAGAAGCCTTTCCATAATTCTTGAAAACAACAACAAAAATAGCTTCAAGGGAAAACATACCACTATTTTTAAAGGGGGCTCTAGCAGAAGAATTCAAAAAAGACAAATGTTTGCTGAGGACTGTTTGCCCATTAGCCTGTGGTGGGCGTATAAAAATACAGTAAAAGCGAGGATGAGTGGTTAAATATATTTGAAGGTCCTAGGGAGTCAGCCTTAAAAGAATTTTAAAAATAAACTCACTTGAGTGAATGTGCTAAAAATGAACATTGATTATTATATTTAATCTCTACATTGATGCATAGTTTGTCATACCAGGCATCATTTAAACATGGCTTCCTCCGTTGATGTTGCCCTTCTTATTTCTTCCTCTTGTTAATATGGTTAATAAACCCATTTACAATTTTGTGGGAAATTTTATGATTCTTTTATAATAAGAGAAATAGGCAATTATTTAAAAAAAACTCTTCTTATTCTCTTTAGAAAACCTCTATTTTATTGCCATTTTTTTCAATAATATTCACCCAGAAACCTAAGCAGTACATATTAATTGATTACCTACTATGAATCAGGCACCAGACTAGCCAACATGGAAAGTACACATCTGGGTAATGCTTTGTCCTTGTCCTCAGTGAGAAGGAGATATGAAGACTTCTTGGGATAAGGAACTGATTAGCCAATCTATCTAGCTCTCCTATTTGTTCTTCCTCTTCTCAGGGCTTCTTTGAATTCAGACAGTGTCTTTGATTAATAAGGCAACCAATTCAAGCAAGAAGGGCTCTAAAACAATGGCTCCAAACAGAGGTCCTTGGATCTGTAACAGGTCCTTGGATATGTAACACTAGATTAATAGGTTGTGCTTTTTAAAACTGCTTATTCTAGTATAGATCTGAGTCTCTTGGGGAGAGGACTGGGAAGTCTATTTTAAAGATGCTCTCTCAATGACTCACATACTTAATCAGGGTTGGAAATCAAGAATGGAGTAATCCATAATGGGAAAGAGGGAGTGATTGTGGAAATGGACAAGGTAAATAACCACCAGAAGACTCATATGGAGGCAGTATACATAATGGTTAAAGACTATCACACTGTCACGGGTTGAATCAGACTGCCTGGGTTTATATTCTGTCTCTGCCACTTAGATTTGGGGCAAGTTTTAAAATCTGGCTGGACTTTAGTTTCCACATTTTGTAAAGTGGGAAAAATAAAATTACCTACCTCAGAGGTTATTATAGGGATTAAATGGGCTAATATATATAGGGTGTCCTAAAAAAATGTGTACACGTTTTAACAGCTTATAGCAGTTAAATGAAAATGGAATGCATTTTAATAAACACTGCTTTTATAATTATTCAAAGTGTGTATATACATTTTTGGAATCACCCTGTATTTTAGCATTTAGAATATTGCCAGAGATATAGAAAATACCCAATAAATATTATTTCTACTACTACTACTAGTGCCTCCTCTTTCTCCTATTATTATTATTATTATTATTATTATTATTTATTATTAAGGGCATTTATGCTTTGAGTCTTACGAAAATACAGATGAGGGATAGGGGTTCTCCTCTATTAAACCCACAGAGTATATAAAGCAAAAAACTACTGGTAAGTACATGGGACCCTTTAAATTCATCATATAATAGAATAAATTATTTTTAACTTCTGGTTCTTTAGAAGATTATAGGCTGTTTGGTATTTTCTGTGCTCAATAGATGGATGATAACTAGCCCCTACAGTCATCACTACATTGCACTGCTATACTTTCTATTGTTTTCCATTTCTTCAGTTCAAACATCTTGAGAAAAATGTCAATTACAAAGCACAGAAAAAAAACTACTTTTAAATTTCTTCAATTGCCCATATATTAGCATGGCCTTTGGCCAAAAGTAATATTAATGTGCAGTTACATTTACGTCAATCAATAATTTTTCTGCTCATCACTGGGCAGACATTGGTGTGGGCTGCTAAGAAGTACTGTGGCATCAGATTCAGGAAACTGGGTTCTCATCCCAGAGCTGCTCCTGACCACCAGAGTGGTCTTGGGCATGTCATGTAATATCTCCCTGGGCTTGTTATTTTCATGTATTAATGAGATTGAGTTGATCTCTAGCGACAACAAAAGAGTATCCCTCTCTCTCTCAGGGGTTTATCTCACTCTGTCTCTTGTGAAAATTTGAGTCACAATAAGGCAAGGATATCCACTAATAAGGTGTCTAATTGGTCCAATTTTAGGATGCTTACTGGACCATAGATTTAGCATGTAGATTTCTAGGTCCCCCTTTTTTCTTTTTCTTTTTTAAACACTCTTTCTCTGCTGGCTGGGCCCAAAGCCATTTCATTATTACTAACACGGAGGAGTATATAATGTTTCCCAAACTATCCTCTATATAGAATATTCACTCAATAAAATATTAACAAGTACATGAGGAGAATATTTTCATGATAAAAAGATTGAGAAATAATGTGTTGAATTTATACTGGTTAATTTTTGACTACTCAAATCTGTAATACATAAATGTATATTGTGAATTTTCAATAAGAGAATATAATACAGAATATTTTTAAACTATTTTAATCATGGAATCCTAACTTTCAAGAAATACCTGAGTATTCCATGGAGTATACTTTTGCAAATGTTTGAAGAATATTTACCAGTTTTGGCTTTCTAAACAGGTGTTAACTATATAAAAAACAAGTTTTCTATCTGAGGTCCAAAGACACATTCATTGAAAATGGCAAATTTGAAAACTTTATATATTTATCTAGAAGTACACGATAACACACTCTATTATTTGATCTCAAAGGTCTCAGGAACATTGTAAATTTTCTGAGTATTTCATTTAAGAGTGTATAAAAATGTGGGATCTGAGGAAGAAAGTTTAAGGTCAATTCATTTCTTGGTGCCTATTACCTGTCCATGTCTGTTGTGCTGGTCCTCATTACTGTTCATATGCCAAACACAATTGGAACTTATCTTCTTAACACCCAGTTTCCAAAAGGCTGCCAAACCCGACTTAGTCTTTTTTGTATAAAGAGGAAAAGTTGAAATTATTACTCACGCTTGATTCATTGGGCCAACGGAACAATTGCCAAGAGCCCATCCACCCCTGCAGTGGATTGGCTGGTGGTCCTTGTTCCAGTGTGGATGTTAGCTCTAGTCCGGAATTAAGAAAACTTATTATAATCCCTTTCTTTAAAAAGAGGGATGGGATAAAGAAAATTAAAGAAGTATTTACTTGTGATAGGTGTCTTATTTCTGGAAGTGTTCTGGATCTTTTTCCCATGACCTATCCTTTATGTTTCAAACTTCAATATTTTTTTAATATAGTTAGCTTCTTAAATTCTATAATATTTTCTTAAAAGAAAGGGTGATTTCACTAGTGTGTGTGTGTGTGTATCTCCAGACTTTAGTAGAACCCTGAATATATTTCCAAGAATATATTTTCTTATTAAGATATACATATAATCGTTAGCTGCATGGTTCTAAATTGGCAATATTCTGAAATACATGTAGCCTAAGTATCCATTAGCATAAGTATTAAGTATAAGATATTTGAAAGTCAGAATCAATAGTTTTTCTCCTAAAGCCATATTTATAGAATATTTCAAATAGAAAATTTTTCCCATGGTGACCTTGAATCAAAGAGGAAGACATTTAGCCAAATTTATGTGTAATCACAGTTTTTATTACAATCTGACAATCAAGGAGCTAAGAGTAGGAAAAAGCAAAGAAGAAAATATTGTTGAGTTAGTTTTATGTGCCAAGGACTGAGTTAGGTGTTAACAGGTACATTATCTTTAATTAAGGGGTTATTGTTATTGATTACTTAATAAAGTTAAACTTACTGAAGTTATTTCCAGACACTGTGAGATGAATATTGCAGTCAAGTCTTGATTATTTCCTTAAATGTGCTCTCATTTATAACACTTCTGCCTCTATGACTGATGATAAAAACAACTAAAAAGGGGATAATATTAAGAAGGTGAAGATGGACTGAGATTTTTCTTAGCATCAACAATAACCTGTCAAGAACATAAAAGGTGCATGAAAATTAAGTTATTCACCCAAACCTACCAACATAGCAAATTTTAATGTCAGCCTTGCAAATGATTGTGAATATCAGATACAAAGTTTAGGGGAAAAAATGAGGACATATCCAGGGATAATTATAAAACAGGCAAATTAGAATTTAAATGAGGACTTTCAACAATGGCAATGCATTTCTTCAGTGACTGATACTGGACATTATCTATTCTCTCATCACTCTGTTTTGTGTACCTGTGAGAAGGCTTTGGGAAATTTTGCATAAGAAGATAAGAAAGAGGTTAATCAGTCAGACCTTTCTCCTTTCCAGACTGCTGTTTTATCTCTGACAGTGACATCCTCACCAGCACTTCTGAGAGTGGGTGATTATGAGCATGAAATATTGAGCACAGCAAGGATTCAATAAATGACAACTATTGTTATGATGATCACTGTTACACAATTTTAGTTTTGGCAATTCACTCTTTCTAGTTTTTCTTAATAATGAAATCATCCGTCACTCATTTGCCATAATTCTATTTCCTTTTACGTCTGTTCCATCTCTCAAAATAACACATTTGATAAGTCTGCTGCTCGATATATAAAGTAACATTTCCTTTCTTTAAACATGCCTTAATGGCATGACACTTCACTCTTTAATCTTCCTTTTCTCTAATAAATATATATTGACCATATGAATATTGTTCATGATTATATTGATGTCAAGGAGTAGTGAAAAGAATATGAGATGTCAGGTACACGTGAATTCAGATCTTTTCTAAGTCTCCTGTTAGGTCAATAGCAGTTTTGGGGCAGTGAGGATTAAATGACGTGACATATGGAAAGCACATAACAAAGTTCTTGTCACATAGTAGGAGGTGAGAAAATATTTTTCTGCCACAGCACCACCTCTATTCCTTTCATTCTTCCTTTCCCTGAGCATTAGGGATGCTATGGTTCTAGAGCAGCTCTGTCCAATAGAACTTCTGCAGTGATGAAAATGTTCTATATCTATGTATGGTAGCCACTAGCTAACTCTGGCTATCTAAATTTAACTAAAGTAAAATTCACTTCCTCTTTTGCACTGATCATATTTGAAATGCCCAATAGCCACAATGCTAATGGCTATGCATATTGGACAGCACAAATACAGAATATTTTCTTTTCCTTAAAGTTCAATTGGGCAGCATTGCTTTCCAAAATTAGGAAAATAAGTGTGACTAGTGTGACTGCAGAATTGAAATTTTAATTTTAGTACATTATTATCTTAATTTAAATAGCCACAAGTGGCTACTGGCTGCCACCTCAAACAATGTCATTATAGAGTACCACAAGCGCTGGTCAGAAGCTTTGCAGATTTTAATTGTCATTTGGAGATGTCATTTGAGGCCAGTGATTCTGAGAAATGGTTAGATTAATCTATCAACTCAAAGTGTGTGTAATGTGTTTTTGATTCCCTTTTCTCCACTACGACTAGGTGAAACTCAGCCCACATTTTGATGTTCTTATCTAAGAGCAGCTTTTCAGTTAAAAAAAAAAAACAACTCTTGTATCTCATTAGACTTTACTGGTCTCACTTATTTTTGAACCTAGCTATAAAATCAATAAAGGACATTTTTATATGCCTAACATTGTTTAGTAAATAACAAGGTTCAGAGAATATATATGAAAAAATGACAGCCTGTAGCAGGAGGTCTTACCCACAGAGGCACAAACGCACTGATGAGCTGTGATCATTTAGAAGGTGTGGGGCAAGCAATTTGTTACTGTTAATAAAGTGTCAGCATTTGCAAATTATTCCCCTTTTTATTTTAAGAAATTAAACAGTCTTGATCACTGGTATGATGATGCTAGTCTTACTCATTTACATTCTGGCATGCTTTCTTGAGTGGGAAAGAAAAGTAGTGTGGGGTTATATCTGGTTACTGCCTGGGTTCACCTATGGGATTGGGTCGCTGATCAGCATGTAATCCATGTGTGTTACTATGGAGAAAACTGTTAAAAGCATCCTAAGCAATATTATCCCAAGCAATACACTGTACTGATGCCTGGTCATTTGGACTGATCATTTTTCTCTCACTGCTTGAATCTTGTTTTTTTAAAAATTAGATGGCAGATATTTAGTCATTAGACTGTTTTAGTGTGAAGTGTCTGACTTAAAGGAACACATTTCTAAGGTGAAATAGGGTCAAGGATTCATCTTGTTGACAGAATGGAAAAGTGATGCAGTGCAAGAGATATTAGGGGGGATTAGAACAAAGTTGAAAAGCACCGAGTCTGGAAGTCTTCACAAGCAAAGAGCGGTTGAAACATTTAATGGAAAAGGTCACGCGAAGACATGGCTGAAGGTCAGGAAGTAATACAGTATTGCTGGCAGCATGCAAAATGATTATTTAACTGAGTTCCCTGAATGTGTTCAGGGTTTTTTTTTGTTTGTTTGTTTGTATATTCTGAAGACACGTGTTTATAATAAACATAATGAGGGAATTTGGCATCTGTTCGTGTCCCATTCCATTATTTTACTTATGGGCAGAACAAAATTGTTATAGAAAAGATAACATGTTAGGAATTCTCATTGGACTGTAATCTTTCAGCCTAGATACAAATAAATGACTATCTACAAAAAAATTTCATCCTGAGCAAAACTGATCACATCTAATGTATATGGTTATTAAGGTAAACTGCATCAGAAGAGTTATATTTTCCAGTTTTCTTAGGATAAGTTCATTCTAGAAAATGGCAGAAGGACACAAAGACCATAGCAGACCTTCTGAATGCTGGGGGAAGAGAAAGTTTGGCTAGTGTGCTATCATCTGCCCCTTTAGTCTTTCTTTCTTTCCTGACAGTTACATGGATTTAAAAGTCCATTAAGGAAGAGTGTGTTCGGTCTGTAAGCAGTGGAAGCACATGATCTGATGACTGTTCTATAAACAAACCTGAGCTTCATTTTAGACAGGAATAGGTTTTCATTTATTTGGAGGCTAACTATAAATTGGGACGATATTCTTTTTGATGGACAATTCAATTGCATTTAAATTCAAATTAACATCTGTTATTTATACTTTATATCATGCAATCTACCTGAATCTAGACAGAAGCTATTAAAGATCTGTGTCTAGAGAATCTTTGTAATCTGAAGAGTTTGAAGGAAAAAAGAGCATTTTTTCTAAACCCTTGTTATTGGAACCAGACTATAGTTGCCCTTGAACATCAAGGATACTTCCCTTTATCCACAAATACACTAAAGGGGTTTGCAAATAAGCACAACTACATTTTGCTACAAAGGGAACTGTTAAAAATGTTTGGCATTTTTCAAATAATATATGTGTTTTGAATGAATAACACTCATGTTATGCAATTCATATATTTTTGTTCAGATTTTGCCTTATTTAAGAATTCAGCTTATATAAATTCATAATTACATTTCAATACATAAATATATCAATTCTATCTATAGCCATGCATAAATTCATTTAGAGTTATAGTTCATATATATGAACCATAATTTATCTATAGGCAGATGAGTATATAGATAGTAGACACATATTTTATAATAAGTCAATATTTCAAAATTTCCTAACTGGAAATAGTTAGCTACAGCTCATAGTTTTGGGTTTTTTGCTTTTCTTCAAATAACTCTCATTCAATTGCAGGCCACATGATAATATAGATTACATACGAGCTGTGTGTTCATGCATTGCCAAATGCTTGAAAAATGTCTGTGCTTTTCACCTGACAAGCATGTAAAGTAAAATGATACAGGAATAAAGAGAATCAGTGTTCAAGGGTTGCTGCAGGGTTATGGGCAAAGACATATACAATTCACTTATAAGTATTATTTTTGAAACTAGAGGCCTGGTGCATGAAAATTCATGCACTGGATGGTGGTGGGGGGGGTGTCCTTCAGCCTGACCTGCCCCCTCTCATAGTCCGGGAGCCCTCAGGGGCGGGAGGCGACCCAGCAATGAGGGGAAGGTGATGCCTCCATCGCACCTCTGCTGCTGCCACTGCCAGCAGCACAAGTCAGCCATGGTTACCTGAGCCTTGGGCCAGCCCTGGGCAGTTGGGTGGCTGAGGGGACTGGGGGACTCCAAAGGCAGGCACGTGGCAAGGCAGGGCAGGGCTGAGGGGACTGGGCGCCGCCATCTTGTGGCTATGGGTGCCACCATCTTTGCGGGTGTGGCAGTCATTAGCATACTCCCTCCTTATTGGCTGTTGGTGCCGCCATCTTTAAGGGCAAGGCAGTCAATTAGCATATTCCCTCTTTATTAGATAGGATTATAGAATTATATAATTAGCATTTCTCCTAAAATTAATTAGGCAATTTATAAAATGACAGGAAATTCTCATGGCATGATACCTCTGTCTAAAATCAGTCCTGTTATCTAATTTACAGTCCTAAAGAGGTAACTAACCTGTTGAATAATCATTTTTATTTTTAATATTAGTGCTAGATTATTTACTTTATTATTTGAGAATATTTTAATGGAAAATCAGCTTAAATTATTTAAAAAACATATTGCATGAGCCTGAATAACACATCAAGGTCTTCGAATTGTCTATTTATTTCCTAACTAGAGGCCCGGTGCACTAAATTCATGCACAGGGAAGGAGGGTGTGCCCCTCAGCCCAGCCTGCACCCTCTCCAATCTGGGACCCCTTAAGGGATGTCTGACTGCCCGTTTAGGCCCAATCCAGGTAGTATCGGGTCTAAAGGGGCAGTTGGGCATCCCTCTCACAATCCAGGACTGCTGGATCCCAACTGCTTGCCTGCCTGCCTTCCTGATTGCCCCTAACTGCTTCTGCCTGCCAGCCTGATCACCCCCTAACCACTCCCCTGCCAGCCTGACCGATGCCTAACTGCCCTCTCCTGCAGGCCTGGTCACCCCTAACTGCCCTCCCCTAACTGCCCTCCCCTGCAGGCCTGGTTACCCCTAACTGCCTTCCCATGCAGGCCTGGTCCTCCCCAACTGCTCTCCCCTGCAGGCCTGGGTCCCCCCCCCCACCCAGTGCCCTTCCCTGCAGGCCCGGTTGCCCCCACCTGCCCTCCCTTGCTGGCCAACTTGTGTTAGCCATCTTGTGTCCACATGGGGGCAGGCATCTTGTGTATTGGAGTGATCATCAATTTGCATGTTACTCTTTTATTAGATAGGATAGAGGGCTGGTGCATGAGTGGGTGCCAGCTGGTTTGCCCTGAAGGGTGTCTTGGACCAGGGTAGGGATTCCCTTGGGGTGTGGGGTGGCCTGGGCGAGGGGCCTGTGGTGGTTTGCAGGCCAGCCACGCCCCGCATGGACCCAAGTAGAGGCCCTGGTATCTGGGGTTTATTTATCTTCTATAATTGAAACTTTGTAGCCTTGAGTGTAGGCCTAGGCCAGCCAGGGTGTGCAGAAAGCTTGGCTTCCTCCATCGCCAGGGCAACCCAAGTCTCCTGCTTGCTCTGTGGCCGTAGTCATCTTCGTTGCCTTAATTTGCCTACTCGCTCCTGATTGGCTGGTGGGCATGCTTGTGGGTGTTGCAGAGTAATGGTTAATTTGCATATTACTCTTTTATTAGATAGGATTATTTGTTTGACAGACTATGGTTTTGAAGCTGCAAAATATGTAAACAATGTTAAGCATTCACAATCTTGAACTGAGATGAGTAAATGGGAACCTTTACAAGGATCTGAGGAGGCGCACAGAGTCAGAGGTTCAGTATTCTAAGTCCATGGAATCCTCCCTGTGCAACATCTAATCTTCTCTTTAATGTTAATAGCTGCCTCATGCCTCCTAACAATCTATCTCCCTAGAATGCCACCTGGTTAACAAAGATCAGCACTGACCTACGCCATGCCTTTACATTTTTCCCCATTGATGCCAAGAATGTTCCATAAAAGTCAGAATGAAGGGGTGAAATAAGGGTTGGGGCATTGCCAGAAGACGATGACTAGCTTGACATATGAGACACACCAAGGCATCTTGCAGAGTAGCATGAAAGTGGCATAACAGTGACCCATGTAGTAGTAGTCTTAATGTGGCAGGATCAAAAAATGATTTACTGGCTCACTAAAATTGAATCTCTCAAGCCTCAAATGAACAAAGATTCAAAAACAAACATGTACACACAAACACATGCAGTCCTGTGTAATATATTTAAAAGCAGATTGCCAATTTATTACTCAGAAAAGGAAATATAACTGCTACACGTGCCAGAATATTTATACTAGTGTAACCAGAATATATTCTCTTGCAAGCCAATGTAAGAGAAAGTCAAGTTGTAATCAAAAATTTGTTTACAAAGATGGAATTGAAGTCAAAGAAGTGGCTTTTATTGGTAAAAAGTGTTCCCAATGAAAAATATGCTGCCTACATGTAAAACAAAGATCCAGTTCTTTGATTCTTTTCAAAGAACCATTATAAATCAATAAGAGCTCAGCTGGTATTGCTCAGTGGTTGAGCGTGGACCTATGAACCAGGAGGTCACAGTTCCATTCCAGGTCAGGGCACATAACCAGCTTGGGGGCTTGATTGCCAGCGTGGGGTGTGCAGGAGGCAGCCAATCAGAGCTTCTATCTAATCATTGATGTTTCTATCTCTCTCTCCCTCTCCCTTCCTCTCTGAAATCAATACAAATATTTTTAAATATTTAAACAATATTTTTTAAAATGCAATAAGAAAAAACAATGTCAATTTTAAAAATGGGCAGAAAGATAAATACCCAATAGGTGAAAACAGTTCACAAAAGTAAGTACAAATGGCCAGTAACCATTAAAAAATGATAAATCTCACACATAATTAAGAAAATGAAAAATCAAAATAAGATTTTTATCCTATGAGTTTGGCAAAAATTTAAATATCCAATAATATTTATTAGTGAGGATGCAAAGAAAGAAGCCATCTCAGAGAATATGGGTGGAGTTAGAAACTGATGCAACATTTCTGAAAGAAAATTTGACATTATTAATAAAAAAATTTAATATGTAATTTTAATGACCCTAATAATATGCTTTTGCAACAGTATGCTGAAGTATTTTACTAGAAGAATACAGTAAAACCATAGGTGGTGGGAAATGTTTAGCTTTATTTTACATTTCCTGTATTATATGAAAAGTTGTACATCATTTGCCTAGATTTCATTTAATTACAACCAAATATATATTTAAATAGACACATTACACACACACACACACACACACACACACACTCTTAACACATGCAAGCACAGAAACTTTAGTAAAATATTTCTCAGCCAAATAAATTGAAACGATCTTCCCCCATATGATGGCACCATTTGAAGTCTATTAGCTGAAATTTTGTTTCTGATCACTTTGATGTTAGTTACTGACTTCACTGCATTCAAAAGGCTCTTCTTTCATTATTTGATTGTTATGTAACTTCAGACAAGTTAATCTCTCTGAGGTTCTAAGTTGCTGTTGTTGTGGTTTATTTATGTTTATTGATAGCCTGAGGGGAATGCCTGTCAAGGAGATGCTATAAAGATTAAATAATAAAACTTCTATCCTCATAGTGCAAAACCTGGAACTAAAGGACAAATCATAAACATTAGTTATTTTTCACTCATCTATTGTTTTTATGTTTGTTTTCCCCCCTTCATAATGCCCCTTCTCTCCTCCTTTACTATGTCTTTCTTTTCTACCACATGAGGCTCTGCTCCTGGGACCAAGTTAAAAGTACTTTAGTCAACCATATTATGGGTCAAATATATTCTTCTGAGGTGGCTTGAGAATCTAACCACCATGTATGAAATTGTTTCCAGAAAGTGACTCACAAATTAAGTTTTGGAACACTATCTTTGGAAATTGGATAGTACCTGGACTGTGACTAACAGCATCAAACAAAAATGCATTCTTCTCCATTTTGCTTATTATCTGCAACTCAGTCATGCTTTTCACTGCCTCAAAGAGTATGATTGAGCTCTTGATAGAACTCTTTCAATTTAAACACTATGATAGCCACAACAAATTATTCATGGAGATTATGCTTTGCCTTCAACACAGGGAACTGGCTATGTAAATTTATTGAGCACTTGCTATGTGCCAGAAACTGTGTCAGTTGTTTGATATGTTATTTCATTTAATCCTAACAGTAACCCTCTGAGAAATATAATTACTTTAATTATCTTGTAAAAGAGGAAATAGGCTCAGAGAAGTTAAGCAACATGGACAAGGTCATTTAGCTTGTAATGGGCAAAACCAAAGTTCAAATTCTAGATCGATCTGTGCCGAAGCCCATGCTTTTTCAAAAAATGTTAACTGATTGAAGTTTGCCACTCCAAAGATTTTTACATCTTATATCCAAAGGTGTTCTTCATTTATTTTTGTTACTATTGGCATTACAGCATTTAACCCATATACAGTCCTGTACAGCTTTAAACTTTCTGTTTGAAGAAGTGAAGCTTTTGTAACCTTGGTAGAGACATTTCTGAATGTTTTTGGTTGGCAGGAGTGATTAGTTTGTATGGTTACCCATGCACTTACTAAAGGAGCTGACATGGATTTCCTGTAAGTATCCTGTGTCATGATGCTCACCACCCTTTTCCACAGATGCCAGCCGTGGACCTAAGACTCCTGGCCATACACACAAGCTCATTCACTAAGATTCCATGAGGAGGCTAGAGGCTGCCATGTCATAAACGCTGTTGCTCTAGCATGCTGAAATCCAAGGTTTTAGGAAACATGATACAGAATCCCTAATGAATGTGTTTTTTTTTGTTTTTTTTTTATTGCCCCTTCTCTTTATGGACCGTGGTTACCACCCTCCTGTGTACTATACCTGAATCTGTAACTGAAGTGTTGGGAGCTGAATTTTTGTGCTACCTCCATTCTGTATTTCCTGTCAGAATCTTCCATTCATTATCAAGCACAATAAACCTGATGTTTTTATGCTACCCACATGCCTTTTATTATTGTGCAGCACACGGGGCCAGGTAGAGTTATAATCTGTTCTTGACTATATCAGTTAGATATTGGTGCATAACAAACGAACCCAAAATGTCATGGCTGAAAGCACATTTAATTACTCTGCTCATGATTGTGCACGTCAGAAATATAAGATGGGAGTCTGCTGGGTACTTTTCCTAGTCTTGGCTGGACTTCTGTATGAATTTGTGGTCAGCTCTTGTCAGCTGTAGCCCAGCTTTACTGATCTTGGCTCAACTCTCACAAGTCTGAGGCCTTTGCTCGAACAAATGGTGTGACTTGATTCTGATCCATATGGACTCTCATCCTCCAGCAGGCTAGCTCAGGCCTATTCACATAGCAGCTGGGCGGTGTCCCAGAGAACAAGCAGATGCAGGAATGGTCTTATAATGCCTAGGCTTAGAGCCAGCATACTGTCTTCTCTGCAATATTTTAATGGTCAGAGTAAGTTGAAAGGGAATCCTAATACTGGGAGTGAGAAACAGACTCCATCCCTTAAAGGGAGGAGCTGCAAAGCTACATTGCAAGTGGTATGGATGCAGGAAGAGGTAAAGAATTGGGGCCCACAATTTTTGCAAGCAGTTAACCAAAACTTCTTTTATTTATTTATTTATTTTTTTTAATTTCTTTATTGATTAAGGTATTACATATGTGTCCTTATCCCCCCATTGCCCCCTCACTCCCCCCTACTCATGCCCTCAACCCCCCTGTTATCTGTGTCCACTGGTTAGGCTTATATGCATGCATACAAGTCCTTTGGTTGATCTCTCCCCCAACCCCCACCCTCCCCTACCTTCCCTCTGAGGTTTGACGGTCTGAAATGATTTCTCAACAGAAACACATCAGGCCAGAAAAGAATGGAAAGAAATTTACAAAGTGATGCAAGGCAGGGACTGAATCCAAGAATACTCTCTCCAGCAAGGCTATCATTCAAAATTGAAGGAAATAAGGAGCTTAACTAAAATTCCTTTATTGCTCTTCTCTACCTCTCAACAAAGCAATTTTTAGGTCTTTGCTACTCTGTGCCACGGTGGTATCCTGGTGAGCTAGGTAACTTCTGTAACAGATATTGTACAATGGTTTATTTGTGATGTTTAAAAGATGTAGTTTGATTATCATGGTCACCACAAGCTGATGTCCTCATAGGAAAAGCTGTAAAATATTCTCATTTGCTCAGGACCCAAGCTGACCACATGGGATATGCGAACTGCTCACTGGAGGAGTTTGGAGTTACTGAGCTAGGTATGAAGGGATGGGCACCCAAACAGCTATAATAGTATGGCCACTTCCTGAACTATCTCTAATTAAAAATCAGGACAGGGTATCAAAGCTGTATAGATGTTTTCTTTCCATAATGCTCAATTCTCAACTCTCACTGCTGCCAAATAATAGCTGTTCCAGAAATCAGGTCTTTCTCACAAGTGATTGCTAACTAATATGCTACCCTGGCTAGACAATTAAATAACTGGGTGCAGGTAAAATACACATTCCCCAGGAAATCCTAAAGCAGCATGTGCAAACATTTGTTCTATAGAATGTTAATCCTCTTTGATGTTCCTTAAAAAATGGATTCTAAGATAAAAGTTTTGATAAACAATAAAAAAATAATCTATTTTATGATCTCAATGCATGTTAGCATATTGAAGTATCTGGAAAAATCTTCCCTAAAGAAACATAGCTACCTAGTGTGAAAGCTTTTCTCATGTTCCCTCTCACACCACCCCATTTTCAACCCTTTTCTCTCTTCCTCTATATCCCCTTGAGCCTAACCCCTGTAAAAAGACTCACCCATGCCCCGCCGGTGTGCCTCAGTGGTTGAGCATCCATCCATGAACCAGGAGGTCAGGGTTCGCTCTCTGGTCAGGGCATATGCCTGGGTTGTGGGCTTGATCCCCAGCAGGGGTCTTGAAAGAGGTAGCCAATTGATGATTCTCTCTTATTATTGATGTTTGTCTCTCCCTCTTTCTTCTTCTCTGAAATCAGTAAAAACATTTTAAAACTTAGAAAAAAAAGACTCACCAGGCATTGCAGCAGGGATTTTGTTGTGTTTGGCCAATAGAATACATCTGCAAAAGATAAAAAGGGCATGGAGGAGAATAGATTTTTCTTTTTTAAAATTTTTATTTATTTATTTATTATTTTTTTTAAATAAATCTTTATTGTTCAGATTATTACAGGTGTTCCTCTTTTTTTCCCCCCATAGCTCCCCTCCACCTGATTCCCCACCCCACCCCATGCCCTTATCCCCCGCCACTGTCTTCATCCATAGGAGTAAGATTTTTGTCCAATCTCTTCCCGCACCCCTCACACCTGCTTCCCCTGAGAGTCGTCAGTCCACTCCCTTTCTATGTCCCTGATTCTATTATATTCACCAGTCCATTCTGTTCTTCAGATTTTTATTCACTTGATTTTTAGATTCACTTGTTGGTAGGTATGTATTTGATGTCATTTTGTTGTTCAGAATTTTTATCTTTACCTTTTTCTTCTTCTTCCTCTTCTTAAAGAATACCCTTCAGCATTTCATGTAATCCTGATTTGGTGGCAATGAACTCCTTTAGCTTTTTCTTATCTGTGAAGCTCTTTATCTGACCTTCAACTCTGAATGATAGCTTTGCTGGGTAGAGTAATGTTGGTTGTAGGTTCTTGCTGTTCATCACTTTGAATATTTCTTGCCACTCCCTTCTGGCCTGCATAGTTTCTGCTGAGAAATCAGCTGACAGTCGTATGGGTACTCCCTTGTAGGTAACTAACCGTTTTTCTCTTGCTGCTTTCAAGATTCTCTCTTTGTCTTTTGCCCTTGGCATTTTAACTATGATGTGTCTTGGTGTGGTCCTCTTTGGATTCCTTTTGTTTGGGGTTCTGTGCGCTTCCTGGACTTGTAAGTCTATTTCTTTCACCAGGTAGGGAAAGTTTTCTGTCACTATTTCTCCTAATAGGTTTTCAGTATTTTGCTCTCTCTCTTCTTCTGGCACCCCAAAAATTCGGATGTTGGTACGCTTGAAGTTGTCCCAGAGGCTCCTAACACTATCTTCATATTTTTGGATTCTTTTTTGTTTTTGTTTTTCTGGTTGGGTGTTTTTTGTTTCCTCATATTTCAGATCTTTGGTTTGATTCTTGGGGTACGTTGATCTACAGTTGAGTTTCTGTATATTCTTTATTTTAGACAGTGTATGCTTCATTTCTGACTGGTCCTTTTCCATTTTTTTGGCATTCTCATTAAGGTCCTTGAAGGTCTCACTAAGCTCCTCAGAAGTGTCATCAAGTTTCTCGGCGGTTTTTAGAAGATTCTTGAGTAACCTTATAAATGTGGTTCTGAACTCTATGTCGTCCAGTAGTTTGCTTTCCTCCGTTTCTTTCATTCGTGACATGTTTCTTTGTCTCCGCATTTTGGCTGCTTCTGTGTGTTGATGGAGTGGCTTTGTGTGGTAGGTGACCTATAGGGGGCAGTAGCTCAGCCTCCCCAATCACCTGATGTGGACACTCTTGGTACACCCCTTTGTGGGCTGAGTGCAAAGTCTTGGTGTAGTTAAGCCTTAATTGCTGTTGGTACTCTGGGAGGAATTGACCTCCAGGCCAATTGGCTGTGAGGACTCGCTGTGTCTATAAGAACTGCTGTGTTGGAGACACGCTTATGGTGCAGGACTTGTTTCAGTGGGGCTTTGGTGCTTGCTGAGTCTGCCTCTTGAATGTGTCACTTATGGATGTGAGAAGTTGAAATCTGGTTTCTCACACTGACCACTAGGTATACTGGTTTCTGGATCGCCAATGGGGTGCAGGTCAGCTATTGTCTGAGTCCACCCAGCAGGAGCTACAGCGAGCGCTACAGTTTTCTCCTCTTTGCTTGGGGTTTGGAGGTTTTGGAGCTGTCTGATCCAGGCTGCAAGTTTGTTAGGTTAAGCTGCGATAGATAGGGCAGTCCATTCATATGCAAAAGCCACTGCTTGGAGCTTGGGTGGGTTTGTAGGTTGTGTGGGGCGGGGTCTCAGGGCATCACTAGGCTAGGGCATGGCAAACAGCAATGGCTACTAGTTAGCCGGCTCTGCATCTCCGACTGCGTCCCGCCCCGTGCTCCAGCGCAGATAAACAATTATTCCTGTGCGCAGCTCTGCAAGCAGCCCCCCCTCACTTTCTGACCCGGTAGAAGACAATCCAGCTTCTCCCCGTAGGAGTTTGGGTCCCCCGCGTCTCCCCAGAGACTGGATTTCAGAGTAATCGGGGGCTTGTCTCTGTTCGGGTTGAAAAAAGCAACGCCCGCCGCCAGCCCGGATCACGCGCCTCCGTACCTCAGCTTTTCAGCGCTTGTGCACGTCTCAGTGCTCTTTTCTCTTTCCTTCTAGTTGTAGAACTTCCACTCAGCCAGCTTTCCCGTGATTCTGAGTGATAGATGTTTTGTCTTTTAGTTGCAGTTTACATTGTTGTGCGAGGCAGCAGTTTAGGTGTTTACCTACACCACCATCTTGGATTCCCATCTACCGAGAATAGATTTTTCTTACCAGCTTCTTTTGGGTGCTTTGGTGCCAATTCTTTGGCAATGGCTGGCTTCCTCTATGACTACAGCTCTTGTAGGGAAGTCCTCCCATGACTCCAGCCCTAACTGGGGTCTAGAAACAGTGTTTTTCCTCTCCTGACTTCAGCTTCAGGCTTTTCCTGTTGTTGCTACTCCCTTGTTGCTTCTGCATCCCGTAATTAACTCTGCCTACACTTCCTTAAGCAGTCCCTTCATTAAAGTCTATTCCTAGGGATTCTTAGCTTGGGGGTCCAAGGACCCCAGTGACATTTATAGATAGAAAATAGGATTGGTGAATTTGGATGGGAAAAGCACTTTCAACTTGCTTAGTAAAATATTGACCCTTTTATTTTCACTAACACCTAAAAGATATTTAGCATTTCCTTCAGTTATGAATGTAAGCAAAATTCATTAGCAGTATCTCTAACTTTCTCATTAACAGATATCACAGATATTGTCATATCACATTGCAGGTTTCGTTGATATCTTGAAATAGTATTTCTTTTTTTAAATATATTTTATTAATTTTTTACAGAGAGAAAGGGAAAGGGATAGAGAGTTAGGAACATTGATGAGAGAGAAACATCGATCAGCTGCCTCCTGCACACTCCCTACTGGGTATGTGCCCTCAACCAAGATACATGCCCTTGACCAGAATCGAACCTGGGAACCTTGAGTCCACAGGCCAACACTCTATCCACTGAGCCAAACCAGTTATGGCAGAAATAGTATTTCTTATTACTAGTTTGACAGGGTATTAATTATGAGATTAGATGCTAGATTATATTATGTAAGTAGATTAGTAAAGGAACATACTTATTCCTATACTAAATAGTTGTTTCTTAAAATATTTTAACTTAATTTTAATTTAATTGATACATTTTGTAATCTTTGCATTTTATGTGTTTTCTGAAATAGTTTTGTATTCTTCCCAAGACTCCCCAAAAGTTTCATTGAGCACTCGCCCTGCCCCAACACACATGAGACTAAGAACTAAATCATCTGAGGAGCCATGGTTGACATAACATGCACTTCCCAATTTATTTGATCAGGGAACCCATGGTTCATGTTCATGCATTAGTATTTCATGCAACCAGTCTATCACAAAACACACTTAGGAAAAGATATACCACAGGAACGACCCATCATGTGAGATTCCAGTTATGGAAATCTGGTCAGAAAGGGACTGTTGCCCCTTAAGACCTACTGGGTACAGGACTCTGGCTTCTCAGACTTTGTCACTTGTACTTTTCCCCAACTTGTTTCCCTCCAGATGCCTCATATTTTCCTCTTGGGTTCCATTCTCTTGCCACCTACCCCCTTTTCTTCTGTCATCTCTGTTTGATCCCTCTCTCTGCTCCTTATTCTATATCACAAACCCTCTATTTTCATTCCCATGGTGAGAACACACTCATGAATTACAATATAGCCTACAGCCCAACACACCAAAAACAAAACAGTGACCCAAGAGCAACCGAGAGGACATAATTTAATCCTGTCAGGACAGTCAAACAGTCTCACACATTTTTTCTTCTTCTTTATCTCTGGTTCCCTACTAATTAACCATAAAGAGATAGAGATGACCACTATGGTGATACTACAAGTGCATGGTGTCCATTAACTGTGCTCTTTGGAAGCAACACTTCCCTTTTATTTATTTTAGTATTCTCGGGTCCTAATGTCAGGAGTTCAATTATGTTTACTGAATGAATAAGTGAGATGCAAATTTAAGCCAGGGCAAGGAGGTTCTCTGCTTTGTCAACAGATTTAGTGACTGAAAAGGAACTTTAAGGATAGCATTAATATTTTATTCATCAGTAGGACCATGTGCATAGTTTTGGATGCTTACTGACTAGGCCATGGTTCCAGGTTCCATTCATGTCTCAGAGGCAGAGCCAGAGTTAACACATTTACCCTGTAGAACAAGCATGTCAAACTCAAAGGGTAACACGGGCCAAATAAACAAGGTTTAAGTTTATGTGGGCTGCAAAAAAAAAAAGCTTCAATTTTCATAGAAAAGTAGGTTTATTTCAATAGAGAAATGCTGAATACAAAGGGTTGAATAAATAAGTAATCATTAACATAAAATAATAGAACATTTTAATAAAAATTAACATTTTTTTCTTGAGCATTAACTTACCAGACACTGAATAACTGCACAAATTAATAAGCGTAGCACAAATAAACCTATTTTTCTTGTTCTCCAAAGCAAAATATTTCCAGTTGTGCACACCAAACAAGTCAGTCCAAGACTAATGACGTGGTGATTGGCTGCTAAGATATTTGCTGCTATATTAGTGGAGAGAAATGGTGCGCCTGCATATAAGGCTCTTAAGGGAAATGAATGCAACACGATTATAGTAATCAGTCATTAATGAATGTTGTAGTTTGTTATTAATAATTATGAATTACAATATATTGTAAAAATTAAGTTACAGAAATTTTATTAAAACATTTCTTACATACCCTTATATTGGCTGGGCCACAAAAATATTCATTGTGGGCTGCGAGTTTGACATGCTTGCTCTAGAAAGATAAACTATTGCACTGACCATTCTCCCTGAATGTTTTTTTTTTTCTGATGTTGACAAAAATCTTCACAAGAGTTATGATTCTCTGCTTTGTTTTTTTCTTTTGTTTTTGGTCCCATATAGATTAATGCTGAAACATATTTATGCTAAGGCTGAGCTTCCAAAAAATAATTATTTCTTATCTTCTTTAAAAAAATAGTCACATTCTTTTAATACATATATGGAAGGTATTATAATATAAATATAATATTATATTATATGTAAATATTCCAAAAATTTCTCTCTTGGTTAATTATCCTGTCTCATTTTCCACAACACTCTTTGTAACCAAATTATTAGTTTGAAATATGAAAAATTCTCTTTTTAAATTTTTCGTATTCAAGTACTTTGAATCATACATAATGTTTTAATTTGTAAATTATTTGTATCTTTTCCAATTAACTTTTCTACCATACTTACTTTTCTCTATTTGCTCTATTTTCTGTCTACAACTTTGCCTCCCAAAGATATTTATAGAATCTTTTTTTATTGTTTGAAGTATTACAAATAGTAGTACATATGTCTCTTTTTCCCGTCATTGGCCTTCCCCCAGCCTCCCCGACCCCCCAGTACATGCCTTTACCTGCCCCACCCCCTGCAGTGTCTTGTATCCATTGGTTATGCTTATATGCATGCTTACAAGTCCTTTGGTTGATCTCTTACAGCATCTTTTTTAAAGGCCTTATTGAAGTTTGAGATCTCTCCAAGTTTTCTTCCTTTGATTTTCTTTTTTTTTTTTTGTCACTTGTGGCATCTTCCTGTCTAGAGCCTAGATGAAATCCAGTAATAAACCAAGAAGTTATCCAGGTAGCCACAATAGATGTCATAGGCAGACCCAAACACAAATACTCTGTTACCAGTAGACCTTCACTCAGAGCTTATTTATTCCTTCATAACAAATTTTAAAATTAATTTTTAGAGAGAGGAAGGGAATGAGAGAGAGAGAGATGAAAAAAAAATCCATGTGAGTGAGAAACATCATATTTCTCAACCAGGGATTGAACCTATAACTTGGGTATGTGCCCTGACCAGGAATTGAACCTTCCACCTTTTGGATTACAGTACAATGCTCCAAAAAACTGAGCCACAGCAGCCAGGGCTCCTTTTTAAAAATGTTATCAATTATCTTCATACTTTTCGAATCTATAACTACAACTGATGATGAAAAGGGCCAAGAAGAGTTTCCACTTAAACAATCCTATATAATAAAGAGCTAATATGCTAATTAGACCAAACAGCAGAACGACCATCCGGATGACCTTCCGAATGAAGCCGGGGCTGCGAAGGCCTAGGTAGCCAGGGCTATGAGGGTCTAGCCCCTTGCACAAATTTCATGCATCTGGCCTCTAGCCATATAAGTGATAAGATAGCAAGGTAGGAGTCAGAGAACCTATGAATAGCAAATAGTGTCAGAGACAACTAAGGAACATCACTTGGGCCTGGCTCATTGTCCCTAGACTTTGCCTTGAAATATTCCTCTCTAACTTCCCAGAACCCATTCCTTCATCCATATATTTGCTTTGGTTTGCTGGTTTATTTTGTGGTTTTATTTATTTATTTATTTTTAAAATTGTCCTTCCTGGCTCAACGATGCTCTCCATTATGAATTTTTAACCTGGTACGTGTCTCATATCCAAACAGGGTTTTCTGAGAAGCTCCTTTCTGCCAGCCAAGGGAAATAAGACTCATTAGTTAAAATGCCCAAAACCACAAAAAGCAAAGTGACCAGGAGCTCATTAGGCTACAGCTACACATACTTGAACACATTATTATCCTCAAGGGCATCTCTGTATTTTGTGAAATACTATATGATTATCACAATGACCCTGGGTCATAAAGGTATTAAAAAGATAGCTACATATATAATAATACAAATTAGAAAAGCTTCTAATTTTGTTTCACAAATCATTAAAAGCTCAGTTGTCTTAAGTTCACGGTGGTCAGAATGAACTCCTTATGGGTATTAAAGAACTTTTCTGCCTCTCTCCATTTTGTGTTCTCTACCTCTCCTTACCCAACTCCCACTTCCTCTCCCCGCCTCTCTCTCTCTCTCTGTTTCTCTCTCTCTCTCTCTCTCTCTCTCTCTCTCTCTCACACACACACACACACACACACACACACACACACACACACACACATCCTTTTTAAAGATGTGGGACCAGCAGTACATATGCACAGGACTGGAACAGACTTACCCAAAAGAATCCCTTGCCAGTCACCTGATCACCATGTAGTACTTTCCAACTTTTTTTCTCAGCTACAATACAAATAATATATAGCACTAAGTGAGCAAATACTCCGGTGGCAGGATTTATGCGTAATCCCTTACTTTGGTCTATAAGTCTCCTACTCTGAACAACAACAACAACAAAACATGCTGGAATGAAGTCACTGAGACTGACATTATTATAAATAAATTGAATCTACTTTATTTAAAAAAAACCCACTACTTTGTTATTCAACTATTATTAGTTGATATACCACACAACTAGTTGAAACACACTGGCAGCCTGGAACCATGCCTATGGATTAGCTGGTTTACTGGGAAGAGTTTGGTTTAGTATTAAGACAAATCTGGATTACTCCTGGCCCTGGAGCTTTTGACCTGGGGCAAGCTTGCTGCCTACTTCTTGCCTCAGGTTTATCTGGGAGGATAATAAACTGTTACCACAAGATGGTTATGCAGATGAAATAAGATGATATATGATAGCACTAATGAGCCTGATAACTATCCCTTTCTTCTTTTTCTTTGTTCAATCTGAATCAGTTTTTTAATTAAGTTGCTCATATGTGGAAAGGAAAAAAAGATCCAAGTCCACCTTCATCTTCAGGTTACTTAGATGTAGTCCTCCTTTCTTTGTTTGAGTCTTTGACACTTTTGAGTTTGTTAGATGAATTAATTCTCACTCTGGAAGGCTGAGACTAGGACTCCCTAGGGCAGGGGTCCTCAAACTACGGCCGGTGGGCCACATGTGGCCCACCGAGGACATTTATCCATCCTGCCGGCTGCCGCTGCCTGCCCTGCTTAGCAGCCGACTCGTCCCAGGCCCACAGTGCGCATAGGAATTTGTTCATAGTTTTTTTTTTTTAAACTGTAGTCCGGCCCTCCAACAGTCTGAGGGACAGTGAACTGGCCCCCTGTTTAAAAAGTTTGAGGACCCCTGCCCTAGGGAATGAAATGCAGACAGGTGGAATTTCCTTGAGGAAATATAGGGGAGGGAGTAAAATAAAGATAAAGGAGAGGCAGCAGCAGAAGTTCTGGCAGCCTGAGTTCAGTGGGCAGGGGCCAGCCTCTAGGGAGTGCCCAAGTGGGTTTCTCAGTGTAGGGATGGGAAAAGGGGCAAACTACTTGCTTCATAGTTTTGCCTAGTGATGAATAAATAACTATGAATAAATAACTCTCTTTTTATCTATCATAGCTCCTAGCAAATTGCTTTGCATTTGGAAGATTCTTCGTAAATGTTTAATGAATGAATGATTTAGTCAATTAATCACTGAATGCTAAACTGGAAGAGCCCTGAGGGATCATATAATCCCAAATTGTAACATTACAGCTGGGGGCTGAAGCCCAGAGACTGTCTCACTTGCAAGGATGCTCCAGAGACTAAGACCCAGATCTACTGACTCCAAGACTGAGACCAGACACTGGAGCACAGCCCTCAATTTCAAACTAGAATCAGAAAATGTATTGGAACCAGAGATCTAATTATTCTAATTATTTTCTGACTGAAAACACCCCAAGCATCAGATTCTACTTCTCTGTTAAGGGCTCAAAATACCTGGATACTCTGTGGTGTGCTTTGTATTCAAATCTCTCCATGTGGTTTTCATAAAGCAGAAAAAAATGGGTTGATGTGATGGTCATGATGTACATTGAAATATTGATGGGGACAGTCACTGTGCTCTAAGAGACCTTGTGCTATGCAGCTGGTGAGGGAGTTGGCTGAATCTGCCACAAGTGATCTTGTTCCGCTCTTATTTTCCTGCTCTCCTTAGTCTGACTTTACACTCCATAGTCATGATGTTGATTTCATCTGCATAGTCTTGGAACGAGCTTTTGGCTAATCAAATTCAACCCACATTCAGCTTAAGTCATATTTGCTGATGAAGCTCCCTGTCCTTGACTATACCAGTCATATTGGTCTTCCTCTTCTTTGCAAACCTCTGATGTTGGGCCATCCTTTTATTCTTTGTTGTCTCATGTGTGGCACAGAAGATGCTCTATACTCCTATCTTTTTATAAGACTGATGACATACTAAACATTCATTGAATGAATGTCTTGTCAAAATCTACTTGGATTACCAGATAAAATACAGGACACTCAGTTAAATTTTAATTTTAGATAAACAACAAATTTTTTTATGTAAATATATCCCAAATAGTAAACAAAACTTATACTTTTTAAAATTTGTTGTTTATTTGAGATTCACATTTAACTGGTTGCCTCATATTTTTATTTGCTAATACTGGAAATTCTAACTTGAATGTATTTTTATTTCAGGCTTCTCCTATAGAAATTCACCCTTGGGGTTTCTTCTTATACAGAATCTTATCTATTGAAATTGTATGTCTTGGACTGAAAATCATAATATATTTTATTACTCTTGAGTTTCTATGGTTACATATAAGAATAATTAATATGTAAAAATCAGACCAAAAAACCCACTGCTAGCAATTGAAATTTAAGTGCATAAACGTTAGTGTTCTGTGAGCACTATGAGGATAATGTTTGCCTGTGCTGCTGTCCTCTGTCTCCGTTCACTAGGACCTAGCACAAGTGGCAGGTGCTCTATTAAAAAACTGCCTCACAGTCTGTCTTCTATACTTTCTCCATCCTTCTATAGAAGTCAGAGTCACAGGCCATCAGGATTTCTTGCATTGTACCCATCAGGATTTCTTGTGTTGTACCCATCAGGATTTCTTGCGTTGTACTCTGCTTTTCTAAGTCTGTGGTTCTCAAAGTGTGGTCCCTGGACCAGCAACTTTCAGCCACACCTGGGGATTTGTTAGGGATGCACATTCTTGGGCCCTTTCCTCATCCTGCTGCCTGAAAGACTCTAAAGGCAAACCCAACAATCTGGGATTTAACAAGCCCTCCAGGTGATTCTGATGCTCTAGTTAAAGAAGCACTTGGACAACCAATGGTTTCCTCTATTTCTGAGTATAAAATACAGGTAACTGATACCTGGGTAATTATATCACTGCTTAATACAAATAAATCTACTTGATACAAATAAATCTAGGCCAATTTTCAGATTTTAATAGACTGTTCTTCTGTTTTGCTTTCTCTCCTTTCCTGTTATCTTCTTCCTCGCAAAGTAAAGTTGGTATGTTACAAAGAAAAGGTCATCTGGTCATCTTTCCTCTTTTACCCTCCTCCTTCTCTTAATCATTTCTTTCCTCCTCCTCTTTCCTCTTTCCTCCCTTCTGCTCTTCTTTTTATCTTATTTGGTTGAAATTCCCAGTTTAGTCATTGAAATCCTTCAAGCAGGCAAATTTTCCATCCTTGTCTTTCACTCACATATATAACCCTGGACCAACATTTCTTTGCTAATGCTAAAACCTCCTTCTCAATTCACCTGAACTGACTGCTCTTAACCAGCCTTTTTTTGTCCTCCTTTCTAGTTCTCTATCTTCCAAACACTCCTATCTTTATCATATTGCTCCGTCTTAATCTTTTATACTTTTGCTGGTACTGGCTATTCTAGCAAATCACCACCCAACAAACAATCCCCACATGATATATGCATTACCATCACTAAAATCCACTTTCCATCACCATGCTTCCACTTTTTCTAGGCAGAGATGCCATTACATTCACACACATATTTCAGGAAATGAAATTTGTCGCTTATACTTTACAGATTTGGCCATTCACTAAGCCTCTATATATCTAATTTGTAATTACTTTTGTTTCTTACATAGAACAATTCTTCTATTTCTTATTACATGAAACTGTGCACCAGCAGTTTATCCCTTCAGGAGATGTCAATTAGAAGAAGAAATATTTCCTAATTCTTATCCTCTGTTTTCTGTTTCCAAAAAACTATCTGAAGGTAAGCCATAGGACAGACAAAAATTAGAACCTTTTCTTGGCAATTGATTCTTTCTTATTTTTAAGCACAGAATTCACATAGCATAAAAACCATTTTTTTATAACATCTGAGAATTGATTCTTGAAAGAAGATGAAATGTCCCTTTCTTGGATATCTTGAGAGATGAAGTTAGTCCTAACACAAGAGGGAGGATTCTCATGGGGTTCTATCTCCATGTCTCCATATTTATTCAGTATCAAATATAATAGAATTCTAAGTACTGAATATTATTATTGATAATATTTTATATGACCAGTATCAGTAATTATGCAATTAATAACTAAATCATAAATGTATGCAGCTTTTTAAAATTCTAACCACAGTATTACATATCAGTTTATTTTTATCTCTCTACCATACTGTAGAAAGTAGTTATTTTTTTAACCTTTCAACATAAAGGATAAAATATATTTATGAGAAAATAACTGGCTACCTTAAGATAAAGTCTGCTATTGCTGAAGGTTACCAGGAAGATTAATTGCTCAAGAGTATTTTATATGGAGAAAATATACTATAGGTGTGATTAGGCTAAGAATCTATTTCTCCCTGTAGAAGGGAATAAGAAAAATGCTTTGAAAGTCTGTGCTTATCTTGAATATTATATAACATCTTCTATAGGAAAGAGAAGAACATTGATTATGAAGAAACTTGGGCAAATGGCACTGAACAGAGAATCATAATATAGTTCCAAGTCATGACTGTATCAGTAGTTTACTGTATAGCCTCTCACACTGAAAAGTTCAGTTTATCGTATAGCTACTGCAGGGATTTATTTAGACCCAAACTACAAACAGGTGACAGTGACATTTGGTCCATTCTTCTGGATAATGCTTGTCTTTTATTTGATCAAATGAATACATTTGCAACCAGCATTTAGAATTATGTGTGTTCTTTAGCATAGTTTTATTAGAGTGTTTCAACTGGCCAGATTATATAATTCAACACCACTCTTAGGAATAAGATGGAACTGAAGACAAGCCTAGCCACACTAAGTAAAATCCTGGTCAGGTTCTCAGTATGGCCATACTTTTGGCTGCCAGAGCTCAGGGTTAATGGGATTCATATGTTCTAGTCCAAGTCTAAGAACCCAGGGTGGATATCTTGAGACTGTCTGCTTTACGTATTGGTCCAACATGCAATAGTTATCCCAGGAGCATCTGACAAACCTCAGAGGAATTCCAACATGCCAACACTGGAAAACAAACTGTCAGGATAATTTTTTTAATAACTGTACCACTTGTCCTTCCTTCAAATTGAATGAAACTCTGTAGGGAAGGATTGGTGGTGTAAAAAGATCACTATATGAGGGCAAAGGGTATAGGAATGTCAGTGCCCGGTTTGCTAACTAATTCTGTGGCCTTCGCCACTTTAACTGGCTTGGTAACTTGGTTCTTTGGTCCTGTATCTATAAGTGCCCTGAATCAGTGGCTGTTCAAGTGCGATGTACAGAACTCAAAGGGCTCTGTGAAGTCGCTACAAGCGGCTCTACGATGTGAAGAGAGATCTGAGCTATTATCTAGGTGGGACTCCATTTCTATTCTTTCCTCCACCAGAACAGTTCAACTTTTGTTTGTTTTATATATTTGAGCTTTTGGATCTGAAGCTCTTTGATGGAAGATGCTGAGGCTCTGAAAGTCTGTAGACTGTTCTTATTACATCTCCTTGGCTGATTGTTACTTATCTCCGTGTTTCTAGTTTTAGCATGACAAAACTGTACAACTTTAAAATGAATGGGAGTTCTACAGTTAGCAACCAAAGAACCAGCAGCACCCTTTAAGAAAGGTCAGTGTTAGAAGGAATTGTGGGATGATGCAGTTTATGGAGCATGCTTGTCAAGTGTGCACTTATTGATAATGATGAGGACACAAGTATTCTGACAGAAGCGAGATATTTTGGGGGTATGTGTGTTCTTTTTTGCTGTAGTGCATTTTTATTTTTGTCATATTTTCCCAAACAATAAATGAAGACAACATTAATATTCATGAGAAGTTGCAGGAAGAAAATGTTGAGTTTCTTTTGCTCTCAGGAACACAAACCACTAAAGAGAGAATGTCGAAAACTCATAGTTGGAGAATAAAATAGCAACAACAATAATAACCATCTACCTAATTCTCCAGGGTATGTTAAAAACACACAAGGCTGTCTGAATACATTTATGAGAGGAAAGCACATTGCAGGGCCCCATATCTCACCTTTATGTGTCTTATTTTGACCTCTGCAGTATACCATAACCCACTGAAATTTTCTTACACATAGCAAAAACTTAAACTTGGGCACTATAATATTAATTAAAATTAGTTGCCAGTATTTATATTTCTCCCACTAGATTGAGCTTTTCTTAAATAGAAGAAATCCGAGTTTTCCAAAGTGCCTACCATAGTATTTCACAGCATTTTGCCCATACTTGGAACTCAGTGCATGCTTGTCAAAGTGAAAAGGTAAGGGAAGTGTAGATCAATACTTCAGCTTTAAGGCATAACAGCATTTCTGCAGAACCCGCGTAGACTTTCTGGCTCATGTTACAGGCAGCCATGCTTACGCTGGGTGGGGCCAGTGAAAATGGCCTTGCCTCAGTCAGTGCATACCCACAGTTCAGCTAATGAGTTAGTTGAGAACTGATGAAAACTTTCATTCCATGCAACAGGAAAGGTGATCCTCCACTCTTTGCAGATTCACTAACAAGTAAGAAAAACAGGCATCTCAACTGAAAAGTCCTTCAGTTTGCATGCATAATAAAATTATTATATTTCTTTAATGGAACTACCCTCAAATGCTCCCCAGATTATTTTAATGAGTGGCCAGGATTGAGAAACATAAAAGACTTAGAAAGAATGCTGTCCAAGCATCCAAGTCCAAAGCTCAGGTCTTTCTATGGCCAATTACTCTGTATTATAGCGATTTTCAACCAGTGTGCACAAGAATTTTTAAAGCATTCAATACCTGACTATTAATTCAGGTGCACCGGCCTCTTTTCCCTTAGATTGTCAAATAAAAAGTGTCAACAGGCAACAGAACAATAGCCATTCAGTGTGAAAGAATCAAAAGTACACCTATTTTTATTTTATTTTATTTTATTATTTTATTGATTAAGGTATTACATATGTATACTTATCTCCGCATTGCCCCCAAGCCCCTCACTCATGCCCTCACCGCCCTGTTGTCTCTGTCCTTTGGTTAGGTTTATATGCATGCATACAAGTCCTTTGGTTGATCTCTCCCCCTTAACGTTCCCTCCCCTACCTTCCCTCTGAGGTTTGACAGTCTAAAAGATGTTTCTCTGTCTCTGGATCTGTTTTTGTTCATCAGTTTATGTTGTTCATTATTTTCCATTAATGAGTGAGATCATGTGATATTTATCTTTCTCTGACTGGCTTATTTCACTTAGCATAATGCTCTCCAGTTCCATTCATGCTGTTGCAAATGTTAAGAATTCCTTCTTTTTAACCACAGAATAGTATTCCATTGTGTAGATGTACCACAGTTTTCTAATCCACTCATCTGCTGATGGGCACTTAGGCTGTTTCCAAATCTTAGCTATGGTAAATTGTGCCACTATGAACATAGGGGTGCCTATGTTCTTTCTGATTGGTGTTTCTGATTTCTTGGGATATATTACTAGAAGTGGAATCACTGGGTCAAATGGGAGTTCCATTTTTAGTTTTTTGAGGAAACTCCATAGTGTTCTCCACCGTGCCTGCACCAGTCTGCATTCCCACCAGCAGTGCACGAGGGTTCCTTTTTCTCCGCATCCTCGCCAGCACTTGTCCTTTGTTGATTTGTTGATGACAGGTGTGAGATGGTACTGCATTGTCATTTTGATTTGCATCTCTTGGATGATTAGTGACTTTGAGCATGTTTTCATATTTTTTGTCAGATTGTGTGCTACAGAATTTTAGTAATTAGTTTATGTGTGCCGTGAGATAAAAACGGTTGAAAACCACTGCTTTATGGTATTAAGTTTGGAGCAATGCTTAAGAGCCTGGCTGTAGGAGCCATACTGTCTGGGTTTGAGAAGTTATTTAGCCTCTCTGTATATAGTTTTCCAAATGGTAAATGGGTATGATACTATTACTTGACTCAGAGTTATTGTGAACATTAAATAGTATATATGTAAGGCATAAATACTATAAAAGAAAGGACTTAGTACCTGGCCCATTGTAAATCTTATAAGAATATTTGCTATTATTGTTGTTATTATTCACCTGTTTAAGCTTCAGTTACTTCATCTTTAAAATGAGGTTATTATTTTTATTTTAAAGGTTATATGAGATTTTCAAATAATATTTTTGAAATCCATGACATGTCATAAATCTTTATTTAGTGAAAGCTCTTGTTTTTATTGCATTATTGTAAGTTCTGATCTCAGTTATATGATGTGTAGTTGGAATAAGCCTGATGTCTTCCTACGTAAAGAGTGATTTTTCATCGCCCTAAAGGGGCACAGAAAATCTAGGGTTTTATTACAGCCATGATGCTGAGTTTGGATAAGTTCTTTAATATTCCTGTGTTTCAGATTAGTCTTAGGTAAAGTGAGGACCATAGTGGAGTTAGAGGAGTTAATGCGCTAGTACAGTAAAGCACTTAGTACAACACCTCTGTTTGCTCAGGAAATTTTATTTCCTTACTCTCCTTATCTGTAACATTAAGCCTTTCAGTACTTTTTTTTTCTTTTAATCTTCACCAGAGGATTTTTAGGGAGAATAGGAGAGAGAGGGAAAGACAGAGAGAAACATCGTTGTGAGAGAAACACATCAATTGGTTGCTCCTGACCAGGGCCTGGGCCGGAGAGGAACCTGCAACTGAGGTACATGCCCTTGACCGGAATGGAACCTGGGACTCTTCAGTCCATGCTCTATCAACTGAATCAAACTGGCTAGGGCTAGTTTTTTTCTTTTATTTTTCTTTTAAAGATCATTTCCAACTTCAGTATTTGATCTTCATATAATATAGTAGATTTGGTATACTTCATGCTTTGGCATCAACATGGAATTTTGCATCTTTATTTCTTATGTCATTGGGGGAATTTTAGTTAAACAAAACAGTATTTTAATGTTATTGAATACTAACATTTATGTTCTCAAAATTAGTTAAACCAGATTGCTCTGACTATGGAGAAAGGGGCAGATACTTGAAACATGTACATAATCATCGCCGTTCGCCAAAAACTCAAATTCATTGATTAGTCACGGACAAACATGTTGAGATCATCCAAGGATTTAGGGAAATTAATCCAATTATATGGCTATATTTCCTTTGTGAATCCTATTGGGGAAAATAGAATATGAAAACATAAATGTGGCTCAGAGAGAAATCTTTTAAGCCAAAAACATTATGAAAGGTTTTGCTATAATCCATTCAGAAATTCTGAAAGGTAGGTTAGATGTATCGTCCTTGCTTAACCACTGAGGAAATTAAAACACCAAAAGAATGAGAGATTCATCTATCTCCTAGCACTGCAGGGACAGAGCCGGGATTAGAATGCAGATGGCACTGTTATCCAGATTTATGTAAAGCATTGTGCAATCCAAAATGTATGTTAAAAAATATTCTGACTGTTAAATGGTCCTGTTGGAGTGTATTTTTTCCTCTTACTCTTCAGTAATCCATTCCTATTCAGCTATTTAACTCTGGTAGGCATTCTAAGAACCACAGAATGTCAAACATGTAAAAGGCCTTGGGAATTAGAATCCACCCCCCAGATATCACAAAGGAAATGATTATAAGGAAGAAAGGGAAAGGGACAAATAGTTTGCATGGCTAGACAATGCATAAGTGGTCATCACCTTGTAGGGTAAAAAGTCCCTATGTGTTTTTTGTTTGTTTGTTTAAATTCTACTTCCAAATATATTCTAAGGCCAAATATATTGAGAGGAAATATTGCAGACATGACTCAGAGTTGGGCTTAATTTAGATTGTAGAACCATTAGACTGCGGAGCGGGGAGGAGTGGAAAGAAGGGTGTCAGGGATACAGGAGTGTGAATGCCAGTTTGGCTACCTACTACCAATGTGACCTTGGGCAAGTCACTTAATTAGTCTGGAATCCTACACCTACCCTTACAATGGGCATAAAACTAGTACCTACTTCACAATGTTGTTGTCACAGTATTGCTACAAGGAGCTGACTCGGGCTAGCACAGGTTAATAATAATTACAAGGTATTATTATTATAAGTAACATGGACTTAGATATGTTGAGGTATCAATTCATTTCTTACCTGATGATCTAGGTTTACTTTCTGTGGTTGCTTGTCAAAGTTTTAAGGTTCTCAAAGCTGAGCAACTTAATTAGAATTTTCTTCCCAGCTGTTCCTTTGAATTTTGCATAATGCTTTATAAACTTGGGTCAGGCTCAATCAAGTAAGTCTTCATTCTAATTAATAACTTATGGTTGGTATGTGATGAAGAAGGAGCCATAGGGCATATACATATATATGCAAACTTTGAGGGTCAGGAATGAAGTTTTGTTAAATCTGCAAGAAACAGTATTTGAGTGAAGTTGCAAACTAATGGTAATTTGCTGAGGGGTCTGAATGGAAAAAAACACTTACAGAGAAAAGGTTACTGATATCCTTATAGTCAACTATATGCTGGATTAGAAATATATTTCTTTTTAAAAATATATTTTTATTGATTTCAGAGAAGAAGAGAGAAGGGGAGAGATATAAACATCAGTGTTGAGAGAGAATCATTGATTGGCTGTCTCCTGCAGGCTCCCTGCTGGGGATGGAGTCCAAAATTCAGGCATGTGTCGTGACTGAGAATTGAACCATGACCTCCTGGGTGCATAGGTCGATGCTCAACCACTGAGAAATACTGGCAAGCTGAAATACATTTCTTTTTACTAATATTACTTTTGACTTAAAAAAGCAATCCATGATCATTATAGACAATTTAGAGAAATGTAGGTAATAATGCTACCAAGAATGTATATTACCATTTACCGTAGTACGTTATTCATGCAAATATATTATGCATAGTATATCTATATAACTGAAGCATCCATCTTATATAAAAACTGCTGTTTGAAATTTTAACTCTGCTATTTTGGCTTCTGTAAATGCTTGCTTGCTTAAATAATAAGGAAAATAAGACTACTCCCATTCCAGAGAGGCTGTGGACTATGCCCCAGACAGAGCTGTCAGTGCTGACACCAGGCCAGGCCTTGAGATATGGTCTCGTGGCCCCTTCCCAGCACGTAGTCCTTCTTTCCCAGAAGGCCCGGAAGTCTCATTCCACATTTGGGAGACAAAAGAGTTAGGAAAAGTATAAGTAGAAAAGGTTTCCTCCATATGGGGGGACCCAGAATTTGAAAGGCACATTTTTCTCTGGCCCTGCCCTTAATAAAATGCAACTCCCTTTCTCTAAGCATGGCTTGGTTTTCTTCCGGTCTTCTGTAACATACCAACTATATAAACATTTTTTTTGAAAACTTAAGTTAAACTCTTTTTTTTGTTTGTATAGCAGTTATGGTCTATAGGTAAACCTCTTTATCGTAGATTGTTTGAGGATGGAGTAGCCATACATACCTTCTTAAACCTTCCCAATGTAAACTTCCAGCACCTTGGAATCACATTTGAGCAAGCACTTATCATAGTTGCAAAGCTATTTAGCACCTTAGTTTTTGTTTTGTTGTTGTTTGTTTATTTTTTTATTTTGAGCTGCTGGAGAAAAATGAGAATCTCCAAGCCTGAGTGGGGTTTGGAATTTGGAAAGCCAACTGGGGAGAAAGTCCATATTAAAACATAAAAATGGAAGAGGAGTCAAAGTAGAACAAACAGCAAACAGTAAAAACCAGAGTAGGACATATCACATGTGCATGCCTCAGCTGGTAAACAGGTTGGTTTGACTCCACTCTCAAAGTCCACTTACTTCTCATGGAATCAAGCCATGAACTGGTTATTTGTGTGTGGTTTGCATTTCAATACAACTAACTTATTACACCCTCACTAATTGTGTTAAATGTTTAAGAACATGGAAGGAAAGAACTGGGACAATTTAATTTTCTTTTTTTTTTTTAAATAGAAACTAAAAAAAAAATGATTTGAAATGATCTTATAGGGACCCAGCTCTTTGGGAAGAATTGATTTGAACTTGAATAGCTGTATGGTAGGAAGAAATGGAAATTTTCATTAGGCTAATTCAAATCAGTATAATTATGTACAAAAGAGGCAATAATAGTTAGAATTTGAAACATACCAGAAAATAAGAAGAGCCCTAGCCAGGTTGCCCCAGTGGATAGAGTGTCGGCCTGCAGACTGAAGGGTTGCAGGTTTGATTCTGGTCAAGGGCATATGCCTGGGTTGTGGGCTCGATTCCCAGTGGGGGGGCGTACAGGAGGCAGCTGATCAATGATTCTCTCCCATCATTGATGTTTCTCTGTCTTTCTCCCTCTTCCTTCCTCTCTGAAATCAATAAAAATATATTTTAAAAAAGGAACTAAGAAGAGTTAGTTTAAAACAAAATAGGGAAGCCAACAAAAAGACAGTAATGCAATGATCAGTAGATTAGATTTGAGGTGTGTTGCAAATATCAAACACAGTAAGTTTTTAAGTAGGAAAGGAGCATAATAAAATGGCAGAAAGTTTTTACTGCTCTGTATACAATGCCTTGATATGGAAAATGACTTTAAATGACAGAGCCCAATAAAAAGATATCTCCGTTGTGTGTGTTTTATGTATAGATACAAAGACACAGCAATGGATAAAACTGACAAAAGTATTTACTTGCATGAAGTTTATCATCTCAGTGGGTAAGATGGAAAATAAGCAAATGAATATATAATATGATATCAAGTATGAAGTGGTTTGAAGAAAAACAAGGCAAAGGAAGGGTTAGAAAGTATGTGGTTTGGTAGTTTAAATAGAATATTTGAACTAGAGAGGAGAGAAAAGCCGACAGTAACCTCAAGAAAATGAACCTCATGGATATTGACTAAACATTGGGAAGGGCCATGGGAGAAGCTGTCAAACTTAACTGTTCAGAATAAAGAGGTCAGAGCATGGGAAAGTCTGAGTGAAAAGCACCAGTTTTAGGTTCAGGGAGATCTGAGTTTGAATCATTTTCATTGAACAAGAACTTTGCAACTTCGGTCAAGTTACTTCAACTCTATGAGCCTCAGTTTCATCAACTGTAAAGGAGATTTTTTTTTCCCTGCATGATTGTTAAGGATTAATTATGCATGATTTTATCTTCCTTTAAATATCCTTAATCCATTTGTTGATTTTAGCTATATGTTGTAAAACGCTTTATAAATATTAACTCATTTAATGCTTACAACAGCCATGTGGTAGATACTGTTATTGCCCTCATTATACAGAAGTGAAAGCTGAGGTACAATCATGTTAAATGACTTGCCCAAGTTTGCATAGGAAAGTGATGGAGCCTTATTTCAAACTCCCAGGAAGCCTGATTCAGTGACCCAAGCCCTTAAGCACTGTACCTACCTGCCCACCACAGCATTTTAGGGCTTCACTTTCCTCATATATGAAATGAAGGGGCTGGAGTAGTTTCTCAGGACAGTCCATTCACTTGGTATGATCTATAAGTACAGTGAAAAAGTAGGTTTTATCTGGGAAGTAAGGCCAGGATATCTGGACAGGGCCAGATGTTCAGGAATGTCAGCTTCTTGCCACAGCTCAGAATGACCTAAAATACCTGGATATCTATACTGATGAGGAAGGTGCCCTGCTATTATAGACCCATCTTAGTACTCCAGCCTTTCTTTCATGAATGTGCCAATTTTTCCCATGCCTAGTATGGCATGTAGCTTGGCACAGGCAAATTGATGATCTTTGTGATGCTTATTCTGAGAACTTGATCCTTTGGTTTTCAGAGATGTGTTTGTGTTCTAAACATTAAATACTAAAAGGTGAAAGAGAATTCTAAGCATAAGAAATTGCAAACACAGAGAGTAAATATCAATCAAGAAAAAATATTTGTGTGTGTATCTTGGAGGGGTGAGTATGGGGGTTGCAAGGATACAGGGATATCACAGAATCATAGACATGCCTCATGGGAAAGGAAAAGTCATAAGAAATTGAAGCTGCTTTCAGGGGTCAGATGGTTTCTCATGATCCTTCTCCCATCTCTGCTATATGTTCCGCTCCCACATTCACATGAACTTTCAGCAAACTTTCATAAAGCTTTAAGGAAACAAGGCTGCTCCGGTTGGTGTCCTAACAGGAAACAAATTCACCCCACACTGGTCAGATAAAAAATGAATAATTGGGGGCCACTAGCAGAGGTGTAGAGTTAAATGCACAAACAAAGGTTAAAAACACTCCCAGAAACTACCAACCAGGGAGAAACTCCTATTATCATGGATCATAACCACTGATATCAGAAGCATTGATGGAGAAAATGTAGTAAAAGCATCACTGTAAACACACTTCCTTGCCTATTTATGTCTCTATCCATCTAATACTTTCTTACTCCTTTGACATTGCTTAATTTCTTCTGGTGTCCAAACTTATAGTTAGTATGTATATGTGCAGCTGGAATAATAGTTAAAATTTTATTCTAAATATATGAGAATAAATTATCTAAGTTTTACAATTCTATCTGCCATTTCATCATTGGTGAGATTATCAGAGCCTGTCGGGTCAATTAGCTTTTGATAGACCATTTGCAGTGTGAAGTGTGCTGTGAACTGTGTCAGGCTTTGAGGTCAAGAAAGAAGGGATGAAGTTTTAATCCCCTTCCCTGACTATGGTTATGTGGACTTTCTAAATCTCAAGTTCTCATCTATAGAATATATAAAATAGTATTCACAGGGCTGGTATGAGAAGCAAATGTTCAAAGCTGTGACATAGTTCTGAAAAATTCAGGGTACCATGCAGATACATGCACAATGGTCTCCACATAGCTGTGAACCCAAATTGAACAACCTTTTTAGCAAAAATAGGTGACAAATTATAAACCCAATGAAAATCAGAGACTACTTATTCTTATATATTCCTAAATCAAAAAAGAAGCTTGATTTCCCATATTCTAATTTTCAGCAACGTAATTAACAATTATAAAGGAAACATAACAGCTATCATCCAACAAAGCATCATATCCCATTATTATGCAAGGAGTGAGACAAATGCTTACAGAAAAACACTCAAAAGTAATGAAACACAGATTTTGTGGGTTTAGGAACATCCAGTAGTCAGGGTCATTTCCTGCCAAGCAAAGAGCACAATTTACTCCAAAGTACCCAGAAGGCACTGCTGTTTATATGGGCTGGAATAATGAATGTTTGTAATGATTACATTAAATTATCAGGGAAAGGTCAGATTATGTTTACTCAAGACAGCAGAGATGTACATTATGTATTCTAGAAAGATACTCATTTAAAATGGTTAAAATTTTAATGATATTGGGAGACTTAGAGAGTTATTTGGAAAACAGCTCTTAATAGCTGGAGTTTTATTAGACTAGTTCACTGACTGACAATGTAGCATGTTGGACATGACAATCAGTCATTTGCTGGCTTCCTAAGATGTGTATATTTACAGAATTGAGTATGAAGGAACAGTAGCCTCCAAGTGCTAGGTGTCCTGTCACCTCACTTGAAGAAGTTTGGCTCACCATGGCTTAAAACTTGGGACTTTCAGTGTCATAGCCAAGGAGTTGAGCAGGATTATGACATGTGTGCTTAATAACAATTGAACAGTGGGCTAGCTGTGTTCTAGGATATTATAGTGGGCATACCTAATAATAGTTCAGCTGTGTTGCCTGTGGTTCATTTGCATATTTATTAAATATTCATGAATGCCTTACTCTATGCCAGGCATAGAATGTTAGTCCTGTGTTAGCACTGGGGACACGAAAGTGAAGATTAACCTGAAAAAATAGTGGTTTTACTTTTCTGTGGGTTCATTATAAACTCTCTGTCCCATACCCACCCCACCACACACACTTCATGAAGGTGAGAAGGTAGCATCCTGGATTCTAGGCCTGCTTATGTTCTGTGATCTAACAAAGAGCTCAGGCTTGTGATCTAGAAGACCTATATTCAGGGAGATAAGAGGCTAGGCTGTGGACCTAGGAACCAAGAGGTGGCTGAATCTATGTCCCAAGAGGGGGAAGGACCAGAGTAAGGGCATGGGGAAGGTGGCATAAAAGAGCTACTAATCTTGAGAAACATTATGATTCAAACCCTTTGGCCAAATGAGGATGGAGAAGGGGTTCTGTGAGCAGAGGAGTTTTGTCTTTAATCAGACCACTTGAGTTGGTTAATAAGCTCAGCCATAAAAAAGATGAAATATTGCTATTTGTGACATTGTGACTGGATCTCGAGATTGTCATGCTCAGTGAAATAAGTTAGGAAATGAAAGAACCATATGATTTCATTCATATGTGGTATATAAAACAGAAAGCAACAAACAAACAAAGCAAACAAACTCAAAGATACAGACAACAGAAAGGTGGTTAGCAGAGGGGAAGGAGGGTGGGGGAGAATGAAGAGGGTAAAAGAGGCAAATATATGATGTCAGAAGGAAACTAGTCTCTGGGTGGAGAACACACATTGGAGTATACACACATTGTATTCTAAAGGTATACACCTGGAACCTATATAATGTTGTTAACCAATGTCACGCCAATAAATTTAATTAAAAGAAAAAAAGTCCGAACTGGTGCCAAACTGGATTAGAGGTAAAGCTCAGAGGACAAGGTCTTGAATTCTGATATTAACAAACAGAAAAAATAAAATGTTAAAAAATAAGCTTCTCAACAACCATCTCAAAGAACTAAGAACAGAGACACTCCCCATACTTCCGTAAGTCTAAACATCCTGGGACTGTCAAACAGAATGCTCATTGTGGAGCAGGGCAGAATCCTGGTGAGGATTTGGACAACATTTAATTTAAATTTAAAACATAAAATAAAGATATATTCATACACCTGAGAGTTGTAAAGCACATTTATATCCATTAGAAATGAGTAGGTGACACATCCTGCCTTAGAGGAGCTTGCAGTCTAGAAAGATAATTCCCATAAAACCAATCTCTGCCAGACTTCTTACCTGCAGGGTCTCTAATCTACCCTGTTATCCTGCAAGGTGGGGAATTGTCTGTATTTTATACCCAAAGGAACATATAGGATGATTTATATATTAATGAAAGTGTATGTTAGTCATGACATACTGTGGATAAAATGTGGCAGTTCTTTTAAACAGAAATTGCTGTCACTAGCCCTCAGTTTGAACTTGATCTTTAAGAAATCAAAGGAGTAAATAGTCTCTACTGTGCCCTGAAGGTCTGCCCCAGAGTGAGTGAGAACTAGAAGGGGTGAAGGCCACCACGTGTGGCTTTCTTCTGTCTCAGGCCAAGTGTTATTGGACACAGTTGTGGGAACTCTCCCAGGAACAGATGCATGCTTTGCCTTAGAAATTTTCCAGTTACATTTTCAAAAAGGTGGAGGGATGACTTGAAGAGAATCCTCTCTCTAGTTTATAATGTAGAAAGATATGATGTGAAACACTGATGCATTAAAACGTATAGGTTCCTTGATTCATATTTACATATTGTTTTTCATTTTAAAGCCTAAGATCAAAGCTACCAGGGCATTTTCCAGAGGGAGCAGAAACAAAGGGATAAGCCTGAAAGTGCCAGAAACCCTATATACAAGATAAATGGCAATTAAAAGTAGCCAGAGGCCTTTCCTTTTTCAAAAGCAGACTTCTAGTTAAATAGACCTTAGTGCTCCACTATTCTAGCCTTCCTCAGAACTGCAGGTGTTGTTTGTCCAACATTCCTGGTATCAATTTATACTGCCTCTGCTTGAACTCATCCTGTACTTTGTGAGACAAATTGATTATCAGGAAACATGTTGCTTTGGAAGTTCTACTCATAACTCTTGTTTCTAGAACATAATGCCCCTTCCCCTATTATATGACAGCCCTCCTGCTTCCCCTATTATATGACAGCCCTCAAATACTAGTTTAAAGATGAGTATGACCAACTCTTCCCCCGAAATACTTTAGTTCAGGTTTCTTCAAACATGTCATCCTACTTGTTCTTTTCATATTGTGCTGCTATTTCCAATTTCCTTCCTAAATTGTATGTAAGCGAATCAAGATATAATCTGAGTAGAAGTATATTTATTTCATACTTTATTTTATTTCCAAATTATATATTGTTTTAAACAATGTATCATAAAAATTCAAGTGATACAAATAATTGCAAAGAAAATAGTCTTAACCAAGTGTTCTCCACCAGAAGTAACTTGTTTTAATATTTGATGATCATTTTAGACATCTCTCCATGCACATAGGCAGTTGACAGTATTTATAAATTATTAGGGGCCCAGTGCACAAATTTGTGCACCTTGAAAGGAACTGTGGGCCACAAGGCTGTGGTGGGCACAGGGGACGATCTCGGCTCATCCTCCACGTCTCTGCTGACCCCTCCTGCTGCGGCACCTGGTTCCCTGTCTGCCAGCTGCCCCTGCCATTGCCACTCCCACACACTAATGGCACTGGCCCCACTTGCACCCACTGATGGCACAGAACGATTGGGGTTGGTGCCAGCAGTGAGTGCAAGCAGGGCCAGCACTGTCAGTGAGTACGAGCAGCTGCTGCTGCCCTGATTGCCCCTTAGGAGCAAGGGGAGGTAGAAAAGCCCTCAGGGGTGATCAGGGCTGGCAGCCACCGCTTGCACCTGCTGATGGCACCAGCCCTGCTCACACTCGCTGAGCAATAGGGACTGGCACCAGGCAGAAGCAGTGGTTGCAAGTGGTGGCCCAGGAGCCGGCTGTGGGTGCGAGCAGAGCCATCGCTAGCAGTGGGTGCAAACGGCAGCTGCCAGTTCCAATCACCCCTCAGGAGCAGGGGGAAGTGGAGAAGCCTTGAGGGGTGATCAGGGCCGGCAGCCACCGCTTGCACCCTCTTACAGCACCAAGCAATTGGGGCCGGCGCTAGGCACTGGCAGCGGGTGCGAGTGACAGCTCTGACACTGACAGTGGGTGCGGCAGCAGGTGCAGGCACCAGCAGCAGGTGCAAGCACCTGGTCGGACGGCCGCACGTGGGAGCAAAGAATTTTCAGTAACCACCACAGGCTCACACCAATGACAGCAACTGGCGCCCCGCCTTGGTCCGGTGCCCCTGCTCACCTTCTCCACCATCCTGCCTTGGCCAATGCCCACAATGTTCCGGGCTCTGCTGCCTGCTGTGGACACCTGCCATGTTCTGTGTGCACCCCCTGGTGGTCAGCACACATCATAGCAACCAGTTGTTTTGGTCTATTTGCATATTAGGGTTTTATATATATAGATATCTTAAACATTTCCACTTTTTTCTTCTCTATTTTCTACTGCATACATTCTGATAAATGTGTAGTTATACTTCATTTGGGTTAAATTTGCATTTCCCCAATGGCTAAGGGTGATGAACCTCTTTTCATGTGTTTATTTGCCATCTGTAGATCCTCTTCAGTGAATACCCACTTCAGAAAACTCTGTTAATGTATTTTGTCCCTATTTTAATTAGATTTCTAAAACATTTACTGCTGAGTTTTAGGATATCTTTGTATTTTAGATATTAGTCCTTTTTTGTTTGTGTGCTTGGTAAATATTTTCTGCTTTCCTTCTGTATTTTATATTTTCACCCTCTTCACATGGTATTTCACAATTGTGACAATTTTAAAATTTATTAAGTTTTTAATTTTACTTATTTTTCTCTTTATGGACCATTCCTTAGGTGTCAAGTCTAAGTACTCTTTGCTTAATCCTAAATTAAGATGTTTTCCTATGGTTATTTAAAAAAAGTTATAGTTTTATGTTATATCTTTAAGTCTGTGATCCATTTTGAATTAATTTTTATGTAAGGTATGAGATTTAGATTGAGGTTATATTTATTGCTTGTGTATACCCAGTTAATTTAGCATCTATTTATTGAAAAGGCTGTCTTTCTTCTGTGGAATTGTTATTCACCATTTTCATCAGTTAAACATTTTTATGTATGTTTGTTTCTGAGTTCTATAGCATGTCCCAATGATCTTTTTGTCTATTCTTCCACTAATACAACAGGGCTTGATTAATGTAACTAAAGAGTAAGTCTTAATATTGGTAGAATAATTCTTCCCACTTTATTCTTCTTTGTCAAGATTGTTTTAGCTATTTTAGGGTCTGTGTCTTACCATATGAATTTTAAAATAAACCTATCTTATTCTTTAAAAAAAAGAAAAACAAAGCTTGCTGGGATTTTGTTAGAAGTTGCATTAAACCTAGAAATCAACTTGGCAAGAATGAATATCCTTGACATGGTTAGTCTTCCACTCCACGAGTATGGTATGTCTTTGCATTTATTTAGGTTTTTAATATTTCTTTCATCACAATTTTTTTAATTTAAAGCATGCATATTCTACAACAATTATTTAAGTATACTAGAGGCCCGATGCATGTAAGTCATGCAAGAGTAGGCCTTCCTTCCCCAGTACTGGCTTCCCTCCAGTACCCAGGACCTGGGCTTCCTTCATAGAGGGAAGCCACACCCACCCACTGCAGCCCTCTGATCGGTAGTCTGGGCCGCCTCTGTGGGGTGATCATGGGGCAATGGTGGGGTCCCTGACCAATCGCATCACACCCACCTTGACTGGCCTGGCGACAGTGGGTATCATAGCGTGGTCCTGGATGGTCATCCGGATGGTCGTCTGGATGGTCGTTCCACTGTTCGGCCATTTGGTCAATTTGCATATTATGCTTTTATTATATAGAATACCTAAGTATTGCATTTTATTCTATTTGTGCATGGATAGTTAATATATAGAAATATGACTGATATTTGTATGTTGGTCTTGTATCCTGTGACCATTGCTGGAAGCACTTAATAAATCTAGATTCTTTTGTAGATTTCTTAGGGTTTCTTATGTATAAAATCGTGTCATTTACAAACCAGAACAGTTTTAGTTCTTTGTTATTTCTTTCTTATCTGTATGATGTTTGTTTTGGTTTTTATTTCCTCTTATTATGCTAGCTAGAACTTCCAGTACTATTTTGAATAGTAATGATTAAAAACAGAAATTTTTTCATCATAGGGAAAAGCAATTTGTATTTTTTTTTTATATTAAGTATAATGTTAGTTGAGGGTTATTTTCACATGCTGTTTATCAAGTGGAAGTAATTCCCTCTATTCCTAACTTTTATCATGAATCGGTGTTGGATATTGTCAAGTGTTTTTTCAATCTTAATTGATATAATTTAATTTTTGTTCTTTAGCTTGTTGATATAGTGGATTACATGAATTAATTTGTTAATTAAAATTGCCTTGAATATCTAGAATAAATTCTACTTGATAAATGTATATATATATTTTTATACAGTGTTGAATTTGGTTTGCCAATATTTTATTGAGAATTTGTGTGTCTAAATTTATGAGTTGTATTGTTCTATATTTTTTGTTTGTTTTGTCTTTAATTTTAATATTAGGGTAATATTGACTTCATAAAGTGAGTTGGGAAGTATTCCCTATTCTATTTTCTGAAAGAGATTTGTAGAATTGGTGTTAATTCTCCATTAACTGTTTTGTAAAAGTGTCCAGTGAAACCATCTGAGTGTGGAAATTTCTTGTTGTAGAGGTTTAATTATGAGTTCTATTTTTTTTTTTTTTAATGGTTATAGTACATTTCAGGTCATCTATTTCTTCTTGGTTGAGTTTTGGTAGTTGTGTGTGTTTTTTTTAGGAAAGTTTCCATTTCTACTAAGTTGTCAAATTTATGAGTGGTCAATCCTGATATTGATGATCTGTTCGTCTTTTTAAAATTTTTTTTCAGCTTGCTAGAGGTCTTTTAATATTTTCAAAAAACAAACAAACACCAAAACACATACACACACACATACACAAAAACAAATTTAAAAAACCCTGCTTTTGGTTTCATTGTTTTTCTCTGTTGCTTTCATATTTTTAATGTCCTTAACTTCTGCTCTTATCTTTATTACTTCCCTTTTCTGCATGTGTTGACTTTATTTTGCCTTTTTTTCTAATTTATATAGGAACTTAGATTATTGATTTGAGACCCTTCCTCATTTGTAATGTCAGCATTTAGTGTTATATATTTCCTTCTCAGCACTGCCTAAGCTTCATCTCACCTCTTTTAATATGTTGTATTTTCATTTTTACTCCTGTGTTTTTGGTAGACTTCTTCTTTGAACCATGGGCTATAGAGAAGTGTATTGTTTAAAGATTTTCCTGTTGTCCCTCCTCCCTCATGAAAGGTAACCTCCACGCAGGAGCTAAGATGAGAGGAAGCCTTGTGTTCTTGGCTACATGTCTATATTGGGGTTTTGATTTGCTGAGCTGCAAGGGGAAAGGGAAGGAGCAGGCAGTGGTTACAGTATCACAGACTGTGGCTGTCCTTACCATGTTTTTGTAGATTTTCTTTAATAAATGTTTCCTCATATTCTGCATATAATTAGTACAATTTCTAGGTAATGTAAATAATATTTTTAAATAATTTATACCAGTTTGGGAAGCAGGTCCACAGAATTCCTCTGTATATCATTCCAGAGGCAGAAACAGCTTCAGTAATTTTAACATGTCTCTCTTCATTCCTCACTTCCTTATTTTGCTTTATGTCTTGGTTGCTACATGTGATCACTGAATTGTTTGTTTTTCCAAAAAGAGGTGATGTTTTTTCTCTGAGAGTTTTCACAATCAAGAATATCTGCCTTTTGTATTTGTACTTGAATAAGAATAGCCACTTAAAAGAGTCTTGATGTTTACGTTATTTTTCCTGAGAACTTTATAGAACTTCTTCTGTTGTCTTTTGACATAAAAGGATGTTACGGAAAAGTCTGGAACTTTTTTTTTTCACTTTGCACTTTGAAGTATCAACTTTTTTAAAAAAATTACCTTTATTGTTGAAAGTATTACAAATGTTCCCTCCCCACCCCCACATTGACTCTCTCTACCCCTCTTCTTCCCCCTCTTAGGCCTTTACCGCAATCTATATATAGAAAAGCCTAAGCGACTGAACAACTGAGTAACCGAATGACCAGTCTACTGGTCGCTATGACACGCACTGACCACCAGGGGATAGATGCTCAATACAGGAGCTGCCCCTGGTGGTCAGTGCACTCCCACAGCCAACCTCCCTTAGCCCCTCCCCCTGGCCGGCCAACCTCCCACCCCCTGATTGGTCCTGATCGCTGGCCAGGCTGAGGGACACCACTTGTGCATGAATTTGTTCACTGGGCCTCTAATACGAATATAATATGGTTAATCTCTCTCCTCCCTTACCTCTGAAATTCATCAGTCTATTGCATGCTTCAGTGCCTTTGGATCTATTTTGTTCTGCCATTTTTTTAAATTATGTTAATTAAGGAACTTATTGAGAATATATTTTAACTATTTACCAGTACATCCTGATGTATGTTGCGTCCTTTCAATCTATGGATTCTTTTTTTATTTTTTCCCTTATTTCAGAGAACATTTCTGATATGTTTTGGAATATTTTTTCTAATTTACATATTAGATTATTTAATTAGGACATACCAGTTATCCATATTGAATTACCTATATTATTTACATCTATAATTATTTCAATATTTGTGTGAATCTTCTTGACTTTTATTTTTGTATTTCACCCTGGTTATTTCAAAACTCTAATCTATTATTTTTATTTTATTGTTTAAAGTATTACAAATAGTGGTACATATGTTTCCTTTTTTTCCCCATTGACCTTCCCCTGTCTAATCTATTCTTTATTTTTTTTCTCAAATTTTAGATATCTGATAGTGTTTTGATTCTCCATCTTTTTCCTTAAGTTGGCAGTCCCTATATCTATTTTTAAAAATTTGTTGTCTTATCTTTTGGAGCTGATGTTTTACTCACTTAAAATTTTTATTGAGTTCTGGAACACAAAGCAACATTCCATATTTTGCTATTCTTTCTTTGTATTTGTTTTCCAACTAGATTCTTTGACTGCCTTAGATTTTATGTGTTTTTTTTTTTGTCTTTACTTCTTTTTTTTCACATTGCAGTCTTCAAACCAGAGATATTGATTGGTATCACCTGGAGGCTTACTAGAAATGAAGAATCAAAAACTCCCCCCAGGACCTAAAATGCAGAAACAGAATCTGCATTTTAACAAAGATTCCCAGGTGATCCTTATACACATTCACACTGGAGAGGCACTGCTCAAACTTTACTGCATATTGAAGTAGCCTGGGAGACTTAAAAATACTAATGCCTGACCTGAGATTCTGATTTAATCAATATGGAATATGGCCAAGACATGAGTTGTTTTATTTTTTAAATTAATTTGTTGGGGTGACATTGGCCAACATGATCATATAGCAGGAAATTGTGATAACCATGGACTGAGACCTTCCATTTATTTCTGATATTGTGTAGGTTACTTCTTTTTTGTCATTTGTCTCAATCTGTTTAGTGTGTCATCTATTCCTTTCATTCTTCCTTCTTCTGTACACACCCACAAACTGGGTACTGCTATCTATTTATTCTGTAATCTGAGAGTGAGTATTAAGAGGATGGAGATAGAAAGGAAGGAGGAGTAGTTCAGCTATTAATGGTGGACCTGGATTCAGCTCTTTCTCCTGAGATCCCATTAAATGTGTAACTTCACCAGTCAGGAATGGATCTCACTTCTTATGTATGTCATCTTTGAAAATGGCAAATATTTAGGATTATTCTATTGGAATGCTGGAGCTTTCACTCTTAAGGATTAAGAGTCCTATACTCATCTCACAATGACCTATGCATCTTCTAGACCTACTTCTCCCTGTATTGTATGAAGTTAGTGAATAACTCTTAGGATTTGTTGACTTCTTAGTACTACTTCTGTGGATTGATAGTGGGATTAGGAGCTATATTAATCCATGTTATAATAGAATTTTTAGTTTTATTTTTTAATATTAAGACTCAAGGTTTACCACTACTTAATTCTTTACTGCTGGTGAATTTTTGCTCTTTTTTTCTTTCTTCTTATTCGGGAATTAACTAGAGATGACCTGCTTAATTTTGCCATTAATCTAGATACTATATGACTATTCATGCAGTATAAATTTGCATTTGTGTTTTGAGCAAATATACTTGGCATTTATTGGTACACATTAGGCTGTAAACTGTAATGGAGAGTCAGAATTTCTTTTTTCTTAATTTATAATTTTTTTTATTATTACCCAAGGATATATTTATTGATTTTAGAAAGAAAGCAAGAGAAACATTAATGTAAGAAACATTGATTTGAAAGAGAAGCATCGATCAGTTGCCTCCCTTATGTACCACAACAGGGGATTGAACCCACAGCCTTTTGGTGTATGGTATGCTACTCCAATCCATTGAGCAACCTGGCCAGGACTCCAGTCAGAATTTCTTTAAATTCAACCCTTTTATATTTGATTTTAGAAGTTTTTTATATAATGCTTTTATTATCAATGATTTAATTTAAAAACTTATTGTTAGTTTATTCAAGCAATGTAGACCTATTTCTCAATCTTATAATTATAAATATTGTGAAACTGTGTATGCACTATAGCACATATATAAAAATAATTTGTCTTTCAAATAAGAGTACCTACATATTCAGGAGTGTTCATGTTAATGCTATTGTGAATACAATAGATGAGATCTAACCAAGCATAAAAATAGCTGATTTAGAATTTAAATAACAATGTAGCTCATTACTTGGGAAAGAAAAACATTAACAGTTAAAAATAGAGCTGAATTAAAAATAAAAGAGCTAAATACCCTCACTTTTAAAAACCAAAGTGAATCTCATTACAGATTATATTCATATATTACTACACAATAAGTTAGATTATTTTAACATCCTGTACATTAATTCAAGTGCTTTTGAAACTTTATTTATAAGTCCCCTTTCCCCCTTTTTTAAAAATTATATAAATTTCATTAATTGTGTTGTCAGCTTTCTGTAAAGTTTTTCTGGGATAACAAAGGTCTACCAACTAAATATCTAATGAGTAAAGGTTCAGTAATATGTCTAAAGTTACTGACAAGATTTACAGACACAAATGACACTGAAATCTGAGTTATTTCACTAATTTCATGCTCTTTCAAATAAGGCACCTGGTTTTTAATGGTATTTTGCAAGAGCAGCAAATTAAAGGAATCCTTGTTAAGAACTAGTTCTATTATCTTTAAAAGGCTCCAACGATTATAAATATTTGAATAATTCACTTATACATTGTAATTTATTTCATTTTTACTATCATAAGTCTGAGGTCACTTGAAATTTGTCTGAAACTATGAATTAATTTCAGGAGAATTAACATAAAATATTGAGTCTTCTAATTCAAGAACATTGTATAACTTTATTTATTTAGATCTTTATTTCCTCAGAAATGTTTCATAATTTACAAAATAGAGATCCTGAATATCTTTCATTACATTTATTCTTAGGCACTTGACTTTTTTCATACTATTGTAAATGCTATTTTAAAATTTTTATTTTATAATTATTTGTGCTATTATATAAATTGTAATTAATATTTGATTATTGTCATTCTATCCTGTGACCTAAGTTCACTTACTAATGCCAGTAATTTTTTATAGATTTTTTTAGGATTTTCTGTGTAAACAGTTATTTAAAATTGAAAGAGTTTTTATTTTTTATTCCAATCTTTACACCTTTTTTTTTTCTTTCCTTATCGCACTGTCTTCTACTACAAATTGGAATAAAAATGGTGAGAGAGGATATTTTTGCCTTCTTCCCATTCATAGAGAAAAATAATTCAGCATTTCACCATTAAGTTTGGTGTGAGCACTAAATAACTCACCTAATTAGTAATTAGTCTTGTACTATATTTTCTTAATCATAAGCTAGTGAGCAACCCATCTCTCTATGGATAAATCAAGCTATCTCTTTTTTAAAATATATATTTGAAAGTGAGTTGCAGACGTCCATTCACCTCACCTATAAACAACTAAATGTGCATGTCATTAACTATGGTTCATTGCTTATTCATATTCTGCTTTTTCTTTCTTTTGAGATAAAATTTATATTTAATGAATACACAAATCTGAGTTATATTATTTCACTACAAGTGCAAGCATCTGTGCAACCCAACTCTTGTGGAAGACAAAATGCACTGGATGATTAAGAAATGATTTTTATTCAGGCTATTGCAACAGAGAAAACATTTATTAATGAGGAATACTTCAAAGAAAATAATGTGGATTTAGGATTTTACAGAGGTAGGTAAACAAGGGAATTGGTCATACATAAGTGTTATGGGAGTCATGAGGAATGATAGAGATGGGCCTTATCTAGAAATATGGGAGGGCAGGGTGGTCACTGGGGGAGAGCTGTTGCCAGGTAAACAAAGGGGAGATTCTTAACCATCTTTGTTTTGGGGAACACAGGTCTCAAGTAAAATTCAACATAGTCAGTTTTCATTTTTGTTTTAGATGAATGATAGTTATTGCTGTATACTCAGAAAAGATAAAGAAGCATCCTGAGTGGGGAAAAGACGTGTTTAAGAAATAGTCCTTCAAGGACTCTTTTGCTGTCACTTCTGTATAATTGGTTAGGTCATGTTTTGAGAGTTGGTGGCAAAGGTCAGTTGTTTCAGATTCCTAGAGATCAGGTTTTCTAAAGAGAAATGTCTGAAACAAAAATGAGAAAATATTAATTTAAAACGTTGTATTAAAGAGCCAGGCCCTGGTCAGTATGGCTCAGTTGGGCATCATATTGAGCACTAAAAGTTTGCCAATTCCATTCTCATTAGGGCACATCCCCAGGTTGCTGGATCAATCCCTTGTAGGGGGCGTACAGGAGGCAGCTGATGGATGTTTCACTCTCACATTGATTTTTTTCTCTCCCTCTCCTTTCTCTCGTTCTAAAAACAAATTTTAAAAATATTTTTTAAAAAAAGAGTCAGGAATGGATCTGTCAACGTAACATTCAAATCTGTGAAGAATTTTTGTGAGTTTACTTGAGCCAAACTGTCGACAAATGCCAGAATGTAGAATCTCAATGGATTGAGATAATGCTCTGGGGAATGGCAGTTTTGCACCATTTTTATACATTCATACATTACAATCAAAAGAGGAGACATAAGTGTGTTACATGAAATCCATTGGCATTAGATTAGGGAGGCAGGAGAAAGCAAAGTGGGGCGGGGAGAAAGGAACCTCTGGGATTAGATAAAAAGTAAAATGATAGACACATACTTCTTTTACTTAGGTGGGTGAAGGATAGTTAACAGTCAACAATTAAGTCAATAACAACAAGGGGATTTGTGGTCTCTGCAGAGTGGTGCCTGTGCTTTGTGGGGTCCTGAAAAAGGAAAATTACTTTGACATTCCAATGATATGTTATCGTAGATGCAAAAAGATAATAGACAGCTCAGAAGATGCTGGCCTAGGACATGACTACCCACCATAAACTGCTTTTTAGTTAAACACATTTTAATTTCAGATCATCCTTTGTGGTTACTTTAGGTCTCTGACTTTGCAAGGCTGCCATGCAGGCCTTCCCTGAGCTAGTCAGGTTAGCATGTGGCTCCTTTTCATCCAGAGATCCTTGAGGGTAATCAGTCCCGTGAATTCTAAGAGGTGAGTGGAGGAAAACCTTTGGCTGGGCAGCACCACTCCTTGAGTTTCTTCAAGTCTCAAACTGTATGTTAATGCTTTTGGTGGTTATACACATTCTTGTTTAGAGGCATGTCTGACCCAAGTATTTTGCCACACCTTTTTTTCCAAGGAGAATTTTGACCCATAAATGAATTTCAGTGATTGTGAGTGCTTGGGGCTTATGCCAGGATACCGGGCTTCAAATTGCAGGCTTCATTAAATCTTGAGTAAATTTGTAAGGCCCTGTAGAACCCAGTAAGGGGTCTGGGTAGTTAGATTTTAGATCTCAGTGATGCCAAGTCAAGCAAAAGGGAGAAAAACTGTAAAGTTAATTGGAAGAATTATAGCCGGATATGGAAGAAACTGGAAGCATTAAAAATGTGGTAGGAAATGTTAACTTGTACATGACAATCCAGCCCAATTTACATCTAGATACCAAAACTGTTTTTCATACAATTGGAGAGGAAGTTAGTTAGATTTCTACCAGACAGGATAGAGCTTGCATATCTATCAGATACCTGTAATTGACAAAGTTGCAAAATAGCTCAAAGACACTATAGTCACCCTTTTTTTTTAAATCAAAAATAATCTCAAAGAAAAATTACTCTTAGTCACAAGACTAGATAGTCACATTAGATTTTTTGCCTGATTACTTACATACATGGAGAAAGAATGCTAATTTACCACATAGACCTAAATTTGCTTTGCTGAAAAATTTTATAAGGAACCTAATATTGGACATTTAAAAGCCTCTAAAGGATAGCCAACCAAGCAAAGAACAAACTACCTGACTTCACCCTTAATACCTGGAATTTTAGGTGAATTCCTCTTCTCTCAAGGTCCCCAGAATATTCTAAGATTCTTGACATGACCTGCCTTACTCTCCTTGTGAAGTTGAGAACCTTTGTTTGTTCTGATTTATACCATTGTTTGTTCACTTGTTTGGGATGCACCATTTACTGAGGGTTTCACAGTGAATTCTAAGGGAATATTTTCCCTTAGTTTCATACTTCATTCCCTATTTTAATGTCTCAAGAGTGAGCTAAGCCAGTGGTCGGCAAACTCATTAGTCAACAGAGCCAAATATCAACAGTACAGCATTTGAAATTTCTTTTGAGAGACAAATTTTTTAAACTTAAACTTCTTCTAATGCCACTTCTTCAAAATAGACTTGCCCAGGCCATGTTATTTTGTGGAAGAGCCACACTCAAGGGCCCAAAGAGCTGCATGTGGCTCGCGAGCCGCAGTTTGCCGACCATGGAGCTAAGCCTTTAGGACTTTTCTTTTGTCCTGCCTTTAAAAAATAGGCCCACAAAAGTTTTTCTCTCATACTTACAGTGCCCAAGCCTGTTACCCAGACAACAGTATCTGTACTCTTCCCTCATAACATAAATTTTAATAGAGGCTTCTTGGGTTTGGGTACTTTTAACATGGTAAGAGAACCTGAGAAAGAATAGATATCACTAGTCCGTATTGCTCATCTGTATAAATCTATTTATATAAAAGGCTAAGTGACCAACTAACCATCTGTCTGTCTGTTCAGCTGTCCGACCGACCAATCAGCCGGTACATATGACGTGCACTGGCAATTTAAAAATAAACATTGACTTGCGCATGTGTGATACATATAAAGCTCTTGCTGGTGCCAATTGCATGTGTGTTTTTTGATCTGTTACTGTTGATCATGAATTTGGTTGTCAATTCTGAAGCTAAAATAAAGCAGCGTTTTTTACAGAATATGTCTGAAGACCAACTATTGGCACAACTGTCCCTGTCTGACACTGGCTTCCCATTTAAATAAATTCAAAGATAGTTTCCCATGATGCCAGCATTTGTGATGACCATTAACAAATCACAAGGACAAACTCTAGACAGAATAGGAACCTGTTGTTGGACATGGTCAGTTATATGTTGCTTTCTTTTGAGATTGAAGAGCATGTGATGTTAAAGTTGTAAACACTTCATCACAAGGGAAATTAGTCAAGCACTCTGAAAATGTTTTTACTCTTAATGTGGTATACAGGGAGATATTATAATAAGTTTAATAAATTTATCAGTCATTGTTTTTATTAATGTTGTTTTTATATCATGTTTTTGTTGGTTTTATGCCAGGTCTTTGTTGTTATATCATATTGTTATTGTTTATTTATTAATCATTTATATATTATTTTCATATACATTTTACTAATTTTCTTTCATCTCTGACCCTTCTATAGAATGGGCAAATAGCGATATTAAAATATTTCTTCTAATTAATTTCCTTTCAATGTGCACGAATCCATGCACTGTGTCACTAGTGTTAAATATAGAAGTCTTACAAAGTGCTAATAGTCATATAGCTGGTAAAATCCTAACTTAAATGATAGCGTTGAGAATAACACTGAATCAAGATAGATAATTTATATTTGATTATTTGTAGACTTTAGGCAAAATTCTATCCTTAACTGGAAAATATATTACTCCTCAGATTGAAAAATAGTCCTCTTATACTTGCAAAGCACTTAGCAATCTTTTATATGTCATTCAGGTGTAAATTAGTGAATGTTATTTTTTTTTCTAATCACAGTTGCTATCATGATGTATTAACAGGAAAAGCTAATTGAATAGCAAAAAAATCCTTGAGTGAAAGAGCTGTTTCAGTCAGCTCTGGTTTACCATATCCTGGCAGCATTTCATTAAATTCTCAGAGAGTGCAACTGATTATTTGAAATGTAATAATTAACTGTTAGTGGAAAAGAAGTGATATGCATAGCAGAGTGGGGACTTCTGTCATTGGTTATTCTACCTGCTGTTTTTCTCACAGTCAGAGCATCTCTTTGGTATGGAGGGAGGGAAGCTGAAATGGACTGACCCCTTTGCAGAGCTGGGGATGTGGATCCAAAGGCTGGGGAGAAACATAGCTCCTGCTGCGCAGCCCACAAAGCCCCCATTATTGCTGTGTGGGCAACTCCGTTTGCATCTCATTGAAATTGTTGTCTAGCACATCAACATACGCAATTAAAAAATAAAAGAGGGAAAACATCCGCCTGCTTGTTTAAGATGCTCAGCAAAAGAAGGGAAGCTTGAGATTTGAGAGAAAAGGGAAGGTTTGTAGTAACAAACTTCCATCCTCACCCCCCTACTGAAACTTGCCTATAAAGCTACTTTTAAAAAAGACTTTAAAAGAAGAGAAAGGAAAAGTTCTGAAAGAAGCTTTCATGTCTGCCAAAATGTGGGTTCATTAAACTGTAGATACAGTAATGCAATTTTGGTTCACTTGATGTCATATTTATTTTAAAATAAATTGACTTTCAATGTATTTAATTTATCAGGATGTTCCTCTGGGGCATGCATTCTATTTACGAGCTTGATACCAAATCTGGGTTGATAGAGAAATAGAAACATAAAGCTAAGAAATTTTTTAGAGGAATCAGAGATTTCGGAAGGGAGTATAGGATGTGTGAATAAAAAGTGGGTTGAGAAATCAGGGAATGAGACTGATATGAAGGGTTCAGAAATGGTACATAAAGCATGTGAGGAAGGGAAAGTATCAGAGAAGTGACCTTCATTCCCTGCCTTCCCATTTTCTGCCTCTGCTTCCCAGCTCTGCACAACACCTCAGGGGTTTTCTCTTCTCTCTCTCCTCCCGGGACCATCTATGTCAACATGTTCCAGTGTTCCCACAGGTGGAAGATGGAGAATCACTCATTACCTGAACTGCACCTACCTTCTAACAGAAAGACAGGATCTCCAAACAGGCCTGTGGATACTGTGTGCACCGAATTTGCAATTTAGATCTATTGAGAAGGGTGTGTGTGTGTGTGTGTGTGTGTGTGTGTGTGTGTGATTCACAGAGTGTGGATGAGAATGAAGCAGGCTACTTATGCCAAAAGCAATTAACTAACCACAAACTAAATAGTCTAAAAAACATTAACAGATCCATTGACATCCAACTTCAGAAACTGTGGTGGTGGTTGTCCAGAAAGAAGAAATGACATTGACAAATTGTGTGTTGTAGAGACAGGGTGTCACATTTGATGTAAAGGCTGCCTGCATTTTCTGTTACCAAGAGATACAGTAGCCTTGAAAAGCACACTTGTAATCTTGTCACAAAGGTAGACTGTCTGTATGCTAACTGAGAAGGTGAGAATGAAATTAACATTATTATTAACAGTCACACTTAGTATATATCATTTATCATCTCTTTAAAAATTTACAACACCCCTATGATGTAGATATTTTTATCCCCATTTTACAAAGAAGAAAATCAAAGCACATAGAAGTTGCCCAAATTGTAGAACTAGTGAGCCTCAGAATCATGATTTAATTCAGCTTTGTTTAAAATATATTTTATTGATTTTTTTACAGAGAGGAAGGGAGAGGGATAGAGAGCTAGAAACATCGATGAGAGAGAAACATCAATCAGCTGCCTCCTGCACACCCCCTACTGGGGACGTGCCCGCAACCCAGGTACATGCCCTTGACCAGAATCGAACCTGGGACTTTTCAGTCTACAGGCTGATGCTCTATCCACTGAGCCAAACCGGCTTTGGCTAATTCAGCTTTGTTTAACATTGGTACCCATTTCTTCACTAACATAATACTATGCTACCTACCAGGGAAGGGTTACATCTATCTGTATTACTATAAATTTCATGATAACAATGTGCTTGGCAAAAGAATGCATGTACATTGTCTCTCTAAAAGTAGGACATCTATACTAATAATAGGGTAATATGCAAATTGGTCAGGACACCACCACAGTAACGACCAACCAGCAGGCTGCATGTGCAGCAGGCGCAGGTGGGCGGGGACTTGCAGCATTAGGAACGGGGGCAGGGGCCTCTCTGCCGCAACCCCAGCCAGGGGTCCTCAGGACTGCAGAGAGGCCCCTCCACTGTGGGCCTGGCCGGGGGTCTGCAGGTACGAGGAGGTCCGCAGGACTCCGCCGCGACCTGGCCCAGGGGGTCTTGCAGGCCTCCCCCAGCTCCAGCCTACCTCTTTGGGGCAATTTATCGAGGATCCCCGCATGGGTGGATGGGCCTACCTCTTTGGGGTGATGGATCGCGGGGCTCCCACACTGGGATAGGGCACAGGCCAGGCTGGGGGACCCCTCGCCCTGTCCCGAGTGCACGAATTTTGTGCACTGGGCCATTAGTTGGCTAATAATTGACATACCTATTATTGTTCGGAACATTATCAACTCCCCAGAAACCCTCCTTGTCACCACCATCCCCAATCAAGAATAATAACTATACTGACTTCCAGGAGTATAGAGGCTTTTTATCTGTCCTTGAACTTTATATAAATGGAATTATAGAGTATATACTCTTGTGTCTGGCTGGTTTTGCTTAACATTATGTTTGTGAGATTTATCATTATTTCTGCAATAGAATACTACATAGCAATAAGAATAAATAATCATGGTGTCCTATTATGTTTCATTACAATTTATTTCTCTATGCTACTATTGAGCATTTTGGTGGTATTCGGGTTCTGGCTATTATGAGTCCTGCTGCTATACCCACTCTAATAAATGTATTTTGGCAAATGTATGGACACATTTCTGTTGGACATATCACTAGGAGTGACATAGACATAAAAGGTACATATATTCAGTTTTGTGGTATTTTAAATGTTCTGTGAACTGTGGAGAGGAGACTATCATATTTCAATGTCACTCAAGGAAATTTTATGGAAAAGAAAGGTGATAACCTGTTTTAGGAATCTGTTATGTGCCAGACACTCTGCTGGATGTTTTCCTGTCAGCTTTAAAGTAGGGAATGCTGTGGACTCTTGCCTCTGTCTTTCTTTCTTATGCCACCATTCCAGAAAAGCAGTCTCCACGTTTAAGCCATGCTTGTTTTTTATTGTTTCCAGGTGGCCTCTTACTAACATTGTTGGGCAGGGAACTATGCCTTTCCCTTGATTGCTCTCCTAAACCCTGTCTCCAAGTTGTTTCTCTGGCCACTGCCCCCTCTTCCCTATTGTCTTCAGCTCCTTTCAAATACTTAGTGTTTACCCCTCTGTTTATCCACTATGGTTCCCTGATATTCAGAATAACAAGATCTAATTTTTTTTTACTCCAGAGTGACTTTTATTCCTGGTGTCTCAGTGGCCAAACTGCTGGAAAAATCCTCCACAGTGGTTCCCTTTTTCTCATTCAAGGAACAGAAGTGTCCCATATTCTATCTCATCCCCATCTTCCTTTTTCCTAAATTCCTAAACTCTCTGAACCCCAAAGTGGTAGGACCTGGAGTGTGGTTGTTTGACAGACACACTGAATAAGATCAGTAGGAGGAAATGTGTGTGTGTGTGTGTGCATGTGTGTGTGTGTGTGTGCGCACGAGCGTGCGTGTTTTCACTCAAGCACATGACCTCTCCTGATTTACTAAATTTAAACACCTACAGAGGCTGTGACACCACAAGAGTCTTTGTGGACTATAGGTAGAGACCTGGTTGGTTGGTTGAATCATCATTTGACTTTTACGTTGGAGGCTTTGATGTTTGCTGATAGCTAACATCTGTCTTCTCTCAGTCAGTTGCTGCTGGTTGTCTTCTCATAGTCTTCACTTCTCCTACAAATCCCTTACTTCGATGACTTTCACATTCTACTGGGAATGGCCAGAGGCACACTTGGGTCTAGTTGACCCCAAGAGGAGAACCAAGCCTCATAAGCAGTGGGTGGGCAGGGGCTCTGGTTGTTGCTTATGCTCTCCCACTATGCTGGGAGACTTGTCCAGCTGGAGAAAATTTGGGACTAGACCAGAAATACAGCAAGAAAACACTTCCCATATGTGTGAGTCTGTCTCTACCCTGCATTTAATCATAGCCAGCCCACCCACCACCCTGCCACAGCTGACACATGCAAACCATTCACAGACAGCATCTGCCCCAGGCCGTTGTCCCAGCCGGAGTCCTCATTATATCTGCTGCTGCTCTTGCATTTGCCTCTCTGGGACAGGAAGTCCTGAGTCCATAGGCACAGTTTCTGTTTGACCTCATATTTTTAACTCCCTTCCTTGACTGAGTGGGCTTTGGCTTCTTTTGATTTTATCATCTCTCCCTACTGCTCTGATTTTGGCTCTCCTATAGCATGTTGACCCTGGGAATCCCACACATTTGCCACCAAAACCACCACCCATCTCTACAACATCTAACCCAGGTGTTTTAGACAGTAGTCCTTCTTCTTTAATACCAGAACAAGAGGCATTCATTAAACAGAGCATATACCATCATAGATGTCAAGGGGTATGAGCATGTGTCAGAAGATGTACTTGAAGCTATTTTACATAGTGCAATTTTAGTATTTACCATTAATACCGTCTGAGTTTTAAAATATAATTTTAAAAAGTGACAGGGCATAGAGAAAGAACACTGGAGTATGTTGAGTCTATAGTTCTGTTCGGATGCCTATCACTGGATCTCAGTTTCTTAACCACTCACACACATTTATTATAATGGTTATTACTTAGGTCCTTTCTAAGTGTTCAAGTCAGAAATTCTTTGACTCTGTCTGCAGACAAAAGTAGTTATGCTAAAAAAATCTAGGTTATCCTGTAAACTCTAGATTCTACTATAAATTTTGTGAATTCTCTTCTCAGTTTCCCTAGAATTCAAAAAGAATAAGACCAGTTTTCCAAGGTAATTACAAAGACTGTCCTAGTGATTGTGCCCCAAAGTTACAAAAGTTCTTACTCTGAGGTACTAGCTGCCCTGACATTCTTTTGTCAGGTTTTGTATTATTTTCTATATCTCCTCTTTAACCCAATTTTCCAGCGGAAATAGGACACAGTTCCTTAAAGTGTAACAACAATGATTTCCTTTATCATTCTATACTTTGGAACTTTTGCTTCAGATACTTTTAAATGAGCAGGCCCGAAATCTTGAAATTAAACTGCCAGTTATTAGAGATGATATTTCATGCCTCACATGGGGCGCACCTCCTTTTCATATTGCATTTGTGATAGACAGTTCTTTGCATTAATAATAGAATGGCCCTGAATGAATTCATATCAGCTCTGCCTCAGGGAGAAATGCAAGGTGAGCTCCATGACTCCTACTGGTGTGATCCTTTGCCTGTTGACATTACTTTTAAACTTTTCTTCCGTAGGCTTCAGCCATGCGTATTACATAAATGAGAAGCACCATTTCTCTCACAAGGCCAACTTACCATTTGAGCTACAAAGAATGCTTTGCAGGTAGTTGAGAGATTAATATAACTGAATTATTTATTTATTCTGGATAGTTTAAACATCCCTACTTTCTGCCTTTTTTTCTAACCTTTCTAGTGACTGATTATGAGTGGGGGAATATATAATCTCCAACAAGGACAGATTACAAAGATTGTCTCTTATCTTTGGTGGAATATTTTAAAAATGAGTTCTTTCTTTATGGGAGAGAATTTCACATTTTTTCTTTCTCCAAGAAAACAGTTGGGAGAATATAGAGAAAAAATAAAATAAAATAAAATAAAATAAAGGAGAACTTAGCAAGATATTTTACCACAATGGCTACCCTAAAGCTGGGCAGGTATCCTGACACCTATGTTATATATTATGTCCATCCCCTCCCCCATAGAACTATTATTCAGATAAAGGCTGAATAAATTGAGCAAGGGCATCCTTAAAGAGTAAATAAAAAGGAGAAGCAATGCAAAAAGGCATCCCTCATCTTGAGGAAAGAAACTGCCAGGCAGCCACTCCTACACAGCCTTATCACTTTTAAAGTCCTTCACGAATCCTCCAATTTACAACTGCGAAATCATTGCACAGGTTCCTGCCTTTCTTTGAGGTCTCATTTCTATCATATCTTTACACTTTGTTATCTTTTCCTGTTAACCACTTCTTTAACTTTTACTGTAATGAATGATATTGAACAAAGAACAACCAAGCTAGGCTTATTCACAACTAAATCTTTTCATCCCGCCTGTCATGTCAGGTGGGTGCCTCACTCAAAATGCACATCCCTGAAAGGACTTGTCTGAAGTTTAGAACTGCAGATTGGACCAGTTTAGAGCTCATGGTTCCTTATCTCTTTCATCTCTGAGTCCACTTATCTGACTTGAGGAAAATATGGAAACTAGGTTCTGAGTAGGCCCTTCAAGTCTACAGCGTTCTGGATCCCACCCCTGAATGAACTTTTCTGGCACACAGAGGTTCTGAGGGGGCTATATGTACATGAAAAACCTAAATTTCTCTAGAAAGTAGCTGTCAAATTTTTTGCTCCTGCAGAAAAGAAATCTTGAAAATAGTCTAAAAGGCTAATGTCAGAGTTCTAACTCATACAAGCAGCTGAGGTTCTTTTGACTGCACTTGACCATACCTATTTCTTCACCTGCCCACAGTGTATCCTTTGTTCTAGCTAGCTTCCCTCTGAGAGCAGAGTGGAAACAAGGCAAATAGAAGTCAAGGTATTGGCCTTCATTTTTGTACCTCACAGTCAGCTCTGTTCCAAGGAAGTTGGCCTAAATTATTCGACAAACTAACGTATCTTCCTTGGTTCCCTTCCTCAGTGACATCTCTGAGGTTATCCAGTGATAAAGCATCAAAGGTACCTTTGATAATTGTCACTAATTCATCATTCACCGCATTTAATTCATTAAAAAGAGTCTCACATCTGTCTATTTGTCTCAATTACAACTGCTGAAATTCCATTCTTGTCTTGACTTTTTGCTTAATAAAGTCAGATCTCTACAGCCCTGAGTCAAACTAGCCAGCACACCTCCAGAGTTCCTCCCACATTGCAGTGCTATGTGCTAGAAGGGGGAGTGACTTAATGGAAGGTTTAATCTGGGCCGTCACTGTGGTGGTTGTTTTGCATAGTCCGTTTTACTTAATTCTTACATTATCTCTTTAAGGTAGGTATTAATAATTTGATTTTTACTAATTTTGAAATAAAGGCGTACAAAGCTTAAGACAATTACTTTAGTATCACAGAGCTAGAAATTAGTAGAGCAAGGATCGAAACCAATATCTGGTTCACCTCAGATTTTATAGAATTTGTATAATAGCCTGCTATCTCTCAATAATATGTAACTGAATGGATAAGTAAGATACTGAGTGAATGAATGTATGAATTTATGCATGAATATATGAAAGAGAGGACTTATGTCCTTTTGCAAGTAGGGGACTGTGGTCTGTTAAGTACTATTTTATAGTAATTGCTGTGGATATTTAATCTTTGAGTCTGAAACAGTTCTTCCATCTGTACACTCCACAGTCCACATTCTTACTTAGGACAGCAAAGCACAACTTAATAAGCTAGTATTGAAAGAATTCTGATTGGGAGCGTATTAATGCTTCCTTCAATTAGTTTCCCCCAGAGTTAATCCCATTTACTTTGCCTGTTTGGGCAACCAGCTGTTTGAGGTTGCTGGGCAACCAAGAGCTGAAGGGAGGGGGGTTGGGGAGAGGATAGAGGCCCAGAAGCTTCAGCCAAGGTGAATATTAAATGAGAATCAAATGTCAGAGAGACTTTATTTTAGGGAACAAACAGATCATTCCAACTGAACATTAGAAAGGTGAACTAAATTCAGTACGGACATTTGTTTTCACTATTTATATTCTTAGCATAATCTAATTTTTTCTTCTGATGCTGTGTGGTAACAAAGAGCCCAGGGGATTAGATTTTGAGTGAAAGGAAAAAAGTGTGGCTTCAGGGAAAGCAAAAGTGGTCGTGAAATGGCAGCTTCCCTCTGGGGTGACTATTGTTTCTATAGAAGAGGATTAAACAGTGGAGTGTGTTTAATCCTGCAGAAACTTCAGAAACACAAAACAGGCGGCCAGAGCTTATAGGAAATACTAATATTGTAGAGATGTAAGTAACTAAATAAATACTTTCTTAGGTCAGGGGTTGGGGGAAATCAGGGCATTATATACAGATACTAAAGGTAAGAGAGGAAATGGAATGCAGGCATTCATGCCCCAGTCCCATAATTCTAGATACCAATCCCTCTCCATGTCAATGCTCAGAGCATTGCTGGTGGCAGGCTGATCCTCAGAAGGTGGGCCAGACCTGAATAGCTTTCTCCTGGAATAAAATAAGTGCCTCGGAAAGACAGTCTCCTCTCAGACACATTGGTTGAGTGTAGGAGGGAAGGGTAATACAGTAAACTAAAAGTAAAGAAAAATCTTCTGGTGATCTTGGGTAAGAAATGTCTTCTTTTTAGAGCCCCTGCAATATGTCTGCAGCATGCTGCCTGTTTGACATAGGTATTATTCACCTAAGAAATTCAAGGGTACATTCACATCTCTGGTTAAGGCTGATGCTGAAGTTGCAGGAATTGCTGCAAAAAATTTAACTAACGCTAAAATTCCAAAGCCCCCCAGGTCATTATGTCACCTTTGGCATGACAAGCACTAATCCAGATATGAAAACAATGCAACATCATTTTTCCTGAAAATAAAGTGAGAATATTTCACTTAACTTCCAGTAACATATTTTCAAAAGGCAATTACTTCTACCACTTCCATGGGAATGTAACTGAAATGAAAGAGGGAGAGAGAGATTGAGAAACTGAAAGATTAAGAATTGTCCAGTTGTAGCCATAGCCGTTTTGGCTCAGTGGATAGAGCATCGGCCTGTGGACTGAAGGGTCCCAGGTTTGATTCCAGTCAAGGGCATATGCCAGAGTTGAGAGCTGATCCCAGTATGGGGCCTGCAGGAGGCAGCCGATCAATGGTTCTCTCTCATCATTGATGTTTCTCTCTCTCTCTCTCTCTCTCCCTCTCCCTTCTGCTCTGAAATCAATAAAGATATTTTAAAAAAAAAGAATTTTCCAGTTGTATGTAAATAGAATAATGTATTGGTTGAAATATAAACTATATGTCTTTTAATTAAGTAATGATAAGCATTTTAAAATGTTCACAGCTTTAGGAATTACTACTTTCCATTAGTTCTCTTTTTTTCTAACAGATATAGCCAATATGAGGGACACACACACACACACACACACACACACTTGAATACAGAGTAAGAAAACCATTTATTGCATGAGGTGATTTGTAAGGAATTTTTAGCCAAAGGACAGAGTTTTGTTATTCAGGACCCTCTGTACTGATGTAAAAACAGCTCTCTTTTATTGTAATTAGTTTCTCTGTTTTCAATGTATACCCCAGCTAGTCTAGATGTTCTGCTGGGTTTCTCACAGCCTTGGGAGAAAGGTTCACAGCATAATATTTTTCTTCATATAAAACACAATCATTTAGCATCAGAAATATTTTCTTGGTGCCACATTAATAAAGGTGCTCCCTCAAAATAGTAAATTGAAAAGACATAATCTATATGTTCATTGCAGCATTATTTACAACTAGTGGCCCAGTCCATGGAATTTGTGCATGGGGGGGGGCAGGTGGCATTCCTCAGCCCGGCCTGCACCCTCTCCAATCTGGGAACCCTCGAAGGAAGTCCTACTGCTGGTTTACAGGGATCGGGCCTAAACCGGGAGTTGGACATCCCTCTCGAAATCTGGTACTGCTGGCTCCTAACCGCTCACCTGCCTGCCTGCCTGCCTGCCTGATTGCCCCTAACCGCTCTGCCTGCCAGCCTGCTTGCCCCCAAATGCCACCCCGCCAGCCTGATCATCCCCAACTGCCCCCCGTGCCACTGTACTCACCCCCAACTGCCTCCCCTGCTGGCCTGCGGACTCCCAACTGCCCCCCCCTGCTGGTGTGCTTGCCCCATCCTCCCTCCCCACTGGCCTGCTCATCCCCAACTGCCCCCTACTGGTCTGCTCACTCCAAACTGCCTAACCCCACTGTCCTGATCACCTCCAACTGACCCCCCACTGGTGGCCTGCTCACCCCTAACTGGCCCCTGTGCTGGTCTGCTTACCCCCAATGGCCCCACCCACCACCAGCCTGATCACCCACAACTGCTGTGCCATCCTGGCCTGATCAGCCACAACTGCCCTCACCTCTTGGCCTCTAACCACCTCTACTTCAGCCCCGCCACCATGGCTTTGTCCAGAAAAACATCCAAAAGTTCTCCTGAAAGGTCTCCCAGTCTAATTAGCATATTACCCTTTTATTAGTATAGACTAGAGGCCAAGTGCACGAAATTCGTGCATGGGGGGGGTGTGTCCCTCAGCCCAGCCTGCACCCTCTCCAATCTGGGATCCCTCGAGGGATGTCCCACTGCCCGTAGGATCAGGCCTAAACAGGCAGTTGGGCATCCCTCTCACAATCCAGGACTGCTGGCTCACCTGCCTGCCTTCCTGATTGCCCCTAACTACTTCTGCCTGCCAGCCTGATCACCCCCTAACCACTCCCCTGCCAGCCTGATTGATGCCTAACTGCTCCCCTGCCAGCCTGTTTGCCCCTAACTGCCCTCCCCTGCAGGCCTGGTCCCTCCTAACTGCCCTCCTTTGCTGGCCATCTTGTGGTGGCCATCTTGTGTCCACATGGGGGCAGTCATCTTGTGTGTTGGAGTGATGGTCAATTTGCATATTATTCTTTTATTAGATAGGATTAGATAGGATAGAGATCTGGTGCATTGGTGGGGGCTAGCTGGTTTGCACTGCAGGGTGTCCCAGATCAGGGTGGGGGTTCCCTTGGGGCGTGGGGTGGCCTGGGCGAGGGGTCTGTGATGGTTTGCAGGCCAGCCATGCCCCCCAGTGACCCAAGCAGAGGCCCTGGTATGTGGGATTTATTTATCTTATATAATTGAAACTTTGTAGTCTGGAGCAGAGCCAAGCCTCCTGCTTGCACCATGGCCACAGCCATTTTTGTTGGGATTTATTTACCTTCTATAATTGAAACTTTGTAGCCTTGAGTGGCGGTCTGGGCCTCCAGGGTGTGCAGAAAGCTTGGCTTCCTCCATTGCCAGGGAAACCCAAGCCTCCTGCTCTCTCCGTGGCCGCAGCCATCTTGGTTGGGGTTAATTTGCATACTCGCTCCTGAATGGCTGGTGGGCGTGGCTTGTGGGTGTAGCAGCACAATGGTTAATTTGCATATTGCTCTTTTATTAGATAGGATAGAGGCCTGGTGGACGGGTGGGGGCAAGCTGGTTTGCCCTGAAGGGTGTCCCGGATCAGTGGGATCAGTGTGGGGGTCCCACTGGGGTGCCTGGCCAGCCTGGGGGAGGGGCTGATGGCTGTTTGCAGGCTGGCCATGACCCCCAGTGACCTAAGCTCCCAGCCCTTTCTTTTTTGCTTTTTTTTTTCCAGCACCTCCTTGAGTGGAGCCCAGGGCCAGCTGGAAGCAGGTATCTGGGATTTATTTATCTTTTATAATTGAAACTTTGTAGCCTTGAGTAGAGGCCAGGGCAGGCCAGGGCAGGTGGGAAGCTTGGCTTCCTCCATCACCGGGGGCAACCCAAGCCTCCTTCTCGCCCTAGCTCCGTGGCTGCTACCATCTTGGTTGGGTTAATTTGCATACTCACTCCTGAAACAATTTGCATGTTTTTCTTTTATTAGATAGCATAGCCAAGATATGGAAGCCACCTAACTGTCCATCAATAGAATACTGGATAAAGAACAGGTGTATATATACGATGAAATATGTCTCAGCTATAAAAAAAGAATAAAACCTTGCCATGTGCAACAACATGGATGGATCTACAGGGTATTGTGCTGAGTAAAATAAGTCAGATAGAGAAAGACAACTGCCATATCATTTTACTTATATGTGGAACTTAAATAAACAAAATAAGCATGCAGAACAGAAATAGACTCAAAGATATAGAGGACATTTTTACATACAAATTAAGAGTACAAATTGATAGTTACAGAATAATCATGGGGAATATAGTCAATATATTGTGGTAACTATACATGGTGTCCAATGGATACTAGATTTATTGGGATAATCACTTTATAAGTTATATAAATGTCTAATGATTGGGTTGTACATTGTAAAGTAATATAATATTATATACCAACTATAAAAAATTAAAAATTAACTTAAAAAACACACACTGATCCCATCTCAATTCAAGGTGAAAAAACATGTTTTTGAAAAGCTAAATAAAATTTTAAATCAAAATAAAAATGAAAAAATTGGCAAAGGACTTAAATAGCCATTTCTCCAAACAAAATTTACAAATGATCAACAAGTACATATAAAGATACTAAACATTGTTAATCATTAGGGAGATGCAAAACCACCCATTTCATGCCAGTTAGGATGGCTATAATAAAAAAAAGAAAATAACAAGTGTTGACAAGAATATGGAGGAATTGGAAACTGATGCACTGCTGGTGGAAATATGAAATGGTATGGCTGTTGGGGAAAATGGTATGGAGTTCCTCAAAAAGTTAATACAGAATTATGTGATCTAGCAATTCCACTTCTTGCTATAGACCCAAAAGAATTAAAAGCAAAGACTTGAACAGATTCTTGCACAGCAATGTTTATAGTGCCATTATTCACAGTAACCAAAAGGTAGAAACAACCTCAGGGTCCATCAACAGATGATACATGTGGTATATGTATTTAATGGATATTATTCAGCTTTAAAAAGTAATGACATGTTCATGCTACAACATGGATGAACCTTAAATACATTATACTAAATGAAATAATTCAGATACAAAATGACAAATATTGTATTGTTCCACCTATATGAAGTACTTACAATAGGCAAATTGATACAGACAGAAAGTAGAATTGTGGTTACTAGGGGCTGGGAGGGATTGTCTAATGTGTACAAGTTTCTGTTGGAAAACATAAAACATTTCTGGAAACAGATGGTGGTGATGGTTGCAAAATATTGAGCATGTAGTTAATGCTAGTGAATTGTACACTAACACTGATTAAAATGACAAAACTTATGTTATGCATATTTTATTACATTAAAAACTTAAAAAAATAAAATTAAAATAAAAGAGGTGCTCTGTAAAACTTTTGATGAAAACATACCACAAGTTGTAGAATCATTGAATGTTAGAGCAATGATTCATTATTTCCCTATGTCCTTGTCAACATGTCATATTTAAAAGTCATGACATTATGATGATTTTTTAATATATGCATAGGGCCTAAAAGCACGAAATTGGTCAATTGCCTTTTTTTAGTTATAAGCTTAAGCAGTTTCCCCACTTAGGTAGTATTTATACTCAATGTTGGAAGGAGAAATTTGGAAGGAACTGACTCCTAGAAATAGGACACTTACTGTACCCCGTGTTTTCCCCATTTTCACAGTTCAGAACAAAATCCCTAAAGGAATCAATCAATACTTGCAAAGCTAAACGAAAGAAAGTTTATCAGGTTATGCAGTCTGAGTGGTGATCTGCAGGGTTTTCTGAAGCCAGAGATCCTTGAATTTACTTATCATTATTTGTTGACCCATAAGAAATAGGAGAACAGTATGGTCCTCTGAGACTAGCATTGGATTTCCATTGGTCTCTTTGGCATTCAAATCCAAACTTTATGGATCCAGATGCCGATGGTAGTAGAATCACCAGTCTTGGCCATGGTCCCATTTGGGACCCAGGAGACTAGAGAAACCTCACAGTCTTTTTATATTTTATGGAAGTATCTAGTAGTAGATATGTTACTGTTTTCAATGATTCAGTCTCTGGTTTCCTGTAAGAGGATTACACATTCTTACCTTTATTGACTTGAGGGTTGGAGAAATTACATGCGTTAGTCAGTGGAATGTGAATATGTGTAATCCACACCACTTTTGTACAGAAGCTTTTAGAGTCACCATACGTTTCTGCCACCATTTTTGCTCTTTCCCTTGCATGTTTCAGATTTGGGTGGTTTCTCCCATTCTAGAATGAGAAGGAAGGTAGAATAGAGCCATAGCCAACCTGTGTCCAACTTGTAACAGGAATGAGATGTAGACCTGTATTTTGGTAAGCCACTGAGATGTGGAGATTGTTTGTTAGTAAAGCAAAGCTGACTAATATAGATGTTTACCTTAAATTATCCTCCCTTTGCTCTTTTCTAAAATAGCCAGGGAGTTATTTTGTCTTTATCTCCAAAATTATGTCAACCTCCTTAAAATATTTCTTGTGATCTCAGAGGCTTCTGGTCACAATAATGTAAATAAATTAATGAGTTGAAATAAATTACTTAAAACATTGAACACTTTCTTTAAGTCAAGTACTGTAGATGCAAACGATTGAACACATTCTTTAAGACAAGTACTGTAGATGCAAAACAGATAAGACATGTTGCCTGTCCTCATGGAGAGGAGAGGCAGTGAAGATAATTAATAATAATAACAACAACAACAACAACAATAATAATAATGAAACATGATACTTCTTAAAGTGGAGACATGTTCAGGAAATTATGGCAGTCCATTTAGTCACGTAACAATGTGTCTCAGTACTTTATTAATCCTTCCTTATTCTTCACCTATAATTTCAAGCTCTGCAAATAAAAGGATACAGTTATGCCTAATGTGGCCTACAGACTTTTCTAGCTCTTGACTATCCTCTCCCCTCAACTCTTTTCTCTCACCTACCACATCTAATCCTTTAAAAAATCTTCACACTATCATCAATAGATATTCAGAATCTGGTCACCTGTCATTTGCCACCTCCACTACTACCACCTGGTTCAAGCTAACAACATCTCTTACTTCAACTATTATAAAAGTCTCCTAAATGATCTCTTTGAACTTCAGTCTTATCCCCCCAACACACACACTCCCCCAGCTAATTCCCACAAAGTGACTAGTGGGGGATTTATCAAGCATGAGTTAAACCATATTACTCCTATATTCAGAACCTTCTATCAGCTCCTGTACCAATCAAAAGAAAGCCAAAGTCCTCTCAATTGCTTACCAGGACCTCTATGTTTTCCCACCTGCACCTCTGCCTCTATTCTTAAAGCTTCTACTGCAATTTCCCTCACCCCACCTCCCTCACCCCTGCTCTTTGCTGCTCTGGCATATACCAGGCAGTCTCCTATCCCAAGGATTTCTCAGTTCTGTTCCTTCTTATTTGCTTGTTTTTTCCTACGTATGCTCTCTCTTTCTTCAGCTCTGTGCTCAAATGTCACCTCTTCATTGACCAACAAAATCTACACTGTGAAGTCTAGACTTTTAAATACATACAGAAAGGACTTTCTACCAGGATATTTTTCTTTTGTTTGTCTATTAGTGAAGAGCAACCACTGTCTAAAATAAATAAATAAATAAATAAAAACCAGTATTATTGTCCCTGAGGATGTCTGGCTTAGGTTTAGTCTCCACTCTTTCTAAACAAAAGGTGTGCATGAAGATTGGGATGAAATAAGCATTTACCGGATAAAATATCCAATGTGGAAATTCAAAGGCATGGGGAAAAGCCCTAGATCTAAGATGGAAACTGCTTGAAGGGCCATGGAAATTTAAACGATTCTGTTTGGAGGTCCTGAGTGCTGGGAGGACAGAGGGAGCTACTTTTTTAATGTCAGATTACAGGCCTTTCATTGCCTTTGTGTTCCTATATTTCAGCCAGAGGAGCCACCTGAGCAGATGCTCAGGTTCTCAAGTCCATTATCTGAAGCCCCACTACCTTTTCCATCTACCTCACACACATGGTTCCAAACCCATCCCTGTAAAGTGGGACCAGGGGATGGAGGCTGAGAACTTCAGCAAAGGACTCGCTCAGCTGGCACCGGGGCAGAGCTAACAACCTGACTGGAGATTTTACTAAGCCCATATGTCTCCCTTTCCTTTTCCTCCCTCCCAACCAAATCCTTTGTTGGAAGCTGTGGTTGTAGCTCTCTTCCTATGAGAGTTTTCGGGAATAAAGATCACTTCCTTGTAATAACACTTTTACTACCAAATTCTTCTTTACTCTGCCCTCTATCCCATGCTGTTGACCCACCAGTATCTATAAGTCTTGAAATAGTTTTCTCTCTACACTTCCCACCACTCACACAACTGACATTATTTTAGAAAGTTATTTTTACCATTATCATTTTTTTTATAATATCTTAACACTGTGCTAGGCTTCTTGCGATGTGTGATTATGTCTGTCTAAGCTAGGTCTGTTTTTAAATATACTATCTTAGGTCAAAACAAGGTATGCAGCGAAAGCAAATGTTGGCCTCTGATCTCCTGAGAGACCAAGTTAACATTCTCCAACTGTGTGATAGATTTTGGAGAGGAAGGGAGAAGGAGAGAGAGATAGAAATATCAGTGTTGAGAGAGATTCATTGATTGGCTGCCTCCTGCATGATTGGGGATCGAGCCCACAACACAGGCATGTGCCCTGACTGGGAATTGAACCATGACCTGGTTCATAGATCGATGCTCGACTACTGAGCCACTGTAGCTGAGTTGTTGATATCTTTTATGTAAAAGAAATCTTGGGTGTTTGCACACATCACACAGAATTTATATTCTTTATTTATCAGGAAATCTTCTTTGATGTAGGAAGAACACATTAAAATGGATAAATAATTCATGTTAGTTTTAGGAAATAGAAAAACAAATGTGTGATTGGAAAATGCACGGCTTCTCTTCTTGAAACACTGATTGAACATTGGGCATTGATGGTAAGGCCACTGTGAACACTGATTGGAAGGCCACCGTGTTCAGGGAACTGTAACCGCAGAAAATAAAGGAGTGTCCGAAAGATGTACCTTCATTTTGAGAGGTTTACAGTGGGAAGCAGGGAAAAACCTGTAAAAGTGAGTGGCAGTATATTTGGTTGTTACCTACGGGCTATATAAAATTGCTTTTGGACATGTTTCATGATTCCTCATAAAACAAAGACTTAATAAGTTTTCTTGGCAGCTGATGGGCAAAGTTAAAAAAATTTAAATGACCTTTCTGTTTGCCTTTCAGCCGTTTCTGGCAATGCTTTCTTTTTATTTTAAGCAGATGAGTTTTTAAAACAATGATTGCATTTAGAATCTTGAAGAGAGCTTATAAACCATGGATTTGGTGAGTTAGGTCCTGAGATCTGAACTGTGAGCTAGGCACACATAACAGGGCCTAGAAGTTCTGGTATTTGCAAGTACATAGACAAGCAGATGATAAGGGCAAACATTAGCCTTGCACCATTTGAGTTACAAACCGCAGGACTTATTTTTTAGCTCCACTGAAGACGGGCATGTCAAGCCGGGGTGTGGGTCCTGTGCACAGGGTGAGCAATGAGGGTGACTGGACTCAGGTGGAGAAAACATTTATTATTAGTTTTGATAGCTATTTCATTGAAACCCCATTTCCTGAGTGGATGGGTATACCAATTTAAATATTTGCTATTCATTTCATGTTGCTCGGCAGTCTTTTCTTCCTGTCCGTCTCCCAAGAGTGCTCTTGATGAGAAATTTTTTCTTATCAGGAAATTGATTTTCTTGCATCTCTTCCTGAGATTACTGAATCCAATCTTGGAGTAGAATAACTCAATTCTTGGGAGAAAAAAAAAGTCTAATTTGTGAGACTGGTGGTGGTTGTTGTTTTTTGTTTTTGTTTTTATTTTTTCCTAGTCACAGCATTAAGTTGACTAGGAGAATGCCAGTAAAAGAGGCAGAGTCCGCATCTCCTGGCCTGCTGGGTCCTTCCCCTCATGAGCCATCCAGCCTCTGCCAACAATGCTCTTCCTCCCACTGGGCTCTGAGCCCCCTCTTCCCACCCTAGGAAGCACCCTGCTCAAATGTAGCTTTTGCTCTCTAACTGTGGGTCTAAAATTACCTGAACTTTCTTGGTCTTATTTCCTATGCACCCTGACAAATCCTTGCTGGGCTATCTGCCCTTAAATTATGCATTCTTGCCTTTTTGGTCAGAATTCCCCCTGAGTTCTCCACTCTTCCCTACTGATGATAGGTGACTTAATGCCCTAAATGTTGGATGAATGAAAGCTGGATTTGTAGGTCCAAAATGGAAGCAACTGGTTGCACTTTGTATTTTTCCAAGAGAAATGCACTAAGAAGTTTCATTATGCATAAGGGCCTTAGTCAGGATACCTCTGAAAGGGTGACATATATATTTATATCTTACCTTGATGTTTTATTAATGAGCAATAGTTGTTTAGTCTACAGTGGCAACAGGGAGTTGGAAATAAGTCTGTGTGTTTGGCTCTCATTTACTTAAGTCATAAAATCAGAACTGGTTTGATTTTGATGCACATGGATGTGGTTATTATAAACAATTATGGTAAGAATACCCAATTTTCTATAATTAATATGCCTGGTGTATTCAATTGATTGGCGTTTACCCTGTGAACATTGTGCTGTTTCTATATAAAAAGTGTATTCAATTAAGTCTTGTATAACATGCACTTTGTCCAAAAAAAAATTTTTTTTCAAGTTGCATGTGGTGTTGCTGGTATTTGTTCTGCAACGTCAGCAGTGCTTGAGGGCCAAAAGCAGAGTGAAGGCTGCAGTTGAATCAAAATTTTTGTTGTTGTTGTTGTTCATTTTCCAACATTCTTAAAACTGCATGGCCCCAGTTGGTTTGGCTCAGTGAATAGAGTGTTGGCCTGCGGACTGAAGAGTCCTGGGTTTGATCCCGGTCAAAGGCATATGCCCAGGTTGCGGGCTTGATCCCCAGTTGGGGGGGGGGGGGTGGCACACAGGAGGCAGCCAATCAATTATTCTCTCTCATCATTGATGTTTCTATCTCTCTCCCTCTCCTTCCCTCTCTGAAATCAATAAAAATATATTTTAAAAAAAACTACCTGAAAAGAAATGTTGGAACTGTGTTCTGAAAGTACTTTTAAGAGCCCTGTATTATAGGAGAAGCTAAGAGCCTTATAGTTCTCAGGAGGAAGAAAAATACTGTGGGAACTTCTCTCCCTTCCCAGACTTAGTGACAATGCTAGCTCATTTTAAATCTCTTTTAAAAACTACAACATAAAATTTAAAATTTTATAAAAAGAACTTCTGTGTGTTTTCTCAGTTTCTTGCTTCTTCTTGGAGGAGGAAGAGGACAACTCTCCTTATAAATAGCTAGAGGCCTAGTTCATGAAAATCCATGCACTAGGGGGGTGGGTACCTCAGCCCGGCTTGCCCCCTCTCACAGTTTGGGAGCCCTCAGGGAGGTGACCTGGTGATCAAGGGAAGGCTGCGCCCCCATCACACCTCTGCTGCTGCCACTGCTGGCAGTGCAAGCCTCGGCCAGCCCTGGTTACCTGAGCCTTGGGCGGCCCTTGGTGGCTGGGGGGCTGAGGAGTCTGGGGGACTCCTGAGGCAGGCATGGCAAGGCCGGGCTCCCGTTCTTGCCGCATGCCTGCCACCACAGCAGGGCTGAGGGGACTGGGTGCTGCCATCTTGTGGCTGTGGGTGCCACCATCTTTGAGGGTGTGGTAGCCAATTAGCATATTCCCTTCTTATTGGCTGTGGGCGCCACCATCTTTGAGGGTGGGGCGATCAATTAGCATACCCCTTCCTTATTGGCTGTGGGCGCCGCCATCTTTGCAAAGGTGTGAGGGTCAATTAGCATAGTCCCTCTTTATTAGATAGAATAAGGCAAATCTGTCTTATGCAGAAAAAAAAAACCAATCCTTTAAATAGCCCAATATACTCTTCTGGCAAAATGCCTCTGGGTCTCTTCTTGTAATATTTTACCTCTATACTTTGCAGAGACCTTTCCTTTTCCTACTTCAAGTTGAAGGCTAGGTGTGAGGTGGAATGGGTATACTGCCTAAATTTTTATTCTTTTTCTTCTCAGCTATTGCCAACAATTGACAAAGACAAAGATGGGAAACACGATCTCAATGCTTGAAACTGTTTATGCCTCTTATTCTCTTTCCAGAATGGAACAAAACCTGAAACATTTAATTCTCTTGTGCAATATTTCCTGTCTCTGCTGACTTGGTTTTGAAAAGAATCATTAAGACACTTGCAGCCTTAGCCTAGCCCTCGGCTGTTAACAGAGCAGGGGGAGCCAAGAGAAGCAAAAAATCCACAGGGCTGCAAAGAGGGACCTTGGAGGCAGGTATCAGCAGGAAGGCCTATATTCTGTGCAGCAGTTTTGCCAACTGTACAACAAAGGCAAATAAATGCAATTATTTATCTTATAATGTTTTCGAAAATCCTTTGTTATATTTTTGCATATGTGAGCATATCAAGAGTGATCATGTATAAAAATCAAGTTAGAGCCCTGACTGGTGTTCTTGGTGATTAGAACATGGGCCCCACACACCAAAGAGTTGTGGGTTTGATTCCTGGTCAAGAGCACAAACTTGTGTTGCAGTACCTGGGTTCCAGGTTTGATCTCTAGCCCAAATCAGGGTGTGTGTGGGAGGTAACCCCTCAATGTGTCTCTCTCACCTCTCTCTCTCTCCTCCCCTTCACTCCCCCTCCTCCTCCCTCATATTCTCTCTAAAAAAATCAATGGAAAAAAATCTCGGGTGAGGATTAACCCAAAAAAAAAAATCATTGGCTAGAGAAAGATAAATTAAAATATATATTATTTACATTATTTTTCCAACTTTAGTGGCAGCCAGAATTGCACCGGTTGAAGAATGAAGATGCTCTTTTCCCTCTACCCTTGCTACTCCTCTCTCTAAATAGGCACATGACTTAGCACAAACAGTTTGGTCATTTTTAGGCCCAGTATCACTATGAATTACAGATCCGAACTCTGGAGTTATTGGTAGGTCACTGGGAGAGTATGAAAGACCCATCCATTGAAATAACCACTGTTGCAGGAATGAAGAGAGCTCCTACGGCAGAGAGATGGAGGTCTTTAGACAATGATTTAGAAATGATGTATTCAGTAATAGGTACAACATGTTTGTTAAGGGCCATGCAATTATAATGTAAAAAGTCAAATGTTAGAATTAAGCACAAAATTAGAAATGAGGTGCAGATCTAATCAGATTTAAACTAAAAATTTGGTTTGTTATTTTCTTGATCCTACAGTTAAAAGTTATTAATTTGGCAGCCAAAACAAATGCCAGAAGATATTATTTCTTCTCATATTAGCTAAAAGACTTTTCTTAGCCTTTCAGACACCTGTCATAAGTCTGTTCTATTTTTAGCTTCACCCCTGAAAGATTCTCCAATTACATATACCTCCATGACTAGGCTGCTGCCCACCTGCCAGCCTGCAGACTGGACTTGGTGGTGTTTTCTCTTGGGCTGGTATCACTGAACTAATCTTGACCCCAAACATCCCAGGTGTCATTTTGCTGATTTAATAAAGTATTTATGCTAATGAGAGTTGGAAGTCTATGTGTCAAGTTTCTAGTGTAATTAAGGACTTGCATTTCAAATTCAACTCCATTCCTACACCTGTCCACTCCACTGTGTTTTCCTTACCTAATTGTTTATGTGTAGAAGACTTGTTATCCGATGTAGGAGGTCAGAAAGCTATAGAACAGAACAATCTATTGACAGTTTTTGGAAAGTTGGAGAAGTGTTGTTTGAATGTATACAGATGTATTTGTTTGTATACAGCAATTAGCCTAACTCCACCAAAGTATGGCTGCCTTTAGAAATAACAGTTCCCACCATATTGCTCCTTCTTCAATGGATAGTTGCTTTATGACATTATGAAAAATAAATATAACTTTAGTCTAGCACAGTGGTTTTCAACCTTTTTCATCTCATGACACACATAAACTAGTTAGTAAAATTCTGCAGCACACCAAAAAATATAGTTTTTGCTGACCTGACAAAACAAATCTGTATAATTTGGATTCATTCACACCAGACAGCTATTGTTGTGTTGGCTGCTATCACTTTTTTATTTGACAATCTAAGGAAACAGAAGTTGGTGCCACCGACTCAACTGTCAGCCAAATAATGCATGTTTTGAAAATTCTTGCATCACGTCAGTGTGCCACGGCACACCAGTTGAAAATCGCTGGACTAATAGGCCAAAAATTAAATAGTTGCAAAAACCCATGGTCTGTCCAGATAACGTTTATACATTCATTGAAGTCTCTGCAGGTGAAACAGAAAATAAGGCAAAAGGCACTACTAACTGGAAGACAGTTTATGTCCCTGAACATATTTTATAACAATGCAAAAGTAAAGAACTAGACATACTGTTTTAACATAAGATTCCTTTAGAAAGGCAGAATATAAAATGGTGAGTGTTTTATCAAGATATGAGAATTATAATGGAAAAATACTCTCCTTTAATGGATGAACAAACTCTGCCATAAATATCCACACGATTGGTCACCAGGTATAATTTAGGACCGTGTTTGAGGAACATTTTCCATGTGAATATGCTTTAACACCTGCATTCCTTTAAAGTTTACTGTTCAGTAAGGGCAGTTGGTAGGCATGTGGTTGGGTAGGAAAGGAAGAATTCTAAAAATCATCTTTACAATTTTTTTTCTGTAAAAAGGAAATAAAAGAACTGTAATTATAACACACCTCCCCCACCTCCTGCCAAAACAGTTCTCAAGCTCTTTTTGAGAATTTCTTCCCACTTTTCAAAATGAATCATCAGGGAGAAGGTATCTTTCCTTGTTCAAGGGCACACAAAACCTAACCAGAATCCTTGTTGCAAGCCAGTTGTGGATTGGTTATCATTAGTGATGCACCGTGATATGCAGAATCAGATTCTTTTAAAAGGAATAGGTAACATTAAAAAAGTGTTTGAGAATATTTAGGCCCTGAGGGTACAGAAATTTTTATTATTTCTCAATGTCTTTATAAAGCAGACATTTCATTGACATATATGTATTCTCAGTTTTGTTTCTTGCACAAGGTTCTGGAAACTCTCTTTTTAGCAACTATCATCAGGTAATTTAGCTCTATCAGTGATTCTCTGGCCTTTTTATATAATCCTAGCCTGTTTTGTGTGATCCCATTCCTATCCCCCCAAATTTTTATAAAGAAATAGTGAGGATAATTATAAAACATCATGCTATTTGGCATAAAATGAGACAGTCTTGAAGGAAGCATTCTTTTATTCATTCATGACATTATGTGTCAGCTCTGTTCCAGGCAGTGGCCTGGTGCTGTGGAGACAGCAGTGGTTTAGAGGTTCTTCCTTAGAAGAAACTGTAGTTATTACTTAAAAAGTAAACAAGCAAATGCACAAAATGACTGCCCATTGTGAAAAAGGCTCTAAAGGTAATAAAAATGCTGATCAGGGAGGCCACCTGAGAAGATGACATTTGAGATGAGTATAAGTAGCCAGGAGGGAGAATGGGGAAGATTTCCACATGCAGAGAAAAGCTGACACAAATGAGGTAGGAAAGGGGTTGGTATGTTGGAAGGTAGACTGGTGGAGACATGGAATGAGAGAGAGAAGAGTTCCAGATGAGTTTGAAGGTGTGAAGAAGAGCCAGAGCTCCTTACAGCCTGTGGTAGGAACTTTGGATTTTATTCTAAAATATAATGGTTTTACGTAGGCAGAGTGACATAATCTGATTTATACTCTAACAAGGTCACATTGAAAGGGTGCATTTTATAAGCAAGGCAGTAACAGTAATGGGAATAGGTGATGAGAAAAGGTCCCCAGAGACTGGTCCAGGACCTAGGAGGGTGAGGGGCAGAGTTTGCTCTGGGGAAAGGACTGTGCATTCACTGACATCACATAGCTTTGTGGAGCACTTAGGTGTGGTTGTTGGTGACCAACCTGGATATTTCAAAGCTTAGCTTAATGTAGACAAAACATTTTTTTCTCTAACTGGACATACATATCTTTATTCTAAATCAATAAAGGGGAAGTAAAAAAGTACCAAAGGCATTTAGGACAGCTTGCAGCATAAATTACCTAAGGAAACAGCTGTTTAACATGCAATAAGTTGGCGTATAGAGCTTTTAGCAGCATGATTTAAGGACTCAGTTGTATCCACTGAATGTAACATTCGCCCCAAGCCTTTGCCATAGCTGTGTTCATATTTGCCCAGTGGTGAAATGGCCCATTACATCAGTACTCTATCAACTCTCTTTCACATCTGTCCTCCAGTAGGCTGAAGGGTTGCTGAGAGTTCAGGTATGGTAAAGTTTTAGGCCTCAATCTCAGATCCCTTTTCCCATGCAAGGATCCTCCTGACACAGCTCTGTGTCCCTACTTCTCCATCACCCTGTTATTATCATGCCATGCCCCTTACTTCGGGCCAGTTGGTGAAGAGGATGATGATGATGATGTGATGATGATGATCATAATAACAAACAGTTGCATTAATTAAATATTTACTATGTTTCAGACACTATGCTGCTTTGCCTGCATTATCTCATTTATTCCTAAAGGCATTCTGCAGTTTAAAAGGTACAAATTATCCCCTTTTTTAACATTAAAATTGAATAGCAGGAAGACTGTGACTTGTTCAAGGCCAGGGGGGACCAGTAGGATAGATAAGGAAGCAAAGACATCTGGTGCAGAAGGAAGGTTGGGGTGGGAGATGCTGAGGTCACTGCTCTCTGGGTGGATGCAGGTGAACACGTGGCCAGCCTAGCCATATTGACACTTAGCATGTAAATGAGTCATGTGGTCCTCAGAGACCAAACCGGGCACACCATTTTTTTCAAAGTAATTGTTTTATTGCTGGTGTAGTTAAACACAAAATAACCAGTTTGGGATTCCAGTCCACTTCGGATAGCTTCAATTATTTAGGAACCTCAGGCCTACCTAATAAGCCAAATCTCCCTCACAGCACATAACCTTTGAAGACTGTTTTTACTCAAATTAAAGCACAAATGATGCTCATCCAAATTTTCATTAGTATAATTTTGGATTCCTTTAGGGTATTTACCTTTGGCAGAGAAAGTAAAGCTGATCCGCATGGCCAATAAACAACAGTTGTTCTAGTCCGAAAGGCAGGAGGGCTCTGAGTTAAATGAAGATGAAAATAACAAGCGAATTTAGTATATGGAGCTACTCCAAAATATGGACTATGATGAATCTAATTAATGAGTCGGACATAAATCGTAATATTTATATTGTTATTCTTGATGACAAATTGCCCTCAATGGAAATCTATTAAATGCACTTGAGTAAACTACATGCTTCATAGAGTTGTTTCTTCTTAGAAGCTACTGTCTACTAGAAGCCATCTTGCAAAATTATTTTCAAAAAATGGCAGGTGCATGTGTGTGAGCACTAAAAACAACACAGAGTTAGCGTGGAGCATCATTAAAGACATTTCCATTAGTTCTCTATTTAAGAAACCCTTAACAGTTGTGTAGAGGAGCCAGTCTCCTCAGCTAATGGTGATAGGGTGTGCACATTAACAGATTAGCATTTATTTACCCTTGATGTAGCTGTTAGTTAGGTGTTAGGGAGCCTCAGAAGGCTTAGAGAATCTGATTAATCTGAGCAAACATGGAGAATAATGGAATCATGAGCTATTCAGGAGCAGATGTATTCTGCCTGGTCTGTGCCCTCCATGGCTTGGCTGGAGTGCTTGCCTGCTCCTCATGCTGAGGACTTTTCCAGCAAGTATTTTTAATGTCTGCTTTTCTAGGGCATTTCATTCTTGGCTGATTGCTCTTGAATTGTCTGTTGTGCCAAGTGAACTTGGGCCACTTGAAAAATCATGAAAAGGGGAAATTGAGAGTTTTGTCTATTTTGGGAGAATGTAAAAAAATGCCATCAAGTTAAAATATTTGTGAGTGCCTGTTACTTGTGCTGCAAAGTGTTGAGTCCTGGGGGAAGATGGGGAGGCATGATGCTTTTTTTTTCCCCAGAAGGAAAACAAACAAACTGACTTTAACATGGCCCCATCATTAAATCACACACAAGCTTATGTCCTAAAACTCTTATTTTTCTATGTTTATAGCTAGGTGGGTTGTTTTTCAAAAATAGATTACACTGATTTGACATTTAAGATTATTTCCTTTGAGGATCACATTCTGGTACCTGTAGGTTTCACTTTATTAATCAGTGATAGGTGGGTGTTTGGGACCATGGAAATTGTGAATCCATTTTTTAGAGAAATATGAGGGACATGTTTACTTGCCTTTCCTCTGATCACTCACCAACTTTTCCTTCTGCCACCTATTTGCCTTCTATTCAGTTTCCAAAGGCTGATTAGGCCAACATAGCTGTTGTGTGTAAGGTAGCCACCAAGACCAGTCTAGAGTACTACATCATAAATGCATTATTGTCCCTGACCATTCTTGCCATCTCTCTAAACCACCCACAGAGCACTACTGCATTCTATTGCCAGCAATCCATTCATCTGCAAGAAACAAATATTTATTTTTAAACTCTTAATTTAACTTGGATACTCACCTGCTTTCTCCACGCAGCAAGCATATCTCAAGATAATAAGAACAAGCAGTATAGATTCAAAGAATGGGTGAGGGACATGCCATAGAAAGAAAGTAAATTGGGGCCAGGTCAAACACGATTCTAGTCTTGTCTTTGGGCAAACCACTCCCATTCTAGGCTTCCATTTCCTTGTCCCTCATGTAGGTGGTTGGCCTCAGTGATCTCACAACACATATTAAACATCTAATGGCTCTGTCATCCATGTCAACAAAGATGAAAGGTCAGAGAAAGGTAAATAGGTGTAAACAGTGACAGCTAGAGTTCTGTCAACCCCAGTGCTAACATGGGTCTAGACATGGGTCTCCATCGGAGGGAGCTGCAGGGTCCATGTCATCCAAACTACCTAATATGTCAGATACTAGATACACGAGATATCTAATGTTGAGGCATTGGGGGCTTTACTCCAACATAAGAGATGAACTCGAGACTCATCAGAAATAGAGCAGAAGCAACAGTAGGTAGCTGCTGCTCTTTCCTCCACCTGGGCCTTCTCTGAAGAGGCAGGTGGCCCAGAAGGTCACCAGGCAGATGTCCAGCTGCCCCAGGGGCAATCTGGTCTTGAGTATCACTGCTCACCTGATCTGAGCTTGCTAGCTGCCTTCAGCAGGAGGCGGGAGCTTGGCTGCTGGGCCTCAGCCTTTCTCTGGACAGACAGCTGCTGCCATTCTCTGCCAGGTGACTGTTTCTCTCAGCAACAGCTGTGAGAGGGAAGAAAAGAGAGGAGCAGTGACCAGAGAGCAGTTCTCTTAAAAATAGCTTCAGGGTTCGTGCCACAGCATACTGATTTGGCCTTTGGGTGGATTTAATTTGCATAGTGAGCTCAAGAGTCCCCTAAACGCAAAAGGAGAGAAAAGCAGCAATATTTATTTAGGTCAAATGCAATATCTAGGACTAGTTTACATAGAACATAGTTTAAAATCTAAGTTTTCATTCAGAAACTAGATTAGAGGAACTAGGAAGCAAGTGAATGAAAAAAAGTTGATGCTGATGATGTGAACAAAAGCAATAATGACAAAATAAGTGGCCAGTGTGGGTCAGTGCTATATTAGTCCATGTGGTATATAGTTTACCCTCTTTAATTCTCATAATCCTGAAAGGTCTCATTAAGGAAACTGAAGTTCACAATAGTCACTTAATATGCTCCAATTTACACATTAGTATAATATCCAAGGAGGCAATGATTCCCTTGATTGCTTCATTCTTATTTTTTCTCCCTTTTAGTAAATATTATTCTAGAAAATAGTTTTTGTTTAAATAACTGCCCATATGTAAAAGGCCTTTCTGTCCCTTGCTAGTTTTTCAGTGACTATTGCAAACTTTTTTATAACATTTTGATCAGCTCCTGAAATGTGGAAAAAAAATAGAGACAAACATAATTAATGTGGTAGGCAGAATAATGGCCCCCAATATGTCAAAGTCTTAATCCTTGGGATCTATAAATACACTGTTTTGCATGGCAAGAAGGGCTTTGCAGATATTATTAAGTTAGGATTTAGAGGATATCGTGGGTTTCTGGGTGAGTCCAATCTAGTCACAGGAATCTTTAGAAGTAGAAGACGGAGAGAGTCTGAGAGTCAGAGAAGATGTGATTGCAGAAGCAATGAGAGGGATATGAGAATGACTCAGCCCATCTTTGCCAGCTTTGAAGATGGAGCAAGAGAGCCTTTGAACCTATGTCATCAGCATCTAGAAAAGGAAAAAGACAAGGAAATAGATCCTATTCAACAGGAAGGAATGCATTCTTACCAGTGCCTTGAGTTAAGCCTGGAGAGTGCCATGTCAGACTGCTGACCTACCGAACTGTCAGATAATAAATGTATGTTGTTTAAGCCTCTTAGTGGTAATTTGTTACAGTAACCATGAAAAGCAAATGTGCTAACCAATAGTAAGCAGTGTAAATTTACCAGAAGTATTCACTTCAAGGATTCATGGCTCCCATTCTGGAAATCGAGCTGGTACTGGGTTTATGCTATTCTTTTCAGGATAAATTAAAGATTCTGATTTAATTCATCTTACTTCTTCAGATTTATGTGAGAAAATTGCCATTTCTTGGGAAAGGAACAAAAGTACATCTGACAAATTCCCCAAGATATACACAAACCAAACTTCACCACCCTTTTGCTTTCCATAAGTCTAAGGCAACTGATGAACTTTTACAATTACTGAGAACACACTTCCCAACCATCTGATATTATGCATAGATTTGAACTTCAGTATAGCCTATACTGAATAGGATAGGTGTTGCCTATATTGTGAAGCCACACCACTAATTCAGATACTGAAATCTATTATGATTGCCATGTTTCTTTTACTTGCTATTCCCATCTCTTGGAATGTTATCCCAAAAGACTTCCACATGGTGTACTTCCTCACTTCAGTGTTTGTTTGTTTGTTTTTTGCCTAAATGTCACCTTAGTGAGATTCTCTTCTAACTGTTCTATTTACAATTATGTCTCCATCATCTACCTTTGGACTCTCTACCCCTTCTTCACTCTTTTTCCATGGCCCTTGTCTCCACTTGATATACTATGTCTGACATTTATTTTTTGGCTTTTTCTCTCCACCCCTTAAAATATATGCTTTATAAAGGCAGAATTTTTATTTGTTTGGTTCATCTATGCATTCCCAGCATTGCCTGGCACTTAGTAGATAATAAATATTTATTGAGTGAATAAAGAATTATTAGGCTTTTGTGTGTATGTGGTGGTGGGGAGGGGGTGTTGATGAAGAAGCATAAGCCTTCGCCTCTGGATGATGCCACTCGCTATACAACTTCAAGCCCAGTGTTGGTGATCACACTGTTTTCTTAGTTCCAGAAACAATCAGGTGGAGGGATCCTGAACTGCTTTGGTCTGAGAGCTCAGGCTAGTTTTTGCCACCTCCTTTGATGTCAAAATAAGCTTTCCCACCCACATCCATCTATCCCTTACCCCCACATCACTCTCTGAGGGGTCAGATCACATGGAGAATTAATAGGATGCAGGTTTGGTTGAGTGTGGAGGATATCACATTTAAACACACTGCCTGAGGGATTCAGGTTAGTTACAATGTTTTAATACAGGTTTTACAACATTATGTGTAAATCACATTCTTTCTCCAGAATGAAGTTGTCATATTATCTTAGTTATACTATAAGTAGCACCTCTGAGAATTTGTGCATATAAGCTTATGTTAGAGTCTATAGGGTTGCCTGGTATTTATTCTCATCTTGATTTGAATTGATTATGCCACATCTGGACTGTTCTGCTCCCTGTAAAGGCACATATTCTTCTCCCATGAAAAGGGACCCAAAACCAGAGACAAACTAATAAAAACATGGATAATAATACATTGATTTTGACATAATTACTCCAGATCTTGTCCATATTAGGCATTTTCCCAAAAGAGTCCAAAATGCTCAAATTTTACCTTAAACTTCTACACAGTTTAATGTTTCTTAGTTACTTATTATGTGCAAGTTTCAAATTGCTATATATTCTCTTGTTGTGAGGATGGATGCATACTTTTCTCTGTTGCATTTGAGTTGAAAGTCTGGATAAAATTTTTATCTGAACTACAACCTCACACCTCATTGCCCTCGAGTGAATGTACAGTCTGCTATAGTGCCAATGACTAAGGCTGTTCTGAAGATGTGGAATAAGGGAGGAAATTTGCCTACAAAAACTGCCAAGTTTGCAATAAAATATATTCAACAACAGTATTCATTTTTGCTGAGTTATTAAGCAAATGTGAAAGATTTGCCCTCACTATCTCTATTCATACTTAGATGAAAATCTATAAGGTAAACAAAAATAGATTCTGTGTTGTTATATTAGCACCTGTTTTTCATTTATAGGCCTCTCCCCATGCTAAATTAATCAAATTCTACAAGAGTAGGGGCTTAGATAATCTGTACTTTATTTTATTTTTTAATTGATTTCAGAGAGATAGGGAGAGGGAGAGACAGAAACATCAATGATGAGAGAGAATCATTGATCGGCTGCCTCCTACATGCCCCACACTGGGGATCAAACCTGAAACCCGAACATGTGCCCTGATCAGGAACCAAACCATGACCTCCTGGTTCACAGGTTGATGCTCAACCACTGAGCCACACTAGCTGGGCTGATAGTCTGTATTTTAAACAAGCTCCACAGATGATTTTATTACAAGTTTTAAAGTTTGGTTCACTGGGTTAGAATATAGTGCAACCTTTCCAGTGACTAGGTGGATTGATGTGGTAGTGCCATGTAGATTTCTATGGGTGGCCCATGGGATGACCTGATGATAGCAAAGCTATTGGAAATAGCTCTAGGGAAGCATACCAATGATTTCTTAGCTATACTTCTTTGGGCTGCACCGAAACTCCATTGTGAAAAAAGTCATGATATATCACTAGTCACCTGCATCATCTGATAAAACAGGGAAAAAAAGATTACCCCTTTTCTCAGTGACTAGATTGTTTTAATAATGGGAAAGCTGTTATGTGGCAGCATGCTGTAATTCAATGCTGATTATTTTTCTCTTATAAAGAACATTTTCTTAAAGAATGTCCCTAACTTGTCAATTTTGTTGCCACCATAACAATTCTCCTTTGAAGAAGCATTGCATGCTATGACCTTCCCTGACTACACAGAACTCTGGGTTTGGGACCAGAGGCCAGGATGCTTGTATGAGAGTTAAGTTACCACCAAGGCAGCCATGATTCTTTCTATATAGATCCCAGCCCGCTCCTGTCCATGCCACCACATATTATTCCATGTTCTTTGTACTAGCACTTGCTCTGACCTTCTTCTTATCTTTGTGTCAGAAAGAAGGATAAATGGAACTAAAATTTATAATGGATAATTCTTAGATAACATTTGCAAACTTTCTGTAAATTCTGAAGTGCTATGTAAAATGAAAAGTAAGTTGGACTTCCAATTCAAAGCAAGTCAAGATTTACTGGTAATTCATCTTCCAGCCACCTAGATGGCTCCCTAGAGGGCTCCCCTAGAAATTCTGCTTTTCCTTTCTTAATTTGTTTTAATTGTGCAAGAATAACATATTCATTGTGAAAAGAAATAGTACAATAACAAATAAACGTATGCATATGCAAATAAAAGTAGAGCTCAATCCCCAGTTGGGGGTGTGCGGGAGGCAGCCGATCCATGATTCTATCTCATCATTGATGTTTTCTCTCCCTTTCCTTTCCTCTCTCTGAAATCAATAAAAATATATATTTTTAAAAGTAGAGCTCAGTCTCAAGTAGAGGCACTCAGTAGCATTTTCCTTTTAACAGATTATATACATACCCTTTTATAGTATAATTTACAGAAGATATGTGGCTCTTCAAGTCAGTGTAGCTAGATGTATCTGCAATTTCAACAACATATGGATATTTTTGACAAAAAAAAAACTTGTGTATGAGCATATTTGCTGGTAGCAATACATTATAATATTTAAGAACACAAGAACTTGAGCCAATTTTTTGCATTCAAATTGGATTTTACCTGTAAATAGATGTGTGACCTAAAGTGGCAATTTAGAGTCCCTGTGCTTTCATTTTCTTATCTGTATAATGGGATAATTAATAATAGCATCTATCTCATTGGACTGTTGTGAGGATTAATGAAAAATTATATGTTAATCACTTAAAAAAATGTTCTACACATAGGGAATAGTCAATAGATGTTAGCTGTTATTATTAATTCTCTGTTATTTCACATTTAGACTAAAAGAGTTTGTTAATTGAAAATGTAGGATATAATTTGGGCAAATTGAACCTCTTGAATTAGTCCCTTATATTGTCACTTTTTTGCTAGCACTGAAGACCAAGTGTCAAGAGAACCTAGAAGAAAATAAAAGATGAGATACACATTTGAGAGATTGGTGTTGATGAAATATGTGGGAACTATCAGAATTTTTCTTCACAGTTTTCCCTGCCAACTTCTGTTTTATCCCAGACTGAGGGAAAAGTATTATGAACTTTCTCAGCTCAATTATTATAAGGTTTCCCCCCTAAGGTCTCTAGGAAACTCACAGAGTTTAAACTAAAATTCTAAATGCCCAAACTTCAGAACGTAAAGCAGGAAAGACTGTGGTTATCACTATGAACAGAATGTTCATTCAAGCCTATCAGTTTGATATATGTCCCTATAATTTATGTAAAGGGGGTGTAAAAAGGAAAATAAAGCAATTCTAATGGTTTTTGTCAATAACTCCCTTTCATTTCTAAAATGTTTTTCATTTTCTTATAAATGAAACACAGATATGAATATAACAACACAGGATATATTCATGTTTGCCTTATAGATTCTTATCTAAGTATGAATAGAGATGGTCAGGGGAAATCTTTTGCATTTACTTAATAATTCAGCAAAAATGAATATTGTTGAATATATTGGAGTGATTGCAAATGACTGAGTAAAAGACAGTAACTGACTCTTTATTGCAATATGGCAATTATACTAATTACTAGTGGTCTGGTGCACGAAATTCATGCACATTAAAAGGGGATTAGTTAGAGGAATTAATTTAATATTGCTATTTGCCCTTTCTCTATAATAGAAGTGTCAGAGATGAAAAAAAATTAGTAAAATGTATATGAAAACCTTCCTCCTGTCAGAGTCTGGGGCACACCACAGGACCCAGAGTCAAGTCCCCACCTACCCACATGCACCTCAAAATTGCTTGAGACCCAGACCTGCCCCCCCCACCCACATTGGGCTAGATCCATACCTGGCTAGTCCCACCCTTGTCAAGCCCCACTGGGAAGGGGACCTAGCCTCAAGTCCCTTGGCCAAGCATCAGGACAGGGGGCATGGCCTGAGGTCCCTCAGCCCAGACCAGGGCAGGGGGCATGCCTTGAGGTCCCCTGTCAAGCCCCTCCAGGCAGGAGGGCACAGCCTCAGGTCCCCTGGCCTGGTGCTGGGGTGGGGGGCAAGGCCTGAAGTCCCTTGTCAAGCCCCACATAGTGGGGGCATGTGCCTGAGGTCCCCTGGCTTGGTGTTAGGGCTGGGGGAGCAGCCTGAGGTCCCCTAGCCGAGCACCAGGACAGGCAGTTCACCTTGAGGTCCCCGTCAAGCCCTGCTGGGTGGGGGATGTGGCCTGAGATCCCCTATCAAGCTCCATGGGGCCAGGGGAGGGCATAGCCTCAGGTCCCTGCTGATTGCTCATTAAGACTCCTTATGGGAACTTGGCCTCAGCTGTGGGTGCAGCCACCTTTGTGACAGAGTGATGGTCAATTAGCATATTCCCTCTTTATTATATAGGATGCTTCACTATTTAAAGCCATCTTCTCAGAGATGATTTACAAGAATTAAAAAAGGTCTATAAGTGATGACATTCTGATAAAAGGGTATATTGTTTACTTATTTTAAAAAATATATTTTTATTGATTTCAGAGAGGAAGGGAGAGGGAGAGAGAGATAGAAACATCAATGATGTGAGAGAATCATTGATCAGCTGCCTCCTGTAAGCTCCCTACTGGGGATCAAACCTGCAACCCAGGCATGTGCCCTGATGGGGAATTAAACTGGGAAATTCAGGTTAATAGGTCAATGCTCAACCACTGAGCCATGCAGGCTGGGGTATTGTTTATTTACCTCTTTAACCAGAAATATTTTGATGAGAAGAGAAGTTCTGATAAGTTTTTGCTTATTTGTTGCCTGTAAAAATATGTCAGACTTGACCTGGCTAATTTTTTTCAAGATAGTTTAGGAGTAAGCAATTTGACATTAAGTTTACTAGTATACATTTTAGGGCATAATTTATAAAAACGTTAAGAAACCAAAAGAACAATCTCCCAATATTTAAGTACTGGTCTAACTGTAGTCTTTTCTCCCTTGCATATGTTTTCTATATAGTTGAGAAAACCCTTTGTTCAAATAGCCGTACCACATAGTTGTCATATACTGTTGGATAAATACCATTCTTTTCAGGCTTCAGTTTCCTTCTGTGTCAAATGGGAATGTGCTATCTTGGAGTTAAATGAGAATGATATTTATTGCATCTGGCATGTAGTATACACTTATTAAATATTAAGACTTTACTCTTTCTTACCTGTTGAATTTTAAGTCATTGTTCTTTACATGTAATCTCTAAAATAAATGAAGATTTGAGAAGCCCATCTTCTTAATTGAGCAAGCCAAGAAAATTGCCTTGGAATATTTAGAGCCAGCCCCCTGACTGAGGCACAGAGGCTCATTGGCAGATCAGTTTTATAGTCATCTCTCAGAGTGTGACCTTTGGGCAAATGACCCAGATGCTCTGACATAACAGTGTTGGCAGTGACATCAAAATATTGGGGCAGGCTCTTCATGCATCACTTTAAAAAGACCGCAGTGATCACTGACAGAAAATCAAAATCAAACTTTTCCCTTTTTCTCCTATAACTGTAGAAAGAGTGTTCATGGGGGAAATGATGTAAGTGCTAATTCTTCTCCATTAGATTGGAACTAATTTGGACAGACACTGAAATCATGCAACTGAGTCTGCTCTCATTGTTTATAAAGTCTATAAGTAACCCGTTTGAAAATTGTTATTCTCTTTTCTGTCATTTATTGGTGTGGCATGATATGGATGTGGTCAAAGTTAAAAGACACATCTGTTTGCCAAATCCCCTAATGTCTTTCAAGCATAGCATTCATGTTGGCCCTCTAGCTTGACTACATGGTTGACATTTACTTTAAGATGTGCACATATAAAATTATAAATTACAATATAAGGTCATGCTTCTCAGAAGAACTCCTGACTGACTATACTGTAAATATGGGAATATAGTTTATCTTCATAACTTATTTCTTAATGTTTCCTTCCTGCAGTCTTCTAAATTTCTGGTATGTGTGTGGTGTCGGAGAGAGCTGTGTGAACACATCCTTTCAGGTCTGTGTCAAGTAAAAAGATAGATTAAGTGCATCCTTTTCATGTGACAAGTGTTTGTTCAGCACTGACAAAACCATATGCCCAACACTGACTTAGAGAAGGAAGGGCTACAAGCTCAACTTACATTTAGAAACTATATACTTCGTCATAATTATGAATTGGAAAATGAGATAAAAGCTGTCAGTCACAAAGGGGTGTAGGGTAAGGTAGAGGCTGTGGAGGCTGATGATGGAAATACTAAAATCTTGGTTTAGGTTTTATTTAAGTTGTTGTCTACATTCAGTTGAGTAGGTATTTCTCTCTCTCCCTCTCTCTCTCTCTCTCTCTCTCTCTCTTTTACATTACTTATTCAAAATGGGCCAACTGCTTCTTTCACATTTGTTACAATGGTCTACTCAATGTGTAGACTACTTTGAAGGAGTTTTTAAAGTTCTAAAGGTATTGTCTGGGGGTGAGAGCAGAATTAATGCTCTAAATATATATAAATATCGTTCTTGATTTTTTTAAACCAAAACTTATGTGCCCTTTGAATAATAATAACAATTATTATTATTATTGTGAATTGTTATGAAGAATCAGCTATCTACTGGACACTTTCATCTCACTTAATCTTTATAACAACTACATGAGAAGAAATGGTATTTTCCATATATTATCTATGAGGAAACTGAGGCTTAAGATCACAAAGCTACTTTCCAAATGTTACACTGCATCACAGTATACTACAGGACTAGGATAAAATCAGAAGGAAAGAAGTATCTGAGTGTAATCTGCAAAAGTAGAAAACAGACATATAAATTCTAGTTCCTCCATTGCTTTTCTTAAAAAAATTCATGTAAGTGTTCTTTTTACGAGTTTATGTCCATAGTTGAGCAAATTTATTGATTAATTAGGATTAATTATATTACATATCACCTAATTTCTTGGCTGAAACTCTGATCAAAGGTACAATACAATGCATACTTGGTAGGTAAAATTCCGAAGTGTGATAGCACTTTGACTTGGAATTTCAACTGAGGACAAATCATTAAAGACAACAATGTCTTACTGCTGCCTGCTCTGGATTTCCTATCAGCACTGCATGGGAAGAACTGACCCAAAGAACTTGACCTTTATTACATCATCTATGCACTTTTCCCTTTATACTGAGATTTGATCTGCTGGTTTCATCAACAAGAGGATACATAGCATTAAGAAGTTTATAAAGGTAAAATAGGATTCAGTTGTCCGTGCACTCAATTTGACACCCTTTGTGAGAACTAACTTGATTTTTTTGAAGATTCAGGAGAAGTCAGTAATGCAATTGCTGTCTCAGCAGTCATTTTAATACCCTTGTTTGTCAAGTGTTTTCACCTCTTGATTCTTTAATATAATCAACTTTGGAGCCAACAGGGGACCATGTGTGGACATTAAATGTAACTTGCAGGATTTTTTTTTACATATATTTTTATATATTCAGTTCCAGAATCAGTCTGTCGTGCAGATCAGCACAGTGCTATTTACCACGAATTAAAATATGTGTTTCCATCTTCTTTACAAATTAAAAATTATCTTTTCTATTTGAAAATGTGAATCTTTTTACTTTAACTTTTGGTCTCATTAAAATTTCAGAAACAGGAATGAAAAAAACACACACCTATATATAGCTTTTTCTTTCACACAGCAGTTAGCAACAAAAGTCAAGAAGTACTTTAAACTGTTCTCATTTCTTGGTTGCCTGTGAGAAATTGCGCTTGGTGAACTTTATCCTGTTTCTACATGAAGCAAACCAAATGTCTGCAGCAGCTAAAAGCCTCAGGAGACAGACCCGGCAGTGGGTCTTAATTATGGTGCTATCTTCTGTGACCTTGGCATTTCCTGCAGCTTCCATGAGGAAACATTCCAATTGGCCATCTTCAGCAGTTTTGATCCAATAAAGCACCTCGCAGGTGTTTGCTAAGTAGGAGAACTGGTGTGGCCTTGCAGCTCTGGTGTCTCAGCTTTAAGTGTGATGTTGACTTGACTATTCCAATGATGGGCTGAGGCTTAAATTACAATTGCAATTAACAGCCTTCATTCTTGCTTAGGCATCTTTCTTGGGGTTTTATTTTCCTCTTCCCTTTACCTTCACCTTCATCTTAAAAAGCATCATTTCATGCTAGACAACAGCCATAGCTCCCTCTCATTTATGGCTTCAGTCTCTCCCTCTCTCTGCTTCATCATGTGTACCAACGATTCATGTTCTTCCTAAAATAATATTCTCATCAATACACTACCCTTTCCAGTTGCTATTTTACACTACATATATGTTTGGCCATAATCATTCTCCAAAAACAAGTTCCCTTCTTTTTACATATTCACCTTCTGTGCACATCTGCTGCAGTCAGGACGCTTTCCTCATGATGACTTGTCAGGATTATAACTGAACATGTCTTGAGTACTTCCCTATTTTCTGTTTCCTATCTCAGTCCCCGAATAGCTTCTGTCTCAAAACATATGCCTGGACTGCCCTTGCATCCTTAAGCTACGTCAATGTTAAGGCTGGAGCCTTTAGACCAACACTGTCCAATAGAAATATAATGCTAGCTTCATGTGTAACTTAACACTTTATATATTTATTTTTTAATTTTTGTATGTTTTTATTGATTTAGAGTAGTAGGGATAGGGAGAGAGAGATAGAAACATCAATGATGAGAGAGAATCATTGATCGGCCCCCTCCTGCAGGCCCCCCACTGGAGATCGAGCCAGCACCCCGGGCATGTGCCCTTGATTAACCTGGGACCCTTCAGTCTGCAGGCCAATGCTCTATCCACTGAACTAAATCTAAAAATGGTAAATATAAACAGGTGCAAAATTTAATAATATGTTAATTTCATCCTGTATATTTAAAATATTATTTTTACTTGAACTTATAATCAACACACAAATTATTGAAATTATTGAGATATTTTACTTTTTTAAGTGAAATCTTTGGAATCAGCACATATTATTTAGCCCAGGCACATCCCATGGGATTAGTGGCTTCCATATTGGGCAGCACAACTTCAGAACTTTTAGGCCGTACTTTTTTCTTTTGCTCCACCTTTTTTGTTGCCACTGCTTTAATCACTACTGACTGACTATGTCTGAAGGGATGCTTCTCAAGCTCCTCCAGCTCAACACATCCAAGGAGATCTCATGAACTTCTTCTTTACATTCTTCATCTCAGCACCATCTACACAAAAGCCCTGGCCAGAAACCTTCCAGTCATTTTTGACATCTTCTTTCTTCACCCCAAGGGCTCTGTTGTTAATAATACATAATAATGTTATGACTTGTCTTCTTTCCTATACTGCCCCGTTTCATATTTTACCTTTGCAATAGTGAAAGTTATATCATGTAATTTCACTTGATATTCAGTGATTCCTCATTATCAACCTTATCAAGCCTGGGCTCCCCAATGTGTCATAAAGGTCCTTTCTGCCTGTCTCTGTCTGCCCCTCCAGCTGTAACTCTCACTCCCTTCTCCCCTTGCTATAGATATCCACAGGTTTCATAACTCCTCACACTTACCTCCTTGTATGCTTTTCTGACTTAACAGCTGCCATTCTTTATGCCTAGCAGGCTCTTTCCCTCAACCTGTGTTCTTTCCTTAAACATTCCCATTCATCCATTAAGTGTGAGCTCAAACATCACTTCTGCTTCAGAGTCTTCCTTCTTCCTAGAGAGTTTAAAATGCCTTCTCTTTTGTTTTATATTTCACCACCTGTATTACTTCATAAAATTATTTATCTTACTTTTCCCTTAGGCTTGTGAATTTCTTGAGGGTAGAGTAAGTGTGTGTTTATTTTTATATCCCTTAATACCAAGCAGTGCCTCTGACATAGAGCACAGTGAGTCAATATATGGATGTTTGCTGTGATGTTGAGTGGTATTATTTACCTCACTACATGGCTTGATACTTATATACTCTATGATTACTTTAGAAATATTATTTTTGGCCTTCATACTGAAATGTAAGTTAATAAGTTACTTATGTGTGTATATATATCTACTGATATATACATGTGTGTATGTGTGTGTGTGTGTGTGTGTATATATATATATATATACACACACACACACCTATAATACATATATAGGTGTGTGTGTGTATATATATACCTGTACATATATAGATACACACATATATATACTCATATATACATGTATATATATATATATATCTGCATATACACGTCTGTGTGTGTGTATTCAAGGTCTTATTAACTTAGTGCAACCAGGAAAAGCTCTTCTTCCTGGTAAGGAGAGTCTGCTATAGTCTCAAGGATTCACTCCTTGGCTCTGTTTCTCACTAAGTCAAATAAGACAGAACTGGTATCATCCAAATTGCAGACTTTGGAGCTGCCTGAAAAAGGGATGCGAAGAATAACAGCTAAGGGTGCCTGGACACTTTAGGGGTAGATAATGGAATACATTTACTGTGGGTGCCCGGCCAGCCTTTTCACACCTCCACCCCTCCTACCAATACATATACTGGTATTTCATTAGTCATCATTCAAGTGATGTTATGTGGGTACCCTCCTCAGATTTGGTACTCTCTGCTGGGGAGCCCAACTTGGGGATTAGATCTTAGAGTTCTCAGTAGCACCCCTCCCCCACAGCTGAGTGAAAAAAAATGTGGTCATTAACCACAATCTCAGAGTCAGAAATACAATGTCTATGTTTATTTCCATTTTTCACTCTCCATGAAGAATATCTTTTATAAACTATGTGTTACTAACATCATATGTATGTTCCTCAAAAAATGATCCCATAGTACAATGAACGTACATGTGAAGAAGTGTTAGTTCTTTATCAGGAAAAATCATTTTACCTTTTCAGTATAAAGATATACAAGTACTTACAGTCGTGTGCAGCTTAATGATGGAGATATGTTTGAGAAATTTATTGTTAGGTGATTTTGTTGTGTCTGAACATTTCAGAGTGTACTTACACAAACCTAGATGGTTTAGCCTACTCCATACCTAAGCTGTATGGTATAGACTGTTACCTCCTAGGCTACAAGATTGTCTAGTATTTTACTGTAGAAATCAACATGAGATTAAATCAAGGGCAAGAGGAAATGATACAATCAAAATACATGGTAGACAGCCACTCCTGGAACGGGCAAGGCTCTGTCATGAAAACCATGCCATTTTAGGATATTAAAAATGGCGGTAGAGTAGGTGGATGCTGTATGGACATGCTCCCAGGAACAAGCTGGAATTACAACTGAAATATGGAGAGGCTTCCTGAATAATTAACAGAAAACTCACAGGAGAGAACGCTGATACCTGAGGACCAAAGATGGAGACTACATAGATTGGTAGGAGAGGTGGAGGTGTGAAAGAGCTAGCCGGACACCCATAGACAGCAACTGAAGTCCCTGAGAGATTACTCAGATGTGGGGGAGGGGTGCTACTGAGAACTCTAAGATCTAATCCCCAAGCTGGGCTCCCCAGCAGAGAGTACCAAATCTGAGGAGGGTACCCACATAACATCCAGCTGTGAAAAGCAGCAGGATGCTGTCTGCCAGACCGTGGCAGCTGAAAGTTTGGGCACCCTCTTGAAGGAATAATGCAAAAAAAATTCCCTGTGGAGCTACTCACCTTGTGCTCTGGCAGAGGGAGGGTGAAGTGGACTGGGGCTGTAAGAGCAGAAGCCAGCACTGGGGACTCGGTGGGGATAAAGCTCAGAAGACAGACACCCCAAGTTTCCTGGGCTGAGTCATTCCCTCACGCAGTGGAGGACATCTTTCTCACATAGACATTTGCCTTGCCTGGGGAGAAGACAATCCACACACGCTATTGGTTGACACACCTTGGGGGCCACTTAAGGGATTAAAAGTAGCAGTTAGCCTCCAGGCTGAAGCAACCGCCTCACCCTGTTGAAAAAAATCTCACTACACCTGAGGACAATTGCCGGGGGCAATTCAAGTCAGAATCCTATTAGTCTGTAGACAGAGGTGGTCTCCAGAGGCTTTGAGTCTTTGCCTGATCCAATTTGTCAGAAGCAGCCTTTAACACTGTCCTGCACTAGAGATTGAAAGATGTAGAGGATTTACCTAGAACATACACTGAGTGGCCAGATTATTATGTTCTCTGAACACATAATAATCTGGCCACTCAGTGTATATCCTATATAATAAAAGGCTAATATGCAAATTGTCCCCTAGACCAGGAGTTTGACCAGCAGGCAGGCTGGCCAACCGCCCATGTCCCCTTCCCCTAGCCAGGCTGGCCGGACCCCACCCATGCACGAATTCATGCACTGGGCCTCTAAAATACACACACACACACACACACACACTGACTGAGTGGCCAGATTATTATGGGTTCAGAGATCATATTAATCTGGCCACTTGGTGTATATAGTACTATACAATACTTTTATAGTTACTCTTTATACTTATTTTTAAAGAATATGATGTAAAACAGTATACTGTATGCCTCATATCTCTCCTGTTTACCATTTACCATGTATTTTGGTGGTGCCAGACTTACTGTGGGGCTGTGGTGGGGGTCCCTTGCAAGTTATGGCTGGTGAGCAGTTCCCTATGCATGTTTGGGGTAGTGTCCAAGGCCAGTCTGAATGTTGGTGTAGCTGTGCCCCTAGCTTCTGCTGCTTCCCCCTTCAAGATGGCATAGTTTATTTATTATTTCCTTCCTTTTACTTACTCTGGGCTTTTCTTGTTGTTCTCTTTCTAGTTATTTAAGTTGTAGGGTTAAATAGTTTATTGCTGATTTTTTTTTTTTTTTTTTTTTTTTTTTTTTTGCTTTTTGAGGTATGCCTGAAGTGCTATGAACTTCCCTCTCAAGACTACTTTTGCTGTGTCCCAGAGGTTTTTGGTTATTATGTGTTCATTTTCATTTGTTTCCAGGAAGTTTTTTATTTCTTTCTTGATCTTGTTGGTAATCCATTCATTGTTTAATAACATGCTTCATATGTTTGAATATTTTTTGGTGTTTTTACTGTAGTTGATTTCTAATTGCATTCCACTGTAACCTGAGAAGATGCTTGATATGATTTCAGTCTTCTTGAACTTGTAGAGACTTGTTTTGTGTCCTAAGATGTGGTCTATCTTCATGAATGATCCATGTGCACTTGAGAAGAACGTATATTCTGCTGTGTGGGGTGAAATGTTCTATAAATGTCAATTAAATACATCTGATCCAGTGTGTCCTTTAGAGTCTGTTTCCTTGTTAAGTTTTTGTCTGGAAGATCTGTCCAGTGAAGTCAGAGGGGTGTTAAAGTCCCCTACTATGACTGTATTATTGTCAATCTCTCCGTTAAAGTCCTCTAGAAGTATATATATTTAGGTTCACCTACTGAGTACATATATGTTTACCAGGGTTATATCCTCTTGTTGGGTCCATCCCTTTAGTATTATGTAGTGACCTTGGTTGTCTCTTCTGATGGCCTTCATTTTAAAGTCTATTTTGTTGGATATGAGTATTGCTACTCCAGCTTTTTTTTTCTTTTCAATTTGCATGGAAAATGTTTCTCCATCCCTTCACTTTCATCCAGTGTGTGTATTTTGTTTTGAGGTAGGTCTCTTGTAGACAACATACAGTTGGGTCATGTTTTTGTATCCATTCAGCTACCCTATGCCTTTTGATTAGAGCATTTAATCCATTCACATTTAGGATTATTATTGAGAGGTACTTATTTATAGCCATTTTATTTCTGTATGGCTAGGATTCTTTCTCTGTTTCTTCTTCTCAGCAATCCCTTACAGCAATCCCTTTTACATTTCTTGTAATGCTGGCTTGGGGGTGATGAACTCCTTTAGTCTTTTTTTTGTTTGGGAAACTCTTTATTTGACTGTCTATTTTGAATGATAGCCTTGCTGGATATAGTAATCTTGGTCTCTGATCCTTGATTTCCATTACTTTGAGTACTTCATGCCATTCCTTTCTGGCCTGTAGAGTTTCTGATGAGAAATCAGGTGTCAGTGTTAAGGGAACTCCTTTGTAGGTAACAGTGTTTTTTTGTTTTTGTTTTTGTTTTCTCTTGCTGCCTTTAATATTGTCTTTAATTTTTGGCAATTTAATTAGATGTGTCTGGGCGTGGGTCTGTTTGGGTTCTTCTTGTTTGGGGTTCTCTGTGCCTCCTGAACTTGTGTGACTTTTTCCTTTACTAGGTTAGGGAAGTTTTCTGCCATTATTTCTTCAAACACCTTCTCTATTCCTTTCTCCCTTTTCTGCCTCTTCTGGCACACCTGATATTCTAATATTGTTACATTTAATGCTGTCCCACAGCTCCCTTAAGCTGTCTTCCTGTTTTTCAATTATTTTTTTCTCTTTGGTTCTCTGATTGAGTGATATTTTCAACTCTGTCTTCTAATTCACTGATTTGATCCTCAGCTTCCCCTAATCTGCTGTGTATTCCTTCCAACGTATTCTTTATTTGTGTTATGTTATTCTTTATCTCAGACTGTTCATTTTTCATAGTTACTATATATCTTTTTTCATGCTGTTGAGCATTTTTCACATCATTACTCTGAACTCTGTTTCACATAAATTTCTTATCTCTGCTTCATTTATCTCTTCTTCTGGAGAATTCTCTACTTCTTCCATTTGGGGGGTTGTTTCTTTGTGTCCTCATTTTGGTTGTTTGGGTTTCTGACTACACTGAGTGGCCAGATTATTATGATCTCTGAATGCATAATAATCTGGCCACTCAGTGTATGTAAACTATTTAACCCTACAACTTAAAGAACTAGAAAGAGAACAACAAGAAAAACCCAGAGTAAGTAAAAGGAAGGAAATAATAAATAAACCATGCCATCTTGAAGGGGGGAGCAGCAGAGGCTAGGGGCACAGCTACACCAACATCCAGACTGGCCTTGGACACCATCCCAAACATGCATAGGGAACTGCTCACCAGCCATAACTTGCAAGGGACCCCTACCACAGCCCCACAGTAAATCTGGCACCACCAAAATACATGGTAAATGGTAAACAGGAGAGATATGAGGCATACAGTATACTGTTTTACATCATATTCTTTAAAAATAAGTATAAAGAGTAATTATAAAAGTATTATATAGTACTATATACACTAAGTGGCCAGATTATTATGATCTCTGAATGCATAATAATCTGGCCTCTCTCTCTCTCTCTCTCTCTCTATATATATATATATATATATATATATATATATATATATATATACACACACACACACACACATATATATACACACACACACATATACATATATATACACATATATATGTGTGTGTATATATTTATATATATGTGTGTGTGTGTGTGTGTGTATTTTAGAGGCCCAGTGCATGAATTCATGCATGGGTGGGGTCTAGCCAACCTGGCTAGGGGGAAGGAACATGGGTGGTTGGCTGGCCTGCCTGCTGGTCAAACTCCTGGTCAAGGGGAAAATTTGCATATTAGCCTTTTATTATATAGGATATACACTGAGTGGCCAGATTATTATGTGTTCAGAGATCATAATAATCTGGCCACTCAGTGTATATTATTACTGGTAGCATTAGCCTTGATACTTGGTTAAGGTAATATCTGCTGGATTTCTCCACTGTAGGATGACTAATTTTCTCTTGCTAATTGATAAATATTTTGAAGGAGATATTTTTAGTAAGTGCTAATGTTCTGTTTCTCCTCAAACATTTGTACTTAGTTTTAATATCCATTGGTGGATATTGCCTGAAACTGTGGTGGTTACCTAATGGTGATTTGTTTTACCCTCTGATGGTAATTATTTTTTCTATCTTTCTTCCCTAAGAGAATATATTGCTCTATCTACTGAGGCTCCAAGAGAAGAGTTTAATTCAAAAGTTCATATATTTGCAGAATTGGTTAGAGCACTGAAGTTTTTAGACTTACTCATATTAGTCTGTCTTATTCTTTGTCTACCCATTATCCATTCATTCATCCAACTATCCATTTTTCTATTTATACATTCATATAAAAAACATTATTATAGAAGGTTAAATTAATCAAGCGATGTCTAATGTACTCAGCTAGTAAATATATTTCTCTCATCCTTTCATACTTTCTGGAAAAGATGTGGCATAGAGTTGTACCTTACAGGCCAATCAGAGTCTTGAAAGTCAATACAAAGAGAAAAAGAAAAGTAGTGAACTAACCCATTCCACTTTTTTTCCCCTAAAATCATCACCCTTTCATTTTGTTATATGAAGAACCAAACTTCTTTTTGTGTATTTTTTTACCCAGTTGTATTGAGAAATAATTGATATATGTCACTGTACAAGTTTAAGGTGTATAGTATGATGGTTTGATATATATGTATAATGAAATAATTACCACAATAGGTTCAGCTAATGTCCATTATCTCATATAGATACAATAAAAAGAGAAGAAAAAAATGGGAAAAAAAATTATCCACATAGTGAGAACTCTTAGGATTTACTGTCTTAATAACACCCCTATGTATGATATAGCAGTGTTAACTATAGCCATCATGTTGTGCATTACATAACTAATACTTATTTATTTTATAACTGGAGGTTTGTACCTTCAAAATACTTTCTGAGTTAAGAAATGCTATTGATAATCTTGTTTTAGGCACAAAGAACATCTACAAGTGGCCAAAAGAAGAGATTTCCCATGGAAGTACAGGAGTCCTCCAACTTTATTTTGGCACCCCAGAATGAGTAGAAAGCACATATCTAAAGTTAAAGAACTTTTGATTGGGTTATTCTGATTTTTCTTTCTTCTTTTGTTAAAGTACACAGACTAGAAGACAAAAAGAAACAAATTTAAAGATCATAGTAAGCACAAGACCACCAATACATAAATATATAATACTAGAGGCCCGATGTGCGAAGATTTGTGCAAGAATGGACCTTCCATCCCCTGGCTGTTGGCACAGCCTTCACTCTGGCCCAGAGCCTCCTTTCTGCTTTCCCACACTGCCCAGAGGCCTGGAGCTGTTGGGGCAGTTTGGAACACCTGGGTCCTGCCCCGCCCCCAGCCACTCAGCACCTGTGTATGCAAATTAACCCACCATCTTTGGTTAATTTGCATATTCAGTCCTGATTGGCTGGTGGGCATCATGGAGGTACAGTCAATTTGCATCTTTCTCTTTTATTAGTGTAGATAAGTTCACACAAATTTTAAACAACATTTTTTTTGTGTCTAGGCATTTACTTAAATCTTTTTCTTTCATAAATATAAATTTATAAATCTATAAAAAATAAAATTGGTGTTGTCTTTTACACCTCAAAAAAAAAATGACTTGACCTGTGTTGATCTAACTTAGAGGTATATGTGCATTAAAAAGCCAAGGTGTATATTGGTTTGTCAAATATAACCAGCCAATAAAAATACTTAAAATCAGGTCTCAAAACTGCAGATTTCAAAACTTCATAATCAGCTGCTATCTATATAGAAAATGTTACTGCATTTCTAAGATGGGTAGCAACAGGGATTTATTTATTTAACAATGGTTAATGATTTTATTCTGCAAACATGGGGAAACCAACTAGTATATGATATATATAGTATTATGTTACATAAATACATGCTATTTAAATTATGTACTATATATCATATACTCACTATAAATATGCATAAGTATGTGTGTATATATAATATATTACAAATAAATGAATGTAGTAAATGTAGGCTGTAGTGTTTTTTAATCTGCTTTTTTTCCATTTAGAAATACAATATGTGCATCTTTCCATGCCAGTGAATATAATTCAACCTTATTTTTTAAAGGTTGTTATTATTCCATTGTAATGAGGTTCATTAATTTACTTAAAACATTCCATGCATCAGCATTTGATTTTTGCCTCTAGTGTTTGCTACTAGACAATCATTTGATGAATGTATCTTTGTGGAGTTGTTGAGTCAAAATACATGCCCATTTTCATGCAAATTTCTAAAAATCACACCAGAAAGTTGGCACTAATTTACTCTCCAGCCAGCAGTATGTGCACACTTGCTGTCAGACACACCACACCTTCTCCAGGTACTGGTATCATCACTCTTTTAATCTTTTTGCTAGAAAAAATAATAGTAGCTCATTAAAAAAAACTTCTTTGTTTTTTAGTTTGTTGGAGTATTCTTTTTCTGTTTCTTGACCATTTTTATATACTCTCTGAATTCCTTTGCTCAATTTTTCATCATAATTATGCAGGGGGAAAAAGTATTTATTCTCTAAATTGATCAGTCAGAAATTTTCCTCATAGCAGAAACTTTGAACCCAACCTTGTATCACTTCCCCAATGTACTCAATTCATGGTTTTTATCTAGAATAAGCAACACTCAATTATTCACGGTCCTTAACTTTTACACACTCTTTCACAATAAGAGGTCATGGTCGAGGTTTTCAGATCCAAGATCTGTTAGTATTATTTCCTTTTACAAATTCTAATGAACTGTGAGGAATGCCTACCCTTTAAAATGGATTACCTACCAAGGCCTCTTCCCCAAAGGTAAAAAAAAACACCTTAAGACCTCTTTCCCATTTAAACAACCTTTATGATGCTCCCAGAGCCAGCAATCCATTTCTTAGTGTACCTGCTTCATCCCAGGGTGCTTGGGTCTGAATGTCCACTGTTCACATTCACCTTGCTCTTTCCTTCCCTGCACCTCCTCTGTGACAGGAGTTGCCAAGTCATTAATGAAAGGACTGATTTACATCTTGATATTTCACTTGCAATTGTTATTTTATCTTTAGGGCTTCTTGTAGAGCCAAAACTAAAATCTGATAGTTGCTTATAAGAGACATGAATCGGCGGCCTCAAGCAGTTGCCAGGTCCCAGAAAAACAAACAACAAAAAATCAGACACACACACACACACACACACACACACACACACACACACACACACACTGACAAAGAAAAACACCCTCATGTCACTAGTTATTAGAGCCAGCACAGGTAATTGGATTTGGATTTATAGGAAATTCAGAAGATTTTCCAGAAAAAATTACTTTTAACTTTAGGGGTCCAGACCAAGCTGCTGTCTGCTGGTCCTTGTGCAAACTTCTCTAAGTGGTGCTGAGTCAGAGGACAGCACCCGCATGAGAAACCATTAGATTCTCTAATGCAATTTTCATTCGTTTCTTTGCTGCAGGGCATGAAAACAACAGGAACTAAATTTTATCACAATCATGCTTAAAATCTCAAGTCAGAGTAATTGACAAGGGAGTTACAGAAATGTTATAATAAACGCTATTTCATTTTATTTAGGCCAGTAATCTCACTGCTGTTTACCAGTGCTGCAGTCCTATTACTCCTCCCAATCATAAAGAAAAAGAATCATTCCTTCCCATCTGTCCTGGCCTGTTAAAAGCATTTGTTATACCATGCTTGTCCAAGAGGTGTGGCTTTTCTAATGCATTCACTTACTTTGTGAAGATCAGAATTGCACATAGATCAAATGAGAAGTATATCTTTCTCTTCCCCATTCTTATAAAATGGGCTTACTGTCTGCAACCTGGTTTACATTTACATTTTTGTTGGTAGGGGTTGAGTCGTTTACAAGCAGTGTGGCCATGTGAACCTTGAAAGTAGATCTGACAGGGAATTTTGAAAGTGCCAATCTGAAGCTCAGAATGTGGGACTCAGGTTTGTAACACATTGCTTGTTAGGCACTGGTTGTTGAAGGAATATCAGTGATTTCCTTAGCATGTGTTTCTGTTTTAGTGATTCAGGTTTGTCATTTGTCAGGGGAGAAAGATTTTCCCCATGACAGATTAATTCTCTTTGCTCCACTCCTCCTACCCTTCCAAAGCTACACAAGGCTGGCTATTCACATAGTTGCAGTAGGTAGGCCACTGATACCTCTCTGGAAAAGTCTAAACACATATCCGAGATTCTGAGAGTGCACCCTGAACATTTGGAAGTGCTATTTCTTTCGTTTCTTTTCCTACAATTTTTTAAAAATATGATTTTATTGATTTTTTAGAGAGGAAGGGAAAGGAATAGAGAGATGGAGACTTTGATTAGAGAGAAACAAAGATCAACTGCCTCCTGCATGCCCCCTATTGGGGTTAGAGCCCACAACCTGGGCATGTACCCTGATCCGTAATCCAGCTGGTTACCTCCTGGTTCATGGATTGACAATCAACCACTGAGCCACACTGGCCAGGAGAGAAAGTGCCATTTCTATGAGACAGGCTTCAACAGCAAGAGTTTTGTTTTGTTTTTAATATATTTTATTGATTTTTTACAGAGAGGAAGGGAGAGGGATAGAGTCGTCAGAAACATCGATGGGAGAGAAACATCGATCAGCTGCCTCCTGCACACCTCCCAATGGGGATATGCCCGAAACCAAGGTACAAGCCCTTGACCGGAATCGAACCTGGGACCTTTCAGTCCGCAGGCTGACGCTCTATCCACTGAGCCAAACCAGTCAGGGCAACAGCAAGAGTTTTATGCCAGTTCATCCCATGACTGTAAGAGCCATCCCAGAGTCAGGTTCTTGCTGTCCAGTGGTGAGACCATGTCCCATCGGTGATCAGGTGTTCCTTATATCAGTGATGCTTACGCCTTTGAGAGGCAGATTCTGCTTAGATACTGTGTATGTATGTGCCTTGGTGTCCATTGGTACTAGGTTTGCATCATGACTCCACACTTACTAGCTAGGTAACTTTGAGTAAGTTATTTAGCCATTTTTTCCCTGAATTTTTCTCACCTGTAAAATACTGATAACCATATCTAACTCATAGAATTATTACAAGAGTCAAATCAGATAATATATATATAAACTATTTAGCCAAGGCCAGGCACATGGTAAGCACAATATAAATAGTAGTTATTCTCATTACACTAATAACCTGATCCTTATATTTCTAACTTTTTTGTTAAAATCCATGAGTGAGGGATTACTCTACTATGTTAACCATATTTAGTTAAGACTAGACACATTTTGCTTGAGTTGAAGGTTGTGGTAAAATTTATGTTTCTGTTTAAATATTTCAGTTTCTTATAAAACTATGTTAGTAGAAAGCACATCTTTGTACTTACATACTGGCCTACTCATATAGTACCTTTTGTCCCTTAACTTATGACTTATAAGTAGAAAATATGAATACAAGGTAAATAGTAGTAGTAAACAGTAGAGGCAAGCTATGATAAAAGAAATTATTCACTTAGCTGAGAAATTCTTTCCTCATGAAGGAAAGGGAATGTATAATATGTTGGGCTGGGAAATGCTGGGAGAGTGCTTCTGTCAGTGAGAAAAAGGATGAAGAAGTCTCAATGTTGAAATGCTCAGCAGATCTTTTCAGGCAAACTAAGACCTTTTCTGAGAGACAGGGAAGGGAGGGAAGTAATATTTATTGAACACTTACTAAATGTCAGAATCAAGGTACTTTTAATCCTTTTCTCATTTAATTTTCACAGAATTATTTCTGTGATTTTTTTACCATTATATGTATTTTTCAAATGTGGAAAATGAGGCTGTTCATGCATCTATACTGCAAGTAAATAGCAGAACCAGGGTTTGCATGCAGGTGTGCTAGCTTTCAAGTGTGCACTCCTCTAGAGGATAGGTCTTAGCTTGTAGATCTGAGGGAAGCTGCAGAACAAATTGTTAAAATCTGATAATTCTGGCACAAAGACAAACACCAATCTTGATTCTTGATTCTATATGCCTTAGATGGAACAAGGAAGAGAGAAAACATGATTTTTCTCAGGATAACTCCATAACTAGCAAAAGTATGAAGGCTCTTCTTTGATGCCAAGCTGACATGAATTCTAAACTCATAACCAAGAGAGTGTATCACAGTACTTGAGGAAGTTTTTTCAGAACACTAAAGACTGAACTGTCTTTGAAACTCCTGATTATCCCACCCAGAAACAAATGTCTTGCTGGGCAATAAGCCAGAGATTCCTGAGAGGAGGAAGTCTCCTTCAAGGCAGATCAAGGTCCTGATCAGGTCTTGAGGGCATACAAGGTTCATCTGAAGGCAGAAACAATGGAGAACACCCCATCTGCTGTTGGTTAAAGGGCAGCATTTGCTTTTTAGACCATCATCAGAGCATCTGCCAGTATTCCTTCAGGTAGGTGACCAAAGTCCTCTGGTTAGGCCTTCAGCTTATATCTTTCCTGTGTATAGGATCACCTTGATGCTACTGGCCAGCCTCTGTCTTCCTCCAATGAGGAGGTGTGATGCGCCCCTCACTTGTTGGAGTCTTTACCCTCTCACCAACTTGGTGCTGAATAGGAAGAAAAGAAGTGACACATGAAAGATGTGACAATGGATTCTATATCAAGGGAAATATTTCTATGCCAGTTTTATCATTTCAGTCCCTGGTATCTTGTTATTTAATTATTCTCAGTTCGGTCAAGTCATACAAGTATATTTTTATTAATCAAGAAAAAGTTCATTTATTCTTTTAGAAAATCTAAACTTTTTATTTCGTGATTTTCCTTTCCAGATTACCTTGAAATAGATTTTTATCACTCAAGATAAAATTTATTCATTCTTTCTGCAAAAAAAAAAAAAATGAGAACCTAAAATATACCAGGCACTATTCTTGGTGCTGGCCATACTCTGTTGAACAAGACAGATGAGATTCTGTCTTCATGGAGCTTGCCAAATGGGGAGCAAACAGAGGGGTCAGGGGAAGTTGGTGGAAGGAGTGTTTAAAGTGAATTGAAAAATATCATCTTGCTATTTTCTTAACCTCCTCAGTAATAAGCCATGTAACTAACAGCATGAAGTTGTAACAAAGGCATCACATTTTTCATGGTGACTACTATATATATGCTTGACATAAGACATTCAGGGAAAGATTGGGATATACAAAAGTGGGCATTGATGGTGACTTTAGGTAATTGACCTCTCTGCCTCTTCCTTTTTCTGTATCTCTTTTCATTCCCTTTATAGCAGTGTTTCCTTTAAGAATGGTCCTTAGACCTAACTCAGAATTCACCCAAGTGATTGCTAACAATGCAGTTTCTTGGCCTTTATCACAGACATACAGAACCCAACTTATTTAGGGTAGGGACTATGTTATCTGCATTTTTAACAATATCCCAAGACATTTCTTCTGCACGTTAACTTTTGAGAAACAATGCTATAGAGTCATGTCTTTCTATGGTTGTTTCACTACTGTAGTCACTGTTGCCTCACTAGCTGATAAAGATGCTATTTAAAAACTGCACACTGCCTTTGTGGCTGTCCCTATGCCTCCAGGTTACCTACTTCAGAAGGTGGAAAAGAAAATACAGCTAAGCTGCTCATCCTATGCTGCCTCTATTTACAATAGCAACTAGTGGCCCCGTGGCTGATCAAACATTCCCCCTTCTCTCACCCACCCAGGGACCCATCTCTCACACAAAACATTCATGTTTTCTTGTTATATTTTTCACTAGAGGCCCAGTGCACGAAATTCGTGCATGGGAAGGGGGGTCCCCTCAACTCAGCCTGCACTCTCTCCAATCTGGGACCCCTCAGGACCCCTGGCTCCTAACCACTCACCTGCCTGCCAGCCTGATCCCCCTAACTGCTCTCCCCTGCTGGCTTGATCCCCCTTAGTGCTCTCCCCTGACAGCCTGTTCGCCCTAACTGCTCTCCCCTGCTGGCCTGATGCCCTAACTGCTCTCCTCTGTCTGCCTGATCACCTCTAACCTCCTTTGCTTTGGCCCTGCCAACATGGCTTTGTCAGGAAGGATGTCTGGAAGAACATCTGGAAGGTCATCCGGAAGATGTTCAGTCTCATTAGCATATTATGCTTTTATTAGTATAGATGCCACCTTGTCCTAAAAATGCAGGTTGTTCCCAGGTTTTCCTATTGTGGAAGGGGAGCTCGCAGTAGCATCCTGGGTTCTGACCAGTGCTTATGTGCTTGTGCTTTATCTCAGCAGATGTGATTCCTAGTAGAAGACTCTCAGATGTACCTTGAACATTTCTATCGAATTTGCCAAATCATCCTCCAAAAAATGTTGAACCACTTTAAACTCCCAACAGCAACCATGTGTGTGCCCTCCATCCCACTTTGATGCCAATATCATTGATTTCTCCCTAGAAGCTTCCCTCCTGTCAGCCGGGATTGCTTGGTACTGGAGCCAACCTCATTGTTTAGCTGGGGCCTTGATTTCCCGAGATAGAATTATGGAGGAAGAAAAATAGTTTTCCTCTACCTTTCTGAGTTCTTACTGGAGGCCCTTGTAATGAAAAACAAATCACCAAGGTAAAAACAAAAGTTCATTAACATGTGTACCTCGTGTATATGTGGGAGATCCCAGGGAAAAATGAGTAACTCCTCAAGGTGACTTAGAATGCAGATTTAAATACCTTCTTCCTAGGGAAAGGGGACGGCCTCTTAGAGGAGAGTAAATGATTTTTAGGAAAGATGAGTGGGGGTAGTGGGAAATAGTTTGTAACAAAGTTTGGGTGTGATGTCAACTTCTACTCTCCTGTCCTGTTACAGGAGTCAGTCTTCTCTGCCTGATGACACTTCTCCTGAGAAGGGGGCCTATGATATTTGAGCTCCTTTTGGGGGGTCCGATTTTAGGCAGATCAGGAGACTTCAGTGAAAGCCTCTGCATGCATTTGCTGTTTTTCAGGCATCTGCAGGTCAAGATCATCAATATAACAACACAGCATACGTTGGGGTGGCATGTTCTCTGATCTTCAGAATAAACCCAACAAAAGCGTATTTCCTCTCTTAGATGATTTGCCACAGCAGCATTATTCCCTGGAGATGGTATTCTGACCAGACCTTCCTGGGAGTGGTCATAACATACGCTGTGCTTGTAGAAAGGTGGGCCACATCACTAAATAAACCAGGGGCAGTTTTCTCATCTTGTGGAAAGGGAGATAAAGTTATGATAGTTTATCTCCCTTTACACAGGTTTCTTGCGGGTTTGTGTCTCCCCTGCTCTCCCCCAGCAGCCCCAGCACCAGGGTGGCTGGCCTTGGGGCTTCTGAGTGCCAGCCTCCCTGCGGGTTTGTGTCCGGATCTGGCCCCCCTCAGCCTCAACACCGCTATGGCTGGGCTCGGGGTTGCCTGGTGCCAGCCTCCCTGCCAGTCTGTGTCCCCAATCCGGGCTCCCTAAGCCCCAGTGCCACCATGGCGGGGCTTGGGACTGCAGGGTGCTGGACTCCCTGCGGGTTTGTGTTCCAATCTGGGTTTGTGTCCCCATCCGGCCCCCCGCAGTCCCAGCACCACTATGGCGGGGCTCGGGGCTGCAGGGTGCCAGAGTCCCTGTGGGTTTGTATCCCCATCCAGCCCCCCACAGCCCCAGCGCTGCCATAGCGGGGCTTGGGGCTGCAGGGTGCTGGTCTCCCTGTGGGTCTGTGTCCCTGATCTGGGTTTGTGCCCCCGATCTGTGCCGCCATGGCGGGTCTTGGAGCTGCTGGGTGCCGCCTGGCCACTATGCGCATGGCCATCTTTGTTGGGTAATTTGCATACTCACTCCTATTGGCTGGTAGCATAACTGAGTGATGGTTAATTTGCATCTTACTCTTTTATTAGATAGGATTTTACATTCTACTTTACCCATTTTATTCTTTTTATTCCCTTTGACCTTGCCTGGGAATGGGCATATGTATTTTGCATACAACTATAGAAATGAGTGATGTCTCTATGTATCTGTGCATTTCTACATGCATGCACGTGTGTGTGTTTGTGTGTGCATGATGCAGGTGACTGACAGTCCATTGGTAACCAAGCACTCCATTGTTTTTCTGCCTGACATAAGGCATTCAGAGAAAGGTACTCATGAAAAGGATCATTAAGTAGGTCAGAGACCTAAGGTGTTGGATAGCAATGGTGATAGTGACCAGAGTCGCTGATGGATGGGTGAGACTAGCATAACTGAGAGGCCAGGCACTAAAACAGCAATCTCTGTTTTCATATTTTCCATGTCCTAAACCTGGCTGAGGAGCCTGTCGGGTTTATATATAGATGAGTGAGCCATAGTTCATGGTATTAATATCAGTCCCTATTACTATTCCTTATTTCAGCCAGCATTTATGAAATCCCTGCTATATACCAGAATCTGTGAACCTACAAAGATAAATAAGACATGGTCTCTGTCTTCATGGAGTGCACAAAATATTATGGAACAGAGTTAGCCACAGTTTTCTGGAAAGATCAGGGAAGGTTTCTCAGAGGAAATGACTTTAAAGGTGGGTTTTGATGGGCATATTACAAAATTTGATGTGGACACATGCAAGGGCACGTGTATCAAAATACACATGTGTCTCAAGCACACATGCTTAATTATGGACATGAAAGAATATTTGTAGTATTTAAACCTGTGACCCTTCTTTCAGGTTGCACAGATTTATTCTTGTTTATGTTGACCAGTTTCAGTCCTTAGCTATGGCAAGAGCATTGGGATCAGAATAGTCCAAGTCATAAATTTAATTTGTGATCCAATCCCAAATGTCACTGACCAATTCTACTTGCCCTTAATGTCATAGTGCACTCTACCGTGTCCTAGGCCACAGTGAGAAAAGGCCACGATAGGAACATGTGGATGTGTCTTGAAATAGTCCAACCCTTGGTCACATCATTTTTGTATTTTAATTTCCTTGAGTGAACACGCATGAACATTGACCTTAACAATGGTCATATATTTTTCTGTGCTTTAAAAGCACCGGCTAGAAGGAAATAATTTTACATGCATCCCAAGATATATACAAAAAGGATTACTTATAATAGTGAAAAATTGGAAACTAGTTTAATTTCAAACAAGTTATTTAGGCAAATATTGTACATTTATATGATAGATTGTGATGCAGTATATAAATCATATTGTCATCTTAATTATATGGGTTTATTGTAAACCTTGGAAAGAAACACACAAAACTAAATAATTTTATTATACCTAGTTTTTGTTAAAAAAAAACATATACATATGTTATACACATGTATAAACATATGAGTGTGGAGGCAGGAGTACATAAATAAATGTAACAAAGCAAATTAACAATAGTAGCTTTCGATGGTGTAATCATAGGTGATTTTTAATTATCCTCTATATTTTTCTACATTATCCAATTTTCTATAATTAAAATGCTGTTTAAAAATAAAAACACTGAAGGGTAAATAAGAACAGAAGACAAAAATAGATCTGGAGTAAATATTTCTGTGCCTCGCCATTCTGAGAAGAGACAACATAAGAAAACACATTAACAACAATAACCTCTGGTTTTAGTCACTTAATAGGCTTCCAGCTCTCATGTTGCAACAGTAGCAGCCTGATGTGGGCAGGACTGAATCAGTGAAATTCTTGGCGCTAGGATCTCAGTGAAACAGTCCTGCCTTTGCCCTGAAACTACAGCACCTCTTTGGCAAGAAACTCATCTCTCCTCTTTATTATCACTCTCCAAATGTGTTAGGGTTTTGAATGAGAAGTACTGAAACTAAAGTCTGTTTCTAATTAGCTTACTTCTCTGAAGAATGAGTGTAAATGGCATTAATGCACCTCACAAGACATTTTTGGTAATTCTACTTTTCCTTAACTAATAGCACCACAACCTGCTGCAGTGCCAACAAACACTGCCCCTGTGTTTACATGTTAATGGAGCTTTAATTGGTCTGTGCATATTTATGTGACCTTGAGTGGAGATAAAGAAATGCTCACAAGATAGAAGGAGCTCTTGGGTTCACTCCCAGTTTGGGCCTTGTCAGCCTGGGAAGGGCTCGATAGGAAGGCAGGCTGCTGACACACTGAATCTGAGCAGTGATTCTATGAAGGAAATGGGTCCCAGCCCTGACAGCTTACTTTTAAGCTCAAGGCTTTCATGTAATTGTCTGTTGTTGACATTGCTGCTATAGTTAAACATACCCAGGAAGAACGTGGGGTCATGCTCCTGAGTGGCACCAAAATGGGGAGATGGCAATTTTTCTCTTACCACTCAAGCTGTGTTTCTATTCCCCTCCCCCAGCCTTGGAATTCAACTCGAGATGATTTTCTGAGTCCACTTAAGCTTTAAATCAAGAGCAGAGCTCATCATGCCATCTGGAATCTAGCTGTGGCTGTGGGGTCATTCATTCTTAAGGAGTGATGTGGGTGAGAAAGACATGAGCGTACACAGTTTTAAAAGCCTTGGTCTGCCCCATTAGGTCCTAGGGATGCCCACAAGAAAGCCATGCTTCTTGGGTGAAAGATTGCGACAGCAGATTAAGGTCCTAAGGGGGATGGGTCCTGAATCACAGAACAAATCTGCATGTGCTATATCATACCCTGAAACATAGGCACTACTCAGCCGTGTATACAAGTTACCAATCATTTACACGGTGTTGCCACTCCAATGACCATTGCCTATCTATTTAGCTGTGTTACTGGAAGGAGCCAGTGACAGTCACAAAGTTAAACAAATGTTTATTGTAACCCAGGATAATTAGACAACAGTAAGATAAGGACTCTATACATGGAAGCTGTCACTTTTGTGGTTATTGTTTATTATTTTTATTGGAAGAAATTCCTAAGTGGGGTGGGAGAGTGGGTTGGGTGAGTCTGATTGTTCCTTATGCATCTCAAAGTCCATGAGTTCAAAATAAGCTCTCTTCAGATCTATAGAGCTTACTCCAGTTACATTAAGCTATGGTTGCATGATTTAATAAGTAAATATTTTTGTTTATAGTGGTCCACATTATCGTTAAGTGTCTATCATAATGCAAAATAAAATGGTGAAAAACTTAAAGAAATAATTCATAAACTGTAAGTGAGAGCTAAGGCTGATTAATGTATTTCCGTTTTAGTGACACAGAGTTCAGGTGCAGTCGTTCAGATCAAAAACCTGTAGACAAGACTTCATTATCCACTTTGTAACAGCTTATTCAAGAATCCAGATGGCAAAAGTCTCACTAGTATTGGACCCAGAAGTACTACCTAAAATTAGATGGCAAGTGTCATAACATGTAATGGAAAATTAGGAAGTTAATTTGATGGCACACATCATTCATTCACTCAGTTAGCAAAGATTGATTGAATACCTCGTTTTTTTCCAGATATTACTCTAGTTGCTGTAGATCATCGAGAAACAAGACAGACAAACTCCCTCTTGTCATGGGAGTTACTTTCTAATTGGGGAAAGGCAGAGGACAAACAAATAGATAAGTAAATGCATAATATTCCAGACATTGTGAAGTACTCTAAGGAAAAATGAAGCAGGATAAGTGGGATCAAATAGGGATGAGGGAGGTCACTATTCCTTCACAGGGTGGACTTTAATAGGGAGACATTTGAGCAAAGGCCTAAATGAAGTGAAGAAGCAATCCATGTGGCTATTTGAGGGAATGATAGTGTTTGTACTTCAGGGTACAAAGACCCCGAGTTGCCAAAGACTTGGCAGTTTTGAAAGAAGATCAGGATGTATGGATGAAACAGAGTGGCAGAGGAAATAATAGTAGGAAGTGGGGTCACAGAGCTGGGTGGAAGCCAGCTGATGAGTGGCAAACCACTGTTGGAGAAGGAATTTCCTGGAAATTAAAGAGAGGAGAGTGTTGGAGAACAGGGCAAGGCAGTCAAGTAAATTGCTCCACAGAACCAGCCTGGTCTGTGGATCAGGCAAAGCAGCCTCTTGTTACAAAGCAGAGATGTATCATATTCTTGTCTCCCCACAGTGCCTCACTATTAAAAGAACTGAATTCAATTTTCTCTATATGAGAAGAGACAAGGCTCTCAGTTAGCTCGGCCTTGTGTCCAGCCAGCACTGTCCTCATATGGTGTGGCTGTCTTACTTCTACTAATTAAAAAAAAAAAAGTCTAAGGGAAATTTACTTGGGAGAATGCACAGCTGGAGGGATCATTCTATTGCAAACCTCTCCAGGGAGAATAGAGGATCCTAGACCCTTTCCAGTTAGTCACATATTGCTATCTACTTGCTGTTTCCCATTTAGAAAAATGATAAACTCTTTTTGTCAGGAGAAAATAATATATATCAATGGTGTTCCATTTCTAGTCAAAATCATTCTTTTTAGAAAATATTTACTTTTTTTTCAGGGTTCAGATCTGGAAGCTATCAGCTGAATCCCCAGAGTTGGTTCAGTTGGCTGATAGAAACAGTGTGAGGAGTTAAATCATATTGTTAGGGCCATAGCCTCTAGCATAAAATAACTGACCTTCGCTAAAGAGAAGTGGGCAGTAAGAAAACTGACTCAAGTAGAAGTTGAAATACCACTCTGCCCCCCTAGGTTCCTGGTGTTTACTGAGGTAACAGCCAACATCTCATCCTAATATTAGAATGGGAGGAACTATTAGGAGTGTCGAGAGCTAAGAAATTTATAATTCCAGCTTAAATGATCATTTCAAAACTATCTAGAGCAAGTAGAACTTTGTAACTCATTTTTAGGTCTTAAAGTCTTGGACCTTCCACTTATTAAAAAAAAAAGTTCTTATATATGAAATCATTTTAGGAGATTCAGAGGCCTTTCAAGCCTGGCAATGGATTCAGGTTAAGTTTTTAACCCTACTAGAGAAAAAAAATGGAATTAGAAATGAGACCCAAACTTATTTCTACATGTTGGAAACAGCAGTAGCCTGGGAGAGAAAGGTCTGGGTTCATCTCCAGATTTGCCACTTTAACTGCATGATTGTAGATGGGTCACATTCTCTCAGAACCTTCTTGTCAATAATGCAGGGATAAATAACTGTATATTCTTCCGAGTATTAAAGTTGAGATAAAATGTGATAAAGGCCCAGCTGGCATGGCTCAGTGGTTGAGTGTCTACCTATGGACCAAGGTTATGGTTTGATTCCTGGTGAGGGCAATGCCTGGGTTGTGGGCTCGATCCCCAGTGAAGGACATGCAGGAGACTGCCAATTAATGATTCTCTCTCATTCATCGTTGATGTTTCCATCTCTCTCTCCCTCTCCTTTCCTCTCTGAAATTAATTTTAAGAAAAGATGTGATAAAGTACTTTTAAAATGTAAAATTATAAAAAAAATGTACTTCTGTATTAAACAACTTTATAGAATTTAAAGAACCACTCTGCAGTGATTCTCATGCACTGCCGTGCACGAGGCACCTGTTATTCCAGAAGTAGTTACACAAAATCAAATATATTATGGGACTTCAGTGGGCACTGTTTTTAGGCTCACACGATGCGTTGTGACATCTGGGAAGCTAAGTGTCCCTAAGGGTAAGCTCACGTTTTTCTCCTTTCCTTCCTCCTTCCATCTGCAGATCAGAAAGATCTTGCAGTGCCTGAACACTTTTGGAGTGCTCCAAGGCAGAGCTTTCAATAACGTTGCTCCTTGTTTACCTGGAACACCAAACTACTTTGCCCATAATCATCTGAAAAGTAATGAACAGGATCATCGTGTTCTGTAGTTTTCAGGAAACACTATTAAGATGTTCACATAAGTTCTACAAATCTCTAAGCCTTATCTCGTTAAGCAAGAAGTTTTAACAAAGGTTTATTGAATTGTCCCTGAAATATATTGTGATTACTTACGTTAGCATAGTATTCTGAAGGCAGTTTAACCTTTTATTGATCTAAAATTACCATTAGGAGCTAAAGTTATAGTGTACTTGAGTACAGTGATTACTAAAATAACTTTTGCTGGGTACAGCCTTCTTACTCCTACACTGAATAGGCCCAAATTACTCCTAAGGTATCAAGGTTTTTAATTTCCTTGCTTAGAGTCACCTGGATCTTCCTGGTTGATCTCCTATCAGTGTAAGCCCTCACCCACCTCCGCTTTTAATTTACTGCCTATTGAAGTACTGCATACTAGTCAATGCAGCACTTGTAGTACTACCTTCAGTTTTTTTGTCATATCAGTTTCACCTGCAGTATTTATACATGTAATTCTTTTCAAAATTAAAAGACTAGTATTTTACTTAAAATATTTTAAAAGGGAAATATATCAATACTCTATTACCAGTATAATTGTCAATTATATTTTAGTGTACTAGATACACACACACACACACACACACACACACACACACACACACACACATATACATATCTATCTATCTACACTAATAAATGGGTAATATGCTAATTAGACCAGGAGACCTTCCGGACGTCCTTCCAGACAAAAGCCATGGTGACAGGGCTGAGGCAGAAGCAGTTAGGGGCGAGCATGCCAGCAAGGCAGGGCAGTTGGGAGTGAGCAGGCCAGCAGGGGGGAGGGGGGGCAGTGTGGGGTGGTCAGACCAGAAGGTGAGGCAGTTGCAGGCAATCAGGCCACAGACAGAGTTGCTAGGGGCAATCAGGCAGGCAGGCAGGTGAGCGGTTAGGAGTTAGTAGTCCCGGATTGTGAGGGGGATGTCAGACTGCCGGTTTAGGCCCAATCCTTGTGGCCTAAACCGGCAGTCAGACATCCCTCAAGTTGTCCCAGATTGGAGAGGGTGAAGGCTGGGCTGAGGGACACCCCCCCCCCCACATGAATTTCATGCACGGGACCACTATTTTATGTATGTATGTGTGTGTATGTATATATATATATATATATATATATATATATGCCTAATATGCAAAGTGTTCCCTCTGGAGTTCGACCGACCCGGAGTTCGATCACTTGCTATAATGTGTGCTGACCATGAGGGGGCGGCGCGGAATGAATTAAGGCCCCAGCCGGCAGCTGGCAGAAGCTAGGGACCCTACCCCGTGCACAAATTTTGTGCACTGGGCCTCTTGTATATACATCCATACATCCACTTCTAACCAAGATGAAATAATGAAGAATGGATTTACACTCCTGACTAAAACAACAACAAAAAATGGACAAAACATATGTAATAACAGTTTTCAAACACTGCATGCCAGGCAATTAAAAGCAGTGATTCTTGAGAGATGGGAATAAAACAAGCAGAGCTTATCATTGCCCCAACTTGCTCTGTTTGGAGAGTTTCCAGGTCACAGTATGAGAGGAAACCAAGGAAGAGCATGATACATTCCCTGAGTTGATCCAAAGCTGAAAGAATACAGCGGTCAATGCTATAGTTCTCAGGATGGAGATCCTGAGAAGAGAGGATTGCACAGAGAACTCTGGAGATCTGCCAGTATCCCTCTTGAGGATTCAGGAAAATACCAATCAGTGCAGTATTGTACTAGAAATTTAGGCAGCAAAGTGTGACAAGTAAAATGTCATCTAGGTAAGAAAATGAAATAAAACTTATTTGCAGATCACTTGAATACCTATGAACAAAATCTAGTGAAATCTATTTTAAAAAACTGCTTAAGCTAAGAAGTGAGTTTAGCAAGTTTATAGGATATTATAGCAGTATACAAAAATCAATCATATCTTTATATATTATCAGTGAATATTTGTTAATAGAAATAAAACATCATAGCTATTTAGAATAGCATAAAAAAGATGAAGTACTTAAGGATAAATACCCCCCTAAAAAAGATACGCATGAACTACACACTGAAAACAATAAAACATCACTAAAGGAAATTAAAGAAGACCTAAATAAGTGGATTGATATACTGTGTTTATTGGCAGGAAGACATTGTATTGTTAGGATGTCAATTCTGTCCACATTGTTTTATAGATACAACACAATTCCAAATCAACTTGCAGCAGGCATTTCTTGTAAAAATTAAAAACTGATTCTAAAATTCATATGGAAATGCAAATGTTCTAAAATTCTAGAATGATTTTAAAAAACAGTAAACTTGGAAGACTAACACTACAAGCCTGTGAGAGTCATTAAACTGCAGTATGGTATTGGAGTAAAGTGAGACAAATAGGTCAATGGGACAGAATAAAAAGGGTAGAGCTAGACCCTCTCATATATGGACACTTGATTTTCAACACGGGATCAAATGTAATTCCACAGAGAAAGTAGAGTGTTTTCAACAGATGATGGTAGAAAAAAAAATGGATGCAAAAAGGGAAAGAAAAAAAGGAAAATAAGACCCTTTATCTATACTTCATACTATAAACAAAAAACTAATACTAAACTATATACAAAAAATTAACTTGATTTTGGATCACAGACTTAAATGTGATAACTAAAAATACAAAATTTCAAGAAGAAAACATAAGAGAAAACCTTTGTTTTCCTGAGTTTGGCAAATATTTCTTAGATATTAAAGCAAACAAATGATCTATAAAAGGAAAAAATTGATAAAGTGCATTTTATCAAAATTATGAACTTCAACTCTTCAGTAGACACTGCTAATGAAATGAAAAGACAATACACAGATAAAACATTTATCTAATAAAGATCATATATCCAGAACTTAAAAGAACTCTCAAACTCAATTATAAGAAAACAAGAATTCAATCAAAAATTGGGGTAAAGATTGAACAGATACTTCATCAAAGAAGATATAAAAGTCTGGAACTAAGCATATAAAAGATGCTTAAAACCATTAGTCATTAAATAAATGCAAATTAAAATCACAATGAGTTACCACTACACACTTTTTAGGATAACTAAAAGAAAAGGACTGATCATGTCAAGTGTTGACAAGGATTTGGAAAACTGGAACTTCCTTGTTTTTTAACCTGCTTTTTTACATTGTTTATTTTTTAATTGTAAAGAATAACTAACTTTTATTAATTACACTTTACCTTTAATATTATTTTGAATTAGTTTTAGGTGTATATAGCATAGTGGTTAGACAATCATACACTTTACAAAGTGGTCCCTCTAATATTTCCAGTACCCACCTGACACCATACATAATTATCACAATATTATTGACTATATTTTCTATGCTGTACTTTATATCCCCACTAGAGGGAATTTCGTGCACTGGGGGTGGGGTGGGGGTGTGTCCCTCAACCCAGCCTGCATCCTCTCCAATCTGGGACCCCTCAGGGGATGTCCATATGGATTGGGCCTAAACTGGCAGTCAGACATCCCTCTCACAATCTGGGACTGCTGGCTCCCAACTGCTCACCTGCCTGCCAGTCTGATCACCCCCTAACCACTCCCCTGCTAGACTGATTGATGCCTAACCACTCCCCTGCTGGCCCGATTGCCCCCAAATGCCCTCCCCTGCCGGCCTGGTACCCCCAACAGCCCTTCCCTGCCAGCCTGGTTGTCCCTAACTGCCCTCCCCTGAAGGCCTGGTCATCTCCAACTGCCCTCCCCTAATGGTCTGATTGCCCACAACTACCCTCCCTTGCTGGCCATCTTGTGGCGGCCATCGTTGATGACATGGAGGCAGCCATCTTGTGCGGTGGCATGAGGGTCAATTTGCATATCACCTCTTTATTATATAGGATTAGTATTTTGGATTTTTTCAAATATATACCAAGAAGTCGAATTGCTGGGTTATAAGGCTGTTTCATTTCTAATTTTTTGAGAAACCTCCATTCTGTTGGAAAACTGAAACATTTATACTTTCCTCATAGGGATGTAAAATTATACTGCACTTGAAAATATAATTTGCTATTTTCTTAAAAGATAAATACAAAGCCATTCTATACCTAGATATTCACCAAAGAGAAATGGTAGGGTGTGTTCATACAAAGAATTATTCATGAATGTTCATATCAGCATTATTTGGAATTAGAGGTCCAGTGCACAAAATTCATGTGCTGGGGAGGGAGTCCCTCAGCTCAGCCTGTGCCCTCTCATAGTCCGGGACCCCTTGGGGGATGTAGCAGTGTGCAAAGTGGCAGGCGGCCAGGGAGCAACCCGAATCGGGTCCGGGCGCTGCTAGCACTCATCCCGGCCCACTGTGCCTGCTGCTGCAGAGTTGGGAGGGCAACCGCCATGACAGCAGCACTCACCAGCCATGAGACCGGCTTCTGTCTGAGTGGCACTCCCCCTGTGGAAGCGCACTGACCACCAGGGGGCAGCTCCTACGTTGAGCATCTGTCCCCTGGTGGTCAGTGCAAATCATAGCAACCAGTCATTCTGCTGTAATGATCACTTAGGCTTTTATTATATAGGCTAGAGCTCAGTGCACAAATTCAAGCACCACTGGGGTCCCTTGGCCTGGCCTGCGGGATTGGGCCAAAAGTAGCTCTCCAACATCCCCCAAGGAGTCTGAGATTGCGAGAGGGCACAGGCCAGGCCGAGGGATCTCTCCAGTGCATGATCAGGGCCAGGGAGGGATTCAGGAGGTTGGCCAGCTTGCAAGGGACCACGGGAGGGCTCCAGGGTGTGTCCAGACTGTCTCGCTCAGTCCTGATTGGCCAGACCCCTGCAGCAAGCTAACCTACCAGTTGGGGCATCTGCCACCTGGTGGTCAGTGCATGTCAAAGAGAGCAGTTGAGCGGCCTTAGCATATCATTAGCATATTGCTTTGATTAGTTGAATGGATGACCTGACACTTAGCATATTAAGCTTTTATTATATAGGACTAGTGGCTCAGTGCATGAAATTCGTGCATGGGGGGCGTGTTCCTCAGCCTGGCCTCCTACCTCTCCAATCTGGGACCCCTCGAAGGATGTCCTGCTGGTTTACAGGGATCAGGCCTAAACCGGCAGGCAGACATTCCTCTCACAATCTGGGACTGCTGGCTCCTAACCGTTCACCTGCCTGCCTGCCTGATTGCCCTTAACCACTTTGCTTGCTGGCCCGCTCGCCCCCAAATGCCCCCCTGCCATCCTGATCACCCCCAATTGCCCTCCGTGCCAGTGTACTCACCCCCACTACCCGCCCCCCCCCCCCCCCGCTGGCCTGCTTGCCCCTACCTTTCCTCCCCACTGGCCTGCTTGCCCCCAACTGACCCCCTGCTGGCCTGCTCACTCCAAACTTCCCCCCTCTGCTGTCCTGATCACCTCCAACTGACCCCCACTGACAGCCTGCTCGCCCCTAACTGTCCCCCTGCTGGTCTGCTTAGCCCCAATGGCTCTGCCCCCCCACCAGCCTGATCACCCACAACTGCTGTCCCATCCTGGCCTGATCACCCACAACTGCCCTCCCCTCTTGGTGTCTAACCACCTCTACCTCGGCCCTACCACTATGTCTTTGTTCAGAGGAACGTCCTGAAAGGTCTCCTGGAAGGTCTCCCAGTCTAATTACCATATTACCCTTTTATTAGTATAGATAGAGGCCTGGTACACAGGTGGGAGCCGGCTGGTTTGCCCTGAAGGGTGTCCCGGATCAGGGTGGGGGGTCCCCCTGGGGTGCCTGGCCAGCCTGTGTAAGGGGCTGAGGGCCATTTTCAGGCTGGCCACAACCCCTTCAGGGTGGGAGTCCCTGCTGGGATGCCTGGCTAGCCTGGGTGAGAGGCTGATGGCTATTTGCAGTCTGGCCAAGCCCCCCAGTGGTGACCCTCATTCCATGGGGGTGTGGCCAGCCTGGTTGAGGGGCTGATGGCTGTTTTCAGGCTGGCCACAGCCCTTCAGGGTGGGGGTCCCCACTGGGGTGCCTGGCCAGCGTGGGTGAGGGGCTGATGGCTGTTTGCAGGCTGGCCACGGCTCCTGGTGACTCAAGCTCCAGCCCCTCCTTTTTTTCATTTTTGTTTTTTCCCCAGCGCCTCCTTGAGTGGAGGCCAGGGCTGGCTGAAAGCAGGTATCTGGGATTTATTTATCTTCTATAGTTGAAACTTTGTAGCCTTGAGCAGAGACCAGAGTGGTTTCCTCCATCACCAAGGGCAACCCAAGCTTGGCTTCCTCCATCACCAAGGGCAACCCAAGCCTCCTGTTCATTCCAGCTCTGTGGCTGCTGCCATCTTGGTTGGATTAATTTGCATACTCACACCTGATTGGCTGGTGGGCATGGCTTGTGGGCATAGCGGAGGTACAGTCAATTTGCATGTTTCTGTTTTATTAGATAGGACGACCCCAAACTAGACATGACTCAAATATCCATCAAGTGAAGGGATAAACCAACATGGTATACCCATTCTCTGCAATTGTAAAAAATGTACTATTGATACTTTCAGCAACATGGATGAATCACAGAATAGTAAAAGCTGAGTTAAAAAAGCCATACTCCCTAAAAATTCATATTTTATTATCACATTTAATAAAAATTCTACATAATACAAATTAATCTATTGGAACAGAAAATGAATCAGTCATTACCTAGGGGTAGGGCGTTTGAAGAAAGTAGGAATGAGATTCAGCAACTTTTGGAAGTGATGGACAGATATGTTCTTATACTGATTATGGTGACAATTTCATAGGCATGTGTATCCTATCGAATAAAAGAGTAATATACAAATTGATAATACCTCCACTACACCCACAAGCCACACCTACCAGCCAATCAGGAGCGAGTATGCAAATTAACCCAACCAAGATGGCTGTAGCCATGGAGCAAGCAGGAGACTTGGGTTTCCCAGGCATTGGAGGAAGCCAAACTTCCTGGCTGGCCCAAACCTTCACTCAAGGCTACAAAGTTTCAATTATAGAAGATAAATAAATCTCAGATACCAGGGCCTCCACTTGGGTCCACGGGGGGCATAGCCGGCCTGCAAACCACCACAGGCCCCTCACCCAGGCCACCCTATGCTCTAAGGGAACCCCTACCCTGATCCGGGACCACCCTTCAGGGCAAACCAGCTGGCCCCACCTGTGCACCAGCCCTCTATCCTATCTAATAAAAGAGTAATATGCAGATTGACCATCACTCCAACACAAAAGATGGCTGCCGCCATGTGGTCAAAGATGGCTGCCCCCATGTGGACACAAGATGGCCAACAGGGGAGGGCAGTTGGGAGGGACCAGGCCTGCAAGGAAGAGCAGTTGGGGGTGATCAAGCCGGTAGGAGAGGGCAGTTAGGGGTGACCAGGCTGGCAGAAGAGGGAAGTTGGAGCTGACTGAGCCTGCAGGGAAGGGCAGTTGGGAGGGACCAGGCTTGCAGGGGAGGGCAGTTAGGGGCAAACAGGCTGGCAGGGGAGCAGTTAGGCATCAATCAGGCTGGCAGGGGAGTGGTTGGGGCAATCAGGAAGGCAGGCAGGTGAGCAGTTGGGAGCCAGCAATCCTGGATTGTGAGAGCGATGTCTGACTGCCCGTTTAGGCCCGATCCCAGTAGGATCGGGCCTAAACGGGCAGTCGGACATCCCTCGAGGGGTCCCAAATTGGAGAGGGTGCAGGCTGAGCTGAGGGACACCTCCCCCACCCCCCCCACCCCCGTGCATGAGTTTTGTACACCAGGCCTCTAGTGTGTATGTGTGTGTGTGTGTGTGTGTATATATATATATATATATATGTATATGTATATGTATATGTATATGTATATGTATATGTATATGTATATGTATGTATATTTGTATATATGTATATGTATTATATATATATGTTTAAACTTATCGGTTTGTACAGTTTCAATATGGACATTTCATTATGTGGAATATATCTCATACAGCTATTAACAATATTAAATATATAACCAGTACAAAATGTTGGTTCACTTATCACCCAAGGACATACACTCGCCAAGTGTATATACTACCTTCAGGAAACCCTGTTGTCAAAACTTAAGGTTACCAAAGTGGGGATAGAACAAACAATTACTTTAATAATTTCAATTTGCTAACCATATTGCATAAGTGAGTTCTGGTTGGCAGCTGTCTATCTCTACTAATAAGTACAGTAGAAAGATTATGGGATAATAGACTTTCATGTTGCTTAGGGTTTTCCTTTCAAAGGCAAAGTGGAGTTTTGGAAGGAAGTGCAATAACATCCGAAGACCAAGGTTTTTGGCCTAGTCCCACCTGGATCCTTGCCTCTGTTTGTTCCCTGTGTTAAAGACAGTCACTTAATGTCTCTGGGCCACATGTGGAAAACAAGGAGCTTAAGTTTAATCCCTAAAAGTTCTTCCATGATTGTGGTTTTGCCCCAGGTTGTAGCTGCATTCAACAGGGCTGAGGTGACTGCAAGTTCAACCACCAGATGAAAACTAAAGGTAGGGAGAAAAGAGTTATATGACTTTAAATGAAAATCAAATAGAGGCACTTTAAATTTAGAAACAAAGTAATTATAGTGATATTCTATGCTGACATAGTAAGATTTGCTCATTTCTTTCTCCATTTTTATAAAAATAGTTTTTAAAAGTACAATCTTCTCATCTAGGAAAGATGCCAGATTTCTGTCTTCAGTGAATTTTTTTTGTATTTTTTTTCTTACAACATTAAAAAATAAGTTAATGCTGCCAGAGTCCTATGTAACTCTAGCAGAACTGGTTTTTGTATCATTGATGACAACCTGCAGTCCCACCATAGCTTTTATGATTCCACTAAAACATATTTCTCAACATAAAGCCAATTTACCTTGGAATGGTTAAAAGGTAACACCTAAATTAAAGCCCAACCCAACATAGTTGGTATTTCTTCCAACAAATGGAGGCCTATTTACAGCCAGTATTGAAATTTAAACGGAGCCGTTTCTTCTGACAGAAAGCAGCTTTTCCCCTCCAAATAACAATTGAGAATATTGATCAAAATCTCTGGTTGATTCAGACTGCAACACTTGTTTCCATGACCTGCTGGGCATCCATAATCACAGTGCAAGCCCTAGGGAGCTGCAATGAACTAGAGATACTTAAAAATTTATAGGTAACAATAAGAGTGCCCAAAGTAACAGTGCTTTCCTCTATGTGTTTTCTTCTATAAAACCAATGAGAAATCTGCTCCTTCTTCCAGAAGGGTGAGCGCTTGCCTAATCTTAAGAGCTAGATAGGAGATATAGAATCTCTTCTGTGTAGTTTCAATTCCTCCATAATCTCTTTTCCCCTTCACCAAATTTGTCCATGGAAAACCAGTGGTCACGCATTCCATGTGTTTCTCCAAAGAAATTGGATCTACTACTAGTACACCTACTAAATCACTAATATTTGGTGTCAATGAATTTGGTGTGTTATTTCCAGAAATTCAGCCAGGCCTCTATGGCAGAAACCAAAAGTCCGTGGCTATGTAGGGAAAAGGCTTTGTGCAGGATGGTTCCTGCAGTTCTTCTGCTTGCTGCATACATACCTAGATGCTCCATTTCCTGGCAGTCTCTGTTCTGTGCTCCTTTCCCTCTATCAAAATCTAGTTCTTTTCTGTAGGTCAGTAATCTTTCTAATTAAGATAATTCTAAATTTTGTATTGTAAAGAACACACCTAGTGCACATATTTAGATTAAAGCTGTTATATGCTCTTTTCTTCATTTGACAAACATACTGCATGCCCTGAGCTGGAGAGCCAGACTGCCTGGGTTTAAGCAGAGCCTGTATTGGTTACTGGCAGTGAGACTTTGGAAATTATCTGACATCTGTGTTTCTTCATCTGTAAAATGGAGACATTGGTGCTTCATAGAGCTGGTATGAGAATCAATGACAAGATATAAAAACTCTTAGAACAGCACCACACATATAAGAATTGTAGCCATGAGCAATAACTAGTCCTGCTGTCTCTTTCTATAAGGGCACTAATTCCATTCATGAGGGCGCCACCCTTATGACCTCACCACCTCTCAAAGGCTTTACTTCCAAGTATCATTGCATCAGGGATTAGAATTTCAACATATGAAATTTGGGGAGGGGAAGGGGGCTTAAACAGTGAGTCCATAATAATATGTAATCTCATTATATTTCAAAACAACCTATGGAAAAAGTATAATTTTATAGATAAGAGAATAGAATTTCTGAGTTTTTAAATAATGTGCCCAAGATCATTCAGCTGAAAATTGCCTATGCCACTATTCAAAACCAGGTCTCTGTGGCTTAAGAGCGCGCACACACACACACATTATTTTTTTCCTGCTGTGCCATACCACCAATAAAAAATTCTATAGAAGGACTCAGGAAAACCCTTTTAGAGGAGGTGATGTTTAGGCAGTGTCTTGAAGGAAGAATGAGTTATCCAGGAGAGAATGGAAGAAGAGGCATTTGTGATGAAGGAAACAATAGGATTACAAAAATTAGAAACTTGGGATGGCTGGCTTTGTCCTTAGCCAAGCAGGTAGTATACGTCTCCTCTTTAAGGATATGGATGGGACAGCTGGGGAAAAGGACCAGACCACTAATGGCAGAATCTACCAAGCTCCATTCTTCGCAGCCCAGCAATCTTAGAACAGACCCTGGGGAAGCACTTTGCATTTTCCTCTCCATGGTAGGAATGCAGAGGGGTTCAGCCTGTAGTCATCTAAGCCAGCTTTCATCACACAGAAGGAGATCATATTCCTTAGAAGCAGCACTGCTAGGCATATTGATAATGACTTTCTTCTGAAAAGTGGAAGGCTCTTTTTTGTGGCTTTGATTGGATTCCCTCATCAGGCGATGCCATTGGAGATTTTGCAGGTGCAGCCTAACATCTCTATGAAGCAGAAACATTTTTTTTATTTGTTCACCCTTAATGACTCTACAGGGCATGTTGGTGCATCTGGTTAACCCCACACAAGAGACATTGGCAGGAGAAAGCCTCACCACTCTATCAGCATGCCAAGATGCTTTGATAGTAAAGACGGGGAAATACTCATTATCCGGTGGTTCTTCTGCCCCAAAGCCTTTGCCTGATTGTTTTCAAATGTGAAGACTAATTTCATAAAAACTACTGTGTGGGACTGTAGTACAAATAAGGTGTTAGAATGAATTTTAACTGCATTTAAACAGGGATTACAAACTACTAGAAATGCGGGAAAGGAAGTGGAATTGAGATCATTATTGTAAAAAAAAATTGATCTAGAGGTAAGACTTAATATAAAAACAAATTTTGGTAACTGCCTGGAGAAAATTGAAATTTGGTCTCAATGCTAATGTTATTGAATACATTCAAGAATAAAATACCGGCATGATTATGGTTATCACTCCTTGGAGATAAATTTCTCATCCATGGAAGATGAAGTAACCCTTGAAGGTTTCATGCCATTAGTGTGTAATGCATGACAACACAACCACAACAAATTAACAAAGAAGGGTCTGTTGTTGGGGAATGATTTTATGTCAGCTTCAGAGCGGTTTACTCATTTTAGAAGTCCGTGTAATAAAGTAGCATTTTATTTTTCAACATCCCTAAGGGAATTTGTGTGTGTGTGTTCTCCCAAAAGTATGTTTCAGGATAACCCAGTCATATCACTTTATCACAAATCAAGTTTCTAATTTAATTTATCTTTATAAAAATTATATAATCTCATAGGAGAGATATCAAAAACAATGACTCGAGATTAGTAAAAGTAGGCTTTTAATGAAGTGGTCCTTTATTGTTATAATACCTGCCCTGGACCCCTAAACCAGAACAGTTACTAGGGGAGAAACTAAACCGGTACCAGGGGCTTAAATACACCATTATTTAAGTTTGGTAGATTCTTAAGTATACATACTTTGTACATAAAGCATCTACTAAATAAATGTTGGAACACTGAATTTCAAACAGTAAAATTGAAGATGGTGTCAAAATTTTGGATACCTTAGGGATCGAAGTATTCTGTTAGCAAAGCCTCATTTTCACACGGTCTCATTATTTCAAGTGTCAGAAGCAAACCCCAGACCTTCCTGAGTCATTTCTCTCTCCTTTCCACCAGCTGTCTCCAGAGACCTGGCCCTTCCACTTAAATAACAATTTTTGGTGTTTGCTTTTCCTTTTCACTTTCATAAAAAGTGGCAGGGGGAAGGGAAAAAGACAAAAATCCATGTATTTCCAATGAAAAAGCGTGTGCTCATCTTTATTATTAATAACTAGAGACCTGGTGCATGAATTCATGCTCCAGTGGGGTCCCTCAGCCTGGCCTGTGGGATCAGGCTGAAACCAGCTCTCTGACATCCCCCAAGGAGACCCAGATTGTGAGAGGGTGCTGGCAAGGCCCAGGGACTCCATTGGTGTATGATTGGGACTAGGGAGGGGTGTGGGAGTCTGGATAGCTGGGGAGGGACCACAGGAGGGCTCCAGGGCATGTCTGGCCCATCTCACTCAGTCCTGATTGGCTGGACCCCAGCAGCAAGCTTACCTACCAGTTGACGCGGCTGCCCCCTGGTGGTCAGTCCACGGAGAGTGGTTCAGTGGCCGTAGCATATCATTAATATATTACACTTTGATTGGTTGAACAGCCAACCAGTCAACCGGACACTTAGCATATTAGGCTTTTATTATATAGGACTAGTGACCCAGTGCACGAAATTCATGCACATTAAAAGGGAATTAGAGGAAATATTTTAATATTGCTATTTGCCCTTTCTCTATAATACAAGTGTCAAGATGAAAGAAAATTAGTAAAATGTATATGAAAATCTTCCTCCTGTCAGAGTCTGGGGCATGCCATGGGAACCAGAGTCAAGTCAAATTCTCACCCACCCACGTGTGCCTCAAAAACGTAAGAGACTGAAACCTGGCTGGCCCCACCCCCATTGGGCTAGATCCAGACCCAGCCAGCCTCACCCTGCTGGGTGGGGGTGTGGCCTCAGGTTGCCTGGCCAGACTCCAGGGTGGAGGGCACGGCCTGAAGTCCCCTGTCAAGCCCCACCAGACGGGGGGCACAGCCTCAGGTCCCCTGCCTCAGCCCAGCACCAGGCAGCCTCAGGTGCCTGCTGATTGCTTATGAAGGCTCGTTACAGGAATTCCGCCTTTGCTGTGGTCATAGCCATCTTGTGTTAAAGGATCCCTGCCTCTGCTGTGGGTGCAAACATCTTGTTATGGTGTGATGGTCAATTTGCATAGTCCCTTTTTATTGGATAGGATAGTAAAGCTTTATCTGCATTTTTATTAAAATGTCTGATAGGATGTGGACAACTAATATTTCAAAATAAGAACTGTAGATGTGTTGGTTATTGCTCTTGAGCTTAGGACAGAAGTTGTGGATCCAAATTGTACTTTAGTGTAAATATAAATTTTAATGAAAATGTGTTGTCTTATTTATATTGTGTCTTATATAAACAGGCATTCTGCTAATAAGGTTTTCTGCCCCAAGTAGGAGGTGGAATCATATCATATCTATGACATACATTTTTTGGTTCTATGATAATATTCATCATCTAAACTTCCAAAATGTTCTACATTTTTACAGAGTCAAGGTCAGATTCCTATGTTGGATGAATAGTAGCAGCCTACCTTGACTTTTCTTTTCACACACTTGCCCAACTGTCAGGCTGAACAGCCTGTGATTCCCATGGATACGTGATGCTTTCTTAGTTCTGTCTCTTAGTGCATCCTTTCCCTTCTAAATAACATGTTCTTTCCACCTATTTCCATGTGTTTATATCTTATCTCTACTGAAATATTCAACTCTATTGTCAAAATTCTTTGAAGAATTTCCTGATTCTTAAGTTAGACATGACTTTTTCTTCCTCCCTCTCTCTCATTTATAAAATCTCTCATATATTACATTTTCTTTTGGATTGCTTTTTTTCTACTTTACCAATAGCAATAATAATAAATACTAAATGCTGTTGTATAATATAAAGAAATTATTTATGTTTATTATACCATTTGATCCACAAAACAACCCTATCAGGTAGATGCTATGATTATTCCTAATTTATCTAAGAAGAAATTGTTAAAGAAGGCACAACAGTTATCCAAGGTCAAGTGTGTGGCTTTAGATCTGGATTTCTAATTTATAGACCTTGTCCTTAACCAACACTCAAGACTGCACCTCACAGCTTGCACCTCTTTTTGCTTGTCCTGTATCACTTTCTCCTTTGTTGTGTAATTAGTTACCTGTGACTGGGTTACTATAGTTGTTCCTTGAAGGCTAAATTTATATTTGTTTCTTCCTGCTATTTTAAACATGACTCAGCTCAGTGTCTCACACAAAAGTAAGGGTGTTCTAAAACTATTTGGTCAACAACTGAAAAATTTAGAACCTTTCATGTGTTCTTTTATAGCTCTGACATGGAAGATTTCTTAAGAGAGGAAAGTACTATGTTTAACTGTCATCAAAAGAAAATGGAAAATATAGCTTTGACCAAAAGAAATGACATGTTCCAAAAGAATACAATTAAAGCAGGATTTTAAAATCCATTATTGAGTAAATCTGAAAATAAGGACAGTCCCCTGATTGAAGGAGTAAAATGTCTTTAAACTCATAGTCAGTGTATAATATATATATAAACGTGGAAGCTAGAAATTTATTTCCCACTGAAACAAAAGAAGTCATGCTTGACTAAAACAAAAAACTATATCAATAAAATAATGGCTAATATTAATGCTATTTTAATATAAGTAGGTGTGAGTAATAACATTTTTCTATTTATTTATATTTATATCAGGCAAATGAATAATTGGCTGATTTTTATCAAGTTGCTTGTCACTGAATTGACAGAGCTTCAATATTTAAGTAGGAGGAACTGTTGAAGATAAAGTAACTTATCTGTGGATTAATAACTTTTTTTGTCTTTTATAAGCTATCTTATCTTTACTAATCTTCCTAAGAAGGTCAAGAGAGGGAAGGTTTGGGTAAACACTCTGCTGTTTCCAGCATCATGACCTGAGCCTGATCTGATTCAGAGAGGAAATGTCCTATCAGAAATGTAGTTCAGGCTTATGAGGTGGCAGGTAGAACTGCGAGGAGCTCCCTTCTAAGGCTGACAAACCTGCAAGTTTGGATCCTTTATCTCAATCATCTAACTCCATCCCCAATTGTACACTGAATGCTGAGAGTTGGTTAGGCCTTCTCCAGCCATTTCTTGTTCATGAGATAAAAATAGAGATAGAGATAAAGGCTTAGTTGATTGACAGTTTTTTTTATTACATTCTCAAGGGTCTAATTGAATTGTGTCTCCTGCAAAGCTTCCTGAACATTAAGTATATTTCCAGTATTGGATATATTGTGCCATAAAGACCCAGTCACCCAGAAGAATTTATTCTGATTACTTTCTGCCTATACATAGTGTTATTTATGTACACACAACCAGGCTGATAACATTTTTATAAAATAGTTGTTGGATGTACATCAATGGGCAAAAGTAGGTTTCCATTTGTTAGTATGGAAAATAATAAAATAATTAATAAATAATAATACAAGAGTAAACTCTGTGTTTTGCATATTCAGGACTGTCAACCTGCTTTTGCCCCACCCTGTGTGCTGTTGGGATAGTGGTTATCACTATCTCTAACTAGTAATCTCCCATACAAAGGTTTATTTAGCTCTCTACAGAGGTTGCAGGGGAACTGTTGGGGTCTTGATTTGCTGCTTTTATTTTCTATTGAAAGTTTATTCTATAGGTCCTACTTTCAGTCAAATTCTGTTCAATCTTTATGATTTAACCTTTCCAAGCTACCCCAAGAGCCTCATAAAAAAGGCTTAGTTTTATGATGGCAGATTACACTGGTACTTCCTAAAGTTCTGTGTTCTGTTTTTATAATGGAGCCTTAGATTGTTTTAGAGATGCATTCCACTTAGGAGTCCCTCAACCACAATGAACAAGTTCAAGGGTTTCCTAAAACCAACCAAATAAAAATGAAATTCCCTTTCCAGGCATAAATGGTAGATCATGATTTTCTTTCCACTTGTCCCTGTACCTTATGCTTCTAAAAGGGAGGCACACCTCCAGGGCTTTCCCCCTTGGTCTTTGTGCCTTTCCACATGCTGTTCTCATTGGAATGTGTCACACTCAGGTCATACATTACCTTCTCTAAGAAGAGTTCTGTGTTTTTGTCCAGCAGAATTGATCTGTCCAACCTCTAAACTTATACTTCCTTCATCATATTATTTTAAATTTTGATTAAATTTGATTTTCCCAGCTTGAGAATACATTACTTGAGTCTGGGGAACATGGTAACCTCATCTTTGAGTCCACCACAGCTCCTAGGACAATGCCTAAAAAAGGCAGAGAGTAAAAATTTGTCAGGAAAGAACAAGTAAATTTTTCTTTTCCTAAGGACAAATAATGTAGCCCATTTTGGACCATTTGTAGAAAATATTGGGTAAGGTTGTCGAGATTGTTGCATGCGGAATTTTTCTCTTTCTTTTTTTAAATTGAAGCCATTAAAACAGAGAAAAGGTATTTGCTGAGAATTATGAAGGATATATCTTAAGATTAGTGGTCGGAAATATTTTCAAGATTTTGAAAAATATGTTTTACAAGGAACCAGATTTTAAAATATTGTTTAGTTCTCTTTTTTTGTGTGGGATCCTTAAATCATCTCCATTGACAAATGCGTCCCCACCCCCCCTTCTGTTTCTAAGGTGACTTTTGATTTCTTGCATCATTCCATGGCCTTTAGTGTGCTGATATTTTTCTCAGTAAGCCCTTTTTGAGGCTACACCTTTTGGTGATTTAAGAATAGAAAGAGATAAAAACAAGTGCACAATCTCCATTGAAAGTCATAGTGGCTTTTGATAGAAAGGTGGATTGCTTGCTCGTGATTCTAGTGATTCCAATTCTTACTTTTCCAGGGTAGAAATAAGATAGAGCCATATAACTGTTCCTTTAAATTTAATAATAAATCTGATTATAATGCATTTTAATGAAATGTTTTTCGAATTATTTGATCCAGGTGTGTAAGCTGGGTGGGATAGTGAGGAAATGCAAATAATAAGATGAATATGAGAGTTCAGGGATAGGCATAAAGCAATAACTGAGATTTTTTTATTGTGGTAGCAGAGTATTTGCCAATATGCAACCTTGGGGTTTCTCCATCTTAGGAAAAGAAAAAATACTTCTGTGCTTCACTGAACCCTTGTCTTGCTTCTTGCAGGAATTGAGTATAGCCTGAATCTTTTTCATGGTTCTCTATTTTTCTTTGAACAACACACAGCAGAATGCATTACCAATGAAACCAGAAAGCTCTAATCCTAATTGGGTATAACACATTGTTTCCCCTCTCTTTTTTTTTATAACTTCTCCTTGAAAAAAAATTTAGCCATATGTTTGCAAGAAAGAGGTTGGCCAAAGTCCTCAACCACCTCTAGTTACAAGGATTTTCCTAGAATGCATAAGGGTAAGGCTTTTAGGAATTTTGTATGGTGAGAGCAATATTTGGGAAATGTACATCCACATAGTATGCCCAACTTGTGTCTACATGATACTTATGTCATAGTTTTGTGAATAACCACTAGAAAAATAAGTAAAGACATAATAATAGGATGTTATTGGAGCTGGAAGGATTGTAGAGTAAAGCACATCTAATTCTCTCATTTTGAAGAGGAGAAGACTTGAATTGAATTACCTGGTGTTTATTCAGCCTTTTCCTGAACAAACTGAGAGGCTTTAAACTTTACCTTGTCATCCACCAAGATGCCCTATTCCATCATTAGGTAGGTCTGACTACTATGAACTTTTACCGAATGTTCTTAACATTCTCAAAATCTAGTTTCTTGTATCCTCCCCTCATACCTGGTTCTCCTCCTTGGGGCCACATGCCTTGAACCTGCCCCTTCTTTCCAGCTGCAGTCCTTTAGCTCTTCAGAGACGACTGAAGTTTCCTTGTCCCCACACCCCAAGCCTTCCTATAATTTTCTTTTCCAAGGTAAGCATTCTCAGTTCCTTTAGTCCTTCACATGAAAAAGGGGGAAAAGGGTTTTTTGTTTGTTTGCTTTTGTTTTGCCATCAGTTAATTGGTCGACATTTTCTCCCTTTGTTTTCAATTTTATAATTTTTGTTTAATTTTTACAAACCATAATTATTCTTGTGGCTATCTGATCACCCCAACCCCCAGTGGGCTTCCCCCTTCTCCCCCCACCCCATTTTAAGATCAGGAGTTTACTGTTATTTGGCAGAGGAAAAGCAACATGGGATTTACCATTGAACCAGGATAAGTTGCTTCCCTGCAACTTTTCAGTTAGTGTGTCACCCTTCCGATAAAGAGGGGTCAGATGAATCAGAAGGATGGTGCCAGCAACGATAAAGGCACAAAATAGTTATGGTTAGAATGGCTGCTTGCCATTCTGCATAGAGGAGACTTGTGTGGTTAGTGAAAGGCCTTGCATTCCATATTGTGTCTCAATTGCTGGCAGCGTAAGTACAGAAGAAAAAAAAGTGACAAAGTGCATTTATTTAACAGCTTTCAGCTGCCTAAAATGTAAGTGTCCAAACCTAAGGGACAAACTCACTCAGTAATTTCTAAAATTGTTCCAGTGAATTAATTTTTTTTCCCCCCATATTATTTGAAACCAACATAAGAGAAGGTTTAAGAGGCCAGGAATTCAAGTGATTAAAGATGGCATAGGTTTAGGATTTTACATCTGAGGTATCGAATTGTGACTGTGTGTACTTAAATTCCATGTTTTAAAGCTTTTTTCCTCTCACAGGTGTCACTTGGTTTTCTTTTTAAATATATTTTTATTGATTTCAGAGAGGAAAGGAGAGGGAGAGAGAGAATCATTGATTGATTGGATGCCTTCTGCACACCTCACACTGGGGATTGAGCCCCTAACTCAGGCATGTGCCCGGACCAGGAATCAAACTGTGACCTCCTGGTGCATAGGTTGACACTCACCACTGAGCCATGCTGGCTGGTTGGGTGACTTGGTTTTCAAGCTAGGGGAGGAAGAAGAAGAGTTGAGGGGGCTGGAGAGGAAAGTGGCGGGTAGAAGGGAAGGAGGATGTAGTTGTAGAATGCAAATTGTAGATTGTAAGAATGATTGCAAAAATCTAATACAGATAAGATAATTATGATACTTAAATGTTAAAGCAAAAATTTAAAAGAAAATAGCAGATGCTGATAACTTTACCCCCTCAAAAACTTACCATAGTAACTGTTGGTTTTCCTTTTGTCTTTAGATAAAAATGAAAAGCTTTATGCTTTGTTTGCAACTGATGTTGCCTAAGAAAAATATTCAGGAATCAAAGATCAGAGGTGGGAAATTATTCAGATTAAATAACTGTCAGAATAAAGGCTGCAGGTGCCTATATGTGTGTGAAAGAGAAAGTGTCAAAAATGCATTTACCATTGATTGTAGTCTTTTCAGAGACAGATATATGCCCTAGCTCCTCAGTTTTGCTATGTCCTATAACCCTCCTTTCCATTTGCTTTTCCTCTCAAGACTATTCTTACCTGCTTAAATGGCTTTAAACCAGCTCTGAAAAGGAAAAGTAAACAAACTAAATGCACTTGCCTATGGAGTTAGAGAACTGTTCATAAATCTAGCAGCCGCAGTGTCCTGATTTACATTGCAGATCATCATGGATTGGACCTTCACTCTAGGAGGGCATGCAAATTCGAAGGCCATGTTTTCCCAATGCAGAGATTATAATTACGAAAACAATTTCAGGGGCAACATTTTGCTGCTTTAAATTACTCTTTCACGTTTTTGTTTACAGTGTTTCTAGTTAAACAAGACATTCTACTTGGATGGGACCTTGGAGGAATGAAAGCCTTAGAATTTCAGAATTTCAGATCTCCAAATAGGGACAGTCTAACCCAGAGAGCAATTCTGAAAAACTGTGAGAGCTGGCAGCCTCTTTGATCCTTGGTTATTTATTTATTCCCATTGTACTAAGGGTCTCTCTCTCTCTCTCTCTCTCATCTTTTCTCCTCTCTCCACCCTTTTAATGTTCATTTGAGAGAGGCAAGGAGAGAAGGGTAAAATTTGTGAAAAAAATAAATAAACCTTAAATCCTTAAAATACAAGGAAAATATATTCCAACAAATGTCATTAAGTACCTACTAGGCTTCTACCCAGATAAAATTAGACAAATCCCCACCCCCTAAAGAAGAACAGAAGAACGCCACAGTCTAGAAGACTATATAATTATCTATTGAACACTTTGAAGTATGGTAAATGCCTCAGAAGTCACATAGGAACACATTTGAGAACATAAATAATCGTGGGAAAATCAGGAAATTTTGAGCCTAGATTTGAGGGATCAGTTCACCAAGGTACATGCTGTGGAGAGGTAAGGAGGAGAGAGTAGAGAGGGGACAAAATATCTTTACAAAGGTGTGGTCATAGGATTTGAGAGCTGGACCATGCCTACATGCCTGTCATTTCACAGAAGGGTAAAGAAACACTGAGCAAGTGCAGTTGTATAGCTATGCCATCCATTGTTCAGGAAACCCACCTGTCTGTCAGGTCTGTACACACATCCATTTATTCTCTCATCTTCCTGTCAATTTGCCCACTCCTCTTTCAACTCCCGAAAGCCTCAGAGTTGGTCAGGAGAGCCTTCTCAGTCCCTGCTCATTTGTTATAAGACCCAAATCATTTTATTTCATTGTATCCATGAATGAGAATAGGGTTAAACCTCAGTTGTTTATAGTTATACTAGAGGCCTGGTGTACGAATTCATGCATGGGTAGGGTCCCTCTGGGTGGCCTGCAGGGATTGGGCTGAAACTTGCAGTCTGACGCTGCCTGCAGCTCCTACTTGCCACTCCTGCTCTTCCTGGCCCCACTGTGCCTGCCACGGGCTCATGCCTAATCAGTCCTGATCTGGAGAGGCTCACACTGCTGCAGCAGTGCTCATCAGCTGTGAGCCCTGAGTCTGGCGCCCTCCCAAGGATCAGGCTGAAACAGGCTCTCCAAGGGGTCCCGGATTGTGAGAGGGTGGAGGCCAGGCAGAGGGACCCCACCATTGCAAGATCAGGCCAGGGAGGGACCACAGAGGGGCTCCAGGGCGTGGCCGGCCCATCTCGCTCAGTTCTGATCACCAGACCCCAGCAGCAAGCTAACCTAGCAGTCAGAGCATCCACCCCCTGGTGATCAGTGCATGTCAATAGCAAGCAGTTGAGCAAGCTTAGCATATCATTAGCATATTACACTTTGATTGGTTGTTCTGTTGTTCAGTCTATTTGCATATTACCCTTTTATTATATAGGATAGGGGACTAGAGATGTTGACTATGTCAAATGGGCATATAATCTTCAAATCCTTTCTATTTGGATGTGAATAGATTTTCATGCTTATATTAAAGTAGAGGCCCGGTGCATGAAATTCACCTAAGCCAGCAGTTGGACATTCTTAGCCCTGCCACAGAGGGAGCACACTGACCACCAGGGGGCAGGTCCTGTGTTGAGCATCTACCCTCTGGTGGTCAGTGTGAGTCATAGTGACCGGTCATTCCACCATTTGGTTGATTTACATATTAGCCTTTTATTATATAGGATGGGAGTGCTTGCATTTTGGTAAACCCTTCCCCATCAAAAAGCCCAAAACACCAAGAGTGCTACCAAATGAGAAGACCAGAGGAACCTGACAAATGCTGAAATATGTGTATAGCTATCTGTTGTGTTTAAATAGTAATATCAGACACTGACACCTTTCCACCCTCTGGAGCTATTAGCAATGCCATCAGCTGATCCAATACAGAAGGTGATTTTGGTGGGAAATCCTCTCCACAAACATATGTTTCTTAATAAGGAGGCATACCACAACAAGGTTTCCTAATATGTCGCAAACTGACTAAAATAATTGAACTTAGTTTAGAAAAAGGTCCATATCTCTATAGACTTTGGGGATTTTTAGAGAACTGTTTTTCAAGAGTCCCATAATTTATTCTAGGCTGAGCCTCTGACTTTTCCCTGTGGGCAAATGATACTATTCTCCAAACTTCTTCTTTGCCTGTCCAAAGGTGTGTGAGAGTGCATGTAAAAGGGGGCCTCCCATGTCTCAGAATAAAGTGGCTTTGGGTGGCTTTGGGTGACTAGTAGTTACTACTAGGGGGCCTCACATGTCTCAGAATAAAGTGGCTTTGCAGTGGCTTTGGGTGACTAGTAGTTACTTCCCTGTGAAGAATGATCACCAGGCCCCATGGAAGGCCAGCTGTAAATGCCAGCATAATCACCATTTATCTTTTGACTTTTTTGTTTCATAATCTGTCCTTTTCTGCACAGTAACTTTTGTCTCCCTCCCCCCTTCAGTTTATTTATAAAGAAATATATTTAAAGTAATAATAAAATGACAGAGTATAGGTTTACCCTTTCGCTATAATTGCTTCCTAGTGATGAGCCCCATCTAAACATGGGAGCTTATCATGGTCCCTTGGGAAGAAGGGGAAAGAATGGACTGGATAATAAGAAATAAGGGTTCTTATTCCCTTACCTTGGAAAGGCTTTCTGAGTCGTCTTTATGTGTTCCACTTTCCTGGTTCCTGAAGTGGGTAGGAGACCACTGTAATTTATTTCCCGGGGCAGAAGTGGCAATGTGCAAATGAGGTTCTTTCAACACCCACATGGGTGGAGATCTGGAATTCATCAGTCTCAGAGGAAAGCTCTGTGTATTCTGAGTGAGGCAGAGCCCTGACTGGGCATCATGGCTACAGCTGTTTAGGCATAAGAACAGTAAAGTATTTTATGAGAATATTTTTATGTTTTAAACTTAAATAATGTGTCCATCTCTGGGGAGAAGGCCTTAACTCTGACCTTTGGGCTCTCAGAAGACAGAGAGATTTTTCACTCTCAGATTGAAGACAATCTTAGTTCTGCCCATACTTGGTCTGCTATGATATATGGAATTTATTATGTCATCTCTTCTCTTTTCTTTTTTAAAAATAATTTTTATTTTTTAATTACAGTTGACATACATTATTATATTAGTTTCAGGTGTGCATCCCAGTGATTAGACATTACATAACTTACTATGTGATCATCCTGATAAATCTCGCAAACATCTGACACCATACATGGTAATTAGAATATTATTTTACATCCTCATGACTGTTCTGTAACAACAAATTTATACTTCTTAATTCCTTCATACTTTGCCCATCCCCCAAGTCCCCTTCTCAGTTGGCAACCTTCAACATGTTCTCTGTATCTGTGAGTCTGTTTGAATCTTAGCCAGATGCATATCTTCTCCCCTTTCTGAACTGAAATTTTCTTGAGTGTCAGAACCATGTATCCTGTGACACCTAGTACAGTGTTATGTATGTGTATATCTGGCACCTGATATATATTTATTGAATAATAAAGCTCTTTGGCATCTCATTTCATAAGGGTTGTGGTAAAGATTAAATGAGTTAATACATGTACAACTCTTAAAGCAGTGCCTGGTACATAGTAGGAAATTGGTATTCCCCTGGAATATGGAAAGTGTGGGAGAGAGAAGTGGGGTAGGGATTCCTCTTTCTTTGTTCTCCAGGAATGAAGCAGACTGAGCATGAAGAGATAAGCTGAGAGAAGATATGCAATTACAACGTATTGACTATACATTTCAATTACTGAAAGTTATAAGCATTAAAACAGTTAGTTTATACCAACTAAAAAATTATTCTAGGGATTAGTACCTACTTGCTAGAATGAAAATAAAAAAGAGAACATGAAAAAATGATAATCACATGTTTAGTTAGGTTCTAAATAGCTTTTCATTTAGAGATTCTTTCACAAAATTTGCTCCAGTCTTATAACAAGTTTGCAAGGAAAACTGTGAAACTTAGCAGGGGATCAAAGATCCTGGGAAGAAAAATAAATCTCCAAAGCAGATTCTAATGTGGTTGGGCTAAAAGACATAATGCAAAGCTGGATTGTTTGGTGGGATTTGGGTCCAAAGGAGATTTCAGAAGTGCTCTATGTTTGGCATGGTCCTTTGGGCTAAGGGTTATTTTTTTTTTCATCCTAGCCTTCTAAACAAGGACATAAATTTTCCATAATGTTCATTCTTCCCATAAAATACTGTGACACAGCTAGTGTTATCAGACAAGTGCATCCTGCTCATCAGTGAAGGGATGCTGAAACCTAATGAATCCTAAGTCCAGTAATGATGTCTGGATGTTACTGTGGCTATTACCCTAGATTGCTTCTGACATTTGTGTCTTCATATCACATGCCAGCATTCTTCAGTTTCTCCCAGTACAAGCTGAGTTTGCTTAACAGATGAGTGTACGTCTGTGTGAGGAATTTACATTTACAGAACCTTCTAAACCTGTGCTGTTCAGTATGTTAGCCATTAACCATGAAGTGGCCATTTAAAATAAAGCAAAATTTAAAAATTGGTTCCTCCATCATACTAGCTACATTTCAAGTGCTTCATACTCATGCATGTCCAATGTGGTGCATATATACAATGGAATATCACTTATGGCCAAGTGATATTCCATTGTATATATGTACCACATCTTCTTTATCCAGTTGTCTATCAGTGGACACATATATTGGCCATTGTGAATAATGCTCCAGTAAACATAGGGATGCATATATCTTTTCAAATTATTGTGTTGGATATTTTTTAATAAATACCTAGAAATGGCATTGCTGGGTCATGTGGTAGTTCTATATTTAACATTTTGAAGAACAAAATACTGTTTTCTATAGTTACTGCACCAGTGTGTAATACCACCAAAAGCACATATTGCCATTTACAAAAAAAATAGTCACAGTGATGTAAAGTACAGTATAGGGAATATAGCCAATAATCTATCTATATAAAACTGTAATATGCAAATAGACCGAATGGTGGAACAACTGAACAACCAAACAACTGGTCGCTATGACGTGCGCTGACCACCAGGGGGCATGTGTGGAACATTGTGGGCATCAGCAGCAGGTGGCAGAGTGCAGAACATGGAGGGTGTCAGCTGCGGATGGTGGAGCAGGTGAGCGGGGCACCAGAGCAAGGTGGGGCACTGGTCACTGTCATCGGGGCCAGCTTCTGGTGGTTAATGAAAATTCTTTGTTCCCGCATGCCGCGGTCCCACCTGGTGCTTGCACCTGCTGCTGGTGCCGGCCCCACTTGTGCCCGCTTCCCATGCTGGAGTGGGCTGGAGCTGCCGCTTGCACCCACTGCTAGCGCCCAGTGCCAGCCCCAATTGCTTGGTGTCATCAGCAGGTGCGAGTGGGGCTGGCACCATCAGTGTGTGGGAGCAGTGGTGGCAGGAGCAGGGCTGCCAGCAGACAGAGGACCGGGGGCCACGGTTGGAGGGACCTGGCAGAGGCATGGCGGATAGGCCGAGACCTGCCCCTGTGCCCAGCATAGCCTCGCGGCCCACAGTTCCTTTCAAGGTGCACAAATTTGTGCACTGGGCCCCTAGTATTATAATAAATATGTATGGTACCAGGTGAGTACTAGACTTGTCGGGGAAATCACTTTAAGTTATTTAAATGTCTACTATGTTATACACCTGAATCTAATACAATATTGAATGTAAACTGAAATTGAATTTTTTAAAATTTAAAGTAAATAAAATAAATATAAAATAAAGTAAAATAAAATGTAAGGCTATAATGAAGTCCTAAGTTATAGGAAACCATGCAATTGGAAAATTTTATCAGGGTGGTAGATTATATAAATATATACAGGAATATATATTTATATTTGAAACCATTCCGCATGGATTGGGGTACCAGTGTTGCCTCTGGGCAATTAGTGGCTCCAGGCAAAACTTATCCCACAGGATTGTCCTGAGGATTCTTTGTAAAAGCATGAGTGCAATATAGGTGCCTGGTAACTATGAGGCCCTTTCCCAGTTCCTCTCTTCTTCCTCACCTTCTCCTCAGGGTCTTCTTTTCCATCTTCCTCCCTTGCACCCTGGAGCCTAGAGCCTGGCATTTCTATGCTGGCCACTCTGTGTTTCAGGATCTAGCTGTGCTGGAGAGATAAACTCTTCTCTCTTTCTGTGGCAGCCCCCTGACCAGTCACTTCTGCACATCCCCCCAGGAAGGAACACTAATAGGAGGAACCTCATGCTGCATGGCAGGCCACTGACGGAGAGATTTTTGGCAACATTTCAGTATTCCTTGAGTCATATCGAAAGGGGTAAAAGCATGGATGGACCTGGAGATTATCATGCTAAGTGAAATAAGTCAGTTAGAGAAAGACAAATACCATATGATTTCACTTATATGTGGAATCTAATGAACAAAAAAAATGACGAACAAAATAGAAACAGAGTCATGGATACATAAAACAGACTGACAGATGTCAGAGGGGAAGTGGGTGGGGTGCATGGGATGAAAGACGGTGAAGAGAATAGCCAAAGAACATGTATTCATAGCCCATGGTCACAGACAACAATGTGCTTAGGGCCAGAGGGAGGGAAGAGCAGGGTCTGGGTGGAGGGAGGCAAAGGGAAGGGGAAATGGGTGACACCTATAAATGATTTCAACAAGGAAAATTTTACCAAGGGGTAGAACAGCATTAAATCAGGAAATCGGGATATCTCGATGCTCACAATGATTTCTGCAAATCCCATACCTCATGGTATTCCTCATTTATAAAATGGAAAGATTGGACTAGAAAGTCTTTCTTGCCCCTTTTCATTCAAACTTCAGTAAGAATCACTAACTTCCTGTCAGCTATACTAGCCATTCTGTGAGGGCAGGGACTCGGGCTGCCTGCTCTCTACCATATCTCCCACAGTCCAGCACAGCGCCAGCCACTTAGTAGGTGCCCAGTGCATATCTGTGGGATAAATGAATGGAGGCAGCCTGCATCCCCTGTATGCGTTTTCCTCTTACCCACAACCCTCACCCCTCCCAGCCTCTTGCACCCACTGTTTCCGGTACTGCCACTGCTATACCTTTTCTTTTTAGGAAGTCCCAGAAGCTCTGTGGCATTACGGCATTAGTTCTGATTTTCCGTAGAGCTGGTGCTGGAAAACAAACTGTACTGTGTAATTATCCTTGTAACACTCTCCAGAAGACTTCCAATTTAATCAAATTACTGAGATTTAAAAACATTAGGACAGAAATGAGCTTGTTAGAGTAAATTAGGCTTCTTAAACGTGTTCCCCCTTTACTAGAAAACTGATTTCTGTGGTCACCTTCTCTAAATTATTGAAATCAGAGTGGCCTGTTTTAATTGGCAAGGAGAAATGTCATTAAGCAACTACTATGAAAGCCATTGAGTGGGTGTATGGGGATGAAGAAAGGAATAAAGAGGAATGGGGGACAGAGCTGGCTAATAGGGTCAACTGGAAATCATAATGGGGAAAGAGACACACTCCTGCCCTGGTGAAGCTCTGTGAGAATAATAAGACTATAATAATAGTAAGTCTGAGAGAGGACTGGACAAATAGAATGCTGAGGGATGCAGTATAAAGAAGGAACCTCGTTATTCCATAGCATGAATGGGAATTTCGCAGGGAAGACCATATTTGTTTTTATGATGCTACAAGTTGGCCTAATAGAATCATCCCAAATCTTAACAGGACGCCTTTGATCCCTGGGCTCTCAATGTCCTGGTCTCACAGTCCCTATTCCTCACAGGGCTCTCATGTGGGTTTGCCAGCCCCCAAACAATCTGCTTTAGACTCGGAGCTTCTTGGAGGTAACAGTAATCACTGGGGAAATGCAGAGTGGCCCTCACTGGAGCCTCCTAACCACCAGTTTGGAGAGGAGAGCAGTGGCTGTGGCCAACCATAATGAAGCCCCACAGGGGCTGGTCAGAGAAAGGGCGGGAGCAGAGGCAGCAGCAAGCCTATGAGTTGCTGCTATCAGTACACAATCACGTTCTCTCTTCGGGGAGGAACCCTTGTTACTGGGGGACTGGTCAAGGAACAGAACTGAGTTTCTTGAATTAGGGCCAGTGGGAACTTCCAGGGATGATGACCTCATGCGTTTGCTTGCTCTTGGGGAAAAATGAAGGTTCTCCCAACCAGTGCCCAGATCCTTCAAAGCCTGAAATAGACTGGCTCCTTTAGGAACCTTCTGAACACTGCTCCCTTCCACACCTGCACCAAATTCTACAAGAAAGAAAAGATCTCCAAATAATAATAGCAATACTAATAATAGTGGCTAACATACAACATTTATTTACTACATGAGAAAATGTGTGCCCTTAATATGTGTTAACTCAGTTTATCCTTACAAAACCTTATGAGATTGGTATTATTATTGTTCTGTTTTAAAAATGAAGAAGCTAAGATACAAAAGAGTAACTTGTTCAAGTTCACAGAGCTAGTAAGTGGTGGAGTCTGAGATTTGAACCTAAGCTTTTGGTTTTAGAGTCTGGACTCTTAGCCACTTGATTAAGAACACTCCCCCCAAAGTGAAAATTCATGAAACATCTATTATGGGCCTAGCACACAGTAGGCCTATGGTGGTCTATGCATCTGAGTTCACCTTCTGAGGTGGGTTAGGGATCGGGGAATACATGTCTCCATACAGGACTGGATAAGAAAGTAACTTGTGGGTTCCTTTTTCAAACATTAAGAAGAATTTTTAGATGGTGATATTAAACCACACCACCTTAAAACAAGCACAGAATCCTGAAGGACAGCACAGGAAGCTGGCCCTGCCCCATCAATCAGAAAAATAAAACAAGACCTAGGATGTAGAGCAAGTAGCAGAATATTTGTAAAAAGAAAGTGTAATGAAAGCGTTGAAAAGGAGGTGATTTAGTCATTGTGAAGGCGTCAGGGAAAGGTGAAATCTTTGAGAAAGTCAGCATGCAGCCAAAAAGTGGAGTTCATGCTAACGGACTAGGAAGGAAGGTTACAAAATGAAGACATTACGTCCCAGGCAGGAGACAGGGTCAGCAGAGCGAGCACATGCACATGGTGTTGGCCTGTCACTCAGCTACACTTATTCTGAAACAAAAATTTCGTAAGGAAGCCTGGTAGGGTAAGTTGGGGAATGAAAATAGTTCCAAAAGTAGGAAAATAATACTTCTGGAGCTACAGGTCCAAACCAGCTGTGGCTGAGACCGTGGGCAGCAGGAGGCCAGCTCCAAATGACCCTGGTCTGCACAACTGTTTGTCTCATAATAGGTCACTCCAAGATTCGAGAGACCAGAGAAGAAAAGTTCTAAAGGAGATTTTTAGTTCAAATAAACTAGATCCAGGGGCCTTCTCAGGGTCAGCAGGGAGGATGCAAGGGAAGGAGCAGCTTAATTACCATTATTTATAGCCCTGCACTGCAAAGATGGACCTTTATACAGTAGCTGTAATTTATTCTGTATGTAACCAACAGAGAATGTATTCCATACCCCTGACATATGTTGCTTAACACAGAGTGTAGAACAGTCAGTGGGCCATCTCTCCACTCCAGGGCCTCCCTCCATTGCTCCTCCCCCAATGTTTCCACCCCCTTAAGCCTCACACCTACTTCCTGCTCCCCTCCATCCCTTACTCCCCCCTCTTGTTCTCCACACAGGCACAAATGATTCTGGCCATCTCAGAGAAGTCTTGTTTGGTCCCTGTGTTTTGGGCTGCATCTCAATAGGATCAGGGCACATCTGGCTACACAGCAGGAGGGCCACACTACAAAGTGCAAAAATAAAACCACAAAAGATCAAAAGAAAAGCATCCTAGGCAAGAAATTATCCTTATCTTTATCTCCATGGAATCCATCAAGTACAAGCATCTGAGAGATGGCAAGCAGTAAGATAACAAAAGGGAAGCAGGGAGGAAATTAAAAGCAGCCTCCAATCATTAGCCCTTGAGCTGGCCTGGTAGGGCCTTAAAAGGCTCTGGGAAGGTATCCCACAGATAGATGCTTCATTAGGAATGGACTGGAGCAAAATAGACAACCTGCTGATCATCAGGCCTTAAGATGACAGCCTGGCTGAGCAAAGTTAAATCAGGAAAGCCGATTTCATTTATACATTGCACACTGTTTGTATTTTTTCTTTCCTGCTTAGAGTGTGCATTCTGTCTCATCTTGGGGTTTGATGTTTTGCTTGGTGAAGTGTGGATAATCTTCACCTTTCTGCACCCATACCTGTGCCTAGGATAACTCCTATAGGTGGATGTCCCCACGGAAGGCCAGAGAACTCCACCGTGGCAATATAGCAGCTGTGAACATCTCTTCCTCTGATAGTAATTTGTTTCTAGCATCAGCATCTAATTTCTTAACTGGGTCACATTTCTATATATTTAGGATGAATATACTAAATATATAGAAATGTGCTTAAGTGAATTTAGACACTGCCCATGCTTAAGTGAATTTAGACATCGTTTTAGAAACAAAATCTACCAAGATTTTTCTGGTGGGTATTTCATTTAGGTGTTTAGATTATGACCTGGGTCAGTTATGGGCTGATTACACTCTTTGCAGAAAATGTTTTATTCAAACTGGGATATAACTGATCATAAATGACAAAGAAGGTTTGGACTGAAGGTCAAAATCCTGTCACTCTGAACTGTTATTTATATAGATGCCATGTGCTACAGCATAGCCATTTGTACCGTGCATTCACATTTTTAAACATCTTATTGTTGATGCCAGGCTGTTGTGTTCAATTGTGCAGGGAGTGCACAGCATGACTCAAGAAGAGCCATTCACATTTATAAATTTTGTGGATGGCACCCTCGGAAGCTGTGCAGTTTAAAATCTGCATGGTCATATGCTTTGGCTATGTCTGTTCTCCTACAGGGACAAAAGCATTAATCTATTCAATAACACAGAGGAAGGATACAGAGGTGCTGGTGCCATCCCTGCCTATCAAAAAGAACTGTGACAAAGGCAAATCCATGAAGAGAGCAAAATTACACTGAATGCCCTAACACTATATTCGTGGTATGTAGAGAGGGCTGTTGGGAAACAAAGAAGGGAGTTATTAACTCTGCTTGAAGGAATCAAGGGAGACTTTGCAGAGGAGATGACATTAGACTTTGGTCTTAAGGGATGAGTAGATATTACATAAAGTGAGTAAAGAATTTCAGGCAGAGGAATTCCTGTATAAAAAGACATAATAAAGAGGACAGCTTTTAAAGGCAGGTGTTAGAAAACAATGGAGATGTGGGTGGTTACAAGCATGAAGTGAAAGATACAGTAGAAGAAGTGAGATAGGCCCAGATCACAAAGGACCCTTTTCAACTGTTGGACATCTAGGATAACATTTTATTAAGAAATGGATTCAGAAAGGGCAATGGGGTTGGGGGGGGGACATATGTAACACTTTCAACAATAAAGGTTTATTTTCAAAAAATGGATTCAATGCTGACTGCTCGATCAGTAAAGCTCTAAATGGAAAAGTGACGGCCAACAAGGCGGTATCTTGCCTGTGGAGGCAGTAAAGTAATAAGAGCATTGACTCTGGACTGGAGATGTGTGTGTAGTCCCTCATAATTATTTAACTTGTACACTTCAGTTTCATTAGCTCTTAAAAGGGATTCATAATAGTACCTGCTTCATAGAGTTGGTGTGAGTTTTACATGAGATAGTCTAGAATGTAGTTCATTTGCCACAGTGTCTGGTATTTTGTAATTGCACCATAACTGTTGGTTGATCATCTTATACTGTTGCTGTTTCTCTTCCTGCCCTTGCCTTCCCCTTTTCTTCTTCTAATCATCATCATCATCACAAATTTCATAGAACCCACAGTTCAAATTTTCTCCTTAATCCTGCACTGACTAGTTTATAAAGAACTAGTCTATTTTGAGTGGACATTAAACCTCAGCTCATCTGAATATCTACTTGGCATTAGCAGTACCGAAAGCCGATGAAAACCTCAAGTATTTTGCCTTCTCACATCACAAAACACTTTTTTGTTTTACACAGCTCCACTGCCTTCTACCTTCTGTCATACTCATGTGTGGGGCATGTGCACTGTAAGGGTGGGGCATGTGCACTGTAAGTGTGTGGCACATGCACTGTTTACTATTCATTGCTTTACCACAATTTTATTTTATTATAAAATATAGCAAAGGTCAGTTTAAGCTATTTTAAAAGGAATTTCTGGGAAGGAGAACTGTTAATCAGTGACTTTGCCATTACTCTTCCCTTCGCCTTAGAGAGAAGAGGGATATATAATATTGGCTTCTTTCCTAAGTAATACTATAACCTCTATATTTAAACTGACAACACAGGCATCTCTAACATTTTAATGAAATAAAGTTGGACCAAGCCTTTCTGCTTTTCTGATAACAAGCCTTGGCTCATACTCAAAACTCCCAGTTTAGCTTTGACAAGATGATGACACTTCTGAGAGACCAAGGACCTCCTGCAGCCTAATGCTCCCTTTTTCTTTCCATGAGAACATTTGGTGTGTGACTGGAACATAATATTTGGGCCCAAAATGAAATGTTCAAAGGACAAGGCTTTCACCAGGCTTTCAGATCTCTTTCCAAAGGTGCACTCAGCACTTCATCTTTCTATTTATATACCAGTGTCCACATCCTAAAGTCATTGCAAGAGTTACCTCTAAGATCTGACAAACCAACAGCTTGTGTCAGGTTCCCCCGCTTTGGCAAACCCCAGACAGCTGGCTGTCCAGTGATTCAGGGAGGCAGCCAGGGGAAGGAGATGGAGAGATCAGCCCCTGATCAGAAATCTTCAGGTCTCATAGCCATGAAATCTTTCCAGAAGTCTCATTCTCCAATAGTGTTCATTAAGGGCAAAGGGGATATCGAAAGGCTACAGAAAAAATAGGTTTGCATGACGTTTTCTACTTCCCTTATATACCCTCTGCGCATACCTGGACTACCTTTTTGGGTATCTTTTCCCTTTTAACAGGCTTTAATTACACTATATGCCAGGCACCTAATAAGGAGTTCCATAAATACTGCCCTGATCTTTGCATTAAATACCAGGCCCTTTCATTTTCATTTTTACAGAGATATAACTGGAAGCTGGAAGTTCATACCAGAGTAACTGAGAAATAATTGGAGTTGAGATTTATCCAATCAAAACTCTTTTACCTTCTGCTACATTTCAGCATTTAATATTTCTCCAAATTGCTCCTGGAGAGAGAGGTGCAATCTCCCTCAGAGATGCTTCTTAGTCCCTTTAGACATTCGGGGATCACACTGAACAAACCAATTGATCTGTGGGGTTTTGACCAGAGAACTATGTCCTCGCTTTAATCTGTAAGTAACATGGGGGCTGTGCGATATGAGTTAGTGTTACAAACCATGTGCAGCAAGAAAAGCTAGATGACTACTGTTTGGTCCCATTTATAAAAGTCCAAAAGGAGGCGAAATGAATTGATGGTGTCAGAAATCAAGGAAGTGGTCATTTTCCTTGTAGGAGATGAAAGGGGCCACAGAGATTCCGGGGTGCTGGCAGCCCATGTTCAGCTATATGATGTGGACCTGATGATATAGGATTGCTCAATTGGTGAAAACGAATCAAATTGTGTACTTATGATAAGTGCACTTTCCTGTATGTATGTTCTAATCCAATAAAAATATTTTAAAAAGTTGCATCAGGCTTAGAGCTCAAAGCGTTTTGAAGCAACTTCTTTGAATTATCTGACACCTTTACAATGTATTAAAATTTTCAGAGGAAAAAAAGATAATAGTTCATGAAAGAAAAAAATATCTTACAAAATTGCCCTCTGTATCTTTCCATTATTGCTAATGTTTCATCTACTATGTTGGGTTTAGTGTAAACGTTTGAATCCCAGTCTGTTGCCATGGTTTTAAGTGCTAAAATTGAAATCCAAAAGTAACAATTCTCCTTCTTTCCCTCTACTGTGTTATACCGATTATGATGAAAGTGGTTAGTTCTTTTTTGTTTATTTTTAAAATGTATCTTTATTGTTTAAAATATTACAGATGTCCCCCCTTTTTTCTCATTGACCCCTCTCTACTCCACGCTCACCCCTCCCAGGCCTTCATCACACTGTTGTCTGTGTCCATGGGTTTTAACCTTACTGATCATTAAAGTAGTCACTGATGTATTTTAACATATATGTATAAAAGGCTAGTACATTCGGATTGTGTTGGATTACCAGCCCCTGCTAAAGTATATGTTATTGCCATAAGAATAAAAGAAGTTCATACCCCAAAGGGAAATTTTCAAATAATGAGACACTATGATTCTGACTAGAAAACCTACAAACAAGGATGTACGCCTTTACACCCTTTCTGTGGCACTATTATAATGCGTATGAAAATAGCCTTCATTAATCGAATGCTTATTGTATACCAGACATTGTTTTAAGCATATTGCATTGGGTTGGCTCATTTATCAACCCTATCAAAGAGGTCTCTTGTTAACTTCATTTTACAGATGAGGAAACTAAGGCACACACATGTTATATAACTTACCTAAGATTATACAGCTGGCAAGAGATGGAGCTAGGACATACACCTACTTAGTTTGGCTCCTATCTTCAGGTAAAGGGCAAGTGGGTCATTCCCAAGGCTTCACTCCCTCGCTCCCCAATACCTTAAAAAGTCTGTTGGTATTTCAGGAATATTTTAAATGGAATAATAGTGAGGGCTTGACAGCCGTGAGGTAAGAAAATGCAGTGACAATTCCATAAATTAAAGGGCAGTGACAATTACATGAAGAGAGTTCCTTTGATGGAGAGGAGAGAATGGAAGATAACGCAGGAGGCAGGAAAGAGAATGGTGTAACTTAGGGTAGTTTTGTAAAGGACTTTGACACAGAAGTGCTATTGTTTTCAGGTGAACTAATCACCATGTAACTGGTGAACCATTAAAAAAAACCTGTACAGATATGGCTAGAGTATCTTGCTCGGATCATTGTCCCATGCACTGCAGGGTCACAGGTTTGACTCCCTGTCAGGGCACATACCTAGGTTGTAGGTTCCATCCTGGTCAGGATGTGTACAGGAGGCAGCTGGTCAATGTTTCTCTCTCTCTCTCTCTCTTTCTCTCTCAAATAAATAAAAACATATCCTCAGGTGAAAAAAAAAGCACATAGAAAACATGTACGGATATCCTAAGCATTTGGAAGACAATGCACTACCTGATCAAATGCAGGCCTGCACCCTAGGTCATTTGGTTGAACCACTTCCAGGCCTCCTGGTCTTTAGACAAAAAGGAAATTAGATACTCCGGGCCTAAGATATGCCTTCAAACAAGACATTTTAAGATTTCACAGGATTTAACTTATGGATGGAATAACATGGAAACTACTTCTTTCTATTCTCAAAGATAGAGCTGGACTTGAAGAAATAGGTGGAAAGGAAAAACAGACTTCATATTTAGTTAGCCTCAGAATACACATGACCTGAGAGCTCCCTATTTAGCTCACCTCCCTGCTTTTGCTGCAAATGTTTGCTGATGCTACAGCTTACAAAGTACAAATCTGCAGGGGCCTTGGAGCCCCTTTGGTACACTCTTTTCCATGATTAGGTAAATGTCAGTGGAAAATCACCATGTATTTAGTGTTTTAATAAAACTGCAATATTGTTTATTTTGTGGCCTCGGGTTCCAAAAGGGAAAGAAGCAGCCACATTAAACTTTGCCCCTAACACTCCTGCAGCTTCCTCCAGAATACTTCTAAATGTTATTCTCCTGCCACCCGAGCTATGTTTTCACTAGAACATCCTCCACAGCTAATTCGAGGTGATAATCATAGGACCGGCCAGGGTCATTTTCAGGCTCGAGGAAAGAAATAGAATCCAGATTGTGTGTCACCAGAAACATAACTTTAATTCCTAACTTCCAGCTCCTTGATGACAAGGTCACCAAATGCCAAACTTAGATCTCAGAACAGTAATTCTACCAGGAACACACAGGCATGAAATCTATATTGGCTTCTATTTTCCTGCCTAACCCTCAAAGGACTTCATCTCCACCTCCAACCCCAGTGTCAAGCACTCGCTTTGTGCATTGCTCTGTCTGGAACTTGGGCAAGAGTCCGGGGATGAATAACCCAGCTGTACCTGACTTCACAGGGCTCTGCAGATCCAAGTGGCTCTGAGATGTCATCCCAGGTTCTCTTGACACACCTCTCCACTTTGCTTGTAGCAAGTTGTCACATGGACAGTGGGATTTTCACAGGCCAGGAAGTCTCCTCACTCAACTCTTTCTCACCTGTTCCAATGCTTATATTTTTAAAAGAACTATGGACAAACTTATAGATAACCTAAAATGTAAATATACCCTATATTCAAAACAGCACAGTGACACACATTAATTCTCACACATGACTATGATTAACATCTTTTCAGAGAGTTCCTTTTTTGAGAAGGAAGAGAGAACCCAATGCCTTTAAATACTGGAGACCTGGTGTGAGAAGAAAGATTCCTCACAGAAGATGAGAAAGGACAAAACAGTGTTTTCCTACCTCACTTCTCTGACAGACTTGTTCACATACAAATTGAAATACACTTGGTACAGGTGTTAAGAACATTTTAAGGTTTCTATATATATGATAAATTATTTATTTCCCAACCATGCGACTAAATCTTACTATTTAATTTATCACTTAGTTATTGAACTATTATCATTCATGATGCTTCCTGTTAAGTTCCAGGCTCTGCTTCATATAGCTGTGTGTGTGTATTTTTAATTTTTACCAAAACCTCTTTTTTCTTTACTATAAAAATTTCCCTGACTTTTGAATAAAAGATTTAAGTGGAAGATCTAACCTTTTAGTTGCATAATTGATTTCTCCCATTTTGTTGGAATTCTTAGGCATGACCATGAACAGGGACATGGCACAAATCCACTCAAATTAATGGCTAAAGACTGGACCACAACAGATACGAAGATTAGCAACAAAAACCAACCTTATTTGGACATGTGTTAGGACAAACAATGCTGAATACTAGAAAATAAAAAGAAAAACATTCATTGTAGCTACAAACATTCCCTATCTTCCAGTGTTAAGGACATATGACTACCTCCCTATATTATCCAGAAAAAGTGCAAGGAATCGGAACATTCACATGGAAGGAAAGAAATGGGATCAGAATTAGGAAATTGGCTCATGGAAGAAATCCCATTGGAGGAGCGGGGACAGAGGTGGTAAGAAGTCCTCTCATCTCTGCTTGCCCTTCCTCATAGCTGTGAGAGAGAAATGAACTGAGTAGAAAGTGGTGGCAAAACTCTTTCTTGAGCTGAGGGTTGGATCTTCTCCCTTCTTTTGGTGGAGCTTTTTAGTGAGCAAGAATGGCATTGGGTCTGTCTTGTGTGCAAATACAAGCTGAGGAGATCCCTGTCTCTTTAACCCTGCTGTACTCACACTCTCTTCCCTCCTAATGGGCTTCCCAAGGCAAAGTCCTTTCACCCCTCTCTCTAGGAGGCCCCTCCAAAGGCTAATTGTCAGTAGATGTTAAAGCTTGATTTGGCTGCTTCCACAACATATAATGTACACTCTATCAAACACAAGGGATTCTTATGTATTGGTGACAACTTTTAGCGCCTGTTCTAGGTTCAGGGTTATTGTGCAGAAATGAGGGAGCCAAGCAGCAGAGGCACAATACAAAAGATTCCATCTTTGTGCCCCATGCCTTACTTATCCTGCCATCTCAATGCTCCAGGAACTGGATAAGGGAACATTGACCAGATCTGGGCACCGGAAGCTGAGTGGAAGAGGGGGTAAAGACTGCAGCAATATCCTTTCTCCTCCCAATCCGATTCAAGGCAGTTTCCTCCAGCGCTGTTGTATGCCTGTCACAGAGGCCTGAGTGGGTAGTTAACAGCAGCTACTTACTGTCCTCTTCTGCTCCCCATAGGGCACCTCACAACTTTTCACCTCTGAGCTTATATGTTATTTGTAGTCTGTGTCATTCTGTTTATTTCTTAACTATATCTTGTCTGTGTTGCTTCTTGTGAGATGTCTGAGAAAGCTAACTAATCATACTAGGAGAACATTTGGGAGATTAGACATCTTCAGGGGGTGCAGGTGCTGTAAAAAGCAAAAATTACCTGGCCCCAGAAAGGTGGGTGAGGAGGAGACTGGGAGCAGCATGAGTATAAAGCAGAGGGCCTAAGGGGTGGGGAATGTCCAGCCCATGGGCCGAATAAGGCCCAAAAAATCATTTGGTCTGGCGCAGTCAAGGCAACCGCAGGCGGGACTCAAAATTCAATAAATCTAGGAGCTTTTTTTCATAGCAACATAAATTTATATTAATTGAATTGTTTTAAGCAAATGATGCTATTAATATACAAATAGCCTTTGGCATGAAAAAGGTTCCCTACCCTGGTCTAGGACAGGAAGGAATGACTGGTGCAGAACAGCTCTAAAGCCTCGAAGACAAGTTCCTAGCTGCCCCTTTGTCAACTATGGAACCTCACTCTGACTTTCCCCTTTTCCTTTTCCTCCCACTCCCCTTTGCTCCTCTTCTTCTCTCACTCTCCTTATGCCTCTCCATCTTTTTATTTTCTTGAAGTCTCTATCTTCTCTTCTTGAATATACTCTATTAGTATTTTATTCAAAGAAAATTACTCGTTTCCATTTCTTTTCTTCCACATGCCTGCTGAATTATAATGGTGCATATTTTAGTTAGTTTCACTGGCTGGTGAGCAGAGAGCATGACTTCATACCAGGTCAGAGAAGATAAAAAAAAAATAGTCAGATTCCATTTCCCAACCTTTCAGCAAAGAATTGGTCTATTGACCCAGTTATTGTTCCAATTCATATAAGACAAGCAGAAGGATGTGGAAGAACAGACTTCCAGAAGTCTGTTAAAAATTAAATGACCAGGGTTATATAGCAAATATAGTTTTATTCCACTTATAAATTGGGTGGAATAGGATTTAGAGTTCAATAAAAATACTTTAAATGAGAATAGACATTATATATACATTTATGCACTGTTGTATTAATAGGAAAATTGAGTAAGAGTCAAATGCTAGTGTTTTATATATAAAAAAAAAAAAAAACAAAAAAAAAACTGAGTGTGTTGCTGTGTGAGTCTGAATTCCTTCTCATTGCCTGTTCCCAGGCAGAAATTCTGTTAATGTTTGTGTTGATAATTGCAGAAGGCAACCCATGTATAGAAGGCAGTTTGTTTACATGAAGCTAACACTGTGTCCTCAAGGAATGCACATCCTTAAAGTGAACTTAAAAGTGTTGTGAATCGTTTTTTAGAAGCAGGTATTTCTCAATCACCTGATCAGTTCTTCTCAGGGGCAGACTTTTCAGAGACCATGGGAGGGACCTGGCTGGTTTGCAGTCCCTTTTCCTTTCAGATCTCCACTTGCCCTTCCTTTGACCAATCTGTCTTTTTGGGGGTATTCCTTTTAACCTCTTTTCTTCATCACAACCTGCATTGGAATATAACGAATTCAGCCTGCTGCTTGATGCTGAGCACAGCAAGAAATCCACATCAGCACCCCCTGCACAAATGGCCTTCTACTTTTACAAAACCAAATGCCAAACTGGTTTCACAATGGAGATGTTGAACACAAAAGTTGGCTCCATCCTACTGTCCACCCGGTGGTTATGTGAATGGTTGTTTATAACTTGTGTTCAGCTTTCTAGCCAAGCACTAGTGTCGCCTAAAATTGCTACTGTGAGAAAACCAAAATGCTATTTTGTAAGGCCAAACTGTTCATCTGAGTTTGGGAAAACTGCTCTTCTTTCTGCAGAGTTTGCTACAGAAAGATAAACAACTCTACCCAGACAATGGGTAGCTGTCGAACAGTGGCTCTTGACTCAGTTACATATTACTGTGGGGATGGCAGATAGGCGTGTTTTAAGCGCGGTTGCCTTCTTGTGGGGTAAAATATGTTAAATATCAGCAGTCTCCACAGATACCTTAGATGACCTTTCGTACATTTGTTACCCAGAAATTGATCAGCCCTTTATTTTCCCCATGATCACATCAGAAGCTTAACTTGGATATTGTAATCTATTCTTAAGTTTTTTATTTATTTTCTCTGTACTTCAGAGTGGCCAAATTTTTGCCAATCTTTTTTTTTATTATTAATTCTCACCTAAGGATATTTTTCCATTGGGTTTTAGAGAGAGTGGAAGGTAGGGAGGAGGAGGAAGTGGAGAAGAGAGAGAGAGAGAGAGAGAGAGAGAGAGAAAGTGAGAGAGAGAGAGAGAGAGACATCATTGTGACAGAGACACACATCTGTTGATCGTCTCCACCTTGCACCTTGACCCAGCCTGGGCATCGAGCCTGCAACCCAGGTACATGCCCTTGACAGGGCATCAAACCATTAACCCTTAGATTGGAGAGCAAACGCTCTAACCACTGAGAAACTGGCCAGGGCTGTTCTTATGTGTTAATGCTAATAGCTAATGATCAGTGTCCCTATTTCCCCCATAATTATTTGCCAGATAACATCTTAACTCCTGGAGAAACTGTATAAAATGAGTAATTGAATGCCTGGAGGTATGTTAGATTTGTGTCTGAGGGCAGAATACAATTTTAAATAATTTTTTGACCTGCCTAGAATTATTAAATTTCAAATGAACAAATTAATAATAAACTCTGTGCAGGATAATAGTAATAATATAATTTTTCCACTTAGCCTGAATTTTGAATCAAATATGTAATTTATTCAATGATAATACATTTGTGTCTTAGTAACATGAAATGATGTCAGGGTTTGGCTGTCACCTTTGAAACCATTGGAAAATAGGTTCTGTGGCCTCGTGGGGAATTCAGTAATTCCTAGCAATGCATTCAGATGGAAATAGTCACTTATGTCTGTCATTGCAGCTGAGTTCCTCCTGGGCTGCAGGGATGAGACCCAGAGGGCAGTGCTTAGGGAGACAAAAAGGAAAGGCTGTGTTGTGGAGATCTTAGGTCAGAGTCTATGAGTCCATGCAGGGAAGTAACAAAGGGTATGTGGGAAATATGGTTGCACAGAGTGAAAAGCACTCCTTAATAAGTGAGAGGATCAGAAGTTGTCAGAAGATGTTCTACCATCCTAACTAGTGTAGAGTGGATCCCAAAGTCAGGCAGGGAAGGAGTGGCTGAGTCCGAAGCAAGCAAGTGCCTGGGAATAAAACTAAAAAAGTTACCTGGACTCCAGGAAGTGCGTACAATCGTACAGGTAACCTCTAACCCCTTTCTTAAGAGTCTGAGGGAATAAAGGTAAGTCACAAAGCTACTGCTTCTTAATTTTTTTTAAATGTATTTTTATTGCTTTCAGAGAGGAAGGGAGAGGGAGAGAGAGACAGAAACATCAAGGATGAGAGAGAATCATTGATCGGCTGCCTCCTGCATGCCCCCTACTGGGGATTGATCCCGTAACCTGGGCATGTGCCCTTGACTGGAATTGAACCAGGGACCCTTCAGTCCGCAGGCTGATGCTCTATCCACTGAGCAAACCAGCTAAGGCTTAATTTCTCTTTTTGTTTTGTTAGGATGGTACTGTCTGTACAGACTGATGTGTGAAAATCCTACCTGCTTGCTGAGGCTCCTACATGTTTATAATAAAGTGTTTAGATGAAAGTTGATATCTCCCAGGCACTTTCAATTGATTGTATTACTGGAAATGTCCTTAATGGGAGAAACTCTTAAAAACACGCACTTGGGCCTTGAAAGCAGTTTTAAAGCATCTTCATAGGGTGATAATAGGAGCACAGCTCTCTCCATTCTAGAGGCAGCTCATCCCCAGCGGAGGTGGCAACCAGAAGAACCTTGTTTAAAATAAATGCTGTTTATCCTCTGCCTCCCTTTTAAAAAAATCAGACCCATGTTCTCAATGTTAAAGATCAAAGGATTTTCCTGAGCCAACGTTTGTTTGGCCAACTGTTTGGTGTGTTATCATTGGAACATGAGATTTGCATATCTTTTAAATTCAGGTGAACCCAGTCTTTCCTCCCAATCTAGGAATTTTTATGGTAATCTAAAAATTCCTTGGATAGTCTATGCGCCTAAAACTCAGTGCCCATTTTGGAGACAGACTTGTTGCTGCCTTGCTTACTTCAGTTAGGGCAAGGTATTGCATGAAACTGGCCTAAGAACATTCTTTCCCACTAGGTGCTGCCATCTACTCCATAGAGCATGATGGCTTGGGAGGATAAGATTCTGCTAAATGAATACAGCCTTGACTTCATCAGTTCCATAATCTGTGAAGTGGGATTATTAGAAATGTCAGAAAGGTCTATTAGTATCACACTCTGTTCTGACATTACAAAATTTAATTGTAAAATTTAATTGGCCCAGTGGGCCAATTCCAGAATGTATGTATTCTGGACATAAATGGGACATTGTGGAAGCCACACTAACTCTGACAAGGGATCTATTGGAAGACACACACTGCTTTTTCTAGTGGAATTCTTTCCCTCCTCCTACAAAAGAAGACTTTGTTTTTAAAAAAACAGGGAGGGTGAATTATGTTGGGAAATTCTTCCTGGCTCTATAACTGCTGTAGTCTGGAATATAATTTGCAATTTAGCTATGAACCTTTAAATTTATAAAGCCTTCACTGACACAGTTAACTGTGATTAAGACCTCTTTCATATTATATCACTAATAAATTATCTAAATCTTTTACATTTTTTCTGACTGAATTTCCACAGCTTTTAGGATACAAAAAATGTGCTTGGAGGAACTGCTTAGGCCTCTCTCAAAAGTGGGATTTGTGCCCAGCCAGTGTGGTTCAGTGGTTGAATGTCAACCTATGAACCAGGAGGTCATGGTTTGATTCCTGGTCAGGGCACATGCCCAGGTATCTGGCTCAATTCCCAGTATGGGGTGTGCAGGAGGCCGCCAATCAATGATTCCCTTTCATCATTGATGTTTCTATTGTTCTCCCCCTCTCCCTTCTTCTCTGAAATCAATAAAAATATTTTTTAAAAAAATTGGGATTTGCAAGGAAGAAAATATCTACTTATATGAAATAATTTATTTAATCCATTCAATTATATGTCTAAAAGGATAGATAGGTCAGTTAAGATATATTGAGTAACCTCACTCTATAGAAAGTACTGTCAAAGACACTGAAGGAAATTTCAAAACAGAGAAGAAGCAGTCTTTGCCTTGGGAAAATTTATAACGTATTTAGGGAAACCAGCCTACCAGATAAGAAAAGCATTTGATACTTGGCAGTATAAAAGGAAGAAGCAATTGAAATGGGGTAGAGTGAGACCATCTTATCTAATAAAGAGGGAATATGCAAACTGACCATCACACCATCGCAAAGATGGTGGCGCACACAGTGGAGTTGGGGTTTTCATAACAAAAATGGCTGCACCCACAGCAGAGGCTGAGTTCCCATAATGAGTCTTAACAAGCAATCAGCAGGGACCTGAGGTTGCGCCCCCTGCCCAGTGTGGCTTGACAGGGGACTTCAGGCCGCATCCCCCGCCCCGGCACCAGGCCAGGGGACCTCAGGCCGTGCCCCCCACCCCAGTGCCAGGGGACCTGAGGCTGCACACCCTGCTTGGCACCAGACCAGGAGACCTGAGGCTGCTCCTCCTGACCAGCAAGGCTTGATGGGAGACCTGAGGCTGTGCCCCCCAACCCAGCGGGGCTTGATGGGGGATCTCGGGCCATGTCCCCTGCCCGGTGGGGCTTGGCAAGGGACCTCAAGATGTGCCCCCACCCTGGTGCTGGGCCAGGGGACCTGAGGGTGCGCTGGGGGACCTGAGGCTGGGCTCCCCATCTGGCACCAGGGCAGGGGGTCTGAGGCTGCACCCCCCAGCCTGCACTGGGTCAGGGGACCGGTGGGGCTTGACAAGGATGGGGCTGCCCAGTCTGGATCTAGCCCAACGAGGGGGAAGGCAGCTGGGTCTAGGTCTCACACGATTTTGAGGTGCCACGGGTGGGTGGGAACTTGACTCTGGGTCCTGTGGTGTGCCCCAGACTCTGACAGGAGGGAGATTTTCATATACATTTTACTACTTTTCTTTCATCACTGACACTTCTTAGAAAAAGTGCACTTTATAGACAAAGGACAAATGGCAATATTAAAATATTTCCTCTAATTAATCCCCTTTTAATGTGTACAAATTTCATGCACTGGGCCACTAGTATGTAATAAAGAGAGATAAAGGTAATTAAAATGCAGGTGAAATTAATCAGATAAGCCTTCATGGAAGAGGTGAATTTTGACTAGGATTTTGAGAGACTATTACTGGAGAGGAATCTTAAATTAAGATAAAAATCTTTCACAATAGAGACACAAAATGAAAAGTTTTGATCAGAGAAAAAGGAGATTTTCTCAGCATGAATAAATATCACACTTAGAAACATAGTAAAGCCCTTTTGCCTAGCATATGGTTGGTTAATTTAAAAAGAACATTAAAGAAGGGAATCATAAAATATAGAACTTTACACCTTAAACATTTTAGCATAAGGCCTCTAACAGTACACTCAGTTAGTTTTTGGTGTGTTTTTTTTTCAACATAAGGACAGTGTGTTTTCTTGGAGATAAATTATGTCGATTCTTTTTACTTTCTTATGACTCTTTTGCATTAACCACACTCATATGTAGTATTCTGTTTCCAGATTTAGTTTCTTAGATGCTAGATCAGAATTCTTGAGACATATGCTAACTAATAAGAGTACAGTCTCCTGCTGTGGTTCTCATTCCCCCTGAAAATGTTTGTAATTATCCTATTTACACAAAAATTGAAAGCTGTGTTTTTTTAGCACACCTTGAAAATATCTTTCCAAAACATGCATGTAATTTCTTTAAAAACAATAATTATCTTTATTTTTACTGTTTTAAATTTTTCTTTCCTTTTCTTCTTTTCTTTTCTTTTCTTTTTTCCATCACTACTTATCCCCTTTATGCCCTCTTCTACCCTTCCCAGCCCCCTGAAATCACCACACTGAGGTCTCTTTCTTTCTTTTCTTTTTTGCTCAATCCCTCTACCCCGCCCCACTTTTCTACCACCACCAGAACTGTCTGCCACTCTCTGTGTATGAGTCTGTCTCTACTTTGTTTGGTAATCCAGTTAACAATTCTCTTTTTTTTCATATTCATATTTAGTTAGATAATTTATTTAATTAAATCATATAAATGTAATAACAGCAACTATATTAGTGGGTTTGGAAATGTATATAAGTGACTATTAGAAAGCGTTCACTTATTTTATGGTAGTGGAAGTATATGGGCCTAGTAATGATAGCCTGCTGAATGAGAGAATTCAGTGTGTAGACTGTCTCATTAAGTATAGTTTAGAGATGAATGATATGTTAAGTCAGTTAAGTAAAGATCAGTTAAGGAGAGACATTCTATTGAAATAGCTATTGTGGTAAAAATTATGAAGGCAGGCTTAAATATGAGCCTAGATTTAGAAATCAATTGAAAGTTACTCTAGAACTTGCAGTCAAATAGCTGAAGGTAATCATGCATCACCCATGACTCTAATCCCTAGCGATGATAAATAAAATGCTAAACAGAGAAAGGTAAAACAGCTATGGTAAAAAATCAAGTTAGAAGAGGAATCCAAGATGGTGGCGTAGGTAAACACCTAAACTGCTGCCTCGCACAACAATTTAAACTGCAACTAAAAGACAAAACGTCTATCACCCAGAACCATGGGAAAGCTGGCTGAGTGGAAGTTCTACAACTAGAAGGAAAGAGAAAAGAGCACTGAGACATGCACAAGCGCTGAAAAGCTGAGGTATGGAGGTGTGGGATCTGGGCTGGCGGCAGGCGTTGCTTTTTTCAACCCAAAGGGGAGACAATCCCCGATTACTCTGAAATACAGTTTCTGGGGAGACGCGGGGGACACAAACTCCTACGGGGAGAAGCTGGATTGTCTGCTACCGGGTCGGAAAGTGAGGGGGGCCTGCTTGTAGAGCTGCGCACAGGAATAATTGTTTATCTGCGCTGAGGCACGGGACTGGACTCAGTTGGAGACACAGAGCCGGCTAACTAGCAGCCATTGCTGTTTGCCACGCCCTAGCCTAGTGATGCCCTGAGACCCCGCCCCACACAACCTACAAACCCACCCAAGCTCCAAGCAGCGGCTTTTGCATATGAATGGACTGCCGCAGCTTAACCTAACAAACTTTCAGCCTGGATCAGACAGCTCCAAAACCTCCAAACCCCCAGAAAAGAGGAAAAAACTGTAGTTCTCACTGTAGCTCCTGCTGGGTGGACTCAGACAATAGCTGACCTGCACCCCACTGGAGATCCAGAAGCCAGTATACCTAGTGGTCAGTGTGAGAAACCAGATTTCAACTCCTCACGTCCATAAGTGACACATTCAAGAGGCAGACTCAGCGAGCACCAAAGCCCCACTGAAACAAGTCCTGGACCATAAGCGTGTCTCCAGCACAGCAGTTCTTATAGACACAGCGAGTCCTCACAGCCGATTGGCCTGGAGGTCAATTCCTCCCAGCGTACCAACAGCAATTAAGGCTTAACTACACCAAGACTTTGCACTCAGCCCACAAAGGGGTGTACCAAGAGTGTCCACATCAGGTGATTGGGGAGGCTGAGCTACTGCCCCCTATAGGTCACCTACCACAAAGCTACTCCATCAACACACAGAAGCAGCAAAAATGCGGAAACAAAGAAACATGTCACGAATGAAAGAAATGGAGGAAAGCAAACTACTAGACGACATAGAGTTCAGAACCACATTTATAAGGTTACTCAAAAATCTTCTAAAAACCGCTGAGAAACTTGATGACACTTCTGAGGAGCTTAGTGAGACCTTCAAGGACCTTAATGAGAATGCCAAAAAAATGGAAAAGGACCAGTCAGAAATGAAGCATACACTGTCTAAAATAAAGAATATACAGAAACTCAACTGTAGATCAACGTACCCCAAGAATCAAACCAAAGATCTGAAATATGAGGAAACAAAAAACACCCAACCAGAAAAACAAAAACAAAAAAGAATCCAAAAATATGAAGACAGTGTAAGGAGCCTCTGGGAGAACTTCAAGCGTACCAACATCCGAATTTTTGGAGTGCCAGAAGAAGAGAGAGAGCAAAATACTGAAAACCTATTAGAAGAAATAATGACAGAAAACTTTCCCTACCTGGTGAAAGAAATAGACTTACAAGTCCAGGAAGCGCACAGAACCCCAAACAAAAGGAATCCAAAGAGGACCACACCAAGACACATCATAATTAAAATGCCAAGGGCAAAAGACAAAGAGAGAATCTTGAAAGCAGCAAGAGAAAAACGTTTAGTTACCTACAAGGGAGTACCCATACGACTGTCAGCTGATTTCTCAGCAGAAACTATGCAGGCCAGAAGGGAGTGGCAAGAAATATTCAAAGTGATGAACAGCAAGAACCTACAACCAAGGTTACTCTACCCAGCAAAGCTATCATTCAGAGTTGAAGGTCAGATAAAGAGCTTCACAGACAAGAAAAAGCTAAAGGAGTTCATCACCACCAAACCAGGTTTACATGAAATGCTGAAGGGTATTCTTTAAGAAGAGGAAGACGAAGAAAAAGGTAAAGATAAAAATTATGAACAACAAAATGACATCAAATACATACCTACCAACAAGTGAATCTAAAAATCAAGTGAATAAAAATCTGAAGAACAGAATGGACTGGTGAATATAATAGAATCAGGGACATAGAAAGGGAGTGGACTGACGACTCTCAGGGGAAGCAGGTGTGAGGGGTGCGGGAAGAGATTGGACAAAAATCTTACTCCTATGGATGAAGACAGTGGCGGGGGGTAAGGACATGGGGTGGGGTGGGGAATCAGGTGGAGGGGAGCTATAGGGGGGAAAAAAGAGGAACACCTGTAATAATCTGAACAATAAAGATTTATTTTTTAAAAAAATCAAGTTAAACATCTCTGTGGCCCAGATACATAGCAGAAATGCAAAACTGTGAATTAAGACAAGTTAAAGCTACCAGCCTGCTGGGCTCAGGGCCAAATATTCTTTTAGTAGATTTTACACATTGAACATCTGGTTGAACATTACTGCAACAGAGAACTTAGACTATATCTACATGGTAAAAATCACAGTGAATTATGGTGGCTTTATAATCTTCAAAATATATCATTTTAGAGCAAATCCACGGTTTACCAAAATCTTGGGCAATCAAAGAAGTGGTATCATATTCAAGGCTTTAACTCATTGCTGAAAACAAGCCCAAAAGTTCAATTTCTATGTTGAGCAAGAGCTGGTTCACAGAACATCCTGACCAAAGACCTCATTCTATAGGGTCATTCTTACCCACATCAGTCTCTGGAGGGACACCTATAAGATAGTTCCTAAAGCCAATAAAATATATGCCCTAGACATGGGGTACACTAACCACACCTGTGACCTTGAGGATGCTCCAATAAAAGTCACTGGGAAGGTGATACTTCTCAAATAGGGGTGACTAGGGGGGGGGTGCTTTCTGGGATATTTCGAAGTGGTCTATTGAAGAGGGTGTCATAGCGTTTATTGTAAATGAAAATGTTTTATACAGAGGAAAGACAAAATAATGGTGGTGACTACACTTAAAAAGATAAAGCATATAATTGTATTCAAAGTAATGTGATATTTTTATGCAATTAGAGGGAATATGAATTGTAAACCTCAACATCCTATCTAATAAAGAGGGAATATGATAATTGACCATCACTCTGTCACAAAGATGGCTGCACCCACAGCTGAGGCCAAGTTCCCATAAGGAGCCTTAATAAGCAATCAGCAGGGACCTGAGGCTATGCCCTCCCCCGCCTCCGTGGGGCTTGACAGGGGACCTCAGGCCTCACCCCCCACCTGGCAGAGCTTGACAGGGTATCTCAGGCCGTTTCCCCCACCTGGTGGGGCTTGACAGAGGACCTCAAGGCATGCCCCCATCCCCCCATCCTGGTCTGGAGGACCTCAGGCCACCCCCTCCCATCCTGGCGCCAGGCCAGGGGACCTGAGGCTATCCCCCCTGCCTGGCAAGGCTTGACAAGGGTGGGACTGGCCGGGTCTAGATCTAGCCCAGTATGGGGAGGGGGGGCGGCGGGGTCTGGATCTCACACAATTTGAGGTGCATGTGTGTGGGTGGGGACTTAACTCTGGGTCCCATGGTAAGCCCCAGACTCTGACAGGAGGAAGGTTTTCATATACATTTTACTACTTTTCTTTCATCTCTGACACTTCTATTATAGAGAAAGGGCAAATAGCAATATTAAATTATTTCCTCTAACTAATCCCCTTTTAATGTGAAGGAATTTCATGCACTAGGTCACTAGTTTTATAATAAACTTGTAGTCATCATGAGCAAGCCTTCTCAAGGGTGACTAATGAATCTGTGGGGAACATATGGACTAACTCTTCTTATGCATGGTTATAAATGGTCTTAGTCCTACCTGGCCCTCTTTTATTCATTCATTCATTGAAGAGGTGTTGCATGTGGTCTATCAAAGACTGTGCTTGGGTTTAGAGGAGAAAAAGGAGAATTTAGACCCCGTAAATGTCCTGAGAATGTTTTGCATTGCGTTTCTCTTTGGTAAGGAAATAGTTGATGAAATAAAGATAGAAAAGTTATCAAATTACTCCTGCTTACTTTAATAAAACATTATTACATTAACAGAGCAAAAGAGACACGGGAATAGTATTATTATATAAACTCCCTTACAAATAAACAGTTACATGATGAATCAGACCTTTTACAAGAGGATCCCTGAGGTGTTTTTGTGCTGATGGAGATTTCTTTAAAAGAACATACCAAGTCAAGAAATATTAATAGAGTAGTTATGAGACCCCCTTCAAGAGATGCTCAAATGCACAGGTATAATACAGACATGACTAAGACATGATTTCTGTCTTCACAGAGCCCTGTTTTCTAGGTGGGGCAAGAGGAAGGCATAAGGTCAGGACAGCTCTCTGGTTGTACTTAACTCTTTTAAAAAATATATATATTTTTTTTTTTATTAATTTCAGAGAGGAAGGGAGAACCATCAATGATGATAAAGAATCATTGATCACCTGCCCCCTGCACACCTCTTGACCTGGAATCAGACCATGACCTCCTGGTTCATAGGTCGATTCTCAACCACTGAGCCATGCTAGGTGGGCTGATTGTGCTTAACTCATGCTTGTTAATCTCATAGTACTATTTGGTGCAGGCATGACCTTCCCAAGGTTCTAAATTTTATCTTCCAAACTGATTCTGAGGACTGCTCTCTGTGCCTGTTCTGAGGAGGACAGGTAATTTTTCTCAGCCCCCTGGAATTCCTCAGCCTAAAGTGGTCTTGGCTGACCCCATATTTCCAAGGACATGGAATATCATGATTCCCTGAAGTCAAAGAGGCAAAGTCCTAGTCTCTTCATTTATACCTCAGGGAAGTGTTGTGGGCAAAGGCTTCCAGCAGAGTTCCTGATTCATCTTGGTTATTCATTAGCTCAGATGGCACATGTGGAAAATATGGGAGGGTATCAGATAATGGTGCCTCCCATGCAGAGCTGAATGGGCTCCATGGCTGTAATTAGTCTCTGATTCCTCCTACCCCCTGGCTACCAGTTGATTTTTAAAACTGCCAGCACTGATATTTCTCAAGGGAGCATAATCTTCCTCCTTGAGTTCAAACTTTCATTATTTTCACATCTGGCACTGGCAGAGGCTTGGAACTTACAATATTATAGTAATAAATTACTGAGTGCTTCCCTTGAATCAGACAATGAGCTAAATGCTTCATTTGCTTTGCCTCACAAGAACCCTAGGAGTTAAATATTGTAGTTATATCCATCTTATAAGACAACTAGTGACCTGTCATGCAAAATCGTGTGAGACCTTTCCCCTGCCCACGCCATGGGACCGCCCCAAGTCCCAGAGTCCCACCCTGCATGGCCGGTGCAGCACAGGATGCACCAAGTCCTGTAGTGCTGCCCCGATGCCCCGATGCCCCGCCTCTGGGCCTTGTACAGCAGCCGCCGGGCCCCACCCCCATGGCGGGCATAGGGGGCCACAGGAATCCTGGCGGAAGCTACGTGAAGCAGCTGCTGGCTCCGCCCCTGCTATGTGTGCCGCCATCTTGTGACAGCATTACAGCATGAGGGTTAATTTGCATAGTATCTCTTTATTATATAGGAGGAACATTGAGGCACAGAGAAGTTAACCACTTTTCAGGCTTACAGATCTGGGGGTAAGTCTCATACTGGAACTCTGCTCTGTCTGACTCTGGAGGCAGAACTCTTAATCATCAAACCATTCTGAATGATCTCTAGTATACTGAGACATTTTAGCACACATTCAGTTTTTCATAACATTTTACCTTTATTCTCAGAAGCATCTCTCTCATAATCTACGTTCAATCATCTACTCCCATAATGCACACACAAAGACATACATACACACACACACACACACACACACACACACACTATGAAGCATATTCCCATGGTCTCCTTAATAATAAGCTTAGTTATTTCTTATACCCAATTTCATTTTTGGCTGGGCCTTTAAATGCTTTTTAAATGTTAAGAATTCCAGTAGCAGGATTTGTTTCCCCACAAATCAGAAAGGGCAACTTCCAGCTTCCACATGGGATCTATACCCTGCCTTCCCACCCCCACCAGTGACAGTGACAGCAGTTGTATATTTAAAAAAATAGGAAAGCCAAAACAAGGTATGCATGTTTAGCAGTGCATAAAAGATGCTTTTAAACAGATTTGGGGGAAAAGGGGGCAAATTCAAAGTATTTGCTGTCTTTCCAGTGCCTATTCATTGTGTCTCTGGTTCTGAGCTGGGAAGCTAGGTTCTTTTCCCACTCACCTTTCCCAGGAAACATCTCTATCAGCTTCCCACTCTCCCATCTGTCAGAAGTTCTTGTTTCCCTTTGAAATGATTTCTCAGCAAGCTGACCTCTGCAGATTTCATCAGCCCCACCGGCTTGCACATGCTGAAACTCATTTTCACTAATTTGTGCAATGAGCAGTGAGCAGAGGCCAGCAGAGAAGCTGTGGACTGCAAAGGACTAATCAGCTACCAGCTGTGGCCCATGAGGGTGCCTGTCTGGAGAACTCCACATGCCTCCTGCCCCATGCTTGGGAGCTCTTCCCTCTGAGTCTCCTACCCCTGGGTTTTGATCTGAATAAGGGGTGTAACAGCAAATGTCTCTAGCCCTGAGACACGGGAGCACACAGTTATTTTCCCATTTATCTATTTCAAAATTAACATTTTGTTACTGAAGTTTTTTTCTAAGTAAAGAAAAAGAAATATGTTTCCTCTAGTCCTGGCAGATCATTTGTTGTTTTTCTCACCCCTCCTGCTTCTCCTGCGTGTATTTGCGAAATGAGCGAAAGCTTATTTCTGGCAGAGATATTTCATGGCTTAGTTTCTCATCAAGATGATAAATCAGACTGGATGCCTGAATAATTACATTCATAGAGCTGGACTGTAATTTTTTACTGCAGAATTCATGAGGCAGTGTTCCGACTCATTATATACAACAGTTTTCATAACTCATGCAAATATTGCATCCAACTTTTGGATAGATAAAGGGGTATTTTTAGGATTTTTCATCAATACTTAATAATGCAATTTGCACTACGAACAGAACATTGCAATAAAGAATTCAAGAGTGAATGAGCGCCATTAGGTCTAGTAAGGGGCTCCATAGACCTGGTTTCCATTTACAATACCTTGTCTCCAAGGCACATGAATATATATTTTGACACAGTAGACATTATACTGTTCTTTTCTGCTATAAAGGCAACAAATGTGGTCTTTGCTCTGGGAACTGGAAGTACTGAATTCCATTTTAATTTTCATACCCAAATTGCTCTGTGAATTTGTAAAAATTAATTTCTTTTTAACAGAGAAAAGCACCACCCGGCTTCTACTTTCTCTGAGACCCTTTTTTATAGCCTGCTTCAGCTTTGTCAGAGAAATGCACCTGTGCTCCTATGCTTCTGAGCTCAAAGCATCAGATCCAGAGATTCTTGCTGTCTCTCTATATCTGCCACTCCCCCAAAGGAAAAGATTCGTGCACGTTAACTACAGCAATAACTTTTTAGAAAAAATATTTTTTATTGATTTCAGAGAGGGAGAGAGATAGAAACATCAATGGTAAGAGAGAATCATTGATCATCTGCCTCCTGCACACCCCACACTGGGAATTGAGCCCACAACATGGGCATGTGCCCTGCCCAGGAATCGAACCATGACCTCCTGATTCATAGGTCGACACTCAACCACTGAGTAACACCAGCTGGGCAGAAATAACTTTTTAAAAGGAGAAAGAACTGTACAATTAAGGTGGAGGCTGGGGAGCATCCTGAATCTTAAAGTGAAGGACATGTGCTACAACAGGGCATAAATTTAGCCCTCTGCTTCCTAGGAGATGCGGGAAGAAATAGGATGATAGGATGAGCTGTGTAGCACTTATTATCTCAGCAATGGCTTTGGGCAAGGATTGAATAATAATTGGAGAAGAGGATTTAGTCTACAAGCCCAAATTCAAAGTAAGGTCTACTGCTAACTAGTTGTACAGCATTGGGAAGTCATTAAATTTCTCTGGGCATCAGTTTTCTTCTCTGGAAAGCGGAATGGATAATGGATACCTCACAAAGGTTGGTAAGAATTAAACAGATATGTAACATAGGTAAAGCCTACAGTACAATGCCTGGCATAGGGTGATATAATGCATCAATGAGTGTTGATGCCATTATGTTCAAGGAGCTCAACATCTGGTGGAGCAGATGAAATATCTGCATAGATAACCATCATTTGTGGCACAATAACTTATGTATCCTAAAAGAGGTAAAAATAAGAGGCAGGAGGAAAAGCTTCCAGCTGGAAAAAAGGGTTTGGGGGAATCAATTTTTGCTCCATGGGAAAGGTCTGAAGGGTAGACTTAAGTGAAAGCTAAGCAGCAAGAAACATTCTAAATTGGTCCTTCAGGAAGCATTGGCCAATATGAGATTAAACATATGAGGATTTTATTAAAGGAAATGCCTATGAGTGAAAATGCAGAGAGAAAGGGGGAGGCTGAATAAAATGTCAGACCTTAATCCAAGACCGGCCCCAGGGAAGGAGAGTGGGAGGAAGGTCCTAGACTGTTGTGCAGGCTAATAAAAGCCCAGCAGGACCTTCAGGGAGTACAGCAGCCAAACGTGGCAGCTAGAGGAGTCTGTGTCTCCTGGGCTGAGACCCACCACAGGAGCCCTGCCTGCTCAGTCATTGACGGGCAGTAGCCAGTGGGCATACCTGGGGCTGGGTTTCAGGGGCAGCAGTTGAGGGCCATGGTCAGTTCCACTACCAATAGTTGGAGGTCTGTCAGGTATGTTCTCATGGCTACCTCATCAGCAATGGCACAGAGGCTAGAAATCCTGGGTTGTTTGATCTAGAATTAAACTATCCCACAGGGCAGCTGGGTTTGGGTATGGAGGCTGGAAGAGACCTCGGTGAATCTGCAGATCTGCCATTTGGTAGCTCTGCATCATTGGGCAAGAAATTCAACCTCCTGAAACTGTCTCTCACCTGTAGTACGGACAGAATGAGAGTGTGATCCTCATGGGGTTGTTGTAAGGAGTAAAATAATTTGTTATAAAGTACTTAGGACAGTGCCTGCCTAAGTTCTACTTAGAACAGTAGTAAGCAGTCCATACATGTCATTATTATTATTTAAATGTGTGTTATTAATTTAAGGACTGTCATTTTCTGTGGTTGCACAAGGGCTCTCTGGAAACAAAGCAGAATAGAGGGTTGGAAGGGGAAGACTTTCAAGTACCAGTTTCCAATCAAGTTTATTGAATACAGTATTTTAAAATATTGGAAGCTAGAGAATGTTAAAGCAAAGAGAATTAATATGCATCCGTGAAATTTATCCTGTGGATTTTATAGACATACTTTGTTTTTATGTTGATATTTCTTAAGGTTTGCCTGAATTTGTTTACGTAATATTTATATCTATCTTTGTTTCAAAAATAATTTAAGTAAGTTTACAAGATACATTAAATCCACCATGGTAAAAATTAGAAGTAAATGAGAAAAGTGGAAAAGGTGGAAGCATAACAGGGACCCAGGAATGAGGATAAACAGGCATAGAGAAAAGATTTAGACACTTGCCACAAGTGGGCTAAACATTTGGTTCCAGACGTTCTAGATAGAACTTCATGAGTTCCAAAATCTGTCCAATGGAGATCTGCCATTTGCTTAGGAGAAACACAATTATTTGGTACAAAACGCATCAGGTGAAAATCTATTTCCTTAGAATAGGCACAGAGATTTTTGATGCAAAAGTGAGAAGCAATTTCATCTACAAGTTCAAATAAGGTACACGTGGTGAAAATAACAAGTGTTTCAGCATGATCCTTACCACAGACACCGAGAATTCTACAGTTACTTTTTTTTTTTATGTTCTTAGAGGCAAGTTATTTTGCATCTCTGCCTCAGATTTCTTATCTATAAAATGGGAATAATATTAGTACTCCTTTGTGGAATTGTGAGGATTAGGTGATTTAATGTATACATGAAGTGCCTAGAACAGTACCTGGCACATATAGAACATTCTATAAAGGGTTGCTATTGCTGTTGCTATTATTAGGAAGCTTGAGGAGGCTGTGACATTTCACCAAAGCAAAATGCATTGCTCTCTGTGAATTTGCACTTCTTCCAGACTCTACACTTCACTTCCTGCTTATGTGAAGGAATGGACTCCCTGGAGAAAAACAAGAGGAGACATCAATGAAATTCTTTGACCCAGTTATCCCATTTCTAAGAATCTAGCTCCCTCCCCAATCTAATATATAAGAAACTGAACTGTACTTAGAGGTTAATTATTGAGTTTTAGGTAAAACAATAAAATGGAAACAAACCAATGTCCAACATAATAAGTAATGATTAAATAACATGCTATGCTAACTGGCTGTATAGCCATTTAAACTATTAATGTGAAAAAATAGCAACATTACACATCAAAAGTGTTTTACTCTCTACCCAATTGTCTAGGCTGGGAGCTTGAGAGTCACTCTTTAGTTATTCACTTTCCTTTCTCTCTGTCTGTGACTTAATAGCAAATATTATTGGTTCTGCCTCCAAGATTTATTCCAAATATATCCACTTTCCTTTTACTCCATTGCTACCATTATCTCCAAAAGGACTATTCCTACTGCTTCCTCCTTGCTGGCCTCTCAAGACAGCCAGAATTATCTTCAATAAACATAATTCCTATGATATCACTCCCTACTTAAGAATCTATTATTTTTCCCACAAGCTCTGTTAGATGATCCTTATATACCCTTCTCTGTCATCTATTTCCATAACAATGGTACCCTATAGCTCAGTGTCTTAAAACACTTTATTTATTTAATCTTATTCAAGCATCTGCAGATCAGCTGGAGGTGGCTGACCCTGGTGGGCTCAGGTGGCCTTGACTGCAAGCTGCATGTCCGATCCATGTCTGCTTACACATGTCTTTCATCCTTCTGTTACCAGTGGGATACTCAAGACATATTCTTTTGACACAATGACAGCAGTGTAATAGAGCAAGCCTAACTATGCAAGCAGATTTTAAGCCTCTTTTTGAACGTCCCTTGACTAGAGAAATGACACCCTAAGGCTAAGCAAAATACACTCAGCCACCATGAAGGCAAAACAAGTCACATGTCCAAGTTCAACAACAGTGAAATGGGCAAGCACATTTATCCTGGGAAGTGAGTAGCAGAGAGGAAGTGAATAATTGCCTGAAAGTAGTCCACCACATATGCCTTTTTATTCACCTGAAACTAGCATCATTGGTTTTTTGAACCAGCTCTTCACACAAGACAGGCTTTTTCCTGATTCAAGACATTTTCAGATGTCATTCCCTCAAGTTTTAAGGCTTCACAGGGCTGTTATTTTAATTTTAGCTTAAATATCAATTCTCAGGAAGGTCTTTCCTGAAGACATAAGTAGGAGGTCATCTGTGATCCTCTCAAGTATCCTTCTTACATTATAGCATTTATATTAGTGTTTCTATTTTTTTTCTTTTTTACCAGCTTTGAGATCTTTCTTCCCTACCAGAGTTTTTTCTCCCATTTATGCATTGTCTGAAATGTTAACTTTCCTTTATAATTAACTAATGACCCAGTGCACGAAATTCGTACACATTAAAAGGGGATTAATTAGAGGAAATAATTTAATATTGCTATTTGCCCTTTCTCTATAATAGAAGTGTCAGAGATGAAAGAAAATTAGTAAAATGTATATGAAAATCTTCCTCCTGTCAGAGTCTAGGGCTCACCATGGGACCCAGAGTCAAGTCCCCACCCACACACATGCACCTCAAAATTGTGTGAGATCCAGACCCAGCTGCCCACCCCTCCCCCCTTTGGACTAGATCCAGACCCAGCCAGTCCCACCCTTGTAAAGCCCTGCCGGGCAGGGGGCGTAACCTCAGGTCCCCTGGCCCGGTGCCAGGACGGGAGCGGGTGGCCTGAGGTCCCCAGACTGGGACGGGGGGCATGCCTTGAGGTCCTCCGTCAAGCCCCGCCAGGTGGGGGACACAGCCTGAGATCCCCTGTCAAGCCCCACTGGGTGGGGGCATGGCCTGAGGACCCCTGTCAAGCCCCACCAGATAGGGGGGACTCAGCCTCAGGTCCCCTGTCAAGCCCAGCTGGGCAGGGGCCCAGCCTGAGTTCCCTGGACCCAGCACTGGGGGTGCACCTTGAGGTCCCCCATCAAGCCCAGCCAGGCAGGGGGGCACAGCCTCAGGTCCCCTGGCCCAGTGCTAGGTGGGGGGCATGGCCTGAGATCCCCCAGCCTGGTGCTGGGGCAGGGGGAGCAGCCTGAGGTTCCCTAGCCCAGCACCAGGACAGGAAGAGCATCTTGAGGTCCCCCATCAAGCCCTGCTGGGTGGGGGGCATGGCCTCAGGTCCCCTGGCCTGGCACTGGGAGAGGAGGTGCAGCCTGAGGTCCCCCAGCCTGATGCCAGGGCAGGGGCCACAGCCTGAGGTTCCCTGTCAAGCTCTGCCAGATGGGGGGCGAGGCCTGAGGTCCCCTGTCAAGCCTCATGGGGGCGGGGGAGGGTGTAGCCTCAGGTCCCTGCTGATTCCTCATTAAGTATCCTTATGGGAACTTGGCCTCAGCTGTGGGTGCAGCCATCTTTGTGACGGAGTGATGGTCAATTAGCATATTCCCTCTTTATTAGATAGGATAACCAAGAGGTGGGGAGTGGGAAGGAGATTTAGAAGCGGAGTATAGGACTTCCAAAGGTGCACATGTGGCTCACATTCTACTGTAGCCCAATTCTGTACCTATTCACCCTTTCTCAGGAGGGCTCTGGGCTGTGGTATGAACTTTCCATCCTGAATGAGGCCCTTTCCTCTTCAGTTTACCACAGCCTGACAAAATAACCCCTTTTGCTCTGTTTTCTCTGTGAATGTGTTTCTTTTTAAGTTGTGAGATACTCCAAGTCCTCAACTAGACAGCAGCTAACCCCACTCAGCCAACTGGCTATCCTCTGCTCTGACCTGCTCTCCATAGCATACACACTGGGTACCAACAGAGCCGCAACCACACAGCCAGGTCTGCTGTCAACCATGACAAAACTCTTTCTTATGATGGAAAACATGTTAGATGCTAGATTAGGAAGACTGAAGTGTACACCAGAGACTTCACTCAGCTCTAAATAAGTGCAGCACCGATAATAATGAGTCTTCCAGTGTTCTCACTGGATCTTATGTGATGGTTGTAAGAATCAATCCATCAGACAATGGCTCTATTACTTGTTAAAAGACAATGTCAAGCAGACTGGGGCGAGGTGACTGTCTAACTGGAGTGCTTGGGTTTCCAGTTGGCTGAATTACATACAGACTCACATTGACGGGAATGACCTATCAACACTAAATTGAACTGCACATTTCACAGAGAGGCCCAAGATGAAATTTGGGGACAGAAACAACTATTGATTTTTTTTTTCTTTGTCAGAGGAGTGAAACTAGCTATTGTATGGTTTCTACACGCATGCATATTTGCTAAATATTTCTTGTGGGAATATCCACTGAAGTATGCAACGGTCATTAGAATAAAGGCTAGATTTATTTTTAAAGAAAGAAAGACAACTTTGATAGCTGGCACATTTTTAGGAAATATGGAATTTGGGGCCACCAACTATGTATATTTATCCTTTCTCCCACTCCTTGTTGCCCCCATAGCCCTCTCTCCATAGATGTATTTACCCCCAACCATGCATCTTAAAATCACTACTATATGCTTTCTGAGCTCACGCTAAATTTTAATGCTTACCTGCTAGCCCAACTTCATTCAATTTTTAAAAGAATTTGTAAAACTACTATCATTAAAAATGTCTTATCCCTGTTCATTTAAGGCACTGTTCCCACCAAGCACTCTTTTATAACTGAAGTTCTTCATCTAAATTACAGGGCACAGAAAATGTTTTCAGTGACAGTTTTCTTAATTCTTCTGAGAATGTTACTTAATTAGTGCCGTTCTAGTTGCACAAGAGATAAATGAATGTTTTACAAACAAGGATGCCAGAGCAATGACCTCCACCCAAAGATGTCCACTTCCTGATCTCTGAAACCTGTTGCTGTACATGGTAAAAGGGACTCTGCAGGTGTGATTAAGTTAAGGATCTTGAGATGGGGGATGAGGGGGGTTATCCTAGATCAGTGGTCGGCAAACTGCGGCTCGTGAGCCACATGCGGCTCTTTGGCCCCTTGAGTGTGGATCTTCCACAAAATACCATGGCCTGGGCGAGTCTATTTTGAAGAAGTGACATTAGAAGAAGTTTAAGTTTAAAAAAATTGGCTCTCAAAAGAAATTTCAATCGTTGTACTGTTGATATTTGGCTCTGTTGACTAATGAATTTGCCGACCACTGTCCTAGATGACCTGGGTGAGCCAGTAATCACAAGAGTCCCTATGAATCAATGAAGGAAGCAGGAGGGTCAGAGTAAGAACAGATGTGAAGATGCTATGCTGTTGGCTTTGAAGATGGAGGAAGGGACCATGAGCCAAGGAATGCAGGCAGCCTGTAGATGATGGAAAAGATGGAAAAGATAGAGATGGATTCCACCCTGGAGCCTCCAAAAGGAATACAGCCCTGCTGACACTTTGATTTTAGCCCAGTGACCCATTTCAAACTTCTGACTTCCAGGATTATAAGATAATACATTTATGTTGTGGTAAGCTACTAATTCTGTGGTAATTTGTTACAGCAACAACAAGAAACTAATATAGATGCATTAAGATATTATAGCTTAATTATCTCCAAAAAACCCAGTTAAGAAAGGTGGCCATCAGGGTAAGCTTAGGCTTATGATGAAAATAAGGGACATCTCTTGTTGCCATTGACTGCCATGGAATGTGTCTTTGGAGAGAAACTTCTTTCTGGCAGGTCTGTGTTTTAATTTTACTTGACCATTCCATGTGGCACATTGAGAATACTACTTTTATTAATTGACTAGAGGCCTGGTGCACAAAATTTGTGCATGGGGGGGGGGGTTGTTCCTCAGCCCAGCCTGCACCCTCTCCAATCTGGGACATCCCTCTCACAATCCAGGACTGCTGGCTCCCAACTGCTTGCCTGCCTGCCTGCCTTCCTGATTGCCCCTAACTACTTCTGCCTGCCAGCCTTATCACCCCCTAACCACTCCCCTGCCAGCCTGATTGATGCCTAACTGCTCCCCTGCCAGCCTGTTTGCCCCTAACTGCCCTCCCCTGCAGGCCTGGTCACCCTTAACTGCCCTCCCCTGAAGGCCTGGTCACCCATAACTACCCTCCCCTGCAGGCCTGAGTCACCCACAACTGCCCTCCCCTGCAGACCTGGTCGCCCCCAACTTCCCTCCTCTGCCAGCCTGGTCACCCCTAACTGCCCTCCCCTGCAGGCTTGATCGCCCCCAACTGCCCTCCCTTGCAGGCAGGCCTGGTCCCTCCCAATTGCCCTCCCCTGCTGGCCATCTTGTGGCAGTCATCTTGTGTCCACATGAGGGCAGCCATCTTTGACCACATGGGGGAAGCCACCTTGTGTGTTGGAGTGACGGTCAATTTGCATATCACTTTTAGTAGATAGGATTGTAATGAAGTAATCTTTGACCGACATACACAAGTCCCTATACTTGTCAATAGGAGAAATGTAAATGTCTCCTTCAAGGAAATGGGAAAACTTATATAGGCAGGAAGAATTCTGGTATTTTATACATATTCATAGTTGATTCAGAACTTATATTATTCTAATATAATCATACTGCTAGATTTCAAGCGCATGCTTTGATGTCCAAAACTAAATTGAAATATTTTGCAATATCTACAGAGTGTTTGCTTGGACTCAGCTAACCAGTCAGACCCACAAGATTACCTTAGTAAATATGCAACATCATATTTACTTAGAAGGACCTGGATGGGAAACCTAGCATCCCAGCAGAACAGCCCCAGGTGTTTCTTTCTTTGAAGAATTATGTGCAGCACAGGCCAGCTGCAAGGAGACAAGGCCTGTGTTGGGCAGGTTGCTTATAATGCCAAGAGCCAATATCTCTTGTAAAAACAACAATATAGGCACAATTTCTAAGGTCCCCACATGGGACATGTCAGTGACAAATTCAGTACATTCAGGGAAGCCCGACATTTTACCTCATAGCATGTATTTTATTCATGCATGCAGCTCCCAATCCAGATGCAATTTATTAATTATAGGCCTCATCTTACCATAAATAACATTAGTGAGCAACATAGCTGACATATTAACCTTAACTGTTTAGCCAAGTTTGAAAGTTTAAGGAAGGTAACATTTTTATGTAGAATGGAAAAGGTTGTGTTAACTCTTTACCCATAGATATGTCGGAAGTGCTCAATTTTCCATGTATAAAACTGCATCATCATCATCATCATTGTTATTCATAGCTGCAGTTTTTGAAGATGAATAGTTCTATAAAGCTTTGCTTTATAAGCATCAGCTTGTTCAGCCATCATATGAGCCTTTTAAGGAAGGTATAATCAATGCTATCTTTTCTAAGAACCCTGACATTCAGAAGGTTGAGAAAATTTCTTTTTTAAAATATATATTTTTATTGATTTCAGAGGGGAAGGATGAGGGAGAGAGAGATAGAAATATCAATGATGAGAGAGAATCATGGATTGGCTACCTCCTGCATGATCCCCAGTGATCGAGCCCACAACCCAGGCATGTTCCCTGACAGGGAATTGAACCCTGACCTCCTGGTTCATAGGTCAGTGCTCAACCTATGAGCCACACTGGCCAGGCGAGAAAATTTCTTAATCAGCTTGCTATACTTGCATCCTACTTGTTGCCAGGTTCAAGTTGTGGCTATTGTCAGAGACACCTGTGTCTGCATTCAGGAGGACTGTGTACCTTCCTTAGTCTACCAGAGACCCACATGTTCACTTCATTAGCTAAGGAGGGCATTCGCTATGTAACAAATGTGCCTGTAAAACAAAGGATGAATTTGAACATGCTTAGTTTCTCAAACTCAAATGGGGTATGTTTAATAGCTTAGAAAAATGAAAGAAAAGAAAAGAAAGAAAGGAGCTGGAGACACATGAACACTTCAGAACACTTCAGCAGTTTACAATGGCCTTTTCTCAGTTACATTCAGCACTGGGTACAAGTATGCAGCTAGAACGAGGGCAGATTCTGAAGAGAGCTGGATTTGTATCAAAAGAGAGCAGTGAATTAGTTGGGGAGAACAGCCTTTAATTTCATGTGTAAAGGAAGGCTTTAATGTGGAGGTAGTGCGGGTCAATGGTATTCACTAATCACTCCGCTCACAAAAGAGGCTGCCTTGGGGTCTTGCTGACATCAATAGGAATACTAAATCCTTCCATAGCATTTCAGCTGATTCCTTTCACAGCGGGATCACTACCATTTCCCCTCACTTTGGAAATCGTGCCTTCTTTGCTAGAGGTTTGATGATTGTCTGTCTAAATCAACAAGTGGTAAATCTCCCTTAGTTATAATTTGATTTAAATTAGCTTACCTTGGGAAGCAGCTCTCTGCACGTGCAAATTACCATAAACAGCAGCCTTCTTTGATGATTTACATAATTAAATGGAAGAATATTAAGACATTACTGTGAAGTGGCAACCTATGCTGCCAATTTTTTTTTTTAAGTGAAGAAAAGTGCAATCCTTGACTCCTTCCCTGTTGCAGTTTTATACCAGAACAAACCTCCTGAAGACCGCTGTGATCTTACAGGTACGTTTTCCTGAGATGCCATACCCCCAAATGTACAGCTTTCCTGGACATTTTGTAAAAACTAAAAAGAAAAGATAAAATTTCCAAATACATAAAGGCAAAGTATTACAGTATATCTGATTTATAAAATTACAGACATAATAGCTATTTTGAAATGCTGGAAACTAAGAAAGACAAAGGGCTTCAATTAGTTGTACTTTGAAAAATATATTCTATGACATTGTTCCACTAAGCACTGGGAGGGGGAAGAGTTTTTCTTCAAAGAGTACTCTTGGGATTTCAAAAGCATTTCTGCTTTGGAGGAGTGAGAGTTTTAAAATGTCATTGGAAAGGTGTGAAATTTAAGATGCAAAATCTTCACTGGCTTTGACAATGGAGAAATCAAATGGAGTAGTCAGATCCTATGAAGCAAGCCCTGTTTTCAAACTAGGATGCTGTGAAAAGAGGTGTACTATGCATCTTTTTAAGTTTTAGTCTTCCCAGGGATTATTAGAAAGATGATTTGTGGATTGTCACATGGTATAAAAAGAAAGCATTCTTTTGAAAGAATGAGAAATTATTTAGATATCAGCACCTGCTCCCCTGGAGAAGGCACAGGGGCTAGAAAAGGTGTGTCCAGGAGGCACTTGCTATCCCGGTGGAAATGCTTTGATACGATGATATCTCCAAGTCCACTGCTAGGCAGGCTACCCCAGGGGTCACGGAACAGAAAGACCAGATGCCAACGCTCAGATCAACTTAAAACACACAGCAAGCAGCCAGGAGAAATAAACAGGGTAGGTTAGCACGTAGAGTGCAAACACGGGGGAAGGACCCATGAATCAAATTTGTGTGATGTTCATACATAGGACTGGCTACTGAATGTACAGGTCCCAATATAAAATGAACATATGAACATCTGGGTCTCTTGTTCAAAAAGCAGGAGAAAATTACCACTAAAGATACTAAAATACCAAGATTTTCTTTTCTTTTGTATATCCTTTTCTTGTATACATGCATCATTGCCTCATTGGCCCTCTCATACAAAACACAAATTTAAAGATAAAATTATTAAGAATTTCAAGATAGTAATGAGAGTGTGGGGCCCTTTGGGGTCTGTTCCTATGTCCCCTCTATTTCTCTGCCACATCAGCTTTTTTTTTTTTTTCTGATGGCCTTAAACAACTGAGGTTGGTATAGGACTAAGGAAGGAATGGGAGAAATGGCTGGCTCTGATTGGGACACATTTATTTGGACAGAACTCTTAGAGCTCTGTGTAGACAACCGGTGGGCCTACTTAGGCTTAGTTAGGTACATGGGTCTCATACTCTTAGTAGGCACAAGGCTAAATGTATCATTTAGAGATTAGTTTACATGCACAGCTTATTCAAAGCTATAAACCAAATGTAATCACGTAGATATAGAGAGAAGAAAGAGTATACATGAGAAACAAATATTTGCAAGCTTCACAAGGATGGATCATATATTTTAATTTGTTTTGTTTTGTTTTGTTTTTGCAATTTGAGCAATGAGCAAAGAGCCTCACACTTTATGGGTGCTAGATAAATGTTCAGAGAATGACTAAAGAGTTAAGCAAGAAGTTATTCAAAGGTAGTATTGTTCTTCTCACAGACTTTTTCTTAACGTCCTGTAATTTGGAGAGGGCTTACTTTTCCAGTAGAAAGTATACATTGATATATTTTATGCGTGCTTATTAGAGGTGATATTATTGTTTTATTTCTATAAGTAATCAGCCTGTTTCCCATGTCTCCTGTGATACTAATTAAGAATATTTAGTATGGAATAACTCAGATGTAACTTCAGCATTTTCTTATTCTTTACCACTGTCATTGAAGACGTTGTAACATAACTATGATATCATACCCATCATCTCTAGGAGAATCATAAGCAATTTTCAGTGGCTCATAGCTTTGCTGTTGAGATTTTATTCCTCTGGAAAACATTGCCAGCACTGTTTCCTAATTCCTTTGGAAAGTGAAAAAAAGTAAAAACAGAACAACAGTATTTTTTCAAAATGTGCTTTATGAACAAGTATGCTTATAAAACCTGGTATCTCAAATCGTTACCCAAAGTGAAAGGGCTTTAGCATTCACTCGAACCCCCACCCCTAGCAAAAATCCATAGCCATTTCTGTCTTATGAAAAAAGTCTTTTAATTCCAGACATGGCATTTGTAACTTGGCTAATTATGAAGTACAATTAAAAGATGATTTAGAACTTTTTCCTTCATAGCCGGAACTCAGGAAGTGTTCTCTTTGTTCGCACCTATTTAATCATCTTTGCAGTCATTTTCAATCTAGCTTTGCTCCCTTTGACATATCCCAAAATAGCCTTTTTAATTCTGGCCAGAGATGTTCTCTCTTCTTATCTGATCTGGCATTCTCTTCTGCTTTATTGGCTACTATCAAATAAGATACCCTTTTAAACCATCTAAAGTCATGAGTGCCTCACTTTTGATGCTATAAATCCCTGAACTCCTGCTTGTCTTGGGGGAGTCGTCAGAGTAGGACCCAGCATCCCAGAGTCTGAGTCTCTGCCAATAAAATGACTGGAGAGTTTCGTTGTTGTTGTTTGTGTTTTTTAATTATCTGAAATGCTAAGGAAAAAATCCTAGTTCCTACTTCCCATGCCCCTGAGGCTTCAGCTGGCATTTTTAAAGGAATGAAGCTATTTGGCTTGGCACGGAAAAGGGAAGACACAGGGAAGGGCATGTGTGAAGACTCAGAAGTGAAAGCAGAGCATGGTATTGAAAGGTGCCCTGGCCATTGCAACGAGGTCCTGGAGCGAGGCAACAACTCTGTGGAGCTGCCATCAACCTCTTGGGAACCAAACAGGCCCTTGTCTTTGCCACTCAGATAAGCCACAGTGACGGTAAGGCCCTCAGCTAGGCCCTCACTGTAAGGTTTAGGAGCACGGGCTCAGGAGCCACCCCGCCTAACAGCAGAAACTTGACTAAGAGTCTGTGCCTTAAAATGGCCATTAGAATTCATCACTGAAAGGTCAGAGTGAATATGTTTTAGTCAACATTTTTGAGCCACTAGTCTTGCCAACCCTTCTCACATAAATTCTCTACATAAGAATAGTTTGTAAGTTCAAAGACACTTTAAAAATATAAATTATTATATATTTCCTCAGTTAAACAAAAAAAAACACCCTCTTTGTAGTTTTAATTACTTTAAATTGTCATCTGCATTTTAGTGATGAAAATACCTCAGAGCATAACAGAGGTTAAGTGATTTGCTCAAGGTCACATAGCTGGTAATTCTAGGCCACTAACCCACAGGGAGATTTCTGGTCCAGTGAGATCCCTATGACAACCCTGCTCCCAACAATCTGCTTTTAATCAAGTGCCAAAGCGATGTTCAACTTCCTAATTCTGCCACCAGACACCATCCTGCTGAATCCCAGAGTATTTCACTAGATTGGGTTTGGAAACTATACACCGGCCATCTGACCACCTTCTCTTCCCGAATCCTGGCCTTCTAGACTTCAGCTTCTCTGGCAACCTAGCTGATGCCCTATATCTGCTTTTTGGCTTTACTAATTCATAGGACCAACAAAAAAGGATTTGTTTTTGTTCACCCGTGGTGAAGTTTTCCAGCCATTCTCACATCCTCCATGGATTGTGGCTCCTTTTTAGAGTGGGTGCAGTTCCTGGTGTGGTTAGGAGCAAACTTGGAGCAGATCTGTGCATGTTTTTCCTCTGCAACACTTGGCTGTTTCTCTTTTTGTTTTATTTTTGACATGGTCCTATATCCTAGGTATACAAAATAAATTTAAAAAAAAGAGGGTAAGGGAGGTTTGTTTTGGTGGTTTGAGAATATGTGCTTGCCATTATTAGCAGGGATGCACATGTCCCCTTGACCAGCACTGCCACCGGGCCAGTGTGTCCTGCTGGGGAGAGCACTGTGCTGCCAGCTAGCCAAGGCCTCAAGGGGAGAGTCTTTGCTATGAAGGAGTGGAACAAATTTGAAGGATAATTATATTACCTCGCTCATTAAAGTGGAATTATGTGAGGATGAACATCAGACCACAGGACAGAATATCAGAAGTAAAGCCATTTGGAAGAACTTTCCTGAGAGATGAGGCTTTTAGTGAGGTCGATCAATGCAAACATCAATGCGTTAGGCTCACCTGAGCTCAGAGATGGGTAAACACAGGGACATATTAGAAAGTGTTGTTGAAACTGAGTCAGAGAAGGTTTTAAATAAGAAGAATTGGAGTTTAGATCATAGACTGGAATGTGCTTGTTTCAAAGAATTTCATCTTTGATCCCCAACTCTCCATCCTTAGATGTTTAAGAGAGTTCATGTGAGTCCCAGGAAAGGCGTTCTAGGACTTGGAAGACTCAAGATTAGAAGATGATGCTTTAATGAAGAGAACAAAATGATGGAGCAGCAAAAGCTCTTTCTCAATAAACACCTTCAGTGTGCCACACACAGTGCAAAATCCTTTCTGTACTTCTCTTATTTAATATTTCTTGCTTAACCTCTGAGGCACTCATTAGCCCGTTTTCATAAGAAGCTGATTTTTATGAGAGGTTGTTACAGGCTCACTGTTGTTGATGATACTCTGGAGTGATAGTCATGTCATGATTATCCAAGGAGATTTTGAACTTCTCTTTGTAAAGATACATAATATATCAAGCATTTGCCCTTTTCTATCCAGATGACCTTCTATGGAATATTTCTAGAGCACACATACTGGATAACTGGCTTTTATGATGTGAGAATGTTGTTTTGAAGATCTGAACTTAAATAAAATTATTTTGAAGTCATGCTGTGGTGGGAAATAATTCAGTATAAAATCGAGCAGACTTTTATCAAAAAATTTCTAACAGAGGCAGAACAGCTTGACGGTTAAGGGTATAGATTCAAGAGCCAGATATCTGGGCTTGAATCCCATTTTGTTACTCATTAGCAGTTTGACAAATTATTTAACTTCTCTATGCCTTTGTTTTCTCATCTGTAAAAGGGAGATAGTAACCATAGCCTACCTTATAGGATTGGAAGGATTAAATGAATTAGTTTATTTAAACACTTGGAATCATTCCTGGTATATAGTAAATAAATCAGTGGTTCTCAACCTTTCTAATGCCATGATCCTTTAATACAGTTCCTCATGTTGTGGTGACCCCCAATCATAAAATTATTTTCGTTGTTACTTCATAATTTTGCTACTGTTATGAATCGTAATGTAAATATCTGTGTTTTCCAATGGTCTTAGGTGACCCTGCTAGCTGTTCTCAACCTGTGGGAACATGCATAACCCATTGACATAGAATATAGGTTGAGAACCACTGCTATAGAGCCTAAGACCATCGGAAAACACAGATATTTACATTATGATTCATTAACAGTAGCAAAATCACAGTTATGAAGTAGCAACGAAAATAATTTTATGGTTGGAGGTCACCACACCATGAGGAACTGTATTAAAGGGTCGCGGCATTAGAAAGGTTGAGAACCACTGCTCTAAATATTAGCCATTGTTTTTATTGTTGACATAGATAATTGCCATGTGTCTTATTCCTCTATACAATATAATCATTTTATTTTCTGCTCAAATCCTTTCATCATTCCACATTCCATGTAGAATAAATTACTATAGTTTTCAATTTGATTATTTAACTTATACCATGCACTGCACATAGTCTCATTTACTCCAGACAATCATACAAGGTTGGCAGTGTTATTAGCATCATTTATAGATGAGAAAAATGGAATTCAAAGAGATTTCAAAATGCACCAAAGGTAAGAAAGCTAGCAGAGGCAAATATTGAGTATAAACCCAGTTTTTTGCATCACTTTAATGCTCTTAATCACTGGGTTGTAATTTGTAACCTCCCTTCCTCCCACCACCTGTTCACCCATGTCCTTCAGTCATTATGGCATCGACTTTCCCAGCCTGTTCTCACCCAATTCCCCAGGAGTTTACATACTGCCCTCCGGGAATACAAAATGCCTATAGCATTCTGAGCTCTGCCCTGCCACTGAATATACTGTCCTCACCCACTCCAGTGCCCTCTCTGCTTTGTCAATTAGGAGAGTAGCTTCTCATTCCTCAAGAATCACCTCATGTCACCTCTTGTTTGAAGTCTTCTTTTTTAAATACAGAATTAAGCTATTGTGTCTGCCTGCACTCACATCACCCATTGCACAATGCCTGGTTTTCTTTTCCTTTTTACAAACATCTGTTTTCCCCACTAGACTATGAGCCTTTCGAAAACAGAAAACTTTTCCCTTTTGTAAATCTTTATTGTTGAAGGTATTACACATGTTCCCCTTTCCTTCCATTGACCCCTTCTAGCCCACCTCGCTGCCCGCTCCAGGCCTTTACTACCCTATATTCTATGTCAATGGGTTATGCATTTATGCATACAAATTCTTTGGTTGATCGCTTCCCACCCACGCCTGCCTGCTTTTACTTTTGATCTCCATTTCCCCCACACAACCTAAAATTGAGTCTTTTACAAAGTAAGCAAGTCATAAAATTGTAAACTAAATGGATTGATGAATTAAAATCCAGATCATTTTTTAGAGCAGCACTATCCAATAGTACTTTCTATAAAGATGAAAATGTCTGTTCAGTATGGCAGCCATGAGTCATCTGGGCCTGGTGAAATCATGAAGTGTGGCTGATGCAACTGCAGAACTGCAATTTTAATTCTGTTTAGTTTTAAGTAATCTAAATTCAAATAAATGCATGCAGCAGTGGTTAATGGACAGCACAATTGTAGGGTTAGAGCAGGGCAGGATTTTATTGAAGATTCCTCATTAATACACCCTACCCATACTCTTCAGTTATATACTGTACCTTATACTCAGTGGACTTCAGGAAGTTACTAGTATATATGCTGGAGAACAGAGATTTTAAGATGCTACAATGAGACAGCAACCCTTTTCTTTTAGAACATACAACTCCCTCTGCTGATGGGATAATGGCTCTTCAGAGGGGAAATTTGGCCTTTTAGAGCCACCCACGTAGCTACAATAGTAATCACTGTAACAGGGTTAGCAGTCTTCATAGTCTTTGGGTTCAAGGGAGATATTCAGGGCCTGAGCAAGATGTCAGTGTTAAATGCTTTCAGGTTCTCTACAGAGCTAACAAGTGGGAAAAGACATCAGCCTCTTTTTATCTGCTTTCCCTGGGCCCCTCTGGCATTATGCACACATATCTGTTTTCCATTTGTCTTAGCATACTGTCATTATTTGTTCATGTTCTGTTTTCTCCCCATCCTAGGCGGCTTTCCTGACAGCCCAACTCTTTTTCCTATGCATCCTTATTTCTCTAGGACTTGCCATAACTCTTGACATCAGGAAGAGGGTCAATAATTGTTTGATGAATGAACATTGAATAGAGGAATAAGTCAACCACTCCTGGGACTCTACGAGAGCTAACCATCCATCACAAGAGAATGAATAATCTAAAAGGATAGAGCCTGCAGCAGTGTCGCCCACTAGAGTGGGAGACCGGTGGGAACAGAGCCGTGTCCTGTTTGCAGGACAATTACAAAGGATAGCAATTGTGCATTCTAAGCCAGTCCAGGCAGTTCGATTGAGTGGAGTTTCAGTAGAGTTGGCAGCACCATCTTGCCGTCCACCTGAGGGAATTCAGATTTAGTGAATAGGAAGCAACAAGATGTTTTAACAAGACTTTTTTCATAATCTCTCTGTTGGCTGGAGAGCTTGCCCAACCTCCATAGGTTCTAAAATGAACTTGACCAGTAGATGTGCAACTCTCTTTTTGCACAGTCTTTGTCTGAAAAGGCCCTGGGAGAACATGTGAAAGTGATGAGAAGAAAACTGAGCATGCACACAAATACACACATCCTAGGAGGAGGCAGCAGCAAGTTAAATGCTTAAATGGAGCATGAACATGGGGTTTATTTCTATTCAGTTTAATTCCGTTCAATAAAAATTTAGTGAGTATCTACTTTATGGGGAGATACATGAATAATTAAGACACAGTTTCTTCCTTGAAAAACGTCACTATCTTGGAGAGCAGTAAGAATTGTAAATTAATAACTTATAACACAGTGTGATGAATGCAATAGAGGTGCGTGAGGTACAGTAGTGGCACAAAGGAGGGCGCAGTGCGCTCTACTTTTCTCTGTCATGAACAGTGTGGAAATTCTTCAGCTACATGGGTTTGGGAAGGAATGGAATGGGCCCTCTAATTAGAAGCAGGAGCACAGGCAAAGATAAAAATGTATGGCAGAGCCTGTAGCAGGTGTTGGGAAAAATGTGGCTGACTCTCCCATTGGGGTCTACTGAGGTGTTGATTTCATCAGAAGATTTCTCTCCCTTTCTGAAGTTTGTGAGATTATTCTTGTTATCATTTATAAGATGGATTGACAAGAGGAAGACCTCTAAATAAGAAGGTCAGCTAGGAAGCTAGTATAACAATTTTAGGGTGATAAGTTTAGGGTCCCAGTTAGAATTATGGCTGTGAAAATAAAGAGCAAGGCTTTCCAAGTATATTCTACAGAAGTCATTCTCAATCTCCTTTCTTTCTGGTACCTCCTGAGAAATAAAGCATACTTCCATCAGCAATAGGGATAATACACTACGGAAGTGTTTCTAGAAAAGAATATGGGAATATAATTTGGGAAATTATCCAAGATGATTCTGGTCTACAAACCACATTCCAATCCTCCAACAAGGACTGGAATTATTTTAAAGAAGAGCAGAACCTTGTGAGGGCAAGGAAGTGGGAGAGATTGAGGCTGAAGATGTAAGAAATAAATGTCTGTATTCATTGAGAACTACAATGCACCATGGCTGTTGGGAGCAATGATTTAATTTGATCTTCTCACAACAGTCTTTTATAGGGTAGGTATTAGCAGCCTCATTTTACCTAGGCAGGACTAGAAGTCTAGCTAGATTCTGAACTGTACTCTAGCTCTCATTACCACTGGATGCCATGCATGGATTTGAGCCCAAGACCATTTGATTGAAAAACCTGAGTTCTTTGTAGCCCACAATACCACCTCTCCCTGGGCCCTGGGAGTTTTAGTGCTGTGACCTGAGAAAAACCCTACCATGATAGCAGAAGGATGTCACTTATAATAAAGAAGAAATTGCCGAAAGAAATAGGTCTCAGGACAGGGTTGTCTAGCCAGTACTCTTATCTGCTGCTTTCCAGAGCTAACTTTTTTCTCCAATATCAGTACTAGAATGTATCAAAGAATGATGAAGGATCATACGCTAATTTGTAAAAGTATATGGGAGGAAAATGAAGCAGCCGTTCAGTCATTTCCCCCGTACCCAACCAATACATATGTATTGGCTAATATGTGTCAGGTACTTTGCTAAGTATAAAGGATTAAAGGTATATTTATAGGCATTGCTCCTGTCTTCCAGAAATCCATAGTTTTGTGCAGGTTAAGACCTATAATTCCAGTGGAGTGTACTAAGTGGTCAAGTAGAGATGTGTGTATAAGTGCATGGTTGTTTTTTCCCAATAACCACACAATTTTTTGTGTGAAAAATAGAATTTATTTTTTTTGCCCTTGCCAGTGTGGCTCAGTTGGTTAGAACTCATTCAGTGCACTGAAAGGTCATGGCTGTGATGATTGGTCAGGGCTTGTGCCTGGGTTGCAGGTTCCATCCCCAGTCAGAGTGTTCTCTCCTCTCTTTCTCTCTCTCTCTCTCTCTCTCTCTCTCTCTCTCTCTCCCTCCCTCCCTCCCTCCCTCCCTCCCTTCCTCCCTTCCTCCTTCAACTCCACCCTCCCTCCCTCCCTCTCTCTTCCCCTTTCCCTTCCTCAGTCTCTAAAATCAATAAAAAATAGAATGTATTTTGTAATCAAAGTATACTCTGCATACAGTGAAATGCACAGATCTTGAGTGTACCATTTGATGAGTTTTCACACCTGTGTTCATGCACGTCCTAGTCAAAACATGAAGCATTTCATCATCCAGGAATTCTCCTGCTTTCCCTTCCTATCTATTTTTATGACCTGTCTTCCCCATCGGAGCCAAACACTTTTCTGATTTCTATAATGAAGGCAGAATTCAAAAAACAAAATCATTATCACTCACTGACAATCACTGCTTAACCTTTTAGCAGCTTTTGACACCACTGATAATTCTATTTGTTATACCTCACACCTTGGCTTAACTTCAAAACTTTTTCATTTAAGTGCAGTTGGCATTAATATTATATTAGTTTCAGATATACAGCATAGTGGCTAGACATTTATATAACTTTTAAAGTGATCCCCTCAATAAGTCTAATACCCACCTGACACCATACATAGTTATTGCAATATTATTGACTATGATTTTTTGAGGCATGGCACGCTCTTATTACTTCTCTCATCTGACTGGCTGCTGTGTCTCTGTCCCCTTTGTTCAGTTCTCATGTTCCTAATCTCTAATTGAACAGGGTCAATGCTTGGTTCCCACCTATTCCTTATCTGCACACTGTTCCTGGAGGTCCATACTTTTTAATTTGGACTGCTAATTAACTATGAAGAGTAACCTTTAAAAAACCTAGGTCATCCTGTTAAAACTTCCTACTGGGAGAAAATGGGCACTGTCACACAAAGGGAGCTGCATAAGAATCTTGCTTATTCTAAGTGACACATTTAGCTGATGCTCCTAACAGACTGAGTTACAGCAATAGAAAGAGGTAGAAGCAGATGGAGTATCTCCCTTATTATAATGAAGGCAGAGAGTACAGCAAAGGGAATGACCAGCTCTTTTCTAGAGTTTGAGAAGGTCTTCTCCTAGTAAGTTATGTGGCAGCTGGTTTTTAAAATATTAATAAGATATTTGTCCAGTGGAAAGTGAGCAAGGCATTCCAGGAGGAGGGGAAAGCAAGGCAAAGGCACAGGGAACTGAAAATATTTTAGGAGATGCAAGAAGTTCCATGTAGAAAAGGATGAGAAGACTATAAAGGGCTTTGTTTTCTCTTCTATGGAGTGGGACTCTCATCCCTGAGTGGGGTGTTGGTGGTGATGTTGGGGAGAAGGGTGTGTGAGGGAGTAGAGGAAGGTGGCATGAGCTTTGTGTTTCAAGAAAAAAAATTGAACACCAATGGGGAGACATTTGATTGGAGGAGGATCAGGAGAGCAGGATCAGACCTTAAGTCCCATGAGACAGAGCCTGAAACCATCCTAACCATCCCCTTCCTACTCTACACACACACACACACACACACACACACACACACACACACACACACACCCTCAGAGGGTTAAGTAATTCTGAGGTCAAGTGAGGATGGAGGAGCAGTTTTGTCCAGCACTTGTCAGCCTGGAGAGTTCAAGATTGAGGGCTGCACACCTGTCTATAAATTGAATAAAAAACTCAAGGCCTTTCCCAAAAGCCACAACATTAGTTCTTGATACCTACAAGGTTCTTGCTTCCTTTATTTTGCTTCTTATGTTGCCTGAAGGCTCTTCTTTTGACCTGCATAATTCCCCCATCAAGTGGGGCCTCATATAAACTGCCATTGTCATCTTCGGCTCCACTACATCTTTCTCTCAATCATTCTTCAGAGCAGATGCCATCTGGATGGGTTCTGCGCTTTGCATAAGTGAGTTATGAATCCTCATGATTTCAAGTGGCTTAACAAGCCCCTAACAAGCAGAGCCAGGCATCTGGTAACTCCAAAGTGTTAAAAGGACATTATGCATATGCACACAGAGACACCTGTTGACCCTGTCTCCTAAGTACTTGCCACATTTTCACTCACAGGGCCCATATGCAAGGGGACTGAGAACTGCTCTTTGAAAGGAAAAGTGCTTTAACCTTTTCTCTTCATGATTCTTCTATTTTCTTTTTATGAACCCACATAAGGAGTAAGGAAAGGTGTTTGTCTCTGTGTTTACAGTATGTGATATACAGCTTTGTACATATGTAGGCAGATAACCAGCAGTTGTTACAGTAAAAAGTGAGAAAAGCAACAAAGCCCAGCTTACATGAACACTAAGAAGAAAACAAAATTCATCCGGTACTATATTACTCTGACATAGATCATTTTGCTTGAATAGTCGTGATTATGGAGAGTAATAGTAAAGAATTTTGACTGGAAATTTCTAATAACTTGAATTTTTCTATATTTCAAAGTGTGATAGAGAGGCCACAGAATTTCAAAGAGAAGCAAGCATGGCCGGTGAGAGAGTCTGGAAGCTCAGGCAAAGAAGACACCTCTGGAAATTCTATCACCTTATTTAGATTCAAGGTCAAATTTTGATTGCGAATCAGGGCTCTGACTTTTAATAAATCTGAATGGGAATCCTAGCTTTGGTATTAATTTGTGTGATTTTATGTTAGTCATTTTATCCTTGGTAGTAAATTATATTCCACACTAGAGGCCTGGTGCATGAAATTTGTGCACGGGGGGGGGGGGGGTGGGGGGAGGTGTCCCTCAGCCTGGCCTGCACCCTCTTGCAATCTGGGACCCCGCAGGGGATGTCTGACTGCCGGTTTAGGTGCGGAATCAGGCCTCAACTGGCAGTCAGACAACCCTCTCACAATCTGGGACTGCTGGCTCCTAACTGCTCACCTGCCTGCCTGCCTGATTGCCCTTAACCACTCTGCCTGTCTGCCTGATCACCCCTAACTGCCTGTGCCTCAGCCCCCACCACAGTAGCTTCGTCCGGAAGGACATCCAGAATGACATCTGGAAGGTTGTTTGGCTTTCCAGTCTAATTAGCATATTACAGTTTTAATATTATGGATTTGTGTGAAGATGATAGTATCTACTTCATGGAGTGGTTATAAGGATTAAGTGAACAAACATATAACCTTTGCAATGTTGTGGGACCAACAGTAAGCCCTCATTAAATACAACTTATATTGTTACACATCATCTTGAATACTTCGTTTAGGTTCCTTTTTCATATTTTTTTCTTTTAAAAATCTTTATTGTTGAAAGTATTATTAGGTCCCCTTTTCCCCCATTGACCTCTTCTAGCCTCCTCTGGCCCTCCACCTCAGGCCTTCACCACCCTATTGTCTCTGTCCATGGGTTATGCATAAATGCATACAAGTTCTTCAGTTGGTCTCTTCCCACCCACCCACCACTCCCACCTTCCCTGTGAGATTTGACAGTCTATTCCAAATTGGACTAATAATAGCTGTTTTGTTCACTTTATATTGTTTTTGCGGACATTAAATAGTGCATGCAAATATACTTTGTAAAGTGAAAAATTGCAAATAGTCAGAAAGTGTGGTTATTGTCATTATTTTGGAGGCACTTGGGCTGTCATGGTTACAGGAATATTTGGGAGAAATCCACCTGCAGAGGAACAACAGATGCCTTCACCCACCAAGCCCAACCCCCGTGCACCTTTTGGTGTGAAAAGCTTGGAAGTGTCTCATATGTGCATGAGGTGAATAGTATTTGGAAATAAAGAATAGACGGTCCTATCTTCTCTTCAGTAGTGGTGTACACAAGGCGGGAACCTTCAGTGTTTTTTACATTTTACAACTACTGCTTTGTTCTTATGCCTGGAGCTTAAAGATGTAACATGATTGCCAAAACCCTTCTGATTGAAAACCAGCCGGAAGCTTAGATTCTTACAGGTTCTGTCAGCCTTCATCATTCTTATTCCCTCAAAGAGGCACTCTCAGACCTGTCACCCTCCTTTCTGCCCCTTAGGAGAGGCGGGATTATGGGTCTCAGAAGTAGGCAGTTGATTAGCCCTTGACCAAGTTACCTGGGACCTACTGTTTATCATTGGGGCTGCCCAAGTCTCCTTTCACAATAAATTTCAATACTTTTCCATGTGGAAGTAGAGGGAGCTAGGGGATAAGAGCTGCCTCTGACATAGTCTGGCATCCTCAGACAGAGTTGAGTTAGAACTCTTCCTACCCTGGGTAGATATTTGACCTGGTTTAAATTATTTATCCCTTCTGAGACTTGCTTACTGCATCTGTAAATGGGAATGACACTATATCCATGGAGCAAAAATTTTCTGCAAATTACATTAAATAATGTATTTTAAATATCTTATGAAGAGCATAGCATAGAGCAATATTTAAAAACAAATGCACTTTCCTGTTCTTTCCCTTTGATTTGTAATAATTCATTAACAATTACTGTGCAACTTTCTAGCCCACTCTTTCCTTATCTAAAAGGTAAAGTTAAACTCAATTATTTATAAGGGCCATAGGTCTAGAATCCTTGCACTTCAAGTGCTATAAGAGAGAAATAAATAGGTTGCTCTGCACTCTCTTAGGTTGGTGGGATAAAGTCTTAAAGGGAGATTGGGAAGAGAGGATTTGATCTAGCTGTTATTGGGTAAGTAGGATTTTGATAAGTAAGTATTGCTAGGATGAGGAAAGACATACAGAGTCTAATGCTTTATTAGGTTTAATGAAAGTTGTTTGGATAAACTGATTTGCACTAAGATAATAGAGATTTGTGAGCTGTGTTTGTAAATTGGAAAGAGAGCAAAGCAAAGGAAGCATGAACTCCTCTCTTGGGGAAGTGGTAGACCCAGTGCCCAGGCCCCTTGGTGCACACAGGCAGGGATGCAGCAGGCTTTCCAGGAGGCCCTTGTTCCCCCTGGACAGCAACCTACATGAGGACAAGGAACAGCCCATTGTTGCCAGGCATACTTGCTGCATGTTGAACTTCGGATGAGTAAGTGAGTATCACTGCTGCGCCTAAAATATTCATGTCTGAGCATGGAGTGGGATCCAGGAGAAGAGAACCTAGTGATCGATTTATAATAGCAATTCTCTTGGAACACTTCCCCAAGATACCCCAGAGAGCTTTTGCAAATGCTGATTATTTCTTTTAAGCTTTAGACAGCTTTTTCTTGCCCGTCGTACAGCTGTGAGTGTGGGAGCGCAGTTCTCTGGGGACCTGAGCATATGTTTTCTCCCTGAGAAAATCTGGGAGAGAACCCCAAAGGACACATTGTACCCCTCTCCCAGCCAAAAAAGGAAAATTTTGTGTGAAAAACTCCCTCGGTCAATGAGTAAAACTGTAGGCTGAGAATAGAGCTTTACAAACTTTTTGTGTGTTGGAATGGAGAGTGGGTTAATGTATGAGTCAGAAATCTTCTGTTCGGTTTTTGCTCTCTCATCATAAGTATTGTATCATAAGCTCTCTCGGCTTCATCTTCTCCCCCATAAACAAGAAGACTAGGCCAATGGACATGGCAAGGTACCTTCTAACTCGATGCTTCCGGTTTATTGGTATTTCCTAGGATTTTAGAACTGGAAGAATATTAAGATCTAAAAAGAAACAATTTTATGTGATGGAATATGTGCTGCCAAATTCCAAAGTTATGTTGGTTTAATACCTTCGTCTGTGTAGAAAGCAACTCAATACAACTGGAACAAGTTTGAGTTTACTAGTATATCTGTCTCTCCAAATAAGTCTTACTCACCTGCTTTGTTGATGGCAGTTTTTGATTTTTTAAAAACAAGTTACCCCTTTAAATATCACAGCTGTTGTTCCTCTAACATGTATTCTGCTAAATTCAGTGCTTGACTTACGTCACCTGTAAGCCAGATAACACAAGCAGGGGCTGGCTAAATAGAAAATGATTTCTCATTAACTGAATCTGAAGGTGACCTTTACTAATTTAGTTCTTGACTTGACTCGTTGGGCTAGGTACAATAGAATGAATGCTCTGCTCTCCCTGAATATATATAGCTGGGAACCCCATCCCAGTTCTACTTATTTAGAATCTTTAGGAAGTAGAAAGAATCTGTAAAAAGAATCTGTTTTATTTTTACTAACTCTCCAAATACTTTTGGACACTCACATTTGAGAATTGTTTTCCTCAGTATGTGCCGAAATATTTTCAGCCTTTAGTAATACTAATCTAATAAGAACTCTATCCTAAATGACTCTTTCCCCTTTTAATGTTAAGGTAATGCATAGTTCAGAAACATGTTTAAAAAACCTAACTGTGCTATGCTAAAGGTAGTCACTGTATATGGTACATAGACTCCTCTGTGGCTTTTGTTTTAAGGAGTGTCTTTAGTAAATGTTTTCTTATTTTTATATTTACAATTGCATGTGTTCTTGCCATTGAAGAACTATTCTCATTGGTCAGTTTTGTTTTTTTAAATATAAAAATATCAAGTGTATTATTTGAATAACAATTTTAGCAAATGATGGAATATAAAACGTATCTCCCCTTTAGCATCAAAGAAGCCAACACACACATTCATATACAGGTAGTACAAAAACCCATATAAGAATTACTAAGTCTGACATTTTCTAACTTTAAAACACCTTAGATCTGAAATGAATAAATAAATGAACAGGTGAATGGACATCTGTTACTTGGACCAAACTACTGAGTTACTCAGATGCTTTTGGAAATGGCTGTCCCTGGCACCCTCCTACCTGTGAATGACCTAGGACCCCAGAGTGCTTCCGAATAATGCTAAGGAGGTGGAGTGTTGCAGGTCTGGTAGGCCGCATAGACTGTCTATTCCTGATCTTAGGCTTCTCTGGCTGTTTTCCAGACACCTTCAGGGAGCTCCTGGGGATAACCACTGAGCTATGTTTCACCTTCCTATCTTCAGGTTTTGAAGTCTTGAGTTTCTCATTTGGCTCGCATCCCTTGTGTATCTATTCAGCTGCTTATGGGTTCAGACCCCTCTCTTCTAGTAGCAAGATCAGTCCATTCTGGCCTCAAAGCTACATCCCACGAGCAACAGAGAGAACTAGGAAGCTTCCCTTGAGAAGGAGTATAGGGTATCCTGGGGTCCTGTACTAACTCAGATGTGACATTCAGTCAGTGCCCTGGACTGTCCGATGCTTGGCCCACAGAACGCCCACAGACTTTTCTGTCATGTAAGCAATGCTTCATTAGGATTGGATTTGTTCCTTTTTATCCACAGAGACTATGTCCCTATTGCAGTTTATTAAAAGTGCCCATGCAGTGCACCATTATTCATCCAGCTTGTATTCATGAATGGCTTGTTCTCAATAGGAACATTCAGGTGGAGATCAATAATCAGTCTCTTAGTTAGGGCAGGGGAAAAAATCCGTTGATGCATTCAGCTGTGTTTAAGAGGTCTTATCATTAAAGCAGCAGCAGGTATTCATAAACCACACTTGCCGGCAGGGCTGGACATGCAGGATTAAAACTATCGTCCATCAGGCTCTATCTCATGAATGTTTTCCTTTGACTTTTGCCAGGATATCCAACCTGAACATGTTCCAGTTGACATGGGAACACTGAGGCCAGCAATTTAAGGATTTTCACATTCGCTTGCAGTGGTAAGATTTAAAGATATAACAATAAAGGACATTAAATATTACTGGGTTCTCGCTTTTTGCAGTAGATATGAAACTGAAGCTGTTTAGGCATAATATTTTTTGACCCATACAAGTCTCTATTCAATTATTTTGCAAAGCTACAGTAAACACAAGAGAAATCTATAATTCATAAAAATTGAATTTAGTATTGTTGGGATCGGTGAAAATAGGAAAACTAAGTAATATCAAGATTTCTATATTTCTGCACTATTGGACCAAGTGGGGGAAATGGTTTCCATTTTGAACAATGAAAGTGTTTCTCTTCAGAAGAGAGGTAAATGTTAGAACATGAAGAGGCACAAAATTTAAGATCAGTGGGGAGAAAAGAAGGGAAGCAGTTCTGTTTTCAATATGTTAAGGGGCAGTCATGCTCTTTATGTGGACCCAGAGATTGGGTCCCTAAATGAAGCAAATCTGTAGTTAATTAAGAGATCGAATAAAAATGAAGAATACCAGATGCTTAAGGTATGGTGATACACTGGACCCATGCAGCTATCAGAGGTACAACCATATGATGTTTCTTGAAAAAGAGTCACAATGGTGAAGATGGTAGCAGATGGATAGCAAATTGTGCTCCTGGAAGACTGCTTTGAAAAGAAAAGTTTTCCCCTCTATATATGTGTGTTTATTTACAGACACAGGGTGGGAACAAATTAGGTTTACCATTGCTAGTACACAAAACACATAGTTTATTCTTGCATTATTAGTTATTAACTACTGTATTATTTTCCATAGGAACAACTATAAACCTACTGTGGCCCCACCCTGTATACATGCACACACACACATCTCTTAGATCTGAGACCAAGATCTATTACTGAAAATGTAATAATTATCATTCTGTTTCTTCTGGAAGAGAACAGTCACTGGACACATTCCCAGTGTGAAACAGAAAATGAGCCATGATGTGGTTAACTGGAGCACCTAGGCTTCGGGTAGATTTTTTGGCCCCTGAATTTTTGAACTTAATATATTAAATTCAATAATAATATCTGTCCCATTCCCAACTTCAAGTTGGACCAGATCTTCATAGTGTGAGACTATGTTCAGCATATTCAATTCTCTAAGGGCTACCATTTCAGGACATTTTTTACATATGCTTTGGTCCCCATTTTCAGGGGCCTTGTAGCAGATTCATGCTTCACAAAATGTGACTTTTAGCCAACATATTTGTCCATTTTTGTATACCAGAAATGGCTTCATATCTGGTATTCCAAGGATATCTTTTTGGCAACTCAGCATTCATATTTAGTCTTCTAAATATATTCCTTTCAAATCACCCAGCTGCTTTATCCCGTTATATTATTGTGGTAACTTTTAGTTTAACAGCTTGTAGTCACATAATCTATTTATGGAACAATGGAAGAATGATTGTGAAATAGCCTGGAAGATGCATTACTTAAACCAATGCCTGCAGCTGACAGTACAACTTCACACTTTGGTACATATAAAAGTAAATGAATGAACCATTATGTTTTCTTTTATCTCAATAGTACATTCTTCTTAAAAATTAAATTGCTTTGCACTTGAGTTTTATTTCGTGCTTTAGATGTGCTTTCTAGGAACTACCACTAAACTCTAGTTCCCATACATAAGTCATGGTTTTTCATATTTGCATGGAATTCAAGATAACATCCTAATTAGAGAGTCATTAAATCTCAGATATCAGAAGGGCCACCATTAAACTGAATAGGGCTTTTTAAAAACCTCAAGGCTGAGCAATTTGGGGAGGAAAAAAAAAGTAAGAGGAACATGCATGCAATTGGCCTTAATGAAACCACAAACCTCTGTGGAAGTGGGCGCTCTAATAACTCACTTCTGGACCATGGAAGTCATAGTTTTGTCTGAACTCTCTATATTAAATTACGCTTTTTTGTTATGAAGAGTGAAACCCTCCCAAACGCTCAGTAGATCATGCTAAACTGATTTGTATCATTTGAGATATGAAGAGATTTTCCTGAAACTAGCCTTGGAGCTCCTAATCTCTAGAGAATCAGGCAACACTGATTTTTTTGCCACTTCTGAAATATGAAACACTCTCTTGACCAGATAGGCTTGTTTGAGAAATAATACATTGATGCTAGTGGCATAAGAGAAAGAGCAATGATTTAGGAGTCAGGGTACCTAAATCTTAATCCTAATAACATAGCTCTCTTAGCTAGAGAAGCTTTTTCTTTCCCTTTTTTACCTCTGAGATCTTAGTTAACAGCTGGGCCTTAATTTTCTCTTTTTTATTTTATTTCTTTTTAACTTTTTAAAACCTTTATTGTTGAAAGTATTACATATATCTGCTTTTTTTCCCATTGACCCCTTCTAGACTGCCTCTGGCCCCACCCCAGGCCTTTACCACCCTATTGTCTGTGTCCATGGGTTATGCATATATTTATATATGCATACAAGTTTTTTGGTTGATCACTTCCCACCCACCCACCCTCCCCCACTTTCCCTCTGATATTCTACATAAGTTTACAATCTGTAAAAGGAGGTTAATAGTCACTGTACTCCTCTGTAGACTTCTCCAAAGATAAGTAATAAAGGAGACATACTTTGAGGAACTTAAAATTACTACATAGAATTTAGTACTGTTAGAAAGTTGATTTCTTATTAATAGTACTTGTCTGATTTGAAAGTTATGTCAAAAAAGCATCTTCATAGTCTTCATAGGTGTCTTGACATTGAAAGAAAAAAGCTTACAGTGCTTTGAGCTTTAATGTACTTGGTTTTTCTCATTAAATTATGATGACACCAAAAGTCAATTGTTATAATGGTCTCTGACCTATATCTGAACTTCTCTCTGGTGTTTATACTTCCAAATTTCAGTGTCCTAAAATTTCTCCAAAAGGAGAGTTCAGGAGAGAATGGAAGAAATGTTTACAATATAATCCATGTCAGCAAGACTGGAAAGAAGGTGTCTCTGGGGTTGATCCTTAGAGTGAATCATCTTTTCTCAGACTTCCCTCCTCCCCTCTAATTCTTATCTTCCTCTCCACCCCCTCTAGTCTCCTTTCTCCTCTCCTTCACACCTCAGACAGTCCTTTACTTGTTTGCAGTCCATTTTTTTCTAGTTATTGACCCACAGCCCTCTGCTTCCATAAATCCTGCTTTAAGTGTTTGATCTCTAAGACAAATACCCTTCCCCCTCCCCCCATAGCCCTGAGTTTACTGTCTAACTCTGTTTCATTACAAGTGTTGTAGGCAATCAATATGAATTTGAAGGAGGGTGGGATGTCTTGGTTCAAAAAACACAATTTTCATGAACATACCGTAGTCCTTGTCTTTGCAAAGAACTGTGGATCACATGTCCTTTAAGAATAAAGCCATAATTGTTGGAAAACATTACTTAGATAATAAACAGGAAATTCCAATACATGTTATAGAAAACCTTCCAGATTTCCTAGTTCATATACTAATGTTAAAAGCAATCAAGGACTATGAATAATGGATGAAGTTAAACATAGCAGTCCAAATTTTTATTCAGAATGCTAGAGAAGAACGTTAACATAATGAGTATAGGTCAGAGAAATTGGCTGATAAATGAAATAGCAACCAAAAGTATCATCATTTGGGTTTTTTATAGGGATAAAATCTGAACACCACCCAAAGTTCACCATTATAGAGATGCTTACCTATGTGCACTATATCCTCTTCCCTGGTCCCAAGATCCCCAGCTCCATGGAAGCATCATTTGTACTTTTTTATGACTAATAAAACCACCCTCATTTCTATCAATTTATTCTCCCAAGAGAACAAAAGTAACTAATTGGTCTCTTCAAACCCAAGTCTGGTTCATTTTGTCCTCAAGTTAGAACCTAGCTGAAATCTTCAGGTCACAATATTCTGAAATGTCTCTGGGAGAGTAACCAAATAAAATTAAGATATAGGAATAAAATTAAATATAGAAAATATGATCCTATAATATTCCATCCAGATTCCCACGTGTTTATAACTGACCCAATTAGCCTGAAAATTGTAGCTTTAAATCATCATAGCAGACCATACTATTAACAATCAATCAGCCAATTTCCTTGGGCTCTGTCTGATCTGGATACTTCTATTATTTCCAGTGTTCCCAACTCAAAAGATATTTTCTCTTTTTAATAATTGGTCTCTACTTCTCTCAAAGTTAAAATTGAGGTGAAACATAATTAGCAAAGAGGGACCCTTAGAATCCTTCCCAGTGGTGAGACCATGAAATAATGGAAATTGATGGAAACTCAAGTAGGATCTCTAAACTCGCAGCTACTTTCAATAGCATTTCACTGAAGCTCCAGAAAACTGAAAGTATTTTGTATTCCAGTCACCCACTATCACTCTGTAGCTGATCAAAATAACCCATGACTAATAACAGGAACCAGAGAACCACCATATCAGCAATGGTCCCATCTATCATTCAGACATTTTTGGTGTAATAAAATCAAAAGTGAATTTTCATCTGTTATTTTCAAGTTTTGCATCTAACAAAATGTCATTAGAGCACAGTGACTTATAGAAAATTGGGATAGATTGAAAGCCTCTGATAAAAGACAATGCTTACTACATCACTGAAGGATTTTACTGAATTGAGTGGGGAGGAGAGAAATAGTTTTTAATAGTGTATTCTCTGGTGTCTTATCAACCATCTGCAAACAATTATAACTAACTATGTAAAGATATATGTTATAAAAATACATTATAAACACACGAATATCTTGGAAAAAAATAAATATTGTTTTTGGGGGAGTGTAGAGGTCAAGGAGAGATTAGAAACATAAGTTGTGTGAGTATACTGTGATTTCATCCTAATATAAGGCAAAAAGACATGTTTTGACAGCCCTTCCCTTGATCATGCATGTCAGCTTTTAGACTCTAGATGCTTATATGGTACGTGTGTTTGGGGGGAGGGGGGATGAATGTCTGAGAAAATGGGAAGTAAATATCATCAGAAATGAAATTTTTACAGGTTACCTGAAAAAGCATGATCAACCAAATATCTCATTCTTCAAGGAATGACAATTATTGATAAGATTAAATATATTTATTTTAGAATTGTTCAAGGGTTTGCTTTAATTCTTGATGTTTTTGTGTTGCTCAGTGAGCTTTATTGTTCTGTTGTCATAGCACCACCATGACTATGATTGTATATTAGGATCCCTCTAAAATCCTGATTTCATAAACAGGAGATCTCATAGTAAAAATAGACATGTCTAAATATTATTTTTCCATCTGAAAAATAAAACTTTCTGTCTTCTCCTTCTGGTCATTCATATACCCATTTATTTGTTGACTCACTCATTGAACAAATATTTATTGATTGCCTACTAGGCATTGCTAGGCATTATTTTGTGTACTGATGGATACAGAAGTAAACCCTACAGATAAAAAATTCTTGCCTTCATGGATTACCTTCTAGTGGAGGAGATGAGTAATGAACAAGACAAAAATCTAAAGGATTTGGTGTTGTATACTTTATAAACCCATGTGTATTTTATATATAGATGAGTGCTAAAGAGAAAAAAAATAAAGATATCTGAAATGTCACAGGGTCGGGGGGTTGCATTTTAGATAGTAACCTAGTAAAGCTTTTTTATGTCAAAAACTTTAGAAAAAAGACTTGAAGGAAATGAGGCAGCAAGCCATGCAGATATACATGGGGAAGAGTTTTCTAGGCTGTGCGAACAGTAGGAGAGGTAGTAGGGCATGAGGTCAGAGAGGCAATGTGGAGCCAGATCATGCAGAGCCCTGATGCCATAGGAAGCTTGGCTCTTAGTCAGGGATTATTCTGGCTGTCATGTTCAGAGTGAACTCTGGAGGTCGTACACAGGGAGGGAAGGGAAGGCATAAATGGAAAGACCACTTAGGAGCATGCTGCAATAATTCTTGTAAGAGAGGAGAGGATAAAGTCTTATGCCTAAATGGAGAGGCTGACTTAGACTATGAGCATAGACAACTTATTCATAGTAACAGGTGAGATAGGCACAGGTGGGCAGATATGATAGTGAAACCATGTGGAAGTTCTCTTTTTATTAACTATGAATGTCAGTTATATCAGGCAACATGAGTATAGGTATTGAGTGGTTGTTTGTTTGACTTTAGTGAGGACTGTGGTTTCACAAGTAAAGTACACCAAAGCAAAACAGGAGTTAGGATAGTATTGTAATTATTATCTATGGGACTTATTAGGTGGAAATGAGGCAAGAGAGGATATCAAGGGGGAGATATCTGAGGGACGCTGAAAGAGTAGATTTTAGGTCCTGGTGGGATTGTAGAATTGTGTGGTTTAGGGTAAGAAGGAACATATAGGAAATATAAGAAGTTATGACCAAAGAAAAGAAGATGGAATTGAGATTTTGCAAGGACTGAGGTCATTAGTAACAAGAGGATCTAAAGAGTGGCTCAGGAATGATGGCTGATGAAATATATGAAAGAGAGGAAGTCCAGGAACTGAGAGGCTTAGATATAGGGAGGATCATCCCATTGGGTATGGAAATGACTAAACATTAAATAGGAGTAGTAATAGAGAGAGTGGTTATGAGCTAGACACCAGAATCTCCAATTAATGGAGGGGCACTGAACTGGAGAATGGTGGAAGAAGCAACTACAGGGATAGAGGGTGGTATAGCCTGATGACATAGAGGTAAAAGCTGTGATTTTGCAGAGGAAGAAGGAAGAAAGGACTGGACACAGTGATGAGGAGCAAGAAGTATATCTACTGTACTTTCAAGCTCCTTGGTAATAGGGATCTATGAGAGGAAAGCTACCTGTTGGAAAGGCTTCTGTAGAATCTGTGTTATCATGCAGAACCAGGTTGCAAGTAATGCAAAAAAGTGAAAGGTGAGCTTCCAAAGGAAGTTGAGTGAACTTTCTGGTGATTGATCTAAAGTGCCAGAGGGTTCAGAGAAATGGTTTTAGTGGGCATGGTGCCGGGGTCAGAATAAATCATTAACAAAGTCCTGTGGATATTAGAGAAGAATAGACAAGAGATGACAGTGACATACAGAGGCCTATCCTGATAGTCCTGCAGATGGTGGTGGTGAGGCTGTGAGTGTTGTGGAGAAGGAGAGTACTGAGTGCAAGATTCAAGAGTAGTGAGGGAGACCTTTCTAAGAACACGAAGAGTTCTGAGTCTCCTACTTGACTATTGCTGAGGAGACAGTTGTCCTTTGGAAGAGTGGTATGATTCAGAACACATGGACACTCTCTTGATATGATCCAAACAGTGGCCTTTAGCAAGGTGGTCTTATACTGAGTGGGCTGGCTCCCTATGAGCTCATCATTTTAGAACCCAATGGTTCATCTTTAACTGGAAGACACCCCCCCAAAAAAAAATTGTGTATCAGCAGAACATTGTTCTATTTGGCCTATCAGATATAGAGATATAGACTAACTGTGGAACTAATGCACTTTAACAGCCTTCTGTGTTCTTTGCTCTAACTCCCACCAACCTACTTATGAACCCTTCTTCCTTTCCCTGTTCTTCTCCCCTGACCTGTTCCATTTCTTGATACATTAGGTAAATGAATATTGGTCCACAACACTGTGTCCTCCACTTTTTTTTTTAAGTACCAATTTCTCTTATTCTGTGCGTTCTCTGAAATACTGGTTCCCTCACAGTTTTGCTTCTCTTGAGTGTCATGCATTCTGAACTAAGGGAAGGTTGTGCTTTGCATGTCTAGTGCCCCTCTCCTTTGTCCTGACCTTCTGTCTTTGCAGAACTGACTTGGGAACTACAGCTGATTCATAAATTACTCAACTTTTCATCTTTCCATCGAAAACACTTCTATAACCAACGTTGTTCTGGGAAGTATGGTAGTATCATACAGGTTTTAGAGGCACTATAGATGGTCAGTCACTTTATGGGACTAAAATGCAAGTTTTAGTTAAATATAACTCCTCAGGCCCAATACCTGTGAAAAGATAAGCTGTTTTCTGTTTGTGCATTTAGGAGCAGCTACTCAATTCTCTGAAATAATAAAACATATACATATACAATTTGAGACACAGATCCTCAGTACCATTGGGGTTATTATGAATTACAAAATTGCTCATTTCTCTCTTTTTCCTACAATGTGGAGATATTGCAAGGATTTTAAAGTGTAATATTTTTGTACTTTTCATGGAAAGCCAATGCTATGCGACAGTGAAGAACACATGATTTAGATGAATTAACTTTTTTCTTTACAGCTACAATTATTTGTTATTCATTCTCACCTGTACTGCTGGTTAGTTCTGTATTCCCCACTCCACTATAAGACTCAATCTTCATGTTATATTCCTCAGTCTTGCTTAGTGCTTCCCACCACCTGCACTTTCTGAGGCAGCGTGATAGAGGGAAGAGCATGGGATGTGGCATAAAAGGGCTGGTATTTAAATTCTGGCATTCCTACTTACCAGTTATACAATGATGAGGAAGTTGTATGAGTGCTATTATTCTCTGTTTTATTATCACAGGGATGTTTTGCTAACGGCTCTAAGGTATTTGAAAGTGCTCAGCACACTACAACTTAAAAATAATAGGTGTTTAATAAATATGCATTGACCGTGCTTTGTTTATCATCTCAGTCTTGGTTTCAGCCTCAGGTTCTTGGTTAGTTTTCCTGTTTTGTGTTTCTCTGGCCTTCTCTATTGTTTACTCCTCTTTATGCTTAAGCATTTTTGCTTTTGCACTCCACTTGACCTGTGAGTGTGTGCCCTATAGATTATCTTTGTGGCTGGGAAGGGGAGGTGTTTGGAATCTCTCTTTTAGATAAGGAGTATCTGAAGGAAAGGTGCTAATGACATGTATGACAAAACCAAATATTTATGGGGAAGAAGGGAAAGATAGCATCATGGGAATCTGAGTGTCAGCTGATGGTATAAAATTTTCATAAGTCAAACTTCTAGTAATGGCCACAGTATATAGAACTACCATGAGGTGAAAACCTGCCAAAGAACATTATCTTTTCTAGAACCTGTTAATCCATCAATTTAATAAAATAAAATTACATTATTTTACATAATTACTAGAGGCCCAGTGCACGAAATTTGGGAGGGGGGTCCCTCAGCCTGGCCTGCGTCCTCTCACAGTCCGGGACCCCTCAGGAGACGTCCAACTGCTGGGAGCCTAAGCTGGCAGTTGGATATCCCTCTCACAGTCCAGGAGCCCTCGCTCCTTATTGCCTGCCTGCTCACTGCTCCTTACTGATCAGCTTGCTGCTCCTTAGCGCTGCTGCAAAGTCAGGAGAGGCTCAGCCATCACCGCTGCACTCGCCAGCCATGAGCCAGCTTCTGGCTGAGTGGTGCTCCCCCCGTGGGAATACCTGACCACCAGGAGGCAGTTTCTGAATTGAAATCTGCCCCCTGGTGGTCAGTGTGCAGTATACCAACCAGTCGTTCAGCTGGTCGGTTGATTTGCATATTAGGCTTTTATTATATAGGGTAGATGTGTAATTTTATGGTATTTATTTTATTTTCTAACATTTCTTTAGCATGTAGGCCTAGCATAGAATTAAGAAGACTATTTAAGAATGTTAAAGGACTAGGAAGATAGAAATGGATCAATGAGCAGATAGAACTCAGCACCACAATATTGAAGGGGGTCAGTATTTTGATCATTTCTTTAGAGAATGAAAAACAAAAGGCAGGTGATTTGAAATTAATAGTTTTCTGTTTTGACCTTTTTTTCCTGCATATTGTTAGAGTCTTCAATCATGCATCACTGAATTAAAAACCAATCCTAGTAATCACCATCCATAATGTACGATGAAACAGAAGAGACTGTCGAACAGATATGTTTCCAAGCTCAGTTTCTTGACTGATACTGTATTTTTGAAACAATTGGGTATCCTGTGTCATTAAAATAGCAGGGAGAAAAAGAGAACATATTCTACCTGACTGTGTGTCGTTGGTCATCTTTTCACTCTCCATTAGAGGCTTTATCCAACTTTAGTGTTCAGACTTTATTATATTTTTTTCTGGTACTAGGAGAAACTTCAATGAGGACATGATGAATGTCCATATCAAATTAGATTCCCCTTCCCTTTTTAGGTAAGTTCATTTAAATTTAATTTTGTAATTTTACTTCAGTAAACCATCTGACTCCAGATGTTGGATGCACTTGTTCTTGTTTCTTTTCCCACATAATTGTACCTGTAAAAGATTTATAGCTGCATGAGACATTGTGGAGCCTTTTAGAGCATTTTAGGCATATGTTTCATGGATGACTGGTAACTTGAGCAATTAGCATCCTACAATGTTGTTCTGTTCCCCCAGAATATTTTTAATGGGATAAGCTACTTTTATTAACTTGAACTTTAAACAAATCATCATCTTAAAAGAAATATCATCAAAATAACAGTTGAAATGGAAGGCCAGCCCCCAAAGGAAATTTTTCAAAGGAAATGAAAAGAAAAGACTATTGAACCAAAAAAAGCCTTTAACAAAGATATGTAAGTGAAAGGTGAGGATTGGCTTTTTTGCTAAAATAAGAGCTGTAAGTAGAGTTCCTGTTCCTTCTGATTGACTCTGCATCACTGCAATGTGTGTGTGTTGTACTGCGTATATTAGAGAATGATGGGTCATACCTGTTGTGCTTGGGGAACATTGAAATCTGGCTTTCAGTGATAGAACTCATAAAAGAGAACCACCCAAGCAGCTCTTACGTTGTAGGAGAGCGAAGATGGAGGTTCTCATAAGAGTGTTTGTGTATTTAAGAAACATATAGCTACCTTGGGGCCTAGAACTCACTCTTACTCCATTGATAAACTATCTTACTATCACCTCCTGTCAGGCATTCTTAAACAAGAAAAAAATTACTTCTCATTAGCCTTTCTTGTTACAAGAATTATTTGAATGCGTATCATCTTTCTGAACCTGACTTCTTGTTTTCTTAGGCAAAGCACATCTAATAACATACTTGATAGCTCACCTGGGGCCTTGTTTAATGAAATTTCTAGTTTTCATCAAAATAACATATAGTACTACAACTAAACCCTTAGATGACATGCTAAAGAAAAATAGCAACTATAAATCCACAGGATAAAGGAATCCATTTTTTTCCTCAAGTGAGAAATTATATTTCATGTGTTTGATATACTATAGTGTGTCTTGATGTATATGAAATAGTCACCACTACAGTAAACCAATTATACTATGATCCTCCCCCCCACCCCCCGCCCCAGACTTAAGGGATTCAGCAAGTAAGCTCTTACTTTATTCTTTCACAGTCTTGCTTTGCCAGGACAAGTATTTGTGTGTACTTTCAAGATAGGAGTTGTGTAAAAATGACCAGAGTATGACATTACTGTTTCTATGCACTTTTGTTGTTTTGAGTACTAAATAAGACTAAAATCTTTTAAAATTAACACCAATTGGACAAAAGTGGTGTATGCATAATTGAAAGGCAAGGAACTCCGTCTCTACTGGTTTCTATTATAACAAAACAAGCTCATAGGATGATTCTATGATTCACAGAATTTTTCAACTTTACTAAAATTTAAATAGAACATTATGAAGGCGAAGACAGGGAAAAAATACCTGAAGCAGCAAATGGCACTGAGTATTGGTAGAATATTATTAAATTGTGATGTTACTTAATGTATGTGTTTAGATAGTAACTGTACTAATTAGGAAAGTACACTAAAAACATCCCATGAAGAGTGCTTAGTGAGCACTTGCCAGTACCTTTAATTCTTGCTGGGAATTAAGAGTATATATCTACCATGGAAATATAAATAGAAGAATTTAGAATATACATGCAACTTAAAATAGGTAAGCATTGTCCAGGGAGCTTAGTTGGTTAGAACATCATCCAGATAAACTAAGGTTGTGAGTTCGATCACAGTCAGGGCACAAACAAGAATCAACCAATGAATGCACAAATAAGTGGAACAACAAAATTCGATGCTTTCTCTCTTTCTCTCTCTCTCTCTCTCCCCCCCACCCTCCATCAATCTATAATAATTTAAATAATAAAATAAATTAAATCATGCATTTTAAGTAATAGTAAAAGAGGAGCCCAGTTGGTGTTGCTCAATGGTTGAGCATTGACTTATGAATCAAGAGGTCACAGATCAAGCCTGGGATGGGGGCTTGATCCCCAGTAGGGAGCATGAAGGAGGCAGCCAATCAATGATTCTCTTTCATCATTGATGTTTCTATATTTCCCTCTCCCTTCTTCTCTGAAATAAGTAAAAACATACTTTGAAAAAAGAAAATTAGTTTTGAAAAATGCAGTGTGCTTTCAGTTGCTGCTATAGATCAGCATTCATGATTAAATAAAACAAATGTTAATGAAATAAAAGCTTTATCTACCATAAGTCTTGCTTAAATTAGAACCTATCAGTTGTCAATTACTTGGAAAATATGTTCAGAGCACATGTCTATGACACTATCTCTTTACTTTGTTTAAAAAAATATCTATTCATCTATTCACTCCTGATCATGTACTGAATACTACTAGGGGCAAGGCAAGTGGTGGAGCTTGAGAAACCTGAAATAAAAATCAGAGCTGGATCTTCTGGCAAGGAGCTTTCATTTGAATAGGAGAGAGAGGAGCCCATAAACAGTTATACAAGAAGTGACAAATCTTATAGAAGAGCTCAAGGTGAAATGTTAGTCCCTCTTTATTCTCACTAAGGCCAATTTTCTAAGTAAAAAGATTACTGTAAGCTAACTCTTTCAATACAGGCACCAGTTTTTAAAAAGTAATCATTTGCATAGGAGAGATGTCCTACAACAATATTGGTCAATGTTAAGCCTTCTCATACTTTGGAAAATTGGTATCAATGCTATATCATGTTGGTAGAATCAATTAGAATACGATGTATGAATTCTACCTTTAACATCCAAACTGGCTTATGAGACTAATAGGCTATTTATTAGAAGATTCCCTTAAAATGAATGTTAATTCTTTGTACTGTGCTTTAGTCCTTTTACTTCTTGGAATACTGCTGTTGTGGTGTGATATTCCTCGTCTTCTCCTTGAATGCAACAGGAATTCATTTCACTGGACTTATGTAGTAAAGCGACTGTTTGCTTCCACTTCCAAGTTTTCACAGAATCCAAGGACAATTCGGGGGCTTCTCGTCAGTGCATAACCTAAAGTCTCCCTTCTGATTTCCCAGCACAATAAACACCTGTTCTAATTACTGTTAATCAGTCTCTGCTGGAGATTTTTGTGTGCTACTGGCTATGGGCAGGTGTTCCCTAATAATTGGGGGAAATAACCTATTAGAGACTCCTTATTTGTGCTATTATGTACTAATAAATGCTACTTTATCTACTTGCCTCATCCCTTGAAGGCCTTTCTGCAATTTTTTGCTAGGGCCCCAAATTCCAGAAAAGTAAACACACCAATTTTGTATTACCTAGGACCTAAGATAGCTTAGTGAAAGGCTCCTAATTGTTATTTCTTCTGTTTTATTTGATATTTCTGTTTAATGGTGCCCCATTTTAAACACAAACCTGCAGAGCTTCTAATGCAGAGGAAAACACAATGGGTTCAGTCTTGATCATCAGTACCCAGCATGGAAGCATTTGGAGTAATTGAATCAATTCTATTCTAATCCTGTCATGTGGGACACATGAGGATGTGGTCTTTATGTCCAGAAAGATAGAGCCGTGGGACCACTGCTGGCAAAATCTTTTTTCCCAAGGGTTTCTAGTTAAAAGGCGTGGGAATACAGAAGGAAGTATTTGAAGATAGATTTTGGTCCTTTCTCAGCATTTTCTTTAACATATAAAAGCACATCCCTGGTGTGTAATTCCTACAGGGTATAGAGACTCAAATTATTTCTTTCACACACATATATGATACCGAATATTTTTTGCCAAGTGGAACCCAATGCTTGCAAGGACTAGTTTCAAATTTGTTTTGTAATATCCTAGGGGCTGCTGTGATTCCTATTCTTGTTACCATTGTGGTAACGAAATGTGTAAATTACATAGCTTTTTCTGCCAAATGCAAGTCATAAATCTGAAGTAAATATTTTCTGTTAAAAAGACATAATAATCATTTTACTGATAGGGTTTAAATGGTAGAAATCACATACTTCTTTATATGGGTTAAGCTATTGTAATAAGAAATTAGTAAATCAGGTACCAAATGTGATCTCAAATGCCAAAAAGTATAAGACAAGTTGCATTTTCTTTTGTGATCTCATTGAAGTAAGATCCATTTTCAGTGGTAGCATCATTTACTTCAATTTAAAGGCATGCCATTGCCAGTATCTACAATATGAAATACCTCAATAGGGAGACGAGGCATGGATGGAGATCAGTATTGGCATACCTTTAAACTGCCAATTTAAATCCACAGGATAAAATTGTGGAGGTGCTGGTCAACATAATGATCCCTTGGTCACATAAGTTTGAAAAAAAACACGGCACACACACCTGTTATGTTCTGCATGCTCCCACAGTCTAGTGGGTCTGGGAAGTGCTGCATGCTCATGTAGAATCACAGTGCACAGCTATGCACAGTGGAGGGCTCGACCTTCTAAGAAATATTGCCGCTTAACATTTTTAACCTAGCAGTTCCCAAACGTATTGGATTCCTTTTCTTTCTGTCACATTTTATGACATGCCCTGGAATTATGATTCTGTGGAAAACAATGGTCTCAGTGGTATTATCCTTTATGTATCATGAATGAATTTATTTTAAAAACAGGAGAATTATGCAACTGAGAAAAGATGCTGGATGTGACATTAGAAAACCTATATTAGATTCCTGCCTGCTCTTTGCTAAATAATATGACCTTGGGGTATCATTTAACCTTGCTGTGAAATGGGAATAGTGTTATATCTAACTTACAGGGGACTATTGGGTCCAAATTCTCTCATTTATAGTATTATTAGTTAATGAAACATTTATTTATGCCATTATTATTACCATCAGCAGCAGTGTCATCATTATTATTATTAACTCTGAGAGCTGGGCCTCAGAAGTAATAAAGAAAATGTTCCTTATTCTACTGGAGTCCTTTGTGATTTCCTAAACTTGCTTCCCAACCCTCTCTGAGGAGCATATTTCTTGGTAAGGCTGCAGAACACTACCAATTGTGTATTGACCATAAGCACTTGGCTCTACAGGACACAACTGCCTGGGAAGGAATACAATGGAGCAGAGGATGTGCTTCTGAATCAACTTTTGTCCTATTGTGTGGTCAAGGCCACTGTGCTCGGTCTTGTCAGTTCATCAGTAACTAAAATGGTTCAAAAGTGCTTTTAAGGGAATTACTTTTAAAAACATTTCTATTATTGTCCATTGGCGTTTTAAAGCTCTCAGGTTTTTGTCACCAAGCCAGTTGAACTTCCTAATGGTTAGATAATACAAACAGTCTTGGGGTCTTAGTGGTAACTGAACGGACATCCACAGAAAGTTTCTCTTACCTTTTGCACCTTCAAATGATATAATACAGCCAAAGCATCTTGTATGTTGGCTTGGAGCCCATTGCTATAAGGGACCCATACAGCTATATGTGAAAGTGAGAGACTCCTATGGTGAGCTAATGTGCTTCCTACCTGATTTAGCAACCATTCCCGTGAGTACTCTCAGGTGCCAGATGTTTATCAGCATGAGGAAAAGTAATAAAAATGCAGTGTGCCAGCTACTCTTTGATTTTTTGCATTGAATCCTCATTCTACCTCCTCTCCCACTTTACTCCATTCTCCAAGGGACCTCCTTCTTGGTAGGCCAAACCATTTCCCCTGCTATAGAGAGAATTCCCCTCTGCTACAACAGGAACCTACAGCAAAAGAGGAGGGGGCACTCACAGTGTGCTTTGGGGGGGGCCCATGTTTACTTGCACCATTACCCAAACTATCACTTCCTTGGGATGTATTTATTTGCTTGTTGTATGTGGTCATCCAGGAAGTATTTTTCTTTCTTTGGCATCTCATCAGGCTAGGGACTCTTCTGGGAAAAGCAAGTTAATTATGCCTCCCTCAATGTAAAATATTTATGTTTTTTTAATAAGGCAGATGGAAGGGCAGAAAGATTGAGACAGAGACCCAATGAGCTGTGTCTCTCACGTGGCAGGTCAATGTGTTCAGTGTGTTTGTGCCTGGAAATGCTAAGGCAGAGCAGAGAGACAGGAAGAAAATGTATAAAATGCTGGGAATGAAAGAACATACATTTTCTCTCAAGGTTATAATTTGCTCCCCCAATCTCTGTTCCTACCCCAACCCCCATAGACCCAAGTTAATGTCTGAAAAAACAGATGAACATTGATAAGATGTGAAGACAGATACATACTTTCTGAAACATGTATATGGTCTCCTTGTTTGCTGTCTGTAAAAATGCAGACATTTGAAGACAGAAAGAAAAGCTTAGAAAAGTGGATCATCCCTTGGAGGACCACTGAGCATTGTCAAATCTACCACCCCTCCCACTCTTCACCATCCCCCTGAAATTGCAGCAATGGATGGGGTGTGGGTAGGGATACCGAATTGCAGGAGCCAGCGGTCTTTCAGTGGAAGCCCCAGCCATTGAATCCTCTTTTGAGGCCAGTCACAGCCGCCAATCTCCTGGATCACTGACAGTGGTCGCTCCTACAGCTATTACAGAACCAATGACCTCTAAATGGATTAGACTCTGTTTGGGGCTCAAATTATGATTTTTTCCCGATCTTGGTTGAACCAAATTTTCACTTATTTTTCTTGAAGAGCACAGATGAAACTTGTAGGAAAGTTCCTCTTACTTTTTTGCACCTTTAAATACTATAACACAGTCAAAACATCTTGTATGTTGGCTTGGAGCCCATATAACTGTATCTGAAAGTGAGAGGCTCTGTGATGTGAATACCTGGCAATAGTAACTTGTTAGTTTGAAGAGATACCCATGCCACTATTTCATGCTAGGCCTCTCTTTTGAGGATGGATAGCTATTTATGAGGCATTTTGTAATGTGAGTCTTAAACTTCCTCTTAAAAAAACTTTGATTTCTGAGGTTTTTATCATATAGCTAGATATTACTTTATTATATTAAATTTAATTTAATGAAATAAAAAATAAACTAAAATTTTATTTAAAAAGATACCCTTCAAATCAACATTTCCAAGCACAATTTGAGCATAATAGCAGTTGAAACACAATCTGCCTCCCCTTCTAAAATTGCTTAGAACCTAAATGTTTCCAAATCCAAATCTCTGCCCCTTCCTGTATCCTCACTGTGAACAAAATTCTCCCTCTGCCCCTCTTCCTGCTGTTCAGCAGACATGTATCCTGACACAGTGGTCCCAGATTGCTCACTAACCACATCTTTCTGGTTGGATGGCTGGAAGTGTGGGCTAGATACAAGGCTGGTCGGCAGCATTGACATTGGGATAGTTTTGTCATTGCCCCTTAAGGTCCAGCATGTAGCTGTGAGTGAATCATTCTGGCCCCCATTCCAAGGCCACCCACAAAAATGATTCCTGTGTGATCTGTTTCCAGTGCCCTCCTCTGTTGATTCACATGTACAAAAGAGATGAGCAGTTTAGACTTCAGATTCAGTACGGTTGAAAATGCCTCTACCATTAAGATATGTCTTATGTGACTAAAATGTATCTCAGTGTTTCTGTTGAAGCAAGGATTAGAATTAGAATTAACTTATAATTTATTTCATAAATCTTCTCTGTAAGCACAAGACATTGCATTCATTGAGACAATCTTGAAAGGTGTGAAAAGTATCAATGGCTTCTTTTTATTATTTTAAATATCCACTCCAGCCACCAGCAATGATACATGGCTCAACTGGGGGATGCTCCAGTGAATTGAGCAATGCATGAGATGACTGAGCCCTAAAAGATGTTCCCTCCTTGAACAGGAGAGCTGTGTATTCACAAAATGATTAATGAATCCAGAAGATTCAATAGCACTTTCAGACCCGTTAATGCTCTCAATGACCACAACTGGCAGAATAGCCAATGTCCACTCCATAAACTATATAGATTTGGTTCTTACATCCTCTATCTTTACAACATAGAGATGAGCAGAAAGGGTAGGGACAGAAAGTATTTCTCTGGGAAATTATGACTTATAAATACAGATCAATAAAAACAAATGAAAAGCAATTTATATTTAGGCTGGTGAATTTTAGAAGGGGTGATAAGTTTCATTAAGAGATGACAGTTTTCTGATTCAGTCTCTCCTCCCTCTTTTTTGTTTTATACTAGAGGCCTGGTGCACGAAATCTATGCATGGGGGGGCGGGGTCCCTCAGCCCAGCCTGCACCCTCTCCAATCCGGGACTCCTCAGGGGATGTCCAACTGCCAGTTTAGGCCTGATCCCTGTGGACATCCCTCTCGCAATCTGAGATCGCTGGCTCTTAACCACTCACCTGCCTGCCTGCCTGATCACCCCTAACCACTCTGCCTATCTGCCTGATGCCCCTAACTGCTCCCTTGCCAGCCTGATCACCCCTAACATCCTCTTCCTCAGCCCCTGCCACCATGGCTTTGTCCGGAAGGAAGTCAGACATCTGGAAGATGTCCGGTTGACCCGGTCTAATTAGCATATTACCCTTTTATTAGTGTAGATATAAAACACATATATCAAACATATATAAAGAGCCAAGGTCCGTAATGTCCAAAATGACTGAATGGACACTGGAAGTCAGTCCTACAGTCCTGTGACCCAGCACTGACTGCTGAGGAGGCTGCAGATCAGGCCCAGAAAGAGGCCCGGAGAGAGAAGCAGGTCTTAACCGCAGCCTCCATGGCAGCTGTTGATCAGCCCTTGCCTCTCTTTCTCTCCAGGCCTTGCCCGAAGCTGCAGGGGCTGCTGATCAGCCTTGCCTCTCTGATCAGGCCCAGAGATAGGCCCAGAGATGCTGACTGCAAAAGCAACTGACCAATCAGAACCAAATCTGGGTGAAGTGCAAGGAGCCAATGGCTGCCTAGGAGGCAGAGCTTTTGATGCTGACTGTCATAGAAACTGACCAATCAGAACCAAATCTGGGTGAACTATGAAGGCAGAACCTAAGGTGGGGGATGAGGAGGGGTTTTAAGGGCAACAACTGTTTGGTGTAAGGTGTAAGAAAGCGGTTCAATTTTTTAATGACCGGTTTGGCAGTATAGTGCATATGGCTGGCTATCAGTCCAGATATAGGGATTATGTATTTTTGTCTACCAAGAGCATCTCCTGCTGAAAAAGGCTCCCTCCCACTCCCCCCCCCCCATTCAAGCAATCTATCTATACTACTAAAAGGGTAATATGCTAATTAGACCAGGTCAACCAGCCATCTTCCAGATGTCCAACTTCCTTCTGGACAAAGCTATGATGGTGGGGGCTGAGGCAGAGGCAGTTAGGGGTGATCAGGCTGGCGGGGGAGGGCAGTTGGGGGCAAGATCAGGCTGGCAGGGCAAGGCCGATGGGGGTGAGATCAGGCCAGCAAGAGAGAGCAGGTAGGGGCGATCAGGCAGGCAGAGGCACTTAGGGGCGATCGGGCCAGCAAGGGAGAGAAATTCGGGGCGAGATCAGGCCAGCAGAGGAGAGCAGTTAGGGGCTATCAGGCAGTCAGGCAGAGGGGTTAGGGGTAATCAAGCAGGCAGGCAGGCAGAGCCAGTTAGGGGTGATCATGCAGGCAGACAGGTGAGCGGTTAGGATCCAGCAGTTCCAGATTGCAAGAGGGATGTCCGACTGCCGGTTTAGGCCTGATCCCACAGGGCCTAAACCGGCAGTCGGATATCCCCCAAGGGGTCCCTGATTGTAGAGGGTGCAGGCTGGGCTGAGGGAACTCTCCTTCCTCCCCATGCATGAATTTCGTGCACTGGGTCACTAGTATGTACATACTGTATATGTGTATACATACACACACAGAGTTAGTGAGCAGCTCTCCCCACCCCCAAAGAAAAGGTGAAGTGACTTGACTTTGTCTGAGAGGAAGCATAATAGGCAACTGTGCTGAAAAGATCATGTGACCTCACTTGAGAAGAAAAAGCATCTCTAAAACTAACTACTTTAAATTATGAGTTGGTCTGAGCATCTCTTGGGAGAACTGTGCTTTCCAAATTAAAACAATCCTGTTTAAAAAAAAACAAAAATCTGAATGATCAAATGAAAGTCCTTTTTGCTTTGGTGAGAAGTGTGAATATTTAAGATGTAAAAAATTATTTTTAAAACTAGGTCATAAGTGATTTATCAAAAACTTAATGAGCTATTTATAAAAAGAGGGTAACATGATTCACTTGTTCTTTGTGAACGGATCCTTCCAATGGACTCATTTCACAAAAATGTTCTGAGCCTTTGTACCAGACACTGGGTTGAGTGCTAAGATGCAATGCTAAATAGCTCTTTATGAGCTATAAATAAACTACAATCTATAATGTACTAATTGTGATCATGCTATTGTTTCTTAAGTATTTTAGATAGTATCACTTCTTTCTTAGTTATACTCTTAATGTCTTTTGCTATGCTTTTTTCACAGACAGTGCAAATATGTTTGAATCAGGCCCTTGAGCTATCTGTATTATTGGAATATTAATAAAATATTTTACATTTCATAATTCTTAGACATATAACCAAGTATCTTATTATAAAATGTGTCTCTAAACAACAGCTTGTCACGCAGACGAATATGAGTAAATGCAACAGTGGAGACTACCATGGTTTTTCATTATTCAGTAAACTTCTCCAACAAAAATAAATAATGATTTTGCCACAAAATACCAGGGTTTGTATTTTAATAAAAAGAGCCTCATTGTATAGATATTTGTGTGATTACTGCATGTCATGTATCTTTTGCTTTATTTTACTGTAATCTTTTTTGCAAAACATTGCAATTCAGTGTTTCATGAGCCACATTCTGGTTTTGAGGTTAATGATCAATTAGAGCAAGAATTCACTGAAGTTGTGGTGTATGGGAGGTGCCTGATTTACATAGATAGAAGCACACCATCACAAGCTCAGGATCCCTAGATAACTCTTAGTCTCTTTCCAAAGAATAATGGGGTAAACATAAAATATGGCTTAGATGTGAAAATCAATTTGACCATAAGATGTGGAAAAGACTAAGAGAAAGAAATCATTAGTACTGTGAGAATCACATTCTGTCCATAGATCCCTCATGCTTTTGAAAATGCAAACTGTAAAATGGGCATTCAGCAATTTCATCAAAATTCTGAATGTTGAGTTTTAACAAATAAACTAAATTTTTCTCATCCCATTAAACTCTACATTCCAACAAAGTTGGCTAAAAGCATAAATGATGATGTGAAGGTGGCAGAATAAAAGTGACATAACCAAGTATGAAACTATGACAACCCTCTAGATATGAAATGATGAGGCCTCAATTAAGATGGTGGCATTGTTAGTAGAAAGTGAGAAATGAAGTGTGAAAAGTTGGGCAGAGTAATTAGGTTTGGGGGCGAAAGGAGAAGGAGAAAACAAGATGACTGTAGTCTCAGGTCTGGGGATAAATTATTGAAAAGATTGACAGAAGAGGCAAGTTTGTAGGAAGCAGTTTGGGGGAATAGGGGTTGAATCCTTTTGAAATGAGTGCTTTCTGGGCCATCCAGACTGAAATGTTCAGCAGGCTGATGGCGATGTGGAACTGAATCAGAGGCAGGAGGGTGCTGGCTCTAAAGGAATACGTGGAATCAAAGCAGACATGTTTTCTTTCTTCCACCTCCCATCTCTCTGTCACTCTTCTTGACCATTTTCTTCAGTTTCCTCATTTTGGATGCCCCCAGGAGCGGTGATAAATAAAGATGACTTTCTCACCACCTCAGTCTTCATAATGACTGATTAAAGGAAGATGATAGACTGTTGGACTGAAGCTACTTCATAAGTCAAATCTGTGTTTGATCCAACTTTGCATCCTACACAGCTCATAAAGAGTGTCTGGTATATATAATTTATTCTATAAATGGATAATGTGTGATCCCCATGGCATAGTTCCCTCTAAATCATATGTGAGGGCCCATTGACCTACCCAGAATCAATCCAAGGGCAAGACCGAGTGCACAGAGGAATACGTATGTTTGTATCAATGTGTTTTCTTGTAAGAAATACGCCAGATGGGAAGAAAAAGGAGCCTTCCTCTGACCTTTACAAGGGACTAAACACAGCTGGTCATCAGAATCAACATACACACACACACACACACACACACACACACACACACGCACGCACGCACGCAGGCACGCACAAACAGACCACAATTCTTTGACAGCTTTATTTTGACCCCAAAGGAAAATAATAAATGTTAAAAATAAATCACTGGATTGCAAGGTAGAAGAGGAAGGCCAGATTTTAAACTTAGCCTTGTTGGGAATATCATGTTCACGTTTCAGTCCCTTTTTATAATTTGCCTTATTCTTTTCGGGTTTTGTGGTTAGCTAGCAGTCAGTGGTGGGGAAGCTGGGATTTTCTTGGAAAGTCAAACTTGAAAAGACCTTTTTCCTGAATGAAGAAGGAAATATTTTAAACAACACTCTGAAACTTCTATGAGGTCACTGGAGTAGACGCAGCCTGGTTTGTCAGCGATTAGTCCCTGCTTTTGATTCCATAATCCTTCAAACTATTAGAAATATAGAATATGTTGTCTCTTTGCTCTGTCTCCATCTTCCATGAAAAAATTGGCTTCCTGGAGTGGTGGAAACTCTGTTTTTCCAGATATACCTTGTGTCCTGAAATATGCACTCTAAAGAACCCAATGACAAGCAATGAACTGCATGTGGCACATCTGAGCCTGTGTGGCTCCCTACCCAGGTGGGCTAGATTCATCTCCTTCTGGGCACTGTAGCCAAGGAAGGTTCTGGGGCTGCCAGGTCCTCTGAATGCTCCACTCAGTTTGGCCTATTGAGATCTGGCTCCTGAGAGAGGCAAGATTCATACTGGGCTCTCTCTGGGTAAAAGCATGATTGACGGGAATAATTTGATCCTTTTGTCTGACTTTTATTAGGGATTTAGAAGGGTGTTTTTTTAAAAAATAGTTTTCCACTGCTTTCTGTACACATTTTAAAGAAGAGTCATACTTTGGGTCACTAAGATCCTATTCCTCAGTCATATTATTGTGGTTTTATTTTCTTACAATTAAACAAAAAGATACTATGGAAAAGAAAAAGGGTTGACCAAATATTTCTTATATTTTCCAGTGTCCTTGCCATTTAGTAGGGCTGATATGATCAGCTCTGGCCTATGGGCCATAAGGGGAAGTGACATGTGTCTCCTTCAGGCCGAGGCAGTAGGAAACCCATGCTCAATGAACCAGCCTCTCATCCCCTGAAGAGGCTGAGTGCCCCAGCACTTTGGTCTCTGAGAATTCTAGAGAGGAGAGCCCCCTACATATTGTATACATAGTGTAAATAGGAATTGGACTTCTTGTGGTAAGGGGTTGAGATTTGGGTGTTGTTTGTTGCCACATCATTGTTAGCCTGGCCTGACTAATACAGATACTATTTATGATGCTTTAATGTACTCAAAATTATTAACATATTTTGCAGATATTTATCTAAAGTGGAAATTTAATCTTTTGAACCCTGTGATATAAAAAAAAATGCTATGAAAAAAACGATTGCTTGGACCCAACATTAAAACTGGATTTTTGGGATGTTAGTTTGTCACTGACACTAAAGAGGATTCCTTTCCTCATCCTAAAAACGTTGCCAGTGGTTCCTTCAGTTAAACATCTAGTCAGCCCAATGCTGTCTTGTGGCCATTCCCCATTGTTATGTGCTCATTCAAGTTATTGTAAGGAACAGCTAACCTTCTTAGTGGCGTGGAAAGCCCACAATGATCTTGGGGACAAGGGTCATGCCTTACTATGTATTTTACTCCCAGCACTAATACAATCCATAATCCATAGTAAGCAAAAGTAAATGTTTACTATTGAATGAATCAATGCATCAAAATTATTGTCAGGAAAGTTTTATATACTCAGTTCCAGGCTAACGGAAAATAAATTGTATAAATTTCCCTAAGCACATTTGTGTACACAATAGTAATCTTATTTTTTCATCCTTCACCCTCATAGTCTGAAATTAGCAAAGGAACTAAGCAGAATCTAGTCAGTTTGAGAGTTTTAAGAAGTAATCGCTCACCTTGGGTACCAGCCTCTATTCCCGGCTCTTAATCAGATTCATTTTCCTAGACTCAAAGAGAACCTCCTGCAGGAGACCTGCAGAGCACTGATTGTCTGAGTCATAGGCCATACAAATGACTCGGCTAATTTGCTATAGTACGAATTTTCTTTTTCCTAAAGGTGAGACAAAATAAAAATCTTGGGACTGGCTTTTCTTCTAAATAGACTAAATTTTCATTCTACTGTTTGCTTTGAAAGCACCAAAAATAACCTCCCAAACTATCTCTTTAATCCATGAGTCCCCTATAGAACTCTTTCTCATTATGTGCCCTTGCTGTGACTTAAACTTCTATCAAAACCTGGGATGAGTGAAGGGGAGGCTTATAAAAGAAGTCTCATTCCTGGGACTTCTAATTTGTAACTGCTAACAAATTTGGATAGTGTAAATGAATTATTTGACTTTACATGTTCTAAACTGAATTTTCTATCTTTATCTCAAAATTTATTCAACTTGCAGACTTCCCCATCTCAGTTGCTCAGACCAAAACATCTTGGAATTATCCTGGACCTCGCTCTTTTCCCACACCTTACATACAACCTTTCAGAAAAATCCAGTTGATTCTATATTCAAAATATATTGATAATCTTACTATTTCTTACCACCTCCGTTGTTAACCTTCTAGTGCAAGCTGCCATCATCTCTTGACTGCAGTAGCCTCCTAAATTTTCTCTCTGCTTCCTCTCTTATCCCCTAGAACCTATATGAACAAAGCAGCCAGAGTGGTCTTTTAAAATGTAGCTAAGATCCTGTCACTCCTCTAGGCAAAAGCCCACAGTAGACTTTCATCTCATACACAGTAAAAGCCAGAATTCTGATAACAGCCTATTATGTCTTATGAAATTTGACTCTTTATTACTTCTTTCCTTTCATAAAATTTCTCACACCTGTTTATTGTGTTTCAGTCACACTAGTCTGGTCACCTTGCCATTCCTGAAACCTTCCTGACATGCTTCTGCCCTGGGACCTTTGCACTTGCTCTTCTTCTGCCAGCTATATCTTTTTCCCCACAGATAGCTTACTTTCTCACCTCCTTCACATCTGCTCAAATCTCTTCTTAATGGCTTATTCTCATTTTTCCTCCTTGCCCTAACCCCTGTATCTCGAATTATGCTTATTGCTTAATTTTCTTTTTCATTTTATTTACTATTTATTTTTCTGCTCTAGAATGTAAACTTCATGCAGGAGAGGGTTTTTGTTGCTTTGGCTCACTAGTGTACCCTATGTTTAGAACAGTAATGGTAACACAGATGTGCATAGATATTTACTGAATGAATGCATTTGGGATGGTGATCTCTCCCAGCAGTCAGTAGTAGTTGGAACAGTGGAGTGGTATTTTAGGAATAAGTGGAAAGTGAAAGAATGACATCATTTGAATCTACCGATTTAAAGAGAGAAGCTGAAAAGTCATCTGAAAACTGGAGCTTTTGTGAATTTTTAATTTCTGATTTCTATACCATGAAAGAAAGGAATCACCTTGTATTCTTCGTGTGCTCTAATTGAAGCTTTGTGCCAATTAATTTGAGCACATACTTTGGAAATTATTTCATTAGCAATGTTTTATTTTTGTAATCAAATAATAGCTATGTACCAAGAACTAAGTGGTTTGTGTACATATTTAATAATGTTTGTGAGTCAGTTCATAGCTATTTTAAAAACCTATATAAAATGAATACTTACAGTCCTTGTATTTATACAGATCAGTTCTCTAGAAGTCTTTAATTATAAGCCACTCAAGATTCTGTGCTTCTGTTTCTATAGTTACTAGAAACAACTGATGCAATTCGGCCTGATCTGGGCCAAAACTATAATTTTGAATGTACTTTCTTCTCTGAATGTGTGCACTCTCCTTCACAGAGAGAATTTACCACGTGACTTAAGTGATGATATGATCTACACAAGATCTTCTTGGCCATGGTGTATCTTTTCATCACAGCTTTTCCTTGCGGGATTTCTCATTCACTTTGCAAAGGCAGAGCTGAAAGTACTGCTGATGCAGTGCTCATGACTGAATTTTTTATCCCTAATTTCTGCCCTGTGGGTTTAGAGGCCAAGTTAAGAAGACCGTAAAAACCAGATAAAAAGTAACTGTGAGGTCTAAAAAAAAACACCAAAAAACAGACTCACTTAAATCTTTAAAAATCCTTCACCTAGATACTGTTAAAAATTTTCCAGAGCTCAATTGCCAAGAGGACTTTGAATACAAAGATGATAGTTTTATTTGAAACAGCATTCCAGGAAGTAAGAAAAAGGGGAGGGGGTAAGATACAATGCATCCAAGAGAGTCTCAAGTGATGGGCAATGTCACCCTCCAACTTTTATTGAGCACACTCTTTATGATGAGTCTGGAGAGTTACATAAAAGCTAGTTGCTCACATGGAAATCAAGGTTTGGCAAATGTGTTAGGACAGTTGTGAATATGTTTAGAGATTGGATGAAGACAGTGGTTTTTGAAACAGAGGAACATCTGTAAGTCATACAAGGGAGAAATAAATATAGCGACTTGGCAGAATGAAGAAATGAAAGAGAGAACTTAAAGAGCCTCTCATGAGTAAGGACACAAGGCGGAAAGAGAGTATCTTTATCATCAATAAAGCCAAACAAAATGACAGGAAAGTGGGTGTTTGCCATAAACTGTGAATAGAAATTTTATAATGAACTTGGCTGTGGTTATATTTCACTTGTTATTGGCAAGAAATCTGTGTGACACCAAAGTATAATCAGTAAGAAAGATTGGACTGAGGATTGTCTTGGGAAAGTCAGATGCAAACCTGTGCTGGGTGGGATTGCAGGAATTGCTGGTTGGAAAGGAAAGGAGCTCCTAGGCAAAAGCACAAGACCCCCAGCTAAGCTTTGGAATAAAACCACCATGCACATGTGAGGGAGATGGGAGGACCATGTGTTAAAAACTGGCAGGCATCAAATTAGAAAGGAAAGCTAGCATGCAAGGTTTCTGAAGATAAAGCCAAGGAGATGATATTGAATGATGTCTAAGTGGGAGAGGCTGAGCTCAAGAACAGAAGATAGACAAATTGGTCAGGTCACTGGTGACCACAGAGGACATTATTTTTATCAAAAAGAATTTCAGCCAGGTTATTTCAGATGAAAGACATAAGTGGTGAGGACATGGAGGTAATTCAGAATATGTTTACTCAGGTAGATCAGCTCATAAAAAGGATAGTAGAAAAAGAAAGTGAGAATTGTGACTTCTGTGAAATCTTCAGAAGAATCTATTTCTAAGACTCAAATTTATAATTATTTTCTTGATCTTCAGAAGACCAAACACTACAACCACACTCATGTATTTATCATCAACTAGTTGCTTTTTCCTTTTGCATTTGCAATACCACTATCCCACCCACACTCTGCCTGACACCTTTTCATGGCAGCCCTCTGAGCTTAATCATAAGTAGTGTCCTCTTAGCCTTAAGACCCTCACTCCCATAGTACTATTTTGTATCTATTTTATGAGTCTCTTTTGGTCTTTGTTAAGTATGTAGGACTTGTAGGTCACATAACCTTCAAGACAAATATCTCTATTTCCTGGGCAATCATTCCTAACTCCCAAAATATCATTATTATTACTATTCTTTTAAATATTTTCACCTTGCAATTGACATTTAATGGAGGAATAATCATATGGAAAGTGAAAAACAAGTTAAACACAGGAAGCAAATACAGAACACATAATTTGTAAATGGACAAAAGTCAGAAGAAGTAAAAAGAAATGTATAATGCAAATGGAGAAGATGGGAACAAGGTGTAGTGAGAAATGTCCAGTGCAAAGATAAATTGGAGCATTCCTGTTACAACAGGCAGGATAAGTGATATGTTTATTACTGTAAAGGAATGTAGACACAATGTTATTTACTAGTATATAATAGTTCGATACACCATTTGTCTTTTAAATGTTTATGGGCAGGAGTTTCAAAATGCAGAGCTGTCTTTTCAACCATAGATGCTGCATAATTTTTGGCAACAGCAGATATCAGTTGACTGGAAAAAACAACAACTAGTTTTACAAGATTCCTAGCCTTAGAAATGTTTTATGAAATCATAGCCAATACATTTTATTTTTTAATAAGGTTTATTTGAATATGTTCCAAATCATGATGTATTATGAATATGTTAATAAACTTTTAATCCAAGGAGCAAAGCACCAATAGCATTTGTAGCCTAAGGCTGATTTCCATATGGTTGCTTTGTTTGGGAGGGATGGAGTATGGGAGGGGAGAATCCCACATCTCTACATTGAGAGGTCACCTGCAAACCCAAATTCTTTAGTCTACTATTGATAGCTGGATGAGATAATTAGATAGCATCATAAGCCCTTAGAGAAAACTTTCAAAGAGGATTTTCCATCAAGATATAATCACCAAAATTTAGCAAATGCGGAGTGCCTTCATTGTGTTTTTTTTAAGGTAAAGGGGTGCACTCACACTTCAGGTAATTTTAGGTAATTAATTAAGTATGGCAACATACCGTGGGAAGTTGTTTTCTCAGAACATCTAAAAACATTACCTTTGACTAATAGCCATCCATTTCTAGACCAGAGTAAGTGCAAAGAGAGTAAATAAGGACAAGAAACAAGGGGAAGATCAGTGTCTTTCGGATGTGGTCAGAATGCCAACCAGAGGCTCCACACACTCATCTGGATGTGACCGGCACCTGCCTGACATGTGACTCAATACACCCTTATCTCTTTCATCAATGACTTATCTCAGACCTATTTCCCTATGCCTACTTACTACACACAGGATGCAGTAAGGAGCAGTTCAGAGAAGTATAACAAAGTCTCATGGAGGTTTGTAGGCAGCATACACACAGAGAGAATTACTAACAATACAAAATAGATTGTGACCCCCAGATAACTAATATACTGGTAGACAGGCTGCAGATATTCAAAAAGGGGAACATCCCATGTGCTAGAATGAGTAAGGATGGCTTGTCAAAGGAGATGGGATATATAAGCCTTCAACAAAATGCTAGTGAGTGATGAACAGCTGAAAGTGCTGAATCAGCCTATTTCCTTGAACTCTGCTAACTCCCAGGTTGCCAGGATAAGCTGTCAGTGATGGAGAGCTCCTTCTTTGTCCTCAGTCCTTTGAGTCAGTATAATAAGTACATGTCATCACACAGAGAATGGGGCAAAGGGTCGGCTGCATCCAGAATGATATGGGTTACTTTGTTGGAAAAAGTACAAAATTACTGCACATCAGACAAAATTCCTGTTTGTATCTCAGCTTGTCACAATAGTTACATTTTTATGTTATTGCCATGTTATTATCATTATGCTATGGTACTGTCAGTAAGAAAATTGGTGGAAGATTGGAAAGAAAAAACAACTAAAACTTTCTCATCATTCCACCACAGAAATATACCCACTCTTCACTCTAACAAGCCCCTCCCTGCTCGGGGCTTAACCACACCTGCTTCTTCCTGATTTATGGTGTACACCAGTTGATATTATACACTTGTTGACTTAACACAGTACTTAGTTACTTAGTATTAATTTCCTTAGTACAAATTTAGCACCTGGCTAATATTTCCTCCTTCTATGTGTTACTATTACTGAACCATTTTCCTTTTGTAGGATGTTTAGATTGTTTTCAGTTTAGTAAAAGAGTTATATTTTCACTTTTTATCTTTTACTATTCTGGTTTAAATTTTCGCCTTAAAAAAGCCATGGCATTTTAAAATTTGAGGCATATCCTCTTCCCCTTCAGCGTATGTTCATGTACCTCATTCAAGCTCCATATACGTGACACGTATCACCATTTTCAAAAGGTCACATTCAATAGGTGAGATGGCTCACCTGTGACACAAGTTACATCAAATACATTCTGGCCACATGACACAGAGTTGGGGGATGGGAAGTAAACATAAAGGTACTTTGGAATCACAAAGAATGCATGTTGATCACCCCCCCACCCTTCCCTCCCCTTAAAGGAACATGTAATCCTGTGTAAGAGAAAATGAATAGCTGTGCACAACTGCTTTCTTTCCTACGCGTACATTTCCTGCACTCCTAGCCCACCCTCTGCTCTTCATATTCCCCACCTGCCCCTGGGTGGTCTACTTCTCACTCACAGCCTGTTCCCAATGAAAGAAGAAAGCAGAACTGACTATCTCCCATCTTGCAGAGCTAGATCCTCAGCTGACCCTCCCCACTGGGGGTCACCACAGGAATGTCAGAATTGTCCTAACTCCCCCAACCGCTGCCTGAGTAGACCAGTGAAGCTCCAGGAATGTAGCTAAGGTCCTAATAAGGCTATCAAGAAGCAATGGTAGGGGGATGGCTCAGACCTTGGAATGTATTGGCCACCTCCTGACCTTTGTGCCGTAAAACCCTGCAGAAAAACCCTGACCAAAGTGACCACTCTCTGTAACCCACGTCACTCACCTAAGCCCACCCAAATGATTAGCCCTACATAACCTTTGTTCCCCTGGGGCTCGCTCTCTCGTCTCGCCGCTGCGTCGGTAAAGAGGCTGGGAGCCAAGCCTGGGCTTGAATAAAGACTCTTTTGTTTTTTTACATGGAAGTGGTTCCCTGGTGGTTGAATTTGGGGACCCTGAAATCTGGGCATAACACCAACACCTGCCAGGTAGAACAGGGAGGTGCCCATCACTTCCAGGAGAGAGGGTGAGGACTCCTGGACCACTGTGAGGGTGACCTGGGAGAAAGAGCCACTAGGGGAGGCCAGCCTGCCCCACTGGGCTGTTTATGGGGTATTCAGTCCTTTGCTGTCCCTGGGGTTAACATAAGTATATTTGTGTTAGTGTATACAGTCTTGTGTCCTGTAATTTTACTGGGAAGTTGTATGTACATACTATATCGATAAATTATGCATAAACTTCAGTTCTACCTTAACATATTGGGTGTTTAGACTTTTTCAGATAGGAGCTACCAGTGCACATACATGTTTGAAACAGTAATGGTCACTCATGATCATAACCTACTGGCAGGTCACAATCTGGTGTAGAGCTGGTGTTTAATGACAGTAATTCAGTAGTGAACTTCACAAGTGGTTTATTTGTTGAAATATGATCTTTATAATAAACCCACCCTCCTTTGCTTGAAATCAGACAGGCTTCTTTCAGATAAAGAGAGAAAGCAACGGAGTTACAGCTAGTGCAGGAAATTAAACAGAACATCATCAACACAGTTACTAGTATAACAGTGTTTCATGCGGGAATATCATATGTCATGTGCTGTAGTGAATTTGAGAACTCTTGTTTTGAAATACTCAGCAAAGTGATAATGACTTCAGCAGGCTCAATCCATTCTAAAATTCATTTCCCTTCTTGGAAATCTTCAATAATTCTGACTTGTGTACTGATCAAGTCCAGAAATCTCAGCATGGCCCACGGCCTTCCATGAGTTTTTCCTTGCCTACATGCCCAGCCTCTTTCTCCAGCCATTTCCCACAGACAGTCACACTACAAATGTACTGAGCGTTTATGCCACACTATTTAGCATGTTGTTTCCTCCAGGGGAATATCTCACACCCTTCAATGTGCTGGCACTGCCACCCATCCTGCAAGACTCTCTCAGCTCTGTCAGTATTTCCTTTTTCTAAAATTTAATTTAATTTTTATTTATTAAAAATATTTATTGTTGAAAGTATTGCACATGCCCCTCTTTTTCCCCATTAACCCCTTCTAACCTGCTCCCTACCCCCACCCCAGGCCTTTACCACACTATTGTCTGTGTCCATGGGTTATGCATATACTAGTATGCATACAAGGTCTTTGACGCCTTCCCATCAAGCATAATTAATCTCTTTTTCCCATTTGCCTCTATTGAACATGACATACTTCCACTTTCACACTTTTCTCTCTCTCTTATGAATTTAAACATCTATTGTTCCTAAATTACTGCAAGCTTTTTGTAAGCTGAACCTATGCCTTATTTGCTTTGGGCCTCTGGCACTGTTCACAGTTAAAAGGAGCCTTTAGCCCTGGCTGGTTGGTGTGGCTCAGTTGGTTAAGTCATTGTCCCATACACTGAAATGTTACTGTTTCAATTACCCGTCAGTGCACATGCCCAGGTTGGAGGCATCATTTTGCTCTCACATCATTTCTCTCTCCCCCATTCTAAAATGAGAGAGAGAGGGAGGGAGAAAAAAAAGGGGGGGAGAGATGCCTTTAATGAATGGTTGATGAATTAATGACCTGGCAACTTGGCTGGATCTGAATGACCCCAAACCCACCCTTTCCAACCTACAAAGGAATATGCTCAATGTTGTTTTCTCGGGTGGGTTTAAAGCTGAAAGGCACTCTAAGAGAAACCAAGACATTCACCCAATTGCCAAGTGCTTCTTAGGGCCCAAGAAGTTGCACTTGCCTACAGACACACTAACTTAGCTTCATGCAGACTGCCTTGCTGATGCTGTCCTGCTGTGCATCTCTGCATTGCCACCTCCTCTCATTCTCTACCCCTTCCGACATATCCCCAACCCAGGCACTATTCCCAGTGTATATGAATCCTGGGCCATGATCTTTGTTCATGTCTGTGTATCAACTAAATAGAAAAGAACTGGTTCAGTTTCAGAAAAAAAATCTCTGTGTGATCTGGACTAGCTGACTGGCCAGGCTGCTGGGAGGCTTCGGTGGTCTGTGGCATGGCCTCCACCATGCCTAGGAGATCTGGTTACAGACACCTGAAACTTTAGAAACAGGGGACACACATTAAGCAGATAGCCGTTAGGGGAGGAATTCCTGATCAATCACTTGTTTCTCAACCTGGCTCATTATTGGAACTCAATAACATTTATCAAATAAAAGGAAGGGTGATTCTGTTTATCACAATGTTTTCCTGGTAGCATAATCTTGTTGTTGTGATGAGAAATAAATGAGGACCAGCGATGGGGAGAGGTTTGTAGAGAGAAGCAGATGAGGTTGAAGGAAGAGCCCTGCTTCGGAGTTTTGCCCTGTTCACAAGTGGATGCTGGCTGTAAAGGCACCTGTTCTGCTTATAGAAGCCACTGAGTGAGGACTGGAGTGGTCACGTTTGTTCTGGGGCAGTGCCTTGAGCAGGGAGTGTGTCCAGTCCTCTTCATCTTTCCACTCTGACCAACTTTCTGGGGGTCCTGGTGCTTGCCCACCTAGAATCATTCTAACAAGCAAACAGATGAAAACTCTCCTTCTGCCCCATTCAGAGCTTCTCCTGTGGTCAAAGACAACTGCTGCTATGGCCACAGGCTTGGACTCCCTTCTGTGCATGTGGTGAAGAAACTGTAATGAAGCCATACATGTCTTAGACATGCTTCCCAATCTGGGCTGACTTCTCCAAAACCAGGAACCTGGTGATTCATTGAAGTGTGGGGGGAAATATCAGCACTTATACTCATGTTTTATTGAAAAATAAACATAAATTAAGTTTTAATATTCAATAAAAATAGCTTACAAGTTGATGAATAGACATATACTGGAGGAACATTTACAAATATATTTTACCAATGGAGCACTTAATCAAAAATGCTGGTGTCCATTACTCTAGACAATATGTGCCGGGAGCCAAAAGGATCTGTCTGGGGAAGGGGCTGCAGGATCCTATGTAAGAACATGCTGCATCCAGCCATCTACCTCTAATAGCAGTTCCATCCCACCTAGAATAGTGTAAAGGCTCCTCTCACAGATCGCCTTGAATCTGATGACCCCGTTCGTGTGGATTGTGTTTGTCTAGTTATGGGCTGACATGTGAGCAATTGTATTATTGCATTATTTACAAGAAAAAAAAATCCTTAGCTCCTCACTACATACTTTGTCTTTATGAAGAATGGGGCTTTGCATCATGTGTGGAATCTGAGATTCTCTAGGCCTCACTGACAGTGTCTTGTTACCATCTCTTATCAGACATCTTGGTCTATCAGGAAAATAACATGAATTTTTTAAGAGCGTGAATACATATAATGCAATAGAATGCAATCCTTCCAAAGGAGTTATTATAAAGCTCTTTAGTCCTTGTAAGAAAATCCCTAAATACATATTTATAATATGTATTAGATGTCTCTAAATGCATATTTAGATGACAAGTTATATGTTTAGCTGTCCCAGAGTACTTATTTTAAAATGTTACAAAGAATTAGGGAAACATCCAGAGACATATCACAGTCTCCGCAACTATAAAGCCAGAGAAAGTTATTTTGAGAAGTGGCTGACCTCTTGTGCACAGGGGGCTGTTTGGCACCAGTTTAATTGTGTTCTTTTTAAATAGGATTAGAAGTGAAGCAGAAAGAACAAATTCAGTGCCCATTGCACAGGCAAAGAACCTTCCAAGTCAGGCTTACCTTAAATGCAATTTAATAAATCAAATAGTCCCAGTTAATATAAGCTAAAATATCTAACACACTTATTCCTCGTGCCCCCTTCTGTACCCAGATCATGTAAGAATTTCACTCTTCTCATGAATTCATTCAAGACATATTTATTGGGGGTTTGTTGCTCCTTGGCATAGCTCTCACCCACCCACCCAGTATGCTGGTCACAGACTTCACAGGGTTTGTCAATGTCACCTTGTTAGTGTGTTTAGTCAGTTAGTCCCTAAAACAAAGCACTGCTTTGCTGTGCACCCTGTGAAATGGGGTGTCTGTGAGAGAACGGCTGAAAAGAGGTGGGCTTACCTCAGAAACTGGCTCTTGCTGGCCATTGACATTCCAGATCACTTCTCAGTTTTAGGGGCTTTTCAAATACCTTTATGTTTTGCATTTGTATGTTGGATATCTTATAACATGACCTCAAGTGTCCAGAATATTTAGAGCAAGAGCAATTATAAAAAAGAAAGGGTAGTTTGATTTAAGAGAAGGGGGTATGGGATCCTAGAATTCTGAGCTAAAAGACATTAACCTACCTAATCCCTCCTCCTTTGAAAGATAAGCATATAGGGGATACCCAGAGAAGTCTGTTCCTTTTAAACATTATACCCACAGCTACTGGGAGAAAACAGGACTAAGAGGCACCCTGGTCTTGTGTTCTCTCCACACTTTGCTGCTTTTGGAAAACCCACACATCACTCCTTAACCACCCGTCTTTCTTCAGATTATTATTTTCTGTGTTAAGTGGTGAGAGGTCTCCACCTCAAACACAACCAAAGATCTGGTGTTATAAAAGCAAAGAAAAAAATGCTTTACAGAGAAAGTGCTAATACATTAGCAGAGGCCTTCCTGAATTCTTTTGTGCAGAATGCGATATTTCTCCCTGGTATGCCCAGAACAGGGAGCTGAAAACCATAAGGTATGGGAAGTTTGACACTGATACCAAGGACAAACCTTGGATACCAGGAGTGGGTTTGGGGTTTTCCTGCGGACACCTGAAATTGAATGTGTTATGTGCACTGGTTGCATGTTACTAGGAGAGCATCAAAAGCTTTCTCTAAGAGGTCTGTCTGTAGCCTTCTTCCCCCAGAATTTTAAGAACGACTTGAATCAAATTGTGACTATGACTCATGGAAATCTAGGATGGTGGTGGAAGCTACCAGTGTGGTCTCAATATGACAGGGCTCTGAATGACATTGTCATTCTGTAATATAAGCCATGGATAGGACTAAAGTTGTGATGAGATAGGGAGTGAGAAACCAGGAAATGACTACGGGGAAGGAACAGGGAGAGAGAGCAGGTGGCTGTCCCACCCCTATAAACCCAATTCACTGTCCTGCCTTGCCTGGAAATTTTGTTTAGACTTATAGCCTGGGATTCTAACAATTGGGAAATGCATTTGATTTAAGTCCTCCTTTTGTTCTCACTATTTCCTTCCATCTCCAAGTTTTTAAAAACCTGTTAGGCCAGTAGTTGTTTGAGGACGAGGGTGGAAGGAGGGATGGACTGCAGAACAGCTGGAGAGAACTTTGGGGGATGATGGAAATGCTCTTGGACTTGACTGTAGTGATCATTGGACAGGACACTGAAAATGTACACATTTTATTGTATATAAATTATACCGCAATATAGTTGACTTAAGAAAAAAACGAAGATTGAATTGCTTGTTGTTTCACCCTAATTCCCAGATGATCCCTGCTTTTTGTGAAGGCTACAGGTTCTCAGAATTGGCACCCTTGCTTAGTAAATATACACACCTTCTGTCCCTCCATCTTTCTGGCTGGCCTCTCAGTTGAAGGCCTGACCCAAGACTGGCTCTTCTCACTCCTCTCTGAGTTCTCCGAAGCAGCAAGTTCTACAGTAAGGAAATACCCAGCAGTGATGATAATGATGAGGCAGGTGAATAAAGGGAGCACTTCAATTTGCTAAATCACATAGAAAACTGTCTCCATTGCTTTGGCAGGAATTGAAGAAGGTAAGTTTCTTGATTAACCAAAAAGTAGATTTGAAGTCAGGTGACTTGTGTTCAGGTCCTGGGTTTGACACTTAATCTATGTGATTTGGGTAAATCTTTTTACTTCTCTGAGCTCTACTTTATATCTTTAAATGGAGATAAAGAAATACTTGTCTTACCTATGTCTTTAGGAGATGTATATGGAAAGACCTCCACAAAGTATAAACCTCTATGCAATTATTATTTTTATAGGGTATAATTACCCCTGTTTTGTCCCCCACTGACCCCCTCCAGCCAGATCCTACCCCCTCCGCAGGCCTTCACTGTAAAATTTTCAATGTCCATGGGTAATATATATATGCATATAAGTTCTTTGATTAATCTCTTCCTGCCCTGCTTGAGTCATCAGTCCATTGCATGCTTCCGTGTCTCTGGATTTGTTTTGTTCATCAGTTTATTTTGTTCATTAGGTTCCACATATAAGTGAGATCATGTGTTACACGTCTTTCTCTGACTGACTTATTTCACTTAGCATAATATTCTTTAGGTCCTTTCATGCTGTCTCACAGTTTAAAATATTTGTTCTATTTAAAAAGTTGACATTTTAACAAAAAGTAACCTATATTATTTAACTTTAACAGTTTCTTAAAACTCCTGAAATAATTTTATTACATGATTATGGGATCAAGCATGGGAAAGTATTTTAAGTTATAAATAGAAAATTCGCTTTGATCAGTTTCTTTATTTTGGCATATTTTGGAGATCTTTACTGTTATTACCATTAGTATTTTTAATTCAGACTGCTCAGGAATAGATACTTTAATTTCTGTTCGGTAATTTATTATGTTTATCAACACCAAATAATATTTATTAAATGGCAATATGAACACATTTGCATTTTTTAAAAAATATATTTTATTGATTTTTTACAAAGAGGAAGAGAGAGGGATAGAGAGTTAGAAACATCGATGAGAGAGAGACATCGATCAGCTGCCTCCTGCACGCCCCCCACTGGGGATGTGCCCGCAACCCAGGTACATGCCCTTGACCGGAATCGAACCTGGGACCCTTCAGTCTGCAGGCCGATGCTCCATCCACTGAGCCAGACCAGTTAGGTCACAATTGCACTTTTAAATGAGTATATTTACAGTTGAAATCACCCTCCTGTATGCTTGTTTGTTTTAGTTAGTAATTTTATGGTCTCATTATTTTCTACATTCATCTTTACCTTCTCCTTTGTAATTTTTTTTTTAAAAAAAGAAAAACTAAAGCTCATCCCAGAGCAGATAAATATTAAGAATCATTATCATTTCTTGTTTCAAAGTTGAAGTGCTTTTTTTAAAAAGAAATCTGTGCTTTTTCAACTTCGTTCAGAATCTAAAACAATGTCAAATGTTTGCCAAGTTGGAAAGTAAAATATTAGGAGAAAATTTAATTTCCAAGTTCCCAAAAGGTCATGTTGAGGCAAATGCGAAAGATAAATTTAATTAGTTTCTTTTAAATAAAAATGACTTAAGTGCCCTTTAGAAAAAAACACCATTTCAACAAATATGTTCTAAACGGAAGTGACAAATTCCATTGCTTCAGGAACAGATATAAAAAAAGTAAATCAACAATACTAAGCTCCACATAATAATCCACAATGAGTCAGTAGAGGTTATGGCAACAGAGGCCTGAAGGGTACAAATCAGCTATTAAAATGTCTGAGTTCATTATGTGTACAAAAGCTTTGTATCCTACAGAGAGAACAGAGCTGGGAATGGTACTTAGGGTCTGTCTGTATTTCATGCTCAGACAAGAGGCCAATTTTAAGTAGTAACAGCATGTCTACAAGTTTTCAGTTTTATTTCCTGAACTAAAACAAATAGCCCCACTCCACAAAGAGGCAGACTCAGATGTCACTGGTGTGATCTGTTTCAAAACATCTTGCTTTATCACAGGAACTACTTCTGACAACTCTTTTTCAAAAAGATTGCATAGGAGGGGACCAAGAGTGCGTGCAAGTCCCATCCTGTGGCCACAATTTCTGCATGCCGTACACAGCATGGGCGCCATTGCAGCTGAAGCAGCCAGGTAGAGAGATCCCAAACAAACTCCTATCTAGGAGAGAGGAGATAGGAGCCCTTATTACAGGAGGCCAGAAAGCAATGCTCTTTACAAAGCTCAGTCCCTATTGGTGATCTCTTTGGCTGTATCTGACATCCCAGTGATTGTGGTGACCACTGCTTCATTAGACTAAAGAACAAGTGAGTAAAAGCTGCTACTGAATTAGTGCTCTAAGTAAGGCATGACCTGTGGACAGTCAGTGCAGACTATATAGTTTAAAACATTATCAGTTTGTTCATGCACTCAGTGAGCATCAAGAGAGAGCCTGATGGCTATGTACTAGGATCTGTGCTGGTACGATTCAAATATGAACCAAAGCTTATGAATCCCTGCCTTCTTAGATTTTTAGAGTACACTTTAATATACTTTAAGTACTTATGGTATAGTAACTGAGTTCTTGCCCATTAGGGATCCTTAGGGTGAAGCAGTTGTTTTCCTGAATGTACCCTAATTTCTAAGGTAATTTCGCAACTTGCCATTTCAATGTTCCCTGTTTTTATTCCTGGTACAAGGAATTTCTTTATTCCACAAATGTGTATTGAACACCTTTTGCTTAGCGAATTTCTGGGGCAATAGATAAATAGATCACTGTGCATGAAGACCACCTAGCAATAAAGTAATAAGCTATTTTGAGATGGGGGTTTGAGAATGCCTTCACAAAGAGTGATCAACTGAAGGACTTGTATGTGTGCATATAAGCATAACCAATGGACGCAAGACACTGGAGGGTGAGGGCATCTATGGGAGTGGGGTGGGGGGGGCACTGGGGGGATATGCACACATATGTAATACCTTAATCAATAAAAGAAGAGTGCATCATTCCTGCACGCACGCACACACACACACACACACACACACACAATTTTTCATTCTATTATTTACACACAGGACACACTGAGGATTAAATATATGAATGTTATTCACCTCAGCTATCTAATATGCCACCCCTTTATTTATTTTTTTGATTGCTGAAGATTTTTCATTATAGAGGGACCCCATTTATTTATGTACTTATTTATTTTAATATGGAGAGAGAGAGAGAGAGAAGGAGATATCTGTTGTTCACTAATCTATGCATTCATTGGTTCATTCCTGCATATGCCCCTACCAGATATCGGACCCACAACCTTTTCTTTCATTATTCTTTTTTATTTTTAAAGATTATTAGAAAACAAAACTACATTCACTAATTATTTTGACATAATTTCAGGAAGCATCCACTATGTACTCTTACTTTGCTAGGTGGCAACAGTAGAGTAGGAAGTAACATAGGAAGGGTTCTCTCTTCTCTGTGTTGCCTATCATTGATCCACTCTAATGCACCTGCTGTCAGAAACATGGAAAACAAATCCCTCCAGGAGTCAAATATTCAACAACAGGCTCCAAAGATCCAGTTGAGACCTGATAGTGGTTCTGTCCTATTTTCACACCCCTCCATGTTTCCCTACACCATGACCTTCACCTTAACAAGGACAAAGAGTTTGCTCTGAAGTTAATGAAGCTTAAGTTTCAAGAATCAATACTTGCCCAGGTAGCTTCAAGGCCCAGGTGACTTTACTTGCCCTGCAAGAGACCCTAGTAATGGGTTCATATAGTCATAAGTTCTTGTAAAATTGGAGAAAGTAAATATTTTATTGATTTTTTAAAAGGGGAACTTCATATTATGTAAGCTTCAGCTCACTCAACATCCCCCAAAAAGTAGTCCCTCATGCACTCCATGATGATGAGGAGGAGGATGAGGAGGATTAATAGCTAATGTTATTGTGAGCTTCTTGAATGCCATACACAATGATAAGTGCTTTACCTATGATCCCATATAACCCTATTGTTCTTTTGGACCTCACTAACAATGATATAAAACTAGCAGCAAGCCTTAGAAACTGAGGTTTTTGAGTAATAAATACCCTGAACTGTGATTTAATCCCCAAAATAAAAATTTAAAAATGAGGAGGTTTTCCCTAACTGGTTTGGCTCAGTGGATAGACCATCAGCCTGCAAACTGAAAGGTCCCAGGTTTGATTCTGGTCAAGGGCATATACCTTGGTTGTGGGCACATCCCCAGTAGGGAGTGTGCAGGAGGCAGCTGATCAATGTTTCTCTCTCATCGATGTTTCTAACTCTCTATCCTTCTCCCTTCCTGTCTGTAAAGAATCAATAAAATATATTTTAAAAATCAGGAGGTTTCCTTATAACAGTATTTCTGACCACAGGGTCTGTATATCTCCATGATGTTAATGGAAAATGCAGGGTGTATGAGCTTGGACAAAGAAAAATATATCTTCATTTTCACTAACCTCTAACTGCAAATTTAACATTTCTCCAATTATGAATGTAGGATCCAAATCACAGTAGGATTAGCAGTTCTTATGATTTTGTCATCAATAGAAATTACAAATGTTTTCATAACATATCATGTGGCAGAAATCTGGAAGTATTATTTATGCTAAAATATTGCTTTAGATTTTAGTAATTATTAGTCCTGCTGCTAAAATTTTTTGATGTTTTAATAAAGAAGCACATTTATTATAGCAATGCAATTTTGTAAAAATATCTTGATAAATGTGTTTCGGGATAATTGGTTTACTTTGTTGCCCTCTGCTTTGGTTACATGAACTTAATGAGAATATTCTAAGAAGCATGTATAGATTTCACGAGAGTGCTAATAGGGTAATGACACAAAATGAAAAGATTCTTGCGCACATCTACTTCTAGCAACGATGAGGGATGAGAGACTACATTTATGCACCCACCTTAAACAACTAAAAAAATGGATAAAATATATAGAACAATAGTTTAAAGATATTGGACAATACGTAATGTAAGATAATGATACCCATGGAAAGTAAAAAAATAAAAATAAAAATAAATTAAATGAGGCAAGCCCTATGATTGTCTCAGTTTCCTGTATCAAGAGTTTCCAGGAAGGGACACCTCAAACAGATCCCAGTAATTTCCCCAAATTGTGGAGATGGAATTGAAAATTCAGGGAAACCACCTATGCTAGAATTTACAAGGCAGACTACTGGAGAGGAGAGAGCTTCTCAGAGAGAGAGCTTTTGAAATCTCTAAGTGCTCTCCTTAAGTCTACTGTGTCCTGCTCAGGACAAGGATGTGATGAAATCACTATATCTGGAGAAAGAACCTATAAAGGATCAGGTGAAATAGTCCCAAGAGATCACACAAGGCTTGCAGTAATTTTTGTTACTATCAGTTATAGTGGAACAACCTGGTAAGCACAGGGCATTAGGTTAGAGCAGTGGTCGGCAAACTCATTGGTCAACAGAGCCAAATATCAATAGTACAATGATTGAAATTTCTTTTGAGAGCCAAAAACCAACTTCTGCGCATGGGCCACGAAGTTTCAATCACACTGTACGTGCACGCCTGCATGTGGTATTTTGTGGAAGAGCCACACTCAAGGAGCCAAAAGGCCGCATGTGACTCACGAGCCGCAGTTTGCTGACCACTGGGTTAGAGCATTCAGGATTATATTGTCTTAGTAATGGTGAAAATTTAGCTCTAGCTGCACTGGTCTGCCATAACAAAGCTTATTTGTAAGCCTTGAAAAGCTTACCAAATAATTTATTTGAGTATCAGGAAAAAAACCCTCAAACATATTTAAAAGAATATAAAAATATCCAGCATCCAAAAATGTAAAATTCGTATGTTAATTATGTTGACATTTAACATGTTAAGCATTTAATATAAATTTACTTATGCATGCAAAAAATCAAGGAAATACCATTATTAGGAGAAAAGATCAATCAATGCTCAGAAATAAAGCAGATGAAAGAATTAGCACACAAGTATATTAAAGCAATATTATACATATATCCCACATGCTCAAAAAAGCAAAAGGAATATGATCATGTTGAGGAAACACATGGGAGATATTTAGAAAGATCCAAATAAAATAGAGATGAGAAATAACTAACATTAAAAACACATAGGATGTGCCCCACCCCTTCTCCAGTGAACTTTTGTCGCTCCAAGTTTGGTGGCCAGAGTTCTAAGGCCAGGAGTAGCAGTGCACCTGAAGCTCTCCCCTTGTTTCAGTAACCCCATCTGAGTTTGGAGAGCTGTCCATGAGGGCAGGGACAGTGGAGAAGTTCTGGCTACAGTCAGACCTGCTGAGAGTGGACATCATCTCCTGGGGTTGCACCACCACAGCCCTAGAGGTCAAAGACGGGCAGAGCAGAGCCTCAGATTTGGTGCTTGGCTTTGCCAAGTTGGATGGGATCCTCCAAAAGCAGCTCTACTTTGGAACAGTCATTGGCAAGGTGGCCAATGGAATTGCCAAAGGAACATTTACATTAGATGGGAAGGAGTGTAAGCTGGCCATTAAGAACAGGCCCAACAGTCTGCATGGAGGCATCAGAAGGTTTGATAATGTCCTTTAGACTCCTCAGGTGCTGTCAAATGGCATCCACTTCTCACAGGTCAGTGCAGACAGTGAGGAAGGTTACCCTGGGGAGTTAAAAGTATGGTGGTGTGTGGGATGCCACCATCACAATGATTAGGAAAGAAGAATGGTCTCAAATCAATGGCCTAAGCTTCCACCTAAAGAAACTAAGGGGGATAAAAGCAATTTAAACCAAAGTAAGCAAAAGAAAGGAAATAATAAGAATGTGAGCCAAAACAATTTAAAAATTAAGAAAAAGACACCAGGGGGGTGAGGGCATGAGTGGGGGTGGGGTGGGGTGGGAGGACAATGGGGGATAAGGACATACATGTAATACCTTAATCAATAAATAACAAAAAAGAGTGAAGTTGGACTCATACATTATACCATATATTAAAACAAAATAAAAATGGATCAAAGAACTATATATGACTATCAATTAAAATATGACAGGCAGTCCCTAAATTAATCCCCAGTGATTCCCGTGTTCTTGTGTTCAAGCCTTTGTGTAATCCCTTCCCCTTAAGTGTGGATGGTACCTATGACTTGTTTCTATCGAATTAAATATGGTAAAGGTGATGGGATATTCACTTCTGTAATTAGGTTATGTTATATGGCAAAGATGATGGGATGCAACTCCCATCATAATTTTACATCATGTAAAATTGTCATAGCAGACTTGAGTCAGACACTGTTATCATAGGCTCAATGGAGTAAGTGGCTATGTTGGAGAAATCCATATGGCAAGGGCATATAGACAGTCTCTAGAAATTTCTGATAGCCACTATGACCTGAGAGCAGCCTTCAGCCAACAGCCAGCAAAAAGCTATGTCCCTCAGCCAAACATCTTCAATGAAATGAATTCTGCCAACAACCTAAATAAGCTTGAAATCAGATTCTTTCCAGTTGAGCCTCCAGATGAAAACACAGCCCAGCACCTCCTTGATTGAGACCTTATAATTTATTTTGTAGATTGAGTCAGTAAGACTTACAGATGGATTGGATGTGGATTCAGTTGAAGGAGGGTCTGAGAGAGGGAAAGATCAGATCAAGAAGGAGCTAGCTTGATTTGACACTAAGTGCATGATGATTTCTTAAACTAGGACAGACCATGGATTAACAGTGGGATGATGAGCAGGGAATCAATAATTCTCTATTGACTGTACTAAGTTTGAGATACCTGTGATATCTGAAGGAGAAATATTTAAATTGTAAAACTTGTAAAAAAGACCTGCTATAAACAAATGATAGATTTTATTTTCTTCCTTTTTTCTCCTACAGCCTTCCACTTAAACCATAGTAACAATTTCTGGTGAAAACTCTTATTAAATTCTATTTAAAAAGATTTCATCTCCGTGGCAATACCAAAGATAACTAGCTGAGGGAAAATGTGGAGCAGTGAAAAGTATACAGTATTTGGTCCTTCTACTTCAATTTCCTAAATAACACATGAATTTATGGAATAAAATCCATACCTAAAATCAATTCCACTAACTCCTCTATTGACCTTTTCAGGTCTCTAGATCCCTATTCAAATCCACAAGTCAGAGAGTTTTAAAGTCTTACATAGAGACTACGAAAAATATCTATTTTCTAGGTTTTGTTAAGACATGTTTAGTTAGGTGAGGTTAAAGTTGTCTAATTAGCCATCCCAAAGCTGTGTCTTTCTCATTTGCAACCAAACGACACTCAATTAAGAGGAGGAATTCTCCTCCTGCGAATTCTCAGGACTTATTTAGAAATTACTTAGAATCTAATTTTTATACCAGGGAGTCTAGTAGGAAGGAGCCAGGCTCATTACTGCTTATCAGAAATTACTTTTCATCTCAATCCCTTTTTTTACATTGAAAGGCCAATTTTGATAAGAAGCAAAGATTTGAGACAACTAGAGGAAAATAGTTCCAAGCAGTGATCAATGAAGCCCAGTTAGCCAGGCTTATTTACAGTTGCTGAGAAATGTTCTTGCCAATGACCAAAACTTACAAAACAATAAGTACCCTACTCTAAATGTGCTTTGGAAGCACTGAAGGAAATGATATATCTGCTATGATTAAAAGTACATCATGGGTTTCTATGCTTCAGGACAAAGGAGCAAAGACACTGAAAATAGGTGATTTGTTAATGTTACTTGATTGTGGGCTTTTTTCCTTCATTTTCCAATCTTTTTTCTAGATAATGTTGTGAGCGGGGAGAGGGGGGCATTGAAATGTATTGCAAAAATCCCATAATTTTTTAAAAATATATTTTATTGATTTTTTTACAGAGAGGAAGGAAGAGGGATAGAGAGCTAGAAACATCGATGAGAGAGAATCATCGATCAGCTGCCTCCTGCACACCCCCTACTGGGGATGTGCCCGCGACCAAGGTACATGCCCTTGACCAGAATCAAACCTGGGACCCTTCAGTCCGCAGGCGGATGCTCTATCCACTGAGCCAAACCAGTTTTGGTAAATCCCATAATTTTTATTTAAACTGAAGTAGAATCACCAAACTGTGCAAACAACAAATCTCAATTTGGATAATTGTTGTATTTATAGTAGATGTTGCAAATAACTATCTTAAATATTTGGTACCAATAATTGTCTTAACATAGTGGAGAAGACATAATGATCTATAGACTGATTCAATTAAATTTGCTTTGATCTTATGCAATCACTATTAATATTTTCCCTCCATGGGCATATCAAGTCCTTTCCTTGGCCCACAAGTGTTCAGTGTGGTCTAAGTTTTGCCTACTTCCTCTTCCTGCTTCTTGCAAACCACTCCTCTCTCACTCTCTCCAGCCTTACTAGCCTTGCTTTTTCTTGAGCAAACTTATTTCCATCCTTGGATCTTTATACTTGCTCTTCTCTCTGCCTGAACCATTTTCCCCTTGGTCTCCATTCAATTTATGGCTGCCTCCATGCAATTCTTAGTTTAAATGTGACCATCTCAGAGAGGCCTTTGGTGACCAACACACCATCTAATATTACTGCACTCCCATTTCCACCACTCGAAACATTCATTCTCCATCTCATCATACCATCAATATTTCAAAGTAGCAGATACCTCACAATCTTTGAATTACCTTTATTCATTGGATTATTTGTTTATTGTCTGTGTCCCCTGAACACATATGCATGTGCACACATACACATAGATGTAAACTCCATGAACACACAGACCTTATACCTCCCCCACACCCCTCACCTTTATATTAGCAGTGCTTAGAACATCACTAGTGTAAAGCTAAAGCAGGCATTCTCTAATATTTGTTGGATATGTAGTTAAGTTGAATATGGTAGAATAAGAATCTGAGTTTTGTCTGTCAAATTTGATAACCAAATGACAGTATTATGGCTGGCATTAGTAATTATTATTATTATTATAACTTCTCTAATTACTTCTATTGATAGAGTGAGGTACATGGAATATCAGAAAGAGCTTCTTCTTGGAAATTTAATCACTTTTTGTCATTGGATGAATCATTCTATTTTGAAATGGAAAATCTGGTCCTCACATGTTAATTTAAGGACTAGCTAAGGTCATCCTTAGTAACACACACACACACACACACACACACACACACACACACAATCCGAAAGGGATAAAACCCATTAAGATTAGAACTTCTACAGGCAGAACATATTTGTAAAATATGTGAGGAATGTATGTGTTTCTGTTTGCACACTCACATTTATAACATACTCATGGCCTGGTGCATGAAATTTGTGCACAGGGACGGGGTGTTCCTCAGCCTGGCCTGCACCCTCTCCAATCTGGGACCCCTCAGGGGATGTCTCACTGATGGTTTAAACCAGCAGTTGGACATCCCTCTCGTAATCCAGGACCACTGGCTCCTAATCGCTCACCTGCCTGCGGGCCTGCTTGCCCCCAACTACTCCGCCACCAGCCTTCTCACCCCCAACTCCCCCCGCAGCCTGCTCGCTCCCAAATGTTCCCCCGCTGGCCTGATTGCCTCCAACTACCCGCCCCCCCCCCGGCCTGCCTGTCCCCAACTGACCCCCACTGCTGGCCTGATCTCCCCCAACTGCCCTCCACTGCTGGCCTGCTTGCCCCCAACTGCACTCCCTGCTGGCCTGCTTACCCCCAACTGTCCCCCCTCGCTGGCCTGAGCATCCCCAACAACTGCCCCCCCCCTCCTGGCCTGATCACCCCCAACCGCCTCTGCCTCGGCCCTGCCACCATGTCTTTGTCCGGAAGGATGTCTGGAAGGTCTCCCAGTCTAATTAGCATAATACCCTTTTATTAGTGTAGATTGGAAGAAAAAGGCTATAGGTGTGCATTGGCTCACATCAATAGGTACCAGATTTGATCCTGCCACCTGGGCAACACAGTGCTTGTGCAATGCCCAAGGATATTGAAAGGCACCATTTGGTGATTCTAGATATTGATTTTTTTTTTTTTTTTTTTTTGCCTTTTACATCCATCCAGTGTGATTCATTGCAAATCTTGGTACTACCAAGGAGTTTTTCCAGACTACTTCAATATATATTCTCTCCATTTCTCTGACATCCTGTAGAAATTATTAATAATTAAATGTGTTGTCTTGTGCCATTTTTGTTGTCTTAAACTTTTACTTGGGATTCTTTTTGTTTTGATTGTTTGGGACTATTATTTAAAACTTCAGACATTATTTCTCATCTCCCTAACTGGATTTTTGATGTAGAGATCACACTTTAAACCATTTTTATTCCTCACAGACCCTGGCACTGTGCCTTATGTAATAGGAAAACAGTATAGATGTTGCTTCACTGGCAATGCTAGAGCATGAATACTTCATCACCATCCCCCATGTCCCATCTCAAGTGGAAAATATATAGGTGTTTTTGTGAAAATTGAACTTCCGACAGTGTCTATGAGTACTGATCTGGAGCTACCCTGTTGCTACTCTAGACATAAATATATTTCTTGCCTCTCTGACATCAGAGATTAAGTCCTTGTCTGTAATGAACTAAAATTAAGATAGCCAAGTTCTTTGGGGTTTCAGATAAAACAAAAACCACATTAGTGTTGATGTTTTATTGTTACTGTTTTATCCTGTTTCTGTGAGCCATAGCAAACTGTGATTACTCTGTTCACAGTGAATAGATAAAAGGCCTTCTTCTTTTCAATATTAAAGTTAGACAAAAATGCAGGTATGCTATCTCCTATAAAGATTACTTCACCTTTTGTGGAGAGGGGGAAAAATAAAGTAAAACTAAAACCTGTTCTTCAAGAACTCAGCCCTGTGTGTTGCTGGTCTGGCTTATAATTCATTAAACCCCTTAGCAAAACAGATGGCATTGAAAGAAGCACATGGGCAGAAAGGAACCGCCTGACCACAAAGAGATGTAGTACAAGACCAATTCAATAATACATATGAATATGGGAAAGATATCTTTTTCAGAAAAGGCTTTTCAGTAAGTAAATAAGAATACCTCAGATTCCAGAAGGGGTAGTAACAATCTACCATAGCAATCACAGAAACAGCCAAGTTCTAAATGTAATTAGTGTTCCACTTTTTTATGAGATTTTCCGTTGCAAACTGGGTTACACAAGTGTACTCTGCATGGGGCTTCTAATTTTCCCCTTGAAATATTGCTCAAGCTGTTCTTCAGAAGCCCCACAATGCCCTACCTGGTGCTTCACAATTACCTAATTACATGCATCCTTTCCCTCTCAATGCAAAGTCTTCTCGTCCATAAACTCTTTCCTTTTCATCTCTGCCCATAACAAGTTCTCTTGATTCAACTCCTATAGCCCTTACTGCATGTACATCTCATTTAAATCTTAACCTATCTAGTAGTTTTTAGTTTATTTTCAAATGGAAGGTGGTGCTGACCAGAGCAAATGGTAAGTATCTTCAAAGCTCAAGAGCTGTATGGCCACAGCATATATCATGGGCACATGAGAGCCATGCCAGTGGGGCCAAAAGGGACAGATTTAAAAAAATTAAAAAATTATATATATACTAGAGGCCTGGTGCATGAAATTTATGCTTGGGGGAGGGGTTCCTCAGCCTAGCCTACACCCTCTCCAATCTGGGACCCCTCGAGGGATGTCCGACTACCGTTTAGGCCCAATCCTGGTGGGATTGGGCCTAAACGGGCAGTCGGACATCCCTCTCACAATCTAGGACTGCTGGCTCCCAACTGCTTGCCTGCCTGCCAGCCTGATCACTCCCAACCACTCCCCTGCCAGCCTGATTGTTGCCTAACTGCTCCCCTGCCGGCCTGATTGCCCCCAACTGCCCTCCCCTGCAGGCCTGGTCCCCCACAACTGCCCTCCCTTGCCGGCCTGGTCACCCCTAACTGCCCTTCCCTGCTGGCCTGGTCGCCCCTAACTGCCCACCCCTGCAGGCCTGGTTTCCCCAAACTGCCCTCCCTCCCTGCCTACCTGATCGCCCACAACTGCCCTCCCCTGCTGGCCATCTTGTGGCAGCCATCTTGTGTCCACATGGGGGCAGCCATCTTGTGTGTTGGACTGATGGTCAATTTGCATATTACCTCTTTATTATATATATATATATATATATATATATATATATATATATATATAAATTATATTGATTTCAAAGAGGAAATGAGAGAGAGATAGAAACATCAAAGATGAGAGAGAATCATTGATCTGTTGGGGATCGAGCCCTCAACCCGGGAATTTGCCCTGACTGAGAATGGAACTGTGACCTCCTGGTTCATAGGTTGAAGCTCAACCTCTGAGTCAAGCCTGCCAGGCGCAAAGAGACAAATGTTACAGTCAGACAAACTTAGATCTGAGGCATGTCTTCATTACATTATTACATTATTCAGGGCCCACCTGAATAACCCAGAATAAACTCCTCCTCTCAGGATCCTTCACTTACCCACGCTTTTTGCCCATATAGTAATATTTACAGGTTCTAGATATTAGAACATGGGTGTGTATTTTAGGGGCCACCATTCAATCTATATAGTGACCCTAACAAGAGATTTCAGTTTTTTGGAGCTACAGTTCCTCATCAGTAAGATGAGGACAATGACCCTTCATTGTCATGGCTGTTTAAATATATTTTCCATGTAAATCATGTTTTTCAGGGTCACATAAATGGTAAAAATATTTCTCTTGATGGACTACTCACTACTTTTATAATAAATGCAGTTCCTGTAGCACCTGGCCCCTAAAGTTATCTCAGATATACTTATTAAGAGATTTATTCAATATCATATGACATTAGCCACCCACCCAACCCACTTTATATACTTGTTGTGATACCTGTCCTCTTTTCTGCCTGCCAAATCCCTGCACCAGTGCCCAGGTCCATGAAAAGGGCCAAGCTTCTTGATACCGGAAGGTCTGCCAGCAGTGTGTTCCACAGCAAGGTCTGACTTTCACTAGTCTGAGTGCTAAAATGATGCCATGATAGGTGATGTGCTACCACCACTGTGACCTGGCTGGTTTACTCAAACTCTTAAAATGCCAACGTTGCATTGTTTTCTTTGTAGTTTTCCATGTGCACAATCCACCCTGCCCCCTTGTCAAAATAGAAAGACTCTCTTCTCTCTCTTCTTCCTATGTAATTTAAATACCTCTTTAATTGACAAGTACCGTATATGAGTCCATGCACAATTTTTGGTCAGAACACAAATCAAGATTACAGTTTCTTAGAGCGCCCTACCCCATTGACAAATGAGAGACTGTCATGGATCATGTGGGTTTGTCTGATGTAGTACTCTGTTAAGAGTTCTTAAATTTCTTGGGCAAATAGATAAGTCCACAATTTTGCCAAATATGTATGAATTCCAGTACTACCTAGAGCTGAGATTCAAACTGGAATACTCCATTCCCCTCTCTCCTACATTTTCTCTCCCTCCCTGTCACCCCACCCCCACAACTCACAAACACACAGTAAATACACCTTGTGCAGCACCTAGAATGTGGTAGGTGCCCAATAAATGCAAGACCTTCTTCTGTATGTACTCACAGTACTTTACACACATTAAGTAGTCAGTAAATATGCTTTGACTAGTACATACCAGTAGGTGGATCTTTATTATACAAGGAAAATGGAAATATCTCTCATAAAATTATAGTCACTTAAGCTTGGCTTCTAACATCAACCTTGACCATTGCTAAACATCTGGTTATTAGAAATAAGCCCCTTAACATATACATTTATACAATGACATGTGTGTAAATAATTGTTCATATGCCATTTAAAATTCTCATTTCCTAAAGAGTTGCTTTGCAATATTGCCAGTTGTAACCTACAAAGTGGAAAGGTCCCTGACTTTATGTTGTAAACTCAGGGAAGGATCTTGCCAATTCTATAATACTATTTACCTGGTGGTTTTCTCCAGAGAGAAACTTACTTTTTTGACATACATTTTTTTGAAATGCTCTTTAGATGCCAAAATGTTCATATTTACACAGAGAAAAAAATAAATATAAGAATTTTGATCCTTGTTTTAGAAATAGAAACCTAAAGACCTAGAAAATTCTAACTTTCTCACATCAACATAAAGGCCTTGTGCCTTCCCTGATTCAAAATTGGATCATTTCAGAAGCAGTGTGCCAAGTTTCAAGCATTTATTATGATTTATGTTTCATGGATCAATAATCATCTCTTACCCCTAAAATCGTTCTGGATTGACACACTTCACATTGGTTGGGGCCAAGGGAATTAACGTAATCATAATGTAAACATATTGGTATTTATACTAATGCTTGCTAGAAAATGCATCCTAGAGAATGTGGATTGCCATAAAGCCCTAAACCCAGTGTGTTCTCATCAAACATTTGAAGACTGAAAACACAAGAAGGCTGGAAAATTTTGGGGGAAAAACAACTCAAAAATGTTAGCTAAATGGTACCCTTAGAAGTTGAGTAAGGGATGGAAGAATGTAAAAGGCTGTTCAATTAGGGGAAAACTTGTAAGAGTTGATCTAGATAAGAAATGGAAGTAGGATGGTTTCTCTACCTCCATCACATCCCTTTTACACATTATAGCATTTCACTTGGGGAATTGTTTCTTTTCTTTTTCTGACAGGATGCTAAGGGGGAAAAATCTCATATAATTCTTTAGCATTTTGGGTTGCTATAGGGCCTAACCAGATGGCGTTGGTGCTATTTACTAGACTTGATGTATCTGGTAGAGCAGCAAATAGAAAAAAGACAAGTCTGAATCAGTTCCCTAGTAGCAATGTGATCTGGAAAAAGTTTATTTGCTTCTATGGACAGTAATAATATTGATAGGTTTGTTATGAGGTTTAGATGACACAGTTATGGAACAGTGCTTGGCTTGTGCACATGTTATATAAATAATGAATTGTACTACTGTTTATCACTTACTGTGCAAAATGTGATGCTTTCTTGTTGGAAATATACTATTCTAATCAAGTAAATCAGTAGCTTCAACCTCCTTTCTAATTTGAAATTATATGCCCAGCCAGAGTGCCTCAATGGTTGAGCATTGACCTATGAACAAGGAGGTCATGGTTTGATTCCCAGTCAGGGTACATGCTCAGGTTTCAGCTCAATCCCCAATGCAGGGTGTGCAGGAGGCAGCAGAGTAATGATTCTCTCTCATCGTTGATGTTCCTATTTCTTTATCCCTTTCCCTTCCTCTCTGAAATCAATAAAAAATATATTTAAAGGATAAAATTATATGCTGTATCCTATATAATAATAGGCTAATATACAAATAGACCGAATGTTGGAACAACCAAACAACCGGGCGCTATGACGTGTGCTGACCACCAAGGAACACACACAGAACATGGCGGGCATCAGCCGCAGCAGGATGGTGGAGGAGGTGAGCAGGGGTACCAGACCAAGGTGGAGTGCTGGTCACTGTCATTGGGGTGAACCTCTGGCATTTACTGAAAATTCTTTCCTCCTGCCCAGCGCTTGCACCTGCTGCATCAGCGGGTGAGAGCAGTGGCTGCTGGCCCTGATTGCCCCTCAGTGCTTCTCCATCTACCCCTGCTCCTTAGGGTCAATTTGAGCTGGCAGCCGCCTCTCACACCTCCTGCTGGTGATGGCCCCACTCGCACCCGCTGCCAGCACTGGAGCTGCTGCTTGCATCCACTGCTGGTGCCTGGCACCGGTCCCAATCGCTCGGCACCATCAGAGGGTGCAAGTGGCAGCTGCCAGCCCCGATCACCCCTGAATGCTTCTCTACCTCCCCCTACTCCTGAGGGGCAACAAGGGCAGCAGCCACCACTTGCATCTTCTGATGATGCTGGCTCTGCTCATAACCACTGCTGGCTCTAGCCCCAGTGGCTCTGCGCAGTCAGCAGGTGTGAGTAGGGCCTGTGCCTTCAGTGCATGGGAGTGGTGGTGGCTGGAGCAGGGCTGCCGGCAGATGGGACCAGGGGCCATGGTTGGAGGGGCGGAGCAGGGGCACGGAGTATGGGCTGAGACCGACCCCTGTGCCCACCACAGCCTCGTGGTCCACAGTTCCTTTCAAGGTGCATGAATTTGTGCACTGGGCCCCTCCTTATATATGTTTATGTATATAAGTATACCAAAAACGTGTGTATATGAATGTATTTATACATATTTTTTCATATATATTATTCTTCATTGTTGAAAAATCAAGGTGCTGACAGTGATTTCCATTATCAGAGTTTTCTCACAATAGCAGATTTGGCTGGAGTTGTCAGCTTTAGTAGAAATGAGACTATTTCAATCATTGTGATTGAACAAGGCATAAAATTGTCTGGAGACAGTCATTTAAACTTTGAGTACTGGGAAGTTGGAGGAAAAAATGGCAGTGGAATAGATAGACATGTCCCAAACCTTGTCCCGGAGCAGATAGAGAGAATAGCTGAGGGTTGCACGGGGAGTGTTTGTTGAAGAGAGAGAATTACATAACCAGACACCCAGAGAGAAAGAGACCATGGGGAGACAAAGAAAGAGCCCACATATGAAAGAAAAGCAGGCATCACCAGAAAAGGAAGTAAACAAAATGGAGGCAAGCAACCTGCCAGAGAAAGAATTCAAAGAAATGGTCATAAGGTGGCTAAAAAGAATGGAAGACAAACTCGACAATATGAGTAAGAACCAAGAGGAAATGAAGAAGAACCAAGGAGAAATGAAAAATGACATTGCTGGGAGAATCCAAGATGGCGGCGTAGGTAAACACCTAAACTGCTGCCTCCCACAACAATTTAAACTGCAACTAAAAGACAAAACTTCTATCACCCAGAACCACGGGAAAGCTGGCTGAGTGGAAGTTCTACAACTAGAAGGAAAGAGAAAAGAGCTTTGAGACGGGCACGAGAGCTGAAAAGCTGAGGTACGGAGGCGCGTGATCCGGGCTGGCTGCGGGCAACTGGGTGCGTTGATTTTTTCAACCTGAATGGAGACAAGCCCCCGATTACTCTGAAATCCAGTCTCTGGGGAGACGCGGGGGACCCAAACTCCTACGGGGAGAAGCTGGACTGTCTGCCAGCGAGGGTGGCTTGCTTGCAGAGCTGTGCGCAGGAATAATTGTTTACTGAACTGGGGCACGGGACTCGTGGATGCCTTTGGGAACACAGAGCCAGCTAACTAGCAGCCATTGCTGTTTGCCACACCCTAACCTAGTGACACCCTGAGGCCCCGCCCTGCACAACCTACAAACCCACCCAAGCTCCAAGCAACCGAGATAGCATAAGAAAAGCCTGCCCTATCACAGCTTAACCCAGCAAACTTGCAGCCCGGGTCAGACAGTTCCAAAACCTCCAAACCCCAAGCAAAGAGGAGAAAACTGCAGCTCTCACTGTAGCTCCTGCTGAGTGGCCTCAGACAGTAGCTGACCTGCACCCCATTGGAGATCCAGAAGCCAGTGTACCTAGTGGTCAGTGTGAGACACCAGATTTCAACTCCTCACATCCATAAGTGACACATTCAAGAGGCAAACTCAGTGAGCACCGAAGCCCCACTGAAACAAGTCCTGCGTGTCTTCAGCACAGCAGTTCTTCCATTATAGACACAGGGAGTGCTCACAGCTAATTGGCCTGGAGGTCAATTCCTCCCAGCGTACCAACAGCAATTCAGGCTTAACTACACCAAGACTTTGCACTCAGCCCACAAAGGGGTGTACCAAGAGCATCCACATCAGGTGATTGGGGAGGCTGAGCTACTGCCCCCTATAGGTCACCTACCACACAAAGCCACTCCATCAACACAGGGAAGCAGCCAAAATGCAGAAACAAAGAAACATGTCACAAATGAAAGAAACGGAGGGAAGCAAACTACTGGATGACATAGAGTTCAGAACCACATGTATAAGGTTACTCAAGAATCTTCTAAAAACCGCTGAGAAACTTGATGACACTTCTGAGGAGCTTAGTAAGACCTTCAAGGACCTTAATGAGAATGCCAAAAAAATGGAAAAGGATCAGTCAGAAATGAAGCATACACTGTCTGAAATAAAAAATACACAGAAACTCAACTGTAGATCAACGTACCCCAAGAATCAAACCAAAGATCTGAAATATGTGGAAACAAAAAACATCCAACCAGAAAAACAAAAAGAAAAAAGAATCCAAAAATATGAAGATAGTGTAAGGAGCCTCTGGGACAACTTCAAGCAAACCAACATCCGAATTTTTGGGGTGCCAGAAGAAGGGAGAGAGCAAAATATTGAAAACCTATTAGAAGAAATAATGACAGAAAACTTTCCCTACCTGGTGAAAGAAATAGACTTACAAGTCCAGGAAGCACACAGAACCCCATACAAGAGGAACCCAAAGAGGACCACACCAAGACACATCATAATTAAAATGCCAAGGGCAAAAGACAAAGAGAGAATATTAAAAGCAGCAAGACAAAAACAGTTAATTACCTACAAGGGAGTACCCATACGACTGTCAGCTGATTTCTCAACAGAAACTATGCAGGCCAGAAGGGAGTGGCAAGAAATATTCAAAGTGATGAACAGCAAGAACCTACAACCAAGATTACTCTACCCAGCAAAGCTATCATTCAGAGTTGAAGGTCAGATAAAGAGCTTCACAGACAAGAAAAAGCTAAAGGAGTTCATCGCCACCAAAGCAGGATTACATGAAATGCTGAAGGGTATTCTTTAAGAAGAGGAAGAAGAAGAAAAAAGTAAAGATAAAAATTATGAACAACAAAATGACATCAAATACATACCTACCAACAAGTGAATCTAAAAATCAAGTGAATAAAAAATCTGAAGAACAGAATGGACTGGTGAATATAATAGAATCAGGGACATAGAAAGGGAGTGGACTGACGATTCTCAGGGGAAGCAAGTGTGAGGGGTGTGGGAAGAGATTGGACAAAAATCTTACTCCTATGGATGAAGACAGTGGCGGGGGGTAAGGGCATGGGGTGGGGTGGGGAATGAGATGGAGGGGAGCTATGGGGGGGGGGGGAAAGTGGAACACCTGTAATAATCTGAACAATAAAGATTTATAAGAAAAAAAATGACATTGCTGCTGTAAAGAACTCAGTAGAAAGCATCAAGAGTAGACTAGAAGAAGCAGAGGACTGCATCAGTGAGCTAGAAGACAAGGTAGGAAAAAATACCCAAGTAAAGCAGCTTCTAGAAAAACAAATTAAAAAGCAGGAGGAGAGGCTAAGGGAAGTTTGGGACAACACGAAACAAAACAACATACACACAATAGGGGTTTCAGAAGGAGAAGAAACTGAGCAAGGAATAGAAAACTTGTTTGAAGAAATAATGACAGAAAACTTCCCTGATATAGGGAAGAAAAAACCCACCAAATCCAAGAAGCTCACAGAGTCCCAAGGAAAATGAACCCCAAAAGACCGACACCAAGGAACTTTATAATTTAATTGGCAAACACCAACGACAAAGTAAGAATCTTAAAAGCAGCCAGAGCGAGAAAGAAAGTTACCTACAAAGGAACCCCTGTCAGACTAGCGACTGATTTCTCAACAGAAACTTATCCGGCTAGAAGGGAATGGAATGAAATCTTCAAAGTCATGCAAAGGAAGGGTCTGAATCCAAGAATACTGTACCCAGCAAGGCTATCAATCAAAATTGAAGGTGAAAGCAGGAGCTTCACAGACAAAAAAGGACTAAGGGAATTTATTACCACCAAACCAGCAATGCAAGAAATGTTAAAGGGTCTGTTGTAAAAAAAAGAAAGAGGAAGCAAAGAAGGAACACAGGGGTAAAGAATAAAAATGGCAGCAAATAAGTACCAATCATTAATAACTTTAAATGTAAATGGATTAAATGCCCCTATCAAAAGACATAGGGTAAATGATTGGATAAGAAAACGTGACCCATATATCTGCTGTCTACAAGAAACCCACTTCAGAAAAAAAGACACACACAGATTGAGGGTGAAGGGATGGATAAAGGTTTTTCAGGCAAATGGAAATGAAAAAAAAAAAGGTGGGGTAGCAATACTTATATCTGACAAATTAGATCTCAAAGTGAAGGACATAAGAGATAAGGAAAAAGGCCACTTCATAATACTAAAGGGAGAAATCCAACAAGAAGAAATAACTCTGGTAAACATATACGCACTCAATAGAGGAGCACCAAAATACATTAAAAAAAAAAAAACAACTCCTGGAGGATATCAAGGGAGAGATTGACAGCAATACAATCATAGTGGGAGACTTTAATACCCCACTATCACCATCCTCTAAACAAAAAATCAGCAAAGAAATATCAATCCTAAATGATTCACTAGATCAGATGGAATTAATTGACATCTTCAGAACATTTCACCACAAAGCCATAGAATATACATTCTTCTCAAGTGCACATGGGTCATTTTCAAAGATAGACCATATGTTGGGTTATAGGAAAGTCTCTTCAAATTCAAAAAGATAGAAATCATATCAAGCATCTTCTCAGATCACAGTGGCATAAAACTGGAAATCAACTACAATAAAAACAATCCAAAAAAAATCAAACACATGGAGACTAAACAGCATGCTATTAAACAATGACTGGGTTACCAGAGAGATCAAAGGAAAAATAAAAAACATCATGGCAACAAGTGACAATGAAAACACAACAATCCAAAATCTATGGGACACAGCAAAAGCAGTTTGAGAGGGAAGTTCATAGCTCTACAAGCATACTGCAAAACAACAAGAAACAATGGAAATAAATTACCTAACCCTACAACTCAAAGAGTTAGAAAGAGAGCAACAAGAAAAGCCCAATGTAAACAGAAGGAAGGAAATAATAAAGATCAGAGCAGAGATAAACGACATTGAGACCAAAATATATATATACACAAAAGAACAGCAAAACCAAGAGCTGGTTCTTTGAAAGGATAAACAAGATTGATGAACCTCTAGCCAGGCTCACCAAGAAGCAAAGAGAGAGGACCCAAATAAAATCAGAAATGAAAGAGGAGAAATAACAACAGACCCCACCAAAATACAAAGGATGGTTAAAAAATATTATGAACAACTCTATGCCAACAAACTGGACAACCTGGAGGAAATGGACATATTCCTAAAAAATTATAACCTTCCAAAACTCAATCAGGAAGAATATAAACATCTCAATAGGCCAATAACTATGGAAGAAATTGAAGCAGTCATCAAAAAGCTTCCAGCAAACAAAAGCCCAGGGCCAGATGGCTTCACAGGGGAGTTTTACCAAACATTCAAGGAAGAACTAAAACCTATCCTCCTCAGACTATACCAAAAATTTCAAGAGGAAGGAGCACTTCCAAGCTCATTCTGTGAAGCCAGCATCACCCTAATACCAAAACCAGATAAAGACAACACAATGAAAGAGAATTACAGGCCAATATCCCTCTTGAACATAGATGCCAAAATCCTCAACAAAATTCTAACAAATTGGATGCAGCAATATATCAGACCATGTAGGATTTATCCCAGGGATGCAAGGATGGTACAATATCCTCAAATCAATAAACGTGACACATCACATAAACAAATTGAGAGATAAGAATCACATAGTCATATCAATTGATGCAGAAAACACATTTGACAAAATCCAACACCCTTTCTTGATAAAAACTATCAACAAGGTGGGAATAGAAGGATCATACCTCAATATAATAAAAGACTTATATGATAAACCCATAGCCAACATCATACTCATTGGGCAAAAACTAAAACCATTTCCCCTAAGAACAGGAACAAGACAGGGATGCCCACTCTCACCACTCCTGTCCAACATAGTACTGGAAGTATTAGCCATTGCAATGAGACAAGAAGAAGAAATAAAAGGCATCCAAATTGGAAAAGAAGAAGTAAAGCTGTCCTTATTTCAGATGACATGATATTGTACATAAAAAACCTGAAAGATTCTATCAAAAAACTAATAGGCTTAATAAATGAATTCAGCAATGTAGCAGGATACAAAATTAATGCCAAGAAATCTATGGCATTTCTATACACCAATAGTGAACTTACAGAGAGACTAAAAAAGCAATCCCATTTACCATCACACCAAAAAAATTAAGATACCTAGGAATAAACTTAACTAAGGAGGTAAAAGACCTATACACAAAAAACTACAGGACAAAAAGAGATAGAGGAAGACGTAAACAGATGAAGAACATACCATGTTCATGGATTGGTAGAATCAACATCATTAAAATGCCCATACTTCCCAAAGCAATCTACAGATTCAATGCACTCCCCATTAAAATACCAACGGCATATGTCACAGACCTAGAAAGAACTTTCCAAAAATTCATCTGGAATAAAAAAAAACCCCAAGTAGTCACAGCAATCCTGAGAAAGAAGAACAAAGTAGATATGATCTCAATACCAGATTTCAAGCTGTACTACAAAGCCACTGTTCTCAAAACAGCCTGGTACTGGCACAAGAACAGACATATAGACCATTGGAATAGAATAGAGACTCCAGATATCGACCCAAACTACTATGCTCAATTAATATTTGACAAAGGAGGCATGAACATACAATGGTGTCAAGACAGTCTTTTCAATAAATTGTGTTGGGAAAATTGGACAGATACATGCAAAAAAATGAAACTGGACCATCAATTTACACCATACACAAAAATTAACTCAAAATGGGTACAGGACTTAAACAAGACGGGAAACCATAAAAATACTAGAGGAATCCACAGGCAGAGAAATCTCAGACATATGCAGAAGCAATGTCTTCACCGATACTGCTCCCAAGGCAATGGAAGCTAAAGAGAAAATAAACAAATGGGACTACATCAAAATAAAATGCTTTTGCACAGCAAAAGAAACCATCAGCAAAACAATAAGAAAGCCCACTGTATGGGAGAACATATTTGCATATGTCATCACTGATAAAGGTTTAATCTCCAACATCTACAGGGAACTTATATAACTTAATAAAAAGGAAGATAAATGATCCAATAAAAAAATGGGAAACAGACCTAAACAGAATCTTTTCGAAAGAATACAGAAGGAAAGCCAAGAGACATATGAAAACATGCTCAAAATCACTAATCATCCAAGAGATGCAAATCAAAATGACAATACAGTACCATCTCACACCTGTCAGAATGGCAACCATCAACAAATCAACCAACGACAAGTGCTGGCGAGGATGTGGAGAAAAAGGAACCCTTGTGCACTGCTGGTGGGAATGCAGACTGGTGCAGCCACTGTGGAGAACAATATGGAGTTTCCTCAAAAAACTAAAAATGGAGCTCCCATTAGACCCAGTATTCCCACTTCTAGGAATATATCCCAAGAAACTAGAAACACCAATCAGAAAGGATATATGCACCCGTATGTTCATAGCAGCACAATTCACATAGCCTAAATGCCCATCAGCAGATGAGTGGATTAGAAAACTCTGGTATATCTACACAATGGAATACCAGGCTGCTATAAAAAAGAAGGAATTCTTACCATTTGTGGCAGCATGGATGGACCTGGAGAGCATTATGTTAAGTGAAGTAAGCCAGGCAAAGAAAGAAAAATGCCACATGATCTCACTCATTTATGGAAAATAAAGAACGTTATAACCTGATGAATAAAAAGATAGATAAGAGTCAGGAAAGCACCAAACAGACTGTAAAATTACAGCGGGAAGCCTGGAGAGTGTTGGGGAGGAAGGGAAATAGATCAACCAAAGGACTTGTATGCATGCATATAACCACACCAATGGACACAAGATACGGGGTAGGGGGCATGGGATGAGGGCATGTGACAGAGGGGAGGGGAGGCTGGGGGAAGGTCAATGGGGGAAAAAAGGAGATATATGTACTAATATATGCAATATTTTAAACAACAAAAACAAACTTTGAGTACTATTTCAGCCAGGAAACTGGCAATGAGAAGCAAAAATCATCAGATTTGTAGCCTTAGTTTAAGGGAATGATCTCTGGCATCTGAGGAGGAAGAAAGTCAAAGATCTGCTATTAGCCAAGAAGAAAACCCTGGAAGAGATTATATTAGATGTGAAGTGAGCTGTGCTATGGGCGACAAGTGCAGAGCAAAGAGGGAACTTTTCCTAAGACTATTTGCTTATCTCAACCCCTTATGTTACACTATTCACAGCTGATAGACTGCAGGCCCTAAAGCAACACTTTTCCTTGGTTATCTTTAAAGCAATAATATCAAGAAAGTGCAGATGGTCCAACTGGTGTGCTGTTGGTTGGGCATTGCCCTGTACACTAAAAGATTGCTGGTTCAATTCCCAGTCAGGGCACATACCTGAGGTGTAGGTTTGATCCCCAGTTGGGGAATGTATGGAAGGCAACCAATTAATCATCAGTTTCTCCTTCTCTCTCTCTCTCTCTCTTTCTCTCTCTCTCTCTCTCTCCCCCTTTGTCTAAGCAAAGCATGTCTTTGGTTGATGATTAAAAAACAACCTAATAAAAAAGAAAGCACAGAAACATTATCAGTATTCAATAACCAATATTTGAATGGTACAGATGAAATTACCCCACAACTGGTAGACACTAGGGCCAGAGAAAGGAGCCATGCCTCTGGGCTGCATCCATTTTCCATTTACCTTCCCTAACCCGCTGGAATCCATTCAGGATGGTTCCCTGGACAAAGAAAGCCCTTCTACCACACCCCTCCAGGACCCCTCAGAGTTTTCTCTATAGGCAGGTTTCCCTAGATTCTTTTTCCATTAAACCTTGAAGTCTTTTTTTTTTAAATTAATTAATTAATTAATTAATCAATTTATTGATTGATTGATTGATTGATTGATTGACATATTACAAATAGTAGTACATATGTCTCCTTTCTTTTTTCCCCCATTGACCTCCCTCCGACCTCCCCTACCCCCCAGTACATGCCTTCACCTGCCCGCCCTCCCCCCCGCCCCAGTGTCTTGTATCCATTGGTTGTGCTTATATGCATGCGTACAAGTCCTTCAGTTGGTCTCTTACAGCCCCCCTCGCCCAACCTCCCCTGTCTTTCCAATGTAGTTTGACAGTCTGTTCAAACCTTGAAGTCTTGAGATCTGTGGGTACAGCTAGTCTGTCATTATCAGGATAATTTCTTACTTAATTTAGGTAAGCAACCCATCCTTTCTGAACCCAGTGGTATGCCAAGTGGGAGGTGGTGAGAGCTATCTGCTGGTGCAGAGTATTTTTTCATTGACATAATTAAGAATTGTCAGTGAGTGGTGATGATAAAAGGCAAATCAACTTTTAGTCAGATATATTGTTTTTAAATTCTCTACAGAAGGGCATCCCCTTATTGTTTGAACTTCAGGCAGATCTCCAGCCTCGGACTGCCATTGTCTAAACCCTGAGACTTCTGGAACTATTGCTCTAAGGTTGGTTTTTAGGGGGCGGGGCAGGAGTAGGAACATCACAATGGTCTTTAGTGTTTTGTTTTTATTCTCAGAGGAATTTTCTTAAGTCAAGACATTTAAACCTGTTCAGTTATGCATTCACAAGTATTTGTGGAGTACTGCTAGACATATCCCTGTGCTGGATAATAGAGAGAAAGTTAACATAAAAAGACATGACTGTTTGGAAAGTAGTTTCCAAACTCCTATGTATGCTTACCTGTCCTATTTATAAAAATAGATTACACAAATATAGTCACCCACATGATTTTTCCTAAACTGGTATATCAAAAGTACTGTTATTTGTTTAAGATTTTCTTTAAATTGATACATTCTTAAATTTAAAACCATTTTAAAGGGATATACTTTATCTCTAAGTAGGTAAATGGAAATTCCTATGGCTTGATATAAATAGAAGATATGTAAATATAAATACAATGGAAACAAGCCTGATTAATAAGCTACAGCTGAATCTTATTGTCTGTCAAGACCTCAGTTTTTTAAAAGAGAGATTAGCAAAGGTAAGGACACACTTTAACCAATATAAGACTTTTTCCCTTAAAGTCATCAAAATTGTTGAGAAAGAAATAGCATTATGATGTGCCTTGTTTCATCTAACACAGTCTTATTATCTACAATAACCACATTGTATGCCTTCTAAGCCCCTGTATGAGGCTATTGCCTCACTTACTGGTTTTGTGTAGAGAAATATTTTTTATTGAAGGCCAGGAATGCTCAGTTAATAGAGATTGTGAATCTAACTTCATTTATTTTTCTCTTTCTTTAGTCATTTGTAGACAGTGCCTTGTCACTGCAGGTGTAGCTGTCCTAATGTCTTCATTTTCTTTTCTGTTTTCTGTAGAATGTGGAGTCCTGGATTTCTTGACCACAGATTGACAACCTGAAATCATAAAGACGAGGACTCCTAACGGTAAGGCATGGGTCTCTTCCACATGGAATGATAATACTGTTTGATTGAAATTTGAACTTGGGAGATTCATTCTTCTTTGGGGAATTTTTATCATATAATTTGGATTTTTGCCTCATACTGGCACTAGACATGCTTAACTAAGTGGTCAGGTTAGATTAGCTTTTCAGATTGTATTCTTGATTTAGTATAGATCAAAATTTAGGTTTTATTATAATTTTTAAACCCTCTTTGCCAGTTTAGAAAAACACAATAGGATGAGAATAAAGATAAATAATAGAATCACTGCTTGGAACTTATCATTTGAATAACAATTTAAGTCAGTTTGCTGCTTTCCATACTCTGAAAAAGCTTTATGGAGGTGCTTCCAAATTTTAATTAATGTAAAATGTATTGTTTCAGTAACTAAATATATGCACTGTAATGACCATACCTGGCAGGCAGTCTATGGAGCAGGGCAAGTTGTGTAGAGTGTATAGAGGAAAATACTCCTGATTTTCAACAAGTATTAAGAGTAGAATCAAATGAGTACCAAGAAAGACTGCTAATTGACTGGGACATGTGACCGGTTAGGCTCATCAATAGCTGAAGAAGCAGGGTCAGGGTGGAAAGCAGTTCTGTTCAAACAATGACAGTGGTGTGGGGTGAATGAGTGAAGATCACGGTGACTATAAACATCTGTAAGACTTTGTAACAAGAGACAATCATGGCCACTGTGTTGAGATGATTGCTAACTCTTAATGAAGTTTTAAGTCTTATAATCGCTATAAATGTTTCTGTAAGAGTCTAGTATTTTTAAAATTTCTGCTTCCCTGAAAGAGGTGAGATTTCTGATTCAGGATTCCTCTTTCTCCTAAGTCACTTTTTTATTTCTTGAATCAAGTGCTGATATACTCCTGACTTAAGCTATAACTCATTCAGTAATTCTCTAGTTATTTTCAACCTTCATGTCATAAGCAATCTGTTATAAAGACAGCTTGCTGTTCTGGTGAACAGGGCCCTTCATATTTATGTCTACTTCATCTCTGAGTGTCTGTATCAAAATGTTAGTTCTCAGAAAAGCCTGGTTCACAGTGAGAGAGCAGAAGTAGAGAGGCAGTGGAGCCTGGCAGATGGCCTGTATTACACTCATGGTTTTCGAGCCAAACTAGGGGCTAGACTTAATGGGAAGAGCTAAATGACCACGGTAAGCTGCTTTTGATTTTGTTGTTTATCTGGGAGTGCCTTTCTGAGAGGGAGCTAGGCATAGCAGTTAAGGAAAGTTCCTAATAATAATATCTGAGGTTTATAAATCAAGAGAAAAGGTATAATTCCTGAAATATACCAACCTCAAGTGATGGGAGTTCTGCCTAGTGATCACATACACACTAACATATGCAGACACACACACACACACACACACACACACACACACACACACACACTGAGATAGAGATTGATCGATCAAGAGGGAAGAAAGAAAGGAAAAGGCAGAGAGAAGAGAAGAGATGAGAACACATTAGACCACATTTTTTATCATTGAAAAGCAAGGCTAAGAGAGTTCAGCAAGAAACCAGAAGTCAATTGTGACTGATGGGGAGACACTTAGGAATGCTAGGTTTGAGACCACATATCTTGGCATTGCATCATCCATTCTTAAAGGGGCCAAAGTGCCAATGGAGTAGACAGTAGGGTAGGTTCTAATATCTTCATATTTTAAATATCCCCGATTTTACAGAGAAATCAGAAAATTTTAAATATGGATAGCATTTTAAAAAACTGCTGTGTCTCATCCCTGAAGGTAACATGTTTGCCCAAGGTAATTTAGTTAACTAGTGACAGTGTTAGGATTAGACTAATTAATTAGTCCTAATTATCAATAGCCATTATTTTCTAAAACATAAGAACAGGGAAATTTGTTATCTTCTTCCTAACAGTAAAGATATTAAGAGAGTCTGAAGCTTAGCCATTCTAATTTTTCTTCAATAATACTTTGGTCTATGAGACAAAATTTGGGTCATAAGGGAGTTTGTGGTATTATATCTGATTGTCTAGTAAGTTACCTTAGTAATCAATTAATGTGTCAAAGGATCCCTCAGAAATTTTATCCTTAGAGGATACCTCAGCAGTCAGAAATAGGAGGACAAACTGTGTAATGTTTTGTGTTTCAACTTTTCTTATCTTCAAGGGAATTTGTTTATGAAAAATTGGAAAAGATAATAAGGATATAAGGATACTAGAACATTACCTGCTTACCAGCCATGCTATCCCTGTCCATCCAAATGGTCTAGGACTATATTGGAAGAATGTGAGTGACTTGATATAGTAGAAGAAAAGGAGCTTTGTAGTCAAAGACAGCTGGAATCAAACCTTGCCTCCATCTTTTATAGACTGTGTGATATTGATCTTATTACTTAATATCCTCTGAGCTTTAGTTTCCTCACCTAAAAAATATGAATGGCATTGTGTAATAAAGTTGTGTTGATGATTAAATGAAACACATATATGCAAAGGAGTGCTGGGTGAAGACTGGATCCTAAAATTGTTATTGCTGGGAAACATGGGCTTGATTATTGGAACTGGATTCTGCAGTCTAAGTTGAAAGGTTGATTCACTTTTAGAGTTAAATGTGCTTTTGTTTTGTCAAGAACTACTTGCCTGATTGCTGGTAGTTATGTAGACATAGAATACATAGAGATTCATTTTTCTGGAGAAAGAGCTAAAGAGTACATTTTGCCTTGTCTAGGAGCTGGAATGAGAAACTGTAAGTAAACGAAGTTAGACAGTGCTATGCCCACAGTATCATGGGAGCTTCCTAGAAAAAAGAAAGGAAAAAAAGGATTCATAGAGTACCTGAAAGGAATTAAGCCTGAGAAATAAATACTTTACATGCCTGGCTAGTATGTGCTCAGTGGTTAGAGTGTTGGCCTTTGCACTGAAGGGTCATGGATTTGATTCCTAGTCAAGGGCACTTATCTGGGTTGGAGGTTGGATCCCCTCTCCAGGTGGGGTCGGTTCGGGAGGAAACTCTTTCCCCTTCCCTTCTTCCCTTCCACTCTCTCTAAAAATCAATGGAAAATGTCCTCAGGTGAGAATTAACAAAAAATACTTTATAATATTGTTGGTGGCCTTGAGAATGGGGACAAGGATGTGATGAGGAGCCAGACAGTCCTCCATGGAAAGGTATGTGGCTCCACACTGGCCACACAGCACTTGCTATGCACTGGGCCTTCCCCCTCAGCTGCTGCAGAAGCAGCTTTGTTGCCAGCTGCAAACTGTCCCGGAGAAGATATGTGATTTGTGGAGCTCAGTGGACCTTGATGAGATCCGGACAAGTCAGAGAGTCAGCATCACTTGAGAGGTCTGTGGCTGGGTCTGGAAGGCTCCTGGGTCAAGAGAAAGCAAGGCCAGTCTTGGAAAAGCTCTCCATCGCAGGTTGAATTCAGTGATCATGTTTGAGTCTCCTGGCGCACGCTAATACAGTCTGAAAGAATGAGTGTCTCTAGCTGCTTTCTTACAAGTCCCCAAGAAGTCTGTATGAGAAGCAGAGACCTGGTACCAGTCTTTACACCTCTTCATAAAGCATGAAGTTAAATTTTTCATGCATTAGAGAATTGGGGTTAATACTCAAAACGAAAGCTTCTCATAAAATAAAACTAATGAAATGTGGCTCTGAACAGATTTCAGAAACATGGCTTCCAGCCTGCCTGGGGTCTCTTGGAAAGAAAAGGTTTTCTCTGATTATTAGCAAACTTTGGAAAACTATGACTTCACTGCTAGAAACTCACCACTTTCTTTTCTTTGACCCATAAACTCTTTCTTTCCCCCTAGTCTCTTAAGACCTCTATCAGTGACCATTTTGTGATGGTAGCTTTGTAATCTCCAAATTCTGGCTCTGGAGTGGGGGGAAAAAGGGCTTATTGGCAAGCTCACAGGGTTCTGGAAAGGCCCTGCCTGTCCCAGCTGGCCAGGACAGCCGGAAGCCTGAGGGGGCTGTCCACAGGCTGTCTGGCCAGGGAAAAGGAAGAGGAGGAGGTGGGGGAGGCTTAATTCCTAGCTCGCTGGCCTCAGAAGGTGGCCTTCTTTCCCTTTAGCTCAGGAACCAGAATAAAAGGCCAAGAATCCTGGCTTAGTTCCTGTCAGCTTGTTTGTAGGTTTGTGGAGTGAACTGAGTCCGGAAGAAGCCCAAGGACTGCCTGAGAAAGGCTTATAACTGAGCCTGAAGGAAGACAGACCCTCCCTGTCGCCAGTGGGGTCAGACTCTCTTAGCCAACAGCCTCTCTCCTTTGTGTTTAGAGAAATGGATTGAGGAGTAAATGGCCTAATAGTTGTAGAATGTTTGCTCAATACATTTGGGATCTTTTCTACTTTCCCATGTAATTATCATAAACATAAACTAAAACAGCTTTTATTTCTTAGCATCCCAAAGCTTACTGCACTCATCAAGGAGTACATGGCATTAAGTCTTAAACTTACAACTATATTTTTTGTAGCAAATGTTTCATAATTCCAAAAAGTCATCCTAAAATATGATTCTTCTCAAAGAGACTTGTTTGACCTCAATGAAATGCTTATTTATGCAGCATCATTCTAATAAGACTGGCTTTATTAAAACCATTCAATATCTGTGTAACAAGATACATACAAGAAGACAGTAAGTCTTAATCATTGTTGTTTCCCCAGTGCTTACTGGAGTTTCTTTACAGTTTTATTGAAATATACTTGATAGATAGAAACTGAACATTTCACGAGTTTGGACATATGCCTACATTCGTGATATCATCCCCACCATCAAGGCAATCAACATATCCATCACCTCCCAGAGTTCCTTGTGTTCCTTTGTTTTCTTTTTGCTTTTGTTTGCAATAATAACACTTAACATGAGATTTACCCTCTTAAATTTTTAAGTGCACAATATTGTATTGGTAACAATAGGCATGATGTTGTATAGCAGATCTCTTGAACTTACTCATCTTGCATAACTGTAACCTTATATCCATGAAGAACTTTCTATTTTCCCCTCCTGCAATTCCCTGGCAGCCAACATTCTGGTGTTTTTTTTCTTTGACTTAGTTAGATCCCTCATATAAGTGGAATTATACAGTATTTATCCTTCTCTAACTGGCTATTTCACTTAGAATAATGTTTTCCAGAATAAGTCCTGATGTTGCAAATAGGATTTCCTCCTTTTATAGGGCTGAATGGTATTACCTAAATGTATCTATCACATTTGCTTTTTACATTCATCAATCCATGGACATTTAGGCTTTTAACATATCTTGACTATTGTTAATAATGCTGAACATAGGTGTGAAGATACCTCTTCGAGATCCTTATTTCAGTTCTTTTGGATATATACCCAGTTGTGGGATGGTTGGATTATACAGTAGTACTATTTTTTTTAAGAGAGAACTCCATGCTGTTTTCCAGAGCAATTATACCATCCCCATCAACAATATACAGGGTTTCAATATCTCTAAAACCTCACCAACACTTATTGCTGTTATTTATTTTATGAGAATCACTCTAACCGGTGTAAGGTAATATATCATCATGGTTTTGATTTGCAATTCCATGATCATTAGTGATATTGAGTATTTTTCATGTACTGTTGGCTATTTCTGTGTCTTCTTTGAAGAAATGCCCATTTTTTTAATTGGGCTATTTGGGTTATTTTGCTATTGAGTTCTGTAGTTCCTTATCAATTTTGAAAATCAATCCTTTGTTAGATATATGACTTGCAAGTATTTTTTCCTATTCCATAGGTTGCCTTTTGTGTGTATATATATATATATATATATATATATATATATATTGCCTTTTTACTTTGTCAGGTATTTCATTTGCTGTGTAGAAGCTCTTTAGTTTGATGTAGCCCCACTTATTTAGTTTTGCTTTTGTTGCCTATATTTTCAGTGTCATATCCAAAATTTATTGCCAAGACCAAGGCACGAAGTTTTTCTTCTATGTTTTCTTAGGAATTTTGTAAGTTTGGGTCATACATTTAAGTCTTTGATTTGACATTTATGTATGGTGTAAATAGGGGTCAGATTTTATCCTTTTGTACCTGGACATACACAACACAATTTGTTGAAAAGACCATCCTTTCCCCATTGTGTTTTCTTGGCACCCTTATTAACAATCAGTTAACTCTATATTTGTGGGTTTATTTCTGGGCTCTCCACTTTGTTCCATTGGTGTTTACATCTATATTTTTGCCAGTACTATGTTTTTAATTACTGTAGCTTTGTAATATATTTTAAAGTCAGGACATATGATACCTGCAGCTTTGTTTTGTTGTTGTTGATTTTTTTCAAGATTGCTTTGGCTATTCTGGATCTTTAGTGAAAATGTTTTAGGATTGCTTTTTCTATTTCCATAAAAAATAGCATTTGTAGTTTAATGAGAATAACTTTAATCTGTATATTGCTTTGGGGAGTATGAACCATTTAACAATATTTTAGTAGTGTATTAAGGCAAAGATGGTAATGTTTAATAAATATTTTCTTTGTACTCCTATATTTTTTGGCCTCTTTGCAATTAGGCAGGGTACTGTGGTCAATTCTGAACAATGACATGTGAGTGGGAGTGATGAGTGTGCCACTTTAAGACTGAGGGAGTCAAAGCCCATATGCAGTTTTTCATGATTTTATGGTATGATTTCATGGCATGATTTTCAACCAAGCATGTATTCTAGATGGCATAGCTACACATTAATGGAATCTTCACCAACTTACATTGGACATAAAGTATGAGCAAGAAATAGCTTTGTCATATTAAATCACTGAGTTTTTGAGGTAAATTTATGACTTGCATAGTGGGCTTATCCTAATACAAGTACCAAGCAAGTAGAGAGCATTTCCATCAAATGACTTATAATGATGCTGCTAAATGGAGGGGAGAGGGCTATAGTGGAAGATGGTACTGAGTGTGGTTAGAACAAAGATAATTGTGGGCAAGGCTTGTACCACAGGGGAGGAAATACTTTTTCTAGAACATGAAGTAAAGACATGGACATGTTCCAAGCAGAGGAGATAGAGCATTCTAAGCAGAAGCATGATGCTTCATTCATTCATTCATTCATTCATTCATTCAGCTCTACTCTTGACACTGTTGATTAGTTGAACATAGATTTCATGGGAGTATTGGTAGAGAAATGAACTGCAAAATTACTTAGGATTGAGTGTTGGGAAGTGCTTTGTTTATACTATTTTATTTAAGAAGAGCTTTAAATGACCTTCATAACCTTAAAATATATGCTTTAATGTGATGAAAGGAGATAAACTTTATTGTACTCATTTTTTGTATGTGCAGAATCCGAGAATTTAATGTATATTATTCTTAGGTTCAATTAAACACAAATCAGTGGTGAAGCTTAGAAACAGCTTAGAATTATGTGCTATTTTTTCTACCTACCTATTGCTCAATCTACAACCTCTCACATGTTCCTGTCTCTTAAAAACAAAACAAAACATCCCTAAAGTCATTTCAGAAACAAACACTGAGAATGGGGAGTGGGTAAGCATGGATAGAGATTAGAGCTAATATGCCACAAGCGTGCTCTCTGTTTTAATTCAGTCAGTTGTTTTATATCTTGACCATGGACTCATCCCATTCACCCATCCTGAGATGATTCTTTTTTCCTTCTCAGATGTTTTTCCTGACTCTGATTTATTCACTTTATTACTACACCCTTACCTCCCTTCTTTACCAAAAGGCCTTGGACAAATGATATCTTTAAGTACAAATTTATCTTCCATGCAAAAATACATTGGCATTTGAAGAAGGAGGAGATAGTAATACTTAGTAGTTATATATATTAAAAAAAGATAAAAAATGGATCCAGAGACATAGAAGCATTGATCAGACCATTGGACCTTGGAGGGAAGGTAGGGGAAGATGGGGGTAAAGGGGGAGATCAACCAAAGGACTTGTACGCATGCATATAAGCCTAGCCAATGGACACAGACACCAGGGGGTGAGGGTATGAGTGGGGCAGTGTGGGTGGCAATGGGGGGATAAGGACACATATGTAATACCTTAATCAATAAAGAAAAAAAGTAAAAAAGATCATATTGTATGATTAAAGTTTCATGGTGTTGGACCAATGTGGATGAGTCAGAAAACTGACATTTTATAATGTGGAATATATTTTATATTTCCTAGAATATTAATTTTTAAACCAAAATTTATTAACTGTATTCACAAACTAGATATTTTAAACATTTCAGGAAAATATTCTTTCCTTAGAATTAATTACAGTATTTGGATTTTTATTCCTCCAAAAAAGATTAGTTTTTTCAAACACCACATAAACTCCTATAAGAAATGCATGTAGATTGTTATCCATCCCGACCTAATAACCTGGGTAGAGTAGAGTATGCAATAAGGAACAGCTGAGTGCTACTGATGCCGCCTTCTTGGGCTTATCTGGATAGAGTAACACATTTAAATTGCCTTCCCACAGCTGCTAAGAGTCTACAGCCTCAATCCTGGCTAACTTTTGCTGGAGTTTTGCCATTAGTCTATAGTAGGGAAGAATCATGAATGACCTGGTAAAATCTATTAAATCATGCTAGTAATTAGGGATTAACATCATCGCTTGGTATTTGGAGAAGAGCATATTGCTGTCATTACAAATACATTGAGTTCATTTAATGTTTTAATAAGCAAGAAAATTATTCTGGAACTATCCAAACAGCCACAGAATTCACCATTTTTACCAATTTTTTTTTTTTTTTTTTTTTTGTGTGTGTGTGTGTACAGTGATACAGTGAGGAGAATTTAACTAACCATTCTTTACACAATTTGTTTTCTCAAACTTGCTGTTGACTTCCTTGGTAAAGCCCACCAAAAGGCATGACTAGATAACCTGTTTTTGAACCAGATATTGTGATGTAATGTAGTAAACTGTGGCAGAGAGAATATTGGCTTAGTCTCCTCATAGTTCAAGCTCTTTCTATGTAAATGCTCAATCGGGTGCTCATAAAAACTTAAATGATGACCTTCATTTTCTGTGGCTTGAAGTTAGAGCAAAAGTGTTCCATCAATAAAATCTTCAATGGTTTTTCGATCTTTATACTATCACACAGCAATTCTCTCCTTGAGTTGAGATAATAGCAACAATTAGGCAGCTTTTATTTCTCAACCCCTTTTAACTTTGCTGTCTTTTAAATGAGCACGCAGCATATGTGTGTAACCACTATAGAGAGAATGCTGGACAGTGTCAGAAGCAGGGAAAAACAATTGGTCCATTCATGAATTATCTTTCACTTTTCACTCTAGCCCCAAAGGTTAAATGTGAATGTACTTACTTGCCTTCCTTTCTATTTTGACCACATGTGAAAGCTTTGATGGTGTTCTGCAGAGAGTAAGAAAAGTAAGATTTGTGAAAATTAAACACCCTTGCATTTATTAATGGTCACTAATGACATGTAATTAAAGTAATTACAGGAAGGCAAACAGACAATTAACTTGTTGGAAGTGTCAAGGAAGGGCAGTAACAGAGTTTAAAGTTCCTGTCTCTCTGGTTCATCTTTAAGTTCCCCAAATATCATAAAGAAAGAGTGATGCTAACCAGAAGGGTCAAGCTAAGAGACATTTATGAAGCAACCATGAAGTCTGGAAGGGAAAAGCAAAGGTCCAAAGGCAACATGGTAGGATGGTGTGGAATAGAAGTAAGGGAGCTAGAAATGTACATAGGCTTCATGAAAGATGGTGGCTTAACCAAAACTTTAAGAAGGGTTAGTTAGCTACAGCAGATGCAAACAAAGTGATGAACGTGTAAGTCTTTCCCTTCCATTATTCTATGTGCTTCAATTATGAATCACATTCTTCAACACTAATTGGTCTTGGTCAAAAGTCACTTTATGAGTATATTAATTTTATATGACCAAGTGGGTTAGAAGTTCTCAGGGGACACAACATTCATTTCAGGAATCTTCCATGCATTCTGCCATGTTCAGTACAGAGTTGAGCATCATTTAATGAGTATGAGTCTCCTGAATTGCCCCATCCAGCATCCCATCCCCAACCTTTTTCTGTGTGCCAAGTTCAGTGAGGGGCACACATGATGCTAAATCCTATCTCAGCTATTGAGATTGACCTTTTCTGAATCCTATGCACAGTTACTGACACACAAGAACTATCCCAATAATACTAATAAATGTATATGTGTCAATTATCTTTTATGCACTACACACTTTATTCTTATCTCATTGGAACAACTATGAGGTTATCTTATAAGGGGTGGGGAATCTGATTTATAGTATTCCTATGTAAAATAAGTTGAAGTTCTAGAGTATAAACTTGGAAACCAACCTTTGGGATGAATAAATTTGATGTTCTTTTATTATTAATGGAATGACTACAATGAACCAGGCCTAGGGGTCATTTGCAGTTAAAGGAGTGCAGGGATAAGAAGAGAGCTGAAAACCACACCTAAAGACAAATGCAAGTGGTTTCCAATTCTTTTAAATCTTACACTGCAACATTCCTTAAATTCATTATTTTCTTATCATTGTTATTTCACTGCCTGTGTCTCACCTAGACAAAAACAATACTTTTAAAGCAGCTTCCTCAATTCCATCTCTCCCTATCTCCAGTGTATTTTATGTACTTCTCCTATCTAATGGGTAACTCATCATATTATTGTCCCACTCAAAAACCTTCAGTGGTTCTCCATGGTCTACCGGGAACAAAGTCCAATCGCCTTACCCTGACAGTCACAATTACCCACAAGCTGGGCCCAATTTGCCTTTTGAAACCATCCTCCATTACTCTTCTTCAGACATTCTATGTTTACATTTAAATAGCAATCCTCCTGTCACATACATTTCTTGATCTTTCTTGCCTCCATTTCCTGGCTTAGGCTATCCCAACTAGTTTTCCACACTGAAATCCTGCCTTTATTTCAAGACCTACCTCACAGCCCTAGCTGGTTTGGCTCAATGAATAGAACATCGGCCTATGAACTGGAGGGTTGTGGATTAAATTTCAGTCAAGGGCACCTGCCCAGGTTGCAGGCTTGATTCCCCAGTAGGGGGTGTACAGGAGGCAGCCAATCAATGCTTCTCTCTCATCATTGATGCTTCTATCTCTCTCTCCCTCTCTCTTTCTCTCCGAAATATCTATCTGTCTATCTATCTATCTATCTATCTATCTATCTATCTATCTATCTATCTATCTATTTTTAAAAGACCTACCTCACTTGTCACATTAATGATACACTCTTACTTAATTTCTCTCCCTGCCCTGAGCTTCTGCCTTTGAACTTCAAAAGTTCTTATTGGTACCATTTTTAACTTACATTTATTTATTCATAGATCTCCCTCATTTCCACAATTAACACTGTAACATTTTTGTGGAGATAAACTTTGTCCTACTTCTTTTTGTATTTTCATAATGAAAGCATAATACTTTAAATAAACACAACACGCTTCCCCCAACTCTCTATTTTCCTTTACTTGGTGAACTCTTACTTAAATATGAAGAGCAACTTTGAATATCACCTTTTGCAGAAAGCCCTTCTTAACCTTCCAGGTCTAGATTAACTGCATCCTTGTGATTTCTCATTGTTTTTTGTTCAGACTATCACCTTGAATCTATGTCATTGTAATGAAATTATCTAATTATAGTTTGTCTTCACTATTAGACTCAACATCTATCTCCCTGATGAATATTTCCTATTAAATTCCTGAGCCTTGATTCATAGCTGCCATATTGTAAGGTGCTCAGTGTATTCTGAAGGACTCTTTAAGAGCTGAAATCCATGAATATTTTCTGATAAGGCTGGAGACAGTAGACCAAGGCAGTTTAGAGAATATTAGAGAGCCCTTTTTGAGGTGAGCACTTCCATTTTTCAGGTTCTAAAATTATGTTCAGCCTGGGCTTTGTCATCTTGAACTCCACAACCACCCTCATTTACAGCTGCAAAGTAGCTTTGTGCTTAAGTGGGTGAAGAGGACAAATACCTTTGGAAGATTTAAAAAGAGTTTGGATGGATTCTATAAAATATCAAATGTTTTAAACTCTTAAGCTGTTTTAGACACCTGAGCTCCAATTATTTGCAATGAGATATTTCCCTTGGTTCTTCTCGAACCCACTTTGACTGTTTCCAAGAATTGAGATTGATGGATACAAGCCTGTTTTAACTCATGACCATTGCAGTTTTCAGACACATAGCCCTGAAGTTGGGCCACTGCCAACCCCCATCACCTGCTTTGCTTTGAATAGGAGGGGAAAATGGTATGGCTATCATTGAGGTCTGTTTCCCTCTACTAAACCCAGAGCATCGTTCTAGGGAGTCCTGAGGAGGGCCAGAGTGGCAGTGTGACCCGTGTCAGGTTTAGTCAATTGTAGAAAGCTTCATAGAAGAAATCATTTCTCTGAAGTACAAGGGAAGGATTTGGAAAGGAGAGGGAGAGCAACCATTTTAGGTGCAAGATGCAGCACAGTGTAAGGAGACTTGGATAGTGTCAAGCAAGACATACAAGAAAAACAGGCAGGTCCTTTGGCTACAGTAAGGATTCTGGGTAAGGATGTAATAAATTATTAAATGTATGAGAATGGTGTGTTTAGTATTGACCAGTCTAGAATTCAGATTAAAGATATGATGACAATAGGGAGCCATTATAAATTATTGAGTGAGAGGAAAAAGCATAATAAAATAGTTTTGAGGACAAATGTTTTAAAACTTTTATATTAAACTTATTAAAGAGCAAAGAGCTCAAACTTGGACACTAAGAAGGAGTTTTCTACTTTAAATGTATGAGTTGATGAGGGCTTAGACCAAGGATGTCATGTCATCATTACCTGTTCCGTGACAGGTATCCCTATTCAAATACAGAATGCTTTCAGGATGGCATCAGAATCCTTCTGAACACAACCTTCTGGGAACACAAACCTCTAGGAAACAACTTGGGTTGGCAAGCTAGATAATGCCTAGATGCTATTCCTGTTTTAGACAGGTCTAACATGTGGAAATAACATAGCAGGACAGTTATGTAGAAGTCTAATGTAGGGCATAATAATAGGATGACATGGACACAGAAGATAAGGAAAAATGAGGTATACAGAATGACTGAAAATGTAGAAACCTAAAGAGTTGTTCCAAGAATGTAAAAGAAAAATAAGGGGGGAAATCTTGTTTTGATAAGAAAATGCGTTATTTATTAATCCATTAGGCTTAGGTCCAGATGAATAGGATTAACTAGAAAGAAATGGCTTAGCACCCTAGTGTGTTTGGATCAGTGTATAGAGCATTGGCCTGTGGACTCAAGGGTCCCGGATTTGATTCTAATCAAGGGTACATGGCCAGGTTGCGGGCTCGGCCCCCAGTAGGGGCGTGCAGGAGGCAGCGAATCAGTGATTCCCTCTCGTCATTGATGTTTCTATCTTTCTCTTCCTCTCTGAAATCAATAAAAATATACTTTACAAATGTTTAAAAGAAATGGCTTAGAGAGATGATGAGATATAATATTGGGACTCATAAATTTATTCCTTCAACACTTTTAATAAATATATTTGGGGCAGTTCCTCTGTACTTAGTACTTGTTTTTGGGTGCCTGGTAAGAAACATTAATTAATTTTCTTACCTCTGATCCCAGATATTCACTGGCAATAGGCCCTTCATTATACAGAGGTGTGGGTGTGTGCTTAGGACTTTTTAGGAGACTAGAGAGTAATTATCTTGACTCCTACACTGATCTTGTTGCCTTCCAGGAAAGGAAAGAAATGTTCAGGTAACCTCAAGTGGTTAAATAGAATGGAACATCTGACCTATTGGATTTTCCATGTTGCTTTCATAGATTCTATGCTCCAAAGAATGGGGAGAACAGATTGCTTAATTTTGCCCAATTGGAATACCAGAATCTTTACTGCAATAGTCAAGTACAGTTTATCTGAATTTCTATCAATTACAATACCTGGAGAAGATTATAAATCAAGACTTTATGAAGACTATGGAAGGATTTGTTGAGTTATTACACCTAGTCTCTGGAATGGGAATTAAACGGATTTTAATATTCAGTGGGACCACCTTTACTATTGAATAACATAAATATCACTCAGTGTTCTGACTTTCATTTTCATGCCCTTCTTAGTATTTGTTTAAAATGAACAAGCAAAACCACAATAAAAACTCTCAACTCTGCCTAGTCAGTGGGGCTCTGTGGTTGAGCATCAACCCATGAACAGGGTTCAATTCCTGGTCAGGGCACATGCCCAGGTGGCGGGCTTGATCCAGTAGTGGACCTGCAGGAGTCAGCCGATCAATGATTCTCTCTCATCATTGATGTTTCTGTCCCTCTCCATTCCTCTCTCTGAAATCAATTAAAAAAAACATATAAAAAAATAGTCTCTCAACTCTCAGGGCAGAGAAATGGTATCTATACTGGCTCATTCTGAACTTTCTCCTTTTTAGTTGGTCCTGTTTATTGGAGTCACTGGTTTACTGCAAATGTCCTGCCTTGTTTCTTTCATACTGGGATGTGAGTTTCTGATTTCTGGGTCCTTATTAAGAGTCCTTGGGTTTTCTATCTGAAAAAGCTTCAAATTCACTTCACATTGAATCTTTATAGAAATTTTATTTAGCTCACCAAAATGATGGCTGCCTGCTTTATATGCTAGCCTCATAAACGTCTTTGGTCTGTTTGCTAGGCCCTGTAACTCCTCTCACACAGGAGGGCTTCCTCCTCGCTCCATTCTTTTTGACACAATTGGTACTTTCTCTGAGTTTTGTAGCATTCTAAGCATACTCTGGCAGCAGAAAGGGTATTTTTGGCCTCTTTTTGGCAGTAAGAGTCATCTTTTGCCTGGCACCAACTTCAAAACATTCCCCATGGTAAAGTGCTTTGACATTGTCTCAGCAGTAGCAGTGTAGAGGTAGTTCCTGTGCAATACCATTAAATATCACCATTCTGTCAAAAGCCCTTCAGGGACATTTCCTATGTAGCACTATTGAAACTCCTTCCCATGTTCAAGGTACAAGGGCACTTCTGTAGTATTTTGGGACATTCCCTATGTAACCTCATTACAATTCTTGCACCAAGAGGAGTAGTGCAGGGATACTTTTGGTTTTGATTAAATATTTTGTTGCAGTAGCTGCACAGCACCCTGGGATCCTTAATATTGATTTCATTTCCAACATTGTTGGAATTCTCACAAGCACTTAAAATACTAATACTAATTAATTGATGAAGCTAATATTTTATTCTCTTGTCAGAGTCACTCAAGCCACAGATACCCAGGCATCACAATTGTGGAATTTAATCAGATTTAAGGCCCCTCTGAATTTATAATAGCATTCAAGAAATAAGAAAATCTTTATATTACATGTATCCTGAGTGTTTTTTACTCTGTTCTTCACTCTTTAACCATAAATAATAAAAAAATTACAGTCTAAACCATATTATTGCCAGGAGTAGTTGATTCAAAAAGTGGTTTCAAATTGTACAGTTATGGGGCTGGGAGAAGAGAATGCCATGTGATTTCCTGTGGATAAATCCTGACTGATTGTTTTGAAAGTTTGTTTATTGAGCCTTTCCTATTTATTCTTCAAAGGCTACACAAGCATGGTTGTAACGCGTCACCCTGGACAAATATATCTGAGAATAATGCAGTGATTTGTGAATACTTAGGGATTTTCAACCTATATGCAAATTGAAATTAGTGTGGATGTGTCTTTTAGGCTAGAGAAGACATGGATTATATTCCATAACTGCTACATCTTTGTGACTAAATTGAATATGATGAACTATGCGCTCAAAACCTGAATCCCTCTGACCAGCACGGCAAGCATGAGAGAGATCAATATTTCTAGGTTCATATTAAAGCAATGGGACACAATGAATGAAACCAACCAACATTACTGAGGGTCACATTTATGTTTCTCAAGGTATGCAGCATGGTTTACTTTTAAGTGGTTAATACCCTGGAAGAAGGAATAAACACAAAATGACCACAATTAGATAAGAGACATAACCCCCACCCCTCAAATAATATCAAAATGAAGATCACTGGGAACAAATACATTAAAACACTTTGTAGAGACCATGAAATACTCCGGTTTAATTGTAATTAAATCTATACCAAAGAGAGTCATACAACAATTAACCCAAAGAGCATTTTGTCAGACTTAATTATGTTATATATCCAGCTTTCTAGAATTATGTCCTTAAGTTGGATTAGGTTGACCACTGTGCAGAACTAGTGACACACAGAGAGAAACAAAGCAGAAGACTGAAGCAAACTAGTCTGTAAATCTTTCATGGGACTGGCAGATAGGCATAACACTGAGCCTCTGCAGCATCATAATTCAGTCCATGCCATATTTCATATGGCCAGAAGGTGTGGCACTGTCTCTACAGTGCACCCAACTTTGTGAGCTCTTTCACCAGCCAGACCTGGCGCTAGAGGAGAAGACAATATTGTTTTCCTAAAGGAGCCAGAAAGATTCAGTCCACCAGACCAACAACACTGTTTGTTTCAAGTCCACATTACTGGACTGTGTTTGTGTTGATAATAAAAGGACAAGATTGCCAAAAAAAGCAAATAAAAAAGCTTTGTAGTGAACTGAAATAGGGCAGCAGGGCCAGGTATGAGGGTATGGTTAGGAGAAATAAAAACCAGAGTCTACTGAAGTCCATAGTTATGACTGCTGAGAAAATGGAATTTTTGATACTTGGTGACCAGGCATAAGAACTCTTTTTTAGTTAAAGCATAAAAAAATATACAAGGCAGAGTTGCTAGCAATATCAGACTATGAAAAGGACAGCTGCAGTCAATGTTCCTGCTAATATTTTCCATCCGTGTACTGAGTGAATTTGTTAAGTCAAGAAAACAAACAGATGTGCACCACAAGCAGGAACAACAGTGAAAGACTTACGTAGATTTTTATGAAGACTGCACTCTAGATGTTGTTTCTGCTAGTGAGAAGGCATGGCAGGAAGAGCTCTCCTTTTTGTAAAGTTGTCTTCTCTCAAGGAAGATGAAGATGTGGATGTGGCCCCCAAACCTAAAATGTTTTGAGTTCTTTCTCATGGATCTGCATCAAGCACCAAGCACTCTCTTACCCATTTCCATTGTGAGCACCCAGGCAAGGTTGCCAGACAGCTGGACATGCATTGCAATGACAAAAAAAGAAAACAGGCCTACCAAAGAACCACATCTGTTGTCTTGGCCTCATATGCACCCTGTTGAAATCAGCTTCTCCAGGTGGCCAAAGAGAGAAGAGAGTACAATTACATTTTAATGAATTCTGCACATTAGAACTCTTTAACTGAATTTGTACATGTTTAAAATCCTCACTTGAGGATATTTTTCCATAGCTTTTGATAGAGTGGGAGGGAGGGAGAGGGTGAGAGAGTGGGAGTGAGAGTGAAAGAGAGAGTGAGAATGAGAGAGTGAGAGTGAGCTAGCATGAGAGAAGACAATATTGTTTTCCAAAAGGAGCCAAAAAGATTCAGTCCACCAGACCGACAACACTGTTTGTTTCAAATCCACATTATTGGACTGTGTTTGTATAGATAGTAAAAGGACATGATTGTCAAAAATAATAAAATTAAAATGGCTTTGTAGTGAACTGAAATAGGGCAGAAGGGCCAGGTAGGAAGGCATGGTTAGGAGAGAGGGAAGGGAAGAGCAGAGGAGAGGAGAGGAGAGGAGAGGAGAGTGGAGAGGAGGCACATCAATTGGTTGCCTCCCACATGAGCCTGGGAAATGAACCTGCAACACAAGAACATGCCCTTGACCAAGAATCAAACCTGAGACCCTTCGGTGCTTGGTCAACATTCTAATCACTGAACCAGGGTGTACATTTTTATAGGGAACATTTGAAGTAGAAATTTAATTGATCACACTAATGTTAAATCTATATTATCCTTGATTATGAGTATATTGCATGGCTTAAAATCCCTTTATAATTTGTCCCCTGTATACTTAGCACTTAATTAACCCTGTCATTCCCTGAATCACCCAGAGCACCACCCAGTCCTTCGAGCTCCATTTATGGTAAGTCCCCTATACAGATGTACCATTTTTTATATTTTATAACATATATTTACTGTACCTATTCTATGGTTAGATAAACAAATACTTACCATTGTATTACAGTTGCCTATATTATTTAGTATAGTACCATGTTGTACAGTTTTGCAGCCTAGAAGCAATAGGGCTATACCATATAACCTAGGTATGTAGCAGGCCATGCCATCTATGTTTGTATAAGTGCACTGTATGATGTTTGCACAATGACAAATTCAGTTAACAGTGTACTTGTCAGAACATATTCCTGTAGTTAAGTGGTGCATGACTTTATTACAAAATATTATCTTGCTTATTCTTACAATATTTGCAATAATTATATTTAGCTCTTTCCTTAATCTGAGTTTTGATGAGGGGTTAGAGGGAGGAGTCTATTATCTGCCTCTCCCAGCCCCTTTCACCAATTGCCAGGCTCTTGCCTCAGTACCATTTATTGAAGAGAGAGCTGATCTATTCATGGCTGATTTGAAAGACCATCTCTACCAAATAGGAAACCTCTGATTTTATTCTGCTCTATTGATCTGTTTGTACATTCCTGAGTTAATATTCTGTTTTTACTTATTTTTGTTTCTGTCATTACTATTATTTTTAACCCAAGCAATACATACTATTTTCCTTGCACATGGTTGGAAGAGTACAGAAATATTGAAAGAAAACATGAAATAACCTTTCTTTCCCTCATTACTCCCCTGTTTTGCTCCCAACTGTCAACAGGTGGTAGATATTATTTTTATTTCCTCATGTGTTTCCTTATATACATGAAGCTATGTAGTCATATCTGTTTGTTTTTTTTATTAATACGGATAGGATCATGTGATATATATATATGATTTCAAATTGCTTTTGTCACTTAATACTTTTGGAGATCTTTTCATATCAATGTATTATAGTCAGAACTTATTTTTATAAACAATTGCATAGGATATATATATTTTTTTTTCTAAGCACCATAAAGATATATCTATCTTTTTCCAAATACACTGTTTTAATTAGCACAGCTTTGTAGTATTTAAATGTATAGAGCAAGTGGTTTTAGTTTTTGCCCATTGAGTATGATATTGGCTGTAGGTTTGTCATATGTGGCTTTTATTATGCTGATGTATGATGTTTTTATCAAAAAAAGAGTGTTGGATTTTTGTCAGATGCTTTTTCTGCTTCAATTGATAAGATCATGTGATTTTTGTCTTGCAATCTGTTTATGTGATGTATCACACATATTGATTAGCAAATATTATACAGGCCTTGCATTCCCAGAATAAATCCCATTTGGTCATGGTGTATGATCTTTTTAATGTACTAGTATTGCTGGATCCAATTTGCTAATATTTTCTTGAGGATTTTGGAGTCTATATTCAAGGATATTGGCCTGTAAAGGGTGATGGTGGACAGGTGGTGTGATAGTTATTAGATTTGCACAGAGTGGTGGGTCTTGATCACAAGTGCAGAGTATTAGGCTTCAGAGGTTTAGATTCACTCATGAAATGCAAAATGTGGAAATTCAAAAGCATGATAGCTTCCCAGTTTTGTTTATGATTACAGTTAAGGCCAGTCATTTTAACGTAAGAAAACACATGCGTAATTTTGGCCACGAAGCATAAGAGGATCCTAATTAAAAATGTCCACTTCAAAGACTGTTACAAATTTGACTGAAAATCAGATAAATCTAAGTTTGACTGAAATTAGGATCGGGGGAGACGTGTTCTACATAAAGGTCCCACAGAGCCACAGTATTGAAATATAGAATTATCTCTCTACAATTCCTTGCCAAAATAAAAAAGAGCAAAAATAAAACTGTGGTTACTACTTTAAAAGTTCTCTCCCATTTCCACTCCATGAGAGAGGAATACACACATTACATTTCTGAGGCGACTGTGGAAAGTGCTCGTCTAGCTCTCTGACATCTGCTCTTCAGCCAGGACCTTCAATGGGCATGTCTCTTTACACAGCCCTGTCTGCATTTTCATACCTTTCCAACCAACATAGAAAGAAGTTTTGAAAATTATTTAACAACTTGAATGTGGCTTTGTTTCTTTTAGGTATGTTTAAATCTCTGGAAATACTTTACGTGCCTTTAAAAAATATCCTAAGATAATGGTATTTGGAATAGTGTGTTCTTTCTCCATCTATATTTTTGTAGTAGCTTATAGTGCCTGGGTACTAACAGTTTTATGGTGCGAGCATTGGTATAACTCTAACTAGTCTCCCTTAAGTGGAAGAGCACAATGTTATAAAATTTACAATAAACATTTAAGAAGAAAGAAAGAGTCGACATTATGCCTACATTTTTGATGGTTTTCTTGTTCCCAACTTTGGTTTATATATTTGCCAAGTAAGAATGTTTTGAAGAGCCCTCGAAGTATTAAATTCCACCATATCCCTCACCAAGGTCTCTGAGCAGGGAGAACAAGAAAAGAAACTAAGAATCTACTCCTGCATCCAACCTGAGAGGCTGAGCTTGGAAAGGAACACACTTAGATTTCAAATAAAAAAGGATTGGCTGCAGAACGGGAACTGAGTTAGTATAAAAATCAACCACCACAATCAGACTTTCCAAACATCCACCGAAGCCTAATTCCCCATATGAGATTTTCATTCCTCACGCTTGGCATCCTGTAGCCAGGGAGGTAGACACATCCACAGGTAGCGCAGGTGAACAGCGGCCTATCCTCAGAGTCTGATATATGCACGGGGAAATCGTGCTTTCCTGAAAACATACCTCTGCCAGAGAAAGTCACCATGTGATGTTTTTGATAGCAGCTCTCACCTCTGTCCGTCTTTTCATCTTGTGGTCTTTATGTTGGCAGGTGAAAGCAGCATCAGGATCAGATGTGGAGGTTTCTCTTTAGAATTGGAAAATTATGCTAGCATAATATCTTAGCTAGAAAACTGCATTATATCTTTAAGTAGTGGGCATTGGGGACAGATTAGTCATACCTCACTATTCACAGAAACCCTTACTAAGAAATCAGTCTATAAGCTGAATAATAGTTTACAGAAAAGGCTGATGTATATATGTGAGTTCATAATTATTCTAGCTAACAGCTCTGAGAGTTTTCTATTCTCCTGAAACCCCATTACAGGTTTCCTGTGTATCATTTCATTTACTTCTCATTATATCCCTGGGAGACAGAATGATCCCACTTTAAAGGTGAGGAAACTAAAGCTCAGAAATTGAAGCTCAGAGAAACCGAGTAAGTTATCAAAGACCAATTAAGATTTTATCTCAGGTCAGCTTCATTGAAACTTCAAGCTCATGATCATTCCATTATTCTGCCTATCCTAGACATTCCATTTGAATGTACACTGGAGTCCTTTGTAAAATTCATGGCCAGATTGTTGGAATTTGGAGGGAGGGTAGCTTGTAAAACTTCCACTTCAATAAAATTTTCTGCAATGGAAAACCCAACTCTCAAATTTATGCAACGTGAAGGCTTCAAAAAGACAAAGAAAGTCAGCCAGAATGGTATTTCATACATTTCTGTAACATAGTCTTCAAAGTCAGTTCCATTCCAGGAAGCAAGGAAGCTGCTCACTGCAGAGCATGGAGTTCCCAGCTGCTTGCTAGTTCAGGCCCATCGACAGTTGACAGCGTGCACTACCAGTTACTACAGTGGCCTGATGATCATCTTGGCACCATCTTCTCTGCAATTCGCAAATGTCTGTCAAACGGTAAATAGTAGGAATTACTATAAACAGCAATGGTGCCATCTCAATGACTATGGCTCTCAATATTCTAGAAATGTAATCTTACACTCTACCTTAAAATTGGATATAGCACATGAACTCCTTGAAGCGTGCAGAAAGTGAAAATGTATATTATAGCGATCGCTGCTGTCTGTAAAGCAGCCGATGAAGAGTCACAAAAGAAGTTTTAAACGCCCTGAGGAAATTTCTAAGCAGCATTAAAATCACTTATTGGGAACATGTCAAAGTCTTTGGGTATGGAAAGCTGGCCTTCAAAAGTTTTTGTGTTAAGTTTTATGTATCTTGGACATAATTTATTGATGTATAATTTCAAGAATTTTCAATATATATGACCAGAGAATAGTCACCATAACTTATTTTACATGATAAAGAGCTGCTGGAGGATTTGCCAGCATCTCTTATTATAATTTAAAATACTTGGATTCTTTTTCCTTATTTTTATTCTTATCCCCAAGGCACAGTAAAAATTCTGGAGAATACACACACACACACACACACACACACACACACACAGACCCTAATGCTGAATCATTCTGCACATGATAGGGGGCCATTGTTTTGATTGCTAGCATTTATATTTGCATTTAATTGTAAACATAGTTGTTGGAAGAGTAATGCAATTCTTTGTGGAAGGAATATTTGGCTTTGGGGTTTTGTAACAATGTTTGACTATTCCCACACTTTGATTACCACATCAGTATCTCAGGGGAAGAAAACAAATGGACAGTCAATAAAAATACTAAATTTTTAAAAGGTCAACAACATAAGGGACTATGTTTCTGATGTCTTACCTTTTTTATTTTAAAAATCTGCTTTAAGTGGGAAATAGAAAAACTGGAAGCCATTTTTATGGCCATGCGTGATTAAAGGAATTTTACAAATAATAGTTATTCTTGCAACAGTCTAATCAGAGAAATAGTAGTGTTCCTCACTATAAATTATTTTGAAAGGAAAGGCAAAAAGCAAAATAAAGAAAGTTTCTCTGATTTTCTATTTACAGATGAGTTCTATTGTCCCTTAAGACTTATAGTGTGCCTTGGTTATAAATTGAGACTTACGGAGTTGGGTAGACTTTGCACTGAGGCCTAAAAACTTACTTTCCTAAATGAAGATATAGAGATGAAGGGGTTTGCTATTACATTTCTGAGATTGACTTTAACCTTTCCCCCTGCTATCTCCATTACTATTTATGCTAGAACTCCTGTTAATATGTCTTGTCCCTGAATCTGGAAATCATAAATGGCATGGCATACAATTTGGAAAAGGTATAAAATGGAGAGAAGGAACGTTCTAAGACTCTTTTTAACTTTTGTTTTCTATCAGCCTCTATTTTAGCCTAGTGTGCTATATCATTCTCTTCATGAATATTTAAGAAAACAAAACAGTTATCACGTTACTTTTAATTATGAGTATCCTTTAAAATTAAATAAGGTACATAAAGAATGACACATTTTAAAACTTTCAATGTTAACTTTAGTCTTATAAGTAACCAATTCTCATAAATTTCGGGAAGATTTAAAAGATGCCCTTCGTTGAACATAAAAGTAATATTCAGCTTTGTATAGTTTAAAGATCTATCCAGTGCTCTTAAAAGGTTAATCAAATTTAATGAGATTGTTAAACTAATCAATATTTCTTTTATAGACACATTTTTCACTTGGTCTCCTAAAGGGATTTCCCCAAAGGAGATAAAAAAATGTTCACTAGAAAATAGAGTATAATGAAAACACTAGGGACTCACCTCCATTTTTCCATTAAACTCTTTTTTTTTTACTTTAGATTTCTGATTACCAATGCTAATGTATCCTAATGGAACACCGGAGCTAAATTATTATACTTTCAGACCCAATATTTTCTCTAGCTGGTCAAAAACTAAGTAGTGCAGTGATTTTCCATGATTTCACCTGAACCATATTTTGTGGCTCTGACAGTGCTGTTGCTATCTAGTCAGGCACCATCCTACCACTGACTCACTCAATGGAGGTAGATAGATTTTTTTTTGAAATGTATGGTCTTTGTGTGTTTATAACATCTTCTCCATTATTTCTTTGAAGATTCACCAACACTTTCCCAATTTCCTTGTGACTTCAGAACTTAACTCTTAGTTATTCTCTTTACTGGGAGCTCACCCTCCTCCCTAAATTTAATATCTACACCTCATACAGACACAGATTTAATATCTATTTTTCAGCTCCAGAAATAGGTTTTTATTCTTCTACCTTCAGACACCAGTGGCTTAGTCAACACTTTGTATCTCAACGTATTTGAAATGGTACTAATTCATTTCTGAAAAGAAGTTCCTTCCTTTCACCTAAATCTGATGTTTGGCCTTAGCATCTTTTCTGGCACAGTGGAATCTTGGTTCTGGAATGTAATTTGTTCTGGAAGGCTATTTGAGAAGCAATTTGTTAAAAAACTGAGTATTTTTCTTCCATTGGAAATAATGTAAGTTGAATTAATTATTCTAGACCTCAAATGATTCCCTGTTTTAACCTTTTTAATATGCTGTACATGTCTAATGCACTATCCCAGTGGTCGGCAAACTGCGGCTTGCGAGCCAAGGTTTGCCAGTCTATTGACTAATGAATTTGCCAACCACTACACTATCCTATCTATTAAAAGAGTAATATGCAAATTGACCATCACTCCAACACACAAGATGGCTACCCCCATGTGGTCAAAGATGGCTGCCCCTATGTGGATACAAGATGGCCACCACAAGATGGCCAGCAGGGGAGGGCAGTTGCGGGGGGACCAGGCCTGCAGGGGAGGGCAATTAGGGGTGACCAGGCCTTCAGGGGAGGGCAGTTAGGGGTGACCAGGCCTTCAAGGGAGTGCAGTTAGGGGTGACCAGGCCTGCAGGGGAGGTCAGTTAGGGGCAAACAGGCTGGCAAGGGAGCAGTTAGGCATCAATCAGGCTGTCAGGGGAGTGGTTAGGGGGTGATCAGGCTGGCAGGCAGAAGTGGTTAGGAGCAATCAGGAAGGCAAGCAGGTGAGCAGTTGGGAGCCAGTAGTCCTGGATTGTGAGAGGGATGTCCCAGATTGGAGAGGGTGCAGGCTGTGCTGAGGGATACCAACTCCCTCCCCCCCTCCCTGCCCCACACACACACCGTTCACGAATTTTGTGTACCGGGTCTCTAGTTTAATCTGTAAACAAACACTTCTTTTCTTAAATTTATTAAACCACCCCCTTCTAGCCTTAAACCAGTCACATTCAGCACTCCTTCTAGGAGTGTCTTTCAGGAGGTCAGTATGCAGCATCTTTGTTTGCTGTTACTGTCTGACTGCTTTTTGTTTATCCAAATCAACAGCAGTTTTTTTTTAACCTCTTCAATTTCTTATGATCATTGTTTCATTCACACCATTAGCAATATTAGCACTCTTGATTGCCTCTTTATGTTTTAAAATTGTGCTAGCCATCCATTTCACCAGCAACAAAAGCAAAAAATAAAAAAATTTCACAGCATACTTTCCTGATATGTTAGAGCTAAACTGACTCATATTGATGCATTCTCTCCTTTGTGACATGAGAGATGCTTTTTGTCATGATGATGTATCAGCATGAAAGAGTTGTCAGGCCAAAACACAAAGCTTGCCCTAGGCCTGTGGACTGAAGGATCCTGGGATCATGGGGGAACCTGAGAAACACCTCAAAGAAAAGAGCTACCTCATGTACAAAAGGCCCCCATAATTGCAGACAAGAAGATTCATGATGTAGGCAGAGAAGATAGTGGCCTCAAATATGAGCTGGAAATGAAGTTTCAGGGTAGAGCTCCAGGCCAGGTGGCTCAGTTGGTTGGAGTGTCATCCAAAAGGGTGTGAGTTCAATTCCCTGTCAGGGCGCATATCTAGTTTGCAGGTTCAGTCCCCAGATGGGACATGTACAGGAGGCAACCGATTCATGTTTCTCTCTCATATCAATGTTTCTCCTACTCTCTCTCTCTCCTTTCTCTCTAAAATCAATGAATGACCTTGGGTGACGGATTAAAAAAAAGTTGCAGGGTAGATATTCTAGGTAGATTTGTAGTCCCATTGCTCCTTACATTATCACTTATTTGTACTATGCACTATAGCTTGTAACAGCAAACTTAATTTCTTGAATAATGGTCAGTGATTCTCTGGAGTAACTCAGAGGAGACCAGCTGTGAATAATTATATAAATTATTGTTGTTGCCACTTTTTTGTGTACTTGCTGTGAGTGTTGCTCATCACTTTCTGTGTATTTTAATTTAGCCTGTGACATGATTGCATGAGATTATTGTCTATTACTACCTCCAAATGAGGAGACTGCAGGTCATCATTGCCTTAGTCCATTTAGACTGCTATAACAACAACAACAAAAATACAGACTTGGTGGCTTATAAATAACAGGAATTTATTCTCTCAATTCTGGAAATTGGGAAGTCCAAGATTAAGGTGCAGCATAGTCAGGCACTAGTAGAGAACCTCTTGTTGTTCATAGCCAGTGTCTGCTCCTTGCATCCTCACATAGTGGAAGAGTGAGGGATCTCTCTGGAACCACTTTTATGAGCACACTCACCTCATTCCTGAGTGCTCCATCCTCATGATTTAAGCACTTCCCAAAGGCCCCACCTACTAACCATCACATTGGCCATTAAGATTTCAACATTTGAATTTGTGGTAGGGAAGGGTTAGGGGGAACACAAACATTCAGAGCATAGTAATGATAATGATTAATTTGTTCAAGGTTGCACAGCTGGTAAATGGTGGGACTGGGACCAAGACCAAGATCTATGACCAAAGACCTTCTCTTCTCTCTAAGCTCCTCATCTGTTCCCAGAAATAGTATTTTTGTGCCAGCTTCTGTGACTTTCTGAGGCTCATTCACTCAAGACTTCCCCTTGCTCCCTCTCCCAGACTCTGCATGTCTTCCACTGCTTACTGGCAAAGCCAGATAAGATCAGTCACAGATAAAATATTTGTCATTTGTCTCAAAAATTAATTAGTGAGTCATTAAATTTAACTTCATTGAATTATAATTAATAAACATTTGAATAGGATTATTAATTTCATTGTGATATTTTATATTTAAATACCCTGTTTCATAAAATATAATGAATAGATCATGCTTGTGGGACTGATTTAAGATACTTTAATGCTTTCAGTTACATGGTCTTAAGTCACCTATTATTTCTCAAGATTATATCCCTTATGAAACTTAGGTTTCAGCTGTATCTGTAAGTTGCTTATAGTTTCTTGGATGAAAATAAAAGACTGTTTAAATAAAAGATAGAGCTATGTCAGTAAGACTTGCAATTGCGGTTCTAAAGCTTTTGCAGGTAAATCTTGTGTTTATAGCCTGTTATTTTTCCTCCATACAGCAGCAAACTCCCAGATGGTGAATGAGTGATTGTCCCTGTGGTTCAAGCCTTCTTTTCTTCAATGAATAAAGACAGCACACATATCCCTACCCATAGAAGTTCTTGACATCACCATGGCTACCTGAAGGGTAGTTGCTTATGGTTTGGCTTTTAACCCCATCAATGATAAATCCAAATCCTCCTCCCCAGCCAAAATATCTTTTTTTGTTGTTGTTAATCCTCACTTGTGGAAATTTTTCCCCATTGATTTTTCAGAGAGAGTGGAAGGGAAAGAGAATCAGAGGCAGGGAGAGAGGGGTGAGGGAGGGAGAGAAGAAGGGAAGGAGGGAAACAGATCTACTGGTTGCCTCCTGCTCTGGCCCCAACCAGAGCCAGGGATCGAACCTGCAAGCCCAGTACATGCCTTGACCAGGAATCAACTCCATGAGCTTTCAGTGCACGGGCCAATGCTCTAACCACTTAGACACATTGGTCAGGGCCCGAATGTCTTCAATTGCTGTAATACTAAGAGCCTCTCTGGTTCCTTGAGAAGTCATTTTAATAACCAATCAGCTAGGACACTAGTAGAATGAGCCCTCTGATGGAAAGAGCAGGATTTGACTGGCTTGAAGTCACTGCCCTTGAGAAAGTTCTTTGTTTAATAAGCACTTGGTGGGTCACAAGCCCTAATCACATTCACCCATTGTAGTTTTCATTCGGTCTGTAACTATTCAATAAATGCCACCAAATGTGATTGGGAAACTAAATTATAAATGGGAAAACATAAAGATACTAGTATCTGCTAACAGTTCATAAATTGCACATTCAAAATAACATATTTCTATATAATAAAACCCTAATATGCAAATAGACTGAACAGAAGAACAATCTGCAGAATGACCAGTTGCTATGACGTGCACTGACCACCAGGGGGCAGATGCTCAACGCAGGAGCTGCCATGATGCACACTGGCCATTTCCAGGAAACGGCACCATGGACCTAGTGCCCACAAAGCAACACTTGGCTTCCCCCAAATAAGACACAGGCCCTCCCACCACCCCTGAGCAACACCCCACCAAACCACACCTGACACTGCTGAGACCCCATGGTGCAAAATGCAGCCCACAGCCCAGCCCAACCCGGAAACGGTGGCTGTGGGTGTCAGGTAATGATGTCATGTAGCAATGCCCGGTGTCCTCTCCATAGCAACTAGCCCCCTTGGAGTTTCTTCAGCCCTGGAAAACAACTTTCTTTATAGCCAGGTGGAAACATTTCACACTTTAACCAAATGTCTGTGAAGCATTTTCCCATGCCTCATCTCATTTGATACTCACAGAAGTCCTGGAGTAGGTAGATAGGAGACTCGATGGAATCCTATTTTCTTTTCATTAGCTAGAAAACAGAGATTTAGAAAACTTAGAAACTTGACCCAACTGAAAAGAAGTAAGGAATGGTGGACCTTGAAAATGACTTCAGGTTTTCTCACTGCAAGAACATAGTCAAACACTGTTGCAGTTAAATATTTTACCCTTTATTATCCTTGTATGATCTACAATAATAATCTGCTTCGTGTTGATATTTATTGCTGTGTTGCTGACAATTACCTGAAAGAGAAGTTGGGGTGCTTCACTGGTTTGGAAAAAGTTTAGCTAAATCAGAAAGCAGGTCTAATTAAGCAAGTTTATCTATATATATAAAACTCTTGCTGGTGCCAATTGCACACATGTGTTTTGATCTGTCACTGTCGATCTTGAATTTGGTTGACACTTCCATTATAGAGAAAGGGTGAATAGTGATATTAAAATATTTCTTCTAATTAACTTCCTTTCAATGTGCAGAATTTGTGCACCAGGCCACTAGTATTTATATAATTTTAAATAATTAAGACCATGATGTAATTAATTTATTATATCAAATAATCAAATAATCACATGGAAATAGTTTTATATAAAATTAGTAAAAGTGATATCATTTTAATGACTGCTTTTGAATACTCTACTAGCCAGGATTTCTTTAGTTTAATATTTACTAGAGTTGCTTGGAAGATTTTAGTATATGCTAGTGCCCCAGTTCCACCCACAGAGGTTCTGATGCTATCAGTCTGATGTAGGACCCAGGCATGGGTATATACTAGGTAACTTGTCACATATGGTCTTCCTTATATCTCCTTCAAAGGTTTCCATTTGCCAACCTTCATATCTTCACTTAATAGAGTCAGTTGGTTAAGATTACACTCAGAAAGGTAAATTTGCCTGTATCTACATATAGGTGTTCTATAGAGATGAGCCAGTTTTGAACTATTACTAAACTTTAGTTTCAACTTTACTTTTTGTAAGTTTACTTAGGGCATGCCTCAGTTTCTACAGCTGTGAAATAGGTATACTTTTTTGTATAAATAATTCTAGTTGACTCATGATGCGGAATTGCTTCCAAGCAGTAGAGGGAAGTATTGGTCTGAGTATTTCTGGAAAAGGCAATGCAGAGAATTAAAGTAACTTCTGATACCTGGGCAAATGGGGAATCCCAACAACAACAAAAAAGTGTTCTCCTCATTAGTTCAGACAAGTTCTTCAGTTCTTTCATTTGCATTAGAAATCTAGCTTTCAGTTTCCAAGCTTAAAATTAATCAGGGAACCTCTCTAGTGATAGGAAATATTTCACTGGCTACAGTTATTTTCAGAGGTGGAATTTTCTCTTCCCGTCAAGTTTCTCACTTCCCTTCCTTGTCTCATGTATTATTTCATTCTCCACTGCTATGACAAAGAAAACGAAATAAATTATACACAGAATAGTACATGAGGATTGACTAGGGCTTTGTCATATAGGAAAAACTTGCAAAGGACTTAGGGGAAAGAATCTTATGTGGGCCCAAAGATAGATTTTCCCCATTATCTTGCAAATAGACATCATTCTGACTTCTTACTTTATAAGTTCAGTTCTAAGTTTAAAATGTGCAGTCTTGTTAGAAACTAGGTCTGTATCTGCACTTGTTTAATACCTGGGATCAAGCGTCTCCCTTTCTCTTGGAGTTAGGATGGAGAAGTAAGTCTGCAGAGGATGTCTGGAAAGTGTTAGCAGCACTAACAAATGAGCTGCTCATCCAGGACCAAGGAGCTGGATATGAGTTCTTTAATAAACCACTATGTGATGCAAGAGAAGAAATTAAATTACATCTCTTAAATTAATTGGCAAAGCAATTAGGAAGCTGTCCATAAAGCCCAAAGTAGCCCTACATTATAAATTGTGGCACCATCTGCTGGCCGGAGGAGTTCCTTTTGTTTTTGTTTTTGCTGTTGCTTTTTACTATAAGCTTCATTGACATCATTATTTCTTCAAAGCACTCAGGCGTCTGGCCTGTAGACATTCCTGTCATTGCATTGCCTTCTTGGTCATCAGTTATTCTGGTTCAGAAATCGGAAGATAATTTTGGCTTCAGCTAGCTGAACTCAGCATGGAATAAAAGAACAACATGTACTCCTGTTTCCTTAGTGTTTGGTATCCACACTAATGACAATTTCAATATTTACCCAGAGACAGATGAAATAATGAGCCTAGCAAATCTGTGCCGTACACATATTTCAGCAATGACCGTAAAAAGACATCCACTTATCATATTCAGCTCTGTTCCCAAAATACATTTTTTGACAGGAGACAAATTAGATCGTCAAACTGCATGGTGATGGGACCCATCTCTCTACGAGGGTTTGATTAAATGCCTTTGACCCTTGTTACTGACCACAGAAAGGAGAGAGAGAGAGAGAACATAAATAAATTCTGTGATTTAAAATCATACTACAGGAAGGAAGCTTCTCTCGGGATCCAGCACATTCAGCTGCACTGTCTGTGCCCCTTGGTCTTGCCCTGCCTCCACAAACAAGGGCTTCCTGGGATAAAGCCACATAGAGGGAAAAAAGGTGCTCCCCTCCCACCTCTGGCCTGTGGTGGGAATGGAAAAAAAAGTTGATATGGGATAAAAACTCTAAAGTCTATGCAGTAATTGGTAAAATCTGTGACCTAAACTATGAGAATATGACACGGGTATGTCACATTATGTTTGAAAGATGATTCCCTTCTACGAAAATGAATGGAATATATCTTTTGTAGCAAAGTTTCAAATTCATTCAGACCATAAAAATGTTCATTGATTCATGAAATGTTTCTTTATAGTACCAACACATATTAATGCCATTCTTGCTTTCCAACCGCTCCTGAGTCTTATGATTCAAAATAATAGGTCCAGTCCAGCCAGTGTGGCTCAGTGGTTGAATGTCAACCTATGAACCAGGAGGTCATGGTTCTGTTCCCGGTCAGGGCATATGCCTGGGTTACAGGCCTGATCTCTAATGTGGGGTGTGCAGGAGGCAGCTGAGCAATGATTCTCTCTCATAGATGTTTCTATCTCTCTCCCTCTCCCTTCCTCTCTGAAATCAATAAAAATATATTTAAAAAATAATAATAATAGGTCCAAGACAATACCTATGTCCACCGGCTTGGAGGAATATTTTTATTAAACCATATTCTAATTATGATTTCCCCATGAAAATTGGGTCAAATAGGAATGAAAAAGATGTGCTGACTGTGATCTCTTCTACCCCTTACCCAATCTCATTTTGTATTTTTGTCTTGACACCTGCTACGAAATAGCAGTAAAATTGAAATTATGTTTATGGTTGTGTTGATATACCTTTAAAGCCAATATGAGTTTTTGCCTGGAATTGTGTCTATTTATTGATTATACACTATGTTATAATTGCTTTGTTTAAGTAATATAATACAAAAATCTGCATCAACCAGATTTTTGGATTTTAAATTATATGTTGCATATATATTTTTTTATATTTTATTGAATTTTTACAGAGAGGAAGGGAGAGGGATAGGGAGTTAGAAACATTGATCAGCTGCCTCCTGCACACCTCCTACTGGGGTTGTGCCTGCAACCAAGGTACATGCCCTTGACTGGAATCAAACCTGGGACCCTTCAGTCTGCAGGCCTATGCTTTATCCACTGAGCCAAACCAGTTAGGGCTATATGTTGGATATCTTAGGGAAACTTGATCTTTAGTAATATCTTGTGATGAATTCTGAGATAACATTCTAATATCTCTCTGCCTATATACCTATTTAGGGGAAAGATGGTTTTGTATGTGGTGATTTTCCTTGAAGTGATATACCTCAGTCACCATTTATCACATTAAATCTTCATTTCAAATGTAAATTCTTCTTTAACAGAAAGAAAACCAAAGTGAGCGGAACTATACCAGATCCCCGTAAATCTGTTGCTCTAGAAAGCGTGAGGTTGTCAGTGGTGAAGTCAAAAGAGAGTGGATTTGGGAATATACCTACTGATCCGTCACTCACCATCCAGATGGCCTTGGCCAAAATGAAGTTCCCATATCTTTAAAGTGGGGATAATAAATAAGATTTGCAGACTTTCAATGAAGATAAAACAAATCATCCTTGATGCCTGCCACTTGCTAAATGCCTAATGAATGTAGTAAATGTTTAATACATGAATGTTTGTGTGCAAGACTTGATCAATAAAGAGCTAGCTGTCCATGTTTGGGGGTGGGGTCCTCTGGCCAAGTCAGGATACAAAGAACTATATCTTAAGAGTATAGATCTTTACAGCACTATTTCATACTCAGGCTAAGTTTTGATATAGGAAGTGTGGGCCTTCCCTGGTGCTATATCATTTTAGAAGTGTTCACAGCACAGGATAAGACAAATAGTTCCCCTGCAGAGAAGCATTCATGAAAGAGGGGCCTTTGGAACTGGCACCTGACCACTGGTGTTTGATATTATCAATCCGGCGCATGTATAATGAGTGTTGCCATTCCGAGAGCGATGTTACACTAGCATCTCTATTGCTCTTTATGACACCTTGTAAGTTTGGTAGAACCGGCATTTAGAGATGGACAAAGACAGGTACATCAGGTGACTTGTTCACAATCACAGGGCTAGTAAAGGAAGGAGACAAGCAGAGAACCCAGGTTTCCTGACTAGCAGTACTTTGGCTTTTTTAGCACCTGGCCTTACCATTCTGTAGACTATCGTGGACAGGCATCCTTCTGAAAGATATCGTTCAGTTCTCATGTAAGTATTACGGTCACCAAGGAGAAAGGACATTACACATATTGGCGTCTATTCAGTGGTAGGTATCCTTCAAAACATGCTTATTTCACCTTAGTAGCAAACTGAGGCTATTCTACAGATGAGAAAAGTAAGTTCTAAGGAGTTTAAGTAACTTGCCCAAGTTCAAGAGGGGGAGCCCAAAATTTCAAGCATATTTTCTATACGATTTTACTTTTTTCATATATTATATCACTCTTTTATGGGTTCGTGGGCTCACATCTGTGTACTTTGAGAGACACTGTATGGTTCCCATGGAAAAGACAGCCATCATAGTTCTGGTGGCCAATGAGAGGGAGAGAATCTGGCAGTGTGGGGCTGCCAGTAGTCCTCTCATTACTCTGCACGCTGTCCACAGTGACGGCAGTGGTAGCCCTTAGTCTGATCTTGAATATGTTGTGGTGAGATAACTCTAGCTCTAACCCCTAGAGTCAGATCAGAGGAGTATGGGTGTAACCACGGGACTCTCTGGGTGAGGAAAGTGAATGGTGTTGCCTGTGCTCTGCTTTCTTTTACATGCTCACATAGGAATCAGATCCCTCTCAACTTCATTAGAAAGCTTAGGGCATAGGTTTATTTTATTTCCTTATATCCCCTGATAACTGCCTGTGAAAGAGAGGGACCCTGGGTCTTCAGGGTACCTAAGATACAAAATGAAATGCGAGCATTCCAGGGGGAAAATGGCAGTAGCACAAAATTCGCGTATTCAGCATTTAGTCATTTCTGAGCACTTTCATTATGTCCATATATACACTTGTATGCACTTGCATACATGAGCATGTGCTCAGTCTACATATGATCTGTGACTCCTGTGTATGGTTTTGCTTCTTCTAAAGAAAAATTGAAATCTCCCTTCTAATGAAATCAAACTTGGGGCAAGTTCCACAACTGAAGAATGCCACTGGCAGCAAAAATGCATGAATTTAGTTACAGACTAGATATTGGATTGTAAATCACCACAATAGCCTGTGCTTCTTTTGTAGTTTATCATATATGCAAGCATGATAGAAATGCAAGATGTGGTTCATTCTAAGTCAGAATATTTGGTGAGTGGGTACTTAGGAGTTCAGTGACATTTGTCAAAGTTTAATGTATCAGATTAATTTTTCCAACATACTTTGAGTTTTATATATGTCCAAAAAGTCAGTTTTCTAACTCCAGACTAATGCAAATAGCAAGTAAAATTGAGAGGTTTTTTTTTTTTTTAAATTTCCCAAGTTATTACAGCTTTAAAAGCCTCCTAAGAAGACTTCTAAAGACAAGCCCTGTCACCAACATCACCACCCCACACACATCCACACACAGAATAATGGCGTATACCTGCTGGTTAACCTGAGAATCTAAATCAACCATGTTAATATCACAGATGAGGAAAAGGGGCCACGTAAGCTTTTTCCAATGCAGCAATTTATTGATCAAGCACCACCCTCAGCTCCAAACAAAATTGTACTGAGTTCTCCATATTGCCAGGAATTCAGCTGCATACTTTACACATATTATGACATCCTCAAAATATCACAAGTCTTTATTGTTATTTTATGAGGAAAATGAGAAGGAAGTCAAGTCATTTACCCAAAGTCACCAAATTAATAAGTGACAAACCCCATGCCATTAGCCTCCACATCCTATTGTTTCACATTCACATCAAAAGACATGTCTACCCTTTTACTAGACACTTACCTTGTGCCATGCACTGTGCTACGTTGCTTGATCACAGGGTCTCTAAAAGTTTAACGTGAGAAGTCAATTCATATATTCAGACCTGCCCAGCACACAAGGTTGCCAGTGAGTTTAGGCAGGAGTAGGAGAACCAACAGGGACTTGGCCATTTGGCTCATACTCTTTTGGAAAGAAGATAAGCATGTGTGTGGTGATGGTGGAGGTGAAGGTGATGGTATTTGCTAATTTATTCAAGTATTGGCTGCCATGTAGGAATGGTATAACATTAAGTTCACTCTTTCATGGGGCAAACGCCAATAACTTTGCTTGTGTCTATGTATGGCAGCACGTGTGTGCGCATGTGCGCACGCACACACACATTCTCCTACATCATATCCCTATGTGTGACAAGGTCTAGAAAGCTTTACCACAGCTTTGAATAAGAACTCTTTCATTTCTTCCCACACTCAAAGACAAAGTGAGCATCAATTAGAATAATTTAAAGTCTTAGTGATAGAGGCAAAAGGCTAAAAGACCCACTCTTTATATTTACTGTTAACTTTCATCACACCTCCAACTAACAAAATGTCCTTTTTCTTTATATCTGAGGGGAAGTCTTTGTTCTAGAAAGGACAGCTCCAGTCTCCTCCCAGTAAAGAAGCAGAGGTGTCTCCAGAGAACCTGGTAGGAACCTGGAGGCTCAGTTTCCAAAGAAAATGCATTAGCTCTTGGCACTTGGACACAAATCCTTTGCTCCTCCTGCTGCACCCAGCAGCCTCCCGATATAGTGCATTAAAGTCAGCATCAGCCAGGTTTGTCCTGTCACTAAAGACAAAACGGGACTTTCCCTGTCCATTTTCATCTTATCTGCACCTGCTTAGCAGAATCATGGGCCTCTCCTCCCACCTTCTGAATTCTTCTGTGGAGTCTCTGGGCAGGCCAGCTGGCTGGGGCTCAGCAGAGGCTGGCGGCTGCCTTTGTGTCCTCACCCCTCACCACCCCCGCCTGCGGAGTCCTGAGTCATCCCCATTGTGTCACAGCCTACGCGACCCCTGTCTCCTTCTAGAGTGAAGAGTTCTGAGCAAGCAGTTTCATTCCATCCCATGGCGAGGGCAGGGAGAAACCTGTGTTGCTTTATTACAGTTAATTCTATGATAGAAAAGTTGAGGATTCAGAGAGCCAATAAATAAGACCTGATTACCCTCTGAGATGGAAAACAATAGGGAATGGCAGACATCAGGCAGATAAACACAAAAATAACAGCTTTATTTTTATTGAAGCTAATTACAGAATGCATGGTGGCTTTGATGTGCCACCAAATGGGCACCTTACTTTGCCCTCTCAATGGAATATATTCCCCTTAACTGCATCCACCACACATGCAGACAGACATGGGGAATACTGTGAGCATGTAAGCTGTCTGCTTGGACAGGCAGCTCAGAATGAAAGAGGAAGGGACTGACTAGGCATGCTCAGATCTGTCCTCCAGTTTCACCATCTACTTCACAGAGGAGTGGGTCCTCAGGTCTCTCCCATCGTTGTTCTCTTGGAGAGTGCAAGTTCCCTTTCCTGTGTGGGAGAAAGAGGACTGGGGAGGAAGGGCTTATCCCTATCAAGACAAGTGTGTCTCATTTCTGTCATCTGAGCCTGGAAAGACACAGGCAACCAGGCAGACATGAGGGTGGAGTATGGAATTAGAGAATTCTGAGTGGCTGTTTGCAGGAGAAGTGGATATAGGCCAGGAGTAAGAAAGGAAATGGCCTTACAGAAGTTAGAGCTATGGTTGTGGGTGGTCTAAGATGAAGGGAAGAGAAGGACCATAAATATGCTCTTCCTCCTCGGCCCTCTGGTTGGTCCCAAGCTGGGTGTCTGCCCTCTAGCAGGTAATCATTGTCTTCATTCTTTACTGTTATTCTTATGAGAATAAGAATGTATGACTCTACCATGTCCAGTGATCTGGACCACTGATGAGGTAGCAAAACTGTAGGCACATTCTACAAAACTGGCTGAAATCTCCCACAGACATATAATCTCTCTCATACCTAACAGGCCTATAACCACACTCTGGGACAGTTGGGGAAATATGAACTTAGACTGCATATCAGCCTGTCATAGAGGATCAATGCTAAGTTCCCTACATTCGGTAATTGTATCCATGGTTATCTAGGTGATGTCCTTGTCCCTAGGAGATAGATGTGAAAATACTTAGGAGAAAAGAGTTGAGATGTCTAATTCTCAAATGGTTCAGCAACAAAAATAAACATATTTCACAAATTCAATTCACACACACACACAGTCCCACACATATAAGGAAAGAGAAAAGAAAAATAAAGTAAATGTGGCACCATGTTAACAATTGGTGACTAGAGGTGAAGGTTATGCACCTGCTCATCGTTCATCATCTTATTCCTGCAGCTCTTCTGCGGATTTAAAATTGAAAAAACAAAGAAGTGTGGTCAAGCAGGAGAAAATATTGATAGATGAGATGTTATTGGCAGCTGAAGTGTCAAAGTGGGGAGAAGTTGGGGGTACCCTGGTCTTTTGGGGATGGTCCTGGGGTCAGGGGGAAAGAGTCAGGATAGGAAAGCAGTAGGATCTTAGTGGGGAGCTGGAAGTCATGAGGAATGAATCTTGCTCTCTTCTTGTTCCCTGGAGCCAGGCCTCTGGGAAAGTGTAGCCATACTGTCTATTCTGAGCCCTGAGGAGGACTTTCCCATATCAAAATTTAAATAGTTTATCCCTGTGCCTCAACATTTCTTAGCATCCCATGCCACTGGATCCCAGAGAGGCACCTTCAGGATTGTTTTGTCTTTTTCTAAATCCGTCAAGTAATATGCCTTCATGTTAGATTTTAGAATCGTTTTGTGGCTGTGGTAGCACTAGAGAAATCTTTGCTAAATTTAGCCTTGTTGCTAATTAGGAACAGAAAACATGTTAAGCTTTGGGCTTAAATACAGAACTTGGCGGGCTGCCAAAATATGGAATCAACTTGTCATTTCAGACTGGGGGAAAAAATCTATGGCTGAATTACCGTGGTGGCTAACCTTATATATTGTCATTTTCATCTTCCAGGCCTCCTTAACTGTGCGCACACACACACACACACACACACACACACACACACACACACACAGATCATTGTTGACTATCCTGATCTTCCACCAGAATTCCCCAGGCCTCCTTCTTTAAATGAAGGGCAGTGGAGCCCAGGGACAGAAGCACGGCTAGTGAAAGAGCGTCTGTGTTGACTTTATAGTGAAAGCTATTATTGTATGCAGTGTTGTATATAATGACATGTCATGCCCACAGAGGAGAGGCATTGACCACATTCCTGGTTACGTTACTGAGAGAGTTACATGATTCCTGTTGCCATATTTACATTGCTTTAGATCCAGACAGCGACTGCAGTGACAATAGCTACACTCGTCCTCTAATCCAAGCATAAAGTAGGTCTTTCAAGTCAGGCGTTTGGCATCTTGCACAGCTGTATCTAATGCTACAGTGCTGCTAGTATTTAAGGAAAAAGGGGGGCAGTGCCTGAGAGACTTGTCACTCTAGGGTCTCTATCATTTAACCAAAATAACTTGAAAAGGGTGTTGTTCTCAACTTTTGGAGTCTGGTGCCTTTCCCCGGAGAATTAGGGGGCTATTGGAGCCCTCAGCCTCTACCCTTTCTCCTTTCCTTCCTCCAATCCCACCATATTTGACATGACAACAGGAAACCTAAATAGGGAAATAAATTTGAATGGAGATGAAAAGAGCAGATAGTCATAAAGAGCAGAAAGAATAGGTGCAATTATTGCCATTGCATCATATTCTATTCTGCCTCTTCCACCTCGGCAACTAGCTCTTCTGAGCTCTCCAGTGGGACTCTCCTTATATTTCTTGCCTGAGGCCAGGTTCTTCCTGCGCTCCTGGCCTCTGGCCTCCCCTACAGAATTGCCATTCCAACCAGGTTTCTAAGTGCCCGAGCCAGAGCAGGAAAAAGGCAGCACGCAGAAAGCAGGCCTACCCTTCCATGTTGTGCTCAAGCGTGCCTATGGAGGAGTATTTGTCATAAAGGAAGAAAACAGTAATAGCCCAGAACTGTCTGTGTGTTCAACTCCAAGTTGAATAATACCAAAGATTAAATCTTGGTTTCCAATTGTTTCATGCCAAGGCTGTTATATTTAAGGTCCAAATATGTGCACCATATGTCATACTGTATGTAGCTTGACAATTACCTCAACAGGCAGTGTCAGGCAGATGGTAAACATTACTACCAGGCATACGTACATTTAGAATTAGACATCTAAATAAATTCAGGCCTGTCTTAAGCTTATTAAAAGGATTCGGGTCTGTAAAGCCATTTCGGGCATCTGCATATGCTGAAGTGCCTTTTGCATCCTGAACAGATTCTATTTGATTCAAGCATCTTCTGGCTACAGATGGTGAGTGACACACATTCTCTTTGAGCCCTGTACCTGCAATTAGACCAATAATGGCAATTAGGCAAACTTAAAGAGATTTAAGCTTCAGTTCTTAGTATCACCACCATGCACTCCTGCCCATGAAATGACAAAAACCTCTGCAGGGAAAAATCACCAACCTCTTAAAAGCCAGAGAACTTCAGAGAGAGAGATTAGAAAACTACAAAGGAACCCGCCTCAGGACCAAGTCAGAATCTCTCTGGTTTAAACCTGGGGCTACAGCAAGCTTTTGACACAAACTCACACAACTGCAAATAAAGGTTAGCATTCCATGGGAGAATTGAAAGAAGGCTTCAGATGAATGTGTTTTAAGACATTTTCCCTCATAACTATATAAAATCTCCCTTTACACTATCTTCTTTCAGGGGATTTTAAATCCTACTTGGCATTGCAAAAAGGTACTGTATGCTTTTGTGACAGGAAACTAAATGCAGCTGGAGATAAGGTCCTGGAATTTTATTAAGTTGCAAGTGTAGCCAAAGCAACACTCTGAGAGGGTGGCCCCATGGAGCAGTCTGATCTTTCTGAAGACCCTGTGTATGGCCCTCATGCGTAATTCACTGCTGGAATAATCTCCCTGCTGAGAACTTACTACTTTGCTCAGCTATTTAAAAGAAGTTTCAGTCCTGGCTGGGTGGCTCAGTTGGTTGGAGCATTGTCCTGTGCACCAAAAGGTGGCAGGTGCAATTCCTGGTCAGGGCACTTACCCAGGTTGCAGGTTCCATGCCCTGCAGGGGTGTGTGGGGGAGGCAACCGATTGATCTCTCTCTGTGTCTCTCTCTTTGTCTCTCTCTCTCTCTCTCTCTCTCTCTCTCTCTCTCTCTCTCCCCCCCCCTTTCTGAATTAAAATAAATAAATAAATAGCAGTTGTAATCTATGTGCAGAAATGTTTAATAATTTGGAGAGGAAGGGATGACAGAAGAAAAGGAAGGAAGAAGGTCTGAGAAGTAAACCAAGACTATTTTTCAATTGCATGTGTAACTCAGGATCCTAGCCCCATTGAGAGGGCAAGCCTAGTGTAGTGGTTCAGCATGCAAATGCTGGTTCTTGGCCTCTCTGAATGCAAGTCCTGACTCCACCTCTTATTGTGTGACCTTGTCATATTATTTTACTTCTCTGTGTCTTAGTTTCCTCATCTGTAAAACAGAGATAATAATCACCACCTTTGTGAAGATTAGATAACATATTTATTGTGTTTAGGACTGTGTCTAGCACTATGTATCAGCCATTATTTTTATTCTGGGAGACAAAGCGCAAACCCATTTTTTTCCTTTCAAAACAGAGCATGATTAGAGGGTTCAGCACCTTCTCTCTCTTTTTTTAAAAATATATTTTATTGATTTTTTACAGAGAGGAGGGGAGAGGGACAGAGAGTTAGAAACATCGATGAGAGAGAAAACATCAATCAGCTGCCTCTTGCACACCCCCCACTGGGGATGTGCCTGCAACCAAGGTACATGCCCTTGACTGGAATCGAACCTGGGACCCTTCAGTCCACAGCCCGACACTGTATCCACTGAGCCAAACTGGTCAGGGCTCAGCACCTTCTCTTTAGTTCTACTTGGTAGATCAAGTTTTCATTCCAGACAGCTTCTGACTTGAGCCAGAGAACTCTGTCTCCCTGTGCATTTGTGAAGGGCTTTCTCATCCACTCCCTTAGCATGGGACTAAATCCTAACTCCAGAGCTACCGCCTGCGTGAGTGTGTGAAGAGATGTCTTCTAAATTCTGACATACCTTTGCATGTCTATGTGCATCAGTAATCATAAAAGCAGAATCCCTAAACCCAGGGCAATGGCCAAATGGAGACCTTTGTCCCACTTAGTCAAATGATCTCCAGAAACATATGGAGTGGCTTTGGAAGAACACATGTCTCTGTTCTATTTTGGTTTCCCCTTAATAAAGACAGATTGGTTTAGTGGCTTAATTATCACCCCTTTGCCCAATCTTCCAATGCCTCCTGTTGTAAACCTCCCGGAATCCCTGTACAACACTCCCGGATTCCCCATTGCTCAATAAGTGTCCCAGGTTCCCTGGCCTGACATTGAAGACCTCTAAAGTAATGCCCCTGAGTTCTGGTATTCTCATCTCCTCATACAGCTGTTATCCCTAAACATTGTGGGTGCTTCCATATCTCTCCCCTTTACTCATGCTATTTACTTGGCAATCTTGTCCTCTACTCCTTTAAAGCAGGTAAAAACAGCTACCAAGATACTTTTCATTATTTCCTTCTTGTTTGTCCTTTTGCTCAGTGATTTTTAAAGTATTGTCCCTAAATCAGAGACTAGTCCATCACCTAGGGACTAATGAGAAATGGAAATATCCAGGCCTTTTCCAAGCTGAATAGGAAACTCAGGAAGTGTGGTCCAGAGAGATGTACCGTCCAGGCATGGCATTTCCAATGCGTTCTGAAGTTTGAGAAGCTTGCCTTAGCCCATCATTTGAAATGAATTGCTCTCCAATTTGCAAAAATTTTTTCTCCCCTAACCTTTGTGTTTTAGTGATTATTCACAAATATTTAATCTCTTCTCTTTCCCTTGGTAAATGCTTAAAACAGATATTCTCTAATCCATTGTTGTATCTCCCAACCTGGCCCATAGTAGTCTCTCCAAAGTCTAGGAAAGTAATTCCATTCAAAACATGTTTGTTGACCATAAATATGGTCAGCCTCCAGTAACTAGCCCTTGAAGAGATAAAAGAGCAATGCATCATGGGATACTGGTCTGAAGACATTTACAATATAATTGGAATGTCAAGACACGCATATATGAGATGATTAGAAAAAGAACATATAATGGTCAGAATGCAGAGGTGGGTCATGAGTGCAAGCAGGCAGTGCCACAGGAAATCAGGAAGAGGAGACACGTGTGGACTGGCTTTGTAGAGGCTGTTCCTGGAGAAATGGGCTCGAGCTAAACTTGAAGGGCAGAGGATGTCAGTGGGCCTAGGGATGCATTTCCTTGAATGGGAAGCAGGGAGACTTGTCTACTAACCTCACACCTCTTCAGACACCACTTTCCATATGGCACTTGGTCCTTAGAGGGCTGAATAAGATCTCTAAGTACTTTATTTTATTACTTAGATTAATGTGATATTAATACCTTGCTAAAATTAACCAAGTACTTTATAATCTAATTTATGAAAGAAAAATCAGGATGCATAATAAGTAGTCATAATACCACCTTCTGAATCAATGCCAACGTGTACTGCTTCCAATTTCCTTAGGTTTTAAATGGTGCTCTTGAAACCACCTCTTCAATTACACATAACTGTTTTGTGAGTGCCTGCTTTGCAATTAAGCATTCATCTTCCTTAAGAGCTGTCTTGGGGTGAATTGCAGAGGTGGTAGAGTCGGTTTGGTGCATTCCTCCACCCTTGTTGGAGAGTTCATTCATACTTATTCTGTGTCTGTGTGCTGTCCAAAGATCACCATTGCAATGCAGGACTCCCTGCTGAACAGATTTGATTTGATTCAAAATCATAGTCTGCAGTTTTAGTGGTGGAAAATACCTTAGCAGTTACCCAGCCCAACTCCACTGTGGTTACAGTTGATAGGACAAATGCATAGAGATGCAGCATGACTTGACCAAGGTTGCACAGTTGGCTAGCAATCTAACCTCTACTGGATCCCATACCTTCTCTCTCAGATCAATTTGTACTCGCCACCAAATGTTAGGTTGCCTCTATATATTGGTAATATTGTCTCTCTCCCTCTTTCCACCCCTGCACCTGGCCTGTAACATATTCCGTCAGAAATTTATATATGAGCTATTAAATCAGTAATCCTGATTTTAGTTAATATGACTACCTGACTTCCAAAATAAAATTTTTGGAGGGTGTAAGAGAGGAAATGAGGGAGTTAAGTTAGGGCTTCAATTCAATTCATCCTGAAACTTGACTTTAATGTTGAAGAGATATGTCCTGTGGCAAGTGGGAAGAGATGTTTGTAAACAAGAATGCTTTTGGCATACCTCAGGCCATACAAATGTTCCTAGGACCATTGCAGTCTGAAACAAGTACTCTATCATTTAGAATTAAGTCACTTGTTCTAGGCTAGCAGCCTGCCTTAATCATGAAAATGCTTATTGGTATTGTTTGTTACATTATTGAACTTTATCAAGTGTTCAAGATAAGGCATATTCTCTCACTTTTTTCTTTTGCATATGACCCTGTTATGAGACTATAATTAAAGTTTATCTGGCTTTGAGTCAGCATTTCTCAAATTAAATGCTGATGATATGTTAAATACTGATGCATATGCTGATAACCACTTAACTTGCCATAAGCATATTCCTTACTTATATCCCCAGGCGATCAGACTGTGGTTAGTATCAGGACTGCTTCTCAACTCCAGGGAGTGCCATTTCCATTGCGTTAGGCTGTACCTTTCAGACATTGCATATGGTGCCCTCTGCAATTGACCAGTATGTAATCTGCACAGCAGTGAACAGTGGCTCAGCTTAATATTCTTTATTCCTCTTGCGTGTTGCATATGGTAGAGCAAGTATCATCCATGCAGCACTCACAATATCCACACAGTTAAACCATCAACAACAGATGGATCCAGCAGGCAGTGAGTGTGGAGGGTCAGATGGCACACATTATGCAATATTGTCAGGTGGGCAGAGCACAGAAATGTGGGATCATGAAGCAGGCAGACATTCAAATAAGCAGGCTCAGGGGACACTGTCAATTCCAGGGTTCAGGGGAAGGATTTCCATTGCTCAGGGAGAGGGCCTGGGGAAAAGGGCAAGAAATATTCCTAGAAGGCTGAGAGTATTGGGAAGGTTACCAAGCTGGGGACCTCAATACAAAAGAGCAAGTCGGAGATGATGTTGCCAGAACTGGTAGAGGTGGGAAGCTGATCTCAGGAACGAGACAAGCTCATTTATAGAACTGGGTCATGCAGTCTAATAGGATTGGCAGCTATGGGGATTTGATTCTGAGTCACCTAAATGTTGAAGAACTCTTTAAATCCTTGTAATTAAAGGTGGGATTGGTCCTAGAGCCCAGGGCGAGGCTTAGTCTATAGGTGGGAGGGATCCTGCAGAGGGGAGAGACAGGCTGTGGGAGCAGAAACTAAAGTAGAACTTGACAAATTTCTTGCCCATTGTCATTTGCCAGTGGTGCATAAAATGCTATGTAATTACCCCCAGGAGGTAGTACATTCTAAAATGGCAATAGCTTCAGGAAAGGTATAGATAAATTCATAGATGAGAGACCAGAATGGAATATTATCAGAAACCAGAAAGTTTTAAGGCACACATTTAACCTTTGGGTGAGTATCAGGGAATGACAATCCTCACATCCACAGCACCCCAAAAACAGTGCCATAATTTGAGATGGAACACAAGGAAGAGTAAACTAAGGTTTATAAGTTACATAATAGTGTCCATGTTACTAATATGTTCACTTCTATGTATACATCAAACTATATAATCACACACACATACCCTGGCTCATTTATCAAGCAATCTATAATACTAATCTCAATTGCACCTTAATTTTCTTAAGGAGAATACCTAATTATCTTTACTCCTGAATAAGAAGAGGGCCCACAGCTATGTCCTCCCTTGGGCTTGGGAACTGCAGTTGGCCATAGGCATGGGTAGAACTGAGCCAAATATGGATTCCAAGAAAATAGATGAGCTTCAAGTTCCATTAGCAAGGCTGTAGGTAGAAAAAAAGAAGGGAAAGGAAGTAAATAAATCTACACCAGAAGCTTGGCCAGATGGCATGAGCAGGTTTGAGAAGTGGATCCAAAATAGATTCCCAAGGGCAATAGAAGATGTGTGTGTGTGTGTGTGTGTGTGTGTGTAGTTTGTTTGTTTGTTCTTGAAGCATCTCAAACCAAGTTCAGCTGTAAAAGGTACTGAAGCATTCAGATAGGTAAGATCTATAGGTTATGTTCTCTATAGATTCTATGGTTTAGACCAGTGCTTACACATTATATTGCTCATTCTTGGCTGTTGAATTAATCAATGTTCTTCACCTATTTCAACGAGCTGTATAGAAACCCCTAGTTGTTGCCCATTCAAATGATAATTCATGTTGATAGATGAAGCTTCATCATGGAAGCCCAGATTTTGGAGAGTGAGGAACTATACCCTTTCATCCTCTCTCTATTTGTCTGTCATTGGTAAAGACCCAGTGGCCTTATGCATGCCAGAGATGTGATATGAGAGACTTGGGAGGAGACTCCAAGTGCTGCTTCTGGTGAACCCTGAGAGAGAATTTTCTTTCCAGGGTTCCTCTATGTTATCTCCTGGGCACAGGAGGTCCCTGATGGAACTGTAGGAGCAGAGTGCTCCGTGACTATTAGTGGTCTATTGTTTTCTATCTACACTCACTCTCTGGATGATCTCATCTAGTTTTATAGCTTTATATATCTTCTGTCAACCACTCCCACATTCATCTCTAGTCCAGCACTCTCTTCCAAGTTCCAGATGCTGCCTTTTAAACATCACCAAATGCATTTTGTCCAAACTGAATTGCCAACCTAACTCCAAAAGTGTATTCTACTTGCATCATTCCCCATTTCAAGCTGACGGTCACTCCATTTCCCAGATGCTCAGGTCAAACACTTCAGCATTATGCTGGTTCCTATTTTACATACAATTTCTAATCCACCAGGAAATTACCATAGCTCTCCTTCAAAACATGTCCAGTATCTAATTGTTTCCACTGATACCTCCTTGATCCAGGTCTTCAGTATTGCTGGTCTGTATACTACAGTAACCTCCTAATTAGTTTCCCTTCATCTCTCCCTTTACCCCACACAGTTCGTTTTCAGTAGTCGCAAAATCTTTCAATGGATTTCCCACTTCACTCAAGTAAAGGCATTTACAATAGACAACAATACTGCTACTCAAAGTGTGGGCCATTGAGCAGCACAGCAGCACCGGGGGCAAAGTGTGGGCCATTGAACAGCAACAACGGGTTAGAAGCAGAATCTCAGGCACTGCCCCACACACAACGGGATATGACTCTTCATTTTCACAAGATCCCAGGTGATTTATATACAGTTGAAAGTTCAATAAGCACTGATCTACAAGACCCCACGTGTTTGAATTCCTATTATTGTTTGACCTCATCTCCTACACCCACCCCTCCAACTTTCCTCCAGTCACACAAGAAAGGCCCACACTAGTCTCTTAGACTTTCTCAAACATGCAGGCATGCTTCTTGACTATGGCTTTCTCTCTGGATGCTCCCTCTGCCTGAAATGATCTCCTCCAGATGTCGTTATTACCAACTCACCCTCACACCCTCTGAGCTTTTGCTGAAACATCACCTTTTCAGGAACCTATCTGGACTATTCTAAAAATGTTAACTGCCCCTCTCCTGAAAATTTAAATCCCTCTTATCTGGCTCTGCCTTTTTTTAAAAAAAATCTTAGCCCTCATTACCTACTAATATATTTTGTAATTTATTCATTGTGTCTGTTTTCATAACATCTTCCCACTACCCCCTGTCATGAATGTCGACTCCACAGGGACCTTCACTAATATATCTCAAGAGCCTAAAAGTACCCTGACACATAGTAGGCTCTCAATAAATGCTTGTGAAATAAATGAGTGAATATAGTAGAGATATTCTGCTGCTTGCTAATTTGGAGATGGATATAACTTTCTGCAGCAATCCTTCCATAACAGTAGGGATTTCTTATCCCCAGAAAGGGCACAAAGATCTGAGAGTGCAAAGAAGGAGCCAGGACCCCTCATGGAGGCAGCCCCAGCAGAAGTGGAGTTTTCCTTTCCTCTTAGAGAATCTCTGAGGAGTTGGAGCAAAGTTAGCATCCCCTTAGAATGTGATCAGCAACAGGCTATTGAGAGCATATGTCTTCAGTTAGTGAAAGGCATGAGCCATGCACACAGCAACTTTTCGGTGAGGCTGTCTTTGTCATTTTGATATATTTTGCCTCTGTGGGGTAGACTTGGAGCAGAACCAAGTAATGGTGTAATTACCTTTCCAAAAAATACCATTTTCACTATGTAGTCATTCTTCCAACCATTCTTCACAGCTAAAGCTATAATTTGGGTGGATCTGAAAAGGAAGACAGAGATAGAAAGTTACTTTTGGAAACCAGAAAACCACACCTCAAATTGTGGGCAACAGGTTGTCTGCAGGATGGAGCAGACTTATAAGCTATTGGTTTTTACTTGCACAGCTATCCCCACTGAACCATGTGAAATGGGTGGTTCATATGGGAGCAACACGCTTATTTATGGTGACTCTACAGACCTCATTCCAGGACTGCCAGATTCATTTCATAGTGGTGTAAGCTATATTAGCACCCAGTTACCTTGATGTAAACTTAGTTCATTATCATGCTGAACCACCTCATACTGCAGTTCAGTTCCACAATATAAGTAGCCAGGCCTCTCAACTAACTGAAATGAAATTACAAAAGGATCTTCTGTAATGAAAAGGTGTGCATTGTCTCTTTGCTCTCAGATGATCACAGCAGCCATAGGCACATCAAAGTGACAGAGTCAACTTGCTTTTCAATGCTATTGATGTTTTAGTTTTGAATTTAACCATTACTGTCAAAATGAGTTGTCTTAACAAAGGCTTGATTTACTATCTCATCAATTTGTTGTACCTTCCCAGGGAAAAGAAGCCTAGAATAGTAACTCTTCAGAGCACCTCCTCACTTCTCCTGTGGACCTTCAGCTAAGGCACAGGAAGGTCCTATCTGTCTGGTGTGAACACTGCATTAGTATGTGTCCTAGATGTGTACCCTCAGCTGCAGCTCTTTCAAGTGAGGTGCCTCACTTAAAAGAAATTAGTTAGAGTAGGACATCATTAAAGTGATAACTATTGATGAGTCATAAGACTTCCTCATGCAAGATAATTACCAAGCACCAAAATATTCTCATAGCAGCTGACCCAGAGCTTGTGCCTTTAATGTGGCAAGGAGTCCACACTCAGAGCAGTTGTTTTGAATAATGCACTTTGTTTAATATTATTTTTTGTAAAAAGGAGAGTCAATTTTAAAAATGGCCTTTAAGTACCTAAGAAGAATTAAAGCTTGTAGAGGTATGTGCTGGACTGAAGCAATTTCCTGGGGTACAGAGCAGTGCTTCCTAGAAAATCACTGTTTTCAAGAGCTAGGGCTGCTCTCTAATTTTGTAGCTTCCTGCTGCACTTCTAGGAAAAATAATACCTTGGTCGGTAGAGTTTTCAGGTCTTTAGCTTTATAATGAATGAGGAGTGAACCATCATCTGTTACCCTTAAATATTCAAGGGAGAGACACTTTCCTAGGAGGCAGTTGTATGGCTGCCCTTGATTCCCTGGCTGCCTGATTTTTCCACTGTGAGCGCATTGCCAGCTATTGCTTACCAGAAGTTTTCAAAGTGGGTGTGTTGAAAATTAGATCATAGACTCTCAGATTGGAAGGCAGATGTCTCCCAGGTCTGACAGTCCCACTCTGCAACCCACCCACTCCAAGGACTCCAGCAGGACAGCTAAGTATGTTTCTTTTATACAAGAAACCTATTTGTTCCCTTCCATGTATTACACACCTATATTGTGGGACAGGGAATGCAGTGAGGTCTATTTTGAACTTTCCTTGTTCTTTTTTAGAGGTACCTCAGGAAACTGTGAGTGGGAGCAAAATATAGCCTTAAAAGCATAAGGGAGAGAGTTTAATTTTTTGTTTTTGTTGCTCTTGTTGACACTTGTTTCCTCTTCTTCCCCTCTGGCCCTCACCCCCATCCATCTTGGAAATTTTTATCTGTGGGGAGATGCTTCTCCTGCCCTTGGAATGACCCTTAGCTAAGGTCATTGACCTATACTCAATGCCTCTGTATCCCCACCTCAAACTCTCCTTAACCCTCTATAACAACTAATAGAACTGGTTTTCCAGCATGAGCAAATGGGGGAGCTGTCTTTTCTCAATCTTCTGGAAATGTCTTGAAGCCATCACCTCCATAGGCTTCCTGCTTTTTTCTTCCATTTAGCCTCCCTGCCCCCGCTACTAGTTTTCCAAGCCAGGCTACACATCTTATTTCAAGAAGCATCTGAAATAATCATCTGACTTGCTTCAGCTCTCTGCTCTGAACTTCATAGGAACCCATGTTGATAATGGTCATGAGATGAGAACAATTACTGATCCCACGGATCTGGCTGTTTACTTACTTTTTAAACTGGAATTGCATGTGCACTTGTGTGGGTGTGATTTAGAGCACGGCCTAGGAATTTATTTTTTTTAATAATAAACAGGGAAATCAAGGAGAGACAGAAGGGAGTGAGAGAACAAAGTAGCAGAGATATTTAAGCTAGAGAAACCCAGAGAAGGCTCTGTCTTATTTGTTTTCTAAAGAGTAATGACTAAACATGAGAAGCTTTTTTGGCTTATTCTTTTTAGGCAAAAAGAACCCAGGAGCAAGAATTCAATGATAATCAGAGAGTGGTAAGTAGTTGTTTATACATATGACAATCTGAAGGTTAAGAGGAAATCCAGTAATCACTGGTGTGTAGAAACCAGGTTTTATGCAGTAAAACGTATCAGGACAACAAAAATGACTCAAAATATAAGACCAGACAGGCCTTAATCGGTGATAAATGGTTGTCCAAATTGTCATTTATAAAAATCAGCTGTACTGACTTGTCTCTGAGGGGACAGAGCTTCCGGCCTGAGACTGCACCAAGCCCTTGCCCGCCCTGCCTCTCACTGTAGCTGCTGTTTGGTTACAAGGGGCAGCGAACAATTTATAAGGCTCCAGTTCAAAGTGATGGCTCACTCAGCTGCCGCCTTTTATATCACATTAGTGCCTGCCCTGTTCCTTCCTCATGGGGAAGTGGCAAGGATGATTGATGCAGGGCCTAGGAAAGTCTCTGAGCTTTTTTTAGAGAAATACAAGATATTGTCATCATTATCGTCATCACAAAATGCTTGGAAATGTTTTCACCCTGTGCTTCTTGCTAGGACAGGCTCTATTTTCAGCACTGGTTCTCAGCCTATGTTAATCCTTCCTCATGCTGCTGGCCTTCCAAGCTCTTCCTTAAAAGAGCTTAAGGAAAAAGGAGAAGATCTTTCTCACTGAGCAAGACATTCATGACAATAATGAACAGAATCTCTACATCCTTGTGTGCCTGTTCAGGTGCCATTCTCTGTCTCTATGAAATTTGGGCAGTTCTCACAAGGCAAGGCAATAGAAAAACCAGTGGATGCCACAAAATGAAGTTCCCTTTCATTTTAAAAATATAGCTTAAAATTTATGTTAGAGAATAATGTTCTGGGAATTTATCTCACCTGGACCAAATCCTCATAGTAAATGAGTGTTGTGGGGAAATGGAGACCCAAAGGAGCTGAGGCCATAGGCCCTGAGCCACAGCAGAGTGAAGAGTGGGAACCAGCTCTCCTGGGACACAAACTAGTGTTCAGTTTTTTCTCATCATATCACACTTTCTCAACATGAGAAAACATAAGATGAGTATAAGATGCTTTAACACCTTTTTACTTGCATATTGGACAAGATCTACATCATGTAATTTGAGCTATCAGAAGGCTGACTCTAAAAGTTTTATCTCCAGCTCCACCTGTCAGAATACAGTGCAGAAAATAGCCAGGAGATGAGATACTGCTTTGTGCATTGGTCTGCAGAAAATTCTAGAAACTAATTATTTCTGAGAAGTATCCTGGGAGCACCTGCTATCTCAGCCACAAAGGGCAGGGCCTAGAGGGGATGGTGTGAAACAGAGGAGGTGAAGGAATTGAGATTGAGGTGTAAGTAATGGAAGATTACATTGGAGAATCTAACATCAAGTACCAGGCCCATGTTTTTCTTTGCTTTGGGGAATCGGAGCAAAAGGGAATGGCAGGTGCCAGAAAAAGCCAGCTCATAGCAAAGGCAGATGTGCTTGCTTATGATGTCTCTCTACTGGCTGGTTTTGAGGCAAAGTGAGTCTCTGAAAACTGAAGAGAACATTGAACTGTGTGTTCCTGGAGCTTCAGTTACTCTGCTTCAAGCAGGGTGAGTGGGGATGGAATTGGGGTTGGGATAGCAGAAAAGTTGCCTTTTTTTGTTTTACCATACTGGAGTAGAACCGCCTCTTCCAGTGGGTTTTGGTTCGGGATCCTCGCTGGCAAGAGCGACTCTGTGCTGTTCATAAGGCCATCTAAGGGTACATGGGTCAACATGGGCACATTCGGTTTTGCATTAATGCACATAACTTGGCTGGACACAAGTTGCAGTCCTCTTTGAGGGCATTTAGAAGGGGAGGGGAAGAGATGTCATAAGTGAGGTACTGGAGAGGCAGTTGTGGAACAAATACCCTCGGTTCTGAAGAAGCTCAGGCTTCCATAGAACCTTTTAGAAGGGACCTTTTTCATCCCCTGCTATTGGTCAAGGCCCAGGGCAGTTGCCTTTCAGAGGGTTGCTTCTCCAACCCTGAAGGTCTGAGCAGTCTCCTCCACTAAAATGTAAACTCTTCCAGAACCTGCTTGCCTGTGTTCACCTCTGCTTCTCTGTGTCAGTTGTTAGTTGAATAAATAGATGCTCCTTCCACAATCCTTGCATGGTACCAGTTTAGAAAAAGGTTTCTTTTCTTTGAATATACCATTATCCCAGATTACAGTCTCCTTGGAACAATGCACGATAATTATTTTGATTTTTTAAAATATTTCCTTAGAACTAGAAAATAAACATACCAAAACACTCATTCTCAGGAATGCCCTTTAGGGGGATCATATCCCTTTACCTACCAGTAATCTGACTACATTTGTCCTGTTCAGCTCCAAACCACTGGCAGATAGCACAGTCCTTTGGGTACCTGGTTGACTGGATACACGTCTGTGAAGCTAATGTGAAACCAGAGGAAGTCAAGCACTTGGAGTTTGAGGGAGTCTCAGAATATCTCATGCTTTTCAAGAACAATGCAAAAACTTTGTAATTCTATTTCCAAGTTGGGTTTATTAGGTCCCTTAAGTATGGAAACCCATACAGGAAATATTTTTGTATATGAACTACAGGGCATTCTCAGAAATCTGGCACCAGCCATTTTTCCCTTGTACCATTGTTTTTACAATTATAAATTATATGTCTTGTTTATTGTCTGACTTCCCCTTATAGTCTATAAGTTCCACCCAGTCAGGGACCTTGCCCATTTTGTTCACACTCTATCTCAAAGGGCAAGCTCCAAGCCTCAATACATGATTGTTAAGTGATGTGAATAAATGAAATGTTAAGTAGATCAGTAACTTGTTAAAAGTTCTGAATGATATTTCCTTCAGGAGAGGAAGCAAAATGGGATCTTTATAAGGGTAAGTGGTATCTCCAGGCAGTGGTGATGGAGCCCTCCCACATGGGGAGGGGGCAGGATGGTACTGACAATACCTTCAGGTGGCATCTTTTATTCACCACAGGCAGAATTAGGGAAGAATGCACACCCATCAGGGACCCAGCAGGAAATAGATGACAACTTTGAAACCAGGTAGTTCTGGGAGAATTAATAAATGGGCCTTTACTAAGGTATGCACAAGTTAAGAGACAATGAGGCTGTATATGCTTAGTAATGAGAGATGTTTTTACTACTCTTAGGATGGACAAGGGAGCAAGAGGTCATGGAGCCCCAGAGTTGTAGGGAATAGCTGTTGAAAGGACCATGGCCTTCCAATAGTGGGACAGAGCCAACCTACCAAGGAGATAGTGGTGATTTGTTGGGGAGGGGGTGTTAAGTATACCTTTCATCTTCCAGCTCCTAATGGTGGACTTCATTGGCTGAATCCAATTGAAATCCAGATGATACAGGTGCCTGGCAGCCCAGAGTGTCTGCCTCCCGGGGCACAGAATAGTGTGCAGAAGAGTAGAGAGTAGATCCTGAAAGGCAAATGGAATACCCAAGAGAGAAGGCTATGCCCAAAACCACAGGTTTGCTGGAGAGAGCTTGTAAATGTCTTTCCAACTTAAAGAGAAACACCCAAAATAATAAATTTCAAGAACAAAGTAAAGCCCCATGATTTGGATTATTTCTTTCAGTAGTCTTTCAATAAACACTGATTAAGCATCTCCTCTGTATCAGGCATGTGGGGGGCTGTTGGGATAGAAGAATGAATGAATAAAGTATAGGGCCAACCTTTAGGGGGTGCCCGGTCTACTGAACAGAACTGTGCTTTAAAAGGATACAGGTGAAGAGATTGCTGAGAGAACACCCCCTCCCCTCATTGAGGACTTCTTCGGTGAGGATTTCCCAATGAAGGCTAAGTTCAAGCTGTGACTCAAGGGCTGGGAAGGAATCAGAGTGGGGCAAGGAAAGGAAGGAGGAGTGGTTGAGAAGGAAGGAAGTGTCCTGACCAGAGGAAATGACAGGTGCAAAATCAGGACCATTTTTTGAAACGCTGGAAGTGATGCTCAAACTTAAATGAGATGGCTTGGTGATCCTCAGTGTGGACTATCTACTCCACCAGCCTGCTCTCATTTTGCTCTTAGAAGGTGGGTAAAGAAGACTTGATGGACTCAGCATGCATCTAGAAAAGCCTGATTTCTGTGACCATTCCCTATTGTGGATCAACCAGAACACTCTCAGACACCCCTTCAGTGATGATTGTCATCTCTTCTACACGTAAAAAGAGCCAGAATTTCTGCCTATTATTTTCAGATTGCTTCCTCTGCAGGAAATTGTGTCAATTCATTTTGATATTTGTGGTTTCCCTGTACTCCCTGAGCCATTACATCACGATGTGGTAACTCAGAACTCCAGTGGCACAGTATCAGAGCCGACTATTTCTGGAAGCCAGGAGATAACAAACAAAGCGGCTTCATTTGGCCAATAAGCATGTTAAACACCCTCAGCAGAGGACAGTGGAATACAAATATGCCTTCCTCCTGACTCTTGTCAAGGAGAGGACAGAGACATGGGATAGATATAAATTATGTGCCCTGCATCAGCCTCGGATCTAGCATAAAATCTATTGCCACTGATACAAACTAGCTTCACTGTGTAATTTAGTGACAGTTTTAGGCATTACGTCTCCTTGCTGACAAGGTTGCTGCATGGTGAAATGTTGTATCTAAGTATGGATGGGCCTGCCTGAAGATGTAAGCCATTTTATTCCATCTTGAATTAACATGCTCAGCCTAATCCTTATCTCCCCCCCAAGACTGTGAATTGGGAGGGAGGATGAGCAGAAGGCTTTTCGTGCAGGTGGCTGGGGCCTGTGTTTCCACTTTCCTGCATACCATTCCCCCTTGTGAGGCTGCTGACTGAAACTTACTCAGAGATTTCCTTGGTAATAATTTGTGCCTTATCACAGGGGAAAAACACAACAAATTAATGAGGTTTCTGCTGATAAAAGAAATAGAAAGGGCTTACTTTCCTAAAGATAACTGATACCTTGGATAAATCATGGACAAATAGAAATCTTGCTGTAGTTTATGCCTAGTTATCAATGACTTAATACCAAGTCAGACCCAAAAGATTCAGGGGTGTGATCATTCTGCAACCTAATTAGTCAGTGGGAGACAGTACTATAGTCTCAAGATTTTATTAATGCAAGGAAGTCTCTCCTCTGCTCATGTTTTGCATTATCCTGGTGGTGAATTAGGAAATTTTTCTTCCTGAGTAGATGAATTGGGCTCAAGCTACTGAAATATATTGCTTACAAGTTGCATTATTGGACTAGGCCAAGGCAGCCAATATTAAGGCTTTGGCTGAGACCAGTGATCACAGGAGATGTCTTCATGAGTTGGGGCTGCTATGACAGGATATCATAGACAGGGTGGATTGATCAACAAACATTTATTTCTCAGTTGTGGAGGCTGGAAGTCTGAGATCAGGGTGCCAGCATGGTCGGTTTCTTGGTGAAGGCTCGCTTCCTGGTTTGCACATGGCTGTCCTTTTGTTGTATCTTCACATGGTGCAGAAAGAGCTCTAGTCTCTCTCTTCTTATAAGGTCAGTAATCTCATTATGGAGTCCTCACCATCATGACCTCATTGGAAACATAATTCCTTCCCTAAAGCCCTACCTTCTAATGTCATCCCATTGGGGTAAGCATTGTTATCTATGATTTTTGGGAAACATAAACATGCAGTTCATAACCGAAGGTTTTTCCATCTATCTGGAACCAGGTAGAGCATGAGCATAATAATGAGATGACAAGGCATTTGCTCGTGGCAATGTTAATGTGCCAAATTTAGTATGTCATGATGACCTAAGCATCTCTCTGGGCTGTTTTTCATCTGGAGAACTGGCTGGGTAGGAAATGGGTCTCCTTTCTGCTTAGGTTTCTCTTTTCATAGTCACTGAGTGTTCCTCTGCCCACTTCACTGTTTTCATCTGCCATCCTTTCGTGTGCTTTGTCCTCCAGCCACCAGTTCTCTCTCTGCTCTTACCTCCTTCTACCAGAAATGATCTAGATCAATGAGAATAGATGTTTTATTTAGAGAAAGAGAGAGATAAGATGAAAAAATGATCGTCTCTAGGGTAGCAGCAATAAAGGACTTATAATTGTCTGAGTTGGGCTCACATCACCATGGGCCTTTTATATAAACACAGCTATTGTCCTGGTAGTTTTGCAAACAGCTGCTTTATCAGTGAAACACCTTAGAAGGTGCTCCATTGCTTTCAGGTCAGGCTCGGGTGGGCTCTCATCTCCATTGTTGGTTACATGAAGAAAGTCTTCAGGGCCTCCTCTTGTACTCTTCACACTCTTCTGCCACCTGAGTACTCCTCCCTTCTATTTCCTGTCCTTATCAATCTCTTCATACTTTTCCCTTTCTCTTCTACCAAATCTTGCTTTTCAAGGTGGATTTTAAAACCTCATCCACAAAGATGGGTCAGAAAATGCAAATAAGTATTACTGTATTAACAGGGAGCCTCACTTTCAAAATAATTTCTCTCTACTATTCATCTGCTAGAGAAGGTTAAGAATGGACCCCTGAATTAGCTGGAGTCTGATGTAAAAGGCTCTCAGATATCTAGCTCCCCTGTAAAACCCTATAGTCCAGTTTGTATAATTTTAGCTACCAACAAGGATGGACAAGGAGGGGCAAGAGCCTCTCTGTGTCAGAGAGGCAGCTTCCTATGTCATATACTTGTGTGTCCATTTAAAATAGTCTTTAAAAGACAACAAACAGAAAAACAGTCCAGAGAGGTGGAAGAGGGGAGGGAGTAGACCACCTACAATAGAAGCTCTCTCTGTGTCCAATGGGGGGTGAGGGGAGTGTCTCTCAGATACAACAGCCACCTCCTTTTCGGTGAGTTGTGGGATTTCTTCAAGCAGTGTAGTAAGAAAGAAATTTTGTACTTTCAAATTACTGTGTTTTGGGCTCTTCACTAAAGTCAGTCTTTGGCATCTTTTAGCTCCAATATCTGCACCTTAACTTTTTATTTTCTTTCTTGTTGCTTCCTTTCCTGCTAACAGCTGGTACCGCATTCCTACAGGACTCTGTCCTCAACCAGCTGTCACATACATTTCCCTTACTCCAAACTACTGAGGGCCTATGTCCATCCTTCTTAGAATTATTTTGCCTTTTATTAGAGAACTTGAAGGGGACCTCAGAAATTTCCCAGAGAGGGGGGAGGGGCTTTTTGAGGGCTGAGTCTAGAGCAGCATCTCTAAAAAGGTTGCATGCAAGCAAATATATACTTATGAAAGGCATGCTTTGAGGTAAACTTGGACTTAAAGAAGCACTATTGAGGATCTGAATGTTATTAATAATTCTCCCAAAGACCAGCCTTATTCAGACCAAAGTGTTCAGCCAATCCTTTGGCGACATGGCCAATACTCAACAAAACCTGTTAGAATGTGTTGAACATTTTAATCTTGAATCTGTAATCAGTAGGGCATGCCATCATTATGACTGTGGGCAACCTGCTGTCCTGGCCTACTGAAATTAGTCTTTGTTTGCTTTAGGTTTGTGTTTTGCTGGTGGTGGTGGTGGTGATTGGCATGAAATGGAACTAGCAATTCTTAATTGGACTGCCCCTATTTATTCAGTGTCTCAGGATTTTGCTCAACAACTGGCTCCTGACAAGAATTACCCCCAAGAGAGGAATGTTTGCCAAATACTTTAAAGTCTTATCAGGTTGAGTGGCTGTAAACTGGGCAGAAACAGACAAAATGAAAAGGCAGAAACAGACAAAATAATTCCCTCCAAAAAAATAACGCATTTGTTTTCAAACTCACAGTGTCACAGTAAATACGTGCATTTGCTGAAAGAGAATTTCGGGGAAAAAATATAAAAAAAAAAAACAAGAATACACGTTTTGTTTATATTTTTTAAATGTATAAGTAGCTTGGATACATAGTTGGCAAAAGAGTGTTTTGACCAAAATTTTTATCGAAATGTCAAAAAAAAAAAAAAACCAGAAAAAAGAGCTTGTGATACCACCTGTAGATTGTTCTGGAGTTAGTTACAAATCTAATTCCATAAAAGAACAAGAAAACCAACCTCTCAAAGATATTTTGTGAAAGTAATCGGTAAAGGTATTCTTGTATATGTGTGTTTTTGCTTTTAGGTACTGTTTTATTCCTAGAGAAAGAAAGCATTTGATTGAGTTCATAGCACAAAATGAGGAAGGCACTTTTGTATGCCAATCTTATAACACCCATAGCTTTACTTTATTCCCCCACCATGTCTGTTTCCTCTAGGCATTCTCAACAGTGGGAGAAAAGAAGGGAACTAAATTTATATTCTTCCTTAGATGCTTCCTGAAGAAAGAAAAAAATACTGGGAAATGCATGTGAATATTTTTCATGAAAAGTTCTGTAAAATAATCCACTGTTGAAACTGCTAACAGATGTTTTTTTCATAGTCCATAACCTCCAGCAGGTAGGAAAATCCCCTGCAGACCTCAAGATATTGCATGTCAGTGTAGAATTCTTTATTATTATTTTTTTAAGACCAGGTTTCCAGGATTACTTGAACAGGAAAGTTCCTGTGCTACGTGTGTAACTGTTTCCTAGCTGACAAGAGGTATCATTTTATTGCCAGCCAGACTCTGGATGGATCCGCACTTCAACTCCTCGTGCTTGACTGCACCCAGAACAAAGCCAAGGAAAGTAAGAGGCACCTGGTTGATGTAATCCTGAGTCTCTGCTTTAAACTTTAATGTGACACTACATTCTTTTTCAACAGAATAAGGGCAAAGTTTCTTCAGCTCACCCCACACATTCACTATGTAAATGATCAGAGGCATAACAAGTTATTATGTATTTTTAGGGTTGGTTTTTTTTTGTTTTTTTTTAGTTAGGTAATAACCTAGGAGAGATTACCCAAGAGGAAAGCCCCGCCCCATATCTAGGTCTGTCTCATCATTCCATGCCTCCTAGGGTTAGATTGTTTGATCCTTCTTTTAATGCAACTAAGAGTACAGTTCTGAAACTTTAATGAAAGGAGGTCAACTTGGAGTATCAATGAAAAATAGGCAAGGTGGTCTCTGGGATAATTTAACTTGTGTCTTATCTTTATTATTTTATTCCCCACAAAACCTCTCAGTTGGCCAAAAGAAAACTTTAGATTTTAAGCCTCATCTGTAATTAGGGGATGAAGGAATATTTTGCTCTCTAGGGCACTGCCCTTATATGCATGATCCAGAAAGTTCTGCCTCATGTAACAGAATGAAGGAAGGGAAAGGCTCCTCATTTAAGGTTGCAATATAGAGGTTTGTAGTATCATTTCTTCTCATATTCCACTGGTCAGAACTAAGCAACATCTAAATGCAAGGGAGACTGGGAAATGTAGTCTTTATCCTTGGTGTCCCTCTGCCCAGCTGATAATTCTATAGCTATGAAGAAGAAGAACAAGATATTGCTAACAAGACCTGAGCTGATAAGGGAGACTGAGAGGTGGGAAGATGGGAGACGGCAGATTTCAATGTAGGCTGTCATCTACTTTCCTGAAGCTAACCTGTTTGCCCTCAGAAAAAAAAGGTTCTTAGTCTTCATTATTCCCTGTTTTAACCCTAAATATTGTGGTACTAAAAAGTCAGGCTTACTTTGAAGTATGTGTTTTACTTTTCTTAATTTATTTTCTAAATCTTTAATGATGTCTTTGGTAGCCCTACTTGGAAAGAGTTTTTGTTCTACAAATGAGAACCATTTGTATAAGCATATTGGAGACAGTAGGATTTAGGGAAGAATAACACATTTATTTTTCAAAATCTACCTTTTCCTTGATCTTGAGGTTATTTCATGTGAAGGGGTGATCGCTCCATCAGTTTGCTGCCAGTTTGGAAGTTCAGGTTCCAGAAAGATATTTCAAGTCTCACATTCTTTCTGTATTCTTTGGGTGAGGGTCTCCGACTGAAATGCAACAGCCTCCACAAGCTGTGATTCCATCCTGAGCTTACCAGGCTCCGTGGGGAGGAGGAGACGGTCTCCACAGCCCTGATCAGGATGGAAGCAGATCACATCTCTTGGTTTCCTCACATGCTTTTGGACCAAGAAGATGCTTTTTCTGTGTGATCTTCTCAGACTCTGAACCACAGAGCAGAGCAGGAAAAGCTGTTGGCGGCAACAGACATATAGCACAGTAGTAGAGAAAGGGCAATTCCAGTTCAATGGAATCCCCTTTAGAAAAGGTGGACTTCAATTTTAAAATTTCTCCACGTTTCTTCTTGTCGCAAAAAACTCCTTCAGACAGAACATCTAACTTCTGAGTAATCCAAAGGGACTTGAACAAGTTCATTAATATGTTTCATTCTGAAGACCGAGTGCCCTAATATAAAATGACAAAATTAGGCACTTTGTGGTTAGTCAATGATCCCCTAAATTGGAGCCTTTCTACAAACACCTGTTGTCATATACAATGCACACCTAAACTCAAACCCTCCTTTAGAGTTATCCTCTATAATTATTATTATTCCTTTAACATATTCTTTATGACTTTTATTTGACATAGTTAGTTTCTTAATTTATGTAATTAACATCACAAGACATTTACAGAGACCTCAGACAGATTCTGAATACACTGTGTGTACTAAAGTGCATTTCTAAAGGTGACAAGGCAGAACTGATGTTTTTAAGGGCCAGTTTCCCAGAAAACAAATAATAGCTTAAATCCTCTACCTTTATAGGAGATAGAGAGAGAAAATGGGGTGGCTCCATAGTGATGGTGGTAAAGTTTGGAGACAGGTAAGCTTGAGTTGAGTCCTGCCATTTGCTACTCATTAGCTGGATGATTTTGGAGGAAGTTACAAAACCTCTCAAATCCTCGGTTTCCTTATCTGTACTAGTAGAACAGGGTTAATCATGATGCGTATTCCATATGTTGTTGACAGAGTTAAATGAGAAAGTTCAAGTTAGGAACTTAGTGCACGCATTATCTGGCCAGGGTAAACATTCTATAATCGCACTTTACCATTGGTGTAATTATTTGAATTTTATGTATTTACATATAACAAGCTTTTATACAAAACATTAAAAATAGGCAAAAATGAATCATTATAGTTTATCCAATTTGCCTTTATGCAACTAAGCAGAATCTAAGTGAAAATAAAAATAGGTCAAAGAGGTATACTTTTTATACGTCTGTGTTTCCTGCCAAATTAAATTCTGGTAAAGAAAATTATATATTGTCAATTTGCTATAAATACACATATAACAAATATTCACTTTAAAATTATATGTGCCAAATGGACATAGACACTGGGGCGGTAGGGGCTTGCCTGGGCTGGGAAGGGATAGGGGAGGGGGTCAATTGGGGAAAAAGAAGACATATGTAAAACTTTAGACAATAAAAAAAATTAATTAAAAAATTTTATGTGCCAAATATCATCCCAGCATTAAGATTGTGATTTGAAGTACAAAGGAAACTAGGACTCAAACAGGGAATTCTCATTATAAACGTATTTCTATCCCTCTGCCCCTATACATATAGAGCGATGATATTTGGGCTTTCATTACATGACCACACACACTGGACTCTGTAACATAGTTTTGACCAAAATTATCAGGTATTGGAAAGGAACTGCACATTTGGCAGATGCTATTTTTAACTAGCACTTTAATCATTGCATATATTCTCAGGCAAAAAGGACTGCACATTTGCATTTGTGATTTGTGATAATATTTTTTGCCTAATGAATCCAACATGTCAGCCAGTGCTTCCTCTGTGGTTGTTTATTAGAACAGGGACTAGGGAGAGTCAAGGAGGACATTACTAGTCTCTTCCCAGACCCATTCTCCTGCAGGGGTCAGTGTCAGGACAAAATGGAGTGCAGGGATCAAAGGAAAGGAAAGCTCTGGCTGGTACCTGCCTGCCTTCTGTTCCTCCTGCTGACTCCACCCCTGCCATCAATATTTATCCACTTTCCAAATGAGCTACTTATTGGAGATCATGTTGCTGTGTTTAGTTTGGGGGAGGGGGGCAGGGTTCTGGTTCTTAAACACCCAGTGGACTAAGAGAATGTTCTTTGTGGTAGAATGATACCTATACTCTTCTCTCCACCTTACACTTCCTAGCTTCCCTCCAGGCACTTAACCCTACCACCTCTCTCTTTTTATCCAAACAAAGATTTTGACCATGGCAAGATCCTGGAGAACTTTCTCAAGCATCAATATAAAATGAAATTGCAGTCCAGGAAGGTTTGGGATAATGTGTATTAATACATTTGAACCCTCTGAAAATTAGCCTATCTTAGTTGACTGTTGTCTTTGTCAAGGGTAGTTCAGTTTTAAAGAAACTTGACTCATCCTCAAGGGGGGCGGGCAGGGGGAAGAATGAATAAAGGCATCAATTAAAAGGCTACAGTGAAATCCCATATAATTCCAACTCCATGAACTTTCTTGGAACCGCTGTCCATTTCTCTCCCTCTTTCTCTGGGTTTACACCAATACTTACCACTGCTGTCCACTGCTCCTTTTCCTCTCACTGCTCATTAACATTTCCTCAAGGCTCTTAGTTCAAGCTTCCGTCACATTTGCTTTCATGATCCTGACTTGTTATGGCACTGATTCTGTCCCCAAACCTTTATCACATGTCAAAACCAAACCCTACCTGGTCATCCTGGGCCTTTTATTTCAAATTCTCAAGAGGGAATAATTAATTGGTAGCTAGTCAGTAAGTGCATTGATTCTTTTGGGGCCTCTTATCCACTCTTGGTCCAATCAGCAGTGACTGACCATATCAAATCTCAATATGCTGGATAACAGGAAATTCACTATAGATACATTTCAGTGTTCTCATTGCCCATTTTAGTTTAAGGTATAAAGTGAAGTGTATATTGCTCAGTACAATGGCATCCCAATTTGATCATTTAATAAAAATTCTTTTATAATATTGATTATGGTAATAGTTAATGAGACTCATAAGCCTGAAGAAGAGTCAACCCATCTCATATGTCACATTCACAAGTAAAATAGGAAAAATCATCACTAGATATTATTAATATTTTATGGGCTATCACTGATAACCCACAGAAGGGCTACAATAAATTGAGAAACCCATGGTATCTAAAGATTTTATCCCTAAGATAATACTGTATTTTATTTTCTACCTGCCTCATATATATCTATAGATTATAAAAAAAACTTTAATGATCACTTGGTTAAAATTGGCAAAAGAAAACTTAAATTTGGTTCAGGAGGTACTAATATAGGTGTAAACCAATAAACCTGACAATATAAGTATTGCAGGCAACAGAGAAAGCCTCTACTCTTCCGGAGATTGTTCCAATTAATAAAAAAATATATTTTTAAAAGACCTTGAGCATAAGCTTTGCGATAATAAACTGAATACAGCATTTATCTGTAAAACATATAATGGAGATTATTTAATGACTGGTTATGGCTATTTTATCTTTTGAAATATCATAGAGATTATAACAGTTAGCAGCAAGTTTTCACTTGATTGGTTTCTTTAAAGTTCAAAATAAAGTCTGGAGGTTTGGTCTCTATAGAGTGTGTGGGACATTAGGAAGTGAAGACAAAGAGAAGCAACAGTCACTGAGCTGAGATGGGCTATGGGGGCAGGTGTCTGCCTGAGGGTGAGAGACATTATTGTGGCCAAAACTGCTCCCTTACCCTTGCCCACACCAGATCATTGTATTCTATTTGTGGGAGCACAGTGGGTCAATTGGGCAAAGAATGTGCAGAGAGAAGCTCTTGATTTCTTAAATGGCTGGGGGATGCTGGAACTTGTTTACTGAATTTAACATAGAAGCCCAAACTGGGATGTCATGTAGACCTGTGCTATTCAGACTAAATGTGCTATGATTGCTCCAATGGGATAAAAGTACAACATTCAACCTGGCAATATTGTGTCAGATTTGTAATATAAGTGCTTTTAAGTTTACTGGAAAATGTCATTGAGATCTTAACTTCAAGTGAGGTGCAAACACACACACACACACACACACACACACACACACACACACACACACACATATCCTATATAATAAAAGCCTAATTGTGAAGACCCACGTCCCGTATGGTTCAGAGTTTGGGATCTGGAGAAGGGGCCGCATGCAAATGAAAGAGACGAGAAAAGAAATAATAATTTGGAAATATTGGGAGCCAGGCGGGCAATCCCCAATGCAAGAGAAAAGACTTCCACTGGTGCCCAGGCCTCGACAACCTTTTATTCAATTTTGGATATACATCTAGCTCTTAGGCAGGTAATTGCAGTAACAGACAGACTATCTTAAAGGTCAGTAAATATTAGAAAGATTTACTCTGCGACTATTTGGTCAGGAAATAGCTTGAGCCCCCATTGTCTGGACCAGTGGTCAGCAAACTGCAGCTTGTGAGCCACATGCGGCTCGTGAGCTGAGGTTTGCCAATCTGTTGACTAATGCATTTGCCGACCACTGGTCTGGACTAAATAATCGGTGCAAAGCTCTGGCCCTTGCCAGGGGCTCAGGGTTCACCAGTGTTCCGGGATCCTTGTTTACACTTCTCTGATAGTGAAGACATTGGGTGGCTTCCTGCACCTAATATGCAAATCGACCAAATGGCAGAACGGCCTGTGGAAAGACCAGTCACTATGATGTGCTCTGACCACCAGGGTGCAGACGCTCAATGTAGAAGCTGTCCCCAGCCTGCAGGCCACAAACCAGCCAAGGCGGGTGCCAGTGGGAGCCCCCTCATTGCCCTACTGATCACCCTACAGATTGGCCCTGATCACCAGCGAGGCCTAGGGACCCTACCCATGCATGAATTTCGTGCCCTGGGCCATATATATATATATATATATATATATATATATATATATATATATGGTGCTAAATCATCCTATATAATAAAAGCCTAATATGTTAAATGTCCGGTCATCCAGTCGCCATTCAACCAATCAAAGCATAATATGCTAATGATATGCTAAGACCACTTAACTGTTCACTATGATGTGCACTGACCACAAGGGGGCAGACACTTCAACTGCTAGGTTAGCTTGCTACTGGTGTCTGGCCATCGGGACTGAGCGAGATGGGCTGGACACACCCTGGAGCCCTTCTGTGGCCCCTCTGCAGCTGGCCAACCTCCCGCATACTTCCCGGGCCCCGATTGTGCACTGGTTGGGTCCCTCAGCCTGGCCTGTGCCCTCTCACAATCTTGGACCCTCAGGGGATGTCGGAGAGCCAGTTTTGGCCCAATCCTGCAGGCCGAGGGACCCCGCTGGTTCATGAATTCGTGCACTGGGCCTCTAGTTACATATGAAACTAATTCAAAGTTATATAATTATTTGTGGCACAGATGGTCAAGGTGCCTATTCCTTGAAGTGGAGAAGGGCAGAGAGGAGAATGTGGAAACATACTAAACATGTGTTCACCTGTAGGACATCACTTTCAGTAATGCATCTAAGGCTACAACTACTCATTCCCTAAAGCTAAATGTTAAAACACACTAATAATTTTCATTAAAAAGAAATAGAATAGCCCTAGCTGGTTTTGCTCAGTGGATAAGCATTGGCCTGCAGACCAAAGGGTGCCAGGTTCAATTCCAGTCAAGGGCACATACCGGGTTGCAGGCTTGATCCCCAGTAGGGGGCATTCAGGAGGCAGCCAATCAATGATTCTCTCTCATCATTGATGTTTCTATTTCTCTCTCTCCCTCTCCCTTCCTCTCTGAAATCAATGAAAATATATATTTTAAAAAAGAAATAGAATAGTTACCAATGTTAATATACTTATATTATATATATGAATATGTTGAATGTCATAAATAAATGTTCATGTTGTTTAAGCTCAGTCACTGTTGAAGCAATGCAATGATTCTGATAATTAAAGAGTGTTCTCATGTAAAAAGGCAGTTCTTCACCCAGCATGACTTTTTGCCCTACCTCATTCCCCCTTGCCTGCACACACACAGAGATTTCTTTTATAATAATTTTTCTACCACAGTAGTGTGTCTCCATCTCTCCATGTCATACTGCAAAAGTATGTTCGTCATTTGCATGTTACAGATTTACTACTTTGTTCTATGTATGGACATTTGCCTATGCATGTTAAATGGGAATGTAGCTCTTTGTAATATTAAATGTAGGAAAACTAGAAATAAACTTAATAAGAAATAGAACAACTATAGGGGGGAAAAATAATCTGACACCAGATGATTCAGGATCAGGCAGTAGATATGAATATTAACCCAATAAACAGGTAAGAACATGGAGACAGACAAAGGAAAAATAACTTACTCAAGATCACTGGCTAGGAAGAAGCAGAGATGGGATATAGACTGAGTCAGTTTGCTTCAATGTCTATGCTAGTAACCACTACACTATATTGCCCCTAAGCTTTGTCCCTATTTGGATCAATATATTTCTTGATTCAGGAAAACCATTCTATTAGCCACTCAACAAATACTCTTTAAGCATGTATTATGCATGAGTGCTAGTTGTCTTTTGGAATAAACAATAAATCAGATTAACCACTACACTAAAGGCAGTTAAGACAACTATAAAAACCACTATAATACTAGGTAGGATGCAAGATAAATATTAAAAAGAAGACACTGATTAATGGTATGGGATATCTCAAAAGAGAGAAATTAATTTAAAATTTGTGAGTAGGGAGGGAGAGGCTATCAAGGCTCTGCCATTTGTCAGGTTTGAAGCCACATGGGCCTGGCAAGATGTTCAGTGAGGATGAGAAGTCAGGGCAAACTTGAGAATCATCTCAAAGTAAAAATCATTGGGCTTGGTGATAGACTGGCTATGGAGGCACAAAGAAGGAAGTAATGACCGCAGCATGCCTCAAGGGGTGTACCTTTGTGTCTGAGGGAGTATATGGCTATTGACAGAAATGAGAATGCTGAGCTGGAGATTCTATGAGTGGAAAATCTACAGTTGTTTAGAATGTGTGGAGCTAGAGTTAACAACAGCTTTTTAAGTTTAACATTGGGGGATGTAACACAGGAGAGCAGTCAGGTTGGAGGAGTAGGTTTGAAGATCAGTGATAAGGGTCACAAAGAGGTTATGTGCTCTTTGAGGACGTTATTCAGAAAGAAGCCAGGACAGGAGACCAAAACTTGAGAGCACATACAGAATTAGGGCGGGTGTGGGGAGACTAAGGAGATGTAATCAGGGATGTAAAAAGATAAGCATAATGAGATTTTTCTCAAAATTATAGTAATTTGATAGACATATTTTATGATTGCTCAAGACCCAGAACATTCTGAATATAGTCAATAATTCAAATTTCTATTCCTGCCCTGACCGGTTTGGCTCAGTGGAGAGAGCGTCGGCCTGCAGACTGAGGGGTCCCGGGTTCGATTCCGGTCAAGGGCATGTACCTTGGTTGCAGGCACATCTCCAGTAGGGGGTGTGCAGGAGTCAGCTGATGGATGTTTCTCTCTCATCGATGTTTCTAACTCTCTATCCCTCTCTCTTCCTCTCTGTAAAAAATCAATAAAATATATTTTAAAAAATGTTCTATTCCCTAATTTCTCTGACCATCCAGACCCCTCCTGATTCTGATTTTGCTACACACCCATCTCTGTTCTGGTCCCTTCCTTTTACAAACCGTAGCCTGTTCCTATCAATATCTGCTGTCTCGTCACCAGAACAAATCCCATGTGGTCTGAAGATCTAGATGTTGAAGTCCAGTGTGAGAAGTTCTATCAACTCTACTTGGTTTTATGTTTCCTCCCACTCCTTCCCTTGCCTCCTCTCCTTTTCTTTTCACTTCTGTTCTCCTATATCTCTCTGTATATTACCTATTATTTTTCTACTTGTCCTGAGCCTTCAGCCTTATGCCAGTCTTCTTAACCCTCCTTGAGTGTACATAATAGGTCAACTTAAATATATTATCAGTTACTTCCTATTTAGATCAAATTTGTTATATACTTTCATCAAATTATAATTCTCTCTTTGAAAGCACCTATAACAGATGTTATTTTAACTTTTTAAGTATGATTATCTGAGTACTATGGTTTCTTCCACTTGCTTCTGAGATACCTAGGGACAAAGAATGTGTTTGTATGGGCTCATATTGTATCTCCCACATCTAGCACAGTGATGGATCAATAAATATTTACCAAAAGAGACCAGGATAAACAACCTGGGAGTTGACACCTGGGGGTTAGAGGCTGTTGCCATATGTCTCACCTTCTACTCTAACTCCCATGGGACCCAGGAACCTATGAGACAAGTTGAGGGCTAGAGGAGCTCAGAGTTAAAACTTTACACTAAGTCATAGTAATAAATTTGGATTATACCAACTTCAGAAAAGAAAACGAACAGCTTAGAAAAGATATCATGTAAAGTCACACTAATTATTTGTACCAGAATCGGCTGGTTTAATGATTAGCTATTGATACTTATGATAAAACTAGAGGCTTGGTGCATGAATTTATGCATGGGTGGGGTCTGGCCAGCCCCGCCCCTGATGGGGAGGGGGGACACTGGGAATGGGGCTGGCCACAGGGAGGGGCCGGGGGCGGTTGGCAGGCTGGCTCTGCCCTCTGGTTGAACTCCCAGTCAAAGGGACAATTTGCATATTACCCTATTATTATATAGGATATGAGAGAATAAAACAGCAATGAATAGGCTTCTTAGATCAGGCACACTTTATTGTCCTAATAAAGAAGTCCTGTTTTGTTGAGATTACTAACAAATAACCCTTTCAGGATTTTCAAATCGTCGCATAGTCTACTAAAATTATTATTTGGTGTCAGCATACTGATATGGCAAAATATTAGCAAAACAATTAAGTTTAGAAAATTCACTGGTGTAAAGAGAAAGGGAATGCAGATATACCCTCAACCTCCACGTATAGAATGTAAACCCAGAGGAAGAAAAGAAATAATTTCCCTGGTATCTACCTAGAGTTTATGGGATAAAATTAAGAATAAGACATTAAGCTAAGAATCCTATAAAACCCTTTTCTTGAGAATGTTCAAACTGTGACTTTGAGCTCCAGGGAAATTGATAGCCAAGCCTTTCCTGGACAAGGTGTTAGAGAGCACATTGCAAGAATTATCCTGATCTGCTGAATTTTATGATCTAGCCAGATAATTTAGAACATGAAAAAAAATTATTTCAGGCCTTCCTGTATTGTGATATGCTTGTCATCACCTGGGAGTGCCATTGAAATTTCTACTAACATCTGCTTACAACTATCTCACCAGCTATCACATGCCCTAGTGACAATTAAAACATTGTAAATTTATTCTCAAAAGAAATGGGCTCACAGAATCAAAAGAGTAATAATATTATTACAATGCAATTTTAAATTCCCCTGAGACAAAAGCCATTCACTAATTAACCCTGGACTCAGTTCTATACTGAGGAAATAAATGTATAAACAGAAACAAGCAAAGGAAATACATATATTGATTACATGTACTTAGCACTGTTGAAAGCACAGGTACAATTGCACAGAAGTGTAGCCAAAAAGATAATGGACAGAAAACTTGGGTCCAGGTCTGACCCAGGAAACAGTAGATCTGGACCCTTCTCTGTTGTGTGTGAGTTGCATTTCAATGGGCAAATTATTGATCTTGTCAGTACCTGTTCTTCACATCTGTAAAAGGGGATGATACCAGCGCCCCTAGTCTCATAAAATGTATGAAAGCCTACTTTAGAGAGTCTGAATGACTCTACTCATGAAAGAGAGAAATAAGAGCATGATCCAAAGAGCTTTTCTATTTAGCTCTGTAATGTACTTTTAAAAAATGTTTGCGTTCACATTTAAATATGGATGTGTCTGGTGCTCTGGGAATTCATGACACTTCAAACCATGTAATGAAGCCACACTTAATTAATTTAAAGTAGGTGCTAATTGTTAGTAAGAACTTTAAAACATGGTTTATTATGAATAAACCATAAATCAGAGAATCCGCCCACATATAACTGAGATTTGCCTGTAGCTTAGAAATATTCACTTTAAATAGGATCTAAATAAAACGTCTGGAAACTTTATTTACAGGTTTCTACAATGAATGACCTCAAAATATGTGATGATATTTCAAAAGTAGAGAAGTATCTTTTGCCACCAACAGAGAAGTTAGTAAATTATTTCATCAACTTGTATTAAAAAAATCATTCACTTATTCATCCATTTCTTAATTCATTATTCCTTTTCCTAAATCTCTCTGTTTGGTGAATGCGAGTGTGGAAGCTGCAGGGGCTGGAGACACAGGCAGGCCCACACACTCAGCCTATGCACACCACTTCAGGCAGACTGGAGATGTGTGGAGAGTGTCCTAATTGGAGAGCAGGTCAATGACTATGCAGCTCTTCTGAATACAAGAATAAAAAGACAAGGTTCTGGTCCAGGGAGAGTTCCATCTAATTGGAAAGCAATATAATCAATCCTGTAATGAAGTAATTCACACTATCCTCAGGAGGAGCTGGGAAAGGACATATAGTGCTGCCCTGGGAAAGGTAAGGAAGGCCCCCAAAGGAAGGTCACAGTGAGTGAGAAGGACAAATAGAGCACCCCAGGCAGACATGGAGAGCGCATTCCAGACAGAGGGAAAAGCTTTGGAAAAAGCAAAGAAGAGCAAGCAAATGCGGAGTGTAGCAAGAACAAGTGATTCATTATTGATGGAGAAGAAAGCTGAGGTGATAGCATGCAAGAGATAAGATGGAACAGGAAGTAAACATCAAGTGTAAATTATAAGATTTATAACAAAGATAAAGGGAACCAGGGAGGAATTTTAATGGTGCAATCAAATTTGTGTTGAGCACTATCCAAGGATGCTGTGTGAGAGCAGAGAGGTAGATCCTTCCCTTAGGTAGCGTTCTGAAGTTCATACATGACAAAACATTCAGGTGCAACAGAGTAAAGAGAAGAAACACTCAAGTATATGGTTCTTGAAAGTGGTATTCGGTGGGCTGGAGATGGGCTGAAAGTTTTCCAGAGAGACATTTTAGCTCCACTGCACTAAAAATTCAACGAGGCAATTTACCTCCCATAACTTCTAAAAGTGTTCCTCTGAAGACCATGTGAACATAAAAAATTATCCAAAGAATTTGAGATAAAAGAATCCCTGTAGTAAAAAATAACTTTCATGCCTAGATTCATCCAGATTCTCTGTTAGTCTGAGCCTCCCAAAAATTGCTTGATCTCCATTTGGTTCTGTGTGGACTCAGCCAAAACTGATGTTTCTAACAGCAATTTCTATGGAGCTCAGTAAACTGATGCCAGAGACACGGGAGAGAAAAGGTAAAGAAGAAAAAAAAGAAGTGTGAATGAATCCTCTTTGCAATGCTGGCTTTTCTTTGGAGATGGCTGTGTTGTTGCCCTTTGCAAAATAACATTTAAAAACAGAATCCTTTATCTACAGATGATCGGGGGAGTAGCCCAGCTGTGCTTTTCATATATGCACCTAACTTATTTCAAGGGTGTTTTTGTTTTATTTTTACAGCTGCAAAGTGTTAGCAATCCAAAAAGAGCTGCCAAGACTACAATCAGATGAATTAGCTTAGGGCTGGTTTTCATGGTGTACTCAAAGCTGTTCTAAGTAAGTTCCCTGTGTGATTGCTGAATACCCTGAGTGATCAGAGCTGTTTCCCAAACAGAGTCGGAATGGTTATTTCCCCATTTGCAGCTGCTTATTTGATTTTTAAAAAGATCCTTCAAAACATTACCTTACGAAACATTTTCACATTCCCTTAAAACAGTTATCTATGCACATATACAGAGTGAGGTTGCTATTATAACAAGCAACATGAAGACATTGACAGCCAGTGAAATTCTGATGAAGACCAATCACAGAACTGAACTGCAGGTGCGCCTCGGTTTATGGCTATGTTATAAAATCGGCCAATTGTAAATTCCTATAATATTATGTTCTATTTTCCTCTGGCTTCCAGTATAATGTTTAAGAAATCTTCCTCTCCAAATAACCCAATGGTCTGACAAGAATATTTTTTGTTGAGGAACCTGGTAGACTAAAAGCTAATCCTGTGATATCTGGAACATATAAACCTTGGAGAACTTGTATGGCTTCCTGAACTTGGCAGTATGTCGCCACCCTGAGCATCTCCTTTCTTCTATGGCAGTGATCGGCAAACTCATTAGTCAAGAGAGCCAAATATCAATAGTACAACAATTGAAATTTCTTTTGGGAGCCAAATTTTTTAAAATTAAACTTCTTCTAACACCACTTCTTCAAAATAGACTCGCCCAGGAGGTGGTATTTTGTGGAAGAGCCACATTCAAGGGGCCAAAGTGCTGCATGTGGCTCGCGAGCCGCAGTTTGCCGACCACTGCTCTTTGGCTTCACTCCTATTCAGTAGGCCATAGAAGTGCCTCTTCTTGCTGACTCTACACATGCAGTTCTTATGAAGCTGCTTCTTTGCCTGGGCAAATCTGTGGCCACTCATAGGTAATGACACCACTGAAGATGAGAGCTGTGTAGGTTTAACATTTTACTGACCTAGAGGTGCTGGCATCCTCTCTTTCCTTCTTATCCATTCTAAAAATGTAGGATATTATTTTGCTTAAAACAATACTATTTTTTTTCAAAGATTTTTTTTGAGTCAAAATTTTCTGCTAGTTATAGTCAATATCACATGGCGTAGATCCCTAGATGCCACAAAAGCACTGGTGTGATGTTGGGAGAAACATGACCAGTAGTTGGATGTTCTTCTCAGCAATGATTCCAAGTGTCCGTTCAGGTTAGCAACGTGGCTTAGAAGGGAAGCCTTAACTTGGGTGTTTTTTGTGAGCTCGGGTGAGCTAGCTGCCCTGCCAGGTATTCCCACAATGCCCTGTAATTTTGCATTGCTGGTTATATCTGTTTAGTCATCTGTTGTGCTCATTAGACTGTGAGCACCCGAGGGTAGGGGCAATGCAGTAGGGCAGTGGTCGGCAAACTGCGGCTCACGAGCCACATGTCCACTGCAGTAGGGTATCTTCATCCAGCACCCCTGCATAACCAAAGTTTCATCAGTGTCTGACACATTATAAATGTTCGATAAAAATGGTTTTAAAATGAATTAGTGACTTCATGACCAAGGATGAACTATCATGCTACAGAAGAATCCTGGAATAGGAATTAAAGGGCCTAAATTTTACTCTAAAATTTCTATGTCACTATGGGCAAATTATTAAACCCAATCTGCCTTTTCCACTAAAGGGTTTAGACCAAGCATGTCTGGGCCGCATGCCATGAGTTTGACATGCTCAGGACTATGTAATCTCTAGTGTTTCCTTCCAGCTTTGGAATTCTAGGACTGTTGGATGGTTATTTCAGTCCTATGATTCTATGAAAAGATGTTAATCTACTAAAATTGATTCTGGCACCTTTACAGTGCCAGATTAAGGGAGGGGAGGGAGCATAACCAAACATACAAGAATAAAGCTAAAATGATGTATCACAGAGATTTAAAAAATGAAGAATTTGCCAAGCCAGAATAAGAAGTAAATTATCCAAATGATGACACAACAGGTGGTTGATAGACTTCTCTTGGTGTATTCGGAAGTCTACCATTGATCAAAATTTCCCTATTCATTTCTATTATAATAGATGAAGAAGTTATTTTGATCACTGGAATCAACCAAACTAAAGAATGTATACTCAAAACAAACTCACATATACAAAGAACAAACTCTTGGTGATTTCCAGATGTAAGGGGAGTTGGAGGTTAGATGCAAAAGTGAAGGAATTAAGAAGTACAGATTGGCAATTATAAAATAGTTTCCTGGATGTAAAGTACAGCATAGGGAATATAGTCAATAATGTAATAACTATGTATGGTGTCAGGTGGGTACTACACTTATCAGGGGGATCACCTTCTAAATTATATCAATGTCTAATCACTATGTTGTACAGAAGAAACTAATAAAATATTGAATGTCAACTGTCATGAAAATATTTAAAAATAAAAAAAAGAATGCAGCCTCATGGTTAGATATTTTAAATTCAATTAGAATGTTTTAATGACTGCTAACTGGATGTAACCGAGTATTTTTTAAAAACCCATTTTTTGTGAGAAAATTTTATTAACCTTACCTGTGGTAAATCAATTAATAATATGCAGCACTCAGCATACCCTCTGGAGAATCCCAATCCCAAAAGACCCCTTTGAAGCATGGTTTGAGTTTAGATGACAGCATCATCATAAACACCTTTGAGTTAAAACTATGAAGACCCTTTGTAGAATGCAAATAGGTATTCTTTTTCATTTACCAACAAATAGCTATTGAATACTTATTATGGGCTCAAAATTGAGTACATACTATTCATCAGACACTGTGCTGGGAAGCTAGAACTGAAAAGTGAATTAAAATTACTATGATCCATTCTCTTATGAAGCTTATATATTCAAATATTGAAGTTTTAGTACATCAAGCCACTGTAGCCTGCTACCTCAAGGTAAAATAATTCAAATTAGTATTTGTCTCCAAGAAGTCCTAGGAGAATGGAACTCAGAGAGTGGTTGAACTCTGATGGAGAAAGGAACCAGGAAAACTTTTTGAAGATGAAGGACTTTGGAAATACAGAGCAGGGCAGGGTGTGCTCATGTGTGGCTCTGGGAACACAGACAACAGCTCTAGGGAGCCAGAAGGATCAAGCAGGGAGAAACATGGGCAGGGACTTGTATTTACTTTGGACAGTCTTCAGTACAGCTAAAGCCTGAAGAAAGTACTTTTGTCCTAAGAACTCAGATCATCAATCTATTAAGTGATCTGAATGGTATTGTTAATCAGTAAGTAGAAAGATGCATTTTAAAGATATCTATATGGAAAAATATAAACCTGAAGAGTGGCAGGTTGTCATTAAAATTGTAGATTTACCTGAAATTGCCGCAGTGGTAAATTATTGTACATAAATTGGTTTCTTTGCAAGATGGCATGGGCTTGGGGAAGAGAAAATGGACCTTTACTTGTCCAATGGATCAGTAAACAAATCTTTAAGTCAGAGCTTGACTTTTTGTTTCCAAAATAAATAATGCTTTAGGATTCTGAAGTGACCCAAGGTAACACTCAATCTACTTTGATTGGAGATTGATTAACACTTTGGGGGAGGATGTGTAACCAATTGAATCACAAATTAAGGTAAATTAAAATAGGCTGCTAAGTTATCCATCACTGGTGAATACAGTGGAAAATTATCAATTTGCATTCTATCTACCAATACCTACTCTAGATTGGATGGTCAATAGCTAAATTGTTGGTGTTCTGTCCTGAAAGACAATCCTTAGGCTATAACACCTAATCAGATTAGAGCTTGCCTGATGCTACATGATCATCCCTACCACAGGGCAGTAGCAAGACTACATTAATATGTTGATATTAATAGATATTAGCTCAGAATATAAGCATATATTCCTAATTTGTCAGTTTCTGAATTGAATTATGTAGTCTCTTTTTTGTTTACATGTTCATGAATTAGTTACTCTAAACCTAGCTTCTAAGATTTAAGTACACGGTCAAGTTTTTATATTATACTAATAGCATCCCTCTTATATTTTATGAAAGAGATAGGTGATGAAAAATATATCTTCTGCCTTTGGAAAGACAGGATGAATGAAAGGAGCCCTTGGAATGGACATCTGAAAACATCCTGTCTTATTTCAAATCAGATGTCTTTTGTCCTTAGCTTGCAGCACCACCTTATTCTAGTACCCCTCCCTCATTTTCTTCTTCTCCTCTCAGTGTGGCAACACTGCTGGGTCCCTTCCATATGGAAGCAGAAAGCAGGAAGCTGCACAAAACTTAAGGTGGGAAAGTATAGGGGCATGAGGATAAGTACTGTCTGAAGTTTTCAGCCCAGCATGTATGTACACATGTGCACACATTTACTACATTTGAGTAGATGTTGGGATGGGAGAGGTTGAAACTGACCCTATGGGAGGGATAGGGGAGTTTCCAAAGTTGTTATTAGCTGGCTTGGGGAATTTTCATTTAAGGAAACTTAAAATCCAAAACCATAGAAGTGAAATGAACTGGAAAGTAGTATGACTGATCATAATGAAAACAAAATGAGGAGTTCCGATTACCAGCAAAACCAAATGGGAAAAAGACAGGTATCAAACATATACCACTCTTTGGTTTGGGAAACTGAGGCTTAGTAAATCATTTCACTTTCCCAAGGTTGTAGAACTAGACGATAGATGGAATTTGGATTATAATTTAAATTTGTCTGACTCCAAAGTTGAGCTTCTTTTTACTGCACTATCTTACCTCCTTAACTAATGAATTCTAGCCAATAAACCTGTATTAGATAGATTTAAGTATCTGTCTATAGGTATATTAAACCTCTAAGCTTTTTTGAAATAGGTTCTCTCTTGATACAGAACATGGTTTCATATTACAATCCAACTTTTGCTTCAAAGTTCCAGTGTGACCCTGGCCAGTGTTCACGGTGGTTAGAGCATCTGCCTGTGCACCAAAGGGTCTCAGGTTCAATTCCCAGTCAAGGACACGTAACTGGGTTGCAAGTTCGATCCCTGACCCTTATCCAGGCTCGTGTAGGGGGCAACCTATCAATGTATCTCTTACATTAATGTTTGTCTCTCCTCCCCTCCTCTCCCCTCCCCTCTTCTCTCTCCCCTCTTCTCTCCTCTTCTCTTCTCTTCTCTTCTCTTCTCTTCTCTTCTCTTCTCTTCTCTTCTCTTCTCTTCTCTTCTCTTCTCTTCTCTTCTCTTCTCTCTCCCTCTCTCTCTCTCTCTCTCTCTCTCTCTCTCTCTCTCTCTCTCTCTCTCTCTCTCTCTCTCTCTCTCTCTCTCCCCCCCCTCCCTCCCTCTCTTCTACTCCCTCTCAAAAACAATGGGGAAAATATCCTCAGGGGAGCATTAAAAAAAAGTTCTAATGTGGATGACCCAGAAATGAATACCATGGAACCCAGAGGAGCTCTCCTCCCATCACCTGCCAGCCCTTTACATTAAGGCACGAGGCCAGCATACTGTGGCCATGAAGGAAACACCCACTGGGGTGAGGGATGTGCATTTGGTATTCATTTCAGTGGACATGACTGGTCATACTGTACCATTTACACTTGGATTTCTCTTGAGTTCAGCCATATTCAGCTCCTAGTCAGATGACCAGGGGCATCTGTGTCCCTACAACGAAGTTGAATACTCTGTTCAAAGCTAATTGGTGTCCAGCCTGTGACCTTGGGTCCATTACTCCATATTCCAACCCAGTTCTGTCTAATACTTGTGTATCAAGAACCAGACATTCTCTCTGACAGAAATAGGCTGTTCTCAGCTTAGTTGCTCTGGGGAGAGTCAGTGGTGTGATCATTGATCCCATTGCTTATAAAAAAAAAACATACACACAAATGCCTCTGACTTTACATGCACTTGTGAAACAACACTGTTTTTACCTGTAAATGTAATTATGCACATATAAGTATTTATTGGGAAGATTATCATTATTTCTAGGGGATCCTGATATATATGGCTGGGGAATCAAGACAGCTTTAAAATACAAGAGGGAAATGAAGAAAATACACTCTACCCACCAAAATCCACCTGTTTTTTTTTTAAATATGTATTTTTATTGATTTCAGAGAGGAAGGGAGAGGAAGAGAGATAGAAACATCAATGATGAGAAGGAATCATTGATTGGCTGCCTCCTGTATGCCCCCTACTGGGGACTGAACCCACAACCTGGGCATGTGCCCTTGACTAGAATTGAACCCAAAACCCTTGAGTCCACAGGGTGACACTCTATGCACTGAGCCAAACCAGCAAGGGCAAAATCCACCTGTTTTTAAACCTTCACCACACAAGCCCCTGATATGCTTCCACTAACATTAGCAACAACATCGTGACCACTAATCACAGGGGAGTTGTTAGGCCTAAATTAATACTCACTGCTTAATTTTATATAACCCAAAGCTTGAGAAAGACCTTACCAAATGTGTTGTTTTCCAACTTTACTACAATTTTTGTCTGAAATATATTTACTGATATTTTTGCTTTTGTTTTTGTTTTAAACATCAAATATTCTACCACCGCTCCTTATTTGTGCTGTATTGGCTTTTGACATTTTTTTAACTTTCAACATTTTGTAAGTCCCAATAAAATGGAAGAAAATGTGTTCATCCATCTTTGTTCTTCTTTAATAGAGATTTGTTTCAATCATGTTGTTATCTGCACTTGAAAATAGCAAACTCATAGAATCTTAGTTTAAAGCTCAAAAATGTGCAGACAGCAAGCAGAAAGGTAAGCTTAGGCATCCAATCACATTGGCACAAGACATTCATTACAAAAATGAATGTCTAAAATATTAATTATTTCTTTAAATTTATCTTTATTGTTAAAGTATTACAGATGTCCCCCTTTTTCCACCCCATTGACCCCTCCTCCCCTCTCTCGCCCCCTCCCCAGGCCTTCATCGTCTGTGCCCATGTGTTATGCATGTAAGCATATAAGTTCTTTGGTTAATCTCTCTAAAGCATTATTATCCATATTAACCAAATAAAGAAGCAAAGGATCCCTTTTACTCATCTACATTTGTGCTAATTAGTCCAGAAACACAGAAGACTCTGGAATTTCCCACCTCTGAGATGAAAACTTGTTTTCCCCAAAAAAATATGTAACTGCTGACATATTCTTCCCTTTGATTCACTTTTACTCTTGTATCCTTTTATTTGCCACAAGCTCTTGGAGGAAAATGATGTGCTTAAGGTAAACAGTGCGCTCTGCCTACCACAGTTGATGGGAACTGGTATAGAAATCAGAGCTTTTTAAACTTTCCTAATTTAGTAGTTGGGAATCCCCAGCAGTGGGTTAGGTGGTAAGAAGATCAAATGGTTGGAAACACAGAAGTGGGTCTGCTTGGTTTCTGAAGCCAAGAACACTTCCAAAGCAGGCTTTAGTAGGTAGGGTGGAGAGGCAGCTGCTACTCAGCTGAGGGCACTACTGGTTGCTACATGTTTTTATTACCTTAAAATCCTCACACCTGCCAGAAACACCTTCTTTTGGATCAAGTTCAGCTCTTTCTTGGCCCTCTCCCTTCTGGAAGCAAACACAGAAACAGGGAAGTAGTCAACGTGTAGGCAAGGGAATCTGCACATGTTCAAAATCAGGGAGAGAGCCATCGCCCTCTCAATATAGCTTTCCCAGAACTCTCGCGGGTCATCCCAGTTGCATTTGGACATTCTTCAAGGCAGCATGAATGCCCTTAGGACAGCACATTGTGCTCCCAAAAAAGCTTGACAGGAGAATCCCCTTCAGGATAAATATATATATATATATATATATATATATATATATATATATATATATATATATATCACCATATATGTCATCTATATGTCACAGATATCACACATGAATATACATATACATATGTACAGATTATATTTATATATATGTGTGCATATATATATATATAGTTTTACTCTAAAACATCATGAGTGAGTTTATTGTAAACATTTTAGAAAAATACAGGAGGGTATGATCCCATAAAATTATAATGAACTTTCCTGGGAGAACTTCCCACCTATTACTATCATTATAGTATCATTATTATCATCAGTATCATTAACAGCACACTGGAGCATGAAGCATGGCATCCACACTTTCCAAGTCACCTCATGACTCATAAGGACATGCTGCTGAAAATCATTACACTTTGATCTGAATCAACTCATCCAATTCTCAGGGCTGCAAATACACATATTGGCTTAGCAATGTGTATCCTAACCATGTACTTTGGAGCCAACCATGTACTTTTTCCCCATAACAATTGGCAAAGAAAACACATGGTAGGAAAGCCTGCACTCAGCTCTTGAATTGGGGCTGGAGAGTCTCCAGGCTTCCCTGCTGGAGGGGACCTAGGAGACTATGCCAAGGGGGTGCATGAAGAGAAGCCTCCCAACCTCCTGGCAGAAAGGTCTTGGTATCCTCAAGGGCCCTCTTTCCCCAGCCCAGTCTGCGTATTTTCTGTAATGCTCCTGTCGGCATGAAGCCACTCTGTGGTACATCTGTCCTGATGCCAGCTTCTCTGTGACTACAGTGCTGTTCCATGTCATGGAGCTAGTATGGGGCAGAGGAGCCACTTAACCCCATCTTACTGGAAATAGAAGAAATGTGTATTTTTTTTTAAATATCTAGAATATCAACAGATTTTTCACTGTTGGTCTTATGCACAAGGAAATAAACTCATGTGTGTGCTGCATAACCATAACCAAAACCAGTTTTAGCGTTATTGACCATAAGATGATAATTATAACCATTTAGGGTACTGATTTGTATAACCCTTCCTCCTCCCCACCCCAGATGATTTCACTTTAAGAAAATGAAAGAGGGTCCAGAAGTATGAAAAGTGGGTCTTTCTTCAGTCCAGACCTGGGCAGATGTCATTTACCTTTGAGAGTCTTACATTTTACTAAAGTCACAATACTGGCCTACAGTTGCATAGGAGATAGCAATGAAGTTCACTGACATCTGGATCTCCCACTTAGTGCTGTTCTCTTCTCTCATCCTGAAAGTGCTCCATGAGCATCTAAGTTCTCTTTAAGAAATGAGAAGAGAAGTGCTATCCTCACATGCAAGCCTGTTTGAGAGTAGAGAACATGTTATGGTACTTTATAAGCTTTCAAGAGATTTTACTGGATTATATTGTGGGAAGCTAACCCTGAAAGACTGTGAGCAAAAGTGAATTCTCGAGCTAGGGTTTCCTTTCCTTCCAAGTTTTGAAGTTTTGTCCCAGCAGAAGAATGACCAGTCATCTTTTCTGAGGCTGTTTGTGAAGATTAGTGGTGTAACGTAAAACAAACTCAAATAGTCCTCTACCACTGCAGGGGATGTGGGAGAGGTAGACCTATTGTGGAAGACGGCAAAAGAGAATCATTACCAGATATTGTGCCCCCTCCCACTTCTTTCCATTAAATGGCAAATAGCTCAGTGCTATTGGCTCCTGTTTCCAGTTAATTTTGCATTCAGATCTCTAGAGAAACAGTAGCTTTTTTATAGTATACAAAATGTATTCCCTAATATGAGAACCCAACAACAGCAAAAAAGTGCTCTTCTCATGAGAATCTCAGTGGCCGAATTCACCTCCACTGACGGGCTGATCCACTGCTTAGTGGAAGCCTTTTTCCTCCAGGTACCCATCCGTGTAGGCTGCAATGGACAGTGAGCATCAGGTTCATCAAATGCACATGTAGAGCAGTTCCCTTTTCAAGCTCAAGTGACCCTCAAAGCTCATTTGCAAGAATTTTTCCAGAGGCACTTGGTGCCTGTATGATTATTATTATTCGTGTCACTCTTTCAGGGCTGGGAAGCTGATGTCCTCTGTACCCTAAGAAGCTGACACTTGTGATTGCTGTCCCAAGAAGAAGTTTTCCAAAAAAGAGGACAGAATTATATGCGGAAGAAAGTGTAAAAGTAAATATGGCATTATCATTTTCAAAAGTGCACATTTGCTATAAAAGGGACATGCATTATTCATGACATTATAATAAAAACCAGACTAGAGCCATCCATACGAAAGGTTAAAGCTATGATTTTTATGAGAGCTAGAACAACTCAAGATAGCAAGAAGCTTTGCTCCTTACACTTCCTGTTCTATGGAGGTTTTCACCTTTTGATTGCACTGATTCAAATTTATTTCTGTCTTCGGCTCCTGGGTGACTCGTGTGAAATGAGTTGCTGGCTCTGGTCCAGTTTCATTATTACATGACCATGATCCATGTGGGTGGGAGTGCAGCGAGGTTAGCCATCGTGTGGCCACTGTGGAGTACACTTACTCCCTGAGCTGTTCTGCGGCCCAGGGCCCTGCTCCTCGCACTTCTCCACAAGCCGTCCTTTGTGTATGTGGTTAGAGGTGGTTGGCAGGGTTGTGGGAGTGCTGGACTGAATGTACACATGTTTTCACTGTGATTTTCAGAGGCAGTTAGACCATGGGGAAAGGGCAGATGGACCAACAGTAATACCCAAAGGCTGCTGTCCTGTCCTGAATAACTGAGTAACAAACCTCCTTAGGACCTGAGGTTTAGTACTGAGGGAATTGGGGGAAAGGAAAAGGGAGAAGGAAGTGAGAAAGTATAGAGACTGAACTCCACATATTACATTTCATTTTCCTTTGCATCTCAGTGTTTCCAATACAGAAGGGCAAATATTTGGCTGATTTCCCCACATTCTACCCCACTCCAGTCTAACATCTGGAGCTGTGTCTGTGTGTCTGTGTAGGCGCTTGCATTTGAATGCTGTTATATTAACACCCATTAAAACTGCAGGAACAAAAGGGCTTCAACCAAGACCAAAGATTCAGAAATATTGTTAATGCTTTAGAATTATGTATAACACCATTGAAACCACATAAATAAACATGTTGCTATGAATTTGAACTATACAGAGAATGTAGATGAACTCATATATTCTGAGAAGTCATGTGAATAACCACTTTGAAAAGTGATTTGACCTTAGGTATCAAAAGCTATCAAAGTAAAAAATGCATATGTTTTAACCTGGTAATCTAACTTGTGGGACTCTGGCCTAAGGATATGGGATAAAAGAAAGAAAAAGCCATAAGCACAGGAATGTTCATGTGTAATAGTGAAACACTGGAAACCATCTAAGTGCCAACTATGGAAGAATAATACAAGGGATTATGGTGCCGCCTTAAAAAACAATCATGTGCAGCCTGTTAAAACGATGGTTGTGAAGACTATGTGACAACACTAAAAATGCATAATGTAAAATACTGAGGAAAACCACAAAATGGTATAGTTGCAATTGTATAAAAATGTAAATGTACATAAGCAGAGACAAAAATGGTAATGAGTGACAATAAAGTAGTTATGTAGAAGAGATGATGGTAGGTGATTTTTTATGGCTTATGACTTCCAGTATACTATTTAACAATAATAAGGAGGAAAATGTGAGTTTATGCTTATTGTCAGGAAAATAGCAAAATAAAATTCCAGGGCAAGGCATGAGGAAGCACGTGTGTGTGTTTGTCTGAGCACATGCACATATTTCACGTTTCTCAAGAGGCAATGGCATTTTTTTAAAATTCCAAAATTATGGTTGTTTGAAAAATTAAGATTTTTGAGTATGAGAACTGACAGCAAGACATTTCATGAGCACTAAATTCAAGCGAAATTACAGGGAGATAAGTTTGATTTTATTTCACAGTGGCAACCTGTTTCCATTTTATGCCCTTAGTCATAGAATTAATCTTTCAAAAGTTGCAGGTGAAATTACTTAAAAATTTGTCACACTTCAAATGACAGTTTTGGAGCTTTAAAGAGCATAAATATTTTTACTTTCTCACATAATTGCCTTTAACTACTAGTTAATTTAACTATATGGCTGTAAAACTGTTTTCTAAGGTGGCGATATCCCAGTGTGGTTGCATAAAACACCTTTTGCCCACACCCACGCCTGTCACCCTTCTCCTTTTAGCTGGCATATTATGTAGCCTTGCTAGTAGTTCACATTTCCTCCTGGAAAGAGATGTTTTAAAGCTGCTGATATATTATACCATCAAATATTAAATTTAAAAGCAAGAACACCAGCAGGTAAAATGACTAAATCATGATAAGAAATGAAGCTGAAGTAGTGGGGTGCAAACCCAGGCTTCATTCAGGTGTGTGTGAGGATAATGCATATTTTTCTATACTATTCCCATCTGAAGAAGGGCATTTCAGTGGTGTTTGATAAGAAGGAAAAAAATGGTAAAAAGTTTATAAACAACGAAATTGTTCTGAGGGGCTTTCCCAAGCTCTGTTCTAAAAAGCACGTTTAATATAAAGATGTATATATTATTAAAGAACTAGAGGCCTGGTGCACAGGATCGTACACTGGTGGGGGGAGGGGCCTGTGGGGATTGACCAGCTGTGGGAGCGCAGCTGCTCCCTGGTCAGGCATCTTCTGTGGAGCTGGAGCATTCGCCTCTGCAGGGGACTCAGTCAGGGCCAGGACCAAGGACAACAGCACTGAGAGACGGCTGAGTAGGCCTCAGTCCCACAGCTGCCATGAATCCACCTCCCAGCCTCTAGGGTCAGCTCTGCGAGCCTGGCAGTGGTGCTGCGAGGCCTGTGAGTGTCCAGAGGAGGTGGCATGGAGCAAAGAGGAGCCTGGAGCAAAGAGGCAATGATTGAAGCTGGAGTTCCTGCCCATGGACCCAGGGTTTGCAGCAGGAGCAGCCACTCATCCTGGTCAGCCAAGCAGTGCTCCCACTGTGGTAGCACATTGACCACCAGGGGGCAGCTCCTGTGTTGAGTGTCTACCCCCTGGTGGTCAGTGAGCATCATAGCAAATGGTCTACTGGTCATCCTAATGGTTCCATTGTTCTGGTCCTTCCGTCTCAGGTCACTGGGCTTTTATTGTATAGGACTAGTGGCCCGGTGCATGGAATTCGTGCACATTAAAAGGGGGACCCAGAGTCAAGTCCCCGCCCACCCACATGTGCCTCAAAAATCACATGAGACCCAGACCCAGCAGCCCCCCCTCCCTATTGGGCTAGATCCAGACCCAGCCAGTCCCACCCTTGTCAAGCCCCGCCAGGCAGGGGCCATAGCCTCAGGTCCCCTGGCCCAGCACCAGGATGGGGGTGTGGCCTGAGGTCCCCCAGATGGGGCAGGGGGCGTGCCTTGAGGTCCCCCATCAAGCCCTGCCAGGTGGGGGACACAGCCTGAGATCCCCTGTCAAGCCCCACTCGGTGGGGGGCATGGCCTGAGGTCCCCCCTGAAATCCCACCAGGCAGGGGAGGGGTGTGTGCGCAGCCTCAGGTCTCTCGTCAAGCCCCTCTGGGCAGGGACATGGCCTGAGGTCCCCTGTCAAGCACTGCCAGGCAGGGGGCGCAGCCTCAGGTCCTCTGGCCCGGTGCTGGGGTGGAGGGTGCAGCCTGAAGTCCCCCGTAAAGCCCCACCCGGTGGGGGGCGTGGCCTGAGGTCCCCTAGCCCAGCACCAGGACAGAAAGCACACCTTGAGGTCCCCTGTCAAGCCCTGCCAGGTGGGGGGTGTGGCACCAGGTCCCCTGGCCTGGCACCAGGGCAGGAGGTGTGGCCTGAGGTCCCCCAGCCTGATGCCAGGGCGGGGGGCACGATTTGAGGTACCCTGTCAAGCCCTGCTAGGTGGGGGGCACAGCCTGAGGTCCCCTGTCAAGCCCATGGGGGTGAGGGAGGGTGTAGCTTCAGATCCCTGCTGATTGCTCGTTAAGGCTCCTTAAGGGAACTTGGCCTCAGCTGTGGGTGCAGCCATCTTTGTGATGGAGTGATGGTCAGTTAGCATATTTCTTCTTTATTAGATAGGATTACTTGCCTGTTCAAGTCACACAGCTGCTGGTAGTGGAGGTAGGATTTGAACTCAGATATTCCAACTCAGGGTTCCATATTTATAATCATTATTCTCTCCAGCTTCCCTTCTTAGCCATGAGAAAAGAGGCAGAAATCTACAGATATTTAGTCTGGCAAAATCAGGAACGAGAGGTGAATGCAAGTTATGTGAGGGAATGAGGATGGTCAATGCGTGTGGTGCTATTGAACAAAGGGTTAGTTTTTTGGAAAAGAGACATTCTTTTGGAAGAAATGGGATGTAACATGGAAGAAAACAAACTTCGTTGTGGGATAGTTATGCCTAGGGTTGTTCATGACCCTACTTCAGAAACATGTTGATGATTTCATCATTCAGTGTTCTCTTAATGCCCAAGAAAGCAGCTTTATGTTTTCACTCTTTTGTCATCCTGCTACTCGTTTTTAGCAAGACATGTGGCTTCCAAGGCAAACCCAAAGTGACACGTAGATAATGAGTGGTGGCACTACAGGAAGGGTATACAGACCCTGAGGTAATTGCTGTAGGTAACATCTCTGATAGTCTCAGATGAAGATTTTGTTTTGGTTGTGTAGCTTCTGTGTATTTTCTCTAAGAAGCCCTCAGTGGGGAAGTGCTGAAGCAAGGAGGTCTGTATTCTCAGGGGGATTATGGTGATTTTAGGATGAAACCATGCTCAGCAGGTCTCAATCCAGGATAAATGATTCATAATTATACGTGAAGACAAGATGTGAGCTGCACATTATTTTTGCTCTGATTGAAAATAGCTTTACATTTTCATAAGAAGACAGTGTTTTCTGGACCAGAGTTGAGGCTTCGAAGGGATTTAAGGACAAAATCCCTAACGTATGTTCAGAGAATGGGTACATCAACCTTTTACTTCCAACAAGGGAGCCTGACTCAGGCCACCTCCCAAGGAGGACATTGCACTGCTTTGAATGCATAGGGTGCTGGTTTCAGTAGTCTAAGAGGTAGGTAACTTTTGTTTGCAGGACACAGATTTACCCCTTTCAATGTGTCCTAACGCTGCTCACCCCCAACCACCTCTATGATAGCCTCTTCTACCTCACAATCGCATTTCTTCTCATAACTGCCCTCTGTCCTTCACCTCTCAACTCCCAAACCCTAAAGAACTGTTCTTTCAAGGCAAACTGATAAATGAATTCAATCAACATATTAATGGCACATAACATATATTAAAACATCACTCCTTATATGCAATACATTTGAGTTTAGATAACTTTCATTGTTTTAACCTGAAAGACTGAAGTGTGTAATATTAAGTAAGTAATTAATCAGTCCTGAAAAGGGGGTAAAATGTAAAATATGAGACCCTTTGGCTAATGGAGGATGGGAACAAGATGGGGATATGTTTTAGTCTGGGGTCTCCTAAAAATTTATTGATCATCAGGGAGGTTTGTTAACTTGTTTCTGGACTCACCCCCAGAGTTTCTGATTCAGAAAGTCTGAGGGGCTGGAGTACTTGCATTTCTAACAAGTCTCCAAAAGTGTTACTCAGGGATCACACTGGTTTAGACCTTGCAGTACTTTTGATCATGATCAAATCACATGATGTAATAGGGGAGGATACAATTTTGGTCAAATTCTGTTAAGGAAGGCAACACATAAATGCTTTCGTGGTTGTCAGTGTAACTTAGAAATGATCTCCAGGACCATGCCTGTCAGGCTGTCAAGCCCACAGACAACAGAAAGCCTCCAGTGGAAGAGCTGGTAGGAAGCCCTGGGCCCCCGGCATCCATGTGTTGAGATGACCCTCATCAGCTCTTCCCTCCATTAACATGGTTGGTTGGGGATTGATTGTACTTTGTAACAGCAAAAATAAATACCTTGCTAGAAGCCAGAATTCCGGCAGAAAATAGAAATGCCACATTTATGCTTCCTGATACTGTTGGCACACACCTTACATGTTTTATTTTTAATTGGCATTCACTGTTATACTTTAAAAAAATTATGTATTGCACAAACAACAGCAAAACATCTTAAATGGGAGTCAAATGAAAGGGGGGAAAAATCATCCTACAGTGTCACCACACCAACAGATTATAGCTTCCATCCAATAATTTTTCATATGCATCAATTTTCCCTCATTGTACTCATAGCCTGGGTATGATTTTATTCTCTGCTTTTTCCACTTAACATTAAAACTGCGTGTAATAAATAGACAAAGATTATCATATAAAATAGACCAAGAAATGAATTTTTGTGAGAATGCTTCCTTATCAAAAATAGCAAATTTGTATGTATTGCTTACTTGTGATGTGTGAGGCATTGTGCCTGGCATTGGACATATATCAATAGGAAAAGGTTTCTTGGCTTCCTTCATGTTTTTGTCTATAGGCCACATTATAGAAGTGTACTCCCTGGATGGGTCCTCAAAGGCATTTTGGGCCTACAGAAGTATATGAGAAAAATTATGCCACGTTCCTTTTCTCTGATTGCTTTTCCCACTGTGGAGCCCCTTCCCCAAAAGGAGAGCCTTGGTGGCTGTGTATATTCCCCTCCCCGCTGAGATTAGGAGAACAGTAACTGGGAGTGATATCTTTGGGGTAGCCAAAGTCAAAATCAGGGATGAAAATATGAAACCAATATGTCAGAACAAAGGCAGTTAGGTTTTCAAAACCTGTCTTTACCCCTCCTTACTGGCTATGTGACCATGAGCATGTCAGTTAATCTCTCTGAGTCTTATGTATATGATCTCTAAACAACCCCTAACTTAAAAGACTTGTTATGATTAAATGAGATAATATAAGGTATCTAGCAGAGAGCTTGACATGTAGTACATTCTCAATAAGTAAAAACTGTTATCTATAGTTATACTCCTATGATATACAATAAAAGGAGTTAGGGTGGGTACCAGAGGAGGGTGAGGGCTAGAAAAAATTCTACAGTAGCTTATTGGAAGATGTAAATGTGGATTGTTTTAAAAGGGCAGGAGAGAAGTCTCTATCTGGGGCGGGGAGGGGGGGCGGCGCGGTGTGCGTGTCATTCTCTGTTAGCATCCTTTCCCAAAGTACCCTCTCCCCATTAAAATGAAACCATAGAGTTGACAGTTGTCTACCTACCTTAATTTGAAGAACCTACAATTATGATTTTACTATTTCTTTAACTTGGGATTAGCATGCTCTTAAACATCAGCAGCCTTCCAAACACAATGTTCTGCTGTTAAGTCTGAATCAGACATGTAGATAAGCTTTTTGCTTGAAGACAATGACTGGGTGCTGCCTTCATTAAGTACAGCCAGACTATGGGCCTGCATTAGCTCACTAATGCTCAGCCACCTGCCAAGTACAGTGAAATCAGCCTGAATTCCATCCCTATGATAAATGAACCAAAAACTTACTATTGCCCTCATCAAGCAGAACTGATATTATCATTAAAGTTTAGTAGCTGTATACTTTCACAGATATTAGGGTCTATTTGCTCTTGGTTTTGATTAGGGAAGTCACATCAGGTTTACATTTTCTTGTTAGTTTTGAATTTACTTTCTTGTTAAGGGCCAGTCAATACATTGGGGTCTATTAACATCTTTCCATCAAAGGAAAAGCCTTGGCTGTTAGACCTGCTAACTCTGCTATTAGAGTGGGCCCATTAATTTGTTACCCTACAGTGAGTGCAAGGTCAGCTGTGCTGTTGGTGGTGAAAGGATTTGAATATAAATTCATTGACATAAAGAGAAGCACTAAATGAAATTTGGAATTCTGAGGAAGCTAGTAGTTAATTGAAACATGTGTGAAACCACAGTTTCACTCTGCATCTCTGAGGGAAAAATGGGCAAAAGCATTGGGGGCGATCTCATCAGCCAGCCAGAACCCTCTGTTACTAATTCATGGGATCAAGTTACTTCACCTCACTAGACCTCAGTGGTCCCATCTGAAAAGGAACAACTATTCTAGATCATCTTCAAGTTTTTTGCAAGCATTGACCTCCTCTAACTTTATAGGACACGCTCTCTATATTCAACCAATGTATTCTAAAAACTGATTATAATTCATAAATCCAAGATGGATATTCATTCATTCATTCACTCATTTAGTTATTCAAGTATCAAGTCAATGTATAGCAACATATTCTACCAAAGAGGTTACAGAAATAAATCCTTGCCTAAAGCTGATGTTCATATCTAATAGAAAAAGACATGCACATAAAACTAGGATGCAAGACAAAAAGTGATACACACCACACGCAGAGTATGGAACACACTACAGGTTCAGGAAAGAGGGAATCAGGAAGGGCTTCGTGAAGGAAGTATTTTCTCTAGACTTTGAAAAGTAGGGTGATTAAGCCTGCTGAGACTTGCACAGTGTGAAAAGTAGTATAAAACATCTTTTCATGATTCCAACTTTTCTAAAAGTATAGGAAAAGATCACCAATCAGGCAACCATTCACCTGATTATATTCAATTCAACCTACTAAATCTAAATGGTGCACTAGTAATCTCTAGGATTTCAGTAAAATCTATGAGACATGCAAAATAATAATAGTTTTGCTTCTGCCTTCAATAAATGTGATCTCCCTGGGGAGATAAGAAAGAATGGTGCATAAAAAGAGTAGTTAGGAAAAGAACATATGATAGAATTTGTGTAATTTCCAAAAATAATGGCAAAAATAAAAGTCAAAGCATTCAAAGAAGGGGGAAATTGGAGTGAGTTGAAGTAATTAGCAACGATTTTATAAAGGAGAATGATATTGAGAGGAAACTTAGAGCAGCAACTGGTTTGAAAAGAGGGAGGTAATACATTCCAGAGAGTGCTAACAGATGAGAGGACTCTTGGGTGTTTGAATAAGCTTGTTATTTTCTGGAGATAAAGCAAGAGATTACAAATGAAGGTCCTATCCATTTTGTTTGGCTCAGTCATCACCAGAATTGAAGTCCAAGCTGCTAGGACCAAAGGCATCTGGGAAAACATCACTATAAGGATACAACAAAAAGTCGATGCACAATCCTGAGGAAATCAAAGATAAAACTATCAAACAAACAAGCAAACAGACTCCTGAAATAGGAGATTCTCTTCAAGCATGACAGAATGGGAAGGTAAACAAACCTCTCCTGAAAACCAATTATAAGACTGGGCAGAAACAACCACTTTGTGCCATTGAAATCAACCAAAGGCAAATAACAAATGAAAAAGAATTTGTTCTTGAAAAATACTGAACTTCAGCCAAAAACAGTGTAAGTCTGTGGTGTTCTTGCCAATGGCTTCTCCCACCTTTCTCTCAAATCTATTAGCTTATGAAAACCAGTAGCCTTGCTACCTATGCAGGAGAATGTTCACCTGTATTGGATCACTGACAATTAAAGGAGTCAGCTTAATAGCAAACTAATGGGGAGATCCAATGGCTTGAGTTCAGTGTCCTATTTGGGAAAAAGGACTGGACTATCAAAATAACCTAGAGATTTAACCAAAAGTTTTTGGATGTTTAACAGGCATGGGGGACTGATGAGCATTTCTCATGTCCTGAATTGACTGGACTCTGTGCAGATGTACAGGAAAGACTGCGACAGGCTAGAGCCATCCAGACATTCCTGGTTGGTGGTGCATGCACACATTCATGAAGGAAATAAAAGACACCCTGGGAGGAAGCTTAGGACAAATTTGAGAATGGTCTAAAATTTGAATGCACTCCTTAGTCTAGACTCAGACCCATTATCAGAGAGTGGAAAATCTTACAGTCTCTAGGTGTTTGAGCCTAACTTCTGATCAGTCTTTGCCTAAACACTAATTTATGCAGACACCTAAGAAGGTGACTTAAACATAAAAACAAAACTAATGAAAACAAAGTAGGGGCATCAGTAGGTGTAACTTGCAAGGAAATGAAGTCACAGATTTAATTCATGTAAATTACTAAATAAACAAATAAGTAAAATAACAATAGCAATATGTCTGAGTGAAGAAAAATCAGAACCCAGATTTACAACAACCTATTATTTAAAATGTACTCAAAACTTTTCAAAACATGTAAAGAAGCAAGGAGGTCTGATCAACAGCTAGTAGGGGAAAATAGCAGTCAATATACACTGTCCCTGATTATCCCCAGATGTGGAATTTAACAAAGACTTCAAAACAGATTTTATTAATAAGTTCAATTAGCTAAAGAAATCTGTGTTTAAACAACAATAGAAAAAGCATGTTGACAGTGACTTAACTAGGGAATCTCAATAAAAAGGTAGAAATTATAAAAAGGGACTAAAGGGATCTCTATAGTTGAAAATCATAATAACTGAGATAAAAACATTTCACTAGAGACCTCAAGGGGCATATTTGAGATGGAAGGAGAAAAATAAAAGTGTGAACTTGGAGATAAATCAATAGAGATTACCCAGTTTGAAGAATAGAGGGAAAGGATTGAAGAAAAATGAACAAGGCCTCAGAGAGCAGTGGAACAACATAAAGCAGATATCATACATGTGATGGGTGTTCTAGAGTAGGGAAGAGTGTAAAAGGATTAAATCCTGTCTTCCAAAAAGATGACGAGTTCTAACTCCATGACCTGTGAATGTGACTTTTATTGGAACAAGGGAATTTGAACATGATCAAGTTAGAGATGAGGTCATTAGGATGTGCCCTAGTACAATATGACTGGTACCTTTATAAAAAGGGGAAATTTGGACATAGACAAAGTCAGGCAGAGAAGGGAGACAATGTGATGACAGAAGAAAGGCAGTACCAGAAGCTACCAAAAGCTAGGAGAAAGGCTTGGAACCACTTCTCCTTCACATCCCTGAGGAGGAACCGACCCTGCCAAGACCTCGATTTCTGACTTCTACTCTCCAAACTGACACAATAAATTCCTGTTTTAAGCCACCCAGCTTGTAGCATATTACAGCAGCCCAGGATGGAATAAACGGCAGGGAAAAAAAAAAAAAAAAATATATATATATATATATATATATATATATATATATATATATATACACACACACACACACATACTAGTGGTCCAGTGCACAAATTGGTGCACATTGAAAGGAACTTAATTAGAAGAAATATTTTAATATTCACCCTTTCTCTCTAATAGAAGTGTCAACCAAATTCACGATTAACAATGACAGATCGAAACAAACATGTGTGATTGGCACTAGGGAGAGCTTTATATGTATTGCACATGCGCGAGTCAACTTAGCCTTTTGTGTGTGTGTGTGTGTGTGTGTGTGTGTGTGTATAAAATAAACTTGTTTAATTAGACCTGCTTTCTGATTTAGCTAAACTTTTTCCAGCCCAGTGAAGCACCCCAACTTCTCTTTCAGGAAATTGTCAGGAACACAGCAGTAAATAACAACATGAAGCAGTTTATTATTGTAGATCATGCAGGGAGAACAAGGGTAAAATATTTAACTGCAGCAGTGTTTGACTATATTCTGCACAGTGAGAAATCCTGAAGTCATTTTCAAGGTCCACCATTTCTTCTTTTCAGTTGGGTCAGGTTTCTAAGCTTTCTAAATCTCTGTTTTCCAGCTAATGAAAAGAAAATAGGATTCCACTGAGTCTCCTATCTACCTACTCCAGGACTTCTGTGAGGATCAAATGAGATGAGGCACGGGAAAACATCTCCAGGACTTCTGTGAGGATCAAATGACATGAGGCACAGGAAAACACTTCACAGACATTAAAATGTGAAATGTTTGCGCCTGGCTGTAAATCAAGTTGTGTTCCTGGGCTGAAGAAACTCCAAGGAGGCTAGTCATTGCTAGGGAGAGGAAGCCAGGTGTTGCTATGCGACATCATTACCCGGCACCACAGCAGACCGCTTTGGGCTGGGCTAGGCTGTGAGCCGCATTTTGCACCTTGGGCTCTCAGCAGTGTCAGCTGTGATTTGGTGGGTTGCCACTCTGGTGCTGTGGTGGGGTCTGTGTCCCACTTGGGGGAAGCTGAGTGTTGCTTTGTGGGCTCCAGGTCCGCAGTGCCTTTCTCTGTAAATGGCCAGTGCACATCACCGCAGCTTCTGCGTTGAGCATCTGCCCCCTGGTGGTCAGTGCGCATCATAGTGACTGGTCGGACAGTTGGACACTTAGTGTATTAGCGATATATATATATAATCTAATAATAGAGGAATGTGCAAATTTGTCTGTTACAGTGTCACGTCATGACCAGATCAGCCGGCTGCATCCCCGCCCTCTGCTCAGGCAGCTGCAAGGCCTGGAGTAGGATAGGATACGATAGGAGAGGATTAGAAAGGAGACGGAGAGGAAGGCAGGCCTGCATGCAGACAGGCCGAGAGGAGAAACGGAAATACAGAAAGGGAATAAGAAAAAGACACAGGAATGGAAAAGGGAAGGAAACTGCACATGGAAGGCGGGGGGGGGGGGGGGTAACTGTGGGGAGGTGGAGCAGGTGTGCCTGGTGAGGGGTGGGCACAAGTGGCATGGAGTGGGGAGCCCCGCCCAGACGCAGGAAGAGGGCGGTGGTGGTTGTTGGCAGGGAGGTGCCCAAGGTTCCAGGACGGAGTGGAGGACAGTCCAAGGCCTTCTGGGTGGAGGCGCTCCTGCTTCACGGCAGCAGCAACGCCCGGGCTGCGCTGGCCTAGGCCACCCTCACTGGGCCTGGTGTCCTAGGCAGGGAATGGAAGCAGGATAGCGCAGGGAGGCCAGGGAAGGGCAGGCAGCAAACACCTGGCTGGAGCTGAGCCCTGGGCTGGGGGTTAATGCCCCCCCACCCTGGCAATGGAAGCTTTAAGAAGGGAAGGAGGGAGGGAAGAACTTTATAAAGGAGTCAGTAGAGAGCAGAGTTAAACAAGGAAAGAGGATGTGTGAGTGAACTGTAGGAGCTATAATGAAAATCAAGTATAGTGTACTGGGAACAGATTTTAAAAGTAGGAGTCAGAAAAGAAAAAAGATAAATGACAGTGAATAATTAGACAGGTAGATAGATATTAAAACAATGGAAGTAAGTAGAGAAGAATGTGGATGAGAGAGAAAGAGAGAGGGAAGAAAAGTTTTAAAGGGGAGCCAGTAGAGCTTGAAAGGAGAATGGGAAGAAGGAAGAAATGGGGGAGGGAGCAAAGCAGGTCCCAGGGAGGAAGTGAAGAAAAAAAATAAGGTGGGAAGGAAGGAAAAGGGGAGGGAAATAAGGGGTAAAGATAAAGGAAAGAAGGAATGTGGGGAGGGAGGAAGGGTAGGAGAAAGATGGGAAGAAGGATGATGGAACAGAAGTAGGAAATAAGGAGGAAAGAAAAGTTTATAAATGATGAGTCAGTAGGAAAAAGTGTTACATAAAGGAGAGAGAAAAATTGTGTGACAGGGAGAAGCCAATAAGGAAGTCAAATACAATTGTGAGTGAAGGGTATAAGATTTTAAAAAAAAAAAGTTAATGGGGGCGACCAGGCTGGCAGGGGAGGGCAGTTAGGAGGATCAGGCTGGCAGGGCAGGGCAGTTAAGGGGATCAGGTTGGCAGGGGAGGGCAGTAGTTAGGGGGATCAGGCAGGCAGGCAGAGTGGTTAGGGCAGGCAGGCAGGTGAGTTGTTAGGAGCCAGAGGTCCCAGATTGTGAGAGGGATGTCCAACTGCCAGTTACATTCTGTCCTGTAAACTGGCAGTTGGACATCCCCTGAGGGCTCCCAGATTGGAGAGGGTGCAGGTTGGGCTGAGGTAACCCCCCGCCTCCGTGCATGAATTTCATGCACCGGGCCTCTAGTATAAATATATATATATATATATATATTTGAAGAAATGGTTAAAATGCCCCAAATTTAATTTTTTAAAATATTAATCTACAGGTCCAAGAAGCTCAATTAATCTCATTTAGGAAAAAAAAAAAAAAAAACAAGGTGATTTACCTCTGCACATTATAAGCTAACTATTTATATTCTAAGGAAAAGAAAATTTTGAAAGCAGCAAGAGAAAAATGACTCATCAGAAACAAGAGAATGATTAATGATGATTTATTATCAGAAACAATTGAGTCAAGAAAATCATTGGAATGGCACTTTCAACTGAAAGGAAGAAAAAAAGAAAAAGAAAAAGACATCTGGCCAACTATATATTATATCTCCAGAAAAAAACATCCTTCAAAAATAAAGATGGAACCCTAGCAGGATTGCTCAGTGGTTAGAGCATTGGCCCTCTGACTGAGGGTTACAGGTTCATTTCCCAGTCAAGGACATGCACCTAGATTGTAGGATCAGTGCCTGGCCCTGGTCAGGGCATGGGTGGGAGGCAACTAATTGATGTGTCTCTCTCACATTAATGTTTCTCTCTGTCTGTCATCCTCCCTTCTACTCTCTCTTAAAAAAAAAAAATCAATGGAAAAAATATCCTGGGGGGAGCATTAACAATAACAATAAAAATTTAAAAAATAAATAAAGATGAAGTAAAGAAATTTCTAAATAAACAAAGATTAAAAGGATTTTTTGCTAAGAGACATAGCTTATAATAAACACTAAAGGAAGTCATCTAGACTGAAAAGAAATGACACCAGAGACCAATAAAAATTTGAAGAGCTGAAGCCTTACAGGAAATGTTAAATGTGGGAAAATATAAAGTATTCTATAACTATATTTTTTATTTTTTCTTAATTTCTTTAAAATAGTTAAGATTGTTAGAGCAATAATTAAAACATTATTGCTGAGTTTATAACACATGTAGATATGCTATATATGACACAATAGCACAAAACAGGGGAGGATATATTGGAACAAAGTTTCTATATTTTATCAGAACTAAGTTAGTATTTTTCTGAGTACATTGTGATAAGTTAAGATCCCTATTATAATCTTAGTGGAACAACCACCAAGAAAATAATTGTATATATATATAATCAACAGAGCAATTAAAATAGTACAACAAAATATATGTAATTAACATAAAGGAAGAGAGCAAAGGAATAATAGAGGAACAAAGAAAGACATGGGACAAACAGAAGGCAAATAGCAAAATGACAAATGCAAATACAATCATATTATTACAATAATTCTGAATAGACTAAACATGTCACTCAAAAGGCAGAGATAATCAGACTTGATTTTTTATAAAGGAAGTGTATGCTTTCCACAGGGACATGCTTTAGATTCAAAGACAAATAGGTTGAAAATAAAAAAGAATAAAAGATACACCATGCAAACAGTAACCATAATAAAGATGTGGCTATTTTAAGAGAGATAAAATGCCAGTAAGCCTTAAGACAAGAAATATTACTAGAGAGAAAGGGGGACATACATAGATGCCAAATTCCTTAACAAAAATTGACTTCTGCAAAATATAAAAAAGATTTAAAATCATGACCAAATTAAATTTATCCCAGGAAGTACATTTATAACATATAAAAATTAATATACCATATCATACTAATATACTAAAGGATAAAAAGCACATGATAATTTCAATAGACACAGAAAAGGCATTGACAAAATCCAGCATTCATTGATGATAAAAATTCTAAATAAACTAGGAAGAAAAGAAAGCTTACTCAATATGATAAAGGACAAAAACCCATGGCTAACATTATCCTTAATGCTGATGGACTGAATGCTTTGCCCCTAAAATCAGGAACAAGGCAAGGATGTTCATTCATGCTACTTCCATTCAACTTTTACCAATGCTCTAATTGAATAACAAAAGCCTCCAGAATGAATAAAGGAATTTGACAAGATCACAGGATATAAAATCAATTTGTAAAAGTCTATTTCACCTATATACCAGCAAAGATAAAACTGAAAGTAAAACTTTATTTAAAACTTTTATTTGTAGTAACATAAAAATAATAAAGTAAATTAAGAATAAATTTAATAAGAACTACGGGTTATATAGTAAAAAGTACATGAAATTGCTGAGAAATTTAAAGAAGATATAAACAAATGGAGAAATATTTTATTTCTTTGGATTTGATGACTTAATATCTTTTTTATTCCAATTATCCCCAAATTTACCTATAGATACAATGCAATTTTTATTAAAATCTCAGAAGGATTTTGTCACCTGGGCTTCTGACTAACTGGATTGGAGGATTTTGTCACCTGGGCTTCTGACTAAATGGATTGGAGGATTCAACAAACCCCTCCTCAGGTTGGAATAATATGCTAGAGTGGCTCACAGAACTGAGAAATACTTTACTTACCTTTACTGATTTTATTATGTAAAGTTATGATAAAGGAAACTGAAGAGTAAGGCAAGGTATGTGGGGAGAAATGTGGAGGTTCTATATACTCTCCAGGCACACCACTCTCCCAACATCTCCCCATGTTCACCCACTGGGAAGCTTTCTCAACCCCATACTTTTGGGATTTTATGGAAGTTCCATCATGTAGGCATGATTGACCATTAGCTCCATTTTCAGCTTTTCTCCCTTCTCAAGAGAATAGACGGTGGGGCTGAAAAGTCCAAGCTTATAATCATGGCTTAATCTTTCTGGTGACAGTCCTCGCCCAGAAGCCCACCCAGAGTCTCATCATTAGAACAAAATACATTCCTATTACCCAGAGAATGACAACGATTTCAGAAGCGCTGTGTCAGGAACTGGGATCAGAGATCTATACTGTATATAGTATATATTTCCCATTATTTCACAACATCTACTTTGTGTTAACATTAAGTCTTTGTGTGCCTTATCACTTCTTCTTTCTCTTCTTGAGGATGGGAAATAAGCCTGCCTTAGTTTTGTATTCTTAGTACTATACTGGCACGTGGAAGATGCTTAACCAGTGCCCATGGAATGTATCAAAGTGTCACATTTACAAAGGTATTTACCATCACAAAGATCCATCCCCACCACATGCACCTTTCCCAGTGATGACTCTGGCAGTAGGTTAGGAACTGCCCTCATGCAATCCACCCTCCCTGACAATGACAAGAGTAAGCAGGTAGAAGCCTCTCCTGTTTTGTGAGTATACGTTCGTGATCAGCATCTCTTCTGTCTTACCTCCTTTGAGGGGTTCTGACCACTATCTTAACTATGACCTCAAAGAAGCCTGACACGACCTCTTACTAGTATGGCATCTCCGGACCCTCTCCTCTGTTGCTCATTTATAAACCCTGGCATTCATTCATTCATGGCATATAGTCTGTGTGTCTATATAATGCTATGCAAAGTCCCCTGGAATAAGTTAAAAATACAAAACACAACTGGCAGCCTGCCCATGGAAGCTTGTCCTCTATCTCCTTGAGAGAAGAGACCCCCTCCCCAGAATGAGAAGAGAGGGTGGTTTTGCTTTCCAATCCCACTTCTGGCATGGAACTGTGGGAACCTAGGCAATTACTTAAACTCTAAGCCTCTATTTCTTTATTTGTGATACGATAATACAGGATATTAATGTAGATCCTCAGTCCCTTATCAGCAATTTCAAATTCCCAGAAATCTCTCCAAGCAGAGCCATTTTTTATATATAACTCATTTGATGTCAAAACCTGACCTGATCTGAACTTGGTTGGCTGTGAAACCTTCCTTGAACTGGGAGGCTATTTATAGTCTTCATTTAATTCCACTTAATGAGAATATTCATGCTTTTGGCTGAAGAAATACAAATGTGTTTGATTACAGGATGCTATCCCAGATGCTTTGGGAATGTTTTATAATTTATGATCCATGTACTGTGCTCCCTTTCTAAAATTTGAACAATCGTGAATCTGGGAGACATCTAACCACAAGTGTTTTAGATAAAGTTTTGGAGTCCTGCCCCTACTTCTTAGTTTTTTGGGGGTTTTTTTGGAGGGAGAAATTAAGTGAGATAACAAATGTGTAATGCATTATATATTGCTCCATTTCTTTCCCTTTTTCCTATCTCCATCATTGTTAATAAAGTTCCAGAAAGGACAATTAGAAATGCAAAATATATTTAACTCAGTACAGAGCAGGAAGTCAGGAAATTTTTCTACCTCATCTCTTCACTTCCCTTTAGTCCCTCTCTCCCTCTACTTTTGGTGTTTCTCTCTTGGCTGTCAATCCTATCACTTCATATATACCTGTATATTTTTTCTTAATTTTCAACTGAGCTATAAAAGTTTAAATCTGTTTTAAGTATTTCAAAACCCCAAAGAAATGTTCTCAGAGTGTAATAAAAGAAGCAGCGTATCATAACAGGGCTTTAAGCCTTTGAGTTACTTCCTTAGTCCAGGGCCTTGGGTTAGTTACATAAACTCGGAGTCTCCATGACCTCATCATCAAAATTGAGATAATGTCTGACATCTGACAAAGGTGATGGCTGGATGAGATGATGGCTTGAGGTCACTTCTAGCAATAAAATATAGTGAGTTTTGGGATCCACAAGAAACAGAGGGCATTCCTAAAGTCTTTAGATTACAGTGTTTGGGCCTCCACCTGCTCTGCTAACTTCATGATGAGTCCCACTCAGGCCACTCTGAGTAAGAAGAGAGAGATCCTTTCTTCTAAGCAGTAATGCATGGAAAGGGTATGAGGCAGATAACCAGGCAGAGGAAGAAACAATGAAGAGGGAAGGCTGGGTGTGCTTTTGGACCAACTCTAGGTTATTAAATGGCAAAATGTACATGAATCAAGGATACAGAGCCCAAGACAAGTTCCTACATCTGCAGGGCCAAGAAGGCATCTAGAGAACTTAGGCAGGCCATTCTGATCTAATGCTAAGTCGGGGGCTATTTGAGATCAGAAGTACCTGGCTCAAATCTGGACTGTACTACTTAAAACTGTATTACTGTGAGCAAGTCATTTAACCTCCCCGATCCTGAGTTCGCACATCTGGAAAGTGATGGTCACAAATACCTCTCCCAGGGTTGTTATGATAATTCAATGAGCTAATGCATGCAAAGTAGTTCATACACTGCCTATCACCTGATAGTGTCCAGCAAAGGCTAGCAGTTTAGTCCTGACAAAAATCTGAGTTTTGGAGGAAAATAGACAATATTGTTCATTTGAGGAGAAAGCATTATGGTGTTGCAGAGAAAGGAAAAAAAGAGCCCTCACCTTTTGCTCTTTTAAACAAGGTGTGAAAAACTTTAGCTCCCCTTTACTCTCTAGACTGAGATCATAGTTGGAAGCTGAAACTTGCTGTTCGGAATTATCTGGCCACCAGATTTATAGTAGCTGTGGAGGGGCATGGAAGAAATTACTAAGAAAAAGATGGTCAAACTGAGAAATCTACATACATTTAAACAGGTGATAGCTGGAAAAGAAAACACATGGCCAATAATCATATACACATATTCATACTAAATGAATTGTCATTTGGTGGATGTTTTTGCAATGATTTGAAAATTACCAACATAGAGCAATGTTTCCCTGTGTTTTCATTCTTTTGTGTGTGTGTGTGCATGGCCTTTTTTTATTTTAACAACAAAAAACCTGGGAGTCCTTTGCTGACCTGCTCATCTCCTATCTATTGCCCCAGCAGTCACATGTCGTGCCTTTTGGTTGCAGAAAGCAGAGACCTGTATATTCATAAAGCCCTTGGGCTGGCTGGATGCTTCGAGCCCTACCCCCATGCAGGGGGCCCATGAAGCCATTACTCACCTGGAGCAGGCTTTTGATGTCATCTTCAAGTGAAGTGATGCATGCAGTTGGGGAGGGACATACTGACTGAATCGAAAGTAATAATTCAGGCTTCAAATTAATTTGTGGCCCATTACCAGATCACACCGCACATAGTGAACTCTACAATGACATATATGTTGTAAATCCTATAATTACCGTGTAGATGGTACAATTGTGTGTGTTGTGTGTGTGTGTGCTTGCTTTGTTTAAATGTAAATATTTAAATATGCCACAAGTTTTGAAATCTCCTCTTGGCTTTTCTCTATTGTTAATATATCTCAGGCTGAAAGAAAGAAAACTAAGTTACCACTTGACTCCTGAGATTTCCTGGGGGCTCTCTGTATCATAAAGGATTGGGCCTCTAATTTGATCATTCCCCCTCTCAGCCAAGGCTGGTGAGTCTCAGCACCTCACCCCTCCATGACCCTAGTCCTGGCCTCAGCTGGTCAGTGAAATCCTCCCCACCCCCAACTTTACCTCCACCCTCACCCCAATACCAAAGTTGTACTCCATTCATTTCTGAGTCCAAGAGGCTGTCCCTTGATGCAAGACAAAGTGGGGTACTTTGCAGCTCTTCCCAGACTGTGCTGTCCCAAATGATTAAGTTGTGGCCAAAAGACACAGCAAAATCCAGCCTAAGTGTTAACGGTGGGAAGAGGCCAGGGGAGTCGCAGTGATGGAGTGGCCTGAAGCTGTGAGAGAGGCTCAGCATGTTTCAGCTACTCTGAAGAGTCGCCGAGGTGCAGATGCTTTTGTGCTCAGCCAAATAGACATTTGGGGCTGGGGAGTTTGGACCCTATGAACAGATCCAAAAGCTGACATAAATGTGGACCGCATATAATCTTAGATGGAAGAAAACAGCAGACTCCATCTGAATCCCCTCCCACTCACCCCTCCTGCCTGTCTGCAAGCTGTGTCAATCTTTATCTTGCACATGCACCATGACTTTATATTTAATTGACAGGGTCATAAGTTCCTTTCCCACTCCTCAGCTCACTTATTTGAAATATATTTGAAGCAGTTTTAAGAGTGGAGCTATACTCTGTAACTGGAATAGGAAAAAAAACACAAAAAACAACAGAGCCTAATTTGAAAAAAAGCATTTGAAAATATAACAAAGGATATCTCAGAGGCTAATGTTCCTGGAATTTATACAAGTGGTCACTGCTATCACTGGGCTTGAGAGTGCCAACTGCAGATGCCTTTGCTGTCTAATTAGAGAATTCTTGAGTTCAGAGCACTGCATTAGGTCAAAGGGAAGGTCTTTGAATTCTGGTTAATGAATTTGAATTAACCATTTACCACTGCAGAGTGATTTAAAAACACCCCAGAACTATCACTGATCTTAATCTGGGTTTAAGAAAGCTAAATATCTGATGCTGAGAACTCTTTTGTGGCTGGGATGATTTCCTGAAAAAGCATTGCAGCAAATATTCTGTTAAATAGTTTCACTTAACAGCTGTGGTTTAAGCATATTTAGAGTTCCATGGACACTGGATAATGTTCATAAGAAACACAAACATTAAAACTTTGTAAGATCATTTTTGGGGTAAGGAATAGGAAATTCCTAAATGTTGGTTAAATTACGAAAATATGGGGTCTGAAAATTAGACATTCGAGATTACGTGTGTGTGTGCGTGTGCATGTGCCGGCACATTCTTTAGTTCATACTTACCTGGAACTAACAAAAAGATGATTTGTTATTCTAGCAAAAAGTCCTTGAAAAACAAAGCCTGTTATTTTCGGTTTGGAGCTGAGTTTCCTATCCAATATTTAGTTCAAAATATTATAGCAATAGAAACCAAATTACATATGGTCATAGGTTTAGCACAGCATCACTCCTGACTCTAGGTAAGATTGAAAATTTCTGCTTGAGAAATGCCTCCGTGATCGAAGACAGCATGTGCTCCTGGAAACAAAGGCCATCCAGTTACCATGGTCGTCTCAGGATTATATGTCATCTCCAGGGACCAAATAGATCCAACACTTTCTTACAATGAATTTATAATGGTGACTAGTTTCCTCTGACCAAATATATATCAAATGAGGGGTTTAGGTCATTTTTAATTTTTAAAAGACTTTTAAGCATCAACTACTTTTAGAAATAAATTATTTGTGTGCTCATATCTTTGCCATTTTTAAACTTATTGTGGTATAACATACATGCAGAAAAGTGGACAGATACTTTATAATTGTATTGTTATTTTATTACTTAGACTGCTGGTGTTTTGCAACAGAAGATTTTATTTGAGATGATAATTTCTGGATTGAGCACAGAGGCTGTGGTAGACCCTAGCCCTTCTTTATGGGCACACCTCTAACACCATCTTTCCAAAGGATGCTTTCCTGGACAGCCAGGATCAATTTCCACAAACAGGCCCTTCTCTAGTGACACATTAAGAATCAAATCACATGCATTAATGTACATAGACGTACAAACACACAAGCACACTTGTTGTTCCTTCCAGTACAAGAAAAAAAACAAAAAACAGCTTTAGCCTGTGTGGTTCAGTTGGTTGAATGTCTTCCTGTGCACTGAGAGGTTGGTGGTTCCATCCCAGTCAGGCCATACGCCTAGGGTTGTGGGCTCTATCCTCAGTGGGGAGCATGCAGCAGTCAGCGGATCAATGTTTCTCTCCCTTTCCATCCCTCTCTCTTTAAAATCAATAAAAACATATTTTAAAAAAAGAAAACCACAAACATTGAATATGTACTATTACTTTTCTAGGAAGTTAAGATATTTGGAGCCCTGTATTCATTATTTTTGATAAGAAAATATTTTTCAAGCAAATAAATCATTCATTTGTTCAATGAATGCTTCTTCAACCTTGGTCAGACACTGTACTGATATTAAGAGAGACATAAAGCCACATATGGAAGACACTGTCCTTCTGGAATTGCATTCTAAAGGTAAGTCAAACCAGAGCACTTGAAAAACAATATTAAATATTTATTTTTAAAAATTGTTGACATTGGAAAGAAATAAAGTCTTGTTTGTAAAATCAAATTAATCACTGAATTATTAAATGTTCTATATGCCCAACAGTTGGATAAGCATTGTGTCGGATAAAAAGTACATTATAATATGCAAGATATCTTAAACTCAGGAAGAAATAACCAGCACAAAATAGTGGGGACAAAAGCAAATTTATAAGTGAATTGTGAATTTGTAAATCAAAGAAACAAAGAACCATTAAAATGTTTTAATGTAACAGAAATCAACAGCTGAACTGTACAATACGCTTAATTAAAAACAAAATATTACCAATTAATAAGAAGGTTTTTTTAAAACAACTGGCAACTCATAAAGTTTTTATTCTACAAAACAGTTTGGAAAATAAAGACATTAAAAATATACTGTGTAAAACAGGCAAGTTTTAGTTATAAAATGCATGCTAAAGAATGTGTTAGGAACCCCCAGTACATAAAAATTATTTGAACATGACAGACTTTTGTTGAATTAAATACTGTTCTTATAATTACTAAAGCAACTCTTACATTCATCAGGCAAGTCCTGTCATTTCTCCTTGTGAGATATCACATGAAAATTGCCATCTTGTCCAGTCCTCTGCCATGCCCTTGTCCAGGCCCTCATGCATCGCACTGAGATGACTGTGATGTATCATTGCGATCTTCCTTCCTCCCTCTCAGAACTAACATGGCCCTGAATCTTCCTAAAATGCCACTATTAAGACATCTTCCTGGCTTCCCATCACCCAGACTCCTTACAACTAACAAACCATGTCTGAACGCAGCCTGGTTTTAAATTTCCTCAGGAATGAGGCCTACCTACCCAACCATAAACCCTCAGTCTTTCAACGTTGACATCTAAGTGGCATCCGAATCACCTTATCCATTTCCTACTCCATCCTTTGGATTTAACTGCATCCCTCACCACTGATGCTGTCTGTACTCCACTATGTCTACCCAGAACAAAGCCATCAAGTCTTTGACAAAGCCAGTCTGCACCTGGCTCTCTTCATGGATTTCCATTTCCCACATAGTATACCATTCTTATGAGCCTATCGTCATTTCAAGGGATTTAGATTTCCAGACCCAGCACTCAAAGACTTGGGCTCTAGTGTCAGACAAGCTGCATTTAAATTTTGTTTGACTCTAGAGCAGTCACTTGACCTTTGTGTTGATAAGGATGGGAAGAATAACAGTACCTAGCCAGTCGGGCATTTGTGAATTGGTGAGATGATGCTCGTGAAATCCGTAGCATGGTGCCTGGTATGCATTAGAACTGTGTGGTGGATAATTACCTTAATCATTAAGCAAAATACCTCATGAATGTTGCAAACTATAATAGGATCAGATAATTATCAAGCAAGATCTAAGTTCTTTTGGATAGATACTGCTCTCATCCTCAGGACTCTGGCATCTCCTCGTTTCCCCCACAATATTAAGAATGATCAGTATTCAAAGAGTTGTATTTGTTTGGCCTTATTTGGAACTGAATACACTGATCTACCCTGTAAGTGACTAATCGATTTTAGTTTTGGCTAAAATCCTAGTTCAGATGATAAAATCCAAAGAATTTTTATCTTCTTGACAAGGAAGCGTAACATTAAAAATATGATGCCAGAATATTTATTGACTGAGAAGACTTTCAAATGGTGTTTGCTCAGCGATATATATGAACTGAAACCAGATCTGGTGATCAGATCCTTGAGCTGATGGAAAGGCCACTGTGGGCACCATAGTCATTCCATTCATTGAAAGGAATTAATTGTATCAATTATGTAGTAATCTATTCCAATCTATCTTGATTCTTTTGAGAGTGCTGAAAGAAGATCAGAGTATGCATAGCTTTTCCCCACCACATAGTCTTTCTTAAACAGACAGTATTATAAGGCTGCTGGGTAGGGAGGGGATGGAAATAGGTCATTAGGAGAGTCAAGATAGTCTTAGCTGACGTATCTGAAAAACCCCAGGTGTGAAGCAGGCTTGCCGAATCTGGGCTACTAGTAAAAAGCCCTAGAACTGCAGGTGGATGGAAGCTGGCAAGTACAAGATGCCCTAGCAGCAAAGGCTTTGAGGTAGCCTCCAGAAGATCTCATAAAGAAATCAATAGCATTTGTGTTATCTCACCTTTGCAGATATACAGCTGACAAAGGGACATGCAGATTTGAAAATTAACTGTAGAGAGCATATTGTAGGGACTCAATACATATTGTTTAAATAAATACGTACCATCTCTTCTGCTCCCAGGTTTTCCAGTCTGGCTAGATTAGGAGCCATGATAGAGAAAATTCTGGATTGACCCAAATGAAACATTTCATCACAAATCTTTTATATGACAAAAGGATTTGGAATCCTTCCTTTAAACTGCAATTTTTTTAACAGTATTACTAATTGACCATGATTTTTAAAAAACATTTAGGAACTAATTTATTGTTTATACTTATATTTTATTTAACTGAAACCCACTTTTTGTAATGTTTAGAATCTAGTTGGGAATTTACTCTTTTAAGTACAGAATAAAGAAATTTAGAACTGAAATAAAGAGAAACTAAAATGACTTGTTAAGACTATGGTCCAAGTGCAGCTGAACTCAGCACATTTTCCCATCACAGGTAAAAGAGGTCAAGGGACAAATACCCACAAATAGGGGCTAATCCGGGTCCTGCATCAAGGCAAGCCCCCAGGTGTAGCTTCAGACTCAAAAGGAAGATGATGGTGATGAGTGTGGTGAGACATAGATGAGGTGATCTGATCAGCTCCCCACTTTGATGAATTTATCTCAGAACTTGGCCCCATATAGACTGCCCTTGTCTGAGCCTTGCTCATCACGAGGCTCAGAAGCAACTGGACTAGCCATTACTGGGATGTTCATTCCCCTGATGAATCTAGGATTTAGAGGACTATTAAGGCCTCTTTCTGTGCTGTGATTCTAAGGCTTCTTTTATGCAAATGCCTACTCCTTAGGCCTGGGCTAAGTAGGCACTAGCAGAACACTCTCAGGCAGGGTTGTCTCTGGCTTGTGAAAAGGAATAATCCTCTTTCATTCTTCCTGTGTCCAGACTGTGCCATCCAAGTCTTCTCTGTGTTGCTTATCAATCCAGAACAAAATGAGCTCATGTGGTTTTCAGATCTGAGCAGTCAAATGTTCCCTTTTGTTTTTGAGCTCTCATTGCCTGTGATCATATTTTATGTGCATGCATGTTTGTGTACTTACAAAAATACCTCTTGGTGTTTATTCACACGTGGAATGCTTGCTTTTACCTGCAGAAGAAACCTGCTGTCAGCAAAAGCATTAATTGTGTTTCTGTTTATGCTTCTATTCCCCAAGCTAGGATTTTTTTTGTTTGAGTAAGAATTTTTGTCTTAATTATAAGCATTAGTAAGTGAAAAATGTTGGCCATTTCACAAATATATATTGTTTCACAATCTTTCCAGAAGAAGTCAGGTTCATGAAATATAATATTTATTTGCATAATATCCTCTCCTTTTCCCCTGATATTTTCACTTCAACAGCAAGAGTGAAAAACGTTATGCAAGCTCATGGGTTCACCCTAGCAATCATCATTAATCTCTGCTAGCCTCATCCCTGTTTACTTTAAGGCCAAGTTAAAGTGTATCTGGACTTTCTCAATTTCTTCTATAGCAATGCTTCACATTTCTAAAAAAAATTCATTTTCAACAAAAGATGGCAGGAAAGCACATGGTTGCGTGAGTGTTTCTGAGAAAAAGACGAAGATGATTTGCAAATGATAGACAGCTGGTGTTTATGGTGTTCGGCATGTTGTTTAAGCTGGGCCATAAGCATCCCTAAGAGGTAGTGAGTCGCCGTGGAATTATTTCCCGCCCTCCTGGAATGGAGGGTGCCCTGGGGGAAATAATCATCCACCTCCCTGTCCAGAGAGGATGGAGGCAGGCAGGGGGGCAGGTGAGAGGGAGCTGGACAGTGATTGAGGGATGATAGCTAAAATTAGTTCTTGCTGCCCCTCCCTTACCATTAGCAGACAGTCTGCTTCTCCAGCTGGCTTCCCTTGAAGTCAAAAAGTTAACCTTTTCTCTGCCTTGTCAAGGACAAAGAATGTTCTACTCTTGCCTGTCAGTTCAGTGCGGTTGGAGTTTTTAAAATGTGAGAGGAAAGATAAGTATAAAAATTGTTTTATTGATTTTCTTTTCAAAATGGGAATAATGAAGAAAATGCAAGTGCCAAATATATAACTGTAGTATTTTTATGTTTAATACATCGATACTAGCTAATTTTTGAGGCTTTTCTAGATGGTAGCAGCATTTTACATACTTTGCCTGCATTATTGTATTTTTTTCCTTGAAGTCACCTTCTGAGATAGGCATCATTATTCCTATTTCACAACGAAGAAAGTGAGCTGCAGAGGTAACTTACCCATTGTCTTAATTTGTTCATGCTGCTATCACAAAGTACCACAGACAGGGTGGCGTATAAACAATAGAAGTTTATTTCATACAGCTCTGCAGGCTGGATGTTTGAGGTCAGGGTGCTAGCATGGTTGGGTGAGGGCCCTCTGCTGGGTGGCAGACTTCTCATGGAATCCTCACCTGACAGAAAGATCAAGGGATCTCTCTGGGGTCTCTTTTATAAAGAGCACTAATCCCATACATGAAGGCTCCACCCTCATGACCTAGTCACCTCCCAAAGGCCCCACCTACTTAAGTCTTCACCTTTGGGGGGTTAAGATTTCAATTTATGAGTTGGCGGTGGAAGGGACACATTCAGGCCATAGAACCTATGGTTTCCTAAGTAGTGCATGGTGAGATTGGGGTCCCCTGACTCCAGATACTTTGCCCTTAACCATTCTGATGGTCTTTCTTAATTAAGGAAATAAGGCCTATTGAATTAAGTAGGTATAGAAAGTAAAATTACAGATGCTCCTCAATTTACAATGAGATTATTGACAATAAACCTATTGTAAATTGAAAGTATTATTAAGTCAAAAATGCATTTACTATACCTAGCTTACTGGATAGCATAACTTAGCATAGCTTACCTTAAACATGCTCAGAACATTTACGTTATCCTACATTTCAGCAGTTATCTTGAGTTTTATCTTAAGAAGTAATTGCCTTCCTCTTCTTCTCACCAGAAGCAGGAGACACAACACATGCTGGGCATTTTGTAGATACGATGGCTGTGAAAACACAAAGCACAAAATCCAAAACAACGCTGGCCACACAGTACACTGTAAGGTATCGGTTGCTTACCCTCCTGCTCCCATGGCTGACTGGGAGCTGTGGTTGCTGATGCCCAGCATCACAAGAGAATATCATCCCGCATGGTTTCTACTGAATGCGTATCACTTTTGTATCATTCTAAAGTCAAAAAATCACAAGTCAAATAATTATAAGTCAGGGACCACCTGTACATTTCATAGAGTAAGTGCTCAGGACGTGTCTGTTCAATAAAGTCTGTCCTTGTTCTGACCATGAGGCAAATCACTCTGGCCTTCTTCCTGCTGTCCCTCAGATGGCGGGCGCGTGTGTGTGTGTGTGTGTGTGTGTGTGTGTGTGTGTGTGTGTGTGTGTGTCTGAATTGAACATAGATGATCTACATATAATGGAAACTCAAAGGAAATACTCAGCATGTCTGTATCTTTGTAACAGTGGGATTAAGGATACTTCTCAAAGTACAATCTAAGAAGAAGAACACAAACTAGTCAGTCAAAAACCGGAAATTTTATGCCACAAAGGACCCTGGTTTTTCCTGTCTGTTGTATTTAGAGGTTAACCTGCTGGTCAGAGTATTTTGTGAACCTCGGGCAGGCGATCTCTCACTGTGAGGAGCACCTGAAGCCCCTCGGGCACTTGCTGAAGACACGGAAGCTGTGACCTCACCTCGCAGAGTAGGGCTCTCTAAGTTAAGAGGGACTGCTTCTGGTTTCTCTCCCAAGACACTTTGCTTCAGAAAACCATATGCCTCATTTTGCTTGTATTAAATAAAATCTTCAGTGCATTCATTTTGCTTGGTAAGTGGCATGTGACTACAGTATATAGTAATTACATGTTCCTGAAGACTACTTGGTAATTTGCACTTAATAAGACCAAAAATAATTGCCCTGTACTCTAATCTAGAAAACATAAATAATCGTAAATATATGGTACTCAACATGTAATTACTTTGCCACTCCACTCAACTCTCCATAAGATTGAGCAGTTACTGAGGAAGTAAAGAATCATAACAAAATATTCCCTGTTTTGCCTGATAAACCAAAGCAACTCAACCACAACATTTGGATTTTCTGGCACATTTTCTTAGGTTCCAAATTTAAATCAGAAAAATTTAGAAGATAGAGCATTCCTTAGCTCTTTTGGGGCTTTTTGATTTGACCTTTTACTTAGTAGTGCTAGACAATTTCCCTGAAATTTAAACAATTTCAAACCCCTTAAGAATATGACATAACCCACCTGTCTGGGATGACCTTTCAAAGCCACTTCTAATTTTGTTCTCTGACATAGTAGAAAAGTGATTAAATTCTAGGTCTGAGACATACTTGTATGGAGAGTAGGGACAGAAGCTAGAGTTTCCCAGCAAATTTGCCTGCTTACAACTAGACTTGAGGCTTCCTTCATTCATTGTGGAATGAAGTACAGGTGCCTTTACACACAACATAGAGTTCTGTGTAAGGTTTTGGAATCCTGCCTTCATCCACAGTTCTGCATTGATTCTTTGAAACAATCCATAATTAGAATCAGATATTTGTAATACATAGAAGGAGCCTTAGATAGCTTCATGACTACAAAAGTAGAAGGACTTAGGTGAATATCACAGTAATTCGCAGTAGTGTTGTTTTTATTTTAATTTCTGTATTTATCTTCAGAGAACATATGTCCCCTGGCACAGCCATTTTGAAACTCCTCTCATCCAACTAATTACTCTGTTCACCAAAAGCAACCACCACACCAATGAGAATCACTGTAACCTTTGACAAGGTATAACTAGTATGTGGGGAGAGAAGTTGAAGATCTTTTGAAGAAAGATCTATTCATTCATTTATTTAATAAATGTTGATTGAAAACCTAATGTTGTCAGACTCTTCAGATATTGGTAATATAGCAAGGAACAAAACAGAAAATTTCCCAGATCTCATTGAGTTTGAATTCTAGTACGTGGAGCCAACAAATGCTATGAGACCTCCAATAATGTTTGTTTTGAAAACAAATTTATTGCAAAGCAACTAATAGCTTAGGGAATAGTTTGAGCACAATGAGAATTTCATATTTGCTTATGCATGATTTTATTTATGAGAAACAATAGAATGCAGAAAACTTCACCCAGCTGAACTGTGTCACGTGGCAATAGACAAACTGGACATGTACACACACCTCAAACATCCACCAGCTACCTCAAGTCGCTGAGTGTGTTTTGAGCCACATCTGGAGCTACAGCTGTCCATCTGATTTCATATAACCTTTCTTCTACCACTTCACAAAAACTCACAGGCTCCAACCTCCCCATACTCTCTTCCACAAGCAAAACTTCAGGTGTGTTTTTTTTTAAGATAAACTGACATATACACTAAGTGGCCAGATTATTATGATCTCTGAACACATAATCATCTGGCCACTCAGTATGTGTGTGTGTGTGTGTTTGTGTGTGTGTGTGTATGTATGTGTGTGTGTGTGTGTGTGTGTATATATATATATATATATATATATATATATATATATATATATATATATATATATTAAAGGCCCGGTGCATGAATTTGTGCATGGTTGGGGTCCGGACAGCCTGGCCAGGGGGAGGGGACATGGGCAGTTGGCCAGCCTGCCTGCTGGTCAAATTCTTGGTCAAGGGGACAATTTGCATATCAACCTTTTATTATATAGGATATACACTGAGTGGCCAGATTATTATGCATTCAGAGATCATAATAATCTGGCCACTCAGTGTGTATTGTAGTACTTAGGTATGCCTTGGCCAATAAATATATATAAAATTGTGCTGCCATTTTCATTCTTTCCATCTTGTTTTATAAACATTTAACTGATGCAGTTTTTGAATGTTGGGCTCACAACCCCATATTCCCCATAAGCTTAGTGGTTTGTATTGTGCAATTTCACCTAACATGCTGCTTTTTAGGAACTCATGCCATATTATAGCAGAACTATTTGTAAACAAACAAACTAGCAAATAAGCAAGATCATTCCAGGTAATGATAAGTGCTTTGAAAAATTAAGTCAGGGAATGTAGTTGAGAGTGGATGGGGTGCAGAAGAATTCCTTTAGACCTCATGGCCATGGAAACCTTCTGAGAAGGTCACATTTGAACCCATTCTATTTACAAATGTATATCTGAGGTCTGGAGAACTTACCCTTTGCATACAAGGTCAGACAGAACCAAGGTCTTACATCTTTTTGCATGGGCACAGGCATACATATGCAGCAATCCCTACGTGAAACCTTCATTTGAACTATGGGGAAGAAGAAATTGATTGGGGCCCTAACTGGTTTGGCTCAGTGAAGAGAGTGTTGGCCTGAGGACTCAAGGGTCCCAAGTTCGATTCTGGTCAAGGGCATGTACCTTGGATGTGGGCACATACCCAGTAGAGAGTATGTAGGAGGCAGCTGATCGATGTTTCTCTCTCATCAATGTTTCTAACTCTCTATCCCTCTCCCTTTCTCTCTGTTAAAAATTAATAAAACATATTAAAAAAAAGGAAAGAAAGAAATTGCTTGGGGAGTTTTCCCAGGTTGTCCAAAACAGATTCTGGATCTATTTATTATTTTCTCAAGCATGATGATTGGAAAGGAGTCCATTTTAACCAGGCAATGTCCAATGTCCTGTTTCATTCCACTGGTGAAAGGAAAATAGACCAGACAAAATGTCAACTGAGCCATCACAGATGTTAGCAAGATTTTTAAGGCAGCCAGTCTTGCTTAGACCAGATCCACCCACCCCAGCAGTGCCTTTAAGGACTCTAATGATGCAGTCAGTGGATGTGGGGATTGCTATCTCTGTTGCCCTGCTAACCTGACATCAGACACAAGATATAAGAATTTTCTGACAGTGGATTAAAAGGCCCAGCAATGAGTCATTGAAAGAAGTTGTAGGATTTTGTTTTCTTAGATGGATTGACATTTGTCTTTTATCAAAGCCAGTCAGAAGACAAAAGAATAAATTTAATCTGACAACAGGCTAAATGCCACAGGGTAAATGCCTTGGCCAAAAGCAGCCTTCTTGGGGTTTTGCTCTACACTAAGCAGAAGAGGCAGCTGCCTCTAGCTTGTGGTGCTAGGGGCTTGCTCAATGTCCCCTGTAGCTTGGAGCACACAGTCTCTGCTGCTTGCTCCTCCTCAGTCCTGAACTCCTGCCTTGTCTCCACTTCTCTTTGTGGACCTTCTTGCCTCCACAAGGCTTGGGAGCAGGGTGAGTGGTGAGATGCTAAGCAGATCCTGATTCTCAGGATAAACTCCAGTGTTTCTTGCCAATCTGGACCCACACCCTCAGTCTATCAGCTTCTTGAGGGAAGGGCAAGACCCATATGGGATTTCTACTCTCACATTCTAGACTGGTTCTCTACCACCTCATTCCACATCTGCATAATCAGGAGTCCTTTGTGTAGACTTGTGTACTTTCTCCAAAGCTACCATTCACCAAAAATTATTGCCAAGTCCTCAACTCCCACAGGGTGCGGGGAGACAGGGCAAGTCCCCAGTCATTAATACATGTATTTAGTGAATGTCTAATCTGAGCTAAGCACTGTTCTAGGTGCTAGGAGTTCATCTATGAATAAGATAGACACAAGTCCTGCTCTTCTGGACCTCCTCTTAGAATATGCATCCCTTTGGCAATATATCTCGAGGGTGGCCCTAATTTCCCCCCCACTCAGAAGCTGCTGTGATACTTGTTAAAAATTCCAATTCCAGGACTCACTTCACACCTCCTAAAAAAATAGTTTTCAAGGATGGAGCCTTGGAATCAGCACTTTTTAAAGCTTCCTGTGGGATACTTATATAAGCTAACGTTTAACAATTACTGCCCCATGGAATGAAGGTCTGTAGCTGAAGAGATTCTTTCTCCCCCTTACTAAGAGCTAGGGCAGACCTCCTGCTAATGAGACCCTCCAAGGATGTTTCTCCAGAGACACCTTGCCTTCTAGGTACACAAGGCTGGGAGTTGTTTGGGTCCTGGATTTGAGGAAATCTCTCATTCCAACAATAGGATTCCAGGAGCCCATATTTTGCATGGTTATTTCCTTTGTGCCCAGACATGATCTTCAATTTAAATCAGATGCTCGCTAGGCATGGCTTGTAACAATCTGGAGTTGGTATAGATAAGGGTTCTGATCACTGTTCTTTGTGATAGGTAGAAGATAGCAGAGTCCCATAGAAATGGACATTTTTATCTCAGGACTTGTCACCACGATGGCATTCCCTTCTTCTGGGAAGGTGAAGCCAGGCAGCTGTGATAGCATCTATAATAATAAAAGGGTAATATGCTAATTAGACCAGACGTCTTCCAGACGTCCTTCCTGATGAAGCTGGGGCCGGCAGCCAGGGGAAGGAAGGCCTACTCTTGCACGAATTTTCATGCATCAGGCCTCTAGTTAGGACTTAAGGTGTCCAGGTAGGAAGGAAACAGGGGGAGGGTAGAGGAGTCAGAGAGTGCCAGGAGGGCAGAGAGGTATCTGAGAAAGCTGAGTTCTCCTTCACAGCTTTGCTAGAAGCTTTGTCTGCTTTAACTGGTTTTTCTTTAGGACACACCATGAGCAGATGCAATGTCCCTGACCTTCTTCCACTGCACCTGCCTGCAGCTCCCTCCTAGCTCTGATCTCTCCTGTCTGACACAGGGGGATGGAGGTGGGGGGGTGGGGGGAGGTTTGTGTCTTGTCCATACACATCACTATCACATTCCCTTGTCCTAGGCTCCTTCCTCTAATGTATAAACTTCTTGAGGGCAAGGCAGGGTTCACTCGTAATTCATATTTGCCACCCCCAATCTGCCTTACAGCAATTCCACGTGGAATGTACTGAATAAATATTTGTCAAAGAACAAATGAGCAGAGTCTGCCTCTGCCTGGTTTATTTAGCCCTGGCATAACATCTTATGCAAATAGCCATTTAGTACCTTTTTTTCCTCACCTAATGATCATGAGAGTGAAAATACAATCCTGCCAAGGATGGCTGGGGATAAGGCTCTTTATTGTTGGGGGTCTTTCATTGTCAGCTGCTGCAAATCCCTGTTAGAAGTGGGCAGCATATAAATAAACAATAAATAAGTGAGTGGATCAGGCTGGCTTTCAACCCCTGGGGCTGCCCCTTGTATACCCCCAGGGCAAAGCAGCCCTCTGGGGATAGAAGGTGAAGATGATTTTTTCTTCATTTATTCATTCAATAAACAAGCCAGACCATGCTTCTTTTAATCAATAACCTTGTTTCAGGGTTTCTAGATGAAGTGACTTCTTGAGGTCTCTTTCAAGGCCATGATTCTTGATTCTGCTAAGAAATGTTGGGGATATTGATGAAGTCCCACCAGCAGCAGAGATTTAGTGGACATATGTAGGCAGCGAGTCTCCATCGTCTGTCTAGCTTAATACACTGGCACCTGGTGAAATTGCCCTAGCACTTTGTTTGGCATCTGTTTATGTCAAGTCAGATATTCTCCTAACACCCAAATGAAACCTGATGTGACCTCACATAATGTGGCAGACGTGTCACCTTGTAGCCAACTTCGCACAAAGGTCTTCTTTGATTTTAAATGCACCAGAATGGGAAGTATTTATGATTAGATTTACCTTTCCTAAACATTTTGCTGCTGGTGTAGCTAAATTATACCACCTGATTAAAATAGGCAATCAATGTCTGCCTGTTGGAGGTGTTTTAACTTGCTATATATACTTTTGGTAAATATCACAACATTATTTTAATCTGTAAATCAGATTTGTCAGGTCTGATTCATTTAAATGGCTCACACACCCTAAATTCTCTGTGACAGCCCCAATGAGGGAGCCTGTCCTCATATTGAAAAGTTAATATTGCCTAGGGCTTGTTGCTAGCTTAATAGAGGCAAAAACACTGTGTAGCAAGAAATAAGAGACAGACCACCTTCTCTCTATTAGGTTTCTGCAAGTGTCCAACACCTCAGCCATCCAGCATCTTTCCACAGAAACTGGGAGAGAATTGATAAGTTAGGGGACAAATAAAAAATATATTTTTATACCAATAACACGATTGATAATAATAAAAATGTATCTATAATTTCTCTGTGCTATGCACTGTACTAAGTAATTTATAAAAATGAAGTGTCCTATTCACTGACTACAGCAACCTTGTAAAGTAAGTACTATTTTATATGCATAGAAGCTCAAGTTGAGAAAAATATTGAAAATGAGCTCAGGATCTATCTGGCTCCAGCCTGCAGCCCTAACCACCAGGCATGCAACCTCTCTACATGGAGTTATAATGATTAACTGACTTTATGAAGGAATAATGAGGCCAAGGGGGCCATTTGTTCAGGATTACATCCCCACCAAAGCTCCTATAGTTCTCCCAAACCTACAATACCACTTCAGTCAACTTATTTGTTTCTCAACCTTTTTTATTTTTTGTTTTTCAATTACAATTGACACACATTATTATATTAGTTTCAGGTATATACCCCAGTGATTAGACATTATATAACTGACTAAGTGATCATCCCAATAAATCTCACACCCACCTGACACCATACATAGTTATTAGAATATTACTGACCATATTCTTGACTATATTCTCAATGCCATACTTTACATCCCCGTGACTATTGTGTAACAACCAATTTGTATCTCTTAATCTCTTCACATTTTTCACCTAGTCCCTTGACCCCCTCCCTAATGACAACCATTAAAATATTCCCTGTATCTATGAGTCTATTTCTACTCTGCTTATTCATTTTGTTTTTTTTTAGATTCAATTATTGATAGATATGTATTTAATGCCATTTTGTTGTTAATATTTTTTATCTTTTTAAAATTTTTCTTTTTCATCTTAAAGAAGACCCTTTAACATTTCATATAATACTGGTTTGATGGTAATGAACTCTGTTAGTTTTTTCTTGTCTGGGAAGCTCTTTAACTGTCCTTCATTTCTAAATGATAGTAATCTTGGTTGTAGGTCCTTGCTTTTCATCCCTTGAATATTTCTTGCCAATCCCTTCTGGTCTGCAAAATTTATCTTGAGAAATCAGCTGAAAGTCTGAGGGGAGGTAACTAACTGCTTTCCTCTTGTTCCTTTTAAGATTCCCTTTGGAAGGTTTTTTTGTTGTTGTTTTTAGGTCTTCTTTCTTCCTGGCCCTCACTGCAGGCCTTCACCACCCTATTGTCTGTGTCCATGGGTTATGCATATACGCATACAAGTTCTTTGGTTGGTCTCTTCCCATCCATCTACCCATCCTCTCCTTCCATCTGAGATTCAACAGATGATCACAGTGGAGGATCAGCCCACCCCACAGAGTAGGGCTTACTTCAGTGGGGCTCTGGTGCCCACTGAGCCTGTGCCTTCAGTGTGTTGCTTGTGGAGGTGTTTCAATGTGGTCTGAAGCTGTCCACTGGGTGTACTGGCTCTGGGGCCTCAGGAGAGGTACACGTCAAGGTTATTTGCCACGTGTGTTCTGCCTGGGGCAACACAGCATGAGCTACAAAGTGTTCTGCAGATGGCTGCTGCTTATGCTGGGCTTGGAGGTACCCAGGTGAGGCCATGATGTGAACCAAGGCCAGCTGCTGCTATTGTCAGCCTGGGGCCACTTAGTGAGAGATACGGTGTGTCTCTCAACCTTTTGCAGTGAGCAGACCTTCTACAGTTAAAAAAAAAAAATGGGCACTTTTAATATCTGCTCATTTTAAGGTGCCTTTGAAATGAGTTAATTGCTATTTATCATGGCTTTTTGAGATGTGTTTGTGATATATCCTTTATTTAGTGTACATATCATGCTTAGTAGACATAAGAATTCAAGGACTTCTTTCAAAAAATGATAAGGGTCCATTATGAGTTGAAAACCAGTACTCTAATGCTAGGAAAAATTCCAAAAACTTAGAAATCAAAGTTTTGGTGTATATTTTCCTACTTTAGTGCAGCCTTGGTTAACTGGGCCTTAACTAACTTGTTTTTCCAAATGAATAGCATTTTATCTACCTCCCAGATTGGCCACAAAGACTAAACAAGCTCACTTCTATGAAAGTGCTTTTGTTCCCTGTAAAATTAGACAAGTGAAAATAAATGCAAGGTGGTCATATTATCCAAATGATTTGATGTCCAATCATTGTTTACAAAGCTTTTACTTTGGGAAGGTAAAATCCCTTTTAAACAAACACCACTTCAAATTGGAGTTCTATGAGCACAGCTTCCCCCATGCCCAGCAGCTGGCTCATCGTAACAGCGCTTTGCTGAATTAAATGAATTTTCTTCAACAAAACATCCTATGGAACAGATGTATTCACAAGCCCCTGAACCCTGTAGCCATCAATTTATAAAGAAAACTCTGTTTCGCTGCTTGTTTTGTGCTAGAACTGCATTTAAATTCAGGGTGAGCGTTGCAAAATAAAATTTGACAGGGTTTTTTTGGTTTTGTTTTTCTTTTATAAGACCTGCCTGTGTTTGTGTCCCCTCTCTTCTCCCCAGGGTGCTTCATCCAGTGGGCCAGAAAAGCTGTCAAAGGGGTAGGCTGGAGGTGGAAGTCTCCAGGGGTCTGGATGTGAGGGCCAGGAAGAGAAAAGCAGAGGGTGATCACAACATAGGTGCAACAGATCAGAAGGTGTTTTGGCTTTCCTGGGTGGGCAGCCTTGGAAGAAGCTTCTTCCTACATCTGGAGGAATCTAGGGGCACAGGAAAGGAGTAGAGATAGAAGGAGCAGAGATGCCTGGGAGGTCAGAAGGGCCCTGGGAGACAATACTTCCTCTGTCCTGCCTCATCCCACCAGTTACCTGGCTCTGTCCTGCGTTTTCAAAGCAGACTCATTGCCAGGTCATCACTCCTTCCATCCACATATTTCTCTTTCCACTTTACATCCCTGCAGACTTGAGGAAGCACACAGACCCTCATGGCTACATCCTAGACCTCTCAGCAAAGCACCATTTATGGGAACAATAAAGAAATCTAAATGTATCTTGTACAAAAACTGTCAGTCTCATACTGACAATCTCACACTCTGTTTAAGTATGTCTATAGCACAGTGAAGAACAAGCAGGCAACTGGATTGTATATAAACAAAAGCAATTCTGCCTTCAGTGTTCTGGAGCTGGGTTAGCAAACTTTTTATGGAAAGGGCAAGATAGTAAATATTTTAAATATGGGTTCATATGGTCTCCGGCAACTAATCTATTCTGTCATTGTAAGCAGCTGTAGATGATATGAGTGTGACTGAGTTTTAAGAAAACTTTATTTTCAAAAATAGATAATATCTAAGAGTTTGCTGGCCAATGTTCTGGAGCCATAAGTTCCTTTTTTAAATGAGGTACCACTGGTATCTTGGGAAACAATAAATGCCTGGATTTCCCCTGCCTTCTCCATTTGCATTGGCAGTGAGCTTGCTCTTGGAGTGAAATGAGTTGATCCATCATCGTTGGTTTACTCAGACAGATGTTTTCTTTCTTAAAAGAGTGGTGGGAGGTTACATGTATGCATTTACATCCACAGGAAAACACTGGAGAAAGATAACTAGATGCCTAACTAATTAAGAAATTCCCTGCCCACCCCACCATGGAAAGACTGAGCTGAAAGGGCCTCTTCTCCTCGCTCCTGCTCTTCCCACACACACTCCCAGATCATGTAGTGAGACTCAGTCTACTCCAAGGATTTCCCCAAAGGACTCAGTCCTTACCCTCTCTCTTCTCACTCTCCAAGAGTTTCTTCTGTCCTACCTTCTCTCTGGGGTACTTGGTGTCCAAGGTTTCCTCCCAGATAGATGCTTACTTTTCCTGGGAACATTTCCTTTTCAGAGAGGATCAGTGAACTCAAATGAAACTCCAGCAAAGCCAACCACCTCGAGGGAAGAATTTTAGCCCATTCACTTTTCTATCCTGCTCCTTCAGAGTGCAGTTTACTCCTTCCACTAACTTCAGGGGAGTTAAATCCTTGGTGCTGGCCTTTCACCCCCCACTTCTGCCTTTCCTCTTTTGTAAGCCAGCCTCCTCAGGCTTGGCACACACAGAGTCATTACTCTGGGATAAGTTTCCAGTTAGCACAAGAACTGCACGTATCTGAAAACACAAATTACGCATTTGAGACTGCAGAAAGCCTCCCTTGCAGGCATTTGCAAGTGCGGTGTGAAGACCAACATCTGGATGTTGTCTGAAAGTCTGCACCTCCGTCGGGGTTCTGTCTGCGAAGGAGAGGCAAGTCCCTGGAAGGATTTGGAGAGTGGGAGTAGAGGCCGAGAAGGCAGTTACAGTTAGATGTAGAGTAGTATTTCCTAGAGAATTGAGTTTTATAGTCCCCTGGTAATAAGCAGAGAGCCAAAGAGGGGGTTTGTTAGGCTTGAATTAAATAGAATGGTTCTCAATAGAGAGTGATTTGGAAATGTCTGGGGGCATTTTTGGTTGTCACAACTGCAGGCAGGAGGAATACTTATGGCATCTTTTGAGTAGAGGACAAGAATGTTGTTTGTTCCATTTCCTGCAATGTACAGGACAGAGGCCCGCAACAAGGAATTTTCTGGCCCCAAATGTGAATGTTGCCAACGTAGAGAAATTCTGAGTGAAATGTATCTCTTATCTGAACCGCTCTGCACTCACTATCAGTGGTTAAATGATATCAAGAGTGGATTGGCTGGATTAGTCACTTGAGGGCCCACTACTGTCAGGGTGTGAGGGTGACTAGACAGTAGAGGGCACCAGGTCTACCTGGATTGTGGCAGTGGGCATGGATAAATGTGTGGGAAGCCCACGTATGGCTCCTGCTGAGATGTGCATCCCTCTCTAATTTGTTCCCTCCCCATCTGTAGAGATCTCTTTATCAAGTACACTGTCCCTTGCCCCTCTGGATCCAATACCCAAGGTAGGAGACCCCCAAGGAAAGGACCCACTTTATTTTTTGTAACAACTCTAGGTGAGGGAGTATACTTATCTCCTACCAGCTGCTCTGGTCGGGGGGGAAGATGAGGAGGGGAGAGGAGACTGACTTGGACCCCTGCAGAGCCTCCTGATCCTGTCGACTCTGAGCCTGGGATCTTCCTCAGATCTGGGTTCCTTGGCTGTATTTGAGCTTCCTCTTTCTTTTTTAAAATGTTTTTTCTTCATTGACTAAGGTATTACGTATGTGTCCTCTTTCAATCCAATTCTACCTGCTTTCCATCTTTAAGAAATGCTTTGACTTTCTGGTCTGCTCATGTCACCCTTGTTTATTTTTCAGGGATTTGATGAATTTATTCTTACATAAAGTTTCTTTGTTAGTTTTATGGACTTCAGGGAGGAAAGGTGGTAGATAGACAAGCTTTGTCATGTTCCTAGAACAGCACCTCTGCCATTGGATTTAACACCAAGGAGGTCACCGGTGACCTCAGCAAAAGAGTGTGTTGGCAGAAACCAAACTACAGTAAGGAGATGTGAATAAAGAAAGGCATTTTGCTTATCTTTTGCTATGGGAAAAATGAGCCTAACATTCAGTGACTTAAAAACACCATGTATTATTATCTCTCACAGTTTTGTGGGCTGTCTGAGCTCAGCTGGATGGTTCTAGACTGGGGTTTGTTATGAGCTGAATTATATGCCTCAAAACTAATACCTCAGAATGTAACCTTACTTAAAAATAGGGTCTTTATAGATATAACTAGAGGCCTGGTGCACGAAATTCGTGCATGGGGTGGTGGGGGGGGGGGGGGCCGTTCCCTCAGCCCAGCCTGCAACCTCTTGAAATCCAGGACCCCTGCGTACTGGGCCTAAACTGGCAGTCAGACATCCCTCTCGCAATCTGGGACTGCTGGCCCCTAACTACTCGCCTGCCTGCATGATTGCCCCTAACCACTCTACCTGCCTGCCTGATCACCCCTAACTGCCTCTGCCTGTCTACCTGATTGCCCCTAACCACTCTACCTGCCTGCCTGGTTGCCCCTAACCACTCTACCTGCCTGATTGCCCCTAAGCACTCTGCCTGCCTGATCGCCCCTAACCACTCTACCTGCCTGCCTGCCTGATTACCCCTAACTACCTCTGCCTGCCTGCCTGATTGCCCCTATCTGCTCCCTGGCATGGTAGTTCTGGTCTCTGGTCATTCTGGTCTTTCCACCGTTTGGTTTGCTGGATTTTTGTTATATAGGATTACTTAAGAGGAAATCATCCTGTTCATGCAATATGACTGGTGTCTCTACAGAAGATGAGAGAAGCACATGATGAGAACACCATGTAAAGTCAAAGACAGAGACTGGAGTGATGCAGCTGCAATGGAGGAATGCCAAGGATTGAGGGCCACCACCAGAAGCTAGGAAGAGGCAGAAAGGATTGTCCACCTCTAGGTTGCAAAGGTGCACAGCCCTGCTGACACCTTGATTTCTGAACTCTAGTTTCCAGAATTTCTGCAGTTTTAAGCTATCCAGTATGTGGTACTTTGTTACAGCATCCCTCAGAAACTAGTGCAGGATCTCTCATACAGCTGCAGTCAGACATTGGTGGGGGCTGGAATCACCTGCAGATCCTATTGGGTCCAATGTCCACAAGGGCTTCTTCAGTCACATGGCAGCTGCCTCACCTTGGAGATAGGAAATGCTCAGGGCTGGATGGGGCTCATTCCCTCTCTCCACATCACCCTTTTCAGTGGTTCTCAACCTTTCTAATGCCACGACCCTTTAATACAGTTCCTCATGTTGTGGTGACCCCCAACCATAAAATTATTTTCGTTGCTACTTCATAACTGTAATTTTGCTACTGTTATGAATCGTAATGTAAATATCTGTGTTTTCCGATGGTCTTAGGTGACCCTGCTAGCGGTTCTCAACCTGTGGGTCCTAAGACCATCAGAAAACACAGATATTTACATTACGATTCATAACAGTAGCAAAATTACAGTTATGAAGTAGCAACGAAAATAATTTTATGGTTGGGGGTCACCACAACATGAGGAACTGTATTAAAGGATTGCAGCATTAGAAAGGTTGAGAACCACTGTTTTATATAGTCAGTTTGGGTTTGCTAGCAATAATTTCTGAGGAGCTGGAGTTTTTAAATGGTGACTGGCTCCCCCAAGAGCAAGTGTTCCAGAAAACCCAGGTAGAAAGTGGGAGAATGTTTTTAACCAAACTTCCAAAGTTAGACAATGTCATTTGGCTGTACTTTTTTTCCTAGCCAAAAGTGTGTCATTAGTCCAGCCTAACTTCAAAGAAAGGGAACTGAAAAAGGACATGAATGCCAAGAGTGGTTGGTATAGGGTCATTTTTATGGACTGGCTAACACAATGACAATTTTTTAAAGAAGTTTGATTTCCAGGAAATAGAAAGGTTGATGGAAAGTTGTTATTTGTTTTTTGATTTTAGATATTGGTGGGAAAGATGCACTAAAAGTTGAAAGTATAAGAGAGAAGAGCTGAGAGGTTATAGGGTTCAGCTTTGCGATGAGAAATACTGCTTTTGTTGTATCAGGAGAGAAGCAGGTAAAGTCAAGTAAAGACAGAAGATGTGTGGAGGGAGAATGGGACATGGAGGTAAGTCCAGAAGTTTCAGGATGTTGAAAGAGTTCCGGTGTATTGGCTTCTAGTATCTCTGGGGTCAAAGAAGGAGGGCTATCTACTGACACGGGTAAGAGATGTGGTAGATGTGGAAAGAGTAACATTTTGAAAGAGCTACAGTAGAGAATAGGACAGAAAGCTGACTACTGTAAATATCTGCCTAAAGACCGCAACACCTACCAGTCTGAAATGATAAACTTCGGGGATGGGAGAGAAATCCAGAAGGAGCAGTTGTTTTCTGCTGTCAGTGGTATTCTTGGTGACATTTCCTAAGTTTTTCAGCTCTAACATAAGTTTCTAGCAGTCGCTGAACTAGATGTTCTTTCTGAAATCAAGGTAAGGGGAGTTGGGAAGATATTATCCCTGGTTTATAAGTACATTTCATTAAAAATCAATATCTAAGTATTTGGAGGCCATAAGAGAAGGGTAGGTAGGGAAGTAAATGTTGTAAAAAAGAGATCTAACATCTCATGCAAACATACCTAGCAGATTTCTTACCCTGTCGTTGTGAACGAATTCTTCCCATTCTTCTTCACATACAAGGATACAAAGAGTGGTAAAGCAGGAACTATGATAGGATTTTTTTCCTGACTCAGACAACAGATTAATTGTGTCTCATCACAGCATTGGAGTCAGAATTGGGCCATTTTGCTGTGATTGTCTTCCTATATATGGGTGCCAAGCAGATCCATTTCCTCAGTGTTCATTTCAGCTATAAGTGTGGCCATTTTTATCAATGGTCGTGGAGTGAGTTTTTTTAATTAGTCATTTAAACTGTATGGTAATTGCCAGCTAGTGTGTTTACAACAAACCTCTTCCTTAGGAGACAGAGACTGTGTCAAATTATATCTTATGAAAATTACATAAATAAAAATTTTTATCTCAAAGTGCCCTTCATGAAAATTATTAAAAGATTGTTGAATTTTTCATTTGCATTGTATAGTAGCTATCATTGACAAACATATTGTAATAATAGTCCATAATGCTTTACATCCAACAATTATTCATCATGACTGCATAGATGTATATGGCTTGGTTCATTATGAAATGTAACAAGTTGGCAATCACATTGTTTTTCTTATCAGATTAGTACAAAGCACAACAATGAACATAACCTTGCAGAATGGATTCACTGATGGAATCAACAAAGCTATGTCTTGGCACAGGACAGATCATAAAAATATTGGCTTGCCCTATGCCTCTTCCGAGGAGCCACGACTGTCCCCCTCATCTCTGCTCAGTGCCCTTGAGTCTAACTTGGTCTGAAATTTCAGAAGTATTCATTACTCTTTGTCCCATGATTAGTCAATAAAAGATCTCTAGCCTCAATCCAGATATGGAATTACATGAGAAATGCTGAAAAAGAGCATATTAATTTAAGTGCTTAGGTTTGGACAATTGCCTGGAAAGACTTTCATTTTTTTAAATAATCAGAAGGAAAGCTACAAGCATCAAGACTTTCTTCTTTCAGAAAACTGAAAGAGAAGATTTCAGGATCAAATGGTACCACAGTCGACTATGCCTGAGGGAATTTAAACTCATCAGTGCATAGACAACATAATTTACTATCTCCTGCTTGGCAAGAGGGACAGGTGCCATTACACTTAGAAGGATAATATTTGTTTCTCTACAGAGCTGAAATCGCTGTATCAGGACTCATTTTGCCCAATTTCCCTAGGTACAAACACATTCCTTGCTTTGAGCACAGAAATTTCACTTTTTTTGCCTTGACCCCAGTGTAGTGTTTTGTTTTGTTTTTTCCTCCTCTTTTCCCTCTTTTGCTTTCTGCTTTTGCTCTTCAAAGGCCAATGTTTATTTTGAAAATACTTTCCCATTTTCAAACTTAGCAAATCCACCACCATACTAACATCTGAAATAGTTCCATGCATGTCTCTCATGGGTACCTACAGTTACATTGGAAGTAGGTGTTAATTGCAACTATTACTTGCTTGAGAGAACTTACGGGAAATATTCATTTATTCTTGCTTTAAACCAGGCATTCTTGGGTAACCTTTGGACACTGATACCATTTGAGGCCCTATGCTTCAGGGTATATACTTGCTGGCACAAAGTAGGCATTTAATATTTGTTGAACAGGTATCAGTTCCTGCTTCCAAGAAGCTCCCATCTAATGAGGGAGGCACACGTGTACAGAGAAAAGCATGATACAATTTGACGAGTGTTCTAGAATAGGTAGGAATACCTATAAAGGGACCACAGGAAGCAAGTAACCAAGCATGAGTTAATTGAGAAAGGCCCAGAGAAGTGGTGTGTGGATTCTATTTTGAGGGATGAGCAGATGTTTATTAAATGAAAAAAGAAGAAAGAAGATCGGAAGAAGTGGGGCCAGGGGGTTGGTAAGAGGAATCTGAACATAGGCATTCCAAGCAAGAGGAACAGCCTGTGCAAAGGCATGAAGGCCAAAGCACTGTGGTAGGTTCTGGAAACATATAGTGTTAACTATAGCTGGGATCCAAAAGGGATCCAGGGAAAGGATTGAGGAAAAGATACTGAAAAGCTCTGTGACCTTCATTGCTTTTTGGCCTTTGCCAGATCCGATGATGATCTGGTAAGAAAGAGATAAAAATTACTTTAAAAGAAAGATAACTTTGATAGCTTTGTGGGGATGGGCTAGGTTGGAATCAGTGGACAGGACAGAGGCAGTTTGGAGCACTCCAGGTAAAGTTGATGTGGCTGAGGAACTCAAGAGAATCCAGCTTTGGAAAATGTTGGTAGCAAGTCATTTGGGGTCATGCGTACAAGGGAAACACCCTAGGCCTAGGGCATAGTGAGTGAAGCATCCAGAGAAAAGGAGCCTGGATTCCTGGATGAATTCCTGGGGAAGAGTCCCCATTCCAGCCCTGGACCATTACTTCTGGAATAGTGTTTCTGAAAGGTTAGCATCAGCCTCACCCTAAGGGCTTGATGAACCTCAGTCCAATTTAGCAGGTGTGGGAAAGTCTCAAAAACGTGCATTTCTAACCAGCATCCAGGAGATGCTGATTCTGCTCCCCCGGGCTTTGAGAATCGCTGCTTGGGACTATGTAAGTAATTGTTTAGACAAGAGAAAAATAAAAGTTATCTTATTTAAGCCACTGTTATTTCATTCTCCTTACCCACAGCTGAAGCTACCAAATGATCAGGAGCAAAGACCTGTAAGTTACGGCTTGCATGGCTTGATCTGATGGGAGGGGAGACACATCCCCCCCCATGAAGACCCAGCCTTCTCCCAGGGCTTTATCCTGGCCTTGCAGCTGCCGTCTGCCATGAAGGCTCCCTTCCAATCACTTAACTAATATTTCTTGAGTGTAGATCGGAGAGTTCTCCGAAGTTACATTGGGGAGTAGGAGAAAGGTGGGCCTATTAACTGTAAGTGGAAGGTTAGAATGTGAAGTTGGTTTAAGGGAAGTCATAGACCAATTTCTGAGAGTGTGCTATGTGGAACACTAGTTTTTCAGAATGTTCTTGGGTGCTATGTGCAAAACTTGCTTCCTGGGGTAAATAACTATTTTAAATGAGTGATGAAATAAAGTTAACATTTTGCCTAATTTTAAGAGAACTATGAAATCTATAATATTATTCACCGAGAATCTCTGAAAGGGAATTATACTGTCAAGCACCCACCACACACTCCTTTATTCTAAAATGAGGAAGTCCCTTATTTAAAAGCATCTCAGGGGAGGAGTGTTGAGTCAGATACACCCAGGGAAACACTGCCTCTCAGTTCTCTGTAGAACTTCACAAGAGTGGCTGGGAGTCATCCAGGGCAAAGTCACTGTGACTTGACAGCAGCGATTTCCAACCTTCTTCATTTCGTGGCACACATAAACTGATTACTAGAATTCTGTGGCACACCAAAAAATATATTATATTTGGTGTGGGTGTAATTTTGACTCATTCACACTGGACAGCTGTGGTAGCATTGGCCCTTGTCATTGTTTTATTTGACAATCTAAGGGAACAGAGGTCTGGGCCCCTGACTAGTCAGGTATTGTATGTTATAAAAATTCTTACACCACACCAGTTGAAAATTGCCAATCTACAGCAATACGGAAAACATAAGAATAATGTTGTATTTTACTCTTTTTTTTTCAACTTAAGGATTGTCTTTATTTTGAAATTATGTGTTTCCTATGCTTTTAGTGCTGAAATTTTCCTTTTCAATGAAATGATGGTGATGGGAGAGATGATTATTTCTCAAAAATGTTCATATATGTTTTAAATTAAAACTCAGCATCTTTATGCCAGCCTTTTTATTTTAGTTTAATTGTATCATGTTTTAAGATACTTAGATAATCATCCATTTCAATCCCAACATTGATAGATGAAGGAAATGAAGTTCTGAGGATGATGAAAGAAAATGATAATAAGTTGATTATCATTCATGCAAACTCTGTGCATTAGAAACTGCCATTCCACACTCAAGGACTTCATGGCATTGGACTCAAGCACTTTGATGCCTTTCATGATATTCACTATAATAGGAAATTGAAAGGTTTGTGCAATCATAAGAAAAGCATGAAGTGTTTCATGAATTGGTGGAAAATTAGCAACAACAGGATGTCCATTTCAGTAGTATTTGGTTCTCTGCAAATCCAAGACAGTACATAATTAATTATGATTAATTGTATTTACTTACATTGTTTGCTTTGTGGATATTTCCATCTCAACTGAGAAGGTGTGAAAATTAAGCAGAAACTTGGGAATCATTCAAGATCACAGTGAAAATGTTATATTAATGATCTAATTCCGATCATTCCCATTTATAAAATAATCCTATAGTTAATTTCTTTCTTCACCTTAAAAATATTAAAAATTGAAAGGATTAAACTAAATCTTTTCTGAAGTCCTTCTAGCTATAAATTTCAAGGATTCTATAACTTATGTGGAGTTAAACAGTAAATAAGGCCACATTAATTAGCATCTATAGTACCTAAATTTTCTCCCTTTTTCAGTGATTTATGGATTATCAAAGTGAACAAATTCATAACGGAGAAGGAAAGACATTTGGAAATAATGAACAAGTTGCACTTATATATTACTGTTATCTGTGGGTGTGGAGTTCTTGGGGTGCTCTGAAGAAAAGAATTTCCTAAGGCCCCCCTGGGAGGATGGAGTTTCATGGAAAACTTTATTGATGATGTAAAATTAAGGGGTTTCCCTCCAATGTCTCCTTCCCATCTGTCCTGCCATGGAAGAAGTCCCATCTTGTCTTCAGCGGGGCCAGAATAAAGGCCACTACCCAGAATTTCCTTTCCATGCTAACTTGCAGTCCAGTCCAGATCAGGCTAGCTTGGCTTATGTCCCCAGCTGCAGCCTGTGGGGTTTGAATAGCCATCGGCCAAGCTTAAGGCCACATGGCTATGGAAAGAAAATAAGAAAAGGCTCAGGCAAGTGCAGGTCAGGGAGTGTGGGATTTTAACCAGTGGTTCCCTGGGGAGCATGAAGCTGTAGCTTCCTGGCGAAGCTGCTCAGATGTCCGTGCTTATAAGGTCTGGCCTCCCTGTTCATTCTTTCCTGCCCTACACTCTCTCTAAAAATTAATGGAAAAATATCCTTGGGTGAGGGTTAAAAAAAGAAAAAGAAAATGGACATTCCTGGATGCTAACTCTTTAGAGATTCCGATTTAGTAGAGCTGGGCTGGAGCTCAGGAATCTGCATTTTGCATACACTCCCCAAGGGATCCTCATGCACACTTAAATTTAGAAAATATTTCCCCTGAGATGCAAATCACTGTGCTGGGGGCATGGTACTTGCAAATGCCCAAGCAATAAATAGTAGAAGGGTCAGAGATGAGATCAGAGTAAAAGAGGATTAATATTACTTGGGTTCAGATAGTCCTTCTCACTTCATTCTAGCCAGTGGCAAGTAATTAGCTGCTTCTCTTTTTCACCCCCTGTCTTTTCCTGAAAGGTCAACAAACTTTCCACTTAGAGAACCCTCTTGCTGAAAGTAGTTTCACTATCACTGTGGGGAGGGAGATAGAGGGAAGCAATAGAGGTTGTGGATTTATTGGAGAAGCACTTGCCTTAATTTGTTTTCTCAAAAAGTACATGGAGTTTCAGGAAACTAAGGTGATAGTGTAAACTATCCAGGTGAATTTAAATGTCATAATGTAAGTTCATTTCCAACTAAGATAAAGAGCCAGTGCCCACATGATAATTCAGTGCACCTGAAACACATCCATTAGCTTTTAAATAAATACAAGAATTTTAATATGCTTTCAGACCTTGTTTTTTCTGTTTTCGTCCATTTTTGAATATTGATTTTCTTTTTCTCTTTTAAATCCAGTTCACTGTTTTGCACAGAAGGCTGTTTCTGCCCTAAGGCTACAAATGTTCTAGGTAAATCAATCAATCAATTTTTGCCCATTTAGAAAGAGGCTAAAATATTAGTAAAAAGAATCTTAACCTTTTGATGAATTTGGTAGCTCTTTGCTAAGTACTTTTTTTATCCCCAGTGTCAAAACACCCAGAAGAGAAGCAGTAGTACACCTTAAAGAGAGGAAAAGCTCCCCAGTCCCAGGGACTTATGTGACATTTGGGGACATTGTTTTCAATTCCTTGAGTATTGATGGACCCATCACTTGGAGGTAGTGGTGGTATTTTTATTTAAGACTTTCTAGCAAAGTTGGAGGATACACATATTTAAAATATAAAATAGCTGCTTTTTCAAAGCAAACTGAGAAGAAGACATGGTACTCAGCTTAACTGAGCATCTAACTCAGCAACAGCTTGTGCACAATGCTGTTCAAATACCTTCCTTCAATTTTCAGACTCTCAGGCTTGTAGAACTGATGGAGTGACTGATTTATTTTGTAGGATGCGAAGTTTCCAACTTGTTATTTCCAGATTGTGGATGTTATATGACTGAACCTGGTGGTAATGCGTGCTGTTCCAGCCCAACTGTTAAATTAGAGCAGTTCATGAAGAAAAATGAGATACGATGTTGCATAAAATGGTGTTTCAGCACAAAGAAAATTTTTTCTCATCTGTGGAGGGAGATTAAAAGAAAGACATAGCTGAGATCTTCAAGTTGTTGAAAGTTCAAAAAAAATGTTTCACAACTACAGTGTCTAACCTGGGACAGTTTTTCACTCAAGTCTGTTCCTCTCAGCTGAACCTATTCCTAGCTTAATAGTGGAATTAAATACAGAAATTGGCTTCAGGTTAGAATCCAACTTGGCTTAAACCATTTTATTACTTCAAGCAATAGATACAGCAAATTGGAAAATGACAATTGTGGTGACAAAGGTCAGAAGGAATAGAATATTAATCCATTCCTCTATTTTTTTCCCTTCAGGTTTTGGACCACACAAACCAGCCTTCTCCAGGGTAAGCTACATTATATGCTTCTGTAATTCGTTGGGGAAAACCAGCATAATTTTATTGACTTTGAATACATTATTGTTGTGCGGTATCCCAAAGTCAGGAGCGCGACTTTCCAGTGGTGCCCAGAATGAGGTTTTCATCGGCAGTTGGAATGCTGAGGGCATCCTCAGGCTATGGCTTAATGGCCTGACCAAACATGGGCTGGACCAATGAGAAAGACAGGGAGATCGACTCTGTTTCTTGCTTGATTAACCCTTTTATGAGACAGCAGACTCTTGTCTCTGATGTTCAAAGGCAGGAGGTTTCTTAGTGAGCAGCTGCGGCATGCTTGTGCCTCTCCTAAAGTCCACAGTGGAAGAATTAAAATGCAGAGCGCCCCTCAGCATGGCCCCAGTCCTCAGCTCGGGAGAGCCTTCCTGTCGGGTCCAGCAGAACCACGTTAGCCAAGTTGTTTAACTTTCCAGGAGTATCTGTCAAAACTAGCCATGGAGGATGCGTTAATCTCATTAAAGGACACACCAGGAACCCTTTTGTATTTCATTAGAAAATCAGGATGCATTTGATGTGCACCATCTGGTTTGTGAATACAGGAATAAGTTTTTCAAAAGGGCTCATGTCCAAGTTCCATGCCTCATATGCTTGAGAAGGAAAACCCACAAGCAGCTCTATTTTTAATGAGAGCAATGCTAAAGCTAATAGGATTGGAGTGGATTTCAGTATGTGCCATGTCTCCCAAACTGCATGCATTTGCAGTACACTTGGCAGCCTTGTCCTGATTAGAGGCTGGGGTTTCCGTGGAAAAAATGTAAAGTTCTCCATGTGTTAATTGGAAAATAGGAAGAGGCATTATTGTAGCAAAGCATCTGGCTCCTTAGGTATTAATTATGGCTCCATCTATTATAAAAACTAGTATTTTAAAGGTATCTCTTGTTATTTATTATGTTACTTTTAGAAACTAAGTTTTCAAACCGTAGAAAAACAATCAAGTTAAACTTTACTATGTATTGTATGCTTTGTAAAAATGCCTTTTGGATGTAATCACTTATATAATAATCACTTATTATAAATAATAAGCAGTAACTAAATAGTGAGGAAATACAGATTTACTATCAGTAGTTCATGTTAGGTCCTTAAAATACTTTTTATTTAAATAAAAATATAGCTCTGGAATGTAGCCATCTCACTATACAGGGATAATTTCTTCAGCTTGCTGCATAATATTAAAAATATTATACAGTAACAAACATGATTTGTGAAGCAATATCATGCTCTCCTTCACCTCTCAGTAATTGGTGGCATCTTCTGTATGTATTCCACAAGTCCAGCTCAGGCTGACGAAGAAAGCATAATGATATTACAGGCAATATCATCTAAGGTAATTACAATTGTCGGCATCAATCCAATTAAAGAGGATAACTGGCTCTACTGAGTTAGAGCCACAGAGCTTTCCAACTAAGTCCAGGCTTTGGGATAGCGCTGTGATTGAGGATTTCAAGAATTTTCATTTTCCAAAATATTGTTGCTTATAAAAATAGATAAGAATGTTGGGGATGGGTAGTAGAAAGAGACTGAATATTAGTAGAATATTTTTGTTTTATTCATTTAGTGATACAGTTCTTATTTTTAAGTGCAGAAATCAATGTACATTTTCAACATGAAAGCTTCAGGCCACACAAGATCTTTATGGAAAGGTTAGCATAGCATCATAACATTCTATGGTCCACTGTACTCATCTGGCATCTCATGCTAATCAGCCCCCATCCCATTATCCCTTCAGAAGCCTTCCATCTGGTTCCTCTAAGACAGTGGTTCTCAACCTTTTTAATGCCATGACCTTTAATACAGTTCCTCATGTTGTGGTGACCCCCAACCATAAAATTATTTTCGTTGCTATCTCATAACTAATTTTGCTACTGGTAATGAATGGTAATGTAAATATCTGTGTTTTCTGATGGTCTTAGGTGACCCTGCTAGCAATTCTCAACCTGTGGGTCATGACCCACAGGTTGAGGACCACTGCTGTAGAGTCTAAGAGATGCAAGGCACCGTCTCCTGTCTTTGCACTCTGTGGAGGAAGTTGACTTGAGCGCCACCTTCCTTGCACTGGCTTATGTAGGGTCAGTGTGGGTGACAATATGAATTATCAGTAAGAATTAAAGAGGATCAACTTTGGTCCAGACCAGAATATAAGCCTTGGATATAAGACCCAGAGAACAAGAATTGAGAATTATGCCTCTCACTGTGACTAAGATTTAGAAAAGGCCCAAGAGAGACTGTATATACCTGCGTTGGGTGATGTACTCTGTGAAGATTCTTTTGATTTCTTTGTGATGATTCACATATGAAGCCATATAGCAGAAAAACTTAGTCAGAAGGTCAGAGGGGAGCATTTGCTATCTAATATCCATGGCTCCTTTAGTCACTGCTCACCATGCTTTCAACACTTCACACCCTGGAGTTTCTATTCTACATCTGGACTCTTCCACCTGCCTTGATCCTCTCCTTCCCACACATTTTCTTGCTCTCCTACAGCCATTCCGCACTCCTTGCCACTCTTGGATGCATGTTTTCTTTGTCCATATAGACAATGCTAGTCCTGCTTTAGAACTTACCTCTTCCCGTGAAACAGTTCAAAGAAGTAGAGGAGGCAGCAGAGAAAGGACGAGGTAGGAGAGCTGGGCTGTTTTATATTCCACTACTGACAAGCCCCGTGATACTGAACAAGTCAACAAAGCTTAGTGAGTCCCAGCTTGCTCATCTATAAAATGAAGTCGTTAGCATCTGTCCTGCCAACCTCATTATAATAAGTGTCTGAAATGAAATTATAAGTGGGGGAAAAGTCCTTAATAAATATAAAATTCCATACCATCTGAGGGATTATATAGACATATATTTATTATAGTAAGCCCATCTACTCTGGTCATTTCCTTCTGTCAATCCCACCAGCCCTTGCAATTTAAATGGTCCCTCTGAAAACGCCTTATGTTTGCCTGGCTAATGTGCCTCAGTTGGTTTAACATCATCTGGTGCACTGAGAGGTTGCTGGTTGGATTCCCTGTCAGGGTACATGTCTGGGGTTTCAGGTCGATCCCCAGTAGGGGGAGTGCAGGATGCAGCCAATAGATGTTTCTCTCTCATTGGTTTTTCTCTTTCTCCTTCTACCTTCCTCTCTCTAAAATCAATTTTAAAAATAAAAAAATGCCCTACTTTTATTCCTTGGGTTAATGTTTCTGTGCTTTCTGTTTCTTGTTGAGTGTTTAAGAAACTTGAAGACAGGCACCATGTTGCTGATTTCTTTTCTGTTTTCATTGACGTTTCATTCGTTTCATGACTTCCTGGGATAGGATTGTGTAGTGTTTGCTCTCTCTTTAGTTTTTCTCCAACCATTGTAAGCCTCTGGCCCAGCTTGGGCCTAAAGAAAACATGCTGTACGATGGGACAGTAAGCACGTGAAGGAGTATATATGGAATTACAGGCCAGAGGGGTGGCAGGACTTGAAAATTCCATGTTCTCTCCATGTGCACCACCCTCCAAGCACATGGGTGCACTCACAAAGGTGGAACAGCTCAAAACCCTTTAGTGGGTTTTATGAAGGTTTCATTTAATAGGCATAATTGATCACATCATTGGAAATCAGTGTTTGACTTAATCACCAGCCTTTCTCCCCTTTTTGAAGGATTCAGGGGTAGAGCTGAAAGTTCTAAACTTCTGATGAGTCTTGTTCCTTCTTACGACCAGCCCTCATCCTGAAGCTATCCAGGGGCTTTCACGAGTCACCTCGTTATAACAAAATGCACTTCTATCGCCCTTATCAGGAAATTGCAAGGATTTTAGGAGCTCTGTATCAGAAACCAGGGACAAAAACCAAATATGATCTAGCCTCACAGACCGACTCTGGCAGGGAACCACACAAGGGCATAAATACCAAGAAGCATGGATCACTGGAGCTGGCTACATATCTGCTGTGATTTTTCTTCTTTTATCTAGAGTTGTTTCAAGGAAATCTGCTGTCCCCTTGAATCTTGCTTACATATGGTCAAGAATATGATTTATTGGTTAGATGATGACACAGTATCCATTTATATTATTAACCTCTTGGTGGCCCGTGAACATATGAGCTGTTGAAACAAAAGCCTGCTCGTGATCTCACTGGAATTCTCAAGACCTAATGGGCATGTATCCAACCCAAACTTCTACAGGTGGCCTCTAGCAATGGAAAGATCACTGTGGATCTGGGCTCTACTATTATTCTTGCTGCTGAATTGTACTGTGAGCTCAGTTTTCTCATCTCTAAAATCTGAGAGTCAAGAGAGATGATCTACGTTGCCCCTTCTGGTGCTAAAATGTATACAATTCTAGGAAGGCTCAAAAACATTGCCTAAATCAAATGATAAGGGTCACATCAGATGTGTTTAGTGAAGATGCTGCCAAGGGCCTTAAAATATGATTAAATAATTTGGAGAGAGTAAGAGCTTATATTTCTTTTCTTAAGTGTATTAAAATGATATGCGACTCTTCAGTCAGTCACCACATACTCTAATTAATGCTCTAAATAACATCTCTGACATGACATTTTTTAATTCACTGATGTGGATATATCACAGATCATCAAACAAACATATTATCAGCTTTTTACTGTATCAACTTATATGTAGAGAAACTGAGGCCCAGATAGGCTAAGAAACTATGTAAGGTTACAAAGCAAATTAGGGGCATCAGGAGATGTCAGTCCAGATCTCCTCAATTCTTGTTCCTTTCCACATCTACTATACCAACCAGTTGGTATAGTTTTCCTCTACTGCCAGATTAAATAACTGCTTATCTTTCCTTTAAAACAAATAAACACACACATCAAGGAGTAGAGTATTATTGGTTTCAAGGGGCAAGTGCCAGTGTGTTTAAGAACATATTTTTATTGAATAGTTCAGGCTGAATTAAGATACTGTATTCTATTTTGTTAATCTTGCGAATGAGAAGTCCTGTTTTAATGAGAAGATGCTGCTCTGGAGGCTGCTCTGTGTAGCCTACTTACCTTGACATGTTGGGTATTGATAAAGCATGGGAAGGGGCTCACTGGCATTGCTTAGAGGGGAGAGAAGTGGATGGTTGGTGAGTGTTGCTTCTGCAGACAGGCAGAAGGATTAGGGAAGAGATGCCAATGTTATGCTGGGCTCTGCTAGACATTTCTCCAGCCACTTTGCTTCTCTGTCTCTTCTCTATGTCCATTTCTTATCCTTTTGGGGCTCTTTGTACTGTCTTTGACATAAATGAGATCATATTTGGCTTCTGAGATTGTAGTATGTTCCCTGCTCTTAAGATAATTATTCAAAAAAATTCCAGCTTGTATGTAAACAAAGACTCTGTTCTTATTGCAGTCAAGATAATATTATTGTAGAATGGTTCATTTGTATGCCAAATGGGAGTAAACTTGGATTCTCTGCCATTTCCTTAAAGGGACTTCATGGTAATTTATTTACTTACTAGAGGCCCAGTGCACGAAATTCGTGCATGGGGGGGAAGGGTGTGTCCCTGAGCCCAGCCTGCACCCTCTCCAATCTGGGACATCCCTCTCACAATCCAGGACTGTTGGCTCCCAACCACTCGCCTGCCTGCCTGATTGCCCCTAATTGCTTCTGCCTGCCAGCCTGATCACCCCCTAACCACTCCCCTGCCAGCCTGATCAACACCTACCTGCTCCCTGGCTGGCCTGATTTCCCCTAACTGCCCTCCCTTGCCAGCCTGGTCACCCTAAACTGTCCTCCCCTAGAGGTCTGGTTGCCCCCAACTGCCCTCGCATGATGGCCTGGTCACCCCTAATTGCCCTCCCTTGCCACCCTGATCGCCCACAACTGCCCTCCCCTGCTGCCATCTTGTGTCCACATGTGTGCGGCCATCGTTGACCACATGAGGGCGGCCATCTTGTGTGTTGGAGTGATGGTCAATTTGCATATTACCTCTTATTATATAAGATTTTAAAAAGCGTAAAAGTCTTTAATCCATGGATTATTGATTCATAAACTTCTCTCCCTTATGCTCTCTCTCTAGAAATTATCTTTTCTAGAGATAATCTCAATGACCTGTTAATGATTAAGAACTAGACTAATTAGCATATATTAGCGTTGGTTTTACTCTTAGAGGAATTTTTACCTATAGAGTTCAACAATAGAATAAGAACGCTCTCCTTACCTCTTTGGACAAAGAGAAATACCTAATTTGCTAGATTTCCATTACAATTGCAAAGCTACTAGATTATCTGGAAGGGAAGAGGCTGTTTTTGTTTTGTTTTCTGCATCATTTAATCATAATTTATTTTCCCGTAGTTAAATAATGATGTGTCAAGAACTTAGAAGCATCAAATAACCTCCCATATCTGGGTATGAACATACTACATAGAACTTTTACCTATACATATGTATTATTTACAAATTATGGATGTATAACTTTTATATAAGATTTTCTCTGGAACCACATTCAACAAAATATCTCAATCTCCTCCTCTCAAAAAATCAATATTTCACTTACCAGATGTGTGTGTTTCTATATCTATGTGTGTATGTGTGTGTGTGTTACTTTCAGCACCTTGTGTGTTTCTGGCACAACTAAATGAACATCTGTATGTTGAATACTTTTCTTTTTGAATTGTTTTGTAATCCTTAATAATTTCCTAAAGGACTATCTATACATTGTATGAAAATAATCATTAAACTCCTAGGATTATTACAGTGCACTCTGCTGTCATTTAGTCTGTATTCATGTATTTTATTCTAGTTAAGGACTTGATGTGTTCTTCATATCAAGTCATTAAACTCACACAAACACTGAATGCAGTAATGTAAAATTACATTGTGAATTTTCACTGATGGCATACTTGAAATGTTTAACTGGCCACACTGCTGATTCTGATTGTGTTATAAAGATAAGAATGGAGTAGCCATAAGACTGCTGACTGCCTTGTGCATTTCTATTATCCACACAGTCTAAAATCTGAGAGTCTAGAGAGATGATCTACATTGTACCATCTAGTGCTACAATATATACAGTTCTAAAAAGCCTCAAAGAAAATTGCCTAAATCAAATGATAATAAGGGTCACATCAGATGTTTTTGGTGAAGATGCTGCCAAGGCATTGGTATATGTTTAATTGACTTGAAGAGAGTAAGAGCTTATATAAGAACAACTAAATGATCATCTGTATATTGGTCCCTTTTCCCTTTGAATTATATTGTAATCCTTAATAAAATCTTATATCACATAGAATTTAATAAATAAAATTTCAAATAAACAAAATAAGCAGGCATAGAGGGAGGGAAAGTGAGTATACACCATACTCCCATAGGAAAAACCATGTCAAGATCTATATTTTGGGCAAAATTGAGTAATCATTACCATCCTGTTTCTATGTATACAGATCTTGACATAAAATACAAATGTGGATTCACCAGTTTAAAAACAGAAAACAGAAGCCCTTGTCAGAGGCCATTTTGTCAATATCTTCCTGTTTAGGTATGCATTTGCTTAACTGCCCCTCTATTGAGGAACAACTACCTTAAACACTTGAAGGCACAGGAGCATGTTTTAATTGACCCCAAAGGGTGTCTTTGAAGTTCACTGCTTGTAAAATGCATTTAAAATTGAAGTCTTTCTGCATCAAATGGATTAGGTAAATCATGGGACTTATGAACACCTGTTACCCAGTGAACCTAGCTGCATCCCCTCCCTGCTCTGGCAGGAACTCCAGCACCCTGTCAGTTTCCCCAAGTCCTGTGCTCAGGAACAATTTTCACAGCACATGAATCTACCTGAGCACCACCAGGGATGATACACTGCCCAGTACGGCCCAGTAAAGCCTCTACTGTTTTGTTGGCCCCACTGCTATTCGCCATACCTATAAGGCATGGTACATGTGCTCTGTTCTGCCTAATGGCCTTGTCTTGTCTTTCTCGCTGCCTTATCTGGCCTGCTTATTATCTCCCAGTGGTTGCTTTGAAAATATACAGACTGTCACATAGCCTTCCATCTAGCAAGGAGGATAGATTTCTTCTATGCTTAAAAAGGAGTCCTAAAGAAGTGTTGCTTGAATCACATTGAGTTAGATAGTTTGGGTTCTTTCAAATTTTACTGCTAGCCCTCTTTTCCCCCAGGACCTGAACATGTTTCCAAGATACTGGGTCAGAGACTGATTCAAATCATAGACACAATGAGATAAGCAGACTCCCTGCTCCTCACCAATGCTTAAGAATTTTACATGAGCAAGAGCATCTCAACTGAGTCTGTCCTCCTCTGGGATGTATTCTTCCCAGGAGAATACTTAGTGCCACTGCCTGCCCCCACCATACCCCTGCTAGACTTCTATTGTACTATCATGTAAGTTCAACGCCCATCTCAACAGTGGAGTCACTTTAATTACAACCCCTACCTCTCAGAAATAGGTTGGGTTCTATTTGAATAAACTTTTCTTATATATTTTACTACATGTGTGATAAAAATTTGCAGACGTGTCTGAACCTTAACAGTGAAGAGTTTTGGGCCAAGTCGCAAGCTACAATCCTACCACAATGTACATTTATAGTTTCTTACTCTTTTGAAGAAACACTTTTCCATAATCTGCTTCCTTTCTAGATATCTTATTCACTCATACTATAATAATTTATTCTTAGTATCATTTTTCTTCCAAAGTTTTAATAGCAATACTCTGTGCTGAAATGTTAAAGAAGACATTTTCTCAGTACTTCCTTATTTTGTCTACTGCTGAAAAATATAGTTAATAAACTACCGAAATGACCAATATGATTGTTTCCAATGTAGAGAGCAGAATGAAAGAAAGCAGGACAGGCAAAGAAAACAGATACATGTGTAGCTCACTTCAAAGTGGATTAAGTTATTTAAGGAAAGACTTTATGTTGTAGGGCAGTTAAAACTATTTTAAAACAGCTAGATGTGTTCAGAACATATGTCTTCATATGGCAAATGGCACACAGATGATTGAAGTTCTATCGTCATTCTGAATGTTTGCAGCACCCAAGTGAAAGCATGTGAAACACCACCATAAAGGAAGCAACAGAAAAGGCACCTCTGTCAGAGTAGCATATGATTGATTAGTTTACCCTCCAACCTCCGCCCCCCCCACACACACACACACACACGAGTCTAGGACCTTGCCTCAGAATGTCAAAGATACCATAGTCTTTGTGCTTTTCTACACCTCACCTGCAAGATATCTTTTCTTTCTTACATCCTAAATATCTAAGAATAAAGAAATGATTAAACAACTACAATGCTATCTATTCTATCACCAAAAAAAAGCATATATGTTAAAATGTCTTTGAAATAAAATTTTAATGATGTGGAAAAATACTCAAGCTAAATCATTAAGTGAATAAACAATTACAAAACTTTATAAACAATGCATATAATGAAAATGTATGTGTGTGTTTATATGTATGAAATACACACATGCTTATAATTAGATTGACGTAATTACAAGAAATTTTTACTTTTTCTGTAGGGTCTATAATGAGCAACTATCTATATATATAAAAGGCTAATATGCAAAGTGTCTCCTCGGGAGTTTGGCTGGGAAACCAGGAGCTCGATTGCTCACTATGATGTGCACTGACCACCAGGGGGCGGCTCAGAACATGGCGGGCGACCAGCAGCAGCAGCGGGGCACTGAGGGAGCGAGGGAAAGAGGAGATGGGGAGGCGGGGAACCTGATCAGCCCTGATCTCTGGCCAGGCCTAGAGACCCTACCCATGCACGAATTTTATGCACCAGGCCTCTAAGTTAATTAGATAAAAGAAAAAAAAAGGGACATTATATAGGAAAGTAAATCTTAGAACAATGATTACAGCTAGCTAAGATACATGGGATTACTGAAAATGTCATAGCTTTGGAGCATAAGCAAAAACCTTCAATAGTTTCTGAGGAAAGAATGCTCACCCTATAAGAGCCACTAAGGTGGAAGTTGAGAAATCAATAGTCAGACACTGTTTTCAGAAGAAGCTACATTAAACTGAGGGAAAGTAGCCACATTTCAGGGGAGCCAGCTCGAGAAAGGGAATGCATGGATGAGCTGCTTAACAGCGGCATTAAGAAGACGGCACAATAATAAATAAGTGAGATAAAAATAGAGTGTGAGGGAACCCAGGAAATTGGTGGGAACAAGTAGGAAGGCTGGGAGTTTCTGCCCTGGGCATGGCCCTAGTTCAGGTCATCGTGTCTGTGGATGTGGAATTAGCTGGTGAGAGTCGGAGCTGATTGTTAGGCATTGGAGTGGAATGTTCTTGAGAGAATGGCATACTCAGTACAAATGTTATATTAAACACCACCCTTATGCTGTCCCTGTGGTTGTGCCATTGTCCCTTTGCATGTTTTGATTTATAATAGAAGTGAAAGTGAATTGAAGTATAGTGACCAAATCTCATGGCTCATGGTGACTAACACAGAACTTTCCGCCGAGAAAATAAGCATTTTTGAAAAGAAAATACATATACAATGCAATCATCCCTTGCCTGCCTGAAGAGAATAAATTAAGTGTATTTCTTCCTTCAAGGCAAAGTTAACACAATATATTTTTGCATTGAAAAAAATCAATGTGATGTAAAAAACTCTTATTCAAAATAATTCCAGGAGGGCTACATTTGTGGACACTTTGTGTTCCTTTGCCTGGATATTACCCTTCTCTCTAATTTCCTGGCCCTTTATTACCATTTCTCACTGTCTCCAGCAGCCCCCAAGCCCTTTTCACTTGTCCTCAGCGTTTTCCCTGGTTTGGAAACTCCTGGTTGCCATGTGCCAGAGAGCAGGGACCCAAGGAGCTTCCGTGTGGACCAAGGGCATGGGCTTTAGCACTCAGCTCTCATGAAGGCTGTTTGCCAAGGCAGTGCCTTTTTTGTCTTCTTTAAATTTAATTTATTAGGGTGACACTAGTTAACAAAATTACACAGGTTTCAGGTGCACAATTCCACAACACGTCATTTGTACACTGCACTGTGTGCTCACCACCCCAAGTCAAGTCTCATTTATCCCCTCATATACTCCTTCAGCTTCCTCTACTCCCCTTTTCTCCCCCTCCCAGCAATAACCACACTGTTGTCCATGTCCATGAGTGGTTCTCTCTCTCTCTCTCTCTCTCTCTCTCTCTCTCTCTCTCTCTCTCTCTCTCTCTCTCTCTCTTATCAAATGCCTTTGTTGTTGTTCTTTTTTACTTTAAAATTTTTTTATTCTGGATAATTGAGCCTGACAAATAAGTGGGTTCTTATAAGTGAAGTGATATAAAACATGTGTTCCCTTGTCAATTTGGTACATATCTGAAGTTTCCTAGCCTCTTTTCTAGATCTTAAAGTTATTAAAAACCTCAACAATACTAACAGAGTGTACAATAAAACATGTTTTAGGACCTATGTAAATGTGTTTATGAGAGACAGCGATGATGTTGTTTCATGGCAGTGAGTTTTAAAGTATATGGAGCCTAAAACTACAGATTACCTCTTTTTCATTATATTTGGGAGAAATAAAATAACCACTGGGTATTCTAAAATCTGGAACTTTAAAAATGTGCATCTACATAACACAGAGTCAAATAACTGGCTACAAACAGCACAGAGAAATACCTCCCCGCAGCTCTCCTCCCTATAGACAGACATTTGCATAATAAACAGATTTCATCTCAATTGTCTGTTTTACCCCTTCAGTTATTGGGGGAGAAGGGTAGTCTTTAAACTTCATTTATTCATTTACTAGGAAACATTTTAAGTTTTCCCTGTATTTCTAGCCTATAATTGATCCACCTTCATTCATCATCAGATATTTATTGAGTTCCTCTAGGTGTCAGGTACCCTTCCAGATGTTGGGGATAAACAGCAAGACAGAGAAGGTCTCTCTCAAATGTTCAAAATTCTATTGAAGGAAGATGGGGAAAAAAAAACAGCATTTATAATACAAACATACTAGTTAGCGCTCAGTTTGGGGTAAGATACTAAGATGAGTAACACTTGGCCTTTGTCATCATGGTGCTCACAGGATAAACTGTATATAAAGAAGATGTTTATAAACGCAATATATCTGGACCATTAAGAGTCTCCCCCAAAGTTTATTTTAAAATGAATGTTATTTTTGGGGAGAATATTTGAACTTAGTACAACTCAGTACAATTAGTATGAAGTGGCAGTTAAGCTTTTTCATATCCAGTTTTAATCCTTGGAAATGTCAGCTAGTTTATGGGTGGAGGCCTGAAAGGCCCTTTTACAGGAACCTAAACAAAACATGACAAAGCAAAAAAACAAACAAAGATCGAATGGAGGAAAAACACATACCGAGAACTCTGCCTCGTAACATGCTTACAAAGTGTGTCCCCAGACAGCTTCCCTGGCACCTTTCTGGTGGGTCAAGAAGCAAATCCTATGGCAGAGTTACAAGTTTCTCCTCTCTGCAGTCACGAAAAGCCAGTCCTAACCATGGTTCAAATGGGTTAGCATTGCCACAGTGTGTAGGTTTGTCATACCAAGTGCCAAACCCTGTTCTGAGTCAACAAGCTTGATTTAATCTTCTATAGCTCAAATCCCTCTTTCTCTTGAGCCTCCAGATCTTTCCTGAGAGATCAGGGTTCCCTGTCTAAACTTACTTGGATCCTGAATGAGCCAGAAGGCCTAGGCCAATAAGCCCCTCCTCCCTGCTCCCCTGCCTCCCACGTGCCTTCATAGCCCTCCCGATCTTTCTAAGTGTCCACTTCCCTAGTACCATGCAAGCTCCTTGCGAGTTCCCACCTAGGATATGAGTGGGTCCAGGACCTGGCACAGGACATACAGGTATGGCAACACAAAGCTCAGGAGTCAGAACTCCCTGTGTTTGAACTCAGACTCTGCCATTTGGGATGTACAACCTTAACAATTTGCTTAATCTTTGGAGTCTCTATCTTCTCATATGTAAAATAGGATTAATAGCAGTATGTATTTTATAATTGATCTAATAATAAAACGAGATAATGAGGATATTTTTAAGAAAAACATGTTATGTAGGTTGCCTAAAGATAAAGTCCATTTAAACTCATTTGAGAGAAGGCCTCATCATGTAATAGATATTTAGATGCATGCTGTATAGTGTTTCTGAAGAGCCTAGGCTCTGGGCTGTAGATAATACTACAAAGCATTATACTTTCTTTTCCTGCCATTGTTTGCCAGTATTGGCCATTGCTTTTAATATTTGCTCAATACATTCAACAGATCCTTTTTTCTAGGCCCTGGTATATGTCACCCACAGCCTATTAAGAATAAATCTGAAATGATTGGAATTCAGGGTGAATCCCAGGGCCACTCTAGAGCAGTTTCCCTCAATCTATTGCATGCCAACCGTCGTAACTCTACCATATGAAGGCATTGTAATAGTTTTCTCTGTTCGTACCTATGAAAGTAAGACTTGGTTTATGTACACACAAACTTACATTTTCTTAAAAGTGTCTGCTCCTGTGTTTATTTTACAAAAATGAGTAAGCTTTAAGGTTTCTTTTTCACTTATTCCAAAAAAATATCCTTATCCAAGAGAACAAATAAGGGTGACCCAAAGGGCATGGATTCTATTATATTTGAATAGTTGGTTTCAGGACTTTTTATTACCTCATCAATCCAAATGATGAGAATAAAGGGAAAAGGAAGTGTGCCCACATAAGTGGGAAATTCTATTTTATTTAACACTCATGCAAGGACTGCACAGAAATGTTCTTTGTGAAAGCATTTGTATTAATAAAGTCAAAATATGAAAACCACTTCAGACTGATTGTTAAAAATTGGAAATGGATATAAGCTTTGCATTTTCAGTCAAAATATATACAATATCATGCAATAGCCAATTGATGAAAAGTACAGTTTTCTTCTGAACGTCTGATAAACTTCTAACCCATGTCAAGGCCCAGTTCAGATATTCACATATCATCTCCTCCCTGAAGCCTTCCTATAGATCACCTGTATCTATTTGGGGCACCTTTGGGCCCTGTCATATTGGAATTAGTCATTTACTGATCTCTTACTCTCTTTCAACTGTGGTCTTCTCAAGTATCTGGACCTTACCTTAAATAAAAATTTAAAAGTCTCTAATTCCAGTGACCTCCTTGGCCATGGCACAATGTAGGTGCTTAAAAAAAAGAGTGTGTGGATTCTTGGCTGCATGTCATTGCTCTCTAGAGAGCTGAGCCTGAAAACAAAACTACAGGTGAGCCTGGAGAGGGCGTTGTTTAGTCGTGCAGATATTTATGTAAGTGAATGATGCATGCATATGAGTTTTGGGTTCCATGGGGTTTAGATGTATTTTTTTTGTGTTGATGGAACTCTTGGTGTCCAAGATGGAAAAAGAGATGTTGAAAATAAAAGAATGTACACCTGATGACAACTGTATACCTTTTTTTTTAACTCCCTGCTCCCTTCCCCCTTCATGGAATTCAGACTTCAGCCTTCCCATCTTCTCTCAACAGTGCTATGACTTTCAGACAGCACTGCCCATATGCTGAGAGATATTTTAGATTCCCTCAGCTGCTTCAACTCAACTGCTAAGAAACAGCTGGTTTTGGCATACATGCTTTTTAACACCTGAATTTCTAGTCACATATTAGCCCAGGGCCAAGACTTGTAACAGCAAACTTAGCTCCCAGGCATGAACATTAGCAGGTGTGAGTGTTCTAGGAGCTCCACAGTGAGTCACCTGCCAAAGTCATCCACTCCACCTTGATCTCATTGTTAGTTGAGTTCAGGATTTCTCTCAGAAGCTGGAGCTTGTTACTGCTTCTTCAAGGTCTCCTCCAAGGTTACTTAGAGTCTGTAGGAGAGAATAAATTCATCTTTCAGACTCTAGGCTATTGCTTGAAGTTTTGTAGGAAACTGGCTGAGAAAATCACAGTTAGTATTTGATTATGGGATAATGAAAACTGAAGGGTCTATGAGAACATGAAAAGTGGTTGCTGCTCTGGCTGGTGTGACTCAGAGCATTATCCTGTACACCAAAAGGTCATGGGTTTGATTCTTTCTCAGGGCACATACCCAGGTTGTGGGTTCAATCTCCTTGTCGGGGTGTTACAGAAGGCAACCAATGCGCGCTCTCTCTCTCTCTCTCTCTCTCTCTCTCTCTCTCTCTCTCTCTCTCTCTCTCTGTCTCTCTCTCTCTCTCTCTCTCTGTCTCTGTCTCTCTCTTCCACCTTCCCTTCATGTTTCTCTAAAAAGTCAATAAAACCATAGCCTTCAGTAAGAATTTTTAAAAAAGGATAAGAACAGTAGTTGCTAATGGGACAAAGTTTTGCCATGTATTGCGTAATGAAATTTCCCTCTTTGTTGTCTCTTTAGAAGGGGGACAGTAAAAACTTATGTTCTTTTGAATGTGACACTGTTATAGAAATAGGCTGTCAGGAAAGAAGAAAATGATCAAGTTTATATGTGTGGTTTGGTTTGGTCTGGTTTGGTCTCTTTGTATTCTTTTCCACTTTAAAACATAAAGAAATAGTATTGTAGGACATTTCTCTTTCTTTGAAATGCATATAGGAAAGTGTCTAAACATATCCTGCAGAGTTAAATTACTTGGTTTAGGTTGACCTAATCCTAGGGTAGATTACCTTCGGCAAGACTCAGTTTTTCACCTGTAAAATGAGATGGTACACAACTCTTAGGGCTAAACTGGGGATTAACTGACTTAATATATGTGGACACTTAGAACAGTACCTGGCACAAATTATGAGCTAGATACTGTATAACCGTAGGTACTTTTAACTTTTCCCTCTCATTTATTTCCTCCTATTGAGATTTCACTAGGCCTCCATTTGTTATGGTCCTGATAAGACGTCTCTTCTAATTCCTGTCTGTTATTCCTTAATTGAGTTGAATCTCAAGGTTAATGCATCTTTATTGATTTATCCCAGAAAGTAGAAGACAGTTCATAGAATATCCAAACTGGAAAAAAACAATTTTGGCCCCAGTCTAGCTTGCTGGGTGACCTAACCTCTCTGGGCTTCATTGCCTTATCTGTCTGTAAGATGGGGATAACACTATTGGTCCTCTTTCAGTGCTTAGATTGCACACACACAAAAAGGAGCAGTTCGTAGATGCATAGTGTCAATAGGTACTTAGTAACTGAAATAAGACTGCCCTGAAAGGCAAGCCCATTTGCTTTGAAAAGCAATCCAATCCAAGAAGAGATGCTCAGACCCTCACCTAGGTAATCAGACCTCTGAGCCAGTTTCTGAAAGGACAGCCAGGTGAAACACAGGAGGCTGGGCAAGCAAGCCAATTGGCTGGTGCTGTGGTAACACTTTCAGAGGAGACTTGCCTGTGGCTATGTCTACACAAGCCTCTGAAAAATAAAACATTCAATCAATGACTTGTATTGTCCACTTGACTCTTCCACCGATCAATGTGGCTGATTTTGTCACTGAATTAATTGGGTCTCTTCTCTGTGATATAGCTGTAGGGATTTGGGGGTGTTTTCCTATTATAGAAATAGTAGAGTTAATCTCCACTCTGTATTTAGCTTCACGTTTGACTTTTGCCATCTCTTTGTGTTTGAAAGAATAGAAAGAGTAAGGTAACCGAATGGGAATAATTTCAAAAAAAAAAAAAAAGTGCTTATCAGCCCTAGCTGGTTTGGCTCATTGGACAGAGTGTTGGCCTGCGGACTGAAGGGTCCCGGCTTCGATTCTGGTCAAGGGCACATGTCCAGGTTGCAGGTTCCATCCCCAGTAGGGGGTGGGGAGGGTGTGAAGGAGGCAACCGATTAATGATTCTCTCTCATCATTGATGTTTCTATTTCTCTGTCCCTCTCCCTTCCTCTCTGAAATCAATAATAATGTATTTTCTTTAAAAAAAAAAAAAAGTGTATAGTGTTGCCAGAGTGGAATGACTGCTAGGAAAAAGAATAACGTCCTGGTAGCATTGAATAAATGTGCTGAGTGTAAACATCAATTTCTTCATCTAAAACAATGGAGCAATAATATGTTTTAGGGTTGGTTTGGAGATCGAAAGAGACGATGTGTGAAAGCATGCCTTATAAATAATATAGTCTGACATAATAGAAATAACTCTTTATTGATATATCCCAGAAAGTAGAAGATAATTCATCTGGGTCACTCCCTGAATGCAGGTAAAGGTGACATTTCTGGAGTTGGACCTAGGGGCCAGAAGAGCTGTGAGCTGGTGCCCTTTTGCGTTAAGGTGGATCCAGGGGGAAGTCAGTGGATGACAAGCTGCAGGATTCAGCCCCAGGCACTTCTGCCAATCAGGTGGTTTCCAAGGCACCAAAATCTAGCAAAAGCAGCCAAACCACTAAAGGAATATTTATATTAGTCACCATTTAGGCTAGACACACACTACTTCCCTGTCTCTTGTGCCTTCTCTCCTGTTTATCCCCACTTCTCCCCTTAGGAGGGAATTAAACTATGAGCCCAGTGAGTGTGTTGGATGGGTGGTAGACGAGAACAATGTATCTATCTTCAAATTTTTAATTAAAGCCATACACCAGAGGGTAGGATTGCTCAAACCCACGAATAGCATATGCTTATATGCAGTGGAAGGGATGTGACATCAGGTGAAAAGTTGTACTTGTTCAGTGGGGCCTGCAGGACCATAGCCCATCCATGAGGAAGTGTTTGTCGGACTTGGACAAAATAAATATAAGTACAAGGTAGTGGGTTCTAACCAAGCTGACTCTGTTTTCTTTATAGAGGTATTTCTTCACAAGTGGCCCACAGACCAGCAGCATCGGCATGATCTGTGGACTTGTTAGGAATGTGGAATTCAGGCCCCTAGACCTTTTGAATCAGCATTTCTGGGGGTGAGGCCCAGGACACTGTCCTATTGATTTGAATGCTCACTAATGTCTGAGAAACTCTGGCTTAAAAAACTACTCTTTAGTATGAATTTAGAGCATTAAAAATGCCTTCTTTAGATGAAATGATGAAAGTAAATGGAGTTTTTGTCTTTGTTTATTATAACATCTTCATTAGGAAAAATATAAGTTTAGCATCAATACGTCATTTTTGTTGGCCTGGGCAATTCAAAAGTCAAGGACACAGATTACTTTTGAGGACCTTCCAAACTCAGATTTCATTATTTTCATTCATTGTGTCTCCCCCTTCATATTACATCTGCTCATCAATAGAGGATGTGAGGGGAAAATGTGTTTTAAAAAAGGGGTGACAGTGAAGCTAGAGGACTAAAGTATGGCACCCACATCTGAAGCTAACACTTAGGACATGTTTCTAGCAGGTCACAGTCCAGTGACACTTTCATCTCCATCCCCTTTGCCTGAACACTAAGCATCTGTGCATGCAATCTAAGGCTGCATTAACTTCCTAGTGGCAACTTCACAAGGTATATGCCTAATGTGTGCCCACCCCGCACAGGTGCAGGTGGTATTTTTGAACTCTTTAAGTGGGTATTTCCTTTTGCAAAGGTTCTAACCACATTGTGTGGGTGTGCTGGGGAAGGCGGGTCCCTGATGGGAGGAGGCGGGAATGCCTGGGGAGTGAAATATCTGCTTCAGCACAGTAGCACTCGGCCCACTTTGTTCTCCATCAAGGCAATGGAGACTCTTAATTCCAGGACACAGCAGAAAGAATCACTAAATTTGAAAGTTTAAAAATTAAGATGAACTTGCAGCCTCTGGTTACTTATTGAACCAGTCCCATGTTGTCTTTAAGACCAAATCAGCCAGCTGTGCTTGCCCTCAGTGTATTCATCTTCCCTACTTCATCTTGCTGTCAGTGCGCCAGGATCCAGTAAGTACTAAAGGTAATAAATTAGGGGGTGGTGGTTGCAGTCGAGTTGTTGTGCTTGCCTTTATTTTTTAAATTATCTTCTATATTGCAAATATTATTTCATTGTGGTCATGTTTTTACCTTGGGATTGGAGGGGTTTTGAGGAATGTATGTTGGCTACCCACCTCTCTGATGTGGCACAGGGAAGCTGGGACAGACCACATTCTAACCTGACCCCAGGCTGGATGACTGGTGACGATTCCTGGAAAGAAACCCCCAGCCTGAGTGTCCTGCTGCAGGCCACCCTGTGTCCTACCTATTGAGAGCATGGAATCCTGAACGTGTGTAATAGGAGGAACCTAATGGCAGGGAAGAAGTACTCTGGGCAACAACCAGGGTTTTAGGAGAAGATACACCCAACGAGCATACAACTCAGAGATATGGGAATCTCATACCCTGGTTCATTAAGTCACCGTCAATGGTGAGAAAATATCCTGAAAGGCACCCGGCCTGTTCCAGTGGAAATGGTGGCATTTTCTCTAGCCTGCCCTGCTGAGCTCCTGTGCATGCACACTCGTGTACTCACTGCAACCTGCGAGAACGCCACCAGCTCAAACCTGCAGTTCTCCCCTGCATCATAGATACTCATCTCTAACTTTTTGCTAAACAGAACAAAAGCATCACCTACTGTCATAAACCACAATCAGGATGAAAATGTAAATGTGGGAATTACAACCTCTACATGCCCAAACTCTTCTCCCAGGGCAGAATCTTTATTTTAGCTGAATTAGCTAAATACATAAGCCCAGTGAGTCAACAGTATTGACTCACCCTACATCTTCCTTGGCAAGGAAGACCAAATCTGTGCAGAGAGACCAGCTGTTTTGGATAGAGCCAGCTTGGGTCTGTGGGTGATATCTGGGAGCCCACAAGTTTCTGAGTTCTCAGCCACAATTTATCTCACTTTATATGCTGCTCTTAGATGCTCTGGGGTCTCATCCCACTCCCCCACCTCCTCTACCCAAAGCGTAAAATCAGAAAATCCTAATTAGATTTGGCTCTTGGCTCCATATTTTCTCTTTTCATGGCTCCAAGGACCTCACTTGACCTTTCTTTGCCTCATTTTTTTCACCTGTCTATTGGACACAATTTAATCTATTTCACCTTCACAATTTTATATAATAAAAGGCTAATATGAAAATTGTCCCCTCGACTGGGAGTTCACCTGGGAGTTTGACCAGGGCACGGGGCCAGCTGGCTAACTGCCGTGGCCCCTCTCCCTGGATGGCCTTGCCACTGATTGCGCCCCCATCCCAATCAGGGGCGGGGCCATCCAACCTCCTGGATTCCTCCCCCTCACTCCCTCTCCCCCTGGCTGGACCTCACCCGTGCATGAATCTGTGCACCAGGCCTCTAGTATTGTTATAAAGAGCTACGAGGGTAGCATACTGGAAAGCACTTTGCATTGTGAAAAGTTTATGAAAACTATGAAGTTATTAGTCTTCAAGCATGACACTTTAACCCCACCCCTAATTTCCAGAGACTGTGAAAGCTGGGAGCTCTGCTCCCTCCACAGGAGGGGCAGTAACTCTGAGGGTTCTGTTAATGAGCTGGAAGTTCTCAGTGGCACCACAGAGAGGGCTGATTCAACAGAGCCAAAAGTCACCCCAGAATCATCAGGGTAAATTGCTGGTGGTTAAGGTTATAAATGACTTTCTGACCAAACCTTTCCTGGGCTTTAAACCAGTGAGCTTCTCAAATCTATGCAGGGCAAACCAGGCGCTGAAAATATGGGAGAAATTGTTGACTCAGCTACCCTCATTCACAGGAAGTAAGGGTAACCAAAGTTCAACTTCCTCATGTCCCACCAAGGCTGAAATTCTGCCCGCTTTCCCAGAGGTTTCCTCTAACATTGCTGCTGTCCTGACTGTGAAAGAGGAGGGCACTGGAGCCAGGAAATTCAGCCTACACCAACTCAGCACAGAAACCGCTGGGGAATCAGCCCGCCTGGAGAGCTGAGCTTGTCTTTAGCGCTGTTGGCCTTTTACTGCCTCTCTTCACATGTCCATCTTCTTGCTCCCAGGAGGTCCTGCAGAAGCAAACCCTGAAGGGAGCATGTGAGTGTGAGTGGTTACCAAGGAAGGGGTCCAGAGAAACCAGCAAGGAGGGGGAGGAGGAGGAACATGGATAGAGAAGTCCAGGAAATGTGTGAGTTCAGGCAAAGTCCTGCCTGAGGCCACGGGGAGCATTAGAGCATAACAGACTCCTTAGGGCTTATTCCCTTGAAGGCTGGGGAGCCAGGCCTTCTCAGACCTGCACTGGTAGATCAAAGATAAGGCCTCCTGCGGAGTTGTGAATTCTCATTTATGTCACTCTGTAAGACCAGGCCCAGGGACTCCAGTAGCCCTGGGACAGCTCTCAGGGGAGAGTTGCAAGTGTGGCTCTGAGAAGGTCAAGAACCCAGAGGCTGGGGAAAGGGTGCATGGGAACAGCAGAGAAGATCCAAGAGGATCTGGGAAGATCTCAAAGCCCACTATCCACTATAGTGCCAAACTTTTGATCCGGAGCTACCCCTCTCTTCCCTCCAGTCCTCTTGATAGCTTTCAAATTAAAAAAGAGAGTATGTCAAGTCTCCTTTCTATTTGTTTGAATGACTTTTAGCTTTACTTATAGAGTTTTCTTCAAGCTCCTATCATAGCATATGAGCCCCTCCCCGACCTGGCTGAGCTGACCTCTCAAGGCTCATCTGTGGCCTTGCCCAGGGTCAACCCTCTGTGATCTTTGGGTCTTCTGTTACCAGTAGCTAAAATAATTATAATAATCACAACACAACACTTAACATCTACTGAGTCATTATTTCTGCTAGGCACTAGTTTATGCATTTACATTAATTTAATCCTCACCATAACCCCATTATAAAGGTAAAATTATCATCCTCATTTTAAAGATAAGATAATCAAAGTAAAATGTTTTCTGAAGGCTAATACATCCTAACTGATATGCCAGCCAATAGGGCTATCATTTTTGGGTGTCTTCTAGGATGCTTCATCAAGCAAATAATCAACAACTGCTTAGAAATCGAAGGCTTCTCTGATACAAAATGTATACAAAATGCAAACAGTATTTTTCTGAAGAGCATGTAGTCAGCTCAGTTTAATTTTCTCCTATAATAGAGTGGTAGCCATGATCGACAAGGGAAAAGATACTGATGTGATGTATCTTCTTTCATGTACGCAATAAAATCGTTTCAGGGGCTCATGCCAGGTGATGAAAGGGAAACAAGAAACATACCTATGTCCCATTTCAGAGTACTTATAGCCCAGAAGGGAAGGGAAGACACACATATAGAGAGCTGTAATATCCTTCTTTTTCAAATCTGGCCCTCTCTCTAATCCATTCAACACTGAAGGGAGAATAATTTTTAATTTTCTACAAAACAATCGGAGAGTGTCAGAATTCTATTGATTCTACTGTGAGAGTCCTTTAGTGACTTTCCAGTGACCTCAAAGTTCATTCTTCCTCTGGCTGACTGAGCCCCTCATGAACTAAACCTGCCAATCTCTCCCATCTCATCTCTCACCAGTGCCCCTAGTCTGCTACGTCATACAGAAGTGCTTTCAGTACCCAGAAGAGATATGATCTGGCACCCTCACCTTCAGACCTTTGAACCTATTATCTTGCATAGTCTTCTGGCCATTTTTTACCTGTCTCAGCATAGATGTCACATGTTCTTGGAAGACTTCCTTGATCTCCCAAGACTGTTAAGAACCATACCTGAATGCTCCCCTGGCTCTGGGCATTTATCTGCATCACTGCACCTTTTCCACTGCCTCGTACATTTCTTTTAACCTAACGTAGAAGATCAAAAGTGTTATTAATGGGCTTGACCTGGGAAGCGCTCTCAAATACCTTCTGGCAGGGAATATGTCTTTTTTAAATCACCTCTATGAAAAACTTACAAATATATTTATCAAATTTGTACATAATATTAAATTAGATGGGGTTGCCAGAATTCTAGATATGGGGGTAAATTAGAATGTGTTCTTGAAAGATTGCAAAAACATTTCATCAACAAAGCCGAAATGCAATAGAGTAAACGCCAGGTCATCCTCCAAAGAACACAAATCCAGTAACAAATATATAGGATGGCTAAGCAAAAAATATAGTGGAAAAGCACTCAGGACGCATAACTAACCATGAGATAAATGTGAGTCGGCAATGAAGTGCCATTACCGAAAGAAAATGCAGGGCAGATTCATATTTCCCAGGTGCTTTAAATGAGGTTTGATGTATTCGACTGGGAAGGGATTTTTGCCTCCACCGTGACTTCTGCAGAGTGAAGCAAACATTTTCAGTCAACAAGTCATAAACCAATGCAATATATTTTGAGGGGATATTGGAGAAAATTAGGTTATTTAGTGTAGACTGGAAGAGGGAACTACTGTTTCTGGGAATCAGAAATGCTGCTATGTTACATTTTTAAACTGTTCCTATCAACAACAAGCTCCATTAATGAACATTGTGTCATTCAATGTTTACAACAGCCTTTCAGTTTAAATATTATTGTCACCATTTCACAGATATATATATATATTTGTGAGAAGGTTGAAATACTCCTGTGTTCAAGAAAGACCAATGGGCTTAAAATTCTAGTTGACAAATCATTTTTCACCCAAAGACAATTTTGGGGAAATATCTTGCTCATGGAGAGGAGAAATAATTCTGAGCCAAAGCCGTTTACCTAGCTTATGGCCTAATTTTTATTGCTATAATAATTTTAAATGATTAAAGTGAATGAATACATAAACATATATAGCTATAAAATATTTAGATGAGTCAATAATGAAGGCTGTGCCCTGGCCGGTTTGGCTCAGTAGATAGAGCGTCGGCCTGCGAACTGAAAGGTCCCAGGTTCAATTCTGGTCAAGGGCACATGCCCGGGTTGTGAGCTCAATCCCCAGTGGGGGACTTGCAGGAGGCAGCAGATCCATAATTCTCTCTCATCATGGATGTTTCTATCTCTCCCACTTCCTTCCTCTCTGAAATCAATAAAAATATATTTTTTTAAATACTGAAGGCTGTAAAATCTCTCTCCTTTAGAAACAGATAGACCATCATTTGCCAAGCAGGATTTGAATTGGCTGGGCTCTACAGTTTTGGAGTTTGCATCTTGATTAGTACAATATCTATTGAGAATACATGCAAAATATGAATATTAATTTATAAATTACATGCATGATTATGTCCTACTGTAAAACTTTACACATTACCAAAAAAAAATAAAATGAAAGAAGAATTTAAAAGGATGCAAGGAACTATAGACAAATATTATTTCAAGTTTTTTCCTCCCATCCCTCAATGTAATAATCTCCACTCCTTTTGGAGACACTCATTAAGACATCCACTAATGGAAGATTTCTCAGGACTTAAATCAGCAAAAGAATATGAAAAGCCAGGAGAGAGGTGGGCAGGGAAAAGAGAGAAAGAAAAGGAGAGAAGAGAGAGAAGAGGAAGAGAGATTGAGCATTAGTACACTTTTAAATATAAACTAATGCCTAGATTGTCAACTTTTCCCAGGCAAGTAGAGTTCCTAGGCCAGAAGACTTGTCCAGCCAGGCTGTCTGACAAGACCTGCTCTGGAAATGCATAGGCATTGCTTGGAAGTTATGAGGGGATGGCAGGAAGTGTTGCCACAGCCTTGCTAGCTATACATGAAGTCAGGTTACTTCCCACAAGCCAGGGACAGAGAGCAGGCATGGAGTTCCCTGGTGGGCTGATGCTTCAACCTGTGACATGAAAGGCTGTGTCCCTGAGTGCATGGCTCAGACCTCCAATGGGCCCGTCACTCATGCTCCAACTCCAAAGTGCTCATCTCAACAAATGGGCCCGGGAAAATATGTCTGCGCACTTCTTGAATGACTATTGTCATCAGCTTCCTAAAGACTTAGAGAAACTGAAGCTATTCAACAAAACTCTACATTTTTTCATTCTAAAAAAATGTAAGAGTTTTCAGTATTTTCATTTAACCAAGGAACCAAGAAAGATGAATTCCAAGGCTCTGAAACAATAGGTCTGTTATTGCTGCAGCTGCTGTTGCCATTATTGTTATGTTTTCCTGAAGTGCCCTTCTACATACACCTTTTCTGTCCTTTCTCTTGTTCCTTTTGTGCTCTTTTAATTTTGGAAATGCTTGACAAGTCCCCTGGTTCAAGAGGTTGGGCTGTAAAACAACTAAATGGAAGTCAGTCTCAAGTTACCCACCAAAACAGGTAATGCTTGGCTGATGGAGATGTTCCAAAATGCATGCAAATTTTGTGTTTAAGGGATGTTCAGAATTTAATTTCCTGATATTTAAAATCCTCTGACAGAACAAGAGGCATAAATGAACACTAACAGTAGGGACATTATATGAAACAAGAAAGACAGAGTTTCTTACCAGAAAAGTATAATTCTGCAAAAGCAAGCTGGTGCGGGGGGGGGGGGGGGGGGCGGGCAGGGGGAGGAGAGCTCAACTTCTCACCGCAGCCAAGCTTTCTTTGTTTAGCATGATGAGGCTGATTAGTGGCCAGCTCTCTCAGGCAATGGCACTGACTTGCTTCTCAATTACAACCAACCTCTTTCCACCTTGGTAATGTGGTGCTGGGTGGGAGGGAGTGGGAGAAGGTGTAAAGAAAACAAAAATAAATTCCTCTTTGTCTTTGACAATATTATTCTCAGATCCATTGTATATTATTCTCAGATCCATATATATATAGCAAATGCTCCTTTGAGATCAGTCTAGATCTTAAAGGAACCCCACTGAGAGTATTTAAATGTATCCAAGCAAAAGTTATGGTGATAGGGAATTAAGTAAATGAAATAATTCGCTAATTATATTAATCTATGTTCCAACTTTTTTTTTTCAGTTTAACCAGGGTTAAAATTCTAGCTGTGCCTCTATCAATTATGTTCCTAAATCAACTTGATTCTCATCTCTAAGCCATTACTGTTTCCCATCTGTAAAATGGAACAATGATACACACCTCACAGAGATCATGTGAGGATATATGCTACAATATTTGAAAAGCATCCAGCCAAGTGTCTGCTACATAGTAAGTGATAAATGATGCTAGCCCTCTTCCCACTTCCATTGGATTATTTTTCATTAAGTGTTTCACTCTGAAATAATTGTAGATTCACATACAGTTGTAAGAAATAATACAGAGGTATCCTCTCTACACTTTACCCAATTTCCTCCACGGGTAATGTCTTATAAAACTATGGTACAATATCACAATCAGGATATTGACCTTGATATAGTCCAGATAGAGTTCCCTTACCACAGGGATCTCTCCTCTTGTCCTTTCAGAGCCAAACCAAATCCTCCCTCTCCCTGTCCCCTGACTCCAGCAGCACTCACTTGTTCTCCATGCTATAATTTTGTATTTCAAAAATGTTAAACAAGTGGAATTACACAATATGTAATCTGTTGAGATTGGCTTTCTACACCCAGAATAGTTACCTGAGGATTCATCCACACTGCTGCATGTGTCAGTAATAGGTATTGTTGCCTTTTATGTGCTAATTATGACATGCTATCCTAACCTATTAGTCTCCATCCACTAATACTACACACTCCTGATTACATGCTATGGATGCACCACAGTTTGTTGAACCATTTGTCCATGGAAAGACAACTAAGTTGTTTCCAGTTTTATCTATGTCAAATAAAAATATTGTAAAATTGTTCTTATAAAATAAAAAAAAATTATGAACATTTATGCACATGCTTTGGTGTGCATGTACTAGTAAGTCTTCACTTCTTGGGGATAAATACTTAAGACTGCAATTGCCAGGTTGTATGGTAGTTGCATGTTTACTTTTTTTAAAGAAACTACCAAGCTGCTTTACAGAATGGCTATCCCATTTTACATTCTCACCAACAGTGTTGGTGCTCCAGTTTCTTTGCATCAGCATTTGGTGTTGTCACTATTTATTATTTTACCCACTGTAGTGGTATCACATTGTGGTTTCAATTTGCATTTCCCTAATGGTTAATGATGTTGAATACTTCTTCATGTGCTTCTTTGCCATCTATGTATCCTCTTCGGTGAATTCTCCTCATTTTCCAATTAAATTATTTGATTTTTATTATTTATTTTGACAGTTTGAAAAGCTATATTCCAGATCATAGTTCTGTGTAAAATATGTGGTTTGCAAATATTTTCTCCCAGCCTGTAATTTGTCTTTTCATTCTCTAAATGTGGTCTAGTGTAGCACAAAAGTTTTTAATTTTGAGAAGCTCTGATTTATTGTTTTTCTGTTATTAATTTTACTTTTAGTGTCAAGTCTATGAATACTTTCCCAAGTCTTATATCCTGAAGACTTTCTCCTTTTTTACTAAAATTTTATAGTTTTCCATTTCAAATTTAAGTATGTGATTCATTTTGAGCCAAATTCTTGATAAGCTGTGAGATTTAGATCAAGATTTAATTATTTATTTATTTACTTACTTACTTATTTTTGCCTGTGGCTATCCAACTGCTCCAGCCTCATTTGTTGAAAAGGCTATCCTTTCTATATTGAGTTGCTTTTGTACCTTTGTCAAAAAATAAGTTGGACATATTCATTTGGGTCTATTTCTAGGCTTTTTATTCCGTGTCATTGGTCTATAGATACATCAACACCCACTTCTCTGATCCTAACCCTAGATTATAAACCCTTGAGATATTGGAATTGGTATTATTTTTCTTTGTAAGTGCCATAAAGTCCAGTATAGCCCCACTAAACATATAAGAGGTGATCAGCAAATAGTTTACAGTGATTATTGACTTCAGCTACATTTTAGACTTACCTAGAGTGCTTTTAAAATTATTCATGCCCAGACCCTACCAAGCTCAACTAGCTCAGAATCTGGAGATGGAGCTCAGGAACTGGAGCCTTAGATGGTCCCCAGGTGTGGTATCAAAGAAAGATATCTGACCTTTGAGCCAGATGTTACCTGAGCGATAGGTTGATGGGAGCATCTTTTGCTAATGAGATGATGTTTGGCAGCTGCTATATAGTTACAGAATGGAGACTTGTCAGCAGAAAGATCAATCCTTGATTAGAAGCTTGGAACTTTCAGCCTCACCCCCAACCTCCTGAGAGAAGAGAGGGGCTGGAGAGTGAGTTAATTACCAGTGGCAAATGATTTAGTCAATCTTGTCTGTTACATGACTGCTCCTTAAAAACCCCTAAATGAGCTTCCAAGTTGGTGAATGCATCCATGTGCTAGGAGGTTGGCACATTTAGCTCCATGGGACAGAAGAAACTCTTGCACTTTGGACCCTTTTGGACCTCATCCTATATACCTCTTCATGTGGTTGTTAAAAGGTATCCTTGCTAAATAGCCTTTATAATGAACTAGTGAGAATAACTAAAGTGTGTTTCTGAATTCTATGAACTATTCCAGCAAATTATCAAACCTGAGGAAGGGGTTGTGGGAAACCTTGATTTATAGCCAATCAGTTAAAAAGTACGGGAGTCCCTGGACTTGTAACTGGTGTCTGAAGTGGGAGCCAGTCTTGTGGGACTGAGCTCTTAAGCTCTGGGGTCTCCTTAAGCTTTGGGTAGTTGGTGTCAGAATTGAATTGAATTGTTGAACACACAGTTAGCATGCAGGGAATTAGAGAATTGGTTATTGGTGTCAGAAAACACCCCAGACCAGGGCATTAGAGCGTGCACCCAAAGTTTAGGGTCTGATTTTAGACAGTCAGGTAGCCACAACAGCAGGTACGCATGGCATATGTTATGCATGTTTTAACTAAAAATACAGGGTAAGAATCAGAAATTCTCTCTTGGTTGTTAGTATCAAGAAACACTGTCCTTGACAAAAAGAAATGAAAATTTATAAAACTCAAATGTTAAAAATATCTTATTATTGAGGAGGATCAATAGGTTTCTATTTAGGAACCTCAAACACACAATTGTTTTCACAGAGGCTATCTTGAATATGCAACATGTATATATTGCTTTTGCTTTCCAAACTGACCCAGATGGGGAACAGAATGTATTGCAAACAGGTAGAAAAAATCCTGAGAGATGATGGAAAAAACAACTCATAGATGAGAGAACAATATGGTGATTACCAGAGGGAAAGGGGGTGGGGACGGTAGAAGAGTGTACAGGGGCATAAATGGCGATGGAAGGAGACTTGTGGTGGTGAACACAATACAATATGCAGATGATGTATTATAGAATTGTACACCTGAAACCTATATCATTTTATTAACCAATATCACCCCCATAAACTCAATTAAAAAGTAACAAATAAATAAAATAAAAAGAAGGGAATCCTGCCATTTACAACCACATGGATGAGCCTAGAAGATATTATATTAAGTGAAATAAGCCAGACACAGAGGAAAATAGTGTGCTCTCACTATATGTGGAATCTTAAAAAACAACAATGAAATGTTCTAAAACTGGATTTTATAATGGTTGCACTTTATAAATTTTTTTAAAAATCATTGAATTATAAAAAATTAAATAGTTATAAAATAAAATTTAAAAACACCACATAGAATTTTCTCTTTTTTCAATTCAGAGTGTTTTTTCAAACTTGAATTACATTCCTGAAAGTTAATGCTGGTCATCCGATGAACTAGCATTAACACCCAGTGGGGACAAGAATGCACCTTTGTCCCTGGGAAAGCTCTTGTCAGGAAGGAAATACAGGCTCTTTGTAAGTCAGGGTAGGTCTCTGTGTGTGTGTGTGTGTGTGTGTGTGTGTGTGTGTGTGTGTGTGTGTGTGTGTGTGTATGCGCGCGCACGTGCACATGCATGCTCTCTTGCTCTCTCTTTGTTCTTTTTTCAACATAAATTATAGCCATCTTCTGAATTTTCCTGCCCCATATTTCTCATCAACTTGAACCTGCCCTCTTTGGCTAGGTTGTGCTCTCAGGGCTCCCCACCTCTGCAATTATAAAACCCCTCTCTGGCCAGTCCTCTTTTTTCACTTCCTTTTATGATTTCATGCCTCCTAACAGAAATAACATCTAGTGGCCAGGCAAGATATTCTCCTTGACCCCAACGCAGCATTAGTGGTCCCGGCAGGCAACACTGTACCAGGGTCAAAGGGAAGAAGCCAGTGTACTAGTTTCCGTCCTGCAGTAGCAGCACTACTGCAGCACTGGGACTGCAGTACAGAATGCAGGCCTCATGTCAGTGTTTCTAGCTGATCTCTCCTGGGGGAGGGTCCCTAATTCTTTTTCTCCAGCCCCATACCTGCTCCTGGCTAATGTAGGCTGGGCTGAGGTATATGTATGCAGTTAGCAGGTTAGTGATTTGATACCCAATTAAATCAGTATTCTTGAAATAGTGGTTAGCATTAAGTAGAGTGTGACTCTGTTGAAAGAAGAGCAGAGAAGAGGCCCAGGAGTGACAGGCACAGACTCCATTTATGGTCTCAGCAACTCAACTCTGGACATAATGTTTGTACATCTGCTCAGCAAAATAGAAGGTCAACTTGGATCTGAATACATCCTCTACAAAGCCTGTGTGTCTACCACCTACTGTTACTGGATCAGGCACTAGAAGACACCAACTTATACTTTTTTCTACCCCAAGAGAGGCTCTAAATACTACATGATATTTTGACTCTTGTTACATTTCTGCTCATGCTCAATCACCCCTTATGGGCTGCGAATCACAGCAGCTGCTTACCTGGCTATCCACTAACCCAATTATGGCCTTAGAGCCAGACCAATGTCCCCAGGGAACTATCCTTTGGCTGATACAGGAGACACTAGTGTATTAAGGGCAGAGAGCCCAGGGCCTTCCTCGATGCTCAGGATATAACATAGTTCACACTCACCTTCTGTTGCTAGCATCTTCCCATTTTTCCAAGGCAGGTGACTTTCATGTTGGGAATCACAGGCAGCAAACGGTTATGGTGCTGTGATAAGCTTTTGGGAGTCGATAGTTTCAAAAGGTCTTTTAGACCCTTTCAATCATGCAGATAAAGTAATTGCCCAGTGACCTAATACACGCTGCCCTTTCTGCTAAGCACCTCCAACTCCATTACCAGTTCTTCGTGGAGGGGACATCTGATGCTTCCACATCTCCCTGCATTGTCTTCGTCGATGACCCACACTCCAACACAGTTAAGGAGCCACTGGCCCCATGTAAGTCCCAGACAGCACATCAATCACAAGGCTTTCTGTAGTGCCTACACTTCTGAAGCATTCTCCAAACCATAACTAGAATAATATCTGAGGAGAAAAGTTACTCAGCTGGCACAAACAGATTATCTGTAGCATAGAAATCATATTAGCAGATTTGATCAAGAGCTTTAGAGGCAAAAACTTATTTTAAATTTTATTGGTCTAGTGACTGGCTATCTAGTTTCTTAATTTCATTTTGCTTATATAAGACAAAAACCCAATTTCTTAGTTCCCCAGACGCTAGAACAGCAATTTCATAACAGTTTCTCTGTGAAATCTTTTTGAGAAATGACAATATGCTGTGTGATGATTCCATTATATTTGCTCAGTAATATTCCCCGGGAACCCAAACCTCCTCTCTGTGGGTCTTGCACCAAGGGGAACTGAAGGAGAGGAAGCCACGTCAGGATGTGAAATTCTTTGAGATTCTCTAATGATAAGCAAAATGAACACATTGTATATGGACCAACAGTCTTCATTAAATTTGAGATTTTTAGAATGCTATTAGGCTACTCAAGTCGCTACAGTAATAAAACAGACCCTTGTCCCCCCTCAACAACATCACCATGTGTATGAATCATTTATACAATTTTTTTTCTGTCAAATGATGTTTGACAATAATCAGATGATAATGAAATGTATAATTAATAAAAAATGCCAACATCTGTTAGCTTGTTATTACAGACTTCTTTTTCAGTTTATTATTTCAAATGTGTCATCATTAACCTAATTTACATTAAGATCTGCTAAATACAAGCTGCTGTTGTTAGTCGTTAATTTAGGTCTGCAGATGACCTCAAGGGGAGGCTTCCCTCTCTGCTCTCCCTCCTCACTCCTCCCTCCTGTCTAACCCAAAGATTCCCCCAAATGTTTTTTTTTCAAACTGGCTGCTTCTGCCCAGATGTTCTGTCAGCAGATGGATCAGCTGGGCAGGCTGGTTGCTCTCCGCTGCAAAGGGCCATCCCCTTGGCCTGAGGAAGGAGGGCTAGGTCTCAGGAAGAGGGTTGTCCCTCAGCTGCAGCCCCGTCTGATAGTCCCCCATCCAGCCACTTGCCTGTCGCCGGCTTCCTCCCTTACAGCCCACACACAGTGGCTCCTGGAACCTGGGCCATGTCCTTAGTTGAGAGGACAGGACTCTGCCCTCACAAGTACCAATTAGCGTGGGGTTTTAAAAGACTTCTACTCTTGGGCTCATCCAAAGGTTGGGGGCAATTCTCTTTAACGGGACCAGATAGTTTCCACCAATGCAAAGTACATGTATAGGATGAGCCTGGAGCATCTTGTAGTGCCAGAAAGTAAGAACTTGCTTAAACCAATTTTAAAAAAATTCAAGCCAGCATAGTAAGTGATATGTGAAAGAAGCACCCATGCCAACTGAAAGAGCTCCCAGTGGCCAAAGCTGGGACAACTTGAGGAAAAATAAATAAATAAAGTAGTATTGAATTATAACCCAAAGTATAAAATGAATGTCCATGAAGATATACTGTTATAAATAAATGATTAAATAGGTTAATAAATGGGAAATAAGAATCAGATCTCTCATGCAAAAAAATTCCAAGTAATTTATGGAGGTCCAGCACTCCCAGGAGGGGGACATGACTCCCACTCCTTAAGTGTGGGCTGCGCACAGCGACTTCCTTCCAAAGAGGACAGTATGGAAGGGGTGTGAGTAACATCACAATGGAGGAACATCACACACACTACCTCAGCCAAGTGCTCAACACCAACATCATTGTTCATAAGTCATGTTGGCAGTTTGTACCTTTGATATGATGTCATGAAAATGGCACTTCATCTGTGTGTCTTCCTTCCAGAAACCAGTAGTTCAATCCTCTCCTGAGGAAAACATCATATAAATCCCAATAGTGGCATTCTTTAAAATACCTGATGAGCACTCCTCAAAATTGTTAAGGTCATTGAAAACAGCGTGAGAAACTGTCACAGCCAAGAGGAGCCTAAGAAGACAGGACAATGAATGTAATGAGGTGTCCTGGGCGGGGGGGGGGGGGGGGGGGGGGGGGGGGGGAGGGGTCTCGAAACAGAAAAAGGTCACTATCAATACTGGTTTATTAATATCACAAATATGCTAATGGAAGCTGTTAGTGATAGGGAAAACCAGGTGTGGGGATAGATGGGAAGTCTCTGTAACCATCTTCAAAATTTTTTTGCATACCTAAACTTCTAAAAATAAGGTCTATTTTTAAGAAACTCCCCACTGTAATTTTTAAAAAGAAATATTATACACCAATGATAATTTACAATGTGAGAAACAAACAGGCCGGAACCGAAGCAAGATTCCCATGTATGAGTCATCTCACTCTCAGCAGGGTCAGCCCACGGAGTCTCAGGAAGAAATTAAATGGGCCTGTCTTTTAAGATACCAATGCATGTGTTTTATCTTCAAAAACTAATGGTGGCCTCAGGGCCACCCTTCAAGTCCTGCCTAACTCCACCTTAGAGAGAACTGGTGACATTATCTGAGCCTGGAGGGAGCTCAAAGAAATGTCTCCCACTCTGGCAAAATTGGGAATTGCCTCACAAATAGATCGGTGCCCATGAACAAGTGCCTAATGCACTTTAAGGGGTCACCATCAAGGAAGTTGCTTATTAAAGAATTAAAGTGAATTTTATACATTCATGAGGTCTTTTGAGGTATTCTGTCTTAACAGCCCTAATTAATGGATTGGACCCGTTTCCTTCTCTCTTTTATGAACTGAAGGTCATCAGGATTGGCTACCTGGCTCCTCACTATTAGTGACAGAACAAAGATGATGTTACATAACACACTTCTCAAGTCAGGAGTTAACTAGTCACACACACATACTAAAATCCTAATTATGTGCACCCAAAGCAATCTGATACATTCATGCCAAATATGGCCATACACAGGCCAGTCTGGGAGGAAAGCTGAAAATTGCATACCTTTTTCTTTTTAAGATCACTTCTTGAACAGAAAGTGGTAATAATAATATCACACACCTACACAGTCCTTTATATTCAAGGAACTTCACAGTACTTCGCCAATTATTTTTCATATCCACAGGGCTCACATTTCTTGGAAAAGGAAGTCAGTAGTGATATTAAAAAAATTTTTTTTAAATAATAAAAAACAACAGTCCCCAATGGTCTGCCTTTTCAAAGCCAAGTTCAATGAGACCAAGTGGGAGGGAGGAGGAGTTGCCCCAGGTCCCACAGCCTCCTCTGGCCCTGCAGCATCCAGCTCTCTTTATCCCCTCCCCACATGTTTATGCAGTTTAGAGATCAGGGCAGAAAATAATGAGTGGCCGTGGTGAGCAGGAAACAAGAGCCACTTATAGAAATATCATGGCTTTAAGCAGGTTTTTTAAATACATGGAAAATGGGGGAGTGAGACTTGGGTTTGTTGGCAGAGGATCTAGCTGTGGATCCTGGGTCTGTTATTTGCTGTTTCCATAGCCCTTGGAAAATCTCTCTGTCTCTGTCTCTCTCTCTCTCTCTCTCTCTTTCCCTCCTTCCCCCTCCCCTCCCTCCCCTCCCCTTCTCTTCTCTCTCTGTCTCCCTCTGTCTCTTCCCCTCTACCTCTTTTTCTCTGTGCCAGTTTCAAAATTCGTAATTCCTGCCTCATGGTGTGGTGCATGGAGCTCAGTGAAGAAGAAGAATCTGCATCTTGGCGAGGCCTGGATCCAGACTGACTGGACTCTTCTGAAGAGCTCTTGGCCAGGAGTTTGTGGAAAATGAGACTCCTTTTGTGAGGAAGAGGGAATTCCCCTGGTTCATCCCACCTAAGTTCCCATTTCTCAGGCAAGCATCCAGGTTGGCAGGACCACTGGTCCCTGCTCCTCTCTGGCTATATCTGCTTTCACACCTTCTTGCCCTTATGGCCCCCACCCCTGCTCACTGCTATTGCTCACTCTAGAAAACTCCCCTGCACTGTGCTCTCTGTGATGATCCCAGCACTCCTACTGTGAGAAGGTGCTCTGTGTGCACCTCGCAGGTGGAACAGAGAATCCTGTGCGGTAGCTGTTGGCTCATTTGCCTGCCTTTCCCTCTAGCCTCGAGGGCTGCATTGCCAGGGCTCAGCGCAGTGTCTGACACATCATAGCTACTCACTGTTTCCTGAATGAGTTATGATCTGTTTCCCCAGCCTCCTTAATGGAGGCAGCCTACCTAACTTGGTGATGATGACAGAATCTGATCTTTCTATATTTTAGAGAGAAATTGATGGACATTATTATTCTGTGTGCAGATAAGTCATATGCCTATTAAAGTGGATTCTAAAGCAGCCAGTAGAGGTGTTAGCTGTGGGCACTAGCAGAAATAAGAGCATGTCTGAGCTGGAAAGAAACATAGAGGTGACTAGTTCAGCCTCCTCTTTTCACAGATGAGTAAACCAAGATGCTGGGTTTAAATATCCGGGCACTCAGAAACACTGCAACTCTTTGACTCAGAACTCTTCTTTTTTTACACTTCTACACCCTATGATAGAAACAAATAACCACACACACACACACACACACACACACACACACACACGCACACAATCAATAGCTCCTGAGTTCCCACTGTGAGTATAGCAGGGGCATGGATTTGGGGGCACCCAAGGTCACAGGCTTCACCCTCAAAAGCTTTTATGTCTCGTAGGAATGGCAAGACATGCACACATCTAGATAAATGCAAGACACAATCCAAGAGGAGGTACAGACATCAGAAGACCTCGGGAGATGCAGCCAGGAGTCTGTGAAAGAGGGAGCAGCAGAGACAGGGTAGTGGAGCAGAGAGTGGATCATGACCTCCAAGGGCTTGGAACTGAATATGCAATAAATGCTGTAGAAGTCCATTCCAGGAGCACAACATGAGGGCAGCAAGGCAGGAAGGGTGGAGTGATGCCTGATTGAATCCTGTTCTTGTGAACCAGCTCAGGTAGTGTTTGGACAATGGTAGTAGACTGCCTCAATATATTGAGAGATGGAGAAGGAGATGGAAACAGAGATAAGAATAGAGGTGGACAGTGAGCTAGAGATGGAGATAGCAATAGAAAAAGAAAGAGGGAAAATAGGGGTAGGCTGGGAATTATTCTACAGTCCAACTCTCAGGAAGGAGTCCCTGAGTGCATAAGGAAAAGGAGTTAGAATGGTGCAAGTCTCTACTGAATCACGCATGGGAGATGTCTTTTTCAGCTGTTGTGTGTGACATGGGCGAGCAGGACTTCTCAAACTTTTACATATTTTCTAATTACCTGGGGACCTTATTAAAATGCAGATTCTGATTGAGTTGATCTATCAAGGGGCTTGAGGTTCTGTGTGCATAACATACATCCTTGTCATTAGCAAGATTGCAAAGCATGTCTTTGAGGACAGTCAATTAATCCCCCCAATCTAGACTAGTGACCCTCTTTTTTGGATCTTTTAAAAACTATGCCAGGTCTCCCTTCAGCCTTTCTGTTTTGTTTACTGTAATGAAAAGCATTCAAAGATCAAAATATTTGCACCATTTTTTATTCTCCGACTTAATATTTACTCCTTCAAACATCATATACTTTTAACAGTTCATCAGTTTCTGGCATATGTGGGTCCTCAATGCATGGCTGATAAAGGAGTGAACATGACACGCAGGTGTTAAGTGCATGCACAGTTACATCTTCAGCATTAAAAACCACTGTGTCATGGATAGAGTCATGTCATTTAAGTAAAACTGTTCAATTGCGATAAAATTGGATTGTGTCACCTACACGTTTTGATGGAATTAATCCTAGCTTTTTGCTCACGTACAAAAGGAGGGCTTTTCCACACCAAATCGCTTATGCTGGTGAGACATGGAAATAAGTGAGGTGGCCCTTGGGCCTGTCCTGTTCCCACCACTGTAGGTGTCTTCCTTTGGAACCTGATTTAGTTTCAAAGGGTGAAATGAAGCTTACTCATATTAAGAGAGGGGCTAAAATTAGCATATTGGAGATTTTTCTGGACACACCGTGCTGATCTGCATGTCTCTAAAAGGGCAAACACATCTATTTCCAAGACAACAAAAGAACATACACTCTGGTGACGAGGTTGAGACCAGGCTGTCATCAGGGAAGAAAGCATGCGGGTACCAGAGACCTGGTTGGGTTCCAAATCTGTTTCACTGCTGGCAGCTTTGATAGTCCAGAGGAGAAGGGAAAAGGAAGCCTGGGAAAAATCTGCGGTGCTTTCGCTCCTTATAGGAAACATCTTAAAAAAACAGTCATGGTGGATAATGCGCAACTTCCTTTCATCTTCTTCCTCTTCTCATTTATGGTGTTGCTGTTCTTGTCATCACTGTAACAATTTCTAATGTAAAGGGTCATTTCTCCCTCTCTATAGGCGTAGGGCAAACATATGCTGTCTTGTGTCATTTACAAAACATCTAGGAAACAATAAACCTTCCACAGTTGCTCCTCATCTAGCCCGCTCCCTGGCAGCCTCTCCTAGTCTTCCTTTTACAGAGACCATTTGATTTGCATATTGGGTTGGCTCTAAGGTGGTCACAGATGTATACCAGGTGATTTGAAGAAGGACATTTGAGATTATAATGCCTACCCAGAAATGAGAATTGATTGAAGACTTTTGGAAGTATCTCCATTATTTAAAAAAACAAAACAAAACATTTTATTGATTTCAGAGAGGAAGGGAAAGAGAGAGACAGAAATATCAATGATGAGAGAGAATCACTGATTGGCTCCCTCCCACACACCCCACACTGGGGCTCAAGTCCAAAACGTGGGCATGTGCCCTGACCTGGAATCGAACCATGATGCTCAACCACTGAGCCACGCTGGCCAGGCAGTATCTCCATTTTTTATAAGAAAAATACACTTCTGAAGAAGAAAATACTAGTGGAATCATTTGGGGGAAAGAGAAAAACCCCTCAATGGTATTTTTAAGATTTTTACAGTGTAAAGAAGAAAATCAAAGAGCCATAGCTAAGCTAGAAATGTTCTGTGGACAATATGACCCTGGGTCACTGCATTCTCCTTAAGCCCAGAGGACTGAGTATATACTGATCCATATTCATACTTAGGAGCACGCATTCACTCTCTCAGATCTGAGGACAAAAGCAGCCGGGGAGTCCAACTTCAGGATAAGAGTGAAGGGGTAGAGGGTTGTGTGAGTAGAACTGGATTTATGTATTCACTAGGCAAACATGTCCCCTTTGGCAAAATATGTCACGAGCTGAAAAATATATCGCTCTGCACCTCTTCTCTGAGAGAAGCTGTGGTAAACAAATTTCATGAAAGAACCAGATTTTCAGAGACTGAAAAAGGCCGGCATGTAGGTTTCCTCCAGACTGCAGCTGTGACCAAAAAGAATCAGGCAGAACTGTGGTAACTGTGCAGCACCCCTCCACCCTCCACAGCCCACTAAATCCCCGGCTGATCATTGTTTTCTTGTCACTGCTGATTCAACGGCAGGTACAGTATTAGCTTAGTGTTGGTTTTCCAAAGACAAGACAAAGCAACATTGTTGGGCTAATGCAGTCTAAATGTTGTAATTACAGTTTTCCTCTGAGAGCGGTATTTTGGATATAAAGTGTACTTTACAATGTAGTGGGTTTTAAGGACCAAGATATACACCTTTCTGAGGAAGCCCTATTAAAACAATTTAATAGTATGTCAGCAAGTACCAGTGTGTACATGAAAACAGAATTGTGTGGCTTGTTTCCCTGCAGGGAGCAAGTTCTGCCAGGGTCTATGAAGGGCTATTGAGGCTCACTTTGAACTAACAGGATTACATGGTTGGAATTATATCCATTGAAGGTCTTTATTTTCCAGGCTGACAGATGGGGGGCACACTGAAGAAGTACTGAGTATTTTTTGCATGTACAAATGCACATGTTCACATAGATTTCCAAATTAACACAACATATTGATGCTTTAGTGACCAAGCACATACGTTTTAAAAAAGGAGAAAATAGGAACTCATTCATTCTTAAATCAGTATGGTCAATTGCAGATGAAACTAAATTCATACATTTTTAAATCTTGTAAATTCCACTGAATGAAGTTTTCCCGGGTAAGAATTCACACTGAACATGCCCAAGTGTGGACAGGCCTTGGCACTGACAGCCTTTACGGAGGCAAATTATGCAGGGGATAGCCTGGCTTAGCCTATAGACTGTACAGTGGGGAGCATTTGTTGCATAGCACAGCTCAGAAGCAGTGGAACACTTCCTAAAAGTGGAACCAGACTTAACATTCCATCCCAAGGCAGGGACAGAGGGACAGGAGCTGAAATATTCTCTTCTACACACTTGCATGCTTATATTCTGGACAGGTTGGGGGATATAAAACTCAATAGAAAACAAACCTACTTGATGATATAAAACCTAAACTATATATTACTAATATACACCCACCTATATGTATAAACTAGAGGCCTGGTGCATGGTGGGGTCCCTCGGTCTGGCCTGTGCCCTCTCACAATCTAGGACCCCTCGGGGAATGCTATACTGCCAGTTTTGACCTGATCACCGCAGGCCAGACTGAGGGAACACACAGGTGCACAGAGTGCACCGGGCCTCTACTATGCATGTAAGATCTTTGGTTAATCTCTTCCCCCCCTCCCCCCTTCCCCTTTCCCTCTGAGATTCATCAGTCTGTTCCATGTTTCCATGCCTGTGCATTAGTGTCTGCCCCCTAGTGGTCAGTGCATGTCATAGCTACCAGTTGAACAGTCAAATGGTCAAATGGTCGAATGGTCGCTTAGGCTTTTATATATATAGACTAGAGGCCAGAGGCATGAAATTTGTGCAAGAGTGGCCTTCACAGCCCCAGCTGCCTCAGCCTTCGCAGCCCTGGCTTCATCCCAAAGGTCATCTGGAAGTTCGTCCAGAAGATCATTCCTGTGTTCAGCCATTTGGTCTATTTGCATATTATACTTTTATTATTATAGATTATTTATATACAAATAAATAAACACGCATTTTATGTGCCTATTTTAACATGTCAATATGTTGATGTCAATTGATGACACAAAAATATCTACCTTATAAAAGGCCAGGGGCTGTCATGACCTAAATGATCAGATGGACAACCAGTCACTAGGAAGTGCATGGAGCACCTCTCAGTCCCTTCCCCGTGGCCTACAGGCTCCTATCATAGCAAGGCTGGTGGCTGGCAGGCAGGCGGGGTGGTAGGGGGATGGGCAGGGTGAGGCAGGCACAGTGAGGTCATTAGCCTCCAGCCCAGGGCAGGGCCAGAGGCCTAATGACTTTGCTGCTGCCATAGCAACTGCAAATCAGGCCCGGAGAGAGGCCCAGAGAGGCCTGATCAGCAGCTGCTGCAGTGGCTATGGATCAGGCCCAGAGAGAGGCCCAGAGATGCTGACTGGCATAGAAACCAACCAATCAGAACCAAATCTGGGTGAACTGTGAGGAGCCAATGGCTGCCTAGGAGGCAGAGCTTTTGACGCTGACTGGATAGAAACCAACCAATCAGAACCTAATCTAGGTAAACTGTAAAGGCAGAACCTAAGGTGATGGCTGAGGCGGGGTTTTAAGAACAACAGTTGTTTGGTGTAGGGTATAAGAAAGCAGTTCAATATTTTAATGACCGGTTTGGCAGTATAGTGCATATGGCTGGCTATCAGTCCAGGTAAAGGGATTATGTGTTTTTTGTCTGCCAAGAGCATCTCCTCCTGCTGAAAAAGCCCCCCCCCCTTAAAGCAATCCTATCCTATATAATCTATCTGTACTAATAAAAGGGTAATATGCTAATTGGATTGAGATGACCAGCCATCTTATGGACGTCCAACTTCCAGACAAAGCCATGGCAGTGGGGGCTGAGGCAGATGCAGTTAGGGGTGATCAGGCCATCAAGGGAGGCAGTTGTGGGCAACCAGGCCTGCAGGGGAGGGCAGTTGGGGGTGAGATCAGGCCTGCAGGGGAGGGCAGTTAGGGGTGATTAGGCTGGCAGGGAAGCAGTTAGGGGTGATCAGGCAGGCAGGCAGAGAGGTTAGTGGTGACCAGGCAGGCAGGCAGGCAGAGGGGTTAGGGGCAATCAGGCAGGCAGGCAGGTGAGCAATTAGGAGCCAGTGGTCCCAGATTGTGAGAGGGATGTCCCACTGCCCGTTTAGGCCCGATCTCTGTGGGATCAGGCCTAAACGGGCAGTTGGACATCCCCCAAGGGGTTCGCTATTGGAAAGGGTGCAGGCTGGGCTGAGGGAATCCCCTGGTGCATGAAATTTGTGCACTGGGCCTATAATATGTAGGCTACAGCCTCATGTGTATGTATGCATTAATATATGTTTATTTGTATGTAAATGTGTGTGTGTGTGTGTGTGTGTGTGCATGCCTGCACTTTGAACCAACCTATTATAGTATATACACTAAAAAAAGTAAGATGCAAATTGCCCATACCTTCATGACGCCCACCAGCCAATCAGGAGTGAGTATGCAAATTAACCCAACAAAGATGGTGGGTTAATTTGAATACACAGGCACTGAGTGGCCAGGGGTGGGGCAGGATGCAGGCGTTCCGCACCGCCCCAGCCACTCCGGGCCTCTGGGCAGTGTGGGAAGGTGGAAAGGTGGCTCCAGATCGGAGAGCAAAGGTGGTTCTGGCCAGAGCGAAGGCAGTGCTGGCAGCCAGGGGAAGAAAGGGTCGTTCTTGCATGAATCTTTGTGCTTTGGGCCTCTAGTGTATTTATAATATTGAATTTATGACTGTAAGGAAACCATTTAATAATGTGAATAAATGGTCATTCCTGTAGTTCTGTGTGAATGTGTCAATGGTGGAAGGAGGCAAAAGGCTATGGAAGGGCTCAGGTATAAAGAATTGGATACAAGGCTTTATGTGTCAGTTAAGCAGAAGCACTAAGTCAGATAGACAGATGGAAGAGGCACATCTCTGAGATGTATCTGTGGGGCAAAATGTACTAAAAATAAATGCTGCCACAGATGACACTGAGTCATTCAAAGCTGAACTGCATGAGCCATCAGGACATTATCCGCTGACAGGGAACATCTGCCCAACACCAGTCAAAGTGGCCTGCACAGGAAGGGGCTTCACTCAGAGACCTCCCCCTCAGTACTGGGGAAGAAGGGCACCAGCCACTAGTCAGGAGACAGGGCTACAACTCTTTCTTGCGCAAATGCCTGTAAGACCCACAGACAGAGGTTCACTTTCGTAGAAGCCATATCTTTACAGCTATTCAAAGATATTGCTACAAAACAGCTCCTGTAGGCAGCTTCCATAATGACAGAGTGAGGGTTAACAGTGTACCCTTAACATTTCTTTCTCCAACAGCTCCAGAGTCTCGACTGAAGAAACATTAAGTGAAAAAGCATATGTAGACTTTACAAGGTAGACACTGAAAGTAATTCTTATGAACATAGCTGCTTACCATCCCCAGGTAACAAAATAGGGGTTGGAAGCCAGATTTTTGGCCTCTTGTGTCCTTTCTCAATCACCACCACCAACACAGATAATATTTACCGCACATCTGTGCTGGGTCAGTGACGTGCTAAGCATTTTAGGTGTGGCTACATTTTATCCTCCCACTAGTCTTGGGAAGAAGACTCCAGCGCTGGGTGCACTGACTGTGCAAGGCTACTGTGCTAGAGGGATTCAGGGGTCAGGAGTAGATCTGGGTTTGTCTTACTCTGGAGACAAATGTGGTCCCATTCATGGTATCCATATACCACCCCATAGACAAAGATGTTAGCCTCACCTGGGGAGGGGTTTGTGATGCAAAAGCAAGACAACATCAAGTCCAGGAAACCACTCTGGCTCCTGGAGAACTCACAGCTGAGTGATTTTTTACTTAATTCGTGTTTGAAAATGTGCTGCTGTGAGAGAGGCTCAACATAAATGCTAACATATATAGCTGACCTCCAAATCAGGAATTAGCTACTGATTTCCCCCTCAAGATACCATGCATTTATAGAGTGGTTTGTATCACAGGTGGCTTCATTTCAAAACTAATAGTTATTGTCATTTTATCTTTACAATAACACTAGGCAAAACAATCATTTTTGTCTCCACTTAGGAAAATGAGACTCAGAGTGGTTAAGTAATTCACCAAACTCAAGGCCAGTACCACACTGACCTGAAGCTTAAGTCCAGGGTGGTGTTTTCCTTATTCTGCTGCATCTCAACCAGCAGACTTTCTGCATCTTGATGTAGCCAATTTTCCCAAATGTATTGAGTGCAAATAAACAGTTACTGGGGGGCGGAAAAAGGGGGGGACATACACACACACACAAAAAAATACACAATTTCTGATGTACTATTAACAGTAACATTTCCAATTGTTTCAGTTTAGGATTGCTAGCCTTGGTATCTAGTCCCAAGGACACTATGGAAGACCAGAATTTCAGAGGGCAGGTTCATTTTTACAGGACAGAACCTATAGCATAGGAAGCATCCATTAACGTTTGTTGAATGAGTAAATAATCCCAGCACAAGCCTTCTCTAACAAAAAAAGCTAATCTTCACCATTAGTACCTCTGGAAAGAGAAACTGTGAGATGATGACAGATGAATGAGTCGTGTTCAAACATTAGTTCCTTTTAGATCTGGAAACATAATTTGTCAACATTTTACTAATCTATGTATCTGTATTGTTACTCTGTACTCTTTTCCTTTCCAAGATGTATGTATTTTGCCAAACTGTTGCCTAAAGAAGTTATATTTCAAGTACATGATAGAGCATTATCTCATAAATCTATTTGTATTTTCCCAGCAATGGTCTAGTTCAGATGAGAAATATAATAGAAATAAACAAAGTAGTGTCTCATGTTTAGGCACTTAATAGACTTGGAGATAAAAGACTAACACTCAAGAAACAAAGGGTATATGGTTGAGGAATAAACAGCCTGACTGTGTGCTCTGGACTGACTATGTGCTCTGGACTGTGTTCTAGGAATTCTGCAAAGTGGAAGACCATTATTAACTAAAGCTTCAAGGAGGTCAGGCGTTGAATTGAGTCTAGATTTTCTCTTGCCCCCAGTGCCACGTCCCACAGATTAGTCACCCAAACCTGGGGTCCTTTCTTTACCATCTCGTTTATATCCATTTCCTCCCCCCAACCCATTACTACCCTCTCAGTTCATAGATTTGAGCCTTTGATGGACTTGGGACTGTAGTGAATCAGGAGACATCCCCGGAGCCCACTTCGGAGTCACAGAGTAGTATTTGAGTTCTAAGAAAGGTGTGAAATTCTCTGAGTCCCAGTTTCCCCCACTTGAATTAAATGAGATAAATGTGGAATCACTTCATAAGATGGTAAGTTTTATAAAAATGTATGGGATTATTATCCTTATCCCCTAAACTGTGCTTGTGTGCCCATCTTCTGTCTCCAAATAATACCGCACACCAGCAGGGCAATCGTTTTCATAAAGCATCCTCTCAGTTATGTGCTTATTAATGAGAAAGGCTTCATCATTCTACACAATTAGGCCCCAGATTCCCTGTTCAGCTTTCTGAGCCACTGCTGTCCTCTGCACCTCCCTCAGCCCAGCTGTACCAGCCACTCCCTTGCGCTTTGCAACCATAGCATCTGGCCTGCCTGAGCACACCTCAGATACTGAGAAGTCTAGGTGTCCTTCAGGAGTGGCCTGCTGAAATACTGGACTCTTCCCTAATTTCCCAAGTTGGTGATGATCTCATCCTACTTTTATTATTCATAACCTGAGTTTCTGAATCATTTCTTTTGTGCCATACGTTATATATTGCTCTACTTCACTAGGAAGTAATTTCTGGTGATCAAGAAATAATTCTTATATTTAGAATTCCCCACTCCCTTTAAACAGTGATTTGCGTATAGTAGCCTCACTCAGTTCATATCAAGTGAATGCGAGCTTCTAAGATATAAAATGATAAAAGAGAAAAGCACAAAACAAACCCATTGTTTTTATGAGAAATGTTACCTGGCCTTCGTGTGGTTTGCTGGGTTTGCAGGGGACTAGTGCATAAAGGGTTAAGAAACATTTTACGAACAACTGCAGCTGTTTGTGGGGGAGCTCAAGGACATTATGAGATTAGCAAGAATAGGACTTTGAAGTCTGTCTTAGTGTCTGGAATTCCCCAGTCCCCCACCTCCAACCCCTCCTACCCCCTTCTCTTCTTCAAAACCCACACCCCTCTCCACTTTCCAGGGAGTGTTAAAAATGCAACTATGGAATTATATAGCTAAATAATGCAGAGTGCTTTTGACTCATATATACACAGAGGTCCTTTCTGGGCATTCTTTGGTCCACTCTAAGCTAAGTGTAGACTATGCTCCTATGGCATACATTATTAAATAATAATAATAAAAATAATATTAATAATAAATACTTAAGTATTCTACATGTAACTGTTTCTTACACATCACAAAAGAAAGCAAGGTCCAAACAAAGATTCAAAGACTGGGTTGGTACTATACTTGGCTCGTTGGTACTCCTGGTGCATGGAGATTGCCTTCCCAAGAACTGGGAACATTGAGAGACGTACTCTCCATGCATGCGTATCCCTCCAGATTCTTCTGGCTCTGTAAGGGTGTGATAAAAAACACTTCTGTCTCCTTAGCAGAAAAACATGCTCATACACCTGGCAAGGTATAATTAAGGGAAGATCAGTTTCCCAAGAAAATGCACTATAATGGGAAATATTCTTAAATCAAGGCTGAATCACTCTTTGCATAGAAAAACTTCAAATGGAACTGTAACCTGAAGCTGTTCGCATGTAAGTATGCTTAATGTGCAATGGAATCTGCACATAAAAAGAAACTTGACTCCTCAGGAAATAATAGAGACTCTTCAAATAGGCGATGAAAATAAAAATCAGAGAAAATCGACTGCTGGTACTAATTCCTAGTCCTCACACACTTTCCAAACCCAAACTCCTTCAGAGCCAGGCCTGTAGAGAATAGGGTTGATGGCACTTAGTGTGTTGAATGTTTCTTTGACTGACTTGCCCTTTTCTATGCAGATCCTGAAGGTGCTGCAGGAGCCACTGGAGATCCAGTGCCTCTGCAAAGCTTTGTCTAAATACTCTCCCAACAGCAATACTTATCATCTTTGCAATTCAATGAGGTGCTCCTAAAATAATTATTTAATGTGGATTATAAATGTCATATGCCTTGTCCCTGCAACAATATTATAAGTTTCTTGGTAGAAAGAATAAAACAAACACGTTTTTTTATAGGCTGCATGGTATACAGCCACACAGAAGGCATGCTTGTCCATGAATAAATGGATGGGGAATTCATCAAGGATTAAAAGTTCCCTCCTCATCCATTCCCAAATAAGTGTATTGCATCATTAATATATTTACCACATATTTAATGAGACTTACATTGTTCCGGGCACTGTATTAGGCTCTAGAAATTTAGTGGTGAGCAAAATAGGAATAGTCCCTGCCTTTGGACATTTATAGTGATACTAGAGGCCCAGTACATGAAATTCATGCATGGGTAGGGTCCCTAGCAGCTGCCAGCTGCTGGCCCGGGGCCTCCTTTCATTCCATGATGCCCCTTGGTGGTCAGCGCACATCATAATAAGCAATCGAACTCCCAGTCGGTCAAACTCCCGAGGGGACACTTTGCATATTAGGCATATATATAAATATATATATATATATACACACTCTTATCTTCCATGTTGATTGGATTGTATGTCTTCTACCAAGGTCTAAGGAGGTTCCTATTTTTTCTTAACCTAAGATAAGGAAGAAAAAGGGATGATGACCTTTCCACTCCAAATTGGGAGACTCTTCCTCTTTTAGTTTAAGGTGTTAGATCTCCATTTACAACTGTTTATCCAGTTTTTAAATTATGTGATGGATCTTTATCCTTCTCTCCGTACCTTTCAGGACTCCTTACTGAGGAAGTTGAAGTGAATGCAGTTGGATGGCTTCTACATCCCCAATTCAATAGATCTCAATCTGGCTACCCATTTGAATAACCTGGAGTGCTTTTAAATACATTATAAATACCAACTTCTCACACACAGAGATTCTGATTAATTGCCCCAGGTTGGGAATTGGACATTCACATTTTCTTATTTAACTCCCCAGGTGATTCTGGTATGAAGCTATAGTTGAGAACTACTCTCATAAGTTCTGCCTCTCCATAATTATATTCTTAAATCTTTCTGAATAGAAAGTCAGGAACCTAAGAGGGAATAATATGTGCACATGTATTGTTGCTATAAATACTTACATATGTCTTTTTAAAGGTTACAGGCAGTTCAGGAAAATTACATAGATTAGTATATGACTTTTTAAGTGAACATACACTTTATTTTAAATATTGCAAATATAATCAGGTTTCTTCAAAGAAGGTGAATCAAAAGGTCATTATTCGTATTTGCAAACCTATTGTGGGAAGAATGGAGGTCTTAGAATTAAAAGAAGTTCTGCAAATTATTAATTGTTTTGAAGCTTCTCTGTACCTACATGCTTTCATCTGTAAGTTGGCCATACCAAAGTTTACCTTTGAGAGTTACTTTAAATGTTAAATGAAAGTTCAAATACAGTTGACCTTCATTATTCTTGGATTCTGTAATTGTATATTAGCCTACTTGCCAAAATTTATTTTTAACTCCAAAACCAATACTTTTGGCACTTTCCTAAGCATTTGTGGACATTCACGAAGTGGTAGAAATTTTGATTTGTTTGACACACTTTCCCAGTTGAAGCAGAACAAAACTCCATTCTGCCTTCTTGTTGTAGCACTCATACTGTGTTTTTCAACCATTTTCATCTTATGGCACACATAAACTAATTACTAAAATTCTGCTGCATACCAAAAAATATATTTTTGCCAATCTGACGGAAAAAATAGGTATAATTTTGAATCATTCACACCGGATGGCTATTGTTGTGTTGGCCATTGTCTTTTCTTTTTAAACTATGTTTTATTGATTTTTTGAAAGAGAGGAAGAGGGATAGAGAGATAGGAACATTGATGAGATCGATTGGCTACCTCCTGCACAGCCCCTACTGGTGAATGAGCTTGCAACTAGGGTATGTGCCCTAACAAAGAATCAAACCATACCTCCTGGTTTATAGGACAATGCTCAACTGCTGAGCCACACCAGCCAGGCTATCCTGTATAATAAAAGCCTAATATGCAAATAGCCCCAAATGGCGGAACAACCGGCGAATGATCAGTCGCTATTACATGCACTGACCACCAAGGGGAAGACGCTCAATGCAGGAGCTGCTCTAGCCCACAGGCCCCAGGCCAGCCAAGGTGCATGCCAGCGGGGAGCTCCCCCCCCAATTGCCCTGCCAGTCTCCCCATAGATTGGCCCTGATCGCCAGCCAGGCCTAGGCACCCTACCCGTGCAAGAGTTTTGTGCACCAGGCCTCTAGTAGGTTCTTAAAACTGCATATAGTGACATACTTAGGATTTCTGTATAAACAAGCAATATGATTCCCCATGTGTTTAAGTTGTCTTTGTGTCTTTGTGCAGAGTTTTATGGTTTTCTTCAATTTGGTCCAACTCATTCTTAGTTTTTTCCCCCTAAGATTTTAACATTATTACTATTGTCACAGGCAGTATTTTTTTTTATTTTAATTTTTAATTGGGGAGTTACAAGTATATAATGAAGTTACTGATTTTTGCATTTCCTATTTTTTTATTAAATTTACTTTAAAATTTAACTCAGAGAGAAAGAATGTATCTAAACAATTCATGTTCTCCTTCTTTGCAACATTTATGCCTTTTATATTGATCTATCAAAACTTAGAATTCATAAAGAAATAAATGTATTGCATGCAATGACAAAGTATTCATTTCTTTTTGCTGGCCTTAATGTGGCAGTTGCAGTGTATTCTTATAAGGAAGATGGTGGTAGTTGATTTGAGATATTTTTATAATGCTAAAGACATGTTAATTTTTACCTGAAATGTTATTGACTTTTTGAAAAATTCATTGTGAAATCTTATCCAAATCTTTCAACATCTCTCAAAAAGTTCATATAGTTTATCTTTTACACATCAGATGTAATTAATCATAATACTAAATATACTAAACTATCTTTGCTTTCCTGGAATGACTGGGGGAACCTATATGGTTATAATGTGTTATGGTATTTTCTCAATTCTTAGATGCCATCAATTATTATGGTAAAGAACTTTTCAATGAGAAAAATAAACATTACTATGTAAGAAATACATGTGAATTGTGAGGTGTTTCTCTATTGCAAAAACATCAAAGTGTGAAAAATATATAGCTTAGAATTTAAAAAATAAAGAAACAAGATAAATAAGAAATAAGATAGAAGACTCCTGGATTTATATTTCAAAGATTTATTTTTAACTTTAGCAGTGCCATTCCTAAATGACACTGGACAATGTTTTGTCCAATTTTGGTGTTGGATTCTGCAATCTTTACCCTCATAGTTCTAAATACTTGACCCATCATTTTTTCTAGATCTATTATGATATCTTACATAGCTATATGTAATGGTTTTCACATTAATCACAATAATCTCTGTAATAGTAGCAAGTTATGCTAAAAATGTTAAATTATATTAGGCACATTCTGTTTAAGAAGGCCTAGAGACTATCACTCAACTTCCCTAAGTTGATAACACAATAGTTTAGAATCCTATATAATAAAGAGGTAATATGCAAATTGACCTCATGCCCTCACAAGATGGCGGCCCCCACATTGATACAAGATGGCTGGCAGGGGAGGGCAGTTGGGGGGTGACCAGGCTGGCAGGGGAGCAGTTAGGTGTCAATCAGGCAGGCAGGCAGGCCAATGATTAGGAGCCAGCAGTCCTGGATTATGGGAGGGATGTCCCAAATTGGAGAGGGTGCAGGCTGGGCTGAGGGACACCCTCCCCCCCGAGTGCACAAATTTCATGCACCAGGCCTTTAGTATATAATAAAAAATATATATACCATTTTAAATAACAACAACAACAAAAATCTAGGATTAAGCTCAACAGGAAGTTGAGATGACTTTTATGAAGAAACTATTGAGGAACAGAAAGTTTGTACCTTATCCTTGAACATATGGTCTCAACATTGTTAAGATATCAGTTTTTAAATTAATGAATTTGATGGAATCCAAATTAAAATACTAATAGTTTTATTTAAAATAGAAAAACAGAATCTAAAGTCCTTATGGAAAAATGAATACAAGGGAATAGCCAGATATTTTTGGAAAAATAAAAATAAGAAGTGAGATGTAACTTAATTGCTATGTAAATGCATTTTACAGTAAGAAATTTGGTACTAGCACATTATATATAAATAGAGCAATAAGGTAAAGAGTCCAGTTCAAAATATATACAGAAAATTTAGCATTTAATATATGTCATGTTAAAATCAATGGAAAAACAGGAATTGTTCAATAAGATGGTATTGGGAAAGTGGCCAGCCTTCTGCAAAAGGATAAAGCTATGTCTGTTACCAAATACAAAAGGACCCATCAATCAAATGTTTTGTTGGGTTTTTTTTAGATGAAAGTATAAAAGAATATATGGGACCATAATTGTTGTGTTGTTTGCAAACTTGAAGTGGAAAAGGGTTTTGTAAGCAAGAAAATGATGATATAAATTTTATTGCAAAATTAAGGTTCTGCATGACAGAAGTTTTGGTGTTTTTTTAATCTTCATCTGAGGACATGCTTTCATTGATTTTAGAGAAAGAAGAAGGGAGAAAGAGAGAAAGAGACAAGAAGGGAGAAGGGGGAGGGGAACATCAATGTTGCCTCCTGCACACACTCCAACAGGGGGTTGAACCCAAACCTGTGTCTGTGTCCTGATCAGAAATCAAACCCACACCTTCCAGTGTACAGGACAACACTCCAACCAACTGAGCCATTCTGGCCAGGGCAACAAAAGTAGATTTTAGGAACAAATTTATATTTGTATCCTGTGATAAAATTATGGTTTATTTTATATATATAAAGCTCTTAAAATTCCCTGAAGGAAACGGTAAAAATTATGAATACACAGGTCACAGAAAAAGAAATAAAAATGGCTTATAAATATATGAAAAATGCTTAACCTCACCAACAATTAAAACTACATAAATTAAAATTTTAACCTATAAATTAGATATTGGATTTTAATTTTATGTGGTTCTCTAAAGAGTAACTTGATGATACATATTAATGTCTGAAATGTACATACTCTGTCATCCAGAAGATGCTTTTATAGTAATTTATGTAAAATACAGGGGTGTGCAGAAGTAGGTTTACAGTTGTGAGTATGTCAAACAGTTTATTCTTATATAATTATGTATTAATTATTGTATTATTCCCACATGAACAACAATAACCCTACTTTTTTTAAAAAATAAATCTTTATTGTTCAGATTATTACAGGTGTTCCTCTTTTTTTTTCCCCCATAGCTCCCCTCCACCTGATTCCCCACCCCACCCCATGTCCTTACCCCCCGCCACTGCCTTCATCCATAGGAGTAAGATTTTTGTCCAATCTCTTCCCGCACCCCTCACACCTGCTTCCCCTGAGAGTCGTCAGTCCACTCCCTTTCTATGTCCCTGATTCTATTATATTCACCAGTCCATTCTGTTCTTCAGATTTTTATTCACTTGATTTTTAGATTCACTTGTTGGTAGGTATGTATTTGATGTCATTTTGTTGTTCATAATTTTTATCTTTACCTTTTTCTTCTTCTTCCTCTTCTTAAAGAATACCCTTCAGCATTTCATGTAATCCTGGTTTGGTGGCGATGAACTCCTTTAGCTTTTTCTTGTCTGTGAAGCTCTTTATCTGACCTTCAACTCTGAATGATAGCTTTGCTGGGTAGAGTAATCTTGGTTGTAGGTTCTTGCTGTTCATCACTTTGAATATTTCTTGCCACTCCCTTCTGGCCTGCATAGTTTCTGTTGAGAAATCAGCTGACAGTCGTATGGGTACTCCCTTGTAGGTAACTAACTGTTTTTCTCTTGCTGCTTTAAATTCTCTCTTTGTCTTTTGCCCTTGGCATTTTAATTATGATGTGTCTTGGTGTAGTCCTCTTTGGATTCCTTTTGTTTGGGGTTCTGTGTGCTTCCTGGACTTGTAAATCTATTTCTTTCACCAGGTAGGGAAAGTTTTCTGTCATTATTTCTTCTAGTAGGTTTTCAGTATTTTGCTCTCTCTCTTCTTCTGGCACCCCAAAAATTCAGATGTTGGTACGCTTGAAGTTGTCCCAGAGGCTCCTTACACTATCTTCATATTTTTGGATTCTTTTTTCTTTTTGTTTTTCTGGTTGGGTGTTTTTTGTTTCCTCATATTTCAGATCTTTGGTTTGATTCTTGGGGTACGTTGATCTACAGTTGAGTTTCTGTATATTCTTTATTTTAGACAGTGTATGCTTCATTTCTGACTGGTCCTTTTCCATTTTTTTGGCATTCTCATTAAGGTCCTTGAAGGTCTCACTAAGCTCCTCAGAAGTGTCATCAAGTTTCTCAGCGGTTTTTAGAAGATTCTTGAGTAACCTTATAAATGTGGTTCTGAACTCTATGTCGTCCAGTAGTTTGCTTTCTTCTGTTTCTTTCATTCGTGACATGTTTCTTTGTTTCCGCATTTTGGCTGCTTCCCTGTGTTGATGGAGTGGCTTTGTGTGGTAGGTGACCTATAGGGGGCAGTAGCTCAGCCTCCCCAATCACCTGATGTGGACGCTCTTGGTACACCCCTTTGTGGGCTGAGTGCAAACTCTTGGTATAGTTAAGCCTTAATTGCTGTTGGTACGCTGGGAGGAATTGACCTCCAGGCCAATCTGCTGTGAGGACTCGCTGTGCCTATAAGAAATGCTGTGCTGGAGACACGCTTATGGTGCAGGACTTGTTTCAGTGGGGCTTTGGTGCTCGCTGAGTCTGCCTCTTGAATGTGTCACTTATGGATGTGAGGAGTTGAAATCTGGTTTCTCACCCTGACCACTAGGTATACTGGCTTCTGGATCTCCAATGGGGTGCAGGTCAGCTATTGTCTGAGTCTACCCAGCAGGAGCTACAGCAAGAGCTACAGTTTTCTCCTCTTTGCTTGGGGTTTGGAGGTTTTGGAGCTGTCTGATCCGGGCTACAAGTTTGTTAGGTTAAGCTGTGGCAGTCCATTCATATGCAAAAGCCGCTGCTTGGAGCTTGGGTGGGTTTGTAGGTTGTGTGGGACGGGGTCTCAGGGTGTCATTGGGCTAGGGCGTGGCAAACAGCAATGGCTGCTAGTTAGCCGGCTCTGTGTCTCCGACTGCATCCAGTCCTGTGCCCCAGTGCAGATAAACAATTATTCCTGTGTGCAGCTCTACAAGCAGGCCCCCCTCACTTTCTGACCCGGTAGCAGACAATCCAGCTTCTCCCCATAGGAGTTTGGGTCCCCCGCATTCCCCCAGAAACTGTATTTCAGAGTAATCGGGGGCTCGTCTCCCCTTTGGGTTGAAAAAAGCAACGCCTGCCGCCAGCCCAGATCCTGCGCCTCTGTACCTCAGCGTTTCAGCGCTTGTGTATGTCTCAGTGCTCTTTTCTCTTTCCTTCTAGTTGTAGAACTTCCACTCAGCCAGCTTTCCCATGGTTCTGGGTGATAGACGTTTTGTCTTTTAGTTGCAGTTTAAATTGTTGTGCGAGGCAGCAGTTTAGGTGTTTACCTACGCCACCATCTTGGATTCCTCCCTGGGCTGCCTCCAATAACCCTACTTTTGCCCACTCCTGTATGTACTCAAATACAATAAAAAGTGATAATGATAATCATCACTTATTGAACATTCTTATAGAACAAGCATTATTCTAAGTACTTTACATATGATATCAATGTATTTAATCCACATAAACACCTTATAAACTATCTATCAATTAGGATTGCTGTTAGCTGCAAGTAATCAAATACCCACTAACGTGAGCTAAACAACTTGGAAGTATGTTATCTAACTAAACAAGACGTTTGGAGGTAAGAGATCTGTGGTATATATGAGTGGTGCAGCAGTCTGGGCTGGTTGATGCCTGGGCAGTTCTCTTAGCTTCCTGGTGGTAGCAAGGTGGCTGCAGCAGCTCTGATGATCACAGTCTCAAACAATTCACATGGGAGCCTCAAATCAGGATGTGAGCCAATGCCTCCTTAGTCCATATCTTGATTAGGATCAAAAATCTTACTAGAAGCCTCACCCAGCACAAACTTCCTCTTAGGTTCCATTGGATAGATAATATTAACAGTAAATTGATTCTGCACTTAAGAATTATCTGACATTGCTCTAAGTTCTTTATATCCATTCACTCATTCAGTCTTCAAAACATCCTTCATACAGTAGGTAGTATTATGACCTCTGAGAAGTAGAGTTTAAGTAACCTGCCCAAATGTATACAGTGAATAAATGCTAGACTCAGGATTCTTACCCAGGCGGCTGACTCCACAGTCACACTTTTAAACAATTTACTATATTGCCATATCTTGGGCCTATGCTTAAACTGCTCACTAACATAGAGGAATGCCAATGACAGTCTTGGGAAGACAAATCATTTTTTATCCTCTAGGACTGGATGGGAAGGGTGGGGATGGGAACTCAACTTGCCTGAACAAGTTATAGGGCCACCAAGACAAAGTCACCATTCTAAACTTAGAAAAGAAGGAAATAGTTGCTGGGGAGGCATTCAAAACTGTCTGACATAGATCAGTTACTATTGTTGTCTCCAATTGATAAATAAGGAAACCAAGATGTAGATTAAATAACTTCCCTGAGGTCATGCTTCTTGTAAGAGGCATAAATTATTTCTTGAAATGTTGAAGAAGTAAACATCCTATATAATAAAGAGGTAATATGCAAATTAACCCTCATGCCCTCACAACGTGGCTGCCTATGACCAGGGCCACAGGGGGGTTAGTGAGGAATGACCAAACCATTGAACAATAGGCTGCATGGGGTGACCAGGCTGGTGGGGGAGCTGTGAGGGGCGACCAGGCTGGTGGGGGGGGTGCAGTTGGGGGCAACCAGGCCAGCTGGGGGGGGGGGGGGTGCAGTTAGGGGGAGCAGGCTGGCAGAGGGGGATAGTTAGGAGCAAACAGGCTGGCAGGGAGGAGGCAGTTGGGGGTGACCAGGCCAGCAGGGGGGTCAGTAAGGGGTGACCAGACTGGTGGGGGGGGGCTAGTTATGGGCGATCAGGCTGGCATGCAGAGGCAGTGAAGTGGCGATCAGGCCAGCGGGGGTGGGAGGGTAGTTAGGGGCAACCAGGCAGGCAGGCAGGTGAGCGATTAGGAGCCAGGGGTCCAGGATTGTGAGAGGGATGTCCAACTGCTGGTTTAGGCCCGATCCTGGCAGTCAGACATCCCCCAAGGGATCCCGGATTGGAGAGGGTGCAGGCTGTGCTGAGGGGACCACCCCCCCATGTACGAATTTCGTGCACCGGGCCTCTAGTCTGGAAATAATCTACATGTGTATGAATAACAGGCCAAAATAAAGAAATTATGGAGATAGACACAATATGATAATATGTTATTTTTAATGGGGTGTATCTATATATAAACATATAGAGAGGCCTCTTGTATGTCCTAAGCTTAAAATATAATGAGCAAGGTACAGAAAAATGTATGTTTTATGTGGGCAAAAGTAATGTAGACATACATGCTTACATAGGCTCTATTTGCCTATTTCTAGATAAATAGATAACTAATAAAAGGAGTTGCTCTGAGGAAGTTGACCCAGTAACCAGGGTAAGGGGAAACTGTACATTTTGGTGAACAATTTTTTGAAATATTTGAATTTTTCCAGAGATGTGCATTGCTTTCTTATTTTTTATTTTATGAAAAAAATTACAGTATTGCTTTTTAAATGGAAATTGCTTGCTTACTTAAAAAAAAAATAGTTTTGACTTTCCAAGTGATATTTTTCTGTATCCAGAATGACTCACAAACTTCCTGATGACCTTAAAGAGTTGATTCTTCAATGTATTTCTTTACACTTGTTTGGATAGTTTATGAGAATCATGTTTTCAAATGCAGATTTAAATCATTTGAAAAGCAAGCATAGCCTGCTGCTTTCATCTGTTAATAAAGTTAGGTTGGGATAAAGAAAGAGTGTCATTTGCCAAATATCTTTTTAGAGTGAAAAAGAGCCTGCCCATTTTAGACTCTCTGTCCCAGAGAGCAGGCAGCTCTTTTTCATAATCACTTATTTTTCTTAGGAAGCCAAGTAAAAGCAGAGTAGATTTTCTTTCTTGATCACTTTTAGGCACCACCTTCATCCTTGAGCATTTCTTTAGGAGCATTTCCCTGGCAGCCCCTTCTCCACTTCCCTCCGCCCGGCAATTTCCAGTATGCACTTCCCCTAAGAAACTGTCTCATGAGAGATGTGTATGAAGACTAAACTTAGTTTTTGAGATGGCCTATTTAATCCCTTCTTCTTACTTCTTTTTTTTTTTTCCTACTTGAACAACAAGAAAAATAAAAATAAAAATAAAAAATGGTGATTGAAATAGTGATATATAATCTCTGCCTACCAGGCTGAATTAAAAAAAAAAAAATTAAATCTATTTGGCACAGACACCTTGGCACTTCCCAGCTAAATCTACAGCCCTTAAGATTTTCTGGGTGAGAGGTGAAGCTATGGAAACTGCATGGAGAGCTGGCTTCCCGCATTCTCTCCTGAGGGGAGAAACTCAGAGAAAAACAGTGTTCACGCAAAGCTCATTCCGGGAAGTGGACAGAGGAGCTGCTCTGTGGGAAAATGGAGACTCTGAAGGTAATAGCGTTAGTGCTTCCAAGGAGAATAATGAACAGTGTGTCCCAAGGAGGTGATGCTAGAGTGCTTTTGTGCAAAGCGAAACCATGTTGCCTGGTTACAGAGAGATTTTGCTCTAAATGTCCAAAGTGCAGGCAGGAGAATTAGAACCCATGTCTCTAAAATAGAGCATTTTTAAAAGGGATGCTAATACCGAATGTGGGTATTCAAGCACACATTTTGTCCCAATCGGACAGTCAGCCCAGATCTCTGGCGTAAATCATAGTGAAAATGGCTCAGCGGCCTCGTTTCTTTCCTGGTATTCCTAACGCCAGCCGCGAAGGCACCTGGCCCTCCCCGCGGGGCACTGCAGACTTCGGAGGTGGCACACAAAGCTAGGCCTGCATGGGATGCACCTCACCTTGGGAACACGATAGAGTGTGGGGGATGCAAAAGTATTAACCTTCATCCCACCTTCTCAATTCTAGCTGGGCTAATAATAGCCAAACGAACAGAAACAGACTAACCGGAGAAAATGTCCCAAGTGGATTGTGTGACTGTGCATTCGGGAGCCGTAAGGATACAGACCTGAGATGCACTGGGCAGTGGGGGTGTACGTGCCCCGGAGACAAAGGAGAAGGGGACAGAGTTCGGGGAGTCTCAGCGGAACGTAGACAGTCATGGGCCAGGCAACCATGCGGCGAGCAAAGCCTCGCTGGGCGTCCGGGAGCGGCGTGGCTCTGGGGCAGCAGGCTGGGCGGGATTCCTCCCGGTCGGGTCACACATGTGCCGATGCATACGTGCGAAGGGGAAAATGCTAAGGTTCCTCCCTTTCGGAAGCACCGAAAACTCTTTAGGCAGTAAAGGGGCAAGTCTTTTGTTTCTTAATCCGGAGGTTCAGAACGACTCACCCCAAGATACACGTCAGTGGTGTGTGGATTATTTTGAGCTGAAGGCAACCAAGACCCTGCGGGCTGAAGAGAAACCTGGGCTCTTCTTCTTAACTATCTAGAAGAATTTAAATTAGGAGCCTGGTCCAAGAGAAGAGTTCAAAACGGAAATGACTTTTTCGCTATCCAGGTGGCAGGGCAAACTCATAATTACTGAACATGTGCTCTCCCACAATTACCTTCTGAAGCCCGAGGTGCATTACCTCATCCCCAGCTCAGAACGTCCCATATTCCTCAATTTCCTTCCCAGTCTCTGAACCCCTCCTGCGTGTGGGGTCTGACTCTCCCATATACTTGGGGTTCTAATTTATCTCATGTCATTGTTTTCTTATTATACCAAAGAAAGAACCTTGAAAGTAGAAGAATGTTTCTTTTTCCCTCCAAATTAATAAATAGCTTAAAAATCAGTATCCCAAAACGTACATTTTGGGATGACTTCCCCTTCAAGAGCTAATGGGGTTGTGTGTTAGGGTGCCTCAGTGTGAGTCTGCACAGAGTGTTTGGGAAGGTGACAGCTTGCAATGCTCCCAACATGCTATGCATACTAAAGAGACACAGTGTTGGATCAGGAGCATTGCCCACCCCCCCCCCCCAACCCCACATACACACACACACACACACACACACACACACACACGAGTCAAAGTGCATGTGGCTGGGTGTGGCCTCACAGGCTTTGAGAACATCTGCAGGAGCAGCAGCAGGACAGTCATCCATTTCTGTGATTCTGTAGCTCCCACGGAGCACACCACTGAAACCTAAAATTAGCCACATCTCTATGAAATCGCATTCATCTCAGTTTCATCTGCTAATGACAATGTTGTAAAATCAGAAAGGCCAGGCAATTCAGTTATTAGCTCATCACTCTCTGTGCATCCTTCTTAGAATTTATCTTTCTCTATCTCTGTTTGAGCCCCAAATGTGTCTAAATATATTTCAGCAATAACCTGCCTCATTAGGCATGCTCCCTATACACATATCTACATCACTTTTTGCACTTAATTTCTTTAGAACTTGTATTTTAAGCAAAGAATAAATGAATTCAATACAATACATATATTTCAAGTATCACTCTGTGACAACTTTGAGTTGAGTAGGGCACAAAAGACTTTTTTTAAGCAGATAGCATTTTACCTAGAGCTCAAAATAGGTAGTTATTGTTCACACAAAACAGTATTGGCTCATTTGGAATAATGTAAGTTACAGCTATGGCACATCAAGCATGGGTTTTGGGAATAGCCAATAGTTTAGTTGGGATGAAATGGCATTATGCTACATGTTGGAAGAAGTAGGTTAGAAGGTCAGTTCAGACCACACTCCAGAAGCCACTGAAGATCAGGGTAAAGTACCCATAATATATTTTAAAGCAATTTTGATCACCACATGAAATAACATACATAAAGCATTTAATGCGTCTGGTACAATATAGGTTCCCAGACAACATCAGGTCTTTTCATTCTGTGAGCAGAGGATGCCCTTAAAGATTACACAGACACCGATAACTTCCAGAAAGAATTCTCTAAGTATATTGCTCACTGTGAAAAAGGACAGTCATGTTCAGCAATGAAAAATTATTTGTTCCGACTAGTAAGATAGTTGAAATATTTCACTCGTCTTGGCTATTAAATTGCTTATTCTGTCACTAGAACTGAATTACCTTACTTCCTGATTCTGAATTAATCCCCAATTGATCTGAAGTTACAGATTCAGGATTTGGCTTTGTTTTGTTTTCACAGCAGGAATGGGGTTGGGAGCTTTGAAAAGAGACATTGTTGTGTCAACTGGCACTAGAACTTCTGGTGTCCAGAAATAAAAATCTGTGAAACTTAGTGGCCTAGGAAGGGAACTCCTAGAATATAGTGATCATAACTCTTTACCAAAATTCTGGAAACAAAATTGACCAAAGATTTCAGTGCTTCCTCAAGTTCAAGGCAGCCTGTATAATATAACTTGAAAACTGAACTGCTGGAATTTCCAAGATAGTCTAGTGGTTTGGATGGGAGAAGAGAAGGAACGTTTGAAAATGCAACTGTTCTTTAGAAAATCCACGCAGTTGGGTCTGATACTCAAACTTCTCTAGCCCAGCCCTCTTGTTTGGGAATGCAGAACTACAGCCCCAGAAATGCCAAGTGGTTTCCCATGGATGCCCAAACTATAAGGAGAGCCCGTTTAATCAGAACTTGAGTCTTTTGACTTCTCGAGCTGTTTGTACCTTACTGTGTCAGACTTCTGCATCTTGACAGAGTAAATATGTTTTTTTTTTAATCTTTATTGTTCAGATTATTACAGGTGTTCCTCTTTTATTTTTCCCCATAGCTCCCCTCCACCTGATTCCCCACCCCACCCCATGCCCTTACCCCCCGCCACTGTCTTCATCTTTAGGAGTAAGATTTTTGTCCAATCTCTTCCCGCACCCCTCACACCTGCTTCCCCTAAGAATCGTCAGTCCACTCCCTTTCTATGTCCCTGATTCTATTATATTCACCAGTCCATTCTGTTCTTCAGATTTTTCATTCACTTGATTTTTAGATTCACTTGTTGGTAGGTATGTGTTTGATGTCATTTTGTTGTTCATAATTTTTGTCTTTATCTTTTTCTTCTTCTTCCTCTTCTTAAAGGATACCCTTCAGCATTTCGTGTAATCCTGGTTTGGTGGTGATGAACTCCTTTAGCTTTCTCTTGTCTGTGAAGCTCTTTATCTGACCTTCAACTCTGAATGATAACTTTGCTGAGTAGAGTAATCTTGGTTGTAGGTTCTTGCTGTTCATCACTTGGAATATTTCTTGCCACTCCCTTCTGGCCTGCATAGTTTCTGTTGAGAATCAGCTGACAGTTGTATGGGTACTCCCTTGTAGGTAATTAACTGTTTTTCTCTTGCTGCTTTTAATATTCTCTCTTTGTCTTTTGCCCTTGGCATTTTAATTATGATGTGTCTTGGTGTGGTCCTCTTTGGATTCCTCTTGTATGGGGTTCTGTGAGCTTCCTGAACTTGTAAGTCTATTTCTTTCACCAGGTAGGGAAAGTTTTCTGTCATTAGTTCTTCTAATAGGTTTTCAATATTTTGCTCTCTCCCTTCTTCTGGCACCCCAAAAATTCGGATGTTGGTTCGCTTGAAGTTGTCCCAGAGGCTCCTTACACTATCTTCATATTTTTGGATTCTTTTTTCTTTTTGTTTTTCTGGTTGGAGGTTTTTTGTTTCCACATATTTCAGATCTTTGGTTTGATTCTTGGGGTACGTTGATCTACAGTTGAGTTTCTGTATATTTATTTTAGACAGTGTATGCTTCATTTCTGACTGGTCCTTTTCCATTCTTTTGGCATTCTCATTAAGGTCCTTGAAGGTCTCACTAAGCTCCTCAGAAGTGTTATCAAGTTTCTCAGCGGTTTTTAGAAGATTCTTGAGTAACCTTATACATGTGGCTCTGAACTCTATGTCATCCAGTAGTTTGCTTCCCTCCGTTTCTTTCATTCGTGACATGTTTCTTTGTTTCTGCATTTTGGCTGCTTCCCTGTGTTGATGGAGAGGCTTTGTGTGGTAGGTGACCTATAGGGGGCAGTAGCTCAGCCTCCCCAATCTCCTGATGTGGACGCTCTTGATACACCCCTTTGTACCAAGGTATAGTTAAGCCTTAATTGCTATTGTTACGCTGGGAGGAATTGACCTCCAGGCCAATTAGCTGTGAGCACTCCCTGTGTCTATAATGGAAGAACTGCTGCGCTGAAGACAGGCTTATGGGGCAGGACTTGTTTCAGTGAGGCTTTGGTGCTCACTGAGTCTGCCTCTTGAATGTGTCACTTATGGATGTGAGGAGTTGAAATCTGGTGTCTCACACTGACCACTAGGTACACTGGCTTCTGGATCTCCAATGGGGTGCAGGTCAGCTACTGTCTGAGGCCACTCAGCAGGAGCTACAGTGAGAGCTGCAGTTTTCTCCTCTTTGCTTGGGGTTTGGAGGTTTTGGAACTGTCTGACCCAGGCTGCAAGTTTGCTAGGTTAAGCTGTGATAGGGCAGGCCTTTCTTATGCTAATTGAGGTAGTTGGAGCTTGGGTGGGTTTGTAGGGCGGGGCCTCAGGGTGTCACTAGGTTAGGGCGTGGCAAACAGCAATGGCTGCTAGTTAGCCGGCTCTGAGTCTCCAATGGCATCCGCGAGTCCCATGCCCCAGTGCCATAAACAATTATTCCCGCGTGCAGCTCTGCAAGCAAGCCACCCTCTCTGGCAGACAGTCCAGCTTCTCCCCGTAGGAGTTTGGGTTCCCCGCGTCTCCCCAGAGACTGGATTTCAGAGTAATCGGGGGCTTGTCTCCTTTGGGGTTGAAAAAAGCAAGGCACCCAGTCGCCTGCAGCCAGCCCAGATCACACGCCTCCGTACCTCAGCTTTTCAGCGCTCGTGCACGTCTCAATCCTCTTTTCTCTTTCCTTCTAGTTGTAGAACTTCCACTCAGCCAGCTTTCCCGTGGTTCTGGGTGATAGACGTTTTGTCTTTTAGTTGCAGTTTAAATTGTTGTGGGAGGCAGCAGTTTAGGTGTTTACCTACGCCGCCATCTTGGATTCTCCTCTAAATATGTTTTTTATGGATAAAAAAATATCTAGAAATAAGTTTTAGAACAAATCTGAAACAAATGACACTGGATAAATTAATAGAGCCCCAGAGCAAAACAATTTACAACCTGTGGTACGTTATCTACTACAGATATTACTTATTTATTGTTATTGCCAACATACATTTATACCCACATATGCATATATATAAAATGATGACACTTCTTTTACATTTATAGATGTCTACCTTATGCTTTATAAATGTAGGCACTATAGGTGAATTTGCTCTGATGAGTTATTTTTTAAGATTCCTCACCTCTATAAGAGCCAAGTTCTGTTCATATATTTTGTGAACTCTTACCACATGTGCCAGACAAAATTCTAAGTATTGGCAATTCGACTTAAGAAGTCTTCTTAATGTAAAAAGGCAATAAAATAATTATTTGACACAAGTCTATACTGTGATGGAAAATGAGCCATTTATCATGTATGACAGCTATAAAATGTTCAAAAACAAGTAGCATTCAACTGTAGGCATAACTACAATGAATAGCACAGAACTGTCAGTCCCTCATCACTGGCATGTGACCCTGGGCAGATCACTTGGCATCTCTGAAAACACTTCCTCTGCAAAGATGTTATTAGTATGTTTTTGGTGTCCCTTTTCCTCTGAGCTCAGTGTGCACCTCTTCTGTCCTCAAATCACACAGTCTGTGCTGATTAACCACTCCCCAGTATCAGATTTAAAGATCTAATTGCAGAGTTTGCAAGCATTCTCTTTACAGTTGTTCAAAGTGCACGTTTAGAGTTGAATTCCACCGATCAACTCTATGCTGTTGGCACTAATCATTTGCACTAATTAGACAGAGGCACGTGGTGGGCATGACCTAACCCGTAGACAACTTCAGTGGCCAAGGCTGCTACAGAACTCTTGCTGCTATCTGGTGGAAGGGTTGTATTCACCTCGCTGGGTCTAATGGGTGTGGGGGAAGTACATGAAAACTCTCAGACAGAGTATCACCTAGAAGATCCTTTCTCATCACAGAAGCCAGTTATGCTTCATAGTTTAATGTCTTTCTCTGTCAAGTAGTCCTCACCTCAGCCGTACTAAACATGCATTGACTTGGTCAGATTTGTTATTTAACTTTTTTTATTTAAAAGGTGATTATGAATGATTCTTGCTAGTCTCAGTTCTTGAGTAGGAAGAAGAGAGGGACAAAGGAAAACCATTCTTCATTCTTTTTGCAGCTTTAGATCATCTCCTCTACTCTTAAGTGCTATAAACTATTGAAGGAAGATTTTCATCTACCCCTTTCATTCTTCCTGCTTTTTCTTCCCTTGTCTGTCTTTATTCCAGTTTTTGTCTTTATTTTCTGCATTTTCCTTCTAGTCTTTTCCCACCCTCTACACTTTTCAGAAAGCCAGAACAGTCAGTGGACAAGGAGTAAGATCCTGGTCAGAGAGAGGGTGTGGATGGGTGCTGTCTATGGTAATTACATTCAGCCCCTTTTTAAGAAACTGCTACCCTTAATGACGTTTAAGAAGCGGCTACTCGAAGCACTAACATTTTTACAGATTTTGGCTACAATAGAACGAAGAGTTTCCAGAATAAACTCAGAGTTCCAAGGTTCTTCCTAATGTTGGACCATGTGTCCCAACTCTTAGAATATAAACTATTACTCTCCTAAAATGAGAAACTTAACAATATATGGATGGTCCCAGCAGCATGAGAGTCCAGATCTCTGAAACACTCATGGTTAAATTTTGTGTGACACCTTTCTCTGAACTTACAAGAATGCTTTTGTTTACAAATTCCTACTCCAATGTCCTTCTCACACAGTGTTTGCATCTTCACTGTGTCGGAAGAATGCTGTGAGAGAAAACAACAGCTAAAACTGCCTTCCTGCTTCAGAAAGTTGGGCTCAGACATGTCTGCATAAGTCATGGCAAGGCCAGTGCCCTAAGAACAATCCCTACTTTACCCCTGTTGAGTAACTGCACAAGCAATTGCATTTAACACCAGTCTGGCTGGGGCAAAATTGTGACATTTAAGGGATAATCCCATGCTTAGCCATTAACTCCTTTATTTTCATTTGTAAGGAGAAGGAGGAGGCCACACTTAAGAGAATGCTTTTGAGCAAGGCAAGTGGCATCCTTCCCAAACCAAAACTGTGTGGGCAGAGCAAAACAGAGACAAAGGCCATAAGTATACATACACACCCTAGTGTGCAGAGTACAATGCTGACTTTTTCCTGTCCTTATAGCATTCTTCTTTCATATAATTATTGAAATACAGCTAAATTACTCCCAGCATGATCCACCTGTGAGGATTCCCTGACCTTTGGCTCTTATTCCTATTCTCCACATTTAGGGAATGTGTGTTCATCACATCATGAGCAGCAAATGAAGCTTCTCAATGTGATTCATTGTAAGTGTTTGGCGGGGGTGGGAGGGTGTGGTGTTTGCTAAATCATTATCATTGTCATCATGGCTCTTACATGGCCCTAAACAAGGTACAATATAGGATGTCCAGCCATCCTGAGGCTGTTATGCTGGGAGAGAGCCCAGACCACATGGAGGGGCCATTAATCGACATCCAATCAACAGTCCAAGGCTGAGCTCAGCCTTGGAGTCTTGCAGCCCAGCCATCCAACATAGGAGTGAAGAAGCTTCCAGATGATTCCAGCACCCAACTATCTAGTCACCCTTAGCCTTCCGGTTTTTCCAGCTGAAGACCCCAAAATCGTGGTAAACAGCCAAGCCATCCTCACTGTGCCCTGTCCAAATTCCTGACCCACAGACTCTGTGAGCTTAATCAGCCCCTTTACACCACTATATTTAGGGGTGGTTTGCTACAAAATGAGAATAAGTGAACAATCACATCATCATCATTCATGAACTAGTCATTCTGAAGTTTTGATTTTCTGAAGCCCTAAATGGTTGTGCAGAACATTAAGGAGATTTAAAAACACAATTCAAGCACAATGTAGTCTAATTTTCTGTGGAGTAAAGCATTCTCGAGCACATCAACTCTCACGTTTTCTAGAAAGCATCGTGAAGAGGGCTAATTCCTCAGACTGGGGATCCCCATGGAGTCTAGGCAGCTCCAAAGATGTGACGCTGACGGGGGTGTCCAGGGCCCAGGGCAGAAGCCAAGATGAGGAGGATGTTTTTCTGCATTTATTCCCTTAGTTGCTTATTCGCTATTTCTATTGTTATATAAGAGGGTTTAAATTTTTAGTTTTAAAATCTTAAGCAAATATGACTAAGTTCACAAAATTTTTTAGAAGAAGTTAATACCTTAGCAGTACAACTGCGGTGTATTTCTTTATCTCCAAGATTGCTCAAGAGTATCACTGATACTGAACTCCACTGACTTTATTTCCTCTCTGATATACCTTGTAGCCTCGAACACACTCCATTATAAGAATAATCCTCAACAATGCTCAGTATTAATGCCTCTGAAAGAACTTAAGTCAGTTTGTCCTGTGTCATACTCTAAGCATCTTGTTGATCTAACACTGGCAAGCATTAAGACTGAAATGAAATCTGACCTATTCCAGCCTGGTCTTAGCCAACTAATTTCCACATGGCTGTGTATAACATTTACACTGTTTCGACATCTTCTGTATAAAGAGCTGGGTAATATATGGGCTCTATTCTGCTCCTCGCTGCTTGCTCTGGTTTCACACATCTCAGAAATTACAAAATCAATGAGATGAATGGCACCCTGCCTTCCACCCACCTCTCTATGCAGGATCCACTTCTAGAAACCTAAAGCTTATTTGAACCCATAGAGTGAGACCCTCTGCAGATTGGGATGGAGCAGTCTCTTTCAACCCCTTAAGATCATTGTTTCTGGACCTAAGGAATCACTTCCTTTTCCTGACCATGATTGGCCTCTCTGCCACTGTCCCTCCCCAGCCCCCTTTGCCATGAGGCTCTAACCTTTCCGAACATTCTTGCTTGCCAGTCCCATTCGGGCTGTCCGGCCTCCATGCTATGGTAGCCTCCTTGGCAGGAACACCTTCCCATCTTCCAGCCCTCCCTCCCTCCACCACAGCCCTCGTCCACTAGCAGGAAATAAATTACGGTTCAGTTCTCATTGCAGGGAATTTTCTTTTGCTCTCCATCACTTTTTTTTTTTTTTAAATTCAAGGTTACAGAAAAGTTGAGAAATATTATAATGAATACCTGTATAGATTCACCAATTATCACTTTGCTGCCTTTGGCTTTATCCATACCATTCCATCTCTCTTTTCTTTTCTTTTGCTGAATGTTTTGAAAGTAAGTTAGGCAGAGCCAGCAGGTTGCTTCACCCTGTCTAGTTGGGCACAGAGCTCCTCAGAACAGGGACGTTTTTATTTTTTATTATTTTTATTTTTAAAAATATATTTTATTGATTTTTTTTTTCCAGAGAGGAAGGGGGAGGAATAGAGTTAGAAACATCGATCAGCTGCCTCCTGCACATACTGGGGATGTGCCCGCAACCAAGGTACATGCCCTTGACCAGAATCAAACCTGGGACCCTTCAGTCCGTAGGCAGACGCTCTATTCAGGGGTCCTCAAACTTTTTAAACAGAGGGCCAGTTCACTGTCTCTCAGACCGTTGGAGGGCTGGACTATAGTTAAAAATAAAAACTGTGAACAAATTCCTATGGGCACTGAGCCCCGGGACGAGTCGGCTGCTAAGCAGGACAGGCAGCGGCACCCAGCGGGCCGGATAAATGTCCTCAGTGGGCCATAGTTTGAGGACCCCTGCAAGCCAAACTGGTTAGGGCAGTGGTCGGCAAACTGCGGCTCACAAGCCACATGCGGCTCGCAAACTGCAGTTTGCCGCTCTGTTGACTAATGAGTTTGCCGACCACTGCCTTAGGGAAAAACACTTAAAAAACATTTTAATAATGTACTAATGTCTTTAACCTGAAGTCAAAACTTCTGGGTAAGAGTAATGCCTTATAGCAGTGGTTGGCAAACTCATTAGTCAACAGAGTGGCAAACGGCATGTGGCTCGCGAGCCGCAGTTTGCTGATCACTGGGGTAACAGGGACTTTTTTTTTTTTAACAGGGACGTTTTTTAAAGCACCACCTTTGAAGTCCTTCCTGGCAACCTTACCCCACACACAGATGAAATCCTCTTCTTTGAGCCTGCCCCTCCCCTTCCCCTTCCATGCCCCCCACCCCCCCGGCCCCGCCCGCTGTTTCTCACATAGACACATCCTTAACTGATATGTGAATGAAGAAGTTTATAAGGCTCTATCTTCTTGATCAGCTGTAAGCATCCAAGGGTAGGGCTCCTTTGCTTATTTTTCTTTGCATCACAAGTGCCTGGCATATGATGCATGTTAATCAAATAAATGAATCATTGAACAAGATTAGTCCTCTCCTGGTTTCCTGTCCCAGAACATGAAAACTCCTCATCATCCCCTTGGTCATCTGCCATGCCTGCCTTGACAATCCAAAGACTTCCTTTCTCATTCTTCAGGGCTACTATTCAGAACTTTTATCCCTCTCTTACCCCAGCCTTGCTGCTTTACTATCCAAAGATAAACCACCTGTCTCTTCAACCATATCTATTACTTTCTCCATCAACTGCCTTCTCCTCAGCGTATTCTCTGTCATCTCCTTCTTAGTTATTTCTTCCTTTGTGTTAGTGAGTCATCACATCCTGTTCTATCAGGTGTAGAACAAACCAACCTGGATTTGAATCCTTGCTCTAATATTGTGCCACTGTTACCAGCCTCTCTTCTTCCAGAATATGGGAAATGTATTGTTCTCATAGATAATTGTAAGTTTCAACAACCTTTGTGAAATAACTACCTGGCATATGATAGTTAGTTTGCATTTGTTCCCATCTTTTTCAGTTCCCCAAAGCAAATCAAGTTCTTCCACTCATTCTATACCTCTGGGCATGTTGCCCCTGCCTGAAGTGTCCCTAGCACCTCTCCAGTTAGAGAAATTTTGCACATCTTTTAAGATCTTGTTCAAATGACATACTCACTGTGAAACATTCCTGCAGTCTCACGCTCTCCACTTGAACACCCACGAACAAAAAACAGAATCAGTCAATCCTTTGTCTATGCTCCCTTAGCCTTCAATAAACACCATGACAAAATATTCATTATGGTGCATGGTGAACACCTGTCGTGTCTTCATTCGTCTCACGTACATGTGTCAAGCCCGCCACCGAGGACGTAGTACATTACCTGAGAATCAGTTCTCCTCACAAGTGTCTTGAGTGAGAAGGGCATGGTTATGTGTGTCTGTCCTTGCTTGCTTAGTAGTGTGCTTGATTGAAGAACCAGGGCCAAGACTCTGGGGAGTCTTGGTCATTTCATAGCAGAAAGCCAGCGAGACCTGGGGACTAATGCCCATGGGAAAGTGTTGCCTTAATGACACCTTCTAGCATTTGAGATGCCCTTGAAATAAGGCTTAGTAAGTTTTCTCTTTTCATGTGTGCAAGAAAAAAATCTTCTGAGGGATTAAAATAGTTAAGAAATTGAAGTTTAAAGAACAAGAGGAATCCCCAGTGTCTCTTTCCTGTACACACACACTTCAATACTTACGAACCCTTCACCTCCCTCTTTCCTCACTCATTTGTAAAGGGCTGCAGTTAAATTCCCAAGACCAGTGATGTTCGTGTTGGCATCTGCATTTCCCTCCTGCTCTGTGGGTAACGAGATGCTAGCCAATCCCATTTTTGGTAGCAAGAAATATTACGCAGTAGTAGTGTTTCATAAGGATTTTGGTTTCCATTTAATTACTTTCAATAAGAACATTTTGTAAACCAAGTTTGTGTTCCAGAGAAAACAGTGCCATTGTTGAGATGATAGCGTTGAATTTAGATTATATCTTGATAATAGAATATAGAAAAAATATCTCTGTGCTTTTATTCTGTTTTCAAAGAAATTGGTGGTGGGTTTTTTCCTTTTAATTTAAACATTTCCCTGCAGTGTTGATAACTCAAAGCAAATCTCATTATACACAGTGCATGCGAACCAGAAAATGATGCTGAATTGAGTTGAAAAATGAAACTGAGTCGTTTTGGCTAAATAGAGCAGTTGTTCTGAGAATTTTTGAAATACCTATTCTTTGCTTATCCCTGTACAAGGCAACGTAGTGTATGCAAGACTGTTAGACATAGCCTGTGCCCACAAAGGTATAAAGAAAGTGTGGGCACCGTTCAAATGATACAATAATGCAATAGAATATTTGTTCTTGTGGAAAGTGTATAAGAAGCATAGATGAAACCTACAGGAATTGACCTGATGAGAAATGTCTGGGAGCTAGGAAGAGAAACTTCATCAGGAAAGCAGGTAGGGGTTGAATAGGTAGGAGGACTTAAGCCAAAAGAAAAGTGATCGTGACCATAGCTTTTTGGAAGCACTGGGAATAAATCAGCATGCCTGGAGGACTGGGTAATGGGAGCAATAACATATTTGGGCCCAGAGATGGAAAGCTTAGGTTGATAAAAGAGGGAGTCTGGGGAGTGGGGATCCAAGTAGTGGCTAAGCAGGAAAAGCATGCATTTAATACTGCAGAGATGGATTGGATGAGAGAAGATTGGAGGCAGGAATAGCAGTGCAGAGGCTGTCACAGTATTTTCCATTTGAAAACGTGGTGGTGGTAGCAATAAAATGGAATCAAAGGGATGTGAAAGAAGAAGCTATAGGGCTTAGTAGATGGGTTGATATAAGGGCAAGCAAGAGAGAAAAAAACTTAATTGAAAGAGGCATACGGTACCAAAGCGCACAATAGAATAGGAAGTTGGGCTAGTCTGCTATGAGGACAAGGGTGTGTAGGTATGTTTGTGAAAATGACAACCACTACTGTTTATTGATCATGAACTGCATGCCAGCTAGTCCGCTATAATAAGAGCAAACGTTTGCATTGTGGGTACGTACGATGGGCCAAACACTGTTCTAAAAACACTACCTATAGGAACCATAGAAGACTTCTAATATACCTGTGTGATATTATTACCACCTGTAATCCTTATTATAATCCTTATGATGTGATATCCTCATTTCCATTTTACACAGGAAGGAGCTGCAGCACAGAGAGGCTAAGTGCCTTGCCAAAGGTCAGATACAGAGCCAGGGTTCCAAACCAGGCAGCCTGGCTCCAGAGTCTAACCTCTCACCGCTGTGCTATGCCACTGAGCGTGTTCCATGCCTTCACTAACCACAGCGCAGCAGAGCCACCAATCGTGAGAGTGACTCTCCTGCTTATCCTCACTTTATAGATGGAAAACTGACTCTTAGAAACTGAAATATTGGGGGAAATGATCTCTTGAAGATAGATAATAAAAGCTTATGAAAAAAGGCAAACGAAAGTTATATGTACTAGTAAGAGTCATGGAAACAAACTCTGAAAGTGGTTTAAACATAGGTTTAAATCCCAAGTTTTAAGAAAAATATATGCCAATAATATTTTAATTAACTTGAAATAATTATATCACTGATGTAATTCATCCTATCACCAAGTTATATCAAAATGTTTATTGGCAAGCCTGAGTACATGTATTAATGATATCAATAAAAACGTTGGTGCTAGGTTTTATTTTCCTAATTGCATCAGCTTCTCTTTCTGGTTAAATATGATAATTGCATGACACCAATATGAAAATTTCACTCAACTTGAGTTGCTTCTTTTTATTTTCCCACTCTAGGCAATGTGTTAATAATTATCAGAATAATTCAGTGCAACCTGATAAATATGACCTCATATTTAATTACATTAATAATGTATATTGCAAAAAATTAAGTGACATTCAGGAATGTTCCTCCAATTTTAACAAATTAGTTGGCTTATCAGAACAACAAGGAACTTTTTGAAATGGGATTTTTATTGCCAGCCATCTTCCTTAGCTTCTGAGGCCAGAGGCAGAAAGATCCGTCATCTCCTGGGTTGCTGTCGAAAACGGGGGAGGACCACTTCTGCACGTTTCACTGGGTCCTGAATGACATATGCCCCTTGCCAGGCAATCTCCCCTCGTCCCTAGAAAATCCCCCAGTGGCCAACTATCCACTTGAGCCACATCCCTACAATTACTCTTTGCAAAGGGAAAAAGAACTAAATTATTTGCAAGCGTAAAATCTGCACCCAATCCTAAGAAGCCTGAGGCTAAAAATCTGTTGTATACTTTTCTTTCTGAAATAATATTAAGCTCAAGCATATATAATTATACAGGAACCACCAGGCTGTGAAGGATGAGAAAATATAACACAATTATCTCTTCACAAACCGCAACTGAAGTCTGACAGAAATCAACATGAGCCCAGAACACTCTTCCCCTCCCCTTTTCCTCTCCAACTTAACCCCTGCTTTCAAATGGCTGTCTCCCAGAATCCGCATCTGGGAGCGCTGCCTACACGCCTGTCACATAGCGACTGGGCTGGTCCAGAAGGTATTCATGGGAAATGTCATGTTCAATCCAGGCATAAGGTTTGCAGGGAAAGCTTGTTATTTCAATGCAGTGGCAGGGCTGTAAGCTTCCTAATCAGCTGAAAACCAGCCCAGTCTATGGGGCAAAGCCAGCCCTGCTCTGGAACTCGTGGTGAGGAAGAAGGAGGAATCTGTTATGTGGGAATGGGAAGGCCAGATGTGCACCAAGATCATTGAAAGAAACCAAGGAGTTAATTTTCAAACTAGCCTGATGCCTGCAGCAGTGCCCTTCTGCCCACAGAGGAAAATTGGAGGTATACCTAATAAAGGTCTCCGTGGGGGCAATAACGTTAAGCTCCCATTCCTTAGGATTTGTCTTCAGGCTATGCCCTCTGTCCAGTACTTTCTCGAGCTAGTTTTTCTGTGTCTTGATACCTCTGCTTCTTATCTCATTGCCTCCCATCTGCTTGCATCCTCCCTTATCAGCAGTTATCTCTTTGTCCACAAATGTTCTCAGAGGATCCTCCTTCACACTGTGCAAATTATGAGGCAGCCCCACCTCAATGCAAAACCAACCCCAGCTCCTGGGACCCTATGGGGTAAAGTGCCCTGGAGGCCTATTGGTTTGAACCTGTATAAAGTGAAATATGGAAAATATGCTGTTGGTAGCAGAATCATTTCCAAATAAGAACTCAGTCTCTATTTGAAAAATAATTTTTCTGATAATTTTCAAATCTCTGAAATCCTCAAGCCTGGCCTTTTCTCCTAGTAGAATAGGGAGTGGGAAGGAAAAGTTAGAAAGAAAGAAGCAGATTGTGGAAAGAACATCTGATTCTTCAGCTACCATCACCATTGTCATCAGAAGTCACTGGGGCCACGCCAAACCCTTGTTATTCAACTTGAATAAAGCACAGTTTTGAGAAAGCTGGATTCATGTTGAAAACATCAATCAGCTATTCTTTGATTAAGAGGGTAACTTGAAATTCCCACCCACTGGCTCACTTTTGACCCCTTCGCTGCCACCTCTGCTTTCTCTTACCCTGTTTGTAGCCATTGTGGTGAGAAGTCTGTTGATCACCACCCAAGATCGCTTATTAGACTTGGCTTTTTAAATACTAAATTACACCTTTAGAAGCAGCCTCATCCAGCCAAAAGCAAGCTCAGGGGAGTAGGATGGCAGCTGGACAAGGCTGGAGCTTTGTAGTCTCAGAAGGCATTGTGTACATGAGGATTAAGGTGGAGTTAATTAGAGGGGCAAACTATGGAAGTAACACCATTTTTCCGCAGCTGCCCCCTGATTGAGGATTCTTGGAGCATCTGCCTCTCTTCCCCAGCAAAAGCGGGAATTCCTATTAGTTGGGGAGTTAGCGAATAATTAGCACCTGCCAAATTCGAGGTCTCTTGGAAGACTCTTGGCTCCATGATCTAAGTGAAAACTAATGGTGGGGCCTCCACATGAGCAAATAAAACAGACTAGGTTACAATAACAGCATAGCAACAATGCCAAATACAGAGCAGGATTAAGAGGTGTCTAATCAAGGAGTGACCATGGTATTATAAAGCCATGTCTCTTAGAGCATTTGCTTTTTGGTATTACTAACACTAGTATTTCCTAGTTAGCATGTGCAATTTAGACTGACTTAATTCTCCAATTTTCTGATTTTTCTTTTTATAGTGTGTTATAGGCTGAATTGTCTCCCCAAAATGCATATTTAAGCCCTAACCCACCATACCTTAGAATGTGATCATTTTTGGACCTAGGGCCTTGCAGGGATAATTAAGTTAAAATGAGGCCATTGGAGTGGGCCCTTGTCTGATCTGACTGGTGTCCTTAGTGGAGGAGAAAATTTGGATACACAGAACACTAGGGCATGCACACATATAGGAAAGACTTTGTGAGGACATGGCAGGAAGGTGGCCACCTGCAAGCCAAGAAGAGAGGCAGAGAAGAAACCAAACCTGATTCTACCTCATCTTGGATTTCCAGCCTCTGGAAATGTGGAAAATTCAATTTCTATTGTTTAAGTTCCTCCTCTCCTCTCCTCCCCACTCCAATGCCCCCACTGTGGTGTTTTGTTATGGTAACCTTAGCAAACTACTACACTCTCCTTCATAAGAAGCATTAGTATCAATTAGCATTGTGCTCTGCTGTATACAAGCAAAAAAGCAAAATAACAATAACTTACAGATGATCAGCATTTATCTTGTGAGGCAACTCTATGATCATCAGGGCTCAGCCTCCTCCTCTTTCTGGTTCACCATCCCAGCACTGGCTTGTGTGGTGGTCCTTGGCTTGTTAGCTCCTCAGAATCATTCTGTTAACCTTTTCTCCAATCTGCCTTGTATGCAGAGAAACTGGCCTCTGCAGTTTATATTTCCCTGGTTCTTGAAATCATTGGCTTCCCACCTGAGTTTAGCCAGTAGGAGGCATTGGCTAGAGTTCAGGGGACAGGAAGAAGGAAGAAGCTTGTCCACCTTGGTCCTCACTCTGGAGCACCTGTGCCTCTCTGGGCTCCAGCTCCAGCAGGACAGTCCACTGTGTACAGTTAGTATTGGGTGACTCTGCGCTCTGGGTCCAGCAACACGGCCCCCTTCCTTTGCCTTCCAGCATGACACTAGTATTGACTAACTACTGGTGCTAATCTATCTCTAGGTTTCACCATTCTGTTTGGCTTCTCATCTATTCCAATATCTCTGTATCTCATTCCTTGCTTTGAATTCAACCAGTGCTAAATACAAAGTGTGGTTTTGTTTTCCTAGTTAGACCCTGCCTGGTGAAATTTCTATTCTCAGTGTCACCTCATTGTCCAAGTTAGCTGCTGGGTCTTTCCCCATTGTGTCTGGTTCTAGAAAAGAAGATGAAGGAAACTAAAGAAGAATGAAATGAAAAAGTCTTGCCTCTTGGCTAAATCAGCTCTTTTAAGTAACCTTTCTGAAAATGTCATCCAACATTTCTGCTTATACATCATTGACCAAAATTTAGTCACATGACTACTCCTAGCAACAAAGGAAGCTGTGAAAGGTGGCCTATTAATTGGGTCCACAGACATAAATAAATTAGGATTCAAAGAAGATGGGGAAAGAGGACACTGGAGGACAAATAGCTATTTCTGCCTCTGTGTCTTTAAAAAGCACTTACATATCTCTATGCTTTACTCCTTTCCCAATAAACTCTATGAAGTCTGATACTTTTAGAGAAAGCTAGTCCAGTGTGGGCAATCTGAGGACCAAGGCAAGTTTTCTACCAGGCATAAGATGGCAAGTTACTATTTGTGCAGCTTCAGGAATTCTGACATTAAATTATTATTTTTTTTTTTTTGGTCAAACTCAGATTAATGGCTCACTTTCAATACTGAGCAACAATTGAGAACAGACTACTAATTACATTATTCTGCTAATACCAAATAGTTTGAGATGTAGTGTGATATCAAAAAGAAGTACTCTAGAATCTTACAGCCAATGAAGCGTCATGTACTCTTCAGGTTACTTTTTGCAAAGCATCCTAAAACTTATGTCTTAAAACTTATTTATTATCTCTCATGGTTCTGAAGGTAAACTGATCTCAGATGGGAGTTCTGTCTTAGGGTGTCCCATGATGTCATGGACAGTGGCTGAGCTTCAGTCTTCTGAAGGTTTTGCTGACCTGGATGTCCAAGAAAACACACTCCTGGGTAGGGGTAGGTGCTGTTTAAGGTCCCTCATGACCTAGCCTTACAATTTTCTGATGTCACTTTGTCACATTGTATTGGTCAAGCATATTCAAAGGGAGAAGAATTGGCCTCCATATCTTAATGGGAGAGTGGCAAAAATCACATTACAGACAAACATGGAAATAGTAAATAATATTATAACCATCTTTAGAAAATGCAATTTGTCATAGTTACCAAGAACCAGAAAAGTGGGGTCCATTCCTGTGTGCCCTTGGTGAAGAGGCCTTCCCTCTCTTAGCCATCAGATCTTTAATTCTTATATGAGAGAATTGAACAAGATACCTTTTTACAGTTCATTCACACTGAAAACATCCAGTGTTTGGCCCTTTGTGAATGATGACATCAGTATTTATCTAGCCTCAGGTTTTGAAAACCAAGAAGTAGTAGAAAAGGAAAAGCTTGAATTGCCAGCAATTCTCCTGATGTAGCTTTTAGACAGAGAATGTAAGAAATTAGATGATTAAAGACTCTCAGCAAAAGCACACTATGTTTGAAAGCTGTAGAGCAGCAAGGAAACATTGTAATTCCACTAAATTAAAAAGCCTCAATAGAAAAAGGGAGTGTGAAAATAGGAAGTATGCTTTTTCAATGAAAACCACTCTGCGAGCATTAATTTTCTCCTGCAAATCTCAAAGCATTTGACACATTCACTAGCTTATGGTTTTACTGGTTTCTCTTTATTGGAGAGGTACAACTGGCACAGAGAACATAATTTTATCATAGAAAATTAGAGCTGAGGGGACCTCAAGGTCATCTTATCCAATGCAGTGATACAGGGCAGAAGAGTACAAATTATATACAACCACTGAGATCGTAATCTAGAGATTAAATGATTTTCCCAGCATCAAACAATGAGTTAGTGCTGAGCTGTGGCAAGGAGGTAAAGATCTCCACTTTTCAGCCACAGACTAGCAGAGCTCCCTTTTTAGTTCCTGAGAGTCAAAAAATGCTTTATGATTTTCAAATGTTTTCGTTTCCTTCCTTCCTTCCTTCCTTCCTTCCTTCCTTCCTTCCTTCCTTCCTTCCTTCCTTCCTTCCTTCCTTCTTCCCTTCCTTCCTTCCTTCCTTCATTCCATCCTTCCTTCCTTTCTTCTTCCCAATTTTCCTGTTTTTCTCAATCCTATCATATGGATAGGTTATATATCAGAAAGTGCTATATAAGTTATTTCATTTGAGCCTTACATAAACTCTATAATATTGCTAAATACTATTGCCCACATTTTATAACTGAGGGAAATGAAGCCCTCATAAGAATCCTGTTGATTCTCAACCTTGCCAAAAAGGCAACACCCTGCCTTTTTTGTTTTAGTTTCACAACCTCCCCTCAAAGTGTTAAATTTTCTAAATCTTCATTGTTGAGAGTATTACAGACATGTTTTTTTTTTTAATTTATAAAAATTAAAATCAATTTCCTCTTGGCAAATTTTGCAAATGTTAAAATACCTGAAGAAGAAACGAATTGTAATAATTATAAATAATAAGTCTGTAGCATTCTACAGATATTAAATCATTTTCCCAGTTCTTGGCTCATGTGGACCTCAAACAAATCCTGGTTTTCCCAGGGGAGAAACCTGGGAAACCAGGAGGTTTAAGTGGTTTACCTGAATTATCTCATATCTCCAAGCTATTGAATGGCAGAAATGGGCCTTGAAACATCACTGAATCCAGCTTCAGTTCATGGGAAGGATCCAGGGTCCAAGAATCACCAGCTATTCCCCAACATGAATTGCCCCACTTACCTGCAGGAGAGCCTGAAGAAAATGCACCAGAGTGTAAATAGGCCCCTCCCTGTGTTGCCCCCTCCATGACAGAACAGCAAAACTTTGCTTCTGATGTCCTTTTCATTACATGCCCGTGGCAGCAACTAACACTTACCCAGAATCTTCACACTGTTTGTCCTTCACACTGATTCTCATGATTCAGAGGTGCCCCTTGAAATGCATCCCACGTTTCCAAAATCTGTTCTCCTAGGTACATCTTATCTCTTCAACTGGATTGATACTCTTCACTCACTGCAGTTCTTTTATTTGTTGTCATATCATTTATAAATTCTGCTCTAAACCAAAGAACAGGGTAGAAAGGTAATTAATAAATACATTTTCATATAAAAGCATGGGTACTAATTAAATGTGTTGCTTCTTCCAGATAACATGTGTGCATTTAAAGGACTTTCTGTTCTTATACTTAAAGAAATGAGGTCACTGACATAAGTGTCGTTACCTGGACACATCAAAAAGCCAGATATCTACCAGCAAAGTGGAGCCTTGCCCACTGCTCAAATGACTCAATATACAGTTACTAGTTGGTCTAATATAAAGTGAAAATCAATGCCAACCATACACATAATAAGGGGTTAATGTCTAAAATATATAAAGAACTCATATGGCAAAGTAGCCAAGAAACAAGTAACCTAATGATTAAAAATTAGACAATGAATTTGATAAGACATTTCTCCAAAGAGGGCATGCAAATGGCCAACAGATGTATGAAAACATGCTTAACACCACTAATTATTAGGGAAATGCAAATCAAAACTACAATGAAATATCACCATGCATCTGTTAGAATGACCATTATTTAAAAAACACACACACCAAAACACACACACACAGAAAAATAACAAGTGTTGGCAAGGATGTAGAGAAATTGGAACCATTGAATAATATTGGTGAGAATGTAAAATGGTACAGTATCTATGAAAAATAGTAAGAAAGCTCCTAAGAAAAAAAAATAGAACAAACATACGAGCCAGCAATCCAAATTCTGGACATTTATCCCAAATAATTGAAATCAGCTTCTCAGGAAGATATCTTTGCATTTCCATATTTATTGTAGCATTACTCACAATAGCCAAGAAGTAAAAAACAAACAAAAAAACCCTAAGTCCCCAATGACAAACAAATGAATTTTTAAAATGTGGTATATACATGCAGTAGAATATTATTCAGCTTTAAAAACGAATGAAATTATGCCCAGCCAGCATGTCTCGGTGGTTGAGCATTGATCCATGATCCAGGAGGTCACAGTTTGATGCCTGGTCAAGGCACATGCCCGTGTTGTGAGCTCAGTGTGGGACATGCAGGAGGTGGCCAATCAATCATTCTCTCTCATAATTGTTTTCTAAGTGTCTTTCCATCCCCTTCCTCTCTGAAATTTATATATATATTTTTGTATGTGTGTGTGTGTTAAGGAATGCAATTTGGATGAGCCTTAAGGACATTATGCTAAGTGAACTAAGCCAGTCACAGATGGATACATACTGAATTATTCTACTTATATACGCGTGAAGTATCTAAAGCAACAAAACTCATAGAAGCAAAAAGTAGAATGGTGGTTATCAGTAGTTGGGGAGGGAGGAATGGGATATTACTGATCAATGGTTATAGTTTTAATCATGGGAAATGAAAAGGTTCTAAAGATCTGTTATACATTATGCTTATAGATAGCAATATTATAATTAAAATTTGTTAAGGGGGCAGATCTCCTGTTATGTTTTATTTATCACAATAAAAAAGAAAAAGATTTGAATGAATGAACAAACGGATGAATAAATACCTGCTTCAGGCCAATCTTTGTCATTCAATCACTGTATGATACTGGACATGATATTTACCTCTCCAGTCTTTAGGGAGTAATGGCTTCTATACAGTGACAATGTGAGATTACAATGAATGATTATTAATTGCAAAGCATTTTAAAGCATATATAATGATTATTAATTGAAAAGCATGTGAAATGAAAGGTGGGCTTATAATTGTTATCATAAATTGTGTTAGTATTTCTCCACTTGGAGAAGAGGTTATCATGGGGATATGTGGTTGATGTTGGCAGCATTTCTCAAGTATAATCAGTAATAAAAGTATTTATCATAAAATTACTCTCTAAGAAAAAGCTTCTGGGTCTAATGGCATAGTTGTTTCAAATAATATTCAGTTTTTATGACAGACAACATTAATCTTACTGTCACTGAGGAAGGTGTGGTTTAGGGAACATAGATAGACCCTAAAGGGTAAAGTTAGCTCTTAGTTCTTTTTGCACCAATTAAGATGTCAGGAGACACAGGTGCCACAGCCTGACCCTAACATGCCACTTTTGTGTCAGTTACATCTGTAATGTTTACATCATTCTAAATCATGTCCTCAAATCACAAAAGAAAACATATCAAAAACTGGTGCCTTCCAGTGACTGGCTTCTCTCTTAATTCCCCCACCTCCGGGGTGGGTTTACCCATCCTGCAGACCAAGTCTTGGGTGGTTCTCTACCAGAATGGCTTGACCATGTCATCCTACACAACTAAAAGATGAGTTAAACTATATTGTAAATCAATCAGTATTTTAGTCTAAGACTAACACAACTCTGCCAAGTGATAATGTAACATTCTAGTTAAGCTGAAAATTAGATCTTTTGTATATGAGTTCATTTGGCCTGAATAGTACTTAAAACTCTCCTCACAAATGTCCACTGAGAAAAATAAAGATGGGAACCCTGGACACCACAAAAACATGGATTGAGAGAAGGGGGACAGATTTCCCCAGCAAAAGAGCATGTAAATGCTTTGGATCGGTTTCCCACACACAGGGAATGCACTGGGTTCAGTTCCCATGGCTGTGCCGAGACTCCAAACAGCCACCAGGAAGAGAAATTCATCTGTGCGCATATTTTTATGTCAGAATCATTACCTAAAAGCAGTGATATCCAAGTTCTGAAAATAGAAAGGTTAGTAGCTTATAAAATCTCAGAATCTTTAAATGTGAATTCTATTATAAACTCTTAACTTAGAAAGCACAGCACTTTTTGTGTTTATACCTACACTTTGGTTATCAAAATGTGATATGTTTAGTTGTATATCTTGTCTGCATTCTTTTCAGAAAAATATAAACCTTGAATATTTTATTTATTTTTTGTTTTGTTTTTATTTTTCTTTTGTAATTTATTTGCTCTGTTTCTATAAACTGACATCATACGTCTGAGCATGCCCCAAATGTTTACTTAAATATTGCTAGCCTTAGTATCACATACCTAAGTATTAAAGTATTAGTACTACTGTACTAATAGTGTAGCACATGAATGATTCATTCTTCTCTGGGAGTCTAGTCATTGAAGCTATGGCTGAATGAAACATTGGCTGCACAAAGGAAATGCATTGCATCTTCATTGAGTTCAGTCCTGGTAAAGTATAATGAAGCTTACTTCTCTCTCTAGCAATATGTATTTAGTGGCCCTCCTCTAGTTGAATACCTAGTGATAGCAAAATCCAAGAGGTGCTGAAAACAGACAGTAAAGAAGCAGGATTCTTTAAAGGAATGGATATGCTCTGTATCGCTGTGGAGTCGTCTTCAGAATGGCAGAGGCATTGGTCTTCATTTCTAAGCAGTTTTAGCAGAATGAAAAGTATTATAGGCCCCATGACCGTATCCCTAAATGATGCTGATGTGTTCCTAAGGCCACACTGAACATTGCCTACACTAAAAGGGGGTCATGCTTGCATTATCTTTATGTGGCTTATGCAGATTTATGAAATATTCTCAAGTCTAATAATAAAAACAATAATAATAACAAATTAGCATTTATTGACAGTTGACTACATGTTTAGTATGGCCTTAAAAACATATATATTTAGGACCATATCATATATCATCATTTTCTCTTTTTAAAATGTTGAGATAAGAAATATGCATTCTTTACAATTAATATTAAAGCACAGAGACATGGCATAGAATGTAAGCTCCATAGATGCAGGAGTTGTTGACTACTTAGAACACTGCCATGCTTTCCTGAGTCTCTAATAATGCTGAGCACATACCAGAGGCTCTATAATTATCTGGTGAATGTATGAATGACTAACTTGTCTAAGGTTACTATGCCAGCAGTTATTCAATTATAATTGAAAGTTAAATATTTAGCAAAATGTGAGACTTTTTAATATGGGAATTTTGTTTTTAAGAATTTGTATTGGCAGATTTATTCCATCTATAATCAGTTTCAATTATTCAATCCAATAATTATGATAGAGAAATGAATGTTATTTCATTCATCCATTTATTCATACATTCATCACTTAAATATTGAGCTTTAAAATATTCATTAGATGGATTCTATGCCAGACTCAATGTCAAAATCACAGTTATAAGGAAACTTAATATAAAACCAGTGATTTAAAAAAATGAAATTATGATGCAGAAAGAAAAAAAGGAAAAGGAGGAAGATAGAGAGGATTAAAATGTAAGATTAAATGATATGTTGAAAAACTCACACCTTATTCCAGTTCTTCCCGATTGTTCCCACTGAAGAACCCCTATGAGCAGATGAGAACAAGCCTGTCTTTCCTAAGGAGCCGGTTGTATATCACGAAGGGCCCACTGCAAGCACTAACTAACTTTGGGGAGTCATGTTTTATCATAACATTCATGAAATTCTTGTGCAATACCATCCAGTAAGTTTTCCTAGATTCCCTAGAAAACACAGCCTGAGTCTCTGCTTTCATGCCAAAACTTCATTGGTTAGTGCGATCCCAGGAAGGCAGGAGAGAAGAAGAAAGGGGATGAGACAGAGAGGACAGTGACTGTGAGGGATGTCGCCAAGTTAGCAAACACAGCGAATTGTCTGGTCTGGCTGAATATCTTTTTAAAGGCCATATGGGGAGTACTGTGTTGCTGAACAGTTCATTGGAGAGGATGGGGGAAGAGATGCAGCAAATTGATCTGCTGATTCTCTTCCATATTTATCAAAATTTCCCCCTATGGAGTTATCTCCCCTACACTCCAGCTTAGACCACATGCCCCTTCCAAGAGCAAGTCACACCTCCCACAAGGTGAGGTAGTACTTTTTCAGAGACCAGAACTGGGGAGCAAGGGGAGTCCTGAGACCCTTAGCAAGAGCTCTAAACCAATACAACTATGGTAGGACTTCTGGCCAAGGACACTGGAGACAGGTGAGGCCCAGAGGGTTTGAGGTTGACCACATGAGGAGTCTAATACCACCTACAAATAAAACTGACCACAGGAAGACATGCCACATTCCTGTTGTGGCTTTACACCTCCTTTAGACTCCATTCAACACCTGCAGGAGACCTTGTAACACAGGAAGACACAGCCTGATTTTATAAAGCATATCTGAGTGGTTGTGACAAAAAGTAACCATGACATCCCACTTCCCCAGAAGCCAGTGAATCAGCTCTTGACCACCCCTTCTGGTATTTTGGAGCTGCCCATTCCAACTCCTCTTTGGGGGACCAGGAAGATGACAACATAGCAATAGCAAAGCCACTCTCATTTTCAGAAAGTTGTTCTGAGGCAAATGCTCCCCTAGGCTGCTGAGCAACCTGCTGGGCCCTTGACCTTGCCCACCTCCTGCAGATGTTCTAGCAGCAGCTGAGCCAGAGTCTTTACCAGCGAGTCCTCCTCCCAAAGGACCCAGTTTCCTCCATAGCCATGGAAGTGCAGGATGATCTTGCATTTGGGAAAAGACAAGTTTTAGGTTTCAGCCCAGGCTCCAATTCTCTATGGGTAATGTTCTATTGTTGACTACTTGAATATATGGTTTACAGAATTAAAATTCTTCTGTTCCTGCCACACAAAAGAAAACATATCTGAGAAATGGACCAGTGGAGGAATGTATGATTATGAACACAGAGAGTTCACTTGGGAGCGGGTGGGTCTGGACTTCCAGAGAGAAATAGATAGAAATGAAAATGGAAATATTGGGTATAATTTATTTAAATGAGTATGTGTATATTTATTCCCAGCTACTGTCCAGATAGAAGAAGTGAATGATGCCTTCTTGCACAGGGGCAAGATGTATTGTTAGGGCAAGATGTATTTCAGTCTTTTATAAACTACCTTGTTTCCAGGAGGATAAGCCATATTATAAAATCATTTGAAATGGTTCAAAAGTCAAATTAAGTCATGAATTGGGGGCAAAAAGGAAAATTTCTCAGCACTTAGACATCTTGGAAGGGTTATTGAACTAAGTTCCAGCCTTCTGAAACTTCCTTAAAGTACTTCCATGACAGTTTTATCCCTGGACATGAAGGATTAGGCATTGGTTAGAAGGAATTAAAAAATGCGAAAGATACATATGCTTCATGGAATGAGATTCTGCAAGATGAGTTATCGCAAAGAGATTAGGACATTCTCAATAATAATACATTTACGTAGGTTGCTGATATTTTGGACGAACAAACTTGTGAAAAGGCACCATACAAATTCACTGTTGCCAAACCTAGTGAAGCCATAGGGTAGCTTCACTGTCCTTTTTTCCCCATCCTTCTGGTCAGCCACCCTCGGAGCCTCTAACCTCAGCCATCTCTCAGCATACAAGCTCATCACCACTTCAACATGTGTGTCAATTTCCTTGAATAAACACATAAAAATGGTCTTACCAAGATTCTAGGTGACTTAAAATTAAACTGGTGTTAATTATGATAGACAGAATACCCTAAATGAATTTGAACAATGGAACAGAGCTAGGAATATGAAGCTTTTACAGAGATAAAGTAGATGTTTCTGCACTTTCATCCTTCTACAAATAATTTTGACCATCTGCTGTATACCTGCTGCTGTGCCCGTCACTAGGAACACAGTCATGGGCAAGCTTGAAATGCCGGCCTGCCCTCCAAGCACTTAGAATTCAGCAGAGAGTCTAAGCAGAGAAGGAAGGTCCTTAGCTCGCAGCATGAAAATGTGCGGCCATGTGTTATATTAGAAATAGTGGTAGGGCACCTATCTTCTCTGGAGGATGTCTTCCAAGCCCCAAGAAGTGACCTTTAGGCTGAAATCTACAGAAAGATTAGAAGTTAGCTTGGTGAGGCACAGTTGTAGACTGTTTGAGAAGGGAACAGTATGTGGCATGGTGTATTCAAATAATTGGAAAATGTAGCAAAAGCCAGGTCATGAAAGCCACATTAAGTGATTAGGTTTTATCATTAAAGCAACAGGAGTCCACTGAACAGTGTTAAGCAGGAAAGTAACATGATTAAATATGAGTCTTAGAACTACTAACCTGGAAGCTTTTGGAATACAGGCATGAGTAGGAGAAATCCAGGCTGGTGGCCAGTAACAGCGAGAATGGAGGGCAGTAGAAAGAGATTTATGAGATTGAAGCAACTGGTTGTGGTGGGTTATTGGAAATGAGAGGTGAGGGGATGGGGAAACGCATTGATCATTCCAACATTTCCAGTTGAGTAACGAATTGTGCCATTCATTGAGATGAAAATATTGAGGGACAGCAGTTTAAGGAGAGAGGGAAAGGACTAAAATTTGAGGCCTATGGAATTTAACCTGTCTATAGGCCAAGCATGTCAAAATCAAAGGCTAACGCGGGCCAAATAAATAAGGTTTAAGTTTATGTGGGCCGCAAAAAAAAGAACATTCAATTTTCACAGAAACGTAGGTTTATTTTGATAGAGACATGCTGAATACAAAGGGCTGAAATAAATGAGTAATCGTTAACATAAAATAATAGAACATTTTAATAAAAATTAATATTTTCTTGAACATTAACTTACCAGACACCGAATAACCACAAATTAATAAGCATAACACAAATAAGCCTATTTTTCTTGTTCTCCGAAAGTGAAATATTTCCTGTTGTGCACACCAAACAAGTCAGTCCAAGACTAATGATGTGGCAATTGGCTGCTAAAACATTCGCCACTAGTGTTAGTGGAGAGAAATGGTGCGCCTGCGTGTAAGGCGCGTAAGGGAAATGAATGCAACACGATTATAGTAATCAGTCATTAGCGAACGTTGTAGTTAGTTATTAATAATTATGTATCACAAGATATTGTAAAAATTAAGTTACAAAACTTTTATTAAAATGTTTCTTACATACCATTATATTAACTGGGCCGCAAAAATATTTTTGTGGGCCACGAGTTTGTCATGCTTGCCATAGGCTATCCAAGTACAGATGATCAGGTTACAGTTAGACATAAGAATCTGGAACTCATGAATGAGGTCTAAGTTTTTTGAGGTACATATTTGAGTCAACATAAATGTGATAACTAAAGCCATTGGAATAAATAAAACCAGAGAACTAGAGATAGAACATAAAGGAAATAGGGTTTGAATATGCACTAAGTTTGTAAAATCAGCAACATGATGTGGCTCCCCAAAAGGCAAAGTGATGGTAGTGTGCATTGATAAGGTATCTGGCTCTAAATAAGGTAGCAGAGAGTCCTGTTCTCCTTAGAGCTGATCAGATCATGCTAAGCATCATATTGGGCACAACACTAGAAGCAAATTCAGAATAGAAGGTCCAGGTGATGAAGAGACTGAAAACCAAGATGAAAGCTGAGACTTGCTAAAGCAAACATGCATGCTCGGTCTAAATTAAAAGATGTTTCTTCTTCAAAAAGTAAAAGGGAACCAGATAGAAGCTGTATTAAAATTAGTATGCATTCACTTATTCCACAATTATTTATTAAAATTGTGAAGGTAGTACATCCCTTGTCACAGGGTTATTTAAGCATAAGCTGGTAAAATTTTTATGGAGAGAATGACAAGATCAGACAGATGGGTAGATTAACAAACCTTTAGTGTACTTTCCAACCGTGAGATTCTATGGCTCACACTGACTGGGAATGAGAAAGGAATCTGTACTAGTATGAGGCAACATAATTTTAGTGGACTACCTACAAGAGAACTGTTTTTCAGTTTTGAGCTGACCATTGCATAGCAGAACCTGGCAATCTCACCTGCTTCAGTTTCCTCCCTGAAAGATGAGGATTGACAGAATGTTTGCTAAATCCCTTAAATTCTAAGTAAATTCATACACTTCAGCTATTTTTTTCTGGCTATACTTTCCTCCCACATTTCCCACATATAACAAATACACTTTAATTATGCAAATTTATCACATGCCTACTTTGGTTAGATGGAAGGACTTTAAAATAAAGAGGACTGGGGAGGCCAAGGAAATAAGTCTTGGCTCATTGTGAACGTTGGCAGAGACAGTGTGAACCAATTTTGAGTCATGGATAAGCCGTTTTGAATCATGATGGATTTACTGGAGTTAGTATTGCTCAGACCCATCCAGGAAAAGGAGGGTCCAGAGGCCAGTGGCAGATATTAGCTTCGAGCTTACATTGCAGTGATACTCATCATGCTCTACAATTACACTTAGATGGTTAAAATGTATTCTTCTAATTTTAGTAACTCCTATGAATTTCATTTTTATATGGGTAGCTAGAACATCTCTACGTGATGATGACCTGTTCAGAAAGGGCTAAAGTCCTAAAAGTTGCTCTAGGAAGGCAGTCTCAACATGTAACTGAATTCCTCAGTAAAAGTTGGTCTGGTGAAATTACACCAATCAGATGGCAATTGCCAAAGAATTTTGTCATGCTTAGCCAATTGGTTATCTCTTAGAGCAGGGATCCTAGCCTTGTAAAGTCGGCTTCTGTTTAACCAGGAAAGAACATGAGAAAACAGGTAGCCTCTTGCATTGCTTTGCACAATGCCGTTCCCAGAATGTCATCAAGTCGGGCCAGCCATGGGCTTTGGATAAAATGAAAAAGCCCTCCCCTCCCTTCAGAGCCTTCAATGAAGAGTCCCTAAAAGCTCTGGCAAAAGGGGGAGATTTGGCTTCTAAGAAGCCTAATTTTCTCTGGCGCTACCACCTCCTGTGGCTGTACTGCCAACTTATCTAGGAAATGAACTGGCCTGTATGAAAAGAGCAAGGTCCTGACTCCATTCCTGTCCCTCTCCTTGGCATGCCTATCCTCAAAGCATCAGCTTTCACAATAGTCTGATGCAATGAGCTTGCCTGTCACACAGCTTTTCTGTATGCATGAATTTGCTCATCATCACCGCTCCTATTCACAGCTCCTCAGGGGTTTCCTGGGCAGAGGCAGATTTGCTATGGGGCGGGGAAAGCAGGGATTTAGAGTGAAGTGTTTCCCTGAAACACACTGCCTGGGCAGGCTGGTTCTGCTGTGAAAAAGCTCCACCATGGCTGTATGTCTCCATCCGTTTATTAAGTGGAGTGTTGCTGTCATAAAGACGAAGGCTCTGGCTCCCTCCATCCATTATACCCTGTGCTGTCCATCTGCAGGCATGGCATTTTGCCCATTTCTGAAGTTAAAAGTCAGCTACAATAGAAAACAACTTGCAGCAACTGCAAAGCTCAGAAGCCTCAAAACCTAGTTGACTCTCCCTTGTGGCTTTGAGAAGTCACAGCTCCCAGAGGCTGGATCATAATTAAATTAGTGTGCACATTTTCCTGGTCTGTTTTAGGTGTGGTATGTATGGCAAAGTCAGGGAAGGGGTAACATTTGAATTAATCTTTCATGATAGACTAGGGGCCTGGTGCACGAAAATCGTGCATGGGGGGGGGGGAGGGGGTCTGTCCCTCAGCCTAGCCTGCACCCTCTCCAATCTGGGATTGGGCCTAAACGGGCAGTCGGACATCCCTCTCACAATCAAGGACTGCTGGCTCACAACTACTCGCCTGTCTGCCTTCCTGATTGCCCCTAACTGCTTCTGCCTGCCAGTCTGATCACCCCTAACCACTCCCCTGCCAGCCTGATTGATGCCTAACTGCTCCCCTGCCAGCCTGTTTGCCCCTAACTGCCCTCCCCTGCAGGCCTGGCCACCCCTAACTGCCCTCCTTTGCAGGCCTGGCCCCCCCACAACTACTCTCCCCTGCAGGCCTGGGTCCCCCCCAACCACCTTTCCCTGCAGGCCTGGTTGCCCCCAACTTCCCTCCTATTCCGGCCTGGTCACCCCTAACTGCCCTTCCCTGCAGGCTTGATCCCCCCCAACTGCCCTCCTTTGCAGGCCTGGTCCCTCCCAACTGCCCTCCCCTGCTGGCCCTCTTGTGGTGGCCATCTTGTGTCCACATGGGGGCAGCCATCTTTGACCACATGGGGGCAGCCATCTTGTGTGTTGGAGTGACTGTCAATTTGCATATTACTCTTTTATTAAATAGGATGGAGAAAAGAACCACAAATCTTAAGAGATGTTATAGTTATTACATAGACAATTAGTATCCACTTCCTTCCTTTCTTTTTTAAATATATTTTTGTAGATTTCAGAGAGGAAGGGAAAGGAAGAGATAAATAGAAACATTAATGATGAGAGAGAATCATTGGTGAGCTGCATCCTCCACGCCCCCTATTGGGGATCAACCCCACAACCTGGACATATGCCCTTGACCAGAAATGAACCCAGGACCCTTCAGTCCACAGGCTGACGCTCTATCCACTGAGCCAAACTGTCTAGGGCTCTATTTTCTTTATTGATTTCAGATTTTATATAAATATTCTCCATAATAAATTCCTCATTTTCCCAAGAAATAGGAGGTTGGGAGGTGTAGCCTATAGACACCACAAGATTTTTTCTTTTTTTAAATTTTATTTTATTATTTAAAGTATTACAAATAGTGCACATGTCTCCCTTTTTCCCCCATTGACCTTCACCCAGTCTCCCTTACCCCCAGCACATGCCCTCACCCCCGCCCCCCACCCTCCTGTGTCTTGGGTCCATTGGTTATGCTTATATGCATGCACACAAGTCCTTCGATTGATTGATCTCTTACTTCCCCCTCCCCCGACTCTCCCCAGCCTTCCCGCAGTAGTTTGACGGTTTGTTCCATGCTTCTTTGCCTCTGTATCTATTTTTGTTCATCAGTTTATAATACTCCACAAATGAGTGAGATCATGTGGTATTTTTCTTTCACTGACTGGCTTATTTCACTTAGCATAATACTCTCCAGTTCCATCCATGCTGTTGCAAATGGTAAGAATTCCTTTGTTACAGCAGTGTAGTATTCTGTTGTGTATATGTACCACAGTTTTCTAATCTACTCAACTGCTGATGGGCATTTAGGCTGTTCCCAAATCTTAGCTATAGTAAATTGTGCTGCTATGAACATAGGGGTGCATATATCCTTCCTAATTGGTGTTTCTATTTTCTTGGGATATATTCCTAGAAGTGGGATTACTGGGTCAAATGGCAGTTCCATTTTTAAGTTTTTGAGGAAATGCTATATTGTTTTCCACAGTGGCTGCACCAGTCTGCATTCCCATGAGCAGTGAAGGAGGGTTCCTTTTTCTCCACATCCTCTCCAACACTTGACCTTTGTTGATTTGTTGATGATAGCCACTCTGACAGGTGTGAGATGGTACCTCATTGATGTTTTGATTTGCATTGCTTTGACTTTGAGCATGTTTTCATATGTCTCTTGGCTTTCTGAATGTCCTCTTTTGAAAAGTGTCTATTTAGGTCCTTTGCCCACTTTTTGATTGGATTTTTTATCTTCCTTTTGTTAAGTTGTATGATTCTCTGTAAATTTTGGAGATTAAACCCTTATCAGAGATAACATTGGCAAATATGTTCTCTCATGCAGTGGCCTTTCTTGTTGTTTTGTTGATGGTTTCTTTTGCTGTGCAGAAACTTTTATTTTGATGTAGCCCCATTTGTTTATTTTCTCCTTAGTTTCCATTGCCTTAGGAGCTGTATCTGTAAAGATATTGCTATGACAAATGTCTGCTATTTTGGTACCTATGGCTTCTTCTAAGATTTTGATGGTTTCCCATCTTACATTTAAGTCCTTTATCCATTTTAAGTTTATTTTTATGTATGGTGTAAGTTGGTGGTCTAGTTTCAATTTTTTGCTAGTATCTGTCCGATTTTCTCAACACCATTTATTGAAGAGACTGTCTGACTCCATTGTATGCTGTTGCCTTGTGTGTGAAATATTAATTGAGCATATTGGCTTGGGTAGATTTCTCAGTTCTCTGTTCTGTTCCACTGGCCTATATGTCTGCTCTTGTGCCAGTACCAGGCAGTTTGAGAACAGTGGCTTAGTGGTATAGCTTGATACCTGGTGTTGTGATCCCTCCAACATTGTTCTTCTTTCTCAAGATTGCTGCCGCTATTCGGGGTCTTTTTTTATTCCAGATGAATTTTTGAGAGTTTGTTCTAGGTCTTTGAAGTATGCCATTGGTATTTTAATGGGGATTGCATTCAATTTATAGATTGCTTTGGGTAGTATGGATATTTAAATGATGTGGATTCTACCAATCCATGAACATGGTATATTCTTCCATTTATTCGTCTTCTTCTATCTCTTTTTTCAGCATCCTGAAATTTTCTGAGTACAGGTCCTTTATCTCCTTGGTTAAGTTTATTATTAATTTTTTTGTGCAATGGTAAATGGGATTGCTTTTTTAGTTTGTATTTCTGTGAGTTCATTATTGGTGTATAGAAAAGCCATAGACTTCCTGGTGTTAATTTTGTATCCTGCTATATTGCCGAATTCACTTACTAAGTCTAGTAGTTTTTTTATGGAGTCTTTAGGGTTTTCTATGTATAAAATTATGTCATCTGCAAATAAGGACAGTTTTACTTCTTCTTTTCCAATTTGAATGCCTTTTATTTCTTCTTCTTGTCTGATTGCAATGGCTGATACTTCCAGTATCATGTCGAACAGGGGTGGTGACAGTGGGCATCCCTGTCTTGTTCCTGTTCTTAGGGGAAATGGTTTTAGTTTTTGCCCATTGAGTATGATGTTGGTTGTGGGTTTGTCATATATGGCTTTTATTATGTTGAGGTATGATCCTTCTATTCCCACCTTGCTGAGAGTTTTTGTCAAGAAAGGGTGTTGGATTTTGTCAAATGCTTTTTATACATCAATGGATATGATTATATGGTTTTTATCTATCAGTTTGTTTATGTGGTGTATCACATTTATTGACTTGCAGATATTGTACCATCCTTGCATCCCTGGAATAAATCCCACTTGGTCATGGAGTATGATCTTTCTAATGTAATGCTAGATTCGATTTGCTAGAAATTTGTTGAAAATTTTGGCGTCTATGTTCATGAGGGATATTGGCCTGTAATTATCTTCTTTTGTATTATTTTATCTTGTTTGGGGATTAGGGTAATGCTGGCTTCATAGAAATCACTTGGAAGTGTTCCTCCCTCTTGAATTTTTTGGAACAGTCTGAGGAAGATAGGTTTTATTTCTTCTTTGAATGTTTGATAAAACTCCACTGTGAAGCCTTCTGGCCCAGGGATTTTGTTTGTTGGAAGTTTTTTTTATTACTGCTTCAATTTCTTCCATAGATAAAAGCCTATTCAGATTTTTTTATTCCTCCTGGTTGAGTTTTGGAAGGTCATATATTTTTAGGAATATGTCCATTTCTTCTAGGTTGACCAGTTTGTTGGAATAGAGTTGCTCATAGTATTTTTTTACTATTCTTCATATTTCTGTGGGGCCTGTTATTTTGCCTCTTTCATTTCTGATTTTATTTAGGCCCTCTCTCTTTGTTTCTTAGTGAGCCTGGCTAGAGGTTCATCAATCTTATTTATCCTTTCAAAGAACCAGCTCTTGATTTCATATATATATATATATATATATATATATATATATATATATATATATAGTCTCTATGTCATTTATGTCCACTCTGATCTTTATTATTTCCTTCCTTCTGCTCACTCTGGGCTTTTCTTGTTGCTCTCTTTCTAATTCTTCAATTTGCAGATTTAAATAGTTTATTACCAGTTTTTCCTGTTTTTTGAGGTAGGCCTGTAATGCTATGAACTTCCCTTTCAGAACTGCTTTCACTGTGTCCCAAAGATTTTCAATTGTTGTGTTTTCATTGTCATTTGTTTCCAGGATATTTTTTTATTTCTTCTTTGATCTCTTTGGTAACCCACTCATTGTTTAATATTATGCTATTCAGCCTCCAAGTGTTTGAGTTTTTGTGATTGTTTTAATTGTAGTTGATTTCTAATTTTATGCCATTGTGATCTGAGAAGATGCTTGATATGATTTAAATCTTCTGGAATTTAGAGAGACTTTGCCTGTGACCTAATATGTGGTCTATCTTTGAAAATGTCCCATGTGCACTTGAGAAGAATGTACATTCTGTAGTTTTGGGGTGGAATGTTCTAAAGATATTGATTAAGTCCATTTGATCTAGTGAGTCATTTAGGATTGCTGTTTCTTTGCTAATATTTTGTCGAGAGGATTTATCCAGTGATGTTAATGGGGTATTAAAGTCTCCTACCATGATTGTATTTCTGTCAATATCTCCCCTGATATCTTCCAGAAGTTTTGTGTGTGTGTGTGTGTGTGTGTGTGTGTGTGTGTGTATTTGGGTGCTCCTGCATTGGGTGCATATATGTTTACCAGAATTAAATCCTCTTATTGTACAGATCCCTTTAGAATTATGAAGTGTCCTTTCTTGTTTCTTGTTATGGTCTTCACTTTGAGGTCTATTTTGTCAGATATAAGTATTGCTACCCCAGCTTTTTTTTTTTTCATTTCCATTTGCCTGAAAGATATTTTTCCATCCCTTCACTTTCAGTCTGTGTGAGTCCCTTGTTCTGAGATTGGGTCTCCTGTAGACAGCATATATATGGGTCATGTCTTTTTATCCATTCAGCCACTCGATGTCTTTTGATTGGAGCATTTAATCAATTTATGTTTAATGTTATTACTGATAGATACTTGTTTGTAGCCATTTCTGTGCTTTATGCCTGTGCTCCTTCCTCCCTTTCTATTCTCCTTTTTACACCATTCCATTTAGCATTTCTTGCATTGCAGGCTTGGTAGTGATAAACTCCCTTAGCATTTTTTTTTCTGCGAAGCTCCTGTTGTCCCCTTCAATTTTGATTGATAGTCTTGCTGGATAGAGTATTCTTGGATTCAGTCCTTTGTTTTTCATCACTTTGTATACTTCATTCCATTCCTTTCTAGCTTGGTGTGTTTCTGTTGAGAAATCATTTGATAATTTGATGGGGGAGTCCTTTGTAGGTAACTCTCTGTCTCTCTCTTACAGCTTTTAAGATTGTCTCTTTGTCATTACCATTTGCCATTGTAATTATGACTTGCCTTGGTGTGGGTCTTTTGGGGTTCATCTTACTTGGGACTTCCTGTACTTGTGCGACTTTTTTCTTCCCCATATCAGGGAAATTTTCTGTCATTATTTTTTCAAATAGATTCTCTAATCCTTGCTGCTCTTCTTGTCCTTCTGGTGCCCCTATTATACATATGTTGCTTTGTTTCATGTTGTCCCAAAGCTCCCTTACACTCTCCTCCTGCTTTTTAATTTTTTTTTCTCCAGTTGGTGTTCAGATTGGGCTTGTTTCTCTGCCTTATCTTCTAACTCACTAATTTGGTCCTCCACTTCTTCTAGTCTACTGTTGAAACCTTCCATAGTGTTTTTGATTGTAGCTATATCACTTCTGATTTCTTCCTTATTTTTGCATAGGTTGTTAATTTTCTTGTCCATCAGGTTTATGAACTGTATGACCATTACTCTGAATTTTTTTCTGTCATATTGCATGCCTCTATTTCACTTTTTTCCTTTCTTAGTGATGCCTCTTTTTCTCTTCTCTGGGGATTGTTTCATTGTCTCTCCATTCTATCACCAGAAGGTCCAAAGGCTGAGTTGTGGGGGCCTGAGCTGTGTGCAGTGGGAGCATCACACCACCCAACTGTCACTGAAGAGCTCTGGCACTGAGACATGTAGCTGCCATGGGTCAGTAGGAGCCATGCACACCAAGAATCAGAGTCACCAGCACTCAGTGAGGCCTCATCTGTGCACCTAGAATCAGGGACACTGCATGCACCATGCTGAGAAAAAGTCCCATGGGCATATGCCAAAAATCAGAGTCCCCTAGTGCATGCCAGGAGTCAAAGACCCCATATGCACATGCCGAGAATCGAATATTAGAGTCTTTGTCACTTGGTGCGGCCTCACACTATGAATCAGAGTCCCTGTGTGTGTGTGTGTGTGTGTGCACTGAGAATTCGAGTCACAGGAGCTCAGTATGCGTGCACTGAGAATCAGGGATCCTGTGCGTGCACAATGAGAAACAGAGTTCCCACATGTGCTTGCTGAGAGTCAGGTCACTGGTGTTCAGTGCTGCCTCTCTTGCGGAGAATCAGGGTCCCTGATCTGCTTGGGGGGCTAGGTTGGACAGCCGCCCTGTGTTAGCAGGAGGCCCACTCCTGCGCCAGGGGAAACAGACATCTATGTGTGACCCCAGAATTGAGGTTAAGTTGCACAGCCACCATCCAGAAGTTTTTCTTGATTCCTCTTCTAGGAGATAATAATAGCAAGCATCACCACATTGTAACTTTAGAATCCACTAAACAACTTCTGCTCTGCACAGTGGTTCCCAGTGGCACCATGCTTAGATTCCTCAACTTATAAGCAAACTTTTTTCTAAATACACTTTGGTAGGTTTTAATTTTAGTTTTAACCATTTGTATAACATAAGCATCTATAGATGCAAGCAGCGGGCCTTTTTTAATTAAATGCAAAATATCGTGGCAGTTAACTGGTTAATTTGTAGAAATTGAAACATCATTTTTTTGTAGAAACTATGCTTTTAAAGAAATATTTCATTTTGTAATAATGATTTAAAATAGTTACAAAAATATATTGAATTCTCTTATACCCGTGGTTGGCAAACTGTGGCTTGCAAGCCACATGCGGCTCTTTGGCCCCTTGAGTGTGGCTCTTTCACAAAATACCACAACCTTGGCGAGTCTATTTTGAAGAAGTGGCGTTAGAAGAAGTTTAAGTTTAAAAAATTTGGCTCCCAAAAGAAATTTCAGTAGTTGTACTGTTGATATTTGGTTCTGTTGACTAATGAGTTTGCCGACCACTGTCTTATACCTTTTGCCCAACTTTTCCCCCTCATGTCAACATTTTGCATATCCGTAGAATAATAATAGACATTAATACAATAACATCAACTAATCTGTAGGCTTCATTTGAATGTTACCACTTATCTCACCAACATCCTGCTTCTGGCTCAGGAGTCAATCCAAGATCCACCTTTCATTTAGTTGTCATGTCTTTATAGTGCTCCCTAAGTGGGGGCTGTTTCTCATAACCATGGGATACTTTTGAAGAGTACTGGATAGTTATTTGTTAGAGTTTGCCTCAATTTGAGTTATCTATGTTGTCTTGTGATTAAAATTAGACTTTCTAGGCATTTTTTCAAAAGTAACCAAGAAGCAATATTGAGCCCATCTCAGAGCATCATATCAGAAGGTTGATGTAAATGTCTTATTATTGATGATGGTTGTCTCCCAGGTTTTCCATGGTAAAAGCTACTGTTTTCCCTTTGAAACTATTATTTTTAAAAGATAGGGCTTCAGGATGTTACCCAAATGCCAACATAATCCATTATAGTTATCGCTGAGTGCCTCGGGGTGCTTGAAATGAAGGGAAGTCAGGGAAGCTGAAACACGCTCGGTCTCGTCTGTATCTATTTTTAGTAAGGTGATAGGCAATGTAAACACTTCTCCCATCTTTGCCACTGTCGCCAGGTACTTTAATGTACAGCTAAAGGGGACTATAGTGACTTAAGGGACAATTGTTCTCATGATAAAATGAGAATGACATGTATAGTCAGATCATCCTCAGTTTGAATCAAAGGTCTGTGGTTCTGGACAAGTTACTAACCTGCTCTTATACAGAATAATGATAATACAGGATTACAGGATTGATTTGAATATTTGAGATGATAAATATAAGATTCCCATGTAGGGCTCATAGTTGGTACTTCATAAAAAGTGTTAACTATGTGTGATGGGTAGGTGTTTCTTTTCCACTGTAACATTGGTCAACTGTCCTTATTTGTGAAACTTTTATTAGCCTAGTTTGTTTGTTTGTTCATTCACTCATTCATTCAAAAATTCTATCTTGAGTGCCTGCCAGAGGCCAGTTACTGGTTATATAGTCCCTGCCTTTATGGATTTATGCTACAATAAAATAAAAGCCAACAAATAAATGTGGAACTCTTATGAAAGAAAAATGGGAGAAAGAACATATTTAGATGGAATGGTAAAAAACAAATTTACTGAAGAGGTAACATTCACAATGAAAGTCAAAGGATGGTAAGGATTGCTCAATATAAAGAGCTAAAGGAAAAGGGTTTCCAGAAGGAACAGCAAGACAAAGACTCTAAGATGGGAAAGAGCTGCAGATGTTTGAGGCAATGGAAGATGGCAGGAGTGGCTGGAACACAGAGAAAAATTGAAGAGCTAGCTGTAGCTAATAGTCAAAACTCTTCAGAGAGCTTATTCACATTTTTTTTTTCTCTTGGTTAATGATCATCTAGAGTTCTGCTCAGTTTTAGGCATTTTTCTAAGCCACTGATGTGGTTAGAAATGTATTGCTCTGCTGACCCTGTGAGCCCTTCTCTTAATTCTGCTCATAGTTGAAAGTGTTATTTATTCCTCAACATTTTCCTTCCTCCACTGTGAAAATATAAGAATGATATTGAATGTGCACCCACTTACTGTCTTTGCTTTCCCACTCTTCCACGCCAACTACTGTTCTGCCACCCTGGTAATGATCTTGCTAAGTGTCACTTGCTGACTACACAATTTGCTTTGTTTTTAAGAATCCCTAAGCATGCTGGAAACATAGCGCCCCTTCAGCACAGAGTTAAACTGTGAAAACTGGTTGTCTAGCACCTTAAATATTGTCACGTTACATTAAAAATACATTATTCCTGATTCTCCAATGCTCAGAGCAAAGCAGTCATGTAAACCTCTTGGAAAATTCTTGGCTGGCTGAACTGGAAAGGGTACTCTAATTTTCTTGGGGTCTGTTGTGATGCGACCCATGGTGTCACCTGGATGAGCTTATCACAATGCATACCCATGACCATTTATTTTCTAGTTGTGTAGCAATGACCCTGGGGATTCATTCTGGTGTCTTGCTGCTCTGCCTCAAAGCATTGTATGCAATCACAGGCTGAGAAGACAATATTTTCAAAAGATTGATTCACTGCAATTATAAAAGGCTTTGGTTTAAATAAGAAATCTGCAAAAAGGAGTAGAGACTATCCCTCCCCTAGCCCCAGATGTTTTCAGTGTTAGAAAGATTAACATTAATGTTATAGGTTGCATTCTGCACCTCCCTCCCCAATTCATATGTTAAAGTCCTAGCCTCTAGTACCTCAGAATGTGACTTATATGGAGACAGGATCTTTGTAGAGGTAACCACATTTAAATGAGGTCATTACAGTGAGCCTTAATCCAACATGACTGCTGTCCTTCTAAAAAAGGGAAATTTGGATATGGATATGTGCACAGGGGGGAATTCCCACAGAGAGAAGATAATGTGAATAGACACAGGAAGAAGACTGCCACTTACAAGCCAAGGAGAAAGACCTAGAACAAATCTGGTAAGTTTTTTTAAAGTTCAATTGATTCCATTGTGAAAGTAGTTTTGGAAACCTTGCATTAGTTCAGTTCCCTGATCCTCACAGGTGGTCCCAGACCAGCTGCATCTAAGTTACTCGGGAGGGTGTTGGAAATACACATGCTTAGGCCCCACACCAGCCCTACTGAATCAGACACTCTGGGCTGGATCTAAGAATCAGGGTCTGAACAACCCTCCAGAGGCGCTGATGCATGCTCATGTTTGAAAAAGACTGGTCTAGTACATTGATGTTGTACATGATGGCAGCTCATAGAACCTGAAAAAAATGTATATGTGCACAAAATATTATGCTTACTACCAGAGAGTTCAAGGTCTACTGGTGTCCATGGACATAAGAGTCTAAAGACCCCAGTTTAAGCAAGAACCTTGTAAGCATATATGCATGGCCCATGACCACAGACAATGGGGCGCTGAGGACCTGGGGTGGGGGATAGGAATGGGCTAAAGGGGGTCAATGAAGGAAAAGGAGGGACAAATGTAATACTTTCAACAATAAAGAATTATTAAAAATAAATAAATAAATAAATAAAATAAAGATCCCAGTTTAAGAACCTGATACTCCTCTCTATCTCCAAGAAACCATATTTTAGAAGAGAGCCTTTTGCTCTTTCTTAGCTACAAAATAAACAGACTTCAAGGAAAGCCTCTCGCTTCTCCTGCTCACGTGCCTTCTTCAGCGAAGCCAGGGGCTGCTTGGGGAAAGCCTAAGCCTCCTGCCGTCGCCATCAATTTCCCTGTTGAGGTTTACAGGCCTGAGGTGGAACGGTGCATTCACTCACCTGATACAAATGGCAATATTTTTCCTAAGCCCACATGAATACAAACAACCCAGCTGTGAAAAGATCAATGCATGTGTCTGCTGTGGCCAGTCAGCTGCAAGTTATATTTTGCAGCAGGGCCTGAGAAGAGTAGGGCCGCTTTTCTCAAGTCGAAATTATTTTCATATGCAAGTGACAAAGACAAAAAAAGTCATGGCAGAGAAGGTTGGCAATTAAAATACATCCGTATCCAATTACCCAGATAGTAGTAACGTGTGTCAGTAATAGGGAGAGGATCCAGAGCTCCAAACATGATAGACTTTTGAGCAGGGCATAGCTTTAGGCAAAAAAATAAAGTTAATATTGATGAAGATTATTTATTCATTAAATGACAACACTGTGCCTGGCATATGCACTCAGGGCTTAAAACCTAAGTCATCCAGACAAGCAGATTGCCTAGCCACTGGGTGGTCAATGCTTGTTTGGTGGGCACACTTAATGAAGTTCCTCATCTGTATCCAAATGTCAATCAAACTTCTGTGGACTCAAGCTGATTGGTAATACCAATGCCAAATTCTACTTTTTCAAATGCAGAAATGATTTTTTAAAATGGTAATGTGTTCCTGTTTGCCTTTAAGAATTTTGCTAGCATAGCCATGTAAATTATGTTCCCTTCAATGAAGCTGTATTTCAGCTTCTCATAGTTAGTTTATGGGGTAAACAATCTAGGGACAATTTGGATATCTTCATTCCCTTGACAGATGCCAAGAATGGTCTTAGCTAAGATCAGCTGGAAAAGATTTGCTAATTTGAATTATGGAAGCCCTGATAACTTCTAACTAGGAAAGAGAGGAGTTGTGTGCACTGGCAATTGCCAACACACACAAAGTTACAGGTCTTGTTAAATGAAGTCTTAATTCTTATCTTCATCCAAAGCCTTCCTCTCACCTGTCAACATTTCCAAATGAAATCTAAACTTTAGCATGTATTATTTTTCTGTCGAACAAAATATCAAATGTATTTTAATCCCCAAAGCTAGCATGGGAAGGAAAAATGAAAGTCACATGACTGAAGGTCCATATTGGTGTGGGATTTGAATGCCTGGATGTGACAGCAAGTTGACTCGTATTGGATTTTGTATATCCTGGAGCACATAATGAGTTATTGATCTGTGATAAACTAAGCTGACATTTCGTAACCAGTAAGCCCTCAGTATATCCAGTTACCATAGGTTGCAGTAATGTTACAATCAGGTCATTGGTAATTTAGGCACATAAAGAACATGCATATCTGCAACAGTGCATGCATATCTATGTGTTTAATTCTTTCCTCTGTGCACTAAGACATACATTTTTCCTTAATATAGTCTTCTCTTCACATACCTCCAGCGTGCTTTACTGACATCAGCTGATGGGTTAAGAAGATGACCCAGAATCCAATTTTATTAGGAACTTAAAAATTTGTCCACAGTCGGAAATCTCTTTAGATGACTCAGCTGTCAAACACAACAGGTCATATTATCTACTCTAAGTGTTGATTGGAAGTTAGGCAATCTCCACCCATCCCCAGAAGCCTAAGTTGTCTTTTGCTAAAATTCTAAAAGCCCCTGAGCAACGAGGTCTTCTGCTAAGTTCAAGGGGAGGAGGGACTTTTAGGGCTTTCTCTCAGCCTGAACAACACACTTTAGATATTTCTTTCAGGGATTGCAGTGCTCAGCAGTTATTTTTAGAAGTTGGGATGGGAGGGGGAAGCAAGAGGGGCTCTGTATGGTGAGAAAACTTGGCAAAAGCTCCTAGTGACTTCCTTGCTGCCAAAATGAAGAGAAAGGACAGAGGCAGTGATAAGGATCTGACATCTGCTCTGCAGCTTCTTGGAGACGAAGTTCTGTGAAAGACATTTTACCAATAGCCCAACGAGGTGGGATTACTGGTAATACTCCCATTTTACATATAAGAAACTGAGACTCAGTTCAGTTACTTTCTCTAAGACACATAGGTAGTGATAGACCTGGTGTTTGAACCAGTGGTGTAGGGACTGCCTACATATACAATCCAATCTAATAAAAGAGAAACATGCAAATTGACCATTGACCGTACCTCCCCTACACCCACAAGCCATGCCCACCAGCCAATCAGGAGCGAATATTGCATTAACCCAACCAAGATGGCAGTTAATTTGAATATCCAGGCACAGAGTGAAGACTGAAGACAGCATAGAAGGAAGCCAAGCACTGCAGAAGGGAGCAAAGCTGCAGAGAAGCAGGTGGGGTGGCAGAGAAGGGAGGAAGGGAGGGAAGCAGGTGGGGCAGTGGAGACGGCCGCAGGAAGCCCCATTCTTGCAGGAATCTTCTGCAACGGGCCTCTAGTATACATATAAAACTGGTGATAATGCCTGTCTCAAATATTTGTTATAAACATTTGTAAAGTAATTAAATACTTGACACAGGGACTCAATAGATGAAAACTGCTATTATTATTATTATTATTATTACTATCATGGTAATCATCATCATTACCTTATAAGTCCTACCCAAGCCCCTATTATTGTGTCACGGTACACTTTGCTTGCAATTCGTAGGTGTCTGATACATTTTTGCAAAATTATCAGCCTGAGAAAAGGACACATTTACTGCTCATCTCTTTCTAGAGAGCCAGGTTTTGAGGAGCATAGTAGGATATGTCAGCTGCTGTTCCCTTTCACAGGAAAGGCAAGGACCATGAATATCTGTGAGCCTCCTGGAAACATGGGAATGGGATGGAGAGACTTAAATCTCTCCTCACCACTGGAGCAGAGAAGCACAGGAAGGGCATTCTATTCAGAGGGGAATCCTGGTATGCATTCTGAGGGCTAGCAGTTACCCTGCTCTCCTAAAAAAGAGCAAGTCCTGCATGCTCTACTCTCTGAACTTCCCAAAAGAACTTCCCAGGACACTCCGAGTGCCCACAGTGATGGCTTGTTGTCATCTCTTGTGTTTTTTCCTTTCCCACTAGCAAAGGTTCTGCCAATCTTTTCTCATTGGTTGATTATCCTATCTAATAAAAGAGTAATACACAAATTGAACATACATCCCCTACACCCACAAGCCACGCCCACCGACCAATCAGGAGTGAGTATGCAAATTAACCTCACCAAGATGGCTGCGCCACAGAGAGAGCAGGAGGCTTGGGTTTCCCCGGCAATGGAAGAAGCCAAGCTTTCCACCTGCGCTGGCCTGCCTTGGACTCTGCTTAAGGCTACAAAGTTTCAATTATAGAAGATAAATAAATCCCAGATACCAGGGCCTCTGCTTGGGTCACCAGGGGGCATGGCCAGCCTGCAAACCACCACAAGTTCCTCACCCAGGCCACCCCACGCTCCAAGGGAACTCCCACCCTGATCCAGGACACCCTTCAGGGAAAAACAGCTGGCCCCCACCCATGCACCAGGTCTCTATCCTATCTAATAAAAGAGTAATATGCAGATTGACCATCACTCCAACACACAAGATAGCTGCTCCCATGTGGACACAAGATGGCCACCACAAGATGGCCAGCAGGGGAGGGCAGTTGGGAGGGACCAGGCCTACAAGGGAGGGCAGTTGGGGGCTATCAAGCCTGCAGGGGAAGGCAGTTAGGGATGACCAGGCCGGCAGAGGAGGGAAGTTGGGGGTGACCAGGCCTGCAGGGAAGGGCAGTTAGGGGCAAACAGGCTGGCAGGGGAGCAGTTAGGCATCAATCAGGCTGGCAGGGGAGTGGTTAGGGGGTAATCAGGCTAGCAGGCAGAAACAGTTAGGGGCAATCAGGAAGGCAGGCAGGTGAGCAGTTGGGAGCCAGCAGTCCTGGATTGTGAGAGGGATGTCCAACTGCCCGTTTAGGCCTGATCCCTGGTATCTGGGATTCATTTATCTTCTATAATTGATTCCCTAAAGCAGTGGTTCTCAACCTTTCTAATGCTGCAACCCTTTAATACAGTTCCTCATGTTATGGTGACCCCCAACCATAAAATTATTTTCGTTGCTACTTCAAAACTGACCCCCAACCATAAAATTATTTTTGTTGTAAATATCTGTGTTTCGTTGTAAATATCTGTGTTTTCTGATGGTCTTAGGCTCTATAGCAGCGGACCCACAGGTTGAGAACCGCTAGCAGGGTTGCCTAAGACCATCAGAAAACACAGATATTTACATTATGATTCATTAGTAGTAGCAAAATTACAGTTTTGAAGTAGCAACGAAAATAATTTTATGTTTGGGGGTCACCACAACATGAGGAACTGTATTAAAGGGCTGCAACATTAGAAAAGCTGAGAACCACTGCCCTAAAGGGATCAGGCCAAAACGGCAGTCGGACATCCCTCAAGGCGACCCAGGCGGAGGCTCTGGTATCTGGGATTTATTTATCTTTGGTCCCCTAAAGGGATTGAGCCTAAACCAGCAGTTGGACATCCCTCAAGGGGTCCCAGATTGGAGAGGGTGCAGGCTGGGCTGAGGGACACACCCTCTGCCCCCTGTGCACGAATTTTGTGCACCAGGTCTCTAGTTGAATAATATTCATTGGATTTCAAGGTTGATCCTATTTTATCTCTAACTTCAATTTATTTTCAGAGAATAATCAGATAAACTATATTTGTAAGAATTCAGACTCTGAAACTCCTTTAGTCTATTGTTTATTTTTCAAATGTCACTAAATCTCTTTCAAAATATCTCTTCCTTGTTTTGAGAAGCTCTGCCGATTTAAGATTAATTCTAATTAATTTAATTTTATGTCTATTGCTAACTGAACCTTCTATATTTTTCCACTTCAATCTGCTCCCTCTTTCCCTTAGACAGCCTCCTAGCATCCGTAATACATACACTTATCATCTCATTTCTGACAGCTCTTTTCAGAGGCAACATTTAGTAGAAATGCTATGACTGAGCTTCAAGAGACTTGAATTCCATTCCAACATGGTGTCTACCTAACTCACTAAGGCAAAAGAATCATTCAATTCTCTGGGCCTCAGTTTTCCTAATAGTAAAATAGAGGACTAGAAGACTTAGTGATAGATGGTCTTTAGAATCTGTTCAATATTGAGCCTATTTCATCAAATATCACTTGATCTTTAATATGTTGGTAGGAACTATGTGCACTTTTTAATTTTCCCTCAAAATAGCTATTTCCCATTATTAAAATACTAGAGTCCCAGTGCATGAAATTCATGCATGAGGGGGTGCCCCTCAGCCCAGACTGCACCCTCTCCAATTTGGAACCCCTCGAGGGATGTCTGACTGCCTGTTTCGGGATCGGGCCTAAACGGGCAGTCGGACATCCCTCTCACAACCCAGAACTACTGGCTCCCAACTGCTCGCCTTCCTGCCTTCCTGATTGCCCCTAACCACTTATGCCTGCCAGCCTGATCACCCCCTAACCACTCCCCTGCCAGCCTGATTGCCCCTAACTCCCTCCCCTGCAGGCCTGGTCCCCTCCCAACTGCTCTCCTGTGCAGGCCTGGGTCCCCCCCAACTTCCCTCCTCTGCCAGCCTGGTCATCCCTAACTGCCCTCCCCTGCAGGCTTGATAGCCCCCAACTGCCCTCCCTTGCAGGCCTGGTCCTTCCCCTGCTGGTCATCTTGTGGCAGCCATCTTGTGTGTTGGAGTAATGATCAATTTGCATATTATTCTTTTATTAGACAGGATAGAGGCCTGGTGCACAGGTGGAGGCCAGCTGGTTTGCCCTGAAGGGTGTCCCAGATCAGGGTGGTGGTTCCCTTGAGGCATGTGGCGGCCTGGGTGAAAGGCCTGTGGTGGTTTGCAGGCCAGCCACGCCCCCCGTCGACCCAAGTGGAGGCCCTGGTATATGGGATTTATTTATCTTCTATAATTGAAACTTTGTAGCCTTGAGTGGAGTCCACAGCCAGCCAGGATGTGCGGGAAGCTTGGCTTCTTCCATTGCCGGGGAACCCCAAGCCTCCTGCTCGCTCTGTAGCCGCAGCCATTTAGGTTGGGTTAATTTACATACTTGATCCTAATTGGCTGGTGGGCATGTCTTGTGGGTGTCGCTGAGGTATGGTCAATTTGCATACTACTCTTTTATTAAATAGGATGGGATTAGTGAGATCCCTTTGGGATTGCATATATTTTTGTATAATCCATGAAATTTTGCATTTGAATGGTGCTCATGGTGGAGTGGGGAATGATCAATAAATATTTAAATGCAAGATATTTTAGATGTTCTCCCTCTCTCTTTATGTAACCAATGCAAGAGATGAGAAATGAGAAAAAGAAGGCCAGTGTAATCTTAGGTATTATTTAACACACAAAATGACCAAACTCTAATGGCAAGAACAAAATTTTATGAATGCTTTTTGCTTCTACTGTAAAACCTCTAGCAGTAAAAATAAAACCCTTAAGACTTCTTTATAGCAAACATGGCTACTAAAATCTTCCTACCAGGGAAAACTTCTCAAGAGGGAAATGAAAAAAATTTTTTGATATAGATGAAATCTAAAAATATAATTCTACTAAATGAGGAACATTTATAAACTTGATTATTTCCTTCCTGTCTGGAAATCACCTGTTACTTTTTCCCTTGCTCCATTTCTTCTCTGGTATAGCTGATTCACATATATGAAATAGAAATACACGGTGCACAGGCATATAGTCTTGCTTGCTGTACTCATGGCAGGCATGACTAACCAATCACAGTCTTTCTTATACCAGGCACCCTCCTGCAGCCACAGCATCTTTGTCAATGCAACATCCCATGCAATCACTATCAAAGTTGGCATAATATATCACACTTACTGGCCTCCCATAAAGTAGAAACAAACTAGGTTCCTAATAATATGGCTTTCCAGGCCCAGTTATAGCCCAAAAGCAATAGCTATAACATTCCCCATTGTATCATTCAATAAACTTAAATTTAAAAACGGCTGTGAGAGCAAAGGCAGACTTAATGGAAGTGACTATGATTATAAAAGACAGAGAACATTAACAAAGAATAATTCCTAAATTGCTTTTTATCCTAATTATATATGCAATTTATTGAACATCTATTCTATACACATCCCAGTGAAGATGAGAAGGATGCACCTATGCCAGGCTTTCAAAGGCCTGTATTTCACTACTCCTTTTATTTAACTTGGTTCAATTAGCATCTATATTTCATCTCTGAAATTAACCTCTATATAATTATGGGATTTAGGTAAAAGAGCATGAGACCTAATATTTATTGCAAGCCTACTAAGTGCCAAGCACTATGCTAAGTGCTTTGTCAATGCTATCTCATGTAAGCCTTTAACAATCCTATGAGGATTGCTTTTATTCCTATTTTATACATGAGGACTTTAAATCTCATCAAATTAAAGTAACTTTTCCAAGGTCAAATAGCTTATTAAGAGGTGGAATTGGGATGTAAACCTCGCTTTATTCATCTCTATGCAGTGTTCTTTCTACTATACCAAATTACCTTTTTTAAAAAAAACACAAAACAAAAACAAAAAACCTTAGGTCCTGGCCAGGTGTTTCAGTTGGTTGGAGTGTCATCCGATACACCAAAGGGCTTTGGGTTCAATTCCCAGTCAGGACATATACCTAGTTTGCGGGTTCGCTTATGGGTGGTAACCGATCAATGTTTCTTTCTCTAAAATCAATAACAAACATATCCTTGGGTGAGGATAAAAAAAAAAAAATCTTAGACATTTGGCGCTCTTTTTGTTTTTTAATCCTCACCTGAGTATATTCTTTTTTTGAGGATATTTTCCCATTAACTTTTTTTTTTTTTTTTTGAGAGAGAGAGAAAGATCAATGTGAGAAAGACACATGAGAGACACATGGATTGGTTAACTCCCTCAGGCCCTTGACTGGAATGGAACTCGAGACTCTTCAGTCCGAGGGCTGGCACTCTAACCACTGAGCCAAAAGGGCTAGGGCATTTTGGCACTCTTTTTGTTAACAGATAACAGGTAAGCAAACTGAATCCTGGAAATCTAAGCTACCAGCAACAGAGAATAGTGGCTTTCCCTTCCAGCTATGCCTAAAAATGTAGCTTAAATTGCTCTCTCACATTTAGCGTCAGTTCAGTAGGAAAGGAAGGGAAATGTTTGGGAAAGACAGAAAACAGAGGAAAAGCCTGAAAATTAAAGTTCGTCCCACTTTCCAATCACACCCTTAAAGAATAATGTTTGTCAACACTTCCAAAAGGTAATTGTGATGCAATGTGTGTGCGTATGTGTTTAAAAAAGGATAGATGGAAGGATTTTGAATACAGCTCTATGAATATATTATTAAGAGTAAAATCATTCTGATTTCAAATTTCCATGTACAACTATTACCAAAAAAAAAAAAGACATGTCTATTAACATAATCCTCCAAAAGGATTCCTAAATTCTAAAGCAGATGTTGTTAATCAAGTGTTTAATATTTACTATAGCGAGCCCATTAGCTTTAGCTAACTGTAATTTATGGCATGGTGGAATTGTATTTTTATAGGCTATACATTCATTTTATAGTACTTTGGGGCCTTTTATCTAATCAATAAAAGTATTTTTATGCTTTTTTAAATAGGACATGAAATATAATTTTTCTGTTTAAAGTAAATATCAAGGTCCACATTTGCATAGTCACATTTATGACATTGGCTATAGCTGTTATTTATGCCATAAATATCAATAACATAACACATTTTTAGTCAGCTATGTACGCTTTTCAGGTATATCACTATTCCTATGGAAAAAGAGAAAAGAACCCATTATGAATCAATGCACTTCGTGACAATTTCCAGAAACTTCTTGCAGAGAAAAATGATGCCTGTGAAATATGGCTCCTACTCTTTGAACTTACATTTGTATAAAGCAAAGTATAAAATTAATATAATTAGTTAAATAATTATGGCAAAACAAAAAACCCACAACTTTTCCTGAAATATCCAAACCAATAATAGAGATAAAAACAATGTTTGGGTTTAATACTAAATAATTTTCTTTTGAGAGGAGAGAAGATGGGGTAGGTTTGTGTGTGCATGTGTATCATATGTAGGAACATATTGAAAAGTTTTACAAGGTTTTAGATTTTCCTAATAAATAAGTTTTTTCCTGCTAATAAAATTAATTTTTGCTTGATGACAGTGGAAAAGTTTCTGCTAGTACATGGAGGTTGTAAAAGAAAGAGAATTATCTGTTTCAAAAACTTTGGTATGTTTTAACATGTTGATTTATATATTGATACACACTTTCATTTTGGTTTTGGTTTTTAAAAATAGAAGCATATGAAATAAGCTTTTTATATAGCGTACCCTTATCTCTTAGTATATGTGGTACATGTATATCTATGCACACAATATTAATATGCTCCATCACTTTAGGTAGTTGTCTAGTATTCCACTGACTGAATATACCATAATTTAAAGATTTCCCTATTGATAGATATTTAGGTTGTTTAAAACTTATTATTATATATAGCCCTAAGTATGCATACATTATGTTCATTTGCTTAATTCTTATTTAAAGAATTAATTCCCAGAGATGGACCTTCTAGTTAAAAGCATAAAGACATCTTACATTCAGACACATAGTCCCAAATTGCTCCCACCTATGTTCAAGGATGCTCATGTCCCCATACATCCTCAACACTGGATTTTACTAATCTCTTAAACTAATGCCAACCTTACTGAATGTAAATAATAACTGTTTTAACTTTCATTTTGATTGCTATTTGAAGTTGATATATTTTTATAATTGGTTGAAATTATCTACTCAGTATCATTTGCCCAATTTTATTATTGATATATTTGTACTTTTTCTTATTGAAGTACACATAATATATTAAGAATATTAGTCCTTATATATGTAAAAGGGTGAATTAGGAGCTCTACCTCATACCATATAAAATTAACTCAAAATAGATTCTAGCCTTATTTGCAAAAGCAAAAATTATTATATTCTTAGAAGAAAACATGGGAGTAAAGCTTTGTGACCTTGGATTAGGCAATAGTTTCTTAGACATGATACTAAAAGTGCAAGCAACAAAATAAAAAATAAATTAGACTTCATTTAATTTTAAAACTTTTGTGCTTCAGAGGACACCATCAAGAAAGTGAAAAGACAACCCATGGAATGAGAGGAAACATTTGCAAATCATAGATCTGGTAAGGGACTTTTTAATTTTATTTTTTAAATTTTTATTTATTCTTTTAAACTTGAACTCATAAAAGATGACTTTTTAAAAATACATTTTATTTATTTTTTTCAAAGAAAGAAAGGGAAATGTAGAGAAAGATAGAAACATCAGTGAGGAGACGGAATCTTAGATCAGCTGCCTCCTGCACACCCCTCCTGGGGATGGAGTCCCCATCCCAGGCATATGCCCTGACCAGGAATTGAACTGTGACCTCATCAAACTGAGTTGATGCTCAACCACTGAGCTACACAGGCTGGGTTTATAAGGGACTTTTATCCATAGTATATAAAGTCTCCTTATGACGCAATAATAAAAAGGCAAATAACCCAATTTTAAAATAGGCAAAGAATTTGAATGGCCATTTCTCCAAAGAAAATATACAAATACCTAGTCAGCATATTAAAAGACATTATATCTTTACTCACTAGAAAAATGTAAAGTGATACCATAATGAGATATTACTGCACATCCACTAAGATGGACATATTCAAAAAGCAGGTCATAGCAAGTTTTGGTGAGAATGTAAAGAAATTAGAACCCTCATACATTGCTGGTGAAAATATAAAATTGTGCAGCCATGTGGAAAATAGTTTGGCACGCCTTCAACAAAATAAGCATAGTGTTATCATAGCAGTTCTATTCCTAGGTATATACCAAAGAGAAAAGAAAACATATGTCCATACAAAATTTTGTATATATATGTTGCCAGGAGCAACGGAAGGATGCTGATGGGTACAGGGTTTCTTTTTGGGGTGATGAGAACATAATGGAATTAGGTTCTGATGGAAGCACAATTCTATCAACATACTAAAAGCCCCTGAATTGCATACTGTTATTTTTTTAAAAATAAGCTTTTTGTTCTTATATTGCAAATGGTTTTAAATTGGTGTTTTCAATTTTTATTGTTTTTCACTGTATATAAATTTTACATTTTTAGAGTAAATATATCAGTCTTTTTCTCTGTTATTTTTGGTTTTGTGTCATATTTAGAAATTCTTTCCCTACTTTAGGTTTGTGGAAATAATCACTTGTACTCATAATCTCTTTTGAAAATGTAGGTGTTTGATTCATTAGAAATTTACTTTTCGGTGGACCATGAAGTATGAAATAGGATTCTAGCTTTTTTTCTAAAATGGATAACCAGTTGTTTCAACTTGGTTATTTAATTATTTGTCTTTCCCAAGCTGCTTGAAGTGCTACCATATTTATAGTATAATTTGCATATGAAGATGACTTTAACTTTTATATTAAAATCTGTGTCTATCCCTATACTCTGTTCCATTGACTTGGATGCTTCTTTCTACGTCACTTATTTGTTGTAGCTTTAAAATACGTTACCTTCTCTGACCAGAACTATTCAAACTGGTCATATATTACAATTACAGTTCTAAATGGTTTTGTAAAGCAGTCAAAAATACTCTCACAAGGAAAAAAAGCATTGAGAACTTAATTACAGTTACACTATTTAAAGAATAATTTAGAGATTATGGACTTATTTATCACATTGAGACTTCTCATATAAGAATGAAATCTGGTTCTTCATTTATTTGTCTTCTTTTATGTTCCTCTAAAGAGCATTATAGTTTTCTTCATAAATGTCTAGCACATTTTTGATAGGTATTCTTTTTTATTAATATTTATTGTTGAAAGTATTACGTGTCCCCCTCTACCCCCATTGACCTCTTCTAGCCTATCTAGCATGTTTCTAAGTTTATCCTCCAGTGATCTATGTTTAATTTGCCTTTGTGGTATTTTTCCCCATTATATGTTGCAATCATATTAGTGTGGTATCTGGCATATAGAAAAGCTAGTATTTTTTGCATTGTTTTATAAACTATTAACCTTGGCAAACTTTCATTCTTTCTAAAAAATTTATAATGTGGGCCTCTTTCTTTCTATTATTTCTGACTATATTTTACTTTCTTGAGTTATTGTTTTGACCAGCACATACTTATATTTATATTTAAACTATATAAATATAAGTATATATAGAAGAAATTGATGACTGTTATCCATGGCTTTTTTTAAAAGAAGAATTCTATATTTCACCACTAAGAATTATATTGGATTTTGATATGAGCAGTTTACATTTTGATCATGTCAAAGAATTATCTTATTTTAATTTTGTGTTAAAAGATGTATTATAATAATAGAAATACATTGGTAATCTCTGTGTTATCTATCACTCAACCTGTCTACTCAATAAATATGTATTTAGCTGGACACTGTCCTAAGCACCAGGGATACAAACATGGCCCCAGCTTTCTAGCACTCACTGTTAGAAGGCAGTTACTTTAACCATTTGTATTACTCTGAAGAACATATGGGACACAGGATAGCGATGGCTTACTAAAGCAATGGTACTCAGTAAGAGAGGAGGAGAAGCACACCAGCGGCGAAGGGAAAGAGGCAGGTATGGCCCTTACCATTTAACAGAGCACTCCAAGTGGTTCTGATATGGCCACCAGGTTGGTCACTGGGCTTTAGTAATATCTAAACTCAATATAGGGTTTTATACTGTAAAATTTATGTAATGTTTTCATAAATATGAATTGCTTTACTCCTAACAATAATCTCAATTAAATATTATGTCAACATTACAGAAGACAGAACTGAAACTTAGAATTGTTAGAATACCAAAGCTAAGCAAAAAGAAAATCTGTGCTCTTTGCACTTACCCTAATAAAACAATTGAATAACATATGACTTAATAACTTCATTATCTTTAGCATAGAGTTCTAAAATTCATTCTTCCATAATTTTTTACCCCAGAATTCCCCCTTTCCCAATTCAATCTGGAAATCACCTGATAATCACACCAGGCCATCCCAACCAGTACTTTTCCAGTCCCTCTGAATTGCAGGAACACCTAAGACCACTCCTCTCTGAAAGCTCTGTATTCTTGTCCCATGTTGACTTGTGCTGACCAAGAGGCAAGGGAGGAGGTGCTCAAATCAAGGCCAAATTCTATGCTGTGGCTTGAAAAATGTTGGCTTTCTGTCAAGTCCTCAGGGCTTACGGCCGTCACCAGGGAGTCAGAAACCTTTGCTGGACAGCCAAATTCCTGTGGCCTCACACCCAGAGGAACCTGCTCCTTCGCCTCCTCCAGTGTGGGGACTGCCTCTATCCCAGAGTCCTTTTCCTCATCTACTTCATTCACCGAGCACACATAGGAGACTGTTTGAGCAACAGGATGCTGTGTTTTTCCACTTCTCTGCAGCCTGAGGAATATCAGAGGAAGAAAAGTGGTAGAGAGAGCTCTGGAGGCCAGATCAGCAATTCAGTCTCTGCTGAAAACTGCTCCAGATCTCACTGCTAAAGTGGAGCCTTGAGAGCTCTCTGGCTTATTAAATATTCATCAAAAGCTAAACACCACTTTTTCAACATTTGACTGAATAATACAAGTGTAGAGTTGCCTCATCGCTACTCTTGAATTGCTCAGATATATGTAGCACTGAATTATGGTTCTAATGAAGTCAGTTTAAAAGATGAGGAAAGAATCCTTTGTAGTTTATCCCTGCCTTTCATTTCCTCTTAATTTAACCATAAACTAAACGGATCCATAAAATGTTTATAGAGGGTAATAAAATGATGTTTTTAATACAAAGGTTGCTCATGTAATTAAGCATAAATTCTATGGCATTCTGTGTAATTTGAAATGGTTTGCAAGGAATTAACAAATACTTATATTTATTTTATTTCTCTTTCCATTAATGGCAAATAATAAAACAAAAAGGGGAGGAGTAAGTTCCTACCAATCTAAGTACCTACAGTTTGAAAATTGCAGATGTTGTTAAAGACTTTATCTTCTTCTTGGAAATGTGCCATTAAGTTTAATTAGTTTTCTCATTTGTCCTCCTTCCCTTTCACTCTCATTCTTATTTTCTGCCTCTTTATCCCTCCTCTCTTTCTCCCTTAAATACTAGGAGAACACTACATGTTTCTAAATGATCTACACAATATAAATGAAGAAATGAACCACCATAAGCAATAACAAAGTGGCCATTTTTCTAGCCCTATACCTATTCCATTATAAATTATCGCTACTTCAAAGCTTACCTGACCATTAAATAACATCGTCATGCACATGGTCCCGACACTCTTTTCATATACTTTCTTTTTCTAAATAAAAAGGAAAACTATGCTTGAAGAATTAAAATCAGACTCTTTTCCCCCCCAGATTTTTTTATAAAGAGAATTGGAAGTGATCTAATCTTTATTGTTATAACATTTTATCATCTGGCTATCAAGATGTGAATTCTTACTCTGAAATGATCCACTCTCTATTATATTTCATGTTAACATTTCAAATCAAGAAAAACGGTGCTGTTCATGTTGCTTAAGATAATTGGGAGGAGAAGCACTGAACTGTATTTCTCGAAGTTCATCTAGACTTTAGCAGCAAAGATTGATAATCAGTGTGGAAGTATGCTTAATTTTACATGGAGTGATAATGGCTTAAGTAAATTATTTTTCCAGCATTTTTCTCATCAACACCACACTAAGACAAAGGTTTTCTTAACACTTCTAAAACTATGATTTTGCATAGTTTCACAAAACATTTTAAAAGCTATTATCAGCATTTTCTGAAAAGTATCAGTCTGAAAAGGTATCACTGAACCCCCCCCCCCCCCCGCAGCTTAAAAAGGAATCAGATAGCCCGGCTGGCATGGCTCAGTGGTTGAGCTCCAAACTATGAACTAGGAGGTCATGGTTCGATTCCCAGTGAGGGCACATGCCGGGGTTGCGAGCTCCATCCCCAGTGTGGGGCCTGCAGTAGGCAGCTAATCAATGATTCTCTCTCATCATTGATGTTTCTCTCTCTCTCCCTTTCCCTTCCTCTCTGAAATCAATAAAAATATTTTTTTTAAATAGGAATTAAATAAATTGTGATGATTTGCCAGATTTACGTTTCCTGTGTTTGTGAGACTTGAGCGAGGAATGGGAATAACTCCATACCTCTCTACTGTATCGTTTCCGTGTTGGATGGGAACCGTCCAGGAGGGGGAAGGATTAAAGCTTCTCATGTCACTGTTTCCAAGCATATGAGGCTTCTGAGTCACGCAGGCTCACCTCGGCCATTTGATAAAAGCTAGTTTCCCCTTACTTTCTTGTGTGTATTTGGCTCATTTAGATTTGGATGTTTCTCTAGAAGATAGAAAGTTTCTCCTGTCCACTGGCTGTAATTATAATAATGATTCCCTATTTTGCTGTGGGGCATCCCCCTATGGACACCATACCAGCACTTTCAGCTCCACTTATCCGAAACCAATCTCAGTTATGCCTCCTGCAAACCTGCCCTGCCTCCTGTGCCTCCATCTCTTATGATTCAACTTTTCTCAAACTCTGCCAGACTAAGAAACATGGAAAAATCTCCTCTGCCCCCGCTGGCATTCAAACACCAGCCCACTCTGCTCGTCTCTGCTGTATATTTCTATGTTTCTATCAATTCCACCACCACGGGAGCAGTCTTCTGGCCTGACTCCTGCATCTTTACTTCTGAAACTTCCTGCTTCTCCAACCAATTCCTCCCTCCAGCATGAGTATTGCTTCTCAAAAGCACAGCCTAGTTTATGATCATCTTTCCCTCAAAAGTCTATGGCTTCTAAACACCCCAAGAAAAACTTTCTAACTCCAGCAAATGTGAATTCAGAAATTCCATACAGTGATTATATCTTGTTCTTCCTGTCACATTTCCTACTACTTGCCCCCAGGAACGTCAATCATGCCCCAGTTACTCCAGGCCCTCCCATCCTCTCCTGCCTTTGCTGTCCCCTCTACCTTGTATTCCTCTACATTGGACACTCGTCTTGCAGTGTGCTTGGCTCAGCTCATGTGACCCCTTTGTCACGAAGTCTTTTACAGCCCAGATTATTATTCCTTCCCCCATTTCTGTCTCAAGCTCTTTCTCTCTATCTCTGGATTTAGCGTCTGCAGCATTTTGCCACTTAAGAAGTTAGCCTCTGGCAGATCTGTCAGAGGTTGAACACTCTCTCACTCATTATTCCACCGATCAGGTATCTCTAACATTCCTGTCCCAGCTGCTATTCTAGACACTAATGATACAAAGACCTAGTTCTCTGTCTCATGAAGCTCAGTCTGGTAGATGATAACATGTTAATAATGCAATATGGTGAGATAAGTGTCATAAGGCAGTCCAAAGAAGAGGGCATAGGGAGACATGTGATAAGCATAGGGCCTACATTCAAAAGTTTCAGGTGTTCAAGGTCTGGTTCTGCTATGTAGCTAAGTTATAATAAGCAAATCTCCTAGTTGCAGTTTTCTCATTTGCAAAATTAGGATCCCTACTATCTAGTCTTACCTAATAATAAACAAACATGTAAATTGACTGTACCTCCTCTATGCCCACAGCCAATCAGAGTGAGTATGCAAATTAACCCAACAAAGATGGTGGGTTAACCAGGCACAGAACAGCTGGGAGGGGAGGGACACCTGCTATGAGGGGGAGGGGGCACGGCAGAGGGAGTTATAGGAGTGGTGCTCCAGACAGAGGCAAGGACTTGCCGGATCCCGGGTGGGCCAGGAGGGGGACATGCGGGCTCCAGGCGGCCGGCAGCTGGGAGTGAAGCCAGGGGAGGGAAGGCCTATTCTTGCACAAATATCGTGCAACGGGCCTTTAGTCCTATCTAATAAAAGAGTAATATGCAAATTGACCATACCTCTGGTACACCCGCAAGCCATGCCCACCAGCCATGCCCACCATCCAATCAGGAGCGAATATGCAAATAAACCCAACCAAGATGGCTGCAACCACAGAGAGCAGGAGGGAGGCTTGGGTTTCCCTGGCAATGGAGGAAGCCAAGCTTTCCACCTGCCCTTGCCAGCCCAGGCTTCCACTCCAGGCTATAAAGTTTCAATTATAGAAGATAAATAAATCCCAACAGAAATGGCTGCAGCCACAGAGCTGGAGAGAGCAGGAGGCTAGGGTTGCCCCGGGTGATGGAGGAAGCCAAGCTTCTGCAGCCCTGGCTTGCCTTGGCCTCCACTTAAGGCTACAAAGTTTCAATTATAGAAGATAAATAAATCCCAACAGAAATGGCTACTGCCATGGAGCAAGCAGAAACCTTGGCTCCACTCCAGGCTACAAAGTTGCAATTGTAGAAGGTAAATAAATCCCAGATATCAGGGCCTCCACTTGGGTCACCGGGGGGCATGACCAGCCTGCAAACCATCACAGGCCCCTCGCCCAGGCCGCCCCATGCCCCAAGAGAACCCCCACCCTGATCCAGGACACCCTTCAGGTCAAACCAGCTGGCCCCCACCCATGCACCAGGCCTCTATCCTATCTAATAAAAGAATAATATGCAGATTGACCATCACTCCAACACGCAAGATGGCTGCCCCCACATGGTCAAAGATCCTGCTCCCATGTGGACACAAGATGGCCACCACAAGATGGCCAGCAGGGGAGGGCAGTTGGGAGGGACCAGGCCTGCAAGGGAGGGCAGTTGTGGGCAATCAGGCCAGCAGGGGAGGGCAGTTGGGAGGGACCAAGCCTGCAAGGGAGGGCAGTTGGGGAGATCAAGCCTGCAGGGGAGGGCAGTTAGGGGTGACCAGGCCAGCAGAGGAGGGAAGTTGGGGGTGACTGGGCCTGCAGGGAAGGGCAGTTAGGGGTGACCAGGGCTGCAGGGGAGGGCAGTTAGGGGCAAACAGGCTGGCAGAGGAGCAGTTAGGCATCAATCAGGCTGGCAGGGGAGTGGTTAGGGGGTGATCAGGCTGGCAGGCAGAAGTGGTTAGGGGCAATCAGGAAGGCAGGAGGCGAGCAGTTGGGAGCCAGCAGTCCTGGATTGTGAGAGGTATGTCTGACTGCCCGTTTAGGGCCTAAATGGGCAGTCGGACATCCCTCAAGGGGTCCCAGATTGGAGAGGGTGCAGGTTGGGCTGAGGGACAAATTCCCAGTGGACGAATTTCATGCACCAGGCCTCTAGTGTTCTATAAGGATCAAACTAAAATTACATAGTGAGTTTTCACTTACTTCACCAGATCCACTCTCTGTCCTTTTCCTCTACTCATTGCCTCTAGAAGTTGACCTCTCCACATCACCTCTACATCTCCAGGTTCTGCTAATTGCTTTCTCCTCTGGCTCCTTCAGTCCCAGAGGTAGTCCAGCCCCAGGGTAACTCTCCCTTGTGTTTTCCCTGCATTCTGTCCACACGTCAGCAAACAGTCCCTTTATTAAGGGCTCTGAAAATTACCCAAGTCAAATGTGCCATCTGTTCCCTGCCAGGACTCTGATTGATAAAACTGCCGTTCAAACTTTCAGTTGCTGTCTAAACACAAGGTATTTCTCATTTATCTTTGCACAGTGCTTTACACAAAGCAGATTACTGCTATTAATAACAAACAGTGAAGTGAATGTATGCAAGGATGAATGAGTGAATGATCCTGCCCACTTCCACTTTAGCTGCATTCCTATTGGGGAATACCTCCTCATCACCTTGATTGGATTCTGTAATGCCTGGTTTGATCTGGAAGGTCCGTTCCCTTGGAACTCACTGTCTCTGGGAGAAAACATTTCTGCAGATAGTCTCTCTCAGCCCTTATATGTTTCTAGTGATTAAGCTTGAAAGGGTTAACTTTGCAATTTCTAGAAATACCCTCCTTCTATAGGTGGCACAATTACCTGATAGCAGAAATGGATTTCATATTTGTTCATTTATATCTTTTGTTCATCAACATAAAAGATGGCAAATAAATCAGAAGCAGGCAAATGGATTATTCCCTTATTACATAGTGACCATGAATATATTTACAGAACCAGTAGCTTAGACTGGAGTAGTTTTTCAAAAGCACAGGAAAACCACAAATCATTGCCTCCACTGCCCCCTTTATTCAGGGGAAGCCTAGCCAATGAATGAACAGCCGGGTAGCCTCACCAAATTACCTCAGCACAGTTAAATCACTGAATTCAGGAGCTTGATTATTTATGAGGAGCTGAAATCATGACTAATTAGACTTTAATATTAAATTTATTTCCAGAAATTATAGACTATCCTTATCTCCTGAATCCTCACACATATCAGCAAAATGGGAGATATGCAGTTTCCTCTTATCTATACTAATAAAAGGGTAATATGTTAATTAGACTAGGAGACCTTCCAGGAGACCTTCCAGATGTCCTTCCGGACAAAGCCATGGTGGCAGGGCCAAGGCAGAGGCAGTTAGTGGCAATCAGGCCAGGAGGGGAGGGCAGTTGGGGGTGATCAGGCTGGCGGGGCAGGGGGGAGTTGGGGGCAAGCAGGCTGGCAGGGGGGTGCAGTTGGGGTTAAGTTGGCAAGGGGGGGCAGTTGGGGGTGAGAAGGCCAGCAGGCAGAGTAGTTACAGGTGATCAGGCAGGCAGGCAGGTGAACAGTTAGGAGCCAGCAGTCTCGGATTGTGAGGGGGATGTCCAACTAGCAGTTGGACAACCCCTGAGGGGTCCCAGATTGGAGAGGGTGCAGGCTGGGCTGAGGGACACTCCCCACTCCCTGCATGAATTTTGTGCACTGGGCCACTGGTTTTAATACAAGGCTGATAACTTAAAAATGAGAAACTGACCCATAGAAACTATCTTTATAAAACATACTTTTGAGTAAACACCTTTAATAGTATGCTTTGGTACTGAGTGGATATTACTCATTAGCAAATAATTGCATAACTGGAATTCTTAATTTAAAATTTTGATGAGAAATGAGTTTGTTTATTCTGTAATTATGACCCAGGAATTCAGAACATATTGGGGTACTTTATGAGCACAATTTCAAAGATTTTAATATAGCAAAGAACCCACAAAGCTTTTAAACAAGAACTCTTAGAGGAAAATATGCGTGTGTATACACACACACACGCACACATACACACACACACCCTGTGTATGTGTACAGATCAGATGCAATACGACTTTAAAAGTATAATACAACTATTACATGGAAATGCTCCTAATTTAATGGACATGTGATGCTGTTAAAAACCTCTAAAGAGTCATTCTGGACCTTTCTGGATTTTGCAGGAAGGCTCTTCCTTTAGCTTTGTAATTGAAATACAAATTACAGTCAATGGCAAACTCTGCAAGGCTCCTTTTTAAAGCTTTCCTTAAGAAGATAAGTTTGAAGAGATTGTTCAACACACATCACAATTCACGCTTCAGGAGACAGCCATGGAGGAGGAGTTGTTTCTGGAAGACAGTTTAGTGGCTCAGATAATGTTTAAAGCTAACTTGGTCACGAGGGCCAACCTGGTAAGAAAGTCTGTTATAAAAATGTACAGGCCTTAAGTGTTTCTATTTGTTGATTGTCAACTGATGGTAGGTTCTTGGTTCAAAGGCCAAAGAGATCTGGGGACAAGGAGAACTTGAGCAGATCCCTTTGTGGAACCAACCAAAGGCTAGACAAACTGTAGATTCCTCCTGAGCCTATGGTGTAAATGAAACCCCTGTAACTGGGCTGGAAGAGAGAGCATTACTGTCTGTCACCTAATCTGTGATGTTGCTGACTCAGTGCTGGGCCTTGCCACTTCATCACAGCTCCATAGGGCACTTAGGATGTTAGACAAGTCCTATAATTAAAGCGTTTGCTACTGATTTTTATCCCAGAATGTCAACTTCTTCCTGTCCCCCATACCACTCTCCAATTCCTTGCAAATTAGCAGTGTAGTTTTTTAAATGAATCTAATATATTCAATACTAATAAGAGGTCCATAATAGTAAACATCCTACCTGAAAAGGACACAGGGAAGAAAGAAAAAGTATCCTTTGTGTTCCCTTATTAGGAAAGACATAAATTACCCAGAATCTTATTTTCTCTCTCTTTTTCTAATCAATTGGTGGCACTAGTGGTTTCTGGCAATGAATTGGCTCTATAACCATAGTTCAGTTGTTCTTGTATGAACAGCATTCAGTGATTAGGGTGTTTTTGTTTTATTTTTTGTGAAAGGTGCAGGTGTATGGCCCTAAACATTAATTGCAACATTTATGGCTTAACTGATAAAGTTTATTTTAATAAAAATGTGCATGCTGTTAATTGGATCCTTTCTCTCATTATTTATAAGTGATTCAGAGATGCATAATAGAATGCATATAATGTACAGGGATTTAAACTATGCTATAAATCCCATTGCAGAATTCCTGACACTACTTTGTATGCGACAAGCAAAAATTATCAAAGATTTTAAATTGAAGCACATTTTTAACCTAGTTTCAAGCATCTACTTGTGGGGTTTTTTTAATGTTTTTATTTTCTGTGTTGTTCAAAACATTTTTTCAAACCTATACTCTTCATTTTTCATAACATGGTGTCCTAGAAAGAAAATTAGGCTTGAGAGCTAAACAGGCCTGTATTAGAACCTCGACTCCATTATCTTCTAGGGCTGAAACCCCTGCTAAGATGGTTAAGGTAAACCTGGTTTCTTTGTCTCTGAACAATGCCTGTCTCCAAGAGCTGTGGTAAGAATTAAGTGACACTATTATAGCTAGTCAGTATCTGGATGCAATAGGTACCCAGTTAGTTTCTCCTCCTTTTGTTGATTTGAATTTTAACATTGGCTTAAGAAAGAAAGAAAAAAAAACAAATAGATTAGGCAGGGAGGTTTGTTTTTAAAAACAAATTTTAAAGCATTAAAAAAAAAAACAGATAAAAAGTTGTAATTCTCTACCACTTTGGTTATTTTATTTCTCTTTCTTCTTTGTTAAGACTTTCTAACATTTAGCAGATACTATTCAGCCCCAGTTCTTCAAGGTCAGAGGCTTGGTTACTGTAAATTTGTGGAGAGAAGCCTGTAAGGAATTTACATCTGTTGGGATGTAAGCTGGCATCCCTGTATCATAAGTATTTCTCCCAAAGTACACTGAAGTACAATTAAGCAATCCAGCTGAGTTAACATCTTTTTATTTGATCCTCCCTCCAAAAATTTTATTTTGCTTCTGTTTGTTCAAAAGATCTTTGATAAAATGGTGATAGCATTCCTATCTCTTGTCTGTTTTCAAAAGAGCTAGTGTTACTGAAGGAGGGTTGGGGTGAGGAGCGGGGGGGGGGGGGGGGGGGGAGGGGGGAGCTTACCTCTTTTTATTGGGCTTGAGCATTCAGTGTCCTTCCACAAAGTGGCACCTGCAGAATCATTAGCAAAATTAGACAAGTAACTGATTTATTATTTCTGTAAATGCATGGTGCATTCCCTTTACTCAGAGAGTACAGCAAAAATTATTCATGCTAAAGGAGAGTGGTCAAAATGACTAAAAAAGCACATTTTTATCATTCCAAACATAAACCTAGCTGTGGTGGTATACTATCACAGTACATAATAATAGAAATGAATTATGTCAGTAAACTCTTGAGGTTGAAGATTTACCATGATAAATATTTTTCATTAAAGTGAAATATCTTGGCAGAGTCACTTTCATATGCAGACTATTGACACAAGGAGGCCAGCTGTGCCCATGCAGATGCCGAGATTTGGGTCTATATTATTAATGATTTATCATGTCACAGAGAGCTTAGATTAGTTTTTAAAGCAATCCCTTGCCACAAAAGCATTTGCTATAATGTGCAAACGCAAGGAATGCTATATGTGCTCTTCAAATTAAAGTAACCACAGAAGCTGTAGCTACCTTTATAATTTCAATACCGCTATCTTCTTATTTTAAAGCATGAAATTCTGCATCCTAAGCTGTATTATTCATTAAAATTCAGACAAATGTTATTTTATATCAACAACTGGAGAGTGAATAGCATATCTGAATTAATAAACACATGCACATAGATGAGGACATGAAGAAGATGGAATGGAACAAAAATTTATTGCAAACCCATTGCATACTTTTATTTTAAATCTCACATTTAATGCTAGGTTGGATTAAGTTTCTAATCCAATTCTGCAGAATTCCCAGATTGCACTGCCTTCAGGGCATATGTAAGAACATTGGCTAGTATGGAGTCAGTGCTTTCTGTGTTCTTGGTAATATGCTAAACACTTTACATGCGTTATCACATTCAGTCTTGATGAAAGACATCTGAAGTATTGGTATCGCCCCTGTTTCACAGATGAGAAGACTGAAGTGCAGTGTAGTTGAATAAATTAGTCTGAGAGGAGGTGTCTGAATTTGAATCCAGGCTGTCTAATGTTCCAAAGCCTTCTGCCAATAACTGTGAGCTCACTATTAAAACTATTATTACAACTAAGTAAGAGGTAGGGTTCAGATCCTGCTTAGTTACTATCTCTGTGGCCTTAGGCAAGTCATTTAAACTCTCTAAGCTTCAGTTTCCTCTTCTGTAAAATGAAGATAATAATAGTACTTACCTCACAGACTTATTGTGAGTTAATATTTGTACTAGGTAAAATGCTTAGGATAGAATATAGCACATATTTAGCACTAGGTGCTTTGTTTGATAACTGTAATAGTTAGAGTGGTACTCTCTGATGATTGATAAGCTTTCATTGACTATTACACAGAGATTTTCTATAACTTTCAGATAGCTTTTATTCTTAAAACTAGGTTAGAGCCCTTGCCAGTGTAACTCAGATGGTTGTAGCATTGTACCATGCACCGAAAGGTGGTGGGTTCAATTTGCTGGTCAGGACAAATACCTAGGTTTAGGATTCAATCCCTGGCCAGGGTGATGTGCCAATCTCTCTCTTTCTCCCTCTCTCTCTCTCTCTCTCCCCTCTCCTCTCTCTAAAACCAATTTTAAAAACAAAAAAACAAAAACTAGATTGCAACGAAAACATAAAAATTAACTTCTGAACTTTGCTCCTAAAGTAAATTTAAAAAAAATAGATTGTAAATTAGGTTACTACTTATCAGTGATGAGAGATGTATGCAGGTAACACTATAAAGCATAGTTATTAATCATTTACATCAATGAACCCTTTAAGTATTCTTTCTGAGTACAGAAAGAGCCAAATGTCTTCTTCCCCTCCCTTCATTATTCACTCACTCAACGAACATCCTTACACAGGTACTATGCTTGCTCTGGGGCTGCAGGTGAATAAACCCCTACTCTGAAGGAACATGCAATATAGAGACTATACTCTCTGGTTTGGCACATAAAAGAATGTGAAGTAGTTGTGGGTTCCATGACCAGATCTCTTTAACAAGTATTTATTGAGTGTCCATTAAATAACAGGCACTGGGCTAGGCACTGGTGCTGTCCAGGTAAATAGGGCATAATCCCTACAGGTTAAGAAACAGCCAGTAGGGAAGACATCCTAAACAGATGTTTTCCCTTTAATTTGGTAAGTTTCAGAAGGGTACAGAAGAGAGGTGCTTAAACCCATCCCAAAGGTAGTGGGTTGGGGGAAATTTTGACACTTCAGCAACATTTTTGTTAAAAGCCAAGAAAAGCGGAATTTAAAGGGCATCAAGTCATGGTGAAGGAGAATCCCAGAAATCATACCACAGGTGAAGACATGGAGACATGAAACATGCAACTTCGCAGGAAATTACCTGGAGCATAAGATGATGGCTGCAGAGGGGCAGCAGACTAAAGAAGTAAACAGGGCTAACAGGTTAAAAGTGTCTAAAATCAACCAAAAGGGACAGTTGCTAATAAATGGCATAAAGAGTGTTTCCTTAGCATTCTTTCCACTAAAATCGGAATAAAAAGAGTGTCATTTTCCTGATGAATCCTTAATAACTTAAAATTATTTCGATCCTGACCAAAGGTGAAGGGTCATTCTTTGACGCCAGTGACTTGTCCTCTTCCTGAACTCTGTTCCCCCAGCACACCCAACACAGGGATTGGCTCTAAGGTCCAGACTGATATTGAAACTGAAAACATGTCTAATTTTTGGCTCAAAGTGACGTATCACCATATCCTTCTGCAACCTGAAATGTTTTCATTTCTGGGTTTAGGAACTCAGTCTAGGGCTCCGGGGTGGCACTCTGGAGAGTTGTCCGTCACTAAATTTCAGCAAAGAATTCAGGAGGATTGAACTTTTTCTATTTGCTGCTGCAGCAGACCACAGGACAACCCATGAGCTTTCTGGAGAGGTGGGCGGCAATTTGATTCCTCATCAAACCACTGGTCACCTTCTTGCATCTTCATTCAGTGCACAGAGCCCTCTGCCCACAGCAGGGTTTGCTCCCTTGATGGAGAAAATACGGAATGACTGGAAGCCAGTAAAACAGGCACAGCTTTCTGGGTCAGAAGTTGGCTGGGGAAGGGCCCTGACTGCCAAGTAACTTGCAATGATGTCAGAACCCAGCACAACCAAAAAAACACCAGCCAGCCAGCCAACAAAAGCCTTAACAACAATAGAAAAATCAAAGGGCTCTGTTGCCAAAGCTGTTCTTTCCGCCCCCTACCCCTTTCTTCCAGTAGGAAGAACAGCAGGAAGAGTTTATATTTTAAAAGACAACCTCTCTTCCTTCCTCCTTCTTCATTTTGGTAACAAAGTGTTAACTACTCAGGAAACTGTCCTGAAGCAGTTCCTTGGGGTATCTTTTTTTTTTTTTTCAGTGCCTTGTCAAGGCTGTCAGCTGGTCAGAAACAATTCAGAATAGGGTATTTTCCTAAATGTAAACGTGTAACTTTGTGCTGAGGAAAAAGCAGGAACCTTCTAGGAAAGGAAAATCCTTTCTCTGCTTCCTTCTTCTCTCTTTCACGGTAATTAACCATACTCAAATGAAAATTAAAAGTTTGGCAAAAAAGATCTTTCTTTTTCTTTAAATAGGGCATCATGGTTCATTCCAGCCATTTAGAGCCCCCAGTGATTCATAATTCAACTGCAAATTAATAAAACACATCCCGTTCTTGGAAATGAAGTTTGGGTTCAGATCCTCTTATTTTGGAATATATGACTTTTTTTCTTTCATTTGTGACAATTTTAAATGATGTCACTTCAAGGACATTTTCAATTCTCCCACAACATATTACACGAAACACTTGCCTGTAATACCGGCTCATTAGCTTGCAAAATTATACTGTACTGAATGGCTTTCATTCAAAGTAAAAATGGGACTTTTAGTAAGCAATTTCTGTATTTTTATAAAGATAAAGCAATGTTTGATTGCTTCTTCCCAGCTGTTTTAGTTAGTGGTTATAAAGAGAAATTGGAAGGGGGAGAGCGAGAAAGGTAATATGGGGGCGGTTTGTAAAGATGTGCTTAGAAAAATAAAGCTTAGATTAGGAAACTAAGGCAGAACTTTATGGAGGAACTGCGCCTGCAGCTCCTCTGGCTGCAATAATTTGTCCTCTGGATAGCCGGAGGAAAGAGGGAGCGAGAAAAAGAGGGAAAGAGGGAGGAAAGCAAAAAGGCTGCTTCCCGGGCTGCGGCGGCCACCGCCAGCTGGATGACTGAGGCGCTGGGAGTTGCTGGAAGGAGCCGCTCGCTCTTCAGAGGTGGGGAGAGGGCGGGGGCGCAGCCGAGCGCCAGGGAGGAGGGACGCGGAGGCCAACGAGGGGTCAGCGGGGCCGCGGCGCCGGGCTGGGGGCCTCCAGGCGGCGCTGGCCGCGAGGCTAGGGCTGGGGCGAGCGTGCCCGGTCACCCGCGCCTCCTACCGTCCGCGCCTGGGGGTGGGCCCGCGCCGCTTGAAGGATTGACTTGGAGATGGATCGAATTACACCATTTGCCGAGCCTCGGTTTGTTTTGCTCCTGCTTCGTCCCGCTGCTGCTGCGGCTGCTGCTGCTGCTGCTGCTGCTGCTGCAAGGACTGGTGGTGGCGAGTTTCAGGATTATACCGAGGGAGCCAAGACCTAAAGACACAGAGGGATTATATATATATATATTTTCTATTTTTTCCTTTATTTTCTTTTTTCCTTGCACGTGACAAGCTTTATTTTTACCAGCCTCCCCTCATGAGGTAAGACCCTCTTGTGCAAATGTTGTAATGCTCTGGGCGCCTGGTGGGGATCGGACCTAGATCCTCCGAGCCTGCATCGCAGCCAGTGTGCGCGCGTGTATGCGTGGTCACTGGAGAGTTGATTTCTTTTTAACCAGTTCTCTCCTCTTGTCATGCAAGGGACGCGCAGAGGGCTGGAGAGGTTTGGCGGACCCGTCAAAACTGGCAGAGCTGGGAGCTTGGGGGGAGGGGCATGTGGCCCTGGAGGCCCCCCAGCACTGAGCACCCCCTCGGGGGGGAATTAGCGGAAGAAGGGGGCAAGGAAAAGTTTCTTGCCAGGCAGTGCCAGCTCCGCGCTGCCCCGTGCATTATCAGGGGCAACCCAGGCTGTTACTGTGCCGGGCACGGGGTCTCCAGCCAGTCGAAGAGCCGAGCCAAAGCCAAAGGAGCCGGCTGCGGGCCCGACCGCCTCCTTCTGCCCGTGGGCCCCGAAGCCAGCGCTGGGACCGCTGGAATCGGGCAGCGCCCGGCCGACTGGGAGCGGACGGGAGAGCGCTGGCCGCGCCTGGAGAAGGGGCGTAGCGCCGCAGCAGAGACCGAGCCGCTCCCAGGGTACTTCGGCTACCTGTCAGTGCGCCCCGATTGTGCGCAGGGAGGCGAGGGGCGGGGGATCGGGGGTCTCGGCCACCCCCACCCTCAAGGCTCCTGCTGGGCTCCTGCTCAGGCTCCTGCCGGGAGGGGGCCGCTCCCCACCCTCTCTCTCCCCTGGCTGGCTGAGCGCGCGGCGGAGGGGCCTGGGGCCGAGAGCTGCCCACCGCCCACCCCAATCCCACCCGGCGCCCGGGTTCCTCCTCCCGGCCACTCTCCCCCGCAACTTTCCGTGCTTTGTTCTCTGGCTGGAAATGCTTTACGGAAGCGTCTTGGACAGGGTATCCGCCAGGCGGCAAGAGCCCGGCGCTGGGATGTGTTACGTTCTCATCTGCCCATCAATTATGGATGGAAACAAATAAGGAAGAGTCAATTTTGCATGAGCCCCTTCTCCCGCGGCGAGAGGCGTCCTGCAGCTGGGAGAGAGCCGCCGCTCCGGTCGGCAGCCTCTGCAAGGGGATGGTGAGAAGGAAGGTAGGGAAACTTTTATTTCCAGTCTTAACAGAGATGTTTGTTCCTGGCCTGACGCCTTGGGGGAATTCGGAGGGGCTAAATGCTTCCTCTGTCGTGTCTAACTCTTGGATTGGAAAAAAAAAAAAAAAAGTCATAAAGGACTTAAAGGTGTGGATGAAAACTGGTTTTAAAAATTGTCTGCTACATCGACTCTCGGGACCAGTGCTTGTCAGGTGATTGTTTAAATCCTGAACTTGTGGAAAGCTAAGTGTCAAGGAGCTAACGCGTAATGAAGTAGTGGCATTAATTACAGCCTTAGAGGAAGTCAAGGGAGAGCTCCTGTTCTGAGGTGACCAGTCAGTAACCCAAGTTCCAGCATCCCAGCCCCTCACCGCTCTAGGCTGCGCGATTTTCGCTCAGAAGGGACAGTGAATCATCACTGTAGATATATAGACTTTATAAACAGTAATTGGACCTAGGTCCACCTCTATAAGCGGCTACTTTCCTATAAAAATAAGGTAGCGTTTCCAGTTTCTAGGGAAAATTTCCCCAAGAGCTTCCGGCTACTAAGAATTTTAAGTCTGCAGGATCTACCTGATATTTGAGGCAAAGGAGTGGATTGTTTTGTTTATTTCAAGGATGAAATCCTAGGGAAATGTTTAACATTTTTTTCTAAATTGGATTGTCTCTGTTTTTCAGAATAGGAGGTATAACTTGTCTGGAGAATTTCTTTCAGGGTTTCTTCCTGGGAGAACTGAGAAATCTAATCTTAGACAGCTCAAGGTGATGATTTTACTATCCTTGTTGGTGGTTGAAACAATAGGTTAATAGGTTTTGAGGTCGGTTTATTCATGTTGTTAACACCACCCACCCCTCCGGCTCTCTTAGCTGTCTAACTCAGGAAATTAAGTTGTGTGTAGTCATGTTTAATGTAGTGAGTGACAGGCATATTCTGTCAGCCTGGCAAATAGTACACAAACGTTTGCCCTGGCTTAGCTAAATAGAAACGGCCACATAAGCTCTGTGATTTGGGCCTTTATTATCATGAACTTAAACATCCGAAGGTAAATGAACTATAATAGCTCAGCCCTTACCGGGTCTTGTTTTTTATAGTTAGTGTCTGTGCTTTGATTTAGGTCTCTAGAATGTGCTCTCAGAAAGACAGTTCAAGAAGTAAGCCTCAGATTTCCAAAATATGTTGTTCAGCAGACCATTTTGCTCCATTGGCACATTTAATCAGATCAACAACTAGCTACTGTTTCTTATTGGTTCTCGAAGAATAATGCTACCTGTCCTCCTTTCTCCGAGGGGCGCTGCATAGGTAAGCTTTCGTGAGGAACGTGTCTGTGATGCAGGACAGTGTGCCGGGATTTTGGTTACTTCCCCATCACCAGAAAGCTGGTTAACTTGAGTTTGATTTAGATTTGTGGGTATTCTGCCCTCTTCCCTGTTGTGGGGTGTGTGTTCATTGGTTGTTGTTGTGTGTCATTGTTGTTTTGTCCTGTCTCCCCCCCTGGTTTGATGGATTTGAAAGATGGCTGTGACGTAAACCTATTAGTCCGTAGAGGGAGGACAGCTTAGAAATTCAGTGGACTTCAGTTCACTGGCTGTTGGCTGCAAGGGAGGGATCTGTCCAGTAACTGCTCTGGGTAAGTGGGCGGCTGACCCCTGTGCCGTGGTGGTTTCTGCTGCTTGAAAAGGCACACAGGCAAGTAGGCAGGAATAGAGCTGCGATTCACAAAAGATGCCCATAGTTTTAAGGACTTACTGAAACTGGAGTTCTTCACTTCTTGCTGCTCCATCATAATGAACCTTGGTAATTAGCTTAGTCATTGTTCTCGCATGTGAATTTCACTAAGATACAAGGAGTGAAAAATGCATCTGAAATAGGGTCATTTTTCACCCTCCTGATGCATTTTATGCAGAGTTAAGAACCTGGCTGAATGCCTAACCGATATTGGTGTAACCATAGGAGGTGAACTCATTCCTTAGCATATTGCAGACTAAAATATTACATTTTATTTCAATTAATAGATTTTAACCTGCACATTCTAGATTCATTTCTAGAGGAAGCAAGAGGCACCTGGGACTTGCCAACCACTCAGTATTTATTGAGTGTTATCATTGGCAAGGAGCTGTGCTAGCTAGTGTTCCAGCAGCAGGCTAGGCAGGCGGGTTTCTGTATGTTCAATAAAAGTAAGAATGAAAAAAATAGACAATGGCAGAACACACCTTTAGGCAAGAAATGTAAATATGCACCCCTTTTCGGGAAGTATAGTATGTTATCCTAGAAATTTTAAAGCAAGATTGATTATACCAAATATGGACAGAGGTCCAGTCTTCCAGCTTTTAACACTGATGACCCAATGTACTATTAGTGTAATTCACTTATTGAAAGTGTCATTAGAGTGGGAGATCTCACTTTCCGTGGCTCATGTGAATGGAGACATAGCACGTTACCATCTACCAAAGCTCATGTCTTAGGCTGCCGCTTATTTTGCGAACTGCTGCCAACTTCCAGTTGGGCAAAAGAGTGTGTTTTGATTTATTCCCATGACATGCGGGGGGAATGAAAAGCACACAACTGTACTGAGCATATCATAATCCTTTTTAGTTGAGGTGGCTGTCGTCTGGGTGACTTTTCCTCTTCGGCCCCCGATGGCAGAGGCAGCGCAGCTGATAACGGAAGCTGCAATCATTCATCCCAACAGGAAAAGGAGGAAACTTGCTACTTCACTAAGCAACTGTTTATGTAAACAGGGGCAACCAAATGAGTGGTCCACATAGGTATCACATGAGGTGTACTGAGTTCTCAAACTTCTCTTTTCTATTAAGCTTCTGTTAACTCACCCAGATTAGCATTTTAACAACCCTGAAGTGAACTTCTGCCATTCTCTCTACTTGGACACAGTGTGTAGATCATCCATCATCCTGTCCTTGGCTTACAACAGGCTGCTGGCTCCATCACCATTTGGAGCTACACAGAAGCCATCCGACTGTGAACAGCACAGCTGGCTACAGCAATTTTTTCTTCCACACCACTGGCAGCATTGTCTGGTTGTGGTAACTAAAGTTAACACCCAGAATGGGAAGTTTCCATTGTTTGGCAACCTGTGCCGGGCCCCTCATCCAGTTCTGGGGGCCCACCTGCAGAAAGGCTGGCTGGAAATGGTGTGTTCCACTTAAGAGGGGACTTGTCCCAACCTTCCACGACCCACAGGAAAGCTTCCTTAGCCTTGATACGATTAAACCACCGGGATTGCAGCATGAGAAGGAGCCATTCAGACACCACTCAATCCTTGACCTTCAGAATTCACTCTATTTGAAAAGAGGAAGAAAAAAAATGAAGTATCCTTTAGCTTGTGATCCCAAAAAACTGAAAACAGAAAAGACCTTGTCTAATTCTTTGGAGAATTGAACAGGTTACTGCTTCATCCCTTTTCACAAAGAACATGGGCTGTGCCTCCATTGGGACCCATGGCTAATAGTATCCAATGATTTCTATCACTGTTTTCTTCTTCTTTTTACTCAATAAGAGATCAGCTACAGTAGTCTTTGTTTATTAAAGCAAGAATGACATGAACTAGGTGGATATATTTGTTAGGTTATGTTGCCAACCGTAAAAAGAACTTTTATAGTTAGAAGTGCTGCCCTTGGAGTTTGATGCGCCTCATGTTCTGGCAGGCGACCTTATCCTTGCTCCTTTTCCTAATATTTTCTAATGAAATCGGCCACAAAACAGTTGGGATGATATTTTGGGGACTGAAAGAAAAATATTAATGTTTTTCCTCCTGCCTTCTAAGTTCTCCTTTGGGCTAATAATCAAATTAACAGACATGTTAATAGGAGAAAATTAAATGTTAATACTTGTGCATGGGTAATTCATATATGCATGAAAATCTCAAAGACAGTGAGGCAACATTGGGTATATAAGACATATTTAGACAAAGGATAAACCGGTGGAATGGGGCATTAGATTTCAGAAGTGAGAATGGGCAATGTAGTTGAGGAGGAGGGAACACACCTGGCAGGAGAATTCGTGCTAGGTGACTCAGAAACAATGGGACACAGGGGGATCTAGCTAAGAGGCCCCTGCCTGAAAGCAGCTTATTTACCATACTTAATTCAAAAAATTCAAAATCGGCTAAGGTGAATAGCCTAAAATCTGCCTCCTAAAGCCGGTTTATCTGTCTGAGTCTCTAGGGCAGGAAAGGGGGGGTAGGGTCAAAGGTTCTTTCTGAGTCTTTTAAACAGCTTAAAATCAATATCCCAAAAGGCTGCTTCAGGGTGGCAAAACTTTGGTCCCCTTCCATGATGATTGATGATGATGATGATGGTGGTGATGATGATGAAGAGGAAGAGAAGAAAAGGGCAGCCATTTATTCTTGGTCTGCTTACTAAATTCTAGGCACCATCTAAGATCTTTATCTTTGTTATGTCATGTTACCTCCAAACACCTGCATGCCGTAGGTTCTGTTAGCATCAGCGATTATCAAAATGAAGCCCAGGCACCAGAGAAGTCAAGTTATTTTCCTAAGGGCACAGGGCAGGAAGGTGTGTGAATCAGAATTCAAACCAGGTCTGCCATACCTCTCAGCCCATGTCTTCGCCACTGCACTGAATTGCTTTCAGAAATGGGGGCTGTTCTGCAGTTTTCTGAGTCTCTGGTATTTCTGACATTTGTTTTTCAATAAAAGAGTCAGATTTTGAGGGAAATTTTTCTAGTGAAGGAAATTATATGTTACACAATGGGTATGCTCTTAAATTTTACCTTTCTCTGAACTGAATTGTATCATTTTACTCTTTCATTTTTATTCCTGTTGGCCAAATAATTTTGACACACTCTCTTCTCAAGTGTCCTAGAACAGTTCTCTTCTCCCATCATTTTTCTCCTTGTTGGGCTCTCCTGTCCAAAATTACGGTGGCAGAGGACAAATGACAATATTCATCACTCTCCACCCAAGAGTGCTTCTGCGTCAGGGTGTGCTGGACATTCATTCCCCTGATGTTGGCAGGTGGAGATCCATGATGTATCCTTGTTCCATTTCCCAGGAGTATTTATGGGCCCCATCAGCTAAGACAGTGAGCTGCAGCTGTTCAAGCATCACTGGCACCAGGAGGAAAGTGTATTACTGAAGTTTGACTGTGCCTTGTATTGTAATACACATTTTTCTTAGTTATGTTTGTGAGAGAATCCTTTTGTCTCTGTGAGCCATCAGACACATTGTTGAGAAGTGTCAGCCATGCATCAGCATTTTCCCTTGTTGATCTATTTTATTCAGAATTCCCATGGGAGGGAAGAAAAACAAATACACATTACCACTACAGTAATGCTGAAATTTGAGGTTTTCAACATATATTTATGGGAAAGAAATATGGGTTTTGAAAAGTCCAATATGTTGGTACCAGCATAATAAGGCCTCAGGATGATCTGCAATTACTTAGCCTATTATTGGAGTCTGTATTTTAAAATAAAGACTGGAGTTTCTACTCAGCTGAGGAACTGGCGTATATGAAGCAGAGCAGATGAAGCTATTTGAGAAAATAACATTTTCATTCCCCAGGTTCCTGCTCTCAGCAGACCAGGGACTCGGACTCCCCCAGCGTCTGTGTTGGCTTAGGCCTTCCTTGTCATTCTAACAATCTCAGGGAGCTCTTTTGGTCTACACAGTTGTCTACATTTACCAGTAGTTCCCCAAACTTCTCCTGGGTAATTGATGGATGGAGTAAATATATTTTCAAAGCTATAGAAGGAGGAGGAGAGGCAGAAGGAGGAATAAAGAATGCTACGGTTTTTGCAGTATAAATAAAGAATGTTTCTGGTTTTGCCATTGCTGGGGTAACCGTATGTTCATCTAGCTACCTTTTACCAAGTGTCTGTGCTGTACAAGTGGGTGCCAGGGTAGGGAGAGAGTTCAAAGTATGTTCATCTAGCTACCTTTTACCAAGTGTCTGTGCTGTACAAGTGGGTGCCAGGGTAGGGAGAGAGTTCAAAGAGGAACGTGACACAGTTCCAGAGCTCAAGGGTCTTGCTGAGTGGTATACAGAAAAGACAAGGTCAACACATCGTCAAAATAAAATGGCAAGTGTCTTACGTGTCAGAAAACATACACACAGACCTGTGGAAACTGAGAGGAGTGAGAGGTTATTTCTGGCGAGGGTGGTCAGAGGAGGCTTTGTGGAGCCACTGATATTTGAGCTGGTCCTTGAACTAGGTAGGATTTGGACAGGTGGAGAGTGAGGGGCAGTGGGGGAGGTGATGAGGAGGGCATTCCAGGCATAGAGAACGGCTTAGGAAAAGGCCCTAGGGTAGGGGTGGGGGTCTAGATCAGTTGTCCACGTTGGAGTCCTAACCTAGGACAGACTTGCATTTCAGGTGTGAAGAGGCAGTTTGCCATGCAATCCACAAATATTTATTCAGTGTCTCTGGTCTGCTGTGCTTAGCCATTCAGCAGATGGCCCTGCTGCTTAAGCCATCAGAACGAATGGAATCAATCTTGTGATGATGTAATAATTGCTCCCTGATCAGAAAACCCCTTACCACGTCAACTGCCAAATGGTTCAATGTTACACATGGACGTTGCGGGGCCTGGTGTAAATGCCTCAAATTTCCCGGCAAGATGGTTTCTCCCACACACAGTGTTGCTTAGCGAACCAAACTACATTGCTTTTTTTTTTTTTTTTTTTAACTTAAAAAGATTCTAAACATAGACTCTAAAATAAAGAGTAAATTGCTTACGTATATGGGAATTTTTGGTGGTGGGAGAAGGGAATGTGGAGATAAGAAGTGGAAGAGACAGAAGAAACTTGGTGAAACTGTGAGAATGATAAGAGTTGGACTCTAGCCCGGCAGGCGTGGCTCAGTGGTTGAGCGTCAACCTATGAACCAGGAGGTCACTGTTCAATTCTCCGTCAGGTTACGTGGGTGGGACATGGCTAGATCTCCCGTGTGGGGTGTGCAAGAGGCAGCCAATCAATGATTCTCTCTCATCATTGATATTTCTATCCATCTCTCCATCTCCCTTCCTCTCTGAAACCAATATATATATATATATATATATATATATATATATATATTTTTTTTTTTTTTTTTTTTTTAAAGAGTTGGAATCTAGATGCTCATTTAGACTGCAGCCCCAAGAGGCTAGATTGCCTGTTCACCCCTGTAAGTTAACAGTGAGTGACACGGAGTGGATGTGCAGCAAATATTTCAGTGAATGTGTTCATTGAGTTCTACTTTACAGTTGTAGTTTATGGTGGTTGGTAAACTGTACAAGAAATGGGGTTGGAGCTATTGCCTATTTTTCCATAATAGGGAGGGGGGAAAGCAGTAAATAGCTTGGAAAGTTACTAATACTTTTTTGACTAATACATTCATGAGAGTTCCTGGGGATTCAGCACTCCTTTCTGGGTCTGAGCTTTCAGGATAAACTCATCTCCCATTAGTGGCTCCCCAAGACCCTACCTGCCCTACTTCCTTACCTTCTCCTTTCTCCCCTCCATGGAATAGGGAGTGCCCATCCCTACTCCAAGCTATGCTGCTTGGGTATGAGGGTTGTTTCCAAGCCTGGAGTTAGCATACATTATAATGGACCTGCGGTTAAGGTTAATAGTGGAATTGATAAGCTTTGTGGGAGGACAGACTGCAGGTTCTTTGTAATATAAGTATGCTTATTAGAACACATAATAAATGAAAATATTTACGTTACGGAATGATTAAGGCAATTGCTTTGCCAAGCATTGTGACAGTAGTTCAATTTTTCTTGGTATATTTAAGTCTTTTAGAAGTTAATAGTTACATGACAGACAGTCTGTGTGAAGAATCGCTGCCAATGAAAGATCAATCAGAAATTATAAAATAGATCAATGGGGGAAACAGATTAAGCCTACACAAATTCAATATCGGGAACTTTTCAGGAATATTCCAGTGATGTAAAGCAGAGAACCTGTTGAGTCTAGTAATTGTCTGGCTCCCACCAGTTACTTCTTGAAGTGAAGGGCATGTTACCTCCCCCTACCTAGAGCACAATTGCCTTCCAGACAGGACCTAAAATAACCTGGCCTGGCTCAACTCGACTAATAATAACAGCTAGCGCTTACTGTGTGCTCACCATGTGCCATGGCACGGCGCCTAGCACTTTAAATACGTTACCTAATTTAAGCCTTATGCTATCCCTGAGAGTGTGAACTAATAGCTAAGAGCTAACATTTATTAAGTGCTTACTATGTGCCTGATACTCATTTAAGTGCATATATTAAATTATTTGATCAGCATTCTATGAGGTGGATACTGTTATTAATAATATCTTCATTTTACACAGAGGGAGACTGAGGTCTATGAGATTCAAGTAATTTCCCCAGGGCTGAAGGGCTAATGAGTAGTGGAACCAGGGGACTTGGATCCAATAGAAGCAGCCCTAGTAGGGGGCTTCAGAACATGAACTCTGAAGCCAGCTTTTCTCAGTGTGAGTACTGGCTGTGTGACTGATAGCTGTGTGACCTTGAGCAAATTACCTAACATCTCTGAGCCTCAGTTTCACCACATAAAGGTGGATGACGATGGTGGCATCCACCTGGTAGGGTTGGTATGAGACATAAATAGATTAATATTTGAACAGCACTTGGCATGCAGCGAGTGCTGTATATATCTCAGTGTCTCTTAAATAAATGGAAATGCGGCTGGCTCCAGAACCCATGTGCTTACCCCTTACACTGTGCCATTTTTCCACCTGGAATTTGATTGCATCCCTTTAACTGATGCATGTACCTTGAAGCCAGTTTCACAACCAGCTACCTTCCACTCCCACCCACTACACATGTCACAGATTTAAGCCAGATTGGTAAGGGGGACTTGGTAGGAGACGTCCAGTGGCCTGCAGATTTACCCCAGACCTTGATGCTTAGCTGCATATCCTTGACCCAGATTTTAGCTGTTTCAGATTCATGATGTCAGAATATGGCTGCCACTTGGGGGTGGTGTTGAAAGACAAATGTAGATGGTCGGCATGTGTTCTATGTTGGCAGTCCCCGGAAAATCCTGAATAACACCATGGAAATTCAGGCATACCCCTAGACCATCCCTGCCATCACACACATCTTTGATCACTACCAGTGGTCCTCAAACTTTAAAATTTATCAGAATCACATAGGGTTAAAATGCAAATTTCAGGGCCCAGCACCAATTGGTCTGGAATAGGACCCAGGAGTCTGAATTTTAAACAAACACATCAAGTGCCTTGAGTCCTGTTTTGTCCCTTGGCCACACTGAGAAACCGTGCTCTAGGATAGCCAGGGTGCAGATTCCCATCCAAGCAAGGCTCTGCACTTCAAAGCTAGTGTTGGCGGGTCACTAGGTAGTAAGTCTGAAACCTTTTGCCTACAGCACGGGAAGAACGGTTATGAGCTGAAGGCTTCCCGGCTAGCTCATGAAAGAGCAAAAAGAGTAATAAAATCTGCTCAAAGCTGAAGAGGTTCCCCTCCAGTTTGCAGGATCTTTACAGTGAGCAGAAATTAAGAAAGAAAAAGGGCATCACTTATTTCTGCTAACTGGCCTATATCATTTCATAAATGGAATCCTGGGCCAGTATTTATAGGAACATTCTTTGATTTAATGATAAACTGAGATAAAGGTAATCAAACTTCATACTTCAGGGCATAAGGTGATTGCCTGCCACGGTCAGGATGGAATTTTTCCCTTGTGTTTTGTATAATTGACTAGATGCATTACCGAGAGGGCTCGGGCTGCGTACAGAGGGAACGGGCCTGGAGGCCCTGGCAGAAAACCTCCCGGGTAAGATCATACAGGAAATGGTCAGATGTGGGATGAGCAAGCCCATCATCATTTGGCTTATCATTTTTGTTTCTGAGGAAGATTCTGCTTACGGTGAGTATTTCTGTAAGCCACATGATGACACTGGAAGCTTCCTGTATTTAGAATCAGGTGACCCAGATCCCAACTTTGGCCAACAGCATTCTCTGAGTGACTTCAGGAAGGCACTGCCCCCTCCTCTGTGGACTTGCAATGATCATGAGCATCAGCTAAGACAGTGAAGGTGAAATTGCTTTGTAAAAACCAGATAAGTGCTGCTCCAATGTAAGGTGTTATTATGATACAATGAATGACGCTTTATGGAACCACCCTTTATTATAGCCAGCAATGTATAAATCCCTACTCTATGATGATATCATATGCATAATGATAGTGAACATTTATTGAGTCCTTAACCTCTGCCAAGCACCAACGTGTTTTATTTACATTTCTCTTATATAATCCTCGTATCAGCCCTTTGGGGCACATCCATTTTTTTACCACTTTATAGATGAAGACACAGATGTTGAAGGAGCATCAGTTTGCTATTGCTTTTGTAACAAATCACCATAAACACAAAAGCCTAAAGCAGCACAGATATTGTACCTTACAGTTCTGGTCAGAAGGCCCAAGTGGGTTTCACGGGAGTAAAGTCAATGGCTATTCCTTCCTGAGGCTCAAGGGGAGGATCCATTTTCGTGTTTGCAGTTTCTAGAAGTTGCCTTTATTTCTCCACTTGTGGTCCTTTCCTCTGTCTTCAAAGATAACCATCTCAGGGCTGTGACTTCTGCTTCCATAATCTCATCTTCTTGGACTCCTGCCTTCCCTCGTCCATTTTTTTTAAGGAGCCTGTGATTACATTGGGCCCACACAGATAATCCAAGAAGTGGTTCCTATTTGAAGAGCCTTTATTTAATCACTTATGCAAAGTCCCTCTTGCCATTTAAAGTAGCATATTGACAGGTCAGGGATCAGGGCACAGACTCCTGGGGAGGGAGGGAGACATTATTCTGTCTACCACAGTTAAGTGCCTTAGGAACACACAGTGCAGAGTCAGAATTCATGCCTAAGCCTGTCTGACTTCAAAGCTTATAATCTCAACCACTTACTATAAAAACCCCTTCGATTCAATCAGTGGGGAAACAATAAAATTATAGAACAGAAGGGGTAGTAAGGACCCTGTTACTTTTAGAATAATCAATTGGGGGCTTTTAAATGTAATCATTATAGTGGTAACAAGTACTATTACAACTGAGGTGCAGACGGGCAGCAAAAATTAACCTTACTGAGCTTCATGTTTTACTTTGTACTAAGCATACTATATATAATCATTTCTTTTTTGTGAGGGTGAATACTATTTACCTAATTCATTGAATTTTTAGGGTCCTGGAATCCAGTTGTCTGTCTTTCATAAGGTGACTGAATAAAGGACCATTTTGGGGACCTGGGGACCACTTTGGAAGACCTTGGGAACGTGTTCTAAATGAGCTACCACTTCAGCAAAGATTGTTGACAAAAGGTGATGGCAATAAGCTGGTCATCCTTTGTTGGCTCTGCCATTGGCTCTGGCTTTGCTGGTCTCTTGGCTAATTGGATGGGGTTTCTCAGGTAAAACCACCCCACCCCATTCACTGAAAGCCAAGACCATCTCCAGCTCATGGGGCTTGATGTCCTCAGAGGTCAATGAAAAAGTCAGGAGCCTATGTTCTGCCAAGCCTCTAAATAACTGTAAAATACTATCTGAAATCTCTTCCTCACTCTCTTCCCCACCCCTCACTCTCTCCCTCCCTCCCCCTTCTCTTTGCTATACACTTAGCTAATAGCTAAGGCTTAATCTAATTGTAGAGTTCAAATTGTGTACCCATCACAGACAGGGCTGTCAGAGCAGTTTGAACAAGAAGCAAGAGAACAGATCTGGGAATTGAAACCGAGCCTGGCTCAACTCTTAGCCAACCAGATACCTATGGACAAGGCACTGGCCTTGCTGGCCTCAGTTTTCTGATTAGAACGAAGTGAGGTGGGGAAGGGCAACAGAAAGTATCTAGATGATCTCCATGGTTCTTTTCAGTATAGTAGGATTCCTTAACGCTATATTTATTTTCATATTTTAATTACCTAGGTCAGTGGTTGGCAAACTCATTAGTCAACAGAGCCAAATATCAACAGTACAACGATTGAAATTTCTTTTGAGAGACAAATTTTTTAAACTTAAACTTCTTCTAACGCCACTTCTTCAAAATAGACTCACCCAGGCCGTGGTATTTTGTGGAAGAGCCACACTCAAGGGGCCAAAGAGCCGCATGTGGCTCACAAGCCACAGTTTGCCTACCACGGATCTAGGTAGTAGGATCAAATCTAATGGTAATTTAAAAATTGTGAATCCACTTCATGAATGAGCATATAGCTATTTGTAAAAAGAGACAGACAAAAAAATAGTTCAACTTCTAAAATATATTATTGCCATTTACATTTTACAACACTTTGCCCTTTTCTTATGGGATCACTTAAACTTCATTGCTGCTAATACAGTTTTTAGACTCAATTTTCAGACATACATAGATAATGTTTTCAGTTAGTAGTAATTGCACCTCTTTCAGCTCTCAGGGATTGATACGGTACCATTGCACAATTTCCCTGTAATTTTCAATTACATCCCTGAAGAGCCATCCCCCACTGAATATGGATGTAGGACAGACGGGCACATGAGTTTCAAAGTAGGAATCCAGACCTAACTGCTCGGTAGTGACTGCTGGAGCTTGTGTTGTAGAAATTTGTGGGGCCACATCCAAGATCAGGGAGAAAAAGAATGTCTTAACTGATGAGCAGATTCTACTGTGAAAAGGGGAGAGTGCATGGTAAGCTCTGCACAGAAAATGTGCCACCTTTGATTCAGTATTTTCTTTAGAGACACATATCTCCCTTAAAACACTCATAAATGGTCTTAATGGTAAGTACTTAATGTGCATGTTATCTGGCACAATTTCTTAGCTAGCCCTGAGAACAGAGTTTTGAATTATCTGACCCATGAGAAGGAAAATAAGTACCTCCTAATGGATAAGACAATTTGGCAATGATTACTTTTCCCAGTTCTTACATTTGCTTTGTTTTGTTGCATAGTCCCTCAATTATACTCAGCTATTTTTAACATTTTATCAAAGAGACAAGAATGAGATAAATGACCGTGCTTCTACAAATAACACCATCACCATAGCTGTATAAATGTGAACATATATAAAAATACAACACCACAAACATATACACAAACTCACACAGAGATTTTAAATGGTAACTTTCAAAGGCAGATAAGCTAAGTTGGAATCTTGCCCTATCAGCTAACAAGATGTGAGAAATTGGGCGTATCACTAGTTTCTCCAACAGCCTTAGTTCCCTGTCTGTTAAGTACAGAAAACTGCCCTTAAAGAGATAACTTCATTAGAGAGAATGTGTGCAAATTGGCCAGCATAGTTCTTAGAACACAATAGGTGCTCGGTCAAGTAGGTTTTGTCTACAAGTAACAAAAAACCCAACTCAAAATTGCTAAAAACAATGAAGACATGTTAAGGCACATAATAAGAAGTCTTGAAATGAAGTGGCTCAACAATGTCATCGCACGCTTTCTGTATTCTTCTCTGCTCTTCTCAGCCTGTCAGCCTCTCCTTGGCTAGTTCTTTCCACAGTCCCTTTAAGACTGGCACATTCCAGGTGAGAATAAAGCAGATCGAGACCAAGTCTTCCTGAGAAACCATTCCTAGCGATAGACTCCCCTCAGTCTCTGTGGATAGAATCCACGCACGCAGCCTACGGTAGTCTTGGGCAGGAGAGTGGGACCACTACCAGCACAATCAACTTGATGGAGGAGACTCACCAATGGATACAGGAACCAAATCAGCATTTTGTTATGAAGTGTTTGTATTTGACATCATTACATATGCATATTGTGTACACACAGTGTATATTACATAAACATATTCATGTGTTTGGCCAGAAATATCTTTGTGCCATTATTCAAAAATTTTGCATACCTAGAACAGAATTTTCATGCAATGAAGCAATTAAAAACTATAAAAGACATGACACTGGAGGCCAGTACTACAAAGAAGTGTACAGAATATATAAAATGAATATGCTTTGATTATGCTTCCATATTTTTTCTTTAATTTTTTTCCCGTGGCTTGTTTTGAATGAGAAATAAGATGCCCCTGCCACATTAACACTTTGAAACATCATAATAAATATGAGCCATCATAATGAAGGCGTTTGTATCTCTTCAGAAGAGACAGAAACACTAACTCTGTTCTCTTCAACTCCTGAGATATTTCATGCTTATAAATTCATATTTTCTCATGGTTCCTTCTTCAAAACAACTATTAACCCATGAAGCTCTGATGTTAAAGTTTCATGTGTTTTGACTACCTATTGTACATCCTACATGTACACAGAAAATGCACCCGCTTTTTTTCTTTCTTGCCCTTTAGTGAAATATATTGCAGGTTCTCTGACTGGAAATCTTGGCCTGGTTCTCCCTTCACTCCAGACTGTTTAACCTTTTTTTCTTGGTACAGTAATGCAATAAATCATCCCTGAAGCCCCATAAAACATGGGTGAGGGGCCCTACCTTCGTTCAACTTTGTACCTGTCTTTGTACACCAGCCTTTACAGCATGCTGCAAAATGAACCATAGATTTTCAATATCGGAAATGTTTACTTTCAGCTCTTTATGGTTGTGTTTTTAGTGAACCTTCACCCAGGCTGGATCACATGTAAGTCACATTCCTTAAGACAAGCCACAGCCTTTGCAGTGTGTTCTCCGTACCTCCTACCTGCACTATTCTCCTTCCAAACACTCTTAGTTTCTCCAGGAGTCCAAGTGGCCCTACGCCCAAATCTGACTGCCATGCGACCTTGCGGAGCCTCGTTTTCCTTGTGGAGAATCAGGATACTCTGTCGCCCCATAGAGATGTTGTGATGTCTTCCTTCAGGAGGAAATGTATGCAAAGTACTTAGCATGGTACCTGACATAATTAAAACTCAATATACTCATTTTGTTATTAATACTTTTGTTTTCAAATCAGAGATTCCTAGCAATGTATGAAATATTCATATCTGAAGGGCTTGTCAATTTTGCAAAAAAGATAGGCTCCATAAAACATCTGATGGCTACTTCTAAATGCAGAAAGAGACAGAAAACATATAAAACAGTTTTGGTAAGAAGTTGGCATTTCTTGAGTATAAAAAAGCACAGTAATGCTACCACATGTATACCTTGCCACTCAACATTTTGGACATAATTCTGGCAACTTATTTGTGTAGGGGCTTGCAAAGTGTATTATATTGTGAAGTATTTTCAGATTATGAATTGTGACACTTAAATAATGGACCAGGTATTTTGGATGACTTACTGTATTAACTCAACCTGATCCTGGGTCTTAGTGATTTTCTAGGTGCCTTCCCACACTTATTCATTCGTTTACCTGTTCAACAGATAATGTTTGGGCATTTCGTGATCAAAGAGCTTTTCTTCCCCTCTGCCTTCATAGAATCAAAGCCTAGTCACTAATGAAACTGTACTGATGGTCGGATTCATAGGCCTGTTAACCTGTGCAACCACACTTGACCCTGTGCCAAGGGCACTCTGCTGTGGCCGTTTTGAAATTTCTAATGCTTTTTGAATAAGGAACCCCACATTTCATTTTGCATTGGCCCCTGCTAATGATGGAGCCTGTTCTGACTGATCCTCTTCCCCAGTGGTGTTTATTCTGTGTTGATCCGAGCGGACAGACATGAGTTTTTGGAGTCACAGTCTGGCTCTAATAGGTTCCCACTGTATCACGTACTCAGGCAAACTGCCTAATTTCCCTGGGCCTTCTCTCAGCTGTAAACTAAGGCAGAGTAGACTGACCTCCAGGGTACCTGCTGTAAACCTTCATACCTCAGGACATTAAGACACGAGTGTAACATGATGTCAGGCCTGAATCTGGATGATAACTGTGGTGTCTCCGAACTCAGAATTAGGATGTGGAGATTATGGGATCAAAAGAACAAAAGTGAAACTCAGAAGTTGAGCTGTGTAGTTAATGCCTTTGGCCTCTAGACTAGGCCTACATCAACATGCTGTGTGGTGATTTTACAGCACGAAGCCAAAGTAATTGAGCATCGGCATTATTCTTATTTCATTTGGATCTGAAACTCTCTATAGATTATATGCTAATATCCCAGAGGAGACTTAACTCACTTCAATACTTTTGCCACAGTTAAAACAAAAAAATCTATATCCAAGACCATAAAACTCTAATACACAAATATTGACAACCTTGAAAATTTTCTAATTTCCAGTCCAAGAAGTTTTGTATATTGCAAGATGATAATCATAATATTTAGCTAGCTCTCTGGCGTGGGCCCTGATCAATGAAAACATACCCCACAGTGTGGTACCAGTGAATGCCAGTGTTTGGTGTATTCCAGGTAGTTTACACTTCAAGGTTAACTTTTACAATAAGTGCCACTGTACTCACGGTGGCCCAAATATCTACAGAGACCCAGTCTCTCCAAGGTGTAACTGTTAACTCAGCGTGAGAACCAAGGCCTTATCTGGTTTAGTCATTCTGATCCCTCTGGGAGCACTGTTACAATTTCTGAATTAAAACTTACAGCTGTTTAAAGGCAAGCATAGACTTGCCCTACAAACATGTTTGCAGGTTTTACTTTTTTTTTTTTTTTTATCAAGTTGAGGTCACTAGCAAATTGTAATGAATAAAGACATTTCAAAGAAAAATAACTCTAAATTAACATATTCAGCAATCATCATTTGCAGACACACCTTCAGTTCTACCTGAAGCCACCTTCTACTTGAGCAAATTTTAGATCACAAGAGAATATGCAGCTCAAAGTGTCTCTAATCATTACCTAAACATTTGCATCATTAATCGGGTCTTTCCACTTTACAAGCATGCTGTGGGCCTGTCTGAGCAAAGAAGAGATAGGGACCTTCTGTGGTGTTAATGCATATAAGCCTAACCAGTGGTCACGGACAACAGGGGGGTGGGAGCATGCGTGGGAGGGGTTTGGGATGGGAATGGGGGGATGAGAACAAATATGTGATACCTTAATCAATAAAGAAATTAATTTAAAAAATAAAAATAAATATGGGCAAATTAAAAAATAAAAAACCCACAAACAACTCCAGTGTAGGTCACAGTACCAGGAGCCAATTAAAATCAAAGCCATGATGCTTAGTGTTAACAATTTTATCACTTAAATACTAAGCAATTTTTACTTTGACGTTGATCAAGAGGTATTGATGTAGATTCTTTTATTTTTCTTTTATTTTTTCTGGAGTATCTTTTTTCTTTTTTTTTAATCTTCATTGTTGAAAGTATCACATAGGTACCCCTTCCCTCCCATTAACCTCTTCCAGCTCATTCCCATCCTCCCCCCTAATGTAGATTCTTTTAAACAACTCAAATAATTTAGAGAGAAAGAGTGAGCATGGTAATGTTTTCTTCTCTCAAGAGCTAGAAGTATCATGTCTTTGGGTCTCCCAAAAGTTATTCAGTTGAGGGGTTTATTTCCTTAATTTAATTTAACCTATTTAATATTATTTAATTTTATCATGGTAGAGAACATCTTGACTTCTGCCTGTTTTATTACTTGCAATAGGATGCTTAGCTTAGAAGCCTTGAAAAAAAGGAGTTTACATTTTAGCTCCCAAGATATTCCTTCAGCTCTAATGGTTGATTGACTGATGTGTTTATATTTATATGAGCATTGAGTGGGCTGATTTGAAATGGCTACAGGGAGAGCTGGAGTCTGGTTTCGTGTTGCTCAAGAGGCAGAATTACAGAAGTATTCTAGTCTGCTATGGTATTTATTTTATGACTAAGAAAAATAGCTCAGCGTAACTGAAATTCAGAAATAGATTCAGTGTTCCAGCAGCCATTTATCTATAAGGTAACATGTAAACAGTTCCACTTGGAAATTAGTTTAGGAAAACATGTACTTAATGTTTTGCTACACATTCAAACAAGAAGTTTACCGAGCGCCTTAGGTTGGCAGGTGTTTGGTATGTGGATCCTAGTGAGTCTGGGTGGCGACACTCCAGCAAAAAGCACTGAGCTGGAGGAGAGAGCGCCCCAGTGCCTGCCACTGCACTCACAGGGCTTTCAGAGGAAGCCTGGGATTTGCAGGAACCAGTTTTCCTTCTCCATTTTTCTGGGCCTGTTTTTAGAGACCCTAATGCCAGTATTTGAACAACAGGAGTGAAAATGGTTTGTTTGGGTTTTAAATATCCAAGTACACAATTGCAGTTGGTTTTCCGTTGGCTTTTGCTGGTGGCGGTTTGACCACGGAGAAGTCTCAGGCAGGTTTTCTTTCTCCTATGTGACTGTCATTCTTAATTTAAAAGACAGTCACTGTATTATTGCCACCTAGAGAAGAACAGTGATTTTGAATTGGTGGGAATCTTTGTGAAAATCAGATTGAAGTTCACTCTAAAAATGGGAATAGTTGTTGCTGGTTTTATTTTAACACTTTATATTTTAGAAGCCCAGGAAGAAAAAAGCAGGAGGTTGGGAGGGGAGAGAAACAAAGCCAAAATTATAATATGCTAATTTAACAATCTCTGAATTACCTCCATTTTCTCTTACTGAACACAGAGTACACATAAAATGTTAAAGGACTTACTCTCTAGGAAGTTACTAAAATAACTTAGTATTAAGTTATCTATGCCAGGAAATATTCAATGAGATCCAAGTATTAGTTTTTTTTATTTTGTTCAACAGAAGGGCAATAACTGTTTTCACCAAGAAAATGCTCAGCCAATTGGGTTGGAGGGTGATTTTATTGTTTTTAATAGATCATCTCTCTATCCCTTCTTTTTAAAATGCTTTTTAAAATTACAAAAATTTGTACTTAACAGGGAAAACTATCTAATATGAACTATTATAAAAAATAACTTGTTTTGTCTTTATATGTTCCCTTTTGTTAATTATACTTTTATTGATTTCAGAGAGGAAGGGAGGAGAGAGATAGAAACATCATTGATGAGAGAGAATCATTGAATCATTGATTGGCTGCCTCCTGCATGCCCCCTAGTGGGGATCAAGCAGCAACCTGGGCATGTACCCTGATGGGGAATCCAACCATGACTTCCTGGTTCATAGGTCAATGCTCAACCACTGAGGCACACTGGCTGGGCATATCTGTTCCCTTTTAATACTTGTTTATGTGTACCTCTGTTTGTATAAAATTGTAATCAGTGGACATATAGTTTTATATGTATTCTGATTTTTCTCCCCACTTAGTATTACATCATGAGCTGAGGATTACTGGTCTTCATTATTATCATCTTATGAATGCATAACATTCGATGAGGCTGGTATAATATACTTCTATTTAAACTATTTCTCCACATCTAGAAATTTAATCTGTTTCCAATTTTTTAACCATCCAATTGATAAAAGCCTATGCGGTTGTGACACCCTCATGCCATAACGAGCAATCACCAGGAGGCTGCGTGCACAGCGGGCGTGCGCAGGTGGTTGGGGGCTTGATACTGCATGCGCAGCGTGGAGGTGGGTCCCGTGGCTCCAGCCTACCTCTTTGGGCAATTCATCTAGTAGCCCTGGGTGGGTGGGCGGGGCTTACCTCTTTGGGGCAATTGATCGCGGGGCTCACACACTGTGAGAGGGCACAGGCCAGGCTGGGGACCTCCCCCCCAGTACACAAATTTCATGCACCGGGCCTCTAGTGGTAAATGAGGCTGCAATAAGCATCTTCCTTTAATAAGGTTCTTTTTTTCCCTTTCTTACTTTAGATTATTCACTCAGGATAAATTATGAAAACTAAAATTACTGAGGCAAAAGTTAGTATTGTTCATGTGCCTGTATGGGAGCATGTGTGTTACTTTCTAAATGGTTGTACTAATTTATCCTGCCATGGGCAATGTATGATTTCATCCCAACTTCACTGCTGTTAAATGTTATCCTTAAAAAAATAACCAGCAGCCCTAGCCAGTTTGGCCCAGTGGATAGCGTGTGGGTCTGCAGACTTAAGGTTCAAGGGCCCATGCCTGGGTTGGTAGCTCGATCTCTAGTAGAAGGCATGCAAGAGGCAGCCCATCAATGATTTTCTCTCATCATTGATGTTTCTATCTCTCTCTCCCTCTCTCTTCCTCTCTGAAGTCAATACAAATATATTTAACTAGAGGCCTGGTGCACGAATTCATGCACAGGTGGGGTCTCTCAGGGTCGCCTGTGGGGATCAGGCTGAAACCCACAGTCCAAAACTGCCTGTAGCTCCTACCTGCTGCTCCCACTCATTCCGGTCCCACTGCACCTGCCACAGGCTCGCGCCCAATCAGTCCTGATCTGGAGAGGCTCGCACCACTGCAGCAGCACTTGCCAGCCATGAGCCCTGTGTCAGGTGCTCTCCTGAGGGGAGTAGCCTGCGGGATCTGGCCGAAACCAGCTCTGCAACATTCCCCAAGGGGTCCTGGAATGCAAGAGGGTGCAGGCCAGACCGAGGGACCCCACCAGTCTACAATCGGGGCTGGGGAGGGACGGCGGGAGGGTTCCAGGGCATGTCTGGCCCATCTAGCTTAGTCCCAATCAGCCGGACCCCAGCAGCAAGCCAACCTAACGGTCAGAGCATCTGCCCCCTGGTAGTCAGTGCACATCATAGCGACTGGTCTACTGGTCAACTGTCTGCCTCCTTGTGGTCAGTGCACATCATAGCGAGTGGTTGAGCGGCCTTAGCATATCATTAGCATATTATGCTTTGATTGGTTGAATAGTCGACTGGTCACCAAGTGACCAAACACTTAGCATATTAGGCTTTTATTATATAGGATAATAAAAAAAATAGCCAGCTAATTTGACCAGTGTGAAATTGTACCTCATTGATATAATTTCTATTTCTATAGTTAAATAAGAAGATGCCTAGCCCTAGCTGGTTTGGTTCAGTGAATAGAGCGTCAGCCTGTGAACTGAAAGGTCCCAGGTTTGATTCCGGCCAAGGGCACATGCCCAGGTTGCAGGCTCGACCCCAGTGCAAGGAGACAGCCGATCAATGATTCTCTCTCATCACTGATGTTTCTATCTCTCTTTTCTTCTCCTTTCCTCTCTGAAATCAATAAAAAATATATTTAAAAAAAAAAAGAAGAAGATGCCTGATTTCAAGAGACTGGGATAAGTCCTTTTAGGGACAAGTTTTGTACCACTTGACACACAGGAAGCCCATCTGAAGATTATCACTGGGGAATTGTCATAGCATCTGCATTCTGACCAAAGACTCCCTGTGTTTCTGCAGTATATCCAGCTTTGATAGTTAATTTCAGCCCTCAGCTGGTCTAGGAGGAAAGAGCAAAGAAAGCGATATTTCAGGATAGAGAGAATGTCTAAAAGAACCCAGGAAAGGATTCTTCCCAACGCATGGAATATATCAATTATCTGGTCGCATTAGAAACTATCGCAATATGAAGTGTGTAAAAATAAAATCATTTATTCCACTCATGAAATGAGTCTACACCTTGGACAGAGCTCAGCAGAGAGACTCATCTCTGCTCCACATCCTGTCAACTGGGGTGGCTCAGCTGGGGCTGGAGGACGTACTTCTCAGAAGGCCCACTAGCATGAGGGGCCATTGGGTGTTGCCTGGCCCCTGGGGCTCAGCCAGGGCTCAGCAGCACAGCCGTGTTCCTTCCCACATGGGCTCTGCGTGAAGGCGTCTCCACAAGTAGCTCAGGCTTCCTCATGCAATGGTGGCTGGGTTCTGAAAGTTGCTCATTTATTAAATTCAGATTCAAAGGGAGGATATATCTATCCACTTCTTAATAGGAACAAGATAAAAAGATTTGGGGGTGATGTTTTTAAACTGCCATAGAGTATATTTAGCTCATTGAGACAGAAAGTCTAGATATCTAGAACACTGTGCCTGGGAGGTATTGTAGCACTGACCTTCACCCCGCTTTCCAGAATACTCCAGCAGAGAGTTCTCCATGTACCTAATTCACCTTTCCCACAGGAATTCAGCCTGGTGTCTCTGGGCTGGATTTTTCCAGTCCTGGGAATCTAGCAGTTCTCCTTGCACCGCCAGCCTTCTCCAGGAAGCCAGGGCTCAGGGCTTTCAACCATCCTTGTCAGGACTCTTTTCTAGTGAGACAGATATCAGAGGGGTCCTGTGGGTGATGCAGCTCAAGAAGAATAATGACATTAAAGTATTTGGTCTTTTCATACAGGCAAAATGCTTAGCTTCTCATTTGCCGACAGCTATATAGTTGAGAATCTCCTCTGATTGCTAAGTGTTGATTCAGGCATTCCTATTACTAGTGCCAGGAAAAGGAAATTATTTGAAGGTAGCTTCTTTCTCCAGCCTTTCAAAGAATATTCCAAGAGAGAATTTGGGACATAGAAGAGGACCCTGAAATCACCAGAGGTGGTCCTCAGGAAAGATTCGATTATCACGGGGAGGGAAGGGACGTGGCAGAGAGAAAGCACAGTGAAGCTAATCGTATAGTAGTACTAAGAGCAATAACCATAATAATACTTTTTGCACTTATTTGCCAGGCAGTTTTAAAGGGTTTCTGTGCTGTAAATCTATAACCCCAGAACAACCCTTTAAAATAAGTTCAGTTATTTTCTATTTAAATAAGTCCAGATTCTTTCTATTTTTTACACATGCAAGGTGAAGTAGTTTTCCCAAGGTCACATGGCTAATAGAAGATGGGGCCATAATATTCTTAAACCGTGTTTCCTCATTGGATTGTATGAGGTGTGGTGAGAAGATGACCCATCCTCCTATGGCTCCTTCCATGGGTTTCACACATTGACACCTCTTTTTCAGAACCTCCCTCACCCTTCACTGTCCTCTTTTTGGTCACTGAAAATAGAAAGTAAGGAAAGTAGACAAGCCTTCCGGAGGAAGAGACTTCCTCTTCATGTGCATCCCCTCATGTCCACTCTAAGGAAGGGGTTTGGGAGCGAGCCTCTCTTTAACTGCGAAGGACCCAGGAGCCAGGAGAGTCTGTCCTTCCAACTTAATCAAGGAGGTTCCCTAACCATAGGGGAGGTCGTTGCTGCACCCCGTCCTGTTATTTTTGGGAACAAGTTCAGGGGTGGGGAACGTCCAGTCCATGAACTATATAAGGCCCAGGAAATCATTTGGTCTGTCTCTGCCAAGGCATTAGGGGGGAGTTAATTAAATGTCTGATCAAATATAGCAGGCTAATTTTTAAGTTGATAATTGTGTATGGTCCAGGAATGATGTTATAAACATCCAAATGGCACTTGGCAGAAAAACGTTCCCCTACCTCTAAGTTAAAACCTTTGATGTTGGGTCAAAGATGGTAGGAAAGAGGCCTCTAACCACTTCAAAGGTGAAGTAGGAGAAGAGGTAGAAACCAACTCTCAAGACCTAGGGAGGCAGGATCTTAGCTCATTTCCCACATGAAACTCCTCTCATTTATTTTATTGTTCCATAGAAAACATTATTTGTCTGAGACACTTAGATTAGAAGAAGGGATGTGGGGGAAATAGTACTGTCTTTATCTTAAAATCACACTAAGAAGTCCTGGCTGGTGTTGCTAAGTGGTCAGAGTGTTGGCCAGCCCACCAAAGAGTCGATTCCCGGTCAAGGGCATGTACCTCGGTTGCAGGTTCAATCCCTGGGCAGGCACCTGGCTTGCAAGTTTGATTCCCAGCCCTGGTCTCTCTCTCTCCGTCCTTTCTACTATCTCAACAACAACAACAAATTCAATGGAAAATTTATCCTTGGGTGAGGATTAACAAAAAGTAAGGACTAAGAAAATGATGCTATAAATATGATAGTATTCCTACCTTAATAAACTACAGAATCCTCTTTCTCTTCACCGTTTCTTCTGCATTACCTTTTCTGATGCAGCGATTACGACTCCAGACACTGGAGCCGAGATCCTGTTTTGTGACTGAAGGCAGTTTACCTCTCTATTTCCTCATCTGCAGATTTGGAAAGATAACCCCAACCTCCGAGGGGGTGCTTATCTCAATGCCTAGTGCTTGCTTAGCAGTCAACCGTGGCTTGTTATGATCATTACTGTCTCTTCTTTCCCATCTCTAGCATGCGCCTATTACATGTAGCTCCAGGTGTGTCGCGTGAAAACAAAAATGAGTATGTTGTTAGGCAAACTGCTCTCTTAGTGGAGCGAGCACAGGGACTATTCTGTGTATTGGTGCATGAACCTATATCCACGAATATGTCATAGGTCCTGCCTTCCAGGAACTCACATTCTAATCAAAAAGATAAGCAGATAGATGGCCGGTGCTAACCCACCATAGTAAACCTGGAGTTTTGCTAAAAGAGACCAGAGAGAGAGAGAGACGGACAGGGCCTCAAATCGGTGATGGTCCCTAAGGAACAGTTAGGATCTTGGCCAGTTAGAGAAACCTCAGAGGGTAGTTCAGGTCCAGAGAACAGCAGGGCAGGAGGCTTGGGGCAGGGGGGGGGGGGGGGGGGGCGTGGGACAGAGACTTGCAGAGTAGCTGCTTCCATGGGAATAGGAAGGTCACTATTTATCTGGGCCAAAGCATAAGTGACACCAGTATCCGTGCTGATGCAAACTGCGACTAAATAAAGCCGTGATAATAATACTACTTCTTCACACTTGTATAGCACCTTTACAGTTTACAAAGTAATTTTATTCACATTTTCTCACTTGTCCCTTTAAAAAGCCATGTTGAGGTAGTCAGCAGCGATGCTCTCTTATCTCACCTGGAAAGAGGTGACAGTGTGTGGGAGGCCACAGTAGCCAGCCCTGGCAGAGGGATCTCTTCAGCGGCCTCTACTTTTTCTTCCCCTCGGGCAGGTGGGATGTGCAGAAAGACACAGTAAGAAGAGAAGGTGTGACTGGCTGGCCTGGAATAGAGTTTAGGGCCTGGGAACCTCCGATTAGAGCACCCTGGAAGCAGTGCCTCCCCGGCTCATTGGGTTGAGGATGGTTCCTATGATAAAACAGCTGCCAGGTAGCTGGCATCTACTTGGAGAATGTCCGCTGAGTTGGTCAATGAATCTCCATCGTACCAAAGAAGAATTAAAGAACTGTTTGAGGGTCCTAGCCAATTTGGCTCAGTGGATAGAGCATCGACTTGTGGACTGAAGGGTCGGTCCTAGGCTCAATTCCAGTCAAGGGCACATGTCTGGGTTTTGGGCTCGGTCCCCAGAGGGACGTGTGCAGGAGGCAGCCAATCAGACTCTCTCTCTCTTTCATCATTGATGTTCCTATCTCTCTCTCCCTCTTCCTCTCTGAAATCAATAAAAACATATTAAAAAATAATAACTGGTCAAGGTTAGGCTATTGATAAGAGGCTTCTGGAACATCTGTCTCCAGGTCCACTGCTCTATCACCTCAGTGGCTAATCTCAGAGAGTCTCAAAGTAGCTTTGAGTAGGTTAAAAACAACTGGGCTCCACAGTAACATTCAGAAGCGATCTTACAAACCTGAGGCTCGAGCGGGAGCAGAGGACAGCACTCAGGTGTTGCTTCTGTTAGCGCCTGTGTTCTGGGTGCATGGATTCACCTCACTCCCCAACAACCAGCTTCCCCCGCCTCTCTCCTCTACTGCGCCTGCTGCCCTGGCTCCTGCTGTTCTCCGGACCTGGACCGCTTTCCAAGGCTTCTGTGACTGGCAAATTCCTAATTGTTCCTTAGGACCCATCACTGATTTGAGCCCCTTTCCATCTCTCTCTCTCTGGTCTCTTTTAGTAAAACTTCATCCATTTGGACTCTAGATTTACCAAGCTGGGTAGCACCTCCCCTTCAATTTCCAGGCCCTTGAAGGCGCTCTGGAACCTTCAGCATGTTCAACTCGAAAGAAGCAGCTCCCCTCTCTCCCCAGCTTGGCATAGACACAACCACTTGGTAAGAAACCCAGAGGTGCCTCTGTGTTTTCTCTCCACATCCTTATAAAAGTCTTTGTTTACTCTCGTTGTATCCTTTACACACACAAAAAATCCCAAACACTCTGCCTTCCTGGGTTTATGATCTTTTTTTTTTCTTTTTTTTTATCAAGGAGCCACAAGTCTGTAAAGAGGGTAGGCAGTGAAAGAAAAGCCAGCCACACTTTTTTCTCCAAAGGTCATTAAGCTAAGTTTGCTCAATCTTTTCATTGTGTTCAGCCTATTTGTATGCTCAAAGCAACACTCTTTTCTATACCTCCCCAGGACGCTTGAGGAGACTGGGGTAGAATTTGTGACCCCCAGGTCCAAAGCATTGGTCGTTATAGGGAATGGGCCAGAGAATAACAATGGGCATTGTCAGTCCTTTATGTCCATCCTAGCAATTGCAAAATCAGTGGAAGCCCAAGTCTGACTGTGGTCAGAGCAGCCACTGTAAGAGGGGTCGCCTTCTACACACCCTGTAGCATAATTTCATGTTGGTGTGTGTGTTTGTGATCACTACTGCAGACCATGAGTAACTAGTCACCATTAATGGGAAAAGTGCTCCTTGGAGATTTTTCTTTTTTTCTTTCTTGATAAGGTACAGGATTGCATGTAACAATTCATTCAACAAACAATGATTAAAAACCTGTGTACCAACCACTTGTAAAGGAATTTATGACTATAAAAAACACCATCTCCACCCTCTGGGAACTCCCAGTGTGGGGTAGGAGAAGGGGAGAGGAAGTTGACAAAGTAAAGAAATGTAATATTGTTTTGTATGTGCTCTGATTTAAAAAAAAAAATAAGCCTAGATTTTGGTGGCAAAGGAGGAAAAAGGGAAAGGCCTGGTGGGAAGTGATTTCTGATTAGGAATTGGCCATGGAAAGGACCAGAAGGGCATTCCAGGTGGTGAGCACAGCACATGCAAAGGCAGAGGGAGAAGCCGGTCTGTTGGGGGATGAGGTGAATCGATGCACCCAGAACACGAGTGCTAAGAGAAGCGTCCTCTGCTTTCGCTTGGGCCTCAGGTTTGTAGGATTGCTTCTGAATGTCACTGTGGAGCCTCGTTTTTATTTTTATCTACCCAAGTCCACTTTGAGCCTCTTTGAGATTAGCCTCTGAGGTAATAGAGCAGTGGACCTGGAGACAGATGTTCCAGAAGACTCTTATTAATAGCCTAACCTGACCAATTCTTTAATTCTTCTTTTGTACAATGGAGATTCATTGACCAACTCAGCAGACATTCTCCAAGTAGATGCCAGCTACCCACCACCATGGAGGGTGATAAACATAAAAAAGAGAATAGAGAATAGAGCAGACGTCTTGTGAAGCTAACATGAAGGTCGATAGAGATAATAATTTCTGCCCTAAACCTTTAAGGACCAAAATAGATAAGGCATATGTGCTTTGGAAAGCATAAGATGCTGTAAAAGTGAAAGCCCATTGCCTAATCCCTGATCTACGATGGATATCACTGAGACCTGGGCATCACTGGTCACCACCCTCACACACTGCAGCTAATGAAATGCCTCTATCAGCTACAAAGTGCATTGGGGGAAGCCGTGAACCCTAGAGGTCCTGGGTGTGTCTGACCTGAGCTTCCCAGAAGCATATTGATGCACAATTTAAAGAAGAAATTGGAAGTGATCTACTGACCTGTGGGAGGGCCTGCACCACTTAACCCCGGGTCTGGGGAAGCTAGAGGTCTCATATACAGGCAGTATTTCCCAAGGCCACATGATTGTAAGGGGGAAATGCATCCTGTCTCACCCCATCTGGGACCCCGTGAGAATGCCAAATCTACATTCATAGGTGCCAGCAGAGACGCATTTGGCATTCAGCGCATCAACTAGTTTGTACTACAAAGCCCTCGAGTGGGTACAGACCGGAGGCAGGATCCTAGCACAGTCCCGTCTCCTGTCTTGGGGTTTAGAGGGAGCACCCGCGCTCTGTATCCTCCGCAACACCAATGCAATAGGAAAAATTTAGAAGTGTGAAATGGGAATCATTTTACTCTTGGTACAGAACTTTTTGCAGCCCAGACATCAAACTCAGAATCACAGACTCTCCTGGCTTGGAGGGGGCCTTGGTGCTTGAGATTCTAGCCCAGCCTCTCTTGGTTGCGTAGATGAGGAAACTGAAGTCAGAGGCAGTGGTTCATCCTTCTCAGGGCCCCTCGGCTTCTCAGAAGCTGAGTCAATAATAGAATCTAGATTTCCTAACTCTCTATTATCTCCAGGTGTGTTTGCTAGTCTGAGGAAAGATTAACACCCCCTGAGGTGGTTCATAAAGGGAGGCAAGAATAAATGTAGATAAGGGCAATAGGATGTTTGAAGCATAATTATCTCCAACAATAACATTGGAACCACACAACCCTTCCTCAATGCCTTTAGCCTTGAACAGGCTTCCTGGCACTCACCTGATCACAGAACAGGTGCTGGGAACCCTGGTACCCTCCTGAGATAACTCACCTAATCCTCACAGCAGCTCTGTGAGATAGCTGCTTGTATTATCCCCAATTTGCAGGTAACTGAGGTACAGAGCAGTTAAACGCTTGCTCAGGGGCAGGTGAAGAAAGGAAAGGACCAGAAGGGCTTTCCAGGTGGTGGGCACAGCACATGCAAGGGCAGAGAGGCTGGAAAAGTTGATCTGTTGGGGAATTAAGTGAGTCCATACACCCAGAACATGGGCGCTAAGAGAAGCGTCACCCGAATGCTGTCCTCTGGTCCTACCAAGGCTCAGATTTGTAAGATCATTTCTGAATGTCACTGTGGAGCCTAGCCTTTATTTTTATCTACACAAACCCATTTTGTGGTTACAGATCCAGAGATAGGATCACAGCTAGTTAAGTGGAAAAGCCGGAACTACTCCTACCGAGGCACGCAAACTCCAGAGTTGAGTTTGTGACCACGTAGGTACTCCTGGGAGGAAGGGCCCAGTGTTTCTCAGACCCTCTAGTTGTTTAGTCAATTTAGAAAAAATCAGCAATTGACTCCAAGGCACCTAAACTCCCATTTTGCCTCTATGGACCCAGAAGTTTGGTGCCGTAGATGTCAGATATGGAGTCTATGCAAAGATCTACAGGTGAATCACCGTGAACTGACGAAGTCCCACTCTGGGCCCTCTGAGAGCTTTTATTGTTGGTAAAATTAACAATTCACGTGGGCCACTTATTGTTCTTACTCATGGTTACAGCTTCATGTTTTTTAAGGTGTTTTGCCCTACTGATGGAAATGATGTTCCCTGGGACGTCATTTCCATCAGTAGGGCAAAACACCTTAAAAAAATGTTTTGTTTTTTTGTTTTTTGTTTTGGTGTGTGTGTGTGTACATATATACTTATACATATATAAACTCATATGTAACAATAGTAGAGTCCCATGTCCTCTTTACCCAGGAAGTACATTTTTAAAAACAAGTCAACTGAATTGTCTAAGGGAACATGGATCATGGTAGTGCTCTAGATCCTTCACAACAATCATTGATCATTCTGCACATTTCCATAGACAACTGTTACCATGTTTTCAAATGCAGGGGGCAAATACAAAGGCCATATTTTTGGCAACCAAAAACCACAGGACTTGGACCAGGAATTCTGGGCTTTAAAAAACTGTTCAAAGACCATTTTTCTTTCTCAGAATTGTTTACTCCTTCTGTGAACCTTTCAATCACTGTTTTAAATTATGACATCACCTGGGAACCTGTGGTGAGGTAGTTTGCAGAATATAAACCATGAAGATATGAGCTCCTTGTTATAGAGCAAATTCCTGTTGTTGTTGGCAGTGATGATAAACATAGATCACTGGACTCCCATGATACCGGATTCTGTGCTGGCTTAACCACTCTGGAATCGTAAGTCCCAGCAGCCCACCCTCAGCCTGGATATTAGTCATGTTCTTTGAAAACCTGCCTGAAAAGGCACCGTGGAGGCTACCGAGAGCTGTGGCTCCATAGTGGTGGTATCAGACAAGTCAGTAGAATCAGAACAAACAGGCTCTACTTCTGTCATCCCTGCCCCGAGGGCAGAGCCAGGCATGGACCCAGGCCCTATTATCCTGAACAGAATGTCACGCGCAGGCCATATGGCAGCCCCAGCAGGTCATATGGTAGAATAAGCCCATGTTCCAAAGACAGGCTGAGTCCTTTGGCATCTCACTCATCCCCTGGAACCCTGAGCTCTTCCTTTGTCTGGGATGGTTCCTTTCCTGGAGGCCGGAGGGGAGCAGCCCCTGCCTGTTGGGACCACTGTGTGGAGGAAATAACAGAGGAAAAGACTTGTTACTAGTTAGCCTTGAGAGCCCTGTAGTCCTCCCTGAAAAAATGACACATGTTTGTCTCATTGCTGCCATAGCCATAGCCATAGCCATCTTCTGCTATCTATTGTTTTCCTTCTGTGATTGTACAAGGTTCCTATGTTTTATATTTTCACAAAGCTAGTCTTCATCTTTATCTCTTACGAAGTTGATGTGTTTGTCATCTGCCCGGATAGCAATTCTCTGCTTAGATATGGGCTCATCCTCTCATTGGTCTCTTGTTATTTTCACTTCCAATGAAGACTGTTTCTAGTAGGACGATTTAGCTTTAAAATGTTACCTGATTTGAGTAAGAGGGGATAGACAAAAAGTTGTAGGCAAGGAGTCACTAGGAATTTGCTCCCAGAGCCATGGCTCTGATCAGAGGGCAGATTCTGGAATCTCTGTTCAGATTTTCATAGAATTTAGCAAAGACAGGTTAGATCCTGTTTTGTGTCCCTTCCTGCCCAGTTCCTTTTAAGTTAATTCCTCTTTGAATTTTTAATACTTGTCAGAAGCATTGAAAATTCAGACTTAAAGTGAAAATTTTCAGTAAGAGCTGCTTTAATTTTCAGGAAACTCCATTAAATAGCCAGCTTTCCTCATGCGTGTAAAATATAATTAAAATAAACACAATTGACCCAACTTTTTGGAAAACATTGGTTATAAAAGCAAGGCATTAATAAAGAACACAACAGGCTCTGGACCCCACAGTGTGCCCTTTTCTCTCTTCCATGGTACTTACTGCCACCTTTCTTTCTTATCTCTTCTTTCAGAATCTAGCTGGGGAAAAAATGATATAAATGTATTCATACTGACTTTTGGCTTGTATTACATTCTAATACTACTTACTCTATAACTGGAAAAAGAAGGCTATCAGCCAAAGAAATGAATTTCCCATTGCAGAATCTCAGCATCAGCCAGCCATTAGGCAAGCTGATTTTTATTTTATTTTTGTTTGTTGGTAGTGGGAGTCGAGTAGGCTTCCTACTCTGCCAGTCCCTCATGTCCTGCTCTTTAATCTCAGCAATGGCTCTACTTTCCTTTGTTCTGGGAAAGCTGCAAAATGGGCAGGAATATCAGTGGGAGGTGACAGAAATCACTTATTCCTTTGGCCTGTGTTGCCCATCTGTCCTGCATCAAAGAGCACTTTGCTAATGATGGGTTGGTATGAAAAGAGGCATCTGTTGCTGATTGTAAGAACCTCTTGATTTTACAGCACATGGAAACTCATGGACTGGGAGCTAATGAGGATTGTGTGCCAGTACTATAGGAAAACAATGGTAGACTCAAGACTCCAGGTGTTTGGAGTGATGGTGAAGAGGTGCTCACGGTGTGGCACCTGTGCCATGGTTGAGTCTGGTCCCATGTACTACTTCCTTCATTTATTTATCCTCTGTTCATTAAATACTAACTAAGGACCTCCTAGGTGCCAGTCCCTATGCCTGATGATGGAGATAAAGAGAGTAAATGCACTCTCTTCCTGGAGCAGCCCATTTTGATAGAACAATTGTGAAAACAAGTAACATCACTAGGAAGTGATTAGTTCTGTAATAGAAGTCTTTACATGGCATCATAGTGTGATCTGACATCCTGAGGGGACCAGAACAGTGTGGTTGAGGAAGAGGGATTTGAGGTAGGAGGAAGAATGAGAAAGGGGAAAAGTTCAGGCATGTTTGAGCTGATGAGTAGACAATTTCCAGAAAGGGCATTTTAGAGAGAATAGTTTACACAGAAGACACTACTTTGAGATGGGGAAGTATTGGTAGCTGAAACAGAAGCTGGCAAGATTCAGATTGTGGAAGAGCTTGTAAGTCTTGGAAATGAATTTGGATTTTATCAGAGTCTTCAGGAGCCATGAAACTGTTTTTAGACAGGGAAGTAACATGATACTATTTGTGCTTGGAAAGATCATTCTGTGGCTTCGTGGAGAATGAGGTCCAAGTTTAAGAAAGCAGAAATCAGTTAAGAGTGGACTCTAGCCCAGCTGGAGTGGCTTGGTGGTTGAGGGTCAACCTATAAACCAGGAGGTCAGGGTTTGATTCCCCATCAGGGCACATGCCTGGGTTGCAGGCTCAGTCCCCAGTGTGGGGCATGCTGGAGGCAGCAGATCAATGACTCACTCTCATCATTGATATTTCTATCTCTCTCCCACTCTCCATTCCTCTCTAAAATCAATAAAAATATATATTTTTAAAAAAGAGTGGACTCTAACACAATCACAAGAAAGAATCAGGGGTATAGTGACAGGTTGGAAAAGGGATAAGAGAAAGGGAGAGATCTAAGATGACTCCTAGACTGAAGGCCTAAGTGACTAAGTATGTAAAAAATGTCAACATATTGATAATGGCTGTAATTATTGGACCTATATCAGGCCTAAATCATCTTCACTTTAGGCAGGAAAACTTGAGCCTTTGAGAAGTGAAGTGGCAGGCATGTCCAAGGCCTCATGGCTGGTAAGTGATAGTGTATGAATTTTAACCCAGGTTCTCTGAGCTCAGAACCTATGCTCTGTGGGGAATTTAGCAGGAGAACAAGTCAAGGCCAAGTATTTTAAGTTCCATTTTGCTCATATCAAATTCAAATTGCCTCTTTTACTGAGGTCAACATATCTAGCAGAGAGCTGGACAGCTGAGTCTGGAACTGAAGCATGTGGTCTGTGCTGGACATGTGGAATTTGGATTCCTCAATTAATTGGTGGTAGTAAAGAAGTTGGATATAATGTTGGGTGAATCTCAAAAGAGCCAGGATGGAACCATGAAGAACCAGATGTAAGGACACGTGTGTCCGGACGAGTTTGGGAAGGTTGCTGAAAAGGAGCAGCTAGAGAGATGCGATAACTATGAAAAGTCAAAGGTGAAGTTTCAAGATCTGTTGTTGTTTTGTTTGTTTAATGGTATTAAATAAATCTAAATTAGACAAAAGTCCAAAATGCTAATCTTGCCCTGAGAGATTCTTCAGAGCTTTGGCAATTTAGGGCACATGACTAGTTCTTTTGTTTTCTCCTTCCTCCAGAGTTTATTCACAGTTGTCTCAAGTATTAAGAACTGTGAGACATTCTTGCCCCAAGGGACTAAGAAGAAGCTTCCCTAGGCTTTGAAAAATTAGGAACTTAACCAGGCTAAGGATGGGAGAGAAGAAGAAACACCCACTCCTAGCCTTTCCCGCGGGGGAGTCGGGGGTTAAAGATCAACCAAAGGACTTGTATGCATGCATTTGAGCATAACCAATGGACACAGACAGGGCTGGGAGGGGGAGACGGTATGTACTGGGGGGTGAGGGCAGCCGGGGAGAGGTCAATGGGGGAGGGGGGACGGGAAGGAAACTTATGTAATACTTTTAACAATAAAGAATTTAAATTAAAAAGAGAGAGAGAGAGAGAGAGAGAGAGAACCACCCAGAAGTACAGTAGGAGAAAAGGCTTGGGGGGAATGGGTGGCATGACACATTCCAGGGCCAGAAAGATGGCCAGGGTGCTAGAAGCACAACTAAAGACACAGAGATGCTCATGATAAAACTGGAGAGGGAGGCAGGGCTCAGAACACATAAGGCCACATTGCAGAGATCAGGGCTTTCTCCTGAGAGTACTAGGAAGTTACTGGAGGATTATGAGGTTACATGATGACACTCATATTCTAAGAAAGATAATGTTTGCTTCATTTAAAAAGTGAATGGGGAAAAAAAAAAGTGAATGGGAGACAAACAAGGGAAAGACAGAAAGGTAGGCAAAAGGGCAGAAGAATGTGATATAACGGAAGGCCAGGAATGGAAGTGTTTTAAAAAACGCTGTAGACACTCTCCTTGTGTCTAGAGCCATTGAGCAATTACATGAGAAAGAACAGTTGCATTTAGTTACCTGGAGGCCATCAATGACTTTACTGAAAAGGCAATATTGAGAGAGGAACTAAACACAAGAAGTAAAAGAATGAGCAAGAGGTAAGGAAATGACACCTGTTGGCAATAATAAAACAGCTTTTCAGTGCCTGTGAATGAAAGGGAAAAGAGAGGTGGTGACTGGAGGAGAATCTGGGGTTTCTGGAGCTTTTTTTACACCCCCCCCCCTTTTTTTTAGATGAGAAAGGCTTGGCAAATTTAAATGCAGATGTATAGTATTTAATCAATACAAAATTATATAATATTTAAAGGTAAAAATATTGATGTTGTTTTCTGTTTCAGAAAAGACAGAAGGGGTTAGGTTTAAACACTTGCAGAGAAGTTGGGGAGTAAAATATCCTCTTAAACAGGAGAGGAGGAGGAAAAACTAGATGACGATGCAGATAAATTGATGGATTTAGTAATGAGAAGGGGGAATGGAGGAAGTTCTTTTCGCTTTTATTTTCTATGCAGAGTAGCTGGTTGGGGCAGGACATGGGTGGGGCTGGGGCGGAGACTGGAGGGAATATTGCTGTAGTGTAAGGGGAGAGAGCTTATTAGGGCCTTGAGGAAAATGGAAAAAAGTTAGACTTAACTGATTTGGGGAGTGAGCACATCTCATGGAGAAACATAGGATCCCCACAGAGTTTCAGGAGTGCTCACTGTAGTTGGTGATCAAGAATTCCATGATATTACTACCAAATTGCTCCAGAGTATGGATGTCTTCACCAGCGTTTAGCTGCTGTGGGACAGGTGCAGAAAGGGAATGGCCGCGTTCATCCAAGGTAAGAACTTTGCCAAAAAGTCTGACACAGAGACAAAAGATGAGGGAATCCAGAGTATAGGCAAGCATATTATTGAAATGATTGACTATGGGCTATTACCTATAAGATAGATAAAGTTGTATGTCAAGATTAGGGAAGGCTATTGAATTGGAAGAAGGGAGAACAGAAGGCCCTGAGGAGAAAGACAGGCAGTCATGGTAAAATGGTTCATACAAGCAGGCTGAAAAAACAAGAGATGGGAATCAAAGCATATATTGCTTGATTTTATGATTATAGCTGTTAACAAGTCCCAGAGTGAAACCATGCACTAAAGTCTCTGAAATGTCTTTCTTAAAGAAAGTGACTGGGAGGTTATCAGCTAAAAGATAGGAGGAGAGGCAGAAGGTCAAGCAATTTTTTATTTAATTTAATTAATTTATTTATTGGTAAGATCATGGGAGCCTGAGGTCTGGAAGAATCATTGGGAAACTGGGAGGGCTGACTCCACTTCCAGGTACCGAGGTAAATGGGAGATGAGAGTCTGAACAGCCCCTTTTTGAGAAGTGACCTCTCCAGAAGAGAACTAGGCAAGAGCTGTTCAAACAGCAAGGTATCTTCCTGGATTCTTTTTGGCCTGTGGATAAAATAGGTCTACTCCATTTCTGAATTTCCATTTCCTTTGGACAAATATAGCTTTCAGGGAGGCAAAGACTATATACCAATCTCTCTATTTGGGATTCATTAATTTCAGATGTAGCCACTGTGCTATGATGATGAAAAGAACTTACATTAACCTACTCTATAAATTTTCCTGCTTAAAGAATCCTATTAAGTATTTATTTTAGTTTGGGTCTGCTAACAACAGGTTTCTCAGTTTTTATTTATCTAAGACATCTTTATTTTGCCTTCATTTTTGAAGAATATATTCACTGGTAGAATTCTAGGCTGGAAATTTATTTTCTTTCAACACTTTAAAAATGTCACTCTATAGTTTACTGGATTCCATTGTGTGTCTTGATAAGTCAGCTATCAGTATTATTCTTCTTTGAAGGTAATATATGTTTCAACTTTCAAAATTGTTTTTGTCATTGTGTTTAGCATCTTGACTATGGTGTGTTTAAATGTATTTTTCTTTGTATTTAGAAGATCTTAGAGTTTCTTGAATATTTGACTTGTGGTGTTTTGTTAGTTTTGAAAAAGAATGCAGCCATTATCTTGTCAAATATTGCCTCTCTCTCTCTCTCTCTCTCTCTCTCTCTCTCTCTCTGTCTCTCTCTCATCTCAGGGATTCCAGTATGTTGTGTCTTTTCACATGATCCTGTGTGTCTCTTACTCTCTTATCTGTTTTTGGGGTTGTTGTTTTTTTCTTTGTTCTCCATGTTTCTGTCTGATATTTTCTACTAACCCAGCTTCCAGTTGACAATTTCTCTCTTTAGCTACAAGAAATATGTTGCTAAAAAAAATTTGTTAAGAAGCTTTAATTATTGAGTTTTTTAGTTGTATGATTTTTACTTAATAATTTTTAAATAGATTCCATTTCTCTGGTAAATTCCTTGTCTTATCATCTTTTTTTTCTTAGACAAAATAAACAGTTATTTTTTTAAATCTATGTGAAATAATTCTAATAGCTGAGTTACCTATGGGCCTATTTCTATTATCTTTTTTCTTTCTTAGTCTTGGTTCTTGAAATGTCTAGTAATTGCTGCTTGAATGTTGAGCATCTTAAAAAAAATTATAGTCTCTGGATGATGTTATTTTCCTCTACAGAAGATTCACGTTATCTTTTCTGCAAGTAGCTAGAGTAGGAGGAGATAAAATCTATGAAATCTAGCACTTAGCTTATCAGAGATCAAGTTGGAGTTTTTGTAAGGTTTGGTCTTTCACATGTTTGCCTCCTCTCCTGGGGGTATAGATTTTCAGAGGCCCAAATGAGAGCTTTAGACATTTACTACTAGAACACCTCCTTCTTGGTGGGTCCTAAACTTGAGACAGCAAAGATTTTGGCTTTTCTTTGTAACTATCTTTCATCTTTATGCAGTTTAAGAATTAGCAATCTCCTTAATGTGAAATCAAGTACTAGGTGTGGGGCTCATTTTCTTCCACCACCCTTTACTCAAGGATCATGTCACTCAAACCCTGGCTGTCTTGGTAGCTCTGAACTCCTTTTAAGAGCTTTTCACATTATAATGTGTCTTTAACATCGGGATTGTATGGGAGAAACTCATATAATACCCAAAATTAAAATATATACTGAGATTTCGCTGTTCTCTGACTGAAAGGAATAACATATATGGTGCTGTTATGTTACTCCCTCCTCCTCCTTGGAGGCATCTGCATCTATGAAGCTGGACCTTAACCCTCCTGGAACACGCCCAGCATTGTTATGATGGCACATGTAAACAGTTGTGCAAATAGTTGTACAAGATGAAAGAGTAAACATTTCTCCCCCCCTTTCTTTGCATTTTTTTCCCAGTAAAATATAACAATAATAGTCATGATAATATTCACAAAAATTTACAAGAGATTTACTGTGGACCAGGTTCTATGTTAGATAATAATATATATATATATATATATATATATATATATATATATATATATATTATATCATTTAATCCTTGGAAGAGCCTATGAGGTAGAAAAAATAATTATTTCTATTTCACACTTGAGGAAACTAAAGCTTAAAGAGGTTAAGTGTACTTAAAGTCCCAGAGCTAGGAAGTAAATGGCACAAGTAAGTTTAAACTTGGATTATTCTAATCTCAAAGTCTATGATCTTTTCCAACATTTTGTCCTGCCTCAATTGGCCCTCTTTCAACATAGCATAGTTTCATGATTTTACTGAGTCCTAGAATTCTGAGATACTTCCTTAAATAAAGTCAAAACTCTGTCGTCTGAGGGGGTTTGCATGCAATAAATCTCCTTCCTGGTACCTTTTTTTCAGGTATTTCCAGATCCTTTCCTCCCCAAAATCAACCTTACTTTGATATACATTTTACATTAAACACTTCCACTTATAATTTCTATGGCAAGTCTAAAAATAATTCTTTTTTAAAAGTAAGGCTTTTTTTTTTTTAGGATAAAGGAAGCAATTAGTGATGGAGCTTTATTTTTGGAGGATGAGATTGGTGGGGGGCAGGGTCTGAGGAGAAATTGCTTTCTGTGTGTCACATGAATGAGTTATAGGAAATGGGACTCAGCCTGCAGTTTGGCACTTGTCAATGAGTCAGCAATGAGTCCACTCTCAATCTCAATGCTGGAATCAAGCTGTGACAGACACTGCTCCAGGTGAGGTCCCTCGCTGCCGGGCTGTCTGGGGCCTCGAGGCTCTGCCCACTTGAAGTTATCTGTCCTGGTGAAGAACGATTCTCTGAACTGTCTTCTTGTCTTCACGCATTTATTTCTAAGTTTCTTCAGGAGTGATTGTTGTTTCTTAATTTTCCCCAATACCCTGCAAAAAACATCCAGTGACTTGACTTCAGAGAATGACGCTTGGGATTAATGTCATAACTAAATTTGGTTCTTAGGGCAACACTTTTGTATTTTTACACTGCTTCAACTCTCTGGGGTCTTTATTAAGTGGCAAGACACCGTGGGAAAGCCAGATGGGAAGACGCTGCTTCAGGAGAAGTGGTAGGTTGACAGAGGTCATCTTGCCGTGATTGAAAATAGATGCATGTGGCAAGAAGACTAGAACCAAGTCAGCATGTTGTTGGGTTAGGATGATAGGATTGTTGGTTTTTAATTTTTACTTACCTTTCCAGGTTTGATAAGGGCTCAAATTGTAAAATTTATTCTAAAAATAACCCTATAGTATTTTAAAATAACTATTCATGGGGGTAGTGGGGGGAGCGCACAGAAATGGCCAAACAGATTTAATATATTTTTCCCAGACCCTTCTTGGACTTTTAGGATCATCTTGGTCATATGCATGGTGTCCAGTAAATTATGGGTAAGAACACCCAGCTTGTGTGGCTCAGTGGTTGAGCGTTGACCTATGAACCAGGAGGTCAAGGTTCCATCCAGGTCAGGGCAGATGCCCAGGTTGTGGGTTCGATCTCCAGTGTGGGGCATGCAGGAGGCTGCCGATCAATGATTCTTTCTCATCATTGATGTTTCTGTCTCTCTCTCCCTCTCCCTTCCTCTCTGAAATCAATAAAAAATATATATATTTTAAAATGGGTAAGAAGGACTAACTGCTCAGAAACTGTTTATGCCCAGCATTTAGTTCTTTTTTATTCTGTGGAGAAGGTGGTATTATCCACACATTAGAGATAAGGAAAGTAATGCTCAAAGAGATTAAAGAACCTTTCCTGTGTCAATCAGCTAGTAAGTGATGGAGTTCCAACAAGTCAGAATGCCAGCAAAGTCCACACACTTTTAACTGAGTACAAAATGATGCTGCCCAGATCCTGCTAACTTACTGCTGGATTAATTATTCATTAAGAAAAATTGTATTGCAATATTGTTTTCTCTTTTTGTGTAAAAGTAGGATTCTAAAATTCACATAGACTTGGCTTTTGACTTTAGGGAAAGAGAAATATTGAAAGCATTGCATAGCATATATGTGCATCAGTGTGTCAGACATTAAGAAGATAAAAGAGGCCTAGTAAATACCTGGTTGAGTGTTTGGACTCCCCCAGAATTTGAAGTGATTCGCATCCTCTCCCCTAAAGTTCTTGGATATATGAACCTGAAGATAAGTTTTAATGTTTTACTGTTTGGTACAATAGTTGTGACCGTTTTGGTCAAGGAAAGAGTATTATTATTGCAAAGTGGAGCATTTACAGTTTCACAAAAATACTCATCCTATTGGCCCAGCAGGGCCCTAATTTATATTTTTAATAAATGAATACCATTTAAAATTTTTTTTAAAAATTGACAACTAATATTATACTATGCTGTAATATTGACATACAATATAGTACACATATGTAAATGTACATTTTTATAACACTTAACATATGCATACACCTGTGAACACCACTTCAATAAAAATAATGAATGTCTTTATTATCCCCAAAAGGTGTTTTATAATGCTATAATGAAGAAAAAAAAAACATCATCGAATTTGATGAAAAGACCCTAGAGGGGAATCAGGTGATGTGAGTCTGGACTGGACTCTACTCATTTCATAAATAGCTCCATGAAATTCCGTGAGTCCCTTAATTTTTCCAGCCCTTAGTTTTCTCATCTGAAAAATGAGGTTCTCAAGTTCAATAAAGCTAAGAGGACAGACGTACTTAGGGTATTAGTTTGTGTCCAATAGTTTTATGTAAATATGTAGACATCCCCAGTGGTCTGGCGGCAGCTGTGCTGTTTCATCCCTGCCCTGCTTTGCTTGATTGATTGATCGCGAAACCATTTAATTTCTTTTCATTCTCTTTCACCCTGATTCAAGGTCATTCATGCCATTGCTTCTTGTTGGTGTTACTAAGCTTGAGGAACTGTTCTACTTAAGAATTTTGGGCTAAGGCTTGAACAATGCTGGGAATTGGCAATGCCTTAAGCAGCGATCAGATGAGGGGACAGGACCATCAGCTCTCCAGATCTTTGTGAAGCAGCCTATGCATCTTACAAGGGGCAGAGGCAAGCTGTACTGGATGTATTTCAGGGCTGGGGGCAGGGAAGCAGATTGGAGTTTAATTAAAATTCTAATCCCAACATTGCCCATCTTCTTGCCAAGTCAGCAGCCAGCATTTCTGTTGGTGGTTCCGGGGATTTTGCTGTGATGCCATACATAGTTACCTCAAAAACTCTTGCAAATGTACCTAAAACTTCCATATGCTCACCAGATGCTTTAATCAGGCCTGGCACGCTGCCATCTTTTGCCTGTGTTTTCAGAGATATCTCCTTCACCACAGCCAGGGCTTCTGGTGGGAGGAGGGCATCGAGAGAGCTGGTGGTGAAAACTGAGCTGATTACAAATAAGAAAACAGTTCATCACAGCATAGAGGTCTTTCCAAACTCTTCCTGTTTTCTAGGTAGTTAAGTGGGATTTCTGAGGAGGGGCTGCTCTGACTTGACCTTAGCCCACCATGAGGTTCTTCCTGCTTTGTGCCTACATGCTGCTCCTGATGATTTCCCAGCTGAGGGCAGTCAGCTTTCCTGAGGATGATGAGCCCCTTAATATTGTTGACTATCACTGTAAGTAATCTACAGAACATTCTCCTTTTCTAAGAAGGAAGCTTTTTTGGTTTTGATTTTTCTAAGTGTTAATTCTCTTTTAGAAAGAGAGTTTTATATGCCTTAAACATGTTTTGTCTATTAATTTATCCTCAGTGGTGTTCGGAAAAATGGGGCAGTTTTGTTGGGTGCTTTTCTATAACAGCCCGTATACAGGTTATATATTTTCTGTTAAAAGAAAAAGACCATTTGCTGACATTTACCATCTTTGATTCATTTATATTCAAGACCCGAAGAGAGGAATTTAGTTAAAACCCTTCTACAACTAGTATATACAGCTAATCAATGCTGTCTATTGATTCTTTAGCTCCGTAATCCTGACTGATGGTTTAGCCCATTTTTACTTGCAGATTCAAGGCAATATCCGGTTTTTAGAGGACGCCCTTCAGGCAATGAATCGCAGCACCGGCTGGACTTTCAGCTGATGTTGAAAATTCGAGACACACTTTATATTGCTGGCAGGTAATTTTCCTCTCTTGGTTTATTAGATTAAAATTCTTTTCTCTCGTGGTACTTGCATTAATGTGTCCAGTTCATGAAAAACTAATATGTGATTGTGATCAAAAATTGCAAGTAGCCAAAAATATTCACAGAGAAGAGCCAGTGCTATGTGCCAGGAACAAAATACAGAGCGGCAACCTTCAGCAGTGCTGTTTTATTACTGCCATCAAGAAGTCATACATAGTTCTTTATTCCTAAAGCAGCAGGGGGAAAAAAATCTTTCTTTATTCTTTTTTAACTTGGAATTATTTGAGCAAATATTAGAAGTATGTCTATGCTAATGCTAGTAGCAGTCTGACCCATGTCTGAGGAGAAGAGCTTTCTTTGCTCCCTACCCACAGTGATATATAAAAGCTTCCCACTAATGAAAAAGTACCCTTGGTTGACTTTGCTGGAGACAAAGAAAATCCAAATGATCTCCAAAACACAATAAAGGCAGATCTGTAAAAATAAAATAAGAAGCGGCTTAACATTTTTATGCATTCACATGCCATGACTTACTGCCTTGTTTCCAACAGGGATCAAGTGTATACAGTAAACTTAAATGAAATCCCCAAAACAGAAGTAATACCGAGCAAGGTAAGCTATTGTAGTTGGCAAATTTACTTGCATTCCCTCAGAACTAGGCTAATGCCCCCTCCCTTCCCAGAATGTTCACACTCCAAAACTGAGCTTTGGTTTTGCTTGGTTAATGTAGAAACTGACATGGCGGTCAAAGCAACAGGATCGAGAAAACTGTGCTATGAAAGGCAAACATAAAGTAAGTAAAGCAGACAAGTGCCTGCTCCATTGTGTCTTTCTGTGGTCTTGATCCCATAATGTCGGAGTATGGAATGTCTAATATTAATGTAATTGCTACTTTCTTTAGGATGAATGCCACAACTTTATCAAAGTATTTGTTCCAAGAAACGATGAGATGGTTTTTGTATGTGGTACCAACGCATTCAATCCCATTTGTAGATTCTATAGGGTAAGTATATTTTATATGTTGTGCTTTTTTCTATCAATTTTCCTTTCTTCACTAGTATGCTGTCAAAGTTAAATCCTTTCTGCTATAACCTAGTAATTTGTTTTATCACTAATGCTATGGAAGAATAAAGACAGAATTCTTCAAATAGAATTTCAGTACAAATAAAGCAGTATTGCTTTCCAACAGGTACATTGAACAGATTTGACACCAACTATTTATTTTTCTTTTGTAGTTGAATACCTTAGAGTATGATGGGGAAGACATTAGTGGCCTGGCAAGATGCCCATTTGATGCCAAACAAACCAATGTTGCCCTTTTTGCTGGTAAGGTTCTTTAGCATAATGAATATAAATGATTAATGACATTGAAGGTGCAGAAGGAATTTAATGGAAGAAAAAGAGCTCATAACTAGGCTAGCGACCTTGGTATAGGTGTTTCAAAGACTAAGCACTATGTAATTTTTTCCAAAAAATAATTAAAAGTAGGCATATTATAATATAGTATTCTGACTCTTGGTTCTGTTGCTATCTAGACCAGTGACCCTGAATAAGTTGCTTGACGTTTTGATGCTTAGATTCCTCATCTGTAAAATTAGGTAATACTATGGGCCAACCTGTCACAGGTTGCTTATGAGCATCACGTTTAGCTTTATTTCTGTATATGGGAATAACAGATGAAAGTGCTCCAAAAAGTATATACCACACTATACAGGGCAACACACTACAGAGTAATTGTGGTTATTTTACTCAGATTATAACTTTGGTTTCAGATGGGAAGCTATATTCTGCCACGGTGGCTGACTTCTTGGCCAGTGATGCTGTTATTTACCGAAGCATGGGTGATGGATCTGCCCTTCGCACAATCAAATATGATTCCAAATGGATAAAAGGTAGCTTTGAAGAGCAGTGTTGTGGGATCACCAAGGATAGTGGGATGGCTGAGTGGGAACAGGAGCTCTGATCATCAGGAGATTCTATGCATGGCTTTATATTGTTTATTTAGAGCAAGGATGAGCTCCTTTCATTGTGAATAGGGGCATTGACAAGGAATGAAAAGATCCATAGCCAAGGCAAGAAAGTAGACTCACCCAGGATTTTATCTTAGGTGACTTAAAAAAAATCCCATTTCAGTGTGCCAATTTGCCGAACTCTCAATGCGCATGATACTCCTTGCCCACTCTCATCTACTTATCCTGGAAAGGTAACAACAGTGAGAGTCAATTAGGTCATATCTGCAGAGTCATTTTGTTCTTTGGAGTCTAGAAATCAAGATTTTTTAATTCTCAACATGAGAGGTTTTCTTCCCTACTTATATAGGTTAATGAATAAATCTGTTGAAACAAAGACCTTTGATATGGTTCAGTTCCCGGTAGGCTTTTTACAGTCCATTAGCTGACATTAAAGACTATGTGTCCCCTGGAGCTTCAGCTCACCCATGTCGGGCTCCTCAAATTCATTGGCGTGTCCGAGTTCCCATTGGCTTGAATGTAGCTACGTGACATCTGTCAGTCATGCCCAGCAGTCAGGGTCAGACACTAATTGAATTACCTTTTAAGAACCAGTTTGTTTCTCATTTTCTTACAGAACCACACTTTCTTCATGCCATAGAATATGGAAACTATGTCTATTTCTTCTTTCGAGAGATTGCTGTGGAACATAATAACTTAGGCAAGGCAAGTATATGCACTTGACTTGTATTGTGGACTTGTGCATGGAATTGAGCCCACGTTGGTAGAGATATGGCTTTTGCATGTTTTTCTCACTATGTTTAGGGCCAAGTGAAGAGAGATGGGCAGCTTATCATGAGAATAATTGCTGAGCAATGGCTTGGATGGGAACAGCAGCCTCGGGCCTTGAGAAGACTTCATGTTTTCTGGCTCTGCAGGCACCCTTGAACTGTGGATGCTTCTTTAACTCTTTAGCAATCCATTGATAGTTTAGTGTTTCCCTGTGTCAGAGGCAGGATGGAAAGTAGAGGCCCTTGTTTAATTTTGGGTGCTTTGGTAAAAGCCCATATGAGTTTAAAGTCTTGCCACCTCTTCTGGGCCAGGCTTAAGGAGGGCACACTTCATTAGCAATGTGAGAAGCAAGGTGGGAGACAAAGTGCGGGAATGGTTTCCATTCAGCCAGTTCAGTAGCTCATGTCAAAGGGAGCTTTCTTTGCAGAACAGGTAAATGGCCCCTTTTCTCACAGTTAAATCTAGTTTACACCCCTAGTCTACTGCTCCCTAGAGAGAAGACTGCTAGATTCTTCTGAACCAGATACATCTTTAGTTTTTCTTGTCCCTCCAATGCATAGTAGCTTTGATTTTCATTCCCCTCCATGTTTACAACCCCTTCCTCTGCTTTGTCCCTTGGGCAGGCTGTCTATTCCCGTGTGGCCCGCATATGTAAGAATGACATGGGTGGCTCCCAGCGGGTCCTGGAGAAACACTGGACTTCGTTTCTGAAGGCTCGGCTTAACTGCTCTGTCCCCGGGGATTCGTTTTTCTATTTTGATGTCCTACAGTCTATTACAAACATAATGCAAATCAATGGCATCCCCACGGTGGTCGGGGTGTTCACCACACAGCTCAACAGGTGAGAACAGATCCTGGGCAACTCAAAAGACCTTCTGTCCTTGCTGGTGGGACCCACGAACGGGCCCATTGTGGCCTGACGGTTTTCTGATGGTTTTCCCCTTTTTCAGCATTCCTGGGTCTGCGGTCTGTGCATTTAGCATGGATGACATTGAAAAAGTATTCAAAGGACGATTTAAAGAACAGAAAACTCCAGATTCTGTTTGGACAGCGGTCCCCGAAGACAAAGTACCAACGCCAAGGTAAAGAAAAAGATTGGGAAGGGATTCTTGTCTTTAACAAAACCATCTGGCCACTGGAAGCATCCATCCTCAGCGAGCAGCTGGGCCAGCTTCCCATGCTGTGAGGGGTCTCTGTGCAGGACTACACAGGAGTCAGTCCCACAGTCCTGTGAGCAGGTGGAGAACCCACTGAGTCGGGGAAATAGCATTCTCTCTGGGTGCCGCTCTCTCTTCTTCTTCTCTTGACCCCTTCTTTCAGAATGGACACTTATTCCTTAGATACCATTGATGATGCGGGGGAACACACACACTGTTTTCCTTTCAGGCCTGGCTGTTGTGCAAAGCATGGCCTTGCTGAAGATTATGAAACCTCTATCGGTTTCCCGGATGAAACCCTATTGTTCATCAAATCCCATCCCTTGATGGACTCTGCCGTCCCACCCATTGCAGAGGAGCCCTGGTTCACAAAGACTCGGATCAGGTAAGGCTGTGCAGACATGGCAGCCCCTTCCACTCACACCTGCTCTTCCTGTTGGCCTCCTCCTCTGACCTGGCTCACTTCCTCCCGCAGGTACAGGCTGACAGCCATCGCCGTGGACCATTCTGCCGGACCCCACCAGAACTACACTGTCATCTTTGTTGGCTCAGAAGCTGGCGTGGTACTTAAAATTTTGGCAAAGACCAGTTCTTTCTCTCTGAATGACAGTGTATTACTGGAAGAGATTGAAGCATACAACCATGCAAAGTAGGTATATTTTACGAGAACACTCTTCAGCACTGCTCAAAAATTTCCGGACTTTATTTCATCTAGTCATTTCCTTCCAGCCCTCTAAATTAGCAGTGGTTTGTCATATTAGTGTTTTGGGTTTTGTTGTGTTTTTTTTCTCTCACTGAAATAAATCCTGGCTTTGTTTTCTTCCTGAGTCCACTGGAGCTTGGAGGTGGGCAGTTGATGAGTTTAAAAATAATCCAGCCCTTGTATTTCACCTGTGGAAGATGAGAGCATTTCAGCACCAACCCTCCTACCTTGTAGATCAATTTCAGGATGCTACATGCAGCAGACAGAGGCAAGCACACACACATACACAGGCACAAACAGAATATAATTCTTCCAACCACTGACAGACAAGATTATTTAGACCAGTGGTCAGCAAACTGCGGCCCGCGAGCCACATGCGGCTCGAGAGCTGCGGTTTGCCGCTCTGTTGACTAATGAGTTTGCCAACCACTGGGATAGGGGCTTAATCACAAGGAACAACAACAGCCTGTAATTATTGGAATCGCGAGTCTAGATCAGTGGTCGGCAAACTCATTAGTCAACAGAGCGGCAAACTGCGGCGCTCAAGCCGCATGTGGCTCGCGAGCCATAGTTTGCCGACCACTGATTTAGACCATTAAAACAGACAAGAAATAGATGAGAGAAATGGAGCAAAAGAGACTAAGGAGAAATATCTAGCACAGGAAGGTTTAATGGCATTAAAACATTATCTTTTTTTCCTCTACAGTCCAACATGGTCTTCACGAATATAATTCCCTTCCATCATCAGAACGGGAAAGCAATCTTAAAAAATGCTTTATCCTCCTGAAATGTAACCAAACACGCATAGCAGTAGAAGATGAATCACAGGATTAATATTTCCCAAACTATGTACTTGCTTGGTTTGCTACCTAGAATATTCCTTATGACCTCCCCAGCTCTCAGTAATTGCAAAAATCAAACCTCATTTGTCCTGTATAGGTCATGTAGCTTTTGGCTTACTAACCGTATGGCTTCAAAACGCATCCCACACTACAGGTGTAATCCTGAGAACGAGGAGGACAGAAAGGTCATCTCACTACAGTTGGATAAAGATCACCACACTCTGTATGTGGCATTCTCGAGCTGCGTAATCCGCATGCCCCTCAGTCGCTGCGAGCGTTATGGATCATGTAAAAAGTAAGCTGATGTTTCTGTTCTTACCCTGGGGTCATGCGGCATTAAGACCTTTGATGACAAGAAAATCCAAGTTTCATTCTGTTTGGTTTTGTGCAGGTCTTGTATTGCATCTCGAGACCCCTACTGTGGCTGGTTAAGCCAGGGGACCTGTGGGAGAGTCACCCCAGGGATGCTGTAAGTATACTTGCCACATTAGCCAAGAGCTCCACACCTGCTCCGATCTTCCCCAGGGTCTGCAAAGCTAGAAATTTTAGAAAATTTCCAATAACACTACACTGTCCCTCCCTCCCCCCCAGTTTTTGTTTTTAGGGGAGAGTATTTTTTTACAAAAGGAAAATCTGGAACTGTAGGAGGGAAGCGAGATTATAGACAGCATAATACCTGAGGGAAATAGGCAGTTCTCTTCTGCTCTCCTAAACATTCCAGTTACCACCTGTTTAACAGAAATACTCCAGTTAACAAGCTCTGCTGAAATGTCCATTTTTTCCCCTTTTCGCCCATTCCTACTACTAATCGATGTATGTTCTTGGTTCTGCTCTTATTGTCACTTGTGTTCCTGTGAAGTCTGTTAACCAAAGACTCCTTTGTTTTCCATAACCACAGCGCTGGAGGATACGAACAGGACGCGGAATATGGCAACATGGCCCACCTCGGGGACTGCGATGGTAAGACTGAATCGCCCTTGCCCTCCTGGCCCTTCTTTTTGACCACATTTGCACGTGAACATTATTTTACAACCAGCCTTTTAATGATTCAGGACATGTACCACCTAGCATTTAACTTAAACTTCGCAAAAGCTGAGCTGTTTGGTCATGGGGATACATTAGAGAAGAATCTTACTTTTTTTTTCTTCCTTAGAGAATCTTACTTTTTTTTTTCTTTACTATTTACAATTTTGTAGGAAATCTAGAGAAAGGTAGTCTAACCAGTAGGTTAATCTTTTTATTTATAGCCTTTTCTTTTGACTTTTTTAGTTAATTGGAATTCATAAATTTTTGCTTTCTTTTGGTTACTTTTTTACTGATTACTTGTTCCTTTAATTCTTTTAGAAATTTTGCCTACTTCAACTACACCAGATTACAAAATATTTGGCGGTCCAACATCTGGTTAGTTTTTTTAATTTTTTTGAATTAACAACCTTTTCTTTCCTTCAGTTCAGCATTTTCAGCCCCTTCTCCCCTCCTTTTGCGCAGTTTGGCAGCCCTTCATTTTTGTGCTTTGACTCATAACCCCACTGATGGTACCAAACGACTTTTTCTGACTCAGTACTTCACCCTGTGGAGCATGTGAACAGTCCGTCATTGGCCAAGGCACATCCTCTAAGGAAAATTAAATGAGTTCACATAGATTGCATTCCAGCTGCACGTGGCCACCAAGCTTTCTTCTCACCTGTGCATTGTGAATGTTGCCTCTGGCCATCTAGATGGAATGGATGGCAGAATATCATTATCTTCCCCCTTCTCTCCTCACCTTTCCTCAGACCTAGTAAACAAATACACATTTCCCCAAAATGTGTATTTATACATTTTAGAGATCTTTTTTTGAATGGTTTGCGGTAATCTTGGGAAACATTGAATGTTGTGGTCTCAATGGTATGAAAAGGGGTCCTGGTTGAATGAAGCTGGTTTCCGATGGATTAAGGTGCTTAGTGAGCTCCCCACGCTCCTCTCTCTCTGTTTGTTTTTGGAGTCGTCATCTGTGATCATCACACCTTTCTGAATTGGGATCTCTGGACTTTGAACCTAAAACATAGGCTTACATTTGTGAGGGAAAACCTATTTGGTGGGAATCTGTAATAGACAGGCTAAGAGATTAAGTCACTCCCAATCCTATTGCTGCTTCTAAAACTTGCCAGCAGTGGGGTGGGGAAGGGATGGCAGATTTTATGCATCAGAACATCCTAATCAGCTTGTAAATGCTGTTTCTTTTGCATGAGTTGCTGCTAACTCTTTGGAAGAAACTCCCTGGGCATTTTGAAATTCACGGGCAAGGTTCATCCCTGCTCCAGTGCTTCCCGGTGGACAGTGAGCCCCCTCAGTGCAATGAATAATCTGCAGAAGGATGGGGGTCATGGCAAAGCAGGACAACATAGGCAGAGCTGGTTCATCAGGTCCCAAATCCAGTGTTTACAGGGACCTGCTCAGCTGCTTTCTGATGAAGCTACACTTAGGCTTGCCAGTGAAGGACAGACAGACAGCCTCCAACCATCTATGCAAGTGCTTGGAAAATATACACAAAAAGAAATGAAATGATGTTATCTCACCAAAGGATGAGAAAAGTAGCAATTAATCTTAGTAATTTGTATTATCTTTTCCTTGAGTGTCATTCATCACCCCAGGGGCTTCCATAGGAGCGTTTGAGGATGTTTAATTTTGAAATCTGCTTAATATAGCTTTATTGTCCATTTTTAGTTTTCCCTTGCAAGAACAGGATTTGGTGTAGTCTTGGTGGATGTGTTTTGAGAAAATCCTAGAACTGGTTTTCTCCTAAAATTGACCTCAACTGTGCTTAAAAATGCCACAGGTCAGTCAGAAAAATCTGCTGACACTTCCCACGTTAATAAAAAAATCTGTTTGCCACCACAGACATGGAGGTATCTTCATCTTCTGTTACCACAGTAGCAAGTACCCCACAAATCACACGCAAAGTGGTTGATACCTGGAGACCTAAACTGACGAGCTCCCGGAAATTTGTAGTTCAAGATGACCCAAACACTTCTGATTTTACTGATCCTTTATCAGGTATCCCAAAGGGTAAGGCCTCACCAGGAGACTCATGGCTCACTGAGTGGAAACCTGATTCCTAATAGCTCTGGAGTCTAGGGCCTAGGGCTCTCCAGAGGAGAGCCAGAAGGGCTGCTGCCCATGTCACCACCGCCTCCACCATGGTTTTCTGTGGATATGTTGGAGTGCATTCCTTAAAAGATGAAAGAGGTGGAAAGCTGTTAAAGAAAAGCTGGTGAAACGGCCACTCAGACAACCTAATCTGTTGATTTCTGTCTGAAGATGCTGGAGACTTCTAGATATCAGAGAATTTCGAGGGTCATTCAGCCACATCAGAAACCAAAATTTGTTAATTGCAAATACCTAGGTATCATATATTTTTGCCTAAGAACCAGACCCAGTGTTTTGTTTAGCTACCGTTCAAAATGCATTATGGAAAGGACATGTGAGGTGCTAAGTTATTGAATGCTACAAGCAATAAAATACAACAGCCCATCATAGAAGCAGTTATAACATAGCTGCCTATGGAGTAGGCTAATGAGATATATTACTCCAGAAAAAAGAACCAATTCTTTAGCAATTACTCATCTTTGGAATCAGGTTTCTAATCAGTTTCTATGACCCTACATTGTCATTTATGATTTATACCTGTTTATTTTGGTTTTATATATTTTCACTGTACACAATTTTATCATCATTCTTTCTGCTTTGTTTTCTTTAGTAGTGCCATTTCTACCTTTATTCTTTGTCTCTCAAAATGCCACTCAATCTCATAACCCTGGACATGATTAAAAATGACTAACGTTCCAAGGCCTTGGTACTAACCTAAAGCCACCAAGCCTTCAGAATCCCTCTGACTTCCCTTATTCTGGGATAGCTGTGTTTATAGCATGTAACAGACTTGGATACCTCTTAAACTAACATTTCTTTGGTTGACTGTTAGATGTCTGTGGTTGCATTAAAAATCCCAATAATTAAAACTAATTCACTCTTCTTCTAGTCTAACTTAAATATTTCTAAATATTTCAAGATATTTGAATCTTATTACTTAACAAATGCAAAGTATATTTCCTGAGACTGTTTAGTTTTCTTTCATAGCAGGCAGTCCAAGAGGGCTTCGCCCCAACATGGAATGAAAAAAAAATATATCAAAGCAAACACGAACATGTGTCTTTGTAGCTAACAATGACCAAGCAGATGCTTTTAGTTTGTGAACAAGTGATGGGTTTTTATTCCAGTTAAGGTAGCATAATTATGTTAGCATAATATATATTTATGCCAACTCATACATGTCCCTAATCCTAGCAGCTGCCTTTTAATCCAGATTTATGGATTAGGAGAAAACCATGAGGTAAAACATTTTGTGTGTTTAAAACAGGTCATTTAGAAAATGCACACTTTATAATTCTAATTTTTAGGTAGGAACGCTTAAAATTTCTGTTATATAACAACTGTTTAAGAGGAGGTGGAGGAAAGAAGGCAGAGCATACAGATCAATGGGAGATTAGAGTTATCCTGGCATTTGCAGCAATCAGATGTCTCTGGGGATCCCATTGTAATTCAAGAAAAATAAATAAATGGAATTTTGGAGTCTACCTCACCCTCCAAGCTAAGCATAAGGACCATGTGCAGGTAGCGTTGGCTCAATGGAGGCTGTTGCTGGCAGGTACCGTTTCAAGAGCACCTCACTCAGACTTTTTCTCTGTGTCTGTTGCAGGTGTACGATGGGAAGTTCAGTCTGGAGAGTCCAACCAGATGGTCCACATGAATGTCCTCATCACCTGTGTCTTTGCTGCTTTTGTTTTGGGTGCGTTCATTGCAGGGGTGGCTGTGTACTGCTATCGTGATATGTTCGTTCGGAAAAACCGGAAGATCCACAAAGATGCAGAGTCTGCCCAGTCGTGCACAGACTCCAGTGGAAGTTTTGCCAAACTGAATGGTCTCTTTGACAGCCCGGTCAAGGAATATCAGCAGAATATTGATTCTCCCAAATTGTATAGTAACCTGCTGACCAGTCGGAAAGAGCTGCCGCCCACCGGAGATACTAAATCCATGGTCATGGACCATCGAGGCCAACCCCCTGAGCTGGCTGCACTCCCCACGCCTGAGTCCACACCTGTGCTGCACCAGAAGACCCTGCAGGCCATCAAGAGCCACTCGGACAAGGCTCATGGCCATGGAGCTTCAAGGAAAGAAACCCCTCAGTTTTTTCCTTCTAGTCCTCCACCCCACTCCCCACTAAGTCACGGGCATATCCCCAGTGCCATTGTTCTTCCTAACGCTACCCATGACTACAACACATCTTTCTCAAACTCCAATGCTCACAAAGCTGAAAAGAAGCTTCAACACATTGACCACCCTCTTACAAAGTCATCCAGTAAAAGAGATCACCGGCGTTCTGTGGATTCCAGGAATACCCTCAATGATCTCCTGAAGCATCTAAATGATCCAAATAGTAACCCCAAAGCCATCATGGGAGACATCCAGATGGCCCACCAGACCCTAATGCTGGATCCCGTGGGACCTATGTCTGAGGTCCCGCCCAAGGTCCCTAACCGGGAGGCATCGCTCTACTCTCCTCCTTCAACTCTCCCTAGAAATAGCCCAACCAAGCGAGTAGACGTCCCCACCACTCCTGGGGTCCCCATGACTTCTCTGGAAAGACAAAGAGGTTACCACAAAAACTCCTCCCAGAGGCACTCTATATCTGCCATGCCTAAAAACTTAAACTCACCCAATGGTGTTTTGTTATCGAGACAGTCTAGCATGAACCGTGGCGGGTACATGCCTACACCCACAGGGGCGAAGGTGGACTACATTCAGGGCACACCAGTGAGTGTTCACCTGCAGCCTTCCCTCTCCAGACAGAGCAGCTACACTAGTAATGGCACCCTTCCTAGGACGGGGTTAAAGAGGACACCGTCCTTAAAACCTGACGTGCCACCAAAGCCTTCATTTGCTCCTCAAACCACCTCTGTCAGACCACTGAACAAATACACTTACTAGGCCTCCAGTGTGCTGTTCCCCGTGCGGCTTTCTGCTGTCCACATTGTTGCAAGGATGATGTTGTAAGGGTACCTTAAGATAAGAGACTCACTTGTCTTTTAAAAGAACCAAGTGGCCAAAGAACCTCTCTCACTTTGGCAACATCGGAACTTGCCACATGTAGCTACCACAGGGAGGCTTCTGTGTACTTGCCTGGAAACAAAGGAAGGTGCTGGCCATTCCATTTCTTTTGTTTGAAGCTGAATTGAAGTATAGCTCCAGCTCCGGGGGCTACCTTCCCGGGGTAAAGAGCTAATACTGTGCACAGAAGAATCCGTGAGCAAATACTTGAAAATGGGTTCAACTTAGACTGCCATTATTATGGGTGGTCTTCCCATTCAATGTGAACATTTTAATATGTATGCATTCACCTTGCCTCTTGCACAAATGTCAAAAACAATGGTAATGTCTCAAAGAAACAAACTTGTAAATTACCAAACAATTTGCTAAAAATTCAGTCTTGGACCCAAACTGTAGCATTTTTTTTTCATGTGGGGCAAAATTTTTCATGCCACCAATGAACTAACTGTGTGTGCGTGCGTGCGTGCGTGCGTGGGTGTGTGCATGTGTGCGTGTGGGTGCATCCTGTACCCACTAGGATGTGGTTAGGTGCCCATTGCATCTTTTTGTGCTATGGAGTTGTTTACATTGAGCATGACTGAACAAGAGACAATAACTACTTCCCACAGCAGTCCATTGTGTTCGGCTTTGAGAAATAAATAAAATGAAGGCTGATTTGACCATCACTATGATTGACTTACGTGGTACCCAATGCCAGAATGTAAGAGTTCTAAGTAATTTTGTGCTGCTATTCATTAAAACTTCTATTACAGTCTTGCCAGCTTAAGGACATAGAGATGTTAAGAGGTATCCTTGATTTATCCAACAGTATTCAGTAGTAAAACTTACCTGTCCACTGTGAATCCGAGCCTGAGTCACTCTATTTAACCTTTGACATACTAATAAGGTTTTAGTTTGATTGTGTTCAGTTTTTCCCATATACTAAAATTTCTCTTCCTTTAACTCCTCCTATCCCCAAGATTTAAAATTGAAAAAAAAAAAAGACAATAGAGGGGAAAGTGAAAAGAATTGTAATTGGCTTAACAGACAGTCTATGAAAACCTAACAGTGGTGCAATCACGTTGTCTATGTCGTGTTGTGTGAGAATTTCCTCCTAAGTCATGCAGGTAATGACAATATACTGTAAATATTACATGTGGTTTACCTGAATCTGTGCATTTTGTGCCTTATTCATGAGAATGATAGAAGTACTAAAATATGTCAAGTGTTTTCAGTATAGCACATCATTTACTGAGTGCCAGTTGTAAATGTTTTTCAACCAGCACCTGAAGAGACTTTTAAAAAATCAAATAAACAACCTAGAACCATTAAGCAGTCCACCCAAATCGCAGCATTATGTCCTTTGCCGTGATAAACATTCCACTCCTGCTTTCCTAAGGATGAAACAGTGATACTGTGAAGTCAAATGAGGTTTCCTGGGTCATGGGACACCTGCGGAGACCATAGAGTCACTGATTCGTAGCTTTGCAGAAGCCACGTACAGTTGTTGATGGGCAATCCAATGGCTGTTTCAGTTATGATGCTGCAAGTCACACGGTGGTTTATTGACCCCAACCTAGATAGTAACAAGGCAGAGGAATGCTCCTGACCAAGAGAGACAAATAAGTTCAGCTGATTTCTTGTGATAATGCTGATGATATACATTTCCTGGGGGAGGATGGGTCTGAAGATCAGAACATTTTTATATAAGATGTAGAATACTGATACAGTTATGCTTTTCCTTTGAGAATATTGTTTTATAAAGAACACAATTCCCTGAGCTCTCTGGAAGCTCAAAAGCTAAAACGTCTGTTCTTGAAACACTTCATCTTTGCAACTAAAATATTACAGATTAATAATAAATTAAACCAACCAACGATAAACACTACTCAGTCCCCCGCCGACAAACGTGTTTGAGTTCACCTTACCAATATTAACCCTGGCGTGCGGAAAACAGAGCGGTAACTCTGTGTGATTCCCGGTAACATGTTGTAACATTGTGCTGCCTTGTCGTTTGTAATGTGAGTTCTTTCAGTATTTATGTTGAGATTTCTAACATTAAATCTAGTCTCTATCCTGTTAATTTAATTTTTAAATGCTTTATCCATTTGTGCAAAGGTAAACACAGATTGTATCTTTTTTAATGTTACGGCATAAAAAGTAACCCTAAAGTGAAGTGGCTCTATACTGTTTTATAGAGTACTTTAACATGTATAGATATCTTGTAAACTTGTATTGTGGATGTGTAAATAATATGTACTTTGGGTTTTTAACACCGCATGTAAAGTCAAAATAAACTATATAAATCATTATTTCCTGCCTTTTGATATTAAAGAGGTTTAACAACATATTTTCAAAATAGTTTTGAGTCAACACCAGTGAGAATTTCTTTTTAAAAAATCTACCAAAATATTCTTATCTGGAATGTTTGCTACCCAGTCAGAGTTACACCAGCATTCTCTTTTTAGAAGGCTGATACCGATGGGTAGACTCCTGAAACACTGAGAAACAATTTTAAAAACCAGATGAACTGTGTTGCATCAATAGTCAGGAGCTACAGGGCAAACATACTAATTGCTCACTTGTCCTCATATCTGGTTCAACAGACATTTTTAAAACTCCTGATTTCTATTCCCACATTTTTCAATGTCATTTTAAGTCCAAAATTATAGCTGGTATCCCGGATTCCCGTGAACATTCCCTGCAACTTGATATATGGCATTTCTCAATTTTATTGTTTTAACTGAATAGAACATATTCATAGATATCTTCCCCAAATATTGAAATGGAAGGTATAGTTATGATTCCATTTAGTTCTTGCCTTAGCATGGAATGAGGTGGTGACTGCTGTTACTGGCCCTGGTGGATGTTGAGGATGTCACTTCCCTCCTGGGAAAAACAAGAGTGTTTGCAGCGACTTCTCATGGGTCCAGCTGCTGCTCCTGGCTACAGCCCACCTGTGCCTCTCCATGGCCACATTTTTCCCCAGAGCCCAGCCGCAGCTCTGCAGAAGCAGAAGTTGCCACATTCCTCTCTTGGTCCTGGTTCTAACATGATGTCATCTAATTAGGGTGCTGCATTTCCATGCTAGTTGATGGTATCAGGGCTCCTTTTTCATTCTTCTCATGGCACATTCTAGTTTAGATATATGAGGAAGAGTGCAGGAATCCTGTACAAGGGCAAGTACCTCGGTTACTGGAAGGCCGATTTGCCCCCTTTTAACAGCTCCCACCACTACAGCTGTGTAGGCAGCAATACAGTGCCACTAGTCATAGAGCCGACTGTCATTGGGCGCCCTGCCCCACTGCAGAAAGTCAGCCTGTACCCCGCTGCAGTGAAGGGGAAGGAGGGTGTCCTACCTTCTCACCAACCTGCAGGTGCCTATTTGTAACTCTTAGAAATTAAACAAATTAATAAAGAAAGAGACAAGGGAAATTTATCTTCATCCTGTTTCTTTGTGGACTTCCTGAGCATTATAATCTCTTTCATTTACATTCTCTATTTCTATTGAATTGGTGTTTATTGCACCTTTTGGCCATTATACCAGACTTCCTGGGTTCTTTGATTTTTCTTTCTCTTCTCCCCTTAACCTTTTTCCATCGTGGACATCTTTGATAATTTAATGAATGCTACAGACTGAGCTGAATTTCACTTCTCAGGAGATTTACAGACGCCCTAAAACTATGATTCTTCAAGGTGAACACTTCGGTGTCATTTGAAAGAAGGAGTTTTCATAAGGAAGACATTGTAAAGGCACACATTAATTAACCAGGACAGACCACCTGTCCTCTAGGTTCAGAAGTCCCATTGATTAGGCATTTAGGTTACTCTGGGGGTGGCAAATTTTGAAACCAGGTGGAACACTCCAGATGCTGGTGCAGGCTAAGAAGAAAGGGAGTCTCCCATGTAAGGCAGTGTCCCAATGGCCAAGATGCTGGCCAGGTACCAGAAGGATCGACCCTTTGTCCTTCCCTTCCCAGCTCATCTTTATCCTTCTTGTCAGAGGAGGGCAAAGAACAAGGTGTCAAAATAAGCCCTGGGTCCAGGTCTGGGAGCTGGGTTCTAATCCTGACTCCATCATTCATCAAGCAACTTTGTGGCACTATACCTCTCTTGACTTCAGTTTTCTCATTTTTGAAAAGAGATGGTTTGACATCCATATCTCTGACAGTTTTATGTAACCTGCCAACTCTATAATTCTATTACCTATTTTATGAATGCTATGTTTAAATATTACTCTTTCAATAGCTTGGTTTGTGGGCTTTTTATAGGTGAGTAAGGTTTGCTCCTATTAGATATGCGCTATATGTGAAATTTGCAATAAAATAAGGCATGATAAACAATGCACTTTAAGCCATTTAGCTTGGGTCTATATGTGATGTTTACCCTTTCCTGCACATATAACATGCAAAACAAATCTCTGTTAAAGTTGCATTCTTTTATCTACTAGCTATGATACTATAAACAGGGAAGAATTGGACCTATAATAAAACCAACCTTTAATTCACCGGGAATAGGGGTGAGGGGATGAGTGAGAGTGGTCAAATCCTGAATATGCAGACCATGAATCAACTGAAATTCACACATAAAGGAAAATAGAATATTTTGGGCACTGTCCCATGATATGATTCTCTTGTTTTTTTAAAAAAATTTTATTGATTTTTAAAGAAAGAGGGAGAGGGAGAGATAGAAACATTAACATGAAAAAGAAACATGAATCAGCTGCTTCCTGCATGCCCCCTATCAGGAAACTGAGCCCACAACCCAGGAATGTGCTCTGATCTTGAATCCAACTGACAACCTCTCAATGCATGGGATGATACCCAACCAACTTAGCCACACCAGCCAGGAAATGATTTGATTCTTTTAAAAATTAAGTATTGATTACTTACTGGTTGATCAATGTCTCTGTAACATGCAGTTTGGTTCCTCTTAGCCTCTCATGATGGGTTTGAGTGAAAGAAAGTATGAAAACATAACACTTGTTCCTATACACTATTCCTTGTAACTGTTCTTTACTTGTGTGAGATGTACCCCCTGATGCTGCTGTAAAGATTGTTAGAGTGGGCAGAAGAAGGATGCTTTTCAGGGTCTAGCAGCCCGGCCCAGTGGAACCGTCTGTGCTGGTGGAAATGCACTCTTCCTAGACTGTTCAGGATGGTAGCCACTAGCACAGATAGCTCTGAGCACCTGGAATGTAGCGAGAGCCACTGAACTACTGTATATTGGACAGCGCTGGTCTAGAAAGCCACTGCTGCCCCTGCCTCCACTGTCAGGTCAGACCACTGCTCTGAATGCAGCAATTCCATGGGGCATATAACTGATTAATAGATGAGACATGATTTGGACATTTTGGTTATGCACCCTGTGTCTCACCAACAGCTGGGGTCACAGTTGATCACCAATCAATCACAGATCTAATTTGAGGTTTTGTGTGTGTTTTCCTATTTAGAAACTCTGATGAGCACAGTTGGTATTGAAAAGAGGATCAGCATTTGGGTTGTGTGGACAAGTTTTTGCTTCTCTGAGTTTTTTTTTGGAGCTTTTGAGGCCTACTTAGTTAATCCTCAACATGCTTCCTGTTGGAAACAGACAAGCTTTGTCATCCCTATTTTCATGGTACAGAAACTGAGGTTCGTGGGGCTATGACAACTATAGAAATGCAGATGACAGCCAAGTCAAAACTCAGGGCTAATTTACCTATTCTCACATTTATGCTCTATGTACACACCAACACATTCCATGAAAGGGGGAAAGAGAATACCAGTGTTCAATCAGAAAAGATGGCCTCTGTCCAGCACTTCATGTATAATGAGAGAAACAAAAAAGGTGGAATAGTTATAGTATCCAGGGGTATGTGCCAAACATTCAGTGCGTCAGTCATGTGCTGAGCCATCGTAATGAACATGCCAAATCAATTCTTTGTGGGGCCGGGGGGGGGGGAGCGGGGGGGGAATCTATGGATTTAGTTGATTTGTAAGTTGCAAGCAACCAAAGAGGATGGACTCCATGATGTTAGAAGAAGCTAACCTGACGTGTCCAACCTGAACCCATCTATAGTAAGTTTCTGGGCATCCTGCCAAACTTAAATCTGTGGGCTGTCAGAATCTTGGGGAAGAGCTCCCTTTATTTCTTATGTTAGAATTTCTTCATATTGAGCTGGGGTTACAGATTGGGAGTTAAACACAGTTGTAATTTTCCCACTGCTCCCTGCAGTTGGGGGACCTATCTTAGAGGAGAATGCTTTCTGATGGTTTGAGCTGCCTAGTCTTCCTGCAGCCCAGCGGAAGCACAGAGAAAATGTCTGTGGAAGGAGTAAATTTGATGACAGCCTCTCATAGTTTTATCCTAGTTCTGATGGTAGGGCCTGGCCAGATATTTGCAGCTGTTGGTGCTGATAAGCATACTAGAAGCATACCCCTCTTCTTAGCATTTGCAAATCAGGTTCTCAAGTAAGAGGATTATAGAATTCTTTAGACATTCTGAAAGGGGCATTCCATGGGTTGGGGACAGCTTTAGAAGTGTAAGGAGGAAATGGAACCCTTGGGTGCTTCTGCAAATTTGAAAACTTAGGTGTTAGTGAGCATTTAGAAATTGAATTAGGCTCCAAAAAGCAATGCCATCTCAGGTTGAGAGGACCATTCACTGGTCCAGGCAATCTGGGCCTCTGTTGGTCAGTATGTACCTGCAGCAACTCATTGAAATCAAAATTTAAGAGTAAACCTGATGTGATGGCCTCTTCAGACTGCCTAAGTGAATGCTGCCCTGTGAATAAGTCCATCTGGATTTCAGAACTTAGTTATAAGCTGTTATTTCCAATGACCTATGCAACTCACCTCCAGAGAGGAAGAAACAGCTGAACTTTTTTATATATGCTTAATTTGCATAACTATTTATCATAAATTTATTTAATGAAAATAGCAAAATACTAAACTGAAGAAAATAATAGAATTCAAATTATTTTAAATCTCAATATACATATAGAAGAGAGTCTAGGGATACAAAAACACTAAAACTGGTTATAATCACTAAAACTAACATTTTGAAATGTGCTTCATTCAAACATGTATTTTGGGAACGTCTGTAAGATTGATTCTGAGTTTGTTTTAAAAAAAGAAGAAAAAATCCTAGAAACAGCCCCTGACTTGATTTTAGTTAATTGGTCTCAAGAAAAGTTGAACTCTGCTCATTGCTGAAAATGAACTGCCTAGAGATTTAATTTAGCTGAAAGGGAGAGGTCACTGATTAGGATCATCCTTGAAGTCCTTAGGTTTCTAAAGTGTGTAAACAATGTGTTTTGTTTTTGCTGGAGATACTAGGACTCAACTGGTGAAATATGGCAATTTTAGAAATAGCAAAGGCAGAAAAGAGGTTTCTGAAGAACAGAACTATAATCCAGGCAGAGTAGCCGGGACAGCAACTGGCAGCTGAGCGAGGTGTGGAGGAGACGGCTGAGGGTCCAGAGCTGGAACTCAGAGTGGAGGACCTGTGTCAGCTCTGTCTTCTTCCTGTCTCAAAGGGTAGGGACAGGGCAGGAACTCAGAAACCTACAAAGCCAGATTTTCTCCTTTGTCTTCTTGTCCCTGGATTCCAAAATAACAGAAAGCAAGAAAGCCGATGAATGGAGAGCGGGCAGGTCTGAGGACAATGAGATTGTGACAGTAATGACAACTTGTGAGAGCGGGAAATAACTAGTGGAGCAGAATTCTCTCCTCTCTGACAGCATGCCAGTTCAGGCTGTCAGGAAAGCCACGCCCCTTTGCAGTGTTCCCTCGGGGTCCTCTCCTCTCCCCACTTTTTGAAAAGTGAATTTTCTCAACAAGTTTTCCCTTTGAAAAGGTGACTTTGCCCTCTTCTCTGTTATAGCTGCATACCACCTTGAAGAGATTAAAAAAAAATTTTTTTAAGGAAATCGTAACCACTAGGCAGCCCAAATGGAATTCAAGTTCTAAATTGGCATTTAGGGGCCTAGCTTTTCGTCATATTGTTTTCCTTGGTGTTTCCACTGTTCTTACTTACATAAAGAGTGTCAAGCCCTAGCCCATTTGGCTCAGTAGATAGAGCTTCAGCCTTGGACTGAAAGGTCAAGAGTTCAATTCTGGTCAAGACCATGCATACCTCGGTTGCTGGCTTGATCCCTCTCAGGTTAGGGAGGCAACCAATCGATGTGTCTCTCACATCAATGTTTCTCTATCTGTGTCTCTCCCCCTCCCTTCCACTCTCTCTAAAAAATCAATGGAAATAATATCCTTTGGTGAGAGTAACAACAATGATAAAAAGACTATCAGTAGGCAAGACAATTCAATAGGAAGATTTTATTCTCTGAAAATAAGCTTAGGATGCAAATGGGAGAAAATTACCCCCTTGTTGAAAATTTTAAATTACAGGTAATCACAGAACTGGATTTGTGTCTCTTGGTTTTAGGTTAGTCACCTACTACCAGGGAAAGAAGAGAGCTCTCTAGAGGAACGGTATCATGTGATATCACCACAATTAAATATCTTCATAGAGCCTAAAAATGCCAAGTACAGTCAGTCCTCACTTAATTCAAGAAGTTTTATTGGTATTTTTGTTTTGCAACTATTTTGTTGTTTTTAAACAGTGCAGCATGGTTTAGGTCAAAGTGCACAGGGCTAGGGCTCAGAATCTAGTCCCTTCTTAGCTGTGTGAACTTGTAGCCTCAATTCCTGAGTAACCAGAGGTTGCATCAACTAAACTTCATGTCAAGTCTTGTTTTTGCAGTGGGAGCCAGTTGACCTTGGGTTGCACCCATCTCTATCATTTGTTAGCTTATAAACGGTATGAGTTTGCCTTTCTCCAAAAAATAAACTATCCTCAGTTTAGTCATCTGTTAAATGGGTACAATAACACTATATATCCCTCTTAGGGAGTTTGTGGAGATTGAATGAGTTTCTACATGTAAAGTGTTTAGGCAGCATTGGCACTAGGAAGTACGCTATACATATTATACATATTTTAATATTTATTATTGTTCTGTCCTCATTGAGAAAAGCTAAACCAATGTTACTTATTATAAGGGATCATTCAAGCCAAATGATAGTGTGACTGTTCATGTAAACATGCCTGGAGTGCGCTGGTAGGTGTGGCTCAGTTGGCTGGGCAACCTCCCATGCACACAGAGGTCAAGAAGTCCCAGGTTCAATTCCAGGTCAGAGCGCATGCCTGGGTTTCTAGTTCAATCCATGGTAGGGGGCATGCAGATTGATGTATCTCTCTCTTCCTCCATCTCCCTTCCTTTCTCTCTAAAAAAATAAAATCAATAAAAAACATATTTAAACACTAGAGACCTGGTGCATGAAATTCATGCAGGCGCGGGGGGGGGGGGGGGTGTGTCCCCTCAGCCCAGCCTGCACCCTCTCACAATCCAGGACCACTGGCTTCTAACTGCTAACCTGCCTGCCTGCCTGATCACCCCTAACTGGCCCCCCTGCCAGCTGTATCACCCCTAACTGCCTCTGCCTGCTGACCTGATCACCCCTAACTGCCCCCCCCGCCAGCCTGATGGCCCCCAACTGCCCCCCCCCCCCCGCTGGCCTGGCCACCCCTAACTGCCCCCCCCACCACCAGTATGGTTGCTCCCAACAGTCCCCCTCTGTCAGCCTGGTTGCCCCTAACTGCCCTCCCCCTGCTGGCTTGGTTGCCCCTCATTGCCCGCCCCCCACCAGCCTAATCACCCCTAACTGTCCCCCCCCCTGCCCCCCGCACCAGCCTGGTCTCTCCCAACTGCCCCCCACCCCTGATGGCCTGGTCACTCCTAGCAGCCTGCTGCTCAGTTGTTTGGTCTTCCCTCACTAACCCCCCTGCCAGCCTTGTGGCCCCACTCAGCCTGTTCGGTCGTTCGTTCAGTTGTTTCAGATGTGATGGTCCCTGGCTCTTTATATATATAGATGGGCTGGAGTAGAAAGGCTTTGTGAAGGAGCTTAAGTTTTACGATATGTGAACAATGGAGAAAGGAATGCCCTGAAACTCTGCAAAAGCTTTCGCAATGTGAACCCCTTCCTAGGGAAGTCACTTCTTTCTGGGTAAACAAGTCGGGCCCATCCAGTGGCAGCATTCCGAGAGAAGCCTCCCTTTTGCATGTGATAGTGGTCTGAAATAAGCATTTCAATTAGATTCATTAAGACAGTTATTACTTGGTAATTGAATAGCAACAGATTGCAAAGAAACACTTATTGAGGTCTAATAAGTATGGAGGAGAGAAATCTTCTCCTTCTGTAATTCCATCAGCTATAAACCAGTGTAATTAGATTCTTACTAACACATTCAAATTGAAGGGAATGTTGAGGCATATAATTGGCACTTGGGAAGATACCTGTACTTTCATTTACATACTCAGTTTCAGTTGTTAAACAACTCAGACTAGTGGACAATAGTAGGTCAAGTGGTTAAGCAAGAATTAAGTTATTAACATATTAACAAATTAACATATTAACAAATTAGGGCCAGATACATTTTAAACATATTAACAAATTAGGGCCAGATACATTTTAAAATATGAAATGTAACTTTATTGTATCCCTAAATTTTCATCGATCCGTATACTATTTCAATGCTTCTCGTGAACTAATTCAGGACTCTGAATTATTTTTTCAAGTATAATAGATTCATGTATTCATTCGTTTGGAGTTACCTTTTAAGCAACTGTTATTTAGGGGGGGAAAGCATGTTATCTGCCATCAATTTGATCATGGAGATAGTTACTTAAGAATATTCCATAATTTGTGACACAAGCAAAATATGCTGGGAGAGCAAGAACAGACATAAAAAAGCAAAGTCTTTTGATATTTTTTCTGTGGGACAGCACCCTCTTTGGATTTCAGTTTTCTATCTGTGATGCAACCAGATAGTTCCACTTCCCAAATCAAGCACAAACTTCCGAGGCAGACCCTTACTCTTCATTATTTTTTATACAAAATGATTACCAGGTGCTCTGTGTAGAGCAAATTAAACCTCAGATAACCTTTGTAATGCATTTAAAGTTTTGGAGAATTACATTTAATGCGGTTATATTAATAAACAACCAAAATTTGGATAATCTAGTTTGTCTTTTCTTGAAACTAATAATAAAAAATGTATAATTTATCTTTAACTACAAGAGACGAGGCTTCCAAAAAATCTATAGGAAACACAGAAAGTAAAAAACTAAAATGACTACACATGCCCTGGCCAGTGTGGCTCAGTTGGTTGAGCATCGTCCTGTGCACCAAAAGGTCTTGGTTTGATTCCAAGTCAGGGCACACGCCCAGGTTGCAGGTCTGATTCCCGGTTAGGGCAGCGAGGGAGGCAGTTAATCCATGTTTCTCTCCTACACTGTTTCTCTCCCTCTCTCCCTCTCTCTCCCCTACTTCTTCTCTCTTTAAAAATCAATAAAAATGTATTTAAAAACTAATAAAATGGCTATGCACATGTGGTTATGGATGGTTCCGATTGTATTTATAAGGTAGAAGGATCACTTGGTTGACCACTCCTGCAATGAAGTACCTCTTTGTTACCAAAGTCCCTGGGAGACAAAGAAAAGACAACCCCTGACCCCACCCCCATGCCCACACTCACCAAAAAGTAGGGCTTGATAATCTCCACTTTGATGTTTTTTCTAAGAGTAAACTTGCCAGAAAGTATACAGATTGCTAAAAGTTCCCCTCTCCTCTCTTTTTAACTGCCTACTTATCTACTAGGGGACAGAGAGAAAGAGAAAATGTCTTCCTTACTATTCTGGCACCATTTTGATTTTATTATCAAAGCCCTGGTAATACCTTATATTTATAAATCCACCTTCTTATCTAGCAAGCCAACCCCTCCCCATTGATCCCCCGCCCCATCTTTAATGTTCACTATCACAGGCCAGCATCTGCCACTGCCCTTTCTCTCTGTGGCTAGGAAATGGATGTCACTGAGGCTTGTCATTTTCCCTCTGCAACATCTCTGACTCCACCTTAGCCCTCCACGTCTGTTAGATCTTTACCCATGTTTCATCCTGTGTGAAGACATAAAACGGGCTTATGTGACAACCAGAGGGATTTATCTTAAATATAAGAGAGAACTTCCTGATCATGAAACACTGGAAAAAGCTCTGAAGAGTGTTGTAATGTTTAAGAATGGCAGACTTGCTCTGGCCTGTTTGCTAAGTGGTTAGAGCCATGGCCTTCGGACCTAAGGGTTGTGCCCTTGATTCCCTGTCAAGGGCAGGTACCTGCATTAAGGGTTTACTCCCTCTCCAGGTTAGGGCTCATGGGGGAGGCAACCAATCCATGTGTCTTTCTCACATCCATGTTTCTCTCTCCACTCCTCCTCCCTTCCTTTCCCTCTCTCTGAATACTTTAGTATTTCTTTACAAATTCCCATCAATAACCCCCTTGAGAATCACTTAAATAACTATTACAATACAGTCTAACATGTATTTGTTAAGCACTTACTACATGCCAGACAATGTTATAAGCACTTTGCATATATTATCTCATTTAGTCTCATAATAACCATATAAGGAAGTTACTATTATCTTATTTACCCAAGTTGGGAAAATGAGATTTAAATTAAATAACTTGTACAAAGTCACATGGCTACTAAGTGGTAAAACCTGTATTTATACCTAGGAATTACCTCCTTAGCTACCTCAGGAAGTCACTTATTGAATTTCCGGCTTGTTTCCGTTAGAGCAGATGTTTGTTGTTTACCTATGCAGCATTCACCTCCTTTCTTAAAGTGGAGGAAAAGGGGCCACATAGGAAACCTGACAAGGTCAGGGGAGGCCTACTTGGATGACCTTACCCAGAGACGTAACCACACAGGGTGGTCTGAATGTAAAAATTCCTAGCTCAACGTGGGTTATGGTGAGTAGTCACGTCCTAGTGTCTAGCTATCTGCAAGAAGGCAAATCTTTACCTTAGAGATTGTCTATTGCTTTTGTGCATCTAAGATAACATACCTTTGAAATGACAGCATCATTTTTTTCCCAGAACCCTTGAAGGAACAACCTCAGGCACCAGAGCATATGATTATCTTGTTACTCGCATACCATCTCCATGTGCTTTAAATGTGAACTATCCGGTACCCATCAATGTTAAAGAACTACTTGTCTCTCCTTTTTATTGTTTATGCAATCCAGAGATTTCCCAGCTTTGTTTTCTCCTACCTCCCTAATCTACCACCAAATGAATTTCACATAAACATCCTATGTCTCCTTTGATTCTAATGCATAAATTAAGCTGCAAAACTGCCATTATTTGGAGCATTTTCGCAATCCATTAAGATTTTGTTTCCTAGCAATTGTGGTCAGTTTGGCTCAAATAAACTGATACAAGATTTTTCCTTAGGTTGGACATTATTATTACCCAGGTTTTAACTTTGGAAAAAGCCACTCTCCCACAAACTGCCCCAGTTCTTGTGAGAAACTGATCCCACCCACAGCTGGGCTCTTGTTGGTTGAACCCAATCAAGGCATTCCATTTCCTTGGTCATGTCATTTATGCAGTGGTGAGCGTGAGCATGGGATAGTGTCTGAACCTTGGAATTCTTGCTTGGAATGCTGGGGCAGGAGGCGCTCCCTGCTGTGGAATGGGCAAGAAACCGCCTGGAGCTCCAGTTGCTACTGGCATCACCCCGTGACCCCAGGAAGACCTGGTCTCAGGATGAAGCTGCCATCCCGGAGGCAGAGCGGAGACCAGAAGAAACTGGTTGAGCTGTTTATGTGGGCCCTTTATTTCTTAAACCAACTTCACTGGGGTATTTTAAGGGTGGATTATGTCCCGTTTGCCTAGGACAGTCCAAGTTTATACCTGTTGTCCTGGACTAGTTATTAGCAATGCCTCCTTTCATTCTCAAAGTCTGAATAATAAATCCTACGGCCACCCTAGTTTTTCTATAACTTGAAACAAGTCCTAACTAACCCATTCAATTCCAACTCAGTCAGATTTAAATATTTTTTATGCTTTTCCCAACACCCTGCAACTTGATGTGAGATGATCAGAAAATAAAGATCCCCTGATAAATGGAACAAGGCACAGCAAATTTTATATATATATTTCAGAGGAAGGGAGAGGGAAAGAGAGATATAAAAGCATCAATGATAAGAGAATCATTGACTGGCTGCCTCCTGCATGCCCCCAATTGGGGATAAAGCCCACAATCTCGGCTTGTGCCCTGACCAGGAATCGAATCGTGACCTCCTGATTCATAGGTCAACACTCAACCACTGAGCAACGTCGCAGGGCAACACAGCAAATTCTTAAACTTTTGTGCTTTAGCCAGATAAGAAAAGGTCTTTTCATACCCTCAGCTAATGAAAAGACATCCAGTAAACGCCAGCCTGCTCTCAGCTGCACCTGAACTCAGCTGGTCACTGTGTCAATGCCATGAATCTAGAAGCATCTTCCCCACCTTCGTTCTGTCAGCCAGGGAAGATAAGGCTGTTCCTTGCTGCTCTCTAAACAGTCAAATGCAGCCCTTAGAATAGAAAGGATTCTGCATCACTGAGCATGTACTGATGGCCTCGTACCGCACATCAATGGCAACACCCCAGGAACCAGATTGAAACGGTGTTCTTGGCGTCTGACTCAGAGCTGGAGCAACTACGGTTCCAAGCTGGGAACACTAATTTTAGCAGGTCAGAGAGAGAGAAAATGAGAAAAAAAAATAGCTCTAAGGGAGAATAATAATGGGCAACTTTTGGATTCATATCCTGAAACGCAACACAGACTTTAGGAGTTGAAATTTGGGAAAGAGCAAGAACGATTACAAAGAAAAAATAAGGATTAAAGTACAACAATTATTTATGCACTTTCTTCCCACCAAAATTCTAAAAAGAAAAAGAAAATTTGAAACTATTTACTTTTTTCTCCAACTTAATCTTCATATCCTAACCTTAGTTTTGAACTTTAAAATAACAATCCTGGCAACTAGTAAAGGAAGTGTAACAGATGTCCTGGTTGGGCAGCAATGCGGCTCTGATATTTTGAGTGTATCACTTTCCTATAGTCACTGTACCTGCAAATGCTAATAAGAAAGAAGTTGAAACGCGCCGAATGAACCTGGTTGGTCCTACGATGGTGATACTTCTGAGACCCGTAGAAGTGCGCACCTAAAGGAGGGGCCTGGGCATTGAGAGAGAATGAGAGCTCTGAACATGGCGTGGGGGTTCCTACAGAATGTGTCCTATAGGCCTCCAGGGATGCATGGCTGCATAGCAGAGCATTCTCCAACTCACTAAAGGAAAACACCCGCACTGTACACTGCTCAGGAATTGGCTGATGTCTCTGCACCGTGTGGAGTTGGCTGAGGTCGCTCAGCTGGTGATGGGTTCATCACTCAGGGCCTGGACCAGGGCAGGGATGGGGGGAAGGCTGGGCTCAGCGGAGCCCCGCCCTCTCTGTGCAGCCTCCCCACAGTTTCTCAAGCAGGCAGTTGGCTTGCTCTGGGTGATGCAGTACTCCCAGAGGTCAGGCAGATGCTGCCAGTCCTCTAAACACCGGGGGCAGGTCCAGGGAACACTCACCTCCTCTACTGTCCTCTCAGTCACCCACAGGCCAGCCCAGTTCATGGGGAGGGGAGAGGGCTCCCTCTCCAGGGGGGGGAGGGGGGGCGTGTCAAAGAATTTGCTTCATCCTCTAATCTGCCCCCCAGCTACCCTAGCAGTGTGTGTGTGTGTGTGTGTGTGTGTGTGTGTGTGTGTGTGTTTTGAAAGAACATGTCTCAAAATACATGAGGGCTGCTGATGTAATCTAGGACTGAACTCTCTTTCCAAGATAAAAATAAAGTTTTTTCTACCCTCATTTCAAAAGTGGTGCCCTAAGCACGTCCTGCACGACCTCCGACAGCAGTAGGTGACAGCAGTGCTCACTGCTGTGGTGATACAAGCAGGTTTCCACCTGGAAGCTGGGTCTCTGAGGAACTGCGTGCCTGGAGGCTGCTGATCTAGGCTGAGAGCCCCCACCCAGGAAGAAGGAAAGAGCTAGCTCACTGATTGCTGTGGCATTTTGAGGCTTGGAACTGAATTTCTGTGGGAAGACCTGTCTCCCACCCTCAGCAGCCCCACCCTCCACTCTGACTCTGCAGGAAGGGTGATAAGGATCTCGGGGGGCGGAGGGGGGGGCGGGGAGGCAGCTGGGCTGTAGACAGCAGTTCAGTTTCCTAACATGGACAACCGATGATCTTCAATTCCTGCAGGATTCAGGCTGCAGCAACAGAGACAGGTGCAGCATGCTAGAATCAGAATGGTCTCTCCCAGATGCCTCAGGGCAAGGCTGCAGTCTCCAGGCACGTAGAAAGCAGTAGAGATGAGCCACAAGGCCCCTTACCCTGGGGATGGGTGGGGCTAGGTATGCCCGTAAATGTGTAAGGGACTGGTAGCCATTGAGCTTTGGATGTTCAAACTCAATCTGTGCTTTCTGGCTGGTGAAGCGTGAGAGGGCACATGGCATAGATAGGACTTTTTCTTTCTTTTTCAGTGAACAGAGTTAAATCAGCTAGCTACTGTCACCTGACTTAGCAAAAGAAAAGGTGAAAACAACGGAAGAATGATGAAAAGTCAATCTCCTTTATTCCACTCCACCTACCTTACTGCTCCACTCCTATTTCATCCCAGGAGGGAGAGGTGCTTACTGTTCGGAGCTCCAGTTACAGGCTTTTGTAGCGGTCCCTGGGGTCCCTACAGAATGGTCCTGCTTCAGGCTGGAAACTGGGGCTGGGCACCCCTAGGATCCTTTTACCCTTGGTTTGTAAGTGTTCAAATTGTGAACCTGAAACTTGTAAGGAATGGCAATTATTAACGGAGCATCACTTACAGTCATCTTTTGCTAGTTCCCTCTTCTCAGAAATCAAGAAATGGTATTTTTATGAAGGAAGAAATTAATAAAGAGAGCTACTGGATCTACTACTTTCTCCTCCTCTTCCTCCCCTCCTCCTTTTTTTCTTTAACATTTTATGTTGGAAGTTTTAACCATACAACAAACTTGGAAGAATGTAACTGTAAGCCACTATATATCCAACAAGATTATATCATTATTGAGATGTAACTCCATGTCCCTTAATGAGGTGAAAACTTTTAATCATAGTTGTTGTAAATTCCAATGTAGTTGAGGCAAACGCTGATTAATGTTTTCTTTTCTTACTCCATTTTAAGATGATTTTTTATAGAAGTAAAAAAAAACCACCTATAATATTTAGATGTACCATTTAAGTACATCTATTAATTGTTTAATAAAGCAAATCAGATCTTTAACTTAAAACAACTACATTGCTGAGAAGAGAATAAATTGTTTAAATTAAAAATGATCTTATTAATTAAATGTTCCAATGTAAGAGAGAACATGTGTGTATATTAAAGTCGGACATCCCTCGAGGGGTCCCAGATTGGAGAGGGCGCAGGTTGGGCTGAGGGACACACACCCCTGTGCACGAATTTCATGCACTGGGCCTCTAGATCCTATATAATAAAAGCTAATATGCAAATCAACCAAATGGCGGAACAACCAGTTGCTATGATGCACACTGACTACCAGGGGGCAGACGCTCAATGCAGGACCTGCCTTCAGGTGGTCAGAAGCTGGACTCACAGCTGGCTAGCACAGTGGCAGTGGTGGGAGCCTTTTCCACCATGGCAGCAGTGCTAAGGATGTCCAGCTGCCGGCTTAGGCCCACTCCCTATCAGTCAGAACTGAGGGCTCCCAGATGTCAAGAGGGCTCAGACCGAACTGAGGGACCCCTTCTCCGGAGTGCATGAATTTTGTACACCAGGCCTCTACTATGTTATGAAATGATTAGCAAAAAAAAAAATTGTAACACATCCATTACCTCACAGAATAACTATCTTTGTGTATGGTGAGAACATTTAAGGCCTATTTACTCTCTTAGCAACTTTCAAGTATATAATACAGTATTGTTAAATACAGTCACCATGCTATACATCTCATCCCCAGAACTTACTCATCTTATAACTGGAAGTTTGTACTCTTTGAACAACATCTCCTCATTTCTCCAACTCCTCCTCTCCCCACCTCTCCACCTCTGCCAACCACCATTCTACTCTATTTCTATGAGTATGACTTTTTTAGATTCCATATATAAGAATTTGTCTTTCTTTGTCTCACTTATTTCATTTATCATAATGCCCTCTTGGTCCATCCATCTTGTCACAAATGGTGGGAGCTCTTTATTTTTATGCCTGAGTAACGTGTGTGTGTGTGTGTGTGTGCTACATCTTCTTTACCCATTCATCTATCAATAGAAACAGGTTGTCCCCATGTCTTGACAGTAATGAGCATAGGAGTCTAAATATCTCTTCAAGGTAGCAATTTCATTTTATTCAGATATATACCCAGAAGTGGGATTGATGATTCATATTATAGTTCTAATTTTAGTATTTTGAGAAACCTTCATACCGTTTCTCATAGTGGTTGCACCAAGAATGTACAAGGGTCTTCTTTTCACCACTTGTTGTCTCTTATCTTTTTTATAATAGCCATTCTGGCAGGTATGAGGTGATATCTCACTGTGGTTTTGATTTGCATTTCCCTAATGATTAGTGATGCTGAGTATCATTTCATGTACCTGTTAGCTATTTGTATGTCTTTGAGAAAATGTCTATTCAAGTCCTCTGCCTATTTTTAAACAGAATTTTTTTTGCTATTGAATTGTATGAGTGTGTCAGTTTATGAAGATAAAATGATAGATGTATATTAGAAGCACCTACCCGGTATATCTTTTATAGCATATATGGATGTCATACTGTGGAGGGAATGGCAAAGTCAATGGGAGGTGATAGTTTCTTTGAGTGGTCTCCAGGTAAGATATGTCCAAACCTGGGGAGCACCTTTCTATTTATTAGATGGGATGTTATCCGATCCATTAATTGTTTAATAAAGCCAATCAGATCTTTAACTTAAAAACAGAGAAAAAATGTCCAAACATATATAAAATATTTATTAGAGTTTACTTGAGCCCAAACAAAATTCCTGGGAAACAAATGCTCCAGAGAAGGCAGTTTGCAGTTTCTTTTATAGATTTCGAATTAAGGAAGGAATGTAAGGAAGATTAAATGAAGATGCAGGAAGCAAGGTGGGGATTGGGTTACAGGATAGTTACCAAGATTCCATGCTCTATTGAGGAGTCTAAAAAGAGCCATTTCTAAGATTTTAAACTGAACAAAAAATGGGCAGGATTTGCTTAAGACGAAGACAAACTTGGGGGGAGGATAATCAAAGAACTTATATGCATATATGCATAGCCCATGGACACAGACAAGTGTGGTGAAGGCCTGGTGGGTGAAGTGGGGCAGGAAGGTGAAAGGGATACATGGGGAAAGAACAAGGGACATCTGTAATACTTTCAACAATAAACATAAATTAGAAAAAAAAAGTTATACTACCCCGCAAAGCTATCCTTTAGAATCAAAGGACAGATAAAGAACTTTCTAGATAAGAAAGAGCTAAAGGTGTTCATCACCACCACACCAGTATCATAAAAAATATTAAAGGGACTTCTGGAAGAAGGGGGAGGAGGAGGAAGAGGAGAAGATTAAAAATATGAATAATAAAATGCCAATAAATACATATCTATCAACAATTACTTTAAACACAAATGAATTAAATGCTCCAATTGGAAGACATAAGGAGGCTGAATGGATAACAAAACAAAACCCTTACATATTCTGTCTACAAAAACTCATTTCATATCCAAAGACACAAACTGAAAGTAAAGCGATGGAAAAGACATTTTATGAAAATGGAAACAAATAAACAAACAAAAGTTGGAGTAGCAATACTTACACCAGATAAAATATATCTCAGAATTAATGAACAAGCAGAACAGAAACAGACTCATAAATACAGAGACTATCTTGATGGTTGCCAAATGGGAGGGGAGTTGTTGGGGATGGATGAAAACGGTGAAGGGATTAAGAAGTACAAATTGGTAGTTACAGAATAGTCAGGGGGATGTAAAGTACAGCATGGGGAATATAGTCAATAATCCTATCTAATAAAAGAGAAACATGCAAATTGACCCTACCTCCACTATGCCTACAAGCCACGCCCACCAGCCAATCAGGAGCAAGTATGCAAATTATCCCAACCATGATGGCTCTTAATTTGCATATCCAGGTGCAGAGTGTAGAAGGAAGCCAAGCGCTGCAGAAGGGAGTGAAGCTGCGGAGAAGCAAGTGGGGCGGCAGAGCAGGAAGGGAAGCAGGCGGGGCAGCAGAGACGGCCGCAGGAAGCCCTGTTCTTGCAGGAGTAGGCCCGAGGAAGCCCTATTCTTGCAGGAATCTTCCTGCAATGGGCCTCTAGTATTGTAATAACTATGTATGGTGTCAGATGTGTACTAGATTTATCAGGTGATCACTTAGTAAGTTATATAATGTCTAAACACTGGGTTGTATGGATTGTATACCTAAAACTAATATAATATTGTATGTCAACTGTAATTTAAAAATAAAAAAATTATTTAAATTTTAAAAAAATGTTATATACCTGAGACAGACTACTGACCATAACCTTCCCAGTTAGAATTGATGATCAGATAGAACACCCTTTCAGATTATTACAGAACCCCTTTTTTAGTCCACAGTGCCAAGAAATGTGGAAAGACATCAAAGACCTTAATGTGGTTTTGAAGTGCAGCATACAGAGTAGGTACAGAAGAGAGCAGATAGAGGAGACTGCAATGATTCAGATGTGCTATAATGATGATGTCCTAAACTAAGAAAGTATGCATTTAGAATGGCTAAAAGTAAGAAGACTGTCCTTACCAAGCTTTGGCAAGGATGTGGAGCAACTGGAATTCATGCACTGCAGGTGGAAATGTAAGTTATAACACCATTTTGGAAAGCTTTTAGTTTCTTGAAAAGTTAAATATTCCAAAACTAGGCATTTATTCAAGATAAATTAAACCATATAAAAATCTTCACAGCAGCTTTTTTGGTGATAGCCATAAACTAGAAACAAGCCAAACGTCCATCAACAGGTGGATAACTGTGGTATATCCATACAATGGAATACTTCTGAGAAATAAAAAGGAATGAACCACTGATACAAGCAACAACATGGATGAATATCAAAATAATTATGCAGATTGAAAGAATTCAGACAACAAAGAGTTTGTATGAATACTGTTATACATAAATTCTAGACTATGCAACATAATCTATAGTGAAAGCAGCTCAGTGTTTGCCAGGAATGGAAAAGAGAAGTAGAAGGAATTACAAAGGGCACAAGGAAACTTTTGGAGGTGATGTCTATGTTCATTATCTTGATGATGGTGATCATCTCATGGCTGTGTACATATGTCAAGTGTATCAAATATATGCAGTTTACTGTATGCCAATTCTGCCTCAATAAGACTGTTCATATTTTTTGTTTAATATTCACTTGGCATATGGAAATAGAGGCTAGGAAAGGTAAAATCCCAGAAAAGAAATCTTAGTTGGAGACAGAGGAATCCATATATTACTCATCCTTAGCCTATGGGTGTGGATAAATGTAGAGGAGATAAAAAGGATTTTGTTTTCCAACGTTGGGAAATATACAAAGAGGGATGGCTCATAAAGAAGTTAGACACTGTTATTAAAGCATCCGCATTTCTTAGGTTGTTGTATGGTTTCGTCATACTTTAGTAATTAGACAACCCATGGAATAATTTTTAGACATGTTCTGCAAACGGATTTTTGCTCAAGTTAGAAATTTACACATCCCTTATAGGTCAGTTTGTTTATATTGGGATATATACGGCACTCTGTCTCCATGGGATGTGAGACATATCCAAATGAAAGGTGAAACCAGTAAGAAAATGTTTCCTTTTCTTGGACAAATCGGTGATTTTAATGACTCAACCTCATTTCCTCCTCTTTATATGACTCTTCTAACCCAGTCTTTGTCAGTAGGGATGCTTTTTGAGTTCTGTACATAGAACTATGTGCCAAGAGTGGAAACAGATGGTCATGATTCATGCTATTGCATCTTCTGGTGCCCCAACTTGCTGGGTTATGATGGGTGGTTCAAACTAGTGTCCATTTATATGGCATTTTCCAACCCACACAGCTAGTTTTCTTAACTTTCTTTGTTTTATAAGAAATATAATAAGCTATAGCCAGTTTGGCTCAGTGGGTATAGCATCAGCCAACTGACTGAAGAATTTCAAGTTCTATTCTGGTGAAGGACATGTACCTTAGTTGCAAGCTCGATCCCCTGGCCCTGGTTGGGACAAGTGTGGGAGGCAATCAATCGATGTGTCTCTCATTTTGACATTTCTCTCTGTCTCTCCCCTCCTTTCCACTCCCTGTAAAAAATCAGTGGAAAAATATCCTTGTGTGAGGATTAACAATAATGACACACACACAAAAGAAATCTAATAAAACTAAATGAATTAACATGGAACTGGAGATAGAATTGGTCATATCTCCTGCAACTATTCTAGTCAACTTAGGGAGGGCCTGTTTTATGGTTGCTCTCCAGAATTTATACTCTAGTGGTGGTACATACAGGAACAAAGAAAAAGAACATTAACAAGGTAATTCAGATAGTGATAGGTCCACACATTGCAGTGTTATTAGGCTGAGAAGAGAACTTGCTGCATTTGGAGTGGTCAGGGGAAGGCCCCTCTGAGGACAAGATCCTGAGTTTAGGTTTTAGTTGAGAAAGGCAGCCATGCAACTCTCTGGAGGATGAGAGTTTGAGATGGAGAGAAGCAGGGAGGAGGCTGCATAAGCGATGAGCCCACATGGCTGGAGGAGAGGAAGTGAGGTGAGTGAATAGGAAGAAGGTAAAGTCAGAGATGGAGAGAGAGGCCAATATTTACAATGCCTTGTTGGATTTTTTTAAAGCCATTTAAATGTTTTGAAATGGGGGGAGGGCTATAGTGATAATCTGAGAAATGTTTCCAAGGAGATCACTCTGCTGTGTAGAGAGCAAGGCTGGTGGCAGGGAGACCAGTCATAGAGCATTGAAGCCTAGAGATCATGGATTAGGATGGTGGTGGATGGACAAGCTCTCAGGGATCCTGATGCTGTTGGCCTGAGGACCACACTTTGAGGAACACTTACTGACAGCTGCGGTTCCCAAACTTGGCTGCACATTAGAATCACATAGGGGGGTTAAGAATCCCAATGCCCAAACTACACCCTATACCAATTTCATCAGACTTTTAGGAGTGGGAGCAAGGCATCAATGTTTTCTAAAACTTTCTAAGTGATTCAAATGCATGGTCAAACTTGAGAACCTGTGGCTAACATGATGAGCCAATCAGTGATTTAGCTGACATGATGAGCCAATCAGTGATTTAGCTGACATGATGAGCCAATCAGTGATTTAGCTGTGGAATGGGCAGGGAAGAGCACCTGTGGAATGCCAATCGGTAGTTGTTCTTAAATTATGGTAGAGGGATAGGGAGGGAGAGGAATTGGTGGGTATTTTCTCATTGTTTGTTTGTTTTTTAGGGGAGAAGGACTTCTTAGGTGAAGAAAATCACTCAAAAGCCACTGTTGTTATAAGATGTCCAAACCTGTAGAGAATTTTTATGCAAGTTTTTTTTTTTTTTTTGGAGCCAAACGGATGACATATGCCAAGGAGTAAGACCTCAAATGCTCTAGAGAATAACACTTTTGCAGCTTCTTTTATGTATTTGAAATTAAGGAGAGAACTAAGAGAGATTCCATGGAGGTGGGAGAAGAAAGGCAGACATTGGATCACTGGATAGTTAACAAGACTCTGTGCTCCATTCAACTTGTTAGGGCTAATTTCAAAGGTGTGTTAACCTGGATGCACAGAAACAATGGGCAGGGCTGGCTTAAAACCTTTCACTAAAGGAGTTATAGGTCTGGGGCAGGACTACCCACCATGACCTGCCCCATTAGGAATTTCTGATCAGGTCACCCTGTGAGGTTACTTTCATAAAAGACTCCCTCCTCCCCCATCTATACTACAAATGGAAGTTCAATGAGAAAGTCTCCGCTCCGTCATGTTTTCTGTTTCCTATTGCAATCCAGAGAAAACCAGCAGTCTCTGTGAATCCCTTTTCTTACTCTCTCCAGCCTCTGTGAATCCCTTCTCTAATTCCTCTTCTGCTTTCAGGGCCAGAGCCTGTGATTTAGAAAAACCAGAATACAATTCAAGCCTAACTGCAGCTACAGCTCATAAACTAAAAGTAAGCAAACTGGATTATGCTAATGCCAGGCAGCGAAGCATGACAACACCCCGATCTTGTGGTAGTTTAAAGTCATAAATGTATGTTATGCTTTCCCCCAGTCCCCCAAACCTTCATCGCTACACCACTTCCTCACTTTTCGCTTGTATATTAGAAGCTTATGGGTTCTTAATTTTTAATAAATGAGATATTGATTTGTTTTGCACATGCTCCAGCAGGTAAACCTTAATTGACTGCCCCTAAAGACCTAGGTTATAAAAAAGCCATCAGACCCCACAATTACACTTTGAGGGCTTTTCTCCCTCCTAACTTCAGGAGAGAGGGAAGAGCCTGCCCGCCTCTGTGGCACCTGCAGAAATGCTTAGCCCCCACTCCCACCTCAGCCCCAAAGAACAACAGCTTTGCTCACTCCCAGAGGAGCTGCCCAGGGCAATTCTGACTTCTGGCATCTCCTTGGTCTCCAGAGTGAATTTTCATCGCAAACATTTCAGCGTGGCTTGGGGGGTCTGCTCTGTTCTGGAGCACATTGGGGAGGGGGCAAGCAGCAATTTTCTAGGGGATCTAGGAGTCCCTGATGCTGATGGGGGAAAAGGGTGGGGTTTCTGACTAAAGGGATTACTGGAGCCTGGGGCAGCCCATGTGAGGAGACTCAGAGATAACTGTGAAATCCCTGCTCTGCAGCATCTTGCCCTGCTCATAGTCAGCAGAGAGGGAGGTGGAGGGGGGGTGGCTGGGTTGAAGGATCAGCTGAGTGTTAAATTCCAGAGTATGTGCCTGTATCTTTCTGTCAGATAATTAAGCATTAATCTAGGACACAACTATTTAAACATGTGGTAATTAAACTAATGCAGGAGGCCATCAGGCTAAACAGAAAAGCCAATTTGTAGTTGCATTCTTAGTCCTTAGATTATACCTTTGCATTTTGAGGCCAAAATGAAAATGTTTATTTTTTTAAAATATGGAAAAAATCAGGATTTACTGCCACCCATAAGGCCTAAATGGCTTATGAATAAGAGCCTACAGGAGGTCCCACGTTCACTCAGCAGTTACGGTCTAAGTGGCCCTCAAGCTCTTCCCAAGCAAATGCTCTCTAGATATCCTGAGCGATTAGCGCCAGCATTTGGTGGTGGGTAAACCTAATTGTCTACTTAGGGCTTCCTTAATTTGATTACATATTTCTCCCCGTTTGGCTCACCTGCTGCCATAGTGGTTATCCTGTCAAAAGGAATTATTTCATACTGAGCAAAGATTCAGTCGGGACAGCATATGGTGGTGTGCAAATCAGCAAGGAGAAGGCAAATCATCTCATATGGAATCTGAATGAGACACCTAGGCTGATATCCTCAAACCAGGGAACCCCCCTTCAACAAATCTCCAAACAATGACTGCTCCCTCGTCAGTGAAGCTAGTAGGATTGTTTTTGTTTTCTCTAAGCACACATATACTTGTGCATTTTTTATTTTTTTGGAAAAACAATAACTGCTGGGAGAAAAAAAATCAAGCAATAAAGAATACAAAGAGCAAAGGAAGAAAATCTTATAAAGGACCCCCAGTAGGAATAGCTTCTAAGAGGGGCATCAGGTGACTTTAGGGAACATCATTATAGTGCTCTATGTCCAGATAGAATAAGCGAGGTTTGAAAGCATATTTCACAGAAATGGAGTGACTGACTATGCAAGCAATTTTTATTGAAAGGTTTTAAGTTTACTATTTATAGATAATAAGCAAATAAAATAAAACAATTCACAGTGATCTTTAGATAAACATTTTTAAAGTTTAAAAGATGCCTAGTATTTGAAAGTGAAGAGTATGGATAGCATTAAGAGACTGATAGTCACTTAAAAGGGAATAAAAAAGAAAACCTCCTTATGTTGACTTTAAACAGTATTTATTGATTTCTTATGATAATTATAAGGAAATTAGCATCCAACTTTTCCTCTCCATCTCATGATTATTATTTATGCTATAGAGTCTGGTCCTAACATTTGTGAGGTTGCTGGCAACAGTAAAAAGAAAACTCACTTACCCTGTGCCTAGATATTTAAAGTGCTATAAATGCAAACTGTTAAATGCAACTAATAGTCTTCTACCTTGACAAATATACCATCATAATAACAAAATTAAAAAATGTGCTAAATTTTAATGTGTTTTTTTTAATCTGGCTAAACATTGAGAAATATCATAGACAAGAGGATATAATTACTTTTGCTCCTACTGATGTGCTTCAATGTTTAAGTAAGTAATAAAATAAACACATGCATAATTTATAAAATACTATGTATTTATTTTTTGTACTTTAGCCAAATCACATATTATCTATATATCCTATCCAATAAAAGAGAAACATGCAAATTGACTGTACCTCCACTTCGCCCACAAGCTATGCCCACCAGCCAATCAGGAGCGAGTATGCAAATTAACCCAGCCAAGATAGCAGTTAATTTGCATATCCAGGCACAGAGCGAAGATTAAAGACAGTATAGAAGGAAGCCAAGTGCTGCAGAAGAGAGCAAAGCTGCAGAGAAGCAAGTGGGGCAGTGGGGAAGCAGGCCAGGCTTCGGAGAAGGGAGGGAAGCAGGCAGGGTGGCAGAGAAGGCCGCGGGAAGCCCTATTCTTGCAGGAATCTTTCTGCAATGGGCCTCTAGTACTAGCATAAAAAGCCAGCCACCAAAACACCATAACAACCATAATGACCGGTATGACTGGTCACTATAATGTCCACTGCGGCCAGTGAACCGGCCGATCAGGGGGTGGGGCCCACCGGCCAACCTCATGCGCCCCTCTCCCTAGCCAGTTCTGATTGCTCCCCCTCACCCCAATCGGGGGAAGGGCAGCTGGCCAAGCCATCCTCCTGCAACTCCTACCCCTGCCCAGCCCCACCCCAGATCAGGGGCAGGGCCAGCTGGCCTACTGCCTGTGGCCCCTCCCCCCAGCCAGCTCTGCCCCCAATTGTCCCCACCCCTTGCACATCTATCAGGAATGGGGCTGGCCAGTCAACCTCCCTCCCATGACTCCTCCCCTGGCTGCTGACCCCCAATCAGCCCCCCCATCCCAATTGGGGGTGGGGCCTGCTGGCCAATCACCCGTAGCCCCTCCCCCCAGCTGGCCCAGCCTTGATCAGCCCAATCGGGGTGGGCTGGCCAGCCAACCTCCCACTATCTCCTCCTTGCAACAGGCCCAGCATAAATTCGTGATCCGACCCAATCACGAATTTATACACAAATTCATGTGCTGGGTCTCTAGTATTTTTATAATTAAGATTTTCACATCCCTGTAATTAATATTCTACTGTTAGTAGTGAACCAAAGGACTTAACATACAGTGTTATTTTCATATAACATAGGAATATTTTGTGTACAAATGTGTAAATTAAGGTACCAAAAATTTTTAAATCAAAATTATTTCTCATGGATTTTTAATGGGAGTGATCAATTTTAGTTTATCATTAAATGTTGTCATAAAGAAGTTTGAGGTCACAGATATTTTTTTCTTGTACTTTTAATTTGCTTGACTACCCCAAGATTATTTTTTTACCCTTTATCTTGAGTTACTTTGCTGTGGATTGTTTTGTATTAGTTTTTCTGCTGACACAGTGTACTATTTTATATAGTCTGATTTACTGTAAATGACATATTTTACTATTACTACTAACATTACAATACAAAATGTTTTATTATATCTTTAAATAGAAGAGGCTATATAGCATATGAATATGAGAGGTTCTATAGCATAGTGGTTTAGAACATGGACCCTGGAGCCAGACTCTAGGTTTCAAATCTCAGCTCTGCCACTCATCTGAGGTCACCTATGTCAGAAGAAAAACAGATAGAAAACAAAAATCAATCTCTCTGGAGTCTCTTCTTATAATGATACTAATCCTATTGGATCAAGGTTCCACCCTTATGACCTCATTTAACCTTAATTAGACCCTTAGAGACCCCATCTCCAGATATAGCCACACTAGGGGTTGGTGCTTTAATCTATGAATTTAGGGAGAACACAGACATTAGTGCATAACACCCATAAAATGGAGACTGACTTTCATAAGGCTTTTATAAAGAATAAATGAGTTAATAAGGCCTTAGAAAATACCTAATATATGAGAAGCATTATATAAATATTAGCTATTATTATTATTATTAATGAATACTGCTATATATGTGTGATATGCATATAACATATACAAGATAACATATATCTTATATGAAATATATCTACTTTCTGTATTTATCATTTTATTGCTATCACTTTGTCTGCTTACCCTTATCACTCAGAATATCTAGAGAGCTTGAGGGCCACTTAGAACATTTTCGCAGTGGGACCTCCTGAAGGCTTTTATTCATAAGCCCTTTAGGCCTTATTGGTGGCATTAAATCCTGATTTTTGCCATATTTTACAAAATAAACATTTAGTTCAGGGGTTATTATAAAAATTATATTTGTGACTCTAAAATGATAATTCCTTTAGTCTTGTTATCCATGTCTCTGACAATATTTACATCCAATTTCTTTTTTTGTATTTTTTATGTGATTTTCTTCTTTGCAATAGTTATACTTTTCTCTTCCACTTCTTTTCTGAGCTCTTCCAGCTTACTTTTCAACTTTTCAGCTGTCTCACCATCTTTTATTTTGATCTTCCTTATCTCTTTTTGAGGCTTCTTTTCTTCCAGAAAGTCTTTGCCATCTTTCATTTCTCTAAAACTCTAAGTGACTAATCTTGTGAACTTTCCTGCTTTTATTGGTAATGAATTCATTTGTACTTACTTGGCTGCAAGTGATAGACACTCAACTCAAATTAGCTTAGTGTAAAGGTATATTTATTCATATCACTAAAAACTTCAACAACAATGTAATTTTTAAGAAAATCTAGGATCTCAACTGATCCTAATCTTCAAGTCTCCATCTACTTGTTAAGGTCTCTGTAAGAGGCTGCCATGATGACTGCTGCCAACTCAAGACTCATATTCCACTGCTTCACACATAGTTAAGAAAAGCATCTTTTCTCGGAGTACAGCAGAGAAGTTCCAGGGAAAACTCTGATTGGCCCTGACTCAGTCACATGCCCATCCTTGATGCTATCAGTCTGGCTTCAAAAATGATTATTCTGATTGACCAGATATGGTTCACATACCTTTGGCAGGAGAAGGGAGAGGATGACTGTTAATCACACCAGAGCCACATGAAAAGAGAGTTAGTTTCCCAAAAGAAAAGTGAGTGCTATTAATCAATCTAGGAGAAGGAATGTTGACCATCCACCTTTGCTTGTATTCCTTCCTCCTATTCTTACCATGAGAATTAAGGTATAACATCTAGACTAGTTCTCTTCTGTTTAACATAATCTTTTAATTGAGTTGCCTCTATTAAGACCAGTTGGAATATTACCTACAGAGGCAGGAGGAGTAAACTGGCCAAGTTCATGTTTTAGTTAGGGTGTACTATCTTAATAATGCTCTCACTAAATCAGTTACATGTCCCCAGGGTAAGTCAACCACACCCCACAGTTTTTATTTAATTTTCCATTTTTCTGGGAAAGCAAGAAATCAGTAATGCTATCTAAGCCTCTAGACTCTCCATGTGATTATTGCTTCACTTCCCCTTTCATCTGGACTTACCTCTAATAGTCATTCCTGCATATCAGGCCTACAGGGCATATCTGTTTTCCTTTATATCCATCTATCATTTTAAAGATAAATAAATTTGTATAGACACATTCCCCTACTATGTTGGTGGTCCATCTGGGCCTCTAGATCATTGGAAAGTCTTCTTAGGATTGTGACATGTTTAGAGAAATCCATATCCTTCCTATAGTCTAAAGGAATATATATTGGTTCTCAGTGTTCTACATTTTATCCCAAGTTTTATTGTATTAGTCAGTATACTAGATGTCTTCTGTGTAGTGAATGTTTGCACAACATTTCCCCTCTAAACTCATACTTAGAGACTTAAAACAATAAACATGTATTATCCATAGAATTTTGGAATTGGGAATTTGGATGTGACTAAAGGTCTCTCATGAGATTGTAGTCAAGATATCTGCTGAGTGTGCAGTCATGTGAAGGTTCGATGGAGCCAGAGGATTCACTTCCAAGATGACTCAATTACATGGCTTTTGGCAGTAAGTCTTAGGTCTTCACTACATCTGTCTATCCATAGACTGCTTAAGTCCTCATGACATGCCACCTCACTTCCCACAGTGCCCATGATGCAAGAACACAAGCTGGAAACCACACTGTCTTTTATGCTCCAGCTTCAGAAATCACACTCCATCCTTTCTGCAAGATCCAGTTGGTTACACAAGTCAGCCCTATTCCTTAGGACAGTAGCAAGGGCATGAATACTGGGGCCACCTCCGGGACTGGCAACCATAGGCAGATATTACTCATGGTTTTATAACAGAAATAGCTTTATTGCTCTGCCACTTACTGGTGATGTGGCATTTTCGTTACAGAATAGGCAGGAAATATCATCCAAATTTGGAAATAAGTGCAATGTGTGTCCTGGAGATGATTGAAGCAAGTTTAATGTAAAGCCTGTACCAGTTTACAATTTCAAACAGAGTCTAAAAACAACCAAATTTGGAGTTGCATTCATCATGTTTCCCCATAAGCAGAAGAGAAACTAGAGTCTTATATGAGCCAGCACTTCTCCATTTTCCTCTTCAACCCAATAAAGTAAAAATATTCAGAAAGGACACTCACATTGCCTGAGGCCATTGGCTGAAGGACACTTGCCTGTCTGCAAGTGTTGCATTCTCCTTCAGAACTGGGATGTGGGTGCCACCCATCAGCCTCTAGGTTAGATAAAGTTCCCTTTGACCCCATATCTGGCCTGTGCATACCATTCTCAGGCAGGGGCAGCCACAGGCGTAATTTCAAAACTTCCCCTCCTCAGCACCTTTCTTTTCTCTTGGCCTTCAATTCCCTCCCCACAAGTGCCTCCTCCTGTTTTCTTTCCTCCAGATCTTGTTTTCAGCTAGCTGTCATTTACATCAACAAATTTATAGAGGTGTTATCTGATGGATTGTACTTATCTCACTCAGAGTCGTTGCATTTTAATAGGGCTTACTTAAGAAAAAGATATCTTCAATACCCAAAGGAATAAATCCTTAACAATGAATTTTAAGCATCGTGGCTGAAAAGGTACTAGATAGAGTTAGAGAGAGATTTTGTAGTTAAAAGCCTTTAATATCTGCTCTTTAAACCATTGCTCACAGGTCCAACCGGCTTTGGGAGTTCAGTCTTCTCCATTTCCCTCTCTCCTATTTCCCCTTCCAGGTGTAGTTCCCAAACCCATGGCTTGTACACCGTTTCCCCTCTCAAGTCCATTCCAGCTTTCCTATGCAGCCACTCAGTACACGTGCCTTCCTCTGAAAAGTGCCACTCCTTCTCTCTGCCCTCATTCAGACTGGGCATTTTGTGGGGGTGCCTTCCTTACCCTTCTCATCTCCCACTTTCATGAATTTCAAAATCCGATTCATCCTTTAAGTGCTAACATAAAAATCCCGCCTCTGCAAAGATGTCCCCCTGATTTCCCCAGGCCCACCTCATTACCTCTCTCTCTCAGTACCCCAGACTCTGATGACTTCACATGGAGCACAGGTAAAGTGCTTAGTAAGCTACTCATGGTCTGCTGAGCCACCTAAATGATTAGTTACTGGGGCCTAATCAACTTAGTACGTCTGGCTCACAGGGTAAGGCACTTGGGCTTCTAATAGAAGCCTCAGAGGTTTTGTGTTTGTTTTTAAAGAAGGATACTTATATGAAATAGCCCTGTGCTTTTGGCTGAATCATTTCCATTTCTCTGGGCCTCAGGTTCCTGGATTTTAAGGTGAGAGAGTTGGACAAGAATTGTCCTAAAGCCTTTCCCAACAATAAGTTACTATGTCACAGCATCATGGCCCAGTCTCTCCAAAGTGAAGAATTAATATTTTCCTCACTGTGCTATAAGAATGGTGTGTGTGTGTGTGTGTGTGTGTGTGTGTGTGTGTGTGTGTGTGTGTGTTTTAAAAGAACTGTGGACACATGTTTATGCAAATAGAATAACATTGACATCTCCACTGACTCATTCTGCCTGGAACTCCAAGTCCTACATTCCCGAGAACTGAGAAGGAGCATGACAGGAATACTACCCAATTTATCAAAGCAGGGAGCATCATGTCCTGTCTTATTCCAAGAGTGCTAAACAGTCACCCTCTTTCTCTGCAGAATGGGAAAATTCTGGATAGCTTATCTGGGCAGCATGAGGGCCAGGATGGCTGCCAAAGCACCAAAGGATGTCATCACACCTGCACTTCTCTTTGTTGTCCTTGCTTAGAGTATTGCCATTGGAATGTAGGAGAAACCCTAAAGGAACTGTGATGCTGAGCAGGAAATAGTTCTTTGATAATGACCTCAGAAAAAAATAGACACGGTCTTCTGATGGATGGACATGGTTGTATGTTCTGTCCAGTTTTAATGGGTCTGAGCAGATGTCCATTTCCAAGAGAATGATGATAGACCTGACTTCTTCTCTCTGCCCACCACTAAACCTTTCCTTCTCCTGCACCCACACCTTTTCCCTCTCCTGCACCCACACTCTGCTCCTGTGGTAGGTGCTATGGCAGCTGGGCCCAGATCCTCTTTACCAGCTGGTGCCCTGAGGACCCCTTCTGCTGTGAGAGCTGGCTGCTAATGACTCACAGTTGCAACCTTCTCGAAGAACCAACCCTCAGAGGACAGGATCGGCCTTGCCTGGGAAGATAAGCTCCCTTCTCAGAGGCCCACAGCCAGCGCCTGACGTACATGGGCATATAGAAAAACCGGCCTTCTTGTCTAAAGAGGGAGAGCTGTTCTGTGTGGTACATGCTCCAGCGCCTTTCTTGCATGGATTGGACCACAGTCAGGCTTCTCCCCTGCATACCCTGGGTCAGGCTCTGCTTCTAAGCAACTCAGCCTGATTGAGCTTATCTCTCGGTCTCTCCTGCTACATGATCCCTACTGGAAAAGCCATTTTAACTGGTAGGCAGACTGCTTTGCATATGGCTGCCCTTTGGAGGTTTTAGGTAATCCCTAACACGTTTCCTCTGTTTTATTTATATTTAAGAGGCTAGTGGGCCTCTTATAGTAATGTTTGCAGATCCCTGGGGAGAAGGAAATGAGGCTTCATGGTGGTGGAGGAGTACTGACTTGGAATGAAGACTGCACTGCCTCCAGCTCCCTCCCAATAGTCATTTTGACCAGGGATATGTTGGTATAGCTTTTGGATCTCAGTTTATTCCTCTGTCAAGAGGAGGGAAGAAAAAGATGAGCCCCAAATTTCCTGCCTGATCTGCTATTCTAGTGGTTTATGATTCACACTCTTTTCTTTTCTTTTTTTCTTTTTTTTTTTGTCTTCATATTTACCCAGAAGAAACTTGCAGGAAGAGGCACACATGTGCAGGAAGAGATAGGTAGACGGGGTGGATCTTAAACTCAATCGTTCATTTCCTGTCTCTGAAGCACAGAAGCCACACACATATTTTAGTGATATTTATTCAGCACTTGATGCCCTCAAAGAACTTGAATAAAATGATCTAAGGACCTACCTGTTTGGTGGGAAGCTGGCAGCCGGGCTTCCTTGCATTCTGGCAACCACTCAACGTCTGCTCTTCTTGGCTCTGTATTTACAGAACACTAGGAGAGCCTGTAGGAAAAGGCAAAACCCGCTCAGACTCATTTATAAAAAGGAGAGTGCTTATTGAACCAATCACAGACCACAGCATTCATTTGAAGGGTAGAGTTCACTTGTTTTTCCTTCCCTTTTAATTTTCCAGAATGCCTTCATAGCCATTCCTTCACCTGGTCTTCCTGGTGACCTTGTAACACACTATCACCTCTATGTGGAAAACAAAGACACAGAGGCTGGATATGGTTGTGTGGCTTGATTTTAAAGTCACATGTTAATGTTGAAAGCAGAATTTCTACCAAATCACACTGTCTTCTCAATAGTCTAGAGTTTGCTTAAATGTTTTCAAAGGGAAACACCCAGCCCATTTCTTGGAAAGTAGATAATAATTATCAAAAAAGGAGTGGTCTATGATAAAATAAGTTTGGTAAAAGCTAGGTTATGCAGGCTTCTTAAGAAATGCTGAAGTTTTCATGCTACTTAAGTGTTCTAAGACAAGGCAATGCACATAGCAGAAGCAATTCCAAAGGTAATTGACCATACAGACCTTTACTTCCAGATTTTCTTGCACCTTAGAAAATGCTCTCATAAGTCATACTCACTGGAGTATATGATAACCACTGTTTGGATATTTGGATGACTTCTGGTACCAAGTAGGCATAACCTACTATCTGAACTATTTCAGTGACCAGCAATCTAAGGCCGTGGCTTTGCTTGTTCATTTGAGTGTGTGGCACATGTAAGCTGTCAAACCCTACTTGGTTGCAGTGAGTATCATTTCTAGGCTTTGTTTTTGAGAAGTTTCCGACAAAGGACTGACTGATCATTCTGGCAAAACTGATGCAGAGATCACCTTCTCAAATTTTCCAGTAGGCTAACTGGGCCTCCTGGTGTCCAACAATCTGGGCCTTTGAGATCTACAATTCTGACCCAGCTTATATCTTAATTATAAACCTTACTCAAGCTGTTTTCCTCTGAGAAGCTTCACAGTCCTCCAAAGCAGGTTGGAAATCATCCCTAATTACAAGTATTTAATTGTCCATATATAACACAATTTCAAGGCCTGTAACCCTTGTCTCCATATAGACATATCATACTTCCTACAATTAAGTATCAAGCAGTGTTGCACTCAGTTTGTGCACCTCCCCAGATTGTTCTACCCCACAAGTCCTTAGGTCTTGGATTTTGCTCAATGGAGATCCCTGGCTGCTCCCACCCAGTTTCCTATCATCACTGGCAAGCAGCTCAGGTGCCCTATTCAGACCTTATTGGATCTATAAAGGCTCAGATCCTCCTCATTTGGGGGCATAGATGAAACACCAGGACATAAGGTTAGGGATTGACTCTTTCCCAGCTGGCTAAAAACCACAGCCTGGGGCAGTTAGGGGATGGGGGAAGAATTAACACCCAATGAGATAACATCTGACTAATAAGAGGCCAGAGGTAGAAAGAAGCCAGACACTAAAACACGGCTCCTGTCCTCCCCTCAACAGATTGTTTTGAGGTGCAGTGGTTCCCCCTGATAATTCCAGAGCCCTGGAGAAGCTAGCTGTGTTTTCTTGTGAAGCTGTGGCCTGCTCCGGGGAACCACCTCCTTAGACTTGCTTGGCCTGCTTCCCAGCCTTACTCTCCATGCCCCGGAATTATATCCCCCAGTGCATCACTAGCATTTGAACTCTGCCTTAAGCTCTGTTCTGCAGAACCCAAGCTAACAACTCCATACGTATCCAAGGTTTGTTCCTATTTTTATTTTTTTAATATATTGTATTGGTTTTTTACAGAGAGGAAGGGAGAGGGATAGAGAGTTAGAAACATCAATGAGAGAGAAACATCGATCAGCTGCCTCCTGCACACCCCCTACTGAGGACGTGCCTGCAACCAAGGTACATACCCTTGACCAGAATCGAACCTGAGACCCTTCAGTCCGCAGGCAGATGCTCTACCCACTGAGCCAAACCAGCCAGGGCCTATTTTTATTATTTAATATGTCTTTTATTGATTTCAGAGAGACAGGAGGGAGAGGAAAAGAGATACAGAAATATCAATGATGAGAGCAAATCATTGATCGGCTGCCTCCTGCAAGCCCCACACTGGAAATCGAGCCCAAAACTTGGGCATGTGCCCCAATCAGGGTTGGAACCATGACCTCCTGGTTCATAGGTCAATGCTCAACCACTGAGCAACATCGGCTGGGCTGTTCCTATTTTTAAAATAATCGTAACCATAGCCCTTGTATACTGGACCTTACTATCAAGACTCTTCATGCACAATACTTCCTACTGCCCCTTGAGAATAAAATTGCAATAGGCCATTGTATATAACCTTTTGTTTGCACTATAGGTTCTAACGTCTTTTCCAAAGTCTCTCCTGCAAAGGACAAATGTAAGTAAGAGTTCATTAGGAAAATAATTATGCTCTAGACAAGAATGCTGCCAGGTTTCATCACTGTTGAAGCATGATTATTAGCTCATAATCTTCCATCCCAATCCTGTCCAAGGAGTAAAATGCTTGCAGATAAAGAGTGGGAATAGCATATGTTTTGGAGGCTGTGGGTTATGCACAGGCCCAGGAAGAAAGACAGATTAGTTTAATCATAAACTTTAACAAAGCGATTACAAAATTGGTTAATTCTCTGTCTTTCCACAGCAAAATCAACAATATAAGCCTAGTTCTCACTCTCCCTACAGGTCTATCCAGGGTTGGCGAGGGGCAAGCCATCCTTGCTTTGGAAGCAGTCATCACCGAACAATTGCCAACCAAGTTGGCAGGTGAAAAAAGAGGTGGTGAGTTATACTTAGCTCATTAAGCTTCAACAGAAAGTGGCAAAGTTATTTCCACTCACATTAGTAAGCAAAGTAAGCTCATTTCAAAGGTGGTGGGGGAAAATGGTTCTACCAAATGTCCTAAAGAAGAAGTATCAGAATAGTTGATTTTAGCCCTAATGACTATAGCTCTATATACCATCAACAAAGGAAGAAATTGCATCTTGGGGAAGGAAGGTCAGGGAGTGTTTTGTTCATAATGCAGCTTGCCCTGGCTGAGGTCAGAGTGGATATCCAGGTGTTCTCAGATAACAGAAGGTAGTGCCCTCCTTCCCCCGCCAACCCTGGCACAACCTACTACCACACACACACATACACACACACACTCAGACTACCTGGTATAAATATTTACTTACCCCCCACCCCTAATAGAAGAGAGGGGAGAATTGGACTCCTCCTCTCTGTTTTGAACAGCTTGGGAGAAGGTGAAGTAGAAGCTTGCCAGCCCCATTCTGGGGAAAATGTCATTGAGACATCACACCTTAATTGTCCTCCTTTGCCAAGGGCCTCCTCCTCTGTCTGCAGACTTAGTCTTGCAGTACAATCAAGTGATACATGAAATTCATTGCATCCAGATGCATCAGTCTGCTCTGGAAACCTTTGCAAATGCAATTCCCAAGTTCTCTGCATACAGTAGCCTTTCACCTTAGAGGTTGACTTGTTTTCAGTGGTGCTTTCTCAGCAAGAAAACATTTTCCAGAGGGTTCCTGTGAATGGTCCCTATAAACCTACACTGAAGTTAAGACATCGTGGCCAGAGGCATTTTAAAGAAATATCTGTTGTTTCTTCTCTGGCTTTTGAAAGATCACGTTGTCAGAAGACATTTTCTTTAACTATCGAGGAGAATCCTATAGGATAAAGTGGAGAATCCTATAGGATAAAGACAGAAAGACAGAGAGAGGACTTTCTTTATACAAAAAAAAAAAAAAACACACCATAAAAATCATAAGGAGTTTTTAAGTACAGGAACCTAGATGCTTTGATTCTGGGCATACTTTTATCACTCCATAAAAATGTCTGTTTCTACTTCAATCCCATTAAATAAGACAAAGGAGAAGAGCACATTTCTCCTTTTCCCCTCTGAGGTTATTCCCCCTTTATGCTGCTCATGTGCCCAGAGGTTAGTGCATTAGCATCACCACGGCCCCCAAAGGTCTTGCCTGTCTGCTCACCAGCTCTCAGATCCTCACCGGCTGCTTGCGGAGCAGGCCACAGTTTAATGAGACAAGTCCCCTTGGAGACTCCTCTTCCCTCTAGGAATTCAGTAAGTGCTTTATATAAAACAGTAATAGGATGGTTCAGCCAGACTCTCTGGCTCACATACACTAACCAGTATTCCCTTTGGGAAGGAAGAGCAGGTAGCCGAGTGATAAGGCCATTAGGACTGACTGCACCGTGCAAACTGGTAGTCCCTGAAGCCACTTCTCTTGCTTGTTGTAAGCATGAAAGGAAGTAGGTGAATGGCTGATCAAAACAGACTTCCTGGTGGGGTATAAAGATGTCCATGGGCGGACTCTCGGTAATAATGAGCAGAGAGTGATTTAGTACAGTGATTATTGCTCAACAGAGGCTGGAAGTATTGGGCCTGAGAAGCTCAGAGGAGCTGCAGAGGAGTGATGGATGAGAAATCAGATATGCTGGCCCCACATAAGTGATATTGCCTACCGCTGTCCTTAGAAGGAACCAAGGGTATCCTCAGGGAGCCTTAGCAACACTTCCCAGAACTCTAGGAGACATTAGGTAAAAGAGGGCCACATGTGTGAAAAAATGTTCTCTTTACATATAACTTCACTTTTATCCTCTAATTCATAGATTTTTGTCTTTCTTATTACTCTGGGCTTCAGGGGTACCTGGGCATCTGCCTGTGTTGGGTTCTTTTTCCCATGAAGTTTAGGGTGTTGTAAGATCTCAACAATTGTAAGATCAACAATTGGAGTTAGGGAGAAGTTAGTTAAAGCCATGAGCAGTGTCAGAATAAGGGATGAGAGATAAGGGATAAGAATGGGATATAAGTGAGCAGAACAGTATATAGAGCAACATGAATAACTTTTGCCTTTCTTCTCCTTCTCTTTCTCCTTCTCCTTTTTCTATTTCTCCTCCTCCTCTTCATTATGTATGGTATTTACTGATATCTCCCTATCAACTGCACAAATTAGAAAATCTACTTAATTTTTTATTTTATTTATTTTTAAATCTTTATTGTTGAAAGTATTACATATGCCCCCTTTTTCCTCCCATTGTCCCCCTTATAGCCTGCCCCAGCCCCTACCCAGGCCTCCACCACCCTATCATCTGTGACCATGGGTGATGCATATATGCATATAATTTTTTTGGTTGATCTCTTCCCATCCACCCACTCTCACCTTCCCTCTAAGATTCATTAGTCTGTTCCATGTTTCTATGCCTCTGGATCTATTTTGTTCATCAGTTTATTTTGTTACTCAGATTCCACATATGATTGAGATCATGTGATACTTGTCTTTCTCTGACTGGCTTATTTCGCTTAGCATAATACTCTCCAGGTCCCTCCATGTTATCTCAAAAGGGTAAGAGATCCTTCTTTTTTACTGCTGTGAGATGATTTTTAGATAAATCTAAAAATTTGTGATACCCTCCCTTTTAGAAATGGGGACTAATTTCCCTCCCCTTGATTGTGGGCTAGACTTTGTGACTTATTTCTAACAACTAGAATAAAGCACACAGTGTATGACTTTGGAGACTAGAAAATAGGAAGCCCTGTGGCTTAATGCTTGTTTCTTTTGCTCTCTCACTTGGAACATTCATTCTGGGGGAAGCCAGCTGCTATGCCATGAGGACTCTCAGGCAGCCTATGGAGAGGCCCACACAATAAGAAATGGAGGTTCCTGCCAACAGCCACATGAGTGCACCATCTAGAAAGCAGATCTTCCAGCCCCGCTCAAGCATTCATGCCTGCAGCCCCAGCCAACATGCTGACTGCAGCCTCCTGAGAGCTCCTGAGCCAGACCACTTAACTGAGCCACTCCCAAATTTCTGAGCAGCAGAAAATGTGAGATATGTTTGTTGTTTTAAACCACTAAGTTTTGGGGTAACTGCTTATGCAGTAACTGACAACTGTGATTGTGGTCACTATGACACAGACAGTGGTCCAAAGTAACAGATGACCCATATCAAGTCTAAACCAATGTTCCTCTAGTCACAGTTCACTAGCATCTCAGAAATCTGAAGAGAAAGAAAAGGAACATGAACCCAGAGCTTTCCATTCAGTACTTGTCTCTGGCAAAATGAATTGGTTATTTTGAAGCATCTCAGGATTTGTTCCTGGGTTCCTTTCCTTGGGCTAAGTGAAAAAGTTCTCGAGTTGATGCTACTTTCAAAGCTACAGTTATGTATTAAGTGATCAGCTTTGTTAAGTAATTTAAAAGATACATTTTCCTATTCTGTAATTAGAGATTCCTCTGTTAGAAAATTGGAGCAGAAGGAAGGGGAGAAGGAAAAGAGGAGGTGAGAGAGAGAACTGAGTAAAAGTGAGATCTATGGTTCATATCAGCTTACCTCAGAAGCACAAAAATGCAAGAAAATTTCATATTCTGGCAGCTACAAAAAAGGTGTCCTCTACAGTTCAAGCCTTTATAAATTTTGTCCCTAAGCTTTTCATACCTACCTTGATTTATTAGCCTTTCTCAGCATTATATCTTGAAGACCTGCCAGAAGAACACAGTGAAATGAAACATCTGGCAAATTTTCCCAGATCCTATTATGAAATATCTTCAATTTTCAATTCAGTGAAAAGTAAACAAGTCATTGTCTTCCCCAGAAGTGATTCACTTTGCTGTCAGAACCCTGGGCCGTGGGCAATGGAGGCTTCTGAGTCCCTCCTCAGGCTGATGGGCATGTGGGGTCTTGTCTTTTGTAGTCTGGGTTAGCTGAATGGGTCAGGTAGCTCCTGGATGCTTCACCTAAACAAATGAATCTGCTCATCAGTGAGATGGTTATTTTTTTAATTTCCAAGTGATGTGCTTTGATGCTGTGCAGAAGTCACTTATGAATTGACATTATATACACAAAATAATAATTGCTTAATTTCTGAAAAAACTGTCTAACTTTATTTCCATTCCCATTTTCCAAACACACACACACACACACCCTGCTAGGCTTAAGAAAGAAAAGCCAATGGAGACAACGCAGCCACCTACAGCTGCTTGTAGTATTACGTAGCCAGATTCTTTTTCAAAGGGAAGAATTCCAGCGGATCTTTCCGACGTCAGTCTGTCCTGAACTTAAAATAAAATGCGCAATATTTCTGAAATCTCTATATTCCTTAAAGAGAACACAATGCCGAGTAACTGGAAAAGGGACTCTTATGCTGGTAAGTATTTCCAGGGACTTCTTTCTTCAATAAGGCATCTCAATAGATACAACATATAAAGATACCAAGCAGATACACTTGACTGACAGACCGAGAGGACTGAACCATAGGACTTGAAACAAGCACGTACTAGCTTGTAAACGCACTGAACTTCTGCCAGGAGGCTGTGAGTTACTTAGGGCCAGATGATTCCATAACAACACATATGGAGAAATTGAGGTCAAATGTGGGAAAGAAATTTGGTTAGTGTTTCACATAAATGATGCCAGTGTGGTGCAAACAAGTCAGAAGTAGGATGTCGGGATAAAGGGCAAAGAGAAACAGCTCCAAAATTAGAATGGGCGAGCTTGATCCTAAAATCACTGCAGCAAGCCCACTGAAGAGACACAGAAAGGACCCTCAACAGGACATCTCCACCACTGCCAACATCTGATCCAGGCGAATCATCCAAGGCTGTCTTAGCATCCACACGATGGAAGGCCTTCTTCCACAGAGATGAGCTCGGGATCACCTTTGGAGAGATTAAATTATACAGATGTTAAGAGAGGAATCTCTGATTAAGCCTTTTAAATATTTCTTATCTCAGGCACAGTGCTGGGCACATAAGCATCCAATATTTGTTGGAGTGAAAAGATGGATTGTTTCCATCACTTTGGATCACAGCATCAACAATAGCTGTGTAAGTCTTATCTTCCTTTTGAAGCTGAATTGAGGCAGAAAGGAGCTCCGATGCTCCCTAAATTTCCTTCCCTGAAACAAATGAGCCAGCTGGAAACCCTCAAACTCAAGGCCTCTAGTGGTATCATTTGTGCAATTTCTCTATCTTTCATTTCGATTTCACCTTAATAAGCACTAAGCTTATTAACTCTTTCACCTAGGGAAGCAAGCAAGGAAGAGAAGAAGGAACACAACCTGCATTTTTCCTTTCCTTTTCTCAGGGAGCCAAATGATGTGATCTGTGTAAAAGCAGCTCTCCTCTCCTTCTGCAGGCACCCCAGCATCTCCTGTATCTGACGGTGCAGTGCCTCCGCGTGGGGGCTGCTTATCTTGGTGGGGATCTGGTGGTGGCCTTTTAAAGTGGTCCCAAGCTGAGCTGTATGTCTGAAATTCTCAGTGCTACTTATGTGAAAGAGGAGAGGGAGAGGGAGAGGGAAAGGGAGAGGGAGAGGGAGAGGGAGAAGGAGAGGGAGAGGGAGAGGGAGAGGGAGAGGGAGAGGGAGCGGGAGAGGGAGCGGGAGAGGGAGAGGGAGAGGGAGAGGGAGAGGGAGAGGGAGCGGAAGAGGGAGCGGGAGAGGGAGAGGGAGAGGGAGAGGGAGAGGGAGAGGGAGAGGGAGAGGGAAGAGCCTTCACTGCTCTTCTGGTGCACTACTGTAGAAAGTGCTAGTGAACATTTTCATTTTCAGCCTCAGTTTCTTAATTCCTTGCAGTGCAAGAGGGACAGTAGGCTAGTAAACTCAGAGCATCAGAGGCTCCAAGCTCACGTTCAGCTTTTTTGGTAAATACTGTAACCTGGTACCAGGAATGGAGGACAAAGGCATGGGAGATTGGGTAAAGGCAGTCTGAGGATGCTCTAATCTGCAATATTTTTTCCTATCATAGGTAGTTATCCTTTTCATTAAGCCTGCTTGGAAACGCTAATGCAGGTTTGTGTACAGTTGGCCTCAGTCTGCAAGCTTGCAGGCTGGTCAGGTCAGGCAGCTGTGAGTGACCCATTCCTTGTTCCAGCCTCATCAGTGGGTCATAAGTCTGTGGAGGAAGAGTTTGCCACAATGTAAAAAGCCAAGGGCAGTTGACCCAGGGAGCTAAGAGCAAATGGCCTTGGTGGTTTTTTACTTGAAACCAAAAAAAAAATAAATAAAAATGGCAAAGATTATTCCAAAATGGCTTTGCCAGACCAGGGTTCAGAAAGCAGTGGTCAGGAAGCACTAGAGGGGGCTAACTTTAGAGAAGGGAGAACCTTGATTCCTCTACCAGGCCCCCACACATAGGCTCAGAGAGGAGAGCTGGTGTGAAAGTGACTGACCAGCTGCAAAGCATGGAATACAAATATGTGATTCTTTCTATCCTTCTAATTCATTAGTAGTAAGCTGCTGAGTGGTGACAACAGTTCCTCTCCATGGGTCCCTATTCATAGGCCTCCCTGGCCTGGAGGAAGGGCTCTAGGTGACAGAGGCAGATGCTACCTCATCTAATCTGAGTGCCTGTGAAATAGAGAAAATTAAAGTAAGACCTGAAAAATAAGAAGCAAAAATTGGCTTTATAGCCAGGCAAAAGGACAGGTAGGCAGCATTCGGATTAGCTGTGTCTTCTCCTCCCTGTTCATCTGACCCTGTCCATCGAACTGTGATCCATAGAATGATGAGCTTCTGCAAACATCTAGCCTAAATGGCACTGACATTAAGAAAACAAATGTAAAGTTTATAATAAATGAATGAATGGGAAGGAAAACTAGTACTTTATGAAACTGAAGCTTTTCAGCCTAATGGGTAGGGTGTCTCTGGGTGCAGAAAACATGAGCAACAGCAGACAGATACCACTCTTTCACTTAAAGGGGTTTTGGTTAGGGGGCAAGGACACATCCCAGAATGAGGGTGTCACGACAAAAGTACCTGACTGTGCATAAATGAGGCAATCACGAGGCTGAGAGCTTGCTCTCCTGAGAAATAAGGTTTTCATTTCTTCTGTGCCAGCCTCAGTCAGAGAGCAAGGAGAGGAGTGGAAGAAAGGGATTCAATAAGGTCAGCATGGGTCCCAGTGATGAGATGAGGGAGGCCAGCCTGAGGTGAGCACTCCCTTGATGGGAGGCCAATGCTGAGAGTTCAGCAGCTCTGATGTTCTACGGCCAGGTCACTCTGTTTGCAGTGGGTACTACAATCCCTCTCAGTGCTTCCCCAGGCCTTCAAGTTGAAACGCCAAGGTCAGGGTCCACCTGGTGACAGTGCCGCATTGGGTGGGCTATGCTCATGTTGGAGGTATAAGCACCCCACAGGCCAAAGGGGATTGAGAAAATGAACCTGGTTAGGAGAGAGTGCTCATGGTGACCACAGGACCCATGAGGACCATTCAGGAATCCTCAGAAATGTCTAGGAGGGCACTAAACGAGGGATGCTAGAGCTGTCTTACTTTAATAATAAAACAAAAGCTAACCCAAAGGCTGAGGACTGGAGGACATCGTGCCCCATGACCAGGAAGTGCCACTCCTAGTGATGGGAGACACAGAAACCATTTTGATGTGTGAGCACAATGGTACCCAACATGTAAGGCAGGGCAGACCAACCACATCCGTTTCATAAATGCTGATTTAGTTGCCTATACTGTCCCCCCAAATTCCCAGGTAGACATCCACAACTTCATAACTCCTCTCCTCTAATCTCTTTGCCAAATCTCCAGGGCTGCACAGCGATTAGCAACCTGTGTCAGTCAGCAACTTCATGCCAGCCAAGGTGCGTGGGAGGCTGCAATGATTTATTGGATTTATTACTCTACCAATATGAGTAAACAGGCCAATCTGCTTTTTTTTTAAGGTCATAAATGAAACTATGACTCCTGAGATACCATTAAGCTGAAATAAAATAATTGGTGGAGAGCTTTTGTGTAATATTATGCTAAATGTATAATGGTATAAGGTGAAATTGCTTTCTGCTCTCTGCTCCTTTTGTCTTATGGTCTGATTCTCTGCATGATATCATCTGATGACATATATTTCCCATCATTAAACCAGTTCAAATGTTACTTCTTCATTGTCCTGAGACTTGATGAAATGACTTCATCTTGGCTGTGATCTTTAAGTTGCTATTTTGGGAGCAAATATTTTCTCTTCTTCTAATTTATTATTATTAAGCTAAATTTACATTCAGATCATAAGTTTTGATAAATGTATACACCCGTGTAACCACTTCCCCAATCAAGACATGGAATATTTCCATCAGCCCAGAAAGTTTCCCTGTGTCCTTTTCCAGTTATTTGCACCCACCTCTACCCCTGCCAGGTAACACTCTTCTGATTTCAAAGTTTAGTTGTATCCGTTCTTGAATTTCATGTAAATAAAAGCATACCATGTGCAGTCTTTGGTGTCTGATTCTTTGCTCTACAAGTTTTTAATATCTATCCATGACGTTATGTGTCAATGATTTGTTTATTTTCATTGTCAAGTCATATTCCACTGTATAAATGTACCAGGATTTGTATATTCCTTCTCCTGTTGATGGACGTTTGGGTAGTTTCCAATTTGGGGCCATTATGAGTAAAGCTACTATAAAGATTCTTGTGCAAGCCTTTTTGTGGGTATGTTTTCATTTCCCTTGGGTTGGATTAGCATGGCAAGATCAAAGAGTAAATGAATGTTTAACATTAGAAGGAACTGCCAAACACTATTCCAAAGTAGTTACAACATTTTCATTTCCACTGACAGAATATGAGTGCTCTGGTGGTTCCACTTCCTGGACACAGTCTTTGATTGCAGCCATTCTAGTAGATGTGAAATGACATTTCCTTGTGGTTTTCATGTTCATTTCCCTGATGATAATGATGTTGAGCCTTTTTATCATGTAATTATTGGCCATTTGCATGTCTTTGTTTGAGAAGTGTCTATTCAAATATTTTTCCCATTTCATTGAGTCATCTTTTTATCATTTACTTGTAGAAGTTTTTATATATTCTAGTTACAAGCTCTCTGCCATATTGTAAATATGTTTTCTAGTCCATGGCTTTCCTTTTCATTTTCTTAACAGTATCCTATCTAATAAAGAGGGAATATACTAATTGACCATCACTCCATCACAAAGATGGTTGCACTCATAGCTGAGGCCAAGTTCCCATAAGGAGCCATAATGAGCAATCAGCAGGGACCTGAGGCTATGCCTTCCCCCACCCCCGTGGGGCTTTACAGGGACCTCAGGCCATGCCCCCTGCCCCAGCACCAGGCCAGGGGACCTGAGGCCATGCCTCCCGCCTGGCGGGGCTTGACGGGGGGACCTCAAGGTGCACTTCCCATCCTGGTGCTGGGCTAGGGGACCTCAGGCCGCAACCCCTGCCCCAGCAGCAGGCCAGGGGACCTGAGGCTATGCCCCCTTGCCTGGTTGGGCTTAACAGGGGACCTCAGGGTATGCCCCCCACCCAGTGGGGCTTGACAGGGGACCTCAAGGTGCACCCCAGTGCTGGGTCGGAGGAACTCAGGCCGAGTCCCCTGCCCAGCAGGGCTTGACAGGGGACCTGAGGCTGTGCCCCCCTCCCGGTGCTGAGCCGGGGGACCTGAGGCTGCGCGCCACCCCCACCCCCTTGCCAGGCAAGGCTTGATGAAGGACCTCAGGCCATGCCCCCCACCCAGCGGGGCTTGACGGGGGACCTCAAGGCACAACCCCCATCCTGGCCCCAAGCCAGGGGACCTGAGGCTACGCCCCTGCCTGGCGGGACTTGACAAGTGTGGGACTGGCCGGGTCTAGATCTAGCCCAATGGAGTGGGGGGCCGGCCGGGTCTGGGTTTCACGTGATTTTGAGGTGCATGTGGGTGGGCGGGGACTTGACTCTGGGTCCCATGGTGCACCCCAGACTCTGACAGAAGGAAGGTTTTCATATACATTTTACTAATTTTCTTTCATCTCTGACACTTCTATTATAGAGAAAGGGCAAATAGCAACATTAAATTAATTCCTCTAATTAATCCCTTTTAATGTGCATGAATTTCGTGCACCGGGCCACTAGTTTTTAAATAAGAAGTTTTAAATTTGACAAAGTCCAGTTTATCAATTAATTTCATTTATGTTTAGCATTTTTGGTTTCCTCTGGAAAATCTTTGTTTACCTGTTTGAGTGACCTTTTTGATGGAAACTTTTTAAAGACTATTTTCTAAGTGTCCTCAGTAATAAAAATTTCTTGATTGTCCATCTTCACCAGAATAGATTTTTAAAAAATCATTTGCATTTTAATTACCCAAATGCAGTGAGGTGCTGGAAAACTGGCTTTCTGGGAGGGCAAGGGATGCTCCAATTTATAGTATTTGGTGATTTCCATAGTAGGAATATTCCCATCATGACTAATATCAAGCTATCAGTGGCTTAGCAACTGGCTTACAAAACTCCTGATTATTTAACAATCAGCTCTTCAGAGTCCCTCCAACATACCACTGCAAATGCCACAAGAAAACAAGTGGCAAGAGTAAGCCCTTGGGGGAAGGCTGTTTGCAGGGAAATTGGAAAGATGCCATGTTTTGAGGGACACTTGGCCACCCAAATTGGAGAGTCAATGACCATGAATGACAATAGAGCCTGACCTGACTTTCAAGTGTGGCTAATGTAAGCAGCAGTGCAGCTATGAGTAATGCAAGAGCTGAAAAAATAAAAAAGAGAGAGATTGAGAACTTAAAATGAGGAACCTACTCCCCTGGAAAATTAGTGTAAAAGCAGAGGCTCTGCTAATATTACAATTATTGGGAAAATCAAGAGGCAGCTTTCTTCTTAATGGGAGACTGGAGGACTTCGTAGAATTGGAGGACAGACATTTAGACTATAGACAAAGGAAGCAGGATATAAACCGACAGGGAATGACTCGAGGAAAGACCTAGGACCTATGGACATATCTTCCCTAGTGAGTTCACTTGGAGTAAGATTTACTCATGAAAGCCCAGTGAGATGGGAAATGAACACTTTTCATCCACAGCTGCGGCAGCCAGGTGCTTTCCTTGATGTGGTGACACAGGAAATGACTGTGGAATCAAGACCTTCAAGTCCTAAAAAAGACTCTCTCAGATGACTTTCTTTTCATCAAACAGATAAGAACAATTTTAGTAACTCCCACCACAGTAGTAAGCAGAAGGAGGTATTTCATAGTGATCATTCTATAATGAATGTTCATATTAGAGTAAGAACAGTGTGGAGATTTGCAGCTATGAAGGATTTTCTGTAGCAGCAAAAATAGAGCAAGGGAAACACATTCTAAAATCTTCATTCTTTCAAAATTAAGCTTTGGCCAATTATGGACTGAGATTTAGAAGTTTTTCTAGGTTATATATGTTAAGTTAATGTTATTTCACTGAATATATCACATATGCAAGTATACATATTTAACTTAGTCTTAATAATAACAAAATGAATGCACTTATACTCACCACCAAGCTTATATAACAAAGCATCACCAATGCCAATACTTGTTATCCATCCCTTGATCGATTTCCCTCACTCCTCCCATTCATAAGGGAAACTTTTCTTCATTTCAGGCCCCAGTGGTTTTCCTAACTTTACTATCTGCTCAGCCATGAACTTAAAGGATGTTGTTATTGTTCTTCTTCTTCTTTTATAATTCATCCTGCAGTTTTATGCGTTCTGTTTCAGGAGTGTTCTGTAGCAGTGAAATGCCATATTTCCAGAGACGGAAAGTCCATATAGTTGCAAGTATCATGTGACCTTGTTCACACTCCACTCCTGTTAACAGCAGATTGCTTGAGTTTTAGACCAGAGACAAGTGCGGCTTGGTAAGAAATGGAGAAACAGAGATCTCCGTAGTTCATTTTGGCCACTGGGTTTGAACAGTGATGTAGAAATGGGACTGTGGCTACATACAACTTTCTCTCATGTTTACTCTGCTCTGCAGAAAAAAAGGGGTAAGGGGAGCAGTTTCACATTTCACTCCCTGGTGATTCCCAGCTGTACTTCCTGCCTGTGGGTAATGTACACTGCTTGTTTATCCTTCCCAAGCCTGCCTCCTTTTTGTTTGTCTGTTTGAACTGCTAGTTTTAATGGGTTTCTCTTTCTTAGACTAGGTATCTCTGATAAAAACAAGCCAGGGTTGGGGAGAAAGAAAATGTGATAGAAACCATAGTAGCCCGATGTGTGAATAAATGGGAGTCTAGCCAGGAAAACATAAACCTTTGCAAGTACAAGGTGAGACATAAGTAGGTTTACAGAGAGCAGGTGAGTACAGAAAACACAGTTTATTCTTATGTTATTATTTATTAGTTATTGTGTTATTTTCCATATGAACAGCTGTAAATCTACTTTTGCCCCACCTTTTATTTCCAAAAGAGAGAATTTAATGCAGGGAAATGATAAAGCAAGTGATGGAACAGCTGAGCACCAAGAGATAATGAGGTAAAGTACAGATTAGCAACAGCAGGAAGTCACTCTCTTAACTTAGGCCAGAGAGACAGAGGAGGGAGTGTTACTTGAGCCAAGGAGTTGGGTCATGTGGGGGATCTTCTGATGAGAGCTGGAGCGAAGGAGGAGGCATGGTTGGTTCCAGAGAAACCATCCAGTGTGGATGGAAGGGAGAAATAGCTGAGCATCTTCCTTGCCCCGCCTATAATTCTTCTGTTAGTGCCTTTCATTCAGTGAATTCAGCCAGCAGCCAAAGGACGCTGGGACCTGTAGCATGGAGCAGAGCAGAGGAGGATAAGGAATGAGCCTGAGGCCCAAGACTGGTATAGTGTGGCTTGGGAATTCTCTCATCTTCAGCAGAATTAAATAACCATGACTGTCATGTGTGTGAAAACAACCTAAATGCCCAACAATGGATACATGTTTAATTAATTATGAAAGATAATGTGGCTTGGAAAAACAGTATTTAAAAACTTGCAATTATATGAGAAAATAAAGTTTAAGATAGAAAAAATATTGCAAATAAGTGCAATACACACACACACACACACGCAACATATACATGTGTGTGTTGCATATATATATGATTGACCCCCCAGGGCTAGGTCAGGCAAAGAATAAGGTGAGTCTGGAACATCGTTTTTGTGATAGAAAGTAAGAAAATGATTAAAAAATGATGGAGACATGTGAAAGTTCCACTGACCAAACATGAACAATTTGAGCATTAAAATAAGTAATATGAGAATGTATTATGTGTTGAATAGAATAGGAAGCCATGAGTCTACACTGATATAAATAAATGAATAAATAAATTAATAAATTTAAGCTCACTCTTAGGTTCGGAAATCAACTAACACATGTAAAGAAATGATGGTATTGGAAAACCACCATTTCCATCAAAGTAATAATTAATTCAGGCAAGAAATATACCAAAGGTTGCTAAAAATTGGGGGCAAAAATTGGATGAAGAATACAATTTTATATAGTCTCAAAATTTTACTGACAATATATTTATTAATTACAAAGGAAAAATGGTTACTTTACAGTGGTGAAGCCTGGCAGACACCATCTCAATCAAGTGAGCCAAATTGACAGCACCATTTATAGGAAAAACAGACATCGTGTGCCACTGGATAGGTTGCACTGGAATGAACTAGAGCATCTGTGATAGTCCCTCCATGAAATGTATAATGGGGGTCTCATCATGAGGAAGCCCTGGAAACCCCAAATTGAGGAACATGCCACAAAAGGACTGGTCTGCAGTCTTTGAAAATGTCAAGGTCATGGAGGTCAGGGAAGACTAAAGACCATTCCTGGTTGAAAGACTGGAGAGACTGCCATTAGGCCTAATGGGTGATACTAGTGTGGACCTTCTGCTATAAGGGATTGTGGAGAGTGGGTACAGTGTTTGGACAGGTTCAAGCCTTGGACTAATGAGAGGGCACAGTCCTCTCATGGCAAAGCCACGTGCAAGTCCTAGCACAATTATAGCCAAAGGCTATAGTTGTAAGCTTGAACCTGTGGTCCGAACACGTGGTCCCAAGTGTCTGAGTGATGTGGGCTTGATAGAATTCAGGTGCATGTAACTGAGTAGATTCGAAACCCATGAGAATGTTGTAAACATCTTAACCACTCCCTTACTTTGCCTCATGGAATCTGGCTATAAAATAAAGACATGGCTTTCAGGCTGTGGCACTGTCGCTAGCTCTCCATCAGAGAGGAGAGTGTCCCACCCAGACCCAGCTTTTTTTCTCTTCTCTGTCTTTTCTCAATCCTTCACCACTCCTTCTCAGGCTCACCAAACTTGGCTGAGCTGGCTCAGGACATATGGTGCCCAACGTGGGGCTGAGTATGCCATGGCCATGTGGGCTCACCACAAGGGATGTTGCTGAGACATTTAGCAAAACTCAAATGGGGCTCTGGGTCAAGAGTATATGGAGATTTTTCTACTATTCCTGTGACTTTTCCCTAAGTTTGGAACTGTCAAAAAAAATTTTTTTTTCAAGGCACAATAGGTTCCCAGTAGTCAATAAAGAGAAGGCAGGGAGCATGGGGACCCTGTGCCTGGGGAGGCCATGGTCATTACCAATGTTTCTCACAGTATTGTTTAGCAAAATCAACCTGCAGTGAACGCGCACTGTTCCTGCAGTCTCAGTGGATGAGTGGAATGCAATGAGTGGGCGATGGGGACTAGTGATGGGGTGGGTGAGCAAAGAGGTTTTCCAATCTCTGGATATTCTGTCTGCACAGTCAGGTAAAAAAAAAACAGCAATTCAGTGAGTGCAGGCAACACAAGGAGGTAAGGACAGAAAAGTAAGAGTATTGAGAAGCTGGAATCCAGGCAGGGAAGTAGAGAGCAGATCCCTGGTGACAAAGGCAGAAGAGCCTGGGGGTGGAGGAACATCTGCAAGGAAAAGAAGAGGAAAGTGAGGGTCTGGGAAGTCAAAATTATTAGTCAAGGTGCAAAACTGGGGAAAAAGAACTGAAGCAAAAATTCCTTAAAAACTGAAGACTCTGTCAAGCCGATAAGAAGCAAAAGGTCAGCGATCCTCATAAAGATACGTGGGTTATGTATTGGTGATAGAAAGTGAGATTCCAGAAAATTAAAATGACTTCTGTACCCAAGAGTTCATGGGAAAGGCTGGTGGATGAGAGACAGAAATATAAATTTGAGGAGGGACAAAGCACAGTCAGAAAAAAAGTAAGGGAGCACACATAGTTGATGGTATACGAGTAAAGACTGTACAACCCAGAATGTGATAAAACATCAAGTTTAGAACAATCACATCCTAATATTCAAAAGTGGCAGAGGAGGGAAATATAGAGATATTCCCTTTAAATTTGCATCTTAACAAGAAAGAAACTGATTCCATATCTTACACAGTCACTAGATGAACACCCTGTGCTCATCTAGTTACTGGAATCAGAGGGAGCAAGATGAAAGAGGGAAGGCACACCCAACACTCCCAGCTGGGACCTCCTACGTCTGATCTGACTGATGGGAAGACAAGGTGTTCTCTGCTTAGCCTGAGGGCATTCATCTTCCATCCTCAGTACCTAATACAGGTGCCAGTCGCCTAGCAGTTGCTCAATAAATGATGTTTCAATTATCTGAAGAATAAAAGGTTCTTTCAAAGGATAAAAGCAAATACAGAAAAATGAAAAGGTGTGTATTAGGAGATGAAATCTCTGGGAGAGTGTCAGGAGTAAATAATTATAGAGTAAAACGTTACTTTAAGGCTACCTTTTAGATTTCATTTTGAAACCCTTTGGAACAAACCTGTTGCAAAGATTTTAGCCAGTCCTTTATCACTCCAAATTGCAGGGCTGGTTAACTCTTTCTAGCCCTTCTTAAGAGAGTTCTGTATACTAGTAAAATTTCAAATAGACTCCGAGTATGGAAGAGAAAATAAATTATTTTAGGGAAGGGGTATTTTTTCCTTTTTTAAAAGACAGAGTGGAGAACTGTCCTTTTCTGATAGGGAAGACTAAGTTTCAAGGAAGATTTGAATTTAGGAAAGTTAGAATCTTGAAAACCCTAGGAAATAATAGACCACCCTGAAAGATAAGAAGGCCATCAGGACTAGCAATTTAAATACTTGTGCTGACTTCTTTATTTTATTTTATTTGTTTTGTTGATCCTTACCTGAGAGTATTGTTCCATTGCTTTTTGGAGAGAGTGGAGGGGAGAGGAAGACACACACAGAGAGAAGCATTGATATGGGAGACATGCAACCAGACCAAGGCCGGGGACCAAGGTACATGCCCTTGATTAGAATCAACCCAGGAACCTTCAGTCCAAGGGCCAACGTTCTATCCACTGAGCCAAACTGGCTAGGGTTTGTGTTGGCTTCTTTTGATAGATAAATGCTGGCAGTAGGAGAAATGGCCAGAAGGGTCCAGACAGCCAGTTATCCTAAAATCACAAGCCCATAGTCGGATCACCATAAAGGCCTGCATTGGTCAGGTTTCTGCAGAGAAACAGAACCAATTGGATGCATATAAAGAGATTTATTATAGAAAATTGGCTCACACAACTATGGAGGCTGGAAGTGCCACACTGTGCTATCAGCAAGCTGGAGACCCAGGAGAGCAGAGGTGTAGGTTCTAATATTAGCCAAGGCCTGAACCAGGAGCACTAATAGTGGAAGTCCCCATCTGAAGGCAGAAGACCAATGTGTCATCTCAAACAGTCAGGCAGAGAGAGAGTAGATTTTCCCTTCCTCCACTGTTTTGTTCTCTTCAGGCCCTCAACAAATTGGATGATGCCCACTGGCAGTGAACAGGACAGTCTGCTTTACTCAGTCTGCTGATTCAAATGCCAGTTCCCTCTGGAAACATAGACGCCCAGAATTAATCTTTATCATGGTGCCCAAATACTTGGGCACCCTATAATCCATGTAAGTTGACACATAAAATGACCCATCGCAGTGACTGATTCAAAGAAAATGATTCAGGGAGAATCTGAAAGATACATTGTGTTGTAAACTGAGGTTAAAGACATACTAACCTATAACTAACAATAAAGGGCACAGAATTACAGATTAAATAATGTTTTAAAAACACACCTATTGACCTGTTCCCTTGGTGAAATATTTTTTTTATTTATTTTTAATTTTATTTATTTATTTATTTAAATGTATTTTATTTACTTTTTACAGAGAGGAAGGGAGAGAGATAGAAACATCGATCAGCTGCCTCCTGCACGCTCCTCACGGGGGATGTGCCCGCAACCCAGGTATGCCCTTGACCGGAATCGAACCTGGGACCCTTCAGTCCATAGGCTGACGCTCTATCCACTGAGCCAAACCGGTTTCGGCAAAAATATTTTTTTAAAGGCTTCTCTTGCCCTAGCTGGTTTGACTCAGTGAATAGAGCATTGGCCTGTGGACTGAAGGGTCCTGGGTTTGATTCCAGTCAAGGGCATATGCCGGGGTTTCAGGCTCAATCCCCAGTATGGGGCAAGCGGGAGGCAGGCGATCAATGATTCTCTCTCATCATTGATGTTTCTCTCTTTCTCTCCCTTCTTCTCTCCATTCCTCACTGAAATTATATATATTTATTTTAAAGGCTATTCTTTCTCAGTGATTTGGCTAGAGAATTAAACCAAACCAGGAAATCTCTGAGGGCAAACACTGATTATTAAAGGCCTTCTTTAATACTGAGTTAGTTCTACAAACTTAGAACACAAGTAAATGGTGACAGAAAACATCATGATGAGAACAAGTATCATTAAAAACCTGAAATATGAATTGAATTCCATTCTGCAGAGTGAAGAGCTCTCAAGATGAATGAGTCAATATAGAGCTCAAGCTTCTCTTTCTCTTACAACAGAGTTCATCTCCCGCATCTGGACAGGCTTTGTCTTCCTGAAATGGATGGGAGATAACGAGCAGATGGGTTCTCAGCATGCTCTGAGGGCTGAGGTGGACTGACTCCCTTGAAAACTATGTTTCAGGAAGGGAGACAAAAAGATATTACAGAAGCCAGAATACCCTACAGGATCCTGTATTAGTTCTTATGGAAAACCCTTGATTGGAAGGGATCATGAGACCCCAAGGCAGAAGAAATCTCCTGTATTATGTGTTCAACGAGCAGTTATTAAGCACCTACTATGTGCAAAGTACTTGGTGTTAGCACCACTCAGGCTTCGTTCCTAGCTTGGAATACTAAGCAGATGTCATTGTCATCAATGAAGTCTGTGGTTGAATCATAGTGATAAGAGGAAGGCAGCCAGTGAAGGCTAAGATGACAGTGAGAAAATGGCCCTTCTCTCTGTGTTAAGAAATTAGAAAATGAAAGCTAGAGTGCTTAGGTGCATATAAGGTATATGGTTTGCAACAGGAATTCACTGAGAAGGGGCATCTGTATTTTGAGACAAATTTTAAAATTGACTTTCTATTTAGAGCAGCTTATATACCATTACAAGACAGGATGATGGACTAGAGAACTTTTAAGGTCACCTCATTAAAAATTCTATCTTGACCTATTTGTAGACTGTTTCTATTCTTAAATACACCTAATGCTTAAAAGGGTTAAGTCACTGAATTAAGCAGCTTCAGGCCCAAAGAGTGAATAAAACAGGGCCTCTGCCTTTAACGGACTCATAAAAAAAGACAAAAGCAAGTGCCCAAATAATACTGCATTTTAAAATTGCTGTCAAAAGAGTGAAAATAAAACCACAATCAAATGCTACTTCAAAAGAGGCAATGAGAAAACTGTGGTAGATTGACTACAAAAAGTCCCTCAGGACTTCATTCTTCCCATCCACACCCATTGCAAGGTGATTTTGTAGTTTCTTCCATACAGAGTAGAGTCTAGATTCCCACCCCTTGAAAATGAGTTTGCTTTGACAAATAGAAAAGCAGCAGAAGTGATGGTGGGCCAGTTCTGAGCCTAAGACTCAAGGAGCCTTGCACAACGCTTCTTTCTTCACAACGCTATCACCACCATAAGACCAAGCCCACGCTAACCTGCTGGAGGACGAGGGACCATGCAAAAGGAAGCAGAGTTATCTCAGCTAAGGCTATCTTAGGCCACCTCACAGCCAGCCAACCTCCTCATATGAAGGAGAGCCCAGCCAAGATTAGCAGATCTTTCTGCCATCACATAGTTGTCTGCAGATAATGGGTGAACACAATTGAGACTGTAAGAACTATGCAGCTAACTTGTGAGGACAAATCAATGTCTACTGCAATATGCTATTACGTTGGTTATTTATTATTCAGCTTTATTGTGACAATTGGTGACCAAAGGCTTAGGAGGTAGTAATCTTTCAACAAAGCCATGAAGAATGAGGAGGATTGAGGATTATGACAGGCAGTATAAATGGGGAGTATTTCAGGCAAAATGCATAGTATAAATAAAACCATGGAGAAAGCCCAAATATGGCCACAGAATGGCCACAACCCAGTTTAATGAAGCAGGTTCAGAATTTCAAAATGACCATTCTCGTGATATCAACTATAAGAAATGACTGGGAGGGGTGGCCAGCAGCCCTATTGAAAGAGGGTGCATTCTGGCACAAGGTCCCTTAAATGCTGGGGCTGTCGGATACAGTTTACCCTCCTCCCCGGCTGGGCAAGGAAGGTGCAAGATATCGAGAGAGTCAAATCTTGTAGTTGCTCCTGTTTTAACACATGCACCTAAGCAGGGCAAGGAAGCAAATACTTTCTTTAAAAAAAAAAATAACATGACTGGATTGTAGAACAGAGAACTGGGACAAGTGAATACAGATATTTTTACTGAGACAATTTTTGTTTAATTTCACTGGAACTTAGAAGTACTCAAATCAGATTTTTGTACTGGCTTGTTATTTTGTCAAGAAAGAAAATTTAGGAGCTTGCAGGTGTTACTGAGATGCTATTACATTGGTCTGCTTCAAAAATCTTTGAGGAAGTGGGTGGCATATGAATAATCAATAAATAACTAATCCCTTCTAAAGAAATTGGAAGAAAAACAAAAACACAGTGTCGACATCCTCATATCGATTGTTTGCTTTTGTTTTATGTTCCCCACTCCCACTTCCCGTAATTGCCAGGATGCTAGGTGACCTTTCTGTGTTCAATTACCCAAAAGAAATTTAAAAAAAAAGAATGCTAGAGGAAAAGGGAGGTTCCTGTGCCTAGTGTCTTGTCAAAATTGCCACCCCCAAGCTCTTTCATCTTTCTGGGGGATGTGTGACGCTTGTTTGAAATGAAGAGAGAATGAAATGGAGAAAGCATATGGCTAGACTATGAGGCCAGAGAAGGTAGACGAGGGCTGGGGATAGCTAAGCAAAAACATATCTCTGCAAGTAAGAGTCTCAGTGTCATTCTTTGAAATACAGTGGTTCCCAAATGGTGCATTCCTGGGAATTCTTCAAACAGAATTCTCAACTCAGATACTTCTATCAGGGAGCTCTCAGTAATTAGATCCAGTTATCTGGCCCAACCCCATGACCGTTTCCAATCTGGTTTGCATAGACAGAGCCTCTTGCATAAGCAATTCTGAAGAGACTAAGAAAGATGTTTCAAAGATATTGCTCCTCAGTCAAGTGTCACACACCACTTTCTCCAGCAAGCACAGAGAAAATAATATTAATTTATTCTCTTATTACTTTATTTGCATCTGATGCCTTAGGTGCCTAATACAAGCTACTTTATTGCCCTAGATTATTTCCTGATTTTAGTGACTATTTTATTTCACTATTATGGATCTTCATAAGAAGTGCAGTGAGTCACACAGGAGAACTTCAATTTTAATTTTAAAATTTCTCATTTGCAGTTTGGGCACCAAAACAAAACAGTGCAGTGTCATTTCATAGCCCTCCAGCCAGAGTCCATACTGGCGGGGAGACTTTTCACAGTCCTTGAGCCTGTGCATGTCGGAGCCATAGTCTAAATCTATAGTGAAACAACTAAAACTTAAGAACCTCTGGTGGGAGTTAAGAGAACACAGTGGTATGGGGAGCAGATGAAGGGGGCAAAGAAGAAAATTGTGTCTATGCTCAGGACTTTAGAACCTGTTTGTTCAGGCTGGAGATTATGGCTTTGCTTAGTGCCCACTCAAAGAGTGCCAGAGTGAGATGTGTCCTGGGTATTATAACCTTCAAAACTCCTCATTACACCAAGGGGAAACTGAGGCTAATAAAGGAAAAGATGTTTGCCACACATAGGTCTTCTACCTCCTAGTAAGGGACACCATTATACCAGGAACTTTATTTAGAGTCATTCATGTTTCAGCCTAAGGACTCCCTTCACCACCCACAGACACACAAACAAGGTCTCACTAGCCTCAGATTTCTGAGCACTGAGATATTCATCTCTATCATGCCACCCCCAAAGCCAACAATGCAGAAGGGCACACATCAGTATGTGTGCTTGATTTTCCACCTCGGTGACTAATCCAGAAAGTACATGGCACAGGAATGATCAATAAATAATTAATCCCTTCTAGAGAAACTGAAAGAAAAACAAAAACTCAGTGTTGACTTCATAGTGATTGTTTGCTGGATGAGCTCCACTAATGCCAGAGTGATATCCAGCATCTGAAAGGGTTCAGGAATCTGGAGAAGATGCTGCAGCGTAAATTAATAAAGAGACTAGAAATATAATATAAATTTGTAATCCATGGGGGAGTCAGAGGAGGGCTTAGCTTCAGTAACCAAGTTCTCCGTGTCTCTGGACCCCTTGCTGTTTATTACCACAAATTGTCCTAAGGCAAAGTGGATATACATATCACAGGTTAAGGTTTAGAATACAGTAGGCATTGTTAGATTGGGGGAACTGCCTTCTGCTGTTCGGTTGTTTGGCCAGCAGGAGGCAATAACATGTAGATTAAAATGCCCTCAGCTCTCTGGTAACAGGCAATAATATATGCAGATCTTTAGGTTTGGGGAAATGCCTTCAGCCATTCCAACAGGCAATAACATGTATTTGGGGAAATGCTTTTTGGCCATTCCAGTAGGCAATAATATGTATTCTTTTGGCCCTTGCTGAAAGCTCAAGGTCCACAAATCTTTTGATCAACTTCTTTCATTTATGACCTGCTGGAATTAGGCTCTGGCATATCACCCCTTTTGATTTTATAAATCTGAAAAGAATGTATGCCATTTGCAGAACTCGGGTCCTTATAAGATTTTTAAATTCAATGAAAAGGATAGAATTCTATCATGTCCCTTTAAATTGTTGCCAGGCATCAAAGGAATCAGTCTGCAGTAAGTTTCTTTCTGGGCCAACAGTTGTTTGAGTCCTTTTTTTCAATGTCCAACAGTTTTTTATGTGTGAATGCCAGCAATGATATTCTAGTTCTGGGTGGTGGACAAACAGTGGCAATGCAGGTCCAACCTTCTCCGGCTTGGTCCTGGGCAACCTGCAGCGATGCACAGTGGCTGACTGTTAGCATGGCAAGGCGTCTTCACCATCCTCCATCTCTGGACTGCTTCTCCTCTTGTCTCATCAGGGTGTTGCTTGGGGCCACTGCTATTCTGTGGCTGGAGTAGTCTGATCAGTTCCTCTCTCGGATCCATTGTTGCAGGAGTCCACATGGGTTTAGAGGAGTTTTCTGGAAATATACAAGCATATTCTCAACCAAAGGTTAATAAAGAAATCTTTTCTGTAAAATGACTTGGGATCTTTTCACTTTTGCCCAAACTATTTTTCTTTGGCTTATTTTGACACCATGTGTGTCTCCATGGGTGTCTTCCCATCAGCATTACAACTGAAAAAAATAATTTTTTCAAAGTAAAAAATTTAAAGCAATTAAGGCTTGATGTAATTTTCTTGCAGGGGATTATTCCATTGTGCTCCCTTTTTGATTTAAATAGTATAAAGAGGCTTTTGGAAATTTTGCAATGAGTCTTGACAGCTTTTAATTTTAGTTTTCTGCACAGAAATATGACTACTCTGGAATCATTGCATGATAAGCAGCTTTTACCATGAGATGAACTATCGGTAAAAAATTAATGTTTTAGGAATAGTTTCCTGTCCAGTACAACAAAGTTTTTATGAGCTGCTTATAAAAATATTGGCTTCTTATATAATTGAAATTATATGGGACCATGATTATATTTTAAAAAGCTAATTTATTAAGTAATTAAAGTATGTATCTTTATTAAAAAAGCAAAGCGAGTAAATTTATATACTATTTGATTCATGAGGCACAAACGCTGCCCCACCCCCAGCTTATTTAAAATGCAGGCTGCTAGAAGCTTTTTGTCTTTTAAAATTTTGTTTTAAAATTCTGCTGTTGAAAAATTTGGCTTTACTTAAGAAATATTGTAGAAACTTGTTTTGCCCTTCCTTAGAGGCCAAAACCTTCATAACATTTAAAATATATGTATATAAATAAAATATATTTATTAATTTTTACTTGATAAAGCTTTCCACTCCACCAGATGCATGTCCATTATAGCCTGGGTCCCCAGACCACACTCTGTTAAACTCAGACCCAAAGACCTAGTAGAACTACTTCAAATTACCTTCCCTTTATCACAGCAGGTTGTGTGTTGATCAAAAGAAAATGAAGATACTCATCTTTTTGACATGAAACACCTTCTTTAGGCCACCAGTCATTGAAGGGATGAAGGCCATAGACTTTCTCAATGAGACTCATAACCCCTGCTGTCTGATCACAAAGCCTGAAATTCTAGTCTTCAGGTGTTATCCTGAAAAAGGAATGAGTGCCAAGATTGCTCATGAAATGCAATTTCTTCTCTTGCCCACTAAAAGGGCACTGTAACACTGGCTAACGATGTGGATTTCAAGGACCGAGATAGGGATTCTTCACCCATGGCAAGGGAGCAACTACTTTTCCCCCAATCTATTTTTTGTGAATAATCATTTTACTTTGCCTATGGACAACAGAATCATCAGCATATTAGTAACTTTCTGTGGACATGTTAGAAGTGGTGCTGGGCATAGACTTCATGGTATCTGCCTTTTCATCATTGCCTTTGACAAATGCCTCCTCATCTCCAATTTCCTCATGTAAGAATATCGGTTATCATGTCTTAGCTTGAGATGCTTGATTTAAATCTCTGATTTATTTTTACTCCCATCACCAGTGCCAGTGTGGAAGAGTTCAGACATGTTTGCCTCTGTTCTGAGATGTCAGAGAAATTAAAGAAGAGGCAGATTTTTCCTATCAGTCAGTTAAAGACTAATTACAACTGTGCTTTCCAGCAAACCAGTGATTGTAGACTAATTTTCAGTTATGAAACAGAAACGGAGGTTAATGAGGCTAATTGTGTTTACCAGCATTTTTGGACAAAAGAAAAAAAGCCCACTCAATTTTGAAGAGACTTCTTTGTCAGGAACAAATTGAGGAAAATTACTACAGTTGTATGAGCGTTTCCTAAAACTGCTAGTGCCATGCCCAGGAAATGAACATCCTTGAACACCAGCTAGCAGTCCAGAAAATCAAGTTCTTAGAAGCGAGGCTTTCCTGATCCAAAGGGCATTGCTGCATTACAGCAATAGCTCAAATCTTGGAAGCAATACTAGTGAGGAGACATTCAAGTGGCCAGCTGTCAACTCTGTGCCATTGTGCAAGGGGGAGAGGCAGAAGGAATTGGCATAGGCTGATGTCTGATAAACCAAGATATGGCTTTGCTTACTTCTAAATAATGAGGGAGGTGACACAGACAAGGAGCCACCTGTGAATACTGAATCCAGTTGAGACTAATGTGGCCCTGTCACCCTCACTGTGAGGTTACTGCAGTAATGACTGCCTCCTATTTGGAATTGTCTATGAAAGTTTCATCCATTCTTTCCAACAATTCCATCAAGCAAGAAGATTGGTTATAATAAATCCTAGGAAAAAAATAGCAGTCAAGAAGCCAGTTTCCTGAGGCCATGCACAGCTTACCATGTAACAGAACAAGCATCTGAGCTAACCTGTTGCTTCAGCCCTGAATGGGAGGCAGCAGGCACTGCCCAGATTTCCCACGTGACCTTTGCCCACTTGCTTTGAAGGCTTCTCTCCTCTGATCACACTAGGGCAGTGTTAGCTGTGCTCTGGACCAGATTGACATGCGGTCATCAATATCAGGTTACTTTGGTTCTAAATTTAGTTTTCAAGGTCTCAATGTCTCTAAAGAGGCCTCTACAGAGAGTCCTTTAGGGACATCAGGCAGACAGACACTAGTGGGCAGAAACTTTAAAGAGGACAGTGGTATTTTGAGATACATCACAGTGCCTATTATCATTCTAAACAACATGCTCTTTTTTAAAGGAGGTCTCAGGTTCTTGAGATTGTTTGAAGTAACCAAATCTGTTGATACTCATCATGATGGTAATGACTTGTTCATGACCCAGCCAGGGTCAGTTGAGCACATGATGTGTGCCTGAGGAACACAAGAGAAAAAATGATTGGGCTTGCACTGAAGGAGTTTGCTCTTTGCCAGGTAGACCATACTTATTCACAGTTGACAAAGTTGGACATGAAGCAGATCATATATTTTAAAAGACTGTCATATTGTGTTTAAGTAAATGCTGTGCTGCAAGATACAACAAGTGCTGAAAACAATAAGAAAACAGAGATCATTCATTCACATTCACCAAGGCTCAGTTCAAAAGCAGCTTCTTTGACTTCACTCACCTTTTTAGCCCAGAGATTTTCCATTGGTGTGCCATGGCACACTGGTGTGCCACAAGAATTTTTAAAACATGCAATACCTGTTTGGTCAGGGGTACTCACTTTTTTTCCCTTAGACTGTCAAATATAAAAAAAAATGACAACACAACAATAGCCATCTGTGTGAATGAATCAAAATTATACCTTTTTATTTGTCAGATCGGCAAAAAAATATATATATTTTTTGGTGTGCTGCAGAATTTTAGTAATTATTTTATGTGTGCAATGAGATGAAAAAATGTTGAAAATTGCTGCTGTAGTTAGTCAGTCCTATTTTCCATAGGGTTCAACCTTGGTTTAGCACTTAACTCACCATGCTGTTTTTGTATACTTGTCTACTTCACTAATTTCACCTTTAAATTGTCATCTCTTTCGGACAGGAACCCTAACCTACCTTTATATTCTTTATAACACATAATAGTGACATTAAGTTGGTACTCAATAAACATTCACTAAAATGAAAATGAAAGAGTGGGAGTTATTTGTGTTTTCTAGAGATTATTAGGGAAAGAGTTCTAGATAATATGAAAAATAAGCCAAAGTCAGAAGAGTCAGAGGGATTATATTTAAGAGAGAGGGGAAAAAAAGGGGGAGGGGGGTTGACTTTTTAAGAAAGGGAAAATAAATTGAGCAAAAAGAGAAAAAGTAACAAACTTTATGAATGAGTGGTGGGATTGGGTAGGGATCAATAATGGGATAATAGGTTATAAAGGTGAAAAGTTGAGACAGATTTGGGAGATTTGGGAAAAACTAGTTTAAGTATAAGAAGCTTAAGTTTGCCAAAATTCAATTCATTGATCGCTTGCCAGTACATCCCTCTCTGAAATGCATGGAGGAGTTTCTGGGATGGACTTAGGTGAGCTCAGAAAGATGTTTATGACTGCGAGCTTGCAAGTCTGGATGCCATCCTTCAAAGGCTTGAGCCAACAACAAAAGTCTAGTATTAACCCTACATACAAGAATGTGCTTTTTCAAAAGTCAGGCCAAGAAACTATTTATTGTGGGGATCCTGGCTGTGTTTGTATGCACACTGGCTTGGCCACTCTGATTAGTCTAGTTTGACTGGCATACTAAGTACCAGCTGAGTACCAGCTCACCGGAGTCAACAGTGTACGTTAATCAATTTCCATTGTGGTGGATTTTCCGATATCACATGCCATGCAGGATACAGATTTCACACTTAATTTTCCTGCTTTCCCCATGGGATCCACAGTGTCAGCTTAGGAGAACAAGCCTACTACCAGGCTGAATTGTAAATATTGCAGAATTGTCTAGTCTAGGGATGGTGGATCAGCTCCTTTTTGTGTGGTCACAGGCCTGAGTGTGAGCGTCCCCATTCATGCGGAGGGATGTTTGGTCACAATAACGCTTTGAGGTCACTTGAATTCTGACATTCTACTCAGCACTCTCCAGAGCTCTCCATGGCAGAGCTGGCCCATGGGTGGTTCCCAGTGGGCAGAGACTCAGCTCATTAACATTTTATGTCTATGAGATAAACGGCATCTTGTTTTTGAATAGAAAACTAGCACAGCGTGGCACCCAAATTTCCCTCTGCCTGGGCAGTCTGTGCATCACTGTTCACAAAATTATTACAAAAAGATGCATTCTTGCTATTTTATAGAAGGAGGAGGAGGGTGAGGAGGGGGTAGAAGCAGCCACCACCACCCAAATGCAGCCTGGTTGTTTCTCATGTTTTCCAATCCAGTGTTCTGGAAGACTTTCTAGTCTCCATCTTTAGATCTAGAATTTCAAAATATTCTAAAAGTGGAGAGAGAAGTATGAAAGTTCCCAGGGCAGACTCAGCCCATATGCTCTTCACAACCTGCCCACTCTTAGCTTTGCAGCCTTTACTCCACTACCCAGTCACTTCACACCATCTGTCGCTCCCCACACATGCTCTGTGCTTTCCTGCCTTGTTCACCCTGCCTGGGCTGCAGCGCCCCACCCTCAGCAAAGTGCCAGAAGTGCATAGCATTCTTGAAGGCCTGGATCAAATACTGTCTTTTCTGGGAGGCGGGCAGTAATTGCCATTCCCTCCCCAGCATGCCCACTGCATGACACTTTGCACATTTGTCCATTACCTGAAGTGTAAGGTTGTGGCAAAGTCATTGTTTTGGTGACTGTGTCCCATGCTTACTCATGAACTAAGTAAGGCATGAAATTGTCATATGTTGGCTGGCATGAAGTGGGTGTTCAGAAATAATGTTTACCAAATGAACAAATAAATAGTTAATTAAACAAGAAGGCTAAAAAAAGAAAGAGTTCTCCATTTTCACCTGAGTGAAATTCTTTCTAAGTAAGACAAGGATACCATTTAGCACTCTGTAGATTCTTCTAGGGCCTAAACTCCTCTTTGAAGATAGAACTAAAGGCTTTGAACTTAGCCTTAGAGGAATCTGGTAACTGATAGGACAGAAGGGGCCTAGGAAGAGAGAAAGAGAACCAAAGGCACTCTGTTACCTCACTGGGGAACACAGAAAGCAAAGTTGCTGCCTTAATAGACTAAACTCTCTTGCTGTGTATTTGTGTGTGTGTGTGTGTGTGTGTGTGTGTGTGTGTGTGTGTGTGTGTGTATGTGTATGTGTGCACTCACATGAGTACACACACCCATGTGTGAGGTCAGTGTGGGTATATGGGGTCAGAGGCAGGGCATGAATGAAGGGTGTGGAGCACACAGAGAATGAATTTGAGTAGATAGAGTTAATAACAGACTATCCAAAAATACAGAAAGCAGTTGCACACTGAAAATAATAACAAATACAAAAATTAAAGAACATTTGCAGATATTCAGAGACAATCTTAACCTCAGTTATTTAAAAATAAATACAAATATGTAGTCTACTATTGCAAAATACATTATCCCACTCTTCTCCACAGTCTCTAATTAATTTTTAAAATTTTTTCCATTAAAAAAATAGTTATTATTATTTTTTTTTTGTCTCTCAAGTTAAGCAGGGAGAATTTCTGTCTTCCCGGCATTAGGCAGGTAAATGCTCAGCATCACCTGGGAAAGTCATCAATAAGGCCATTCCTAGGAATAAATAGGAAGTGTGATGTTTTATTCTAACATTTTGGGAGAAGTGACTATAATAACTAGGCATTGCCCAGGCCTGATGAGTTCCAGAAAATAGAAAATTGGTCTCTTTGCAAATGTTATCTAATTTTATATTCAAATGTATAGTTAGAATTTCACTTTTAAAAATGAGCTGCTGCTGAAACCGGTTTGGCTCAGTGGATAGAGCGTCAGCCTGCAGACTGAAAGGTCCCAGGTTCGATTCCAGTCAAGGGCATGTACTTGAGTTGAGGGCACATCCCCAGTAGGGGGCGTGCAGGAGGCAGCTGATCGATGTTTCTCTCTCATCGAGGTTTCTAACTCTATCTCTCTCCCTTTCTCTCTGTAAAATATCAATAAAATATATTTTTTAAAAATGAGCTGCTGCCCTGACCAGTGTGGCTCAGTTGGTTGGGCATCATCACATGCACCAGGAGAGCACATACCTGGGCTTGTGGGCTTGATTCCTAAAAGGGGCCATGCAGGAGGCAGCCAATAGATATTTCTCTCTCTCTCTCTCTCCCTCTCCTTCCTCTCTCTCTAAAAATCAATTAAAAGGTTTTTAAAAATGAGCTGCCATCCCTGACATACATCATTCAGTCAAATAAGATTGTAGATGAGTCCAGTGTTCCTTGTAAGGTAGAAATTCATTTAGGCCTACTTGACACTAACAAGTCAAAGCACAATAGTTAAAGAAATTATTTCTTTTTATGCCCCCCCTCATATTTCTATCATTTTTCCTCTATAATTACTTGAATAGTTGGTTAAATTTTCCAGTGTGCTTTGTATATGTAGCTATAGATGAAAACTTGTTTTCTCTAAAAATAAAATGCTTTTAAAAGCATTTTCTGATGCCTTGTAAGTGAAGGACAAAAAAGCACAAACTATGTTTTGTTGGAAGAATGTTTCAAGTTTAATTCAATTACAGAATCTCATGATTCAAAGGAACTTGAGAGAGCATCTGATAGAAGCCTTTACTGAATTATTGAATCCTAGCCCAAGTGGGCATCAGCCTCTACTTGGCTCTTCTAATGACAAGAAGTGCAAGGCAGGGCATCTCATTTGTTTCTTGAAAGTTCTCATTGTATAAAGTTCTGAGCACAGTCTGCCTCCTTGAAATTCAGTTCTAGTTCTGTATACTGGAGCTACACAAAACATGTCAGTTCTGTTTCACATGTCAACTCCTCCTACCACCTTCAGGCCTGAGTGGAATTAAAGTTGTCAGGAGTATGCCACTCAAGGAGGCCTGTCCGACCTGAGTGATAAAATCCCATTGTGAGAAAATTAGGAAAAGTCATGATCAGCATCAATAAGCCTTTGAGAATCTATGACACTCTTCTGTCCAATAGGGCAGACATTAGTCATATATGATTATTGAGCCATTAGCCATATATGGACAGTTTAACTTGAGATGTGTTATGTGTGTAGAGTACACAGTGGATTTTGAAGACTTGTATGAAAAAAGAATGTAAAATAGCTCATTAATTTTCCATGTTGATTACATGTTGAAAAGTAATAAGTTTGATATATTGGTAAATAAAAGTATTTTTATTAAAATTAATTTTATTTTTTTATTCATTGTAAATATAGTTACTAGAGAATCTAAACTTATAGATCCTCTAGTCAATACTACTTCCACCATAGAATTTATCACAACTTGTACCAATGTGTTATTGTATGTGCATATGTGTGTGTGTATGCTTGTCTAGCATATGTCTCTTTAATCAACTATGAGCTTCATGTAGGAGGGGATTTTGTGTCACTCATTTTTCTATTCCCAATACTTAGCATAGTACCCAGCATGTAGTAGCTACAAAAAAATTTGTTGACTGTTTAAATGAACGGAGGTTAGCATAACTAGGGCCAATTTTTGCATCATGAGAGAATCCTCAAACATGTGGTTTTGAGATCTGAGTATTTAACTGACGAGCAACATAAAAAATTGAGATTTGGTTGAACATTAGTGAGGACAAGGCCAAGACATGCTATAAAATGCAAAGAGCAAGGGACCTGAGTGGGTAGGGTTAGGGAAAATCTGATGTAGGCAAGGTGAAACCAGAGGCTCAGTAACCTTGTACTCGTCACATCTGTAAGTAACTGCTTGCTCTTTGATCAGTGCTGTCCTATAAAAATACAATGATAGCCACATATGTGAATTTATAGATAGACTCATAGAGATTATCTTTAAGGAAGTAGCATTAGAGGGAGCTCTAAAGGTAGGAAGGGGGTGATTCAGGTGAAGCTGAGAGAAAGAACTTTTCAGCTGTGTGAGGCCTCAAAACGAGAAAGAACTTGTTCGCATTCAAAAAAATGCAATGTAATAAAAATGTGGAAATTGGGAAGAGAATGGGCCAAGATGAAGCTGGAGGAGTCATGGGCCTCATGAGAGTCCTGTACTTTAGGTTAAGAAATTTGGACACTAAGTATGTATACCGACTGCCAATTGAAGAATTTTAAGCTCAACAGTGACCTGATGAAATCAATGCTTTGGGGGTTTTGTTTTGTTTTTAAGGATTATTCTAACATCCCACCTGCAGAATGGGCTGCCAGGGCACAAAAATAAAAAGGAACCTGGAACAGTAGTGAGTCTATTGTTGTCAGGAAAGACATGTGGGTATTTAAACTTGAGGGAATGCAGATGTAGACAGTAGATGAAGTCAAAGTAAAACCTATAGAACTTGCAATAGATTGGATAGAGTATGTGATGAAAAATAGAGATCAAGGATTGGTCAATTGAAAAGATGAAGATATATATTCACTGCATGGAAGAAAGCAGTTGAAAGAGCAGTGGAAAGAAAGATCAAGAGAAATATTAAGAAAGTCCAAGGACTCTGTTCTTAGCAAGTTGTGCACACCATGATGAAAAAGCATCAGGGATAGGGTGGAGGTCAAAGGTATGTGAGAAGTAGCTAGTAATAGTCATAACTCTCCTCACAGGGGAGAATAGGCAATCCTCTATACCTCTCCTGCATTAACAGCAGGAACTAAGGGGGCTGTTTAGTCCAGGATAATAGATAGGATCTTAAAAAACATCAAGAGACTCCTTTGATGGCCAAGGTTATGTCCAGGAGTGTGAAGTTAACCTGGTTGATTCTAAAGAGGACTGCCTAACTCACGATCAAGAGAACATGTGCTCACCTGAATGTAACAGAATTAAACCTGGAGACACTTACACCAGATAGCAAGCTTCATATTTGCCTTCTGAGCTTCGTTTCAAATGTTATAAAAATAGTTCAGAATTCTGAACCTACACTGAAGAGGAAGCATTAGGTAAAAGTGAGAATACTAGAAAACATCTTACTGGTAAGCATGAGCCTCCTGGGAAACTTATAAAAACTAGATTCATTTGTACTTTCTGGTTGGTAAGAATATACTCCTGACCAGCCATATCTAATCCCTTCTTAAACCTCCCATGCTGTAGTCCATAAAAGAGAGTCAATATAAATAGAAGTCTATTAACTTCCCAGGAAGTCAAGTAAGTCTAAAACTGTTGTCTTTCTTAGAGCCACAAAGGTTGATCCATGGGAAGAAGGAAGCAGCACCAGAACCCAATCAGATGACTGTCCACCAAAGACAATGCATGATTAAAAAGGCACGTACCAGCCTTGGCCAGGTAGTTCAGTTGGTTAGAGCATTGTCCCCAAGGTTGTGGGGTTTGATCCCCGGTCAGGGCACATACAAGACTCAACCAATGAATGCATCAATATGTGGAATAACTAAAGGACCTCTCTCTCTCTCTCTCTCTCTCTCTCCCCCCCTTCCCTCTCCCTCTCCCTCTCCTTCTCTCTCTCCCTCTATAATCCATGAATAAAATTTGAAAAAAAGGCAAGTATCACACTGTATACATAAGGAGGTCCCTAGTGGGCCCATTTCATTGCTTGTCAAATCTGAAGTTGCTATTGTAAAGGTGTCCCAAGATGCCTAGTGTTTCTCTGTGTTTGTCCTTTTTCATGTTCTTTAGTGAGATACTAACTCCAAATCCAGATATCCTGGTCTTCTGGACACAGAATACTGTTCTATCCCATACTTTTAGTATACCTGTTCCCCTCCCCACACTCCCTTGACACTTACCTCATATTCTAGCCATAGGTATTATTCCAAAATCTCAGAATACATATGTGGTTTTGTTTACTGCACTGTGTTAAAACCTCAACTTAACTGTTCTATCTATGTTCTGCACATTCAATCTCCTAAGTAAATATTCTTTTTTATAAATGAAGATTCATATTGCCTATGAACAATTACAAAACATGTCAAGACACAATAAGGGTTAGTCAGGTATGAAATAGTATAGAGGAAAAGTGTTTCACAGCAAACAAACTGACCTAAATTCACAGTCAATTGTTCTGTATTGTTAGGATGTCACTAATGACTGTATTTGTTCCACCTTGTCAAGGTTGATCTGCCATTTATGCAATGCATTGATCTACAGACAAGAATTAATTGCAGAACTCCACAACTTCTGTCAAAGTAAGGTGCTTACTTGGAAAATATAGTTTTCTGTTGCAGATCTTTGCTGATGTCTTCTAAAACTGAAATTCAAGAGGCAACAATACACACACACACACACACACACACACACACACACACACACACAAAGAAGAAAATAACTCCATGGAAATCTAGACTTGACAAAAGAAATTTGAAAACATGTTTTGTCTTATATCTCACATTGAGCTCAATATATCACACAAAATGCTTCTTAAATATCTTCTTTGGTAAATAATTTATATTTTAATTGTATGCATGACAAAAAATAAAGGGAAAATGCTATAAACTATCTTTGAGGTAATCTGGTTTCTAATCAGTTTTTAATAGCACATGTCCATAAATAAATGCCATTTGGGTTATGTTTTCAAAGATGTTGATTTATCTACTTTTATCTTAATGTTAATTTAATTTAAGTTATATATACCTGTAATAGCTCAAGAGGTAATGGCTGAAAGCAGGACTTCTTACATTTCATCTCTTTACTCTAGTCCCTTTCCCCAAAAGCAGTCTCAACTGTAGTCAGGTTTCAGTTGTTCTGGGGTTATCACTGTACCTTCAGAGTATCTTATAACACCATGTCTTGATTTGTTAAATTTAGAAACTTTTCTATTTACTTCAAAATATAAAAGATGAAGATCTGGGTCACTTAGGCTGCCTCCTTCTCCTCTTCTGCTCCCAGCATTTGATAGTTCAGTTGCTTTAAAAAAATGTCTAGTGTTTCTCTTTGTAGTTTTAAATGCTATTCTATGTCTTGTCCCATTGACTTTAATATTTTTTATACCATATGTGTAAGATGAAGATATTTGTGTCCCACCTTTTCTCCTACTCTCTATAGCCCCCTTAGTCACCTACATGTTGACATTGCCAAGGTTGTTTACATTACAGTCTGTCCTGCAACCACAAGCAAATGTACTTTGTTCACAGATTGATAGTAAACATTGAAAACAACAAAAAGAAAAGCCTGTTTACATTTTTATGATTATGTAAATTTTGTTCATTGCTATATTACCTTTCTTTCTTTGCAAGTCTTACCTCATGATCCCAGTGTCATTGGTAGGAAAAATGTCTAACATCCACGTTAAAAGCATTTTATCCCAATTATATTCAATAAATTGCACAAAATCAATAGTCTGCCTCATAGTTAGACCATTATACTTCTTCTCTTTTGCTTATTTTTTGGAGTTTCTAATTTTTAAAAACATTTTAGCTTGCATTTTGGCTTTTAAGGTATCACCAACTATGTCCAAGTTACCTTGTGGAAACATTTATCAATTTTTCTACTTAGAATCTAAATTTTCATTATATGAATGAATAATTTTCTACTGAATGAGACTTTGAGGTCAAAGCTCAGGTTTCTATATCAGCAGCTCCAAAAGCCTACAACTCACTTTCCTAATCTCCTGTGCATCTGGACCATGAAAAAGTATCTAAGTTTTGCCTACCAGATTTCCTTACTTTGAATTGAGAACTAGTAACTCAAAGAAATGGAGATCACTGAGTATTTTGCTCTGGTGGTTTGGTGGCAGTGGCAGCAGCAGCCAGAATATTGAGTTATGTAGACTCCAAAGCAGCACCATGAGGCCTGCTGTCCAGGTCAGTCATAGCAGTGACACCAGCTGCTTGGTGAGTCTTCCATGGCATCCCAGCAGAATGATTTGTGACCTCATTTTGACAACTCTCTGGTTGCTGTTTAGCCACACCCCTCCTCTACTCTTCTCAACCTGAAGTACATTTTCTGAGTCCTTGATATCTAAAAAGATTTCTATTCTAACATCCCACATGAGTAGGCATAACATCGCTTTCTTCAAAACCTTGAAGTTGCTTGTTCATGTTTTCTCACATCCAAAATTGCTTGTGAGAAGATTGGTGTTGTTTGTATTCTTTTTCCTTTGTAGGTTTAACAAAACAGTAATTTCTGAAAGGGTTGTGTGTCTTCTCATTATCCCTGGTGTTCTGAATTCATGAGGCTACATCTAGACAAGAGTTTGCATTATTTGGAGTCAGTACTTGGTGTTTCCTTTCAATTGGAAGATCCCAGTATTATGACTCTGGAAAATCTTTCTCCTTACTGATTAATTGTTTACCTTTCTTTTCTCAATTCTTTCTTTTTAGGAAATATATTAACCCATTATGAACTCCCTGGATGTTTCTTTCCCCTATATCTCTTATCTGTTCTTGAATTTTTTTCATTCTTCCTGTTTTCCTCTGTTTACTAAGAAATTTCTTTCTTTTTATTTTTTTATTGATTAAGGTGTTACATATGTGTCCTTATTCCCCCATTATCCCCCAGCACCCCCACTCATGCCCTTACCCCCCTATTGTCTGTGTCCATTGGTTAGATTTAATCCTTTTATTGATTTTTTTACTGTAGCAATTGTGTTTAATTAACAAGAGACTTATTTTTTCTTGTTCTCTGAGTATTTCTTTTTCATAACATTCAAATCTTTTTTTAAATAAGTATATTTTCTCATCACTGAGTTTATTTCTTGGGAAGATTTTAAGCAATTCTCTTTCATTTTGTGAATAATTTCTTTTCTCCATATCCTTCTGTTGGATTATTTGGGTTCTGGTAGTTCTCATTTGCTTCGTGTTTTTTATCTGTTCATTACTGGTTACACAGAAGATTGGTTAACAGAAATAACATTCCTTTGACATAGTGAAAGTAAAACTCTGACTTAGCAGCACACAACACAATTCAAATTTGCAAAGCTTTTCTATTTGCTGGTGATGCGAAGTCTATGAAATTAAATGCATGTGTGATTGAAGTGAGATGCTTCTCTGGACAAATCTTTTTTGTAAGAAAGTCAACACAGAATGGTGGGATGAGGTCTTATGTTGTAGCTAGAACACAGACACAGAAAGCAAAATATATATCATCTAAACCACACCCCAGGCCCCTGATTAAAATGCCATTACTTTCAGAGGCCAAGAATCACCTTCTCTTGCTGCTGACAGATCTCCCCCTACTGCTTCTCTCTCTAGTTACAATCTCCATCAGTCAGCTATCAGCTACCAGAGTTAAAGAAACTGTCTAGATTGGTGTTTTTGATATGCTCTAGGTGGCTGACTGCTTTGAGAATCTTTCCTTCAGAAAAACATACATATTCAAAATTTCTTGCATATAATTATAGGGACTTCAACCCATCCATAGACCTTGTGACTCAGAAGTTAAATACACTACTTAAAGTTCTATAAAGCCCAAGTTTTATAAGTTGGAAGACTTACCAATGGGCAACACAAATATTTAGGTATATCTGAAAGATTCCTGATACCAGCATTACCCTGAGAAAATTTAGCAAAGAAATCTGAAATATTACTATATCAAAAAATCTTCAGCTGATAACAGGGATTTAAAAAGAACTAAAGGTCTAAGGCACAAGAGTTAGAAATCCCAACCTACTCCCTGACAAGGAAATCTAAGCTATATGAACATGTGCTTCAAAATTAAGTCCCAGCCTGATTTTGTGCCTCTAGACTCATAATAAACCAGTTTTCCTATCTGGTGACACAAAGGACATCTCTCTATAGTTGGTGTGAATACAGGGCTGGGTTTGTGTCACAGAAGAAGCCTTGCAGGTGGGAAGGCAATTTCACAGAATCGCAGTGGGTCTGACCCAGCTCACTGTTCTCTCTGAACTCTTGTCCCTCATCTTGTCCCTCTGAAGAGAACAATCAACCTGGTCTGTCTTCTACTCTTTAGATGTTGAGAGATGGGGTCTTGCAGTTTACAAAGATGGAGCTTACATTCAGGAATCACATCTTGGTCAAGGGTCACTATTATCCTCACATGTAATGTCAGGGGATGTAATTTTTCTTCTTGGAGTGTGTGTCAAGGAAGCAAGATGAAAAACAGAAACTTGAATGTCCTTGCCCATTTTCTCTTCTACCTGGAGAAATGAGTTCTCTAAATGCCACCTAATATGGCCCTAACTAATACCCCATAACTTTCGTGTGGAGAAATGCATGACCTTTGAAATTAATTCCTTTAAGAGTAACCATTAACTAGCTGTGAAAACATATTTTGAATTGCTAATAAAAAAGCCCATACAATGTACTTATATTAAAATGTAAGTGCTAATTTTCCAGCACACATCTTCCTGTAAGAGCTACTTAACCACTATGTTCCAAATGTGTCTGATAGCCTTGGGTCACTGCTGAATGGCAAAGGTGAAAGCCCTCATAGGTGATTTGGCTGTATTTCACCACCTTCTCAGGACCTGTTTGTGCCAGAACCAGGAGATGTTGACCTTTTATAATTGAGGCAATCTCCTCAAAGGTCAGCCCTGACACCAAAGGCTGTAATTGGTGTGGTCAGAGTTGCTGAATCCCAGGACTGTGTCAACGCAGAGGAGTGTTTGCTATTTCCTTTTATGGCTCTGTGGACAGCAGCTCTACTCAGGACACTGGGGTTCTAATATCACCAACTAAGGGAAAACATCTTCCAAACACAATAGCCACACTCTTCGAGGGCAGGGATCGTGTCCTTTTCCATCATGGTGTCCGTAGTATTTAGCCCAGTGGCCAACGTTTCTTAAATATTCTGTTTTCATGTTCTTATAATAAACAGTCATGAAATGCCAGTATTTTCCTGAAGGGATGAATCAAATTTTACCACTTCCTGAACACCCCAGTGGCTGCTGTTACCTGTGCCCAAGAGCCACATAGGGAGATAAAGGATCCTGTGGTCTCATCCTGAGCCCCTTCCCTGAGGGAGAGCCTGTTTTGTGTCTTTATAACCACCCCTCTCAATAAATGCCATAACCATTATCTCACAGATGGAGAAACTGAGCCTCAAAAAGATTAGAGAACTTTCCAAGAACATACGGATAAGTACAGGTGGACCTGGGATTTGAGATCCCAGGCTGCCAAACACTGACATCTAAAGATTGCTCTATCCTTTGTCTTATTTAGACACCATGTGTGTTTTTCATGGGTGTCTTGCTGTTAGCATTACAAATGAAAATTAATTTCGTAAAGTAAAAATTTTCTAGATGTAATTTACTTATAGGATATTTTTCCTTACATGATATTACCCTACTATCCCCCCTCTTTTTTTTCATTAATGGAGGTTTTTGTAAATTTTATAATGCAGTCTTGATAACTTTAAATTTAAATTTTTTTTTTTTTTGCCCCAAAATATGACTGCTTTAGGTTCATTGCACGTTCAGGAATTTTACCATGAGATGAACTACCAATAGAAATTTTAGTTATTACTTTAAGAACAGCTTTTTGTTCAGTACAATTAAATTTACTTGAATATTCACTTATTTCAATTAGCCTATTTAAATTAATCTGAAAACTTGATTACTATTTTACTGTCAAATTTAATACTCTACCAACAATCTTAGTTTACCCTGTAAATATTAGTGGGAAGGATTATTTGCATTCTTGAGTGGGCCCTGAGCATTCCTGATGCTAGGCTGAATTTAGATATAGGGCAGCTGCTGTCAGCCAAGTCTCTTGTCTGTTACCTGGGTCCCGATCTGAACTGGGCCAAGTCTCTGTCTGTCACCTGTATCTTGATGTGAGCTGGGCCAAGTCTCTTTCTGTTGCCTGGGTCCCGATCTGAGCTGGGTATGGGAAGCGCGAAGCAGCCATGGGGGCAGGAAACCTCCTTCAGAAGGGGCAATGGTTCAAGCCCCTGCAATGTTGGGGAGGTGAGGGTCTGTGCCCCACTTCTGTTGCCCCCCCCCCAAGTTCTCTCCTGATGGCCCCTCTACAACTGTGCCTGTCTTAGGTTGTTCTTTCCTTGAGGAATCTTACCCGTCTCTGGATCCCAAATCAATTATATAGAAAAGATTCCTTTATTAACTTGTGGTCGAGAATATGTTTGTATATTTTCAGAAAACAACTCCAAGACCATGTGGATTCCTGCAACAGAGAGGAATTGACAAGTGTGCTCCAACCACGAAAACAAGAGGAAAAACAGTCCAGAGATGGAAGACACTGACAATGCCTTGCCACGTGAGCAGTCAGCAGCTGTGCACCGTTGCAGGTTGCCTAGGACCAAACCAGAGAGGGTTAGAGCTGCATTGCCACCATATGCCCCCCATCCAGATATCATTGCTGACATGCACACATAAGGAACTGTTAGACATTGAAATTGGGACTCAAACATTTTTTGTTGTTGTTGTTTTGTTATTATATGTTTATTTCTAGTCTGCAAAGGCAAAACTTTTTAAAGGAAAGAAATGGTGGGTAAAAGATACAGAGGCAAAGAAGCATTGAACAGACTGTCAAACTACATTGGGAAGACAGGGGAGGTTGGGCGAGGGGGGCTGTAAGAGACCAACCGAAGGACTTGTACCCATGCATATAAGCATAACCAATGGATACAAGACACTGGGGGGGGGGGGTGGGCAGGTGAAGGCATGTACTGGGGGGTAGAGGAGGTCGGGGGGAGGTCAATGGGGAAAAAAAAGGAGACATATGTACTACTATTTGTAATACTTAAAACAATAAAAAAATAAAGATTGCTCCATCATATGGTACTGAGGTAGCCTTCTGAGTGGTTCTACTTGTCCCCAAATGCCTCTAATTTCATCCAGAGTCCCCACCACCTACAAAGATGGGGTTGATGCCTCCTCTAGGTCCAGTTCTGATGCAGCATAACACTTATCTAAGTGGGTCTGTCATCATTTATGGCTAGCTCTTTTTTGAATCAAATTTCAATGAGGATGAACTTAAGTGGGATGTGAGCTAAGGCTGCGGGTGCAGAGCATAAAATAAATGTCTGAACTCACAGACGGCTTCTTAGGTGTACAACACTGCAGAGATTTCCCCATTACTAGGGCAATGGGATAGCGCAGTTCAGGGCATCTTCCGCAGCCTAATCTTATTAGTGAATTTATCAATACCCTGGGAGGGCCCAGGTAATGGGGAACATTCCCAACTCCACCTGCAGAACTCCACGGATGCCTTTGGAGAAGATCAGAAGCAAAGACCAACAAAATGCCAGTCACAGGCACTCGACTCAGCACTTAACCAGGAGGCTGCACAGCTCCAAGAAGTGGGGGTCTAGTCAGCTGTCAGTACCGGGCACTGCTGAGTGGTCCAGGGACTTAACCAGCCATCTTGTCCCAAGGTATGGGCGCAGGTGTCTCACTCACAGGGAGCCCGTACCTCCCAGGCATTCAGTGATGTCTGCTGAGAAGTGAGGTGTTCTGGGAATATGATGTATTAGCTCTCTTCCATCCAGACTGGGATGATTTGGTCTGGTTCCAGTTCAACCCAAATGCACTTCATAAACAGTGTTTTTCGCCAAAGATTGCTCATTGCTGTCTTTTACCTCCCTTGCATGTGGCAAGGAGAAATAAGATAATATATGTGCGATGCTTTGAGCTCCTTGGGAAAGCAGCACTCTCTAAGTGCATGATATTAATAATAGCAATATTTCTGTTACCACGAAGACAGGCTGGGTTCATCTTTCATGTGTCCTCCAAAGTCATTTTCCCTGCAGCTGCCTCTTCTGGCAAAATGGTTCTGAACGAGTCATACAAATCTCTAGTTTTAAAATACTCATTGGGGAAAGGACTACTTGGTCTGTTTATTACCTGGGAGGGGACTATTCTGATGTTTGCTTCTTGAAATAATGGGGCTCTGGTAGGTCAGGTGTGGGAGAGCAGTCCACTCCCAGGAAACAGAGCTGTGGAAGAGGCAGTAAGTGTGGACAACAGAAATCCATGGAAGTGCTGCCCACCATCCCAACACCTGCTGAGCCCTGTGACCAAGTGACCAGAAATCCCTTTCTTGGGAGTCATGAAACAATGAGTGCTCTTGCCTTAAGCAGACTTCTGCAGCCAGGAGCCTCCCTCTATTAGACACATACCTGAAATACAATTCCCAACATTGGCAAAATACTATTATGATGATGATAACCACCATTTGTCAAGAGCCTGCCCCATCCAGGGACCAGCTAAACAATTTTTATTCCTTGTCTCATTTTATTTACTCCGCTAAACAAAACTACACAGCTGATATTATTATCTTTTAAAACTCAGAGATGTTTAGTACCTTGCTCAGTGTCACACAGCAACATTTAAAAACTTGAGTTTCAAGCTAAAAATAACAAGCTGCGGCTCTTTAAAAAAAGAAAAGAAAGAAAATGTGGAAGCTGCTTCTTTGCTGTGCCCTTGCCACTCCTCTCCATCCATTCAAATGCAGTTGGTGCTTTGGCATGTGTGTTAGACACTAGTAGGTTCTGGGAAAGCAGTAATGAGTGAATAAAGGTGTCCTTCCTGGAGGAGCAGGAACTCACCCTAAATGATACCCGAGGGCTTGGGGCACAGAAGTGAGGGCTGCATTTCCTGGTTTGCCACCAGGACAATCACCTGAAGGGCAGTCTGTGAGGTGGTGTGTCCAAGCCTTTAGCGTCTGGTCCTGGTCCCTGCATTTTCTCCAATGCCTTCCTTCCCTGGGGGGCTGCCACCTGGCCCCAGAACAAGGTGGAGCCTTCGGCAATAGAGAGCACAACCCCCAGGTAGCAGAGCTCAAGTGTAAATTAGAGCTACATTTTAACTCTAGGTCTACCACTGTGGGCAAATCACAACCTCTCTCTCTCTGCACCTCAGTTGCTCATATTTTAAATGAAAATAATAGTACACATTGCAAAGGGTGATTGAGAGCACTATAAATGATCTATAGCATTTAAAGAGCCCTATATAGGGCTTGGCAGCTATAAGACCCTCAGTTATAGTAAATGCTTTTTCTGCTGTAAAATCTAAGAAGAATGTTTGGAACACCCAGGCTTTAAGAGAAAAACCTACGGGTGACTGGTCAAGTGCCAGCCTGGCCATTCTGAAGCCTGTGAAACCTGTTATATAACCTCTTTCCAGTATCCACACTTGTCCTGAACTCTTCTCTGCACAGGGTGGTTGCTAATAAAATGGGAACAAAAGAAATCCCGAGGAAACCATTCATTCAGCTACCAAATAAAGCCAGTGCAAAACACCCACTGCCCCTGCCACAACAGACTCAAGGGCCACAGGCAGGGGGCTGAGGGTGGCTGAGAGCCCCTTATTAACCGGAGGCCTGAAGAGAGGGGAGCCATTCACTGGCTGCTGCCCCCTGGGGGCCGGGATTGTCTCCCTTTCCTAACAAACTCTCTGTCATCCATAGAGGATTAGTGCAGTGTTGGGCAGAATGAACTGCCTTCCAGTTCACCCCACTGCTAGTCCTTCTTCTTAGGAAACTGAGAATGACTTTGCTATTTTGCCATAATGAAGAAAAACAAGTCTAAGTGTGAAAACGCCTCCGTCTTTCATGTGCGATTGGCAAGTGTATCTGGTTTTACTCTTTCATACCAACTACAGACTCTATTTTTCCTGCCTTGCAGAGAATGTCATTGTGAAGTGGACCAAATATGACAATTTAAATGTGTGCCCCAGGGCTTCACTAGGACAATGCCAGCAATTCCTCCGGTGATCCTGGTTGATACAGACAGTTTGACCGGTAGCTGCAGGCCTTGGAAAAGAAGTTGTGCTGCCCAAACACAACACAAATAAGGCCTTTCTCTTTCTAAAGGATTATGTCAAGTGTCTTATTTATTTTATTTTATTTTTGCTTTTGGTCACACACATCTGAAGTCTTTTCATGGACTATTTCCTTGTTGTTGTTGTTTTTAATTGTTTGAAGTATTACAAATAGTAGTACATATGTCTCCTTTTTTTTCCTCCTCTATTGACCTCTCCCTGGCCTCCCCTACTCCCCAGTACATGCCTTCACCTGCCCCTCCACCCCTGCCCAGTGTCTTGTATCCATTGGTTGTGCTTATATGCATACGTACAAGTCCTTTGGTTGATCTCTTACAGCCCACCCCCAACTTCCCCTGCCTTCCCGCTGTAGTTTGACAGTCTGTTCAATGCTTCTTTGCCTCTGTATCTATTTTCCCCCCCATTTCTTTCCTTTAAAAAATCTTGCCTCTGCAGACTAGAAATAAACATATAATAACAAAAAATGTTTGAGTCCCAATTTCAATGTCCAACAGTTCTGAGTCCCCGTTTCAATGTCAAACAGTTCCTTATGTGCACATGTCAGCAATGATATCTGGATGGTGGTTTTGTTCTTTTTTAATATATATTTTTATTGCTTTCAGAGAGGAAGGGAGAAAGAAATAGAAACATAATGATGAAAAAGAATCATTAATTGGCTGCCTCCTACACACTCCCTACTGGGGATCAAGCCCACAATTTGGACATGTGCCCTAACCTGGAATCGAACTGAACCTCCTGGTTCATAGGTCAGTGCTCAACCACTGAGCCACATTGGCGTTTTAAAGCCATTTTCCTTTCTAATTGAAAAGTGTCCTTGCTTTATCTAAAAAACACAAGATCTATACCCAAATAAAGTTAATTATTTTAAGGTAGAGCTTTAAAATAACAACTGAATAATAACATACTAACATAAGAACTGGCATCAATAGTAGCAATCTTAAGAAGTTCCACAAATACACCAACAATGCTCTAGCTAGTCCCTGGATATCAGTTTCTCTCTTCCTTGCTGACGGATGGGGACCTGATTTGGTTTTGGCGTTCACTCCTTCTTCTCATGAGTCAGAGATACATCCTGAGTTGTCAAGCCACCGATGGAGAGATGTGCTCAGAGGTGGGCATGCACACCAGACACTGCCAATGAAATGTGAGCAGAGAGCATTGAATCTTCAAGGAAAGGTTTAAAAAAGAATGAACAAACCCAATAGCTACCCTAAGTTGTAACATTTTGATATGTTAGATAATTCTCTCCCCTTATTCTCTGAGCCTGTTGAGTTGGAGATTTCTTATTTGTCATTGAAAACATTCAAGCTGATTAATGATAACTGCTCAACTCATTTTGTAATCTCCTCAGTGGAAAATGCAGTCAGAATCAATTTAATACTATCACAAGGAAATTTGTGTAGCAGTCACCTGTTGCTATGGCTCAGCATCCATTCCCCTTTTTTAGTAGAGTAATCAGTGCTTCTCAGACTTGGATGCGTAGCCAAGTCATCTGGGGGTCTTGTGAAAACAGCGACTCTGATTCAGTAGGTCTGGGGGGACCTGAGCCTGCACTTTTCCCTGCTGCTACTGCTGCTGCTGCTGTGCTCACTGGATCACTCTTCACAGACCAGGGTCCATACTCCCTTGGGAAAAGCAGTCCTCTCTCATACTCTATATCATTTAGGTGACATTGGTTTAAGATGCATAATAAGAAAATCCACTCCTGGGCTGCAGTTATTGGTTCATAGATGAACATGGCACTCAACATGAGAGCTGGGAGCTACTGGTATTGAGAAAGGAGCTTTTTCACTCTCCAGGAGAGTTACTGGGAGAGCTCTCCATGGTGTGGGCAGAGTGGTGGAGATCAGGATTGTGCATTTCTGCTGCAATGAGTGAAGCTGGATGGGGACGAAGACCATCACCGACTGGGGCAGCACAGGGAGAAACAGACATGGAGCCTGGGGATAAAGTTGTAAACTGCAGGTCGAGTCCTATCCACCAGCAGAGATTCTCCTGGATTTTTCAGCGACGTGATCCAGTAAAATCTCTTCTCCCTTTGCTTACGCCATTCTAGTCTAGGTCTTCTATTAGTTGAAATTAGAATACTCTTAGTGATGTAATTAGAATCAATGCTTTAGATTAGAACAGGAGTTGGCAAACTTTTGTATGTCTCTGGAGCTCACCTTTTTAAAGAATTGTAAATGAAAGAAGGAAAAAAGAAGGGAGAAAGGAAGGGAGAGAGAGAGAGAGAGAGAGAGAGAGAGAGAGAGAGAGAGAGAGAGAGAGAGAGAGGTTTCTGGTGAAAAGGGCAATAATTAAGGGCATGAGCTTGAGAGTCAAAATGCCTGGGTTCACATTACAACTTGCTGTATTGCCTTTGAAGTTACCTAACTTTTGTGCCTCAGTTTCTTCATTTGTTAAATGGAGATACTGGTAATACCTACCTAATAAGAAAATGCATGTCAATCACATAGAGTGGAGCTGTAGACCCTGAGACAGCCGGGTCCTAGGGCCTCTGATGAGCACATAATGGTCTGAGCCTGCCCCTGGCCTCCCATACGTGGGAAGTGAGGAAAGACATAAATAACAAACATGTCCATGAGCCTGATGCACAACTGAGGTCTGATATTACCAAGAACAAATATCGCCAGAGAGGAGCTTTTCAGAGACACTTAGCAGGGGAATGTGAGGGGGAAAAAGAAAGCAGGATTGTTCGTTGGGCATTCCCTGGAGTGATTTCTGAGGGTTCATTTCTAAAGGCAAATACAGTAAACGGTTCCCCTAAGGAGTGACCCAATGTACCAGAGGCTCTCAAAATATGCAGATGGAATTTCTGGGATTCGCGATGTTGCAATCGGTTGTTTTCCCTTTTTTCAAGAGGCAGTCCCAAGGGGCTGGCAGCAAGCTCTTCTCAATACCATAGATAAGCAAAGAGCAGCTGCAGGAGACTCTCTCGCCAGTCCCCAAGGTATAGGCAGGAGAGTGCCGCAGCAGAGCACACAAAGGGACATGATTGGCATTTATAGTAATGATGTCACACAGCTCTAATCCTGTGCCCTTTGACCCTGCACTATATTCCGATAGGTCAGAGCATCCTTGCTTGGCTTCCCTAATGCATATTATTCTCTCTGGTCAATAAAATTCCCTTCTGTCTCTACACTGACAATGGATGTGAAGGTCAGCTCGCCTCCTCCAGCTGCAGCAGCATCTGAGCTGTCAGTGAGAATTTAAATTAAGGACATAGGTAATCATTTCATTGCTTTTAGGCAAAAGTGGAAGTCTGTTGCCTTGGCCACAATCAGATTCTCGGAGGAGAAGTGGAAAGATCTCTCGGCCCCTGGGGGGAAATATTTTAAAGTGCCTGGGGGGGGAGGTGCCTAAGGCACACAGTGGCCTTAAGTGATACATTTCCTAAGGGACAGGCTCTATCCATTACATTTTTCCTGGTGCATCCCCCTTCTTTCTCAGCTTTCACTGTCAAACAGTGTCACATCCCCTGGATGAGAGCAATTATGATTAGAGTGAAATGAATTTCACACTGAAAGAAGTGACAGGAAGAAGAAGGCAGGAGGAAATGAGGAGATGGCTGGAGAAGGAAAGCAGCCTATTTGGGGCCTGAGCCCCAGGCCTGCTCTGCAGATGACCAGTTGTGGACCTCAGAGAGATGTCTTAATCTCCTAGGGACTCCGTGTCCTTATCAACAAAAATGATCCAATTGAGGTTAAAAGTCCTCGAAGACCCTTTCAGGCTCCAGTATCCCCGGAGCTTAAAAGTCATTTCAGCTTAGAGTTGTTTAGTGTGCACTAGTTTCATTTCAGGAAGATGAGGTAAGAAAGGCAGTTTGCTCTCAGATTCCTCAGATCCTGTGACGTGGCCCTGAGAGAGAGCCACACAGATGGTCTTGTCCAACCTGCTCATTTAGAAGATGGAGAAACTCAAGTGACTTTTCTACCTGACTTTTGAAAGCAAATATTTGCTCTTGATCTCCTGTTTTCTTTCTTCACTCTCTTCCTAGCTCTCTTTTCTTGACCTCTATTGATGGAAGCTCTTCAAATTCAGTTGGAATTTCCTGGGAAGTCAGTGAACAATAGAGGAAAGGGTCAGAGAGAAGGAAGTTGGTTCACACTTTTTATAAAGGATTCAGAGGAGTCCCAGTACACATTTTAAGTGTAAATAGCTTCCAGGATGGTTAAAGATTACATTGAAAAACTCAAAAAACAAGACAGCAGATAGAAATATAGAAAAATATATATTTAACCTTGCTATGGATGAGGATTTCGGAACATGATGCTAAAGCAGAAACCAAAAATGAATAGACCAAATATATTGTAGTAACATAAAAATTAAAAAGATTTGCACACCAAAAATACCAAAATATCATTAACTGTTAAAAGAAAATTGTGGGGGAAATGTGTCATTCATGTGGTAGAGTCAGTTTCAATATATAATTTTCTCTTAACTTAAGGAAATATGAGTACATAATTTGTAAAAAGGAACAAAAGATGTGTGACTTGCTAGTCACAGAAGAAAAAGAAATGATAGCCCTAACCAGTTTGGCTCAATGGATAGAGCATCGGCCTGCAAACTGAAAGGTCCCAGGTTTGATTCCGGTCAAGGGCATGTACCTTGGTTGTGGGCACATCCCCAGTAGGAGGTGTGCAGGAGGCAGCTGATGGATGTTTCTCTCTCATCAATGTTTCTGACTCTCTATTCCTCTCCCTTCCTCTCTGTAAAAAATCAATAAAATATATTTTAAAAATAAATAAATTAAAAATTAAAAAAAGAAAAAGGAATGACCATAAAAACATAAAAATATTTTACTTTAATAACTTCCAAATAAATACAAATTTTAGAAGCTGTCAGATGTGCTTTGCTTAAATTTAGTAAGTTTTTTTGCTATAAAATTAATACCTTTTTTCACTTTTGTGTTTATAGTAACAATAGCCAGCACTGGTAAAATGAATACTTTTAAAAACTCCTGAAGTGTCAATGGGTATAGTTAGTAATTTGTCAACACATAACAATCTTAAAACTGAATATACCCTTTAGCCCAGAAATTCCATCTTTAGGAATCCTGCATCTAGAAATTAATTCCAAGGCAATAATGAGGGATGCATTTTTAGAGCCCCTCTTGGCAGCTCCTGCAGGGAGAAGTCACATCTGAGCCTAGGGGTAAATGAGCTCTGACTTATGCAAACCCACAGGAGGATCCAGAATATACAAAACTGCCTCTCCATCTGTTTACTTAACCTCCCAAGAATACCATAGGAGACACCTGTATTGTTTGTTCAGGTTGCCATGACAAAATGCCAGGCTGGATGGCTTAAATAACAAACATGTATTTTCTTACAGTTCTAGAGGCTGAAAGTCCAAGATCAAGGTGCCAAGGTTGGCTTCTGGTAAGACCCCTTTTTCCTGCATGGCACTCAACATGAGTGAGAGGCAATGTTCTCACTATGTCCTCACCTGACCTTTCTCTCTGTGTGGTGTCTTTTCCTCTTCTTATGAGGACACTTGTCCTATCACATTAGGGACCCACTTGGATGACCTCATTTATCTTTTACTATATCCTTAAAGACCCCATCTCCAAATATAATCACATTGGTGGTTAAGTCTTCAACATATAAATTTAGGAGGACAAAATTCAGTCCATAATACCCAAAGTAAACCTATTTATTGGACCATACAGTTGTTCATTTAACCAATATGTATCCAACAATTGTAACTGCCCAGCAGTGTGCTGCATCTGGGATGTCTTTCTTCCTTGATCTCTGAGGTATATGAATCCAGGCTCAAATTGTAAAGTCCCACACCCAAAAATGGAAAGACAGAAAACTCGTGCCAATACAAAAACCATCACATGAATGTTTATAGCAACTTTTTCATAATTGCCCAAACTTGGAAGCAGCTGAGATGTCATTTACTAGGTGAATGGATAGACTAATGGTGGTAAATCCATACAAGGAATATTATTTGGCAATAGAAAGAATTGAGTTATCAAGCTGCAAAAAGACATGAAGGAAACTTAAATGCATATGATTAAGTGAAAAAAAGATAATCTGAAAAAAGGTACATATTATATGATTTAAATTATACCACATTCAGAAAAAGGGAAAACTATAGAGACAGCAAGAAGATCAGTGGTTGCTCAGGTTGGGAAGGAGGGAGAGGGAGCAATGAATAGAGCACAGAGGATTTTTAGGGTAGTGAAACTACTCTGTATGATACTGTAGTGGTGGATACACATAATTATACATTTGTCAAAGTGTATATTGAATGTACCCATAGGACATACATCACTGAGAGTGAACTCTAGTGTTAATTATGGACTTTAATTCATAATTGTGTATCAATATTGGTCTATTGATTATAACAAATATACCACTAATACCACATGCTAAAAATAGGGAAAATGGGGTGGGGATATATGGGAACTCTCTGTTCTTTCCATTTAATTTTCTCTAGCCCTAAAACTGCTCTAAGAAAATAAGGTCTATTCATTTAATTTAAAATCCAGGGGTGGTGATGATAAGCATTCCTCTCCACCCCCTCTCTCCTTCCACTGGCACATACATTCTCAGTCAGTGTTCACTGAAAGGGCTACTGACAAGCTTAAACATAAATTTATTTTGACATTGGGACCCTGCCCCAGGCCACCTCTCTGGGGTTTCCATTTAAGTGAGCAGTGTGTAGAGTCAGTGTGCTTGTCCTGACAACACTAGTCAAACGCGCTGGAGAGAAATGGCCACGGCCACCTGGTTACTGGTTCAGTGCAGGGCTGATACAAGACTCCATGAGCCCCCTGGGGTGGCAAATCAGCCCAGGAAATACCTTTGAAAGAGATGAGCCACCTCCCTATAGCTGTAGTTGCTACCAAATCTCATATAGGTAGGAGAGTTCTGTCAAATCCTGGTGGACTTAAGCTTGGCCAGTGACAGAAAAGGAAATTGCCGAGGATTTCAAATTAGCTGATCTTGGGATTTTCCTTTTCAACTCATGTAAAGAGAGGCCTGTTGTCTTTTAGAATAGTGAAATCTGAGTCTGAACTTTGGTGCTTTATGAATGGGGTCAGGAATCTGTTACATAATGTGAAAATTAAAATTTCAAAGACATTTCTATTCAACTCCAATGTCCATGACGCTGCCTGGTCATCAGACCTTCATGTGGATATTGCCAAGCTTGGTTCATTTCCTCATGTCCATTTGGCAGCTGTGGGCACTGGCCTGACCTCGCAGGCTACCCATCCATCCCCCACTTTCCACAGCTGGCCCTCTGGACTATGTGAGAGGAAACATTTAGTCTGATCTGAAAGGACACAGGACAAGGGGCATTGTGCCACTTCTACATCTCTTGTCCTCAGACAGATAAGGGCATTGATTATCAATACAATTCTGGTCTTAAAGGGAAAGCAATAAAACCAATGACAAGACCAACGACAAGCAAAAGAGCAAGTGATGCTTTCAGATACTGTGTCCAAACTGTTTTTTGGTTATTAGAAATTTACTCTCAGCTTTTGGGCTTTTCTTAAAAAAAAAAAAAAATGCTGTAATTATAAGACTACTAATTTATGTCTTAGGTAAGAGCAAGCTCCCTCCCAGTCCCACAGTTGACAATGGGGCCACGCCCCTGTGAAATGGCATGACTGGAGATGGTTAGGAGGATGTCAGAGGCCAAGCCAATGTGGTATTTCTCCATCTCCCACACAAATGACCATTCTACTCCCTTGTAAGGGTAAGAGTGCATTACTGTAACAGTAATACATTAAATGATATTCTAAGTGGCCTTCAATAGTTAATAGACCTCTTTAACCCTCTAACTTGCTCCTGGGTAGGGATTCAGACACAGGGGATAACGGGGCTTATAGCTTATTATTTATACCACACAGACTCAAGATAACCAACAAGAGCTCACTTTCTCACCCCATAATACTATCACTGCAAATTGAAATTCATTGAGCATCTCCATCTGTAAATTAGTCAAAATTGAAGCTGTGTCTAATCAACTGGAACGAAAACACCATGGAGCAGTAGAACCGTCACTTTGGATCACCATGGCCTGTCTACTCAGTCTGGATGGATGTGCCTCACGTGCCCAGACCACGCAGAGAGTGATGCTCTGTTAAGATGGTGCAGTAGCTGCCTCTCCAATGCTTCTGGCTGGTCGTTTCATTACACAGGGGCATGACCTTGAATCAAGCCATTCATTCTTAGTGTCTGGCAAACAGTGTTCAAAGATTTAAGTATTTGAATTTTTAAACTGATGGCTCTTTTCCCCTCCAAATTATATGCCAGGAAAAAAAGAATTATGTCTGAAAAATAACATTCATCTGTCCCAAGGGCCGCTGTTAATCCCTCTATGTGAAGTTTTGCTTAGGGGGAAAAAAGGAAGTATTTTTTGTCTATTCCACAAACTCATACAGCCCTGCTGGATAAATTGGCCCTAAATGACCCCCACCAGAGCTATGACCTTTTTTTTTTAAGTCTCCATTATCTATTGTCCATTTGTCCATTTTTGGGTGATAGACTGGAAGGAGTGTGAGATTCTGCAGCGACTAGAAGTCTTATATTTTACCAAATGTCCTGGTTTTATGGGTCTGGCTTTTTGTGCCAGTCGATTTTATTGACATGATTGTTTGTCCCAGCTTCAGTATATAATTGCCTAATTTTTTATCTGTGACTATGAGTCACTTATTTCTCTTTGATGTTAATTGTATGGAAAGCAGTTGAAAGGAGAGCTCTGTGTGTCTCCTCTATCTTAATAGGAAGCATGGTTGAAAGTCACAAGAGGGAAAAAGGAGAGAATCTGATTAGTCAAATGTGCCTTTCGAAGATAAATGATGGCCATTGATTGTGTTCAAAGACTGGATTTCCAAATGATCTGCAATGCTCAGAAGAGCAGTACAGCACTGACTCCATCTGACATCACATTGCAGGTCTGTGATCGATCAGCTTTCAGACACAGACTCCAGAATCTAACCAAATATCTGCTTTAATCTAAGACCTATCTCTTTCTTTGTGCTCATGGAAGTCTATTCTTATTTGGGAACAATCCAGATGAGCAGTGCCAAGTGCACAGAACATGTTATTTTCCACTTTATATACAGACTAGGGCTGTCCCTCAGCCTAGTCTGCACCCTCTCCAACCTGGGACCCCTCGGGGGATGTCCAAATGCCGACAGCTTGCCTTGCCTGCCAGCCTGATCATCCCCCAACCATTCCCCTGCCAGCCTGATTGATGCCTAACTGCTCCCCTGCCAGCCCAATTGCCCCCAACTGCCTTCCCCTGCCAGCCTGATCACCCCCAATTGCCCTACCCTGCAGGCCTAGTCTCCCCCAACTGCCCTACCCTGCAGGCCTGGTCTCTCCCAACTGCCCTACCCTGCCAACCCAATTGCCCCCAACTGCCATCCCCTGCAGGCCTGGTCACCCCTAACTACCCTCCCCTACAGGCCTGCCCCCCCCAGTTGCCCTCCCCTGCAGGCCTTGTCACCCCTAACTGCCCTCCCCTGCAGGTCTGATTGCCCACAACTGCCCTCCCCTGTGGCCATCTTGTGGCAGCCATCTTTGATCACATGGGGGTGGCCATCTTGTGCGACGGTGTGAGGGTCATTTGCATATTACCACTTTATTATATAGGATAAATTGGTGTCACTAAAACCCACTATTTCAGAGATCAAACAAAAATCTGGGGAATCTTGTAGCTGAACTGCTTGAAAGACACTTGTCTTTGATAGTGTTTTAAGAAAATATTTCAGTGTCTAGAGAATACAACTCTTTGACTTAAAAATATTTGCTCTGATTTCTTGCTTCTCAGTTTATGCACGTATTTTCCTGAGCTCTGCCTACCAAGACCCAGAGAAGAATTCTATATAGTTTCTACCGTTCCCTGGCAACTGTATCAGGACATTTTCAATCAGAAAAACAGTGATTGGAAATTGAAACCAGTAAGACAATGGATTTTTTTTTAAAAATCTAAACCCAAGTCATAATTTTCTTTGGCTCAGATATAGAAATTTAATGTAAGTTCAAGTATGTTTTAATGCATTAGAAGGAACTTTAAGGTAATGGAATAATTATTACTGTAGTATATAAGGACAAAGATAGCCACACATAACCACAAAATTGATACAAGTCTCATGTTCATTTTCATGCAATAATCTCACTTTCACCTAATTATCATATCTAGCCTATTTTTGTTGCACTCACATGGTATATTGAGTGCTTGATTAACTAATAATTTACACTATACAATTACAAAAGACCATGATGGTAGCAATTTAGAAGCATATCAGTGTGATTTGTTTGTTGTGCTGAATCAATCAAAATGTTGTTCCCAATTTCCATTTAATGGCTTACTGAAGCAACTTAAATGTTCTGCTGTTAGCCATCCATCTTTGACTCTTTCCTTTTTGAAACTACAAAAGAATTTTAAATTTAGGGTATGGATACAGTTGTATAAAGCCACATACATAGAAATCTGTTCTTATTTTTCAATTAAAGCATTTCTATTAACTTCGTACAATAGACAATTTATATAGGTATTGCTTTAAAATGGGAAAAGACTTGATGAAGTATAACAAGGTGGTCGACTAGGTTGTATTTAGGGCTCATATATTTCTGATCAATAATTTGGTAAGCAATATCCTTTGCCTCTTAAAATATGTATATTTATTCCCTGCATTACATAAGGATCAGAAGCCTCATAGGAGGACAATGAGCAAAAATGCAGTGTGGTAAAGACACATTAATCACAGTCACAAAAATGAATTTATAATTATAAACTATAATTAGTGCCATTGTAGAGAAAAAACTAAAGCAGCTTAAGAAAGGGTTTTTGGGGTACTGGTGTTTACATCTAAAGAAGAAACACAAATAACTAGTTGAAGAGGGGCATTCTGGAAATAGAGGTACATGGACAGAAAAAACTTGGTGAGCAAAAGTGCTGTCATGGGAAGAAACATGCTGGATTTAGAAATATGAAGAAGTCATGGTGGTTGGTTCACAGAGAGTACTGGGAGGGTATTGATAAGAAGGCTCAAGAAGTAGGTGGGGGCGGGATTGTGTACAGCCTTTTCAAAGATTCTGGTTTGTAAAAGCAATGGGAAGCTACTAAAAGAATCCCTTAATCCTAGTTACATTAGCATTAGTATTTTTCTAATTCTATGTAGGAATGAACTGGAGGAAGCCAGTTCAACAAATCGTTAAGTTGCCAGGTGATAGATAATGGTAGCATAGACCAGTGTGGGATGACATAAATGAAAACAGTGGACAGATTCAAGGCATTTGGAGTTGCAGAGTACCCAGGCTTGGTAATGGTCATCATTTGGTGGAGAGGTAGGTGAAGCAGATGATTTTCAGTTTTCTCACTTGCTTATCTAGCTATGATAGTTACTAGTTAGATAACCTTGGGAGGGGACCAATTTGAGAGGAGGTGTGAATTTGTTTTTGGATAAATTAAATTTCAGATACTCTTGAAACATTCAAGTGAAGAAGCCATGTAGATAATGGCCTATATGATCTAGAGACTAAAGAAAAGAAATGATATAAATATATATTTGTTTATATCAGTGGCACATAAATAGAATTAAAGTAGAGGACATGAATATGTTTGTAGGAAGAATGTGTAGAATGATAAGAAACAATGAGCAGAACTCAGCCGTGAAGGACTCAAATATTAATCATCAGGTGGAGGAAAATATTCAAGGGAAGACATTGGACAAGGAGAAGCCAGAGAGCTACCAGGAAGAGTGGTATCACAGTGACTAAAGGATGAGAGAGCTTTAAGAAAATGGAGCATAATCAATAGTCCCAGAATTGCCCAGAGATTAGATACAAAGAGCACTGAAAAAAATATTCATTCCATTTGGTGACCTGGAGGCCATCATCAGAACCATTCTTTACCACAATGGGAAGAGAGTCCTGGCTGGAGTAGGTCAAGGAAACAGTGGAAAGTAGGGAGATAGAGACCTTAGGTAGAGAAACCTAGTCAATTTGTAAGCCCCTGTGTGGGTTCCTAGGAATAAATAAGGAGGTACTGCTGTAAAAGTGTCATACTAGTGGGAACTCAGACCAATAACCAGGTGTTAATGTTTTTATTAGTCTTATCTGTACTGACTTCAGGTTGAAGCTTAATTAGTATTCCACAAAGCTGTTAAGCCTTAAACAATTAACCAAAATATTATCAGATTAGATTTTGCCACCTTAAAAATTAAGTTAGATCATAGAGCACAGCAAGCCAGTTGACTTATAAATGATCCATCCAGGCAAACAAGACAGTATTTAGTCTCTGGTTTTGAACCACCTACACCATAGTGTAGTCACGCATCCATTCATGGAGGCATTTGGTGTTAACTGACATCAAAGCAACTAAGGGAATGGTGTCTCTGTAGAAAGGGTATCCAGCCCAGCCGGCATGGCCCAGTGGTTGAGTGTCGACCTATGAACCAGCATGTCATGGTCTGATTCCCAGTATGGGGCATGCAGGAGGCAGCCAGTCAGTGGTTCTCTCTCATAAATGATGTTTCTATCTCTCCCTCTCTCTCTCCCTACCTCTCTGAAATTAATAAAATTTTTTTTTTCTAAAAAGAAAGGGCATCCACAGAGGGCAGGCAGATAATACACATGAATGAAAAGTAACTGTGAACAACTAGAGGGAGTATGCCCCCTTCCAGAGAGCAGGTGCCACTCTGTTCAAGCCATCGATGGCCATGGGAAATGTCAGGCATTGAAGATTTTATGTGAAATCTGCCAATAGGCCATTACATCAAAATTTTCAGGATATATCTGGCCTATGGTCTTCCAGTTTATTACTTTTGTTGGAGGTTGACAAATTTTAATTTAAAGGAGGTTTCATGAGCACTTGCTAACTGCAACTCATGGCACCTGCTTATGGGGAAGCGGAGATGGCATGGGCCCCCCTCTTTCATTATCTAGTGAGGAGACAGCATGAGCCAACTACCATACAAGGTAGAGGGATATAAATGCTGGAAGGAGGTACAAATGAGAAGCTTCCAGAATCCAGAGGAATGAGCTGTTGACTTTGGTTAGAGAGAGGGCTGTCAGCATACTTTACAAAGGTAACATTTGTACTGGGCTTTGAAGGATTTCAGAGGGGAGGAAGGAAATGGAGGAATAAATAATTTCTCAGCAATACCCTGAATCTTCCTTTATAACATTAAATGTAACACTCAAAATCAGAACAAATGTTGGCACAATGTGGAACATTTTTAGGTTCAGGAAGCTTTGTTTTGAAATGGTAACAGGACCAAGCCAGGTAGAATCCTTCCATCAAAAGAGATGATTAATTAGCAAATGACATCACCTAGTAATTTGCTGGTTGCTATTAAAGAAAAGAGTAACAGAGAGAATCCAAGATGGTGCCGTAGGTAAACACCTAAACTGCTGCCTCGCACAACAATTTAAACTGCAACTGAAAGACAAAACGTCTATCACCCAGAACCATGGGAAAGCTGGCTGAGTGGAAGTTCTACAACTAGAAGGAAAGAGAAAAGAGCACTGAGATGTGCACAAGCGCTGAAAAGCTGAGGTACGGAGATGCAGGATCTGGGCTGGCGGCAGGCGTTGCTTTTTTCAACCCAAAGGGGAGACAAGCCCCCGATTACTCTGAAATACAGTTTCTGGGGAGATGCGGGGGACCCAAACTCCTATGGGGAGAAGCTGGATTGTCTGCTACCAGGTCGGAAAGCGAGGGGGGCCTGCTTGCAGAGCTGCACACAGGAATAATTGTTTATCTGCGCTGGGGCACAGGACTGGATGCAGTCGGAGACACAGAGCCGGCTAACTAGCAGCCATTGCTGTTTGCCACACCCTAGCCTAGTGATGCCCTGAGACCCCACCCCACACAACCTACAAACCCACCCAAGCTCCAAGCAGTGGCTTTTGCATATGAATGGACTGCTCTATCACAGCTTAACCTAACAAACTCCCAGCCTGGATCAGACAGCTCCAAAACCTCCAAACCCCCAGCAAACAGGAGAAAACTGTAGCTCTCGCTGTAGCTCCTGCTGGGTGGACTCAGACAACAGCTGACCTGCACCCCATTGGAGATCCAGAAGCCAGTATACCTAGTGGTCAGTGTGAGAAACCAGATTTCAACTCCTCACATCCATAAGTGACACATTCAAGAGGCAGACTCAGCGAGCATCAAAGCCCCACTGAAACAAGTCTTGCACCATAAGCGTGTCTCCAGCACAGCAGTTCTTATAGACACAGCGAGTCCTCACAGCCGATTGGCCTGGAGATCAATTCCTCCCAGCGCACCAACAGCAATTAAGGCTTAACTACACCAAGACTTTGCACTCAGCCCACAAAGGGGTGTACCAAGAGCGTCCACATCAGGTGATTGGGGAGGCTGAGCTACTGCCCCCTATAGGTCACCTACTACACAAAGCCACTCCATCAACACAGGGAAGCAGCCAAAATGTGGAAACAAAGAAACATGTCACGAATGAAAGAAACAGAGGAAAGCAAACTACTGGACGACATAGAGTTCAGAACCACATTTATAAGGTTACTCAAGAATCTTCTAAAAACCACCGAGAAACTTGATGACACTTCTGAGGAGCTTAGTGAGACCTTCAAGGACCTTAATGAGAATGCCAAAAAAATGGAAAAGAACCAGTCAGAAATGAAGCATACACTGTCTAAAATAAAGAATATACAGAAACTCAACTGTAGATCAACGTACCCCAAGAATCAAACCAAAGATCTGAAATATGAGGAAACAAAAAACACCCAACCAGAAAAACAAAAAGAAAAAAGAATCCAAAAATATGAAGATAGTGTAAAGAGCCTCTGGGACAACTTCAAGCGTACCAACATCCGAATTTTGGGGGTGCCAGAAGAAGAGAGAGAGCAAGATACTGAAAACCTATTAGAAGAAATAATGACAGAAAACTTTCCCTGCCTGGTGAAAGAAATAGACTTACAAGTCCAGGAAGTGCACAGAACCCAAAACAAAAGGAATCCAAAGAGGACCACACCAAGACACATCATAATTAAAATGCCAAGGGCAAAAGACAAAGAGAGAATCTTGAAAGCAGCAAGAGAAAAATGGTTAGTTACCTACAAGGGAGTACCCATACCACTGTTAGCCGATTTCTCAGCAGAAACTATGCAGGCCAGAAGGGAGTGGCAAGAAATATTCAAAGTGATGAACAGCAAGAACCTACCACCAAGATTACTCTACCCAGCAAAGCTATCATTCAGAGTTGAAGGGCAGATAAAGAGCTTCACAGACAAGAAAAAGCTAAAGGAGTTCATCACCACCAAACCAGGATTACATGAAATGCTGAAGGGTATTCTTTAAGAAGAGAAAGAAGAAGAAAAAGGTAAAGATAAAAATTATGAACAACAAAATGTCATCAAATACATACCTACCAACAAGTGAATCTAAAAATCAAGTGAATAAAAATCTGAAAAACAGAATGGACTGGTGAATATAATAGAATCAGGGACATAGAAAGGGAGTGGACTGACGACTCTCAGGGGAAGCAGGTGTGAGGGGTGCGGGAAGAGACTGGACAAAAATCTTACTCCTATGAATGAAGACAGTTGCGGGGGGTAAGGGCATGGGGTGGGGTGGGGAATCAGGTGGAAGGGAGCTATGGGGAAAAAAAAAGAGGAACATCTGTAATAATCTGAACAATAAAGATTTATTTTAAAAAAACAAACAAAACAAAACAAAACAAAAAAAAAAGAAAAGAGTAACAGTTAACACAGGTATTGCTTTATAGTTTACCTGTAGCTTTCACTCCCCTTTCCTCATCCAGGGATGTGATTTAGCCAAGACTCTCCTAGCCAGGATGGCTACTGCAGCCCAACTTATTACAGTTATTTGAGGCCAGAACAGCCTGCCCTCTGGTTATGTTAGGGAACTGCTGCCACACAGTGCTTACCTCCTTTGCAAACAATTTCCAGAGCTAATTCCTACTAGGCCTGGTAGAGTGCAGGCATTTTTCATGGTTCTCTGGAGTCTTTTCTCCAGGAGAAAGGCTTATTCCCTTCATGGTGGAGGCTGCAAGACCCCATCAGTGGGCAAGTTCCCTGTGCCCAGAATGCCTGCTCTGTGTTTCATCATGAGAGCAGAACCAGGCTGGTTTTTAAAAAAAAGATTTTAAGACAGGTTGGCTCAAAATGTCCTTGGGGGTTCCCAATCCACCAAAGTGATTCAGGTGACCCCAATTATGAGGTACACAATAAAAATATGACCACTGGCCTGGTGGATCTGGCTCAGTGGTTGAGCATCAACCCATAAACCAAGAGGTCACTGGTTCAATTCCCAGTCTGGGCACATGCCCAGGTTATGGGCTCTAAGGCTGGTGGGGGGCATGCAGGAAGCACCAATAAATGTTTCTATCTCTCTACCCCACTCCCTTCCTCTCTATCTAAAATATTAATAAGAACATGTTTTAAAATGCAACCACTGTAAAGTAACATTTTTGCACAGAATGGGCAGAAGTGGTGTCTTTAGGTGGCCTCTTTTAGTCACATCTAACATCAGGTCTCATTACCTCCAATCCCAACCCCAAAGCTCAGTGGTTCTTAAACATTTATATGCCCCCAAATTACCCAAGCATTGTAATAAATGCAAATTTCTGAGACCTACCCCAAATATATTGACCCAGAAGGTAAAGTAGAGCCCAAGAATATAAATTTTTAAAGGCAATTTCAAATAATTCTAGGTGACAATTCATGGTCTTGCCTTTGAGAACCATTGATAAGAATCACCTTACCCCCTGCTATCAGACCTTACTCAACATTATTGATAGATCCTCCCTTCCCCCAACTGGTGGGCTGATATGACATAAACTGCATCTGCGCTGGGACACCCCCGAGACAATCAACCACCAATCAGTGCCTGCGGAGTGCCCTGGGCCCCACCCCTTCCCATTCGGCCCTGGGCCCAACCCCTTCCTGTTCCTCCCCTCAAAAGGCGTGTTCACTGCTGCACCTGTTGCTGTCTTCCCAGTCTGCAAGGCAGCCCAGCTGGGTCCTTCTTCTCAACCTCCCCCTCCTCTAATCCTGGTTTTTCTACCCTCCGCCATAATGAATCTCACTTGTTAGTGCGGAATAAACTTCCTCTTTAACATGCCTTGGTCTCTGACTCCCGTTTCCTGTACCTCGAACCTTACAATTATGAACAAGTAGAATGAAGTGAGGTGATGATGGCCTATCAAGAGAGTGAAAGGGGCATGGGTTCTTGTGGCCAGGGCCTTCTATTCAATGACTGCCTGAAATTTAAATTTCCAATATTATTTGCAAATGAAGTTATTTGTATATGTAATTACGGAAATGAACCAACAGGATTGGAAAAGATGACCTTCATCAAATAATTTTAAACTTTTGTCTTATTACTAAATTATAATACCTACAGGTGACAATTTCAATTTTCAAATAAATCCTCTAATTATGTTTGAAATAGCACAGTTTTATTAAATTGTATTTTTTGTGTTGACTATGCTAATATTGTAAATGCAAATTTTTAATCTGTATCAACTTTATAATATTTATTTAGGCATTTATTTTTATTTTAAAATACACCAAGAGCCCCAAAACCTAGAAGTGACCTGGACCTATCATTGTTGAGAAGTCATCTCAGGAGATTAGAAAATAAATAATAAACTTTGAAAAATGTTGCTCAGTAGGATTGTAAATATGCATCACTAAGCTAGAGTCATTTATTTTGACTCAGAGTCTCAGGTTTAGCATGACTGAGTTCCTTCCCAATTGTCCTGGAGTACAAGAGGACGAAAATAACTTTTCACTTTCAAAAGATGAACCAGAAGAAGCTGAGCTGTTCTTCCTAAACAGATTGAAATAAAACATTCATTCATTGTTAGAAGGTCTGGAACATTGATTTACCGACTTCCCATTGACTTACTCTTACTGAATATTTGACTTACTCTTACTATTTACCATCGATTTAACCTCTCTCTCTCTCTCTCTCTCTCTCTCTCTCTCTCTCTCTCTCTCTCTCTCTCTCTCACACACACACACACACACACACCCCACAACCAAGTCTTCAATTGATATAACTGGCATATCAGTTTCAGAAGCCATTTCCAGTTTCTTATTTCATGACTTCCAGAATGCTGCTGGGAAACTCAATGCAGTTTTCTTAGCAAATTCCACAGAGATATTTAGCAGAGCAATACAGTTAATGGCTGCTAGGCAATTTTGTCAAAATAGTTGTTTTCTGGTGACTTATCTGTAATACGGAGGGAGCTACACAATGTTATCTGTTTGTAAATAATTGGAATTTCTTCCTGAGCGTGCAGGGGGAAATGCTTTATGACTAAATGGAGTTGATTCCCCTGGTAGTTCAGTTTTCTTACATAAATCTCCTTTGCTGACCTCAAACCAATGCCTACCTTTCCCATCCGTTTTTCCTCCCTGGAGGAGAAGAACAAATAAACAAAACCCGATTTGTTAGAATACAATAGTTTGTTAAGAGAGAGCTTGATTAGTTGGTGATTAGTGTTGTTTTAATGAAATAGGATATGAAGATGGAGCCCATGGGAAGTTATTTACCTGAGAAGGAAATTAAATTAAAGGGAGAGATTAGCACTGGGCTGTTACAAGGGGAGAGAGCTCTTTGTTTTGTAGTTGTGGGCACTATTTTTCAGGATTATACCCAATCTGGAGACCAAGAACATTATTAGGACAATTTTTAAACATTTAATTCCTCAGGGTCAATTAAAATAACAATACATTTGCACTGTGCTTTGCAATTTACAGAATGCCATGATATAATTTGGTTTTCCTTTCACAATTGGTGCTGTTTTAAAGCATCAATCTGTTTGGCCTTTAACCCATCCATGGAAGTTACATCAAATAATTGTCCCAAGTTGAAATCCTAAAGTTCTTTTAAACATTTCAATAGAGAATAGTAATCTTGAAAAAAATACTTAACATTTTTAATTAAAATGCTCTCTCTATTAGTATACATTCTCCACTGTATGATTTAAAAAGAAAATCTGCACCCAGAAACTGCATCTGGCTATGTTCTGGGCACAAGCAGTGGAGGCAGAAACAAAGCCAGCTTTTCGGAAGCCCTGGGCTCTCTGTGACTCTGGAGAGCAGGCAGTTGGGAATTATGGAGATGCAGGTCATTTTCAATCAGGAAGAAGCGGGTCTGTATGAAACATGCATCCCATTAACCATCAAATGGACTTGACTCACAGCCTTAAATGACAGCTAGAAGGGGAGCCTCCTGTGAAGGTCCCAGCCTGCAAAGGGACTGACGTGTGTGTGTGTGTGTGTGTGTGTGTGTGTGTGTGTGTGTGTGTGTGTGTGTGTGACACAGCTGCTTACTGGTAGATGGAGGACTCAGCATCCCATGCTGCTGGGGAGGGGAGTGAAACAGAATGCAGCCCCCTAGTTTCTCCTGTCTTGAAGAAAGCCTGGGACTCCAATCATTTATCACGAAGGAGAATATTTGAAAGAAAAATGATAGTTAATAAAAGGCCTTTTAAAAATTTTAATAAGACCAAAGAAGAAAATAAGCTCAAATTGGAGTCAGGAAAGGAGAAACCAGGCCTAGAAATAAGTGTACTTTGCTGAGATCACCGAAGAAGTCAATGCTCCTCTTTCAGAGAAGATTAGCTTTAAAAGCACCATGTCGAGAACTCATCGAGTCATTTCTCAGAGCCCTCCTCCCGGGTTTCTCTGCCTCTTTCTGGTGCCAGAGGCTGGCAGTCAACCCTAGGCCAGCAGTCATGGCTGCAGACACACTCCAGATGGAAAGAGCATTTTGCTTCTAGACACTAACAAAGGATGTGGCAGTTGGCGAGTGACCCTCCTGCTGGGAGCAGGTGTCTGCCCTTTGAGGAGACTGCATTTTACACCGAAGAGCTTGAAGTGGGCTGTTGCTAGTAGCAGGTCAAACAAGTTGCGGTGTTTGAGAAGCCTTGGCTAACCAGCTCGGGGTGAGGAGTGATGACATGGGAAATGAATTACCTGTTTACTAATGTCCCAATAATTCAGCCATTTATTTTGATGGGGGCATGCAGTGTTACGGCTCCCTACCGCCAAGCTGAGGTTCTAGAATCTAGCTAGGGGAAGGCTCAGTGGAAACTGTCGGTTGGGAGGACAGTAAATTCAAAGGCACACACACACACACACACACACACAGAAAAACATAAACTAGATTTTGGAAAATAATTTCATATGTGAGCTAATAATTCCTTCAGTGAAATATACCATACTTCTAAAAGGTGACGTTCTTACATTTGAGTTATTCGCTTCTGCAAGCAATTTAACACAATCAAAATCTTTAGGATAACCACCCAAACACCCAACAGGAATAGCATGATTAAATGAATTGTGATTTGGTCAGACCGTAGGTGAACAATTACAAATGCATACAACATTATGGTTTATTCTCACAAGCCAAAGATTGAGCAAGAGATGTAAGACCCTAAAAACATACATATGCATCATCCCATTTATAAATTCAAAGCAGGAGTGTATCTGTAGTGTATGTGGTTAGAAGGCAGGAGAGGGGTTATTTGAAATTGCAGAGATGTGAGGGCTTGTTAGTGGCTGAAAGGGGGTCCGAGGGGATGCTAGTAATGTGCTATTTCTTGATCTAGGTGTTGTTGCTTACATGAATGCATTCAGTTTGTTTTGATTCACCAAACCAATTACTGTATGCCCTTTTTCATATATATATTTTACCTTAATTCAAAGCTAAAATGTTAAATCTCATTATATAATAGGTTATGATAAGATCTGATTTATACATTAAAAATGTAGGATAACAGTCTACTAATCTGCTATAGAAAAATAAATTCAGCTTCAATTTTATTCTTAGTATGTGATAGCTGTGTCTATGGCTTAGAGAGTCCTGGATCATGAACAGACTTGAGACATGAGGCATCTGAAGGAAGCAATGAGTGTCTTATGGGTAATTTCAAGCACATGTTTTCAATTCCCTTCCCAATAAAATTCTAACCATGACCCATCTTTGATTAACATTAAATTGGAAAGCACTCTACTTCTGTCTCATGCTGAATGTAAAATTGTGCCTGGTATATAAAAATAAATTATGTGAAAGAAGTAGGCATGTAAGCTTTGGGCACAAAGTTAAGTTGAACCCTCTCTTCCCCCATATTCTTCTTGTTCCTCTGTTATGGTTATTCACCTACCAGCTCTTTTCCCCACTCAGTGCTACTGAGTTGCTACCATAACTTGATTTTTATTAAGTGAAGAATTGTATGACAGGACATGGGTGATAATGAACTCAAATAACTATTGGGAGTGTTGACATCTAATTGTAGCTTTTCCACTTTCTCATGCTGGAATCATGGGTAAATCACTTTTCCCCTCAGAGGCCTCAGTTTCTTCATCTACAGAACAAGAGAGTTGATATGGACAACCTCTTAAAGATTCACAAACCAACACAAATAAATGACAAAGGTTGACAAAGCTAGATATAATGCAGTACAAATACTCCACCAGAATTCTTTTACTGGACGACTATAGGGGTGAAGGGAAGAAAGCCCCTAAGATTGATTGAATTATGGCACATAGTTTTTTCACCTATTCTTTAATAGAAATTATTCCAAATTGCCTTAGGATGGCAGTGGAGGGTTCAGAAGTTATGATGGTATTTTTCTTGGACCTCAATCTGTAGTCTTTATCATTCTTGTCCTCTTAAAACACTGCAGTTCTAATAAAGAGAGAAGAAAATGCCACCCCCTACTGCAGAATAGAATATGTCAAACCAGGGTGACATTTGTCCTTCCAAGTCAAGGAAGTAAGTCTTAACTTAAAGCTTGGGAACCCTGTAATTATAGTAAATCCACCCCATCAGTCTGTTAACTGGGATTATAATATTGGGTTGGACCACATTTCCATTCCCTAGAGGAGAAACGGTTTATGAAGAACTGGCATGTTTGAAGTTAAGGGAATGCTCTCAACCGGAGTAGATATTGAACTGAGCAATACTATTGTCACAAAGGGGCCATTTTCAACACTGTAAATTTTCCTTATTTCTTCTAAGATTAGAGTTGGTATAAGGTACAGGTCTATCAAAGGAGAACTTAAGTTCTTCTGGGCAAATAATTCAGGCACAACACGAAAAATCTCAAGATTTGGGATGTGAGAAGAGCTGCCATGTCAAATTGGTTCAATCTTATTTCCACCTGTCAGCTCTGACAACTGACTGCTGCTTGTCACCTACTCACAGAAAACTGAAAACAAACCAACAACAGACTTCCAGGAGTAACTGCCTCAAGCTGGGGATACAATAATGAGAAAAGTTACCTTTGAACACACTGGAATTTAATTCTTGGAGGCAATTGCATACTATCCCATTCAGCCTGTTTATTACAGGTTTTAAAAAGTGAGGGTGACTGGCTCTGATGCTTCTCAAGGAGGTAGCGAGTCCATGAGTTGTCTTACTTCCTTGAAGTTGTATTCTCAGAATTAGAACTATCTCCACAAGAACTGCCTGTAAGACCCTTGGAATCCTGTCTACTGTAGGACCTCATAGAATCTCCTTAATGCATCTTTTCAGTCAGTTAGAGGGAAAGCAGCTTTCTATAGCTTTGACAGTGCTGGGTAGTTGTAGTGGTTGTGGTTGTTATTTTGTAACTTTTGTCTGGTTATATGTTCAAGGCATGAAAAGAAAAAGATGTTTTACCCTCCAAGTTATAATAACTCTTCAGAGTTTGGAGGGGAGTTGAAAGGCTGTTATTGGCTTATATCTGGGTGAAGTAAGTCAATTCTCTCATTTATATACTATGAAACTTGTACACAAAAGATGATTAAACATTGAACTTGAGATTAGAATTTTTTTCAATGGGTATTATTCCCAAATCTGTTAGTGTCAGTACAAATATTTAAAATGTTGGTAGTAATTTCAGCTTTACATTTGTATATGCCTTATTCATTCAAGGAGTTTCAATCTCATTAAATGAGCTCTCTGTAAATAATTTATATATTTGATTCTTACATAATTTCACATGGGTTCTAAGAGTATACATAGACTCTATTGCACTGTTAACAGACTTGCAATTTTTAAATGCAAAAGTAGATACTGTCTGGCCCTTAGTACATATTTTCTTTATAATAATAATCTTCACAAATGAATTATACACGTGAACATTGTAATCATCTTATCTGATTTCATATGAACTAATTTTAATAGAATCTCCAAAGATATTCCATATATTATAGAATTCATCTGATTCCAAAATAAATGCTGTAAATTGTATACTACTGAAATGCAGCATATGTGTATATCTGTTGAAAAGGAGGTAATATAACTGATATCTTATTTTTGGTTAGAAGAAAAAAATGTTCAATTAAGGAAAAGTAAGCAGCATTTGAGTGTTGTAAGTATGCATACATGTTAAGAGGACTGTAGGTACCACTGGGAACTACCCATCATTAAAATAATGAAATACTTCGTACCAATTGAAAAAACAGCCTCTTTCCCCAGCCTTAAACTATGTGCCCCTGCTCTTTTTTTAAGGATCCTAGATTCTGCAATTAAAGGGATTTAACCGACACAGCAAGGGGCCTCCAGGACTCAGGGGAGCATTATCTGTAATCAGCCCACGTGACCAAATCAGGGATAAGCCCTGGCCAGATGAACGCATGAATGTGCTATCAATAAATAGTATGGGCCTTGAACTAGCATTCTAGCTCCTCCAACTTCCAGCTGTGTGACCCTGGGCAAGTAACTTAAACTTTCTGTGCCTCCGTTTCCTTATCTGGAAAATAATAGTATTTACCTCATGGAATTGTTGATAGAATTAAACTGAGTTTCTGTGTGTAAAATGCTTACAACAGAATCTATATAAGTGTCAGAGGTGATGATGATGATGATGATGATGATGATGATGATGATAAAGTTGATGAAAACAATGACTGAGCTGAGCATGAGCTAGACCACCTGCCTAAGAGGGGAATCTCTGATTAAGTGAGGTTTTTGACACTGAATGATGAGAACTAACTTGATCATATCCTCTCTCTTGGAAATTATGATTTACTAATTTGCACAGAAATAATGGGTTCTCTGCATTTGAATAATAGTTCAAACAGTGTCAAGCTACCTTTCATATTCCCCATGAGGCCAAGTGACTATCCCACAGGGATGGTAATGAACCCCCCATTGTTAAAGTTATTCTGTGTTTCTGGGTTCTTCATGATGCATACAAGAACATAAATGATACAGCTAGATGAAGCAGAGTTCAGATCAGTGAAACATGTATCTATATAAAATGCTTATTACAGACAGAACATTAATTCCTAGAGCAGTGGGTCTCAGCTTTTAGAATAGCATCTGCTGGTCTCCTAGAGTCCCCTAGACTATCTGCAGACCAGTATAGAGTGTCATTTCTAGTCTGGGCAAGGTCCATGAACAGTCTAAGATTAAATGAAGAGGAAGAAAGAAGAGGGGAAGAATGAAAACAAAAAGAAGATATACTAATACACCTTGTGTGACTCTAGAGCAACTTCTTGCCCTTCTGATTCTAATGACTTATTGGCATGTGTGGTAATTTGCAGATCTTGGCAGATAGAGCTCAGGGAGTAGTGGGGAAGGAAGGAGGCAGTGAGAGGGAGTAGGCAGTGGGAAGAGTATGAGTGCTCTGGATGGGTTTAAAGTGGTGTTGCCAATATTATTACTGGTTTAAATGGAAAGTAGACCATACGGCCCTTTGAGATTAAAGCAAGGAATACTGCCTGTAAGGTTAGGAGCAGGGCGAATGCTAAAGGGATCAAAGTTTTGCTACCCTGAAGCTGCCTTGTTGGGATATTGGTTTTAAGTTGTTTATTAAGAAACAAGACTCAGAATAAAATTTTACCTCTCCTCCCTTTCTGCCCAACAGATTCAGACAGAGAAACCTGCTTCAGGAAGGAGATCTTAGGTACCACCTTAACCTAGTTTGAATTAAGTGTGGTAAACAAGAAGAGTTGAGACAGGGGCCTGTTAGCTAGATAACCCATGTTCTGTTGTTTCTGAGTTTCCCAGCAAGGATTTTCCTGCCATGTGTGTTCTGCTCTTCTTCAACTCACTGCTGAAATCTAATACCATATTCCACCTGGCCCCTGCCCTATCCCCATCCCACCTCCCTTCTCCTTTGTCCAAAATCTTATATAACCAATGTTGCCTCACAGTTTTTGTGAATTCCCGATGTGCACGTATTAAACTTTGATTTTTCTCCTGCTAATCTGTCTCTGTTAATGTGATTATTAGCCCAGCCAGAAGAACTTAGAAGGTGGGAAGACAAGTATTAATATTTTGTTTAACCCTCACAATGCAATAGTGTGGATGAAAGAAAGTATATCGAATGGGGTGACCAAGGCCTACCCTCTATTTCCCTCCCATTCTCTACCGCTCCTCCCCCACACCTCATTTTCCCTCTCGGTGTACCACCAGGAAACAGAAGCCACAAATGAAGTAACAGTGCATAACCTTGTTAGGGTGGTAAGTGGATCTCCCTCAGAATGTGCCAGCCTGGCCTCCAGATTATTTCAAGCTGAAAACCATTAAAGCCCAACAAACTCAGGAGGAGTTTCTTAACCTCCCCCTCACCTGCCTAAAAAGATTCAGGTAGAAAGATCTGCTTCAGGAAGAGAACCTTAGCATAGTCACCTTAGCACATAATGAATTACGTGTGGCAGACAGGGAAGATCCAAGTAAAATGCTGTTCCCTATGCTAGCGTATGTAGCTAGTTATTATTCATAAAGGAAGGGAGCAAATGGAATCAACATGAAGCCTAATAAACTAAGGAGCTGAGTCAGACTTTAAACCTCATTCATTAGGAACCTATAACATTCACAGGTTCCCCAGGGAACTGCTGCATCCTTCACACTCAGGACCTAATCCCAGAGCAATGCCCGAGCAGGCAGGAAGAATCTCCCCAAGGAACAACAGCAGGATATGGGGATTATTAGTGGGGGTAGTGAGCAGGAGGGGGAAATTCCTTTGTTAGGTGCATGTGCAATAGGAGCCAGGATAGCACAGGGGCGGGGGGGGGGGGGGGGGTAAGCACACACACAGTAGAAACCAGATGATGCAGCAGAACTTGGGGTGTATGCAGTAGGATCCAAAATGCATAAAGGGGCAGAGTCTAACCTGGAAAAATAATCAGATTGGATAAGGGTTCGGAACCCCAGAAGTTCCAGAATAAAGATTGGTTATGGGGAGGGCCCATCACAGGCCCGAGAAAGCCCAGCAAGTAGGTTGGCTAGTTTGAAAGAAAGCCTGTTCCTTCTGGGAAACCAAGAAAATATATGATTATCAAGGATCTCTACATAGTTCCTACTAGAGCCTGCCCACCTTCTATATCCCTGAGGGCATATTATTTCCCTTCACCCCAATAAACCATGCCACTACAATTCAACTTCTCCCATGTGTGTGTTCTTTGAATCTTCTTTCTCATGACACTCCAGTAACCCATTTACACCAGCAACACATACATCCCCCTTTGTATCCCATTGTTTCTGGGTGGCCCTGTGAGTATTTGTTTACCAAATGTTACCAAATATTTGCTCTTTCTTATCTACCTCTGAATTTCCTACCCTCCTTCCCTTGCCCCTTAGTCCAGAATGACATATATACCTCATTTTACCTGACTGTCTTTGGAATTTTCATGCTTATGTGAATTCCCTGTGCGCACATATTACATTTTTATTTTATTCTGTTAATCTGCTGTATATCATTTGAATTATTTGACCAGCCAGAACTAAAGGGGTAAGGGGGAATTTTCCCTGGACTCAGCAACCCCAATAACCATGATTAGAGGGCATCAAAGGGCACTATTGGAGAAACCACTTGCCTCATGACTGTTTTTACATCCATAGTCCATGCCCTCTACTGCAACCAGTAGCTTCACAAAAGAATGCAGGAACTTTATCCCAAAGTTCCATGTAGTCTAAAATCTGGACAAGGACTATTCTAGAAAAAAAAAAATCACAGAGAGTAAGATAGGGAAAACCCTATAAGAAATGAATATAGCCCTGACCGCTTTTGCTCAGTGGATAGAGCGTCGGCCTGCGGACTCAAGGGTCCCAGGTTCGATTCCAGACAAGGGCATGTACCTTGGTTGCAGGCACATCTCCAGTAGCAGGTGTGCAGGCGGCAGCTGATCAGATGTTTCTCTCTCATCGATGTTTCTAACTCTCTATCCCTCTCCCTTCCTCTCTGTAAAAAAAAATCAATTTAAAATATATTTTTAAAATATATATATATATTTTTTAAAAAGAAATAAATATAAGACCAGCATATGTCATTGGCATTCTATCTAACTGGTCCTTTCTCTAATCACAGTCCTCATATGCAGTATGGTTATGTATGAAAGATGGAAAACAGGGGTCTCAAGGCACTTGGAATCTTAATAGCATTTTTTCTTAACTCTGCACTTTGAGCTGCACAAGAGTTCTTTGCCAAATAGGGGGGCAGACTTGATGCTGCCACTTATCTTTATTATTATTATTATTATTTTAAGATTTATTAACCCACAGCACTACAAAGATAAAATGTTTGCTTTTGGTGTGAACAAGAATTATATTTACTAAATAGTCAAAAAGTACAAGATCAAATGGAAGAAATAAAATGCAGGTGCACTGGAGGAATTCTGATCAAGAGAATCACACACACTTCTCATTTTTTAGAGCAGAATAAGAGCAGAATACTTTTCTTATTTTCCTAAATTCCCAAATATATCAAGGTCAGGAGACCCACCTTACCTCTGATTTGTGCAGAAAATGCTGACAGAACAGAGCACTGTGAGCGAGGAAGGGAATACAGTGTGCAAACTTCCTTCCATTCAATATGCAGCCTTGAAAAGCCTGAACAGATTTTTGAATGTTAGTCACCGAGCTCAGAGCTCTGAATTGCTGCAGATCCTTACCCTTCACTGTTTTATCCACTGGCACCTTTGCTCATCAAGGGGCTGAGGAATGAGGCAAAGCTGTCAAGAGGACATAAAGATTACCCCCAATTGCTGACAGCAGATGGTGGCTAATGGCAAGTGTTTCTAACGGAGCTTTATTGTTCCAGGTTGAGGCATTAACATGTCGCTGTGGGGGTTCTCATGGTTTATTTATTTATTTTCAATTTTAAAAAGTCACTTTGTAAAATGACAGTGTGACACGCATTGTAATTTCTTGTCTGCACTGAGTTCCCATGTCATGTTTTCTCCCGTTTTCCTGATGTGGAGGTGACATTTGGGATCCACCGAAAGTGAGGTTATATTATTTTACGTTGTGACGACTAATAAGGAAAACATTGATCCTTCCAAACCAGAGAGAGGAATTGTTCTCCAGTTTCTGAGCAATTGCAAGAGCTTTGAAATCAAAGTAAACGCAGCCTGTTTCCACATGTGAGGTGGGTTTTACATGGCTCAAACAGCCCCAAACCTTTGTTCCCACTACCACTGTTTAGTAACCATAAACAAGCTTCTTAACACTATTATTTCTCTAACAAAGCAACTTTAGTCACTGCAGATTTATCTGATTTCTGGATGATTATCTTTTTGTTTGATTTCTAAATTCCAAGTATTTTGTTGGACTCCAACAAGTTGTGACTAAAGCACAGGGCAGTTGATTAACGCAGACAGAAAAAAAAGCTGGAAACAGAGAAAGTCTGAGACCTTTTTTTTTTTTTTTTTTACACATTTCTCCCCATCATAGTCCATCCCAGTTAATAATAAAGGAAGATCATAACAGGTGAGAAACTAACCTTCCTCCCATCCTCCACTCCCACCCTTTGCTCTAAAGGACCTAAGGAGTCTTAGACTCAGCGTCCCACATGTGAGCAGGGGTTGTGGGGGAGGGAGTTGGGGACAGCAGAGGTAGTCAGGAAGTGCTGCATTTTTTTTCAATCTCCATAAAAAACTGAAACATGTTCCTGGGTTCTAGAATATTCCTTCTCCATCCCCCTTCCCCACAACCTTTTCCCACCCACTAATTAAGACATGTCTTCATGTCTTAGTAAAACCAGATGCAGTAGAGTTGTGATGACGGGACACTTTGGGATCCTACTTGCAGCCAGTCTTCATGGTTGTTCTTAGACTGGTTGGAGGATGGAGTAGGAAGGATGGGTATCTGTTGCTCTGGGGTATTTTCAGAGCAAGGTCTTCCTAGGTAGGAAATTCTGGAGCAAGTCCTTGGTTCTCATGTGGATACCTCCCCTGCTGCACTGGATTCAGGCCAGTCCCTCCCCACACCTGCCTAGGTGCGCCCAGGACAGCTTCACAGTTGGAAGCCTGAGATCCTGGGCCACCAGCTGTTTCCAATTTTAAATGAAAATAACACACAAGCAAACAAAACAAAACAAAAGATCAGGTTCTTTATCTGGCAGTCAACTGCTGCTTAGTACTGTTGTATTCACTCAGGAAAAGTTGGAGAGAGTCTCCTTCCTATTTTTTATTGCAAAACAAGCAGCTCAGCCTCTGAGACGCCACTATTGCCACCGGGCAAAGGTGCCAAATAAACAGATTTTCTGCATCCCTCCTTCCTCCCTGCAGAGTCCAGCATCTTGGGCAGTGTTGTACCTCAGCAGAAAAGGAAAAAATGGAGAATTTTGTACTTTTGATGCAGGCAAGAGCCTCACTACTAATTAAACCACAGCAGCCTGAACACCAAATCATCAGTTAGTGGCTACCTCTGGCAGCGTTAGAAGGTTCTATTGAGATGGGTTAATGGAGTTTTTGTACCTCAGAATTCTAGAAATAACCTGATGTCAAGCCTACGGCCTCCTTATTTCACATCCATCATCTCTTCCCCACCGAGAAATTAGATCTCTCAAGTCTTTTCTGCCCTTGGCCTTCACATCATACAAAGACCAGTTAAGTAAGCCAAAGGTCCTTAAATATTGTTATTGTATCAATTAGTATGACTTGAAATATTATAAAACATCCTGAAATATGACAAAAAATCCTACCTCACCTGGCTTAAACAGTAAGGACAGTTACGACACATAGAACAGGAAATTCTAGCACCAGTTGGCTAGGGGGTGGCTCCATAAAACAACTCAAGGGCACCAGGGCCTTGTTCATTCTTCTTTCCATTATGCCAGCCTCAGCATATTGACCTCATCCTTGGCAAGCTCCCCGCAAACGTGCAAGATGACTTCCCAAAGTACAAACATCATTGGTAAACAACAATGTACAGACAAATGAGAGGGTTTTTGATTCTCATTTGTCTTTTTCATAACGAAGGATTCTTTTGCTAGAAAACTCCTCCCAGATCTCCTTTTAATTCTCATTGGCTGGATCTCATGCCACTTCCAGTCCCACTGACTGGCTGGGATGGTGACTCTCTAGGATGAATCAGGATTTCACCAGAGCCACATGGGGGAAAGGTAGAAACTTGAGTGAAATCAGATATTTGTGAGCACATGGCTCTTGGGTATGTAATTAACATAACTGGTCCAGCTTCCAAAGCCAAATAACCTCTTGAATGCCACTGACCTGGTATTCCATGGGCTCTCTTAGCAGTAAAGTCTTGTCTGTCAAGGATAGGGGTGAAAGTAAGAAATTATTACTTATTCACATTATCTGGGTCCAGTGCTCAAAAGCTCAAGATATAAGACTATGCAGGGATGATCAAGACTAGAACAAAAAAACATACATATGCTTTATTCTCTGGGCTTATTTTTTTTCCACACTAAGACCTTGGGGGTGTCAGAGACATTATTTTGGTGAGAGTATCTTATTTTCAAGGTATTTTTTCTTCGAATTTTTTAGGAAAGCAATATGCTCCCCTCCTCCCCCTGCCAATAGCTCTGGTTATTGGATGGATGGCAGCCTCCATGTTGTTCTAAACTAGGATGTGTGAATCTTGCCCAGCAGAGGTACTCTCTATCCCGTTAAGGTTTGCAGAGTGTGCATCTACCTTTCCTCTAGGGCCGTGGTCGGCAAACTGCGGCTCTTTGGCCCCTTGAGTGTGGCTCTTCCACAAAATACCACAGCCTGGGCACGTCTGTTTTGAAGAAGTGGCGTTAGAAGTTTAAGTTTAAAAAATTTGTCTCTCAAAAGAAATTTCAATCATTGTACTGTTGATATTTGGCTCTGTTGACTAATGAGTTTGCCAACCACTGCTAGGGGGTCTCCTTTCTTGAACCAATAATTCAGAATGGGCACAGTGTTGACTCAGCCAGAGCCTTTTCTCATAGTGATGGGAGATAAGATAAATCTCAATAGATAGAGAATATAGTCTCTATAATTACATTTAAGAATGTTATATTTTCAAAATAAATATCAAAATGCATAGTGATAGGAGACACCTCTCACAGTGATGAGAGTCAGAGAGCTGATCAACGCCAGCATTTTCAATAAACAAATGCCATTACTTATATATCCCATACCACACTGTTTGGATAATTTTTCTTGACTACCAAGGCCATAAAGAGGAATTTCTTGCATCTGTTTCACCAAACAATAATTATATTTTCTACTGCACAGTATAGTTTTAGAAATAATTTATAGAAGTAGTGAATCATGCTGTGATGGCAAATTTTATGTATCAACTTGAGGATTCTAAGGAATGTCCAATAACAGGTAAAGCATTATTTCTAAGTGTGTCACAAACAGGTGTTTCCAGAAGAGATTAGAATTTCAATTGGTACACAGTTAAAAAAGTAAATAAATAAAGCCGTCCCCATGTGTGTAGGCAGCACCTAATCTGATGAGGGCCTGAACAGGACAAAAGGGCAGGGGAAGGTGACTTTGACATTCATTTTCTCCTGTCCTCAGACAGGTTTTGGAGCCTTCAGACTAAATTACACCATGGACTCTCCTGTTCTCCAGCTCACACACAGCAGATCATCAGACTTCATGGCTTCCATAAGTGTGTGAGCCAGTTTCTATGATCAATCTCCTCTTATACATCTAACTGTAGCCTATTGGTTCTGTTTCTCTGTAGAACTCTCACTAATACACACAAATTATCCAGTGTCTATTGCTTGGCAAACCTGTGTGTTCTATCAGCTTGAATCATTTAGAACTTTCTGGGTTCTATGGACTTTATAGGCTATGTTGCTGCAGGACTGGGAGGAATTCGGATCTTGGAACGACAGCAGATGAAGATAATATGACAGTTCTCTAGCTATAAAGCCTTAGAGAATGCTGCAGAAAAATGATGAAATGAACTATTTAAATGTGCGATAAACTCACAAGTCAGAAGAACCCCAAGTTGCCTGAAAAGAAGGCGAACAAGATATGGAAGAACAGGTGGGCCAGGACTGCAGGAGTGGGGCTGGGGTGGGGCCTCCTAATGCTCCATGCGGGATCAGAGACAGGGTCTTGGAATAAGTGAGTGGAGAGTAGGAACCCAGACTCTGAAGTAAAGCTGGGAGCTTCCAGTCTTAGGGCCTCTAACTTGTAACTGGTAAATTTTGTTCATTTAGAATAATTATGATTACTGATATAAATAACTGTTTCTTTCATAATATTTGTTCTTCTAATTTACCATAGTTTTTCTTTGCCTCTTTTTCCTTCTTTATTGCATTCCAATGATAATTTGCAGGGTCTGTAAAATAAAGCTTATAGTAAAACAGTAAGTACAATAACATGTAAAAGACAGATAATTGCTAAGATGCAATTTACTAAACTGTGATTCTTTCATTTCCTTTTTTCTTTGTACTAGTTTAGAAGTTATATACTCCATCTCTAATTTTTTTTTAATGGTTTCTCTTTGAACTTTAGATTGTATACCTATCTCAACAAAGTCTAAAGTTAATCAGATTTCCCCAAATGAATCTAAATTCAATATAATTACAATAAAAACACCAGCAGGCTTTTTCTGGAACTAAGTACGTGAGCATTAACAACTGTGATTTGATTCTAAATATATATAGAAAAATAGCAAATGACCACCATGAAGAGCCTACATAATTTTGAAGATGAAGAAGGAAGGGGGAAGAGGTTGGATTCACTTTCCTAGATAATAAGACTCACTGCAAAGCTAAAGTAAATAATGTGATATTAGCACAGTGACAGAGAAACAGAGCAGAACAGAGAGCCCAGAAATAATCTTGCCCTCCCCCCTTTCCTCTCCCTCTTTTCCTCCCCCTCTCTCTCATTAGCACATGCACACATAATAGTGGAGTATGACAAATGTGCCATTTTAAGTCAATGAGGAAAGAACAATCTATTTAATATACGATGCTAAGACAATTAGCTATCTAAGGAGATAATTTTATAGAATAAGGTGAAATTCAGTTTTTAACTCATTCCTTGATAACACAGATACACACACACACACACACAATATTGAGTTAAAGACTAAATATGAAAAAAGCAAAACCTAGCATTAATAAAATACTCTGAAGAATTAAAAAGTTTTAATAGGGGAGAATTTTTAAAACTAAGATATAAAATGTATGTTATAAAGAAAAACACTGAGAATTTGATATTAAAAATTAAAATCAATGTATGATAAAAAGCCTTTTAAAGATGCCTCCCAGAGAACCCATCTGAGACAACATGTACTGACCTTGAGGGCATTATGCTAAGTGAAGTAGCACAACAGAGAAAGACAAATATCGTATGATCTCACTTATATGTGAAACCTGAAAAAGCTTAACTCATAGAAACAGAGTAGAATGGTGCTTTGGGAAATAAGGGGTGAGGGAGGTGGGGCCAGGGTTGGGAGATCTCAGTCCAAGGGAACAAACAGTCCAGGAGCCCTTGGGGGATGTCCGACTAACGGCTTAGGAGAGTGGGCCTAAGCCGTCAGTCAGACATCCTTAGTGCCTCCCACCACCACCGCTGGCTCACCAGCTGTCAGCCCAGTTTCTGGCTGAGCGGCCTCCCTCTGTGGGAGCACACTGACACCTGGTGGTCAGCGCATGTAATAGAGACTGGCTGTTCCACCAATGGGCTGAAACTGGCTCTCCAACATCCCCCAAGGGGTCCTGGATTGCAAGAGGGTGCAGGCCAGGCTGAGAGACCCCACTGGTGCATGATTTGGCCAGGGGATGTACACGGGAGGTTGGCCAGCCAGGGAGAGACCGCAGGAGAAGAGCATGTCACTAGGGCATATCAGGTCCATCTCGCTCAGTCCCGATCAGCTGGACCCCAGCAGCAAGCTAACCTACAAGTCAGAGTGTCTGCCACCTGGTGGTCAGTGCATGTCATAGCAAGTGGTTGAGCAGCCTTAGCATATCATTAACATATTACGTTTTGATTGGTTGAACAGCTTACCAAACAACCAGACACTAAGCATATTAGGCTCTTATTATATAGTATAAAGCTGAAAAAAATAATTTTTTTTCAAAAGTAGGGGAAAATGCTTTTGATCAGGAGAAGACATTGAAGTCTCTTTATAATAAACACAAAATTAATATCTAAAAGGGGAGGGGGGAGAAGAGAGCAACCAAAGAACTTATATGTATATATGCATAACCCATAGACACAGACAATAGGTTATATATGCATAACCCATAGACACAGAAAAAAGAGGATGTATGTAATACTTTCAACAATAAAGATTTAAATACACATATATATATTCATGTGTGTATATATATGTTCAAATCTACATATATACATATACATGGGATCTGACAAATTAATGAGAAAAACTATAATCCAATAAAACACATAAAAGTTATGAAAAAGCAATTTACTGCAGAGGTAAAGGGAATGACCAATAAATATGACAATGTGCTCAACTTCACTAATAAACAGAGAAGTGCATATTGAAGCAAATTAATTAAACACCAGTTCACACCCATCACACTAGGAATAGTTGTCAGATAACACTGAATTTGGGGGAAATGTGGAGAAATTAAAGTGTTTATATCTTGCTGGTAAATGTGAAACTGTTCCCAGCAATGCTGGAGAATGGTTTGTCAGCAACTAGAAGGGTTCCAGGTTTGCTCCCCCTCCACTGTGGAGCCCTTCCCTTGGAAAGCCCCTGTGTATGCATAAGGAAGTGCATAGGAGGGCATAACTGCAGCACTGTGAAGAGAAGAAGCAAAGAACAAACACCATCAAATTGTCCATTAGCAGGAGAAGGGAGAGATAAAACAAGGTTTATTAATACAAAGCAACACCATTACGGTGGTTGCAATGAACTAGAGCTACATGTATCAGAAAACTGTGCTGTATCCTAGGAATACACCCAAGAGCAATGATAACCTCTTTCCACATAATATGTATATAGATGTTTATAACAACACTAGAGGCCCAGTGCACGAAATTCGTGCATGGGTGGGGTACCTAGGCCTGGCCAGTGATCAGGGCCGATAGGGACCAGGCTGATCAGGGCCAGGCAGAGAGGAGGCAAGAGTTGCCAGGCCAGGCACAGAGGAACAGATGCCGGACACTGACGCTGCCATTGTTGGCACCCCACCGCCATGCAGTTCCCCACCACCCCTGCTCCTCATTCTCTCACCACTGCACCACCACCATGGCAGGCAGGGGGCGGGCCAAGGAGAGAGCCAGCTGGGGGCAAGGGCAGGGCATAGGAGGTTGTTCCCTGGCCTGAGGAGAAAGCCAGTACTCATCCCTTCCCCCTCCCAGAAAAGGGACCACATCTGCAGCCACCCATCCCCAATTCCCCATCCCAGCCCAGGGGCTGGCCCTGATCAGGTGGAGAGACTGCAGAGGTTGGCTGGCCAGGGGAGGTTGGCTGTGGGAATGCACTGATCATCAGGGGGCAGCTACTGTGTTGAATGTCTGCCCCCTGTTGGTCAGTGCCCATCATAACGACCCATCATTCTGGTCACTTAGGCTTTTATATATATAGATTGTTCATAATAGCCAAAAGGTGAAAACAACCCATATATCCATCAACTGATGACTGGATAAACAAATTTGGTATATCCACATAGTGAACTATTGTAACATGGATAAACCTTAGAAACATTATGCTAAGTGAAAGTAGCCAGTCTCAAAAACTACCTATTATATGGTTCCCTTGATATGAAATGTTCAAAATAGAAATCTATAGAGATAGAAACTGGATTAGTGGTTGCTTATGAGTGGGGGCAGTGGAGAATTGATGGAAGAATAGGGAGTGATAGCTAAAGGGTACAGTGTTTCTTTCTAAATGATTAAATGTTATAAAATTGACTGGTTATGGTTGCAAATATCTGTGAATATACTAAAAACCATTAAATTGTACACATCAAATAAATGAATTGTATCTTATAGGAATGTTTATCTCAAAGTTGTTTTTTTTTATTAAAGGTAGAGCCCTGGCCAGCATGGCTCAGTAGGTTGAGCATTGTCCCATGTGCCAAAAGGTCACCTAATAGATTCTTGATTAGGGCACATGCCCAGGTTGTGGGCATGCAAGAGGCAGCTGATTGATGTTTATTTCTCACATTAAGGTTTCTCTCTCTTTCCCTTCCTCTCTATCTAAATTTAAATTTAAAGAAATAAAAAAGATGTAGATTAACATAACATTTAGATAAGTAAGAAAACAAAAGTAAGTATTGTTTGAGGACCTACACATACATTGAAAATTTTCAAAATAAACATTGCTGTGATACAAATGAACTTCAAGGTAGAAGTTACCATTGTAGAGGGAAGGAGGAGAACAATGGGAGGACACTCAAGTGTATCTATAACATAATATTTCTTTGAAAAAGGCATATCTGAAGAAATATAGAAAAATCATTAATATAAGTTTATTCTTGATAATTCATGCATAGATACTATTGTATTATTTTCTGAGTCTGAAATCTTTCAGAATTAATTTGTTAAAAGTTTAAAACCAAAATAAAAAATCTTATCACCTGTTAAATTCATTAAAACTAAAGTTTAACCTTTAAGAATGACAAACTATTTTAATCACTTGCTCTGATCATGTAGATAATAAATCCATTCTCTATCTCTCCCTTGGACAATGTATTATAATTGTAGAGGATGGTCTCAAGTAATAGGTCTTTGAATCTGTAAAGTGAGTTTTACAGAAATCACACATATTTCAAATGAGTGTGGTATTAATTTCAGCAACAGAGAACTCCAAAACAGTGCTTTTTGTAGGTTTAAGACAGATTTTTGTTATCCCTTAAGGAATCATGTGAATTGAATCATTCTTCTCCATGATAACATGATAGCACATTGTAGCCACAGTTTGTAAATGGATCATGTTAGAATGCTTTCCCAAAATGTAGATTAGTAGATGGCAGTGGTGGTGATGGTGGTAAGAGAAAAGTAGGCATTGGGACACTTTTTGAAAATCGAAAAAGAGTTGGGAGTCTCTTGACATTCAATCTGTCAAAACATGAACTTGTTGGTTGTGAAAAATGTAAATGTTTTGTAGTCTAACTAAATCCCAGTTTGAAATGTGAAAGGCACATAAAAATCAGTGTCGCGTTCTCATCTCAGAAAGGACTTCTTTTATTGCAAACTGTAAAATAGACTCTGCTGCTCTGGTCCTTCTGAAATGGCATATTAAACTGATAACTGCAATATTCTGAGGGTATCGTGAATATAGCAAAGTAAATGATATAAAGCTGTGCTGTACAATAAAAAAAACCAACTAATTGCAAAATGCACACCATTCTGGTATTATTTTTGTCAGGAAATAGAAGTCACTCTGTAGATCTTGTTTGGGGAAGTATTTATGGCCAATCCCTGGAGTAACTGAAATCACTGATATAAGTTGCTGGCAAAATCCACTCTGCTTACTGGCTTAGCTGACCATCACACCCAAGAGGAAATATTTTTATGGCGAAAAGTCTTTTAAATATGTGACTGACTGCTAATAGATGGAACCAATTATCCAAGAAATTAAAATGAATAGATGGTTAGTCATCACTGCTTGTATTACTGTAATAGCCTGTTTGTGACTAGGACTTCTTCCTGCATAGACAATGAGATACCCTCTGAGGACAAATACCAAGTTCTTTCATAATTTATTTCACTTGAAATTACCCTTGGTGGACCTTCTACACCTCTGTAATCCACTAAGCTGGTGGTTTTTAAGGAATGTCAGCATACTCTGTACATGTCCCTTGAACTGGCCAGTATTAAGTCTATCCTTTTTGTCCTGAACCATTTTTAAAAGAAGTTTTTGAACAATCGACTTGGCATAAAATCAATCTGATGTGTTCTTAAAACAGCCTAAAACATTGGATCAAGTATATTTGGAACTAATTTTTAAGTCACATAAACATTTTCCTGATGAACGAATTAATAGAGCAGTCCCCAGAGCCAGAATAATTCGTTTCAGATGCAGTACATAAAGGTATTGAATCATTCATGCTTTTATGGTCGACATCAAATTCACATTATGTCAGTGAAAAAGCTGAGAGGAATGGAATTTTTTAATGTTTGTGGAAAGTTTCTGAAAAGGGTCTCCAGGTTGGCAACTTGAGAAGTACAATCCAATATCCTTGCAAGATAATGATAATTAAAATTTAGACATTATGTAGACTACTATATCCTAAAATGTGTTTGTTTTCATATAAGTCCCAAGAGATGCTACAGAAATGAGAGGAGGATCAGAGGAGAGGAGTCCTATGGTTTAATATTTTTCAGGAAACAGCATATTCTAGGCTCTTTTCAGAGATTCCAAATGTGTGTATATTCCCATAGTAAGGACTCTGAGAACAAAGAAGATTAGCCCTAACTCAGAATCATCCATATACATTTGATCAATGAATCCTATTTTTGCCTAATACTTATTCCACACAATACACATTTGTGAACACCAATAGAGACTAATCTCTCTCTTATGGAAAAAGGTCTAGAAAGTTTGAACTAAGTACCCAAGAGCACATGAGCACTAAATTGAACAGTCAGGAATCCTGGTTCCCAATCTGGGCTACTTCCTAGGATGATCCAATTAAGGTTATCTAAGTGATAGCCCAAAGTATGTGAATTTTCAAAAACAATAAAAAGTAGCCCAGCCTTCTGCTTGGCTCAGTGGTTGAGTGTCTACCTATGAACTAGGAGGTCATGGTTCGATTCTTGGTCGGGGTACATGCCTGAGTTGCAGGCTTGATCCCCAGTGTGGGCTGTGCAGGAGGCAGCCAATCAATGATTCTCTCTCATCACTGATGTTTTTATCTCTCTCTCCCCCGCCCTTCCTCTCTGAAATAGGTTCATAGTGAATAGGACTAATCAGGTAGAGATTCAACACGATACAGCAGGTTATATCGTCTCACTCTGATTTAATGCAAAGATCCCTCTCTACTCTTCTCTTCTTCCTCATCATCTGTGTTAATACTGAAGCTCTGTGCCCAGCTCACCACTGGAAAACATTTTTTTTAGATCCAAGAAGCAGTGATGGGACTGAGATGTTGATAACCCAGAAAGTTTTCTTCTTTACATCATGCTTCCAAATATACATCAGTCCTTGTGGGAGACCCTCAGGAAAATCCCCGTCTGTGCCGGAGACCCTCTGACTTCACCATGTAACCATTTTCCTTCCCATCAGAACAGATGGAATAAATAGAATGTGACAATTGTCTATTGTTCTAAGCAAGTTACGCCATGATCTGTGTGCCTCTTTCCCAGAAGATGGACAGCAGAGTGCAATGAGGAATGAGAATGTGTAATGTCTGCAACTTTCTTATTAAAAGTCCCTCTTTGTTTGGAAATTATGCTAGCTTGACTTTTTGTGCTCTATTAGATAATATAAGAATCTTGATCCCCAGTGTCCCTGATAAAATTAGACTCAGGATTGGGTGTCACTAAGACCTCACAATTTTCTGCCTTGTGGAAGCATGAAGCAGGGGACAGAACGTCTCCTTCACTGGAAATTAAGTTCTTCAGGCCTGTAGACACCCTGCTACTGAGCCAGTCTTCTGTTTGTCATCTGTCTTCACACCACAAAAAAAAGACAAGTCCATTGGGAATCAGAAACATTTAGATCAAGAATCCAACTTCATGCAGAGGGCTAGATGCTGTATGGTTAATATCTGACTTTCATTCTTTAGTCTTTGATCCTACCAAATATTAAGGTTGGTAAGGCTCTTTACATTTCTCTGAAAGTTTTACCTGTCACCCCCAATCCATGCAGTTTCTAAGTCAATACTATTACACTTTTTCACAGAGATTAAGTATATAGTTCATACTTTTGTTGTAACAAACAATGTGGGTCAACCATTAATGCTTATTTACCCTTGCACTTACAAAAACTGCCTTCCTAGAACTCCAGAAGGAATCTGGGAAGGTGGAATAAAATAAATTATTATGTTTTTAGCATCTACAGTGTCTCTTCCATATATTATTACCAACCTTAGAAAAGTAGCCTTCATTGCCATTACAATTACTAATGATAAAACTAAGAATCAGGAAGGATCATTTTGTCTCAACCATGAGCATTTATTGCCTCCCAATTTGAAGAAGGAGAAATGGGAGGAAATTAAAGAGGCAGAGAGGCCAAGGTAATCTAAACCCTGTTCCTCAGAGTGTGGCATGCATCTGCCTCACCCAGATGCTTGTGAGAAATGCAGAGTCTTGGGCCACTCTGATCTCCTGGGTCAGAATCTGCTTTAACAAGACCTCAGGCGATCCATGGGTACTTTAAAGTTTGAGAAACAGTGTCTATCCCACTGGTACCTGACCCAGAGGGAAGGGAAGGGAAGGGAAGGGAAGGGAAGGGAAGGGAAGGGAAGGGAAGGGAAGGGAAGGGAAGGGAAGGGAAGGGAAGGGAAGGGAAGGGAAGGGAAGGGAAGGGAAGGGAAAAAGTCCTCATAGGCAAGACAGAGAGCAAGGGGAGTTGTAAGAAATTAGAGAATAAAGGCCATTGTGTTATGTCTGGGAGATTGAGAGGGTGGTTGGGGAAGTAGCATTTTAATTTTCTTTTCCTGTAGCTTTTAAATTAGATAGCCTTTTTATGTTCTTCAGGAGAATACACTACACTTTTGAACTTTTTTCAATTATTCTTGATTTCTGGTCTGACCATGGCCTTCCACTGTACCATGGATCTGCCCAGCTTTCAACTAGGTTGTCACTTAATCAAGTTGTGAAGCTTAATTGAATGGAAAGACCAGATGAGATTTGCTGATTCTACAAGAAGAGATCTGGGCTTATAGTGCTCATGCCTTCCCTTCTGTTCCCTCAGTTTTTTAGATGTGGGATATTTGACCCTAAAAAGCTTGATTTCACCTAGAAAACCACACAGGAGTCAAATTTGTGACAGCAAATTGGGGTCCATCAACTGCTCAGGCTCTAGGAAGCCATGCCACCTAGCCTACCCTCCTGCTGCCATAGGGTCCCATGGAGCCTTGTTACTTAACTTGCAAGTCCATGGACACACAGCATTGACACCGCTTGGGAATGTGTTAGAAATGCAGTGTCCAAGCCTCTTCCATAGGCCTACTGAATCAGAGTCCACATTTTACTAAGACAGTCGGGTAATGCATGTGTGTGCCAAAGTCTGCCAACTCTCCCTCAGCAGTTCTCATGTTATTTTTTTTATAACTTCTTTCTTTAAACTGACCTCCCTTTCTTCTTAGCCTGTTCAGGCTGCTATAACAAAACACCACAGACTTATGAACAACAGAATTTTATTTCTCACAGCTCTGGAGGCTGGAAGTCTGAGATGAGGCTGTAGCATGTTTGGGTGAGGCCCTCTTCTGGGTGGCAGACTTCTCTTTGTATCCTCACATAAGGAAAAGGGAAAGGGAGCTCTAATCCCATTCCTGAGGGTCCTGCCTTCAAGACCTAACCACCTCCCAAAGGCCCCACCCCCTAATACACCACCTTGGGGGTTAGGTTTCAACATATGAATTGGTTGGGGCACATTTAGACCATAGCATCTCCTAAAGCTCCCCCCTCCTCAAACCTAGGCACACCTATTTTTCTACAAATATCTCCTTGGCCAGACCTCCCAAAGTGCCTCAGGAGAGAGTAATTTTGAACAGATGCCAAATAAAATTTTTTGCAGAGGTAAAGCAAAAATCCTGACTTATCTATTCTAATTGTGCTGGAGGGCAGAGGGATGGTGCCTTTCTGGGCTTTGTTTATTTAATTATAAAGCCATTTATGCCATGGCCCTTCCAGCACATCTGACTCCGAGTTTTTAATCTAAATATAAAATATTTCACTACTATCTAACGTGGACCCTTGTGGCTTTTCATATTCAATGTCTAGTTTGGTTTAAATGATTCAGATAGTAGGGTCTTTTTTTTTTTGAAGACACAGAGAAAAATGATTAGCTTTACCTTATGACTCAGAAATTCCACTCCTAGGCTTACACCCAAGAAAAATGAAAACATTAATCCACACAAAAACCTTGTGCATGTATGTTCATAGTGGCATTATTCATAACAGCACCCAAATAGAAACCATTCAAATGTCCATCGATTGATGAAAGGATAAATTAAATGTGGTGTATCCATACAATGGAATGTTATTTAGCCATAAAAATGAATAGAAATTACTGACATAATCTATGGCATGGATGAACCTCAAAAACATTATGCTAAGTAAGCCAAAGACTAAAGGACACATATTGTATAATTCTATTTATGTAAACTATCTAGAATAGGCAAATCCATAGAGATACAAAGTAGATTAGTGGCTGTCAGGAGCTGGCGGGGAGGGAGGAGTATTGGACAGTGACTGCCAATGGGTATGAGATTTCTTTCAGGGGTGTTCAAAAATTGACTATGGTCATGATTACACAATTCAATGAATTACTACAAAACACTGAACTGTATATTTTATTTACTTTTTAAATATATATTTTTATTGATGTCATAGAGGAAGGGAGAGGAAGAGAGAGATAGAAACATCAATAATGAGAGAGAACCATTGATTGGCTGCCTTTTGCATGCCCCTCACTGGGGACCAAGCCTGCATCCCCGGCATGTGCCCTTGACCAGAATCGAACCCAGGACCCTTCAGGCTGCAGGCTGATGCTCTGTCCACTGAGCCAAACTGGCTAGAGCTGAACTGGACACTTTAAAAGGATGAATTTTATACTATGTGAATGGTGTCACAATAAAACTGTTTTAAAAAGTGACTGGTAATGACAGAGAGCAGTCCACATGAGGTGGAAGTCTGCTGGAGGATTGTAAGAAGCCCCTGCCGGGACAAGGGACGTGGAGGATGCAGCCCTCCTGGCCGTCAGCTCTCATTTCACAGGCTCCAGCATGGGCGGCTGAACGGGAGGATGCTTAGCACCTCACATCCCAGAAATGGAAGTGTTCTTGGTGTAACTCTCTTCTCCCTGACTGAGGCAGGTGTTTCTGATACCGATCACATCCCCCTCTCCCAAATGAACCTCACTTAGTTTTTCACTACGTCACATGCCAGAATACAGGTGTTTAATGCTGTAATAATAAAGAAGTTAATTATTATTGGAAGTTTGCCATTAAGTCTCCTCTGTTCTGAGTTTAGCTTAAACTCCTGTGGGAGTTAGTAGACCCCAGGGCCAAGCCGCTTCTCCCCATGTGAACCAACTCTATAGTGTGAGGAAGATGGGGGCTATATAGTATGTGGTATTAGTGCAAACTGAAATGCAGGGCCCCTTGTCATAAGTAATTAAAAATTCCATAACAGTGCCAGCAGTGCACACACAGACCTCCTGAGTATGAGACCCTGTGTGGTTGCATAAGCCACACACATGGAGCTGGCTCTGGGCAGATAGGGAGGTGAGAGGGTGAGGGGGTCTCATTCTTCTGAGCTGAAAATAAATGTATGACCTTTATTGGACATGCTGCATCTTGTTAATCAAAGCTACTTCAATATGACATATTACTAGGGAGAGCCTGGAGGTAATAGTATGAAATATAATCTGATTTTTAAGGAACGCTCCCAGTATTTTATTAAAATAGCATTGCAAGGCTGAAACCATTGTACCTGGGTTGCGGGCACATCCCCAGTAGGGGGCATGCAGGAGGCAGCTAATCGATGTTCCTCTCTCATCGATGTTTCTAATCCTCTATCTCTCTCCCTTCTTCTCTGTAAAAAATCAATAAAAATATATTTTTAAAAAATAGCATTGCAAAGGCTTTAATTGGTAAATTATTTTATTTTACCTCCCAACATTATTGTGATGTTAAGAAAAACAAAATTTTAGCATCCATGTTACATATAGGGAACTTGTCACATAAATCCCTTCAGGGAAGTTTCCGAAGGTAAGGGAGCACCACAAGAGGCAGTGTTTTACGTTTCTGCCACCTCTTTCAATGGCATCAATGATGGTCTGATCGGGAGACCATATTAATTCATAATACTGACATATGATGTAGTAGTAATAGTGACAATAATAAATATGTGATCATACAAATACCAGGTACTTTGACAATCCCTTTTTATATTTTATAGTATTTGATTTTTACTCCAAAATTCTTTGTGCACTGAGAGATAAGAACTTGTCTGTGTCAAATTGTGTGTGTATGTTGGCAGAGTGCAAGCTTAAATTACCTTCAGTTAGCAGTAATTTTAACCAATCTATTTCATGTAAACAGTTCCCAAAAATGCCCAAAGTTGACCATCAATTATATTGTGAACCTAAAGTGACCTCCTGCTTCAGAGAGGCAGCACAGCCTGATGGTTAAGAATGTGAACTTGGGGTCAGAATGCCTGCGAGTTCACAAGGCTTGGGTTTCACTGGCTGTGTGACCTTGAACAAGTCAATTATCCTCTCTGTGACCTGGTTTTTGTCCTTATAAAATGGAAATTACAATAGTTCTCAACATACAGTTATTGTGAGGACCAAATGAGTATATATCTAAAGTAGTGTATTAAACCATTTTTAACTGTTGTTGTTACATAAAAAATCGGATCACATCACAGGTTATCAGTTGAGATTGTCCACCAGTATTATTCCTAGACACACAGCATGCCTTGATATTTGGCTAAATTATACTTAAATACAATGTATGATGGTTATATTAGAAGCAAGATAACAACCACTGGGGCAGAAAGAATAGGGCTGCAAAGGCTGACTCCTGGACCAGGAAGAACAGGTAAAGAGCAGTGCCAAGCTCTTCTGAACTGTGTAAAGCAGCGTCTAGCTCAGTCATGATTCCAATGACAGTTAGATTCTAACTGTGGCTCCCAATCAGGCCAGCCAGGAACATAAGCCCAAACTAAATCCAGAAAGCAGAGTACTAGGGAGACAGATAACCATCCTGCAAAGCTTTCTCTGGGGAGTAGGACCCAGCCATGGAGTTTGGGTCAAGGGTAAATCATCTCATCCCACAGGAGAGGAAAGGTCATTGAAAACAAGGCAGAACCCTAAAGCTCTGAGGGACTGGAAATAGCAGGACTCCAGACTCTGGGGGTCAAGCCGCCAGGCAGGAGGTAGGCTGGAACTTGGAGAAATCTGATTGCAGGCCTCTCTGCAGAGGCGACAGTTTGTCTGGATCTGATTAGTGGATGAAGAGCAATGTCAGGAATCCTGCCAGTGTGGCTAGGCCTGGTCTGCCGGGGTGATGTAAATCTAGGTGTGCAACTCCTGGAGCAGAATGAGGGGATGCCTGTGGATACCTGCAGTCTCCATCTGGATTGTCAAAAAACAGGACCAAGAGGGAGACCACAAAAGGAGACTCAGTGGTTCAGCGGTGAGAAAATGGGGACCCAGAAGAAAAAGATGGAGGCAGCATGGTCAGTCCAGGCTCCCCTGTCGCCTGTGCCCAACCGACCTCTAGCTCCCAGGCAGACCCTTGTGACCCTCTGAACCCTGTGTGCTGTGGTGGCTCCTGAGCAAGAATGACATGTCCATTTTTCTCCACTAAGAACTGAACTTGCCTTCAAGGGCAACCTGAGATTTCACACAGATTAAGTGCTCACCTTCCTTACCTCGCAACCCTTCTTCGAGGGAGCCCTGCTGAGTGCCTGGCAGTGACATAGAAAGGTTGCAGGTAAGAGAGGAGGTGGTGGCTCCACAGCTGATAACAAATACTCTTAAGTTTTATCTTGGAACCTTCATTGACCTCCCATAAAACCCAAAGCAAAAGCACACGTTGGGGAATGTGACTCAATCCTCCCCCATCTTCACATTTGCTTTGCAGTCTGTAGGCTATCTTCATGCTACTCTTTCTACACTTCAAGCTAGAAGTTAATTTTACCCTAATACTACTTATATAAAAATATTGGGAAGAATTAGAAGGGTACAATGGGAAACAAATGTAATTTGCTTTGGACCTGAATCTTCAAAAGGGCCTTACATCAGGCACATAGTAGGAACTCTAAAAACCTTGTTAATGGGTGGCTACAGAAAATAATTCTTGTTAATATTCTGAGTTTGTAGTGGGCTGTCTAATGTCTAAGGGCTCTGCTGAACAAGAGAAGAATCAGTGTATTAAGGTAATACATTTACATAATAAGGTTTAAAAATGCTTAGTACATCTTTAAGCAGAAATTACCTTTTCCTTGGATGCTGTGTCATCATGCCCACACTTCAACATAAATCTAAACAAAGGAAGAGGCAGAGGGGCAAAGATTCAAGGCCCTGACTGACCTAGGATGGAATCAGGAGAGTGGGAACCCTTGGTAAGGCACATGTGAGGCATATATATATATATATATATATATATATATATATATGTAATATTTTTATTGATTTCAGAAAGGAAGGGAGAAGGAGAGAGAGATAGAAACATCAATGATGAGAGGGAATCATTGATCGACTGCCTCCTACATTCCTCCTACTGGGAATCGAGCCTGAAACCCGGGCATGTGCCCTTGACTGGAATTGAACCCGGGACACTTCAGATGCTCTCTCCACTGAGCCAAAACAGCTAGGGCTGTAAATGTATATTTTTAATTCTCTCAGTTGCTTAGATAGTTTGCCCACATGGGTCATGCCAATCTAGGTAAAGCTCACACCCCACACCGCAAAGGCAGGCGATGCTGAGTGCATCCACTAACATCTCAGTGACAAAATGAAAAGAAACTGCAGCTTCCTGACAGTGCTCTGAAGTGAAACACTTGAAACCCTCCTATTGGTGCTCTGGCCTGCGTGGTGCAGTTGGATGGTTGTGTCCTGTGCACCAAATGGTTGACTGTTTGATTCTGGGTCAGGGCTCATCCCGGGTAGGGGGTGTGAAGAAGGCAACTAATTGATATTTCACGCTCATATTGATGTTTCTCTCTCTCTCTTCCACTCTCTCTAAAAATCAATGAAAAAACTAAAAACAAAACAAAACCTTCCTATTGGCAACAACTGAAGTTGGGGGATGGCTGGGAGTAATCTGAATGTGATGTTTTGTGAGCAAGTTTTAGCAGCCTGCTTCTCAAAAGTAGAATGTGCTAAAAATGCCCATGCCTGAGGTTTCCTTCAAAGAGTCAAACCGAAGGTCATGAAGAATAACTTTCAGAAAAGTTAAATAACTTCTGCAATATCAGTAATTTAACCTTCTAGTCTCAGAGCTAGCCATGAACATTTGGGGTTCAATAAAGTGATGACATAAAGAAAAACACACATATTGTTTTTAATGAACAATAGTCAGCCTGAGGTGGGTATCTGTCAGTCAATAGGTTGAAAATGATACCAGCTCCCAAGCTCCAAGTGAAAGATTTGAGAATTTTATAAGATGTGGAGATTCTACTTGACATATAATTAAATCAGGGTATGAGTTGAAATCTGTTGTTTAAATTCAGCTGCACTTTCTTTCATAATTATGGTCCTAATGGTTTCTGGGTGTGTTTTTCTCACCCCCTAATGTGCAGTACATTGGCATGTTCCATTACTGTCAGAAGTGAGGGCTTTGAGTTAGCTCATATCATTGCCCTCCACACATGCTGCTGAGATTTTAGGAGTTACAGAGAAATAAACGATTCATGATTTTCCTATAATTCTTTTTATGTATATGCTCTAATGTAGCTTGTTTTCTTAGGGATAATAGTTTAGAATCATTTTTGTGTTCCAGAAGGGTAATAATGTGCCATAATAAATGACTCCAATGTCTCCCATGAAATTACTAAATCATTGACAATGGAGATATTTGTGCCTGAGAATATATAATGTGTTAATCTAGTCAATAAATACCTAGTAATTAAGAGAGGCATAATGAAATCCCCATGTTTTAAATCCCTAGATACTTCGGTGCAAAACCAGAATATATAAACATCATTTTAAATGCTCATCAGCAACCCCAAACACCCACATATGTGAAGCCAAGGTGAACAGAGTTACTTCAGTGAACAAAAATAGCCACAACAAAAAGTCTATAAAAACTGCTTGTAGAAGTAGGGTAGCTATGCCAAAGAATAGCCCAAATTCCCTGAGCTAGGTGATTCCAGGTGGAATCATCTGGACTTCTGCTGGGGAAATCCCAGCTGATACCAGCAGTCACATTTTCATCAACTTTTTTTTTTTTTTTTTTAGCAACAGCAGCTATTGGTCATGCTTATTAGTCAATGACATCAGGACATCAGGCTTTCCCAGAGTTACTAGCATGGAAATTCCTCTCTTATACAATATACAGCAAGCACCCATATGCCTTGGAACATGGTTTGAAGAAGACCATTGACCTTCTACTCTCTTGTTACCCTTCAAACTTACAGTTTCTTATTTCTCTCTCCAAAACATTCAGAATGAATCAGTACATTCCCATATTCAAGTGAACCCTGAGGCTTAGGCAGCACAATCACCTAGTAGTGTTATAAAAAAGAGACAGACCCAAGTACATTTCTAGCTGACAGTACTTTGACCCTTGTCTTCTGGAGATAGTCCACATCTGGATCACTTGTAGCTGGACTTGGGCAAGCAGCTGTGGATGGAAGTGGCTTACAAACTTACTCTAAATCTCATTTCTTGAGGAATGGTATTAATTTCATCTATATCTTAAGTAGGGATCCTTTTGTTGCATAAAATAGAACTCTACAAGGTAGGGTATGTCAACCATGCAATTTCATTGACAACAGCCTCTCCCAGAAGTTAGAAGGTAAAGGTCAAGAATGGAGAGGCTGCTTCTCTGTCTTTAAATGGATCGCATGGACTTTGACTTCTTCTCTGCTGTTCTCTTTTCAGATTGAGAAGCTTCTCTGCTTCCCCAACCCTTCAGCTTGCATGAGACATTGCTTGGCCCCCAAATTCACATAACTTCACTCCATATTTCCTCCATGATATAACTCTGGTCTCCACAAACTGTGTCCACAGACCAATTTGTGAAAAGATTGTTACCAATCTATAAAAGAAAAAGTGCAGAAATTGAGAATAAATGTTTAGAAATTTTCATAGCAATTTGATCTCACCCCACCATCCAAGTGCATGATGGGAGGACTTAGCCTTTTGCGTAGGATAGAGACCAATGTGGGTGTTACTAAATCCTGGTGGTGAGTTGCACGAGACCCACATTATATGCAGTAAGATTGTGTTACACATGTTTAAGGTTATTTTGTCAACTGTAATCCAAACATGTATAAAATTCAGAATTCATTTCACTAACCAAATATTTTTAAAATTTTAATTGTAATTTTATAGGTTATGTTTTTAGATCTGGCCACTGAATGAAATTGAAGATTAATTTTGAAAATAGATTATCACCTATTCCATTTTGGATAGAAGTTAATATCCTGAGTTTGTGGAAATTCCTTTAAAATATCTTCTTTAATTCCCATCAACCTACTTCTGTAAGGTTGGCTTCTCTGGGTGCTGTTAAAAGAATCTCAAAGGTAGTTTAAATACAAATTATCTTCTGTAAGTAGTATCATAATTAATACAACCTAGATTAGATTAGTTAACAGCAAGAAGTAAACTCATTAAAAACTTTAAATATTGATATACATAGTGTGCATTCAAAACAAACAGGTATGCACTATGGAGAATCACTATTAAAACCATAAATTTTGTTTAGCTATGTTTATGGAATAACTAAAACTTTCAAGTGTAATAGTGACTCTCAATATTAATTGCCTTTATGTATACTTCCAATGAACAATGTGCATAATTTTGTAATCCTTTTCTTTATTTCCATAGCCTATGTTTGTTCTGTTTATATTTATTGAAAAGTAATTTTATATCAGCTAGATCTAATATAAAAATTTGGGTCTTATAGTTTGTATATCATTTTTTCAATTTAATATTTTGGTAATTCATTTTTATTGTATTTTACAACAATATTGGTGCATGGCACTTTGAAAAATAATGAAAACAGTGTGATCCTTCCCAGTAAATGACCTGAAAGGCACTGCTTTCAGTCCCCTTAGGCATTAATTCAAGATCCATAGGGTGGACCTATTAACTTAAATTAGGTCATGTGTTGTGGTGAGGTGGAGGAAACAGAGGCTATCACATTGACACAGGGCTGCCCTTTCCAGAGGTTGGTATTGACTTAGAGGTCAAGTTCATAGCATATTCTTGCTCTGCTTCATTAACATCACCCTCTCACTATTTGTAATTTAACATGATAAAACAAAATTATCAATAGCCTCACAAAAAATTTCAACACTAAGTTCCCTGTAGGCCTTCTCTTGGCTTGATTACTGGGAAGAATATCTATACTCTACAAAGAGAAAAGGCAAGCACATGTAAATTGGTGGAAGAAATGGTGTAAGGATTCTCTGGAGATAGTCAGAGAGTGCAGCACAGGTGCTTAGAGCACTTAATATGTATATATGCATTTCTCCTCTGCCATACATAGTGTAAGGATAGGTCTTAATAAGAAGGGACAGTGCTCAAAAAGCAAGTAAATCATTTAGGAAACATGCATTGAATGCCTATTATGTACCAGGCTCTGTGCTACATTCTGTATTTTTTAAAAGTGGTCTTGCTTCCTTCAAGGAGCTCAAACTTACATAGAGAGAAAACAACACAATATAATGAGTGTGTAAGGCAGACACAGATATGTACCACCTCGATTCCTCATGAAGAAAAGGCATTGCCCAGCTATCGACTACAAAGGGCTGTCTTGCCCAAAGTCACGCCCTTCTGGGCACCCACATCCATTGATTGGGTCAGGCAGAGTTATAAAATTCTGTGGCCCAATGCTGGACACTCTGATGGGTAATACCTTCTCCAGAGCTTTCCACTGGGTTGTCTTAGGCTTTCTCAGATCTCCATCATAGCTAGATGTCTTCCTCTACTTAATCTTTCTTCCTCCATCTTCCACTCACAAATGCTGGCCCTAAATAAATACCTTGTACCCAAAACTCTGCATCAGTGTTTGCTTCCAGACACTCACCCCTACACGGAGCCATTTCAGCCTCTCATATAGGAGACACGTGAGTCCAGAGCAAGAGAACTAACTGAGATATGAGCCAGGGCTGCTCAGAAAAGACTTTCCAGGGAAATAAATACAAAACTGAGGCAGGGAGCAGAGCAAGATGGCCATGTTCTCATCCAGGTGCAGGAAATAGATTATGCAAAAACAAGAAGGCATGCTATTAGTATAGTGGGCTCTTGTCACTCGAATCTCAGCTCAACCATCACCTTCTCCAGAAGACTTCTCTGATCTCCCAATTTACAGTAGCCACCCGATCCCTGCCTAAGCCACTCCCACATTTCATGGAAATGTTAAGAAGTGCATCTAGAATTGTAGTCAGGGAGCACACCAGAAAGGGGTAAGTAAGTCAGGACTTAATTTGGAAAGCCACAGAAAGACTTCAGGAGATGGGAAGTGCACTTCCTGTGCCACCTGAGTTGTGCCTTCAAAATGCACTTGGCAGCTGCATGAAGACATTAATGAAGTGGGATAAGATGGTGACCGAAAGATTGGTTCAGAGGCTTCTGCAGTGATACCGATTTAAGATAGAGCCCAAAGGAAGGTGTGACAGACCATGTGAAGCAATGGTTCTCAAACATTAAAGTATATTTGAATCACCCAAGAATCTAGTTAAAATGCAATTCTGATGAAGGAGGCTTGGGTGGGAGTCAAGACTCTGCATTTCCAACAACCTCCCAATGGTGACAATGCTGCTTGTCTACAGGGACACTAAGAATCTTTTTTGGAAGTCATTAACCATCAGGGATGTGTACCTACCTAATAAGGAGAGGGCTACAGATGTTCATAATTCTGTAAAGCATAGCCACAGTCTCTAATGCCAAATGACCAGAATACATATGCATAGGTCTTCGATGCATAAAGAGTTGGAGACACAGTAGTCAAAGAGATGGCCCTCTCATCCCAAATGATCATAAACCTCTTCAAGTATGATATTCGGTTATGTGTTTCATTTAACTATGGCTTCATGTTGCCTGCTATTGACCAGGAATTAGATCATTTAACTACAAATGAATTGAGTCAGCTTTTGGCTTCTGCTAGAGCCCTAGATTCATCATACTTTCAGCTATTGTTAGCTCCTGGAAAATGTGGTTTTCACAGGAAAAAAACCCACAGCTAGCCAAATTCTTCTCTTGGTTAATATTATGCAACATTATTGTTAAAGGCAATTATCAAATACACCTTCAATGGCCATTTTAGATGGGTGCACTTGAGCACTTAATTATCCATTGAAGTCAGCTACAAAACACACTTTTATTATGGCTACACATGAATACATGCATACCAGCCTCAAGCAGCATTGCTCATTTTTAGACTAGATGGTTGGTGTCTTCTTCACTTCCTTCCCCCCCCTCCCTCTGCCCCCATATCCATTAGATATTTGTCACCCAACTGAATATGAAATTCTTGGCACCAGACATTGAACCTCAGTTATTTTGAAACTAGTGGCCCGATGCATGAAATTTGTGCATGGGTAGGCCCTTGCAGCCCTGACTGCCTCAGAACCTCGAAGCCCAGCTTTGTCAGTAAAGTCGTCCAGACAACTGTTGTTCTGCAGTTCAGTCTAATTAGCATATTAGCTCTTTATTATATAGGATTGAGTTTTCTTCTTCTGTGTCTTTAAATCTGATTGGAGAAAACTTGGAAATGCTTCAAATTCTTACTAAATTTGAATCTGGTATTATCTTCTTATGCATATTGATATATTGCTGTCAAATAAAATGAACATTACCTTTCCATATTGATCACCAATAAAATGAAATGGTGCTTTAAAAACACTTCATTCTACACACATGATCGTGTGTTCACATGCACATACATTGCTATAGTAGAATTTAGATTTACACACACACAAAAAGATTTTTTTTTTAACTTAAGGGGCACCGCCGGTTTGGCTCAGTGGATAGAGCTTCGGCCTACAGACTGAAGGGTCCCAGGTTGGATTCTGGCCAAGGGCACATGTCCCAGTTGCTTGATCCCCAGTAGGGGGCGTGCAGGAGGCAACCAATCAATGATTCTCTCTCATCATTGATGTTTCCATCTCTCTCTCCCTCTCCCTTCCTCTCTGAAATCAATAAAGAAATATGTTTTAATAATAATAATAATAATAAAAACTTAAGGGGCTTGGGGAGTGGGTCAATATATTTACATGCAATACTCAGTTATCACTTAGTTCTTATTCTTTAGTTGTCTCTTCAGGAAAAATAAAAAGTACTGTGTTGCTATTCTCAGTTCACATGGCAACATACAATCTGAAAGAAGAAATATTGTGAAGTGCCACAGGGACTGACAATTTCACACAGGGAGGAGGGAAAGGAAGTATTAATTATAAGGTTGTGATTCAATTTGGAAGACTTTAGGGGTATTGTCTAAATTTAGAATGGAGTGTCATAGAGTGTTAGTAAATGTGCCTCTCACTGCTAGTCATTTCCGCTTGTATCCTGAACTTGGTTTAATTAAGATTGAACCTTGTGAACTGAACAACATATAATATTGTTGCAAGAGCAAACTGGGGGGAAAAATCACAGAATTTTAGAATGAAGTGGGAAATTCTATAGAAAGCCAATAGCCATTTCTGAGGCAAAAATAATAGTACAAGCAGATTAATGTATATGAAACTGCATTGAAAAGTATACAGTATGATACACCCAGGGGATTATTACTATTATTATTTAAAAGAATGCTGCAAGAGGGGGAGAGGCCCCTCAGTGGGAAAATTGGAAATCTGCAGGTTGGGAAAGTAAGTAAGTATACACCTCTGGCAGAGGAAACAATGCAAACGTGGAGAGCAAACAGCAGCCAAGTAAACCCATGAACATACCCGCTGCGGGGTGTCTTCACGCGCACCATTGGGTGTAATAAGCCACTGGAGCTCAGCCACACCGTGGTTATCGCCAGGGGACTTTTCATTCCCACAACATATTTCCAGCAGACCCCTGAGCAGAGCCCCGAGTGCTATAACGACATTATTGCACAGTCACCTGGGATTTGCACACTAATCAGTGATGGGTCCAGTAAGGAGTTAATAAAATTGAAGCTCCAAGGCCCCTTTCTCATGCACCCTGTGGTGCTGGAGTTGCGGGAGGTGCAGAGGGTTCTGAATTACCAGAGCTTCAGGCATTTGTTGTGAATCTTTTCCTCCCTCTACGTAAGTATGCACACCCACACCAATGTTTATATTTGAGACAAAAATGAGGCATCAGACTTGGTTTCTTGCCTTTCGGTTACATATTTCAGTATAACAGGAAGTTTAGTACAAGCTGACCTGTCTCAGTTTTTCAATAGAAACTTTAAAATGCCCACAAGCCCAATTTATTCATCAACCACTAAATCCTTATTGATGCAGAAATGACAGTCAATAGACCATCTAGAATGGTTTAGATCTTGCTCGCAGCACCCAGTGCCTCATCCCTCTGACATCACTGAGAGGCATGCACAACCAAGGCTTGCTAGTTTTCCCTCCTTTTCTCTTCACACATTCAACATTTACTTACTCACTAAGTCCTGCTTTGGGGGTTTTGTAGATATTTATGAGCTGTTTCATGAAAACTCTCAAAGATAGGTATTAGCCCTGGCTGGAGAGGCTCAGTTAGTTGCAGCATCATCGTGTACACCTACAGGTTGCAGTCAGGGTGCATACAGGAGGCAACTGATGGATGTTTTCTCTCATATCAATGTTTCTCTCTTTCTCTCCCCATGTTCCCTCTCTCTAAAGTCTATGAAAATCTATTCTCAAGTGAGAATTTTTTAAAAAAAGATAAGAGCTAATACCACCCCCACTTTAGAGAAGCCAAGAGAAGCTACACAGCTGGTGAGGGGTTTGGTCTTGATTCAAGACAGATAGTCTTCTTCCTGAGCCGGACCTGAACCCCCGGTTGCACTGCCTCTGTGAATTAAAGCCCTCGCAACCTCCTGCCGGTGTCCTTTCTCCAGGGCATGCATGTTCCGATCCATCCGTCAAGTCAGCGGTTCTCAACTAGAGGCAGTTTTTTACACATCAGACATTTGGCATGTTGGAGACATTGATGATAGTCATGGTTGGGGAAGTGCTACTGGCATCTACTGGGTAGAGGCCAGGGATGCTGGTAAATGTTCTACAGGGCACAGAACAACCTCCACAACCCAGAATTCTCCAGCCCCAAACATCAGTAGCATCACTGTTGAGAAACCCTGTGTTAAATCAATAGCAAATAATCCACCTCAAGGGCATCATCCTTCTTTAGTGTTTCCCTATTCCTTTCCAGATCAAATTGACAAACTTTGGACTTGAAATCTCTGCCTTCCATAAGACGTCCTTTTCTATGTTTCCACTTTTATTGTTTAGATTCTGCCACCACTATCTTTGTCCCGACATAGCCTATGGTACTTACACTGAACAAGAGACAGAAAACCTGGGCTTTGCTCCTGGCTCTATCACAAATTGCCTCTGTAACCACTGTCACATCACAGCCTGGGAGGCCTCCATCTCCTTACCTGTGAAACAGTGGGATTGGGCCTCTCCCAGCAGGGTCACTTGCTCCACAGGAGGAGGCACTCCCAAAAGGAAGGCCCATCTCTCTGCCTGGCACCTTACTGATAACTAGGTTTGCTACCAGAGTAACGAGGGACAGAAGTGCAACAAGAGCAGAGACTAGGCTGAGGGCAGGAAGGAAGACAAGAGAGCAAGATCCACAGGGAGGAGGAGGAGGGGAAACAGCAAGACAAAGAATTTCACAGTGTAGGTCACCAGCAAAGAAAGCACAAGGAGAATAGGAATGATGGCGGCTCATTCTCACCAGGTGTCAGACACCCACCTACATCAGCTCATGTACTTCAAGATTGTCAGTGGACTCTGAATAGAGCCTCCACATTGGCTTCTGACCACTCCCCAAGCAATGAAGAAATTCTCTTTACTTCTGTGCCTCTCTGCCTTCCTGGCACCTTTCCTTCTTGAGAGCCTAGATCATAATACTCTACATACTAGGGTTTGTTTGTTTGTTGTGAGTGTGTGAAACAATCTCAAATGCTCAGGAATATTGCAAGAACAGTTCAAGAATGTTTTTTTCTGAACCATTGAAGAGGAAGTTGTTAACATGTTGCCCTATCACTCCTGAATGCTTTGGTGTATAATTCCTAAAACAAGAACCTTCTGTCACGTAACTCGATGCAATCATCAAAACTGAAAGTAACAGAGATGCACTCATGCCATCTAATCCTCAGATCCATTCAAGTCTCACCTGCTGTCACAATAATGTCCTTGATAGCAAAATTAACAGTCTGAAATCACACGTTTCCTTTACTCATCATGTCTCTTTAATGTCCTTTAATTTGAAAGGTTTTCTCAGTCTTTCATAACCTGGACATTTTTAATTACAGACAAGTTATTTTGTAGACCATCCCTCAATTTGGGGTTGTCAGATGATTCATCATGATTAGATTCCAATTACGCATCTTTGGCAGGGATACCACTTAAGTGATGCTGTGTTCTTTTCACTGCAACCTCTTAGGTGGCACATGACTTCAATCTGTCCCATCACTGGTAATGTAACTTTGATCAGTTGATTAAGGTGGTGTCTCCATCTTCTTCACTGTAAAATTACCTTTTTTATCTTTGTATTTAACAAGTATTTTAAAGGGAGGTACTTTGAGACTTGATAAATGTTCCATTCCTCATCAACCTTTCCATCTATTTAGTCTATTTATTTACTAATTGATATCATCATGGACACATAGATGCCTGTTCTATTCAGTGACTTATAACCCATTACAACTGCTATTTATTTTGTTGCTCAGATGCCCTGATTTGTTCAATAAGCCCCTTTAGGCTAGTTTATGCATCCAGTTGACATGTGCCCATCATTCACCGGGTGTGTCCTTGCTTTCCAGCACAATGCAGTGGTCCAGGATCACTAGCGTTTTCTCTGCCCCGTATCTGGGGCATCTTCATGGATCCTTCTGAGTGGAGAATGGCAGTTAGTTGCCAAGATCTGTCATTTAATGTGTTTATTGCTACTGGGTATCCCTGCTCCCAGACTCCATGGATAGAGCTAGAGAATATATGCATGCTGCATATACACTTAGATCTGTATTTGTTTATCTGTCTATCTATCCATCTATCTATGTAGCTATCTAGAATCTATCAAAAACTATGATTTCACATCAATATCTCCAATTCCCATCTAATACCGTAGGGTTCATTCTAATTTTCATATTTGTAACTCTTTTTTCTGACAGTAAAAAACTTGCTCCCACTATCTTTAAAATATTTACTTGTTTTCTCAATCCCTCTGTATATATGCACTCAACATTCTGTTGCTGCTGGATTTATTATCCCATTGCTGCTATCTTTAAAAAAATAAAATTTTCAATTACAGTCTACATTCCAATATTATATTGTACTAGTTTTAGGTATACAGCATAGTAGTTAGACAATCATATATCTACACAGTGCTTCCCCTAATATTTCCACTGCCCAACTGATAGATGCCCTCTTTATCCCATTCAGGCTAATAGCCCTTCACACACCCCTGCACTCACACGGATGCCATCCTCCTTTTCTCATGCGCCAACCACCCCACATCAGGCCACTGCCAAAGCTGCTCCCCAACTCTGCACTGGCTCCTCCCATCCCAGCCACACATGCAGAGGGACATTGTCCTCACCCTGCTCAGGCTCCACTATCCTCTACCACACATCTCCCTAAGTATGCCTTCCTCACCCTGGGCAGGCATCGCCCTACGAACGCACTCCTTGCCCTACTGTGGCTTCTGACTACCGCTGCCACCACCATCCCATTGGATGCCTTGCTCCTCCCAGCTGGGCTTTAATGCCCCACAGCAGGTCGTCCTTCTACCCCATGATTGTCTATCTTGCTCCACCCACATACTGCTTTTGGATTGAATTGTTCAGGAAAGGAAGAGAGAAAATACAGAAAAGGGAAAGAGGAAGGAAATCACTGCTTTTTTAATTTAATTTGTTTTAGAAGGTTTTTGTACGCATTCCTAGGTCAGTCAATGTCTGTTTAAAAAACAGCACAGCACTCCAGGTACTTTAAGCAGGACGGTATTTACTTCAGGTAATTGGATGCTTATTTGTTCATTAGAGGGAGAAGCAGCAGGTTCTCAGCTGTGCTTTGGAATGACTTCTGGAAAAACGCAGGACAGAGGCTGCTGTGAAGCCACACTCGTTGGAGCCCGAAGCTGCAGCCCTTCCACAGCAGCTTCTGGACACCTGGAAACCAATAAAGGACCTGAAAATTTAGCCACGTGTCAGGCAGTCAACCCAAGACAGGGGCTGCTTCCATCACTGTGTCTTGACAGCCAGAAAGCTGGAGAATAAATTCTAGAAATTGCTGCGGAAAATCTACAATCTTTCTAACCAGTGGCAATAACCAGAAGCCAATCCGTGTTTCTCACTTTTGTTTTCTAGAAGTGCTTCTCATTGGAGGAAGTGAATTCATCAGGGCTCAAGATTGAGAAGGTTCTGGCAGATGTTTATGGTTCTCAGAAATGTCTTTTGTTTTTTCTTTGTTAGAGTTTGTCTCTTAGATTTCCGTTCTATTCAAATAGAAGGAGGGTGAAGTGGAGATTGAGTGGCCAATTCCAGCAGTTCCCCTCTCCCTTGCCTTCTCTTTCCATCATGTCAGGGATCTATGTTTTACAGTAAACCTACTGGAATATTAGCATTTTAATATGTAAGATATTCAAATATTTTCATGAATGGTCCAAATATATACATTATAAATTCTTCAGTCAATATTATATTTTCTTTTAAAGTCAAGCAAAACATTTACCTATGAGAAACTTCAAATACTGAAATGGCCAGTGGGATAGTCTGTGGCCATTCCCCTTTTTGCTCTCAAACCTATAAGTCTTCAAGCCACCTGGCCTCCTAATACATCTCTCAATCAGTCTTTTGATCCCAGTTCTTTTTTACCATCACTTTTCTGTTTCTTTCATTTCCCCTCCACGCTCTTAGATTTTTTTTCCATTGGTCTCCCACACACATATGAACAAAATTTTACTTTATTGCTTCTTCTCCACCTTTTATGACTCATTATTGGCATGAAAATAGGTCCATTTACCTTTACCATGTAGTAATTGTCTAAGGCAATTGTCAAGTGAGTTGTTACCCACAACAACAATTAGTCAAGGGCTAGTTGGGGTGGAAGATGCTGCCAGTGTCCAGGCCAACACCCTTAGGTTCTGCAGGCCTTGGAGTGTGTGTCCACTCCCAGGAGACAGCATCTGCATCTCTTTGCTGCAGGCATGGAGGGTAGAGCGTCAGAAGTGCCAGTGAAAGCCTTGATCTCTCCCTGAGTTTCTTACAATGACCACAGATGGGGAGGAACTCAGCTTCCTGATTAGGTGACTCTGAGGTATGATTTCCAGAGCAATCCTGCAAGACTAAGCCACAGTTTCCTTCCATTCAACTTTATGTAATTCCTCACGCTTGCTTTGCTTCTTTCCTGTCCCAGGCCCACTTTCCCACTGCCCTGTGTCTTTTCTTGAAAACACTAATTCTCAGGGGCTGATTTGGGGGAACTCAATCTGAGACACATGGTGATATTAAATCCATTCTTTTAGTTCCTTTCCAAAGAAGGCATTTTGTAAGCTTTATGCTTACATCTGCTAATGCCTCTTCTATCAGTATAGGCCCATTTAATTGTTATCATTTATATTTGGAGGATGTTTTTTTATCCATTGAAACTTTTATGAACACTTGCAAAACAACAAGAGAGGCTAACAAGATTCTCAATTTACACATGATTTTCTAAAAAAAAAAAATCGTGTTTTCTAACTAGCTGTTAAAGATGAAAAACTTTGAACTTCTCTAGAAAAAATAGTGATACAAAGTGAAACCAAGAAGGAATGCCATTTCTTAATTATCCAATTAGCAAAGATTTTGAAAATTATCTTATTCAATCTTGGCAAAGGTGAGGTGAGATATATTCACACACTGCTTATCAGAGTATAAATTGGTACCACCCTCCGGAAAAATAATTTGTCAAAATATGTCAAGAGTCTTAGAAGCGTTCCAGCCCTTTGGTGCAGTTTACACACCTTCCAGCATCTATATCAAGGAAAACAATTTGAAATTTTGGATAAATATTTATGCACAAAGATGCTTATCATCCCACATTGGAAATAAGTTCAAGAGAGTGCAGTGATTAAATAAATAAAGGAATAGTTATTTGACAGAAGACTTTTATACAGTTGTTAAAAGATAAAAGGAATGTATAACATATGCTTCTAAAATTACGTCAATAAGTTCTATATGCCATCTAGAAATAATGTTTCAACTATGCAAAAATTTATCTTAAGGAAAAAAACTAGGAAGGAAATATAGCAAAATCCAAAATGAAAATAGCACATTGTTTCTGTCTATTTGGAGGGAAGTGCAGATTCTGGGTGGCTTTCTCCTTTTTTTTTGTTTTTTTGTTTTTTTGTTTCCTTATTTCATCTCAACATTTTCTGCTCTAGGCATATATTCGTTTTCTAAATAAAAAACACATTATTTAAATCATCACAAGCTTTACCCTCTGAGTCCTCCAGGACACAAACCCTTGAACCTTGCTTGATTACATAATTTTTTTCTTTATCCACATCATGCTAGTTTTAAGTCTAATTTAAGAGGACGCTTTCTTGTAACAATTAATCAGAAGGCAAGTGATACTCTATGTTAAGCTCAAAGGAAACATGCTAGACACCACTCTGGGTACGCAGCTCTCTTTGTATACGAGTCTCTCTTTGGCTCTTGCTTCATTATACAATAATCTGGAACAAAAGTTCATGGAATTTTAGAAGTATTTCTATACTCTTAGTGCCTATCCTGTCACAAAAACCATAGGAAGTATTATGAAAGTCATGTAACCCACTGACAATGGCCTACGGACCTTCAAATCTGCCAAAAAGGAAATGAGGGAGGCAAGCCAAAAAGCAGGAAAAAGAAAGCACCAGTAATAAAACAATACATATGGAAAAAGATATATATGTAAAATAATCTGACCCTTATTTCCATTATGGGGCTTATCAAATTTTCTTATGATGAATGAACATTGTAAGAACATTTACGGTTTGTTCCTATTTAACATTTACTAATCATCAATTAAACTGTCTCTGCATATAATGGAAAACAGACTTTTCTGCATTATAATTTTCAGGCTTCTAATCAAAATAAGTCCCCTGATCCCAAACCTTCCTAAGCCACCTAGAAAAGCATTAAATAGTACAATACAAACCTTGAATTTACACTAACAATTGCTATCTTTTTTCAATTTTATATTCGTTGGAAATATACTCTGATTCTCTTGGTAGATAAAAAACAGTTGACTTGAAAGGCTTTAGACATAATAGATACAGTGTGTCATCAATGATTGAGAGGCAAGAGGACAATAAGCGAGGAAATAGCAATCGGATACACTTGGGTCATGAGTCCCTCAAGGGGGAGAGAAGCCCAAAAGAGAGAGGATTAGGGAAAAGGATGAGATAAACCCAGGAAAATGAGCTGCGGTGGGTGGCCGGGAAGTCTGCAGCTGGCGTTTAAGAGTGGCCAAGAGAGAAAAGAGGAGAAAAAGTACTGAAGAGGGACTTGAGCGATTGAGGGGGCCTTGGGAGGGAAGTGTGTTCAAAAGGTCCTGGGAAATAATCCAAGGAACCACGCACTGGTTTAACAAGGCCCCAGTGGTTGCTAAGAGCGTGGATTTGGCATGAAGTCCAGGGTTGGGCTTGGAACCCTATAGAAAAGAACAAGTCATTCCAGTGAAGGCCAGTGTTAAGAATCAGTTTTCTGACCCAGAGGAGAGGACAGAGAAGAGAGAGAGAGAAAGAGAGAGAGAGAGAGAGGTTCCTCATGTGCTCAGTTCTTAAAATGGATGTAATCTGAACCAGCCTGAGTGAGCAGGCTGGATCCATGTGGCTTGCTTTTCTCCAGGAGCCATTGGTGGCCAATATTTCCATGGTTCCTTTGCTTTGGGGGCATCGCTGAACAATAGGTGATACAGGATAAAAAGTAGAAGTGATAGTGATGTTTCCGGGAACTCTGAAATCCATCATCACAGAGAGTGATGAGCTTTCTGATGCAACATCCTGGGAAGGTGCCCAGAAGTTGTATAAATTACCGCTTTCAGCCGCGCTGTGTGAGCAGGCAGGAAGGGGCCCTGAGTGAACTGGGGTGTGATGATGCTCAGTGCTACATGGGCTTCCTTTCCCAGGCCACTCAGACAGTGTTGTCTATAAGCTGGAAAAATGTTTCCTGATGGGAATACAAACCAAGACTTTGTTCTTCTGATTACAATAAGAACAGGAAAAAAAACAAAAAATGATCTGTACCCTTGAGTGATTCCTGTTTGAGAGTGCCTACCTTTCTTTTCAGAGAGACCTGCACCCCAGAGAGGGAAGCGAAACCTAGAGCTGTGAGCTGCACAGTATCCACCTCCAGCTCCATCCTGGTTTTCTCAATGTTGGCATATTTAGATGAGAATTTACAGCTGGTCCTCTTTGTCCTTGGTTGGGTCTTAATAATGGCCCTGCTTTCTCCATCAATCAAAGGGAATTAAGAACATTTGCCCCAAGGCAAGTTGCAGGCAGAAATTCATTCAAGCCTTTGCAACTAAGGTGTAACTCCTTGGAGCTCAATGCACAGCATGGTGTGTCAAATTAGGGGGGAAGGAGGTGTCAAGCTGTGCCGAGCTGAAAAGATACGGGCCCTAGGAGATCTGTGAATAGAATGAGAAAACACAGAAGTTGAAATTCTTCTATTTTTACCTGGCAGTCAGGTGACTCATCCTGGGACAAATGCCCAGCCTGGGAGAGGCCTAGGACTCTCTCCAGGAATCTCATGTGTATAGCTTCCTATTATCATTATCTATTAGAGAGGCAAAGGGTTTGAGGGTGCCTTGCTGAGAAGACTGGCTGTGGGATTAACTTTGCATGGGGAATCTGGAAAAGGAGAGGGCTGTATTGACATCTCTGAATCCAGCCTTGGCTTCTTCCATGAATTTCAAGGCAAAATTGGGAAGTAAGCCATGTCTGCCCTGGGTATTTTCCTATTTCTTCTTCCTGCCTCCCTATCCCATACCATCCACATCACCCGAGAATCTCATACTGGCTGGCCTTCCCAGGAACTCTTTATGCATTGTACCTTCTTTATCATTCAAACATGAATTGAGCATCTAATATAATCCGTGCATTTTGTCTAATAGCTAGAGATATGGAGCTGAAGAAGTCTGGGAACTCACAGTCATATAGAGATAAACATAGAGATAAACAAGTGTGCTAGTCTGCAAGTCCTGGAATGAATGTATAAATAGGCTATGGGACCACAAGGAAGGGAAATCAGAGTTTTCATGTCTGAGAGTGAGAGCTTAGGGTTGGGGAGTGAAGAGTCCAGGTGGATCTTTTCAAAGAGGTGACATTTCAGTCAGAGAAGGAGTGGATCCGAAGAACAGCCTAAGGTTAGGAGAGTGTGCAAGGCACTCTGGGAAGAGAGAAGACAGCAAGGGAGGTTAAAGTATGGGATAAATGAGGCTGGGAGGAGGGGCATAGAGTGGCCAGGAGGAAGCCTAACTGGGAGGTTTGAATGTTTTGAAAAGAAGTTTGGGCTTTCTAGACAGCAATGGGTTCCTCAGTGCTTTTAAGTAGGAGAATGGTATCCTATATAATAAAAGCCTAATAGGCAAATTGTCCCTTCAGGCAGTTGTTTAACAAGGAGTTCCACCAGGAGTTCGACCACTCACTATGACGTGCGCTGACCACTAGAGAACAGTGCTGAACATGGTGGGAGTCGACAACTCGGTGCTGGCAGTGGGCGGCAGTGGAGGCACTGATGGCCCCAATGGGCCCCGACAAGAACAGGACTGTGGCAGGATGGTTGGGCAGGTGAGCAGGTGGCGCCAGGCCAAGGCAGGTACGAGTGGGGGCCCCTGCAGGACAATCGGCGACCAGTGGCAGCAGCGAGGGGCGAGGCCACTGCTCAGCTCCCAGGTGCTGAGGGACCCAGTCCCAATCGATCGCCCAGCAGATGGGATGGTGGAGCGGGTGAGGGGGCGGCATCAGGCCATGGCAGGGTGCCAGGCAAGGCTGCAGGGCTTTGAGGCTGGGGGTGCAAGCTTGGGCTGCAAGCCTGGAAGCATGAGCTGGGGCCCGATCCCCACAGGCCACCCCAAGGGACCCCACCTGTGCACAAATTTGTGCACCAGGCCTCTAGTTTTTTAGAAAGAGCATTGTGATAGTATGATGGGAAATGAATAGGAGGAGGAGATCTCTGGTTAGGTGTGTAATTCAATAGACTATACAAAGGATAATAAAAATCTTAAACAGGAGAGTGGCAATGAATAGAAAAGAGGGGATGTTTGGAAACACAGTTTAGAAAGAACAAGATTGATTGATCATAAAATTTAAGTGTTGAGAGAGATTGAAATGCAAGAGAACTCTGATGTTCCTAGCTTGGCAATGGCTAAAGTACTATGTCCATGGGCTGGGACTGGAGTTTTGGGGAAATGCACAGAGGAACTGATGAGCTCAGGTGGGGATCTGTTGAGCTGCAAGTGTCTACAAGATGACCAGATGAGTTGAGGTCCAAAGCTCAGGGGAGGGCTAGGGCTGTGGACATCAGTTAGAGAATCATAAATACATTGTTGAGTGATATCTGAAGGGAATAGAGGAAATAGACCAGGGAGGGTCTTTAGGTCTTACTTTGGACAAGGCCTTTTATTTCAAAATTAGTTCTCTCTTTCTCACATCTGAATTAAAACTCTCAATTCTTCCACACCATGATCTCAACACACTCTTCAGAAGAAAGCAGATCTGTGTTATTTTTAACTAAACAATAAATGACTGATGGCTAGCTTGTTGAGAAGAGCGTGCCTTTGAGGTCAAATCTAAAATCTCATAGATAAGGTTGAAGAAAGGTATAGAAAAAATATGTATAATGTGCATATCACTTAAACTGACATCACTACCATGTAATTTTATAAAACCCATGGGAGGCATCTGTAACTGATACTATTAGTTTTATTACAGAGATGAGTAATCTAAGGTTTAATTATTTAATGAATTAATCTAAGATTTAGAATAATTTAATGACTTGTCTGACTTTACATATGACAGAGTTGGGGTTTGGACTCTGTTTTCCTAAATCTTATGTTAGTAGGGTTTTTTTGCCCTTATACTGGTCTGCCTTTCAAAAACAATAGGTAGGAAGGCCAGTATTATTATCTTTTATTTATTTATTTTTTAATTTGTTAATCCTCACCGGAGTATATTTTTTCCCCATTGATTCTTACGCGGGGGGGGGCGAAAGAGGAAAGAGTGGGGAGAGAGGGAGAAACATTGATGTGAGAAGAACATCAATTAGTTGCCTCCCGCTTGCACCCTGGCCTGGGCTGCGGATCAAACCTGCAACCTAGGTTTGTGCCTTTGACCAGTCATTGAACTTGTGATCTTTTGGTGCACGGCTGACGCTCTAACCGCTGAGCAGCAACCAGCCAGAGAAGAAAGGCCAGTACTCTTTTTTGTTTTGTTTTGCTAATCCTCACCCGAGGATATTTTTCCACTGATTTTTAGAGAGTGGAAGGGAGGGGAGAGACAGAGAAAGAGAAATGTTGATGTGAGAAAGACACATCAGTTGGTTGCCTCCTGCACATGCCCCAACCAGGGCCAGGGATCCAGCCTGCAACCGAGATACGTGCCCTTGACCAGAATCGGACCTGGGACCCTTCAGTCCACAGGCTGATGCTCTAACCATTGAGCAACACCTGCCAGGGCAGAAAGATCCGTGTTCTTGAATGCTGTTGGGAATTAAGAAGCACTTTTCTTCCTTATTGTGAACAGGGAAGAGGGAGGTCAGTGAAAGTTTATGATGGCAAAAATGCCCAGGAAATCACATGTTGGGAATATTTCTCCAGATTTGCTTTCTCACAGGCTTTCAAAGGTGAATACTTTGCCCAAAGGCCTGCACTTCTTCTGTGAGTTTGTGACTACAATGGGGCTTCTCAGGTCACAGCACCCAGGTGCCCACTCTGTAGTCTGCCCTCTAAATTCTGCCCCCATCTTTCAATTCTCTGTCGAATGACAATAAATCTATGCATATTTTCAAGCAAAATCACTCAATTATCAACGTTAAAACAAAAGACTAGCACTTTTAGTGTTTATGCGTGTTATAAATATCCCATAGTTTTCAGTCCCAGAGTAAATAGCATAAGCTTAATAGCTTTTCATTGTAATGCACTTTTATTTACCCAACCTGCTTGGAGAAAGAGAAAGAGAAAAACTTTGACCTTTTGCAGTTTTTTGAAAGTGTATTTTATAGTCTGCTTAATCAGCGGTGGTTGTTTCAGCTATATTTTGTCCTGTAATCGATGTTTTGGATGGCTTCACCAGAGACCCACAATGGGATTTTTATTCAATTTACATTTTTTACATTTACAATGCAATTTTCTCTGGCATGTTATTTTTCTTGTAAGTTTCACTAAAACATGGTGTAATAAGTAGATTACATTGCTAAATAAAAAAAAAAACAGAACAAATAATAAATTAAACTAGAATCAAATGATTAATTTTTTTAAAGACTGAGTCAATATACACATTTGATTATGTTTACAATCTAGAATATTTAAAAAGATATAAAACAAATAATTTTGAAATGGCTTTATAAACTGGCAAGACATAAGAGTAGAAAATGTACTTTGAAAATGAAGATCAGTTTCACCACAACTTCAGTGGCATTTGTGCATTCAACAGACATTTATTAAATGCTAAGTTACAATCAGGGAGTTAGCTGGGTGCTCAGGATAAAGCCATCAATCACTCAGAAATAGTTTTATCTCTCATGAGAACTTTTATAACCTAGCAGTGTAGAGAGTGTGTGTGTGTGTTTCTACACATACAGATGTATATACATGTTTATATTTACACACATATGCATATATATTATGTACATAGTTACACATACATTCTACTAATTTACAAATTTGATGAGGGGATCACATCATTGCAATTTTAGCTGCTGTTTGATTTCTAGTGAGTTTAAATACTCCTTCATGATTGTTGCCAGTTATCTTTCTCCTAAAAAAATGGCTATTCATATAGTAACTTACTTTTGGCTTATTAATATTTTTATTCATTTATATAATAATGTCATATTTATTAAAAATGTTTCCCAGCTTTATATACATATATATAAAACTTCTATCTCTCTGAACTTACATAAGATATTATATAATCAATCCCACCAATTTTTTTTTCTGACCTTTGTTCATATTTCCCAGCTTAGAAAGTCTCACCCACCACACTACTCCCTCTTCTCCCACTAACCTGAATCCAACAGAGGAGAAAAAAGGAAGCATGTTGTGTGACCCTAACTCTATATAAACTGACATACGTGTGTGGTACTTACCGTGTATTATTTCATAGACAGTAAAAATGGGATCATAATATACCTACTATCTTGTAACTTTGGATTTTTGCCTTTCTTAAAATAATAAACATTTCCCCATGTCAGTAACTACATATGTAATCATGTTTATTGGCTATGTATGTATAATTTATATACCCCTCAAATAATGAATGCTTAGATTTGTTTCAAATTAAAATTAAGGTTGAAGTGGACATCTTTATATATTATTTTTCTTCAGGTTTGCCCATTAAGATTTATTTTTATAAATATAATTTTAGGTTCAAAATTTTTTGGGTCAAAATGCATCTAAATACGTAAATAGATTTTTTTTAGATTTCTCTATATATGTTGCCAAAATGCTCTCCCAAATGATTATGTATCTGGTAAGAAGATGCGGGTCTAAAGACAGAGAGAACTGGGAGAATATGAGGTCATAGACTCTAAGATAAAACACAATAGCAAGTGGTGGCAAAAGCTGTTGATTCAGGAGACAAGGGAAGACCGGAGTTCCTGAGCAGGTTATAGGAGATGAGATCCAGTGCACAAGCATTTGATAGAAACTAAGAAAGCTTATTTATCAGGAGAGAAGGCAAAAGATAGAGGTACAGATACAATTAATTTGACAAATTTGGTGTTAGGAGATATATTTTTCTCTTCTGATCTTATTTCTCAGAGAAACAGCAAGTGAGATCATCAGTTATGAGTGAGAAAGGGAGAACAGGTTTGAAGAGACAGAAGGTGTGAAATAATCTTCTCATAGAGTAGGAAAGGAAATTGACTAGGGAGAGGAAGAAAATTGGCTGAGCAGTGCTGAGGATCTGCCTGAGCTTTGTAGTTGTAAAGTTAGAGCAATTTCATGTGGCGTGGTAATAGATTTTTCTCCACTGGCCATACTCTGCTCAGATGCAGGAAAAGAGGGCAGCGAGTTTCATTTAACCAGGGTTGTGGTTTTGCCAGGTGACTCTTACAGAGGAAAAAGGGGGAAGGATGTTTAGGTTGTAGACAAGGGAGGGATGGAGCATGGGACTTCGTCTAGGTAAAGAAGATAGAAATGAGAAGAGGGGTACAACATAAAGGAAAAAGAAGCATGGGCAATGAACTGAATGAAGTTCCCAATGGAGCAAAGAAAAAGTTGTGATTAGAGTACTGGGGTAAATATGTTAAAAAGCCAAGAGTGATTGTCCATAGCATTCTCGAAACCAAAATTTGGAGATATTAAAGGTAGTGTTGAGATCTAGAGTTGAACTATGAGAGTAAGTGGCCGAAGTGGATTCATTGAAGACATCATTTCAAGTAAAGAGGTCAAGTTTCTGGGAGGACAGGTTGTTGAATGGACCATCTGCATGGTTGCTGATGTCACCAAGAATGTTGACAGAAATAGTGGCAGAAACAGTTGACAGGAGTAGTGACCATGAGCCAAGAGCTTCAAAGCTTTAATGAGTTGTATGACTGAAAGATCAGAGAATGGTTGAAGAAGGAAGAGTAGAAAGTAGTTTTGTCTAATGGCATATGCTGCCAAATATGTTGAGGTATTGAGAGAAGATTGAAAAGACCTAGAAAAACAATGGCAAATTAGGAGGGCACCAATCATTACCTCTTGGGTCCATAATATGAGCATTGTGTGAGGAAAAAGCCGGTACCACTTAAGAGGGCTTCAAGGAAAGTAGCTGTAACCCACTTTCCTTAACTTATTTAGATAGATCTTAAGATAAAGGGGGGAGTGTTCAGAGGAGAGACTAGGGATGTGGAAGTTTATGCCAAAGAGAGAACATAAGAGACAGAGTAGAAGGATTTAGATGATATGGGATGCAGATCATTATATGTGAAGATATTTTTGTTTTCTTTAATGACCTGTGCTTTGAACTTCTGGGAGACACTGAGGTATATGAGGCACAATAGCATTAGTCGTGATGGTTTCTTAGGGGAAGGTGGGTCATCAATTCCATTTGTAGTCTTTCTCTTAGTTATAATAGAGAGAGTCTGACAGTGAGAGTAGTGGTCTTACCATGGGCCTATGAAATATGGAAAAGTTCCTAAAATCCAGCTGAGAGTAGTATTATAGTGTACTGAGCTACCCACATTGCACACCCCTCCCAGAATGTTTTTTGGTATTCTGATCTGTTTATTTATTGCATGTAATGTAATATTATATTGCAAATCATAAGATTTGATGTTAATTCTTAAGATTAGTTTAGAGGTTAGTAGAAAAATATCAGAATCCTTCTCTTCCTTCCACTCAAAAATAATAAATTCTCCCCCTCTGAATTTTCCATGACCTTTTACTTGAACTTCTCGTAAATTTTTATTATAATTTTTTGTGACTGCCTTGTATCTATGACTTAAACAATTTTCTATTACACTACAATGCTCAACAATGTATCTGACATATAGAAGATCTTAATACATATATGTAAGTGTATAAATTTTAAAAAAAGCAATGAGCAAGCTGGGAGCCAGAAAACCTACATTAGAGAACCATTGGGTCTCTCACAATGTACATAAACTTGAGTGAGTTATATAACTTCTCATATTTGCATCTGTAAGGTAGGGATAGTAATGGTCCTGTCTACCTATAGGCTGCTGAAGTTGTAAGAAGTGTGAGAATTATATGCAGCATTGGAAACTGCTTGAAAATTGATTCTCAACAGGCTATTTCAAAATGGAGACTCAAAAAATATTATCATTCATTACAAGACAATTTGATAATTTGCAGCAGGCACTTAATATATGTTCGGCAATCGTTTTTTGGCTCAGATATACCTAGAAATAAAAAGGCTGGATAGGCTCAGATAATAACTAGGTTCTGTCTCTCTGCCATCTTTCCCATACTTCAGAAAACAGCAGCCATAAACTGACTGGAGAGTTCACCTCCAAATTCAACAAAAATTTTCCATGGATTCATACCATACCTGAAATCCCAACATTACCACTTTATTCCCTGGAGTTAAATAATGTCTTTATTCTCCAAATTATATTTCAAAGAAAATAGAGAAATAGCACCATACATGTGACTTGGATTTGAATTCTAATTTTGTGATTTAGTGGCTCAATGACTTTCACAGAGTTTCCTAACTTATAAAATGCATATAGTGATAGTATCATCCTCCTGCAGTTATCATGAAGATAAAATAAACTAAAGTATAAGATATTTATTTGCATTCCGGTATGGTACCTGGCCAATCTTCAATAAATATAGGTATTTTTAAAACCATCATGAAATCTCTAAAAACATAGTGAGAATGATAGATGAAATTGAAAACAAAAATATAATACAGAGAATCAACAAATCCAAGAGACTGTTCTTGGAAAAAGATTAGTAATATAACTAAATTTATGGGGAAATCAATCAAAGAAAAAGCAAGAAGAACATATAAGAAATGCTAGAAATGAAAGAGGGATATATCTGCAGATACAGAATAGATTAAAATTAAATAGGAGAACATTGTTAATACTTAATGCCAATAAATTTAAAAACTTAGATGAAATAGATACATTTCTAGAAAAATATTATAAATTACCAAGCTTAGGAAGAAACAGAACATTAGAATATTCTTATACCATTAAAAAAAGAATCAGTAGTTTCTACTCACAACAGGTTTAGATAATTTTATAAATGAGTTATAACAGAGTTTCAGAGAATAGATGATACCCTTGTTCAACCTAGAGAATAGCAAAAGAGGTTATTCTACCTCAACTCATTTTGCAAAATGAGTATAACTTTGATATCAGAATCAGCAATAAGAATATGAGAAAATAAACTTGTGGCTTAATCTCACTGATAAACATAGATTCAATAATCCCACTAAAACCAAAAAATTAAAAAACCAAGTTTATTAAAACAAATGAATACAATATACAAGAATATGTATAAAATATACATTCAAGAAATCAAAGGTTGGGACATTATAAATCTATCATTATAATTTAACAAATTAATATATTTAAAGAAGAAAAATCATATGGTCATCTTAATAGATGCAGATAAGGCAGTTGGTAAAATTCAACCAATCCTAGCAAAGGAGGAGTTGAAGGAATCTTTCTTAACTTAATAATGTGTGTTTACCAAAAATCTTGGTAGTGGTGAAAAATTAGAAGCATTCCATTTAAATTCAGGAATAAAGTGAGGATACCTCTTGTTACTACTTTTATTCAACAATGTCCTAGAGATCTTAGAAGGAACAGTGAGGCAAAATATGAAAAAGAAGTGTATTAGTTTGCTTGGGCTGCTATAACAAAATATAATAAACTGGCTTAAACAACAGACATTAATTTCTCATATTTCTGGAGGCTAGGAAGTCCAAGATCAAAGCACTGGCTAATGAGGTTCCTTCTGAGGGTTCATTTCCTGGCTTGCGAACAGCTGTCTTCTCTTGCTGTGTACTCCCATGGTGAGAGAGACAGAACAAGCTCTCTGGTCTCTTCTTAAAAGAGTACTAATCCCATCATGAGGATCCAAGCCTCATGACCTCATATAAATCAAATTGCCTCCAAAAGAACCCATCTCCAAATTATATCACATTGGGAGTTAGGATTTCAACATATGCATTTCGGGGGAAGCAGAGGTTGGAGTTGCAAGGGACACACAATTCAATCCATTGCAAGAAGATATCAAAACACAGAAAACCAAAATGGATCTACATATAAACTATAATGGATCTACTGAAAAATACTGTTAATAACTTTGATTGTCAAAATGGCTGGAATGAGATTAACAAAAATCAGTCACATTTTATTCCACCAGAAACAAACCAACAATAAATATTTTTGAAATATAAAATTTAAAATAGAATTAACACCAAGACTACAACTTAGAGAGAAAATATAAGAAAACTTTATTAAATAACATTAAAGAAGAACTGAATAAATTCTAGAGATAAGACATTATGCTAAGTAAAATAAGCCAGACAGAGAAAGACTAATACAGCTGACTCTTGAACAACAAGGGAGTTAAGGGTGCCAACCCCCTTCTTCCCAGCAGTTGAAAATCTACATATGACTTTTGACTCCCCCAAAACTTAACAGTAGGCCTTGGAATCCACTGTGGAGTGATTTCAGGTTCCCCTGCAGATATAAAAGTCCGGGGATTCTTAAGTCTGATATAAAATGGCATAGAGCAATGCATACACTTGGCCCACCCCGTTACAGATTCCCAACCTCAAACTGAAAATACTGTTTCCATCAGCAGTGGGTTTAATCCACAGATCTGAAACTTGTGGATATGGAGGGCTGACTGCATTTATTGAAAAAAATCTGCATATAAGTAGACCCACATTGTTTAAACCTGTGTCATTCAAGAGTCAACTCTACTGTACACTCTCAATTACATGTTGTATCTAAGAAAACTTAACTCATAGAAGCAGAGAACAGATTGGCGATTGCCAGAAGCAGGGGTTAGGTAATGGGTAAAGGTGGTCAAGTTATAAGATAAATAACATCTGGGGATGAAATGTACAACATAGTGACTATAGCTAACAATACTATATTGCATATTTTAAAGTTGCTAAGAGAGTAGCTCTTAAAAGTTCTTATCATAAGAAAAAAAAATTGTAATTATGTGAGGTGCTGGGTGTTAACTAAACTTGTGATTATTTTGTAATATATCCACATATCAAATTATTATATTTCATACCTTAAACTAATTCAATGTTATTTGTCAATTATATCTCAATAATACTAGAAAATAAATAAATATTTAAAATAAAAAACTTATGTTCAGCAAAGGAAACTATGAACAAACTTAATAGACTTATGTTATGAAAGAAGTTACTTGGAATGACTAAAACAGACAAGGGATTAATATTGAAAATATGTAAGAATGTTCTTGTAAATCAATAAGAAAGAAGTAACCTTAATAGGAAAATTGTCATTCAGTACAAATCACTAAATGACAGAAAAGGAAACCTAAAATGCAAATATGCATGTCAAGAGTCTCAAAGTCATTGGTTACAAGGAAAAAGCAGGTTAGATACACTAAAAATGCTTTATAAGTATAAGATTGGAAAGTTAGAGAATGCAACAGGAAGGCAAAGATTAGGAACTATGTACTACATCAGCTGGAGAGGAATCTATCAGAACGGGGTCATGTTAATCATAGGCATGCTCTGTGACACAGCATTTCTGCCTCTGAGTGTAGTGCCCCCCAAAGAAATTCACCTACACCTCCCTATATGAGGCCATTCCTGGAACCATTATTTGTGTGTATATAAAGGGTTGGAGTGAGTTGAAGGTAATCTAGGTACCCCTAACTGTGGAGTAAATAGGTAAAATAAAGTAGCTTTAGAGGATGGAGTTCTATGCAGCAGGTAGAAAGAACTGTCTAGATATGCATATAAGCACTTTAAATGTATCTGTAAAACAGAACTGAGACTCAGAAAAATGTAAGAAAAGATAGCATACAGAAATTAAAATACATGCAAAAGCATATATTACAAAAACACATACATGCTTGCTTATGGGGAGGGAGATGTGAAAGGAAAAGTACAGAGGGAAAGAGAGACAAGGGAATGAAGGAAGTGTGTTCAAAGATCCAAATGCTCAATATTGTAAATATGCCCATTCTCTCCAAACTGATTTATAGATTAGATAAAATTCTAATAAAAATTTCTGTAGTGTTCTTAGTGACAAGTTGATTCTAAAATTTATGTAGAAGCACAAAAGGTTAAGAATGGTGACTATATTCCTAGGGAAAAATAACAAGGCAAGGAGACTACAAAAATCATGACTTATTGCTCAGCTTTAATAGTTAAGAATATGATCTTGACATTTGTAGCAAATAGACTGATGGAATATAATATAGAACCTAAAGTAGAATATAATATAGAACCCCACATATGTGGAAACCTGGTATATGACAGGGGACATAGACTATGCATTCCTTCCCATGCCATTTATAAAATCCAGTGCAAATGTTTTAAAGACGTAAATGTAAAAACAAAACTTTAAAAATTTTAGGCGACAAATAGAGTATCTTTAATTTTTTTTTTTTTAAGTTTAATTTTATTTTTATTGTTTTAAGTATTACAAATAGTAGTACATATGTCTCCTTTTTTTTTTTCCCCCTTTGATCTCCCCCCGACCTCCCCTACCCCCCAGGACATGCCTTCACCTGCCCACCCTCCCCCCCACACCCCAGTGTCTTATATCCATTGGTTGTGCTTATATGCATGCGTACAAGTCCTTCGGTTGGTCTCTTACAGCCCTCCTCGCCCAACCACCCCTGTCTTCCCAATGTAGTTTGACAGTCTGTTCAATGCTTCTTTGCCTCTGTATCTTTTTCCCACCATTTCTTTCCTTTAAAAAGTTTTGCCTTTGCAGACTGGAAATAAACATATAATAACAAAACAAGACAAAACAAAAAAATGTTTGAGTCCCAATTTCAATGTCCAACAGTTCCTTATGTGTACATGTCAGCAGTGATATCTGGATGGTGGGCACATGGTGGCAATGCAGGTCCGACCCTCTCTGGTTTGGTCCTAGGTAACCTGCAGCGGTGCACAGCTGCTGACTGCTCCCATGGCAAGGCGTTGTCAGCGTCTTCCATCTCTGGACTGTTTTTTCCTTCTTGTCTTCGTGGTTGGAGCACTCCTGTCAATTCCTCTCTGTTGCAGGAATCCATCTGGTCTTGGGGTTGTTTTCTGAAAATATACAAATATATTCTCGACCACAAGTTAATAAAGGAGTCTTTTCTATATAATTGATTTGGGATCCTTTTTATTTTTGTTCAAACGATTTTCCTTTGTCTTATTTAGACACCATGTGTGTTTTTAATGGCCGTCTTGCTGTTAGCATTGCAAATGAACCTTAATTTGGTAAAGTAAAAATTTTCTAGATGTAATTTACTTATAGGATATTTTTCCTTACATGATATTGCCCTACTATCCCCCCCCTTTTTTTTTTAATGGAGGTTTTTGTAAATTTTATAATGCAGTCTTGATAACTTTAAATTAAAAAAAAAAAATTTTTTTTTTTTTTTCCCCCCACACATATGACTGCTTTAGGTTCATTGCATATTCAGGAATTTTACCATGAGATGAACTACCAATAGAAATTTTAGTTATTACTTTAAGAATAGCTTTTTGTCCAGTACTTGAATATTCACTTATTTCAATTAGCCTATTTAAATTAATCTGAAAACTCGATTACTATTTTACTGTCAAATTTAATACTCTACCAACAATCTTAGTTTACCCTGTAAATATTAGTGGGAAGGATTATTTGCATTCTTGAGTGGGCCCTGAGCATTCCAAATGCTCAGCTGCATTTAGATATAGGGCAACTGCTGTCGGCCAAGTCTCTTGTCTGTTACCTGGGTCCTGATCTGAGCTGGGCCAAGTCTCTGTCTGTCACCTGTATCTCGATGTGAGCTGGGCCGGGTCTCTTTCTGTTGCCTGGGTCCCGATCTGAGCTGGGTGTGGGAAGCATGAAGCAGCCATGGGGGTAGGAGACCTCCTTTAGAAGGGGGTGAGGGTTCAAGCCCCTGCAATGTTGGTTGGGTGAGGGTCTGTGCCCCACTTCTGTTGCCCCCCCAAGTTCTCTCCTGATGGCCCCTTGCGACTGTGCCTGTCTTAGGTTGTTCCTTCCTTGAGGAATCTTACCCGTCTCTGGCTAACCAGCCATCCTCCGGGGCCAAGCAGGGTGCTGTGAGGTTCAGTTCTGTCTCCTTGGTAGCCTATGACCCCGTGGCCTCCACACCCAGCACCTGCCTTGGGAACCCCTGGCCTGCTGGCAGGGTCCCGGTGCTGATCACATATCTCGGGGAACTCGGGTTTCTTCTCCAGTGAGGGCCCAGCTCACACAATTGGATGTGAGACAGATCCCTGGTACCAGCCCCCACGAGGTTTCAAGCTCAGCATAAACAGAAAGCTCAGGTAACAGCTGAGGGCAATTGGATTGTGAGAAGAGGGTCCCTCTTGGCACAAAGGGCAAGAGGGGCCAATATAGGATGCTCAAGTGCCTTCCCAGTGCCTTAATTCCTTCTGCAAGGGATTAAATCCTTTCATGTCCCTTTTTTTTTTTTTAAATTGCTGCCCACCATTCAAAGAATTAGTTTGTAAGTTTGTTTGGGATAATTGTAAAGTATGCTGTTGTAAAATATCTAAGATTATAATGAGATTGTAGAATAATATCATGTAAGGATATTCTTTGCCCTAGGCCCTGGCAATTCCATTTCAAATTGGCTGTCAATTTCTTTTTGTAGCTTTATATAAACTTTGTCAGGGAGGCAAAAACACAAATTACTTACTTTAGTTCAAGAGGCCAAATATTTTGACTTTCAATTACAATCCTTATGACTTTTGAAGGAAACTTCTCTTTGTTTCCTTCCAAAATAATTTTCAGTCTACAGAGAGTTTCATTTAAAAATTTTTGTCACATGAGACAATTTCTCTTAATGCCCCGCCCCCTTGTTGTCTGTGTCCATTAATTAGGTTCATATGCATGCATACAAGTCCCTTGGTTGATCTCTCCACCTTACCCCCACCCTCCCCTACCTTACCTGAGGTATGATCTTCTGATCCACGTTTCTCAGCCTCTGGATCTGTTCTTGTTCATCAGACTATGCCGTTCATTATATTCCACAAATGAGCGAGATCATGTGATATTTATCTTTCTCTGCCTGGCTTATTTCACTCAACATAATATTCTCCATCTCCATCCATATTGTTGCAAATGGTAGGAACTCCTTCTTTTTTACCGCAGCGTAGTATTCCATTGTATAGATATACCACAGTTTTTTAATCCATTCATCTGCTGATGGGCATTTAGGTTGTTTCCAAATCTTGGCTATGGTGAATTGTGCTGCTATGAACATAGGGGTGCATATTTCCTTTCTGATGCCTGTTTCTAGATTCTTGGGATATATTCCTAGAAGTGGGATCACTGGGTCAAATGGGAGTTCCAGTATCTTTAATTTTGATGTTAGACATAATTCCTTAAACAAGATAAAAACTTTAACCAAAAATGTTGGTAATTTTGATTGCACTAAAATTAAAATGTTCTGTTTCAAAGGGCTTCAAAAAGAAGGTAAAAAAGATGTTTAGCACATGTAACAACAACAACGTGTTAGTATCTGGAATATAGTGGGGGGTTTTTTAAGTACTATAGATCAACAAGTAAAAGACAAAAAACCCAGAGGAAAAACAGCTAAAAGGTATAAATTTAAAAAAAAAAGGAAGTAAAACAAAAACAAAAAAACAAGTGGGCAATAAACATGAAAAGCTGTTTAGGCTTGTTAGTATTCAGAGCAGCACAAATTAAAATCCTAACAATGTTCTAAGCACGTAAACCGCTGCCTCACACAACAATTTCAAAACTACAACTAAAAGACAGAACGGACACCATCCAGAACCACAGGAAAGCTGGCTGAGTGGAAATTCTACAACTAGAAGGAAAGAGAAAAGCTCACAGAGAATTGGAGGAACAGCAAAGAGTTGAGGTACGGCAAAGGGTCTTTGTGCGCACAGAGAGGAAGGGCGGCTGAGAGCCTGGCTGACTTTCTCTGGTGGGAGGGGGAAGGAAGCCCCCGACTGTACTGAACCCCAGTTCTGGGAGAAACCCTGTGGACTCAGGCTCATACAGGGGGAGTCTGGACTGTCAGGTAGAGAGAAAGGCACTTGGAGACTCGGAGACCCAGGGAGAGCCGGGGGAGCCCCGGTGGGCAGGGGTCTGGCAGCATGCACAAAGACTGCAGAGGTTTCCATAGGCTTTCCCAAGCAGAAGGGATTCGGAAGCTCCTGACTGCACTGAACCCCAGTTCTGAGTGCACTGAACCTCAGTTCCAGGCAAGCCCCTGGGGACCCACGCTCTTGTGGGGGAATCTGGACTCTCGGGTGGAGGCTCAGGACCCGGGAAGGCTGCATGCACACAAGGGCAGGGCTGACAGGAAGCCAAGACTGTCTGCTCCGCCCTGAGACTCCACCCTATCCAAGCTGAGCACAGAGATTTTTGCAATTTGGCAAGTCTAATCCTATAAGGCTGTCTCCAGCACCAAACTTCTCCCAGCATAGACACAGCTGATCCTCACAGCCAACCGGCCTGGAGGTCAATTCCTCCTAGTGATACCAACAACAATCAAGACTTAACTACAACAAGGCTGTACACACAGTCCACAAAGGGGTGCACCAAGAGTGTCCACCTCAGGTAACTGGGAGGCCGACTCACTGGGCCATATAGGAAACCTAGCACACAAAGCTACCCTACCAACTCAGGGAAGCAGTGAAAATGCGGCGACAAAGAAACAGATCACAAACGAAAGAAATGGAGGAAAACAAACGACTGGATATAGAATTCAAAACCACGGTTATAAGGCTTTTCAAGACTATCCTAGAAAAGGCCAATAAATATAATGAGACCCTCGAAGATATGAAAAAGGACCAACTAGAAATTAAACATACACTGACTGAAATAAAAATATTATACAGAGACCCAACAACAGACTAGAGGAACGCAAGAATCAAGTCAAAGAATTGAAATACAAAGAAGCAAAAAACACTCAACCGAAAAAGCAAAAAGAAAAAAAAATCCAAAAAGTTGAAGATAGTGTAAGAAGCCTCTGGGACAACTTCAAGTGTACCAACATCAGAATTATGGGGGTGCCAGAAGAGGAGAGAGAGCAAGATACTGAAAACCTATTTGAAGAAATAATGACTGAAAACTTCCCCCACCTGGTGAAAGAAATAGACTTACAAGTCCAGGAAGCACACAGAACTGCAAACAAAAGGAATCCAAAGGGGACCACAGCAAGACACATCATAATTAAAATGCCGAGAGCAAAAGACAAAGAGAGAATATTAAAAGCAGCAAGAGAAAAACAGTTAGTTACCTACAAGGGAACACCCATACGATTGTCAGCTGATTTCTCAACAGAAACTATGCAGGCCAGACCGGAGTGGCAAGAAATTTTCAAAGTGATGAATAGCAAGAACCTACAACCAAGATTACTCTACCCAGCAAAACTATCATTCAGAATTGAAGGGCGGATAAAGAGCTTCACAGATAAGAAAACGCTAAAGGAGTTCATCACCACCAAATCAGTATTATATGAAATGCTGAAAGGTATTCTTTAAGAAGAGGAAGAAGAAAAAAGTAAAGATAAAAATTATGAACAACAAATACATATCTATCAACAAGTGAACCTAAAAATCAAGTGAATTAAAGACCTGAGGAACAGAATAAACTGGTGAATATAATAGAATCAGGGGCATAGAAAGGGAGTGGACTGATAATTCTCAGAGGGAAAGGCGTGTGGGGGGAGGCTGGACAAAAATCATACACCTATGAATGAGGACAGTGGCAGGGAGGTAAGGGCAGAAGGTGGGGTGGGAACTGGGTAGAGAGGAGCTATGGGGGGGGAAATGGAGAAACAATTGTAATAATCTGAATAAAGATTTATTAAAAAAAAAAAAAACAATGTTCTATTTCCTACACCTCAGACTGGCAAACATTCTAGTCTGGCAACATCAAATGTTGGTGAGGCTATGGGTCGGCCCAGTCTTTCGTATATCGTATGTACACATGTACAACCACTTTGGAAAGCACTTTGGTGTTAGGCAGTAAAACTGGTGGTAGACGTAAGCCATGACCCTTCTCTTTCACATATATTTTGTGCCCTAGAGAAACTTGTGCATGTGGACATCAGGAGGCAGGTAGGAGAATGTTCACAGAAGCACTGCTCATGTTAGTAAGCGCAATTAGAAAGAGCTCAATGTCTAAAAAACAGTAAAATGGGTAGTAAGTTGCGGTGCAGCCATAGCATCAAATGCTCTACAGTGGTGAAAGTGAACTACATTCATTCATACTACATTCAGCTACATTCATAATATATATAACACTAGAGGCCCAGTGCATGAAATTTGTGCACAGGTTGGGTCCCTAGGCCTAGCCAGCAATCAGGGCCGATTGGGGCTTTCCTTCCCCTGGCTGCCTTTGTTCCGTGCCACCCCCTGGTGGTCAGCGCATGTCATAGCGAGCAGTCGAACTCCTGGTTGGTCAAACTCTGAAGGAGACAATTTGCATATTAGCCTTTTATTATATAGGAGAGATTAGCACAGATGAATATAAAAATTATATGGAGTGGAAACAGTAAGTTTCAGACAACCCAACTAAGCATTCTATTTGTGCAGTTTCTAAAAACATATAAATATAACAATGCTCGTTCAGGGATACTTACGTGATAGTGAAGTACAACAAAATGAAAGTTATAAACATTAGAAAGAAAGGGGAAGAATTAAACTGGAGGCGTGTCAAAAGTATGAAGAAACTTATCTTTTTTTCTAGCTTTTATTTCTTTTGCTGTGTGCTATGAATGTGGGTGTTCCCTCATTTTTCTTTTTGCTATATAGTTACATATACATACAGACACAGAAAATTAAATATGTAAATATGTTCATTCACATATTTATATTCATTTTATTATATTCATTTTTTTACTTTTTAAACACATATTTTTATTTTTTAGTTACAGTTGACATACAAATTCACTCTTTTGTATGTATGTAACATTTCATAATAAAATTACAAAAAAAAAGAGTGAAGCTTCCAGTTAGCATATACAGTTAAACCTCATTTCTCAAACATCACCCATCTCAAACAATTCTGTTCTCAACCAAATTGTTCAGAGGAAAAAAAAGTCTCAGTTGTCAACCAAACTTTAGTTTTTGACCTGACAACCCTTTCATGCTGATACCTCAGCATGACATAAAGATGGCTCTCTTGAAACAAAAAAGAGAATGCTTTTGTTGCTGGAAAAATCAAGATTAGCACAGTTTTAAGACATAAAGAGGCCATCAAGAGTGCTAATGTTGCTAAGGGTGTGAAAGAAACAATGATCACAGGCAATTGAAGAGGTAGAAAAATGATTGTTGATTTGGATAAACAAAGAGCAGTTAGCCTCTGACATTTCTGAGGCAGTGATATGTGAACAAGTAAAGATGCTGTATGCTGACCTGAAAGACACCCCTGGAATGCATGCTGAAAGTGATTCCTTTAAGGCTAATAGGAGATGGTTCGATAAATTTAAGAAAAGTATTAATTTATAGATAAAACCAGAGGCCCAGTGCATGAAATTCGTGCGGGGGGGGGGGGGCGGAGAAGGGGGAGAGGGGGGTCCCTCAGCCCAGCCTGTACCCTCTCCAATCTGGGACCCCTTGAGGGATGTCCAATTGTCCGTTTAGGACCGATCCCACTGGGATCCAGGACTGCTGGCTCCCAACTGCTCGCCTGCTTGCCTTCCTGATTGCCCCTAACTGCTTCTGCCTGCCAGCTTGATCACCCCTTAACCACTCCCCTGCCAGCCTGATTGATGCCTAACTGCTCCCCTGCCAGCCTGTTTGCCCCTAACTGCCTTCCCCTGCAGGCCTGGTCACCCCGAACTGCCCTCCCCTGCAGGCCTGGTCCCCCCAACTGCCCTTCCCTGCAGACCCAGTCACCCCCAACTTCCCTCCTCTGCCGGCCGGGTCACCCCTAACTGCCCTCCCTAGCAGCCTTGATCGCCCCCAACTGCCCTCCCTTGCAGGCCTGGTCCCTCCCAACTGCCCTCCCCTGGTGGCGGGGATCGGCATGTGGGGGTGCGAATGCCTCCCAGCCACACACCCCGTGCTGCCTCCAGTCAGACTGTGGGCCTTCGGCAGGGCTGAGAGCACTGGGCGCAACCATCTTGTGGCTATGGGCACCGCCATTGTTGTAGTGGAGTGACGGCTAATTTGCATATTACTCTTTTATTAGATAGGATAGTACATTAGACATGTACTGTATATAAGAAAGGTTAAAATAGGGAATCATTGGGGAGTCTGGAATGGATTCATTCAACTTACATTATTTCTAATGGGAAAAAGTGATTTGGTTTTTGAACAAATCACTTCTTGAATAGCCTTCCAGAATGAAATAAGTTTGAGAAGCAAGGTTCCACTGTTAAAGGTTTCAAGTTTAAGCTAGGACAATTGATGCTCAGACACTATTTCTTCCCTAAGCTGGAATTGGCCTTACCTTGTGACTTTATGCAAAAATAATTCCAAACAGCCTGTGGCTGGGAACACACACACACACACACACACACACACACACACACACACACACACTGCTGCCACAGTTGTCACTCTGCTTTCTCCTTCTCTAGCTTCACTGCTGAAACTAACAAATTAGCAGGCCTCCATCACAGATGAAAGGGGGACTGTGGGGAACAAAGCCAACCAAAATGCTGAACCACCTAGATTTCCTTCTGGACCTGCAGGAGGAGGGGCTGGGGCCCAAGGAGGGGAAACTCGGCAGACCCTGGAGGGTTTTCAAGCAGGAGGGAGCTGTTTGAAGAGCTCTCAGGAATGCTGGCCTGTGGGGAAGGCTTGTGTGGAGTTGACCTTCTGAGAGCAGAGTATTAGGCATATCAAATACACTCACTGTTCTGAGATTCCTTCTCCCTTTTGACGTTGCTAAAAATGGATCAGCTGCAAACAGTATGTGACTGTGTATGGTAATTTGCATAAAGCTTGTTAAGTGAAACATTTAGCCAGAAACATGGTATGGTCTGGGATCAAAATATTATTTTTAAGATGAAATGGAGTAGCATTCTGGCAAGCCAGTGCAACCTCGGAAGATTGCCTACCCTTTTAAAATGGCTTTCTTCCAAAATACCTCCACAAACTCTTGCAATGTCTAAGCATGCCTTTGCAGTAGCTTTCTGTACTGGAGGTAAAAACACATCACTCAGCTATCGGCAGTCCCGGGGTCCACCTCATACTAACAGGACCCTGTCAGTCAAGAAGCAGGGGGCTGTGAAATCCAGAACTGGGTAAATTTTTAGAGTGAGTCCAGTTTGTGAAGTCACCGTGTTCTTTCTATAGCATTTTTTTTCTTGTGAATTGGGACCACATGGCAATAGAACAAGTTGCATTTAAGCCTCTTACTAAAACATAGTATTGACATGATTTGTCTGCCTTTGGCACATTGTCAAACCTACCTCTGCTAACAAATACGCTTAACTTTAGATGTTTTGAATTAGAGGCACTGGAAAACCTAGCAGTCCAACCCATCAGCTGCAATAAATTTGTATTAATTCCAAGAACTGGAAAGCTTTTAAAGAAAAAAAGAATGTTTTGGGGTTTTTCCTAGTCATTCATGTGTGTCACCGGATATAATAAAATCATACCTCATTGTGCTTTATTTTGTCACCATGAATGTTGACCTTGAGGGACATGCCATGGCGTGTCTCACTAATGGAATTAGCTTGAGTAAGGGCTGTATTTAATATAAACTTGGTAAACGGTTAGCATGACCTGGATTTCAAGTTGATTTTTGGCATCTTAGTCTATTTGGGCTGCTATAACAAACTATCATAGACTGAGTAGCTTATTTTATTTTTTAAAATGTTTTTATTGATTTCAGAGAGGAAGGAAGAGGAAGAGAGAGATAGAAACATCAATGATGAGAGAGAATCATTGATTGGCTCCCTCCTGCACACCCCACACTGGGGATCCAGTCCACAACCAGGCCATATGGCCTGACTGGGAATCGAACCATGACCTCCTGGTTCATAGGTTGATGCACAACCACTGAGCCATGCCAGCTGGCCAACTGGGTAGCTTAATAACAACATAAATTTATTTCTCACCATTCTGAAGGCTAGAGTCGAAAATGAAGGTGCTGTATGGGTGAGTGGGGATTCTCTTCTAAGTCACAGACTTCTCTTTGTTGTATCCTCAGAAGGTAAAGGGAGGGGCAAGCTAGCTCTCTGGAGCCTCTTCTAGAAGAATATTAATTCTATTCATGAGCGCTCCACTCTCCTAACCTCCCAAAAGGCCCCACCTCTAATATAATCACTTTAGGCAACTTGATTAGGGGGACACAGACATTCAGACCACAGCACTTAGGTTTCTCCCCCAACCTCTTAATTGCTTTCTCTATATGTGTAATACAAATTAGAGTAAACTTCAAAAGTAAGGAAAGGGAGAGATTAAAAATGGAATATAAAAAGAGGAAGGAGACCCTGGCCAGTATGGCTCAGTTGGTGGAAGTCATCTTGTACACCAAAAGGTGGCGGATTCAATTCTTGGTCTGGGCACATATCCAGGTTGCAGATTCAACCTCTAGACTGGATGCATATGGGAGGCAACTGATTGATTTGTCTCTCTCAAATTGATGCTCTCTGTCTATCTTCCTCTCTCTTAAAAAACAAAGGGAAAAGAAAGAAAGACAGGGAGAGAGAGGTAGAAGATGAAGATGAAATGAAGAAAGAAAAGTATAAAAGTAGAAAAAATGGAGAAGAGAGAAGCAGGAGAGGAAAAAGCAGAGGTGAAACATCCATTTAATACCTTGAACTGAGCAAGTTCCCATGAGCCTCAAACTGCATACTGGTGACTCTGCCTCCTCCCTTTGGTAGAAGCATCAAGTCAGGGTTTCACTGTAAATTGTTTTTACTTTTTTTATTCCCTAAAACAGTGGTTGGCAAACTCATTAATCAACAGAGTCAAATATCAACAGTACAACGATTGAAATTTCTTTTGAGAGCCAAATTTTTTAAACTTAAACTTCTTCTAACACCACTTCTTCAAAATAGACTCGCCCAGGCCATGGTATTTTGCGGAAGAGCCACACTCAAGGGGCCAAAGAGCCACATGTGGCTCACGAGCCCCAGTTTGCCCACCACCGCCCTAAAAGAAAGCGGTCTTAGATTAACAAGTAATTCGATCTTGGGGCCTGTGAAGTCTAATTAAGATCCAGTTTCCAGCAAGAAAGGGGAAAGGTGTTCTGTATCCTGAGCCCATGTGCTCATGCTTGACCTTTTGACCTTTCAGCAATGCTCCTGATGGCATAGAATGGACAACTCTCATATGAGGTTTGCAGAAACAGAATTTAATCTGAAAGGTATATGATGTTTTTTTCCCCACTGCATTTTGTTTATTTAACTAACACACACATGCACACTGTGCTTGAATTTAAAGCTTTTCAAGTAATTGAGCAAAGGCCTGTTACATATCATTGTATCTTTCCATAACACAACAACATACCTGCAGTTTCAGGCCAGTGGGGACATCCCGTAGTGATTTCTATAAAAGGGCCATTCTTCCACATAATCACTGGCTCGGCAGCTTTAGTGCCCCAACTTTTCTTTGTGTCAGCAGCCCTGAATGACAATGTCACTCTTTCTTACAGTGCTGAGGACAGGCAGATAGGGAGCTTATTATTTATTTGCTTTACACAAAGAGGAGCTCATTTCAAAAGCAGACAGTGCAGGGGAGCTGGGCCATACTTTTATATTTGATGAGCTTTATTGAGGATTTGCATACTCAGGAAGGAAAATTGACATTCTATCTGCTCCATGTTATTAGCTCACATGCTATAAATGACTCTCTTTTGTCCAGTTTGAACCCCTGGAATGTTCCTCTTAATCTTTTGTAGTTTTGTCATTCCCATAGGCATACAACCTTAGCAATGTCACCAAAATGAAATAGTGGGAGATGGATGATATCTTTTGCAAATGACATTGGAAAGGAGAAAAATATTCATGGTTCCATAGCTAATAATTTAACATTTACATAATATTAGATTATTTGAACATTATGAAAGTATTAATTATTTTATGTTTTGTTAAATATATTGGAATGACATAGGTCAACATGAACATATAGGTTTCAGGTGTGGGTTTCTATGTTTCAAGATCTGGGTATTGCACCATATGCTCACCACTCAAAGTCAAATCTTCTCCTGTCACCATATATTAGGACTCCCTGCCCCCGCTTCTCTCTGGTAACCACCACGCCACCATGCTTCTGTTTGTGTTCATGAGTTTCAGTTTTATATCCCACATATGAGTGAAACCATATGGTTCTTAGCTTTTTCTGATTGACTTATTTCACTTAGCATAATGTTCTCAAGGTCCATCCAGGTTGCTGCAAATGGCGCTATTTCATCCCTTCTTATGGCTGAGTAGTATTACATTGTGTTTATGTACCACATCTTCTTTATTCAGTCCTCTATTGCAGGACACTTTGGTTGTTTCCATGTCTTCCACCATGAGTAATGCTGCAATGAGCATAAGAGTGCATATATTTTGTGAATACATGATTTCTATTTTTTTGGGTATATACACCCGGGAGAGGGATTTATGGGTAGAACGGTTGCTCTACTCATAATTGTTTGAGGAATCACCAAACTGCTTTCCATAGTGGTTGTACTAGTCTACATTCCCACCAGCAGTGAATTAGGGTTCCCTTTTTCCCACAACCTCTCCAATACTTGTGATTGCCTGTCTTGTTGATAATGCCCACTCCAACAGGTGTGAGGTGGTATCTCATGTAGTTTTGATTTGCATTTCCCTAATTCCCAGAGAGGTTGAATATCTTTTCATATATCTATTGGCTGTTCGTAAGTCTTCTTGAGAGAGGTGTGTTTTCAGGTCCTCTGCGAGTATTATTAAAAAGGAGATAACAAAAGGTTACATGTAGAGTACAGCATTATGTCTCATTTACTTTGTTCCACTCACTGTACCACACATCTTTACACGCAATGTCTTCACCTCAAACCCAAGAGGTAAGTATCATTATCCCCATTTTACAGATGAATAACCGGACACAATTAAAGAAGTTAAGCAACTTGCCAAGGTCATTAGCTACTAAGAGGAAGAGAAGGGATTCAAATCCTGGCTGATGAACTCTAAAACAACATTTCTTCTCTAACTCTTGTCCTGAATTAGACTGGGTTCAAATCCTGGTTCAGCCATGCTATATATATCTGCTACTGATATATGACCATGAGCTGGTCACTCAACCTCTGTACTCAGTTTTGTTTTCATGAAATGCAAATAATAATAGGAACTCCATCATAGAGCTCTTGTGAGAATTAAGTGAATTTATAGGAAGTTAAGTGCCTAGGACAATGCACTTAACCACACCCATGGTAAGCTCCAATCAGTGTAGCTATTAATAAAAATGTTTGTAATTAATAGATATAGTCACCCTTTATTGTATGGTATTTATTATTTTATCCTGGTTCTAACAAATCTATTATAGATGTGCCTTTTATTAAAAGCCTACTCAAATCTGTTTTGGAAGCAAAATGGGTATAAGTAACAAATGCTTGATTAATTCCATATTTTGCTGTACTGACAGGCCTGTTGCTCTACTGTTTGCCCTGTCCCCTTTCAGGGGACCTGCACAGGAACTGTTCATGAGGACACCATCTGGTGACCCTGAAATGGTGCCCTCACAGCATTCCATTACCAGGAAGACGGGCAACAGATGATTAGTGAAAATAAAATTTTAGTTGGAAACTATTCGGGAATGATTCTGCTTTCACATATGGGCAAAGCCTGACCGGAACTGGGAAGATCGTCCTCTCCTGGTTTCTTTTCAAGGTCTTGCAAAAAGCTCTGAAAACCATCCCATGCCATCTGGACTAATTTTTTTTTTTTATAATTGTAACTTCTAAAAGTAAACATGGTCAGAGAAACTATTTGGAATAAAGAAATAAAATTCTTCTAGTTTCATGGAGTTGCCCTAAGTCTCAGTCTCTTATTTATTCAGTTCTTTTTTTTTACTCTCCCAGTCATTAATTCTAAAGCATCCATTATGTACAAAGTGTGCTGGTGTGGGAAATACAAAGATGAATATCTTATTAATGACTATTTATTGAATCTTTGTTTATTTAGCAACTATGAGGAGCAGAAAACCTTACTCCAAAGGTTTCTCATTTTGCTTGAGCAAAATGAGAAATTTATTGTATGTAAATAAAACATCCACTGGTAGATACCAGCCTTCAGCAGAGCTTGATCCAAATCCTCAAGTGATGTTATCCGGGTCTCTCTCTCTCTCTCTCTCTCTCTCTCTCTCTCTCTCTCTCTCTCTCTCTCTCTCTCTCTCTCTCTCTCTTTCCTTCTCAGTTCTGCTTCTCCCTGTAATGGCTTTAGACTCTGAAGACCTCCAGGATACCCTCTCATAGTTTCAAGACTGTGGCAGGAAGGGCATTTCTCTTTGCCAGTTCCTTCAACAAAGTCTCAGAATTCACTCTTATTTGGTGTGTTTGGCCTGTATCACACCCTCATCTCTGACTGGCTACACCTGGAGCATTTGTCCTTCACTGGAGTATAGAATAACATTCACCTAAAGGCCATGGATTGTGAGTTGGAAAGGATGGTGCCAGAGGAAGAACAAGGTATTGTAACCAGAAAAAGGGAAATGTAGGGAAAAGGAATGAAATGCCCATTATGATTAGATGGCATAAAAAGCTCTCCCAATCTATTCTCCTCTGATTTTTAGTTGGGCTCACAGCCACACAGATAAAGAAATAAGCTCCAACTTCCCTTGAAGATAGGTTGGTTATTGGACTAGGTTATAGGATGTAGCTGAAGGCTAGGGTGCAGTTTCCAAGTATCTTCCTTAAAAGATAGCAGGCGCTTGCCCCTTGCACTTCTCTTCTTCAGCTCTTCTTTCTATCACACTACCGTGTTCTGCAGATGGCAGTACCCTAGGGCCAGCTAGAAGAAGCCAAGAAATGCCACGGCCAGAATTCAAGTAGAGATTGGTTTGACTTTAAGTCTATTTTTTTTTCCATTGAACCATTTTATCAAGGACTTGGACAAAAAGAGTTTTCTCAAATAACAGATGTAATACAAGTGTATAATGTATAGAAAGGTATCAGAATGGAGTCTGAGCAAGTTCCCAGATAAGTATTGACTCTGTGGACTTTATAATTATGGGCCAATAAAGAAAATTTTCTAAGTCTCAGTTTCCCATATGTAAATAATGATATTGCAAAGATGTAATGACATAATCAATGTAAAGTGATTAGAACAGTTCCTGATACAAAAATGACAGTCATTTTTTACTCTACTTTCCTCCTCTCTCTCCTCCTCCAAGTTAGAATGTGATAAGTACTAGAAAGAAAGCACTAAATATTTTAAAAAGTGAAGTTAGTTTGAGCTGAGTCTTAAGAGTAAATGCTATTTTAGTTTTTTGGGATATCCAGGTCCTATCCTCAGAAATTCTGGGGCTAGGCCTAGAAATTTGCATGTTAAAAAGTATCTTTGTTGATTCTTCAGATGAACCACGGACCACATTTTGCGAGATAATTGGTTAAGAGCTAATGTTGAAGAATTAGGTGAAAGGAAGGAAGAAATGAAGGAAGCAGAAAGAGGAAAAATACAGGATGAAGGTAAATATTGGAAAAAATCTAATTGCTGAGCTACAAAATTTGAACTTGATTGATAATGGAGACATTTTATGTTTTTAAATAAAGTTTTTAATCCAAGCTTTGATTTAGAAAAGATAATCTGATAATTGTATGTTGAAAGACTTGAAGGAAAAGAACCAAATTAGACAGTTCATGTGTGTGCTGTTACAAGCCTAGGTAACAGAAAGAACTAATAGAAATTAGAAAATGCCGTTTGGGAGATGAATGATGAGGAACTGGGGCCTGGATATGTTCTATTTAAGAGGACATGAGGACACATAGTAGCCAATGAAAAAGCAGATCTACAGTTATTTAAGGAGAAGTCAATAAAATTTTATGTCGCTGAGCCAGCTTTGAGCATTCTTTGCTCCTGGTCTCTTCCCCTTCTGCTGGCTCAGCTTTAGCAGCCATGAAGACTCTGAACCCCAAAGCCAAGGTGGCCTGAGCCCAGACAGGTTGGAAGTCAACATTAGTGTGGCCTGGGGGGGGGGGGCTGTAGGAAGTGTTGAGGACCAAATTGGGGCCTAAGGGCATCATGAATATGCTTTTTTTAGTGCTGGAGACATCAAGCATATTAAAGACTAGAAGCCCAATGCATGAAAATTCATGCAAGAGTAGGCCTTCCTTCCCTTGGCTGCCAGCACCAACTTCCCTCCGGCACCCAGGACCCAGGCTGGCTCCCCTCCGGCCCGGCTTCGTCAGTAAGGACGTTCAGTCCAATTAGCATATTACCCTTTTATTATTATAGATAGCCAATTGCTTCTTCATTAAGTATAAATTTAACACCCAACAGCATCCTTGATAGCAAACATAGCAACAATCCAGGATGACATCACTGGGAATGGCAACACCTCCAATTGGAGAACTGCTGAAACAGGTGGATTTCTACATTTACGAAGGTCTTTATCTCAAAATAATAACAAAAGGATTTGAAGCTGCAAAGGAAAAGGCATTTTAGTTTTGGGAACAAATCAAAGAGATAGACAGGGAAATATTCATAGATGTGGCCAGAACATCTCTGCTGAACTTGCTGATGTTTTAACAGAGGCTGTAGTTGACTCCATATTGGCCAGTAAAAAACAAGATGAACCTATTAATCTCTTTGTGGTTGAGATCATGGAGATGAAATATAAATCTAAAACTGATACAAGAAGGTCTTGTTTTGGACCATCGGTCATGGCATCCTGATATGAAAAAAAGAAGAGAGAAAATACATCTTCACATGCAATGTGCATTAGAATATGAAAAAAGCAGAAGTGAATTCTGGCTTTTTTGTACAAAGCACTGAAGAGAAAGTAACTAGTAAAAGCTGAAAGAAAATTCATTGAAGATAGAGTTAAAAAAAATAATAGAACTGGAAAGGAAAGCCTGTGGTGACTCAGATAAAGGATTTATTGTTATTAATCAAAAGAGAATTGACCCGTTTTCCTTAGGTGCTCTTGCAAAAGAAGGCAGAGTAGCTCTGCACAGAGCTAAAAGGAGAAATATGGAAATGTTGACTCTCGCTCATGGTGGTATAGCTCCAAATTTTTTTGAGACCTAAATCCTGATTGTTTTGGACAAGCAAGACTTGTGTGTGGTATACATCGGCAGAAGAGAAGTTCACTTTTACTGAGAAATGTAACAATCCTTGCTCCAAGGACCAAATAAGCATGCATTCACTCAAATCAAAGATGCAATAAGAGATGGCTTGAGGACTGTTAAAATGCTATTGATGATGGCTATGTACTTACAGGTGCAGAGGAAGTGGCAATGGCAGAAGCCTAATTAAATATAAGCCCAGTTTAAAGGGCGGGGCCCAACTTGGAGTTCAAGGATTTGTTGAAGTTCATTTGCTAATTATTCCCAAGGTTCTTGCTCAGAATTCTGGTTTTGATCTTCAGGAAACACTAGTTAAAGTTCAAGCAGAGTATTCGGAATCACATCAACGTGTGGTTGTGGACCTGAATACAGGTGAGCCAATGGTAGCAGCAGACATAGGCATATGGGATAACAATTGTGTAAAGAAACAGCTTCACTCCTGGTCAATGAGATTATGTGAGGTGGAATGTCTTCCCTAAAAGGTTAGCTTGAAGCTTCCCTTGTATTATCAGAATCATGAAGATGCTACAGAGTGATCCTAAGAATACAGCTATGGGATTTTTGTCCAAGCTTCAAAAGATTTTCAAAGGAATATTTCTTTCCCATATGAAGAAAGGAGAGAACACTGGCACATATTCAAATTCCAAAGACTGAAATTATAATTACAATATTTTTTAATTGCACTCAGTGTATACACATAAAGCAGGCCATTTTCACCCAGTGCATAGGATATTATGCTTTAGCTTCTGTGATAAAAAAAAAATACATGTTAGCAAAGTATGTTATCTATCTTATTAAATATCCTTTGAAAAATAAAATAAAATTTCATGTCATTCTCCAAATTTTGGAACTTAAAAAAAATAATAACAATAACACCAGCAACAATGACAATAATAATTTGGGCAACAGTGATTATGGTTATTTCTATTTAACTCATTCAACCACCTTGGGGTCATATGGTGGTTCAAACTGTCATCACTATTAGTTAGCAAGTAACTGAGCTGCCTTTAAGAACTTGAAGAGCAAAGCAGAGTGGAATGTGTGTAACCCAATCCCATCAGTGGAGCCAACCCACAGAGTACATATAGCTACCTATAGCTGAGGCCGCATGCCCAAGCCTGTAACTTAATAATCTTGTCAAAGTAATTGGCCACAGGTGGTCCACACAGCTGGGTGAACAGCTGAGCCTGCTCACTACTTTTGAGGCTGTCTTAACAAGTTGCTTGAAGTTGGGTGTGTATGATCTCTCTGCTAATCTAGGGGTTCTCACCTAGAAGCGATTTTGTCCCTCGGGGAACACTGGGCAGTATCTGGAGATATCTTTTCATTGCCACAATGTACTGCTACTGGCATCTAGAGGTTAGAGACTGGGGATGCTGCTTAAACATCCTACAGTGCTCAGGACAGCTCGAATAACAAGTAATTACTCAGCCCAAACTGTCAATAGAACCAATATAAGGAAACCATGCTCTGTTAAAACACAGACATGTGCTCTGTGTCTTCCTCTAATAATTTATTTTGTTTAACAGAACACAATGGCAGGGCTATGATCAGGAACCAAAATAAAATAGACTTATGCCAGCCCTAAATTTGAACTTGGCAATAGAAAAGTGTGTGTGTGTGTGTGTAAGAGAGAGAGAGAGAGAGAGAGAGAGATGAGTCACTGTAAAAAATAATTTTCAAGCAGAGACAGTAATCAAAATCTGAACCAAGAAAATTGTTTAATACTAAGCCCTGACAGCACATGCATAGCAATGTTAGAATCATGAATGAGTGGGACGAATCTAACCCAATGGACTCCAATAGAGGCACACGAATTATGTGTAACAGGTACAGTCCCCCTTCCTCTCCAACAATGAACAACAAAAAAGCAAGTTAGGCAAATTCAGTGCTTCACAAAAAATCATCCTGTAATTTTCTACAGATTGGCAGTAATCGCAGGAGTAGCATAACAAGAATATTGAAAGGACAAGGGAAAATGGCATTCCCAAAAACAATCAGCTTGGCAGCACTTCCCTCCTAGATGTTGTATAGTACCTGCCCAGTGAGTGGTCTAGGAGTAGCCAGTAAGGAGGGCTCAGCAAGACACAAAATGATAATAGGAACAGTCAACTCTTTTTGTAGTTTAATGCCTAGAAATCTGTAAGTATGAAAGCTCTGGAACTATGGTTTAGAAAAAGCAGAATAAACAAATTTAGAAGCAATATAATAGATTATACAGGGGAAAAATAGATTATACAGAGGGAAAAGTCCTTTCCCAGGTTACTGTGTACCCACCACCTTACCCTTTAATGTAGTGTCAAGAAAATGACCCCAGCTACCTTCAAAGTTGGCTAGCATATTCCTGAGAAAAGAATATACAAGCCATCAGCTCTAGAATCTGTAACCTTGGGATTGATGACTACAAGTGAGGAAATGTTTCTTAAGAAATTCAAATGACAGTTGCCAATGAACTGTCCTTTTCAAGAGAAACATTGGCTTCTCCAGTGACATTTTCTGCTCCCCTCATTGTTGTTATTTTAGTGACCTCCCTGTTCATTGTGCATAAATGTTTACAAGGCTTATATACTTTTGTTGTATTGATCCCATTAGCATTATGTAATGTCCTTCTTTCTCTTGTTCCTAGGGTTGCCGGAGCATATTACTACAAACAGTGGCTCAAAATAACACAAATTTATTATCTTGTGTTCTGGAGATCAGAAGGCCAGCATGGGCTAAAATCAAGGTATCAGCAGGACTGCCTTCTTTCTAGAGGATCTATGGGAGAGTCTGTTCCCTGCTTTTCCAGGCTCTAGAGATCACTTGTGCTGTACAACTCATGCCTCCTTCCATCTTCAAAGCTAGCAGTGGCCAGCTGACTCTCACACAGCATCACTCTGACACTGACTCTTCTGCCTCCCTCTTCCATCTTTTAAGAACTCTTGGGTTACATTGAGCCCACCTAGATAATCCAAGAAAATATTCTTATTTTAAGGTCACCTAATTTCCATCTACAGACCTTAATCTTCACTCCCCTTACCACATCACATTTATGTATAGGTTCTGGGGATTAAGATGCAGCCATCTTTGGAGGAACCATTATTCTATCTACCACAGCTTCTTCTTTGGTCTCCCCTTTGGGTTGACAACTCACTGAGGGCACAGGTAGTGCCAAAATAAGTGTCTATAAACAAATATTTGTTAAATGAATGAATTAATGAACGAGTGAGGAAGTAAAGTGTTAGTATCCAGCTTCCTGACTTAACTTTACAAATCCTGAAAAAAAAGTAATTACTAGAACCCACACAACTGATAAAAATCCCTCAGAGACCATGAGACCCATCCTGTGAACAACTTATCCATGTTTTGAACTTCACTTTTGAATGGTGACTCTTTCTCCTGGCCTTTTCAGGGTTTAGTAGTTTGAGACCAGCATGAGCAAGATTTCCTTCCCATCTTTTCCACATAAGCAAGACATTCAATTGTGCAAAACTTGTCTTCACAGCTCTACCCTTTATCTGTTTGTATTGTTTTAATCACCTCAATTTAGGATGCTTCTTTTTTTAAAAATCCCATGAACTTATTCCAATGAATTAAACTCTAGACTTTTTTGTTTCAATTAAATTTACTGGGGTGACATTGGTTAATGCATTTATGTAGGTTTCAGGTGTACAATTCTATACTAAATCATCTGCATATTGTATTGTGTGTTCACCTCCTCAAGTCAAGTCTCCTTCTATCACCATTTATTCCCTCTTCTACCTCCCTTCACCCTCCTTTCCCTCTGGTAGTCACCAAACTGTTGTCTACCTATGAGGTTTTTGTTTTGCTTAATCCTTTCATATACTTCACCTAACTTCCCCCCGCCCCCACAATTGCCCCTCCCATCTGACAGCTGTCAGTCTTTTCTCTGTATCTGTGAGTTTGTTTCTGTTTTGTTAGTTTATTTTGTTTATTAGAGTTCACATATAAGTGAAATCATATGGTACTTGTCTTTTCTGACTGGCTTATTTCACTTAGCATAATACTGTCCAGGTTCATCCATGTTGTTGCAAAAAGTAAGATTTTCTTCATTTTTACTGCTGAGTAGTAAGTAGTCCATTGTGTAACTATACCAAAGCCTTTTGATCCACTCATCTGCTGATAAGTACTGGAGTTGCTTCCAAATCTTGGCTATTGTAAATAGTGCTGCAATGGATACAAGGGGTACATAACTTCTTTCGAAGCAGTGTTTCAGGTTTCTTTGGACATATCCCCAAAAGTATCCATCAAAATTTGCTTCATATATTTATGTACTTCTATGTTGAGTGCAATGTTTACAAGGCTTATATTCTTTTGTTGTATTGATCCCTTTAGCATTATGTAATGTCCTTCTTTGTCTCTTGTTATGGACTTTCTTTGAAGTCTATTTTGTCAGGTATACATATTGTTACCCCAACTTTTTTTTTTTTTCATTTCTTCTTGCTTAAAATATATTTTCCATGCCTTTACTTTTAGTCTGTGTATCTTCTGTTCTGAAGGGGTCTCTTGTAGACAACATATATAGGTGTGGGTTTTTTTTTTATCCATTCTGCTACCCTCTGACTTTTGATAGGAGCATTTAAGACATTTACATTTATAGTGATTATTAATAGGTATGTATTTATTGCATTTTATTATTTTAACTATGTGCCTCTGTTTTTTTTCTTTTTCCTCTTCTTTTTAAAGAAGACCCTTTAGCATTTCTTGTAATACTGGTTTGGTGGTAACAAACTTTTTAGCTTCTTCTTGTTTTGGAAATTCTTTATTTCTCCTTCAATTTTCTTTTTTTTTAAATAAATCTTTATTGTTCAGATTATTACAATTGTTCTTCTTCCCCCCCCCATAGCTCCCCTCCACCCAGTTCCTACCCCACCCTCTGTCCTTATGCCCCCCACCCCGACTGTCCTCATCCATAGGTATACACTTTTTGTCCAGTCTCTTCCTGCACCCCTCCATACCCCTTTCCCCCCGAGAATTGTCAGTCCACTCCTTTCTATGCCCCTGATTCTATTATATTCCCAGTTTATTCTCTTCATCAGATTTTTTATTCACTTGATTTTAGGTTCACTTGTTGATAGATATGTATTTGTTGTTTGTAATTTTTATCTTTACCTTTTTCTTCTTCTTAAAGAACACCTTTCAGCATTTCATATAATACTGGTTTGGCTGTGATGAACTCTTTTAGTTTTTTCTTATCTGTAAAGCTCTTTATCTGACCTTCAATTCTGAATGATAGCTTTGCTGGGTAGAGTAATCTTGGTTGTAGGTTCTTGCTATTCATCACTTTGAATATTTCTTGCCATTCCCATCTGGCCTGCATAGTTTCTGTTGAGAAATCAGATGGGTGCTCCCTTGTAGGTAATCAACTGTTTTTCTCTTGCTGCTTTTAAGATTCTCTCTTTGTCTTTTGCTCTTGGCATTTTAATTATGATGTGTCTTGCTGTGGTCCTCTTTGGATTCCTTTTGTTTGGGGTTCTGTGTGCTTCCTGGACTTGTAAGTCTATTTCTTTCACCAGGTGGGGGAAGTTTTCAGTCATTATTTCTTCAAAGTTTTCAGTATCTTGCCCTCTCTCTTCCTCTAGCACCCCCATAATTCTGATGTTGGTACGCTTAAAGTTGTCCCAGAGGCTTCTTACACTATCTTCATATTTTTGGATTCTTTTTTCTTTTTGCTTTTCCGGTTGGGTGTTTTTTGCTTCTTTGTATTTCAAATCTCTGACTTGATTCTTGTGATCCTCTAGTCTGCTGTTGGATACCTGTATATTATTTTTATTTCAATCAGTGTATCCTTAATTTCTAGTTGGTCCTTTTTCATATCCTCAAGAGTCTCACTAAATTTATCAGCCTTTTCTAGAAAATTCTTGAAAAACCTTATAACCATGGTTTTGAACTCTGTATCCAGTCGTTTGCTTTCCTCCATTTTTTTCATTTGTGATCTGTTTCTTTGTCTCCACATTTTCGCTGCTTCCCTGAGTTGATAGAGCGTCTTTGTGTGCTAGGTGTCCTATTTGGCCCAGTGGGTTGGCCTCCCAGTTACCTGAGGTGCATACTCTTGATAAACCCCTTTGTGAGCTGTGTGCACAGTCTTGTTGTAGTTAAGCCTTGATTGTTGTTGTTATCACTGGGAGGAATTGGCCTCCAGGTCAATTGGCTGTGAGGATCAGCTGTGTCAATGATGGGAGAACTGTGCTGGAGACACCCTTATGAGACAAGAGTGTGTCCCTTATGGATCTGAGGAGTTGTAATCTGGATGGTCCCACTCTGACCCCTGGGTACACTGGCTCTTGACTCTCCAAGAAGGTGCTAATTTAGCCTCTGCCTGGGATCACCCAGCAGGAGCTATGGAGAGATCTGCAGATTCCTCTTCTTTGTTTGGGTTTTGGAGGTGCCCAGATGAGGCCCAGCTGTGAAGCAATGAAAGCTGCTGCTTGGCCTTGGGCCTTCTTTTGGGTGTTCTGGGTCTCACTGACTCAGCTGCAGTTTGTTAGGTAAGATTAGAATTCAAAGGACCAGGCTATTCATATGCAAAAGCCTCTGTACTCAGCTTGGATGGGGCAGAGTCTCAGGGCAGAGCAAACAACAATGGCTTTGTGCGTTGGGATCTCAGGGCGGAGAGCACACAATAATGGCTTCCCATCAGCCCTGCCCTAAGAGGCCCCTGGTTCTCAGTGTCCTGCAGTAATCGCTGCAAGCACTTCTGAGAGAAAGCTGCCCCCGAGTTCCGCCTGCTGCCGGACAGTCCAGTTTTTCCCCCGTATGAGTCTGGGTCCCCAGAGTGTTGCCCAGAACTGCAGTTCAGAGTAGTCAGGAGCTGTTGTCTCTCTCCCACTTGAGAAAGCCAGCCACATACTCAGTTGCCAGTCCTCTCCATACACGCACCTCCCTCTCCATGCACACGCCTCCATACCTCTGCCTTCTGCAGCTCCTGTGAGTCTCAGTGTGCTTTTCTCTTTCCTCATAGTTGTAGAATTTCCACTCAGCCAGCCTTCCTGTGGTTCTGGATGATGTCCGTTTTGTCTTTTAGTTGTAGTTTTGAAATTGTTGTGCAAAGCAGCAGTTTAGGTGTTTACTTATGCCGCCATCTTGGTTTTTCCTCTCCTTCAGTTTTCAATGATAGCCTTGCTCGGTAAAGTAGTCTTAGTAGTAGGTCCTTGCTGTTCATCACTTAAAATATTTGATGTCAATCCCTTCTGTTACCATGAGCTTGGCCCTTTCCTGCTTCCACCTGCTAGCTGCCTGTGGTTGTCACTGAGAGATCCTGTGGTTGTATTTGAATTGCATGAGGTAGGTTCTCAGTAAGTCACTATGTAGGGGCAAGTGGTGTACACTAGATTGGTATGGGTTCAAACTTGGTGCCTATGCTGGTTCTGAGGCTACTCACCCAATGCCTCATGATATACCAGTCTAGCTGCCACCCTCTGGGTACTCACACCCCTTTGTGGTAGGGTGGGGCCTCAGGGAATGATCAGTGTAAGGCCAGCAGAGTTTATCAGGCAAAAATAGACCCAAGATTTAGCCAGGTAAAGGGAGGGCTCTGCACTGGTCAGACCTATGAGGGAAAAATGGCTCCCATTCTACAGCCACACATCAGTCTGTCTCGGATTCTGCAAGGAGCCCAATCTCAACAGGGCAGGCCACTTGCAGGTGAGAGGATGGGATCACCTGGAGCCAATTAAGTGGGGCTAGCAGATTTCCAGTAAGGGGAAGACACCAGTCAGGTTCACAGGAAAGTGGGAGGAGTGGCCCCTGCCCTAAAGCCACACACCCCCTGAGTCTGCTCAGACTTTTACACCCTGACACAGGGAGCTGACTCTTTAGCAGGGTGAAAGCTCAGCAGGTTGAGGTGACTGGAAGTCCAAAGGGTGGGGCTTGCCCTAGTCGGTTTGGCTCAGTGGATAGAGCCTGCAGACCAGAGGGTCCCAGGTTCGATTCTGGTCAAGGGCACATGCCCAGGGTTATGGACTCAATCCCCAGTAGGAGGCATGCAGGAAGCAGCCAATCAATGATTCTCTCTCATCATTGATGTTTCTCTCTCTCTCTCTTTCTCTTTCTCTTTCTCTCTTGCCCCCCATGCTCTCGCTCTTTCTTCCTCTCTAAAATCAATACAAATATTTTTAAATGGGTGGGGCTATTGCATTCACCTAGGATGATACCATAAGGAGAGGAGTGCTCCTCTCAAGAAAGAAGGGGTCCGCAGTGTGGGAGAAGGATTCAGCACAGGGATCCTGGTGACTGTCCCTTCAGCTCTCTCCCCAGATCCACAATCCCCAGTGTCTCCTCATGTGACTCTAGTCTGTTTCTCCCTCCCTCCTTCAGATCCCAGAGTGAGTGGCTTCGAACAAGATTTTGTGCTTTGGCCCTTTAAGAGGGTGCCAGTGTCTCTAGCAGACTCTTGTCTCTCCCTGTCAGACAGAATCCCTGCTGCTCTTCACAGTCAGATGTTACATGGGTGCCTCTTCTTGGCTCTGGTGCTCTGGGCTGGGGACCCTGGCTTGGAGTTAAGACCCAACTCTTCTTCAGGGGGAACCTCTCTATCTGAGATATCTCTCTGAAATCTCCCCACTCAGCAGAGCTGGGACCACCTTTTTTGTGTCTGTGTCCTTCCTACCAGTCTCACTGTGGGTTCTTCTGTAAGTCCTTGGCTATAAGACTCCTCTTTGGCTAGTCTTCAGTTGGTTATTCATGTTGATCGCTCTATATTTTAGTTGTAATTCAGTTTGGTTTTGGAGGAGGTGAGTGTAGCTTCCATTTACTCAGCTGCCATCTTGGATCGACCCAGCGTTTTTATTTACTAGACTCTTATGGAAAGTATTGGGCTATTCTGAACTAAGATTTATTTTCCTATTAGGTTGTGTGAAATTCGGACAGCTGCAAAAATAATTATGATGCTAAAATAGAACATAAATACATGTGGAAAGCAAAAACATTTTATCCTTCCTCAGCTAAAAGAAATGATTTGCCCTTTCATACAAGAGGCTATTTAAAGACACATTTAACTCTTTGTCTTCTGCAGGGGACAGTTTCATCATTGGTGATTTTGCTGGAAACATGCTTTCCCATGGCAGGCTCCCTCCACCAGTCACTTGTGTAAAAAACTACCTCATTTGTATAATTGATGTTAATTTTTAATATTAACCTAATCAGAATACATTTTCAAAATACTGTACTTATTTGCCTGATTTTATTATCCGACCTCTTTCTACTGATATGTTTGCTCTAAAACAGAAGGAATTATGTAAACATCTGGCTATCAGCTGTAACAGTCATTAATCTTAATAAGTGCTGTACCCCCATTCATTAAAGAATAACATTTGGCCCAAAGTTACCCAATAATCAGAGACAAAGTTAATTGGAAACTACATCTTCTCACAGCCCTGCTTCCTCAGTCTTCAACAAACACATTTAGCAGTGACAGCCTACTCCCACCAATATTACTGACAGTGGGTAGTAAAGCTACCGCTGATTCAACTTGAGCCATTTCTGGAGATCAAGCCTCTATGATACATTGAGTACATTTTTTTTACTTAATTTCCTACCATCCTGGGAGGTAGGAAATGCATTATTGTACCCATTTTATAGATAAGGAAACCGAAGATCAACAATATATATTAAGTTATTTGCCCAAAGTCATACCACTATAAAGTCACTGAGCCAGAAACTTAATTGTCTAGAGCTAAATGACTCCAAAACCCACATTTTCAATCTCTTATGTAATGCTTAAAAATGTATACTATTCTGAAATGAAAAAAGGTAGTGAATAAAGATTATAATAGGGGTTTTTAAATGAGAGAATACATTTATGGGATACAGTTTTTAAACATTATTTTTAAAGTTCCTTTGGATAGTGTCTTCTTAGTATTATGCATAGTCTTCTTGCTGTTTAGCATGGCTAGCTAGGACATGTGTCATGTCATTTCCCCTCATCTTGAATTTCCCAACTCAGTGACAGTGTTGCTCTGTGCAGATTACATCTACACTTGTATGTTTTCAAGTGTCCCCATCTGTCACTGGTGGCAGTAGTCAGTTCTGGCCCTTTTCTCTGTGCTGCCCCACATACCCTTCCTGGGTATTCTCTGCGTCTTGCTAAACTATGCCCCATCTCCAGCCGCCTTAGCCACTATATGTCCATTTCATTTGTCTTCTTGCATCCCATCCTTTTTTATGAAGTCCCAGACAGCTGTTGCCCTCAATTCTCTCTAGTCAGCAAGCATCCATTAAGGACCTGTTGCATTTGCAATTCTCTACTCCACATTTTTCAATTTTCTTCTTGTTCTCTTTCTCTCAGTTTTCTGTCAATACACTATTCTTTTTCTATCATGCGGCAATAAGAAGTAAGTTGGGGCGAGGGACCAGGTCAATGAGTGTGTGGGGGAGAAGGAATTTTGGTCCATGACTGCTTAGGCACCCATATATCTTGCAGGTCACTCAAGGGCCCTCTCCATCCATCTGTTCTTCCTCCCTCAAATCCATAGTATATCTTTCAGAATAGGGGCCAGAATTATTGCCAACAACACTTAGCTCCACCTGGGACACCAACCCTCAGTAATATTCTCACTGACAACATCATCACTTAGAATCAAACATGTTCATACCTGCAGGAAATCTAAAGACAATGTGGAGAATTACTTTTTTTCCCTCTCAAACAAGAAAATCCACAGTATCTCATAAGGTAGAACAAATTTTATATAACTCTACCCAGACTTTTTCCCCACAAACTTCAGTAGTACCTGTCCAACTTGTTCAGGAATTGTGTTATCTCATTTGAAAAATTGCTCTTTCATAAAAATAGAATGGTTCTAAAATGAAATGCCTAACCATTTACTCATATACTCAACAGATATTTATTATGCTCCTTTTATGTACAAGACAAGGTATTAGGCACTATATATAATGCAAGAAATATAGAATACAGCAGGGGAGAGATTAAAATAAGTGTAAGAAGCAAAAACATGTCACAACTTAGGCATTCTTATGCAAACAAGATGTTGGGAGGGTCCCCCACAATGTATTATATTTTACACTGAGTTCTGTGAACATGCAAGTGGCCAGAGTCATTTTCAGCATTCATCAGAGATAATGGTCAAGCTGAGGAAGGTAAGGTGGATTTTCCTGTCACTTCAGGTCTCATGTCAATGTGACATTGGACTAGCCTTGCCCCTGTGGCTAGAAACCACAGTGAACAGGACTTGGGCAGAAAGGCATTCTAGTTGTTGCTCACTGTTCTGAGGGAGGTGTTTTCTGGTTTCATCATTCTCAGGTTCCTTCTGTTACCTAAGTGCCGCAAGCAGCGGCATCCTCTTCTAAGAGCCTGGATACTGAGGAAGGCACTAAAAAGGAAAAGTAAGTTCCTTTGCAGGGCTTCCCAAGTAACCATGACCAAGTCCACATACTGATATGAGAAACACTCTTCCTTCTCTCTGGTTTGTGCTGGGTATGGTGTTTAGTTAGGACTTCTTTCCCAGGTGTCCCTAGGCCTCCTCTTGCTCAGACTGGCTGCCAGACTGACATTACTGAAGATAGGAGCTCCATCCTTCCTTTCCTTCTGTAAGATTTTGATTTCTATTAAAATGCAAGTATCCCATGAAGCAGGCTTTTGAACTTGTGATAATAACTTACCAGTATATATGAATCCTCTATGAAAAAATTATCAGTGGCAGAGACACAAAGGCAAGTTGTGGGTAGAAGAAAGCCACTTAAGGGCAAGGGGAAAGCCTGGGAATGAGACCCCAGACACATATGCCGCCTACTTCACAATTTTTCTTGGAAGCAGGTCTACTTGCAAAACCCAATGACAGATAGATCATCTATGTGTTTGCCCTGTATCACCGTGGATATTCCATTTTATACTGGCTGGTCCTTTCTTACCCTTTGCTTCAGAGTAATCAGAGTGGCAGCGATTACTTGAGAGTGACTCCACTCCCATGAAGTGATGTCCTCTCTATAGTAGATTATAGTTTAGGAGAGAAAGGACAGCAACACTTGTTGGCTCTGTAATTTCTTCTACAGATAATGACTAATACAAAGCTTTTCTGGCACCTTGCAAAACTTGCCCATAAAAGAAATGAAGGATGACTGAGCTTTTGAGGGTATTCTCCAAGATAAGAGCAAGAATCATTTCAGAAAAGTCAAAAAAGTGCTAACAATGCAGGAAGAAGAGGCTTTAGTGAGACTAAATGGAGGTGGAATAGGTTGGAATATAGCTCCTCCACAAATCATTTGAAAACCCTTCTTTTGTGGTGAATGGCCCACTCAGGGAACACTTGAGCTTGTACAAGCCACGGGAAGAAATCTACTGACTCCACATCAAAGACCCAGCACCCCCCTGCCCTTTGGGCCAAGACTTCTGGGAAAAGAAGCCCTTTTCCTCACACCTCCAGCTTCTTCAGTGGCCGCTACCATTGCTACAGCAATTCTGAAAGCAAAAAGCAGCTCTATTCATACCTCTACTCAAGCACTAGTGTGTCTCCCCCTGGCCCCTGCCCCCACCTAGGTTCTTACCTCTCCAGTCAGCACTGACCCATCTTTTTCCTGAACCCCTTCAGCACTCATAATCTACCACTTACTAATAAGCAATTTAAAATGACCTTATTCATCATCACAAATCCTTTTGGGAAATAAGCATGGTATTATTTAATGTTTCACATTGTCCACTATTTCACATATGATAATCTTGTTTCTCCAGATTAGTATCTCTTCCAAGGCAGGACAAATATTTATGTCTCAAAAATGGAAGGGGATCTCATCCCTCAAGTAAATTCAGCTCAGATGGGTCTATAAGTGCAGTGCATACATGAGGATAATGAGACAGAATATTCTAAAGTTGAGATGTCACCGAACATCTATGTGGTCACTATCCTCATGTTTCCTGAGGTTATATTCTCTCTCTGGAGCCAGAATACTGCTGAGGCCTACAACAGCCTTCTTGGGGAATGAAAAGCATCTGAAAAGTATCTTCCAGAGAACTTCTAGCTTTTAGTTTCACATGTAAAGAACTTAGAAGTCACCACTTTATCCTAACAACAAGTAACAAGGTGAACAGACTAAATAATCAACAACTCCTCTTGGATATATAAGAGAGGGAGGTCACAGGGCAAACCACTGTCTCCAAAATAGGAGAGAGAGGCAAATACAGGGAGTCATAGCTTGTTGGGGCAGAGACTCAGAAACTACTGGGGGAACCTGTGCCCGAGTAGGAATTCCTGAATTGTAAATGATGAATTGGCCAGATGGCTCAGTTGGTTAGAGGGTCGATCCCTGGCCAGGGTACATACAAGAATGAACCAATGAATGCATAAATAAGTGGAACAACAAATCAATGTTTCTCTCTCTCTTTCCTTCTCTCTCTCTCTCTCTCTCTCTCTCTCTCTCTCTCTCTCTCTCAATCTCTCTCTCTCTTTCTCTAAAAAGTAAATGATGAATTGGAGGAGACTCAGTGTAGACAAGTCTGAGAGCGAAAACTGCAGGAGGACCCATTTATTTGTGAGTTTTTCCTCCAGGAGCCCAACCAAGTCAAATTGATTCTAAAGTTTATGTGGAGAGGCAAAGTACCCAGAATAGCCAACACAATATTGAAGGAGAAGAACAAAATTGGAGGACTGACACTACTGGCCTTCAAGACTTACTATAAAGTTATAGTAATCAAAACACTGTGGTTTTGGCAAAGACTTGACACAAAGATCAATGGAACCATAAAGAGCCCAGAAATAGATCTACATAAATATACTAGTAGTCAATCGTCCTTTGACAAAAGAGCAAAGGCAACAAAATAAAGCAAAGATAATCTTTTGAACAAATGATGCGCTAACAACTGCCCACCCACATGCAAAAAAAGAATCTAGAAATAAATAAAATTAACTTTACAAAAAATAATTCAAAAGGAATCATAGACCTATTCCTACTAGATAATAACATAGGAGAAAACCTAGATGAACTTGGATATGGCAATGGCTTTTTAGTTATGACAACAAAAGCACAATTTCTGAGGGAAAATTGATAAGCCAGACTTCATTAAAATTAAAAACTTCTCCTCTGCAAAAGACACTATCAGTAAAATAAGAAGATAAATCACAAAGTGGGAAAAAATATTTGCAAAGAAATTTATCTGATAAAGGACTGTTATCCAAAATCTACAAAGAACTCTTAAAACTCAACAATAACAAAACAACCTGATTAAAAATTGAGCCAATGACCTTACAGATACCTTCCTCACCAAAGAAGAGACATGGATGATAAACAAACATAAAAAAGTTGCTCCACATCAAATGTTATTGAAAAAAATGCAAATTAAAATGAGATACAGTACATACCTATTAAAATGGCCAAAATCCAGAACACTGATAACACTAAATGCTGGTGAAGATATTGAGCAATAAGAATTCTCATTCATTGCTGGTGCGAATGCAAAATGATACAACCACTTTGGAAGATAATTGGCAGTTTCTTGCAAAGTTAGACATACGGTTAGCATACCACCAAACAACTGCACTACTATTATTTATTCAAAGGAGTAAAAACTTACATCTACACAAAAACCTGCAAGTGAATATTTATAGCAACTATATTCATAATTGCCAAAACTTGGAAATGAGACAACCTTCAGTAGGTGAATGGATAAATAAACTGTGGTACATCAGACACTGGAATATTATTCAGTGCTAAGAAAAAATGAGCTATCAAGCCATGAGAAGACATGGAGAAAACTTAAATGAAAATTACTAAGTGCAAGAAGTCAATCTTAAAAGACCATGTACTATATGATTCCAACTATAGGACAGTCTAAAAAAGGCTAAACTATGGAAACAGCAGAAAGATCAGTGGTTGCTGATGGGGTATATGAATTGGCAGAGTGCAGAGGATATTTAGGACAGTGAAACTACTCTGTATGGTAATATAATAATAAATACCTATCATTAGACATTTTTCCAAACCCACAGAATGTACAAGAGCAAACCCTAATGTATATGGATGTTGGGTGATTATGATGTGTCATTGTAGGTTCATCAATTGCAACAAATGCACCAACTTGGTGGGGGATATTGATAATGAGGCAGGCTATGCCTGTGTAGGGGTAAGGAGTATATGGGAAATCTCCTTTCCTTCCTCTTAATTTTGCTGTGAACCTGAACTGCTCTAAAAAGAGTCTTACATAAACAGAAAAAAATCTTCCAGAAGCATTGGCTTTATTCCATGGTAAATATTCCAAACGTTATACATGAACACAAACAGATAATTTAAACAGTAGGGTATAAAATTCACACTATTTTCTAAGGTAAAACTTGATTTGAATAAAATTTCATCTTTGCAGCAGACCTCACAGGTGATGCCGAGGCCCCTCCCCTAAGCCTGTGCCCAGCTCTTCCTGGGGTCTGAATCCACACTCCGATGTTAGAGATATTTGTGTTCATGTTTGAGAAGCTCTACTCGAAGCAGAGTAAATGCTTGATAAATAATACTAATTGACAAACTGATTCACTGTTTCTTCAAAGTTCAGAGCATTGACAGGAAGTTGAAATCAAATATTTCAGGTGGAGGTGTACAGGGCAATAACAGCCTTCCTGGCACTAGAGAACCATTCTACTCTGCTACCACATGACGGTTCCCCATCAATGAATTGGTTTTAAGAATGAGAACGTGGCCTGTCTGCTGTTGCTCAGTGGTTAAGTGAACCTATGAACCAGGAGGTCAGGGTTCGATGCGCCATCAGGGCACATGCGGGCTTGATCCCCAGTGTGGTGCATGCAGGAGGCAGACCATCGATGACTCTCTCTCATAATTGATGTTTCTGTCTCTCTCTCCCTCTTTCTTTCTCTCTGAAATCAATAAAAATATATTTTTAAAAAGAATGAGAGCATGGTTCAAAGGAAAAGGAAATCTTGGAGGGTAGAAGAGGACGAATGATAAGAGGTGTGCGACAAAAGTGGGCAAGGGCAAAGCAGAGCTCAGAGACAAGGCTCAGAAGAAGCAAATCTGCAAGAAACAAACAGTTGGTTTGGTTTTCTTTGGGTTTTGCTTTTGTTTTGCTTCTGTGCCTCAAAAGAGATTTAAAAAATGTAGCAGCTCAGGTGAAACGTCTATGTCAGCAGGAAAGACAAAACCCAGATCCACCACCTTGGCATTGCTCCCTTCGGCAGCTCCCAACCACAGAGCAGGCACCCTCTCTTGTTTCGAGAAATCCCAGCCAGAAAAAAACCTGCCTAGCCAACTTTGCCAAGTGGAACTTGTGCTAACACAGTATATTTTTAACCTCATAATTTGATCATTTGCAAGTTACCTCGACATCCCCCATAACATTGAGCCCCAGGACTAAAAGGCTCCGTGCTTCTGTTGTGGTATGAAGAGGGTTTTGTTGCTGGCACCTAGTTGTGCAACTTTAAGCCCTGGGCTCCCTACATCATCTCGGTAGGATTATAATGTCTCGGGAAAGGGGTGTGGCCCACTCAGGTTCCCTATATTAGCAGCCTGGTCTGCAGATCTGGCATCCTGAATGTGTTAGTTCTGCTCACTGCTATGGAATTCACCCAGGTTGTCAACTTGCTTGGCAGAACTTGGTCCTTTAAGGAGTAGTACCAGAACTCCTCTAGGCTGCCAGGCCTTGGTGTCTGAGACAGGGGGCAGGGAGCTATAAAGGGCGAGCGCAGTGGCTTGCGAAGCACAGAGGTGGGAGAGGGTGGGTGGAGAGCCAGCAGCCACTCCTGTCTGCACTCTGCTTGCACACGGTGGAGCATTTAACAGCTATGCCCCTAGGAAGGATCTTGGGGATCATCTAGTCCCTGATTCTCATTAAACAGAGTGAAAACTGAGTTTCAGAGAAGTGAAGGACGTACTGAAGGTTTGACAAGTTACTTATGTGGAATAGAAATTAATTTTGCTTTTGCTTTTGGAGGGGAATACTCTCAGTAATGCTAGGCACTTTTCTAGATGCTCTGCATCATCTATCTTTTTAAACTTCACAAACATATTTGGTAGGTAATCTCATAATTTTTAATGGTCCTATTTTATAAAGAAGGAAACATGTTCTGAGAGGAATGTTAAATATGAATCCACATCAGACTACAAGGCCAATGGTTTTTCCTCTATGCACCTGATGCCCATCCTCAACTCAGCAAAATCCATGATACCTTCCCAGAAACAAGTTGCACCTAAGAATATGTCCAAGCATAGAAAACATAATATAAATTTATGCCTAAGTTTGCACTGTAATGACTCAAATCATCATGTGTTAAATAAACTTTCAGCCCTATTGTTTGAGTGTAAAAACATGCCTAATAACTGATTTCCTTTCATGTGCCTACTGGAGATGCTATTAAAGGGCAGATTCAGATTCAGAGGATCTGTACTGAGTTCAGAGATCCTATAAGCTCTCAGGTGATGCTGATGCTGCCAGCCCATCGACCACACTTTGAGAAGCAAGACCGGGCCAAATCTAATTCACAAATAAGGGACACACTCTAAATCAAAAGCTTCTCATTAGGTTGGAGGTATTTTTTGTTATGTTTTGTTTTGTTTTGTTTTGTTTTGTTTTGTTTTGTTTTGGATGGGGCTGATCCATAGCAAGTTCTAGTCAGCTGTCTGGAAATTTTCCTGCTTCCAGTGCAATATAAGTGCCTACTTACATCTAATATTCCACCTTCTTCAAGACACATTTAGGTCCTGCAAAAAAATTATCTTCCAAAGCTCATCAGGGAAATGTCATTTCTGTGCCTAGCTGGCAGCAACCCAGCTCTTGCTAACCAGCAAACCAAGTGCAATTCGTTCCACTATTAAAATCTCTGGGTGAGCAGGTGTCTTCTTCTGGAAATTCCCCTCTTTTCCTCCCACAGGATAAGGCCCTTTCAGCCCCACCTTCTGAATGAGTCCTTCAGTGAACATTCCACAGCAGTTATCTGTTCTACCAACTGTCTGCCTCACACACTGTAAGGTCCTTTTGCCGGGTCATCTTTTCTGGTTTGCGTGTCTTGTCTTCTCAATCAAATCCTAAGCTCCTTGAGGGTAGAGGCTCTGTCTAATGTCTCCTTGCATCTTCCCACAATGCCTAGCCTAGTGTTTTACTCAAACAATGGGCTAAAGAATTATCTCTTAAGTCCCTGAAAGTATTTTGTGTGTTTTTTCTATTGTGTAAGAATGTAAGTTCCCACTGGGCCTGTAGAGTGTCTGTGAAGATCACAGAGTGGAATTTTCAATTATTCCTGAGTCAATAAGTTAAGTTCTTACTTATGGTAGTGATGGGATTGTGTAAATTCATGCCAGAATTCACTTCAATACTATGCAAGGTTCATATGAGATTATGCACATGAAAGCATTTGATAAAGTATTGTTACTTAGGGCACATGTTTCTACCAGAAATGAACAACCAGAATCACCAAGAAGTGATAGATGGGCTCCATCTCAAAATGGTTTTATTCCTATTCATCCATCCTGAAATTATAAGTCAATAAACTAAGACTCTGTCCTGGGCCAAGAAATGGAGGAAAGAGGAAAATATTGGGATGGATCAGTAAACCTAATGCTAGTATCACATGGTAACTCCCATTTCCTCAATGTCAGAAGAGTCAGGTTCAATTTAATATGACCAGGGGAGCTATTTCATGGGCTGAGCGGTAGTGAGAATGAATGTCACTCACAGCAGGACAGCATGATAGCATCCATGTGTTTGTCTGAATATACACAGGTGCTCCATATGCCTGACACTCTCACCTTATTGAATGAATCAGGTGACCTCTTCCTTTCTTCCTGGCCAGACATGCTTCCACCAGTGCCCTGGCTTTCTTTCTCACTAAACACTCTTCATTATCAATTCTTTGGATAATAAAGTGATCCTGGGCCCTCTATCCTATGCAAGCCCTCCTCCTGGGACCTCAGCAGCTTCACCCAGCTCCTCTATCTTTCTACAGAAAGATAGACCTCCTTTCTGGTTTTATCTGGCTGTTATGACCAACACTCTACCCCAGTTTTCCTGTTTTTCCCTTACACTGGGCATGCCTTAGACCAGTGGTCTGCAAACTGCGGCTTGCGAGCCACATGCTGTTTGCTGTTCTGTTGACTAATGAGTTTGCATGGAACAACGACAGCCTTTAATTTTTGGAATCGATAGTCTAGGTCAGTGGTCAGCAAACTCATTAGTCAACAGAGCGGCAAACCGCAGCTCGCGAGCCGCATGTGGCTCACAAGCCGCAGTTTGCTGACCACTGTCTTAGACAGATACCATCTTTCTTGCCAGGCCTCTCCACTGCCAGCATTCCCTATCTCACAGAATGGCATCACCAGCCACTCAGAGAACTATGAGTGACCAAGACAAGTCAACATACAGGGCCTTCAATGCAGCATTTGTTCAATGGTCAGATGACAGTTTTAGAGGAGCCCTTAAGAGCTGCCTATGGGAAGAGTGAAGAAGGAGGGCCACTGGAGGCTGTGCTCACCACTCCCTGCAGCTCTAGCCTCACACTTACAGGCTGTAATTAAGGAGACAACTCTCTTAGAGGGGTCATCTCAGCCCAGTCTACCCAGGACTTTCTTGATTTTAATATCGAAAACCCTGTCTCGAGAAACCCCCAGTCCCCAGCAAATCTGAACGGCAGGTCACTACCTCTTCTTAGAAGACAATTTAAAGACTGACTGTGGTTACATGATGTGTTCATTTCCTAGGACTGCTGTAACAAAGGACGAGCAATTGGCTTAAGCAGTAAGTTATTGTCTTACCATTCTAAAGGCCAGAAGTCCAAAATCAAGATGTTGAAAGAGTTTGTTTCTTCTGAGGGCTGCGAGAAAAAATCTGTTCCATATGCCTCTCTTAGCTGCTGGTGGTTTGCTGGCAATCTTTGGTGTTCCTTGGCTGGTAGACTCAACATCCTGACTCTGTCTTCATGTTCACATGGTGCTGTCCCTGTGCATGTGTCTGTGTCAGATGTACCCTTTATAAAAGAAAACTGGTAGTATTGGATTAGGGGCCCACCCTACTCCAGTATGGCCATATACTAACTTCACTAGCTACATCTGCAAGGACCTTAATTACAAATAAGGCCACAAATAAGGTACTTGTGTTTAGGACTTCAACATATGGATTTTGGAGGGACACAATTCAACCATAATACTTAGTGTTGTTTGCCTGGAAATCTCAACCTCCCAACCCCATTTTGACCATCATGTAGTATATGAAGATCATGTACTATTTTTACCATTTTATTTTATTTTCCATGTTGCTTTAGCAACCTTTCTAGATTGGTTCTCAGGCAGCTACAAACCAGGCCCAGGCTTAGACTCTCCCATTTACTCCCACCATTCTGTGATTTTCTCTCTTAAATATCTCTCATATTAATCTCTACCACCAGTGTCAAAACTCAGGCTCTTATCACATCTGGCCTAACTCACTTTTCTCTTTAGTTGTGTTCCAGATGGACCCCTTTTGGTCTTCCCTACTATGTGCTGCCAGAAGCATCTTTCTCCAATGCGCATCAAACAAACCACTCCCATACTTAGAGCTCTTAGTGGCTCTCCCCAGAGCAGGGAAAGTTCAAATGCCTTTGCTTAACATCTGGCCCCTGTGTGACCTGACTCCTACCCGTCTTCTCAGCCTCACTCATCTCTAGCCCTGCCTTCAAGCACAGTAACACTCAACTTTGGTTCAACAGGTCATGCTGTTGTCTCCTGTTCCTGCCATTGCATGTGCTCTTCTCTCCCTGCTTTCAATCTATGTTCCTACTTATCCTTTAACTTCCCCTTAAGTCTGACCTCTGGGAAGCTTTCCCTGATCCTACAGAATGGTTTATGCTTTTCTCATAGAATTTCTCACTGCACTTACCACAAATCAACATATTTCTTACCTGTCTTTTCCTCTTGGTCAGAAGACAAGAAGTTCATGAACCATCTAAAACCATACCAAAAATGCACTCTGAACTCCCTCATGCCTCATTATTAGATGTGTTATTTAATCTACTTAAGCCAGGGGGTTTTCCATTGAAATATATAGCTTCTACAAGTACACACTCATGAAGTCATTGACATTAAATGAGATAATTAATACAGAGTGCTTAGCACAGTGCCTGGCACATGGCATTGATGATCAAAACCTGTTGTTCTTGTTACCATGTTGTTCTTGCTGTTGTTACCTTCTGAAACACTATAGTCCATGATGAAAAATGTGGGCTCTAGATTTACCCTGCCTAGGAGTGATTCTGTTCCCCACTACTTATTAGCCATGTGTCTTCATGCTTAAATGTCCATTTCTTCATCTGTATTTGCAATTTATATATAAATGCTACTTCATAGATATTTGAGAATAAAATAAGCTACTTTTGAAGCCTTTGGAACCAAACCTGGCATGTAGGAAGTTCTCAAGAAAAGTGGCCTCTAGTGTAATGTTTTCATCAGATCCCCAAAGGAGTCCATGACTGGGGAAAAGGTTGAAAGTCAATGTTCTAGTCTGTGAACTCCTTAAGGGAGGGATTGTGTGCTAAACTTTGTAGTTCAACCATACAGTACAGCATGGGGCATGCAGTAGATGCTCAATGATGCTTTTAATGAATGGATGAGTTGTGAATTGAGCAAGGAACCCCAAGTTAAATAATGTCACTTTTCAAGAATTCACAAAGTGAGCAAACTCATCCCTTGAGAACACCGCTGGGAGTCAGGAAATGGAGAAGAAGTTCCAAAAATGGAGCATAAAAGCTCACCTACTTTATTCAGAGGAACCATAAATTGTTAGAGCTGGAGGGGACCTTAGCGATGATCTATTACAGTTTCCTCATTTTGTAAATGAGGAAAATGAGCTGACTCTCAGAACTGATTTCCTCTCCCTTTATATACAATTCTAAAGAGCTTCGTTATCTGGCTTCCTGGCCAAAACACATTAAGGCGAGCAAATTTGGAAAGGAAAAGGGAGAGTGAGAGCTATGTATGCTCATGATAAGTATCAAGAAGTGAAGCTGGGCTGAGAATAGGAAACTATAAAAAGCAGACCAAAAAAACCTTGAAAAATCACCAGAACCTGAGACATTGGCATGGAGGTAAAGGTGCTCCTTCCTCAGCAGACCCTGGGGACCTGACTGTGAGCCATTCTCAACCACAGAACAGATTGCATAGTGCATCCCAAAAGCAAGGTTTGCAAGAAATTTAACTTTCTTTAGTTCATAATCATTTCTATTGAGGGCCTTTTCACAGTACATCTCCACCCCACTCTGAGGTTATGTCCAATGTTCCAAGAGATGTCAATAATGCCAGAACATTGGTTAGATGTCCAGCTTGTCATGGGGTCCCTGAGTCACATGCACACACAGGCGACTTCTCCATTGCTGTCAGCACATCTATTCCCACCCTAGCGTGGCTCACAGCTGCTTCTATCCAGTCTTGGAGAAAAAAGATCTTCCTGCAGAGCTATGCCTGGACCTTCTCCCTGGATGCACTACTCAACCATTCCTTTCTAAGCTCCTGCGTCTGTGTCTCCCATCTCCTCTCCTGCCTTCCTGGATGCACCACTCAACCATTCCTTTCTAAGCTCCTGCGTCTGTGTCTCCCATCTCCTCTCCTGCCTTCCTCCAATCCTCTCCTTCCCCCTACCCCCATTTCTCTGCATTTAATTTAGTCTGGAGGTTTCTCATTTCATGTTTCTATATCCCAAATCCTCTTTATTTTATCTCCTCTGCATAGCCTCTAAGTTGTTCTAAGGGTCTGGGTCTTTGAAACACAAAAGCCAGATAGATATACAGGCTCCTTCTGTACCCATCATATTTCTTCTCTGTCATATTCTTCCCTGTCCTATTCCTTCTCTGAGACAGTGAACTACAAAAAACTTACCCTGCTTGGATGGGGGGAAAAAAAGAGAAACAGAGAGAGGAAAAAGCATAGTGAATATCTCAAAATGCTATCTCTCTCCCTGTGCAATATGTTCTCAAACATTATTGCCCAGTTGATACTCAGAAGATAGTTAATTTTCAGTTATCCAGAAAATCCATAGTAGTGTTCATTCTTGTGCATGCTAAGCAAATTAATACCATGTTACTGTGTGCCAATAAAGCATTCAGCAGCATCTCCCAAAACCATGTGCATGTAACAGTAATCTAATTTTGGCCCAGGAGAAACGATCTTCTGTCAGCAAAGGAGTTTTTAAAATGTCATTCTGCTTGGAGACTGAGGGAACATCTTAGCATCTTAAAGACTTTGAGAAGTTTGAACCTGATCCTGTTATCTGACCATGGAAACTTGACTTGATGGATTTCCTGGGGAACCAGGGCTATGTGGAATGTACTTTGAAAAGCGCTGGGTCATATTTATGCCGATGACCAATTCAAGGTGAAGAAAGGTGAAGTTTTTCATGGTGTGTATGCTGAGGACAGAGATGGGATTGCTTCCATGGAGGGATGAGCAATGCTCTCTGGATCAGGGAGCCCTTATACTTGCCCTCCACCTGGAGGGTTATGTTGCCTGAGCTATACATGCCAAAGCTGTGAGATCCACTGTTCAGTGGTGGATGAAGCTGGGTGGGTGCTGAAACACTGGTCCCTGCTTCATCCCACCCAGCATGATAGCTATTTGGATAAACAAGATATCAAGAGTAAAACAATTATTTATTTCAGAAAGTAGTGTTCTTGGCATTTTTTCCAAATAGAACAAGCAATTACTTGGATTACCTCATCTTCCCTCTATGCAAAGAGGAAAAGGCTCAAACTAGCCAAGAAATGGCAAAACTGTTCTCTGAAAAGATGAAGGCACAGAAACGAGGTAATAATAGGCTGGGAAAGGTGCTAAAACACTCTGACTGCTAAAACGGTGAGTTCATGAGAGCCTTATAGGCACTGGTTCAAGAACCTCCTGACTCATATTCCATATGCTCATGAAGTAATTTTGGTTCAAGAAAGATTATTGAGGCAACCTGTTGCAGTGGTTCTCAACCTTTCTAATGCCGTGACCCTTTAATACAGTTCCTTATGTTGTGATGACCCCCAACATAAAATTATTTTCGTTGCTACTTCATAACTGTAATTTTGCTACTGTTATGAATCATAATGTAAATATCTGTGTTTTCCGATGGTCTTCGGCTCTACAGCAGCGGTTCCCAACCTGTGGGTCGCGACTGAGAACCGCTAGCAGGGTCTCCTAAGACCATTGGAAAACACAGATATTTACATTATGATTCATAACAGTAGCAAAATTATAGTTATGAAGTAGCAACGAAAATAATTTTATGGTTGAGGGGTCACCACAACATGAGGAACTATATTAAAGGGTCGCGGCATGAGAAAGGTTGAGAACCACTGCATTGGTGGTATCACTTTGCTAGGCACTGTAGGGATCATAAAATGCACAATTCAAACTTTCTCACTAATCATACCAGGCTCTTTATCACATAGCCACTGTCTAAGAATTTCTAGCCATATCGCCAGCCTTCTCTCCCTTTGGCCTACATTTCAGGCTTAGAAATGCTTTTGCAGTTCCTTAATCTCATCATGTATTTTTTTCACCATCCTATGTCCTGGCATTTCTGCCAAGGATACCTTTCTTCCTCTGCTCACCCTTCAGTCCACTGGGCAAATGTTCATCCTCCACCAAGACACAGATCAATCCTCAGCTCCATTGAGAAGCCTTTGCAGAGGGGCCCCACCTCTCAGAGATTTGGTTTGTCTGGCCTCTGGGTTCCTGTGTCATCTTCTAGATGTGCCTGCGGTAGGAAGCATAACAAAATTAAAAGGAGAAATGGGCTGGGAGCTCCTGTTCTCACATGTAGCTGTATAATCTTGGGTGAGTTCCCCAATCTCTCTTTATGCTTCAGTTGTCTCATCTTTAAATTGTGGATAATGCCTCCTTCACATGAAGTTTAAATAATATAAAAATGGTTTTTTTCACACTGCCTATTACATATGAGCATATCTCAAAAAAGTAGGTTATTGTATTATAGTTAGTGGTTTCCTACTTTTCATCTGTGGGAGTCTCGGTTTCACAGGCTACCATATTTGTTTTGCATTCTTAATTCTTAGCACCTTGCCTGACACACAGTAGGCACTCAATAAAGAACTTTAATGAATCATAAATTCGTTAATTAATCAGTGGAGAGATGAATGAGCTGTTTCTGCAGAGGCATAATCTTCTCTAGAAGATGAGGCAGGAATCCGCCCATCTGCATGCTGGGACAGTACTTCCTGAATGCCAACAGGAAGGGATTTGGCCCAGGCACCCCAGGAGCCTGGAGTCACAAGGTGCAAGGCAAGCCATGGAACTCAGAGAGGGCACCTAGAGGGGGTCCCAGTGAGCACCGGACAAAAAGCCACAACTTTAGAGAAATTGAAAGAAGCAGGTAAAGCACTCTGGGCTTGCTATACCTGAAGGTTCAGGGCTCTTTCAGGATAAGGGAGATGAGTGCATATTTAGAGGCTTTGGGAGGAAATATTCACAGGGAAGGGAGATCCTGGCAATGAGCACGGAATGGATGAGTCCTTAGGAAGAGCTGAGGGCAAGGACATGGAAGGCCTGCCTAATGTGATAGGTAACCATCATTTTCTGAGACTGAAATAAGGAGGGGAATGGGGAGGGGGGATGGTTTTAAGGAGCAAAAAAATATGGTTTGAAGGAAGAAAGTGTGTAAGAAAACTCATGCATTATATACACTTGGTTTTCTCAGTGATGTAAGAACTAAAATTTTCTACCAAGAGAGTAGGGATGGAAATATAAAGATGTGATCCAGCAGAGTGATCAAGAAAGACTCCAGATCACTCAATATCAAATTCTGGTGCACCACTGACCTCCTGGATGGTCCTGGAAAAGTTCCATAAGCTCCTTGTGCCTCAGTTTTCTCATCTGTAAAATGGAAAAGATAATCACACCTACTTATCTTACAGTTACTAAAACTGTATTCATTACAATGACTTAGTAATTGTTAAGCACTTTTAGAATAGCTTGACATATTTGCTATTACTATTATTATTAGAGTTTTGTACTAGCTATTATGGGAAGTGCTCAAGAAAATCAATAGAAAATGGACATATTTTTTTAATCCTCCCTCGAGGATATTTTTCATTGATTTTTAGTGAGAGTGTAAGGGAGGGGGAGAGACAGAGAGAGAGAGAAACATCATTATGAGAGAGACAAATCCTTCTACACATGCCCCAACCAGGGCCGGGGATTGAGCCTGCAATCAACTGAGGTATGTGCCCTTGATCAGAGTCAAACCCTGGACCCTTCAGTTCACAGGCCAATGCTCTATCTACTGAACCAAACCAGCCATAGAGGAAATGGATATTTTATAGCATGTAAATTATAGTGGGCATAGCCAGTGTGATCTTCTCATGTTCTTTTTCAGTAAGCAAGAAATACAGGCAAGGAGCAGAGAAAGTGGGAATTCACCCCTGGGGGTTGGGAAGCAAAGCAAAGTGACAGAATACAAAGCTCATCTGACAAAATTCTAGAGTCATGATGAGGATAACATTCATGTTGCCAAATGCAGAAGCCCAGCCAGGCAAAGAGTCAAGTAAAGCTAGACATGGGCTAATGGGCTGATTATGGGCCCAAGGAGTAATCCTTATCCATTTATTAAGGCTAGAGTTAATGGCTTTTCAGTACAGGCATTCTCTACTGGAAGTGTCTATTAAATTTGGCAGTGTGAGCCAGAAGGTTATTTGGCCTGCAGTAGGTGTGATATTCTTCTGAGTAAAGGAACAGCTCTAAAAATATGACATAGCTATTCCAGACTTCCTTCCCATCCATGCCCTGTTCCCTCCTCAGCACTACCCTGGACACACAGATAAACACCAAAAGCAAGACCATCCAAGGGAATGGAAGGCCCAGAAATGCTAAAGGACAAGTTCAGTCCCTGATGGGGTGGAGAAAGGACTAGTCAGGAGGCTCTGTTGGGAGGAAAGGGACATCAAGTCAAAGACCTCAGTACCACTTGAATTCCATTTGGCTGGGTTTTTTTTGTTTTTTTACTATAATTTATTTTTTTAAAAATTTCTTTATTGATTAAAGTATCACATATGTGTCCTTATTCCCCCATTACCCCCCAACTCCCATTCATGTCCCCACCCCCCTGTTGTTTGTGTCCATTGATTGGGCTTACATGCATGCATATAAGTCCTTTGGTTGATCTCTCCCCCTTAATCCCACCCTCCCCTACCTTCCCTGAGGTTTGATGTTCTGACTGATGTTTCTCTGTCTCTGGATCTATTTGTTCATCAGTTTATGTTGTTCATTATATTCCACAAATGAGTGAGATCATGTGATATTTATCTTTCTCTGCCTGGCTTATTTCACTTAGCATAATGTTTTCCAGTTCCATCCATGTTGTTGCAAATGGTAAGAACTCCCTTTTTACCACAGCATAGTATTCCATTGTATAGATATACCACAGTTTTTTAATCCACTCATCTGCCGATGGGCACTTAGGCTGTTTCCAAATCTTAGCTATGGTGAATTGTGCTGCTATGAACATAAGGGTACATATATCCTTTCTGATCCTTGTTTCTAGTTTCTTGGGATATATTCCTAGAAATGGATCACTGGGTCAAATGGGAGTTCCATTTTTAGTTTTTTGAGGAAACTCCATACTGTTCTCCACAGTGGCTACATCAGTCTGCATTCCCACCAGCAGTGCAAAAGGATTCCTTTTTCTTCACATCCTCGCTAGCACTTGTCATTTGTTGATTTGTTGATAATAGCCATTCTGACAGGTGTGAGATGGTACCACATTGTTGTTTTGATTTGCATCTCTCTGATGATTAGTGACTTTGAGCATGTTTTCATATGTCTCTTGGCCTTCCTTCTGTCTTCTTTCAAAAAGTGTCTATTTAGATCAGTTGCCCATTTTTTCATTGGGTTGTTTATCTTCTTTTTATTAAGCTGCATGAGTTCCCTATAAATGTTGGAGATTAAACCCTTATCATTGATATCATTGGCAAATATGTTCTCCCATGCAGTGGGCTTTCTTGTTGTTTTATTGATGGTCTCCTTTGCTGTGCAAAAGCTTTTAATTTTGATGTAGTCCCATTTGTTTATTTTCTCTTTAGTTTCCATTGCCCTAGGAGCTGTATCAGTGAAGAAATTGCTTTGGCATATGTCAGAGATTTTTCTGCCTATGGATTCCTCTAGTATTTTTATGGTTTCTCTTCATATGTTTAAGTCATTTTTAGTTTATTTTAGTGTATGGTGTAAGTCGGTGGTCTAGTTTCAATTTTTTGCATGTATCTGTCCAATTTTCCCAACACCATTTATTGAAGAGACTGTCTTGACTCCAATGTATGTTCATGCCTCCTTTGTCAAATATTAATAGAGCGTAGTGATTTGGGTCAATTTTTGGGTTCTCTATTCTATTCCATTGATCTATATGTCTGTTCTTGTGCTAGTACCAGACAGTTTTGAGAACAGTGGATTTGTAATACAGCTTAAAATCTGGTATTGAGAGCCCACCTACTTTGTTCTTCTTTCTCAGGATTACTGTGGCTATTCAGGGTCTTTTTTTATTCCAGATGAATTTTTGGAGAGTTCTTTCTAGGTCTGTGAAATATGCCATTGGTATTTTAATGGGGTAGTGCATTGAACCTATAGATTGCTTTGGGTAGTATGAACATTTTAATGATGTTGATTCTACCAATCCATGAACATGGTATGTTCTTCATCTGTTTCTTTTTCTTTTTCTTTTTTTCCCATCTTCCATCTGTTTATGTCTTCCACTATCTCTTTTTTCAGTGTCCTGTAGTTTTCCACATATAGCTCTTTTACCTCCTTAGTTGAGTTCATTCCTAGATATCCTAATTTTTTTGTGTGTGATGGTAAATGGGATTGCTTTTTTAGTGTCTCTTTCTGTAAGTTCACTATTGGTGTATGGAAATGCCATAGATTTCTTTCCATTAATTTTGTATCCTGCTACATTGCTGAATTCATTTATTAAGTCTATTAGTTTTTTTGATAGAGTCTTTCGGGTTTTTTTATGTACAATATCATGTCATCTGCAAATAAGGACAGCTTTACTTCTTCTTTTCCAATTTGGATGCCTTTTATTTCTTCTTCTTGTCTAATTGCAATGACTAATACTTCCAGTACTATGTCGAACAGAAGTGGTGAGAGTGAGTATCCCTGTCTTGTTCCTGTTCTTAGGGGAAATGGTTTTAGTTTTTGCCCATTGAGTATGATGTTAGCTGTGGGTTTATCATATATAGCAATTATTATGTTTAGGTGTTATCCTTCTATTCCCACCTTGCTGAGAGTTTTTATCAAGAAAGTGTGTTGGATTTTGTCAAATGCTTTTTCTGCATCAATTGATATGACTATGTGATTTTATCTCTCAATTTGTTTGTGTGATGTATCATGTTTATTCGTTTGCGGATATTGTACCATCCTTGCATTCCTGGGATAAATCCTACTTGGTCATGGTGTGTGATCTTTCTGATGTACTGCTCAATCCGATTTGCTAGAATTTTGTTGAGGATTTTGGCGTCTATGTTCATGAGGGATATTGGCCTGTAATTCTCTTTCATTGTGTTGTTTTTATCTGGTTTTTGTATTAGGATGATGCTGGCTTCATAGAAAGAACTTGGAAGTATTCCTTCCTCTTGAATTTTTTTGGAATAGTCTAAGGAGGATAGGTTTTAGTTCTTCTTTGAATGTTTGGTAAAACTCCCCTGTGAAGCCATCTGGCCCTGGGCTTTTGTTTGCTGGAAGCTTTTTGATGACTGCTTCAATTTCTTCCATAGTTATTGGCCTATTGAGATGTTTATATTCTTCCTGATTGAGTTTTGGAAGGTTATATTTTTCTAGGAATATGTCCATTTCCTCCAGGTTGTCCACTTTGTTGGAATAGTTTTCATAGTATTTTTTAACAATCCTTTGTATTTCAGTGGGGTCTGTTGTTATTTCACCTCTTTCATTTATGATTTTGTTTATTTGGGTCCTCTCTCTTTGCTTCTTGGTGAGCCTGGCTAGAGGTTCATCAATCTTGTTTACCTTTCAAAGAACCAGCTCTTGGTTTTGTTGATCTTTTGTATTTTTTTTTTTTTTGTCTCAATGTCATTTATCTCTGCTCTGATCTTTATTATTTCCTTCCTTCTGCTTACATTGGGCTTTTCTTGTTGCTCTCTTTCTAACTCTTTGAGTTGTAGGGTTAGGTAATTTATTACCATTGTTTCTTGTTTTTTGCAGTAGATTTGTAGAGCTATGAACTTCCCTCTCAAGACTACTTTCACTGTGTTCCATAGATTTTGGATTGTTGTGTTTTCATTGCCATTTGTCGCCAGGATGTTTTTTTATTTCTTCCTTGATCTCTCTGGTAACCCAGTCATTGTTTAATAGCATGCTGTTTAGTCTCCATATGTTTGATTTTTTTGGATTGTTTTTATTGTAGTTGATTTCCAGTTTTATGCCACTGTGATCTGAGAAGATGCTTGATATGATTTCTATCTTCTTGAATTTGAAGAGACTTTGCCTATGACCCAACACATGGCCTATCTTTGAAAATGACCCATGTGCACTTGAGAAGAATGTATATTCTGTGGCTTTGGGGTAAAATGTTCTGAAGATGTCAATTAATTCCATCTGGTCTAGTGAGTCATTTAGGATTGATGTTTCTTTGCTGATTTTTTGTTTAGAGGATTTGTCCTCTAAACAAAAATGTGATAGTGGGTTATTAAAGTCTCCTATTATGATTGTATTGCTGTCAATCTCTCCTTTGATATCCTCCAGGAGTTTTTTTTTATGTATTTGGGTGCTCCTGTATTGGGTGCATATATGTTTACCAGAGTTATTTCTTCTTGTTGGATTGCTCCCTTTAGTATTATGAAGTGGCCTTCCTTATCTCTTATTATGTCCTTCACTTTGAGATCTAATTTGTCAGATATAAGTATTGCTACCCCAGCTTTTTTTTTTTCATTTCCATTCACCTGAAAAACCTTTTTCCATCCCTTCACCCTCAGACTGTGTGCATCTTTTTTTCTGAGGTTGGTTTCTTGTAGACAACAGATATATGGGTCACGTTTTCTTATCCAATCCATTACCCTATGTCTTTTGATTGGGGCATTTAATCCATTTAAGTTTAAAGTTATTATTGATAGGTACTTATTTGTCACCATTTTATTCTTTACCCCTGTGTTCCTTCTTTGCTTCCATTTCTTTTCTTTTTTTTTTTTTTTTTTTAGCAGACCCTTTAGCATTTCTTGCATTGCTGGTTTGGTGGTAATAAATTCCTTTAGTCATTTTTTGTCTGTGAAGCTCCTGATTTCACCTTCAATTTTAATTGATAGCCTTGCTGGGTACAGTATTCTTGGATTCAGACCCTTCCTTTGCATAACTTTGTATATTTCATTCCATTCCCTTCTGGCCTGTTGAGTTTCTGTTGAGAAATTAGTTGCTAGTTTGATGGGGGTTCCTTTATAGGTAACCTTCTGTCTCTCTCTGGCTGCTTTTAAGATTCTTACTTTGTCGTTGGTGTTTGCCAATTTAATTATAATGTGCCTTGGCTTCGGTCTTTTGGGACTCTGTGAGATTCTTGGATTTGTGTGGGTTTTTTCTTCCCTATATCAGGGAAGTTTTCTGTCATTATTTCTTCAAACGGGTTTTCTATTCCTTGCTCAGTTTCCTCTCCTTCTGGAACCCTTATTATGTGGATGTTGTTGTTTTTTCGTGTTGTCCCAAAGTTCCCTTAGGCTCTCCTCCTGCTTTTTAATTTTTTTTTTAGAACCTGCTCTACTTGGGTATTTTTTCCTACCTTGTCTTCTAGCTGAGCAGTCCTCTGCTTCTTCTAGTCTACTCTTGATGCTTTCTATTGAGTTCTTTACAGCAGCAATGCCATTTTTCATTTCTTCTTGGTTCTTCATTTCCTCTTGGTTCTTATTCATATTGTCGAGTTTGTCTTCCATTCTTTTCAGCCACCTTATGACCATTTCTCTGAATTCTTTCTGTGGCAGGTTGCTTGCCTCCATTTCGTTTACTTTTTTTTCTGGTGATGCCTGCTTCTCTTTCATATGCGGGCTGTTTCTTTGTCTCCCCATGGTCTCTCTTCTCTGGGTGTCTGGTTATGTAGTTCTCTCCCTCCTTATCCCAGGCAAAATCTGACCTTTCTGTGATGGAGTGTGGAGCTCCTCTGAATCTGCGTGTTTGCACCAATTGGGGACTGGTGCTCTGGGGTTTGCAGCTGTTCAGTGGGTGCTGCAGTTGTAGATTTTTCAGGCTTCAGATAACATCCACTTTCCCTTTCAAGATGGCACAGTCTCCGCATCCAAGCCGGTGGCTCTGGGAGGGAACCAGCAGCAGTGAGGGCTGCCCGGTCAGGGGACCCCCGTCCAGCAGTCTCCCACCTACTCCTGGAGTATAGCCGTCCCTTAACTCTCCAACAGACACTCCCCATGCAACCCTCAGCTGTTCTTTCTATCTGCTCTGGGACAAGGCTCGGGACACATCTATCTATTCCATCGCCATTTTTCCACCCATGTGGCTGGTTTTTAATGTCAATTTCTTACATGGGAATAGAATTGCCTTGCCACTTAATTTTGCATTTCTTTGATTATTAGTGAAATTGAATGTTTATTCATATGTGAATTATCTTCATTTTTAACCAGTTTTTCAATAAAAGTCTTAGAGTTTTTCATATTGATTTGCAAAAGCTCTTTTTAATGATATCAGTCCTTTGCCATATTTATTGCAAGTTCCCTTAGTTTGACATTTACCAGTGTTTATTATCTCTTCTCACAAACTGAATTCTTAAATTATTGTAGAGTCAAATCTACTTTTTCCCTTTATATCTTCTTTCATTGCTTGAGAGGCTTTTCTGGCCTGGAATCAGTAAATATTTATCTAAATTCTTCTTGTATTTTAAGTATTTCTTTTTTTTTCTTTTATATTTACATATTACACTAAACTAGGAATTATTTTGGTTTATGGAATTACTAGTGGAGAATTACATTATTTTCAAAATATGCAAATAATTCTGGATAATTTTTTTTCTGCCTTGTCTATAAGACACTGCCTTTTACTAGTAACTAAAGGCTAAAGGAGACAAGCTATCTTAACCCTCAAAACACCTTAACATGCAATTTTTGGTTCTGTGATTAGTGGTGGACTAGATTTCAGTTTTCTGAAAGGTGTAAGAGGAGATGGGCAGGGGATATTTCTCAGCATCTCTCAGGGCATCTCAAGCCAGCTCTGAATAAACATCCTTAGGTTGGATACTCACTTCATCATTATTTCTTGCATTTAGGATCAAACATCATAAAGGAGGGGGAAATGTGGGTTGTGAGATCCTAAAGTGGAGCCTTCACACAGATGAAGGTTTGGTTCAGGAAAGTGTCTGTGCATCTTCAATAAAGAAATAATCTATCAATCAGCCAATGAATTAATTCTGTGTCCATAGGAATATAAGCTCCCCAAATCTCTTTTTTATTTCTATCCTATAGCTCCTCTTGCATAGTCCCCTATCCTCCCAAACCCACCCTCCTGACCAGGCGAGGGTTTAGGGAACTGGTGACCAAACCTGATCGCTGCTCCTTGCTTCTAGAACCACCTTGCCTCAGTCCCTTGAGTCCAGTCCCTCACACCCTTCCTCCATCTGGAATTAAGAGGTGCATTTGCAAGCATTTATCTTTCTAGGAATAGCCTTTGATGCTCAGATGAGGGTGTGGGCAGAGTAAAGAACAGCTAAGCCTGTAGGTTAAGTAGCCAGGATGTGGCTTCATATGAAATCCCAGCTCTGACCTCATCAGGGCAAGATGGCTGCTGGTCTGGTGGCTGCCAGCATAGAGTGAAGCAGAGGGGAAGGCTGGCTTCTCCCCACTCGTTTTCCTGGTTGCAGTTATGGTTCCCCAGAGCTGAAAGCATGTAAGACATCAATGATCAGAAGCAGCTACTTAAAGCCCTGCCTTGCTTAGTGATAGAAGGGTTTGGGGATGGATGGAAGGGAGAAAGAGTAGCCTGAGGCTAGCGCTAGAGGCCCGATGCTAATATCTTTACTTGCTGCCTAGAAGGGAGCCGGGGTAGGGGTGGGGGATGGGGAGGTACTGCCCTGACTCACCCACACAGAGTGACTGTGCTCACTCTCTCAGGGGAATAGAGAACTAGGCCCAGCTGACCAGAGCTGCCACTCAGACCAGGATTCCAAGATCCCAGGACAAGAGTGGGAAACAGAGCCAGACATCATGTTTTCTCATAGGCCAGAGGGTCCTGAAGATGAAGGAGGGGTGCACATGCTTGCTGGATGCATCACAGACATTGACTTCCCACAAAAGGGACACCTCCTCCTGCACCCCTCAGGGCTTTTGCCTGTGCCCTCGGCTACACTTCATTTCTTGGCTTTCCCATGCAAGCCTCCTTCAGAGATACCCTACTCAGGAGGAGAACAGAAGTGGAGCAAGGCCAGCCAAGAAGCTCTAAGAACTACCCTATCCTCCATCCCTTCTTATCTGGCAGTTTGAAAGCTGAACTGCAACTGGGGGCATAGTTCCCATGGCAACAGGGCCAGCTTCAGAGAAGGAGCAGGCTCCAGAGAGGGATCATCTCTGGGAAAGATTGGGATGGACTCAGAAAGACTTCTATTGATCTGATACAAGCTTTTTCTCTTCAGTTAAGTCAATGGGAGCCCCAGTTACCATTTTAATTGAATGACCTTCTATATTCACCAGGATCATCGTGAAAAATCCTTAGAATGAGTTAATCAAATCAAAGAAGCTTTAAACACACACACGCACACACATTTTTATTGATTTTAGAGAGGAAGGGAGAGGGAGAGAAAGACAGAAACATCAATGATGAGAGAGAATCATTAATCGGCTGCCTCCTACACGCCCCCACACCAGGGAACAAGCCAATAATTAGGAATCGAATTGTGACCTCCAGGTTCATAGGTCGATACTCAACCACTGAACCACACAGCCTGGTCTCAAAGCAACTTCTTACAAATATTTCCTTATGTGTGATTCCTCTGTATAATATACAAGAACATATAAGATCCAAAACCTAACTTCAAAGTGCTTTTAAAGAACTGAATATAAGTCCCAAATGGCAATGAAAGATAGCAAGAGAAAAACAGTTACAAGGCAGTAAATGATTAGTTGTCCATGGGTAGTGTAAACAATAGCCTATTGAGGGATTCATACTGGGGGAGTATGAATCTTGGGAGCTTTACAAAGTCGGCAGAATTTGAGCTGGGCTGAAGATGGGTAGGAACTGCTTAGCTAGGAAGAAAGGAAGAGAAAGGACAGTCCAGTGGAAAGCTAAAGCAGAGAGCAGAAAGCAGGAGGTATATTCAGGGAACAGTAAGTAAAGCCCTCTGGTTGAGATTGGGGGTTCCAGCGGGGGGGGGGGGGCTATGAAGGAGATGAGTTTATTGAAATAGCTTTAGTCTGAAGGGGCAGACATGGAATGGAACTAATCTGATAGCAAGAAGGGGTGTGAGCATGAAAACTAAGTGAGGGTGATGAGGACCATCAGGGAGAAACATATGAACCCTGGGTCCCCAAGAGATAGGGCACCAACAGTGAGTGGGCCCTGAAGATAATTTACCTGATTTTGCTGCAGACCAACCCTGGGGATGAGAAGCCAGGAACATGCTCATTCTGGAGCAAGCTGATCAGCACGTAAAAAGGAATTGCTTCTGACTGTCTTGGGAGCTTAATTGGTGCTCTGTGAAGCTTAAATGCTGCCGTTAATAATATTACAAACATAAAGCATGTGACTTGTCTACAGAATAGCACAGAAACTATTCTGATTATTAGAAAGATCCCATGTAAGAGGGCATGTGCACATAAATGTTATATAGATGTATGAGCCACCTTAACTGCCATGTGCATATGTAATATTGAGCTCCAACGGCAACTTCACTCACACCAGTTTCTTGGTTAAGCACACTCATACATTTTTTTCAAAAGCCATTACTAGCATCTTGAAATAGACAAATTCACAGTATCTTACAAAACACTCTCCATTTTTTTCCCCACAGTGAGACCATGGCATGCTTAAGCTTGCTTTGTCTCCTTCTGAAGTAGAAGAAATCTCAAGTTGAATCCTGTCCCATCTTTCATGGCCATGAAACCTTCTCCCGTCTCTGGCCCACATTGAACTTTCCAACTTGACTTATGTTTGAGTACGGCACGGTATCTGATTTTGCCTAAGCTCTGCGGGCAATGGGTGCGACTTGTATCGTAGGGATCTTGTCACCTGCAGTATCAGCATACTTAGGGAGTTGTCAGAAATGCGAAATCTTTCTTGGAAAAGTATGTGCACTTTTGCCCAAGATTCTCAATCTTGTTTCTGCTCCAGTGCTCTGACCCACCCACTGCAGTTCCAGCCTTCACTCTCCCAGCTCCTCCACCTGTACCCCAAATTACCCTCATGCTTGTAGCAGTTCTGTTTTCCTGACCAAACCCAGAGTGGCCATATGTATGTGATGCCTCTGGTCAGGAGTGGACTTGAATCCTCTTGATTCCAAGTGCTCCGGTGGTGAGGCAAAGTCTGCATTTCCGTGGGTAATCTAATCTATAGAGGTCTGAGTGTTTTTCCTCCTCTAAAACCTGAAAACCTAATGGATAGCAATTCTAAACAAAACAAAACAAAAAACAAAAAATAATTTTAGTAAATAAGAGCTATCCTGCTAAAAGAAAGAAAGAAAGAAAGAAAGAAAGAAAGAAAGAAAGAAAGAAAGAAAGAAAGAAAGAAAGAAAGAAAGAAAGAAAGAAAGAAGAAGGAAGGAAGGAAGGAAGGAAGGAAGGAAGGAAGGAAGGAAGGAAGAAAGAAAGAAAGAAAGAAAGAAAGAAAGAAAGAAAGAAAGAAAGAAAGAAAAGAAATGCAAAATCTCAGGCTCCACCCAGACAAACTGAATCAGAATCTGCCATTTAACAAGACCCTGGGAGATTTGTGTGCAATTAATGTTTTAGAGGCATTTCCCTGGGAGACCGGGACATTATTTTGTATTTCATTTGTGTTCACATCCCTTTCTAATTACATGGAACCATGGCAGCCATGAAATAGATTGAACACATTCTTACTGAATTTAGTGGAAAAGAACGTGAATGGCCAACCACTTTTACAAAGGAGAAGGTGGCCTCACCATTTTATCTGGTTCAAAAACCAACACCCAGGGAGACATGCAAAAACACTTTTTTGATCCCATTTTACAAATAAAGAAACGGAGGCTGGAAAGGGCTTGTTAATTTCTTAAGGTTAAACAACTGAAATTTAGAAAAGACTCAGGACTTTTAAAGGAAATTGAGTAAAGTGATCATTAAAGCCAGATGGTAACTACCAAAGGGGAAGAAAAAAAAATTGGAAATAAATAGAAAAAAAATTTAATATTTAAGAAAAATTTCTCTGGTTTATATTTTACTTTTTTTATTATTATTTTTATTTTTGTAATCCTTACCCAAGGATATTTTTCCCATTGATCTTTTTAGAGAAACATCGATGTGAAAGAGACATATCAATTGGTTGCTTCTTGCACGTGCCCCGACCAGGGCCCAAGGATCCAACCTGCAACCCAGGTACATGCCCTTGACCAGGAATCAAATCCATGACCTTTCGGTTCTCAGGCTGATGTTCCAAACACTGGGGACCACTGGCCAGAGCTCTGTTTTATATGTTAATCTTCATTCCAAACTGTTGTTCTCCTTTGCATGCTGCTCACATGTGGGATATCCTAACAGTATCTTTGAGTAGACATACTCCTGAGCTCTGGACTACATACAAACACTTATTGAACCCATGGCATATGCTAAATTATTTTTGGTCAAGTATGGACTAGAATGACCTATAATCTCTGTTGGTGTTTCTAACTGTCTTGCCCTAAAATAACAAACTTTATTCAAGGTAAAAGTAAAACAAATGTTACTCAAGGTATTTTTTAGAAAGAAAAAGGAGAACCTAAAAATGTTTTCATCTTTGTTTTCTCCAGGATGAATGGAGATTATTTTCAAAACAAGGATGTCTAGTTTTTTTAAAAAACAATTTTTAAGAAACATAGCACTAGAAATGCTGGTGGTATCTATTTGAGAGAAATACAATAAATATTCCCAAAAGATTGATAATAAGTTTTAGAACAAATAAACATAACAATCAATTGTATTTTTAGACCCATAACAGAGACACAATAAAAGATTCTATTATAATTGAAACCATTAAATGCATATTTATTTACTTCAAGACATAAATGATTTAATTATTCAAAAAACATTTAAAACTCCTAATGGGAGAAATAAAGGATGAGAAGAACAATTGGAGAGATAAATATTGCTTCTTATTGGAAAGACCAAGTACAGTATTAATGACAATAATTCCTATGCAAATATTTATAGATTTTATGCAAAACTAAGATCCCAAATGAACACAGTATAGACTTTGACAAACTCACAGTGTAATTCACCTAGAAGAATAAGTTAGCAAGAATATTGAAGTTATCTTTTAAAGAAGATAATCATAATAGCTTACTATACAAGATTTTGAATCATGATTTATAGCAACAAGTATCAATCAGTTATTGGGTTAAAAATAAAAGAAGCTGACCAGTGGCTTGGAATAGTGATTCTAAATTAAGTACTTAAGATCCAAATAAACAAAGCAGCAACCATATTACACTATGATATATTGAATTGTCAACTAAGGCTTCAAATCTTTTTCACATACAGTATAATCTACACAAAATTTTCCCATTCTCTATTTTGTTAAAATGTAACTTTTAAAATAAGGTGAGCCAAGCAGGTGTTGCTCAGTGGTTGAGCATCACATATGAGCCAGGACATCATGGTTCCATTCCCAGTCAGGGCACATGCCCAGGTTCTGGGCTCAATGCCTGGTAATGGGCATGCAATCAATGATTTTCTCTCATCATTGATGTTTCTATCTTTCTCCCTCTCCCTTCATCTCTAAAAGCAATAAAAATCTATTTTTTAAAAAGATAAAATAAGGTTAAATCATAATTGTCATATAAATATAAAATGAGCACACATTAAAGATTTTTTTAAAACTCATTATTTAATGAGGGAACCAAGCGATGTTACTACCCAGTCAAAGGAAAATTCTAAGAACAGATACATGTATAGATTAGAAATATTGAAGTGAATTTGTAAATCTATTTTATGCAAAACTGGCAAATCCACAGTGTCAATTGAACTTTCACCAGACAAAACTTATTTTTGATTATATAGACCAGAATTATTCTGTATTGCTATAGGTTGTCTACAGCTTACCCTACCTAATAAAGATGTAATATGCTAATTGACCCTCATGCTGTCGCAAAGATGGCAGCACCCACAGCTAATAAGGAGGGAATATGCTAATTGACTGCCATGCCCTCAAAGATGGCGGCTCTCACAGCCACAAGATGGCAGCTCCCAGTCCCCTCAGCCCCGCTGGGGTGGCAGGTGTATGGCAAGGCCGAGCCCACCTCTAAGTGGGCCTGGCTACTCCATGCGCCTGCCTCCAGAGTCCCCCATTCCCCTCAGATCTCCAGATGCCCACAGCCAGCCTGAGGCACAGGTAACCAGTGGCGACAGCAGAGGTGTGATGGGGCGTTACCTTCCCATGATCACTGGGTTGCCTCCCTCCCCTGAGGGCTCCTGGACTGTGAGAGGAGGCATCCCCCCTACAGTGCATGAATTTTCATGCACTGGGCCTCTAGTATAATTATAAAATATCTCAAAGGCAATAAAAGGTACAGAATCTCCATAGATTCAGAATAAAAAAAATCCAGAAGGATGTGCCCTAAATAATACACAGTTTGCCCAGCCAGTGTGGCTCAGTGGTTGCATTCCTGGTTCAATTCCTGGTCAGGGCACATGCCCAGATTGCACACTAGATCCCCAGTATGAGGTGTACAGGAGGCAGCCAATTAATAATTCTCTTTCTTCATTGATGTTTCTATCTCCCTCTCCCTTTCTCCCTGAAATCAATAAAAATACTTTTTTCAAAATTGAAAAAAATGCAGTTTGCCATTGAAGCACAATTTTTTCTCTATGATTTGCACAGATGTTTCTCTTTTATACTGAATGAAAGAGTTTTACACTTGTGTCTATTGATCCCATATTGATAGATTTAGCCTATCATAATGCCCATCCCTCCCAGCTTTATGCACACAAGTATTCAATCAGGGTGCTATCAATGCCATTGTCTAAACCATTGATTTTTTTGAAAACAGTTGAACAGAACAGAAAAATCAAAGCATATATATCTCATCCACAGGGATGAGAAATCTTTCTTTAAATGGAAAAAGTAGAGGTGGTCATCTGCAATAATGGAGACAGAGAAGTATCATCCTCTCAAACAGCAAAATGAGATAACAAACCTGGAAAACAAAAGAAGGACGAGTAACATAAACATGCTGTTTCATTCATGTAACTAGTGATTTGTTTGTTTGTTGTTAGTTTGAGAACTGCTGGGAGCTAGACATAGTGCTGGGTGCTGAGGGCATTGTGACAAATGAAAGACAAAGCCCTGCACTCCTGGAGATTCATAGTCTGGGGTAGAGTGGGGGAAACATACATTAAACAGTTTATACATTGAAATAGTATCATAAGTGATGTACCTAATGTGGTAAATTGTATCAGGGAGAATTACAGGCTAATAAGCAAGTGTAGAGAAGGTAGATATGAAAGTATTAATCATTATCATTTGTTTCCGCATTGTACCTATTAGGTCTCTATCTTGTATTTCCTCTGTCTTGCGGGGGTTTGGTGGGGGGGAGAACAGGGGTGTAAGGATGTTTGAAGGAGAGACAAAAGAGATAGTTAAGAATGGAGAGAGAACTGCTATTTACCAGCAAGATGAGAATGATCAGTGGCCTGCGAGTTTTTCCTCTTTCAGAACAACCAACCTCTTTCAGAACAATCAAGTGCTGCCTTTAGGTAGGATGTGTGTGATGCAGAAAATGCCTTAGTTGTTCCGTTTCTATCGTGACTACCTGTAGAAAATGCTATTCCTACAAGCCAGACACTAGGATATAAAATAGCTTTGTTATACTGCAATGGGAATTTACTTTTTTCATGCAAATAGAGCTACTTATGTGTATGCATATGATAAATAGTGAAAATGTCGATATAGTTTCATAAAGAAATTAAAATGTGACACATGTTATAATTGACTATTAATATACTGAATATTTCAATAATCTGTAAAATTAACATACAATCCCATAAAAATGGAGCATTTCATGGAAGAAGAAATATTTATGGTCATAAAGATAAAGAAATACCTTCAACCTCACCAAAAGGGAAAATGTAAATTAAAACTAAACTTTTTGCTCCCACCAGATTGACAAAAATCTAGAAGTCTGGTAATAACAATTGTTAAAGAAAATGTCAGGCAACCAGAACTCTAAGTTACTGCTGGCAGAGTGTAAACCACTCAAGTAGGAAAGCAATTTGTCAAACAGAAGAAGTGCACTTCCTGCTGCACAACTATTGGGATCTCAGGAGATATTCACACATGTGGTCCAGGAAACAGGAGTGTCCCTATCAGCGTTCGGGGGATTGTAATAGCTGGAAGAAGCCTGAATGTCATGGACAAGAGGATGGGTAAACGAAGGTGGATTCTTATAACGAAATGCCACATGGTAATTCTCAAAGCACAAAAAAAATTATTTTTTTTATTGTTTGAAGTATTACAAATAGTAGTACATATGTCTCCTTTTTTATTTCCCCATTGACTTCTCCCAGCTTCCCCTACCCCCTAGTACATGCCTTTACCTGCCTCTCCCCCCAGTGTCTTGTATCCATTGGTTATGTTTATATGCATGCGTACAAGTCCTTCAGTTGATCTCTTATAGCCCCCACCTCCCGCCCGCCAACCTCCCCTGCCTTGCCGCTGTAGTTTGACAGTCTGTTCAATGCTTCTTTGCCTCTGTATCTATTTTTTCCCCATTTCTTTCCTTTAAAAAATCTTGTCTCTGCAGACTAGAAATAAACATATAATAACCAAAAATGTTTGAGTCCCAATTTCAATGTCCAACAGTTCCTTATGTGTACATGTCAGCAATGATATCTGGATGGTGGGCACATGGTGGCAAAAATTAGAGAAGAAAATCTCCAGGCTCTTCCGCTTGTGTAAAGTTTAAAACTAAAACTGTTTGGGGATATGTGTGATCCAAGCTATTTTAAAAATCAAGAGAACAATAAACACAAAATTAAAGGTAATAGTTGGCTCTTGAAGGCGGGTCTAGGGGTCAGAGCAGGATGAACATACAGGGGCATCAGATGTATTTCTTAAGCTCATTGATGGACTCATTGCATTCATGTCATTATTATTCTTTAAGTTTACATATAAATTATAGAGATGCCTTTGTATATATATCATATTTAATTTAAAATGTGGATCTATTTGTAAATAAGTATGTAAATATCAAATATTTGTCAGTGCATTTACCAAGGCTTAGTGGTCAGCCCTCAGAGAATGTAGGGTTTATTTATTTGTTTGTTTGTTTTCAATGTGTTTCTCTTGCTCTAGGTGTTTTGGTTACTATTTGCTATTTCATAGATATGCAAAGCTGAAATTCTCCAAGTTTATTTTTATTCTCAGACATAAAAATGTTTCTGCAAAATAATTGCTATAAAATGCCTTCCCTCCCACCTTGCTATGGTGGGAAGGTGTTATACATTATCTTAACTTTGGAATGAAAAGAAAATAACTCCTAACCTGAGTGCTATCTGGAAAGCTCTTCCTGCCACTGTGAAGCTCTGTAATGGGCCTTCTTGGGCACCATCAGACACACCACCTGCTGCAGCGGCTGAGAATGAAACCTCTACACTTGAGCTCTTGCAGGGCTTGTTTACTATTTTAATTCCTACTCCAAGTAGATCATACTAGAGAAGGTGTGTCCATGGGCTCCTGGTCTCTCCTTGTGTTACTGTTGAGATCTCCTGTATCCGCCCCCTCCTCCCCCCCCCCCAAGCCCCCCACGCCACCCCGTCTCCAGTCTGAATGCTTATCTTTAGCTGGACCAAATCCTGCAGGCTGCCTCACTGCTCCCTTAGGGTCTCCATCTCGAATGTTTAGGAGAAATCAATCTCTTGATTACCAAGGACCAGAGTCTCTACTTGTATGCTAACTACCTGAGCAATGGGCTCCTTCTTGAAAGATTTCCTTTACTTTTACATCACTCATTTTCGTGCCTCTAGATGCAGTAGCTGCAGTGAGAAGGCATGTCAGTTTCTGTCAGTCATCGTCACCGATTCTCTAAGTTGGACACTAAGACCCACACATAGTATGACACCTTTCCAGCATCCTTGGCTGGGGTCTGGACAGTCCTTTCCTAAAAAAGCGCCTCCTGTTTACCCCAGCTCCTCCCATTTCATTCCTATTATCACAGGAAACACAAGGACACCTCACTGGGGATTATCAAAGATATGTGTTCCTAAGGCTCATAAGAGATTTTCTAGCACATTCTCAGGTAGATATATCTTTGGCCCCATGTTCTGCCCTATCCATATGAAATAATGGGAGAATTGACCACTCTTCCAAATTGATGCCAAACGTATGCAGAGCCAAATTTCCCACCTTAGAACGTAGGGCATGTTCAAAAAGTTCATTTATAGGTCAGTGGCTAAAATATAAAACTTATTTCCATCTAAAAAACAGTGCTTGTAGTGTTGGTGCTGACCACAGATTTGGCCCCAATACCCTCTCTAACCCACAAAGCATCTGAAATAGCATACTATTAAAATGAAACTAGAATACAACATTGTTTCAAAGCTAATACTAGAGTATAACATACATCAGTCATAAATAAGAAATCATTTTTATGTGTTTGAATTCTGGTGCTTGAGGGAGGTCCGTTCATCTAGGTAGATGACCACTTTGATGAACACTCTAAAGGGAATTCAGGCAACTTTCAAGGATTTGGAGATACTGATTCAGCTGGCTTTTTAGTAGTGATGGTGGAAGGCTTGTCATCATTATGCAAGCTTTTCACTTCAACATTTTTTGTCTTTTCATTGATACAATCCTGCCACTTGTAGATCCCAACTATTTGTTGTACACAATGAAATAACATAGAATAGGGGAAGGTTGAAAGTAAGAAAAGAGAGCTTTTCCTGAGTAAACAAGAGAGGAGCTTCATGAATTAGATTAATTAATTAAAAACCCACACACATGTATTTAGCATCAACCATCTGCCCAGCTCTACGCTAGGCTTTAGGAATATAAAGAAGAATAGGACAGTTGCTACCTTCATGATGCCAACCTATTGCAGTGGATGGTGGAACAAAATGAGGCAGGGAGCTGGCTGGGAGTATGAACAGGCAAGTAAATGTGTCAATTATGCCATAATGTGCTATTAAAGAAAGAGCAAGGAACTGTTTGGGAAAATCTGGAAATGCTCCCCCTAAGTGACAGTTAATTTTCATAAAAGAATGGGAATTCTTCAGAAGAAACAAAAGCACAGGCATAAAGTCATTTTGGAAATAATGCAAGGTTCCGTAAATGCAGGGAAGGAAGATAGGAAATGGAGGGGGATGAGGCTGAAGAAATAAGGTGAAATTAACCCTACCTCCTTGAATGTCCAATGAGAGTTGAAACAATTCTGTAGGTAAGTTGGAGACAAGTTTCAATTTGCAATATGTTAAAACAACTAAGAAAAATAGCTGAGATGGAATTAATTGACCTCTGCATGACTTGAAAGAGAAGACAGCACCAGGAAATGATGGTTCTCTCCATGGAGACAGAGGAAGGAATGGTCAACAGGCATCAGATCAGAGAGTTTCTCTGCTCTGGCAGCAGCCGGGGGACAGCCCAGTGGCTTTCAGGGGAAAGTGAAGTTGGGAAAGGGACCGATATTGGGGTCTTGGGAGGCAGAGAGCACAGCCTGTAGTGTGGAGTATTTGCAAGCGCACACCTCGGTCTCTTACTATATGATTTCATCTTAAGATTGAACATAGAGTGGCTTTTATATCTTCATGTCGATGACTGCTGATGAAATGGAAATCATGTACTAACAGGTCATCTGCAAGTGCTGGGTCAGATGGAAATGGGGAATTCATGTTTAATCATTGACAGTAGCTAAGGAACAATCACTTTTTTGTTTGAACCTCCTTTTGGCATTTCTACAATGTGGCGTCTAGAATCATACTTTTCTTTTTCTCCCTTTCCACCCCCGACTTTCACCAATAAAAGAGTGCATTGGTGGCTCTAAATCTCTCCACTGAAGGATCTCTCTTACAGTAAATTCACAGCATTTCAATAGTTCTAATTCTCTATAGTCTCTGGTTTCTGGCTTTTCACAGACCTTAAATTTTTGTGCAAAGAATAAGAATGTAGCTAATTAAGTAAGAACATGAGAAAACAAAAGCATTTAAAATGTTAAAAACTGCACTTGTCAATCCGGGATAATACAATTCTCAGAATGCTAAATCCTGTTAGCTGATCCCACTGTCTGGGAGGTGCTGCCCCGGGCTGGGGTAGATGGCCTAATCTCTAATGTTGTCTGCCCTGCAGCCTTCCCAGCTCCTCAGGAAATGAACCGGGTCAGGCATCTGGCCGTCTATAGAGAAGGAAGGCACTGCCACCTACAGGTTGCAAAATTAGAGACATCATAAATTAATATTTAATTTGTTGGAAAAAATCTTCTATTAATGTAACATTTTCATAGCCTCAAAAGCCTCAAAATTAGCCAGTTTATCCTCCTGCCTTTGGGGCAGATTTGTTCCTAAGTATGTAAGAACTTTTACTGAGATTCCAGAACCTCAACTCTCAGACAATTAAAATCCAACCAAAGTCAGACTCGCCCTGGAAGGGTTGGGAATTTGGCTGGACTTGGCAGTGGGTGAGTAGTGAAGGGTGATGGGAAATTACCTGCTAACGCACTCTTTGAGATCAGAACTCTCCAGACCTGTTTCCTCATTTGTAAACTGAGGAAATATATTAGGTAACCATTTCTCAAAGTGGGGTCTCCCTGGATCAGTGTCACCGGTACCACTTGAGACTTGCTTCAGGTGTACTGAATTAGAAACCCACAACCCAGCAATCTGTGGTTGTGACATACACAAAAGGGAAGAGTCCCTGGATTAGATGATCTAGAAATATGCAATGTGCAATTCCACATCACTAGTCATGACACCTGCAGTTCAACCACCTGTCTGAGGAGTCGCTGAATCACTGGGAAGATCGACCTGGCGAGGAGCAGGGGATTGGGGAAAAGTTGCTGCTGAAGAAGCAAGTTTACCACTCCACTGAATGGGCAGGTGGCCACTGATGGACCGTCTCAATGGTCAACTGAATGTCTTGAAACTACTGTTTCAGCAAAAAGGTTTTTTCCTCTTAGTTTGTCAACGCACACATGTGCCAGGCCATCACTCAGCTTTGCCAGTGATTGGCTGTTTAAATTAATCCCTCTCCCCCACCCACAGGCTGAGCTCCAACAACTAAATATCATCTTTCAAGACCCAGGTTTTCCCACCTCCTTCACAAAGCTTCTGTGAACAGAAGTAACTCCATATTTTTCTTTGACTACAGGGTGGGGCAGAAGTAGTTGTACAGCTGTGAGTACTCAAAACAGCTTATTCTTATATTATTATATATTAATGAGTGTATTATTTTCCATACAAACAACTATAAACCTACTTTTGCCCCACTCTGTGTATGAGTCGCTTTGACCCCTGACCTTCATAGCAGAAACTTCAGTACTTAATGACATATCATCTCAGAGTACTCTCAGATGGTCTCCCTGATGATCTCATCTCGTCACCAGATTGCCCGGAGGACTTTTGCTTACGTGGCTTATACATGCACCACTAGGTTTCTGGCGAGGTCCCAGCACAGTGCTGGCACAAACTGGTCTTTAATGAATTGTTGGTGAATTAATGGAATAATCACAACTCAGACTTCCTCTGTTAAGAGCCATTTATTTGGGCACTTAAAAAAAAATAAAATCAAAACCACACTGAATAAAAATTTGAATCATCCATTTGAAGATAACATAATAAAACATATGCTTGGATGCAGTGAGCACTAGAAAAGAAACTCAAATAGCAATAGTCATTTCTGGTATTGTGACTAAAGGTCACTTATCCAATGATTATTGAAAACCTCCTTGAATTTGTTCTGGTTTTCTTTCAATAGTAAGAAGGAACTGAGGACAGGCTGAGATAGCCTTTGGCTGCCAGAACTTCTCTAGTTCGGTGCTCTGCTGAGATGAGAAGTCTCATCTGTTGCAAAAAAGAAGAGTCAGGGGTCTTAAATTACCCCAAGCCATTTCCCTTTACATAGGAAGTGTGAAATCTGCATATGCCAGAAACTGCTCAATTCACATTAGCCTTCCAGCTCCAATCTGGCCTCTGACACATAGTAAACCCTCTGTTAAACTAAATCAGGCAAAACACGCTAATGTCCATAGTTATTTGGGGACAAGACTAAGTAAAGTTTGTTCTACCACTCTCAAAGGTTATTTATACAATTTCCACTTGTTTATAGTTAAGAAGTGACTGAATAGAACAAAAATAGGCAGGGTCCAAATTTGGATCTTCATTGGGAAGCAAAGCAACATCCTTTTAATGGATTCAGTCTGGTTTTCCTAAGATTGGTTGGGAGGTTGGTTTTGGTTTGTTGTGTATGTTTTGCAAAAATCCAGACTTTATAGCTCAGTGCGGTCATCCTGAGCTCCTCATCAGCATATGGCATTCTAAATGACATAGAATCGAGAGAGGTCTTCTGCACAGCCCAGAACAGCTGTCTGGCAGCTGCCCCACAGAGATGGTGGCATTTCAGCAGGGCAAGCCAGTGAAAGACCCTCTATTGTCTAGTGGCAGAGGACCAGGCTTTAAGTGTATTGTGTGCTTGGGACTCTTTTAAGATAAAAGGTGCAGAAGCAAGAGAATGGACTCTATTCAGCTCCGTGGAGGGTAGAACAGAGGCTGTCTTCATGGGCTTGGATTCTGGGCTTTGAGTGGAAGAGGGCACTGGCACAGCAGAGCCTCGTGGGCGCAGAGACCCTCCTGTGGCTCCTCTGGGTGGCTCTGAGTCCAGACAAACAAGAGCATTGCTGAAGAATCACTGCCCTGTTGCCAGAAGCTTGTGGTCACCCTGAAAGACATTTTCTGTGCTCCCACGGGAGAGGAGGGAAGAGTTCTCCCTGGGGGGCCAGAGCCGTGGGACCACACAGCTGGAGGAAGTATTCACCATGCCCAGACCTTTGCCTTTGCACACCACTTCCCAGGTTACAGGTACTTTCAGAGGCAGGCCTCTTGTAGGACTGAAACAGCTCTGGGAAACATGCAGGACAGGCGTTAACACTCCCATGTAATAGTTGAAGAAAATAAGGTCTAAGAACTTAAGTGATTTGTCCAAACTTATGTAACAAATGAGTCAGGAGATCAGGGACCTGAACCCACATCTTCTCATCCTTGGTGAATGGTCTTCCTCCACCATCTGCAGGCAGCTTTTCAGAACTTGCCTTTCCCCATAACCTAGAGCCAGGAGCCACAGGGCCCCTTACCACTGGCCCCACTTTCCTCCCACTCTTGGTCCCATCTTCTCTCCTCCCCAGGTCAAATAGGCACTGATCAAGGTACACTCTCAGGGGCCGGTGAAGTGGGTCAGGACATGAACTTGGCAGGACATGGAGGCTACCCTAGCAGTAGCAAAAGCACATTAATATAAGGGCCAGTAGTACTGCCACTTAAAGTAGAGTCCCAGCCCCCAGTCCCAGGACCCTTCAGAGGATGCCAACATCCAGGGCCTTGTGGAGCCCCTCAAATTCTAAGCAAAGGCAAACAGGAAATTAGAGCCAGGTTGTTGAGCTGGCTGGTCAGCATAGCTCCAGTGAGTCGTGAGGGAAAGGAACTTCACAATTAAAGCAGAGTGGTCCAGGATGTTCCACATCTACAGTCACTCCACCAGGCCTCCAAAAGGCCACAGAACTTCAAACACATGAGCGAAAATAGCTTCATCCATGGGGACTGTCCCTTCCTTGGCAAGACCTTACAGGATTTTTGCACCAGTTGTTTCCTGAAAATACAAAACCCAAATCACCCTGATTTCTTGGGACCAAATAGCAGCAAACAGCTGTGTAGTTAGGGACAGTTTCCTTGTCCATTAAGATGGACACCTGCTCTATATACTTCACCAAGTGTGCGTGTATGTGTGTGTGTGTGCGCGCGCGCGCGCGGGGGGCGGAGGGGGCGGGGGGACAGGGAATACTACTTGCAAAGATGCTCTTTAAAATGTAGAGAACTTGACTTTTTTTCCTAATTAGAAATAGCACAAGGACCTTACGATTTATCTCATATGTGGAATCTAATGAACAAAATAAACTAACAAATAAAATAGAAACAGACTCATGGATAGAGAACAGACTGACAGCTGTCAGAGGAGAGGGATTTGGGGGGTTGGTTAAGATAGGTGAAGGAATTAAGCAAAAAACAAACAAACAAACAAACTCATAGACACAGGCAACAATATGATGATACCAGAGGGAAGGAGGGTGTGAGGAGGTAGAAGAAGGTATGGGGTATAAATGATGATGGAAGGAGACTTGACTTGGGATTGTGAACATACAATACAATATACAAATAATGCATTATAAATTGTACACCTGAAACCTATATAATTTTATTAACCAACTAAAGTCCTGGTGCATGAAATTCATGCACAGAGGACAGGGGTGGGGGTCCCCTCAGCATGGCCTGCACCCTCTCCAATCCAGGACCCTTCAGAGGATGTCCAACTGCTGGTTTAGGCCCGATAAGTTGGACATCTCTCTCACAATCTGGGACTGCTGGCTTCTAACCGCTCACATGCCTGCCTGCCTGATCACCCCTAACCCCTCTGCCTGCCGGCCTGATCACCCCTAACCGACTCTACCTCGGCCCCTGCCACCGTGACTTTATCCAGAAGGAGAACCGGATGACTGGAAGGTGTCCGGTATATCCAGTCTAATTAGCATATTACCTTTTTTTAAGTATAGATGTCACCCCAATAAATTCCATTTTTAAAATAGCACAAAAGTACAATAGCATCTAAGAAGAAAATCTCCATCATCTAGAAGGCAGACCAAAGAAGCTTCGTTTCACTTCCATTCAAGTTTTAAAAGTTATACAGAGCACCGATTTGCAAACTTTAACTGGTATCAGAGAGCACTGGGGGCTTGTTACTGACTCAGTAGCTCTGGGGAGCTCTGGGGTTCCAGCCCAGGATTTTATACTCTGACAGGTCCCCAGGTAATGCAGGAAGCTACTGGTCTGTGGTCATACTTGGAAAACCACTGACACAGGGAATTTAAAAACTAGACACTGAAGGAGCAGCCTTGTATAGAAAGTTGCCCTTGTTGAGGGTCTGGAAGTCCAGTCAGAGTAGCCAGAGGTTGTTAGAGTCCACGCTGACTCTGGGTGACTTTGGAGATGGAGCAAGGCAGTTGCCACCTTCTCAATGACACTACCTACAGTGCTGCAATCTGTTTGCAATTTAAAAGAAGAGGGCGAGTGCTCTGCACATGCTAAGCTCAATAAACCTGTCATCAACAGGCAGCTCTGCACCTGGAGCTCAGCTGACACAATGGTTATGGGTTTCAGATAACTTTGTGAAGACTGTTACCACTGCCTCTACTTCACCAGGCATTTTGTCATGAGTGTCTATTCTGAGCACCATCCAAAAGCCAGTCCTGGGCAAAATGAGGAGTTAGACCTCCATATTTTTCCATTTTCTCAGTGCCTCATCTCTCTGCCTTCCATAAAAAACTTCTCTCTCTCTCTCTCTCTCTCTCTCTCTCTCTCTCTCTCTCTCTCTCTCTCTCTCTCTTTCTCTCTCACACACACACACACACACACACACACACACACACACATCCTATCTCTTCCTCAATCTCTCCTGCCTTCAGCCAGTGATTCTCAAAATAGAATGATCCTCCAAATTACCTAGGTTTTGTTAAAATGCAGATTCTGATTTCCTAGGTCTGGTTTAATGGGGTCTGAAACTCTGCATTTCTACCCAGCTCCCAAGGATGCTGATGCTCCTGCATCCCTGACCATATTCTTGGTAGCAAGGCATTAAAGAAGTCCAGGCTTCTTATGATCATCTGTAACCTCTGTCTTTCATTCCCTAGTTGCCCTTTGTTAGGTGAGACTGGCTTCTAATGAAAAGTAAGACCTGCTGCTGTTAGCATGTGAGCTCAGCAACCATCACCTCTCCTGGTAACATGCTATGGTGTGTAGGATCTTGGAGGCCCCCTCGGGAAGAACATGAGGGATTTCCAGTCCAGGGACTGGGAACTCAGGTGAAATTTTGGAGTTAGTGCCAGTTCTTATCATTCCTCTGATATGGGTCTGATTTCCATTCATGGAGGAAGAAATCAATCCCTAAGGTGGATGGGTTGACCTGATTATTTATTTATTTGTATTTTATATCCTATCTCCTAGAATGGATTTGAAGCAAGGAGATCTGATGAAGGGTCTAGCTGTCTAACTAGTAAAGTTAGGTGTAAAATTTTCTGCTGTGTTTTCAACTGTTCCCTTTGTATGAAGAAGGGGGAAGGGGAGAGATAGCTTCCCTGCATGTAAGCACTCAGCCATCCTTTTACTTCTCAGAAAATTCATTGTATCAGATCATATTCTCAAATGGTCTCTTCTAGTTATTTTATCTGAAAAATTCTAGCTCAAGTCAAAATAACCCAATGGCAAGAAGCAAATGAGAAAGATGACTTATCAATAATGTATGCAGTCTTCTTTGACTCTTTATTCTCCCTTGTCCCCTATACCCTGTCACAAAGTCCTATCTGTTCTGTCTCTCACATCACTCTCAAGTTCAGTCTAACCTCCCTCACTTCCATACCTACCAAACAGTCCAGTCCTCAGGACCTCACATCAGAACATCAATATTAATACCTACCTGGCCTTAATTGGCATTAATTATTCTAGTTCTTTGTATTCTATAGGTGCTGTCATTACACCTTTTTCACAGGTGAAAAGTTTGAGGCATACCTGGATATATGGACACATATTTCTTCCAAAACAAGGCTCTGTTTCCCAAGCACCCCAACTTCAGGAATGGCATCTTCCTCCCAAAGCACAGGAAGAACCCAGAGGCAGACCCACTTCCAACATAACCCGGGCACACAGAAGCATAAACATGCAGTGCGAGGCTGAGGGATGCTCCCTTCTAGGAAAACAATGTAGGTGAGGAAAAAATTAGTTAAAAAACACACTAGTGCCCTAACCGGTTTGGCTCAGTGGATAGAGCATCAGCCTGTGGACTGAAAGGTCCCAGATTCGATTCCGGTCAGGGACATGTACCTTGGTTATGGGCACATCCCTAGTAGGAGGTGTGCAGGAGGCAGCTGATCGATGTTCCTCTCTCATCGATGTTTCTAACTCTCTATCCCTCTCCCTTCCTCTCTGTAAAAAATCAATAAAATAAGAAATTAAAAAAGAAAACCCACTAGTATTGCATTCTACTCACATCTATAGTATCATTTTGTTTTTTAATGATTTCTGTTTTACTTCCTTTCCATTCCTCTGGGCAGTGGGCTGGTGACTTTGCCCTCAACCTTCATGTGTGAAAGGCTGTTGGGACCTGAAGTGCAGCAATGGCAGGTGACTAACAGGAGGTGAGGTCCATGCCTTTGGAACAGCTGCTTAGTCCTGGGCATCCTGAGTCAAGTCTACCATAAACCCTTCTGTTGCTTTTCAAAGTCCTTTCTAGCCAGGGTCCACCCTCCCAATCCAACTTTACTTCCCTAGCCAATAATACCCCGTTAACTCAGGCCCAAGCTTCCTTTTTCATAAAAGAACTCTTATAGATTTGTCAAACGCAGCCAATTTGTCACAGCTTCTGATCATATTATATCCCTGGAACAAGGCCACCAAGAACACAGTCAGGGAAGCAGGAGCATCAGCATCCTTGGGACCTGGCCCTTCAAGGTATTTCTTTACCTTGCTGTTGTCAAAGGTAAATGGAGTGATTCACTAGCCCTTGTGAGAAACGTTTGACTGTCATTCTTAAGAGCTATTCCTGTTACTATGCAGTAGTTACTATGTTACTATTCTTTGGGTCAATATTCAAAGAAAATGAAAATCTCTCCATTCTCTGAACTCTCACAGCCTTTATCACACAGAGCTTTGTAGTGTGGCTATTTCTGCAGGCACACAGCTCAGCCCCCTGTCAGACTCCACTCCGTAACAGCTGGGACAGGTGTAGATCCCTGTCCCTTACTGTGCCTGGAATCAGGAAGGTAATCCATAATTGCTTGTTTTTACTGAAATGCAACCATTCTTGAAACTTAGCTTTTCTTTCTCCTTTAAAACAAAAAACATTTTTGACCACTTTCCTTGTTCCATACCAGAGGCTAAATTATTTACATACCTCATTGAATTATCTCCTGGAACCCCCAGAACAAACCTATGAGGTAGGCACCTCTCCTGTGTCTGCTATCTTGATTAACATAAGCACTCTTTCACTCCTTTTCTCCTATTCTTTTGGTGGCCAAGAAAGTAATTGAGGCCTTCAAAGTGACAGAAAAACACATCTCAACTTCAACAGCAAGAAATCTAAATTAACATCTGCAACCTACCTTCAAGTGTTTCTCTGTGTATGGTCCTCAGAAACAGTAGATTCAGAAATATTGGGCCAGAATTTCTGTGAATGACAACATGCAATTAACATGCAGATTTCTGGGCCCCACCTCAGATATACCTGATCAGAAGTTTTGGGATAAGGTTAAAACACTTTAGGTGATGCGCACATAAACTGGAGAAATAATCAGGCTGAGTCTGTGTGTCAGTCAGGATAGGCTAGTTATGCAGCACAAAGAGTACCTAAATCTCAGTGACTTAATGCAAAAAGAGTTAATGTCTCACTCACACAAGGTCTGCTGTAGATACAAGTAACTCTTCAGGGAGTTGTCTTCCGTGTGGTGACTCAGTGGTTCAGACTGTACTAATCTTTTGGCACCTATATTTCAACATGAGGCTTGATGGAGGGTTTGCTGTGTCAAAAGATGGGAACTTGCCTCAGAGGAGTTATGAAACAAAATACTATGTTCACAATCTTCAAGGGGGAAAAAGAGGAGTATTATAAGTATGAGTGGTTACCAATAAAATCTTCCTTAGGTAAGGTTGTGTTTAAGTCCCCATAAGCACGCTTCATCCTTCTAGAAAGCCCTAACTGTTCTCTAGTTTGATGAAATCATAGAATTACAGGTGAGAAGTGTAGGTAAATTAATATTTGTACCTTCTGGGTCATTCTAGGTACATTTTAGACCTCCAAAGAGGAGAGCCAGAAGAAAAATCAATGGTAATTTGTCCCGCTGTCTTCCTTTCTTTGTCAAGAAGATGAACCAAAAGTAGAATTGTCCCTGTGTATATAGAATTTTCACAATGAGGGAAAGATGCAAATGTTGCTGAGGAAGCATCCTGATGCTGCAGACTGACCTGGAGCCACTTCCAGGCCCTAGAGATGACTTGAGGATGGTTCTTTCATAGGACTTAGGGTTAGACTACCAATTCATGCCCATTATTCTTTTCCCTCTCCCTTTCCACTCCCAGAGTTCCCTACTCTTTGGCTTACCCTGGAACAAGAAACTCTACAGTTTCTTCTTCTTCCCACTTCCCTGAAAGAAAAAAACATATAAGCCTTCTTATCTCCTAGGCAGAGTAAGAAAAAAACATGCCTTATGAAAAAGCCCAATAAAATAGAGGTCACATAAAGTCATATGTTGATCTGCCTAATTCTTCTCTTTCCTCCTGGAGGAAGGAACCATGTGCCCTTTGGCTAAGCAGAGGCTGGATAGAAGAGAGGATCAGTGAACAGAAGACAGACACTGGCTGTGTTTTCAATTACATCTCAGGAGGAAGCCAGAGACTCTAGAACTGTGACTATAGAACCTTAAAAGGACCTTTGCAAGGTCCATAAGTTTGTTATTTTTCTTCTTCCCATTTAATAAATGGCATCCCATGCTTTGGCCAGATTTAGATATACTATGTGTGTATGGATGTATATACATATTAGAACATTCTTTAAGAATGGAAGGAGGGTGCTGGGAACTAGTGTGAACAGCAAAGGGAGCCTTGGTTTAACCTTGAGACAGACTACTCAGTGCAGCTCCAATAGGGAATTACTCAACTCCTCCTGAAAATCTAAAATCAGACATGATGAGAAAAGGAAGTGGGTAGAAATGAAAGCAGAAGTTAAAGTGAAGATAGAGGAAAGTTTGTTATAGATGATGCCATGAGGGCCTTGTAAAACAAACTAGAGACCCAGGTGGGGTCTGGCTGGAACCAATCAGGCCGGGTCAGCTGGGGGGAGGGGACACAGGAGGTTGGTGGGCCGGCCCCGGCCCCTGATCCATTGGGGGGCCAATTGGTGGCGGGGCCAGCCGGGGGAGGTACCATGGCTAGCCAGGGTGAGAAGCTGCAGGCAGTTGGCTGGCAGGTTCTTCCCCCCCCCACCCCCCCACGACCCCTTCCTGGTTGAACTCCAGGTGAAGGGTACAATTTGCATATTAGCCTTTTATTATATAGGATTAGAGTTACAAGGAACTAGAAACATGAGTCAGCAGAAACCAAGGTCCACAAAAGGGATAGAGTGCCAAAGGAAAAGATAAGGCACTCAGTGGTGGGATTAGGGTAGATGAGAGCAGACATATGAAGCCATAGTGTGGCTCAGCATCAGGGTGAAGATCCCCAAGTTCTGCTTGTTCTGAAGGTCTCACCTCTTGATACCTGCTTGTCCTGGGGTCAGGCCTTTCCTAGGTTTCTGAGCACATGTATCCTTACAATAAGCCACCTATTATTTGAAACACCTTGAATGGATATCTTTTTCTTGCAACCAAATTATAAATAAATAAATAAGAGAAAGGATAAAATCTTGGAGAAACCAAGATGGCAGCATAGGTAAACACCTGAAATTGCTGCCTCGCACAACCACTTCAAAACTACAACTAAAAGACAAAACAGACATCATCCAGAACCACAGAAAGGCTGGCTGAGTGGAAATTCTACAACTAGAAGGAAAGAGAAAAGCACACAGACTCAGAGGAGGTGCAGAAGTAAAGTGCAGAGGAACGGAGGCACGTGAGGTTGTCTTTCTCAGTTGGGAGGGAGACACAAGCTCCCGACTGCTCTGAACTCCAGTTCTAGGCGAGACTCTGGGGGCCCAGACTCATACGGGGAGAAACCGGACTATCTGCCTTCAGGCAGAACTCGAGGGTGGCTTTCTCTCAGAGCTGCTTGCAGCAATTACCATGGGACACTGAGACCCGGGGGCCTCTTAAGGTAGGGCTGAGGATCAGCCATAGCTGTTTGCTCCTCCCTGTTAATTCCCTGAGACCCTGCCCTACTCAAGCTGTGCACAGTCTTTTGCATATGAATAGCCTGGCCCTTTGCAATCTAAAATTACCTAACAAACTGCAGCTGAGTCAGAGAGACCCAGAACATCCAAAAGAAGGGCCACGGCCCCACAGCAGCTTGCATTGCTTCACAGCTGGGCCTCATCTGGGCACCTTCAAACCCCAAACAAAAAAGAGGAATCTGCAGATCTCTCCATAGTTCCTGCTGGGTGGCCTCAGGCAGAGGCTAAATTAGTACCTCCTTAGAGATCCAAGAGATAGTGTACCCAGTGGTTAGAGTGGGATCATCCAGATTATAACTCCTCAGATCCATAAGGGACACACTCAGGGAGCAGACTCAGTGAGCACCAAAGCCCCACTGAAGCAAGTCTTGCCCCATAAGGGTGTCTCCAGCACAGAAGTTCTCCCATCTTAGACACAGCTGATTCGCACAGCAAATTAGCCTGGAGGACAATTCCTCCCAGTGATACCAATAACAATCAAGGCTTAACTACAATAAGACTGTGCACACAGCCCACAAAGGGGTGCACCAAGAGTATCCACCTCAGGTAACTAGGGAGGCTGAGCCACTGGGCCCTATAGGACACCTAGCACACAAAGCCACTCTGTCAACACAGGGAAGCAGCCAAAATCCAGAGACAAAGAAACAGGTCACAATTGACAGAAATGGAGAAAAGCAAACTACTGGATATAGAGTTATAAGGTTTTTCAAGAATTTTCTAGAAAGTGCCGATAAATTTAGTGAGACCCTTGAGGATATGAAAAAGGACCAACTAGAAATTAAGCATACACTGACTGAAATAAAAAATAATATACAGAGATCCAACAGCAGACTAGAGGATCACAAGAATCAAGTCAAAGATTTGAAATATGAAGAAGCAAAAAACACACAACTGGAAAAGAGAAAAGAAAAAATAATCCAAAAATATGGGACAACTTCAAGAGTACCAACATCTGAATTATTGGGGTGCCAGAAGAGGAGAGTGAGCAAGATACTGAAAACCTATTTGAAGAAATAATGATTGAAAACTTCCCCCACCTGGTGAAAGAAATAGACTTACAAGTCCAGGAAGCACACAGAACCCCAAACAAAAGGAATCCAAAGAGGACCACACCAAGACACATCTAATTAAAATGACAAGGGCAAAAGACAAAGAGAGAATCTTAAAAGCAGCAAGAGAAAAACAGTTAGTTACCTACAAGGGAGCACCCATACAATTGTCAGCTGATTTCTCAACAGAAACTATGCAGGCCAGATGGGAGTGGCAAGAAATATTCAAAGTGATGAATAGCAAGAACCTACAACCAAGATTACTCTACACAGCAAAGCTATCATTCAGAATTGAAGGTCAGATAAAGAGCTTCACATATAAGAAAAAGCTAAAGGAGTTCATTACCACCAAACTAGTATGATATGAAATGCTGAAAGGTGTTCTTTAAGAAGAGGAAGAAGAAGAAAAAGGTAAAGATAAAAATTATGAACAACAAATACATATCTATCAACAAGTCAATCTAAAAATCAAGTGAATAAAAAATCTGATGAACAGAATAAACTGGTGAATATAACAGAATCAGGGGCATAGAAAGGGAGTAGACCAACAGTTCTTGGGGGGAAAGGGATGTGGGGGGTGTGGCAAGAGATTGGACAAAAATCGTACACCTATGGATGAGGACAGTGGGAGGGGGGGGCAGTAAGGGCAGAGGGTGAGGTGGGAACTGGGTGGAGGGGAGCTATGGGGAGGGGAGGTGGAGAGAGGAACAACTGTAATAATCTGAACAATAAAGATTTACTTTAAAATAATAATAATAAATTTTTAGAAATAAATAGGAGTAATCTGACTCCGGGCCTACCTTTCTAAGCTTATCTCTCAGCCTCTGACTTCTTACCAGGTATAAGGCAATATATCCACACCAGCCATGTTCTCATCTCTAAACACACCATGCTTCAGAGCCTTTGTTCATGCTATAATTTGTGCCTGGAATGCCATTCCCACCCACCTCAAATCATCCTCACAGACCCCAGGTGGAGTGAACACTGCTGGTGCTTCACACAGATTCCTGTTACTACCTCTGTGCACCTCACCCGCCCCTCCTCCCCAATTGCTATGTGCTTTTGTTTCTAAAGGCCCACACCTGTGACCAGCTCAGAGGTCCACCCTCCTGTTCCTGGAACCAGTTTGCCCCTAAGTTCAAAGGCCAGAATATCTGGGAGTCAACATAGCTTTTCAACCCTTCCTACAATGAAACTTACATGAACCCTCATGTAAGACTATGAAAGCCCAGTCCCTTTGCCTGGAACAGGGACAGACTCTGAGATATAATTTTACTCCTAGAATTTCTCCATAGGATAGGCTAACTACTCTCCACAGGACTTGGTCAGAAATGTCATCCTTGCTTGGGTCTTCTCCTGATCCTCTTCCTCGCTACACTCCCTTTCCAGGTTTTCCCAGAAACACTTTGCTAATAAATCACTTGCCTAATCACGTCAGAGTCACCTCCTGGGGAACCCAAGCTAAGACACAGGGTATATATCACCTCCTTTCCAAGCTTCCCTTGCCTGTTCCCTTCTGCCCCTATAATTCCAAAATAACATTAAATTAGTTCAACTAATAACATGCTTACTGGTTTCCATGTCTTCCTAGATTATGAGTTCCTCAAAGGAGAAGTTGTCTTATTGATGTTTATTTCCCCAGTGCTTAGCACAATCCTTGAAAAATATACCTTAAAAACATATTTGTTGTACATCTATCTATAATAGCCTTAAAAGAGAAAAAAATACATGAAGTCACCAACTTCAAATAGCCTTTGGGCTTCAGTTTTCTCATATTTGAGAAGGTGATTATTTCTAAGGCCCCCCCAGCCTTGGATTTTATATTTGAAAAGGATGATGGCAATTTCACATAATCAACCCTGCCAGTTAGTGTCCCATATGCAAGAAAGGAATGAAAACCTGAACAGTTATCTTTCACCACTAAATCAAAAGATCTGATTATCCCAGAACAACTTTTAAATTCTTGATTTCATATATGTCTATAAATGACTCAGATGGGTGCAAAAATATTTTTCAAAATCCAGACTCACAAGTTAATTTATAAATTTCTTATCCAAGAAATATTTATTGAATGAGTTCTCTGCCTAAGACACTGTAATCAACAGGGTGATAAAACAAATTTGGGCATACAACAATTTAAATATGTCGAACAATTTACAATTATGCTTTCATACACATTAATTCAACCCAGCAACCGTGAGGTGATAAATATGATCTCCATTTTATCTGAGTCCCATAGCCAGATGAAGTGGCTTACCCAAGACCATACAGTCAATAGATAAATGGAAAGCTTGAACCCACTAGGTCTCTGGTTGCAAAACGCATACCATTTCCATCCCACTGTGTTGCTCTACTTTGCAAAATATCCACAAGTATCAGCTCTTTACCACATTTTCTCATTTGTATTAGCTTTGAAGCTAGAGGTCACCTTGAAATGTCTTAGAACATCATCCTTAAACATGGGCCTATCCTATATAACAAAAGCCTAATATGCTAAGTGTCTGGTCGTCCAGTCGACCATTCACCAATCAAAGCATAATATGCTAATGATATGCTAAGGCTGCTCAACCACTCGCTATGACATGCACTGATCACCAGGGGGCAGATGCTCTGACTGGTAGGTTAGCTTGCTTCTTCGTCCAGCAGATCGGGACTGAGCGAAACAGACTGGATATGCCCTGGAGCCCTCTCTTGTCCCTCCCTAGCTGGCCAACCTCCCTGGTCCCTCTCCCGCCTTGATGGTGCAGCAGTGGGGTCCCTCTTGCAATCCAGGCTGAGGGACCCCTTCTCCCCCTGAGTGGATGAATTTCATGCACTGGGACTCTAATTTTAAATAACTGTTTAAATATCTGCTTAATAAGGTAAATACTGTTGGTACTCGTTTGAGCTCTACTAAATCATCACTAATAATGTGATTTTATTCCTGAGGAAAAATGACATATTCTTTGTTGGACACATATACCAACTGAATAGAAATGTAGAAGCTTATAATAGATCACACCTGTAAGTAAAGTTATGTTTTTATAGATGTATTCAGTTATAATAATAAGTTATACATAGGATACATTTAGTTATAGAAATCTAAACATGTGTTTATATGAGATGTCAACATATTTCTACATAATAGTATCTGGCAAGAATACAAAAAGCTTTAAAACACTTGTTATTTATACTCAGGAAACTAGGTCCAGGTTCAAAGCATTCAAAAAGTAAGGTGGGGAAATGGTATAAAACACAAGAAACACAAAAGATATTAACACAGTAAAAAAAACAAAACCAAGTAGCTGAACAAGAGTTGAGCAATCTCAATGAGAATTAGCTCTTTCAGCCCCCATGAAGTGGATCCAACTTTTAATCTATATCAATACAAAAGCAAACAAACAAACTAGACACTGAGGAGACTGGATGGGGTACAGAGGGACAAGAAGGCCAACTTTGTAAAGGAGAAAGCCAAAATTTGTAAGAGAATAAGAACTAAGATTTTTGTAACTAGAAGGTCAAGAAATTCAAATATTAAGTTTGCAAAGATGTCTTAATAGCAATCAAACAGTAATATCATAGAATGAGTTGTTTAACCACTGAATGGATGGCCTGTGTGCATGAGTAGAGCTTGTACACCATGGGCCACCCTATAGAATAATGAGAATCTGATCCTCCAGTGTTGTATACCCAAATATCCAAATCTTTAGGCCTTTTCTCTCAGGTCAGTTTCCCTTGAGAATAATTTTTTCTAATCTCCTACCTGGGGTCCTAGATAGAAACCTGGCTTCCAGAAATCCAAAAGCCAATAAGAAAAGGAGTTGGTGGGATCCTACCATTCAGTGTGCAAATTTTAGCTTAAGCTCCTGCTTCCACTTCTGACTCTCCTAATGCTCTGGCTGTACCTGCCTGTCTAAATCCAGAGCTTTTCTGGTTCACACATACTTTATTCAGATAGTCTGCTGATGTCAGGTAGGAGGTGTCAGAGCCAAGCTGGGAGGTGGAAAGGATCTACTCACCCTTACTGCTCCCTCTGTACTCAGTAGCACTTAGCACTTCTACCTTTATTCTTTAAGATTCTGCGATGGGAATCATCTTGCATCCTGTTGACTTCCAGCTGCCATTCCTGCACCCTTCTCTACTTCCATCCCACCCTAACCCATCCCAAGACATTTAAGTTTTAGATTTCTTTGGTTGCCAGGTCACTTGTTCATCCATCCAGTTTCCATCTTCCAAATGTTGATGGACATCACTCTCCTCTTCTTTTGTCTTTGTAGGTTTATAGATCTGTATTCCTCTCCTTTTGTTTCTAAAGAGAAACAACCACATGTATGATTCACCAGGTAAATTCAGAAGTACAATGATTTAAGAAGGCTCAGCTACAGATAGGTAAGGAGAGATTTGCAGGGGTGTAATCAAGTCAACTATGGCAAGATCTTGGCAGCAGTACTTTGAGTTCAAGAACAGTTTTCATTGTGACTATGCCAACTCACAGAGATTCTCTGAAGCAGAAACCTGGACTGGAAGGCTGCACATTCAGCTTGTGACAGGACAACAGGTATGGGTGGATTCTGGCCAGCCTCAGCCTCCATATGATCTGTATGATAGGGGCAAGTTGCTGATCCTTCCATTGCTTCTTTGGATAATAGATTGAATTGCCCTTCTTTTAATAGGTTATAATGATTAAATGAGATTGAGCATGTGAGAGTACCCAGAACAGTGCCAGTCAACAACAGTCAAGGCTGAGTCTCCCATAGCCCTTGGAATTGACAGTGGGCTTAGGGAACATCCATTTTTCTCTGCTTACTGCTCTTTGCCCCATTGAAAAAGGGATTATAGGGAAAGGAAAATAGAGCAATAAATCATATGTGCTGTAACCTTCAAAGGCTGGAGAACATTGCCTCAGGCGACTCCTGCACCATCCAGTGGAGTGTGCTGGGCTCCCTTTCCCACCCACAGCGCACACCAGGGGGCTGCCTAGCTCTGCTTGCTAGAGCAAAGAGTGGGACTTAGGGGGAAAAGGATGTTTTCTAAACCTTTCAAGCATGATCCTACCCCTGAGGATATGGGTCAAATGACCTCTGAGGAGAGGAGAAAGGGAAGGGAAAGGCATTCCATATTCATGTGACGCTTGACCCATGTAAGGGTCACTCCCCAAGCCACATCACCCCTTCCTGGGAACACTTAGCACCTGACTCTTGGCCTTTTCCTTGTGATTTAATTAGCTGCCCACAGGGTGGTTGGATGAGAGCCCACATTCCATACAATCTTATAACTGGAAGGAGCCCTCAAGATCATCCATTCAGGGTTTAAATTTTGATGACATCTTCAACAAGTATCCAATTTCCTTGTTTGGACCCCTCCAGTGATAGAGAATTTAATAACTTTGACGGGTAACAGTGCTGTCTGTGGACAACTCTGAGAGCTACAAAGTTTTTATTTAAATCAGTTCATCCCTTCATGAGATACATTTTTTTTATGTTTGGAAAGGTTAGGACCAGCAGAGAACATTGGAATCCATCCTTGCCATCAGGGAGCTGAGTGGGGAGGAGACATTAATTAAACAAGCATCTAGAACTCTAGAAGTGTGAGGAGTGCAGTAAATGCACAGGGTGCTATGGGAGCACTAGCCTTGAGTACTGGTTCTCAACTGGATTGGGAAAAGAAGGATGATTTTAATCCTCAAGGGACAACTGGCAATACCTGAAGACATATTTTTATTGTTGCAACTGAGGTTATGCTACTAGCAACTAGCAGGTAGGGGCCAGGGATGCTGCTAAACATCCTACAATGCATAGTTTCCCTATAACAAAGAATTATCCAGCCCAAAACAAAACTGCTTATAGAAACCTTATCTGGAGGACTTAAGGAAGGCCCCCTGCTCTGGAGAAATGAAGTTACAGCTATTACTCAAAGGCAAGGTCAAAGTTATCCAGGGAAAGTGTTCCAGCAAAGGGAACTGCATGCATATAGAACCAGGGGCCATTTGCATGACCAGAGCCTATAAAGAAAGGTGATTTGGGAACTGGATTTATGATTCCACCTAATTCCACTCAGCAGGATCTCACAGGGTGAGTTAAGTCCACCTTTTTCAAGAGGACCCTTCAAATGTCTGAAGACATCTGTGCTGGCCTTGCTGACTTGCTCTTTTCAATACGCTTTGGTGTTTCTCCAACAGAGAGCTTTGTTATTCTCCCAATGCCAGTTACATTGTTTGCCTATGCCTCTGATTCAGGACCATGCTGACACCTACCAGGTGTGAGATGACGAACATGGAGACCTGTGAGCCCATCACCACTTCTGGAGGTGCAGACACAATCACAAGGCTGTTTCCCTATGGGTTCTTCTCCAGGTGGAAGGAATCAACCCTGTGGGCAGGTTAAGTTAGTCATGCTTGTATGAATCATGAATCTGACTATAATTGACCTTGAGTATTCCTGGCCCTGGCCTAAAAAGATTTGGCAAGAAAAGCTGTGCATACTGTGTGTGCCAACAAAATATAGGTCTCCTATATTTTGATTCTAGGGTCAGGAAGGAGTGGGGAGAAACAAAGGAGAGAAAGGAAGAATTTCTCCTAACCCCAGGCCTGACCTTCAGCCTTTTCAACCAAGAGTACACACCCCCTGGAGCAATGACCTCTAGGCTGTACCTTTGCCAAATACTTTGTCAACCCCTTTCCCAGCCAGGGTAGCCTCTGCAGACTCAAGGTAGGGTAGATTAAGAAAGGTCATAGGAGTTAGGTTGGGTTACATTGCTAGGGAGGGGGACAGGAAGTAGACCATCAGAAATAGGTTTCTCCTCCTAATGTGGAGGAGGCTAGGTCAAGGTCAGCCTTGGGTACAGGGACAATAGCATGCAGAGCTGCCTATAAAAAACACCCAGGGCTTAGCAGTGACAGGGTGGCTGAGTGCAACAACCTATTCCCACAGATAGGTGTAACATTTTAATACATCTGTGATCTACAATACCAACAACCAGTGTAGACTTGTCATTGAAACCAGCAATTATTCCCTCTTCAATTATTTTGAGCTCAATGTGTTCTTCTTTTTTTAATTTGTTTTTTTAAAATTGTCAAGGATTAGATGTTATTGATAGAGATATGCATTCTAAATTTAAACTGATATATATTAATTAATTCTGAGTAGGCTCAGAAATAATAACAGTTCAGTAAGTCAATTTAACTCAACAAACCAATACTAGTCACCTCTAATATGTCAGGCTCTGTGATAGCTACTGGGAGGGACAAAGATGAACAGGAAATCTATCTGCAAGGCAGAAATACACCCACGTGCACAATGGCTAAGTAAAAGCCACAGAGGTACAAAGTGCTAAAGAGCACAGAGGAAGGATAGAGTCACTCCAAGAAGGGAAACCAAAGATGTCATGAAAAAGTAGCATGTGAGCTGGGCCTTGGAGAGTGAGAAGGATTTTGATGGAAAGGGGGAATTTTAAATGTGTCTGAAGAAAGGAGTAAGCAAAAAGAGGGGAACAGAAGGAGAGAGTTACCCAGTGTGAATAAAGGGGGCAGGCTTTGTTGTTTCAGCCTGTTAGGTTGGCTTGGCTGAAGCCAGAAGAGCTTCCTCCAGGAGAGGCTGGTATGTTTCCTTGGTGCAGAGATGGTGTCTACCTCTCCCTGGGCTCTGAGGCACAGGTGTCCTCTCCTGTTTCCCCACAAATCTCTGGTCTGATTGGGTTAACATGTCAGGTATCCCGGCTTCACATCACTGCTCCGTGTACAATCCTGGGTGAGATAAAAACCTAGTTCTGTGGTCTCCCTTGACTGGCCATTTGATTTACTGCAAGAACTTTGAAAATGTATATGCTGGGGCATCTCCCAGACTAATTAGAACTGCAGGCTATGGTGCAGGTCACTGCACTTTTAAACAAGCTTCCCAGATTTTCTGACACCTGTCAGGAATTCAGAGCCACTGGCCTGGTTTGGAAGGCTGATTTCCATTGCAGACACCTGTTCACTCATGGCCAGGCTATTTATTCTCACTGCGCCCAGTCACAGTTGGCATTTAAAAATTGTGTTGAATGAACACATTTGATGCTAATTCAAGGTGGGGAGCAGAGAAGGAGGCAGGTCATCTATACTCTAGTCCTGTTTCTCACTTTTCTATTTGAGCATGGACAAACGCCTAAATTCTCTCTTTCTCATAATGGAGACTACAGGTGTTTGCCACACATAATGTGAATGGAATGGGATAATGTTTGAATTAAGTGCATTGAAAAGCAAAGGCATATGATACTTTTTTTGTGATAAGGCATTATTATTAACTCATCTGACTCTAGCTCTTTGAGGTCAGGGAGTGCTATCTCATACAGTGGTAGGCAAACTCATTAGTCCACAGAGCCAAATATCAACAGTACAACAAATGAAATTTCTTTTGAGAGCCAAATTTTTTAAACTTAAACTTCTAACGCCACTTCTTCAAAATAGACTCGCCCAGGCCGTGGTATTTTGTGGAAGAGCCACACTCAAGGGGCCAAAGAGCCACATGTGGTTCACGAGCCATAGTTTGCCGACCACGGCTCTAAGAGGAACCGTCTAGTAGAGTTCTGTACACAATAGTCCATGGTGGGCATTTCAACAAATGAAAAGCCACTGAGCTAAGGCTGTCCTCTGCCAACACACTAAAAGGTCCCCTTTGTCTGAGGGTAATAACTGCAGTTGCTATTTAATTAAGAAAGGCTTCCAAGGAAGAACAATCACTTTGCAAATTACATTGGGTATAAAGCAGACAAGAAATTGCTCGGCCATCATGGTAGCCAGTGCATACTAAGTGAGGGGAGAGTTCCATCACATGGGCCTGCCTGCCCAGAGTCTCTGCCTTTGCAGATTTACAGTCTCCAGAGTTCAGCCAGGTTGTCAGCTTGGGGAATTTTGATGCATCAGTATATTTCTTAGGTCAGGGGCCAAACCCATTGGGTAGAGCATTGTCCCTTTATCAGTGGGAGAAATGATCCATCTGAACAAGAATATATAATTCATGACCAAATAGAGCAAAGCGTTAAATCAGGAAGCTGACACCAGCCCAATTTATGGCATTGCTTTCTAAATGTATTCCCTACTGTGTCATTCAACAGCCCATCTTGATCTAAAAACACCTGCTTTGGAGAATGGGTCTGTCTTCAGCATGGGGGTAGGGCGCGGGGGGGGGGGGCGGGGGGAAGCAAATCGCTTCAATCAGCAGCCATTTGTGTTGATGGAAAACCTTGTGGCCCTGGGCCAGCAACATATAAAAGTAAATAAAAATTGAAGTGCAGGTCTCAAAGAAACGGCGACACAGTATGGTTGCATTAAAATATTTATGCCCTCAGACTTTTAGACATCCATTATCTACAGTATGTTAATAAGAATGCTAAACTGACCTTGGCTGGGACACAAACCTTCCAGTGCCTGCAAAACAACTCTGCCCCCCACATGCCTTCACTTATGGAGAAATATGCACAAGAGAAGGTGAATGGAGAAACTCTGACTTGGGTTGAAACTCACAGCCTGGAAACTGGGACAACTCGTGACTGGGGAGCAGAGGGTCGTGTGTGAGTCCCAGTTCTGACAATAATTAGCGGGGTGACATTGGGGAAATGGTTTCACCTCTCTAGGCCTCCATCTCTCCTCGCGTGCACTGTGAAAGGATCCCAGAAGATCAGCAAGTCGAAAACCCTGGCTAATTCCCTTCAGATTTGAAATGAAATATTTGAACATACAGCTTGCCAGGCCTTCCCCAGACTTAATTAGAATCAGAAGTGGGTGGCCTGCCCCACTCCCACATTTCAGATGGTCAGAGAGTGAGGGGAACCCTGGAACGGATGCCTTCTGAACTGCCCTCTCACTCTAACAGTTCTATAGCCACGTCCTACTCAAATCCACCTAGGAAAAACCTAAAATGTTCCTTACTGCCTACAAAATCAGTGGTTGTGGATTTGGTTCAGAATCTTTGTGTGACATTCAACACGCTTTTCAATCTGGCTGCAAGCACTCTCCCAGCTCCTTCTTCTGCACAAACTCCATGCTCTTGCAACTTATCATCCCCTAAACAAGTCATTTCATTTCAGACCTCCGCTTTCGTAAGCATTTCTCATCTCCTAGAATGCTTCCCGATCTCCCCAAAATATTTAATTCCTCATTCAAGACCCAGTTTTAATGCCTGCTCCATAGTTTCCTCGCTTCTCCACAGTACTGTTATCATGACCATCTCTCCCACCAACTTGGAGCTCTCTTCTCGTCTCTCTTGTGATATACATCTGGGTGCTCAGGTGGGTGCCAAGGGTATCGTGATAAACAGGATAGAGTCAAATAAGGCAACAAATTTCTTTTTAGGTTGGGAGACAATTTTAATACTTAAACAAACATGGATACATTATAGAACAAAGTGCAAATGTGCATGAAGTTTTCAACTAAAACAAAATCATTCAAACAAATATGGAGAAAAATTGTGGCAAGACTTGGCTCTCCGTCCTCCTTCAGTCTCCTTGGCCATCAGGACACTTCGAGGAAAAGTTTAAGAAACACTTTCAGCCTGGTTTTAGTCACTAATATTTCCTGTTCCCCATCTTCAGATCTGTTCCTGGCATGTGGGGAATGGCTCAGTATTTGTGTATTTGTTGATTGATTGTATGGATAGACAAATTGATAGACAAGTTAAGAGTAGCAAAGTTTATGTAAAAATATGGTTTCTTTATATCAAATCCCTTGAAACTATCAAGATATTTTTATCCCCTTAATACAAATCTCTCTTTAATCCAATAAAAGTAATATGACTGTGATTGTACGCCACTTGGTACTAAATAACAATTTGAAACTTCTATGGGCTGGGATGTGGTGGGTTTCTGTTAGGCCTCAGTGGGATGAAAAAAATATGAGAGCCGTCTGCTCCCCACCCTCACCATTCCTGAAGCACCTGCAGAGTCAGGTGAGATCATTCAACCAGGAACAAACCCAACCAAATGCCTGCAGGGACAATGGCCACTGAGCTGAAAACAAAAACTAGAAGAGCTTTGAGCAACCTCAGGCCAACTGAACTCTGCTGGGTCACCCATGAAAGTTAGCTAGGAGAAAGGGGCTGGGGAAAGACCGCAGGAGGTCATGAAAGCCACATTCCAGAAGAGTAGGTGGGAACTCAGAGCCAAGGACCAAATACCAATGTCCCTTTTACGTGCCCCCATTCACAAACACACCCACATACCCACAGACATGAAAAACAAAAAATGAAAACTGAATGACCCCGCCAAGTAAACCTGTAAAGCAAAATCACTTAAAGTTGAAAGCAAATTGGACAATTCAGGCTAAGAGCAGAGTTCATAAGTAGAAAGAATAAAGTTAAACAAAAGCCACTTGCTGCCCTCTCCCTCCTGCCTGCCAAATCTGCCTCCCCCGGCCCTGGCTCGTGCCTTCATTTCTGGCTTTTCTGCCCCCCAGGGACTTCCCTCCTCTTGACTATTGCCCTTCTGGCTCCTCACATAAGCAAACTTCTCCAAGGCCTCGCCTCCTAATGGCTCAGGACCTCCATCGTGCTCCCTCCATGGCTAACACCCGGTCCAAGGCTGTTCACTGCTCTGTCCTAGACAAAGACAATAACTTCCCTGGAGTCCCCAGATGTTGTCATTCCCCCTCCCATCCTTCTCCAAGGAGCAGGAAGAGTAAGCTTCAAAATGCAAATCAACTATATCACCACTTGCTTAGAACTCTTTTATCTTCTCATCATTTATAGGCTTAAAGTCTAAAACCCTGACCCTGGCCTACAAAGGCCCTTCCTGAACCTCCCTCCCCAACCGCACCCCACTTTTACTTTTCCTCACACTCAGCATTTTAGACGTGGCCTTCAGATCAGAGTGGGAGGCCTGCTGTGTTGTGTTTCCTTTGCCTGGAAAGCTCTCCAGGCCCATTTGGCTTGTTATCCTCCACGCCTCCTTCCAATCCTCCCAGATCTCTCCCTTCATAGTATTTACCTCAGGTGTGTGTGCCCATTGCGGGGATAACTTTCATGCACGTATTTCTTTCACAATAAATTGTAGACTCCATAAAAGCAAGTATCTTTGCTTGCCATCTGTCACCAGTATTTTGAACAGTTCTTGGCACATAGAAGACATTCAGTAAACATTTGCTGAGTGAGCAAATGAATGAATGAGTGAATGATAGAATGAGCAATGTGGAAGTATTCATGGAACCATGGCAATAACAGTTCTTACTATAGCCTCATCAGGCACTGAGTTTGACCTTTCATTTTAAGGCTGAGAGCAGAGTTCATAAGTAGAAAGAGAAGAGATATAGATGATAGAGATATAGACATGGATATATATAACAGAGAGGCAGCACCAAAGATGGGATTAACAGAATTATAAATTCTTGAGGACAGAGATGGATGAGTTCTCTAATTTTTGTATCTTGCACAGCACTTAGGCTCCTAATATCTTAGTACTATCAGTTAAACTGGATTGACACAAAAGACCTACTACGGAGAGGCGAGAATGATATTCAGTTAACTGAAGCAAACAAGCAACTGTTACTTGTCGAGCCCTGGGCATAGTGTCACCTGTTCTCTCTGTGATGTGAATGAATGAAACAATATCCAAGTTTTGTGAATCCTCAGACTAATTGTTAGTGCTAGAATATTATCATAACAGTCTTTTAGGATTAGAGAGGTTTTAGAAAAGCATCATCCCACTGGGTAAAAATTTCCTACTCAAGAAATCCTCCTCTTTCTCCTCCTCATCAAACAATGACACCATTGAAAAGGTTGCTGCTAAAGCCTAAGAATTAGCTCTATCCTATGAAATTACAAGAGCAAGGATCATGTGAAATCAATTGGCCCAAACCAAGAAAATCAAAATGTGCCTTCCAATTCCCAGCAGCTATAAAGTTAAAGAGTGTTGATGATAACCTTTCACTTATATATCACCCCACAATCATAATTATTAGATCACTTGAAATCCCAGCAATCCTTATTATTCCCTACTTCACAAGGCAAGAAATTAACACTTACAAAGATTAAATGTCTTGCCAAAGGTCATCTAGCTAAGTGGTATGATAGCCAGGATTCAAACCCAGAGCTCCTGACTTCAGAACCAGAACACTTCCCACAACTCAGTTTCCCAGCAGTAGAGAATCATACTCATCTCATTAATATTATTCCATTCAGAGCATATATATATATATATATATATATATATAACCAAAGCCCTAAAAATTTAGTATTAAGAAAAAGACATCCAGATATCCCCAAGAGAGTTGCTATTCCCCTGCAAAGCAAAAATGTCAGTCATGTCTCACCAGGTGAAAAATGCTTGCCAGTTGGCACTAGCCAGAGAGAGAGAGAGTTGACAATGCATCATAAGCATTGACAGATGTCAGCTTTCCTCAGGTGAATGAAAATTCCTGCCTGTATAAGGACAGATGTTCTCCAAATAGCAAGACATCATGTTAAATGTCAACTCCAAGTCACTTCAAATGCTGGGCCGGGAGTTCCTATAAGCTGTCCATTAAATCAAATCTGCACCTGCCTCGTGTACTTGGACCACGTTGGGTCCTGAGGAAGAGCAGAGGGAAGGGAAACTATCCTGGGACTGGCTCACAGAAGCTGCATTTCAAAGCAGACCTAGAAGGAATTTAGGCCACTCCACAGAAAAGCTCACACTTTAAAGAAAACAAATGTTATTTTTCAGGTTCAGGGGACTTTTAAACTGCAGTATTTAGGCTTAAAAGATGACCCCTGTGCTATTGTGGCTCTGAAGAAAATTGACCACCAGGTGGAACGAAGGACCAGCGTCACTGAAATCTTTATGAGTAATCTGAAGTGAAACGCTTTAAACCAACTCACTTCTCAACCAGAGCTCTGCAGATGCTACACAAGTGACATCTTCCTTGTCATAAAAATGATGGACTACACACCACGGAGGTATTCAAAACCTACGATTGCCAGAGATCACCTTCATTAGAAGTGTAGTATAGCCCTAGCTGATTTGGCTCAGTGGATAGAGCGTCTGCCTGCATACTAAAGGGTCCCGGGTTCGATTCCGATCAAGGGCACATGCCCCAGTTGTGGGCTCGGTTCCCAGTGGGGGGCGTGCAGGAGGCAGCTGAACAATGATTCTCATCATTGATGTTTCTACCTGTCTTTCCCTCTCCCTTCCTCTCTGAAATCAACAAAAATATTTAAAAAAAAAAAAAAGAAGTGTAGTACAGACCTGGGGCTCCATCCTAGAATATTACACATCCTGCCTCCTCATAGACTGCTGATCTAAAAAGTCATTGTGGATTTTAAAGGCAATGACTATTGAATCAGCAACTAGAACTCAATGGGGTTCAGACACACACACACACACACACACACACACACACACACACACACACACACACATATATATATATATATAACCTAGGTGCAGACCCTATGCAGAAAGACCATTCAGGCTTCCCCTGAGCAGCAGAGTGTGAGCAACAGGAAGAGAAATAGATGGGTCACATGCTTTACAATCAAATAGCACCAGTAGTTTAGTACTTTATAACTAGCAAAGCCCGTCGTCATGCATCTTGTCCTCCCCACATCCTATGCAGTGATGAGGTGGGTATTTTCACATTTTCTACCTTTTTCAGATAACCTAGCTAAGGCAATGACAGGTTAACTGATTTGCCCAAGGTCACACACATAGACAGTGACAGAGTCAGGACCTAAACTCTGCTCTTCTTAAGTGAGATTCCTTCTGTTTCTACTACAACAAGCTGCCTCTGTGAATTGCACTTATAAGGCACCCATGGCATTAACACTTGTCTTCAGCACTTTATAATTCACAAGCCAGCTACATTGCACTGTTTCATTTATCTTCTCAAAGCCCACAGAATACAAAAGTATGTTTCCACCCAATAGCTTCTATCCTCTAGTACAGTGGTTCTCAACCTTTCTAATGCCGCAACCCTTTAATACAGTTCCTCATGTTGTGGTGACCCCCCAACCATAAAATTATTTTTGTTGCTACTTCATAACTGTAATTTTGCTACTGTTAATGAATCGTAATGTAAATATCTGTGTTTTCCAATGGTCTTAGGCGACCCTGCTAGCGGTTCTCAACCTGTGGGTTGCGACAGAGAACCGCTGCTGTAGAGCCTAAAACCATCGGAAAACACAGATATTTACATTACGATTCATAACAGTCGCAAAATTATAGCTATGAAGTAGCAACAAAAATAATTTTATGGTTGGGGGTCACCACAACATGAGGAACTATATTAAAGGGTCGTAGCATTAGAAAGGTTGAGAACCACTGCTAGTCTAGTAGGATGAGTAAGAATGACAGCATTTTTCCAGAAGGAGTCAATAATGGGGCGGTAAAGAGGGACTCCTTCCTGACCTCTACCAGAATATTTGCATCTCTACCCCAGGTTAGGAAGCAACATAAGAACTTATAAGACATGAACATTTGCTTTAAAAAAAAAACAACTAAGCCCTCCAATATCTATTATCACAATACTACAGGAGATTCCAAGGGTTTCCGGCTAAATTAGCTTTTTTATGAAGACCAAGTTACTATAAAGTTGCAAGTATTTTTTTTTAATTTTTTTTATTTTTTTCTTAATTAAATCTTTATTGTTCAGATTATTACAGGTGTTCCACTTTTTTTGCCCCCATAGCTCCCCTCCACCTGATTCCCCACCCCACCCCATGCCCTTACCCCCCGCCACTGTCTTCATCCATAGGAGTAAGATTTTTGTCCAATCTCTTCCCGCACCCCTCACACTTGCTTCCCCTGAGAATCGTCAGTCCACTCCCTTTCTATGTCCCTGATTCTATTATATTCACCAGTCCATTCTGTTCTTCAGATTTTTTACTCACTTGATTTTTAGATTCACTTGTTGGTAGGTATGTATTTGATGTCATTTTGTTGTTCATAATTTTTATCTTTACCTTTTTCTTCTTCTTCTTCTTCTTAAAGAATACCCTTCAGCATTTCATGTAATCCTGGTTTGGTGGTGATGAACTCCTTTAGCTTTTTCTTGTCTGTGAAGCTCTTTATCTGACCTTCAACTCTGAATGATAGCTTTGCTGGGTAGAGTAATCTTGGTTGTAGGTTCTTGCTGTTCATCACTTTGAATATTTCTTGCCACTCCCTTCTGGCCTGCATAGTTTCTGCCAAGAAATCAGCTGACAGTCGTATGGGTACTCCCTTGTAGGTAATTAACTGTTTTTCTCTTGCTGCTTTTAATATTCTCTCTTTGTCTTTTGCCCTTGGCATTTTAATTATGATGTGTCTTGGTGTGGTCCTCTTTGGGTTCCTCTTGTATGGGGTTCTGTGTGCTTCCTGGACTTGTAAGTCTATTTCTTTCACCAGGTAGGGAAAGTTTTCTGTCATTATTTCTTCTAATAGGTTTTCAATATTTTGCTCTCTCCCTTCTTCTGGCACCCCAAAAATTCGGATGTTGGTTCGCTTGAAGTTTTCCCAGAGGCTCCTTACACTATCTTCATATTTTTGGATTCCTTTTTCTTTTTGGTTTTCTGGTTGGATGTTTTTTGTTTCCACATATTTCAGATCTTTGGTTTGATTCTTGGGGTATGTTGATCTACAGTTGAGTTTCTGTATATTCTTTATTTCAGACAGTGTATGCTTCATTTCTGACTGATCCTTTTCCATTTTTTTGGCATTCTCATTAAGGTCCTTGAAGGTCTCACTAAGCTCCTCAGAAGTGTCATCAAGTTTCTCTGCGGTTTTTAGAAGATTCTTGAGTAACCTTATAAATGTGATTCTGAACTCTATGTCATCCAGTAGTTTGCTTTCCTCCGTTTCTTTCATTTGTGACATGTTTCTTTGTTTCTGCATTTTGGCTGCTTCCCTGTGTTGATGGAGTGGCTTTGTGTGGTAGGTGACCTATAGGGGGCAGTAGCTCAGCCTCCCCAATCACCTGATGTGGATGCTCTTGGTACACCCCTTTGTGGGCTGAGTGCAAAGTCTTGGTGTAGTTAAGCCTGAATTACTGTTGGTACGCTGGGAGGAATTGACCTCCAGGCCAATTAGCTGTGAGCACTCTCTGTGTCTATAATGGAAGAAGTGCTGCGCTGAAGACACGCTTATGGGGCAGGACTTGTTTCAGTGGGGCTTTGGTGCTCACTGAGTCTGCCTCTTGAATGTGTCACTTATGGATGTGAGGAGTTGAAATCTGGTGTCTCACACTGACCACTAGGTACACTGGCTTCTGGATCTCCAATGGGGTGCAAGTCAGCTACTGTCTGAGGCCACTCAGCAGGAGCTACAGTGAGAGCTGCAGTTTTCTCCTCTTTGCTTGGGGTTTGGAGGTTTTGGAGCTGTCTGACCCGGGCTGCAAGTTTTCTAGGTTAAGCTGCGATAGGGCAGGCTTTCTTATGCTAATTGAGCTGCTTGGAGCTTGGGTGGGTTTGTAGGTTGTGTGGGGCGGGGTCTCAGGGCGTCACTAGGTTAGGGCGTGGCAAACAGCAATGGCTGCTAGTAAGCCCGCTCTGTGTCCCTGACCGTGTCCTGGAGTCCTGTGCCCCAGTGCCGTAAACAATTATTCCTGCGCGCAGCTCTGCAAGCAAGCCACTCTCACTGGCAGACAGTCCAGCTTCTCCCCGTAGGAGTTTGGGTCCCCCGCGTCTCCCCAGAGACTGGATTTCAGAGTAATCGGGGGCTTGTCTCCGTTCAGGTTGAAAAAAGCAACGCACCCAGTCGCCCGCAGCCAGCCCGGATCACGCGCCTCCGTACCTCAGCTTTTCAGCGCTCGTGCACGTCTCAATGCTCTTTTCTCTTTCCTTCTAGTTGTAGAACTTCCACTCAGCCAGCTTTCCCGTGGTTCTGGGTGATAGACGTTTTGTCTTTTAGTTGCAGTTTAAATTGTTGTGGGAGGCAGCAGTTTAGGTGTTTACCTACGCCGCCATCTTGGATTCCTCTCTCTAAAGTTGCAAGTATTAAAGTGCACATCTTTAAGGGACACCTTGTAATTTCTGACCAGCCCCTGGCCTAGTTCATGAGAATAGTGAGAGTCAGCTCACATGCTTACAGTTTACAAAGTGTTTTCATGTGCACAACCTCATTTAATCCCTACAGCAACATGATAGTTGGATATTATTATTAGTGAACTAGAGGCCCAGTGCATGAAATTTGTGCACTGCAGGGGGGCGAGGGGGTCCCTCATCCCAGCCTGCACACTCTCTCAGTCTGAGAGCCCTGAGGGGATGTCTGACTAGTGGATTAGGCCTGCTCCCAGTAGTTGGACATCCTTAGCACTGCCGCAGAGGCTTCCACCAGTGCCCCTGCGCCTACCAGCTGTGAGCCGGCAGGGGCGGGGGGAATGCCTGCATTGAGCATTTACCCCTTGGTGGTCAGTACGTATCATAGCCACCTGTCGTTCCACCGTTCAGTCAATTTGCATAGTAACCTTTTATTATATAGGATGTTTGTACTTGAGACAATTGAAGTTCAAGGATGCTACATGATTTGCCCATGTTTATGGTACTAGGAAATATGGGAGTGAGATGCAGGTATTAGACCCTGAACCCAGGTTCTTCAGGCTGCCCTGAGCAGTGTCACTGAAATTGTCCTCCAGCAGTGCTCCTCACCGCAGCCTTCCATCTGCCATTGACCAAGTCTGCAGGAGGCCTTGCTCTCTTGCACTGTGCCTTCTGTTTCTCTTTTCACTTACACACATTGCTTTTCTTCAATACTTTTCAATCCTTTTAGTCCCCAAGCCAAGTTGCTTGCACCTTGCATGCCCTCCATATGTCCTTGCTCACCTCCTTAGGAAACCTTTCCAAACCCTAACTCCTCCTCCCCGATGGCCTCTGATTCAGAAGCAGCAAGATGCTTGTCTGAACACGAGCATCCACAAATGTGGGAAACAAGTGAAAACAGAAAATAGTGAGCAAAAGCGACAAAGGTTGTCTGTCTTCCTCCAGCTCTTGCTGTGTTTCCAGGATTGTGGGGAAGGTGTTGCCTGTGATCCTGTCAGCTGGAGTCATTGTCTCTAAGCTTTCTGAATAACATTTTCCTCCAGCACTTTCTTCCTCATTAGTGCTTTCTTGTCCTTGTCCTCAAGGCCCAAGGACTCTCCCAGGGAGGTGAGCCAGCCTGTAGGAGTGAGGGAGGAGCCCTCACTGCTGGGGGAGCACCTCTCCCTGCCAACAGCTGCGTGACTTTTCAGAGGACACACTGTGCCCTACAAGAGGAAGCCCCGTGGTGAGCGAAGGGTAGAGATTGGAAAGCCGGATGAAAAATCTCTCCCAGCCTGGCCTGGTGAGTTCATACTCGCTCTGGCAGTTGGAAAACCATAGATATAGTTGATTTAGATATAGCTATATAGATATAGATTTAGATTATATAGATAAATAGAGACAGAGAGAGAGAGAGAGAGAGAGAGAGACTAGTAGATAGAGACTCACATATATAGATATACTAGTATATTCATATTATATATTTTTTCAATGCTCAGGAGGTGCAGGAAGATAGATGTTAGTGCATCTAACATTAAGCAATGGAGTGGTTGCCAGCTGCTAAAGGGGTTTTAAAAGTCTGAAGACAATTGGTCACATATATTTCTAATTTAAGAGATTCTGGCTGGCCTTTATTCAGCCCTTTTATTACTTTTAATAGTAATTTATTGGGAAGTAAAGTGACTATAAACTTGCATTTACTCTATCTTTATAATAGAAGAAAGGTAAGTTTTTCTTGAAAAAAAAAAATACAGACTTGGAGATCATAGGAATCTTCTTGTCCCCACTTTCTTTCCGACTAATCCTGTGTGGACAAGGTAACAGCTCTGAGTCTTGGTTTGAGATGGGAAAGGTCACAAAGTCCTGTGGCAAAGGGAGAGTGAAGCCAGGCAGGTAAAGTCACCCCTTCACAGGGTTGGGGGCTGCCTGGCCTGCTAGGCCAATAGAAAAGCAGTGACCCTCCAGGTGTTTCAAACAGTGGACTGAAATGTGTCTCTGCTTTTAGTCATTGGCCTGGGACCTACATGGGTGATGCCTGTCTGGAGACCACAGTAAAGCTGCATCCTCATGCTTCTTTGAAAATATCCTCAAAGCCAGTGGGTCTCCCTTCGGCCTTCACTTCTCCTGCTGGTGACTTTGCCCCTTTTGGGGCAGTTTGTATGGACCTTCACCAATCTGCAAATGCTCGGGTTGTGCCTCTGACTGGAATCAGAACAGGCTCTACAGAGTTATGTGCTGAGCGTAGCTTCTTTACTGCCTGCACCCCAGTTCTCACCCCTTAGTCAACAGCCACCCATTATGCCTTAGACCTTGGGCACCAGACGCAGGTGATGGCCCCAGCATGGGGGTGCAAGTTTCTGCACCTTCTAAAATTAGGTTGTGGCAATGGTTGCACAAGACTGTGAATCTGCTGAAAACTGCTGACTTGTACACTTTAAATGAGTGAGTTGTATGGCAGTTGAAATATATTGAGTTTTAGGGATAAAAAAATAATATGTTACAACAGATTTTTTAAAACTCCTTATAGATATCTCAATTCTCAACTTGGGACCTGTGGGCATTATTCTCAGGGGGCTCAAGAGTTCAAGAATTTATGTTAAGTTGGTGTCTTCACTGGGTAAAGTACTAAACAGAATGTAAAGCCTCCAGTGAACCAGGCAGTTCCTCATCACTAAGTATTGCCCCATAATTTGAGCACCGGCCTCCCTGGGATAATGATGTCTCCTCGAGCTGCAGAAACCAAGCTTTCACAAGAAAGCAAGGTGACAGCATGGGTTATGCTGTGTCCTCCCTCACAAGGCGCAGGATAGCACCAACATACCCAGAGCATAGTGCCCGCTCAGAGCTAACTGCACTGCATGCCCGCTGGACAGGTGCGGACTGTGTGAGACTTCAGGAGCCCTTAATGGAGTGAACCATAGCATGTTGGTGATAAGTTCTTTTGGTGAAAGGTGAATTCTTGTTACGTTTTATTTTGAGGTGTGCTATTAGATGGTTTGGTCCATCAAATTCACAAACAAAATTTAATCACTGTTAAAATTATCATGATGGTGACTCAAATGAGATTATCCTCATCCTCAAAATCAAGGTTAATAAAAGAAACACTGAATATCAAACACATATTTCATGACTCTGTCATGGTAAAACACGATTTTCCACCTTAAAGTAATGATAATTCAAATGTGACGAGTTTTGAACATTTGTTTGTATTCCATTTCCAAATTTACTTTGGTTTCATAGCCATAAAGGAGTCACAAGGCATAAGGATTTATACTTACTTTTATATTGAAATCTAATAATGCAGGTTCATAATACTAGGAACAATGAAAAATGCTTTTTCCTTTTGAAAGGGTCAATACTTGACACAAGGTTGAGAAATGTTCCATTAGAATATTTCCTACTTTCTTTTCACTTCCAGAAAAAAAGCAGAAAAGTGTTCCTGTGCTCCCCGAGATTCTCAGGAGCCAAGAATGACACATTCGGTCCAGCCCTTGGCTTTCCACAGATCTGATTTCAAATCAGCTGAAAAGTAGAATTTTCTCCAATAGCCAAGATCTCTGCTGACTCTGACACTGTCATTCACTGCTTGGAAAGCAGCGTGGAGAACTGGGCACACACTCCACATGCCACAGCCCAGGCCACGCCTGCTGCTCACACCACCACCGAGGCCAGACAGGGCCCCTAGGCTCTGAACCCCCAACACTTACTCAGACTCACCCAGGTGTTGCTCACAGCAGAAGAGGAATGCCTTCCCCACCACCTCGCCCAACCATAGGGAGCTGAAGGCCTTCCTTTTACACATTTTGGAAAAACATCTGAGCTCCTCAGAACAGAGAGGAGCATGGAAAAATCCCGTCAGGTCTAACATGCTGTTGGGTTCAGACAGCTTATTCACTACAGAGAGGTGCTTCTGGCGTTTCAAATAGACAGATGTTGCAGTGACTGCTTTCCCATAGCTATCCTCAACAGGAAACAGTTTCCAAATAAGCATAGTCATTTGCCAGTAAAGTAAAATTGTTACAATGAATTAGTAATGCAAAAAGAATCTAAAATTCACTTAAAAGAAAGAGATAAAGCCCTGGCCAGGTAGCTTAGTTGGTTAGAGCATCGTCCTGATGCATCAAGGTTGTGGGTTCCATCCTCGGTCAGGGCTACATAAGAGAATCAAACCATCAATGCACTTAAAAAAGAGAGATAAAGCTTGTTATGGGCTGAATTGTTGAAATCCTGGGAATGTGACTGTATTTGGAGTCACAGTCTTTACAGAGGTAATTAAGGTTAAATGAGGGTATGAGGTTAGGCCTAATCCTATATGATTAGTGTCCTTATAAGATGAGATGAGGACACAGGCACACAGAGGAAAGACCATGTGAACACACTGGAGGAAGACATGCCAAGGAGAGAAGCTCTTAGAAGAAACCAACCATGTTGACACCTAGATGTTGAATTTCCAGTTTCCAGAACTGTGAAGAATTCATTTCTGTTGTTTAAGCCTCCCAATCTGTGGTTCTTTGTTGTGGTAGGTCTAGAAAACTAATACAAGACTATGCCAAATGAACCCTTTACTTTAAGAACTGCTTCTTAATTACGAAGAACTTTACCTCATTTAATCTAACAACTATCCTTATTTTCCCATTTTCCTTGATGAGTAAACTGAGACTCCTATTTTCCCAGACTCACTGAATGAATTAGTGTCAATGCTAGAATTCAAAGTCAGCTTTCTTTATTCCTACTTCAGGACCCTCACTACCAGTACTTTAGATCTTTGGGCTATGCATTTGAAGTAAAAAACAAGATTGCAAATAATACCTTAAATAGAAAATAGATCAAGCTATTTTAAATGCACACGCATAAACAATAATTTTCATCACTGCACCCCTTAGGCTGAATCAAAAGGGGCCTGTGCCCCATAGCTTACACTTTAGAGGGCCCTGCATGGATTAGAGAACACCTAAAAATAAATAAACAAATGTCCTAAAGAACATTTGGACACCTTTGTCACTCAAGATCTGGTGCTGGGCACTGACAAGCCTGGCCCAGAACTTTAAACCTCTGCTCTGGTAACACGGTTCAGGTCCCAGGCAAACACCACTTTGAAGCTCTAGCACTAAGTCCTTAACACAAAGGAACTGTACTTGAAGCCATTTTGCCACTTGTCCAACACTGGAGGCAGATGCAACTTCTGGGCATGGAGAGAACGTGTGCTTAAGTAAGCAAAAAGACAAATTAATTAACTCGTCAAATCCATTCTCTAAGATGGCATGAATGCAATGGAATTGTGCACAATGAAATATATTTCCCAGTGACACTGAGTTCATTTCTCTGCTTCTCTTCGTATTCCAGTTTGTGGTTTATGTGGACTCATGAATTACCGAGGTACTCAGACAGTTGCATGTGGCAATTGAAGAATATTTTGCAATATTAAATAACTCATATTGCATTTAAATATATAGATACTAGAGGCCCGGTACATGAATTCATGCACCAGTGGGGTCCCTTGGCCTAGCCTGCAGGATCAGGCCGAAACCAGCTCTCCTACATCCCCTGAGGGGTCCTTGATTGTGAGAGGATGCAGGCCAGGCTGAGGGACCCCACCAGTGCACAATTGGGACTGGGGAGGGACACGGAAGGTTGGCCAGCAGGAGGGCTCCAAGGAGTGTCTGGCCTGTCTTGTTTAGTCCTCATCAGCCGGACTCTAGCAGCAAGCTCACCTACCAGTTGGAGTGTCTCCCCCTGGGGGTCAGTGTATGTCATAGTGACTGGTCGACTATTTGCCCCCTGGTGTTCAGTGCACGTCATAGTGAGCAGTTGAGCAGCCTTAGCATAATATTAGCATACTAGAGGCCCAGTGCATGAATTCATGCATGGGTGGAGTCTGGCCTGTCCAGCCCCAATTGGGGTAGATTGGAGCCAGGCCTGTCAGGAGGAGGAGATGGCGGGAGGTTGGCTGGCCAGCCCACCCTGATCTGGGCCTGATCAGGGCCGGGCTGGCTGGGGGAGGGGCTGTGGGCAATTGGCCAGTGGACCCCACCCCTGATTGGGGTGGGAGGGCCATCGGGGGTCAGCGGTCAGGGGAGGGGCCATGGAAGGTTGGCTGGCTGGCCCTGCCCCTGATCAGAATGGGTGGGCTGATCAAGGGCGGAGCTGGATGGGGGAGGGGTCACAGGCTAATCAAGGTGGTGGGGGCCCATCAGGGCCAGGGGTGGCCAGGGGAGGGGCTGCAGTTGGCTGGCTGGCCCTGTCCCTGATTGGGGTGGGGGGCTGATCTGGGGTGGGGCTGGGTGGGGGCAGGGACTGCATGAGGTTGGCCAGCCAGCCCACCCCCTATTGGAATGGGGGAGGGGGGCAATCAGGGGCAGGGCCAGCCAGGGGGAGGGGCTGTGGGCCGATTGGGGTGGGGAGGGCTGATCAGGGGCAGGGCTGGGTGGGGTGAAGGGCCATGGGGGGTGTGGGGGTGTTGGCCGGCCAGCCCCAACCCCCGATCAGGCCTGTTCGCTGTCCATCTTGGCATCATAGTGACCGGTCATTCTGGTCATTACAGAGTCCCAGTTGCTGGCTTTATATAGATAGATAGATAGATAGATAGATAGATAGATAGATAGATAGATAGATAAATTATGCTGTGATTAATTGAACGGCTGACCAGACAACTGGACAGTTAGCATATTATGCTTTTATTATATAGTATTATATAGGATATACACATCATGTTTGAAGTGTAATACTGAGGTTTTAGGTTGGCACCTAGGTGGACATTGGATGCTAGAAATATAAATAGTTTTATTTTATAAAACATCAAATAAAATCTAGTTAACCTTTCAAAAATTGAATTTAAAAATGTTAGCTTTATTTAAGTGATTTAATTTACAGTCTTTGAAAATATATGTGAAAAATAATGTTATATTTTTTACTTTGGCGTTGATTCATGAAAATATATTTAAGTCTTGTGTATCTTGACTACAATAGCATTTTCAATTATTTAGATGATCACTGTGAGTAGAACCCAATTTGTGTGAAAATCACATAATTAGTGGTTTTTGCTGGTTAATGGAAAAGAATAAATTTAATGGAATAAATATAAGGTAATTTATGAATTATGTATGTCTTCATTTTATTCTCATGCAAATGTCACCAACTCATTAAAAGAATTCTCAGACATGTACACTAATATTTAAATTCAGTCATCTTTGGTATTTTGCTGACTTTCAGTCATTAAAAATACAAAGTTTTACACATATTTGCTATTGCCCTGATGAGGTTATATTTGTCAAGGTGGGAAGATAAAATCTATTTTACAGAACAGTTTGTTAGCTTGATTTACAAGTTCTAAGTTCTAAATTCTTAGACATATGGTATGCAGGCTTCCATTTGTACTGTTGCTCCAGGACTCACAAATGTTAGGACAAGCATGGATTTTATCGTCTCCAGAGGTTCCTCTTTGATGGTATTGTCTGTATTTATGAGCACCTGTTTTGTATCAAGCACTGTGCTGTTGGGAAGGTTGGGCAGATGCCCAAGGCCAGGCCCTGCTTTTGTGAGGCTGGGAATATGTAGACATGGCAGCAGACACAGACAGGTAATAGAAGTAACTACACACCAAGAGAGGTGCATCCCATGAAGTCACCTCCAAAAAAGGGTGGTGAACTGTATCTGGGACTGTCAGGAAAGGTGACCCAAAGTTGAAATCTGAGGTAGGTTTTGAGGGACAGAAGGGTGTTCACAAGGAGAAGGAAGGAGCCATGAATCGGCATGGCTCTCAGTGAGGCATGGATGCAGGAGGGAATAAAGGCAGAGGCAGCAGGGACCGGCCACACCAGCCTTGTAGGACACACCAAGGCACCTCCGATGTATTCCCGATAGGTGTTTGGGAGTCTCTGAAGGTATTTAAGCAAGGGAATAAAATTAATAGACTTGAATTTAGAAAAGAATACACTCAAGGTTCTGTGAAAAATTGTTTATGGAGAAGAGAGGTTGGAAGCAGGAAAACCAATTACAAGTCAAAAGAAGAAAGGAGGGGCCCAGAAATAGGATGGCAAAGGGGATGGACCTGAAATGACAGACTGGAGATGCACTTCATCTTTCAAGTTTTATTTGTGACCCAATATAATTTTTTAAGTGCATACATATTGGTTTACATGTGTAGAAGCATATACATGTGGCTGGCCAATCTGTTGACTCAATTCAGAGATCCTCCCTATACCATCCCAGACAGGCCAGTATCCAGGTGCAGCTTGAAACCTATAGTATAAGAAGATAGTTATTCCCAGGGGTCACCCATCCTGCTATCAGACCACTTTGATGTCTAGAAAGCGATCCTCTATGTTGAGTAGAAACCTGCCTCTGTAAAACTTTACTTACTGGACTAGTGCTATCTTTTGTAGTAACAGAATTCTTGTCACTGGAAATCAGAACTGATAGGCTCTCACATAGTCCAGGGAGATGCTGTATTTTCCCTGAGTTATCTATTTCCAGGCTAACTGCTCCCAGGCCCTTACTTCTCTCAAATGATTCTGAGGGGTCTCATAGCCCACACTAAGCTTGCTCTCCCCACCATTAGCAGGGGTGGCACCAGGATCAGCAGCCTAGTCACCTAGCTCCAGACACATTCTAGTTCATCAGTGTCTCCCTTAACATGCAGCACCTCGAAATACTTCATAATTCATAATTTCCCCTGTTCACACTGCCCTTTCTCATAATTAATATAGATGGCTGAGGTTTGCATGCAATTTTTCATCTCCAGGGCACATTTTTATGAGATTTACCACAGAGGTTTCATTTCCCTACTCAGAATATATGAAGATTTTTTATTTACTCCACCAACAGGAGATAGAGAGAGTATCTAGTTTGTCAAAGATCTGGGGTTACAATTTAAACAGAGCTCCCCAAAGGACATTACTTGACAACAACGAAGTAGCTGCTGACAAATCTGCAGAGGCCACGCATTTTGCTAATGGTCTTCTCTTCCTTAGCTGACGGGGCATCTCGCACCCTCCCCCTTTTTTGTAAAGTCTTGCTTGGGCACTGAAAATTCAACCTTGCCCATCTGGTCACCTCTGCCTGCTCAAGCCTTAATCAGAAATAGAAATCGTTGCTTCTGTTATCGGATTACAGCACACTTTAAAAAACCAAGGTGTTGGGGACTAACTTCTTGTTTGTCTTGCTTTCCCTCATCCTTTATTAGTTTGCTTTGTCATGGAATCCCCAAACAAAGGCTATGAGGAACCTTCAGAGGCACCAAAGTCATGCCTTTCCCCTGCCCCACTCAACCCTCACCAGCAATAATTAACAATAATGAAGTCCAAATCATTGCAAACTCAGAAGGATTTGACATATTCACAGGAAGCCCCAAGGATAATAGTGTGACATCGGACAACTCTTGGCCCCAGACTGTAAATACACCTACATGCATACAACACATCATGGGCTCTCTGATTATAATCAAGATAGCTTGAGCATGCTAGTGAAACACACACACTTTTATGAAAACAATGAGACTTTCTTTTATTTTCAAGATTCCTTTTTTTTTTTTTAAATCTGAGCATCCCATGTCCAGGAGGGGTTCCTCTGCATGAGTGGATATGGACATCCACAAAATGCCAGCCTTCAGGGGGCCATGTATTCCTATGTGGAATTCTCCTTCCGGTACTCGAGAGACCTCCAGCACCCTCCTTGAAGGGGAAAAAGATATTAAAATGCATCATTTCTTTCCCAGGATAAACAAATTAGTACAATTACTCTCTCTGGATAAAAACATGTTTAGGTGGATTCGGGATACTCCATTTAAAATATCCGTTGCCCTCAAATCAAATTTTCACTGCTGGTGAGTGGCAAGGAGCGATGCCCTGGGATCAGCGAGCCGCTAAGATGCTTTCTGCTGGAGTGTTTAATTTCATTTTACTCTCTGCAAATAAGCATGCTTGGAGCTGATGCCTTCCCTTTCTCTGGAGTAATCGAAAAATTTAATTCACATTAAGCCAGAGAGGATGGTGTTTTCCCTAAGGTCACTCAAGTCAAACATTTTAAACCTCTAACAGCCCATCAGTCAGAGATGTGTGTCTCATCTTTTCCTGACGAAGTGCCTCCTGGAGCCAAACATAGCCTCCCACCCTGCCCACCCCGCCTCCAACCCATCCCGCTCAGAGCCCATGTGAAAGGTCCTCCAAGGGAGGCCGGTGGGAGCGCCTCCAGATGTGATCCCACTGGGATTCCTAGGACGCCTACGGTGCATGGTCCAGCACCTCTCCCTTTGGAGATGTCTGAGTTTCCAGGCTTCATTTCTGCTTAAAAGATTAATGTGAGTGGGGACCGTAAGCCTCTTTGCTACTACAATTTGAACTGCAAGCAGCTTACCCGAGAATGAGTATTTCACCAGGGCCAGGTTATGCTTCAAATCTCATCATCCCTTCCTTAAAAATTAATAACATTTTGCACTTAGGTGCTGCCTTTCTCAACCCCAGGTAACAAGCGACACATTGTTAGAACTCAGATGAGTAAATCATTAATTGTTCATAATGCCTTGCGTAAGCACTTTCTGATTGTCATGCATAAGGACTCAATCAAGCACAATGACGTCCATGCACATTTCTCTTTTATTCGGGTATAAATTGTGTGCAGTGACTTACAAATGATCAATTTTTCATTAACACAACCCAAAGCACACCATCCCCAAGATGATCTGGAACCAGGGATGTTGGAGATACTCTGCTCACGGGTCACAAGAATTGTTATCAAAAAGGCCAGGGAGCTTCCAGGGATAGAAGAAACAAATAAGAAGACTCTAAAGATTCTTATTTAGAAAAATATCTAAGAGGCTAGATTTCTCAGTCAAGCATAGCATTGCTCGGGCACTTCTTCTTGCAAAGATAATTCATTTCTTTCTTTTTCTTTCCTTTTTAAGGAAGAAAAGGTAATGTAGTCAAACAGAGTGAGGTCTTGTAAGACTGTCACCTGACTGGGTTCCTCAATTTTTCTTTACCTCAATTACAGAGTTAGAATCCTTGCTTCAAGGCGGAAACATGTGGCCCCAGGGACTGAATCAGAGAGTGCCAGGGCAGCAGGCCTGGAAGGAGGGTGGAGGGACATGTGGAAAGGATAGCAGTGGGTCTGTTTGGTGGGGACCTTGGTCAGATGCCCTGCTCTCATGCCGCTAGCAGGGAGACAATGCTCCATACTCTTGTTTGAGTAGAGTAAGTTGGCTTTGCTAGTGAGCCTTCATTTGAACCCAGATTCCTTTCTGCCCTTCTCAGCTATGTAGGGTTCATTGCTTCACACCACATCATCCCTGGGGATCCTGTAGCATCTCAACAGCAGTGGTGACATAGCACATCCCCCACAGGCCCTCCCACAGGTCACAGAAGCCCCCAATCCCTCCAAACCCCTTTCTATAGGTTCCCCATAGGGTGTGGCATTGACAGTCTCCCTTTCCTTTCTTGGTGCCACCATCTCCTCCATGGGCTCCCTGGGAGTTAAGCTACCATTCCACTGCTACTCTGGGCTCCCTGCCCAGTGCCCCACCCCTTCCAGTCTGCTCCAGCAGGGGCTGGGAAGGGAGCAGGAGATGAACTCTCCTCCCCGCACCCACAGGGAATTCCATTGCTGGACTATGACTACCACTGCCATTTCTCAGGATTTGATGGAAGCTCTGGGATGCAGTCACTTTCCTTGGCTTCTTTCTCACAGCATCCTCACCACCTCCCCCGCCCCCACTGCTGCAGCACTGTCCTCTAACCTGGCACTGGGCCTTAAACACTCTAGAACTAAGAACCTTTGTCTGCCAATGACTTCATTGATTTAAACAAGCATGGAAGTTTGCCACACTGCATTTAATTTTTTATGTTTGGTCTCATTGAACCCCAGGTCAGGGACGCAGTGAGGCCTCAGAGATAGACCAGACTTGTCACTGGGATGCCCTTGCGCCTGCTACTCTCTATATGTGCATTTCAGTGTGTCCACATCACTCCTCTTGCTTCTGCTCAGATTCTCAGATTCCCAGGTCACACACGGCTCCCATGGAGGCTGGAATCTCTGAGTCCCAATTCCATATTTCAGGGGGGAAAATAGACTGGCCCACCTTGGCTTGGGGGCCCAGCCCTGGATTAATCAGCTGTGGCCAGTAGGTGCCAATGACATCATAGAACATGGTTGCGGTGGGAGTCATCAGAGTGGAGAGACAGTTTCCTGTGAGAGTGTAAAACAGGTCTTCAAGTGCTGGCCTCTGACTAAGTTATGAATTTAAACCCTCCTTCCTGCAGGCAGAGTTCTTTCCCTACATTATAAATACAATGGCATGGAGGTCATTTCCACTAAAGGATGAAGGACACAAGAGACATAATCCAGAAGAGAAAGACTTCAGTCCCAGAGACCAATCTGTGTTGCTCCTGCCAGGCACCCTCACCCCTTTCCCAGTTCTCACAGCTCACCCCTCCCACCTGTCATGCACGCATACATCTACACAGCAGTTGCACCATGTTTGGCTCACACCTGCCACACACAGCTCGTATAGGCACTGGGGCAGCACAGCACTTTGGGGGCAGGCCCATCTGGCTCTGACACTTGTTCTGCCACTTAACACCTGACTTTCCACCTTCAGGCAAGTCATCTACCCCTTCTGAGCCTCGGTTTCCTAGGCTACAAATGGACACAATAATACCTATTTCAAAGGTTTGAAATGAGCTAACATGTGCCATGCCCTTAAAACGGTTCCTGTTCAATTGTAGGTTCTCAATAGAAGGTCCTCTTGCTATTATGATTGTTGTTGTTTTTAATATTAACCTTTACAATAAAACCTGCAAATGCCATTTTAAAATAGGCAACCAATCTTCAGGTTGATTTCATAATTGCAGACTCTACACCATGTTCCAAAGGAATTGGACAGCACATTCCAATAAAACAGATGGCTAAAAATAATGCAGATGGTAAATGTAAGGCCTTTTGGGGTTCTCTGTCTTTATTTATATTTTCTGACACATGCAGAGAATGTCATCTTCTAGTCAGAACTGTTGTAAGAATGAAATAAGAAAAAATGCATAAAGCACTAAGCACTGTGTCTAGACATGGAACATATTCAACATGTGATCATTGCTGTTTTTATTACTGTAACTAGCATGATTATGGCTACTATTATATTACTAGTCCTAAGAGAAAAGGTGCTTAAATATTCATTGGCAAATCCTTTAAGGCAATCATTCTATGGACTACTGTGCAAAGCCAGGAAGCTTCCTTTCCTAGTTAAGTTTGAAATTTATATATGTGTATATGTAAGATTATATACATACTTACATACTAGAGGCCTGCTGCACGAAGATTCATGCAATAGGCCTTCCTTCCCCTGGCTGCTGGCACCAGCTTTCCTGCGGCACCCAGAACCCAGGCCTTCACTCCGGCTGCAGCAGAGAAGACGAGCATCGAGGCTAGGCTTCTCTGCTCCAGGTGCAGTGAGGCTTGGCTTCTCCATTCCAGCTGCAGCGGAGAAGCCAAGCCTCAAAGCTTCAGTCTTCAGTCTTCAGTCTTCAATCTTTGCTCGGGCCGGAGCCTTCAGTCTTCTCTCTGTGCCTGTGTATGCAAATTAACCTTCCATCTTTGTTGGTTAATTTGCATACTCACTCCTGATTGGCTGGTGGGCATCATAGTTCTCTTTTATTAGTGTAGATAATTTACATAGATAGGATAACGTATACATCAATATATAAAACTCAAAGTAATGTAAAATAAAACATTTTAATATATTTTTAATTTTTATTCATTAATTTTTGAGAGATAGGAAAGGGGAGAGAGAGAGAACATTGATTTGTTTTGTTCCACTAATTGATGCATTCATTGTTTGATTCTTGGATGTGCTCTGACCTGGGATCAAACCCACAACCTTGGAGTATTAGGATGACACTAACAAACTAAGCTACCCAGCCATGGCAAAACAAAATATTTTAAAAATCCATCACCACAGCCCTGGGAAGTGGCAGCTTTTGGGTGGTTCTTGCTGGCTGCAGCTCCTGTTAAGCGCCAGACTGCTTTCTTGCTGCGGCAGCTTTCTCTTTTCTGTTTGAAATAAGTGCCTTACAACCTCAAGGCAAATGATACAACTTCCCACCGCACCTTGAGCAGCCTATCTCGGTGTCTGTGACCCAGATTCACCATTCATTCAAAAGGGAACGCGACAGGGAGAAAGAAATGTTGGCTTTAAAAACATGGACACCCTCCTCCGTGCTGGGCTTCAACCTGGCCTGCTCATTGCTCGCTGATGTGCAATGAATTCTAAGGCAATCCAGCAGGAGGGGATTCTGGTTCAAGAAAGAGAGGGGTGAGTGGCAATGAGGGGAGGTGGAAGGCAGAGATACCTGCTATGGACCTACTGCAGACATGCTCCCTGTGCATAGCAAATTTACGGCTGGCTGCAGACTTCACGTCTCTTGGCCAGGGCCTGCCAGAGATATCTTCTTTAGGTGGGCACAGGGAAGCGCTGCCCCTCTGCTGACGCATGATTTGCTCTCTGTGTTAGGTATTGATTTTTCCTTCAGTGGAACAGCAAAGGCATGAGAGCATGAAGAAGAGAGAGGTGGTTCCCTTCCCCCATCGTGAGCTCAGAGTGATGAGTCAAAGCTACTGTGAGCCATTCCTTATCTTGCACATTTGATGAGAAATTGAGCCCGAGACTCTCTGCTCTAGAGATAGCTGTGAGAACAGAGCACACTATGAGCTTCTCTGGGAAATGCGTTTCCCCCTCTCTTATCACTGTCTCCAGTCACATACAATCTATTTAGAGTGCTGATCACCATATTAAAATCATTCACATACAATTTCAATACAATGAAAGCACAGCTATATATAGATTTGATTCTCCTTCCCAAGCAGAAATTGTTGTCTTCTTTATTTCCCTAAGTTTCTCAAGAATTTTGCCAATTGTTAAGCATATTTATCAAAAGATTCTGTTTATATCAGGGATACTGATTCATACAAAGCAAAGGTTTAGGCTGAGCTGATCAAGTGATTCCACCTCTTCGATGGGGGAAAATTGCTTCTGTGTAAGAGCTAATACCCATCTGGTTTCAAGCCTCAGCCACTGGCAAACGTGTCACAGCAAGAGACCTTTCCTGTTTCTTTGACAGATTGGCCCAGGGCTGAAACTTAATCTAATGTGTCAAAAGTGGTAGGTGGTGGGGAAAAGCAGAGAAACACTAAACCTACTCAGATTTTCACAGTACTTGGAAACAAGTATGGGTTGTTGTTGATAAACAGAGAGTGTAAACATTGCAAAATGAAGCAATAAAAGACCATTATAAACCTCTACATTTGTTTTTAATTATAAAATACACCAAAAGTAAGATGTGCACATCCACATGCAAAAAAAAAAAAAAATCTTGACACTGACCTTACATCTTCATAAAAATGAATTAAAAATGGATCAGAGGTTTAAAAGTAAAATGCAAAACTATAAAACTCCCAGCAAATATAGGAGAAAACTTAGATGACCTTGGTTGAGTATGGTGATGACTTTTTAGATATAACACCAAAGGCATGATCCATGAAAGAAATAATTGATAAACTGGACTTTATTAAAATGAAAAACTTCTGCTCTTCAAAAGATACTGTCAAGAGAATAAGAAGACAAGCCACACATTGAGAGAAAATATTTGCAAAAAAATACATCTTATAAAGAAGTGTTGTCCAGAATTTATAAAGAACTCTTAAAACTCAACAATAAGAAAACAAACAACCTGATTAAAAAATAGGCAAATATCCTGAACAGACACTTCACCAAAGAAGATAAGCAGATGGCAAATAAGCATAACAAAGGATGCTCCACATCATATGGCATCAGGGAAATGAAAATTAAAATAACAATGAGCTTCTCCCCAGCTACCAGTGAGGTGCTTCCTGGGGAAGCGAAGGCCAGGTGGGGAGAGGCCCTCACTTCATCAGCCCCTAGCATGGCTGGCAGTGCCTGCCCAGCACTCACCCACACCATGGTCTCCGTCTCCTCTTGCCTGCATCTATTGGCCCTCAGCCTGAGGAAGAGGAGGATAAGATCAATGCCCTCATTAAAGCAGCTGGTGTAAATGTTGAACCTTTCTGGCACGGGCTTTTTTTGCAAAGGCTCTGGCCCATGTCAACATTGGGAGCCTCATCGGCAATGCAGGCTCTGGTGGACCTGCCCTGGCAGCTAGTACAGCACCAGCAGGAGGCCCAGCCCCCTCCACCGCTGCTGCCCCAGCTGAGGAGAAGGAAGTAGAGGCAAAGAAAGGAGAATCTGAGGAGTCTGGGGATGACATGGGCTTTGACCTTTCTAACTAAGCCTCATTTGTAACACTTCCAATAAAATGCTGAGTTCTGGAATAAAAAAATACTGATGAGGTACCAAGTGCACCAAAATCCAGAACATTGACAACACCAATTGTTGACAAGGATGTAGAGTATCGGGAACTCTCATGCATTGCTGGTGGGAATGCAAAATGCTGCAGCCACTTTGAAACACAGTTTGGCAGTTTCTTACAAAACTAAACATATTTTTACCATACAATCCAGCAATCATGCCCATTGGATTGTACCCAAATGACCTGAAAACTTATGTCCACACAAAAACCCACACATCGATGCTTACAGCAGCTTTACTCATAATTGTCCAAACTTGGAAACAACAAAGATGTCCTTTGGCAAGTTAATGGACAAATAAACTGTGCTACATCCAGACAATGGAATATTATTCAGTACTAAAAAGAAATGAGCTACCAAGCCATGAAAAGACATGGAGAAAACTTATATGAATGTTAATAAGTGAGAAATGCCAACTTGAAAAGTCTACATTCTATATGATTCCAACTATATGACATTCTGGGAAAAGCAAAGCTACGGAGATTGTAAAAAGATCAGTGGTTTCTAGAGGTTGAGGGAAGGGAGGGATGAATAGATGGAGTGAGAGGGTTTGTAGGGCAGTGAAATACTATTATCCTATATAATAAAAGCCCTAAGGGTATGACTGTAATGACCATCAGGGGCCAGCCACTCAACCCAGGAGGAGGGAAGAGGGGGTGCACAGAAGCCTAGAGGCACATGCTATGGCCCAGGGATCCCAGGAACCTCAAGCCCAGAGCTTGCTTTCCAATAAAAAAAAAAATTTGAAAACAAACAGAAAATGGCCATCGCTGCCACCCTGGAAAGAATGGCTCCAGAAGGGAAAGGCCTCCCCAGGCCCCTCCTGGCTTGGCTGATACACCATGGGCTCCCAGAGACTCAGGCAAGCAGTGGATGGCAGCGGCTGCTGCTGCTGCGAGGGCTGGGCTGAGGCTCAGCAAGCTGGGGTGGCTGTGAGAAATGAGGCTCAGGAAGCTGTGGCGGCCAGTAATGGCAGCAGCAGTGGCGTGATGGGGGCGTTGCCTTGCCTCCCACAGAGGGAAGCCAGACTGCCATCAGTAAGACATCCCCTGAGGGCTCCCAGATTGTGAAAGGGGGCAGGCCGGGTTGAGGGGACCCACCCCTCTCCCCAGTGCACGAATTTTTGTGTACCGGGCCTCTAGTGATACTATAATGATGGTTACATGTCATTATACATTTGTCCAAACCCATAGAATGTACTATGCTAAAAGTGATCCCTGAGGCAAGCTATGGTGATAACAATGACTAAGGGTGATAATGATGTGGAATGTAGGTTCATCCAGTGTAACAATGCAGCTCAGCTCTCTGGTGAAGGATCTTGAGGTAGGGGAGACTCTGCATGTGTAGTGTAACAATGCAGCTCAGCTCTCTGGTGAAGGATCTTGAGGTAGGGGAGACTCTGCATGTGTGAGTCAGGGGGTATTTGGGAAATCTCTGTACCTTTTTCTCAATTTTGCTGTGAACTTAAAACTGCTCTAAAAATAAAAGCTACTTAATAGGGGGGAAAAGATGAAGTGACATAATGATGAAGTTCCTACCCAGGGGAGAGAGAAAGGAAAATGGGGGGGAAGTAATAGACTTACCAATGAGATTTAAAAGCTGAATTTGCTGCTATCTCGAAGCTGCAATGAAGTGTCCATTGCAATAAACCTTTGTCTATTTTTAGGTTGGCTCTATGTTCCCATTTCACCACTGCTCCTTTTTGTTTCCTGCTCTTGCTTGCTGCTCCCACCCATCCCCTCTTTGCTTCATTTTTTCCATTTGTACCTATTTCCTGTTTTCTTGCTAACCACCCTTTAGGGTCTGGTTTCTGGACTCTGAATCTTCTTACCATACTGTAATTAGGAACCTTAGTCATTTCTTCACCTCTACAGCAGACACACACCTCTTGACTTGATAGGATGGAGTGATGCTGAAGCCAGCATCCTCACTACCTATATAACCAGAAAACATTTGTGACATACCTACAAATCATCAGAGAGCATTCTGGAAAACACAGCAACTTTCAAAGAGAATATCTTCATGACCCTTGTCTTCAAATATGGCCACCATAAATAGATAGATTTCTCTAATTAATTCTGTACTGCTTATTGAAGCACTGAAGAAGACATGGTTGTTGACCTTGGGGAGAGGAGGACTGTCTAATGTGGAAGATAGACTTATATGCAAACAGTTGTAGTCCAATGTGCTTAGTTCAACACTGGAAGAATACTCAGAGAAGAATGATCATGGAGAACATAATCAGAATTGCACAGACATGATAAAGAAAAGAAAGGCTTGCAGAAGAAGGTGGGGGCATTTAAGAGGAATTATGAAGGAAACATGGGTATTTCCTAGGCTGTCAGGTCAAGTCAGGGTACAGCAGAGGTGCAGAAGCAGGAAGGGAGACTTGCCAGTGTTCCCAAAGCAGCAAGACAGACAGGGCGTGGCAGGGGTGTGTCCGGGTAGAGAAAGGTCAGATTGGGCAAGGCCCTTTGGGTCACACAAGGATTTAGCCATCATTCTTGAAGAAGCCTTTGAGGAATTTTCTGGATTAGGTCCCACATAGGGAAGCAACTAAGGGAGGGATATCAAAAGGCCAAACAAGGGATAAGGCAGCAACAGTGTCTGAAGAGAGGAGAGCAGTGAGTTGAGAAGTATGAAGAAAGGAAGAATGAGCAAGATGCTTTCTTTGGGAATGGGAAGTAAGGGAAAGCAAGGAGCCAAGGATGCACCAAGGTACCTGGCTCAGGCAGCTAACATATGGCTGCGTTGTTCACTAAGATGTGGAATATAAGGGCAGAGGATGCAGACTTTGTACAGAGATGGAGATTCCAGTCCCTGGCACAAAGAGGTGCTCATTAGTTGAATGAATAAATGATGAATAAATGTCAAGGAGCAGCATCATGGTTAAATACACTTCTCATCTTTAGTGTGTTATGTCCATATGGCATGATCATAAGAACAACCCAATTTGCAGAATCAAAAGACAACCAACCACATTTGTCATGTCTCAATCCCAGGGACTATTGTCTCAGCACAACCTCTCCCTCCTCGCACTGTCAAAAGCCCCAGCCAGTGTGGCTCAGTTAGTTAGGCCTTGTCCTGTGCACCAAAAAGTTGTCAGTTCAGTTCCCGGTCAGGGCACATGCCCAGGGTTGCCTGCTTGATCCCTGGTAGGGGGTGTTCAGGAGGCAGCTGATGGAGTTTGGCTCTCACATCAATGTTTCTCTCTCTCTCTTTCTCTCCCCTTCTTCCTTCTTTTCTCTCTAAAATATCAATAAAATCTTTGTGTTTAAAGCCCAAGTCCCATCCTCCAGCTGAGTAGGCGGTCCTCATCACTGTAGTATACAGGATTGTACTTCAGGTCTGAGAGCCATGTGTAGGGCACACCTCCTCTCAGGTCCTCATTTCTAATTGAGAAGCGATGGTTCCCACTCCCCCATTGCCCACCCTCCCTTCATAGGCATTTTGAGAAGATAAGTTGTCTAATGTAACTGGTCCCATTGTGTGTTGTAAAGGTATGTTAATATAAGCCCACTTGTGAGATACTGTTCCAGAAGAACAAAGCCTTATAGTCCAAATCAGATCGCTTTCGGTGCAGCTCATTCTTTAATGTCTTTTTCTTGCTGATGCTGCATAATCTCAGGTTTTATCTCCAGAACTGCTCTCTTATATGTGGCACCAAAGCTAATAGTCCAGGCTGTTGTTGTTGTTGTAATAAATTGGTGGTGATTTTTGAGCACTTGTTGCTTGGCAAGCAGCATGCTACACAGTTATATCGATTATCTCATTAGTCCTTACTGCACCATAGCAACAGTGTTAAATTTCTCCTTTTTTTTTTTTTTTTAGTTGAGGAAACTGAATCTCAAAAATGTTAATGAAAATGCTCAAGGTCCCTTGTTAAGTAGTTGGAGCCACCAGGATTTATACCCGGTTGTCTAAATCTCCTAGTCATTAGGGTGTATGTGAGTCAAATGGCAAATCACTGGCTTTAGAACTACCCACAGATAACTTCACTGGCTGAAACCTAAAAGCATGTGCTAGATTTTCCTTTCCTTGAAGTCTCCTTGCTTAGAAATGCATAGAACATCGAGGCAGAGAAGCAAAATGCTACAAAGCGCCCTCAGATGTGCTATGCATCTTTTAGCCAGTGCAATTTTTACTTTTAAGAAAATAACAAGGACACCTTCCTCTAAAACTTCCTTCAGTTCTCAGATTCCTGTGTGTGTGTGTGTGTGTGTGTGTGTGTATGCATGCAAATGCGTGTGGTGGAATTCTACTCCCAACTTTTTATCTGCAAAGGACTGCCATTCAGTGCAAGCTGACAGGAGAAGGAAGGAGGTACAATCACCGCCTATCTATGTATTTTCTCTAACCACCCAAATGGGGACCATTATCAGAACTGAGATTAATCATGGCATCCAAAAGCTATGCAGGCAAGTTTCTTTCCCCAGGAGACACCTTAATCAAGACCCTGTGCAATGTCAGAGAAATCTCCCTTAGAATATTAGAAAACTGTTGCAGTGTGGAACCTTGATTTGATCAAAAGCAGTGCCCCTCCATTCTCAGCCCCCATTTTGAAAACTGGCATTTGTCTTCTGATTTTCTTTCCCTTCCAATTTGTTTTCCTGTCAAAGGGATCACTCCTCCCTCCCCTATCCATAGCACCACCTGATTGAATTCCACGCAGGGCTCCTGGTGGTCCTGTTCTCCAAGCTGACTTGAGGAAGCCCTTTTGCCTGTTTCATATCATCCATCTATCTGGGAAACTGAAACTGTGCTGCAAAAATGTAGTGCTTCTTGTGACCTCATTAACACCAGCTCCAAAGGTATGGGCTTCCACAGAGCAGGCACTAAGCATCTAAACAGCACACTGAGACAACAAAGACATCAAGAGCATGACAGACAAGTGATAGAAATCAAGTAAGTGGTATAAAAAGCCAGGCGGTCCACACAGGGACAAGGAAAGCTTTCCCACTTATATTTCATGTTAATATCACATTTGTTCCCCTGAAGCAAGGAAAGGTCCTGAAAACACAGGAATGGCAGAGAGTTTGTGTGCCTCCCAGGGTCCCTAGATTCACCTAAACTGAAGCCAGAAATGATATCAAGAAACTAATTTAGCCATCACACCAACAGGGCTCCTCAGCCATGAGACAGACTGGATAATTATATGTTTCCCACAATTTCTGACACTCAGCTAGTTTCAGCAAATGGCACTTCTAAATATACATCACTTTATTGCAGCTACCTGTCTACCTTCGTTTTTCTTCAGGCAAAAAAAAACTCTACAGAAAGTTAATAATGAAGATGGAAAATCCAAGTCATAATCTAAGTTCATTAATAGACCCTAAAATCATGTCATTGGTCAAGGTCAAAGATGATCAAGCCACCAGATTCTTTTTTTTTTATAAATATATTTTATTGATTTTTTACAGAGAGGAAGGGAGAGGGATAGAGAGTTAGAAACATCGATGAGAGAGAAACATCGATCAGCTGCCTCCTGCACACCCCCACTGGGGATGTGCCCGCAACCAATGTACATGCCCTTGACCGGAATCGAACCTGCAAGCCGACGCTCTATCCACTGAGCCAAACTGGTTTCGGCAAGCCACCAGATTCTTAAAGTCCATGCAGGTGGTAAAGTCTCAGGGCAGTTGTTTTATCCCTGTGACTTCACCTGCAAATGAGGAGATTGGACTAATGGACCTATGAATTCTGTGTGGCCACTGGTGCTGTGTCAGCCACTACCATGTCCTAGTCTATTGTGTTTCTCTATCGTCTGTGTTAAGGCAGAAAGATTTCACCATCTCATATGCTGTCTTTCCATTGGCTCCCCTGAGTCTTTATGGAGAGATACTCGATTTTCTCAAGTGTCTTCCAAAATACATTTCAGTTCACACATCTATTCACATATACTACGATGAACAGTGAAACCAAAAACTCCCAACTGACCTATGAGTTTATGTAGCTAAGACAAGGACAAGGCTGAACCTCACATGCCAAAGTCTCTAGCCAGCCTGGAAGGGAGTCCTCCCCACTGTAAGACATGCCCAGCAGCATTTGCCCTATCGTCCACGCAGAACAAAAGTGTGATCTACTCTGGTTCACTAAATGCTTGAATAAAGAAATAAATAGGTGAATGGATTCATGAGAAACACACACACACATACACATGCACAAAAGTGTGTACACAAAATCACAGAGAAAAATAGACAACAGGAAAAAATAACTTTTTTTTTCCTGTCCTATAGTCTGAGTAGAAAAAGGTGTGTGGTGAAATATAGTTCTTATATGCACTGAAAGCTAATATGTCAAGCACTGGTCTAAGGATTTAATTCCTTAATTCATTAATCCACTGTAGCAACTCTATGAGATAGGGACTGTTGTTTGCCCCATTTTATAGATGGGAAAACTAGGATATAGAGATGTTAAACTGCCTGAAGTCAAACAATTGGTAAATGGAAGAAGTGAGATTTGAACCCAGATATTCAGGTTTCAGAAACTGTATACTTACCACTACACAATGCTAACTATATTTATAAAGACTTCTTTTTATGCCCTTAGGAAACATTGAGGAAAGGCACAATCTAATGTGGAAAGTTTCCCGAGTTTATAAGCCAGAGTTTATAAACTCTATCTGGAGTGTGTATGTTGATGTTTAGGTTTCTGTATTAGATGTTAATTAGGGGCTGACTAGCAATAAGCACACCTACACCAAGCAGAGGCAGATGGCTTTGGGTTCCAGGCTGAAAGAGGACTATGGAGAGAAGAGTTCCTTGAGGAGTAAGATTTAGGAGAATAAGGACCTAGTACAAAGAGACCAGGCTGCAGTGATGTAAAGACATACAGATTTAAGTGGGAGTCCTGGATCATCCATAAACTAGCTATACAAGCTTAGTGTGTTGATTTTATTGCTATGTCACACACCACCCTAAGACTTACAATCTAAGTACAATATTTATTTTCTTATGGATCTGCAATTTGGGCAGGACTTAGCAAGGTCAGCTGATCTCTGTGCCACGAGGCATAAGCTGGGGTGGCTTGAGGCTGGGGCCTGGAATCATTGAAAACCTTAGCAATTGCTGCTGGTTGTCGGCTAGGATCTCATCCAGGGCTACTGGCCAAAACATCTGCATGTGGCCTCTCCATGTGGTCTCACATCATGGTGGCTGGTTACAATGGTGAGTATTCCTAAAGAGAGAGAGAAAGAGCTAGATAGGAAATTATCACCTTTTATTGACCCAACCTGAGAAGTCTTACAGCCTCACTTCCACAGCATTCTACTTGTTGAAGCCATCCCAAAGGCCTACCAACTTTAAAGGGGAGCGAGAATGAACTTCACCTCTGGATGGGAGAGTGTCAAGATTTTAGACAAGCCATGCAACAGGAAACACTGCTGAGACCACATTTTGAAATGATAAGCTCCCATACTTGGTTAAATTACTTGATTATTTGAGCCTCAGTTTCTTTACCTGAAGAATTAGGATGAAAATATTTCATTTATAAAGGTTAAAGATAATGTAGGAGCACACAGTAGATGCCCAAGACCAATTGTAAGTCCAGGTTGGAGGTCAGATGTGGGAAGCAGAAATGATCTATATTGCTCATGCAAAGGTTGCTGACACACCTGGACCTGGAGAGGAATAAAGCTTGTTAGAACTAGAATAAGACTACAGGCTAAACCATCCATCCTTCAGGCAGGCTCTTCCTAATTATCCTGGGAACACCTTACCAGAATCTCCTCTTGAGAAAGTATCAGCTCAGTTCTGGAATTCAGACAGTTAATTCCTCCCACATTATTGCAACCACGTTAGGCCTTTTAGATTGAATGTAAACAAGTAACTAAAAATAAGTATTAAATGCTGGGACTTAGAAGGACTCTTGATCTCATTTTCAGTTGTTTATTTGTGTGAGGAGTAAAGCCTTTTACAAAAGCCCTAACAGAAGGACAAGCTGCTGGAATCATTCTCAAAATCCAATATGCTCTCTAAATAAGCTTTGAGCCTGAGGTATTCCTAGTGGTTTATAGCAAACCAGTTTAAAACATTTAAAACAAAAACTGATGTGATACAACAAATTCAGATTCTCAAATTTCAAACAAGAAAACCCATCTGATCTCTAAAGACAAGTTCATAATCTTTTGGGTGACTCCATGAGTAACCTGTAAGGCCTAAGTAAGACCTGGGCTGATGAGGTCTCCTGAATCACCTCATTTGTAACCCAGGTTTGGGGCAGAGTTTCATGGGAGGCTCTCTCTGCTCAGCAGGAGTTTTCTCACAGATTCCAACTTTTCATTCCCTTTGTAAGGAATGAGAAAGAAAAGCAAAACAAATGGGTTAAAATGCACTCTGTCTCAAGATAGTGTTTTATGCAGAGACCTCAACAAAGAATTTCTTCAAAAGGCAGAGATGAAAGGGGGTCCAGCTCCGTGCTGGCATTTGAGCTGGCATTTGCAGCATTGCCGTATGACTGGTGCAGGGCATGAGAAGAGCTTTGATTGCCAAAGAACAGTTGCACCTCTGTCAGAGCGGCCCTCATGACTCACGTGTGGAGCAGGGAAGGAAGATGGGAGCAGATGTGAGGGGGTCAATCACAGCAGAGGGAAAGTAACTTGAATGCAAACCAAAGGGGGAGGGAAGAACACAAAAGAAGGAAAGTGGGAGGAAAAAGGAAGAGAAAGGAGTGTTTGGTGCTCTCTGGCAGAGCACCTGTTGTCTATAGAGACACCAGCACAACCAGGAGGGATTACATTGTTCCTTCTTGATCATGAAACTGAACAACACTGCCCAGAAAATGTCTTAATGGCAGCAAACACCTTCCTTCTCTCCTGATTCATGGAGCAGAAGCTTGATTTCTATTGGAGGGTGTGGAAATATTCACGTATTTTCTTCCGTGTGCCAGGTATTCTGCTAAACTCTCTACAAAAGTTAATTAATTGAATCCTCTTGGCAATCTAAGAGACAGATAGGAAACGGATGTCCTTGTCTCTTCTGGTTAATCATCGTGGTTACTGTTATCTCCATCCATCACAACCTCCCCACTATTGTTGTCTTTGAGCTCTTGCTATGTACTGAGTGCTTCTTATATCATCTTACATACCTCATCATTTCAGTCCTTTCAATACCCCTATCATATGGGCACTACTTTTTATTTCCCTTTTTCAATGAAATGTAAATATTAAGATTTTACCATGACTTAGAAATGTTAACATATATAAAGTGACAAAGCTAATGAGTGGCAGATCTGAGGAGAGAGCCCAGTTCAGTCTGTCCTCAAAGGCACTGCTCAAACCACCACAGCTCTCAGTCAGGAACCCACAAGGCAGTGAATGCCCCTCACCACTTTCAGGCATTGGGCTCTGTGAAACACTCTGGTCTGAAGGACCCCAGTCAGAATCATAAAGTTCCCTGCTATTTCCACTCTCTGGTGGGTCAGTTACCAGAAACCTAGCATTGAGCCACAGCATATTAGAGCTTTTCCTCTCCACTCCACCCCCATATATGCACACAGGAATTGAGGTCCACAGTTTTAAATAAAGTCAGAATCAAGATTCAAGTCTCATAACTTCAATCTATCCCCCTGCTTCAAGAAATTCCTGGCCAGAAAAATGGATCTAAATTGTCAATTTTTGCCAGATGTTTTCATTTCAACCCAATGGCAAAGCACAAGAATTTCAGAACTACTTTCATTGCTAACATAACGAGGGACCTTCTTCTGTCCCACTTTCTCAGTAGTCTGGAAAGCAAATCTCATTCTATTCTCTGTGGATAAACCTCACATGTTGAAATGATTTCTGCAAACTCCATAAATGTACTTAATTTCATCAAAATGAATTCCAAATTATTATAAAAGTTTACTTGAAGATGTTTGCCAATTATTTTATTTCTAGATAACAGACAACCACAAAGCAAATCCAAGATGTATGCTAAAAGTTTTTAGTAGCAATCCCAAGAAGTGAACGTTTATTCATTTATTTATTAAAAACAAAAGAAAACGTTGACTTTGTATAACTTATACCCAGTGAGACCCACACAAGGACAAAATGGTTCCAGCCCCCAAGGCACTCCTTATATCACAGAGGGGACAGGTGTCACTATAAAGGAAATTCAACAGCAAATTAATCAAAGACCTTTAGACACAGAAATTCTAAGAACACGGATGTGAACAAAGATTGAGTTCAAAGATCTCTTTCTAATTGCACCAGCTGGATAATAATCAAATAACCATTTACCAAAATGATTTGAAATCGTAGAATCTCCTGACCTGCCTTCAGAATTAATCCTCAGATAATGAATGCCCAGTTCCTTCAGATGTTCAATTACTGAAGAGCCTAACTTTCCAAAAGAAGCTATACAAACCCAGGAAGTGACGTGGAATCTTAATGAGATATTGTCTTGAGAGGTCATATAATTCAGACTCATCTCCAGGCAAGACTTATTTTTTAAAACTGCAGGGAGAGAAACTCGACAACCTTCTTTGTTGATAGTTTTGACAACCCTCAGATGAGTTTGCAGTGGTAGCTCTTAACATAGGTTCCTCCATCATGGTTTCTAGAGTCCCTCGTGGAGACTTGAGAGAAAGGCTTGTGTTTATACTGCATCTGGGACTGAGGTCTTTGGTTCCCTTGAGTCTGTAGGATGATCTGACACTGTAATTGGAGAGGCTGGAGACTGTAGGGCCAAAGCCAGGGCTGAGGGGCCATCATGCTCTTTGGGGGAGGGAGATGGAGCCCGTGACAGGGGCTGAATCTTAACATTCGATAATAATTAACATCTGGATAAAGCTTACACGTTTCCAAAGTTATTTGACATACACTAATATTTGGTTTCCAAAGCAAGGTTGGGATAACTGCCTTGTAATGTAGATGACCATGCATTTTATTGAGTAGAAAATGAGACTCAGGGGGTTTAAGTTACTAAGTGGTAGATCTGGAACTACTATTGTGACTCTACTATGATTCCTGATAACAGCAACAATGATGATAATAATAATAAACATGTATAGGTTCCAGCAACTTTGTATGAAATATTTTATCTAACCTGCATAATGACTTGGCATGGTAATTTCTAAAATCTTCATTTAACAGAAGATGAAACTATGATTTAAAAAGATTGCCCTAGCTGGTGTAGCTCAGTTGGTTGGACATTGTCCTGTGCATCAAAAAGGTTGCCAGCTAAGTTCCCAGTCAGGGCACATGCCCAGGCTGGGCTGTGGGCTTGATCCCCAGTAGGGGGTGTGCAGGAGGCAGCTGATCAATATTCTGCTCTCACATAGATGTTTCTCTTTCTTTATCCCTCTCCCTTCCTCTCTTTTTATAAAAATCAATAAAAAAGTAAAAAATAAAATAAATAAAAAGATTAAGTAATTTGCCTGTGGCCTCATAGTTAATAAGTGGCCAAATGAAATTCAAACCTAGGGAATTTGATATCTAAGCTCCTGCTCCTACTATACTCATTGGCATTTTAGAGAATAACTACCATTTCTACCAAAAGAGGAATTCAAAACCTTAATAAACCCCTGCCCAAGTATTCCAGATGTGCATTCTAACTTACTCTGACAGTGATAAAACCCACATCTCCCAGTGTCTGGGATGTTGCCATCTTCACCCACCCTGCGCATCCCCCAACCCCCCTTCCTGAGAATCCCAGCATCACCTTTACTTCCAGCGTCAACAATGACTTGGGCTGACAATGTCCCTCCTCACCAGGGGGACACAAAGAATTGGATTGAGAGAGTGGTTTGCAATTCTCTTGCCTAGAGCCTCAGGTAGGACTCTAAGAATAATATAAGACCATTGGTCATTTTCTTTCCAAAACGTTTTCCCATCTAAGATTCCTTGAAATTTTGAGGTTTATGGGGGAAATGCCTGATGAGACACAGAGAGGCTAAATATTTAGCCAAAGTCACAAAGAAGTCAGAGGCAGAAAAGGGGGTTAAACCTGGGTCTCCTGGCCCATGGACTCTGCAACACACTGGCCAGCAAGTCAATCCAACAAGCTTCAAGGAAAGACCACGAGGATCCAGGCCATGCATTCAGTTCCCTGAGCCTCACAAGCAGACCCATTCATGTATTCAAGAAACCCTTACTCAGTACCTATAGGCGACCCTGCTAGCGGTTCTCAACCTGTGGATTGTGACCCACAGGTTGAGAACCGCTGCTGTAGAGCCTAAGACCATCAGAAAATACAGATATTTACATTACGATTCATTAACAGTAGTAAAATTACAGTTATGAAGTAGCAACGAAAATAATTTTATGGTTGGGGGGTCACCACAACATGAGGAACTGTATTAAAGGGTTGCGGCATTAGAAAAGTTGAGAACCATTGCTCTAAGAAACCTCAGTAAGAAGGGGAAACAGAGAAGAGATATGGCTAATTTACATTCTAAGTCCTGACTCTACAGAGTCAACAGGTGGCTGATGGCCTGGCATTCCACTGCCTTTCTTTACTCATCCAAATGCCTCATTTCCCAGTGCAAATTTTGGACACCTTGGAGAAAGAAAAAAAAGCATTCCTATTCCTGTCCTGAACTCTGAACCTTAATCATAAAGGCCCAAAGTGGATGTGATAGTCTAGTCATGGTTAGAATTTCTAGATATATCACAAAGTGGATGTGATAGTCTAGTCATGGTTAGAATTTCTAGATATATCTAATACCATGCTTGCTTTCTTGGCAAGAAGGCTAGATTACATTCTCATGCCTTGTTTGTCCATTATTTATCTTTAGCTCTTTTTTATGTAGTCCCAATGAAGTAGGCCCATCTTGTCCCTATTAAATTTTATCGTTCATTTATGGCCACTTATACAACTAGCCAAGGTCTTGGTCTAAGATGACTGATTTCTAGAACTATATCTGAAACCTCTAGTTTGAAGTCATTTGTGAAGCCAATGGTAGTGTAGGCCTTATAAATCAGCATAACAATTCCTGTGGATTTCTTTAAATATATGGATTAAAGATGACCACAAATTATTTGACGCTCCTCTCAATAAAAGGTGATTCTGTTTCTCCTGTTTCTCCTGATAGATCCTCCCTTCCCCCAATTGATGGATGGAGAATGACGTAAGCTCCACCTGCAGCCCGAACATTCCTGAACACCTAACCAGGCACCTTATATGGACTGTACATTGAACCACCAATCAGCACCTGCCAAATACCCTAAGCCCCCAATTCCTAAGTCCCTAATTATGTATCTTATATGAAACCACCAATCAGCGTGTGCCGAGTACCCTAAGCCCCATCCCTTCCCTTTCTCCCCCTCAAAAGGCACCTTCACCCTGCACATGTGTTCTTTCTCCATTTATAAAGGAGGGGTCTTCTCTAATAAAGCCTGTGTCCTGGGCTCCGGCCCTCTGTCTCATCTTTCAACTGGTGCCGAAAACCTAGGTGAGCATGGACGATCCTCGGACCTAGCCCCGAGCTTCTGACTCCTGCTCTGGCTCTGCTCAGTGGCATGGTTCTGAGTTGATTGGCCTGCTCAGAACACTTCTCGAACCCTGCCGTACCAGGACACGTGGGGATCTCGTTGCTCCCTTCGAAACGGTAGGCTTCAGGGACTTTCCCTCCTCCAGCCCCCCCACTCTCGTTCCCTTGACCTGGAAGGGCCTCGGAGTTTTCTCGGCTTCACGTCTTCTTGAAAGCCCAGGCGCCTGGCCGGGAAAACTCTGCTCGTCTCTATGGGAAAGGTCTCAGGGTGATGACCTTGGAACCTTCTCTCGTCTCTCTCTCTCTCAGGTTGGTTGAGGGAGAAGAAGGACGCTTCTTCTTTCCTCCCCAACTTCTCGTTGGCCCTTCCCTCCGATCATGGGAACCTCTCATTCCAAACCCCCTCATAACACACCTTTAGGGTGTCTTCTCGTCAATCTCTTGACCCTTGGTCTTTCTGGCTACATCAAACCAAAGAAACTCATATTTTTTTGTAACACTGCCTGGCCACAATACAAATTTGATAATGGCTCTTTGTGGCCTGAAAACGGCACTTTCGATTCCAATATCCTCCAAGACCTCGATAATTTTTGGCACCAGACAGGGAGGCCTCAGAGATCCCTACAAACAGGCTTTCCCCCCTCAACCCCCCGCCTTGCCCCTCACTTTACTCCTCATGTTCCATCCATCAGATCCTCCTCATGAAGTCCTCTTTGCCCTCTTAAACCTGTCTTCAGCCCCTTTCTCTGTCTTCTGACTGCTCTTTTGACCCAACGGATCATTCCTCTCCACGTGTCTCACTCCTGCCACCTCCTTACAACCCTGCCACGAAAACTGCACCCCACGACTCTACCTCTGAGAATTTTAACCTCCCGCCTTCCCCTTTGCACTCTCCACCAAATTTCCGGCCCCGTGACCGCCAGCAACCAAATTCACAGGTGGCTGGCCATTCCCTTCTCACTTTCTGATCTTCCTGAGAGCCCAAATCCTGAGACCGTGAGCTCCAAAACAGCCTTTCCCATCTAACACTCATTCTCAGGCCACCCAAAGACTGCCTTCCGCAACAGCTTCTTCTATTCCCATGTCCATTCTACCCCTGAAGGAGGCAGCAGGAACTGAGGGCAGAGTCTGAGTCCACGTCCCATTCTCTATGTCCAGCCTCACAGATTGAGAGGCATCTCAGGTTTCTTTTTCCACTGACCTGACCACCTTTACTCCCCGACATACGCCACAAACTTCAAAAATTAGATACAGGTCCACAAACCCCTCAAAAAGACCTCATTAACCTGACCTTTAAGGTCGTTAATAATAGAGACAAGGAGACCCAAATCCAAAATCAAAGGCGAGATCAGGCCAAGGCTGAGGCCCAGTAGGAGGCCTTCCAGCTCCTAGCCACCGCTTTCAAACCCCAAATGAAGTGCCAGTCCTCCAACCGTGGGTAAGTCAGGGGCTAAGGCTCCTCCGGGCCCATGCTTCAGATGCAGCAAGGAAGGACACTGAGCCAAGTCCTGCTCAAACCCGAGACCCCCGCCTGGGCCCTGCCCAAGGTGCGGAAGGGAAGGCCACTGGAAATCAGACTGTGGTCTGGCTCCTCCGGGTCTGGCCTTAACCAGTCCAGCATGGCCGCCCTCTGGATCCGGTTTAGAGCTTCCAGGCCTCCTGGGACTGGCCACCGAAGAAGCTGCCCAGGCCCTGACAGGGCACCACAGACTTACATCACCAGGACAGAGCCTCGGGTAAGGACTGTGGTGGCAGGTAAGCCGATCTCCTTTTAATTGACACTAGGGCCACTTATTCTGCTCTCTCCAAATTCGCTGGGACCCTTATCCACTCCTCAGTCTCTATTATGGGGGTTGACGGATTAGTCTCACAGCCATTAGCCACCTCACGTCTACACTGCATTTTACTAAATTTCCCCATTCACTCTTTTCTCATTTTACCTCGGTGCCCGGCTAGGACTACCATGCATCCCCTCATAAAACCCAGTTGTCCCAAACCACAGCCACCTATCTCAGTTTCACTCTCTCACCCCACAAGGCCGAGCCATTCCTGGGACTGTAAACGCCTTATCTCCTTATCTCCTCTATGATAATTATCTTTAGGAAAAATGCAGAGGTTTAAAATTTAAGCGCCTAGAGGCCTGGAAACTGGCTTTGGGCCCTGCTCCCTCCTCCCCCTGCCTTTTCTCCAGCCTCATCTTCCACTGCTCCTTTCCTTCCCTTTCTCTTTTCCCTTGGATAACAGCCCATTCTAATATTCCTTCCCACTTTCACTGCAACACAATCTCAATCACTCATCTGTCACCCCTTTTTGGTAGCGCCATGGTGACTACCCTCTCAGCTTGGAGTGTGGAACTAGAAAAAGGAATCTCATACCCTTTAATCAACCTCTTCTCCTTACACCTATCAGCTTGTCTCCATGATCAGTGATTTTTCTTCCTCTGTGGGAAAACACATACATCTGTCTCCCCATCAGCTGGACAGGAACCTATACTCTCATCTATCTCTCACCCAATGTAGATGCAGCCCCAATAATCAGTCTTTACCTCTCCCTTTAACCCACCATATCTGACACAAAAGGGCAGTCCAGATAATCCCTCTCCTCATAACCCTCGGCATCACAGCAAGGGTTGGAACTGCCATAGGGAACTTAACCACTGCTCTATTCATACTTTGAAACCCTGTCTCAGGACCTACAAGAAACTTGTGGATGCCCAGCAAAGGGAAAAACTGGGAAAACAAGAACCTTACCCCCACGGTAACCTATTCTCCCCTTTCATATCACTAGTGAGGCAATTGAGACCCCTACTCTTTCCCCCCTCTGAAAGTAACATCTAGGTCTCAGTTGTATTTCAGCTCCAGGCCCAGAAAAGCAGCAAAACCAGACAAGTAATGCTGTGGCAGCCTCAGGACCAGCTTTTACCTCCCAAGTGACTCAACAGGATTGCTCTCGAGATTTTACCAACCAGTCTCTTGGGGAAATCATGCTGCTGCACCCCTCGTCCAGCATGGAAAACACTACCTGTTTTTTGCTCACTTACTTGAGAGGATCTATCAGTATCTGGCTTGACCTGTGCCTTGCTTTGATGGATAGAATGCATGAAATGCTGCAGAAGTAATATTCTGGGACATCTGAACCCAGACCTTAAAAGAACCATTAGCAAGTCAGCTGCAAAAGTGGCAAAGAGAATTGAGCTAAATTATTGAGTTATGAGAGAACATGTGGAGAGGAACTCATAGTGAGAAGGCTAATTCCAATGTAACCCTGATATTTGGGGCTAGTGATCTGAATCCAAGCCAGCAAGCTCAGTGTACATTCCTGATAACCTATAATTAAGTCCCTCTCTCCTTCCCAGATACTGGTCTTGCAGAACCTGTTACTGTGAACAGTGCACTGCCCCGAAGGGAGGGTTGTTAATGCTGGCGCCAGGCCAGATCATCAGATATGGCCTGGAGACCCCCAACACTTGGGGGGGGGGGACTTCTTGCAAGGCCCACGAAAAGGACCAGAAGCATAATCCATGTTTGTGGGACAAAGACCACAGGGAGGGAGATATAAAGGAAAGCCCCATTCGTGTTCCTTCACTCAGATTTGGAAGGCTGTTCCCTGAGTCTGCCGGTGTATTAAACAGTGTCCCTCCTTTTTCTTAGAAGCGTCTTTGGTTTTCTTTGGTCTTCTGCAACAATAGAGGATAGGAGAGCAACTTGGACTCCTAGCTGAATGCTGCTAATTGAGTGACCTCAGCCGTAACATTTGGGACAGAACCACCCAGCTGGTCTCAGCCCGCAGACTTGTGAAAACAAACGCGTTGTTGTTGTAAGGCACTAAGTTTTGGGGCAACTTGTTACACACCATCCTTGACTCAGATGCTCACAGAAGGAGGAATGGAAGGAAGGGGAGAATACAGTGATGCCAGAGAAATAAATGGGCCAGAAACCAGTGGGAGTGAGGCTCTTGCAGTATCTTCAGAAAATGAATTTTCTAAGGCTAACATGGGAGAATGGAATGTGGAAGAAGGCTTTATTAGTGTAAAGTTACATTTCTTGTGTTCTAAAGCCCCCTGCCCCTTAAGCCAGTCATGGAAGAGGGGCACCTGGGAGTTCAGCAGAGTCAGAAGCAGGGCCAGTGCCCAGAGTTTCTGTTCCATGTTGCAGCCAGGTGTGGTTTAGTATTCAGGCCAGATTACAGTCATCAGTCCATGTGTGGAGTCCAATATGACCATGTGCCATGTGGCCACAGGGGAGAGCAGCCCCCCTGCAGCTCATGAGTCCCAAGAGGGCCAGCTCGTGAGAGAGAAGGTGGTTCGAACTTCCTTTGTTTGGAAGTTTATATATTTAGTTTATATAGTTAGATTCCCAGCACTTGCAGCGGCCACCCCCATCCTGGCCAGTTACCTGTTTCCATGTGTGATTGATGGACAATTAGCCTCCCAGGTCACTCAGACCTTACTGGGCATGCGTCTAAACTGCCTTTGTCTGGTCCCTTCCCCCATCAATCAGCAGGGAACAGACTTGAAGAGAGTTAAATGCAGCTTTTGGGCAAAGCTGTGTAAATGGCATCCTATGTTTTTTGGTCTCCCCTTTCACTCTTTTCCTGTTAAATAACAACTAGGTTATTACAATGGCATAGAGAGGAAGAGCTGGCTAGCCTGGCAATTACACTATCTTCAAGTTCTTAACTAATTTTTTTCTTTCTTGCATCACAAAGTCCTTACTTACAGTTTCCCAGTGCTGACGGCACAAAACTATCTGGGAAACTTGATTAAAATACCATTTTCTGAAACCTTTCTTTGACAATTTGGATTCAGGAGATGTGAGATGGGGCCCAGATATCTGTACCCTTACGGTCTCCACAAGATTCTGATGAACACCCATATTCAGCGAGCATGGCTGTAGACTATGAATTGCTTGAGTGCTAAAAGTAGGTTTATCCATCTATTCCATTGGCCTGGTAAAGTGTCTGACACATATAGGAACTACATTGGTGTTGGAAGAATGGTGAATAAATTAAAGATGAACTAATGAATACATAAATCTGAAAAGAACAGGAATGTCTGTATCTTGACATCCTGTAGCGGCTACAGTGTAGCCTGTTCTGTTCAGACCATCTCTCAACTGCTTTTGCACCTCTTGTCAATGACAAGACCACCCTGTGTATCTCATCCTTCCCTCCTCTTTGTTACCACTGCCACCCCATTAGGAATTCTGTGGGGGTGAGAAGAGTGTGAAGTTTTAGGGAGGGGGTATGTGAGAAGGGTGAAAGAGATACAGCATTAGGGCAATGCGTGTATGCAGAAATAAACAAACAAAGCAATATACATACACTTGGCACAGCCATTGAGCAATTTGTTTCACCAAAAAAAAAAAAAAAGAAAACAGTCCCTGAAAATAAACTCTCATTTTCTTTCCTTACTTTTTTTCAGAGATTTTCCTTTCTTTGGGAGGATGTCCAAATTCAAGGACACTGGCAGTTTAGGGAGCTTGAAGGAGGAAGAAGTAGAAAAAAGGCAGAAGGGTGTTTGACAGTGGAGGAGAGGAGAGAAAGCCCAGGATACATCAAGGCTATTTGCTTGCTTTTTGCACCAAATTCTATTCCTGTCATGCTGAGGAAGCTCAGTCTAAGCCTTCGAGACCTGCATTTTAAAAACTTGAGAACCTGAAAGCCCTCCTCTCCCACTTGGGCTTTCAATCTTCCCTGAATACAAAAGACTGAAAAAAATAAAGATCTTGAAAAACAGTCCCAAACCATTTCCTGCAGCTTAATTCATTCTGATCCACACCTACTCAAATTACATTGGTGGCTTTGTTCTCTGACTGCTTTACTTACCAAATGAAAGGGAAGTTTTCTAGGTACAGGGAGCAGACATCACAGAGGACCCAGGCAAAAAAAAAAAAAAAAAAAAAAAAAAAAAGATCTAAGTTGAAATTTAATTAGTGAAATTGAATTAAAAAATAAAGCAAGTTGAATCACATTTCACAGAGTTTTAAAACGTCCAGCTAGAAATGTGACTGCTGTTGTCTATTTCCAAAAAGGCTTCAGATTTAAGCAAATCTACTCAATCAAGGAAGAAAATTTATATTTTATTACACAAGGCATACACATTCATAGAAAAAAAAGAATCTAAGGATAAGCCCTGGCCAGTGTGGCTCTGTTGGTTGGGCATTATCTTGTGCACTGAAAAGTGGCTGGTTCAATTCCCAGTCAGGGCACATGCCCAGGTTATAGGCTTGATCCCCAATAGAGGGGTGCAGGAAGCAGAGGATGGATGTTCAGCTCTCTTATATAGATGTTTCTCTCTCCCTCTCCCTTTCTCTATCTCTAAAAATCAATTTAAAAATCTAAAAAAAAAAAAAAATCTAAGGATAAGCAAAAAGAAGTAAGCTTTCATAATCCCACCATCTAAAGATAAGTATTGCTAACATTCCAGATACAGCCATCCATGTTATTATATCTAGAGCTATACTTACAAAATGTGACAGACAACTACATATATTTTTTTCACTCAGTAACAAAACCAAACAGCTTCCTAGGTTAATTTAGATATGTATTAATGTCATTAATGATAGTTTAGTATAGTAGAAAAAATATATACCTATATACATATATACATTAGTTTGCATATATATATGTATACATATATATGTATGTATATATGTATATGTATATCTTATATAAAAGTCCCATGGCTGTCTTGCCGTAACACCATCATGACCAAAGGAGCAGCGGCTCTCAGGGCAAGTGGGGTGGGCCGCGAGCTACCAGCGGTGATGGATAGGGCAGCCAGTTGAGGCAAGCGGAAGCGAGCTACTCACACATAATTTCTTAAAATCATTTTCTTAAAATCATTTTTAACAGTATCATTACTGGGTCAAACCTTTTGATAAATATTGCTAAACAACTCTTTGGCAAATTTGTACTGCTCCACACTCTCATTTGCTATATGACAATGACCATTTCCCTGTACTCTTGTCATTCCAGGACAGTATTTTTTCCTTACTCTCAGCTTAAGGGTGGGAGGAAAAATGTTTCTTTTTATTTAATTTTTTTGTTTTTTTTCTTCCCTGGAGAGATTGTGAAGGCAGAGCTGAGAGCCACGAAGAATTATTCCTAGGCCTCAATACATAATCAAGCAACATCTGACATTTGTTCGGCTGGTCCAGAATTGCTGTTTCTGAAATACCAGTTGAAAGAATGAGAGAGAGAGGCCGAAAAACCAGGACTACAGGCTTTATTAGAGGAGAGGGACTCTGCTGGGCTGTCTCGCAAGGGGAGAACAGCAACATGTGCAGATGTGAACACGCCTTTTGAGGGGAGGAATGAGAAGGGATGGGGCTTAGGGTACTCAGCACACGCTGATTGGTGGTTTCATGTAAGGCACATGATTAGGCACTTAGGTACTTAGGAATCAAGGGCTTAGAGTATTTGGCAGGTGCTGATTGGTGGTTCAATGTATAGTCCATATAAGGTGCCTGGTTAGGTGCTCAGGAATGTCCAAGCCGCAGGTGCAGATTACGTCATACTCCGTCCATCAGTTGGGGGAAGGGAGGATCTATCACCAGTGATATTTTTTGTGCTTTCGATCCCCTCCCACCCCACCTTTTAAACAGTAATGTCTACAGCGGCCCTCTATATATGTCCCCCCATCGTATGTTGGGTGTGGGAGCGGATGACTTTGTTTCTTTGATTTTGTCAGTGAAGAAGAGCTGTACCTGAAGAGTTGCACTTAAGAAACTAGACCTGAGGAGCTCTTCTCTCAGACCTGGTTTAGACAACAAGGTTCTGTATTTCAAGCGGAGGCTTCAGCAGGATACTCTGGGGGGCCTTGTGTAAGAAGGAGTACAGATTACATGTGGGAACATGAATCACTAGGGACCAGAGGGCAGAATAGGGTAGTCAGCTTCCAATCGCCAAAGTGACCCCAATACTAGTGCATTCTCCACCCACATTGCACCAGGGTTGATCTGTGTGTCTGATGCTGTACAGAAATGATAATGTGCCACCTCTAATGTCAGGCTATGAAAGCTGTGCCTTCCGTCCTGGGCACTTTTTCTCACACGGCTCACTCCCTCTGGAGAAAGCTAATTGCTCTACCCAGTGTGCAGCCTTGCAGAGAGGCCAGCATGGCAAGGGTCTGAATAAAGCTTCTAGCAAACAGCCATGTTCATGATTTTGGAAGTGGATCCTCCCACCCAATCAAATTGCACATGACTGCAGATCTTACTGACAACTCATTTGCAGCATTGGAAGAGATCCTGAGCCAAAATAACCCAACTAAGCCACTCCCAGCTTCTTGGCCCATGGAAACTCTGAGATGATAAATGTTTGTTGTTTCAAGCTGCTACATTTGCTACATAGAAATAGATAAATAAAACACTCACTCATCCTCTATTACAATCCTAAATCAGCCCTTGGCAATCTCTGAAACTCAGAGATGAGCAAGGAAAGGGAGGAAGCTGAGTCAATAACAAATCAGTTGGGAACAGTTAAGGAGCCTATTAAAGATACACTTCAAACAAGGCTCCCAGGAAATTGTGAATAAGGATAATCTATCTGAAGAATCACCACACATACCTTGTGTAGACCAGGAGCCAGAGATTCCCAACTCTGTTTTCCAGAGCAAAACAGTCAGGCAGAAGGAATCAGGTAGTTCAATGTAAATGAATGGATGCCTGTCCAGTTCTTGAGCTCTCGGCTAATTTAAAGCGGCAATAGATTTTTGAGAATGGAATCTTCATCACTGTCAAAGCAAGAATAGAATTCAATTCAATGTAACAAGTATGCAATGGTCACTGTTTCTGCTGCAAAGAAAATGACTGATGCTTTAAGACAGAAACTGGATCATCAATGATATTGCTCCAGAGTATTTAATCACTTCACTGCACTCCCCCTCACTCAGACAATAAAAGTTAGGGCCTGGGCATATATGTTAGATTGCTATAGTCAGGATTTAAACGACTGACGTAAGAGAAAAAGATAATGGGCAATGGAAGAGGCCAGAATTCAGGAAAGACTTCGGAAAAAAAATATAGAGACAGGAAGAGACAGAGAAAGCTTTCACCTATGAAGATGCAGTGCCAGGAAAAATGTCAAGAGCCTAAAAATAGTGTTTAGGATTGACTCTGAATGGATATCTCCAAGGCAGCAAAGTAATGGTGATTATCATCGTCGTCATGGCAAATGTTAAAGACTCAACCACGTGCCAGGAGTTGTTCCAAATCGTTATCATGGATTAATTTACTTCATCTTCAATAACCCTATGAGATAGCTGCTATTGTTTTCCTCCCTTAACAAGCACTGAAGCATAGAAACTAAGTCAATTGCCCAAAGCTGCTAAATGGCCGAAGCAGGATTCGAATCCAGACATGACAGCCCCACAACCAATGCACCGTTGCCTCTTGGTGAGTCCATGTGAACTACCAGCCTGTCTTTGGCTACTTGCCCATTAGAGTACAGGCTTACACTTTGACTAGAGAAAGCTGAAAGGGAGAGAGCAAAATGGCAAGCAAAGCCCCAGATCTGTGTGGGTTTGTTTGCTTGTTTGTTTGTTTGTTTGTTTTTCTGCTCAGCTCTTTCGGGTCAGATATGGAAGAGGTCTTTCTTAAAAGTGCCTCTCAGGGCAGCCAGGCACAGCTACCTGCCACGGTTGGTACACCCCTAACCCCGCGGGCGCCCAAGTTCACCCTCCCCACCTGCAGAAGACCAATCCAATAAAAAGGCACCACTCACAGGGCACTCCATTCTCACTGGAAGACATGCCATTAGATCCATGTGCAGTGAAGCAGCCTTGCTGGGCTGCTGCAGACCACAGCTTTCAGACCACTCACACATTAAAGTTTTCTTTTTCAAAAAACTCCAACCGATGCAGGATTTCCTGAATAAATATATAAGACAACTGGTAATAATGCAAAATGTATACCTGTGTGTATAAATTGGTAGTAAGAGAAAGCTGAAATATCATAGTGTTAAAACTAATAATAAAATAAGTTAAAAAAACGGAAGAGTTAAGCTGGAAATACAGCAACACTCCCCCTCCCCCCCCCTCCCCACTACCCCCGCACCCCCTGTTTCTTTGTCTCTTTGTTTAGATGATAGCAAGAAGAAAAAAATATCTAAAATTCTCTTTGGTTAATTATACATTTGTTCTAGTGGCCGTTAGGAAACTAAAAATTGTGCCTCTTTTACATTAACATCTCCTCAATGTTCCAGGGATAGCCTTGGGTACCTCTTGACCTCTATATTCCCGCTTAAGTCATGCACTGTGTCTCTTAGATCAGGAGTGGGAGATATTTCAGGCTCCGTGGTTCATACAAGTAGTCAACTCTGCCGCTGTCATTGGAAAGCAGCCACATAGAATACACGAGCGAACGGGCACGGCTATGTTCTAGTAACACTTTGTTTATACTCACTGACGTTTAAGTCAAGGTAATTTTCCCATGTTGGGAAATATTATTTTTTATTTCTTTCCCCCAACTGTTTAAAACATGGGCAAGCCACTGTTAGCTCACAGGCTGTGCAAGAACAGGGAGTGCATTGGGTTTGTCCCAAAGGCTGTTCTTTTCTGACCTAGTGTTAGACTCAAAGCTGCTTAAAGGTAGGACAAGGACTCATTATCCTCATCTTCCCATTATCTAAGGCAGAGTCTGCATCAGAGTAGGTGACCAGAGCCATATCTTAAATGGCAGAATAAACATAAGTAATAATTCTCCCTGGTGAAAATCTGGGTGCAGATCATTATGCTCTTTGCCAATTTAATTTAATCTTAGATGTCAATTTCCATGTTTCTAATTATTGGACTCTAACTTCAACAACCTCATTTCTGGATATAGGGCTCATACCCAGATGTGTTTCCTGCCTTTGTAATGGACACCTGGCTCATCTTCCTGTCTATTTTCATAGAATACTGGCTTTTCTACCTTGTACTTTGTGGCATTTGATTTTGGCCTAGTGGTTATATTCCTAAGGTCACCTGTCCCAGATTTTCTCAGGCCACGCTATTATCAAAGATGCATGTATGTATAATAACATATCTGGCAGGGTTCAGGTCTCAGGGGCCCACAATGAGTAGAATGAGGTGTCTCCACTCTCCTTATACACATTGACGTCTTCTGATCTATGTGGGGCTGAGGAAATGGATACCGATAGGTCAGATGGATGCAACATTACAATGAAGTCTCTGCTTGAGAAAGAAAATTGAAAAAATTGCCTGGCCAAACACTATAACATTTGGGGCCCAAGCAACCTGAGCTCAGTGTGCTGGAGAAGGTAATAGATAACATAGATCACCAGTCCCCAGCACAGACACATGGCTCCGTTCCAGGGGTACCAGGGGGACACCCAGATTTCCAGCTCCACCAGCCTTGAGGCTATAGACATGGAGGCAGTCACAGAAATGGGAACAAAGTTTCGGTTCAGAACAGCTGCTCTGTACACTGAAGCCCAAGACTACAGATCTCTAACTTGGATGGCAGAGTGATCACCCCACTCATGGGAGACACCTGGGTACTCCCCAGAATTCTCAGGGTCAGGGGTTCAGTATTTCCCAAATAGATATGATCACAAATGTATAAGATTGTGAATTCACAGAATATCAACCATAGTCCATGCCACTCGATAAGCTTTTGTTAAAACTAGACAATTGAATACCGTCTATCACCAATATTATGTCTGTTTAGTCTACATGGTATTTAATACCTAAAACTATGCCCAGCATACAAATGACACTCAATAATAAATGAATAAGAGTTGAGTTTGTGCCTTTTTGGTCCATTCATTGTTTTCTACAAATGTGATTTATTATTGAGAATATCTTCCAAAGATGTAAATAAAGTAAAAATCAAGGGGAAATCCTTTGTCCTGTGACCTGATTTATGCTTTAAAACATGTGATCGTTCTTCCTAATGTCATTCCTATGATCCCATTTCCTTTGAACCTGCAGCTACCATTATCCCCTTGTACAGGAGCGTATAAATTAGACCAGCCCTCTCTGGATAACAATGCTGACAATGTTTGAATATCCATTTAACAGCAACTAGCCCTGGCATTTTCTTAATGTGCTTTCTCTTGTAATTCTGACAGCTTTATGAATGCTCCAGTAACTTTCAGCTAAATCATGCCCGAGTTTCAATTTCCAGCTTGAAGCCCTGCAGATAGATCCATAACCATATTATGCTAACAAATAACTGCATCTCAGGTGGATGGTGGAAAATGATCTAAACAAACGTACAAGGTAATAATGTTGGTCTTTAAGCTTGCGCCAGCCCTCATTCACTTATTTCCCCTTCAGTGATCAGAGGCATATTAGGCAATTAAAAATAAAATTGGCAAATGGTGCTGACATGATTTCATTCTTGCTGTTTACTTTAGAAAGGAGAGCATTTCCGGTGAGTCAGTTCTCTCCCGGCAATTTTCTACCACCACTGCAGAGCAATGGAGGAAAGGGGCAGAAATATGTGAGTGGCTATATTTCTCAGCCAGAGGAGAAAAGGGATCTTGAAATTATTGTTTAGGGAACTGACTTTGCATTTATGGCTCTGGTTTCCCTATGTCTTAATATCCCCCTATGAAAAATAAGGAACTTTCACCCTTATGGGGTGCCATTAAATATTCTTGAAAAATTCTTAGATTTCTATTATTTACTGGGCTGCCTTCCATTTATGTAGGGAGACTTGCTTTAAAATGCACTTTTTTATTCGATAAGACTCAGTCTTTCAGAGCTCTCAGGCTTTCATATGTCCAACTGGAACAATTCAAAGTTTTCTATTTTTAAGACAGAGGGGGGAAAAAGAAACAACAAAGTGTGTTATGAATGATAAATGACTTTCTTTGAGGATCTCTAATTCCCAGCCATGGAGTGTATCAGGAAAATTATTGATAAGTTTCAGGAACAGACTGTGATTAGTAAAATGAATTTATAATCTCTGTCCAGTAAAAAATATAACTTCTTCTGTTCCTAGTGTGGTTGAATTAGAGAGATTCAAAGCAACATCCAGTCTCCCTGCACTGAATCCAGTCCAACCCTGCTTTGCTGTCCTGAGGATGACCTGTCCATCAACAAGGACCAGGACCACATCCTTATACCAGCAGAGAATGCATCTTCAGTGTCATAGGTTGAATGGTGCCTCCCCCCAATATGTGTGTGTGTGTGTGTACATACATATATATACATACAAATTCCTGGAACCTGTGCTGTCCTTATTTGGAAAAAGGGTGTTTGCAGGTGGAATTAAAGTAAGGAACTCAGAGATCATCCTGGATTTGGGGTACCTAAATCCAAAGATATATATCCTTATAAGAGAACTGGGAGCCCAGCGAGCGAAATCGCATGGCCCCGCCCAACCACCTGCCGCCCTGCCTTGATACCCGAACCTCTCCACGCGGAGCTCCAACACGCCTGGCCCAGCCCCTGACCCCTCTGGCCTTTTCTGACAGCTTCAAACCCCGCCCTCAGTCCCTCGAGTTGCCTTGGGTTGGTCCCACCTTCTGCCGGCGCCTCCCTTTTTCCACTCCATCTCCAGAACAATGCTCTGCTGCACATCTGCAGGCAGCCTCCTGCAATCGGTGGTGATGTAACTGTGTAATGGACAATTTGAATATACCTCTATTATTATATAGGATGGCAGAGGGGTATTTTAGACACATAGACATACAGAGAAAAAGGCAGCGATTACAGTTATGCAGCCTAAAGGTAAGGAACACCTGGAGCCACCAGAAGCTGGAAGAGGCAAGGAAGGATTCTCCTTGAGACACTTCAGAGGGAATGTGGTCCCAGGAAACATCATGATATCAAACTTTTGGTCTCTAAAACTGTAAAATAATAAATTTCTGTTGCTTTTAAGTCACCTAGTTTGTGGTAGTTTGTTATGTCAGCCCTAGGAAGAGAATATTATCAGGTACCAAGTTCAAAACCTCATTCTTGAAAACATGTCTAGGATTTGATTCTTGTGAATTCATTAGAATCCTTTCTGTTTTGATAAGCAGTTCCCCAAATGCAACCACCATCCTCCTACCATGCCCTGCCAAAGAGAAAAAAAATATTCTTGTATTTACTTTAATCATGCCAGCACATAATGTTACCAAAAGAACATAGTTAAGATTTACTGACAATTTACTGCTGATAATTAAGTTGGTTAATTGTGTCTCTTACCCTGGGGTGGTCCTTCTTGTCCTCTTATTTAGAATAAAAAAGATACTGCTGTCATAATATTTCAATTTGTCCTTTGATGAAGCAAAAACTCTGAGAGAGAAGGAAAATCCACAGTGATGACATAAGATGGTACAAAAGACTAATTTCAGCCTGGTCCTGGCCTTGAACATTTGAGTTTCCATGAATATGTTTACAAAACTGGGTGATCTCCATATATTTTCTCATTATGTCTACTCACCCACACATTTTAATGTCCCTAAACAGACTCCCTAAAGAAAGCAGCATGATTTGTACCCTTTGGGTGGTGAATAATGAAAGTTTCCTCCCCAAGAACACACTATTGCTAAAAGTCAAAGCCCAACAGATATACTTCTGGGCAAGAATAGAAAAATCACCTAATCAAAGAACACTTGACAGCTGACTAACTGACAAGGATGTCTTCTAGGCCCAACAAAAAAATCAAAACATGGTATAACTGGAAACAAGCCACAATTTCTAAGCCACTTAATTGAATTTCCAACGGTTATGTTTTACTTCATTAACAAAATGAAACAAAACAAAATCCTAGCTATAAACAAGGCTATGTTCATCCTCTATATCTTTTGAACAGGACCGTGTAACATGTTCAGACCTGCCCCTTGCTCACTATCTCCTCACCTTTGCTCTCACCAGGAATGCCATTCTCACCTCTGCTATGTCTACCTATTGATCTACTCCATCTGGCTAAAATGCCATATCTCCCACAAAGACTGTCCTCAACTCCTTTCCCCAACTATAGCACAGACCTGCCTTTCAGTCCCACACCATGGCTTCTGTCCTCTTCCTGACTCCAGCCTGTAGTTATTTTGGGCTCCTCTAATCATTCTCAAAAGCTGGGAGAACCGAGAGAGAGAGAGAGAGAGAGAGAGAGAGAGAGAGAGAGAGAGAATGCAAGGAGGCTCACTCATTTTTGTGACTTCATATATAGTCCATCATAAAGTCAAAAGAAGTAGCCACTGAGATCCAAGATGGCAGCAGAGAAAGTGAATGTCACACTCACCTCCTCTTAAGACCAAACTGGAACTACAACTAAAATAGAGAGCAAGTAACCTGAATAATGAACTGAAGACTAGCAAAAGGGAAGTCTTATAACCAAGGCCTTACTAAAGAAGCCACATCAAAACTGGTAGGAAAAGCAGAGACATGAAAAAGGCTGGCCCTGTTCTCACAGGTGGTGACTGAGATTCTGGAACACCCATTTAATAAAAATTCTCAGCAAAGTGGGGATGTAGGGAACAAACTTCATATAATAAAGGCCGTATATGACAAACCTACAGCCAACTCACACTCAATGGGCAAAAACTAAAATTGTCTCCCTTAAGATCAAGAACAAGACAGGGATGTCTGCTTTGACCACTGTTATTCAAAACAGTACTGGAAATCCTAGCCATAGCAATCAGACAAGAAGAAGAAATAAAAGGTATCCAAATTGAAAAGAAGTAAAACTGTCATTATTCATAGATGTTGTGATACTGTATATAAAGAACCCTAAAGATTCCATAAAAAAACTATTAGAACTGATAAATGAATTCAGTAAAGTAGGAGGATACAAAATGAAGATCCAGAAATTAGTTGTGTTTTTATACACCAATAATGAACTATCAGAAAGGGAAACTAAGAAAACAATCCCATTACAATTGTATCAAAGGAAAATAAAATACCTAGAAATAAATTTAACTAAGGATGTAAAAGACCTGTACTCAGAAAATTATAAGACACTGGAGAAATAAATTGAAGAATATACAAATAAGTGGAAGTATATACCATGTTCATGGATAGGAAGAATTAACATCATTAAAATGTCCATACTACCCAAAGCAATCTACAGATTCAGTGTAATTCCTATCAAGATACTAATGGTATATTTCATAGAACTAGAACAAATATTCCAAAAATTTATATGGAACCACAGAAGACCCCAAATAGCCACAGCAATCTTGAGAAAGAACAAAGTTGGGGGAAATCACACTAACTGATATCAAACTATACTATAAGGCCCTAGTAATCAAAACAGACATATACATCAATGTCATAGAATAGAGAGCCCAGAAATAAGCGCATGTTTTTACGGCCAATTAATATTTGACAAAAGGTGTCAAGAACATACAGTGCAGTAAAGAGAGTCTCTTTAATAAATGGTGTTGGATAAATTGGACAGATGTGTGCAAAATAATGAAACTACACCACCTTCTTAGACCATACACAAGAATAATCTAAAAATGAATTAAAGACATAAATGTTAGACTCAAAACCATCTTAGAAGAAAACAATAGGCAGTAAAATCCTGATATTTCCAATAGCATTATTTTTTTCTGATATATCCCCTTGGGCAAGGGAAACAAAAGAAAAAATAATCAAATGGGACTGTATCAAACTAAAAAGACTTTGTACAGCAAAGGAAACCATCAACAAATTAAAAAAACAACCCACTGAATGGGAGAACATATTCACCAAAGATACATCTGATAAGGGGTTAATATCCAAAAATTATAAGTAACCTATATAACTCAACACCAAAAAATAAATAAATAAATAAACAATCCAATTTAAAAATGGTCAAACCCTTGAGCATTGTATCTTTTTCAATTTCTTTCTTCTGCATCTTATAATTTTTCTGAGTACAGGTCTTTTACACCCTTGGTTAAATTTATTCCCAGGCATTTTATTTTCCTTTGATACAATTATAATAGACACTTCACCGAAGAGGACAAACAAGTGTTAATGAGGATGTGTAGAAAAGGGAACCTTTGAGCACTGTTGGTGAAAACGCAGATTGATGCAGCCACTGTGGAAAGCAGTATGGAGTTGCCTCAAATAATTAAAAATGGAACTGCCTTATGAACCAGTGATTCCACTTCTGGGAATAGTCTGAAAAAACCTGAAACACTAATTTGAAAGAATACATGCACCCTTATGTCTTTTGCAGCTCTATTTACAATAGCCAAGATTTGGAAGCAGCCCAAGTGCCCATCAGTAGATGAGTGGATAAAAAAGCTTTGGTACATTTGCACAATGGAATACCACTTGGCCATAAAAATTAAGGAAATCTTACCTTTTGTGACAACATGGGTGGACCTGGAGAGTATTATTCTATCCTATATAATAAAAGCCTAATATGTAAATTGACTGAATAGCAGAATGACCAGTCAGTGGGGGGCAGAGCTGGTGAGCGGACAATGCCAGGCTAGCCAAGGCAGGTGCCAGCAGGCAGAGGGAGGGGACAGTTATTGGGGGGCAGCAGTGACCAGCGGTGGCAGAGGGGTGATTGGGGCCAGGTCTGGACATCCCCCAAGGGCTCCTGGTCTGTGAGAGGGCACAGACTGGGCTGAGGGACCCCTTCTGAGTGCATAAATTTTATGCACCAGACCTCTACTACTAAATAAAATAAGACACCTAGAGAAAGACAAGCACCATATGATTTCACTTATATGTGGAATCTAATGAACAAACTAAGCTAACAACCAAAATAGAAGCAAACTCATAGATACGGAGAACAGACTGACAACTGTCAGAGGGGATGGGATTGGGAGTCTGGGTGGGAAAGGAAAAGGGAGTAAGCAAAACAAATAAACAAACAAACAAAAAGATACAGACAACAGTATGGTGATTACCAGAGGGAAGGAGGTATATATGGTGATAGAAGGAGACTTGACTTGTGGTGGTGAACATACCATACAATATGCAGATGCTATATTATAGAATTGCATACCTGAAACCTATATAATTTTGTTTCCAATGTCAACCCAGTAAATTCAGTAAGTTTTTTAAAGAGAAAAAATAGCTACTGAATGAAACAAAACCAAACAAAATTAATGAACAATCCAGGGAATTAGTGAACCTGGATACCTTTTCCCTCATCTAACACATCATGAAGGATTTAAAAGAAAGTATTCAATCATCTCTGATTTTCTTTCCCATGAGAATAATGTGGGCCAGCCTGGGCTCTCCTCCATGGTCTATGTTCCCCAGAGCCACCAGTGATATCTCATCTTTTCCTTTGTACTCACACTGCCACCACCCTTTTCCTCCCAAACATTTTTATTAATGGTGTTCCTGATCTAGAAGGCAAGATTTCATTTCTTAAAGCAAAATTTGTTGCCATGTTCACTCACCTGTCTATTACCTATCTGACCAAATCAAGTTGAAATCCCTGTCTTGTATTTAAGGCCTTCCACTGCCTTGCTTTGGCCAGCTTTTCCAGACTTTTAGCTAACTACTAGAGACCCAGTGCACAGAATTCATGCATGGGTAGGGTCCCTAGGAGTGGCTGGCAATCAGCCGATCTGCAAGGTGACCGGCAGGGTGATCAGGGCTCCCCCCCCCCCCCGCCACTGGCACCTACCTTGGCTTGCCTGGGGCCTGCACACTGGGAGAAGCTCCAGCATTGAGTGTCTGCCCCCTGGTGGTCAGTGCCCATCATAGCAACTGGTCATTCTGCTGTTCAGTCAATTTGCATATTAGGCTTTTATTATATAAGATTTCCCTTAGGAAACAATAGGCTTTAGTCAAACTAAACATCATTCACTTCCCAAATATGCCAGAACCCTCCCAGCTCCTTATATCTACTCAGGCCAACTCATGTTCACCTCACCTGGCAGGTGATATGCACACCTGTCCTTCAAAGTCACCTCAAGTCCTATCTCAACCTTGATACCTCTCCTAAGCACTGCAGCCAAGAAAGTTTCTGACCTTTATGTATTTCCTTTATAGCACCTTCATCAGAGTTGCCTGATTCCATTTAAGAGCCATTCTCTGAGGCCTACCCATCCTCAGGTGCTGTGTCAGCCACAGGCTTGTCTCATCCACCCTCCCAGGCTTCTTCTCAGTGCCTCTGCTCCTCAGCTGCCCAGGTACAGCACATTCTCAGTGAATATTTGCTAACAAAAGAATAAGTATAAGAGCAAATTATGTATTTGTTCTTACAAAAAGTCAGCTTTGATTACTGAAGAAAGAATAGAATCTATACAAGAAGTTAGTCAACAGTCCTAGTGTATAAACATCACCATTGTGTCATCTCACTGCCCTCTCCCTGCCCTTGGAGAAATGATAATGTGGGAAGACAGTGGACCCTCCCCAGCCATGGCTCCCATATGTGGGGGCTTCCTTGCCCCATGATGGGGTATGAAATATCACACACCCTACCCCACCCCCTGCCTCTGTACCCTCACCCCCTTTATGGCAGAGGATAGAGAAAAGGGAGGGCTGGGAGGAGGGAGACAGGATCTGATAACAAAGCCAGTCAAGCAACAGATCTAAATAAGCATGTGGTGAACCCCAGGAGGTGCAGAGGCAACAGCAGAAACACCAGGAATGTCTGCCCCTCGGCTGCCCTTTGCTAGTTCCGTGTCTCCAAGGAGGTCTGCCATTTGAGGTTGGTCTGTGGCCCCAAGACTCCTCTCTAACCTCCTTATCACCATAGGACCTCACAATCTAGACTCAAAATTCTCTCCCACTGACAGCTCACCAGGGCCCCCAGGCCAGCCAAACCAAGGTGGTGGTTGCTTCCAGCTATTTCAGACCTTGAGTAAAGGCAGTGGAGACAGGACCCACATCCTGTGTGGGCAGCAATGGTGGAGAGAGCAAAGTGACAACAGAACAATTATGGGGAACTGGGCCAAATACAAGGCAAAGGACTTAAACAGGGTGTGGAGGACGCAAGGGTTTGCCATGTAATGTGGGATCAGTACCGCAAGTCTGAGAGTAAGTGCAAGATCTGCCTCCTGGAAGAATACTATCCTCTCCTCAGCCACACCCACCACCACTGGGTGAGGAGAGACCAGCTGGTGGTAACACAGGGGTCACAGCTCCTTAGTTTCTCACCATCAGAGTCCAGTTTCCAACTGAAAGGGCATTGCGGGTGAGCTGGGAGACAGGACTATGGAGAAGATGGTCTAGCTCTGCTGCCTGAGAAATTCTGCTGGACAAGGGGGAAGAGAGAGAGAAGGCCTCGAAGAAGAAATGCCTACCATTGGTATATGGCCAATTGGGGAGGGCTTGGCCGTGGGAGGGAAGGAAGAGCAGGAAGAGCTGAGCATAGCCAGGGTGCAGGAAAGTCCACATGTTCCCGGAGGAAACCAGCACTTCCTCACACTGGGTGAGAAAACAGAATGCTTCTTGGTCACAAAGGAAGGTTGGGCCAGCAGGCAGAGTAGCTGGGGAGAGGTGATGTGGGCCTAAAAGGTGAAAGTCACCCTAAATCGGTTCCAGGGCCCAGATGAAGTACTGGCTCAGCGGGCTAGTGTTTTACAGACTTGCCTGGGACATTTATTAAAATGCAGAAACAGAGATCCTGAGACTTTAGATCTGGAGTTCAGTTCAGTTCACAGCTGCTGAAACAGAAGAATATGGATAAATGAATCCTGGTTAGGCCATCACAACCAACAACAATAGTGGTAATCATGAGGATACTTACTACACGATTTCCAAGCACTCTTGCAAATAGCATGTTACTCACATGACCTACACATCCATCTTATTATTTCCATTTTAGGGAGGAGGAAACTGAGACTCAGAGTGGCGAAGGCCCTTGTGCAATGTAGAGTGGCATCATTAGATGTGATCCCACAAAAGCAGTCACGGAGACCTTCAGCTCCTTGAGGTTACAGAAAAGTCCTTGGCTTTCAACAAGGTCAGAGTTGTGCCCTCCTTGTGCAGCAACTCTGGGTTCACAGTGCTCTCTTCACATGAGCTCACTTCCTCCTCATTTCTACCCAGCAGGCGGGGAGAGAGGTGGGACCAGGTTCAGGAGGTCCAGAGCTTTGTCCAGTCCGGTGGAATGCAGTGGAACCATCAGCACCACCTCTTAGCTCCGCTTTCTCAGATTACTTGCTGAGAAAAACCGACACTTCCACTGGAGAGTGTGCTGGGTTTTCTTCCTGACATTAAACTCAAAAGGTCTCTTATCTCCTTAGGCCAATGGTCGGCAAACTGCGGTTCGCGAGCCACATGCGGCTCGCAAGCCGCAGTTTGCCGCTCTGTTGACTAATGAGTTTGCAGACCACTGCCTTAGGCCAATCAATTGTGCAGACCTGACAGCAAATGGCACAGGAATTAAGCAACCAGAATCTAGAGATTAAACCAAACCCTGCATAGCTAGGTTAGTCACTTCCCCTGGTTTCTCAGCTGCAATTTGTGTGCCTGCCTCTAGGATTCCTTCCCATTCAAATGCATTTTGCTGAAACCCTTGATTTTCCCCAGGTTTCTGCCCTGGGTCTCTCATCTGGATGTTCCTTCTGCAGGCCTAGCCCCCACATGACCTGAAGGAATTTAACTGTAGAGGCAATTCCATCGGGAATTCATGCCTCTTTGGGGTGGCTGTAGAATTAGAGGAGTTACACTGCACTTGGGAATAAGAGCCCCGTCTTGGGAGCCTGTAAAGCCACTCCTTGGTGCCTCCGGGGATAGTGAGAATGCCAACATGAAGGCTGAATAACACAGCGCGTATGATTGTTTTTTGTAAATAGCAAAGCACTGTCATTTCCTATAGCCCAATAAATGCTCTCCAAGGCCAGGCCAGTTTATCCAAAATTTAAACTCTCCAGGTTGTGGATGGGGATGTGCATTGTCTCACTACCTTACACCTGCTCAGAGAAGGTCACTGAGTCGAGGTTTAAAGGCCTCCCCAGTGCTTGGCTGTGAGAGGCCACATCAAAAGGAGAAGTGGACCAGGAGACTCTCAAGCACCTTTCTTCAGGGTTAATCTGCCCTTGAACAGTCGGAGGGGTGGGGGGGAGTTGGGAGGAGTGTCATTTTTACCATAAATATGGTAAACTGTAAGACAGGTCTGAGACTAGGAGGATCCCAGAGACAGGCCTGTCCCCACAAACACAAAGGCAGGACAAATTGGCCAATTTCATTCCAGTGGCACGTGGTATGCAAAGCCAGAACACAAATGATAATGACGCTTGGAGCGGTAGCTCACGACACATCAGCACAGGCAGCAATTGGAGAACACCTGTGCCCAGTGTGGATGGCGCTTTGAATGTTTATTAAGCTGCTCTGGGGCTGCTGTTTATTTCCTAACAACAAAATTGTCTCATGAAGTTTTCCACCATTGCACATATGAGTCCGGAATGTGAATATTAATGAAATAAAATGATACACCCTCCAACAAAACTTTATTTGTAGATTTTATTTTCTGCTTATAGGAACATTGATGTCAGTGCTAAGGTCTTTGCTGCATTTAAAGTGCCTCTTTAAAAATCTCATTTCTAGTGCCTATTCCATTAATGTTTTGTAGCTTTTAGCGTTGTTCCTGTGAGTCTTGGTTGTTTGCTTCCCCGTTTTCAGGGAGGAGTGGGAAGAGGGACAAATGGAAGCAGAGTTCTCGCTACTGAGAGGGCAGTGTATACATAACCAGGAAACCGGACAGGACGAAGTGGGCAGAGCCCTACAAGACAAATTCTTGTTATGGCAAATATCAATTCCTTATTTTTATTATTTTCTGTATTTATAATCTCACCTTATTCTAGAATGGATTTTAAGTGGCCTCAAGGAATTGTTATTTTGGTGGTTGACTAAATAACCTCTTGGAGTTCCCAAATCTTTGGCCAAATGACTCAAGCTTCCTGGGAGTGAGGTAAGGCATGGAGCCAGGTTCTCAAACTAGTTCAGGTCAAATCCATTCAAGGACTCCTAAACTAAAATATGAAATTGACAATTTGGCTGGAACCATCCCAGATCCAGGGTACAATACTCCATCACACAGAACTCCTGAGGGAAACCCAATCATTGGACTTGACAGCTCCTTTCATCAGAGCTCCTTGGAGGTTTGGGTTGTGTTTCACTACACACATTCTTACAGTTCAAGATGGCAAGGAGTCTTAGTGGGGACCACACCTTCCCTGAAAGCTTTTTGCAGAAAACCAGGACAAAGGGGGCAAGAGCTCACAGCTTCATGAGGCCAAGCATCCTCACAAGAGCTCCTGTAGCAGAGTAAAGCCTTGTTTCAGCATGACCCTGGAGGAAGGCCTGGAAGCCCCAAAGTGCACAGCTGAGATCTAGTACCACATAGCTACTATAGTACAGGGCTCCATAGAGAGAAGAAAATGTCCAGGCGGCCAGGTTCCTACCCGGGCACCCTTTGAGAACAAGATGGCAGAACATTGTCCCTACATCCCAAGCCAAACAGCAGTAGTTTCAGTGGATATCAGAACCAATCCATTTGTGCTGCACAACTTCTACAGAGAAAGAGAGCGAAGGTGCAAGGGTGATGAAGGGACAGGTGGGGAGGCAATCATGGCTGGGAGCAGTTCTCCAACTCTGTGTGGCCATCTGCACCAGCATCCCAGTCCACTGGCCAATCAGAATGTAAAAGAGCCTTAGAAGGTGGAGGCAGGTCACAGCACAGCCCATCCAACTGGGACCCAGGCCCTTCCCCCAGCCACTAATCTTCAAGTTCCATGAGCAGAGGAGTGACTGGTCTGTGTTGTTCAGGGTTGGAACTTCAATAATAGAGTTACTGGCATTTCATAAGTAGTCAGTAATATCTGTTGACTAAATGAGTGAAGAGAAACATAAAAGACTGTGTCAGTGTACCTTCAATAGACTTACATATGGTCTGGGAAAGGAAACTCCAAGGACTGGATCACAGAAATCAAGCGATATCAGTTTCTCAGGACATGGATCCTGAGTCAGCCCAGCAGGGCCAGCAGAGGAGGGCAGCAGTGAGCAAGGTGAGGGGAATCACATGGTGTCACTACAAGAACCCCAATGAGTTCACAATGAGTCCTTAAATCTTGGCCCTTGAAAGGATCCTCAATGTCATCTCCTCCATTCTGCTTCTCAATAAAAGGAGTCCTTTTATTTTCTTTTTTTTTTATTGATTTCAGAGAGGAAGGGAGAAGGATAGAGATATAAACATCAATGATGAGAGAGAGTCATTGATGGGCTGCCTCCTACACATCCTCCTAGGGATCGTGCATGCAACCCGAGCATGTGCCCTTGACTGGAATCAAACCCGGGACCCTTCAGTCCGCAGGCTGATGCTCTACCCACTGAGTCAAACCAGCTAGAGCAGGAGTCCTTTTCTATGACTCCCCGAGCAAAATAGGATGCAGTAAAGTCACTGAGTGAGGGCAGTTTTTAGGTTGCAAATAAAAGGTAAATGAGCATCCCTGTCTCCTCCCAATCCTTGAGTATAATCAGGAGTGTTCTCAGAAAGAAGGGTATTATCTGTAGAATATTTGAGTCATCCGTTCAACAAACATTTGCTGAGTCCAGGACCTCTGAGCATATAACAGTAGGCGAGATCTAAAGTCTGGCCTCCAGGACTCAGGCGCCACTTGCGTTTGTAACACCTTTCAGAGTTCACAGAGCATTTTTATTTGATCATATGGCCACAGAAGGGGGTGCTAGTAATACTGCTTTGGGCTATACCCAAAAAAACCTTGTTGAAAGAGACTTCTTCATGGTGGGGACCCTCTTGGGGTCCTAAAACTTAACCACCCATCGTGCCTCAAAGTTCCCAGACAAAGGGCAGCAATCATTCAGCACCGTATAGTCTGAAGGGTTTAAGTTTTCTGTTTATTCTTACTGATTTCCAGTCAAGTTTTAAAGTTTACTTTTAACTTAATGATTTTTATGGAGAGATTTTTATGGTCCATAGGATATTTTTGGTTTTATGACAGATTTAAAGAAACATGAGAATATAATTTTATCTGATTTTCTTTTCTGGCTTGCAAATCTTCATTTGACAATGTTTGCCAAGGGTGTGTTTGTGTGAGTGTGTCTGTTACGGTGACCAGTATATCCACGAAGGTGTGTTTGCTACAAGAAATAGAAATTCCTTTTGTCAAAGAAAAAATTGCAAGTTTGAGGAAATGAGGGCAATTCAAGGCCTGAGGATGGAGATGGACTTCACCGGGGAGATAAGGTGCGGTAGGGGCAGACAGGCTGGGCTGGCTGCTGGCTCTGTGACTTAGGCAAGCCTCTTACCTTTCCTGCACTCTGAATTTCTCATCTGCTCCGTAAGAAAATGATGTCGGGATTCTGGGCAGTGTGTGCAAGCCCTGGGTGTTCAGGGGCATCGGTGCTCACAGGCAGGGCTGCAGGGGAGGCAGCAAGCCCGGGAGACCAGCTTTGTTAGGGTGAACAGGCGCCTCTGCTGTGATGACATCCTGAGCAAGCCTCTGGCATGTCATGAGCTCTGAGCTGAGGGCATTCAGTAAAGGGGCACGAGGCTCGTCTCAATCTCAGAGAACAAAAAAGAGCCTTTAAGACCCAGGGGCCCATTTGGTAAGCAAGGCCAGCCCCCGGAAGGGGTGAGCACCGACCATCTCACTCATCTAACCCAGTGACGTGTTCACTCCATAACAAACTCCCCGTGTGCGCCCCTCCTCTTCCTCAGCCTCCAGGCAGGTGGTAAAAGGGGATGGCTACCCAGCTCTACACTCTTCTCCGATATTTTACACCTCCCCTTCTCACTTCCCCCACCCCTGCTGCTCAAGTGGGCTCTCAGCTTGTCTAAGTAAGAAAACCTCTTTAGCACAGTTTGGGAGAGTCCAGGTGCAAGCTCTGTACTGACCGTCATAACGCGGGTTTCCATCCGCTCCCTCATCATGCTGGACCAGCCTGGCCTGGAAGGCAGTTTGCAGGGGGTCCCGACTTCCGCTGGCTATTGCTTCTGTCCCATGGAATAAACCAGGCCTTTCCGCCTGAGCTCCAAGTGCCCACAACGGCCTCACTCCCATCCCAGCTCCAGGTCCAATCCACCCCCTCCACAGTCCTTCCGCCCAAGCTGCTGATTCACTCCCCTGGATTCCTCACCACTCTCCCCCACTTTCCCATGTCCCACGGTCTGAATATAGTTTGAGAAGAGGTTTCTTCTCCCTTTTTTTCACTTTGTCCCTAGCCTTCTTTGGGGACATCCTAGGATTTACCCATCTCTTGGCAGCCATTAAAAAAAAAATTTACATTTCCTGCCCTGGTTTTCCAGGTCATAACCCATCTTGCCCTCTAAGACAAACCAGTCCAGGGTAGCCCGAGCAGAGGGTTTTATTTTTAACACCACTTGGGCCTTCCATTTCTCTTCAGCATCTTAGAACCTCAAAACACAACCGGGGCCAGTCAGTTAGGCAAAGCCACTTTACTATGGGGTGGAAGACTCTATTCAAATCCCAGCTCTGCATTCCCTGAAAGCACAGGCTTAAGTCTGTGTCATTCTCATCTTATCCCCACCCCCATAGCCCAGCCCGCCACTATTTGTCCACCCCCCAAAACACAGCCTCTGTCCTAACTGTGTAGGCTGTCGGTGTGCACTGGCCTCCCTGACTGGTTTCTCTGTGTCTCATTTTTGCAGGGAGGCTGGGCTGCACTCCAAGTCACCCTGACATTCAGAGAAGGAATCCTCCCTCTGCCTTCCACAGACTTCTCCCTTCTCACTCCTGCCCCGCCCCCCTCCCCCAGGCCTCTCAGCCTCCTCTTCACTCTCCTAAACTCCAGATCATCTCTCCTACAGACTTCCCTTGTCTTCTGGTCACTCTTGACCATCCTGCAAGCACAGCCACCTAGTTGGGCTTTCAGGACCCAGTCTCTTAAAAATGCTTGCCTTTCCTTCGTCTCCAACTTTACCAAGCCCATTACCAGGTCTCAGCCAGTCCTCCCTCTCCGGGCAGTCAGAGCCATGGAAAGGGAGCAGAGGCCGGACTTCAACCCTGACTTGTGCCAGAATGGGCTGCTAAGGTTCACAACCCTAAACAGCAGCTCTGCCAAGGCAAAGACTTTGAATATTAGACGAGGAAGAGACAGTAGAGAGTGGAGTTCCCAAGAAGTGGAGGAGTGTTCCCAAAGTCATTCAACAATTAGGGGCCAACTCAGAACTAAAACCCATGTGTCCTGAATCCCAGCCTTGGGGTCCTTGCGCTATTCCACAAATGCCAGTGATGATGGGTCTCCGCTGACGTCATTAGCATGCAAAATCCACATTTAAATGAACAGACTCCGCGGGCCTCCGCCAGATTCAAGTACACCTAGCAGCGTAAACTGGGAGGTGGGGTTTCCAAGCTTCCCATTTACGGATTACATCATCCACAGCACCGGTTCCAGCCCGCTGAGCCCCATGGGATAATTAAGGGGTGGGGGGTGCCTTTATTGTATTGGAGGAGGGGAGAAGAAATGAGGACAGAAATGGAGTAGAGAGGACCAGATTTTCATTTATGTTTTTGTCTTAATTTTGATTTAAATGTAAAATGCCTTCCAATTTATTTTATATTAAACCAATTAAGTGTCATCTATTTGCTCTTAGAAAAACAAATTTCTAAACTGCTATCTCTTATGCTCTTTTCCTAAGTCAAAACATCTGTCTTTGTTTTGGGGCTTGGGATTTTTTCCCTTGTTTTTCTTTCTTTCTTTTCTTTTTTTATAATCCTCAGGACAGCCACCCCAACGCCACAGTGTCATTAACCCAGTGGCAGCCTTGACTGCTGGCTTTTTCCGTGGCTCCCGCAGCTGTCACCAGCCCATTGTCCTGCCCCGCAGAGAGGTCAGCAGAGGCTCTAACTCATGGGCTGTGGCATTTGAGGAGCTACCAGGGAGCCATCATCCAGCCTTTCAAAATAGGCAAGAAATCTGAATACTGAGAACTTTGATGTGGCAAAGGAACCAGGGAATAGCGAGGCTCCTGATGTTCCTGCTGCTCCAGGCACCTTCCATCCAAAGGCCTGAGACAACTCAGGCATCTTGTAATCTGGAAGCAGCCTTAACTCCTCCTCAGGTGAACCATTGACTGGTGCTGTGCTGGTTCCTCTAATCCACGGTGTCTCTCATGATCTTCCTTACATTTTTTTCAGATGAGGAACCTGAGGCTGAGAGAGAGAAAGCGATTTCTTTAGAGGTCACATCACCCACAAGAATACGTTCACCTAAGGTAAGCTTGTTACAGATAAATTAAAACTGAGAAGGGCTTACAGAGCAGAGCGAGGCTATTAGGAAATGAAAGAGGGAAGGAAAAAAGAAGAAATGACTCCATTATTTGGGCCAAAATTCAGGCTCCAGTCCTCTAATAACTTGAACTTGACCCCATCCTGTGTCCAGGTGCTTAACCTAGCCCTAAATGAGGCATCAAGTGACCTGAAGCTAAGTAGCTACCCTCCCAACCCCTGTAATCTGGTTTGCTCACCTGTGGGCACATGGCTTCCTCTTTAGGACCAAGATTTTCTCTGTCCAGTGTTGCACTAGCGTCTCAACTCCTCTCTTCCCACACCTCCAGGAAGAGAGAAAACTGCCCATTTGAGGGCTACTAACTACTAGCCCAAAGGCTTTATCCCAGATGGATCTGCATCTTGCAGGCCACCCAGGACAGACCAGTGATATCCACATTTTCAACTCACCCAGACCGTCTGCTCACTTGGCAGTAACACTGTCCTCTGTGTCTGTGCTGAGGGACCACTTTAAAAAAATGCTTCTTCAGTAACTAAGCCCTTTCCTAAGAATTTAAGATAGATCCTTATTATCATTAACTGGGCCTTGTAACCCATAAAACTAGGGGTGGTTTCCAATAGAATCCTGACTCCATAAAAACAAGGAAGAATTAGGAAAAAAAACAGTTTTTTACTTCCTAGATACCAACTAAGTCACTGCATAAGTCCAGTATCAGAACAGCATGATTACCTCGTTCATTGATTCCCATAAACACTTATTGCCTCTGTGTCAGACCCAAAATTTTGTGATAAACTCATCAGGGGATACAGCTATGATAAGAGGAACTGGAAACCCTTAAGGCAGGTTCAAGGAAAAATAAATGATCTTCGTTAGCCTAACTTGGAGGATTTTATTTGCTAAGTAGACATTACTCTCATTGGAGAGGTTGTGGAGAAGAGGGAAAAAGAAGTAAACAAAAATACTGTCCGATGTAGAAATTTGATTGCTGTGCTGTATGATTTATGATGCATCCTCACTTCTAATAAATACCTCAGAAAACTTTTGAGAAAATCAGTTTTTTCATCAATGTGTTTAGAGTTTGTGTTTTTTGTGTGTTATTTCATGGGGATAGATAACGTTGAAATGCTATGTTGGCAAAGACTGTTAAGGAGACCCAGCTACAGGTGTTTACACAAAATGAGATCAAAATGGTTCCTGACCTCAAGATGCTCATGATCTGGTAGGACTGGTAATACAATAAAAAAATAGCATTGATACAGGGAAGACTCTGGCCAGCACCCAAGTTAAGTACAAAGTCAAAGTAGTTCAGAACAGAGCAAGACACTATGACACTGTCATTTTGACATTGCTGGTTTTATATCACATGCACCACCTCACTACTGATTCTTCTTGCCCCATCTGGTGAAGTTGAAGGCAGGGAGAACAAGGAATAGTGTAAGGATGTCTCTTTTGCATCTTACTTGATATGCCCTGAAAATGTCTGGTTGTAAAAGTAGTAGAAGATAACTCATTTTAATAATTCTATCCATTGGGATGGAGTGACTTTTCATTATTATACCAAAACCAGAAATAATAAAGAAAAAGATGAATTGACTATGATATCACACATAAACACACATATACACAAACGCAAGTTTTTAAAAATCTGGAAAAACATTTGCAACATATATCACAAATGGTCATTTGCTTTTTTTAAAAATTGGTTTTAAATTTACCTTGATTTTGCAGTTGGAGTCTTACCAAGCTCTTCCCTGCTTTAGTATAACAATAGTTTATTCAAACAGATACTCCTGAGAAACTGTCATTGATAAGAGGAGACAATGAAGAAATGCAATGTGGGATCCTGGACATCATCCTGTAACAGGAGGACATACACTTCAATAAGAAAATGGACAATGGATATGTACATATAATTCAAAAGAATAAATAAATGCGACCAAATAAATAAGAAAAGATCTCCAACCTCACTAATAATAAAAAATTTTATATGTAATACATATTATATAATATATATTTACACACACATTGGATTAACAAAGACAAAAGCAATCAATGATATCACTTGTGATACTGATATTAATGGTAAAATTATAAAATCATCCACTTTTCGGTATTTATGCCTTGACTATTCTGCTAGTATTGTTTAATTGAGACTAGTTTAAGCTACTATCACCTGTCACTTAGACTAGTACAATAGCCTCCTAACTTGTCAATCTGAATTCATCCTTTCTTGTTTATTGGTTCCCTCTGCTCAGCCAATGTTATCTTTTCAAAACACAAATATGATCCCTAAGTCTTGCTTATACCTCTGCTCGAGGTTGGAATAACAATAAAACTTTCATAAGACCTACAGATTCATCTACGGCTCTCTACCCATATCTCCAGCTTCATCTCATACTGTCCCCTCACTTTCCACTCCAGCCACACAAGTCATCTTCAAATCCTTGTCCTGCCATATTTGCCTAGTTTGTGGCTGAAGAGCTCTTATAGGCTATTTTAGGCTATTTAACTCATACTTACCCTTCAGGCCTTATCTGAAATGTCACTTCTTCCAAGAAGTCATCCTTGAATTCCCCAACTAGGCCAAATCCTATCTGTTGCACTAACAGTTCTATGTATCTCTCATTAGTAACATACCAGACACCACTAGGGCAGGGACCACATCTGGTGTTGCTCACCACTGTGTCCTAAGTACTTAGCACACAGTATTTAACACATAGTAGGATCTCAATAAATGTTGTTAAATGAATTATGAGTCTTCCCACAGAACAGTTTGGCAACATGTGTCAAGATTTTAAATATGTATATTTTTTGGGAATAATAATCTACTTTGAGAAATTTGTATATCCCTTATTCTGTTACACACACACACGTGAGTTCTGAGCTTTTCTACTTTTTTGAGTATGTGCCTATTACTTAGAAACAATGAAAATAGTTTCATTCTTGGGAAAACGTAAGTTAATGGTGTCTTATGTAAGTCCCAGCAAAGTGTCCCAAGATTAAGTAGTTGCATCAAAGGGAGAACATCAAAATATCACTGGCCTTCAAGAGACTGCCCCCAAGTTGCTGTGAGAGGGGGTCATGTCAAAGTTAGAGCAGGCAGAGATTTTCAACTAGGGACAAGGGATAACAGAGGGACACCTTCAGAAAGAGGTAGCATGTTACAAAGGAGAGTTAGTGTTTACACAGATGAGGAAGAGGCAAGGCTGGGAAGATTGCGTCAGGCAATGGGATCAGCACAAAGAGAGGAGATGGGCAGGTGCAGGGCAAATAATGTGTTCATGCGGCCCAATATGCAGGTAACAGAGAAGCAAGGTACAAGACAGAAAGGGCAGGCTGGGGCCAGATGACAGAAATTTCAATGGCTGGTGGGAAACAATCAGGAAAATGTAAGGAGAGGCTAAGTGTGCCAGGTTTCATACTTTTTTATTTTTTTTCATTTTTTTTTTTGAGATGGTCAAAGATGCTATTACACTTAGTGCAGCAGTGAACATCCTTATATATTTCTTCAGGCACAAGCTTAGATATAATTGTAAAGGAAATTCCTAAATATGAAATCGATGTTTGAAAGATAGGCACATTTTAAATGTTGAAAGATTTTCTGAAATTGCCCTCTTAGAGGTTGTATCAATTTACATACCTTAAAAATGTATACATGTCTATTTCCCAAACACCCTGGTCAAACATAGGTTGTCAAAAATACATTTTGCCCTAGCCGGTTTGGCTCAGTGGATAGAGCATTGACCTGTGGACTGAAGGGTCCCGAGTTTGATTCTGGTCAAGGGCATATGCTCGGGTTGCGAACTCATTCCCCAGTAGGGGGCGTGCAGATGGCAGCTGATCAATGATTCTCTCTCATCATTGATGTTTCTATCTCTCTCTTCCTCTTCCTTCCTCTCTGAAACCAATAAAAATATATTTAAAAAAAATACGTTTTAAGGAACTCTAGATATTGGATAGAGAAATGCAGTTTCAATTTACATTTGCTTATTGTATGGGAACCTAGCATCTTTCCAACTGTCTTAGCCCCTTTTGCGTTTCCTTTGGTGAGTTCCAGGCATCCCCCATCTCTGCGGTTTCACTTTATACAGTTTCCATTATCCAGGATCACTGCAATCTGAAATATTATAAGGAAAATTCAAGAAAAAAACAATTTATAAGTTTTAATGCATCCATTTTGCATAGTGTGATGAAACCTCAAGCTGTTCCTCTCCCTCCCACTCTGGATGGGAATCATCCCTGTGTCCAGCGGATCCACACTGTACACGACACCTGCCCATTCATCACTTAGTAGCTCCTTGGTTAGCAGATTGGCTGTAATGGTATTGCAGTGCCTGTGTTCAAGTGACCCATATTTTACTTAATAATGGCCTAAAAGTGCAACAGTGGTGATGCTGGAATCTCAAATATGCCAAAGAAAAGCTGTAAAGTGCTTCCTTTAAGTGAAAGGGTGAAAGTTCCATGGTTTCAGGCACCTCTGGGGGTCTTGAAATGTATCCTCTGGGGATAAGGGGGATTACTCTCTGTATTTGCTCCTGTCCTTGGCCAATTTTTCTGCCAGACTGTTGATCTTTTTCTTATTGCTTTGTAGGAGTTTTTTGTTTTGTTTTTTATTTTAACAAATTTAGCCCTTTGTTTGACATATTTGTTAACAATATTTTCCCTATTTATGATTTGTCTTTTATTTTATTTATGCTTCCTACCATGCAGAAATGTTTGGTTTTTAGAGCCAAACTCATCCATCTTTTATGTCTCTTAAACTTTATCATGTTTAGGACATTCTTCACCCCAAGATCATTAAAATTTCTCCCTCATTTCCCCCTAAAAACATGCTAGTTTAATTTTCATGTTGATAGTCCATCTGGTACTAATTTTGTTGTAAAGAGTTAGGAGAAATACAACTGTATTATTTTCCAGTTGGCTACCCAATTGTTCCAACACCGTTTATTGAATTGTGAATGTTTCCCCACTGATTAAGATATGCAAACTTTATTAATACTGAATTCTCATTAAAGTATTGGGACCAATTTCTGAATCTATTCTTGTCTATTGTTCCACTTGTTTATTCATGTACAGATGTTAACCTATATTAATTACCATTCTATATAATAAAAGGCTAATATGCAAATCAACCAAATGGCAGAAAGACTGGTCCCTATAATGTTCAACACAGGAACTGCCCCCTTGTGGTTAATGGGCTCCCACAGGGGGAGGGCTGCTCAACCAGAAGCCAGGGTCTCCGTGGCAGCGCTAAGGATGTCCGACTGCTGGCTTAGGCCCGCTCCCCACAGGGAACAGGCCAAGCCATCAGTCGGACATCCCCTGAGGGCTCCCAGACTGCAAGAGGGCACAGGATGGGCTGAGGGACCCCCCCCCCACCATAAGTGCACGATTTTTGTGCACCTGGCCTCTAGCCACTTTATAATATTAATATCTTTTAGGACTAGTTTTCCCTTTTCATTCCTTCTTTTCAGGATTTTCCTGGAATATTCTGGCATATTTATTTTTTCATAAGACCTCTCAAGTCAGCTTGCCTGGTTATTAAAAAATATGAAAAAGCCCTGTTGGTATTTTTATTGAGGCCCTATTATATTTATAGATTAATTTCAGGAGAATTGGCAGCTTTGTAATAATTTGTGCTCCTGGCCTTTCCATTTATGAAGTCTTTTTGAGTATGTCCTTCATTAGCATTTGAAAGTCTAACTCACATAGGTCTTAGTGTGCATGCCACACTGTTTGAAGATTATTGGTCAGACAGTTAGGAGAGAACAAAGCTGGATGTGGAATGTCAGTTAAGAGAGGGCTGGGGGAAGAAGTGATGAGTGACTGAGCTATATAAAGGCAGTTGAAGTCAAAACAGCAGAATATTGTACTTACTGGAAACTTGAAGAAAGGGAGAAAAAGAAATCAAAGCCTTCTCTAGATTTTGAGAGTAAGGAATGGGGAGTTTGGGGTGTGTATTATTAAAAAGGGAAAGAAAAAGAAGAATGAAATTATGAGCAGAAAGATGATATATTTAGATTGGGAAGTATTGGCCTTCAGGTACCAGCAAGATGTCCAGGTGGAAATGTCCCTCAAGCAAGTGAAAATAATTGTCTGGAGATACAGATACAGGCTTGGAAGGTAATCCCGTATAGTGTGAGTGAAAACTCTCCCAGGGAGGGAAGTTAGCTAGGAGGAGGGCAAGGGCAAAACCTTGGGCACAATCTTGTTTGAGGAGAAGAAAAGGCAGCAAAGCGAGCCAGGAAATAAGCAGCCAGAGTAGTGAAAGAAACAGTCTAGTGGAGACTCGGGGAGGCAGGAAGGGGGGAGAAAAGACAAAGAGCTGAATGGAAACACTGCTGTATTTCCCACTCACAAGAGCCCTCACAAGTTTGCATGAGTGACTAGTCATCTGAGGTTCAAGTCTCTACCTTATTATGTAGGCTTGAGGCAAATCAGTTAAGTTCTCTGAACTCCCGTCTTTTCATCTGTGAAATGGAGATAATAATGGCACCCATGTCATAGGCCATTGTCATGATTAAAAGAGATCCTCTACAAAGATAGCAGGAACTCAGACACACTCCTTCCTCTTTCCTTTCTGTATCTGCTGAGGCTCATGAACTGTAAGCGGCATTCCCAAGCACTCAGAATTAGGGGGCGACAGAACTTCAGGTTGTACTACACTGGCGTGACCTTGTTCCACAGGAGTGTATGCCCAACCATGGGGAGTGACACTACAGAGGGTGAGAGTTTGGCATTTAGGACATAGTATGTGAGCCAGGAGGGAAAATGCCTTCAAAACAATGGCTACAAAAGCCAGATTCCAAGAGGTTAAGAAGCCATGGGTTCTTCTCTCCTGTGGTCTCTGTTTGTGTTGTCCTATCAGCCTACTGTCTCATGCACCCTCTCAAAGTCTCTTTATGTGTGTACACATACTGCATGGACCAAAATAGAATACACTGTGTACTACTTTCTGTGTCTGACTTACTAACAAAGGTCCTGGAGCTCTTTCCATGTCTGTTTACTGAGAACATTTTGGTTCTTTTACACAGCTGCCTTCAGTGTACGAATATATTATAAATCAGTCTACTCTCACTGATGAATGTTTTGGTTGTTTCCAATCTCCTGCTTTCATAAAATAATGTTGGAATGGTTAGCCGTGTACACATGTTATTTCACAGAGCAGTTCTATCTGTAGGATAAATTCCCCAAAGTGTAGTTACCATAGAACAAAATGTTAATCAGACCTATAAAGAGAATAAACTCCTGTAAATACAGAAACCAAGGCTATAATTCTTCTGTGAGGTGTCCAGTTCAGCACAGGGACAGTTAACTAAAAATCCCTGTAGGAAAGGTATTTCTAACTTCCTCTCTTTGTAATAGCAGAAAACTAACCCAAACACCCATGACAAATGTGCTTTTTAGTCCCCGTGCAATGTGCTTTGCTCCAGATGTTATAGAAATCATTGGGTTTGATGTACTCTGTTATAATTTTTAGCCACAATGCTGTCCAAAGTCTTTTGAATAATAATAGGGAGATAGCTGAGTTTTTGCAGGAATTAATATGCAGAAACCTGAGTTGGAGTTTGTTAGAGTGACAACTATAGAGCCTTTTTATGATCTGCACAACTTTAACAACCATATATTCCTACAGTGAGTTATTGGGTTAGTGGTTGGCAGGCATGCAAGTTTAAATTCATATTGTTTTCCTCCTCTTTCCTGGCAGTTTCTAGCACACTGACCCCAGAAACGACCATGTAACTCTCACTTGATAACAAGGAGCCTCTTTGCACAAGGCTTCAAGTGCTAAGCCAGACAGCATGTCTACGGCAGCTGGGATGGAGACTTGGCACTTCAACTGCATGGGATTGAAGAGCCAGGAGAGACCAAAGAGCCAAGAGGTGGCCTGTTCTCCCTATTTTTCATATTCATCATTTCTTTCTAGAATATTCTGACAGTAAGAGAGCTGAATTTTTCCAAAGGAACGCCATCCCAGGTCATGTCCTCATAAATCAGAATGAGCCGCCCTCCCACAGTCTCCTCCAAGGACACATCCTGCAGACTTAGCAGAAGACCAGCCCAGTCACCCCAACGGAGAATGCAAGGGGCCCTGCATCCAAGAACAGAAAGAGCCATGCCCAAACCATTTTGGCTCAGTGGATAGAGTGTTGGCCTGCGGACTCAAGGGTCCCAGGTTCAATTCCGGTCAAGGGCATGTACCTTGGTTGCAGGCACATACCAAATAGGGAGTGTGCAGGAGGCAGCTGACTCCTCTCATCGATGTTTCTAACTCTCTATCTCTCTCACTTCCTCTCTGTAGAAATCAATAAAATATTTTTTTTTTTTAAAAAGAGAGAAAGAGCCAAGCAGGCAGAAGTATAAAGATATTCGTGTCTCGTGCTTTGCAGCATTTTCTTATCAATTAAATAATGATAATCACAAAGAAGTACAAACCTTGGGCCTCAAAGAGGAAAAGGCAGAGAGATCAACCAACTAAGCTCCAAAGTTGGTGGTACCTGGTAAAGATTCAGAGGCTGCACAGGGTTAAAGAAAGCAGCTCAAGAAACTCCAGCAACCTGGAGGAAGGGCATCAGAAACCAAAGTACAGCTGCTCTTTTTGCTGTTTAAATCATTATATATTAGCTGCAAATTTGGTGTGTTGGCCAACACTCAAAAGTGACATATGGCCAATAAAAGGTTCAATGGAGTTTTCCATCTGCTGCTCAACTTTACTAAGGCTTCCACGTGGACGGCTCCGTGTCAGAGACAGCCGCACTTCAGAACCCTTTCATGGGCTGCACGCAGACCATTAAATGGGCACAATTCTATGCCAGCGTATGCCACCAACCCAACAGAACATTTGATAGGTTGATGTGCATGTTTTCTGGACTCTGTCCCACACTCAGACCCAACCACCTTCCAGGATCAATAGAATGAGAAGTGCCCCTATGGGCAAGCCCTCTGGAATATTGCAGGTGGGGTTGGCATAGGCTCTACCAGTGGGCTTCCGAGGCATCATCTGATCCTGTGCAGAAAGCCTGTGAGAGACAGCTATAGTCTGGGTGCTCATTAAAACTCACGCCAAAGGCAAAGGAGTTGGCCGGTGCCAGTGGCTCAGTTTTGGAAACTGTATCCATTGGTATTGAAATGCAAAGAGAAGAAGTTTATTTTCCTGGCTCTGGATTGTTCATTTCACCCACCTTGGAACTGGAATTGCCTACAAATGAGCAAATCCAGGCAAGCTGGTCCAGTCTGTGCTCAGGCTTCACACCGGCCAGCCTGTGTGCTCCTTATAAATGCCCTGCCGCTGCCCTCTGCCAGCAGAATTCAAGGACACCTTGGTGGTCCTCCTGCTCTTGCACTTTTATAGCCACCCTAAACAGGGGACACATTTTTAACTCAAATCTTGGAATGGGAAGTATCTAGATACTCCAAATCATCTCATCCTTTTCTAATCGTTTGTTCTTTTTGTTGTTGTTGTTGTTTAAAGTAGTACATATGTCTCCTTTTTTTTTTCTCAATTGACCTTCCCCCAGCCTCCCCTCCCCCCCACACATGCCCTCACCCCCTTCCCAGTGTCTTGCATCTATTGATTATGCTTATATGCATGCATACAAGTCCTTCGGTTGATCTTTTACTCCCCCTCCCACAACCCTCCCCAGCCTTCCCACTGTCGTTTGACAGTCTGTTCGATGCTTCTCTGCCTCTATATCTATTTTTGTTCATCAGGTTATAATGTTCTTTATTATCCATAAATGAGTGAGATCATGTGGTATTTTTCTTTCACTGACTGACTTATTTCACTTAGCATAATGCTCTCCAGTTCTATCCATGCTGCTGCAAATGGTAAAAATTCCTTCTTTTTTATAGCAGCATAGTATTCCATTGTGTAGATGTAGCACAGTTTTCTAATCCACACATTTGCTGATGGGCATTTAGGCTGTTTCCAAATCTTAGCTATTGTAAATTGTGCTGCTATGAACATAGGGGTACATATATCCTTTCTTATTGGTGTTTCTGTTTCCTTGGGATATATTCCTAGAAGTGGGATTACTGGGTCAAAGGGGAGTTCCATTTTTAGTTTTTTAGGAAACTCCATTCTGTTCTCCACAGTGGCTGTACCAGTCTGCATTCCCACCAGCAGTGAAGGAGGGTTCCTTTTTCTCTGCATCCTCACCAGCAGTTGTCGTTTGTTGATTTATTGATGATAGCCATTCTGACAGGTGTGAGGTGGTACTGCATTGCCGTTTTGATTCTAATCATTTGTTCTTAACAGTGGAATTGGAGGATGCTATGTACAGTAATGTCTCTGTTTAAGTAAAATAATAATAATTGTCCCCAAAGATGATTTCATGGGAACCCAGAGGGACACTAGCAGGAGAAATACGATGCAGTCTATATGTCTGCTTGCATTTTGCGTGGTGCTGTGGTTTCTCCTGCCTGCTCTGCATCTGTCAGGAATGTACTGCCAGAGGCACAGTGGGACTGGGGATAGCCTCCAAGAAAGCCCTAACACTAAGTCCTGTGGCTTTTGTTTGTTGTTAATCCTCACCTGAGGATATTTTTTATTGATTTTTGGAGAGAGTGGAAGGGAGGGGAAGAGACAGAGAGAGAGAGATACATCGATGTGAGAGACACTCATCAATTGGTTACCTCCCGAACTCACCCTGACCTGGGGCTGGGGATCTTGCCTGCAATCAAGGTGCATGCCCTTGACCAGGAAGCAAACCCCGTGACCCTTTGGTTTGTGGGCCGGTGCTCTAACCACTCAGGAACTGGCTAGAGCACATACTTCTGTTTTGAGTCTGGGTGCAGAGAGATGGTGGTAGCGCAGGAGAGAGACAGAGGAGGAAGAGAGATGTGTTGAAATACTACATGGAGGCTAGTATAAAAAAGAAGGAAAAGTCCCTGAGTCTGTGAGGAGGTGACATAACAAATTATAACAAGGAATCATTTGCACAGAAATGGGCTCCCGGGTCTGACGGACAGCAAGGATTTAGAAAGATGGATTCCTCCTGGATTCAGCAAGAAGCTGAGGTGCAGATGCCAGTGGCGCTTGGGGTTTGGCAGTCAGAAACTTTCTCAACGTGCTGACTCGGCAGAAACTCGGGCCTCAGGAGCCGGCGCCTCTGGAGACTATAATTTCTTTTAACCCATGTGTATTTGAGGGAAAACTTAATCTCTCTGCCTCTGACTCATTTACACTTAACTCATCAAAAAGTTGTTTTGTTTTGTGCTATTTGATGGCCAGTAAGTTAGAGTCTAATTTAGAAATAGCCTGTGGTCCTGGAAAAGGCCCTAACGCCAGACATGAGACTGCAGCCGACCAGCTCCTGCTTTGATTGCAAATTGTGGGAGGTTATTGCTTTGAGTCACCCTGTAGGGAAAGGGGTCTCTACATGTTAACCCCCCAGATCCCGGGCTCCCACCATCCAATGCAGACACACTCACACACACACTCACACTCTCACATTCACATACTCACATACTCAAATGAGAAACTGAGTCTGATAAAAGACCCATGGAACAGGCTGCCTGGAAGGCCCTGTACCCTAACATTAAACTGGGTCACGATACACCTGCAAACAGCAATGGTTAAAATGCACCCCCCTTAACAGTTAACATACAGCACAGGCTCCAGATACAGATTGGCTTGGGCTCAAGTTCTGCCTCTGCCCTTTCTTATTATATTGCTGTAGGCAGGTTATTTCATTGTTCTGAGCTTCAGGTTTTTCATTTGTAAAATGTGGGTGATGATCACAGTGCCTGGTTCACAATGGTGAGGTGTAGGTGCATTGATCGACAGACGGTGTTCAGCACAGTCTCTGCACAACGTAAATGTACCCGGGGCTTACTTACAATCAGTGAACTGGAATCCTCTTGCCAGGTGTAGAACCCATCAGACATCTGTCCGCCCACCTCAGGTCCTCTCAGCTCCCTGACTCCCGCCCCAGCTGTCACTGCAGCTGGAGCAGCTACTCAGGTAGAGCACACGGTGGCACCTCCTCCAGGGCCTCTCTGTTGTCTTCAGTTGGGTTCTCCCAGAAACAGATGCTGAGATAAGAATTTAAAGATGATCCTAGAAGCACTGATAAGGGAGTGAGGGTGTGAGGTGGGGAGGAGAGGGAAGCCACGGCAGGGTGTGTTAAAGAGAGGGTGTTGCAGTGGAGAGCAGTGTCCTTGCCACCAGAAACCTCTGGGAGAATACACAGCACAGGCTTCATAGTTGGCTCACATAATGGAGTGACGCTGTAGTGTTTAGCCACCAACTCTCCAATCCTGGCACATGCGACAGGCATGCGCCTGCCTCTAGAGAAAGCCTCACCAGAGAGCTGCAGGTGGTGTTCACCTGGAAAGCCAATGTGTGTGAGGAAATACTAGTAAGGGTGCCAAGGGGCACCGCACAGTGCTGACTAAATGGCGACCCCTGTGCCTAGGAGCCCTGGGACTTCTTGGGGTCCCACTCAGGGCCCGTGCCTGTAGTCAGGAAGTACAGGGCATAGGAGCCCATGAATGAAACTTTCAGGGGCTGGTAGGGAAGATGGGAGCAGGTAGATAAATTCTCCCCGACTTCTCTCCTCAGGGTCAGCTCTGCCAGACCCAGTTCAGACAACTTCTTGGAAAATGCTCTCCTGAGATGAAGTGATCCTTCTCACTTAGAGGAGGCCCACTCTACAGCTGGTTCTCACCCGCCTCCCCCCTGCCTCATTGCCCTTCTCCCTCACTCTTGCTCCCAGGAATGAAGTTGTTCCAGGAAGCCTGCCTTCCAGGGAAGCTACTATAGGCTAGGACAACAGGATTCATTGTTAATAGATGTGATACATCAATTGGTTGCCTCCGATACATGCAACCTAGGTATGCACCCTGCCCGGGAATGGAACCCACAACCCTTTTGGTGTACAGGATTACATTCCAACTAACTGGGACACCTGGCTAGGGCAGAATTAATTTCTTACTAGTTCCCATCTCCAGCACTGTACCAGCCACACAGAGTCAGTGTTATTTAGAGTGCTGAGAGGCACAATGTGAAAGAGCAAGTCCCATCTGATGTATTTAAGAAGTAAGTTATCTTGGAGAAAAGACTAGATCCCAGTACTTGGTGTCCCTTGGAAGGGAAATAGCATTTGGGGGGGGGGGTGAGAAATGGTCCATAAGTGCAAATTAGAGAAAGCAGAATTCATGGAGGAATGGGGGTTGCATTTAGTGGTTCCTGGGATGGAGCCAGTAGCAAGTACCTCTGCAGCCTAGCCTTTTGATTGTGTCTATGTCCACCATCCCCACACCACCCCGGCCACTAACCCTTAAAAAACAAGGATTGCATGACGGACAATGGTCCTTAACAAAAGTATCATAAAGAAGCAGGTACTACAGTTAATTTCGAGTGCTTGAAAACTAATTTCAGTTTTTGGTATTTTAAACATAATTAGAAAAGAAATTCAGTCCCTTCTTCTAACTGGTGAAAGAAACAGCTGCCAGGACACTTAACTGCCCTGCATATGTGGCTCTTGCCACCCAGCCCACCACTGCTGGCTGCTCCCTCCAGGCTGGGCTTCCCTACTGCTTGTATACCAGGAAATGCTCTCTGCAAAATGAATAATGCATTGCTCTGTTTCTCTAAGGACCCTTGTCATCCTTTTAATTGCCAAAGTGCAAATGGATATCCCATGAGGACTGCAGCCTCTATGCCCACCACGGATGAGCGGAGGTGATTTCGGAACCTGCCCACAATTCACTGCAGGGAGACACCTGAAACCTGCAGAAGAGGAAACTGGCTTTTCTTGAGCACCTATGCACCCAGTTCTGAACAGGACATCTCCATAGAGTAACTTGGGAGTGAGCAAAGTTTCTCTGTAAGGCTCAGATAGCAAGTATGCTTTGTGGTCCATACAACCTCTGTAGCAACTACTCTACTCTGCCCTGTGGCACGAAAGTAATCATAAATAACAAATACACATACAACTTTTATCCCATACAACTTTTTTTTTTAACCAAAACAGGGCCTGGCCTGCAGGCGTAGTTTGCTGAGCCCTGGGCTAGTTCACTTCACCTTCGCAAGCACTATCCTCCTTGCAGAGTTTCTCTTCAAATGCAATTGATCTTGAGAGAAATTACTCAGCAAATCCCAACATCTTAGTATGATTTAATTTATCATCTACTCATCTGGAGATAAAAAGTGGGAGAGGAGAAACAGAATAAATGTTTGAGTATCGGGAGATGGAAAAAGAAAGCCAGAGGGAGAAGAAGAAAAGATGACATGACAAATCATAACATGTAGGACGGGGTGGGGTAAATCTGGATAGGGATGGAGAGGAGGTAAACACTTTAAGGACAAGTTGTTACAGGGTCACATCATCCCAACTTGATGGGACAACCACAGGCAATATCTCACTGTGGTTAAAAGTGCAGCCTGGCATAACAGGCTCTGCTTCTAATAGTTATTGGTATCTTGGCTGAGTAAAATCCTGTACAACAGTGTTTTCACCTGTCAAGTGGGGTGCAAGAGATTAAAGTGAGGATTAAATTAGATAATTCATTGAAAGGGCTTGACAGAGTTCCTGGTGTGATATCAACATTCAATAAAGTCCAGCTGTTATCATCATTGCTACCAAGGAAGTAAAGGCTATGAGAATGAAAATGCCATCAAGTTCACACATGCTCTTAGTGTAAATTCCTTAGCTCCCCTGCCCCTCATGATACTCAACAGTGAATCAACTGGATTGTCTGAACTAAAATTAATCATAAACAGTGACACCCTGCTGTGAGCTGGGGATCTATCCATCCTTGCCCCTGAGAAGTCTTAAACATGTTCTGCCTTAGCAGCTGGTCACTAATAGTATAGGGACTGCTTCTATGGTGCAACTTAAATGCTGAGGCTTGTTTTTCTGGTCATTATTTCAAGAAGCTTTCTAGAAGGCCTACTAAAGCTTGAGTAGAAATAAAATAAAGAAGAGTAAAAATTAGATAAAATAATGTTTTAATTCTATTTGCATGAAGCCTGGTGAGACCCTTGAACCTAAGGGGTCAACAAGAGCATTTAAGATGAGGGATCAAGTTTCTAAGTGAAAATGTAGCCACCACCAGAAAAACAAAACAACCAAAAAAAAAATGAGAATTTGAAATTGAATATTTCCTTGGGTGGAAATGCTCATTTATGGAGGACTCCTGCTGGCCTCATCATTCCCTTACAGCCTTAGGGGATCCAGGCATGGTCTGCCTTCTCTGGGAAGCTGGAACTCACAGCTCCAGGCTCTCCTGGTTTCTGGCTCCTTTCACTACCCACAGGACAAATAGCAGGACTCTCAATCTATGGTGCACATTAGAATAACCTAAGAAGCTTTTTAAAAACACTACTGCCTGGCCCTACCTGGTTTGGCTTAGTGGATAGAGCATTGGCCTGTGGATTAAAGGGTCCTGGGTTTGATTCCAGTCAGGGGCACATACACTGGTTGCGGGATCCTCCCCAACCCGGGCCATGGTCAGGGCTCATGCAGGAGGCAACCAATCGATGTGTTTCTCTTACATGGATGTCTCTCTGTCTTTCCTGCTCTCTTCCAGTCTCCCTTAAAAAATCAATGGAAAAATATCCTTGGGTGAGGATTAACAAAAATTAAAATGAAAATAAATTAAAAAACAAAAACAAAACACTACTGTCCTGTATACTGGTACATGGCTCAGTGGTTGAGCATCCACCTAGGAACCAGGCAGTCACAGTTCCATTCCCACCCAGTCAAGGCACATGCCAGGTTGAGGACTCTATCCCCAGGGGGGGGCGTGCTGGAGGCAGCCAATCAATGATTCTCTTTCATCATTGATGTTTCTATCTTCATCATTGACGTTTCTTCTCCCTTCCTCTCTGAAATCAATAAAAATACATTTTAAACAAAAAAACAAAACACTACTGCCCAAGCCTTCCTCCAAGAAATCTGATTTAGTTAGTTAGGTAGAACGGACATCAGACTAGCTTTAAACTTTTTAGTGAAATAAAATGTTACCTATAGAAAGTGCAAATAAGTGTTTACCTCGATAAATTGTCACAGTGGAACATGCCTTTGTAAGCAGCGTACAGATAAAGGCACAGAACATTACCAACTCTCCAGAGTCCCCTTATGTACCCTTCCAGACATCATTCCTCCCAGTGCGAACACGTCCCTGACTTCTAATAGCAGAGGGCAAATTTTGTCTGTTTTTTATATTTGACACAAATGGAATCATACAGTATGACTTTTCTATATTTAAATAAGCTTTTAAATTTTAGAACAGATTAGATTTATAGAAAAAAGTGTGAATAGTACAAAGATCCTGCATACCCTGCACCAAGTTGCCTCTATTGTTGACATCTTACATTACACTGGGACATTTAAGGATGACACCTTTTTACTGGTTTCTTTCCCTCAGCATTATACTAAAGGGATTTATCAACATTGTTGCTTGTAGCTGTCAATCTCTCATGCTCATTGCTAAATGCTACCACTCCATTATGAGTCATCCAAAGGTATTTACCCACACTGCTGCTCCTGTGCATTTGGGTAATTTCCAGTGTGGAGCTTCTGTAAGTAGTGCTGCGATGAAACATTCTAGTAGCATCTGTATTTTTTTAAAAGCTCTCTAAGGATTCTAATGTATAGCCAGAACTGATATGATCTGGACTGATCAATTCATCCTCCTGGGTTGTGGTCCTGTTCTTTCTTAAACTCCAGTCTTTTCTCCTCCATGGCATGGGTGGGTGGGGGTAGTTGGAGCAGGACATGTTGTTCTCCTCAGAGTGCACAGTGCAGAGTGGGAGACAAAAGAGGTCTTCAATAAATTCCTCTTTATTGATTAATCAATTGATTATGCTTTCATATTTCACAACACCCTTTGTTTCGGTTTAGAACTATTCTTGAGCAGCAGCAGTAGCACTCCTGCTGATGGATTTAGCTGTGAGCACCCCCAATACTTCATCTGGCCTGATATAGGTCTACTCACAAGCTGGACTCTGAACATGACTCTTTGGGATACACTTAAAGGAGTAAATCTTGAGCACAAATTTAATATAAGTCAGGATGCGCAATGAGCCAGGTCATCCGGGTGGTGATATAGTAGTCATTTGTCATTCTTTCTTTAGATATTGTTTCTCAACTTTCCTCATGTTTCTAAAAGGCACTTATGCTTTCTTATTACTTTATTTTTGCAGCAGTTCTTCATATATAAAAAAGTAACCCCTATTTCCCTGTCATATATGTTGCACTTGTTTCAGTGTGTAGCTTGCCATTGGCTTTTGGTCCTGGTGTACCCTGGAAACCTCACCTCTAAGCCTTTTTTCCCCTTCCCTGGTCCTCTCCAGTGCCCACACAGAGTTCTGCAATGTGCCTGGCATCGTGAACATTGCATCCCCTTCCCAGTGGGACATCAGACCATGATTTCCACTGGAAAATAAAGCCATGTTACTACTGAGGTTAGCTATGTATTGGCTTCCTAGGGCTACTGAAACAAATCACCATAAACTAAGTGGCTTAAAATGACAGAAATTTACTGTCTGGCAGTTCAGGGGACCAAAATGCAAAATCAAGGTGTTGACAGGATTGATTCCTCCTGGAGGTCCCATACGAGACACCATTTCATGCCTCTCTCTGGCCTTTGGACTTTGCCAGCAATCCGTAGCATTTCTTGTCTTGTGGGCAATATCACTTTGATCTCTGCCTGCATCTTCACATCATCCTTCATATCATCTTCATCCCTGTGTGTCTAGGTCTCTGTGATGGTTAATGTTATGTGTCACTTTGTCTGGGCCATGTTGCTCAGATATTGGGACACACTTATGCTGAATGGTTCTATTATTAGGGTGTTTTGGAGTAAGAGCAACCAAAACACCCTAATAATCATTGGGTTTTGAATAAAGCAGATTACCCTCCAAAATGAGGTTTGGCCTCATTCAATCAGTTGAAGGTCTAAATACAACAAAAAATTGACCTCTTCCCCCAAATGATTGACCTTCTCCAGCAAGAAAGAATTCTGACAGTAGGTGGTCTTGAACTATAAGTCGGCTCTTCCCTGCCTGGTCTGCAACCTGATGGCCCACTCAGCAGATTTTATACTTGCCTATCTCCCTAATCCAAGTTCTTAAAATGAGAGAGAGAGAGAGAGAGAGAGAGAGAGAGAGAGAGAGAGAGAGAGAGAGAGAGAGAGAGAGAGAGAGAGATTGTGGTGCAAATACATTCAAATTAAGTTAAGGAATTTAACCTTATATGATCCTGGAGTTGGCATGCACTGTTCTCTAGGACCCCAGGGCAATAGGTCTATTAAGGGCATACACAGTCTTAAAGGAAACTCATTTGTGTTTTAGTGAAAAGGTAAAACATGCACACACTATGAAGTGCAAAAAGAATTAATCATATATACTGAAAAGTATAGGTCCCTCCAGCCCCATTCCCTCACCATAGCAACTACTGCTTTCCTTTTCTTCAGTCACATGACATTTTGATGCAGATAATTTCATATGAGAATATTTTAACCTGACTGATAAACAAGGAATTAAACTTTCTCCTTTAAAGAAGTTGTCAAATCATACTCATGCACAGCACAACATTGCACTCCTCACCTTCTCCCTTATAACTAGGTTCTCTTAGATCTAAATGTTCCCTCTCTCTGGTATTGGAAATAGCATCTAGAATTGGCTGTGAACTTGTAAATGACAAGTGAACATAGGATATAGGTTCAATATCAGTCCTACTACAGGAAGCTGAAGAATTATACAAATACATGTCTGAGAAGCAAAGGTACATTTAGGGATGCAAACTCATGTTTCCTGATTGTAGAATCAATGTTACAGTCCTGTAACTCAAGACACACAGCCAGCAATCTTCAATAGGAGAGTTTATTGGCTTATTTATTTTTCAGAATCTAAACCAACAAAATACAACATGCTGCAAATGTGTTTCATTTGCTGTTGTCAGTCAACTCTAGGCAAGTTATTAAACGTGTTACTCTTTTATAGGCTATCAATACTTTTTCCATCAAAAAGCTATTTTAATTCATTATTGATGCTTTTTAAAAATGCCAGTTTAGCCACTGCCCTATTGATGGCAAAAGACAGAGAAAACATTTGAGGAAATGAGAGACATGAATTCTGTGAGTACAACCATTGTTTTTGTGTTAATGCGGGTCATTAAATTATCTCTGCTATTGTAAGTAAACTCAGCAATATCTCCATTACCTACTAGAATACTTGGAGCACTAGCAGAAATTCCCTATACACTCCCTGCTCGGCTCTCTGAAAGCAGTTAGTGCGGCTTAAGCCCCAGCCAGTGTGGCTCCGTTGGTTGAAATATAATCCTGTACACCAAAAGGTCATGGGTTCAATTTGTGGGCAGGGCACATACCTAAGTTGTGGGTTCGATCCCTGTTTGGGGTGCATATGAGAGTCAATCATTCAATGTTTCTCTCTCTCTCTCTCTCTCTCTCTGTGTGTGTGTGTGTGTGTGTGTGTGTGTGTGTGTGTGTGTGTGTATGTGTGTCTTCCTCTTCCTCTCTATCTCTAAAATCCATGAAAACATACCCTCAGTTGAGGACTAAAAAATAAAAAAAAAGGAAATTATGCTTTGGGACTCTACAACCAGACTTTAATGCTTATTAGCTGGTAACCTTGACAATTGTCTTACCGTTTCTGCCTACGTTTCCTCATCTGTAAAATAAGAATAACAGTTGTATCTCCTTCATAGGGTAGTGATTCAGAGTAAATAGGATAATGCATGCCAAGAGTGTGTGGCAAGCAAATGCTCAACGATTATCAGATACTATAATTATATTCAAAACAACAGCCAGGCCTGGTGCCATTATATGTGGGACCTTTTCTATCCAGGTGCTTCTCCTCTTCACCACTGCCTTATTGAAGACCTCCGCCGCGTGTGGAGAGCACCTGGTAGTGATAATCACATTCTCTACACTTCACTCCCTTGGGCCTAAGAGTAGACATATAAATTACCTTTTCCTTCACCTCCCCGCATCCTATGCCTCATCCATGACTATTCTACAAATATTCCATCCAGAAATAAACTCTCCCTTCTTTAAATGCCTTGTAACTTGAGTCTCACCCTTATTAATTCCTGACTTATTCTAAGGTTATTTGTGTGTTGGTAACTATGTTCTAACTCTTCCACTGAGCTCTCAGAAACCTTGAGGTTAAGGCTCCTGACTTTATTTCTCATCCACAGGGAGTAAGTAACCCATATTCATTTCCATGTTGTGTCGTCCTCCTTGCTCCAGCCTGTGCTAACAGTCCCATCCAATGCATAAGCAACATCTATTAGAGATCCAAACTTACAATGACTTAAATTGTAGCCTCAGGAACCATGACATAAACCAAGGAATAATCAATGGCATAGTTTTTAATAGCGCAACTAAAAATGGATTACCTGCTCCAAGGCACAGAGAAACAATTACAGCTGGAGCTGATATAGAGGGGAGGGATGATGTTTAATAATGTGATATATATTTAATAGATATAATAAAGAATTTCAATAACAAAACAAAAAAAATAATGTGATATAGGAGATATCATGAAGCTACAAAAATGGGTTATCTATTCTTAGCACCAAACTGGAAGTGACTTTTCCCACACAAAAGAGTCACAAACTCCATAAATAATCATAGCCCCTAAAACTTCAGCTTCTGGATCACAAATTACTAATTCTTACAAAGAGAATGCAACAGTTCAACCAACCTCTTTTTATGGCCACAACAATCAGAAGTCTATACAAACCACAGGCAGCACGTTAGGGAATACTGAAGGGAAACAAGGTCTTCTAAGAAGTGTATCTGAAGGACTCGGAGCTGGTGACATTGGAGCCAGAAACCATTTTCTTTGTATCAACCACATAAGCCCCAAGCTCACGCCATTCAGGGCTGGAGATATATGGTCCCTCAGACTTTATTCCAGCCTCCAGTATTTGAAAACGGGCAGGTCCTCATTTTTCTAATGGCTTCTCTGACATCTTCAAAGTTTATGTCCACGTGGTCCCTTGAAGTCTGACAGCTCCGAAGCAGAGAACTTATGCCCATCCTGCCCAGGTACTCTCCTTCGCCCTCAAAGCCTTGCCCCTTGCAGAGCACTGGGGAACAGGATGTGTTCCAACTGCTCTCCAGACTGGCTGGTCTCCAGACCCCTCTTAATATCTGGGAGTCCCCTGTTCTCACCTTGTCGTGAAAGTGCTCGTTCTGCACCACTCTTGTCCTGCACCCAACTCAATCTCTCTGATGAGCTCAAGATTGTATAACACATGGGAGAAGCCTTTGTTCTCAAGCAGTTCCTCTTCTCTCGCCTGCAAGTTTCCAGGCTAAAGAAATACAAACAACTGGGTTTTCCATCTGAAATACAGAGGAAAAATGGAAAATCGACACAATATCTCAGTCCTTTATTCTGCCATAACCAAAGACTCTGCAATAAAGGCATAAGAAGGATGCAAATCTTTTCACATAAGACCTTTTCACATAAGAACAACATGAGACCTGCAGAAAAGAAACCAGTTTGGACCAGAATTAGTATAATCAAAGGTTATCTCTAAGATCCTTGGTGAGGAAGGACAAGAGGAAAGGGCAGAATCTGCTGCATACCTTTCATTCGTGTCTTGAAGTCTATGAAAGGAACAGTGAATGGACCCCTGGCCAGGATGGCTCAGTGGTTGAGCGCCGACTTATGAACCAGAAGGTCACAGTTTGATTCCCAGTCAGGGCACACGCCCGGGTTGCAAGCTTGATCCCCAGTAAGGGGTATGCAGGAGACAGCCAATAAATGATTCTCTCTCATCATGGATGTTTCTATCTCTCTCCCTCTCCCTTCCTCTCTGAAATCAAAATACATTTTTTTTTTTAAAGAAGAACAGAGAATGGTGTTTCAATTCATTCTTTTTCCTTCACCATCTTCATAAAACCCAAGGTACAGAATTCTTTCTGAAAGTGCTTGAAATAGACTCTAGATTTGGGTGATGCACATTTGAATACCAGAGTCAAAATAAGTGGGCAAAATAACAAATGAGCAACTCCCCCTAAGAGGACTGATTTTACCGCACATTATTTCCATCTCTATATGCTGAATATGAAAATCATGATTTCTGAAAGGGAATCCAGGGGTCTGGGTAAGACTTTTGCTCAGCATAGATGATTTTAAAAATAGCAGATGCTTTTATCCAAATATTACACTGCTCAGTTACTGAGGAAATGGAAATTCTGGAACTTGGCCAGCCATGTTTAATCTAAAGCTTTGTGTTTTCCATAAAGAAGTGGAGATAAGCCTAGCTTATCTTTCCCATCACAGACATGGCCTACATAGACAGTTTTTTCAACCATAATATATGGTCCCAAAGTTTTTCATTTTCTTTTTCCCCAGTTGTTGGCCAGTCTTAAATGGAACAACAGAAGAGTCTTAAATTGGTATGGTGAACAAGCAACCAGCCAGTCTGCACACATGGGGGGAAATAATGTATAACTTTGTATTGCACAAGTAATCAGGTAATACATGTTAATTGTTAAACAAAACAAAAAACCTAAAAATTATATAGATAAACCAATAGTATAAATTAAGAATTGGCTCTTATTCTACCACTAAGTCATAACCACTATTAACATCTTGGTATATATTTTTCTAAACTTTTTCATACACATACGTAGACTATATATCTAAATATTACAAGACTAGTTTCCCAGTGCATGGATTCGTGCACATTGAAAGGAAATTAATTGGAAGAAATATTTTAATATCATTATTTGCCCTTTATATATAATAGAAGTATCAACCAAATTCATGATGAACAATGACAGATCGAAACACACGCATGCAATTGGCGCCAGCAAGAGCTTTATATGTATCGCGAATGCATGAGTCAACGTTTATTTTTAAAATGCCAGTGTGCATCATATGTACCAGCCTGTCGGTCAGTCAGATGGTCAGATGGACAGACGGTCAGTCACTTAGTCTTTTATATATTACAAGGTTAGGGTTATTATTTTGTAACCTATTTTTTTTTTTATTTAGAACTATATTTCCATATAAACAAGTAATTTTATTTAATCATCTTAACATCTACAAAGCGCTCCATTGTACCATAATTATTTTATTAGAAAATATAAATTACCTACTTTTTTGACATTATAAAAAACACTACAATGAATAAATATACTGGAGATGCATTCCTGGCCGTTCCCTTTGGACAGATTCTTTAAAAATGAATTTAGAGGTCAACACTGTTCAGGTTTCATAGGTTGTTTGATGTACATTGCCAAATTGCCCTTCAGGAGGACTGTTCCAATTTATCCTCCCACCTGTGTGGTGTGTGTGCATGGCCACAGCATTAATCTTAATGCTGTGTGGTAAACTTGCTGACAGACTCAACTTGGCTATAAGAATCTGATATCTTTACAACTCAGTGTCCGCCACTGAAACACAAGCACATTTAAGAAACAAAATGTTTACAATGATAAATAATATAGATGAATTCAATCAAAACAGAAATCCTCAAGAGGTTTTTTTTTTTCCTTTGACAGTAACTCTTAAATCATATATATTTTTTTAATTTCTAGTTTAATTCAGTCGCCATCTGAGTCTCAGTTCTTTATTGACTAGATTTCTATAAGGCCCTTTTTGTTCCAAAAACCTATGGTTCCATTCCACGGAGGGAAAGAAAAGGCCTGGCCCCCTGGCTGGGAGCAGAGGCCCTTGGTCAAGCCAGCCTTCTGCTAGTCATCCCTCCCCCAGTCCCTGCAGGGACATCTCAGGTCCCCTTGCTGTTTTCTGAGTAAGCCAGGCCAAGCATGAGTATGTGTCTTTGGACAAGCCATCCCGTCTATACTACCCCCTTCATTCCTCCCTCCCTTGGCAAATTCTACTTATCCATCAAGGTCCACCTCCAACAGCACCTTCTCTGTAAAGCCTTTTTGGATTCCCCAACAGTGTCACTCTTTGTTTTTCCCACATCACCCTGCTCATGTCTCCTTTAAACCACTTATAACACTAAATGCAATGATCATGTTCATGTCTCTCTCTCCCATGAGACCATATGCTCTCTGTATCTCCTGCATTAAGAATTGTGATGTGCCGTTTAAAGGTACTTAATAAGCCTTAACCAGTTTGGCTCAGTGGATAAAGCATCGGCCTGTGGACTGAGAGGTCCCAGGTTCGATTCTGGTCAAAGGCATGTACCTTGGTTCTGGGCACATCCCCAATGGGAGGTGTGCAGAAGGCAGCTGATCGATGTTTCTCTCTCGTTGATGTTTCTGACTCTCTATCCCACTCCCTTCCTCTCTGTAAAAAATCATTAAAATATATATAAAAAATAAAGGTACTTATTAAGTACTTGATAAATGAGCAAATGAATTCTTCTAAAACCATCTGTGACATCAACAACTTCAAATGTATTCAAATCTACATCCACTTGAAGACTGTTATTTTGCACGTCTTAGGGTCCAGGGTTTCTTCTGGAACTTATCCCAGATCCAGGTTACTCTCAATAGAATGGTTTTCTCTCCTGCTTATAAACAAGCACCTACTACTAATGCTCATCCCTGGACTGGGAGAGAAGGTGATTGGACCCAGTCTACACACACAGTGCCATCGGACCACCAGAGACTGACATACACACTGGGAATACCAGGGGGGAGATGGGAATGTTACAGGAGTTCTACCTGGACAAATGTAGGCTGGTGAATATAAATGGTACAGGGTCGCATTCCCTTCCAGCAGCGACTATAGCATAACTGAAAATAAATGAGAGGCGCTCAGAGGGGGGACATGTGTTTCCGCTACTACCAGTTTTATCATGTAGGACTCAGGCTAAGAACACAGCGTGGATTACCCTCAAGCAGTTTGAACATTCTGCAGGTTCCTGGTCAGGCAGCACATTAGAAATGCTAACAGTGTGCATCGCAGTTCCCCAAAACACTCCCCTCCCACTACTTTCACACAGCAAAACGGATTCCCAGCCATGAAATTGTAGCCTAGCCACACTGCAGTGGCCATAGCAAGATGGCCACACTGAGCCTCAGCAAGCAGCAAGCCTTGACTTGGGAAGTTGGAATTCCAGGAATTGAGATCCTACCTTCAAAACTGCCCTCTGGGCCTGCAGTGGAATTAGCCTGGAACCTGGAGGCAGCGAAGTTAATGGTGAAAAGTGAAGGTTCCAGAGTTTGAGACCCCTGGACTTGAATTCCAGCTCTATCATGTTCCATCTATGTGACCTTGACAAGTTACTTAGCCTTTTTGAGCTCTTGTTTCCTTCCTCTTTTGTAAAATGACACACTTTCTGTATACCAGTCTCCTCCAGTGACATGTCCTCAGAGAGGTCCTTCCGGATCACCCTGCCTGAAATGGCATTTCCTGTCACTCCCCATCCCCTTGTCTAACTGTACACGCCTCCTAGCATTCGTTACTATGTACATTGTCCTCCATTAGAAGGGAAGCACCAAGAAAGCTAGGTCTTTGTCTCCCTCACTTTAGAGAAGTTGCCAGCACATATTAAGAACTCACTAAATATTTCCAGATTGCATCCATGGGAATAGTGATTGTATTTATCATCAAATTGCTATGAGGACTAAATAAGGCATAAAAATGTTTAGCATATTGCTTAAAATTAGAAGCACACAATGTATGATAGCTAGTAGTTCTAATAATACTAACAATAAGCATTCCACCTCCAGAGTCATTTTTTTAAAATCCAGTAGTGATAATATGACTTTATGTAGTCTTGTTTTATGTTCTTTAAGGACTAACCCAGCTTCTCCCAAGAAAGGACCTCAGGTAGCTTACAAAAATATGTAAAACTAGCTGTGCCAATATAACTTATACCATTCTGGAAGATCTTTACAGTTGGTGATAAAACTCTAATGCTGTTTATTTACTTATTCCTATATTTCACTGCAAACACCATTAGCAATCTCATTCTTCTCTATACAACACTTACTGAGACTAGTGATCAAACTGTAGAGAAAGAAGCATCCAGTTGTCCACAACCAACCTACATGCAGTGGTTGGGTCTCACTCCGCCGGAGCACGTGCCTTGGCTGAGGGGTGCCCATGTATCGTTCTTTGTCCCACAGGCTTGCATTTTTATCTGTGGAAAAGAACACTTCTAAAACATAGTAGGTGTCTCAGCTAGTGTTATGAATTCAACTTTCCCATAGGGACAGTATTTAATGTACTTACTGTATTTAATGACTCTCCAATAGGGTGTATTGCAAAACTCACATTGTAACACTTCCTCTTTTTCCCCCTTTCATTTTCTTTACAGTTGTAGATTTTTGTGTCCAGAATGCCTATTGCTTAGTCCTGTAGTGTTTCACTTATCTTTCTGTTTCATTCATTCTTCCCGTGCAGCAGTTCTTCCGTCCATGTTTGTCATCGGACCTCTGCTTAGTATTGCATGTGTCCTTCTTATAAGGCTCCCAGCCTCCGTGGTCATGATTCAGTTCTCTTTACACTTCTTATATCATTTGATTAAGCAAATATATGATCAAAAATTAATAAGTTTCCTTAAATTAACAGTCTCAGATAGGAGCTTTTTATTTCATTGAGAAGTGCTCAGAAATGCATTCACTTTTTGTAAGCAATTTTGTGCCTGCTATTAAATCCAAAATAGGTGACATTTTTAAAACTATATGCTGTAGACATTCTAAGCATAACTCAAAAAGATTAGCTCCATAAATCCTCAGAAACATGTATTATTTATGAATGGTCATAATCTGATGAATCTTTACTATCATCTTTACTAAAATAATGGGTTTGCTTTCCCCATGATCACCAGAAGCTTGCACCAATTGAAGTGATTAAAAGAAAAGTTCATGTGGCTAAACTTGGGAAACACACTTTAGCATTAAATACTCAAGAAGGAGTCTAGAAAGAAGAGGGGAAAAAAACCATGAGAAGAAATCACCATGATGAGGAAATCAGAAAATGATAATCAGATAAAGCAAAGGATAAAATCATTCCTAAGAAATACATACCACATTTTTATGCATAATTGCTAAAGCTGAGCCTGAGCCATAAATCTGGTTGAAATGGGCAAAGCAAAGAGGAAAACATGCTTGCTTATGAGACTCACAAAGCGTCGTTCACTTAGGAGAGGCACAGGTTATCCTAGCAATGAAATCCTAGAAAAATTGCCCTTGGAGAGCCTAATAAAGGGAATGCTGTGTGAGGGAGTGAATGACTTCTTCAGCATACTCCTGTATTAAAATCCTATGGAGAATTAAACAGGAATGCTTCTTACAGCATCCATGGCAGCAGTAAATTTCATTACCCTCGAAGCAGCTCACAAAAAGTGGTCCATGAGGAGTCAAGAAAATGATGTCCCAGGGTGCAACTCTCATTCAAAAAAAACTTTAAAATTTTTTAAAAGAATGAACTTATTTGTTCATTTAGTAAATATATATTGAGTATTTTATACATCAGGTACTATACTGGGAATTAGGAAAGAAGCCGTGAAGGACAAACATATTCAAAAGATAGACCAACAACTATGAAATATTGAGATGTATGCAAAATGAGATGACATCTAAACTCCGGATTTTCAGCTCCTTGACTCTCTCCTCTCCAGTTGCTTTTCTCTCCACTTTATTACAGCTGATCTACCAGTAGTCTTATTACACACTACCTTGGCATTATTACAATCAGCATCAACTCCAAATCTGTTTCTCTGACCCTCCTCTATATTCAGCTCATTGACATAATTCTTTAACCTATTGATACCTCCAAACCATCAACCTTATTCTCGTTATCCACCAGAGAGTTCCCTCTTCTTTTTCCTTCTTACTCATTTATATCACATGTCTATAATTACAATCATCTCTTTGAAAATTTCCTCTCCTCCTTTACACCTCTTTCTTCTGTCACTCTTGCCTGGAATCAAACCAAGCCCAGCTGAGTCCAATTTATCTACACTGCATTTAAAACGTAGTTCCTGGGTCATATATGGAATCTAATTAACAAAATAAACCGATGGACAGACTGGATCCAGAGACATGGAAGCATGGAACAGAGTGCAGAATTTCTGAGGGAAGGCGGAGAAGGGTGGGTGGGTGGGAGGTAATCAACCAAAGACCTTGTGTGCATACATGCATAATCCATGGACTCAGACAGTGGGGTGGTGAGGGCCTGGGGCAGGAGTGGGCTGGAGGGGGTTAATAGAGGGGAAAGGGGGCACATGTAATACTTTCAACAATAAAGATTTTTAAAAAATAGGTACTGGAGAAAAAACATACACCCAAAATATAGCTGACCAGTTTCACTTTAAATTCATGATCAAAAGCTCAAACTGGACAAAACGCTTGACTCTCCTCTTACTAGTATGTTTCCCTAGTAAGCTTTACCAGTCTCGGTGATTATTTTATACCTTTTTACAGTCTTGTTCCTCAAACCTTATTCAAATGTTAATTAAACATGGTATTTTAAATAATATTTTGCTTAAAAAATATATAAACCATCATTACCAGAGGGGAGGGGGATTGGGGGACTAGGTAAAAAAGATTAAGGGATTGAGAAGTACAGAATGGTAGTTACAGAACAGTCATGGGGATGTAAAGTATAGCATAGGGAATATAGTCAATAATATTGTAATAACTATGTATGGTGCCAGGTGGTTACTGGAAATATCTAGAGGAACATTTTGTAACATACATAAATGATTGTCTAAGCACTATGCTATACACCTGAAACTAATACAAAATAATATTGAATGTAAACTGTAATTGAAAAATAACATTAAAAAAAAAATGCTGTTCAAGAGAAAAACATGTAGAAACCACCAAATAAGAATGCATATATCTTCCTCCCCACAAAATCTATTAATCTCCTTTTTTCTATATCTATTTCCTCCATTTCTCTAGTTTCAGTGGAGGAAACAGAGCTCCTCCAACAAAGACCCACCTGTCCTCTGGGGCTCTGGGACTGATCCTCATCCTCAGCACCTCCTCAAGGATTTCCTCTCTTTGCTTATTCAGTCTCTTGCTTATTGGGTCATTCCCATCAATGCACAAACATGCTATAGAATTTCCCATGGTATAAACAAACCAAAAAAAAAAAAACACCCACAAATCCCACATCTAATATTCTCCTTCAACAGCTAATTCAATTTCTCTTTCACATACAGGAAAAATAAATAAACAAAAACTCACCTCTGCTCTTTCCTTCTCACAGGTAACTATTATTGTACTTCTGTCCTAGAGACTCCAATGAAACACTTCTGTTAAGGTCACCCATGATCCCTGTGCTGGCAGATACAATGGGCTGTTTTGTGTTTTATATTAATCTCTTATCACTTCCTCCTTGGAAATCACCCATCTTCTACCCTGGCAATACCACATTCCTCCGGTTTTCCTCCTACCTCAGTGACCCTCTTTGTGAAATTCATTTGCTGACACCTCTTCTTCCACCAGGCTGCACCTCTGAGCTGTGAACTTGTATATCCAACTGGCCACTTCACACATAGGTGTTGAAAGGACAGTGGGCTGTAGAGTGGCAAAGAGATGACACCCTTGTCAGGAGGCTCCCATCACCTGGTTGTCTGGGCAACAGGTGATGGTAGCACTGGATATGGAGAAGGATGGTTTGACCCAAGTGATGTTTAGGAGAAAGAGCTACCGGACTCAGTGATTGATAAATGTGGTAGGAGATGGGAGAAGTAGGTGTCAAGGATGACAACCAGGGTGGTGTCATTCACTAAGACTGAGAACTTGGAAGGAAAATGGGCTGCATACAAAACATTCTTTAGATATTTTCCAGAAACCTGGTTTCTCCCAACTAAGCCTTTAAGAAGAATTAGGCAGCAAACAGAGGCTTTGAGGTTTATTCTTTAGCAAAAAAATCTTATATGCAAGTATTGCTCCTCAAGAACCATACACTCCAACCATCTTTGACTTCCAACAATGCAGGGACCATGATTGTATTTTATTCAGCACTCCGCCCCCAGTACTGGCATTGCACCTGGCATACAATAGGTGCTCAGTGAATAGCTATTGAGTAACTCAAAAAGAAAGGTGCTGGAGGCTAAGACCAGCAGGTCATAATAAATTCGAAAAGTCCTCAAAAGGCTGATGGACTTCTGATATTCATTCAGCAGGGCTGAAAATTTGCATATTATTACCTGCTGGCTGAACAGCTGTAGGCAATTCCCCTAACCTGATAATCCTTTACTGTTTACCAAACCTTACCTTTGATATGTGTGTTTGCTTTGCTAAAGGGCAAAATGTGTGAATAAAAAGCCATGGGTTCGGACATTCGTGGAGCCCACTCCAGTAGAGAGCTAGTTTCCACCTGGCTCCCCCAAATGCCTTCCAAATTTATATTTCTTGTCTAGTATATTCATTTATGACACAGTCCCTTCTCCAGATTCCTGAACTCTTGCTGCGAAAAGACTGTGGCAGAAAGGTAGTTAGCAACTCCTTATGAACAGTGAGAGGCTAAATCAGAATGGATGCCCATTTCCTGTATAAAATGCAAATATGAGTAGAAACTTTCTCTTAGAGTTGTTGCTAAGAATTAAATACAATAATATGTGTAAAGGCTTAGAACATGAGATGGCTCATAGTAGATGCTCAAAAAAGCTTTTTTAAAAAATTCATATTCTTTTTTTTTTTTTTTAGGGAACATTTATCTACTTTACCATATAAAAGGGCCAGATTTTGTAATTTGTTTTTTAAAGAAACCCATGGGTCTTTACGAATTTTGAGACTGGCTATAACATCTGAGCCTGGTTCGATATCCTAGCCACATAAAGACCTTTACTCCACACAGTACAGTCAGCTGAGAGACTCTATCCACATGGCAGCTCAGTACCTGTTCCTCATCGTGACCCCTCCTAAAAGGAAGCCGGAATGCTAAGGGGCTACTGAATGAGTGCTAACTGCTGCAGCTAAATTCCTTTAAAAGAGAATTCAACTGGTCCCTTGGGTTCTCCATGGCCACACCGTTCAGTGACAGGAGTCCCCACATAGGACAAACTGATGGCTGCTCCGTCACAGTCAAAAGGTAAGCACAGAAGGCACAGAAAAAGAGGCTACCCTTTGAAAGAGAACCTGTCGTTCCCTATGTATCTAGGAGGAAGTCCGGAAATCTCTGGATTAGAAGGGCACTCCAGCGCCAGGAAATAAGCACCTGAGAAAAGAAGGGCAGAAAAGACAGGGGCTGAAATTGAAATATTCTAACTAGATTAAAGCCATTCCTGCCATCATGGCTGCTGCTTCATCCTATCTAAACAGCCTCCCAACTCACCTGGAGCAGAGTTTGCTGAGGAAGAGACTAAGTTGTGGCCAGCCTAGTTGTTCAATGGACAACAACCTGGTGGAAAGAACAGCACTCTTCCATCAAAAGAGCAACAACTACAGAGATTGTCTAGTGCTCTAGAGTTTACAAAGCTCTGTATAGTAGCTATAATGTGGACAATGTTTTACAAATACTTTCCAACTCTTTTTTTTTTATTATTTCCTCTTGCCCTGCGGCTATCTACCCATGGAATCAATGGCATTCGTTGCTTAAAAAAAAAAAAAAGGATAAACACAGCCTAGAACAAAGGAGCTATTTCTCAAGTTTGAATTTTAAATTCAATTTGTGTGGTGTTTTTTCTATCCATGACAACAAAAGTTTCAAAGCCAAGATTTGTTTTAAAGGAAAAATGTGTTCTCTAAAATCTAAAACTCAGTTTACATATCAGAACTCAGTAGGCTGGAGTTCTGAGCATAGGATTCTACCAGCGACCAGGTAGTCTAGAGCCTCTTACGGGTGGGGCATTTTGAAGCTGTTACTAACATGGGATTTGGGGCATATAATGTTTATTGGGGCTCAGCACTTGTGAGAGGGAAGAAAAGAAGCAGAACTGGGAAGTGGAAGAACTTGAACTTCAAGGCAGGTCCAATGAAGCCTAGGCCAGTGGGGAGCTCCAAAATGAGCATTGCCCACCAGGGTTGTCTGTGTCAGGCTGAAATGGCTGGACTTCTACATCCCCGTCCCCATTTTGCTTAGACAGCTGGCGATGGTGTGATAGCAGATGAGGCATCTCTCTACAGCTTAGGCAGTCTCTGGAGGCCACCTGCTGACAACACCCCACCCCCACCCCCATGTTGGGACAACAAGTCCTCCCTCTAGGAGAACCTGGAGGTACACCTGCATGTCTAGCATAGTGACCTATCAACTGGGGCGGGGGGGGGGGGGGAGGGAGGACTGAAAAAAGAGGGAGAGAAGGGCAAAAGGTGAGATATGTGTGTCCTTGGGTTTTAGAAAATAGTAATACACTTCTAGTTCTTTGGAAATATCTAGCTAAAGACAGATCAGATTGAGTACCACAGTCTCAGTCAGGGACTGCATGGATTGGAACATGAGCTACTCACATGGCAATAGTCGATCTTTCTGGTCAACTTCCCTACTCCCACAGCCCTCCCTCCCCTCCCCCCCCCCCCCACACACACAACTGAGTTATGACAATCTCTCTCTGCTTAGCAAGGAAGGACTTCAAAACACATAAAGTAATGTGAATAGCCTGTCCCAGCACAGAGAGCATTACAAAGTACTTACTGGCTTTCTCTCTTCAGAACCACATTCTCTTATATTCCCTCCTAAATGCTCTAGGGCACTTGAGTTCCAAACCTTGGGGAGAAATTCTAGGGCCAGCAAATTCTGCAGAATCCCTGATGAATGCCTTTGTCCCTATTATTCAGAGTAAAGGAGGCATCCATCTCTCCACGTAGATTTGGCAGCCTTCACAGAGCAGACTAAGGAAAAATGATGATGCTAACTCAGACCCTGAGGGGGTTTATTATGTTAAAGTAAAGACAATAAATCTCCACACTCCAGCATGTTTGAGGCAGGGCCCCTCCACTTCTTGTCTCACTCACCAGTCCCTCAGAGCACCTCCATGAAATAGAGCCGGAGGAGAAAATGACAAAGCCAGACTGAGGCAGACCTTTTTCCAGGTCACTCAGTAAACCACCAAGTGCTGGAACACTCACACAAGGCTACAAGGCTTTTATTTAAATTCTTACAACAAAGACAGAGCAAAGCTAGAATAAATGAAGTGGGAGCAACAATATTAAAAAGCATTCTAAAAGTAAAATTCCATTTTTTTAAATATAGCTAATAAAAATCCCTTATTTTCCCTCCCTCTAGCTGATGGCCTGTCCAATGCATTCAGTTTCATTGACAGCTAAGCCTCTGCCAGGTTCTAGTAATATAAACTGTGATCTCATGGAGTTACAAATGCAGAGGGGAAAGGGATGAATGTCTATGTTCTAGGTCTGTAATCACACAGCCTAAATAGCATGTGCTGTGTCCCCCAAGTATTGAGTTCCAGACAACAGCATGGTGATTACCAGAGAGAAGGGGAGGTGGAGGAAGGTAGAAGAGGGTAAAGGGGGCATAAATGGTGATGGAAGGAGACTTGACTTGGGGTGGTAAATACACAATACAATATACAGAATAATATATTGTAGAATTGTATACCTGAAACCGACATAATTTTATTAACCAATGTCACCACAATAGATTCAATCAATTAATCAATCTATATATATAAAAAGCCAGTGACCAGAATGCTGTAATGACCAGAATGACCGGTTGCTATGATGCCCACTGAGACTAGAGAACCGGCAGGATCAGGGGGTGTGACCGGCCAGCCAACCTCCTGCAGCCCCTACCTCTGGCTGGCTCCACCCCCAATCGGCCCCCAGCACCCTGATCAGCCCTCAGCCCCTCCCCCTGGCCAGCCCTACTCCTGATTTCCCCCACACACACCAAATGGGGGACAGGGCCCATCGGCCAATTGCCCTTGGCCTCTTCCCCCAGCTGGCCTGGCCCTGATGGGGCCCCAATTGGGGCAGGCTGGCCAGACCCCACCCGTGCACGAATTCATGCACTGGGCCTCTAGTCAATAAACAAATAAATAAATAAAATGAAGGAGTGGAGATTTAACTCAGGTTTAGCTAATTCTAAAATTATTTACACTCTAAAATATTTTTATTTTAAATAACACTTGATCTGCAAACCTTGAACTCCCCTTTAGTATTCAGAGAATTGGAATATGCCCTCTCATGAAAAGGGGGATAGGAGGATGAGAAGACCATGAAGGTCTTCTTGGAGTTGAAAATATTTTTAAATAATTTTCACTGAGTTGGGTCCACACAGCAGTGAATGATACCAATATGAACTGGGTTAAAAATGGAACGTTTTCAGTCATACTCTAAGCCATTGTTTGACCCCGATTTTTGCTGGTGAACTCACTAAGGATGAAGCAAGAGAAAGCTGGCAGATACCTTCTAAATACATGAACCATTGAGTGGAATGCTGACCAGCTGGCAGACATGGCTGAGGCTCAAGCTAGCAATTCCTGTGATGGTTGGACAAAATATGAAGGAGCTGTGTAGACTGAGCTGAAACCTCTGAGTCATACAGATTCCCAAGTTACTCTCCTGTGCAATCAGCTGAGGGAGGGCCATTCATGGGACAGCGGCAATTAAGACATTGAAGGCTCCCTACAGCAATGCATTCACATGTAACACACCCTCTACCCCAGCCTTCCCAGGTTGTTCTTAACGAGGTGACAATCAATCCCTCACCTTATTGTTACCCTGTGGAACTCAACTCTGCATATTTAATTTGCAAAAGGCAGTGATAAAATATGTGCACTTTTCTGAATGTATATTATATAGTTTTTATATATTATATATGGAGTCAGAGCATGGAACACCTTAGCCATGCTTCCTTTTCCTTCCTCTGTCTTCACAGTAACAGGGACAGCCTATGAAAACTTCCATTTCAGTGCTGGAGTGCAGAAAATACAAGGCTGAGAGTGGCCAGCATTCCTAGCCCTCATTCCATGAAGGAGAGTCAAAGATCTTTTCAAATGACAGATTTCATAGGGCTCCTAATAGATTCTCCCATGTTCGTTGCAACAGGAAATTGGAAATCCCAACTGTGTTTGAAGCATCAGCAGGTGGAGCTGCAGAGCTAATTGAGCCACTCAGAAAAGAGACACTAATGCTTAGACAGTGGAGCAGATGGCTTTTGATGCATGCAAAGGGCCAAGTAACAAACACCTTGTGTGTTCTATTTGGTCCTGTGGATGTAGTCAAGGAAAAGTCATTGTGGAACTTCTTATTTACTCATTCAACAATACTTATTAAATTCCCTTCGTGTGCCCAGCCGGCCCTGGGTTGAACACTGGAAGTGCAGTAGGAAGTTGGACATGGTTTTGTCCTCACAGAACTTCCATCCTGACATAGTGGCACTCCTTAGCAGATAAGGATGTTCATGAGCTTTGGCATCACATAGACCTTTGTCTACATCCTGGCTCTGCTACTTAGTTGAGAACTATGTAACTTTAGATTTTAGGCAATTGGCTCAATCTATCATCTGTAAAGCATGGATAGCAATATTCATCCAGTAGTTCTCAACCTTCCTAGAGTCATCTGGAAAACTTTTTAAATATCCATGCCAGAGCCTCCCCCATAGATTTTGATTCAACTGGTCTGGGTAAGTGCCACACCATCAGTAAGTTTAAAAGTCATTAGGTCCTTCTATTGAGCAGCCAGTGAGACCTACTCCTCTATCCTCTAGGGATGAATGGAAAACTTGTACTGAATGATGCACATGAAGACCCTCCATTCAGTAACCACATAACTGCTAGCTTTGCTTCCCAGGCATCATAGGTGCTGTCTAACTCAGAGAGGTCCAGGTATCTTGGAGAAGACTGTTTACCTGAAGTTGGTCAGTGAGCAAGGGAGAGCTGAAGATAATTCTGATAGTGTTGTTCTTTAAAAACAAATATGACGGAGAGAATCCAAGATGGCGGCGTAGGTAAACACCTAAACTGCTGCCTCCCACAACAATTTAAACTGCAACTAAAAGACAAAACGTCTATCACCCAGAACCACGGGAAAGCTGGCTGAGTGGAAGTTCTACAACTAGAAGGAAAGAGAAAAGAGCTTTGAGATGTGCACGAGCGCTGAAAAGCTGAGGTACGGAGGCGCGTGATCCGGGCTGGCTGCGGGCGACTGGATGCGTTGCTTTTTTCAACCCGAACGGAGACAAGCCCCCAATTACTCTGAAATCCAGTCTCTGGGGAGACGCGGGGGACCCAAACTCCTACGGGGAGAAGCTGGACTGTCTGCCAGCGAGGGTGGCTTGCTTGCAGAGCTGCGCGCAGGAATAATTGTTTACTGCACTGGGGCACGGGACTCGCGGATGCCTTTGGGGACACAGAGCTGGCTAACTAGCAGCCATTGCTGTTTGCCACGCCCTAACCTAGTGACGCCCTGAGGCCCCGCCCTGCACAACCTACAAACCCACCCAAGCTCCAAGCAACCGAGTTAGCATAAGAAAAGCCTGCCCTATCGCAGCTTAACCTAGCAAACTTGCAGCCCGGGTCAGACAGTTCCAAAACCTCCAAACCCCAAGCAAAGAGGAGAAAACTGCAGCTCTCACTGTAGCTCCTGCTGAGTGGCCTCAGACAGTAGCTGACCTGCACCCCATTGGAGATCCAGAAGCCAGTGTACCTAGTGGTCAGTGTGAGACACCAGATTTCAACTCCTCACATCCATAAGTGACACATTCAAGAGGAAAACTCAGTGAGCACCAAAGCCCCACTGAAACAAGTCCTGCGTGTCTTCAGCACAGCAGTTCTTCCATTATAGACACAGTGAGTGCTCACAGCTAATTGGCCTGGAGGTCAATTCCTCCCAGCGTACCAACAGCAATTCAGGTTTAACTACACCAAGACTTTGCACTCAGCCCACAAAGGGGTGTACCAAGAGCATCCACATCAAGTGATTGGGGAGGCTGAGCTACTGCCCCCTATAGGTCACCTACCACACAAAGCCACTCCATCAACACAGGGAAGCAGCCAAAATGCAGAAACAAAGAAACATGTCACGAATGAAAGAAACGGAGGAAAGCAAACTACTGGATGACATAGAGTTCAGAACCACATGTATAAGGTTACTCAAGAATCTTCTAAAAACCGCTGAGAAACTTGATGACACTTCTGAGGAGCTTAGTAAGACCTTCAAGGACCTTAATGAGAATGCCAAAAAAATGGAAAAGGATCAGTCAGAAATGAAGCATACACTGTCTGAAATAAAAAATATACAGAAACTCAACTGTAGATCAACGTACCCCAAGAATCAAACCAAAGATCTGAAATATGTGGAAACAAAAAATATCCAACCAGAAAAACAAAAAGAAAAAAGAATCCAAAAATATGAAGATAGTGTAAGGAGCCTCTGGGACAACTTCAAGCGAACCAACATCCGAATTTTTGGGGTGCCAGAAGAAGGGAGAGAGCAAAATATTGAAAACCTATTAGAAGAAATAATGACAGAAAACTTTCCCTACCTGGTGAAAGAAATAGACTTACAAGTTCAGGAAGCACACAGAACCCCATACAAGAGGAACCCAAAGAGGACCACACCAAGACACATCATAATTAAAATGCCAAGGGCAAAAGACAAAGAGAGAATATTAAAAGCAGCAAGACAGAAACAGTTAATTACCTACAAGGGAGTACCCATACGACTGTCAGCTGATTTCTCAACAGAAACTATGCAGGCCAGAAGGGAGTGGCAAGAAATATTCAAAGTGATGAACAGCAAGAACCTACAACCAAGATTACTCTACCCAGCAAAGCTATCATTCAGAGTTGAAGGTCAGATAAAGAGCTTCACAGACAAGAAAAAGCTAAAGGAGTTCATCGCCACCAAACCAGGATTACATGAAATGCTGAAGGGTATTCTTTAAGAAGAGGAAGAAGAAGAAAAAAATAAAGATAAAAATTATGAACAACAAAATGACATCAAATACATACCTACCAACAAGTGAATCTAAAAATCAAGTGAATAAAAAATCTGAAGAACAGAATGGACTGGTGAATATAATAAAATCAGGGACATAGAAAGGGAGTGGACTGACGATTCTCAGGGGAAGCAAGTGTGAGGGGTACGGGAAGAGATTGGACAAAAATCTTACTCCTATGGATGAAGACAGTGGCGGGGGGTAAGGGCATGGGGTGGGGTGGGGAATCAGGTGGAGGGGAGCTATGGGGGGGAAAAAAAGTGGAACACCTGTAATAATCTGAACAATAAAGATTTATAAGAAAAAAAAAATATGACTACCAATCTATAAGTTGATCACAGCTCAATAACCACCTCACCACTCATTTTAATGGGTTAATTTACTTAGCCATTTCAAGAGGTGGCTTCTTCTGTATCTTCTCTGTTTAATTTAATTTCCACTTTCAGTACAAACCACCACTCAGAGTTTAATAATGTCTAATATGGTGCTAGTAAGGAGAAGAGTTAAAACCACATCTTAAAATAATATCTAGCCCAGCCCTTGCATTTTACAAATGAGAACAAGGAAGCCCTAAGAAGTGAGGTTATTTTCCCAAGGTCAAACTCCCAAAGGGTTCAGCTTTGTTTTGTTTGCTCAGCACGAATCTATCTAACAATTTAGCTGTATGTAGCTTTACACAACAGATAACTTTCCCACTGGTTGTATGTAAATAGAATATTTGTAAAGCAAAGCATTTGTTCAATGTACTAAAAATACTTCATGGCTATTCTTAAATCTGTTAATTCCTTTGGTTGAAAACAAAACGTTTTTTTCAAAAAGGAGACAGAAGTGGCAGGTTTTTCACTCTTGCTGAATCTCCACATAGAAACAGACAAAGCAACTAGATAGCAAATCCAAAGACACATGAACAACATTTTAAGTAAAATTGTGTCAAGCTATCTCCAAAAACCCCAAATACAAATAGGTGGGGACAAACCACTCTTGGATACCAGACATGCATGGCAGCAGCTTCTATGGGAGAAAGCACAGGAAAGGCACAGAAAATCTGAGAATAGCCGTTAAAACCAAAAAAGGTTTGGCTTAGTCCCACAGTGGGTGAGTACCAGGAGTCATAGTGGGTCTGACATATTTGAACTCCAAAAACTGATCAACCAGGGCTCCCTTCCAGGTCAAGGCTGATGCATAGAGATTTGAAATTTCTAGACATGTAATAAAAGCCGAGCAGGATAGAGATATCAGAGAAAAAAGGGGAAGAGAAGTTCCCAATAAAAATAGGAGTGGAGGACAAAGCCAGGAAATCGCACTACAGGTAAACAATGGCAGAGGGATCTCTGTTTATTGAGAAAAGCTATACTGAACACCTTCTTCTAAAAAATCAGGAAAAAATAATTTCTCATGGAAGTGAGGAAATGAAAGGTGTGGAGGTCAAATCCTACACAAAGTTATAAGATTAAAAGAAATAAAGGGGCAGAATAGCATCCCTTCAGATAATGGAAGCAACCCAATAACAATGAGCATCTCAAGGAACCTGGATTTCTGATCATGGTCTTAATACACTTTTCAATTAAAAAATAAAGAGGCGTTTTTGATACATGGCTGGTTTTATGTGTAAGATGAGCCTGGAACATCTTTTTATATCAGGTAGTGAGAAAGCTATCAAAACCTATTAAGATCATGTCAAAGGCCCTTAGAAGACAACCTGAAGAAGCTCCCACCAGCTAAAGATGAGAAAATTCGAGCTTCAGAAAAGATCATTGCTGCCCTGACCCATTGGCTCGGTTGGTTGGAGTGTAGTCTCATACACCTAAAATGTCTTGGGTTTGATTCCCAGACAGGGCACATACATAGGTTTCAAGTTTGATCCCTAGTTCAAAGGCATATGGGAGGCAACCAATTGTTGTTTCTCTCTCTTTCTCTCTCTCCCCCCCACTCTCGTTGTCTAAAATCAATAAACATATCTTCAGATGAAGATAAAAAATATATAGTTGCAATTAGAACCCATCAAATATATCTCAATACATTAATTTATAATAATTTTTAAAATCTAATTGATTATATTTGGAAGAAAATGAAGAACCAATAATCTTGATAATTGATAAACAAAGGAAAAGAATCAAGCATGTATTTTTGTCATTTCGATATAAACTGGATATCCCTGGTACCCAAAGAGTAGATGATAGAAATCATATCATTGTAAAATATCCCAAGTAACAAATTAAAAAGAAATTATAGAATTAGAATGCCACCCTTAGGCAACCTCTAAAAAATGAATGGATTAATAAGCGTGAAAGTAATAAGTAATAAGCGTGAAAGGCTGCTAACGTCACCAAAAGAGAAACCAGCAGACATTGTGTGCTTCTGAGGAAAGATCACACCACAGTCTATCTTGCCAGAGGGACAGAACTGAGTCTGATCAAGCCTATGCATCCAGTTGCCCAACACAAAAACAGAGAAAACAGAGGAATATATTGAGCTGTCCTATAAGACACGATCAGCAACATCTGGAAATTCTACAGATCAAATGCCCTGGATTTTCCAACAGATAAATTATAAGGAAAAGAAAAGGAAGTATGAGAAATCTTTATACTAAAAGAGACTCACAAGAATTTTTTAAAAGGCTAAGCTGTATTATCCGAAGGAGAAACCCAATCAGGGGTAGGTGATAAACTATTAAAAATACACATTAAAAGTGATGATTATACAAGTCAGGAGTCTGCTTATTTTCAGAGAAAAGGGGGAGTTGAGATTGAGGCACATGAATAGATTTCTAGGGTGGCTGGCTAAGTTCTGTTTCTTAACCTGGGGTATTTATCATATAAAAATGACAATAACAATAATAATATAACAATAAACTATAGTTACTTTGTGTGGCTTTCTTTGTCTGTGTTTTATTTTACAATAAAAAGTTTTTTAAGAGTATGAAGAATGAATATATAAAGCAAATATAAGTAGCATCCTAAATTTTTTTCCTGGTAAACCCTTATTATACAGCTTTTCAGAGCAAGTACATGTTTGCTCCTGGAGTGTATTTTTAAGAATCACTACAATGTAATCAATCAGCAAATGTTTATTAAAGACTTACTGCATGCAAGACATTGCTCTCCCTTTGTTACAGGCTTCTATCTTCAGATACTTCCTGTTTCCCGGATTAACACCACCCGTTGGAAGTATTCAGGATGGGTTTGTGTGCTATTTTGCTTGCTTATAATGTTTAGTTTTATTCATTGGTTGAACTATGCATTTTGGAAAAAAAAGGCTCATGAAACACTTCCACTCAGCACCAAAGTTAAATGGCCTTCTCCCTGGGCTTAGCCACTGCGGTACTGAGCCATGGTCTAGTGGGCCAGTCCATCTCCCCCGCGGGTGTGGGCAGCAGAAACTCTACTCTGTTACTGGGCTTCACTTTAGTGACTCATCATCCCAGCCTCACCACCACACCACACATCTGAATTGCCAGTTCCTCGAAATGACAGTTTCAGAGAGATTTGTAGTGGGTACCAATTCCCAGCAGAACTAAAGGGTGGTTGAGAATTTTTACCAACCCAAGATCCCAAACATCTAGAAGCAACTCTTTTCCAGAAAAACCCGTTTTCTAAATCTAAACATTAGCAAGCATATGCTCTTTCTGCAAAGCAAAGGAACTATGAGAGCTGCAAACCTATAAAATTCCTTTAAGGCCAAGAACTCCTATCTCAATCAAGAGTAAAAATAATAATAACAACAACAACATAAACTAATAGAGAGATAACATTGACCTTGTGGAAGAGGCTGTTCTAATTAGATTACATGCATTCATTTATGCAATTTTCACCACCACCCAAATATAGGTGGTACTATACCATTCCCATTTGACAGATAGGGAAATCGAGGAGCATAGAGGTTACATAACTAGTAAGTAGCAGTAATGGGACTCAAACCAAGCAGTCTGGCTATAGAGTCTGTGAGATTAGCTAGCTACATGTTTCTATAATGCCACAAGTTCTTAACACCTTGACAAGCCTGGTCAATGTTTGGGTGAGGAAGATAGAGGTCTATATTTGAACATTCCCTGCCTTGTTGAATTTGCATTTTAGATAACTTCTGGCAGAGAGCACAGTTCATCAATGATCAGGTAGCATCCAATCTGTCTCCTTAACAATTCTTGAAGCTGTTGATTCCTCTCCATGCCCATTGCCACTGTTTTGGTTCAAGCCACCATCATTCAATCCTCCACTACTAGTAGATAATGGCCGTAGCCTCCTAAGTCACCTTCCTGCCTCTAGCCCTAAGTGGAGACAAGGATGAATGGCAAAAACAGAAATATAAAAGGTGCCAAGCTAGCCACAGAAGATACCTACACCAGCCCCAGCAATTTCTACAAGCGAGAGCTGGAGAGAAGTGGGAGCAGTTGTAAAAGCTCAGATCCTTACCAATCTAGAGAAAGTCGAAAGCAGAGCCAGTATGAAAACATTAAATAAAGGTCCCATAAAGTACAAGCTTCCAGGATCTGCCCACAGGGACTGTGGGCCCAGGGCAGATATAGACAGGATTTCCTGCTCTCCTCCCTACCTCCTCCAGCCTCCCTGGGGCTTGGGGCTCCTGATCAGAGAAGCTTGGCTGGCCCCAATCACTCTCCCTCCTGAACTGGCTTTGTTGAAATGTGCCTTGGGCAGGGCATTGGGCAGGAAGGAGACTCCTCACATGATCCAGCTTAACCCTCCTTTCCTCTCCTCCCCAAGCTGTACACTGCAGTAAGAGCGCAGCAGACATGCAGACAGAAGGGGGTCCACGTTGGACAAGAAGGGCCCTGCTCCTCAGCATTCTCTGGGCTGCTGCACACCTGCCTCCCCCGGCGGCCCCCCTGCCCCAGCGTCTCCCACGGGCCACAGGTAGGTGGGTGCTGGGGTCAGCTACCCCTGCTGCTGCTGCTGCCTATAAATGAAGGGACAAAGGGACATTCTCCCTTACCCCCTTTGCTTATGCTTCCTCCTGTGCTTGCTCTGATTTTTAGCATTTGGAAGAATATGAAATTCTTCTGAACCCTCAAATAAACGTCAAAGATAGCACCGAAATAATTCACAGACACCAGGAAGCAGGACAGCCTCAGTTTTTATTGTTGGAGAGTTCATCATGAAAAAATCTTTCATTCCAGAAATTCACTCTGCAGACAGTGGGTGATTGTTCACTGGCCTGGGGACAACTTGGGTTCTGCAACTGGAAAAGGAAATTGTACAGATATTAGAAAACTTAATAATCAGAGATTATAGTTTCTACTTGAGGAGGAAGAGGGGTTTGGAGTTCGCTTTTAGAAATGAAGCAGACGAGGAGGAGTGACTTCATGATTTCCTCTTTTTAATTATTCCACTATCATCAGCTTATTTCATTAAAGCCTCTCTTTCAGGTCTCAGACTTTTTTTTTTTTCTCGGATCTACAACTACATCATATTCAAAAGGTCTATGTACATTGTCACCAGGGTTCTTAAAATTCCACCCAGAAACCCCACACTTTACAGATTTCTTAAGCAATTTCCCTTTGTGAGCTTGGAATGTGTGACTTCAACATCCTTCAAACTTTCACCTCCTTTTCCTCACCAGGAAATAGCACCCAATGTGTTATTTCTCCATCATCGGAGTTTCCTGAAGGGTTTTTCACTAAAGAGGAGCGCGCAGATGGAGGCATCGTAATCTACTTCCTAATTATCCTTTACATGTTCCTGGCCCTGTCTATTGTCTGTGACGAGTACTTCCTGCCCTCCTTGGAACTCATCAGTGAATGTAAGTGGCTGGGAATCTCCTGGGTGACCTTCCAGAATAGTGGTGCCACACACATATATGGGCCTGTACTAGAAATAGCTCAGCAGCAATCTGTCCCTCTCAAATGGTTGCAGAATTTTACTATTTGTAATTCGGCTTCATTACTGGAATCTGAAAATAAGATCCACCAGCTTAAGCCCATTGTTCATATCCCTTCAGTTACGGGTATCACCCAGAATTCTGAGCATAGAACTTTCATTGGTGCCCTGGTCCCTAACATCAAGGTATCCGTGATGTTTTATGCCACATAAGCAACAATGCTGGCATGGTTAGTTAAATTCTTTAGGCATGCGCACTTCAGAGAAAGTCTACGTCAAGGGCCAGGTCACCTATTGGACAAAAACAGTGAGCATTTCTTCACAGAGAAGAGCATGAATAGAAACTCTCCTTTACCCATGGCTCCTCCCCCACTGTTTGTTCTCTCTTGTTCACTGGAGAATAGCTGTCCCCTAGGACCTAAAATAAGACCTGGCAACAGAGGGGACACTCCACACATATTTGTTTAATGAAAAAAAAAATTATAGAGTAGGTCAGCATACGTTTGTTATAATTATTATTTAACTTACGTAGATGTAAATACATGCATTTTTAGACTGATATTGTTTTAAATTGATATTGATAGTTTTCATTTAATAGATTAAATTACTTTAACATAGTGTTTTTACCTGGATTGATGAAATACAAGAAAAACAGAAGAGCCCTAGCTGGTTTGGCTCAGTGGATAGAGTGTCGGCTTGCGGACTGAAGGGTCCCAGGTTTGATTCTGGTCAAGAGCACATGCCTGGGTTGTGGGCTCAGTCCCCAGTAGGGGGGTGTGCAGGATGCAGCCAATCAGTGATCCTCTCTCATCATTGATATTTCTCTCTCTCTTTCCCTCTCCCTTCCTCTCTGAAATCAATAAAAATATATTTTTAAAAAAGAAAAGGAAAACAGAAGAAAAAAGTAAAAATCATCTACATTTCCATCACCCAGAGATTCCCACAGTTACCACTGGTTGTATTTCCTTTCAGCCTTTGGATCTTGCTATCGATACAATTTAAGGTCTTTTCCTTTCTGTCATGTAATATCGAATTATGTGCATCTCCCATCGTATTAAATGCTCTTCAAAAACTTAATTTTTAATGGTAGCATTATACTTTAGGATTTTGTAAATGATTTGATCACCGAAAACTGTTTTTTATGCATAGTAGTCACCATGTAGAAATTTATAATTTTTAACATTATAAATTTATGAGACATTTGATTTTGTTTTTTAATTTTCTGTTTTGTTTTCAGTAATGTTATGCCCCTACTTGCATAAAATCTTTGCAAACTTCTCTGATCACTTCCTGGTAAAGATGCAGAGCTGTGCCTATTTTAAGCTTTATCTTATACATTGCCAAAAGCATGGCACAGAGGTGTGCGAACCTAAACCTCCAGAATATGTGGCAGCTTCCATTCCAGAAAGCCATGAACAATCCCATTTTAAATGCCTTTGTTAGTTGCTTTAAAAATGGAACTTCATTTTATAAAGTTTGTATTTATCTTTTATCTATTTCTGAGGTTAACATTTTATAAGTGGATTGAAATTTATTTTTTTCTTTTGTGTTTTATTGCCCATGCTCTAATGGGGGTGTAGGTGGGGTAATTTATCTTTTTCTTATTGATTTCCAATACTTTTTTTAATATAAGGATATTAACCCTTTAATACAAAATTTATATCATATGTTTTTTCATGGTTTGTTTTTGCTTTTGTATTTTGTGTGTTTATCACATTGAAATTTTACATATTTTAAGTAAACTTATAAGTAGTTTATAATTCTCCTTTTGATTTTATACTTAGACTTTTTTATCCATTAGTCAGAAAAATTGTCATATTTTATTTTACTTATATATTTTATATATTTTTTACATTTATTTATTTCAGCCCCTAAGAATTTGTTTTGCTATAGGACACAATGCTATTTTTTTCTAAAGTTGATCAATTCCATATACTAAATTCTTATATATATATATATATATATATATATATATATACACACACATATATATATATATATACCTGTTTCTATATTCTCAACTCTGTTGTAATAACCCACTTATTCATCCTTGTGGGAAGAACCATACTTTTAACTAGAAAACCTAAATAGATAAGGTTAATTATATAGTCTCAGAGACTTTCAATTCAAGGTAATATATCCCACCTAGAATCTTTCTCTTTCTGGAAAGTAAAATAATCACTTTAAAAATGTTTTGTTTTCACATTATCAAACAATGACTTGACTGAAAGAATAAATGCATAAAATAATGTCTTCACAGTGGTAAATAAATAACTCTTCTAGCCCTACAGAGAGAGACTACTGCATTAAAGCTTAGCTTGTCACTTTAGAACAATCTTCAGTGAGTGACTTCACAGAGTATCTGTAACAATCACTTCCACCATGCCACTTATAGAATCACTCTGAAACATCATCAACAACATGAACTTCTCAGTGCACTACTCCTGGCTCTGAAATAGAATACAGTAGGTATTACAGATGTGTGACTGACGGATGAGGCCACACCACTGCCCAATCTTCCGCAGCAGCTAAGAACTGACCCTGGTCTTGGGTACTGAAAATACTAACAACAAAATGAGATAGAAATAGTGCTAGCTCAATTCTTTTTAAAATGTCTATAAATTAACTTTGTCATTTATCTTTTCAAGACCTAGCATGGTCTCATGCACATTTAAACATCAGCAATAAAAAGCAATCTCCCTGAAAGTGGCTTATATCCACAGAGAAGTATGCAAATGTGTTACATTCCCCCATAGTTCTTTGATTAGCATTGAGTGACAATAGTTCCATCCATCCCATCAGCGAATTAACACTATCCTCAAAATAGTTTACTGATGCATTCCATAAAGTACTAGAGTGTTATTTAGTCATTCATTTATTTTATTAGTTATCATAAAACAATGATAAAAGCATGGTTCTAAATTAAATATATATGGTTTCATTTAGTCTCCACTAAGACCCTACAAAGTAGGGACTATTAGGTTGGTTTACTAAAGAGAAAACTGAGGCTGAGAAGATATGCAATTTCTTAAGACTACACAGTCAGTATATGGCAAAGCCCTGGCCTCTCTAGCGCCCAAACCCAAGAATGTTCTTGATTTCTATATGATACGATTTTACACATCCTCGTTTCAGATTAGCTGCTGTAACATGGTTGTTTCAGAAGAACTGTTCGATATGAACAATCTTAAAGATATATCCCTTCCAAGGGCACTGAAAATGTTGACACCTCCCCCAAAAATAAAAAATTAAAAAACCCTTATCAAACACTCACTGTAATAATGGACAAAGTATACTACAAAATAGTGAGAATCCACTTTGAAAAATCAGCTCAGACTTTTGGCAACCTATTGGGGATTGTAAACTAATGTTATAAACATGTACCCATAATAACTGAACTCTGAGGCCTACACATATTGTCTAGGATTGTACGTGAGATCATAGTATAGCACTGTGTAATCAATCATGTATGATACAATGACTTTCTGTGGGGGACATGTTCTGAGTCCCAACCTAGAATACAGTGGTAGGATTGGCAGGACCATGGCCCACCCAGATCCATCATCCCATTACTCCCTCCTCAAGTCACAAGTAATGGTTCATTTGGCCAGCAGAAGGGCCTCCAGAAGGTGAAGACTAGAAGAGCTCAGGAATGGAATCTCTGTGCAGGGGACGGAGGAGGAGGAGGGCAGAGCCTCTGGCTGACACCCTGGCTCAGCCCCAGCCCAGGCAAGCAAGTGCTCTTTGTCTTTAGCTGAATGCATTGGTTTGGCAAAGTCCCCTAGAGCTGTCACCACCTGAGGCTTCGAGCAAGGATCTTTCCCTTCTTCTTGTTCTATCATGAAAGTCACAGAATCTCTCCTCTCCAACTCAACACTGGAAAAGCAGCACATGCCCCAGTAGACAACCTGAGACATTGTGCTGTCATCTTAATTGTGTAGAGCCAATATGAGAAAATGCTATTGCTAACCCTCCCTCCCCGCCCCCCCGCATTTAGATTCTATAGGAAAAGAGGCTAATGATTATTCTTTGACCACAGAAGGCTGAAGTAAAATTGACCCATATTATTAAATGGGGAATCAGGTGGGAAATTCAGGATAAGAGGTTAAAAGATGTCATCAGAGGGGAAATATTATCTGAGAAAAGTTAGAGCTAAGGATAAGAAATAAGGATGAGGTAAGAAATAAACCATGGAGACCTCCCTCATTCCCATCTGTTGTGCTGCTCTAGATAGTACTTGTGTAGATACTCTTGGGAGTGTGTGTTTGTAAGAGAGACAGAGACAGACAGACAAAGACAGAAACAGAGAGGATTCCAAATGACAACAAGGAAGCAAGGGGAGCCTCGGTGGTCTCTGGTCATTCATTAAGCCTGACGTAGGAAAGTTTGGATTCCCCTGCTCGGTTTGGTTTGTGAAGTCAGTCACATCACCTTGTACTCATATCCGGCACAGTTTGCTTGGGGCTCTGTCCTGTTTGTTCTACGCCTCTACCAGATACTTGCTGAATGGTCGATAGCAATGCTGAGGATCCTTAAAGGGGATGGAGGGAGAGAAGGCCATTCTGTGCTACAGTGCCACATAGTTGAGATGGTTGAAAGTGTCCACTCTGGAGCCTGACACAGCCTAGGTTCAAATCGCAGCCCCACCATTTACTAGATCTGACTGTGCAGCAGGGTAACTAGAGCTCTGAGTTCATAGAACTGTGTGCCAAGTACTGAGGAAATACAACTGCTTACACAAGGACCTAGCACATAGCAATCACTCACTAACTGTTCAATAGTACATAAGAACAGACTACCAAGATTAGAATCCTTTGTTCAGGAAAGATGAAGGAGAAGATGGTGAATGATCAAAGTCAATATCAATATGTTTGGGGAATATACCAAGTCTCGGTGCATCTGCTAGAGCTTGGAAACCAAGTTTAAGGCAAATAAAAGCAAGTACTACTCCACAAGGTAGGAAGTAAGTTTATTAAATCTATTCTTTTATTGCACCTAATAACCCATTTGGCAACTTTAAACAATACCTTAAACATCTCTAGAATATTGTTTAGAGTTCCTTTTATTTCTTTTACATTATAATCCATACCATTTTATTCCATCTTTAGCAATCTTTTATTGTTTAAAGAATTTTTTACCCAGCTGAGGTGGCTCAGTGGTTGAGCATTGACCCATAAATAAAATAAAATCAATAAAAGTATACTTTTAAAGATAAACTGAGAGATAATAGTCCTACTTTGGACTATAAATTAATATAGTTTATATATTTTTATTTAATTTATATTTAAACTACATATACTTTAAAATATATTTTTTAAATTTTTTGTTTAATTTATTTTAGGGAGTAGAAGGGAGAGGGAGAGAAAGATAGAAACATCAATGATGAGAGAGAATAATTGATCAGCTGCCTTCTACACTCCCTACTGGGGATTGAGCCCACAACCTGGACATGTGCACCCACCTGGAATCGAACCATGACTTCCTGATTCATAGGTTGATGCTCAACCATCTGAGCCACACCAGCTGGGCTCTCAGTTTATTTTTAGAAACACAAAAGTTCAGTATAAAACAAACAAAAAAAATAATTTTTACATCTATATATGTAAAAGCCAAGTGACTGGAACAGCAGAATGACCAGAACGATCGGGGCTGGGGCCAGCTGGCCAACCTCCAGCAGCTCCTCCCCTGACTGGCCCCCACCCGTGCACAAATTCATGCACCTGGCCTTTAGTATTTTTATATGTAATAGGGCTCTCCTAGATTTATTTAACCACTATTCAGAGCAGCTTTTCTGTTTTTAACCTTTTCCTAAGCTAACTACACAAAAAAACTGAGAACCCCTTAAGATTGGTCACTTGGTATAGCTCAAAGTTCACAATGAGCCAACTACAAAACTTTTCATTTTAAATGTCACACTAATATACTATTCAATTAACAATTCTAATCCCTCCACCATGCTGATCCTTTGAGGTATAACATGTCTTAAGTGAAAACAATCTTAGTAAGATATACAGAAACATAATTAAAGTATTTATTTTTTTATTAAAATTATTTTTATTCACTCTGCTTTGAACTAACATTTGCCCATGTTATACTTTGTGTTTCAGAAATAAACAATAAGAAAGAAATGCAAGTTTTAATTCCAGGTAGATTTGGTTCTAAATTGATAAAATTTAAAGGGAGTTGAGTAATTCCGTGAGTATGGCATTTGGACAGCCTACAGTTTCAGTGTTTGATTTTCTTAATCCTTGTGAAATTTACTGAAGCAAAGCCTTCCTGAAGAACAAAGAACCTAAGAATAGTGCTTCCTCCCTGCCACAGGGGCACTCATCCTCCTCTTAAGAGCATTTTCATCCTCTTTGTTTTTCTTTTCTCTCTGATCTAAATTGTGGTCCCCTTGGATTGCTGCTAAATCTACGCCAGGTGCCTGGATCTAAATAAAGTGCCAAGTCGTTTGGATATTACCAAGATGCTATTGCAGGACTAGGCAATGATGATGATAATTAGTATTAATAAAAGCTGACTGAAAGAACAGCTTTTTAAAATAAAAATGATCTAGGTGCCCATCCCATCTCTACAATTACTATGTGACACTGGGCAAATTATGGGGCCAAAACTCAGGTAACTGTGATGTTTGGTGATAAAATGTCTTGCATGGGCTTTGTATGCTAGGTTTAGAACAGTGACATTCATTGTAATATTGTAGCTGTTAGGTTGGGAGTGAAGAGAGTGCCTTTTCAATGGAATCGGGCATTTAAAACCATTGTACAGGGTTTCAGAATTTACTCTTTTATCATAGTGCAGACAAAACATAAGGTGGTAACTATAAAGTGCTCATAATGTTTTTATTTTTTGTTAAGAACCTCACAGCATATACATGCAGTTGGGCATTGAGAGGCAGGCATTGATTCCAATGAATACTAACTTTACTCAAAATATTTCTAGAAAAATATTTAAAATTGATGTCAACATGAATTTTGCAAACCATAAAAAGCTTTGGTTTGCTGTCATACTTAATTTTTTATTTTGGGGGTTTTTGTTTGTTGATTTTTTTTCAGAGAGAGGAAGGGAGGAGGAGAGAGGGATAAAAACATCAATGATAAAAGAGAATCATTGATCAGCTGCTTCCTGCATGCCCCCCTATTGGAAATCGAGCCCACAACCTGGGCATATGCCCTGAGTGGGAATCAAACTGTGATCTACAGGTTCATAGGTCGATTCTCAACCACTGAGCCACACCAGCTATGCTGTCACACTTCATTTTGAACCCTAAGTAGAATTACTTAGCATGACTACCCAGTGGAGTCACTAGAGTTGAGTCTGAATGACTTTTGATTGCTTCCAAAACTCAAATCCATTCACAAAGCATGAAAATTTGCTATCATGAGGACTTTTTAAATTCATGCCACAGGATATCAAATTGCATACTGCCTATAGTTATAACTCATTAAAATATGAAAGAAATACATTAAAATGATAGCAGTGGTTAAACACAATAGTAAGCAAGTAAGTAACTCTGCCCCTTCCATTTTCCTCCATCTTCTAAATTTTAAATAATATAGAGGAGGTTTTTATTATGGGACTAGAGGCCCGGTGCATGAAATTCATGCATGGGAGGGAGTCCCTCAGCCCTGCCTGAATTCTCTCCAATCCAGGACCCCTCGGACATCCCTCTCACAATCCAGGACAGCTGTCTCCTAACCGCTTGCCTGTCTGCCTGCCTGATCATCCTTAACCACTCTGCCTGCCTGCCTGATCACCCCTAACCACCTCTGCCTCCTGGCCTGATTGCATCCTAACTGCTCCCCGTTGCGAGCCTGATAGTCCCTAACTGACCCCCCGCCAGCCTGATGGCCCCTAAATGCCCTCCCCTGCTGGCCTGATTGCCCCCTAACTGCTCCCCGCTGCCGGCCTGATCACTCCTAACCGCCTCTGTCTCAGCCCCCGCCACTGTGGCTTTGTCCAGAAGGAAGTCTGGAAGATGTCCAGTCTAATTAGCATATTACCCTTTTATTAGTATAAATTATTTAACATGAAAAGTGGTAAGAGTCTAAGACAGAATTCATACTCTACATTTTGAGTAGAAATTGAAAAATTAGAAGATACCTTAACACGTTAAGTGCCCAGCCTGTTTTGTCTTCTGGACGGAAAGCACAGTGTCAGTCACCGGTGACTGAGAGGGTGCTTAATGTGTTAAAGATTGTGTAGTACAACTCCCCATTTTACAGATGGCAAAATATAAGCCTTGTCTGAATGATTTATCTAAAATCTCATATTAAGTTACTTATTGGCAGGGCCAGAATCCAGGTCTCCATTTTAGTTTAAAACTTTTCCTCCTATATTTCCAGAAGTGGATTTTCAAAAACTGTTATAAACTTCCCAACATGGCATCCTAGAAGCAAACACACTTAAGAAAAAGTTGGCTGAGTTTTAGTAATCAGTTCATTATCATCAAGTTGCACTTTATATAAACAATGTGATGATATCTAAACTTATAAAGCCAACTCACCTTAAACTTTTCTACTATATCCTAAAGGAAAATGTGATTATTCCTTTAGAGTAATAGAGAGGAAAGAAATGCTCTCCAAACGTCAGCAAAGAAAATCCAGGCCATTCTAAAGCTCAGATGTATAAACCATTTTTATAGAATATGCTTAGAACCTTAAGATATAACTTGTTAAAATATCTCTAAATTTTACACACCCATCGATACAAGTTCTTTCCTAGAGCTCAGTGAAGAGCGACACACTTGGTCGTTACTGCCTTTTGAGAGCAGAAGTGTTCAAAGGGCCACCTATTTCCCTACCTTGCAACAACCCAACAGATCACACTGTGGATTGAATTTCTCCAATGAAGCCTCTTCAGCTAAATGAAGAGGGGCCATTAGCTCTTCAATTGTACTGAGTTTGGACAGTAACTTCAAGATAAAGCATTTTGTTCTTTTTTAATTTCCTCCACATATTACCTAGCCCTGATTTGATTAGAGAATTCATGATAATACCCAATATTATTAAACTTCTACATTCTGACTCCCAGTAACTATTTTCCCCCAAGGAATGAATAAATTGGGGGCAGTTGTGTGCCAGTGCCACGAGGCAGAGAAGAAAATAACGTTATAATTGGCCTGTCTAACTGCCGTTGTTATATTGGGTTTCTGTCATGAAATTGAAATAGCACTGGACTTAGAACCAATATACTCAGGGTTTATGTAGTAACTTCTCACATTTAAGATCCTCACTATCCACCTAACTGAATTATTTAACCTCCTGGACCTGTTTCTTATCTGTAAAATGGAAATAGCATCACTCATATTTGAGAATAGTTGAGATTAATATACTATATATATGAGAATGAATTGCATACCATCAGTGTAAGATATTATTTACTACACACCTAAAATGAAAAAAGTTAATCACAGAGTTTTTTTTAATTTAATAAATCTTTATTGTTTCTCTTTTTTCCACCATATCTCCCCTCCACCCGGTTCCCACCTCACCCTCTGCCCTTACCCCCCACACTGTCCGCATCCATAGGTGTACAGTTTTTGTCCAGTCTCTTCCCACACCCCCCACTCCCCTTTCCCCCCAAGAATTGTCAGTCCACTCCCTTTCTATGCCCCCGATTCTATTATATTCACCAGTTTATTCTGTTCATCAGATTTTTTTATTGACTTGATTTTTAGATTCACTTGTTGATAGATATATATTTGTTGTTCATAATTTTTATTGTTACCTTTTTCTTCTTCATCCTCTTCTTAAAGAACACCTTTCAGCATTTCATATAATCCTGGTTTGGTGGTGATGAACTCCTTTAGCTTTTTCTTATCTGTGAAGCTCTTTATCCGCCCTTCAATTCTGAATGATAGCTTTGCTGGGTAGAGTAATCTTGGTTGTAGGTTCTTGCTATTCATCTCTTTGAATATTTCTTGCCACTCCCTCTGGCCTGCATAGTTTCTGTTGAGAAATCAGCTGACAGTCGTATGGGTGCTCCCTTGTAGGTAACTAACTGTTTTTCTCTTGCTGCTTTTAAGATTCTTTGTCTTTTGCCCTTGGCATTTTAATTACGATGTGTCTTGGTGTGGTCCTCTTTGGATTCCTTTTGTTTGGGGTTCTGTGCACTTCCTGGACTTGTAAGTCTATTTCTTTCACCAGGTGGGGGAAGTTTTCAATCATTATTTCTTCAAATAGGTTTTCAGTATCTTCTTCTCTCTCTTTTCTGGCACCCCCATAATTCAGATGTTGGTACGCTTGAAGTTGTCCCAGAGGCTCCTTACACTCTCTTCGTATTTTTGGATTCTTTTTTCTTTTTGCTTTTCTGGTTGGGTGTTTTTTGCTTCTTTGTATTTCAAATCTTTGACTTGATTCTTACGATCCTCTAGTCTGCTGTTAGATCTCTGTATAATATTTTTTATTTCAGTCAGTGTATGCTTAATTTCTATTTGGTCCTTTTTCATATCTTTGAGGGTCTTGCTAAATTTATTGGCCTTTTCTAGAAAATTCTTGAAAAACCATATAACCATGGTTTTGAACTCTATATCCAGCTGTTTGCTTTCCTCCATTTCTTTCATTTGTGATCTGTTTCTTTGTCTCTGCATTTTGGCTGCTTCCCTGAGTTGATAGAGTATCTTTGTGTGCTAGGTGTCCTATAGGACCCAGTGGTTCAGCCACCCCAGTAACCTGAGGTGGACACTCTTGATGCCCCCCTTTGTGGGCTGTGTGCACAGTCTTGTTGTAGGTAAGCCTTGATTGTTGTTGGTATCACTGGGAGAAATTGACCTCCAGGCCAATTGGCTGTGAGGATCAGCTGTGTCTACGCTGGGAGAACTTCTGTGTTGGAGACACCCTTATGAGACAAGACTTGCAAAAGCCTCTGTGCTCAGCTTGGATGGGGCAAAGTCACAGGGCTAGAGCAGACAGCATTGGTTTTCTGTCAGCTCTGCCCTATGAGGCCCCTGTGTCTCAGTGTACTGTGGTAATCACTGCAAGCACCTCTGAGAGAAAGCCACCCTCAAGTTCTGCCTGATGCCAGACAGTCCAGTTTCTCCCCAAATGAGTCTGGGTCCCCAGAGTCTCGCCTGGAACTGGAGTTCAGCGCATTCGGGAGCTTTTGTCTCCCTCCCACCTGAGAAAGCCAGTCACGCACTCAATTGCCAGTCCTCTCCACGCACGTGCATCTCAGTACCTCTGCCTCCTGCAGCTCCTCTGAGTCTCAGTGTGCTTTTCTCTTTCCTTCAAGTTGTAGAATTTCCACTCAGCTAGCCTTCCTGTGGTTCTGGATGATTTCCATTTTGTCTTTTAGTTGTAGTTTTGAAATTGTTGTGCGAGGCAGCAGTTTAGGTGTTTACCTATGCCACCATCTTGGTTTCTCCCAGAGTTGTTTTATCTTGTTCTATTTTGTTTCATGGTCAATTGATCTTACTACACATCACAGAATTGTAATAAAATTATACATATATACACACATAAAAAATATATAATCATATAATTGTTATATATCATATAAAGTGATATCCTATATAATAAAACCCTAATGCAAATCAACCAAAGGGCGTAACAACCAGTTGCTATGACACACACTGACCATTAGGGGGCAGATGCTCAATGCAGGAGCTAGCCCCTGGTGGTCAGTGCACTCCCATAGAAGCCAGGTTCATGGCTGGTGAGTTCCTCTGTGGCAGTGCTAAAGACCACTCGGGAGATCCAAGGGATCCCAGACTGCAAGAGGGCGCAGGCTGGGCTGAGGGACACCCCTGCCCATTCACAAAAGTTGTGCAGCAGGCCCCTTATACACACACACACACACACACACACACACACACACACACACACACACACATATATATATATACGAGGGGCCGGTGCACTAATTCATGCACCTTGAAAGGAACTGTTGGCCATGAGCCTGCGGTAGGCACATGGGCAGGTCTCAGCCCATCCTCTGCACCCTTGCCTGGCCCCTCCTGCCGTGGCCCCCTGGTCCCCTGTGTGCCGGCAGCCCCAGTCCCACTGCTGCCGCTCCCACATGGTGACAGCGCCAGCCCTCCTCACACCCGCTGATGTCATGGAGTAATCGGGGCCAGCGTCAGCAGTGGTGCCAGTGCCATCAGTGGGTGCAAGCAGTTGCTGCTGCCCCAATCACCCCTCAGGAGCAGGGGGAGGTGGAGAAGCCCTCAGGGACTATCAGAGCTGGCAGCCACTGCTCACACCCACTGATTGCGCCCAGTGATCAGGACTGGTGCCGGTCACCCATAGCAGGTGCAAGCATTGGGCAGGACTGTGGCATGCAGAAGCAAAATATTTTCAGTAACCACCAGAGGCTCGCCCCGATGACAGTGACCAGCACCCTGCCTTGGTCTGGCACCCCTGCTTACCTGCTCCACCATCCCGCCATGGCCAATGCCCACCATGTTCTGCACATGCCCCCTGGTGGTCAGCGCACATCATAGAGATTGGTTGTTTGGTTGTTCCAGTTGTTCCACCTTTCGGTCTATTTGCATATTAGCTTTTATTATATAGAATACACACACACACACACACACACATATATATCACTCTAGGCTGTAAAAGAAATGCTATGAAATATGACTTTCATAAATCATTATTTCTCTCCCTTCACTAGTCACTGCAGGTAGGTGTTCATCAAGTGACATGACCAGAGGCAAATAGTGAGGAATAGGATAGAGGACCTGAATTGGATCATCCCAACTATCCCTAGAGCATTTTTCACAAGGCCTAACAGGTGGCCCAACAGCTCAGTCTAGAGCTGTTTGGGCCTCTGAGACCAAATAACCCCACAGGGATTAAAAAAAAAAAAAAAAAAAAGATGACTTATTTTGGTACCATCAGCAGTCAGCATGTGGGTGGCTTTGTAATCACTTCCAAATCTTTCAGAATAAAAGCCCAAGTCCTTACCAGGATCCACAAGGCCATACATGATCCGGCTGCCTGTTACTTCTGACCTTATCAACTACCTCCCTCCCTTCACACACTTAATTCCATACATGCTGGCCTTCTGTTTCTTGAACACATGGGCTGGCTTCCACCTCAGATCCTTTGCACTCCCTCCTTCTGCCTGGAATACTCTTATCCCAGGTGCATGTGTGCCTCGCTCGCTCCCTTTGAAGTTTGTTGTTACCCCAGGTGTATGTGTGCCTAACTCCCTCCCTTTGAAGTGTGTGTTAAGTTACCGTCCCAGTGAAGTTCTTTCTGGTAACCTGATCCAAAATTACAATCTTTCTGTTGTGACATTTCATATTCCCCCTCCATGCTTTCGTTCTTCACTATTTCTAACATAACACAGAGCTTGCTTTCTTGTCTGTTTCCTCTCACTAGAACTAAAGCTCCACAAGAGAAGAAACTTTTGTGATTGTTACTGCCCTATTCTCAGCACATGAAAAAGCATCTGGCATAGTAGGTTGTCAGTAAATGCAACAAACGACCAATAGCTAGATGTTCCCATTATCCATTCCTGCTTAACAAAACGCCCCCAAACAGGGCTCAGCTAAGTGGTCTTGCTCAAGATCATAAGAGAAGTCAGGTCATCTGAAAGCACCCTCCCTTACATGGTGGGTGCCTGGGACGGTTCAAAACAGATGGTCCCTCAAGCATCTTTATTTCAATTTGGGCTCTCCATGAGCTCTCTCCAGAATGGGGATTTCAAGGCAGCCAGATTTTTCAAATGGCGACTTGTGGCTCTAAAGCAAATGTTCTTAGAGAGCATGAGGAAGTTTGCCACCTTTTATGTCCTAGCCTGGCAAATATAATGGCTCTGCCACTCTGTCAGTCCAAGCATGAGTCACAAAGGTGTATCCAGGCCCAGGAGGAGACATAAACATAAACTCCATTTTTTTTTTATTGATAAGGAATGAAAAGGTTCTGGGAAATCATGTGAGCAGAAAAACTGTAGCCATTTTTGTAAAATACTATCTGCCACACCAAGGTGAGGAGGACCTGAGAATAAGCAACAGGTAATGGTCCCCACAGGCAAAAAACAAGGAAATACTGACCACAGGTGACTCAAGCACAGCAGAATTTGAGGGTCCCAAGAAGACTGAAGTGTCAAGAATCAATAGATAAAATAAACAATAAACATCAGCAAAGGATGGCTATCAAGAGCCTTGGGAACCTGAATTTTAGACTATGTGACCCAGGTAAATAAGGCCCAGCATCCTACCTCCGTCAGCTAATTTTCATTCTACCAGAAATACCCTGGTTGGGTATTTCTGGTGCAATCTTGTCTCAACCTTCCCTAAGCAAGGTGGTTTCCTCCACATGGCTTTCTCTTCCTTGCCATAGCAGGTCCCTTAGCTATAAAACTGAAGGGGCAAAATATTTAAGACTCTTATCCCATCAATCACTGAATGGATTTGCATGCTTGTTAACATGGGGGATACCCACAATTTGAATAGTAGTATTTTCCTAAATTTCCTAATCTAAAACAGTTCTCATGGTTTCATAATTTAAATTAGCATTGTTATACAATAGTCAATCTTATATTTTAATTTCCTTTTGTATTTAGACAAGATTGAAATTACCAATTTGTGAACATGCTCCTTAATTCAACTTCATTTACAGATCTTAAATACTCCCAATATTCACTTTTTCTCCTCTTTCAAGTTGGATTAGGATTCCTGAATTACCCGTTTTCTCAGCTCCTACTGGAGCATCGACCTTTTAAAAAGCTGTGCCGTTGCTACACATCTACAACCAATATGGATCTTACGGGACCCAGAAAAGGGTCCCGTAAGATCCATATTGCACTGAGGACTGAGTTGCAGCATGCTTTGATGCACTTCTGGCCTTCTCTCCCTTTCTACAGAAGCTTTAGGTCATGGAGTGACAATGAAAACAAGACAGTGGGTCCCTCTATTTCTTAACCTGATCGTTTTACTTTTCCAGTTGAGGTCAGTATGAGTGCTTTTCTGTAAGCTGTAGTTTTGAATATCTACTGTATTTAGTAGACATACTCTTTCATTTGTCAATTTACTGGGCATAACATAATCTCATTTGTCTTCAGCCCTGGGATTGTCTCAGGATGTTGCAGGTGCAACTTTTATGGCAGCCGGTAGTTCAGCTCCCGAATTAGTGACTGCTTTCCTAGGTAAATATTGCACCTTCTATTTTTTGGCTAATGCCATGTGATTTTATCTATTTCAAATCAACATTAACTTACCTGATTACTATCTTGCTCATAGGTGTATTTATCACAAAGGGAGATATTGGCATTAGCACCATTCTTGGATCTGCAATTTATAATCTCCTGGGCATCTGTGCAGCCTGTGGCTTGCTATCTAATGTGGTATGTACAAAAGCTCTTCAACAAAATGTATTGTCTTGACAAATTAAAGAACTGTTTATACTCTAGAACAAAGAAGGCACTAGTAATCTGTTCAATCAAGTTTATTAATCAGTATAAAAACCAACATGTATTCAATATTAGATTAACCCACAAAAAGCTCTAGGTCAAATTTATGAAAAACAGAGGTTTAGAAACAATTTTCCTTAAAGTTCCTTTTTCTCTAGGCAATATGCAAAAGATATTTAGCTACAAATATACAAACAATTTTATTACATTAAGCATGTACTTGAAGTTGCAGTGTAATGGAAACAAAATTACCATTTTACAGGTTTCAACGCTATCGTGCTGGCCCCTATTCAGAGACTGCGCGGCATATGCAATTAGTGTAGCAGCAGTTCTTGGCATAATATTTGACAACCAAGTGTACTGGTGAGCTTGAAATAATTATCACTGTTATGTAAAACACAATTACAGAGAAAATTTCATGAAATTCTAATGGTTTAGTAACTTTTCAAATGTCTGCCACTTTCGCGCCCTTTTCAGTGGTCTCTGGGCTAAAGTTCATCACGGTTGCTGGCTGCACTTTTCTCCCTTCTTTTTTTTAATGGTCAGTCTCCTTTTCTGTCTCATTAGTCACTGGATGTTATCATCCTTCCTTCTCCCCACTGACTGACCAGGAAGTCTCCCAACTGTTGTTGTCCATTCAAGTCCTAACAGTTGGCTTTTTTATCTACTGGGTTATTGCTCACCTTGCCTAGAAGTGGTCATGGTCACAAGATTGGAGATGGGGATGGAGGGAGTAAACGTCCTTTTGAATTCTTGCATCTTTCTCTCTGTTCATTTAGGAAGAGAAACTATAGTCTTCTTCCTCGCAGAATAACAAATATTTAGGTTTTAATGTTAAAAATTACTTTTTTTTATTATCTCCCTATGCTTTGCTGTTCCGAAAAAATAAAAAAAAGGGAGTGACTTAATAGACAGATAACTTTTTCAACTGATATGCACCAAGTACCTATTAGGTATTTACTACTACACTGACAATCATAAGGGATAAAGAAATGTCACAGGTGGCTCCCCTCTGCAGTACAACTTAGCAGTGCTGCATAATACCTGCTATCAAAAAACTTAAAATCTAGCAGGGAGCAAAATCTCTAAATGAATCGTTCTGAACTCTAGTCTTTCTCCCAAAGAAAAACTATGGGTTACAGTCGGGATATTTCTGGGACTCAGCAGCTATCTTTAAGGGGACAGTGACTGTGAGAGTATCCCTCCACCATGGAAATCAAGAGCTCTGTGCTTCTAGCTGTAGCAGATTTACTAGCTATAACAGGTAAATGCAAGATTCAAATGGGATGGTACTAGCTAATCACAATTCTTTAAATAGGAAACCAGTGGAGGAAAAAAAAGTTCTCAGTGCTTACGGTATAATTTTATGTTTGAGAATATCTCGTTTTCTTATTTAGTTAATATTATATATTTAAAAAAACAACTCTGTATAGGAAACTGAAAACCCCAAAGCAAGCCAGCCTAACATATTCCAAATTTTTACACAAAATTGCTACACTATAAAATTTGAATAGAGACAGTTAAAATGAACTAACACATGCTATATATTCTCTTATAATTATTATGTATTTGGGGGAATGGATTCTGCCAATGAACTGAAATGAAGACTACCCATTACTATCCATTAGTTTCATTTTAATTTTGAAAATCTTGATCATTATTTTCAAAGTATTTTTATGCCAACCATCTTAAAGGACTCCATAAATGAAGATGAGTTTTCAATCCTTGTCTTTTTAAATATAGAAGAGTCAAGCTCCTATCAACAAATTTATAATAATGCTATAACACATCTACACCAAAATATACCTAGAAACTTGATTATTCTATTGCTGCATTAAAAATTAAGCTGCTTAAAAGCTATTCTCTCAAATAATTTTAATATTTTATTTAAAAACACAAATTTCTCTAATTTATAGGTATGAAGGAACTCTACTACTTTTGATATATGGATTATATGTTCTGGTGCTGTGTTTTGACATTAAAATTAACCAATATATTATGAAGAAATGCAGTCCCTGCTGTACCCGCCTTGCCAAAGCTATGGAGGAGAGAAGTGAACAACCACTAATGGGATGGGAAGATGAGGGTCGACCATTCATCCGTCGGCCATCAAGAAATGATAGTGGAATATTTTATGAGGATTCCGGTTACTCCCAGCTTTCTATAAGTTTACATGGTCTTAATCAGGTTTCTGAAGGTAAAAACCACATCCTGTCCACTACTAAGTCTATTCACTAGTGAAATGTAATTTCATTTAATTCATCAAATATATATTCTTATTATATAAAAGACACTGGAGACTCAGAGATGAAGAGGCAGTCCATATCCTTATGAAGCTTCCAATACCACAGGGGGGGGGGATGACTAAAATATGAGGATTTATATATTTAGAGAAAGAAATAAAGTATAACTGTGTTTACTAAAAGAGATAGATTATTTGTGAGCAGAAAGATTATTACAACTGAAACATGGGATAAAAGACACAGCTGTCTATAAGAGGCTATTAAACAGCAGATGTGTTTAATAGGTGCCTAGACAGAGAGAAGGCAGTGGGAATGAATAGACATAAGCCAATGCAGAGAAAGCATCACGAAGACCAGGCAATTAAAGGACTATACCCGGCCAGAAAAGGGAGCAGAGACAATTCTTAAACTTTGATCAGAATTGACTAAGAAAACGGAACACTGCTTACGAAAACTAGGAATTTAGGAGAAAGGGTTGGTGAGAAGAAGAAACGAGTTGAGTTTTAAACATGTAATTTGAAACAATAGCAAACCATTTAAGTAAATATGTTTGGTAGAAAGTCAAATTCATCTATGACCAGAAATATCAATTTATGGGTACTTTTATATAAAATGGTTGTATAAAACAGATTCTAAATTTAATTTAGTACATTAGGAAAGGAACTTATCCTAATTTACTATCTACAAAAAGTAAAAACATGACTCTTCCCCTTCATACAAAAATTAGTTTCTAGTCTTTCAGGTATCAGAGTTATTCATCTCTAAGTTAACTTTTATAACAAGAAACTGAAAAGAATCAGTCCAAATTTTACTATTTACACTAAAATTATACCTCATTTTACTTAATGGCTCATTGGCTGAGGCTTGGCAAATTTTACTAGTTATTTTACTAGCATTAGTTGTAATGTGATTGATCAAATATATGGGTACATTATTCTCTAAATACCATACAAATTTTAAACAATTTTAATGTGAATTCCCATTTTATCCAATATGCTATTGTCTTCCATTAACTTCATAAGACAAATTGAATAAAGAAACATACTCAAGTTTATAAATTACATGTAGATTCTATACTAGTTCATATTTTCTTAAGGTTGTTTCTAAGACTGGTGATGAATTGTAAATTAATGAAAAAAGCCCCTCAAAATAACTTATAATAAGAATTAGAATGGAATATTCAACTTAATGAAAATTATTTTATAATCCCTAAGTATACATTATATGATACATAGGGCAGGCTGTGGCGTCATCAATATTGGGCAGTGGAGACAACTATCCCATAAGCAAAAAAAAGTTACTAAAGATCATCCACATTGTAGAAAACAAAAAGATGTCCAACTGACACTCCACAAACATCATCTCTAACATATTTAGTGAATGACCCAAGACATTCTGATGAAGGCCTGCAACTCCAGAAATGCTGAGAATCACATTTTACACTGTTTGCCCTAAAGTCTCAATTACTTTCTTTTCTAGCAATATCAGTAATGAGGTATTCAAATGCTTTATATAGCCTCTTAAAACTGATACAGCTAATTTATTTCAATATAGCTTATTAAATGGACATTTCTAACGTAATTGGCTATTTAAGAAATTCAGAATCATTTTTTTCTCAACAGATCCACCAAGTGTTTTCAACATGCCTGAAGAAGATTTCAAAAGAATTTTGTGGGTATTATCCCTTCCTATTATTACATTACTTTTTCTAACCACACCAGATTGTAGAAGAAAATTTTGGAAAAATTATTTTGTTGTAACCTTTTTCATGTCGGCACTTTGGATATCTGCATTTACATATATCCTTGTTTGGATGGTCACGATAACTGGTATGTATCTTGAATACAAGAGCACAATTTAAAAAGAAAACAATCAGTTTCACATAAACACTCCATACATTCACTAAGGTAGTCTAGCTAAAGAGCAAATTTCTTTTCTAGCAAAGAGTAAATATGCTATTTACCAAAAAATTCAATATTAATAGACCAATCATCCAGATTTTGTGAGTGCATATTCCATATCAAACATATTCTCAAAATTATACAGCCCAGGGGTATGAGTCAAGGGAATCATCTCATAAATGAAATTCACAGGATGTCTATTAGACTAATAATTAAATCACATTGCATGGGCTCCATAACTCTTTATATTAAGTTCAATCACATAACAGAAAATATAGCAAGATGTCAATGTTTGGGGAAAACAATGATGTTCACAGTTTAACTGGAATACATTTTATTTTGCTTTTTATTTATTTTTGCCATTGATTTTTAGAGAGAGTGAAAGGGTGGGAAGGAGTAGGGGGGGAGAGAGAGAGAGAAAGAGAGAGAGAGAGAAACATGGATGTGAGAAACACATATTGATTGGGTGCCTCCCACTTGTGCCCCAACCTGGCCAGGGATACAACCTGCAACCCAGGTACATGCCCTTCAGTGCATGGGCCAACACTCTAATCACTGACCCACACTAAGCAGGGTTTTTATTTTGCTTTTTGACATGGCAATATAATTATATTATGAAATAAGTAAAAAGGATCTAAAATAAAATTTCATTTTAGGTTTCTACTACTTTCACAATTAAGATTTAACTATTACTGCTTGGCCATAATCAGCTCAAATCCCATAGAATTCCTAGTCCAGAAGGAAAAACTAAATACAAATGTAAAACAAAAAATTCAGGAATTTTTCCCCAAATGTTATCCTGAATGAACTAGTATCAGAGGTGAGCAAACTACCTCCTGAGTGTCCAAATCACTGGTCTTTCTGTTTTTTTTGCTAATCTGGTCACTCATTTACATATTATCTATGTATGTTTTCACACTACATTAGTTGCCTGCAAAGCCTAACATAATTACTATCTGGCCCTTTACCAAAAACAAAACAAAACAAAACAAAAAAACACTTGCTGATCTCTGACTTTTTCCAATTTAATATGTAACTTAGAATTGTATGCTAGCAAAAAACAAAATATTTTTTTCTTTTTTTAAAGAGGAAGATAAAATAGTTCAATTAGTTTGCATATTAAATCTCTCCAAACTTTCTCAGCCAGAACACATTTGACATTGGGAAAACAGGAAGAGCAAAATCAAGTAACAGATCATAGAACACCCCCAAGATGTTATTTATATGTTATTTATGTACATAAGAACTCTGGCCAACCATAACAAAAATTAACAATCAAGTCCAATATCAATATATATAAGCATGCAATAAACAGCTACGTAAAGCTTTTTTTAAATTAATACTTGAAAGGAAGAATGATTCTAAAGCAAGTTTCAATTATAACAATAAAAGAGCAGTTACATGTACTTTTTTTAACTTCCCATTGGATCTGTTTCCTAGAATAAATACATTACTGAAAAATGTTGAACTGACATCAAATTTAACAGAAGTATTAATAAATTAGAACTATAATGTTAGAAAAACTCAAGAACCCTATTTGTTTTCTTCAGATTTATGCTATTTCTCAAAGAAAACACTAAATTGAGGTATATCACTAAAGTAGGAATTAAAAATGTATATCATATTAACACATTTATATTTTTAAAATAGCTATAAACAATTTACTTAACACTGAACACTTTAAGAAAAAAGTTTTTAATAAGAAAAAAGGGACCAATCTTATTAGCATACATTAAGCAATAGCCTTGATGATATAATAGTGATGACATCCAAAACTTCTATAAGCATAGCAAGGAGGGAACTGCTCTTTGGTAGAATTTTGTCTATTAAATATCTGTCTTTAAAAACCTGTCCTACCTGCCCTGGAGCACTACGTCTTACAGCAAAAAGTTGCAGGTTCAATTCCTGGTCAGGGCACATACCTAGGTTTTGTTTGCGCTTATGGAAGGCAACCAATCGCTGTTTCTCTCTCACATCTATGTTTCTCTCTCTCTCTCTTCCTCTCTCTAAAATCAATAAAAACATATCTTCGGGTGAGTATTTAAAAGAAAAAAAACTGTACTACCCATGTTACCCCATTTACCAATTTTAGTCAAACATTTTGCTAACTAAAACCTAAGTATATACATACTGGCTCTGTAATCTAAATATACCTATTTTCTTTTTGTTGAGGAAGGAAATATCTGAAATATCTGCAGAGGATGGTTAGTGAACTTGTAAGATTTGTAACTTACAATATCTATATTTATTACAGGGGAAACATTAGAAATTCCAGATACAATAATGGGCCTTACTTTATTAGCAGCAGGAACAAGCATACCAGACACGATTGCAAGTGTGCTGGTTGCAAGAAAAGGTAAGAATTAGGTCCCTCAAGCTGCAATGCTCATTGTTCAAGCCTGGCTGAACTACACACTAAGCAAAGTTGCCTTTAAATATATTTATTTCTTCAGTAACATACTTAAAGGAAAAAAAGAGTAACTCAAGAGGAAGGATTTATTATTTAGTAACAAACATTAATTTCACTAAATCTAATTCCCCGAATAAAATTCATCTGAAATGGGTATTAAATTGTAATTAAACATGCTAAATTTGAATGAAAAGCAACAAGTAATCTACACCTTATTGAAAAATGCTTTAATAAAGATAATTAGATAAATAAATGTTAATACTTTAAATACTAACCTCCCCAAATTAAAAAATACAAATTCAGTAAGACTTTTGCTCTAATACAATTTTCCGAAACCAACAAACAAAAAAGTATCCAGTGTCTTTTCTTATGAAGCTTATTATTAAAATACAGTATTGGTATGCACATTTTAACACCATGCTTTTTTTTTTGCAGGCAAAGGAGATATGGCTATGTCTAACATCGTGGGATCCAATGTGTTTGATATGCTGTGCCTAGGTGTTCCATGGTTGATTAAAACTGTATTTATAAATACATCAGCTCCTGTAGAAGTGAACAGCCGAGGACTAACTTACATAACTATCTCTCTTAACCTTTCAATTATTTTTCTTTTTTTAGCAGTTCACTTCAATGGCTGGAAACTCGACAGAAAGTTGGGAGTAGTCTGTCTATTATTGTACTTGGGACTTGCTACATTATCAGTTCTATATGAACTAGGAATTATTGGAAATAATAAAATAAGGGGCTGTGGAGGTTAATATTAATAAGTGGAAAATGTGAATGATAGGAAGGGGCAGAGAAAACTCCATTTCTTCATTTAAGTAAAATAAAACATATCCTAAACTTTAGACTCTAAAACTTAAATCAACCAAAATCATATCCTAATTTGTCTGAGTACTTTCTTATCAAGAACAATTACATATTAGATAACAGAAGTTTTGAAAAAAAAAACCTATGTTTTAACTTACAATAAATAAGCTGATAAAAGCTGGAGAAACTTGAACAAACCCCACTATGTAGTACTGAAAATAACATGAAAATGGCTTATTTCATTAAAAAACAGTATAACCATTCATTTAAACTGAATGACCAGATTTGCTGTCTTTAAAAACCCAAACTTGAGATAACAAAAATCACAGTATATTTAACACTATACTGTTAAAAGCTGGTGGGAGTTTTAAAAGTTCATTTTTACAACGTTTGTAAGCATACAGTATTACTTAAAAATGACTTTTACTAGGAGATTCAGCAAAACAGATGTAAAAATGTTCCAACCGTGGTTTGAAATTATGCATTACGATCCAAGCGAACATCAATTTCTCTACCACTGATTTTTATGCCATTCATTATTCTGCAGGCTTTCTCAGCGGATTCTGGGGAGTCAAACCTGACTGTTCCACAGCCTTTTGACTTTCCATTCTCCATTTTTATTTCTGCAAACATTACATGACCTGTATAAGAAAAATTATAGAATTACTCATCAGTTAAAACAGGGTTCCATATTTAACTACAAAGGTTTGAAATTTTTCATTGTCAATGCAGTGGTATGTAACTTGACTAGAAACATTAATGATTTAAAAATAACATATATAAGCATTATTCCAATCACTTTATATTCTGAATATAATGGAACTCACATAAAGTAATAAATATATACAGGTTAGAATATGCAAAATTGGACTAAAAATAAATTTGCTTAGGATTTAACATTTTATTAAAACAAAAAAATTAATTTTTATGTTAAATCCTTAGTTTTGGAAGTAAAATTTATAGCAATAAGGCAAGCTAGCACAAAATGCCACCAAGTCACTATGCCCAATGACAAACCACAATTTTATTTTTAAAAAATATATTTTTATTGATTTCAGAAAGGGAAGGAGAGAAATAGAAACATCAATGAGGAGAGAGAATCATTGAACAGCTGCCGCCTGCAGGACCCCTACTGGGGACTGAGCCCACAAGCTGGGCATGTGTCCTGACCAGGAACCAAACAGTGACCTCCTAGTTCATAGGTTGATGCTCAATCACTGAGCCATGCCGGCTGGGTGACAAACGACAAATTTTAAGAAAACTATTTAGACAAAATTATTGCTTTCTGCCCAATCTCCTTTCCCTTACCCTTTATCCTCCATTTCAACTTTTTGATCCCTGAAAATAACAGCAACTGCCCGGAAATTTAATTTTTACCAGGTCACGAAGGGCCCTGCTAACTCTGCTTTTCAACCACAGTGGCAAAGTCATTTACTCAATATCACATTCTGAACTCCAAGCGTAAGAATGGCACCAAATATATATATAGAAATAGGCATAGAAGAGACACTGCAAATTTAAATCAATAAAGGTAAAAACAGTTATGGTAAGAGCACAAAGAAGAACCTCAGAGGAGTTTCCAGAAAGAGGAAAAAAAACTAGAGAATTAATCCATATAGTTAGTGTCATTGCTGACTCTAGAGTCTGGAATTTGAAGTAAATTATCATTTATCAAAATACAAAGTGGCCATAAAGATCTATCATCCAAACCAGAACACTAGAGAGAGTATATAACACATAAAAAGTGAGACTATCCCCAAGCAACCTGGGATGTATGATCACTCGATCCACAAGGATTTAAGTGTGATGTGTGTGACTACTTACCATAATATTTCCCTCCCCTTGAATACTGTAGTTGCCAGATCACTATGGGCTAATTTTAGTCTGGCAACAAAATCAGAGCCAGACACATTTAATTCAGACTTAGTTCTGTAACGGGGGAAGAAGGAGGTAAAAGCAAAGGGCTTAGCAAAAAATTCCAGAAACTCTTTTCAGGCAAATGGGAATAATTTTTAATCTCAATGCACCAGTAAGGTTTGTGTGTTGTTTTTTTTTTCTTTTTAAATATTGATCTGATTGATTCTTATCTGGAACATCCTGGAGTACTTTCCTACTGTTTTTTCATCCATTCCCCTACCCCCACTTTCTTTTTAAAAACTGATAGCCAATTATTCATTCACTCAAAACTAATTAAATGGTCCATGTTAATAAATGTCATGTTGAGCCCAAACCATGATTTTGTAAACCAGAACAGGTAGTCCTTAAGTGTGTTCTAAAAGTTATAAAACAGACTAATTCTTAGAGAAGTTATAATGGTTAAAATAGTCCCAAACAATATTTACCCTATAACTGGTTTAAAATGTACTCACATAAAAATATACATACAGAGAGAGAAATCACATTTTCTAATAAACATCATAAAATGTGAAACTGGAAAACTTATTTTTAAAAACTTTAACATAGATACAAAGCAATTTCCAGAGTCCTCTTACTATCTTGAATGCTGGGACCTGGAAGAAAGCGACTTTAATTAAAGAAGTATACCTTGGTAAATGGCAACACTTTACATTGATTTTAAAGAGAAGTACTTAAAACAAAAAATTTTATTTTTTATGTTAAATCGTCAGTAGATTAATTTTCTAGGGCTTTTACGATGAAAAGTTTGTCATCATTCTAATTTTACCTAAAAATGTAGGTTTTTTCTTAATATAAGTATCCCACCATAGGTTTATTAGCAATAATAAGGTTCACTCAAGCAAGAAATGTTTAAAACTTCAAAGGAAAATATATAATTATCTCTTGCAAAATCTGTCTCAATATTTCAGGACAAGTCCTCCCCCACCCCCCCGCTCCCGCTTAAATTGTGTCTTGGTTTAGCGATCATCACTCAGACCCCCAAACTGCTGACCTCACACAGTTGGTCTCTTAGTAAAGGTACTTGAAACTTGGTTTAAAGCAGTGGTTCTCAACCTTCCTAATGCCACAAACCCTTTAATACAGTTCCTCATGTGGTGGTGACGCCCAACCATAAAATTATTTTCGTTGCTACTTCATAAACTGTAATTTTGCTACTGTTATGAATCGTAATGTAAATATCTGTGTTTTCCGATGGTCTTAGGCTCTACAGCAACCTGTGGGTTGTGACCCACAGGTTGAGAACCGCTAGCAGGGTCGTCTAAGACCATCGGAAAATGACTTATCCATAAATGACTGTTCCATAAATCCCAGTAGGCACAGAACTATAAAGAACTGTCTGCTAAATTTCCCCATAAAAACAGCAATTAAGATATTTTCTTGTCTTAAGATAAATATTTAAGGAGAAAAAAATTAGTTTCAAATAACTGATTAAAATTAGACCTCTCTGGCTTTTACATTCTCTGAGGACTTCCTTTAGTAACTTAAATATCTATAAATATCTTGTGTGATTCCAAGAAAAACAAAAACAGGACTATTTTAGCAAATGTATAGGACAAAATAGTATGCAATGAGAAATTGGTTTCACAGAATAATCAAATGTTTGCTGTTACATTTTTACTAGTTATAAAAATGACTTATCCTTCAGTAAAAGAAAACTTTCTACTTCATTTAACCTAGCCTATTAATTTCTTGTGGTGTATAGTTTGGGAAATGTTTATGTAAAAGCATATTTAAAAGTAGACCAAATAAAGCATAAATACATGATTCAATGAAATCTATGTCTAAAGCAAAGCTGTAACATAACCACAGGAGAGAAAAAAAAGTAAAATCAGATATTCTACAAGAAATAATTATGACATAAGATACCCAAAAAACCACAAAGTTTTTAGTGTTTCTTTACAAATAAAGTGCCTATATCAATAAATGTTCCTCATCTATTATTTTTACTGTTGAGTTCTTCTAGAGTCAAAGTCCACAATTCATGCTTGAAGCATGTGCTTTTAGTAAATAAAATCTATCAAGTCCCCATTTCCTATGCAATTAATAAACATACTCAGGTAGAAAACTACATAATGGAAACTTGTGGGGGGAAAGTTATATTTGTTTACATAATTTATAACAGTATTAACTAAGAACAGGCACTGCAGTTCTAAAATGTTGCCCTGCATCAAACTAAGCCAGAAGGCCAGAGTACAGTTAAAGGGTATAGACAAAAACAGCAAATTTAAGACTATGCCCATTTGACTTCATTAGCACAACCTGAACTAATAATGGGGCCCAACTCTGGATGGGTCAGTTAATTTATTTAAAATGTCACTGAGGAATTATATAAGGCAGGATAAAAGAGACCTATTTTACTATACTCAGTTATTACTCATTTTTTTTATATTTGGAAATATGTGAACACCTTCTTTCCTGAATTATAAAGGCGGAGGAAATGTTGTATTGAGGGTAATATAACCCAAAGTACAACATTTCTTAGCCTTTGTACATCAAGGACAATTAACCACTATAGAAATTTAATAAGCAGAGGGCCTACTAGTGTGCCATTTACTGGCAGATAATGTCTGGGGGAGATACATGGAGTACCACTACACGCTTACTAGGAAGCAACCAGGAGAATATACTTATGTGACTTGGGCTCAGAAGGGGGGGAAAAAATACCTGCCTTTTACTGCAACAGTCTATTGCTGGCTTGAAGCAGGTTACAAAGAAACTTCCCATGGTAAGAAAGAAAAGCCCTTTAAGATTTAAAAACATAGTGATATAGCAGAAAAATGGATGGTTCAGTTCATACCAGCCAGGTAATTTCCACAACTGTCGATAGATGGACACTTAATTCTTTATTACTGTATAACTTAGTTTTGTTCCCATCAATGCAATTTAAGATTAAAAACAGAAAGATGGTAGGAAATTATTTAAGTATTGTATTATCTTAATGTAAATCTAAAAATCAGGTTTTATAATTAGAATTGAGAAGAAAAATAAAAATCATTGTTCTCATGATATAACTATAGACTGATCAAAAGGGACAGAATAATGGAGCTAAAATAACAAGCTAAAGAATAATAATTTAACTGTGTTTTTTTTTTTTATTCCCAAAAATGCTATACAAATTTTATGAATATAGATTTGGGTACTATTTTTTCCATTCAGAAAATGTGTTTTAATTGCTGATGTCCTTTGGTCAAAACAATACCACTTCAGCTAGAAGCCCACCAAAAACATTTTGTTTGCTTTAAGCCTTGCTCATACCTGACATCAAAGGAAATCTGCCTAAATAGGATAAAGAACAGTCAACTCAATATTGGTCACATTTTGATTGTTATTTGTTTGTTCCACTTTGTTCTTTATCTTGTTTCATTTTCACTTTTTTAAAATATATTTTTATTGATTTCAGAGAGGAAGGGAGAGGGATAGAAACATCAATGATGAATCACTGATCGGCTGCCTCCTGCACACCTCCTACTGAGGATCGAGCCTGCAACCCAGGCATGTGCCCTTAACTGGAATCGAACCCGGGACCCTTCAGTCCCCAGTCTGACACTATCCACTGAGCCAAACCAGATAGGGCTCATTTCTATTTTTTTAAATAATGTCATATCTCACTTGGAAATTTTTTTTTTCACTCAAATTACAACAGAGATTATCTGTACCTACTGCCATTGCTCCTCATTTGATAAACTTCAGGTAAACCCCTAGTATGTTCATTCCTCTGTGATCTATGAGACTCATGGCCAGATACTGCTTACTCATTCTGATAGGTCTTCTTACTCCTGCAAAGACTACCAGCACCTCAAAACAACTTCATAAGTCTGCCTTCTCTTAGTGGGGACTATTTACTAGTTGACTCATTTTCAACAATTTTTCTTTATTAAAAAAAAAAGTTTAGTTTCTCTTCTTTAAATAAACTATTTTTAAAAGATGATCAAAAATGAGGCCGAAAGAACATCCTAAATGGACTCAAACTGAATGTTCTTTGAAGGTGAAGATAATTCATTATTTTGTTTGCCTTTTCAGATACTAATTACAACAAACTGCCAAAAATAAAGTATTAGTAAATTTAATAAATGAGTAACTAAATAGACAAAGACTTGCTCAGAATATTTAACTCACTTAAAAACATTAAATAAACTCTTACTATATGTATTGAGGCAATGAAAGGCACCAGGAGAAAAAGAGAGTTCTAGCCCTCAAGAGCCTCTACCTAGGAGGGAAGAAAACATGTGAACAGATTATCACAGTAGAGTTAGGTATAAAGTACTCTGAGAACACCCTATATAATAAAAGCTAATATGCGAATAGACCGAATGTGGAACAACAGAACAACCGGTCGCTATGACATGCGCTGACCACCAGGGGACAGGCGTGGAACATGGCGGGCGTCAACAGCAGGTGGCAGAGAACAGAACATGGCAGGCGTGGGCCACAGCAGGATGGTGGAGCAGGTGAGCGGGGGCACCAGTTGCTGTCATCGGGGAGAGCCTCTGATGGTTACTGAAAATTCTTTGCTCCCAAGTGCTGTGGTCCTGCCTGGCACTCGCACCTGCTGCCAGCGCCGGCCCCACTTGCACCCACTGCTGGCACCAGAGCCACCACTTGCACCTGCTGCTGGCACTGGCCCTGATCACTGGCCCCATCCTTAGATGCAAGTGGCAGCTGCTGGCCCCGATCGCCCCTCAGGGCTTCTCCACCTACCCCTGATCCTGAGCAGCAATTGGAGCCAGCAACCACCTCTCACACCCAATGCCAGCACAGGTGCCGGAGCAGCTGCTCGCACCCGCTGCTGGCGCTGGTCCCAATCGCTCAGCACCATTAGCAGGTGCCAGTAGCGGCTGCCGTGCCCAATCACCCCTGAGGGCTTCTCCACCTCCCCCTGCTTCTAAGGGGTGATTAGGGCAGCAGCTGCCACTCGCACCCGCTGACTGTGCTGGCCCCGCTCACACCCACTGCTGGCCCTAGCCCCAATCACTCTGCACCATCAGCAGGTGCGAGTGGGGCCGGAGCTGGCAGTACATGGGAGCGGGGCTGCAGGCCGAGAGACCAGGGGCAGGAGGGGCCAGGCAGGGGTGGGAGGATGGGCCGAGACCCGCCCCTATGCCCACCGCAGCCTCATGGCCCCACAGTTCCTTTCAAGGTGCATGAATTTGTGCACTGGGCCCCTAGTAATAGATAATAGATTCCACAGTGAGCAATTTGTTCATAAGTGACCTATCACTTTGTGGTAAGTGGCTACACAGGCTACTTTCATGGGAGAACATTAAACTCATCCTCTTCAAGATCTCAAAAAATTATAGTAATATTCCAAACACTTTTGTAACGTTTCATTAACTCTCAAAGGCTGAATATACCATGTTTAGCCCCTTTTCATCATTATATGCCAACTATATAGCTTACTATTGTGATTACAGTCACTAGAACACCACCTAATAACAGAAAAATACTAGCAGAAAATGTTACTTTGTTCCACTCACACTAATTCTCTCATCACACACACACACACACACAAGGCCCTCTTTTAAAAGTACTAAACCATGTCATCTTCTACAGACCTAATGAACATATTAAGTTGTATAGGCAGTATCATTATATTCAAGAACAGTTTATAAAGGAATTAGAAGGGCCACCAGAATATACCTATGTCTAAGGAGATCCAAACAGTGGGTTCTATGCTATTAGCTTAGTAGGCAATAAGTTATATAGAATGGGTCATCTATTTATTCATATCATTTAAATGTCACAGCATTTCATTGGGTCATGCTGACAAAGTACTGTGCTGTACTATAAATAAGAAAATAAATATACCTTTCATTAGTATTTCCCCAATAAAAAATCTTTTTAACGTGAACAATCATGATATAGGAACCTTTTAATAATCAGGTATTAAACCAAGCATTTTCTTTATCCACAGGAGACAATGACAAGCTCTACTATAAATCATGTTATTTAGTAGTAATTTGCACTACTTTAAGTCAGAGTAAAGCAAAATAATGTATTTATTTGAAGTGAAATAGAATACCCAGGAGTAAGTATCTGGACAGGTAAAGGTCTATACACAGTCTTCAATAGTTTAAAATCACTTTTTCCTCCATAATCACTATCAACATACTGCAGTCATTGGCATACTTACCACACTGACTGAATTTTTCTTTTAGTTTCTGCCAAGTCAAGTCAAAAGGCAGCTAGAATGAAAAAAGGTATTAGTAACAGATATACAAGGCACAAAATAATTTTAAGTATACTTTATATTTAGTTGCTTACATTTCTGACAAATATCTGGTTGCCTTTGGAGCCTATTCTGTCTCTCATTCCGCTTCCCATGGGACCCGATAAGAATCCTCGATCCATATCGATGCTTCTTTCCAGTATAGCTCCTATACCTGGTCCCATTCTATCAAAGCTGGAGCTCATCCGATCCAGTCCCATCCCCATTCCTCCAGTCACACTGTTCATGCCACCCATTCCACCACCTGGATTTTCAGGAAGGGATGAGAGGATTTGGAGGTTTGGTGTTTTTATTTTAAAATCAGAAGGAGAAGGAAGAGGAAAAAAGAGAAGAGGAGGGAAAGAATCATTTTTGAGAAAGAAAGGAAGAGAAAAATTAATTTGTTTATGTAATTAGATAATATGTAAGCATAAAATTATTTTCATACACACAATATAAGAATCTTCCAAGGAACAGAATTTAATTTGGTACACATTTGGTTAGTTGAATGTTAATGGCTAATTGAATTTGTTAATTTTAGCGAGTATATAATACATTATATACTTATACTTCTATAAAGTTACTGTATACTCTGATCATAGAATTCACATATGTGTTATATAGATTTTCTACCGATTACTTTATTCATTATGTTAGTGTTTATCCTCATTTTTATTTTCTAATAATGCACCAAGCTTAAAAATTGCTAGGTAAAAATAAATGGGGCAAATTCAAATCATTCAACTCCAACACACCAACTGTTACTCTCTTACATAATATTCTTTCCCTAGCTTCCCTTTCACCTCAGTTTCACATACAATTTCTCTTTCTGTATCAATTCAATTTTCAATAACCATGGAAACACATAACTTCTAATCTCAATGTTATACAAAACTTGAGGAGATAGCAACAAAAAAATGAAATCATAACCCTTTAGCCAGAACTTGAGAATTTAGCTCAGAGCAAATATGTACTTCATTCTGTGTTGTGTCCTCTTTAAATATCCTAGTCCTACTCATTCTCAAAACTTATCCTTTTTTCTTATACCTAAAATCCACATACATTGAAATTCTAAAAATTAACATCACCCTCAAATTGTCTTTCAGTGGATAATAAATATAAAATTAGCGAAAAAGTATAAACACTGAGGTGAAACCAGAAGGTAGGGAAGTTACCATTAATAGGAAAATAGCCAAGGCTGAAAAGATGATGAAAAGAAGGAATAAAATGAGAAGTAAAGGACAATGGAAATAAGTATCTTCCGCTGACAGGATTTATGAATTCACTCACAGTTCAAATAGACTGTGTTTCCTATTTGTGAGATTTCAATCAATTAAAGGAAGTCAATAAAGTACGGAGAGCTCATAGAGACACAATTCAATAAGCAACAGAGGTCAAAAACTAAGCCATGTATTAAGCCTTAAGTAAGGTGTAAAATGCTGTAGTGGAAACAGATGGAAGAGATTCAGCACTCCCCAGTGTTTTTCAACTATTCTTGATTCTACTACAGGAAAGATTTGAGAGGAAATATGCATCTCTTTCAACCTTATCCCTCAACTTCAGGAGGTCTCTCTCTAGAAGAGTTTTATGTGGGGAAATTCACCTGTGTCTTCCAAAAGACAAAAAAGGTATTCGCAGGTGAAATAAACTAGAAACCAATAGCAGTTGTAGAGAATAAGCAAGGACACTAAATTGGTGCAAAGGTAAAAGTTGTTTTTGACACATGGTCAGAGAAATCCCCAGATTTCTTAGTTGGAAAGGAGATTCTCGGGTTGGCTTATGGTTAACACATACTTTGGTGTTAGTTTAGAAACATCAAATAAGTAAAATTCAAAGTTACTTTAGAAATTTCAGTGATCAAACAGAAAAGCTCAGTAAGTATCAAAGTTTCTCTAAATTATAACAAGACATTAACATATAAGAACAAAGTATTACTATACTACAATAACTACTCTTGCAGTCATTTGCAAGCACACAAATATTACTGAATAAATTCTAGTAAAATTTAAACCTACTTATTCCAGATCCTACTGGACCCATGTTAGAAGCTCCTATTCTTCCTGCAAACCCTCCAATCATTGCACTGCCTAAACAAGGATGGAAAGATAACACACTAATTAATTTAAATAATCATACTTCAAAAGTCCCAAGGTACTATGCTCTCAGAAGATGTACAGTAACTGAAAAGTATAGTCTTCTATAAATAGGGTTCAAATGTGTAAGACAGTGAAAAAGAGAGCTAGTATATTAAAATCCATAAAGTATTTTTCTTGTAGTAATAAATTGTGTGAAATATTATAAATTTCCAATTTTTCACACGAAAAGGAGAAACATACTTTGAAAACTATAACCTGGGTAAAGAAAAGACATGCAGCCAGCCTACCAAGTCTACCAAAGGAATCTCCAAAGCCTCGATTTATTCCAATATCACCACGTCCAAACTCTCTCTCCATGCTACTAGTCATTGCACCACGGTATAGCTCTGAAAAAATCATGCAACAAATTAACCCTTTTTCAAGTATATCAATAAACAGTAATCCACTGAAACTATAGTGACAGCAAAAGTGACAAATACAAAAAAGGTCTGTGATTTACCCAACTTACCTCACATGCCATATATATCTAATTTCACTATGCCTGTCCCTATTACCAAGTGCCCACAAATGCCCTCTGAATACATCTATAGTACCCACCCCTAAGTATGGGGGAACATTTTTAAATATTAAGTTAAACAAAATGTAGCATACAAAACCCACTACATACATTTACCTACCTCCCATCCGGCCAACTCCTCCAAATCCTCCCATGCTATTCATTGCTTCCAGACCACCAAACCCAATTCCTATGGAATAAAGATTAATTTTGAGATGTGGCTATCAATTGTATAGCTGAAAGATGCATTTGTAAAGTTAAGTCTCACCAGTAAGCTCTTCATCTACCCTACCTTGTGCACATCACCTTCTATATCCCTTAAGTATGTACCAGGCTCAATTTTCTGCTATTAGCCTTTAGAAAGTGAGCCAACAATAAACCATGACTTTTTTCCTTTGGAATTCTCAACACAGTTCCTTATTTACTAAAAATGGTGATGGGTACATACAAAAAACAAGTGCTTATACATACCTCCTCCAATTCTATTCATTCCTCCAAAACCTGGACCATCCATTCCCATACCTCAAATAAAATACACAGTATGTACTTCAGTAATCTTATTTTTATGACTGAAGGATGATATAATGTAATACAATAAAATAGATACCACTGGTTTAGTCACAATGGAACACTAAGAGAAGCAGCGGGACATAGGTGGGATGGTTTAAAGTGCTATGCCATAGCAGATGTCTAGTCATGAATCTTCAAAAAGGCTTCTTTGAATATTTATTGGACAATAAAACAAAATTCTCTGGTCACACTCAAATTCACTGGTCACACTCATGTTCACTTAGAAAATATCTAGGACTAGATGTTTATTATTTATTTTTGCAGAACAGACAAAAGATATCCCTAGCACTGATTCCCACCCCCACTCCCCCCACCCCCCTACCCCAAGACAAACACAGAAGTATCACTATAGCAGATTTAGACATCAGGCCAGAATCCTCTACACATAATAGCTAAGGGAGCAATAAGAACTTAAAGAATAAAAATAATACGTATTTAAGAGGTTGGAAGGTCTAATAGTAAGGAAGAAAATCTCCATCTGTTTGGATCAAAATGATTAGCATAACTATTCCCACAACTTAAAGTGTAGCTATAGCATCTCAAAAGAAAAAAATAGGAATCTGATCACACTTATTAGTCTATCAATTAAAATAGCAGTTGTCAAAGTATGGTCTGGGATCATGGAGGGCCCAATAGCTCAAAACTATTTCATTTATACTAAGATACTATTCGACTGTTTTACTCTCATTCTCTCATGAGTATAATGTGGAATTTTCCAAAAACTACTACATAATATATTATAGTGTAACAAACTAAATGCAGAAAATAAAATAGCATCGCTGTCTTGCATTAATCCCAACATTAAAGAGATGTACAAAAAGGTAAAACAATGCCACTCTTCTAATTCTTTTGTGTTGGAAAATATAATTTATTTTCCTCAAATGTATATTTATGGCCCTGGCCAGTGTGGCTCAGTTGGCTGGGTGTTGTCCCATGCACCAAGGGGTTGCTGGTTCAACTCATAGTCAGGGCACATGCCCAGGTTGCAGGCTCAATCCCAGGTAGGGGGCATGGAGGAGGCAGTTGATCAATGTTTTCCTCTAGCATCAATGGTTTTCTCCCTCTCTCCCTCTCCCTTCCTCTCTCTCTAAAAATCAACTTTTTAAAAATATTTTGAGAGAGAGAGGAAGGGAGAGGGAGAGAGGGAGAAAACCATTGATGCTAGAGGGAAACATATTTTTTAAAGAATATTTATGTTAACATAATGGATTTATTATTTTTAAATGAATTTATAAATGTTTTAATTTCTAATATAGTAAATATTAATATAACCATATAATCAAAAGTACTTTGGAGCCCTCAACAAATTTTAAGAGTATAAAAGGGTTCTGAAACCAAAAAGTTTAAAAACCAATCTTCAAAAATAAACTATTCAGGTGAAGAGCTGAATGCTATGTAAAAAGCTACCTACCCAACTAAATATGCAAATTTAAATTGCTTATTATATGGTAGCTTTTCAGCCATTCCACAAATAATGTATATTCATGATATGAAAGGCACTATGTTGAACATTCAAAATAAAACCATTTCAAACCTCCACAGTGCTAAAAGACCAGCTACAGTACAGCTGGCCTCAGAGAAAACCTCCTGACATTTGCCCATCCTCTTTCATGTTCTCTGCTCCCCAAAGTTTCATCCTTTTTCAAACTGTAGTGACATCCTATATATCAACTATAAAGTCTTTAAACATTATTACAAACTAGTACATGTGAGTTTTATGACCTAGCAAATGCGTAATTTAAAAAGAAATAAAGCTAGAGTACTTACCAGTTGGACCTAAATTTCCCATTACACCACCTATGTTCAACTGGCTAGCACTAATAGGCTGTCCACCTGGACCAAGTCCCATTCCAATGCCTCCAAGACCACCTGAAACACAAATATAAGAATATTATCAATCCATCTATGATTATCTAACTGGCACTACATTTTTTAAAGAGCTATAAAGCCTATAAATTTAAATGTAGTATCCCTAAAATTTCACAAATTTGTAAATAAGAACAATGGTTCTTATTTTCACTGGAATGCAGCACACTGAATCCTCACTATAGTACTATCTATAATAATAAAAGCGTAATATGCAAATCGACCAAATGGCCGAACAGAACAACTGTCTGGACAACCATGCTATGACATACACTGGTGCCAGGCCAGCCAACGTGGTGCAATGTGATTGGTCAGGGGGGCCCACCATTGTCCCATGCTCACCCCACAGAGGGAGGCCCAGGCTACCTGGCCAGCAACGCTGTGGCAGGTGGCTGGGGCCTCCCTCTGCGGGGGCCATCGATCGTGGGGCTCCCGGACTGTGAAAGGGCGCAGGCCAAGCTGAGAGACCACCCCCTCCCGAGTGCACTAATTTTGTTCACCGGGCCGGCCTCTAGTTTATAAATAATGAGAGGTATTTTGTGAAGCAGTGTGTCTTATACCCCAATTAAAGGCATATGGAAAAGGAATAATAAAATACCAAGAGGATTTTGAATATTATATCATCTTATATGTGGCATACATATCTAAAAATGAGAATTTCTCAAATTTGTAGAACCACTTAAGATCTAAGAATTCCTTTTAAAATGGCCCAAATAAAACTAAAATGTCAATTATCATGAAAATATTGAATAAAGAAAATGTTATATTACCTACTTTTATCTTTGACATAAATACGTATTTATATTTACACTAGAGGCCCAGTGCATGAAATTCATACAAGGGTAGGGTACCAAGCCTGGCTGGCGATCAGGACCGATCAGGGCCTTCCAGCTGCCAGCCAGGACCTCCCTTCATTTTGCATTGCCCCCTGGTGGTCAGCGCACGTCATAACGAGCGAGCGATCGCCCGGTCTCCCAATAGAACTCCAGAGGGGACACTTTGCATATTAGCCTTTTATATATAAAAATGGTACTTAAGTGTTTTCACATCTACTATCCATAGATAAGGAAATTTTTGAGACCTTAATTTACTTCCACAATGCCAGTTAGCTATGTGATTTAGACTAGAGTTTAAGTTTTCTGTTTCTAAAACCAATATTCATTTTACTACTTCTCTTAAAAGAAAATAATTAAATTCATTGAAAAAGACTTTTAAGAAGATAATCTGATGACCTTAAAGATAGAACTAATTAATATTTAAGTAGGAACTGTTTTATTCTATCTTTTTTGTTGTTGTTGTTAATCCTCACCTGAGGATATTTTTCCATTGACTTTTTTGTCAATGGAAAGTAGAAGAGAGTAGAAGAGAGAGGGAAAGACAGAAATATGGATGTGAGAGAAACACATCAATCGGGTGCCTCCTGCCAACGAGGAGCCTACAACCTATGTATGAACCTTTGACCAGACTCAAACTGGTCAAAGAGTGTTGGTCCTCAGGCCAACACTCTATCCACTGAGTCAAACTGGCTAGGGCTGTTTTATTCTACTTTTAAAATTCTTGCTAGCTAATGTAGTAATTAGGGGCTAAGAAAACCACATACTTTTTAAAAAGGTAGAGTACAGAAGCATGTGTTAAATTGGAAAGATCAATGTGACCTGGTAAAGAAAATCCTTTTTCAGCTCAGTTCCTTAAAATGGTCCAATTGAAAGCAAGAGCACATCTGAACATCAACAAAGCTCTTATCTACACCTAGCACTCATATTTTCATCCCTAATACCATTCTTCACCAAAAGGAACTATGACTCCTTGAAAGTAGGTCAATTCCATGTAATCAAGTAAGAAAAATCTTCATGGTTCTGGGAAATCCTCTTTTTATCAAAAAGTAAGAGTATCAAAGGCATAGGAAATGAGGAGGCTCATACTTGCCAAGTTATAATTTGAGCAAAGAAAGGGGGGGAAGAAGAAAAAACATGAGGAGGTTAATAATTAACATGACTATAACAAATTGATTTTTTCAGTCTATGAGTTCATATCATATGTCAATAGAAAAGAGTATATAAAAATGTAAATCTCAAAAGACAATATAAAGTAAGTATAAATGTAATAGAAGATTTACTTTTTATATAAATAAATGCGTATTAATAGTTGAAAGGTAAATTGGGAGATTCTGCATAAAGCCAAGATCTTGAATGAGAAGGTAAACTTGGTGGAGATGCAAAGAATTGCCCTATAAAAGAAGGGGCAATATTCAAAGACACATGTACTGAGACCTTTCTAGCTTATCCTTTAAAAATAGTATCCAGTTTATGAAAGCTCAATAAATAGTAATACACACTACCCACATTATAGTGAAAGCGCATACCAAAGACAAAGATCTTAAAATTAGCTATATGAAGAACACAGCTTACCTATGAAGAAAGGACAATTCAAAAGATAGCTGACTTAATAACAACAATGGGAGCCAGATGACTAGAATATTTTCAAAGTGCTAAGAGAAAATCTTAAACTATATAACCAGTAAAACTATATTTGAAGACATTTATAGTAAACCCAAATTTAGAGAATTGACTAAAAAAAAAAAAAGCTCACTCAGGAGAAAAAATTAGTGCCAGGGTCTAGAGAAATAATGAGACAAAAATGTTAAGTAATAATAATACTTGACTTGTGGAATTTTAAAAAAGCAACATAGAAATAAAACACTGAGCCATAATATCATATAATTCAACAGAAAAATAATTAGAATGAAAGCATTCAAAGGTCACTCTACTATTGAGTAAAAGGTAAGTACTTTAACTTGAGACTTTATAAAGATATATTAAAATTTCTAAGATAACCAATAAAAGAGAAAGAAAGATAGGAGAAAAAAAGATAATGGGAATTAATCCAAATAAATCAATAAATGTGAATAAAGAAAATAAAGCTGTGCTATCTATATTAATATTAGACAAAAGACTAAACAGTAGTTACTAAATAATAAAATCACTTTATAATGATAAAATTTGATTCATTGGGAAAAAATATATTTTCTAAACTTGGATGCAATCACTAAGTTAGCTTTAAAATATTTAAAGTAAAAAAAAAGACAAATCCACCACTCTGGTGAGATATTTTACTATATATACCTCTCGGTAATTGACAGCACAAGCAAAAAGAAATTACTAGGAAAGATATAAGACCATTTAAATGACTTAAGAATGTGATTTACTGGACATATACAGAACACTACATTCACCAAGCATACCTGGAATATTTATTAAAATGTGCCATATATTAGGCCAAAATGCAAAGTCCAGATTAATTCCGAAGAATCACAATGACATAGACCATCTACTCTGGTCACAGTATTAAGTTAGAAAACAGTAAGAAATCATAATGGTAATTTAATAAAAATTAAATCACAATAAAAATATTTCAGAAAAAAACTTGTGTATAGTGGCTAAATTTATAGTCATAACTACTTATATTAGAAAATAGAAGATGTAAATTAGTGAAATATTCAACTTAAGGAGTTAGGACAAAAATAAAGAGACTAAACCCAAAGAAAAAGATAGAGGAAAATACTAAAGCTTCAAGCAGAAATTAAGATACAGAAAAAAATATTAACCTCTTTGAAAGCACTAAGTGACAAATCTCTGACCAAAAAAAAAGAGAGAGAGAACCCGAGCTGGTTTGGCTCAGTGGATAGAGCATCGGCCTGCAGACTGAAGGGTCCCAGGTTCAATTCCAGTCAAGGGCACATGCCTGAGTTACAGGTTCCATCCCCAGTGGGGGATGTGCAGGAGGCAGCCAATCAATGATTCTCTCTCATCATTGACTTTCTATCTCTCTCTCCCTCTTCCTTCCTCTCCGAAATCAATAAAAATATATTTTTTTTAAAAAGAAATTGCAAACTTTTGAAACTTAAAAGATAGAACTATAGATATGGCAACATTTTGAAAGAGACAATTTTATGCCAATAAATCTTTAAATGGACAAAAATGGTAAAATTCTTAGAAAAATAGAAATAACCGAAAGTGGCTCAAGAAGCAATAGAAAATAAGTCATTAAAAATCTTCCCCAAAACAATACACCAAGACCAGACTGTTTTACTCGTAATTTCTAGCAAACCTGAGCGATCATTCTATTAGAAAAAGAACACACACTTCCCAACTTAGTATTATTTCTAATACTAAAAATTAGAATAACTAAAACACAGAAAAATATATAAAATGTGTTATTAGCAGTTAAAATGAAGGAACTAGAGCTACACATATCAACATGTAAGTGAATCTAAAAGAAATGATGTTAAACTAAAAACAGCAAGTTGCAGAAAAATATATGATACTATAGGCCCAGTGCACAAAATTCGTGCATGGGGGGGAGGGGTGTCCCTCAGCCCAGCCTGCACCCTCTCCAATCTGGGACCCCTCGAGGGCAGTTAGACATCCCTCTCACAATCCAGGACTGCTGGCTCCCAACTGCTCGCCTGCCTGCCTTCCTGATTGCCCCTAATCGCTTCTGCCTGCCAGCCTGATCAACCCCTAACCACTCCCCTGCCAGCTTGATTGCCCCTAATTGCCCTCCCCTGCAGGCCTGGTCACCCCTAACTGCCTTCCCCTAAAGGCCTGGTCCCCCCGCAACTGCTCTCCCCTGCAGGCCAGGGTTCCCCCCAACTGCCCTTTCCTGAAGGCCCAGTCGCCCCCAACTTCCCTCCTCGACCAGCCTGGTCACCCCTAACTGCCCTCCCTTGCAGGCCTGGTCCCTCCCAACCGCCCTCCCCTGTGAGCCATCTTGTAGTGGCCATCTTGTGTCCACATGGGGGCAGGATCTTTGACCACATGGGGGCAGCCATCTTGTGTGTTGGAGTGATGGTCAATTTGCATATTACTCTTTTATTAGATAGGATGATGTCATACACACCAAATTTTAAATCCAGCAAAGTAATTCCATATAATATTTGTGGATGTGTAAACATGTAGTCAAATTATTAAAACCTAAAAGATAAACACTATTCATAATAAGTTGTTTCCTCAAGGTATTTATCTGGTGGGAGGCGAGCAGGGGAGTAGAGAAATCTCAACTTTATCTATAAAATTTTATTTTAAAATCTAACACAAATATGATCTATGATAGATACTAGAACATTGAGTAATTTTAAGTTTGTCTGAACATTTAAAATATTTCATTAAAAATTTTAATAACAACCAGAGAAGGTATAGTTAGACAGTTCAAGAGGTAGTATTTATTGAGTGCTTATATTAACTGACAACTGTGTTAAGTGCTATATATATACACACACACACACACACACACACACACACACACACACACACTCTAGAGGCTTGATGCATGAAATTCATGCAAGGGGCTCTGCCCTCGCAGCCCCAGCTTCATCCAGAAGGACATCCAGAAGGTCATTAGGATGTCTGGTCTAATTAGCATATTACGCTTTTATTATTATAGATACTAGAGGCCCGGTGCATGAAATTCGTGCACAGGGCAGGGGGTCCCCTCAGCCCAGCCTGCACCCTCTCCAATCTGGGACCCCTTGGGGGATGTCTGACTGCCAGTTTAGGGCCGATCCCCATCAGGCCTAAACCGGCAGTCGGATCTCTCTCTCACTATCCGGGACCACTGGCTTCTAACTGCTCACCTGCCTGCCTTCCTGATCGCCCCTAACTACCCCCCCTGCTGGCCTGGTCACCCCCAACTTCCCCCTCTGGTCACCCCACTCAGCCTGCTACTCGGTTGTTTGGTCGCCCCTCACTAACCCCCCTGCTGGCCTAAGTCACCCCACGTAGTCTGTTCGGTCGTCCATTTGGTTGCAATGGTCGCTTAGGCTTTTATTATTATAGATTAACTTACGCAATACTAATGCCAATCCCATGAAGTAGGTACTATTATCATCCTCATTTTACAGATGCTGTATTGAGACAAGTGTTAAGTACAGTACATTGTGATTTTATAATCCTTTGGAAAACATTTTGATAATACTGATCAATGAGTACACTTTGAGAACCTATAAATCTACTTCGGGATATTTATCTTAAGGAAATAACCAGAAACATACCAAAGATTTGTATACAAAAGTGGGTGAATTACTCTATTTAGGGAAAAGAGTTAGAACACCTAAATATACATAACAGTGAAATAGTTATGGAGCATCCATATAACAGACTATTATACATCTGATAAAAAATATTTGGAAAGAATTTTCAACATGGAATAATTATACTTTATGTTAAACAAAAATAATACAAAATTATTATATGATAATTCTCAACTATGTAAAAAATATACATAGAAGGAAAGACTGGGAAAAAATACCAAACAATGTTATAATGGAGGTTGCTTGTGGATGGTAAAATTACAAAGAGGTTTTTTTTTTCCCCCTCATGTATATAAACTAACCAAATCTTTTAGTATATATTATTTTTACAATGAGGAAAAGCTACCAAAAAAGAAGGAAAAATGGCAAATATTTATCTTCTCAGTCTTCCTAATCAATCATGCCAAACTATCTCCATAATTCTAAACTAACTCCAAACTTTGGGCAACTTGGAATATAGGCATGAAAAAAAAAAACAAACAATTCTGCTTAGCACATAATGAAATTGAAAAACAATAGTCTGTATTGTTTCTAATGGCTTTTACTTACGTGGTAATTGTGGTGTTTTACTGTCATGTGATCGATAGTCTTCATGAGGGACAGACTTGTCATCCTATTTGCAAAAACAATTATAAGGTTACTATATAACGAAAATGATCTGTAATGTAGAGGATAGCAGATAAAAAGATTTGAAAAGTTTGGAGAGATGAAGGGATATATAGGAACTCACCATTTTCACATGCATAGGTCTATCAAACAAAAACTGCCCATTGAACATAGCTGTTGGTTCAGTTAAGGAAAGCCAGTTAAGACAACTATTAAAATTATACTTGAATACAAACACATTTTTAATAATCCTATTGAGTCAGACTATCTTTAATATTTTACTCATTTGTATTAGTTTCTTCCCTATACTCAAAAACTTCAATTCTTTGTTTTATAGTTTGATTTTATATATAAAATGTAATCTTTTAATTCAACCATTGAAAAAAGAAAATTAACAAGGCTTCATTTAAAGCAACTGTATTAATTTACAATAGACTGCATAACTTTCAAGAGCATGTATACATACAGTTAATTGTGGCAGGAAGAAAAAAGTAGAAAAAGGTTCATACCAGGCCTGTACAATATGGCTAATTCAAGTTTTAAGAGTGACTTTAGTACTTGGACATAGAAAAGGTTTTGTGTACTGGAGACTAAAGTCTAACACATATTTCTAAACCAGGAAACCTTAAATTCCAGGACTCCCAAAAAATGGTATTAAGCTTCTTCAACCTTATTAAATAATCCTAAAGTGTAAATTAGGATACAAATTGCTTGAACTGCTTCAATTGCTTGTTCAAAAGTGACTGTGCCCATTCCTCTGCTCTTGCCATCTTTGTCTTCTTTAATATCTGCCCGCTTTACAGTTCCAGCTATGCTGAACACTTCCTTTAGCTTCTTCCAACCAACTTTGAAGTCAAGCTTAATATAAAATTATATAAAGTTACGTACCTAATAAACCCCTCCCCATTTATAAATAATAAACAAATTTTTTCTAAACTCTCAAAACTATAAAGAACTAAAATTTTTGTTAAACAGTATATCAATAATATGCAAATAAAAAGATCTTAAGTTGTTTAAAATTAGGTAAGCTACATCTATGTTGTTCCTTATCCTTAATTTTTTTAAATTCCAAAAATAGTCTCTCACCTACTCAATCCTGTTTTGTACATTTGAAATTTGCACACTTATTTTTACTGAAAGAAATTCAGATTTTGGAAAGTAATGTTGATCACTGACTTTCAAAAGCTTAGAACAAATGACAAACCAACTACAACATGCACATTCACAGACATCAAATATTAAAGCTAAAGAAATCCATTTACCAATATGAACAAAAGTCACATAAAATAAAAGAACTGCTAAGTGTTTATAAATTCCAAGAACTGCTAAGTGTTTATAAATTCCACAGTTCTCTTTATTAAAAATTCTAAACACTTATATATACCATATATATAATTAGGTTTCAGCTTACAATAATTATGTTTGGCTTACTTCAGTTAAAAATCAAATGTTCTATAAATCTATCACCCATTCATCTAAATAAATAATCTCATAATTAGAACTATATCTGAATGATAAAATTTTAGACTAAAGCTTAAACTTACATTAGCAACAAAAATTGTGGAACCAAGTCTACCAGCCTGCAAATTACTGATAACCTCAGGAGGAATGTTTGGATTATTCAGAATGGAAGGTGGTAAATTCATCAACCCCGATCCCATATCGGGTACATGTCCTCCTGGAAATGATCCTCCTGTTCGTTGCAATGCCCTACGAGCATTTTCTCCATCAGGATCCTATAACACACATTGAATGTTAAATACCACTAGATACATAAGAAACTCTACACAATTAAAACAACAACTTCAAATTCTATAGTAGCTATCCCATCTGGGTTAAATTACTGGCCCCCTTAAAGAATAAGCTTTTTTCTCATCCAGAAAATTCAATCCCATAAAAACCTGTAGACAGATAGAAGATTACAGTCTCCAGGAATATAAATTAAATACCTCTTTCCAATCACTAAAGTCACTTAAGAACTTGAAATTAGTTTAATTTTGCCCTTGTACTAGTGTAAAAATATAGGACACACACACATAACTCAAAGAGGAACAAAATACTTACTGTAACTCTTTTCTTTCCCAAATGCACTAATAGTGAATTGTTAACCCATGGATGACCGATGCAAAGACAAACTGAGACTAATTCAAAACTTTACAATAGCAGAGCAGAGTGTTATAAAACCCAGGAATATTGGGGTAGAGGGGAATTATGATAATGTGCAAATTTCACTCCTTAACAAGCAAAATATTATTCACCTTCCAACCTCTTTCCCTCCTCAGCATGATTATGATGTAAGATGGGGGAGGGGAAATAAAGAAAAGCTAAGTGTCTCAATGAAGAATAATAGTGAGCAATGGTTTTTTTACTTAATTAACTTTATAAGAGATATATTCTACCTTTAAATCAAAGAAGTTTAAACATACTTCTCACTCATCTCACTAGATGAAATGCAAAAAATAAGAAAAACAAAAAGCACCTAAACACAATAATAGGCTATTTCATCTGCAATACCAAATGATTATGATATATGTAAGCATCAACTCTACTCTGCTGGCCTGTCTGGGAATACTAATAAAAAGAAAGTTTGGTGACTTTAATACATTCTCTAGGTAATAAATTCTCTAGGAAGGCTGGGAGAATAGAAGGGAAAAAGTGAATGCAAGAAAAATGTATTCTGGCTTCCAATATATTGTTTCATCATGAAGAATAAAAAGAAATACAGAAGTAAAGAAATAAGTGTTTATAGAGAATGCTATAAAATAATAAATGTTTCAGGTCTAAGGTATCAAAATCTTGCACAAACACAAAATTTAAGATTTTGGTTACCTATGAAGGAGAACACAATAGACTAAATGCTTCATGAACTATTAAGATAGGTTGTTTGTTCTTAACATTATTAAAGTATATTACTAGGTTTTGATTTGTCTTTTATATACATAACATATATAAACATATATACATATATAAAACATATATACAATACAATTTATATAACACAAATTATATATAACATAGTTTTTATTCCTCCTTTTCCTTTGGATGTCAGCATGATAGTTATTGCCTGCTATTGCTTAAAAAAGAAAGCCAACAGTAAGTTTATAACTGTTACAAACCCCCAGTGAATTACATGAAATGAAATTCTAATACCTGTAAATGAATTCTAGAAATAAACTTTTCCTTAGATTCTCACTAGTAGCTCTCAGCACTGACCCAACACCCATTGGAAAATCAGTTATTCCCAGAAACAGGACCTTTAGTGATATTAATCCAAAAAGTTAACTGAATAAAGAACATCTCATCATTTACTTAGGCCAAACTATACCATTTATTCCTCTTAGAAAGGTTTAAAATGGAAGTATGCTTTATTGGCATGGATCACATAACTCTATTTCAGGGTCTCTGAAATATTATTGAGGATCTACAATTTGCTAAAACTTAAAAGAAGACAAACTATATGGACCTGGCCTTTAGCATCCAATAAACTTTGTTTCCAATTAAAAAGGAAAACACTAAGAATCTAGAATACTTGTCTTTGAAGAACAAGAAACACCATAAAACAGTAAATCATAATTCTCAAAATAATGACCCAGAAGAGTGGTTATCCTACAAATGTCACCCTTATGGGAAATTATTTAGGATATCAACACATTTCTGGAACACTGGTCCTGGCTTACACATAAAAACAACTAAATAAATGGTTGACACAGACCATAACAGCCTAAACTCTCTCTACTTCCCAGTCAGAGAAAAAATTAACCCAAGTTCAAACAGGATTAGAGGAATTCAGAAGCTAACTTGAATAAAGGGATTTGGGATACTTGTATATGTTGGTAGCATGTCCTTTCATTTTAAGCTATAGCAGGCACTGATTATCTATAGTTTTGCTTTCCTTGGCTTCAGTTACCCACAGTCAGCATAATCAGAAAATATTAAATGGAAAATTCAGAAATAAATAACTCATATGTTTTAAATGGTGTGCTGTCCTTAGTGTGATGAAATCTTGTGCAGTCTCACACTATCCAGCCTAAGACATTAATCCAACCTTTGTCCAGCACCTTCCACACTATACACACTACCCACCCTTTAGTCACTTAGTAGCCACCTCAGTTATCAGATCAACTATCATGGTATCACAGAATTTGTGTTCAAGTGACCCTTATCCCAATATATAAAAAGCCAGGGGCCGTCATGACCGAAACAACAGGACAGGGGCAGATGACCAAACACAGGCTGCATGGGGCGACCAGGCCAAAGGGGAGCGGGGGCAGTTGAGAGTGACCAGTTAAGGGCGACCAGGCCAGCAGGGGGGGAAGTTTGGGACAACCAGGTCAGCGGGGGGAGAGGGGAGGGAGCGGACAGTAGGGGGCGACGAGGCTGGTGTGGGGGGGCAGTTAGGGGTGACCAGGCCAGCAGGGGAGGGCAGTTGGGGCAACCAGGCCTGCAGGGGAGGGCAGTTAGGGGCAGGCAATTGGGCCAATAGGGGCACAATTAGGGGTTGATCAGGCTGGCAGGGGAGTGGTTAGGGGTTGATCAGGCTGGCAGGCAGAAGCAGTTAGGAGCAATCAGGCAGGCAGGCAGATGAGTGGTTGGGAGCCAGCAGTCCTATATTGTGAGAGGGATGTCCAACTGCCCGTTTAGGCCTGTAGGATCGGGCCTCAACGGACAGTCGGGCATCCCTCGAGGGGTCCCAGATTGGAGAGGGTACAGGCTGGACTGAGAGATACACCACCCCCGTGCACGAATTTCATGCACCGGGCCTCTAGTGTATATATAACTGATCTGGTCTGTGATCAAACTATTCAGTTAAGATTAACAATATGAACTAAAGGAAGACAAGAAAATGACTGCTATTCAAGCTAATTATTTCTAAGGTCAATTATAGCTAACAATAAATAGTTTTTTAATATACCTTCTGATCATTCTTTTATCGATGTATTTATATTGCAACAATTCCACACAAAGCAAACATCTCCATTTTAGGGGGTTCCACATTCCAGTGATAAATTTCACTAACAGACATAACTTTAAAAATTTTTTAATCTGGTATAATTTCATGTTAATTTTATTAAAAGTGAATATCAATTTTATTCAAATCCATAAGGTGTTTGCATTATTAAGCAAACTTTCATTACCAACTACAAGAATCCTAATACATAAAAACCCTGGATCTGTCACATCCACAATGACTAGAGGCTCAACTATTCATCAGGCTGTGCGCGCAGCAAGCAAGCAGGCTGAATTGCTGACCTTTCAGAGAGAGAGAGAGAGAGGCAGGGCTGATCAGCAATGGCAGTGGCTGCTGGTGAGGTCGACAGAGAGAAGCAGGGTGATCAGACCCTGCTTCTCTCTCCCTCGCCAGCAGCCAAGCCTCTCCCCCCCCACCCCCAGAGGTCAGCAGTTCAGCTGCTCGCCAGCAGCCTAGGGTGGCTGCTGATCAGCCCTGCCTCTATGATCAGACCCCATGATAGGCCCAGAGATGCTGACTGGCACAGAAACCAACCAATCAGAACCAAATCTGCATGAATTGCGAGGAGCCAATGGCTATCTAGGAGGTGGGGCTTTTGACGCTGACTAGAATAGAAACTGACCAATCAGACCCAAATCTGGGTGAATTGCAAGGAGCCAATGGCTGCCTAGGAGGTGGAGCTTTTGACTCTGACTGGCATAGAAAACGGCCAATCAGAACCTAATCTGGGTGAACTGCAAAAGCAGAACCTAAGTTGGGGGCTGAGATTCGTTTGGCAGTATAGTACATATGGCTATCAGTCCATATATAGGCTTATGTGTTTTTGTCTGCCAAGAGCATCTCCTTCAGCTGAAAAAGGCTTCCCACCGTGCCCCCCCTCCCCCATTTAAGCAATCCTATCCTATATAATCTATCTATACTACTAAAAGGGTAATATGCTAATTAGACCAGGTCGACCAGCCATCTTCCAGATGTCTGACTTCCTTCTGGACAAAGCCATGGTGGTGGGGGCTGAGGCAGAGGCTGTTAGGGGCAATCACACTGGCAGGGGAGGGCAGTTGGGGGCGAGATCAGGCCAACAGGGTAGGGCACTTAGGGACGATCAGGCAGGCAGGCAGGCAGAGGCAGTTAGGGGCGATCAGGCAGGCAGGCAGGCAGGCAGGTGAGTGGTTAGGAGCCAGTCATTCCAGATTGTGAGAGGGATATCCCAGATTGGAGAGGGTGTAGACAGGGCTGAGGAACCCCCTCCATGCACAAATTTTGTGCACCGGGCCTCTAGTATCTACTATATTTCTCAAGTTAAGCAACACAATCTAAAAATTGAAAATGTATACATCAAATAAAATCAGCACCTAAAATGTCATCTTTAAATTTTTTTAAAGAATAGTTTATTGATTTTTAGAGAGAAGAAGGAGAGAGAGAAACATCAATGTGAAAGTACAACATTAATTGACTGCCTCTTGCACACCCCCTACCAGGGGAATGAAGCCCGTAACCAGAGCATGTGCCCTTGACTGAGAATAAAACCGGCTACCTCCTGGTACACAGGACAATGCCCAACCGAGCCACACTGGCCACAGTTTGGGTCCTGAAATTTATTTAAATCATGTATCTCTGCTTATAATAATTTGGAGCAAATCAAATATATAGGATAACTGCTTGAAGTCAATAGAAAATCATGTACAAGCAAAATTATCACTAATAGGTAATGTTTTAATGAACATCTATGCTAAAAAAATGTACTCGGACAAAAATCCAAAGGAAATATGTCCTTCTATTCAAATGTTTAAATTATTCCAAATATAAGAACTCTTACCTCTTTAATATTCAGGGGTCTTCCGCTAAGATCGTATTTGTTCATGGTTTCTAGTGCTTTCTTTACAAATTCTTCATCTTTAAATTCAACCACACTTAATTGAGAAAAAATTGGGGGGAAATTTTTATGTACTGAGGTTATTTTTTATTACAATCAGAAGTTTAAATTTGACTTAAGATACTTAAAAAAAATTCTTACCCACAACCCTATATCCAGGTAGATTTGTCAATATATGCAAAAGAGAAAAAGTTTTATCAGTAGACGAAGTTAATGGTAGGTCTAACATGTAAGTCATTAAAAGCAATCAGTTAATAGTCACTTTTTTCTTTTATACCTCCAGAACATAAAAGGCAGTGACCACAATTTTTCTATAATTTTAAATATGTCTATTTAAGATAGTAGGATCTAGCGTAATAAGCTTACAGCACATTTTAGATGACTCTTCTTTATGTTTAAACTAATATAATGTAATTGCACAAATTCAATCAAAAGTAATTCAAACAAATAATTGAAGACTCCAATATACCTGTCCTTACATAGTTACAAATATTTTTAAAAGCTATATTGTACACAAATAGTTTTAAAGGTATATGTTTCAATTTTATAAAAAAATCAAAATAGGGAATATTAATCTCACTTTTAACAAAGTTCTCAAACTGGCTGCATATAATTTAACAGCATCCAGTCTCAAGAAGGCAAAAAAAAGTCACCTATGTTAAAGAAACAAATTTGTAGTATCATTTTTTAAAATAATTCCTTGTCATTATCACTGTTCAAAGTGACAATGGATATAATGACAAAGTTTTTGTTTCATGCACCCAATTGTTTTTTTGCTAATAAAATTAAATACTGTTAAGAGCTTTCCATTCTTCAGCATATTCTTTTCTTGCTGCTAAAAATCAAAACTATCTCCCAATCCCTTCTATATCAATTTAAATCATCAATGTCATCAATACCAATGGTCAGAGCACTGCCTCTTATGTAGTCCTGTAGGCTACCAAATTAGGTTTTTTCAATATAAATTCCAAACATACATTCTGAATCAGCACCTTTAAGTTATAGGCCTCTCATAGGACTTTTAGGAAATATCAATTCAGTGACTTTTAAAATATCCTTGAAGACAACAAAACACAACAAAAAAAATCCTATATTAAAATCTATTGTCTAAGAAGAAGCATTACCTTAGAGCATTAAAAAAGTGAATGCCCTTTATGAGCATTTACAAAACCCATCCCTTCCAGGCAGCTAGCTTGATTTGTATAAGTGTCAGACTTGCTAGTATAAAGCCTCAAATCTTGCATAATAAAGTAAAACAAAATGAAACTTAAGTTTCCAAAAAACTGGTACAAGTATTATACAAAAAGTAAACTGCTGAGGAACTTTTAAACCTCAAGCAGATTACTGCCCACAGCACTTACCCTTGATTTTCCTTCCGCATCCTTAAAGAGCTCCACGTATGTAACCTCACCAACTACATAAGACATACAAAAGGAAGATACCAAGAAACAATACATTTAAACACCAGTATCTTGCTTTACTGCACACCTGTGCACAACTCTACAGAAAAGCACCTATTATTCACCAACAATCAAAACCAGACCAACATACCTCCTGTCAATGGCTCTGTAAATTTAACTAATTTTCAGAAATGTACATCATCCACATTCTCTAAAAAAGCTAACAACCATATTAACCTAATTCATACTACAGATCATATTTTGGCCAGCATGATATAGTTGGTGAACAAATGCACATATACATACAAATGGTCCCTTCGCCTATCATATTAAAACATCAACATTAGCACTTTTCAAATAACTTTAGCCGCCTACACACAACAGCTGTTTTAAGGTGACTTCCTACCTGAATGTCTTCAATCATGTTTGCCATCAAACTAAATTTACAAGTCATGCTTCACAGCAAGCCACACACTTTCTAAATAAAGTCAATGAATAAAACCAATCAAATAGTTGTCACCTTACAACAGATACACCAATGCAATTTTTTTTTAGTTTATTAGAGGAGATCAGCCTCAAAGCCAAGTACATAGTTTGCAGGACTGTTGAAACTCGATTTTTCAAGAGATAACAAAACTAACTTTTACAAGATCAAGTATTAAAATTATTTTCCCCCAAAACCAACCATGTATATAAAATGTAGGTTTTCAGGTTATTCTGAAAACAAAACTGCAACAGCAGTAACGCAATTTTTAAATTGAACTGCAGAGACAGCATCATCGCGTTCATGACAATGCAAACAAAATGAATTCCACAGCCAGATTCCAGACTCCACCAAGATAATAACAAAGCAGCTTTTGGGAAAAAATTATCAAACCTTATTTTTCATACTTTAACAGGTAAATGTATTGCTTAACTAATGCAATAGCCCTTTAAAATTCTATAAAAACTTCAACTAAACAAAGCAATCACTTTAACAAAGTTCTTGGTGGCATGCATATGCTGGCTCACTACTATCCTGCTAAAATAACAAAAAGAAAAAAACTTTATTTATCCATACTACCTTGTAATGAAATTGTGTCAAGTGAAAGAAGAGGAAATGATTAATTCATGTGTCAAGAAATAAACAAAAATCAATTATTTGAGTCTGTGTGGCTCAGAGGTATAAAAAAAGTTTGCTTAGTTCCCTCCCCCTTCAATGTGATTATTCAACAGTGGGTTTATCGTAGATGTTTACCTTTTTCTCTCATGAGATCTTTAATAGCTTGCCATTTCATGTCATATGGGATGTTGCTAATGAAAACTCTGTTACGATTTGGACCCTTCTTCTCTCCAGTGCCTGAATTCTTGTCTTTTGAATAAGGATGAAATCTATGGGCCTTCTTATTTCCTGTAGATTTTTCCTTTAATTCAGATTTCTCTTCTTTCACTGATTCATCATTCTCCCTATGAATTAAAAACAAAACAAAATGGAAGTCTATATTAAATATTCAATATTTATCACTTCACTTCACAATACTATCCACTAACTTAGATCTCAGCAAAGCAGCTGGAGAATCAAGACTGCTGGCTTTGAAATTATCCAACGCCATCTCTCAAAGCAAGGATTTGGGCATATTACCAAAATTCTCACTTCACAATCCTGTTTTTCTATATTATATAGCTGCAGAATCAAAAAAATCATCAGTTTTTCTCATCATAATGCATAATAAAATGTTATTAGAACTTTAGAGGGGGAAATGCCTGATTTTATTCCTACAGTATGTAAAACTGCCACCTTTAATGGAGAATTAACTTTCTGGGCCTTATTCAGAACTCTAAAAAATTATTTTACAAAATGATACCTTAAAAATTTTCATCTCTTCCCAGAACTTTTCTCCTCCATTGATGAAAAACATAGGTATATCTACATATCTGTACATGTATATACTTCCATATGACTCAAAATTTTTTCTATTTTCAGTTTAATCAACATAGAAAACTGGTAAGTTATCCTAATATTTTCATGCTCAACATTTTCTGTGTTTTTACCTATAAACTAGGATTGGGCACATTATAGAATCATGTCATTATTATTAGTATTATCTGTAATAGAGGGAGGAAGTGGAGGAAGGGAGCAGTACTTAAACACAACACCAACCAGAATTCTACAAAACTACCTTTTAATGAGTCCGTAACTGAAAAGTTATTTAATTTATAAAACTGTAATCACAAGTCAACTATGTGATGCTATCCATCAACCATTTTTAGATCTAAGTATTCACTTAAAGTAAATCCTATAGATAAAAATTTAAATACATATTTTTAAAATGCAGTTTACTTTTCAAAAGAAATCTTTTTTTACAGAAATAACAGATTTATTTTAAATCACTAATTACACTAGCGAATTTAAAATTAACTAAAACTTTGATTTTAAAGCAATTTTTCATAAATATATATATAGCCAGCGAACGGAACGTTGGAACAACCAGAATGACCAGTCGCTATGACACCCACTGCAGCCAGCAAACTGGCCCAATTGGGGGGTGGGGCCAGCCAACCAACCTCCCATAGCTCTTCCCCCGGCAGCTGACCCCTGATCAGCCTCCCCTACCCACAGCCCCTCCCCACAGCTGGCCCTGTCCCCAATCAGCCCCCCCACCGCAATCTTGGGCGGGGCCCGCCAGCCAATTGCCTGCAGCCCCTCCTCCCAGCTGGCCCAGCCCTGATCCACCCCAATTGGGGCTGGGCCACTGGACCCCACCCATGCACGAATTCCTGCACAGCTAGGGGACTAGACCCCGCCCGTGGACGAAATTGTGCACTGGGCCTCTAGTATATTAATAAAAATCTCTGGGAATGGCATCCAGGAATCTACATTTTTTTAAACTTTATGGATAATCCGATAACCAATCAGGCTTCATAATCCAGGGTCTAAATTATCCTCTAAGCCAAGCAATTGTGTAAACATATACACTGCAGTGCTCCACACACACTAGAATCTTGTTCCATGATATATAGAACTTTTCACACACCACTTTTCTGAGCAAGAAAAAAAAACACAGCCATACATATAATTTATAAAACTCTACAAAAACAAAAACTATCTGTGTTGTTATCAGCAGCATCTAGCATTAGTGACTGCATATGACATGTGCTCAATAAATGTTAATTCTTAAATGAGTGAACAGTCAAATGGTGCTGTTAGCTCTTAATTTTAGCAGAAAAACTGTTTGTTTGTTTTTAGCTAACAGTTTTTCTGCTAAAATTAAGAGACATTAGGACCACATTTGCTTTGCCACTTTTTCAGACCTTGAAAGGGACACCTTCACTGTCAAACATCTTCCCTCATCAGAAATGGCACAGCTTGGAAAGGATCATCTCACCTGTCCAACTCTAGCAAACTACCAAAAATGGCAACTGCTCATCTATATTCATAATTAAGACTACCTATGGAAGGCAGATTAGTTTAGAGCCAAAGGCATGGTCTGAAGAAGAAATTAAAGTACAACTACTCAATTTCTGAACTCTTTCTATGTCCTAAATACATTATGGAAGACATAGTAAAAATATATGTAAAATCTCTTAGGAAAACAATGCTATGTAATATCAAAATACTGACACTATATCCAGAAGTTCATGTAATAATTCCCAAACTATTCAGTGTTTCTCAACCTTTCTAATGCCGTGACCCTTTAATACAGTTCCTCATGTTGTGGTGACCCCCAACCATAAAATTACTTTCGTTGCTACTTCATAACTGTAATTTTGCTACTGTTATGAATCGTAATGTAAATACCTGTGTTTTCCAATGGTCTTAGGCGACCCTGCTAGCGGTTCTCAACCTGTGGGTCGCAACTGTAGATAGAGCCTAAGACCATCGGAAAACACAGATATTTACATTACGATTCATAACAGTAGCAAAATTACAGTTATGAAGTAGCAACGAAAGTAATTTTATGGTTGGGGGTCACCACAACATGAGGAACTGTATTAAAGGGTCACGGCATTAGAAAGGTTGAGAACCACTGCGTTAGACAAACATTCCTCTTAATGTACTTGAAATACTGATGGTGACTATTCTTTTTCTTTTTAATTTTCATTGAATTTATTGGGGTGATATTGGTTAATTAAGTTATACAGGTTTCAAGTGTACAATTCTGTAATACATCATCTATACATTGTACCATGTATTCACCATCCAAAGTAAGTCTCTTTCCATCACCATTTATTCCCCCTTTACCCTCTTGTACCTCCCCCCAACCCCTCTCGCTCTGGTAATCACCATATTGTTGTACAGACTATGACTATTTTAAGGCACAAAAATGTTATCTACTGTTACAATTGAATTATGCCTATGCAAATGATAACATAAATTTTTGAAAAAAATCAATAATGAACATCAAACAAGAAAACATAGTTTTAATACGATTTTAAAAACATAAAGCTATAGCATGAGATCCAAAATTAAGCCCAGTTCCATTCTTTACTCATAATGATTTTAAAAAATACTATTCTACTTCAACTATTTCACCCTTCTCCAATGCTTAATATTTTATACTAGTACCCTAATGTAACTCTCAATTTTCACATACTTAACCAACCTTGAATAATGAAGAGTTATAACAATACTATTTTTCCTCCTGGTATTCACTTAAGAAAAAGAGAGCTAGGATACTATTTGGCACAAAGAAGACTACATCTAGGAAAACATCTTTAATTTATTTTCAAAAGTTGTGAACATGCCCACTAAGTCTCTGTATCTGAGTTTCACGAACATAAAAGTTCACTTCTACATTTCTTAAATAAATATTTATTGGGTCTTTTTAATCATAATTCCTTGGGGATAAAAGATGAGTAAGACATAGTGGTCTCCATCCTGTGACTATGGATTAACCTCAGCAAAAGTCATTTCAATCTCAATAACAAGAGGCACTGTGTTCAATTCTAAGCAATATATATTTTAAGATAATATTTGGTAATTTTTATCATCTCTATGAATTCTTATCATTAAAAATATATGGAAATCAATTGAAGTTTATGCATTGAGTGTTAACTACTCCTGTTGGTTCATAGGGTCCAAAAAACGGTTGTTAGATTGCTAGTTATTCGGTGTGAGTAGGTCACCCATGATGGACCATTATATATTTTTATGGAATAGAGTAGACAGTACAAGAAACCCCAGAAAGTAAACTGACCTCTTCACTCAACTTCTTGGAAGAGAAGATAGCAAAGGAATGAATAATAAGCAATATGAAAAGGATCTGCATTTGGATTTACTAGTAACATTTCTTCACCTTGTATTTTCTTTTTCCAATTAGACGTTAAAGAGATTCTTTTTCCACCTCTCTCCTCTCCTAACTAAACCACAGTGAGACTTTAAAAGGGATTAGAGACTTTTGGATCTGATGGAAGTTTAGATACCAGCTTTACCTGTTGTGGAAACATAAACACTGAAGGGCTCCACACACACTAGAATCTTGTTCCATGATATATAAAACTTTTCATATCCAAGTAAAGCAGGACTTCTCTCTGTAATCCAAGGCTATTCTTTTTGTTCAAGAGAAAAGGGTGGCAAGACCCATGTTTAGATGTTTTTAGAAAGCACACTTTAAGTGTATTATTTCACTGGTTTTCATTAATATTTATGATGCCAAATCCCAGAAAGCCCACATTTTGGTAGGCATGCAAGGAAGAGTTTCAGTCACTTTTGGTTCCTCAGTTACTGAGCTGCACCCACATTCCTTCGCTTATACCTTCACCTCTAGTCTAGCTAAAGATACTGCCTTATCCTGTTCAAGCCAAATTGAGAGCAAGAGTGCCCTAACCAACCTTATGTGCAATCAACCCTTAAACAGACGGGTCCCGATTTACTACACTGGTTCAAACATTCTTATACAAAACAGAAGAAAGAACATGCCCCTGGTCTATTGTAGTATGAGCATATGTTCACTGCTTTCTACTCTGAATAATTGAGAGAAGGAAAATGATGTTTTCACTAAAAAACAACATACTTTCAACTTCAGGTTTAAAGAGTTGGGCATACACAAATAAAGGCCTGACTTCACATACCCTCTTATAACAAGAACAAAGGGGGGTGGTAATAACATTTCCTTATAGTCACTAGAAATTATGATGCATTCGCATCAACTACATTCTAAAGGCTCTAGTGACAGGTGCGATTTTCAAAGTAGTGGATTTCCTCTAATTAAGAAAATATTGCTAAACCATTTACCAAATTATGAACCTGCCATCACACACTGTTTAAAAAAAAAAAATAGCCTGCAGGGGTTTACATACATTTGAGGAGCGGGAAGTGCAAGGCACATTTTCCCCCTTTTAAAGTACCTCTTCCAATTCTAGGGTAACACAATGGATTCGGTCTAACAGCGCATTATTAAACTTCCTCTGGGTATCTATCCGTTCAGAAATTAGCCTTTACTTTGCAAAACAACAGAACAACTGAATGCATAAAGCTCAGCACGAGGCCCCGAGGTCGGGAGATTCCTCTGAAGCGCGTCCCCGGGCCGGGAGGAAATGTCGATGATGTCATCCCTAGATACTCCCTAGTGATGAACACTAACTGCTGGCCTTTAAAAGCCGGACGTTTCCCAGGAACCGTGGCGGCCGCAGAGCTCTGCTCAAAGGTCCCCCGGCCGGAGTCAGGGGAGAGGGGTGAGCCGTGACCTCCGGCTGCAAGAGGGAAGGGCCCCGGGCCCCCGCACCCCGCGCGCCGGGCCGAGGCGGGCGGCCGGGCCTGGGAGCGGCCCGGTTGCACCTGCTCCTCCGGGCAGCTCCCCGCGAGACCCAGCCCGGCCAGCCCCGGCCCCAGGCCGACCTGCGGCCCCACCTCGCCCCGTCCCCCGAGGAAAAGACAATACATTTTAACGCCGTTGGCGCTGCTGCTGCTGAGCTGAGGCTGCTTCTCCGTCTCTGGCGGGTGCGGTTCTCGCCGCGGCTCTGCGGGCGGCTCCGCGGGCTGCTGCTGCGGGCTGTCGTGGCCCGCGGCGCCGGGCACCTCGGCCTTGTCCGCGTCCGCCATCCCGCCGCCGCTGCTCCGCGGGCGCTGCGAGGCTCCGAGCGTGACAATGGCGGCGGCCGGGGGCGCGGTAACGGATCCCGATTTGAAAAGGCCCCGAGCGCCCAGTTGCCCGGATCTCGCGAGAACCAGCCGGGGCCCGGCAATGGGGAGATTGTGTGGGGGTGGGGGGTGGGAGTGCGGTGGGGGAAGGGCAGGGTTGCTGTGGCCGGTGGGGGAAGGGCAGGGATGCGGAGGCCGGGGGACCCGCCCTCGCTGCAGCCGGCCCTGCTCCTGGCGGGAGGGCGGGACTGGTCCAGAGCGCCAGGTAGGGTCAGGCCCTGCCCCCCTCGCCAGCCTGTCGCTAGCTCGCTTGGCACCCAATGGGGGTCTTTGCTTACTAGTCGGCTCAGGGTGTTAGAAACCTCTAGAGCTCTGTTCCATTCAGGCTATTCATTTCAGGTAGGAGCAGTTTAAATGAGAGAAGCACACACCACTTTGCATCTTTAAAGGCGTCTGCAAATCTTCAGGCTTCCCTTAGAAAGCCTTTGAATAATGCAAATAAATCACTTGGCACTTGAATGCCTAGGCACCCTGTGGTTCAATGTAGTAATTGATGACTGGTTGCAATTCAAGAAAATGAATGGCTTTGAATTTCTTGTGAGTTCTGGTTGTTCTTAACAAAGGCTTTCCTTGGAACTCAGCTATCAGCTTATAAAAAGAAGACAAGTTTTTCATTTCTCTAGGAAATAATCAATGAGGAGAACTGAGGAGAACCAATAATTTTTATAAGAAATCTACTAGATTGACTAATAACAGATATTTTGTTTTTTGGTTATGTCTTTATTATATGCTGATGGAAATTATATTTGAAGCAGTTATAGACTCTTAACCAAATTGAATTACCCTATGGAGTTTTAAAATACAGTCATGGATTTTTCCCCTAAGTATAAAAATAATCCATTAAGATTAACTCCTAACTATTAAGTACTTTAATTTCACATTGAAATAACTTTTTTCAGCTGAAAAGTTCAAAGAATTTCTCAAGTGTTTCTTTTCATGAAGAAGCAAACATATATGATTTACATACTTTGCAAAATATTGCACACATTAGTAGTAAAGTTGTAGTTAGAAACATACTCAAGTATTACATAATTTGCCCCTGTTCTTTGACATTTCAATGTGCAGGTTTCTGTGCTTAATCATAACATTTGATGTTATGCTAGAAGAGTTCATCTATGTCATCAAACACACAAAAATCAGAACAATTTTAATCATCAAGTACACTTGCTAAAATTCTGCTGCTTAAGGTGTTATTGAAATTCTTAAACACAGTACACTCTATTATAGTTGCTCTATTAAATTGTTTCTCTTCCGTCAATCCTATGACTGAAGAAGGGAATGGGAGAGAGGAAGGGAGCGGGAGAGAAAGAGAAATAATGTACCCTAAATAGGGACAAAAACCTGGGCTGGGAATCGAACTGGCAACATTTCAGTGCAAGGGACCATGCTCAACCAACTGAGCAACACCAGCCAGGATGGGAATTGGATTTTGACACAGAAAACCTGGGTTAGAATGCGAGCTCTGCCATTTTCTTCCTGAAACTCCTTGGGCAGGTCACTTAACTTTTCAGTTTTTCCACAATAAATAGGAATAGTAATACTTAGCCTTGCAGGATTAAGTATTAAAAGAAAGCACAAAGCGCCACATGAATGTAAAGTAGTGTTACAATTCCCTATCTCTCCAGGCTGGGAAGGGTTTTAGTCATAGAGAAGTCAGGTGATATTCCCAATAACTGAATTGTAAGCATTTCAAAAGATTCATTACTCTAGTTATTATTTTGCTATAGTTGAATTTAATGGTGAAAACTTAATCCTGCAGTCCTGAGTGTATTTTTGCAAAATCATTCAATATATCTAATTTAATATTTTTAAGAGGCCTTTATGCTTGAAACATAGTAGTAGGTGCATGAGGAATATAAAAAGAAGTGTGGGCCTGTTGAGAAAGGATGTTTATAAAAAGCACTGTTTGAGTTCTATAATAAAGATAAAAGCAAAGTATAATTAAAAATGTATTGAGGGCTGGAAGAGGTTAATGGGGGGGGGGGGGGAACCTATGTAATGCTTCCAACAATAAAGGTTTAATTAAAAAAAAATTATTTACAAAAACAGGAGACCAGCCAGCATGCTGTAGTGTTATAATTAAATATTCCATTAAAATATGTATCATGATTATTGAGCTTTTGACCCCCTTTTAAATTTTATGCCTAAGACAAATGCCTTACTCACTGTACCTTAGTACTGTTTCTATAAATGCATTCAGGGCAGAGGTTAATTCCTACATGGGGATCCCTGGGAGCTTCATAGAAGAGCTGGATCTTAAAAGATGAAGAGAATTGGGGGCAGCTTCTGCAGAGAAAATGATTAATCCTAACCACTCCATCTGTGACTGCTCTATAGATTGATCTTTTCTCCCTCTTTTCCTATTAATATTGTACTTAGCTAAATCTACAAAAAATAAAAAATAGTTATTAACATTCTATTGCTACATTCTGTTTCTGTATTTTCTTCTTTCTCCCTCTACTTTTTAAAGTCTAATTATACATGCAGTGAAATAATTTATAATGCTTTAGTTTTTGTCTTCTTATAGTTCCTCTTACAAATGTGACCCTTTGCAGTTGCATAAAATGTATTAATACAACTTCACATAACCACTTAGCTTTTTTCTTACAAATTGAAATGTGTGCATGTACATTGCGTGTGTGTGTAATAGGGGGAGAGAGAGAGAGAGAGAGAGAGAGAGAGAGAGAGAGAGAGAGAGAGAGAGAGAGGCCATTATGTACATATGGGAATTTAACCCTAAAATCCAAAATAGTTTCAATTAATGTTTAATGTGCATCATTTAGGAATTGTGTTCACCTGCTAGTAACAGAGACTGGAAATTAAATAATAGTGTCTGAAACAAGATAGAAGTTGTTACTCTCTTGAGAAAAGTAAGTGCAGAGGGAGGTGTCTCCAAGCAGATATGGTAGCTCCACCATCATCATGGGCTCAGATTCTTTCCATCTTAATATTAGACCACCCTAGTGTGAGGCCTCCCTTCTGAAGAGCACCCTCTGGCCCAAGGTGACTGCTATAGATCTAGGCATCTTGTGGACATTGGAGTCCAGGAAAGAAGGATTGCATCCAGAATTCTCAAATACTTCCACTCGAGTCAGAACGTAGTCACATGACACACCCAGCTATAGGGAAGGTTGGCAAATAACTTTTCATTTGGGCTCACTAATCAGACTTCTACTTCCAAAGAAGAGATTCTAGTGGCAACTAGAATGCAATCATCCTTTTATCTTTGCCTTTGAGGTACATATATACAGTGGAATATCACTTAACCATAAAAAAATGAAATCTTGCCATTTCCAACAACATGGATGGAGCTAGAGGGTATTATGCTAAATAATATGTCAGACAAAGACAGACAAATACCATATGATTCCACTAAAAAACAAAAAAAGCAAACAGGAACAAATTGATGATTGCCATATAGAAGAGGGATTAGGAGATAGGTGAAAAATGTGAAGTCATTAAAAAGTACAAGTTGCCAGTTATAAAAATAGTCACAGGGATGTAAAGTAGTGCATAGGGAATATAGTCAATAATCTGTAATAACAAAAGGGTAATATGCTAATTAGACTAAATGTCTTCCAGACGTCATTTCAGATGTCCAGATGTCCTTCCTGACAAAGCCGGGGGGGGGGGGGGGGGGGGGGGGAGGAGGGAGAGCGGAGAGAAAGCCGGCCGGGGTCCCAGGTACTTGCCACTTGCTGATGGCTGGAGGAGGGAAGCCCGAGTTCCAGGTGCCAGAGGGAAGCCAGTGGCAGCAGCCAGGGGAAGGAAGGCCTACTCTTGCACAATTTTTCATGCATCGGCCCTCTAGTATTATAATAACTACTAGAGTACTAGAGGCCCAGTGCAGGAATTCGTGCATGGGTGGGGTCTGGCTGGTCCAGCCCCAATTGGGGCGGATCAGGGCCAGGCCTGTTGGGAGGAGGAGATGGCCGGAGGTGGGCTGGCTGGTGGGAGGGGCTGAGGGTGATTGGCTGGTGGGCCCCATCCTCATTTGGGGTGGGGGGGGGCCTATAAGGGGTGGGACTGGCCGTGGGGAGGGGCTGTGGGAAGTTGGCCAGCCAACTCCTCTCCCGACTGGTGTGGGGAGCTGGCTGGGGGAGAGGCTAGAGGTGAATGGGTTGGTGGGGGCTGATTAGGAGTGGGGCTGGCCATGGGGAGAGACTGTGGGCTGTGGGCTGGCTGGCCCCGTCCCTGAATGGGGGTGGGGGGGCCGATTGGGGGCCAGAGGCCTGGGGGAGGGGACATGGGTGGTTGGCCAGGTGATCCTGCCCCTGATCAGAGTAGGGGGCTGATTGTGGGCGGAGCTGACTGAGGGGTGGGGCCACTGCCGATAGGGTTGGTGGGGGCCTATCAAAGGTGGGCCAGCCAGGGGAGGGGCTGTAGGAAGTTGGCCAGCCAGCCTGCCCCCTATTGGGGTGGGGAGGGCTATTAGGGGCGGGACTGGCCAGGGGGAGGAGCTGTGGGGGGTGTTGGCAGGCTGGCCCAGGTCATTCTGGTCATTACTGAGTTCCTGTCACTGACTTTTTATATATATAGATGTATGGTGTGAGACAGGTCCTAGACTTATCAGAGTGATCACTTCCTAAGCTATATAAATATCTAATCACTGTGTTGTACACTGGAAATTAATAATGTATGCCATGCTCACTTTGGCAGCACATATACTAAAACTGGAATAATAAAGAGAAGATCAGTATGGCCTCTGAGCAAGGATAACACACAAATTTGTGAAGCATTCCATATTTGACAAAAAATAATATATGCCAACTGTAATTAAAAAATAAAAATGTTTTTAAAAATTCAAAGGCAAAGACCAAACATATGAAAGTCAAACAGGAAGTATAGTATGATTTTGAAGTCAATTTGCCTGACTTTATAAGATTAAATGGCTGAATTTGGAGCTATTGAGTTTCCAAACTTTTCAGAATTAAAATGGAATTTATTACTTAAAAAAAAAAACTACTACAGTGCCATCGTCAGTTTGATTCAGTCGATAGAGCATCAGCCTGGCAATTGAAGGGTCCAGGATTCAATTCTGGTCAAGGGCACATGCCTGGGTTTCAGGCTTGATCCTCAATAGGGCATGCAGGAGGCAGCCAATCAGTGATTCTCTCTCATCATTGATGTTCCTATCTTTCTCTCCCTCTCCCTTCCTCTCTGAAATCAATAAAAATATATTTTAAAAAATACTACAGGTTGTATTTGAAATCCATATGTAGTTTCCTTTTGCATCATAGAAGTTCATTGTATGATTTAAAAAAAAAATGGATAACAGTTATTGTCACTAGAAAGAAAAGTACTGTCTTATTCTGCCAATAAACTATTTACTATTTCTCTCCCTCCACCTCCATTGCTCTGCTTAATTTAGGAATCTATTTTTTAGCATTTAACATTATAAAAACACATTCTGAAGAAAGCTCTCTACTAGTGAAGTGAAGTTTAGAATTAGGGCAATTATCTGAATAATACAGGCTGAAATTCTACTTTTACCTCAATTATTCGAATAATTCAGAAAATACCAAGGGTTTTGCTTGAATTCCCTAGATAATTGTACATTTTTCAACAATGCTGGGGTTATTGTCCAATAATATGTACTTCTGTTTTTTTGTAAGAAATATTGGGACTCTTTTTGAAGACTAAAGATTTCTTTAATTTCCGTATATTTATTTGAGTCTCAATTTTTATCCACAAACACTACTTTTAAGATTTTTTTTCTGAAGATATCATTTATATTGGTTTTTATTTGCTCCTTTGCTTTATGCTATACAACACTACAAGTTTCCTATCTGATATACATTTCCCTTTTTTTCCTTATTGACAGAACCACAATTTTGTTGAGAGTAGCAATGTGCCTAGTAAAATAGGGGGCCATAGGACACAAGTCTATCTAAGAAGTTGTAAAAATAAATATGCTATGAATTCTAGAAGGGTCTTTCCCAGTAAATTCTTTGCATTCCTTCTTTTCTACAGAACTGGAGGGTAGAATATCCCTCTTGAAACCATGAGGCAGCAGTTCTGAGGACAAAAGCTACAAGCTACAGATGACAGATCATTAGTTTAGGCGATTGAAACATCAATGACCTCATAGAACCATTGTATAAGCCCTGGATTATTGATATCCAAACTTCTTGTTTTGAGAGAAAAATAACCCCCATTGCCTTTAGGCATTGCCACTGGATTTGTTACCTGACTTTTATGAAATGGAACCAAATCCAAAAATTCTACCCTTTTGCAGCTCTTTTTAACAAAGGTCACACCATTCCTGCTGGCTACTTATGAGCCTAATTTGTTAGAAGCAATGATTTTTCAATAGCATGCAAATATTATACATTCTTTGTGGTGTATTGTAGACTAGCAGGCTGAAATTATTTCATGTCATTACATTTCAATTCACAAACTGTTTGAATATGCAAATATATACACATAAATATGTATTTAAACAAACATGATAAGTTGTATTTCCATGGTTTTCATGTCTTACTTTAGTCAGCAGGAAAAGAAATAAAGCTTTGGATCAAGTCAAACAATATACATATTTCATGTAGGATTTAAAGCACAAACACTTAGATGTTTACCACAATAACTTGTAGGGCTGGGGGAGCAAAGGTCTAGGAGCAATGGCTAGATTTTAGGAGAGCAACAAGAAAAGCCCATAGGGAGCAGAAGGAAGGCGATAATAAAGATCAGAGCAGAAATAAATGACATAGAGACCAAAAAAATACAAAAGATCAATGAAACCAAGAGCTGGTTCTTTGAAAGGAAAAACAAGACTGATGAACCTCTAGCCAGGCTCACCAAGAAGCAAAGAGAGAGAACACAAATAAAATCAGAAATGAGAGAGGTGAAATAACAACAGAACCCACAGAAATACAAAGGATTGTTAAAAAATACTATGAACAATTCTATTCCAACAAACTGGACAACCTGGAGGAAATGGACATATTCCTAGAAAAACACAACCTTCCAAAACTCAATCAGGAAGAATCTAAAAATCTCAATAGGCCAATAACTATGGAGGAAATTGAAGCAGTCATCAAAAAGCTTCCAGCAAATAAAAACCCAGGGCCAGACGGCTTCACAGAGGAGTTTTAGCGAACATTCAAGGAAGAACTAAAACCTATCCTCCTCAAACTATTCCAAAAAATTCAAGAGGAAGGAACACTTCCAAGCTCAGTCTATGAAGCCAGCATTACCCTAATACCAAAACCAGATAAAGACAACACAGTGAAAGAGAATTACAGGCCAATATCCCTCATGAACATAGATGCCAACATCCTCAACAAAATTCTAGCAAATCGGATCCAGCAGTACATCAGAAAGATCATACACCATGACCAAGTAGGATTTATCCCAGGAATGCAAGGATGGTACAATATCCACAAATCAATAAACGTGATACATCACATAAACAAATTGAGAGATAAAATCACATAGTTATATCAATTGATGCAGAAAAAGCATCTGACAAAATCCAGCACCCTTTCTTGATAAAAACCTCAACAAATGGGAATAGAGGGATCATACCTCAACATAATAAAAGCCTTATTGACAAACTCACAGCCAACATCCTACTCAATGGGCAAAAACTAAAACCATTTCACCTAAGAACAGAACTAGACGGGGATGCGCACTTTCACCCCTCCTGTTCAACACAGTTCTGGAAGTGCTAGCCATAGAGCAATTATACAAGAAGAAGAAATAAAAGGTATTCAAATTGGAAAAGAAGACATAAAACTGTCATTATTTGCAGATGACATAATACTGTACATAGAAAACCCTGAAGACTCCATCAAATAATTATTAAACTTAATAAATGATCTCGGCAATGTAGCCAGATACAAAATAAACGGAGAGAAATCTATGGCATTTTTATACACCAACAGTGAACTTACAGAGAGACTAAAAAAAAAAATCCCATTTACCATCGCACCAAAAAAATTAAGATACCTAGGAATAAACTTAACAAAGATGGTAAAAGACCTGTACTCAGAAAACTACAAGATACTGAAAAAAGAGATAGAGGAAGACGTAAACAGATGGAAGAACACACTGTGTTCATGGATTGGTAGAATCAACATCATTAAAATGTCCATACTACCCAAAGCAATCTATAGATTCAATGCACTCCCCATTAAAATACCAACAGCATATTTCACAGACCTAGACTGAACTCTCCAAAAATTCATCTGGAATAAAAAAAGACCCCTAATAGCTGCAGCAATCCTGAGAAAGAAGAACAAAGTAGGAGGGATCTCAATACCAGATATCAAGTTGTATTACAAAGCCACTGTTCTCAAAATAGCCTGGTATTGGCACAAGAACAGACATATAGATTAATGGAATAGGAGAGAACCCAGAAATCGACCCAAACCACTATGCCCAATTAATATTTGACAAAGGAGGCAAGAACATACAATGGAGTCAAGATAGTCTCTTCAATAAATGGTGTTGGGAAAATTGGACAGATATTTGCAAAAAAAATGAAACTAAACTACCAACTTACACCATACACAAAAATAAACTCAAAATGGATAAAGGACTTAAACATAAGACAGGAAATTATAAAAATATTAGAGGAATCCACAGGCAGCAAAATCTCAGACATATGCCAAAGCAATATCTTCACTGATACAGCTCCTAGGGCAATGGAAACTAAAGAGAAAATAAACAAATGGGACTACATCAAAGTAAAAAGCTTCTGTACAGCAAAAGAAACCATCAACAAAACAACAAGAAAGCCCACTGCATGGGAGAACATTTGCCAATGTTATCACCGATAAGGGTTTAATTTCCAAAATTTACAGGGAACTCATACAACTTAACAAAAGGAAGATAACCCAATCAAAAAATGGGCAATGGACCTAAATAGATAATTTTTAAAAGAAGACTGAAGGAAGGCCAAGGGACATATGAAAACATGCTCAAAGTCACCAATCATCTGAGAGATGCAAATCAAAACGACAATGAGGTACTATCTCACACCTGTCAGAATGGCTATTATCAACAAATCAACAAAGGACAAGTGCTGGTGAGGATGCAGAGAAAAAGGAACCCTGTTGCACTGCTGGTGGGAATGCAGACTGGTGCAGCCACTGTGGAGAACTGTATGGAGTTTCCTCAAAAAACTAAAAACGGAGCTCCCCTTTGACCCAGTAATCCCACTTCTAGGAATATGTCCCCAAAAAACTAGAAACACCAATCAGAAAGGATATATGTACCCCTATGTTCATAGCAGCACAATTTACCATAGCTAAGATTTGGAAACAGCTTAAGTGCCCATCAGCAGATGAGTGGATTAAAAAAACTGTGGTACAGCTACACAATGGAATACTGTGGTAAAAAAGAAAGAATTCTTACCATTTGCAACAGCATGAATAGAACTGGAGAGTATTATGCTAAGCAAAATAAGCCAATCAGAGAAAGATAAATATCACATGATCTCACTCATTTGTGGAATATAATGAACAACATAAACTGATGAACAAAAGCAAATCCAGAGTCAGGAAGCATCGATCAGACCCTCAAACCTCAGTAGGAAGGTAGGGGAGGGTGGGGGGGTAAGGGGAGAGATCAACCAAAGGACTTGTATGCATGCATATAAGCCTGACCAATGGACACAGACACCAGTGGGGTGAGGGCATGAGTGGGCGGGTGGGAGGCAATGGGGGATAAGGACACATATGTAATACCTTAGTCAATAAACAAACAAACAAAAAAGTTAGGGTGGGAAGGGATCATGGGAACCAGCACCAATGATCTTTGTTGCCTGTGGCAGTAAGTCCCAAACTTTTCTTATACCCAAAAGCTACTGGCATAACATCTCATCAGCCATTTGCTAATACCTACAAGTTTACTGCTGCTGAGATGAATGGTTTTTCTTTGTCTTCCTCCTCTAAAAATCTGCACCAGCATCTACCCCTCAGTGATAGAGTTCAAGTTGGAATGCTGCTGGCAACAGAGTCTGAGAAATGTTTAATAAAAAGGAGAGCTTCTAAGGATAAGGATGATGCTAAGCATCAATAAGTAATATTTGGCACAGACTCAAATACAAAGGAAAGAATTACTATATTCATTCATTCATTCATTCATTCATCGTGTCTGTTAGATTTAGGAATGCCTGCACTTCAAAATAAGATTAAGCATGTAAAAACACTTATAAATTATGTTATTTTCTTGACTCCACCAGCAAATCTCAACTTAGAGCTCTCCTAGATAGCCTTCAGATTCCTAAGGAGATTGCATGGTAGATGTTAAGGTAGATGGTCTGACAACCCCAAAGTCGTTGAGGAAATGTGTCCATTTACTCCCACCTATATATTTCTGCAACTGGCCTCCTAATATTTCTGGAAACTTATATCAAAAACATTTCTGGAACATCAGACCTTATTTTTCCCAACTGTTTATTACTTTGCACATCATCTAAAGTTCTGGAACAGTCCTATAAGAACAACTGTATACTGTGTACAAACTACTATGTAAAAATTATTAAAATTAATCAGTCCTCAGAACATTCTTTGAACTTTCTCCTTAAAACCTTCATATTTTAAATATTCTTTTATGAAATAGCCACTAACTTCAACTTTTTAAATACTGCCTTGTAGGTAGCTAAAAGATAAGACCCTTTTGTAGTCTTTCCAATTGTCTTCTACAGTTGCCCAAAGTGACATTGTATCTTACTAAATACTCATTCAGTTTAGTTTTGCTTAAAATGAGAGGTGTGAGTTTTATTTGACTAGCTTAGTTTTAGAAATCTTATATCAAATACGCAAGTGTTTCATCTTTAACAATACACACATTCCTGGGGGAAAACACACACCTCATATTCTAAAAAATAATGCCCTAAAAATAACTGGCAACCTATGAAAAAGATAAGACAAGCTCTGACCAAGATAAAAATCTTTGCAAAACACATCTGATAAAGGACATATATCCAAAATATACAAAGAACTCTTAAAACTCAATGATAAGAAAACAAACCAAAGAACTTGTAGCATATATGTATAACCCATGGACACAGACAATAGGGTGGTGAAGGTCTGGGGCAGGGGACTGGGGTGGTCTAGAAGGGGTCAATGTTGGACATTGTAATATTTTCAACAATAAAGATTTAATTTTAAAAAAAGGAAAAGTAAACAAGCCACCAATTAAAAAGTGGGATAAGATCTGAACAGATACCTCACCAAAGATATACAGATGCATGATAAGCATAAGATGTTCAAATTTTACACCATTAGAGAATCAAAACAAAAACAGCAATGTGATACCACTACATAGCTACTAGAATGGCTAAAATCCAAAGCACGGACAACACCAAATGCTGATGATGAATGTGAAGCAACAGGAACTCTTATTTATTGCTGGTAGGAATACAAAATGGTACAGCCTCTTTGAAACACAGTATTTCTGGTTTTTTATAAAGCTTAACATACTTTTACCACTTAATCCAGCAATCATACTCTTAGTTATTTACCAAAATGAATTGAAAATTTATGCTCACACAAAACCTCCACATGAATGTTTAGAACATCTTTAGTCATAATTTCCCCAAATTGGGAGCAACCAAGACATGCTTCAATAGGTTAATGTTTAAACTGCGGTATACTCAAGCAATGGAGTATTACAAAGCAATGAAAAAAATGAGCTATCAAGTCATGAAAAGTCGTGGAAGCACCGTGAATGCATACTGCTCAGAAAAAAATGCCAGTCTGAAAAGGTAACAGAGTCTACATGATTCTATACATACATTCTGGGAAAGACAAAATTAGAGCTACAATAAAAAGATCAACGGTTTCCAGAGGTTGACTAGGGGATGGAGGGAGAAGAGGAATGAATAAGTGGAGCACAGGAAATACCTAGGGAAGTAAAACTATTCTGTTATGATATATAATGATGGATACACAACACTATGAAAACCTGTAAACTAAACACAAAGAGTGAACTTTAATGTAAACTATGGACTATACTTAATAATTATAAGGTATCAATATTGCTTCATCAATTGTAATACATGCATGTACTAATGCAAGATGCTAATAACAGAAGAAACTATGGGGTAAGTAAGAGAAAAGAGGTACATGGGAACTTTCTGTACTTTCTGTGGATTTTCCTGTAATCCTAAAGCTAATCTAAAAAAAAAAAAGTTCATTCAATTAAAAAGAAAATAGGAAATACTTAGGGAAAAACTTTGAGGAAACATCCATTGTAAAACCCCTACAACTTCACAACCAGAGCATTACAAATAACCCTTTACAAACCTAATGAAAATACTACCACAGTTAAAAGTGAAAAGTTAAAAACACACATACTAATATATGGAACTTTACAAAAGTGAGTTGAAAGAATAATGTAGTTAAGAAAGAATGATGCAAAAGTATAAGGCAAGTTTGCATTATGAAAATAAGGACAAATGCACAAAGATCAGGAAAACTGTTCAATATGCAATTCAAGACAGCATGTGGCAAAATTGAGCCAAGAGGAATGAATAGAGGATGGGCATGGCCTATAGAACTGCTTTCCTCCACAGCTTACTGCATTCAGCTGGGTTAGTGGGGTGAGGGTTAAGCTGCTTTTACTGGGAAGTCAAAACACTAATGTATTGGAGAACATCATGCATAAACCAATTGATTTCCACATTTTATTGACAACCCTACTTGCCAATAACTGATTGATATGACAGAAACATAGATCATAGCAGAATAAACTGCTTTTGTTTCTCTGTTTTTTTAACCCAGCAAAATAACTTAAGCCAATTAAATATATTATGCTATAGTTATGGCTTACACATTCTTGGAGATTGTGCCCAAGGTACCCTATAATGCTCATTAGATTCAACAGTAAATATAGCACAGGGTTTGAAGTACACTTTAAATGAATCAATTTAAGGCTTATGAGCACTAAAATTAAAACCAGTTAAATAAAACATCATAGATCACTCTGAATTATAACATTTAGTACATTTTTCCTTGCAGAAAAGTTTACCAGCAAAACATAATATCTCATTGTCAGTGAGACTCATCAAATAGACAGTGGTAGATCATTATCTACACTAAAGTGTCATCATGCTCAATTCACTTATGATTCCACTTAGATTATTTCTTCACTGTTGACAAAAATCCCACATAGCCATTTTCTAATCAAATCCATTCTCTTACTGTACTCAAATCCTATTTCAGCACATTCAATATTGGCTACTTTTTAGAGATCAGGTGGTAAAATGATTCCATCTAATTTCCAAGGAAATCCAAGGGGGGAAAACAACCAAAAAATAATGAGATGGTTAAAAAAAACAAAACAAAAAATAAATCTTTAAGTCTGTCAATACTTAGTTGCAAAATTGGGAATGAGATGATGGATCATTCATTTATAGCAGATATTTTTAAATCGCTCCTGCTTAACTTTGGGATTATACAAATGGACTTTGAGGAGCCCATGAAAACCTTGAGTTGTGAGCATCTGCATCTGTGTATTTTTAGGTAGACGGCATATATTTCTTATTGGAATTTCAAAATCATTCTTGATCCTTCAAAAATATTAAAGCCATGTATGTAGGAAAAAGTATGGGTAGCTTCAAATGATACTCAAAATAGGCAGAAATATATTTTTAAAAAAACAGTTGACTTTTGGATATAGCTAATTCTCTAATTCCACCTAAAGCTAAGTAAGCATTGGATTAATTTTTAAATGTTTATCACAAAAGTAATTTATATTTGTCTTTAATCATTTTTAAGATTTTTATTCAAAACTTTTAATATCTAACATTTGAGTAAATACATCTTATATAATAAAGAGCTAATATGTTAATTAGACTAAACAGCCAAATGACCTTCCAGATGTCCTTCAGGACGACCTTCCAGATGAAGCCGGGGCTGTGAGGGCTGGCCCAGGCAGCCAGAGCTGCCAGGGCTGAGCCCCTTGCACGAATTTCATGCATCGGGGTTCTAGTATCAAATAAAAAGACACAGCAACATTAAAACATTTTAACTCAGAAAAAATAATCAAACTTCAGCCAGACAGATTTCCCTGAAAAGCTGAAGGTAACATGATGGTCTAATAAGTTCAAGGGATGATCCCACCATAGAAAATGAGAGCAGAAATCAACTGGAGCCAGGATAGCAAGAATTCATATCAAGCACGATTTTCCTTTCAAAAGAACGCTGAGCTGACTTGTCAGAGGAAATTCTTGCTTTCATTTCCTTTGTGATACCCTCATTCGAGAATATATCCATTACAGTAGAGCTGTCATGTTCCTCAAATTTCTAAAGTTACCATGTCTTCTAACAAGGTAGATAATTAACATTTCTACTCTCTGACAAAACAAAAAAATTCTAGTCATATAAGGGACACTGTTTATAGTGTATAGAAGGAGAAAGAGGAAAACAAAATGTTTACAAATAAAGCTGATTGATAGTTATATGAATTGAAATTTTCTCCTATTAGCTTATTATTTAATCATAAAAAATTAGATTTTACCTTCATAGTTATCTAGGTGATCATTTTTTTCTGTATTTGAGTATAGAAGCATAATAAATTCTTGGAGTGTGGCCCATTCATCAACAATAGAACCATGTATTTTAGTATATTGTTAAAAACAATTTTATAAAACCCACCCAATAGTCAAAAATTTTGGCCAAAAAGTAGATAAATACATGTGTTTATTTATTTATTTTTCATTTACTGACTTCATTTTTTATTTTACGAGGACATCTACATGTCCTCATATATAGTTACTAATTTGTACCTGTTAATTTGACTCTGACATCTCTGGTAACTAAAAGAAAAGGCAAATGAAATCAATTACATGATGCAACACATTGTATATAAAAAGAGAACACACCACTTACCTCTTTTAAGTGAGTAGGAGGGGTGTGAGAGTTCAATTCATGAAATTAATATTGAAAGAAATGTTTTTTTGGAGGAATATCATAAAGAAATAGAAAGTCATGTGTTTGGCAAGTCTTTACTAACAGTCCTGTAGTTTTTATAAGCTGAGGGTATTTTATATAGAATATTTGTGTATAAGCTTGAAAGCGTAATGCACAGCACAGTAAAGGCAATTCTGTCTGGGAGAGGTCTAGACAATGCTACCCACATACTTATCTTTCTAATAACTTTGATTGCTCCAAAAATAAATAATGGACTATCCAGGAGCATAGGTTAACTACATGTTCTTTAGAAGAACATTCAAATATTTCACATTTTTCAACAACTTTTTTTCTTTTTTAAAAATAAGTTTTTAATTGATTTTTCATTTTAATTTCTTTATTGATTAAGGTATTACATATGTGTCCTTATCCCCCCATTACCTTCTCAACTCCCCCCCCCCTCATGCCCTCACCCCCCTGTTATCTGTGTCCATTGGTTAGGCTTATATGCATGCATACAAGTCCTTTGATTGATCTCTCCCCCTTACCTCCACCCTCCCCTACCTTCCCTCTGAGGTTTGACAGTCTGATCAATGCTTCTCTGTCTAATTGATTTTTTAGAGAGACGGGAAAGGAGAGGAATAGAGAGATGGAAACATCAATGAGAGAAAAACATCGATTGGCTGCCTCCTGCACTCCATTCTCTATTTCCATGCTATGATCTGCAATCATCCATTCTCTTTTCAAACCCAGCTCAAGGAAGCTGGACTAACTTACATGATTCTACTGTTGATGTATGGGCCCCACTCCAAGAATTTATTATGATTGGAGACCCAGTAGGGAATGAGCCTGCAACCCAGCCATGTACCCTGACTGGAACTTCTTGGTTCATGGGTCCATGCTCAACCACTGAGCCACACCACCTGGACCCTTTCAACAGCTTTTATTGGCAGCAGAATTTAAAATACAGGCATTCTGGGTTTTATTCTATTATTCATTACTGTTCTTCATAACTTCTTTGGCAATAGAGATTACAATATAAATTACTAATCTCTATGCTTCTATAGAACTTTGTAGAAATTGTCAAGTTGTTGTGCAATGTATCTCCTCAAGGTCAAATACCAAATCTCATCTATCTTTGTGTCCCAGCATCTAACAAATAAAGTGGAACTTATTGGATTTTTAATCCATTATGCTTTCCTGAATAAGCCACTTTGCAGACTTTTCAGAGTATCACCCTTGTTCATATAATTTAAAAAAGGTCAAGGTCATGCACCCACTATGACCAAGGAACCTAATTTATAGTCAAAACTTTCCTGTGGCATCAATTCAAAATCATTAACTAAAAGCATTGCATCAACTGATGGAGGTGTGGATTTTTTTAAATACCAGAAAACCATCCAGAGGAACCTTCAAAATATAATACATCAGCATTCACTTAAATGATCTATGAAACAATGGCTATATCCCACTTTCTAAACTTGGTGAGAATTATATTTGTAACATCTCTCTATATATTTAAATTATATTTGACACAGATTTTTAAAATCAGTGTCATGAGCATTTACTATGGAGCCATATTTAAAGTCATAAATTACAAATCAAGGTCTTCAATCATAATAAATTCTTGGAGTGTGGCCCACACATCAACAGTAGAATCATGTAACTTAATCCTGCTTCCTTGAGCTGGGTTTGAAAATCATAGTACGGAAATAGTGGAGTAAACTATATAGCCTGTGTTCAGACATTGTCAAAATTAATCAAATTCATAAAGTTTGTTGTTAATATTGTACAAAATGGTTAACTCATGCATTTACATGAATAGACTATTATTGCAACAGTCTGGAAACATATATAGAATAACAGAGGGAAGAAAAATGACCTCCTTTCCCATACTCTATAAGTGACTGCATTTCCAGAATATGATATCTCTAGCACCTTGCTACTTGAAACATGGCTCTGAGACTAGCAACATCCAGCATCCCCTGGGATATTGTTCAAAATGCAGAACATGAGACTCAACTTCACATTTGCTGAATGAGGTCATGCATTTTAGCAATATCCCCAGGGGGTTCATATTCACATTAAATTTCAATAGGCATTTCTTTAGCATTTAGTAAAAAAATATGGATTTAGTGAGCTTTTAAAAAATTCAAAATCATGGCTATGATCATGTTACTGGAAGAAGATACTCCTATTTTTTTGCCTGTGGTGGACAGTTAATTCACCTGTATTATAGGGTGTTTACTAGTTTTAAATGAAAAAGAATAACCTTTTTGTTTTTAATGAAGTATCTTATGAACTCCCAGTTGTACATTGACCATATTTTGCAAGACTCTAAATTTTTTTAAATTAGTAAACACTCCAAATGACCACCAAGATTGTCTTCACTTTATTATTAAACTACAACACACCTCTACATTATGTTTTATTTTTACATGAACAATGACCCAATTCTGTATTTATATTTTCCCCAAACGCTGACAAATTTAATTACTCATAAGGTCAATAATTAATGTTTAGGAAATCTACAGGTGCTCACAACTTGTAGGTTCTGGATATATTATCCAAACTTGAATAGAATTGGAATGTTCTAGCTGAGTCTGGAGAACGACAAGACCCCCTAAGTAAGAATGAGATGAGAGATTTTTGTTGTTTTTGTTTTGTTTTGCTTTCAATGTGGTTTGGGCTTGGATTCTTTAACACTGTTTAGAAACGTGCTTCAAAACCACATGGTAGTTTTATCAGAGCTTCCCTCGCTGGGACTCTTCCTAAGTGGGAGCTAGGTTTTACTACGCAATGCTTCAGCACTACGGACAGCGCTTAGGCACTTACTCCTAAGAAAGGGAGGGGATCCGGTTGGGTTTGCGTAGTGGAGAAAACGGGGAGCAGGGGAAAATAACCCCAAATGCCGCATGCAGTCCCCAGTTAAAGCTTTCACTCGAGTCTTTCCCGTATTGGAGGAGAAGAAAGACGTAAGAATTTAGAGCCCTCACAAACACACACTCGCGCGCGCGCAGCAAATATTAGCACACTGCTACATCGAAGAAATCCATGCACATTTTCCTGCAAAACACACTCGCGCGCGCACACACAAGTACTTCGCGGGCGCCCGCGGCTCCTGCCTCTCGCTGACAGATACATTTTCACAGGTAGGCCAGGAAAGCGCTAACCACGGTCCTGTGACTCCACGCAGGTTCCCAGGACATGCCTTTTACATTACTACTGAACAGATCAGCGAACACAGACAAACCTGCCAACACTTAAGTCAACTCGCTGGATTTCATCTCCATGGCAACAAGCATGGAAGGTGAGACAACCCTGGCCAAGAAGTAACTTTCTCCCCCTACCCACCGCATTAACTGAAGGATTCCAGTGCAGGTCCAGATGAGAAGCATGTCCTCATTCTCTTGTATTTCTGAAGCTAGGAAGAGGGAGAGGAGGTGGGGTAAAGGAGCCTGCAGGTCTGGTGAGTTCGAATTCTAAAGGAGGAAGAGCACTAATGTTTCTGCTGCTGCTGCTGTTGCTGCCAAAAAGAAAAAGCAACACAAAACAAAAGAGCACGTATGTGTGCAGTTTGCTGATGCTTCCCCAATGTTTTGTAGATTTCTATGCTTCTCCAGTCTAGTATGTCCAAAGAGAACTGGAGACAGACAAGGCATAATGATTATGATAGTCTAGGTTTCTCTAGTGAGACATTTTGAGAATTTTCAGACTAGGTTTTCAGTGCTTTGAAAGGAACAAATATCAGAGTCCTTGAGGAATTATCCAAAGATTCTCTTAAGAAGGGAATTCTCTTAAGGTTGAAATCTGAAAGGAGGAGGGGTGGTTCTGGCAGATCCCAAGGTTTTGGATCCCTGGGAAGGCCTGAAATTTATGCAGTTCATCATGATGAAGACAGCTGGGTTTGTAATTTAAGGTTTTCCTTTGATTACAACATATTCCATTCCTAATGATTAACTAGCTCTGTGCAGATGTGGCCTCAATAATGTTTCATTTTACCTCTTTAGCTTTAATGGGATTTAATAACCTTGATATATGGGGGAGGGGGGCCTGGACGTGTGTGTATGAGAGGATTTATTATTTTTTAAGCTTAGGTTTTCTTATATGTCTTATTTTATGAAATTGTGAATGTTCATATTATTACCATTAGAGATTATCATATCTAATGACCAATATCAAAATACTTTTCACCCAGAAACATCATATTCTACTATAATAGCTGTTATTTCAGATTTCCTGCTTGGGATATCATTAATAGATAAATAAATGGGGGAAAACCTGTTGATTAAAATAAAATACAGGAGATTCTTTATTTTTAATGGGCACATACTTTTCAATATTGGTTCTGCATGCAAATTAAATAACTATCTGTTTTTGAAAAATAAATTTTATACCTCCAATCAGTAAACATATTTCATAGAAGAAATAAACATCACACATAACAGTCATGTGTATAAAATGCTATATATCAGGTATAAAAATACCGTTATCTTTGTTTGACTACTAAAGATGGTATGATTTGTAAGTCTTAACATAGAAATATTTTATTTATTGATTAATAACTACAAGGCAACTCAGTGAGATTTGGGCCTTTTTATATCTACAGGTATACCCTTGGCCCAATCCTATGACTTGTCAGGACTTAGGATTGCAGATTCTGACAATTTCCATGAGGGAAATGATGTTTTCAACTCAATTATTCATTTCTAAAGGTGCCTAAATACTTATTCCAGTGAATATGGCTTGTTATCATTTGCACTAGTATTATAAAATAGTATTTAAATACTTTAATCATAATATATATAGACCCTGATATTTAAACTGTACAATATTGATAATTTTACCGATTTTTTGTTGTTGTTGTGTAGCATGTTTAAAATAACTTTGCCACACAATTTTAACATTCTATTCCCTTTTGGAAATTTTATTTCTTAACTATTTTTTTCTCATAAAAATTTATTCATGGTTTTGTAATTTCATGGTCTAAATTTTTGTCATTTTGCATTCATGTACTATTTCCCAGTAAAACAGATTCCTTTTGAGGTAGGCATTAAAATGATTGTTGTGCAGTGGGAAGAACATGCTGATTTATTTTTATTTGCTTTCCAATCTCTTCCAGGGATTAGAGAAACTGAAACTATATTGTTTATCCAGAGTTGTTGAGTAACTTTTGATACTTATTAATTATGAAGAAATCAGTGTTGTAACTGAAGTCTTCTATTTATTTTAACAATATCTAGTTATTACCATTGATTTTATGTCATATTATTCTCTATACCAATAGAAATGTGCAAAGCTCAGCCCTAGCTGGTTTTGCTCAGTGGATAGAGCGTTGGCCTGCGGACTGAAGAGTTCCGGGTTTAATTCCAGTCAAGGGCACATACCCAGGTCGCAGGCTCAATCCCCAGTAGAGGGGCGTGCAGGAGGCAGTCAATCAATGATTTTTTTCTCATCATTGGTGTTTCTGTCTCTCTCTCCTTCCCCCTTCCTCTCTGAATAAATAAAAAATATATTAAAAAAAAAAAAAAACGAAAGAAACGTGCAAAGCGCAGCATACTTAGCAGTATATTCTCAAACACTTTAAGACTTGGTGTTGAAATGACACCAAGTTCATTCACATTGTTCATTTCACAGAGCAAGCAAAATGGAAAGTTTGGGTAAAGATTTGAAAAATTTAGGCCTGAAAATAGTAGTATTTCAACTACTATGTATATGGCTTAAATTACCAAGACTATCTATTTGCTAAAGATACTGTTAGGCAATTGCTTAACATTTTACTTATTTGCTTGTGTAGACACAGCCTGGAGCAATGGCCACACTTTCTTCAACCTTGAATACTATGCTTTCAGTTATTCTTCTTGACTGGTGTTTTGTTTTCATTTTTAATAAAAGGTAGAATTTTAGGACTAATATAAAAGTCTAACTTCTTCCTTTTAATATATTTACCAAACATCTTTCTCATCCCAACATTTTTTATTAAAAATGGGAATGTCATAGTTCTTTTGAACCCCAAGTGAATTTACTCAGTTCTATTTTTTTAAACTGAATATACAGTATAATCACATCCTTATTCTTGAAAGTACTTAGTCTGATGATCTCAGCTTCTGTACTTTTAACTTTTGTACAATTAAAACTTATTTTCTCTCAAGTTTCCTTTAGGGCCTGATGCCATTTTCTCTTTACCCATCACTCCTAAACCTTCTTCAGTTTAGTGTCCCTCCTGGATATTCAACTGAAGGTTTTAAATAATGAAAAAATTCTGAATGGCAATGTCCTATTTTTCAGTTCCCATTACCACTGCAGAATTTGACATAGTTTAGCCACACCTTATAGACACTCTAGCCTCCTTTGTTCCAGGGGAGCTTCCTACTACAGATTTCCTTGTGTTTCTGATCACTCCATATAAGATTCCACAAACAGATATGATTTTCTCCTCATAAGAGAATTGTTTGTTGAGGCTCTTTCCTAGGCTTCTTCCATCTTCAATCTTTCTAGTACCTGCAAATAGAACCTTAAAGGAATTACAACAAAATTGCCTTCTGGATCAATCCAGAACAAGTAGATCCCAGAGGATCACACTTCAAATATTTGAATACAGCTATCATCTTTCTTGATCTTTCTTTTTCTAGGCAAAACTCCACAGTTCTTTCCATCTCTTAAATTTTGATCTGTGACGTTTTGATGCTTCTATGTATTTGACTCTCTCCACCCAGGTTGCATTCTTTTACACAAACTTTACTTGACAATAGGCCCTTAAGATATTCTCCCCACTGGCAATTTTATGCTGGACAAAATGATCTGGATTAATTTATTCAAAACTGCCTATTAAAGTGTCTAATGTGTGCCACTAATTCACTAAGTCCAGAAAAAAAACTCTTCATTTGCTTTCTAAATTTACACTTTGCTCATATTTTCTTTATTTTGGTTAATGAAAACACTGTCTCCTAATATATGGTGACAGGAGAAGATTTGACTTTGGGTGGTGGGCAGATGGTGCAATATACAGATCTTGTAACATAGAAACCCACACTGGAAACCTATATGTTCATGTTACCAATGTCACCCAATCAATTTATTAAAAAAAAAACAAAGAAAACACTTTCTTTAAAATGTCCATCCTTAATAAAATGAAATCACCTTTGATGCCTCTATTTTCATGGACCACTATACTAGTTGCCTAATCCTATCCCTCATCCTATATAATAAAAGGCTAATATGCAAATTGTCCCTTCGACTGGAAATTCGACCGGGGGCAGGGCTGGTGAGCCAATGCCTGCAGCCCCTCCCCTCAACCAGCCCCGACCGCATTGGTGCATGAATTCGGGCCTCTAGTGTCTTTATAAATATCTTTCAAACCCATACCCTCTTTCACAGGCCCTCATTGCTTCCTACTTGGACCATTTCTCTTCCACAATGCTTCCTCTCTGAAATTTTGTCTACTTCAGTGTCATCATCAAACTCTTGGCCTTTAGGCAAATAAATTAAAAACTCAGCCTGACAGTTAAGATATTTCACCTTTTGGCTTCAACCTACCTTTCCAGTGGTCTGTTCCAATACTCTCCTTTGCTTGGGTAAACTTGCTCACTATCCTCTGAAAAAATCCAGTACTTTTCTGCCTTCATATTTATTCTCATGCTGTTTCCTTCTCCACATATTTAATCTTCTGAGTTTTAAGACTCCTCTCAAATACAATCTCTTACAAGGAAACCTTCCCTGGTACCTTAATGGGTGAAATTTCTATTCCTCCTTAAATGTGTTTATCTTCTTTGAATCCCTTTTTTTCATCAAGATGTTAAAGATAATATCAACCCTATATTGTTGTTATGGAAATTCAATGAAATAACACATCAAGCAGTGTTTGATACACAGCATATGTTAAATGAAGGTTTGTTTCCTTTGTAGAAGCCTACATTGTTTAAGTCTTGTTTGTGCATGGATCGCTTTCCTTACAAGTTGGAATCTCTTTGAGCAGAGAGATCCATGTCTTCTAGAACATAGTAACAAATCAAAAAATATTCTTGTGTGGTATCTTTATGATTTTAAAAAAATCAAATAAAAGTTTTTTTGTTCATTTTATTTTGTCTAAATATGTTTTTGGGTTCTGGGTGTTTCAAACTTAGATATCTTTAAGCCAGCACTTTATTCATCAAAAATTATATTTTCACCCAGCCGGTGTGGTCAGTGGTTGAGCATCAACCTAGGAGCCAGAAGTTCACGGAGCCAGAAGTTCACAATTCAGTTCCCAGTCAGGGCACATGCTCCGGGTACAGGCTTGATCCCCTGTGTGGGGTGTGCAAGAGGCAGCCAATCAATGATTCTCTCTTGTCATTGATGTTTCTATTTCTCTCTCTCCCTTCCTCTCTGAAATCAGTAAAAATATGTATTTTTTTAAAATTACATTTTTAATACATTTAGTTTAATTCAATTTAGGTATTTATTGAGTACCTACAATATGCCAAGAACTATGGCCACTACTTAAGTAGTAGTTATTTTTCCCTTAAAAATAATAAGTAACTCAATTCACAGACTGTCTAAGATTCTAAGAACAAAGTATATCTGATATACTAGAGGCCCAATGCATGAAATTCATTCATGGCGAGGGGGCGGTTGGTGTCCCTCAGCCCAGCCTGCACCTTCTTCAATCTGGGACCCCTTGAGGGATGTCCGACTGCCTGTTTAGGCCCCATCCTAGTCAGACATCCCTCTGACAATCCAGGACTGCTGGCTCCCAACCACTTGCCTGCCTGATTGCCCCTAACTGCTTCTGCCTGCCAACCTGATCACCCCCTAACCAATCCCCTACCAGCCTGATCGATGCCAAACTGCTCCCCTGCCGGCCCAATTGCCCCCAACTGCCCTCCCCTGCAGTCCTGGTCCCCCCAACTGCCCTCCCCTGCAGGCATGGTTGCCCCCAACTACCCTCCCCTGCTGACCTGGCTGCCCCCAACTGCCCTCCTCTGCTGACCCAGTCACTCCTAACTGCCCTCCCCTGCAGGCCTGATCGCTCCCAACTGTCATCCCTTGCAGCCCTGTTCCCCCTGGACTGCCCTCCCCTGCCGGCCACCTTGTGGCAGCCTTCTTGTGTCCACATGGGGGCAGCCATCTTTGACCATATGGGGGCAACCATCTTGTGTGTTGGAGCAATGGTCAATTTGCATATTACTCTTTTATTAGATAGGACATTAGACAAATTATAATATAAAATATAAGGGTTTTTGTATCTTTAATAGGAATATACCTTGTTTTATTTCTTTTTTGTTTCAATTACCATTCATCTTTAACATTATTTTGCATTAGTTTCAAATATACATCATAGTGGTTAGACTATCATATGCTTTACAAAGTATTCCCCCTGATTTTTTCAGTACCCACCTGGCACCATTCATAAATATTACAATATTATTAACTATATTCCCTATGCTATACTTTACATTCCCTTGACTATCTTGTAACTATTTGTAGAAAGATACCTTGTTCTAATTAGTAGTGACAAATGAGTTGAGTGTTTTATTGCTAGTGCTAGAAGAAACATTTGTTTGTTTATTTGATCAGTTGGTGGGTTTTAATAAGAATGACAGAGTCTAGTGGGTTAATCACTGGCTAAGAGCCAAGTTAACAGGATTTAATTATTCTAATAATCAGCTGTGACCCTGCTTCTCTGTCTACATTATGATTTGATTAACTGATTCTAAAGGTAATTAATTTAATTAACATTAAGACATCAAATGGGAAAATTGTTTTGCTTCAATTCAGCATATACTTTTATTTTTTTTTTTTACCAAGACTTTTGTTGTAGTTTCAGAATCTCAGAATAGTAGAAGCTTGTTTTGTGGGATCTGGTTGGGAGGGAACTGAGGAGCTTGCCTTGAAGCTACATTTTCATAGGAAACATGCCGTTTAATTTGAATTTTATGTTTATTAAGGGTGTTCTGAATGCTAGTGGAAAGATGGCTAATAGTCCACATTTACTGCTGCTTGTTTCCAGCAAGTTGCTATGTTGGATACTGCAGTTATAAACAAAATTTTAAAAATACAATTTCTCTCTTTAACAAATTTTGATTTAGTGTGTGGAGTAGTTGTAGAAAAGAAAATACATGAACATAAGTCTAAAAGCTAAGGAGGGAAAAAGAGAGAAGACATTAAAAGGATCAGAATCACCTGGCCAGTGTAGTTCAGTGGTTGAGCATTGACCTATGAACCAGGAGATCATGTTTCTATTCCCAGTAGGGGGAATGCAGGAGGCAGCTGATCAATGATTCTCATCATTGATGTTTCTTTTTATCTCTCTCTTCCTCTCATTTCCTCTCTCTGAAGTCAATAAAAAAAAAAAAAAGATCATAACTTGTATCAGACAAAATGGCACTAGAGATAGGCCTTATAATATGGCCCTTAGAGAATGTGACCAGCTCACACTCTATAATGATATGTGATTGTATCTACACATGCAAAAAAATAGATGACAATCCGGGTCAAAGAAACAGTGACTTTACCTCACAATGCTTTTGATTAAAAGCTTTTAAGATTAATTATTTGAATATTTACCTTCATACTTGATTTTTTTTAAATGTGTTTTTACTGATTTTAGAGAAAGAGTAGTAAACAGGGAGGGCGGGAGAGAGAGAAAGAGAGAGAAGGGAAACATCGATGGGCTGCTTCCTGCATGCCCCCTATTGGATGAAGCCCACACTCCAGGCTTGTGACCTGACTGGGAACCCAACCAGCGACCCTTTGGAGCCAGCTAGGGCCAATATACTTGGTTTTATATTGAGCATATAGAGCTACAGTTTTATGTGTCCACAAAGGCAGTTCTGTAATTGCTACAATAGAAGCAGCATCTCCAATGCTAATTTGATCCTGATTCATATCTAATGATGTTTTCAGATGTCTTGTGAGTTAAGTCAAGAGGGCTTGAAAAATGCCAGATTTTATAAAACAATTACCTGCTCAATATCACACATTGATAAAACTAAACTTATTTCAATTTTGTATCTAGGCCAAGAGGTGACTCCAGCTGGAATTCTCAAGAGCCACAACGATGTGACAGTGAATAATGAGTAGCTCCTACTGTGGCAACTCTTCAGCTAAGATGAGTGTCAACGAAGTATCCGCTTTCTCATTGACTTTGGAGCAAAAAACTGGCTTTGCTTTTGTTGGGATTTTGTGTATTTTCTTGGGACTTCTTATTATCAGATGCTTCAAAATCCTATTAGACCCGTATAGTAGCATGCCTTCCTCTACATGGGAGGATGAAGTTGAAGAGTTTGATAAAGGGACATTTGAATATGCACTTGCATGACAGATCCAGCTTCATGGTTTGTAGTGTTGTGCTTTTGGGACACGTGGTGAATACACTTGTAATTACCTTGAGTGTGCTGCTGGAGAGGGGCTCATTTCATTCACTAAATTCAATAAACATGCGTGGTTAATTTATCCACCTTGCTGTGTAAATGATAAGCCATCGTTGGGTTTCCTCACTTTCCTCTATCCCCTAATATTGAGGTGTCTAATGACTAGAGTAAAAGGATCCTTCAACCATATATACCATCTTTATTCTTATCTCAAACATCAGCCTTAAATTCCTGCTTTCTTTTTGTGCAAATGAACTCTGCTAGAGGCTTCCTGCTTCTGTCCCTCTGCAATGCCATAGTTAGGGTTAGGGTTAGGATTAGGGTTAGGGTTAGGGTTAGGGTTAGGGTTAGGGTTAAGGTTAGGGTTAGGGCTAGGGTTAGGACACCCTCTCCACATTCCCAACTCCAGCCCACTTAACATTAGAGAATCAGGTGTCTTAAACATAAGGGACCCCTGGTCCAAAGGATAAATCGAATATGATTTTCCTAGTAATAGCCATTGGTCAAAAATATTCATGGATGAAAAAATATTTCACAAAACTATTACAAAAACCTACAAATAGCCACAGGCCCTAAAGATCCCCAATTAACACAGTGTCTTGACCCTTCTAATTATTCTCCTTCTGAAATCTCTTACAATATAACCCCTGAGCTTGAGATCCAAACCAGACCTGCTACAAACTGATACTTCCTCCTCCTCCTTGCCCTTTTTAAATTAAATTTGTTGGGGTGACATTGGCTAATGCAATTAAATAGAGTTCAAGTGTGCAATTTTAGGATACATGTGTGCCCAACACCCAAAGTCAAATCTTCCATTACCATATTCTTGACCCCTCTCCTCTTCACTTCCTCCCCACCCTCTTTTCTCACTGGTAACCACTGTACTATTGTCTGTGTCTATGAGTTTTTGTTTGTTTGTTTGTCTTATTTGTATATTGTTGATTTCTGTTTATATCCCATATTTGAGGGAAATCATATGGTGCTTGACTTCTTCTGTCCGATTTATTTCTCTTAGCATGATATGATACATATAGACCATAGAATACTACAGTCCTAAGAAAAGATGAAATACTGCCATTTGGGGCAACATGGATGGATCTTGAGAATATCCTTCTCTCCTTTTATCAACAGCACAAAAAAGGGAGTTTCCAGCATGGCCTAGTGGAAAGAGCTCTTGTCCAGGAACAAGCAGTCCAGTCTCTGGCCTGCTACCACTTCAGCTGCGTGAGTGGGCTAAGTCATCTAATCTCGGTGGACTTCAGTGAGGAGGCTAACTAGAGGATGCTTAATGTCCCTTTCAATCCTAGTGTACTGTGAACTCTACAAACATGTCTGGCAACCCAGACATCTGAGATGAACGAGGACTTAAGATGTTATGAAAAAATTTTTAGTTTAGGAGCTTAAACTCAGATATATTATTTCTAATATTGGCCCACCTCAAAACAAGCTTTATGACCTAGATATTTACCTAAAGCAGACTTCTTTTCAACATCTGCAAAACAAGGATAAAGAAGTCTATTCTGTATGTCTTGTAGGAATGCTGAGAGGACTAAGTGACACGATGAATGTGAAAGGAATTTGAGAACCATAAAACCCAGTTTAAACATACCTTTCTATCATTATTTATTATCCTCACTGGTCATAGTAATAAAGCTTCTGAAACCTTAGAAAGCAATGGTTTAGTGTAAATTATTCAAACTCTCCAGTCTTCATTCTCCTCATTTGATAAGTGAAAATATAGAATTCTATAATTCCAAAATCTTTTCCAACTATAAAATTCTGATTCTCCATAATCAATGAGTGGAGGAATAGCAGGAGATAAATAAATATAAAAATATTTGTATCACTTGAGAATACAACACTGCCAAACAACCAAAAAAAAAGAATGACTTATAGCCCTAGCTGGTTTGGCTCAGTGGATAGAGTGTCAGCCTGCAGACTCAAGGGTCCCAGGTTTGATTCCAGTCAAGGGCACATGCCCGAGTTATGGTCTCATTCCCCAGTGGGGGGCATGCAGGAGGCAGCCGATCAATGATTCTCTCTCATCATTGATGTTTCTATCTCTCCCTCTCCCTTCCTCTCTGAAATCAATAATATATATATATATATATATATTAAAAAGAATGACTTATATTTACTGAGTTAACACTACATTAGGTATTTTCCATTTATTATGTGATTTGATACTTTTATCAATCCTTTGAGTTCAGTATTACTATTTTCACTTTATTATCTCAATTTTACAGGTAGGAAACTGAAGTTGAGAGAGACTAACTTCCCAACATCACCAAGCTAGGGAAAGGTTGTGTTAGAAATTGAACTTGGGCAATCTAATGTCAGAGTCCTTCTTTGGAAACACTCTGCTGCACTCCAACACTGTCCTCATACTTCTACATATTAAGTGGCATTTGAGAATATCCTTCTTACAAATACGGTTACTGCTCAAGTCTATGACCAAGAAATTTAAAACAGAGTCTTGAAAAGATATTTGTACCCCATATTTATAGCAGCATTATTCACAATAGCTAAGATATAGAAGCAACCCAAGTGTCCATCAATGGATGAATGGTAAGTAATTGTGGTAATTATATACAATAGAATATTATTTAGTCTTGAAAAGGAAGGGAATTCTGCAATATGCCTAAGAACATTACACGAAGTGAAATAAGCCATTTACAGAAAGGAAAATACTGTGTGATTCCACTTATATGAAGTACTTACTAGTAAAGTAGTCAAAATTCATTTTAAAAAAAACAGAATGGGAAATGGGGGTGGGGGGGAATGGGGAGTTATTGTTTAATAGGTATATAGGGTTTTTTGCCAGATGAAAAGAGTTATGGGGATGGATGGTGGTGATGGTCTCACAACAATGTGAATGTATTTAATATCACTGAACTGTGTACTTAAAGATGATTAAGGCAGTAAATTTTATGTGAAGTGTATTTTACCACAGTAAAAATGCAAAAGCAAAAGCAGACAACAAAAGACCTGTCTAGCACCATATCTGGGACACGGAATATAATAAATAAGTGTCCACTGTACTCCCTTCCCCCAAGAAAACAGGAAAGAGAGAAATAGGTTGGCTCCTGGAAGGGGCAGGTATTGGGGGAACATTTGAAGGAAGGGAGACTGGAGGGGGCAGAAGTAACTGCAAGTGAGTCCACAGCCTGTCCAAGGCCAGTGAACAGGACTTGCTTTCTGTTTCAGCCTCATCTCAACTGATTTAAATAACCAGCCCCACCTAGCTGAATCTGAAATGTGACTAATTCCTATGCCTGACTACCTTCTATTTGGGGAGTCAGAACTCTTTGTAAAGCAGATAAATTCCTTGTCCCAGCGGCCTTTTGAGAGCAGAAGGAGTTATAGGTACATACTTGCAATTCTGTCTCTATATAACGTACAGCTTCACACATTAGCCTGACTGATTAGCATGACCCTTACCTGACTAAGAGCATCTAAGGGGTTTTACTTAGGTACCTCTAGTCCCCTTTATACAGTCTGGCATCTGTTTCTCCCTATTTTAGTGGGCGTAGGATCTATCTCACTCTCTAATGATTCACCCCAGAATCTCGGACATGGCTAAGTAAAAGTCACCAATTTAAAATATTGCCAAAATAGTAAAAGCGAACGCTAAGTATAAACACAAATTGACTCATTTATTCCTCACAATAACTCCACAACAAGGTCGGTAGTGCTATTATCCACAACTGCGTTTTACAGATGAGAAAATAAAGGTAGAAAGAGACTGAGGAACTTGCCAGAGATCACACAGGTAGGAAGTGGCAGGGTCAGGATGGGAAGGGAGAATCCTGACTCCAGAGACTTGCTCTCACTCCCTGTATCACACCACAGCCATGCTGCTCAGGCAACTGGAACTCACTTGCATAGTTTTGGATAAAACACCAGGAGGACTCATTCAATCTTTGCAATTGAAAACCATGACAGAACCTGCAGGGAGGAATTGTTTGTGCTGTCTTAACAATTACCACCTCCCAGATGTGAGCCAAACCTCTCCCTCTACAAAACTCAAAATCCGAGTTTGATAAAATGTTTCCCAAAGGGAAACAAAAAAGGTCATTTAGCAGTGCCACTGGGAAACTTACCTACAGTGTGATTTCTTCTTGAAATTGTCTTCCTACTACACAGGAATATTTGCAATAAATCATTGACTGTACTCTCAATCTACTCACTTCTCATGCAGAGAAGAGTCAAAGTAATAGGTATGATAAGCAAGATAAAATAATCTCAAATAGCATTTTCTAGTTACAAAGTATAGAAATTATTTCTGGAGGACTACATTTTCTGCACATGCCAAACACTAGGAGGTCACTAAGAATCATGTGAAATAAGAAGATGGGATTGAATTTATTTAGTTCCAAACAACTAAAGCACTGCTCATATTTTGTTGGATAATTGCTGTTGAGTAACACAACTCCCCTTATGAATTAAAGAAACTTTATTTTACTTTCTATCTAAAAAGATTAATGGTTTACTAGTAGTTACTATTTGATGTAGTACTTAAGGTTCCTCAGGGCTAATTACTGGGCGGGACCTACTGTATTATTCCAGGCCAATCATTGCTCAGTCATCTCTTTCAAGGAAGATTCTAACCAATAAGAAGAAGGCTAAGATTCTGCAATGAAAGCTTAGTGCCCCATATATGCCTGGGTGATGCTGAACAAGTTACGCTTCCTGAGAAAAGGCTCCTGGTGGTGAGTTAACATTTCTGGGCAGGGTAAAATGCCACTTAATATTATGCATAAAGTAGATTCTGAGGAGTGGAGTAAGGGCGAGGATATCAAGGACTATAAAGAGAAGTGGGATATTCCATAAAAACTGAAGAGACAACAGAGTCGCTTAGGATTTCCCCAGGACAGGTTACTTGAAAGTTGAAGTTGAAATTTTAAAAATTCAAATACATAGTTTTATTAATTTCAGGAGAGAGACAAGTTTTTGTATTTATCTTTCTAAAACTTTCTTGGAAAAGACAAATGTTAAGGCATAAATAAAAGGATATTATTCTAAAGAAAGAATGCACTAAGATAGGGTTATACTATGGATTTTGAAAATGATTCAATACTCTGCTTATCTAAAAGTCACATATAAGCTTCTCAGTGAAGATTCAGAATATTTAATTAAGCAGAATCAGAGAAGCATGGTTGTTTAACCTAAATATTGAACATGACTTTTCTGAGGACTGTGATTGATGTCCTTACCCTGATTAATCATGTGTTATTTTAAAGACTTCATAATAGCATTTGTAAAACAGACACATTTTTGAGCAAGTCAAACATTTTGAAGGCAAGTGAAAAAGCTCATCATTTAGAGGGACATCGCCTTGACAGGACATATTTTTAAAATCTACCAAGAATATACTTTTAGAAGATTAAATATTTTTAAATTTTACTTATCATTTAATTATATAGATATCAATCAAAAATACCTTGCAGTTTCAACATTTAGTACTGTCGATGAACTGTGTTTCAGGCTAAGAATGTTCTCATCAACTCTTACTGTTCTAAATCAGTAGTTATATCTTTCCTTATTGACTCCAACTGCACAGAGTCTAAGCAATTACTACAATACAGGTAACAGTTTAATTACTCTATTGGAAACTCGGTTTGCTAAATCCTCAGTTATTTATCATGGGATTTAATTACTCAGGTGATCAAGGTTCCTGGACAGGCACTTTTTAATGAAATTAACTCAAAAATATATTCTTGTGAAACAACAGTTTCCTCACACCCCCATTCCTACTTAAATATATTTCTGTTACTTGAACCAAGTTTAATTTTCTTTTTCAATGACAGCTTTGAAGAACAATGTGAAGATTGAATAGGAAATACATCAAGAATCTACTTATTGAGCTCTTCTAACAAAAGCCAGGAGCTCCCTAATGTAAACACATTAGTGTTTATTTTGAGGAGGAAATATATAATATTTTTAAAAAATCAATAATAAAGTAAATAGCTGAGTTCCCCCCCCCCCCCTCAAAAAAAAATCTAGTTGGAAGATGTCACTGAACAATTCTTCCAACGTATTTCTGGACTCAGCGCCCAGTAATAGCAATCGCTTTCAAGTTAATGTCATAAATGAGGGCCATGAGAGCAGTGCCGCAGCGGATAACAGCGACCCTCCACATTATGAGGAAACCTCTTTTGGGGATGAAGCCCAGACCAGATTCAGAATCAGCTTTAGGCCTGGGAAACAGGAATGCTATGACAATTTCCTCCAAAATGGAGAAACTACTAAGACAGATGCTAGTTTTCATGTTTATGATTCTCACACCAACACATACTACCTACAAACCTTTGGCCACAACACCATGGATGCTGTCCCCAAGATCGAGTACTATCGCAACACCGGCAGCCTCAGTGGGCCCAAGGCCAATCGACCCAGCCTGCTTGAAATCCACGAGCAACTTGCAAAGGTAGGTTTAAGAGAACAAGCAGGTATCCTTCCTTCCTTCTTCAGGTGATTTCCTGTTCTTCAGTAGCACTAGGAATGTAGAAGCGTCCAATGATGAGGTCTATTCCAAACTGTCCATCTTACTTACACGGCTGTCCCTCGTTCCCAATAAGCAGAAAATACACAAAAGTGTTTCACAGGTGTTTGCTGACTGAGGAAAGAAAACTAGAGAATTGACTCTGAAAGTTAGGCAATATTTCCTAGCTTGTTTACAATTGTAGTCTACTCGATTCACACTTGGTTAAACATGTCAAACTGAATACTAAGCTGATTTCACCTTAGGATGAATGCTTCTACAACAGTTGTAAAAAAAGAAAATCCCTGGTGCTTGCTGTAGTTAATTCTGTGGTACCAGCTTTTAGTGCACATGGGTATTTTCCATATTCTTTAAAGAGACAGCAGAGATTTATAAGATTCAGCATGTTATCCCTTCCACTTCAAAGCTTTGCCTGAGGCTCCCGAGTGCACTTAAACATATAAAAGTAACTAAATTAAATTTAAGTACAGAAGCAGCAGATGTGGCTAAACTTTTTATTATTTAAGGAATACAGCCACAGTTCCCAAATCTGCCAGAAACATAAGGCAGCACTTTTTCTAATCTTTCAGCAAATCATGTGTAAGCTTCCTCGATTTCTTCTTCCATAACCTGCTCTAAAATATGTTGACGCACTTTATCTTCCTGTTCTTCTGGAACACATTTGGGAATGAATATCATTCTTTGTGGATATAATCACTTGCTAAGAAGAAGAATTAACTGTCACATATCCAAATATAGTTTACTCTTGCCCAAGTGTTGAGATGAGGGGAAAAATTGGTTGGAACAATTTCTTTCATATTCATTCATTCGTTCAACAATTTTTTTTTAAATGATGATCTACTCTGGGGATTCTAGGAATGCTGTCTCATGAAAGATGCTAATAAAGGCGAAAAGTTCCTTTTAGTTTCTGCTCATTCTTCTTTTCCCAAGGAAACCCATCTCCAAAACTTGTTCCCCGTGATTGTATAAGGTCCCTGACTCTAGGTTCTACAACCAGAGACTGAGTGATTTGGGGGAGAGGGGATGGAAGTGAAGGGAGACAGAGTCCATGTTCTTCTCCTCACCAAACTTGACTTATTCTGTGCACTATTTCTGCAACACTTTGTTACATGGCTGTTTTCTTTATAGGAATATGGTTTAGACTCTCTGAGATATTAATGCTAAATCAAGAGGAGTTAGCAATGTGGCAATGTCATACAATATGACAACTCCCCCAGAAGATTTTTGAGAAGAGGGCAATTTGAAATCAGACCTAGGTGTCACTTTCCTTTTCTATTTGAGGGAAGAGGAGAGGAGAAGAGAAAAAAGGAAGAGGGAGGAGGGAAAAGAAGGCTGAGAAAAGAGTGTACAAGGGGTTTCCAAGATGTGGGAGGGGTAGCAAGAGAAACTTAGGGCATTTTATAAAGAAATTTCAATTTATTCTGAAGTAGTAAAATGAGCCAAAGTCCTTTTTAAAAAGACCTAAAATTCCATTCTACCACACTCTACAAGATAATTTTTAAAGCTTCTCCTTCATAAAATTGTGATCAAAATTTAAATATTCTCATTCACTCCCTTCCCCAACTTACAATAAAAGAAAATAAATTTAACTCTATTAAAAAGGAAATGGAGTAAACTCACATTGTTCTTAGGACTGAAATTCTGGAGAGAAAAGAGTAGCGTATTTACAGTTTCTAAAGCCATAACATGTAAATCTTTATACACAGGAAGAATAACTCAGAGGGAACGATGTTGTTAATAAAACCATCTGATTCAGTAGAAATGCAATAGCTGCATTTGACAGATGTGATAGCTGGGTTATCATATTCTTTTTGGAAAGATAAAATGAGACTAAGGACTTAACTTTAACTCAAAGCATTTTTTTTTCTCAGCTACAAAGGAATGGCAAATTAAAAAAATTAAAAGTTAGGTTTAGGCCCCATGCCCTGACTAATCATTCTGAATTAGTTCAGCAATAAGTTACTTTTTGTATGCACTTGACACTTACTTATCTAAGGTACTTCATTTTGATTAAATCATACACAAGTATCCACAGAGCCCACTTGGGAGCAGAATTCAAATACAACCACAGCAACTACAGTGGGCACATTCCTGTAGCCAGGATCATTGTAGTGTCACTAAAGTTGTAGGGACAAGTCTGCCTCCCCATGTGTTCTACCCTGTGATATCCTTTGATTGCAAGACATTAGCAGTGCCTTCTTCAATTCACCTCTCTCCTTCCCAGTGAATTTGCTGCTACTATTCCCAAGCTTTCCTCTACCCCACACCCCCAAATAAAAGATGAAGACTTGCAATGTAATGTAATGTAACTCTACTGCCACCTCCTTGTGGTCCTTGACATTTTTCATGGTCGTTTCTCAAATCACAACTAGAGTAAACATTATATAATAATACTCAGATATGTCACAGACTTTTGTACACAAAAAAATTGTAAGTGATAGTGTTTACTTAATTTAAAAGTGGAAAGTAATTGACATATTACTTGTTTGGTGATCTTTTTGTATCCATTATTATATTACTTTAAAAAGCCACTTAAGAATGGTACATTTATACTAAATGGCAAAACATTTAGTCAGAAACCAATTGGATTTTGTGCTAGTTGTGGTTATAATTCCCAAGTCAGAAAAAATACAAGTTTGTCTTAATCGATAAAATAAGTTTGAAAGATCTTGTTTTAAGTATCAATCTTAAGTAAAATTCTAGTAGGAGTAGATATTGACAGAAATTTGGTAGGCCAATGATTTGCAATCATAGTTGAAGAAATCTTTTTTATTTTCTGTATAGTAAAGAGTTAAATGCCTATACTGGTGATTATGAATTAAGAATTTATAAAATCTCTAACTAAAAGCAGAAAAAAGAGTCTTGTATCCCTTACTTGCTCTACAGTATTATACAAGCTACATAACTTCAGCTGATCTTGCAAGATGCTTGTGAATACTAATGTTTATATGCATATATAGTCTAGCATATTGCCTCCAAAGGATAGAAACTCAAAAAATGTTAATAATGATTATGGTAATTTTTATACTAGCTAATTAAAAATTTTTTATTTAAAAAGTAAAATATACACCGATCCAATATTTGACAAATACTAAATATAGTATTAAATAAATATATGTAATGAACTATCTCTTATCTAATGTAAATCTTTAGTTATTCTCTTAAGGGGAATCATTACTGAGAGTTTCTTATAAATCCTGAAATTTTTTATGCCTATACTAATATATAAAAGAATATATATATATATTCTTTTTTTAAAAAACATTTATTAGGACATATTTTACACATTCTCTTGGACTCTGTTGTTTTCACTAAAAAATATACTTTGGAGATCTTCCCATATCAAAACATTTATAATGATCATTATATTATACATCTAGCAAAGGTTAATTTAGTATTTTTACTTTGTAAAAACAATCCCACTTTTAGTATCCACCGTAACTCTTATGGCCATCTTTTCATGGAACTCCTTTTCAGCCTTACTAACTACCATTGTTAGCATTTCAAAAAAAAACATAATTATAAAGGAATCAGAAAAATACATAGCCTTTCCATCAAAATCACTGCTCTCATGTCATTGAAATAAATTGTCAATGAAATGTATAAAATACTATAAAAATAAAAATATTATTCTTAAGAAAACCAACTGTTTAGAAACTTTGTTTCTATTAAACAAAGTCAATAGAATGACTTCATATATGAGTCATTAGATTGTTAGCAACTAAAATAAATTTAGGAATAAAAGCACTAAGTGTGACTCTGATATATAATAAACTTTTTACTAAGAATTTTTATATATCAAGCAGAATGGTCACATTTGACAAATTCTCATTCAATCCTTATAACAACTCTTCAAGTTAGGTACTACTATTATTTTTATTTTATAGCTGGTGAAAGTGTAATAAAATCCTATGGACCTTAGAAAACAATGACTTAGAGAAGTCAAAACTTCCAAGGTCAAAAACCCTCTTATTTCCTTTTTTAAAATTTATTTTTATTTTAAAGGTCACATGGCTGATAAGTTGAACCCATGCCTACATGACTGCAGAGCTCATGCTCTTTATTACATATTTCATCCTCAGCCTACTCTGCCATAGTCCTTTGCCTCGGCTCATTCCATGGTAATGGAATTTGGTGAAACTTGGGCACAAAGAAGAAAGCACACCTCAGTCATGTGGGTTGAGCAGAAGACCCCAATTCCTTCTTATTTTGGTGACTGTGCCAAGACATTATGTTCCTTCCCCTACAGAATTAATTGCAGATCTCAATTTTCATTGTCACCATTAAAAGCATTTATTAGCCATTTATTTACAAGAGCTTCTGTATAAAGCGAGTTAAAGAGATTTTAAAATTTTATAAGTCAAATGGCATTGCTATGGGTAGAAATAAAGGATATGTAGTCAAGTTAAGCATTAAACCACAGAAGTCAATGTAGAAATGCTTATCTTCTGTAAAAGGACAAACAAAATGTACAAATGCATTCCCCATAAAACAACTTTTTTTAAAGTGTTTCAAAGTTCAAATTTGGAGCTTTAGCATTCAAACTGGGGCTTTTAGAAATATCGCCAAGCAAATAAAATAAACATTAAAATTGAGGCAATAAATGCCTTAAAGGCCAGGGATGACCAGAAGCTACCCCTAAAACATATGTTGGAGTTAAACTGCAAATAAGGGCTCATTCTAATACCTGTCGAGTTTGTGGTACCCAAGGTCATACCTGGGAGCTCTTACTATTAAAATACTCTATGGGAACAAACAAACAAAAAAGATTAATTTTCCATTATAAATTGTTCAGTGATAGATGGTGAGTAGAGTAGGAGTTCCCTTAAAATATACTTAGAAAATACTAAGAATCATTTCATTTCATTTACTTATTCTGGTTTATCACATGTAGCTCTATGTTGGCCCAAGTTATCAAAAATATAAGTCCATTTGTGTGTGAGCCATGTGTTTTTCAGATGTAATAAAAATACTGTGACTATAAATTGTTCCATTGGTATGAGTTAGAGGCATAGTCTATAGTAACTTTTAGAACAATAAAAAAACCCTTTTTTATTTCCTTTTTTAAAAATTATTTTTCTTTATAGTTAACTATATCACATCAGCTTCAAGTCTATAACATAGTGATTAGATATTTATATACCTAATGGTTGATCACCAGAATATTACCTTACAGTTATTACGATATTATTGACTATATATACTATGATATTACATCCCCATGACTAACTTTATAACTGGCAGTCTGTACTTCTTAATACCATTCTCTTTTTTCACCATCCTCCACACCCTCCCATCTAGCAATCATCAATTTGTTCTCTATCTATGAGTCTGTTTCTGTTTTATTTTGTTTATTTTCACAATTTAAAATATTGCCCTTTATCACAAAGGGCTAGAAATGTACAAACATAATAATATTGGTTATTAAGATATGCAAATGTGATTAGAATCATGTTGTTGCTATTTTAATTCTGAAATGAACCTTAGGAATAATCTGTTACTTAGGAATTAGTTTTAAAACAATTCCAGTGACAGCAGTCTGAGAGGTCTAGGGGAATGATATTGGACATATGTTGATAATTGTGGAAGCTGAATGATAGGTACATGAGATATATTATTCTCCTTATCATTGCATATGTTTAAATATTTCAATAATAAAAAATATTTTTAAATAATGAGGAGGATATCATGTAGGCCTAAATATTTATGAAACTACTTCTCAATGATGGTCTAAAGTTTCTACTATCCCGAGATTAAAGGCTAAAAACTTGAAAACATATCTAGTTAGAACTTAAAGAATAAATATGTCAATTTTTTCATTTACCCCTTAATCTATATACAGTTGAAGCTTTACTACTTTATTAGTATTAGCAGAACAAGTTTGTTATCAAATGGCCTTTCTTTTTAATGCACTTTATTTTAACTTCTCTGAATACTTAATGCACAGGTAAAAACTCTTATCATTCCCTAAAGCTATGCAATTTAAAATGCATTTATAAAGGTTGTGGGTCATCATTTATGGTAATGGAGTGTGAACAAACAAATTAACTCCAAGTATGAAGGGAAAAAAACTGGTTCCAGGCAGCAAGCATAAAACTTTTATTAGTCTTTGAGATGTTGGTCCCAAGAACATGCAGAAAGCAGGAGTCTGTTTGCCACAGCCACCAAGCACCCACAAACCCTCCCCCAAAGTCCTGTTCAGTACTTTATCATCATAAAGTACTTGGGCTAGCAAACAAGGCATTTATTAAGAAGAGAAACCAAGTTTTGCTTTGCCATGTCAGAACAGGAAGATGGCAAACATAGAAAAATGAATTTGCCTTCAAGTAAACTCCTTCAAAGTAAGATTTTCAGAAAACCCAGTGGATGTAACCTCATTTGCCATATCCAGGAAAGGTTAAGTAACTTGCTGGACACACCCTGAATTAATTGCATAGCCCAAACTGTATTCCAAGTCTTCTAGTTTATATGGTGCAGCAGTTTCTCAACTCTGGGAATGAGCAATGGAAATAGATTCTGTACGTATAAATTTACTATCAGACCATTAAAGTCAATAGAAGAAATATATACATTGAAGGACTTTCCCCCCTTTAAGATATAAATATATTTAAAATTTTGAAACTTTAGCAGGTTGAACATATTTACCTAAGGGAGGGCTATACATCCTACATTGACTTCATTTAGGAATAGTTGAGAAAATTATTGCCTTACTGATTTCCATATATGATGATTTCCCTGACATGTCCTATAGAAGATTCTTTTTGCTTTATATAGAGAGATAAGTTGAAGAACTATTAAACATGACTAGAAGGGCATCAATCAGAAAGATATGTTCACTTAAGAGGAAATATTAATATTCTATTCATCCTTTAACCTACTTTGTAAGATTTTTTTACAGCCATTGGTATTCTCATTAATCCAGATCTAAGGGTCACAGTTACCCTCAGAGTTCATCAGAGAGCAAAGCAATTTCCTGGACCAGACCCTCAAGTTCAGGTTTAATCATAAAACATGGGTTTTATTCCCAAGACTGCCTTTGTAAAGCAAGTGATTAAGACTTTGTCTCATGGGATCCCCAATTAATCCAGGAAAAGGAAATTGCTTTCTCCCTGAATGAGTAACTGCTGATGGTCTGGCCATGGGATCTTTTTTTCCAAAACATATTAACATTTAAATAACAATTTTAAAAATTAATTTATTTTCCAATTATAGTTGACATACAGTATAATATTAGTTTCAGTGTACAACATAGTGCTCAGAGATTTATGCACCTTATGAAGTGATCACCCATCTGACACTATATACAGTTATTACAATGTTATTGACTATAGTCCTCATGCTGTACTTTATATCGCCATGACTATTTTTGTAATTGGCAATTTGTACTTCTTAATCTGGCCATGGGATCTTGACTAACTAGATTACTGACAATTTTCAAAGTTTCTTCTCAAATTAAGTCAATAAATGAATCTCTTAATTAAATAATTTCTTCAACTGTCATGGACATTTTAACACATTTCTCCATTCCCTGTTCTCATTGATTTTCCAATTGTAGAAGGTGAAAGTTACATTTGACCCACTCAGCTGCCTTATGTTTGTAGAATCCTTTCAGAGAGAAGTTGAATTTTTAATTGACTGGAGAACAACCTCAACTGTTTCACCCATCTACTGTGTGGGGTTCCACAGCTGTTAATGAATATTTACATTGCAAATATTAGAAATATGATATTATGCAGAAATTAAGTATATTTTTAAAATTTAAGAATCCATATCTGAACCCATGTTATTTTACTAATTTATTTTTAGTTTTTAAAAATTAACTACTGAAAAATTGTGAATTACATGCATGACTTGCATTTGTGGCTGGAATACAGCGCCAGGTTCTGCCCTGCTAGTTCAGCCTCTACTTCCATTGACTTTGTTTATCCATATCTTACATTGAAGTAAATATATGCTGTCGACTTTCAATTATCTGTGCAAATAAGGATTTAAGGATGCTTAAGATATATACTCAAGGTAATGCAAAACTAAATTTTAACTATTAATTTGTATCCTTTTTCATTCAACCTTTCTCCTCCAATGATGTCATTAAATAAAATAATCTGGCTTGTGATTCATTCCTTTCCTCTCCCTTTTGAAATGTGCCCTGTACAAAGGAAAGCATGAGAAAGGGAATACCCAATAGGGTAGGAAAAGAAAAGAAATAGGAAGCAAGAATGGATGAGGAACTAAGTTGTCTGCTCCTAAGTGATAGATATCAGGTGACCTTCAAGTCCCCTTTATGGATCCAATAGTGTTTATCAATAGCCTGATGTATAAGGCCCTTAGTTGACACTGAGGAGAAGTAACCAATACTACCACCTTCTTTTCAGTTTAGTTGACATACAATGACTCTTATTGTATTATATTACATTGGCTATCCAAGTGTCACATAAGTATCATGAAAAAAGTCTTATGCGAGAACAAAATTGGGAAATATTCTCACTTACATAGAGAAGTAAAAAAATATGCTGGATGAAGGAGACAGGAAGTCAAACTCATTTTTAATAAACAGCCTAAATTAGAGCCAGTTTACAGTGTGTAGGCTAATGGTACACCAAAGCTCAAGCAGTAAGAATCCCTGAGCATGGCAAGGGCAAGAACTCCGATGGCCCCCAAATAAGGTCCTTATAATTAATATGGAATATTTTTTCATGCCAGTTCCATTTTAGGGGGCGGGGGATACCCTTGTTCAAGGCCTCTTAGCTAGTAATGTCAGAACATATCATTCTAGGCTTAAATAAATTAAAACATTTAAACAAATAAAGTCATTCTTTAATAATGATAATTCAGTGCTGAATTAGAAGACTTCCTTAATGGTTTCAAAACCCTTACTGGGAAAGACTGATTTGGGGAAGCACAATGGGGTATAGTTTAACCATTGCAGAGTCAGGAAGGTGTCAGGTAGGCTAAATTAAGTGGATGCTTCTGAAGTTAGTAAAAGTCATACCTAAAAGAGAAATTAGGGAATTGTTCTTGAGAGAGACAGAGCTACCACCTCCCCCAATGAATTCAGAGACTTTCTACTAATGAGGAAGGTCTTTTTCAAAGTTAGGCCATAGGAAAAATAAACTTAAAAAAAATAAATAAATAACGATTTTAAGCTTTTTTATACCATGTCTCATTTCACACTCAGCCAGTCTTTCTAATTGTGAGACTTCTCTCCTTTTGTACAATACTAATAGCATAGCCCACAGTTCTCAGGCAAAGGCATATCTCATCAAAAAGAAATTTTCCCTACAGGAATAGCATTCTTGTGGCCATATGATGCCTTTAAACCTTTTTCTTAAAAAGAAAAAATTGTATCCATTCATTGAATCTTCTTAAAGATACTCTGACATGAGTAGAGAAGTTTTATCATTATTATTTTAGATGAATAAAATGAATCCCACAGAGAATAATGGAAGGAAGGCCAGGTACTCTGTTTTAGTAAGGAAGGTTAACTTTCAGGTCCTCTTACCAGGTCTTCTTAAAGATCTTCATTCACTCTAGATAGACTTTCCTCTTTTTATTGCATCCCTTCTTATCTCTTTTGTTCCTTTTGTGTTCTGTCATTTTCCTGTAAGGTAATATTCCTACCAGTAGAAGAACTGCCCAGATTGCTCACCACTCCAGTAGTCTTAGTGCCTTCAGCTTCGCAGGGCAGAAATTATTATCTTAAAATGTCTAGAATTATTTTTTTTCTAAGAGTTTATGTCCATTGTTTTGATTTGCTCTGAAATTTTAATAGAAACGTGTGTTTGCTGACCATATACTGTGTTTTTGCTCTCTGTAAAAATGCAGAATGTGGCAGTGGCCCCAGGTTCAACTGACAGGGTTGCTAACGGTGATGGGATGCCTGGAGATGAACAAGCTGAAAACAAAGAAGAAGATGATAAATCTGGTGCTGTGAAGTTTGGATGGGTGAAAGGTGTGCTGGTGAGAAAGCTCCTCTGTTTACAAATGAGAATGATCCATCCAATGTTCTAGTAGACTGTTAACAAGGCCTGAACACCAGGGTTACAAAGACCTGGTTTGCCGCACTATCACTTCTCATGTCCCTTTCAACATCCTTCCATCCACAGGTAAGGTGCATGCTGAATATCTGGGGTGTCATGCTCTTCATTCGCCTCTCCTGGATTGTTGGAGAAGCTGGAATCGGTAAGCATGTTTCCCCTCTCTTATATAATTTTTTATGTCAATTTTAAGTTCAATAAACAGTTTGCATTCACCATTAATGCTGAATGTGAGATGAAGGTCACAGAAGAGCATTTGTACTCTTGCTTTGCCTCTTAGACTTGTTTGTCAGAGAGGAAAGGTGAAGCATTAACTCCTGGGAGACTGGAATTTTCCAGTTTGCCAACCAGATAAATGCTCAAGGAAATATTTCTACATTTTCATAGAGCTTTAGGTGTATAGGTATATAGACACACATTCATATTAAATAATAGTATTCATATTTGTGACATACTGACATTTATCAGAGTATCCTCCTTATGATTATTGGCAAAACTTCACTAAGTAAAAATAACTTGAGGAAAACAAGTGAAAATGCGACCTGACTAATAAAAATGCTGAATTGTTGAACATTTTCCAAAGAAAATAATTCTGTTCCTTTCAGATATCAGCAGTAAGAAAACAAAGGTTAATAAAGTATTGCCAGATGGAAGCGTACAGTGATAGATAAAACGACTGAGATCATATATATAACTCTTGCTAATTTTTCTAAATGGAAAATGAATGTTATTGAAATTATTATGAGTGATTATTTAATGTTTAAATATTATATTCTATTTAAAGTATTATTTTCTGTGGCAAATCTTTTTATTGAAAGTATATTAATAAATTTATATAAAAATGTATTTGAATTTTATCAAAGTTCCTGATTTAATGTGATGAAAATTAATAATGGTGTTCTACTCTATATATGAAAAATACATTATGGATTCACTCTTAGGAAAGACTTATAAATCATTAGTATCAAGAACATAGACATTTGGATATGCTTTCAGATACTATTCCAGAATGTATCTCACTTCTCATTCAAAAGGTACTTGATCATTATTTAATACCTTTGGTCCACAAAACACATTCAGAATCATCAGAAGACTAACTCAGAAAAGGAAAGATCTGGGTTGTAAATCGAAAAACTGGAACCTGTTCTCATAGTTTTTCCATGTTTCATGTTTGGCAAAGGCTGGGTTCCTGACAAAGGGCTGCTTGCTGGCTTTATGATGCATGTCAAATGAATGCTTACAGCCTCAGGGTCCCAAATAAGTATATGCTGTTCCATGGAAAATCTGCATCTTAATATTGCCAAGTTTTTGCTCCAGGGTTTCATGCAAAATTAGGTTTCTAAGGGCAGTTTAGTAACTTATTGAGATCATCAAGAAACATTACTTTGTTTGGAGGTGTGGGCATAGCCAAGGGCAAAAGTAATTCTTTTTAGTGCAATTTATTTAACATCCATATGTTTGGGCTATAATCTGAACTTTAATCAGATCTTACATTACTCTTCACAGTCAATCCAGTTTCATGTTTATTGTAACACTGTAAAATAGGAAGAATCCTATCTTTTGTTAAACTGCTTATTATGCTTTCAGACATCAGTCTTGTTTTAATAAAGACCTTTTACTTACACAGTTCAATCCTACTTTAGAAGAGATAGAGTTCTATTTAAATGGCTGTTAAAATAAGTTTCACACTACCCTTTCTTTTAATTCTCAGAGAATAGACTTTAGTGAGTAGTAGAAACGTATTACTACCCTTATTCAGTTTTACTGGCCTTTGCTCTAAACTTAAAGCTAAATGAGTTCATTAAGTCACCACCTGGGTCCCATTGGAGTCCCCTTTATTGGGTAACAAAAGAAACAATACAAATAGTTTCTTTCTGCTTTGGGGATAGCATGGAGAAGAAACCTGAATACACTAAGCCCAGACCCTGGGAACAAAGCCAGAAGAAAGCTGGAGCCAGGAGTAACCAACTGTAGCCCTTAGGTAACCATTCTGGAGTCAGGAGTGTTGGTTGTCTTGTCCCCAAAAGCAAATGGTAGAATGAGCCAATAATGCCATCTCCTTGTTCTTCTCTGCCTTGGAGACTGTGGCTGGGGCCAGATAGTTTTCTGTAAACTTAACTATCAGGCAGGGAAGAAGAGTGTGAAAAGCAGGTATGACCAGAAGCAAGTTATTTATACTCTTTGAGGGTCATTTTGTCATCTAAAATTTAGGGAACTGGATTAATGGTTCCCCAATCAATTCTTTGAAGATAAATGCTAAAAAAAAAAAAAAACCTTGTTGAATAGGCAGACACCAATTGAAACAGGCTGAGGATAGTGCAATAGTTTTCAGACTGTGGGGTGCATAAAAATTACCTGGGATGTTAAGTTATAAAACTGTAGAATTGCCCTAACCAGTTTGACTCAGTGGATAGAACGTCAGCCTACTGACTGAAGGGATTCCGGTCAAGGGCATGTACCAAGGTTGCAGGTACATCCTCAGTAGGGGGTGTGCAGGAGGCAGCTGATCGATGTTTCTAACTCTCTATTCCTCTCCTTCCTCTCTGTAAAAAAATCAACAAAGTATATATTTTTAAAAAAATGTAGAATCCAGGGATTCACTTTGAAAGATCAAACTCAATAAGTATGGGCATTTTTAATAGGTGCCCCAGGCATTTTCTGGAGTAGGTGACTAGATGACTGTACTTTGAGAAAATTATGAACTAAATGTTCTCTACCTTACTTTTTAGCCTGGGATTTTATGTTTGTGAGAGAGAAACAAATCCCTCCACTGTTTAAATGAATAAAATTTATTTCAGGATTTCATATGATTTACAGAAATGTATGCAATGCCAAAGGATAAATTAAGAATAGTTGGGAAAATAGAGGCAAGGGGAAAATTGAGGGAGGGAAATAAAATCAGAGTAGGTTTAATGCCCTGAAATGCAAACTGTATGGTTCTGTATAGTTGGGGTGAACCAAACATTTGGTCAAACTTACTGAAAACAAAGTCAAGAGCAAAATGACGTGTAAAAGGTCAAAAGAAATCACTTTTAGAGGTACAAAGAACTGAGGCTACATAGTGATGAAAAGATGATGCTCACCCCAGGACCCCTGCAATAGATGTAAAAAATTTAGTGCAACTATTTCTTAGAACACCACACTTAAGAATGTACAGGTGCCAAAGCAATATGGTTCAAGTTTGCATGTTTTACCCATAGTTAGCCTCTTCCTACTGCACCTGTAAAATAGCCTAGAGACCTATGCTAGAGGCAGGATGTTCCCGTTTCTTCTCTTCATCTCCCTAGACTTCCATTTCTCCTGGGGAATGTCCAGAGAGATCACAGCCTCTCTTGGCTGATAACCCTTCTGATCATCCTTGGACTTGGAGAGCCTGCCAACACTTACAGAGGGTGGCAAATTGTGGGAAAACAAATATATGGAGGAACTAATAGAAGATAAGCTTATGTTCCTCTGGTACCAATTCCAGCTGATAATGATCTAGACTTGTCTCTGGCACCTTTACAAATTTATGTCCTGTGTTTAGGCAAATAGAGGGAAGTATCTGCTTCTTTTCAACTACCTTTAGCTCAAAATAATCCTTAGCTGAGGGCACCCTTGCCTTCCTTTGAATTCTGGTTTACCACTCTCTCCCTCTCATAATCATTGACTTCTGAACCATAAGATCCTGGAGGGCAGCTTTCTTCACTTTATTTGTTCTTTGTATTTCTCATGTTATCTAACACATAGCTGGATAGAAAGTAGGCTTTTAATAAACAATAACAATTATGACTATTGTGGATCAGATCACAAAGCAGTGCCGCTGATTGTGGACAGTGTTCTATGCACAATGCTGGCCACTTCACACATGCATTCCTTCTCATTTCACTGCCGTTTTGGCTCAGAAAATTATTAACTTGTCAGAAGTCACATAACCAGTGAGTGAAAGTAGTTCAATTTGGTTCTTTCCATATTACTTATCAGCCAGATGAACAATTTGTTAGATTGTAGCTAATTTCCCACTCCCACACAACCAAATGTACATAAAAAGATAGTTACCTGGAAAGATAAACATTTACTCTTTAGTTATATTAACAGCTTGGTATTGTATAGGCCAATTACTATGTGTATAGGTGTCTTTAGAACTTGATCATCATCATCAGTGAGGTTCATGTTAAATTTTGACCAGCCATAGTTGCTTCATTGTGTTCAATTTCACATTCCACATCTTAGCTCTTGAGTTTGTAGGCTCTGTACTACTATTGACAGAAAACTTTAGAACTGAGCATTTACTCTGTGGCAATTGTTAGGCCACCTTATTAACTCAAATGTGGTCCTTTGGTGATTACCCTAGACTTGCTGGTTTTTATGCAAATGACCTAATGGATTGTTCTACCAATTAATTGCCTTTATTTTTCCTCTCTCAACTGAGGTCTTGGTGTGATTATCATCGGCTTAGCCGTGACAGTGACTGCTATCACAGGTTTATCCACCTCTGCTATTGCCACAAATGGATATGTTAGAGGAGGTAATTAAACTTGTGACCTGTATGATCATTTGTAAGGTAAAGGCAACACAGGCTCAAATAGTTCACCACTGACCTTTCTGGAGTGTTTTTAAAGGTAATCCAAGTTTTCCCCCAACCCCTCCTCAGGCAAGAGAGATGCAAGAAGAATGGGGAAGGATTTAACCTTTGCCAACCCCCCAACTCTCTCATTTATTCCTCTCAAGCAAGAGAGAAGGTCAAATGTCATGTTTTCTCTTTTCACAGCCAGGGTAGTTTCTCTCCTAGGACATCAGCACAAGTCAACATTTCCTTTCCAGGGCTGCAGTTTAGATTGCGTTTACTTTTGGAAACCATTCTTCATCGTACTGAGCAGTCCTCTGACTTGATCTGTATGCCAGGCAAACCAGTTTCTCTTTAGCACAAAGGAACTCCATTGTGGCCCAAGTCTTGGACATGAAGACTTAAACAAAAGACAGTATAGTTTGTGGCAATATGGAATTCAAGGAAAAAAAAGTAAAATGTGCTATCTTTTATCTTTCATTGCTAACAGGTCTTGGAGTTCTCATAATTCTTCTTTCCACCATGGTAACCTCTATTACTGGGTTGTCAACTTCTGCAATAGCAACTAATGGGTTTGTGCGTGGAGGTAAAATTTCTAAGATATCTAATGCTCTCATCACTTACTACGGGTAGGCAAAACTTTTTATATACTTATTTTTATGGGAACAAGAAAGGAGCCCAATGTTCTTGAAGCCTGACTAACTCTTTGGATGATCTGGATGCTGAAGGAAAATGAGGTACTGTGAGTATAGACCTGGCTCACTCTGGCCAGCTGTGGTCTCTTTTCTAATGGACTCTCTGGCACATTGCAGGTCCCAGTTTCCAGATGCTCAACTTCCTTGCACAAATGTTTTATTTTTCAGGCTAGTCTGCACTCCTCTTCCTGGTGTTTCTTGGAAAATCATTCCTGGACATGGCTTCAATTTTAAAGTTTAGTACATTTCAGGTGTTTCCTAGACCTTTGTGGAATAGGATTCTTTAGAACATTTCAGGTTTCTCATGGGGAGGCTGAACCTTCTGTGACAAGAGGCAGACTGCTGCCCCCTGACATATGGGGACTTCTTGAAGTACTGGAGCCAAACACTTTTCTTGGGGGATTTTGCAGGTCTTGGAGTCATCATCATTGGCCTGAGTGTGGTAGTGACAACACTCACAGGTATTTCTATGTCTGCCATTTGCACAAATGGAGTAGTAAGAGGAGGTAAGCCGATTCATTTACTTATGACTGCAAGCTTGGTTATGTAGTAACATCTAGAGTTGATTTAATGTTGGAAATAAAAATTTTATATTGGTAATTAGTCTCCAAAGCCTTAAAATAAGACAAAATAACCCAAAATGTAAGGAGTAAGACAATGCTCTTCTCAACTAATATTAAGAGATCTCCAGAAAAGATTTCTTCAACTCATTTCCAGTGATTGAACATGTTTATAAAGTAGAGAGTGACCAGGTGTCTGGAAAGAAGGCGTTTTTTGTGCCTTGGACAAGCCCTGTTGGCTCTCTCCTAGGTCCCCTCAGCATGGGTCTTCTTCAGTGGCCCAGCTGTCAGTGCTGAAACATCCCACTCTGTCCTCAGAGTTCACCCCAACACTATCCTTCCAGTGTCCAACAGCCATGTGAACAAAGATCTTTAAAGAGAAAAACAAACAAAACAGTTTTTTTTCCAAAATTATCCAGGAACAAGCAGGCCTACACAGAAAACGAAGTGCCTAAAGTTGATCAATGTCCTAACTTCTTTCTTCCCTTTTCCATTCTGCTTTGGTTCCTCAGGGTTTCTATTTGGGTATCTTACCCAAGTCTCCCCACCCAAGAGCTTCTAAAATACCTCGCTACCCACAACACACCTCCTCTCATAATTTCTGTGTGGCTCTCATTTTGACCAAGCCTAAGTAACTGGCTAGCCAAATTATTTAATGTAATATAAACAAAGGAAATAATGGGGATTTGCCCCACTTAGATAATAGGTTACATTTTCAGAGAAGACTTTGACCCTTTAGCCCACAGGAGTGACTATAGTGGAGGAAATTCCTTTTCAGTAAAGACAATTTGTTTTGTTTTTAGATACGTTTGTTCAATGTCATTTCCCTACTAATTCTGTCTACCTCTAAGATAAGCTCAGTATAGGAAGTTATTAATTTCCTGTGGTCTGTGATAATATCAAGTTATACAGGCCTCTCAACATCTAATCTTTTTTACCTTCGCTGACAACTCTCAGTACTCTCTAAGCAGTTAGCTAATCCAGCTCAGTATTTCATGTGCACAGAAGTACACAGCCATATATAGAGCTACCTTTTCAAGGTCCAGGGGAGAAGTAATTGTTCCAAGCCCTCCCTACCTTTCTTCCCATTTGTCGCCTCCATACACATAGAGGTATTTGGCAATAATCATGCCTTCCTGAACTAAAAACACTCCACAAGTATGATTTATAGAGTGGATGATACACAGAACTATACAGATACCTTTTACACACAGCAAATATGTACCAGAAAATTATAACAGAAAGGGAGTTAGAATAACAATGATAAACTTCACCTACTTCATTTTCTACCTAGCCTGCCTATTTTTGGAAATTTCAGATATAAAATTTAACTTCAGTTGCATTATTGATTTGAACTTTCCAATGAAATTTTATAAAAGACAAAGCACTTTTGGTAAGGTTTGCTGTACTCTTGTTTGTAACATTTGTGTTTAATTAGGTTTCAATAAGTTGGATTTTACTGAGTAAGGATAGCTCTATTGTAGATAATATACAAAGTGCAAGGAAGGTTTAAGCTATTCATTAAGGTGACACAGATTCCTAAAATTATTAATAAAATATAATCTTTTTATTAGAACAATTAATATTTTACATGTTCTCAGATGTTCAGAATTATTTTGCCATATAAACTAAATCCCTTATAAAATAAATAAACTAAATCCCTTAGTGGTTCTGCATGTAAAGCGTGTTGTTTCTGTTTCAGGTGGGGCCTATTATCTCATCTCCAGGAGCTTAGGGCCAGAGTTCGGTGGGTCTATAGGCTTGATCTTTGCTTTTGCCAACGCAGTGGCTGTTGCTATGTATGTGGTGGGATTTGCTGAGACTGTGGTAGACCTTCTTAAGGTAAGTAAAAGCTCTTCTTTTTTTTTTATCTAAGCAAGATAATTTGGCTTAATTTGCTTTTTCAGGGCAGTAGGGCATATTATTTTGGCAAGATGAGAAGAAATAGATTTATTCTGCAGAATGTGGAACTTGGATATAGTTGAAGGAGCCCTAGGTTTGACATTAAAACTGACTTAACCAGAGCGTCGGCCTGTGGACTGAAGTGTCCTGGGTCAGATTCTGGGCAAGGGCACATGCCTTGGTTGCAGGCTCCTCCTCAGTCCAGGCCCTGGATTTCAGGGCTTGTACAGGAGGCAACCAATTGGTGTGTTTCTCTCATATTGATATTTCTCTCTTTCCCTCTCTCTTCCACTCTCTAAAAATCCATGGAAAATTATCCTCTGGTGAGGATGAAAAAAACAAAAACAAATCTGTCTTAAAATCCTGACTCTCACATTTACCGGCTGTTGGACCAATCCCTCTATTCATCTGAATCTTGTTTTCAAAATCTTTAACATGGACTAATACTCTTCTATGCATTTCATAGAAATGTGGTACAGATCAAATGAAATAATATACATGAAATACTGCATGACATATAGTAAATAATGGGTATTATTATCATCAGCAGCAATACAGTAGTCCCACCCTCTTCACTGAGGGTATGTTCTAAGCCCTCCAGTAGATGCCTGAAACTGTGGACAGCACTAAACCTTACATATACTATGTTTTTCCTATACATACCTATGATAAAGTTTAATTTATAAATTAAGCACAAGGGATTAACCACAATAACTCAATAAAATAGAAAAATTCTAAGAATATGCTATAATAAATATTATATGAATGTGGTCTCTCTTGAAATACCTTATTGTACTGTAGTCACCTTCTCACTTAAAGGAAGCTCTCTATGACTTTGACTTCTCTTTGGCATATCTGAATTGCCAGCATCACTACCCTTGCACTGTGAAACCATTAAGTAGGATAGGTTACTTGAACACAAGTACCAAGATATCATGATAGTTGATCTGATAACCTAGAAGACTACTGCGTGACTGACAGGCAGGTGGGCAGTGTATACAGCATGAACACACTGGACAAAGGGGTGATTCACATCCTAAGTGGGACAGAGCAGACAGCACAAGATTTCATCACGCTACTCAGAACAGCACTTAATTTAAAGCTTATGAATTGTTTATTTCTGGAATTTTCCATTTAATACTTTTGGACCATGATTGACCATGGGTAACTGAAACTATGGAGAGGGAAATCACAGATAAGGGCAGGGGGACTACTGTATTACTATTATTATTATAGGTTTACAAACAGAAAGAAAGTTTAAACATTAGAATAACCCACTGCAGAAAACTAGGCATTTCCTAGTTGAGGTGCCCCATCTAGGTGGTATATGTGTGTGCATTAGCTGGTAAATGACCTAACTTCTAGTTCTCTTTCTGTGGTAGTGATGGCATTCACTGAATTTAATGGGTAACAGTATATTTATTTAAAAATTAGATGAATAAATGAGTGAGTCATACAGTTCATAAGATATGCTCTCTGCAAGAGATGCATTGCCTGCTTTGTGTAGTTTGTTCTTTAATTGAATAAAACTTATATTCCAATATACACTTTGGAAAACACTCATTTTTATTCCTCTAGAATTTCTCTGACACACAAAAAATAACTAGTCATTCTTCTGAAACAATACATGATATGTGTATCTACACATACTTTTACTTAGTGCTATAACAGCTTCTAAAGCTGTAATTAGAATGAAACTCTAAAATGTCCAACTCCTAACTTTGGCTATCAAAGGCCTATTATTCTAGAAAAGAATAATGTTCAGTTCTTTATCTTCTCAAATTCATGAGCACTTCATTTTTCCATCATCCTGTATGGCCCCAGACAGTAGTGTATAATATCTCATCTTACTGTTAAATAATACAATAAATACACAAGGGAAAAAAATAAAAGCTCCATCTCTAACTATTTTTGTGATCCCCCTCCCTCCCCCAGGAGAGTGATTCAATGATGGTGGATCCAACCAATGATATCCGGATCATAGGCTCAATCACAGTGGTGATTCTTTTAGGAATTTCAGTAGCTGGAATGGAATGGGAAGCAAAGGTAAATTTCACAAAATGAGGTTATTAACAACTGATGGTCAGGCCTGGAACAAGTTGCAGGGACAGAAGGAGGCCCATATTTAAAAAGAATTGCTGTTATTACTATGGAAAAGTTGTATGTTAGGCCTATATGAAACACCAAGCCCTCCAAGCATGACATCCAGGTGGTCATGACTCACAGCTCATGTGTGAGATGATCAGATCAGTGCTTTGTCCTTCTTTATGTATCATCACAGTGATACAACCACCATGGTTGGTGCCATCTTCATGCCCAGATCACCTATGATCATAGCAATAGTGCATGCTGGCAGCCTGTGTTTCTCCATCACACCCCTGGTAGCCCCTTTCAAGGTGGCTGTGGCTACTGAAACTCAAAAGAAATGGCAAATGTGTTGGAAGAAGGTAATAGGGCAAAAACGATCATTCTCTGAAATCTAGTACTTTAGTTGCAAATTAGAGGGCATCACAGGCCTTGGAACTAGAGAATACCTGGATTTAAAGAGTAGTAAAACAATTAGTAAACTTCTAAATGATGGGGAGCATGTTTTCTGAATGGTTTGTAACTATATAGTGACTAGTCTAATTGAAACTGAACTTTTATACCTAAAGATGTAGTAACGAGACTACTGGTGCTCACCAGCTATGAAAAGATGGCCAAAGCCGTCCATAGGAAAGTAATAGGAAACATTCCTAAATGGCACTTATTTATGGATTATGCACTCACGTTAAACAACAATTGATTAAGTACTTGTCCTGGGCATTCTGCTAGGAACTGGTTATTCAGCCCTGAATAAAAATTCATGAGCACTTTATTTTTCCATCATCCTGTATGGCCCCAGACAGTAGTGTATAGTATCTCATCTTACTGTTAAATAATACAATAAATACACAAGGGAAAAAAATAAAAGCTCCATCTCTAACTATTTTTGTGATTCCTCTGCCCCCCCCCCCCCCCCAAGGAGAGCGATTCAATGATGGTGGATCCAACCAATGATATCCAGATCATAGGCTCAATCACAGTGGTGATTCTTTCACCACTTTCAATGGCTTTATTCCCTGAGGGTGATGATATAGTTTAATGATAATAGAGGGTAGAAGTTAAAGTTCTGCTGTTAGAATGCCTAGATTCAAATCTAGTTTATAGCCATATGACTCTTAGTAGGTTGTTTAATTTATCTTCATGACTCAGTTTCTTTTTATCTTTAAATGTTGATAATACTACCTACTTCTGAAAGAATACTGACAAAGTTAAATTTGCAGCTGTTATATTGTAAACCTTTGGTGAATGTTAGCTATTATTGACTTAGATCCCATGGTCAAGAAAGGCCTGTCTGAGAAGGTAACTAGGACTGAAAGGATAAGAAGAAGGAAATAGTTCTGCAAAGAAAAGTGCCTTCTTAGCAGAGGGAACAGCATATGGAAATGCCAAGTCAATAAACACCCTGAAATGTATGGGAAACTAAAAATAGACAATTTGGCTGGTCAGGTTTGCAGGCTGCTTGTGCCGGGAACACATTGGCAGCCCAACATCAAATACACTAAGTGTCCAGGGAATTCTATGAGTCATTCTGTGTTCTTATACTTCTGCAGTTAGCACTGGGGATGGGAGGAATCCATGGTGCTCTGCCTAAAAAGGAAATAAGCTCTATTAATATTAATGTTAAAAATTTGGGTTCACTTATATTCCTGAGGACACTGCAGTGAGTCACCTACCTAGTACTTAGAATATTCTTGTAATGTCACTTTCAAGTGTCCAAGCATATACTCCCATTGAAAATGTAATATGTATACTCGGGTCAAATAAGACTTATTAAGATGTCATTCCATTAGGATCTACTTATGACCTACTCTGGGCAGTAGAGTCTTAACTGGAATAATGAGATAGAGTCTTTCGTTATGGGAACATAACTTTCATGTTTTTGCACGAAATTGTTAAATAAATCTAATTTGGCCTCCTTTTACTTTGCCATTCCAGGCCCAAGTGATCCTTCTGATCATTCTTCTTATTGCTATTGCAAACTTCTTCATCGGAACAGTCATCCCATCCAACAATGAGAAGAAGTCCAGAGGTTTCTTTAACTACCAAGGTACAGTTGACAAATGAGTTGCTTTGCAATAAATAGCTCTCCGTTGCTCACCTCCATCAGCATCCCTGTAACTGCCACTCCATCCTTGGAATCCCCAAGTGATCCAGGGAAGAGCCAGAGGTTGGATTCAGGAGAGCCAGCGTGAGTCTCAACCTTGCTGCTTACCAGCTAGAAGGCTCACCTAACATGCTTGGGTCTCAGATTTTCCTGATAAGCTGATAATAACATCTTCCTGAGGGGATTTTTAAAAACCAAGTAAGATTGTGGATGTAAAAGTGTCTTGAAAACCTTTAAGTGCTAGACAGCTTGCTGCTGTCAAAAGAGTAGAAGCAGAGTACACATGCAAAGGAGGAGAAAGCTCAGACCATTGGTTCAACCACTGAGAGCACTAAAGGAAAAAACAGTTATTTTTTTTACTGCTAGACTTTTTTGCAACTTGCTTTTTAATAGCATTTCCTAGTATCACTGTTGGGTTTTCAAGCATAAAAGACTATAGGAGTTACTTCTTGTAGCATCCTGAGATAGTGTCACTGAACATGGAATTTGACTTCTCTCCCCTCTCCTACCCCACAGATCCACTCTTTCCTAGCTTCCCACTCTAGCTTACTCATGGATCCACTACTGAGATTTTACAAAGATTTCCCTTCATTTGCTCACTTGTCAGTGTTCATTTCCTTTTTATATGATATCATCTCTTTCTTTCTGATTCTTTTTCTTTATAAGGATTGTCTTGTTTGCTTTGCATGATAACAACCTTTTCCTTGTTATTCTTTTCTCTCCTTCTACCTCCTGCTGTATTTTTTTCTGATGCTATAAGTTTTCTTTCCTTATGTTTGCATTATTCCAGATTCTTTTGTTCACATTTTTTCATTCTTTTCTTGCTTCCTTTCCTTTTCTTCTAGATTATTTCCTTTTCATTGGTGACAACCTGGGGCAATAGTATTCTCCCATCTACACTAATAAAAGAGTAGCTAATTGACTGTACCTTCAAGACGCCCACCAGCCAATCAGGAATGAGTATGCAAATTAACCCAATAAAGATAGAGGGTTAATTTGCATACACAGGCACTGAGCAGCCAGGGGCGGGGCGGGATGCTTGTGTTGTCAATGGTGATATTGCAGGCGTTCCGCACCACCCCAGCTGCTCTGAGCCTCTGGGTAGCATGGGAAAGTGGAAAGGTGGCTCTGGGCCAGAGCAGAAAGGCAGCTCCGGGCCTGAGTGAAAAGGCAGCTCTGGCCAGAGCAAAGGTGGTGCTCACAGCCAGGGAAGGAAGGCCCATTCTTGCATGAATCTTCATGCATTGGGCCTCTAGTAGATAATAATTTGGTATAAGGATTTAAAGTTCAATCTCAGCAAGGGGTGAGTAGGTGAGAATAATAACAGCAAAATTGTAAGGTAACCCCACCCACAAGGTTCTGCAGTTTTAAAAAAGCAGTGTTGTTGATTAAGGTATTTATGCATGTGAGAATTAGTTGTATATGTGTAGAAGAGTGTGTGTGTGGTCTATTTGTGAGTATGCCCATATGACCATGAGAGAATTCTCCATTTCCTCATTTTTCAATCTTCTAAGTGAAATAAGTCAGTCAGAAAAAGATAAATATCACATGATCTCACTCATTTGTGGAATATAATGAACAACATAAACTGATGAACAAAAACAGATCCAGAGACAGAGAAGCATTCGATCAGACCATCAAACCTCAGAGGGAAGTCAGGGGAGGGTGGGTGGAAGGGGGAGAGATCAACCAAAGGACTTGTATGCATGCATATAAGCATAACTAATGGACACAGACACTAGGGGGGTGAGGGCACGGGGGGAGGTTAGGGAGGCAATGGGGGGGATAAGGACACATATGTAATACCTTAATCAACAAAGAACTTAAAAAATGTAAAAAATTGCAGAGCTCTGTTTTAGAGATCTAAAACCTTGTGATATGTATGTGACCTTTGACAAATACTACCATGAGGTTCATCAGGAGCACACCAACATCGTTCAGTTCATTTCATTTAGATTATAGGAACTCATTTGCACTTAGCGCTATAGAAGCCAAAGGTAACTTTATCTCCTACTCTGTGAAGAATGTCTAATAATAATTTTCTCATTATTTGTGTCACAGCATCAATATTTGCAGAAAACTTTGGGCCAAGCTTCACAAAAGGCGAAGGTTTCTTCTCTGTCTTTGCCATTTTTTTCCCAGCAGCCACTGGGATTCTTGCAGGTGCCAATATCTCAGGAGACTTGGAGGTATGTTATTTTCTCTGTTTTTGTAGTCCCAGGAGGTGGTGGTGCAGTTGGTGGGCGGCACAAAGAGCTACAGAGATCAATAGTGGCCATGTTTCTCTACAGCTTTCAAACCATAACATTTCTGTAAGTTTTCCTGATTATTCAATTTTCTTTAAGTGCCAAACTATCCTATTTCTGGTAGTCCTTCCAAACTCTTATTCAGTGATATCAAAAGACAGAATAGAGCATCTGTCACATTTCCAACCAAATAAATACAGTTCAGTGAAAAAAATATCAGAACTACCACTTTCTCTTTTAAACACATAATGTGTAAGAACATGGAATATTTAAGAAAAACAAACAAGAAGCAAAGACAAATTACTTTATTGCTGAATGCTGATGTTAAATTTAGGGATACATACACTTGTTTAATTGGTTTTTATCCAACACTCACTCATATTTTTCTATGTTAACTACTGTAAGGAGCATTGTATTTGTTAGGATATGGTTTCAATGTTGTATAAAAGACCAGTAATTTTGACCTAAACAAGATAGAAGATTTTTTAGTGAATAAAAATTTGAACTCACAGCCACCCAGTGGAATAAGAAAGATCTGCTCCAAAAAGTAGCACAGGAACCCAAATGACCTCCCTGTTTTACCATTCCCTTGAGGATTGCCCTCATCTGCAAGGTCAAAAATTACTGATCATTTCCAAGATCACATTCCAGTCCATCGGAAGAGGAATAGGAAGCAGAGGACAAGCAATTCCTAGACCTTCAATGTAGCACTTCTGCTGACATTCCACTGGCCGGCATTTAGTCTGTGGCCTTTCCCAGTTGTAAAGAAGGCTGGCAAATGTGTCCAGCTGGGCTGTCATGTATACAGATAACATTTTAGAGGGTTCTAGGGTAAAAGGAAGAAGGTGAGAAAGAATATTAGGAGACAATAAACAGTATCTCCCCACCACACACATAAAGTAGAAGGTACAGATTTTACCTCAAGCAATGTATAACCTACTTTGGAAAACAAGAAATGTTTGCAACAGCCATCAAGAGATATGTATAAATGAAAACCGTAGGCACTGCCAAATGGATTGGAAGATAATATAATGAATGAATAATTATTAAGTTAAGGATTATTTTCTCCTGGCCATAACACTTGAGTGTGAACTGAAAGCAAAGGCTGAGTATTGACTATTGGTGAGAAAACGTACTATAGGCAGAGAAACAAAAGAACAGTCAGGCAAGGAGAAAACTAGGACCAGTAAGGATCTCTCACATCTTAACTGGAAAAGCTCTCATGATGCTGGATAACCTTATAAGGTAAGGAGAAGCTGTTGGAGAGACCAAGTGAGAGGTGCTTGCCCTACAATATAACTCCATGAAAGTGGGGTTTTGCCTTTGGTTTTGTTCACTGCTGTAACCTCAGAGCTAGTAAAGCTTCCATAAATATTTATTGAGTGAATGAATAAAGGCTTTAGGATTTGTTATATTAAGGACCACAGTGCCTCAGTAAATTTTTGAGCAGAAATATGGCATAAAAAAGATTAGGCTGAGGCTCAGAAACATAAAGTTGCTCAAAATTATTCAAGTGGTAAATATCACTGCTTCATGAAACTTAGCTGTGGCTGTTGAGCTTCCAGTTTCTCAGATTTGGAAAAGTATCAGATGCCACTGATTTAAGCTTCTATAAACTGCATGTACACATTTGAATGAAAGACTCCTGTGCTTTTCTCAGACTCCTTAAAGACAAGTTTTGTATTAGATGCTTAGTAGTCAGTTCAGCTCAGCCAATACTTACTGAGCCTACTTACACCAGGCACCAGGGAAGCAGAGGAGACCTCAGCCCTTCCCTCCAGGAGCTCGTTGTCTAAGGGGGAGACATAATTACTCTAATTGAGTCCTAAGAAGCAAGAACAGATCACATGCAAGGTAAAGGAGAAACAGTAGTTGTTGTCCCTAAAGAAGTGAGGGAAGGCTTTCAGAGGAAGGACATTCAATCCAGATTTCAAGGACTTCATTAATAGAACAAAGAAGTGAGGGACAATCAAAACAGAAGGAATGGAATGCAAGAAGGCACAGAGATAGATGGTATTGATGGGAATTAGTTTACCTGCAGAACAGGGCACACAAGGAAAATATTTGCATCAATATATTAATAAACATTTATAAAGGACCTTCTCTGTGTCCTGGGCACTCTGGGAGTAAGCAAAGAACTAAAAATGATCACTACCTAAAAAGGCAAAACTTACAATTTCTTTCTCCTGAGGTAAATGCTAGCTTAAGTTAGGGATGCTATATTAGTAAAGATGTTTACTTATCTATCAATCTGTACTGAGAAATCACTAAGTTTGATTTTGCATGTGAAGGAAATGAAGAGGCTATCTCATGATTTTTAGGGCACAAGTGGTAATAGTATTGCTATAAAAAGGTGTTTTTTTTCCTTTCCATTTAAAAATACTTTCGTGATTTTACTATTAAGCTTAACTTTCAGTACATACCCTCATTTATATTAGTAAATGGAACTCAGAAGTCCTTTAAACTACAGACAATGGAGTTTGGATATTATCCCAAAACTAGCTAGAGACACTAAGGAAGTTAGATCAAGATTAGATAATATGTTTTAGAGAGAGCCTGCTATCAGATTGTCAAGGATGGATAGTGTGCTGGAGGTGGGAAGGGGAGAGAAGGAGACTGATAGTGGGGAGACTGGAGGCAAAAGATCAATTAGAAGATATCACAGAAGTCTGGGCAGCAGATGACATGGCCTTGAATTAAGGCTATGGCAGGGAATATGGATCAAAAGGGTCAGCTTTTATTAAAGTTAGAAGAGGAAATGAAAAGGATATTTTATTTCACCATATTTTGCAGTAAAAAAAACAAAAACAAAACATTATACATCACAGCCAAGTGTACACATACAAAATTTTTCTCAAACAATTCTTTACTACAAATGCTGTGTTCTGATTATTTTCACATCAGTGCTGTAATAAAATAAAATACAATAGAGTATTCATTTCATGCTGGTGCAACCTACTGAATTGATTGCATGGTGTAACAGATGAGAAAAAAAGAAGCTCATATTTGGCCTTTGAGGTTGAAAAGGCAGAAGGATATCAGATTGGAGATTTCTGGGTATTTATCTATTGTATTTTATTCTATTACAGCACTGATGTGAAAATAATCAGAAGACAGCATTTGCAGTAAAGAATTGTTTGAGGAAAATTCTGTATGTGTACACTTGGCTGTGATGTATAATGTTTGTTTTTTACTGCAAAATATAGTAAAATAAAACACCCTTTTCATTTTTTGAGTCTGGAGCTCTAGAAAGGAGCTAGAGCAAGACTGGAAGCCATGGCATGCATGGGTTCATCCTGGTCTGTGCAAAAGGGAGGAGAGGAGAAAACAAGGCAGTGTATTGGGAAACAACATTCAAAGTACTGATGGTGGAGAAGGAGTCCTTGAAGAAGAAAGAGAAAAAGCTGCCTCAGACATAGGAGAACCCAAGATAGAGTGGAGTCCTGAAAGCCAAGGACTTTTCATAATACTTTGAGAAGTAATGTTTCTCTTATTCTCACATGATCAAAAGCCAAAGTGGTCAAGCATGTTAAGGACTGAGAGATGGCAGCATATTGGGAAGTGGCAAGGAAACATCAGTACATATTTCTCTCTGAGTGAAATTTAAATAATCAAAACATCATGGACTCCATTCAACTTAGTAAACATTTATTTTTTTTCACACTATAAGAATATGTAAGATGCTACCTCTGCTCACAACCCAGTATTCTTCTGAAGATGGCAGTCAATGAGAGTTGGCACAAAGTTCCTTCCTGAACCTTCTATTTGTTAACATACTCATTAATAATCTGCAAATATGTGCCTGGAAGAAGATCTGGGAGATACCCAAGTCTAATCAAGACAGTTAAGAAGCACTTTCAGAGATGCAAGATTAGGAAATGGTTGACACACTACAAAAGCAGAAATCCAAAAAATATATACTAGAGGCCCGGTGCAAGAATTCGTGCATGGGTGGAGTCTGGCTGACCTACCCTGATGGGGGCCCATCGGCCCAGCTGGCAGGGGGGAGGGGCCGCAGGAAGTTGGCCAGCCGGCCCTGGCCCTGATTGGGATATTGGGGGCCGATCGGGGGCCGGGCCAGCTGAGGGTAGGGGGGGCCATCAAAGCCCAGATCAGGCCAGTTGGCTGCTTCAGTGCAAGTCATAGTCACCAGTTGTTCTGGTCATTCTGACATTCTGGTCGCTGGGTGTGTGTGTGTGTGTGTGTGTGTGTGTGTGTGTGTGTGTGTGTATTTAATGAAGAAAGGTGAAGGAAAGTTAGATTTAGGTTTATCACTGGGGGGCTGAAAACAAACAGTGAGAATGAAAACTAAGCATTTGTCAAAGTCCTGAGCCCTGTGGGGAAATGCATCTATAGGCCAGACAATGTGAACACATGATCATACATTAAGATTTTGGCATTCTGATTTATATTAGGTGAGTTTGACCCTCACATAAATTCTAAATAAGTAATTTTAGAATTTGTAGCAGATAGTTCTAAGTAAAATCTAAATTTCTGTGTTTTAGGTACAAGACTGCCTTCCATCTTCACACCTCTTATCCTTCCATATATTTTATCTCTTCCCATTTAAATCAGTTCTTCACATTTCACTCAGATTCCAGGAAATCATTAATCAATAAGATAAATTTTGAAATGTAACATGAATTAGGAGATTGAGTGGGGCTCACTTCAGCCACGATTGTCTTCTTCCCTCCACGTGCTGCTCAATTGCACACACTGCCGCATTCACTTGGGGAGACAATAGCCTGGAAGGAAGAGGCTGCATATATATGTATTGGACCAGCAATTTTCAACCAGTGTGCTGAAGAAACATTTAAAACATACAGTACCTGACTATTTTGTCAGGGGCACTGCCTCTTTCCCCCTAAATTGTCAAATAAAAAAATGCCAGCAGCCAACACAACAATAGCTGTCCAGTATGACTGAATCAAAATTTTATCTTTTTTTTTTTTTTTGGCAGACTGGCAAAAAAATTATTTTGTCGTGTGCCACAGAATTTTAGTAATTAGTGTATGTGTGCAGTGAGGTGAAGAAGTTTGAAAATCATTGTATTGGACAAACCATGTGTGGAGATATTCCTGAAAGAGTGGGAAGGAATTAATGACCACAGAGTGACTCCACGGGGATGGCTTCCTCCTATATGGGGACAGACGGGCTTGATTATGCAGCTGTCAGGTTGAGTCTATAGTCACCATGAGTTTACCTTTCTGATGGTTTTGATCAGTGGATTTAAGCTAAAAAACAAAGAAACAAAATAAGCCACACTTTTACTTTAACTGCATTGATTTCTTATTTGTATTGATGAGTCTCATGTCCTCTGGTGGGGGAATGAATGCCTATTGAGACTATGCTTCCCTCAATTCAATATTTATTGACTCCTACTGTATGCCAGGCACTGTCCTGTACAATCAATAACTATATTAGAATCTCTATTTAATAATCCCTGTTAAGTTGAATTCAATTATTTAGAAGTTATGCTGCTTGGAATTGATGATGATATGAGTTAGCCCCTGCAAATAGGATATAAAGTGGTATATTATATATAATGTGAGTTCAGCTCAGTGAATTTTTATACACTTATAAGCAAGAGAAAAACCCATTTCTGGTATAAGCTTAAATTTGCCTCTTTATTCATGCCTGCTTCTGGAAATTAAATATCCCCATTGCAGTCATTCCTGAGCTAGATTCCAAAGGGGAAATTTAAGGGATTGGACAATTTAGCAGTTCAACCTTCGTGCTCAGTCAAAAGTGATTTTTTTAAGGCAAGCTTAAGCTTAGTATAAAACAAACACACAGCGATATCGCCAATGTGCCAGGTATGGTTGGATATGTCTCCTAATAATTGCAGGTTTTATGAATTTGCATGGAATTCACAGGAGATAAAGGAGAGAGAGCTGCATTAGTGAGTGAACTAACTGGTATACTTTTCTATAATAGCTCCCTCCTGGACAGTTAGAGATCTCTTCTTTTCAGCGCAGAATTCTGCAGATTTCTTTATTCACTCTCAGAACATTATCTTTATCCCCCAAAAAACTTGATCTCACCATTTTGTTATTAGCTTGATCTTTTCTTGAGTACTTGCCTCAGGAAGAGTAGCCTAAAAAATTGAAAATACAGAAATAACTCCAACTGACCTCTGTTTCTTATTCCACCCTGTCTCCTTGTACCTTCATATTATTTTTTTAAAGGATCCCCAAGATGCCATCCCCAGAGGAACCATGCTGGCCATTTTCATCACCACCGTCGCCTACATAGGAGTTGCTGTCTGTGTGGGTAAGTTGTAGGTCTCTGATGTTGGTATCTGATGGATTTTCATGTCCAGTGGATTTTCAATAGAACATAAGTAGCATATTTTCAAAAAGGCAACTATTTAATTTCCTTCTTAGATACTCTAGAGGTTTGAATGCAATGAAACTGTAACCCAGGTGTCTCTGGGTCAGATATAGGGTAAAAGTAATCAGATTGGTCAATTTAATTGAACACAAAGGGTCCCATTTTGCTACTCTAGATGATAAGATTCCTACTGCCAAGAAAGCCATCCCTGCCAGCACCCACCTCCCTTGTCCTAAGGCAGGTGGGAGACAGCGAAAGAGAAAAGAAGCCAGATACAAAACAAAACAAAGCAAACAACAAAAGCCTTAAGAAATTATGAAAAATATAGAACTGATGACTGTGTCCCCTCCTTGCACTGCTGTCCTTACTATGGAAATGTCACTGCCACTGATCAGCAGGAAATCAGAACAAGACCCAGCTGCCAACAGTGTGGGCAGCTAGTCCCTACATTGCCCAATGAGCAGAAAATATGTGGATTCACCTGCTATTCCTAAGCTGACTCTTGTTCTACCTGCTGCCTGCAGCCACACCTCCTCCTGGTTGGGGTCACTTCACTTGTATGTAATTATTAGAGAGGAAAGAATGTAGAACATTCAGAGAAGAAAACTATTTTCTTTGCTCACTAAGGAATACAGCTCCAGGCTGGATCATTATGGAAATCTGGACGACAATTTTACCAAAAGGCACATCTCGCTCACCCTCTGTTTACTATGGAGCAAATTGGGAAATACATATGTCTTGAGTTTGGTTTCTAAAGAAAAAAGCAAAATAATTCACTTAGTTGCTTGTTTCTCTCACTGCTTCTCATTTGATGAAATTAGATAATGTTGTTAATAGTATTATTGTGGCATTTCCAAGCTTAGTTACATGTAAAGAGATTTTTATTCCAATGATTTAGTAAATCAACATATTTTTAAATATCACTGAAATCACTCAAAGTTAAATTTCCCAAATGGTTTTCTTTCTCACACAAAGTAAAAATAAAGGAATAAATAAAGTTATAGACCTAATTTCAAAGATTCTTTTAGTTTTTGCTCCTGTTGGATGGAAAAATCTGTGTTTCTATACTTTTTCCAGAATAGGAGAAGGATAGTCATGGGTCCATGGCTTGTCATTCGTGTAAAAAATGGTTCATGGCTTGGCTTCATGGGAATTTGGGGAGTTCTATTATGCAGAAGTCAAAATACATGATTTAGAAAAGTCAGCTCAACATAAATAAACAATGCAAAGAAGTAAAATCTGGGATGGATCATTCTTGATAATCAGCACCCATAATTTTAAGTGTCTACGCCAAGCTGGCAGACCACTATATTAAAAAAATCTCTGCACTGACTATTTTAAGTGGTTCTTTCAACTTGCAGATTCTATGATTCTTAAGTCTTTCCTGGATTTAAAGACTATGAATGTGCCCGAGGGTTCCCATTAGATCCTACCTACCATAGGACCTCTTTACAGTTATTCTCAAGGAGTGAGAACTCACCCTGGCTGGAGTTTGAAAAGGAAAAAGAACAATTTTGTTGGTCGGCATCAATATTTATCCTTCAGGTAGTTCAGAAAAGTTTGTATATGTTTCATACCTATGTTCACATATTTCAATAACCTTATTAAATACATAATGTCAGATTACAGTTAGAAAAATTCATAGGAAATATTGGTGATTAAAATATATATATATATGTGTGTGTATATATATATATATATATATATATATATTAAGGATGTTTAAAAAGTTTATAACTCCAATTCTGAGAATCTATCCTAGAGAAATATGTTAAGATAAAAAAATATGCATAAAGATGTTTGTAAAATATTTATAATAGAAAATATTAAGAACACGTAAATGTATGAAAAAAATGGAATAAACTGAGGTAAATATTTGATAGAATATTATTTGACCATTACTATTAATTAAGAAATCTTAATATTTTATCCCCAAATATCTTATTATTTAAACCATTAAAATTGTATATCCTATATAATAAAAGGCTAATATGCAAATTGACTGAACTGCAGAACAACCAGTCGCTATGACATGCACTGACCAACAGGGAGCAGATGCTCAACACAGGAGCTGCCCCCTGGTGGTCAGTGTGCTCCCACAGAGGGAGCACCACTCAGCCAGAAGCCAGGCTTATCACCAGTGAGCACAGCGGCGGTGGTGGGAGCCTCTCCTGCCTGTGCTAAGGACCGCTTTGGGGTATGTCTGCCTGCCAGCTAGGCCCGCTCCCTGAGAGGGTGCAGGCCAGTGCATGAATGTCGTGCACCAGGCCTCCGGTCAAGTATAAATGTGACTGTTTTAAATAGTATGCAAGGAATATCACTAGTTGAAAGCAAGGGCTTGGTTCTCTTAATTACTGGAATTCAATAACGCCATCCCTTGGTTCTCTCACAAATGAGACAATAAATCCTATTTGAAAAACACTGAATCAGTAGCACTAAGCCAGAAATCTGAAATGAGTATGTATTATGTGCAAAGCACTGTTTTTGCATTTTAAGGGATCAGAAAGTAAGGTATTCCAACCTGCAATGGTCTTACAGAGACAAGTGAGAGCTACGACTTAAATCACCCAAGGCAGTTGAAGTGGCAGCCTGTTAAACACAGGGGATGCCCCCAGGCTTCAGAGGATGGGAATCCTCAGGTACCATGTCCCAGGAAGGATTGGCAATGAAGACAGGATAGTCAATGCACCTGCTCAGATTCAAAACAAACTAAGTATGTTTTCAGAAGAAACCCCACAGTGGGCAGCAAACTCATAGTCAACAGAGCCAAATATCAACAGTACAACGATTGAAATTTCTTTTGAGAGCCAAATTTTTTAAACTTAAACTTCTTCTAATGCCACTTCTTCAAAATAGACTTGCCCAGGCCGTGGTATTTTGTGGAAAAGCCACACTCAAGGGGCCAAAGAACCATATGTGGCTTGCGAGCCGCAGTTAGCCTACCACTACCCTAAGGGAAGAGAACTCTTAAAAATCTAAAGAAATGACAAGCCACTGTTGTTTCCCCAGGGGCCTGTGTCGTCCGAGATGCCACTGGGAACATGAATGACACCATCATTTCTGGGATGAACTGCAATGGTTCAGCGGCCTGTGGGCTGGGCTATGACTTCTCAAGGTGTCAACATGAACCATGTCAGTATGGGCTGATGAACAATTTCCAGGTTCGAGCTGCAGTAATTATAACAATGTTGATTGCCATTGTTTTCATTTTGATAACATCATGTATAATGACACTTTTGACCCTGCAACTGATTGATTATTGATTGATTTGAATTCAGCAAAGAACAATTGGTGTGAGAGGGAAGGGAATCATACAGGCATATATGTAGCAAATCTGGGGGTTACATTTACTGTGGTCGGAGAGAACAGGCACTGTGTGAATTGCACCACCAGGGAAGGATCACCTCCCGACATTGTTTACCTTCCAGTCAATTGTGCAAGAGTTCATGTTGGGGAGGAGAGACAGATTAGTTAGCATGGAATGCGTTTCCTGCATGGGCTTCGGTTTAGGAACAGCCTCTCTGGTGATCCTGGAAGACAAGGCCAACAGGGAAATTGTGAGTGGCAGAGGCATGGCGGGGGGGGGGAGGGGGGCCAACAAGGGGGAGATAGATGAGGGGGAGGGGCAAAGGAAGTTGGGAAAACTGTAAGACTTGAAACATATTAATTTGTCTAAACGATGAGTGAGCAGAAGGAGGAGCAAATTTGTCATGAAGGCTTCATTCATCTATTTTAACAACCAAAACAAAGAGAAATTAACTCAGCTGAAGTCATTATTCCAAAACATGACTTAAATGGACAGACTCTCATCATGTCTGAGACCTAAAATTGTGTTTAATGAGCACAGAAAAAGCAAAGGTTTACAAAGCCTCTAGGCACAGGAAGACCAAGGAAGACTAATGCCTTAAAGGTCTGGTAAACAGCTGAGTCCCTCCCCAAACCTTATTAAAACACCACTTTCTGTGAGATAAAATTTCCCATAATAAAGGAAATACACAAAGGACAGAGCGGGGAAATGCTGTCAAAACCCTTGAAACCTCTTTCTTTATTCTTTCTAGTATCTTCTGGATGTATGGTAGTGAGCATTTATTATTTTTATAATCAACAAAAAGGCCATTTCCATCTTGAAAACAACAACTCGAGAATGAAATGAGCAGGAGAGGGAGAAATCTGATTAGAAGCAATTAGCTTACTAAAGAAATTTCAAAACACAAAAAGTGGAAAGGAAAGTATTTGAATAAAAATATGGCTATTTTTATTTATTTGCTTGTCCGTTTGTTTATTTTTATTGTCTATTGGATGAGTTTCTGACTTGAACCTCTCTTCTCAAGGTCATGAGCATGGTGTCGGGGTTCGGCCCCCTCATTACGGCTGGCATCTTTTCTGCAACGCTCTCCTCGGCCCTGGCCTCCCTTGTCAGCGCTCCCAAAGTGTTCCAGGTGATACAGAGCATGTGTTTCTCCCCACTGCTGTTGCCGCTGAACATGGATCAACCTGAAATATTCATTCTCACCAGCAATCATTTTCCATCATTTGCTGAAACACTTTAATGTCTGCATCTGGCTCAAATGCTATGTCTGCCACATAGTCAAGATCGATTCAAATAATATAAAGAATGATGAACCTCAGTGTTAACTTGTGCCTCATATTGTGTATCACTCCATCTTTCGCCCAGTCTTCTTGTCCGAATCACCCAGGGAAAACGACAGCACATAGATATAAATGATGATTTTCTCCTCTTCTTTCCCATTAGGCTCTATGCAAGGACAACATCTACAAAGCCCTGCAGTTCTTCGCAAAAGGATATGGGAAAAACAATGAGCCGCTGAGAGGATACGTCCTCACTTTTGTGATAGCCATGGCGTTCATTCTTATTGGTTAGTAGGGTTCTTGTTCTTACCCAAAGCCAAATAACTCTTCTGCTACTCATAAGGTTTTCCTTTTAGCTTGAAAAGTTACCTGCTTTATGTTCAATATTCCATTGGGGAATAGAGGAGTCTGTCTAAGAGGGAAATGAGAAAACTTTGGGGGAAGAGGGCCTTAAAAGATTTGAGGTGGGCTTTGGACGTTCATCTCTTTGAATCTGAGTGTTGGAAATTCATCCACCCAAATGTAACTGAATCCATCCCTCAACCTGCCCGTTATTGTCTAATCCCAGAGTCTCCCCCAGCTGCCACTAGTCTTTACATCATCTAGCCCAGCAGCTAGCAGGACAGTCAAAGAGTCTGTTCTCAAATGCTGTCCGTTGACACCTGTGTCAGAATCAGAATCACCTGCAGGTTTGTTTAAGTGAAAATGTTCAGGCACAACCTGAGTTAGATTCAGAATCTCTGGTGACAAGGAATCTGCATTTTTACAAGTTCCTCAAGAGATTCATAGACCACTAAAGTTTGAGAGCCACTTAAACTAGATTTAATCTCATCTCCTGCTCCTTAGACACTATAGAAACAGCTACATAATCTTGGAGAGGCACACACATCAATGTAGCCTGCACATTCCTCACTGCTCCCTAAGGCATTACTTTTTCTGGTGAGCTTAGAGGAAAAGAAGCAAGAGGTAGGGATGATGGTAGCTATGCATAGATGGGCGGACCTTTCTCAGCACAGAGATGCCAAAGGACGAGGACTCCTCCTTATCACATAAACTCAGGAAGTGGCTGTAATTCATGAATCCTCGCAAGATTCCCAGGAGGTTGAAGATATTTGTTCTAAGGTAACAAGGTTTGTTAGATTTTTTAGAAATTAAATAAAAAAGTAATTCTGTAGAGATGTTTCAGTTATGTAATTTAAGCTTTAAGACTCAAATCATTGATCTTTACTGCATTTAAGTGGTCAAATAAACAAATTTTAAAAATTGTATAAATTAAATGATATCTTTAAAAACCACTCTTTTAGAACAATGCAGATTAGCTTCCAGGTGTGCACCAGCACCACACCCAGCTGCCCCCTGCATTTCCATCACTGAGGTTGATAGACATCTGACATTCAGAGAAATAGGACTATCTCTAAATTATTTCTTCTATCACAACATAAACAATTCAGCTAGAATTAAGTCATAATGGATGTTTAGCTATGGTAGTAAAACATTTTTTTACAAATTTGGTAGAACTTCTCTAGAAATAACTAACAAGGGTTCTGAAAGTCAGAGAGAGCAAGTTGAGTACATGCAGAGAGATTTCCAAGTAGGCATTTCTGGAATTTAATCTGGCACCCTGGGGAGCCTGGGCGACCATAGCAGATAAAGAACACAGTATTTGGCACCCCTGGAATAGCCACAGGGCCTTATCATCTGCCCAATCCCCAAACCCTCTACCCATTCCCACTCAATTTTTTTTTTTTTTTGCAAGTAGAGGTCTTGATTGCCTATTTTTAGTTTGGCAGGTTTTCTTGCTTCTTACTGTATGGAAAAGAAACTCTGGCTAAGAATAGGTCTTAAAATGAATGCAGCCCCAAAGAAAAATCACTAACTTCTTAAACTTTGACAGATGCTAGCTATGTTTCAGCCTCCAAATAAAGTCAAGCTTCCAGGCTGCTACAGCTGTTCAGCCCCTGGTCTCATCACTCAGATGTACATGCTCATTTCTGCTTTGTTCACAGCGGAACTGAACACCATTGCTCCCATCATCTCCAACTTTTTCCTGGCCTCATACGCACTTATTAATTTCTCCTGCTTCCATGCCTCTTATGCCAAATCCCCAGGTAAGTTGACTTTTTAAAATTAAAATAAGCCTAAGCCAACAATGGTTAGTGTCAATAAAATGAAATGAGTCAGTGAAAGTGCTTAATTTGTGTTGATCTGTTTCCTTATATCCTAATGGGCAGTGCAATCCACTTTGTTTGGTGAGTTGTGGGGGGGCGGGGGTGTGTGACTTATGCAATAGAAAAAGAATCATTTGAGCAGTGGCCTTTCTGACCAACCGTAAAGTCAATTTTCTCCTGCGGCAATAAATTATTCATTGCAAGAGAAACCACATTTATTTCAGCAGTAGAAAAACATCACTATTTATTTCCTCGGTGAAAGTGACCACAGAAGTGGAATAAATGTATATATTTGAAACTTCCTTACTATCAATTTGTTTCCTGCCCACGGTGCAGAAGAGAAGGATGAGTAGCTCCCATAATTACCTGCTGAGAGTAGTCAATGCAGATTCACAGTGAAGCTGCTGACATCCCTGCACTCTCAGACTGTGATTTAAAGTGGAGCAAAATTCACACCCGGGAATCCTCCACCATCTAGTCACTTATCACCTCTCATTTGCTTCCACTGGCCAATAGGATTTCTTCTGCCTTTCCACCAGAACAGAGACTTGTCATTATCGACCTTCAGAAAGTTCTTCGCCATGAGGACTTTTATCAGGGATATAAACACATTTCCACTGTTTTAGGGCCTGCCACAATTGAAAAAGCTGCTGCCAGTAAGACAAAAGGTAGATGGAAGGGGAGCCTTCATCCATCCAAGGCCACTAGGCTCCAGAAAACACTGAGGACTTTTTGTGTCCGTTGTGTTGTCTTCTTTTAAGCAGAGAACAGAAAGTTCTAGTCAGAGGATACAGCGAATCATAGAAATGTGTGCCTCCATGCCATGTTATGTTCGTTTTTAAAGTAATAGAGGTTTCCAGGGGAAAGAATGAAAAGGGAAAAAAAGGAGAGGAAGAGAGGAAAAATAGGAAAGCGCATAGAGCGGGACACATAGATACAAAGACCCAGAAATTGAGACTCTCCCCCACCTCTCTCGTTCTCTCTCCAAGCCTCTCTCTCTATTTCATATACATGCACACACACACGCACGCACACACACATACACACTCAGCCAGACTTGTAAAATAAGGGCATTCCCAGGGATGTTTTCAAAGTGCTGTATCCATCTTGTGGCCGTTTAGGAAACTGCTCCAGAAGACTGAAAGCCCTGTTGTGTTTTGGCCTCTCCAAATTTAAAATGCACTTCACCCAGAGACCAAATGTACCCTTCAAATCAGAGCTTCCCCATCCTGACCTCACCGGCTCCCAGCTTCTTTAATTTCAAGGAACCAATAGTAAAACATGGGAAACCCCCCTTGCATATATGAACCGTGAGAAATATTTTCATTGCAAATGCAAAACATATTAATGCATCAGATTTCAGAAGACATTGCAGACAAATGTCTTCTTCTCTTCCCATTAATTATTATTTCTGAAAGGGCAAGCATCCTCCTCTCAGGGTAAAGGAAGAGCTATTAGGAAATGAATGGATTTACTTGATGACTGCTCTGCTTTCTTCATGGGAAAGTAAGCCCATTGTTTTAACTTTCTCTTTCTTGGCCCACCAAGGAATTCCTCCACCCTCCCCACAGGACCCACTTCTCCATCCCTCCTGCCACCTTTGAACTCCTACTGGCATAGATATGAGGTGCTCAAGGTGTTGTAGTTTGGGAAGACAATCAGAGGACATGCAGGGAGTCAGGAGGAGCCACCAGAGACACATTTTTCTGTATTTCACAGCATCCCTGTTTGGTGTAATTACACCTCCATAGGTCAGGGATCCAAGATCACAGAAAACTAATATAATAACAGAGTTGAAAACTTGACCTAATTCTTATTTCTGTGCTGGGAAGAAACATGTTACTTGTATTCTGATCATATGCAATGGCATGATGGTGATAGTGTGGAAGATTTTCTTGTGCACATAGATTTGGTTTTTTACTTTCAGGATGGAGACCTGCATATGGGATTTACAACATGTGGGTATCTCTTTTTGGAGCTGTTTTGTGCTGTGCAGTCATGTTTGTCATCAACTGGTGGGCAGCCGTTATCACCTACATCATTGAGTTCTTCCTCTATATCTATGTGACCTATAAGAAGCCAGGTAAGATATGAAGGACTCTATAGGAGAGGGTTTACAAAGCAGTTTCTAACTACTCCTTTATTCAATAACCAGGTTGTGAGCAGCTCCTGTGTACTTAGGTGTGCCATGTGTATGGTGGGTATTAATAATATAATGTAATATAACAATAGATAACTTAGTTGAGCACCTATTATGTATCATACACTCACAATAATGTTGTACATTAAGTATTATTATACCCATTTTACAGATGAAGAAACTGGAGTTCAAAGAGTAGACCACTTGCCAAGGTAATGGTCAGTATCTGATGGAGCTGACATGTTAACTACAGCGTGTATGACAGCAAACCCCACAAGCTTCTCATTACATCACCTTCTAATGTTCTAATAAATGAGATATAGTCCCTGTCCTCAAGGAGTTCACAGATCCACACATAAGCAATGAACTATGTAATATAATAAATTAATATAAGTAGGTAAGGTGAAAGTGACACGAACAAATTGCTGAGAAAAGGAGAGAATTGGATAGACTGCAGATGGGAGAGGCTGGAGACCACAGAGTCAGGTACTGCAATCCAGTCTCAGGGACCCACACCCCACCCCCCCCAATCCCTTTACCCTTACTCTGCAAGTAAAGCAGAGAAGGTAGCAACTGCCTTGGAGGGGCTTGTTAGTTGCTTATTCTTATTACTTCATGTGTTTTTATCAGGTATATTTACATATGGTAAAACTCACCCCTTTTATTTATTTTTCTGGGGTTCAAGTAAGTCCACCTTTATTGAAGTTATATAGAAATGTGGATTTAATGGTTTTTTTTTCTTTTCAATCAAACTGAGATATAAAAATCTTGATAATCTAGCAAGATAATCACAGTGCCCTTGATGAGTTAGGTTAATGCTCATGTGCCTTTTGTCATTTGATATCTAATTAAAGAGAACGTTTTGAAAGGATAGCATTCATTATAAACTGGATGGTGGAGTGTTTCTCTCACAGTTTCTTATTTTGGGTTAAGTATTTTGTAATTGGAATCCCAATGAACTTGAGTGATACTTGCTTCAACTCACCCCTTTTACATGTACAGTCTATAATTTTTTACAAACTTACAGTCTTATAACCACCACCACAATCAAGACAGAGGGCATTTCCATCATCACTATAAGTTTCTTGACACTTCTATGTAGGCAATCTTCTCTACAACCTAACCCCTGACAACCACTGCTGTCCTAATAAGGACATTGCCTTTTAGAGGATATGATATGAAATCTATTTTATGTAGCCTTTGTGCATGTTTCCTTTCCCTTGACATAATGCTCTTAGATTCATCCATGTTATTGTGTGTATAAGTAATTGTTCCTTTTGTTTCTGAGTAGTATTGCATTGTGTGAATATGTCTCAAATGTTTTAAAAAATCTGTTCACCAGTTGATGGACATTGGGTTGCTTTCAGCTCGGTGGTGACTATATATAAAGCTTCTATAAACATTCACACACAGGATTTTATGTGGACCTATATTTTCATTCCTCTAAGAGTGATATTTCTGATTATATAATAACTGTAGATATAAATTATAAGAAACTTCCAAAGTGTTTTCCACAGTAGTAGTATCATTTTCCCTTTTTACCAGCAATAAATGAATATACTACTTGTGCCACATCCTTGTCAGCACTTAGTATTGTCAGTTGATTTAAAAAAATAATAACATTCTAATAGATGTGAAGTACTATCTTACTGTGGCTTGGCTTGCATTTTCCCAATGACTAATAATGTTGAATTCCTTATTTGCCACTGATATATCTTCTTTAGTTGAGTGTCTCTTTAATTCCTTTGTCCATTTTTGGAACTGTTTTCTTATTATTCAGCTGTGAAAGTTATTTATAAATTCTGGGTGCAAATTTTTTATAGTATGTGTTTTGCAAATATTACCTATAGATCTATGATTTGTATTTTTTAATTTTCTTATAGTTTGTTTTGAAGAGCAGACAGTTTTAATTTTTATAAAGTTCAATTTATCACTTTTTTCTTTTATGATTTGGCTTTTTGCTTCTAACCAAAATATTCTTCCCTAATCCATTGTCACAAACTTCTATAAATTTTAATGCTTTAAATTTTGAACTTGTTTGTTATCCATTTTTAGTTAATTTTTGTATATAATGAGAGATATGCTTCAAAGTTCATTTTTTATACACATTCAATTGACTAGTAGGGTTTTTATAAATATAAATTAAATTAAGGTATGTTAAATGCCTGGCGCATAGTCAACACTTAATCAATTTTAATCTTCTTTATCAGAAGATAACGATCTCCCACCATTTCTGTGACTCTTCAAAGCAAGACTGGGGAGATGGCTCTGTCTGCCATCTAGAGTGAATCTGTACATTCCATCATGGACTTTCTCTTATAAAAATTAGATAATCCATCTAATATTTAATTTTTTCAAGAAAAAGGCAAAGTATGGTAGTGTTTACCTCCATTATTATGAAGATTAGGTCCTAAAAGATCAAACTAAAATCTTAATAATGATTGACCCTCTCCATGGACACCCAGAAGTAAGAAAAACTGAGCTATTTAGTTCTATAATTGCAAATATAAAGATTGTTACATGCTATCTGTGTATACAAATGCCTCTTTTTATTCAGCTTAAGAATTTGTGAAGAACCCTTGAATTTATTCAGAGGCCAATCATTTTCCCAAGTCTATTGTCTGCAGTGTAGTTATCACCCAGCCTCACCACACAGCAGAATTTCAAGGATATAAGCTTTCAAATCTGATCTTTAGTTGGAAAGAAAGGTCTTACTTGAAGAATTCACAAAATGCTCATAGAAGAACAATGCTCTTTCTAATGTTCTCTAATAATGTTCTCTAATTTGTGCAATCGGCACTGCTGACATAGCCAGGGAAAATCATAAGAGGGAATCGCTTATAAAAATTATTCACCATAGACAGAGTGAAGGTCAATACTTTTTATGCCATATTCCTCTTTCATCCGCAGATGTGAACTGGGGCTCCTCCACACAGGCTCTTTCCTATGTGAGTGCTTTGGACAATGCTCTGGAATTAACCACAGTGGAAGACCATGTGAAAAATTTCAGGTAAAATTGGCTTCTCCGGTATCCTGGTGTTGTTCCACATTAGAAGTTGCCTTTCTTTATGGGGGACAAATGCACTAGAGTAGTCACATGCTATGGGTATAATCTAAGACTAGGCAGTCATACAAACTACCACATTTTCATGACAGCACTTTCTGTAAACAAATGCTTCTTCTCTTCCACTCTGACAGTACCTTCTGTAAACAAGTGCTTCTTCCCTTTCACTTTGAGCTACACTCACCCCCAACTAGAAACTCTCATAGTGCCCAGGGCCACCTTCTGTGCATGGGGATACAGAGGTGATCTGAGGTGAGCTAAGTGAGGTGATTGTACATCGATGTCCCCATATGCCCACAAACCTTAATCCTTGGTGCTGTCTCCATTCAACTTAATGCTGTGTGGCTTACTGAATTCTCTTAGAAGTAACACTTTAATCTCTTTATTTGGTAGATCTTATTTTGAATGGAACCTGGAAACATAAGTTCTGAAAGGAGAATGAAGGAAAGTATTGGGTGGAAAAAGACAGGCTGTGTTGGGATTTGGAATAGGATAGTGCCCAGAGGAAACAAGACAGGGGAAATCCAAGACCTCCTTTCCTTACTTTACATTTTAGCGTTCACTAACTAAGCTAAGAATATAGAGAGGACAAGATGGGCAGGCAGATGACTGAAGACTTCTGGTGAGAAATCCAAGAAATATATAGGGGAGAGTTGGTGCCATTTTGCCAAGCCTTCTGCACCTGCCATTTCCACTTCAGAGAAGTCTATGAGCTCAGTTGATTCTGAGCTCACAGACTTCTTGCAACAGTCAGTTCTCACATCTTCTTTTTCTCCACTTCTAGGCCCCAATGCATTGTCCTAACAGGGGGACCCATGACAAGACCTGCTCTCTTAGACATAACTCACGCCTTCACCAAGAACAGTGGCCTTTGCATCTGCTGTGAAGTCTTTGTGGTAAGAGCCACTTCATCCCAGAAAAGTGCTGCTTCCTTCTTGCTCACCTTGTGTTATTTTAGTTCAGCTGAACAGGTACATGCAGTGACAGGAGAATGGCAAGGCAGCTTGGACAAGAGCCCTTCTCCTTGGTTCACAGAGCAAAGACCGTGATCCTGAATTTAAATGAGTGGATAAAATGTCTTTCTGATTTCATAGGAGACCAACTAAAAATGATAAATATTCCAAATGATGGCCTTTGAGTCAAGAAAAAGAAAGCTGGCCCAGAAATAAAGAAAGTGAAGGGTATTTGGGGTCCTAACTGTCCACAGAAACATAAAAGGATGAAATGAGCCACAGGGTGCTATTAACAGATCAACTGAGGAGGAGAGAACCAGACATCATGGCCTTAACTGAGAGCATAGAGAATTTAGATTAGATATTTAGATAAACTTGATAACACTATATATATCTAGGAACCGAAACCAAGTTTTCCATGTCTTAGATAAACATCACTCATAGCTGAACTAATCCCTTTTTTATTCAGGAAGTACGAGGTAGACTAAAGATAACTTACTGGTGAGTTTCCCAGGAAGTATCAAAGTAGACACTAAAAATTTAACCATAATTATTGACTGGTAACCAATCTCTAAAGTAAAGAGAAAGCATTAAAATCATAACAAAATAATAAATCTAAGTCCTCCAAACCAGTCTATCTCTACTTGTATTCCCATAACACTCTCTCTCTCTCTCTCTCTCTCTCTCTCTCACACACACACACACACACACACACACACACACCACTCAAAATTCATAGCTACTTCAGTGTATTTTTAGAATAGTTACCTATTCTTCAAAGCGTTTTCCTATAGATTTTATTTTATCTACATAACAACCCAATGGAGCAGAAAGGAAAAGAAGCTTTGTTCTCACTTTATTGATGAGAAAAGTGAGATTCAGGAAAAGTAAGTTAATACACAGGGTCAAATGACAAGGAAGGGACAGAGCCAGGATGTCAGTCTAGGCCAACCAGTTGTTCTCTGTGTTACATCATGAGGAGAATGCTTTAGCAGACTTATATCCTGAGAGTGTTATTAGAATCAGGTACCACTACCTAAACACCCAATACCTGCCAGTGAATAATAAGGCCATCAGGAAGCTGTGTAAGCCTGGGGCCAGTCAACTGTGCCATCATGCAAATGTTAATTTGTCACATGCCATCATGACCAGCACTTAGCATCGTTTTACACTTGGTAATACTCTAACTGCTATATGAAGCTGTTTGGTCATATTATCTTTCCTCTCGGTGCTTATATGATAAAAGCTCAAACAATATAACTCAATGCAATTATCCAGTGGGAGGGTGAAAGGGATCCTACTGAATACATAAGATTGACAGGTTAAGTAATGACCAACTGTGACTCCAGAAGATTTTAAAAAATCTTATCAAGCATCCTTTTCTCATATTATCAACTTTGGTGCCCTGGATGAGTAGATTTCATTTTGGCCAATATAATACAGGAGTGGGTTTTGATGGAATAAGCAGTTCGGGGTGTTTTTCTTCTCCAGCAATTTAGAGAAAACTTAGTTTAGCAGGCAATAAGATATCTTCAGGGCAGGAGAAATGAACAGGGAGTATAAACAGTCATATATTGGCAAGGGAGGAAAGGTCTTTTTATAGAGACAAAAGATACTGCTTTTAATTAACCCTCTGCTGCTTTGACAATAATAAAAGAATGTGATACCGGAATGTCATATCATATGAAGTAGGTACCTAAGTCTGTGCCTTCAACAGTCCTGGTTGTTTGACATGCATATCGGACCACATTACACGTCGCTGTGCTGGCCTCCCTGAGTCTTGCTCCCAAGTACTGAGGTCCTCTTGGGGACAGAAAATAGTTATTGCTGCAGTTAATGACTTTCCAGTTAGTTACTTTCTGTGAACTCCTGGGGCTGCAGGATGCTGTCAGCATTTTTCAGTATTTTCCATATTCAGTCGTCAATCATCTTTGCACAAAAAAATGGGTGGAAAGGGATGTGGAGAAAGTCGCCATTAGAAAATTTTTCCTAAAGCACAGCGGTTGGTGGTTAGACCAACCTTGTGGGGAAGGTTAAATAGTTACAGTGATGTTAAGGGATGATAATTTAATTTTTAATGCTAGGAAGCTAGTGCTCTTGGGCTTTTGAGATACACGGTCAAGGTCTGAATCACTGTTTTGCCATCTATTAGCAGAGAGTCCCATGGGTACATAATTTAGTTTCCCTGTAGCCTCAGCTTTCTGAGGGTTGTTGAGAGAAATTGTAAGATTAGCTTTCTAGTGCTCAGCTCAGTGTCGGTCAAATAATAAATGCCTGGTTAATTTGAGTTTTTATTGTTGATATTGTTATTATCATGACTTTTGCTAATTACCATTGCTGCCATTTTCATTTAAAAAATATATCCCCTTCAACAGAAACCTAAAGCACTCTCTCTTAAACAAACCAAGTCCAGACACTGGATCTTGAACTTTTGGGGTATCCAACAGCTTGATCAGGATGGAACAGTGAGAAACGTACTCCCACTGGACTAATCACAGGGCAGCAGGCTCTGTGTCTGTCCCTCTGGTGGCTTTTAGCTATTTGAAGTGCTAGCTTGAAGTGCAATTATACTACAAGGAAGGACCAAGGCTCAGAGCTCACTGATATTTTGATGCTGGTGGGTAGATGGAAAGCATGTGGCTACAGCTGCTATGTCCTACAACCAAGGCATTTCTAAAGGGCTAGACACCATAGCCCTCAAAGCTGCTGAAATTGATATGAAGATGGTTATTATTACACAATAGCCCACAGTATAGCCTTCCAACTATCCGACTAACTCTTACACTTTCCCCTCAGAGCCTCTTCCTTCTCCCATGACCTTTTCCTACTCAGCCTAAAGATTTCATATGAGGGACCCTTCATCAAGACAAATTTGGAGATCCTTTTTAAGGAATCCAGCTTGATAATTTAAAGTAATGTCTATTTTTCTCCTCTCAATTACCACATAATAAATCAGTGACATACTTATATACCAAGAGGTTTTATATTCTACCTCTCTTAATAAACAGCTGCTAACTTTTTTTTTGTCATATATGCTTCCATTTACATTTTAAATGAAATAAGCCATTACAGATCAAGCTAAAGTCCCCTTTATAACCAATTAGCCCCATGACTCTCCTTCTCCAGAGGAAACGCTATCCAAATTTTATTGGTATTATTTTAGTCATTTCACACCTGTGTACCAAGATGTAAATTTAATTTGATTAATTTTTTTCTCTTTAATATTCTTTAAACCTTGAAGAATTCCTTTCCTCTCATTGTAAAAGCAGTTCAAGCATAGATAACCCAAAGAAAATTCTCATTCTTTCTCTGTCTGCAACATTTTCTTAATCTCAGCTCATTCACTTTTTAGTGCACTATTCTCCTTAAGTCAATGAGTTTCCATCATAGTGTTAAAAAATAATGACATGACCAAATACAAGAAGAAGGAAAGGACCTATGAATGACCACCAGGATGCATGTTGAGATAAAATGTGGATAAATCAGAAAAAGAAAAATTATTTTTCCCACTGGTCCAAGCAGAGCGGCAATAAAAGCATAAGCAGAGCAATAGGACTCTCAATGTTTTGAAAAATAAGAGTTGGAAAGGACATTGCACTTGGACCAAATTCCCCTATTTAATCCTAAGGATATTGGAATTCCTTTGAAAATTCTTTTTCATAATATTCATTTATTCGAAGTAGTATCACATAAACTTCTCCAGACTAAATAATTATAATTTCTTTATCCTTCTCTCAATAAATGTCAGTTATAATACATTCAAGATGTTTAGGGCTTCTTTGTTCAAATTCTGAATTAATTTATATACTCATATTTTGGATTCTAACTGAGCTAATCTCTGTAATATTTTAATAGGGTGATAAAATTCATTTTTGTGACTATGACATATTTGAATATTGAATAATTATTTCCCTCTTTGTTAGTTTACTCTTTCCTGACTACATTTGTATTGCAGCCCTGTCTCACATTAATAAGTATGCTAAAAGGATATTGTAATTTTTTTAGCTAAGAGAGATTCTGCATGAAATATTTTTATGACTTCTCAGTATGGCAAATTTAGGCATTAAAGTAAATCTCTCTGTCACAGTTAATGTTTAATCTGGATTTCTGTATTACAAATAGACAAGTTACACTGTATTTATTTAAAATAAATGCCAGTTTCCTCAGGGTTTCAAAGTCACTGTGGTGCAACGCAATATATTGATAGTCTGATATATTTCTTAGCTGTTGGTTTTTCTTCTATTTCATGGCTGTTTTTGTCATTGCATTTACTTGAATAAAATATTCCTTTTGAAGTTGATAAGGTCTAGAATGCCCAAGAAGGACTAGTGGTTAGGAATGCATTAAGCTAGAACCCTGAGGAAAATCTGACCCATAATTACACCTTTCCTTACGATAAGTCTTCTGGTTTACAAACTACCCTTCCTATATCTTTACCTTCCCCATCTTCATGGAAGGTTCTTGTTCTTTTAAATTTAATGTAAGTCATGCAAACTGTTTTGAAAAGTTGTCACATGTACTAGAAAATATTCTGGTAGAAGTAAGTACCTGAAGAATCTGATCCCATGTAAATAGAACCTTGATGTAGAAGGGACCCCAGAGATCATTTAATGTTGTGTAATACAAAGTTAATACATGCCATAAATGTAATTTAAAAATTTTAGTAGCCAATTAAAAAAGTCAAAAAAACAGGTAATGTTAATTTTTTTTAATTTAATAAATCTTTATTGTTCAGATCATTACAATTGTTCCTCTTACCCCTCCCCCCCCATAGCTCCCTTCCACCCAGTTCCCACCCCACCCTCTGCCCTTACCCCCCCCCACACTGTCTTCATCCATAGGTGTATGCTTTTTGTCCAGTCTCTTCCCGCACCCCCACACCCCTTTCCCCCTGAGAATTGTCAGTCCACTCCCTTTCTATGCCCCTAATTCTCTTATATTCACCATTTTATTCTGTTCATCAGATTTTTTTATCCACTTGATTTTTAGATTCACTTGTTGATAGACATGTATTAGTTGTTCATAATTTTTATCGTTACCTTTTTCTTCTTCTTCCTCTTCTCAAAGAATACCTTTCAGCATTTCATATAATACTGGCTTGGTGGTGATGAACTCCTTTAGCTTTTTCTTATCTGTGAAGCTCTATCTGCCCTTCAACTCTGAATGATAGCTTTGCTGGGTAGAGTAATCTTGGTTGTAGGTTCTTGCTATTCATCACTTTGAATATTTCTTGCCACTCCCATCTGACTTGCATAGTTTCTGTTGAGAAGTCAGCTGACAGTTTTATGGGTACTCCCTTGTAGGTAACTATCTGTTTTTCTCTTGCTACTATTAATATTCTCTCTTTGTCTTTTGATCTTGGCATTTTAATTATGATGTGTCTTGGTGTGGTCCTCTTTGGATTCCTCTTGTTTGGGGTTCTCTGTGCTTCCTGGACTTGTAAGTCTATTTCTTTCACCAGGTGGGGGAAGTTTTCTGTCATTATTTCTTCAAATAGGTTTTCAGTATCTTGCTCTCTCTCTTCTTCTGGCACCCCCATAATTCTGATGTTGGTACATTTAAAGTTATCCCAGAGGCTCCTTACACTATCTTCATATTTTTGGATTCTTTTTGCTTTTTTGCTTTTCCGGATGAGTGTGTTTTGCTTCTTTGTATTTCAAATCTTTGCCTTGATTCTTGTGATCCTCTAGTCTGCTGTTAGATCTCTGTATAATATTTTTTTATTTCAGTCAGTGTATGCTTAATTGCTAGTTGGTCCTTTTTCATATCCTTGAGGGTCTTGCTAAATTTATTAGCCTTTTCTAGAAAATTCTTGAAAAACCTTATAACTGTGGTTTTGAACTCTATATCCAGTTGTTTGCTTTCCTCCATTTCTTTCACTTGTGATCTGTTTCTTTGTCTCCGCATTTTGGCTGCTTCCCTGAGTTGATAGAGTGGCTTTGTGTGCTAGGTGTCCTATAGGGCACAGTGGCTCAGCCTCCCCAGTTACCTGAGGTGGACACTCTTGGTGCACCCCTTTGTGGGCTATGTGCACAGTCTTGTTGTAGTGAAGCCTTGATTGTTGTAGATATCACTGGGAGAAATTGACCTCCAGGCCAATTGGCTGTGAGGATCAGCTGTGTCTACACTGGGAGAACTTCTGTGCTGGAGACACCCTTATGAGACAAGACTTGCAAAAGCCTCTGTGCTCAGCTTGGATGGGGCGGAGTCACAGGGCAGAGCAGACAGCATTGGTTTTCCGTCAGCCCTGCCCTAATAGGCCCCTGTGTCTCAGTGTCCTGTGGTAATCACTGCAAGCACCTCTGAGAGAAAGCCGCCCTCAAGTTCTGCCTGCTGCCAGACAGTCCAGTTTCTCCCTGAATAAGTCTGGGTCCCCAGAGTCTTGCCCGGAACTGGAGTTCAGTGGAGTCAGGAGCTTTTGTCTCCCTCCCGCTTGAGAAAGCCAGATGTGTTCTCAGTTGCCCATCCTCTCCACGCACGTGCCTGGGTACCTCTGCCTTTCGCAGTTCCTCTGAGTCTCAGTGTGCTTTTCTCTTTCCTGACAGTCCAGTTTCACCCCATATGAGTCTGGGTCCCCAGAGTCTCACCCAGAACTGGAGTTCAGAGCATTTGGGAGTTTTTGTCTCCCTCCCACCTGAGAAAGCCAGTCACGCACTCAGTTGCCAGTCCTCTCCACGCGCACGTGCATCTCAGTACCTTTGCCTCCTGCAGCTCCTCTGAGTCTCAATGTGCTTTCCTCTTTTCTTCTAGTTGTAGAATTTCCACTCAGCCAGCCTTCCTGTGGTTCTGGATGATGTCTGTTTTGTCTTTTAGATGTAGTTTTGAAACTGTTGTGTGAGGCAGCAGTTTAGGTGTTTTCCTATGCCGCCTCTTGGTTTCTCTCCATTTTAATAATATGTTTTATTTAATGTAATCTATTCAGAATAGTAAATGCAATTGATATAAAATTATAAATGAGATATTTTGCTTTATTTTTCATAGTAAGGCTTCAAAATTCAGTATGTTTTTTTTACATTTCTAGCACAACTCCATGTTGACCAGCCACATTTCAAATGCTCAATAGTAACATCTGATAAGGGCTATCACAGTGGGCGGTGATAACCTAGACCAGTGGTTGGTAAACTCATTAGCCAACAGTGCAGCAAACCGCGGCTCACAAGCCGTGGTTTGCCGACCACTGACCTAGACAACTGCCTTATTCTTTGAAATGTATCACCCACATCAAAAGAAAACAAATGGCATCCTCTGGGTATCAGCTAGTCTGTGCCAGGGCCAGACCTAAACCCAACGCTGGTTCCCCATTCAGCCCTCTTTCATCTCTAATTGTAGAATTAGGTTGGGAACTTCAATGAGATTGTGAGCACTCAGGTAAGATAATAAAAGTCAACTTTGGACAAGCACCTACTATGCTCCAGACATTATAAAAGGGGCTTTATTATGACTACTTAGAACAACCTTGCAAAAGGATAGAGATTGTTATCCCTGTTTTCAGAATAATATCTAAAAGCTCAGAGATCATTAATTACCTCCAAAGTGGCCATGCTTAGATTTGAAAACCATTCTGTCTGGCCGAAAAGTCTGGTGTCCTTTCAATGCTTCAAAGCCCTTTCTCTCCAATCTTAGACTCTCTAAGAGTGCGATTCCAAGTGTGGTCTGAGGACCAGCAGCATTCATGTCTCCAGAAGTTGTTAGAAATGCAGAATTTTGAGTCCTATTCCAGACCGATACACTGCATTTTATCAAGATTCCAGGTGTATTGTAAGAAATCTAAGACAAGTCAACAATATCCAAATCTCTCCATGAATTGAAATAGTTTCCCAATAAAATAATAGTTTGTACCCTGTCAGCACATGGTAGATACTCAGAAATAACCTTTTGGATTGATTTGTAATAATGTAAGGAAAAGCTAGGTTGGACCTTTAAGGTAGGAGGAACAAGAATAAAATTTTTAGTTAAAAATGAGTTTCCGGAACTCAAATCTTGAAATTACAAAATGCTTCATCTACCATGACAACACCTGCCCCCTTCTCACGTAATCTTTTGTATTCTTCCTTTGCCATAGGTATGTGAGCTTTTGTTCCCACCAGATTCCTTGAGGGAGTGGGAAATGTTGATTTATCTGAGTATGTCAACATTGCAAGAGGAAAAGTGGTGCAGCCGTATCCTTATCACAAAAAGCAACCAATGGGCCTAGTAAAATTGTCAAGTCCTGGTAGTCCATGGCAGGATTTGCAAATCATCATGCTCTGGTTCCCAAGAGTGCTGTCCATTTCTTGCACTTGGGCTCTGACTCTAATTGATGTTCTTAAAAGAGGCTCTCGCTATTGAGTCAGAGGTAGATTGTGTATTTATTCTGAACTTCTGCCATCACACTTTTCGCATTTTCTTCATGTGCCATGATGCCCTTAGCTGTTTTTGTCATTCAGCACAAGGCAGTTAATTAAGCAGGTATTAACACATCTGACATTCTGGGTAGAAAGTGAAGAATGGGAGCAGCACAGGTCCAAAAGGCTGAATCTGCGTGAACCCCCTTTACTGAGGTGTTTTCTCTCTTTCCCATTTTTTAACTCAATTGGGGCATCGCTAGCTATTTTTGCCTTTCAGAAAACAACAGCAGTGCGATATGTAATAGCCGAGCTTCTAACCAATATTTCATTGTGTCATACAGGGACCGCGCAAGCTGTGTGTTAAAGAGATGAACAGTGGCATGGCGAAAAAGCAGGCCTGGCTTATAAAGAACAAAATCAAGGCATTTTATGCTGCAGTGGCTGCAGATTGTTTCAGGGATGGTGTCCGAAGTCTCCTTCAGGTAAGGCAAGCATTGAAGGAATGAGTACAGAGGCAAAGGACAATTAGCACTCCACGCTAATGAAGCTCCCAGAGCAAATGGACTTGCGCAGTCTAACCTCAGAGATCAATGCAGATGGTTAAGGAATACATTTTGAATTCCTGGGGACAGGCAAAGCGAAAACAAAAGCGGAGAGGTTCTATTACAATAAACTATGAGTCATACACTGGAAATGGAAAATGAGATTGCCTTTGGCCAACAGCATACATTCTGTCCCCATATTTATTGAAATGCAAATTTGTTCTGATGGTTGACGACATTCAGGATCCTATTAAAACTTCAAACTATTTTCGCATCTAGTAATGCTCAAGTAAAACATTCTTTTCCTTTTTTCTTTTGCAAATGGTGTGAGGGCAGCTGCTAGGCTAAATAAATGCCTGGTGATCAGGATGAAAAATCTCTGTATTCTTTTAAATTATTTCCAGAATGTTGACTAAAATGTAATAATTTCTGTGGTTCAACACTAAAAGGTCTCCCATCTTTTCTCACTCATTTTATCTTTTTTCCTCACCTTCTATAGTAAGTTCATAAATGCTTCCCCTTGTTCTGATCTTCATAATTTGGAGTGCCAGTTTCCTTAAAATAATCCAAGAGACTTTGGCTTTCTAATCATCCTGGCGTTAACATAGTTGAATAGCCCTTATTTTACATATACCAAATGAATCATTTAGCTTTCAGAGGGGTCACACGCAGGAGGGTCAATATTCTGAACAGCATCCAGATAACTCTGATGCTGGTGTAAGCAGAAAAGAAAAAATATGTCTCACATTGTAATATTTAAAGATTAAGAGTCTTCAATGCATTCTTGTCTCTAACATCCCTGACCAGAACTTGCGCAATGGCTGCACATGCAGAGAGCCCATTTCTGAAAGACCTCGTACCCCAAATGAGCCTCTTTTCATCTGTCATTAATTTGCTAACCAATGGAAATAGAGATCATTGCAAGATGCTGATTTTTCTTTCAGTCTCAAGCTACTTTTCAGTAGCTTATTGATTAAATATTTTGGGAAGGTTACACATTTAATATAAAATTATCATAGAAAATTGGAAAATAATAAACATTTTCACTGGGATTAGGACAACAAACATAATAAGAACAGGGAGAGAAAAGACATAGGTATGAAAAACAATTCATATCTGAATCCAGAAGAATAAAAGGTAGTGCATAAAGTTCTCATGAGTTTCTTCAAAGGAAAGTGGAGTCCAGAGAGGTTATGATGAAGGGCAGGACAACATGGTAACAAAGGGAGGCACTGACAATGATACCATTCTATCTAATAAAGAGGGAATATGCTAATTGACCCTCATGCTGTCAAAAAGATGGTAGCGCCCACAGCCTATAAGGAAGGAATATGCTAATTGCTATCCCGCCCTCAAAGATGGTGGTGCCCACATCCAATAAGGAGGGAATATGCTAATTGACTGCCATGCCCTCAAAGATGGCAGCACCCACAGCCATAAGATGGTGGTGCCCAGTCCCCTCAGCCCCACCGGGGCGGCAGGTGCGTGGCAAGGCTGGGCTTGCCCCCAGGCAGCCCCAGCCACTCCATATGCCTGCCTCCAGATTCTCCCTATCCCCTCAGTCCCCCAGCCACCCAGGGCCGGCCCGAGACTCAGGCAAGCCTCAGATCGTGGCTGCCCAGCCATCTAGGGCTTCCCAAGGCTCAGGTAACCAGGGCCGGCTGAGGCTTGTGCTGACGGCAGTGGCAGCAGCAGAGGTGTGATGGGGCATTGCCTTACCCTGATCGCCAGATTGCCTCCCACCCCTGAGGGCTCCCGGACTGTGAGAGGGGGCAGGCCGGGCTGAGAGACCCCACCTCCAGTGCATGAATTTTCATGCACCAGACCTCTAATATTAGATAAAGCCTTCTATGCATCTAAGAAATTATGGTATGAATGACCACATCCCCAAACTAGTCATGGAAAAGATTACATCCATACTGCCATATATCTTCCCTGGGCCAAATGAGCTATTCTGTTACCTGTACATTTCTAAGAACAATATACAAAATGTGGTGGAAGCAAAACTTATTTTAGGAACCCTCCATCAATGCTTACCTTCTTCTACTTGCTACTATCCTCTCTAAAATTTCCTACTCTGGTCATTTGTTTCACTATTCTCATAATCCAGAATGTCCTTCCTTCACTCTCACCAACATGCAAGATCTAGGACAAATGTCACCTCTCCCATGAAGCCACCCATGAATCCTCAACTGGAATTCAGGGTTTCTTTATGCTTCCATATGAGTTCCTAGTGCATTTGCACTTGAACTAAAATTATTTGTGAATATCTTGTTTCTTCCACTTTATTCTAAGCTCTTTGAGGCCAAATAATAGGTATGTTTCACTACCATGCCACAGCACCTAGCATAGTACTTTGGAATTAATAGTGCTCAAAAATATTGCTGGATTAAATTTAATTAACTGAAAATCGTATCCTGTCATCTAATGGGGGGAATGAAACTTCTGATATGGAAGATGGCTATTAATGATGCTGTCATATAAAAGAATTAGGTTCTGGATACATAACTCATTTACTCTTCAATAAATAATGTAGGTAGAAGTTTCAGTAATTTTTGTATATAAGAATTTTCCAAACATGGATTTTATTGCTAATGACATTATGGATGTAACAGGTGGAGATTAGCTTTGAACCACTAAGTTACAGCATGCATGCCAACAGTTAAGCCAACCCTCACTTGATTTTAAATTATTGAACCATTTTAATGAGTGTGTCAGAAGAAATGCAAATGACTGCTAATTTAGAAAAGCTACATTTCTGTCATCTAAAATCCATTTATGGCTGAGATGATTTAGAACTAATCTTTCTATTTTATGCTTGGGTATGGGCATGAAGGACATGCACTAAAATGTAATCTAATCTTCCGAATCATCAGAACATTACTTCAGTGCTCTTTCAGACCTTATTTTTCTTTTTTTAAAAATTTTATTTTATTGTTTAAAGTATTACAAATAGTAGTACATATGTCTCCTTTTTTTCCCCCATTGACCTTCCCCCGGCCTCCCCTATCTCCAGGTACATGCCCTCAACCCTCCTACCTCTACCCCCCCGCCACCCCCCACCCCGTGTCAGACCTTATTTTTCAATTGCAGTGGTGGTTTCCTGGTACAGTAAGGATTGCCCAAGTGTTTATCTCCTCTGTTTAGGCCTCAGGCTTAGGAAGAATGAAACCAAACACTCTGGTGATTGGATATAAAAGAAACTGGAGGAAAGCTCAGTTAACAGAGATTGAAAACTACGTGGGAATCATACAGTAAGTGATGGCTTTCAAGATGTGTTGCTTATAAAGCACTAACCAGGGCAGTACATGACACTGTTATACTATATTCAATTGCCTGAGAAGAGGACATTCCCCTGGTACTCTGAATTCTTTACCAAAGTGAAAACACTGCCAATAATAGAACTCAAGGGAATCATAGTATCAGAGGTAACAGGATGGGGGGAATTTGGTGTCAAAGAAAAAGGTCAATATTAAGAGTTACAACCTTAAAACCTATTTATGAGATTAAAAACAAAGGACAGGTGGTTACTAAAGGAATTTTCTTTCAAAACAACTGGAATCTTGGACTAGCTGGTGTGCCCAATTCAGTCATTATCTTCTTCTGAGCCTTGGGGAATGTAGTCACTAGCCCATAGCCTCAGTTCTCCCTTTGTTGATATGATGTTGCCATATACCAGTTTCCTCTGCCATGTAGCAGTGTTGGTTAGTGCACAGAAAGTGGGTTTTCAATGGTATGTGACATCTGATCCTTAAATATTGGGAGAGTCTTGGCTTAAAGGTAATAATGATAGTCATTAAAGGATGAGTGGACACCAGGCTAATGGCCTTCACATGAGCTATCCCATTTAATTCTCACAAGAAGACTTTGAAGTAAGCACTACTATTGTTCCCATTTTATAAGAAGAGACATAGACATTAAAACTTAAAACATGCAGAGTTGTGTAAGTGACAGAACTGGAATTTCAAACCAGGTTCATCAGGATTCAAAGTTTAAGCTCCTGACCACAGGTTATACTGCCTCAAGAAGTACTTATACATCCTAAGTGTTGCCTGGCTTACTTCTTGCATAAGAGAAGACAGAAGCTACACTTATGGAGAGGCACAAGACATCCTCAGTGATTTTTTTAGAAAATTGATTCTTTCTTCCAGGCTTGAAAATACTTAGTCAGATTCATCTCAAGGGAGGCAATGTTAGCTATGGTCAGCAGCCATCTTTGTGTCAACGGCTCTGAAAATGGAAGATTTCCTCTGCCCAGACCTGACTTCGCTCTGACTTCTAGCACAGGGTAGAGAACATGCCCTGAGATGTCTGAAAAGTCCATAATAAATCCTCACCCATTAAAACAAGCATGTACTCAGTACTTCTTGTCCCAGGCTATGTCCTCTGGCCCCTGCTAGAACGAGCACCACGATTGTCATCATTTGGGGGAGATTTAGGCAACATAACTAAAGCATTCTAATATTAGTTCTACTAAAAAAAAAAGCCTAAGGAAATAATTTTTACCTTCTAAAATTATATGCATTACTGACCAAACAGAAATTCATTTAGCCTTCCTCCTATAGGAAACCCGTGCATTAAATGCATTCTCCTGAATGGCGTTCTGCAAACATACAAAGTCCCATGCCACATGCTGCCATCTGCCTCCTGCTGGGGCACTAGAGTTTTGCCAGGCTCAGCAAACAGTACTCTGGTAGGTTTAGAATCACAGTCAGTTGCTGGCCTGACATTCTTGGAAATGGATTTATATATACTCTCTGTTATCCAGACTTTTCAGTACAATTTCATCTTTACCTTGGGGGGGGGGGGGGGGCGAATATCAGGAAAAGAAATTTTATCTTCACTTTGGGAATGAAAAGAAATATGTAAATCTTAGTCATAGAGTCCATTATTTGATACAAAATCACCTGGAATCATATTCTAACCTCCCCACCATCCCAAACAGTCTAGAAATTCAAAGAAACCAAAATAATCAAACCTAGTAATATTAAGCTGAAGAAACTTCTGGCTTTTATACCAAATTAATGATTGATCTTTTGTGTAATAAAGTTCAGCTTTAAAGTGGCTCAAATTTGTATAGCATAAAATTTAGCTGGCTTGGTAAAGTTAAATGACTTTACTACCATAGCAATGGGTCAATACAGAAGGAAGACAACCATACAACATATTGTGTTATATTTCTCTTTCTGACTTTTTGGGTTGTTTTGTTGTATGGCTTAAAACACAGTTTTATTGATATCAGGAAGATATTTTTACAATAGATTAGTACTTTACCATTTTTCTTTGAATAAAAGATTTTAAATACATGTAATATTCTTAAGTATGGTATAAGTTTAATTAGAATCTGTACTAATTTATGTTGGCTGCATTAACAAATTATCTCAAATTTAGTGGCTTAACACCACACAAATTTATTAGCTTAAAGTTGTGTGGGCTAACATTCTGAACACTAACTCACTGGGCTAAAATCAACATGTGGGCTGGGCTGTATTACCTTCTGAAGGCTCTAGGAGAGAGTTTATGGCCTTCCCTTTTCTGGGGTCCACAGGCTGCCCATTGCTCATGGCTCTCTTCCTCCATCTTCAAAGCATTTGATGGGTCAAATCCTTCTCACATCACATTACACTAATCTCTTCAGGCTCCCAATTTCACTCTCAAGGCCCTTGGTGATTGCACTGGCCCACCCAGATAATCCAGGATAATCTCTCCACCTCAAGGTTCTTAATCACATCTGCAAAGTCCTTTTGCCATACAGTGACATACTCCACAGGTTCCAGAGATGGCAACGTGGGTGTCTTTGGGGGTGTGAAATGATTCTGCCTAACATGAATCCAAATATTTCTGTGGAACTCGTTGCCTGCTTTTTATAATCTAGGACAATTACAAACAAGATTTATCAGGAATTTACCTTGTGGCAGTTTTACTAGAATGGGTCTATTTTGTTAAATAGAGATCACATATGGTTTTGCAACCAAAAGCAAATTAGTGTTACTTAAGTCAAAAGTTGAAGCAGACAGTAGTGAAATATGAGGCTGCTGATATAAGATTCTAATTTTAAAAGCCCTCATTTGCCATATTAAAAAAATGTGGATCATATTCTGTAAGCAATGAGGAAGAACTATTGAGGAGATTTAAGTGAGAGAATAATGTGGTCAAATTTAGATTTTAAATCTCATACTCATTTTAAATGAATAGTCATACTATACTGAACATTTTTATAACATTATTTGAAAATTTAGGTTTACTTGGGCTATTGAAATCTTGTTTGTGTACAATGAGTTAATCACAACCTGCCTTGTTTCTGAGGGAGGGTGACCCAATGAAAGGGTCCCGGGCTCCTGATCCAAAGAAGATTGAACATAGGAACTCCCAAGGGGAATATTTTAAATGAACTCAAAGGACTCATTGGTTTGCCCCATATTTACGGGCAGAGTAAAAAAAAAATTCTACAAGACTGGAGATAAAAGAAAGCAAGGCTCTCTTTCCCTTCCAGGTAATCTAATTCCATGTAGTGAAGGCACAACAGCCAACTTCAACAGCATGGGGTTGCCATGAAAAAGCACTGCTTCAAATGGTTTGTCCAAAGTCACTGGTGAAGGTGCTTCACATGGTTTGTCCAAAGTCACTGGTGAAGGTTCCTCGGAGGAACTAGAGATATTTTTAACAAGGAACTTAACGTCAGAAATATTGTAGAATTCTTCCTCAATAGAGAAAGAGATTTGGCTGATAATTTCCAAGGGTCTTTGCAGTCTGAAAATTCTCTGTTCTAAATATTTCAGTGATTCTCTTGTTTGCATTAGGAATAATCAAATTTTTAAAAAAGTATGTTACAAGCTCTTAATCAAAGTTCTAGTTGATAGTATATTTGAATAAATTGGTTCCAGAGTAAATGAATGAGTTACCTTTACCCAGAATGTGTTTTTTTCGGGTATAAAGGGAAAACAACCTAACAGAAAGCTATCAACTCTTGGTTGTATTTTAAAGTGAATTTCCTTAATTTAATTACATTAAAATCTTAGAAACAAGTTTAATATTTGTCCAAAGCTTGAGGATTAAAGAGTCATTTAAATCACTAACCACTTTGCTTCCACTTTCAGCGATGCGTTTGATTTTGAGATTGGTGTGGTCATAGTCAGAATCAGCCAAGGCTTTGACATCTCTCAGGTTCTTCAGGTACAAGGTATGTACTTTATTTAACCAACAAATATTTATTGAGCCTCTACTCCATAGCTGGCATGGAGTTCTAGGTGCTGGGGTTAGACCAATGCACCATATGGACAAAACCCTATAACAGCAGAGCTTACATTCTTATGCTGACCTGAGGTTTGTACACTTCCCGTGCTTTCCCCATTGCTAACACAGGTGGCCTTTGTACTGCTAACCAGAAATATAGAGTACTCCAGGGCTGTCATCAATTATTCTTCTTATCACAAAACCACAAAGCCAGCATCACTGAAAATAAACACCTTCGGTAAATTAACCTGCCGAATTAATTTCTGCAGGATGTTTCAGAAAAATGAAGATTAATGCTTTCCTTGGAAAACCATGTATTTTGTCTTTAAGAGTCTGTGATCTAGTTTACAACTCACATGGAAATGAGCCTGAATGTATCTTGCTATGTGAATCACGAATTTAAGCCAGAGGCAAAATCGCTAATTCAGATTAGTGACTCTGCTTCTTCTCTAGGACAGTGGGCCCACTTATACAGGATTTTTTTTTAACTGACCTGCACAGTGCAATTGACCACAGTTCAACTGAAGCTCACAGTTCACTTGACCCACACAGTTCAAACCCACGTTGCTCAAGGATCAACTACTTGTTTAGTCTTAAACATACTTTTTGTGTATAAAATAAAAAACACATCTAAAAAGTCACTTAAGTATTAGGACAGGGTAGTAATCCATGACTTATCTCTTAAGCTAAACTTTAAAATGGAGCCCACTGAAGACATGGGCACCAAAACAGGATTTTTGTGGTACCTCTTATGTAGCAGCCATGATGTAGGTATCCGTACTGGGTACAATAAGATGAGTAAGAGTCTGTGTCCTCAATAGACTCACAGCCTAGTAATAGAAATGAGTATATGATTAGTGTGACGATGGGTATATTTATAGGGTATTGTGGGAAAGAGAGAAGAGGCATCTAAGAAGAAGGCTTTCTGGAAGAAATTTCCTTTGTTTTGAGACCTCATGGATAAGTAGGAGTTAACTAGGCAATGTTGGGGAAGAAAAAAATGAGAGAGTTTGGGGACTAGCATTCCTGGCAAAGAGGAGAACAGTAGCAAAGGTGGGAAGGCAGGGGAATGTGGAAGAATGCATGGGCAACCAAAAGCAAATTAGTGTTACTTAAGTGAAAAGTTGAAGCAGACAATAGTGAAATATGAGGCTGCTGATATAAGATCCTGATTTTAAAAGACCTCATTTGCCATATTAAAAAAAATTGTGGATCATATTCTGTAAGCAATGAGGAAGAACTATTGAGATTTAAGTGAGAGAGTAATGTGGTCAAATTTAGGTTTTTAAATCTCATACTCTTTCAGTTACATTAGCATGGACTCAGTCAGGACTGTAAATGAAAACAGAGAGATAAATAAAAAAAGGTTTTCATAATATACAAAGCTAGAGAGGGTGACAGCCTGAGCTAGAGCGAGGGATGGAGAGAAAAGGACAGAAGTACTTTGGAGGTACAAAGAGCAGCATTTGGGGTTGGTTGGATGTGCAGAATATGGGAGAGAGAGGAGTGGAGAAATATTCCTTGGCTGACTAAATGAGTGATGGTTCTACCAATGGAAATGGGAAACACAAGAAGAAGAGTAGGTTTAATGAAGGGATGCCCAGTTCACTTTTAAAGAATCTCCTGTGGGACATTCTACTAGAAGTGTCCGATAAGCAGTTAGACAGTCCTGGACTTAAAGGAGAATTGTGAGCAGGAGATGTAGATTTAGGATATATTGCGGGCCAAATTGTGTCCCCTCAGATTTCATATGTTGAAGTCCTGACCTCAGATGTAATTGTATTTGAAAATATGATCTTTAAGGAGGTAAATAAGGTAAAATAAGATCATTAGGGTGGGTCCTGATCCAAGAGGACTGATGTCCTTATAGAAAGAGATTAGGAGACAGACAAGCATAGAGGAAAGTGGGATGATGGCTCTTTATAAGTCAGGGAGTCATCAGAATGAAATCAATCCTACCGGCACCCTAATCTTAGAATTCTAGTCTCCAGAACTGAAAAAGTTATATTGTTTAAGTGAGTGTGTGGTATGTGTTGTGGTAGCCCTACCAAACTAATGAAGTTTTCAAAAGGAGACATCACAATGAAGGTGAAACTATGACCCTGGAAAATATAGCCCAAAGAGAGTATGTAATTGAGAGCCCCAGGCACAGGAAAAGGGCCCCAAAGGAGGAGCAGGATAGAAGCTATCAGAGAGGTAAATGAACCAGAAGTCTGTGGTATCATGGCAGCAGAGTGCTCAAAGTGAGAAGAATCATCAGAATTGTCCAGGACACCAGAAAACACCAGAAAGATTTGTGAATAAAATGTAAGTGATACAGCAGAGATAAGCTTAGTGAGAGTAATTCTTGTAGACCAGTGTGGACAGAATCCAGTTTACAGTGGGTTGAGGAGATAATATGAGATGATGAAGCAGAGAATATGGATGTGGCCAATCATTTTGAGAAATTTAGATGCTAAGGAAAGGAATGAGATTGAGGAGGTTTACTATAGGGAGAGATACAGACCTTAGAATAGAGAGAAAGGCATGTTTTCTGAATGAAAAAATGGGCCCAAGAGAGTGGGAAAGATTGAAAGTAAAACTTGGGGGGAGGTAGGGTGGAGGTGGCATGCAAGAATGACCCTTGGAGTAAGATCCTGGAGGAACAGGAAGAATCAGGGGAAGGGGAGGGATGGAAGAGTTGGCCTGAAACACAAGAAAAATGCTTCATCTTCTAAAATTATAGCAAAAGATGTGAGAATTGATGATGAAGTATGTGGTTTTGTAAGAGTGCAGTGATAAGTTGAGGAGTTGAGGAGGATTGTACACAGTAGTCTCAATTCTTTTTTTGTTTGTTTTGTTTTTGAAGTTGAAGCAATTTCTCTAGTTTTCCAGTTTTTATCTAGTGACATTTGGTCTCCAGAGTATAGGAGGATCAAGGTTTTGCTGGGTAGGTCCAGCAGAAAAGAAAAGCTTGTGAGGGATTTGAGAGCACTGGTGCCTGATGGGTCCAGATTCTATTTGGTTATTTCGCTAATGTCACCAACATAACAAAAGGAAACAGGAGTGGATTAGGTGAATATTCTGATGCAACCATTCTGGTGTATTGTAAGGAGGAGAAGGAAAAAGAGGAAACTAGGAATCAAGAGTTTGTATAGGGTAGAGAATCACTCACTATCTAATATGTATACTTTGTGATTGTGATTATATACAACGAGAATAGAGAGTTCATCTTATGCAAAATATGTTTTTGGTATCTTCAGTCTTCCTTTTTTATGCCCCTTTCTCTTTTTATGGACCTTTTATACTTACAGACTAGATACACTGATTTCTCCTCAGTATTCATGATTAATTTATATATTCCTTCCTAGTTGAACTTAATATTCTAGTAGCAACAATAGCTAACATTTTGAGTACCTACTATGTGCCATGTAGTATGTTTCATGTTCACATATATTACAACATTTATTACCCCAACTATCCTCTGAAGAAAAGTTTGATCATTGACCTCATCTTACAACTAATGAAGCTGAGGCTTACCCAAGATTCTCAAGGCTGGTAGTCAGTAGAGCTGAGATTCAAACACATGAATGTTTGAAGCACTATTCTACCTTTTAAAAAGGAAAGCCAGAGAGGACAATGACTTACATAATAAAAGGCAATGGTAAAATCTGAGATATTGAAATGGAACAAGGCCAATTCCACCTATTCCTTCAAAACCCAACATAGGGACTGCCTGGCTATGGTAAGATAGACATGATGTTGAAGACAATTATAAGAACCTAATCTTAAGAGACCTGCTGTGTTGCTAAATTTCTATATTTACTTCAATTTTGCCTGGGTTTTGTGCTATAATGTTTTATCATCAATGAGTATACAAAATATGATTGTATTTAAATTACATATTTGCTTTATATGTTACTAGAGGCCCAGTGCACGAATTTATGCATGGGTGGGGTCTGGCCAGCCTGGCCCCAATCGGTGGATCAGGGCTGGGCCTGTTGGGAGGAGGAGACGGTGGGAGGTTGGCTGGCCGGCCTGCCCCTATTGGGGCCTGGTCAGGGCCAGGCCAGCTGCAGGGAGGAGCTACGGGTGATGGGCTGGCAGGCCCCACCCCCTATTGGGGTGGGGGGGGTCGATTGGGAGTCAGCGGCTGGGGGAGGGCCCATGGGAATTTGGCTGGCCAACACCACCCCTGATTGGTGTGAAGGTGAGCAATTGGGGTGGAGCTTGCTGGGGAGGTTGGCCACAGGCAGTGTCATAGTGACTCATCATTCCAGTCGTTGTGGCGTAATGGACACTGGCTTTTTTTGTTGTTTATTTAATAAATCTTTATTGTTCAGATTATTACAATTGTTCCTCTTTTTTCCTCCATAGCTCCCCTCCACCCGGTTCCCACCCCACCCTCTGCCCTTACCCCCCACCCACTGTCCTCATCCATAGGTGTACGATTTTTGTCCAGTCTCTTCCCGTACCCCCCACACCCCTTTCCCCCTGAGAATTGTCAGTCCACTCCCTTTCTATGCCCCTAATTCTCTTATATTCACCATTTTATTCTGTTCATCAGATTTTTTTATCCACTTGATTTTTAGATTCACTTGTTGATAGACATGTATTAGTTGTTCATAATTTTTATCTTTACCTTTTCTTCTTCCTCCTCTTAAAGAATACCTTTCAGCATTTCATATAATACTGGTTTGGTGGTGATGAACTCCTTTAGCTTTTTCTTATCTGTGAAGCTCTTTATCTGCCCTTCAATTTTGAATGATAGCTTTGCTGGGTAGAGTAATCTTGGTTGTAGGTTCTTGCTATTCATCACTTTGAATATTTCTTGCCACTCCCATCTGACCTGCATAGTTTCTACTGAGAAATCAGCTGACAGCTGTATGGGTGCTCCCTTGTAGGTAACTAACTGTTTTTCTCTTGCTGCTTTTAATATTCACTCTCTGTCTTTTGCTCTTGGCATTTTAATTATGATGTGTCTTGGTGTGGTCCTCTTTGGATTCCTCTTGTTTGGGGTTCTCTGTGCTTCCTGGACTTGTAAGTCTGTTTCTTTCACCAGGTGGGGGAAGTTTTCTGTCATTATTTCTTCAAATAGGTTTTCAGTATCTTGTTCTCTCTCTTCTTCTGGCACCCCAATAATTCTGATGTTGGTATGCTTGAAGTTGTCCCAGAGGTTCCTTACACTATCTTCAAATTTTTGGATTCTTTTTCCTTTTTGCTTTTCCAGTTGAGTTTTTTTTGCTTCTTTGTATTTCAAATCTTTGCCTTGATTATTGCGATCCTCTAGTCTGCTGTTAGGTCTCTGTATAATATTCTTTTATTTCAGTCAGTGTATGTTTAATTTCTAGTTGGTCCTTTTTCATATCTTTAAGGGTCTCACTAAATTTATTGGCCTTTTCTAGGAAATTCTTGAAAAACCTTATAACCATGGTTTTGAATTCTATATTCAGTTGTTTGCTTTCCTCCATTTCTTTCATTTGTGATCTGTTTCTTTGTCTCCGCATTTTGGCTGAGTTGGTAGAGTAGCTTTGTGTGCTAGGTGTCCTATAGGGCACAGTGGCTCAGCCTCCCCAGTTACCTGAGGTGGACACTCTTGGTGCACCCCTTTGTGGACTGTGTGTACAGCCTTGTTGTAGTTAAGTTTTGATTGTTGTTGGTATCACTGGGAGGAATTGACCTCCAGGCCAATTGGCTGTGAGGATCAGCTGTGTCTACACTGGAGAACTTCTGTGCTGGAGACACCCTTATGAAACAAGACTTGCAAAATTGCAAAAGCCTTTGTGCTCAGCTTGGATGGGGCGGAGTTTCAGGATGGAGCAGACAGCCTTTGCTTCTCGTCAGCCCTGCCCTATGAGGCCCCTGGGTTTCAGTGTCCCTCAGTAATCACTGCAAGCACCTCTGAGAGAAAGCCTCCCTTGAGTTTCACCCACTGCCAGATAGTCCAGTTTCTCCCTGAATGAGTCTGTGTTCCCAGAAACTTGCCCGGAACTGGAGTTCAGCACAGTTGGGAGCTTCCATCTCCCTCCCACTTTAGAAAGCCAGCTGCGCACTCAGCGGTCCATGCACTGAGCAGTTAGTCCTCTCTGCATTTGCGCACGCCTCCGGACCTCTGCCTTCTGGAGCTCTTGAGTCCCAGTGTGCTTTCTCTTTTCCTGACAGTCCTGATTCCCCCCAAATGAGTCTGGTTTCCCAGAGTCTCACCCAGGGCTGGAGTTCAGCGCAGTCGGGAGCTTCCTTCTCCCTCCTGCTTTAGAAAACCAGCCACACATTGAGCAGCCCATGCATTCAGCTGCCCATCCTCTCCTGCACACATCTCTGTACCTCAGCCTTTTACAACTCCTCTGAGTCTCAATGTGCTTTCCTCTTTCCTTCTAGCTGTAGAATTTCCACTCAGCCAGCTTTCCTGTGGTTCTGGATGGTGTCTGTTTTGTCTTTTAGTTGTAGTTTTGATATTGTTGTGCAAAGCAGCAGTTTAGGTATTTACCTATGCCACTATCTTGGTTTCTCCCCCAGTAACTGGCCTTTTATATATATAAATGTTGATCTCTTCAAGCTGAAAGATGTGATGTAGCTGAAAAAATATGGTTCCCACCCTTCACTGCCCCATTCCCTAAAATGCACCATCAATTTAGTTCTATAAAGCAAAACGGAAGCTCATTCTGTATGTAGTATTTCTGAAAGAATCCTGGCAGTGAACTGTGTCCCCTTTTAATTTCCCAAGGGAAGTATCTGATTTATATCAACTTTGATGTTTGAAATATTTCTACTTCTTAGTCAAGAAAGGGAAAATACAGTTGGATGCTAATAAAATAATTAGAAGTACCAATTATCTGGGGTAAACAAGACACAGCATTACACAAATACTACATGAAGAACATGCAGAAAAACAACAGCATAATGACAGAAATTAACTTTACGCCACATTTTCATGCATTGTTTTGAAGTTTATGTAATTTACAACACAACCCTCATATTAGATTTTGAATTGGAAGAAATAAGCTTGTGTTTCATTATATTATACTGTAATATAAGGCTTAATAAGAGCCTGGTAAATCTTAAGTATTGCATTATGCTATGTTAACGATTATCATCATAGCTTTTCCAACACAGGCACCAAGGTGTCATCACACATTATAATTTAAAGGAAATATTAGCAATTCTGAGTGCCCATATACTACAGTTAATAAAGCAGTGAATAGAAATCAGCTTTATAGGTAATTTGCCAGCTAATGACAATCATTTCTATACTGTGTCACAGGCTTATGTGAAGAGCATAACTTTTGTATAAATAAGATTGATGCTCATAACACTCTCACTTGTGTACTGCAGCAACTCATCCAATACTGGTGACTGATAGTGTCTCTTAATAAATTAATTTATTGCCCAACAACACAAAAAACACAGTATTTCACGTTGTTCACTTCCCAGGGGTATTCAGCAAGTTTGCCAGCTTCAACAAAAAGTCCATATTATTCTGGTAGGAACTAAAATGATGACATGTGATTTGCAATATATTATGGTCAAGTGTTCCATGTAAGAGCTGCACGATTTATGACCATCTCAGAGCACGGGGATTCTGCTGTGTATGAGGAAGTGGCTTAGCAAAATAAAGACAGATGGCAGTGTAGTAAATAATTGCTTGATTCGAAGGTGACCACTGCAGGATTGCTTCCTGCCTTCAGTTCAACTAGACTTCACCAGACTATGGCTCCTTGGTTCATGTGAGATTTACAGCTTTGAGTTGACTGACCAAGGAAAGAAGCATAATTGAATAATTAATAAAGAAAAAGGATGCTATGAAGTGGGAGGGATGCCATTCCTCAGGAGGTTCCCCTGTTCTCCCTTCTGTTGTGAGATAATTGACTACTCTCTCTCCTAAAAATTCAAAGGGAATTGTAATGAGTAGACTATTGCTTGTTTCTAAAAGACATCTTTAAAAAGAAAAGACTGAGGATGGAACAGTGGAAGAAATCTTGGCAACTAAATTAAATTTCAAAATATGGTTACTACAGTTGGTTACCACACAATCCTATATAATAAAAGCCTAATATGCTAAGTGTCCAACAGTTCATTCCACCTTTCAACCAGTTGCTATGATGCACACTGACCACCAGGTGGCAGATGCTCTGACTGATAGGTTAGCTTGCTGCTAGGGTCTGACCGATTGGAACTGGGCGAGACAGACCAGACATGCCCTAGATGAATCCATGCATCAGGCGGTTTTGGCCCAATCCCTGCAGGCCAGGCCGAGGGACCCCACCGGTGCATGGATCCGGTTACTGGGCCTCTAGTCAATTTGTAAAGCACTTGAAAATAGAGTAACTGCCCTAACCGGTTTGGCTCAGTGGATAGAGCATTGGCCTGCAGACTCAAGGGTCCCAGGTTTGATTCTGGTCAAGGGCATGTACCTTGGCTGTGGGCACATCCCCAGTAGGAGGTGTGCAGGAGGCAGCTGATGGATGTTTCTCTCCTCAGTGTTTCTAACTCTCTATCCCTCTCCCTTCCTCTCTGTAAAAAAAAATCAATAAAATATATTTAAAAAAAGAAAAGAAAATAGAGTAACTACTATTCAAGTGAGTTGGCATGTGCATGAAGATGCAGCTCAGGATTCACTCTCTGTTTTCACTATGAGAAATGTTTGGGGCTATGTTTGAACAAATGGTTAGAAACCCACTCAACTGAGAGACCCTAAAGCCTAAGCTTTTTCATCCAACCTCAGGGATTCTCCTCATCTGGGAATGAGAGTAGGAAAGGATTTCTCTCTCTCTCTCTCTCTCTCTCTCTCTCTCTCGTTGTTGCTCTCCGAGATGATGGAGTATGGAATTATCTAACATGGAAAATTAAAGTTCCCACCTAATCCACCTGTCCTACCTTCTGTCATATTCCATCAGCCCCTGTTTCCATACCTTTGTATACAACATTCATTTCACTTCTTTCAAACACTGTCTTTTATACCTATCCCTTACACACACATTATATGCCCCCATTCCTGGCACCTAGCCACTCATTTTTCTCCCTTTATAGAGAAAATACTTTCAAATGTGTTGAACTATATTAACAGCACTGTCCTGTTCTTTTTATTTCTCAGCAAACTATTCTTGGGTACTCTTTTTGGTGGTAGGCACTAGCAGAGAGGTGTGGGCTCAACTAAGAATATGAGAGAGGAATTATGTGAAGTAGAAACATAGGGTCTGGAATCTGACAGACCTGGGTTCAAATCCCAGCTTGACCCTTTTTGGCTGTGTGAACTTAGTCAAATTATTCGTCTTCTCTGTGTTTCACTTCACATTTTCAAATTGGAATAATTATAGTACCTACCTTACAGATTTATTATTTTGCATTAAAATATATGATGGCTTCTAAGTGTTTGGCATTGTACCTGGCACAAAATAAACCCTCAATAAGTGGCGGTAATAAAATATAACCTAAGCTACTCTCCAGGAGTTTGCAGTTTAGTGGGGGCAAAATACACATGTATCTTAAAACTATATTCTGTGCCCCATAGTGATAGTTACTGGAAGAAAAAAAAAGATTGAAGCAAGAGTATTATAGAAATGTAGAGCATTATGTAAATTTCTCTGATTCGAAAATTTGTGGATGGTTTCTTTAAAAAACTGCAGATTGGGTATTCCTTCAACAGGCAGTCAGAGCACATCATTGAAGAAGGTTGATAAAGAATTGGAAGCAGAAGGCTTGGCTTACCAGCTGTGCAACCTTGGACAAATCACTTGAACTGTTTGAACCCAAGTTTCCTTTACATTAAAGTTGGGAGACTATTACCAGCTCTGCCTGCATCCCAGTACTGGTGTTGGGATCAAATAAGATACTGTGTGGAAAGGGCTTTGTGAATCCTGAAGGTCACAAAGGAAGTCGTGATGGTGGTGGTGGTTGCAGTGATTAAATGAATCATTTCATTGTCAGCCTCAGGGACATCAGTTTATATCTATCCGTTCACTCTACCTTGGCTCACCCATCTTGTGACTAATGGTCAGCTAGCCAGCACTCCCGTTGAAAGAAATGTGTTGACAAGTCTGCTCTTGATTTCTTATGCAAACAGAGGCAAGCAGTACAGAGCATGAAACATCACTGCTCCTTAGTGCTGAAATGAGAAAGTGAGGGAGGGCACAGAAGGGGGCCTTAGATTACCTACAAAGTGAATAACTGAGAATTAACTCTAATAAGAACTTGCAAAATCTCTGTGCCTATTCCAGATGGCCACGCAAGCAGATTGTAGCCTTTAGAATAGACTTTGTCTCCATCGTCTTCGAGAGAACTGCTGAATCTGCCTCATTCAAACTAAGTCTCGTTTTCTCTCTCAGGCTGGGAGCTAGCAGTATGCTCTGTCCAGGATGGGCTGTGTACATACCTTCAAGCAAATTGTTGGAGCAGCTCCCAGTACACTCAGCCAGCTGACTCTGTTACAGAGGAGGATTTATCTTCTCTTCTCCTTTGTCCAAACTAGAGGACAAAGAACATAGCAACTATTGGCTAATCACGGGGTGTGCTGGAGCCAGCCAAAAAAGGAGAGCAAAGGAACTCCTCCCCAGTGCCCCCAAAGAAACTCACAAATGTGCACCTTCCAGATGACTGCAGAGAGCAGTTACTCTACAGCTGCCCCTGCAGCACCCCAAAAATGTACATGACAGCTGGGGGTCGGGAGCTGTTACCCAGGCCAGGATGCTGATGATGTTGCTACTCTGGGCAACCTGCCATATGTACCTGTACCGTTAGGGTCCTCTCTTTACAGTTGAGGGGCTATAATTTGGGGAATTAACTTGCATTATACCATGTGCCTGAGTGTTCCGGTTCTCCTGCGGATGAAGGGTTAGAGGTTAATAAGACAATGCTGAAATAATAGTAATAAGCCAAAAGCAATAGGTCTTCCAAGTTGGAAGCATGCAGGATTTGGAATCAAGCAGACCTCTTTGTGGTTGAACTCTGTTACTTGCTGGGTGACATCATACAAGTTACTCAACCTTTCTGAACCTCACTATCTTCATCCACAAAATGAGAATAATCATAGTAAGTATCTCAGAGTTGTTGCTGAGGAATAACATGCAGCACAGTCCCCAGCACCTAGACAGTGTGTGATCAATAGTGACTGCTAGAATAAATCCCGGGCTTTCCAGAATACTCACTTTACTTTGCATGACTAAGCCCATTTCCAGGAGTTGCATAAATACTCGGCCTAGAGAATGCACTTGTTGCTTTGTTTTTAGGAGCTCTAAAGCCCCATGCCAGAACTGTTGTTTATTCTTTTTGCAGTGCTAGGGAAAGGGGAAGGTTACAATTTTCCATTTCACAGATAGAGAATCAGAGGCATAGAGAAAATCAATGACTTGCTTCATGTCACATAAAGCCAGCAGCAGAGCTATAATCGGTCATGACCTCCCCGTGCAATGCAGCCTGTGTTCACCTTTCAAAAGTCAGGGGTAAGCAACTCCTGTCTGAGCTTTAATACCATCAGTCTAATTTCTCAGATTTTCTATAGCTGCTGGTCTTGAGAACCTTTGAAGCTTTGGGGAAATCACATGGGTGATTTGACCTTAAATCTCATGCCACTGGCAAAAGATTAATTGCTAAGACCTGGAAAGGGGCCAGACAATTCCATGCAGCTGAATAACAGCACCGTCTAGGGATGTGCCTGTCCTGACAGATTTAGTTAGTGCATAATTGATAAATTCAGAGTTTGTATAGCTTTGCTTCCTGGATAGATAAGGCAACAGGCTCCAAGGGCTGACATTTACAGAAGCCCTACCAGTATTGCCTATCACTGAATCTCAGTTTTCTGCTCTCTGTCTCGGAACATTGCTCATTTTCTACGGCTGTGTTCTCAGCAGACAAGAAGATGAGGGATCTGACAAGAGGACCACCTTGCTTGCTGTGAGCGAAAAGCCCATCATTCCTTAGCACTGCCATCTGATTGCTTTTGAAGTCTTTACTTACCTGATCCAACGCAGGCTGAGGTCAGAGAATGATGCAATGCATTATATAGCAGCTAGGAATTTTTCGTCACAATCAGAATCCAAAAAAGATAAAAGGCAGCCAGTCACAACATCCAAGTTTGAATAGTGGACCTAAACCATGAGCAGGAAATTCTGCACAGTCTGACTCTTATTCCAGACTCGAGTGTCCTGAGACCCTGTTTAGTAATTGGAGTTCAGATAGGCACAAAACATCTCAGCTTCTACTTCTTTCGCTTCGGTCACTTCAGAAAGTATTTTGCTTGTCGGGAAGAACTGTTGGTGGATATTGTTCACTGTAATTTGTATTCAGAGCCCATAAAGTTTATTATAAGATTTGGTTATCTTTCTTAATTCTTGCTCTCTAGTTTTATGTTTCATTTCAGGAGGCATTATTGTGTGCCTGATATATACCCAGTATACTTCTGCAATTTTGTCACTTCCACTGTAACATATCTGATGCAGTAACTCAGGTCAGGAAGTAAGTGGCTTTCAGTGTATAAGATCTCATGTTTAGTGGGTCTGGCTTTTTGGTTTTTGCCAGAAGTGAGTAAAGATGACATTAAATAACCCTTACAAAAAAACCTAGTTACTTCACATATTATAATTAACACAGAGCTATTTTCTGGGTAGTTATTATTTTCTGAATATAATTTACTGACATACATTTCTCTTTAATAATCATTCAGGAAAAAATCATATAATAATCATGTTATCGCATATATTCCATGTTTAATATGAAAGTAGTATAGAAGAGTGTTCCTACAAGCTTTCTCTCTCTGACTTTAGTAAGCGGTCGTGTCTTCTTTCACCAGATGAGCTGGAGAAATTAGAACAGGAGAGGCTGGCTTTGGAAGCCACTATCAAAGACAATGAAAGTGAAGAAGGAGGTGGAGGCATCCGAGGCTTGTTTAAAAAAGCTGGCAAGTTGAACATTACTAATCCAACCTCTAAGAAAGGTAAGTACTGTTACATTTCTAAGCAATATTACAAGGTGACCCTTCTGCCCCCTGCAGACTTCAGTATCTGCAGGGGTGAGAAGTCAGTATCTAAGATCTTGGAGGCCTTGACTAAGAACTGAAGACATTTTTTCAAGAAGGTCGTATGAGTGAAAAGTAGATGCTATTGTCATTTATCAACAATGCCAAGCCCTTTGTACTATCTTGCTGTAAAAACTTTCTTTCAAAATAATATTTGGTGAGGGAGCAGATTGAGTGTCATGAAACAGAAATTTCTTAAGATGAAAAAGGGTTAAAATTTACAAACCAGCACCCAACCTCACCACACACACACACATCTTGCAGACATTTCAAGTGTTTGAATGAGAGATCCAGCTAGAATTCCAATTTCAAAAAAAGCATCTTCGTCACAGACCAGAATTCTGGACTTGAACTTTATTGATACTAATTACCTATAGATTTTGGCTGAGTAGCACACTTATATCTGAATATCAAGTATACATCCCATGAACAGAGGACCATAAAATTAGAAATCTTGCTATAAATTTCATAAACAGGTGAATTAAACATCTGATTTTTTATTTTTATTTTTGAAAATTGCTTTCCATAAAAATGGCAGTTTAAAGTTAATGAGGTCCACAGCGACCTCTGCTGGTAGAAAATTATAATGTTAACATTTATTTCTGTCATGCACAAAGAATCCCATAGTTACTGAAGTCATCCACTGGTGTTTTAAATGAGATTTAGCAGGCTTCTGGATTAGGCTGACAGAATGCAGCCTTCTGAAGAGGCTATCTCCTACCCTGGAAAAGGTTTGGTTTTGTTTCCTTGTTTTCCTACTATATCCCAAGGATAAAATTTTATACCGGTATATGCCTTCAAATACTAGAGGTACCCTTGGGTACCTGAACTATTGCATGGGCTATTAAGAGAGCCAAATATGTATTGTCACTCTTATATATACCCATTTTATAGGAAAATTATGTGTTTAAATATTAAGTGACTGGTATATAGGGACTTTAAGGGTGTAAATATTAGAATAAGACCATCTGGATGCTAATTGCTATCTTCTTTTCCTTTCCAAATATTTGGTTTATTCATGAGAAGAGTTATATATCCACTGAATCTGCTCCGTTCAATCGTAGAGTCTTGCAAAGCAATGGAAAATTCAAAGTCATAGCCCAATACTATTCAGAAGCCGAGAGGGAGCAGGAAAGCATTAATGTACTTATTAATAAAAGGGGACTTGTTATTATTCTGGAACCTGTTTCTGCATCACAATACTTTAGGCAAAAATGCGCTCCTCTGAAAGTCAACATGTCTCATTGTTTGGAAAAGCAAAATAATATTATGTTTTATATTCAACACCTAAAATTTTAGACACAGCTCTAATGTAGGCCCCTTCACTGCTCTGGGCTTTTGTTGGTTAACAACTCTTTGAGTTCTAGATTAAGACCAACTCTGCCTCCAGGTGCTCATACTTGAATCCTCTGGATGCTTTGATATACGTGTAAGTGGGGGCAGAATTTGGTCCATTCCGTAAATGCATTTACTTTCTCCCTCAGCAGTCCCAGGGAGATAAAAACAATATAAGATAATTGCTTCAGAGTGGACAGGCCCCAAACATCAAAACAGCAAAAGACAGAACAAAGGATCTTTAGAACCTCTTAGATCAGAGAGGAAGCTCTGAGCTGCTGTCGGCTCTTCTCTAAGCACTACAGTGACACCGTCGCTTTGAAATAAGCAATAAAGTCACAACTATGAAAGACATGGAAATAAGAAATAATATATACAGTGTAACAAAGAAATCCCTGCTGGCACAAAGAAACAAGGGTCCGATTCAACCCCTGGTCTAGTTCCCTAGAACACTTTCATTGTGTCCATATTAGAATGGAAATTGCATTAAATTTTTTTTTAAGTATTTTATATGCACCCTTAAGTATAGCTCAAGTAAAGGAATTTTCTTTTTCCATATTTCCTGGCTTTTTCATCTCATTCACAGAAATTCAAATAGCTCAAATGGCTTCATCTTAGCTTCACAGACGCCTTGAAAAGAAAGCAGAGGAGTAAAGCAGGCTGGCATTAGGACCGAAGGGTCATACAAGGTCAAGCTGCACATTATCCCTGGTTGCCTTTACAATCCAGGCATTCATGGAATTTACATCAAAACTGCATTCAAGTGAATGCATAGCCTAATGAAGAAATACTTCCAATTCACTTGCTTATTTCGGGAAAACTTGATCATCACATGTTTTACTTTCAAGTAAATCTGAAAGTATGATTAAATTGAGTTATATTTGACTTCTGGAAAAATAAAGATTTTTCTTTTCAGATAATTTAGCATTGTTATATGTATAAGTAATAATTCCACTCTGAGACCAATTACTAAGGACTTGAAAATAATCCACAATGAAAATTATAATCATAAAACCAATATCAAACATTTTGAACTACTAAAGGTGATTAATATTACTGTGGGATTTGACCTTTACCTCCCCTTTTCAGAGAAGAGCTCACACTATTTACCTATAAGCATAGAAAATAGTTAAGAATGCATGACCCTTCCTATTTCCCTGAATAGATTTATTGGAACGTTATTTTGTTTCTTTCCTCAAAAGACTAATGGATATACTACTTTCTCTTTCATCACAGACAGCAGCATTAACACCATCCAGTCCATGCACGTGGGGGAGTTCAACCAGAAGCTGGTGGAAGCCAGCACCCAATTTAAGAAGAAGCAAGGAAAGGGCACAATTGATGTTTGGTGGCTGTTTGATGATGGAGGTAAAATTTTCTGGAATGTACACTAGGAAGCAGAATTTGTGTTGATAAATTTAACAAACAGCATAGGGAGGTATCTGAAAAAGATACCAGTTAAAGAATAATATTTCTGTGTTCTCCTAAGACTTTAAATGATTTAGGAGCTGTGGGTGTGGGAATGAAAAGAGGGAAAGCCATAATTTCCTTTCAGCCAGATATACTCATCTTTTCTGTCATAATTTACTCTTTTTTTTTTTTCAGGGCTAACACTCCTTATCCCCTATATCTTGACTCTCAGAAAAAAATGGAAAGACTGTAAATTAAGAATCTATGTCGGAGGAAAGGTTAACCGCATTGAAGAAGAAAAAATTGCGTAAGTAACTTATCACTTGTGTGTTAGAACATTTTGGATGCTTGTTGTTCTAATACTTTAATTTATAAGAAGTGTACATGTCTTTTGAGGTACAACCAATATAAAGACAAAGCCTCCATGATAGGCCTCATGGTAATTTGGTTTTCTGGTCAATAAATTATCTGTGCAAGTTTTCTAATCACTGTTTCAAGTCAATTTACCCACTGCCACAAGTGCTTTCAAAAAGGAGCCTCATCTCAGGTCTTGAATGACAGTGTCATTATTTATACTAACAAAAGGATAATATGCTAATTAGACTGAATAGACCAGATGTCTTCTGGATGTCCTTCCAGACAAAACCACCACAGCAGCTGTGAGGGCCCAGGGCAAGGCAGCCATGGCAGCCGGCAGTGGCAGCAACAGCGGGGTGATGGGGGTGGCACCTTCCCCTGATTGGTCTGGTTGCCTTTTGCAGAGGTGGGCCTAAGCCGTCAGTAGGACATCCCCTGAAGGGCTCCTGGACTGTGAGAGGGGCAAGCTGGGCTGCGGGACCCCCTCTGGTGCATGAATTTCATGCACTGGGCCTCTAGTCTTATATAATGTTCACTGTGTTCTGACTAGTAAGTGTACCCCAGAAATGAAGCACCTGGAGGAATTTGTGTCCAATAGCTTCTTCTGAGAGACTTGAACTTGTCCATTCCCAGCAGTCACTCTAGCACAGCTCACTTCAAAGATAACTGAGAGACAGCACCTGGTCCTCCTCCCAGCCCTGCAACCTCCGAGCTGCAACACTTGGCCACAGTCACTATATTCATATCTGGATCTCACTTGTAGTTTGGAAGAGTTAGTATTAGTCTGTATCTTTATTCATTTACTCATGAAATGCTGATGGGTAGTTGTGAGGATAGCAAGAGTGCAGAGAATGTGATGTGACCGAAGGTCTCTGGAGGAAACCTGAGGCAGGACCTTCAGCAGTCCTCAGTCCCTTAGGGCATGTCCAAATCCCAAGCCCTCCCTGTAACCTACTCCCAGAAATCACAAAATCATGATGGGCTCTTCTTACTCGGTGATGTTTTTATATTTTCTTCCCCTTCTTACGAGGTTTGTGTATTTAATTTCTCTTAAAGAAGGCCATAATAAACTGGAAACAAATATGATGTCTATAACAATTATATTTTCTTAAAGCCTCCAGCATCTTATTGGGACAACTGATAAAAGTTGAAACTGGTTAGTGAGTTAGATGATAGTATGGTATCAATGTTAAATTTCTGATTTCAAAACTTGTACTATCTATAAGAGAATGTCTTTGGTAGGTATGTGGGCAGGTGAAAGAGAAAGAAAGAAAGAAAGAAAGAAAGAAAGAAAGAAAGAAAGAAAGAAAGAAAGAAAGAAAGAAAGAAAGAAAGAAAGAAAGGGAAATGAAGGAAGGAAGAGAGAAAGAAAGAGAGAAAGGAAAGAAGGAAGAGAGACAGGTGTAGATATAGGCACAAATAAAGAGAGAAAAGGAGAATAATAAATCAAATGGGGCAGATCATAAACAATTGATGACTCTGGGATTTCTTTACACTATCCCTGCAATTTTCCTATAACTTCAAAATTATATTAAAATGTTCACTTGCCAGGGGGTAAAACCTCTAATATATAAAAATATATTGTCAACTGATGGTTGTTAGCTTCAATTCAATGCCACTAGGAATCCCAAATTTGGGATACGGAGAAGAAGGAAACTTGATTCAGTGCAAACAGCTCATTCGTGATACAGCACAACTGCCAGGAACAGCACGGCTGTGGAACAGCTCAACAGTATTACAGCTCAACTCTGAAGCAGCACAGCTGTGGAACAGCATGGTTGTGAGATGGCCGTGGGGTGAGGTGGCCCTGGGGCGAGGAGGCTCTGCTCTGCTCCAGTCTGCTCCACCTGCACCTGTGCTGACCTGTTCTATGCCAGTCTGCACTTCCTGCTGTGTTTTGCCCTGCTCCAGTGAGACTTAGGTGTTTTCAGCCCTAGCAGGAAAAGGCACTCTCTGGATAGGGACAGTGCGCTCTCCAAGCCAGAGAGGCAAGGACTTTTATACTAGTAGAGAGAAGTTCCTTCCCCTGGTCCCTGACTGGTCTGTCCTCATGCAAATGAGTACTCCAAATCCTCGTAATTTGATTGGTCCAAAAAGCACAGCCTTGATTGGTCAGAATGGAGCTGCTCTAATAGGTCACTGAAGATGCTATAGCTATGCAGCTCTGATTGGACTGAGAAAGCTTCAGTCCTAGAGAACCAAGATGGCGGCATAGGTAAACACCTAAACTTGCTGCCTCTCACAACCACATCAAAATTACAATTAAAAGGCAGAACAACTACCACTTAGAACTGCAGGAAAGCTGGCTGAGTGGAAGTTCCACAACTAGAGAGGTGAGGAAAGCACAGTGAGACTGGTAAGAGATGCGGAGGTGCGGAAAGTGCTGGCACCTGGATGTGCTGCTCTTTTCACCGGGTGGGAGATACAAGCTCCCACTTGCTCTGAACTCCAGTTCCAGGCGAGACTCTGGGTGACCCAGACACATACGGGGAGAAACTGGACTATCTGGCATCGGGACAGGAATGCCAGGGTGGCTTTCTCTCAGAGGTGCTCGCAGCAATCATTGTTCCTGCACAGGGGTATGGGATGTGGAGCCCTGGGGATCTCTCTGGTACAGGGCTGACTGGCAGCCATTGCTGTTTGCTCTGCCCTGGTACTTCCCAGAGACCCGCCCCACCCAATTTACAACCCCACCCAAGCTGTGCACATTGGCTTTTGCATATGAATAGCCTGTCCTTTCTCCACCTAAAACCTGTCAAACTGCAGCTGGGTCAGAGAGCCCCAGAGCTTCCAAAAGAAGGCCCAAGGCCCGGCAGCAGCAGCCTGCCTTGCTTCACAGCTGGGCCTCATCTGGGCACTTCCAAACTCCATACAAAGAGAAGGAATCTGCAGATGTCTCTGTAGCTCCTGCTGGCCGGCCCCAGACAGTGGATGAACTTGCACCCCCTTGGAGATCCAAGAGCCAGTGTACCCAGTGGTCAGAGTGAGACCATGCCGGATTACAACTTGTCACATCCATATAAGACACACTCAAGGGGCAGACTCAGTGAGCACCAAAGCCCCACTGAAGCAAGTCCTGCCCCATAAGGGTGTCTCCTGTGCAATAGATCTTCCAGTGTAGACACAGCTGGTCATCACAGCCAATTGGCCTGGAGGTCAATTCCTCCCAGTGATACCAACAGCAATCAAGGGTTAACTACAACAAGACTGTGCAAACAGTCCACAAAGGGGTGCACCAAGAGTGTCCACCTCAGGTGACTGGGGAGGCTGAGCCACGGGGTCCTATAGGACACCTACCACAGAAGGCCACTCTATCAACTCAAGGAGACTTAGCAGCTACCCAGTACATAGAAACAAACACAGGGAAGCAACCAAAATACAGAGACAAAGAAACAAGCCACAAATGAAAGAAATGGATGAAAGCAAAATACTGGATATAGAGTTCAAAACCACAGTTATAAGGTTACTCAAGAATCTTCTAGAAACCTCCGAGAAATTCAGTGAGACCCTCAAGGATATGAAAGAGGATCAACTAGAAATTAAGCATACACTGACTAAAATAAAGAATAATATACAGAGATTCAACAGCAGACTAGAGGATCCTAAGAATCAAGTCAAAGATTTGAAATACAAAGAAGCAAAAAACACCCAGCCTGAAAAGCAAAAAGAAAAAAGAATCCAAAAATATGAAGATAGTGTAAGGAGCCTCTGGGACAACTTCAAGCGTACCAACATCAGAATTATGGGGGTGCCAGAAGAAGAGAGAGAGCAAGATACTGAAAACCTATTTGAAGAAATAATGACAGAAAACTTCCCCCACCTGGTGAAAGAAACAGACTTACAAGTCCAGGAAGCACAGAGAACCCCAAACAAGAGGAATCCAAAGAGGACCACACCAAGACACATCATAATTAAAATGCCAAGGGCAAAAGACAAAGAGAGAATCTTAAAAGTAGCAAGAGAAAAACAGTTAGTTACCTACAAGGGAGCACCCATACGACTGTCAGCTGATTTCTCAATAGAAACAATGCAGACCAGACGGGAGTGGCAAGAAATATTCAGTGATGAATAGCAAGAACCTACAACCAAGATTACTCTACACAGCAAAGCTATCATTTAGAATTGAAGGTCAGATAAAGAGCTTCACAGACAAGAAAAAGCTAAAGGAGTTCATCACCACCAAACCAGTATTATATGAAATGCTGAAGGGTATTCTCTAAGAAGAGGAAGAAGAATAAAAAGGTAAAGTTAAAAAATTATGAACAACAAAGTGACAACAAATACATATCTATCAACAAGTGAACCTAAAAATCAAGTGAATCAAAAACCTGATGAACAAAACAAATTCGTGAATGTAATAGAATCAGGGGCATGGAAAGGGAGCAGACTGACAATTCTCAGGGGGAAATGGTTGTGAGGGGGTTTGGGAAGAGATTGGACAAAGAACTTACACCTTTGGACAAGGTCAGTGGGAGGGGGGAGGCCTGGAGTGGGGTGTGAACTGGGTGGAGGGGAGCTATGGGGGGAAAAAGAGGAACATCTGTAATAATCTGAACAATAAAGATTAAAAAAAAGAAAAAGAAAAAGAAAGTTTCAGTCCTACTGGTTGAAATATAATTCCAATAATTTCCTTATAAGGGCTGGCTCAGATGGCAGGAACTCAGCTGCAGGCAGGCAGTTCAGTGCAGGAAGCAGGTAAATCAGTGTAGGCTTTTCCCTGAAGTGCAGTTTGTGTGAGAGGGCCCTGCTTAGAAACAGCTGCTAGGCTCTGCTTTTAAATTTGAGCCCAGTTAGCCACCAGGAGCCCTTCTTGGTAGGTATCTCTTTTCTTAGGGTCCACAATATAATTATCAATTTGTCAGTAAACTCCAAAAATTATCAGCAAAATAAAAGGCAATACATGTTAAAACTTGTCCTATTTTCAAAGGATAGTGACACTTGGAGGCTCTACATTATTTTCCCTGAAACATAAGTGCAGAACTGGGTTTGCTATTTCCAGAGACTGCACATACAGGAATTTCTCTTTGCCTTCAGTGAAATAGCTTGGTCCACACTTCCTATATTCATCAAGTACGATAATGAAAATCAAACACTAACCAAAGCCTTTTCTGAAAACTAAGTGGAAATAAAACATGATTGCTTAAATACCAAACTCTTTGATTGAAAAGTAGCGAAATATGGCATGACAGAGTGTTTTTTCTTATATTTTCAGAATGGCTTCCCTTCTGAGCAAATTTAGGATAAAATTTGCGGAGATCCATATTATTGGTGACATCAACATGAAGCCAAACAAAGAAAGGTATGAAACATTTAACAAGGTCCATTTTTAAAATCTGTGATACTCTCTCATTTTTATTTATTGCAGTGACTTCCTGGTAGGAGACTTTTTTAAAGTCCTTCAAATAATCACGAGATAACACTATCAAGTTCATTCTAATGGAAGGAAACGTTGTGTGGTGAAGATGAGCTTGAGAGGGAGGATTGTAGAAACAGTTTAGTTGGCATTGTAGAATTGCCCTTCATGTTTAGGTGTCTATGGTGGCAAGATTAGCAGGAGGTACATGCTGAGAGGATTCTAACCTGAGCAGTCAGGGCGAGGTTTCATTATTTAATGTTACTGGTGAGGCATCATGCTGGAGAGCTCTGGTGGAGATGTGGAAACAGCTTGTGTCTTCTTGGCACAATGATAGTATCGGCCCTCCATGGCCATTTGAGCTTTTAGGCACTAAGGATTCAACACTTTGAGCCTCTGAGGGCCCAAAGGCATTCTTTAAAACTATCAGGCCAAAACTGGTTTAGCTTAGGCTGAAACCGGTTTGGCTCAGTAGATAGAGCATCGGCCTGTGGACTGAAAGGTCCCAGGTTCGATTCCGGTCAAGGGCATGTACCTGGGTTGCAGGCACATCCCCAGTGGGGGGGCGTGCAGGAGGCAGCTGATCCATGTTTCCAACTCTATCTCTCTTCCTTCTTCTCTGTAAAACATCAATAAAATATATTTTAAAAAATAAATAAAATAAATAAAACTATCTGAAGCCTGGCAAGAAAATGTATTGGCTCCAAAATTTTAAAATAGCAAAATAGAAATAACTGTTTAAATGTATTCAAAACATGATATCATTTCACCCCTCTTTAATTGTTGAATTTGTCACGTCCATGATATTTAAAAACAATTTGTAGGTTAGATCTTCACAGGAGTTCCCAGAGATGCAAGAAGATTATCTGTAAATTATAGCTGATTGTAAGTTAAGTGAACTACTTAGAGTGATAACTTAGCAATTATGTTTTTGATTGTATACATCTCAAAATCATGTTTATTATTACATCTGGATGTGATTTTATGTGTTTGATTTGGATTAGACTAGAGTCACAAAGGTCTCAGTGTGTCTCAGGTCCTCACCTGCCTGTTAGACCTCTTTTCCTTTCTGTTGACCATCATTTCTCCTTCCTGTTCTGGTTGGGTTGCCATTCCACATTCCTCAAGTCTTCATCCTTCTCCTTACTTTGGTTGTTATCCTATATGAGCTTAATATCTGAAAATCATCCAAATTTAGGATGCATTTTTATTTACTGAACAACCCCCTTGAACTTCATGCTGTTTGAGGGTATTCATGATTCCTCCAAGGCTATGAGGTCACTTAAGATGGCTTTACAAAACACCTTAAGTATGATAGCTATAATCGACAGGGTCGACCTAGGTTATTACTATGTAATATTTCCTTACTTCATATATACCACTAATGCATTCCTATATTTCCATAGTTGTAAATACTTAGGAAAAATTAAGAACACCTTTATAATTTTCCTTTGTAAGTGGAATTAATATTTTGATATGAACTGGATTTTCATGCAATCTCTGGTAGCCTTCCACATTGCATTTGAAGAATTTTAATTCCTAAGTCATTGCCTCTTGGCATTTGCAGTCATGTGATCAAATGAGCTCATGTATGGCTCTAACTGGTGGAAATGCATTCTCCTTCATAACACAGAAGGTCCAATAGTCCCTAGTATGTGACCCTTAGGAACAGGCCAGAACCTGCCAATGCTCTGCAAGTACGGGGCTATTTAATGTTGTCTAAAGGGTAGTCACAGTATCCCCTACTGACTGGATTTTCTATAAACCCTGGGTACAAATTAGTCACCTACTTATAGCTGAATTCTTCTTGTTGTTGTTTGTATTATCAGCAGCTAAGGATTGTCCTTATTGATTAATTTATTCTTATATCTTTTCCTCTTTACCCATCAACATGGTTTTCTCTACCCAAGTCCTTGTTTCCTTCCCTTCCTTTCAAGCTAGTCTCTGCCATGGTCACCATCTCATACCCATAATTTCTGTCCTGTCACTGAGAATGTTGATGAACTTCTTCCACTAAACAATGCCTCTTCATTCTTTGATTGCCCACAATAGCTGAGCCACTCTTCATCTTACTACCCCTGACCTTTGTACCCTAGTTTCCACTTTTTAGGGATTAAACTTTATGAACTGTAGTAAGAAGCAGAGACCCAGGCATTGTTGCTTTGTTTCTGGTATTTAAATTTTATTTTAGACACCATTTTCATTGGGTATTTCTTATATAGCCTCTTCATCCTGCAATGAAGAGATTATTTCTCTTTCTCAGGAAAAAATGAATTCATTTTCACAATCTTGGATATTTTTTTCCTGATATTTCAAAGTGTTGAGGAAGATGGGGGAGTAGGGGTCGTTCTTACTGGAATTAAAGAACTTTGGCAGTAATGTGCCCTCATATCAAGAAGAGGTGTCCTGGAAGCGCCATCCTCCTCTCTTCAGACTCGGCTCTAAGTGATGCCATATTACTTTAGAGAGCAGTCACATATCTGGTGTGGGCAAGGACTGTTCCAATATTTGAATATAAATTTTAGAGCAAAGAATGGTAACTCAGTAAATCTTACATGTGGCCACTGGTAGCACATCTGGCACTTTTGTGATCATTTAAAAAGGCCACTCTTCGGTTCAATTAGAGAAAGAGAACTCTTTCTCTGGGCTGATGCAGCCTTGGGCCCAGGGCCCAAAGCTTAGAGCACTCAATTCCAGCTCCCATCTGGGCCTTCTTGGCTGGGCAGTCCTTATCTACCAATAACAATTATCTCCGATCACTGTTTTTGTTTTTGGTCACAGGATACCAAAAATAGTTTGTCAGCAATTTCCATGTTGAAAGCTGATGTTAAATGCCCTTAAATTGTGTTTAGTAAATCTTGCAGCTACCCATAAAATATCAGTAAGTCTTGATGGAGACATTTTATCACAGAAAAATTATCTATAATATGATAGAACAAGGGTGAGAGGGAGTACAAAAGCAAATTTAATGAGAAACTAATTGAGCCAGGAAAAATGGAAAAGCTCTTGTGGTTGGATTTCATTTTTTATTGTATAGACTGAATTAAAAGTCATCAGCCAAAAAGACAGCAATCTTTATCTAGAAATCAAAGAGAAACCAGAAACCATTAACTAGATAATTTAAAGATGCTAGAGTGGTCATAAAAAACAGCTAGTACATTAATTGGAAAGAAGAAACCTTATATGAATTAAGTCAGAACTGTACACAATTAAAACAATTCTAAAATTTGTTATTATGAAGAACAAGATGAGGAAGTCAGGGCAGCTGGAAGTTAATTTTTAATTGAATTAATTCTCATTTATTTTTAATAGCATGTAATGCTTGGCCTACTCTATAGTTGATTAAAAAATATAAGAAAATTAATGTAATAAGAATCAAAATAGAAATCTTGAGCTAGCTTTGGATCACCTAGCTAGAAGATAGAAATTTACTAGCTGGTTTGGCTCAGTGGATAGAGTGCCAGCTTGCGGGTCCCTGGGTCAACTCCGGTCAAGGGCACGTACCTCAGTTGCAGGCTCCTCCCCAGCCTAGGCCCTGGTTGAGGCCCTTGCAGGAGGCAACCATTTGATGTGTTTCTCTCACATCAATGTTTCTGTCTTTCCCTCTCTCTCCCACTCTCTCTAAAAATCAATGGAAAAATATCTTCGGGTGAGGATTAAAAAAAGAAAGAAAGAAAATTACCAGCTCAAAGGCGAATCTTAGGGTAAAGAAGTCAAAGATAAACATAGGCAAAGAGTAGTAAGGATTCAGAGAAGACAACTGGGCAAATACAGCCCCATGATAACCTTCTGTGTCACTTTAGCATGTTTCAATTGCATGTAAAAGAATAGAGACGTAAGTAATAGAAATTATGTTCTGTCAAACATCACTGAAAGATCCAAGTGTATTTTGGCTTTTGGCAAATCTTGATCTGGAAGGTAAATTTTGCAGCCAAGGACTAATTCTCTTCCATTCTCTTTACTGTACCTTCCATTATGAAATCATCAGTCAAAGTTGATTTTGCTAATAAAAATAAGATGACTGCCCATAGCAACCAGGACTACATATTTGCTAATTTGTGTTCAGTGAGAAAGTTTGTGTCTTCTCCAGTCATTGAATTCAGGTCATAGGCACCACTTAGGTTGTACCATTTAAGTCACTGCACCAGTCGCCATGGTCAAGTGGAATGCTAGGTCCTCGTTCATCAAGCATGGCTGGGTTATGTGTCTATGCTGATTAACCACTCTGGCAGAAGGAATAGAAGAATTGTGCTGATGGGCTGATGCTGGGGATGGAGTCATTCCCACCCAGACTATACTGGGGAAGCATAGGATAAATGCTGAGGAGACAGCCAGCAACCTTCATTCCACCTTTTATTTCTTAGGAAACTATTTTTGAACTGGTCTTTCTGCACCTGGGCTAAGATGCAAAGAAAACTCTTATCCTGATCAAAATAGGTATATGGGGAGCTTAAACAGAGAGCCTCTCAGTTGCTAACCTCAGTCCTATGGCTGTGCAGTAAATGAATGCCTTCATTTTATAGGAACTGCACACTTTTTTATAGCACTTGCACCCAAATCATCACACTGACCCTCATTCCAATCCTCATGCCAGCTCTGAACAGCCATCATTACGCCCTTTTATAGCCAGGTTACCCATGTCGAGGAGGACAGTGGAAAAGCTCGTGGTAGAACCCAGGCTCTTCTCTCCCAGGCCAGCACCTTTACACTGATTATCACCAAAGATCCTTTTGAAAGCCCAGCACTGTTGGAATGAACTGCAAGTAGAAGTACTGTGTGGTCAAAAGAATAACAGAGCATATCAATCTTCTTCCTTCCTTGTCATTGTCTACCATTCTAAATAAGCCAACTTCTCAGAAACCTACTGCTTTAAGTATTTTTCCAATCCTCAACAAAGGCACACTGCTAGGCATACCATACTCCTTTGTAATCTGTGCACTCTGATCTGAGAACCCCAAATCACCCCAACTGAAGAGATCATTGAACTCATGGCTTCATATTTTGATTTCTTAGCCTAACAAACAGCACATTGAATCTAATTATCACTCATTTCAAAGTTACTAAATTATAAGTAAGCTACTTTATATAAAACAGAAAAGTATTTACATTTGAGATCACCTTAGAGTTGCATATCTAAGACAACTACTCTCATAAATTAATAAGCTTTGTTTTGCTCTATCATTTAAAAAACTAGATCTTATGAGATTGTTATGAAAGACGAGAGTGAGATTTTTCAGCAATTTTTTAAATGTTCCACAGTGCTGATATACTACTAGTTTTCTACTAGGTGATTTCTTCTTAATTACTCTAAAATGGCCTCAGGTTTTTAGACATTAAAATATTACTGATTTTTGTTCTTTCTTTTGACATGCACCTGGACAATAGTAATTTGAAAAGCTCAGGCAACAACAGCAGAAAGACAAAGGCTGCATTATCTGCAGCCAATATTAAAATAGTTCTATAGCCATTAAATCTGTGGGAGCCCTTGCCTTTCTCCCACCTGCCCAGAGCCTCCTGCCTGCCATGAGTGGGAGTTGCCATGTGGACTGAAGGTGAGGAGGGCAGCCCTACCCAAATCCCAAGGAACCTAGTTTATCTCCTACATTAATTCACACAGGTCTTCCATGGAATCTGTAAAATAAGCTGATGGAAACTCATTTATGGGCTAAAGTGTCTACATAACAACTGTGTCTTTGGCTCTACTACGTAGAAAATGTACTTGCAGAATAGTTACTATCTATGTGTTTGTGTGCTTATACTGAGGATCTAAGACCTAGGTTAACAAGGCCTCAAACCTGTTAAGGCCTTTCCTTGGATAGGGAGGCAGTGCTATAGTCACGGTTTTACTCACAGCATGTCCCTGGCAAAGATAACTCTTAAAAGATTTGCATGACATGCAGCTCTGATCTGCAGCCAGCAGAGCCAGTCAAACCTAGAGTATCTGTGAAATAATGTGTTAGCTTCCCACCGTGAGGCCTCCTTTATACTTCCTATTTCAGCTGGAAAGTCTTTGAAGAGATGATAGAACCATACCGTCTCCATGAAAGCTGCAAAGATTTAACAACTGCTGAGAAATTAAAGAGAGAAACTCCATGGAAAATCACAGATACAGAACTGGAAGCAATCAAGGAAAAGGTAGAATTGTCTTCCCTAATTTCTACTTTGCTCTCTGTCTGAAAAAGAAAACAGTGGTTGATTTAAAGATCAAGAAGTAATGTATCTGTTATAGGATTTCATTATTTAAGATCCTTCATTTTTCAAGTGCTTTTCAATTATAGTACCGGATATGAGGATTTAGAAAACTTTTTGTTCATTTAATATAAAATCAATTCCTTTTAAAGAAACACAGGTTATTGATAGATATTTTAAAATCTCCTCTCAAGTTTAATTTTATAGAATAGGAGACAGACCCATCAGTCTAACATAATTTAAGTCAATAGGTATGCAAAGTAGATAAAGATAGACACAATTTGACCAGTAACAACAAGTTTTAACCTGATAAAGATAGCGATGAAAACTAGCTTGAGGAGCTGAGAAAATATGAAATTTGTATAATGAAACTGAAAGTTGGATCAGGCTCACAGGATGGGTATAAAATGTTGAGCTTTTCTAGAAAACCCCACAAGATGGGAGTTACCCTCATCTGGCCTGCAATGAATGGAGTCATGATGATAAGATGAAAAGGGCAGGGACATAGAATAAAGTAGAAGAATTGGCATTTGAGTTGGATTGGACATTCAAGGGAAAGGACTACAAGGACCTCTAAACTACAAAATGTAAATAAACTACATTAGGAGCTGAAGTTGGAACAAATTAGAGCAAGAGATAGTAAAAACCTTTCAAATTTAGGAGACTATTTACTGAGCTAAGAATCATAAACTTTGTGTGTAATAAACTGCCCAATTCTAACAAGGACTTTTCATATAATTGAGCAAATTGCGTATCTCCAATCACATTTCTGAAACCAGTGAAATATAATAATAATATATATTATTACTCTTATCATTGCAAAATAGTTCATTGTAATTATTTGCCCAAGTTAGTCTTTTGGTGATATTTTAGTTGAAACCAGTTCCCTATGCTGACAAAATATCCAGAGAGCTTAAAAAAAGGTAGATTAATGTTTAATCTATAGTCTTAAAATATCAAGTTGGAATCAAGATTAGGTTTTCCTCTTTTTTTTCTAGTCCCAGAACTGGCCATTCACATTTTACTGTTATCTTTTTACTGTTATCCATGTGGTATGCTTCGTCCCTCCCTTAGATTTTAATAAGCCACTATAGCACAAGGACAGTCTGGTTTTATACTTCATATTTCTAAAGTTTCTCATGAGTTTTTAAAACACGGTATGTTTCCAATCCTGAATGAAATAACTGTAATATTTTTTAAAGTGAGGTTTTTCTACTTGTCCATAATTTGAGGTAAGAAGAGAAATTCTTATTCATAATTCTGGGAAAACAGCCCTCAACAAAATCTGAATGTTGTCCACAGAGTTACCGCCAAGTTCGACTGAATGAACTCTTACAGGAGCACTCGAGAGCTGCTAACCTCATAGTCCTGTAAGTAACATTGCAGACATTTAAGAATATTACAAAGAAATCTTCAGTAAATGGGTTAATGAAATAAAAAGTTCATGCCTATTAAGGTGCCAAGTTAAGAAAAAAAAAAAAAAAGAGGAACATGTGGGATTTTAGACAGTGAAGGCAAATAAATGTCACCCTAAAACCTAGAAAACTGGGCCCCAGGAGCTTTTGAAGGCCCCACTTGCTCTAAGGTCCAGGGCAGTGCCCACCTAGAACCTGGGCTGCCCCTCAAGGCCTGCTTCAGGACTCTGGCCCCGGGGTTCCCTGCTAACCAGCTTCATGCCAACCAACAAGGCTTACAGGCCCCTTCGCTGGGTAGGTGCTCCTGAGGTGTGGCATCCACTGCATGTTCACAAGCCTCCTTGCCATGTAGTGAGAGGCCAAGATGAGACCCTTCACCCCACAAATTTTAGGGGTGCACCTGCTGAAAATATTAATGTTTGTTTACCTAAAGATTGAGAGCTAAATATGAAGATCTCCAACTATTTCCATTGATAGCTCATGAACTCATATGTACAAAGATAGGTAGTATATCTTCAAGCAAGATCTAGCCTGGAGACCTATCCGTCAAAGATATAAAATGGTGTCCTGAACTGAGTGGTTTGATAGCTGGTTTCTAAGATTTCTCCCAAATATAAGAGCTTTAAACTACTGAGAAAAATTATTTCTGCCAAAAAAGGGGGAGAAGTATTGGTTGATCATATTTTCTATTTAAAGAAGAGTGAAATTTTATACTTGTGTTTTGTTTCTACAATGCCTATGTCTGCTGTTCTGCTTTATAGATATTTGTATTATCTGAGAAATACATTGGTATAATACCTATATTCAAAATAATTTCAGTGCCTTCATTTCGGGGAGGAGAGGTATAAAAGTTTCAGGACACTGTTTATTAAATAGCTCAGACAACTAGGGATGCTACTGTCTGTAGTAATTGTCACCTTTGTTTTCTGCTTTTCTTCCATGCTGTCAGGAGCCTTCCGGTGGCAAGAAAAGGATCTATATCAGATTGGCTGTACATGGCTTGGTTGGAAATCCTCACGAAAAACCTTCCTCCTGTCTTACTAGTCAGAGGAAACCACAAAAATGTCCTGACATTTTACTCTTAAACATGAAAAATTAGAGCACATTTTTACTTAATACATGGATAACTAAAAACCAGTCCAGTACTTTATAGTGTAAATCTGATCTGTGGTTATGCAAACCTCTGAAGACAATACCACAGGATTCTACATAAACTTTGTCACTATTTTTTTATTAGTTAATGGGAACTATTTTCTTTTCTATCAGCTTAAGGGCAGTGTCAGAGCTACTAATAGTACACCTTTAAAAAAAAAACCCATCTTTTGTCATTGCTGATAATAAACAAGAAAATCAAGCAAATCCATGCTGGCTTATGCTCATGAAAACCAGCAACCTGATTGTCAGCTTCTCCAGGCAGACTTAATCTTTTGTTTGCTTCTAGGCCCCCATAGAGGCTGCAGCCCCACAGCAGGTTCTCATTAAATGCTTATTGACAGGCTAGTAGAGTAACAGGGGTGGTTATCAAAGGAAAAGACCAACTGGGCAGGAAACATGATTATGCTTGCCCTTCTGAGAGGCTTAAACCTACAAAGAAGATTTGAAAATCAATAACTGAAAACTTTAAGAAGTACTTGACTCTACAAAATGTTTAAAGCAGTTACCTAAATAAGGTTATTTAATGTAACACAGATTATATACTTAGAATGATCTGAGCGATCATTGATAACATACAGCTTCAATTTGCTGCTGACTGAAATGTATATTAGCTGGATTAGAAGGCAGCACATATTCTAATTAAATGAAATATACTCCATTCTTAATATAGAAACTTTAACTTTTCTTCCTATTAAATATTTTCAAATTTCCACCATAGTATTACTTTGTATATTTTTCTAATTAAGTGGTTAGCACAGATGAAATCTTTATAGATGTCTAGCAATTGAAAACCAACCACCACAAATTTTCATACATTATAAAGAAATATATCCTGAATCATTTACTTAGTTACTTTATATAGTGATTGTATGGATTTAAAAGAGCAATTAAAATGTGAAGTGGAGAAGCTTGCAAAATTTGAAATATATAAGTACTGATTTTTTTTCCATTTCCCATTCCTATAATACTTAATCACATTAAAAAAAAAAACAATGAAATTTTATTTTCCGATGCTTGCCTTGATTTTTTCCTGACATGTTTTGACTTCTTATTCTAACTGATAAAATGTAAGGGAAACAATGAACTTGAAATAAAAGCACTGAAATTTGTTTGCTTTGGCCTAGGTCATGTGTTTATTTCTCAGTCACTAAGAGCACAGTACAATGGTGTAGCAGATGTGGGCCTGAAAATTTCTATCATGTGCCTCATCTGAAGGCTGTCTAAAACTAGGATTTGAGATTAGGACTTCCAGCCTCCACCGAGAAAGATGACCAGGGAGACAAGAATCAGCGAAGCTTCGGCAGCAGGCTATCCCCATTCCTAGTGTGGGACCATTGACTTGGCCCTGGATTAGACCCTCTCTTTTGAGCCCTATGCACCTGAAACCCAAATGACTAGCCCTGACCAGGGGCAGATATGCCCAGCTTCCTCTTAGGCCTGACATTCTCTGAAACACTTGGGAGGGTCTCTGGGAAAGGTGAGAAGTGTTGACTTCTGTAAACACAGAGTTTGGCTCTTGTTTCTTTGAGAGGCTGTTTCAGTTTGGGTTCCCTGGGAAACAGATTCTGAGAGAGAGTTTACTGTGGAGCAAGTTTACTAAGGAGTGCCCTTGGGATCCACACCCCCAGAAGGGAGGGGGAGGAAGCAGGAAGGGTAGAGGAAAAGGTGAGCTGTGATGCAGACCCAAGGGCAGCCACAGCTGACCCACCGGATGCTTTGGAGACAGAAGATCCCTTCAAAGCAGTCCCAAGCAGGGCTGAGAGGGCCAGGCCTTTATTCGCCCTCACTGCTCAGTCATTGGATGTGGCCTGCCAGGCAGGGCTGTGAACTTGGGTGAGGCAGCTCTCTGCAACTGCGGGATCCCTGGGGGCCTGAGAGCGGAAGTCTCACAGTTGCTGGGGCACTGAGTCCTTCATTAAACAAAGTCTGGGTGGGACATCACCTTGCCAACCAAAGGGGCCATATAAAGTAGTGGTTAAACTACAAACACACACACACACACACACACACACACACACACACACACACACGCACGCACGCACGCACACATGCACACACACACGCACACGCACAGAAACAGAAACCTTCAGACTGGCCTCACCACTTATTAGTGGTTTTACCTTAAACTAGTTATTTATTTCTGGCGGCTACTGGCAAGAGAGTGACTAAAGTCCCTTGGTTTCTATATTAACAAAGGAGAAAACATGGACTGAAAGGGATGGGTGGCAATGAGGGACTGACGGTTTTAAGATGAAGAGCAGCTGTGTTGGGAATAGGTTAGAGGGGCAAATTTTTGAAAGAATGGGGCTATGGCCAGGTACCAGCTTATTTTTGTAGCCCTCAGGGTCCTGCCCTTATCCTTTGCTTCACCCAACTCTGTTAACCCAACCAGCCCTCATCTTTCTGTCCACACTCATCTTTCTCAGTAGGAGAAAGTTGCCCAAGGATGTGCATTGATGTCCAACTTTCTCTGTCCTCTCATCGTGCTTACATTTCTCATCAGCTTCCCCCACAATCGACTTTTCAAAATCTTCACCATCCCTACGACCTATCCATGTACACAGAGACATAAAATTTTCCTACACTAATAGGACCATACTGGAAGCATTGTCTTACAAGTTCTTTTCCTAATACTCAATACTAGGAATCTTTTAATGGAAGCTTAAAAAAAAATTGTAGACCCTTGGAGACCTCCATAGGCCTGGTAAGTTAGAAGCTCTGAGAGAGGGACTGAGTTCTCCAAGATTTTGAAACTATTGCTCCAAGCAGTCTCTCCCATTCCAGGGACTTGACTGCCACCACATGCTGATATCTCCCAAATTTCCATTTCTAACCCAGATCTGCCCTAAGTCTCAGGTACAAATACTCAATCACTGATTTTCATTGTGTTTCTCTTTGTAAGTCCTGCAAATACCCTAAATGCAGGATGACCAGACTTCTGTTAAAAAAAAAAATTAAAAACTCAACCTACACCACTGGAACAAAGACATATAATTCTCGTTCTCTGTTGTCTATCAGATTCCCCCCTGAAATGACCAAAGAAAAATAAAAGTAGAAAAAATCAACATCACAGTAGGATACTAAACAAGGATGCCAGCCATATGGTAATATTTTAAAAAACTGTTTACTTGGGAAAGAATGAAGGAAGCTATAAAGGTCAGCTTGCAACCAAGTTCCTGAGAAAAAGACATGTCATGGAAAAATCATTGCAGGAGACTCGGGGAGAATTCCACTAACTCCTCCCCCCAGCTGGCAGCTGGAGGTGAGCTCAAGGGAGGAGAGTGCAACACTAAGTGGGATCCTTTTGCTGGATGCCCAGACCATTCAGAAATGGCTACAGGGGAGAGGCCAAACCATGTGCTTGGTGGGCACTTAATGCAGACATGGCTGTTGGAATGAGACCTCCTCGATGCCCTGGAAAGGCAACAGAAAAATATCTGCCTGCTATAGAGGCTGAGGCAAAGAGTCAGCCCTCAGTGCACAACTAATCCTAACACAAAGAAAACTTGCAGAAATGGACAATCCAGTCCCTGGGTCTCACTGCTCTCAGGCTGCTGGCTTACCAACTGGCACTGTCAGCTGATATTAACCAGGCCTCTTGTTAAGATTAATACCAGGTAGTGTGGTGGAGGTCTCTGTGCCAATCACAGAAGACCAGCCACATCTGCTTGTCGGTGGGTGCACAAGTCTTAGCACCTGCATGGTCCCTGCTGGCAGATGTCACCACATGGGTCATTGACAGCCAGTTTACCTAGGTATTTCTAATGTTTTCCTGGGCAGAGATGTAGGGCCCACGCTGACATAAAGTTCTGTCTGATTCCATATGGGGAGCAGAGGAGAAATTCCTTTTTGGATGAGACTCACTTTGGTGCTAAGATGACCCAGTTGCTGGCAGGTCATGGCGTCCCCATCAGTTGCAGGAAGACCTAAGAGGTCAAACCCCCGCTCCAGGTCCCGCATCTGACCCAGAGACCTGTAGGTCAATCTGACCTCTTTTGGAAATACTGACATTGGAAACAATTTCAGTCTTCCCTTCCTTTGTGCAGAAAAAGTGTTTTCAAATAGAAACTAAAAGATTTCATCTCATCTGTGACACCTTTCTAAACACATCATTATTTTAAGTCCCACTAAAGAAGAAAAATATCTGCCATTTAAACTAGGACAAAATATTCTACCACTTAGCATTTTTGCTGTATTGATATACCTTTTAAGGATTATGTAGATACACATAAAAAAGGGAAAGAAAAGAAAAATAAATTTGATTCCACTTCTGAGTCCTGCTCTTCTATTGACCACTCAGAGTGAGTGTCATCATTCCCCCACATGACAGGACTTCAGTGCCACCAGGACTGCCAAGATGCAGAGTATCTTATGAGGGGAAACCAACAGACACTATTTGATTATTGGCATTAATAATTTGGATAATTATTGACTTTTAAAAAATAGCTTAAATGTCTCTTCTAATGAAATTTAAAAATTATGTGTAAATTCCACTACATAAAGAGCATAAAATAAAAAAATATCTAAAAGAGAAAAGTCAACAGAATGGCTATTATCAATAAATCAACAAACAACAAATGCTGGTGAGGATGTGGAGAAAAGGGAACCCTAGTACACTGCTGGTGGGAATGCAGATTGGTACAACCACTATGGAAAACAGTATGGAATTTCCTAAAAAAATTAAATATGGATCTGCCATTTGACCCAGTGGTCCTACTTCTAGGAATATATCCTAAGAATCCTGAAACACCAATCAAAAAGAATATATGGACTCCCATGTTCATAGCAGTGTTATTTACAACTGGAGGCCTGGTGCACAGATTCATGCATAGGTGGGGTCCCTCAGACTGGCTTGTGGGGATTGGGCCAAAACTGGCTCTCCAACATCCCCCAAGGTGTCCCAAATTGCGAGAGGGTGGTTCTCCAGTGACAAACCCCAGAATCGGGCTCCCTTCTCTCTGGTTCTGGTACATCACCTGAGAACTGCAGTTGACAAGTCACCGCAGCTCGGCAGCTCCTGTGTTGAGCATCTGCCCCTGGTGGTCATTGTGCATTACAGCTACCAGCCAGTCGGCCGGTCAGTCGGTTGGCCAGTCAGCCAGTTGCTTAGCTTTTATATATATAGATAGCTAAGATCTAGAAACAGCCCAAGGGCACATCAGTAGATGAATGGGTAAAAAAGCTGTGGGACATTTACACAACAAAATACTATGCAGCTCCAAAAAAGAAGGATCTTTTACCATTTGAGACAGCATAAAAGGACCTAGAAAGTATTATGCTAAGTGAAATAAGCCAGAAAAAGACAATATCACATGATCTCACATATGTGGAAGCTAACAAACAAAATAAACTGATGAAGAAAATAGAACCAGATACATTGAAGCATGCAACAAACTGAGGGAAGGAGGTGGGGTCAGGAAGAGATTAACCAAAGAACTTATATGAGGCCCAGTGCATGAATTCATGCACCAGTGGGGTCCCTCAGCCTGGCCTGTGGGATTGGGCCAAAACCAGCTCTCTGACATCCCCCTAGGGGTCCTGGATTGCGAGAGGGCACAGGCCAGGCCGAGGGACCCCACTAGTGCACAGTCAGGGCCAGGGAGGGATGTGGGAGATTGGCCAGCCTGGGAGGGACTGTGGGAGGGCTCCAGGGTGTGTCCGGCCCTTCTCACTCAGTCCTGATCAGCCAGACCCCAGCAGCAAGCTAAACTACCGGTTGAAGCGTCTGTTCCCTCATGGTCAGTGCACATCATAGCAACTGGTCGACCAGTCAACTGTCTGCCCTCTGGTGGTCAGTGCATGTCATAGCGAGCGGTTGAGCAGCCTTAGCATATCATTATTACACTTTGGTTGAACCACTGACTGGACAGTTGTCCAGCATATTAGGCTTTTATTATATAGGATATGTATAACCCATGGAAATAGAAAATAGGAAGGTGAAGGCCTGGAAGGGGGCACAAGCAGGGTGGAAGGAGTCAATAGGGGAAAAAAGGGGAACATCTGTAATACTTTCAATAATAAGGATAAATTAGAAAAAATAAAAGTCAGAAAAAATTATTAAAAAGAGAGAAATTATACAATATAATAGGATGATACAATAGAATAGATCACACATAAAAGAAATAAGCAAAAAATATAAATGTGTTTATCTTTCTTAAAGACTCTCAAATGTAATACAAATAAATAAAATCAAAACTATCAGCTTCATATTCTAAATTATATATCAAAAAGGCTAAAAACAAAAGAATAAACAAAAATATATAGAGATATTCAAACAAAAGAATAGAGTTGGCAATATTATTCAAAGTTTCAGACTAAAAGAATTAGGAAGGATAGGAGAGTATCATTTCACATTTATAAAACATACTAGAAGCCTGATACACAAAGATTCATGCTAGAATGGGCTTTCCTTTCCCTGGCTGCCAGCACTGCCTTTCCACTCCTGCCCAGCCCCTTTCCACTTAGGCCTGGGGGCTGCCTCTTTCCGCTCCGGCCCCACCTTTCCATGCTGCCCAGAGGCCCTGAGAGACTGGGGGTGGGGCAGAACGCCTGCATCATCGCCATAGCGACGACGCAAGTGTCCCACCCCCATCACTCAACGTCTGTGTATGCAAATTAACCACCATCTTTGTTGGGTTAATTTGCATATCACTCCTGATTGGCTGGTGGTGTAGTGGAGGTATGATCAATTTACATGTTTGTCTATTATTAGGTAAGATAGAGGCACAATATAGCTATAATAATAATAGAGCTTTATGTAATCAAATAGCATGCTATTGACATAAATACAAGCATTGTTTGAAATATAAGGAGAGAGTCAAAGAAAGTCAATTTTCTTAGGAAACAGCTCACCTATATCACCACCTTTGACAGATCAAATATAGGAGACTCACACTACATAACAAAATGGATTTAATAGGCACAATAGTGCTCACCCATAGAGAATACAGCCTGTTTTAAAAATCTATCTATAATAATAAAAGGGTAATATGCTAATTAGACTGAATGTCTTCCAGATATCATTCCGGACATCCTTTCTGACAAAGCCAGGGCTGGAAGGAAACCAGTTTGGGTCCCAGGTGCCTGCAGGCAGCCGAAAGGAAGCCAGCCAGCATCCCAGGTGCCTGCTGGCAGCCAGAGGAGGGAAGCCCAGGTCCTGGGTGCCAGAGGGAAGCCGGTGCCAGCAGCCAGGGGAAAGGAAGGCCTATTCTTGCACAAATTTTCGTGCATCGGGCCTCTAGTAGTCAAATAATAATCCACCAGGAATACAGGTAGTATGGGAACACAGAAGGACCTTATTGTTCGGAAACTAGTTAATCTAATTAATAACATTGAGTGGTAATTAATAATTAATAATTACTCATAATTGTTAGAATATTTATTTGTAATTGCACAGAATACTTGTTGAAGAATACACAAGAAACTGATAAGATTTGACACTGGAGAGAAAAATGAGATTAATAAAGGACAAGTATGTGAGAGAGAGATTTACTTTTTACCATATGCCAATAATAATTACTCAAAAATAGTATTTTAAAAATTAAATAAATAAAAAAACTACTTGCCTGCTAGACTGTTTAATTACTAACTCATGTTTGAAGTGACTTTTATTGTTAAGGTCATCCTATATAATAAAAACGTAATATGCAAATTGACTGGACGGCTGAACTGCAGAACGACCTTCCGGACAACCATCTGGACGACTACCCAGGACCACGTTATGATAACCCACGGCGCCAGGCCAGCCAAGGTGGGTGCGATGCAATTCGTCGGAGGTGCAGCCATTGCCCCATGATCACCCAGCAGAAGGAGGCCCAAGCCACCTGACCGGTGGGGTGGGGAGGGTGGGCGGGGTCACCCTCTGCCAGGGAAGCCCAGATCCTGGGTGCCAGAGGAAAGCCGGTGCTGGCAGCCTGGGGAAGGAGGGCCTACTCTTGCACGAATTTCGTGCATTGGGCCTCTACTATGTAATAAACTTTAAAAAGTTTTATAAAACACTCAAAACTAAGTAAGCAACTAAAATACCACTATTTAAAAAAAGTTGAATCCAGCACACACCTACAGATAAGTTTAGTTTTATTTCATGTTGGTTATTTAAAAAACATGAGATTATTTTTAAACTTATGATTTCTGAGTGAAAGGAAATAATAGAGAAGAGAAATGTTGGGTTGTATTTACCACTAGAGCCCTGCATATTTTATGTTCTGAAACTCTGGAATGACAAGTCTAAGCTTAATAGGTTCTGGTTGTTGTTTTTTTTCTGGGCTGAATAAAACTCAGAATTGATATTATGCATAGTAGGATTGGCTAATTATAATAATGTAATTAAGTTTGTTGAACCCGTGCATTCTTTATAAGTGCAGTATGTTCTTTTGCCCCTTTAAACACAAAATCCAAATAGGATGCTGTATTAATTTTCCATTAGTGCATAATAAATTATCACAAACTTATCAGCTTAAAACAATGCCACTTATCTCAGTTTCCATGAGATGAGAATACAGACATAGCTTAACTGGGTTCTTTGCTCAGGGTTTCACAACATTGCAGTCACGGTAAGACTGGGACTGTGGTCTCATATGAGGCTCAGGGTCCTCTTCTAAGCTCTCGTGATTTTGGTAAAATTAATTTCCCTGCAACTCATGGTAGCTTGCTTCTTCAAGGCCAGCAGGAGAGAAAACCTCTTACCTCTAGACCCTCTTTTAAAGGGCTTACCTGATTAAATCAGGCCACCTGGGTTAGTCTCCCTTTTGATTGGCTTAAAGTCAACTGATTAGAGACTTTAATTACATATTCAAAATCCTTTCACGTTTGGCAAACATATTATAAGGTAACCAGCCTCATCACTATAGTGGCATCCCATCACACTCAATAGGCCCTTCTCAGACTCAGGGGAGGAGGTTATGCAAAGTATGAACATGATAGGGGCAGGAAGCAAAGGGGACCATCTTAGAACTCGACCTCCCACAAATGCTATCTAACATTTCTGAAGATCATATCTCAACTACTTGCCAGTCAAGCTGGGACTCAGATAGTAAGTTACAAATGGCCTGTGAAGTATCCAAGTAAATGCTCCACTACTATGCACAATATATCATGCCCATTTTTTTAGGAAATCTACAACCATAAAAACAAACTGAAAACAACCTCGAAGATCCTCTACTACTAAAGCAGGGTCTTACAACAGAATATTTATACACAATTCTGTTTACATGGTTTCCCAGTTAGTATTTTCCAGCATGTTAAATGAGCAGTAACCAGCAATAAATGACAGCAGGGATGATGCAGCAAAACATCACACAAAAAAATTTTTAAAAGCAAATACAAGCTTCAAAAACATGTTATTCTGCAGTCATACGTGTAGGAGGCACAGACCCTACATACCTCATTAGAGCCTGAGGACATCATCACTTTGTAAGAGGACAGCCTAATGGCATAAAGTTCAATTTTGTTCCATCACTGGTTAAGAAAGCAAGAATATGTGCAGTTCATCCTCAGAAAGTCTCCCTCATTTGGTTGACATCGCAGGATGGCCAAGCTTCAGTTATCTGGAAAATTAATTTACATGGAAAGACTGCAGTGAGGCAGCCTATATGGCACTCTTGCATAACACTTAACTAATATATTTTAAGTTTGTGTAGTTCAAGATGAGGAATGCAGAAGAACTCAAAGTTTGAGGTCAAGATCCATGTAATGAATGTCATTGCTTCAGAGAGGGTGATAAGCAATGACATCTGGAGCAAGGAAACTGCTTTCTTTATCAGCCTGGAATATCTCTCAGAAGAAGGTATTTGGGGCCAAAGCTAAGCAGTCAACATTTTAGAGACATGAGTAACTACCAAGCTGTGGATGCAGCTGCAGAGCTATGGGGCCATAGTACAGGCCTCTATTCTGACACAGCTCTTTCTCCAAAGTTGGAGGCTCACTTGAGCTTCTGAATGCAGTTCATCTGCTTTTAGATGACCAAGAGATCAGGAAACAGAGATATTTCACATACAGACTTCTCAGTTTTTCTTCCAAATCAATTATGTACTTGTATTTTCTAATTTCCCTTTTGTACTTCTTCAACAAAGAAGTGGTAGAAATATTCTCAGGAAGGTGAGTTCAGAGAAGCAAGCAATATCACAACTTGAAAAATGTTAAACTACTCCAGTTGCTAATGCAACCAGCACATTGCTGATATGGTCAGCAGTTTTATGATTTCCTAATGCTCACAGATACATTTATAATATGAATTCTATTTTATTTATTTTTTATTGATTTTGAGAGAGAGATAGAGAGAGAAACATCAATCTGAGAGGGAAACATTGCTTCCCGAATGCCCTTCACCGGGGATGGAGCTTGAAACCAGGCATGTAGGTGCCCTGACCAAGAATAGAACCTGCAACCCTTTGGTGCATGGGATGATGTCCAACCAACTAAGCCACATCAGCCAGGGTGAATTCTATTTAAAAAAAACACACAACGTATTTCTGTGGATTTTGGTCCTGAGCTCTCCATTTTCTTTCCCAAAGCAGCTCTTCTAAAGCTCAGTAAATGACAACCCCATCCTTGCCATAAATCTTGGAATCATCTTTGACTCCTTTCCCTCACCTCACATCTGACCCATCAGCAAATCCTATTGGCTTGAGAATACATCCATAATCTAATCACATTTTACCATCTCCACTGCTACCTCCCTGATCTGTGCTATGACCATCATTTTTCACCTGGATCTCTGCCTCCATTCTTGATCCTTCTGTCTCATTTCAGCATTCTTTTAAATGAAGTAAAATCTATTTAAATGAAAGTGTGTTCTTCCTCTTATCAAAATCTTCCAATGGCTTCCCATCTCACTCAGGGGAAAAGCCACTGCCCTTACAAAAAGTTTACAAGGCCCTATAACTGCAACCTTCATCCTCCGCATCTGTGACCTCATCTCCTACAACTGTGTGACCCACGTCACTCTGATTAGACCACATCAGACTTCTTACAGGTTTGTGCCTCAGGACCCAAGCGCTTGCTGTGCCCTCGCCTGGAATGCCTTTCCCCCAGATATCACTCCCTTTAAGTTTGGTTAAACACCTCCTGCTCTCCCATTACCAAACTTGGCAGATAGCATATTCTCACTGAGGCCTTCCCTTGGCCACTCTCTGTAAATCACAAGCTTATATTCCACATCTCACTCTTCTGCTTTGCTTTTCTCCTTAACATTCAGCACTATTTTAATAACTTCTATTTACTGTCAGACTTATTTTTGTCTGGTCTTTTCCCTGCTATGTTCCCAAAGTCTAGACCAGTGTCTAGCACATGGAATGCATTCAACAAATATGTGTTAAAAGGATAAATAAATCAGGACACTGGGGGAATAAGAGGTATAAAGATAATCTCCTTTGAGGCAGGTCTCTGACGCTCTGTGGCGCTTCACCCCACCAGCTCAGCGCACACCAGTCTTGCCCCACATTCCACACATACCTCTATGTGTCTCTGAACATGTGAGTCCTCCTGTCTGGGATTTTTGACTTTCTGTTTATCTCACTGTTATTTTTACTCTTATTTATTTCATTACCAATGAGGTAATTACTAGACAGTTTCTCAAGAGTTTATTTAGCATCTGGTATTGCCTCTTTTGTCAATTCAATAAAAATGTGCCAGGCTCTAAAGATATAAAGATACATTATTCTAAGCTCTCAAGATATTAGACAACCATGTTCCCTGCCCTCAAAAAGTTTATTCTCCAGCTCTAGCTGGTTTGGTTCAGTGGACAGAATATCAGCTTGCGGTCTGAAGGGTCCTGGGTTCAATTCCAGTCAAGGGCACATGCCTGGGCAGCAAGCTGGATCCCCAGTAGTGGGTGTGCAGGAGGCAGCTGATCAATGATTCTCATCGTTGATGTTTCTATCTCTCTCTCCCTCTCCCTTCCTCTCTGAAATCAATAAAAAATATATATATTTCTAAAAAGTTTATGCTCTAAGACCAGTGGTCGGCAAACTGTGGCTTGCGAGCCGCGGTTTGCCACTCTGTTGACTAATGAGTTTGCCGACCACTGCTCTAGACTGATGAGCAAACAAGTACACAAAATAATTATGGATTATGAGAAAGACTGTAAAGGAAATAAAGAGGAACCAATGACAGAGAATGGAAAGAGAAGTACTTAGGGTATTCAGGAAAGGTATCTATGAAAAAATATTTGATAAGAAGATCCTGACAATCATGCACCTTAATTGAGCCCTATATTCTTGGAAAAGAGTGATAGTCAAGAAATCTCACCAGCCTTTCTGTTCCCCCAATTCCCCACCCTTTTGTGTTCTAGAAAACAGCTAACTGCAATCACCAACATTCCCCACATGGCTTACATAGACCTGCTGTCCATTCTTTGTCATGATTCCCACAAGACTCGTAGAAGACTTCCATGTCTACCTGTGACAAAACCAAACCCAGACAGGTCCCTTCTGGCCTGAATCTGTTGCCTCATGAATTATTAACAGAGAATTGAATTATTTGTTCCCCTGAAACTAGCTATACATAGAAACAAACATTTCCTATTTCACTGAAACTTCTTTCTATTGAAAAACAATCCCAACTGTAAATAACCCCACCTATAACTTGCCTACTCCTCCCTATAAAAATCTAAGGCAAATCCACCCTGCTGAGGTACCCAGTAGTAGACTAAATAATGGTCCCTAAAAGATTTCCAGGCCCTAATCCCTGGAATTTATGAATGTTACTGTATATGGAAAAGGGGATTTTGGAAATGAGATTGAAAAGCTTGAGATGTAATTATCCTGGATTATCTGGGTGGACTCCAAATATAATTATAAGTATCCTTGTAAGGGGGAGGCAGAAGGAGACTTGACTACAGAGAGAAGGCAGCCATGGAATGGAAGCAGAGAGAAGCAGAGCCGGAGAGAAGATGCTATACCATGGGTTCTAAAGGTGGAGGAAGGGATCATAAGACAAGGAATTCAGCTCTAGATGTGGGAAAACCAAAAAACACATAATGTCCCATAGACCCTCCAGAGGCAGTGTAACCCATTACAACTTGTTTTGGACTCCAGAACTATAAGGTAATAATTTCCCATTGTTTTAAACCACTCATTTTGTGATTATTCATTACAGCAACCATAGAAAACTGATATATACTCTAATCTTGAGATCTGGGTGCTTTTCCTATTGCAATAGCCTGAATAAAATCGATCTCCTTACCTATTTGGTTTTGTCTTTGACAGTGTCCACCAAGTGAAGAGCAGGGAGAAATGTAGAGAGTGAATACCATGGATAAAGGCCCTCAGGCAAAAGAGACCTTGGTGTGTTCTAGAACCTAGGAGATGAGTGTGTCTCAAGATGATGAAGTGGAATGGTAAGAGCCTGATCATATAGGGCCTTGGGCCATGGTAGGGAATTTGGATTTTATTATAATTACTAGTGGCCCAGTGCACAAAATTTGTGCACAGGGGGTGGGGTGTTCCTCAGCCCGGCCTGCACCCTCTCCAATCTGGGACCCCTCGAAGGATGTCCTACTGCTGGTTAACAGGGATTGGGCCTAAACCGGCAGTCGGACATCTCTCTCACAATCCGGGACTGCTGGCTCCAGCTGCTTACCTACCTGCCTGCCTGCCTGATTGCCCCTAACCACTCTGCCTGCTGGCCTGCTCACCCTCAACTGCCCCCCATCACTGGCCTGCTCACCCCCAACTGCCCCCCCCACGCTGGCCTGCTCACCCCTTCCTTTCCTCCCCACTGGCCTGCTCACCCCCAACTGCCCCCCTGCTGGCCTGCTCACTCCAAACTGCCCCCCACTCCCGCTGTCCTGATCACCTCCAACTGACCCCCACTGACAGCCTGCTCACCCCCAACAGGCCCGCCTGCTGGTCTGCTTACCCCCAAAGGCCCCTGCCATCCCATCCTGGCCTTTCATCCCCTGGCAACCCAAGGTCCCAGCCCTTCCTTTTTTTCTTTTTTTTTTTTTTTTTTTTGGCACCTCCTTGAGCGGAGACCAGGGCTGGCTGGAAGCAAGTATCTAGGATTTATTTTCTATAATTGAAACTTTGTAGCCTTTAGCTAAGGCCAGGGCAGGCCAGGATGATGGGAAGCTTGGCTTCCTCCATCACCTGGGGCAACCCAAGCCTCCTGATCAGCTTCAGCTCCATGGCTGCCACCATTTTTGTTGGGATTTATCTATCTTCTATAATTGAAACTTTGTAGCCTTGAGTGGAGGCCAGGGCCAGCCAGGGTGGGCGGGAAGCTTGGCTTCCTCCATTGCGGGGCAACCTAAGCCTCCTGCTTGCTCCATCTCCATGGCCAGCAGCCATTTTGGTTGGGTTAATTTGCATTCTCGCTCCTGATTGGCTGGTGGGCGTGGCTTGTGGGTGTAGTAGAGTGGTGGTTAATTTGCATGTTTCTCTTTTATTAGTGTAGATTATGGGAAATCTTCAGATTTTAAGCCATAAAGAGTAGAAGCAGGGAGATCATTTATTAGTCCTGGTAAGAGATGATGGTGGCCTCAGAATGTGGGAAGAATTCAGATACAGGACCAAATGAATCAGATTGTGTTTCTGGAAGGGTTGTAATATAAAGCAGCACAGTCCAATTAGGATAACTGGAGGAAGGTTTACTAAAGAGGGTCTTCATAAAGGGGTGGAAAAAGTTTGGGAAGCCAAAGAGAGTGTACTATTCTGAAGCTTAGAGCAGTACCAGGCCTGAAGGGAAAGGGGAGAAAGTAGTTTCCAGAGCCTGGAAGAAAGGCCACATTGACAAGAGCAGTGGTCTTCAGCAGAGGGGCATGGCAGTGCAGAGGGGGCCCTGACCTTTCCCTCTCCTCTCCCTCTGACCTCCTGCTGGAGCTCTCTACTGTCAAACCAGATGCAAACCAGAGGACAAGAGCGATCATTGGTGAGGTCCAGACAGGTCAGCCTCCTTGGCAGAGAGCAGGGTAGACAGGGACAGAGTGGGTCTGGAAGGAAAAAAGAAAGATGTTATAAAGATGTTCCAATTAATCCAATTTATTAAAAGAAAATGTAGTGACTCGAATTTTCTACATTAGTTCCTTAACACTTAATTTCACTTAGCCAGCACCTACAGGCACAAAAACAATGGCCTTTCACCTTCCTGGCTTTTCTTTGAATATTTATAACTGCTCTTTTGTCCTAAAGGTAGTCAGAAAAGACAATGATTAAAACATTATAAGGACTAATAATGCTATCTTCAAAGTTCAGTGAAAAACCTCTTTTGTTAAAAAGGTAAAATCTGAAGAAATGTTGCTACATGAAAAATGGATAATATCTACTTCAGACTGAAGAGAATTGCGTTTGTGCAGCCTAGTAAGCAAGGGGTGTTTGACAGAGGCAGAATACTGAATCACAATCAACCATAGCAAGCCTAATTAATACATCTCTCTGCATGGATACCCATATTTTACCAGTTTCCATTTCCATTTTTTCTTTTGTTTTGTTTTTTTGTTATTACTCTGGAAGATAATTCAGTTAGCATCGTACATCTCCTCACAGAAATTTTGAATCTTATGAATATAAAAATCATGAACATGGCCCAATTTTATTTTAATCAGTTTTTCTGCTTCCTAATGCAGGATTAACTTCCCAGTATATATATATGCAGAGATTTAGGGCAACAGCAACAGTGTGTACATTAAAATATGGAGAGTTTCAGCCGCAATTTGAGTTATGGTAATTACTGGTTTGTTTACACAGACATAGATGAAAAGCATAACCTTTTAGTTCCTGTCTTTTTTTATTTTCCTTAATTTGGAAAAAATTGTGTGCTACCAACAGTAAAACCATACAACAGTTGTTCAATGTCGTGGAGAAAATCTGGTGCAACCAAGGAGATTGAGAAATAAAAATATCAAAACTGTCTGAGGTAGTATCTTCAAGCATCCTTTCGCCTGGTGCTTCTCTTGATGATACTGAAAGACTCTTGTGCTCATATTTTGCTCAGAATGACGGCCACCACATTCATCTCACTCTAACTATACAGCGGGTCTCCACTCACATACCAATTCCAGTGTGGCCCCAACATCTTCCTCTGTTTTCATAGTCATTCTCCATACCAGTTTCATGATAGCAGATTCATTCTTACTGTAGAACTTAGCAACCTCAGCATAAGTTTTTTTTTCATTCTTTAGTAAATAAAAAACTTCCACTTTTTCATTTAAAGGAAGCACTTTACAGCTTCTCTTTGGCATATCCCTACTCTTGGGCTTTGGAGCCATCAGCAAGTAAAATAAAGATTACTTGAGCTCAGCTGGTGTTGCTCAGTAGTTGAGCATCGACCTATGAACTAGGAGGTCACAGTTCGATTCCCAGTCAGGGCACATGCCTGGGTTGTGGGCTCGATCCCCAGGAGGTAGCTGATCGATGATTCTCTCTCATCATTGGTGTTTCTATCCCTCTCTCCCTCTCCCTTCCTCTCTGAAGTCAATAAAAAAATATATTTTTAAAAAAGATTACTTGAACACAAGCATTGTGATACCACAACAATCTATCTGATAACCAAGACGGCTACTAAGTGACTACCAGGCAGCGAGCATACACAGCATGGATACACTGGACAAAGGGGATGGTTCAAGACAGGGGAAGGATAGTGCATAACAGTATGAGATAGCATCATGCTACTTAGAATGGTGTTTAATTCAAAACTTACAAATTGTTTATCTCTGGAATTTTCCATTTAATATTTTCAGATCACGTTGACATGGGTAACTGAAACAGCTGAAGGCTAAATCACAGATAAGACAGGACTAACTATAATGGCAGAGGTAGGAAGAAGAACTTTGTAATGACGTGCATTCTCAACAGGTTCCAGTTGACACTAGATTTATGTAATTGAATTAAACAACATGACTGATAGAGTAAGTATATTCTGATTTTAAAAAACAGCATGAAATTGACTATAGGTAGGACATGTTTAGTTCTTATTTGTCATAAGGAATGTCTTATTAAATATTGACTGATTCAGAACTCTATCCTGTTACTCCTTTCCTCTTGGTTTATGCTCTTTTCTCTTTTCAATTTAAAATAATCTCAGATGAAAAGTGATAATAGTAAGTAAACAATTTCTGTACCCACACTTCCTATAACAGAAGAAATAACTGAATACTTTCTTGGTGCTAGGTATCATAAAAAGTCAAACAAATAATTTTCATGTAATACACTGAAGTAGGTGCTTTGAAGGGTTCATAAAACTGTAAGACATTAATGTGAAAGATAAAGTTCATATATATGGGACAATTACACAATTATGAGTATATTGGTAATGAATTTTATAGTGTTATAAGAGATAAGATAATGCAGAGTTCACTACTGGTTGTAAGGATATTTCATGAATGAAGTGTGATTTTTATCTGGCTCTGGGTAAAATTACAATCATTATATTTTAAGATATGCAAGGACTCAAATGATTTCTCTCGCCTGCGAACTCCCTTAGAAAAATTCTAGAGAAAATACTTCAGCAAAATGGGATATAAACTAAGAGTAAGATAATAGATCCATAAAACCAGGGCTCCAATACAAAAGTGGGGCAAGTCCCAGGAAGTCTCAGGATGACAGCTATTCAGGAGGACTACAGGGTCACCTACACACATTAGAGCAACAGAATAGAGGAGTAAGAGAAGGGAAATGGAACTGGTAAGAGGATTTGATGTGTTTTAGTTTCATTTGCTGTGATAGATGTTTAAAGTATTGGATCCACTGGAGCATTTGATAAAAACAAAAACAGATGAATTAAACACACCACCACTAGCAAAGACAAATAGAAAACAAAATAATTAACTTGAGGGGAACAGGTGAAAAAATATAATCACATCACATTATTTGTCTCAGCAGTGAATGATACTTACATAGTCTCCATAAAGTAAATACTAACTGCTGACTTACCCAAAAATTGCTTCAAAACTTTGGAAGAATGGGGTGGAGAAGGGGGTGATGGCTGAATCTCAACAACCCTAATTAGAAGATAATTTCTATGCCATTAAACTTTGCAGGCCAGAAGAGAGTAGCAAGAAATATTCAAAGTGATAAAAAGCAAGGACCTACAATCTACATTACCCTACCCAGCAAAGCTATCATTTAGAATTGAAGGTCAGATAAGGAACTTCACAGATAAGAAAAAGCTAAAGGAGTTCATCAAATCAATATTATATGAAATGTTAAAGGGTCTTCTTTAAGAAGGAGGAGGAGGAGGGGGGAAATGATTAAAAATATGAATGAAATGGCAATAAATACATATCTATCAACAACTGAATCTAATAATCAGAAGAAAGGAACAAGGCGCCTAATGAACAAAATGAACTGATGAATAAAATGGAACCAGAGGCATGGAAACATAAAACAGACTGACAATCTCAGAGGGAAGTGGGGAGGGGAGGCAGGAAGAGATTAACCAAAGAACTTTTAGGCATATATGCATTACCTATATGCACAGACAATAGGGTGGTGAAGACCTGGTGTGGGGTGGAGCCTGGATGGAGAGGGATAATTGGGGGGGGGGGAGGGGGCATGATATCTCAACAATAAAGATCTCTAAAAACCCCCAAAGCAAACAACAAAAGAAATAGAAAAATATAACTTATAAATAGGGAGGTAAATTCCAGTAGAAAGCCAGCAAAAGTTGAAGGGTTGCCTCTGAAGAGTGAGATTGAGGAAGGGTATTTGTGGAGAGGAGTGGGCAGGAATAGGTGTTTTTTATTGTAGGCCTTTGTAAAAGCATTATATGGGAAAAAAAATCCTTGGACTAAAAATTAAAGGAGTAAACAGAAACATCAAAAGACTTTGAGAAGTGATCATATACAATGTCCAATGGAATAAACAATGAGATCTCTGTCATTCATTCATACAAAAGATACTTACCCAGCACCATCCTCCTGAGCTAGACACTAAGCTAGGCCTACAATGGTGAATGAAGACATGTGTGGTCCCAGCACTCATAAAGCTTATGTCTACTACAGCAAATAGTAAGCAGGAAAAGCCAATTATGCAAACACACTCCAACACTCAATCCAACACTCCAACACACAATATGGCTGCCCCCATGTGGACACAAGATGGCCACCACAAGATGGCCTGCAAGGGAGGGCAGTTGGGGGCGATGAAGCCTGCAGGGGAGGGCAATTAGGGGTGACCAGGCCAGCAGAGGAGGGAAGTTGGGGGCGACCAGGCCTGCAGGGAAGGGCAGCTGGGGGGGACCCAAGCCTGCAGGGGAGGGCAGTTAGGGGTGACCATGCCTGCAGGGGAGGGCAGTTATGGGTGACCAGGCCTGCAGGGGAGGGCAGTTAGGGGCAAACAGGCTGGCAGGGGAGGGCAGTTAGGGGCAAACAGGCTGGCAGGGGAGGGCAGTTAGGGGCAAACAGGCTGGCAGGGGAGGGCAGTTAGGCATCAATCAGGCTGGCAGGGGAGTGGTTAGGGGATGATCAGGCTGGCAGGCAGAAGCAGTTAGGGGCAATCAGGAAGGCAGGCAGGCGAGCAGTTGGGAGCCAGCAGTCCTGGATTGTGAGAGGGATGTCCGACTGCCAGTTTATCAGGCCTAAACTGGCATTCAGACATCCCTTGAGGGGTCCCAGATTGGAGAGGGTGCAGGCTGGGCTGAGGGACACACACCCCTGTGCATGAATTTCATGCACCGGGCCTCTAGTCCTATATAAAAGGCTAGTATGCAAATAGACCGAATGGTGGAATAACTGAACACTATGACATGCGCTGACCACCAGGGGGTGCTCGCAGAACATGGCAGGTGTTGGTTGCTAGGGGATGGTGGAGTAGGTGAGGGGGGAAGGGGTGCAGACCAAGGCAGGGCACTGGTCACTGTCATTGGGACGAGCCTCTGGTGGTTACTGAAAATTCTTTGCTCCTGTACATCGTGGTCCTACCCAGTGCTTACATCTGCTGCCAGCACCAGCCCTACTTGCACCTGTTGCTGGCACTGGAGCCACCACTTGCACCTGCTGCCAGTGCCTGGCACCGGCCTCAATCGCTCCTCAGGGCTTCTCTACCTCCTCCTGTTCCTGAGTGGCGATCGGGGCTGGCAGCTGCCTCTCGTACCCACTGCCAGCGCCGGAGCCACCGCTCATATTCACTGCCAGCACCTGGCACTGGTCCCTATCACTTAGCACTGTGAGTGGGTGTGAGCGGCGGCTGTGGCCCTGATCACCCCTAAGGGCTTCTCCATTGGGGCAGCAGCCACAGCTAGCACCTGCTGCTGGTGCCAGCCCCAATCTTTTGGCGCCATCAGCCGATGCGAGTGGGGCAAGAGCTGTCAAGGTGTGGGAGTGGTGGTGGTGGGAGTGGGGCTGCCAGCAGACAGGCGACCAGGGCCATGGCAGGAGAGGCCAGGCAGGGGCGTAGAGGATGGACCGAGACCTGCCCCTGTGCCCATCGCAGCAGCCTCAAGGCCCACAGTTCCTTTCAAGGTACACGAATTGGTGCACTGGGCCCCTAGTAAATATATAAAAGAAGTACAGACTGTAGTAGTAAGAGGTATGTTTAGAACAAAAAACTAATTACTGTGATAGAAAATGGTGATATGGAGAATGGGCAGCTATTCCAGTTTGTAAGTTTGACAGCGAAGGCCTTTTTGAGATGATTTGAGACTTGAAACACATGAAGCTCAGACTATGGATGGATGCATATGGATTCCCAAGCAGGAAAGTCTGGTGCATCGAGAAACTGTTCAAAAGCCAGGTGGCCTGAAGCACCACCAGAGGTGAGCGGGATGAGGGCCCAGATCATATTGCTATAGGTATACATTTGGGGAGTCTGTAGGGTAGAGGCAATATTTAAAGCCATGGGAAGAGAGAGCACACAGTCTAACCCATAACCTCATCCAGAGGAATTCCAACATTTAGGAGGAGCCTGAAAAGGTGGGGTCTGCCCTTAAGGAAAGGCACACCAAGGAAATCTCAAACCTTCCCCAACAACGCTCTGACATTTTTGCCATTTTTCTAAAATTGCTCCTGCCCTGTCACTATAGTTTGTATTTATTTTGACAAAGTGCATTACAATTAGGTGTTCAGATTTCTGCGTTGGTTCCAGAGATAACTGAAGATATTTGTAACCAAGAAAAATCAATTTACCATTATATAGAAAGTGATTTGCTCATTCCCACTTTAAGTTGTACCAGGTGGCCCAGATCTTTGAATCACAGCCACGGGTTGGGGGTTAGGGGAAGGACGCTCCATGCAGCTGTGGGGTCATCAGGACAGTGCTAGGATTTCAACGGAAAACCCTTTAAGAGTAACAATACACCTGCGCACTCAGCGTTGTAAGGGAATCGAACACCCTTCTTTCTCCACAGCCTGGGGCGTAGTACTGAGCGCAGTGGCTCGCACCAGCGACGTGAGGCGGCCCGGCTGCTTTGGCGGCCCCTGAGGTTAGTACCTGGGGAGTCATGGCCGCGGGCGGCGCCGCCCCAGGTGAGTCAACAACCGGGCAGGGCCCGGGCAGTGGGACTCCAGGATAGTCTCAGAAAAAGGGGGCCCGAAGGGAAAAAAAAACGAGAATAGGAGGGAGGCAGAGGCAGCCGGATCCGGACACAGTGTGTGCCACGTTCCCGGATACCCAAGGCCTACGCCGGGCCGATAGAGGCGATGCACCGCCTCCGTGCGCCCCTCGTCGGAGGCGGCGGTTACTGCTTCCGAGGTCACTTTACCGGACGGCCCTAAGGGTGCAGGCCTGGCGGCGCCGTGGGAGCGGAATAGCCAACCAGCGCCTGGAGCTCTGGCAAATGACTCCCCTCCGCCCGCGCCCCGGGCTCGGCTACTATTTCCTTCTGTCTTTGCACCGCTCCGTGTTTAAAGACGTGCGCAGTCCACCGCCGAGCGCCGCGACGGAGGGACTCCGCGGGCCAGACCCGCCCCTCTGCCCCGCCCCGCCGGGCGCCGCGCCGTCCGGGGCCTCCCGGCTGCTGTCCAGCGCTCGCAGCCTGAGCAGAGAATGTCGCGGCGCCAGTAATGTCGGGGCCGGGCTTCCTAAGGCGTGGGGAAGAGGGAGCCGGGCTCGCGGTCCCCGCGCCCGCCCCGGGGCCTCGGTGGAGGGCGGCGGGCGAGAGGGACTCGGGGAAGTCCTGGGATTTGGCGCCTTAGGGGAGGGCGCGCAGCCCCCTGGCGCGGGAGCGAGGCCATTCAGGTCATCCCGGGGGGTGGCGTGTTTTCTATTGTGTGCGTGGGAGGCTACCGAAGCCGCCCCCTGCATTGGACACGTGTGCTAAGTTTGGAAAGTTTAAAAATGATTAATAGTTTCCGATCCCAAATCTGTTTTCGGAGAAGAGTTTCCAGCCCCAAAGTTGAATCCCTGCTCCCCTCTCAGCCCTTTTTTGGTCTGGTCTAGGAGGAGGGGGCGTGACGGGGCGTTGCTGGCGGGAAATTCAGAATTTGAGCGCGCTGCGGGCGGCTGGGTTCATTCTGCTCCCTCTTGTTCCCCTGCGCCCACCTCCGCCCGCGGTCTACCCTGCCATGCCGTGCTCCGAAGACACACTCGCCGTCTCCCCCAGCAAGCGGCCCCGGCCCGCGGAGGAGGGCGGCCTGCGGCTCCGCTTCGTGCGGCTCTCGGAGCACGCCACCGCTCCCACCAAGGGGTCCGTGCGCGCCGCGGGCTACGACCTGTACAGGTGAGTGCTGGCCGCCCGCCCCGCGCCCCGCAGGAGGTCGCCCGGGTGGAGAGCCTGGGAAGGCCGCCTTCTGTCCCCTTCTTCGCTGCCTTCGGCAGAGAAGGCTAATTCCCGAATTTTAGAGCTTTTTGTCATGTTAGCTTACATTCTGCTGCTACAGCTTGAAACTTCCATTTAAAAGATTACAGAGACAAACGTTTTTTGCATATATGTACGGTTTCTGACTTTTTATGTTGAAAATTTTAGCTTTCCTCTAACCTGAATTTAACAGGTATTTGGGCAAAGAGTGTAGAATAGTAAATAAGTATTCATAAATGTGCTCTGAGGCGTTGTTTTGCAACATTTATTGCATCCTCTCCGAGTGGAAGGTAGAGATGTGGAAGGCACACCTTGCCCTTCAAGACCTGAGCCATGATGCTGTGCACAATAGAAGGAAAAGCCAGGGAGCCTAGGTGCTTAGTAGGAAAATACCTAGGCAGGATTAATGAAGGCTGCTTTTGTTTAAAGAGTTAAAAAATTTCTCCATGGGTTCATTTTTCAGTTTGCCCCAAGGAATGGAAATTTCACAAAGGGCTTGAATATGAAAAGCAGAAATGTTAGTAATACTCCCACCTTTTCACTTGTGTACTTTTTACCTATACTAAAAACTTTAATGTATATTTTTTAAATCCTCATAACAGTCTGAATAGGTGAGTGTTACGTTTTACAGGCAAGGGGTTTGTAAGGAGCTGAATTGATTAATCCAAAGGCTTGAATGTAAGAGCATTTTTGATCCTGAATTAAGTGCCCTTTTTTCAGTGGACTTCTGTCCACACTTCTTAGGACCATTAAAGTAACTGAAAAGTGATATTGGAGATAGGAGCGGTCTGAGCCTTAGGATGTATTTTAAAGCATTCCAGGTAATTCTAACCTGAGAACTATGGTCTAAGTCATAAGTAAGTACAAGAGGAGAAAGAACTGTGAGGATAGTAAGGGCGAAGAGAAAGAAAAAGAAAGGTGAAGTACAGACTGTTGTAGCTGAAAGGGACTATAGTTCAGCCCCTTAGTTTTCATGAATAGAAATAAGTATAACAACATGTAGTTTGTCTACCATGTCTGGGCACTGTTCTGAATCTAAGAAGAGACTGATTTAAGGTACTTTGAGCATCTTTATATACTGAAATAGACATGGATCTCTTTAATAAATTAGTGTTTATTTGAAGAGAGCAAATTTAATTGAAGAAACTAAAAATATACTACCGCTTTACCAGTCTTAATAAAGGTCTTCAAAGTAACTTCCAGTTCTGCTTATTTTTAAATATTTATCAAAGGGGGCTACAATAAAAACAACAGCAGTAGCACTTGCAGGGTGGACCTTGGAGAATCAGTTCCTCAGTGCGTTTCTCCAGGCTGGTCACAGTGGTCAGCTCTCTCCCTCAGCTGGTGAAAGGTCATGGCCACAGCTGGGTGTGCTTGCTAACCCACCAAGACCAGCAGAACAGATGCTACCAGCTCTCCCCGGTAAGGTGGCCCACCCATTGCCCCCTTTCCTTCTTTATGTTGTCCATAATCCCTGAGAGCAGTGGTTCTCAACCTTTCTATGAACCGTGATGTAAATATCTGTGTTTTCCAATGGTCTTAGGCCACCCTGCTAGCGGTTCTCAACCTGTGGGTCATGACCCACAGGTTGAGAACTGCTGACCCACAGGTTGAGAACCGCTGACCCACAGGTTGAGAACCGCTAGCAGGGTGGCCTAAGACCATTGGAAAACACAGATATTTACATCACGGTTCATTAACAGTAGCAAAATTACAGTTATGAAGTAGCAACGAAAATAATTGTATGGTTGGGGATCACCGCAACATGAGGAACTGTATTAAAGGGTCGCGGCATTAGAAAGGTTGAGAACCACTGTCTTAGAGGATTGTTGTGAGACTAATATGAGTTATGAAAAATAGAACTGTGCCTGGGGCATAGTAAGGGCTTTATAAATGTTAGCTGTTGTTTACCCTCCTTCCCTGGTTCTCTCTTTATCTTTCTCTTTTCATACCACCTTAGAAAAGCACACACTTTTTAAAAGTTCATCTTTTCTGTCCCTTCCTGCTAAATCATTACCTCAGTTTCCCAACCAAATTTTGTTCAGGGGAGAATACATTTATATATCGTCACCTCTTTCACCAGAAAACAATCACTACATCTAAATACCAGTGATTTGTTTTTGTTTTTTCAATATCTTTCTAGTGCCTATGATTACACAATACCACCCATGGAGAAAACCCTTGTGAAAACCGACATTCAGATAGCTCTTCCTTCTGGGTGCTATGGAAGAGTAGGTAAGTGACTCAAGATGTTTTTGTGATATGTTCCTTCATCTTAGTTTTATCTGGGGTATAAATGAGGGAAGGGATATTTCTTGGCCTGAGTCCTAAAATAAGGAAGTGCCAACTGTTATGGCAAATGCAGCCATTTGAAAACTTTCATTTACATAATTATACTTTGGAGATATTCCAGTTCCGTTTCAAAGCACTGCAATGAAGCAAATATCACAATAAAGCAAGTCACGTGACTTTTTTGGGTTTTCTAGTTCATATAAAAGTTAATGTTTACACTCTTGTAATCTATTAAGTATACAACAGCATTATGTCTAAAAATGTACATACATTTAATTTAAAAATACTTTATTGCTTAAAAAATGCTAATCATCTAAGCTTTCAGCAAATTGTAATCTCCTTTGCTGATGGAGGGTCTTACCTTCAATTTGTAAAAAATACAATATCTGCAAAGCACAATAAACAAGGTATGCCTATATCTGCTTTTGCCTCTTATCTCTTTGCCATTTTTTCGATTCCTTACTTTAGCTCTTAGAAGGCTCACATTGGCCCAAGTGGTTCTCACTGTGAGAAAAGCTGAAAATATAGGTGATTTTTAACTGGCACTTTTTCCAGTGTAACCACCAACTCCCCCTTCAAAAACCAGATTGCATATGAAGTCAGGATTTCTTTGTGAAGATGGTGATGAGAATGGCTAATATTTGTTATTTAAGAAAATAGAGGCCTGCTCAGGATAATGGCACATGGCATTTCATATCATGAGAGTGGAACTTCTAAAACCTTTTAGTTGTAAAGTATATCAGGCCACTTAGCCTTTTCCCTTTTGGGTTTGCCCCCTTGAAGTATGTTAGGGAAACACCTTCAGTGAGGGAAACACCTCACAGAGGGAGGAGCTAGGACAAAATGAAGTGCAAGTTCTCAGGTTCGACTTTCCTAGAGTGATTCAGTTGTCACTGGAGAGTTTAAAACTTCTTTTCAAGAGCATAATTACTTCCTGACTAACTTCAGAGTAAACCTAAAGGAGCAAGTGGAACTGTGGCCCACTCTTCTCTCCCAGTGTTGGGGTGGGAGGTGAGAGCAAGAGTATCATTATCTGGCCATGAGACCTGCTAATGCCCCACTCCAGCATTTACCACCTTATCCTATGTGTCCATGGGTTATGCATATATGCATACAAGTTTTTTAGTTGATCCCCCCCACCCCTGCTTTTTATATTTTATTTTTAAGAATAAAAGGCATCCTATCTAATAAAGAGGGAATATGCTAATTAACCATCACTCTTTCACAAAGATGGCTGCACCCACAGCTAAAGCCAAGTTCCCATAAGGAGCCTTAACAAGCAATCAGCAGGGACCTGAGGCTACACCCTCCCCTGATCTGGGGCTTGACAGGGGACCTCAGGCCCTGCTCCCCACCTGGCGGGGCTTGACAGGGGACCTCAAGATGCACTTCCTGTCCTGGTGCTGGGCTAGGGGACCTCAGGCTGCTCCCCTCGCCCCAGCGCCAGGCCAGGGGACCTCAGGCCGTACCCCCCGCCTGTCAGGGCTTGACAGGGGACCTGAGGCTGCACCCCCTGCCTGGCAGGGCTTGACAGGGGACCTCAAGATGCATCCCCAGTACTGGGTGGGGAGAAACTCAGACCATGCCCCCCGCCCAGGGGGGACCTGAGGCTGCCCCCCCGCTCCCCCGCCTGGCAGGGCTTGAAGGGGGACCTCAGGCCATGCCCCCACCAGGTGGGGCTTGACAGGGGACTTCAGGCTGCGCCCCCCACCCCGGCACCTGGTTGGGGGACCTCAGGCCATGCCCCCTGTCCTGGCACCGGGCTGCCTTCCCTGCCCGGTGGGGCTTGACAAGAGTGGGACTAACCAGGTCTGGATCTATCTCAATTGGGGTGGGGGGGGGGGGCGGGGGGGGGCGCGGCCAGGTCTGGGTCTCACGCAATTTTGAGGCACACGTGGGTGGGTGGGGACTTGACTCTGGGTCCCGTGGTGTGCCCCAGACTCTGACAGGAGGAAGGTTTTCATATATATTTTACTAATTTTCTTTCATCTCTTACACTTACATTATAGAGAAAGGGCAAAAAATATTAAATTATTTCCTCTAAATAATCCCCTTTTAATGTATACGAATTTCGTGCACTGGGCCACTAGTAGTAAGAATAAAAAGCATAGTAAATTGAGTTTCTAAGGTTTAGTTTTTGGTATTTTTTTCAATTGACGTTAAGCCTTTTACCCTGGTTCACTTGTTACATACAGACATGTCTTTTGACATCTGTATCATGACTTGGAGCCCCAAGTTCTAGACTGGGTTCTGCTACTCTTTGACTAGGTTTATGACTCTTCTCCTCTCCCTCCCTCCTTCTTCTTCTCCCATACCCCCTTCTTCCTGTCTACATTGCAACATGCTCAGAAGTCTCATTTTAAAAGGTCCTTTTCCTCAATTCTGTGCCCCTGCCAGCCACAGTCGTCCCATTGTGGCCCTGTTTCACAGAGTTGTCTAGGGCTGTCCCACTGGTTCACCTTTCAGTTCATTCTAGTAGTCCAGGCTACACCACCCTAGTCCTCCATTGACTGGATTTATATGGACTGCCTTAAGTTGGGCTTCAAATTAGACCTTGTCAGATTTTTCTAAACTGTTCTTTTCTACTTTGGTAATACAGAGTAGTAAATAAAGTGAAGATGAAGATATCAATGATAGGAAATAAGAGTAATAACATGTTTAAATTGTGTCAGTTATATCAAGTAATTGTCCTTCCCTCTTAAAATAGCCAATTTCTCCTTTTTTTGTTTTTTAGCTCCACGTTCTGGCTTGGCTGCAAAACACTTTATAGACGTAGGAGGTATTGTATTTACATTTTTATTCTAAGTATTTACTTTGCATTTGCTTATTAGGAGGAAGTAATCTAATGCCAAATTTTATTTTTATTTTATTTCAAGAAAAGGAAATATTTTCTGTTATGTCTTGCCTTTTAGAAATTTCAATTTCCGAATAACACAATCATGAGAGTTATAAATTCTATTTGAATATGTTTAATTTTTAAATGACCATTATGTGAAATGCATGTTATTTTACTACTAGGCTAACTAGACACTCTCTGACAGATAGGATTATTGCCTTGGTTTAGTGTTAATCTGCATTGAGTCCAAAAGTGACTCCATTCATAGAAGAAATTTTGTTATTATAAGAGAAGGAAAAGCTTTTATGTCACGTAAGCAAAAGGTTCTAGAAAATGCAGGTCTATACTGTAATAAGAGAGGTATCATACCTCTCTTATTACAGTATAGACCATGTGCTTTATGTTTGGCAAAAGATAAAAAGAGAAATCTTTCCCTAAAGTCAAGAGAGAAGACACTGTCCTTTCCTGTCTCGATTTCTTTTTTTTTTTTTTTTAATGATATATTTTTATTGATTTCAGAGAGGGAGGGAGACAGAGAAACATCAGTGATGAGAGAGAATCTTTGATCGGCTGCCTCCTTCATGCCCCACACTGGGGATTGAACCCACAGCCCAGGCATGTGCCCTGGCAGGGAATCAAATACTGACCTTCTGGTTCATAGGTTGATGCTCAATCAGTGAGCCACACCCGCTGGGCCTATTAGGATTTCTTGCTGAGCAAGTCCTCCATGGCTCCTATCCCTTATAACAAAGCCTTACTCAATGTCTCCCAAAGTCGGCAACTTCCTCACCAGGCCCCTTTCATGAGGGAGCCTTAGTCTCCTCTGCTGGACACCTCTAACCGCCCTTTACTGAACAGAAATTCTCACCTTCCTGATATGCTTCCCTTACTTGGATCTCATTACTGGTGACAGACCCCATTGACAGGGTTATGTCCTGACCCTTCCTTATCCCCATTGATAATAGCGAGTGCTTCACTAACATGCTGTAGCTACTTTTGACAGATGAAAAAACTGGCTCAAAGATGAGTCCAAGTAGACACATTAAAACCTGGAATCTCCATCCATATGATTTCACTCCACTTGTTCTTTCCAGCACCATTTAATGCTGTTGATCACCCTGCCCATCCACCACCAGCCATAATCTGTACTGAGTTAGCTCATTGTCACATACACTTGCATAGGTTAAGCATGGTTGAGGCCTGTCCTTGAACTATCTCCTGCCTGCCCCTTTGTCTCCCCATGGTGTCACTAGGTGGCGCTGTGGGGCAAGACAGGAGCCCAAAAGTAGTTCTAAGAGAAGCTGAGTTTGACACAACAGGGATGGACAGACCACCTTGAGGATTAATTACCTGGGCTCAGTTATGCGTGATTTTCAAATATACTTGTACAAGGTCAAGTATGGTAATTTAAGACTATAAATTAAGGATATAAAAAATTGTGTATATTTAAAAAGAAATTTCAAAGGGTTGGGAAAAAGCACATGGGCTTTAGAGAAACAACAATGAAAATTAGTGTGCCCACCTGTGAAGGGTTGGAGGATTAAATGCTAATGTATTAGAGTTACTATAAATACTAACTCTAATACTGTTTGACTTGTTAGATCCTGGAAGTTATATTTCCTGTGCCCTAGGTCAATAGTCGGCAAACTGTGGCTGGTGAGCTGCGGTTTACTGCAGCTGGTGAGCTGCGGGTTGCTGCTCTGTTGACTAATGAGTTTGCTGACCACTGCCCTAGGGACTTCACAGATTTTTTTTTTTAATGTGGCAACTTTGTTACTAATTTTTGCTCTGTTGAAAACAAACCCTCTGAAAAAAATTCATGTAAAAGAAATGGAAAGTTAGTTTGCCTGGTGATTGGTTTGGTATTTATTTATAAAATCACATTGTGGTGTGTTCTTGGATGCAGAGTATCTTAAAAATGCCTCTTAGGCACAGGTTTATCACAGTTGGCCACAGTTTTTATTTCAGATGAGAGATGCTGTTAGAAATCCCAGGCTGTAAATAAGGGTCAAAGGGAAAAGTTGAGTATGCAGGATTCTGTTCAGAACTCGCATCTGGTAGGTGTGGATACTTTTCACTAAAGGTTTCCAACAAACGACATGCCAAAGTCTTGAGAGAGTAAAATGTTGCCTGAAGTCAGTTAATCACTCTGCCAGTTCCAATGCATGATTTTTCCAGTGATAACTTCAAAATGCTTGCTGCTTTCTCATGAAGAGACATGTCCCTGATGTAACTAATGTCCCTTACTATATGGGTTTTTCTTGAAGGTCAAATTGCCTTTGAGTGATAAGTGGACTTGGAACTTTTTTTACATATATACTTTTGGCACTCATGCTAAAAAATAAGTTTAATTGAGAGCTTTTTTTCCCTGCCATACATTTTAATTGACTTCAAACAACTTTATTTCTTTTAGTTAGTTGAAGGCTTTCCCATGTCTGTATGCTGAGCATAAAACCTTGGTGGATTACTTGGCATTGCAGAATTTAAAATACCCAACCATTTGAGTTTGATAAAACAACTTTATAGATAGCAAAGGTCTTTACACAAAAGGAGTGTTTTTGTATCTTAGAAGATAGCATAGACTAAAAAAATAAATACTTAAGTCATATGCAAAAGAGTTAAATAACCAAAGAGATCAGAAAAAAAAATTAAACAAAATATAGAGAGGACATGCAAGTGCACAGCAATCGTATGGAGGAGGAAAAGTCTAGCCTCGCTAGTCACCAAGGAAACGCAAAGTAATGCCATGAAATACCATTTCTTTCTCATCACATTGGCTGGAATTAAAAAGATTGCTACTTCTGATATTGCAAAGACTTTGGAAATGGGCCTTCTTAAATACCGTTGATGGAAGTTTGAAGTGCTACACCTTTTTTGCAAATTGTCCACTAAAATATAAAATGTACACACCCTTTGACCCAGAAAAGTGCTTTTTGGAAACTATTTGATGAGGATAAAAAGCAGTAATACACAAAGACATATGTAAAGGGCTGCTGTGTGTGTTATTGCAAAAGTGTGAAAATAACCTGAATGTGTGATAATATGTAAGAGGTACATACTAATTGTCCTGTATATCTTAGATTTAAAAAGAATGACTAAAATTTATGCATATTAGTCTTAAAGAATGTCTATGTGGCAAAAAAAGAAAGTAATGTATAAAATATATTACTGTAACATTGGCTACCTGAGAGGGAGGGCAGGGGAACATTATTAGCTTTTATTTTATTTGTGTCTGTTCTTTTTGGGTAATCTAAAAATGTTCTGGTAAAATAGGAACAAAAAGAATTCAGAAGTCAATCCACATTGTCTTATCTCGCACATTCTAGATAAACGAGTCCTAGTCTGTATACTCCAAGCCTTGCAGTATGGGATTCCATTGCCTTTAGTGGTCATCTGTGCAGGCAACGGATAGCATGTCCTGCTGAGGGCTCTCTGCATTAAATCTCATCTACATTGTTCCTGCAGCTAAAATTCTCTGCATATAGATCTCAAGGAAAGAGTTGGTCCCATCTTTGTCTTAATTATATCAATAAATATCAAGGACAAATTTAATGGTCAGCTGGTAATGGGGAAAGAAATCAGGCTTCAGTATTCTTTGAATTGGTCATTGCTGTATAAGTAGAAAGGAAGACTGTTTTAAGAAACAACTTAAATTCAATTTTACATCCCTAGTAATTCATTCATGAAGTACAGGGCTTAATTTTAAACTTCTACTGGGATCCACTGGAAAAATCTAAAATGTTGGTTTTTCTGAGTTTTATGTTTTTTTTCCTATGGTGAAACTTTTCTTTTTATTATTATTTACTCTCCCCATCTCCCACCCCCATCTGAGAAAATTGAAAGGAAATGCTTACCCTTGTTCTAAAAAAAGGTTTTTTTTCAGTTGACCTTTAAATAATGAAGCCTGCCAAACAGCATTGGTACCCATGGAGCTAAGTTTCTGATTACTTTTATTTCCTTTTTTCCTTTGATAAGAGGGTTTTGTTTGTTCGTTTGTTTGTTTTTAGAAGGTAGGTGTTAATAGATAGACATTACATGGACCTGCATTAGATTAGGTTTGCATGAATTCTATCCTGCATTTTACAAACCAAGGGGAAAGAATTAGCAGGTATAATAGAAATTGGTAGGAGTGGAGGGGAGATTGGAGAGACCCCTAGTAGGTAGGGGGTTTCTTTTGGGCTAATGAAAATATTCTGAAATTTATTATGGTGTTGGTTGTACAACTCTGAATACATTAAAAATTGTTGAATTGTGAATTAAGTTTCAGTGTTAAAAAAAGGAAATGAAAAGGCCTGGTGCCACCTACATTATCTATGCTTGTGTTTATGGAAACATTTTAAATTCCTGGCTCAAAGATAAGTGCTAACAAGTCTGGTAAATGTACTTCTCTGAGCCAAAGCTGGGCCCTGGCTTACATTTCTCTCCTGTTCTTGTGTTTATAGTCTCAAACAGGTACTAATTACATAGGATTCTAAGTAAAAGTGTGCTCATTATTAAGCTAATGTGCTAATGTCTTCTGAGAGGTCACTCTCTAAGAAAAGGTGGTGGCTTAAGTTAAAAGGTTCTGCTCCATTTTTATTATAAAAATGAAATGTGCTGATATTTGGTAGATGGCCACTTAACGATGTCAGCATTGACTTATTCCACTGCCGATCTTCAGGCTTTCTGACATTTTTATTTATGACTCAATCATATTTTGATGTGGAGATTAGTAGGAAGCTGCCACCAGGAAAAGCCTTTAAAATCCAAATCATAATTTTCTCCTGGTCTTTTTTGGCAGATGTGCAGCAGATAGACAGTGGGTTTGAAGAGCAATTCAGGATGACCTGTCTGAGTTGCAAAGTGCCTGCTCCCAGTTTAGAGTAGGAGACTATCACCATTTATAAGGGTAACCGGTTGGAAAATGAAGGACACCTTCTAAATTCTTACTTGCACATTGTAATATTTCTTAGTTTTGATGCTTTACATAGTTACCAAATGCTTACTCAGTTGTCTAAAAATTGCAGAGTCATGCCCAGCTGGTGAAGCCCAGTGGTTGAGCGTTGACCCAGGCACCAAGAGAGATCACTGGTTCGATTTGCAGTCGGTGAAAACCCAGGTTATAGGCTCAATACCCCACTAAGGGGCTGTGCAGGAGGCAGATGATCAATATTTCCCTCTCATCAATGTTTCTATCTCCCTCTCCCTATTTCTCTAAAAATTATTTTTAAAAATATTTAAAAATCTCAGAGCCACATAAGAGTGATTTTGAGGTAATTATACACTCTGAGAGTTTTGGTAGCATAAAACAAGTTAACATTATTTTTCTTTTCTCCAGCTGGTGTTATAGATGAAGATTATAGAGGAAATCTTGGTGTTGTACTGTTTAATTTTGGCAAAGAAAAATTTGAAGGTATGTTAAATACATATGGTCACGTAGATGCAGTGAGTTTTCCAAGTTATGTACATCTAAATAACACATGTTATAGTTCTCATTGTATAAGGTAGAGTACAGAGAATGCATTAATAAAAGATCAGTAACGCACTTTTGTTTTTCTCTTTGAAGTAAAAAAGGGTGACCGAATTGCACAGCTCATTTGTGAACGGATTTTTTATCCAGAAATAGAAGAAGTTCAAGTAAGTATCATAAAAACTGAGTAGGGAATGAATGATCAGTGTAGGAAATTAAAATGTGAGATTTAATTATGCTATCTGTAACTACTAGTAAATAGCATAAATGACTAGTTCCATTTTTAAGCAAAATTAAAATCTAGCTTTAGAATTTCTTAATGATTTTCATATAGCATTATATTGGATAATAAATCATTTAAATATACTGTGAAATTCTATTTCCTTACCTTTTTTGAAAATTACTCAATATTTAAATTTATGGAGCTTTGTTAAAATTTATTTTCTGTAATCTTTTTAAAAGATGGAATAGCAGGAATGAATGTCTTATTAATGAGGAGCTGGGGAGAACTGAGAAGATCTGAAATTAACCAGATGGCTTACTACCTTTTATCTTTTCAGGTTTTGGATGACACTGAAAGGGGCTCAGGAGGTTTTGGTTCTACTGGAAAAAATTAAAATTTATGCCAAGAATAGAAAATGAGAAATAGAGTTTTTTGTTTGGTGTTTTGCACTTATGTAAACTTAATAGCTTTAGATTCTAAAAATATTTGGTTCTCTCATGATCAAGGAAAAGGGTACTCTCTTGGGATCACATTGAACTTTTTTGTGTTTTTCTACATTTGTTGTTGTACAAATATTCATGGTAACTTAATAGTTTTTTGTTTTTTTCAATCAAAGGAACAGCAATTATAGATCCCCAGAACTGTATTATTTAATTCACTAAATGCTACCCATTCAACAACTTATTCTTCAATTTGTTTTATAAATCATAAGCAAAGCCTTTTATTCAATAAATTTGAATTCTTTCACAGATACAAATTATTATGTAAACTGAACTAAAAGATAATAAAAAAAAAGGTTATTCTTTGTTCTCTTTATTGGTCTAAAAACTGTGTGTGTGTGTGTGTGTAGAGAGAGGTGGAGAGTAAACTTTTAATATTTCTTTGTGAGAGTGGGAAGAAGGAAATCATCAGTTTATTTTTCTATTTTTAGTGTTGTTGCTTTTTTAATCTTCCTTTTGGTAGACCCCAGGTTGACTGGGTAGAGTATGTGTGAAAGGAAATTTCCTGTTGTTTTCTCCAAATTTTGTTTCATCAAGTAAATTGTACGAGTTGTAATTAGTATATTGGTTTCCCTCACTGCAGTAGCAATAATAGGCTGTACCCAAGGAAATATTGAATTTAAACAGAATAAACTAAATATAATGATATATGCTTAGTCCACTGGGTTTGTCCAACCCATGTACTTTTAAATATGTTTAAGCAGCATTTCATTTCTGTGGATTTGTTTAACATCTGCAGACTTCTAGGTGTGCTTCCTATATTCTGTTTCCCAGACCCCTTTGCTCCAGGTACACTAGTGTGGGACTCCGACGCATCGTTTTTGTGTGGGGGGGTGTCCCACAGCAGACTGCCGGAGCTGGCAGCTCTCTGGCCACCCAAGTCCTAGAAGCACAGCCTAGAGTGTGTTGCTGCTCGTCCAGTGGTTCTCTAGGCCATTTAGGCCAATTAATATTCTACAATGAAGTGGTTTCCATCTGTGGGTCGCTATTCATTAGTGAGTCATGACATGAGCACAGTGGGTCTTAACTAGCATTTTGAAAAACTGACTAGAAAAACAGAACGACACTTGTCAGGTGGGTAAATACTATGAAGACTGAATTACATATTTTTGTGTGTATTGGGTTGTGGTATAAATTATTTTCTGCTGAACTAGCCAGAGTAAGTTCTGTTCTCTGAACCCTGACCATACATAGTAACAGTTGAGTAAGAACAAATAGTATGACTACTAAGAGATGGTCTTAACTTACACTGTTAATGTTAGTTACCCCTTACTGAAGTCCACTATATTAAGCACTTACAAACTATTTCTCATAGCATACCTGTGGGAGAGTAGATAAAACACTATAGATGACAAAAATAGGTTCAGAGGGCCCTGGCCAGTGTGGCTCAGTTTGGAGCATCATCCTGTGCACCAAAAGGTTATGGATTCATTTTCAGTTCAGGGCATGTACCTAGTTATGGGTTTGATCCCTAGCTGGTGAGTGTACAGGAGGCAATAGATTGACGTCTCTCCCCTGAGCTTCCTCTCTAATGTCAATTTAAAAAAAAAGTCCCAGAGGTATTTAATATCTTGCTTAACATTTCAGCCAATATGACCACTAATAAAATTTGGGCCCTGTGTTTCAAAGCCCAAGTTCTTTATAGTACTTCAGTCTTCCAGGTGGTAGAATATAGAATGAAAGAGGCAGTTAATGAAAGCCCTTATCTGTTTCATACCTGGAATATTTTTCCATCTGGGCACCATACTTACAGGAAAATGCTCAGATCTGTAGCTACTCAGAAAGAAAGAGATAACCATGGGGGATAGATGAAAGACTTGGCTATTTGGAGAAGTGTGTGAGCTGTGACTGGGGGCAGGGGAAATAGCAGAAGGTCCCTGGGATATGTATGATAGATGTTCTTAGATCTTAAAAGATGCCTAAGGGATAGGCTTAGAAGTTAGATTTAAACTACAGATATCTGAGATAATAGAAAAGGTATCTTGGTCTTTGCCCCTGATTTGAGAGAGAGCTCCTAAAACCCTTGTAATTACCTAAGTCAGTGGTCGGCAAACTCATTAGTCAACAGAGCCAAATATCAACAGTACAACGATTGAAATTTCTTGAGAGCCAACTTTTTAAAACAAACTTCTTCTAACGCAACTTCTTCTAAATAGACTCGCCTAGGCCATGGTATTTGGTGGAAGAGCCACACTCAAGAGGCCAAAGAGCCGCAGTTTGCTGTCCATGGACCTAACTGATAAGAACACTAGGAGAACTCTTGTTTTAATATTGGTCTTTGACCTCTGTTCCTGACAAAGCTGAAACCCTTATAGTTTCCTGGGTGATGGAAGTGGCTGTAGTTCTAATGAGGTAACTCTGGGTGGGCACCTTGATGGCTCCTGGATGGGGACTGGTCACCAGAAAGACCATGAACAGAAGCCTAGAATTTTCAGGCCCCCACTCTACCCCCTATTCTCTTGAGAAGGGAGAAGGCTTGAAAATGGAGCAAGAGATGAAGCTTCCATAAAACTCCAAAACTCCGGGCTTCAAAGAACTCCCAAGATGGTGAACTTACAGAGGTGATGGGAGAGTGGTGTGCTCACACAGGGCATGGTAGCTCCATCCCCATCCCACATACCTTGCCCTGTGTTTCTCTTTCATCTGGGTTTTCATCTGTGTCCTTTATCATACCTTTTAGTAAACTGAGTATAAGTGTTTCCTCAGTTTGTGTGAGCTGCCCCAGGAAATTAACCCCAAGGAGGGTGGGTCTTTGGAACCTCTAATCCAGCGATCACCAACCTTTTGGGCCTCATGGGCCACCAGTGGCCCACAGACCACCGGTTGGCAAGGTTAGCGATTTCTGTGTAGTCAGTTGGTCACAAGCCCTGGTCAGCACTGTGCTAACCGGGGCTTGTGACCAGCTTCTGAAGTGTGTGTGGGGGGGTGGGTGAGGGGAGTAGACATTCTTGTGGGACTGAGCACTTGGCCTGTGGCCTCTGACACTGTCTTCATGTAGACAGGGTCAGAACTAAATTAAATTGTAGGACACCCAGCTGGTGTCACAGAATTGCTTGGTGTAGAGGAAAGCCTCTATACATCTGGTGACCAAAAGTGAAATGCATGTGAGTAGCAAAGGACACTCACAGGGAGGAATGACATAGTCGAGAAGAACTGGATTTTAACGGTTTGGTAACTTCCCAGCCAGAACCAGGCATTTTTTCTCATCCTTCACAGTTCTGTCTCACTAATGACTCCTTGTCCACTCCTGTTCTTGGTCATGTAACATCAGAAGAGGAACAACCAGGGTGACTCCTACAGACTAATCTGATGCTCCAAATCACCTTGGTGGCTATGCAGTTGGAATCACGTGCCAGTACTTCAGCAATTGGCCTGGGTGGATGGGGGGCCCGAAGCCCAGAGCACCTTCTCTGCACAGTACTTCCTGCCACATGACTATCTTTATTCCACCTGGGAGGAGCTATCAAATGATTATTTCCTCAGATTCATTTTCCACCTCATCAATGGAAGAATGGTGGAAGGTTACAAGGCTAGGATCCACAGGCACCTGGAGTTTTATGATGTGAAGGTATCAGAGTTTGGGATTAATGGGCTCAGAAACACTGATATCTATACTAATAAAAGGGTAATATGCTAATTAGACTGGGTGACCAGCCATCTTCCGGATGTCCAACTTCCTTTCAGACAAAGCCACAGTGGTGGGGGCCGAGGTAGAGGCAGTTAGGGGCGGTCAGGCTGGCAGGGAAGGGCAGTTGGGGGAGTAGTTAAGTGGCAATCAGGCTGGCAGAGGAGGTTAGGGGCAATCAGGCAGGCAGGCAGGTGAGTGGTTAGGGGCCAGCAGTTCCGGATTGTGAGAGGGATGTCCCAGATTAGAGAGAGTGCAGGCTGGGCTGAGGGACACCACTACCATGCATGAATTTTGTGCACTGGGCCTCTAGTAATTACCTAAGTATTGAGTCCAATGTCATATAGAACATTCTTAGCAGGGCTCCTATCCCAATCTTCTTGCTTTGACTATTCTCAAATCACCCTAGGTTCTCTCTTATCTGCCTTTCTCTTCCCCCACATCTTTAACTCTGGCAGTGGTCCCCATTAAGAGAGAACTAATAGTTGGCACTTATCTCTGCTCCCCGCCCCCCGTCCAAACTTCTTTTCCTCCTGCTCACCTCTACAGCATACCCATAAGGTAAAGGTGATAGACTCTTAAGAACAGCAGATACAGAGAAGGATAGAAATCACATGGGCCAAAATTTCCTAATAGTGGTAGTAATATTTATAGATTCAGAGAACATCCCTGTATAGAGAGAAAGTTTGACAGAACCCACCATAAGAGGCATGTAATCATTCTAGTAAAGACAATGTGATTGACCTTTGTCAGGCATTTATAGCCATCTTATCATATGCTTGTTAGTGTAAAATATACTATTTTATGTAACTGACCTGGTCTTTTCAGCTGAGAAGTACTCTCTGGTATTGTATCATCATCCTAAGAAGACAGGTGAGGTGGGAAGGAATAACATTTCAAAAGTGAAAATAAATGCCTTTTGCAAAAAAGACACATCTCCACTTGGAGATGGATTGGATACACAGTGTTCTGACATTGCTCTTTTCTTTACTGAAAAGAAAATGAGAAAAAAGCAAAATATAAATGAAACTGAAAAATTTCCCGAGAATCTTCTCAGGAAGTATATGAAGAAAAAAAAACAGTACTTTAAAAATGGTCTCCCCTTATTAGTAAACATGGTTAGGTTGGGAGAATTTTAAAAGATCCAGGAGTCCAGCTGGTGTGGCTCCATGGCTGAGCACCGAGCCATGAACCAGAAGGTCACTGTTTTGATTCCCTGTCAGAGCACATGCCCAGGTTGTGAGCTTGAACCCCAGTAGGGATGTGCAGGAGGTAACCAACTGATGATTCTCTCTCATCATTGATGTTTCTATCTCTCCCTCTCCCACCCTCTCTCTGAAATCAATAAAAACACATTTAAAAAACAAAATAAAAAGATCCAAGTAGTCCCCTAAAGAAAATGTCTATTTATAAAAGTAAGATTATAGAGAAAATTTAAGATTAATTTGATTAACAAGTTATTACATTTTGTCTTGGTTTGTATCTAACTTTTTAAAAATGAGAAAAAAAAACTGTCTAATTTTAAAATAAAAATTATGTCTAATTTTTTAAAATGGGTTTTACAGATGAGAAAAAAAAACCCTCTGGAAAATATATACCAAAATAATAATCGTCTCTAGTTGTTGGAAATGTAATATTTTTTTCCTTTTTTGCATTATCTATATTTTAACATTTCTTTTATTAACTCAAAAGCCATATTACTTGTTTTAAAATGCTTATATTTTTATAATAATTTTTTGTTTAATTTTTATTACATTTGCTATTTTAATGAATATTATAATATTGAAAATATGGGGAAGTTATAACTATAAATTATAATAAGTTTTGAAGAAAAAAATATACAAGTGTGTATAATGAAGAAATACTAGCTTTGGGAGTTTTAGACCCACGATTAAGTTTTACTCTTTGACTGACTAAAAGATCTGAATAATTTGAATAGCCTTACAAATTCTCAGTTTTCTTATCATAAAATAAGGGAAGTGCATCAAATAATTTCCCCCAACCTTTCCTGCTCTCCTATTCCATTTTTGTGAATCTTGAGACCAGACTTTATGGCTGTAGCAAACCACTGCCACCTTGTGGCAGTTATCTAAAGTGTGGGGGCTGCATTTAAGGTATAAAAACATCATTTTACATTCATTCATGTTTAAATTTGCCCAGCTACATTTGCTGGGCAAGTGCCAGCATCATGATTCAATTCACGCTAGTGTTTTTATGTTTTGTTTTTTTTTAGTTAGAGTTGACATTAAATATTATTATATAGTAGTTTCAAAAGTACAGCATAGTGGTTAGACATTTATATGATTTCCAAAGTGATCCCCCATAAGTCCAGTAACCACCTAGCACTGTGCATAGTTATTACAGTATTATTGACTACCATTCCATTTAGTGTTTTTCTAGATGATACAGGTCAAACAACTAAGACGTGAGTGGTCACATGCTTGCTGTGTTGCTTGAGGACATCATTTAACCACTTTTGAGTCTCAGACTTCCCATCTGAATAATACAGATAATACGGTCCACCTAACATTATTAGAAAATCTAGAGATGATGAATGTAAAATATCTCACACACAGTCCATGTGTGAGATATTTTATTGACCAAAATATTTGGTCAACAAATGCTAGCAACCATTTTCGGAAAGGTTATTATCTAGAAGGTTGCCATCTATATTCTAGACAAATACAGAAATCTGTGATATGCCTTGAAAATACAAAGAAGGCACCTTCAGAAACTGGCAAAACCAAAGTTCAAATAGACTAGAATATAAAGGACGTGTAGGACATTGGTAGGTTGCAAGTCCACTTTGGAGGGTCCTAAACACCAGGGAAGCAATGGCCAGCCATGGAATAATTTGGAGCAAAAAGTAAGATTAGCCCAGCTGGCATGTCTCAGTGGTTAAGTGTTGACCTATGAACCAGAAGGTCATGGTCAGGGCACATTTCCAGGTGGTGGGCTCAGTCCCCAGTGTGGGGCAAGCAGGAGGCAGCTGATCAAAGACTCTCTCATCAGTGATGTTTCTATCTCTCCCTCTTTCTTTCCTCTCTGAAAAAAAAAAGTCATCAGAGCTGAGCTTTGAGAAGATTGCTATTAAACTAAATGTCTGTGACAAAGAAGTTCAAGAAGCCATTGTCAAAACACCAGGTAAGGAGCACAGAGGATGGCAGAGGAAAGATGGATGGAAATGAGAGCAAAAAACAGCAAAGATGAAGTTGTAAATAATCTCTCTAGGGTGACTTAAGACATTGTAAGATTACAAGTGAAACCTGAGACAAAGGGAGGCTAAGATGTGCTTAATGTCATGGGAATCACTAAACTACAGCAGTTGTAGGACTAGACTCCAGTGTTCCTGATTTGGGTCTAATACTCCCTTTTCCAACCAGGAGAAATATTAACCCACTTCCCACTTGGGTATGAACACTGAACCAAGCACAAGGTCAGCCTTCACATACACCACACAAGTATGTCAGAGAGAAACACAGTTTTGTGTGTGACTATTTTCTAAAGGGCCAGGGGCTTTGGGGAGATGTTATGACAGTATACTCATCTACAAGTCCATTCACTTAGTATTAGGAAGGGCATTATTCTTAGAGAAAAATAAAATCCCAAGTGTGCCCCATTTTGAAACCCCAGTGGGATTTATAATGGCTTAACTTGTATTTGACGTGAAATATATTTTTCTGGCATCTTAGAGAAGCAGGCAATTTTGGAGGTGAGGTTTTGACAAATAGTAGCATAGATCAGGACAAATGACAGGAAGCTCCCATAAAATACTTGGACTAGAGCAAAGGCAAATAATGATATAATCCCCTGCAGCCGTATGTTTGGAACAGAGACGTTCCATTGTGGGGGATGATAGGAAAAATAATATTAGAAAGAGAGTAATGCTGAATGGCAGTCCTGGGAGATGGGGACTGTGGGACAATTCTATAATATGTGGAATAATACGGTTCAGAAAAAAGAAGGCTACCATTAACTGAGACTATTTGATTATCATAGAAGAGATGAAACACTTTTTCATCGTCAGAAAAATCAATATACAGCCACAGAAGAGAAGCTGTTTGATGATAAGGCAATAAAAGCTTCAAAGAGTAACTTGAAAATGTTTCCTAATTCATTTCAGCCTAAACTTATTCCGTGCCCTCTCTGCCGCCCGCCAGTGCTGTCACGGGAACATGCTAGCCAGTCTCCTTGGAATCATTACCAGGTCTCTTTGGAATGGAAACTGTGTCGGACTCCAGGGGTGAGTGGGAGGGAGAATGGTGCTGGCAGAAAGAGAGGAAGTGTTTTTGCAATTTAGAGCCAGAAGTAAGTGCTGACATTGTCTCACATGTGCTTGGGGACAATGGCACATGCCAACCGTAACACGTCCACTTTTCCCAGTCCCTTGATCAGAGGTGTTTGCCAAGTGGGCTGCAGAAGCCACAGCTCTCTCTCCCTCCCTCCCCCCAAAGCTCAGTCCCTGTCCTCCCAGGAAATGTTGAAAGGGGACAGTCTGCATGGCTCAGTGGTTGAGCGTCGACCTATGAACCAGGAGGTCACGGTTCAATTCCCGGTCAGGGCACATGCCTGGGTTGTGGGCTGATCCCCAGTGTGGGGCGTGCAGGAGGCAGCCAATCAATGATTCTCTCCCATCATTGATGTTTCTCTCTCTTCCTCTCCCTTCCTTTCTGAAATCAATAAAAATATATTTTTAAAAAGGGGACGGGGGATAGCAGACACAAGTTCCACCTTTACATTATTAGTGTAATCCAGAGCAACTCTCCCAGTCTACCTCCACATGTGTTTGCAGTGAAACACTTTTTCCCTACGTAACTTCTCTGCCTCTCTAGAAGAAGCACACCTTTGGGGTGGGGGAGGGGGTGGTGGTGAACATTCACCTCAGCTGACTTCAGGGCTGCAGTGAGCAAAGCCTGCATTTTTCAGGCCAAAGTAGACAAAGTTAAGTTAAAGGAGCAGCTGCCAGTTGATGCTAAGATAGGAGAAAGGTTGGTTAATCGTGCAGGGCCGCCTGCCCTTGGGCGTCTCTCCCGTCTCACGGAAATGCATGGGGGTGCAGACACCTCAGGCTTCCAGGGCACCGAGGATGGGCTCGCTGTGCTAGCTGCCTGCCGCTGGGCTACTGCAGTAGAGACGAGTAGCCGAGAGAAAGTTACATGCTTTATTTTAAGATAGTTTTATTTATGTATGACACAAAATGTCTTTAAAAAAATGTTTTCATTGATTTTAGAGAGAGTGGAAGGGAAAGACAGAGAGGGAAACATTGATCAGTTGCTTCCCTTAAGGACCTAAACCACGGACCAACCCTGCAACCCTGGCATGTGCCCTGACCTGGAATCAAACAGGCCACCTTTCTGTGCAAGGGATGCTCACACCGGGCAGGGCTACGTTGCATATCTTTTATTTAGAATGCAAAACAATCATCTATTTGCCACATTTGACCTGTGCTTTCTCCCCAAGACTAACCTGCTTGGTCCTGTTATAACTCTCTGAGTCAACACTTGTTAGACAATGACCAGAACTTCAGTTAGAACACAAATAGGAGGAGGAAGAGAGCTAACCCGAAATGCTGTCTATGCTAGCGTGTTGCTTTTACCTGAACAGGGTGCTTTGTAAAGCTGGAGCAGAATTCCTTTGAGGGTGAAAACTGATTTCTTTATTTTTAGGGAGTCAGCAAACCATTCTGATGGGCTACCCAGGTATTAAAGTGGGTCCCAGAGCCCAGGGCAGCCTGGGAAGGAGGAGAGGCAAGGGAGACTCAGAAGTTGTGGGAGGAGGTCCCCAAATGCGGTAGGAGGCTAATGGGAGAAGGGATGGGAGACAGTGGGAAAGCTCCTGCATCAGGGATCACCAGGGCACGTATTCTTTTAAATATTTATTATGCAAACTTCAATCAGGTACAAAAGTAGAATGCATAGTATGGTGAACCCCATGCACTCAGCACTCACTTTCAGCAATTAGCAACCTGCAGCTGATTTTATTTATTCTACATCCCTATGTACTCCCTCATTCCCAACCCCCAATACATTATTTTTTTAATGTTGAAATTAAATTTATTGAGGTAACATTGGTTAATGACATTATATACATTTCAGGTACATAGCATTGTAACTCAGAATATCTGTATACTCTATTGCATGCTTACCACTCAAAGTCTAGTTTTCTTCTGTCTTTACCCAATTTGCCCTTCCACCACCTTCCCCTTTGGTAACCGCCATTGTGTCATCTGAAATCTGAGTTAGTTTTTGTTTGTTTTGTTACTTTACTTGTTTGTTTGTTAGTTTGTTTTGTTAGTTAGAGAAATCATATTTTTTGTCCTTTTCCTTCTGCCTTACTTCATTTAGCATAACACCCTTAAGATCCACCCATGTTGTTGCAAATGGCAGTATTTCATATTTTTTATGGCTGAGTAGTATTCCCTCAATGAATTGTTTTGAAACAAATCCAAGACATTGTATCACTGCATGGATTACACTTTAATCTGTTTGCTGAGCCGTGATATTGCTTCCCTCCTATTACCCGAATTTCAATAAAGATGACGCTGTGAGGACTAACAGCAACAATGCCTGCATTCCAGCTAAAGAGGGTAAAGAATAAGATAGTCCTACAAAGCTTGATGCAGAGCTGAGATTAAGAATGAGAAATGCTAGTTTTCTATAGGAAATTAGAGGAGGGCTTCATGCAGGGTCATGTGTGTGTGTGTGTGTGTGTGTGTGTGTGTGTGTGTGTGTGTGTGTTATTACTGAAATGAAGAATAACTTTAAAAGACTGCAAGACTTGGGGACAGCCAGACAGCTGACATCTGGGTTACATATTCCAAGTTTCCTTTCCTTGAAAGAAAAGAAAATACTAAATTTAAATACCATCTTTCAATTTTTCACTCAACAATTTCCCTTTTTGTCTCTTCCACAAATGCAGTCTCTAGACATCAGTGCACGGCATTTATTCTCCACAAAGCCTTCCAGACACATGAAATTGCTGGAGAGGAATTGTTAAACAGTCCCAATCCCAATTAAGTTTTCAGCTGCTTTCTGTAACCCTGGGTAAGTTACTCTTCTTTAATAACTTGTGGTGAACCAGCAAACATTACCAGAAGTTATGGAAAGTGGACCTAGATACTCACACAATTCTCCTCAGCATTTTCAAGAGGAAAATGAAAACAAAAACAAACAGCAATGGAAAATGGGGACAAGAGTTGGACAAAATATAGATTTGCCAAATTAGTAATTATCTTTAAATTTATAAACAGAGAAACTTGGTACTTGATATTTCATATCTAAGTGATAGATCCTCCCTTCCCCCAACTGATAGACTGAGTATGATGTAACCTTCACCTGCTGCCTGGACATTACTGAGCACCTAACCAGGCACCTTATATGGACTATGCATTGAACCACCAATCAGCAGCTGCCAAATACCCTAAGTTTTTGATTCCTAAGTACCTAAGTGCCTAATCATGTGCCTTATCTGAAACCACCAATCACTGCGTGCTGAGTACCCTAAGCCCCATCCCTTCCCATTCCTCCCCTCAAAAGGCGTCTTCTCCTCTGCATGTGTTGCTGTTCTCCCCTTGCGAGACAGCCCAGCAGGGTCCTTCTTCTCTAATAAAGCCTGTAGTCCTGGTTTTTCGGCCTCTCTCTCTCATTCTTTCACTAAGAACTGCCTACATAGTTGATAATGGCCCAAATGTGTCCCATGTTGAATATACCTTTTTTGCACACTTGTAGCATGTGTTACAGGTGAGTTAGTTCCAGAATCTTTTATCTTGAGACTTGTTATTCATATGCTAATAGAAGAGAATATTTTTTTCTTCCACTAAAGAAAATGACAACTTTCCTATCTGATAATCTGCCTTTCTGTCTTAGGAAAAGACAGAGACTCTGAGAAACAAAAATTATAAGCAATATTAAGACAACCTATTGCTGAGGATATTGTTAGAGGCTTTAGAAAATAATACAGATATCCACTAGATGTCACTTGGTGCTTGCTTTTTTGTCAATGTGCTACATAAATTTCTTTTTAAAAAACAAACAGTTTTATCTGCAATTATGAGTCCATGGCTCCCAGGGTCCACACTGGCAGAAAACAAGCTGCAGTAACATTTGAGTGAAAGCAGGCAGCAGTCATTACAGGAGAACAATGATTATAACTTTAAGGAAAACCGGGGTGGTTGCGGGGCTTTGCACAATCCCTCCTGGCATCTGGGAGGATGAAGAGAAGCCAGCAGTTTTGCCCTCCTGCTATGTTTAAACAAAAAATGGAAAATTGTAATGAACAGCTACATTTTTCCTATCTTCCATTTTCTTTTTTTCTTTCTCCCCATTTTTAGGAGAATGTAACGTTTAAAAGTCTTGCCCTTTCATGAAATTATTTTGTAGCATTTTGAAGGCCAATTTTTGTTTGGGTTCATATTTCTACTCATGAAACTAAAACTATTTTAATCCATATTATTTCAGTGAAAGGCATGTGACAAAAGTAAATGGGGAAGATGGCTAGAAATTTTGTGAGGGTTCCCTGGGGTTATCCACTTCCTGTATTTGCTCAAAATCTAATAATCAGTTCTAGTAGAGACCATGTATCCTGGGGTTTTGTTTTGTGTAACAGCTATTTGTTTATTTTTTTTTAACTGTCATTGTACTTTGGCTTCAGGATGGTTAAATAAGTCTCAGTATTAAGTAAACTTCTCTGACCCTGCCTATTTCCTGTCTTGTCAAACCTTTCCTTGTAAGAATAACAGTGTTCTTTTATTTGGTAGTGTGTGCTGTGATGTTTTTGGCATGCTCAACATTTTAGACTTGCAAAAATTTGTGACCTCAAGTGTGAGAGAGTGAATGCTTGCTTTAGTACCTCATAGGGTCCCAAGCCTAAACCCAGTCCTGCTGCATGCATGCGAGAGTTGCGAAAGAATTATCAGCACACTCATTCCCCAAACACCACAAACAGAAACAGGGATAGACTTTTAACTGACTTACTAAAATTACTAAACCGATCAATGCTTGAACGTCTTGCTGCTCCTAGACTTACATAATTCCTCAACTCGACCTAGCTGTACAGACATTTTATTTACTGTGCTCTAACACATTCATATTTTTAAAAAGATATTTTCAAACCAACATACATTATGTGGCAATGCTAACTGTTAGAAGAGAAGAAATATCTTTCTTGCTCAATCTTTACATCTAAATTTTGGTCAAATGGATTCTGTAATGTAAAAACCACCAAAATCAAAAGTCTCAACCAAGGGTCCCCCCCACCCTTTTTAAAGTGTGGCCATTTGATAGCATTTGGTCTGTCTTTTGACTTGTCTTTCATTTTTCCACAGTGTAGACATTATGAGAATGAAAACCATGTTGAACTTCTCTTACTTTTAAAGATTGACAACTGCTAAATATTTATCTTGAAATGCTGAGAACCAAAGGGAACATGAAGAAAGCAGATTGGATTGATTTGAGGATGATTTTCTGAAAATCTCAGCTAACTATTTTTTTCTAAATATTTGAAGCAGGTAGAAATTGATAAAAATATCACCAGATCTCTGTTTTTTATTTTTAGTCTAGAAATAGTGTTGTAATAAAGAGCCTATGATAGGTAGTAACAAATAAAAAATTGAGGACCGAAAAGACCCATTTATCATTCTGGTCTGAATTACTTTTCCTCTAAAGGTCTGAAACACAGACTACAAACTCAATTTAAAATTGTTTTAAACTTGCCATCAAACTTCTCTCTATTGTTCATTGTCATAAGGTATGTCTTCTTTCCCAGAGATGAACTGAGAGTTAGATAGTATTATCAAGATTTATTCCATTTATACCACATACATATGCTTTCTTATATGGCAGTACAAAACACTATTTTATTATCTTCCTTTTATAGAAATAAAAATGAAGTACAGTAATAGTAGAAATTGATTTATCACCTTTTTTACTTTTAATGTAAAGCTATGACATAATAAAAATGAAAAGTATTTTAAAAATTAAAAACCAGAATGTTTAAAAAAAACACACCCTTCAAATAAAGAATATGAAAACCCAGAATAAAACCCATGAGTTATTGGCATTCTTAGCTCTGCTGTAGAGTCATTCTGGGTACAGGCCTTACCTCTGCCACTTACAAAGTGTGGATTTGGGCCAGTTAATTAGCCTCTTTGTGCTTCAGTATCCCCTTCTGGTAAAGTGGGGGAAATCATATTTTTTCAAACCCTATTTTTCAAAATGCCTAGCACAGGGCCTAGTTCTGGTAAGAGTTCAGTAGGATCTATTATCATTATCTTTATTATGAAGCCAGACAATTATGTCCTTACTAACTTTGGCCATTTTTATAATATCTGCCATGTTTGCCTGATGAAAACTTTGCAAAGAGTTGAGTATGTGGGGTCAAAGTTGTGTCACTAAAGCACATGGAAGTACATTTTGAATTTGGTTTGTGATTACTTTTACCACCTTAATACAAACACAAAATTAAAATTGTTATAAATTATTCATGTTTGTAATAAATAGAAAAATATTTCAAAAAGGTTTGCTACATATATACAATAAAATTTACTTGGCCTATAAAAGAATGATATCTTACCAGCTGCGACAGCATGGGTGGACTTGGACGACATTATGCTGAGTGAAATAAGTCAGTCGGAGGAAAACAAATACCACATGATTTCACTTATATGTAGAATCTACAGAACAAAAGAAATAAATGAACAAAATATGAACAGACTCATAGGCACAGAGAGTGGAGAGGCGGGTTGGGGGATTAGGTGAAGGGATTAAGAAGTACAAACTGGTAGTTACAAAAGAGTCATGAGGATGTAAAGTACCAAATAGGGAATGTAGCCAATAATATTGTAATAACTGTATGGTGTCAGGGGGGTTCTGGAAATATTGGAGGGAACACTTTGTAAAGTATATGATTGTCTAACCACTATGATGTACACATGAAATTAATATACAGAACATGAATGTAAAATGCAATTGAAAAGTAGAAACAATTGGTTTAGAACATCTATTAATCTAGAGATATTTTGCAAAACAATTGTTAAATATTTGCCCATTTAAGAGAGAATGCAGTGAGATAGTGGGAAAAGTAAAATATATTCACTTGCCATTCATTCTCTCTTTTTTCAAAATTAGTCTAGCCTGGCCTGAGTGCTTCAGTGGTTGAGCATTAACCTATGAACCAGGAGGTCATGGTTCGATTCCTGGTCAGGGCACATGCCTGGGGTTTTGGGTTTTATCCCCCGTAGGGGGTGGGCAGGAGGCAGTCGATCAGTGATTCTCTCTCACCATTGATATGTCTATCTCTCTCTTCCTCTCCCTTCCTCCCTGAAATCAGTAAACATATATGTTAAAAATCAGTCCAAAATATCCCCCATATTTGTAAATCATTGACTTGTGATAAACACAAAAATATTCATGTAACAGTCTTACTACCATATGTAAGATTGTTTAACAATCTTAATGCCAATGAATTAAAAGGTCATATGATTAGATAAATCATCTGATTAAGAGTAGAGCAAATTAAATACTATGGTTCTACTGCAGCAGTTTGGTCTAAACAGGAGGGCTCATCAAATATTCAGCTGCAGTATTTACAGCAAATATATTGAGCAAACTAATACAAATGGAATACAAATGATGAAATTCAGACATCTTAAAGTGATCACTCAATCTCTCTTCAACCCAGATGCACACCAAAATATATATTTTTAAGTTTGTTGAGATGATGGAATTCTTCTGTGTTTTTCTTCCACTGTGACATTTCCACCACCATTTGATTTGAGGTGTGCTTTCTCTCCTCCTGGGACCAGGCCTGCAATTCCAGTGGACCTCCAGTAGATGCAATGGTGCCCTTTGAAATCATACGTCCGTGTCCACACAGGCAGGCAGCCTCAGGAGTGATTAAAAGGAGTCAAAGGTTGTGTAATTTCCCTCTCAATTACACAATTTTATATTTTAAGTGCCTTATACTTACAGATAAGTGCAACATTTATCAGACTTCCTACTGTCTCAAAGTAGAAAAAGATCTTAAAGTTTGAACTTAGGCAGCCTTTTCAATCTCCCACAGTTATTCATATTCTCCTCATACTTACTCCTCATACATATGTACTTAAAACAAATAATAATCTGTTTTGATTCTTATGACCATTAAGTGAGATGGAACATTATTTTTTCCTTTTTAATATAAATGACTTAAACTAGGACTCTCAGGAGAATCCTACATCTTTTGAACTTTTAAACAAATTCTTTTGATTGTACCAACACTATGCTTACGGCGTGATACACTATGATGTTCCCCCAGGCTTAATTTGATTTAGGGACTGTCTTAGGGTTTGCCTATCTTTAGATCAAATAAAAAAACCAAAAGCCTTTGTTTCACCAAAGCATTACATTATCCTAGTCTCCTATTTCATTAGGAGAGACATGCTTTTTCCTACATAGAGCTTATCATGGCAAAGGCCCTATTTGCACTTCCAAAAATAACACTCTTTTTGACTTTCTTCAAGTTTCAACAGGAATTTAAAAAATGAGAATTTTGAGGTAACAATAGCATGACAATCTTAAGATTGTGCATTTGCAAATACCAACATATTCAGAGCTTCTTCCCTTTTTAAGTGCCTTTGGGGACATTTATAATCGTTTCTCCATCTGTCTCCCTTCCTCCTCTCCCAACAGCTCTTACTTCCCAATTAAGCATCAGTGTGGATCTGGGAAGGTTTGGTCCACTAGGAGTTCTAGTGTATTCCTCTCCTAGCCAATGATTGGTTCAACATTAGGCATGTGACCTAAGCCTGTCCAATGGGAAAAATTTGAGACTTTTGCTGGGCATCATCAGTCACAGATGCCTACTCTTTCCCAATGGGCTTGAATGAGGAAAGATTAGCCCCAGCAGACAGTACCAGCATCTTTAAACGAAGAGAGGTGCCAGCTGCAGGATGGAGCCAAACTGTGGTGTGTGAAGCAGAAAGCAACAAAAGGGCTTGCATACTTGGTGACCTCTTTGAGGCAGCCTTGTCTGGAATCTCTCTACCTTTAAGCACTTTAGAGGAATAAATACATTCTCTTTTTTATTCTTTCAGCCACACTGAGTTGAGGTTTTTGATTCCCTACAACTTTTGGATCTTAATAAATATAATACCAAGGTTTTTCCATATTATGGTTCTACTAAGCCTGCAGAAATTGCAGGACTAGCCTCTTCTAGGTACAGTGTGCCTCGTTTTAATGGGACCATGTTCCTTTTAATGGAACCTAATTTTTTAAAGGCACATTTAAATTGCACAACCAGGATTTAAAATCATGACAAAAGTGATTACATCTAAAATATTCTAAACCCTGGTACAATATCATTGTACTATTAGCTGTGATAGAGCTGAGAATCAAAATGTGCTTTGGAATGAGTTATTTTATTTTAAACTAGAGGCCCAGTGAATGAAATTTGTGTATGGGTAGGGTCCCTAGGCCTGGTCAGCAGTCAGGGCTGATCTATGGGGTAATCGGCATGGTGATGGGGGTGAGGGGTCCTGCCGGCACCCACCTTGGCTGGCCTGGAGCCTGTGGGCTGGAGAAGCTCCTGCATTGAGCATCTGCCCCCTGGTGGTCAGTGTGTCATAGTGACTGGTCATTCCACCAGTTATTCTGCCATTGGGTCGATTTGCATATTTGCATATTTATTATATAGGACTAGAGGCCCGGTGCATGAAAATTCATGCACTAGATGGGGGGTCCCTCAGCCTGGCCTGCCCCCTCTCACAGTCCGGGAGCCCTCAGAGGTGGGAGGCGACCTGGCGATCAGGGGAAGGCGACACCCCCATCACACTTCTGTTGCTGCCACTGCCGGCAGCCTCAACCAGTCCTGGTTACCTGAGCCTCAGGCGGCCCTGGGCTGCTGGGCAGCCAACATCTGAGGCTTGCCTGAGCCTTGGGCTGGCCCTAGAAGGCTGGGGGGACTGGGTGCCATCTTGTGGCTGTGGGCGCCGCCATTTTTTAGGGTGGGGCAGCAATTAGCATATTCCCTCTTCATTGGCTGTGGGCGCCACCATCTTTGAGGGCAGGGCAGGCAATTAGCATATTTCCTCCTTATTGGCTGTGGGCACCGCCATCTTTGCAACAGCATGAGGGTCAGTTAGCATATTCCATCTTTATTAGATAGGATGTCTTGCAGTTTTTTTAGATGTGTTTTAACTGCTACAACAAGGTGCTGAAATACTTTTTGTGTGTAGTTTATAAGCCAATAAAAAATAACAGTCCTATGTCTTCTCTATCTTGAGTCACAATGCTTTCAACTGTTATTTTCTTTGCTTTCTGTTTCTAAATAATTTGTATGTGCGGCTATTTCCTTATTTTTTTTAAATGTAGGCACTCTACAGCTGTTCTTCTGCAGCTGATGATAATTCAGATTTCTTATCATACATACCCCTTTGCTACACACTTGCCCACTCTGCCTTCCTACTTCCGGTCCTCCCAATATAATTGTATAAAAGATTTTGGCTAAATGTAAGCTCAGCCATATAATATATGTGGTAATATGTTTATGTAACTTTTTTTCATTAATAATAGCCTCTTTTCTTGGTTTTTGTTTAGTTCTTCATGTGTTTATCATTAATTCCTCCCCAAATTCTTCTATGTAATACTGATGTTCTCTCCAATAGAGTTGAACACTGAGATACTCTATCATTTTATTTTTCCTTTCCCTTTTTTCTAGGCGCTTCTCTCTCTGATCTCTGCCTCTGCCTCCCACCATGACTGACTGCGACCCAGCCTGCTGTACAGCTGCCATCCTAAGAATCGCCATTGCCATCATCTTAGGAATCCCCTTTATCTCTGTCCCTTGGGGGACTGCCTGTCACCTGGATCCCATGCATTCCTGCTTTTGGCTTTATGCCCTCATTTTGGTGGATCCAGTCTCTTCTATTTTCTTTAAGAAAATTATTTTAGATGAGGTACAACATAGTAAAGTGTACTAAACTTAAGTGTCCAGTCCAATATTTTTTTGGTAATTATTCTTGTAACTATCATCCAGATTAAGAGACTGACTATCTCCAATACCTTATGGGGATTTCTCCTGCCTCTTCCCAATAATACCCTATGCCATCACACCATCCCCAACAAGGCCATCGCTAGTCTGACTTCTATCACCATCAATAGTTTGCCTGTTCTTGAACTTCATATAAAAGAATTATAAGGTATGTAGTCTTACATCTGGCTTTCTTTTACCCTTCATTAAGTTTAGAGAGTCATCCATGTTGTTGCATGTACCAGTAATTTATTCTTTTGTTTGCTTTTCACTATGGTATATAGTATAAATGTAAAGTGTTAGGATATTATAATTACAGCTGCTACAAATAGTCTTGTACCCATCTTTTGTTGGACACACACACTCATTTCTTTTGGGTGTATCACCTAGGAGTGGAATTGCTGGGTCACAGGGTAGCCACTAACTTTTTGAGAAATGATGCTGTTAGAATTATTTTTGGTAGGTTATGTATTGGTTAGGCCAGACTATGCTACAAATAAGCATCACAACTTATGGTGTCATTTATCAAGTCTCTTCCGACTAAGACAAGTCTGCTGGAGGTCAGGTAACCCTCCAGGGCAGCTGTCTCTCCTCTGGCCTTCCAGTGATCCAAATTGCTTCCATCTTGTGCCTCTACCATCTCAACATGAGGCCTCTTCAGAAAGTGTGGGACTCACACTTCTCTTTTTAATGCTCTGGCCAGGATATGGCACACGTCACTTCTGCTCACAGCCACTTGATCAGAACACGTGGCCTCGCCTAACTGGGAAGTGCAACCTTCTGAGTTCTAGGAAGAAAAAGGGAAACAAATATTGGTGTAAGTAGTGTCTGCCACACTTCACATACCTGGTAATACCTCTGTTCTAATGTCATATAGAAATGAAAGTTTGTCCAGGTGCTAAACTCTAGGTAGAAAGTAATTACTTTCTTTGGAGTCATTTCTCCATTGTCTTTTAGTTTCCAGTATTACTTTTAAGAAATTAACCACCACTGTGCTTCTTTATGTTTTTCTCTTTGGAAGTATTTAGGATTTCCTCTATCCCTCATATTTGGACATTTCACAATGATATGCCTTGGTGTGGATATTTTACGTTTTAATTTTTTTAAATTGTATTTTTGTACTACTTTCTGGAAGATTTTCTCAATTTTAACTCTCAATTATTTTATATTAATTTAAAAATTATTTCTACTTATATATTTGTAGTTTGCATGATATTTTTCTTGTTTACTTACTATTCTCTTTTTATTGCATTGTGTCGTTTAATGCATGCAATAACTGTTAATTGATAAAAGTTTCTTTAAATTTTTCTTTTCTTGCATTGCTTCTCTTTTCTCCATGGTTTATTCTCTCCCCACCTCCCTTTTATTTGTAGTTGCTTTTGCTTTTTAAATTTTTTGTATTAGAGGATTTTCTTATATACCTGGAGATATTTGTCTGTCTGTTTACATCTAGGTGTCCAGGACTAAAAAGTTGACTGGAAGCCCTTTGTACTTGGGAAGGACTTACCAACTAGTGAGCTTCTCTGTTGAGTGATGAGATGGGACCCAGCCATTCATTGGGTGACTTCCATGTATTCATAGGGACTGTATTGTCAGAATTGGTAGGTTTTTGTTTTTGTTTTTTTTTTTCTATTGGGTCAAAGAAGAACCTGCCAGTCTCCTCCATGGGGAGTATAAGCTTGGAGTACATTCATGGAGCTAAGGGAAAGTTTCCAACTTCCATCCTTCAGAATGTGGCTGTCATTGAATTCCATTTCTGTTTAGCTACCTGTTGTCACGGAGTCCAGAACCCTGCTGATTCAGCATCTCCAGAGAGCAAACATCTTGTTTTCTCCAATGACAGGGGAGAGACACTCACCTGGTTGTGGGGCAAAGGGAAGGGTCCATAACTTATGCAGACTTTTGACAAATTCTTTGTATCCTTGCTCCACCCATTCCTTCATCTTCATAAGCACCAGGGGCCATAAATTCCTGACCTTTCCAAAGCTCTTTAGAGCAACTCATCTTGCTTCTTCTTGGCTTCCTCTTTTTAGGTTTTATTAGTTTTTTAGGTTTTATTAGCTTTCTCTGTTCTGCTCAGTCAGCTATTCCCCTTCTCTCAGCTTCCCATCTTCCAAAATACAGTTGACAGTTCTTGTATGTTGTCTCCTCTACCCCACTTTTTATCCTTGGAGTTTACACCTTTATTAATTTCCTCACTGTCATTTCCAGTAAGTTGTAGAGAAAGTTTACATAAACACTTTTTAAAAATTTTTCCATGTATAATATGAGTCAATTATTTTCTAAAGCTAAAATATAATCATATCACTCCTCTTTTTAAAATGTGTTCATCTGCAGCATTAATTCTAACCTTAAGTTAGCACACAAAATTTTGCATAATGTGACTCTTGGTCACTTTTCTAATCTTAACCCCACAATCCAGCATACAGGATTATTAGCTATTTTTCAAACATGTCTGACCTTCCTTATTTTCAAAGCCATGCATAGACTGTCCCTATCACTTGGTTTCTTTTTCTCATGAACATCTACTCATACTTCACCTCCCCTTTTATTTGTAGTTGCTTTTGCTTTTTAAATCTTTTATATTAGAGGATTTTCTGAAGCATACTTTGACTCCTCCAGATCAAAGTCATTCTTTTCCTATGTGTTCACATAGCAGTGAATCTACATGTATAAAATCAGTTCTATTTTCCCAATCTACCATGGAGAATTTAGATATAGTATTTTCCAGGCTCACAGTGGAGGACTGCTGCACATATCAGCCATTAAGGACTAAGATTGTTGCTTCTTTAAAATTTTTAGCATTTGGCAAAGTGCCTTTGCTATCTCATACATATATATCTATATATCTATCCTATATAATAAAAAGCTAATATGCAAATGGTCATCACGTCCTCACGCTGTCACGAGCTGCCCCTGGTAGTCAGTGTGCTCCCACAGGGGGTGCACTGCTCAGCCAGAAGCTGGGGTCAAGGCTGGTGAGTGCAGCGGTGATGGTGGGAACCTCTACTGCCTCAGCAGCAGCGCTAAGGACCCCTCGGGGGATATCTGCCTGCAGGGAGCAGTCCTAAGCCAGCAGGCGGACATCAACTGAGGGGTCCCGGACTGTGAGAGGGCACAGGCCGGGCTGAGGGGACCCCCCCTCAGTGCACGAGTGTCATGCACCGGGCCTCTAGTATATCTATATATCTATATCTACATCTACATCTATATCTACATCTATATCTATATCTATACCTCTATATCTATACCGCTATATCTATACCTCTGTATCTATATCTATATTTATACCTCTATATCTATATCTATATCTATATCTATATATCTATATCTATCTATACCTATATCTATATCTATCTATCTATCTATCTATCTATCTATCTAGCCAATGAATGAAAAAGGAAAAGATGTTACAAGACCCCGTGGGTGTTGTAAACAAAGGCACCAAAGTGCAAACCCCTCACCTGGGAAGTAGGACTTTCAGGTCCCAATTTTTGCCTGAGTTGAGGTGCAGTAAATACTCTAGCATAACTCATTCCTGTCTTCCTGCTCTCATTGTGCTCCCTTGCCAAAAAGGGATACCTCACAGAATGCCATCATATGTTGGAAAAGGGTTAAAAAACTGCTTTGAGCTTCCAAGCCTTTCAGGCCAGCTCTAATAAAGTCACGGGTACCTCTGTTTCAAACTCTGCAGCTGAATTGTTTTTCTAATTCTGCCAGATAAAGTCCTTCCTTACCAATGCCTGGACAGCACCACTGGGGAATGTCCCACATCCAGGCATTGTAAGCCACCCACCACTGAGGCTGTGCTATTCGCATTGGCAGCCACATCCTTTGGTAAATATCACCAAGGCTTTTTACAAGATGTGCCTGATCTCGTTTGCTCAATACTGACCTCAGATGAGGCTACATGTAAGTTCCACCCCACAGCTGTCTCATTTGGTAACCATGTCTCAGGCCAGGCTTTGTTTTGTAAAAGAGCCAGCCATATGGGAAGTCCCAACAACTGCAAATACTCAATCGGGTAGAATCCTCAGCCTTTTGTTACTGAGGCGCTCAGGTGGGAAACCTGCTGGAGATCGCTCCCTCTCAGGGCACCCATCTCAAGGCCCATGAGCCTTTTCTGACAGCTGCCTGATTGGAGACTTCAAACCCATTGTTCCTTCAGAGTGTTCCTTCCCAGCATCACCTTTGCAGCCAGTCAGACATGGCATTTTGTTCTCTTTTGCTTTCCAACTTATGGCAGATTATTCCCCTGTTTTAAATAGTTTGCACTCCTATAAAACAGGGCTGGTTGTGAGAATCCAACAAGATAATGTGTATAAAACAGCTGGCATATAGAAGGCATCCTCTTCTGGCATTTCTCTTCTCAGAAAAAGCACTGAAGGTCTCCCAGTATTTCTTTTTTTCTTTTACCATTTGTACTTTTTAAAAATTTCAGTCTTTTCCTATTCTGTTCACTGTGTTGTCCTCTTTTATTCTTCCTTTTTTCAGGGTGTACATTTTTTAGTTTAAATTGCTACTTTAAGAGCTTAAATTTAACAAATTTAGTTGAATTTTTTAAAAATTTTTTTATTGATTTCAGAGAGGAAGGGAGAGGTAGAGAGAGAGATAGAAACGTCAATGATGAGAGAGAAACACTGATCGGCTGCCTCCTGCTGGGGATCAAGCCCAAAACCCAGGCATGTGCCCTGACCAGGAATCAAACCATGATCTCCTGGTTCATTGGTTGATGCTCAACCACTGAGACACACTCGCTGGGCAAATTTAGTTACATTTTGATCAGGTCTCTTATATTTAGTTTGTTATTATTTCCTTTTTAAAATTTTTTTTAAAATCCTCACCTGAGGATATTTTTTCCATTGATTTCCAGAGTGAAAGGGAGACAGGAGGAGGGGGAGAGAGAGAGAAACATTGATGTGAGAGACACATATCAACTAGTTGCCTCCTGCAAGCACCCTTACAGGGAGCTGGGAGTGAACCCGCAACCAAGGTACATGCCCTTGACCGGAAATCGAAGCCACGACCCTTAGGGCCGTGGATGATGCCCTAACCATTGAGGAAAAACCAGCCAGGGCTATTTCCTTGATTTTCACTTATATTTTCTTTCTTCTTTTTGGCACTTTGTATTTCTCTTGGTTTGGCAGCTTTAAAGGTAGTCCCAAATAGAGCGAGAAAGATGTTTGTTTTTTCAGGCATTTATCTTCATGGTTAGAAGGATTAGAGAGCCAGGCAAGCCCAGATGTGGAGGTGCTGGCATTTTGGAAGGGGAGTTGTTGGGAATGGTGGCAGGGAGTTGTAATGGCTGGGACTCAGAGTCACAGGAATTCAAAGACAAGAAATGAAGTACCATATGAACTCTTGAGACCTGGAATATTGCCAGAAACCAAAACTACTCTCTAAGGGTATTTTCCTCTGCTCTCTCTTCGCTGCTCTTCCTTTTCTCTGGATCTGTTCTGTTCTCTTCCCATTTCAAACCCATTCCATCATGGCCACCCCAGCCCCAAGTCCACATGCTCTTCTTACAGCTAACAAGCCAATCTCTCAGTTTCCAAGTCCAAAAATGTCAAGAAAGGAATCTAATTGGACCGATTCCGCTTTTCTCACCAGACCACAGGTCACTGGCCTGCTGATGGCTGAGGTGCGGTTAATCAGAGTCCACTCAGGTCCAGCGTGACATTATCAGGCAGCACACTTAGAGCTCTGTGCCTTCCTGGGCTGCCCCTTCCAGCTGATGGTCAGTCTCTTAGGAGACTGTGGGGACAGAGTTACAGTTCCAAACATAGCAAGCAGTGCACTGGATTCGATAAAAAGACATAAAAATGCTGGGAGGCTGATTTTAAATGAGAAATTTCTAAAAATACAATGAATGTATCAGAAAAGACAATATCCTATGATATAAATTGTTTTTGGAAATTTCCTCTAGTAAAAATGTGGATATCTGGGTGAACACTCCTTCCTTTAGAAACTTTTCTTTATATGAAAACTGTTGGCAAATAATTCTGCAGTGATAGCTCCCTAATTTTAAAAACTTACCTGTGGAAGCTCCTAAGACATGGCATCACAGGCTGCGTCCCTAGCTCACTGCAGAGGGAGTGGCTGAGGGGCTCGTGCCACAGCTGAGCCAGCTTACGGGTCCGTAGAGTCTGATGGGAAACAAGCCCTCAGCTGCATCTCCTGCACACATCCCACACGTAGGCACCACACCCTTGACACAAACATTAAAAGTTATCTGTAATTCTCTTCTCTCAGATTGCATGTGTCATGTTTCAAATCATGCTTCAAGTTCTCCCACATCTACCTAGGAGAGATATAATCAAACCTAATGAGCTTTTCTGAGTTCTTCTCCTCCTGTCCTAGTTTGCTCGGCTATTGTCTTCCCCTCCCACTCTCCTCCCTTCTTTTCTCCTCTTCCCCAAGCTCTCACCCGCACCTGGTCATGGTAAATCGTGTTCTCCAATTCCCCCAACATAGCTTTAGAAGTAACCCTTGAGGGTATCTGATCAGGGAGTCCAGCCCCATATATCTATCATTGGAATCCTCACTCTGAGAACATGGGACACGGCTCATAAAGCCCAAACTGACAATGTTGCTGCTACTGGATGGGACATCTAATTTTTCCCTTTTTTTTTTCTTCCTACGTATCTACAACAAGTCCCTCAGGTTGAATAATAAAGATGTCCTACTCTGCTTCTTCTCTTTTATTTCTATTTTCTCAAAGCCTGTAAAGGGGGGATAACAAGACACAAGGAATTTACTTCTTATTATAACTGTGAAAACTGGGAGCTAAATTCTTATTACTTTTCCCCACTCATTTTCATTTATTAAATCTGAAATGTTACACTTCGGCATCCTATTCAGTTTAGTGGGTTCTTTAAGAAACAAGGGTTTAAGGTACCTCCTTCATCAACAATAAAACATTATTTCACTACATTTTAATTTATAAAAAATGTAACTGACCCAAAAGAACAGTATTTCAACAAACTAGGTGACAAATGTCAGACCGAGAAGGGAGTTATTTATTGCTTTCAGCAACTTTTCTTCTTTTTGGCAAGAATCCTTTGAAAGAAATGGGTCAGTTTCATGCTATTATTGAAAATAAATTCCAAGGATGGAGTTAGTTAGTGCTTTAGACTGTTTTTTGTTTGTTTGTTTTTTTACATAGAGTGTTTCATGAAAGACACACCCGAACAGCACAAGACCAAAGCTTGGGAACCTCAATCTGTTCCAGAAACAAGAGTTCCCATAAAACTACATCACATGCTGCTATCGAGTTACGGAACTTGCCGCAATTGCCTGATATAACAGTGAGTTCGGGGCGCTGCTGTGGGGACACGGAGTCACCAGGGGGATGACTTAGGCTGAGTGGTTGTAGCAACCTAGTGCACAGCTCACCGACAGGCCAGAGCTTCCCCTCAGTGTTCAACCCAGGCCAAGGATACCCCGCAGTAAGCTGTCCAAGGTCTTTCCTCCTCTCTGCGGTAATATTCTACATCAGCTACTGCTTCTTTGATATCAGGGTCAGGGAAAGGAGAGCATTTAATTACACTGCTGTTCTTGTGTGCATGCCTCTGAAATGCCTTTTCTTCAGAACCACCAAAATGATTTCTGACGAGGTCTCTGATTTTTTTTCCCCTATACAGGAATTTTTATAGTAGGTTCAGGATGGTGATGATGGTGGTTTAGGATTAAATTTAGTTATTTTATATCAAGTTTCAATCTGTATCCATTCTTGTTCCTAATTCTTGACCCAGTCCATATCCTGACCTGAAAGGAGCCAGGCTTATTAGTAGAATTTATGGAGTTCAGTGATTACAGCCAGATGACAGGGTTGAATGCTGATTTCACACGTTTATGTAAGTGACAGAATGCTTAGAAGACAAGACCCACTTCTATTCAATGTGGTTGGTGGTGTTTCCAGTTGAACTTAGTTCATGAAGGCTCCCGGGAGTGAAGCCCAGCCTGGACCACTAGAAACTAGGAGAACTCTGGTGTAAGTGTAAGAAAAACCTGGAATTTGATCTATACATTCATTTTTCAGTTCCTGTTCATCCACACACCTTCCCTGAAGTGTCCTGCTCAGTGCAGAGTTCCCGCCATCACAGCCTTGGTGGGTCCCTCCTCTGACCCCAGGTGACCATGTCCCTATGGCTTCTAATCCTGTGTCTTGAGCCTGATTATTACTCTAGCTCCAAGCTCCTTCTGAGTCACTTTACTAGTAGGTCATGGTTCACCTCTTTCAGGGACAAATTCCTTGGCTGAAAATTATCTAGATGTCCAAGAGAACTATATGGACAGGACGTTAAATAGTCCTATATAATGATGATTAAATTTTTTTCCTGATTTATTTTTATTTCTTCCATTTATTTTATTTTATTTTTCCCTATCACCACTTAATCCCCTCTATGCCCTCTTCCACCTCCCCCTCCCTCCCCCCGCAATTACCACAATGTTAAGTAGCAGAATGTTGTTTTCTTCAAATTAAATTGTATGCAGTTGCTGAATATCTAAAGCAGATGAATGTAGTACTGTGAAGGTGTTCCACCACAATGTCATGTTAACCCTGAATGAATCTCCACAAACTCAAAGGCTCCTCAGGACATGGGTTGGAAACCACTAACATACAGAATTCTGAAAGGGAAGAGGAAGCCAAAAACATTTGTGGCTCATTTCAACAGCTGTTTCACTCAGTAATTATAGCTTTATTCTTATGACCTGCCTCTGAACCCAAACTCCCTGGATTCTATTCAGAGTAAGGGATGGAGGTGACCTAGAGTAAAGCTAGCTGCCCATCCCCTTACTCAATTTCTTATCCAAGTTTTTCACCAACTTCCTGCTCTTGTAAATTCTGTGGGCCTCCTGTCAAACAATCTAGATTCCAGCTCCAGTTCTGCTTCTTTCCAGCTGTGTGTGAAGATCACTTGAACTCCCTAAGACTGGATTTCTTCCTGGGCTGACAGAAATAATAATACCTATTTTAGTTGTTCTGAGAATGAAAATAAAATTAAGTGAATTGCATAAATGAATTGTGTAAACTATGCATTCTATATACCTTTTAAGTAATTATGAATACATACACTAGTGTGCCGGAGACACGAGATCTATAACCAAAGACCTTTAATGGCTCTGGAGGCACACATAAGAGGATACAAATTTGGGAAGAAAATGATCTGCTTTTTTTTTTTTCCAGCATCCTCCCAGTGCTATGGATGTAGAGTTGACCTATGGTCATGAATCTCAGCTTGTGCCAGAAGGAAATTTAAGGAAGATGGACATCTCCAATGGTAATGTGCCAAAGAGCAGAGGATAGTCACCGAACTCGGGTCTCTGAAAGCACTGGGAAAACAGTGAATTTCTGAACAACCAGTTCAGCACATTTAACCAAGCACTATGTGGGGTTGCAGACAGAGCAAGTCAAGTTTCATCATCCCTCCTGGGTCAACAATGTAAAAGTTGTCATAGAGTCCATGACTATTTCAATGCATTTAAGTAGGAGCTTTTAAGACCCTGGAGAGAAGGATGATGAATACAGGAAGTGGCAAAAGGGACACCTGCTGGGACAGTGACTTAAGGCAGATCACTGTTGGAATCACTCATATATTATTCGCGTATTCAAAGAAAACAAAAGAATTGAGAGATTACTTGGTGCAGAAGTCAGAAACCATGGCCTCTATGCTGCCTCTGACCTTTCTCAAGATTATAGCAGACACCAACAATCAAGACCCTCTTTGATTATTCTTATCTATAAAATGGGATAATAATGAGATAATCCATGTATATCACTTAGAACAGTGACTTTCACAGAATACTCAAAAAATGTCTATATTCCCACTGAGCCCTATTAGCACTTTCTCACTTAGCCATGATACAGTCTCGGAATTTCTTTCAGCACAGCATTACAGGGAAATATTTCCAAGCTGTGAGAAGAAATTCATGAACCATTTCTGATCTAATTCAACCCCCACGCCCATCCTTGCCTCACCATCATTCTGGGACTGAGGAGACTGAAACGGAGGGAGGAGAGGCTGCCTGCCCTGAACTGTGCTGCCTCTGAAGACTCATCACCACAGGGAACAGTGGTCATAACATCTGCTTCTGCACAGTTATGGATGCTATTTCACTGCCCTTTTAAATAGTCACTCAATGGCAGAGATATTGCCTCCTAAGATTTTGCTAAACTTACTCCTAATGCTAACATCACTGACCACTTAGTCAAACTACTGTGATGTGAGTTGAAGGGAGGCTCCAGTTCCACAAAGAGCAACATCAAGGAAAGGCAACCCCAAAGGGCTTTGGAGGTGAAGAAAAGCAGAAAGACTCAACAGACCGTGTGAGTAGTCAATGACAAGATGGACTCTGGAAAGCTGAGCAGTGACTATTATAACATTAATCATATAAAATTGGCAACAATAGCTGGCTCTGTCCTTAGTATTGTTCACTTCTTAATTTGCTAAGCTTCTTGATGATTCCAAGGAGTGGTACAGCCCTGGGACCTCAGCAAGTCTCCTGCATGAGAGATAGTGAGTCACCGCTCAGAGGTTCCCTGTGTGAGGCTAACTGGACTTGGGCCATCCTTTCTTCTCTCCCAACCTCGCTCCTCTTCCCAACCACTAACCCCCAGATGGGCTGTTAATTCCTTTTGCTGGATCTCCTCCCTGCCTGTCTCCACTCCTGTGATTGCTTCATCTTCCCCAGGCTGCCATTATCAGCCTGGACTGGCCCTTTGGGCATCTTCTCCCCTCCCCACCCAGCAGGTCTTTCTACTCATGAGCCTCTTTCTTCCTCGCAGTCCCACTTCCCTCCTCCTAATCCTTTTCTTTCCATTCTCTTTGTTCATTTCCTGAGTTCCACCCTTCCTTATTCATCCCAGTTTTCATCTTTCATATTTATTCCTCTAGCTACTTTTCTCTTTTTCAATACCACAATGCTGAGATTTACACTCAAAGGAAAGTGTCTTTTTCCCTATCTTGCGAATTCTCAAGGGTTGGCATTTCTCTTCATGCTTTACATTCAAACGACTTATTCTCTCATCCACTGTTAGCCTTTCTTCAATACAATGTGGTTATAAAGCCCAATCTATTTTTTTCTCTGATTGACTGGAAGAGGGCAGGAGGACGGAAGCGCAAAGAGCATGTGAATCTAGGCAGTACTCTACTGGATGATCTCTGTCATCCCCGAAAGCTTTGCAGTCCTGGAAGCTGTGTTTTGCATCATCATTTGAGTGCACAGCTCTCTATATTATTTCTAAGAATATCCTCACTCCTTTACACCAGAAAACCTGGTTTGGAGTAGGGAGAGACTGGTTTCCCTAACAAAAATGCCAGGCAAATTATTTTTTGTTTATTAGATGGAAGGAAATAAAGGGATAGGGATAGAAGGGAATGGAGTAGCCTCTCCCCCAGCCCGGCAAGTCTCCTATTTCTCCTGTCAATCTGCAAAATGAGGCATTGGAAGCTAAATTATGGGAGCTGGACCAGCTTAATCTGGTTTTCAAAATTGAGTTACACTGGGCCTCTTGGTGGCATGCTACTCTTACCAGGGAGGGCCCTTCAAAATTTCTGAAGTGGCAGTTTGTTTTCTCTTTCTTATCAACTTGACTTCATAGGTCTCCCCAGCTGCAGGCACAGAGCTCGGCTAAATGTCGTGGTTCATATTTCAAGGACCTATGCCCATGGACACGAAGCGGGACCTCAGCCTCCCCTGGGTATTTCGGGCCTCTCCAGGGCCACCTTATATCTGCTCACACTTAGTTCTAATGGTAGTCCATTCTAGCCCCCTCACAGGTAGCATTTGCCACTGAAATGGGTACCTTTGCCACATCCCCAGTCCCTGTGAGAATCCCTCCGTGAGCACCAGCTCCCTCTGCTCTGTGGAGTGCTATTTCCTGTGCTCCCAAAGCTAGAACCTGAAGTTCTTAACATGATAGCAGGTTTCTCGGGGTCCCGGCTGCCCTGGGGCACTTTGTGTTCCCTGAAGCAAGGGGAAGACTCTGGTATGTATCTAGTCTCTTATCCAGGCTGGAGCCTCTCCGTTTGTGCATGGCCTACTCTGTGGGGCACAGAGGAACAGAAGTACTCCAGCTTCTCATCCCCTTGCCTGCCCTGAGTCATCCTCACACAAACAGTGCTCTGCTGGGCCCTCCCTGCCTCTCACTACATCCTCCTTCTGAAAACCAGCATGTTTATGGCCTTGATGGTGGTCATGGTTTCATGGGTGTGTATTTACCCCTAAACTCATTGATTTATGTACTTTAAATATGTACAACTTTTACCTGTCCAACCGCCACCCCATGTACAACTTTTACATGTCCAATCAACTCACAGATAAGCCACAGCTGCTTTCCTTATGAATCCTATAATAATAAAAGGGTAATATGCAAATTGACCAAACTGTGGAGTGACTGGTCGCTATGATGTGCACTGACCACCAGGGGGCAGACGCTCAATGCAGGAGCTGCCCCTTGGTGGTCAGTGCACTTCAGGAGCTGGCCTAAGCCGTCAGTCAGACATTCCCGGAGGGCTCCTGGACTGCAAGAGGGCACAGGCCAGGCTGAGGAAACCCCCTCCCCCCACCAAGTGCATGAATTTCATGCACCAGGTCTCTAATATTGTTATAATTCTCTCTGAATAGTGACATAAATGTGTTATTTAAATTCGTAAAAGTAGGTAATAGAACTGAAAGAATTAATATAACTATTACGTTATACTAATAAGAGAATAGCCTATTGTTATAATCTTGTGTGATAAGGGGAATAAGGGGGGGGGGGGAACACAATTCCTCCTGTATATTCCCCTCTTCCTCCCAGCCTCCTCTCACACTCCCAGGGACACCTCTCTTTCTCTGGGCCTCATGTGGCTCCTTTTTCTTGCTTCCCTTCTCTCCCATCCCAATCAAAATGCTCAATTTGACTGTTTGCTGGAAAGCACCTGTGCATTCCAAGACAACACAATGGCTTTGAGGATGGTCACCACCCTCAAAGCCATTGTGTTAGGCCTGCAGACCGAAAAGAGCTTGTTAGATGAAGCAGGCATCTGTGATCTTGGAGAGATCCATTTCCACGAATGGTCAGGGGCAGAAGTCAGAATTGTGAGGAGAGGAGGGTTTTTTGTTTTTTTTAAATTGCACCTTTTCATTTGTGATGAAACTTTGGGGAAATATGCTTATGAAAGTGTATGCATAACTCTGTCTATGAAAATAGTTTTGAGGCTGAGTGTGAGGTTGGGGATTTTGAATCTTGAATTCAGACAAACTATCTAGTAAGTGTGAGGTCAAAATCAAGATCTTTCCAGATAAGCAAGGGCACCCCTGCTTGACACTATTTAAGAATGCATGTTAGGGAAAAAAAATGAAAAAGAAAACCAAGGAAAGGAGACGTGGGATTTGGGAAACAGAGGCCTCATCCCACGAGTGCAGTAAAAGGGGATCTCAGATGTCCGCGGTGAAACCAGAGGATGAACAGCTTGGAGAGGCAGCCTTGCAGTCAATGGTGTGACTGAGGGATAAAACAAACAAATAAAACAAGCAAAACTTTAAGAAGTCATAAAAGCACATTATTCTTTTGTTAATAAAAAAGGAAAAGACCCTTAGAAATTCCAGAAAAAAATCTACATAAGAAAGTCTTGCCCAAACATGATGAGAATAATACAAAGTTATAATTTTAAGCAATTGGTAATGTGTAAGGAAAGAGCATCCTTTTGGCTTTGAATGCTAAAGGAATTCCCCCTACACAGCTCAGGTGACTTGTTGAAGAGAAGACGCACTCCTAGTACGCCACTTAGTTCAGCAGTGCACAATATCCACTCACTCATGTATGCTGTGTATTCACTTTTGTCTTTTAAAATTAGACAAAGCACAAGTGCCTGGCACCAGAAACATAAATAAATGTTAAACGCTTTGGTAATGCAAAGATTGCATCTATAGTTGTAGCTTATTCTAAGAGAAAAGCATTAAAATGTTGACTAAAGGATGAAAGAGTGATATAAATGTGGTATACAATGTCACAAAGGATGCCAGTGGGAGAACTGAAAAGAGTAATAGAATTATTAAAGATCAGGGAAGCTAAAAGATAATATAAAAGAGCTAAATTGTCATAGAGGTGCTAGATCAAGAAATAGCAATGTATACTTATTACCCACGATGATGGCTGTTGGAGTAGTTGCCTCTGGGACATGGCATAGGGCAGGGGGTAGGTTGGAAAAAGTGTAGAGAAAGATTGCTTTAAAACACTTCACTATTTAAAACAAAACATTCTTATTCTTATTTTAATTAAACATGAAATTACTCCACTTTATGTATTTGTGCCTATTCAGGACAGAGAACTCAGCAGCCACCAGGGATTAATAGTTTTGTGTACATTTACCACATACTGCACGTTCATTTTTTTCTCTTTTGCCACCATTTCTCTCATAATAAAATGGCTGAGGTGGTGACTTTTGGCACTAGAATTTCATTTTTTGAAAATAAACATGACCATTTCCAAGCTGGGATATTATGACCAACTAGCAGCACAATTCATTTACTGTGTCCAGTGCGCCCAGAGTTGGATACGAGAACCGGGAAGCATCCTCCCAAAGCCCACAGACCTCCGTTAGTTTTCTTGGGTGATGACAATGAGAATGCTGTTTTCACAGATGGCCTCCTTGCTGAAATGTGGAAGGAAAACTGTAAGTAGCAATTTGCAACAATTCCCCCGTGTTTTCCTGTGCCACAGCTTGTGGCAGCTCCGTCCACCTGGTGGAGGATACAGCAGCCAGCAGTGACAGCTTCCCTCTTCTCACTCCCAGGGACCAACTTGGAAGGGCGTGAGGTGAGACTCTCACCCTGGCTGGTGAGTTCCCACCTCTGTTCAGGTGCTCAGAAACCACCAAGGAGCATCAGAGAGCCTGGCAACTCTCCCAGGTTACTGAAGTTCATATAGGACCACAATGGGTAACATCCCCCCTCCATTGGTATGTCCACAACCCATGTGCTGACAGCCACCTAGTCTATTCACTCAATGCAGTAAGGTGAACTGCGGGCATAGGCACAGCCTTTGGAAGCCAAAGGATGGGAAGAGGGCAGACAGGCACTTCCCAAAACTCTGATATAAAGATTTAGTCATTAATACCCTGTAGCTCTACAGTGTTAACATTGCTTCTACAAGTTCTTAACTTCCCTTAAAGGAATCATTTCTATACTTAGCTCAATATTTCACAAATCACAGAATGAGAAATGCAGGGCTAAGTAAACTGATTTTATATCCTTTAAAGCCATCGCAAACTTCTGGGTCACTTCTTATTGACTTATACCTGTTGACCAAAGAAATTAGAACACCACAGACTACATTTTATAACAAACAATGTCAGGTCTTAATAGTTAAACCCATTCTCAGAGGAGAGGAGAAATGAGAAACAACATATTTAAAAGACTGGATTAAAACAAATCGAGGAAAACAACTACAGTCACAGACACAAGTAGGAATCCAGTTTCTGAAAATTAAATAGAATTGGAGCCAAAAAAAATAGTATGTAATTGTGGACCTCCTAGGGGCAGGGGGAAATGTCATCCAACTCCTGCCAGTCCAGGAGCCACTGGGAGAAAAACAGCCGGGGTGGGAGCTTGGGCAGAGAGCAGGGCATGCCTGCACAGTGAGAGAAGGGCAGCCCTCCTGTCCCTGCTCTTCCTTAGCCAGGTGGCAGTCTGGCCATGACACTGGAGTCCTCCCAATTTAGTTTGCAAGTGTAATTTATATTTCCCTGGAGAATGCACTCTAGGGTACCACAGGACACTCTGCGATGTATTTAGACTCCAGAAAAGACACACACACACACACACACACACACACACACACACACACACACACCTGCCGCCCAAGCATTTCTGGGAAATGTCTTCAACATCTCCCACTAAGTGACAAGATTCTGCTCCTTGTTACGACTACATATCAGGGCCTGTCCTCCAGCAGTGTCCTATCACCACGGAGCCCGTGGTGTCCCTGCACCCCCAGGATCTCTGTGTCTCGGGTTATGAGCTTTGCTATTGAACCGCACAGAGGCTGGTTTCTCTGCCACCACCAGTGTGGGAGCTGGCCTTGTGTCTTAGTCTGTTTGGCTGCAATAACAGAATACCATAGACTGGGTGGTTTACAAGCAACACACATTTATTTCTCACAGCTCTGGAGGCTGGGAAGTTCAGGATCAAGGCACTGGCAGATTCATTGTCTGGTGGGGGGCAGCTGCCTAGTCCTAGATGTCTATCGTTTTGCTGTGTCCTCACATGGCCACAGGGGCAAGGCAGCTCTCTGACGTCTCCTTTATAAAGTCACTAATCCATCCATGAGGGCTTTGTTCTCATGACCTAATTATCCCAAATGTCCACATACCATCACATTGGGGATTATTGGAATTAGGTTTCCACACATGAATTTGGGTGGGGAGGGACACAAACATTCAGCTATAGGATCTTGAATGTGACTATTTCCCCTTGTCATTCTGTAGCTGCACTGTGATAAGATACAGTGTCCTAGACTTGCCCCCTTACAGTGCTGTCTGATGTTCCAAGCATTTCACAGGTACTTTATGCTTAGATTCCCATGGTATCTGTTGACTAAGGCAGAGCTGTGTGCATGACTCTGTCCTCTTTTCTCATGGTTCTTTCCTGGAAGACTCTTCCTGCCAGGCTTCCATTCAGCAGTGAACCTAACTTAGGTTCCAATGAAAATCACCTTGCTGATGGTGTTCATTATGGGCTGGTGTGTGCCCAGAACAGTATGTGGTTCTGTGGCAGAAAATTAGTGGGTTACCTTGCTATTGGCCTTGAGAAGATTAAAAACATTGGGGCAATAAGATATGCACATAAAATAGCTAAGTAAAAAAGCCAAGCAAGATAGGGATAAATGCTCAATGGGTAATATAGAAATTATAAGAATAAAAGATTGTGAATTGTCATATTATGTATTATGTCATACTAGAGGCCCAGTGAACAAATTTGTGCACCGGTGGGGTCCCTCAGCCTGGCCTGTGGGGATCAGGCTAAAACCGACTCTCTGACATCCCCCAGGGGTCCTGGATTGTGAGAGGGTGGTTTTCAGGTGATGCACCCCAGAATCGGGCTCCCTCCTCTCTGGTTCCAGGTGTGTCACCTGAGAACCGCAGCTGCCAAGTCACTGCAGCTAAGCAGCTCCTGCATTGAGCATCTGCCCCCTGGTGGTCATTGCATGTCATAGCTACTGGTCAGATGGTCAGACAGTCAGATGATCACTTAGGCTTTTACTATTATATATAGATTATGTTGGGAAAGCTTATAGAGAAAACACTTGAGCTTGATCCTAACTAATGTTGCATTAGTCAAATGTCCTGGTTGTGACAAAAAAACAGTTCAAATTCCCTTTGAAAAGGAACTGCATATCCAGAGATCACCTATTTCTAGGCATAGCTAGATGCAGTCATTGGAATTTAGTTTTCACTTTTGTGTTATGTTTACGGGGAAGTAGACTGGTGAAGGTTTTCCTTTACATGACCCAGGCAGCATGATAGTACATTTTCCTTGTGGATAGGATATTGAATAACAATGACTATAATTTATTGAGCCTTTTCTAGGTGTCAGGCACATTCATTTTATAGATGAAGACACTGAGCTAGCAAGTGGCAGGATTGATAGTGAAACTTGATACTATAGTTGTCTAACTCCTGAGTCCATGCCCATAACAATTGTGCTCTTTTGAGAAAATTCACTGTTGTGTCTTGTCTGTCTATATAGCCTCACAATGCCAGGAATGACCACCTGAGAGCTACCTATCCACTGATTGGACCCCTGATTGCCCTATACCAGTGGTCGGCAAACTGCGGCTCGCAAGCCACATGTAGCTCTTTGGGCCCTTGAGTGTGGCTCTTCCACAAAATACCATGGCCTGGGCGAGTCTATTTTGAAGAAGTGGCATTAGAAGAAGTTCAAGTTTAAAAAATTTGTCTCTCAAAAGAAATTTCAATCGTTGTACTGTTGATATTTGGCTCTGTTGACTAATGAGTTTGCCGACCACTGCCCTATACTGTTCTGAGACTCTCCAAACAAATAGCTCAGAGGGCATCTGCGGCATGTGAACTGGTCAATAAAAAACTGTATTGCTGTTGTGCCGCATCTTCCTCCATCAGGCACCAGAAGTAGCACATCCCATGTAGCAACAACACAATGACAGCACCAGTGGAATACAGAAAGGGCATCATTGTTCCTTCGCTGTGCGTGGATGGAGACTAGTGTGTGTTGTACCATGGTAACTGTCTACCACCCAATTTCTTGGATTGTCTGAATGTCAGTGTCCAGGGATAAAAGACCATGTGAGACAGAGCAGATGACATGTTGAGCCCAAAATGGAAGTGATATGGTCTTGCTTGGAGGAATAAAGGGAAAATGAACCTATCTAGCATGGTTCTTATAGTGCCCCACAAAGTAGGTTCTTATCCCTGTAAGACAGTATTTCTCATTGTGCCTCCTCCTTTACTACTACTCTAACTACTATTCTTCTCTTACTATCACTACTGCTTCTGCTGCTACTAATAATGTTACTACTAGTCTAAAATACTGTAATACAAGAAATATATGATGATATGATATCACCTAGTTCTTCCCAGCCAGGTTATCTGTGTTTGTTTTTGTCTTTATGTGTATCCTCTAATGGTGAGAGATGACTGAGGCAGCTCTCAGCATTATATTCTCACTCGTGCATATTTACAGCTGCAGGAGAGAACTGTCCTTCCCTATGTCCCTTTGTAAGAGTGAGAAAAAATTTCCCAGAAACTTCTCTTCAGTCTTCATCTTTATCATAGTGGCCAGAATTGTATTACATAACCCTTCCTAAACCAAGGACTGGCAAAGGAAAGTATAATTCAGATAACTGGTCCTGGGGATGGGATCTATACTTCCTAAAGCTCATTTATTGCTGATACCCGAACAAAGGCAGGATTTGGTTAACATGAAAGAAACTGGGGGTTCACCATCAAGTGCACAGCCAGCAGTGTCAGCCACAGTGATATTGCTGGAGCTGTCTCTCCATGTAAGCAGGCTGATTTCAGCCTAAATTTTTCACGAGTCTATGCTTCAGACACCTTGAGAATAGTAGTTGAGTGTTATGTATCATTAGATTCTCCCAGAGTGCTCAAAATGGAATGATTTTTGTTATTTGAATAAAGCAAATGTTTTCCCATTGTTATGTCTTGTTTTAATTAGAGGAACTGAGATTTCATTGAGTTAATAAAAACAAGATCTCCAGCAGTTACAGGTCCCCCAGAGATTGTTTCTTCCTTCCTTCCTTCCTTCCTTCCTTCCTTCCTTCCTTCCTTCCTTCCTTCCTTCCTTCCTTCCTTCCTTTCTTTCTTTCTTTCTTTCTTTCTTTCTTTCTTTCTTTCTTTCTTTCTTTCTTTCTTTTACCTCTACACTGAGGCTGGAACTATCTTCATTACTTCATTAGGGTTAAATATTACTATGAGAATAGAAGATGGGGAGCTAAGAAAAGTATGGCATTGCAAATGTCTCCTTTCCAGTCTTTAAATGCAGGGGCTAGAGGGAAAGAGGGGAAAGTAGGTTTATAGTTGTGAGTACGCAAAACAGAGTTTATCCCTAGCCAGTGTGACTCAGTGATTAGAGCATTGCCCATGAATTCTTGAAGGGGCAAGGGTTTGATTCCTGGTCAAAGGCACATACCTGGGTTGCAGGTTCGATTCCTAACCTGGTCAGGTGCGTGCAGGAGGCAACAAATCAATGTGTCTCTCTCACATCCATGTTTCTCTCTCTCCCTGTTTCTTCCTTCTGCTCTCTCTAAAAATCAATGGAAAATATATCCTTGGTTGAAGATTAAAAAATTATTTTAAACATATTTTAAAACACAGTTTATTCTTGTATTATTATTCATTATTTTTTGTATTATTTTCCATATTTTTTAAAATTTTGTAAACCTACTTTTGCCTCACCCTGTATATTCTTATTAGCATTTCAAGTATAAAGGAGGTAGTAGGAAGAGTGAATATGTACCTTTGATGGAACAAAATAAAAAAACAAGTTTTTAATTCAACTGGCCATTGAACTAAAATGATTAAAACTAATTATCATGAGAAAAAAACCCACATTAGTTCCTAACTCATACTCCAAAACCAATTATCCTATATAATAAAGATATAATATGCAAACGGTCATTACACCGTGAAGCATAACAACCAACTGTGTAACAACTGGATCATGGATCAGTAGGAGGATGGGGCAGTGAGCTACAAGTGGGTGGCGGAAAGCTACAGGAGGAGGCAGGGCAGAAAGCTGGGGGGGGGGAGGGAGGCGGGGGGAGGGGTGGAGGGAGCTACAGGAGGGTGGCTCAGCAGGCAGAGAACTACTGGAGGATGGCAGCGAGCTACTGGCGAGCTACTGGCACATGGATTCGTGCGCAGGGCTACTAGTTAAAATATAAAAAGGTGGTGTAAGGGGATGTGTGGAATGGTAAATCTAATTCTACTTATGCAAAAGACTTATAAATTAAGTCAGAAAGTTTAGTCTATATTACAATTACAAGCCACCCCAAAATCTTGTCATAATGCAACAAAAGTTTATTTTTTTCCTCAAGCAAATTGTGCTGTATGTCCAGGCAATCTGCCAGGGCATCTGTCCTTTGTGTGTTGGTTCAGCATCACAGCTTGATTTAATATATGACACTTTCTAATCAACACATGTGTTGACAATTGATGTAAGTGGTGGGGGGGAGGGGAAATGGGCTGGAAAGCTGAGAATGAGTACTTAAATGTCTCAACCCTGAATTGACATATGAGACCTTGACTATTGGTCAAAACTGGGCACATAATCACAACTATCTTCAAGGGTTGGGGACATGTATATGTGCTTGGGGAGTAAAGCAGAATTGGTAATTAATGACCAGAAGCATCATTAATTTGCCTATCACACAAATTTTAGTGAAGTAAATTAATTGTAAATACCAAGATGCATAAAGCTGTTAGAAACATGTAAATATGAGGCAATATTAACGGAAGTAAAATCTCAGAATGATAGAGCTATTAGTGGTTCTACTTCCCTTCCCTGGACAGAATATTCTTTGAGTTTTGTGAGCATAATTCAAGGGGGTATAGTTAAAGCAAGGGGCCATACTTTAAGAAGTCTTCAAAGAAAAAAAGCCAAATGCAGAATGATCAAGAACTCTTTATGTTTATATTGGAGAAACCTGAGGACAAAATAGCCATTTATTCTCAAATATATGAATATTTGACTTGCTTTAAGGAGCTGTGAGTGGTAATTTATAGGGAGAAAGATTTCTTTAGCAGTTAAAGCTACATGGATTGCCCCAAAGTGAAGGGAGTTCCTTCTCAAGGGTGAGGTCTCAGCATGGGCTGAACTACCTCTTCAGCACAAAGGTTGGGAAAAAAGGGGAATTTAAGCCTCATATGACTCATTGGACTCGATGACGCTTACAGACACTTTCAGCCCCATGTTTGATAACTGGATAGTTCCCAAGTTGCCCATAACTCCCATCTGATTCATAGCCCCAGGACCTCCAAAACCACTGCACTTGCTTGGACTTCCTTCCAGGGCCCTGGAGCCATCCATTCCTGAGACCTGGCTACACCAATAAGAAACAGATGACTTATGTCCCAAGGGTGAAGAGCATGGGGTGTGGTTCTGAGCCCTGGCTTGCTGTACTTTTCTCCAGAATTGTGTTCACAAGGTGGCTCCAAGTCATTCCAGAGCTAACTGTGGAAATACACAAGAAGTCACTCACCCCATTGTCTTCCTGTAATGAATCTAGCCTGAACTAATGCAAACCAAATTTTATTTATCCCCACCCCCACCCCCATCCCCAGAAAAAGTCAAGAAATTCTTGTTAGGCAGAGCCTTTTTATGTCGTTTTATCCTTGAGTGAATTTCTTTTCAGCTGAGTTGGATACTCTATCAAATAGAAATTAGAAGTTCTTTGCCAATTCCTTATGTGCATCTTAGCCAGGGTGTGTACAAGGCCAATCCAGAGCTGCCCTACTTAACTACTAGGGGTTAACTGCATTCTTCACTCAGTAACCACTTTCTGACATCCGTCTGGTCTCTCTCTCTCTCTTTCACACACATTTTTTTTTTCTTTTTTCAATTCATGAATTGCACTTTCTTGGTTACTATGGCTGCAAATTGTTGATACTGGATTCATAGTCAAGTTTTTATTCCTTTTTGTCATTTTTTCCCATGAACTAATAAGCCACAGTGGAATTAAAAGTGTGAGTAAATGTGAACTCTACACAAAGCATTTTTATATTCTATTGCCATCCCCTTGTTGCCCTTAATCATTTAGAGTTGTTAACATAAGAAAATGAAAATGCTCAGCCTCCTCCTCTCCCCCGCCCCCTTCCCTCTCATTTGCCAAGCTTCAGAGGGGAGGGATCATCAACCATTTCCCATCAGAACTGTTTGCAGAGTAACACATGTCCTCAATTACTGGGATGAGAAACTGAAGACACCTTTTGGGTTGGTGATGGATGACTGGTTGGCTCCTGATTTTTGTTGGATATGTACCATGGATGCCACGGTGGGAATGGTTTAGCAGAGTAGCATTTTTCTCTCCTCTGATTCAGGCAGCTTTTATTCTGGGCCATAGACCCAGTGAGTGTGGGCCCAGTCTCAGTTGGTGCGGGAGCCACTCCACAGGAGAATCCAAGTTCACAGCTCATCTCATGGGGAAAAGATCTCAAACTGAATCCAGAGGAGAAGTGCATAAAGAGTAACCCTTTATATGGCAAGAGAGTAGGTTCTAGAGTAAGACTGCCTGGGTGTGAAATTTGCATTAGTTACTTACCAGTTGCATGACTTCTTTCTAAACCATGTAATATCTCTTAGACTCTTATTTTTCATCTGGGAAAAAGATATATAAAAAATAATAGTCCCTGTCTCATGGAGCTGTCATGGAGAAGGACTTAGCTCACTGTATGGCACTGAGTAAGGGCTCAATAAGAGTTAGCAATTGTACTAGTCAAGAACCTTTTGGTAGCAATGGGCCAAAAAACAGCTCAAAACAATGTAAATACAGAAAGGCATTTATTGATTCATATAAGACACAGATGTTCCAGGGGCTCAAGCAGTATCAGTAAGACTCATTCTCCCCCTCCTTCTCTTGATTCTGCTGTTGTGGTAGCCAGTCTCTCAGACGGCTCCCAGTGATTCCTGCCTTCTGGTCATACCCTTATATCTTCCCCTCCCACACTGTACTGGAGTTGGTTTGTGTGACCAGTAGAATATGCCGGAAGAGATAGTGAGACAGTAATTGCTTCTAAGTTTAGGTTATAGAAGACACTGTGGCTTCCCTCTTCCTCTCTTCCTCTCTCTCTCTCTCTCTCTCTCTCTCTCTCTCTCTCTCTCTCTCTCCCTCCTTTCGCCTTCACCCCCACCCTGCCTTCCTCCCATCACTGACTCTGGGGGAATCCATGTACTATGAGTGCACAGCACTAGGGAGAGGCCCACACTGTAATGAATTGAAGTCTCCAGACAATAGCCACGTGAGTGCATCATTTTGGAAGTGAAGCCTCCAGCCCCCATCCAGCCTTCAGATGACTGCAGCTCCTGATGACAACTTGACTGCAACCTCATGAGAGATCCTATGCCACCCCTAGATGCCTAGCCCTCAGAAACTGGTGTGAAATAATACTTGTGTTAAGCTGCTAAGGTTGGGGGTAATTTTTATGTGGCACTAGAGACATAGTGTAACTGTCTACTTTGGTAGCTTCACTTGTAGAAGCTCTTCCCACAATGCAGTAGCCCAGTTCACTGCACAGGTAGTTCCTCGTTAGAGCTCTTGATGTCTCTATGAGCCTCTGTCAGGACCATCTCAGTCATCGAGATGCTTTAATCCTGCTGCACTCCACAGGGGTCTCAGTGGTTCTGAGGCTGGAGTGTGACACACTCTTCTCCCTGGAGAATGGCTGGCTCTACTTGACAGAGACCATTCCAGTGTTACAGCAAAACATCAAGGATGACCTGTCCCAGGGGGACTTTCTGCATCTCTCAGGCACAAAACGGGGGCAGCTTTTCTTGTTAAAGATGTGTTCAGGTTAGGCTTCACTGGACATTTTGCTAGAGAAACATCTTCCTAGGTTCTCAGAGTATCAGAACCTTCCATAGACTCTCAGATGGTGCCAGTTTTTCAGCCCCAACAAGATAAATTTAATGAGAGAAGTGGAGAGAGAGGAAGTTCCCCAAAGAGAGGGAGGGCATTGCTAGCCCAGAAAAAGAGAGAGCTGCTGGGCAGACAAATGAAAGTTGACCAATACATTTAAAAGTGATTGGTTCGCTCTGAGCTTGCGAGACGGGAAAAAAATCATCTTTTCAACTAAAGTTGGTACTATTTTCACTATAGAAAATTAGATATTGCCCACCATGGATGACATTTTTATAGAAAAATTAATTTTGAGCCAAGTAAAATTTGAGACAACTACATGGATTCAGAGTTAGGAGGAAGATAGGAGTTATTAAGCAAATTGGTATCTTTGACTCAAGATCTAAAATCTCTCAAATACTCAGTCTCTACACCGAATTTCATTGGGAATAGAGGGCACCAGTTCCATTGGTTAAGAATATGTTGGTAATTTATATCACAGGCAGTGTCATCTCACAAGTAAGAGGGCATAAAATGAAGCTCTAAGAAATGCCAAAAGTTTGGGATGGCCAGAGCTGAAAGGAAAGAACTCACCGCCTCTTCTGTCCTCTTTGCCTTCCCACTTCCTTTCTTTGAGTGAACAAGTTGCTAAGGATTAAGAATGTTTGGCAAAAGCATTTCCCTTTGGAGCAAGAGGAAATTAATTTGGAAGTGGGATGAGGGGATTGTGGGACTCGTGAGCATGAAGCCAGGTGTTGATGATTTCCCAGCAAATATGAGAATTTATAATTAAAAACTGGCAGCCACACTAAACAGCTTGCACCCTGTGGGAAAGCAAGGATGGAAAGGCTGGGTGGGATGAGACGGCCTGATGTAACCACATTCCTTTGAATGAAAACCCTTTCCTGTAGGTGAATATTGTCCTGGGATATGGTGTTCCATTCCTAATAAATTCCAACAGGCACCGGCACACACATATCACCTAGAGAAGGTCTTCAAAGAACAGTTGTTCCTGCAAGTCAGGAAATAGAGCTGATTTTCAATTTAAGTAGGTCTGTCTGTCTAGCAGGGTTCCCAGGTCCCTGTCATGGGGAAGTTATTTGCTGATTCATCTTGAAATTGGAGACTTTTCAATTTTCCATTGTACAAAGTTCTGCCTCTTTCTAGAGGAGTTTTTTTTTTTTTTTAAATTATGACCTATGTTTCACTGCTTTAAAATCTAACAAGAAATGTTATTTGTTCTTACTTCCAATAAAGGGGGATGTTTTACACTCTCAAATCAGAGCGTAGAAAAGCATAAGCCATAGACAGTTTTAGTGGCCTAGTTTTTTGAGACAGACTTCTAAAACATGCATCCTTTTTAAAAGCCTTGCCAAATTTTAGTAATGCTTTTTAGTTTTACACTTTGAAAATGTAGATTCTGTTTTTGCCATTCCCTCAAAGCTCATTTACCTGTGCAATTTTTTCACATTTTTCAATGTTTCTCCCCTTTTTGTCAGTAAGAAAGAAAATAGCTTCTAATACTCTTCAGTTACTTTTAAACAAATTCTTTCTGTTCATACATGGGGTTCCACGCTTCCGGTCTTGAGTCCTGGCTCTGGGCAGGTAACAAATCCCAGGATTTGGGGAGTGGAAAGGACCTTAGACACCACTAGTCCAAATCACAACTGGTGAAGGAATTCCATCCATACCCTTGTCCCTCCCAGCTGGTCCTCTGCTTAGACACCCAGTGGTGTTTCTGTTTATTAATAGAGATGAGCAGGATAGACTAGATACAGTCATTTGTTCATTAGTGCACTCACTCACTCATCCATTTGACAATTTTATTGAGCATCTTATTTGTGCCAAGTAGGCTTTGTGTTGACTCTGAGGATAGAGTTCAGCAGAGTAGATGTGGTCTCTGCCCTCATGGAGCTCCCAGTATGGGAGAGAGACAAGTAAGTGCATGGAACCTTTAACTTTTCACTTTTTAAAGGGTGGGTTAGAGGGTACATACTATATATAATGAAATATTACTCGATCATAAAATACTAAAATATTTTTGTTGTGTTAATCCTCACCTGATGATATATTTCCATTGCTTTTCAGAGCAAATGGAAGAGAGAGAAGGGAAGAGAGAGAGAGAGAAACATCTACGTGAGAGAGAGAGACACACATCAATCCATTACCTCTTGTATGCATCCAAACTGGGGGTGGAGGGGAAAACCCCAACCCAGGTACCTGCCCTTGACTGGGAATCAAACCTGGAACCCTTCAGTGTGCAGACCAATGCTCTAACTACTGAACAACACAGGCCAAGGCAAAAGGATCAAATCTTGCCATCTGCCACAACATGGATGGACCTAGACAGTATTAGGCTAAACGAAATAAGTCAGACAGAGAAAGACAAATACCATATGATTTCAGTTCTATGTGGAATTTAAAGAACAAAATAAATGAACAAACAAAACAGAAACAGACTCATAAATACAGAGAACATACTGACGGTTGCCAGATGGGAGTTGGTTGGGGGATGGGTGAAAGAGGTGAAGGGATTAAAATATACAAGTTGGCAGTTACAAAATAGTCAAGGGGATATAAAGTACAGCTTAGGGAAAATAGTCAATAATATTGTAATAACTATGTATGGAGCTAGGTGGGTACTGGAAATATCAGGGGAAACACTTTGTAAAGTATATGACTGTTTAACCACTATGCTATACACCTTAAACTAATATAAAGTAATATTGAATGTAAACTAATACAAAATAATATTGAATATAAATGAAAAATAAAATCTAAATTGAAAAAGAAGTAAGTATGGGTTAGACTTTCTTAAAATAACTACTCATTAAAAGAGGCAAGAAGTGTCATAAAGGTGACAGTATTGTTACAACCTAGATGTTTCCAGAAGAGAATAGTCAAGTATTTATAATATGTACTATTTGGCAATATGATATAGCCTTAAAACTAACTTGAAAGGGTTTTTATTGATTTCAGAAAACCTTTATTTCTAAGGTTAAATAAAAAAGTTGCAAATGCAGAAATGATGTTGAATATGCACTCATTCTATATATGCATATGTCTAGAAAGCGTGAAAATTATATTAAAACTAGTCCAGTGCATGAATTCGTGCATGGGTGGGGTCCAGCCAGCCCAGCCCCATTTGGGGCATATCAGGGCCAGGCCTGTCAAGAGTAGGAGATGGTGGGAGGTTGGCTGGCAGGCCCCGCCCCCAAATGGAGTTGGGGGGAGCAATTCGGGGGGGGCCCGGTCATGGGGAGGGGCTGTGGGCAGGGGGCTGACCAGCCCTACCCCCTAATGGGGTGGGGGGGGCCGATTAGGGGAGCCAGTAGCCTGGGGGAGGGGCCATGGGTGGTTGACCGGCCAGTCCTGCCCCTGATTGGAGTAGGGGGGCCTATCCAGGGTGGAGCTGGCTGGGGAGAGGGGCCAAAGGCAGATCAGGGTGGTGGGGGCCCCTTGGGGGTGGGACTGGGTGGGGGAGGGGCTGCAGGAGGTTAGCCAGCTGGCCCCGCCCCCTATTGGGGTGGGCCGGTGATCAGGGGTGGGGCCAGCTGGGGGGAAGGGCCCCCCTCAACCAGGGTAGGAGGGCCGATCAGGGGTGGGGCCAGCCAGGGAGGGGCCATGGGAGGTTGGCCGGTGGCCCCACCCCCCGATCCTGCCCATTCCTGCCCATTTGTTAGCCACAGTGGGCATCATTGCAACCAACCAGTTGTTCTGGTCATCCCGGCATTCTGGTCACCGGCTTTTTATATATAGAGATGTTTTTATACTTTTATTAGATATATTATAAATATGCAGATAAAATATACTTTAATTATAATAAAATAATAAAAGCATAATATGCTAATTAGACCAGACAGCCCAATGACCGTCCAGATGTCGTCAAAAGGACGAAGCCACCATGACGGGGGCCAAGGCAGAAGTGGTTAGGGGTGACCAGGCAGGCAGGCAGGCAGAGTGGTTAGGGGCGATCAGGCAGGCAGGCAGGTGAGCTGTTAGGAGCCAGTGGTCCCAGATAGTGAGAGGGATCCCAGATTGCCAGAAGATGCAGACTGGGTTGAGGAACCCCGCCCCCCCTGCATGAATTTCTTGCACCAGGCCTCTAATCTTATCTAATAAAAAGGGAATATGCTAATTGACCCCACACCATCGCAAAGATAGTAGCGCCCACAGCCAATAAGGAGGGAATGTGCTAATTGACTGCTCTGCCTTCAAAGATGGCAGTGCCCACAGCCAATAAGGAGGGAATATGCTAATTGACTGCCACACCCTCAAAGATGGCAGTGCCCACAGCCACAAGATGAAGGCACCCAGTCCCTTCAGACCCACTGGGGCGGCAGGTGCACAGCAAGGCTGGGCCCGCCCCCAGGTGGGCCCACCCACTTTGCTCACCTACCTCTGGAGTCCCACAGTCCTCTCAGCCCCCCAGCTGCCCAGGGCTGGCCTGAGGCTCAGGCAAGCCTCAGATGACAGCTGCCCAGCCACCCGGGGCCGCCCGAGGCTCAGGCTTGCGCTGCCAGCAGTGGCAGCAGCAGAGGTGTGATGGGGGCATTGCCTTCCCCTGATCGCTGGGTCACCTCCCACTCCTGAGGGCTCCCAGACTGTGAAAGGGGACAGGCTGGGCTGAGGGACCCCCCCCCCCCCACGCCAGTGCATGAATTTTCATGCACCGGGCCTCTCGTAATGTATATAAAGCAAACATCTGTGTAACCACAGCCACATCAAGGAGTAGAACATTGCCCGAAGATCCCCTCCCCTACCTCTCCCCTTATACAGTATGTACCATAATCTGCTCTCTCCCTTTCTCAGAGGGAAACCCTATCCTGTCTTTTATGATCATCATTTTGTTGTTATTTTTAAATATATAGTTTTATCACCATATGTATTGCTAAGCAATTTAAGTTAGTTTTGCCCAATTTTGAACTTTATATATGTGGACTCATACGTTCCTTGTTTCTTTTGCTCAGCATGTGTTTCTGGAATTCATCCTTGCCATTTTGTCCAGTTGTATGAATTCATTTTATTGTTTTAGTGTTCCTTTGTATGAATGACTACAGCACAGCTTATTTCTCCATTCTATGATAGGTGGGTGTTTGAGTATTCTCCAATTTGGGTCTACTAGAGAGAATGAGGCCACCACTAGTCTTGCACACATACCATGAATATGGTGCATTGAGCTTGTTTATTGTGTAAACCTCTGAGTGCACTTACTAGGTCATGGGAGATACTGGCTATTTCTACCCTCCCAGTCCATTCTTCATTTTTCTCTGCCTTTCTCTGTATCCCTTTATGAATGGTAGCACAGCCTGCTTTGCCTCCAGCTGTAGTTATGTTTGGCAAATGGGGTGGGGGTGGGCAACAGCATAAGCTTAGAGGTGGGCAAGGAGAGTGTCTGGAGTATGAAACTCTTCACGTCCTCGCTGCTGCCCTCAGTTCTGGCTGCTGGGGCTCTGCCTTTCTTCTCAGCTCTCACAGCGCTCTGGTAGGACTCTTCCTTCCTCTTGTTGCTTCAGGATTTGCAGTGATAAAAGTTTCCATGGTTAGTTAGTCCCCAGTGGTTTACCATTTCTGTGGTTCTTTTAATGCTGTTCGTGCCTTTGTAAACAATCCCTTTATTAAACTCTCTTCACTCATACCCATTTGAACATGCCATGTCTTTGTTCCCATTTAAGGTATACAATTTAATGACTTTTAATATACTCACGAAGTTGGGCATCCATTGCCACAACCAATTTTAGAACATTTTTATTACCCCATAAGAAACCCTGTAGCACTTAGCTATCACCCCTAATACTGCCCCAGATGTAGCCAATTACTAATCTCCTTTCTATCTAAAGATTTTCCTGTTCTGCATATTTCATATAAAAGGAATCATACACTATGTGGTTCTTTGTCACTGGCTTCTTTCACTTAGCATAATGTTTTTATGGTTCATCCATACTATAGCATGTTTTAGTATTTCATGTCCTTTTATTGCCAAATAATATTTTTTTATGTAGACATATCACATTTTACTAATTGATTCACCAGTCAATGGACATTTGGGTTGTTTTTCACTTTTTTTGAAAAGTGAAATACTGCAATCAACAATGATGAACACAGTTTTATGTGGACCTAAATTTTCCTTTCTTCTGTCTTTCTTTTTCTTATTGGTTCATAGTTATTTATATATTCTGGTTATTAGTTCTTTGTCAGTCATATATGTTGCAAATTTTCTCTGACCAGTGGCTTCTCTTTTTAGCCTCTTTATATTGACTTTTCAAAAACATATATTCCTTATTGATTTCAGAGAGTGGAGGAGAGGTAGAGAGAGATGGAAATATCAGTGATGAATCATTATTGATTGGCTGCCTCTTGCACGCCCCCTACTGGGGATTGAGCCTGAAACCCAGGCATGTGCCCTGAATGGGAATCAAACTGTAACCCCCAGGTTCATAGGTCGACACTCAACCACTGAGCAAAACCGGCCAGGCTATAATGTCTTTTGATGAATAGAATTTCTTAATTATAAAGTAGCTGAATTTGTCAATCGTTTTTGTCCTAATTAATGTTTTTGGCGCCTATTTAAGAAATTTTTCATACTCCAAACAAATCAAGATATTCTCCTACATGTTTTCTATAAGCTATGTAGCTTAGATTTAGGTTTTTAGCCCAACTAGATTTTTTATGATGCTGGTGATGACTAACAGAGTTGTTCCAAAAGAGCATTTCTTTTGCCAAATTGACATCTAATTATACCATCACCAATTTATTGAAAAATTTGCATTTCCCCATTGATCTACAGTGTAACCTTTATTATACTAGTAAGACTACTTTGCATGGGTCTAATGTAACAGAATACTGTTATGCATGGGTCTAATAGAATACTAACTTAATCCCTGAGTGATTGTCATTTTCTACTTTATATCTTTCTGCATTTTCCAAATATTCCACAGTAGAGATATATCATCTATACAACTGGGGAAAAAATGTTTCTAGAAACAAGTTAGACGTTGAAGATCAAGAGACAACAAAAGACACTTAGAGATCTTTAGACTCCTGACAAAGATTTATCTTCTGCTGCTTTTCCTACCTTTGTCCCATTATTCCCATTACCAGTGGCAAGTAGCCAAGAACCTTCTTGTATCTGTATCTACAGCATAGAGCAGAGACAGCCTCCTGCCCAGTCCTTATCTGAATTCTCATAGCTGGTTTCTCTAGGTTCAGGCTGAGGTTACCTCTCCTGTCCATTAGAGCTGCATCTCTTTCTGAACTTTGCTGTAATTCAGGTCCAAATGTATGACTCTAGGGGAAAATTAGCCTCTTTCTGAAATTGTTCTCTCTCAGAGTCCAGATTCTATTGACCATTTAATAATCCCTCAGGCGCTCTCATCTCCTTTTTCCCTTTCTCCCATCTTCTGCTTCTCATACACATGGTCCAGTTACTGCTATAGCTGTTCTCCACTCTCTCTAGTGATGTTGGGCTCTAGATAGGGGCTCTAGATAGGCTCCAGGTGAGTAAAGGTCAGACTGCCTGGGCTCAAATCCCAGTCCTGTTATGTATTAGTTCTGTCCCCTTGGAGAAGTTACTTTACCACTCAATAACTCAATAATTTCCTCATCTGTGAAATGGTGATAGTTGTTATGATAAAATGAATTACTCCACTTAAATGTCTTAATGGCATGTGTACATTCTCAATAAATGTGAGCTGTATTTATGGTTATTATCTAATCTTATATAATAAAACCCTAATATGCAAATCAACCAAATGGCAGAACGATGGGTCGCTATGACATGCACTGACCACCAGGGGGCAGACGTTCAATGCAGGAGTTGCCCTCTGGTGGTCAGTGCACTCCCACAGGGGGAGCGCCGCTCAGCCAGAAGCTGGGCTCACAGCTGGCAAGTGCAGCAGTGGTGGCAGGAGCCTCTCCTGCCTCCACGGCAGCACTAAGGACCCCTTGACTGCCGCAGGGAGTGGGCTTAAGCCAGCAGGCGGACATCCCCTGAAGGGTCCCTGACTGTGAGAGGGCACAGGCTGGGCTGAGGGACCCCTCTCTCCCCCAGTGCACAAATGTCATGCACAGGGCCTGTAATACTTATATAAAAACCTGCCTGCCCACTCTCAGGAAGCAGATATCATATATTTGGGCACATGTAGTAGTAAAGTATTCACCCTTTGAAAAAGTTCAAAGCAAGCAGATGTAATAAAGGTAGAACATTGCCATCTGTATCCATTGCTTTACATCACCATGTGGAATCCTCTCCTACAGCTCCCCTTAAGCTAAACTCCTTTAAAGGCTATTTCAGAAGGCAGTAGGGCAGAGGTGTTTAGAAATTTGAGGGAGGTCACTATGTTTGACATGTGGGTCAATATGGCACACAACAGGCACAACATGCTGGAAAGTAGAAGCTTAAGTGGCAGAGGAAGTGGTGATAATATAAACCCTCAGGAGTTCAAAGAAATCCTGGGGACAGCATTTAATTTCAATCTAGGGTTGGGGATGGAGATAGGATTTGAGCCTCTTGTACCCAGATCTAAGGGGCAGAAACACCCCATCTGAGTTACTCAAGAGGTAGAGCCCAGAATGCCTTGCTGGCGCCACCTCTGCCAGTTGTTGGCTGCTAAGCAAGGTGCCATGAATCTTCCATTCTCTCCTCCATGCTGTGCTCTCTCTTGGCAATGTTCCTTATGGACAGACCATATGGGGAGCTTTTGGATCTTGTATTTGCTTTGGCTTGGTGGTTCCCAGCTTACTTCCTGCTAACATTCCTCCGCCGTCACCCCAGAATATGAGTCTCCCTGAGAGCCACCTGCTTCTTCTCTTCTCTGTACCCATAGCCTCTGCTCTCTGATTTCTCCATCAGCTACTTGGCTCTTGCCTGAGACTCAACTCTAACTTCTGTTCAAATATTTTCCACCTGAACTTCTCTGGAGCAGATAGTGTTTCGCCAAGGTGGGTCTTTGATGGGAAAGAAGGTGATTCAGGATGGTACTGGAAAAGTCAAGTTCATTTAACCAAATGACTTTTAAGTGAAACCAGATACAATCTTTATTACCATGTGTTTATGTTCAAAGGGTATCAGACCCAGAGTAGAGACAATTATGGCCAAGGAGAGTAGTTCTGAGTTTGAGGCAAAAAACAAAACAAAACAAAACAAACAAACAAACAAACAAACAAAACAGCTTAGGAATGGATGCAGGCTCATAGCTGGCACACAAGCCTTTAGATTTTCTCACATTTACCCTTCTGGGTCTTCTTAACTCATACTGTTGGCTTAGCAAGAGAGTCAGGCCAGGCCACAGTCCAACACCAACACGTGCGCTAAACTGCCACACCCTGCATGTGGTATGACATGTCCTAGCTACTCACAAACTACTCGGTGTTCTTCTCCTCCAATGCAGCTTAGATGGGGGCTTTCGGCTTCACTGGCATCCCATGTTTTTCCTCATTTTCCCCAGATCTAGGACTCCACAAAGAAACACATCTACCTATTTAAGGAGCCTCTTCCCTGGACTTTATCTTGGATGGACACCCTAACCACAAACACTTTCATGAGAAGGAAGTTGTGCGTGTAAATCCCAGTCCTATCATTTATTTGCTGTGTGATCTTGAGTGATTCCTTTTACCTCATTTAACTATTTTCTCAATTGTGAAATGAATCTAACAATACAAAGGGGTTTGAGAATTTAAAAAGATAACCCACAAATAAAGTGATTCTCTGAAAAGCATGCTTGGTCATACTGAGACAGGAAATAGGATTGTTGTTAGTATGGAGAGGTGGTCCCTTTTACACCATTGTCAGGCATAGAAAGCATGGTGGTTAACTGAATTGGGAAAAAATAACTGTGTGAACTCAGAACTGTGTATTAAGAGCCGAGCCCTAGCACTTGGTGTTTGTCTAAGGGCCCTTGCCTTTAAGGGACATGGACAGAGGACAGTGGAGCATAGCAGGTGCATTTCTGACATCCACAGTGCTTTGGACTCGTTCCCATTGCTGGAAATGCCTGTTTCGAAGGGTTTAGTTCTTGGAATGGGCAGAGGCCACCACAGACACCAGGTCATTGATTTCATCAAGGGACTGTCTCGAGGCAGGTTTTGTGGAATCCCAACAGTGACTATGACAGTGGCGACCACAGCCAAAAAGGATGAGGCTCCTTGGCTGACTAGGTAACGTTTGGGTTTTATGCCTTATGGCTGTGCTCACCTAAACTGACTCTTTGGACAGAAGAAGCCTTTCTGGGGCCTTGGGGCTCTTACATAGACATAACACGATGCACAGGCATTTAATGTTCATTTGCGCGAAAGTGAGCTCATTTCACATCCTGAGCTGGTGAACCGGCTACATTTGTAAAGTGGTTAGCATGCTGCCTGGCACATTCTAAGGGCCCCATAAAAGATGCTCATTATTATTGAGCACACGTGCCACAGCAGCCAGAGGGCAGAGCAGCGCTCCTTGGCAGCTGACGCTCCCTATGGGGAGGGCGGAGGCTTAGGAGCTGGGAAAGGAGAGTGGAATCTTTTAGCAGCTGACACATACCCAGTCACTCCAAGGAATCTCTCATCCCAGCAAGGAAGTCTGACCCAATTTGCTTGGCCCTTCTCCTGAGACTCTGGTTCCAGCCCGGATCTGAGCGGGGAGCATCTCTCCTCTGAGCTGGCTGTGGTTGGGAGGCAGAGGAGGTGGCCTGGGGCTTGCCCAGACTTGGGAGCCTTGAGCACTAGCTCATCTTCTTTCAGCACTCCCTGGGGGTCTGACGATTGTGAGAAAGGGAGGACACAGGGTGTGGGGCACCTCGTGTGGTCAGGGAGGCCTCCCCTCCCTTGGAACACGCAGCAGCCAGACCCGGGGCTCATTGGGTTGTTTATCACCCTCACTCTAGGGGAGAACATGCCCACGTAACAACACTTTGCAAGTTGGAAAGATTTTTCCAAATGTACAAGACCTCGGCCTGGGTTTGAGCTGTAGGACTTCTCGAACCTTAGAACACAGGGTCCTTCGTCAGTTCTCTCAAAAAGGGATTCACATTGGGGTGGAGGTGCCCCATTAGCAAACCTTGGGTTCCATATTTTTACCAGGAGCCTTCCTGTGTCTCTAAAGAAACCAGAAGAATGGAGAGTGACATGGGGTGGGCCATATGAGTCATTGGTTCCCATGGAATCTGATGGCTGGAAGCACAGGGGATGGGCTCAGAGGATGGAGAAGGGGAGCAGGTGGACATGGGAGGTCACCCAGGGCAGCTTTGAGGCAGAACCCTACCACTTCCTTTCCCAGCTGTGCCAGCTGAAGCACAGAAGCCTCGCCAACTTGCCCAGATCCACCATCCATCCTGCCGCCCGCCCTTAGGTCCTGATGGTCTTTTATAAGCTTAAAAGATGTTACTTTTCTTCTATGTTACTATTCTTTTTCAGCCACCAAGGCAAAACTGCATTCTATAATTGCTAATTTCACATTCAGCCAATTAATTCAGCTGTTTATTTTTACTTCTCCCACCTTCCCACAGGGTCCTGCATCCCATGGCCACTGAGGCCTTAAGACGTCACCCATTCCCGAGACTTGGAGCCCCAGTCACCCTTGCTTCACCTTCCCCTCCTTTACCCAAGGTCTTACACAAGTCACAAGTCCCCTTCCTGTTAGTCGTCCCTAACCTCTTCTATAACCCTGTCTTCTCAGTGTCCATACACAGCGGGCCAGGTAAAGGTGGAAAACGGAGATGAGGAGGGAGGAGACTTTCCTCAGCAGAACTGCAGGGAACAGGACGCTCTCCTCACTGTCTCTTGAAACCACTCCCTCCCTCCCCCTGGCCAAGGCCTCCCACCTGCACTCCTACAGGAGCTCATTCTTTCAACAAGTGATTGAGACAGAAGCCTTAGGCCTACATGCCCATGGAGATAAGGGGCCTCTGCCAAGTGGTGGCCAAGTGATCGAAAATGAGGATGGAAAAGGCCCAATCTGTCCACGGCCTGAGGCTTCCTATCTGCCCTACCACCTGAGACAATCCTGTGCACTCCTGCTGGGTTAGCACCCCCAAACAGCCCCTGTATTTGAACAGCCCTTGTCTGAGCAGGCATTCTAGCCCCATGACCACAACCTCATGACCCTGCTCCTCCCTTTCCAGGCCGGACCTGCCAGCTGGCCCTACTGCCCACTCTTTTCTTGCCCACATCACTGCCCTTAACAAGATATCCTATGTAATAAAAGCCTAATATGCTAAGTGTCTGACCGTTCATTCGACCATTCAACCAGTCACTATGAAGCACACTGACCACCAGGGGGCATATGCTCCAACTGGTAGGTTAGCTTCTGCTGGGGTCTGGCTGACTGGGACTGGGCGAGACGGGCTGGACATGCCCTGGAGCCCTCCCGCAGTCCCTCCCTGGCCAGCCGGCCCCGATGGGCCAGAATCAGGACTGGGAGAGACGGGCCGGACACACCCTGAAGCCAACCTCTGGCGGTCCCTCCCCAGCCTCTAAAATATTTCTTCTAATTAATTTCCTTTCAATGTGCACAAATCCATGCCTGAGCCTCTAGTTCTCGCTATAACATCCCAGCATGGCTGCCACATCTCCAAGAAGTTTTCACCCACGTCTCTGATGGAAAAGCTATATATGCTCTTACCAAGTTTTAGAGCTTCTTTTGTGGAAAAGATACAAGTTACAAGAGTTGAGGACTTGACAACTCCTTTTAGGTAACGGAAAGCCCCATGGTTGACAATGAAACTGGAAGGCCTTGGATGATCCACCTCTTGGTGCATTTTTCAAAAGCCCACCCTTGTCCATAGAACATGCACAACTCATCATTTCTGAGCCATTGCTAAGTTCTGGGTGCTGAATAGCAAAACACAACATGCAAAACATGGTCTCTGGCCTATGTGAGTTTACATTTTCAGAAGTCCCTGGGAAGCATACAGCCTGTATCAGCTGAAAAACACTTATGAGCCCTACTTTCTTTCATTGATTTAAAGGGAGAGTAAGGAAAAGGGGGGAGAGAGAGAGAGAGAGAGAGAGAGAGAGATCAATTTGTTGTTCCACTTATTTATGCATTCATTGGTTGATTCTTGTATGTGCCCTGATCGGGGATGGAACCCACAACCTTGGTGTATCAGAACACCACTCTAACCAACTGAGCTTACAGAGCTTATGGCCAGAGCCCTGTAAGCCCTACTTTTCTCAGAGCTGCCCCCCGCTGGGAGCTTGGTCTGGGACAGAGGCCACTGCGTGTGGTTTACCTTGTAACTAGGTCTCATAGCTTGGCCGTGAATACATCCTTACCTTCCCAGCTTCGCATGTTTACTCTGGTTCTTCTCAGCCAGAATGTCTTCCTCACCCACTTTCAGCACCTACTCAGGTTCCCTTCCTTCTGCTCCAAACGTCTGCCCTCCCACTCCCCTGAACTTCTGTCAGGAACTGTAATGTAGCACCACATTATTTAGTTCTCCCTCAGATGGCCCAGGAGTGTGACACTTAGTGGCTTTGGGGCTTGTGGCAGGGAGAGAGGTAGGTGGCAGCCAAAGGTATCCTGTCTCCTTCCACCAGGGCAGGCTGTTTCTGGATCCAGCTACCCAGCCACTCCATTCCCCAAGCCCTGTGCACCTTTCTGGACTACAAAACTCACGATGGTCCGGAGGGGAAAGTGATCTGTAGTGCGTTTGGAGGGGGTTGTTACGGTATCTCCAGTGCCATCATCACTCACCACCCTCTTCATCCACAAGCTCGGATGCCAGGCATTTGGGGATAGCAGAGCTTCAGGAGGGAAAGGGTCTGGATTCCCGAGTTTTCACCTGGACAATAACCTCCCAGGAGAGCCAACCAGGAACATCTGTAGACTTCAGGCAGGAAATAAACTTTTACTAGACGGAACCACTGAGATCTTTCCTGATGCAGAGTTAGATAATTTAGGACTGAATCCATCTCTGCCACTTGTTAGGTGTGTGATGTTGGGATGATCACTTACACTCCCTGGGCCTCAGATTTTCCATTATAAGAAGAGGTTAACTTTGCAGAATGGTTATGAGACACAAATAAGAAATTTCTAAAGTTCTTGGGACATTGTAGAAACCAAATTTTCTCTGTAACGTGTGTGTGTACAAGCACTCCCATGCAGTGGCTTCATGTGTGTTCATCTTGTCACTAGATTTTAAATCCCTTGCGTAGTGCTTTAATGTTGCAGACCCCTTCTGCATTTGCCATAAAGCCTAGCACAGTGCAAAACACAGAGAAGGTCTCAATAAATATTTATTAAAAGCATAACTATCTTGATTTAAAACAAGCAAAACTAACTTCCTTTGCCACCTGTTTGATGATTTCCCCTCTTGGGCCACCACCACCCACCCCATCACACAGCTCCCTTCATTCTCTTCCTCCAAGATCCTCTCCTGCTGGTCCAGTTCCCTCCACTTCCCAGCCTCCTACCCTGTAAAGTGTATTTTTGTGTAAAGTTATTACTCAGTCAGTGAGTAAATGGGTGTATCTATTTGGATCAAAGTCCTTTTGTGGTTTGTAACCAATGGAGCAGAAGCCAGACAGGGAAGGGAGGGGCGGATTATTGAGGTCTTTGGGAACAGATTGTGAGGGAACCATGCTGGAGGTGGCCTTGCTTCATATTTTATAAACGAGCTATAGACACGAGATGTATGATGAAATCTCTAAGTTGGGAGATGTTGCTAAGCACTTCAGCCCAGGATAAAATATTAAGTTGGTGAGGATCAACCATCTCATCAGGTTGGTATGTTGAGTCTTTGGGAATTATGTCAATGTGTTTTTAAAAAGAGGACACATATTTAAAGAATAAGAGCAATGAAGGAATGATGGATTATCCAAAATCAGTTTAGCTTATTTTAAAAAAAAAATCACACAGAATCTGTTCTCCACTATTGAAGAGGCAGTTGAAGTTCCTTTCAAGTCTGATAGTGTTTGACATGCTTTTTACATATAAATATAATTCCTAGCTTCTTCTGACAAATATTCTGATGATATTAAATAAAGAATAAATACCCATTAGGAGGCAAACGTTTTTTGAGGCCCTGATTGATTGAAATGGATGTCCTTCTTTATATTCCACATAGGATATTTATCACATGCATTGAATGTAATAAAACACTTAAACTTATTTGGAATTGGAATTATTTTTTTACTAGAGGCCTGGTGCATGAAATTTGTGCACTAGAGGAGGGTTGTTCCTCAGCTGAGCCTGCACCCTGTCCAATCTGGGACCCCTCGGGGGATGTCCGACTGCCGGTTTAGGCCCGATCCCTGTCCAGCAGTTGGACATCCCTCTCACATTCCGGTACTGCTGGCTCCCAACCGCTCACCTGCCTGCCTGCCTGATTGCCCCTAACAAGGCCTTCTGATCTGCCCCAGCCTGATCACCCCCTAACCACTCCCCTGCAAGCCTGATTGACACCTAACTGCTCCCCTGCTGGCCCGATCGCCCCCAACTGCCCTCCCCTGCAGTCCTGGTTGCCCCCAAATGCCCTCCCCTGCAGGCCTGGCCCCCCCAACTGCCCTCCCCTTCTAGCCTGGTTGCCCCTAACTGCCCTCCCCTGCTGGCCTGATTGCCCACAACTGCCCTCTCCTGCCGGCCATCCTGTGGCAGCCATCTTGTGACCACATGGGGGCAGCCATCTTGTGCAAGGGTGTGATGGTCAATTTGCATATTACATTTTTATTATATAGGATATCAGATCCTTTTTGTCCACTGTAATTAGATAGTCCTTCACAAGTGAAGTACATGGAAATGCAATTGAGCATGCTTGTTCAAAATATATTTTAAAGTTCATTTTTCTGACTCTCATATTGGCAACAGCATCCCACTTTTCTGTAGTTCTTGTTTCATCTTCAGTTTTTCTTTTGTGGTTTTCTGAACAACAAAAAAACTCCTTGGAAGGCATATTAGAGGCTTAAATCTTAGGTAACAGAGCATAGCGCCATTCCTGGTAATCACTGTGCTATCATTCCAGTGTCGCAAGGCCCAGTGACAGAACCCGGAGTCAGATCAGGGGCTGGGTGGTGGCCTGACCCTGTATCCCACCGTATTAACTTGCATACTCTTAGCAGAAATTGATACTTTCTGGAAAAGATAGTTTCCATTTTTACTCCAGAGAACTATCACTTCAGAAGAATGAATATACCTTTTCCAGTTTTATAAGGTGGTATGAGGAAATTTGAGTTAACTGGACTGTAGTTCTAATTTAGGTATTTTTAGGGGGCTTCACCAATGTTTTCCTATGAACAGACTTCACATTAGAGATGTTGACTCCCTGAGACTGAGAACTACCCAGTCTGGAGGCAAAAATTATAATCTTGCCAAAAGGCTAGTGTGTGTGAGAGTCATGGGGTAGGTCAATGAGTCTAGGCAACCACCTGGCGACATCCACACCTCGCTGCGGCTTGATTGCTCCCTACCGATGCTGCACCCCAAATGCCAATGAAAAGACACAGTTTGCAGAGTCATAAAATGTCAAGGTTCATGTGATTGTGATAATCCAATGACATATAGACCAGCAGTGTTAGCAGCCGTGGAATGCATCTCAGAACTATGGGGTGAATTTCTCCAAGCGGCTATTCACAACGGGCCTGAGTTTGAGAGCAGGGGTTTCAGCCTTGGCTGCAAACTGGGATCCCCTGGAGAGCTCTTAACACCGACCATGGCTGAGCCTCAACTCCAGAGATTCTGAATCAATGGGTCAGAGGAGCAGCCCAGACACCAGGGTTTTAAAAAGTTCCCTGAGTCATTCTAATGTGCTGCTAAGGTTGATGTGGATTCTTTGTAGTGAAAGAAGTGGCTCTATATGAACTACCCTGACTAATACAATGACTCTAGACAGCCTAGACAAATATGCATATGTATAAATGTACATATAAATTTGTAAATATAACAGATATATAACAAATAATTATAAAAAAACAGTAGCTAATGCAATAAAGTTTACTCCTTTTAAGTGTGGATGATTGACGAGAGAGAGAGACAGAAAGAAACGTCAATTTGTTGCCCCACCCATTTATGCCTTCATGGTTAATTTCTACATGTGCCTTGACTGGGGATCAAACCAGATACCTTGGTGTATGGGGGCAATGCTCTAACCAACTGAGCTACCCGGCCAGGGCAATGTATTTTTTTGCTAGACCTGAAAATGGCATATAGCACTTCTCCTGACGTATCAATGGTTAGAATCCATCACCCAACCGCAGCCTAACTGCAGAGGAAGTTAGGGGATGTCCTTTTATGGGCCTGAGAGTGAAAAATAGGGTTGGTGAGCATCTAGTCAGTTTCTGCCTTATGTTAATATTATGAAAATATTTATAACTTCATCATTTGGCATGTGTTTATAACACCCTTATTTAAGAACCATGGGCTTAGGGTTTGTGTCAACATTTAAAATTAACTTTATACATTATATTTGTTTTACATTTGTAGACTCAACGAAACTCTAAAGGACCTTTCAGTTGTAATTTCAATAAAAATTGTTTTGGAGGCAGTGAGTAGAGACCCCAGACTGTCTAGCTCTGCTTTAACCCAAGCAGCTCTGCTTATATTTTATGTTAGATTTAATTAGGGTAAGTTTCATTTAAACATAGGAATCTAACTCTAAAAGTGCATTCACCACTGAAAATTGCCATGTTTCAGCATTATGTGCGGTAGAATGCTGTTTCTAATTTTGATGATTTATAAAGATCTAGGCATGGGTCTTTTATTTTTTTTAAAGGAAAGTATTTATTTATTTATTTCAGAGAGGAAGAGAAAGGGAGAGACAGATAGTAACATCAATGATGAGATAGAATCATTGATTGGCTGCCTCCTGCACACCCCCTACTGGGGATCAAGCCTGCAACCTGGGCATGTGCCCTTGACCGGAATAAAACCCAGGACTCTTCAGTCCCCAGGCCAATGCTCTATCCACTGAGCCAAATCAGCTAGGGCTAGACATGGGTCTTTTAGATGTCAACGGTGAATCTACTCCAGAGCCATATCTTGCCCTTGTCTGCTAGGAAGGTGGGATGTGAGGACACCTAACCCAGCCTCCTCCTTCAGAAGCCTGCCAAGTCTAACCATGTTCCCACCAAAGATACAACTGGGAGAGAGCTGCTTGGCGCCCCCTTATTTTAAAGTTCCTGTAGGGTAGAAACCTGGCTTCTTTCACCTTTGTTCTTAGTGCTTCATGCTGGTGGCACAAGGATAGTGCGAAAAAAGAATGATTGTTGAGGAAAACAAAGAAACGGGAGTAGAGGAAGAGGTCACACAACAGAGAGAAGAAATGGGTTTGCTCTTCTGTATGGGTTTTTCCTGTTTTCACTTGTATTTTTACTTCTTCCAATCTCAATCATTGATCCATTCAACACATAGTGCCTACCGTGTGCCAGGCACTGAGCTGCGCAATGGAGCTATGAAGACAAAGCAGATTCTTGCTACCAGAGCTCTCAAATGACACAAAGGAGGCAGCAGTGACAAACAATTACTGGGGGATGAAGGGGAGGGGGAACAAGAGGGCTGAGCAAGGTGCGGCTCAATTCTTTCCTTCGTGTTCACTCTGTAGCTGGAATAGCAGAGAGGAGCCTGGATCTTGAATCCCAAATGTAATTGTAGCTTTACAGGTTGCTATTTTGCTCTCATGTATTGTATCTTATTTGTTCTTTGGACATGCACAGTGAAATGAGTAAGTGCTATGTCATCAGGAGGTCTGGGGCTTTTATCCCCAGTCGTACCTCTTTAAGGAGAGAGACCTTTGGCAAGACACCTGCACTCATGCACAATGAAGATTATAATTACCCAGGATTGAGGTGAGATGCAGAGGAACACTGTTCACAAGTGCTTTTTAAACTAGAGGTGTTAGATTTTTAAAAGTATCTATGTATCTATCATGCATCTATCGCAGGCAATACTAATCCCTGTGAGCATCTAGGGAAGGTGTTGTCATTAACCCTAAAACACTTATGAGGAAAACAACACGCAGAAACATCGAGTTGCCCTGGCTGAATAACTTAGGGAATAAGCCCTGGACAGAGCTTTCTGACCTCAGATTTCCTGCAGAGTAGGGACTCTGGACCAGAGCGCCTGAGGACCTCAGGACCCGACTGAACTCCCTGCAAATTTTCTTATAAGACAAGGAGAAGTCAAAATTCTGTGAACCAAGAATCACAGACCCTGAGAAAATAAAAACTTGAGACCAAGAGCTTCAGCCTTTAAGAATGGTGGCCCCAGCTTCCATGCCCTTTCCCAGGGGATGTGGGGCCAGTATGGGTGGGGTTGGACCCAATGGGCACGATTGGGAGCCGTGTGCTCCTGGGAAGCTGGCTCTGCAGCGGACGGACTCTTGGGCTCACTGATTACTGTGAAGGACCCATAAGAGAGCCTGCTGGGGTCAATCTACAAATGTGCAGGAAACAGCGGGCCCTGGAGGAGCTGGTCCCCCTACCTGGGATCACTGGAGCTGGATCACAGGACTGGCCCGGAGAGGTGCAGTGAACATGCTGAAGGGGTATAATTAGAGGCAACTGAAGACAAAAAGGCTGAACAACACATGGCCGTGATTTCATGCAGTAAAAATACAGAGACACCAACCCAATCCAGCCTCCCAGGCTTTGAAATCCTGACATGTCAGGGTCCATTAATCTTTCAGGACAGGTCTGGCCTTTTACCTGGCAGAGCTGTTGGGGGCGCCCAGAGCAGAGCTTACCACGCAGACACAACAACCCAGACCTGTGACCTCTTTCTCTCAATAGCTGGTGGGCTCCACGGGATCTGTGATTACCATCAGGATGTTTTCAAATGTCTCCATTTCCATGAGAAGCAAAAGCGGAATCACTCAGCTTTGATTTCAGTCTTCCCCCAGAGAGAATTTTAAAAAGGAACCAGGCCTATTCTGATTTCGGCAACTCCGAGCGCAGCTGCAAAGCCCGCATCAGGTAGGGTATGGCCATGACCCAGGACCTGCTGAAGAGAGCAGCTGCTTTCTGCTAACCTTTTCCACCTCGGTGCTGCTTAACTTCGCAGCTGAGCTAGGGTTTCAGAAACACGCTAGCTGACGCTATACCCAACCCTTAAGAGGCCTAAGGGAGCAGAGAGAGATTACTGCTGCATTTATTCATGAAACGGGAAAAGTCACGGGGATCAAAAATAACCATGAGTATTACTTTACACGGAACAAAAATAACAATGGACAGAGAGCATGGAGTTGAGCTACGACTGAGTTCGTTCAGTTAAAAAGGATGCACCTTCCACTGTCCAAGGGTAAAAGTGAAACTGACATCCATTTGCAGAGGTCACAATTCAGGCTTGAACCAAGGATGCAGAACAGCCCATGTCCTAAAAGGAGGTTTCTGATTTTGTTTGCCAAAAAAGCCATTTTGGAGTCATTAGCAGTTAGTTGAAATAACAGATTCTGTGATATTGCCCGGTCCTGCCAAATGTATGTCAGATGTCAAATGCACAAGACCCTCGTGTTTACACAGACATTTGTGAGAACGTCAGAACCTTTCATTGATACCGAACCCTGTAAGTGAACCCAGTCATGGATACATGGAAATTAGCAAAATCAAACTCACAGCCTTCTTGTTTCTAATTCTCAGAAGGATACTGAGAATCCTTTCCTAACAATACATAGTTAGGCTCACAACGGGCCTCACAAGTCTAATGAAGTAAATTAGTTACCTTTTTTAAAAAACAAAGTGTTATTTAAAATTGGCAAGAGGGAAATAACTGTCATCAGCTATGTATGTGAAAACGATTCTCCCATTAATAATCTGCTAGCATTTAAAAACAATGTCCTTAAACCTTTTAATAATCACATTTCTAATATACCCTAAGAATTATAGCTAACTCAGAATAAAGTACATTCTATGGACAAAGCTGACAGAGATTTAAAAATCTCTAAGAGTTTATAGGTACATGACTTTTAAGTATATAATATAATATCAACTTAATTGTCCTTTAGTTTGGCTCATCTAATTTACAAACATGATTTCTGAAGTTGAACAGTATTTGTAATGGCAATGTCCAAAGCAATTTTGGCTGAGTAAAGTGCTGTTTGTTGAATAAAAATGTAGTTGTTTGTGCAAGTTTAACATTTCACAAGGCCAGCTGAGTTCACTTCAACCCTACTTACAAAGTAATTATTGGCAAATGAAATGGGCTGGGGGTAGAGATGTTTTCAAGCTTCTGAGCAATTTACAAAACCAAATTCTTCAATCATTGAAAGTAAAATTGAAAGGTCACAAACAATTAAAAGGTACAGGTTTAAGTCTCGGGATTAAGATGGTTCCAACAAGAGGAATATTTACAATGGAACAATGAGGAAAATGTTTCGTTACAGTCAGAAACATGGAAAATATGCCGCTGAAAATTGTTGGCTCTGAAATAAATAAAATCCAGACTGAGACTATTAAAAATATCAAAGTGATCTACTATGTGCCAACTCTATTTTCTTCTGTTGTTTGTTAGAAAGAAAATCCGTTATTGAATATAATGCAGTTCTGGTTAAATTACCAAAGACATTTTCCGTATTGCAAACTGTCATTTACCATATGCTATATATTCTTCCCTAATAATTTTAGCACACTTCCATCACAGAGCCATAGGCGCTGAGTTAGAAGGAAATTTTGAGTCATAAATTTAACTTCCTAACCAAGATACAAGTCCTTTCCAAAACAGTCATTCGACTCATCTCTATTGAGCACCTATTCTGAGCAAGGTTTTTTGGATGGCAAAATAAAAGATATGAAAAAATACTTTAAAATGTTCAGGTAGCTGTAGCCGGTTTGGCTCAGTGGGTAGAGCATTAGCCTGCAGACTGAAGGGTCCCAGGTTCGATTCTGGTGGGGCGTGAAGGAGGCAGCCGGTTAATGATTCTCTCATTGTCGATGTTTCTCTCTCTCTCTCTCGCTCTCTCTTCCTCTCTGAAATCAATAAAAATATATTAAAAAAAATAAAAATATATTTAAAAAATGTTCAGATAGAAGAAAGCGTCCTCATCCATTGGCCGACATTATGCCTAGACTGAAACCACCCAGCTAGTGACAGGGATGTCACCACATTGCAAGGAAACCCATTGTCTCAGAGGGTAGCCCCAGAAAGAGGAAGGTAAGTGCTAAACTGAACTGCACTCCAAATGATCCTGGTTTTGTCTTCTGGAACATGCCTGTTCCATCTTCCTTAGCTGTCCCCAGATTTTGAGAGGATTTGTCTGAGTCCTGTACGGTTTCTTCTCCCTTCATGTGGCAATCTCACTTTCCTTTATTTTCACTACCATTGACCTTCCTGATATGTTAAAAATCATTTCATATCATTTGAATTAGCTTAATTGTTAACTATTCAATATTGCACTTAAAATAAAACTGCATTTTCAAATTATGACATTCAGAAAACAAGATTAATAGCCTTCAATTGGGTTCAATTTGGAATTATCCTTTTGTAATTAGACTAGTACTGACTAACAACAGATGTTTAGGGGGAAAAGAGGGATGGAACACTGAAGGCTTGCCAACACTGTGTATATATTTGAGGAAAGGGGGCATGATAAATCTTTTGTAATGAAATGCATGTGCTCTAAGACAATGACTAAACTTGAGATTTTTAAAGCGCTTAAATCTAATAGTTTAAAAGTCACCGGAGTAATTAGGTCATGCTTTAGAAATGATGCTCCAATCTAAATCTCTCACTGGTAAGAAATAATGCTGCGGTCTTTAATGAATTATGAAACAAGAGACTCAAATATGTTAAGTTTGCTTACAGTGGTTATACATTTGGCACTTTTAGAAGCTGTAAGTAACAGACCCAGTATAATTCAAATTCAGGAGACTTTATTTAGCCTCCAGAATGGCCCCTCCAATCCCACATCCATGTAAGAACACAAAATCAAGGGGTACACTAAAAAAAAGAAGAGACTGTTTTATTGTGACATTTATGACATAGACCCCTTATGGACATGAAAGACCGAGGGTCATCTTGGCAGACGGCACAGGTGTGATGAAGGATGCACTGGTGATGTTCTGGCTGCTGAGGCTGTTTCTTGGTCCTCCCAGACCTCCGTGCACGTGCGGGCCAGTCACAGAAATTTCAATACCACTTGGTGTACACATTTAACAAGTCTTTGGTCTTAATAAGCACCATTACAAACCCTTACATTAAGGGTATTATTATTCTAGTTTATAAATGTTTCAATGATAAAAATAGCACGATTACAGTATACACACACTTAATTTACATGTAATGTATTATACTCATAACTGAGATAAGCTACTGAACTAACTTTGGCTGATTGAAATCAATGAAGTATTTGAGCTGAATACTTGGAATTTGGTTTCTAAGTTGTGTAAATATTACAGTGCATTTATGAATCTAGTTTGAGAATTTACTAGCACCAAGTAGATATTAGAAATGGCCAACCTAGTATTTTTATTTGAAGAAGCAAAGTTTTAAAATCTGAAAAAAAAACCAGAAGTCCAACAATTGAAAGCACATTCCTGTATGTCTGCTAGAAGGATGGCACGTGAGCATGGATGGCCAGCCCCCAGTAGGAATACACATACCAGTTTTCAAGAATCAACACGTATGTCAAGGTAGCTTAGCTACACACATGAGAAGCCTGAGAAAGTGGTTGTTTTGAACTAGGGTAGTCTCCTGTACCTTGCTTTGGTAATACAAGAATAGTGCTTATTTATAGAAATTGATGTGGTGAAAGATTGTACCTATGATATAAAATTCTGATTGGGGTGGGGGAAATTCAGTTCTACCTATCTATCTTTGGTTTTTAATTATTGGGTCTCTGGATGGTGAATTAATGAAGCAAAATCTGAATTTTCATCTTCAGATTATCACCCAGTTCACCACTGAGGTAGTCTTTGTCATATTTGTCTTCTAGCTGGTTCAGTTCTTTCTTCTTATAAAGTGGAGTGCTGCTGATTTGTAATGAATAGATTCCAGCCACTGGCTTCTTCTTGGTGAAGTGGAGGTAGCTGATCCCTTCCTTTTGGTTGATTTTAAAGAAGCCGTTTTCATTCCCAGATTCAATCAAGTATCTGTTGTGATTCGTTAGAGTTGTAAGAGCTGGAAGGAGTTCTAGGATTCGGACCTTGTTGCTGATGTGGGAAATATTGAAAGCGAACATGGCCATCTTCTCAGCGTCCCAACTTGCAAGACTCACATTGGCCTCTTTCTCTGGCTGATCCTGAAAAGACACATGCTGTGTGTTACATAAACTGTAGATAAGGTATTTGTGTCCCACTATAAAGGAAAGGTGACACGATTCTCACACTGATACAACTTTCTTCTCAGGTTGTATAAACTATATTGAAAAAGCATATTCATAAAACACATTTTTAAAACCACAGAAGTGTTAAGTTCACACATATTTATAATATTAAAAATATTAAACTTATGTCAAGAAGAAGGTCAGCTTGAAATCACTTGTATTTGGAAGTCTTTTAATGTGGTGGGTCTCCAAGTGTGGTCCCTGGACCAGCAGCCTCAGCATCACCTGGGAATCTGTTCGAAATGCCAATTCTCAGTGTCACCCTAGGGTGACTGAACCAGAAGCCCTGGGGGTGTGTCCCAGAAATCCTTTTATCAAGCCTTCGAGATAATTCAGATGCACACTCAAATCTGAGAACCACTGTTTTAATAGATTGTTTTCTTTCTAACGATTATCTCATTTCCTAAACCACAGCGGATGCATTACAGCATTGATGTTTAAGAAAGAACCAGTCTATTTCAATTTTGTTCACGGATGCAAAAACGTTCCCTCCAAAGGACACACCTATGAACCTACTTCCTGACTCTGATGATCTGCTAATATCCAATGCTTTGCACCTGGCTTCTTGCTTGCCTCTCTGGGACCAGATGTGCTAGATTCTCAGGGCCAGGAGCCAGAGGTCTGGGTGAGTATCTGTGCATTTCTGAGTTGACTGAAAGGCTGCGGCAGCCGTAGGCAAAGAAAACCAGGCTGCCGGAGCTCCATGTTGTTCTTGTCTAGAATCCAAGTTCCCTCACACTCCACATGGCTCTTTTCAGGAGAGGAGCCTCTAGCTTCAGAACTTGGCGTCCCTGTGTAGGAAGCACTATGTCACTTCACTATTCTGCCCACTGGCTGTCCTGGTTCAGACCTTGTCCTTTCAGCAGACTTTGGGTGAGTGTTGGACTTTCTTTTTGGCGAGACAGAGGAAATGAGCAAGTATGTGAAAACCTTCAAATGGCCACTCCCTAAAAGCAACAAGAAAGTCCAGAGAGCCCCACAGACTCTTGTAAAATGCAGCCTAGAGCTCGGGGAATGTCTGGGTTTTCTCCCCGGGGAGCCTTTGCTCACTTTGGAGCATCCTTAGAGGAAACCACAGGAATCTGGAAGGCCCTTCTGCAATAGGAGACATCAGGAACCACCACTCTGTACCCACCTCGATGTGGGAGGCATCTGTTTCATTGGTGCTTCTCCGTTTCCTGCCCCGTTTTGGGTAACCGTTGATTTTACATTCATAACAGGCCTCTGGGGAGAGGGAATTGTCATCCATTTCTCCACTGGCAGGTGGCTCTGGGCCTCCTCGGCCCATGCCCATTCCAGAAACACAGTGCCTGTGGGAGAATGGGAAGAGAGCATAGACATTTGTCATTAGAAGCGGGTCATAGGGAGGTGATATGAGAATTCTGGTGAAGCCTAGAGACCTTCAGCCCTTGATCACATGTCCATTGGGTGACTGGATGGTTCTGAGAACCAGATTGAAGTCCTCTGTGGTTGACCTCTTACTCCCAGCTGCTTAGTTTATTGATTTTTCTCCATTCTCTCAGGGCTCTAGTTTGAATATTGATTTGCCCCTTTGTTCTCCAAACCTAATGTGGCCGGTGATTTGCTGTACTTATGTGGGAAAGAGACATGGAGTATTGTTTTCCTCCTGTCTTGGAAAGACCATGAAATTTGGGAGGTTAAATAAGTCTTTTTTTTATGAAATCGGTTCCACAGGAGTGAGAAAAGTGTAAGACGTCACTGTTCAGTTCCTTGCCTTCTTCCCAACTAATGGGTACCATCACTGCCACCTCCACTTCCATCACCGCCACCATCACCACCCTTCATAGCTTGCATTTCTTAGCAATCTCTCCTATTATTTAATCTCTTATTCTGGCTGAAGCTACTGAAGGTAGGGAGAAAGCTCTAGGTGATACTTGAGGCTGACTTAGAAATAAATTGGGAAGATATGCAACGTATAAAACCCATGTATCAGAGCTTGCTCAATTGTTGGAAATTGTTTCAAGTCATTCAAAACCACTAGGGCCATTGGCTCTGACTCATGTGAGGCTGGACAAACAAACCCATTGCCCAAGAGAGAACTACTTCAGCTGTTTTTCTTTGCCTTTGAGTTATCAAAGCCAAATTATGGATGGAGGCCTGCATGTTTCACAAGTACCTTGTTTTCTTATTCTGCTTACTATTTCATAGGTCACTTGGAATGTATTTAGTAGGCTCCCCTTTCAAAATGTGTTGAAATATCTGAATGACTCAAAAAGAGTCTTTATTTTGGGGGCCTGGTCTTATCCCTCTAGTGATTCATAGAGAAGCCAAAACTATATATAAATGGGTATAATGGGTCAAAATGTAGACCATACATTATTTATCTCTTTTTCTGTATTAGCTGGCCTACTCTTTATAACCCATCTTCTTTTATGCTGTTAAGATTCAATATAGGCCTTGGTCTGGCAGCTCAGTTGGTTAGAGCATCATCCTGATACGCCAAGGTTGCAGGTTCAATCCCTGGTCAGGGCACATACAAGAATCAACCAGTGAATGCATAAATAAGTGGAACAACAAATCAATGTCTCTCTCTCTCTCTCTCTCTCTCTCTCTCTCTCTCTCTCAATCAATAAGATTCAATACACAGATTCCTACTATTTTTTTGCAATACTGCCAGAGCCCAATACATTTCCTTTTCTTCTTTCTTTATCTTGCAACATGAAATGTGTAGAAACAATAACAATGAGTGAAATGACAAATGCTCATCGTGTATGTGTGTGTGTGTGTGTGTGTGTGTATACATTCACATAATGATTCCATTATAGATAGGCAAACCCCAAATCTGCAGTCTTTGGTTCCTTTCTCAGGACTCTTTCCCAGGATTTTCATAACCCTGGAACACCACTTTCAAGAAGTGTGACTATGAAGCCCCAGTGGCCAGAAGCCAGTGTAGAGTCTCACAATGTTTTGCTGGGACAATGGCTCTGGCATTAAACTTAAAAAGAATGAGTTTCCTGAGAGCCGACACAGACATCTGGGAATTTGTGTCCCATGGCTGGCATTCTGTTTGCTTCCCCATCAAGCATTCTTTTGCCTTCAAGTCTACACAGACCCAAAATGAATTGCTTGCCATATGTGTCAAGAAATCCAAGGCCACTAAGTTAATAACTTGACAAACACATGTATGTTTATGTTGGGAAATATATAACTAACTTTGTGTGTGGGGTGTATATGTATGTGTGCAAGAGCATATGAGTGTTTGCACATTTAATGTCTGTGTGTTCCCAATTAAAAAATTAAAACTTGAGATCCTTCACAGGATAGCCAAAACTCGACAGACGTCCAAGTCTAAATGAACTCGGCAGGGAAAAAGACCTAAACTTTGAAAACTTGCCACCCAATTTAAAGCACTGAATAAAATAAAAAGAGGTCTTCCCTGTCCCAAATCACATACATACAATGCAGTGAAATATTTTACCTGGAAAATGTAATAACTATTTTAACTCTCATTTTAATACTCTTTTTGGTAATTTTAATGTAAATTTAAGTCTAAAATGTGAAATATACTTTAAAACCATGCAAAAGGTATCTTTTGGATTTATCCTACTAGGCACTGGGCAAGATGGCATTTTAAGTTAAGACAGAATACTACTTGCCCAAGAAGAGAGGGAATCAACAATGTGCTATGTGAGTCCAGCTTTGTCATGGGTCAGTCCCCAAATTTCCTGAGAAATGAATCACTTTCCAACAAGATGTGTAGATGAAGATGAAGAATGAGATAGACTATTTTGTTTGATTTCTATAAATTTTCAGAACTGTAGATGTCCCTTTTCAAATAAAATAACCTACAACCTCTATGGAGCTAACTGAAATTAACTCAAGGGTTATAAAATATATAACTCTACTCTCTGAGAACAGTTAAATATGCTGAATTATACTATCAGTGAGAGAGCCTCCAACCAGGACAACAAGTAGCAGTGCCTACCCTTGGCCGATCCGGAAGTAACCTGGTGGACAGCCACACAGGTAGCCGCCCTCAGTGTTAGAACAGCCGTAGCTGCAGGGGGCCTGGGAAGAGCCACATTCATTGATGTCTTGGCATCCTCCGCTGAACTGCTCGTACTGGAATCCAGTGGGACACATGCACTTGTAGCTCCCCAGGGTGTTGTGACAGGAGGCTCCTCCGCAGATGTGAGCACTGAGGCATTCGTTTTCATCTGCAGAAAGAACCAGAAGACAAGGCATATGTGACATCGGCCAGAGGTTTCTATCGAGGAGTCTGGGTCAAGTCACTGGCTGCTGGCCAGCTGGCCCTCGGCCAGGCTCTCAGGAAGCTGAAGCAGGTAGAGGTGTCTGGGATGAGAAAAGGAAAACAAGAGAAAGATATGGAAATGGATGTGGGCTTTTGCCATATGGTGAACAAATGTGTTTGACAAGGTCAAATGCACTGGGGGGAGGGCAATAGAGCACGGCATTCTGAGACTTTAATTTTCACCGGAAGCCTACAGTAGTATGTTCATGAGCACCCCATGAGGCTGGTTCATAGCTAAGGTTCAGGGTTGAGGGTGAGAGGGAAGGAATCATGAGGTTCTCTGTGCAACAGCATGACTGTCTCTAAAGCAAAGACCGAGCACATTCCTGGAGGTTGCTTTTCCATCTCCTTTTTTCAGAATGTACAGGGCTGGCAAGGGCTGACACCTGCTAAAAGTGTCTGCCCCCCTTGGCCTTCCTTTTCAAAAATCTGCAAAAGCCCCCCCAGTGCTTGTGCTGGGAATGAATAGTACCTTCTGGTATGTCCGCTCCCATCTCTGAATGGGTCCCCCTTATCCAAACCAGACTCCCACCCGAGAGTCTGGGCCGAGTCTAACACTAAGTATGGCTGGAAGAGATGCGTGCAAACTTCTTGAGCAATAATTCTGGAAAACCCACAGGAGAGACAGATGGTGCAGACCGGCTGCCCACAGGGACATGCCAAGTCTGATAGTAATAAGCAGGGGAAAAATCTAACTTAAGTCAACAGGAAGGGAGAAAAACTCGAATTTCTCATTATTTCTAATTTATACTTTTTTGAAACCTCCAGTATATTTTTGTAGACTTGCCTCTGAAGGGCAGGTTGGAAGCTTGCTGGCAAGACAGTTGTTAATTGCTACAGCTCATGTTTAGGCGGAAGTTCATTTGAATGCAGGTAGACTGGCCTTCTCCTCACTTAGCAAATACTTCCAATAAAAGGGAGGAGGGAGAAGGTAATTGGCACTTATTAGATGCCTGCTGCATGACATATGGGAGACTAGGTGCTTCACATTCATTTACTTCACCTTCCTCACAATCATGGGAGGGAGGTATTATAATCCCTGTTGATGAAGAGAGTCAGGCTCACAAAGCCCCTGTGAATCCCACAGCCGCGGTGGACGGAGCCAGCACCCAGGTCTGTCTGACTACAGCAACCATATGCTTTCCCTTATGCCACGATGTTTCTCCAGAGACTCACCTCCATCTAAAATCATACTTCTTTTCTCCTTTAATTACTTTTGCCTTATTTGGTTCATGTAGAAAAGTTAATTCTTAGAAATGTCTTTTCATTCATTTTTAAAGAACAATATTGTTTCTAAGAAAATACCTGTTTTTCAATTTAGGAAAATAGATGAGTAAAAATACTGGGGGCAGCATGCTTGCATATATACATAATATTCATATTTCTGTCCTTCCTTCTTTCCTACCTCCCTCTCTCCTTACCTACCTCCCTTCTTTTCCTCTCTGTCTCCTTCTCTGTTTCTCCTGTGTGTGGTTATAGGGAGAGGGAGTGGATACATAATAAGAAAGCCAGGCACTGAGCTGCCTGCAATGACTCAGTGCCTAGCTCTGAGTCTGTTTGAGGGTCCTTACTGTCCAAGGACTCTCAAGCACCCACCTAAGGTCACTTAAGCTCCAAGATTCCTAGAACAGAAATAATGAAATATGCCACTGTCTGTGTTCTTCGCTCCCATATGTTAAATTAGAGATGAGGTGTGCGATAGAGACCAATGGAAACCATGGGCACCAAACAGTGAATAAAGAACCGAGGGTGTTTACTTTAATGGAGAGAATATCCCTGGACTAGATGTCTTCTCCTTGCCCCTCTATGTCTGTCTGCAGACTTCCCACCTGCTCTCATTCCCAGGAGGCTCTCCTTTATAAATTATCGACAGGCTCCTCTCCCTTGCCCTGTGCTTTTGGTTGGGCTCAGCCGTTTGTGTTTCCTGCTGGGACAATCTATATATTTATAAAAGCCCAAGCAACCATCCAACCATTTGATCGTCCAACTGGTAGCTGTGATGTGCAATGACCAACAGGGGGAAGACGCTCAACACAGGAGCTGCCAAGCTGTGGTAATTTGGCAGCTGGGGTTCTCAGGTGATGCACCCGTAACTAGAGAGGAGGGAGTCTGATTCCGGGGTGAGTCACCCGAGAACTGCCCTCTAGCAATCTGGGATCCCTTGGGGAATGTAAGAGAGCCAGTTTTGGCCTGATCCCTGCAGGCCAGGCCGAGGGACCCCACCAGTGCATGAATCTGTGCACCCGGCCTCTCGTGACTGATAAAATCCCTAAGGCATTAGTATATGTGGGGAAAGACCTGTCATGGTGTGTTTTTCCCTAAGATGCAGAAATAGATGCAATGGTTAGAAGTTAGAGGGAACAAAAGTTCACTCTCAATGAAAAAGACATGTCTGAGAATTAAAAAAGGGTGAGTGCACTGAGAATTGTCAAGCTGTAAAGACTCAACATTTGCCAACTTGGGAGAAAGTGAGTGCCCTTCAAGGTGGCATTTACATCAAACCTGGATGACCAGGGAGGTAGGAGTAGGGTTTGTATATTAGGAATAAGGTCAGACTAGATCATCTCTAAAGTCCTTTTGCACTTTGAGCATCAATTTCAGTTGAGAACTCCCCTCCCCTTTCATATCCTTTCCTATTTATTTTACATTTCTCTCTCCCAGAGAATCTAGTAAAATTTAAATTAAACTTGCTTATCGGGGTTGGAGAGGTGGGGTAGAGTGGAACACGAATTAAGATAAGAAGTTGGCAAACGTTGAGTATTTACAGCTTGACAATACTCAGTGCACTCACCCTTCTTTTTTTATCAATATACAAACACCACAATTTGTTTAACATGCTTTGCACTTTTCCTGACCTTTTCACCTTGTGCACCTGGAGCAAAGAGCTCCACAAGGAATTTTTCTATACTCCCAAATCTTTGTTTTATTCTTTCTGTTGGCTCTTAAATTGGTGAGTGTTTTGTTCCTTTTATTAAAAAAGGACAATTCTAATTTTATTGAAACAACCTTAGAGTCTCCAAAAAATACTCCTTAAAAGCAGATTGAGACCTACCCACCCTGTCCTCGAAAATAAAAATTGTCAGCCTTTGGTGTGCATAGTGTTTGCTGTGGGAGGAAGAACTATTGGGAGAATTCCAAAATGTAGGATGGGCTTTCTTTTACTCATTTTCTCTGGGTCAAAATGGGCCAACTCCAACTGCAAGCTGGAAGTTTGATATTTCTCAGAAAACAATGAAATCCAGTGGCCCCTGGTCCCAAACCCATCCATCCTCTGAGAGTGACCTTCAGGCTGGGCTGGTCTAAGAGATCTGCTCTGCTCTGCATGGCTCTGGGGAAGCCATTCTGACCCAAGGCAACCCTCACTCTGGATAACTATAATTCTCAAGAATTATGAGCCACGTTTGGACGGGTATCTTTTGGGCATCAAAAACTCCCAAACCTATTTTTGCTTCTTTTTTTTTTTAAAAAATGGTTTTTTAAAAATGATTTTAGAGAGAGAGAGGAAGGGACATACAGAGAGAGAAACATCAATGTGAGAGAGAAACATCAATTGGTTGCCTCCTGCACACCCTCTAACTGGGATCAACCCCAGGTATGTACCCTGGCCAGGAATCAAACTGGCAAACAGGAAATCAAAGAGCTCAGGCTGCTAGGTGGATCAGGGGTCCCTTTGGTGCATGACGATGCTCCACCAACTAAGCCACACTGACCAGGCCTCTTCTTGCTTCTTAATCAACATATTTACCTATAACTTCAGCCAGGAGATGATCTTCATGGGGCCAAAGTTGAATCCCCAGACAGCTAGGGCACGACCTGGCCATCTCTACTATCCCTGGACAGAAGGTAGGGAGAAGAGGGAGGGAAAGGAGGGCAAAAGCTCGGGAATGGTAGATCTCACCTCTCTTATCCTCCCCCTACCCAGGTCTAATTTAATTCAAGGAACCTACATAATAAGGACAACAACCAATAAAGCTCACTCTGAAAGTCTGTGGAAAGTGTCAGAATTTGGTAACTAAAACCCAAGATCTCCCTGAGCCCATAACAATGAAGGCATTTTTATTAAAACCAGACAGCGGTCAGCAACACGTGCGGTCTAAACTCCTCTAGCACGGGGGTCATTTTAGCCAATCCTACTCACTTCTGCAAAACTGTGTCTTGTCAGAAATCAAACCAGATGAGAGAGACAGAGTTTTGACAACTGAAAACACATTGAATGATGTGTCTTTGTTTGGAGTAAAGTGAAGCATGACAATGCAGAGCAGCCACTCCCACTTCCCTAACGAAAGACAAGACCAGGAATTCTCTTGTCTTTGCTAAGGAGGGCTCCCCTAGAGAGTGGCAGCTGGGACAGGTCACAGATGCTTCTGGAGTGAAAACAGGAGTGATTGTGATGCTTAAAGTTAAGGGCCTTGGGCTCTAGCACCAGACATATCACAAGAGAACCTGGGTAAGAACAACTTCCCTCTCCTCCCTGGGCTTCCAGGTCCTCAACAGGAAATCAAAGAGCCCAGGCTGCTAGGTGGATCAGGGGTCCCTCTAAACTCACCATGTTTGAATTCTCCGATGTGCATTAAGAGTTAGCCCTGGCCGATGTTGCTCAGTGGTTAGAGTGTTGACCCGTGGACCATAGGGATTCAGGTTCAATTCCCGATCAGGTGCCTGTACCTGGGTTATAGGTTCAATCCCCAGCATGTGGGAGGCAACCAATAGCTGTGTCTCTCTCACATCTATATTTCTCTCCCCCTCCCTCCCTTCCGGTGACCTGTCCTAGCTTCCACTTTCTCTAAAAATCAATGGCAAAAATATCCTCAGGTGAAGATTAACAGCAACAACAAAAGTTATTTTCCTGTGACATTGTGCAATCAAAAATGACATACTTTCAATTTAATGAAAGAGCCTTTGGGTCTCCTTAATTTTCAAAAGAATTAAGCAATTCTGAAAAAAATTGCTGTGTCTGCTACTTGCTCTCTGCTCCAAAGATGTGCAGAGCTGAATGGAACCACTTTTTCATCTTCAGGCCAAAAGTTGCTCATAATGGCCTCTAGCTGGCTGATATTTTTTAGTCAGAAGTAGATTTTTGTCAGCCCCTGATGTTTACAGAAGTCAAGTGTGGGCTGAGTAGGCTAGCAAGGCAACAAAAGGGCAGGGGGATATTGGGAGTCCATAAACTGACTTAAATTTTTTTCATTTCAAATGCCTTGAAGTGTCCTCTATGATTATTTTTTTCTTAGTTAGCTATTTTGTGAAAGCTATATCTTCTCTCTGGTGTTAACCAAGTTAAGTAGTTTTATTTTATTTTATTTCTAGAGGCCCGGTACAAGACATTTGTGCACTGGGCAGTGTGGGGGGGGGGGGGGCGGGCAAGAGGGGTGGACTCTGCCTGTGCCCTCTCCTAGTCCAGGATCCCTTGGGGGTTGTCCACCTGCCATGGGGAGGGGGCCTAAGCTGACAGGCAGACAACCCCCAAGGGGTCCTTAGTGCTGCTGCAGAGGCGAGAGAGGTTCCCGCCACCACCGCTGCACTCACCAGCCATGAGCCCAGCTTCTGGCTGAGCAGCGCTTCCTTGTGAAGAGTGCACTGACCACCAGGGGCAGCTCCTGCATTGAGCATCTGTCCCCTGGTGGTCAGTGCAGGTCATAGCGACTAGTCATTCCACCCTTCAGTTGATTTGCATATTAGGCTTTTATTATATAGGATTTATTTGTTTGTTTGTTTATTTATTGTTAATCATCACCCGAGGATATTTTCCATCCATTTTTTTAGGGAGGGATTGGAAGGGTGGGAGAGGGAGAAAGACAGAAAGAGAAATATTGATGTGAATATTTGCAACTCAATTGTTTGTTTCCAACATGCATCCTGACCAGGATCGGGGATTGAACCTGCAACCCAGGTACAGGCACTTGACCAGGAATCAAACCCTCTAAACACTGAGAGACACTGGCAATGGCTTAGGACAGTTTTATATTTTGCTTCCATAACAAAAGTAAGTTTCCAGAGAGAAAGGAGCATTTTCACTCCTAGGAGCTTAGAACAATTCCTCTTGCTCAGAAGGAAAAGTACTTGCCAACACACTGGTTCCACTGATAGTGCTGGAGGTAGCCCTGTGGGCAGCTGCACCGGTAGCCCCCGATGATGTTCTGGCAGCCGTGCTGGCAGCGGTGGTTTCCTTCACACTCGTCCACATCTGAAAAAGGAGGTGCAGTCGCCTTTAAGCCACATTCCTACTTGTCTCAGAGGCATTCTCTGAAGCAACATTTATATGTGTGCTAAAGTGAAAGCCATTTTCAAAGGACATCTGACCCTGAAAAGAATCATTCCACAGTTGTTGTTTTTTGTTTGTTTGTTTTCTGAGCTATATTTTTAAAAATTCAGTTTTCCATTACAGTTGACATACAATATTATATATTGTACAACACAGTGATTAGACACTTATATAACTCATGAAGTGATCACTCCGATAAGTCTCATAACCATTGTAGTTATCACAATATTATTAACTATATTCCCTATGCAGTACTTTACATCCCCATAACTGTTTTCATTTTGAAAAATTATTCTACCACCCAAAACTTTAAGAATATCTACTCTGGAGGTTTGTTAAGTTTAAGGAGAAAAATGTTCAGATATCCCTGGTAAAGTCTACAAATAAAAATGATGAAGAAATTAATGCAAAGCACATAGGCAACTTATGGGTTAGCTGTGTAAAATTATTTCTATTTGCTTACTTGTACCAGAATTAGAAACCAAAAAATGTCAATACAAAGGTGAAATGCTAAAAAATAGTTTAAACTTTTAATTATACATTATCGGAACGGCTTTCCTCATATGTTTAATCCACATTGAGGGAATCCTTTCATGACTCTGAATCCAATGACCAGAAAATTAATGAATAAAATTCAGGAATCTAGTTATTTTTTAATTGAATAATTCCTTATTCAATTAAATTAATAACTGGGCAGAAACACCTAGGAAAAGCCTGGGTTATCAACACAATAAAGCATGAGAACAAAAGATAGGATTGCTAAGATATGGGACCTGTGCAAATCAGGTAAACCTTTCCTGTCTTCAGGTGGGTGTCCCGGTGCTCAGGTGTGATATCACATAGAGGACGATGATGAAGGTGTTGACAGTCACACAGGCCCCTCAAAGGGACCCACCAGCTGAGGGATCTACTCACCTTCACAGCTGGCGCCACTCTGATCCAGTGAGAATCCCCGCTGGCATTCACAGGTGAAGCTCCCAGGAGTATTTTGGCAAATGCCCTTGGACCCACACAGGTTGATGTCCGAGGTGCACTCATTGTTATCTGTAAGAGACAGGGTAGGTCAAGGCAGGATGGAGGGTGGGGGAATTCCCTGAAGCTCTCTTTCTGTTATTCAAAAGGAAGAGAGATGGATGATTCGCTTAGAAAAGACCCAAAAAGGCCTGTTACTGTTCACATGTACTTGTTCACATGCACATACACACATTTATGTACCACCATATTTTTCCGAGTTTTTGTCTTCTTACTCCAACAACAGAAGAACTTAAAGGAATAGCTATCTCCCACATAGGGTCCTTTCCTCCCCACTTACCAATGCAGGCAGTGTGGTGTTGGGTAAAGCCAGGAGGACATTTACAAGCGAAGCTGCCAATGGTGTTAACACACAGGAACTGACAGTTGTGCTGCTTAGTTGCACACTCATCAAGATCTACAAGAAAATGCAAGAGTAGATCTTGGGCATTGGAGTAGAGCTGACAGCATGCGTACCTAGAAGCTGCCTTAGGAGGAAGCTCTGAGTTTTCATCTCACTGACTCATGTGTGCCTGGCCAGAACAGAGCCAAGCAAATGGCTGGGAGCATCCAGGAGATAAAAGTTTGAAAGATAAAACATGGTCTCAATTTAGATTTAAAAGGTAGCTCTTTGGGGGAATCCAAGGAAAATCCAATTCTCTTTAGTTAGAGGAAAGTGGGAATTCTTCAAGAAATTTCAGATCAGTTATAAAATTTTAAATAAATTTTAAATGAGGTAAGAGACTAGGGATTCTCAAAAAATTTCCAGAGTATTGAAAAGATCTATTTAAGCTGAAACATCAAAAGAAATGTTGAGGCTGAAAATTTTGTTCACTTCATTCTTTGCTGTTTTTTTATTCTGCTCAAAGGAGTTGGTCAACCAAACCAAACCAAATAAAACTGACTTTTTGTTTAGAGATCCTCCTTGGGATAAAACAAAATTGAGCAATCAGGAAGGGAAAAAAGGAAAGAAAAATACTCATTCCGATAAGCTAGTAGCACGTTTAAAAACTGCCTACAGATTATTCTCACGTCTCAATAAAATCCTCCGCTTTGACCAGGCTTCTTTCCTCACTGCCAGAAAGTTAAGGTTCATTCTCAACTCCATTGCTATAAATAACATCGGGAGTGGGTTCCAAATGTAAGAAGAATTTTAATTTTAAAAAATCACTGTGAATGCAGGACCCTTCCTTCCTTCCTTCCTTCTTCCCTCCTTCTCTCCCTCCTTCCTTTTGCTCCCCACTTCCACTCCATCCCACCATTTAACTTCCTTATTTCCCTCTTTCTCTTTTAAGACTTCATGGCAGAATACTCTATAACTCTTGTTCTGCCATCTAGTCTACCTTCTCCAAATCTTTCATTTTCCAAATTATCCTTAAGAATGACTCACTAGTGATATTCACTCAATATATGGATTCCTTAATGTTGAGGAAGTGGTTCACAGGAGTATGTTTATACCAATAGACTTTTGCAAAAATCCTGGGTTGATAAGGGAATTTTGCTGAAGCTTTGGCTGTTTCTTAATTCATTGTGACATTTATGTCTCAGATAAGCTCCTGCAGGGCAGGAATGGCCCTATTTTGCAGATCAAAAGCCTAGCTAGCAGGGTCGCCTAAGACCATCAGGAAACACAGATATTTACATTACAATTCATTAACAGCAGAAAAATTACAGTTATGAAGTAGCAACAAAAATAATTTTATGGTTGGGGGTCACCACAACATAAGAAACTGTATTAAAGGGTCGTGGCCTTAGAAAGGTTGAGAACCACTGGCCTAGACAAAGTGCTTACTTACTTAGTTCAATGTCTTCTGGGTCATGACACTGATTAGTGTGAGGTTGGACTCTGCTAGAGATTTAGGATATTTAGTTGTTGAACAGTCTGATTACATAGTGTCTACATAGATGCAATAAAAAGAAAGCAGAGGCAATCAATTAGGGACTCTCAGAATCCCAGCCTTGTAGAATTGGTCCTGCTGCCTCTGAGACTCTCAGGGAAGGCCCCCATGGATGCCTAGGGGGCAGGCAGTGAGGATAGCTGCTGCCACTGGTCCTCTACCATCTCCCTTCCCTTCTGCATAGTGAGCCTCCATAGAGGCTCTAACACCAGGGGAGCACCTCTTGTGTGTGGAGAGGGTCTGTGGTAACCTTGTGCCCCAGAGGCAGGTGAGCGGGTGAAGGCACATTCTACTTTACCTTTGCAGCTCCTTCCATCATCCTGCAGAAGGTAGCCTTTTGGGCACGAACACTGGTAACTCCCTTCTGTGTTTTTGCAGATGAAATTGCAGGGTTTGGGAGCCTGGTTGCACTCGTTCAGATCTATGATCAAAGAAATACACTGTGACTCCCTATCTGAAAAGATGCATAAATATCAATACCCACAAGATTGAACAAAAAATTTTTGTTTTGAGAAAAGAAAAAGTAAACGTTGTGAAGTGTTTGATCCTTCTCTTATGTTTTCTTATGAATTTACACAGGCTTTTAGATTTTTTTTAGTTTGAGGATTTTATGGGTTTTTTTTTGCCATAATCTACAATTTTAGCTCGAGTTAATAAAGCAGAAGAGATAGAATACTTACCTACGCAGGCAGTCCCAGTTATGTCGGGAGTGTAGCCGGTTTTACAAATGCAATGATATGATCCTCTGTCATTGACACATTCCCCGTTTTTGCAAACGTCATGGATAACCCTGCACTCATCAATATCTGTCATTTAATAAACAGAAATTAAAATAAGAAAGGCATTAAAATGGACAATATTAATATGTAAGAATCATTTCAGTGTAAGTACTAATGAACCATGTTACTAAATTATGGACCTAAGGAATTAAACCAAAGGAATGACAGCATACATTTCACATGTAATAGTAACTATTTTGGAAGGCAAAGGATAACTTTATCAGACTGCAGTGATAAACTAACCAGGCTTGGAGAAAACTTTAAAAATAACTTCTTTCTAGATTTATACCGTTTTCCTCCTGTGGGTCATAGAACATCTACCTCATCTAGACATAATTAGCTCCTTGTGCCATCTCACGCCATCAAACTTGCCTCGGGCTGATGTTCCATAAGTGAATCACAGCAGAGTGGACCCTTCTGACAAGGAAATCCCACTTTTTTTCTAAAATTGCATGTCCAAAATAACGAGAAACGTTTTTTTTCTATTCTTTTTTTTGTTTATAAAGTTAATCCTAAAAAATATCAAATCACATAGTATGGGGGAAAATGGACTAAACTTCATCTCTTTGGTGAGGGCGGCCCAGGGCTCTGTGGTGGATCACTGGGCTGCGCCTTTGTGGTCTGCTAAAGAAGATAGAACCCCACTCACAGCTCCACCAAAGGAGATTTGCTCAGTATGCACTGTCGAGCATTAAGGCCACTGTCCTCCCCATCTTGACCCACCTATCTACTTACTGCTTGGTGGGGGCCAACACCAGCGATTTCTTCACTGTTGCTTGTCAAATAACCATTTTATGCCAACAGCTAATATTTTCACTGAAATTTTTCAAGTTTACTCTGAAATGCAATGTAGCCTACCTTCATTCATTTCAAGAAATGAGTGTTTTCCACCGTTTCAATTTTTCCTCCAAAAAATCATAAATTTGGTTTGGTCACCCCATCTAATCTACCCAGTTCTCTTATTCCACCATTAACCACATCTTTCTAATATGAACATAAATCCAGCATACTTTTATGCAGTATATTTCAGTCAATTTTAAGAGTTAAAGTACATACTGGCACACTAGTTTAGGAATTTAATGTACATTTATTTTAAGATTTATCTAAAAATTACATTCTGAGTAATCAACAACACTTATAACAAACTTTTGTTTAAAAAGTTGAAGACTCCTGCCCTGCCCAGGTAACTCAGTTAATGGGAGCATCATCCCATACACCAAAAGGCTGTGGTTCAATCCCCAGTCAGGGTGCATGTGGGAGGCAACCAATTGATATTTCTCACCTCTCTCTCTCTGTCTCTCTTCCTCTCTTGCTAAAAGCCAATAAAAACATATCCTCAGGTGAGGATTTAAAAAGAAATAAACAAATAAAAAGTTGAAGACTCCTTAGAAAGCAGAGGCAGGATCCCTAGCACACACAACTTATTCAGGACACTTTGGCAACATAACCTTGAATATCTAAAATATCGTAATGAAGAATTTTTGTCAACCTCAACTATGTAACTCAGCCTAGGTTCATATTGCAGATTCCATATTCTCATCTGTTTTTCATAGAACAAATAAACACATTCCCTGCAAGTATTTTTGGACCAAATGAATTACCTGCTCCGTTGGTAATAAACCAGAACAAAGTGAAGTACCTGTTCCATTGGTCATGAATCCTCGGCCATGGGGGCAGAGTTTTTTGAAAGCCACAGTACCCTGGAAAGGGCAGATCTCGCAGTGGGGACCCCAGCCTCTCCCTCCGTCACAGCAGCACTCCGACTTGGTGACAGGATTCCTGTTGCTCGAGCCGATCTGGCACATGTTCTGGAGCACCTCTGTGAAGCAGTACCCTTCCCGGTTGTCTGGAAGGGACATTATATTAAAAGGAAAATTTTAGGAAATTTTCTAAGCACAGCAAGCTTTCAAAAATTTGGTCAGATATGAAACCCACAAGGGATATAACACTTTACCCTGGTGAGAAGGAGCGAGAAGGGAAAGCTGGAAACTGCAGTGAGAGAGAAAGGATGACATCTGAGGAGACAAATAAGAAATTCAGTAAGTAGGCAGAAAAGCATTGGTCTGGACAAGGTTGCAACTCTATCTGCTCCCAGAAGTACAGTCATGCTATGGAAGCAGAGAAACATGTGGAAGCATCCTGAGCACCAAGGGTTTAAAAAGGCAGAAAGAAATTTCACACAAGCGATTCAGTGATACAATTAGTACTGTAAAGGAAGAACTGAGCTGCAGGGTGGTGCTAAGCCCAATGGACAATCAGTCACTGAGTCCTCTTCAAAATATGAACATTTTTAACCTTTCCTGAAATTTTGACAGTCTCTATTATTTCAAACAAGAGATCTGGGTTCTAAGCACCCCAGTGTGGAGGCCAGTTGCAAAGGCACCCTGCTGCACGTACTCACCGAGGCACTCATCCTGGGCGGGGCTGGCTGTGAAGCCATCATTGCACTCGCAGGTGTAGCTCCCCCGGGTGTTGAGGCAGCGCCCATTCTCACAGATGCCTGGCTTGGTCTGACATTCATTCTCATCTGTGCAGTTTCATTGAAGAACCGAAAATAAGAGGAGTCATCTGACCACTTTGTACAGAATGGACTCTTTCTTTCTTTTCTTAAATTTAGTTTGTGAATACTAGGTAAGCTATTCATATGGTCCCAAATACAAAAGGCATAAGAACATGTTCAGCAAAATTTCTCCTTTCTCCCCCTCCCCCAGCCACCAAATTCCCCTCCAGGGAGTCAACTGTGTTACTAATGTGTCTTCCCAGAGATGAACTGCACACACACAAGCAGATACATAGATCTGTGTGTGTACCTCCACCCTTTAAAAAACGTAATTGATGGAATTTTCATATACTTAAAACATAGATGACAGCATTTTATGTACACTTACTGTTTTTCACTTCATAAAATTTAAAATTTCCCATATCTGTACATAAAGAGGATTCTTAAAGGATCATTTCAAATGAAAGGAAAATTTTTTAACTTTAAAATCAACACATTACAGAAATATTGTAATACTTCAGTAGAATAATATCTGCAATAGTCAGTTATGACCTAGGGCAGTTTATCTAGACTAACCTTCCATTTCAATATAGATTATGTTTATTGTAATACTTCAACAATGTTCTTAAGAAAGAATAAATCATAGTTCAATCTCCCAGGTTTAGAGAAAAGCATTCAAGCAGCTTGAGATTCTTAGGAGTGTCTGATGAAATAATTTGCCTACGTGCATCCCATTCGAAAGAGGAGCTCCAAGCCCCTGAGGCATAGATCTCAAAAAGAGAGGCAGAGAGTTGGACGGTGACACCTAGAGAGGGCTAGAACAGGTTAAAAATCCCAGTGGCAGACCAAGTGATTCAGAATCTCTGGCGTGGAACCCAAGCTCTCCAACTCTGGTGTGCCGCTGAGAGTCAGCAGCACAGATCCCAGAAGCCCCAGAATGGGATCCTCAGTCCATACCCTTTTCCTGTGCTTTTAAAGTCTGCTCTTTAATGACTATTTAATTCTGTTTCTTACAGAGGAAGGGGATGGTGAGGTCCTTAAGATTCTTGACTGACAACATAAAATATGTTTTCTAATGTCACTGATTATTAGAAAGGAAAGGAATGCATGTGGGAGTTTTCTAGTAATTTTCTCTTGTATTTCTTGTCTAAAGCAGTGGTCAGGAAACTTCCTATAGGTAATACTAATACTACAGTATTACTATAAGTATATAGTAAATTTTAGGCTTCGCAGGTCATATGGTCTCTGTTGCAAGTGCTCTACTCTGCGCTGCCACTGTGGCAGGAAAGCAGCCATGGACCATAAATGTATGATTAGGACTATGATCCCATATAACTCCATTTAAAAAAACAGGTGGTGGGTGGCAGGGTGGATTTGAACCTCTCTCTGTGGTGTGCCAACCCCTAGTCTAAAGCTGTGGTTTTTAATGCTGGATTCACATAATAGAAACTTGGGGGCCTTAAAATACCATTGCCTGGGACCCACTCTGCACCCACCCATTCCCTGGAGGTGGATCCCACTGGTTTAGTGATGTTCCTTGTTTAGGACCTGGCATCAGAACTCAATGCCAGGGTACTGGTAGCAAAGTTGGGTCAACGGGGAGACATTCTAATACAGTAAGTGGAACTGACCCCAAAACAAAGGAGTACAAAAATGTAAAGGAAGAAAATAGAGGGAACACCCAATATTCCAATCCTAGAAGCAAAATGGGCTGAGAAAGTAGGCAAAGGCCAGCTCAGAGGGAGAAAATCACAGAGCTCATGGGATTCACAGATCGCCAAGAGACAAGGGGCCCTTCACTGGAAGTTATGAGGTTAATTATGAAGGGGGAAATGGCTCTGGCCAAGAAGAACATAGGGCCCATAAGGATTCAGCCCAAGTCCCTTCCTTTGTCACTGCCGAATCACTTAGAGGTCCTTCTGCTGGGATTCTCTTACCTACGCAGGCTTCCCCATCAGGTGTGCGCTGATACCCGGGTCCACAGATGCATATATACGTGCCAATGAGGTTCTTGCATTCCATTTGCTTTTCAGCACAGTCATGCTTCAACTCTTCACACTCATCCAGGTCTAGAAAGAATGTGCAACCACAAATTTATAAGATGAGCTGCATTAATTTCTTGCCTTTTACACATAAAACAGTACTAAGTAACCTATTTTCTTTTGCATTGTTCGACTCTGTGGCCTCCCAAGAATGAGAAGAGGTCTTCTAACCACTTATGAACTCGAATTGTTCCCTAACTAACTGGTAACCTCTTCAAAAGCAGGAAGCATGATTTTTAATACTTTTTAATTAATTGAATATCTCCATCTCAACCTCTTCATATAGAACTTCCTGAATGTGGGGAAATGTCTTCTTTTCTTTCTGTCTTCACATTTGTGGCATGGCTGGCATACAATGCAGAGTGAACTAAAAGGAATCTTCAGTGCAGTCCCTGACTCAGCTTGAAGCCTCAAGCAACAATTTACTAGGAAAGGTAGCAATGACAACTCTCATAATGTCCATGAACTACAGCAGTGTTCCCCAATTCCCAGCCCTCCTCTATGGTTGGAAGCTTTGGAGGGACATCTCCCAACATCATGTTAGAGCTCCCTGGCTTGGATGACCTTGAACATGAATGTCTCACCTTTGCACATCCTTCTGTCTTCTCTCAGGACATAGCCAGCAGGACATTTGCATTCATACGACCCATAAGTGTTTACACATCGGAAAGCACAGAGCAGAGGATTCTGGGCACACTCATTTACATCTGCAGCAGAGGTAGTAAGAAAATAATGGATCATGGACATCAACCCAAAAAAGGAATCTGCTTTTACCAAAAGCTGACATGCTTCGTTGTTAAAAACATGGGTGGACCAAGCAGTCTCTGGTTTTTAGGGTGTTATAAAATGATCTGGTTATTTTATAATTGGTATCAGTAGGGTGGCCATGCATCCTGATACTCCCAGCACAGTCAAGTTTATGGTTGTTATGCCTGTGTAATTATGAATTGTTATTTAGATGGATGAGGTCACCTATATAGAGGGAGCTGTTCTAAAATTCTTGTTTTGAAGCCTCAAGATGATCACTTGCCACCCCCAAAGTCACATGGAGTGGTGATCAGTTTTACCCCATTCAGCCAAAACAACTGCCAAGTCAATTGCTGTCAGAACAGAAGCAGACCCCTCCATGACTGTTAAACCCCTCCCTTTCCCCATATAGAAGAGGCGTCTGAAAAATACCAGTGTTCCTTATACCCAAGCAAATAGTGTTCCGAATTATTATACACTTACAGAGATACCTAGTTCCCACTGATGCCCAGGTTAGAGCCTTCAATAGGTGGGAATGACTTCACTGTTAGTGGGTCAAAGTGATTTCTATAGATTTCATAATGTGAAAACATCAGAATGTGTTTTGGAAAATCAGGGTTAAAATAGACCATCTTGATGATCATATTTCTCCCTAAGGCCGCTGATGCCAACTGAGATCATCAGTGAGACCCCAGATCATGACTAGTTGTAGCCTTGAAAGATCCACTCACAACTTCAACAATGGGTACCAATGGGCCCTATTTCTAATGCAGAGCTCATTGTAATACCAACTTTATTCTCTGCCTTCATTCCCCCTTCATGCTTTTCTTAGACCAGTGGTTCTCAACTAGAGAGCACATCAGAATCACCTGGAGGGCTGCTGAGCCCCAATCTTAGAGTTGCTGACTCCGGAGGTTTGGGATGAGGCCTAAAAATTTGAAGCCCTAACAAGTTCACAGGTGATGCTGATGTAGCTGGTCCAGGGACCATCCTTTGAGAACCACGCTTCTAGACACTCTCTCCCTTTGCTTTCTTTCCATTCATTCTTCCAGCCACACTGGCAGACACATATAGGCAATCCCACTGTGATGGCTGCGGGATGTTGGTGGTTACCTCAGTGGGTATTAAAGCTAGATGTTTCTATGAATAGAAAAGAAAAACCAGAGAAAAAGAAAGGGAGCATGTGAGATGAAAATAAAGGCAGAAGGGGAAAATGGAAAGTATGACAGGAAGTAATAAACAAGACTGGAGTTGTATACAAATATCAGTAGTAGGGAGACACCATCAAGAACTCTGCATGATCTGCAGCATAATTTGTGCCATGAGCCATCTGAATCTTTTTCAGATACTCCCTGAAGAAAAGTAGGCACATAGAGAAGAAAAGATGGAATGGCCCATCCGACCCAGATGTTTTTTATTCTATACATCCTGAGTGGTATCTCTATTAAGAATTATAATTAACCAATTATTGCTTCCAAGATCAGAACATGTAACCAACTATTATGCATTTAAGAGTCTTACCTTCACAAGTCATCATTGGACCAGGCTCAAATCCCTCCTCACAGGTGCATTCAAACCCTCCAATCACATTCTTGCAAGTTCCATTTCCACAAGGATTGCCCACAGAACATTCATCAATATCTGCAGGTGACCAGGAGAATATTCAAAACACAATGAATTGAGAGAATGGGCTTGGACTCAGATAATACCTTTCATTCTATCAGAATACTTTGATCTGTAATGTCTTATTTTATTCTCATTCTGTCCTTGCAGAGAAGGAATGCACATGTCCTATTGCCACAGGTTTGTGGCTGTGAAATCCAACTTGCTAAGTGGCAGTGGCAGTGACAATGACAGTGACAGTAGCTGGGTTTCTAGCTCTCATAGTGCTCTACTCTGTGAGTTTCTCCAGCCTCCCACACTATAAAGAGGTACATCTTCTAGTGGGAATAGATGTTCAAAGGGTTAAAACAATGCTTCTCTCACAAGTCTAAAGTTTTCACTTACTTAAAGCTAGAAATACATCTCCAGCTTGGCCTTACATTACATCACTCTCCAAGAAGCCTTAAACATGATGGAGCTCTGCCAGATATAAAATAGAAGACTAAACTGACGCAAAATAAGAGACCAGAGGTTAAGCAATATTAATACACTGGATAAAATCAAGACCCAAGTAGATTTTGTTGATTCTGTTGAAGCCAGATGGCTTACATTAGGCAGACGAAAGTCTAGAAAGAAATATATTTAGGGTCTGATCTCTCTAAATAGCTATATAGAGAGAACAAGTTTTACCAAGGAGGTCCAAAAAATAGATATGCCTCCCAACTCATCTATCTAGAATCCTCATTCTAAAACATCTTCCTTTGGGAGAGGGGGGAATTGAAAAATAGCATTGTATTTTAGCTATGTAGGGCACAGAAAAGTAATAGACTAGCATCAAGGGTTCTGTCTTCTGCTGGGCCCTGAATTCAGCAAGTGAAGACAAGAAACTGTGGTAGAGAGACTGTGGGTGAGGAGGCTCATGTCTCACATCCATAGAAGCACTAACTGAAGATGCCAGAGAGAAAACATTGATGACTTTGCTTTCATTCTGCTATGAACTTCCATTTCACTGTAAGGAATGTCATATCTCCTTCAAGTTAATAATCACAATATCATTGATTTTTAGAGTTATAAGGTAATTAGAAATAACTTGGCCCATCTGCATAATATTACATTCTAAGGCCTAAAGAACTTGCTTCAGTTCCCAGAGGCATCACTGCAGCTGAAATCCTCACACCCTGATTCCCTGTGTGGAAAGAACACTTTCTAATGTACACAGACTCTTAGCATTTATGCCATTATTAATTCAGGTTTGGATTTCTTAGATAAATAGACATAATACTCGGTTTCCATGTGGAGTTAGTGTGAATTAAGAGGTCAAAGGTCAGCCATAGAAGCCATTCTTTGAAATTTTAATAAGAAGGTTAAAACAAGGGGAAATACATTGGATACATAGCATTTCATATTACTATGTGCAATAAAATCTGGGCAAATTTTGTATTTTTTATCTTGAGAGAATAAGATTATGACCATTAGTATTTTTTAATTTCAGAAAGACTTTCATTATAATATTGTCCTTTCCACTATCTCTTCAAATGTGTCTTTCCCATTAGACTTAAGGTCCATGCAAGGAAGGACAATATTGTCTTGATTCACTGCTGTAGTCATAGAGCCAAACTAAGTGCCTGGCACATAGTGGGGCCTCAGCTAGTTTTGCTAGATGAATGATACATAAACGAATGAACAAAATTTATTTTTCTTCCATCTTGGTACTTGTACTTCCTCGTGTGAGTGCTGTAGAGCAAGCATGTCAAACTCACGGCCCATGGACCGCATGCAGTCCAGCCAATATAACGGTATGTAAGAAACGTTTTAATGAAAATTTTGTAACTTAATTTTTACAGTATCCTGTTATACATAATTATTAATAAAGAACTACAACATTCCCTAATGACTAATTACTATATCATGTTGCATTCATTTCCCTTACGCGCCTTACGAGCAGGCACACTATTTCTTTCCACTAATACTAGCAGCGAATATTTTAGCAGCTGATTGCCATGTCATTAGTGTTGAATTGACTTGTTTGGTGTGCACAACAGGAAATATTTCGCTTTTGGAGAATAAGAAAAATAGGTTTATTTGAGTTATGCTTATTAATCTGTGCAGCTATTCAGTGTCTAGTAAGTTAATGTTCAAGAAAAAATATTAACTTTTATTAAAATATTCTATTATTTTATGTTAATGATCACTCATTTATTTCAGCCCTTTGTATTCAGCATGTCTCTATTGAAATAAATGTATGTTTCTATGAAAATTTAAGCTTTTGTGTTTTTTTTTTGTGGCCCACATAAGCTTAAACCTTGTTTATTTGGCCCGTGTTAGCCTTTGAGTTTGACATGCTTGCTGTAGAGCTTAATTTTTAACTTGTAAAACTCCAGTGGAAGAAACCGACTTATCACTCACCTACACATTCATTTCCCTCCAGAATGTAACCAAAGGGACACTCGCAGCGGTAGGAGCCGTCCGTGTTGATGCACTGCCCGTGTTTACAGACATCAGGTTCTTTGCATTCATCCATATCTTAAGCAAAGGAGAGGGGAAAAATAACAAGGTAGTTTTTTTTTAAACACAGAGGTAAATTATAATCATTTCAGTGTTTAATCCATGGAATAGTTATTACAATACAATATCGCAAATACAATACAAAATACAATTGGTACCTAAATGAGAAGACAAAGAAATGAGCTTAATTTTTGAAGACAGATGTGAAGATATAAGAAAAATTGGAAATGAGCAAGGAAGAGGCTAATTGATACTTAGAAATGCTGAGAATCTAGCACAGGCCACTCACCAACTGCTGAATCATCAGGTCCGACAATGATCCCACTTCCATAGGGACAGATCTGGCGGAAGGCCTCTGTGGTGGAGACATACTTGTTAATAGATAGACCAGTGGCACCAGCCATAGGCTCCTCCCCAAGTGTTATGTGGTGGCTAAATTGCCACATGCTGCACGTATTGGGAAACAATGAACAGGACAAGCCCAGAAACCAGAGACAGTTAATGTGGTCCCAGAGCTGCCGTGCCTACTACTTGGGCAGCTCCAATTCATAACATAGTTTAGAAGAAAAGAACTACCTAGCTCCTGAGGAAAAACAATTTTAATGAATATTTTAGTTAGACTTACAATTAAATTAAGGTCTTGCTTATTTTGTGGCCAGTGTGCACTCTGAATGGTCCAAAGAGAAACACAGATGTAAACGTACCATCGGGCTCAGTGGGACATAGCTCACAGGGATCTCCCCAGCCTTCTCCCTTCAAGGCGCAGCAGCATTCCTGCTTGGAGTGGTTCCTGGATTTGGGTGATGAACACTTTCCTCCTTCAAACTTCGCATAACAGTAGCTCATTCGCAAATCTGCAGCATAAATTCAAGAGGCCCTTCAGTAGCTTTCTTACTAAATCAATAAATCATTAATGTATAATAGGGAATAAAAAATAAGCCATCCCCACCCTCGCTGATGTTGCTCAGTGGTCAGAGCATAAACCTTGTACATTGAAGGGTTGAGGTCAAGGGCAGGTACCTGGGTTGCAGGCTCAATCCCTGCAACCCAGGTACCTGCCCGTTTGGGGTGCATGTGGGAGGCAACCAATTGATGTGTCTCTCTCAAATAGATGTTTCTGTCTCTCTCTGTCTCTCTCTCTGCCCCCCTCCATTCCTCCCTTCCACTTTCTCTAAAAATCAATGGAAAAAATATCCTCAGGTGAAGATTATATATATAAAAAGAAAGAAACAAGCCATCCTGTTAAATGTGTTCTCTTCTCATGACTATAGTAACACCCCTTAAGTGATTATAATAATAACTGAGCTGAGTCTTCATAGTCATAGGTAACTTTTGTAGTGAGATCTGGACAAATCTATGTGACTTTCACCATATTATTTCTCATTTTTGCCACTTTCCCCAAATAACCTGATGTAAATAATAAAAATGAAGATTGTCACATTTCAAACCTGATATCATCAGTGACTTCAGGATGGGGACATCCAGAGATGGAGTCGTTCACGAGTACCTTTCACTGAGAGCTCTACTTACACATGTTTGGGATAACACTGAGCAAGCACACTAAGTGAAGGGAGACCTTCCAGTGCTAGTACTTACTGTGGCACCACACTTTGCTGTCAATTCTGTGTCCCCTAAGCCCTGGAGCCAAAAGAAAACCCCATATTCCAGGCATAGAGCAGATAAAGACGTGGCGATTTTGTGGACTGGAAAGAACACAACACAATGGTCATCTACTGCAGCAGCTACTCATGCAGTTGCTGTCTGCAAAGTGGAGGCAGAGCTTCCTGCAGATTTTACACATGAACATGCACACCAACAGAAGCTTGTTTAGCTTAACAGAGAGGGAGGGAAGGTAAAGAGGAGGGCAGGGAAAGGAGTGAATGAGAGGGAGAATACTCTCTCTATCGAAGAATATATTTCTTTAATATTGATTATTTCTTGGTGACTCCAACATGGAATATAGGATCTAGTTCCTACAAAATTCTCCAGCATTGTGCAACATAATTTTGGCAACTGACTTTTCCATTTCTTATAGTGCAAATTGAGTGACTCTAAAAAGAGAGCTCATCCAAGAGCCTGGAGTGTGTTTTCCCTCCAACTTGACTTCCAGAGCCTTGCAATCTCCTCTCAAGTTACACAGAGGCAAGAACTGCAGGTTTTAATGAAATGCTTTCATATTCACTCTGCACAATTCCCCTTTTTTTATTTTTGATCAGGTCTGCTCTCTCCTGTTACAGTTTTTCAATCTCAGGTAACATACTATTATAGTCACCTATGCATTTCTGTTAAGACATTTTCACCAGCTTTTATTTCATGACAAATGAGAATGTAAAAATAACTGAGTTGCCAAAGATCATACCAGAAAAATTTTCATGAATTAAAGTAAAAATATCTGTCTGACTATCTATCTGATTTATGAGGCTCTGTTAAGTCAAATTCTATTGGCCTCCCCAATGAACTTGTTCAACTTTTTCAACCAACTTTTCCACATAAACTATCTCCCTAGTTTCTATTTCACTTCCATATCTGCTATAGACAGGACCTCACAGGCACCCTTCAGTCAACTACTCTTTGGAAGGTCAAAAGCAATTAAAAGCCAGTCCTCATCCTACAGCATGTCTGCCAACCAAATGTTTGCTTTGCTGAGAAGCTTTAAGATTTAACAAATGATAGTTCCCTGAATGACACATTTAAATATATATATATTGATTTTTAGAAAGAGACGGGGGGGGGGGGAGAGAGAGAGACAGAGAGAGAGAGAGAGAGAGAGAGAGAGAGAAAGAGAGAGAGAGAGGAACATTGATATGAGAGAGAAACAGAGATCAGTTGCCAGGGATTGAACCCTGGGGGTGGGGGGAGGAGAACTATGTGTGTTTGTGTGAGGGTTTTTTTTTTTTTGTCCTGAATTCATTAAACTAATTTGTGAAAATAGACAGACTCACACCATTGTATTGCTAAGTAAAATCTAAACAGTTTTCTGGGACACAATACACTGTGTTATGCTTAAGTTCAGGCTCCATTTTGATTTTTTAAAAAACTGCACATGTATTATTCTAGCAAACAGACTATGGCCTAGCAAGAATCTTGGTTGGTTCAAATTTGTTTTTCTGTTTTCTTAGAAAACTTGTGATGTAAGGATGGGCACTATATCCTGGGGACATGTGGGTTAATCGCATTTTTCTGTCTGAAAGCCTAAGTTTTGGCCCATATTTATCTAGGTTACCTCTTCAGGGGCAGAGACCGTGTGGCTGATGGCTGATCATGCCAGGCTTTGCCACATTCAGTGGCTACTGGCTGATCCCACTCACTGGCCTACCAGCATCTGTGTTCTTAGGGGAGTCTGGGTCTCAGTGCCAGGACAGTTGTTGCACAAGCAACCATAACTTGATGGATGAGTGTGTAACCTTAAAAGTAAAAATGAACTTTCTGACATATGGTAGTCATTAGACCTCTGGGTGAATAAAAACTCTCTATCTTCTCTTTTACAAAGAATCAAAGCTTTGCCATGTTTTAAAAATAAAACCACAACAAATAAACACAAGGTAATGAAAGTCTAAGGCCTTCAAAGACACTTACCTTGGCACCTTCTTCCAGTAGACGACAAAGAGAACCCATCTGGACACAGGCATTTGAAGCTGCCTTCAGTGTTACTGCATGTGCCCAAGGCACAGATTTCTGGCTCTTCAACACACTCATCAATATCTAAAAGAAGTACATGTGTCAAACAAAGTCAAACCATCAGATACCAGAAGCAAAATGTGGAAATACGAAGTGTGACTGGCTTTCAAAATTCTCCCAATCATGAGGATACGTTCCTATATCATGCACTATGGCTAGATATATAGACTGTGATGACTTTAAAAATTAGTCTTTGACACTTCTTGCAAAAATGGAATCGGCAAGTACCTTCTAAGGGACGCAACTGCGTTGCTTGGTTAGTTAGAAAAGTTGGAGTAATTCCAACCTCCCCTAAGCTAGGAAAGATGCAACAAACCCCAGTCTGGCTTCACCACTGCACACTGAGCAGAAGCTCTGAAATTTTAAGTGTGTTGACAACAAGTTACTCAGTGAGAGATCTAGCTTTGAACCAAAGTTCTTTTCTTCCACTCATCCACATCGCTTTTCGCAATACCTCATGCGATAGCCCTAACACTGAATTTTACAAAGATACTAACACTCATGGAAATAACCCGATGCAGTACAAACTAAAGATATCACAGAGGATGAGGCTCTGAAGTCTTCACTTGCAGGTTCATTGAAAACACAAAAATATCTTCCTGTAGTTCTTCTCTCATCTTCCAGATAATATGAATCTTATAAACTTATAATTGTATCATGTTTCCTTCTGCATCCTAGCTATTCTGAAGGAGTGATTAAGGCTGGTCCCAGGTAAAGTTTGAATGGCTTGGGTAACCATAGTCCCAGATTCCCTAAAAGAGTCCCAGCACATGCCTGTTGACCTGGCCTCATTATTAATGGCGCCCATCCTAAAATTGTGTTGGTTTGGTCATAAAATTACATGACCACCCTACTTATGGGAAAAGTATAGCCACTCCTTCCAACAGATTTTCCCATTGTTTCCCTTTTCAGCAGACATTTGTCATGAAAAAGAGGTCACTCTTGATTCTAAGCTGTAATATTTTTATGGAAATACCTTTCTCCCCTTTAAAACACATATATCTTGCATCTTGGGGCTCTTTATTGTGATGTTTGTACAAAGAGTTCTACCCACACCAAAATGTATTTGCCTCATACAGCTTTATTCCCACAAGGTCCAACTAAAGGGAAATTAGAAACTTAACTTCTTTATCTTGACTTAACATTATAAATACCACACGAAAAATGTGGTATTTGGTAATGTGCACTATGAAGTGATTATCTTTCTGTACAATTCAAAGCCAGCCTCTTCATCACTCCACATTATTACATGGCATTTATAATTGCATCACGTTTCCTGTGGTTTATTAACAAATCTGAACTGCTGCTGGTGATTTACTCCATTGCCACACTCCCTCCACTGCAACATCCAACTTTTTCTTAAAAGAAAAGCCAACTTTTGTAAAAATGTCAAACATTTCTTTTTGTTTACTGTTTTCATCATTGTTGTTATGATTTGTTCTCTTATAGTAGAAATTAACCTGTAAATGCTGACTTCCTAAAAGGGGGGACAAAGAGACTATGGAATGGGCACACTTATCGACTATTCAGGAAGTTGTTTTTCTTTCTATACACTTCTATTCTGTTCATTCTAGAGAAAGTTTGCAGTAACCATGGAGTGAATAAAGCCGGTCTTTAAGAGTAAAATAACATGTTTAATAATTTGCATTTCGGCTTAATTTTGATTATATGTTTCCATGTATAATATTTTCACTTGACTGTAATTTAAATTGGATATATAATAAAATTACTCATTGATGATGCTAAAAATAGAGACAGTTCTTCCTCATTATGGATTAGATGTAGTCCTGTTCATAGTGGAAGCATGGGCTAGGTGACTTCTTAAGAATCCTTTCAACCCTAGTTATTTATGAAGTTCTGGCAAGTAATGTCTTTTATTTAACACAATGGCATATGTACTGAGGAAGGCAGTACTATAAAATTTGCAGAGAATGTATTTGTAGTAACACATTTCCACCTCTCTATAGGTCAAAACAACATAGACAAATTATATAGCCACGTGCAACCAACCTTGAATGTGGTCACAAATATTTTAACTGGAATCAGGAAGCTAATTTTAGCTGCAAACAGTTAGCACTTAAAAACATGTAATTTAAGATATTTTACAAGCTGCATAAAAGCACATTGGAAAAGAGTCAGGGTCACATGACTATCCTTATGTACAGAGCAAATAACCTCATCAGGGATTAGCATGAGAAATGGATGTCCTTGTCTCACCATCTGAGGCCATAAATCACACTCTCTGCTCCTGGATTTGTTTTTGCTAAAGCATTCCAGAATGAAGACACTATCACACCATCAGAACAGCTTTGACTTTGATAATGCCAGTGCAGTAACCAATACTACTTATTTCCAAATGCCCTTCTACCTTCACACTTGTCATTTTGTAGACTGTATCCAGGTGGACAGATACATCTGTAGGACCCATCCAAGTTCTGACAGGTGCCTGGTGCACATTTTCCGGGTTCTAAAACACATTCATTGATATCTGCAAAGAAAAGAGAAAAAGACGGAAGAGGTTTCAACTGTCATGCCTTCCATCAAGCAATTAAAACTCAAAGAAACTGGGATCAAATCAAAGAAACACATAAAACTAAATAAAATTAGTCCATGAAACTACCATGGAGAAAAATTAATGACTCAATAAAAATAAGCTTTAACAGCTTTCAGAAGTGTGCAATACGGCAACCACATTTTATTTAACCTACTATAAATGAAATATTTCCAGAAAAGTGTAGCATATAAAAAGTCAATGGATATGAAGATTTTGAGAGCAGCCAAAAAATCATATAAGAACTTACTACAAAGTTATTTTGAAGAAAAATAAATATAATAAAGGGAATTACAATTGTTTATAGAATTATTTAATTGTCTAATTCTTTAACAGGTTAACTGTTACCTGTGAGTATAATTTAATTTTAAAAGATGAGGGGGAAAAGTGGTATATGTGTTCGTGTGTGTTTGTGTGTGTGTGTGTAGAATTACTATCATTCTGCTCTGCTTTTTCCCCTCTGAGCTTCCAGAAGGATGCATGGTGGTAGAGCCTGCATGATTCTTTGGTCTCTGGGGTGTTCTCTGGAGGGTCTCGCTGAGAATGGACTCACCCACACAAGTTCTGCCATCTGGAGCCACCTCGTAGCCTTCGTTACACTGACACTGGAAGGACCCCACAGTATTGATGCACTGGCCATTTCTGCAAAGGTTCCCGTTTCCAGTTGCACATTCATCAACATCTGCCAAAAAAAATATCCTTTGATATATTCCAAAGAAAATGTCATAATCCCAGCAATGATCAAAACCTTTAAAGGGAAAAATACCTGTTCTGAATTTCAGTGGCCTTTGCCGGCTCAGCCAAACATAAGAAATTCCAATGAAAATCTAGACCTGGCTATAAGTACCTATCAAAACCTAAAAGATTACACCATTCTATTAATTAGAGATTGATCTTTTATATTACAATCTTATATGAGTTTATCTTAATCTTCCTTTAGGTTTAATTTTAAAGGCTAAAACTGAGTTACTAATACACAACACCACTGAGGATATTATTAAGTATTCCCATAATTGGAATTATATTAAATTCGCCTCAAGTACAATATGTAGTTAGTTCATTACACTCACTTATGAATAATGGTGCATGTTTTATGAGGAGGTTTTAATAGATTCAATAATTTACTTCTTTTAAAAGAGGCTAGAGGGAAACGTAGATAAGCGGGTCCACATTATTCACAAATTATGTAATTTTTATACGGAGCATCACTTTCATATGTTTTAAAATGTAATCATTTCAATTACTTTAAAATTTATTCAATTCACAGCATAGCAGGCATAAAATATAGTTGCTAACAAGCATTTTAGTAAAAGTCATGGGTGTATGTTATTACATATGACATTTAATTAGCATATTCTACTTGACAAATCTTTTAAACAATTGTCATGCATATGACAGCATATGTTAAAAAAAGACAGTTGGCACACTGGGAAAGATGCTAATTCCAAAGAGCACATATGAACTTGACTCCCTTGGTGACTGTTTTGCACACGCACCTATGCAGTCATTGTTGTGAGAGAGGATGAAACCGTGATTGCAGCGGCAGTTGAAGGAGCCAATTGTATTTCTGCAAGTTCCGTTTCCACAGGCGTCTCTTTCACACTCGTTTATGTCTAATAGGAGCAAAGGACGTAGAAAACATGATTATTAACAGAAGAGGAGGTTGCATGTTTACCTGGGGTTAAAGGGCATTTTAGAGTTCATAAAGTGCCACTTGTGGACTGAGAAGTCCTTGGTGTTGGTATAGGTTCCAGCAATGGCAGCTCCCCATGAGAACCCAGCAAAAGGTGAGGTTCTAACTCTTGGGAGTAAATCATTTCCTTGGTTGGCATGTGAAAGGAGGCAAGCTAAGGACATGAGAACTGGACAGGAATTATTTTATTCTATTTACTTCTAGAATCCTCCACCCTTGCCACTTTTTTAAATTTCTTTTTCACTTGCAAATGGAAAACTCTGTGAGCATCTGGGTCTTGATTTGCTGCCACCTTTGGCAAACGTCAGCCTGTAAGATTCTCACTCCAGTTTCCCAAAAAGCAGTGAGTCACCCGATATTACCCTGCAATCAGCAACAACATAAATTAGCTTTCCAACTCACCTGACATTTTAGACATTTTTTCCTTTTCCCCCAGTCCACCCCTAAAACCCTCCACCACTCCCACTGAGAATGGCTTATCTCTCTCTCCTAAATGATCTCAAGGTGGTGTTGGCACTTAACGTGGCTCCTCTGGCACACTCATGCATTATTGTTTGTCTTTTCATTGGTCTTTGAGTTTTCTCTTGGGCTATTTTGTAAAGCTATCTGGACATCTTATAATACATCTCACCACAGCAGCTTATATCTTTCTTATGAAGAGCAGGTGTACATTAAGGGAGAAATAAGACATTTAAATGAAAGAAAGCTGATACTGCTGGTTTGCAAGAGTGAGGCAGGAAGAGAAAGAGAAAGACAAAGAGAGGGAGAGGGAGTGAGAGGCAAAACCTCAGGTTGGCAAAGTGTGGTGTCCGAGTTAGGATTTCCTGTCCTTTCCAATTTTGCACATGAAGATACATAATCTGTGATCCTAAATCAAGCAGCTATTGCTGACTCCAGGATGACTGACTCCAACATGTGTGTGTGTCTGTGGTTGCAGATGGCATCCAGGTAAGTCACCCTGCCAGCAAGCAAGAGCTTCTGCCGAGAGTGATTCATGTTTAGCCGAGCTTTGGTAGGGTAGGTTCTTTGGTAGCGGGTTGCAGATAATTCAGATGAAAGAGACAGAAAGGAATCTGGGCAGGGTCCCGTTCATATGCAGAGGTTAGCTCCCCAGTGATGAGCAGAACTGATTATACTCCTTTCATTTAAAACGAATCTGCTCTGAAGAAGACAAAACTTTATGAGAATGTTCCCTAATGGGTGAATTCAATCATAGCCAAAGGCAAGCACTTTAAACATTACTGTACTGATTGTTCTTTTTCCAGCTGTGAAACTGATTCATGTTCATAAAGTCCCCACAAGACCTAATGGATGTTGCTTTAAAGTAGATAAAGAAAGGAGATAAAGAGAGGAAATGATTGATTACATATTTGAAGTTTATTCTGAATCAATATCCTGATTCAGTACTAACACCTGGGAAGAGATTTAAAATCGTGAGCTCTTTTCTCCTAGGAAAAGGTTTCTTTACTTTTCATGCCTTTGCAGCATCTGTAAATTTGCTTTTGAGGATCCGGTAAAAACTATAAACTCGTCTTAAAGAATGTTCATATTCAAACACTCAAAAGTTGCACTCTGTTCCAATCAGCCAAACCCCCATAAATATTATAAAAGAATAATAACAGGCTATTAACATTAATAAAAGGTAATTTTATCGAAATATCTTTCTAAATTTATACCTTAGTTAGACGTTTTTTTCTGAACTAACAGCCAAATGAATAGCAAGGAAGAAGTTTATGATGTTCAGATGGCCAGAGATTAAATACCAAAAGATGTTAATGCTACACCCCTGCTTGTGTTTTTATTTTATAAATAGCAAAACAACTACTTGAAAGTTTAGTATTAACTATTATATATATTCAGATGCAAATGAATTTTAATAGGATATGAAAGAAAAATGAAATAATAATCACATACTCACCCAAACACATGGTTTGATCAGCATTTGTTTTAAAACCAGTGTGACAAAGGCAATAAAAGCTTCCAACTGTGTCAATACACTGTCCATGGCTGCATATGTTGGGGATCTCTTGACATTCATTGCGATCTGTAGGTAAAAGGCATCTTTAGCATCTTACGTGGAAGCTTCAAAACCAAATTAAATAACTTACTTCCAGGTACTTCTCCCAGGGCTGACCCTAGCTCTTTATAAACTAAGACAGCAAAACAGGTACAGGTATTATGTTTCTTTTTGCCTCAAAACTGGTTAAAACTTATTTTCACTTACTGGGCACATTCAGAGTATGTTAATAATACATGAAAAAAAAAATGAAAACGGGGCATTATTCAAAAAAATGTTCTGAAAGATGAGAGAACTTAGAAGTAGAATGGGGAAGAAAAATCCAAGCTGGGAGATAATTCATTTGATTATTTTCCTAAAAGCATCATCACAGACTGTGGAATTAATTGAAGTATTTTGTCTAGTCAAGATTTGGGGCCTCGAATCATTGACCCTTCACAGCTTCCTTTGGAAATTTATACCAAAGTCAAACAAATCCCTTTGCTAAGATAGGTTTTCATGATGGACAACCTGCCTTGTCCCTTGTTCAAGTTTCACCTCATTGTTTTGTCTTATTCCTATAACCGTCAATTCCATTTTAACCAAGTCTTCATGTCTACACATGGCTCCTTTCAACACTTGACAATCCTAATGATATTTCTTTCTTTTTATTCACATTCATTCAAAGGAAAGCTCTGTCCTCTTGCCCAGTCTTTAAGCTCTAAACTGTATTTTTCATCAACTGAGTCTTGGTTGCTCTCCTGAAATCTAATCATCTGCAGGGTAGAATTAACTGCACAAATCCACATGTGACATAATTACATGCTTACTTATGTCTCTAATTTAATTTTTTAAAGCTTTCAGGACATGTTTAGGGCAACTATAATTTTAAGAGCGCTGATTCGTCCTGATTTTCCCATTATCACAGAAGAAAGCAAAAAGCGGACCGCCCCCTTGGGCGTAGATGCTGTAGGGCACAGCAGCATCTTGCTCTCAGCCAAATAATCCACACTTGCTGCTTGTCTGCCCTGCCTGCTGAGTAGACAGCAGCTGGGAATGGGCACTTTCCACTACACAGAGCACTGCTGCCCAGAAGAGATGGTATCCCCTCCATTCCATGAAATTGGTATAGAGCAGCTTAGGAGCTACCACTCGCCTATGCAGAAATGCTAGTTAACTTAACAAATTATGATTTGTCCCATTGAAGAAAATGGATTTAAAATGAGCAAACTGTTCTCTGGGATAGGCAGAGGAAACTGATTTCCATCGCCAAGCTCTGGGAAAGAAGCTTATTTGAGGAAATGTATCTTTGGGCCTACCATAGTTGACCAAAACCTTGGGTGCCAGACCTGGAAGTATGCAGGGGACTAGGTCTGTCTTATCTCTGGAGCCCCCAGGATATATAGAACATTAAAGGTCTTCTTAGAAATGGCTCCCCAATCAGGAATTTTCTTTCCTACCTTGCCTATCTCATGATGATTTTAAAAAATGAAACATGGAGTACCTTTGAGAGTCTACTGGTGAAACGGAAAGTTACAATTCTATAGAATTTAATGGTAAAGTTCACTTTGTTCTGAGACTAGAAAACTAGGTTTCTCAAGCATCGGGATGTGAACTCGCAGGAGATTATGTCTGAGGTTGAGATAAGAGGTTTAAACATGGTATTTGGGGGAGAAAAACTCACAAAGTCAGTGGAGAGAGGAGAGACCATGAGACAGTGGTTGGGAACAACCTGCCTCTTGCCTTTAGCTGGGTGAGGGATTGCAGAAGAGGGCTGCATTTGTGTAACTATGCAACTCCTGAAGTCTGCCAGCATCCAGGACTGGTAACTAATCATTTTCTCAGATCTCTCAGCAACAATGTGGGGATTATGGCCACCAGCTATGATTTTGGTTTGAAATTAGGAACTGATGAATTCAAATAAAAATCTCATGATGAAAAGAAAATTTCAGTTCTTTTCATTTGAAATACAGGAAAAGAGCAGTATTATGCATTATGTCTAAAAAATGCCATATATAGAACAGCATTTAAAGACATGTAAAAATATTTTTAAAGTAAGATGTAAATGAAGACATTACCAGAATGAAGTCTTCACCCCTAGAGACTGAATAGTTGTAAAATGCATGTACATTCCCTTTCTTCTGAGGATTTCAATGAAGGAGGGGAATAGAGCTTTGGCTACAAACAACACTCACACAGCCCTCATGGCTGGCTAATGCCCGATGAATTTCATTTATGTTAACTCTGTGAGAAAACATGACAGGACTTGAGCCCAGCAGGCCCTGGCTGGACATGCTATCTTAATGTATAAAGGACTTCTTGTCTGAGCGCAAAATGGTGTGTGAAATGGCACATTCTATATTATCAGCAACTCTTTATTTGGATTGGAATTATTTCATTCAGTTTCAAAGAAATATAAGTTAAGAGCAAAATGCAGGGAAGTGGTCTCAATGCCAAGTTTCAGGAGGGCATTGTGGCTCATATCAGAGACGTCCCCACTTTTCCTGTCATTCTTAAAAAAATATTTGGATAACAACAACACTGTTGACAAAATGCTAAACACTTGCATATGCTCCTCTAAACTCGACAAAACAAGTCTTGATTCTCAAAGTGAGTTTCTGTTCTGCTATTATACCCTCTTCCCACCGAGCTCTCATGAAACAATGCAAAATACCCTGCAGAGAGCAGTGCACTTCCTACCACTTACTCACTGGTGGGCAAGGAAATCCAAGGGGAATCTGACCATGTTCCCTTGTGTTGTTTCATTCACAAATGCATAAAATATCCAGGAAACTCCCTGTGAAATGAACCATAAGCAAAATAACACATTCTCCCTGACCTTTTTGCTAAATATATAATGATTTATAATTACTCTAAAACGTACATGAAAATCATTATAAAGTATTATTTTGCTTCTGGGCTGAAATACCAGTGGTTTAATTTGATACCACTGGCTACAAGGTACCATCAGATATTTTAATACCTTTACCATCAATTTAAGTTGGTAACACACTCATTCTCCTTACTTCTACCACAGTCCTGATACAAGTGAACAACCAAAAGACTAGCCTCTGGAAGACAGTTTCTCATTTTATTGTAGAGGACTTACAGCTAATAAAAAGCTGTTAATGTTTGCTGCCCTCAGTGAGTGATCTTACATCCGTACAATGTTTAGGAGGAAGAATATGTTGGGTTCTTTTTTGTTCAATTTTTGAAGATTAATGTGCAGCTCAGGAGAGCTTCGCTGTCTAGATTTGGGGAGTGTGGCTGAGATGGTGACAACCTCACCTACCCAAGGGGGATTATGTGGAATTAAAAAAAAAGAAAAGTATTTGGTCCTGCATACTGGTTAGGGAAGTGTGTGTGTGTGTGTGTGTGTGTGTGTGTGTGTGTGTGTGTCTACGTGTATGTATTTGTGGGTGTGGCTGTTTGCAGCAGGGTAGCAGACGGGTAAATATGAAATCTATGCACGTATATGGTTTATTTATTGTTTTGAAAACATCTCATTTATAAAGAGGGGGAAAAGGTAAGTGTTTAGGCATTGCAAGTTTTGCTTTTTCCGGTTTAGTTGCTGGAACTCAGCAGTCTAAATGAAGATAATCTCCTGGCCAGCATGGCTCAGTGGTCACAGTTCAATTCTCTGGGTTACAGGTTAGAAACCCAGGGTGGGGTGTGCAGGAGGCAGCCAATCAATGATTTTCTCTCATCTTTGATGTTTCTATCTCTCCCTCTCCCTTCTCCTCTGAAATCAATAATATATATATATATATATATATATATATATATATATAGAGAGAGAGAGAGAGAGAGAGAGAGAGAGAGAGAGAGAGACAACCACCTGGGAAGGCACGTCCAGCCAACAGGGAGGGCACTACTTACCGTTGCACTGCCCCGTGGAAGTGAAGCGGTAGCCAGGCTTGCACTCACAGCGGTAACTTCCGGCAGTGTTGATGCACTCGGCATTGCGCTGGCACACCGGGCCATTCTGACACTCATCGATATCTTCAAGCAGAAGAGAAGTTAATTAGAAGGAGAACAGAATCTGGTATCCAGTCAAGGAAGCCTCTCACACAAATTTATGTTCTCTCATTTTGATCAGTTTTATGAAACACACAATGGAGGACTGAAAACGAATTTCCTAATTTTCCCACCTTACTGGTATTTTTCATAAATGTTAGTATTTGATTTAGGACACAGATGGATTCTAATGTTACTCATGTCTTTTTAAAAAGGAGTGAAACTCAACTGTCACAGTCAGGACTTTACATGGGTCAAGACAATGATCCCAGGGAATCTCTTGTATTTGCTCAAAGCCCTAGGGTTTTATGATTCAATCCAGTTTCTCTTGTCTGAAGATCTGGCGGGCAGAGCATTTCAAACCTCGGGGTACGTATGAATTACATGGGATCTGTGGAAAGGCAGATTCTGACCAGCATGTCTGGGGATGGCCCGAGAGCCTGCATTTCCCATAAGCTCCCGGGAGAAGCTGGTGCTCCTGGTCTACAGATGCACTTGGAGCGCAGGGCTGCAGAGGCTGCTGCTCAAATTACTGCCACATGGCAGTCAAGTCAAGGAAGCTGAACATGTTGCACATAAAACTACTGCAAACAACCCAATGTACATTATCAAAGAAAAGAATAAAATGGATATTGTGTACTTCAGAGCTTTGATTATGCTCAGGGGGAGGTTGCATATATATATATATATATATATATATATATATATATATATATATTTAAACACTTAGTTTAAAGTCATTTAAATGTAATTATGTACTTCAAATTATGTAGTAAATGGAATTAAAAGGTAGTTCAAATTCATGGCATCACAAAAGTTACTGCACATTCCAGTCTATTCCATGTGGCAAAATACGTGCTCCCTGCCCCTGCTCCAAGGAAATAATCTAATTCAGGCCTAAGACCACTAAAGGAAGAGTCCATACCTCAGGTGGGAGTCAGCCCTCAGCCCCAGCACTGCGGTTTCACACAGAGTTGGCTCAGCAGAAGTTCCCACAAGGGGGCGGCAAATACATCAAACTATGCCTCTCAGGCTTGTGCTTTGTGGCGGGAAAATGTCAGGACTGCTGTCATTGGGAGTTTCTGTCGTGTGTGTGTGTGTGTGTGTGTGTGTGTGTGTGTGTGTGTGTGTGGCGGGGGATGGGGCTGGGGTGGGGGGAGGGGAGGCGGGGGAGGGATGCTTCTTTGTGCAGTAGATACAAGAGCAGAAGTCTGCTTGCCTCGGCTTCTAGCACCCAGCACCACCTCACCCACCATGTGTGCCCTGCTCTTAGCTAAGGGTGTACAGAAACACCAAGCGCAGCTTGTATCCTTGGAGAAGCCAAACGGTGTCACAGACAAGCATTTCTGTGATGCATCAGACACCTAACATCTGATTGTGTGCAGACTTGGGAAGAGCAGATGCATAGTAGCTCCCTCTAAATCACTTCTGGAATTCATTCCAACTTCAGCATTGCTGAGGCATGTACTAAATCAACCTTCATTTTCTGATTCTGAGAGCTAGGATCGTGCTGGGAATCAGCTGACCCTGAATTAAACACCCACCCTGCAGATGGATATCCTATGAAATGGAAACCAAAAGTTGGAGCACTTCGTAATCTCAATATCCACTGAATGCTGCCTTGACAGCTAGTGGCCTACATTGGCACAGCTGTAGGCTTCTGATCTCATGTGGGTATCAATCTCTAGGTTGACTTGGTGGTCATGGGTGGCCTTCCCTACGGGTTCTGGCCAGGAGCTGCTGCTTTAGCAAATATGAACAGGAAAGAGGCATCTGGATAAAGGAACCATCAAAGGACCTCTAAATGGAAGCAGAGAGGAGATGCCACAAGGAGGCAGCAGCCATCCTGAGGCCTGTACGGAAGGGAGAAGACTATAGCTTTGAAGAAGGTCAACCCTAGCACTGTATGATCATCCTCAGTGGGCTTCCTCTCTCCCTGGCATCATGCCTCCTCCTCAGACACCTGTTCCTGGATTGCCTCCAAATACAGGGCCGGCCCAGGTCTGAAATGACTATCTCCTTAGCAAGGCTCTGAGTGACTATAAAGCCCCACTCCCACTTCCTCACCCAGCAGGTAGAGGAAAGGCCATGTGCTGACTTGGCCATAGTAACCAAAAGTCGGGTGAGGAGAATTTAACAAACATGTGCTTAGAGCTATAACATGGTCTATAATTGTCCCCAGTTTAGGAGAAAAGTATTTTTTTAACATTAAAATGTTGACATATGTGCTCTAATCCACACTTTAAGGGATGCTAACACTTTCTAACGTGAACAAAAACGCTGCTAGGGGCTCCAACTTTACATATTAAATAGAAAATTATTCCAGCTATCCCAGGGCACATGGTATATTTAATAACCAGTAACTTTGTCCCTTTTACTAAAATGTAAAGGGACACTATCTTCCCCAGATGTAGGAAAAAGATGAAGTGCTGCAAGGAATGTACAGAATCACAGTACATACACATGGCAAGGGAAGGTTATTTGAACATGAAAAAAAGTACCATTTGCATGTATGCCAACATTCTTCCTATAAAATCGAATTTGCCGTTCCTGTCATTTGGAATTCTCTCATGCATTTGGAATATTTGCATTAGCCTTGTTTTCACTTGAGAGTAGCAAAGGCTCCATTTGGAAGAGAACGCTGATTTTGAGGTTCAATTCAAGATGACTGCCCACCACTCATGTTCACTTTCGAGCAATGGGAAACAAAAGCAATCTATCTGACACACCCAGGAACTCAAGGCTCTTTCCTATCAGCTGGGAAATCTAATACATTGTGTGTGTAGGGGGAGAGGGCTGGGGAATGTACGTCCTGCTTTTTCCACTGGGAGTTGGTGAATTTTTTTTGCATGAGGTTTCATGCCATTCCCCACGGCGCCCTGCGCTATGCTAGAGCTTGATGAATTTATGAAATTTCAAGGTTGTGAATTTGGCCAAGTGTGTGGGTAAGTAGCTCACCAGTTAGCTCACTTCTGGACACGACAGAGTGTCAACATCACTTACCTTCACAAACCAACAGCTTGTCATTATAGAAGAAGCCCACTGGGCATTCACATCGGAAGCTGCCAACCATGTTGATGCACACTCCATTTTCACAGACCCCCGGGATCTCCCGGCATTCATCAATATCTAGAAACAGAGCAGCCAGGCATGAGTGACAGCACAGAACATGGCCCCTGGGCAGGGATGATCGGGAGGGAAAGTCACTCGATGTTCAACGAAAGTCTAAAACCAAAGAAGAGAAAATGCGTATGCACGTGTGTGGCCGTGTGCATGTGTGTACGTGTGTGGGTGTATGTTGGGATACTGCAGTTGATGGAAGGGGAAGGAAACATAAATGAGTGGCAAATTGAAATAACGAAACCACTTTCCAGACACTCATGTGTCCATCTGGATTTAGTGTTTGTCTTTTTTATGTTGTTTCAGAACACCCACTTTCTTTGTCCAGCTGGAAGCCATCTTTGCACCCCCTGGACACTGGGCAGAGGAGAAAGAAAAAGTGACTGCTGAGAGGAGACAGCCTCTCTACCCAAAGTGTGTGGCAATGTTTGGCTAGAATGGGAAAGGGGAGCTGGTAATGAACAGAGGAGATGCCCATGGTCAAAGCCAACTCTGGTCTTTCAAATTCAACTTCAGTGCCCCCTCCTCTTTCACCAGGTTTTTGGTCAGGTCTGGGGGTACTCTGGGCCCCAGCTGATGGTGAAGATGGAGTAAGCACTAAGGAAAGACTGTCAGAAATTGGAATAGACTGTGGTTTTCTAAGGCCAGGGCTGGGCCTAGCTGCTACACCACTGTCACAAGCCCCTAGCATGCTATCTGACAAATATTAAGTGTCAATTAAAATTTGTTAAATTAAGAACCAGTATTTGGAAGTGGAGTTGGTGAGCATTTGAACAGGACATGGGCTGGCCAGTTGGTGAGGGAACCTTGTGGATAGGGTCTCACTCTCCACCAGCCTGGTTGGCCCACTCTCTGTATAACCTGCTCCGACCTCCCATTCATTCAGTTCCCTCTAGGATAATAATATTAGTAGTATTAATAATGTCTATACGTCAAGTATGTTTTCCAGGCAGTCAATCTGGATTTGCTCACTGAATCATCAGTCTCCCTACGAGGTGGTGTCTATGTGGGTGATGGAACTGAGACCAAGTTAGGGGATGGAACTTGCCAAAGACCACACAGCCAATAAGAAGCAGAGTCCAGATTTGATACCAGGAATCCTCTAACCAGCTGTCCTGCCTCCCTTGTGTTTTTTCACATCACAGTCATACAAATTTCAGAACCTTTATAAAAGCATTTGTTATTCTCAGGGCCCCTCCATCAGCCCCTTGGTAGTTTCACAAAACACTCCAGAAGCTGGGAGAGGATCTAAAGCTTTGATCTATCTGCATCACACGTCTTTCCAACATTCCAGGTTTCTATTACTGTTGTTGAGATCCTTTCGTTTACGATTATAGTCCGGAGCCTCTGCAAGGTGCTTTGCCTAAGTTGTAAGAAGATGGCCATAGACGTAAGTGGAGCCAACAAAAGATGCTATAATTTCAGAAGACTCACCTCTGAAACCAGCCTGTTTTAAAAGAGAAATTTGACAAGCCATCCATTTATTTTAGACCCTTTTCTAAAGGGCTTGATTTTGTGTGAAGGCAAATTGATCTCTTTAAAAATAAAAGCTTAAAAATGTCAAAAGTTTTATTGCTATTTTGAATACAGGTAATTATGTTTTTAGATTTTTCACACATTTGTCATTCATGTTGTTAAAAACTTATGCAAATAAGAATACAGCTGTGTCTGGTCAGCAAACAAAAAAACAACAACCCAATCCAACAACAGAATGGGTTAAAACATGAAATAGCATATTCATATTTATTTGTTTTAAATATGTGATATATTATCATGTTTAACAATAACAAGTTGGGTCAAATTTCTAGCCATTGTTCGGCATAAAACAGCCAAAGGATATAATAAGAATTTATATTTTCTTTTCCTGTCTGGATTTCATTTGAACTTCAATATGGAGAAGTTTATATTTTAAGACAAGATTAATAAACTTGCTATAGTTTTAACCCCATACGAATGGGCTCTATATGCCAACAATCTTAAGGCCTTTCAGAAGAAGAGTATAAAGCTTAAATAAAACAAAGTTTCCCAGTCATCTAAATATTTTGTCATGGTGGAATTTGGTACAGTAAGTATACTGCTCACTATCACATTTCCAGTTTTCAAGAACTAGAGTCAAAGCAAGCTGTGAGTCAGGATGGATTCTGGTCCTAGCTCTGTTATTAATTAGCTAGGTGACCTCGGCCTAGTCCCTTCCCTTCTCTGGGCCTCTGTCCCCTCAACTGAAAAGCAAGGCATTTGGACTAGATGCTGTCTGGGACATTTCCAGCTCGACTAGTGGGTGCTGCTAATGCTGTTTCGAGTCTGACTACTGCCAGCCTTGCAGGGCAGGCCTTTCTGGGTACACTCCTGGTCCTACCACAGAGACTCATCACTGCTAAGACCACTTATCTTTGGATCAGAGAGTCTAGGGAGATGAAAAGATCTGTTTTGGGAAGGGGAAAAGCAAAGCAGCCGGGGCCAGGTGTTTTATGCCAGTGTCATTTAGCAGTTTCTTTTTCCAAACCATGAAGTTTCTTTGGACGTTGACTAGACTGTGGAGCCATATGGATTTGGCACTAAAGGAGCTGGGCTGATTGCTGGACCAGACCCTTGTTTTCTTAAACAAGGTCATTGGAAAGGCTGATGTGGATTTCAGTTTACTTATTAGGAATAAGGTGGAACAAAGCAAGTGGTGATGTTTGCTCCTCCACGCAATTGCTCAGACCGAGGAGGGGCATCTAAGGATATATATAAATCACACAGGGGAACGTTGAGACTGCAATAGCTTTCTACTTTTATGTTATTTGGTTTTAAACCACAGAAGCATTGCCTCGTTGGCTGACCGCTGTGCAATACTTCTGACTCTTGCACAAGCATCTCTAGCATTATAATGGTCTCTGCTTCAGTTACCAGTTGGAAGGATTTTTTTTTTTAATTTCATATCTGGAATTCCCAAAGCAGATGATCTGGGGAGATTCCATGAAAGACAAAATTGATCCACAAGAAGGGATTTATGTGAACAACCTACATGTGAGGATCAGTACGAAAAGTCATATTAAACGCATGTCTTAGAAGGCAGGATTGGGAATTACAGTCAAATCAAATGTCAACTGGCCCTGCTCCCAGAATCTCTCTCTTTGTTGATGACTAGGGTTGGTTTAACTAAACTTGATTGTAATTTTGTGAAAAGCCTTCCAGTCCCCTTAATCATGAGCAACAAATGCTGCTGCCAATTAGGTGGAGCTACCCAGGGTGTTTGCACAGTTCGTTTCAAACTAAGAATCAGTGTTTCAATAAATCGAAATGACACTGTTTAATGAATTTTCCTTCTAAGGGAAAAAAAAAGCAAATTGAGAAAATAACAGTGTGTAATCCTTTTCTTAACACAAAAGCAAAACCAGAAAGTTCCAACAATAGCGTCATAACTCACCAACAGGTAAGCCGGTATAAATGTCAATGATGAAGCCGGGCCTTTGACTTCCACAGAGTGTAGCAAATTCATCTGCAGTGATTAGACAAAGGTGAGATGAGGGGCACAGGAACAGGGGTCAGCAAAGAGCAATGATTAGGCTGAAAGAATTTACTTTGTAAACATTCTGGAAAGATATTTATCTATATTTTGAAGAATTTAAAATAAAAAATAAATTTGAAAATTCCTACAGATGTTATAATCTTGCCCTTAAGATGAATGTTGAAGGAAAAGTGACCTCATGTTGACATCAGGAGGGACAAGCAGCAATCTCCCCAACATCTGACACTCATTTGTATGAACTTGCCTGAAGGAATTTGGGTTTTTATAAGGGTATTGTTCACCTCTGAACCCGAGGACTGTCAAGAGTGTCTCTTTCCACTCTGCATCAAGAGGAATGCCTACAAAAGCCATTTCCTCAGTAGATTGCGGAAGACCATAGTAAGTCTAGCCAAGTTCTTGACGCCAGGTCTATTAATCACTAATTCATGCCAAACAACCAACTTACACCATTAATTCAATTTTCGGAGCTGGATGTCTTTTGGTGCTGCACTCTTGCTTTCTCTCTCTCTCCTGACCCTCTATCTTTCTCTTGTGCCTGAATTCAGCAAAGTTGATAATAAAGAATGAACTAAATGTCATCTGCTGTCCCTTCTAACTCTGAGATTTTGTCATTCCAGATCATGACTGTAACTATTACAGCATGATATAAATTTAAGTTCAAGATGGTCATTGCCTTATTGGTCAAACCCACTGAAAATTAGTCAATGGTTTCTAGAAGTAAATGTAGCATGTTCTTCTCCTAGTGATTTATGTCTTAATCTATGAGTGTCCACTTCCAATAAGTGTCATGCCAACAGACACTGGTCATCCAGTCAAATTTCAGGGACTCCTCAAATGTGTGCAGATTGCATAGGTAATGAAAAGCTATGATTTGATTTGGTCAATATTCAATATGAAGAAGGCATCTTACATTTTAGTAAGAGTATGCAGATACTTCAACCTCAGGCAGACACTTCTGAAAGTAAATGATAATCTTTATTAGGGGTCTCCAATGGGGTCTCCAAGGGAATATACAAAGATCCATTAAGATTAAAAAAATAATAGAACTTCTATTTAGCTTTGCAAAATCTAAAGATTTTTGTGTATATTTTATAATAGAACATTTTATAAAAATAAATTCATTTTATAATATAAATAAAAACAAATATATAGAGACATATACATATATAATTTTATATGTGAATACACACACCAAGTGAGTGTAACCCACAGGTATTTTTTTGAAAGGTATGTATCATCAAAGACAATCAGAAAGGGGTCAGCAATTTTTTTTTCTTAAAGGGGTAAAGAGTAAATATTTTAGGTTTTTCAGGCTGTGCAGTCTCAACTATCTCATTAAAGCAGCCATAGATAATGTAAAGAAATTAGTGTGGCTGTGTTCTAACAAAATTTAATTTATGGACACCAAAATTTGAAGTTCATATAATTTTCAGGTCATGTAAATATTATTTTAAGAAGTCTGTTCTTCCATGGCAGGGTGGCTCAGTTGGTTAGAGCATCGTCCCATGCTTCACAAGGTTGCAGGTTCAATTCCCTGTCAGGGCACATATCTAGGTTGTGGGTTCAATCCCCAGTTGGGGCATTTATAGGAGTTAACTAATCTATGTCTCTCTCTCTCTCTCTCTCTCTCTCTCTCTCTCTCTCTCTCTCTCTCTTCCTCCTCTTTTTCCTCCTCCTCCTCCTCCTCCTTCTTCTTTCTCAAATAGATAATAATTTTAAAAAACACCCACATCCTTGAGCGAGGATTAAAAAATTTCTTTTTTGGTAATTTAAAAAATTAATAATTTTTTTCAGCCATTTAAAAATTTAAAATTCATTCTTAGTTTGTGGTCTATATACAGATAGGTGGTGGGTTAGATTTTGCCCAGGGGCTGTATGTAGTTTATCAACCCTGGTTTAGCGATATCTTGCAGAGTAAGGTAATTTACAATTCTAAGTGACAGATACTACATTATTTCTGCAGTAAACAATGGATGAAATGGTATATTTTACTCAAATAAAATGTTTCATGTGTTATCAGGCAGTACTAGACATAGATTTGTTATATTACGGATCACTGTGGAGAATGGAGTAGGTACTACAGAATACACAATAGTTCACTCAATCTAAGTCATCACATTAGTAAGTGATGTCATCATGGCATACATAAAATATGTCATCTAGCACATGCTATAATAACAGTGCACCAAAGTTCTCAGTACATTTACTCCAAGGATATAAATTATCCTTTAAAAAAAAAGCAAGTAACATTATATAGATCTTTCTCTATGAGGATAGAAAAAGAAATTTCTCTCAGGTCTCAATATCAAAAAGAGTTGCGCTTCCCTTTAGTGCTGAGTTTGCTCCATGGTCATTGAGACTCTTAAGCTTGCTCATGTCTCCCTTTTTCATGTGAGCTGTTGGGAAGTTTGGAGCCAAAGTTAGTGCTCATCTCTGGGAGTGTTCGGAAATTCCTGGCTGGAATTCTGTGGATTAGCCTTGCTAACTTATTCCAAGTTTCTTGCCCTTGTTTGCCATTTGCCTTAGGCCATCTTGTTTTACATTTGAATCTTTGTGGGCTGCCTTAAATTCTATTTTGGAACAGTATTAGTTATAAGTAAGTTAAAATAATGGGAATATGGTTTGCTTATTTGTCATATTGCTTTGCATGATGTTTCTAGTCTCTTAGACGGCAAGCTCCATAACAATGATAACAGTATTTATACTTTTGTGATATGCTGAGTCTGTAAGTCTAGTAAATGAATGAATATAAAAATTAGAAAGCATGTTCTGTAACTTAAATTTTCAGCTAGAAGAACCAGAATCAACTGCAAATTTAAATATTTGCCTTTGTGAGCTCATTTTTTTTGTAATGAAGATTAACAATGCACCCATCCCTTCCCTGGCTGAGACTCATTTCCCCAACAATCTATGAGTAATTGATTTACCTATAGTTTTGGTGATGGTGAAGCTAAAACTCACCTGTGCTGGGGATAGGACACTGTTCACAGGGCTTATTCCAGGCTCGGCCAATATTGTAGGAACAGCAGCACATCTTCTTGGTCATATTGAACAACAGTTCTCCATCACAGGTCTGGTTGTCAGCATAATAGTTTCTGTAGCACAAACTTCTTCTCATATCTAGAAGAAAGGAAGAAGGAAGGGATTGGTGATGCCATGAGGATTTCTAAGGGGATACTCAAGCAGTGAGCTTCTTTTGAACGGACTTTGATAAGGGCAAAGCCTGTTCTTACACAACTTACCATCTATCTATGGTGCCATAAGAAAAACAACAATTGAGAAATATATTCCCTAATATTTGGTGCCACAAAACTAGGTCATTATGTAGCTGTAGCAATAATAAGCTTTATATGACTCTCTACCCCATCTCCTAGTAACAATTCTCCATTGCTGTTTGGCAGTAATTTTCTCATTTCCGACTCATGATATTTTAATACTTCAGGTCAGTGCTGTAAATATAATTGTATAAAGATACACCCAAAGTCAAACAAAAGAAGTACTATTAAACCATTGTTTGGGATTTTCCAACATTACAGTTTAAAGAAAACTCCCAACCACCCACACGAGGTGGGGAGTAAAGGCCAAACTCATGGTTTAAAGGGGAGGTGGTTCTCACAAAGACAGTGCAAGGAGAAAATAACATAAGGACTAATTGCTGGACCTGTAAGCTCTTTTCTCTTTGCAGATGAGGACCAACCATGCATTATTAACAAAAGCTTGGACTTACCCATGCAATTATTCCCCCCATTCACTTGCATGTAGTCTGGAGGGCAAATGCAGGTGTAGTTGCCAACAGTGTTGTAACATGTCCCTGGACCACAGATTCCCGGAGTTTCACATTCATTCACATCTGTAATCCAAAGAGAAAGTGGTATGGGAAGATGGACACTTCACTCTTGGGAATAGCCTGGTACTCAGAATCATTATAAATGTTGACAAGGAAGGAGAAAGTCCACAGAGCACTTTGAAATCCAGACAAGAGAAACAGATGTTTAGTTCATCAGTGTCCTTTATCTGTGCTAATGTGGGTGTGCATTTTCAGAAAAGGGTTTTAGCAAGGGGAATTTTGCTTTCTGGTATGAGTTCCTAATAACTGAGTCCATAACATCCTCAAAGGCATGCAGAGATGGAAATGTGGAGAAAATATAATTCTTAAGCATCCTTCAGAAAGACAACTGTGTATAGTACTTCATATGTTCACAAAATCCATGGAAGGATATGATGTATCCTGAAGCCATTGACAGTTGGATTCATTGGTAAGGGAGCATGGAAACAGGTATTTCACATCTCCTTCCCTATTTTCAAACACAAGAGTTGATTCCAATTTTTGTTAACTCCATGGATCTTAGAGCTATGTTGTACACACTGGAATGCTCAACTAACATTCAACAAGGTTGTCATTGAGTCACCCAATAAGCCTTTTGGAGAATCAGGGGACTACTTTTCCTCCAGGATGCAAGGAAGTCTCTTCTCTAACTAGTCCTGTGACTCCTGCATGTAAATGAAATCCATCTCTCTCAGCCTGGTCTGTAGCCCAAGTCCTACAGCTAAAAGTGGTCAATATTCTCCATCTTTCCAGGATGAACAGGAGTCATCACATCATGAAACCAAAGGGGACACCTTTAAGAGAAGCTAATTTAAATGCATTAGTACCAATGCTAAGTGGTGAAGGGCAGGAAGAAGAGCCCAGAACTGCCCAGCATATAGGAGTCACTGAAATGGGTCCTGTGCTGCTCTAATAAAAAAATGGCTTTTCTGAAAAGCATGGAAAACTTTTGTATGCATAAGTATAAGAGAGTAAAACTATACTTTCCACAGGAAAAGAGGGAGGTTTGTGGCATTTTGGCATTATGACAATGACATTATGTCAGTAATGTTAGTGCACACTGCCACATGTCATATTTACCTGACTATGTTCCTATTTAGACCATTGTATTATTTTGCTAAATTTCAGTTTTCCTGGTTTTTAAGGTCAGTTCTCAATATTGGAAAGAACTTATCATCCTATCGGGGCCATTTACCATCACACACTCGGGTATCTTCATTCAGGTAGTAGCCCGTTGGACAGCGGCACTGGAAACTACCGAAGGTGTTGATGCATTTGCCGCCTTGGCACAGCCCTGGAAGCTCCTGGCACTCGTCAATGTCTGTCAAAATGAAGACAGAAGTATTTCTTCAGCATTGTCAATAAACCCAAGGAAGTTCAAAATGTATGCTCTTTCTGATAAAGGAAACAGAATTACCTTCCAGTATAACAGTGATGGGGTTGGGTCGAAAACCTTCTCCTCCAGGACAAAGAATTTTGTACTCAGCTATGGAAACAAAAAATCAAATTGAGTTCTTTTGAGGATAAAATTTCTAGCAATGGTATCCTTGAGAGAAATACCGACATATACAACTGCACATATTCATTTGCAGGAATCTCTAACAGTGACCCCCATTCATCTAAAGCAAGTTAATATCTCTATCTATGCTCATCATTTTCAAAAGGCTTTTACTATGGCCATTGTCCTCAGTCTCTGAACCCTATACACACTTCCCTGGCCTTCTGTTCTTGTGAACTATTTTATTCCCTCATCTCCATCCTTCTTTCTTTTTAAAGATTTTCTTTTCCTTCTCATTTTCTCACAGACTCCTCCATCTTTATGTTTGGTTCAGCCTTACTTCCTGGAAATTACAATTTCCATAATAATGTTCATCAGCCTGTTTCCAAAACCCTTCCCAGACAGAGCCTTAGGAAGAGCTGCTCTTTCTTGGTTCCCACCCCACTTATCTCCGTCATGATGAGAGATCTTTCTTGCCCTCTGTTTAACTGACAGTAATACTGATGCCCCTGACCAAGTTTTTACAGTGTTCTTTGATTTCCCCCATTAATTCTCTGATCCAACTACTTCATTCAAAAGCATTTATTTCAGTGCCATGCACCAGCAGTGTGATACATACAGGAACACATGAAAAAGAATGACCCTAACCTGCTGGAAAGCCCTGGAGAGTATCTATAAGAAGCAATTCTTTCATGGTCCTCATGTTCTTTCATAATTTGATAATCCCTCTCTTGGATTTCTGAAATTTTATGTAAATATACATAAATTCAAATATGTATATATTCCAGTTTTAGCTCCAATCTAGTTTGGTGTAAGGTGGACTTTTATTTGCTAATAATTATTAATCAACAGTGCTGACTCCCCCACTTAAACATCTTGGTGTGCTTCTTTCAATACCCTCCTCTTCCTCTTTTACTTTTTTCTCTCCTCCTATTTCTGCTGTCTCTAACTCCTTTAAAGTCTTCACTTTCACATCACACCCTTCCTTCAAGGCTCAGTTTAAAAAATGCACAGTCATGCCCTGGCCAGTGTGGTTCAGATGGTTAGGCATCATCCCATGCACTAAAAGTTTGCCAGTTTCATTCCTGGTCAGGACATATTCCTGGGTTGCAGCATGTAGGAGGCAGTCGATAGATGTCTGGTTCTCACATCAGTGTTTCTCTCTCTCTCTCTCTTCCTCTCCCTCTAAATAAAATCATTTTTTTAAAAAAGCACAGTCATTATCACCCTATGCCAGACTGACTTCCCTTTCTGAAGAGAAGGAAGAGGAGATGCCTGCTGAACATTCATCCTGTGCTGAGTGCTTTACTCAAGTCATTTCATTTAATCCTATGAGGCATTTTATGAATGAGGCAACTCAGGCTTGCTAAGCAACTTGCCCAAAGTTACATGAGTGGCATGAGATGGAGTCCTAATTAGAACCAGGTGTGCTGTTCCTCTCACTCATGTCACAGTCTGCCCTTTTTTCTCCCTTATTGAGGCCTACATTGAATTATTATTTATATGCGTGGGCCTTATTTTATTAGACAGTATACTCTTGGAGGGCAGGATCTAGTGAAATTCATCTTTGCATACTCAAGGTACATACTTTAGGTACTCTAAGTACTTTTAGAAAAACTTAATAAATGGCTTTTTATCAAGGAAAGAATCAATGCCTGTCCCAATATACCCCATAAGTAGCAACCATTGATTTTTGCCAAAGAAACTACATCTGACTCTGAATCATACTGGGAGACACACTTAGAAAAATGGGAAGCCTTTTATTCTTTTTAGGATATATTATTTATGTCTTAAAATCATTCTAGAACCTTCTTTAAAGTCATACCATAAGAATAGGATAATCTTCTATCTCATGTTTGCTTAACTAATTGCTTCTTTTTTGAAAACTCAGGGACACTCAAATCTGTCCTAGAACTTCTGAAACAAGCCAATAGATGACAAAGGAGAGACCAATCAATGTGTCCCTGGAAGGGAAGCACTGTAAGTGACTTAGCCTGGAAGGTGTTCTTTAACATAATGGGATCTGCTTATCACTCAGGTAGAAGGGAGCTGTAACCTGCTCCACCTGACCTCTTAGTGCAAGCCAATGGGTGACACATTCTGACCACCAAATTGGGAGCAGGGTCCCCTCAACAAAGCAGAGAGGACTGATCTCCTTTCCTGATGGAAGAGTAGAGACTAGTGGCAGCTCCCTCCCTCTGGGGCTTCTATTCTGTGTGTCTAGCGAGGAGAATTGGCCTAAGCTGGAATAATGATAATAAATAAGTGGATGTTCACTTACAGGTGTTCACAGCAGGGCACAGCTCACAAGGAGTACCCCAGGCTTTCCCCAGAGAACAGCAGCAGGAAGCTTTGGAAACACCAACTCCAATTTCATTGCTACAGGCAGTATCTCCATTGTCTCCTCGAGGTCGAACATCCAAATAGCAATTTCCAGAGCGGGTATCTATTTACCATATACAAACAAAAAGTCTCAGGCAGATAGATTCTTTCTACACGGGGGCTGAAAATTTAAATCAATTTCAGAAACTGTTTCAGAAACTTTTTAAAAACACAAAATTTATTTTTACAGAGAAACTGAATTGGGAATTTACCTACAGAAAAGGAATCCGAAAGTATAAACCAAATTTAGGAAATGTTTTCATTTTCATATTATTACTTTTTTTAAAAAAAATTGAGAATGGAATGTTCGATGCTGCTTTAAAAATAATAAACAGTACGCTTCTCTGAAAAGTTTTTAAGATCTTACCAACACAGCCAACTCGAGTCGGATTCAGCTCAAAATCAGGTGGACAATCACAGGTATAGCTGCCTGGAGTATTGATACAGTTCCCACTGATACACGTGGTTGGATCCAGACATTCATTAACATCTAAAACCAAACAGCAAGGGTCAGAATTGTCACAAGAGCCCATGTGGGGAAGACATCACCATAAAACAGTAGCTCCCAAATCTAGGGCTCCCAACGAGAATTTTCTAAGAATTACTCGTTATAATTACACCTAGAAATACAGTCTTCTACTTGTGAAATACAACCCATCAGGAAGGAAATATGTCATAGTCTTTGGTCTTTTTTTCCTCTGGAACACATTTAGCATTCAAATTTGTCATCAGGAGAAAATATGACTTTGGAACTCGGAAAAATATTCCAGTCAAGGTAACTGAAAGCAAAATACAACCATGACCTCGGTCAACCAGAAATTCAGACACAGGTTTTAAGAAAATGTATGTAATATGTGTGGCTTGTTATTTCATCAAATTAGAGCACCATGTCCCAGGGAACCCTCAGGAGCAGGCACTTCTGTTGCTTCCCCCATTGGCTGTGCTTGCCCTGCTGCAGCCCAGTGTGAGCACACACAGGCACGAGGCTCAGTGTGTTTCCACAAGGCCGCTCGCTAAGAGTCTCTCTCCTGTCACTGATGCTGGTTTGAGGATTTCCCTTTCAGTTTCCAGTCTAAAAATATGTACAAAATTCTAGGTACTTAGGACCTGGGTTTTGGCAAATTCCAGCTCTGTGTAATCCTTTAGTTTGTGTTGAACACTCACAAAATACTCAGGATCAGATAAATAGGGATTCAGAGAGGAGAGGCTGAAGAATGAGGATAGTACCTTCTCCTGGGGACCTCCCCCTTGGACCTGGAACCTGTAGCAGAAAATGATTTTCCTCAAATCTCATGGGAACTTGGAGGGACAGGGCAGACTCACAGAAATGAGGTTGGGTAGAATGATGCTGATGGCGATTTGGGGCACTGAGGGGAAGCTATGTCATGTGCAGAGACAACTTCCTGTGTTATACTAGAAGCCCAGCTCAGTGTCATAACTGTCTTTAGGAAAACCAAGAAAAGAATGTGAGCCTAGTGCAGAGCAATCTGGGGACGAGCCGAGGGTGGAGATGTAGTTTATGGTCATAATCTGGAGAGCCACTGAGTCATGACTTGTGAGGTTGCTGGGAAAATCTCTTTCTTCCTGATATCCTGAGCCCATACAGAATGGGACTGTTTCCTCAGTCTCCTTGAACAAAGGGTAGACTAGGATGGAGAAGTGTAAATGGCTTTCAAAGTCTTAACTCAGTGCCAAAGTGAACAGAGTAACAGTCTACGGGCGTGCCCATAGCTTTTCTCATGTTTTTCATGTGTTCCCAGAGAGTCCTTTGCTTTACATGAAGATGATCGACACACTACAAATGGGTGGCTGAGTACCACATTCTCTGGTGACCACCGGCAGGCCAGGGCGGAGAAGGAGTGAGTATCACTTTGGAGAAGACAAGGAGACAATGCAATCCTGTGGCCTTCGGAAGGAAACTCTGAAACTGCACCCAAGGAGGAAAGGAATGGCTGGGAAGCCTTATAGCTGGAGCACCCCTGGCACATTCTCTGTAGCTACAGCTTGATTCTGAGGTTACAAACTCTGCTTCTTCAGCTGCCTTCAACTCTTTCCTCTGGATCCTCATGTACAATCAGTTTCCAGGTCTCAGAAAATGTGATCCCTAAAGCTTTATCCCAGCTTTTTGTTTGTGACTCTGCAAAATCCTTGTGGAATCCCAGCAGGGCCACAACACCAAGTCTCCTGGCACCCCTGGAAGCAAATTTTTATGCCAGTGGACACCTTACCTGTGCAGTTCCCGCCACTTCTGTCCAGTTCATAACCAATTTCACACTCACAACGGAATAGGCCAGGAAGATTGTGACAAGTTCCAAAAACACAGATGTTTGGAAGGGAGCACTCATCAATATCTTGGAAAGAGGTAAAAAAAAACATTTAAATTTATTTTTTACTAAAGAAACTGCCTAATATAATTCATCAACTAATGTTATTAGGAAAATCAGGACTATCAGACATAAATCTAGGCACTTCTATTGACTTTTAGATGACTTGCTATGAATAGGGAAGTCTTTTAGGTGAGAACTTACTTTTTCTCAGCCTCTATTACATGCCAAGTAGTGGGCTAAGCATTTTGCATATATTATCTCATTTATAGTATTTCACACAGGCCCACATCACTTTTGTAAAAAGCCAAAAAGACCACATTAGCCTAAATTATTATTATTTTTAATCGATCCATTTAGTTTTCATTGTAGGTTAAAATTTTGAGATTCACAAAGGCTTTGTGGTAACTTTGATAATCAGCTTTCTAACCGTCTGTATCCTATGTCATGTGTTTGCTATTGTTGATGGAGATCTGAAAACTGCAGATGCTTCTTCTAGGCCTCTGTCCCGGCCTCACATTAACATTCTGCTTGTGTAATTGACACACGGGCACATTTTCAGCCTTGAGACTGGTTTTAAATAGCCATGACCACTCTGCTAAGGATGATTTATATTAAGAACAAACAAACAAACAAAACCTCCCCTTGTAGCATCAAGAGAAGCAAAACTTTGAATGCAACTATTTATGTTACCAGAGGTGGCACAGTACCTGTTTTCCTTGGATGTTTGGAATAACAAAACTAAACAAGGCCTTAGGCACATGACCAAGAGCATAATCTAGTTTCTTGACTCAGAGGAATTTTATATCAAACTTTGCATATTAATATAAACTGTATAAAGAATACCCAATGATTCCATAACAAAGTATTTATAGAACTATATGAGGGAATTAGTATACATGTCATAACTAAAGATTGATTTTGAGTTAATGTCCTATTAACAAGCAACAACTATTAGTTAAGAACATTAGTCAGGATCTTGTTTAAATTTCTATTGTCAATTGTTATCATATGTTTATTTCTCTTGAAATCTTTTTAGTTCACTGTAGCGACTAATTCTTCTCAATGAGGGACAATGTGCTTAAATTTCACATGTGTTGGCAAAGAGAAGAATCCCGCGTCTCCTAGTGGGGTCCACCCTTAGCCAACAGGCTCCCAGGGCTCTTTCTGTCTGACCAACACTTATCAGGAAGACAGAGTGACCTATGGCATTATCCCAAAGGGTCTCCTCCTGGACAGATTTGCAAAAGACATTTAGAGATCACGTGAGACATATGTACCCAAGACATTATTCTATGTGGAAAAGACTATCTGCTCGCTGTTAAAGATTCTATTTCCAGAAACCAAACCATAGCAGAGACTCAAAACTGTGTTTCTAATATCTAAAGAGAATCCTTCAATAGGCTATTACCAGGGGACCAGCACTTTAAGTTCTTTCCCCCAGCAATGGGGACAATAGATTGCACTGAGTTAAACACACGTGGTGATCTCTTCTCACTTATGACCAACAAGTGTACTGTTGCAGACTATCTGGCCAAGGTTTTGGATGTGCAGCTTATGGCCAGAGAAGATTTTCTCTGCACAAAGAAAAATGATCTGGCTGGAGACCTAATCCCTCCACAAACTGAGTTGATGAGGTTGAAGCCGAAACACATTTCAGCTAAAAAATAAAATCAGGAATGTGTAAATAACCTAATCTTATCAGGCCTGCAAGGCCCCCAGCAGCCTCCTCAGCAGTTACCTTCGCAGGCTTTCCCGTCAGCACTGGGCACAAAGCCCATGTCGCATTCACAGCGGTATCCTCCCGGGGCGTTCAGGCACTGGCCATTGCCGCACAAGTTCAGATTCTCAGAGCACTCATCCAGATCTACAGCCAGAAAGAAACACAAGTTACTCTTTCTCCATTAGTTTTCCCACTCCTCAGGTCCGACAATTTTTATAATTGTCAGCTTCCTGAGTGTAGTGGTGTTTGGTCACACTTTGTCCTTGACACATTTAAACTCACTTTTTGAATGCTGATATTGAATATTCAGTGAACATGGTGTTCAGATGCTAAATCATCACTAATGATGTAAAATGAGTAAGTTAAACAAATCATTCCAACCAAGGCTTTTTCCAGCAGGATCATCCACATGAAGACACATCCATGGCAGAAAATAACATAGCATGGTTTGTGCCTATTTTTCAAATTTCAGGTTCAGCTCAGAGGGGAAGCAAAAGAACTAGAACAACAACGATAGAGGACACCAAAAATTCCCATGTGCTTAATCTTACCGAGTTTTGTTAATAATCATGGACATCAATGAGGGGGTGGAAAAAGGAGACATATGAACTACTATTTGTAATAGTTTAAACAATAAAAAAAAAATAAAGCCCTAGCCAGTTTTGCTCAGTGGATAGAGCATCGGCCTGCGGACTGAAGGGTCCTGGGTTCGATTCTGGTCAAGGGCACACACCTGGGTTGCAGGCTTGATCCTAAGTAGGGGGAGTGCAAGAGGCAGCTGATCAATGATTCTTTCTCATCATTGATGCTTCTAACTCTCCCTTCCTCTCTGACATCAATAAAAATATATTTTAAAAAATTTAAAAAATAATCATGGGCATTAAGTATCAAACACAAGAATCATACATGCCTAATACATGAAGTACTCAATATTTTCTAAAAAGGAATGAGAGGTTTATGCTGACAAAACTTCATTGAGTTAGGCAAAAACAATTTCAAGTATGATACAACTTGCAGAGAGTTACAAAGAACTCAGGTAGATCACTTACTGGGCCCTTGCCTCTTTTTTGTTTGAATGACTTCTTGTGAGCAAAGTGGTCAGGATAAATTGACACTTCAAGTCATGTGAGCAGCTATGCTACATAATGGTCAATGAGAAATGGATCTTGGTATCTTACTTAATACCAAAGCCCTGACATAAAAATATTACTGTTTTTATGTGTACATGGATGTATACAGTATGTAACATACAAGGTGGGCCAACATAGGTTTACAATTGTGAGTACTTGAAACAGTTTACTCTTGTACTGTTGTTTATTTATTAATTCTTATATTATTTATTATTATTAACCTACTTTTGTCCACTACTATATTTACACAATCACATTTCTAATTATCTATATTGAAAAAATGTAGCAATTCATGTTAATTCTGTGACTTAATTATAAAGAAAAATGTCATTGATATATTGTAAAACTGGAAGTGAATGAATTCCTTACAAAGCAGTTGGGAAATTCTTGCTTACACCACTGTGGGGTGTTAATGATGACGGCCTGTGGGAGAAAAACATGTACTGCCAACATGATCCAGAACATAGCTTCCTACAGCAACCTCACTCTCAAGTATGGCATGAAAAACAAGTCAACAGTGAGAAATGGGCACAAAAATATAAAAACTAAGCTTTATAAAAGGAAATGTGACTTCTTTTAAATTAATGACATTATTAGATACAATGAGATATATAGAGCACTAATAACTATATACATATATAATGAGCTTCTGAGGTTTTCCTAACTGATCTACCTCCAAATTTCCATTCTACAAGGATCTAGTTTCAAAGAACTAATCCTTTATGTTGAAGACGTCCATAACTGACACAGCCTTCAGAAAAGAATTGATGGTCTGAAAGACCTTGCTTCTCTGACTGCTATTTACACAGTTGTTTCCATCACAAGCCTACCTGTGCAAGTGAAGCCATCACCTGTGTACCCCTCCTTACAGAGGCAGCGGTAGGAGCCCATGGTATTCTTGCAATCTGCATGCTGGCTGCACATGTGGGTTCCATTGGAGCATTCATCCAGATCTGAAGGAAACAGAACATATCATTATGAACAGAAAGTGTGTCACTGAACATCAATAATGCACACATTAGATTTTTCTTTACAGAATTCATATAATCTCTGCAGTTCATGGGAAAATGTCTGTTATTTTCCAACGCACCAGTGCACTTAATGCCATCTCCAATCCATCCAGGGCTGCAGCTGCATTTGAAGCTTCCTGCTGTGTTGGTACATACGGCGTGTCTGTCACAATTGTGTGCTCCGATTTCACATTCATTGATGTCTGAAAAAAAGAAGCAGCGGTTTAAAAATAAGTTTAGCACAGATGCCTTTTTGGCCCTTTAAGTTGTAGCAATAGCAACTTAGTAACATCAAAAGTGGACTTACTTTCACACTTCCCACAGTAAAATATATATTGGTTTAACATCCACCTAAATACTCTACATAGATTGAACAGCTTTAAATTTCAATTTATAAAAAACCAACATGATGCTACTTGCTATTATTGACTCTTAATTATTTTCCATTATCCTATGTAAGTGTCTAGTCACTGCAAAACCAAAGGAAATATTTCCCAGTTGACCTTAAAAAGTGAGTTGCCTCATGTTCTATGGTATTAACACTCATGGTCAGGTGTTTCTATATCCAATATTTTTATTAAGTCAATCATACAGACAAAGGAATGCAATGTGCTGGCATATTGGAAATATTCTATATAATGAATATATTTTCTATATTCATATTCTATATATTGAATATATTTTATTCTTAAATGTAAGACACTATTATTTATTTATGCTTTCTTTTTATAACAGTTTTACTTTAGGTATTGCTAATTTAAGCATTTGCAGAGAATGTTCCTTAAGGCAGTGTGTGAACCTTCTTTTCTCTAGCTTCTTAGAGTCCTAGCATGTTGGAGACCCACGTCTTCTTGCTTGTTTCATGTAAAACTCAAATCAATCCAATGGAGATGTCTCTGTAAAAGGAGTACCAGATTAGGGTCACATTATTAAGACTCCCAATTCTTGAAAGTTCTCCATTCTCCAAATTTCCCTTTCCAAATTTAGCCAAAATAGATTCTCTAATATGGAAGTGTCATAATAAAGAATATAAATGTGTGTTTTTCCTGTGAAGCTTTAATTTAAAATAAGTTTTATACAGTTGGTCTTTGTCTCCATTTCTGACACAGAGTCCGAAAGCCTTGGAATTTCCTAAGTGATGAGTGTGAGGAAGGTGTCTTTCATTATGTTAATGAGGCAACTGTAAGCAGGAGGGCTGGCTGGAAGGAGAACCATCCCTCTGATTAGAGGCTTAGAACTTTCAGTCCCACTCCCCTGATTTGGGACTAGGTATGGGGAGAGGGGTTGGAGGGTGAATCAATCCAAGGCCACTCATGCCTATGTAAAGAAGCCTCCATAAAATTACAAAAGAACAGGATTTGTGAACATATGGAGATTCAGCAGGAGCATGGAGTTCCACATCCCTTCCCCATGACTTGCTCTATGCACCTCTTCTATCTGGCTGTTCCCGCATTACATACTCTGTATAACAAACTGGTAATCTAGAGAATAAACTGGTTTCCTGCGTTCTGTGAGCTTCTCTGGAAAAGTAATCAAATCCAAGGAAGAGGTGTGGGAACCTCTGATTTACAGGATTTGCAGCCAATCTGTCAGAAGCACAGGTAACAAACCTAGACTTGTGATTGGCACTTGAATTGGGACAGTCTTGTGGTACTGAGCCCTTAATTTGTGGACTCTGACACTATCTACCTGAAGCTAGTGTCAGAATTTCATTAAATTATAAGACACCTTGTTAATGATCAGAATTGGAATTGGTACCAAATTCTTATCTCCTAAAATTAATCCATTAGATAAGGAAAGCCAGGCATCTAATCTCGTAATCAACTTTTTTTATTAACTAAGAACAAGAGCTCATAGGTATGGATGACTCTATAGAGAAACCAGTGCCTAACACAAAACTTGGGTCAAGAAGGATAATTTTGGCTTACAAAATGTTGCAAGAATTTTTAGTGATCGCTTGAATAGTGACATGAATAGGAAACTGGGCAAGAAACTTATGTGTACCCTTTTGTTTACTTAAGAAGCCCAATTAAATGATTTGAAAGTGTTTGCAAACCCCCCACTGTTTGCCAAATATTTCATCTGAAACTCTGACATGGTCCTAGGCTCTTTGGCTTCTTCAGAACTTCTAGAAAACACACAAAATAAAATAATAACATTTCCATACCAAGTTATTTTGCAGTGTCACTAATAATCGTAAAGTGAAAACACACCTGAAAGGAAGTTCTTACAATTATAACATATTCTATAGGTGACTTTCATGTAACCTTGGCAGCCACATGAACCTATTGAGTTATTAGCAGGTCAAGGGAGGCACATACCAGGCAGCTTTAAACATGTGATTGGGAGCTTTAACCAACTGGATAATTGAGCCGGGCACATTCCAGGCCTGCTCAGGTATACTAGTGCTAAGTAGACACAGGAATTCAAGAAAGTAAGCCTGACCTAAAGGGCCCCAACCAGAGCCATGGACATGTCTCTCTTCCTCAGATAATCACTCCCCTCAGAGTTAATGATGCAAACCAGCAATTCTTGAAGAGTCCTTTTAATTTCCCTCCTTTATTTGTCATGATCTCTGAATTTGGTAGAAATAATGAACTTCAACTGCCTAAGTACTATAGCCCCTAAATGTTACAAAATCAAGAGATTGTCTAAATGAAAAGAATTTAGAATTCTACTTTCCTTATCCTCAGTTTCCAAGAAGAAGATACGGAATTCCCCAAAGGCATGGGGACTTTTGAGGGCCTCCCCGCCAGTGAGGGACAGAGCCAGGACCACCAGTAACTCACTTTCTCCGTCCACTGCTTAGTGCTCTTTCCCTTAGGCCTCAGCTGCCTAGTTAGGCTGATTTCTTTAGATACCCAGGACTTTATTCTAAGTCCTGCTTTATGGAGTTTTCAAAATCTTGGTGAGTCTTACAAACTCATAGAAGTCTTCACTAATCTTTCCTACTAAGTATAATTTTTAGAGATTATCATAGCCTGTCAATCTAGTAATTCTGTAATCCTTTTCTTTCCAGTTTTCTAATACCCAAAGTTACCTTTATTTTCATATGAATTATTTTTACCTTCCATATTTAGTGTTGCAATAAAAAACACACGACCATTTCCTTTAAAATGAGAGCTGCCCTGGCTGGTGTTGCTCAGTGGCTGGAGTATGGGCCTGCATATCAAAGGTTCTCGGGTTCAATTCCCTGTCAAGAGAGCATATCTGGGTGCAGGCTGGATCCCTGGCCTAGTGGGGGCATGTGCAGGAGGCAGCCAATCAATGTGTGTGTCTCTCTTTCCCTCCCACTTCCTCTCTCCCTTCCACTCTCTAGGAAGCAATAGAAAGAATACCCTTACGTGAGGATTAACAACAACAACAACAAAATTAAAAATAAAAGGAGATACTCCCTCCTTTTCAAATTATTAATAATATGCTAATATAAATTTCTAATTCAAGAAAATATGTGCAATTTCACCACACATTTCCAAGGTGAAAAGAAATTATATTTGCAAGAGGCCAAGTGTCATGGGCTTTAGGATACGAGGAGAGAGTAACTCAGGAGCCAATATTCAATTCCCCATTTTGTGAATACCTGTATATCATCATTTCAATGTCTTACCCTCTCAGTATGTGACACACAAATTAGAAAGACTTGGTCATAAAGTATAAAGGCATCTCTGCATAAAAAGTTGCTGCACGTGTGTATGTGCACGCATGTGCCAACGATTATTCCTTAATCGGTTTCGTGGCAGACTTGGGCCTAAGACTGCACCTCATTATAAAAACACACAGAAGGGGAAACTGAGCCATAAGAAAAACAAGCAAACAAAAATGCTGCATTCTAATTACAACACTCTAGTCTTCAGTAATGTGAAGGAAACATAGCACGCGTTTGCCAAGAACATCTCTTTCTGTACAAATGTTCTCTTTCCCCCACAAGTTTGCTCCAGACAGAAAATTCCTTTTTAAGATTAAGAATAAAGCATAAGCCAAGGAAAGCAAGGGAATTCAAACTTAGGGCTGACACTGCAGCCTCCATAACCCCACCAGAGCTGCCTCACAGACTCAAAGGTCCTATTTGCAGGGCTCCCTGGAAGGGCAAGGGTGTGGCCTGAGCAGACCCCAGGAGCAGGCTTGGGTGTGTTCCACTGCCATTCAAACAAGGGCCGTGCTCTGAGCTGCTTGGCCGCCTCTGACAGTCAGACAGGGAGAGGCTGTATCACCCACACAAACACCTGCATTCCCACCATCTGGGCATCAGTCACATGCTGACACACTGTGGCATCTCCTTGATTAGGCATTGGGGAAGAGGACGTTTGAGTGAATGAAGAGGCCAAACGTGAAGGTTACTTGGATTTCTTCATTTGAATCCAAATTTGGAGCCAAGACAATTTAACTGAACACCCACCGAATTTCCACAGGCTGACAGCCAGTGGAGGACAATTAGTGGTGATAAGAAGCTGGAAGAAAGTGGGTGCAAATTGTCACTGAATGCTGGTGGTTTTGAAGTATATGATTCTCTCTCAGGGACCCACTGGCAACATTTCTCAGGTAGAAAGAAGCACACAGTTTGAGAAATGGCATTACCAAGAAATGTCGCTATTTTAACTCAAAACAACTGATGTTAATGGTATACCTTGCTAACTGATTGAGTGAGCACATGAGGGTGGAAGGTTCTTGCAAATTAGCTTGTGAAAGCCAGGACCCACCAAGGATGGCACCTAGCAGCAACCTAGTTTTTCTCTTTCTGATTGGTTGTCTAACGAGAATTAGGCAAAATGAGCAGCAGAAGCCTTGCATGGGGCCACAGAAACACTGTAACCCAGCAAGCTCCCTCAAGCCAGGGACAGAGAGCTGTGTTCTAGATTCAAACAAATGTACTTTCTCCCTCCATTGAATCAAACATTCCCCTCAACCCAGGATTTGGACAACACTTACGGAGAAAAAAAGAAACCCTTAACATCTGTGTAGGCTGGGAATGTAAGTCAGTGGGTGGATTCTGAACACTGCTGAAGTGATTGGGGGGGGGGGGGGGAAACATGTTTATTTGTTAAAATGGAAACAATCAGTAATGACAAGGGAGCTGAAATATTTAGACAAAGCTGTAATGGAACCCAGAGGACATTTTTCTAGTTCTCGTGACACAAAGTTCCTCCCTATGAAATAGTATACATATTTTTATAATTCCTTTACAGGCTCTTATTTTAAATATATATATTATGTATATTATACATATTATACTTGTATGGAAATATATATCAGGTATTCATCAAAACATAATTCCAGGTCTGCTCTCCATTGTTATTTGTTGTGTGGCTTGCTTGTCCCATTAGGCGAGAACATATCTGTATTTATATTAGTTGCCTGGGACATTATAAACACTAGTGTTTAACACGGCTATCACCAAGGTAACCTACTAGTATTCTAAGTTGGGAGTGACACTAATTTTAAACTAAAAGCAGGCTAAAAGAGCCCTAGTTACATGGGATTAAAAAATATTTTGGCTCAGATTTTTAAAAACTTGTTTTTAAGTATACCAGACGTGCTGCCAATTCCTGTTTGTGTAAGTCATTTTCAATCAGATGTGATACCCTTGGTTGTTAATAACAGTATTTACAGAGGCCCTCTTTTTCTCCCTGCACCCCCCCCCCCCCCGCCCCGAATGCACTCCCCCTTTCCCTACTTCACTGCAGGGTGTTCGCCCAAGGGGAATGCTTATATGATTTCTTCAAGCTCATGAATCAGTAGAAGAACTAGGAATAAAATCCAGAGTTCTGCCTCCCAGGAGAAGAGCATAGGCCACACTGCTGTGATACCAAAGGGGCCATGAGACTGGAGTCTTCTCCCTACAGTGCTATCTGGGTTTTACGAAATTAAAATTCATCTTAGGCTATAATTGAAAGTAGGTGGATGTTGACTCTTGGGAAGAGATAGAGTAATTTCTTGGACTTCAAATCTCTGTTTCTGTTCACATAATTTGCTGAAAGACTGCTCTTCGTAAAGGAAAACTGGGGTCACCTTATCTCATATGATGTACACAGCTCTTCTCACCACAGTCTCAGTATCTGTGCAAACTCACTTAAACCAAGCCTTTTAATATAAAGGGGAAGATTTTCTTTCTTGAAACTGACTTCAAGTGTGTGTCAGTAAACACTAGTATAGAATTTTGCTAGACTAGAAGTTATGTCTTCAATTAAATGGCTTCTACACACTGTCTACGTCTCATTTTACAATAACAACAGGAGCTACTATTTATTGACCGGTTACTGAATGTCAAGCACTGTGCCAAGGGCATTATATCTCATTTACCTAAAATAAAACTCACATCACATGAAAATGTAAGCTGTCTTCATGGTGAAAGGCCTAAAATAATTGGCCTCTGCACATGCCCCTCTTAGCTGGAGTTTGGAACATACAATTCTAGGAATCTCTTTTTCTTATAGCTGAAGAGCATCCCTTTAGATTAACTTCTTCCTTCTTAAACATCACTGTTCCCTGGGGTGAATTTCAGTGAGTTCAACTGAGCCAAACATTGGTATTAGTCTCTATTAAGTAAAATGCAATATGAAACTGTCCTACCTTTGCTTTCATTCCTGCCAGACCCCTCCCCCCTCCCCCCAAGTTCTGTATTTATACTGGAAGCTAAAAATAAAGCTTACACCATAGATGTAATGAGCTAAGCATCATTTGTATCCCAGAGACCACATGAGGAGTTGAGATTTTAAACACTGTGCTATTAGAATGGACCCCTAGCCATGCTTCATATGAAGAGTAATATAGTGAGGATGAAAGCATTCCAGCTTCATGCTTATTTTTATAATTTGGCTAGAATCTGCCATTTTTGAACCAATGGTAATGTTATTGGTGTTATTTTGTATATCTATAACTTTGAAACTTGGTATTATTGCACAGCTTAAAATTATAATATATTTGGGGGTTTTCTTGGAAAATGTTGTTATAATTTAGAAAAGGATCTGTATACTTACCATGTTGCCAATCTGAAAATATTTTAATGTTCATTTTAAGTCACAGGAGCTTGCCAAACTGGCATTTGGAATTAAAGTCTGTTATTTGTAAAGAAATTATGCAGTTACCTAATTCAAGTTCACCATGGTCTCTATTATGTTTCAAATTATGTTATATGCCATAATCTGTTATATAAATAATTACTGAAAAATGTTGCTCATTATTCTACATACTTAACACATCATTGTCTCAAGTTTGAAAATAACAACTAAACACTTCAAAACAAAATCACTCACAAAGAACTATCTCTTTTATTTGACATTTAATAGAATAATCTAGAAATACTGTGAAAAGATTTTCTTGGTTCCTAGGTCGATGCTCAATCACTGAGCAACCCTGGTTGGGTGTAGAAAGATTTTTTCTTATTGGTATTATTGTGATATTAGTATTAGACACCAAAATTACAAAATGGCTTAATTAGCACTACATAAGATTTGTTAAGTCCCAAGAATAAAGACTTATTTGGGTTAATGCCACTTAATACACCAAAAGCACACTAATTTAAGGAACTAGAAGACTGATGAGAATTGATGAAATATTTAAATTATAGGATGTGCTTCTTTAAAAAGTTATGACCTTAAATAGTGTTGGCAGTGGAGGTTATTGAGAAAGGCTTGCTTTAATACAATCACGTGCCATTTAATGATGGGTACATTCTGAGAAATGCATAGTCAAGCAATTTTGTCGTTGTGCAAACACCAGAGTGCACTTACACAAACCTAGATGGTGCAGCTTCCTACTGTAACTGGATGTGCTGTACTGTTATGTGACTGGCTGTGCAGTAGGTTTGTTCACACGAGCATCACCACAAAGACATTGAGCTATGACGTTACCACAGCAACAACATTTCTAGGTCAAGGGAATTTTTCAGCTCCATTATACTCGTATGGGACCACTGTTGTACATGTGGTCTGATGACTTAAACATTATATGTGGTGCACAACTGTAAAGGGATATGAATGTTTGGTAATTAGCATGTTAATTACTTTGATATAAAATGTGATTTTTAATCTCATAAAAATGTGATACTTATAGTGGTAATTTATCTACTGTAAAGAAAAAACTCTCAGCTTAGATCCAATCTATAGTAAGACAAATATCAAAGAAGTACAGGATTAGTTAGTAAAAAATGTTATACAAAATGCTTTATAATGTAATTAAAATGTTAGTTGATCTAAAATTTGTATTAATCTATAATTACAGTAGCAGTCTCTTAACCACTTAATGTTTTATTGTCCAATTTAAAAAACATACCTGTACAGCCAGTTTTTCCTTTTTTGCCTGAATATCCCATGTCACAGTGGCAGATAAATGAGCCTTTCGTGTTTTCACAGGTTCCACTTAGACAGATATTTGGATTCAAGTCGCATTCATTAACATCTATAAAACATAGGTATCATTAATGCATATAACCATTTGTTTGATATCAGTGAATACTTTTCCCCCTAGATAATGCAACTGTGCTAAATAATTAGAAAGAGTGAAATACTTTCACTCAAAAAATGCATCATATCTGTGGAACTCAATTCACCTGTGCTTTCTACATTTCAGACTAGCCACGCACACTGGCAATTTATCTGGGCCACAGGCAGGAGGTCAAGTAAGCAAAGAAACTCATTAATTTTAGGCTAAGTATAGAGCCTGTTTATGTGACAGTCTAGAAAACTTTTCAAAACAGCATATTATGTTGCAAGATGAAACTTTTAATTCAGTTTGCGTGATGCCAACAAGTTAGCTTCCATATTTTTAAAGAAAGGTCAGATGAACTAGTAGGCTTAGTGTAGGTAGTTACAAACTTCACGTTTTCCCAAAATTTAGTTATTTACTTTTTTATGACATTCACTTTTATTTCTGGGACTTCACAACTATTCAGTAAGCTATAAATGTGATACAATTTAAATATTTTCGATTTTAAATTCCTACTTCTGGCCAAGATGGAGTAACTGGCACAGAATGTACCTTCCCACCTGAAGCAACAAAACGACAATATAAGCAACAAAAAACAATGATCTCAAAGAAAGAAAACAAACTAGATAAGTTATATGAAGCCCCAGATTACTATGTAGGGAGATTTTTAAGTCCCTGGCATAGAGAAGGGATGACAGATGGAATCAGGTAGTGTCCCTGGGTCAAGGAGGTGAAGCTGGAAGTCCTGAAAGACCCAGGTCACTAGAGTTCACAGGGCAGAGCAAGAGACAGATGGAAACTGCACAGTGAGAAAGCATCCAAATACGTGCAAAGGGGCCCAGTCAAGTATTCAGATGAGTAGTGATCAGTGGATTCATGCAAGGAAATTACTCAAAGCTGGGGGAAATACCCAGAATTCACAGGGGTTTGGGTAGAGTGTCCAAAAGGATCTTGCCACAGTAATGGAGCAAAATTAGCCCAAGACTAACTTCTCTTAAAAGCATAAAAGCAAGATTTTGAAAGGATCAATCTGTTTCAAAATAAGTGAGTTACATAATAAAGCTCAAGAATATTTCTAGGAATCCAAAAATATCTAGCACCTAGTAAGTAAAAATTTATAATGTCTGGCATCCAATCAAAAATTACCAGGCATTCCATGAAGTGGGAAAATATGACCCATAATAAAGAGAAAAGTCAATTTACTGAAATGACTCAGAACTGACACAGATGACAGAATTAGTAGACCAGGACATTAAAATTATTATTATAACTGTATCCCATATGTTCAAAAGCTAGAGGAATGATTGAACATATGAAACAGAGACACAGAAGTATGAAAAATACTTAAATAAAATTTTAGAGATGAAAATGATGTCTGAAATAAAAAACATACTGAACAGAATTAAAGGCAGATTAGATATTGCAGAAAAGTTTAACAAATTTTAATACACAGCAATAGAAACTCTAAAACAAATGCAATCAATTCTAGAGTTATTGCATTTTGTCAGAAATAAATTTTGCTTGCTTTTAAACATTTTAAAAGCCTAAACTCTAATTATAGCAGGAGGGCTAAATGGACAGAAATAATACATAGACAAAATCAACTCTATCTGGAGTTGACCAACTGTAGCTCAGTCCACATAACATATCTGAGCATCATATCACAGTCACAAGGAAGTTGCTTTTTGGAATATTGGCATTATACCCCTAAATGTCCTTACTTTTCGTACAGGATCTATCAGCTACCCAAACTAATCTTTATGTAATTTAACAGTACTTGTGAATAGTCAGAGAAAATGGAAAATTCTGTTTTCTTTGCTTACCTACACAAGTCTTCATGTCTTCAGATGCCATGAATCCATCATAACACAAGCACCTGTACTCTCCAGGTATGTTGGTACACTGACCACCATCACAGATATTGGGGTTATCTTCACACTCATCAATATCTGCAGAGAATAAAACCAACAATGACCTGTTGTTGATATTGATTCTATTAATTCAGTGACCCAAGTTGAATGGACTCAGCCAACTTGCATTAGAGAATTAGTTCTCAAGTCCAAATGAAGCTTTCCATAGAACATGCTGTCAGGAGAGAACCATTTTCAAGATTCCAACATACTATTCAAGGTCAAGGTCCACATCCACTTAAAAATCCATCATTTAATTAGCAATTTTATCTCTGATATGAATGTATCATCCAAAAATGATTATGAATCCTATTTTTTATCAAATTTAAATGCCTAAAGTATATCATCTTCTGTTTTATTAATATTTTTAAAGTGAAAACTAGCTAATAAGCATATCTACTCAGATGTAATTTTAGTAAAAATATTTCCAACATTTAATTTTTATAGCAAAATATATATTTAGGGCTTTTCAGGGAGATTTCTCTATGTCAGATAAGATACTTTTGGTCTCTACACCTAAGTTCTCTTCTTTTTTTAAAAAAATATATTTTATTGATTTTTACAGAGAGGAAGAGAGAGGGATAAAGAGTTAGAAACATCGATCAGCTGCCTCCTGCACACTCCCTACTGGGGATGTGCCCGCAACCAAGGTACATATCCTTGACTGGGATCAAACCTGGGACCCTTCAGTCTGCAGGCCGATGCTCTATCCACTGAGCCAAATCGGTTAGGGCCTAAGTTCTCTTCTTAACCCAAGCCAAAATCAATACCTATACTACCCACCTCATTTTTCACCTCTAGACGCCTACATGGCTCTTCTAGCCCAGGATGATACATCAAGAAGTGTAAATTAGACTAGCATTTCTCACATCCAAATCACTTGGAGAGTTTATGAAAACAGATTACTGTGCTCCACCCCCAGGAGTTTCTGATTCAGAAACTTGGGTGGGACCCAAGATTTTTTATTTCTAACACATGCTCAGGTGAGGCTGATGCTGCTGGTCCAGGCAACACACCCTGAAGAGCACTGAAGTCAAGAGATCAGATTCTTCAAAATTCTGATCAATGGAGACACTATTTTAGACCCCACTTGTTGAGCATGTGCCAGATACTACACTAAGTGCTGTCCATACTCTTCCACATAGGCAATCTGACCCCCGTTTTATAGATGAGAAATCTTATGCTAAGGATCTTTATCAAGGATACACAGCTAAAATATGTAACAAAACAAAGCTCTGGACTCAGGACTATTAACTCCACAGCCCAGGCACCAAACTACTCTATAAAGGGACCTGTTATTTCCCAGGAGGCTAAAACCTACTTACCAGTACATGACCTCTGGTCGGGCATCAGTGCAAATCCCGGCTGACAGCTACATTCATAGCTACCTTCAGAGTTTGTACAGAAGGTCTCACAACCACCATTCATTATGCTGCATTCGTCAATGTCTAAAAAAAATAAAAAATAATATTACCTTTTTCTGTGTTTATGATCATGACATGTGTTTATAATTTCTAGGCATGGGTCAAGGAAAACAAACAAAAAAAGAACATCCTAGGACAACTGGAAGTCACCACATTGCTTGATTTCCTCAAAAAATATGAACTACACACCTACTGTGTGCTAGAGATGTGAATCTAATGGTGAATGCGATAGACACAAGACCTACCCTCATAATGCTGAACTGCAGCTGGAGAATTAGATGAACAATTAATTACACAATACACAGTGTGCCACATGCAACGTAGGACAAATGCTAGGGGCTATGAGAACATATATGACAATGACCACATGGGTGAAATTCTCTGGGTCACAGATTCAGTTATAAACTTGACATTCATTTTGACTGGCTGAAGTTCTAAACCTTTCAAGAACTTGAGTTAGAGTTCTGAGTTGTCCTGGGCCATATTTCAGGAGAATTTTTGGGCTAATTTATGACTTTGGGTAGAAACCATGTGAGACTTGGCAGTTCCACATGATGTACACCCCAAACCAGGCAAAAACTGGCAGTTACCACAAAGTTTCGCTTTGACTTTGGGCATAATAAAGCCACAGGGTTTTCTGAGCCACTCTTTCCAGCACGACTAACCCTACAGAGGGCCAGCCACAAAGCAAAAGGCTTGTCCCACAAAACCCCCTCTTTAAGGAGTGCCAGACCTGGCCTCCTTCTGGGTAAGATATCATAGTCTTCTTTCGAATAATTATTCTTTGAAACCTCTCAGCTGATCTAAACCACCTAAGGACAGAGATTACACCCTAAGTTTTTTTTTTGTTTTTTTCACAGCACTCACCATGCTTCATTATTGCAGGGGGTTAGTAATCATGTGCTGATTTGCCTGGTTATGCATATGTGTAAACAGAGCATGTGCTACCATTCACCATTAAAGCAGCATGGGTCAAACTATACTTGTTAGAACTAAAACATTCCATAGCTCTCTCACTTAGCTGCTCTTTAAACACACAAGAAGTTGATGATATCTGAAGATTGTAAACCATAAAAAAAAGACTTTTACTTACAGGGAAACAAGAAAGATTAAGTAAAGGTAACTAGTGATGGGAGCAGAACTCTGAGAACATGGCTTGAGTGCTTTAGAAAGAGACTAATAAAATAAAATAAAATATAAAACAATGTACTGTATAGAACTTACCTACGCAGAACAGCCTGTCGGGAGTTGAGTGATAACCAGGGTTGCAGGCACACTGATATTTCCCTATGAGGTTCACACACCGGCCATTGGGACAGAGGTTTGCACTCAGTTCACACTCGTTGACGTCTGTGCAGAAAATAGGAATAGCAAACATCCAGCCATCAGCTTCGGACCCTGGCAGAGACGTGGGTCGAATGACTGACCACAAGTAAGTGGTCTGAAGTCTTCCTCCTTACCAATACATGCTGAGATGTTGGGGGACAGCTGATGACCAGGAGGACATTCACAGCGGTAACTTCCCTCAGTGTTCAGGCAAGCGCCTCCTCGGCACAGGAGGGGATCTCGCAGACACTCGTCAATATCTGCAAAATGGAAACGACCCATGTTGAAGATGTTGGTGGTGTCCTGCCCAGGTCCCCATGCCCAGGACAGTGTACTCATCACCCCATTTCTGGGTGCCCTGGCCGCTAATGGCTCACAGATTCCTTCTTGAAGAACTGCTGTGCATTTCACTCAGAAATATCTGGGAGGTGAGATATTGTATTTCCCTCCCTTGTTTCCATGGCCATCAGTTGATTGAACTGATGTGGAAACAGAAAATCTTGGCCTCCTTGTTTCAAGGTAGGACAATTCTCTGATGCCATTCACACTCCCAAATCACCTGCGGAAGCCTGGTAAGGCTGAAGCCGGCCTCTCTTCTCTTTCCCTCACCTGCCTCCCTCACTTCTTCATGCTCCTCCTGAGAGCACTCCCTCAAAATAATCTCCATCTCAGGCTTGTTTCTTGGGGCCCTGATTTAATGCAACCAGCTTACATAATCTCCTTTTCTAGGAATATTGGGCAGAGACACTATAATGTGGTCTTGAATGCAACTTATCCTTGAATTGTTCTCTCTTCCCTGGGATGTCTATTCTAGGGTTTACACTCACTTGTCTGGGACCCATAACTGGTGTCTGAGGCCACCCACCACCTTGCAGCATGAATTCCCTCAGCTCTCCCACATGTCAGTCTCCCGCTGCCACAGACTGATTCCGGACTCACTGGTCAGGAGAGCAGTGCATGGGGGGGGGGGGGGGGGGGAGCAGGGAGGGAGAACAGGAAGAAGCCGGGCCATGGGCCATAAGTCCTCAAAGCTGCTTGGAATCCTTTCTTTCCTGTGCTGATCAAATGGGCACACACTTACCCATGCAGTTCTTCATCATCATGAATCCACTTTCATAGCCTTCATCACACTTGCATTCAAAGTCCCCTGGGGTGTTCACACACTGGCCACGGCCACAGAGGTCGGGAGATATGCGGCACTCATCAATGTCTGCACAAAAGCAGTAAGTGGCACGGAGTGAATATCAGCATAGCCTTCATTCTTGTGGAACAAAGATGAAGAGTCTAAAGGTCGTCCCTCCAAGGTGAGCCCTCTCACTGACCTGTGCAGTTCCGTTCTTCAGAGTCAAGAGCAAAGCCACTGTCACACCTACACTTAAAACTGCCAATGGTGTTTCTGCACTTGCCATGGGTGCAGAGGCTGGGAATCATCTTGCATTCATTGATATCTTCAAGAAAAATAAAATGTGTGAAAAGCTGTGAGTAATCAATAGGTCTCAATCCCACTGTGTTAAACCCAGGAGGTTGGATGGTCTTGATATAAGGTCTTGGCAATATTCATTTTAAAGACTGTGTGATGATCCATGAGAAATATGACTATGTACACATTTCTAGTCTTTTAAACTTCTGTTTTAGAAAGCATTATCAGAGAAGTAAGGAGTGTATTTATTTGGACTTTTAGAATCCAGCCTGATACACACTGAACATTTAACTATTTGCTGAATAAATGGTCCAAACCACTAGTGTTTATACTTAAAGCATATAGAAGATTATTAGCATATATTGCTCCACAACAACCAATTGAGTGTGTAGAGCAAAGATTTTCATCCTTTTTCATCTCCTGGCACATATAAAGTAATTATACTAAAATTCTATGGTAAACCAAAAAAAATATTACATTCTTGGCTGATCTGACCAAAAAAAAAAAAAAAAAGGTATAACTTTGATTCATTCACACCAGATGGCTATTATTGTGTTGGCTGTTGTCATTTTTTAATTTCACAATCTCATGTAAAAGAGGTTAGTGCCCCTGACTAAGTAGTCAGATATTGCATATTTTAAGAATCCTTGAGGCACACTGGTTAAACATTGCTGGTGTAGAGAAATAAGATATTCGTTTATGTTTTTTATGTGTTTTTGGATATGCCCAAAATACAAGAATTTCAAAGATGTCATTTCTAACTTAAATTATTTGGAAATAATGTATACTATTTAAAAATATTTTATCAATATTATATAGCCATAGAGTTTCATTAGTATAAGTAAGAGTTTTTTTTGTATGCTAGGAGATGACTTTTGTAACATGTAATCTGAGTTTACCCTTTTAGGAGCCTTTCCAGAGTAAGACCTACAGCTCAAGAAATACAAGTTAATTTTTGTGTAGTGTCATGAGAGACAGAACAGGCAGATTAAATCTCAAGAACATCAAGTCCTTCTGTGGCAATGGATTCCCACAGCCTTTGGAAGCAAAGCACTTGAGTTCCTTTAAATTTACTCAAGAGACATTTAAGAGGGCCATCTAGAAACCATCTTTCTAGACACAACAATTTTAAACCCCAGAGCTTCTTGGACAAAATGCTCAGTAGGAAAAAAAAAGTCTACACATTTTTCTATGAAGATAGCTAACTGATATTTATATACTCATTTCCCATCTGATTCAATTATGAAGTATAATAACTAGTACCAGACACAATGGGCAACCAACACAAAACTCTATACTGGAAACATAAGCTGAGCCTCTCTGAATAGTTGGAATTCTGAGTAACCAATTATGATTTTCCATATGCTAAAGTAAACAAGCTTTGCTTCATTGTGTGCAAAAACTTAAATCAAATTGGAATTAGATTAAATCTGCGACTTCTTGTTTGTTGTTTTTTTTTTTTTTGCATGGATTTTAGATTATAGCATAATAAACTGAAATAATATTTGAAATATCCTGTCCCTGGAGTGTGTCTGCCACAAGAATGAGTTTCACTACATTTGGACAAAGAGGATCTGCTGGGTTTCTCATGCCATTCAACCTCCATTATCTGTACTCAGGTGGACTGCAGAGACATGGACACTCAAATCAGCAGATTAAAGGTCTTCTCATGTGGCTTTAGCAGATGGCAAACAATTTTCCCATTTCCTTTCATTCATGTTTGGCTTAGGGTAGCATTAAAATCTACTTTAACACTTAATAATGGCTAGATGGGTGAGGCAAGCAACCTCAGGAAATCCTGAGATATAAAAAAACAACACCCATTACAGAGTGAATGTTTGGTTACAGATCATTCAGGAAGCAAAGAATGTATGCTGAGATGATGGAGGGATGACCACATTGATGGTACTCATAATCCCATTGGTAGAACTCTGGGCTCATGCAAATGTATCCTGTTAGTCTAAAAGAAAGGGCAACCAACCACTGAAACCATTGTACCTTTGAAGAAAGGTTTTCCATTTGTAATTTCTTTTGTGGCAAATCCAGGTCCTCTGGGGCAGAGCTCCTCATACTCAGGTGTGTTTTTCATGGGACACTCCTCACATTCCTCCGTACCCCAGGCCGCCCCCACAGAGCAGCAGCAGGCATCCATGCGGTGGCGGCCGGCAATGGGCAGAGTGCACTCCTCGTCATCGTATCTCAGGAAGCAGGTTTCCATGCGGATATCTGCCAGAGAGCAGAGGGAGCATGAGGAGAGCTACTCTGTGTTGTTTTTATTTTTCTGATAATTCTATGAAAGGAGCAGTATTCTAAGAAATCCTGCAATGTGCTTGATTTTGCACAGACATGCTGGTTACCAATGCATATCGGCCATGAGGTCTTGCCATCTCTTCTCAAGCTAAAATCAAACTACACTCTATCTTTGGAGAACATCTGAGCTGGCCCTAGCCCCTTTTCCTATGATCCATTTCATTTTGGAGAGATGGACTGGTAAACTAAAACATGAGGAAAAGCAGCAAAGAAAAGCTATTCACTCATCTTCTCAAGTATTCCTTTCACTTCAACATGTGTTCATGTACACATTCTTCTGGTTACACGTGGGGTGCATCTAGCTCCAACCCCAAATTCATGGGATTATGAGGAAGAATAGAAAGAATAGCAGACCAGAGGTCAGAAGACCTAGAATTTGGTCCTGTTCTGTGACTGAGAAGTCTGCTTGTTTAACACAATTAGACAAATGAGATTATGCATCTGAAAATTGTAAAGTGTAATTAAAACATAAGGCATGCTATTCCCTCTCTTTCCTGATACCCACAAAAGTTTCCTGCAAGCACCTGTCCGCCTGGCCAATAGGAGGACATGCCTAGCAGGTATGGTATGAGTTATAGGTTTTTAATTAAAAGTATTCTCCCCACCATTCACCTCATATCTTAGAGCCCATGGCATATGAGGGTGGATTTAAGAGCTCTGGAATAATAACTATGGTGATAATGATTGAATAAACAGTTACATACAATTCACTTCACTAACACGTTCTCTACTCTTTTGATAAAGAATAAACAAACAGCTTCAGGAGGGAAGGCTCTTTTTCCAGAAAACCACCATGGATCCTAATGGAAATGCTGAATTTGGGATGCGTGTATCTGTGCTTGGAACCAAATATTCAGCTCTATCTTATTAACTGAAGTGTCAGTAATCTTTAAGAGATGATCACTAGAAAGGTAATAAATTCTGTGTTTACCCAGGCAGATCCTCCCAGTGGAATCCAAACTCATCCCATTAGGACACTGGCACTTAAATGATCCTTTAGAGTTCACACATTCGCCATTTTTGCATACTCCTGGGAACACCTCACATTCATTGATGTCTATGAAGAAAAAAAGCATGAAGTTAATATATCTGTAACATCATTCTACTTTATCCCATTCATGAAGTCATAATTATTCTCTTAACAGAAAAGGCCATTTGAACCTGATAAGATCACAAAATTAGTTTGCTTCCAAATAGTTTAGGTAGAATTTCTGGAGTGTCTGAATAGCAACAAACAGCGCTCACTTGCTACTAAAGATATGAGTTTCTCCACTGGTCTCAGGAGTAATTTCTGAGTTGACGAGACAGGGAGCTGGTGTGAGGTCTTGGAGGCAGCTCTGGGTACTGTGACTATCTCAGGTAAGGCTCCCAGAAACTAGATAATTAGCTTTATGAGACCAGATGTTTGGAAGTAAGTAGAGAAACAGAAACTTGGTCTTTCAAACTGGCAAAGCATAAAGAGCTTAAACGTGGGCATGGGGAAAAAATCCTACGGAGGCATATGTAGGGCTGGTAAAAAGATTCCCTTTTGAGAAGTGCTGAGCAGTCCCCAGGAGTGTATTACTGGTTCAACCTCAGCAGTGGTCTCACTGTTCTGTCAAAGCCTTGGTGATCCCAGTTTGAGTTGGGGAGAGTCAAAAGATACTCGTGTTCATCCTTTTATCATTCACTGACTCTCTCTCAAATGTTTTCCGATGGTTTTAGGCGACCCTGCTAGCGGTTCTCAACCTGTGGGTCGCGACCCACAGGTTGAAAACCGCTTCTGTAGAGCCTAAGACCATCAGAAAAAACAGATATTTACATTATGATTCATTAACAGTAGCAAAATTACAGTTATGAAGTAGCAACAAAAATAATTTTATGGTTGGGGGTCACCACAACATGAGGAACTGTATTAAAGGGTCGCGGCAATAGAAAAATTGAGAACCACTGTTCTAAATCATCTGTGATAAAACAAACAAACAAACAAACAAAAATAGGACAAACCAAGAAAAAGGCAAATTTTACAGCCCCATTAAAAACCTCCTGTTTTATCTTCTTGATATACAGCATTTTGAAAGGGCAGTCAATTCAAACCATGGTCAGCCTACATTCTCAGCCACCCTGTATTCTGGCCATAGTAATTTGAAACTGCCAAAAGCATATATATGCTTGTAAATTAATATCTGTTATGCTCTGCAGTTCTCATTATTTTATTTCTCTGCAGCATATTTCTCATTGTGACGTTACATGACATCTTTATCCAATCCAAGTTAACACAAGCATTCTTCAAGCACACAGAAATTTATGGTCTATAAATAATCATAAATACCTTCACATTGTGTTCCTTTTATTCTTGAATAGCCTTTACCACATATGGGATCTGTAAAAAACCCACAAACAAACAAAAACAAAAACAAATTTGAGATAACAATATCCAGACTTTGTAGTTATGACCTGCTATAAGAAACACGAAAGAGGACTGGGAACACGAATTACATTTTGTTGCTATGAATAAGTCTGAGATAACGAAGTATTTCTGAAACTGCATAAGAGAAAAAGAATAATAATGAAATGTATCCTTAAATACAGCTCAGTTCCTGTGAGATATCCAGAAGACCCCAAGGTGCCCTAAAGATCATGTTACATTGAGGACCAAGAAGGAAACTGACTAGAGTTCTCTCTTGCTATTAGCCCTAAAATAGGAATCAAACTATAGGATTACTGTAACATGAATTTGGAAACCAAAGTCTAGAACTTGAATATATCATGCCCTGCAGCATTCACACTATGTAAATTCATGCATTTATATACCCAAACATTGAATCAACAAAATCATCAGCAAGTCTCCTAGACCTCAGCTTTGCAACAGACTTAGAAATTTAGTCATGAATACCGATTTCTTTATGTTACTCAATTTTTTTTGGAAGAAAATGTGCATCTATAAAAGGCTCAGAAACCCTAGTCTCAAGTTTCTCCAGAGAGCCAATAGGAATTGCTGGTCCAGGAAAGCAACACCAGCTAACTGTATTACAATGTGGTGATAGAAAACAATAAATTGCCAAATTACCTGAAATTATTGTCTTGATACTTCTCATAGTTTCCTATTCAGTAATATGTTTTATTGAAGTCATCAGAATTAAACCTTCTAAAATCCTCGCATGAGCCCAAATGCACAAAGTACTAGGCTTCCCCTTTCTAAGCAAAGTGACCTGTGAGATGGGCACAGGAACCACAGCGCCCATTTTACTTACCGACTTGGCATATGGTACAGGGGCTCCCCCAGGCAGCACCAAGGGAGGAACAGCACTCGGACTTTAAGGTGGCTCCATTGATGTTGATCTCACACCGTCCATCGATGACAGTCTGCCAGCAAGTGCCCTTGATGGTTTCTGTGGGGGGGATGGAGGGATAATATTTAATAGGTACTACAATACAGCAGCGTTGGTAAACACCAGGAAATCATTCTCAGGAAGATAAATACCTATGCAGATGGTTTTTGTTGGATCCAAAGTACTTTCAGGAGAACATTCACAGATAAAAGAGCCTTGGCTGTTTTTGCAAACTCCATTAATGCAAGGACTGGATTCACATTCATCGATATCTGAAACAAAAACAGCTCTATATCACTGCTAAACACTAGTCTTTTTAAAATTTCTTTATTGATTAAGTTATTACATATATGTCCTTATCCCACATTGCCCCCCCCCATTCCCCCACTCATTCCCTCACCCCCCTGCTGTCTGTGTCCATTGGTGAGGCCTATATGCATACATACAAGTTCTTTGGTTGATCTCTTCCCCTTACCCCCACCCTTCCCTACCTTCCCTCTGAGGTTTGACGGTCTGATTGATGTTTCTCTGTCTCTGGATCTATTTTTCATTTTAAACACTAGTCTTCAGCATGAATGGATCTGGAAACTTTGGCCTCAATGTCTATCATAAATTCTTCATTAGATAGTAAAGCTGGCCTAAATAAATTTTTTCTAGACTAGATGGAATGCCAAAAATAATAATTAACTAAATCTCTATGGTACAGAATCTGATACGTGGATGAATATTTTTATTCAGGAAATCTGTAAGTGTGATTTCTGAATAATGAACTCAAACAACATATATGTAATGTCTTCTGCATCTATTAAATTATAGCCAATAAAATGCCAATAGCAGGCAAATGCAAAATGAATGCTTTTAAAAGGTCCTTAAACTAAGAATAAAGGACAAATAATATGCCAATTGCAGGTAAGTACCTAAAATAAAAGTGACTCTAATTTATTTTCATGGCTTTGTAGTGGCAATACAAAAGAAATCAAAGTATGTAGTATAAGAACAAAAAAAATGTAGTTTACCTTCACAGGTTTTTAGATCAGGTTTGTATATAAATCCCTTGGGGCAGGTACAGACAAAACTTCCAGGAGTGTTCCTACATTGTCCATTGTCACAAAGTAGACTGTTCAATACGCATTCATTAATATCTAGAAAACCAATGAAAATTAACTTTTAAAAGAGCCCATCCCTTGCATGCAACTTCCTTGCTCTTTTAGTTGGGTTTACAAAGTCACAATGATATGATTAATCCAAACAAAGAGGCAAAACGCCTGTCCCATTGGTCTTTGCCTAAACCACCCAACTTTAGGAAAATAGGGGCTTGACCTGACTATCTGTACTTGGTATGTACAAAGTCTAAAGTCACCACACACTGTTCAATTCACTTCTTCTTTCTTCTCAAGAAGGAAGAAAATCTGGATTTACTGGAAGTTACTAATCTTTATATAATTGTCTCATTGTACCAGAATTCAAAGTACTAATCTATTTATTTAAGAAATTAAATGAAGATTTAGAAGGTATGGTCTATTTTTGATATGTGTTAGTTCCAGGATGGGTGTTTCTTCTTTAGAATAATATGAAAGGTCTCTGGTTATGTTTATCAAGTATGAGGCAATCTGCAGAGTTTATAATTGTCACGGGGAATTAGACTGGAGACTTAGAGAGCTGCAGAAAACTTCCTTGCTTTCAGCTGAATAGTTGGCCTATCTGATGCAAAATCTAACTTTTGATATGTATGACTTAGACTAGGAAGTGTAGAAATTACATGGCTTTTTAAAGTATCCCTTTGGGCTATAACATCACACAGCCCACAGAAAAAGCTATATATTCACAAGGACTTTTTGAGAGGTTCTGCTTAGATCATCATTTGACAAGCTAGTAACCCTGACATAAAGGATACAGAAATTCAGCACTGGAGAGCTGCATGGGTTCACAGTATTAAATACACTTAATTCAGCAACATATTTTTAAAGTTTTTAATATGGGAAAATCGAGTATAAAGTCATGTTATCAGCTGAATAAGTAGCATACTGAGAATTCTGTCAAAATAATATATGGAATGCTAATACTTTCCAAAAGGGTCATATTGCAATTCTTAAACTTTGATGATGTCTGAAAACTTAAATTGAGGGATTGATGATAAACATTAAAAACTAGCCAGGCCCTGGAGTCCTGTGTGGGAAATGGCTGGTGTGGACCTTTGAGTCCTAACTTCATACTTCTGAACATAATCTGAAATCTGAAGATACTTCTGACTTGATAATAATAGTGCCAACTTTGAAGTATACACTGAGTGGCCAGATTATTATGATCTCTGAACGCATGATACTCTGGCAACTCAGTATATATATAAAATTAGAGGCCCGGTGCATGAATTCGTGCATGGGTGGGGTCCGGCCAGCCTGGCCAGGGGAAGGGGATATGGGCGGTTGGCCGGCCTGCCTGCTGGTCGAACTCCTGGTCGAGGGGACAATTTGCATATTAGCCTATTATAATATAGGTATACACTGAGTGGCCAGATTATTTTGCGTTCAGAGATCATAATAATCTGTCCACTCAGTATATACTAAAGCAATGAACGAAGAATCCCTACAGCCTCTCAAACTCTCCCTTTGGCTTCCCATGGGGTATTTTCTGGATGGAGCTAAACATCCCTGTGTCTTTCTGGCCTGCCCAAATAAATAATGATTTTTCATGTCTGCCAATGAGGAGAGGCTCTCATAGAAAAATGAAATAGTAAAACCTGTTTTAAGTAGAGTCTAGTTTAAAAGTACAATGTGTAGCCTACAAAGGGGTCTTACAATTAAGGGTGTACGAGACAAAGAATTCATTTCTCCAAAGTCACTGTAGACCACAGAGAAGGAAGGGCCAAGTTTGGGCCCGCAATAAAAGAGAGGGAGGGAGAAAGAAGCCTGTAGTTCAAAGAGGAGGATTTGGTGTGTAGCCCCCCTGACCTGCTTCCAACCTCCATGTTTTCTAGATACTGATTTAGCCTGAAATCCAGATGAAAGCTGATTTAAATGGGAGCAGATGCTTTGTTCTACTGTTAGTTTTTTTTTCACATGTGCAGATGCCAAATATTAAGAAGGCAAGCAGGTGAAAAATAAGTAAGATTTCTGCTTTTTCCAAAATAACATATCTTTACCTTGGCCACAATGACAATCGTAAGCAGCCCTAACAACAGAGGGATCTATTAGGTATAGCATTCTGCTTCCACCTGCAAAATTGGACAACTGTACATTGTATGAGAAGGGCAGTAAGTACAGCCACTATGTTCCATTGTAAGTAGATAAACAGAAGATAAAGTAAAAATTACTCATAAAAGACAATTTAAGTATAGGAAAGAAGAAAAGCATAGTAGAAGGTGTGAGATTAGGAGACTTACAAAAATAACTCAGAGATGCAGAGAGAGTGGGAGAAGGCAAAGTGATTGAGGGTTGTTTTAGAGCACCTGGAGTTAGCTCTCTCTCTCTTTCTCTCACCCCCATTCCCTTTTCTTAATTTAGATAGAGCTATAGAGTCCAGACCTTCATCATGTATCGCTGTGTTAAAGTACCCACATTGTTTTAATACTGATATCAGAGTGTCAATATAAACACAGCATTTTGTAGGAGGAGGAGCTATGAAAAAAAGAAGAAATGGCCAACTATAAAAAAGTTACATTTGAATGAAGGTCTTTGTAACAGATTAAAAGTACTGTAGAGAACCAAAGTACCTTGGCACTAGGAGTCAGAAATAATAATTGGGCTGAATGAGCTTCGGAAAGAATGTTTGTAATAACAAAAGGCCAGGGGACAAGTTATGGATATTTCAGAGATGGTCAATATTAAAATAGTCCTATAGTCCTATATAATAAAAGGCTAATATGCAAATCAACCAAACTGAGGAACGACCAGTCGCTATGATGTGCACTGACCACCCGGAGGCAACTCCTGCATTGAGCATCTGCCCCCTGGTGGTCAGTGCACTCCCACAGGGAAGTGCTGCTCAGCCATAAGCTGGGCTCATGGCTAGTGAGCACAGCAGCGGTGGTGGGAGCTTCTCCCTGCCTCCATGGCAACGCTAAGGATGTCTGATTTACGGCTTAGGTGGGGAGCAGGCCTAAGCCGGCAATTGGACATCATCTAAGGGCTCCCAGACTGCGAGAGGGTGCTGGCTGGGCTGAGGGATCCCCCTCGAGTGCATAAATTTCATGCTCTGGGCCTCTAGTAATAAATAAAAAAACTTAATTGGCATGACCATTGTTCCTTGTTCAAGGGAGTAAAGTTCTATATGATATAATTTAATCTCATTCCTCTTATAAATGAAAGCACTATTTGTCTACTCAAAGGCAACAAGTTTCTTGGGCGGGGTCCCAGTATTTCATCAAGCTCTCCAACACCAGAGGACTCCAAATGGTAAAGGAAGAAACATGACAAATAAAACAGCTGACACCCAAGGACATATGGGAGAAACTTTTTTTTTTCCTAGGATCAGAACATATGGTGATTCCCTAATGGCTAGATAGGAGATAGTTGAGTCCATTACCCAATAGGTAGTTGATACTTGCTAGATTGTGTGTTAAAAGAATGAATAGGACATTTGTTTATTTCAATATGTAGCATCTATAAATTATTACATTTCCAACAACTGACTGACCACTTTAGAACAGTACATTTCAAACCCTACCCCTAAAATACCACTAATAAACCTGGTTGGCTTAGTTGGTTGAAGTGTCATCCCATACACCACAAGGTTGTGGGTCCCATCCTCCTCCATCGGGATGCACATGGGAGGCAACCATTAATCTCTCTCTTTCTCCCTCAAAACTAGTAAAAAACATATCCTCAGGTGGGGGTAAAAATACATAAATACATACATACATACATAATCCTAAAGGCAGAAGAAAGTAAACACCCACCTCTAAGCCCCAAATGGCTTTCATAATGTAAAAAATATACTTTAGGTCTCCTGTTTATTTTAAAGACTACTAATTTTCATCCCACTTCTTGAAAGTATGTTTGCTTTGAGGTAAAATGTGTTTTGCTTACAAATAAAAAAGGTTCACCATCTTACATTTTGGTTTGGGTATGCTTTGGCATATTTTCACAAGTCTAAATATTCTGGTTTTAGAAGCCGAACTTCAGGAAACCGGAGGCAGTATGTCACTACACCACAGAACGGACACTACATTTCAGAAGATACTAGTCTAGGCAACTGGAGAAGCTGAAGAAGAAAACAATGGTGTCTCTGTTGACCATTTTCTTCTCAACCAAAGTATTTATTTAGTTACTGGCTGGTACCTTCATTAGGATTGTTAGAGCATAAAAATGATATTTGTTAAAGTTAGCAGAGAGCAGTTATTACTGAAAATAAGCTGGTTTTTCTCTGATTAATCCTAAAATGTGGTTGGGAAAAGAGCTGCTTCATGATAAAAATTAGGGATGCCTTCGTAGCCGTCCCAGAATGGTTCAGTGTTTGCATTTTATGTATCTAAGGAGCTCCTCTTTTAAGGACTTAATCTGCTACATGATTATTTATAAATTATCAAGATTCAGCTACATAAATTTTTGTCACCAAGACATGGATGGACCATGCTGTCACCCAAAGTGTAGGCTAATATGCAAATCCAGTCCCTGAAGTCCTTGACGAGCAGTTTCCACAAAGCATCAAAAGGAGGAAAGCAATGTTCACGGAACATCTTAGAAAACAGGGGAAACGTCTCACCAACGCAGTTTCTCCCAGATGAATCCACTTCGTATCCTGAATTGCATATACATTTGTAGGTCCCACGGAGGTTTTCACAAATTCCATTTGGACAAATATCAGGATCTAACGCACATTCGTTTATATCTGCACCACAAAAGAGTCCAAAGTCAATAACATTCTAAAACCAAATGCACTGTCAAAAGATAACATTACAATAAATGTAATGACCTTAGGATCTTGTGAAAAGAAAACAAAACAAAAAAATAGTGACAGCTTGATAAAAAAAACTTTGATCCCTTTTTCTCAGTACAAGATATCCTGAGTCAAATCTTCCTTCCCTTAGTCTATGAGAGGAACTGGCTTCTGACCTGGACTTACAAGATTTCTAATCCTTAATCAAACTGAAGGATACCTCCTGGCTCTGATCCAAACACCGAGATGGGAACGTGAATCAAAAGCAGAGCCCAAGTGCCTACAACTGGTCTCTCTGCCACCTGCTGTCCGTCTCCCATCCACCTTCCACACTGCCACCAGACTTAACCTCAAAACAAGGTGACTGTGTCATTCTCATGGCTCAAACTCTTATAATAATATCCTCAAACTCAAATTAAAATACGAACCCTGTTTATTGACTTTAAGCTTTTCACTCTTCCATGAACATAAAACATACTCTTCACTCTGTGTCTAGGATGCTTGAGGCAGACCTGTGCTCCCATCCAAAGCCCACTCAGACACACCCATGCTGGGAGACCTCTGTCGCTCTGCCCAGAGGATGCTAGGTTCCCCCTTGCTGTGCCCTCCCAGACTGAGGAGAGCTCTAACAGAATTACAATCAGTGAATGGCAGTCTCAAATCTTGGTGCCTGACTCTTCTATAGATCAGAGCTAACCTTTTTGACGTCGGCAGGTCCCTAACACAACTTAGTTACTCTACACTAGCTCCTTATTCATTATAAATTACCTAAATTCTCCTCTCGTGTCCTCTAAATATCCTCTCCCACCTTCATCCACTCAAAGTGATAAAATCAATCAAGTTGAGTGAACTGACAATCAATTCAGCCAGTCCACTTTTCGCAGAACTCCCCTGAATCAAAGTTTCATTTTATATTAATAAAATAATCCTTTTGGCTTTTTTATCACCCATCTTATACTTATTCCAATTTTCCCTTTTAATTGTAATTCCTTTTATAGCACTGATATTTCTCTAGTTCTCACTACTACACTTAAATAGTTCATTTTCGTCCAACTGAGTTAATTGCTGTCACTGCCTGCTACAAAAGATGAAAAACATAAAATATAAGATGGCTCCCAATTGCCATCTTATAATGACCAAGCACTGGACAATTATGAAATAACAATTCAATTGAGCCCATAACCCTCAATTGTACTTGATAATGGAAGATACAAAGGAAGGCCAGGCTGCCCCTTCTTGTAAATGAGCAAACAGTCTTTGTATCTCATCCACCGTCCTCTAACCGTGCCCTCCAGGGAGGGCACCCAATCGTCATTTCCAAGCCCCACACCCACACCCAGCAATCCCAGGACCTGCTGTGCTCTGATTGTTCTGCCACTGGGGGCTTCTCGGTGACCCAGGTACATCATGCAGTGATGGCCAACGAGGGAGTCAGACCAGACTGGTGTAAAGGGGCCAACTGGAAACCCACAGGAAGGCCTGATCCCGCCTCTGCACATGCCCAAGGTAGTAAATTTCGAAACCAGTCCTTACCGCTGCCTGCTGAGGTCATTCCTGGCCCACTGCTGCAGAGTGCCTGATACTCCGCTGCAATAAATTAACAGACAGTAAATGATCCCTTTGTTTGCAGAACAGGTTGATCCTGCTTTTGGTTTTGCACACATCATTTCCTCCAAAGTGAGTGGAACTGAAATAAGTGGCAACGGAAAAGGAGGCATCTCCCGGGGGAGTCACCATTACACGGAGCTCCCATTTAAAGGCTCCGCATCACTGAGGAAAACAAGTTTTAAGGCAATAGGCAAGTTACAGCAATTCCCCGTGCAGAGCACTTTCGGAAAAGGTGTTTTTCCTGTAACTTGATTTTGTTCACCAGGGAACAGTTTACACTTACAGTGAAATGTGCCTGTTAAAGTGTGGTTTCTTAACTGTTAATAAAACTTTCTCCCACCATCTTGGGAATAATTTCGTTTCTCGGTGTGAGCTGTTTTCTCAGTACCCAGTTCTTAACATTTTCTCATTTCTCTCTGCAAAGTCTCTAGCCTCCACTCACAAGAACAACAGGGTATCTGTGTTTGCATTAAAGTATATTTTTAAAGTGAATATTTTTTCAGGGTGCTAGACTCATTCTATGTAAGTCCCTAGGAGAAGTATTGCATGATGCTAAAACTGTGAGATCTTATTGAAGAAATAGAAGTTTATGGACTATGTTCCCAAGATTGCGATGGCTCAGGTTTCTATTTATTTTTTTAAAAAATTAAAATTATTGGGGTAATATTGGTTAAAATCGATAGAATGTTTTACATACAATTCCAACAATATCTGATGGACATAAGAGCTTCATGGTTAGATGCAAATCATTTGCACTGAAGTGGCAGGAAAACTGGATCCTAAGGATGAGCATCTTTACAGGGGCTCCTGCAGCTCACTGCTCAAGCCAACAGTCCTTACAGTCTTACTAGAAAATCGTGTTCCCGATGACAGTAATGCAAATGAGTTAGGCCATACATAGAAAAAAACTAAGGTTGAATCCCTCAGAACCTGTGCCTTCTAGCAAATGTAAATTTGAGAAAAGTAGGGGAATCCCTTAATTTTTAAATCATCTTAAAGGGGGGTGGGAAAAGGGAACAAATGAAAGGCGCCTGCCATTGTGCGTTTGAAAGACAGGAACTGGGAGCAAAAGGAAACACATCCTTTTTGTTCTCTCACATTAGCAATTAATTGAGACATCTAACCAAAGGGTGGAGAAATACTCTATGTAATAAAAACAGGAAAAGCAAAATCAGACCAGTTTTGTAAAAAGTACTTTTAACATTAGTGCTAAATTAGCTGATGCTTGCATTAAATGCAGGTACATTATTGTTCTTTTCCATTTGGGCAAGATCTGGTACTAAAGTATTCCCTGTGGTGAATTCAGGTCAGCATGGGTTTGAATGCCGATGGCCATGCTTACTGCTGGGGGTCTTGGGAGCAAGGCTTTTCCCTCTGTTAGTTTCATCTTCTATAAATTGGAGACAATGATACCCAACTCACACTGTAGTTCTGTGGATTTAATGAGAGAACGTGGAAAGTGCTCAGCATAACACCTGGAACAGCTCAAGCACTTAGATGTCAGGTGTTGCTGAGCTAACTCAGTGTTGTGCCATGAACACAATGGTATGGGGACACATGAAAAAATTCCTAATAATGGCACTTCTGTGTATTTAACTGACTAATCTCGGTGAGAGGGAATGCTCAGCCAGTGCGAAATATCTTCATCTATAGCCCACTTGACCTCCAGAGCACAAAGATAGGCTTTAGACATTGTGTGGTTGGGGTTTCTCAGTAGATTAACTGCAGATATGCCTTCTGGATATTTTCAATACCTTTCGAAATCCCTCTTCTCTCCTGAAATGAGGGTTGCCTATATTCAGATCCTTCATAATTTGGCATTTTCATTTACCAAAGCGGTAGAGAAACACACTAAATGAAATCACTTCCACATGTGGGCCTCTGCTGTGCAAATCCATTCAAATATAAATAGAGGCTAGTGGAACTGGGCTTCAAATGTCACTCCAAGCTTTCCAAAGAAATCTGGTCTCCTTAGTCATCTTTTTATAAGCCCACTTATTTTCCTACATATCGTAATACCTGGCACAGCTCAAGTTCTTTGGAGATGCACTCAGTCCAGAGGAAAAAGGTGAGAACTAAGAACTATATGCACCAAGGGTCCTGGGTTCTAAGGTTGGCTCTTCCACTCATTTTCTATATGAATAAATAACCTATAGTCTCATGCACCAGTTTTCAAGATACTTATCTATCTTCTAAAGTCAAAGCATGCAACAAAAGTACTTTGAAAAGTTAAAGTAGCATACAAAAGGCTGACAGTAATAATGTATGACTATAAAGCTATATGAAAGTATCTTTGTTGAATAAAATTATATTTGTATATTACATAATTGAAGTATTATAAACAAGTATTTAATGGATTGATAATCATATATAAAATGATCATTTGTATATTAGTCACTGGGTAAAGTAATCAGACAGAATAAAGCTTTTATTCTTTCATTGGTATCCCCATTTTTTAAAAGTCTCCATTTAACTTTCTCTAACTTTTTATATTTTAATTTCTAGGTCAGAAATGAACTAACAGAACCTATCAACATGAACCAACCAATCAGAGCTGCATGTTTTCAATATTAGATCTAACTCTAGGGCATTAGAAGCCAATAGCCAAGCCACCTTAAAATTCTGTTCAAATGTAGACAGTCTATTGTTTTAATTTCAATACATTCTTTTTGTCTTACAAATAAATATAATTTACAAGTGGAGAGGCTCCTCTGGATTACCTAAAACAAGTCATTTTAGATATGAGAAAACTAAGAATCCTTTTTCCATATCATTCTAGTTTATAATTATGTTTACTAATGTAAGCCACCTCGAACCTTTTTGCAAATAGGTGAGAAAAATTCCTAAATAAATAGAAATCAACAAAAAACTAACGCCTCTCCCTCCCCCCTCAGTTGAGTACTTTGTCTGCCTGTGGCCTGGGAGCAGAATTCTGACTCGTGGAGCAGTTTTCTTTCCACTGTTCCGTGTTGCTTCAAATAGTGGAAATTACTTTTTCCCTAGGCTTGAATAAAATCATTTAGGAGTAGCACACTAAAATCAACACGATGGATTTGAACAAAATTCACAAGGCCTTTTGGAGAAAAGTTGGAAATATTCAGGTAACCTGAAAATTATTTACTCTTATGCTGTGTAAAATTCTGCTTTATAAGTCGTCCCTACAAAATGCAGACACCATGAAACTACTTTAGAAAACAAAGTTACATGTATTTCAAAGAGCATGACTATTATTAAGGTGGGGGAGTTCAGATGGGAGGCACAAATGTGCTGCCTATTCCAAACGGTTGTTAGAATCGGGTGAGTAATGTGGATCAAGACTCTTGCCAAGACCCCAGGAAGGTACATGATGTACCTGGAGAGCATATGTAATCTTTCCCTAGGACCTGCACAAATGCAAGACTGCACATGGTGGCATAAGGCTAGCAGTGCAAGGAAGGCATCTGCATGACAGCACATACCTGAATTCTGTGCAGGACACGGCTGGCAAGGTTCCCCAAATGCATACTCAGTGTTGGCACAGCAGCATTCGGATTTAGTAACAGCACCAAACAAGGGCTTGACACACTGGCCTCTCTTGTATCCACCATAGCATGTGCTCCGCATGTGTGTGTCTAAACGGAAAGACACATCTGTCATCACACCATTGCTTCAAACAGATGAGACCCCCCAGGTCAAAGTTGAAGCTAGCTTTATTTATTCATCATCCCTGTTCTTACTCACAAATAATGCCTCTGGTGTTAGGTCTCAATAAAAAAATAATAAAACAAAAAACTACATTCAGTTTCCAAGCGCTGGAAACCAGTGGTCTCAGTGTTCTAGGGACTATCATGGTTTCCCTAACTGGGAGGCACTTAGGCACTGGAATTATATTTCATTTATTTTTGTCTGACCCAGGCCTGTACAAAGCAGTCACTTCATAATGAATGATGGCTGATGGCTGAATATCACCCCATGATAAATAAGATCTTTATGAATTGTGGCCTACCTCCAAATAGACATGTAATTATTGAATGTCTGAATTAGATGTACTTTCAAAAAAGGGAAGTTTTATCTGTAAAGGTTCATTACATAAATCTGTAAATGTTGGCCAGTAAATAGTGTCATCTTTAGCATCAGGGAGGGGGTGTCCAGCTATGCCCCAATCCCCTCCCAATTCAAAGGGTTCACTAACTATCTTTCTTAAAAATAATTTGAATAAAATTCATATCTATTTCTCAAGAAATCTCAAACTTCTTATAAAGCCACATAAAACTATCATCATGTAAGTTTCTTGGTTATTCATATCCTCCTCTGCTATATTCTATATTTCCCTTTGGACGTTAATACTCGATGAGCATGTTGCCAAGAGATAATGAACATACACAGGCCAATTTCAAAAACCATTATCAATCAAGGAGGGTTGGAGAAAACTGAGGACAGCTCTGTGATTAGGAAAGAAAAGGGGTAAGAAGAGGTGAGGATTCCCTTGCTTTTCATTGACTGCAGTTCATCTTTCTATCCCTTAAATTAATATCCAATTTATCCAAGAAGAGAACTGACTGTTGGCTTGTTGCTCCATAAATATTAATTAAATCATATCTGCTGCAGTCGATTACATTTGCTATTGGTGGGTTTTATTGATTGACAGAGAGTGGATCGCTATCCTACATTTAGTTATGGCTTAACCTACCAACACAAACTCGCCCGTCCAGCCCCACGGCCAGTCCAGGAAAGCATTCACATTTGTAGGAGCCATCGGTGTTGACACAGCGCCCATTCATGCAGATCCCCGGTGTTTCACACTCGTTAATATCTGTGGTGTGGAAAAGCACTTGTTAAAAAGAAGTAACTTTCATCTACAGCCATAACATGTTTATAGTTCTGTTACAACATTTGGAAATGGGGAAGATGGGACATAATATGCAGAATCAGCAATCAAAGTTCAATAAAATGCATTTTCAGTGTCCTTTGAGAGAATAGCAACAGAAACCAAGAGAAATAACCTGGTTGAGTTTATTTCTTTTCCATAGAAAGCTCTTTTAATAACATTCTCCTGAGGGTTTTTTTTTTTTTTAATCCAAAATAAGAATCACAGAGGCAAAAACAGAACTGGAAGCAGAAGAAAAGTGACGGCTAAAATGCAAATGATCTGGTGCCATGTTTCACACGGCAATTCTTTCAGGACTGCCAGGAATCTAGCTTGATTATAAACTGCACCTTTGACCTGGGCAGAAAGCTTCCCCTTTGGGCATCCAACGCCCAGACTTGTATTCATTCTAGCATCCTCCAGGCCTTAGTTCTCTGCAATAATTGGCATGGCACTAAGAGACACAGAACTAAAGCCTCGGTGACACACCGTAGGACAGGAATAGAAAATGAATGCAGATGATTTTGATGACCATTCCTGGCCAACAACAGCACTGTAAGTAATTGGAACCCAGCAAAGAAAAACATTTCACAGGCATTACACTTTATAGTTCATGTGTGCATACTTAGATAAACCTGATAAATGTCTTTACTAAACACATATCAATAATAGTAGTGATCCTCCCTCCCCTGCCTCTTAATATAGGGAAATAGAGATGGTACCAAAACTGTGTTTTGGAAAACATATAACACTTAGAAGCAAGTCATTTATAACAACTCCTTTTATAATATACAACTAGTGTATGCAACTCTTTCCATTCTTTTGACCTTAAAAAGGCAAATTGAGACTGAAACACCTCTGTCTTTTACTTAATTTGTGTTATTTGGCACAAAATATATACAGATGGTCCAAGATTCTATGTACAGATTTGTATTTAAAATGGCAGTTATATTTAAATACATGAACTCAAATTTGTTCAGTTATTTGAGTCACCTTTTGTTTAAGACAAGACCTACAGTAAAACAGTGGTAACTGCAACATGAAAAGTAACATGAAGGTTTTTTTTGGTATGTTTTTTACTGGGGACACAGATGTACTACTGATTGCTGAAAGTGAGCAGCCTAAAAGTGACCAGGGAGTCTGGTCACTGTTGCTCAGTGGTTGAGTGTCGACCTATGAACCAGGAGGTCACTGGTTCGATTCCCGGTCAGGGCACATGCCCAGAGGTTGCAGGCTCAATCCCCAGTTGGGGGCATGTAGGAGGCAGCCAATCAATGTTTCTCTCTCATTATTGATGTTTCTATTTCTCTCCCTCTCTTCCTCTTTGAAATCAATATATATATTTAAAGTGACCAAGGAGACCATGCTGCTCATCAGATCAGTTAACTACAGAGATTGAATTAGCACTGTTTATTTGGCTTTGAACAATCACATCTTTGTGGGCTCAGAACTAAGTGCTCAGCACTAAGAGAAAAACCTTGGGAAATAAGAAAATCTGCATATAAGGAATTTTCTTTTTCTTTTATTCTTATTATAGTGTGTGTTCCATGTTCCTATACACCAGAAAAAAAGACTGGTAAGAATATGGAGCATTTTCTCTCTCTCATTCTCTCTCTCTAGCTTTGACTCTTTTATTTTTTTAAATATATTTTATTGATTTTTTACAGAGAGGAAGGAAGAGGGATAGAGAGCTAGAAACATCGATGAGAGAGAAACATCAATCAGCTGCCTCCTGCACACACCCCTCCCCCCCCCCCCGGGGATATGCCCGCAACCAAGGTACATGCCCTTGACCGGAATCAAACCCAGGACCCTTCAGTACACAGGCCAACGCTCTATCCACTGAGCCAAACCGGTTTTGGCTCTAGCTTTGATTCTTAAGCCAGAATGGTAAAGTCAGAAAAAATCTTCCAAGTCATTAGGCACTTTCAGATGAATGGAACAACCTATCTTATATAATAAAGAGCTTACATGGTAATTAGACTGAACAGCAGAACGACCATCCGGACAACCGTTTGGATGACCTTCCAGACAAAGCTGGAGCTGCGAGGGCTGAGGCAGCCACCGGGGCTGCGAGGGGTGAGCCCCTTGCACAAATTTCATGCATTGGGCCTCTAGTTTATTGATAAGATACTATTTCACTGGTTGCAAATAATTGCAAAAACTAGTTTCATCTATGAGGTCATAGTGTCTTCTGAAATAGTTCCATCACCATTCTCTATTGGCCATACTTAATGCTGAGAGGCTATGGGCTCACTAGCAGCCTAAAGGCACTGAAAGCGAATCTTGTATGCTCTGTGGGTAGCTAAGAGAAGTGTGTGTTCTTGTTAAAGGTCTGCTCACAAGGGAGCCTTCACATCTCTTCCCCTTTCTTTTTCACTTGTACAGCACTTGATCTGCACATTTTGGCACTCCATTATGCTGTCTTACGTTGCAGAATATTTCCACATGTTCATCTTGTCTTCCAAACTCCGAGTTTCTCCCTGTACAGGGCTCAAAAGTACAGAAACCAATTTTCTACCTCAGATTTTAAAACTCAAATGTTTTCCCTTGCTATGAAGACAGATTTGCCCAACATTAAGTCACTGCTGTGAAGGCCATAGAGAATGTAGGTAAACAACCAAGATTTAGAAGCTCTTTAAAGCCTAGAAAATATGCACATCTTGCCAAAGACTTGATATAAAGCTTTCTTCCATAACACCTTTACCAAAGCTGTCCACCAGCTGGAGAAGGGGCACCATCGAACTTTTTCCTGCAATCGTGAAGAGCTTGATGTTCTGTGCTTCTGCATCTGAACCTAGGAGCAAAAGGCTTTGTGTGCAGCACTTTAGCAGATTTCCTGGGCCTGTTTTGAGTGTGAGGTTTCTTGAGAAGTCTGGTTCCAACTCAGATCTTGAACCCAAGTACAATAGCCTCTCACTCCTGACTAAATACGGCAAGAGACTCTAAGCACAGGTGGATCTTCTATGACTCTCCTTAGAGTTTTCAAAAGCACAAAAGAAAAATCTTCACTTTTGCTTCAATACCTGGAGCAATGAGATTATTTCAAAAGCTACCAAACTACATAGTGCCTCTTGGTTCATTTATCTGTTCTGCTTAATCTTGTTAACCTTTTGTTTCTTGATAAAGCCTAAATAAATTGTCCATGAATAATTTTCTGTTCCTTAAGGTATGTGGAGGGAATCATGAAAAAGAGACCACTGCAATGAGTCCACATTATTTGGTCCCGGTGAAGATGGAAGAGGTAGCAAAGGGAAGCCATCAAGGAGGCTAACTGCCGTTATTCCCCAACTGCAAGGAAGAAGCAGACCCAGCTTATCTAAAAGGCATTCTCATCTGTTGGTAGACCAATTGGGCTCCTTTAAGGAGACCCCAAACATCCTTTCCCTAATACGGACAGCCTCCTGGGCACTCATGGTAGCTCTCTAGATGGCTGGACTTAGGAGATTGCCTAAACCAGAATGAGGAGTAATTTAAATGGGAAGAATCAATAAGGAAAATGGTACCTCTCAGTAATGTAGAGAGATGGAAAAAGCAGAATACGATGTAGAGTTCTACGGCACAAACCTTTGCAATAACGCCCATCTGATGCCAGCTGAAATCCAGGTTTGCAAATACATTTAAAACTGCCATCTTCATTGATACACATTCCATTAAGACACATGTTCCGTATGCTGCATTCATCCATATCTTAAAATACAAAATATACATTTTTCTTAGTACCAGAAGAATAAGTTTACAAAGGAAGCCAATCTAGATGGATGTAATTGTTTCTTTACATTTCTTTCTTTTTTAAAATTATAGTCTAAGGCTAATTATCATCCAAATTATAGTACGCAAACAGAGAGGGGCCATAGGAAATATGTATCTCAAATTCTCAATTTTTGACATATGCATGCTAACTATAAGGCTAACTTTATTTTATGACATGTGTATATAATACATACACATACATGTATACATATATATAAAGTTCATATATAATTTTATGTCATAAAAATATACATATACATATTATGAAATTTGACTCAATAGAAACTACCAGGACTCTTTTAAGGAACAGTAGTTTACAAACTGAAAATGTGTTAGCAGCCTCATGGTTATATTTACTTCACAGATCCATATTATTCTCATGTACCAAAATAAAAATTAAATAATGGAATTTGAAATTTATTTAGGTGATTTCCTGATTCTTTAAAAAGTAAAAACCAGAGCCCTGGTCAGTGTGGCTCATGTGGTTGGGCACTGCTCCATGCACTAAAAGGTTGCTGGTTCCATTTCCAGGCAGGCCACATGCCCAGGTTGTAGGCTCCACCCATAGAGGGCATGCAGAAGGCAGCCGATCGATGTTTTGCTCTCACGTGGATGTTTCTCTCTCTCTCTCTCTCTCTCCCTCCCAATTCCTCTCTCTAAAAATCAATCAATATATATAGTTTAAAAAGTGGAAACCAGAGAATCAGAGGACAGCTTGAAGTTTGAAACAATTTCAAATAGGAGTAAGAAAAAAAATGTATTTTTAAAATGCAAGATTTGACTGTGGATTACAGTCATGCCAGCTAACTTTTAAGGATCCTTTGACCATGAGAATATTTCTTTAAATTCATCAATATGTTATTTTATTTAATATTAAGAATGTCTTGGAAGGCACTTGATCTTCTAGACATGGTGTGTTTTTACTTACCGGCATTAGTCAGATCTGTGTAATTTATGATTTTTTTAAAAACAGGATTCTATCCCAACCGAGAATTTTGGCATTACATCTTTGAATTAAATCACTGAGATAATATTCTGCCAAAAATGTTTCTAAGAACAATTTTGAAATTCTTTTAATGTATGAATAGATTCTTGGGATCTTTCCCAAAGACGTTGGGAAAGATGATAAGGGCCATTCTTCATTTTTCATGGAAAGTCTAAGAACTGGAAACTCATCAATAATTGCCATAGTTTCAATTTAGGAAAAATGACAAAATATTTGAAACAGCCCAATTCAAAAAAGTGAGGTGATTAATTCAAAAGATAATATAAGATTATGGCTGGCTCTCTATAGTCAATTATTCTCAATCAAATTTTACATTTTCAGATACCCATTAATAATTTGTTATTACTAGGTAGACAGTTTAAACAAAAGAATCATATATGACTAAAGAATAAACAATGTGCCTTGCATTTAAAAAAACAATGTACAAATTCTAATTATATAAAATTTGGAAGTAATGATTTATGCCACCAAAGTTTCATCATAACCAGGGATCTTTAAATGGCAAGCTCTCCTCCTATATTTAAAATGTATTTGACTCACAGAAATGTGAATTAAAGGCATAGATATTGTTGAAAATTGTGCTTGCCTCCCGGATAACAATATGTGAAATATATTTGATATTTTGACCTTTCACTCAATGGTTGACTTGGTCTTGTTAAAGACCTCTGATATTGACACTCACTGGAAGGGAGATAACAGTATTATACTGTTATTGTTATTGTTAGTATGCTGTTATTACCTTCACAGTTCTTCCCATCTAGTGTAACATGAAAGCCCGCATTACACACACAATGGAAACTGCCATCTGTGTTGATGCAACGTCCATTATTGCAGATCCGGCCGTTCTGTAAACATTCATCAATGTCTAAAATCAAAGTTAAAGTAGAAGAAATAGCTTTAGGTAGGGGCTTAATCACAGGGAACAACAACAGCCTATAATTATTGGAATCGAGAGTCTAGGTCAGTGGTCGGCAAACTCATTAGCCAACAGGGCGGCAAACCGACCACTGATAGGGGATGAAAAATTATTTTATTTCTCCCTTCTTCCATCTCCAAACTCATAATCTTAACTTTGGGTCATAATACTAAATAATATTCTTCAAACATAAAGTTGATATCAACTATTGTGAGAAATAAGAGTTTGAAAGACATACGACAGAAGAAAAATGTCAACATAATAGTATTCACTCTAACTCTAATTTCTAATAAGACTCTTTAAACCTCGATTTATAAATAAAATAAATTCTTCTTCACCATTTTCCTAGGTGAGTTAATGAGCCAGTATATATGATTATTCATGTTGAACTTTGGCTGGCGTCCTTCAATACAATTGCTTGTTTGGGAAATAATACAATACTCAACAAAATATAATACAAGAATAAACTCTGTTTTCATGTATAAACAGCTGTAAACCTACTTTTGCCACATCCTGTATATGATAAAAAAGGCAGATCTGATAGCTATATCTAAATAATAAAACACAAATGCTATTTAAAAAAACAAACATTTAATTCCATCTGAAAACCATCAATCACATGATCTATAATGTCTACCTTCCTGATGGCAGTTCTGGTCCAAGTACAATGTTATTGTTTATTTATTCCTAGTCGCTCTTCTATCTTCGTGAATATTCTATCTACCAAATAAAACATTGGTACTGTGGGCATTTCCCTCTTTTTTTCTATTGTATTGAATATTATGCCAAAGTAAAAAGCAGAGCTTGATGTGAAAGTGTTAAAGATGACAATAACTGAAGTAAACTTATATCTGATCTCTCATTTAAAGATTGATAATAAACCCAAATTGGACAAGACAGTGTTCTGGATTACCTGCTCCTCTCCGTTTTTAGGCTAGATACCTGGAGGAACATCAAAGAGGATGAACACAAACCGCCTTGTCTACACAGCATACAATCTTTGCCAGGGCTTATTCCCCAGAAGGCCAAGACCAAGGATCTGTGTAGAACCAGATGGGAGCAGACCTACCTATCGGAGCTGAGACCACATGTGCCTGATTATAAGTGCCCCCAACACCCTCCAGAGGACAAGAATGTGCACTCATGGCACATGGGTGGTTGTGACTGTCTACCCTGCGTCTGCATGGTGTCTTGTGGTTGACCCTCAGGCGCACTTTCTTTCTGGGCAGACCCAGCAGTGGTTTCCACACGAGTCCTTGGACTAGCTGAGGCAGTCTGGGCTTTTCTTCTGTCTGATCTTTGTGCCAACAACCTCCGATCTTTTTCTCTCTCATTTATTTCTTAATCCTTGCTAAAATCTGAGTTGTTCCACACTCCAAAAAAAATAGGAAAACCCACATATTCTTGAGGATAGGATAAAGAGTTCAGCGATTTTTCTCCTTACTAATTTCTGAACGCCCCAGGCTCCCTGCTGCTCTACAAGATGAATGAAAAGCTTGCCATTCAAAGTCTCTCTCTTCTGACTCTATTCAGCCCATCATGTATTTCTCAATAAAGTACACAGCCTTTCTAACCATCTGTGGCAAGTATCTACCCAAAAATGTGAGCATGTTATCAATTTTCTATGTTTGTGATAAGCTTATTAGCACTAGCTCTTAACAAAGACAGTGCTGGAGGCTTTTAGGAAATCCTCAGTCTCTAATAAATCAATTCTCACATGAATGACAACAACATTCATCTCCACTGCTGGCTGTGCCCTACCTGAGTGCTCTCGATAGTGTCTTCAAGTCATTTAATAGTGTGGACTTTTGACACATTGCTTTCCGTTTATTTCTACTAGTACACTGTTTATACATGCCAATTATTTTAAACAATTGTTTTAATATTAAGAAGGCTCTAAAATCAGATAAATAATCAAACTATCCACATTTATAATTCAGTAAATATGCTATTAATAGAAATATCAGCAGACAGAAGTTCTTTTCTGCTCGAAACAGCCAATTGCCAAAGGAGTGAACTAAAATATACTGCTGGCAAGCAATCTTCAAGTCAGAACTAAATACAAAGATTTTGAAATCAGTCACTGATAAAAACAAACACTTATAACTTCTGTATGTCTTCAACTCATAGATACTCATAGATAGCTTTTGCTAAAAGAGGCAATAAAATTAACTCTTATTAATGGCTTACAAATTTTTAAGTCATACAAACCTCCCATCTTTCCTTGTATTTAATTTTAACAGGGAGTTTTCTTGCTTTTATCTGGCTTTACTGGATCAGTGATACAGCTCAGCTCATTCTGTGCCAAATTTATAAAGATATAGATATATGAGTTCTCTGAGGGTGGGAAGTACCCCTTGGTACATCACAGTCAGCCAATAAAAGGCATTTTGGGTGACTTAATATGTTAATGAAAAAGCAAACCTGAGGGGAAATTTTCACGAGGAAACATTGATAACAGTGCTTCAAAAACTTGAATGTGCATGTGGATCCCTGAGGATCATGTTGAATTTAAATGTGATTCTTCCTCGGCAGATCTGGGGTGGGACCTGAGATTCTGCACGTCCACCCAGCAAACAGGTGATGCAGCTGCTGACCACACTAGGAAGCAGCAAAGACTTACAGGCTACTTCCTTAGCCTTTAGACCAGGGGTGGGGAACCTTTTATCTGCCAAGGGCCATTTGGATATTTGTAACATCATTCTCAGGCTATACAAAAGTATCACCTTAAAAATTAGCCTGCTATATTTGGTCAAACATTTAATTAACTCACCCCTAATGCCTTGGCTGGGCCAGACCAAATGATTTCTCGGGCCTCATACAGCCCACAGGCCGGATGTTCCCCAGCCCTGCTTTAGATCTTGCTATTAATAAATTAATTGCATCCAATTTTACCTGAAACTTTCCTCAGTTTCTGTTTCAACAAAAGACACCCCCATTCCCTAAATCTCAGATAAAAAGTAGTGAAAAACAGGACATGTCTGCAGGCACAGAAGCTTCTTTTAAAATAATTTGAATGTTTGCCAGATTTTATGACAATGTCCTTTGAAGTAACAATATCTGGAGTGAAGTGCGAAAATCAGTGTGACCATGTTAGCCATTACCGGTAAAGGTTAGTTAAACTCCATTGAACTCCTTCGAAGCAAATCCCTCACTGAGCACACACGCCCCCCAGCCCAGCGAGGACGTACCTCGGCACTCCGTCCGGGTGAGCGTGCTCTGGTAGCCGGTGCGGCACTGGCAGGTGTAGGAGCCCTGGTTATTAATGCACTCTCCACCGGCACACGGGTTTTTCTCACATTCATCCACATCTGAAAAACACAGTATATTTTAGTAAGAAATTTGATAGCAATAACTCATAACTCCAGACCATTTTATTGGTTTCCTTTTTATGTTAAAACACTTTTCTTTTAAGAAACAAAGAGCATAGTGAAAGGACCTCTTTTCTTTCCACTGCAGTGCGCCATGTCACCAGCCACTTGAAGACTGGTGCAGCAGTTAAAGTGTATTCTTTTCTTGTGTCATTTTTCAGAGAAAAATGCTGAACGCATAGCAACTCAACACTCCAAGCTAATAAACATTTTAGCTTCCCTGAGTCTGGCCCAAAAGAACCAAACAGACTAACACTTCAGAAGTGTCTTCTGGATAGGATTCTGAGTATCTCTTGAAGCCTGATTTTTCAATAAAAAGAAGGTGTAAAGGCATCTAAGCATCCCCTGCTGAACTCCACTGGGAACATAAGAATAAAACATGACCCCGCTGTCCTCTAAAGGGCCATTCTCACCCATCATAGAGCCCTCCACCACCTCCACCATGTCCCCAGACAGGCTCCCACTAGTTTTACAGTCATAGCGAGCTATCAGTAGATTTAGAGGTAAACTGGTTTACATTTCTGTATTGTAAAGGCGAGGAAGCTAAGGCTTACAGAAGATAAACTACTTGGCCAAGGTCTCATGCTTCTTGTGGCAGGTACAGGTCTGATCTCACACTCCCCAGCACTCAGCTGGATGTTCCTTCTTCTGCCTGACTCTGGGTGACCTCTAGGGTTGAATGACTTTCCAATGGGCTGCTAGAGGGGCTTTCATATCACCAGGAAACTCCATAGTACAAGAAACCAAGAACGACTGATTTTTGCCTGATTCAGAATTTCAGAATTGGAATTTGAAACAGAACTAAGGGAAGAATTTATTATTTTTTTTAAACATTAGATGGCAACTGGGTTTTCTTATCATTATAAGGTCCCTGTGGGACATTTCCTCCCTTCACTAGCTTAAAGGTCTTGTCAACCATTTAAAGTTTCTCTCTTCAGTTTTTAATGACTAACTAGACAGAGTTGTTAAGTTGCCCATTTAAATTAGTAAAATGTGAAAAGATTTTATAATCTTGAGATACTTTTAATGCTCATGCATTTTAGTAAGATGAGTTAAGCTGGAGTTACCAGCAAAGATTTGAATGGATCCTATCTAATAAAGAGGGAATATGCTAATTGACCCTCACGCTGTTGCAAAGATGGCAGTGCCCAGCCAATAAGGAGAGAATATGCTAGTTGACTGCCCCGCCCTCAAATATGGCAGTGCCCACAGCCAGTAAGGAGGGAATATGCTAATGGACTGCCCCACCCTCAAAGATGGCAGCGCCCACAGCCAATAAGGAGGGAATATGCTAATGGCTGCCCCACCCTCAAAGATGGCAGTGCCCACAGCCAATAAGGAGGGAATATGCTAATTGACTGCCACGCCTTCAAAGATGGTGGTGCCCACAGCACAAGATGGTGGCGCCCAGTCCCCTCAGCCCTGCCGGGGCAGCAGGCATGTGGCAAGGCTGGGCCCGGCCTTGCCAAGCGCCTGCCTCTGGAGTCCCCCAGTCCCCTCAGACTCCAGCTGCCAAGGGATGGCCTGAGGCACAGGCAAGCCTCAGATGGAGGCTACTCAGCCACCCAGGGCTGCCTGAGGCTCAGGTAAGCAGGGCCGGCCAAGGTTTTCACTGCCGGCAGTGGCAGTAGCAGAGGTGTGATGGGGCATCGCCTTCCCCTGATCATCAGGTTGCCTTGTACCCCTGGGGGCTCTCAGACTGTGAGAAGGAGCAGGCCGGGCTGAGGGGACCCTTCCCCCCCCCTTTTAGTGCATGAATTTTCATGCACTGGGCCTCTAGTTTTACAATAAAAGTTAAAAGTCACTGTGTTAGGCAGAATAATGGCCCTCCAAATATGTTCATGTCCTAATCCCCAGAACCTATACATATGCTACATGACAAAGGGGAATGAAGGTTGTAGGTAAAATTAATGCTGCTAATAACCAGATCTGAGCTAGGGAGGGTCTCCTGGATCACACAGATCCCCCATGGTGATCACAAATGTCCTTGAGTGGAAGGGGGGCTTGGAAGAGGGAACCAGAGAGAGACTGATCTGAGGATGTTACACTGTTGGCTTCGAACATAGAGGGAGGAGCCCTCAGACAAGGAATACAGACAGACTCCAGAAACTAGGAAAGGCAAAGAAATGAATTTTCCCGAGAGCCTCGGAGGGTTGCATAGCACTGTAACACCTTGCTATCTGCCCAGTGAGACTGTGCTGGACTTCTAACATACAGAACTATAAGATACACATTTGTGTTGCCACTTGTAATGCCACTAACTTGTGATGCCACTAAGTTTGAGGTGACTTGTTACAGCAGAATAGAAAACCTGTATAGTCAAAGAATAGAACACTGCAGTAACCTCTTGCTACCAACCTAACAATCTATTACATACCGATGCACTCCCCACGAAGGTCCAGCTGGAATCCTTTGTTGCACTCACACCGGTAGCTCCCAGGAGTTGGAATGCAGCGTCCGTTTTGACAGAGGTAACGAAACAACTGGCAGTAATCAGTGACATTGACTGGCAATACCCCTAAATGAATCATATTAAATCCCATTAAAATGCTTTTTTAACTAGGGCATCTTTCATCAGCACTTAATTTGGCAATAATGGGCAAGAAGCTGGATCATAAAAGAAGGAGACTCTTTGGGCAAAGGTCATCTGGTTTCAATAAAGCATACATCCATCCTGCTCACAGAGATTGCATGTGCACTGTGGCACACCTGGCCAGATATTACCTGCTTCTCTGTCCACTCCTCTCCACCCATTTTTCCCCAATCTCAAGATTCCAGGTTGGAGAAATAAAGTCAGTGAGTTATTGGCATTTACTTGCAAAACTGCTGTGTATGACATATAACTCATGGATAATTTTACACCTCCTCTATTAATTCATCTTGTAAATCAGCTTTAAACCTCTCCCAAATCTTTCCCACAGTTGACTGAAAACATCTATAACATAAAAGGACATTAATCTCTGGAGAATATGAAACCTCCCATTTTTATCTAAGAACCAGATAAATTGAGAAAGTTTTATACAACACTATATAAGCTCAAATTTAATCCAAGATTTGGTAAGATTATTTAATGACTAAAGCAGCATAACCAACAACAAAAAAGTTAAGCTGACTAATGCAAGAAAAATTGCTAGATGACTTCTGAATTCTTACTTGGTGGTTCCCGAGATGGATACGGATAGTCCACTGGTGGTCGAGGGGCTGGAATGGCAGGTCCCGGAGGAAAGCCAGGAGGAACAGGGTGAACTGGAGGAATGGGGCCAATGGGTGGGGGAGGATATCCTGGTCTCTCGGGAATCACCATAGGGACAGAGCACAGCTTGTTGTAATCCTCTGGAAAAACACAACAGAACACAACAGCTAAGCTGTGGCATCTGTCATAGGTCCATGGAAATCATCCTTACTTTTCAAAGAAATCTTTGAATATCACTGATCTTCAAACCACATAGGTCAACTGAAGAAAAGGAAAAAAGCCAACTGAGTTTATTTCCATTCAGAATACCTACAACAGCAGCCATAATGGCACAATAATCCAAAACCCAACACAAACTTCCCAGGGGGTGTACCAATGCCTCTCCCAAACCCAGGAAGTCTTTCACTTATATCACAATTCACTTCAAAGGAGAAGAAATGCCACTTTCTCCATCTAGTCCCACCTGTGGATCCCAAAGGACTCTAAAGAGTACCCTTAAAAGCCCAGGTTTTATTTCATGTGCAACAGAAAGCCACTGGAGGTCTACAGCAGGGTGAAGATGAGCAGATGAACATTTTCAGATCATTCTTGCTAATGTGGAAGATGTACTGGAGGGAGCCAAGGCTGCTGCAGAACCAGGGGCAAGACAATGATGGCTGAACAAAGGTGGTAGTGATGGAATCAGACAGAAATAGATAAATTTTAAGCACATTTTAGAGAAAAATGGATAGTGCTTGGTGCAGGAATAAATGTCAGAGTAGAGGGAAGAGGAAATTGAGAATGACTTCTAATTTCCTGGTTGTGCAATTGTGTAGATGCGGGCCCCAATTCCTGAGATGGGAAAAAGTGCGGTGGGGTGGGTTTGGTGGGTGGAAGCTCTATGTTCCATCCGAATAGATGATTTTGAGATATCAGACATCCAATTGCAGATGTCACACAGCATTTGTCCAAGAGAGTTTGAAGCCTAAAGTAAAGTCAGGCTGTACATAAGTTTTGGAGTTATCAGGAGATGGGTGATAATTAAAGCCATAGAGATGGATGAGCTCATCTAAGGAAGGTGTGGAAACAAAGAAGGGAATGCGGGGACAGAACCCCCGAGGAACACCTACTTGTGAAAGACAGCAAAGTGATGGTGAAGGAGGGGCCCACAGGGCCCACGGGGTGGAGGTCTGCTGCTAATGCTGCTAATGGCCCTCTGAACCAGTACACCCTGATGCAGGCTGATTCCTATTCCCTATAATGCCATGTCTTTATTAGAAGAAATCGTCTTTAGATCTGTGACACTTTCTTACCCCCGGGGCTTCCAAACAGGGTTTTTAAACAGTACCTAAGTTTCCAGAGATGTATTCACTTAACTAATCAGTTTCATGTTTCCCACAAATAGCCACATTCTGTCATAATAACCTTCTATGAGAAAACTAACCATGCAATTTTTAATGTATTTTTACTCTCTTGCCAGAATATTGATAATTGTATTAGCACTGTCACAAAGAGATTCTCCCATAGTTACTTTCTGTATTAGTTTAATCCATTAATAGAAATTAGGCCAATATTTTTATTTCCTTGTGGACTAAAGTTTGGCTTCTTCTAAGACACATTCATAGTTCAACCTCCCACTCTCAGATACTGAGATACATTCATAGTTCAACCTCCCACTCTCAGCCTAGCCCTTAAATTGTGTCTCAGAATGCACATAAGAGGAACTTGCTAATGTGCTGGATTTAATTGAATGCTAATTATATTAAAGGACTCTTTTGCTTCCAAGCATCCAGTAGCCTTTCTTTCTTTCTTTTTTTTTTTTTTTTAGTCTTTCAGCATTTGTACAAAAGAAGTTAAATAGCTTATCATAATTTATGCTAATTAGGTTGATATATTACTTTAAGCATGTCATTAAATTCATCATGTCCTCTCCAGGAGAGTATATCAGACTGGGTCCTGTACTTTCTTCAGGAAAGGTGGACATCAACTGAACAAAATTCGCCCCTAGTAGCTGATCCTGCATGTAAAGGCATTTAATGGTTTTTCATGCAGGATCAGCAACCAGGGATGAATTTTGTTCAGTTGATGTCCACCTTTCCTATCCCCATTTAACCCAGAGATGAATTAGATTTTATTGTTTGAAGAGTAAAAAACTGACCTATCTAAAATACTCCTTCCTATATCATCACTCTCTGTAAGAGGCCCAAGCTCTGTAGCACTGGTAATGGAACATTTGAGCAAACACACACCTACATGCAAATGTGTTTTCTCTATCAGTCTGCTTTGCCCTGGGCCTATCTCAGCCTGTGCATCTTTCCTGGTACACCTAGGACCCGAGGAAACCAGGCCTTCGGCCCTGTGTGTCCCAAAGTAGGTCTTCAGGCACCTAAACCTGCTCCAGTTTTCTCTCTCCTCTACTCAAGCTTCAACACAGGAATAAATTCACATTGATGCTGCTGATTCCTAAGTTAACATATGTATTTAAAAAGCAATTTTCCTGGTACCCAATCCATACGTCTTAGTAGGAAGTCACGTGTGTCTAAACAGTGACCTACTAAATGGTCTCCCTAGTGAACGAAGGAGGTTGGGTTATATTTTTAGGCCAGAGACCATAAGCAAATCAAACAAAATATATGACTTGGTATAAGTTAAAATATATTGAAAGATTTTATTGCTTCTTTAACTCACACATATAATTCTCAGCAATAAACAGAAATTTTATAGCAACATCTGTGAGCAATTCTATAACCCCTGATAATGGGCAATTCGCATTCTGTGAGTGGCATACTCTGAAGTATTTCATTAACTCTGCATTATCCACCCTCACCTTCCTTTTCTCTGATTTAAACACACTTTTCAGGAATCAGGTTGAGAAGGAGATATAACCCCAGTTATAACTTAGAACTGTTGGGAAAGATGTCACTTAATAAATTGTTCATTCTACTGATTGCCTCCTAGAAGCAAGATTTTGTTAAGTACTGTGGAAGTGTTAAAAAAAAAAAAGCATAAGGAATATGGGGCTATAATGATGCAGGAGACCTCCTAATGAGATTTACCAACTAGTGAAAACACAAAGCATAAACACACACAGGCACAGGCAGAGCTGGGGGGATGGGTGCCACAGCAGGAGCACAAGCCAGGAGCACTGAGGACAGAGCAGCAATTCCCGCTCGTCGTTTAGGGAGAGTATATGGACCGGGTCACCTTTGAGCCAATCCTTAACAGACAAGAGGGAGATAATGAGCAGGGTGGCAGGGGTGAGGAAGAAGGAAGAAGGACCTGAACTGGGGAGAAGTGTTAAGAGAAAAGAACATTTGAGTTTAGAAATACTGTGACTGGGTTCAAGGAACACTGGATCACATTATTTAACTAGAAAATAAAGCTAGCCTGGCCAGCATGGTTCAGTGGTTGGGCCATAAACCAGGAGGTCACAATTTGATTCCCAGTCAGGACACATGCCCTGGTTGTGGGCTCGATCCCCAGTCTAGGCCATGCAGGAGGCAGCCAGTCAATGATTCTCTCTCATCACTGATGTTTCTACCTCTCTCCCCCTCATCCTTGCTCTCTGAAATCAATAAAAATATATATTTTAAAAAAAGAAAAGAAAGCTATTACAAAGGACTGGAGCTAAAAGATGAACAGGGAGCAGATTTAGGGACTAAATATAAGGCTAAGTACTAAAATCTTATTTTCAAGAAATAAAGTGACTTAGACCAGCATACATGGCCTGACTTCGCCCTGGGAAAATTTTTCTGGACATCTTTCTCTAACTTTTCCCCCCCAGACATAATTTTTTTAACTGAACTTCAGATGAGTTATGCTTTGGGAAATGTATGTGACAGCTGTGGAGTTCACGGAGATCAGCTAGGAGGCTACCGCAATAGCCCAGATGCGGGAAAATGAACATTACGTGGAAATAAATATGACAGATGAAAGAGATATTGTAAAAAAAAAAGTCAACAGAACTTGGCAAGTAAGAAAAGGAAAGTGTCAGATGTTAGTGAAGGAGGGAATGTGTACCCAGAATAGCTCCCCTGAAAGGCTCTGAGAGAGTTGCGTTTTATTCGGAGCTTTGGAGGACTGCATGAGGCCAAAAGAAATAGATGCGAATAAGAGGGAGCAAGTACTTCCAGAAAAGGGTGCTGTTCCGCGGTCATAAGCAAGCTACGTAAGAAGCAGTACCTGGAAACAGTGTTATTGATACAGGCCTCTCTATTTTCCCAATCCATGACCTGGGGAAATTTTCCTTATTTTTGAGAATCTTACTTACCTGGGTTTCCACCAGACCTGTGGGGGGCAAGTCGGGACACCTGCAGTAAGCTGGGAGGGCTCTTACCAGTTGCTCTGATGGGACACATCTCAGGGGCAAGGGTGATCCCCGGAGACCAGCATCGACCGATGTCACAGCAGCACTGCATTTTGGTTATGGACTGTGGCAGCTGGTTAGAGCAGCGCCCGTTTGCCAGAGCCGTGTAACAGTATCCTGGGCGAACGTCTGAGAGAAGAAAGAAACACACACACACACATCACTGAGATCAAACTGGTTACAACACTCCGCTGCCCGCCACTTCTGCGCTTCCCACTTGGGCTCCGGCAGTAGGAACGGACACTCCTGCCCCCTGGAAGGGAAGGTGCGAGCCCCGCTCAGGAACCATACTCCGACAAAAACCCCGTCTTCGGCTCACACCTTGTGCCCTGCGAGCTGGTGCACTTGGCCCAAGGCCCACATTCCAATCCCAAGGTGGGAACGAATGATTACAACCATATGTACCATAGAAAAAGAGAGACTAAGAAAACCACGGCGGTGACAGTTAATTATTATAAAGACAGGTCTCTCTACTGAAGGGAGACTGTGTTGTCCTTGGTTTCAAACGATTTCATTCGAGCCCCTTTAGGCAAATATTGATACAAATCTATTTTAAAACAACATTAAGTCTGTACTATAGTCTGCATTTCTAAAAGATCTTTCTTATTTTGCAGTCTGAAACTATGAGTCAGACTTTTGAGTTTTTTTTTTAGGAATGAGCCATTTTTCAGACAGAGCCAATGCTTGCTAATCAAGATTTCCTTTTGTCCTGGGGCCTTAACGAATTTTATAAGGCATGAAATATTTACAAGTTCAAAATGCAGGCAATTCCAAGTGCTTAGTCCTATAGGAGACAATGGTTCTGGAAGCGTTTATTTATTTATTTATTTTTGGCAGAAGGTATCATCCCAAAGCAACATGGGAAGACATATTTCTTTCTATAGATCACTTTTACTGGGTGACATCATGTCTGACTGTCATGACAACAATGACACACCGAAGTGCAACTCTGGGCTACCAAGAAGGAACCAACTGAATACCTTGGTCTACCTGGCATGCGTTAATGGTATGCTTCTCTTCAAGTAAACTACATCTCTGAACAGATAATACAAAATAATGTTCTGAAATGTAAATAATATTTTACATATGCCTGTCATTTAAAAGAATATAAGTAGCAAATCCTTTTCTGAAGTGTGGAATTTTTTAATAGTAAAAAAATCTGTCTCTATGTTTCCTATAAGACTAAATATTAAACATGAAGTTTGCCAAAAGAGGGTTGTACCTAGCATGGGTTTCACCTACATCATTCTTAGAAATGCAAAGCCTTCAAATCTTGATTATTGCACTCCTACATAATAAAAGCCCAGTGACCGAACGGTGAAACGACCAGAATGACCGGTCAACCAGTTGCTATGACGCTCACTGACCACCAGGGGGCAGACGCTCAACACAAGAGCTGCCCCCTGGTGGTCAGTGTGCTCCCACAGTGGGAGTGCCACTCGGCTGACTGGGATGAGCCACTGCTCCCACTGTGAACCCCAGGCCGACAGGCAGGAACCCAGGCTGCAATCGTTGCCTCCTCACCCCAGGCTCCTCCTCCTCGCTCCCTGCCACCTCCTCCAGATGTCTGCAGGCCTTGCAGTGCCACAGCTAGGCTCACAGAGCTGACCCCAGAGACTAGGAGGCGGGTTCGTGGCCGACACAGGACAGAGGCCTACTCCACTGTCTCTCAGTGCTATTGTCCCTGGGCCTGGCCCTGACCAGGTCCCTGGAGAGGCGAGTGCTCCAGCATGAAAGATGCCAGACCAGGGAGCAGCCACTCAGAGGGCAGGTCCACAGCCACTTGGGTGACCAGGATGAGCCGTGCTCACACAGCGGGCCAATCCCACAGGCCACACCCCCCACCAGGGCACAAATCCCGTGCACCAGGCCTCTAGTAAATGAATAAAGTGAAATAAAATTTAAAAACCAGGCTAACTTAGAAGCAGTTACATTATTAAATCAAGTGATAAAGGCTACAATAAGCCTAGACCAGTGGTCGGCAAACTGCGGCTCACGAGCCACATGCAGCTCTTTGGCCCCTTGAGTGTGGCTCTTCCACAAAATACCACGGCCTAGGTGAGTCTATTTTGAAGAAGTGGCGTTAGAAGAAGTTTAATTTAAAAAAATTTGGCTCTCAAAAAATATTTTAATCTTTGTACTGTTGATATTTGGCTCTGTTGACTAATGAGTTTGCCGACCACTGGCCTAGACAAACTGTAAAACTATGGGTCCACTTTAAAGGATGCAAGATCATTTCTGAAAGGACTTAAAACCACTAGCAAGAATGAATGTGCTTTCCAGGAATGTTTTGTGATCCGTTCCTGCACCTCTGGTCAGACTAATATTCTCAGCAAAGAGGCAGAACAAGTGTTATTCCAGGCTGGTCCAGGGTAGAGGGTGGGAGAGGGGTGCAGACAAGGCATGTTCTGTGAAGCCAAGGGTGGCACCTCCTCCTGAAGAAGTGGAGAGATAGGAGTTATTACATTCTAGTTAGCAATGCCTTAAATCCACTACTACTTTGTATATTCAGGGTTTAGTAAATATTTGAAGATCAGAAACCAAAGGCTGTTAAGAATGGAAAGAGATGTTAAAAACTGGCTTATATCCCAGCTTCCAATAAATTTAGTGGTCCAAACCCAGTATAAACACTTGACCAAAATTTGTCTACATAATTTTCAGCATGGGCTATCTTTCAGAGAAAAGCTGGGGACAGCAAACTCATAATGGGCTAATGTCTATTATTTTGCAAATTAACCATGACATTATGTTACTGCTCCACTGGCTATCTTATGTGTTAAATTAATGAGTCTGAAACTCTTGATCAAAATGGTGAATGTTGAAAAAATTGTCAGCCATGTTTCGGTTGCCACAGTCCTTGATTTACAAATGGCACCTACATGCAATAATCATTTTGCTTTTGCTTTATTTTCCCAGAAGGAGAGGCTTTGTTAAAAACGCACACATTTATACAACTCAACATTTTAAAGACAACCTATGGGCTAATAGGCAAAAGAAGAGAAAATGTGTGAAAACCAGGCACTATTTTGAGGAACTGAGCCCTGGGCACACCAGCCTGAAGTTTCCTATGTCATCAGGTAGCAATGCCATAGTAAGTGGGGAGAAAACCATTCTGGTGCCGGATCACTTTGCATGGGGGGTCAGGGGTGGATTTAAGATAATATGAAGACCTACGGAAGCTGAGGGAGAAGAATGCCAGGATTTGAAGGAGATAAAGGGAGTTAGGGGGAACCACAGACACCATCAGCTATTTTAAACCTTTCCTGGCCAAGACATCTAGCAGGAAAGGAACAGGACTTTCCTCTTTTCCCCCCTCCTCTCAGGACCCAGAAGTCACATCATAGCAGAAAAAAATATATTATAAATAGGTGTTTGCAGGTCCTCCTAGCCTATCAACAGGCCTCTCCTATCCAATCATTAGCATCATGTCTCCAGCCCAGAGTTAGGGGCAGTGAGGCCTAAACTAGGTACAGGACATCTTTAGGACTCCTGGCAGTTGAGGTGACAGACACACTACTATGAAAAGACAACCCTACACAAAGGATCATAGTGTGCCAACAAATGATCACAGAACAAGAAATATCCTGCCAGAGCTTACAGAACACAGTGGGCACTGGGGCTGAAGAGGGCTGAGAGTCTCAGGATGTGAAGAGATATACACTGAGTGGCCATATTATTATGATCTCTGAACGCATAATAATCTGGCCACTCAGTGTGTGTGTGTGTGTGTGTGTGTGTGTGTGTGTGTGTGTGTGTGTGTGTGTTAGAGGCCTGGTACATGAATTCGTGCATGGGTGGGGTCCAGTCAGCCTGGCCAGGGGGAGGGGACATGGGCGGTTGGCCGGCCTGCCTGCTGGTTGAACTCCTGGTTGAGGGGACAATTTGCATATTAGCCTTTTATTATATAGGATATACACTGAGTGACCAGATTATTATGCATTCAGAGATCATAATAATCTGGCCACTCAGTGTTTATGGAAATACTGCAGACCACTATCTACATATGGAATTTTCTATTGGTTAGATTTACTGATTCCAAACAGCCAACTTACCAGCTAACCTTGGATTTGTATATAAGTTGGAGACTAAATCTATTTTCCTGCCAATAGGGATTATTTGAGGAGGGTGTCTCTGTGGTTTATCATGGCAGAAAATATTAGCATTAGCAAAGGCAGATATGTCCTCTGGATAATTTTATACAATAAATTGCTAATTATGGGTACCAGAAAGTTCCAAGGGAGAAACAGCATTTGCCTGAAGGTATGGCAAAAAAGTTACTGCATGGGTTTCATCTGGGAGGAAGCAGTGGAAGGTGGCCAGACTGTGGACTGAGGCCCAGGCTGAAATCCAGCTCCCTCACTTACTAGTCACTTAAACAACTGAACCAACTTATTTACCTGGACTCTCTAAACCCCAGATGTTTTCGTCTATAGCACTGTCATGAACATTAAGTTAGGTAACTTCTATATAGTATCTCAGACCAAGGTAATCCATAAATCTTAGTTCCCTCCCCACCCTCTTCCCTTGTAAAAAATTAGCATGGATATATCTAGTAAAAAGAAAAAAAAAACTTTTAATGTAAGCAATTTGATATGTAAATGTGTTTTAACCATTTTAATGTCATTTGAGTCTCTGAAGGTTAAAAAGAAATCTACCTATTATCTGTCCAGGAAAGGACTTCTGATCTACCTCTGTGCTAAACATATCCACTAGGGGTCATATGCTAATTGAGACTTTTTTTTTGGGGGGGGGGTAACTATATATTGCACTTGCCATTCTTTCACTGCAGTTCCTTTTCTATGGATAGATCTTGGAAAATCCAGGAATCTGGGCACTCCCATTGTTTCTAAGGAAAAGTCAGATATCCATCCCTCACTAGTTGTAGTTATCCAAATGTCAACTGTAAGAGACTGCCCTCAGCTTTTATTATATGTGACTAAGTAAAAAGGAATTCAGAATTTCAAGTGCAATTTAGTTTTGGTCTGAAATCCATGGCCTGTGGTGAGGATGTGAAGCTGAGTGTCTCCAAAAATATGAGCCAGAAACAAACATCAAAAGATAGCCTTTACTTTTCTCCACGGCCATTTGCCACGGGCTTCCTAGCATTGTCCCAAGAGTAAAGAATTACCCATCTTGATAGTCAACAAATACTGAGTGCCTACGACATCGGAGAAACTGTGCTGAGAACCACCAGGGATATAAGGACAGCAGTTGCTGGTCTTTAAAGATAGCTTACCAGCATAATTAGTGAGATAAAAACATGCAGACATAGAATTTCCCTGAGGCCATTTATGAGAAGCATGTCTCCGGGTAAGGGAGAAATAGCTTTCAGGTAAGCTGGTCTGGGACATCCTAAAAAACAGAGGACCTGAGAAGAATGTGAAAGGGAGCTTGAGCTGGGAAGAGGGGTGTCTTGAGTGGTGGGTGCAACATGTATGATTACAGGCATGAAGAAATGAAAATGAATGGCCTGTTTGAGGGTGAGAAGCAGGAGCTGTGCTGACAACTAAGCGAGGTTGGGAGCGGTCAGAAAGCAAAGCTTCTTAGCTATCAGGCTGCACACTCTGAAACTTGAACTTTAAAATAATTGGTTTTGAAGGGAGTCTTAGCAATTATTAAATCTAGCAGTTGTCAAATCTATTTTTTTAAACAACAGAACCCCTTATTTAATTAATATTTTCCATGGAAGTTTAACATCCAACCAGATAAAAACAGAGCTGGAGGGTGTGGATGTGGGGATTGGGGTAGAGGCAAGAGCCCTCTCCACTCAGCCTCCCCATATTCACAGTCCCCTCTCTAACCCCAAAAGCTCTGGGGGGCTTGCAGCACATCTCCAAATCCTATTGAAAAACTACCAGAGCAAGAGAGTTATTTAATCAGAGCACTACTTGAGAAAGATAAATCTGACAAGATAAATTGTAGAAAAGCCAGGGAGCAGGAAGACCAATGAAAAGATTATGGCAAAACTTCAGACCTGAATTAGTATAGGTCCCAGGAAATGACTGAAGGTTGGGCGTCAAAAGAGAGAAGAGTCAAGCACTGTTTCATGGTTTGACACTTGCATAACTGCAGGTTAATTCATAGCCTGAGGATATCTATAGGGTCTTCTGGATCACCTTTCTTTATGGGAGACAAAAATCCCAAAACAGGACCACAGGGTGCCTCTGCTCTTCCCAAGGTTGCTTGACTGTTTAATAGATTTCCATAAATGTACATTTTACATTAAGTGAGAAATTATATGACCCCCTTAACAGACTTGTTTAGAAAGATGTTATGGAACTATTTTACAGAAACCATGCACGCTGTTTACAATTAGACCTACCTATGCATCTGGTGCCATCTGGAGAGGTGTAGAAACCGGGAGGACATTTGCAAAAGTAGCTGCTGACTGTGTTTGTACATTCGCCCCCATCACAGATTCCAGGAATGGTGCTGCACTCATCAATATCTGCAACATAAAGAAGAGTTGCAGTACTCATAGAACACAATAGACAATTGTTTGTCACCCAAGGACTCAAATGTGATATTAGTCAAACAGTGTCGCCAGAAACAGCAATATTTACAGAATAAAAGCTGCACATAAAAGTCAATTCAATGAGTGGGTGCTTCTCCTCTCAACACAGGTTTACCCAAGAAATTCACCAAATTCATTATTAGAGCAAAATAAAATAAATTTCCCCTTTAAAATCTAAAACTGTGTACTGCTATTTCACCAAGTAACTACAGCATGCTAACAGTCCAAATGTCACTTATTTTTAAATTCTGTTTTCCCCCTTCTCTCTCCATGGTTTGCATTCAATTAAGCTTCCCCTCTATTTACTCTATGATCTGCATCAGTTATTACATTTGTTTTAATCTGATTTTCCACAAAGCAGATACTAAAATCCCGCAGAGAAGAAAATGTGGTCTGAGTGATGACCAAACCTGGTGTTCTCAGGAGCACTCAGACTGCCATTATGATGCTTCTCTGTGGGTTCAGGGGAGAGCAGTGGGGGACACTGGGATGCTCCACCCAGAACCCACAACTGTATTAAGAAGAAAGCACCTTTCTCAAAGTGCCCCTAAAAGTTAATGTCTAAGTCGTAAAATATCTATCAAAGATCCTGTGGGGAGATAGTGTCTATGGAAAAAAATCTTTTTCTACCTGTTAGTATAAATGGTTGCTACCATTCCTATTAAAAACACACTATATATATCAATATCCAAAGAGTTTATTTATGTGATAGCATATATCAGAGAAAAGCCATTTTAAAACCAGAATTAATTTGGCCAGATGGTGAATCATCTTTCACATGCTGGCTAGGTTAGATTTGGACCCCCTACTGAAGATTATCACAACAACAATAAGAATGAAGTGACATGTGCTGGGTGCCGGGCAGTGTCTAAATGCTTTATGTGTGTCAACGCATCCAATTATCCCTGTAATTCCGGTGCCTAAGAGGCCTCCGGAGAAATGGCATGAGTAATACCCAAAAGAAGAGCAAAGAGGTTCATTTATAAAGTGATGTTAAACCCAAGTCTCCACTGCCAGGGGCTGGGGAGAGGGAGGAACAGAGTTTCCACTTAGGTGCACACCTCAAATGGCAGCAAGTTAGAAAACTCACTGAAGTGCGAAACTCCCTAATTTTCACACAGATCAAGATAAAACTCCTAGGCCATATTGCTCAATGTGAGAAAGCTTCAGTGGCTCTGAGTCCCCTTCAGTGTCCTTTCCTCAGTGACACAGCCCTTTACTCCATGTGTCTAGGGCCTTTCTACTTCCCTGCACCCCTTCGCTTCCTCGGTCCTATTGCTTCCCAGGGACAGAAACAAGAGTTCTGATTTCATGACCAGGCTGTGAGGAGGTCTCAAGAGGGAAAGACTAAATAAATAAAGCATTTGTATTAGAATCATTCATACTCTGAAATTCATTCATACGAATGTATTATTTCTCCAGGCTCTTATCACTCTGCGTTTATCTCCTACCAGGGACCCCAGGTAGAAGAGTCTGGGAACAGTGGCTTTCTCAGTTTCTGCAAGTCCATCTGTCTCAAATGCCAGCCACAAAAGTAAACCTGTTTCAGGGGTCTGGTGAGCAGTGAGGCTTAGCTGGGAAGAGGTGCTGCTATGCTTGGGACACTTTCCCTGTTCCCCTGGTGCAGGAGAGAGAGGCAGAGCTGCTGGGAAGTATCTATCCCTTGGGAGATGCCTGTGCCATGGTTGGCTTCTTGCTATGAACTTGAGAAGGGACACAAATGATAGGTCTGTTTCCTCTGGATTTGCTGCCCCCATCTTTGTTCTTGGTCTTCCTTTCCTTCCCTCTGTCTCTCCCTGGGCATCCTTCCTGTCCCTCAGCCACTTCCCTATCCTGGGGCTCCTCTAGCAGAGGGAAGAAAGGAGGGGGCAAATGGAATGGAGGTTGGTCCAGGTATCAATATTCAGGAGCTCCATCCAGGACCATGGACATCTACCCTGAGTGAGAAACGGGAAACCAGTTAACCTGATCTGGAACATCTAAATTATTCACTAAGAAAATATAAAACTAAAAATTGTGGCAGGTGTTTAAAAGCAACATGTGACACTACTAATTATGAATGTCACCAAGCCTGTGAGATGAATTTTGCTTTATTACACACACACAAAATCCAGTGAAAAATGTGTGACTAAAAAGTAAACAGGCTAATTCTTCAAGCCACATGGAAGAAACCATCAGGCATGCTATGTGATAGTCACACCAGGTATGCCAGTGCCCGTGGTTTCTTATTCAGCCGGCACCGACAGCCTGATCACAATTGGACAATAGTGAGGAAAGTGGCGAAAGGGTCTGGATGGCGGGACTGGAAAGAACCCAGATACCATCTTGTTCAACTTGCTCATTTGAAAACTGAAGTAACTCAGAACTGGGAATCGACTTGTCCAAGATCACACGGAGGATGAGGGACATTACCTGGACTGGGGCCAGGTCTACTCTATTCCAGGGCTCTTATGTCTCTATCACAGAGATTTTGTTCAGCAGCAGTACAGGGAGCCGGCAACCTCGAACAGTGAGAGCCAAGGGCCTGTAAGCAGCTGCAGAAGATGGAGCCCCTTCTATGTCTATGGGTTGAGTAACCCATGAATTCTTGCTGCCTGAGCTGTAAGAATCCCTAATAACAAATAGCCATCAGATAAGTATGCCATTATATCAGAAAGGGAAGTCCTAGGTTTTTGGCTCACATAGTAGGGAGTGCACAAACTCAAGAACTACACTTTTAAAAAGCCCTTTGCATTGTGCAGCACTATTATAATTGCTAAAGGCTGGGCTAGTGATAATCTAAATTCCAAAATATGAGTGGTTCATAAGGAATCCAAAGGACTTCTTCCAGAAATAAAAATTAATCTTTTCATTACACTTTATTTCTTAATTTTCCCCCACAATAGCCTATGCAAATAGGGCTTGGTTTCCAAGAAGAAAATGCTCATGTCCTTTTAGTGTGCACACTCTAGTCATCGAAAAATCCCAGCGAAGGAGGGCATGGACTGTGTTCGTCTTTCTCCATTCACAGGATGACTCTCGATCTTCTTCTCCCATTTATTAAAATTTAAGAATTATTATTTAATCACTTCAGTTTGTTCATTTACACATCAAATGTACCTAAATTGTGTGTGTTGATACAAAACTTGGTACATGACTTTGTTTTTAAGTTTTGAGAATAGGGGAATATTTTAAGAAAGTAGAATTCTCCCAAAGGAAAATCTTATGGAAAGCTGTTTTCCCCATCACAAAGGGAGTGAAGGTTAGCATCTTGTAAATTTGCTAAAGCCAACTTTTGATTGAACTGGTGTGTGTTTTTAAATTACTGTGGGCTTCCAGTCAAGAGGAAGATACATTTAAAAAGCCACCCAAAGTAATGACAAAGATGCCAGAACAATGTCCACAAGGGCACAGAATCCCACTGTGGCCTGACCATCTTCTGAGGGCTCAAAGGTGGTCTCTTCATCTTTTCAGCCACGTGGGCTAGAGTGTCTGGAATTCCTCCTATTGAGCATCTGGAGATCATCCTATGCCCAGGGCTATGCCATCCCCATCGTGAGGTGCTGCCGCGGGAGAAGAGGAAAGAGCCTGGCAGCGACCCAGCTCACCAAGCATCCTGAGAGGGCTTTCTGCTTACTTTCCTTAACCAGGCTAAGGAGGGCATCTCACAGTACATGTAGTATAAACAGGGTCCCTTGCAATATCAATTTTGCAAAGAAAAATAAAAAGGAAGAAAAAACCCCACTATCTGAATTAATGTCACAGTATATGGCAAAGAAAGAAAAAATGGTTTAGCCAAAAGTATTCTGTTTTTATCTTGCTACTGACTTCAATATGTAGCTTGGGGAATGGGGGTTAAGGTGGAATATTTGTGGGAAATGGTTAAGTAATTCTCAGACTGAATTTTTGGTCCATTAGATACACCACCATAATAGGTTTCTTGGCTTTAATAAAAGGATTTTGAATCATTTTTCTTTCTGTCTGGATATTAAATCCGAGTGTCTTCTGTCTCGTTCACAACCACAGAAGGTGATCAGTCCCAATTGATGCTAACTGATGGGTCCGGGTGAAAGATAAGGGACGTAGGAAAGTGATTCTAGGCCAGACTGGAAGCAATAATAATTCCAGAAAACAAAACAGATGGCCAAGTCCTACGCCCATATTCCCCTCTCTGAAAGCTGTCCTGTTTCTTGAAGATGAATATATTTATCTGAGACCACCTAAGCCTGTAAACCACAGCCCAATCTGATGTGAATTTTGCATGTGATAAATCTTAATAGTCTATTAATGCCATAGATAGATAGATAGATAGATAGATAGATAGATAGATATCATGATACCTAAGAACCTGTACCATAATACTTTAAAATTTGGAAGTGTAATTGTTAAAGTAGAGGTTGCCCTAGCTGGTTTGGCTCGGTGGATGGAGCGTTGGCCTGTGGACTAAAGGGTCCCAGGTTCGATTCCGGTCAAGGGCACATGCCTGGGTTGTGGGCTCAATCCCCAGTGTGGGGCATGCAGGAAGCAGCTAATCAATGATTCTCTCTCATCATTGATGTTTCTATCTCTCTCTCCCTCTCCCTTCCTCTCTGAAATCAATAAAAATATAAATATATATATATATACATATATATATATATTTAAAAAGTAGAGGTAATGGCTTACATCTAGGAAAGAAGACAACGTAAGTGCTAGAGTATAAACCAAAAGATGAAAAATGTTTTATCTGCTGATCAGAGATGTAGGCCTGAGAATGGTGGTACATTATTGTCAGATATTACACATAAGGTACATGCACTCACAAAGAAAAGAGGATTCAATGCTGCTTATTTATTTCCTGGGTGTTTCTCTCTCATAAAAGAAAAATAGTATTTATTACACTTGGAAGCCAGGCCTCTTTTTGTTACATAGCAGTAATGGTGAATATGAACATATTTTCTGTACATATGTTTTTAGAAGCTCAATCTATAAACTAAATGCAAATAAATCAATCTACCTCAAGTTATTTTTGTTTGACTAACATAAAAAGGTGTCCATTTAATAGGCAGAAAAGCAAATCCTAAACTTGACCTAACCCTAATCCTTCCCTACTTGTACTTGGAGAATAAATGAGTTTATAGGTCTCTTTAAAAGAAAAAAATCAGACGTACGTTTTAAGTAGGAAAACATTAGAAGATAAGGTATTCTAAATTAAATGTAATGATCAAATTTAAATTTATATCTCCAGAACTATGCAAAAATATGTGTCTTAAACATTGTAACCCAAATATTGGGAAAAGGGGGACATCTGTGATAATGTCAACAACAGAAATGAAATTAAAATGTCATGTTTTAATTTTATTCAGATGGATCTCTTATTTTGGGTCTATAAAAGTGGAAAAAGCTGCCGGGCTTTTCTGGTTCCATAGAACGAAGGCGTATTATTCCTGGTGAAAATGTTATATTTACACATTCATAGGAATGACAAAGACAGAAGGAATTAGGAACAATTTACAAAAAAAGCTTGCCACTGATTTAGATTTTACCTGCCCCTCCACCCTCGAACTGCAAAGCCTGATATTTCTTACCTTCACATTTTTGTGACACTTCATTAAATTTGTGTCCAGCAGGGCATTTGCACTCAAAAGATCCAACAGTATTGATGCAATTTCCTCCTTGACAGAGCCCAGGGATGGCCTGGCATTCATCCACATCTGTCAGATTTTAGGTCAGAGAGAGAAAAAGAGAGGGGAGAGAGAGAGAGAGATTAATTTATACAAAATTCACTAATTCTTATAATGCTTTCTATGCGAAGTTACAAGCATTCTTTATTTTTCCATCTTCCATCTTTCCTCATGTAGAGAAGAATTTATACTAACTTTTGGGGGTTTGATCATACATGCTGTAAAGTACAAAGGTACAATGACAAAAGCGGTTGACATTAAAAACTAGAGTTATTCAAGAAACCTTTAGAACCAAAACGTAACACAATCTATAGCAAAACTGTCTTTGAGTTGTATTGAATAATTCATTTAAAACAGAATTTACTTAAATAAGGTCACTCAGACTACACAAGAGAGTTAATGTTTTTATACAAATTCAATGCAACATGTTCACCTTGCATTCTGTAGAACTGTCTTGTGCAATAAAAATTAAAGAACCCAGGAAGTTAGGTCAAGAAGTGAGAAATCCCAGATGAAGCACCTTGCTGGCAGAGTGGTGATGGGAGAGGACCTTTTAAAGTCAGATCATGTCTGCCTCAGCTCAAAACTTAAATCCACATTAAGCCCTCGAAAATTCTACCTAACCCCTATACTCTCTGACCTCATCTCCTAACCTCCTCCTTCTCACACTCTTCTCCATGCACATTGGCATCCTTGCCTGGCCTCAAATACACCCAGGATGGACCTGCTACAGGCTTTGTGGTGGTGGCCCCTCTGCCTGGACCATTCTTTCTCCACACAGTTGCCTAGCTCTTGTCGTCCCATCCATCAGGTCTCTGCTCCTAAGGCACTTCAGAAGAAGACCCCTCCCTGACCAGTCTAATAGTAACATCCAGCCCCGCATCAGACACCACCCTTCTTAGTTACTCGGCTTATTTTTCTCCATAAGATGAATCATCAAGTGACGTAATACATAGGTTTGCTTTGTTTTGATTTTATAAATTAATTATCTTCCATAGACCAGGTTCTTTGTTCATTTCATTCACTGCTGTATCACAGCACCCAAGGAAGAAACCTGTGGGTCCTACATGGAGCCTCAACTATGAACCTTCCAGGAACAAATGTAATCAATCCAGACTCATTACAGCCAGTTAGAAAGATGGTGAAAGTGCGTGTATTTTTTCTCCATCTCTTCATCAGCAACATGCAAAAGTCTGATTTAATGAAGAACCCCAGGGAAGCAATCTAAAGCTTCTTCCTCTGCTTGGGGTATTTTCTTAGAAATCTAGAAGCCTAGTATCCTCTTTAGTTTTACTCATCATTGTGGGAAGCAAGAGAGCAATTACCAGTTGTAAGACCTCTAAACAGCCTGCGTTCTTGAGAAAAGTTGGCACAAAGAAAAAGGGGCAACAAAAGAACAACCTTTTATCCTATATAATAAAAAGGTAATATGCAAATTGACCATCACTCCAACACACAAGATGGCCAGCCCCATGTGGTCAGATGGGCCGCCCCCATGTGGACACAAAATGGCTGCCAGGAGATGGCCAGCAGGAGAGGGCAGTTGGGAGGGACCAGGCCTGCAAGGGAGGGCAGTTAGGGGTGACTGGGACAGCAGGGGAGGGCAGTTAGGGATGACTGGGCCAGCAGAGGAGGGCTGTTGGGGGCAATTGGGCTGGCTGTGGAGGGCACTTAGGGGCAACCAGGCTGGCAAGAGAAGGAAGTTAGGGTTGACTGAGCCAGCAGGAGAGGGCAGTTGGGGGCAACCAGGCCAGCAGGGGAGGGCAGTTAGGGGTGACCAGGCTGGCAGGGGAGAGCAGTTAGGGGCAATAGGGCTGGCAGGGGAGCAGTTAGGCATCAATCAGGCTGGCAGGGGAGTGGTTAGGAGGCGATCAGGCTGGCAGGCAGAAGTGGTTAGGGGCAATCAGGCAGGCAGGCAAGTGAGCTGTTGGAAGCCAGCAGTCCCAGATTGTGAGAGGGATGTCTGACTGTCCATTTAGGCCCAATCCCCAAACAGGCAGTTGGACATCCCTCGAGGGGTCCCAGATGGGACACACATACACACACACACACACACACACACACACACACACACACCCTGTGCACAAATTTTGTGCACCAGGCCTCTAGTTTTGGTATAAAAAGTATTGATTCCTGTTTTAGATGGAATATATATCCTGGCCCACAAATTAATGTAGTTCAAATATGTTTATTAAAATGTTATTTAAAATTAAGATTGTACATAGAAGCAAAACTATATAGTCTTGTTGATTATGGTTTTTGGCCAAGAGGAAATATAGATGAGGGCACTTCTCTACTGGCCATACAGTCCAAAAATGAAGACCCAATAAGTTCCTTGATAAACCCTTTTGCCCACAGCCCCTTACATCAGGCCCAAGGACTCAGAACACCAGCAAGGAGACACAGCCCCAAGCTAACAGCAGAATCCCTCAGGGTGGAGATGAAGAATTTCATTCACAAAGTGGCAATACAACTACCATTTTGATTCCATGGCTTTTCACAAATTTTCTTATAAGATACTTTTTTTCTTGGATGTTGAATAGCAGAGTCGTGGATGGACAGGGATGGACAGAAAAAGCTGGAAAAGTCCAGATTGTATTAAATGAATAGCAAAGCTAAAGAGCAGTAATTCTTTCCTCTCCCTCTTAATTCTCTTTCCCCCAAATTATCTTAGCACCTCAGCCTCTGACTCATGGGTGGGCAACTGGGCACTCAAATTCTGGCTCCCTGGTCAGTCAGTGAGTTCATGGGCATTAGCTGACTTTGGAACACCAAGGCCAAGAATTTCTTCAAAATTCACTGGGACTTTCTAAGTTTGAGAAAAGTGAAAGGCACCAAAGAAAAGGGGAACTAAATTTACCCTATCTTATAAAATCATATAATCAACTGCTTTGTAATTCTAATTTCAAAGTGACTTCTTGCTGTTTCTGATATTGAAAAGGATACAGCCAAAGGAGTCGTATGTTCTGCATAGAAGCCAGAAGCCAGCACCAACAGTGTTTCTCAGGAGATGAATTTATTGAAGTATCATTTGATGGAGACCCATAGAACTGTGTGATTAAGCTCAAGTTCTGTTTTATTGCATATCACCCTTAGAATTAACATATAGAACAAAACCAAACTAGTCTCTATTTGTCTCAGAAAAGCATACCCTGAATTTTCTGCAAATATTGCAACTTGCTAAAAAGCACCAAAGATGTTTAAAGGAAACAGAGACAGCCTGGGAGTTTTCAGGCCCATCAGTTTAGTGCACGGCTGCCTCCGTTCACTTCCTCCTGTTTCCTGCCAGACATCCAGACAATAAAAGAATTTGTACAGCTGGAAGAACAGGAGTAAAAGCCAAAAACAGAGTAAGGGCTTCTAGGGGAGGTAGGAGAAGAAGCAAGCAGGCAACATCTGGGGATATTTAAAACTGTGAACCAAAGCCTAATTTATTTCTGACTTGTAAAGAAAAAAAAAGCATACTGTAGCCCATAAAATGGAGAGAGATATAACAGTAAAATGGAGAGCGATGAAATTTTCTTCAGGTCAACTGAGTACAACCTAGGAGACAGGGAAACTGCAACGATTTCATATGAAGGGGGAAAAATGAAGAAAAACAAACTACCTTGACCACAAATTTTGCTTTGTGTGCCTATACAGCATTGCGGTAACTAGAATCATAGCACCTCAGGGAAGCACCTCTGGGGTCCCAAGGAGAAACTGCTGGCAAGGAAAATCCAGGGAGAACCATGCTTCTCACGCCTAAGTTGGATGTCATACCATCAGTGAAATCGTGAAGTTATGTCTCTGATGCTGCTTTTCCATTCTCTCCTACATTGTTGGAGAATGGCCCTCCAGAGCAAACAAGATGAATCCATTAATAATTCCATCAGCCTGGGGTTTACCTTGACAAGCTCCTGTGCGGATATTGGGAATGAAGCCGCGGCGGCAGGGGTGGGGCTGGGCAGGGCACATCTCACAGGGGTGGCCCCAGGCTCGGCCCACGGTGGCGCAGCAGAGGGTTTTTGTGCAGACAATCCCGCTGAGCTGTCCCTGGCACATCTGGTTGCTGACCACAGTGAAGCATGGGCCTGTCCTGTAATCTGAAAATAAAGAAGGAGAAAGCCATGAAAGTCCAGAAAACCAGAACCCTCCAGCAGAGGAACCCTGTGTCCCATCTTGCTTAACTCCAAATCACTGACCTCCTATGATGCCTTGGGAAGTCCATTCTACCTCTGAACCCCATTTCTCTCTCCTACAAAATGGGGATATAAACATCAGTTCCTACCCATTTTGAAGATGCTGTTGTGAGGATCAGATGAGTTAACAGATACTACAACTCGAGTTAACAGAGATGTGCCATACAAATATAACATAATGACATTATTACATATCCGCTCACTCAAGAAAAGGTATCAGATGTGCCTACTATGAACCAGCCCGATGTTTGGTTAGATGCTTCAGTGATTAGGAGACAAAGTCCTTGTCCTCACAGAGCTTACAGTCTGTCATTATTCAAGTTGTAAAAACAAAGAATTTAAGAACTTTCAGTGAGGCAACTCATGTCACCTTCTTCTTGGAAGTTCCTTAAACAAAGAAATAGTTACCTGTTTCTTCTGAACTGAGTCTGTTTTATTTCAAACACAAAAACAAGTAAACAACCAAAAAAAGTTTTTTTTTAATTTAGCCATGTTAAAGACATGAGGTATAGAATAATATAAAGAATAAGAACAATGGTCTGAAATCATCATAATCCCTGGGCAAAAGGAACATCTTAAAGCAAACAGAAATAAGCTAAGGAAGGCCACAAGAGAATTCCCAAGTAGTCTCACCAAATACAAGATCTGCCTTTTTTTTTTTTTTTTTTTGCATAAGGGAGAAAGTCCATCTGGATTCAGCAACCAACAAGAAAGCAAGAAAGAGTAAGATGTGGTGAACACAGAAGACCAAAGCCAGGCTTTCCTCTGTCTCCTGTGGGAGAAATTGGGACCATAATGTCCCCTTCTGCTCTACAATCACCTCAACTGATAAGGGAGGCTGGGCTGTGGCAAGTCTCATGGGCTCCCATCCGCTACCAAACATTGCAGGATTCCTTGTGTCATTTTTGGAAGCACACAGATACAGAGAGAGTGTTTCCTGTGAGTCTTGGAATGGACCTCAGCAAGTTCCTTTCCCCTCTGAATTCTATGGTTTTATGAACATACCTGTGTGTGCCAATGAAACCCTGGGTTATGTTTTCATTTTTATTTTTTTCTTTCTTTCTCAAAGTAGCTCATGGAACAGACATGCAATTTACTAAGGACAAGTCTTCATGACAGTTGTTCCCCCCAAGTCTCTATATGCTCTGGCCCCACCCACCTTTCCCAGCCCACCCTCTTGACACTTCCTCAGTTTGTCTTTTTACTTTATTTATGTATATTTCACCCACCTGATTATTTTTTACTTTTATATAGTCAAATCTCCATAATGCCATATCTGTTGAAAATCTGCTCTTCCTCCCTAGATACTGAATTCAAACAAGAATACAGAAATTAAATGCTTGAGCTGTTGAATAAAATCTCTGCCTTCATTTCATCCTGTCAATAAAGAAAAAGTCACTCAGCACCACAGCAGTTTGCTCTTAGATGGAAGAACTACATGGGACAAAGGGCAAAGCTAAAGTCATCTTTCTTTCTTTGGCTCAATTCTTCCATATATTGTCTATAGACGTTCAATGAATACTACTCTGATATATGGTGTTTCTTTTCCTATTTTAATATTTTATCATGTATTTTTGATTCAAAAATAATTATTTCAGATAATTACCAAAAGCAGTAACATATAAATAAGAAAATAAAAATCCAATTATTCACAATTATTCCCATAGCCCTTACATGTAATTACCCTTGATACCATATTGGTTATATTATCTGATATACTTTTACATGTGTGTATTTTTAATCGGCAGTCCTACATCCCCCGAGGGATGCAGTAGTGCACGAAGCAGTAGGCGACTGGGGAGGAGCCTGCACCGCTCGCCTGCTGCCACCACCGCTTGGTAAGCTTGCTGAGCAGCACTCCCGCTGTGGGAGGGCACTGACCAACGGGGGCAGCTCCTACATGGAGTCAGTGTGCATCATAGCGACCAGTGGTAGCTTTTATATGTATAGATACTATTCCAAAACATGATTCTATTGGCATAATTTTCCAATACGTTACAGAATAATTCATTCAGTAATTTTGTTACTGTATGTCATTTAAATTGCTTCCAATTTTTCATTATTATACACAACATTCAGTGTATATTACTGATGAATTCCTTTAGCATGAAAAATGTTGTCTCACGCACAGCCATCAAGATTTTTATGACTATACAGATCTTAAATCTGAGGCTAGAAAGATCACAGCAACACAATCTTTAACTTAAAAAACAAATAAAACCTTCCATGTTAGGTAACAAGGAAGAAAATTTAGATTTATTTCTTTTTTCCCCCTCTTAATGTATTGAGACAAGTGCAAATGCTTTAATCAAACAGATTCATGTTGGCGTGCCATTTTCAATCTTTAAAAAAACATAATGAAACATGAAGTTTAATTAAAGACCCTCTCTTCAACACTGCTTGGATTTGTTTCCCCTCTTCATTTTCCCAAGACACCCTAAGGAATTACATATGCAAAGATTCAGGGTAGGTGCAAACACTGTGTTTTGTGAGTGACACTGACAGAATCAGGGCACAAAACAAAAATGCTAGGAAAATCTGATTCAGTCCTGTCTAACACTGGTTCATGACTTCAGACATGAATTCCTCATTGGAAGGTCTTCACAAAAAGAAAAATAACCCTTAAGACTTTTCCAGGGTCAACAACATCTTGCTCTCATTTCAATATGGAACACAGGGAATAGAAATGGCACTTGTTAATTCTGACAATATTCATTAGTCATCTCTAGATCCCATAGGGAGCAATCTTTATTAAATATTCTGAATATTTGGCAAATAGTTTGAGTGTGTAGAACAAAATTTATGGACTTAACACATTGCCACTCTAGATCCTTATCACTGTGGACAAAGACCCAGCTCATTTGCCAACGCAGATTAGTAAGTGGACATAAATATATTTATAGAGCCATATTTTCAATAAAAAATGCTGATTGCAGAGGGAGAGGCATAATCTGAATGAAACAGAGTTGGATCAAAAAATCTCTTGGAAGGTCAATGCTGTATCAACGTGGTTTTCAAATGCCATTCCGATTTGGCAGCATGTGTTTTATGTCCCATACTTCATTTAAATTACCAGAGTTATGCTGCTTTCAGTACAATACTCCAACCACAGGGAAAAAATCTGCCCACACTTCCAATTCCTTCCTATTAATAATTCAATTATGTACAATTATTCCCATAGCACTTACATGATAATAGGCTAAATTTACATACTTTTTAATTTTTTTTTCAAATAAAATATTCCCAGACAGACAGGGAATGTGCCTTATTCAAAGCTTGGGTAACGTCTGACTCATTCCTTCAACGTAAATCATTATTCCTAATGCAACTAAAATATAGTACTAAAAAGACTGGCTGTTTGCAAATTGCTCTACAATCACTTCCATATAAGACCTCCATGAACTAGGGCAACAGGCCAAGCCTTTCCAAAATTAAAATGCAATTTTACTTGTTTTTAACTGGCTTACCCTAGTATAGCTAGTTCATGGGAAATTCTGCCTCTAAATGTTCCCATTCTGAGTAGTGAGGCTCAAAGTTTGTTCCTCAGTCCCAACAGATTTGGCCTCAGTGTTTGAGATCTAACCAACGTGTGTCCGCCTCGACCCTAAGCTCCTTCCCAGCTCTGCAGCTCAGAATGCTGTGACATATAGCATCATGTCACCTTCATTTGTATTCAGACTTTACTCTGAAGCAAATGCATCATTCAGAAAGAATAATCTGTGGTCCAATGAATTCTTGTCACTCTTGCCCAGTCACGAAACCACAAGCTGCAGGGAAGGCACAAGGATATAATTATGGGCACTAGGCTCTAATTATTTTAAATCCTTTTCATAAAAATTACAAATGAAAGAAAGGATGCGATTTCAATTTATTCATGACAGAGAGGGTCACAGCCATGCTTCTTTCTTCCAGGTAGGTTGCCTGGGGCGCACTGGTTTGCCTAAGTTCCTGATATATGGAATTTTAATACCTCCTTCTTAGGAAAGAGTTCAGAGAACTGTTGGTCTGAAGAAAATTAAGGCAAAGAAGTTCCATGATCATAATCAGTCTCATAACTGCTATTTCTTCTTACTCCAATCATTCTTAACCTTAGGACATAACCAAATCCCTTGGGGAGGTTCCGCAAAATACTGATGCCTGAGCCTCACCCCTGTTCTCCCACAGACCTCCCCCATGGAATCTGACACAGTAGAGGTGGCACTGGGTAAGGGCATCCATATTTTGCATAAGCTCCCAAAGTGATTTTGCTTTCTAGGGCTCTCAGTTGAATGTGTGTCTATTTCTTTCTAAAACTTTGAGAAGAGCTTATGTTCTATTATTAATTGGAGGTGTTTGCAAGATAGCTGGCTGCTTACCTAAAAGTCTAACCCTAGAAATGTGATTCTAACCCTGGAATCACCAACACTCAACACAATCCAGTATCTCTCAACCAGGACCACCCTTCTAATCACGGCAAAATAGTGTTCATTTCCTTAGTGTTGACTGATTATGAGATACTTTATTATGTTCTTTATTAATTATACTCTCCACAAGCTTGCTAACCAAACAACAAACCAAAATTTAAGAAGGCTAACACACACTACTCCATTGTCCTAATAGTCAACTGAATTCACAGTGTTAGAAAGTACATTTATATGCATTACATCACTCCTCTATCATAAACCCCTACCTCCTGTTTCCCTGTCCAGTGCTGGAGCTATGACCTGGATGGAACTCCAGGGGCATTCTCCAAACAGGATCCTAACAGAATGATCAAACATAGGTCCACAGGTCCTGATTTGATGAAATATAAAGTATTAAGCATTACTTATGAAATTTACTGGTATGCCTAAAATAGACAAACCTTAATCAAAGCAAGCTTACAAACCTAAGTTCCAGCTGAGAGGGCACACAGGGATAGAAGAACAAGATAAATGACACCATGAGGAAGGAATAAGAAAATCCAAAATCTGTGATTTTGAAAGGCAACTGTCCTGAACTTTTCCAAAAGTATATGACCCCCAGCTGCGAACAAGAAGAAGAAGAGGAAGAGGAAGAAGGATACTGTCTCAAAAAGAGATAATGGGAAAATTTTTTATGGGCTGCTATTACATGCTATTGTGGAATTGTTGTTCCCTTAGATGTGATCATGATATTGTATTACATACGGGAATGTCCTTATTTTTTAGAGATGAAGTGTTATGATGTATGCAACTTAATTTTCAAGTGATTCAGCAAAACAATTTTATATATTTACATATACAGTATATAATTATATATACACAAATAATAATAATGTATAATATTATCTACATATATAAAACCCTAATATGCAAATAGACTGAAGGGCGGAACAACAGAACAAACCAGTCACTATGACGTGTGCTGACCACAAGGGGGCGCGCATGAAACATGGCAGGTGTCAGAAGCAGGCAGCAGAGCGCAGAACATGGCGGGCGTCAGCTGCAACAGGATAGTGGAGCAGATGAGCGGAGGCACCAGACCAAGGTGGAGCATGGGGTGCTGTCATTGGGGCAAGCTTCTGGTGGTTACTACAAATTCTTTGCTCCTGCACACAGCAGTCCTGCCTGGCACTTGCACCCGCTGCCGGCACCCAGTGCTGGCCCTGATCGCTCAGCACTGTCAGTGGTGGCTGCCAGCCCCAATTACCCCTCAGGGCTTCTCCACCTCCCCCTGTTCCTGAGGGGTGATCGGGGCCAGCAGCAGCTGCTTGCACCCATTGACGGTGCCAGCCCTGCTTGCACCCACTGTTGGCGCTAACTCCAATCGCTCCATGCCATCAGCAGGTGTGAGCAGGGCTGGCACCGTCAGCGCATGGGAGTGGTGGAGGCAGGAGCGGGGCTGCCAGCAGACAGAGGACAGGGGGCCACAGCAGAAGGGGCCAGGCGGGAGTGTGGAGGATGAGCCAAGACCTGCCCCTGTGCCCACCACAGCCTTGCAGCCCACAGTTCTTTTCAAGGTGCACGAATTCATGCACTGGGCCCCTAGTATACTATATAGTAGTATATAATAATGTATACATATACTACTATATACATATATTATATATAAATATATATTTATAGAAATATACACATATGCATATATACATATAGAGAGTATTTTGTGTATAAAAGTGGAAAAGGTTAACAAATATTTAATGTAGGTAGAAGGGTATATAGGTATATTTTTATTTCATCTTTAATGTAGGTTTTACATTTTCCAGAATAAAAATTTGGGGAAAGTGGGAATTCTTCTCTGGGCTACTTTTACTAGGCAATATTGCCTCTCCCATTTCATTCAAGTTATGTGTTTCTTTTAATGACAATAAATTTTGAATATACTTTCCAATCCATACATTTCTACAAAATACTACATGCAAGATTACCTACTGAGCATGGTCTATGGTCTACACAATGTTATTTAAAGAATATGGACCTTTGTAAAACTTTACTAAACTATAATATGCAAAATATTTATCTTTATGCAACTGTATTTGAAGTACAGCTTAATTATAATGAATGGTTTTTAAAGCACTTTAGAAATAAAGCATAAATAAAACAAACTATATGTTAATATCTTACCTATTAACTTCTTTAATTCCTAAGTGAAAAGTATTACCATTATAAATGTTAACATAAATATTATTTAAAACAGCAAATGGAGGGAGAGGGGGGACATCTGTAATATTTACAACAATAAAGATAAATTTAAAAAATAAATTTAAAAAATGCATACTACAAAATTCACCAAAACCAAGGCCATAGTTCTGTGGGACCCAATTACGTGTGGCAGCAATTCAACTCCGGAAAATTGTTACCACATTTTATTCTGTTGCATGCTGAAGAAAAGAGTAAGCAATCTTGTCCAGGAAAGAGGATATCTCATTTCTGAATAATCATTTACTTGACATTACTTGTTCCCTCACTGGGTATCCTATAAGTCATTACTGATTTTCATTTGCTGCCAAAGTTATCTCTCAACTACCTTTACTGGGGGGGGGGGGGGGGGGGGGGGATGGGTGGAAGTTGAATAGAAGTAAAATTCTGGTTTCGGTGATATGTTTACCATCAAGATAATAAAATTATAGCAAGTGTCTTCATTTTTAATGGTTTGCAAATTCCATGCTAAAGAACCAGCTGGCTCCTATTTACTCATTTTTTAAATGGCTTATTCACTTTTTTCATGGCGCCCCATGAAACCAAACTACAGTTTCACTGAAGAGCATCAGCTACTGAACAGCAAGAAAAAAACCCCAATAGTATCATATAACCATTTGAGCTATTTGTTCTTTTAAATTTTCTTCAATGCCACCTAGTATCAAAGGTTCTCTACAATCCAAAAGCCAGATTAATGACAGAAGAGTAACAGGCCTTATGATCAATGATACTTGTATATCTTAAAAGTGCCTTGTAATATTGTTTAATTTCCAAACATTAGTTCTTCCAAAAGTGAATTAAACTTCTGAAGGATCCTAGTAGAATGTTTTATCAATAAAATTGGGAAATTATTCTTATAAATTAGATTTTTCTATATAGAGAGTAAAGGCCTATGTTAGTAAAGGAGCAATAAAATAAATTGATTTAAAATATTCCACTAATATGAGGTACCTAGAATAGTCAAATTCATAGAGACAGAAAGTGAATTTGTGGTTTCCAGGAGCTGGGGGGAGGGAGAAATAAGGAGTTATTATTTAATGGATATAGAGTTTCACTTTGGTATAATAAGAAAAAGTTCTGAAGATGAATGGTGGTGATTGTTGCATAACAGTGTGAATGTACTTAAACCACATGGGTTCACAATGTACTAGGGGAGATAGTCAATAGGTAAATATACTAAAAGTAATATTAGATTTGAGGATGTGATTTAGTCTGCAAATAAAATACTAGTAAACATGCTGCTGTGATAGAGTAACTGGGGATGCCTATCTTGGTAGAATTATCAGAGAAGATTTCTTGGAGGAGATGACATTTAACTGGAGCCTAAAGGCTGAGAGCAAGTCAGCTATGCAAAGTGACAGTAAGTGCTTTCCAGGTTTAGGAGGCAACAAGAACAGTGACTCTAAGCTAGTACACGGTCTGGCTTCTCTAGTAACAAAAGGAGGCCATTGTGACCAGAACTCAAGAGAGCAAAGGCTAAGGGGCACTCCATGAGGTTGGAACATTAGGCAGGGACTGGAATACACAGCATACTCCAGGCTACGGTAGGAGTTTGGATTTGGTTCTCAGTGCAACAGGAAGCCACAGGAAACACGATGTGTTATTTTTAAAAAGTGCTGCTTGGAGGGTTCAAGGATGGAAATGGGAAGGCTTGTAAAGAGGCTACTGAAGGGTCTGAGGTGAGAGATGGTGTTAACTAGGTGAAGGTGGTGGCATAGAAATAAAGAGCAGGTGGCAGGTGGGATGTCTTTGGGGGGTAGAACCAAGAGCACTTAAAGATGGATTGGATGTGAGTGAGGGAAACAAGAGACAGGAATGACTCCTGGGTGTCTAGCTTTGGTAGCTGGACATGCCGCCAGCCACTCACTGAAATTGAGAACCTGTGGGAAGATGAGGTTCTACCTACCAATATTCAGTGTGAAAGTTCTTCACACTTTTACAATCCAATATCTAGTATAGGACAAGTGATTTGAATTGATGAGCCTGGCCCTTCACAAAACAATATTAGCCTCTGTAAATATAGAGGCTATCAAAATAAAGCAGAACCTATGTGTAACGGAGTATACCTTAGTCCAGTGGTTGGCAAACTGCAGCTCACGAGCCATATGCAGCTCTGTTGACTAATGAGTTTGCCAACCACTGCCTTAGTCTGTGTATTTTAGATTTATCACTAAATTTCTTGTCCTTCTCTTCCTCTTTGTGAGCAAGCACTTAGTTGTATCACAGTCAGATATACTATCTAATAAAAGAGCAATATGCAAATTGACTGTGCCTCCGCTACGCCCACCAGCCAATCAAGAGCAACTATGCAAATTAACCCAACCAAGATGGCTGTGGCCACAGAGAGAGCAGGAGGCTTGGGTTCCCCTGGCAATGGAGGAAGCCAAGCTTTCCACCTGCCCTGGCCTGCCTTGGCCTCTGCCTAAGGCTACAAAGTTTCAATTATAGAAGATAAATAAATCCCAGATACCAGGGCCTCTGCTTGGGTCACTGGGGGGCGTGTCCGGCCTGCAAACCACCACAGGCCACTCGCCCAGGCCACCCCACACCCCAAGGGAACCCCCACCCTGATCCGGGACACCCTTCAGGGCAAACCAGCTGGCCCCCACCTGTGCACCAGGCCTCTATCCTATCTAATAGTATCTAATAAAAGAATGATATACAAGTTGACCATCACTCCAACACACACATGGCTGCCCCCATGTGGTCAAAGATCACTGCCCCCATGTGGACACAAGATGGCTGCCACAAGATGGCCTGCAAGGGAGGGCAATTGGGAGGGACCAGGTCTGTAAAGGGAGGGCAGTTGTGGGCAATCAGGCCAGCAGGGGAGAGCAGTTGGGAGGGACCAGGCCTGCAAGGGAGGGCAGCTGGAGGCTATCGAACCTGCAGGGGAGGGCAGTTAGGGGTGACCAGGCTGGCAGAGGAGGGAGGGTGGGGGCGACGGGGCCTGCAGGGAAGGGCAGTTGGGGGGTACCAGGCCTGCAGGGGAGGGCAGTTAGGGGTGACCAGGCCTGCAGGGGAGAGCAGTTAGGGGCAATCAGGCTGGCAGGGGAGCAGTTAGGCATCAGTCAGGCTGGCAGAGGAGGGGTTAGGGGGTGATCAAGCTGGCAGGCAGAAGCGGTTAGGAGCAATCAGGAAGGCAGGCAAGCTAGCAGTTGGGAGCCAGCAATTCTGGATTGTGAGAGGGATATCCAACTGCCTGTTTAGGCCCGATCCTGGTAGGGTAGGATTGGGCCTAAATTGGCAGTCAGACATCTCTCAAGGGGTCCCAGATTGGAGAGGGTGCAGGCTGGGCTGAGGGACACACACACCCTGTGCACGAATTTCATGCACCGGGTCTCTAGTAAGCAAATAAATGTTTGGTAAAAAGCCAAATCTAGACATAACACTTCCCAACCAATGTATGTGAAGGCTCTCACTGTTGTTTTTCTGCCTTGATATTACACAAAGACCATATTTATAGGAGGCATGGCTTAGTTGTGGTTAAATGGCTGAACCTTTGTCCTTGCTTTAAGTTTCCCACCCGATCTCTGACAATTGATAGCATCACTGGAACATGGCATGTACCTATGTCCTGTCATGTGAACTTAGCTGGCAGCTGGAATGCCAGTGGTCATGGGCTCCCTTGCCCTGTCAGTTCAGAGATGTGGAGCGCAGCCGCTCTGGGATAACTTCCACCCGTCGTGCCAGGACTCCATCACTTAGTGTTGGTCTGAGCCATGTGTACTTAACACTCAGGTTTCTGTGAGAATCGGCCAAATGTGTTTGAAATAAGAATTTCAACCATGAAGTTTATATATAAACTAGAGGCCCGGTGCATGAAATTCGTGCACAGGGGTGTGTGTGTCCCTCAGCCCAGCCTGCACCCTCTCCAATCTGGGACCCCTTGAGAGATGTCTGACTGCCCATTTAGGCCCAATTCTACCCTACCAGGATCGGGCCTAAACGGGCAGTCGGATATCCTCTCACAATCCAGAATTGCTGGCTCCCAACTGCACTCCTGCTTCCCTTCCTGATTGCCCCTAACCGCTTCTGACTGCCAGCTTGATCACCCCCTAACCCACTCCCCTGCCAGCCTGATTGATGCCTAACTGCTCCCCTGCCAACCTGATTTCCCCTAACTTCCCTCCCCTGCATGCCTGGTCACCCCTAACTGCCCTCCCCTGCAGGCCTGGTACCCCCCAACTGCTCTCTCCTGCAGGCCTGGGTCCCCCCAACTGTCCTTCCCTGCAGGTCCTGTCGCCCCCACCCTCCCTCCTCTGCCAGCCTGGTCACCCCTAACTGCCCTCCCCTGCAGGCTTGATAGCCTCCAACTGCCCTCCCTTGCAGGCCTGGTCCCTCCCAACTGCTCTCCCCTGCTGGCCTGATTGCCCACAACTGCCCTCCCTTTACAGACCTGGTTCCTCCCAACTGCCCTCCCTTGAAGGCCATCTTGTGGCAGCCATCTTGTGTCCACATGGGGGCAGTGATCTTTGACCACATGGGGGCAGCCATGTGTGTGTTGGAGTGATGGTCAACTTGTATGTCATTCTTTTATTAGATAGTATTAGATAGGATAGAGGCCTGGTGCACAGGTGGGGGCCAGCTGGTTTCCCCTGAAGGGTGTCCCAGATCAGGGTGGGGGTTCCCTTGGGGTGTGGGGTGGCCTGGGCGAGTGGCCTGTGGTGGTTTGCAGGCCAGACACGCCCCCCCAGCGACCCAAGCAGAGGCCCTGGTATCTGGGATTTATTTATCTTCTATAATTGAAACTTTGTAGCCTTGAGCAGAGCCAAGCCTCCTGCTCGCTCCATGGCCACAGCCATTTTTGTTGGGATTTATTTATCTTCTATAATTGAAACTTTGTAGCCTTAGGCAGAGGCCAAGGCAAGACAGGGCAGGTGGAAAGCTTGGCTTCCTCCATTGCCAGGGAAACCCAAGCCTCCTGCTCTCTCTGTGGCCGCAGACATCTTGGTTGGGTTAATTTGCATAGTTGCTCTTGATTGGCTGGTGGGCATGGTTTGTGGGTGTAGCAGAGGTACAGTCAATTTGCATATTGCTCTTTTATTAGATAGTACGGGTATATGATAAATAGGTTGCTCCTCGTTCTCTCCCTCTCTCCCTCACTCTCTCTCTTTCTTTCTCTCTCTCTTTCTCTCACACACACACATACACAAAACCACACAAGTACACACATACTCATGTACACACACAGACACACCACTGAATTAAGTACACATATACTCATGTATACATACAGATATACCACTGAACTAAGTACACACACACACGTACATACACACACACACACACACACAGACATGCACCACTGAACTACGCTAATATATCATCAAACAGTTCTCAAGGTGACCCTCCCATTCTCAGAATTTTTCTTTGGAGGAAAATATCTTGATGAAAGAAAAATTCCTGAGACTGTTTCCAGCTCAGGGTTTGGCGCTGAACTCAACTGAAGACAGACAAGTAAGAAGAAAGTACAGCATTACTCAGAACACATGCGTGAACCATGCAGAAGACAGGCACAGACACTAGGGGAAGGGAGAGGCAGCGGTACCAAAGTCTGATCATGTAGGTTTAATTAATCAACAAAAGAAGATTCTTGATTTAAAAAAAAATATGTGCATGCTCATATACCACAATATGGCAGAAGGCTGATTTTCTCAAACCCAAGACAAAGCTGCATTTAGAAACTCAAAACTGCATTTTTGCTGTTATTTTATGGTCATCCACCTTTGGGATCTACCAAGTGGACTGAGAACATGCCACTGACTGGACGAGCATGGTGGTTTCTCGGCAGCTTCCCTCTAACATATAGGTTTTGATGTTCTTGGACATTTATGTTTTTAGGTGATTACTGACGTACAGCATAGAATAGCAATTTGATAGATATGTGCTATGCTCTTTAGAAGTAATAATTATGTCCCACACATCCCAGGTTAATGATCCGAAGAGCTAAATAGCAACACCACACTATCCAGATGCACAGGCCAATCTACTTTCAATGAAGTGTTGCCTGGTGCAGCCAGTGGGAGAAGGGAGTACAGCTCAGAAATTTCCATTCTATAGGACTGGAAAAAAATCTGAAGTTGCTCCTGAGACGACGAGGTCTAACTAGTAAAGTGTGCACTGTCTGAACATTAGAGGCACTGTGCTACTCTGTTCCCTCTTACCACTTACTGAAGATTTACACCAGGTTGGCCAGACACTGGGGTTTCATCTGAGGCAGCTAGTTAGATATGTGTGGAAAGTGCATATGGTTAGAAAATAATAAGAGACAGCATTAAAAGTGGTTTAACATGCCCCAAGAGGCAAGCCGAACACCACAATTTTCTCCAACTGTGGAAGAAAAAACAACTCAAGCCAGATTCTGGCTCTCTGGATGTATGAACAGGTCTATATTGTATTCCCCTGGATATTTATGAGGCATGTTAACAATAATTAAAATTGAATTTCCAAACCTTTAAGGGTAAAAGTTAGGAATATAATATCAACGACCTTGGAGAAAGTTATAATTCAATCTACATCATATTCACCATCCTGGGATTTCACTACTGATATTCCAACTTCACAACTCTGCACAGAGCAAGTGCTCATAGGCTCTTCGCTTGTGCAAATACCTTCTACTCAAATGTATGTTCCATTTTCTGCAAGTTTTATGGCTAAATGGTAGTGCTGCTGGGCCATCAGCATTCAAATTTCTCTAGTCTGGGGTTCTTTCTTTTTTACTATATTTTATTGATTTTTTACAGAGAGAAAGGGAGAAGGATAGAGAGTTAGAAACATCGATGAGAGAGAAACATTGATCAGCTGCCTCTTGCATACCCCCCACTGGGGATGTGCCCGCAACCAAGGTACATGCCCTTGACCAGAATCGAACCTGGGGCCCTTCAGTCTACAGGCCGACGCTCTATCCACTGAGCCAAACTGGTCAGGGCTAGTCTGGGGTTCTTAACTTGAAGACCACAGTTGGGACTCAGGGCATCCAGAAGTGCCCTGACATTGTGCATGAGTCACATGAACCAGTGTGAAAGATCTGGACACAGTCCAGGGGGCCTGGCATCTGAGTGCTGGAGCCACATGCGGCAATCACATGCTCTCTTCCAGAAATTTGGAACTGGGATTGAGAAACACTGGTCTTAATCTGTCTGGGACCTCAGATGACGTTACCTCTGGAGCTGTGGGCCAGTGTGTACAAGAGGAAGCACAGAGCAAGCCATTTACAAGGAGTAGGAACAAGGTCTACAGGGAGGACAGAGAGCCTGTGGCTCCATGGAGAGGCTGAGAGAGCACTTGGTTCCTGCCTCCAGCCCTCAATCAAGCCACAGTGCACCACTGCCCCGGGATTCCTGGCACACCCCAGGCTCCTCACAATCAATCTCCCTTTCTGCAAAAGCTGGTTTCCTTATTTGCAACCACCTGGATGGATCTGACCCAACATGGGTATGCATTTGTGCCTTTTTGGAGGAAGAGAGTCCACAGCTTTCATCAGATTCTTAAAAGTATCCATTGCTCAAAAAAGGTACCAAGCCCTAACCGGTTTGGCTCAGTGGATAGAGCATTGGCCTGTGAACTCAAGGGTCCCAGGTTCGAATCCAGTCAAGGGCATGTACGTTGGTTGCAGGCACATCCCCAGTAGGGGATGTGCAGGATGCAGCTGATTGATGTTACTCTCTCATTGCTGTTTCTAACTCTCTCTCCCTCTCCCTTCCTCTCTGTAAAAAAAATCAATAAAATATATATATTTTTAAAAAGGTACCAAGCCCCTGTACTGTTTAACAAGTCACTAAGAAGAATGTGGCACTACTTACATAATCATCCATATTTATCAGAAAGAGTTTTATGAAATGTGTAGTGTTTCATTCTCAAAGAAAAGTGAAAATATAAAACCCCTCCTAATTAGTAACACAATCCCAAACAAAAATCACTTCAGCAAGCTATCCTTTTAGTTGTAACTCAACTAAATAGTTAAACTTGCAGGAAAATTATCACAGACATATATAAATCAGTGGCTAACTCTCAGTAACACACAAAGTTCTAGCTGATTTTCCTTCAACATCAGCAGGCATATACTGCTATATGCCTGCCCTATGTAGGTAGACTACACACAATGGTGGAACTGAAAGGCAGAAGGCCTAAAAAGTCAGGGGGGCTGCTTCCCAGTCTCAGCTCAGCAACTCATTTGCTGTGCATCTTGAGTCAGACACTCCACCTGTCTGATGGACTGTAAGTGGCCGAACCATGAAACACTCAGGTGCCCTGGTGGCCTGAGCCAGAACAGCAGCAGCCAGATTAGGGAAAAAGGGTTGTTTTCATCATCTAAGAAGGATAGTGTGTGTGCAGAAAGATCTTTGAGCTTGTTTTCTTCCTAGACTGGCTCCTCCCACACTTCTTACTTTGTTGAAGGGCATCATCATAGCACACATCAAGTCTACAAACGTGGTTTGGAGTATCACAGAAGCCCTCACACCCCCTCTCCATCATCACTGCAAACCCTGTGAAATTTACCACCACAACAGCTTCTTAATGTAACCCCTCCTCTGCAACTCAACTGTCGCTGCTTTATTGTAGAGCCCCGTTTCCCCTGACCCTGCAGGTGTGAACTTAAGTTGGAACTTAAGTTAGGATCACCCAGCTTCATCTTCTGCCACTCCTGAGTGCAGATTCTCTGCAGCAACACTGAATGCATTGTATGTAGTTCCTCAACTCACAGAGCTGTTACCAATCTATATGCCCAGCAAATTCCTCCTCTGGAAGTCTTCCCTCACCACTTCCCTCTTCTTCTGTGTTAGTAGTTAAGCTCAACGGTAATCACTGATTTATTAAATAATTATCTTTAATCACTGATTTATATAATTGTCTTTCATCAAACTGTGAGTCTTAAGGATAAATATTTTATCCCATTAAACTCTGTATCATCAGGGCCTAGAATAGTCTGTGGGCCCATAATAAGCAAATAAGCATTTATGAATGAATGAATGGTGAAAACAAGTTAGTTTAAATCTTCAAGTTAGTTTAAATCCATCACCTTTTGCACTATTCGCTCACTTTGCCCAAGCCATAATTAACTGTTGTGATTCCTTGAATCTATCATACTTTAATTGAACCCTCAAACTCTGATTATCAACAAGACAATGAACCATTACTCTCTGAGTCAGTTTCCTCTACCTCCTGGGGTTGCATGCATAGTAAACAAAACCATGTATATGAAAGACCTAGCAGAGTCACTAGTTCTTCTATTTTCTCTTCCTCCCACACATACCATGGCTAAAGATAACTTAAGTATTCTGCAATTCTTAAACATAGATGATGTCATTGATCCACAGTCTACCGGACACACATCTTTTAATCTGTTTGTAATGCTGATAGATTTGTTCTAAGTCATCTCTACTCTGTTGCTTGCCCTGTCTTGTGAACAATAGTTGGGATTTTAAAAACAGAGCAAAAATAAAGGTCAACGTGCAGATCAAGTCCAAGCCTGGATACATGAAGCCCTTGCTCTGAGCAAGTTCTACCATCTCCACAATCTCTTCCTTCTTAGCTACCCTCCAGCTAGGAGTGGACATGTGCCTAGGTCTGGTCAATAAGATGCAAGTGGAGGCCTGTAGGATGGATAGTCAAGGAAAGCTTTTCATTTTCTGATATAATGAGACACGCTCATCTGGATTACCCTTTGTCCTTCATCCCTTCTAGAAAATGTGATGCCTGGAAGTTCATTCTCCAAACTGCAATTGTGGGGACAAAAATTCATGCACTAAGGATGGTGAAGCAGAAAGAACAAAGAGTCGTGATCCTTGATCACATTTTTGATATCTCCAAATTCACTTGTGACATAAGAAAACGTAAGCCCTACTTGATTACACCACTATGGTTGGGTTTCCCATTACTTCATCTAAACTGATTCCTAACTAAGACACCAAGTGCATGGATATTGTAGTCATTTGACATATACGAATGAATGACCCAAGAATGAATTATTTCATTTTGGAAATTTATATATAGCATGTACTTTAAAGATTGCCAGCAAAACAATTGGGCAAAACTGGTCAAGTGCATAAATAAACACCTAACTTCAAAAGAGAATCCCAGATACTATTCTTTTATGAACTCATATTCTAAAAATCAACCTATTTTTCCTTCCTGGCAACTGGATAAGGTGCCTAATGTTGGGACATGAATAGACTCTGCTAATCTGCCTTAATACTCTGCTCTCTGATGTACACACATTTTTTAAATTAATCAGCATGAAAATGGCCAAATGCACCATCGCCATCACAAGAGTTATGCCAGCTTTCATTTGTAAAATGCATTCCATTTTTTAAAATAGGCTCACTGGTACCTCTAAATACCATGTTTATCTATTCAATCTTCTAAACATTAGAGATATTTTTTTTAATGGGATGTGCCCCATATGCTACCCTTAACTGAAAACAATGACCACTATCCCCTCCCCTAGATTCCCAAAGGTTATATGTATTTGATTTGTTACCATAACAATCATAAAATATAAACAAATACAGTGGACATCTGGAACTAATGGAATTTTGGAGTTATTCCCAAACAGTGGCAATTTCAAACTATACATCAATAAGAATGTACTAAGAAGAAAGCAAGGAACTATGTAAATGCCAAGGAGGTTTATGGGTAGGGAGAGACTGGAAGGTCATTGAAAGGTAATTACTGCATTCAAATCGACATGGGGATCTATTCAATCTTTAAATATGGCAACAGTAGTGATATTTCATGCAAGCACAGATGTTCTACACAACCAATAAAAACAAAGTCTTAGCTTTATATTCTATTGTTTTGGCTCAGAGAAGGGAAAGAAAAAGGGTGGTAAATGAACTTTTATTACACTTTTCTTTCCACTCCTTTCCCCTCACGCTTGTGAGTATGAGAGGAACTGGTTTTTGTGTATTTTTTTTTTTTAAATCTCAGATGCTGTTGTTAATTTGAAAAGATTCACCCAGACCTTGGAAAGTCCTCGATGACAAGTCTGATTTTAGAGAAATGCTTAGCCTGCTAATACAGGAAATTCCATAATTATGAGCTGGTGTGCTTCAAAAATCTATGTATAAGATAAGCATTGGAATCTCTCATTTTGGAATTGGAAAGAAACTTATAGAAGAAGGAAAAGAAATACATTGTACTGGCTACTTTTACATGGTTTCTCACCTAGTTCACAATTCTCTGAGGAGTATTTTCTCACTCCGTTTTACAGAATGGGAAACTGAGGCTGAAAATAAAGTTAAAATACTTGCCTAAGGCTATGGAAAGGTTAAGTGGCACCATGCAAATTCTAATTTTGGTGTTTCTTATTCTAAAAATCAGTGCTTTTCCCTCTATACTACTTTGCCTTTCTAAAAGAGATCATACAATTTATACAAGGGTAAGTTAAAACTCAGAGAAGCAAAGTAATTTTCTCAATGTCACAAAACAAATTAATGGAGGATGGAATTAGAACTTAGATTTCTCAAATCTAGAATCAGGTCCTGTCTGTTACTGCATATCTCCTTAGTTCTTTGCTCTTCCTGTCCCCAGGATTAAATCACAGCTCTCGTGATTAAAGTGATGTTTGTGTCAGTGTCAGAGTCCTTCTTCTCAGACTCTTACATCTTGAGCTACCTTCAGACTATCAGTGTAATACTGAAATGTTTGCATGAAATGAAAATTATCCTAATTTTGTTTTTATAAATATAATCACCCTAAACCATGATAACACAGAAGCAATGTTGGTGTCAGTTGAAAAATATATGCATTAAAAATTAACAACAGAGGTAGCTACCTCTGTAGAATGAAGGAGGAAAGAGGATGGGAAAGCCTAAATAGGTTTTGGCATTGTTCTAGTGCTTATGTTAGGCAGTTTATATACTTATATTAGCTTCATAAGTCATACATATGTGACATATATCCTTTATAAGCCATATATTGCAATGAAAAAGTATTTGGATAGAAAGGACTAAGCCACATCCATACATACACATTGTCTCTGCAAACTAAGATGCAAGTATACAACTACATGATTATGGGCAAGTTATTTACTCTTTGGTCTCAGTTTTCTTAATTATAAAGGGGATAATAAGAGAGGGTGTTCATAAGAACAATATGAGGTAAAGTATGTAAAATGTTTAATCTTGTGTCTAATAGTAGCTCTTTATGCTATGAAAACGATACTGTGAATAGAGCTTTTCACATAGGATGCATCATTTGATTGGTTTCTTCTACCTCAAATAGAACTGACCAGCATTTATACACTATTCAAGTACAAGGCCATGTGTAATGCATTGTTAATTTCACCTATACATTTATGGTGTTTATGTTAATTTTATTTTGCTTTCTCTGTTATTTCTTTTTTATTTTTTAAAATATGTTTTATTGATTTTTTACAGAGAGGAAGGAAGAGGGATAGAGAGTTAGAAACATCGATGAGAGAGAAACATTGATCAGCTGCCTCCTGCACATACTGGGGATGTGCCCACAACCAAGGTACATGCCCTTGACCGGAATCGAACCTCGGACCCTTGAGTCCACAGGCCGACGCTCTATCCACTGAGCCAAACTGGTTAGGGCTGTTATTTCTTTTTTAAAATCTTTATTGTTGAAAGTATTACATATGCCCCCCCCCTCAATTCATACATTAATTTTTATGTAAATTTCACGCACTGCTCCTTCACATCTTGTTCCTTTCCAGGCCTCTTTCCAGTGTCCTCTCTTTGATCCAAGACTAAAAAAATGCTCCCTGCACTGCAAACCTGTGCCCAGTTAAAGGCTGTCAAACTAATCCCAGCTGCTCATTACTCAGAGGTGTGCACAACTCCTTCAAGCCCAGAATGAGCTTCGAGGATTCTGATCCTCCTCTGCAGACTCACCCCAGCCCATGCCTACACCAGGGCAGGGACCTGGGATAACTATTTGAGACTGTCTCTATTACCCGAGAACATGTCTGGTTGTCTCATTCCAGAATACCCTTCCCCCTTCAAAAGCTTTCTCATCCTTCAAGCCCAGACTTAAACATCTCATTTGGGAGAAAGCTTGTCCAACTTCATCAACTAAAAGAAACATCATCATCTTCTGAGCTCCGATGGTGCATTGCCTGTACTTTGTCTACTTGGTACTCAGACCATTTGGCTTTATGGTACATTTAAAAGTGTACACGTCACATAGCCTACCAAATGGTAAATTTCCAGTCTCTTGTTTTTCTCAGACCTCTCATCCTCTATCTCCAAATGCCAGGGACAGAAGACACTCTACATGTATGTTCATAGAACCAAACTGTTAGCTGGGAACAAAAATTGTTCTTGCTTCCCTTTGGATCATGCACAACTGCCAACAACTATACACATTCCTTAGATGAACTCATGTAAAGTTAATTCATTCTCCAACTCAGCAGGTTATCAGAACTGAATGTACCCAACCCATCTACATGCTGAGATCATAAGCAGGCTTTGCCTTCCGCATTTCAAATGGTGGTCTCTGAAGAAAACTTTCCATAGCTGTACAACTCAAGAATCACCCAAATAGAATTCTAAGCTAACAGGTTTTCCAAGGTACTAATAATATACCTAAGCTCCATAAACGCCTTATCTCTGAAAGGCAATTTTGCTCTATACCATTCCAGGGGAAAATACTGCATCTATGAAGTTCATTTTTCCCCCTCATAGAACACATCCACACATGGGTCAAAAGCTTCATGAGATAAGGTTGCAGGTGAACACGACAGACCTTGAAAGGTTAGTGGCTCTCTTTTTATATCAGCGGACTATTGGAGTGATGGAAGAGTCTTTAGGATTCAATTTCCATCAACTCACAGGATGAAACCACCATGAAATAGTGGCTGGAAAGAAGATTTAAAATCAAGCTTCAACCCTGTCAGACTGGAAATCTAGCCCATGCCAGTCAAATATGAGCTCAAGAGTGCTGGTGAGAATAATCTAAAGTGTACAAAACAATCCTCTTTGATGAGTTAAGTACAAATGAATCAGAAACATATGGGTTAAATTCCCCTTGAAATACCCATGGATTTAAAATTAAGTGGAAAACCGCTCAGCAAAGCATAAATTCCAAGCATCTGAAAAGCAGTTAGAGATTATTTTCTTTGAGACCTTAACAAGAGGGGTTCCCTGAGATCTCTTGCACAAAACACTAGGTTCTTCTTATGTCGCTGGCAGGTACTTCTCATAGCAAAGAGAGTGGTTGAGCTCAGGCTATGGACAGATAACTCTGATCTGAATTTCAGCCTGTATCAGTTCTATGCTCTGAGTGGCCTCAGAGAGACTCAATTCCCTCATTTATCAAATGGAGATGATATGTCCCTGATAGGCTTATTAAGGCTTAGGTGAATATTATACAGGGGTGGTCAAAAGTAGATTTACAGTTGTTGGTATGGAAAATAATACAATAATTAATAAGTAATAATAATAATAGTAAAACCTGTTTCGTGTACTCACAACTGTAAGCCTACTTTTGCCACCCCACCCCACCCCACCCCCGTATGTAAAATACTTGGAAGTGTCCCAAGTACCTAGCTGTTATCAGTGATATTTTGAAATCATCACCCGAAAGGGGCTAATAACAGAGTGATTTAACTTAAGAAAAAGCTTCTTAAAATAATGTAAAACATTCAAGAGAGAAAATTAATACACAGAATAGCCTTCCCCAACTAACCAACTTTTCGAATGGCCTTCTTTGTAGCAGAAGGAAGGGCTTTGCGGTTCCTAAGACAAAGATGAAGAGGTGGGTGGAGTGTACACTACAGAGTCACAATGGAGAGGGTCCACGTTTCCATGTGGAACGATGCAGTGTGGCAGGTACAAAGAGTAGCACGCGGAACCAAGATCTCTACTCACTCAAGCGTCTGCTAACATCATGTGAATTCCTGATGTTCAGGATCAGAAAGGGCCTAACTTTTCTTTACAGATGAAAACACTGAGGCCAGGGCAGGGAAATGATTTGCCCAGGATCACACGGCTGCTGCAAAGCACAGCCAGCACTAGAACTTGAGTTTCCTGCCTCCTGCTCCAGCACTAAATCATGTTACTGCTCTGGACGAGGGCCTGATAAGCTCTGGTGCCAAGTGGCAACTGGTTTCCCCTCTAGGGGAGCAATCAAAGGGGTAGCGGAGTCCTTTTTCACCTTGAAACATGCCAGTGATGATGTCAAGAAAGCCAGGTTTAAACCAGGTCAGCCAGAAGGATTTGTCTAAAGCACAGCTGAGCAAGCTCCATTCAAGCCAGGATTCCGTCAGTACGACGGGTGTGTCAGCGACAAAATTGAGTGAACTAAGTTCAAGCCAAGTATTCATTGAAAAGGCTAGGCAAGATGGGTCCAGGTTGGGGAAGGGAGGAGAAAGGATTAGGTAAAGGGTGAAGGAAAGGTACTAGCGGACTGGGTTTTCTTTTCAGCATTTTCCTCCACTGGGGCTACTCTCAGCCAACTTAGCTGTTTGTGGAGGGTCCCTGTGACATTGGCCACCACTTGATACGTTTGCATTTGCAAGATTCTCACTTAAAAATACCAAAAATTTAACACTCACTTTAAACACTATGATAAAAATATAATGAAGCCACCACCAGGAGATGATTTTGTCAAGGTTAAGACTTTGAGGTCTGAATACTAGGCTTCTGTTTTAGTGACTAAGTCAAGTTAGACTTCCCCTCCTGTACCCCAATCAAATATGTCTTCCTATAAAGAGAAGAACTCTTAAGCAAACTTGGCATAAATAATAATTAGCAGCCCAAGTCCTCTCAGCGAGGCCAACCTACCATCCAACACCATTTCCAGCCTCCCTATTTGAATTCTCTTTGCTTCATCTAAACTGCTCAATCTTTGATTCTGTAACAGATTTTCCATATTTCTATGCATACACCTTTGTTTTTTTTAAACTGGTTCCCACTCCAGACTATCTTTCCCCAGTTTATCTCAATACTGTAATTTAGGATATAAAGAATCATAAATACTTGAATATCATCTTAAACATCATTTCCACATTATTACCATGGGCTTAGTTTTTTGTTTTTTGCTGTCTTGCTAATTCCAGGAGGGAGGGTTTAAATTACTCAACCTATTTCAAGTCAAGATGTAAACCCTTTCTAAGCAAGTACTCCCTCAAGTATGGTGAAGGGAAGCATAAATTATCTAAGTCATCTTATAACCCAGTCAAGCAAAGAATAAGGCTATTTGGGCACATTGACAGCCAGCTTTGGAAATTCTATACCTAAGAAATTGGGGAGAATTATGAAAAGTAAAAAAAGAAAAAAAAATCATATAAATTAGCCAAATATCTGGCTACAATATATCCTAATACAAAACCAGACATGTATGAATAGCAGAGGGATCAGATTTAGAGAGAAGATTATGTTGGAATAGATATGAAATGTGTTTTCGAAGTTCAAAGCCTGTGGGGTGATATGCCAGCTCTGTTTTTCTGATAGCTAATTTTTACAAAGCCACAGCAATCTTTGAAGGGAGCAGCTCTGTGCACTCTAGAGCTCTAACTTTCTCGTCAGCGCCTTCTCAGTGAGCTGGGGAAGGAGCCCTGCATGGACATCCGCCCACACATCCCTGCCTAGAAACCTCAGTTACCTGATTTCCCATAAGGAATGCTGTTTCAGAGCTCTGTGAATTCATACTGGGAACAAACAGTGTTGATTGTGTTGATTACCTGAAGTTTAGGCAAAGAGGCAGGTAAATGAAGAGGCCTGTCCTCACGAAACATAGGCCCCAAGAGTTTGGAAAATGGAAAGAGCAGACACCCAGAGGTCTGCTTAGAAATGAGCTATACTTGAAGTTACTGGAAATCCTGAAGGCAGAGTCCTAGGAAAGGGAGTACGAGGACTGTGGACTGAGAATCGTTTTCTTTATCTAAGGTATGTGTTCCTTTGACAATTTATTGGCTGGAACAGCCTGGTTCCTTTCTTAACAAATTGTAGCCACAAATATATTATGTGTACGGAATTTTGAGACCCCCCTTCGAAGGGGAGCTCGATCCAATCCTCAAGTCTCCAGGCCCTTTCGGCAGCAGCCGAGAGCTCTCCAGGAAGTCTGGCGGGTAGAGGCTGGGTTCCCCCCAGAATGAAACCCAAGAACGCTCTCATTAGAAGAGTCTGACTCGAGGAAAAGGCCTGCTGAGGACACAGACCAAGGAGAGGCAGGCAGGCAGAACTCTGCGAGGAGCCAGGGTCCTGAGCAAAGCAGTTTTTACAATCGTCAAAAACTGTCTGCCAATCCGGGCAAGCTATGAACCTTGCTGTATCCACGTGAACGAAGAAAATGATGGAAATTCCCCTCACTTCCCAGAACGACTGAGTAAATGCTGACTCCGCGTGGATTCCCTCTGGCCCCAGGTAAGGCATTGAAAGAGATGATGGCATATGACAGAGGAAAGTGGTCACGTTTGACCACAGAAAAAGAATGAACAAAACATGATGAAAAGAAAGACTGAAAGTACGTGGTCCACAAAACCCTCCTGTTATGGAGGAGACAAAGCCTGGTGAATTGGTTAGTATACCCATCATTTGCCTTCAGTCAGCCATAATCTGTACAATAAATTGATCAATTTCTACTACTTACATAGGAAGCAAAATGAGGTGATATATACTGCCCAGGAGAGGCCAGACTCACATGATAAAGAGTTTTGAGACAAGAATGTGGAACTCATGGGCACTTTTCTACTGGTGGTCACACTAAAGGTGATTTAAATTGTCGTTGTATGAAACCAAACGTGCCTGTATGTTGACAGGGGTTGGTTAAGTTTTCTCTACAGCATATCCTTATCTGAAACCATCCGACATGCATTCTCAAACATGAAGATGGTACAGGCATGAAGGGAGCTCACACACCTGAAACCAATAAAGGATCCTGTGTAGTGACCTGCCTTGCCACCTATAATTTAAATCACTTGATCTCTAAGTCTTGATTTCCTTATCTATAAAAGCAAATAATATTTTTCTGAGGGTTGTGGTAAGGATTAAATGAGATAATATATAACAAACACTTTCCTCAGGGAGTGCTCAGAGAGCAGTCCCTGGTTGTTACTATTACTAATGGAGAGGCTGAGAGTCGATCAGACATTATTTCCTGGGAACTAGAATTCCCCACCCTCTTGGTGGTCAGGTGCACAGATGGTGCTATGTGATAAGAGACCTTGTATATGTGTAATTTGCACTTGGTATGCACTGGATTTGTAAGTATTCCTTGGTCTTCATGCAAGCTCCTAAAACTGAGAGCTCTTCATTTCAATTTCTTTTGGATTTCTCTGGAAGATTTCAACAAAAGTTGCCTGAGTGCTGAAATAGCTCATATTCTCAAAGACTTTAATGCTGGAAAGGGCCTTGGAAATTGTCTAATTCATGGAACCTCATGTCACATTTAAAAAAAAAATCCAGTAGTTGAAGTTTGATGTCCCACCCTTGTGTGACCCTAAACCACCTAACCTCTCTGGGCCAAAATTTCCTCATCTGAACAATAGAGATGGTACCATATTATCTGCCCCCAGAACTGTTTTTGAACACTAATATTTTCAGAAACAGTCAGCAAATTGAAAAGCATTAATTTTCATAATTATTATTACAGATTGGAAAATTAAGTCTCAAGAGGACTGAGTAATTTTCCCAAGGTCACCATAATTCCCAATGCTGAGTGCGATGTTGGGTGGAGCTGTAAGACCGTGGGTACACGTGGACAATCACAGCAACTTATCTTTTCAAGCCAACTAGTGATTTCCTTAAAACTAGCTGAATCTGCAGTCTTTTCCTTCCAGGCCTTGACCTTCAGAAATGTGCATTACCATCTGCTACAGGGAGATCAAGATTCCAGAGCATGTGTTCATGTTGCCTGGGCAGTCAGAGTTGTCACCTGCTAAGGTCTGACGGTGAATGTCAACACTTTAAACTTTTATATGATTACAAAATTTGGAATAGGCAATACATTCACAGAGTTCAAAACTCAAGAGGCATAAAAAATATTTACTATAAAGGTTCATTTCCCCCTCATTTACCCTCTGCCCAGTCCCTTCCACAAAATAGGTAACCCCTTTATTAGTGCCCTCAACATCCATTCAGAGAATGTTTTATAATAACACAAACAGCAGTGAATATATTAAATGTCATGTCAAGCTCTATTAGACTCAATTCAAAATTTTAAAGAATCACATTTATCTGTTTAGACTTGATCAACAATTCCCAATCAATCCACTGGTCCAACAACCTTCAAATGAAAATTTTTCTACTGCTACACTATGGGAAAATAATATCTCTCTAAATTAGGGATTTTGCCATTTAAACTACAGCAATATTCTCAGATCACTAAAGCTCCTCTGTATGTGTGTGTATATATATATATATATATATATATATATATATATATATATATATATATTTCAGAGAAGAAGGTAGAGGGAGAGAGATAGAAATATCAGTGATGAGAGAGAACCATTGATCAACTGCATCCTGCATGCCCCACACTTGGGATTGAGCCCACAATCCAGGCATGTGCCTTGACAGGAATCAAACCGTGACCTCCTGGTTGATAGGTCAATGCTTAATCACTGAGCCACCTCGGCCCAGTTAAATCACCTCTTTAAATGGGATACAGTCAACTGACTCCTTGAAGCACAACAGGAAGGCAGGCCGCTCTGTGCAAGCAGACTACTTAATGTAAGCTCAACTGAGGAGCTTATTAACACACAAACTTCTGAGCTGAACTCTCAGCTATTCTAATTTCCTTGAGGAACCGGAATCACCTTTTACTGAACAACCCTAGCAATTATGATTCAAGTGACAACAGACCACATTTGGGGAAACATTGGACTGGAAAGTTAGAAAAATGTCTAAACTCCCATCAATTAACTGCATGACCTCTGATAAGGAACTTTGGCTCACTGGACCTTCATAGGATCCTCTACAAAAGGCAGAGACTGGGCAGGTCATAAGGTGGTTCCCCTCCAGAAGTCTACTGTGATGCTGTGACAGCTTAGACAACTTTGATGGATAGTAGGCCACAAAGAGACTGCGGGTTGTTGTGATGCATCTACTTCAGAAAAACTACTTATTCTGAAAGAGCATGCAACACAGTAACCTATGGTTTTTCCTTGCTTTAAGGATATTTATTTATTTAGTTAGTTAGTTAGTTAGTTCGTTAATTTTGCCAAACGGTGGTCAGGTTGTGTATTACAAATGGAGAATTGAGACTCTAAAATGAAATAGCCCTTCATGCACGGGCATGAAATTTTTGTTTTCCATCAGCAAGGGGGAATGTGCATGCCTTTAAATAAAGCCAAGCTTTGGATTCATTAGAAACAAAAACATATTTTTAAAACCAAACCATTTTGATTTTCAAGGATAAAGATCTGCTGTTTTCAGAGATGGCATTGAGTTGGTGATGGCCCCCTGGTGGGTCACCCCTCAACCCTGGCATACCCATGGTTTGGAGAAAACATCTTCCCTGCCTAAGTCAGGCCAAGACAGCAGCCCACACAGACCTGTTCTCACAGTCTCCCTGACTACAGCATTTAAGTTAGAAGGGAAATTTTTATATGTTAATAAAGATTTTGAAAGACTCTAAATGTTTAATGAGACATTTTAAATCCAGTGTTCATTAACTTGTTCCTTAATGAAGAAGTTGTACTAGATTATAGTTAAATGAGTTTTTATCCATTTGTAAATTCTTTTAGAGCAGGTTTACCCAGTAACCAGCCCACAGTCCCTGGTACATGCCAGGTCCTCAATAAATGCTTGTAGACTGAATGAATGAACAAACGAATGAATGAACCAAGATCTTTTCCTCACAATCCTAGCTAGAATCCCTTTATGGGTCAAGTTCCATTATCAATGCTTATTGAGAACCCACTGTATGCTAGGCATTGTTTTGGGCCCTGAAGATATAGCAGAAAATGGGCAGCCAGCTTCTGCTCTCTTGAAGCTAATTTTCTTGAGGAAGAGATAAAATTTTAGGTTTGGCATTTTTAAAAATATAGTAATATGATAAAGAGGGACTGGGAAACACAATTAAACAGGATGGTGAGAGAAAATAAAGGGGTTAGGATGAATAAATGAATGAATCTCCTCTGAAGAAAGTTTCTTCTTCTAAATCCCCTGTCCTGAGTGGAGTGTTTGGGGGAGAGGAACAGCAACATCCATTAAATCTGTTTTGAACAAAATACCCATAGATCACCAGTTGAACCACTGCAAAGCTGCCATGATGTTTAAGTTCCAAATAAATCTTCACTTCCAAAACATGTATAAAAGGAAGCATTTTTAAAGCTTCCAAGAAATTAGGCCTTAAACCATAATAAGTTATCTGTATGTAGCCAGTTCTCTCCTCCCAGTCTGTAAATGCACACTCCACATTACCTGATACCCTGACCTGGTGGTTATCACTCTGTGGCATGATACCCTCTACATCCTATCTGTTATTAGGTCTCAACATGTGTGCGCAGCCTACAGATTCTTTCTCTAAGGAATACAGGAGAGAAGTGCAAAGGCCGGACAGGCACAGAGACCCCTGAATCAAATACAATTTTAAAAATGCATATTTTTGTGATAAATTTAATCCTGATCTGTTTTCAAAAAAAACCTCCGAAACGAAGATTTTGAGATGGAATTTGATCTCTCTAGTGAGCCAGCTATGAGAAAACAGTGCTCAAAACCTAGAAGGACAAAGGAGAAGCTATCACACGTGCTCGGCACTTCACCCGTTCTCTTTCTGAGCATCTGGATCCTTTTATATACTATACTGTTACAGTGGGTGGTCTGGGAATTTCAGGGCAAGGCTGTAATGTTTGGTATGGGAGGCAGGCATTCAGAAAGCTCGAGAGTGCCGCTGTGGCTGCTTAACTGTAGAACAATAACTGTGTGATTAGCTAAATTTTCCCCTTCACTATCGTCATCATCTCGCAGACACCAATAGCACCCTCACTAGTAAAAGATCCTCCAAGAAGGCTTTTGATTGTATAGGATTACTTGTTGGACAGCGCCCTTTGCAACCAGATCAACAAAGCAAGCTTATTAGAATCATCTGCTTGCACGAGGAGGCGTTTCTGTGAGACAAAGCCAGTGGGGTTTTATGTGTGCTTTGTTGTGAGGGCAAAAAAAAGACATTTGGAAGTTTCTGGACTCGATGTCTTCATCTGAATGGCTTTAGGTGACCCAGCATATATTTTTTTCTAGTTTTATTTTTGTCTTCTCAAATGCTTATTTTCTACTAATACTATAAAACATGCCGTTCATTAAAAAGCAAAAGCCCAAGGTGGCCCTTACATATCTACAAAATAACTCTCTAAAGTTGCGCAACCAGAAATAAAATCCTAGTTTCTCATTATCCCTCATGAGACAGAGATGCCTTCTCAGGAAAAATCCCAACTGTAGCTTGGTTTGGAAGGAACAGAGGTAACAGCTCCAACCGCCAGCAGTCAGTGCTCAGCAGGAGGCCCTGTGGAACAGCAACTGCAGGGGAGCGGGGGTCCTCAGAGAAGAGGTCACCTGGGTGCATGGTCTCCCTTCCCCCAAAGACAGACTGAGCTGCCTCTGGAAGCAATGAGTTCCACATCCACAGGAAAGTGCCAAGCACAGCAATCATGACCAAAGCTTCCTTATGTGCCAACTCTCAGAGCAATCATTCACTTACACAATCTCAATTAATCCCAGGAAAGAGGCATGGAATTATTCCCACTTTACAGGTGGTACTGATTTATTGGGGGTGCCAGTTTTTGGCTCCCACTGACCATACTTTAGTGAGATGATGGACTAGAGCCTGAGCTCATCCAGGATGACAGCTGAGTCTCATCTGCCTGACTGCCTCAGACCGGGCAGCGTGCCCTACATATAGCAGGCACACCATCTATGCTAAATAGTTGCGTGAAACAGTTTCTTTAGAGAGAAATAAATCTATAAATGTTTTTGTTAACTGTTATACTTGTAGTCCTTCCTAGTTAAAAATTAAAAACATGAATTTTGCAGAACATTTCCGAAAAAAATACAAAGAATTAGAAGGCAGAAAATAACATTCAACTATAATCTCACCGCCCAGAAAGAATCACTGTAAAACATTTTGATCCATGTCCTTCCTAACATTAATGGATGTGTCTTAGCACATAACACAATAAGGGTTAGTCAATTAAAAATAAAAAGGTCTGCATGGCTGACCCCATTATTACTAAGTGAATAAAAGGAAATCCACCAAGTAAAATATCTTGCAGACAAGCCAAGAATAACATAAATACAGTAAGTGTATTATTGATGTGATGTGCAATGTGTTAAATTTAAAAAAAGGAAAGAAAAATTATAACTTTCCACTAATCTCTCAACAAGTTAAAACTCCTATGTATTTTGGAGACATCAAATCTCTTCACCAAGGGAAACAATTGCTCAATGGTATAAAAAACTATAATAAAATTGTTTTAGAGTATGAGATCACTGTAAACTTAAATGTAACAAAATCAATACTCTTCTCTTCAAAATTCTAAACAACGATTTTAAGAAAATCCTCGGATCAGGAATCTGCTTTTGAATTGCATAGTGACATTGAATGCATGACCTACATTTGAGACTAAGGGATTAACATTTTAATAAAGCAGCTGAGGTTTTTTTGTGTTTGTTTTATTTTAAATATGTTGTTACTGATTTGAGAGAGAGAAACATGGATATGAGAGAAAAACATCAATTGGCTGCCTCCCGGGGATAGAATCCACAACCTGGGCATGTGCCCTGACCTGGAATCAAACCAGTGACCTTTTGATGCATTGGACAATGCCCAACCAACTGAGCCACACCAGCCAGGGCTAGTGCTAAGTTTTTAAATCTTTTGGAAGAACTGAAAAAGGGATGTGAACTCTCTCACACCCCATAAACCATATATATACTTTTTACCCAAAGAATATGTTATTCATGTGCTCTGTACATTAGGTCAATTATTAGTCACTTTCTTTGGAGGCTAACCAAATGCCTCCACCCTTCATTGCAGAGTTTGCTGTAATCATCTGTATTAAGAATAGCAGAATCACACTAATATGTGTTGAAAACTGAGGATACCGCCCCTGGAAGTTTCGACAACACATTTCTACCACTGATTTACCATCCTTTCATTTGCTTTTAAGCATGGGGAGGCGGGGAAGACGAGAGAAGGTGGAATGTTTCAACTGTCTCAGTACATAAAATGAAATATAAAGAAAAATGAGATCATTTTAACTTGGCTGAAATTAAAGCCTTTCAGCTATTTTGTGTCAACTTGAATTTCATAATATAAACACCTATTTTACTTTTCTCTCCACAGTTTAAGCAAGTCAATTATTTTTTTTATTGGATTTCCAACTATAAGGTTAAACAAGAACCCTGCCCATTTTTATTAAGACTTCAACATGAAAAAAATCCTTGAATGTTGATATTAATCTTTCTGGATCATCCAAAATTTTGCAAAGAATGTTTACTGTTATTTTTAAACATCACATTAAGAACTCTTGTAAAATAAGACTTTGAGTTTATTGTTTTATTAGGTTTATATAAAAAGAAAATGCAAATGCAGCCATAATTGTCCTGTGACGTGGATGCTTAAAACCACAGAATGTGAGATCAGGAAGGGACTTCAGAAACATTCTAGTTCAACCCCCTCGATGCAGAGATGAGCAGTTACAGGCCCAGAAAGGTGAGGCCAAGAAAAACAATGACTATCTAGGGAACCGTGACCATTGAGCAACAATCCAACAATCCTTGAAAAACCAAAATATGTCCCAAAGCAGTTTATAGCAGGGTTATAAAGAGATCACATTTATTTTACTATCTGTATTATATTTCATAGCATTAGTACTCCAAGTGTGGTCTGTGGACCAATAGCATCAGTATGACCTGGTAGCTTGACAGAAAAGCAGACCCTTGGGCCCTGTCCCAGACCTATTGAATCCGAATCTGCATTTTAACAGAATCCCTGGGTGATTAAAGTCTGAGAAACATAAGCTAACTCAGAGATAGTTTACAGATTGGTGAGAATTATGTGTGTCCAGTCTGTGAAGAAACAAGTACAGAAATTAAGAATAAAAAGCCTTTAGGAATTCTTGTATCAATTTGAATAAAGCTTATAGAAGCTGAATTTATTTTTAGAAATGGAGCTTATATTTGTATATTTTGGATAATTTTCCTAGTAATTTATTTTTATTGTTCTTTATAAAAAGCCTCAGTTCACAATAGATTAGAAATTACTTTTTAAATGGAATTTTACCATAAAGAAACACTGTTCTAAACTATCCTCCTAATTAAGACTAGTTGAAAAACACAAATAAACAAAAACATCAATTGGCTCACTTCTCAATTTATTCTGAGCCAAACAATGTTATCACAAGAAAAGAAAATGACAGACCAATATCTCCTCTTAACAGAGACACAAAAATTATAGAGACATAATACTACCAAATATATAAAAAGATTATCCACCATGACCAGGTGGGGTTTATCCCAGGAATGCAAGGTTGGCTTAATATCTGATAATCAATATAATTCATCATATCAACAGAATGAAGGAGAGGAAACACATGATCATCTCAATAGCTGCAGGAAATGCATTCGATAAAATCCAACAACCATTCATAGTAAAACTCTTAACAAAACAGGAATAGAAGTGAACTTCCTAAACCTATAGCTAACACCATAAATAAGAGAAATAATACATATTTTCTTTCTGAAATCAGGACAAATGCAAGGACATCTGCTCTTGCCACCTCTATTAAACATTGAATTGGGGGTTCTAGCCAGTGCTGTAATGAAAAGTATACAATTTGGAAAGGAAGAAGTAAAAGTATCTTTATTCACTGACAACATAATCTTACATGTTGAAAATCCTAAAGAACCTACACAAAATTACTATAACTAATAAACAAGGTCATTGCATACAAAATCAACATAAAAAGAACAACTACATTTGTATATATTAACAATAAACAATCTTGAAGTGAAATTTAAAAACAATTCTATTCAAAATTACATCAAAAAGGATAAAATTTACAGAAATAAACGTAACAATATTTTCATACTGTAAACTACAAAACACTTCTGAGAGGAATTGAAGAACCTTTAAGTAAGTGAAGAGACATCCCTTACTCAGAGAATGAAAAATATCCTAAAACTGAATTGTGGTGATGGGTGCAAAAACTCTAAACTTATTAAAAAGAACTGCACATTGAGAATGAGTGAATTTTATGATGTATAAATTATGCCTCCATTGGGCTGTTTTAAAAATGGATTGGCTCATCAGTTTTTTATTTACCTAAGAGATGCACATATTGTCAACTGAAAAAACCATATACTAAGCCCTATGAGTCTGCAGTTAGATGTCCTAGTTCTGTCTTAGCTGTATGGACTTACTGTTTTTTTCTTTTCTTCCTTTTGGTTTGTTTTACTTACCACATGAGTTTTGGTTTGTTTTACTTACTACATGAGTAAGCTTTGTATTTCTAATCACTTGAGGCAAATAACCAACCCATTTCCAATCATATGTATCCTATGGTTTTGGAATTCTTTTTTTCCAAACTGACTCTATAACTTGGAAATTTGTTTTGAGCCTCTGCTACTATAAATTTTAGAACTTTGAGGGTGGGAAAGGAGGTCAAAATGAGATGTCAGTATAACTGTAGACCCTTATAGAGAGAAAGTTATTGAGAAGGTTATCTTCATGAAATGTGTGACTCCCTGATACACCATTTGTTAAAATGTTTTCCCATCTCTGTTGAACACTCTGGGTGACAAAGAGATCATTACATTTAAACTGGGTAGTTCCAAAAGTTGTTCTGCCCACAAAGTGTTGTTTATTTGAAAGTCCATCCTTGATCAGTTATTGAATCGCTTACCCCATACTCATTCCTTAAGAAATAAAAATAAAAATCAATGTTGTTGCTATAAACAGAGATTATGTTTATTCTGAAGCAGTGGAGCTAGCAAAGAAAGCCTTTCATCTAGCTAAGGAGGCAGAGCTGCCTGAATGAGCTGGCCACGCCAGGCACACTGGCCTCTGCTGGCTGGGCTGCAGCAGATGGGTGAGCAGGTCCTGGAGGAAGGTGATGGGAAGAGATCCTGTCTGTAGAAGAATGACCCTGTGTTTTAGAACTCCCAGAGCCTAAGGAAAATGGCTTTGTTGACTAATGCTGTGTGAATTATCTGCTGGAAGGCAGAGCTTACAAGTCCAAGAGAAAGGCCAAAGACCTAGTGTGAACTAGCTGGGGAACAATCAGGAAACAAGGGCACCTGGCTTTCCACTGAGCCACAGATGAGCAGCACAGGTATTGGGAAGTCCAGGGTTAGCCCAACATTTTAGTAACACCCACCAGTATGATTTAAATAACACTTCTAATAGGAATCAGGTGCAAAAAAGTGTGAGATGCATCCTCCCACCACTGCATTCCTCACGGACTCCGCTAGGCATGACAGAACAATGGCACTTCAGTGGCCTCTGTCTTCAGCCACAGTAAATCCTCAAACTGAACTACAGCAGCAAATACATTTAAAAATCAAACCATTAAAAAAAACCAGAAAAACAGAAATCAAAATATGTATCCAATCTTTGGAAGCAAGAGGACTGTTTACTCTCAAAAGCCATAGATAGAATCACAAGGAAAATATCCATATGTGACATTAAATAAAAATATCTGTACACTAATAAACAATAAATATATCTGGGAAAATATTTAAAACAAATAAGATATCAAAGAAATAAGAATTTAATTCTATAACGAGTTGATGCCTGCCCTAGCTGGTTTGGCTCAGTGGATAGTGTCGGCCTGTGGACTGAAGGGTCCCCCGTTAGATTCCGGTCAAGAGCACATGCCCAGGTTGGGAGGCAGCCAATCAATGATTCTCTCTCATCATTGATGTTTCTATCTCTCCCTCTCCCCTCCTCTCTGAAATCAATAAAAAATATATTTTTTAAAAAAAAGAGCTGATGCCTATTGATAGGAATGAACAAAGATTTATTTTCTTTTTGATTATTTTAAACACACACACACACACAAACACACACACACCCCATATGTTAGCAAGAATGAGGAGAAGCTAGAACCCAGACACTCAGAGGCACACAACCAGATTGGCAATATGTATCAAGAGCTTTAAGGTGCCCATCACCATGCCCCAAGAATTTCACTTTATTCTGAATGCAGGAAAAGCTCCAGGTGCAAAGATGTTAAACATGGTGATAAAACAGAATAAAATAAAATAAAGGTAGAACCCAAATGCTCAACAAAATGGAAACATGGGTGTATATAATAATGTTTTAAATACTTATGTGTGGATAAACATATAATATAAGCTGCATTTATATCCTGATTACGATGTAAATGGCTATGTAAAGAAAAAGAAAAACTAAAAGCAAATAAAGTCAAGCAAATATACACTGTAATTATATTAGCATGGTAGGTCATTTTTTCCTTACCTCCCTTCACTTTCTAAATTTACTTAAATGAGCATATTAAACATTAACAGTAGTTTCCCAAGGACCTATTGGCATTTTTTCCAACTGCTTTTCACTTTTCTGACTTTTTAAAAAACACTTTCATCTCCCCCCCCCCGACCTCCCCTACCCCCCAGGATTCAAGGGGGGAAAAAAGGAGACATATGTACTACTATTTGTAATACTTAAAACAATAAAAATAAAATAAAATTTTAAAAAAATAAAAAACACTTTCACATTGTCTACATGAACATGTATTATTTTGATAACAAGATATTTTTAAACTAAAAAATTAAAAATTTTAAGTCGTTAAGAAATTGTGAACATTGCAAATAAAATTTCTCACTGCTAAAACTGCCAGGTTAATGAAAAGGTAATATGATTTCTGTAAAAAGAAATGATGTATACTTAATAACTATATTTGTAGGGGGAAGGGATTAGAAGAATGGCCAACCAACCTTCCAATAAAATGGAGAATCACATTTAAAATTTATAAGACTTTGACAAAAAAAAAAATCTCTGAAGAAGCGCCAGGCCAGAAATTTTAGAAAACTTAAAAAAAAAAAAAAAAAAGCAACAACTGAATTGTTAGAAAACAAAGAAGCCTCAAACCACAGGAAACAAGGAGCTCCCAGAAGGGAGCACTGGGATTCTCTAAATTAGCATTCTCTTAGAAATAGGGCAGAGAACGTGCACAGCAAAATCTATGCAGTCATAAGCAGCCATGGGCTCTTCTGTACAGTAATGTGTTGAGATGAAAAACTACAGGATATATTCATGATGGCAGTTGCCTCTGGAAAAAGGAATGGCAAAGGAACCAGGAAGAAAAAAAAAAAAGTCATCAGCTTTATCTGAGATGTTATGGTTTGTCTATTTCATTTAGAGGCAAAATTCATGAAATGCTGACATTAGTTAATCCTAGGTGTAGAGTTTACATATGCTTGTCATATTATGCTCTGTACTTTTCTACATTTCACAAATTAAAAAAGTAAATACATAAAGAAGAGGCAAAGGGCAAGGAAAGTTGAGGATGCTGACCAGTGTTGGAAAAATCTGCGGGAAGTGGGACAAAGGGAGGAAGTGGGCGTGGTTCTGAGGCAAGTGAAGGGTACCTGCTGGCAGGGAGCAGTGGCAAGGGGAGGGGAAGGTAGGAAAGGACCAGATCAGGGGGGGCCTTGTCTACTATGCTAAGGAGCTTGAGCACTACCTGCAAACTGGAAGCTAATAGAGCATTTCAACTAAAAAAGGAATTTTTCTTTGGCATCTCTTCGAGCTCATCTCAAATTACTTTGGAAAGCTTGTATTTTGCATATATATTTATATCACTGTAGTCTGAGTTATGTCACAGTTATGACCCAGAATACACAACACACTTCCAATTACACGTTGGAACTGCCTATCTGAAGCTCGTGTGAAGAACATTCATCTCCTATGGCACAACGAATGACATCTAATCACGTTTCTGTACTCAACACCACCATTACTCATTACACCCTAGTAGAGTCTAATAAATCATAAACTTGACAACGTGGCTTATTGTGTAATAACAATAAAAGCACCATGCCTGTTATTATAAAACAGAAAGCTTTTACCAGGCTAAGTGGATGAGCAGTTAAGTATTAAATAAGCTTCAGCAAACGTAAAATCATAGCTCTGAGAAAAATAATCACTATTACACCCCTAAGACATGGCTCTCAATTATGATTGCAGCCCAACAAGGAGATCTCGGATTCTCGACAGTCCCTTGAAGTCTGTCATTCTTCCTTGATGCCTGGCAAACAAGTAAAGAAACCCCGAGAACTAGACTTCAGACTTCTGATGGATCATGATCTCTTGAAAAAGGCTTTTCCGGCGAGGAACCAAGGGCACCATTCAAGGACTCCTCCAAAAAAAGCCAGCGAGCAGCTGGGCCAGGACACATGGCCTTCTCGAAGCTGGCAATGGTCTTTCCTCCTGCAGGTGCCCCAGCTCTGGGTTAGGTCTCTTCAGCCCACTAACCCAGTCTGCTTGTCCTGGCTGCGGGGCTCCTATCCTCATGGTGTGGAGCAGGCCCCGTAGCAACTGGGTGACTCTCAAGCCTTGGCACTGGCCTAACAACCCCATCTGTTCATTCAAAACACATTACTGAGTCCTTGAAATGATCAGAGGCACAACATTAAACCACAGAGACACAAAGGCAAATAAGAATTGTGTGTACAAGCTAGACAAGGAGCTAAACACAGAAGGTGAAATGGCGCAATGGGAGTTATGTTTCAGAAATAGTGCAGAAGTTATTCTTCTGCAGTAGGACTAGGGGAACCTTTCCTATCTGGGGGGTCGGTAAGAATCTGTCAGACAGAAGGGACAGAACGAATAAAGGCACAGAGCTAGGAACGTGCATTGCAGAACATGAATTATTGTGTGTGACAGTAAGAGATAAGGCCCAAAAGATGTACCAGTCTCAGACTGTAAATGGCCTGGTGCTTCTTACAAAGGAGTCTGGACTTTTCCTTAAAGACAGTGAGAAACTGCTAATCATCAGATGTATGTTTTAAAAATCTCTCTTATTCACCCATTCAACAAATATGTACTAAGTTTCTACTTTGCGCAGGCACTGTTTTCAGATACATCTACTTATCATTATAAAACAAGACCAATAAAAATGCAACAAGCTAGAAAATATTCCAAGAAATGTTAATTAAATGATTAAGAACATGGGAAGGTTGAAAGTATGCATGATTTCTACACAACATCAGATCAGGACAATTAGGAGTCTCCCATTTGGAAATTCAAGTAAGACACAAAATAGCATCCAATTTTATGAAAATCACTGCTTTGTTCATTTAATTTTAAATAAACAAATACGGATGGCAAATTCATCATATATAAAGATATTAACACTAAAACTAATGAAATTTGAAGGTTATCAGATTAACACAGAACTATCACTTTAATCGACAACTAGGCATGCCTAGAAGCTAAATATAAAAACAGATTCCAGAAAAGAACAGTTGCAGAATAGAGATCAGAAATAATTCGTGTGTATTTGACCTTTCATTCATTCAACTTCATTCATTCATTTATTCATTCAAGGAAGGTAAGAGTATTCTCTCAGAGATAACCCCTGCCCACAATCACAAATAACAAAATTAGTCTGAAAGGGCCATTGTCCTAACAGACTTTATGGCCTTGCAACCAGTTATTACAAGCTAAAAAAAAAAAGTCTCCACATTCCAAATACCATGCTGGCAGTGAAGTGGCAATTCTACTTTAGAGCTCTATTAATTCTAAGCCTAGGATATCAAGATCAGAAGGGGCAAATAGGAAACTAGGAAATAAAAAGGTAAGATGACCAAAGACAGATGAGTGATCTCACCTATTTGTCTGAAGTATTATGAAATCTCAGTATAAAGGACTTGCCCAATGAAAACACCAAAACACCTCATAAAGTCAATGATTTTTAAATTACTGTCCATTTTGCTTATTTCCAAAACGCTGTATGCTCTGGTGTTATCACCATTCACAAGCTTACTCCAATTTCTCCGAAAATGCTATTTTGTTCCTCCAGGCTTGTGCTTTCATCCAAGTCTTTTTCTTCATCAATTCACAAATCCTTCCAGGTTCTATAAATCCTTCATTTTCCATTCCTCCAAAAAACTTTTCCTTGGCCTCTCAATCTGATTTAAATGTGTGTGCTTTTTCTATGTTCTCATTGCACGTCATGTTATGTCTATCACAGCATTATCAACCTGAACTGACTCCCTCATTTACTCATTTACTCCCCCGTTTACACAATTGGATTTATTCCAATAGACTGAAAACTCCAGGAGTGCAGGAATCTTGTTTTGACTGGTCTTTGGGCCCTAGTACATCCTATATGTAATTGCTGAAGGAAGGCAGGGAAGGAGGGGGAGAAAAAGGGATGAAGGAAACACAGACTAAAACAAAGTTTTGGCTTAAAGTCACAAGATTCATTAATTCAACAAATTTTTATTGAGAGCCTACTATGTCCCAGACACAACTCTGGTAGCTGAAGATGCAACAAGTAGCTGAAGGAGGTTGGAGCCAAAAGCGCAATCCCTCTTCTCACAATGTAGTAGAAGAACTAGATCCTAAACAAGCTCTACAATGTGTCAGGAGGAAGAAGTGGCATGGAGAACTGTGAAGCAGAGAAAGGGGACAGGGCTCTTGAAGGAGAGGGTTGCCATGAAAAACAAACTACCTCGCTTCCCATTCAATACCTCACCATCAATCTTTATTATTTTTATTTCCCTTCTTATAAGGAATTTGTGCTTTTCTTCTTCAGCATCCCTTCCAATGGCAATTGTTTTGAAGTTCATAATTCTCAAGTCATTCTTTTAACCTCAGTCTTTTTTTCTGATGCCCAACATCCATTGGGCTATAAATCTGTCACATACTACTACAAGTTAGCCTTCTCCAACTTATAACCCTGTGGTCCAGCCAAGATACAGAGATTCACAAAAATGCTTTCATCACGTCCCAGCTGGAATCTCTTAATTCATTACTTGCAGGTCTAGCCAGTACCTCCTGTGAGCACTTGCAGTACAGGAATAACTAGGTTGCAATCGTTTGCTCCAGATTTGGACCCCTAATTACAAGTTTCCCATGATAAAGGCATCTGTGCACAAGTTTATGTGAACCAAGGTTTTTCCTTTCTCAAGCCAATTCATAGTTTCTCCTGTGTAACTTGAATCAAAAACTCATTTCTCGAGATTAAAAAAAAAAAAAAGTATTTTAAGTTTATGAACCACTGATTAATTCCAAAGAAGCATTCAAACACCTACCACCACTCTTTCCTGGCCCATGTAAGTTAATCTTTTATTTTTTCCCCCTCATTTTATCCATTGTAATACATTCTGGCATTCTCACAATAATAATGCAATCAGGAAACAGATGAACTAGCCTCTTAAGTAAACAGAGCCTGTTCTTTCTTGAATTAAGTGGCCTAAAGAATGTTCATTGCCCTCCCTTCCCTGGAGATTAGTCAACATCTTGCGATTACTCAACAGTGTCATTTTTACTTTTATATTTCATGTGTTGGTGATCCTCCACAATGCATTCATTAGATAATGAAAGTTAAGGAGCGAGTTGGTTAATACAGACAGCATGAGCATCCAATTTGCCCTAAGGGCTAAGGAGGTGTACATCATTAAGCTTCGTTTATTTATGACACATATCTTCTTGTAAAAGCAATCTTCAGTTGGCACCAAATGATTGACTTGTAAGTCTGAACAATTCAATTCAAAAGAAATTAAGCTGTTACTACGGGCTTATTACTAAAAAGAATATTGCTCTTCATATCAACAAACAATCTTGGAACACTCTGTCTACAAAAAAGAACTTGAAGATTATAATGTGTACTTTGGCCAGGAATAGGATTGGGGAATCAAAAGTGATTCTTATTGGTTCAAGTATTTGAGAAGAAAAAATATTTTAAAATCAAATCCTCTAAAGTTGGCACATGGTTCAAATTCATTGTCAGTTCCTTCATTCAAAGGGCAAGTAAGGAAGAACATTCAAATCTCCAAGGAGACTATCACTGGGTTCCTAATCGCCAAATGTGTGCTCAGAAAGTTCTCAGGGCAATAACGGAAAGTTATGGACAAGACAAAACTTTTGCTAGTCATGTTATTTATTTTTCAGGCTTGTGTGGAAATACTTTGAGTTGGATGGACTAGAAGTATTTGCGGTTTGACATAGCCTCTTATTAATGTTCCATTCCTAGACCTGTGCTCTCCAAAGTGCATCCTGTGACTTATTTTTAAGTAAAATATGTCAGCAGCAAAAATGCAACTCCAACCTGTTGAAGCATGTAGGTACTTTCAGTGACCATGTACCCAAGTGGTGAACACAGATTTGAAAGGAGGGCAGGCAAGGGCCAAAGCAGTGTGAGGACCAGAGACCTCACCCGGAGCGTTGCCAAGTCTTGTTGGGTGTGATGATACATGTCTGAATGTAGCAATTATAGTAAAGAATGATAAGGAGCTATTCTTTATATGTTTGTAATGGATACTTTCTTGGCAAAAATCCATTCTTAAAAATACCATGTTAATTGAATTTAGGAATAATTTCATGTATTCAGCAAAACAGTTTTAGGATTACTGCTAGGTCTGTTGCTTAATGTTAATAATGGCCCTTCCTTTTTTTTCTTTTTATATTGTACTTTAAACTACAATACAGTTGCACATATAATTTTATCACCCTCTCAAAAGAGCAGGGAAGGAAGAGAGTGGGTATTTTCATTTTTTAATAGGCTATAAAATCTCCATTTCCCAGAAACTAGCTTTCTGAAACCTGTGGATGTTGGGAACAGCTCAGGTCTCTGAAGAACAATGGGGGGAATATTTGGCGCCATCTTCTGCCTCAGGTGTGAGTTCTTTGAGGACAGTATTCGAGTCTTTTTCAGCCCATGTCACCCCACAGAAAAGCACTTCGTGTTCTATCCCTTCACAAAGTGCTGAGGGAAAATGAGTTCTATATCAGGCTCTTTCAGGCGTCGATGTCCTCGGAAGTGCTCCTACTCAATAAACACCCTCTCCAGACTTCATCAAATCTGTGCACACTTACACTCAACCCACCTAAAGTGTCTCAGCGTGGAAGGGTGCAGATCTGTTTTAGCAACCCTGAGGACTAAGAGAATTATTAGTAGTATCAACATCCCGAGGTCAAAACAGGGAGCCCATGAAAAAATGTATTTATTCTAAAATCAGTTAGTTCTATATTAAAACCAATGTGATTTTATTATAAGATGGAATGAATTCGTGAAAGATAACAGGGTAAAAAGAGTCCAAATAATACGAGTCTAAGGAGACATTTGTGATGGAGAAAGGAGCAAGTTCTTCCTTGCTTCCCAAGGCAGCAACTTGACCTGCTCTTTAACTTCTTTAAAATATTTTGGATGAGATCTTTCAAAATCTCATCCAAAAGGAGATTGCTGTGATAGCATCCTCTCATGTGAGCATTTTGTACTTGGTGAAGAGTGAGTTTCTGAAGTGTGTTTAATATTGTATAATTAATTAGAATTTGAAGAAGAATAAAAGTCAGTGAGTGGATAGCTATAAAAAGTAAAATTAAAAAGATAGATTATGACATTTCTGTTTACCTTTTTTTTTTTTTTACAGTTACTGACATTACAAAAAGAAAGCCTGAAACATCCACCCTTCTTGGTATTTCTCAATCCAACATCTTATTTTAATTTTCTTTTCTTCCTCTCCAGTTTTCTTATTTGCTTTTCAGCCAGCAGCTCCTCCTACCTACCCACACCGTGATGCTGTCAGAGAACCTACGGCCACTATGCATGCACCATGGCTAGAAAAGAACACGGAACCCTGTTTAGGCCATTAGTTCTTGAAAACCTAACACAGTGGTCGGCAAACTCATTAGTCAACAGAGCCAAATATCAACAGTACAACGATTGAAATTTCTTTCGAGAGCCAAATTTTTCAAACTTAAACTTCTTCTAACGCCACTTCTTCAAAATAGACTCGTCCAGGCCATGGTATTTTGTGGAAGAGCCACACTCAAGGAGCCAAAGAGCCACATGTGGCTCGCGAGGCGCAGTTTGCCCACCACTGACCTAACAAATGGGCCATTTGTACTTCTTGAGGAGCTTGACAGGCATCTCTTCAAAGCCTGCAGGCTCCCAGCACCACGAATCGTGAAATATATCCCCTGCCCTTTGGAGATCAATCAACCGATCAGTCTCCTTCTCTCTCAAATTCCACACTGTAGCCCCTCGGACTTTAGCTTCCCAGGCTTCCTGAGGTGCTTCACAGAGCAACATGTCCTGCCCCACGTGCATGCTATACACTGGCTCCTCCATGGCACTTGACAAGGCAATGCTCAGCCCGTGGAAGACCGATAACTCTAAAGTCAAGGGCTACACTGGGCTTTTGTTAGCAAGTATGGTAAGGCATGGGAAAAAAGAAACAAATGCTACTTAGACCATTCCAATGATACCAGACTATGCCAAAAAGCCTCACACCCAAATTTAAATTTCTTCTGAAAGCCAGATCTCTTTGTGACCCAATGTTTCTCAGGGGAAGGAAATTGATAGCATATTAATCAATGTCACTCCAGGCTATCCAGAGCAGTCCCTTTTAATTCTTTTCATTCTTCTCCCCTATTTTCAGCCACAGATAAGCTACAGTCACTATTTTATTCTGTGGAGTTGAGCTAAAGCCAATTATAATTTCATAATCGAGTAGAGCATATCAGAGGGGCAGGTCACCACCCACTGAGGCAGTGAAGAGAACTGCATGCCCAGTGTGACAGAACAGAGTCAAACGCCAGCTCCAACTTGACTAGAGCTTCTGGTCATTAAGTAACTGAGGCAGATTGAGCTCAGAGCATCGTTACAGCGATGCGCCAGCAAATCACGGGGTCCACCCTGAACCCAGTCCTGTTGCTAAAAGCCACGGGCTAGATCCATTGTTAGATCCAGTATTTTATTCAACAAATATTTATTGAGCATCTACTATGTGTCGGGTATAATGCTAGGCCCTTGACACAACAGGCAAAAGCCCCTGTTCTCACAGAGCTCAGCTCTAGAGAAGACTATTCTCCTACCTAAATCCCTAGGCATTTTTATAAGAGTGAACTGCACATATCCTGACATATATATTAAAAAAAAATCACAAAAGAAAACCAATTTTTAGCCCTTCCCTAAACAGGCACTCCAGCACACCTGTCTAACTTCACCGTTACAGAAACTGTACCAGAAGGGTGTCCTAGGCAGAGCAACCCAACAGCAGGACATTCATTCAGACATCCAGATTCTTGGTGCCTGTGTGTTCTCTCAGGCTCCTTAGGCACCACATTCTCTTCCGATTCTAATTACAGCTCAATTTCAGCTAAGCTCCCGCATCCATCCATATATGCATCACAGTCTGGGGAAAATCGTTTTATCATACAGAATCCACTTACGATTAAAGACAAGCTATTCCCCAACAATCAAACAATTTTGCTTAGTCACCTGAAATGTAGAATTTTAAGACTTGATCTAGAGTCCGAAAGACATCAAAAATGGCAATAGCCAAGAATTAGCAACCCAACTGAGGACCACAGGAGAGGAGAAGAGAAGAAAATTAGAAATTTTTTTAAAAAGATGATTAATAATAGCTAAAAGTAATGCTAGAGATGGCTTTAACCCTAAAGGCCAGGCAAATATTTGTTGGATAATATGGATACACCACAGTCTGTGCTGAGTTAGAAAACACAGATCTCATTTTTAGACACCTGCCTTAGAAGAGACAAGAGGGTCTTTCCAAGCTCAGTTTCCTTAGCTTGGAAATATATTCTCTCAAGCTGCCTCCAAGGACCAACGGAGGCAGTGTGTATGTCTATAAAGTACTGCATAAGTGGAAGAGATCATACAGCTTTGGCTTCTCTGGGGTATCAGAATTCATTTGTGCACAATAACAAATGGCTATATTTGAAGCTGTTCATGGTTTTAAAGGGTCAAGGGGAAAGCTATGCATTCAAAGTAGAGATGGCAGATCACTCATTTCTTATTCGTTATAAGAAACTCAAGGAATAAACTGTGCCTGGAAACTATTCATTTATTCATTCATCTAGTCAACACATACTACTGAGCTACTATGTGCCCTCTACATTGGAGATAAAAATGGGAGCAAGAAAGATCAATCCCTTCCCTCATGAAGCAGAAAAGTACTTAAAAACTAGCAAAAAAACAAAACAAAACAAAAAAACACAAAAACCCAACACTGATGTGTCATTCTTATATAAAGCCACACACCACGCAGCATGACTTCATGTATTGTGCACAGTGGGCCTCCAACAATATTGGCTGTTTAATTTTCAAAATATATTACAGACAGTAAGAATTTATCCTTCCAAAGCCCACAAAGCCACATGTGCTATTATAAAACTGACATGCCCAAACACTATATTGCTAGGTGGTTGTTATTATTGTTCATAAAAACCATTACAAATGTATCTAGTGACTGAGGTGGTGGCCATGACTTGTACAAATACTAAATGATTTATTGATACCAGAATTGCTATTATGACATCCAAAGGCATTCCCCGGACACAAGTCTGCATGCATCCACTTGAAAGCATGCATTATCTCAAAATGTTTAATGCCTGAACAAACCATTTTTAGGGTGTACTTGTTTTATGTATTTTAAGGGCAGCTTAGTCACTTTCCTGGAGAAAAGGTAGGGGTCAGAGTTCCTATAGAAACACAAGAGAAAAAACAGTGTTAAGCAACATAAAACTCAAGATCCCCCTGGTTTTGAAGGGCATTGGAAACCTACAAGAACTCTCCCACCTTTTCTGGGTCAGGACTTGGTAGCTCTTTACAGAAGATTCTCATGGACAACCTGAGCTATAGGGTTTCTAATGTGCTATAAAAAATAGTCTACAGCATCCTATCACCTGCAGCGTGGGTGCCACACACCACTGCCCTCGTCCTGAAGGGCTGCGTACAGAGCTCCCCACATGCTCTCCGGACCGCTTCTCCAGCCTCAGGTCCCATCACTCTCCCTTATGGTCTGAACTGTCTCAGGTACTTGGATCGTCTTAAAATCTTTACACATATCCTTCCTTCTGCCTAGACAACTTCCTCTCACTCTTCACACAGCTGGAGACTTCTCTTAGAGAGGCCCCCCAACCAGGGGTCCTCATGTGTCATTATTCTCTGCCCTTGCATCCTCCACATCCCTTCATTTCCAGCCCACACTGGTACTTGGGTGTTTCTGTGTTTAGGGGTTTGCTCTCTGCCTCCCCCACTAGAATGTAACTGCAGGAGGTAGGGTAAGTGTGTTCCTATAGCACCGTGCCTGGGAAAGAACAGATGCATAGGATCACACTCACATCTCTTCTTCTCGGAACGATTTCTTTCCACCTAATGGCATACCTTCTTACAGATGCATTTAATAAAACCCTAATGAGTGAGGTTGGAAATGTCAATGTTTTGGCTTTTCTAGCTGTAGTCCTCCTCTATGACTAGCACTTTCAGTCCTTTTACAGATGTGGGCCTCAAGAATGGCATGTGATTTTCACTTATATGTGGAATCTATAAACCAAAATTACCAAACAAACAAAATTGAATCAGACTCATAGACACTGGCTGACAGTTGTCAGAGGGATGGGGATTTGGGAGACTCTGTGAAAAAGGTGAAGGGAGTAAGAAGCACAACCAGTCGATGTGTTTCTCTCACATTAATATTTCTCTCTGTCTTTCCCTCTCTCTTTCACTCTCTCTAAAAATCAATGGAAAAATACCCTCAGGTGAGGATTAAAATAATAATAAAAATAAAGTACAGCAGAGATCATATAGTCAATAATCTTGTAATAACTGTATAGTGCCAGGTGGGTATTGGAAATATTGGGGGAAACACTTTGTAAAGTATATGATTGTCTAACCACTATACTGCACACCTGAAACTAATACAAAATAATATTGGATGTAAACTAATTGAAAAATAACATTAAAAAAGAAGAAAAGATGAGTCCAGCTGGAGTGGCTCAGTTGGTTGAGTGTCATCCTGTGCACTGAAAGATTGCTAGTTTGATTACCAGTCAGGGCACATGCCTGGATTGCAAGTTCAATCCCAGGTCTGGGCACATATGGAAGGCAACTGGCAACTGATCAACATTTCTCTCTGTCTCTCTCCCCCCACCCCTCTTCCTCTCTCTAAGCATGTCCTCAGGTGAGGATTAAAAAAAAAAAAAGATGATAGATATATAAATAGATACATAGATAGAAACGTAGAAAAAAAGAATGTCCTGTGGAGTCTATAAGTAAAAGCACCTCCCCACACACCCATAAACTGCCTGATGCCATCTTTATAGACTCAAGTTCTCATACCAACCTGGGAAGCTGAATATATACTTTACACGGGTGTTCATTTTATTTTGCCGATCGGTACATTTCTATGATCTCTCAATGATTTTAGAATGACACCTTTCTAAAATAGCTGAGTGCTTTCTACATTTCACTGCTGGCCTTTTCTGAAGAAACAGGTTCACTCCCTCTTCTGTATCTGTATATGTCAGTATATGGAAACAAAAACCTTTTAGTAATCTTTGGTTAGCTGTTGTGACAACAAATGTTTTCCTGGGCTACAGTCACCATGACATTTTATGGAAATGGTTGTCATTCACTCCTTCACTTTCTCCTCCTTTTGTTGCTATTTGCACCATTGGAGTTTCAGCCTTCATTACAATTGCAACAATTGGGTATGTAATGAAGAAAAGCACATGGTTGATATGATGTCCAAAAGGGAATGTTGCGCTTAATCTGAATAGGCGGCCCAAAAATTATATTGTAACAGTAAAATGACAAGTCCTCTAAGTGAAAAACATAGTCACAATGGGGCCTCTAAGTTTAGGTCTAGTATTGGTGATAGTTGATAGTTTGATGATATTGTTTATGAAATACTAGTAACACTTTCAACCAAGGTTACTCTCACTTTGATGAGAATGCAAATGTTAATAGCAAATGTTTATTAAACATGTATTATGTCTGGGCTAGGCCTCACACTAAGTACTTCGTATACTATCTCATTTAATATCCCAACAGTCTCACTAGGTATGTTTTAGTAGCCCCTTGTACAGATAAGGGAAGTGCAGCCGAGAGCCAATCAGGAACTTCTGAAAGCCCCACAGCCAACATGTGGCAGGGCTTTCTTCAGGTTCTAAGTACTTAACCCGTTTTCTGGGAATTAACAAGCAATTTTAAAAACACAATGTCTCTTAATTAGGAATTTTAATTAAAATGTTCAAATTATTGTCATGTAATACTGGCAAATTGGAGGAAGGGACTCCTTTGGTATAAAACTTAGTCTTGAAGATCATTTCCCAATCATTTTCTCTCATTCATAAAAAACAAAGAATAACAACCCAGAAAACAGGGGAGCCCCGTGCACACTTCAGGTTGACTCAGTGAAAGGCTGTAATGACTTCTCGGAACCTTGCCTTTTGTTTGGCTTTATGATAGCTGTTGGGCTTGGCAGTATGAAAAAGCGTTGCCGAAAGAAATGAAGCCTAAATAAGGTCTGAAAAGAAATGGAACAGACTGATGAGCCTCAGAGGGAAGGGGGGTGGGGAGTAGGTGGGGAATGGGTGGGGAGAGATGAACCTGGGAACTTATATGCCTATATGCATAGCTTATGGACATAAGAGAGTAGTGTGGCGAAGGCCTGGGAGGGGCAGGGGTGGGGTGAAGGGTGTCAATGGGAGAAAAAGGGGTGACATTTGTAATACTTTCAACAATAAAGATAAGTTTTAAAAAAGAAAAAGAAATAGCTCTAATTCCAAATCACACTATTTTTTTAAAAAATTAGAGAATTTTCTATGGTGTTTAAGGCTTGTTTTCCTTAAAGAGGGCAATTCAACTTTCTATTACATACTGCTTTGCAAAGCAAGTTTTATATTATATTTATATATATGCTTTTTATTTTTCCCCTAGTACAAGTTCCAAAACATTCCCAGCTTTTCAAATTATGCTTGCAAAGCATTATACAAAGATTGAATCAAAATTTGCATTTAGAGGACCATGGCTTTGCCTTTGTTTTTTAAAATTCACTAGTTTTTAATTTAAAGACTATATCACTGGAATCCCTAGCAAAATATGAGCTTTTTCATTGAGACTTTAGGGAAGAAATGATCCCTAAGAGCTAATGCATATTTATTATAATTTTTTTTTAATCTGGGTAAAATTGGCCCTCAAACCTGAAAGCCTTCTCTTTCAGTTGAGTGTCCTACATCAGTGAAGATCAGCAATGTCTCCTATGAAAAGGCAGGCAAGAGGACAAAGGCTCTCTGGGGACAGAGAGAAATGGCCTATTTTATGAATTGCACCATTACAACATTCTTTATTTCCTGAGGAAATAAATATCCCAATCCACTGTTTACTTATAAACCTCTTCTGAAACAGTTCAGAGAGAAGGGATTGCTGATGAGGGAATATGAAAGGAAAGTTGGAGAACATTTCCTTTCATATGTTCCACAGAATTCACTTCCCACATATTTCAGAGTACCTTTTTAAAAAAGGTTGTATCAAACAAATATATTTACCATTAAAATACTATCTCTCAGCAACCTCAAGATCCCACAGTTAAATAAAGTAAGTCAACAGAGATTTAATAAACAACTCATCACAGCACTGGGTTTGGTATTCAATGCCATAGGAAGGAGCATCATAGTTTTGTTCTTTGTTCTATGGAAAGCACCATACCCTGGCTGGAGACGCGTATTTAAATCAGTGCTTTATTAGCCCCCAAACTAGAACTAGATTAGCCACATTTATAATGCCCATATCATAGGGTCTGACAGGCCAAATTTACTTTGTAGAGAAAAAATATATCCATATGTATCCTATATAATAAAACCCTAATATGCAAATTGACTGAATGGCGGAACAACCAATAGCTATGATGCGCACTGACTACCAGGGGGCAGATGCTCAGTGCAGGAGCTGCCCCCTGGTGGGCAGTGTGCTCCCACAGGGGGAGTGCCGCTCAGCCATAAGCCAGGCTCACAGATGGCAAGGGCAGCAGCAGTGGCTGCAGTCTCTCCCACCTCTGCGGCAGCGCTAAGGACCCCTCGTGGGATGTCCGACTGCTGGCTTAGGCCCTCTCCCAGATTGCAAGAGGGCACAGGCCAGGCTGAGGAACCCCTCCACCCCCAGTGCATGAATGTCATGCACCAGGCCTCTAGTTTACATATATATTCATAGTTGTGTATTTATTCACATTTATGTAAGTACATATATACGTTTTAAAATTAAGAGGTCATTTGTATTTCATTTGATGAAGAAAATATTTTTTAAAAAGCTTAAAGTATTATAATTTGCTTATAAGGTTTCCCAAAAGACATGAAAAAGGATTCTAGACCACTTTATTAGGATATAAGTATATCAACAAATGTACATTAAAAACATTTTTTGACAAGGTGAATGTGCTCATTCCTTACCTCTTAGGTAACATCATTAAAAACCATCATCCCACCCTAGTTGGTTTGGCCAGGTTAGATTCTGATCAAGGGCACATGCCTAGGTTGAAGGCTCGGTCCCCAGTAGGGGGTGTGCAAGAGGCAGCCAACCAGATTCTCTCTCATCATTGATGTTTCTATCTCTCCATTTCCCTTCCTCTCTGAAATCAATAAAAATATTTTTTAAAAAGATTATATTCTTAAAAAAACAACAACACACAAAACCATCATCCCCAAAGACAAGGACTGTGTCACCCAATTATCTTAAAACATAATAAAATGCAAGAAAACTAGAATCATTAGAGGAATGAAAATACTAAAATGGCTGATGTAATCCTTAAAGTAAATTACAAAGACCAAAATTTGAATAGATACGTTGACCATCAAATAGAAATGTGGGTGGGGTCCAGGCGGCCAGAGGTGGTGATGTCAGTGAAGTTGCATGGAAATTGATGGGCTCTCCTGGTGGAGTCCCCTTTGGTCAGGAAAGAACTGAGGAAGAATAAAGCCTTAAACCTGACCTTGAAAGTAAAATAACCAATCTAGAAAAGAAAGCTCTAGCTCTGAGAATATCCCATACTCCTCATTTTTCATAAGTAGTACCCCCAAGGGCTGATAAGAATCAGAAGGCATACATGCCAACCACATTAAACCATTCAGACTATGAATTTATCACTACTTAATGAGATAACTCAGCTTGCCTTGGTAATACTTTAGAATATTAAAGAACCAAACCCAAGAGAATGGGTGTTTCCTATTGCCTTAATTTCTGGTCACATGTGTCCTCTTAGGAACACAAAAGGTGAGTTACTACATGATGAAGATCTTCCTCCAAGCCCTCTAGACATTTTGACAAATACTCATCTACAGATGAGGATCATATAAGGATTTAAAATACCTATCTGGAATATGAAGATGTTGTCATGGAGATGTCAAATGACTTTCAAAATGATTGTCAAGTTCAGAATCCAGATCTTTAGAATAAGGATGTTAAAGGTGTTGAGGGAGAAAGGGAGGGAGGGTAAAATGAATGGATTTGAAAGCGCTGGGTTAAAACTAAGTGAAAACACTTACCTTCCTGCAGGACTCCCGGGAGCTAGCCTGCGAATACACCAGTGCCTCTCCAAGTCAAGGACATGGAATAGCATTTCCAAAATGCTACGGCCATGGGACTTCATTGCATGGAACCACCATAGAAGTAATGTTTTACAAAAAGTACGTTGGCACATCATCTGGACCACAATGCCCCATAGATGTGTTCAGTATACATTCCCAAACCAAAAGGAGCAGACTCTCTAGAGGCCATAACTCCGAAGGAACATAAACACTAAGCGTCCTCAAGGACTCTCAATCGAGCATGTAAAATCGGGAAGGGTCTCCAGACTACTATCCACAGGGTTAAGCTGAAACACTCAGAAACAGGCCAGTCCACTCACTAATTTATACATATAAAAGAGAATTTTCAAAATCCCAAAACCCCACATCATACAGATATTGTGCTGAAGCACCATTCAGTAGAATAGAGGGGCACCACAGAGAGATTTGAAATTCACCCTCCCTTCTTTGAAGTAAAGCATTTGGCATCATGCCCTCTCTTTCTTATAGGAGGTCTCCAACACAGAGAAAGCTGGCAGAGCAGGGACCTCCTCAGGGTGACTGTTTTCTCCCTTTTCCCAGCCAGTTCCGGCCTCTGCACCTTTGCATGCTCTTTTCCCTTCAACTGTACTTCTCCTCACCTACGCTGCCTCACTAAACCTTTCTTTTTTAATTTCTTTATTGACTAAGGTGTTACATATGTGTCCTTATCATCAGGTTCTTGAAATCATTTTTTGGAAGATAGAAATGCATATATGAAATAATTAAATAACTGAGCAGGGCAAAGGTTTAGTGAGCTGAAGCTTTGCTTCGTTATTTAATTATTTCATATATGCATTTCTATCTTTCAAAAAAATGATTTCAAGAACCTGATGAAAAAAATCACACACTTCTTTTTGGTTCCATCCTAGTGCCTAGCTTAGAGCCAAGCCTTTATGAAATACTTGCTATAATTGTTATATCTAAACATGACTGCAAGAGATTTTGCTTATCACTTATATTTGAACAAACTTCTATTTATATGTCCTGAGAAATTAGACTGTCATCTGAGGCCCATGGTTCTGTTTTATTATTATTACTAGGGGCCTGGTGCACAAAATTCATGCACTGCGAGGGGTGTCCCTCAGCCCAGCCTGTCCCCTCTCACAGACTGGGAGCCCTCAGGGGATGTCCTACTGACCCAGGGGGAGTGGGCCTAAGCCGCAGTCTGGCCTCCCTTTGTGGGAGGCGACTGGGCTGATCAGGGGAAGGCACAAGCCCCATCACCCTGCTGCTGCAGCCACTGCCAGCCACCACAGACGCCAAAGTGTTTTCATCAACACGGATTCCAGTCCCTTCACCATGAAAAAATGACAACTTTCTTTAGGCATTTTCAAGATGTGTCTTTCATAGGCTATGACTTTCCTCCCTTCCTCCCTTCCTTCCTCCCTTCCTTCCTTCTTCCCTTCCTTCCTTCCTTCCTTCCTTCCTTCCTTCCTTCCTTCCTTCCTTCCTTGCTTTCTTCCTTCCTCCTCACCTCAGGATATGTTTCCATTGATTTTTAGAGAGTATGGAAGAGAGAGGGAGAGACAGAGATAAACATCAATGTGAGAGGGACACTTTGATTGGTTGCCTCCTGCATGAGCCCTGAACTGGGCCTAGGCCAGGGAGGGCCTGTAACCTAGGTACATGCACTTGATCAGAAATGAACCTGAACCCTGTGGTTGGCAGGCCGAGGCTCTATCCACTGAGCCAAACCAGCTAGGGCAGGATATGACATTTCTTAGCCCCTCCAGCAGCAGACCTTCATTTTTTCCTCCAGGAGTGTGGTGGAAAAACCCTAGATCACCTTCTTGGATTCTCATAACCTAAGTTACCAAGAACACTGCAAGTGGCGGTGTACAGGGAGCTTAGCCAATGAGCAGTCAGAAAAGGTGTTTATGCTTGAATTGGTTTGGCTCAGTGGATAGAGCGTCGGCCTGCAGACTGAAGGGTCCCAGGTTTGATTCCTGTTAAGGCCATGTACCTTGGTTAGGGGCACATCCCCAGTGGGGAGTGTGCAGGAGGCAGCTGATCAATGTTTCTCTCTCATCTATGCTTCCAACTGTCATCCCTCTCCCTTCTTCTCTGTAAAAAAATCAATAAAATATATATTTTTTTAAAAGAAAAGAAAAGGTGTTTCCTCTGCAGCTCATGTGCAGAGGACCCCTTGCATTGTGTCCACTGGGCTAGGGGTGTGTCCCCATGGCCCAGGATGGCAAGCCCCTGAGGCCGGCAGCCAGCCCTGCATTGTGGGTGCTGGGCCTGGGGGGCGTGCAGACCCTGGGCTGCATGGCGGCTGCCAGGTGCACATGCCCCTGAGGCCGGCAACCAGCCCTGCATTGTGGGTGCCGGGCTTACGGACATGCAGACCCCGTGCCATGTGGCAGATGCTGGGTCCGCATGCCTCCAAGGCCGGCAGCCCCCAAGGCTGGCAGCCAGGCCCACGTTGTGGGTGCTGGATTGGGGGCATGGACCCAGGTTGCTACTTGGTGCTGGCACAAGCAGACACAGGGTGGGAACATTCGCCCCCAACCGCTTGGCACCTGTGCCCATAGGCCCGGAGTGGCAGGGGGCGTTCTGGGACCCCAGCCACTCAGGGCCTAAGTGGGGGCCTACAGGCTAGGAGTGGCCTGGCTCCCAAGGATGTTCCCGGGACCCAGGCCACTCAGTGCCTGTGTATGCAAATTAACCTTCCATCTTTGTTGGGTTAATTTGCATACTCACTCCTGATTGGCTAGTGAGCTTAGTGGAGGTACGGTCAATTTACGTGTTTCTCTTTAATTGTATAGGATTATTATTATTATTATTATTATTATTATTATTGGTTTACTTTTAAATACCAATACAGGTTCTGTCTCTAAGATACTGCTTTCTTAAAAGTTGAAGAAGCAGCAGGAAGAAGGGAAATTGGAGACTTAACTGAGAATTTAAGAGAAGTGCTGATGTTACTAGAAATAAGGTTCCAGAGTATGCTGTCCAATAGCCACACATGACTATTAGCTGGCCCAAATTCATATGTGGTGTAATACATGCACTGGAGTTAAAAGACTTACTATGGAAAAAAGAATGCAAAAGATCTCAATAATTTTCAATACTGAGGATCAATTAAAAAAAAACTTCTGGATATGTTGGGTTAAACAAAATATATCATTAAAATCCATTTTACATGTTTCTTTTGATGTTTTCATGTGACTACTAGAAAAGTTAAAATTACTTTTGTGGCTCACAATACATTTCCATTGATTGTTGCTGCAGGGTTTTGAGCACTCAACACTAAAACATGGTCCAGAAAAAAAGAATTGTCCAAATATTAAATGTGGCCACTAACTTATAAAAAAACTAGAGGCCCAGTGCACAAACTTCTTGCATGGGGGAGCGGGGGGAAGGAGGGTGCCTCAACCCAGCCTGCACCCTCTCCAATCTGGGACCCCTCGGGGATGTCTGACTGCTGGTTTAGGCTGAATCTCTGCCGGCCTAATCACCCACACAGTCGGACATCCCGCTCACAATCCAGGACTGCTGGCTCCTAACCGCTCACCTGCCTGCCTGCCTGATTGGCCCTAACTGCTTCTTCCTGCCAGCCTGACTGCCCCCTAACTACTCCCCTTCCAGCTTGATCACCCTCAACAGCCCTCCCCTGCTGGCCTGATCACCCCCAACTGCCCTCCCCTGCCAGCTTGATTGCCCACAACTGCCCTCCCATGCCGGGGCCTGATGGCCCCAACTGCCCTCCCCTGCCGCCTGATCACCCACAACTGCCCTCCCCTGCCATGACCTGCATCCTCCACCAAGACCCGCCTCCTCCACGCAAGGTGGTGGAGATGCCAGGACCTGCCTCCTCCATGCCACGCAGAGCTGCGGGACCCCCAGGCCTCACTGCACGAAGAGGCCACCAGGCCCCGCCTTTGCTGTGCATGCGGCCATCTTGTGGTGGCCATCTTGTGATGACATCGTGCGATGGCATGTGCCACCTAGGCTTTTATTATATAGGATACTTTCATTTTTTTAAAGATCAGAGTGCTAAAAAGACAATAAAGTTTAAAACAAACTGTTTTTGAAGGTGAATCCATGATACTAAATCTTTGTTCAGATTCAATAGCTGCATTCCATTATTGACTTTGAGAATAGAACAGGATGTGAAAACGGACATTTCCACCAAGACAACAGATACCACATTCTAAATCAAGTGTGACGCTGTGATCAGAATTTGCAAAGGGGGTGATGACAATCTGATCACAAGGCTCTTAAATCTCATGCACACCAAGAGTATCAAAGTGTTGGAGGTAGCAACAGATGGGTAGGGGGTTACTTGGGTGAGAGCTGAGCTATCACTAGCTCTCTCTGAGAAACTGGCAGAAGACCACATTATGATGACTAGTCATGAGGGGCGCTTCCAGGAGGCTGCTCAGAATACATAATATATAACCCTGATGTCTGCAGGACACTGGGGACTGTCTAATGATGGAAACTGGCAGCCCAGCCCACCTGACGTGGCTCAGTGGTTAAGCTATGAACTAGGAGGTCATGGTTCAATTTCCGGTCAGGGTACATGCCTGGATTGTGGGCTCAATCCCCAGTGTGGGGTGTGCAGGAGGCAGTCAATCAATGATTCTTTCATCATTGATGTTTCTATCTATCTATCTATCTATCTATCTATCTATCTATCTATCTCTATCTCTCTCTTCCCCTCTAAAATTAATATTTAAAAAAAAATTTTTTTTAAAGAAAGAAAGAAACTGACTGCCCTGATGCTCAGACATGGTTCCAGGGAGAGGTTGCTACTGTCAAAGTTGGTTTGTACTCAAAAATTTATTGTGGCAAAAAATGCAAGTGTTTTCTGCCAGCTAGTGGTGGGCCACTGCAAGGGAAAGCTGGTGTGGAGTGGGCTTAGATCTTTTCTCAGAGGACTGCCTGGAGCAGCAAAGAGGCCTCAAATGGCCAGAGGTACCACTGGACAAAAGAAACTGTAAACAACTAAGAACTTAGATATATTTGCTCACATTAACCCACAGGGAAGAAATTCTGAAAGAGATGAAAGAATTTCATCCACCAACAGAGGAAAAACTAGCCCCCTGAGTGGGCTGAGAGGGACAGAGCGTGGAGACAGTGCAACTGCTTTATCACAGCATCCCACCAGTCCTGCGTCTTCATGTGCAGCCTCGAGAGGCATGGTAGCATATGTTCCCTGTGTGCATACAGTGACTCAACCATGAAAACTGAATGTCTGTGTCAACAGATGTGGTTTCTGCAGCTATTCTAGGACAATCAAGTTTATTCAATGATCCACCACCTGCTGAGTGTTGCCATACCACTTCAGATGCATGGTAACATTTAGGGCATTCTGCCTTTGCTCTCTGCACACTGGTATTTAGTTTCCATTGAGACTAAATACCAAAAGTGAGGCTCACAGAGGGCTTCGATATACTTTAGTGACAACAAAGTATTGCTGGTTACCTTTAATGGAAACAAGATGCCTAGCTCGAAGAGCCCTGCCTTCTAAAAGCACTTTGAGAACAGAAGATGGCCTGCGGCAGTTATACTAGAAACTTCAGTAACAGCCACCCAAAATTTAACAGTATGTAAAATTAGTGTCAAAAATGCAGCCCTGTAAAATTCACTTCCAGAGAGAGAGAGAGAGAGAGAGGGGTGCATTTCATTAATTCCTTCCAGAAAAAGTTCCAGGGAAAAAAGCATGAGAAAACCAGGCCTTGATTCCATGAAGCACCCTAGACAGGCCTCTGTGAGAAGGTCACCTTTCTAGCTCCTTTTTATGAGGCAAATGTATCTGAAATGCACGACTTGGTTATTATGTATTAGGAACATTATATGTTAGTCCTTTCCATTCATTAGACACAATGCAGCTTTCCTGGATTCACAAAATAAATGCTTATTAATTGTTTAAGGATTATTTTTAAATAATTGTTCAATGAAATCATTTAAAAAGATCTCTGTGCAAAATTACCAGTTTTTATCATCAGGGAAACTAAATTATGATAAAGACAATTTCTTATATACCAACCACACATATGAGGGTGTAGATTTAAAAAAACAAAACCAAAAACAAAAAAACAACAACACCTTTTCCAACTCCATTAATACTGCAGTTCCATAAAGGAGGCAAGTATGGGGAAGGAGGCCTTAGTCCCCCCTCCACTGTCTGCTTCTCTGAGGGAGAGAGAATTATGGCAATACTTTCATTTTTATTCTACTCCACATTCGCCCCATTGTTCTTTTCCTTAAAGCGATCATTTCAACAATGCTTTCCCTTAGGCTTTATCGAGGAAGAGCCAACAGAACAGCCAACAGACATTCTTGATTTGGCAATAACCCAATGATTGTCTTCACAGTTTAGACTTGGGTAGGAATTGAACACTGAACAAATGCATCGGAATTTAAAAGGCTCCGTGTCCATGCTTACACTCAGCGGCACGCGTGAGGACCGCCAAATGGAGGAATGAGAGAAAACGTTTCGTTAGGTGCATTCATGCTTCCAAAAGGCTTCCTCCTCCGGTTTACAGAAAGTTTGCCATGAAACATGAATCCACTTCCATGTGCTGCGAGAGCCATGCAAGACGATCCTTTTCGCTGCTTTTTAATGAGTCAGTTTTTGACCCCAAACAACTAAAGTGCTTGACTATCCACTGACGTCATTAGAGCTGACACTATTTTGTTTCTAAAACTCAAATGCCTCCCAGAAAGAGAAGGAAAAAATGGTCATTTGCTCATTTTAATGTATTGCTGACTCTATAAAGATAATTCCCGAAAAAGTGGCTCAAAAATACAAGAGATTCTATCTTTCAAAGAGAATATAGCAGGGAGTGGGAAATGCAAGTGCTCACAGGGGCTAAGAAGCAAGCTAAATAAATGAAGTGGGCAGGATGATAATAGGGAGTGGTGGAGGTTGTGGCAAACCGAAGGTATTTGCATTCAGAAAAGTAAACATTGCAAGCCAAAAAAGTCACAGGCCTTTACTTTTCTTCCTCTAGTGCAGTGATAGGAATTAGTGTCATTGTTACCAGCGCAACGAGGCTGACTAGCCAAGAAATGTTTTAAAAAACATATTTATTTTACTGGCTAAAAGCTACAAGTAAGACAAAGTTACTTCACAAGTATTGCATTTGCTGAGTGAATTGTTATGATTCATAATTCAAGCGTGCACCCACTGCTCCTCTCCATCACAGACCAAACTCCTATGTCCATGAATTAAGATTCACTTATTGGTTTAAAGTGAGCCAAATTCTTCCCAAGTCATCCCCACTTGTATCGGCTCCCTAAGGCACTTAGAGGTATATAAAAGTTCCCAGATTTCCCAGGGACAAAGCTGCTTATTCTAAGAAGGCCTTGTAACTGACATTTTAAGTGTCCCTTTCATGTGCATTACATCATGACAAGAAGTTGTTTGTTTGTTTATTGCCACTTGCTTTGGACCAAAACACACCTTTTTTTTTTTTTCCTGCATCCTTGTCAATTGAAAAATAACAGTCTTGTGGCCCTAAAAAAATCATACTTGTGAAAGATGGGGCCAAATTCAATTAAGCATCAACAGTGTAAACTGTGTTTACGATAAACCCAATGAAAAATATCCAGGATTGTCCCTGTGAGCAAACAGCAATTACTTCCAGGAGATACTTATTTGTGTCTGATACTCCTATCTCCAGGTTTTCTGGTGCTTTACAGTAAGTCCCCTTCAACATGTATTGCCCATGTACCATGCATCAGTAGGAATTAAAAAGATAAAACCATAGTTGCTGCTGAAGAGCTTACTCTCTAGTGGGGCAGGTGGACAGGGAAACCCACTTGGGTACCATGGTGATGTCCCTACGAGAAGCATGGAGAGAGAGAGCTAAGGAAGGATGCAGAAGGATCACCAGCCTCAGCTGCCTGGAAGGGAGGAGATTAATAAAGCCTTCCTGAAAGTTCATTTTTAAAAATAAAAAGTAACATCCCAATTAAAACATAATACAACTAGCCTAGGAAGTTTAAACTAGCCTAGATAATAAACGAGGTAATCAGTACACTACTAACCACAGAAGTCACACACTTCCCTACACTTCCAGATGTATTTGTCCTGACTCAGTCCTGCATATTTAGTAATGATTCCTGAAATCACAAATGTACATTTGAGTAAAAAGATATATTGCCTCTAATTTTGTAAACATGTAAGCAGATGAGTTTCTCATGAGCAGAAAACAGTGAAAATTTTATTAAGGGAAAGACAATTCTAGAATCCAAAAGACTCCCCTCTCCTGTGTACTAAAGGAAAGTATACTCATGTATCGCCTCTCCTGCTGAAGGTCTGGGACTGCATTCAGGGGTGGAACGGGCAAAAGGTAATGATTAAAGAGAGCCCACTTTCTATTCCCCCATCTCAACTACCGCAAATGCCTGAAAACCTGCCATTTAGGGATTAATTTTATTTAGATACTGTGAAGATCCCACACCTCAGTGCAAATTTCAGGGGAGGTAACCGAAATGCTCTCCAAAAGTTGGAGAGACCCTTGAGTAATACGCCAGTTTTAATTAGTAGTTTAGTAACGTAACCCATTCATTTCATTTCTTAATCTTGGTAAAAAATCAAGTCTTTAAAGACATAACTGTGGGATGGGTAAACACCACTTCCTCTTTATCTTAGATTGGGTTATTATCAATACCGAACTATGGACATCAATATAATTTGCTGCAAATTATTAATCACTTTTTTAGATGTAAAAGAGCCCATAATTTCATTTTATTAGTAATTTTTTTCTAAAACAAATTGAACCTAGTATTACCATTGCAGAATTATTTTCACATACCACTTTCTCAATTTACACATTAACAATTTAATCTCAATAATTTAAGTCCTACATCTTCATTGAGTAAATAATGAAACCATAGTGATACTACCTAATCAAAATATTTATTTTTATTACTCTGGATACCATTAGACAAATATTAGCTACAAGTCAGTAAAAATACATCTGTGCAAGTTGTAAAAAGAAACAGTTTTAAGAAGGGCCTCCAACATGGCACCAAATGCAATGTAAAGGCCAAGAGGCCACGATGCATCCATCACACATCAATACCACACAATGGTTTACTAACAGAGATACAATGTTATTTATCCAATAATCATAGTAATTGACTTAGAGTTACTTGCTAAAATATGTATTGTTGCTTTATCAACAAATAACTCAATTGAAATAAACTTGTAAAAATAGAAACAGAGAACAATTTCTCACATACCACTCTCTGCTGTTTTAAAATAACATGTATTCAACATCTACTACTAAATCTTTACTTTCCATCTTTGAATAAAAAGATCTTTAACAACATTGGGTACAAGTGATGATGCAGTTTAAAAGGTTTATGAGTACAGGCAGTCCTAGGGTTATGTCAGAGATTCGTTCCTACAGCGCAATGTAATGAAATTTCGCCGTAACTTGGAACCCACCTACAAAAGCACCTACATCACTCACATGGAGCACATACACATTGGTAATGAAGTGAAACAGTAAAAAAATTTCAAAGAAAGATAACAATTCCTGACCTTTACTCGTGGTAAATAAATAATAAAAAACATAAAGCACATATGTACATACGTCGAAATGACAGAACTTTTTTTTATCCACACTAATAAAAGAGAAGTATGCAAATTGGCCGTACCTCTGCAACACCCACCAGCCAATCAGAAGTGAGTATGCAAATAAACCCAACAAATATGGTGGATTAATTTGCATATGTAGGCACAGAGCAAAGACTGAAAGCTCCGGCCTCAGTGAAACTGAAGACTGAAGACTGAAGACTGAAGATTGAAGAGACTTGTATTCTACACTGAGGCCAGAGTGAAGGCCTGGGTCCTGGGTGCCGGAGGAAAACTGGTGCTGGCAGCCAGGGGAAGGAAGGCCTATTGCACGAATCTTCGTGCAATGGGCTTCTAGTATATAAATAAATGGGAGATGGTGATGTAAGTCGTCTGATGTAACCAAGAAACGATGTAAGTCATCTGATGTAACCCGAAAACTGACTGCATTTTTCAATAAATACTTTTCATGAGTACAGTATTTTTGCAGTTTTGTGTGAAATGATCCCTCTAAACCAGAGGTGGGGAACCTTTTTTCTGCCAAGGGCCATTTGGATATTTTTAACATTATTATTGGACCATACATAATTATCAACTTAAAAATTAGCCTGCTATATTTGGTCTAACGTTTAATTAACTCACCCCTAATGCCTTGGCAGGGCCAGACCAAATGATTTCTTGGGCCTTATATGGCCCACATGTTCCCCACCTCTGGTCTAAACCTTCACTATAAAACTGGGAACAGTAAGAAAATGGCTATGAATGTGGATACAAATGATAAAAAATGCCATAGTTCCGAGGATGCGAAGGAACCTCAAGCACATTGCACATCTCCATACATCTGCATTTTTAGGTAGAACATTTGTTTTTATTAGGAGCAGAACTAAGCATTAGGCTTGATCACAGAAAATTCACATTCAAATTAAAGCTTATTATTATGTGTGTGACCTTCTCAGATACAGAAGTGAGGATAATGAGGATGGTGACACCCTTCAGCAGGTGCAGAGTGCTGGAAAAGCCACACGCTGCCGCAGCAGACATGGCGATATTTCTACAGTGGATTCTGAATTTTGAGCATCTGTGCCACTACAGCCTTCAAAGTGTCCTAATAGATATTTAGGTGTGTTTTTCTTCATCCTAAATTTTCCCCTTTCTATACATATGTTCTGTTTAGAACCATTTCTCTACTTTACTAGGATAATAATGAGCTCAATATGGGAAATTCTCCTTTTCTATCTTGATGCCAACTGGAACTTATGCTCACTCTGAAGTCCTGAGTCCATTGGAAAGAATAACTGAATAACATACACAGATTTAAGACCACTGTCTTATCATCCTAGGAGCTTCCCAGTGACAATTTGGAAAGCCCCTCAACATTCAGCCAAAGTCATGAAGCAGCAACACAAATCCAGTGTGTATTTAAATCAGTAACAGCTGTAGCCACCAGAACATCTGTATACCGATTCATTTCTTACAAATTACCTCTTTCACACTGGGGTCCAGTAAAGCCGTAAGTGCACGCACATCGATTTGGGGCCACACACCTGCCTCCGTTGAGACAGCCGCTTTCACAGACAGCTGGAAAACAAGGAGAGAGGAGCTGAGAGGCCTTCTAATGCTAATGAAATAACACTTCCTGCCCCCTGAAAGGACAACAATAAAAAAATCTAAATAATCACTGTGGTATGTGTTTTAAACAGTTACTCTACAGGTCTAGCTCTTCCATGTCCCTCAGTCAACTCTTAGGTAAAACTGCCTGGGTAGGTGAGTTTGTACCTGTGTTAACACTGGTAGTTTCATTCCAGGAAGCATAGGAGCAATGCTTCAGTTCTGCATCCAAAATGGTGCTTTATAAAAGGCATCACTGAACTCAAAGATACACAGAACATTTTGAGGGTTGCCAGAAGGGAGAGGGATTAAGAGGGTGCGTTAGGAGGGGGGAAGGGATTAAGACATACAAATCCCCAATTATAAAAACAGCTATGAGGATGTAAAGTACAGCATAGGGAACACAGTGAATAACATTGTAAGAACTAGGTATGGTGTCAGATGGGTACTAGACTTAATGGGGGAATCACTTCATAGGTTATATTTATGTCTAATCACTGCTGTACTTAAAACTCAAAAGAACCCAGGGCTATTGTTATAGTAAATGAGGTAACACATGCAAAGAGTCTGAAATGTGCCTAGCACAGAGTAAGTAACTCAATAGATGAATGATGTTGTTCTGGTTGTTGGTTGTTATCTCACTCCCCTTCCAGGCTCTATTTTGGGCAAAAACATGGTATGCATAAAGATACTCAAAACCTGGCCCATGACTTCCATTCCATGCAATATCTCCATTCCCATATCTCCCCTTAGCACATAAGTTCTAGCAACACCAAAGCACCCACCATGTTCAACAGCCCATGCTCTGTCACACTCCAGCACTGTACCCCATGCTAGCCATCTCCTAGAAGGCCCATCTCCCATCATCTGACAACTGAACTCCTAGCTGACCCTCAAGACTCAGCTGAAGGGTGTCCCACACTGGGGAGGCTGTCCCCCCTTTTCTCTCACCAATTGGAAACAACATGAATAAATACTCATCCTTAAGAATTTATCCATGTAATGAAATTCAGCCATTAAATGTATTTTTAAATGTTTAACCACATGGAACATACTTCTAATAAAATAGTTAGTGAAAAAGTAGTATGAAAAAGTATGCATAGGATAAGATCTCATGTTCCAAATATGCATTAAAATACTAAGGGGATATTTGAAATGATGGATCATGGATAATTTTATTTTTTATTTTTTTGAACTTTTCCAAATTTTTGCATGATATATATATATATATATCTTTATCTTATATAAAAAATAAGTTTTTGAAAAGGAATTTTTTTCTTCTGAAAAGCACAAGGACTTATAAAGGACACAATGAACTGTTTGTGAATGAACCAACAAACTGAACACCATGTGATATCTATTAGAGTAGCAGAATCTAGACTAGGAAACTAGAGAGACGCAAATACCATTAATCAAGAGAAAGGACATATTTGAGGAGAAAGAAGAGATTGATTTCTTTATTTGAAATGCTTCTTGAAAATTCAGGTGGACAGGGTCAGTGATCAAATGGAAGGTAGACAGCTGGAATGAATAACAATTCTGCACCTTTGGTGGTGACTGTAAACCAAAGGGATAAGGTAAAGTGGGCTGGTGAAGACAAATGAGAGGAAAATGAATCAAACTACCCATTCCCAAGGCTCCTATCAGAAATTTGGTGCTAAGTGTGCTGGGTAAGTGACCTGTTCACCAATAAGCCACTGGACGTCTATGAAAATGTCATGTCCCAGGTAATCAAAGAAAATCCATCGGTGCTTATCTCTGTCTTCTTTTGGCCTATATATCTGCCTCCATGTCTGTCTACATGGATTAACATCTAGAATACTTACAGCTATGGTTTACTTACGTTGTCCACAGTGAGTCCCTATGTATCCTTTCTGGCATATACAGTGATCATCGCTGCAGCTGCCTCCATTCATACAGCGAATATTACAGTGTTGGACTTGAAAAGGAAAAAGAAAAGAAGAATACTTTAGTTTAGCAATTTAAGTATGTAGATTGCAACAGTTCACAGAAGTTGATTTGTAGTGATTTAAAGAGAAAATAAAATGATTTATCAAGATTCATATATTTATTCAGAAGTAACCTAATTGGCAATGAAAAACATGTTATCGTTTGTATGTATGAAATAATTTACAATGCAATATAATTGTTTCTTTGATATTTACTCTAATCATGCTAACCGACTTCCCTAATTTAGCAGAACTTACCGCTCAATATCATTTCTATAATTTATACCAAGAAAGCAGTGTTTTGAGTAACCATATGAGGCAAGATTACCATGGCAATAATTTTTCTTTTAAAAGATTTAGAATTCCAGCTAGGTGCCCAGGAAAACAGTCAGAGTGAGAAAGTCCAAGGAACTTTGTTAAAAGAAGTTTTGGCGACAACAAAAAAGAAGAGGAAAACCCTGCAACAGCCTTTAGTCACAAGACTCCTGATAACGGAGACCTGCTGGACTGGGCTCAGAAAGAGCTGCTTGCTTCAACTGTAACCTTAAATCAAATAAGACCTGCAGTGTTTGAAATTCATTCTTCATCACATTGTCACCTACAGAAGTGGGGGCTTCAGGGCCCAGGACAGAAAGACCACAGGCAGGCAAGCAGACTTGAGAGAAAGCTGGAGTAAAAGACGCCTATGAGCGTGATAGCAAGTCATGAGCTTTCATTTCTCTAGAGTTTAGGCTGTCTCTATTGCAGTCATGTGGGCATGCTAAGAACTCTTTCAAAATCCCAGATTGTTCCCTAGGCCTCCAGGAACAGTAACTACTCTACTTGGAAAAGACTGAAGGCTTGCTTGAATCCATCAATAATCCTCGGTGACACATCCCTACATAAGGAGGCCAGGCCAGGCATGGGAAGTCTGCCTTATTCTGTCCTGTCCTTCAAGCAGTGGGAGTAAATGTCTAGAGAAAAAAGCTCAACAGTTTTACATCGATAAGACTGTCAAACCTCAGAGGGAAGGTAGGGGAGGGTGGGGGTAAGGGGGAGAGATCAACCAAAGGACTTATATGCATGTATATAACCAATGAACACAGATACCGGGGGGTGGGGGGGGGGCAGGGAGGGGAGGGAGTGGTGAGGGCATGAGTGGGGGTTGGGGGGAAAGGAGGGATAAGGACACATATGTAATAACTTAATCAATAAAGAAAATTTAAAAAAAATGATTACATTAAAGAATTTTAACCAAGGGGGGAAAAAGAGAAGAGAATCCTCTGTGCAAGAGCAGACATCAGGGGCTATGCTCCTTCTTCTGCTCAGTTTCCCTGGAGCATGGAGGCCAAATCTTCTCCCAGGAGCAGAGAGAAGACTCCAGCAGCCTTGTGAGGATCAAAAAGCAGCTGCTGACTCCAGGAGAAAGGGCCATTTCATAAGGAGCTACACAAATCTCAGCATGACAAGAGGGAAAAGTAGGGGCCAGAACTCAACACTTACTATGCCCTCACAGAGCACCAAAGTGTGAAGTCACATTGAAAGTGATGCACCTTTGCAAGAACATGTCACACACTGACTGAAACACCATCAAAGGCTCACTCTCTCTGCTGTATTAAGAGAACCTCCATCTCTCAGCATCAAAGCCCTCCTCAGGAAGGCCCCAGGTGCCTTTCAGTCTCCTTTGCAAACTGCTAATATGTCCTATGACTCAGTCACCAATCTCCTTATCAACCATTCATTCACTCAACAAATATTTCTGAGTGCCTAATATATACCGTACAAAATACCAGGCACTTTGTTTGCACTGGTCTCTTCATGGACTCTCCTCTTTGTCTCTTGAGCCTAACTCTCCACCCCCAACATAAAGCATACACAGTTCTTACCAAATCTGAAATCCCACCTATCTCCAATACCCACTGCAAACATCTCTTTTCTCCTTTGACATTTCCCATTTCTATTCTCTCCTCCCTCCCCTTCTTGCCCTCTGACTCCAGAGTGCCTTATATCTGTCTTTTGAAATGTATATTGTCACCAAACCTATTTTTTAAAATTATTTCTCCCATCCTCAGCCCATTTGTCTGAAAGCTCTTGAAAGCGGGAAGCATCATGATCATTAATTATATCCTCATGAATGCTCATAGTAACCCAAGCCTATTTGTAGATGCAGTAAAAACTTTACTAAAACTGCCCAGCCGGTGTGGCTCAGTGGTTGAACATCGATCTATGAAATAGGAGGTCACAGTTCGATTCCTGGGTAGGGCACATGCCCAGGTTGCGGGCTCAGTCCCCAGCAGGGGACATGTAGCAGGCAGTCGATCAATGATTCTCTTTCATTAATGTCTCCATCTCTCTCTTCCTATCCCTTCCTCTCTGAAATCATAAAAACATATATTTAAAAAAAAAAACTTTACTAAATTAACATCTACTTATGTAAATCATGCTACCTGATAATGATATCAAGAGCTATGCTAAAAAGCTGAGACTGGGAATTTGCCCATTGTGTCCTAAGCACTTTATACAGCCCTGAACTCAACACTTACTATGCCCTCACAGAGCACCAAAGAGTGAAAATATTTTTATCTTCATTTCCCCGTGTGTAAAAGCAGAAATAACTCCTTTGTTGAAGAATTGTTATAGAAATCAAGCAACCCAGGAAACTGATTAAAACAAACTGTTATTTTAGGCTCCTATATTTCCATTAAAACGACATAGCCAAAGGGCTTTTAACTAAGTACACAAAGGAAATGATTTGCTGAAAAATTTGGATAGTATTCTAAGTAGGTCAGGAAAAGGTGTATAGTTGCTTTAAAATTTGAAGTTAAACTTAGCTCCATCCTATCTTAGCAAAACAGCGAGGACTGGGAAAGGCACAGGAAATGATGTCATCTGTCAAGCAGCAGAGGAACTCAACCCACAAACTGATTTCAATTAAAGTGGCTCATGCCAAAAGCTAATTTCCATTCCCACATGAGCAGCAAAGCCATTTAGCTACTTTGAGATAAAAAGGCTAACAGCAGATTAAATAGTGACTTTACATTATTTGTTCAAATTAGAAACTAAAACTAATTCTTCTTTTGAGGAAGAATGATAAGTTTATATTTAAATATAATAAATATAATAAAAACCTCTCTCATATGCTTTTATATATTTTCTGCCCTTTCAAGTGAACTTTTTCCAGCATGAAATATTCTTTCTCCTTTAAAATATAAAAGAACTTGGTCAGATTTGTGAAACAATAAGGCATGGTGAGTCCAGTGGTCCAAATAAACCAATGAGCTATGAGTCCTTGGCCCGGGGGAGCAAGCTCATCAACAGAGAATAGATCTTAGTCACACCTGCTTTGCCGCAGATATGTTTACCAAAGAAAATCCATTCTTTTTTAAAATATATTTTTATTAATTTCAGAGAGGAAGGAAGAGGGAGAGAGAGATAGAAACATCAGTGATGAGAGAGAATCATTGATCGGCCACCCCCTGCACACCCCCCACCGGGCACTGAGCCCACAACCCAGGCATGCGCCCTTGACCAGAACTGAACCCAGGACCCTTCAGTCCACAGGTCAATGCTCTATCCACTGAGCCAAACAGGGCAGGGCAGAAACTGCATTCTAGATCTCTAGGGGAGAGCAGGCACCCAGGACCTCAATGCACAACAGAAACAGTTTAGAAAGTATATGCACACCAATTGGTTGTATTTTTTATTGAGTTCTGCTATTGATGCATATTCTAAATTTACTCTGATGTGAACAAGAATTCCAGATGTCTGTCAATTTGGAGACCAAGTTCTATGTCTTAACAAATGGCAATTGAAAAATAATAGCTCTACTTAAAACCATAAAGATGCTCTAAATTTATTGGATGCTCTAAGTACCAAGTGTCGGTGTGCAGGCTGCCACCTGAGGTTCATGAGGCCCAGTGAGGATTTACCCTTGAAGATGGAATTAACCTGTATTCATGTAGCATCCCAATGAATTTTATGTTAGTTCCAGATTTTAGTCATCCCACACTTATTCAATGCCTTCCATTTGACAGGCATCAGGAGGAGTAGAGGAAACTTTCTTTAGATCACAGCCCAGTACAAATTAATTCTTAAAATAACCAATCAAAAGAGAAAAATGTGAGCACACTACTGGAACAAGATATGCAGGGCTGGCACTAAGGTCTAAATACCCAGGGAACGATTTTCTTTGGGATGCATTAGGTTGGAAATGGTTCCAAAACCTGCCATTATCTTGGCAGGCACAGGGGCAGACAGAACATTGGGAGCAATTTACAAATAAGTATGTGTATGGTGAGCAGGTGATTTTAATTTAGGAACTAGGAAAAGCACAAAACAGACAAATCAAACAATTGGACTGACTTCTTGACTCTCTGCCTGAGACAACAGTCCATTAGGGCAACCAGAATCATTGAAAGACAAAAAAAGATTTTCACAGGAAGAGATAACAGCAATAACATTTTCCTTAAGTGCATAAATATCCCGTGCTGCCTAAAGACACACCACCCAGAAGAGCAACTTCACTAAAATATCTAAAAACAACAACAACAAAAAACACAACAAACTCTCTCTGGCTGTGTTGCTTAGAGGTTAGACCACCAGCCCACTCACCAAAGGGTCACAGGTTTGACTCCTGGTTAAGGACATGTGCCTGGGTTTCAAATTTGATCCCCAGCCCCAGTCGGGGTGCATGCAGGAGGCAACCAATCGATGTATCTCTCTCACTTCAATATCTCTCTCTCTCTCTCTCTCTCTCTCTCTCTCTCTCTCTCTCTCTCTCTATCTCTCTCCCCCCCCCATCTATTTCCCCCTCCCTCCCTCCTTTCCATTCTCTCTGAAAAGCAAAACAAAACACAAAAACACCAACAACCTAGCAGAGCTGGAAAAGGGCCAGAGAAAGGCAAGTTATACAATAGCAATGATAAAGGCACTTCCATAGAAGATAGTCTAGAAAGCAAAGAACTGAATTGTATCTATGGACCAGTCTAAGCAGATTCTACTCACCCCTTTCCTCCCTGACCATATAAATCCCACGCATCCCTGAAAAACTATTCAAAGGGTCACTTCTTCCAGACTAGCTACAGCACCTTCCCGTGTTTGGGGAGTCATTGCAGTTTCACTATGTGGTTGCACCACGCTCACTCAGACCCAATAACATGCTGCTCTGGAAATGTTACCCTGGCCTTATCCTTCTTATACCCTTAGAGGTCGGATCCCTATTGGGAGTACAAGCACACCAAATTTTCACTGAATTTGAAGTGAATTGAAAATGATAAAATTTAACAAAGTATAAAGATGCCAATATTTGACATACAGGCTTAATACAATTCGTATAAAATCTTAGAAATATTTTTGTTGATATAGACAAGATTAATCTAGAATATATATAAAAAGGCAAAGGAACTGAAATAACTAAAATAAATTAGAAAAAAGTGAAAAGAATTCATCTACTCAATTTTCAAGATATCACATGGCTATAGTAATTAAGACTGTATGGTATTGGAGAAGGGATAGGCATATGGATCAATTAAATAAAACAGTGAACCCAGAAATAGACCTACATAAATATGGCCAAGTAATTTTTGACAAAAGTGTAAAAAATAATTTGATGGACAAATTCATAGATCAGTCAACTGTGACAGATCTTTGTGAGAATTAGGATTACTCAGAATCCATCTAGCCTCAGAGACTCATAGAGTAGAGAAGGGTCCTGAGAGTTGGAATTAAAGTAAAAAAAAAAATCCATTGTTATAACCTTGTCTAGCCAACCTTCTCTTTTTACCCTGATGCTTCAATGACCGGTGGGAAGACTCCCAATAGATTAAGGGAAGCCATGCCCTTGGTATCTAAAGGAACTGCGGACTAGAACTTTGGACCTTCTGGAAATGCAATTTCTCATTCAGACCACTAAGGACTCATTTCCAATTTTCAGATTATAGGACACTCAAGTCAAAAACAACCTAGGTCCTAGAAGAACAGCCTTCCTTTTATTCTTTTCATTTTCAAGTGAGAAAACTAAGGCCTCAGAAGTCTACAACTTGCCTACACCTCCTTAACACCTATCACAAAACAAGCATAAAACTTCTAATAGGAAAAATTAGTGAGATGATTTAAATTTACCCCATTTTCATAGAAACCACAGGGAGTGAGTGCAAACATTTCACTGAGCTGGGTTATCCTCTACTAGCAAGAGAGTTAGCAATGTGATCCATCCACATTTATTGTCTACCACATCATGGTCAGGAAGTTCTATAGGAAGGTGTAGCTCTTCCCTAGAACATCACTTCATAAGATGACAAATGGTTCTGATCCTCCCCAGCTACCTTATTGAAAAACATTCTGCCATCTTTAATTTTGCAAGCTATTTAGAAAATATTAGTTCGTGTAGAGTCCAAACCAACAACATTACAGGCTCCAAATGCCGCAAAGATCCTGATGCTCCAAATCCTCCTCACCACATTATTCTCATCCACGATCTACTTTGCCCAGTGTCCAAACACCATAGATGAACACAAACCTCTTTAGAGAGCATCACCCAGAAGTCTTAAACTACAATCTCTAGCCTAAATCTGGGCACAAGACTTACCATTCCTCCCACCTCATTGCTGGCATGAGGTCTACTGGGACCACAGTTTTCCCTTCTGGTCTTATTAACAGCTGTCTCCACATCTCATGACAGAGATGTCATTACTTGACAGAAATCATTAGCAGCTCACACTATCACTGAAGGCCTTTCCAGCTGGCTACTCAGTTTTGCCATCTGGCTTTATTTTCTTCCCCCAGTGGAGTACGGTGTTGCTAGTTGATTCAAGGACCAATTTGAGAGATGGGTCTATTCCCTGCTTGATATGTAGATTGTTCCCCCAACCCTGAGGCTCTCACTCCTCAGCAGCAGCTTGAGGGCCATCCTGATGAGGATAGAGTCATCCAACATGTTCCTGTGCTGCCAGCTGACCTCTCTGCCTCTTGCTATTCCTCCCACTCAGGTGCCCTTGATATGGCAAATGAACCTTCTATTGCTTGAAGGACATACATTCAAAACCAAGCTGAGATAAAATAAGAATAAGCTATACTCAGTGCAATAAGCAAATGAGTCCCAGCCCAAGGTGGGGTTTCTATCCCAACCTGTCTGTGTGTAGTTCTAGGTTTCCATCAGAAACAAATTCTGTGACAATTATTTGAATGTGAGTAGTTTATTTTAGAGGTAATTTCAGGAAACACTGATAACAGTGGGAAAGTGAGACAGGGAAAAGAAGGAAGCTAATACAGTACATTATAAAGCCTATTCCTACTGTGTTCAAGTGTGGAATTTCAGGAGACAGTGCAGAATACACCTCATAGTGATGCAAACTGAGAGTTAAGGAAGTGAGCGCACTAACACTCTCCTGTCATTGGTTAAAAGTTGCTTCTGGGGCCATTAACTGTCCCCATTCCCACTCCCAGCCTTTCCATCTTGCCCTTCATGCAGACCTGGCATGCTCCCTGGCCAGGAAAATCTTACAGATGTCTCAGGCAAAGTCAACCCATGAATGCCAAGGTATGTGAGTGGGCACCAAGAGGGTCGGCTACCAAGCACTAGTTGCCTTATCCTATTAACTGGCTTACAAGAGTCACACTTAAATGTCAGAACTCTGAATGGATGATGAACCTTGACTGTGCTGAAGTCTCTAATTGCAGTAAACCAAAGAGAATGAACTTACTTCACAATACATTCCTTTAAAACCTTGTCAGAAACAGAACACACCGTAAGGGGAGTGTCAAGGTGTTGAGGAACATGAACTTCAACTTGTTAACAACCAATAATGACTCACCTCCTTCCCAACCTCCCCCCCATTTCCCCTAATTCACTGCTGAGAACCCCACACTTAAAGAACAAGCAAGCAAAGTTCTGAGGAATGAACTGTAAATATTTGTTTGGCTCACAGAATGAACAAAGTGATAAAATTCTGAAAGGGAAAATATGTTTGTGCTTCAAGATAAATCATCCCCAGAAACTGCCATAATTACTTCTTGCATTTTCTTCTTGCAAAGGCAGGGGTCTTGAGTTTTTTAAAAAGTGTTTAATCAGATTCATATTTCAGTACCACAAGGAAGAATGCCTAGATTGAGCCAAAATGTTCATTAAACAACCATTTCATTGAGCATCATTTATGGTGTTTACATTGGAGATACAAAGATAAATAAGGCAATGGCTACACAGAAGAAGGTCATAATCTTTATATTACTCATAGTAACTATGCCCCATATAGCAATTTCCCTATAAAGAGTGAAGAAGGGAAATGGAAGGCCAGATTAAGCAAAGTCATTCCAAGTATTTTGGGCAAGACAGAGAAGGCAGATGTTCTAGTGAAAAATGTATTGCAGGCAAGAGAAAAGCCAAATGCAAATTTAGGAGAAAATAGGGCATAACCACATAAAATAATATTATATATAATAACATGTTATACTCACTGGATCTGGAGCCACAGGAAGGAGATATCTGACCAGATGGGCAAGTGCACATATTCGGCCTAGAACAAAATCCATCCCCACAGGAATGCCGGCAGATGGCTGTGAATAAAACCAGAGGGCTGTGAACACATGGTTTCAGTGCACACTGATTGATGAGGACCCAGGCCTCAAATGAGGAACCTGGGATCTCCAGCTTCTCCTTAACTCTGTCATCGTGACTTATGGGACCTTAGGCCTCAGGTTTATTCATTTGCAAAACAAATCATTTGGACTAAATAAACTCTGGCTATAAAATTTGGTAACTTTCTTATCCCTGTCAGTGGTTCTCAGCCTCTCTTGGCTTATTCCACAGCACTCAGTCTATCCAGAGGCCCCAGACATCCTATGAAGGAAAAACAAAAACACAAATCCTGCGGCTAAACATACTTACATACCTACAAGCATTCTGTTTTTATATCAACTTTTAAGAATTAACGATATAAAAATTACCACAGTATTCTTGGAAGTCTAGTTTATTGTAAATTGTTAATCTTTAATAATTTGTATAAAAATACTGGGGCCCACTGAGCCTCCTTCTCTAGATCAGATCCTGCTCATTGAGAACATATGATCTATGGAGCAGCTCTGATCCTGCCTTCAATCCAATAGTGAGTCATGGCCACAATCTGAGAGCAGATGTCTGAAATCCACTGCAACAGTCCTGCTTCCACAGCCAGGAAGCTGTTGGTTTTTAGACTAATATCTTATGGTACCAAATGCTTTGTCAGTGGCCAAAACAGTAAGTCTAAATGGCAAATTATTTCTATTTACCACCAAACTAAGAGTTGGTGACTATTTTTAATACTCATAGGCATGATCCTTTCCTCAAACTCCTACACAACCTTGCAAGAGGCAAATGAGATGGCAAGGCTAAATACAATACACTTGATAGAAAATGCATTGAAACATCAAAACATCCACGGATGGAAACTGAAAACTATTAAGAAAAAAGCTGTCAAAGGATCCTATAAACATGTATTTAAATATCTGGATAGCATTTCTCAGAGATTCTACAGAACACCAGGGAAAGGGTTCTGTCGTTAACTTCACTTGGAAAACTCCAAATATCATTTATATCTCTTTTTTACTGACTCAACTTTGGTTTTGAAATACATGGCAATGTATTAAAGGAATAAGGAGCTTTTGGTCAGAATCAAAAATTGGGAAAAGGTCCCCGGCCTGGTAGTCCAGTTGATTAGAGCATTGTCTCAATATGTTAAGGTTGCGGGTTCAATTCCCCAGCAGGACACATACAAGAATCAAGCAATGAATGCATAAATAAGAGGAACAACAAATCTCTCTCTCCCTCCTTCCCTCCCTTCTTCCCTCTCTCTTTCTTTATCTCCCTCCTTTCTCCCCTCCCTCCCTCTCTCTCTGCCTAAAATCAATTTGGGGAAAAAGAGAATTGGGAAAAAGGATTAATTTTTTTCAGATCACCAAGTGAATATTTATTGAAATAGTCTATTCTTATCCACATACCACTGTTAGCCAAGTGAGAAGGTAGAGTGAGTGATTCCTTAGTGTCCTTTCAGCTGTAAATTCTCCCATTATACTATTGGAGTTTTCTGAAAACTGAAAATTATTTCATAGGTATGATGACTGTAAAAGTTCATGGAGAACAGATGCCATAACTAATTTAACTTAGTATCTCCATTAAATAACATCTGGCCTGGTATGTGGTGTACCACTCAACATTTGTGGGCTATTCTGAGAACCTGGAGGTTTGCCACAGCAGCACAGTTCCCAGAGGAATCTCTGGTGTCACTTGAGTTTTTCCCTAATATTTTCACTGGTCTTCATCTGATGCTCTATCTGCCTCCTTTCCCCTTTGTCTAACAGGAAGGTCTGCCTGTGGCCTTGACCACACAGACTCAACATACAACGTTTGGGTAAGCTTGTGGGTGGCTAACAACGAAGTTAAAATAAGGAAACCAGCAATAGTAACCTTCTTTCACAATCCCTTTGAAGAGATCACATGATCTATGCAGCCAGGCACAGCATATGTGATGACATGCAACATTGACCCAAGTATCCCAGTACTCTAAGGTTCTATTCCTGTATCTCAGAAATACTCCAAAATAAGTCACTGAGTTCAAGGATAACAATGGTCTGACCCCATTAGTGTATTTCCCAACTGGATTCAGAGAAAGTAGGGAAATCTTAGAGCTGGAAGGTACTCCAACATATTACTAGTATGCAGTTACAAAGGACCAAACACTAAAAATCATCATGCAACCAAACCACAAAGGAAGAACATGAAGAATTTACTTACGAACAATACACTGATTTCCACCAGGTAAGGTTTTCCATCCAGGGCAACAGTAAGCATTATAACGTGATCCACAGACATTGGGTCTGAAACAAAAACAAAACCAAAATTCAATGATAAAAAATCCATAAAATTTTAAGAAAGAACTATAACCAAATAAAAGCAAAAATTCCTGAGTTATAAGAACAGGATGGCTCTGGCCAGGTGGATTAGTTGGTTGGAGCGACATCCCATCCACCAAAAGGTTGCAGGTTCAATTCCCTGTCACATATATCCAGGTTTCAGGTTGGATCCCTGGTCGGGGTGCATACCTGAGGCAACCAATTAATGTTTCTCTCTCTCCCTCTCTATCTAAAAAATCAATTAAAAAAACATATCATTGGGTAAGGATTACAAAAACTTCTTTAAAGAACAGGCTGAATCTTTGCAGACAGGGAAAAGTAAACTCGTGGGACTCAATGCTGGCATTTTAGTTTGAGACACTTTAACATAATGATATCAATAACAATATCCCTTAATATCACCTGCGCATACAGTACATCAAAGAAATAAAAAACAGGGATGCAAAATACAGTGCCTTCTATACCAACACACAAATATAAATGCTTGTAGAGCTATAGAGGAGTCTAATTCAAACAATAAACTTCTGCCCAACTGTCTCAGTGGTTGAGCATGAATCTATGAACCAGGAGGTCACAGTTCGATTCCTGATCAAGGCCTGGGTTGTGGGCTCGTTCCCCAGTGTGGGGTATGCAGGAGGCAGCCAATCAATGATTCTATCTCATCATTGATGTTTCTCTCTCCCTCCCCTTCCTCTCTGGAAACAATAACAAAATGTTTTTTAAAAAACAGTATGAAATTTCTAAATAAACATTTTAAAAACAATAAACCTCCTACTAATCTAGTTAAGAAAGGTCACCATAAAATATATTGCATGTAAGACTTTCAATTTCTATTCATTGAAGCTTTGTACATTTTTTTCCTATGGCCCAGTTCACCTCTAAAAAGGAAGGATGACCGAATTCTTCCCTTCACCAGAATTACAGGAATGCGAATCCTGACATTACTCAGAATAAATAAAAGCCAAAACACATAAATATTTCTTTAGCCAAAGTTTGGAAACACAGTTGATACCCACAGTTACAGGAAAATAAAGTTAACCTCACTCTGGGCTTCTTGTTTACAGACAACTCATCACGCATCTTAGAGCAAAGCCTCCATTCAAAATCCAGATGATCCATATTAAAAATTTTAAGGAGCAACTGGGTGAGGATCCAGCTAGTTCCACAATGGCTGAGGATACTTGGCCACATGTGAAGCCTAAACATTCATGCTAGTTCCTCGAGTTCAGGGACTAATGAGGAAGGTCAAATGTTTTGCAATCAATTTCACAAACCAAGAGCTATTCCGAGGCTTTCTGGTATACTGTAGCCCATAAGCATAAGCCTTTAAAAACAAATGCACAGCTGAAGTGTAGTTCCGGTTGGTGTGAACTCACACTTTCTCCTTATGTATGCAGAGCATCTTCCTCTGAAGTCACTACTTGGACCACATGCAGGATTGAGAATGCAGGTAAATTCTTTGCCCTGTCTTGTACATCTTTGACAGACAAAGAGAACCTGGAACACTTTGCAGGATAAAATGCATACTTCAGGCTCGCTGATGCTAAAGTCAGAAAGAGAAGTAGGAAGGAAGATGGAGGGACCAGGCCAAGGGTTCTAAATCCATACCCAAGAGCCCAGGGCTTCTCCAAGGCTAAACAGAAAATGATTAAAAGAGACTTAATATGTACATTACATGACTTTAGGGCCTTTCTGATCCTTCTTTTATTTGTCTACACATTAGGATGAAATATATGTGTTAGCTGAAATAAGGGATATGAAAGCTCTGTGTATGAAAAAAGACAATGAAAATGTAATGGATTTCTTGATGGAATCATCTAACCTAAATTACCTACTTAGCCAAAGGAACCATAGAAGATAGGGAGGAAGGGAGGGAGGGAGGGAGGGAAGGAGGAAGGGAGGGAGGGAGGGAGGGAGGGAGGGTGGGAGGGAGGGGAAGGGAAGGGAAAAGAAGGGAAGGAAGGAAAGGAAGGAAAGGGAGAAAGGAAGGAAGGAAGAAAGAAAGATTTTGTAAGAATTCTTAGCCAACAGCCATCAATCCTTTGCCCCTCCTGTGAAGTAGTGCCAAAAACTTTAGTTCAGTTGCCCCAGAATTTCCTAGGGCAACTTAAAATCTTGGAAAAGACAGTGAGAGGAAAAGTTAGGGTAGGGGGCTACAAGGAGGGGAGGGGGCATGGGGGCACTCAACCCTTCTAAACTTCATATATGTTCTCTCCATCTAAAATGACAATCCAGGCTAAAGTCAACCACCTCAAACTTTCCCCCACCAATAGCCCATTTGCAACAAACCCACTGGATCTAGTCCAACCCCAAACCAAATCCTGGACTGGCTTCAGAGGGCCCCTGAGCCTTTGCAGGGTGTCCTGTGTTTGGAGAAATGATGTTTTTCAAGCAAAAATCAGGACATATTGTCTGACAAGAATGAGTATATTTATGGAGTAACATAACAACACACATAACAGGGTGAAAAAGTTAAGGAAAAAAGAATCAGTAATTTCAGTCCTACCAAGCAAGATATTCAAAAAGTTTGCCAAGGTATTTGAAAAAAATCACAGAAATATAGTCGTTCTTTATTGGTCTTTTTAGTGTTTAGAATCAACCTACCAAGGAAACATGTTAGATGATATATCTACGTGAGCTATGTCCCCATCTTTCATGGCAAGAAGCCAGTGGGTACTGTTTACATCTAAGCATATAGATACAAGCAAAACAGATGGTGCTATACAGATAAATATGAGAAGAATTAAAAACAGAAATGGTTAAAACATGTTGCCTTAAGAGCTGAGGATCTGGGGAAGTGGAAAGAGAATTCTTTTGCTTTCTCAATTTAAAAAAAAATTATCTTTATTGTTGAAAGTATTGCAGATGTTTCGTTTGTTTGTTTATTTGTTTGTTTTTCCCACTGACCCACCTTCAGCCCATACCCACCCCTCCCAGGTCTTCGCCACTCTATTGTCTGTGTCCCTGGGCTTGCTTTCTCACTTTAATCCCATCCAAAACTGTTTATTTTAAAAATATACACTGTTATACTTTGATAGTCTTTTTTTAAAAGATTTTTTAAATTGATTTTTAGAGAGAGAGCAAGGGAGAGGGAAAGAGAGAAAAACATGGATGTGAGAGTGTAACATCAATTGGCTGCTTTCTGCATGCATCCCACCAGAGATCAAGCCTGCAACCCAGGTATGTGCCTGCCCAGGAATCGAACTGGCAACTGTTTCGTGCATGAGATGATGACACACTGGCCAGGGCCATCATTTTTTATTTAAAGCAACAAGTTACTTTAAAAGTATAAACATCTTATCTCATAAACAAGTCACTTTCTGCTTTATTAGTTATCACAGTCCCTTTTTAGTTATCACATTTTCCTTTCACTGCATTTCTTAAGATGCTAGATAATGTTGAATTGTGACTTATTTAGTTTGCATGTTCTGACTTTTTATTGTGTTTCATAACTTTATCCTTTATAATAAGTAATATATCACTTAATTTCAGTTGTTTCAACCAACATCCTCACCTGATGATTGTTTTAATCTCATTTGTCCTTTAACAACACTAAATACTACTATATTATATGACTAAATGCAAAGTATTACAAAGATGTTAAGATTTCTCCTCTGCTGACTTTGGTCTTGAGAATGGCAAACTAACAGAACTCATTCAAGCAAGCTGGGTGGCATCTGTTCTACGTATGCACATAAAAGAACAGCTCTAATTCTAGAAATAAATGAGTGTCTTATTTAAGTTGGAAAGCACTAACACATGTAAAGTCTAAAGTAGACATGTTGGATTATTTCCATTGTGAAAGACTTTAAGGTTTCAGCACAAGTATTAACAAAGAAGCTACGTCTTTAATGAAGCTACGTTTTCATGTAAATGGAAGTGTAGTGTTCATATACCTCTTTCTCTTCCTTTTCACTTCATCAGCCATACCCAGTAGCCCACCACCAAAAAAAAAAAAAAAGTCAGAGTTAAAGCCCCATGAAAGTGGCAGTAGCATTCAGCAAATTAAAGGGGAAAGTCAAAGGGAAAAGAACTTCATACTAAATGCTGAAGATACATTACTTTCTCCCATCCTCATAGCAGCCCTTGGACGGAAGTTCTAGTCCTGCTGTCTTTAACACTGAGGAAGCCATGGCGTAGGAAGGTTGTACAAACTGCCAAGGTCCCATGGCTTGGAAGTAGAGAAGAGGAATTTGAACTCAGGAAACCTTACTCAGAAACACTAGCACACCCTCTTAAGCCCTGTGTTAAGGCAGAGATGTATTTAGGAAATAAGATGACATTTCATGGTGGCATGAGTAACAAAAATCACAAAATGTCCATCAATAGACCAAAGATAAAGCATAAATTACTTAGAGTTGTATTCTAGTAGTTCATGGGGGGGAAGGAAGAAATACATTTACATTCCACACCACTGCTACATATTACATTTTTTTTAAATTGCTAAGTCTTTATCTGTAACTTCTTTCACAAATTGCTGTGAATATTGTGCTCTGCAGCAACCCACTTGCCGTGAATATTGTGCTCTGCAACAATCCAAATACCCAGCCTGCTGAGGCTCACCCATCCCCCGTCTGGGAGATGGGTGAGCCTCAGCAGGCTGGATATTTGGATCCAGTTCAGACACAGCACTCATAGATCGCGTGGGCTAGCGAGAGCCCCTCTCAATGGAGCAAACAGCTGGGCTCTACCACGTCTGACCACATTATTGCAAGAACTGGCCTCTGTGCAAAACGTCTGCAGTGTGTCCAGATTCCTTAGCCAGAACCCACTTCTGCGAGTCTGGCCTCTCCTACAGCAAGATAGCCTTTCTGCTTCCCATCCCGAGAGCAAACTGCTTTCCAGACAAGACTGGGGTAATAGAAACAAGTTCAGGGGCTCTTATTGCATCTGCGTGAGTTTCTTAGGCTGTGACGTGATTCAATCCTTAGACAAGGAGAATACTAAATATTAGATAAAGGTGAACGAGGTGGACACTGTTCCATGAGTTGCCTGCTTTTTTGAACTTTGAGGTAAAAATTATGATCTAGTCTCCTTGAGTATAATTATGGAGGGATATCAAGAGGAATATGCCCTACATAATGAAGAGGGCCCAACTGCCCATGTCACATGCCTCAAGGCAATATTCCACTGTTCCAGAGTTTTACAAATATTTAATTTTCAAGGTAAAAATTATGATAGATGAAAAAATTATAATACACAAATGAGCTACATGTATTGTGAACCACACATCTTGACTGTATCAGTTCTTTGACAAAATTTTTATCAAGATAAAAAAGAAAAGAAAAATCATGTATACTATCTGATAAAGGGGCCCTACTACTACTCCAATAAACTTTGCAAATGCTATCTCTTATTTTAGTGCCGTATTCTGGCCCTCCTCACTGAAGACAGAGGTCAGATCTCCCAGAAGTGATCTGAATACCACATGTGACTGTTCCAACCCATCTGCCAGTCACAACAACTTGAGTAATGAAACCTCAAACCCTGGTCATGAAAACAGCTCCCATGGCCTCCTCGAGCCTCAGGCAGGCTCTCCAGGCCCAGGGATTCATTTCTGGAGTGTCTGGGTCAACACTGGCTGGGATGTAGACAATCCCAGTTTCCTTCTTTGAAGAAGCAAGCCAGTCAACCTCTCTAAGCTACTTTATACCGTTAAAAAGAACAGAAAGATGAACAATTTCTTATTCTGGTTTGCAAAACCTTTAACCTCTTCTTTCTCTCTTCCATCCCCAGTAGATTAGTGACTCCATTGCCTTTTCTTCTAAAGCCAATATCCATCTGTTTCTCTTTCCCTCTTTCCTTCCTTTACTCCCTTCTTTTCTCCCTCTTTTCCTTCAGTTCCCATCCTCAGGGCATTTAAAACCAAACATTCTGGGAGAAACCAAGATGGCAACATAGGTAAACACTTAAACTGCTGCCTCACACAACAATTTCAAAACTACAACTAAAAGACAAAATGGACATCATCCAGAACCATAGGAAGGCTGGCTGAGTGGAAATTCTACAACTAGAAAAAAAGAGAAAAGCACACTGAGACACAGAGGAACTGCAGGAGGCAGAGGTACTGAGGTGTACACGAGGAGAGGGTGGGCAATTGAGTACGCGTCTGGCTTTCTCAAGTGGGAGGGAGACAAAAGCTCCCAACTGCACTGAACTCCAGGTCCAGGTGAGACTCTGGGGACCCAGACTCATTTGGGGAGAAACTGGACTGTCTGGCAGCAGGCGGAACTCGAGGGCAGCTTTCTCTCAGAGGTGCTTGCAGCGATTACCATGGGACACCGAGACACAGGGACCTATTAGGGCAGGGCTGACAAGAAACTAATGCTGTCTGCTCCACCCTGAGACTCCACCCCATCCAAGCTGAGCACAGAGGCTTTTGCAAGTCTTGTCTAATAAGGTTGTCCCCAGCACAGAAATTCTCCCAGGGTAGACACAGCTGATCCTCAGAGCCAATTGGCCTGCAGGTTAATTCCCCCCAGTGATACCAACAACAATCAAGGCTTAACTACAACAAGACTGTGCACACAGCCCACAAAAGGGTGCACCAAGAGTGTCCACCTCAGGTAACTGGGGAGGCTGAACCACTGGGCCCTACAGGACATCTAGCACACAAAGCCACTCTATCAACTCAGGGAAGCAGCCAAAATGCAGAGACAAAGAAACAGATTACAAAAGAAAGAAATGGAGGAAAGCAAACGACTGGATATAGAGTTCAAAACCACAATTATAAGGTTTTTCAAGAATTTTCTAGAAAAGGCCAATAAATTTAGCGAGACCCTCGAGGATATGAAAAAGGACAAACTAGAAATTAAGCATACACTGACTGAAATAAAACATATTATACAGAGATCTAACAGCAGACTAGAGGATTGCAAGAATCAAGTCAAAGATTTGAAATACAAAGAAGCAAAAAACACTCAATCGGAAAAACAAAAAGAAAAAGAATCCAAAAATATGAAGATAGTGTAAGGAACCTCTGGGACAACTTCAAGCGTACCAACATCAGAATTATGGGGGTGCCAGAAGAAGAGAGAGAGCAAGATACTGAAAACCTATTTGAAGAAATAATGACTGAAAACTTCCCCCACCTGGTGAAAGAAATAGACTTACAAGCCCAGGAAGTGCAGAGAACCCCAAACAAAAGGAATCCAAAGAGAACCACACCAAGACACATCATAATTAAAATGCCAAGAGCAAAAGACAAAGAGAGAATACTAAAAGCAGCAAGAGAAAAACAGTTAGTTACCTACAAGGGAGTACCCATACATCAGCTGATTTCTCAACAGAAACTATGCAGGCCAGACGGGAGTGGCAAGAAATATTCAAAGTGATGAACAGCAAGAACCTACAACCAAGATTACTCTACCCAGCAAAGCTATCATTCAGAATTGAAGGGCAGATAAAGAGCTTCACAAATAAGAAAAAGCTAAAGGAGTTCATCACCACCAAACCAGTATTATATGACATGCTGAAAGGTATTCTTTAAGAAGAGGAAGAAGAAGAAAAGGTAAAGATAAAAATTATGAACAACAAATACATATCTATCAACAAGTGAATCTAAAAGTCAAATGAATAAAAAATCTGATGAACAGAATAAACTGGTGAATATAATAGAATCAGGGGCATAGAAAGGGAGTGGACTGACAATTCTTGGGGGGAAAGGGGTGTGCAGGGTGAGGGAAGAGACTGGACAAAAACATACACCTATGGATAAGGACAGTGGGGTGGGGGGGCGGGGGTGTAAGGGCTGAGGGTGGGGTGGGAACTGGGTGGAGGGGAGCTATGGGGGGAAAAAGAGGAACAATTGTAATAATCTGAACAATAAAGATTTATTAAATTATAATAAATAAATAAAACCAAACATTCTACCTCAAACTCAATGTAGTCAAGATCACACAGCTCACCTTCCTGTGTAGCCAGTAAGTTCAATGCTGGGCACACACGGTGTACATAAGTAATCACCTGGCCACAAGCACAAAGCTATTCAACAGTATTTTTTAAAATATATTTTTATTGATTTTTTACAGAGAGGAAGGGAGAGGGAGAGGGATAGAGAGTTAGAAACATCAATGAGAGAGAAACATCGATCAGCCCCCTCCTGCACACTCCCCATTGGGGATGTGCCCGCAACCAAGGTACATGCCCTTAACAAGAATCAAACCTGGGACCCCTCAGTCCGCAGGTCAATGCTCTATCCACTGGGCCAAACCAGTCAGGGCTATTCAACAGTATTTAATGAGACCCTACTATGTGCCAAGCACTGTGTTACATTAAAAAAAAAATGACAAAGATGAACATATCTAACTCCCAGATCTTGGTTTCTGACACCATTTTCCAGTAAAAGGAACCAGAACTCCTGGGACAAATGGTTGATTCTAGGATTGAACAAGAAATACACAAGATGAGCCTAGAGCATCTTGCAATAACAGGAAGTAATAAAGTAAGGACATGCTAAACACACCAAAAAAAAAACCCCACAATGGGGCATGTCAAGGGTCACAGGAGGCAAATGAAATAATTCTCAATGGTCAAAGCTAGGACCATGTGAGTGATAAAATAACGAAAGTTGTATTGGATTATAATCCAAAGTATAAAATAAGTGTTCATGAGTCCATAGTGATTAATACATCATTGGATAAATAAACAAATGGGAAAGAAGAGAAGGATCTCCTGTGCTGGAGATTCCAGATAATTCATATAGAAACTCTGCCTTCAGGGAGGTGAAGCCTAACTCCCGTTTCTTATGTGTAGACTATGCATAGTGACTTCCTTCCAAAGGAGTCCCAATAAGGGGCAATCTACAGAATTCCTGGCCAATAGTCATCAAAACTGTCAAGGTCATCAAACACAAGGAACGTCTGAGAAACTGGCACAGCCTAAAAAGACATGACAACTAGAGGTAATTTGGTCTCCTATATGGAATCCTGTACAGAAACAAGACATTCAGTTAAAAACTAAGAAAATCTGAAAAAAGAATGCACTGTAGTTAATAATAATATGTTGGTATTGACTCATTTATTGTAATAAGTGTGTTAAACTAATATAAGATGCTAACTGAGGAAATTATGTCTAGAGTATAAGGGAACTCTCTGTATTATCCTGGTGACTTTTTTGTAAATCTAAAACTTCTAAAATGAAAAGTTTATTAAAAAGTAAAATAATAAGTTTGTAACCATGTGATTATAAATAAACTGTTACATCCCCCCAAAAAGTGACTAAACACAGTCATTGTTCTTGAAAGAAGATAGGCATGTATGTTGACCCAGCACCGAGTGTCCATGGAACAGGTAAAGCATGGGCATCAAGGTCAGCCCGGGAGTTAAACGAGTCCAGAACAAGGGTGTTTCGCCTCATAATCCAGAGTAGGCTCAGAAGGAGACTATTTGAGCTATGACTTAACGTTTCCCAGATGCTTAGAGGAGTCACTAGTTTTATTTCACCTCACTGCTGAAATTCTTCTTAAATTCTCTAACCCCTTTAGCAAATCCCTTGTCCAAATTCTGGTGTTTCATTGTTGGACCAATATCACGTTCTTTTTCTAATTCCTCTCTACTCCATTAGGTCAATGTAGCTAAGTATTTTTCCATGTTCACCATGATTAATTCTGTTCTATGATCCAGAGACAGACCTTTACCCTCCATAAAATGTGAAACATCTCACTATTAGCTTCAGATCTCTATCAGGAAGGCCTACTTACCTGCCGCTCTCTTCTTCACCTGTACCCTCACTTTCACTCTCCTGCTCTGCTCCTCTTTACCGTCTCAGCCCTCATGAATGCACATGCCCCCACACCCATGACATGCACATGCTAAATCCAAACTCTTCTCCCATCTTTCCCTTTTAATGTGTCAGTCCATCTCTCCCCATACTGTTAATCCCTACTCCCGGATTAATCCCACCTATCTTGCAACCTTATCAACACAATTCCAAACATACGTCTCAAAAGCCAACATATGCTATACTGTAATTATATATTCTAAATAATTATACGTCTATATTCTCATCCCTGCCCCCACCCACTCTGATCTCAGACTAATAGTTCTTTAAGCAGAGAAACAGTGTCTGTTATGCCTAGAATATCCTGGAGTCTCTTTAAAAGCACCCTGAACTAAATAAATGCCTTAGTAAGTACAAAGTACAATTAACAAAGATGAACACCATCCCTTTGGTGTCATAAATAGGCCAGCTGTAAATGTCACCAACATGGAAGTCTGTCTAATAGTGAGAACTATTTCTTACCAGTTAATCTATTTAAAGGGAGCATATTTCATGCCTATTTGAAAGGTATAGGCAGTTAAACAGTGATGTATAATGGTTTCATGCCTTGGTTACTTGCTGACATGCTGATCATTAATTTACTAGAGGCCTGGTGCATGAATTCATGCACCAGTGGGGTCCCTCAGCCCGGCCTGTGGGATCCTACCAAATCTGGCTCTCTGACATCCCCCAAGGGATCCCAGATTGTGAGAGGGTGCAAGCCAAGCCGAGGGACCCCACTGGTGCACCACTGGGGCCAGGGAGGGACATGGGAGGTTGGCCAGCTGGGGCGGGACCACAGGAGGGCTCCAGGGCATGTCCAGCCCATCTTGCTCAGTCCCAATAGGCTGGACCCCAGCAGCAAGCTAACCTACTGGTCAGAGCATCTGCCCCCTGGTGGACAGTGCACATCATAGCAAGAGGTTGAGCAGCCTTAGCATATCATTAGCATATTATGCTTTGATTGGTTGAACAGCCAACTGGTTGACCAGACACTTAGCATATTAGGCTTTTATTATATAGGATTCTCTTTTTTAATATTTTCATTGATTTTAGAGTGAGAGGAAAGGAGAGGGAGAGAAAGAAACATCGATGTGAGAGTGGAACATCAATCAGCTGCCTCCTGCACGCCCCCCACCAGGAATCAAGCCTGCAACCTGAACATGTGTTCTGACTGGAAATAGAACCAGCATGGGATGACAACCAACCAACTGAGCCACACCTGCCAGGGTTCACTAATTTATTCTGCTCAGTGAAGTTATGTTTACAACTCAGGGATCAATATGTTTCCTTTGAGAAAAAACAAAATCAATGTAGACAAAAATCATATCTGAATTTCTGATTGTACTTATTTCTTTAGCAAAAGGGCACATGCTCCAGTGATGGGCTCAATCACCCTTGCGGGGGGCGGGGGGGGGGGGGGCGCGTGCAGGAGGCAGCTGATCAAAATCCCAAAAGCAATGAAAACAAAAGTTTTCAGTTCACAAATTGGTGCATATTTTCTTTTGGCAGGTTGGTGCAACTGACCAAGGCCACAGATGACGCCACCATGTACAGCCAATTTCTAAAGACAAACATGACAAAATTCACTGGGTGGCCTGGAAAGGCCTGCCTGCAGGTGCTGTTTGGACAAAGGCTTTTCCCACCGCTGAGTAGGGAACTCACAGTACAGAGAGGGTGTTGCATCAACAGTTTTTTGCTGTCTGCCCTAAACTGTGCTTTTGGGGGGATTTTGTGTTGATCAAAAGCAATAGCCCAAGGACTTAAGAACCAAAGAATTTAGGTCACTGTAGCAAGGACACACACACACACACACACACACACACACACACACACACACTAAGAAGCTGAAAGAATGGAAAGCAGCAAGGGCAATTCCCCAAATCTGGGAGGTCATTTTAGACTGGCGGCCAACTTTTGGAATCTTTTATGGGTGACTGAAGCATGTGGGTATATGTGATTTACTTTGGAAAATAGAAAGGAAGAATTTAAAGCCCTGGGACAGTGTGATATGAAAGAACCGTGAAGACCAGAAACCCGCGGCTGTGTGCAGCATGTCCTGATCCTGCTGAAGCCTGGGCACTTCCTACTTCTGGTGCTCTGCACGGAGCAACACTGAGAGCACCAAGGCTACACACACTACTAAACACCCAGAGGCCCCCGACTTCGGAAGGTGCTGCACTGGACCCACTTCTCTCTAAAGCAGTGGTTCTCAACCTTTCTAATGTCGCGATCCTTTAATACAGTTCTCATGTTGTGGTGACCCCAACCATAAAATTATTTTCATTGCTACTTCATAGCGGTAATTTTGCTACTGTTATGAATCGTAATGTACATATCTGTGTTTTCTGATGGTCTTAGGCGACCCTGCTAGCGGTTCTCAACCTTTTGGTCGCGACCCACAAGTTGAGAACCGCTGCTGTAGAGCCTAAAACCACTGGAAAACACAGATATTTACATTACAATTCAATAACAGTAGCAAAATTAGTTATGAAGTAGCAACGAAAATAATTTTATGGTTGGGGGTCACCACAACATGAGGAACTGTATCAAAGGGTCTCAGCATTAGAAAGGTTGAGAACCATTGCGCTAAAGGGAGGAACCTGTGCCTGGCCTGCCGGCATCACACCCGGGGTTGGTTGTATAAAAGATGCTCCCATCTAAATGTGGAAGGCGGTGTATCTATTGATAACGAGTGTGGACTTTACTCTTTGATTCTATAAGGATGAGGGAGGGTTTCCTCAAAACAGGAAAACAAGCACATCTCAGATTTGTGTCTCTCCAGCATCCTAGAGGATCTGACCCGTGACACCACGGAAACACACAGCTTCTGTGGAATGGCTTCCCAAAGGCCTGCCACTCCTTGGCCTTCCCCACGAGTTCAAGGACTGGCGTCACAGTTACCTTTACTAGCATATTTGCTCCATTTACTCAAACCAAAGCCCTACTGTACTTTCCCAAAGACTGGCAAAATTATAGAGATTATTAAACACAAACACATAAACTCAGCAAGTGGTCCAGAACCTGCATGGTGAGAGGCAGGCCAGAGCTAGGTCTATGGAATTCACTGCCCCATTAGCCCTACTTTTCCCTTCCCTCCTCTTCATCACCCACAGAAGAAGTGGGGGCCAGAAACCATGATTCCCACCCCTTCCCAGAAATTCTCAAACCCAGAGCTCTTAGGACAAAAATCTTACTCCTATGGATGAAGACAGTGGTGGGGGGTAAGGGCATGGGGTGGGATGGGGAATCAGGTGGAGGGGAGCTATGGGGGGTGGGGAAAGAGGAACACCTGTAATAATCCGAACAATAAAGATTTATTTAATTAATTAATTAATTAATTTTTAAAAAACCCAGAGCTCTGTCCAGGGTGATAATATCTTCTGAATGTATTGGCAGCTGCAGGAAAAGACAAGAATGCCAGTCAGCGGGGTCAGGCTGAAGGGAATGAATGGGGTTCTTCAGGAACTGGGAGTGCAGGGTGATGCGATATTCCAGGTCTGAGTACTGGCAGCTCCCAATTGACAAACAGGAAGGGCTCCAAATGTCATTTCTATATTGGTATTTAGAACTCGGGATGGCTCTTCCAATAGAAACAATGTTAATAGGTGGTGGTTTGGTCCCCAAGATAGTCAAATAGCAGTCTCTGGACTACATTATCAGTTAAATAGGTTATTATAGGCTGGTCTGGGAACTTGACCACAACTTAAAATGTTGTTTCTATGGGAAAATACATTCCACGGCAGGCAAGCCGAGGGAAACTTGGCCACTCAAGCCCGTGGTCCCTGCAGCTACAGTAAGCTGCCCAAGGAACTATGAGAACGAAACACCTTCAACTCAGACCACTCCAAACAGTCCTAAGAGGACTGCCAGAATAAGCCTTCTTGGCCCCAGGCCCAGTGTCACCCTCACCCCTAGCCCAAGACCATTGGGCCCAATGCAGGATATCCATAAGTCCATAAAGTAGGAACTTAAATGCTGGCGAGGAATTGGATATTCTCATCCTCAGTGTACCTTATTTCTTTTAGAGACCAGAAGGTCCCACCTCACCCGCAACTCCAATATAAAATCAGTCCCCAGGATGGGTTCACAGAACAAGGGTTCAGGGAGCCGTTTCCAGAAAGAGTAGCTTCCCGATGAAACAAGGAGGCAGGTCATATTTGAATTCCATTTGGCAGCTTTAATTTGTACTCAAGTTATTCAAGCGTTTCAGATCCCCTGGAACCAAAAAATTACCCTCTCTTTTGCAATGTGAGTTCCTTAAAGATAGAAAGTTCACAATGATCTTTGCCACCCAGCATCTCACACAATACCTGAATCTTAAATGGTAAATGTAGGCTCAGGTGTCAAACATACATCCAACTAAAACAACACAAGGGGACCGAATCCAGCCAGAGCAGTGGGTATTTAATTTATTGCAAAGGTCCCTCTGTTTAGAAGAAATCCAATAATAAAGGAATAAAAAAGATAATGAGTCCTAAGAAATCAATATAATTTCATTCACTCTTCTAAATTTGAAGAAATTAACATGAAAAATCAAAAACATAAAAGATACCCATACGTGGAATGCGAGGGGTACGAGAGTAAAGTTTTTCCATGTTTCAGGTGCATTATTTAGAAACATTTTACAGCTACGAAAGCTTCAGGGGTCTTGTATCTCTACCTCTATTTCATGGAAGTCAACAGGCAGTGGGTCTTTCAAAACATTTCTCTACCAAACTCTTTCATAAGAACACAGACAACACTGTTTCTAAGAAACAACAACTCATTGATAGAGTTTAAGTTTTTAAAAAGTCAGAGGAAGTTAGCTAAAAGCAACTTGTTGAGAGTATGTCATAGAAATTAACAATTCACAATATTAGGGGTCAAGAACTTAAGCCTTTTTTTTTTCTAACTTTGCAATTGAAGCAAAGGTGTAAGCATTATTTCTAAACATTTATATATCTAGAAAACTTTTAATGAAACAGTCTAATTTAAATTTGAGGGAATATGACGAAATCAGGAATTTATCTAGTCCATGTGAAGTCACACTGTAGAACAAATATCATTAGCAAATTTTAGAGAGCTTTATAATTTACAAAATTATCATGTGACTCTTCCCTCAGATTCTATCAAGAAAATGTATTATTGTGTTCCTTTTTAGATGAGGAAACTGAAATTCAGAGATGTGAAGTAATTGTTCCGAGGTTACACAATAGAAGCATGTCATAGCTCACTAATTCAGAACCAAAAGAATTTACTCCTAAAATATCCCAAGGTTAGTACTAAAGATTTCTAGGTTAGCGATTAGAAAGTTGTTTCCATAAATATCCCAGAAAGAATGTGTTCCCTCATAAAAACTAATGTGTGCCTCATTTTTTGTGCTCTGGTTTTCTTTTCTTGGGTGTGCAAACCAAAAATTTGAAGATCAATCTTACAAAGTAGATTGGAAAGGGAAAGCAATGATAAATACATTTTGGGAGCACTCACTCCTACAGATTGGCACTTCCCTTTCTGAAATAGCTTCTCCATGGTGAGTATCCTGTCCTGTTCCCTCTGGTGAAATAGCAGCCAGCTCTTAACATGTTCAGTGTTGAGGGGAGTGGGTGGGTTGGGAGCAATGTGGAGATTCAAAATGTGGATAATTCTAAACCTACTCACAGCCCCACTGGAATGTGTTTTGCACATACACTTGAACAGGGGTGTGTCTCATCTTTAGAAAAGCAGCTTCAAGCAAAAGCATCAGATCACCCAGGCAACTATCTGACCTGGTGCACGAAAGCTGGGTGAGCAGGACGATGTTCTAAAAAACCCTCCGGCGTCACAGCTCTCTGGCTTAATGCAGAGGCTGCTGGCACTCAGTCCAATGTACAGAGAGACTGGCAATTCATCCCAACCACCAGCATAGCTCTCCCCTGAAATCCAACCCAAAAGCTTCCTCTCTGGGCCTCAGTGGTGCCAGCGCTGTCCTCGCAACACCTTGGAGCTCCAAGGGAAGGTGTGGCAGCATTCATGTTTCAAGCTATAATTGTGCAGAGGCGGTGATAATGTCAGCACAAAACTTCAACAGAGTGACAACTTCTGAGAAGGAGACGATGCTGTCAGAACAGGGAAACGTATCCACCTTTCTACCTCCTAACATACCTAAAAGGAGCTGCTCTGCAGCAGCTCCCAAAGACAAAGCCTTGGTCTAAAAGCCTGCCAGTGTACCTGGAAGTTGGACATTAGGTAGAAATACATCTATTCTCAAGGAACTGTATACACCTTTTTCACTGACATGAAACACACAGGAAATGTGACTTACATGCATACACACACACACACACACACTATTCCCCACAAACATTTAGCATGAATCTACTGGAGCAGCTCTTGTCCCCGCATTCCTTTCCCAAGGGGATCTAGAGATAGATCAGTGATTTTCGAAATCTTTCACTTGAGTCATTAAAGCTGTACCATTTCTTTTTGTTTGTTTGTTTTCCAGTTTTATTGATATAACTGACTTGCAGCACTGTATAAGTTTAAGTTAAACAGATTCATAATGATTTGACTTAACTATTATGAAATGGTTACTACAATAAAGTTTATTTAAACGTTACTATTTCTTGAATTAAAAAGAGCATTCCTGAGAAAGCAATGCTGCAATAAGAAGACAAACATTCACTCCTGAATGTTAAAATATCTGCAAGCATCTTCCTTCCACCCCTGGTCCAAAATCTTACCAACTTTTCATAAGACCCCGGCCTGAAACTCTTACTGTGAAATAAAAATAACACACTGAACTTCTCCATCTTGACTTTCCCACACAATCATTGGATAAGGGGAGAGCCATAGACACTTGCATAATTATATCCTTCTTTTCTGCCCCCTCGAGTGCCAGGCTCCTCTGCATACATTTCCCAAAATTTTATGCCTCAACATTGCTGATACTTAATATTCGATATCAAATCATTGCCCACAACTCTCAGAGCCATGGGTCAGTCTGGATAAGTGCAGAAAAAGCACAGTTGGCAGCATCGTTGACATTGCTGACTGTGGAGCAATGAGCTTAAGTTCAAATCTACGTACAAAACTTTACAGTGTTAAAAAATAGAAAGCGACAAGTTCAAATATGCCCATTCTGCTTCCCTCGTAAGTTCATGGATCTAGACAATGATTACCAATGTGGGCTGTTCACATCACAAAAAGATATACTGGCAGGCATGACGGGCCTCTTAATAGGAGTACACCTAACAAAGTCTTCTCCCCAAAAAGTTGATTCTGATTTGGATTCGCCTCTAGCGCCAACAAGCAAGTTACAGTGCGTACAGGAGACAGAGGAGAAGGACAAGTACCACCAACACTGGATGCAGGCACCACTCGACTGAGAAACTGGATAGCAGTGTGCTCAGGTGTGGTCCCAGGATTCACAGTGCTGGTCCACACACTCCATAGTACTCATCTGTAATGAGATAAGGAGCTGACGGCATTCAAATTCCTCCCCACTTCCTTCATGGAGAAAGTCTTGCTATGAAAAAACATGAATCAGCTGAGCTAAATAGTGTGCTTAGTGACTGGATTTACAATCTGGCATATGCTTCTCGTCTCATTAGAAACTGGTAATAAGCTGTTTATGGACTGGCATTTAAGTAGCTCTACTCTACAGGACATGCACCAGTTTCTTCCTTTCCAGTCTTGCTGAGCTATAATTGACATGTAGCAGTGAGTAAGGTTAAGGTGTACAATGTGTTGATTTGATACAACATGATTACCACCCTAACAAGTGCTAACACCTCCACCTCATCACATAGTTCCTATTTCTTGTGGTGAGAACATTTCAGATCTACTCTTAGCAATTTTCAAGTATATAACACAGTATTATTAGCTATAATCACCATGCTGTACATTAGATCCCCAGAACTAATGTATTTTATAACCAGAAATTTATATCCTTTTACCAATATCTCCCCCTTTTCTCCCACCTGGCAGCCCCTGGTAACCACCCCTCCACTCTCCGTTTCTCTGAGTTTGTTAAGCTTTTTAGATTCCACATACAAGTGATATCATAGAGAATGAACAAATTTCTTCAATAAATTAACTACAAGGTATAAAATGACAAAGGGGACAATCTATATATCTAAACATTTTTAAGAGACATATCAATAATTACAAAATATGAACTTTACTTGAATCCTGATTTGCTGAATAAATAAATAAAATTTATGACCTAATCAGGAAAATTTAAATCCTGAGTGTTTGATGAGATTTTAATGTTATTTTTAAATGTAATGGTGTATTAAGTTTAAGTTTCCTAAAGATCCTTATCTTATAGAAATGCATATTGAAATATTCACTAAATTATCTTTAGGGATTTACTTCAAAAAAAATCAGTGGTGGGGGAGTGAAATGGGTAAAATAAAATTGACCATTAATTGATAACTGCAGAAGCTGGAGCTTTTGTATTGTTCTCCCTAGTTTTTTTATATATTAAATTCTCCTTATTAAAAAAGTTAAAACAACTACTTTGCAGTAGTTCATCCTCATCGGCATATTCTCCTATACACCATCACCACACCACTTCAGGAACCACTTTTATCTGTTATTTATCTTAACATTCTTAAGAGGGATGGGAATCCCCATTTAGAGATAACAGTCCAATCCCAACATGTTTACCATCTTAAACAAGTGGCAAAAAGTAACCAACGTGTTTCTACAGATTTGAAGTGCGTGGCAACTAAATAAGGCTGCTGTTCATTAGACAAGGACTCCAAGAGCAATGACTTTACTACACTTGTGCAAAGAATTAAGCATGTCAGCCCAAGGGATGGGCTTCCCTAGGTACAACTATTTTTTGACATGACTCAGTTTCATAAGGATACTTTGTCTTTTTTAATAAGAAAATAAACCCATCAGTTAACAAAAAAAAAAAAATACATTTGAGGGGATTGATTTGTATCAGGTCCATTAAAGGGCTGAATTTTGGCTTTTCTATTCATAAGTGAGAGAATTCTTATAGTCATGGGAAATATGAGATGAGGAAATCATTTAACAAGAAATCCTGCTATGTTTTCTGATTCTTCAATATGTGAGAATCTGTGTTAACCCATTTTCAAGGGAGAGCCCAAATACAAATGAACAGACAACTCAATCCAAGGTCAAAGGAAACTCTGTTGGCTAGAATTCTGTCAAATAGTCAACAATATCCTTAATATTAAGTCAGAATTGCTTACCAAAGAAAAAGAAGAAGAAAAATGGCTCTCATATTCTTGTAAAATTCCTGAAAGGTCTTCAAAACTTTGAAAAAAAAGTTTGTGTTTTTTTTTGAGATTTCTTTCTTGAGAAGTTAGCAGAGCACAAAAAGTACCTGGTATTTGTTGCTTTGTTTTTATATTTTTGCTTTTTCATAAACCTTGACTGTATTGGTGGCTGTGTGATTTACCCTAAGGGGATGAGAAATATCAGGTAATGCGAACATTCTTAATGACAATTAGAAAAATTATTATCTGTGGAAACCATCCCTTATTTAAAGCACTCTTACTTTTACAGGCTGAGAATGAATATGAAGCAGCCACAACTTCAGGAAGTTTGCCGCCATCGATTCACCAGAGGCTGAAATGTAAGGGTGCAGGTATTCTACTATAGCTTTGCCTCCATTAAGATAATGTATGTTTTGTTCCACTTTCCTGGATGTTCAATAGTTTAAGATCTCTTGAAAATCAAAATGGGAATCATTAAAAGAAAAGAAAAAAAATAAAACTATTTTCAATTTCTCAAGAGAAATAGGGCACAGAAGAAAAACAACAAATAAGAACCCTTTTGTACTGAATGTGCATTACGCTGCTGCAAAGCATGAAGCCAGAGGAAGGGTACGGTCCATTGGAAGGTGATGGCCATGGCTCTTCTCAGGGGTGGCCAATCTGTGTCAGCCTGGCCCCAAATCAGGCAAGTGAGGCCCGCCCACAAAGCGCCCAGGGAGAACGGTAATAGCAGTGAGTTGAAGATGTCCTGGGTCTACGAAAAAGGGAGCTTTTGAAAACCTGGGGGAGGGGGTAAATGGGGGGGGGTGTGAATGGGAGACATCTGTAATACTATCAACAGTAAAAAAAATATTTTTTAAATAAAGAAAAGAAAGAAAAAGGGGGCTTTCTTTGTTTGGGTGCAGATGTGCTGTTTACCCACTTAGCTTCCCTTCCTCTTCTTTGCTGGCCAAACTCCTCTTTCCTAAGAGGAACCCATTCCACATGGCTCAGGCCTGGCCAGCCCTAGGGCCCCATTTCCTTGGCCACAGTGGTGGGCACATGAACAGGAGCAGAGCCAGATTCCTCCATGGGCTCTGATGTGTGGAAGCTGGGAAAGAGTGTCTCTCTCTACCTGAGCTGAAAAGGTAGTGTGGCTTGTCATCCACTCGATTGTAACCAAAGAAAGCACGTTTCAATAAACGGCCAATCACCTCACCACAAAACAGTACTATCTTTCAGGGTTCTCTTTGCACTGATGCCAAAGAAAACGGTTTGGGGCCAGTCCTTCCATTTCCTAAAATACAAATTCCTTTCACAAAGCTCTTGGGAAAAAAAGTGTCCTTCAGGAAAAAGACAAGGCCTGTTTGCCACATCTGCCAAAACAACAATGCAAACTTCTTTGGAAGAGCTGAGAGGGGCATATTAATAAGGAATAGTACTTAGTAAGTTTATTTACTAACGAAGGCAACACAATTTGGATGAAGGGGTCATTTTAAAATAAAAACCTTACCTGCACATTGCCTCTAGGTATACCCAGAGCTCCACAGACAAAGTAAGTTTCCATTAAAATTATATTTTTAAAGATTTTGAAGTTCAAGTTTGCTTTCTTTGTGTCTGAAAATAATCAGTTCCAAGGAGAGAAAATGGAGACTGTGGTCTCCAGATACCAATAATTATCTAACTTTTTGCTTTGGCCATAAAAATCCCGCCTCTTTGTATGACTCCCTCCCTCATTTGCCTTCTCTGTATCAGAATGAGAATCATCTTCATTGCCATAGCTAAACACATCAGGCACTGTAGTAGGAATAGGAAATGTACTATCTCATTAAGCTTCAGGGCAACCCAGAAAAGTATTACAATCTTGTTTATAAGTGAAGAAACTGAGGCTCAGACTGATCAAGCCACTTGTTTGAGGTTCCTTCCTAACAGATCCTATGCCCACACTTCCAAGCCTCCCTGAAAACATGGCCAATGGTTATTAGTCTTCATTGAAAATGACTCCTCAGACCTTTAAAATACAGTCAGTCCCGCAAGTAATACCACCCTACCCAGCTACCCATGACCAGGCTCAAATAGGAAACAGTGTGAGGTAATTATAACATATACCCCAGCCACTAGCTCTGGATTTTTATGACTGAACTGCCAAATTGCTCCTCGCCAACTCCTCAGGAAATGTTCAGACACTTTCTCAGATTCCAGCTAAAACATCAACTATGTGGCCCTGGGGAGTACGGAGCTCACAGGGTGGTAATGGGATATAAAATTTGCAAACTTGAGGTCAGTGGCCTAAACTCTGGGGTGTGAAGCAGCAGCAGTCCATGAAAGATTAAAAATGTTCTATCCACTTGAAGGTTGCATATCAAGTCCTTCCTTACAGAGCACGTGTCCACATCATCTCGGACATTAACCCCATCAGCAAAGAGAGAGAAAGGTATTCCAAACGTAGTTCTGTCTAGAATCATTAGACAGAAGATAATAATATCAACTGGCTTGAGACAGGCTGTTCATTCTGAGAACTAAGCGTTAGATCCAATTCAAACACAGCTAATGCTCAATAAGTAGTTGTCACTTAGATTAGGCAGATGTTCTGCAAAATTACTGGGATAGACGATATGGAAAACAAGAATTTGAGTTTTTTCATTACTGGCATGCTTATTACATGGATTCTAAATGTATAAATTAATAGTTTGGATAACTGAGTCTGCACGTTGTGATAAGAGTCCAAGTTTACAGACCTAGAATTGCAGTGGCCCATCCCAGGACATTTGACATTCTAATTGCTCATTAGAAGTGTGACTATGGGGTGGGATGGGGGGCAGTTACCCTTCAGACTCCCAGAGAAGACTCCCAATGTTCCTTCTCCCACCCCCTCACTGCTACCCTCACCAGAAACCACCTTCCATTAAAAGCCCCATCCCATTTGACCCCACCTAAGCCAGAGACTTCCACTGATTGAAGGGAGTCCTGAGGAGCTAAAGCTTTGATGTCCAGCCTCCCATCTGGGTCAACCACTGAGAGGCTGATCGCACTTCCTAAGCCAAATAAAGCGAGAACAAGAAAAGTGACTGTGCCCTGTGCCCTGTGCCCTGTGCCCTTACTGGCACCCCAGCTAAGGACTCTCAGGTACCACTCACCCTCTCCAGGGCATGAACACAAAGGGAGGCATAATCTCCTGAGCAATGACACACGTCTATCTAAATCGGCTCCTGGCACTGTGGGACTCAGCTTCCACGTCTCTCTACTTCATAGAGAAGGAAATAAGCATCTTGAGCACTTGTTGATACACTCTCTCTGGGCCTCAGTTTTTGCATCTATAAATTTTTAATGTCTGCCCCACTATCACTCTAACTTGTAATCCTATATAATAATCCTATATAATAAAAGGCTAATATGCAAATCAACCCAACCGCAGAACAACCAGTCCCTATGACATGCACTGACCACCAGGGGGCAGATGCTCAACATAGGAGCTGCCCCCTGGTGGTCAGTGCACTCCCACAGGAGAAGCTGGGCTCACGACTGACAAGTGCAGTGGCAGTGGCAGGAGCCTCTCCTGCCTGCGTGGCAGCGCTAAGGATATCTGACTAAGGGCTCCCAGACTGCGGGAGGGCACAGGCTGGGCTGAGGGACCCCCCACACACACCGAGTGCATGAATTTCTTGCACCGGGCCTCTAGTATTTTTATAAAGATGGATGGTCTAACTATAGAGGAAGACCCAAGTCATGATTACATGACAGAAAAATCAAAACCAAGAAGAGTCTTTAAAAGTTATTCATCAAAGGCACCTATTAATTTACTCAATCATAAATGAGCATCAAATGAGTAGGGGAAGTGGCAGACAATAAGCCATCACTCATGAGGAGAGTGAGAGAGCACCAACCCTTACATAGTACATATACATAGGTGCATAATAAATGCTGGTTTGACCTGATTTTTCCACAAAACTCCTCTAAAATTTTTATAAGAATCTTTCTGACATCTAAGTGTCTATCTTTCTTGGTCCCCTGAACAGTCTGATAAGGCCATAGGTCACATGGTAGCAAGGCTGCCATGAGTGAGGGACCTGCTCTGTCCAACGCAGGTAACTGGTAGACTGGTCTCTTCATCCAGAAACTGCTCCTGACTCCCTTCTGCTGCCTCCCTCAGTCTTTCTCCTTCCCTCCCCTAACAAAACCTTACCTCTGTTTTTCTTCTTGAACACCCCAAAACCTTCAGGTAAAAGGGTAAAGTTTTACTTAAAAATTAATTTTCTTAATGTTTTAACCCTTACTTGATATTCCTATTATCCCTATTTTATGTGAAGCTCAGCTCATGAAGTTACTTATAAGAAGAAGAAAAAAGATGAGATGATGATGAAGACATAGAGTAAAAAGGAGAAGAATATTGATGACATAGAAGAAGGAAAAGAGGAAGATAGAGGAAAAAGGAGAAGAAACAGAAAAACAAAAACCTGTCTCTAGAATACTTCTCTTTATTAACAGTGATATCACAACAGTTTAGTTCAAAACTACGAAACTCAGAGCTTAACGGCAGACATAAAGTGTCCATAGGGCTGACATAAATCCTGTCTCCCAGCACCCACATCGTAAAGTGGTTGTACTATATTTGGACTTCGATGTGTTTGGATACTTATATTTGAATGTAAGTATGACTGATGGTCTAGGAATTCACAACCCTTCAGAACACTGAACCAAATAACTTGTCTAATGGAGCAGTTCTCCCGCTCTGGCCTGCCTGATGTCTGGAATACATCTCCGGCTGGGAATGGCAGAGGTAGGGGATTGTCCCCTCTCCCTTCCGCTCCGAGGGGCTGAATAAATAGACTCTGTGATAACTTCAACACAAAAGCCACTTGAGAAAGTGGGAAAGTCGCAAGGACTTAAAATCAGACTTTGATAGTAGAATATTGAATCCACAATCAAAACTTAACTGCATTCCTAAGCCCGTTTTTTTCTATTAACAATATGGCTGCTCTGTTTAAGACAAAATTAATAGCGTTCGGCTCATTACAACTCTAATTCTATTGGCAACTGTACATCTTTTTATTTATTAATTATACTCCCTGATTCAAAAAAAAATTTTCGAGGTAAATTACACCAACCGATATGTAAAAAAAATTGGCTATTAATAGAAATTGAAAATAAAATCCCATATAGAAGGAAGGCAAAACATATCAGGTACCTAAGGAAATAAATTAAAGTGTGCATTAAATTTGTCCAAGTTTCTTAGAAGCTAAAGGAAAAGCAGGAAAGTTAGGAGTTTCATAATTCTTCGATTTCAATAAAACAAAATTGGCCAGTTTATTAGAACTGTAACATTATTCCTAGGGTTTGTGAATTCTTTAAATGTGGAACTGTAGACAAGCTAAGAACAGTGCCTTAACATTAACCTAACAGAATGTGGAGACATGTTGTTCATTTTTCATTATGCAGTCACAGTAGCAAAACACAATGATACATCTTCAGTAGGGAACTAAGCCAATCAGACTCAATCAAATTAGATTAAAACATAAACATCTGCCCTGGCCAGGTAACCCATCAATGTGTCAGTTTCACATCAATGTTTCTCTCTCTCTCTCCTTCTCTCTCCCTGTCTCTCATCCCCTTCCTTCCCTCCCTTCCACTCTCTCTAAAAATCAATGGAAAAAAATATCCTCAGGTGAGGATTAACAACAACAAAAATCTTAAACATCTGATTATCCTTCCCAAAAACCCACTCCTTCACTTTGATAGCTCATCTCCAAAAATGTCCTCCCCAATTCCTCTCCTTCCTGCAGACACATGCTGTTCCCCACATAAAGAACTAGAACAACAGTGTGGTGATTTGGGGGGAGGTAGGTGGAGTTGGATGAGGGCACAGAGTAGATATATAGTGATGAAAAAAAATAAAGGAAGAACCTGGGTGGTGGGGAACTATGGCTTTTTTTTTCTTTATTGATTAAGGTATTAGATATGTGTCCTTATCCCCCAATTGCTCCTCCTAACCCCCACTCATAGCCTCTCCCCCTTGGTGTCTGTGTCCATTGGTTATGCTTATATGCATGCGTACAAGTCCTTTGGTTGATCTCTGCCCCTTAACCCCACCCTCTCCTACCTTCCCTCTAATGTTTGATGGTCTGATCGATGCTTCTCTGTCTCTGGATCTGTTTTTGTTAATCAGTTTATGTTGTACATTATATTCCACAAATGAGTGAGATCATGTGATATTTATCTTTTTCTGACTGGCTTATTTCGCTTAGCATAATGCTCTCCAGTTCCATCCATGCTAAAATTATGGCTTTTTGTTCATGCTCTTGAACTTGGACAAAGCCTGTGACTTGCATAGAATTCTAGGCCATGCAAGTCCAAGCTAAGTTTGAAGAAAGTCTGGTAACTTCCACTTTTGTACTCTTGGAATCCTGAGCTGCCATGTAAAAGGCCATGTGAGAGGGGAACAATCTGAGACTACATGAAGATGTGAGGAACGCAGCCAATGATCCAAACACAATGTGCCCATCCAGCCCTTTCAGCCATTCAAGTCAGTTCTGCAGTCAACATATGGGATTAAAAGGGTCAAGAAGCTCTTGCTTAAGATCGAGCTACAACAGACACTTATCCTGAGCAAGGCCTGGTCACTGCACTTGGGGCTCAGTTTCCCCATTTGAAAAAACACACCACATGGCTCCATCCCCAGGGGCAGGCCCAGGCAGGAGATCACATAGGAGAGAGCTTTAAAACCTGGAAGTCCCCCAAAAGAGCCAGACAAGTGACTCTTTGCTTCCTTTATCCCCCTCCTCTATCTGTCCATTTAGTTAAACCACACCAAAGTAAACAGGGCTACAGGCGCCAGTCCACAGTCACAGAACCAGAAACACACGTGAAGAAGTCCTCTCGCTCATTCCAGCCCCAGTGACACTGCAGGGAGCAGAGACAAGGTTCCCCACTGTGCCCTGTCCAAATTCCTGGCCTGCAGAATCATAAGAAATAATAAAATTGTTCTTTTAAGCCACTCAGTTTGGGAGTAATTTGTTACATAGCAATAAGATAACCAAAACACAGATGCAAATAGCTCATGTCCTTATAGTACAGGGACTTGGAATGATTTCATTTCTCATTAATGGTGCTATAATGTTTTCATGTGTAATAAGTTTTAAATAATATATGGAGGTGGGAGCAACCTAAGTGCCTCGCCCACTTTGCCTCACACAACTTAGTGGTTGAGTACTGGCCAGGTTACTCCTGGAACACCTTGAGCCTCTTCTAACCCCCTCCACTGCCATTGCTTAGGCCATCATCCATGCTCACCCTGACTGCTATGTTAGCCCCCAAATCTCCTTGCCTCTAGTCTCTCTACTCTCTAAACCAAGTGGCAAAGATCTGATCGTGTTCCCATCTTAAAATCCTTTACTAACTCACCATCTTCACCTTTCCCACAATCAGGTAGTGATGGTATGTGTCCTCTAGTTCCTCTCCCAGCCTGACAATGTCACTCTATGGACAGGCACACAAGATTGTATATTACACAACTCCAAGGCACTACTCTCACAGGCTACACTGTGAGCTGGGCCCCTTGGAGCCAGGCAATGCAAAGCCTGCCCATGACTGCAAATACTTTATATTCTTTTCACTTCATGCCTTTTCCACTCAAATTTTTCTTCATTTCTCTCATATACGTCCTTCGAGCTCTAATTTATATAATTTACCTTATCCTGTCAACCAGTCCATCAAAATGGCCAGGCATTCAAAAATTGAATATTGGACACCTACCATATGCCCAACTCGTAAGTATTCCTAGTAATAAAGAAAACAAAAAAGGAAACCGCTTTTAGGAAGTTCTCAGTCCTGATAGTCACTTATTTGTCCCATAGAACAAAAGTCAGCAAACTTTTTCTGTAAAGACAAATAGCAAATAATTTGGTTTTTTCCAGGCCATTCAGTCTTTGTCTCAACTATTCCACTCTATCCCTGTAGTGTGAAAGTACACATAGATTATATGTAAACAATGGGCATGGATTTGATTCAATAAAACTTTATTTATAAAAAACAGGAAGCTTGGTCCACAGTTGGCTGATCCCTGTAGACTTTCACTTTGAAGTCTTTTTCTGATTAATCCAATTTCCACAATGATGCTTCCTTTGTCATGTGACTGCATCTGCCTTCAATAAATGTTGAGTCTTTCCTCGCAGCAATGGTAGAAGAAGATTTCAGGGAAATGAAAGATTCAAGAGTATGGTGAAAAGAATAAACTTACCAGGTACAAGATTTATTACACTGGAGAAGCAGTGCAACACATTGGTTAAGAGCACAGATTATGAAGACAGATTTCCCAACTCTACTACTTACTAATTTATAACTCTGGAGTAATTACTAGAACTCTGCATTCCTCCATTTCTTCATCTGTTTAATGGGCAAGTAGGTATAATCTCCCTCTTCAAGAAGGTATGTGTTAAATGAATTAACATATGTAAAGTGCAATTGTGAGGGATATATCAGAGCCTGCTATTCTTTACCATTATTCCTGCAATTTAATGTAAAATTTATATATTGCAGGCAACCAAGGTAAAAAAAATGAAAGAATTCAGTAACTCATTATATTCTGTCTTAAGAATTTAAGACACATAGCAGCCTCTCCTGGAAAGAGAAGTCTCTCTTGCAACTTGATTCTGAGAAAAATCTCTCACATGACACATGAACGCAATGACATCATGAGTAATGTCTCTAGCTCAGAACCTTGGGTGATGCAGGAGAGTACCTGTGATCGTCACCTACCACTCTCAATAAAAGTCAAGGTATAACACTAAAACATAAGATATGCGCTATCCAAAGACCCCACCAGATCTAACATTCTTTAATTCCTTCTGTTCTATTATGTTATTGCAGAAATGTTAAAGAAATTTTCTTGTTTGACAAAATATTATCATGTTATTAACTATGCCTGGGATCAGGCACAAAGGAATATTAGGAATTTTAAGGGGAATTTTACAATGTTTTAGCCCCACATTTTTGTCCCGTGGAATGAAAAACCAAAACCAGAACTAAAATTAATGAAGAAAAAATTAATATTAAAAATTTGTCTTTAAAACTTAACCATTGTGTGCCTCAGCTCTTATAGATGTAAAAGGAAGCTAATAAAAGGACTCACTTCATAGAAATGCTGTGGGCATCAAATGAGGTCTCTGACATTTATGTAGCAGTGCCTGGTACATAAATGTCATCTAAATGTCACCTGCCACTGCAACAATTGTTGTTATTATTTGTTTTTACTTAATCCTAGATCCCATGTTCTCTACTATCTTTCTGTTGACTCTTGGTTCCTATAATGCATCTGATTGTGCTTGCAAACATTAAGCCCCTCAAGGCCATTGGCTGTATGTCTCTGGCATTCCACGCACCTAAATTCAGGACAGCTTTCAATTAAGGCTTCCTGAGTTAATGAACTCTCTGAAATTCCATCTAACAATAAGTTAATGTTAAAATGCTTATGATTGGTTTCTTGCCTTTGATGATTTTACAACCTAATGGGAAAATCAAGCTTAACACTCTTGAAACATTCAACTCTCATATGCCTGCCATATAACTCAGGCTTGATACATTACTGATTTCAGCTTTCTAAAAACAAAATTATGGGGAAAAATTCTAAGTTGCTCAAATGGGCCCCATTTATTGGTTTAGTTTCTAGAAACAGAAAATATGTTAGTAGAGCTCAATAAAACATATTTAAAATCTTATTTTCACACTGAAAATTAAGGCTCACATTCCCAAATTATTTAGATTGGTTGCCTGGTTTATTGTAGGAAAAACCAAACAAACTAGTGTGTAAAGAGCCTAATAATTTGTTCAGTATTTTGCTTGCTTAGAGTCATTGGCATAATATTATAATCTTGTTAAGTATCTGCTCCACAGGACAAGAAGGAAACATTTCACTCATCGTTATAATTCCAAATAAATTTGGACAGATATCTGTAATTCTGTTTCCATCAGCCCTAACCCCATCTCAAGGAGACTGGTGCATGTTTTAATTAATTTGTAATATCAACAACTTATGCATTTTTGTCAACAGACACTATGTCTTAATGTTACGAAATGAGTCACATAAATAAATATTGTGTCTCCGTCTTCTTGTTTAAAATGTGGAATTACTGAAGCCTTCTACTTAAGAATATCTTTTTTAATGGTGCCTCAATATTTTAGTTTAATCTTTTCAATAAATGCAAGGACAAACCATACCACTGCAGGAGTCTTTTAGCCATATTTCATGATTAGCCTATTGGACTTCAGGTGAAGCCTTAAAGTCCTCTTTTAAAGTAAAATGGGCTTTATAAAGTCTACAGAACTTTTTCTGTGTTCCCTGTTAACATTCTTTATTTTAATAACAGACTTCTGTGTAATTAATCCCTAGGAGTTTGCCTTCACATAATCTACCCTGTGTATGAACTGTTCCATGTGTATTTTTCTGGGAACAAGACCTCTGGAAAAAATAAACAAATAAACAAAGACCAAAAGGAATCACGCACAAGGGGACAAATTGTGTGAAATACAACCAATCTCATACACTTATAAACCAGGCAACAAGGATAAAACTTCTCAATTCACCTTATCAGAGATTTAGGGACAGGGGTTTCACTCTAACGATATCTTTTTCCCCTTTGACAGGAAACTGTAATATTTCCTTATTTGAGAGCTAAAGCAATAAGGCAATCATAAATAAATGGCACATAACTACTGCTATTCAAGTAAAATTGTGTGTGGTTGGTTTTTTTTGTTTGTTTGTTTGTTTTATTGGATTGTCTCCCACATTTTTTGCCTAATCACACAAGTTAAGAATTTAGCTGAGAAAAAAATCTGATGGACTGAAATTTCAACAACAAAGCTTGAATTTTATTATTTCTCATATACTCATTTCACACAAATTAACAACGCCCAAGTAAAGGAAAACTACTATACATTTATTATTTGAAAACACTTTTGGAAACTTGCAAAATTCTCATTTCAAAATCGAGAAAAGTGTAATTTTTGCAGAGTAAATGCAGACCACACTCACTCCATTTAAAAATATTCCTGTAAAGACAGGAATTGGCGATTTACTCAAAGAAAACATAGCAAAAACTGGGAAGAAACTCGAGGATGCTTAAATTTCCACTGTGGAACAACTTCTGCTGCCCAGTGGGAAGAGAAGAAAAAAAAAAGAAACACCTGCAACAGGATGGGAGAAGACAAGCTAGGACTCTACACCCAGATGGTAAAGCCAGGCAGTCCCTAGCCTGTGAAGGGAGGCCGCTGACAGGACAGGAATACATATACGTACCAAGAACATGAAGGCGAATCCTGTAGCCACCTGTCACTTCAGAGAAAGACAAGAAGGCAGTATTTGTAAGAGAGATTAGGCCAGCGCACCCCAGACACTGATGAGCTTAAAGTGCATTTTAACTAGAGGAAATATTAGTGAGGCGCTGAAAGTTGCTGCCACCATCTGGGCATCAGGCAGACTTAGGGGTTACAAATCACTTTCACTTCATAAATGGTGCATTTCCATTAAAATGGTAAACAGGTTTTACTTTAGTCAAAGAGGTTAGTTTTAAAGCTGGTAATATTTTAACTAGCAAAAATAGAATTTTAAGCAATAACTGGAAAAATGTTACACACAACTACTTTCCCTGATGATTTATGCAGCAGGGCATGGTTCAAAGACTTATTCATGGGAGACTGTAATAGCAATAAGCAGAGAGAATACATTTAAATGCTATTCAAATTTAACATCAGAAATGGCATTTGTTTAAAATGAAGCGGAAAGCTTTTGACCCAGAAATTCTATTTTTATTCATATATACCACATATAAATTTGCACATGAACACATGTAGGTATGTAGAAGAATGCTAGTAATTGCACACAAAAATGATATAATCTAAAGAGCCATCACTAGGGAACGTACCGGCCACATTATAGAATTCTATATGCCAAGAGAATGCATGAAGTAGGTCCATATAAGTTTATAGATGGATGCACTAATGATATATGAAAGTGAGCAAGGTTCAATACAATATGTACTATATTCCATGAATTAAAAAGGACACACACCAATGGGGGGAAAAGGAGACATACTGCAATATTTTCAACAATAAAGATTTTTTTTTTAAAAAGGACACACATATATGTGTATATATATACATATATATTTATGTGTACATGTATTTGTATATGTATATGTATATGCCTATAATTTGTTTAAATGCCCAAGAAAATGGTCTCTGAGTGCTAGGTAGAAAAATCTCTTAATTGTATATCTTTTTAAATGATCATTTTTACCTCTTCAAATAGATAACATGAGAAAGATAACAATAAAAACCCTTATATTATGAGGGTTCATTATTATATTATATCATATTAACATATAATATTTATACTATAAAGGTTAATTTTAATTATTTTTAAAACATTTCTATATATAACATCTTAAAGGTAACATGAGAATTAGGATTAGTCATAATTGCTGTCCTATTTAATATCATGCTTATAGGAAAGCTTTATAAATAGTTTGCACCAGGGTAACATCTGTGTTAGTGAGCAAATACTATGAGGAACAGAGAGGGTCATCTCTCTATAGTCATAAAAATGTAAAACCCAACAGAAGTCAGCACTGGTGTGCATGAAAGTGTGGACATCCTGTTAAGCAGCAGAGCTTAGTTTCTATTTCCACACTGAGTCTGTGCCTCCCAAGGAAACACCTTGGTTGGTGATAGCATATAGAGATCAGACAAATGTCTGCCGGGCCTAATGTCTCCCTGCAGACTTTCATCCACAGAATTAAACCCCCACTTCCTCTCTCTCTCTATAGGAACCATGGCATCAAGCTTAGATATCAAGATAATGTTACATAGCAGAAATATGTTTTGAAGGAAAAATGCTGGGAAAATTAGGTCTTTTTGAGAACATACGAAAATCAGAGTTCCGGTCCATCTATTGAACTTGCAATGGGCCTCACACAAAGAGCAATCAATGCCTGCTGCCTGATCAGGATCCAACTTCATATGGTAGGCAAACTGTCTTTCCAACACAAAGACCAAGAATCCCACAAAGACCAAGATGGAACTAAATTACTTGTAACTATTTCCTGGGGTCAGGAAATCACACATGTTTTACCACAGTCTAAGTGCGTGGCTCTGACAGTCATCTTGTCCCCAGTCCAGACCAGGACTCAAAAACCCTTGTCTGTCAGTTTATTGCACTTTTTATTCCCTACCTGGGCCACGCAAACACAAATGTCTACGTATATAATTAAAACAGCCCATAACAAGAAATAAATAAATGAACTGTTGAGGCACATATCCCAGGAGACAACATCACTTGGTCACTCAGGGCCCTATAATCAAGCTACAGAACTACTCAAAAAAGAGCAACAATGAGAATCATCAGCACTTCATGGAAAGCCTCTGAGTATTTCCTGTCTGGGTTCACTTAATAGGCTCCTCCCAGGAGGTAAAATGGGTCATTTACAGTCCATCCTGCTGCTCCTACGGAGGCTTGACGTTAACCTCAGAAAGGAATTTCTTTTCAATCTGAGCAATTTTAAAAGAAGTGTATTCCCACCCTTCTTCAATTCAGGAAACTGACAATCTTTATACAGTCGAGCTGCCCAATTTAAATAGTTCCTGCTGAAACAGTTTCTGTAACAGGGGCATAGGAAGCTGGTGAAGTGCCCAGATGCATGTACATAACTCATACACCACTGGTTTAAAACACCCCTTTAAGGCTGCTCACAGCAGCGTTAGTGCCCCAGGGGGATGAAGAGCTCCTTACAACCCAGAAACAAGTCCTCAGAAACGCTTGCCCTGCTGTGCGCCCAGGGTAGGCATCTGAAGAGCAGCGCTACTCAGAAAACTCACTCTCTAATGATAACAGCACAACTTGAGAGGACGACCACTCACTGTGCGTCTTCTCCCACTGTCCCCGGGATCCCTCCCTGACCTTGCTCCCTTACAAACGGAGTATCTGCGAAGATGCCCACAGGAAAGTACTTTCCCCCAAACCCAACCGGAATTGGTATGAAGGGAAAGGAATGGACTTCTCTACTCTCAGTCGCAGCTCCTCCCCTTCTTCCTCAAAGAACCCTTCTGGCCTCCCCAAATCGGCCTCCACAATGGCCCAAGATTCCTTTTACCCATGACCTCCTAGCCTCTGGGGCAGGAATCCTTAGAATGGTTTATCCTCGAATGCGTAGAGGACCGGTAACCCTTGCACTTCTAAGGTGCCCCCAGGAGGTCTTGTCGAGGGTGCACCCCCTCAGTTTCTCTGGAGGAGAGGGAGAGGAGACCCAACCCAAAGGAGCTGCCCCGATGCATTACCCTTTCAGCGCGTCGTGTCCTCCGCCGCCTCTTCTCTTGGCCCGGCTGGCTCGGGTTTCCTTCGCGTTCCCAGCTTCCACATTGGTGTCCGCCCCATGGCTCGTGTAGGACGCTAAGAGCACGGTAAATCCCAGGGCGACCTCCAGCAGCCCCCCTCGCCGCATGGTGTCGAGCGGCCGCCGGCTCCAGCCGCCTCTCGCCGCGCCCCGGGCTGCTCCGCGGCCGCCGCTGCGCCCTCACGCGCGCCGCGCCGCCGGGGTCCGCTCTCCCGCCGCCCGTCCCCCGGGCCGGGCTCCTCCCGCCTTCTCCAGGCGCTGCTCCCACTTCAGGCGGCCCGTGCCAGCTGCAACAGACAAATCGCCCGGGCAGGGAGTCATTCAGGGCATCGGGATGCTGAAGCTTCGCTGTCCCCATTCCCCAGCCCAGCCCGCGCGCCGCCTGCGCGTGGCGCACTTATTTTGGGTAAGTGAGGACCGTTTGGTCCACAGCTGGCTGAAAAGCTCAGGCCCCCGGCAGTAGTGGCTCCAGCCAACCCCACGGCCTCCCGGGCGCCGCCTGAAAAGCGCGCCGCAAAGTACCTATGTTCGGAGAGGTCCTACGCCCGGGGGCGAGTTCGCTGGGTTTATATTTTAATGGCACAAATTGCGCGTGTCGCGCACTCTGAACGCCCTATCCTGTCCCCTCCGCCAAGCCTCGGGGCTAGAAACCCGCCGCGCCTTCCGAGGCCGGCTGCGGGCGCTGCCACCGCCCCCCAAGCATCTGATTCGGAGCCGGGCACCGGGAGACCCGGGCCAGGAAGCTGTCAGGCAGAAGGGAGCCAGCACCAGCTGTGGACGGTCTGGGGTTCTGGGACAGCCCCTCACCCCCATCCCTGTCCTCAAAGCGGCGCAAACGCAAAAGCCTCGGTGGCTGGAGCTCCAGCCCCGGTGGCCGCCCCTCCAGCCCCCCGGTAGCCGCCCGACCCCTGTCGGGACCCCGGCTGCACCCACTGGAAAAACGGCGGCTCCGGCTCCTGGGGAGGCGGCGGCTGTCCCTCAGTCCTGGCCGCAGCAGCCGCTGCCCCGCTCCGCCCGCAGCTGTTCCAGCTGTGGCCGCCTGTCCGCCCGTGGCACCCACAGTCTCTGCCGCGGCTCCCGCGCCCCCTCCTTTCCCCACCTCTTCAAGTATCGTCTGCGCAGCGGTTTCTCGCGAGAGAAATACTTTTTTAAAAAAAGAAAGAAAAAGAAAATGACACCCCCTCCTACATCCCCCTCATCACCACCCCACCCCTCGGCCCCATCCATCCTCCCTTTCCACTCCCCTTTGCCAGCCACCGCCTCGGTGCAGGGGCCTCCCTCGCTCGCGGAATTAGTGCAGTGAGAGGAGGCAGAGGTGATCGGGTCCTGCCCGGCCTGGGATTGTTCGTTTGCGGGTGAGAAGTTGAAGGAATGGGAAGAAGTGGAGTAGCGGTGTAGCACGCTCTGCGGCTGGGAGGTCAAGACCCAAGATTAGCCTCTCCCGTGATCTAGGAAACCCAGCCCGCGCGCGGAAGCTGTGCCACCTGCACCAAGAACGCGCGCTGGAGACAGCGGCCCTGGAGGCCTAGGCGGCCGAAGGGCGAGATGAGACCTGTCCTCGCTGCCTGTGCCTCTTCACAGCGCCTCTTGGGCAGGGCACCGAGCAGCGCCTGCGCTGGAGGCCAGGACCTGGGGCCCTAAGGGTCTTGGGCCTTGTCAGGGGCTGATGTGCAGGCGGGAGGAGGGGGGAGAGGGGGAGAGGAGGGAGGAGGGGGGGAGGAACGGGGACCCTGACACTTGCCGCCTGGGAAATCGAGAGCCTGCTCCAGGCACAGCTCTTCTGAGGCTTGGTTCAAGCCAGCCAGTCTGGATCCAGGATACTCCAGTAGTCTCAGTGTGATTCTGCCCCATAGGCCTGTGCATGTTGAAACCTGGGATTTTGGGTAGGGCTGTGATGAGATGGTCCTCTTGCCCAGCCCAAAGCTAAGACTGGGCTTCTGCTAGATGACCCTATTTCACCTGCCCAAACGGCGGGAGCATACACACACACACACACACACACACACACTCAGCTGCCTGTCCAAGACAAGCAAAGCACTGTGACTTTGGAGAATATAGTATTTATGGCAATGGCATCTTTATATGGATAAGGCCCGGTGTTCCCTGCACCCTATAATGATTTAGGAGGCCAGGAAATGGCATCCTGGGCCTTGGCCGCTGGGACTGGATACCCCCAGAAAATCCCCATGTATCAGCCACCAGCTGCCAAGCCAGAAATCACAGCTCAGCACCAACAGGAAGCCTGCTGAAGGGGTTTTTCCTCGTTCCCAATAGTTTGTGCCTAGCAGGGTATAGGCACCTGGGCAAGTTATTTAACATCTTTCCAATTGCAAGAGGGGAATAATAATAATAATAATAATGTTGACCACACGGGTTATATTGGTGATGATGAATGAGCCAGCTTAACTGTTGTGACACAAGAAGGTGGAGAAGAAAACTAATTGCCAAAACCGTGAGCCCATTTCAAATCATAGTCCTATAAGTACATGGGGTCTAGTTTAAGGTTTAAAATGCTCTTAGCAGAGTCATAAATTGGAACCTTGATCACACACCCTTGACTGAGTCAAGGCAATCATTCATTCAAGAAGTTATTTGCTGAGCACTGTGTAGTAGTTAGTGCATGGTTGAAACAGGCTCCTTGGAGAGCAAGGCAGAATGTTTCTCTCCAGGCAGTCTACTTAAAATAAACAATGACCCAATTGTTAAATGCCAAGAGGGAAAAGTACTGGGTGTTTGCTTAGAGGACATATAAAAAGGGGACTTGACTTATTTGGGGGCTATCAAGGGTAGCTTCCATGAGGAAGTGATGTTTAACTTAGCTTCAAACACATGACTAGACTAGACTTAGGGTAGTGGTTCTCAGCCACAGCTATAAAGTAGAATGACCCACGAGCTTTAAAAAAGTCTTTCACCAGGACCCAATCCCTGATGGTTCTGATTTCTGGAGCTGAACCTTCACTGGGGCATTTTTAAAAGTTCCCTGGGCAGGGAGAGGTAAGGGGGTTGTTCAGATTGGGAAAAGGGTCTGAGCAGAGGGACTGTGGCTCAGGAGAAGCAGGGCTGATGGAACCTGCTTGCTTTCCCTACTCCACTAACATGGGAGACACTCTCTGCTCTCTCTGAAAATCTCCCACTCAGTGTCATGTTGGACAGCAGCAACTGAACACAACTTTTCCAAGGCTTTTCCCACTAAGCAAAGAGCATATCCTGTGCCTTGCAAGGCCCCCATTCCAGCATTTCTGGCTATTTCTATGATTCCTACCTCAATCCTAAACTACCTTCCAGGATTTCACTCTAAGGGAGAAATTTAGATTAAATGTTTGCTTCTGCGCTTTGTCCCCATCTTCTCTTTTCTCCCTGGCCCCTTCTTTCAGTAGATGAAAGACTTTTTGCATCTTCTTTATATGGCATGGGAGCTCTAGCTCAGTTGTCGCCAACCGGTGGTCTGTGGACCAGTGGTGGTCCGTGAGGTCTGAAAGGTTGGCGACGGCTGCTCTAGCTCATATCCTCCCTTCTTTGGGCAATAAGTCTCATGACTTCTACCATTAATTATAAAGATTAAAAATCTGCAGGAGAAGGGTGCAAAAATCTGATTACTGAAAGGGAAATGCATTTTTAAATACATAAGAAATATTTCCATTATCTAGGCAATCACCATATATTAGAGCAGTGTGCCTCCAGTAACAAAGTTCAGTAACAAATAAAATCTATGTCTTTGCAATAAAATTTTCTTATGCCAGATGATTCAGAAGCCACCTCTCTTCATACGTATCACAGTTTATAACTCTGTTTGCAAAATAAGTTAGTAGGCTGGAATGCCTTTATCCCGCCTCCCCATTTCAAAGAATTCTACCCATTCCAAGAGCATCTGCTCAAAGTCCTCCTTGTTCATGAGGCGTTTTGGCTCATCTGGTCTCTCTCTTGTTCCTCATTGCACCTATTAACTGAATCACTCACTTAATAATTTATTAATTGTAATATGTAATCATAGTATGCCTCTTATGTGCCAAGCACTGTTAGGTACTGACAATTGGGATGTTTATTATATTGTTATAGTGAAATATATATTTTTTCTATAGTCATTGTACTTGTTCTCCCCTAGCTGGATTATGGATTCTTAAGGACAAGGTTACATGTCTTATTCAAGGAAACTTGTACAGTGTCCTAAAAACTGTTACAAAACATAACTAGTTAATTTGTTGTTGTTTGATCAACTGGAATCTTCTGACATTTTAGCTTCCAGACCATTCTCATCATTTTATATCTCCTGAATAGATGTCTCTGTCAGCAAGGGTTCTGCTACAAGCAAGAAAACTAACTCTGGACAATTTAAGTTTTTAAAAATGCATAAAATATTATCAGGTCATAAGTTGGCTCATTGAACCTGACTTTGTGACAAATGGAGAGTAGCTCAGTTCTGAGTAGAAACAGCAGAAACAAATGGAGAATCTCTTCAGTGTGGTACTGTTTGAGTGAATCCATTCCAACCATTTTGGTCCTTCTGCCACACTTCTCAGGGTTCAAATTCAAAGGCTAGGGTCCAATTGGCCCACAGTTCTGTCCAGGGGAAGATGGAGAAGCTTGATGGATGGTCCCAACAAGAAGGCATGCTAGAGGAAAGGAGTTGCTCCATAAAGGACGACCAAAACACTGTTGCCAAAAATTGGGGAATAGATGCTTGTCAGATACACACACACAAATGTCCAGATGTCCACTACACTGTCTCAAGATTCAAGCATTGCCAAGTAAACCCACAGAATAAATAGATTATGGTAATTTTAAGCCACTTTATCATTAGGGTAGTCTGTTGTACATGAATAGATAAGCCACTTTATCATTAGGGTAGTCTGTTGTACATGAATAGATAACTTCAACCTTATGAAGGAAAATACTTCTGCCTCAGTTTTATAGATGAATAAACTCACATTCAGAAAAGTTAAGAAACTTGCTCAAATTCATAAAACTAGTACTAGAGGCAGGGCTGGATTCAAAACCATGCCTTTGATACAAGTCAAGGCCACTCTTCATTTCATCACAGCTACCTCATCCATCTGCCACAAAAATCTCAGGCAAGATCTAGGGTTGATATAGATTGGACTCACTCCCAGAATCTATAACACTTCTCTGGTGTGTTCTTGGAAGCTACAAATTCATCTCTTGAGCTTCCTTGCTATGTGAAACTACATCACATTCTATCTGAGAGCTCCATGTATTCTGTGCTGCCGTCACTAAGTCTCACTGGGAAATGAAGGGATCATGACAGCTGCTGTAGTCAACATCCCTGCCTCGGTTTCCCAGTCACATCTCCATCTAGTCTTTGTCCATATTGTGCTTCTTACATAGTCTAACCGAGGTGTGTGTGCCAGGGTGTTACCTGCATCTAGAAGGGTTCAGGAATCTGGAGAAGGGGCTGCGAGTATATTAATAAACTAGACACGAAATATAACCTTGGAGCATTCTGGGGGAGCAAGGGGAGGCTTAGATTTAGTAACTAAGTTTCCCAATCTCTGGACCCCTACCTTTTTATTAACACATTTTGCCCTATAGCAAAGCAGATATACATATCAAAGGTAAGGTTTGGTAAACAGTAAGATTATCAGGTTGGGGAAACTGCCTTCAGCTGTCTGGCAGCAAGCAATAATATATGCAGATCTTCAGCCCTGCTGAAGCCCCAAGGTTCATCAACTTTTTGATGAACTTCTTGTGTAATTATGACATGCTGGAATTAGCCTCCAGCATGTGTGCATAGTTTTGCGCTCTGCTGAGGGAGAATTTGCTCAGCATTTCAGTGTTTACCCTTTGCATTTTGCAGATGGGGTTCCTGAGTGAGGTTCGCTTAGCCATTCTTCTGGCAGAAAGCATGCACAACCATTGAATTATGTTATTGAAATAACTTTCATTACCTCAATCCCCAAAAGCAAACAGATCCTCCCCACCCAAAACAAAAGCTCTGGTTCCCAGACTTTATTTCATTTGTGTTTTCCATGAGTTCTGGGACCCACCCTGGTATTCCCTGTCATTTTTTTTTTTCTACCAGACATAACAGATACCAGCCCAACAGCAGAGGGGAATAAAGAGAAGGCCTGGACAGCAAGAAAGGACATAACATTGTATCCATCACAAATTAAAAACACATTTTCTCTCAGCTCCATTCAATAGCATTCACAAACACCAGCTCTGTGCTCTGGACTCTGGTAGACCCTGCAGAAGCTACCAGCATGTGTCAGCACTGTGTCCTCACAGAGGGAGAAAGCAAGTGCGTATAGCAGAGGTCAGCAAACTTTCTATAAAGTGACAAATAATCAATATTTTTGGCTTTGTGGGGCCAGAAGCAAAAGAGAGAAAATTTCCACAAATATTTTACTGACAAAATAAAACTTTATCTACGGACATTGAATTGAAATTTCATATAATTTTCACATGTAACAAATGCTGTTCTTCTTTTGAGGGTTTTTTTCCCCAACAATTTAAAAATGTAATAACTATTCTTAGCCTGCAAGCCATATAAAAACCGGCAGTGGGGTTATATTAGCCACATGGACCATACTTTGTCAACCCCTGATGAATAAGACAAAGGAAAGGATGGGAAATGGCTGGGAGTCCCCAAAATGGGTGGCACCATGACCCAAGTCCAGAGAGGAGAGAGGTGGGGTGGGCTGGTCCAGCCAGGAACACTTAATGGAAGAGAAGGGATTTGAGCACAGCCATGAAGGGAGGGTAGGGTTTGGCTGCACAGAACCGTTCGGGGAGAACATCCCAGGCTGAAGTGATGAGCACAAGGCAAAGCACAGTGGGAGGAAAGGTCATGGACCAGTGGAGACGGGGACATATTTCTGGCTCTCCGAGGTTTCTGTGACACACCCTGGGCCTGGTGTTTATGAAGGGGATGGGTATTGTGGGCCCTGGAAACAGGCCTTTAAATGACTACAATTAATCATATTATATGAATATTTATAATATGCATCACCCAAAACTTGTTGGAAACACTGAGATCCACCAGAGCCACAATTTAAAACTGATGGAGGACAAACTAGACTTTATTTTTCTTCATCAGGAGATGTTCCAGGTTTCAATTAGTCACTTCATTTAAGGAATTTTAGTGGAGAATGAGCTTGTTCTCAGAATCTTAATAATATTCCAATCATACCAGAAGATGCCACATGCACTAACCCAAGTTTTCATGGCCAATCTGAGAGTCTTAAGTTAGGAGTAACAAGTGGCTTTGGTTAGTATATTTTTGTTTGTTTTTTAATATCAATATGAATTTTCTCTAGAAGTTAGTAATTAGTGGGTAACAAAAAAAATGTTCTTTCTGGCTGACTCTATCTGTTCCCATGATTTCATCTCCTACTCATAAAGGGCTAACTCCCAGATCTGTATCTCCAGTAGATATCTCCCTAAAGCTTCAAATGCAGATGTCCAAATTCCTGCCGGGTGTCCCCACCTAGTCCTCCCACAGTTGGCAGCCTCCAAGATGGCCTGCAATGATCACTGGTCCCCACCTCTTGGTACTCACGCCCTTGAGTTATCCCTTCCCTTTGGGTGTGGGCTGGGCCTAGTGACTCACTTCTAGCAGACAGAGTATAGCAGAGGTGATGGGGTATCACTCCTGATATCAAGTTACAAAAAGGCTAGTAGATTCCATCTTGCTTGCCCTTTCTTACTCTCCTCTTGCTCACACTGCTGGAAGCCAGCTGCCATATTCTGAGCTGCCCCAATGGAGAGGTCCTGTGGCTGGCAACTGAGGGAGGTCTCAGGCCAACAGCCAGTGAGGACCTAAGGCTCTCAGTCCAACAGCCCTGGGTGAACTAAGTTCTTCTAACAACTTACATGAGTGAACTTGGAAGTCTTCAGCGGGGACTACAACACCTTGATTAAACCTGTGAGAATGCTGAGCCTGAGGCTGAGCAGTGCCTGACTGGTGATCCACAGACATTAGGAGGTAATAAATGTATGGGAGTTGAAACTGCTAAATTTTGAGGTAATTTGTTCCACAAAAAGTTAACTAATGTACCAGCAAATTCCCTAAACCTGTTTCTTCCCCTAAATTCTCTATTTTAATTGCTAGGACCACCATGTACCCACTCACCTAAGCTGACAATAGGATGTTAGGAGTCCTTCATTTGATTTTCTTACATCTACAAAAGCTCAAAAGCTTTTGTATTTTTCAATCAACATGACTCAGTAAGCTGAAATATTGCCCCCTATGAGTTCCATCTGGAAATTAAGCCACTTGTGCAGCATCACATGCCGCAGCTTGAACTTTCTCAATTTCTGCCTGATTCTGACATCATCCTGGATGTCTTTCCGCAGATAATAAACCCCTGGGAAGTGTCCAGAGTGATAGACTGGAAGAAGGGAGAGTCTGGGAAACTTGAAAACTATGCCTGTAGCTTGAAAAGCAAGCACATTATATGGGAGATAGAACAAGCATAGGATTCAAAGGCTGAAATGTGGGTCCTGGTTGAGGCTTTACTACTGACTGGCTGTGTCCTTGGCAAGTCATTTACTTCTTTAAGAGTCGTTTTCCTCTTCAGCAAAATGAGGAGGTTAGATGTCAGTGGATAGCAGACCCACGGGTGCATTGCTTCAGGGTGAACTGGGAGCTTGTTAAACTTCAGAGTCCTGTCCCTACTTTAGCCCATGCTGATTCAGCAGGTCTAATGTGGGGCTTAGAAATCTGTATTTCTAAAGTGACTAGTCCTAGCTGGTTTATCTCATTGGATAGAGCATGGGCCCGCGGACTGAAGAGTCCTGGGTTCGATTCCGGTCAAGGGGACGTGCCCAGGTTGCAGGCTCAATCTCCAGTAGGGGGCATGGACGAGGCAGCCGATCAATGATTCTTTCTCATCATTGATGTTTCTATCCCTCTCTACTTCTCCCTTCCTCTCTGAAATCAATAAAAATATATTTAAAAAATAAAATAAAATAAATTAAAGTGACCAGCTCCTTGAAGTTTATCCAGGAAATGTTGAACTAGATCCTCTCAAAGGATATCTAAATCCTAATACTGTAATTGCCAAATAGTTTTTACTATTGCCAATTCTACTTTGCATGTACATTATAAAACAAACAAAAAAATTTAAAGAATGTATTTGTGTGTGTGCATATGTGTATATGCATATGTGTGTGGTGTGGTGGTTTTGGTTTATTTATTTTTTCTCCATTTTATTCTCTTCCCAAACCCTAATGGATATCCTTGCATAGTCACTGGGACACATGGCCCTTACTAGGACACCCACTGGAGGCCATGACAGGTATACTGGAATTGGGTGAAAGGGACACAAAGGTCCAGGAATACCAAAGACAAACAGTCAGGTTAGGAGGTGGGCTCCTTATAGTCACAGTACTGCTTGGCATTGCATGCATACTGAGAAGTAAAAGTTATTATTCCAAAAGAATTTACAATCTATATGATAATACGTGTGTGTGTGTGTGTGTACAGAGTTAGGCCTTCTTGTCCCTATTTGACAGCCTATCACAACACAATGTCACATTATATTAGTCTGTTCATGTTGCCATAACAAAATACCAGACATTGGGTGGCTTAGACAACAGATATTTATTTGTCACAGTTCTAGAGACTGGGAAGTCCCAAGATCAAAGTGCTGGTTGATTCAGTTCCTGATAAAGGCCATTTTTCCTGGTTTATAAACAGTGGTTTTCTCACTCTTTCCTCATGTGGAAGAGAACCAGCAATCTCTGGCTTTTCCTCTTCTTATAAAACCACTAATGCCATGGGCACCCCACCCTCATAACTTCATCTAAGTGTAATTACTTCCCAAGGATTCCATCTCCAAATACCATCACTCTTGAAGCTTTAGAGCTTCAACATATGGATTTGGAGGAGACACAAACAATCGGTCACAGTACATAAAAAAGAGACAGAATATAACTTAATAAGAAAATACCTGTTAAGCAATGCAAGTCACTACTGAAGCTCTATGAAGAGGTGAAAAGGGAACTTATTGCCACATTGCACACAGCAAGACTTTCTCTGTTGTGAAAACTCTCTCTCAGACCCTTTTCTCCCTCTCTCCAAATTTCTCAGATCAACCACTTCACCTGCCCTCACTCTGGTTCTCTTGCACCCTTCCCTCCTCCTCCCTCCACGGCCGACAAGCCCTTCGTTAGGTAGAGCTTTTCCCCCTTCTCTCAGCTTCTGTTGTATTTTCCACAGAAGAAAAGCCTGGGATCCGCTTTCAGTTGAAGGGTCATGTCTAACATAATACTTTTGACCCTGTACACTAAGAAAATGGAACCAATACTATAAGGCAGTACCTGCTTAAATACTAACTAGACAGAACATCGGACTTCTAGATGCTTAGAGGAGAAAAGGATATCGCTATTCCAGAGAAGTCATGGAGAAGAGAGGAGATAAGCTGAAGGTTGAAAACATGGGGAAATGTTTTATAAGCAAACAGTGGAGCCCTCCTCTCCTATGGGATGAGGAACTATTGTAAAAGGCAGGCCAAAGACAGGCAATTCTACCACCTGTTTAGCTGGTAGACAAAACCAGCAGGCTGTATAGAGGGAAAGAAGAGTAAGACAAGATTGGAAAGTGGGATGGGGCCAGAACATTGAGGACTGTAGGAAAATATACCTCATTAAAGAATATAGAGCATGGGAGTGACATGATTTCAAAAATTAATGTTTTGTCACCATGCTTCAGGGACGAAGGAACAAAATCCTTTAAGAAGTCAGGAAGCTTGTGCAGCCTCTAGGTCTTGGTGATGGGCATGTGCTCCAGGAATATGGCAGCAGACATGAAGCAGAATAGAAAAAATACTGCATGAGGTCATGGTAGGACGATCATGGCTGGGGGAAGCCAAAGATGACATAGAGATGTGAAACTAGTTGGATGGGGTATGAGCAGAAATGAAGAATGAAGGAGGAAATTGGGAATGTGGGAAGAAGATGTCAAGTTGATGCTTATTCTATGTGGCAATTCTGAAGGCAGCTCAGCCAAGGGGAGTAGCCAGTAGGCAAAGGAGAAGCAGAGGGCTCCTTTGGGGCACTTGGGATTTAGATTTGTGAGCATCTGTAAGATATTATATTTACCAACTAATTAAAATTGCATTTTCCCCGAAGTTTAGAGTTTTGATTCCTAATAAAAGTTCAAATCAACCTGAAAGAGATGGATAACCCTTTTGTTAACCATCATTTGTTCTTTTTTCAGATATATTCTTGGGAAGAGATCCTGAAGGCAAGCAGGGTAGGAATTTTGAGTAATTAAAGATGCAAAGAGGGACACCTAATAAATACCAGAAATAGACTATGCTCCCAGCACACACCAGGAGAAAAAAAGACCTACACATCACCAGTGGGAATGGTGGTGGTTGGAATTCTGGGGGATGATTAAGAAATTACATTCACGGATCTCGTTCACTTCTGGATGATAAATACAATTACATGTGCATAATCAATTTTATTTATTTATTGCTATTTCAGAAAACTTTATTTTTTATTTTTTATTACATATAGTAGTACATGTATCTCCTTTTTCTCCCCATTAACCTTCCCCCAGCCTCCCCTATCCTCTAACACATGTCCTCATCCCACGCTCCCCCACCACCACCACCACTGTCTTGTGTCCATTTGTGTGCTTATATGCATGCATACAAGTCCTTTGGTTGATCTATTTCTCCCACTCTCCAACATTCCCTGGCCTTCCTGTTGTAATTTGACAGTCTGTTCGGTGCTTTACTGCCTCTGTATGTATCTTTTTATTCATCAGGTCATAATGTCCTTTATTTTCCATAAATGAGTGAGATCATGTGGTGTTTTTCTTTCATTGCCTGGCTTATTTCACTTAACATAATGCTCTCCAGGTCCATCCATGCTGCTGCAAATGGTGAGAATTCCTTCTTTTTTATAGCAGCATAGTATTAAATTGTGTAAATGTACCATACCTTTCTAATCCACTCATCTGCTGATGGGCATTTAGGCTGTTTCCAAATCTTAGCCATGGTGAATTGTGCTGCTATGAAAATAGGGGTGCATATATCCTTTCTGATTGGTGTTTCTAGTTTCTTGGGATATATTCCTAGAAGTGGGATTACTGGGTCAAATGGGAGTTCCATTTTTAGTTTTTTGAGGAAACTCCATACCGTTCTCCACAGTGGCTGCACCACTCTGCATTCCCACCAGCAGTGCACGAGGGTTCCTTTTTCTCCGCATCCTCACCAGCACTTGTCCTTTGTTGATTTGTTGATGATTGCCATTCTGACAGGTGTGAGATGGTACCTCATTGTTGTTTTGATTTGCATCTCTTGGATAATTAGTAACTTTGAGCATGTTTTCATATGTCTCTTGGCCTACCTTCTGTCTTCTTTCGAAAAGATTCTATTTAGGTCTGTTGCCAATTTTTTAATTGGATCATTTATCTTCCTTTTATCAACTTGTATAAGTTCCCTGTAGATGTTGGAGATTAAACCTTTATCAGTGATAACATTTGCAAATATGTTCTCCCATACAGTGGGCTTTCTTGTTGTTTTGTTGATGGTTTCTTTTGCTGTACAAAGCTTTTTATTTTGATGTAGTCCCATTTGTTTATTTTCTCTTTCGTTTCCATTGACCTAGAAGTGGTATCGGTGAAGAAATTGCTTCAGCATGTGTCTGAGATTTCTCTCCTGTGGATTCCTCTAGTATTTTTATGGTTTCTTGTCTTATGTTTAAGTCCTTTATCCATTTTGAGCTTATTTTTGTGTATGGTGTAAGTTGATGGTCTAGTTTCATTTTTTTTGCATGTATCTGTCCAATTTTCCCAACACCATTTATTGAAGAGACTGTCTTGACTCCATTGTATGTTCATGCCTCCTTTATCAAATACTAATTGAGCATAGTGGTTTGGGTCAATATCTGGATTCTCTGTTCTATTCCATTGGTCTATAAGTCTGTTCTTGTGCCAGTACCAGGGTGTTTTGAGAACAGTGGCTTTGTAGTACAGCTTGAAATCTGGTATTGAGATCCCACCTATTTTGTTCTTCTTTCTCAGGATTGCTGTGGCTATTCTGGGTCTTTTTTTTATTCCAGATGAATTTTTGGAGAGTTCCTCTAGGTCTGTGAAATATGCCATTGGTATTTTAATGGGGAGTGCATTGAATCTATAGATTGCTTTGGGTAGTATGGACATTTTAATGATGTTGATTCTACCAATCCATGAACATGGTATGTTCTTCCATCTGTTTACGTCTTCCTCTATCTCTTTTTTCACTGTCCTGTAGTTTCCTGCATATAGGTCTTTTACCTCTTTAGTTAAGTTTATTCCTAGGTATCTTAATTTTTTTGGTGCGATGGTAAATGTGGTTGCTTTTTTAGTCTCTCTTTCTGTAAGTTCACTCTTGGTGTGCCATAGATTTCTTGGCATTAATTTTATATCCAGGTACATTGCTGAATTCCTTTATTAAGTCCATTGGGTTTTTGATGGAGTCTTTTGGGTTTTTTATGTACAATATCATGTCATCTGCAAATAAGAACAGCTTTACTTCTTCTTTTCCAATTTGAATGCCTTTTATTTCTTCTTGTCTAATTGCATTGGCTAATAGTTCCAGTACTATGTCAAACAGGAGTGGTGAGAATGGGCATCCCTGTCTTGTTCCTGTTCTTAGGGAAAATGGTTTTAGTTTTTGCCCATTGAGTATGATGTTGGCTGTGGGTTTATCATATATGGCTTTTATTATGTTGAAGTATGATCCTTCTATTCCCACCATGCTGAGAGTTTTTATCAAGAAAGGATGTTGGATTTTGTCAAATGCTTTTTCTGCATCAATTGATATGACTATGTGATTTTTATCTATCAATTTGTTTATGTGATGTATCACATTTATTGATTTGTGGATATTGTACCATCCTTGCATCCCTGGGATAAATCCTACTTGGTCATGGTGTATGATCTTTCTGATGAACTGCTGGATCCGATTTGCTAGAATTTTGTTGAGGATTTTGTTATCTATGTTCATGAGGGATATTGGCCTGTAATTCTCTTTCATTGTGTTGACTTTGTATGGTTTTGGTATTAGGGTGATGCTGGCTTCATAGAAGGAGCTTGGAAGTGTTCCTTCCTCTTGAATTTTTTGGAATAGTCTGAGGAGGATAGGTTTTAGTTCTTCCTTGAATGTTTGGTAAAACTCCCTTGTGAAGCCGTCTGGCCCCGGGCTTTTGTTTGCTGGAAGCTTTTTGATGACTACTTCAATTTCTTTCATAGTTATTGTGCTATTGAGATGTTTAGATTCTTCCTGATTGGGTTTTGGAAGGTTTTATTTTTCTAGGAATATGTCCATTTCCTTCAGGTTGTCCAGTTTGTTGGAATAGAGTTGTTCATAGTATTTTTTTTTAACGATCTCATTTTATTTTATTTTATTATTTTTTTAAATAAATCTTTATTATTCAGATTACAGGTGTTCCTCTTTTTGTTTTCCCCCTATAGCTCCCCTTCATCTGATTCCCCACCCCACCCTACCCCATGCCCTTACCCCCTGCCACTGTCTTCATCCATAGGAGTAAGATTTTTGTCCAATCTCTTCCCGCACCACTCACACCCGCTACCCCCTGAGAATTGTCAGTACACTCCCTTTCTATGTCCCTGATTCTATTATATTCACCAGTCCATTTTGTTCTTCAGATTTTTTATTTACTTGATTTTTAGATTCACTTGTTGGTAGGTATGTATTTAATGTCATTTTGTTGTTCATAATTTTTATCTTTACCTTTTTCTTTTTCTTCCTCTTCTTAAGGAATACCCTTCAGCATTTCATGTAATCCTGGTTTGGTGGCGATGAACTCCTTTAGCTTTTTCTTGTCTGTGAAGCTCTTTATCTGACCTTCAACTCTGAATGATAGCTTTGCTGGGTAGAGTAATCTTGGTTGTAGCTTCTTGCTGTTCATCACTTTGAATATTTCTTGCCACTCCCTTCTGGCCTGCTTAGTTTCTGCTGAGAAATCAGCTGACTGTCATATGGGTACTCCCTTGTAGGTAACTAACTGTTTTTCTCTTGCTGCTTTCAAGATTCTCTCTTTGTCTTTTGCCCTTGCATTTTAATTATGATGTGTCTTGGTGTGGTCCTCTTTGGATTCCTTTTGTTTGGGGTTCTGTGCGCTTCCTGAACTTGTAAGTCTATTTCTTTCACCAGGTAGGGAAAGTTTTCTGTCATTATTTCTTTTAATAGGTTTTCAGTATTTTGCTCTCTCTCTTCTTCTGGCACCCCAAAAATTCGGATGTTGGTACGCTTAAAGTTGTCCCAGAGGCTCCTTACACTATCTTCATATTTTTGGATTCTTTTTTCTTTTTGTTTTTCTGGTTGGGTGTTTTTTGTTTCCTCATATTTCAGATCTTTGGTTTGATTCTTGGGGTACGTTGATCTACAGTTGAGTTTCTGTATATTCTTTATTTTAGACAGTGTATGCTTCATTTCTGACTGGTCTTTTTCCATTTTTTTGGCATTCTCATTAAGGTCCTTGAAGGTTTCACTAAGCTCCTCAGAAGTGTCATCAAGTTTCTCGGCAGTTTTTAGAAGATTCTTGAGTAACCTTATAAATGTGGTTCTGAACTCTATGTAGTCCAGTAGTTTGCTTTCCTCCGTTTCTTTCATTCATGACATGTTTCTTTGTCTCCGCATTTTGGCTGCTTCCCTGTGTTGATGGAGTGGCTTTGTGTGGTAGGTGACCTATAGGGGGCAGTAGCTCAGCCTCCTCAATCACCTGATGTGGACGCTCTTGGTACACCCCTTTGTGGGCTGAGTGCAAAGTCTTGGTGTAGTTAAGCCTTAATTGCTGTTGGTACACTGGGAAGAATTGACCTCCAGGCCAATCGGCTGTGAGGACTCGCTGTGTCTATAAGAACTGCTGTGCTGGAGACACGCTTATGGTGCAGGACTTGTTTCAGTGGGGCTTTGGTGCTCACTGAGTCTGCCTCTTGAATGTGTCACTTATGGATGTGAAGAGTTGAAATCTGGTGTCTCACACTGACCACTAGGTATACTGGCTTCTGGATCTCCAATGGGGTGCAGGTCAGCTAGTGTCTGAGTCCCCAGCAGGAGCTACAGTGAGAGCTACAGTTTTCTCCTCTTTGCTTGGGGTTTGGAGGTTTTGGAGCTGTCTGACCCAGGCTGCAAGTTTGCTAGGTTAAGCTGTGATAGGGCAGGCCTTTCTTATGCTAAAGCTGTTGCTTGGAGCTTGGGTGGGTTTGTAGGTTGTGTGGGGCGGGGTCTCAGGGCATGGCAAACAGCGATGGCTGCTAGTTAGCCGGCTCTGTGTCTCCAACTGCATCCCGTGCCCCAGCGCAGTAAACAATTATTCTTGCACGCAGCTCTGCTAGCAAGCTCCCCTCACTTTCTCACCCAGTGGCAGATAGTCCAGCTTCTTCCCGTAGGAATTTGGGTCCCCTGCGTCTCCCCAGAAACTGTATTTCAGAGTAATCGGGGGCTTGTCTCCCTTTGGGTTGAAAAAAGCAACGCCTGCCGCCAGCCCAGATCACGCGCCTCAGTACCTCAGCTTTTCAGCGCTTGTGCACGTCTCAATGCTCTTTTCTTTTTCCTTCTAGTTGTAGAACTTCCACTCAGCCAGCTTTCCTGTGGTTCTGGGTGATAGACATTTTGTCTTTTAGTTGTAGTTTTGAAATTGTTGTGTGAGGCAGCAGTTTAGATGTTTACCTACGCCGCCATCTTGGATTCCTCCTCTGTTCATAGTATTTTTTAACAATCCTTTGTATTTCGGTGGGGTCTGTTGTTATTTCACCTCTTTCATTTCTGATTTTTTTAATTTGGGTCCTCTCTCTTTGCTTCTTGGTGAGCCTGGCTAGAGGTTCATCAATCTTGTTTATCCTTTCAAAGAAACAGCTCTTGGTTTTGTTGATCTTTTATATTGTCTTTTTGGTATCTATATCATTTATCTCTGCTCTGATCTTTATTATTTCCTTTCTTCTGCTTACACTCGGAATTTCTTGTTGCTCTCTTTCTAACTCTTTGAGTTGTAGGGTTAGGTAATTTGTTACCATTGTTTCTTGTTCAGTAGGCTTGTAGAGCTATGAACTTCCCTCTCAAGACTGCTTTCTCTGTGTCCCATAGATTTTGGATTGTTATGTTTTCATTATCGTTTGTTGCCATGATCTTTTTTATTTCTTCCTTGATCTCTCTGGTAACCCAGTCATTGTTTAATAGCATGCTGTTTAGTCTCCATGTGTTTGATTTTTTTGGATTGTTTTTATTGTAGTTGATTTCCAGTTTTATGCCACTGTGATCTGAGAAGATGCTTGATATGATTTCTATCTTCTTGAATTTGAAGAGACTTTGCCTGTGACTCAATATATTCTCTATCTTTGAAAATGACCCATGTGCACTTGAGAAGAATGTATATTCTGTGGCTTTGGGGTAAAATGTTCTGAAGATGTCAATTAATTCCATGTAGTCTAGTGAGTCATTTAGGATTGATGTTTCTTTGCTGATTTTTTGTTTAGAGGATTTGTCCATTGGTGATAGTGGGGTATTAAAGTCTTCTACTATGATTATATTTCTGTCTATCTCTCCCTTGATATCCTTCAGAAGTTTTTTTTATGTATTTGGGTGCTTCTATATTGGGTGCATATATGTTTACCAGGGTTATTTCTTCTAGTTGAATTTCTCCCTTTAGTATTATGAAGTGGCTTTCCTTACCTCTTTTTATGTCATTCACTCTGAGCTCTAATTTGTCAGATATAAGTATTGCTACCCCAGCTTTTTTTTCATTTCCATTCACCTGAAAAACCTTTTTCCATCCCTTCACCCTCAGTCTGTGTGCGTCTTTTTTTCTGAGGTGGGTTTCCTGTAGACAGGGTCATGTTTTCTTATCCAATCCATTATCCTATATCTTTTGATTGGGGCATTTAATCCATTTACATTTAAAGTTATTATTGATAGGTACTTGTTTGTCACCATTTTTATTCTTTACCCCTGTGTTCCTTCTTTGCTTCCTATTTCTGTGTGTGTTTTTTTACAGCAGACCCTTTAGCATTTCTTGCATTGCTGGTTTGGTGGTAATAAACCCCCTTAGTCCTTTTTTATCTGTGAAGCTCCTGATTTCACCCTCAATTTTGATTGATAGCCTTGCTGGGTACAGTATTCTTGGATTCAGACCCTTCCTTTGCATGACTTTGTATATTTCATTCCATTTCCTTCTGGTCTGATGTGTTTCTGTTGAGAAATCAGTCACTAGCCTGATGGGGGTCCTTTGTAGGTAACTTTCTGTCTCTCTCTGGTCACTTTTAATATTATTACTTTGTCGTTGGTGTTTGCCAATTTAATTATAATGTGCCTTGGCATTGGTCTTTTGGGGTTCATTTTGCTTGGGACTCTGTGAGCTTCTTGGATTTGTGTGGGGTTTTTCTTCCTTATATCAGGGAAGTTTTTTGTCATTATATTTTCAAACAGGTTTTCTATTCCTTGCTCAGTTTCCTCTCCTTCTGACACCCTTATTATGCAGATGTTGTTTTGTTTCATTTTGTTCCAAAGTTCCCTTAGGCTCTCCTCCTGCTTTTTAATTTTTTTTTTTCCTAGAAGCTGCTCTACTTGGGTCTTTTTTCCTACCTTGTCTTCTAGTTCACTGATGTGGTCCTCTGCTTCTTCTTGTCTACTCTTGATGCTTTCTATTCAGTTCTTTACAGCAGTGATGTCATTTTTCATTTCCTCTTGGTTCTTACACATATTGTTGAATTTGTCTACCATTCTTTTCAGCCACCATTTGACCATTTCTCTGAATTCTTTCTCTGGCAGGTTGCTTGCCTCCATTTTGTTTACTTCCTTTTCTGGTGATGCCTGCTTTTCTTTCATATGCGGGCTGTTTCTTTGTCTCCCAATGATCTCTCTTCTCTGGTTGTCTGGTTATGTAGTTTTCTCTCTCCTGCGATGATTTAAAAGCATAAAATACAATACAAGAAGGTACATTGCACAAGGGACTAAATACAAATGTATTCACGATATTAATAACCCCAAATAAAGGTGACCACCAGAGAAAGGCGAATTAGAGGATAGCAGAGAAAGAAGAAGAGAAAAGAAAAAAAAAGGAGTGCAAAAATGAAATTGGGAAAAGGAAAAAAAAGTAATAGAGGAAAGAGAGAGAATAAGAAAGAAGAGGGGGACAAAGTATATATATGGGGAGAAAACTCCAATAGAACAGCCACTAATCCCAACAAATGCCAGCAACAAGTACCTGAAGGTGAATGCAAACTACAAATAACAACTAATATCAAGCAAGGCGAGGAAAAACAGAAGCAAAAAAACAAACAAACACAGAACAAAAAGGAAAAGCAAAACAATCTCACAAACAAGCATAAAAAATCATTATAATCAACAATCAAGCAAACAACAACAAAAGGACAGAGAGAAAAAAATTTTTGAATAGTGAAGAAAGAGAAGAGAGAGGTGTGTATGGACTTGGAGCAGGGGATTGGAAATTAGATATATAAGTAGGGAGAAATTTTAACAGGGGGTAAAAAGAAAGAATAGGGAAAATCTAAAGCAGGAATAGGGTAAAAGAAATAGGACAACAAAAGGGGGAAAGTGAGGAAGAGAGTGCTGGCATAAAGGTAAAGTTGAGATAGAGTAAAATGATGCTAAAGGAAAGATGAAAATAGAGTGTAGAACACTAATCCAAAAGTAAAATAAAGAGAAAATAAAATGACACTTAAAAAAAATAGTAATAATAATACTGATTGAAAATAAAAATGTAATTAAAAAGGTAAAATCGAGTGAGGAAAAAAGAAAAACCATTAGTTTCTTAAATAAAAGATGAAACAAAATAAAAATAAAAATGTGCAGTAGTGAAGGTCATTCACTTCCTCCACTCTTCTGTTTGGCATGCCTGTTTCCTAGTCAGGACAGTTTTGAAGTTCCCTGCGTTCTGTTGCTCCTCAGTGTTGTAAGCCAGTCCTGACTTTTAAGCAGGCAATACGTCTCTTATTTCTTATTTTCCTTTATTTGTTTTTACATAGAAGTCAATTTGTGTTTCAACCCCTGGGTGGCAGTGTTTCCGGATAGACCTCCAGGTCTATAGGTCCTCTCTAGCTAGTGTTTAGATTTGTTTTCCCTGTGGCACTTAATACCAGTTTGGTGGAGTGGGTTGCCCCAGAGCTGGTTCTCTGATGGTTATTCCCAGCTCTGATCCCCAGGTTCCAGAAAAACAACTTTCCCCTGCAGTCTCTTAGAGTAACCCCAATTGGGTGATCCTATGTATTGGGCTTAGTAATCAGAAGCAAGGATTTAAAGAGGGAGAAAAAAGAGCCAGAGTAAGTGTGTAAACTCCAGGGCTGTGCGCAAGTCTGTGCAGTTTTTTTCCCCCTTGGGTCTAAGCAGCTGGGACACTTTTAAAATTTTTAGGCTGTCCTTTTGCACCCAGATCAAAATGGGTTGCTTTAAAGAGTTCCCTTCTGTTAGCAGCTCTGCGAACCCCCTTCCACATTCACGGATCACACCAGCCCCAACAGCCATGGATTTTTCTAAGCACAGACTTCCCCAGGTCTCCAGCTTCCACAGTGTGCACGTTTCTCTCTCCTGCCAGGACCAGAGACCTCACCTTATTCCAGGTGAAATCTAACCTTTCCATGGTGGAGTATAGAGCTCCTCTGAATCGCGTGTTTGCGCCACTCGGGGACCGATGTTCTCGGGTTCGCAGCTGTTCGATGGGTGCCATAGTTGTAGATTCCCTGGGTTTTTCAGGCATCCGATAACATACACTTTCTCCTTCAAGATGACGCGGTCTCAGCGTCCTATCCGGTTGCTCCAGGAGGGAACCCAGCAGCAGTGGGGGCTGCCTGGTCAGGGGATCCATGTCCAGCAGTCCCCCACCATCTCCTGGAGTATAGCTGTCCCTCAACTCACCAACAAAGACTCCCCATGTGACCCTCAGCTGATCTTTCTATCTGCTCTAGGACAAGGCTCTGGACAAGTCTTTCTATCCTGCCGCCATTTTGTCTCTCCTATCCATAATCAATTTTAAAAGCTATAAAAATATTTGTATTCTTTTAAGAGAGAAGTCTTTGCTTCAAACTTGTCTACAGTACACAATAACAAATTTACATTGCCAGAGTTAAATTTGAAACTCTGGACTTAAGATTTGAGAATCCATTATAATTACTTTCTTGGTCAGGAACCTAGAGGTATATTCCTATTGCTGATTTTAAACCAAAATTCTTTCACCTGAGGCTCCAGACCAGTAGCCTCCAACTTTTTACCACTAAAGGCTTCCTTTATTAATTTTTCACCAGAGGCTTGTACTTTAACAGATTTTATTCTGTATTTAAGTAAAATGAGTATCCATTTCCATTAGTCTAGGTGCTCATCAGCATGAAATAATTAGAATGCAAAGTAGATATAGTTAGTTGGGCAGTCATCACTGTTTCTAGGATTATATTATGGCTTTCCTAGGCCCCTAAAAACTAAGCGGATCCAAATTGCCGGTACTACTTAGGGACCTTTCTCTTCCCCTTGGTCCTCACCAAGCCAAATTCTATATTGCCTCTGCTGATCCCTTGCTACTCAACACCCTGCTTTTGTTCAAATGTTATCTCACTCAAAATGTGCTTTTTCTTCCGAAGTGGATAATGCCATGCTCTGCTAAGATCTCCTCTTCTAGGCTCATGTACACATCCACCAGTTGCTGGTAATGTTAACTGTTAACAACTATGTCCCTAAGTGGACACTGCCCTTGACCAAAGGGAGCAGCCTCATCCAAGGTGACACCCTCTCCTGGGGCATGGTCTAATATTTTTAACATTCCTAAAAGCCTGCTGTGGGTAATACAAGTTCTACACTGCTCAGGATAAAAGTAGAGGAAACTCAAATCACCAATATCAGGAATAAAAGAGTGAACCTCATTAAAAACCCTACAGACATTAAGAGGTTAAGAAAATATTATGAATACATTTATGCCTATAGATTTGGCAACTTAAGTTAAATGGAAACTTTTCTTGAAATGCATAAATTACCAAACTGATACGAAAATAATAGAAAAGTTGAAGAGACTTTATAGCAATTAAAGAAATTAAATTCATAATTTAAAGTATTTCCACAAAGAAAACACCAAGTACAAATAGCTTCACAGATATATTTTATCAAACATTTATAAAATAAATATTAACAATCCTGTAAAAACTCATTCAGAAAGTAGAAGAGAAACAAACACTTCCCTATTCATTTCATGAGCTCATCATCCTCCTGATACAAAAACCAGACAAAGACATTACAAGAAAAGAAAAGATGGGTCCATATCCTTTAAAAATAAGGGGGCAATAATCTCAAAATTTTAGCAAATTAAACCAAGCAATATATAGAAAGAAAAATGAATCAATGAAAAATGGAATTTATTCCAGAGTATAAGGTTCATTTAACATTTAAAAGTCAATGTAACTCACCACATTATCAGATTAAAAGAGAATCCCCATATGATCACTTCAAGAGATGCAGAAAAATCATTTGGCAAAATTTGACACCAAATTATCCTATACAGTATAATAAAAGCCTACTATGCAAATCGACCAAACAGTGGAACGACTGATGGAATGACTGGTCACTTTAACACCCACTGACCACCAGGGAGCAGATGCTCAATGAAGGAGCTGCCCCCAGCCTGCAGGCCCCAGGCCAGCCAAGGCTGGTGCCAGCAGGGGCCCCGATCACCCCTCTGGTCACCCGCAGAGGGAGGCAACATGTTGGGGGGTGAGGGGCTGGCTGGCGAGCGGGCCGGCACTGGCTACCGCCCCCCCCCGCCCCCATCGCCCCGGTGGTCACCTCTAGCAGAGGGAAATGACCAGCATCGGTGGGGGGGGGGGAGGGGGAGGCTGGGGGCAGGGCCAGTGAGCAGGTGGCACCAGGCCAACCAAGGCAGGTGCCAGCAGGGCCCCCCCCCATCACCCTGCTGGTCACCCCACAGATTGGCCCTGATCGCCAGCCAGACCTAGGAACCCTACCCATGCACAAATTTTGTACATCAGGCCTGTAGTAATTACGATAAAAAGCTTTCAGCAAACTAGGAATAAAAGAGAATGTCCTGATGAAGTTCATGTATGAAAAACTTACACTAACATCACCTTTAATATTGAAAAACTGAATCTGGACAGGGAAGGATATCTGGTCTAACCACTTGTATTCAACATTGTATTGGAAGTTGTCAACCCAGTGTTATCAGGTGAGAAAAAGAAATGAAGTCATGCAGACATACAGATTAGAGAGAGAGAACTAAAAGCGCCACAGACAAAATCATCATGTACATAAAGTACACTAAGGATCTACCAAAAAAGTGACTAGAGCTATAAAGTAAATTCAGCAAGGACCCAGGATACAAGTTCATTAGAAAAATTCCATTAAAATTCTATGTGCTAGGGAAAAAATTATAGAATAGATTTTTTAAAACAGTATCATTGGGTAGTCTACTTTTTGTTTGGCTGAGTAGGCCCCTACTCCACTGATCCTTCCATTGATAATAACAGTAAACTCTGAAAAATAAAAAATAAAAACAAAGCAAACAATAACAACAAAATTACCTAAAGGATTGGAATGTGAGCAAAAGCAGGCAGGTTCTGGAGGGAAGTTGTCACCTAAAGGAAGGAAATAGTACAGGGTGAGCATCCCATTTCTTAGAGCTTTAGGTCTAAAGACAAACTGCAGCCAGCAGTGCACAAGGTGACTAAAAGTTTGAGAGAAATCCCGTGGTCTTTCTGGACTGAAAATACAGAGTACAAAGTTTGAGGGAGCACAACTGTTAAAAAGTGAGGGTAGAATCACATAAAAGGTGAATCATGAGTGGGGGTGTCACAAATTTTGTGTATATACTCATCCCTAATATCTGCCTAACCCTTGGACAGGCTGCAAACAAACCCAGTTAAGAATATAAGAATTGAAATGTGGTTTGAACTACTGCCCAAGAGACAGAGCTTATAAATTGGGTCCAACAAAGTTAATTGTCTATTAAACCAAACAAAACAACACCACAATTCTCTTTGGAAAAAAAGGAGCAAAATCAAAAGTCTTCACAACTTAACATTTACAATGTTCAGGATACAATCCAAAATTCTCAACATATGAAGAAATGGAGAACTGCAAGCAATTTTCAGGAGTAAAGACAATCAATAGAGACAAACCCCAAGATGATCTAGATGTTAGAATTAACATACAAGACTTTTTTAACCAGATATTATAATTCTGATCAATGAAGCAAATGAAAATATGATGAATGAAAAGGCAGAGAAATAAAAATTACAAAAAAGAACCAATGAGTAATACTAGGACTGATAAATAGAATATTTGAAAATAAAAATGTAGCCCAGGCCAGCGTGGCTCTGAGGTTGAGCGTCAACCTATGAATGGGGAGGTCATGGTTCAATTCCTGGTCAGGGCACATGCCCAGATTGCGGGTTTGATCCCCAGTGTGGAGTGTACAGGAGGCAGCTAATCAATGATTCTCTCTTATCATTGATGTTTCTATCTCTCTCTCTCCTTCTCCCTTCCTCTCTGAAATCAACAAAATATATATTTTTTAAATGTACTAGATCAACTTAATAGTAGAATTGAGATGATAGAGAAAAGAATTGGGAAACTTGAATTTCAATCAATAGAAATTATCCAATATGAAGAACACAAGAAAGACTGGAAAAAAACTTACAGAGTCTCAAGGACTTATGGGAACATATAAAAAGGTCTAACACGCATGTATTATGTATTTGAAGTTACAGAAGAGAAGAAAGATAATAAAATTTTTGAATAATAGTGACCAAAATTTCCTTATTTTGGAGACATATATTTACAGACTGAAAGTGCTCAGCAAACCCTAAGAAGAATAAATATGAACAAAATTATGCTGGTACTGCTGAAAACCAAAGAGAAAATCCTGAAAGAAGGCAAAGAAATGACATATTATATACAAGGGAACAATGGCACTAATATGGACTTCTCATTAGAAACAATGGAGGCAAGAAATACATGGAGCAATATCCTTAGAATGTTGAAACAAAAAATTTATCAGCCCAAAATTCTATATGCAGCAAAAATATCTTGAAGACTAAAAACATTTTCATTAAAAAATAGATATTTGAAATACTATCAACAATAGAAAATAAACTTATAAAATATGTGCAAGATGTTTACACTAAAAATGATAAAACATTGCTAAAAGAAATTAAAGGCTTAAGGAAATGGGAAGATAACAGTTTATGATAGATTGAAAGACTCAGTATTAGGGAGTAAAGTTTTCCTAAATTGATCTATAAACCTGAAACCAATAAACATAATCCCAACTAAAAATCCCAGTAGTCTATTATGCAGAAGTTGAAAAACTGGTCCAAATTTTACAAAAAAAAAATACAAAGAGCCTAGAATTAACCAAAACAGTTTTCTGTTTAGTTATTCCATTAATTGCTAAGAGTGAGAGGGGTGAAGAGAGTAAATAGGGGGGATTGGAACATCTGTTATACTTTCAACAATAAAGATAAATTTAAAAATAAAAAAAGAGTGAGGTATTGAAGTCCCCAGCTAGAATTGTGGATTTGTCTACCTCTCTTGTGGTAACAAGCACTGCCTGGCACTGCCTCCTTAATTATGGTTGCTTCAGTATGGGCAGGAAGACACAGACACTGCCCTGTGGTGGAGATCAGAGCACTGTTAGCCTCCACTGAGCAGGGAGGGAATGGAAGATCAGCTTCCTGCTCAGCCCTGCTGACAGCGGGGGTGGGGGGTGGGGGGTAGGGGGGGTGGTGTTGAGAAACAATCTATTTTTGCAGGGTGGGAGAGGGGGCTATGGGTTTCCTATTGGTGTTTGGATGGAGTAGGGTGGGAATTGCCAGAAATATTTTTTGTTGTTAGGCACCCCTTTTCCCCATTCTTTGACAAGGGAAGATAGAGTAATTTGTTATTTGTTTTGGGGGTAGGGGTTGGAGAATTTTTTATCTGTGCCTGGTGGTGGTTGGAGGTTTCTGAGCTCCCTATTTAAGATATACGAGAGTCTACAGGGAAATTCAGAAACTTGCCATCTTGTTCTGCCTTAAGTGCTGGGTGTCTAGGTTGCCCAACTTCTTTCTTCCGATTTTCAGAGACTTCCTATGCTCATAGTTATGGTGTGTCCAGGGATTTTTAGTTGTAAGGGGAAGGTGCTGGGTGCAATGGGGCTACACAATCTTAGACAATCCAGAAGTTCCTCAAATAATATTGAAACAGAAATTTCAAAGTTAAAGGATGTACATTATAATTAATAATCAAGATGGGAATAAACAAGAGAGTCAGAAGTAGATCCACATATATATGAGCCATTAATTTTTGATAGAGGTGGCAAGGTAAGTCAATGAAGAAGGGACAGTCTTGCTAATAAATGATGCTAAAAAAACTGATAGGTACATGGATAAAATTGCGCCTTGACCTTTATTTTACACCATAAAAAACACAACACAAAAAGGAGCTATGTAAAAAATAAATTTTTAGATAAAAATAGAAGGGAATATCTTTGTGAACTTTGAGTAGGCAAAGATTTTTTTAGACAGGGAAAACAAGAGTACTAACCATAAAAGAAAAAACTTGAGAAATTGAACATCATAATTTAAAACTTTTGTTTATCAATGACATTGTTAAGGAAAGGCAAAGGTAAAAGGAGAAATGGTGTATATATGTATCAGAATATGTAATGAACTCCTATAACTCAATAATAAGAAAGCAACCAATTTACAAAAAGTACAAAATATTTAAATTTCCCAAAAGGAGATATATAGATAGTATATGAAAAGATGTTTAGCATCATTTGTTATCAAGGAAATACAAATTAAAACCACAATGTGATCACTGTGTACTAGAGGAATTAATTTATTTTATTGATAAGCAACCCTTGAAACAGTGCTGGTCCTGCAGACAATACATTTACACAAATTTGGAATCTGAAACTTCCAAGAGAAATCATATCCTGAAGTTCTAAGGAATATATAACAGAAATCCCTAGGGGTAACCTCCATCCCAAAGGCCACATGTACCATTCCTTGATCCATCTATATAAGCTGCTAGTGGTGAAATATATGGCATACAGCAGCTAAAACAGACAAGAAATATACTGTGTATCTTGGGATCTGCATACTCCATGGATACCAGAATATAATGTTCTTTTCATATCACCTCAACTTTGTTGGCTGCTGCTCAGGAACCAGGAAGTAAATGAACATGAAAAAGAATACACACTATTTTTCTTATGTAGAAGCATGAGCCTCAAGAGAATGAAAATACAAGCCACAGACTGGGAGAATATATTTGCAAAAGATATCTGATAAATGATTATTATCCAAAATATAAAAAAACACTCAAACTTATATAGTAAGAAAATGTATACCCAGTTTAAAAATGGACAAAAGTACTGAACAGATACCTCACCAAAGAAAATATACTGATGGCTAATAATCATATAAAAAGATGTTCTACATCATACGTTATTAGGGAATTGCAAGGCAAAACATCAATGAGATATTACTACACACCTATTAGAATGGCCAAAATCTAAAATACTGACAATACCAAATGCTGACCCCAGGAACTTTCATTTATTGCTGGTCGGAATCCAAAATGGTGCGGCCACTTTGGAAGGCACTGTGGCAGATTCTTACAGAACTGAACATGCTTTTCTCCATATAATGCAACAATCACACTCTACTTGAAAAAAATATTCCATGCAAAAACTTGCACATAGATGTTTATAGCCACTTTATTCCTCATTGCAAAAACTTGGAAGCAACCAAATGTCCTTCAGTAAAATGGACAAGTAAATGGATTTACTTCTGACTCCTTTGTTTATTCCAGTACTAATATATCTAAAATAATGGACTATTATTCAACACTAAAAATAAATAATCTATCAAGTCACAAAAAGATAAGGAGGAACCTTAAATGTTCTTACCAAGTGAGAGTAACCAGTCTGAAAAGGCTACATACTGTATGATTCCAACTATATGACATTCTGGAAAAGACAAAACTATGGAGACAGTTAAAAGATGACTGCCAAGGATTCAGAGGAGGGGGGAATGAATAGGGGGAGCTCAAAGGATTTTTAGGGCAATAAAACTATTATGTGTGCTATTATAATGAAGAATACATGTCATTACAAATTTGTCCAAATGCATAGAATGCACAACACCAAGAGTGAATCCAAATATAAACTATGAACATCATGTGCTTATGATGTGTCAGTGTAGGTTCAATTGTAACAAATGTCCCATTCTAGTGCAGGATGTTCATAGCAAGGGAGGTTGCGCATGGGGACAGTTAGGTGATACGTTGAAACTCTCAATAATTTCTCTTCATTTTTGCTGTGAACTTAAAACTGCTCTAAATAATAGTCTATTTAAAAAGTATATGTAAGCCTGAGCAAGTAGGATAACTATTCCTGATGCACTCTGCCTGGCACACCCTGATAGCCACTGCAAAGCACATTCCAACAACAGGACACATAAGTAGAACCTTCATCTGTTCCAGGAATCAAGGAAATAAATTTTTTCCAAACTTCTTTCCCCACTCTTCACCTTGCTTTTTCAATCAAGTCTATCCCAGTTTTTTGTAGTCCCCAAGTTCCACAATTAGAAATTCATTTATGCATCATTTTAGGGAGAAGTAATACCTTAAACATTAATAAATATTCTTTGTATGAGGGTACAGATTCAGCTCCTTTGCTTGGACCATCTCTTTTGATAGGAGATATTTGGTTGAAACATCATAGATATGCAGGCATTGGAAAAAAGAGTTGGGGGGGAACCACAGAAATGAAAGACAGGACATATTGAAGATAAATTCTAAGGACTTCACCAAAAGTCAGCTTGAATTTAAAAACTTTCAAATATATTTGATTTCAAAACAATGTAATTGTCCAAATGAATAATTTCTGCATCTTGGAGAATGTTATAAAGTTTTCTGCCATTCCCTCCGATTTCTCATATTGGACAAATTCTTAACTTCCTTATGAACTAGTTTTTCCCCACATGTGAAATAAAAACACCGCTTGCTTACTTCTGGGAGAGGGTGAAACCTGGAATGAATCAGAGTACTATGGCCCCACCCTAAATATTCTGGCATAAATGAAACCTAATTCAAATGAATAGCAAGTGTAGCTTTGAAGAAGACAATAAATCACAGAAAGGCAACTTCGCTGTAGGGGAACACATAGGTGGTTGGTATTGTCCAGTTGGCACTTACGGTGAAATCTCATGGGAAACATGGACTAGACAAAATACAGTTGTGCTGGATATTAGAGCAAGCTAACAGCACCCCCTTCACTCTATCACATTGTCCTTAAGTCACCTGGTCCTTCATTGATTTGCCCTTCTCCTGAGTTTCCCAGGCTGAAAACTCCAGAATCAAAGAGTTTATTAAGGAAACTTATGGACAGAAGTAGAGTCTTGGCCAACAGTAAGATGGTAGATCTCCACACGGGAAAGGGGATGGGGGTTTGATATATACTAGTATAGCTTCCAGGCTTATAGCCCAGTGCCATGTGCTTGATAAACACTGTACATTTCAAAGCAGTGAACAACTTAATGGGCCTACTTTTCTATGTAAGAACATTCTTTTCAGATGATACGAATCCACGTCTTCCAGGGTGAACTGGCGGTCACTGAGAGCAATGTGCTTCTGAAGATAGCATTGGAAACATCAAGCATTAAAAACATTTTGCCTAACAATCCATAAAGTCTTGCCTACGAGGAACTGACTCCTTTATTCTGCTAAGCATGGGCTTGGAGTGGGCTTTCCTGTGAAGTAGGTGTGTACAGGAGGTGAGAGGCCATGAAGTAGCCATGGGCCCTGCTGCACTGGCATGAAGTTGAAGGGAGTCTGCATAGAGTTGGTTGCCATACAGACTGGGGATGCAGAGATATTGGAAATGATGCTTCAAAGCTGTCTGACATGGTCTGAAGTGTAAATATTGAAGTAATAGAAACTGATTCTTCTAATTTAAGGAGTCAGCACAGTCAAATTTCCACAGACCATTATAAATCATCACATCTCAGTCCTCTTACATTTTCCATGACAACAGTGGCTTCAATAAACAAAGGACAGACAAGATGTAAATCTACATATTTTATTTAGTAATTAGGTAAGCATCACCATCATTCACTTAATCAAAATCTTCTTGATCTTAGCCTTCTCTTTATTGTGTCTTCAAAAGCAATAAACTAATCATTTTTTATCTGGAAATTTGAATTATATCAAAAAAATATCAATCTGGCTGGTGTGTCTCAGTGGTTGAGTGCTGACCTATGAACAGGAGGTCGTGGTTCAATTCCCAGTCAGAGTACATGCCTGGATTGCAGGCTCCATCCCCAGTGTAGCATGTGCAGGAGGCAGCTGATCAATGATTCTCTCTCATCATTGATATTTCTATCTTTCTCTCTCCCTTCCTCTCTGAAATCATTAAAAATATGATTTTAAAAAAAGAAATATCATAGACTCCAAGAATTTAGTAACTAGAAGATTACCTCTCTCCAGGCAAATCTATTTAAATTAATATATACATATGTATATATTTAAACTAATATATACATATATAATATTTAAAGACCTCCAGATATGCCAATTTTATATATCACTTAGTCACTGATTTTAGCAATATATTTCCATCTCTTCGTTTTCATAATCTAGATATATATATAATTATAAATATTCTCCCATCTCTCTATCAAGAGATTACTTCTTGTTGTCGCACCTAGAATAACCTCTTTAAAACATTTTGCAATCCTTTTAAAAAAAAAGAATATGCTCAACAAAAATTTGAAGAATTAAACAAGGTCAATTTATTATGAGTTTTATAGGAAATAGTTTTGAAATCATTATTAAAAGTATTAAATCTTTACCTTAAGATAAGTAGGCAAGGGTAGGAGCAGGGAAACCAATTAGGAGATTATTGAAATGGTCCAGGAAAGAGATGATTGTGGCCTGGACTAGAATGGCCCCATGGACACAGTCAAGGTATTTTCTGGAGATAAAACCAGTGGGACATGCTGATGGATTATCTGTGTGGGACCAGGAAAGAAGTCAAAGATGAGTTCTAGGATGGAATGGCCAGATGACTGGGATCTACTTCAAAATGCCCTGGAGGAGGGGGAGGGGGAGTGGTGGAGGAGAAATAAGTTGCTCATAAGTTGATCACTGTTGAAGCTGAGTGATGGGTACATAGGTTTCACCTTACTATTCTGCCATTTTTCTTTAACACACTTTGTAAGGAAAATATAACTTTACCCAGTGATTTCAATTACAAAAATCAACCCTAAAGAAACACTTAGAATTAAAAACATTTTTATATAAGGATGGTCACAGCATCCTTATTTCAATATTTATAGTATTTCAATATTAGAAATAATCTTGTTGACTAACAAAAGGGCAAAAGCGTGAATATTATATGATACTAGGAGCCCAGTGTGCAATTCGAAATCGTGCAGCGCCGCCCACCCTCGAGTCGCCGGTCCAGCCCTGCCTCCCTCTCCAGCCCTTGAAGCAGCCCCAGTTGCTGCTGATCAGGCCCTCCCCCAGTGCAGGTGCTCGCAGAGGCCCCTGCTGCCCCACCCCTGACGCTGTGCACACAACCTCCTCTTGTCCCATCAACCCATTACGGCATCCCAGTTAATTAGCATATTTCTCTATTACATATACAGATGCCTATTAAAAATCATGCTGGTAATAATTTGGGAAAAGGCTGATAATAAAAAGTTAAAAAACAGAAAATAATGTAGAAATAATTCATATTTCAGATTAGTAAAAAAAGAGAAAAAAATGGAAAGAGCAAAAAGAAAGAGAGTGCAGAGCAACTTTCTAGAAAAATAATGTTTTCAACTTGGGAGAACTCAAGTTCAATATCATTAATAACAATTCCCCACCCATTTCCTCTATTGCTGTTGCCTCAATATGGTCTCAAACCCACAGAAAAAAATACTTCCTGTGTCCCACTTCAATGAATTCTAACTTCATGATGAAAACTAGGAAATGTACAATTCAATAACAGCTGCTACAAAAATGTGTCAGCATTACTTGCAAACCCTGGGAGGCAGAGATATATGCTTTTCTGGGAAAAATTGGGAAAATTAATAAACCTTACAGGAATTTGTCATAAAAGTACTGAAACTACAATCCAAGCTGGCAGGATTTCTTAAGAGTTTCCTTAGCCTTTGCGGTCTTCTGGGAAGGCTCAGGGCTTCCTCCACCCTGGGATTGGGCATCTCTCTAGCAGGCCCAACCAGGATGACTATGAAGACAGCCAGCTAACTCAGCCAAACGGTCAGTGAACCCTGAGACACAGCCACTGATTCCTGGATGGCAACAGGTGTCACGGTGAAATTCTGGACTTCAGACTGCTTAAGCCCACAAACTTTAACCCTTCACCTGAGGGTTTTGTGTCAAGAAGCACTGCTCCTGCTTTTTAAACCAGGAATGGATGGGGGCCTCTAAGTATACTTCGTATCCTTATTTCTTTTTGCTTGAAATAAGCAAAAAGTTTTCTTGAGAGGAAAATTTTTATCTTTCCCAAAGCAGGAAAGGGACACATAACTGTTGTTGGCACAGAGTCTCCCCAACATGCCAGGCCCATGTTGCCCTATGTTGCTCCGACCCTAATGCATCTGGGAAAAGCAGAGGGTACAGAAGGCATGTGTCAGAGGAGGGAATTGCATGTGGGGTGGAGGAATGTGTTTACAAGGCAATGCCTTGGTGAGTAAGAGACATGCACAAAGTCATGGGCCTGAGCTCATATTCTCCTCGGTCTGAGCTCTGTGGACACAATCACCCTGCACTGAAAGATAATGGAGGCTGAGCCATGCCATGCTTTTCTTCTGTCCTCCAAGTTCGGGTATTATCTCCCTCTGAGGTAGCACAGATCCCAAATGGCTAGAAACCTCAATATGTCTATGAGATTTGTCAGGAAAATCAGCTCTATTCTCTCCTGCAGATTTCTCTATCACCTATGGACTCTCCTGAATGAAAGGAGTGTGACTTTTGCTCTGTAGTGAAGCAGGATAGAGCCTTTTAACTCTTGAAAAACCTATAGTGGATTAAAATGATGACTAAGCTACATGCAATAATTCACAGTTCATGAGCCTATTCAATATGAAATGGAGTTCCTGTTTGTATCATTTTTAATTGTTCCAAAGTGATGTTAAAAAACAAACAAGGAGTGCACTTGAAAGAAATCCAGATAGCCAAAAAATAGCAAACAAATATATTATGATTTACTACAATAGGGTATTCAAACATTTAGACTGACTTCTGATTTCTGATGTTTGTATGTTCTGAGACAAGAACTAGAAATAGTCTGTAAAATAAGTTAATTAGACTTGGATGGCTTTGATATCTAGTGGGACATTCATGATGTATTTTATGTATCTTGCATGTGACACATGATGATTACAGCATATGAGGTAATGTTATACAATACATGGGGTGCATGAATTGAGAGAAATATGCAGCAACATAATCATTTGGTACACAGATTCTTGACAATCAATTTATATTCAGAAAGGAACAGATTTTTAGCTTACTGAGTTTGAAGTTGCATATATTGCCAAAAAATAAACAACCATATTCCCATTTCTTCCAGACAAATTATTTTTCATGTTGACAGGCATAAAGTCACTGTTCTATGTAAATGATTCTAAAATATTAGCTCCTTGACAGGAAATTATTTCTTTCTTTGAGATCAGATGACTAGGGGATGAAAAAAAAAGAGAGATGTTTAATTAACTAATTTAATTAATAATCTCACATCAATATAAAAGTCATGGCCAAGAACACCAGAATAGACCCTTTGCCTGAAAATGTATAATGTATCCGTGTGCATAAATAAGGATTATCAAAGATGGGATAAATATGGCTAGTTATGTATAATAAAAAAATTGTTATTTATCTTTGACACAGCAGAGTTATGAGAAGACAATAAAATTCGGTAGCATCCTTTCTCTTGGGGAAATGCGGGGTGGGGTAGAGCCTACTTAAATACAATCAATCAAAAAGCTTAAGCTCAAAAGCTTAGACATAAAATTGTATCAGACTGTATCATAGTGTAGTACAGTGTGGTATAGGGGAGTGAAATAGAGTATATATTTTACAGTATATAGTCTATAGTTCCTGGCCAAGGGGCTTTGATTTATTTGGGGAGATGGGATTAATATGTGAAACAATGAACAAACCATTAATGACTAATATAAATGATTGCTAAACACTACACACAAACTGTAGACCTGAGGAAGTTCACAGGAAGGGGATTCTGAGTTGGTCAGTGAAGTCTCTGTGGAGAAGATGGCACTATACTCTAAGTGATAGATACATGATCTCCTTAGGCTAGAGTAAGAATAGGCTGTCAGGCTGAGGGGGAAAAGTATGAGCATACATGGAATGAGCTCTGTGCGTCTGAGGGACATTAAGAGACTTACCTGACTAAGAGCAGAGAGTATGTGTACAGGAAAATGGAAAAAGCTGTTGGTAATGTAGAGGGAAGTCAGACCATGGAGGGCCTTGGAAACCTGGCAAAGGATTTATGTTTGATAGGAGGGAGTGGTAAGATGAAAGCAACGTTTAAGGAATATTCATCTGGTGTCCACGTGCAGGGTAGATTAGAGCAGGGGAAGCTGAAGTCAGGGAGGTTCCCTGGGAAGTTGATGTACTGATCCAAGAATGAGCCGGAGAGGAGCTGGGGGTTGGGGTGCAGGGCAGTTACAACAGGGAGACAGAAACAGACGTAAGGAACAAGATAAAAGAAGTCAGATAGCTGACTGAGGATCAGAGATATCAGAAGTGACTAAAGACAATTTTTCAAACTTAGAAAATTAGAGAAAAAAATTATGTTGATAACAGAGATATCAAAACCAGGATGGATAGATGGTTGTAGAGAAACCAGTTCATTTATGAACATCGCAATTGTTCATGTGGACATTCAAGAAATATTATAAACTCTATATATAAATCAGGGTGTTGAAATGCCTACCTTTGGCATTCAGAAGTCAAGGGTGAACGTTGAGGCTATCATAGTCAAGCTTTGAGGTTCTCCAATGGTTATAGGATTGGAGGAAGACAAAGAGCCATAGAATCCCAGAAATCATATTTTTGTTCTTCACAGTCATTGTGGGTGTGAGAAGAAAAGTGAGTAGTTGCATTTGACTTTTAGTATCCCTTAAAATGCCATCAAAGAGACTTCAGGCAACTAAGAAGATATTCATAAAAATTTAGATCCTTTTAAGATCCATACAGACTTGCCATCTATTGCATAAATAGAATATGTGAGCACAAGATATTTTTTCTTGATCTATTCATTCATGTATCCTAAGCACTAGAATAATGTCAGTACATAGTAGACCCTCAATAAATATTTGTTGAGCAAAACGAGTAAATGAATAAATGAAGAGATCAGGAAGATGATATATGATAGAACTGATGTTTTGTTGCTTGGACCCCACAGGTCCTTTGACAGAGCAAACCATGCAAATCACATTTCCACTGCATAGAAACAAGAGGTAAATGCTTCCTGGATCCGAGGCCAGTGTCCTGTGGGCAGGGGGCCAGCAGGGCTAGAGAAAGAGCTTCATTCTGCAGGGCAGGGGAAAGGCTCCCAGGGATATTTAAAATCATTGCTTTTTCTAACTCCCCTGTTATAGATAACAGGCTGTGTGGAGAAAGCCCAGCACAGCCGGAGTGATCTCATACTTAGTAAAATTCCCTAAAGCATGCATAGTCATTGTTTCATTCGAGGCCAATATCCGCAGCCAACATTGCTCCTCCCAGCACTAAGCTTCAGATTGGATCCACTGGGATGCCGCCATCCCAGAAAACACAGGGTTGCAGCTTTCTGCATGTGTGATGCAGGGGTCTCCCCGAAAGGGTGAGATTTAGCTTCAAGGGGGCTTTCATTTCAAAGCCTAAAGGGGTTAGCCCTCTTGATCTTGCTGGGTGGCTGTCTACGAGTTAAGTTTAATAATCTGAGGCTATCTTTAGTCAGACTTTGGCCTCTCTGGGTTAAGATGACTAAACTTTTGTAATTTTTCACTCCTCTCTGATTTGATGGGTGGTATTTCTGCCAGAAAGGGACAAAGTCAGTCCAAAGGATTCTCTTTTCCCATCAGAAATCCTGTCTGCTGTCTAAAGTGTAAGGGGAGAAGACTTGGGATCAAACAAGGTTAGGAGGAATCTTAGGGATCATATGGTCTAGGGTCCTAAACACATGAAAACAAGGGCCAGGCAGATGACAGAAAATAGTGAAGGAGAATGACAGGGTATGTGTCAAACTGAAGATGTGATAACCCACCCCAAGGACTCACACTGAAGGACTTTACAACCCCATGCTGGCCAGACCAAGCACATCTATGTACTGGTTAGGCCCCTGACCTAATTCAATCCCTTGTTTTACAGGTGAGGTACCTAAGGCCCAAAGAAGGTGCAAGAACATTTTGTGATAGAAACACTGACCCGGGAATCATGAGGCCTGAGGTTCTAGACCTGACTGCACACACCAAATGACCTTGAATTAATGTTGACCTCTTGGAATCTCCTTTTCTTATCTGTAAAATGAAGAATTTCCCTATGATCTTGTGCTTTAAAACTCTAGAAGTCCCTAAGGGTACCCGATTAGTTAGTGCTCACGGCTTGTGCAGATTGTGAAAACCAAGAGCGAGGGGAGACTCAGAACACCTTGGAGTCACGTGCGGCTTCTCATGCCTACTGAAACATCTTTGAGTGTCCACCTGTCCCAAGCAGGCCTTCTGAAGATGGGGTCTCAGAAGATCTAAGTGTATCTGCTCCTTCCAAAAGGATGGATCCAACTGAGAAGAGACATGAATCTCCTTGCTTTGTTTCCGTTTGAGAGAACTTCCTACCCTGTTGGGAGGTGGAGAAGTACTAGAGAACTATTTGTGAGCCTCTGCTAAAGCCTAAGGCAAATCCTCTCTCACTTCCACTGTCTGTTCTTATCCCTTTTATTTTTCTATGTAAGGAGGTCCTTAATAGGAGAAGTTATCTTATTTGTCTATTTTTGCTAGCACCCTTTCGAATGTGAGTTTGATGAGAGCAGGGACTGTCTACTTTGTTTGCCATCATATTCTCAGTGCACCAAACAGTGCCTGGTCCATAGTGAGCTAGAATAAATATTTGATGGATAAATAAATGACTGCTACAGTTTTCATAGATAATTAGTGGAGGAGTCAGGTTTTGCACCAAAGTCACCCAATTTTCAGTTCTTTTCCCTAAACTACTGGGCCTCAGAGAAGTAAGTTTGTCAGTGAATTTTCTGTGAAAGGGAGTACTAGATCTGGGCACCAGGATAGCATGACAGAAGGAAGAGCCAGTTTACTAAAATTCTAGTCCAAGCTCTGCCACCAATCATACAATGTTAACTTTAGATTAGATCTTAGAGATCACCTGATCCAAAGACTTTAACAGGTAAGACATCAGAAACCTTTTTTCAAACACCTTCCACAAAACCCCAATATATAAATCAGATAAAACAGTGCTATTCTGGTAAAAGCAGAGGAGGGTCCAGGCCTCCACTTAACCCCATTCAGGTCACCTCTGAAGCAACTCTATAAAACACAATTTGAAAACCACTGAGTTGCGCGAGCAGTCAGCAGCTGTGCACCGCTGCAGGTTGTCTAGGACCAAACCAGAGAGGGTCGGACCTGCATTGCCACCATGTGCCCACCATCCAGATATCATTGCTGACATGTATACATAAGGAACTGTTAGACATTAAAACGGGGACTCAGAACTGTTGGACATTGAAATTGGGACTCAAACATTTTTTTGTTTTGTTTTGTTTTGTTATTATATGTTTATTTCTAGTCTGCAAAGGCAAAACTTTTTAAAGGAAAGAAATGGTGGGAAAAAGATACAGAGGCAAAGAAGCATTGAACAGACTGTCAAACTACATTGGGAAGACAGGGGAGGTTGGGCGAGGGGGGCTGTAAGAGACCAACCGAAGAACTTGTACGCATGCATATAAGCACAACCAATGGATACAAGACACTGGGGTGGGGGGGAGGGCGGGCAGGGGAAGGCATGTACTGGGGGGTAGGGGAGGTCGGGGAGAGGTCAATGGGGGGAAAAAAGGAGACATATGTACTACTATTTGTAATACTTAAAACAATAAAAAATAAAATAATAATTAATTAATTAAAAAAGAAAACCACTGAGTTGGCCCAGCCGGTATGGCTCAGTGGTTGAGCATTGACCTATGAACCAGGAGGTCACAGTTCAACTCCCAGTCAAGTAACATGCCCAGAATGTGGGTTTGAGATCCAGTGAGGTGCATGCAGGAGGCGGCTGATCAATAGTTCTTTCTTATCATTGATGTTTCTATTTCTCTCTCTCTCTTTTCCTTCCTCTCTGAAATCAATATATATATTTTAAACCACTGAGTCCAGTTGCCCACTAGTTCAAGAATACTTAGAATCAGGGCATTCGCTCCATCAGCAAAGCCCATTCTATCGTTTCAACAGTTATGAGGAAGTACAACCTCTTATTGGCCCAAAATATCCATTTAACAAAAACAAAAGTTATCCCTCTCCAGTTCTATGTCAGCTCTCAAAAGTCAAAGACAGTAGATATACATAGTCTCTGTCTTGAATAAGACACACCTGAGTCTGAAGAACAGCTACAAGCTGTTTATCTTCTCTAGCCTTTAAGTTCCTCTTTTGTAGGTTGGGGGATGATATTTGTTCCATGGTAAAGACTGTGGTAAACATTAAGGACAGTGATGTGAAGGCATTAGTACAATGTGAGACACAGGTAAGAACTCAATAAATTTTAGCTCTTGTTGTCTGGATCATCATCTTTGTCATTATCTATGACCACCTCACCCCTTGCCACCACCACCACCACTATTACTTCTCAGGAACATACAGGCTGTTGAGGAGGTGGCTCAGTATCAAGTAAGATAAAGTTCATCATGATCAGTTATATTATGGAGGTCTTCACCAAATTTTTTTTTAACTATTAACCTATAGCATCAAAGGTACTAATTCAGCAAACATATGATGCCCACTTATTTTCCACTATGCCTTGAAACAGTCTCATTTTTTCTGACCATGCTACTTGGAATCATTCATGCCCTATAAGATCTCATCACACATCACAGCATCAGTATCCTCTGGAAACTTGTTAGAAATGCAAAAGTTCAGGCTTCACTCTGAACCTATCATAGCAGAATCTGCATGTCAATGGAAGCTCCAGTTGTTTTATAGGTACATTAAAATTTGAGAGGTAGCACAGGGTTCAATTTCTTCATCTGTGAGATGGAGAGACAACTATTTGCTCTGCTTACCTCATGAAAGAACTGAATGGGATGCATAACACCTTAGAACAAATCAACTGTGAATTCCTCAGAGCCTACCAGATTCCTTTACCTGTAATATCCAACACTAATTGACTTATGGAAGGACTATCTCAGCAGGCCATTCTATTTGACCTCTACATCAATTATTAAATATCTGAACCTTCACACTATTTTTGTCTTGTAAATTACATATGTTCTCTGTGAACCTCAGGAAATTCCATTAAAATGATTTCTGTCTCAGACTATATCCATGTTCTTGAGCCTTCCTGGTCCCTGTGTGGTCATCTTTCAGAATTCAATTTGACCTACAGTTATTACTCCCACTCTATTTTATGGAACACTTTCAGCCAGCGACATGATTTAATGGTTTTAAACACATCATTATTGCCATTATTTCATAGCTCACATGCCTAAAATAATACATGACACATTTTTAAATGCATCTGAAGACATTTTAAAATTTTATTATCTAGGAATTAATCAAATCTACTTATTAAATTTGCCACCCAGGATTTCTAAATCTTGGTTCTAGTGGCAATTGGGTGTTCAAAAAAAATTTAAGGGGGATTTACTCTGAGGTATTATGAGAAGACTTAAAGCCAGACCCCACAGGGGAAAGTGAAAACTTAGACATCAGTATAGCCAATGCCCTCTTAGGTGGCCCAACATAAAAACAAATGATTCAACAGTGCAAAGCCCCCAACTGACTTCACAGAAGTGACCAATGAAGGCATTTAGTATAAAATGTTCCTCAAATTCTCTAGAGGGCCAATTATGAGTCGTGTATTAATAGAGAAATATGAGGAAGTGGGAAGGATCCAAGGCAAAGTCTCATAAAGTCAGAGTAAGAGGCCATCCCTACAGGCACTTAGACTGGCTCTCACCACCCCATCCAGCCTTCCCTTCATTATAAAGTGCTGCAGAAATAAAAGCAATTACATAAATACCAGAAAGCCATGGGGAAATGTGCCATGTTAGGGTCACCACAATGATCATCTTCCCATGGTCTAGGGATCCTCTGCTCTATTACAACACACCCCATTGCCTCTTATCACTTCCTAGAATGGATCATTCCACCTGCAGCTTCCCAGCTAGCCTTGTCCTGGGGCCTTGGCTACCCTGTTTGAGGCATGGTGGGGTTGTTGTCAGTAGTAACTTATCTCTGTGGAGACACTGCAAATATTCTGGCTCTGTTGTGGCCAGAGTGGTGCCTAGCTCTCTGTGGCCTGGTACTCAGGAGATGGAAAGCAAAACTTGGACTGAGGAGCTGCTGGCCTAGTGTCCTCTTCTTGAGCTATTCTGTCTATTATCTTACAGTCCCTATAGCTGGACAGGATATAGAGTTCATTTAGTTCAAACTCTCATTCACATATAGCTTACTCTCTGGGGTCCACAAATGTGTCATGTCTGCAATCTTATGTTTCTGAACTCTTTGTAACTTCACAGAAAGCTCAGGATTCTCATTATCATCAGCCATTATGCAGATTCTAAACAAGCAAAGCAATCCTTCCTTTACATAAAAGTTTCCTTTGCCTCTGGGTTTGCTGTAACTCTAATTAGAAACTTTTACATTGTTTTTAATATTACAGTGTATCAGGAAAACCAATGATGCGATGGGAGTATAACACAAATTATCCAGTTAGACAAGAAAATGATAATGATTTTGATGCAAATTATAAATCCTATATCCCTGTGGAAACCATAATAAAGGCTCTTATCAACAATGCCTCCCTTTCCCTCTGCCTCTTAAATGACCCTGGTGCTTCCACATGTGTCCCTCCACCCCTGCTGTAACGTGGTTCACCCCCTCCTCTTGGGAATATGAGTAATAAACTATTTTCTCAATGGTAATCACTTTCTGATGTGTTGGTCTTTTATATCCCAAATTTTTTATTAGCATGTTGTATTTTTTTTAAAATATTTTTATTGATTTCAGAGAGAAAGGGAGAAGGAGGGAGAGATAGAAACATCAATGATGAGAGAGAATCATTGATCAGCTGCCTCCTGCACTCCCACTAGGGATTAAACCCATGAGCCCTGATCAGAAATTGAACCTTGACCTCCTGGTTCATACGTCTATGCTCAACGACTGAGCTACATCAGCCAGGCTAGTATGCTGTATTTTTAAATATTGGTCAAATTTGAGCCCAAGTTTGATTGCCAATCAATGGACTTACCTAAGGAAAGAAGGTAGTTAGTCCCGCCTACAGCTTTCCTGGCAGGGTGCTGAGAAAGGTGCAGACATGAAGGAGGTCCATAATGCCCATCAGGTCACCTGCTGCTGTGCTGCCATCTCACTGGTCCCCTGTATTGGGCCGAGGTTCCAGCAGCAGGCTGCTGCAACAGGTGTTCCCTCCTGGGCCCTGGCTGACTCATGCTCCTACATGAAATTTCACTCAGAGTGTAAGGACCTGGGCCATGTTGGGTGGAATCTTCCAGAACCAGAAACCATTCCTAAAAGAGAAGTGTGACGGGGATGAGAGAAACAAGGAGGAAAAGTGAATAACGGGATTCTGATCCAGGAGAATGAGCCTGGGCTTATTGTGGAAAAATGGTTCAGACCACACCCCTCCCCAAACACCCAAACACACACACACACACACACACACACACACACACACAACTATTTCTCTCTTCCCTGTAAGAAAACTTCACCATGGTTTGAAGTTGGAGGCCAGCGGCCCATTTTGGCTTTCTCAGACCTTTCTAGTTGTTATTACCTTCACAAAGTCAGGGTCAGGAAGCCTAGATTATATCCCCCAGCTATTTTGAAAACCAGAGATGTAGTATGGCCTTTAGGCAAGTCATCTTTCTTCTAGGTCACTAACTCCTCATCCACATGTACATGGAGCAGCAAGCCGAGTCAGAGCTGACAGCAGGAAGTCAGGCAGCACCATCTCTTCGAGTCTTCTGTGTGCAGCATGAAAGGTTTGGGAAGATTCTTATATGAAATTTGGGGCATGCTTTTTTTAATTTTGAAATCATTTTAAACATTAAACAATGTAAGAATAGTAACAAAAAAACCCATATACATTAGCTCTACCAATTATTAACATTTTGACCAATTTGCTTTATCATTTTCTCCCCATCCCCCTCCAATATAGAAGAGTCCTAATAAAAAAGAGTCAGGAGCAAACCCAAAGATAATGAAAATTTTATATAAATGTAGAATGACTATGACCACTCACAACCTGCATACCAGCCCCTCCCCTGTCCGTCCTCTCCCAGTTAAGTTAGAATGGCTCTAAAATCAGCAAACAGCCAGACAGGTAGGTTATAACCTGTTAGAAGCAAGAACATAATGGCAAAAGGTAGGGTTGTCCTCCTCTGTGTTGAATTTAAAATATTTAACTTAGAATTTTTGAGGTTTGGCCAGACCATGGGCTATGTGGAATATCAGCTTTCAAGGAAGAAGAAAGAGGTTGCAGACTTGACTAGGACAAATATTTATATGTGTTGAGGGAAACTGTGTTTCTGCATTGTATTTTCAAGTTAATGTGCTTTAGCCACTTTTATAGGAAAGGTAAATTTTGTAAGAAGGAAAGCCCTTTAGATCAGGGGTATAGTCTTTTTATACTAGTGGAGTTAATTTATACAGTAAACCAGTCAAAGCATGAAATTAGTCTCATAAGACATGGCTATCATTTTAACTGAACAGTTTTCCACATACACATTTTAACAAATGTAGCTTCCTATAACAAGTATTCCTAGTCACAATTCAATAGTCCTAAAGCATTAGAACAAAAATACTTTTGCAAACAGATTTAAATAGAAACTTGACCTTATAACAAGATATAGATTTAAATTAAATTTTAAGGTAATTAGTATATAAATATTTGCTATCTTTTCTCTTTAAAAAATCTAATGACTAACCTAGTGTTTTGATTTTTTTTCTTTATTGGTTAAGGTATTATATATGTGTCCTTATCACCCCATTGCCCCCTCCCCCTACTGATGTCCTCACCCCCCCCCCCCGTTGTGATTATTTTTTTATTACAACTTTTTTAAAGAGAAGTTTTAGGTTCACAGCGAATTGAGGAAAAAGTAAAGAGATTTCCCAATACCCCTTCTGGCTCATGCATAGCCTCCCCACTATTAGCCAACCCGCCCCCTGCCCCCATGATACATTTGTTTCTATATCACAGTTTATTCTTGGTGTTGTATGTTCTGTGGGTTTGAACAAATGTATAATGAATATATAGCCATTATTATGATATCATATAAAGTATTTTCACTGCCCTAAAAATCCTGTGCTCTACTTGTCACCTGTCCCACTGTCAACCACCAACCTTTTAACAGTCTCCATAGTTTCCCTTTTTCCAGAATCTCATGCTTTGAGTTTTTTAAACATGTTGCTTCTTAATCTTAAAGTTTCTTCCTTGAAATATTTATGGGCCTTGCTTTAATTTTAATCAAAGCTGAGTTAAAGATATTTGGAGCTTTTAAAAATGTATTTATGTAAGATGTTTCTATTTGCAAAATTCTAATCTAGACATCTTATATATTCTGAAGATGCAGACATCATCCCTGTTTTAGAAGTGAACGCAACTAAGATTTAGAAAGGCCAAGGAACTTGTCCCAAATCACACTACTTGCGAGCAAGTCATTTTTTCTCTCCAAAGCTCATAATTGTTTGTTACGTGCCCTTAACTTCCTTCTCAGGAGTGCATTCACCAGATAAACAGTCCATGAGTCCTAAGGCAAAGTGAATTGTTCCACATGAACCTGCAGAAGTGTATAACAGCAACTTGGGTTAGCGGTAGTCAGCTTGTTTTGGAAGCATACTCCAGGAGAAACGTATTCTTCCTTGGTAACCACCTGTGGGCTCTCTTGGCCACCTCCATTCTTCTCAGCAAGGAGTCTGCATCAACTGCCAAGGATGTGTCTCTTCCTCTTGAGGCTGAGATAATAGGATCACATAAACTGCCAATACCTGGGAAGGCACCTTAATAGTTTGGAGCAAGAGTGGCTGCTACTGCTTCATTTCTGGGTGTTTTCTCTCCAGACCCAGCTTCTCTGATCCGTATATAGTGATGTCATTTCTTTTCTTCCTTTCACATCCCCTTGACCTATTTCCAACTTTCAAGTTCTTTATCAAGAATCTCCATCTCGGAGAGACAAAATGGCGGCGGAATAGAAGGACGTGTCCTGAGTCTTCTCCCAGAGCAAATAGAGGAGGCAGCTGAGATGAGCGGAATCCAGCCCGAATTGGCGAAGGAGGCACAGCTGGTGAGACAGTTTGCAGCTGGGAAGAGCAGGGATCCCCCGGATAAAGGTAAAATCAAAGATCTAGGCAGTAGAATCTCCCGGACCTCTGTGCCCAGAAGGACAGGGAGAAACTACACAGTGCCAAGCCGCGTCCCTGAGGACAGGCAAGGTCTGAAGGATTTTAGACCATAGAGTCGGGATTTGGGATCTGAGCTCAAAGGCAGCATTTAAGAGCTGCCGGACCGCGGAGTGCCGGCAAGAGAGGAACTGGCAGAGACGCGGTCCTTCCTCGCACTGGGGCCTGCGCCTTTCCCCACTGAACCTAGTTCGTGGGACCTTTTGGAGACAGGCGCTTACCTGTGACAGAAGTGCGGGAGAAGGGGTAGAGTTGTGGAACCTGGGCAGAGTGGGCAACGGACGGTCCAGGAGAAGTGGTAGCAAGTCTGGTGCTGAGTCATATCTAAGCCCACAGAATCCATTTTCTCCTGAGAGATAGCCCCTCCCCCCAGTCTCCAGGCAACCAATATAGCCACACCCAGATTCCACCCTGATTAACACCAAGGAATCTGAATACTCCCTGAGGCCATAGGATCTATTCTAAAGAGAAATCTTTAGAAGCTAAGCACCTCAATTACACTAGATAACCAAGCCCAGGAGAACAGAAAGATTTCACCAGTAGCACCATCACCAAAAGAACCTGGGTAGCAAAGCAATTGGATCTACAATTAAAACATTTCAGGAAAACATGGGGAGACAAAAAAGCAATACCCAAAGGAAAGAAAAAGAGGAATCACCAGAAAGGGAGTTAAATGAAATTGAGGCTAGCAGCTTAACAGAGAGAGAATTCAGAGTAATGGTTCTAAGGATGTTTAAACGGATGGATGACAAATACACACAACTCAATGAGAACTATAAGGAGCTGAATGAAAATGTCACCAACATGAAAAGAAACCAAGAGGAGATGAAGAACGACATAGCTGCAATAAAGAACACATTGGAAGGCTTAAACAGTAGACTAGAAGAGGCTGAGGACCGCATCAGTGAATTAGAAGACAAGGTAGGAAAACACACACAAACACAGCAGCAAATGGAAAGAAGACTTAAAAAGCAAGAGGAGAGCCTAAGGGAGCTTTGGGACAACACAAAACGAAACAATATTAGAATAATAGGGATACCAGAAGGTGAGGAAGAGAAGCAAAGAATAGAAAACCTGTTTGAAGAAATAATGACAGAAAACTTCCCTGATATTGGCAAGAAAAAAACTATGCAAGTCCAAGAAGTACACAGAGTCCCAAACAAGTTGAACCCCAAAAGACCAACACCAAGACACATCATAATTAAATTGGCAAATACCAATGACAAAGTAAGAATCTTAAAGGCTGCCAGAGAGAGACAGAAAGTTACCTACAAGGGATCTCCTATTAGAATATCAACTGATTTCTCAACAGAAACACACCAGGCAAGAAGGGAATGGAATGAAATATACAAAGTGATGCAAAGCAAGGGACTGAATCCAAGAATACTATACCCAGCAAGGTTATCATTCAAAATTGATGGTGGAATCAGGAGCTTCACAGACAAAAAAGGGCTAAGAGAGTTTATCACTACCAAGCCAGCAATGCAAGAAATGCTAAAGGGACTGCTGTAAAAAGAAGAAAGAGAAACACAAAAAGAAACACAAACACTAAGGGGGAAAATATGACAACAAACATGTACTTGTCAATAATAACATTAAACGTAAACGGATTAAATGCACCAATCAAAAGACATAGGGTAGCTGAATGGATAAGAAAACATGACCCACATATTTGCTGTCTACAAGAGACCCACCTCAGAGCAAAGGATTCACACAGACTGAGAGTGAAGGGATGGAAAAATATTTTTCAAGCAAATGGAAATGAGAAAAAAGCTGGGGTAGCAATACTTATATCTGATAAAATAGACCTCAAAGTAAAGGGCATAACAAGAGATAAGGAAGGCCACTACATAATACTAAAGGGAGCAATTCAACAAGAAGATATAACTCTGGTAAACATATATGCACCCAACGCAGGAGCACCCAAATACATAAAAAAACTCCTGGAAGAGATCAAGGGAGAGATCGACAACAATACAATCATAGTAGGAGACTTTAATACACCACTGACATCACTGGATAAATCCTCCAGACAAAAAATCAGCAAAGAAATAGCAATTCTAAATGACACACTAGATCAGATGGACCTAATTGACATCTTCAGAGCATTTCACCCCAAAGCCTCGGAATATACGTTCTTTTCAAGTGCCCATGGGACATTTACAAAAATAGACCACATATTGGGTCACAAACAAAGCCTCCCTAAATTCAAAAAGATTGAAATCTTATCAAGCATTTTCTCAGACCACAATGGCATAATATTAGAAATAAACTATAATAAAAACATTCCAAAAAATTCAAACACGTGGAAACTGAATAGCATGCTATTAAACAATGATTGGGTGATCAACGAGATCGAAGAAGAAATTAAAAACATCCTGGAGAATAATGACAATAAAAACACAACAATGCAAATGCTATGGGACACAATGAAAGCAGTCTTGAGAGGGAAGTTTATAGCTCTACAGGCCTACCTCAAAAAACAAGAAAAAATGGTAATAAATCTTCTAACTCAACAACTCAAAGAATTAGAAAGAGAGCAACAAGAAAAGCCCACAGTGAGCAGAAGGAAGGACATAATAAAGATCAGAGCAGAAATGAATGACATAGAGACCAAAAAAACAATACACAGGATCAACAAAACCAAGAGCTGGTTCTTTGAAAGGATAAACAAGATTGACGAACCTCTAGCCAGGCTCACCAAGAAGCAAAGAGAGAGGACCCAAATAAACAAAATCAGAAATGAAAGAGGTGAAATAACAACAGACCCCACAGAAATACAAAGGATTGTTAAAAAATACTATGAACAACTCTATTCTAACAAACTACACAATCTGGAGGAAATGGACACATTCCTAGAAAAATACAACCTTCCAAAACTCACTCAGGAAGATTCTAAGAATCTCAATAGGCTGATAACTATGGAAGAAATTGAAGCAGTCATCAAAAAGCTTCCAGCAAACAAAAGCCCAGGGCCTGATGGCTTCACAGGGGAGTTTTACCAAACATTCAAGGAAGAACTAAAACCTATCCTCTTCAGACTATTCCAGAAAATTCAAGAAGAAGGAACACTTCCAAGCTCCTTCTATGAGGCCAGCATCACCCTAATACCAAAACCAGATAAAGACAACACAATGAAAGAGAATTACAGGCCAATATCCCTCATGAACATAGATGCCAAAATCCTCAACAAAATTCTAGCAAATCGAATCCAGCAGTACATCAGAAAGATTATACACCATGACCAAGTAGGATTTATCCCAGGGATGCAAGGATGGTACAATATTCGCAAATCAATAAACGTGATACATCACATAAACAAATTGAGAGATAAAAATCACATAGTCATATCAATTGATGCAGAAAAAGCATTTGATAAAATTCAACACCCTTTCTTGATAAAAACTCTCAGCAAGGTGGGAATAGAAGGATCATACCTGAACATAATAAAAGCCATATACGACAAACCCACAGCCAACATCATACTCAATGGGCAAAAACTAAAACCATTTCCCCTAAGAACAGGAACAAGACAGGGATGCCCACTCTCACCACTCCTGTTTAATATAGTGCTGGAAGTACTAGCCATTGCGATCAGACAAGAAGAAGAAATAAAAGGCATCCAAATTGGAAAAGAAGAAGTAAAACTGTCCTTATTCGCAGATGACATGATACTGTACATAGAAAACGCTAAAGACTCCATAAAAAAATTATTAGACTTAATAACTGAATTCGGTAATGTAGCAGGATACAAAATTAATGCCAAGAAATCTATGGCATTTCTATACACCAATAATGAACTTACAGAAAGAGAGACTAAAAAAGCAATCCCATTTACCATCGCACCAAAAAAATTAAGATACTTAGGAATAAACTTAACTAAAGAGGTAAAAGACCTATACGTAGAAAACTACACGACACTGAAAAAAGAGATAGAGGAAGACATAAACAGATGGAAGAACATACCATGTTCATGGATTGGTAGAATCAACATCATCAAAATGTCCATACTACCCAAAGCAATCTATAGATTCAATGCACTCCCCATTAAAATACCAACAACATATTTCACAGACCTAGAACGAAATTTCCAAAAATTTATCTGGAATAAAAAAAGAACCCGAATAGCTACAGCAATCCTGAGAAAGAAGAACAAAGTAGGTGGGATCTCAATACCAGATATCAAGTTGTATTACAAAGCTACTGTTCTCAAAACAGCCTGGTACTGGCACAAGAACAGACATATAGATCAATGGAATAGAATAGAGAACCCAGAAATTGACCCAAATCAATATGCTCAATTAATATTTGACAAAGGAGGCATGAACATTCAATGGAGTCAAGACAGTCTCTTCAACAAATGGTGTTGGGAAAATTGGACAGATACATGCAAAAGAATGAAGCTAGATCACCAACTTACACCATACACAAAAATAAATTCAAAATGGATAAAGGACTTAAACATAAGACGGGAATCCATGAAAATACTAGAGGAATCCACAGGCAGCAAAATCTCGGACATATGCCGAAAGAACTTCTTCACTGATACTACTCCTAGGGCAATGGAAGCTAAAGAGAAAATAAACAAATGGGACTACATCAAAATAAAAAGCTTTTGCACAGCAAAGAAAACCATCAATAAAACAACAAGAAAGCCCACTGCATGTGAGAACATATTTGCCAATGATATCAATGATAAGGGTTTAATCTCCAACATATACAGAGAACTCATACAACTTAACAAAAAGAAGATAAACAACCCAATCAAAAAATGGGCAACTGATCTAAGTAGACACTTTTTGAAAGAAGACAGAAGGCAGGCCAAGAGACATATGAAAACCTGCTCACAGTCACTAATCATCAGAGAGATGCAAATCAAAACAACAATGAGGTGCCATCTCACACCTGTCAGAATGGCTTTTATCAACAAATCAACAAACAACAAGTGTTGGCGAGGATGCGGAGAAAAAGGAACTCTTCTGCACTGCTGGTGGGAATGCAGACTGGTGCAGCCACTGTGGAGAACAGTATGGAGCTTCCTCAAAAAACTAAAAATGGAACTCCCATTTGACCCAGTGATCCCACTTCTAGGAATATATCCCAAGAATCTAGAAACACACATCAGAAAGGAAATATGCACCCCTATGTTCATAGCAGCACAATTCACCATAGCCAAGATTTGGAAACAACCTAAATGCCCATCAGCAGATGAATGGATTAAAACACTGTGGTATATCTATACAATGGAATACTACGCTGCAGTAAAAAAGAAGGAGTTCCTACCATTTGCAACAATATGGATGGAGATGGAGAATATTATGTTGAGTGAAATAAGCCAGGCAGAGAAAGATAAATATCACATGATCTCACTCATTTGTGGAATATAATGAACGACATAGACGGATGAACAAGAACAGATCCAGAGGCTGAGAAACGTCGATCAGAACATCATACCTCAGGTAAGGTAGGGAAGGGTGGGTGTAAGGTGGAGAGATCAACCAAGAGACTTGTATGCATGAATATGAACCTAATCAATGGACACAGACAACAAGGGGGCGGGGCATTAAGAGAAATGGTTTCATGTGACAAAAATTTTTAAATGAAACTCTCTGTAGACTGAAAATTATTTTGGAAGGAAACAAAGAGAAGTTTCCTTCAAAAGTCATAAGGATTGTAATTGAAAGTCAACATATTTGGCCTCTTGAACTAAAGTAAGTAATTTGTGTTTTTGCCTCCCTGACAAAGTTTATATAAAGCTACAAAAAGAAATTGACAGCCAGTTTGAAATGGAATTGCCAGGGCCTAGGGCAAAGAATATCCTTACATGATATTATTCTACAATGTCATTATAATTTTAGATATTTTACAACAGCATATTTTACAATTATCCCAAACAAACTTACAAACTAATTCTTTGAATGGTTGGCAACAATTAAAAAAAAAAAAAAGGGACATGAAAGGATTTAATCCCTTGCAGAAGGAATTAAGGCACTGGGAAGGCACTTGAGCATCCTGTATTAGCCCCTCTTGCCCTTTGTGCCAAGAGGGACCCTCTTCTCACAATCCAATTGCCCTCAGCTATTACCTGAGCTTTCTGTTCATGCTGAGCTTGAAGCCTCGTGGGGGCTGGTACCAAGGATCTGTCTCACATCCAATTGTGTGAGCTGGGCCCTCACTGGAGAAGAAACCCGAGTTTCCCGAGATATGTGATCAGCACCAGGACCCTGCCAGCAGGCCAGGGGTTCCCAAGGCAGGTGCTGGGTGTGGAGGCCACAGGGGCATAGGCTACCAAGGAGACAGAACTAAACCTCACAGCACCCTGCTTGGCCCCGGAGGATGGCTGGTTAGCCAGAGACGGGTAAGATTCCTCAAGGAAGGAACAACCTAAGACAGGCACAGTCGCAGAGGGGCCATCAGGAGAGAACTTGGGGGGGCAATAGAAGTGGGGCACAGACCCTCACCCCCCCAACATTGCAGGGGCTTGAACCCTCACCCCCTTCTAAAGGAGGTCTCCTGCCCCCATGGCTGCTTCGCGTTTCCCACACCCAGCTCAGATCGGGACCCCGGCAACAGAAAGAGACCTGGCCCAGCTCACATCGAGATACAGGGGACAGACAGAGACTTGGCCCAGCTCAGATCAGGACCCAGGTAACAGACAAGAGACTTGGCCAATAGCAGTTGCCCTATATCTAAATTCAGCGAGCATTTGGAATGCTCAGGGCCCACTCAAGAATGCAAATAATCCTTCCCACTAATATTTACAGGGTAAACTAAGATTGTTGGTAGAGTATTAAATTTGACAGTAAAATAGGAATCGAGTTTTCAGATTAATTTAAATAGGCTAATTGAAATAAGTGAATATTCAAGTACTGGACAAAAAGCTGTTCTTAAAGTAATAACTAAAATTTCTATTGGTAGTTCATCTCATGGTAAAATTCCTGAATATGCAATGAACCTAAAGCAGTCATATGTGTGGGGGAAAAAAAAATTTAAATTTAAAGTTATCAAGACTGCATTATAAAATTTACAAAAACCTCCATTAATAAAAAAAAAAAAGGGGGGGGGATAGTAGGGCAATATCATGTAAGGAAAAATATCCTATAAGTAAATTACATCTAGAAAATTTTTACTTTACCAAATTAAGTTTCATTTGCAATGCTAACAGCAAGACGGCCATTAAAAACACACATGGTGTCTAAATAAGACAAAGGAAAATCGTTTAAACAAAAATAAAAAGGATCCCAAATCAATTATATAGAAAAGATTCCTTTATTAACTTGTGGTCGAGAATATATTTGTATATTTTCAGAAAACAACCCCAAGACCAGATGGATTCCTGCAACAGAGAGGAATTGACAGGAGTGCTCCAACCACGAAGACAAGAGGAAAAAACAGTCCAGAGATGGAAGACGCTGACAACGCCTTGCCATGGGAGCAGTCAGCAGCTGTGCACTGCTGCAGGTTGTCTAGGACCAAACCAGAGAGGGTCGGACCTGCATTGCCACCATGTACCCACCATCCAGATATCAATGCTGACATATACACATAAGGAACTGTTGGACATTGAAATTGGGACTCAAACATTTTTTTGTTTTGTCTTGTTTTGTTATTACATGTTTATTTCCAGTCTGCAAAGGCAAAACTTTTTAAAGGAAAGAAATGGTGGGAAAAAGATACAGAGGCAAAGAAGCATTGAACAGACTGTCAAACTATATCGGGAAGACAGGGGAGGTTGGGCGAGGAGGGATGTAAGAGACCAACCGAAGGACTTGTATGCTTGCATGTAAGCACAACCAACGGATATAAGACACTGGGGCGGGGGGGCAGGGTGGGCAGGTGAAGGCATGTCCTGCGGGGTAGGGGAGGTCGGGGGGAGATCAAGAAGGTAAAAAAAGGAGACATATGTACTACTATTTGTAATACTTAAAACAATAAAAATAAAATAAAATGTAAAAAAAAATATGATCAATGATATTATACATATGATAGTGATTAAATAAATTGTCGCATTACCTTTAAAAAAAAAAAAAAGAATCTCCATCTCCTCCTATGCCCAGCTTCCTACTCTGAGTATTTGATCTCTCCTAAGAATCTCTTCATTTCTTCTAGTAAGTCAGAATATTGGTTGAATCCTAAACCTTACCATGTTATCTTCTAGTTCAATCCCCACATAATTAGTAATTGCCTCAGGCACAAAAACAAACACAACACAGATGACTAAGGAAGTGTTTTGTGTGTGTCCAGACTTCTTTGAATTGTAATGTATCCTCATGGCTTCCCTTGAAAATGTCTACTAAAAACTAACAATAAAACTGCATGTTTACTGCTAAATTAACCATGCAGCAATTCTAGAGAGTGTGCTATTAAACACTGCCCAAGTATTTAACAACACTTTCTATAAATTTATTATGAATATTAGTACTCATAATCTTTTAAAGTTATCTTAATACAATTTTTCAAAAATATTTTAGTAAGAAATTTTTGTGGCAAACTATTAATATCCATGGAACATCAATTTAGGAAATGTTACTCTAATTGTATGAAAGCATCTCAGTACATTAAAATGTGGGAAATATTTTAAATGTCCTCCTAGGAATTTGGAGTTATCATATTTTACAATGATAATTTACAAGGATAAACATGTGATGGACCTTTGAAGACAAATGAACTAACCAGTATTTGTTGAGTGGAAAATAAAAGCAGATCCTATTTTTTGCCTAGCAGGCATTCTTGGAATCCCTAGGAAAATTTGAACAGTGAAAACTGGAACTTCTGTCACTCAGGAATGTTGTAACCCTAAGCAATCATCTCTCAGTACCAGAAAGCACAGTTACTGTGATCAAGTTAAATGCTAACTCTATATAAGGCATGCACAATGTATCTAATTTGGTGACAAATCTGAGAGTGAATCACGTGCATATTTTTAATGTGACAAAATAAGCATATGTTAATTTTACAGTAAAAGTTGATTGAGCATTTTAATAGAGAAAGATGGGGCGGAAAGGCATCAGAGAAAGTTATGCCTAATGAGAAAAAGCATGGAGCTCTTTCTGAAGGCCATGCCCTGGTGAGAGTCCCTTTACTTCCTCTATATGAATCCCATTACGTCAATTGACTGTGTTTATCCAATGACTACTTATTAGATCGATATCCTTTCTTAAAGCTTTATGGCATGTGCTTTATAGCAAAACTGAGATTTGATCAATGCACCTGGAAATTAGACTATTCCAGTGGGGAAGGCAGGGAGCCAGAATTTGCTTATTATTCTCATGAGTTAACGGTGTCATGGAATTCCAGAATACAAATCATTTCCCCAAGGGTTTATTGTCATTGCTACATATATTAACTTCTCAGATAATTGAGTGAGACATCTTTCCTGAGGGCTCTGTGAGGAAAAGGCAGGAGCAGAAGAGTCAGCACAGGTTTCTTCTGGCAGAAAAACTCTTCCCCAAAATTGGTCCAAGGTTTTCCTCTAGTCTAACATGCCATGGCTTCCTTTCAAGTCAATTGCACAAAGAAGGCAAAGGAGAAAGAGGCCCATGAATAGGCAAAGGAACCCAAACTGAGGGCACTATCTCTTCACATGTCCTACAAATGCAGCAGGTGTCCTCACACCTGACCTGTTGGATTTGAGAGCTAGATGGTAATGAAAAGCTCCATTAAAACAGGCAATGGCAAGTCCTAAACATTTTACTTTAACCAAAGATATAGAATATAAAATTATTTACCATGTTTAAACTGTTTCATATTTATTGTCTTTGTTCTTTGTTTCTTCTTTTTCCTGTCTTCTCTGGTATTCATTGAACATTTTGTGTAATTCCATTTTATCTCTTGTCTTTATATATCAACTAGGGGCCCAGTGCACAAATTCGTACACTTTGAAAGGAACTGTGGGCTGCAAGGCTGCAGTGGGCACAGGGGCAGGTCTCCGCCCATCCTCTGCGCCCCCGCCTGCCATGGCCCCTGGTCCCCTGTCTGCTGGCAGCCCCGCTCCCACTGCCACCGCTCCCACATACTGATGGCACCGGCCCCACTCGCACCCACTGAGGGCACAGAGCAATTGGGGCCGGCACCATCAGCGGGTGCAAGCAGCAGCTGCTGCTGCCCCGATTGCCCCTCAGGAGCAGGGGGAGGTGGAGAAACCCTCAGGGGCTGGCAGCCAGCATTCGCACCCATTGATGGCACCGAGTAATCAGGACCGGCACCGGGCAGCGAGTGCAAGCGAGGCCAGCACTTACAGTGGATGTGAGCACCGGATGGGACTGTGGTGCATGGGAGCAAAGAATTTTCAGTAACCACTAGAGGCTCGCCCTGATGACAGTGACCGGCGCCCCGCCTTGGTCTGGTGTCCCTGCTCATCTGTTCCACCATCCCACCACAGCCAATGCCTGCCATGTTCCATGCTCTGCCGCCTACTGTCAATGCCCGCCATGTCCCATGCACACCCCATGGTGGTCAGTGCACATCATAGCGACCGATTGTTCAGTTGTTCGATTGTTCCAACATTCGGTCTATTTGCATATTAGCATTGTATGTGTGTGTGTGTATATATATATATATATATATATATATATATATATATATATAGAGAGAGAGAGAGAGAGAGAGAGAGAGAGAGAGAGAGAGATTATATTTCTTTCAAAAGAAATTTATTCCTTCTCTGATGCTTTTCCTTTCTTTATAGAGATCTGAGTTTCTGACAATATCAACTTCCTTTTCCCTAAAGAACTTCCTCTGCATGTTTTACAGGACAGGTCTGTTGGCAATGAATTCCATCTGTTTTGTACTCTGAGAAAGCCTTATTTCTCCTTCACATTATAAGGATAATTTCACTGGATACAGAATCTAGATTGGTGAGGATTTTTCTCTCTTTATCATCTTGCATGTTTGCTGTAGCTATAGGTGCCAAGGGCTTCAAATTTGTTTAGTGTCTTTGCTTATGTCTGTTCTGGGTTTGCTGAAGAACTTCCATTCAGATAGACTCTGAATCTTAAAGCTCTCTCACCTATAATCCATGGAGCCCCACTGGTGTGGTGGCTGGGTGATTAAATCTGTTCCTTAGCAGGCCCATGTCCTTGGGCTAGAACCTTTTCCTTCTCCAGGTTCTATCTCCCCCATCTTGCTTAGGTGATGCAAGGAGGATAGTAGGGGCTATCCTTGAAGAAATGACCTTCCTCCAGAAGTGTTAGGACTCTGGCAATATTTCCTCCCCTGCAGAGTAGGCTTTTGAGATGGATATTGCTTGGTTGTATTTCACAATAGCTGCTCTTCCCTTTTCCCTTCCAGAACTATAAGGGGATGTTTCTTGGCTCTTCACCATGAGAAATGGTAAGGTTCTATGACATGTAGAGACTTCCCTCCTAAGATTACACCCCCAGGAGGTTTTAACTCTCAAGCTAGACCACAGTCAGCCTCCAGCTAATAAATCAAAATGACTACGTAAGTGTATTATATCTGTCTATCATCCCAGGAGTTCCCCAAGTAAGCAGATCTCATCTATGACTCTCTGTATTTGCCTCTCCTCAGATCTTAAGGTGGTGATTTGTCCTACAACCTCAGTTTTCTGAGAGGGAGGGGGTCCAAAAATGATGCTAATTTTCAGTTTGTTCAGCTTTTCTTTGTTGTAAAGGCAGGAGTGACAACTTCTAAGCCTTTATATTCACATCTAAAGCTGGAATTGGAAGCTGCATTTTAACAGGTACATCAGAGAGCCAACAGATACCATCTGAAGAAATATCAGACTTTTTCAAGCATCTTCCTCACTTTGAGACCAATTAACAAACACTTGAGAAGTTGATTATAAATAACTTAATTTTGTTACTCTGTAAAACAAAATCCCTGAAGAGCATTTCTAAGCAGCCTTGATTCAATGTCTCTGAAATAAGTTTGGGTTTTTTTATCCTCACCAGAGAATATGTTTTTATTGATTTTTAGAGAGGAAGTAAGCGAGAGAGAGAAAAAAAACACATGAGAAACATCAATGTGTAAGAGAAACACCGATCTCTTGCCCCCTACCCATGCCCCGACCAGGGATCTAACCCACAACCTTTTGGTGTATGGGATGACACTGCAACCAACTGAGCCACACTGGCCAGGGCACAAGTTTCTTAAATATTCTGTAATTTAAACTTTTTACTCTTTCAGAATTGCCTTTTCCGCCATTTGCTTTCACTTAGTGATGACAGTGAAGATTTAATTGGAAAGATGTATGTGTCTGCTAATATTTGCCTGGACAAATATTCTAAGGGAATTCAGAAAAATGAAACATTTAGTACTTTAGCTATTCTTTTTATAGTTTAAGAAAATGTGTACAGATGGTAGTAGAAATCACATACACATAGAAATTCAAGAGTTAGTCAGATGATCAAGCCAAATGAAAGCATTATTAATCTGACACTATCTTCATAAAACATTCAGTTCTTACTGTAGATAGCCCTGTAGTTGTGTTATGCAAACTTGATTTCATTATCTGTCCACTAAGTTATTGATGGAGAGAAAAATCTGCCATTTCAACCTTGTTTATAAGAGGAAAATCAACAAACCAAACCACAAAGACAGTAAAATTTTTACATCATATTTAAACCTAGAAGTGTACAAGGGTAAGAGGAAGTTCATTTTGGAAAACCCAATATTAGAATAAGGGGAGACTCAGAAGAACTACTCAAGAAAATATTTGCCTTAAATTGTACAAGAAAGTAGCATTCTCACACTGGAAAACCAAAGTAGATGTTCAAATGAAGAAGACTCTGTGGGGGAGGCACAGTCTTTCAGTGGATTTGACACACATTTCACATTTCCTAGGTGTAGAGAATGCAGCTGAATCTTGAAAATATGAACTTGGCTCTATGCCCCAGGAGATTAAGCAATAGAGAAATCAGAAACAAACCGTGCCATTAACAAAAACCAGTGGCTCCTTATGCCAACCCAATGAGGCTGTTGAGAAATTGCTAGATTTCTAAACAACTTCATTGGTTGTCGATTAAATATGGTTTTTAAATGCTTTGTTTCCAAAAAAGACAATGGGATAGAGCTCCTAAAGGATCCCGATTTGGAAATGATCTGGAAGCCTGCAATCAGTGTAGTCAAGGATGCCAGCAGTCACATTTAGGAAATCAGTCAGTAAACATTGGTCAGCTAAATATCTGATGCTGGAAATAAGAAGGCTTTTCTTTTATGAAAAAAACAAAAACAACACCTTTTTATGACCAGAAAAGGAGCAAGAGAATTTCTTTCTTTAGATATATCTTTAGATTTTACTTGAAATCTATATTGCTTCATTATTTGTTCAGACTCTGTGAGAAGTGATAGCTGGAAATAGGTATAATTAGAAGAGTGAAAAGTTTATGGCCATGAAAAATCTCTCAGGTGAAACACAAGTTAAATAACTGTCCTAAGAATGTAAAGTTTAGCTACCGATAAGCCTAGGAACCCTAATCTAACTAAGGATAATTTGGGAAAAAATTTTCTGCTCAAGCTTAAGGAAAGAACCAAATTATAAATGGGCCATATTGTTAACAGATATAGGTACTACAAAGGTAGAATTTTTAAAATAGCAACTATTGTCTGTTTTGGTTTCTAATTTCAAGAGTAGTACATGCTCAATTAAAAACCTTAAAAATCAGAGACAACCTCTTTCACAAAGAGGAAAAATATATCTTCTACAATGCCACCAATCACTTATATTTCTGTCCAGTATATTTTATGCAATTAGACCTATGTTGTTTACCAAAAGTCTCATAATATACCTACTGATTTTCTCTTAGTAATGTGTGGTAAATATATCCCAGGCCAAAAATGTATTTTTTCATATAGTATTTTAATGTCTGTATAATATTCCATTGTATAAATATTCCATCATACTGTATATATATTTTTAACAGTTTTTTTTATTGATTTGAGATAGAGAAAGGGAGAGGGAGAGAGAGTGAAACATCAATGTGAGAGAGAAACATCAATCAGTTGCCTCCTGAATGTACCCCAAATGGAAATGAACTCACAACCTGGGCATGTGCCCTGACAGGGAATTGAACCCACGACTCTTTGGTGCACGAGATGATGCTCTACTAACTGAGCACACCAGCCAGGGCAATAATACTATATATTTAATCAATATATGGGATTAGCTATTTTTATTTATTTTTATATTTTTGGAGTATTCTGTAGATGTCAGTTAATTTATGTTGGTTGATACTGTTTCTCTAGTCTTCCATATAATTGCTGATTTTCTGTCTTTGTTTTAGCAATTATTGAGACAACTCTAACTAATGTTGAGTTGTATATTTCTCCTTTTATTTCTGTCAGTTTTTGCTTCATCTGTTTTAGAACATTTATTAGATACATACATATTTATAACATATCTTCTTACTTAAGTTAACTTTTTAACAATATAAAATGTCTATTTTTTCCATAGTAACTATTTTTCTTGAAATCTATTTTGATGGATATTAGTATAGCTATTTCACCTCTCCTATCTTTTAATTATTTATTGTTGAAAGTATTACATATGTCCCCTTTTTCCCACATTGACCTCTCCCAGCCCTACCTTGCCCCACAGCACAGGCATTCACCACCCCGCCTCCCATTGTCTGTGTCCATTGGTTATACTTACACACATGCATACAAGTCCTTTTTAGCAATTAGTGAGTATACATGCATGCATACAAGTCCTTTTCAGCATTTATTGAGCATGCATACAAGTCCTTTTTAGCAATTATTGCTAAAGTCCTTTGGTGGATCTCTTATCCACCCCACTCCCACTCTCCTCCCTTTCCCTGAGGTTTGACAGTCTGTTTAATGGGGATTAGATATTCTTAAATTCTTTTTTTAAAATATATTTTATTGATTTTTTTACAGAGAGGAAGGGAGAGAGAGAGAGAGTTGGAAACATCGATGAGAGAGAAACATCGATCACCTGCCTCCTGCACGCCCCCTACTGGGGATGTGCTCACAACCCAGGTACATGCCCTTGACCAGAATCGAACCTGGGACCTTTCAGTCTGCAGGCTGACGCTCTATCCACTGAGCCAAACCAGTTTCAGCGGGATTAGATATTCTTAAAGCCCAATAAGCTTTCCCAAATTTTCTTATTATAATTAATTATGTGGTAAGCAGTATGAACATACATCTTAGTACACATCTCTATCTTCTAAATATGGAATTCCTGGGTCCAAAGGAAGTCCTCATATTTTTTAATTATTTTAATAAAAAAATCTTTTTGAAAAAAGACTCAGTAATACAATCATATTATATTCATGCTTTTTTAACATATTATTTTTACTAATATAATATTTTATAAAATAATCTACACTAATAAAAGAATAAGATGCCAATTGACTGTACCTTCATGACGCCCACCAGCCAATCAGGAGTGAGTATGCAAATTAACCCAACTAAGATAGCAGGTTAATGTGCATACACAGGCATCAAGCAGCCAGGGGCGGGGCAGGACGCTTGCATCGTCCCCATAGCATTCTGCACTGCTCCAGCTGCTCCGGGCCTCTGGGAAGCATGGGAAGGCGGAAAGGCAACTCCAGGCCGGAGCGAAGGTGGTGCCAGCAGCCAGGGGAAGGAAGGCCCATTTTTGCACAAATCTTCATGCATCAGGCCTCTAGTAGTTTTAATAATCAAATAGTAGGTTATCTTCAGCCAAGGAATGCCTGACTACTTCCCACATTATGGGCCAATAATTGGGTCATTTTATAACCTAAGTCTCCAGCATTCTATACCCTGACCATCACATGCCCATATGTCCTGCTGCATCTCTTCAGAACCTCAATTCTGCTGGTTCTTTGACACCATCAGGACATCCAACTTACTGACCCTGTCACCAATTTACCGTCCATCAATCCTGTTGAGTTATTTCCTTCTTACCCAGCTTAAACACCATGAAAAATTATTATAACTACTCTCTCACATTCACCCAATTCCCTTCCCCTTCTGTCCCTCTGCCTGGAAAATTTTCTTGTGCTTGCCTGACTAACCACAATCCTGGCAAATCCAACTCTTCACCTATTCTCCCAGAATAGCACCCAAGCAGCTGAGTATAAGTGGATAAAATCACACCACTATATTGACTTTCTTAGTTTGAATTCATGGGCCCTCTATACGGCCTGGAACTCCTACATTTTCCTGTTCAGTTCAATTCTCCCACTGTCTCCTTTCTTCTCAAACCTACTATGCTTTCCCTCCTCCTTAACTCTTTTTTGCTAACCTTGGTTATTATTTTACTAAGAAAATAAAAGCTATCAAAAGGGTAAATCTACATGCCCCCTCCACTATCATTTACCTGCATTTATGACCATGGACATTGCCTTCTCTCCCATTTCAAAGGTGGACAAACCAACTCCTATATCTAAGGCTAACTTCTCTCTGCTAGATCATTCCTATTAATAAACAGGCATGCTGTCATTTCTTCTATCATTAAAAATAAAATTTAAAAATTTCCTTATCAATATCCTTCTCCAGCCCACTTTTCTGTAAAACTTCAAGAAAGAGCTACCTCTACCTGCTACCTCCAGGACTTCTTCTTTCATTCATTCAATGCCACTACTTCCCTAAACAGCTCTTACCCAAAATGTCAACATTTTCAACATCAAATCTATTGGTTAATCCTCAGTCATCCAGCCCATCCTGTTTAATCTCTAGCAGTATTTGATGTAGTTGACCTCTCACTCCTTTATGAAATACTTTCTTCACTCGGCTCTGGCCAAGACGCCACACTTTTTGATTTTCCTTGTCCATCACTGTTCAACCTTCTCAGCTGCTTTGTCTGGCTCCACTTCACCTTTACAAACTGTAATCATTGTGGTTTCCCAGAGTTCAACTCTAGGACCTCTTCTACCCTCTATCTACATGCCCTCTTCAGACATCTCATTCAGTCCCAGCACTACTTGACAACTGCCCTTAAATAGCTCTAGTTCTGTACACTCACCTGAGCTCTATAGCCTTTAGACGTATCTTCACACTATGTCCAGGATCCCACCTCTTTTCTCCAGGTCCTCCATCACCATGCTAATCCAATCCAGATCATAGCCTCCTCTTTGGTCTAGCTTCCATTTTTGTTCCCTTTATTATAGCCTTCATCCAGCAACTGGAGTGATCCTTCTAAAAAGTAAAGAAGCCCTAGCCAGTTTGGCTCAGTGGATAGAGCATCAGCCTGCAGACTGAAGGGTCCCAGGTTCAATTCTGGTTAAGGGCATGTACCTCAGTTGCAGGCTCCTCCCTGTCCTGGGCCCTGGATGGGGCATATGCAGGAGGCAACCAATCCATTTGTTTCTCTTACATCGATATTTCTCTCTATCTTTCCCTCTCTTTTCCACTCTCTCTAAAAATCAATGGAAAAAATATCCTCAGATGAGGATTTAAAATAAATAATAAACTTTATAAAAATAAAAAGTAAATTAGATCATATAACTCCTTTGATAAGTGCTCTATAATGTCTCACTTTGAATAAAGGTAAAGTCCTTAACAGAGCCTATAAGACTCTGCAGCTTCTTGCCCTTCTCTTCACCATTTCCCTCTGACTCACTTCACTTCACTTACACAAACCTCCTTACTGTTTCTCAAAGAAGCCAAGTGCACTTCTACCTCAGGGCCTTTACACCTGTAGGTCATCAACCTGGAAAGTGTTACCCTGCATTCCCATAGGACTCTCTCTCTCTCTTTGTTATTATGTCCTTGCTCAAATGTCATCCTATCATAAAAGTCTTTCCAGACCACCCTAGAGAAAATAAGTTACACACCTACACACAGATACAGCTGTCACTATCTCCCATTATCGCTTTTATTCTTGTACTTACTTCCACTTTTCATATTATATACTAGTGGCCTGGTGCACAAAATTAATGCACATTAAAAGGGAATTAATTAGACGAAATATTTTAATATTGCTATTTGCCCTTTATAATAGACTAGAGGCCCAGTGTATTAAATTCATGCATGGGGGGTGGTGCAACCCTCAGCCTAGCCTGCACCCTCTCCAACCTGTTACCCCTTGAGGGATGTCCGACATCCCTCTCACAATCCAGGACTGCTGGCTCCCAACCGCTCTCTTGCTTGCCTGCCTTATTGCCCCTAACCACTTCTGCCTGCCAGCCTGATCACCCCCTAACAACTCCCCTGCCAACCTGATCGACACCTAACTGCTCTGCTGCTGGTCCAATCACCCCCAACTGCCCTCCCTTGCAGGCCTGGTCCCCCCAAACTGTCCTCCCCTGCAGGACTGGGTCCCCCCACAACTGCTCTCCTCTGCCGACCCAGTCACCCCTAACTGCCCTCCCCTGCCAGCCTGGTCCCCCCCAACTGCCCTCTCCTGCAGGCCTGGTCCCCCCACAACTGCCCTCCCCTGCAGGCCTGGTCACCCCTAACTGCGCTCCCCTGCAGGACTGGTCCCCCCCAACTGCCCTCCCCTGAAGGTCTGGTCCCTCCCAACTGCCGTCCTCTGCCAGCCCAGTCACCCCTAACTGCCCTCCCTTGCTGGCCTGATCACCCACAACTGCCCTCCCCTGCTGTCCATCTTGTGGCAGCCATCTTGTGTCCATATGGGGCAGCCATCTTTGACCACATGGGGGCAGCCATCTTGTGTGTTGGAGTGATGGTCAATTTGCATATTATGCTTTTTTAGATAAGAGGAAGTGTCAGAGATTAAAGAAAATTAGTAAAATATATATGAAAATCTCCCTCCTGTCAGAGTCTGGGGTGCACCATGGGATCCAGAGTCAAGTCCCCGCCACCCATGCATGTCTTGAAATCCCGCAAGACCCAGACCCGGCTGGCCCCACCCCTGTCAAGCCCCACAGGGCGGGGGTGACACAGCCTCAGGTCCCCCTTCAAGCCCTGCTGGGTGGAGGTTGCAGCCTCAGGTCCTCCAGCAGGGCGCTGGACAGGAGGGGTGCAGCCTCAGGTCCCCCAGCCTGGCCTCAGTTCCCTTGGCCCCAGTGCAAGGGCATGAGGGTATAACGACCATTTGCGTATTAACTCTTATTATATAGGATGTCAAATATAAATTGTTTATCTCCTCTAATGAGAAAGGACTTGGTTAATATTCCCAATATCTAGAATTCTGTGTGATACATAGTATTAAATAAATAAACAAGCATACTAACAAAGAATACTTATGCATTCCAGCCATAAATGAGCACTTAGAGAATAAGGCAAATGTTTCCAAGCAATTGCAATTTGAAGGGGAAGTTTTTCTTGGCCATCCACATAGGTTTTTTGCAATTATGGTATATGAACAGAGACCATCAACCACAGGAAAAATTAAAATAAAGCTCAGGCCACAAAGAAGCAGAAAGCAATAATTAAGGGCAAGGGGAAGGATTAGACAATTAGTCACCACTTGCCTTGCCAGAGTGGTTAAGAGCATGGGCTCAGGAGTGATTCCACACTAGCTCTACCACCTTGAGCAAAATAGTTACTATCTCTGTATTCCCACCAGCAGTGTAGTAGGGTTCCCTTTTCTCCACATCCTCGCCAGCATTTGCCATTTGTAGATTTGTTGATGGATAGCCATTTTGACAGGTGTGAGATGGTACCTTATTGCCATTTTAATTTGCATCTCTCTGATGATTAGTTACTTGGAGCATTTTTTCATATGTCTCTTGTCCATCTGTATGTCCGCTTTGGAAAAGTGTCTATTTAGTCCTCTGCCCATTTTTTAGTTGGTTTGTGTTCCCTGTGTTGAGTTGTATAGGTACTTTATATATTTTGGAAGTTAACCCCTTATTAGATGTATCATTGGCAAATATGTTCTCCCATATTGTGGGTTCCCTTTTCATTTTGACGTTAGTTTCTTTTGCTGTTCAGAAGCTTTTTAATTTGATGTAGCCCCATTTGTTTATTTTTTCCTTTGTTTCTCTTGCCCTAAGGAATGCATCAGTGAAAATCTGGCTTTGTGAGATGTCTGATATTTTGCTGCCTACAGTTTCTTCTAGGATTTTTATGGTTTCACAACTTACATTTTAAGTATTTTATCCATTTTGAATTTATTTTTGTGTATGGTGTAAGTTGGTGGTCTAGTCTCATTTTTTTTCTTTTTTGCGTGCTCTTGTCTAATTTTCCCAACACCGTTTATTAAATAGACTGTCTTTACTCCACTCTATACTCTTGCCTCCTTTGTCAAATATCAGTTGAGCATAATGGCTTGGGTCGATTTCTGGGGTCTCTGTTCTGTCCATTGATCTATATGTCTGTTCTTGTGCCAGTACCACTGTTTTGATTACAGTGGCTTTATAGTATAACTTGATATCCTGTATTGTGATCCCTCAAACTTTGTTCTCCTTTCTCAAGATTGCCACGGCTATTTGGGGTCTTTTTTTGGTTCCATATATATTTTTGGAGTATTTGCTCTAGATCTGCAAAATATGCCATTGGTATTTTAATAGGGATTGCATGGAGTCTATAGATTGCTTTGGGTAGTATGGACATTTTAATGATGTTAATTCTACCAATCTATAAACATGGTATATTCTTCCATTTGTTTATATCTTCTTCTATCTCTTTTTCAACATCCCGTAGTTTCCTGAGTACAAGTCTTTTACCTCCTTGTTTAAGTTATTTCTAAGTATCTTAATTTTTTTGTTGCAATGGTAAATTAGATGTTTTTTGTAGTTTCTCTTTCTGAGAGTTCGTTATTGATGTATAAAAGTACCATTGATTCCTGTGTGTCAATTTTGTGTCCTGCTACATTGCTGAATCCATTTATGAAATCTAGTAGTTTTTTGGTGGAGTCTTTATGGTTTTCTATGTACAATATCATGTAATCTGTGAATAATGATAGTTTTACTTTCTCCTTTCAATTTGGCTGCTTTTTTATTTTTCTTCTTGTCTAATTGCTGCAACTGGGACTTCCAATATTATGTTGAATAAGAGTGGTGAAAGTGGACATCCTTCTTGTTCCAGTTCTGAGGGGAAATGGTTTTAGTTTTTGCCCATTGGGTGTGATGTTGGCTATAGATTTGTCATACATGGCCTTTATTATGTTGGGATATGATCCCTCTATTCCCACTTTGCTGAGAGTTTCTATTTAAAAAAATGGGTGTTGGATTTTGTCTAATGCTTTTCTGCATCTATTGATATAATCATATGATTTTGAGCTTTCAATTTGTTTATGTGATTAACACATTTATTGATTTGTGTATATTGTACCAACTTTGCATCCCTAGAATGAATCCCACTTGGTCATGATGTATGATCTTTTTAATGTATTGCTGGATCAAATTTGCTAATATTTTGTTGAGGATTTTAGCATCTATGTTCATCAGAGATATTGTCCTGTAATTCTCTTTCTTTGTAATGTCTTTATCTTATTTTGGAATTAGGATAACACTAGTCTTGTAAACAAATCTTGGAAGTGTTCCTTCCTCTTGGGTTTTTGAAAAAGTTTGAGAAGGAGAGGTGTTAGTTCTTCTTTAAATGTTTGATAAAACTCTCCTGTGAAGCCATCCGGACCAGCACTTTTGTTTCCTGGGAGGTTTTTTTTATTATTACTGCTTTGATTTCATTAGTTGTTGTTGGCTTATTCAAGTTTTCTAATTCTTCCTGATTCAGTTTTGGATGATTGTATATTTCTAGGAATTTATCCATTTTGTCCAGATTGCCCAATTTGTGGGCATACAGTTGTTCATAATATTTTCTTAAAATTCTTTGTATTTTTTTTTGTGTGTATGTGTGTCAATTGTTACTTCTCCTCATTCATTTCTTATTTTATTTACTTGGGACCTCTGTCTTATTTTCTTTATGAGTCTGGTTAAAGGTGTGTCAGTCTTTTTATGTTTTCAAAGAATCAGCTGTTAGTTTCATTGATCTTTTGTATTCTTTTAAACTCTATCTAGTTTATTTCTGCTCTGATCTTTATTACTTCCTTTCTTCCACCCACTTTGGGCTTTGTTTGTTTTTCTTTTCCCAGTCCCTCTAAGTGGAAAGTTAGATTGTTTATTTGAGATTTTTCTTGTTTCTTGAGGTAGAATTTCCCTCTTAGGCTGTGTCACATAGATTTTAGTTTGTTGTGGTCTCATTTTCACTTGTTTCAAGGTAACTTTTGATTTCTTCCTTGATCTCATTGTTAACCCATTCATTGTTTCATAACATGTTATTTAGCCACTTTGCCTTTGTGTGTTTTTCAGGTGGTTTTTTTTTTTTCTTGTGACTGATTTCTAATTTTATACCATCATGGTCAGAAAAGATGATTGACATGATTTCAATCTTCTTAAATTTATTAAGACTTGTTTTATGTCCTAACATACGGTCCTAGAAAACGTTCCATGTATACTTGAAAAGAATGCATATTCTGCCACTTTAGGGTAAAATGCTCTGAAGATATCAGTGAAATTCATCTGATCTGTGTGTCATTTAAAGCCACTGTTTCTGTCTGGAAGATCATCCATTGATATCAATGGGGTATTAAAATCCCCTACAATTCCAACTTTTAACTTGCATAACCTATTTCAAATATAAAAACTTAGCTGTAAGGAAGTCTGGAAAATTTAGTTTTTACTTCCTAATCCTAGAACAGGAAGGCACCCAAAAGCTGTTTGCAAATAAATCATAAGCGCAACAGAAAGGTGAGAAAAATGAATTAACATGCATTCATTCCAGGACTTTGTGCATTGTGTTTTGGAATATGTGTCTGCCAGTCTTAGTTCCTACTCTAGTAGGCATTTACCAGCAAAGAAAACAAAGTATAAAAAACAAAATAGAAAAATGAATGTTGTTTTATGAAATATATGTTTTGGTTTTATGCGTGTGTGTTGTGTTGTACTCTAAATTGTATTTCTTAGTGTAGGTCATAGTAAAAATGGTCGAAAAATGTTTCCTCACAAGTAACTCCCTCAGTTCACTGGTGTTTTAAGTCTGGCTGTGGTACTTCTTTGTATTGCAGAGAACTCTGTAATTCATTCCTTATAGTTCCATTTGCGTGCATGCACACATACGTTCAATAGCTGTGCTCCTCGTTAGACTCTGGCTCCCAGAGGAGTGGTCCGATACTGTTTGTCTTGCTTTCTGTTACCTTGCCATGAGGTCTATCATGTAGTAGCTTTTTTTTTCACATTTGTTGAATGAATAAAGGAGAAAGGGTTTGTTATGGACTTTTGTGTTGCTTAGCTATTCTTAGTACTATCCTAGCACAATCAACCAGTAATAGAACAAGAGCATCATGGAACCTGAAGAGAAATTTTGACCAGATTAGCATAGAGACTCCCCACTTGGCCTCAGTGCAAAGACTTGTCACCAACTCCTTAGTGCAGCAAAATAGGAAGCATATAAGAAATACATTCCTAGTAAGTATGTGTAGTTTATTGAAATGAGATATATTCTAAGTGTGGGTTCAGTTATTTTACATGCTCCTTAGTAAGTGTGAATTAAGAACCTCTTAATGGCAATGTATGTAGATTTCTGTGCTGGATGTACCTACATAATCATAGAATGACGAATCTTTTGCAAGTCTTGTCTCATAAGTAAAGCTAAACTGTCCCCTACTCCTAGGAATAAATTTAACCAAGGATATAAAAGACCTGTACTCAGAAAATTATAAGACACTGAAAGAAGAAACTGAAGAAGTTGCAAATAAGTGGAAGTATATACCATGTTCATAGATAGAAAAAATTAAAATCATTAAAATGTCCAAAGCAATTTATAGATTTAATGCAAGTCCTATCAAGATACCAATGGCATATTTCACATAACTGGAACAAATATTCCAAAAATTGATATGGGATCACAAAAAATACCCAAATAGCTACAATAATCTTGAGAAAGAACAAAGTTGGAGAAATCATTCTAACTCATATTAAACTATACTACAAGGCCATAGTAATCAAAACAGCATAGTACTGGCATAAAACTAGACATTTAGATTAGTGAAACAGAATAGAGAGGCCAGAAATAAACTCATGCCTTTATGGTCAATTAATATTTGACAACATGAGACAAGAATATACAATAAGTAAAGATAGTCTATTCAATAAATGTTATTTGGAAAGTTGGACAGATACATGCAAAAAATGGTATTTGGAAAGTTGGACAGATACATGCAAAAAAATGGTATTTGGAAAGTTGAACAGATACATGCAAAAAAATGAAAGACCACCTTTTATATTATATACAAGAGTAAACTCAAAATGGATTAAAGGCTTAGATGTTACACTTGAAACCATAAAAATACTAGGAGAAAACATGGCAGTAAAATATTGGACATTTCTTATAGCAATATTTATTTCTGATATATCTCCTCAGGCAAGGGAAACAAAAGAAAAAGTAAAAAAATGGGACTATATCAAACTAAAAATGCTTTTGCACAGCAAAAGAAACCATCAACAAAATGAAAAGACAACCCTTTGAATAGAACATATTCACCAATGGTACATCTGATATGGGGTTAACATGTAAAATTTATAAAGAATTTACAAAACTCAACACTAAAAAAAAAATCTAATTAAAAAGTGGGCAAAGGATCTGAATAGACACTTCTCCAAAGATATACAGATGCCCATATACATATGAAAAGATGCTCATGCCACTAATCATCAGAGAAATGCAAATTAAAACGACAATGAGAAGGAGAAACCAAGATGGTGGCATAGGTAAACACCTCAACTGCTGCCTCGTACAACAATTTCAAAACTACAACTAAAAGACAAAACAGACATCATCTAGGACCACAGGAAGGCTAGCTGAGTGGAAATTCTACAACTAGAAGGAAAGAGAAAAGCACACTGAGACTCAGAGGAGCTGCAAAAGGCTGAGGTACTGAGACGCACACACAGAGAGGACTGGCAACTGAGTGCGCAGCTGGCTTTCTCAAGTGGGAGGGAAACAAAAGCTCCCGACTGCGCTGAACTCCAGTTCCAGGCAAGACTCTGGGGACCCAGACTCATTCAGGAAGAAACTGGACTGTCTGGCAGTGGGCAGAACTTAAGGGCGGCTTTCTCTCAGAGGTGCTTGCAGTGATTACCACAGGACACTGAGACACAGGGACCTATTAGGGCAGGGCTGACAAGAAACCAATGCTGTCTGCTCCGTCCTGAGACTCCACCCCATCCAAGCTGAGCACAGAGGCTTTTGCAAGTCTTGTCTCATAAGGTTGTCTCCTGCACAGACGTTCTCGCAGCGTAGACCCAGCTGATCCTCATAGCCAATTGGCCTGGAAGTCAATTCCTCCCAGTGATACCAACAACAATCAAGGCTTAACTACAAGACTGTGCAGACAGCCCACAAAGGGATGTACCAAGAGTGTCCACCTCAGGTAACTGGGGAGGCTGAGCCACTAGGCCCTACAGGACACCTAGCACATGAAGCCACTCTATCAACTCAGGGAAGCAGCCAAAATGCAGAGACAAAGAAACAGATCACAAATTAAAGAAATGGAGGAAAGCAAACGACTGGATAGAGAGTTCAAAACCACAGTTATAAGGTTTTTCAAGAATTTTCTAGAAAAGGCTGACAAATTTAGCGAGACCCTCGAGGATATGAAAAAGGACAAACTAGAAATTAAGCATACACTGACTGAAATAAAAAATATTATACAGAGATCTAACAGCAGACTAGAGGATTGCAAGAATCAAGTCAACGAGTTGAAATACAAAGAAGCAAAAAACACTCAACCGGGAAAGCAAAAAGAAAAAAGAATCCAAAAAATATGAAGATAGTGTAAGGAACCTCTGGGACAACCTCAAGCATACCAGCATCAGAATTATGGGTGTGCCAGAAGAAGAGAGAGAGCAAGATACTGAAAACCTATTTGAAGAAATAATGACCGAAAACTTCCCCCACCTGGTGAAAGAAATAGACTTACAAGTTCAGGAAGCGCACAGAACCCCAAACAAAAGGAATCCAAAGAGGACCATACCAAGACACATCATAATTAAAATGCCAAGAGCAAAAGACTAAGAGAGGATATTAAAATCAGCAAGAGAAAAAGAGTTAGTTACCTATAAGGGAGCACCCATATGACTGTCAGCTGATTTCTCAACGGAAACTATGCAGGTCAGATGGGAGTGGCAAGAAATATTCGAAGTGATGAATAGCAAGAACCTACAACCAAGATTACTCTACCCAGCAAAGCTATCATTCACCCCCAAACCAGTATTATATGAAATGCTGAAAGGTATTCTTTAAGAAGAGGAAGAAGTAAAAGGTAAAGATAAAAATTATGAACAACAACAAATACATATCTATCAACAAGTGAATCTAAAAATCAAGTGAATAAAAAAATCTGATGAACAGAATAAACTGGTGAATATAATAGAATCAGGGGCTTAGAAAGGGAGTGGACTGACAATTCTCAGAGGGAAAGGGGTATGGGGGGTGCGGGAAGAGACTGGACAAAAATCATACACCTATGGATGAGGACAGTGGGGGAAAAGTAAGGGCAGAGGGTGGGATGGGAACCGGGTGGAGGGGAGCTATGGGGGAGAAAAGAGGAATAATTGTAATAATCTGAACAATAAAGATTTATTAAATTTTAAAAAAACACAATGAGATATTGCCTCACACCTGTCAGAATGGTTACCATTAATACATCACCAAACAACCAGTGCTGGGGAGGATGTGGAGAAAAGGGAACCCTCCTGCACTATTAGTGGGAATGCAGATTAGTGCAGGCATGATGGGGAGCAGTTGGAGTTTCCTCAAAAAATTAAAAATGGAGCTCCCATTTGATCCAGCAATTCTAGTTCTAGATATATCAGAAGAAACCCAAAACATTAGTTCAAAATAATATGTGTACCCCTATGCTCATTGCACTGTTATTTAAAATAACCAAGATTTGGAAGCAGCCCAAATGTCTATCAGTAGACAAAAAAGCAGTGATACATTTACACAATGGAATATACTACTTGGCCTTTAAAAAGAAGGAAATCTTACCTTCTGTGACAGCATGGATGGACCTGGAGAGTATTTTGCTATATGAAATAAGTCAGTCGAGAAAGACAAGTACCATATGATTTCACTCATATGTGGAATCTAATGAGCAAAATAAACTAACAAACAAAATAGAAATAGACTTAGTCATACAGAGAACAGACTGACAGCTGTCAGAGGGTAGGGGTGATGGGGGACTGCGTGAAAAAGGTGAAGTGATTAAGGAAAAAAACAATTCATAGACACAGACAACAGTGTGGTGATCACCAGGGGGAATAGAGAGCTGGGGAGGTAGAAGAGAGCAAAGGGGGAATAAATGGTCTTGGAAGGAGATTTGACTTGGATGGTGAGCACACTCAATACAATACACAGATGATATATTACAGAACTATACACTTGAATTTATATACTTTTATTAACCAATATCACCCCAATAAATTTAATAACAATTATAATAAAGAAAGTTGGAATTAAGCCGGATACCACTTGCTCTAGATTTTGGAGGGGCCCAGCTAGAAGCAAGGTCTTAAACACACGTGTCTCCCTGATATTGGCCAGGCGTGGTGTTCTGCTGTCTAGCCATCAGCTTTGACTGTGGAGAGGCAGCTGTGCTCATCATGGCAGCAGCTTCCCTGGATTGTGACTGTGGCAGTTCATCCTTAAACTCAGTGATAGCCCCTGATTCCTGCTTCCTTTCAGTAATTCTGAAAGCACCTGGTTCCCTGTGTTAAATCGATTTTTTCTTAAAATACTCAGCAATGCCTTGAGTCATGTTTACCTGAAGCAGACCCTGATATGAGGATTTGCGTGCAAGTGATTTACGAAGGAAGTGGTTCCATGAAGGGGGTGATGGAAGTGGAACTGGGAAAGGGAAGAAGCCAAGTGAGGGTGCAATTTTAGTCATAGTTCCAGCCTCATCCAGATCCCACAGAAGTGCTTACCCCAGGAAAAGTTAAATTACCCCAGGAAGCTAGTTACACCTCAGAGGTTGACCTAGGTTGAGACAAGAGACCTGGGCCTTCAAAACCTCCCACCATCTTCCACTGGCTATAGACCGCACCTTCAGATAGGGGGATCCCCTGTGCTCACAGACAACGTGGCTCAGGAATCCCAGGGCAGTTTTCTGGAGAGAAGCAGGTGGTTAAAAGCAAAGGCCTATACAAACTGTGGGGAGGGTGCACAGAAATATTAAAAGAGGTCCTTCGAGGAACAAGGAGGACTGGTCCTCTGCAGGGTGAAGTAACGTATGCCAAACCCTGACAGATATGATCAGCAACAAAGTTCACACGGTGCTGGTTGCTCACTGGCAGGTAGTTGTAATTACCCACACTAACAATGCTATCCAAGTTGAACCTGCGACTAAAATGGGTTTCCAGAATTGCCATCATCTACTAGTATGTAACTATTATTAACCATAGGCCTAGATTCAGCCCTTTAGACTTCAGATTTTCTACCTCAGATAAAGAATTTTTTTTTAATGGATTGGCTTTTTTTCTCTCTCATTTTCATAGACATTTAGCAAGAAAAAAAAAAAAAAAACAAAAGAAAGTGGCCTCTGCAGTTGAACAGGATCTTGGCATCTCACCACATGGTGGAAGGGATGCAGCCATATTAATCTCAACTCCAATTATCAAGCCTGTACACCACCAGGCCCCCTGGTGGCTTCCTCCATGAATGTGCAAAGAACTAATTCTCAGATAGAGGTGGGGGAGGTGGGGGAGGACGGGAAGTAGGGAGAGGGAGAGGGAGAGGGAGAGATATGAATAATTTTACTTTCTGTTCATTTATTGCAGGTTCTAGTGAGGATTTATTTACTGTTCCACAATATTTATTTCTCTCAAAGCACTTTTCCTTCTTCAAGTCTTCAATTTGACAAGCATGGTTTGCCACAACCCATTAATAAGCCATTACTAATTCCCTTCCCTTCTCCAACCCTTTCATTTTAAAACCCAGCAAAATTGGATAAAGTGTGTTTTGAAATATCAGCGGTAACAAAAAGAAAGTATTTGTATTATTGATAGTGAGAAGGACTGAAGTTCTTTTTTTATTTTCTGATGAAAATTTCACATCCAGTCTGTAGCTGACAAAGATGTGAGTAGCAGCAAAAATATCACCTGGGACCATAGCCACATACATCAAGAATGTAACTGGAATATAATGCAGTAGTTTGAATTTACGCATGGCTATCTTGTTTACTACTGGTTATATCATTAGAAAGGGTTGTTGGGTTATTTGTACCTAAGCATCTCATGAGAAACCATGACTTCCCAATTAGCCACTTAATAGGGGAACTGCTTAGCTTTCTCCCCAGCACAGCCTCGGTGATAGGACCACATGCAGGTCCACACATGACTGTTATACCTATTGATACCTGATGGTAAAATGGCTGTCTTTCCCCAAGTGATAAATATTATATTCCATTGGACTAGGGATGAAGGGATGAGTAGGGGTGGGGGCCGGAACAACACTCAAGGTGTCTTTTGGTTTATACAATTCTGAGTCTTTGTTCTCTGTGTAAAAGCCCATTCAGGAAAAAAAAAGAAAATAAAAGAACCTGCTCTCACTTTCTTCTTTAAACTAAAACATTAAGGCAACATTATCAACCAAGACTGAGGCTCCCCTGGCCTTCTTTTCCCTTCCTGCTTATCCTGGCAATTCCATCAGCATTTCTTGAACTGATTTCCCATTATCCCTTTCTAGTTTTATAATTCTCCTCTATAATATTATATTAAGTACTCAAAGTATTACTGAAACCCAACCTATAAAAATTCTCACATTTTACTAATCCATGAGGCTAATATGCTTTTGATTGAAAGTCAAGGGGTTTATTTTCAGAAAGTAATGCTATCCCAGGCCACAAAAAAACAAAAATCTCAAGTTCTCAAAATTGTAAAGACCATATTCTCTAACTACAGTGCCATAAAATTGGAAGTTTATAACTAAAGGACAGGTAGAAAAAGTCAAAGACACTTAAAAACTAAGAATTCATTTTGCCCTACCAGTGTACTCAGTGGTTAGAGGGTTGACCCAAGCACTGAAGAATCACAGGTTTGATTCCCAGTCAAGGGCACGTACTGGGTTGCAGGTTCGATCCCCAGCCCTGGTCGAAGCCCATACCAGACACAACCAATCGATATGTCTCTCTCTCATCTCTCTCTCTCTCTCTTCCTCACTACCTCCTGTTCACTCTCTCTAAAAATCAATGGAAAAATCCTTGAGTGGGAATTAACCAAAAAATTTAAAAATTTAAATAAAAACTAAGAATTCATTTTTAGCCCTAACCAGTTTGGCTCAGTGGATAGAGCATCGGCCTGCGGACTGAAAGGTCCCAGGTTTGATTCTGGTCAAGGGCATGTACCTTGGTTGCGGGCACATTCCCAGTAGGAGGTGTGCAGGAGGCAGCTGATTAATGTTTCTCTCTCATCGATGCTTCTCACTCTCTAGCCCTCTCCTTTCCTCTCTGTAAAATATCAATAAAATATATTTTTTAAAAGAATTCATTTTTATGTAAAGTTTAACACATTAAGCGCCCAGCCTGTCTTGTCTTCCAAACGGAAAGTATAGTGTCAGTCACCAGTAACTGACTGGGCACTTAATGTGTTAATGAAAAAAGGAAAAAAAAAAAGTGGCTAAAACTACCAATTTAAATGTAACAAGATGCAACAAAATGACAATGTCATACCTTATAATGTGAGTTTCTGGCAAAGCTGAATCGAGGGTAAAGGTAAAACAACGCATTTTTCAAATGTTTTTTATTGATTTTAGAGAGAGAGAAGAAGAGATAGAAACATTGATGAGAGAGAAACATTGATTGGCTGCCTCTTGCACACTGCCTACTGGGGATTGAGCCAGCAACCCGGGCATGTGCCCTGACTGGGATTGAACTGGTGACTTCTTAGTGCATGGGTCAATGCTTAACCACTAAGCCACACTAGCCAGGCTTAATACATTTTTTTTATTAAATTAAAAAATAACGCAAATAAAAAAGAAGGAAATATATTTTAATATAAAATTTATATCCATTGAGAGGCCAGATTATTATGATCTCTGAATGCATAATAATCTGGCCACTCAGTATATATCCTATATAATAAAAGGTTAATATGCAAATTGTCCCCTTGACCAGGAGTTCGACCAGCAGGCAAGCCAGCCAACCACCCATGTCCCCTTCCCCTGGCCAGGCTGGCCAGACCCACCCATGCACGAATTCATACACCGGGCCTCTAATATATATACTGAGTGGCCAGATTATTATGTGTTCAGAGATCATAATAATCTAGCCACTCAGTGTATATGTAAAGTATTTAGGAGGGGATTATTTGAAAGTACCAATAAAAGAGACAAAACTAACTAAAACACACACTCATACACAAAGGCAACGTAAACACATTAAAATTAATAAAGGAGGTAATGCTACAGATAAGAAGAAAACATGGAAAATTCATGATAGAATATCACATAAAACTATCACAATAAATTTTAAAATCTCCTTGTAAAGGATGATTTTCTAAAGAAATATAACTGCATTAGTTAACTACTGCTATATAGCAAACTCAGTAGTTTCATACAGTAAGCACTTATTACTGTTCATGAGTCTGCATCAGATGGGTGTTTCTTCTGCTCTTGCTGGGCTTGCTCATAAGTTTGCAGTCAGCTGCAGGTTAAGTGGGCAGCTCATCTTGTCTCAGCTAATCTTGTCTCAGATCTTGTACATTTTAGGAGATGACTGGCTATAAGCTGGTCTAGGATGGTCTTGGATGGGACTTCCTCCATGTGCTCTCTCATTCTCCAGCAGGCTAGCTTTAGCTTATTCACAGAGAGTGGCAGGGTTCCAAGAGCAAGGGCAGAATGCACAAGGCCCTGTAAGGCACAAGCTGGGAAATGACACACTGTCGCTTCTATCAGAATCTATTGGCCAAAGCAAGTTACAAGATCAGCACAGATTCCAGATGCAAAGAGAGAGAAGCCACACTGATGGGAAGAGCTGCAAAGCCACTGGAAAGAGCATGGACACAAGGTGGGCATTCATTGGATCCATCCATACAATCAACCTACTGCAAAAACTGACTAAGAGACAATCTGTATATACCATGCATATACCATGAATGACACTGAAAGGGCTTTCAGAACTACTCCCAAAATATGTGTCAGACCCAATGTGTTCAAACCATTACAAATTCCCAGGAAGTTCTTTCAAATACTTGAGGAACAGAGAATTTACGTGCTATAAGACTGGTCCAGGGCATAGAGAAAGTAGGAAAGACTTGAATTCATTCTGTGAAGCTGGCATAATGCTGATACTGACCTATCAAAGAAAACTAGAGGTCAATATCATTTGTGACTATACATCTAAAATATTATATAAAATATTAGCAAATAGGATGCAGAAGAATATAAAAGATATGAAACCCAATGGTCATGGAATGGTTTCTTTTAGGAATTCAAAGACAGTTTAATATATTTTAAATAAAACTATTAGTATTATTATCAAGTCAATCAAAAGAAAAATACATATTTTATCACCTTAAATACTAAAAAAATATATTTGGCAAGATTTATCATTTAATTACTAGCAATACAGGAATCAAAGGAACTTATGTAAAGTGATCTTAAAAATTCTTTCAAGTCAACACCCAACAGCATGCTTAAATATGTAGAGCACTGGTTGAGTAAGATTATAGTTATTGTATTAAAATAAGAGAAGGATAAAGAATTATTAATTAGGAAATGGTAAGCATATTTAAATAAATTTAAACAAGTGCATTTACAATAGATATTTGAAGGCCTTTAATATACTAATATATGTTTTCAAAACACACTTGACTACTGAACTCTTATTAAAGGATATCAAAGGGGACTTTGAAAAACACTGCTACAAAGACACTCTTTTTTAAATCAGATATAAGGCAAAAAAGAGTCTAGAATAATTTAAAATCATTCTAGAAGTGCTAGTCAGTACAATCTCAGAAGCCAACAAAACAAGGAATAAATACTGTGAAATGGAAAAAGCAAAATCATTATTACTTACTGCTGATGTTTGCCTAGCTGAAATACCAAGAAAAATAACTGGAACACTACAAAACTAATAAGAAACCAATCTTTTACTAATTAATACACAAACTCAATAGGTTTCTTATATCCCAATATTGGTCCATTAGAAATTACAATATAGAACAAAAACTATACAATATCTAGGAATAAACTTAAGGAATATATAGGAGCTACATAAAGAAGACAGAAGCAATACAAGAAATTTTTCCTGAAAAAAATTAAAAGGGCAGATATGGTATGTCTCAAATTGAAAAATTAAATACCATAAAAAATGTCAATTTTACCTGCACTAATCATAAATCCCCAAAAATTCCAGTGCCATCTAAGAATTTAACCAAATAATTACAATTTTTATCTGAAAAAAATGTGAAATATTTATGTGAAAACCATAAAATAAAAGAACATGTCTATATGTCAAAAAAGAAAAGCCACAATAAATATTAAAAAGGTACACAATATACTAAGGAAAATATTTGCAATATATATGACACAAGGATAATACCTGAAGTATTTTTAAAAATACAAATAAAATAATTCAAACCTGAATCTTAGGTAATTTTAAGAAATCCAGTCTCCTATTTGATATTTCTTGAAATTTTTAGAAAATACTTCCTCTTTTCTACCTACCAACTCCACTCCAAATTCTCACTTGTGTTTTCTCCTAGATGACATCTCCCATTTCAGAACAACCATCTGATGTCCACATGTTTACAGAAAATTCTATCTCTCGTATATATTATCTCCTCTCTCAGCCCCACACCAGCCCAGGGTAATAACCTCTAGGCCTCAATAATCTCCAGAACTGCTTTCCCCCTACACGAACAGTTAAGGAAAACAGTACAACATGGGTATCGTTGTTCCAAATCCCATCTCCTCCAGAGTTATACACCAGTGTGAGTTGAAGATATGCTTCTTCTTCCTCATTCTTCCAGATGCCCTCAAGTCTCAGCTCTCACAGAGACATACAATTGGCAAATCTATATACATAAAAGCCCAGCAACTGCATGGCAGAATGACCGGTCGACCAGTCACTATGATATGCACTGACCACTAGGGGGCAGATGCTCAATGCAGGAGCTGTGCCCTGGTGGTCAGTGCACTCCACAGTGGGAGCACCACTCAGCTGATCGGGATGATTGCCTGCTCCCGCAGCAGGAGCAGCCCACTAGCAGGCCCAGAGTGAGGTTGAGTCTCTGCACCTATCAAATACCTGAGACAATCCAGACTCTGGCCTGACCCCACCAGCTAATGCAGGCCCTCTAAGATGTGTTCTAGAAAGAGTGCAGTGAGCTGGCATAGGTGGATGGCAAGAGGGGACGTGACTGTGGACCCCCTGGGGAGGCTGTCCTGATGGCTGAGGATCCTGGGGCACTACTGCCCTGAACATTCCTGGTGGTGTCACTGACCTGGCATCACACATCAAGGACATTCACCGAGTGGCTTTGGGGTGCAAAGCTCTCCAGGACACAGAACACGCCTTTACCCAAGACATTACACCGAAATATCAGCTCAGACTAATTTCCTCATTCAGCAGCCGCTCAGAGGGCGGGTCCACAGCTGCTCAGCTGAATGGGATGAGCAATGCTTCCACAGCGGGTCAATCCCTTCAGGAAGTCGCAGGTTTGATTTTCCTGGGCTCTATCCCCAGTAGGGGGTGTGCAGGAGGCAGCGGATCATATGATTCTCTCTCATCATTAATGTTTCTCTCTCTCTCTCTCTCTCTCTCTCTCTCTCTCTCTCTCTCTCTCTCTCTCTCTCTCTCTCTCCCTTCTTCTCTCTGAAATCAAAGACATATTTTTAAAATTGTTATTTTTAGAAATTTATTCCAAATAAATAGTCGGAAAAGTGTCTACGGATCAAGAATGTCTGTTACAATATTGTTTATAATAGCAATAACATGCACACACATATCTTGGACTACTATACACCCATTAAACATCAGGACGTAGCTCTAATTAACCAGCTGCATATCAGAAACATCAGGGGAAGCTTCCAAATATATGTATCTTGGACTCATTTCTTGAGAGTCATACTGATTCAGTAAGTCTGGTGTGTGCCTGGGAGTCAGAACTTTTCAAAACTTTCTAGGTCATTCTGACACAGAGTTCCCCTGTTAGATACAAAAGTTTATTTTGAAGTTACCTAAATTATAATAGTGCATGATATTGGTACCAGAGCTATAGACACTAATGGAACAGAATAAACTGTCCTGAAACACTTACATTTAAGAAATTAATCTGGGAATTGGGTAGGGTTTTATACCTTTGGAGAAATGATGGTTTATTCAGTATAAACCACTATGACCACTGCCTGACTACTTGGAAATATTTCCAAGGACCAAAAATTAAATGTGAAAATAAAACCTTAAGAGTGCTAAAAGAACACACACACAGGAAAATAGTTACGTAAACTTGGAGGAAGATCACTGCTTAGGACCTCTTCCTAATGAAAAAAAATCATCCTATGTACATCTGAATTCCCAGAGAATTTATATTTATAATTTTTAAACTATAAAATAGCATATTTAAAATATTATACAATTTCTTCATTTGTTCAAAATGTATTTTTTGAGTGAAAATGCAAGTGGGCAAACTTCCTAGGGTGATAGGGTTGGAAAGGCCTCCTTTTTCCAACTTAAAGTATTCAACCTGAAAGACTACCATAGTAGATAATAATTTATAACTTACTTTCCTTGTACCTTCTGAGGGAAAGAAAGCTGATTAATTCCAAATAAGTCTGTCTGTTCAAAATACCTTCTTGCATTTCTTCACAATCATCCCAAAGAAGCAGAAAATACCTGAAATAAACACTGTGTAATAGTAAAAAATGTAAAGATGGCTTTAAACAGTACTCTGATGATAGAATACCTTCCAGGTTCCCAGAATAAAAACATCTCTTTATGCTCTGGATAAATGGTCTTTTATCCAGAGAATGGGATTTTCATATATAGGTAAAACAAAAGCAACCAGTATAATCACCTCCATCCTTCTGAGGCTAGTGGTAAAGAAAAAAAGGAGAAATAGCCAAATGGGGGCCCAGTGGGTCACAGTTCCTAGCACTTCTTACAGGGCATATGCTGATTGGATGTAGAGGTGGAGTTGGTTGATAGTCTGTGGGTCCTCAAGGAAACCAACTCCCTCCAAGTTTGTCAACGGTGTGAAATGGGTGTAAAAATGTATAAGTACTTACAAATCCTAAATCGAGGCTGGAATAAAGCGACAAAGCTAACCTACAAGTTCTAAGATGCATTTTGGTGGGGACTCCTAGACAACTCCTTTTGGGATTTGGGATTTCACCAGGAGAAACTTACTAATCTCCCCACCCACTAAATGAGGCCTTTGGTTTGTGACTATAAAGCTGGTGATGCAACTAGATTGTAATATACTAGTTTGACTTTGAGTATGTTTGAAATGTTAAGTAAATATTGTAGAATCCTGGCTACTCTTGAGAAGGGTCAAGGTTGTACCCAGCTGGTCCATTAGATAGAGGAAGCCACAAGACATGAACGTGGTCCATGATACTTCCTCTCATGTGCCTAGCGACTTCTATGGATTCCTATGGATGTGTCAGGAACATTTAGTAGATGGGGAGATTACTAATTTCTCCTGGTGAAATCCCAAATCCCAAAAGGAGTTGTCTGGGGGTCCCCACCAAAATGCATCTTAAAACTTTTGGATTAGCTTTGTCACTTTATTCTAGCCTCGATTTAGGATTTTTGATAGCGTGGGATGTCTTTACAGATGTATAGCCAGCTAACGATCCCCCAAAATTCTGATCTTATTCTCCTCAAAACCATTTAGAGTATCTTTCTATCCCAGTGAGTAAGCAATCCCTCTCAGAGGCAAATCCGATCACCACAGCCTGTTTTCTATCAGCCAAGACAACAATAGTATTTTAAACTGGGGGGTTTATCTCGGTTTTCTCCACATGACATATTTCCCAATGTTGCTAATCAACAAGTGGTGAGCCCACCTAACGGGGTTCTCGAGATTATTAAGGCCAAGTCATTACTGTTCTGAGAATTCCATGAGTTTCATTTTCTAGGACAGTGGCTACTAGGTGGAAAATATGCTAAGACCCAAAGTCCCCAAATTACTATCTTTACTTCCCCTTCACTCTAATTTTAACCAGAGGTCATTCTCATTAAAAAGCCTCTGGGGTCTTTGATAAATGTAAGTTGTCCACTCGCTGAGAGCTCCTTGGCCCCTTCCTGTGGCTGCAGGCATGCCAGTCATCCAGCTGCTCTCAATTAACATTCCATCCGCTTCCCTGTCAGTGTGGGTTAGACTTGATTGAGTCACAGGTATGGTCTGCTTGGCAGCATTTTTATCTCATGGTGTGCTTACCAAAGGCGAGTTAGAATCTTTATTGAAGTTGCACTCAAAAACAAAAACATTTATTGAGCACTTATTATATGAAAGGCACTATAAATTTGACCTCATTCCAATGACATAGACTCCTTATTCTAATTAGTGTTGGCTAAACTAATTTTTATAAAAGAGATTATTAAACAATTATTCTAAGTGAGACTAAGAATAATCTTTTGGCCCTTGTTGGGAAAGTACATGAATGATAGAAAGAAAAAGGGGATGAAAGGAATGGAGGGGAAAGAAATAAAACAAAGAAAGAAAAGAAATATAATAATAAAGAGACAAGAATGTGAAAAGAAATAAAAAAGGCCAAGGACAAGTGAAAAGAAAAATAGAATAAAAACAAGAAAGTCAACAGAGTAGACAGAAAGGGATGGAGAGAGGAAAAGTAAAAAAAAGAAAAATCAATAATGAAAGGAAGCAAAGTATTTCTATTTCTTTCAATATGTTGAATTAAACAGCCAGCAATTTTCTCCTAGTACAGTACACTTCAAAATATCAGGTAAAAGGCATATGTTATGCATGTTTTATATACAGTAGGGGGTCTTTACAGATGTACAGCTAACTAATGACCCACAAAAACTCTGATCTTATTCCCTTAAACCCAGTTAGAGTATCTTTCAATTCCAGTGAGTAAGCAATCCCTCGAGTCATTAAATAAATAGTTTATGTGGCAAGAAAGTTAGGAAAATCCTCAGAGGCCCCAAATCACAAGAAAGCATGAATTGAGAGGGTGAGCCAGCACTGAAGTCAAAGGTTGCAGTAAAAATATTTGTCAATCCCTGGTGGCCTATGGGAAAAAGGGGCACAGGAGAAGAAGCACAGTGCCCACGCAGGGCGAGTCAGATCAGATCCCCCACAAAAAGCAAGACCCCTACAGGGTAACACTCTTAGTGGGCAAAATGGAAAACAAAGAAACAAAAGCCCCATTGAAAGAAATTTGCCTATCTCAGACTTGCCTTAGATAGAGGAAATAAAATTTCTCTCCTGAAATTTCTAAAATTATAGCATGGAGTTAAATTTCTATTGGGTTCAAAAAACTTTCCTTTTTTCTTTTTTGGTTAATCCTCACCCGAGGATATTTTTCCATTGATTTTTAGAGAGAGTGAAAAGGAGAGAAAGAGACAAAGAAAAACATCCATGTGACAGCGACACATCGATTGGTTGCCTCCTACACAGCACCCTGACCAGGTTCGTGCCCTTGACTGAATTGAACCCAGAACCCTTCAATCCACAGGCTGACAATCTATCCACTGAGCCAAATCGTCTAAGGCCAAAAAAAAAATTTTTTTTTTCATTTAAAGGATTCTCAAGTTGTAAAGGCCCTAGACATGCTGCAGAAGCAAACACAGTTCTTTGCTGGTAGCACACTTTAATTAAACTAGGATTCAATGAATCCCAAGAATAAAGTTTCAAAGCACTTGACTTTAGAATTATACCTACAAAACCTGGATATGTTAGAATAATTTTTAAAAATAAATATAAAATATCTTTGCTTTAAATGGTTTAAAACTATCAAAAATATGTCAAGGAATAGGAGTTTATCAAAAATAGCAAGAAATCATTTCTTGAAAAGCACATAAAATGTTTAGAAATTAAAATTAGAAATTCAATGACAGATGAAACAGCAGATCAGATGCAGCTGAAAAGAGACTTTGCAAAGTGAATAGTAGGGCTAAAAGAATAACTAGAATACAAGTCAATAGATACAGACATTAAAAATGTGAAATAGAACATGGATTGAGAAATTTGATCTACAGTTAATCAGAGTCCTAGTAAAGGAGGTAATAGGGAGAGGCAATATTTTGAAGAGATTATAGCTGAGACTTTTCCAGAATCTATTAAACTCATGAGTCTTCAGATCCAGGAACTATAGTGAATCCCAAGCAAAATAGATTACAAACAAATCTTCACTAGACATATTGTAATGATACAGTAAAACATTAAGCTAAAAAGATGATGATCTTAAAAGTACACTACACTTTCCCTCCAGCACCCCCCTAAAAAGAGCAGCCAGGGAGTAAAACAACAGATTATTTTCAAGGAAACATCAATTAGACAAAAGCTGATTTCTCACCAACAAGAAAAGCATGACAATGGGATAATGTCTCAAAGCACTGAATGAAATTGTCAATTTATAAATCTATACCAGCAATGTTGTCTATTAACATTGAAGTAAAAAATAATTTTTTTAAATTTTTCAGACAAACTAAAATACTTACTTCCAATAATTACCAAAGGAAATTCTAAAGCAAAAAAGGAAATAGTTTCAAAAGGAAAGTCTGAAGTACAAGAGGAAATATTAGTGAGAAAAATAATAAGAATTTGGATAAATCTCAACAAAAATAACTGCATAAAACAAAAATAATATATAACTTGTGGGATTGCTTTTTAAGTGAACTAAAATTCTGCACAACAAAAGCATAAAATATAAAGGTTTAAAGTAGAAGGATGAAAAATCTTACACCTTCCATTTAAAGTTAATATAACAATGCCAGTCAAATATTAAAGAAAAAAAATCTGGCATTGTTATATTAACTTTAAATGGAAGGTGAACACTGTACCAAAGATAATGAAGGCCACTAGGTAGTTTGTTTGTTTTTTACATTTTAGTAAACCAAGAAGGAATATTAGTTCTAAATGTATGTGAACAGAAGATAGCTTCAAAAATATCTAAAGAAATTTTAAGACCACCACAAGGACAAATTGATGCATTCACTGTCTTCGTGTGAGAGATTTCTCATACTTCTTAAAATAACCGACAGATTGAGTGAACAAGAAATTGTAAGGACATAGGAAATTTAAACAGAGAGCAAACAGTGATGGCTGCCCTGAACCGATGAAGTCCCCAGTTCTCCATGTCCCACGGCGTTGTGCAGGAACAATGATTGCTGCGAGCACCTCAAAGAGGATTTCCCTGCTTTGGACAAACACTTTTCTACATTTTTTCCTCACATTAAGAAGTAACTTACACTTGTTTTCCAACTATTTCGGATTTGCCCACATTATACAACACTTCTCTACATTCTTTCCTAATATTAAGAAGTGACTTACATTTGTTTTCCAACTATTTGGGATTTCCCCGCATTGTATCAACACTTTTCTATATTTTCCCTCACATTAAACAGTGACTTACAGGGGACAGGAAGAAGGCTTTTGACGGGAAGGCAGACTGCAAGAGAGTGTGTGAGTGAGAGAACAAAGGGAGAGTGTGTGGTCGCATGGGGAGTCTTTGTTGGTGAGTTGAGGGACAGTTATACTCCAGGAGACTGTGGGGGACTGCCAGACGAGGTTTCCCTGACCAGGCATCCCTGACTGCTGGTGGGTTCCCTTCTGGAGTGACCGGCTCAGAAGTGGAGACCATGCCATCTTGAAGAGAAAAAGTGTACGTTATCAGAAGCCTGAAAAGCCTGAGAATCTACAACTACGGCACCCACTGAACACCTGCAAACCCAAGAACACCGGTCCCCAAGTGGCGCAAGCATGTGGATTCAGAGGAGCTCTGCACCCTCTCACGAAAAGGAGAGGGAAAACTACATACCAGACAACCAGAGAAGAGAGATCATTGGGAGACAAAAAAACAACCTGCATATGAAAGAAAAGCAGGCATCACCAGAAAAGGAAGTAACGAAATGGAGGCAAGCAACCTGTCAGAGAAAGAATTCAGAGAAATGGTCATAAGGTGAATGAAAAGAATGGAAAACAAATTCAACAATATGTGTAAGAACCAAGGGGAAATTAAGAAGAACCAAGAAGAAATGAAAAATGACATCGCTGCTATAAAGAACTCAATAGAAAGCATCAACAGTAGACTAGAAGAAGCAAAGGACTGCATCAGTGAGCTAGAAGACAAGGTAGGAAAAAAACACACAAGCAGAGCAGCTTTTAGAAAAAAAAATTAAAAAGCAGGAGGAGAGCCTAAGGGAACTTTGGGACACCATGAAACAAAACAACATCTGCATAATAGGGGTGCCAGGAGGGGAAACTGAGCAAGGAATAGAAAACCTGTTTGAAGAAATAATAACAGAAAACTTCCCTGATACAGGGAAGGAAAAACCCACACAAATCCAAGAAGCTTACAGATTCCCAAACTAAATGAACCCTAAAAGACTGATGCCAAGGTACATTATAATTAAATTGGCAAACACCAACAACAAAGTAAGAATATTTTTTTAATTTAATAAATCTTTATTGTTCAGATTAATACAATCGTTCCTCTTTTCCCCCCCCCCATAGCTCCCCTCCACCCAGTTCCCATCTCACCCTCTGCCCTTACTTTTCCCCCACTGTCCTCATCCATAGGTGTAAGATTTTTGTCCAGTATCTTCCCGCACCCCCCACACCCCTTTCCCCCCAAAAATTGTCAGTCCACTACCTTTCTATGCCCCTGATTCTATTATATTCACCAGATTATTCTGTTCCTCAGGTTTTTAATTCACTTGATTTTTAGATTCACTGGTTGATAGACATGTATTTGTTGTTCATAATTTTTATCTTGACCTTTTTCTTCTTCTTCCTCTTCTTAAAGAAAACCTTTCAGCATTTCATATAATACTGGTTTGGTGGTGATGAACTCCTTTAGCTTTTTCTTATCTGTGAAGCTTTTTATCCGACCTTCAATTCTGAATGATAGCTTTGCTGATTAGAGTAATCCTGGTTGTAGATTGTTGTTATTCATCACTTCGAATATTTCTTATCACTCCTATCTGACCTGCATAGTTTCTGTTGAGAAATCAGCTGACAATCCTATGGGTGCTCCCTTGTAGGTAACTGTTTTTCTCTTGCTGCTTTTAATATCCTCTCTTTGTCTTTTGCTCTTGACATTTTAATTATGATGTGTCTTGGTGTGGTCCTCTTTGGATTCCTTTTGTTTGGGGTTCTGTGCGCTTCCTGGACTTGTAAGTCTATTTCTTTCACCAGGTGAAGAAGTTTTCTGTCATTATTTCTTCAAACAGGTTTTCATTATCTTGCTTTCTCTCTTCTTCTGGCATCCCCATAATTCTGATGCTGGTATGCTTGAGGTTGTCCCAGAAACTCCTTACACTATCTTAAAATTTTTGGATTCTTTTTTCTTTTTGCTTTTCCGGTTGACTGTTTTTTGCTTCTTTGTATTTCAACTTATTGACTTGATTCTTGCGGTCCTCTAGTCTGCTGTTAGGTCTCTGTATAATATTTTTTATTTCAGTCAGTGTATGTTTAATTTCTAGTTTGTCCTTTTTCATATCCTCGAGAGTCTCACTAAATTTGTTGGCCTTTTCTAGGAAATTCTTGAAAAACCTTATAACTTTGGTTTTGAACTTTATATCCAGTCATTTGCTTTCCTCCATTTCTTTCCTTTGTGATCTCTTTCTTTATCTCTGCATTTTCACTGCTTCCCTGAGTTGGTAAAGTAGCTTTGTGTGGAAGGTGTCCTCTAGGGCACAGTGGTCCAGCCTCCCCAGTTACCTGAGGTGGACACTCTTGGTGCACCCCTTTGTGGACTGTGTGCACAGTCTTGTTGTAGCTAAGTCTTTATTGTTGTTGGTATCACTGGGAGGAACTGACCTCCAGGCCAATTGGCTGTGAGGATCAGCTGTGTCTATGATGGGAGAATTTCTGTGCTGGAGAAACTCTTATGAGACAAGACTTGCAAAATTGCAAAAACCTCTGTGCTCAGCTTGGATGGGGCAGAGTTTCAGGGTGGAGCAGATAGCCTTGGTTTCCCGTCAGCCCTGACCTATGAGGACCCTGGGTCTCAGTGTCCCTCAGTAATTGCTGCAAGCACCTCTGAGAGAAAGCCTCCCTTGAGTTTCGCCCACTGCCAGACAGTCCAGTTTCTCCCCAAATGAGTCAGGGTTCCCAGAAATTTGCCCAGAACTGGAGGTCAGCTCAATCAGGGGCGTTTGTCTCCCTCCCACTTTAGAAAGCCAGCCATGCACTCAGCCTCCTATGCATTCAGTAGTCAGTTCTCTCTGCGCGCGCACACATCCGGACCTCTGCCTTCCGCAGCTCCAGAGTCTCAGTGTGCTTTCTCTTTTCCTGACAGTCCAGATTTCCCCTTGAATGAGTCTGGTTTCCCAGCATCTAACCCAGGACTGGAGTTCAGTGCACTCAGCAACTTCCTTCACCCTCCTGCTTTAGAAAGCCAGCCACGCACTCAGCTGCTCGTGCACACAGCCACCTGTCCTCTCTGCGTGAGTCTCTGTACCTCAGCCTTTTGCAGCTCCTCTGAGTCTCAATGTGGTTTCCTCTTTTCTTATAGTTGTAGAATTTCCACTCAGCCAGCTTTCCTGTGGTTCTGGATGGTGTCCATTTTGTCTTTTAGTTGTAGTTTTGATATTGTTGTGCGAGGCAGCAGTTTAGGTGTTTACCTATGCCTCCATATTGGTTTCTCTCAAAGTAAGAATCTTAAAAGTGTCCAGAGAGAGGCAGAAAGTTACCTACAAAGGATCCCCCATCAGTCTAGCAACTGATTTCTCAACAGAAACTCATCATGCCAGAAGGGAATGGAATGAAATATACAAAGTCATGCAAAGGAAGGGTCTGAATCCAAGAATACTGTACCCAGCAAGGCTATCAATCAAAATTGAGGGTGAAATCAGGAGCTTCACAGATAAAAAAGGACTAAGGGAGTTTATTACCACCAAACCAGCAATGCAAGAAGTGCTAAACGGTCTGCTGTAAAAAGAAGAAATAAGAAATGAAGAGGAAAACAGGGGTAAAGAATAAAAATGGTGACAAAAAAGTACCTATCAATAATAACTTTAAATGTAAATGGATTAAATGCCCCAATCAAAAGACATAGGGTAATGGATTAGATAAGAAAACATGACCCATATATCTGCTGTCTACAGAAAACCCACCTCAGAAAAAAAGACGCACACAGACTGAGGGTGAAAGGATGGAAAAAGGTTTTTCAGGCGAATAGAAATGAAAAAAAAGCTGGGGTAGCAATACTTATATCTGACAAATTAGATCTCAAAGTGAAAGACATCAAAAGAGATAGGGAAGGCCACTTTATAATACTAAAGGGAGCAATCCAATAAGAAGAAATAACTCTGGTAAACATATATGCACCCAATATAAGAGCACCCAAATACATAAAAAAAACTCCTGAAGGATATCAAGGGATAGATTGACAGCAATACAATCATAGTAGGAGACTTTATTACCCCACTATCACCAATGGACAAATCCTCTAAACAAAAAATCAGCAAAGAAACATCAATCCTAAATGACTCACTAGACCACATGGAATTAATTGACATCTTCAGAACATTTTACCCCAAAGCCACAGAATATACATTCTTCTCAAGTGCACATGGGTCACTTTCAAAGACAGACCATATATTGGGTCACAGGCAAAGTCTCTTCAAATTCAAGAAGATAGAAATCATATCAAGCATCTTCTCAGATCACAGTGGCATAAAACTGGAAATCAACTATAATAAAAACAATCCAAAAAAATCAAACACATGGAGACTAAATAGCATGCTATTAAACAATGACTGGGTCACCAGAGAGATCAAGGAAGAAATAAAAAACATCATGGAAACAAATGACAATGAAAACACAACAATCCAACATCTATGGGACACAGCGAAAGCAGTCTTGAGAGGGAAGTTTATAGCTCTACAAACCTACTGCAAAAACAAGAAACAATGGTAATAAATTACCTAACTCTACAACTCAAAGAGTTAGAAAGAGAGCAACAAGAAAATCCCAGTGTAAGCAGAAAGAAGGAAATAATAAAGACCAGAGTGGAGATAAATGACATAGAGACAAAAAAAAAAAAATTACAAAGGATCAACAAAACCAAGAGGTGGTTCTTTGAAAGGATAAACAAGATTGATGAACCTCTAGCCAGGCTCACCAAGAAGCAAATAGAGAAGACCCAAATAAACAAAATCAGAAATGAAAGAGGAGAAATAACAACAGACCCCACCGAAATACAAAGGATTGTTAAAAAATACTATGAACAACTCTATTCCAACAAACTGGACAACCTGGAGGAAATGGACATATTCCTAGAAAAATAAAACCTTCGAAAACTCAATCAGGAAGAATCTAAACATCTCAATAGCACAATAACTATGAAAGAAATTGAAGCAGTCATCAAAAAGCTTCCAGCAAACAAAAGTCCGGGGCCAGACAGCTTCACAGGGGAGTTTTACCAAACATTCAAGGAAGAACTAAAACCTATCCTCCTCAGACTATTCCAAAAAATTCAAGAGGAAGGAACACTTCCAAGCTCCTTCTATGAAGCCAGCATCACCCTAATACCAAAACCAGATAAAGACAACACAATGAAAGAGAATTATAGGACAATATCCCTCCTGAACATAGAAGCCAAAATCTTTAGCAAAATTCTAGCAAATTGGATCCAGCACTACATCAGAAAGATCATACACCATGACCAAGTAGGATTTATCCAACTATTTGGGATTGTGATGCAAGGATGATACAATATCCACAAATCAATAAACGTGATACATCACATAAACAAATTGATAGATAAAAATCACATAGTCATATCAATTGATGCAGAAAAAGCATTTGACAAAATCCAACACCCTTTCTTGATAAAAACTCTCAGTAAGGTGGGAATAGAAGGATCATACCTTAACATAATAAGAGCCATATATGATAAACCCACAGCTAACATCATACTCAATGGGCAAAAACTAAAACCATTTTCCCTAAGAACAGGAACAAGACAGGGATGCCCACTCTCACCACTCCTGTTCGACATAATACTGGAAGTATTAGCCATTGTGATTAGACAAGAAGAAGAAATAAAAGGCATCCAAATTAGAAAAGAGGAAGTCAAACTGTCCTTATTTGCAGATGACATGATATTGTACATAAAAAACCCGAAAGACTCCATCAAAAACCCAATAAACTTAATAAATGAATTCATCAATGTACCTGGATATAAAATTAATGCTAAGAAATCTATGGCATTTCTATACACCAAGAGTGAACTTATAGAAAGAGAGACTAAAAAAGCAATCCCATTTACCATCACACCAAAAAAATTAAGATACTTATGAATAAACTTAGCTATGAATTAACTTAACTATGAATAAACTTAAAAGACCTATATGTGGAAAACTACAGGAGACTGAATTAAGAGATAGAGGAAGACTAAACAGATGGAAGAACATACCATGTTCATGGATTGATAGAATCAACATCATTAAAATGTCCATACTACCCAAAGCAATCTATAGATTCAATGCACTCCCCATTAAAATACCAACAGCGTATTTCCCAGACCTAGAAAGAACTCTCCAAAAATTCATCTGGAATAAAAAAAAAAGACCCAGAATAGCCACAGCAATCCTGAGAAAGAAGAACATAGTAGGTGGGATCTCAATACCAGATTTCAAGCTGTATTACAAAGCCACTGTTCTCAAAACAGCCTGGTACTGGCACAAGAACAGACTTATAGACCAATGGAATAGAACAGAGAATCCAGATATTGACCCAAACCACTATGCTCAATTAATGTTTGACAAAGGAGGCAAGAGCATACAATGGAGTCAAGACAGTCTCTTCAATATATGGTGCTCGGAAAACTGGACAGATACATGCAAAAAAATGAAACTAGACCATCAACTTACACCATACACAAAAATAAATTCAAAATGGATAAAGGACTTAAACATAAGACAAGAAACCATCAAAATACTAGAGGAATCCACAGGCAGAGAAATCTCAGACATATGCCGAAGCAATTTCTTCACCAATACCACTCCTAGGGCAATGGAAACTAAAGAGAAAATAAACAAATGGAACTACTTCAAAATAAGCTTTTGCACAGCAAAAGAAACCATCAACAAAACAACGAAGTCCACTGTATGAGAGAACATATGGGCAAATGTTATCCCTGATAAAGGTTTAATCTCCAACATTTATAGGGAACTTATACAACTTAATAAAAGGAAGATAAATGATCCAATTGAAAAATGGGCAACAGACCTAAATAGAATCTTTTTGAAAGAAGACAGAAGGTAGGCCAAGAGACATATGAAAACATGCTCAAAGTCACTAATTATCCGAGAGATGCAAATCAAAACAACAATGAGGTACCATCTCACACCTGTCAGAATGGTAATCATCAACAAATGAACAAATGACAAGTGCTGGCGAGGATGAGGAGGAAAAGGAATCCTCATGCACTGCTGGTGGGAATGCAGACTGGTGCAGCCACTGTAGAGAACAGTATGGAGTTTCCTCAAAAAACTAAACATAGAACTCCCATTTGACCCAGTAATCCCACTTCTAGGAATATATCCCAAGAAACTAGAAACACCAATCAGAAAGTATATATGCACCCCTATGTTCATAGCAGCACAATTCACCATAGCTAAGATTTGGAAACAGCCTAAATGCCCATCAGCAGATGAGTGGATTAGAAAACTATGGTACATCTACACGATGGAATGCTACACTGCTATAAAAAAAGAAGGAATTCTTACCATTTGCAGCAGCATGGATGGATCTGGAGAGCATTATGTTAAGTGAAATAAGCCAGGCAATAAAAGAAAAATACCACATGATCTCACTCATTTATGGAAAATAAAGAGCATTATAACCAGTTGAACAAAAAGATATATACGGAGGCAGTAAAGATTTGAACAGACTGTCAAATTACAGCGGGAAGGCTGGGTAGTGCTGGGGAGGGGGGGAAAGAGATCAACCAAAGGACTTGTATGCTTGCATATAAGCACAACCAATGGACACAAGACACTGGGTGGTGGCGGGGATGAGGGCATGTGACAGGTGATAGGGGAGGCTGGGGGAAGGTCAATGGGGGGAAAAAAGAGATATATGTACTACTATATATAATACTTTAAACAATAAAAAAAAGAAAATTTAAACAAAGACATTTGTCAAGCTTAATAAAATGACCATATATAAAATAAGGGCCTCCAAAATAGATAACATACATTATTTTAAAACACGCAAGGAACATTTGAAAGGAAATGGGAAGATACTAAGTATAACTCAACACTGATAGAAAAAGTAAAGAAATCATTGCCTTTTCTTTCTGGGTTCTAATCCTTACTAGTAAATACTAACGTGTAGCCATTCTAAGAAAGAATGAAACTCCTTCATAGAATCTCAGGGTGGAGGCACTTCAGAGTAGCCCACTCCAACCCTATACCTAATTGTAAAGTCTCGACAACCTCCCCTAAAGCCTTAATCTAGGTTCTGTTTAAATGTATCCATGATGCCCAGCCAGTGTGGCTCAGTGGCTGAGAGTCAACTGACCTATGAACTAGGAGGTCAAGGTTTAATTCTCAGTCAGGGCACATACCTGAGTTGCAGGCTCCATCCCTAGTATTGGGCATGCAGGAGGCAGCCAATCAATAATTCTGACTCATCATTGATGTTTCTATCTCTCCCCTCTTCCTTCCTCTTTGAAATCAATAAAAAAATATATTTTAAAAAATAAAATAAAATGAATAAATAAATGTATCCATGATGGAGAATTGTGGTGGTGCCTGGGCAGCCCTGCCATGCCCGGCCCCTCCCAGCTGTTAACCAGTTGCCATGCCTACAAGCAAGTCATTCTTTCACAGCAACAATTCAACTGTACCTCTGAGATAACTAGTCATTATCTTAGAGTCTGTCATAGGATGAGTCTGGATGTAAGAAATTCTACCCAGAATCCAAATGTTATACCTAGGTGACAGGGCTTACTGAAAGCAGTTTTATAACCAGGCAAGGCAATTATGTGGAGTGTCAGAATAATGTGGTTAGGCTTTGTAAGCCCTATTCAGAGCTTCCTACAACCTGTACTAGCAAAATACATACATATCTCCCATTAAGAGTTTTAAAATTTGTAATAAAAAAACAAATGTAATAAAATCCTGCCCCATCTTTCCCTACTCCCAAGTCTTGTCCTCCAGTGGCAACAGCTTTCATTTCCTTTGTCTGTGTTTTCTAGAATTTGCCTCAAAATTCTTAATGATGTGTTTATTTTTCTTAAATTTTTTAGTTTTATGTTATATTTCTACTATCTATATATAGAAAAGCCTAAGCGACTGAACGACTGGTAGACCGGTCACTATAATGTGCACCGACCATGACAGGACAGATGCTCAATGCAGGAGCTGCCCCCTGGTGGTCAGTGCGCTTCCACAGCCAAACTCCTGAAGTCGGCCCCTCCCCCCAACCAGCCAGCCCCTATTGGCCGATCACCAGCCAGGCCGAGGGACCCCACCTGTGCACGAATTTGTGCACCAGGCCTCTAGTAAAAATAAAATTTTAACTCTTACATACCCTGCTTGCATATATATATATATCCCTGATCATCTCAATATAGCTTTTTACTTTTTGCTTAAATCAGTATAAAGTACTTACATTATTATAATAAAATTAATATTATTCAGGAATGAGCCTATAGTATACAATGATAAGGTTTCTTTCTGTGTGAAACATTTTTTTTCTAGAGGAAATACTGCCTTTTTATTTCCTCAACTTTTTATATACTTACTAGTGACCTAGCGCACAAAATCGCATGAGACCCAGACCTGTGGGAAATCGCGCGAGACCTAGGGCCCCAGACCCCACTATACTATGGCACTCCCCTGAGTCCCACCGCACTGCAAGACCCAGAGTCAAGTCCCTGCACACCCACATGCGCCTCGCCACACACGCAGCCTCCTGGTGACCGGTCTTTGGTTGTTACGGCATTAGGGCCACTGGGTTTTTATAATATAGATCTCTTATTACTTCATCCATAATTCTTCAACTGAACTAAAAATATTCTCTCAAGTTCAAACTCTACAAGGTATTCTATAAGTTTTCTTTTTCTTTAAGAACTCACTCTCTTGGGTATCTCCATTCTTTTCCATTAATCTAGACTGATTGCACTGTAGGTATGTTGTACTATTGGGACATCTCTTCACAGCCATTCTGGGAATTTCCTTCCTTTTCCACTGTGTTCCATTGGATCCTTCTTCCCTGGATCCTGTGTTTTCCACATTTCTTTGTCACCTTGTTTTGGCAATGAACATCCCATAATTGTCTCCTAAAAAATGAGTAAATTTTAAAAGATATTGCAATGTACATCTTATTGACAGAATGAGTTTTGAATTATGAACTGAAAAACTTTTCTAACAGAATTTTAAAGGTACTGACTTCTAATTTTGTCAATTGCCGTAAGAAAGTCTCATGCCCTCTGATTATTGATTCTTATTCTATGACCTCTTTTTCAAAAATATGTTTTTATTGATTTTTAGATAGAGAGGAAGGGAGAGGAAGAGAGAGAGAAACTTTGATCAGCTGCCTCCTGCATACCCACCACTGGGATCGAGCCCACAACCTGGGCATGTGCCCTGACTGGGAATCAAATAGGGAACCTCTATGGAATGGTGCTCAATCCACTGAGCCACACGGACCAGGTTCTATGATCTCTTTTTATGTGAGCATTTATGGGAAAATTTAAAAAAATGTATGTCAGATAATAGATGTTATTAATTTTGGTATCTTCATATAATTTAGCCATTAAAAAATATATTTTAGACAAATATTTAATGTCATAATAAAATAACCAGAGTAGAAAAGATAATGTATTAATGTGTTAAAATACTGAAAGATAACTCACCAAAGTATTAAAAGTGACACTGCTGTATGACAAAATTTTCAGTTCCCTTTTTTAGTAACTTCTTGTTATAGACTAATGAATGGTTGTGTTCCCTAACCCCGAATTCAAAATTGAAGCCCTAAACTCACAATGTGATTATATTTGTAGCTGGGGTCTTGGGAGGTAATTAGGTGTATATGAGGTCTTGGGGGTGCAGCTCCCATGATGGAATTAGTGTCCTTATAAGAAGAGGTAAAGACACTAGAGCATTCTTTCTCTCTCAAGGCCATGTGAGAACATGAGAGAAGGCAGCTGTCTGTTAAGCAAGAAAAGGATTCTCACCAGGAACCAAATATGCCAGCACCTTAATCTTGACTTCCCAGTCTCCAGAACTGTGACAAATGTCTCTTGTTTAAGTCACCTTGATATAGCAACTGAAGCTGACTAAGACACTTCTATACTAAATAAATGTATGGAACCTGTTTTTTTAATATATATAGTTGGGTTTAAAAAGTGTTCTAATGCCATGCTAAAAATCCTCTTTCAACCAGTAATAAATATCATTATTACTTTGGAAAAATCAATAAAGGAGCATATTAATATAAATATTTACAATTATAATTTTAATCTCTTATTTCCAACATCTTATAATAAACATTTTCAACACAAAGCAAAGTTAAAAGAATTTGTCAGTAAACAACATTCCTACTGCCTAGATTATAGCAATAACATTTTGCTATATGTGTTTTATCACATATCTATCCATCTATCCATTCCTCTAGCCACACATTAATCTCTCACTTTTTATGTATTTCAAAATGAAATAGTTCTCTTTAAGTGTTCCAGTATGCATATTATTAACTCGAGTTCAATATTACTTTTAGTAATTTTCATTAGCGGTAATCCTATATAATAAAAAGGTAATATGCAAATTGACCCTCATGCCCTCGTGTCACAAGATGGCTGCCCCCACATCATCACAAAATGGCCACCCCCACGTTGTCACAAGATGGCCGCCCCACATTGTCACAAGATGGTTGGCAGGAGAGGGCAGTTGGGGGCGATTGGGCTGGCAGGGGAGCAATTAGGTGTCAATCAGGCCAGCAGGGGAGTGATTAGGGGGCTATCAGGCTGGCAGGTAGAGTGGTTAGGGGCAATCAGGCAGCCAGGCAGGCGAGCGGTTAGGAGGCAGCAGTCCCAGATTGTGATAGGGATGTCTGACTGACGGGCCTAAACCGGCAGTCGACATCCCCCGAGGGATCCCAGATTGGAGAGGGTGCAGGTCGGGCTGAGGAACAACCCCCACCCAGTGCATGAATTTCATGCACTGGGCCTCTAGTTTTTATATAAAGTAAAATGTATAAATATGAAATATAAATTCACTGAGTTTTGGTAAATGCATATATCTGTGTAACTCAAACTGTCATCAAGATATATAACTATATCATTCCATGTAAAATGTAAAACCCTTTCAACCATATAGGTCCACTTATCAGCCACCTCCAGCCTTTATGCTATAATTGTCATATGCATTACATCTATATACATTATAAATTCATGAGACAATGTTACAAATGTTCCTTTAAACTGTTACGTATTTTAAAGAAATGAGAAGTAACATTTTACTTTTACTAGTTCAGATGCTCTTTTTTCCTTTTTCCCTACTTCTCTCTTTCCCTCTCTCTCTTCCTTCCTTCTGAAGAACCAGGTTTCTTTCCATCTGACCTTATTTTCCATCAGCCTGAACTTTATTCAACATATCTTTCATGTAGTTCTGTTTAAAACAAGTTCTCTGGATTTTCTTTTATCTGAAAATGTCTTTATTTGCCTTCATTTCCTAAATAATATTTTTGTTGATATAAAAATTTTAATATAGTTTTGGGCAAACAGGTATTTTTCTTCTCTCTTATAGTTCTTTAAAGATGTTGGTTAGCTGTCTTCTCTCTTCATTGTTTCTGAGAATTTTTAATACCAAAGATTTAAATGTGGCACTGCTGTATGATAAAATTTGAACTCATTCAAATTATTGTACTCTTATATGTAATGCATTGCTTTATTTTCCTGGCTGCTATCTAGATTTACTCTTTATCCTTAATTTTAAGCAGTTTGACTATACTCTGATTTTGGGCTTGCTAAGCTTTTATAAACCGTAAACTTATAATTTACAAAAAATCAGGGTATTTTGGCCATTATTTCTTAAAATGTTTCTTGTGTTGCATTTGCTTTTTCTTCTTACTTCTGAGCCTCCAATTATACATATGTTAAATGTTTTGATATTGTACCACAAATCCATGAGGTACTATTTCTTTGTTTTTAAAGTGTTTTTGCTCACTGTACTTCAGATTAGGTAATTCTGTTGATTTATCTTCAAGTTCAGTGGTTCTTTCTCTGTCATCTCCTTTTGGCTCTTAAATGGTTCTTTCCTCTGTCCTCTCCTTTCTGTTGTTAAATTTTATATTTCATGTGATTTAATTTTTAGTTTAAGAATTTGTTTGGTTCTTTTCATGGTTTTTTTTTTCTTGCTGAAATTTCCTGTCTTTTCATTCATTTTACATAATTGTGCATCATTATAATAACTGCTTTAAAATCCTTTGACTGATAATTACAAAAGCTGGGTCATATCATGTTTCATCTTTTTGATTGTCATTCTTCTCAAAAATAGATCATATTTTTTTTTGTTTCTATTATGTTAAATAAATTTGGATTGTATCCTTGATATTGTGAACCTTATCTAGGGAGACTGGGTTGCCTTACATTCCTCTGAAAAATATTACTTTTTGTTTTGTTTTTTATTATTGTTGTTTTGGTTTGGTTTAGCAGATAAGTAACTTAGCTTAATTTAAACTGCAAGTTTTTGTCTCTTGGGCACTATCCCAAATCTGTTATTTTATCCTGAGCTAAGCTACTTAAAATCTGACCCACCCTTAACGAGTACACAGAATTTTTGGTTCCTCTCTTAGGATTTATCATTGTCAGAATTCCTCCCTCACTTCCCAGAGGCCATGATTGCCTTAAGCTCTGCTCTCTGAGCCTTCAGGCCAGAAAGAGTATTGGTTTTCTACAGGTATTTTAGCTGCCCCATGTATTCAACTGTAAAAAAAAAAAAGGAAACTCACCCTTAGGCATTTCCCTCTTCCAAATACCAATCCTCTTCATAACCTGTTTAACTCTGTTCAGCCTCCATTGCTTCCAGGAAGTCTTTGTTCATTTTCCCATTGTTTATAGTTGTTATCCCTGGGAGGGGCATTCTAAAAGTAAGCAAGAGTTTCTTTTATAATCAAAAAAAATTATTTTTTATTACATTAATATTCTATATAATAAAACCCTAATATGCAAGTCGACAGAATGATGTAACAGGCCAAACCACCAGTCGCTATGATGCTCACTGACCACCAGGGGGGCAGATGCTCAATGCAGGAGCTGCCCCCTGGTGGTCAGTGCACTCCCATAAGAGGAGCGCCATTCAGCCAGAAGCCAGGCTCATGGCTGGCGAGTGTGGTGGTGGCAGGAGCCTCTTCTAGCCTCCGCTGCAGGTGGGCGGTAAGGAGTGAGGGGTCCTGGACTGCGAGAGCCCCAGACTGCAAGAGGGATGTTTGACTGCCGGCTTGATCGGGTCTAAGCCAGCAGGTGGACATCCCCTGAGGGGTCCCCAACTGTGAGAGGGTGCAGGCCAGCCTGAGGAACGCCCCCCCCAAAGTGCACAAATTTCATGCACTGGGCCTCTAGTTGTATCATAAGCAAAAACTTTCCATTCAAAAAAAAAAAAAAAGAAAGAAACTTTACATTTATATAGAGAACAATGGAAAGTAGACTTTGGAGAATGATAGTAAAAGTTTTAGGAGAATGAAGCAGAGCTAAAAATTACATAGCAAGAATTCAGACTATGAAATAGGAAAGTCTCTAAGACAAAGGACACCTCGGTGTAGATATGGCACCCATCAGCATTAGCACGGAGAAAGGAAAACCAGGGCTTACCTGGTCAGTATTTTCATCTCTAGGTATCCTTGTTAACAGTTACTCTTCCCTTCCTGGTGTAAGCCCCTCTCATCCCAGAGTGCCCATAGTCCATAATGCACTTACTGAATTTGATTTCCAACTTCCTCCAAGCATAAGTCTCTCCTCAGTTGATGAGCATCTGAGTGGGCAGCTGTAAACTTTCTAGTTCCATGAAAACCATAAATTTATATGTTCAATATCATCATTTGTGATGAGAAGATCTGATTGAAACCAACTATGTGATCTTGAGTGAGTCATTTCCTCTTTCTGCCTTAATTTCTTCACTTACAAAATGAGCAGTAAACTAACAACACTTCAAGTTCAATTTTTTATCTTTCAATTCTACAGAATTAGACAGAAGTTCTATAAAACATAAATATGCTTTAAATTATTTTTTCCTCTAAAATCTGCTATCCTATATAAAAAGCCACTAGAGGGGAGTAAAACATTAGATGAGGACATACCACAATTCAACTTGGGTATCTTGTATAAATTGTATTTGCAACTGTTGCCTAATGTGTGTTGTTTCCAATCAATCATATTTGACTTCTTTAAAATACAAAGATGTGAAGGCTTCACCAATTCCATGTGGAAATCTTCTGCTTTATGGAATACAGCCCCAAGCCTTGTACTCTTTAAAGTCACTGGCTAATGGAACAAGATCAGTTCCTTAGAACAAGCATGCCCATTCCATTTCTAGTTTTCTATTTATTTATAACTGAGTTACAACAACCAAAAAGATTCCCTAATCCTTATTTCAGAAGGAATGTTTCATCCTGACAACTAATTCTTACTGAAAGGCAGGAACACCACCAGTGTTCCCAGTCCTTGAGTAGTTCCATGTTTAAAGAGACCTCAGAACCTTGTCTGCATTCCAAGTTCTTTGCATCCAAAGCCTGAAAGAAAGATTCCTTAGGTGGGATTTCTCTCACATTAAGATTATTAGAGACCCTTGGCCAAGGGTCTCTAGTATTAAACAGTAGTTTAATACTTTTACTTTGAAGAAATACAATCTTAATATCATTTTCTCATCTTTTTTAAAGTTACGTTTTAAAAGGAGGTCTGAGCCTCTGGTTATTCTCAGGGAACCAGCCTCAAAGGAAAGAAGAGCAGAAGCAGAAACAGCAAGATGGTGCCCTAGTGGGGCTCCACTGGAAAATCAGGCAGAGGACCAGGGATTTACATACTTGTTCTTTGAATTCCACTTCAGGGGCGTGGGAGGTGTCTTAATGTCTTCGTTTCCCAGTAGTTGCAGATGATAAAGTAGAGAGAGCATTAATTTTGGAGTCAGTTGGACAAATTCTAGGTTGATGAACTGACTTCTGTGTGACCTGGAGCTATTTACATAACCTTTTCTGCACAATATGTGAAGCAGGACCCTTGGTTACAATGAACATTAATCAAATTCAAATTAGACTATCTATATAGACAATGTCATGAGGTCTCTTTCTCTCCCTCTGTTTTTCTTTATATTTTTATTCTAGAGTCTCTGAATTTAATTCTAATAGCATACTGCCTACTTTGTTTGGCTAATGAAAGAGGATCTAAAAAAATGACATCCAGAAAGAGTCTTTCTTTCGACAGCAATTCTAGAGACAGGCTGATTGCCTAGCTTGAGTCTTGTGCCCATCTCTGTGCTAACTCATGTACCTAAGATTAATCAATACATCAATCATGTAGCCACTAAGATTAATGACTAGGGTTGCCAGAGAAAATAAAGGATTCCTTACTAAATCTGAATATTAGATGAACAAAAAATTTTTTTAACAAGGCCCATGTAATTTCGGACATACTTATACTAAAGGGGTATTTGTTACTTACCAGAAATTCAAATTTAAATTCTAATAGTCCCTTGTGATATTTAGGGCATTCTTACCTGATCTGCATGTGAGCTAATATAGGACTGTTTAGGAGCTCACATGTATGTCAAATAAGTTTCTGCTTGACATTCTGATGCCTACATAGTTTGTACCCCGCCAACATCCTGGGACCTATACTTCCTTTGCATATTGTTCGAGAGAGCAGTTGAGTGTGCTTTCTTGTACTGCTGATGTTTGAAGAGGCTTCTGTGAACCAGTTTTCAGTGATTACATGGAACTGCACAGTCCCCACTAGAAGGTCACCCCACACTTCACTTATAAATATCTGTAGAGGACCACCCCATACTTATAAGTGACTGATCTTTTTTATCCAGTTTTCACTACTTTCAGGTTTTCATTATTTTGTAGCATTAGAAAAGTATGACAATCTGTTGTTCATACGCTTGCTTTAATTTGTTTATATAAGAGTAAGGTACAGAACAGTAGGTATAATCAGCTACCACTTAAAAATAGAGGCTATTTATATACACATCCCTGTGTACATAGACTCAGAGTAATCGATTCTGCTTCAAAGATGGAAAACGAGGGGCCTGGGGATCGGAGCTGGAAAGGAAGCTTTTCACTATACATCTTCTTGCAATGTTAAACTTAACATCTATAAGTTTAGCTTACCATTCAAGTTTAGCTTACCATTCAAGTTTAACTTACCATTAATAATTTTAAAAACAAAAATAAACTCAGTTGTGAACAATTTTTACATATAGATCGAACATTCTCTCTGCTGCACTTACAACACAACTCTGCACAGAGCAGCCAGCCACTGCTGTCCTCATCTCTTTCCCTAGCTTCGCCAGAGCCCAGCCTGCTAGGACCTCAAAGAAATACTCCACATGTCCCTCTTCTTCCTCAGCAAGCACATGACTATGCCCGTTAACTTCATGGGCTGTAGTGACCACGCTCACCATTGGTACAACCACCCCTGCATGTGCTTTGTGGGAAAAGGAGAAACCCCAATAACATATAGAACCAAGATTTCCCAGCTAACACTAGGGAAAACTCCAGAGCAAAACAAATACATGTGAACACGTTTATATGCTTAGGATGTGAATCTTGATTAAGAAAACAAAGCCACACCCACCACGGAGGAAGCAGTACATATGAGATAAAGCATGGAGGGGGCTCTCTTTCTCTGTTTTTTTCACTAATAGAAACCTGCATTATGGGTTTGGCCTTAAACAATGATCTGTACTCTCTAGAATTGTGGCAGCAGAGGAGAACCCACATCAACCTATTTTGTGTTGTAAAAAACCCACAGCGAAGCTTTGTGTGATTACAAAGCCACGAATACGAATGAGAGAGGGATTTGCCAGCTGGAGCCACGAGGAAAGGGCTCTTCGTGGTAAAGCTACTACGTGTCTAGAGAAAACAACCAGCATGTGTTGCAGGCCCAGTGGAATGTGTTTAATAAGTTGCACATTTGTCATTGTAGGTCAGTTTTTTTGGATGCCAGAAGACATAACTTCTCATTATATAATCAAATATTTGTCCCTGCTGGAAAACGAGCGCCGAAGAACTTCTATCACTCGGCCATTTCCAAAAGCCTTTCTCTGGCCAATTGGGTGTTCTGCATTCCGCATTGAGCCCATCAGAGGAGAGGTTTTGCAAGCTATGTCTGGCCTTGGGCTTTGGCTCCTCTGCCACTATCTTTGCACCTACTCGGGGAGACTGGCCTGGCCTCTCTACATAGGCTGATGGGGAGGAGGAGAGCAGCAAAGTGGAAGATCAGAGGATTCCAGATTTTCAACTTACAGGTTTCTATATATTTGGCCATAGATTTCGTCAGCTACGGCAACATCTTAATTACTCTGAAGGACTTAAGAGACAAAACATCTCAGTTTTTGAGATCTTTTTTCATCTTACACTGCCCATACCCATATGTGTTTTGGTTCTAAAATCTTTGAGCCCTGGCCGGTAGCTCAGTTGGAAAAAAAGTGTATTCCCCATATGCCAATATTGCAAGTCCAATCTCTGGTAAGGGCACATACAAGAATCAATCAATGAATGCATAAATAAATGGAACAACAAATCGATGTCTCTCTCTCTCTCTCTCTCTCTCTCTCTCTCACACACACACACACACACACACACACACACACGATTCAATTAAAAAATAAATAACATAAAATTTTTGAAGACTTCTTCCAAGAACAACAAGACTTTTCATTTCTCCTAAGGAAACCTCTGGTTAATCTTACATATTTTGATTTTGAGCCAGTTCAGAATTTCTTCTTCTGTCTGTTTTTGCTTCAGTTTGGGCAAATACATGTAAATAATTAGATGTGCTCCAGAGAAAAGACCTTTGAGAGTAAACTTCCTACAATATTTATTCAGGTGACTTGAAGAATATAATTTGCTTCCAATAGGTAAGACATCAAGGAAGTGGGTCTCATCACCAATCTAGTAGTTACACATTTGTCATTATAGGTCAGATCTCCTACCCAGTGAGGAAGGACACGCAGTTAGGAACATTTTCCAGAAGCCCTCCAGCCCTTCCCTTCTACCAGTGTCCCACAAAACTGAGTTGTATGTCCACCCCTAAACCAATTCCTGGCAGCTGGAATTGGGGCCACTGTGATTAGCTCATGCCAACCAGGAGTCAGCTCTGCAGGTGGGACTGAGTCATGAGGGAAGGAACAGACACCCCCGCCTCCTTGCTCTGCCAACAAGAACTAGGTAATCATGTTGGATACACAACCAACAGTGTCAGCCACATATCCCCACCTTTCAGTTGTGGGGTGTAGATTCGCTGGTAAGTGATGGAATAAATATCTGAACCATATTTGATTCCAAAGTTCTGAGCCTAATCACTACCTCAGTGTCTAACCAGAGAAAAGCACGCTTTGTACTAACTGGATATGAGCTATTCAGCACACACCTAATCTAATTTTAGGAAGGTTTTTTGGTTTTGATTTTTAAGGACAGTGCAGCAACTCTTAACTGTCTTTAGTATGGAGACTTCTTATTAATGATACTGTAGCATGCACATGTATTGTTTTTGTGAGGGAAGCAATATCAATGCTAGAAATGTATGGCTTTGGGTTAAAGACAATGTTTGCTGAGCATATGGGTTCATATCCACCTTCGCATTTATGGCCACTGTGGTTACCTGCTCAGCCACAGAGAGTCCCCGTGCAAGTCCCTTTACCTTTCAAACCTTCCTCATCGGTCATAAGAAGATGCACTTTGAAAGGCTGTCGAAAGGATTAGGACAAAGCATATGTGTGGAGCTTAATATGATGACTACTCCATTAAAGGTATCCAAAAAGCATATATTATTATTTTGTGTTTATACCTAGGCCGAACTTTAAGAAACATAATAGGTGAGAATTTTGGTTTGGGTGGTGGGCACATGGTGCAATGTACAGATCTTGTAACATAGAAAACCACACCTGAAACCTATACATTTATGTTGACCAATGTCATCCCAATAAATTTAAATTAAAAAAAAAAAGAATTTTGGAAAATTTTTAAGCAATTAAAACAGAAACCTGAATTCATGGGAAAGTCAGAAACAACTTAGAGGGAGAATCCAAGATGGCGGCGTAGGTAAACACCTAAACTGCTGCCTCCCCCAACAATTTCAAAAATACAACTAAAAGAAAAAACGTCTATCACCCAGAACCACGGGAAAGCTGGCTGAGTGGAAGTTCTACAACTAGAAGGAAAGAGAAAAGAGCATTGAGACGTGCACAAGCACTGAAAACCTGAGGTACGGAGGCGCGTGATCCGGGCTGGCTGCGGGCGTTGCTTTTTTCAACCCGAAGGGAGACAAGCCCCCAATTACTCTGAAATACAGTTTCTGGGGAGACGCGGAGGACCCAAACTCCTATGGGGAGAAGCTGGACTGTCTGCCAGTGACGGTGGCTTGCTTGCAGAGCTGCGCGCAGGAATAATTGTTTATGGCACTGGGGCACGGGACTGCCAACAGGGACTCAGAGCCGGCTAACTAGCTGCCATTGCTGTTTGCCACGCCCTAGCCTAGTGACACCCTGAGACCCCGCCCTGCACAACCTACAAACCCACCAAAGCTCCAAGCAGCGGCTTTTGCATAAGAAAGCCCTGCCCTATCGCAGCTTAATCTAGCAAACTTGCAGCCCGGGTCAGACAGCTCCAAAACCTCCAAACCCCAAGCAAAGAGGAGAAAACTGTAGCTCTCGCTGTAGCTCCTGCTGGGTGGCCTCAGACAGTAGCTGACCTGCACCCCATTGGAGATCCAGAAGCCAATGTACCTACTGGTCAGTGTGAGACACCAGATTTCAACTCCTCACATCCATAAGTGACACATTCAAGAGGCAGACTCAGTGAGCACCAAAGACCCACTGAAACAAGTCCTGCCCCATAAGCGTGTCTTCAGCGCAGCAGTTCTTCCATTATAGAAACAGGGAGTGTTCACAGCTAATTGGCCTGGAGGTCAATTCCTCCCAGTGTACCAACGGCAATTAAGGCTTAACTACACCAAGACTTTGCACTCAGCGCACAAAGGGGTGTACCAAGAGCGTCCACATCAGGTGATTGAGGAGGCTGAGCTACTGCCCCCTATAGATCACCTACCACACAAAACTACTCCATCAACACAGGGAAGCAGCCAAAATGTGGAGACAAAGAAACATGTCACGAATGAAAGAAACGGAGGAAAGCAAACTACTGGATGACATAGAGTTCAGAACCACATTTATAAGGTTACTCAAGAATCTTCTTAAAACCGCTGAGAAACTTGATGAGACCTTTAAGGATATTAATGAGAATGTCAAAAAAATGGAAAAGGATCAGTCAGAAATGAAGCATACACTGTCTGAAATAAAGAATATACAGAAACTCAACTGTAGATCAACGTACCCCAAGAATCAAACCAAAGATCTGAAATATGTGGAAACAAAAAACATCCAACCAGAAAAACAAAAAGAATCCAAAAATATGAAGATAGTGTAAGGAGCCTCTGGGACAACTTTAAGCAAACCAACATCCGAATTTTTGGGGTGCCAGAAGAAGGGATAGAGCAAAATATTGAAAACCTATTAGAAGAAATAATGACAGAAAACTTTCCCTACCTGGTGAAAGAAATAGACTTACAAGTTCAGGAAGCGCACAGAACCCCATACAAGAGGAATCCAAAGAGGACCACACCAAGACACATCATAATTAAAATGCCAAGGGCAAAAGAGAAAGAGAGAATATTAAAAGCAGCAAGAGAAAAACAGTTAATTACCTACAAGGGAGTACCCATACGACTGTCAGCTGATTTCTCAACAGAAACTATGCAGGCCAGAAGGGAGTGGCAAGAAATATTCAAAGTGATGAATAGCAAGAACCTACAACCAAGATTACTCTACCCAGCAAAGCTATCATTCAGAGTTGAAGGTCAGATAAAGAGCTTCACAGACAAGAAAAAGCTAAAGGAGTTCATCGCCACCAAACCAGGATTACATGAAATGCTGAAGGGTATTCTTTAAGAAGAGGAGGAATAAGAAAAAGGTAAAGATAAAAATTATGAACAATAAAATGACATCAAATGCATACCTACCAACAAGTGAATCTAAAAATCAAGTGAATAAAAATCTGAAGAACAGAATGGACTGGTGAACATAATAGAATCAGGGACATAGAAAGGGAGTGGACTGATGATTCTCAGGGGAAGCAGGTGTGAGGGGTGCGGGAAGAGATTGGACAAAAATCGTACTCCTATGGATGAAGACAGTGGCAGGGGGTAAGGGCATGGGGTGGGGTGGGGAATCAGGTGGAGTGGAGCTATGGGGGGGGAAAAAAGAGGAACACCTGTAATAATCTGAACAATAAAGATTTATTTTTAAAAAAAAAAGAAACAACTTAGAATCAAAGAATCAAAGTAACTAACAATAATCAAAGCGTTGTAGACTTTGTAGAGTAAATTGTGAAATTGAACCACATTTTCAAAAATCTCCAGAAAACTCATTGGCAGCCAATAAAACAATTAATACCTATAGGGCATTGTGATCATGCATAAAGTGGGTTCACTCTATGTCCTTATACAAATGAACTACGACTCTAGGGCATATGAGGTCAGGAAGCACCGGGAGGAGAATTTGGTTAGTATACTATGTACATAACATGATTAATAAAATTGTGAAATCAAACTTCTTGTGAGAAAACAAAATCTTTCCAACAAAGACTAAGCCTGAACCCAAACCAGATAATTTTAAAAACCACATTTTTTGTTGGTTCTATTTGATTTACTCATCAGACATTTCCAAGAGCACAAGATTTACCAGGTGTACCATTTAATTTTTTTCAATAGATGGGAGTTACACATATGTTGATATATATGCGATTTGATATGTATGCTCTTTTGTTGTATTGACAGCAAGCTTCAAAAGTTCCTATGTCAAATTTTCTGAAGGTGTTAACATCATAGATATTTTACACTTAAAATGTTAAATTTCTTGCCCAAAAAAAGAGCATTTGCGGAAAGTTTTAATTCATTACTTTATTTTGAAGAAAAGTGCTGCTGAAAGTTGTCGTATACTTCGGAAAGCTATGGTGAACCTGTTCCATCTCAAGATACTTGTGAGCGTTTTTTTTCTTTTCAGATTTTTTAAAAATTTCTTTATTGATTAAGGTATTATATATGTGTCCTCATGCCCCCATTACCCCTCAACCCCCCCCACTCATACCCTCACCCCCTATTGTCTATGTCCATTGGTTAGGCTTATATGCATGCATACAAGTCCTTTGGTTGATCTCTCCCCATTACCCTCAACCTCCCCTGCCTTTCCTCTGAGGTTTGACAGTCTGATCGATGCTTTTCTGTCTGGATCTGTTTTTATTCATCAGGAGAGCATTATACTATATGAAATAAGCCAGTCAGAGAAAGATAAATATCACATGAGTGCTGGTTTAAATGTTTTAGAAGTGATGATTTCAATGTGAAAGACAAAGAATGTCCAGGTCAACCGATAAAGTTTGAAGACCAACGATTACAAGCATTATTGGATGAAGATGCGTGTCAAACTCAAAAACAACTTGTAGAAAGATTAAACATTGCTCAGCAAACAATTTTCGATTGTTTACATGCAATGGGGAAGATTTTAAATGAAGGAAAATAGGTGCCACATCAACTAAACGAAAGAAATGGAAAACCGAAAAGTCATCAGTAAAATGTTGCTTCAATGGCACAAAAGAAAGTCTTTTTTGCATCGAATTGTGACTGGCTATGAAAAGTGGATTTATTTTGAGAATCCCAAATGCACAAAATCATGGGTTGATCCAGGTCAATCATCAACATCGACTGCAAGGCCAAATCCCTTCGGAAAGAAGACAATGCTCTGTGTTTGGTGGCATCAGGAAGATGTGTATTATGAGCTTCTAAAACCAGGTGAAACCATTAATACTGATTACTACCGACAACATTAATCAATTTGAGCCATGCTTTGATTGTAAAATAACTAGAATGTGCCAGAAGACATGGCAAAGTAATTTTGCACCATCACACACTTCAAAACCAGTTAAAGACACATTAAAAAATCTTGCTTGGGAAGTATTAACCCATCCGCCGTATTCACCAGACCTTGCTCCTTCGGATTACCACTTTTTCGGATCGATGGCACACTCACTTTCTGAGCAGCACTTCATGTATGAAAAAGTGGAAAATGGGGTCTCTGAATGGTTTGCCTCAAAACAAGGTAAGTTCTATTGGGATGGTATCCACAAATTACCTGAAAGATGGGGGAAATGTGTAGCTAGTAATGGACATTACTTTGAATAAAGCACTTTTGATGTTTCTCTTGAAATTATTGTTTTCTCTGATTACAAAAATCCGCATTATTAACCAGTACACCTAGTAACTCAATCTCTGAGTTTTCATATTATTGTTGAACTTTATGAAAGAATTCCTTCAGTTTATGTTCCTTTTGCAAATGATGTTTCTCTTTAATGATATTACTATTTTGATTTCCAATTAATTTCCTGTTCTGGTCCTTAAGGAAAAATGTTGTTATAATATATCAAGAAGCTTTAGAATGGCTTATTTACTGCTAGGAAATTTCTAAATGTCTTTTCTTTTTTAGATGAACCATTATTGGTTGAATTTTAAAATTACGAAAGATGACTCTATTGTATTATAGATTTTCCAGTTGTGTTGGTAAATTCTGAATTGCAACACAACCTCCACATAATGTCATATTCCATAAATCTCCACTAAAGCGTAAGATCTTTCTTTTCCCCTATATTCTACCAAGAAAGCAAGTTAGAAGGATTTCACATGTGGAAAAGCCTGCTGAACTCATTTTCCTTCTCAGGAGCATGGGGGAGAAGTGGAAGGAGAGGAAAAAGGAAAGAACTCCCCTTTTAAAGTGAATTCCAGCTCACCTATAAGCCAAGCCAAATAGACAGGATAGGGATTAAGACCATGGGCTCTGGAGGGGGAAAAAAAAAAAGACGTCGGTGAAATTGGTTCCTTAGCTGTGGCAAATACATCATAGTGATGTAAGATGCTAACAATAGGGGAGTCTGGGTGAGATACATTTGGAGGCTCTCTGTAATATCTTTCTAACTCTTTTGTAAACCTAATACTATTTTAAGTGAAAAGTTTATTTAAAAAAAAAAAAAAAAAGACCTGGGTGTGATTTCTGGCTCTGCCCAAGTGTTAGCTGTGTTAGCTTTGAACAAATTATTTAACCCCTCTAAGCCTCAATTTCATTCATCCAAAAAGTGTCAGATGGAGCCTACTTCAAAGACTGCTGTGAGGATTAAATGAGCTAATGAAGTACTTGGCACAATGCTCCACATGCAGTTAAGTGTCTGTAAATTAGTTTTAACATCAGCGTGTGGCCACCAAAGCACCAGGCGTTGTCGTATTGAATGGAAGGTATGTCCAGTTAAATTCACCATGTCCCATGTTCTTCCTGATCTCCTAGTCTCTGTTGATGAACAGCACAATAATCTTCATAATCATTCCAGCTCTAATCCTCTTTTGGTGCTTCTTTTGACCTTGTATTCAACCAGGCGGCAGGTCCTGTTCAGCTCAATGCTGTGATATTCTCCTTCTTTCCTACCATTTCTACCCTGGCTCTGGCCTTGTTCCTGCCTAACTGTACCAGGACACTGCCCTCCTGGCTTCCCTGCTTACTTTCTCTGATCAGCATGGAAAGCCCCCCTATAGCATGGTCTCACGTGAAAGGAGAAATACACACTTTAACAATTATTGATGGAAATCACAATATCACATTTTTTATAATTAACAGAACAAATAGGCACAAGTCAGCAAGGCTATCACAGACTTGAACACCACTATCAACCAGACTTGATCTGACTTTTTTTTTTTTTTTTAATCCTCACCCAAGGACATTTTCCCATTGATTTTTAGAGAGAGTGGAAGATAGAGGGAAAGACAGAGAGAAACATCGATGTGAGAGAAACACATCGATTGGTTGCCTCCTGCACAGGCCCAAGCCAGGGCCTGGGCCAGGGAGGAGTTTGCAACCAAGGTACATGCCCTTGACCGGAATCGAACCCGGGACCCTTCAGTCTGCAGGCCAATGCTCTATTCACTGAGTCAAACCAGCTAGGGCCTAACTGATAGTTTTAATACTCCATCAAACAAGAGTATACTGTACACATTCTTTTCAGGTGTAACCATTCTCCCAGATAAACTATACTCCAGGCCATAAAACAAGTATCAAGAAATTTAAAGGGATTTAAATCATTCAAAGTATATTATCCAATGACAAAAAATTAAAAATAAATAAGAAATTTGGAAAATCCTTAATACTTAGAAATGAAGTTACATATTTCTATATAACCCATGGGTCAAATAAGAAATCACAAGGGAAATCAGAAAACATTTTGAACTAAATGAATAAAAAGCACAACATATCAAAATTTACAAGATAGGACTTAAATAGTACTTAGAGGTTTAAATAGTAGGAAACAAAGGTTTCACATCAATAATCTAAGCTTTCACTTTAAGAACAGACAAATAAGAGTGAATTAAACCTAAAGCAAGTATTAGAAAAGAAATAAAGATCAAAGGGGAGAAAAATCAATTAAATAGCAAACAGAAAAATAAGGGGGCACGGGAGCAAAGAAACCAAAATTTCACATAGTGATCTATCCAGTATTTAAAGAATAATACCAATTCTATACAGATCCTTTCATAAAACAGAGGTAGGGAAACACCCTCCAACCCATTCTATGAGACCAGTATTACCTTTTTATCAAAGCAAGACAAAGTTATCACAAGAAAACTAGAGACTGACATCCTTTGTGAGCATACACATGAAAGTCCCTAACACAGTATTAGCAAACAGAACCCAGCAACACATAAGAAAGATTAAACACCACGATGACGTTAAATTTATGTGACCGTGTCATCCATGGAGCTCCCGCTTCCTTTCTGTTCTGACATCATCCTTCAGATGCAAATCACTGTGCTGGTTTGGCTGTGCAGTCCCTTCATTTGCACAGTTGTCTGTGTATACCTTCCTTGGTGGTTGTGTGTAAGGTGTTTGAAATAAAGTAACTTAATCCTATTGAATAGAATGAAATATGGATATCAAAAAAATTAGGTTGAAATTACGATATCAAAAGAGATCAGACACACCATGAAAGGAGCAGAAAGCATGATCTCCAATGTCAACCTTGATGCTGAGGATGTCAATACCCATTAACGTTTTAAAACAAACAAAATATGAAAAGGTAGGTGAGCAATGAGCTAGATTCTCAGTTCAGTTACACCTAGGGTTTCAACGGATCAATCACCAACCAGACCCATAAATTCAGCTGGTTTAGGAGTTCTCCTAGAGTCAGAAATTCCAGCCAAACTACTAGACAAGGGACACTGATCCTCGGGAACAGAAGTGAGACTTTGAAGAGATGCCTTGTTCCTTTCCTAACTACATGTCAACTCAAGCACTGAAATCCGGGCTAGTTTTGAGGCTTCTCTCTCTACATCTGGTCACCAGTTAAGATGACATAGCTTGAGAGAGGAATCCAAGATGGCGGCGTAGGTAAACACCTAAACTGCTGCCTCATACAACAATTTCAAAAATTCAACTAAAAGACAAAACGTCTAACACCCAGAACCACGGGAAAGCTGGCTGAGTGGAAGTTCTACAACTAGAAGGAAAGAGAAAGGAGCATCGAGACGTGCACGAGCGCTGAAAAGCTGAGGTACGGAGGCGCGTGATCCGGGCTGGCTGCGGGCGTTGCTTTTTTCAACCCAAAGGGAGACAAGCCCCCGATTACTCTGAAATCCAGTTTCTGGGGAGACACGGGGGACCCAAACTCCTACGGGGAGAAGCTGGACTGTCTGCCAGTGAGGGGGGCTTACTTGCAGAGCTGCGCGCAGGAATAATTGTTTACGGCACTGGGGCACGGGACTCCAGGACGCCCTTGGGGACACAGAGCCGGCTAACTAGCAGCCATTGCTGTTTGCCACGCCCTAGCCTAGTGACACCCTGAGACCCCGCCCTGAACAACCTACAAACCCACCCAACCTCCAAGCAGCAGCGTTAGCAGAAGAAAGCCCCGCCCTATTGCAGCTTAACCTAGCAAACTTGCAGCCTGGGTCAGACAGCTCCAAAACCTCCAAACCCCAAGCAAAGAGGAGAAAACTGTAGCTCTCACTGTAGCTCCTGCTGGATGGCCTCAGACAGTAGCTGACCTGCACCCCATTGGAGATCCAGAAGCCAGTATACCTAGTGGTCAGAGTGAGACACCAGATTTCAACTCCTCACATCCATAAGTGACACATTCAAAGGCAGACTCAGTGAGCACCAAAGCCCCACTGAAACAAGTCCTGCCCCTAAGTGTGTCTTCAGCGCAGCAGTTCTTCCATTATAGACACAGTGAGTGCTCACAGCTAATTGGCCTGGAGGTCAATTCCTCCCAGTATACCAATAGCAATTAAGGCTTTAACTGCACCAAGTCTTTGCACTCAGTCCACAAAGGGGTGTACCAAGAGTGTCCACATCAGGTGATTGGGGAGGCTGAGCTACTGCCCCCTATAGGTCACCTACCACACAAAGCCACTCCATCAACACAGGGAAGCAGCCAAAATGAGGAGACAAAGAAACATGTCACGAATGAAAGAAACGGAGGAAAGCAAACTACTGGATGACATAGAGTTCAGAACCACATTTATAAGGTTACTCAAGAATCTTCTTAAAACCGCTGAGAAACTTGATGAGACCTTCAAGGAGCTTAATGAGAATGCCCAAAAAATGGAAAAGGATCAGTCAGAAATGAAGCATACACTGTCTGAAATAAAGAATATACAGAAACTCAACTGTAGATCAACGTACCCCAAGAATCAAACCAAAGATCTGAAATATGTGGAAACAAAAAACATCCAACCAGAAAAACAAAAAGAAAAAAGAATCCAAAAATATGAAGATAGTGTAAGGAGCCTCTGGGACAACTTCAAGCGAACCAACATCCGAATTTTTGGGGTGCCAGAAGAAGGGAGAGAGCAAAATATTGAAAACCTATTAGAAGAAATAATGACAGAAAACTTTCCCTGCCTGGTGAAAGAAATAGATGTACAAGTCCAGGAAGCGCACAGAACCCCATACAAGAGGAATCCAAAGAGGACCACACCAAGACACATCATAATTAAAATGCCAAGGGCAAAAGACAAAGAGAGAATATTAAAAGCAGCAAGAGAAAAACAGTTAATTACCTACAAGGGAGTACCCATACGACTGTCAGCTGATTTCTCAGCAGAAACTATGCAGGCCAGAAGGGAGTGGCAAGAAGTATTCAAAGTGATGAACAGCAAGAACCTACAACCAAGATTACTCTACCCAGCAAAGCTATCATTCAGAGTTGAAGGTCAGATAAAGAGCTTCACAGACAAGAAAAAGCTAAAGGAGTTCATCACCACCAAACCAGGATTACATGAAATGCTGAAGGGTATTCTTTAAGGAGAGGAAGAAGAAGAAAAAGGTAAAGATAAAAATTATGAACAACAAAATGACATCAAATACATACCTACCAACAAGTGAATCTAAAAATCAAGTGAATAAAAAATCTGAAGAACAGAATGGACTGGTGAATATAATAGAATCAGGGACATAGAAAGGGAGTGAACTGATGATTCTCAGGGGAAGCAGGTGTGAGGGGTGCGGGAAGAGCTTGGACAAAAATCTTACTCCTATGGATGAAGACAGTGGCGGGGGTAAGGGCATGGGGTGGGGTGGGGAATCAGGTGGAGGGGAGCTATGGGGGAAAAAATAGAGGAACACCTGTAATAATCTGAACAATAAAGATTTATTTAAAAAAAAAAAAAAAAGAAAATGTAAAAAAAAAAAAAAAAAAAAAAAAAAGATGACATAGCTCTCCAAGCTCCAGAAGGTTCTGTTCCAGGTTCTTGCTTTTAGAGATGATTCACAGCAGGAGGAGGATGCATTTGCCACCCATCCCACCAATGCCCAGATTAGCCTGGTTCTGGGTGGAAACTATATTGACTCAAACCACATATCCTGTCCATAACATGGTTGAGGGTGAGAGGTTTGAGAGAAGCACCTGCATACACCTAACACTTTCATACGCACCTCTAAGAAACTGTAAAACAATTCCTCTAAAAACAACAGTATTTAGGTGGTCATTCATTTCTGCATGGTTTAAAGTTATGATCTTTGACACATAGCATTAATAACTTAGCCAATTTCTATTCTATGAGAATAAAAACCTAATAGCTAAAAATTATTTGCTACATGACAAGGCCTATCATTTCCACTTTTTAAAAAGTGGTATTTTAACTAAAAGAAAATGAAACTATAAAGGAGACAAAAGAAAGTCTCTGGATGTCCTAGGACAGTGGTCGGCAAACTCATTAATCAACAGAGCCAAATATCAACATTACAACGATTGAAATTTCTTTTGAGAGCCAAGTTTTTTAAACCTAAACTTCTTCTAACGCCACTTCTTCAAAATAGACTCGTCCAGGCCGTGGTATTTTGTGGAAGAGCCATACTCAAGGGGCTAAAGAGCCACATGTGGCTCGCGAGCCGCAGTTTGCCAGCCACGGTCCTAGGAGACATGAAATAATGCGAATGCCAACTAAAAAATGTATACTATTATTCTAAACAATAAAACCAGGACACCGCTACATATTTTGTGGCAATCCTTACAAAACCTCTCTTCTACAAATTGAAAGCAAGAATAAAAATTTTGAGAAGATTCTTCCAGGAAAGGTATATGTAGAGTGAGTATATAGCCTCATTAAATATTGCCAATTTTAAAAATTGAATTTGGCTGATCATACACACAAACCATCAAAGTTTACTTTTTTTTTCTGGATGAATTTCAAACATAATGTCAATATAACATTTCTATATCATGAGCTACAAAATAATTCATAACAAATCTATAGACCATATGCAAGTTTTATTTAAATAATTTAACAGTTCACAGAGAGCTAATTTGTAAGTATAAAAAATAGATGGTTTAGCAATCAAATATAAACACCACATGGAAACAGATTACACAGACACTATTAGGCCTTTGGGAGATTAAGGTGACATTAATATCTCAAGTAATTTTATGGGAATACTTTACTCATAGAATAGATGTTATTAAAACATCTCAAGACATTTTTCAGTATGAAGTCTTCGCTTCCAGTTTTCTTGTCAATATATTCTTCTTAAATACTGTACAACTATTAGTCAAGATTGACAAAGGGGCTGTCAAAGCCGCTGTCCTGCTGGCTGGACAGAGGGGCCATCAGCTTTCTCGAAGGTTGCCGATGCACTGAAGACGGCTCTGCACTGCTCAGCTTTTTGAAATCTGACGCCAACATATCAGCCTTAGGATGAGCTGGATGTCTAGGAGTCATGGTGACCTTCCCTGGCTGGGAATACATGGCTTCTTCGGACAGGTCTGGAATGCGACCGGTCCGACATTTCATCGGTTGAGAATTCTTATTATTTTTTTCTTTATCTGAAAGGCAACCAGCTGCTAAGAACTGTTTGAAATGACCAGCCTCGGCGAGCGTATCCAGAGTCTCATGCGGCCCTCCGCGAAGAAAGGACACCTCGCGACTGCTGCAGGGCAGGGTGGCGCTGCTGGCATGCCAGCCCAGGGAGGCACCGAGGTCCCCGCCGTCCTTCACCGGAGCTTCCTCCACACCCGGACGCTCACTTTTCTCCGACGCAGCATCTTCACTTTCACTGAGGGGAACACACTTGTATACTTTGAAGCCCAGTCTTTCATTAGGACTCCGACAGGTTAAGCGTGCGGATCCGGATTCGGAAAGACCGGGTCCATTTCTCAGTGAGGACTTACTTCCGAAGGGTCCGAGGAAGGGGTATTCGGCGGCATGCAGACAGGATTCCGAGCCGGCGTCACCGAGGAGGTCTTTCTTCTTGTGCAGACCAAAGCCCCCTTCGCCTTCCCAAGGAACAAACTCAGGAGAGGCTGTCCTTGGCGACACGTCCAGACGTTTGCTATCCTCACACTGAAAGTCTGGATGGGACCCTTTGGGACCCACGTGCTTTGGGTCCCCAAGCTCCGCCTCCTCCAGTCGCCTCCGTAAGTCGCAAGCAGCCCTCCTCTTGGGAACCTGGTCGCACATACTTTTGGGGAGAGTTTTCATACTGTTTGATTTGTTTTCAGTGTGACCCCGTATAGTCTGGTTCACATCATTACTTTTTGATTTTTCAACACCAATTATCTCTGAAGTCAGGGGCAGTACTACAATATACAAGGGAACACAAAATTAGGGGAACGTAAAACTAGGGGAAAATTAACATTGAAAGAGAAGGACAAAAACTACATTTTTGTGTATTCCCAAAGAAGGCGTATTTATTTTAATCACCCTCAAAAATACATCAATGTCAACATGTTAAAATCCTCTTTTACATATACCCATTAGAAAAAGGTAGGCAATTTTGTTATTGAAATCTGATACATTATTATTGCTATCCACCGGGTCTATTATTTTCTGCAACAGATGTTATAACATTTTAAGAGCCAATTGCGACGTTTCCAGTCCTGTTCTGATAGGGAGTTTCTGGTGAAGAAAGTTGACTGGAAGAACCCCACTGCCCAACACTTATGCCCCCACACACAGCACAAACTAATCGGCGTCTCTCATTTAATCAGCGAAGGTATTAAATCTGACCCGAGGCAAAGGAGCCACACGGCACAGAATCAGAGGCAATCTGTCTCAGAAGAGCAGCTTGGTCCCCACAGTCCCTGAAAAGGGCTTTGACTGGGAACACTGTTTGCACACTGTTGCTCCAAATCCAGACAAATCTTTTCTTATTATACGCCACTGCCCTTTTCTACCCAAGGTTCACGTTACCATTCCAAAATTTACACAAATAATCACATCTACCAATATCAGACTCAGTTTCCCGAACAATTTCTGCCTGAGGCTTCCCAGAGTCCAAATCCGCCCCCCTACCCCCCATGTGGAATTTACCAATGCTTTCATGTATTTTCACCAGCTGTTGCTTTACATATTCTAAAGCTTTTTTTTATTTTTTTGTAGAAAAAGAAACCATTTATATTCTTGGGAGGCAATTCCTTTATCATGAACTTTGGTCCCCTTTAATGCTAAAACTCTGTAATTTACCTAATATTGCATTTAACTATAATTTTTCTAATATCAGCACTGCATTTACTAGGTATGTCACCCTCCATCCCTTTATTTTGAATTTTAAATGTTCTTCCTGTGAAAAGGACATATGTCTGGATTTTTAAAAAACTGTTTGCAAGTTGTGGTCTCTTAGTGAGTTTAAGCTATTCACATTTGGTGTGATTGCTGATATTTCAACTAATTATTGTTTCCTACTTACCCACGCTTTCTAGTTTTCTTTTTCCTCTTCTTCATTCTGTGAGATTAAAAACATCTTCTTCCAAGTTTTTCCCCCAGCAGTTTGAAAGTTACATACTCTATTTCTATTTCTCTATTGGTTATCCTTAAATTTCAATACACATACTTAAACCTATATTTTTCTAGTAATGGCTAGAATTACCAGTATCTATAACCTCTCCTTGAAAATAATAAAAATCTTAGCATATTGTTAGTTTCCGCTATAATCTTCTCTTACATTTTTCTGAGAATACTATACTTTTCTAACATTCTCAGGTCCTGCTGTTTGTTCTACGAATTCTATTTCCTTAGGTATAAGTTCTGTTTTTTTGTTTTGAGTTTGGTGCCTTTTTTCATGGTACTGGCTTTCTATAAATATGTGATGATTCTTGGTTGAATGCTTCCCTTTTGCTGTTGGTTTAAAGGAGTTGGGAATGGAAAGGGAAGAAATGAGCTGCAGGGTAGAAAGACCTAAAACCTGGTACTCTGGCCCTGGCCAGGTGGCTCAGTTGGTTGGAGCATTGTTCTATACACCAAAAGGTTGCAGATTTGATTCCCAGTCAGGGCACATACCTAGGTCATGGGTTTGATCCCCAATAGGAGTGCATTTGGGAGGCAACTGATCGATGTTTCTCTCTCGCATCAATGTTCCTCTCTCTCTCTCTCTCTCTCTCTCTCTCTCTCTCTCTCTCTCTCTCTCTCCCTCCCCCTTCTTCTCTCTCAAATCAATAAACATATCCACCGGTGAGAATAAAAAACATTAAATTAAAAAATACAAAAGCTGGTCCTCTGAGCATGTGGGCTCCCACTCTGCCTCTTGGTGTGGCTGGCCACCCGGAACACTGCCCTGCTTCCAGGCCCTTCTTCCTGTTGCTCTGACCCAGCCCAATATTGGGGTTGGGGAAGGGAGAGGAGAAGAAATGAAGAGGGTGACCTCACCTGGATCCTGCTGTTCTAGAACCCCAACTAGTTCTCCTGTTGGGATCGCCCAGGCTCACTTCTCCTGCAACATAACCACCTTCGTCTGTGGGACAGTTCTGATATGATACTGCTCCTACTGTGGGTCATCTCTGGCAGTTCTGAACTGAGGCTCCTCTCCTCAATCTTCTCCCGTCTTTTTTCTTTTAAGATTTCTCATGGCTTCTGGCCTATCAATCACACTTTTCTAAGCCCAGTTATAATTTCTTCTTTATAGTTATTGTTTACAATCTTTTCTATTATTTCTAGGGATGGAAGCAGCAACAGGAAGCTCATGGGTTTGCTGAGTCTGCCTACTTGAGCTGGGAATGACACTGTTTTGCACATTTCCAGTTTAAGTAAAAAACACACAGAAGTTAATAAATTACCTCTCACTCCCTACATTTCCTGTTGTGTTTTTTTTTTTCATTCGAAAAATATTAAGTATCAAAAGAAAAAAAAAAAGAGAGAGAGAGAAAACCCCTCAAGTGACTCATGTTGACATACCTGACGCTGTGGTTTTGTTCTGGGATCTGTTTGCAATAGGTGTTTCCAGCAGCTTTGCCATTGTAGCAAGTTTGCTAGCAGCATTCATAATCTTTTTCTCAGCTCTGTGGGAATTCCAGAACATTAATATAGTTTAAAGGAAAAAAATGAGTTTCCTTCACCCCAGGACTTCTGTTTTCCTATTAGCTCCGCCAACATTAGGGAGCCTCTCTTAAACCCCAATGGCTGATCATGTAGAAACAGTTAATAGCGTGATTAAGCAAAATGCTTAGAAAACAACATGCGTCATGGTACTCTAAGGACACAATGTTTGTTTAAACTTACCCCTCCTGTTTCCCATTATCCTGCAAGATCTGCTGGAGGCAGGTCAAATAGTACGTGCGCATCTTACGGATGGTTTCTTGACGTTCTCGCAACACCTCTGCCTTGACCATTTCCGCAGCTCTCTCCTTACTCTCCCGAATGTACCGCAGCATGTCACCTGTGGGCAAGGGGTGGGGGAGGGGTGTGCATGTGCATGTGCGTGTGTGCGCGCACGCAGAGAAATCCCCACAGAGGCACGTTTGTTACCAATTCTTCGAAAACAAGAGGCAGATTTCAGACCAATTTCTAAGAGATGAACTGATTACAGGTATAATATAAAAGCTACACTTTTCCACGGTCATTAAAATGGAACATTTCCGATGAGTATTTTGGTAGACTCAAAGGCAAAGGAATCTAAAAGCCTTTCCAGAATGACAGCCACATATAGCAAGGACACAGAGCACATTCCCCTGGGAGATTCTGTCCTCTTCTGAAATACTGAGATAAGAAAACGACCATAAACACAGGGTGGGGCAAAAAGTAGGCTTACAGTTGTTCATATGGAAAATGCAATCATTCAGAAATAATAATACATTAAAGTTTACAAGGATAAACTTTCACATACTCACAACTGTAAACCTACTTTTGCTCCACCCTGTATGCATGTTACTTGTCTATTAGGTCTGAGTAAAAGAGAAAAAAAGAAATATACAGGAAAGGGGAGCCAGAAAGGAGGAGATAGCAGATACAGAAGGAGGCAAAAGGAGCTGAAGAGACTCAGAGTCTTCTGTTTACTTGTGCTCTGAAAATCCATGTTTCATTATGTATTCAATCCTTTCAGCACTGGTGAGCATCCAACTACATGGAATCTCACCAACCACGAGAGAGAGGTGCACAGTGCTATTGCAGGGAAAGGAATGGGACCCACGTTGCCTTCTGAAATGCACATTTAAAATAGTCCACAAGCTTTTGAAATTTCCTTTTATCTTTAACTCAGCATGCTTTGATGGGGAATACCTTTAGCTAAGGTTGACTTTTGTTACCAAGCCCAGGCCTGCATCCTCCATCTAGAATATCACCACCCCTGTTATATTAAGGATTCCAATTCACAGAGAACAGTAAGCTTGTCCTGAAAATCACGTTCTCTGCAAAAAATACTGATAGACTACTTATCATTATCTGAAGTGGGGAAAACGAAAACAAAGCACATGTCAACACAAAATTTCCAACCAACTTCTAAAATGTAAACACATGCACACACAAGTTATGTTAAAATTTCACTTCCCAATTAATATGATTGGTAACAAAAATTGCCTTGTTTGTAGTAATAGAGCCTCTGTTAACATAAGCGGCAACTGAGAAGCAAATCCTCTTAAACTGATATTAAATGGGCTTTTCAAACATCTACACATGATTCTCATGATCTACCAATTATATTCGGAACTTGAGACCTTCTCCACTCCTTTTGTTAAAAATGAATGCAATATTAGGACGTAAATATACATTTCTTCAATATGAGTGTTGGTTATTGTTCGGGGACACATACTTCTATGCAATATTTATTGTAACTAAAAACCAGAAGGTATTCGTGCTACTGGGAAAACATAACTGAAGAAATGCTCTGTGGGGTGCGCTGCACCACCTAGGACTGCAAAGGTCTTGGCAAACAAACGCATGTCTACAACTTAGTCAAAATAATGAGAAACAGGAGAACGACTCCTAACTAGATCTGTTTTCCATGGTCCTTAAAAGTTGATGGTAGTAAAAAATAATTTAACACTCAGGTGACCGTTTCTTTGCTACCAGTTAAAAGATTGTAACATTTTTAGTTTAATATCAGTGTCCAAAAAAGAAACAGGATAATCAACAATATAAAAACAACGCTATCCTCATATGTCACTTCCAAAAGAAATTACTTGGGCAAAATGATCCATTACTGTTTAATTAGGAAAGGTATCAACGTTCTCCTATACAAGCTGGTAAGAGTCTAGGATAAAGTAGTTTGAAAAATTCCCAAAAATTACTACTGCTAGTAACAAAAAGGCCCAAACCACTTGAAAATCGTGGGACTCTCTCTTAGGGACTTACGCTTGATTTTTTTCACTGCTTTAATGTACTGCTCACGAAGCTCTTCCAAGGCCTCCTGATTGCACGGCAGGCAAGCATGTTCAATGGCCCCTTCTGACAGTGACCTAACACAAACAGAAGGTTACAAAAGCATAGGCTGTAAGTGAAAAACTTCTGTCTATATATTCCAATAAAACAAACTGAAATGTGCAGAAAAGTTCACATGGGAGAATCCTTATTATATAGTTATTTAAAATAGGAGAAAAATGAAAACAACTGAAATGTTACTGTTCCTTAAGTAAATTGTGGTAAATCCACATGATGAAAATCTATGCAGCATATTACAGAGTATATGATGAGGTGGAGAAATGTTAATAAAGATTACAAAACAGCTTTTACAATACTCTCAATTTTTAAAACATGTGCACATGGTATGTGTATATAAAGGAGCCTAAATGATATAAAACAATAGGTTAAAAGAGGGTATCCCAGGGATAGGATTTTGGAAGATTCTCTTCTTTTTTTATACTTTGTGCCACATAGTTATGCACCACTTAATGATCAGGATAAGTTCTGGAAAATGTGTCAGTAGGCAATTTTATCATTGTGCAAGCATCGCAGAGTGACCTTCCACAAACCTAGATGGCATAGCCTACTATACACATTAGGCTATATGGTGTAGCCCAGTGGTTGGCAAACTGCGGCTCGCGAGCCACATGCGGTTTGTGAGTCGCTGTTTGCCACTCTGTTGAGTAATGAGTTTGCCGACCACTGATGTAGCCTATTGCTCCTAGACTACAAGCCTGTACACCTATCACTGTACGAAACAACATGAGATTAAATCAAGCATAAGAAATAATGATGCGACCAGGAAACATAATAAACACAAACCAGTAACAGTTATTATCATCACCAAGTATTATGCACTGTACATAATTGTATGTATTACATGTTTGTATGACTCATCAGGTTTGTTTACACCAGCATCTCCACAAACACGTGAATAAAGTGTTACATTTCAACAGCTATGAGGTCACTAGGAAGAGGAATTGTTCAGCTCCATTATAATCTAACTAGAGGCCCAGTGCATGGATTCATGCAGTAGTGGGGTCCCTGGCACTAGTGCCTTATCGGGGCCATGAAGGGACTGCAGGAGGGCTCCCAGTCATGTCTGGCCCATCTCACCCAGTCCTGATCTGCCAGACTCCAGCAGCAAGCTAACCTACTGGTTGGAGCATCTGCCTCCTGGTGGCCAGTGCACATCATAGCGACTGCAGTTGAACACAGCATATTATGCTTTTATTATATAGGATGGGACTACTATCATATATGAAGTCACCCATCATTAAGCAAAATGTTGTTACACGGCATAAGAATACATAACAATAACAATAATTGCTTTTCTTTTCTTTTTTTAATATATTTCTTCATTGATTTCAGAGAGAAAGGGAGAAGGAGAGAGAGAGAGAAACATCAATGATGAGAGAGAATCATTGATCGGCCGCCTCCTGCACACCCCCTACTGGGGATCAAGCTCACAACCCAGGCATGTGCCCGTGGCCAGAATCGAACCTGGGACCCTTCAGTCCGCAGTCCGCAGGCCGATGCTCTATCCACTGAGCAAAGCCAGCTAGGGCAAAAATTGATTTTCCTGGTATATTATCAGCACGATTGATGTAAATAATTTAAAGATACCTAGAAATAAGCAATTTCTTTAAAATAGTAAAAGTATACCTGGGTGGTAAGTTATGAAGTTCTTCCAATTTACTCTTCATGTCATTGTTTTCTTCTATTAATTCTTCAACAACTTTACTGTTCTCTTCTAAAAAAGAAGTTGATAGCATATTGATCAATTAATCTTTTTTTCTCAGCCTCCTGTTCCCTTATGTTCACAACCCAAATGTTTATAGAGGAAACTACAGGATTTCCAGTTGCTCCCTGTGCCATTCATTCCCTGATGAGCCCTAACCTGACCACTCCTGTTCTGTTTTCTTAGCACTTAAAACCCACGCTGCTTGTTCATCTTGCTTAGGGTTATACACTGCTCTGCAATGGTTTCCAATTGTTTCTGTGGCATCTCTTTCATTTTCCAGCACTTAAAACCCACGCTGCTTGTTCATCTTGCTTAGGGTTATACACTGCTCTGCAATGGTTTCCAATTGTTTCTGTGGCATCTCTTTCATTTTCCAGCTAGACTGAAGCTCTGTAGAAACTACCAGGTTTTCTAATTCCCAATTCCCGTGGATCCTGGTGTACAGTCTATGATAATACCAATGATCCCTGAACAAGCACCTCAAAACACTTTTTAAAAATCAAGCTTAAGTAGCTGCTGTTTTCAGAATGAAGGTCAGATTTTTCAATTCTTTGAACTTTTAAAAAGAAGATGAGGAGACTGATAGAGTCCCTGAATTTCAGTCAGTGACATGGGTTTAAATACTAACTCTGCTTCTTACTGGTTGGATGAGCTTAGGCAAATTTCTTAAACTATCCGAACCTGAGTTTTTTCATTGGAAAAATGGGGATAGTATTACCTACTTTGAAGATTATAATAGAGATAAAACAATAAATGCACAGCACTTTACAGAAGGCCTGGCAATACCATTGCTCAAGAAGCACAAACCTGGCACCTCATGTTTCCTACTCGTAACCCTCTTGTTACACCCCATAAATTGGGGACTGGTTCACTCTATGCCCTCTAGTGATCGATGTTAACGTGTATATTTTTAAACCATTCATTCTTACTCTATCACTTTCCAATAAATGCTACCAAGACAGTGGAAAGGGAATTTAGGAAACAAAAAGGAAGCAACCACAATAGCAAAAATATTATCAACAGATTTACATTAAGACAAACACTAAAATGAAACTATTGAATGACTTAAATTCTGATGTTGACCCCTTTTTTTCAGCCATTGTTTTGAGCTAATCGCCAACTTCCTTGGATTATTTCTAAGTGCACAAATTACAGAAGAGATCTGCCTCAAAAAGCACTGGGTAGTCCTAGCTGGTTTGGCTCAGTGGATAGAAAGTTCACCTGTGGACTGAAGGGTCCTGGGTTCCATTCCAGTCAAGAGCACATACCCAGGTTGCAGGCTTGACCTCCAGTAGGAGGGCATACAGGAGGCAGCCAATCAATGATTCTCTCTCATCATTGATGTTTCTATCTCTCTCTCCCTCTCCCTTCCTCTGTGAAATCAATTTTTAAAAAAATACTTTTTTTAAAAAAGCACTATGTAGAATGATTTTATGATCACAATAAATGGTGCTAAATATTATTTATAAATAATAATTACACTCAACTGCCCTGTCATTTTATTCTATAAAACAGACATTGTTGGTTTTCACCTAATTTTACAGTAGCTACATTGTATCTACATCTACAGTTGAACAAATAAACTAAATAAGTAAGCAATCACTATAGGAGTTGTAGCTGTTAAAGTTTTTTTCTCAAAATTCTTAAAACCCTTCTTGCCTTAAAGTAATTATTATCTACTAGAGACCAGGTGCACGAATTCATACATGGGTGGGATCCTTCAGCCTGGCCAGCCTGGCGGGGCGTGCTGGGGGGAGGGACCAAGGGAGGTTGGCCAGCCAGGGGGAGGGACCAGGGGAGGTTGGCTGTGGGAGCGCACTGACCACCAGGGGGCAGCTCCTGCATTGAGTGTTTGCCTCCTGGTGGTCAGTGCATGTCATAGCAACCAGTCACCCTGTCGTAATGGTCGCTTAGACTTTTATATATATAGATCTTAACAGACTTAGCAAGCAGTAGGTGGAAGTACACAGCTTCTCTTAGGCAACGGTGTCTACAGTGTGTGCTGATGCCAGACACTGTGCTAAGTGATGGGCCAGGACTTGGTCCTTGTCGCTATTAAGTCTCTACTCCTTTGGAGAATATAAACGTCCAATAACTCCAAGGATGATGACTATTATAAAAATCACAGGTGGTGGGGGGACGTCTACCAGAAGAACCTAATCAAATCTGGTGGCTGGGATTACCTCCCTGAGGAAGGCATGCACTGAGAGAGAAAGAGGTGGAGGAGCTAGCCAGGCAATATGGCCAGGATGGTAGGGCAAATGTTTTGGTAAAAGGAGGGAATGCAAAGAGGTCCAGAGGAAAGAGACAATGAAATTCATGCTATGGCTCTATGAATGGGTAAGTAGGCTGGGGGAAGAGGAGGCCGGAAGGGCTAGCAGATGCTCAGTCATGAAGGGCTTTTTAGACTCTTCAATTAAGTATTGTATTTCACACTGAGGACCACATCCAGCCCCTGCTGGGCGTTAAGAGTGTGGTGATCCAATTTACTTTGTAAAAGGTTGCTCTAGCTACCTGAGGAGAACATATGAGAGGGACAAGAGTGGAAGCAGAACGACTCAGGAAGTGACTGTGGTTGCCCAGGCAAACAAGAGGTGAATGTAGAAAAAACAAAGTAAGTCTATCCACCTGGTCTTTTATGGATGATGCAATTATTTGGAGCCCATGGATTCAGGCTTTCATTCATTCAGACATTTACTATTGTCTGGTATGTAGTGGGCACCAGGACAAGGGTGAATAAGACAAAACATTCCTTATCCTCAGAGTACTTTCAGTAGTAAAAGAAAATTCCTGACCAGTTCAGGAATCTGAACTATTTCAAATGTAAAGAATACAGAGCATGGAATGTAAGTGAATAGTGAAAGGTAAGAGGGTGCACCCTCATAAGCTCAATAGCTTCCTTTCTTACAAGGGCAATAGGAAATGGCAGAAATGCCCGTTTTAATAATTTCCCTGAAAACACTGTGAAAAATGGACTGGAAGGGGACCAGGTCAGACCCAGGCACCTTTGTTCATGCCTTTGCCCTCTGCCTAGAATGCTGTTCTCTTTGGCAAAGACCTTCACCTTTTACGGCTTAGTCAAGCCTCCCTTAACTCGAAACAGGAGGAAGAGTTAATTAACATATTTTCTTCCAAGTTTACACAAACATACTGCCAGTAGCACTCAATGCTGCAATTATTGATTAATTTGCTTTCAATTCTACTCACTTGATAAGAAGCTTCTTAAAGGAAAAGAACAGTCTTGCATATCTCCATCTAAACTGGAATTCTGCCTGATGCATTTACTGCGGTATCGACAGTGCCTACAACACTGCCTGACACATAATGGGCACTCAATATCTCTTCAGTCAAAAAAGGAAGAAAGGAATGTGACCTTTTCATCAGAGCTCCAATTTCCCCCTTTTGAGTTCAGTAATAATTTGGTTAATAAAAATAAGGTCCAAATTAGTTTACATTAATTCCCAAAGAGAATCAGTGCCTGTTAACTAAAATGTCATATCTGAACATTTCAACAAAGATCAAAGAGATTTCTACTGGCAGCAGTGCTACCTTAAATGCTAACCTCCGATTTTTTCCACTACGGCTTTGTGCTTCCTTTCTAAATGCTGAAGATGCCTACAGCATTTCTCCAGTTTTCTTTTCAGATCTTGACATTCCTGCTTTGCCTTTTCAAGTTCTTGGAAGCTGTGTCCACAGCATGAACCTTTAATTTCAGGGATCTTTTTCTTATCTGCAAAAATTAAATGATAGCAAACCTTTATATCAATTTAGACTAAGAACTACAAGGAAGGGTATGAGGGAGGGAGGGAAGGAGAGAGGAAAGGAGGGAAAAAGGAGACCAAATGACATAACTAAAAGCTACAGTATAACTGTAAAAAGTATGATGCTTAAGGGAATGACCTGGGTTTAAATCCTGTTTCCACTATTTACTGGCTGTGTGACTCAGAGAATATTACTTAACCTCTATGAGACTTAGTATTTTAATGTGCAAAATTAAATAAAAACCATCTATTTTAAATTGCTATGAAAAATAATGCTCAGACTTTAGTATTGAATACCATTCCCCACTAAAAAGGACCTGAAATCTTCAAGAAATGGCTGACTCTAGTACTGGGAAAGGGTATATACAAGATGAGGCTACAGTATTTTGCTATACCAGAAAGTAAGAAATTACTCAAATATATAGCATGTCACAAGGACATGGGAGCCAGTTTGAAGAGGCTACATCAGCTGAATTTGGGACAATTTGAACACTAAGTATAGTAATGAATTATAAAATATATTTTAGCCCGGCTGGTGTGGCTCAGCAGTTGAGCATCGACCCAGGAACCAAGAGGTCAGCTGGCACATGCCCGGGTTGTGGGTCCATCCCCAGTAGGGGGTGTGCAGGAGGCAGCTAATCGATGATGGTCCTCTCTCATCAATATTTCTCTCTCTCTCCCTTCCTTTCTCTCTAAAAAGTCAATAAAACATATTTTTAAAATATATATATTTTTAAAAATATGAATTCATGATTCATACCAATAATCCTACCAAAAATGGAATAGATGGATGGATGGTGGATGGATGGACGGATAGGTAGGCAAGTTGGTAAGTAGATAGGCAGATGGATGGGTGGACAGACAAATAAACAAATAGATAAATAACTAGGCAAACTGGAGGATAGCAGGCTTTAACAGTATTGGTAATGTTCTATTTCTTAAGTCTTAAAGTGGGTTCCTGGTTGTCAGCCCTCCTAACTTACATAAGCATTACATGTATTTTTTGTATGTGTCAAGTATTTAATAATTAATGTTTAAATTACTTTTTGAAATAATGAGATAGTAGAAGACTATAACCAAACAGTCAACAGGAGCACTCTGGGAGTAGGATTGTAAAGGACTTTATCTCTTACTATATGTTTTGGATTATTTAAGCCTTTCTAATGAATTTGTTAATGTGTTTGTTTTTAGGGGAAAAGACTGAAGAAAGAAAAATAAATTTGTTTATAGTCTGATTTGACTTAGTCCAATTTCTTTCATATTGACAGGCTTTCCCAAGGCCAAATTACTCATTTCACACACAAAAATATGATTCTCAGGTCATTCCAAATATAACAACAGACATAAAATGACACTGAAAAGTAAGAAGCAATTAAATTAAGGTGGTATTACCACGCACCTAATTAGCAATTAGATATTCTCAACCATCTAGAACCTCAAAGTAAGGGGAAAAGATCTATGCACAATGAGAAAAATACTGTTGACTGACTTCTTAGGCAAGGCACAGGTTCTCTAAGGATCCTGGTAATACTGCCTACTGAATTAGAAATGCATGGAAACTAAGGTTATTGGCTTAGTACGTATGATTTGCTCTGGCAATTCTTAGTTCTTTTCAGGTTACAAACCGAGAGAGTGTGCATGAGTTGGTATGTGGGGGGAAGGAGCAGGCTGCAAGGGGTCAATCTCCTATAAGGGATGAAAGCTACTAAAAGACATGCCAAGCCTAGCTCCAAAGCTCAGTGAATAGAAGCCCTATATTCCTCTGTGACCTCTGAAAATTTCAAGGGGCTGCAGTACAGCACACTAACTCTTTTTCATAATGACAATTCTAAGTCATTAAGGAAAAGTCAAACTGTCAATTCATCAAATACTCAAGGAACGCAAATTCTGTTATTCACTCTGCCATGTGCTGGGGAGGAAGAGATAAAAACACTGCCCCTGCCCACAAGAAACTCACAAATAAATCAGAAAACACCTAATACACTTCAGGAACATTTCCATTAAAATAAATGGTTGAGCCCTAGCCGGTTTGGCTCAGTGGATTGAGTGTTGGCCTATGGACTGAAGAGTCCTGGGGTCAATTCCAGTCAAGGGCACATGCCCGGGTTGCAGGCTCAATCCACAATGAGGGGGGAGGGGGGGGCGGTCCTGCAGGAAGCAGCCAGTCAATGATTCTCTCTCATCACTAAAGTTTCTACCTCTCCCTCTCTCTTCCTCTCTGAAATCAATAAAAATCTATTTTTAAAAAGAAAAAAATGGTTGAAATAAACCAGTAATGTGAATGAAAAAGTATCCGATATTTGTCAATTTTCTTATGTGAAACCCTTGATTTCTCAATAAAGCCAGGGAATAAAAACATGACTGCACCATTAAAATTCTCATTATTCTCCTTCTAAACAGAATCACTACTGAATGGAGGGAAGGCCATGAAAAATAGACATAAGAGGGCCTAAGGCAACTTTGTCCTCTAAATGCAAAATGAAATTTAGGGGGAGGACACACATCAAGTAGGAGTAATATTACACATTTGTTCACTCAAAAACTATATACATCTTTGCTCTCCTTTTATCTTCAAAGCAACCCTCTGGAACTGTGGTTATGGATGTTACAAAGATCAGTAGGAATCAAACCCCATTACCAGCTTCTGCTTCTGTTTGTTTTGCGGCCGAGGTCTGAGCATGGTGTCCAGACGTGGGTGTAGGAAGGACGACCAGGGTTCCAGGGTCTGCTCGGCCAGTGACACCCATGTTTCTCTGAAACAAATTAGCTTTATAGTTAATGCCTAGTAAAAGTCTTCACACAATTCTCTATTTAATATGCTAATATTAAACACACACACACACACACACACACACAAAACAAAACCCATCACCCTGAAACAAATCTTGCCTAAACGATCACCAATATTTTTCTATGGTGTTAATGTGAATACTGTCATTACTACGAACTAGTCTCTCTAATTTTCCAAATTAGAATATTATCTGGCAGAGGACTGGTGGCCAACTATGAGATAAGAGATACATATGAATTTGAAGTATTTTAATAGTTTATGTGATCAAACCATTGGACAGACCAGGTGAAATCAAAATTGCTCTTGAAAATCCAGAACATGTTCATTGCAGCAGGAATCAAATTCATTAGAAACCACAATAGTGATCTTTTGCCTTCCATGAATTGAAAATAAAATAACAACAGTAAAAAATTTTTTTAACTTACATAAGTATGCTATGTTTCTAAATATTTTAATATATGCTGCCATTTTGAAAGGAAGGCCAATTAAATCCCAATGTTAAAAAGAGAAACTGATCAATAAAGAAATTCTTTAAAAAAAGAGAGAGAAACTGAGGCTCACCTAAATGAAGAACCTTGCACAAGACCATTTCTTCACTAACACATATTGAACACTTTCTGCATTCCAGTCCTGTTACAGGCAATACAGCCACTAAACTAATTCATGGTGAGACATTCTTTTAAGGTAGTATTTTCAGATTTTGGACATCTACTAAATCCCAAAGAATGATCTTGAGAGGGTCTTGCTTAATTACTTAAAACACATTATACTAGTATATGCTTGATTCTAGAAGTCTTTATTTTGATTATGAGAAACTCATTTAACTAACTGTAAGGAAACCTACCTAAGATGCCCACCACAAGCAGAGATCAGCAAGTAAAGAGAAGAGGCAAATTCCGAGCATTCAAGAGGACACAGATGGGGTAGAGGCCAAAAGGAGTAATAAAAGTGGAGCCCCCAAACAGTCCATGTTTCCAGTTTCTACTCAAAACTGGAGAAAAGCTAACATAACAAAAAAAATTAGGAAGCACTTTTTGGTCTTAGCTTTTACTTGACTTTGGTGGTAAGATAGAATGCACATCCTTAAGTCTGAAATTTTTATTCCAATTGATATTTCTCTTTTCTTTTTCAACTATGAAATTTTGTGTTAATATATTTTGATATATTCATTTCCTTGGACACCTGATTTTTATTCATTTCACCCTTTCCATTGGACTTATTTTTAAACATTTTTATTGATTTCAGAGAGGAAGGAAGACGGAGGAGAGACAGAAACATCAATGATGAGATTCATTGATCAGCTGTCTTCTGCATGCCCCCTGCTGGGGATCAAGCCTGCAACCAGGACATTTGCCCCTGAATGGAATCAAACCTGAGATCCTTCAGTCTGCAGGCGGACCTCTATTCACTGACCCAAACCAGCGAGGGCCATCCTTTCCATTTTAAAAAACCCTTTGATCAAGAGAATTACAGGCCAATAGCCCTCATGAACATAGATGCCAAAATCCTCAACAAAATTCTAGCAAATCGGATCCAGCAGTATATCAGAAAGATCATACACCATGACCAAGTAGGATTTATCCCAGGAATGCAAGGATGGTACAATATCCGCAAATCAATAAACGTGATACATCACATAAACAAATCGAGAGATAAAAATCACATAGTCTTATCAATTGATGCAGAAAAAGCATTTGACAAAATCCAACACCCTTTCTTGACAAAAACTCTCAGCAAGGTGGGAATAGAAGGATCATACCTCAACATAATAAAAGCCATATATGATAAACCCACAGCCAACATCATACTCATGGGCAAAAACTAAAACCATTTCCCCTAAGAACAGGAACAAGACAGGGATGTCCACTCTCACCACTCCTGTTCGACATAGTACTGGAAGTATTAGCCATTGCAATTAGACAAAAAGAAGAAATAAAAGGCATCCTAATTGGAAAAGAAGTAAAGCTGTCCTTATTTGCAGATGACATGATATTGTATATAAAAACCCCGAAAGACTCCATCAAAAAACTATTAGACTTAATAAATGAATTTGGCGGAAAAAAAACGCCAAACCCCAAGCAAAGAGGAGAAAACTGTAGCTCTCGCTGTAGCTCCTGCTGGGTGGACTCAGACAATAGCTGACCTGCACCCCATTGGAGATCCAGAAGCCAGTATACCTAGTGGTCAGTGTGAGAAACCAGATTTCAACTCCTCACATCCATAAGTGACACATTCAAGAAGCAGACTCAGCGAGCACCAAAGCCCCACTGAAACAAGTCCTGCACCATAAGCATGTCTCCAGCACAGCAGTTCTTATAGACACAGCGAGTCCTCACAGCCGATTGGCCTGGAGGTCAATTCCTCCCAGCGTACCAACAGCAATTAAGGCTTAACTACACCAAGACTTTGCACTCAGCCCACAAAGGGGTGTACCAAGAGCGTCCACATCAGGTGATTGGGGAGGCTGAGCTACTGCCCCCTATAGGTCACCTACCACACAAAGCCACTCCATCAACACAGGGAAGCAGCCAAAATGCAGAAACAAAGAAACATGTCACGAATGAAAGAAACGGCGGAAAGCAAACTACTGGACGACATAGAGTTCAGAACCACATGTATAAGGTTACTCAAGAATCTTCTAAAAACCGCCGAGAAACTTGATGACACTTCTGAGGAGCTTAGTGAAACCTTCAAGGACCTTAATGAGAATGCCAAAAAAATGGAAAAGGACCAGTCAGAAATGAAGCATACACTGTCTAAAATAAAGAATATACAGAAACTCAACTCTACAGTTGAGTTTCAACGTACCCCAAGAATCAAACCAAAGATCTGAAATATGAGGAAACAAAAAACATCCAACCAGAAAAACAAAAAGAAAAAAGAATCCAAAAATATGAAGATAGTGTAAGGAGCCTCTGGGACAACTTCAAGCGTACCAACATCCGAATTTTTGGGGTGCCAGAAGAAGAGAGAGAGCAAAATACTGAAAACCTATTAGAAGAAATAATGACAGAAAACTTTCCATACCTGGTGAAAGAAATAGACTTACAAGTTCAGGAAGTGCACAGAACCCCAAACAAAAGGAATCCAAAGAGGACCACACCAAGACACATCATAATTAAAATGCCAAGGGCAAAAGACAAAGAGAGAATCTTGAAAGCAGCAAGAGAAAAACGGTTAGTTACCTACAAGGGAGTACCCATACGATTGTTAGCTGATTTCTCAGCAGAAACTATGCAGGCCAGAGGGCAGTGGCAAGAAATATTCAAAGTGATGAACAGCAAGAACCTACAACCAAGATTACTCTACCCAGCAAAGCTATCATTCAGAGTTGAAGGTCAGATAAAGAGCTTCACAGACAAGAAAAAGCTAAAGGAGTTCATCGCCACCAAACCAGGATTACATGAAATGCTGAAGGGTATTCTTTAAGAAGAGGAAGAAGAAGAAAAAGGTAAAGATAAAAATTATGAACAACAAAATGACATCAAATACATACCTACCAACAAGTGAATCTAAAAATCAAGTAAGTAAAAAATTTGAAGAACAGAATGGACTGGTGAATATAATAGAATCAGGGACATAGAAAGGGAGTGGACTGACAATTCTCAGGGGGAAGCGGGTGCAAGTGGTGCGGGAAGAGACTGGACAAAAATCTTACTCCTAGGAATGAAGACAGTGGCGGGGGGTAAGGGCATGGGGTAGGGTGGGGTGGGGAATCAGGTGGAGGGGAGCTATAAGGGGAAAACAAAAAGAGGAACACCTGTAATCTGAACAATAAAGATTTATTTAAAAAATAAATGAATTCAGCAATGTAGCAGGATACAAAATTAACGTCAAGAAATCTATGGCATTTCTATACACCAATAGTAAACTTACAGAAAGAGAGACTAAAAAAGCAATCCCATTTACCATCGCACAAAAAAAAGATACCTGGGAATAAACTTAACTAAGGAGGTAAAAGACTTATACATGGAAAACTACAGGACACTGAATAAAGAGATAGAGGAAGACGTAAACAGATGGAAGAACATACCCTGTTCACGGACTGGTAGAATCAACATCATTAAAATGTCCATACTACCCAAAGCAATCTATAGATTCAATGCACTCCCCATTAAAATACCAACAGCATATTTCACAGACCTAGAAAGAACTCTCCAAAAATTCATCTGGAATAAAAAAGACCCCAAATAGCCACAGCAATCCTGAGAAAGAAGAACAAAGTAGGTGGGATCTCAATACCAGATTTCAAGCTGTACTACAAAGTCACTGTTCTCAAAACAGCCTGGTACTGGTACAAGAACAGGCATATAGACCAATGGAATGGAATAGAAAACCCAGATATTGACCCAAGCCACTATGCTCAATTAATATTTGAGAAAGAGGCATGAACATACAATGGAGTCAAGATAGTCTCTTCAATAAATGGTGTTGGGAAAATTGGACAGATACATGCAAAAATATGAAACTAGACCACCAACTCACACCATACACAAAAATTAACTCAAAATGGATGCAGGACTTAAACATAAGATGGGAAACCATAAAAATACTAGAGGAATCCATAGGCAGAGAAATCTCAGACATATGCTGAAGCAATTTCTTCACCAATACCACTTCTAGGTCAATGGAAGCGAAAGAGAATATAAACAAATGGGACTACATCAAAATAAAAAGCTTTTGCACAGCAAAAGAAACCATCAACAAAAACAACAAGAAAGCCCACTGTATGGGGGAACATATTTGCAAATGTTATCACTGATAAAGGTTTAATCTCCAACATCTACAGGGAACTTGTACAACTTGATAAAAGGAAGATAAATGATCCAATAAAAAAATGGGCAATGGACCTAAATAGAATCTTTTCGAAAGAAGAGAGAAGGAAGGCCAAGAGATATATGAAAACATGCTCAATGTCACTAATTATCTGAGAGATGCAAATCAAAACGACAAAGTGGTACCATCTCACACCTGTCAGATGGCATCAACAAATCAAATGACAAGTGCTGGCGAGGATGCGGAGAGAAAGGAACCCTCGTGCACTGCTGGTGGGAATGCAGACTGGTGCAGCCACTGTGGAAAACAGTATGGAGTTTCCTCAAAAAACTAAAAATGGAACACCCGTTTGACCCAGTAATCCACTTCTAGGATTATATCCCAAGAAACTAGAAACACCAACCAGAAAGGACATATGCACCCCTATGTTCATAGCAGCACAATTCACCATAGCTAAGATTTGGAAACAGCCTAAATGCCCATCAGCAGATGTGTGGATTAGAAAACTATGGTACATCTACACAATGGAATACTATGCTGCTATGAAAAAAAAAAAAAGAATTCTTACCATTTGCAGCAGCAGGATGGACCTGGAGAGCATTATGTTAAGTGAAATAAGCCAGGCAATGAAAGGAAAATACCACATGATCTCACTCATTTATGGAAAATAAAGAACATTATAACCTGATGAATAAAAAGATAGATACAGCCCTAACCGGTTTGGCTCAATGGATAGAGCGTCGGCCTGTGGACTGAAGGGTCCCAGGTTCGATTCCAGTCAAGGGCATGTACCTTGGTTGTGGGCACATCCCCAGTAGGGGGTGTGCAGGAGGCAGCTGATTGATGTTTCTCTCTCATCGATGTTTCTAACTCTCTCTCCCTCTCCCTTTCTCTCTGTAAAAAAATCAATAAAATATATTTTAAGAAAAAATAGATACAGAGGCAGTAAAGCACCGAACAGACTATCAAATTACAGCGGGAAGGCTGGGGAGTGTTGGGGAGGGAGGGAAATAGATCAACCAAAGGACTTGTATGCATTCATATAAGCACACCAATGGACACAAGACTCTGGGGGGGGGGGGGGTGGGATGAGGTCATGCAACAGGGGCTAGGGGAGGCTGGGGGAAGGTCAATGGGGGGAAAAAAGGAGATATATGTACTAAATATATGTAATATTTTAAACAATAAAAAATAAAATAAAAAGAAAAAATCCTTTGATCATCTAAATTATTTTAATGAGACTTATTTTATATATACCTGTTGATCAGTATTCCTGTTTTAATTTTCATGATCAGCTCTAAAAACTATAAATTTAATAAATCATCAATCACAGCTCTTCACATTTATGGCACCTATATTGCAAATTTATAATCACTGTTTTACCTCAAGGTTCTCAAATGAGTTAGCTTTAAAAGAGCAAAAGTCAATTATTACTCTGTGCCAAACGCCAAAGCCACCCTTTTCTCAGGAATGGAATCTGATCCCACCCAACTAAAGTCACAAAAGTCTAAGTTCTTAGCGAAATTACGTGCTTCTGTCTCCAGAGACATGCACGCCACATTGAGTCATACAAATGATCTTACACTGTTTGCACAATTATAAGCCCTATAAAAAGACCCCAGGTTTGATTTCATATTAATGATAGAGGAAAGTTGTTACATTTTCTTGGGGGAAGGAGTCTCACCCAATTATTCTTAAATTGAAAGCAACTAGTAAGTAATAACATCTTTTGAAATCAGTAATTTAAAATATCATATTTGAGCTATAGAGAAGATGGTGGCATAGGTAAACGTGGTACTCACCACCTCCCACAACCCATCAAAATTACAACTAAAATACAGAACAACCATCATTCAGAAATGCCTAAAATCAGACTGAATGAAAGCCCTCCAACTAGAAAATTTAAAGAAACCACACTGAGGCTGGTAGATGGGGCAGAGGCGCAGAATGGGCTGGTCCAATATGTGTTTTGAATTGGGATGGATATCTTGGCTGAAAAGGCCTCCTATGAGGAGCAAGGGGTCCCAGCTCCACATCAAAACTGTCGGCCCAGGGTTCCAGTGCCAGGAAGAGAAGTCCCTGTAACTTTGGACTGTAAAAACCAGCAGGAATTGTGGCTAAGTGACACAGAGGCTGCCAGAGACCCAGGCAGTTCCTCTTAAAGGGGGCTTGCACAGACTTACTCCTTCTGATCTCCAGTGCTGGACAGCAGCTTGAAAGGATCCAGAGACATATGGGGAGAAACTAAATTATCTAGCATCAGGGCAGGAACTTGGGGAGCAGCTATTCCTAAACAAAAATGCTGGCAGAGGTCATTGTTTCCCTGCTGAGATCTCCCCACAAACAGAGCTGACTGGCAGGTGCTCCATCATTCTGGCCAACATTGTTCACCCTGGTGATCCCCTGAGATTCCATCCCAAGCAATTTGCAGCCCCATCCAACCTGTTTGCAGTGGATTTTTTATATTAATGGCCTGTTCTGGCTCAGGCTTCAGATTTTCCTAAAATCTCTCAAGCAAGCAGCAGTTGGACTTGATGCGCCCCATACCTCTCAGTAAGTGGCCCCAGGCCTGGCACTAACAGCAACTTGCCAAGATTCACAGCTTGGCCTCTCCTGGGCACCTCCTAGCACAACATAAGTAGCAGACATCTGCAGATTGCTCTGTAGCTCATGCCAGGTGGCCCCAGGCAGGGACAAGCAGTGGCTGACTTTGCACCTCCCGGGAGGCCCCGGAGCCACTGCACCTTGTGGAAAGCTTCACCAGATTACAACTCTACCACATCTACAAGCGACACACTCAAAGGGTGGACTCAGTGAGCACCAAAGCCCCACTGAAGCAAGTCCTGCTCCATAGGGGTGTCTCCTGCACAGCAGCTCTTCCACTATAGTCACAGCTAGTCCTCATAGCCAATTGGCCTAGGGGTCAATTCCTCCCAGTGATTCCAACAGTAATCAAGGCTCAACTACACCAGGACAGTGCACACAGCCCACACAGGTGCACATCTAGAGTGCCCAGCTCAGGTGACTGGGTATGCTGAGCCACTAGGCCCTACAGGACACCTACTACACAAGGCCGCTCTACCAATTCCAGGAGACATAGCAGCTCTACCTAATACATAGAAACCAACACAGGGAAGCAGCCAAAATGTGGAGACAAAGAAACATGTCACAAATGAAAGAACAGGATAAATCTCCAGAAAAAAAGAACTAAATGAAATGGAAGCAAGCAACCTACTAGATACAGAGTTCAAAACAATGGTTATAAAGATGCTCAAGGAACTTAGTGAGAATTTCAAGGAAATTAGTGAAGACATCAATAACTAAAAAAGGACTAGTCAGAAATGAAGGGTACACTAACTGAAATGAAGAATAATTTACAGGAATTAACAGTAGAGTAGAGGATGCCAAGAATCAAATCAGCAACTTGAAATATGAGGAAGCAAAAAACAGCTAAACAGAGGAGCAAAAGGAGAAAAAAATCCAAAATTATGAAGATAGTATAAAGAGTCTCTGGGGCAATTTCAAGTGTACCATAATTTGTATCATCGGGGTGCCAGAAGGAGAAGAGAGAGTACAAGAAATTAAAAACATATTTGAAGAAATAATGACAGAAAACTTCCCCTACCTGGTGAAAGAAATAGACTTCTAGTCCAGGAAGCACAAAGAGTCCCAAACAAGAGGAACCCAAGAGGCCCACACCAAGATAAATCATAATTAAAATGCCAAAGGTTAAAGACAAGCAAAGAATCTCAAAAGCAGCAAGAGAAAAGCAGTTAGTTACCTATAAGGAAGCTCCATAAGACTGCAGATTTCTCAACAGAAACTTTGCAGGCCAGAAGGGAGTGGCAAGAAATATTCAGTGATGAAAAGTAAGGACCTACAACCAAGATTACCCAGCAAAGCTATCATTTAGAATTGAAGGTCAGATAAAGAGCTTCACAGAGAAAAAAAAGCTAGAGCTCATCACTGCCAAACCAGTATTATATGAAATGTTGAAGGGTCTTTTTTAAGAAGAAAAAATAAATAAATAATATGAACAATAAAATGGCAATAAATATATATCTATCAACAATGGAATCTAAAAATCAAAATAAATAAACAAGGACTCTAATGAACAAAAAAAAACCCTGATGAATAAAATAGAAGCAGAGGCATGGAAACATGGAACAGACTGACGAATCTTGAAGGGAAGAGTGGCGGGGAGGGGAGGGGAGGAAAGAGCAGGAAGAGCTTAACCGAAGAACTTATATTCATATATGCATTACCCATTGACACAGACAATAGGGTGGGGCAGGATCCAGTGGAGGAGGGCAATAAAGGGAAAAAAGGGGGGGGGGGGAACATCTGTAATATTCTCAACAATAAAGATTTTAAAAATCCTATCTAATGAAAGAGTAATATGCAAATTGACTGTCACTCCAACACACAAGATGGCTGTCCCCATGTGGACACAAGATGGCTGCCACAAGATGGCCAGCAGGGGAGGGCAGTTGGGAGGGACCAGGCCTGCAAGAAAGGGCAGTTGTGGGCAATCAGGCCAGCAGGGGAGGGCAGTTAGGGGTGACCAGGCCAGCAGAGGAGGGAAGTTGGGGGTGACCGAGACTGCAGGGAAGGGCAGTTGTGGGCAATCAGGCCAGCAGGGGAGGGCAGTTGGAAGGGACTAGGCCTGCAAGGGAGGGCAGTTGGGGGCAATCAAGCCTGCAGTGGAGGGCAGTTAGGGGTGACAAGGTCGGCAGAGGAGGGAAGCTGGGAGCAACCAGGCCTGCAGGGAAGGGCAGTTGGGGGGGACCCTGGCCTGCAGGGGAGAGCAGTTGGGGGAAACCAGGCCTGCAGGGGAGGGCAGTTAGGGGCAATCAGGCTGGCAGGGGAGCAGTTAGGCATCAATCAGGCTGGCAGGGGAGTGGTTAGGAGGTGATCAGGCTGGCAGGCAGAAGTGCTTAGGGGCAATCAGGAAGGCAGGCAAGCGAGCAGTTGGGAGCCAGCAGTCCTGGATTGTGAGAGGGATGTCGGACTGCCCGTTTAGACCCGAGATAGGATCGGGCCTAAACGGGCAGTCGGACATCCCTCGAGGGGTCCCAGATTGGAGAGGGTGCAGGCTGGGCTGAGGGACACACCCCCACCACCCCGTTCACGAATTTCGTGCACCGGCCTTCTAGTAATAACAATAAAAGAATTAAAAATATCAACTGGAGCCTGGCTGGTGTGGCTCAGTGGTTTAGTGTGGACCTATACACCAGGAAGTCATTGGTTTGATTCCTGGTCAGGGAACATCCCCAAGTTGCAGGCTCAAACCCCAGTGGGGGGCATGCAGGAGACAGCCAATCAATGTTGATGTTTATCTCTCATCAATGTTTTTAACTTTCTCTCCCTCTCCCTTCCTCTCTGTCTAAAATCAATAAAAACCTATTTTTAAAAAAATGACAGGATTGAAATGGGGTGGGGTGGGACTGATCTTTCAGGTTTCTTCAGCTCTAAAATTCTGGGGTACAGGAAGGCTGAGCTGCATCATGTATGTCCTACCAAAACCCAAGGGATTTGTACTTTCTTTTTCAGATGACAAACAATACTATATGATTACCCAGGATAACAACTTAGTTATCCCCAAGTATGGGACTGGAATTCAGATTTCTTTTCTAGCTTATGACTCTTTCCAGGAGGTATTAATACCAAATGCTCAATTCTTGCCTTGAAAATATTTAATCATGCTATCTGACTGAATTAACTCATATCTCAACTCTTCTATCAGACAAACCTTATAATACTGGTTTGTTTTTTCTTCCTCTAATTACAAATGTTGAAACTGGCTGATCACAATGCCTAGAGTATTATTCTGGATTTTTCACTCATACCAAATTTCTTCAGTCATAAAGGAACAAGACTTTGACTTTATCAACTGTTCCACAAACTCAAAGTTGGTGTCAGAAAGTACTTATAGAATGAGAAGACTACAATGATTTCATTACACATGCATGTACACAGTACACCAGCCAAGCTGGGCTTCAGAGTGTGTGTGAGCAAGCCATACCTCTACTGGCTTGTTTCTACATCAATATTCTTTATACTTGTTTGGCACTTTTTTGCCTACATGAGATATAAATTCCTTGAGGGCAAGAAATAGATTTCTAAACTCTTTAGAAGCTCTTAAGAAACCCTACTTTAATATGATGCATATTTCTTGGATTGGCAATGCTGAAAAAATAAAATAGGAATGAGAGCTATTCAGTTTCTGAAATCTCAGGCCCTTACAAAGAATAGCATATATTTTTTTAGGAAAAAAGATGTCTGGGGGTTAAAAGCTCTGCCTCATATTTATGGCACTATAAAGAAGTAATGTTATTTTGGGGGGAAAAAAAAAGGATGCAATGCTTTGGATTTGTTACAAAAGTTTTTTAAACCACTGGTTAAAAAACACACAAGTATTTGTGTGTAAAATGAAAGGAAAAAATACCGCATGCAACTTCTACAATCATCCTTGATGTTTAACAGCTCTTTTCAGTTCCTGGGCACATACCTTTTCCCATTCTGAGTTGGCATTTTCCGTAAGTAGGGAGAGCATATCTTGAAGTGCTTTCTGAATGCAGGCCTTTAGTTTTTCAAAATATCGCACAGACACCCACTTTGAAGAACACATCGACACGAGTTCTGAGAGTTGCTTGTTCTCTGAACCAGAGGCTTGCTCCTTCGGGGTATCCTTTAGCAGAAGATCAAGGACAATTAGAATGTCCTCCTCGTACTGACAGATTTCCAGCTGGACCCGCCTGGCTTCCTGCACAGTCCACTCCCTGCGACTCTGGTCTAGACAAGTTTGCAATTCTGTCTCCTTCTGGAGGAGCAGTTCAGCTTTCTGTTTCAGAAAGTCTTCTTTAGCTGCTGCAAGCACCTCATTAATTTTATTTCGATGATCATCTAAAAATTGTCTGTAATCTTGCTCATTTTGTTCTTGAATTCTGTGGATTTCTTCTTGCTTTTCTTTGTTCCATTCACTCCGGGCCTTTGCCAACTCGGCCCTTACAACCACAGGGACTTCCTCGTCCTTCAGTTCCAGCTCTCTCTGAAGAGAATGAATCTTCTCCTCCAATTCCTTTCCAGGTGTTACATTTTTCTTCATATTTTCAAGCTCGCTTTTCCATTTCTCTTTAGCTTCAGAAACAGCAAACAATATCTAAAGGACATAATATACGTTTAAAAATCTTTTAGATTCTCCTCATTAATAAAAAAAATTAAATTATTTGGGTTAACCTCTAAACTTAGTAAGAGATTTAGAATCAAAATTAAGGGGAAACAGTGAATTTAGATATTATTCCTAAAATATTCTTACACTATACTTAAAGATCTTTTCCTTCATTTTAAGTCACCTAACATTTTATTTTATGTTATTTAAAAAACAAAATATCTGCCCTGGCTAGCACAGCTCAGAGGTTAGATCATCAGCCTGCACACCACAGGGTCAGGGGTTTGATTCCTGGTCTAGGGCATGTACCTGGGTTTCAGGTTCAGTTTCCGGCCCTGGTCTGGGTGCTTGCAGTAGGCAGCCAATTGATGTGTCTTTCTTACATCATGTTTCTCTCTCTGTCTTTCTCTCCTCTCTCTCCCTCTCCTCCCTGATCTTTCACGCTCTCTAAATAATCAGTGGAGCCCAGTGGTTGAGCTCAGTGGTTGAGCACAACCTATGAACCAGGAGGTCACGGTTCAATTCCTACTCAGGGCACATGCCCGGGATTACGGGCTCAATCCCCAGTGTGGAGCATGCAGGAGGCGGCCAATCAATGATTCTCTCTCATAATTGATGTTTCTATCTCTCCCTCTCCCTTTCCCTTCCTCTCTGAAATCAATAAAAACATATATATATATATATATATATATATATATATATATATATATAATAATCAATGGAAAAAGTGTCCTCCGGTGAGGATTAACAAAAAAAAACAAAAACAAAACACAGTTTCTTGATGAAGAATTAGAACTTTAAACTGACCAAAAATATGTATTTATAATTATTTACTCAAAACTAATTTTAGGAAAAACTCCATATCATTGTTTTATACAGATACAGTCTCAAATTTTATCTAAAGCCCCAAAACAAATTAAGCATCATTTACATAAAGCAAAAGCAGCCTCATAAGGAAATCTTATTGTTATTTAGGAATATAACACATAACTGCATAATTACTTGCTGACAAACATAATTGTATTTTAATGGTAATGCAGTTCATTAAATGACAATAGCAAACAGAAAAGGTTATTTTCCCCTCTTATCATTAATTTTCTTTTATAACAGAACAGAAATAGTAGATCATAGAAAATAAGAGTATGTAACCAAAAAGTAACAGGGAATCAAAACACCTGGGCTCTAGCTCTAATCCTCCCTAGTACAGTAGAGTGTGTATCAGAGGGGGCCCTGGAGACCAACTGCTGCGGGATCTCAGGAATTAGCTTTGGGACCTCAGGCCCATTCCTCAACTTCTTGGAGCCTCAGTTTCCTCAGCAATAAAATCGGGATAGCCTTGGCCGGGTTGCTCAGGTGGTTGGAGTGTGATTCCATACACCAAAAGGTTGTGGCTTCTATTCCCAGTCAGGGCATACACTGGAGGCAACCAATCGATGTTTCTTGGATGAGGATTACAAAATAAATAAATAAATAGATAGATAGATAAATAAACAAATAAATAAAATGGGGATAATTACCATGCCTACATGAAAGAGTTATTTTAGGATTAAATGACAGAGATAATCCATTTGAAGCACTTAGTCCAGAGTGTGGCAAATAATGACTCAATAATGTTATGTAGTTATTGTTGCTTTTGACTTCTTGAACTTGGAAAAGTCAATCTCTTTAGCATTTGGTGTCTTCATCTATATAATAAGCAAACTGGATAATGACCTTGAATCCCTTTTAGTTCTAATATCCACTGAGTGACTTCAAAAAGTCATTAGAATGCAAAGTGTTAAAAGAATTGGGCATCTCCAAAGGCTTAGCCTAGATTAATTAATACTACATTTTTGCTCCTTATGCTGAGATAGGCTATCTGCTTACTAAATTTTCTATTATGTAATTACTAGAGGCCCGGTGCATGAAAATTCATGCACTGGATGGGGTCCCCCAGCCCAGCCTGCCCCCTCTCACAGTCTGGGAGCCCTCAGGGGCGGGAGGCGACCCAGCGATCAGGGGAAGGCGACGCCTCATCACAACTCTGCTGCTGCCACTGCCGGCAGCGCAAGCCTCAGCCGGCCCTGGTTAACTGAGCCTCGGGCGGCCCTGGTTACCTGAGCCTCGGGCGGCCCTGGGTGGCTGGGCAGCTGCCATCCAAGGCTTGCCTGCGCCTCAGGTCGGCCCTGGGCGGCTGGCAGCCGCCATCCAAGGCTTGCCTGTGCCTCAGGCCAGCTCTGGGTGGCCGGGCAGCTGCCATCCAAGGCTTGCCTGAACCTCAGGCCGGCCATGGGCAGCTGGAGGGGTGAGGGGACTGGGGGACTCTGGAGGCAGGCACGCGGAGCGGCCAGGACCACCCCCAGGCCTTGCCACGCACCTTGCCACACACCTGCCACCCCGGTGTGGCTAAGAGGACTGGGCTCTGCCATCTTGTGGCTGTGGGCGTCGCCATCTTTGAGGGCATGGCAGTCAATTAGCATATTCCCTCCTTATTGGCTGTGGGTGCCATCATCTTTGAGGGCAGGGCAGTCAATTAGCATATTCCCTCCTTATTGGCTGTGGGTGCCATTTTGTGATGGCGTGAGGGTCAATTAGCATATTTCCTCTTTTTTATTTATTTATTTTTTTAATATATTTTATTGATTTTTTACAGAGAGGAAGGGAGAGGGATAGAGAATTAGAAACATCGATGAGAGAGAAACATCGATCAGCTGCCTCCTGCACACCCCCCACTGAGGATGTGCCCGCAACCAAGGTACATGCCCTTGACCAGAATCGAACCTGGGACCCTTCAGTCCGCAGGCTGACGCTCTATCCACTGAGCCAAATTGCTTAGGGCATATTCCCTCTTTTTTAGATAGGATAGCAAACATCTTCACCTACAGATTTATAAACACATTATATAGCTTTATTCAATTGTATGTGCTCTTAAATACTTGCATATAATAATTTTAAAATTTGAAGTAATTGCATTTGAATTACTTTACTAAAAGGAATCCACAAAGAATTCACAGTAAAATTCTTTTGCTACCAGCAGAATGGTTCAGTTGTGTATGAAACATGTTTAAAGAATGCTTTAGAGAAAACAGGTCATGTCACAATGGATGCCTGAAAATCACTGCCAGGTGGCAGGCGGAGGTAGTGGATCCTACGGAATGCGGACAGCCAGCCCAAGCTCACGAAAAGCACACATCCTCTCACATGGAGTTTTACAAGGAGCATCGGACAGCATTTGTTGACTCAGTGGTCCCCAACTTTGCTGCATATTTGAATCACATAAGTACCTTCTAAAAATCCCAAGCCACACCCCATACCAAGTAGAACATAAAGTGTGGGAGTGGGAGCCAGGCAACAATATATTTTTTAAAAATCCTCAAGGTTTTCCAATGTGCAGCAAAGTGTGGGGACCGCCAAACCAACCTGACTACTTCTTGACTCTGGGAAATGGCTTTAAATTTCCACACACTTGATGAACACTCTAATCCTGCAAAAACTTGCCTCTCTAGCCAGTGCTAGGAAACTGGACCTTGCCCGCCTCCTGTGGTTTGAGGATGGATGCCCAACATGCTAACATTGTTCTGTGGCTGAATAATTATCTCAATCATGCAACTCCCACCCACGTGTGGTCCAAAGACCAGCAGTGTCATGTCAGCGGGGAGCCTGTCTGAAATGCAAATTCTCAGGACTCACTCGAGACTCTCCAAACCAGATTTCCAGGAGAAAAGCCCGGGAATCTGCTTTAACAAACCCTTCAGGTGACTCTTGTGCCTGCTCAAGTTTGAGAAGCAACACACTGTCCTCTGGTCTCTATATTTCTGCATTCACATATGTGCAGGGCTCTGTGTTCTTAAGGAATGATCTCTTTTCTATATTCTACCCAACTTTATTACTCTTCAGCTATGAGACACATATGCATAACATCCTATTATTTCCTCTTTCTCTCTGCCTCCTAAATTTCCTTTTGAACAAACTAAAAAGTATAGAGAATAATGTAATAAACACCCAGGTACTGCCACATGACTTAAAGCTAGATTAAAACACTTTTATTTATGTTGGATTATTTCCTTAAGTAATTTGTGAATTAAGATTACAAATACAATGTATGAATCATTATAATGTCTGTCATGCACATTATTATCCAAAGTGGTTGTGACATTGGGACAGTCCCACATGCTTGATACTACAATCCATGATGTTTTGTGTATTACAGCTAAGAAGAGAGGATTTATACATTTGGCACAAAATGGCACCTGAAATTTGGCTTAGTTTACATGTCTCCAATCTGGTAGGTATGAATGTTTTTCCATTGGTTTTTGCTGTTTGGAATTCTCATGAAGATTATTAGTTCACTAGAGGTCTGGTGCATGAAATTCATGCACGGGGGGCGGGGCGGGGGTCCCCCTCAGCCCAGCCTGCACCCTATCCAATCTGGGACCACTTGAGAGATGTCCGACTGCGTGCTTAGGCCCAATCCCACTGGGCAGTCAGACATCCCTCTCACGATCCAGAACTGCTGGCTCCCAACCACTTGCCTGCCTATCTGCCTGATTGCCCCTAACCGCTTCTGCCTGCCAGCCTGATCACCCCCTACTACCCTGCCAGACTGATTGATGCCTAACTGCTCCCCTGCTGGCCCAATGGCCCCTAACTGCCCTCCCCTGCCAGCCTGGTCACCCCTAACTGCCCTCCCCTGCCGACCTGATTGCCACTAACTGCCCTCCCCTGCCGGCTTAGTCACCCCTAACTGCCCTCCTCTGCCGGCCTGGTCACCCCTAACTGCCCTCCTCTGCCAGCCTGGTCGCCCCTAATTGTCCTCCCTTGCAGGTCTGGTCGCCCCCAACTGCCCTCCCCTGCTAGCTCGATCACCCCTAACTTCCCTCCCTTGCCAGGCTGGTCACCCCTAACTGCCCTCTCCTGCCAGCCCGATTGCCCCTAACTGCCCTCCCCTGCCGTCCTGGTCACCCCTATCTGCCCTCTCCTGCCTGCCTGGTCACCCTAACTGCTCTCCCCTGCTGACCTGGTCACCCCTAACTGCCCTCCCCTGCAGGCCTGATTCTGCCCAACTGTCCTCTCCTGCAGGCCTGGTTTCCCCCAAGTGCCCTCCCCTGCAGGCCTGGTCCCCCCGCAACTGCCCTCCCTTTCAGGCCTGGTCCCCCCGCAACTGCCCTCCCTTTCAGGCCTGTTCCCTCCCTTTCAGACCTGCCTTCCCCTGCCAGCCATCTTGTGGCGGCCATCTTGTGTCCACTTGTGGGCGGCCATCTTTGACCACATGGGGGTGGCCATCGTGTGTTAGAGTGATGGTCAATTTGCATATTACCTCTTTATTATATCAGATATCTTTGGCACACTTATTCATGGATGCTTGTTTTCTTAACATATACTAGTAATAATGCTCCTCCTGTTTGATTCATTTATTTTCCTTATTTTTATCAGCTTCTTTTGTTATTTTTCATTACAAGTAAAAATGTTTTAAAGGTTTGTACATATTTTATCCTATTTGTCTTTGCTACTGAGTCTGTTGCCTCAAATTTTATTATGATACATATCTGAAATATCTGATTTAATTTTAAAAAATAACTCTTTACCCCTGGCTGATGTTGCTTAGTGGTTAGGTATTGGCCCGAAAACCAAAGGGTCACAGGTTCCATTCCCAGTAAAGGGAACGTACCTGGGTTGCAGGTTTCATACTGGCTCCCAGTTGGGGTATGTGCAGGAAGCAATCAATCTATGTATCTCTCTCACTTCGATGTTCCTCTTTCTCTCTCTCTTTCTCTCTCTCTCTCTCTCTCTCCCTCTGGTCTACTCTCTCTAAATATCAATGGAAGGTCTGGGTACAGGTGTGGAGTGGAGGGGTCAATGGGGAAAAATAGGAAACATCTCTAATACTTTCAACAATAAATATAAATTTTAAAAAATCAATGGAAAATAAAAAAATACAGAATCCAAGATGCGGCGTAGGTAAACACCTAAACTGCTGCCTCCCACAAAATTTCAAAAATACAACTAAAAGACAAAACGTCTATCACCCAGAACCACGGGAAAGCTGGCTGAGTGGAAGGTCTATAACTAGAAGGAAAGAGAAAAGAGCATTGAGACGTGCACGAAGGCTGAAAAGCTGAGGTACGGAGGCACGTGATCCGGGCTGGCGGCGGGCATTGCTTTTTTCAACCCAAAGGGAGACAAGCCCCCGATTACTCTGAAATACAGTTTCTGGGGAGACGCGGGGGACCCAAACTCCTACGGGGAGAAGCTGGACTGTCTGCCAGTGAGGGTGGCTTGCTTGCAGAGCTGCGCGCAGGAATAATTGTTTACTGCACTGGGGCACGGGACTCGTGGATGCCGACGGGGACGCAGAGCCTGCTAACTAGCAGCCATTGCTGTTTGCCACGCCCTAGCCTAGTGACACCCTGAGACCCTGCCCTGCACAACCTACAAACCCACCAAAGCTCCAAGCAGTGGATTTAGCATAAGAAAGTCCTGCCCTATCGCAGCTTAACCTAGCAAACTTGCAGCCCGGGTCAGACAGCTCCAAAACCTCCAAACTACAAGCAAAGAGAAGAAAACTGTAGCTCTCACTGTAGCTCCTGCTGGGTGGCCTCAGACAGTAGCTGACCTGCAACCCACTGGAGATCCAGAAGCCAGTGTACCTAGTGGTCAGTGTGAGACACCAGATTTCAACTCCTCACATCCATAAGTGACACATTCAAGAAGCAGACTCAGTGAGCACCAAAGACCCACTGAAACAAGTCCTGCCCCATAAGCGTGTCTTCAGCGCAGCAGTTCTTCCATTATAGACACAGCGAGTGCTCACAGCTAATTGGCCTGGAGGTCAATTCCTCTCAGTGTACCAACAGCAAGTAAGGCTTAACTACACCAAGACTTTGCACTCAGCCCACAAAGGGGTGTACCAAGAGCATCCACCTCATGTGATTGAGGAGGCTGAGCTACTGCCCCCCATAGATCACCTACAACACAAAGCTACTCCATCAACACAGGGAAGCAGCCAAAATGTGGAGACAAAGAAACATGTCACGAATGAAAGAAACGGAGGAAAGCAAACTACTGGATGACATAGAGTTCAGAACCACATTTATAAGGTTACTCAAGAATCTTCTTAAAACCACTGAGAAACTTGATGAGACCTTTAAGGATATTAATGAGAATGCCAAAAAAATGGAAAAGGATCAGTCAGAAATGAAGCATACACTGTCTAAAATAAAGAATATACAGAAACTCAACTGTAGATCAACATACCCCAAGAATCAAACCAAAGATCTGAAATATGTGGAAACAAAAAACATCCAACCAGAAAAACAAAAAGAAAAAAGAATCCAAAAATATGAAGATAGTGTAAGGAGCCTCTGGGACAAGTTTAAGCGAACCAACATCCGAATTTTTGGGGTACCAGAAGAAGGGAGAGAGCAAAATATTGAAAACCTATTAGAAGAAATAATGACAGAAAACTTTCCCCAACTGGTGAAAGAAATAGACTTACAAGTTCAGGAAGCGCACAGAACCCCATACAAGAGGAATCCAAAGAGGACCACACCAAGACACATCATAATTAAAATGCCAAGGGCAAAAGACAAAGAGAGAATATTAAAAGCAGCAAGAGAAAAACAGTTAATTACCTACAAGGGAGTACCCATACGACTGTCAGCTGATTTCTCAACAGAAACTATGCAGGCCAGAGGGCAGTGGCAAGAAATATTCAAAGTGATGAACAGCAAGAACCTACAACCAAGATTACTCTACCCAGCAAAGCTATCATTCAGAGTTGAAGGTCAGATAAAGAGCTTCACAGACAAGAAGAAGCTAAAGGAGTTCATCGCCACCAAACCAGGATTACATGAAATGCTGAAGGGTATTCTTTAAGAAGAGGAAGAAGAAGAAAAAGGTAAAGATAAAAATTATGAACAACAAAATGACATCAAATACATACCTACCAACAAGTGAATCTAAAAATCAAGTGAATAAAAAATCTGAAGAACAGAATGGACTGGTGAATATAATAGAATCAGGGACATAGAAAGGGAGTGGACTGACGATTCTCCGGGGAAGCAGGTGTGAGGGGTGCGGGAAGAGATTGGACAAAAATCTTACTCCTATGGATGAAGACAGTGGCGGGGGGTAAGGGCATGGGGTGGGGTGGGGAATCAGGTGGAGGGGAGCTATGGGGGAAAAAAAAGAGGAACACCTGTAATAATCTGAACAATAAAGATTTAGTAAAAAAAAAAAAGAAAAGAAAAAAACAAAAAACTCTTTAATCATCCTAGATATTATGGTAATGCAGGGTGTAGGTAAACTTAATTTTTCCCAAGTGTTATCTGGCTGTCAGAAGAGTGTTTATTATGCCATTATTTATCATTCTGTTGTTTTTGAAATAATTTACTGATGTTTTATTCACAGTTGGGCCTAACTGTGAAGTCTGTATTTTACTGAATGAAAAAGAATGTTATATTTGTGACTCTCTACTATCGGAATTATTGCTTTCCAAATATATTCTGTGTTGGGGCTGGACTACTACTTCTTTCCTAGAACATTAAAAAAATATATCTGGTCCTTTCCCAATAAATTTTAGAATCATAGGGTCAAATTTTAAGACTATGTTCAGTGTGATGGCATTTTGATGAGAATTGATTTACACTAGTAAACTAAGCTGGGAGAATACAAATAATTACAGTGAAGGAACATGAGATCTCTGAAAAGGAGAGTTGGATTGACTATTTACCAAGGAGAACCCTATATAATAAAAGGGTAATATGAAAATTGACCAAACGACAGAACGACCGGTTGCTATGATGAGCACTGACCACCAGAGGCAGACGCTCAACACAGAAGCTGTGCCCTGGTGGTCAATGTGCTCCCACCAACAAGCCAGGCTGACAGCTGGCAAGCGCAGCGGCCGTGGTGGGAGCCTCTCCTGCCTCTGCAGCAGTGCTAAGGATGTCCGACTGCAGCTTAGGCCCACTCCCCTCACTGGACATCCTCCAAGGGCTCTTGGACTACGAGAGGGCGCAGGCCGGGATTCCTGCAGTGCATGAATCTCGTGCACCGAGCCTCTAGTATGTTATAAGAAGACTACTGACACAGAAGAAAAAACAACCTTTAAGCAGGTGAAAGGACACTGAATAGCTAGTAAACAGATAAACACCTTCCTCAATTTCTCCTAAAGATCTGGCAAGACAGAGTGAAACTGAGTAAGGTTATTTTCCTGATTCTGTGAGTTTCAAGATTTCCTAAATATATCCTCTCTCCCTGAGCAACTTGATGACAATGAGAACAGGGACCACCAGCCAGACTCTGAGCAAATACTTAACATGCATCATCACATTTAACCCTCCAACAACCCTGTGAGTCAGCACCAATTTCCAGGACTGAGATGAGAGAAGAGGGCAGGAGGGGCCCTTCCCGGGAGAGTTCTTACCCGTTTGGCCACAAAGACCTCTTGCTGTTCTTCCCACCTCTTCTGTTCCGCTCTGACACGTGCTTTATACTCTGCAAGCTCAGGCAGTTCTTCCAGCCACCGATGGCGAGCATTTTGCACAGCTGTTTCTACCTGCAGGATATTGCAAGAGAAAGAGGTAAAGGGGGGTATAAAATTTCAAAAGGACCCCCATCTGCAAATAGCAACTGTGATGGCATGTGTATGTCACACTGCATTATACTACATCACAGTTATAACTGACTTCAAGTACCTCCCCAAACAGTGGAGTCTAATCCAGTGGTCGGCAAACTCATTAGTCAACAGAGCCAAATATCAACAGTACAACAATTGACATTTCTTTTGAGAGCCAAACTTTTTATTTATTTATTTTTTTAATATATTTTATTGATTTTTTTTACAGAGAGGAAGGGAGAGGGATAGAGAGTTAGAAACATTGATGAGAGAGAAACTTAGATAAGCTGCCTCTTGCACACCCCCTACTGGGGATGTGCCCACAACCAAGGTACATGCCCTTGACCAGAATCGAACCTGGGACCTTTCAGTCTGCAGGCTGACGCTCTATCCACTGAGCCAAACCGGTTTCGGAGAGGGCCAAATTTTTTAAACTTAAACTTCTTCTAACACCACTTCTTCAAAAGAGACTCGCCCAAGTTGTGGTATTTTGTGGAAGAGCCACACTCAAGGGGCCAAAGAGCTGCATGTGGCTCGCAAGCCACGGTTTGCCGACCACTGGTCTAATCCATCTGTTCTAAACTTCCCGTACTATCCCATGCAAATGCCACAACAGGAAGTGAGGGCCTATAAATGTTTGATGGCCAGTACTATTTTAGAAAGCTCTATACAAAGTACCAATTGCCATTTCCCTATGTATCTTGGGAAAAGGAGAAGACAGACAGAAGGGCTGCTTGGTGCTAGCTGCTGTTCAGTCAGTACACCTACCCCCTTCTCAGTCCTCATGTCCTACACACACACACACACACACACACACACACACACACACACACACACACGCAAGCACCAATACAGTTTAGAGCCTTATACCTGGCAAATTTTCCTGCAGTCGAGAATGAGTTTGTGACTAAAGAATAAGGGTAGTACATCAATTCAGGCAAAAATCTAAGACTTGGTGAATTATAAGGCTAATCTGCTTATAAATCTATTACAAGATCATTAAATAATCATTCCTTATTCTCTTGTTTTGAAATACACAGATACACACATACATAGAGTATATCCACACATACACACAAAAGTGCAGCTGATAAAAGAGGCTGTATTCCTCACTAAAATGTCAAATACAGTTACAGATAAGTTCCAAAGAGTTAAAAATATGGGGAAAAGATAAAGTACCTATAGAAATTTATATTCCTTAAAAAGTTTGTATGCAATTCCCTTTCTACTATACTACGCTATGTGCTTTTCTTCACAAGAGCTATACTTGAGCTTGATCTATAACTGAACCCTTAAACATGTCTCTTTGTTGACAGAGTATTTTCTTGCTCTGTTCAAGTCTTATGGTAAACATTTCAGGAAATTATTTTAACTGACGGAAGATATCCTTGATGCCATTACATGCACTTGCCTATGTTTCCAGACTTTAAGGATGCCCTGCAACATCACGTAGACCAATTTAACAAGTAGGCAGAATTTTCAAGTATTTAGCAAAAGCTGAGTATGTTTTTCAAAATGTTACTTCAGGTTATTATCTTAAGACTTTTAATAATAGTTTTAAATAATAAATACACAATAAATAATATTATATAAAGGTTCCAGGAACTTCTAAGGTCTAGAAACCCTATCATGTGGTCTGTGAGGTCAAAATCATTTTCAAAACAATATTCAGATATTTTCCATCTTTTTTACTCTTGTTCTCTCACATTGAAACAGTATCGTTCTCTGGGCAACACATTATGTGGTGGTGTCACTGCTCTCACAGCCGATGGAATACGTGTTAGAATAGATGTTTTTGAAAAATGTCTTATGTAAAGGTAGCCCGAGACCAAAAAATTCAACAAGTGCTATAATTGATAAAACAAACAGCTCATCTTTATTCTGTGCACACAGAGCTGTACTCTTCTCGGTATGAGAGTTCTTGGAAATGAAGTGACAAGCCCGTTATAAGTGAAACAACTTTCTGGATGTGTCCCAGGGGAGGTAAGGGCACCACTTTGGGGCAGAAGATGGGATTTACAGACCACATCCCTGCTTATTCAACTCCACAAGTCTCAACACAAACACTGTCAAAGACCTTTCGCTTTAACTTAGCTTATCTACACCTACGTTGGTGGAATGTTTTCTATACAGTTAGACAGGAAAGATTCATAATTAAATTGTGTTCAATTCAACTGTAAAACCACCGTCTTTAACCTCAGCTTTCTGAATGCTCAGAGTAACCTCAGGGGAGCAAACATTTTGTCAATGGAAAGAATATACAAAAACGTTGAGGGGTAACAGTTTTTATAACAGAAACATAATGAAGACAATTTTAGGAACCGCATAGGAGTCCACTACCCCAGAATGCACAAACATTTAAAAGTATAAAGTTATGAACCAGGGCGATGATAGCATTTTATAGGCTTTTGCTAATAGACAAGCAGTTCCAATAATTTTACTAAAATAAACCTATTACCTGTTTGGCAATCTTTTCACAATATTTGAGTTCCAATTCAGCCTCCAGTTTCTTCAGGGCTGCCTTGACAGCTCTGTCCTTTTCCTGCTCTAGATCCTGCTGGGGCCCCTGCTCCTGTCCTTCTGTCACCATTGCCATCTCTTTCTGGGAAACAGCATCTTTGGCGGCTACCTGGTCCGTCTGGCTGTAACAGTCAGAGGTTGTCTTTTTCATTGTCTTTATAGTTTGAGCCAGCTTAGCCTGCCACTCCTTTTCAAACTGTTGAAAAAGTTCTTCTTTCATCTGTTTTCAAAAGAAAAGTATTCAAATCATTATTAGTGAAAACTAGAATAGATAGCCAAAAAGGCAGCTACAGCTGTGTTTGAAAACCATTGTTGTGATAATTACATGAGGTTTGGAAATAAAGTCTGTGGAAATATGTTCTCAAGTAATTCCTGAAAATTACTCTTTGACCTTATCTACGTGACATAAATCACATGGAAAATTTAAGTATGTTGTGTAAGGTCAGGCTTTCTTGATCTCAAGATGCAAACTGCTGGAGGCTTTGGCATTGCCAATGACATGATAGGAAGAAAGGAATAAGGGGAGAAATAAAAGAGAGGCAGAGAGGAAGAGGGAGAGAAGGAGATGGGAGGGGGAAGAAGAGAGAGAAGGAGAGGGAAGGGGAAGAGAAGGGAAAAATGTTTGCTATTAATATGTGTTTCCCATCAATACAAGGCTTTCCACAAAGCAGGCACTCTGCACATCTAATTAATGAGCCTAATTTTACTCACTGGAACACATGAGAATTTCGTTTGTTATATTAAACTAGAAGCCCAGTGCACGAAATTTGTGCACGGGGAGGGGTGTCCCTCAGCCCAGCCTGCACCCTCTCCAACCTGGGATCCCTCTCATAATCCAGGACTGCTGGCTCCCAACCACTCGCCTGCCAGCCTGATCATCACCTAACCATTCCCCTGCCATCTTGATCAGTGCCTAACTGCTCCCCTGCTGGCCCGATTGCCCCTAACTGCCCTCCCCTGCTGGCCTGGTCGCCACTAACTGTCCTCCCCTGCAGGCCTGGTTGCCCCAACTGCCCTCCCCTGCAGGCCTGGTCGCAACTGTCCTCCCCTGCCGACATGGTCGCCCCCAACTGCCCTCTCCTGCCGGCCTGGTCGCCCCTAATTGTCCTCCCTGTTGGCCTGGTTGCTCCCAACTGCCTTCCCCTGCTGCCTAGTCCCCCCCAACTGCCCTCCCCTGCTGGCCTTGTCACCCCAAACTGCCCTCCCCTACCAGCCTGGTCCCCCCCATCTGCCCATTCCTGCTGGCCTGATCCCCACCAACTGCCCTCCCCAGCTGCCTGGTCCCCCCAACTGCCCTCCCCTGCTGGCCTGGTTGCCCTGAACTGCCCTCCCCTATTGGCCTGGTTCCCCCCAACTGCCCTCCCCTGCCGGCTTGGTTGCCCCCAACTGCCCTCCCCTGCTGACCTGGTCATCCCTAACTTCCCTCCCTTGCCAGCCTGGTCACCCCTAACTGCCTTCCCCTGCTGACCTGGTCACCCCTAACTGCCTTCCCCTGCCAGCCTGGTCGCCCCTAACTGTCCTCCCTTGCAGGCCTGGTCGCCCCTAACTGTCCTCCGCTGCAGGCCTGGTTGCCCCCAACTGCCATCCCCTGCTGGCCATCTTGTGGTGGCCATCTTCTGTCCATATGGGTGCAGCCATCTTTGACCACATGGGGTGGCCATCTTTGTGTTGGAGTGATGGTCAATTTGCATATTACCTCTTTATTATATAGGACTAGAGGCCTGGTGCATGAAATTCGTGCACAGGTAAGGTCCCTAGGCCTGGCCAGTGATCAGGGCCAATCAGATTCCCCGCCTCCTGACCTCCCCGCCTCCTCCTGCCCTCTCTCCCTCAGCACCCTGCCGCCACCGGTTGCCCACTATGTCCCGTGCCACCCCCTGGTGGTCACTGCACATTATAGCAAGTGATCAAACTCCCAGTCAAACTCCCAAGGGGACAATTTGCATATTAGCCTTTTATTATATAGGATTATAGATTGTTCTAAACTTAGAATCATTTCACAATATGAAAGTAGGTCATGGTTTTATTTTAAAGAATAAAAAAGTGCCAAAACCGGTTTGGCTCAGTGGATAGAGCGTCAGCCTGCAGACTGAAAGGTCCCAGGTTCGTTCTGGTCAAGGTCATGTACCTTGGTTGCGGGCACATCCCCAGTGGGGGATGTGCAGGAGGCAGCTGATCCATGTTCCTCTCTCATCGATGTTTCTAACTCTCTCTCTCCTTTCCTCTCTGTAAAAAATCAATAAAATATATATTTTTTAAAAAGAATAAAAAAGTGCCCTAAAAAAATTATATCCAAAATTGGGTTGAAGAATCAATATGGGGGGGGGAGGTAATCCTATATAATAAAGAGGTAATATGCAAATTGACCCTCATGCCCTCACACAAGATGGCCACCCCATGTGGTCAAAGATGGCCACCACAAGATGGCCAGCAGGGGAGGGCAGTTGGGGGCGACCAGGCCGGCAGGGGAGGGCAGTTGGGGGTGACCAGGCCAGCAGGGGAGAGCAGTTGGGAGGAATCAGGCCGCAGGGGAGGGCAGTTGGGGGTAATCAGAACGGCAGGGGAGGGCAGTTAGGGGTGACCAGGCAGGCAGAGGAGGGCAGTTAGGGGCAACCAGGCTGGCAGGGATAGGCAGTTGGGGGGGACCAGGCCTGCAGGGGAGGGCAGTTAGGGGTGATCAGACCAGCAGGGAAAGGCAGTTGGAGTGGGGGATCAGGCCTACAGAGGAGGGCAGTTGGGGGCAATTGGGCCAGCAGGGAAGTAGTTAGGCATTGATCAGGCTGGCAGGGGAGTGGTTAGGGGGTGATCAGGCTGGCAGGCAGGTGAGCGGTTGGGAGCCAGCAGTCCCAGATTGTGAGAGGGATGTCCAACTGCCGGTTTAGGCCTGATCCCTTTTACATTTCTGAAAGCCTTACATTTTGAGATAAGCCAAAAATCACTGCATACAGATGCCCACAAACTGCAGTTCCAAAGAAGTACATCCCTGTGGGATCAGGCCTAAACTGGCAGTTGGACATCTCCTGAGGGATCCCAGATTGGAGAGGGTGCAGGATGGGCTGAGGGACTCTCCCCCCACCCCGTGCAAGAATTTCATGCACCAGGCCTCTAGTTTTTTAAAATAAAATTAGTCTAAGCTACTAATAGCCCAATTCTGAGAAGTATAATGAGTGATTATGTACTTGCCAATGAAAAGTTACATGTCTGTTCAGGAAGAATTCTCTCTCAACAGTTAATACTACATTTTTCAAACACGGTGACTAGAAAGAAATTTTAACCCACACCTCTTTCTGTTCCTTATCTGTGTGCTTTGGCTAACATCACTTCATTTTAACCTGCTGTTCAATATCACTTTCCTATTCTTTTGGCCACTTGTTTTCTTTTTCTGTAATAAGGGTATCTTGGTACTTTTCTACAAGTTCCACCTGCAATTTGCTTATATATTCTCTTTCCTCCAATAACTGTCTCTTTAAACAAAAATCCAAGTAAATATCTCTGTACAACACTAATATTCTCTAAGTCAAATTTATAAAATAATGGTTACATGTATGCAATAGAGAACAGCAACAGAGACAAATGACCTTTCCAAATGCCAAGTCAATTGGCTGAATAAGTTGCTTGTAAAAAGCTGGCATACATCTCAAATATTGGCTAAAAAGTCATGATGGCTCTATCAACAGAAAAACATCTAATATAATAAATACAGTCCCAGAAGAGAAAATACTCTTTTTAAAAAGTAAAACTGAAATATACATGTACATCCCACCATCAGAGGATTCATCAGATGTCTTAGCCCAGAAAAAATTTACATTTCTGAAAGCCTTACATTTTGAGATAAGCCAAAAATCACTGCTCCGTACTAAAAGCTATGCATCCTGTGATAAATCCAAACTGGGTTTTTTCATTGTCAAAGACAAAATGTTTTTATCAAGACTAGCTAAAGCATTAGCAGATACGAAATGTGAGGTGTCAGTTTTTGAACTATTTATACAACATTCTCTATTCACTCTAGGAACTCAGGACATCTGAAAATAGGAATCCCTTGCATGATGTTACGTCATTGCAAATAAGACTCCTCACAGGGGTCAAAATTATTTGAGCATTTGTTTGAAAATGTTCAGAGACAGTTTTCTGGAGGTATCACTGAAAGGCCGTGAGAAGTAACATACAGTGCACAAACTGCAGTGCCAAAGACATACACCCCACATACCAACTGCCATGCAGCACCGAGCTTTTGCTCTGCCTCTTTTGGTATTATTTCTGATGCATGACTACCTGGTTGTGGGATCATGCAAGGACAAAGCCCAACTCCCACTTCCAGTCAGTTGGACAGTGTCCACCTGGCCAGCAGCCACAAGGAGCAGAGCAGCACATACTCAGGTGCCTTGTCCTTGACAGCCTACGAGTCTCACCAGACTCTCTGTTTGTCCTCAGCCTGCACGCAAGCCATTCCAAGCATGGCACCTGGCCCCTCTCCTCTACTAGCTAAGCCCTTGCCTAACACTGGCTGAGGGCAGAAACGTTCCTGCAGTGGAGTCTTCTCCATGTGTAAGTAGTAAAGGCTATATCCTTACTCTCTGGTCCCCCTTGTGGGTTTTTTTGGACTATCAAAGGATGGTGTGGCACTCCTGGGATTGGAGCTCTTCCATCACACTGGTTGTCTGGGTCTTTTCTGTTTCACTGCTGACCTAGACGAGCTCTGTCTTAATTGCCATCTGATTCCTCCCCACCACTGGCACATGCCGACTAGATGATCTCTATGTTCAGTGCTCTGTGATTTTGGAAAATCTCCAGTGACTAAGGGACCCATTTCTTCACAATCAGGTCTTAGGGACTGCATCTGCACCACATAGGTGAGAAAATTGTCTGGTGCCACATCACATAACACTGGTATTATTTTTTTGTTTGGTTAATTTTGTTTGACTATAGAAGAAATCCTCAAATTTTCCTCTCTATGCATGTCTATCCCTCAGGAGATTTTTCCCATTTGTACCTCCATTTCCTTTTGACTCACAGCAGAAAACTGCTACCAATTTTCTGTGTTTGTGGGTATATAGGTTAATTTTGCTACCTCATAAACCAGCTAAAATTTAGTGATTTAAAACAACAAACTTCTCTTATTTCTCATGAAACTGTGGGTCAGCCAGGGCTTGATTCTGATCTAAGCCAATACAGCTGGTCTCTGCAGGCAACTGGGGCTACATGGTCTAAGCTGGCCTCACATGTCTGGTAGTGCGGTGTCTACAAGGCAATGGTGATGACTTGATCACATGTGTCATCATCCAACAGGTTATCCCAGATCATTTACATGGTGGTGGCCACAGGGTTCCTAAGAGCACCAAGCTTCCAAAAGCCTCAATGCATCAATGCTTCCCAATGGCCAAAGTCAGTCATGTGACCAAGGTCAAATTCAAGGACGAGAAAGAGTCTCTGCCTCTTATTGAGAAGAGTCAAAAATATCACGCTGCAAGGGGGCATGCATTCAGGGGTAGGAAGAAGGTGTAGCCATTTCTGCAATTCACCACAGTGAGGAAAACCTTGTTCCCTCTCTTCACAGAGGAAAAATAGTAGACTTATTGGGTATAGGGATCTGCCATCTGAAGATATTACAGAAATATCTATTCCGAAAGTTGTACCACTAAAGGGAAAGAAATATTTGGATAGTTTTAAAGCACTTGTTTTGCATGGCTCGAACTGCAAAAAACCCTCTAACTTGTAAGGATTGACTTAGCATGTATTATAACTAAATATATGAGCCGTAATGTGTACAGGTATGGCATTATGAATGCGACTATTGAACATCTCTGCCTTATCTATGAGTCTGAAGGGTTCTGTGTGCATGACTTTTTTTCTCTTTCTTTGAACATTCAGATTAACATGAGAAAAGTTCTGTGTTAATAAAAGCTTTAGAACTTGGAATTGAGCTCCTACTAAACTCCCAGCTGGACTCAATAACTGTTTCAGAACAGAGCACATATGAAACATATGAAACTTTGGACTCCTGGTTTTGACTGTCTTATAAATTCTGTATCCAGACTAAGTCCCTGACCTGAAGCTCAGCCACAGGAAATATGGCTTATGCCCAGCAGAGAAGGGCTACCCAAAAAGTTACTTAGTTTTTTCCAGAGTCTAATAACATTCTTCCACTGTATGTGTGTGAAATATATCATAGGCCCTAGCTGGTTTTGCTCAGTGGATAGAGCATCAGCCCATGGACTGAAGTGTCCCAGGTTCAATTCCAGGCAAGGGCACATGCCCATGTTGTGGGCTCAATCCCTAGTGGGGGTCATGCAGGAGGCAGCCGATCAATGATTCTCTTTCATCATTGATGTTTCTATCTCTCTCTCCCTCTCCCTTCCTCTCTTAAATCAATAAAAATATAGTAAAGTATATGTATATACACACATATATATGTATGTATATGTATATATAAAATAGAAAAACAGTTTGGTATATCTTTACCTACTTCTGGAGGATATGAAATAATTAAAGTCTCTTAAATTTAAAGAAATTCTGTCCTGACTGGCTTATAAAGAATCCTAAGCCAAATAAAGGGTGTACCTCTCTATATATATCTCTAAATAAAAAACTAAAGAAAAGGAAGGAATTAAACTTCTCATGCTTTAAGTACACTGGCCCTTTAAGTGTGTATGGGGTGTAACTACAAAGGGACAGATAGCACAAGGGACTTTTTTAGGATGATGAAACTGCTCTGTATCCTAACCAATCTACATGTGTTAAAAATGTATAGAGCTATATACCAAATTTAAAAATGAGTCAATTTTACTATAGGACAATTTTTAAATTTTAAAGAAAAAATTAACCTGTGTCTTCAGAAGGGCCAAATAACAGTGCTGACTTTTCTTCCTGCCCCAGTGCAAGCACTCAAGAGCCAAAGTACCAGTCTGCAGCAGCTACCAATTGCAACTGGCCAATTACATGCGGTCCAAGATTACAGCCAAATTAATTCCTTTTTTTTAAAATCCTCACCTGAGGGTATGTCTTCATTGATTTTAGAGAGGAAAGGAGATAGGGGAAGAGAGAGAGAAACATCAATTAGTTGCTTCCTGCACTCACCCTGACTGGGGTTCAAACCTGCAACCTAAACATGTGCCCTGACCAGGGATGGAACCCATAACCTTTTGGTGTATGGAACAACACTCCAACCAACTGAGCCATCTGGCCAGGGCCAAAAAAGTAAAGTACCAGAAAATATATTCCTGAAAAGAATTACTTCTTTGAGAGAATTGATCTTATGCTCTTGCCACTGATCATATATATGTGTGTGTGTCTGTTTGATCTTATGCCATTGCCATTGATCATATATATATATATATATACATACATATATATATAGAGAGAGAGAGAGAAAGAGAGAGAGAGAGAGAATAAAAAAACGAATTGCACTAGAGATCTATTTTAATTTTTATAACATTACTAAAAGATAAGTTTTTAACTTCTAGGTAATTTAAGATCTCTTCTAACTTTTACACTTCCAGTACTAACTTTAAACAGCTCTCTTTAGAATTACACATGACATGTTTTTTTTGCCATATTAATCTACTCAAAAGTAATCAAAATATTAAATGAATTTAGTTCCTCACCTGCTCTTTACTATTCTTTTTAAGTCCGTGGTAGCAAGGCCTTGCTTTAATGTGACTTATTCAAAAACTGTTTAGAACATTTACTCAGGCCTTTAAAAATATTTTCTAATCTAGATGCAGGTGGCTTTCAAACTGTGGTCTGTACCTGGTCCAAAGTGGGAGTGAGAACTGTGTCTGGATGAGACTCTGAGGACAGAGAGGAGGTGCACCTCTTTCCACGCAATCGGACTCTGGACACTCAGCAATGGCCGCTTGGAAGAGCCAGGGAGGAGCAGAGCACACGGTAGCCCCTCCCGTTTCCCTGAGAGGCCACACTGACACTGACCTTTCTCTCCACAGCCACCATGACACCCCCTTCCCTGTCATGAAACCCAAACTCATGTGACCACTGTGCCCCCACCCCAGAATGCAACAATGCTCTGATGCTGGTGGAGAAATGGGCCAGAGCAAAATGCCCATGAAGGAATACTTTGTACCGGGCTCAGAGGACTGAGTAGGGTCGCCTGAGCAGCCCACAAGCAAATGCAAAATGAGGATCCCGGGTTTCAGACTCAAAGTGACTCAGGTCCACTCCTAGTTTCAGAGCTCATTTTTGCCTCTTAGGAAAGAATCGATAGAGAAGCATGATTCTCTGCTATATGTAGGCCAATTTCTAATAAGGTTTTAATAATCATCTCAACACTTAAATGTATCATGTGATCTATAGTAGTGTGAAATAGCCAAAAGAAAAGAGACTTCTACATATGCCTTCCCCCTTGCACAGGAGAACAAGTGACTGGTTTCAATGACAACAGCGAGGCCGGGAAAATCAATTAAAGAAAACACGGTATTAACTTGTGCTGTACCTTCTCCTGCGTTTGCTGCTCCTTTTCAATGGTCTTCCTGAAAGTCGATTCTAGGTCATCCTTCTCTCTGCACACTTCCAGGTAACACTCCTGCACAGCGGCCATCTCCTTATTCATCTTATCCAGTTCAGACCTTGGATACACAAAACCAGTAGCTAAATGACCACAAAAAAAAAAAACAAACAAACACAAGGGCTGCAGCACAATGTTCTCTAAAATAGGAAATAGGAGAGCATTGTCTTACCGCTTCGAAGACAGCTAACCTGTTTTATTCTCACCTAAGTTGCAAGCGAGTCCCCTCATAGACCTCAAAGAGCTGCTGCTTCTCCATAGCATGCTTCGCTAACAGGCTCTCACGGATCTGGGCTTTCATGGCTTCGTGGTGCTGCTGGTAAGTCCTCTCACACCTGCGAACAAGGCGGCCAGCTGAACCGAAGGCAGTGCCCAGCTTAACAGGAAACCCCAGGACCAACTGGTTTCCCCTCCTTCCTTTCCCCCACTCTTCTCTAATGCACATGATAATTAAGGTCAGACTGGTTGTCACCAACCAAAAATGGTAATGATTAATTTTCACTGTATCATAAGAATCTTCAAATTTTTCTTTCCTCAAATGTTTCTAGAAAAAGATTTAGAAACTTGGATTGAGGATATCCTTCACCCAGAGAGAACAGTCTGTGCTGAGGACTTGTTTATAAAAATTGAATTGAAACAACTGAGTTAAGTGTTCCTAAATTGTGTGCGTGGTTCCTGTATTAAACACAAACACTTAGTAGTACCAAACTCACACATAAGTTATGTTCCAAAAGTCCGTTTCCAGGTTTATGATTTGGTATTTGGAAGACATATCCTCTCACAGATTTCTTCCTTATATAGAATAGCCTTTAAAACATCCTTAAGCTATACCATTTCAATGAACCACCATTTGACGGTGCTATAGAACCCAACACACCACCTAACACCACTTCTATGGAAAATGAGTTCCAAATTCTAATTTGAGAAGCAGGGACTCGTCTTCTCCAAGCTAAGGTCTCAATAGGAGGGGTCACTCCATCATTTCTCTCGAATCTTTTTTGGGGGTGTGGGAGGGGAGGAAGATGAGGGGGAAAGCAAATGGGGGGGGTCCCCAGGAGGCAGGCATTATATAGACTTTATAGACTTTACCTATCAATAGTTTCTTGTTTATCATGGTCAAAATCTTGTACCATTTGTCTCATTTGATTACATAACTCCTGATTTGTATTTCTCAGTTTTTCTTCTGTTTCTTTTAGTGCCTACATATAAAAGAATAAAGTGATTGTTGGAAATAAGTATCATTTTCAATGATTAATCTCATTTTTAAACATCCTCTGTATTTTATCTCTACCCTGAACATTATTTGACATAGCATTTTCATAATTCCACAAAAGTCTCTTCATGCTTTGATAAGAGTACAGAATCATTTCTTTGACAAGGAGCTTTCTGAAAGGAGTAAAAATTAAAATTTTTATTTTATTTGAAATATATGAAATGAAAACACTTAACCAGAGAAGTATTGGCTAATTGATGCCTTAAAATAAGTCTTAGAATTAACAGTCTTCAGTAGCCTTTTAAATAAGCAAAGTTTTACTTTTTGGTCAAGGGCTGGCTAAGGAGGAAAGGACACCTCTATTAGCCAAGCTACGGTACAGACAGAAAACTGGATTTACACCAGCTTACTTTCTAATGTAACTACTACCCTCTAACCAACACTAAAGGGAAATAACTGGAATCCTTAATCACCTACTAATATCCTTGTCTACTAACTCACATTACCTCCGTACTTTTGCATTTAATGAGGCCATGAAATTCTCACAAAATATTTTTAAAATTTTTAATTACCTGATTTTGTTGTTGCAAAACTTGAATTTCATTTTCAAGTCGCAGAATATCATCTTTGATAATCAATTCAGAAGTAGAAGAATCAGGCCATAACTGATTAGTTGGTTTCTCTGAGGCATCTGTTTTAGTCTAAATGTTTAAAAAAAGTCAAATGTTTTTCAGGTTCTTAAAGAAGTCTAAGTACTTATCTATCTATAGAAAAGGCTAATATGTAAAGTGTCCCCTCGGGAGTTTGACCGGGAGACTGGGAGTTCCATCACTCACTATGACATGCGCTGACCACCAGGGGGCAGCGCAAAACATGGCATGTGACCAGCGGCAGCAGGGTGGCTGGAATGTGGGTGGCGAGGGAAGGAAGAGGCAGGGAGGCAGGGGAACCACAGTGGCAGCACACAGGTGGTGAGGGAAGGAGGAGGCAGGGAGGTGGGGAGGCGGGGAACCCGATTGGCCCCGATCCCTGGCCAGGCCTAGGGACACTACCCATGCATGAATTTCGTGCACTGGGTCTCTAGTTTTTAAATAATGTCATACAAAGAAATTGCAGAAACAGTACAAATGATTTCCATATAACTTTTACCATGTCCCCAAACATAACCACAGTACAATGATCAAAACCAGGACATTGACTGGGACACAATACTATTAACTAATCTACAGACCTTATACAAAATTTTCTGATTTTCCTCTAATGTCCTTTTCTGGTTCAGGATCCAATCTATGATCCCCCATTGCACTTAGTTGTCACATCTCACTGGTCTCCTCCAATCTAGGACAACTCCTCAGTCTCTGTCCTTCAAACTCCTGATATTTTTGAGTACTAATCAATTATTTTTTAGCATGGCCCTCCATTTTTTTTTTTTTCTGATGTTACTTCAATAGTAAATTCAGGTTATGCATTTTTGGCATGAATGCCACAGCAATGATGTGCATGCTTTTCGGGGAGACATGATAACAATATGTCTCGTGATGATTAATTGATGAAGGGAGTTTCTGCAAGTACCTCCACTGAAAAGTTACTATTTTTCCACTTACAATTAATAGTAAGTACCTTATAAGAAGATACTTTGAGACTATGCAAATACTCTATTTTTCATCATACTTTCACCCACTAAATTTAGCATTTATTTATTTATATAACCAGTATTAACTCATTGATACATATTTTACTCAATAGGTACAATTTTTAAGGCTTATGATAGACTTTGGCAAATTTTTTCCAGAAAGCATGCACAAATGTATACTCTCATGAGTTTGTCCAACTCTCTATCTCCAATGGCAATGACTACCTTTAAAAATGGTTGTATTTGATGGGGGAAAGGGTATCTAACAATGGCTTCCATTGGCATTCCTTGTATTGCCATCAGAGTGGAACCTCTTACATACCTTCATTTGTTTTACATGTTCTCAAGTTTGTCTGTTTATATGACTGCACGTTTTTCTCTCACCATCTAAATGTCTTCATATTTATTTTTATGAGTTCCTTTTCTAATGTTTTTTTAAATGATTTCAGAGAAGAAGGGAGAGGAAGAGACAGAAACATCAATGAGAAAGAAACATCGATTGGCTGCCTCCTGCACTGGCAATCGAGCCTGCAACTCAGGCATGTGCCCTGACCGGGAATGGAACTGGATACCTCCTGGTGCATGGAATGATACTCAACCACCTGAGCCACACCAGCCAGGCTATTTATGACTTTTTTATTCAGGGGGTACAAAGATTGGGGAAAAAAATAAAACCTACATTATTAGGCTTGTTGGTTTATATATTTACCTGAACCCTTAGCTCTCTTACACAATGCTTAAGAAACATCGTGTACCAAGATTCATTCTACTCACTGGGGACGGGAATGTATGTGTATCTCATTCCCAGGTGGGGTGACAAAACACCAAGGCTTTGGCTCAGTCTTCCAGTTCACAGAGCCTTCACTTTCAGAGGGAAACTGCTCCAGTTATTGACTTTCCCCTTTTCACTTGCCATCATTTCCCAGAAGCCATTGCCCCTACCCCTGTTGACAGAGAAAATAGCTAAGACTGCTTATTCTGTTAGCTTCTCTCCAGATTTGGGGATACTAATGACACTTGAAAAGATCTCTGACTCAGGAGAAGAGCTTTCATTTTTTTTAACTTGGCCTCCACTTTTTTTTTTTTTTTAAAGATACGTTTACTTTTTTTATTGAGAGAGAAACATCGACGTGAGAAAGAAACATTGATCTGTTCCCTCCTGACCAGGAATTGAACCCACGTCCTTTTGTTGTATGGGGAGGATGCTCCAACCAACCAAGCTACCCGGCCAAGGCTGGCCTCTACTTTTTAAAATGTTGATAATCATTTGTGCTTCCTTCCCCACTGGTAAGTTTTTATTATAGAAGTAATATGCAGATACACTAAAAAAAAATTCTTTCATAGCTAGCTATTACTCAGCTTTAACCTATTTTCACACTGTAGGCACACAGGGCCTAGACACCTGTACTTGTCAGCACAAAACCCTTACAAACATCTTGAAAAAGAAGGACCACATAAATAGCACAATCAAGTTTCTTGCTAAAGGTGGAATTCTGAAGACATCATCTTCAAGAAAATAAGAATTATAGTATTACACCAACTCTCATAATTATCTTCCTAGTTCCTAAAAGATTCTAACGAGGAACCTTCTAGGTGGTCTACCAAACACTGTCTATCAAATACCTTGGAATCCAAGTACGGCTTTCACCACAACATGTCTCTACCGAGTGTCAGGCACAGAAAGGCCTCTATGTTTTACTTATTATGCTTACAAAATGTTAAGTGCAGATACAGACACTGACTGTTAGTGAGTAGTCTGCTTTCCTAAGGCCTTGACCACATTCTACCTTAACAGCCCAGTTTTCAACTGGAACGATCAGCAAAGTATCGGATCCATTCCCAATCATTACACAGTGCTATGAATGGGCAGACTGCTAACTTTCATCACATATTATCCTAGGAATGCCAGAAAACAGCACCGCTTTGAATAGTCATATGATCTGAAAGCAAAATACTGATTCTGTATCATAATATTAATTTGTTCTGTATGAGGGATATAAACTAACATAAAATGTACTACAAGGTATGTATAATGCAATAAATATATCAATATCTTTATAATGTTCATTAAAAAAAAAATGCCAAATAAGACTACATACATAGCCCTGGCCAGGTAGGCTCAGTTGGTTAAAGCATTGTCCTGATACACCAAGGTTGTGGGTTCAATCCCCACATGGGGTGTTCTGGCACCATGCACATATCAGTAAATGCATAGGGGACCCTTTCCCCCTCCCTATTTGGGAGTCCATTCTGTGGGACTCTTCCCTCTCCCTATGTGGGAATCTGTACTTGTTCTTCAATAAATCTCCACCTTTGCTATACCAAAAAATAATAATAATAATAAATAAATAAATAAATAAATAAATAAATAAATAAATAAATAAATAAGTGGAACAACAAATCAATGTTTCTCCCTCTCTCAAATCAAGAAATTTAAAAAAAAATTTTTAAGACTACGTACATAAATATTTTTGCTGGCTTTCTTAATTCTTACAAAAGCTTTAAGGAGAGAATTTTGATGGCCTAGTTATCTTTAAAAACACATCTGCACAAGTTTAAATTGATGTGTTCTCATAACATCCCTACAGCAAGCAAAGGAGTTCAACATTACATCCCAGCTATAACCATTCTTTCTGGAAGTCAATGAGACACCTAAATGGTTTGGGCCTCATTAAAGATTTCAGAAAGACTGAACTTACACAATATGGATTCTATTCCCATGCCCTCCTCGCTCCAGTCACACCAGCTTCTTTGCTACATTCTTTTATTTACTTCTGTTCCAATCTGAAATGTCCCTTTCCACCTGGCTCTCCTCGATTTATCCTTTAGGACAGAGACCCAGCATGGCCTCCTCAAAGACTTCGCTAGGCTGCCTTGCCACCCCCCCACCCTCACCCAAGCCCAGGTAGTCATTCCTTCTCCTAGCACTTTGTAACCAGTACCACCCTTATTAACACCGAGTTATAGGTGTGCATCCACTACAAAGCTGCATTGCTGAATGTGCAGCCGCTAACCTATGTGTGCTTATGGCCACTGGCCAGGTGGCTGGTCCAGACTGAAATGTGCAGTTAGGTCGAAAATACAGGTTTCAAGGACTTAGCACAGACACAAAAAAATGCAGACTACCTTACAACAATTTTATATTGATCAATACTGAGAATATTTTGTATATGTAGGGTTAAATAAAATATATTATTAAAGTTAACTTCACTTATTACTTTTACTGTAATGGCAGCACTAGATTTTAAGTTACATATGTGACTCTACTGTATTTCTCTTGGACAGTGCTGTTCTAGATTCAAAGTTCCTTTAGAAAATGACCATTGTTTCTTTTATCACTGAATCCCACAAGATCTTGCACAAAGCATCTTTAAAAAAAGTTTACACTGAATGATTTGTTCTTTCTCCACATGCCTCCTAACACTGCTTTCTGACTTTAAAGACTAAATAGAAAACTCTATTAGAAAAGATGTGGGAAATGAGTGACAAAGGCAAGACTTGAAGGTGTCCATGGGCTAATTAGATGACTAAACTTGAGAGTTTATTTTTAAAAACCACCCACTGGTTAAATTACTGTATCCTCTCCCATTCCCCCATCTAGGAAGAAGATCCTAGATGTTGTATTAATTCAACAAATATTTATTGAGAAAATATGCAGAGAATTATCAACACAATACTCATAAGAATTTCCTACACAGTAAGTTGAGGCAGAACAGACATAGCAGCAAGAGCTAAAGTCACACGTAAAAAAACAAGAACAAATGCAGCCCTAGCTGGGTGGCTCAGTTAGTTGGAATACCACACCAAAGGGTTTTGGGCTCAATCACCAGTCAGGGCACATACGGGAGGCAACCGATTGATGTTTCTCTTTCACATTGATGTTTCTCTTCCTTCCTTCTTCCTTCCTTCCTTCCTTCCTTCCTTCCTTCCTTCCTTCCTTCCTTCCTTCCTCCCTCCCTCCCTCCCTCCCTTCCTTGTTTCCTCTCTTCCTCTCTCTCTCTCTCCCTTTCTCTCTCTCTCTCTTGCTCTTTCTCCCTCTCTCTCTAAAAAAATCAATAAACATATTCTTGGGTGAGGAAAAAAAAAAAAAAAAGAAAGAAGAGCCAAATGCAGACTGCTGGGAAATGACTATGGCAAAAGAGAAGCTGGACAAAAGGAGTATTCAAAGAGGAGGTAGCCCCCTTCGACTTATTGATCAACTAGACTACAGAAGCGAAGGGAAAGGCTAAAACAAAAAAACAACACAGGCCATGACCACCATCACGGCCACACATGCGAGAGTGTACCTGTCTGACCAATGTCACCAGTAATTTGATTATAAAACAAAGAAAGCACCAAGATACCTGAGCTCAGGTTCAGACTCAAAAACAGGTTCCTACTCTCCTAAATGTTAGGATACTCTCACCAAAAAGTGTAAACTAATTCACTCTGATCTAACACAATTTGAGACACCAACTTTCGCTTCCTTCCTTTTTAAGAAACATATGGAAATAGTTCAAACAGCTTGATTTAAAGACGCTGGATGTGCTGCAGAGAAGGGGGTCTGTCACAAGTGGTCGTTAACACTGAAATCAATGTTGTACTCATCAAATATAGTTTCTCAGAAGAGGGAACCCGCCTGGGCAGGCCTTTTAACAGTAAGAACACTATTATTTCTGGAAAATAAATTAGACCAAATTAAATTTCCACAATAATAGGCACCATAGAACATGCTGCAAACTGTGTGTTAATAGGACTGTTTTAATGAACACAATTCCTAGTTTAATGGATCAGGAGATAAAACAGTACTAACATAGGAAGTAAAAAAAAGTTTTCCATCCAGGAGGAAAAAGAATACACCATCTACATTAATCTTCCTCCTTCCCTTTCCTGTTAGTTGCTACGTCTCTCTGCCTTATTTTCTATTGGGAGTACACATGGGCTTGAATTTGTAAAATGTGAAAAAGGCAGCTGTCCATGGAGGGCAACCCTAAAGATCTCCATGAGAGCACGATCTTGGGGAAATAACCTTCACTTATTTGTCATTCAAGTGTTTTAATTTCATTTTGCTTCAAGGTTGACTTTGTCACCTCAGAAGGGTCACAAACTGCTCTAGCTTCCTTTCCTCATCTATAAAGTAAGGAGAGTAACTGAAAGATAGATATAAAGGTAGATCAGTGACTCCGACAAAACCTAATTCTGTGCCTCTCCCTCTGTAACACCATAACTACATAATTCATTTCCTTATACAGAATGACTTTCATTACAGAAATATGGGCCAGAGAAATCTGACGGCCACCATGCTAAGTGGGGAACTTAGCTAGATGTTAGTGCATGATGGTACAAGCCAATCTAGAGGAAATGCAGATACCGTGTTACAGAGGATGGATGCTTCCTTGAATTTGTGATTTAAAAAAAAAAAATTACCTAATTGGCATCTCATTTACGAGGTGCCAAGAATAACCAGAAAATGTATTCCTTTAAGTGGCATTCCCTTCTCTAAAATTTACTTCTAGGAAAGTCAAATGAACCCCTGAAAGACAAAGGTTTAATTTAACTGTGAAAACTGTAAGCATTTTCTTTATTGAGCTCTTTAAAAATGGCATTTTAGCTCTACAAACTACGAACCTCGACCGCGATGTTTTTTACATCCTTCTCCACTTGCTGTAGGTCTTCGATTTTCTTCCGACAGCCGTTGAGGTCACTCTGCAGCTGAGACACCAGGTGGTGCTTCACGGAGTTGCTGCCCAGCAAACGCTGCACTTCTGCTTTCAGCCTCAGGATCACCTCATCCTTGGAAAGCTCTTTATCTGGATCTTCTTGTTGGACCATGCTAATGGAGAAATTGCCAAATTTAAAATTAAATCAAGTAACAGATTAAGCACTGTTATTCCTTAAAAGCTACAAACTGCAACAGTGGCCATGTGTTTGACCTATACCCGGGGTTGGCAAACTGCGGCTCACGAGCCACATGCAGCTCTTTGGCCCCTTGAGTGTGGCTCTTCCACAAAATACCACGGCCTAGGTGAGTCTGTTTTGAAAAAGTGGTGTTAGAAGTTTAAAATATTTGGCTCTCAAAAGAAATTTCAATCGTTGTACTGTTGATATTTGGCTCTGTTGACTAAGGAGTTTGCCGACCACTGACCTATACAATCCTATGCCAGTATTTCAAAAGCAATTTTAACACATTAAGCACCCAGTCAGTCACCGGTGACTGACACTATACTTTCCGTCCGGAAGACAAAATGGACTGGGCGCTTAACGTGTTAACCTTTGTCAGACACAAGGGCATTACTTTGGCTACATCCCACGTACAGGAATACATTTATTCCTAGGAGGACCATTCCTAAGCTTAGTCCTGCTGCCCCATTGAAAGGTTAGCCACAGGAACTTCAATATGGCATGTGCTTATGTTTTTGATAAGCTGCGTGAGGTATATGCATATATGTGTGTCCTTTATGACTTCAGGAGAAATACAACAAAACAGAGGAGGAAAAATAGTAAACACAAGTCATCCTAATCTACAATTTCTGTATTTCTTTTACTAAAACATAAGTCTAAGTGGCTATCAGAGCAACTGAAAAAAAAAATAACAAAAATAAGAGCCATTTAATCCCAATTTTAGTTTCAATAAATTTCAAAACTGCAATGAAAATTTATGCTCCTTCTGGTAACGGGTTAAAAGAACCAGATTTATCTTCCCACCTTAAAAAGCTGGAAAACCAAATAAATTATCTGAAACAATGATTTTTGGTTGTTAGGCAATGGCAGCATAGCAGTGATCCCTGAGAAAAGAAGAACAAACAAGGGGAGCCCTCGGCTGCCACAGCTTCCTGCCTGCATTCTCCAGGGTGGAGCACAGGGAGAGGACACCCAAACAGGACCCAGCAATCTCAGGTGCAAAGACCTCGGTTTGGGGAGGACAAAATGGCTAGAATTTGAAGAGGAAAAGAAAGCCACACAGAAAGAGAGCTCTAGAGCTCTATGTACGAATGTGAGGAAGTTACCTCAAGACCAGGGAAAGAACAGAGTGGGAACGTGCACATGTGTGCGCACGCGCGGAGAGGGCTGGCAGCTGAGGACATGGTTGTCTTTCTCAATCAGGAAGGAGACAAAAGCGCCCAACGGCTTTGAACTCCTGTTCCGGGCGAGACTCTGGGGACCCAGACTCATATGGGGAGAAACTGGACTGTCTGAAAGAGGGCAAAAATCGAGGGCGGCTTTCTGTCAGAGGTGCTTGCAGAGATTACCACGGGACACTGAGAACCAGGGGCCTCTTAGGGCAGGGCTGAGGGGAAGCCATCATTTGCTCGGCTCTGAGATCCCGCCCCACGAAGCCACTGCTGATTGCTCCGCCCTAACACTCAGCCCCATCCAAGCTTTTGCATATAAATGGCCTTCCCTATTGCAGCTTAAACTAACAAACTGCAGCTCTGGTCAGATAGCTACAAAACCTCCAAACCGCAAGCAAAGAAGAGAAAACTGTACTTCTCGCTGTAGCTCCTGTTGGGTGGCCTCAGACAGTAGCTGACCTGCACCCCACTGGAGATCCAGAAGCTAGTGTAGCTAGTGGTCAGTGTGAGACGACACCAGATTTCAACTATTCACATTCATAAGTGACACATTCAAGAGGCAGACTCAGTGAGCACCAAAGCCCCACTGAAAGAAGTCCTGCCCCATAAGGGTGTCTCCAGCACAGCAGTTCTTCCATTATAGACACAGCGGGTCCTCACAGCCAATTGGCCTGGAGGTCAATTCCTCCCAGTGACACCAACAACAATCAAGACTTAACTACAACAAGGCTGTACACACAGTCCACAAAGGGGTGCACCAAGAGTGTCTACCTCAGGTAACTGGGAGGCTGACCCACTGGGCCATATAGGACACCTACCACACAAGGCCACCCTACCAACTCAGGGAAGCAGCAAAAATGCGGACACAAAGAAACAGGTCACAAACGAAAGAAATGGAGGAAAACAAACGACTGGATATAGAGTTCAAAACCACGGTTATAAGGTTTTTCAAGAATTTCCTAGAAAAGGCCGATAAATTTAACGAGACCCTCAAGGATATGAAAAAGGACCAACTAGAAATTAAACATACACTGACTGAAATAAAAAATATTATACAGAGACCCAACAGCAGACTAGAGGAACGCAAGAATCAAGTCAAAGATTTCAAATACAAAGAAGCAAAAACACTCAACCAGGAAAGCAAAAAGAAAAAAAATATGAAGATAGTGTAAGGAGCCTCTGGGACAACTTCAAGCGTACCAACATCAGAATTATGGGGTGCCAGAAGAAGAGAGAGAGCAAGATACTGAAAACCTATTTGAAGAAATAATGACTGAAAACTTCCCCCACCTGGTGAAAGAAATAGACTTACAAGTCCAGGAAGCGCACAGAACACCAAACAAAAGGAATCCAAAGAGGACCACACCAAGACACATCATAATTAAAAGGCTAAGAGCAAAAGACAAAGAGAGAATATTAAAAGCAGCAAGAGAAAAACAATTAATTACCTACAGGGGAGCACCCATAGGATTGTCAGCTGATTTCTCAACAGAAACTATGCAGGCCAGATGGGAGTGGCAAGAAATATTCAAAGTGATGAATAGCAAGAACCTACAACCAAGATTACTCTACCCAGCAAAGTTATCATTCAGAACGGAAGGTCAGATAAAGAGCTTTACAGATAAGAAAAAGCTAAAGGAGTTCATCACCACCAAACCAGTATTATATGAAATGCTAAAAGGTATTCTTTAAGAAGAGGAAGAAGAAAAAAGTAAAGATAAAAATTATGAACAACAAATACATATCTATCAACAAGTGAATCTAAAAATCAAGTGAATAAAAAATCTGACAAACAGAATAAACTGGTGAATATAATAGAATCAGGGGCATAGAAAGGGAGTGGACTGACAATTCTCAGGGGGAAAGGGGTGTGGGGGGTGTAGGAAGAGACTGGACAAAAATCGTACACCTATGGATGAGGACACGGGGGGGTGGGGTGGTAAAGGCAGAGGGTAGGGTGGGAACCAGGTGGAGGGGAGCTATGGGGAGGGGAAAGAGGAACAACTGTAATAATCTGAACAATAAAGATTAAAAACAAAAGAAAAAAATATATAGTAAAATCCAACTTCTAAAATACAAAATTTCAAGTGTCCGGCACCCAATCAAAATTTACCAGGCACGCAGATAAACAGGAAAGAAAATAAACAGGAGATAAAGCAATCAATAGACAATGAACCAGAAATGACACAGGCAATAGAATTAAATATATCATATGTTTAAGAAGGTAGAAAAAAAGCAAACATGATGAGGATAGAAATGGAAGACATAAAAAAATCCAAATTGGACTTACAGAGACAAAAAATGACAATGTGGTTGCCTGGAGCTGTGTGGGCAGGAAGGGATAATGGAGAATAACTGGTAATGGGTATGGGTTTTTTTCGGGGGGTATATTAAAATGTTCTAAAATTCGGTTGTGGTAATGGTTGCACAACTCCGTTTCGTGACTATACTAAAAACCACTGAAGGTTACTCTTAAAATGGGTAAATTTTATGGTTTGTGAAATATATAAACAAAGCTGTAGAAGAAAACAAACAAGCACAAACACTATATGAGTTCCATTCGTATGAAGGCAGACCCAATCTATAGTGTTTAGGTATGAATATTAGGTCTTGAAAGGATAACAACAATAAACAAAAACAGAAAATGATTGCCATAACAGTCAAAACAGCAATTACTCTCCAGGGTGTAGCTGGAAAGAGGAATATGGGCAGTTTCTTGACCTGGGCAGTGGTTCCATGGGTATTCACTTTAAAATCATTCATTAAGTTTATGCTTCATGCACTTTTCTTTATGTATTGTATTTCGGAATTTTTAAAGGTTTAAAAAGTAAACTAAACTATAAAAACACTAGAAAAATACCACCAACAAAATTATAAACAGGAAAAATGATAACTTTGAACACTGACTAGGTACATAGAAATAGGTACTGTCAGGATCTGGGAAATAATGCAAGCTACAAGGCTACTTGGCCACATGTATCAAAGGCCTCATAATGTGCAAATCCTTTAGCAAGAATATTCCTCCACATCTTAAGGAAATAATCAAAGATATGAATAAAGACTTGGCTACAAGGATGCTTGTAATAATAATGTATTATTAACCATTTCAAATTTTTTAAACAGTGTGTCACTAACTAAAATGTATTATACTCATCCACATATCCATTAGTAAATATCCTATATAATAAAAGCCTAATACACAAATTGACCAAACAGTGAAAAGACCGGTGGAACGACCAGTTGCCATGACATGCACTGACAACCAGGTGGACACTCAATGCAGGAGCTGCCCCCAGCTCTCAGGCTCCAGACCAGCCAAGGCAGGTGCCAGTGGGGGCCCCCTGATCACCTCACCGGTCGCCCCACAGATCGACCCTGATCACCAGCCAGGCCTAGGGACCCTACCCGGGCATGAATTTCGTGCACCAGGCCTCTAGTATATAACACTATCTACTGACTAAAGATTTCAGAATGTATTAAGGCACATTATAAAACTATAGTCTACATTATTTTATCTCTTAGAAACATCAAAACAGATGTGGAAATTATATACCAAAATGTGCCTTGGCCAATATGGCTCAGTTGGTTGAGCATTGTCCCAAGCACTGAAAGGTCGCCAGTGGGATTCTCGTTCAGGGCACATGCCCAGGTTTCAGGTTTGATCCCAAGTTGAAGTACATCTGGGAGGCAACCGATCTAGGTTTCTCTTTCACATCGATGTTCCTCTCTCTCTCCCTCTCCTTTCCTCTCATCCTCTAAAATCAATAAAAACGTTAATATTTTTTAAAAGAAATGATATACTAAAATGTTAATAGTGGTTTTCTTCATGGGAGTTGAAGTAAGATTATAGGTGCTTTTAATTTTCTTGTCTTCTCAATCTGTATTTTCTTTTTTTTTTCATAATAAAGGAGAAAGTTACTTAAAAAAAAATAAATATTGATAGCATGTACCCTTAAAATGATGTTAAGAAAATGTTGCTGAGTTTTTCTCCAAAAAACCCAAAAGGAAAACATAATTGTGAGATAAACAGCAAATTCCAATAGAGGGGCTTCCTTGAAAATAGTTGACCAATATTTCTCAAAACTGTCACAGTCATCAAAAAGAAGGAAATTCAAGAGGAACCTAAGAAAATATGATTCTTAAATATAATGTGGTACCCTGGATGTAATCCTGGGACAGAAAAGGGACATCAAGTAAAAACAAAGACCATCTAAATCAACCATGGATATATCAGTCAATGATACTATATCAATATTATTTCATTAATTGCAATGAAGTAAAATGCTGATGTAGGACATTAATAGGGGAAAATGGGTATAAAAGAACTCTTTGTATTATTCTAATTTGTTTAAATCTAAAACAGTTCTAAAAGACTAACATTTATTTCTTAAAAAAGAAATAAATAGTATCTGAATTAAACTTTTACTGTTTTGTTTCAAATGATTCTGAAGGAAACAGTGTATATGCAACGTGTACACATACTCATGCATACAGAGAGAGAATTAAGAACATATATAGTTTTAACATATAAGAGGAGCTCCTTCCAATATGCTACATACTTATCGATATACTGTTCATATATGTGATATATATATGTATCACAGTGTATATATAGATCTCAGTGTGTGTATGTGTGTGTGTATATATATATATATATATATATATGCCTGTATATATAGATCTCACCTATTTTAACCACTTCTATCTAGATAGAATATGTAAATATAATAGAAAAAGACTTATATAAGAAATAGAATATAAAACATATTGCATGCATCTGCCCATGCTGTGAGACATGGTGAACCGACTTTAAGCATGACACTTATTTTGCTCAGTTAACAAATTATGCATCCCTCATTTCTTTCCTTGCTGACTGCTGACCACTGAAACAGCACATCATGTACTCCTGGAGGGAGCCAAGTCAGAGAGCAGAGAAAGTACTTGCTAAAATAATTTTCTCTTCTTTCCCAAAAGGGAGAAAGTCAACGGGGGTGACCAGCCCTGCATAAGGTCACTACTGAGCCCTATGGAAGTTGGTTCCCCTAAATCCAAATAAACTGTAATCCCTTGTGAAGCCTGCTGAGAAGACCAAAGGGAAAAGACATTCCACTTGTTAAATGTTTATTATTTGAGCTTCGCAGCCAACTATAATAAGGGAGAGGAGAAGCTGTGTGCAAGCCACATGCAGATTTAGTTACTCAAATTCCATGAATGTGAAACAGAACACTGAGGCTAAACCCTTCACATTTACCAGGCAGTAGCTTGAGGGATGTAGTAGCTGGGGATAAAAGCTTGGAGCCGCTAATAATTGGGGCTGTGATTTGAAAGCAGCTCAAGTCAACAAAGAACTAAAATTCTCGATACTGGGAAAACCGTTGCTTTCTCTTGTTCTAAGCATCACAGGCCAGCAGAGGAAAGGTACAAATCTTCTCTCCTATTACAACTCTCACGCTGATCTAAGAAAGAAAATATCTACTTTCTCCTCTAAACTGAATTCTTATCTATTAAACTGAGGGTAGGTGGGATGACTGTAGCTGAACCTTTCTTCACATATCCTGTGTTTCATTCAATTCTTCTCGCTGAGCCTCAATGACTACCCACTATGTGTTAGTTACTCTCCACTTTCCCAGTTGTACATGGCTGGTTATTCCCTTTCCCACGACAGAGATGTGATGTCTCAGATTTATTATCTATGGGAATGGGCTTTAGAGTACTATAAGATTTTGGCTATGAGTATTACTTGAGTAGAAAAAGCAAAAGTAGAATACATTTTAGTAGACATTGTGATGAAGTCAGTCTACTTGAAAAAAATATATTATATATATATAATATATATTATTATTAGTTACCCAATTTCCAAGCTAATTATGGCATAAATTAAAGCAGTAATATACTAGAAAGAAAGCTTTTCTGGCATGAACTAAATATTTAAAATAAAAGACATAAAGAATGACATTTAAGGCCAAATGGTTTGACTGTCATATAAACACAGAACAACAGGTTTACGTGACAGTAAAGTTTGGGATTCAAGTACTGGCTCTGTTGATAATGGTCCACTTTCTTGGGCAGAAGAGTTAAGCTCTTTGAGTCTGATTTTCCCAATTCTAATGTGATGACTAATAATGGATCTGATGCTTTTCTCAAGGTTGAGATGTGGATCAAGGACCTTTTATAAAGAATGTGTTGAGTAAGAAGTAGATTGATATAAGATCTGATCAATGATATATTTTAACCAATCATCTATTAAATATTAATAGTAACACCTACTGTTGATTAAGTGTCTCACGTGCTGGAACATCTTACATAAGGTCCTTTTTATTTATTATCTGTTTTAATCCTCACTTGAACCCCCAAGATGTATCCTATAATTCACTTATAGAAAAAGCCTGATAAGAAAACAGGCTTAGAAAAGTTAAGAAACTTGCCCAAGGTCATAAAGCTACTAATAAATGGCAAAACTATTATTCAGAACAAAATCTGAATCATCTGGCATCAACAGGAAATGAGGCATTCACAGCAGTAAATTTTCCAGATGACATTTTAACTTTAAAATTTTATGTAAATCTGTCTAAAAAATGTAACACATTCATCCTCTTGCACTTTAATTAACTAATCAAGCTGACAGCTTTCTTGGACAACCTGGGATCATGTGGATCAGCAGCTCCATCCAGCCCACTGTGCTCCCATAGACCTCTCCTTGCTGAGTTGTCTGGCTAATGCATGGCAGTGCCTTTCCCAACCCCTAGCCCCAGCTACTCTTCCATCAGATAACTCATGGGGTTCAAACAAATTCAAGTCAATAATGGCCCTGGGCTAAGAGCCTGACGGTGACTCCAATGAAATACACCACCTAATTTAGTTCTGTGGATTTTCTTCTTTGCTTTCTTCCTGATTGTCGCTGTGGTCTTTGGAGACGACAGTCGCTAAAGACTGACCCCCAGATAAATGGGGCCTTACTAAACTAAAACATATTGTTTCACAGTATTTCCTGATCGCTTGAGATTTCAATTTACTGAATCTCACCTTACAGTTCTAAAAACAAAATCCAGTACTAAAATACGTAAGTTCTACAAGCTATTGTAGAGCAAACCCTTTGGGAGACTTATATTTAGCTGCCTGATGCCTGAAACACAACAGGAAATGGACACTCACACTAAACAATAATGATGGTAAACTCAGTCTTGAACTGGAAACCAGATGGTGCTAGTGTGGGCCAATGCATTCAAGAAAGGCTTTCCTTAGCCTGAATGCAGTCTCTTCCAGACAGGCACCTCTCATCTTACCCCAGATCAACAGAGGGAAGGATAAATACCCCTTTGTACACTAAGCATGCAGCACTTGGCTGCTTACAAGTATGTCTCCCTCTCGCCACCAGACAGAATGTGAACCCCTGTGGGAAGGGAATGTCTCTTGCTCATCTTCTGTACTCTCCACTCCCAGAGCATTGCATCACACCTTCCAGAAAGCAAGTGCTTCACAAATATGCATCCTCTCCTCCATTCACCTTTTAAGTGTTTAATGTAATGATTCCTAAATGTACTCCCTCCTCTAATACCACATTGTCCTCCCCCGTCAGATCCAGGGAGGGACAATAAAACAATCCCTTCCATAAGACTGATAAAATAGCTGTGTTAAAAACTCTATTTTAAGACAAAGTCCCTATTTTAAAAGTAAGGCCACAGTAAGATTCCTAGGGAAAATTAATGCTTATTTTCTCATAGACTACTGATAAATGCCAGACGCCTGCCTTCAACAGTGTTAATAAAAATAATATGCTTTGCCTTAATAGTAAAACAGATCCATAACCTCAATTGTAGAATTTACTTTGTATATTTTAGCTAGATTAGTCATTTTTTACCTTACTAAAACTGATGTGCCTATTGGTGCTAAAGTGAGCGCAATATCAGTTCTTGAGGTTTCTGTTCATTTTGATATCAGACATTTGCACTTCATCAGATATTACTAAAACATACTGCCCCACATTCAAGGACCCCTGGTCACCTCATGCCCAGTGCCACTTGCTTACCAAGCCTCATCAGTATTATTAATGTCGACTCTTCCACAGCAAACTATTGTCTCCGTACCTCTTAACCTGGGATTTTTCCCAGTTGGCTTTTTTAATACCCAAATCCACATAGGATTCCGTGAGTTCTGCGTTTAATTCTCCTTCCGAGTCACTTGGAAGTATTCCTAGTCTTGCAGCAGATTCATAGAGAGAAATTTCATCTTTTAGTTCTGTTAATTCTTCCTACAAACACAAAATTACTAAAAGTTATTTTCATGATTTTCCTATAAGAAGGAATCAGGCATTCTGTCTATGCTTCAGATTCATTTTACTGGTCAAGAGAAGGCAGAAACGCTTCTTCAAATACATGTTAACGCACGTTAAACATAATTTTAGAAAGGCCAGTGCAGAACAGGTTTTCCAGTAAACTGAATGGAGGAACGAATGCATGAGGAAGCACATGCAAGTAGCTCCTCCCACACCTCCCTCACACTCTATTCTCCTCCATGAAAAGTATCCCTGCAGCTGAGGTACCGGCCGCAGCACTTTTTGGCTCACTAGAGCAGGAGACAAGAGTAGACTAGTTTCCCAGCAGCGGCTGTCCTTTATAGTCTGCCAGTAGCGAAAAGGCAAACCGTCTCTTTCCAGTGGAGGCGCCCCTGGACCTCTACCTCCAGCAGGCGACGCCAGCAGCGCCGGAGGAGGAGGTGACAGCACCGCAGCTGCGCTGTAGGTTTCCCACGCCTGTAGATAACCTTTTCTCTGGGGCACACACATAGACAGGCCCCGCGCTTGACTACCCAGCCGTGGGGGCGAGACTGTGAACAACTCTGATGGGCTGCTTTGGAGATGATCCACTGCCTCTTTGATCTAGAGAAATCCAAGGTTCAGAAAGGTGATATAACCCAGCCATCTCTTCCGAGTGGCCACGCTCACCTGCAAAGTCCTGTTCATGTTTTCGCTCATAGCATGTGCCTTCTGCGCTTGCTGCAGCTGGAGTCGGAGCTGAGCCACCTCCTGGACTGAGCCTAGGGGGGAAGGGTCACAGAATACACCAAATGTAAATGGCCAAAGCACATATGGCGTATAGAAGACATGAATCCACTGAGGCTACAGAAGGTGGGATTCTGCTTTATTACGTTTTATTATATATTCAGGTGCATACAGGAATAGCCAGGGGGACCCAGAAGGCATAGGTCCAAGATTTAATATGGCTCCCCATATGTCTTTGGGAAGTTAAAGACATGGGCTATTGTGACCTTGCTGTGAATCAAATCACGTCTCCAGACCTGAACACTCCAGAAGTTCTTTAATAGGAGCATAACATTCCAACTCATAGAAAGCCAAAGTGAAAATTCTTTGGAACCCATTTCTGCCCTCTAATAAGAAAACTACATCTGGTTGCCTTCAGCTTCTTTCTAAATGTTTTTATTTCCGCCACCCTGACCTCCACAAGTGAAAGAAGCCTATTAGAATTATGCCTCTGAAACTTTAGTAACCTAGTATTGTAAATGAAACATGGGAGGTTCCCATTTAATTTTTTTTCTTGTTTCTCTTATTCTTTTTTTAAAGTTTTTATTAATTTGAGAAAGAGAGGAAGGGAGAGTGATAGAGAGATAGACACATCGATGAGAGAGAGACATCAACCCGCAAAACTCCCCACACCAAAGATTGAACCCACAACCTGGACACGTGCCCTGACCAGGAATGGAACCCAGACCCCCTGGTTCAACCACTGAGCCACACCCACATGGAGTCAAATGAGGTGGTGTGGGGGGGAGGGGAGAGGAGGATTCCATTTACAAGGAACTTTATTGGGTTTCCTCAAAAGAAAATGAGCATCTGGGAAATGTTTAAGCAAAGTAATGATGACATATTATGCAACTAAAGAAAATCATATTTTCGAATCCTTTAATGGCAAGGAAAAAGGCTCATAGTGTATGACATGGGAAACAAAAGAATACAAAACTAAACATGGAGGGGAGACCTAAATAGAGCATGGTCCAAATTTTGATCAAAACACACACATTTAGACAATCATTGACATTAGTACTTCTGAATTGTTTTGTTTTGTTTTTTAAAGTGGGAAAGGGAGAGAAAAACATCGATGTGAGAGTGAAACATCAATCGGTTGCCTTTGCACGTGCCCCAAAGAGGGCTGGGGATCGAACCTATAACCTAACTTTTTGGTGTTTTTTTATAAGAGAAAGCTTCTTTAGAAAGTTACAGAGGTGGATGATGTGAGCTTTAGAAGTACTGGGCTCAGGAAACCAGGCAGAGAGGCAAAAGAAGGGCCCTTGAAAATCAGGAGAAAGAAAGCAAAGTACACTAAAAAAAGACCCCAGTGAGTGTGCTCTAGGGAGCAAAAGAATGAGCTAGGTGCTCTGTCTTGAGGGTTTTAAAGGTAGGGATCTTAGGGGAGATCTTAGCGGCAGATCTCAATAGAATATTCATCAGCTTTCCAGGTGTGTCCTTTCTGGGCTGTGGTCTCCACTGATTGGTGGGCGCCAGGGGACCATTAGTCATTGCAGCTGATCCTGATGTCAGCCCTGGCATGCCACTGAGGCCTAGACTTTATCTCTAAGGAGTTAGTGCTTAAGGGAGTGGTTGTGCAAGGGCCTGCATGGGAGTCAAATGAGGCCACTCTTCAGCCCTTTGTCCCTCCTCTAAGGGAGTCTATCACATGACTAGTGGCATGCCAGGGGAGGAAAGGTCAGGGGAGGGTCCGAACCTCATGACCATCAATGTGAAGGGTCAGGGAGTCTAAACCCATGACCAGAGACACTCTAGGGGAGGAAAGGTCACCCTGAGGCAGGTCCTTATTTTCCTAGTTTTGCCCATTGCCAGGTACCTGGGGATTTCTGCCCAGAGAAACTTCTGTACCTGGCCCATCATCCTTGCTCTGCTCATATCTACCACATTCCCTACTCCAGGGTCATGGCTCTGATCGACTTTTGAATAACCCACTCATATACACATTGTACCAATAGTCAGAATCGACTTAACATGCCAAAGTGTAACTTTCATATATATGTTAATTAATAACGACTGAGCTATTTCCACAGCATGGAAAATAAATATTTAATTATTATTGCCTTTTACTCTAATATCATTTTACAAAAATGAATAGGAAATCAAAAGACTGCTGAAACTAATGATAGGAAGCATATTCTCAAACTTAATAGCATGGAGACCATAGGAGAAATCTTAAGCATGACAGCCCTGGATGGTGTTCTCAGTGGCTATAGTGTCTGCCCCTGCACCAAAGGGACATGAGTTCAAAATCAGACCAAGGGCACATAATGGGTTGCAGGTTCAATCCCTGGTGCCCCTCCTACCCACCCCCTGCCTCCGGGTGTGTGCAGGAGGCAACCAATCAATGTGTCTCTCTCTCTTTTTCTCTCCCCCCTCCCTCCTTCCCTTCCACTCTCTATCAAAATCAATGAAGCCTGCCTGGTGTGGTGCAGTGGTTGAGCATTGACCTACAAACCAGGAGGTCACTGTTCAATTCCCAGTCGGGGCACATGCCCAGGTTGCGGGTTCGATCTCCAGTGTGGGGCATGTAGGAGGCTTCTGACCAGGGCCCAGGCCAGAGGTAACCAATCTATGTGTTTCTCTCACATCAATGTTTCTCTCTGTCTTTCCCTCTCTGTTCCACTCTCTCTAAAAATCAATGGAAAAATTGAGTGAGGATTAAAAAAAAAAAAAAAGCATCACTGGCTTCAATTGACCAGGTAAATGGCTATATTCCATTGTGATAGGGAAAATAATTAAAGGAGTTACACAAAATGAGAGAACTACATGATCGGTGATCAATTCTAAACAGCAAAACATAACAGGATTTCATATCATTTTTAGCTTTCAGAGATAGAATCTACATCATAACATGTAATTTATTATTCAATTTTTGAACATTCAGCTTTGGTACATTTTCAAAAGCAGGGAATTGTCTATGCGTGTGGCCTTCATTTCACTTGAAGGAAATACATTCAAATGTCTACTGCAGTTACTTCTGTGCAGTAGAATTATTGGTTATTGTTATTTTCTACCTTATATTGTCTGTGTTTTCAAATTATCTACTAGTAATAAATATGCACTAGCTCTGACACATCTATATATATATATAAAAGGCTAAGCGACCATCATATCCGAAACAACTGAACGGGACGACCGAACAGGCTGTGTGGGGCGACCAGGCTGGCAGGGGCATTAGTGAGGGGTGACCAAATGACCAAGCAGCAGGCTGTATGGGGCAACCAGGCAGGCAGAGGGGTTAGTGAGGGGCAACCAAACGACCGAGCAACAGGCTGCATGGGGCAACCAGGCCCACAGGGGTGGGGGGAGTGCAGTTGAGGGCAACCAGGTTGGCGGGGGTGTGGGGGGGGCAGTTGGGGGCGACCACGCCAGCAGGGGGTGCAATAAGGGGCGACCAAGCTGGTGGGGGGGCACTAAGGGGCAACCAGGCCGATGGTGGGGGGGAGGCAGTTGGGGCAATCAGGCTAGCAGGGGGTGGGGGCAGTTAGGGGAGACTATGCGTGCGGGGGGGGGGGGGGCAAATGGGGGTAGCCAGGCCAGCAGGAGGGGGGGGGGGCAGTGAGGTGTGATCAAGCAGGCAGGCAGGTGAGCAGTTAGGAGCCAGTGGTCCCGGACTGTGACATCCCCCGAGGGGTCCCGGATTGGAGAGGATGCAGGCTGGGCTAAGGGGACACCCCTGGGAACCACCCCCACCCCCTGTGCACAAATTTTGTGCACCAGGCCTCTAGCGTATAATAATGATGTTTAAAAAACATCATTGATCAATGATGTCACCAATGATCTTGATTGGCTTTTCTGGGTCTTTATAATTCAAGGCTCCTATGTTCTCTCTGCATAGTCTCAGGGAGACCACAGTGCCTCAGACACCCACCTGAGTGCAATAAGTTGGCACACTGCTTTTGACTCTCCTCCAGACTTCTGGACAATCTGTTAATGATCTCCGTCTTTTCTAATTTGGTTGCTTCTTGATTCCTTTCCAGTTGTTTCACCTTATCTTTCAAATGACAGCAAATGTCTTCCTAAATAGAAAAAGTGTTCAAGAAGTCATTTTTATGACCCGTTATTAAGCATTAAGCTATCAATTATCATTCACGATTGGGTTTTAAGTCAACTATAAAATCATCACATGGCAACAGCACCTCTTCTACAAGGATAAGTGCACGGGGCTGGGAGTCAGGCGAACCAAATCATGCGATCTTGGGTGAGTCATCAAGTTCTCAGTCTGTTTTTTCTTTTGGAATTACACTAACAAAGGTTGAATTCCATGATGTCTAAAGTGCCTTCTGCTCTACATTCACAAGATACTGCTGTCCTAGAACTAGGCCCTATTCGGGCCAAAGGAAAGGCAGTACTTTCCTATTTGCCAGTGTAAGTGACCGTAGACACAGGCTGGCCACTCTGACTCCGAAGCATGGAGTTTCTATCCCAAGACAGCAAGGACACAGATAAACACACAGAGTCTCACTCAACTCTGAGCATCCAAAAGCTCATTCAGTTCTGAGCAGCCAAAAATAATCTCTTCATCTTCTCAACTTCTTCTAAACTTGATCTGTACCTTATGTTTATCCTTCTACCTTTTACATGTCTTATTTCTCTTCATAGTCTCCTTGCAGGTGGCTATGCAGTGCCTTACACAGTGTATGTACTACAAAAACAAACAAACAAACAAACTTAAAAATAAATTACAAAGAACAACATACAGGATGAATGTGTGCACATATGCATATGTGTAACTATATGGAGATGTTTAAATATAGAGCATGTACACAATGTATTCAAGTTTCATTAAAAAAATAAATGTGTTTAGGAGTAGTAGTCACGGGAGTGCCGAGCCCCTGTAAGGGAAATCATCACCTCTCATTCAAAAAGGGCTTCACAGGCTGAATTCCAGGCCAGCGGAGCATGAGAAAGGCAGAGAGGTAAACTGGCTGAAGTTCCCTGGAAAAGCCTGAAGAAATGAATAGAAAGAGGAAAACCAAGAAAGGGCTTTAAAGCAGAAAAAAAGCACTGGGGGCCTGATTTATAGGGAAACCTAATGCCTAATAGTGCCCTAAGGGCCCTGACCAGCTTGGCTCAGTGGATAGAGCGTCGGCCTGCGGATTGAAAGGTCTCAGGTTCGATTCTAGTCAAGGGCATGTACCTTGGTTGCGGGCACATCCCCAGTAGGAGGTGTGCAGGAGGCAGCTGATCGATGTTTCTAACTCTCTATCCTTCTCCCTTCCTCTCTGTAAAAAATCAATAAAAATATATTTTTTAAAAAATAATAATAATGCCCTAAGGATACCACCCCAAAGCACACCTCATAAGGATACTGACAGTGCCCTTAAGCAGAGGAAAGGGACTCTCAAGTCTCCTGTTTTGGCTTAGCAATTCATGTGAACTTTGTGTTCTAATTCATAATGTAGCCCTTTTTGCTTTAAAGTTTTTCTTCTTAATTTGTGGGCAAAATGGAGCTCCTGGAAACCGCCCATGTTTATCCAACACTGCCAGCCTCTTGGCCACGCTGCTGATCCCCAGGCCAGCTCGGAAAGCAGGGCTCTCACGCACCAGAGTACCACGGCAAGCACAGTGAGTGCCCTAGAGTCAATGACAGTGTGAACGTGTGTGCAAGAGGGGGTGGGGAGAAAACTAACGTTTACAAGCTGGGGAGGTCATAAGAGATTTTACAAGAGACTGCAAACTGGGGTGTTTTGTGTGTGTGTGTGTGTGTGTGTGTGCGTGTGTATGTGTGTGTGTGTGTGTTTTTAAAGGTAGAAATGAAAAAAATTGTAAACAAAAGGCAGACCATGGTGATAATTTGACTACATGCATCCATCAATTAAATCATGCTATTTCCTGTTGACATGTTCAGGAAAACAGATTACACTCATAAACTGTGCAACTTAAACACCAAAAACAAATGAAACAAAATGAATGGCTCCATCTTTTCCATGATTAGCCTGAGTGATGAGAACACCTAATGCAAGACAAAGACAGACATCTTTTAAGACTGAACAAGACAAATGGGGTCATAAAAAGAGTAATAATCGCTGAGCCCATGGAAGCAAGTAAAATTGGACAGATTTCTATGACACAACCAAAATAAGGATTAGCGCATGCGCGCGCACACACACACATCTGTGAGAGTCCCTCAGCCAATAGAATGAGTTTAAATTTAATATAACGTTAAAAGAAAGGTAGGAAAGGGATCACGTGAAAATCACGTGAAAGCTGAAGATTTCAAGATCAGAATGAAAAAAGGTTTTAGACCCTCAAGGAGACAGAGATCTTCCCATGACATTTCCACAAATGGGAGGCGTATTTGGAGAGACAACCAGAGGTTCTAGAACATGACACTTGCATGCATTAGAGATACAGAGGCAGGGTAGAGGAGAGAATCTGGGAGACAATTGGTCAGGATCGAGTTCTGTCGCTGAGCTCCAAGCAGCTCATCTGCTCTAATCTTCTCTGTCACGTGGAGGAACCTAGAGACACTCAGCCAAAGTAAAGAGAACTGTTACAATGTGTTGTGTGTACAATCCTTCCTACCCAGAAAAGCTGGTGGCTGAAAGACAACAGTAAATTAATACTATAATTTCACAAGCTATATATTTCTCAAAATATACTCATTACAGAGACATTTTTAGAAAGCCAAACTGTCATATGTGGGATATGATGATCAACATAAACTGATGAACAAAAATAGATCCAGAGACAAATGGCAGGGGAGGGGGAGGCTAGAGAGCAACCAAAGGACTTGTATGCATGCATATTAGCATAATCAATGGACACAGACACTGGGGTTTGGGGGCTTGCCTGGGATGGGAACGGCTGGGGGTGGGGGGCGATCGGGGAAAAAGGAGACATATGTAAAACTTTAGACAATAAAAAAATAAATTAAAAACAAAAAAGCCCACTGTACCATGGATGGCTAAGTTAGGCAATCACCGTGTTGAATTTTGTCTTTCAAAATTATTTAAATATACTTCAAGCTAGTTTACATCCTGATGTTTAGCTGTTTTTCAATAAAGGTTTGCTAAACAGGTGAAATAAGGTAATTAATCTACAACTGCAGTCACTTCCCAGCAAGAATGTGTTTTTCATAAAGCGGTGATTTTCAACCTTCTTCAAAGGAGAAAAATCTGAAGAAGCTCCTGGGTCTTCTAAAAAAAAACTACATATGCTCACATAACCCAAAAGGAATTCCTCCCCAGTTTCAGAGGATTCATCGATGTCCCGGGGCCGAGTCCCAACTGCCTTAGAGGATGCCAGGGTAAGAATTGCTCTAACCAGGAACACTTACTCTGCGTGAGCATCTACTCTGTCAACACTGTGCACGTCAAACACACAGTACATGGGCACATAGTCATGTGTAACTACATGAGAGCTGCTCAGAACCCAGACACTGGCTTACGTATTCAAGTTCATTTACTGAATTATCCAGTTATTTGTTCCTTGCTACTTACTTTCTAAGACATGTTTTACTTTTCTTTGCAATCTGCTGAATAGAGTGTAGCAGATAAATGTTCACCCGAAGGGAAATAACATACAGCTCCCTCTTTAATAACTCTTATGAAGAAAAAGCAGGCAAGGGGTAAAATGCAGTATGTACGTATGGCTACCGGTTATGTAAGAAAATCTACATCAACCCTCTCCATGTGGAACATGCATTTTCAGATGACAGGCAGGCATCACCCTCGCTCCTGGTGGATTTTTACAGCACCTCTAGAGTCAATTTCTATTCTGAAATAATATAAACTGACCTTTCATTAAAAATACTACTGGGGCAACTGAGAGCAAATGGAGAGCACAAAGGGGCACCATAATGAAACACTCTTTCTGGGAACAACAATAAGCACTTTGGAATCAGCACTTTGCAAAGCAGTTGTGCAATTATACACAGAGGCCTATATCCGTGCTATGCTGTGCTATGCTATTTAAGAACAACAACAAAACAGTCACAGAATGTAACCGCGGAAAAAAGACCTTAATCAGCACCTTCAGTGTATGGTTCAGGGGTCTGAAGCCCATTCAGCACAGAGTCAAGACTTTGTTCTCTGCTCCAGTCTAAGATTCTTCTACGACAGGGCAGAGTCAAGGATGGACTGGGCTCAGGAGCTGAACACACAGAAGTTCTCTCAGCCCTCCCCGTAACTGTGCCTAAGGCAGCAGAGAATGGAGACATCCTCAAGTAACCCAGGATGCAAAAGCCGTCAGATTCTACTCCTCTCATCATCCAAGGAGGACCATTCTCCATGTCTAACCTTAATGCTATTCCCCACACACAGCCAACGTTAACAAAACTATATTTCAAATTCCATTTGTTTATATATTATATAAAGTAAACTTTCAATAATTTGACATAGCCCTGTCTCTCCCCACCCCTATATATGCTCCACACTGGTCAAATTCATAAGTTTCTCTATAAAAAGAATAAAAACATATTTAGGAAAAGGAACATAATAAAAACTCATATAAATGTACATAAAACTAAAATAAAATGGTATACAAACAATTATTATTGCCAATAATGCACCTTATATAGCTCTACCTAAATAATGGAAAAATTTTAGAGTCAGCTGTATAAATAAGAAATAAAAACTCAAATCAGAATGAATTTTAAGTGTAGTGGAATTTTCCATACCCTCACATCTTATTTTTCTTCTTCTCTTCCTTTGGGTTAAATTAGTTCTGAAACTGCATTAAGGAAAATGCGCTCTGAAGTTTTATTCACTGAAACGATTACCTGGAGTTTTGGAGCTCAAGCAAACCCCCCACCTGACTCACCATCAGCTTACAACATCCTATTCCCTTTGGGGCTAAAGTAATAAAAACTGTGAAATATGCTCAAGTCTCAAACCTCAATAGTTTTAGATCAGACTACCTTCCCTCGTTTATTATGCTATTCTCAAAATGAACTCTTCTCTCAAGAACCATTTCTAGACAGTCTTAATGATGGGCTTCTTACCAAATGCTGGGAGACCCAAGAAAGGTGTTCTAGTTGTTAAGCTCCCAGACCAGCCCTTAAGTGCATGCCATCTCCCAGAACACTCATTCCTCCCAGTCTGGATTTATTCCAGGACAATATGTATAAATACTCTACAAGTAAATGACTAGCACTGTAAGAATCCATCCTACCACAGGAAGGATTTCCAAAATCATGCCTGCCTTAGGGAGTATGCATAAATAAAAAATCTTTGTCTTTAAAATTTTACTTACAATAAAATACCTACTTACAAACATCCAATATTTCTATATGAAGAAGCACAAAATGTCATTACAAGATAGAACGGCTTTGCTCATTGATAACAGTTGCTCATTTGAAATCATCCCAACCTGTTCCTTAAGAGCAGCCACCGTAGCATCCAACTTGTTCTGTAAGGACAGCACTTGCTCCTCGTACTTGTTGGTGAGGCCCGCCACGATACTCTCGTGCTGCTCCCGGGCGCGCTGGAGGGACTCGGAGTGATGCAGGTCCAGCAGCTGCTGCTTCAGGCTTTCCAGGGCCATTTCCGTCGTCCTGGACTTCTTAATCATCTAGCAGACACACGACAGCCACATTTATGGTATGTGATTCTGTGCTCTCTTTATAAACATTAACTCCCAAAATCAACCATGCTTTAATGACAGGAGAGAAGGGTCTCCCCATGGTGGCTCTGGTTCCTTAAGATTTCCCTGTCTGGGACCCACCAGGCCCATAGGGGCTGCAAACATTATTCACTCAGGAGAAAAAAAACTAGAATTACCCGAGATGACAATGTGGGTATCAGACAAGGAACCTGCGGCTACTATACGGTCCCAGTGCTGTTTGCATTGCTCTGTGAGCCAAGTATGGGGGGCAATTTGATTGTTAGGTCACAGAAAAATGACAACTGTTTCTTGAAAGACTGATGAAACTTGTCAATGGTCACTTACTAAAAACACGGTTTTGAAAGCTATAATTGTACAGTTACAAAATAATGGTAAGCTAAATACTGGCTCCCAAAAGATGTCCATGTCCTAATTCCTGAAACTTGTGAATACCTTATGTTACATGGCAAGAAAAAATCAAGGTTGCGGACTGAACTGAAGTTGCTAAACTGATGGCCTTAAAATAAGGAGATTGTCCTGGATTATCTGGGTGGCCTAATGTATCCACAATGGTCCTTACATGAGGAAAACTGAGGCAGAAAGATCAGAACCAGTGACCTCTGGCTTTGAGGATGGAAATGCGTCATAAACCCTTTGCATGTAGCCTCTCAAGGCTAGAAAAAGCAAGAAAATGGATTATCCATTTAATACCATTGAGAATATGCAAATTAACCCAATAAAGATGGCGGGTTCATTTGCATAAGCAGGCACAGAGCAGCAGGGTGGAGCAGGATGCCTGCTATGAGGGGGAGGGCAAGGAGCCGAGGGAGTTACAGGAGTGGTGCTTTCGCTGGAGCAAACACTGAAGGTTCCGGCCAGAGCAAAGGCGGAAGGTGGCAGCCAGAGCAAAGGCCTGGGTCCCAGGTGCCAGAGGAAACCGGTGTTGGCAGCTAGGGGAAGGAGGCCCTATTCTTACACGAATCTTCATGCAACGGGCGGGCCTTTAGTTACTAATAATACAAAGAAGGCAAAGGGAGGCCAGACATTACAAGCATGTCATTTGGGCAGCTTCACCAGGAAGCTGCAACTTCACACTCCCCAGGGAACTGCTGGCCATTCCCTGCAGATTACTGGAGGAAGGGACTGAACAAAGGGAAGATGGGCACATGGGCAGTGAAGTTGGAGTGACCTAGGGAAGGTGCCATCAGTCAAACCTGGGAACAGAAATCACTGGACAAAGGAGGCAGGGCTACTGCAAGCCTGCAAAAATTTGGGAATACATAATCCCCTAGACCAGTGGTCGGCAAACTCATTAGTCAACAGAGCCAAATATCAACAGTACAATGATTGAAATTTCTTTTGAGAGCCAAATTTTTTAGACTTAAACTTCTTCTACCACCACTTCTTCAAAATAGACTCACCCAGGCTGTGGTATTTTGTGAAAGAGCAACACTCAAGGGGCCAAAGAGCCTCATGTGGCTCAAGAGCCGCAGTTTGCCGACCACAGCCCTAGACAAAGGAGCTCTGTCTTGGCTCTTGGATCTCTGCTCCCTTTGGTTTTGCTCCTGCCCATGTTCCCTCCATAGCTATGTGGCCCTGGGGACCCCATATGCACTGGACCGCTGGACTGCAGCTGGGAACACAAACTAAGCTGGTTTAATGCTGGACTGGACACTGCTCCTACATGGGATGAAAACTGTGGGCAATGGGTTTAGTTCTAGCCCTACTGAAGTCACAGCTACACTTCTATGACTGGACAGAGGGAAATGGGACCTTGGGAACTCAGGGGTGTAACCCCACAGAAATAAAGCTTTCTACAATATCTCAGCTTCCCATGAGGACCTCCAGAAATTCTTATGCCAATGGTACCCCAAGAAGCCCACTTCCCCCAGCAACTGGTGGGGATGAGGAGATCTCCCTAACGCTAACACCATAGAGCCTCCAAAAAGCAACACAGCCCTATTCACACCTTAATTTTAGCCCCGTGAGACCCATGTCAGACGTCGGACTTCTGGAACTGTAAGATAATAATTTGTGTTGTTTTAAACCACTACATTTTTTATATTCTGTTATAACAGCAATAAGAAACCAAATCACCTGGTGATTCTATTAGGTTTTTTTTATTTATTCTTGTATTTATGCTACTTTATTTCTGATAAATGCAATTTCTAATTCAGAAGATTACAAAGTTATAACCTTTTACTACATAAAAAGAAATTCAACTTTTTAATCTAATAACTTTACCAGTTTTCAAACTTTTTAAATACAAATAATCTACTGCAATATTGTGATTTCTAAGAAATATATATTTGGTCATTCAAATGACTGAGGTATTTGGTCCTCATCTGCAATCCCTGGCTCACAGCTCCCAAAACCCTGGCATTTCCTAAGTATTGAGAGTGATAAAATGTCTCCTTTTTTATGAATGAGGTTGACTTTTCACCTGAGGATGGGGGCTGGTTGTGTTGGAACTTTCAGTCCCATCCCCTGACCTCCAAGGTGGGGAGAGGGCTAAAGGTTGAATTAATCGTAGGTGGCTGATTTTAATCAACCATGCAAGGCAATGAAGTCTCCATAAAAAAACCAATCAGACTGGGTTCTCAGAGCTTCTGGGGTGGTGGACATGTGGAGACGCAGGGAGGGGGTGTACTCAAGAGGGCACGAAAGCTCCACGTTCTTTTCCCATACCCTGCTCCATGCCTCTCTTCCCCTGGCTGTTCCTGAGTTATACCCTTTTATAATAAACCAACTAGAGGCCTGGTGCACAAAAACTCATACACTGGGGGAAGGGGGAGTCCCTCAGCCCGGCCTGCGCCCTCTCACAGTCTGGGAGCCCTCAGGGTATATTCAATTGATGGCTCCATACAGGGAGTGGGCCTGAGCCACAATTTGGCCTCCCCCTGTAGGAAGCAACCGGCGGGCCGATTGGGCGGCCTGCCCCACTCCTCAATTGCCCCTCCACTCCCCGATTGCTGTCCCCTCTCTCTGCCCGCTGGCAACTGCCTTGGCTGGCCTGGCGCTGCCCGCTCGCCACGTCCCCCCCCAGGTGACCAGTCATTTCACAGTTCGGTCGATTTGCATATTAGGCTTTTATTATACAGGATGGGATCTAGTAAGTAAAATGTTCCTCTGAGTTCTGTGAGCCTCTCTAAACAATTAACGGGACCCAACAAGGGGGTCAGGGGAACAAATGATTTACAGCCAGTCAGTCAGAAGTACAGGTAACAACCTCAGATTACACCTGGTATCTAAAATTGGTGCAGACAGTGTCAGAATTGATGAATTCCTGGACACCCAGCTTGTGTCTGAGAATTGCATGGTGTTGGTTTGGGGAGGAAAGCAGGAGAGACTTGGGAAAAGAAAACCTGTGAGCAGGGGCTTGGTAATCAAATAGCAGTGTGCTGTGGAAAGTTTTGTCCATATACAAGTATCTAAAACAACAAACAGACTTGAGTGTGAGAGTTAGAGAAGAGACAGGCAAGGGAAAGACATAATCAGGACTGTACTTTAGAAAGATTAACCAGATAGCCATAAGAGAGAATTTGGAGAAGGGATAAAAGAATAAAGACTAGTAAGAGGGAATCCAAGATGGTGGTGTAGGTAAATACCTAAACTGCTGCCTCGCACAACAATTTCAAAACTGCAACTAAAAGACAAAAACGTCTATCACCCAGAACCACGGGAAAGCTGGCTGAGTGGAAGTTCTAAACTAGAATGAAAGAGAAAAGAGCATTGAGACATGCACAAGCGCTGAAAAGCTGAGGTACGGAGGCGCGGGATCTGGGCTGGCGGCAGGCGTTGCTTTTTTCAACCCAAAGGGGAGACAAGCCCCCGATTACTCTGAAATACAGTTTCTGGGGAGACGTGGGGGACCCAAACTCCTATGGGGAGAAGCTGGATTGTCTGCCACAGGGTCGGAAAGTGAGGGGGGCCTGCTTGCAGAGCTGCAGGCAAGAATAATTGTTTACTGCGCTAGGGCATGGGACGCAGTCAGAGACACAGAGCCAGCTAACTAGCAACCATCGCTGTTTGCCACGACCTAGCCTAGTGATGCCCTGAGACCCCGCCCCACACAACCTACAAACCCACCCAAGCTCCAAGCAGCAGTTTTAGCATAAGAAAGGCCTGCCCTATCGCAGCTTAACCTAACAAACTTGCAGCCCGGATCAGACAGCTCCAAAACCTCCAAACCCCAAGCAAAGAGGAGAAAACTGTAGCTCTTGCTGTAGCTCCTGCTGGGTGGACTCAGACAATAGCTGACCTGCACCCCATTGGAGATCCAGAAGCCAGTATACCTAGTGGTCAGTGTGAGAAACCAGATTTCAACTCCTCACATCCATAAATGACACATTCAAGAGGCAGACTCAGCGAGCACCAAAGCCCCACTGAAACAAGTCCTGCCCCATAAGCATGTCTCCAGCACAGCGGTTCTTACAGACACAGCGAGTCCTCACAGCCGATTGGCCTAGAGGTCAATTCCTCCCAGTGTACCAACAGCAATTAAGGCTTAACTACACCAAGACTTTGCACTCAGCCCACAAAGGGGTGTACCAAGAACATCCACATCAGGTGATTGGGGAGGCTGAGCTACTGCCCCCTATAGGTCACCTACCACACAAAGCTACTCCATCAACACAGGGAAGCAGCCAAAATGCGGAGACAAAGAAACATGTCACGAATGAAAGAATCGGAGGAAAGCAAACTACTGGACGACATAGAGTTCAGAACCACATGTATAAGGTTATTCAAGAATCTTCTAAAAACCGCCGAGAAACTTGATGACACTTCTGAGAAGCTTAGTGAGACCTTCAAGGACCTTAAAGGATCAGTCAGAAATGAAGCATACACTGTCTAAAATAAAGAATATACAGAAACTCAACTGTAGATCAACGTACCCCAAGAATCAAACCAAAGATCTGAAACATGAGGAAACAAAAAACACCCAACCAGAAAAACAAAAAGAAAAAAGAATCCAAAAATATGAAGATAGTGTAAGGAGCCTCTGGGACAACTTCAAGCGTACCAACATCCAAATTTTTGGGGTGCCAGAAGAAGAGAGAGAGCAAAATACTGAAAACCTATTAGAAGAAATAATGACAGAAAACTTTCCCCACCTGGTGAAAGAAATAGACTTACAAGTACAGGAAGCGCACAGAACCCCAAACAAAAGGAATCCAAAGAGGACCACACCAAGACACATCATAATTAAAATGCCAAGGGCAAAAGACAAAGAGAGAATCTTGAAAGCAGCAAGAGAAAAATGGTTAGTTACCTACAAGGGAGCACCCATACGACTGTCAGCTGATTTCTCAGCAGAAACTATGCAGGCCAGAAGGGAGTGGCAAGAAATATTCAAAGTGATGAACAACAAGAACCTACAACCAAGATTACTCTACCCAGCAAAGCTATCATTCAGAGTGAAGATCAGATAAAGAGCTTCACAGACAAGAAGAAGCTAAAGGAGTTCGTCGCCACGAAACCAGGATTACATGAAATGCTGAAGGGTATTCTTTAAGAAGAGGAAGAAGAAGAAAAAGGTAAAGATAAAAATTATGAACAACAAAATGACATCAAATATATACCTACCAACAAGTGAATCTAAAAATCAAGTAAATAAAAAATCTGAAGAACAGAATGCACTGGTGAATATAATAGAATCAGGGACATAGAAAGGGAATGGACTAACAATTCTCAGGGGGAAGCGGGTGTGAGTGGTGCGGGAAGAGATTGGACAAAAATCTTACTCCTATGGATGAAGACAGTGGCAGGGGGTAAGGGCATGGGGTAGGGTGGGGTAGGGAATCAGGTGGAGGGGAGCTATAGGGGGAAAACAAAAAGAGGAACACCTGTAATCTGAACAATAAAGATTTATTTTAAAAAAAAGACTAGTAAGAGACTTTTGCAATAGATAAAATCCCAAATTCAGGACTTGTGAACAGAAATGAGGAGACTCAACAGAATGTAGCAGATGAAGGGGAACAGAGAAGCTGGGGTTTCTTCCTGATGTCTGACGTATAGATGGCTGGGTGAATGGAAGCACCATGCCTCCAGAGTAAGGAAAAAAATAGCAGGCTTATGGTGGAAGAAAATATGAACTAAATTTAGTCCTACCATACCAAAAGTAACTAAATTTTTCATAAATAGTTAAAATATTTACCTGTTCTTCCTTGACTTTTAATGCTTGTATTTGGGTCTCCAGTGCTTTGTTTTGTGCTTCAAGCTGTATCTCTCTTTCCTTTCCATTCTGAAAGAGTTTCTGTGATTCTCGAAGGCTGAGGGCCAAGCCATCTTTTTCATCTAGGACATTAAAAATGTTTATAGGAATAATATGTTACTGTAAAGGGATCCCAATTGTCACAATCTCTATCAAATATCAGATCTATATCACATATAAAAGTTGTTGCATTCAATTTAATTCAGATAATGCACTTTAGCTGATTTAGAGAAAACCTGAAAAGTTCCAAAAAAGAATGCCTAAGTGACACCAAAAAAATTTAGAGAACCAGAACCTCTTCCTTAAAAAATATGACTGTATCCCTTTGGGGACTGAAAGATTTCCTAACAATTACTTCAGCTTCTATTTATTTGAGAAGCTACACAGGTGTAACAAAACCGTTAATCAGAAAAGAAATCTGAGGGCCCAGGCGGCGTGCCTCAGTGGTTGAGCATCGACCTACAAACCAGCAGGTCATAGTGATTCCCAGTCAGGGTTTGGGCTGGATCCCCAGTGTGGGGCATGCAGGAGGCAGCCTATCAGTGATTCTCTCTCATCACTTATGTTTCTATCTCTCTCTCCCTCTCCCTTCCTCTCTGAAATTAATAAAAATATATTTTTTTAAAAAGGAATCTGAAGACGAATTACGTTCTATACATACTTGCAATGAACTCTTAAGTTCACCTAATCTGAAATTCTTCCTACATACTTTATATGATAGCCTACAAATTCTTCTCTCAAAATAAAATTTATGATCACTACAGAAAGATACCTTTATCACTATCAATTAAGTTTGAAATGAGCTGGAGTGCAGTCACAAAATTATTCTATAAATGAAAAGTTAAACATGAACCAAAACTACAGAAAGCATGAAGAGTAAGCAATTAGAATTTGAATCTGTATTTACTCTGTGTGCTTCTCCCATATGTGGCTCCATTTTCTCCTTGGCACACCTGAAGGAGTTCAGAGTCACTGTCTCTTTCTTGGATTAAATCCTGATGCTAATGTGTAGGCTCAGAAAATACCTTGCAAACTAATCACAAGTCTCACTGGGTATTGTAACACTTCATCCAAGATAAATTCATCAACAAATTTTTAGGACAGGATGCTATCAGCATAGTTAAATAATGTTCACTTATTCTAACAGCCTAACAAAAAGAAGAGGAGGAAGATGTGAGAGAAAATGAGGACCTCAAAACAGTATGCTTTGGAGAGAAGTGATCCAAAGAAAGGTGTCAAAGTCCTGGGTTCTGATTCCTTCTGACTGACTCACTATGATCCCTCTGACCAAATCCGTCAACTCGCTAAGCTTCATATTTAAAATGAGGATCTTGGAAACAAGACATCTAAGCTCTAGCATACCTCATAAATGACAGCTGTCATCTTACCTTTGATTATCAGAAGCTGGTGATTCAGATACCTGATTTGACGCTCACTTTCATTTAACTTTTCAACTAAATTGTCCAGGTGTCTCTCTTTTGCTTTGTTAAGAACCTGAAGTTGAATGATCTGCATATTTTCTGCAGAACCTGATTTGGAATGAAAGACAATTTATTAGATAAAAGCATACCAAAATATAAATCTGTGGTCATTTAGGGCCACATTTAGTGTTTCCCCAAACTGTGGGTAGTACTCATCAGAGTATCATGAAAACAATTCGGTGAACTGTGGCTAGCATTTCTTAAAGAAACAAAAAAGGGAGAATCCAAGATGGCGGCGTAGGTAAACACATAAACTGCTGCCTCCCGCAACAATTTCAAAAATACAACTAAAAGAAAAAACGTCTATCACCCAGAACCACGGGAAAGCTGGCTGAGTGGAAGTTCTACAACTAGAAGGAAAGAGAAGAGAGCATTGAGACGTGCACGAGCGCTAAAAAGCTGAGGTACGGAGGCACGTGATCCGGGCTGGCGGCGGGCGCAACCCGAAGGGAGACAAGCCCCCGATTACTCTGAAATACAGTTTCTGGGGAGACGCGGGGGACCCAAACTCCTACGGGGAGAAGCTGGACTGTCTGCCAGTGAGGGTGGCTTGCTTGCAGAGCTGCGCCCAGGAATAATTGTTTACGGCACTGGGGCACGGGACTGCCGACAGGGACTCAGAGCCGGCTAACTAGCAGCCATTGCTGTTTGCCACGCCCTAGCCTAGTGACACCCTGAGACCCCGACCTGCACAACCTACAAACCCACCCAAGCTCTAAGCAGCGGCTTTTGCATAAGAAAGCCCTGCCCTATCGCAGCTTAACCTAGCAAACTTGCAGCCCGGGTCAGACAGCTCCAAAACCTCCAAACCACAAGCAAAGAGGACAAAACTGTAGCTCTCACTGTAGCTCCTGCTGGGTGGCCTCAGACAGTAGCTGACCTGCACCCCATTGGAGATCCAGAAGCCAGTGTACCTAGTGGTCAGCGTGAGACACAAGATTTCAACTCCTCACATGCATAAGTGACACATTCAAGAGGCAGACTCAGTGAGCACCAAAGCCCCACTGAAACAAGTCCTGCCCCATAAGCGTGTCTTCACTGCAGCAGTTCTTCCATTATAGACACAGCGAGTGCTCACAGCTAATTGGCCTGGAGGTCAATTCCTCCCAGTGTACCAACGGCAATTAAGGCTTAACTACACCAAGACATTGCACTCAGCCCACAGAGGGGTGTACCAAGAGCATCCACCTCATGTAATTGAGGAGGCTGAGCTACTGCCCCCTATAGATCACCTACCACACAAAGCTACTCCATCAACACAGGGAAGCAGCCAAAATGTGGAGACAAAGAAACATGTCACGAATGAAAGAAACAGAGGAAAGCAAACTACTGCATGACATAGAGTTCAGAACCACATGTATAAGGTTACTCAAGAATCTTCTTAAAACCGCTGAGAAACTTGATGAGACCTTCAAGGAGCTTAATGAGAATGCCAAAAAAATGGAAAAGGATCAGTCAGAAATGAAGCATACACTGTCTGAAATAAAAAATATACAGAAACTCAACTGTAGATCAACGTACCCCAAGAATCAAACCAAAGATCTGAAATATGTGGAAACAAAAAACATCCAACCAGAAAAACAAAAAGAAAAAAGAATCCAAAAATATGAAGATAGTGTAAGGAGCCTCTGGGACAACTTTAAGCGAACCACATCCGAATTTTTGGGGTGCCAGAAGAAGGGAGAGAGCAAAATATTGAAAACCTATTAGAAGAAATAATGACAGAAAACTTTCCCTACCTGGTGAAAGAAATAGATGTACAAGTCCAGGAAGCGCACAGAACCCCATACAAGAGGAATCCAAAGAGGACCACACCAAGACACATCATAATTAAAATTCCAAGAGCAAAAGACAAAGAGAGAATATTAAAAGCTGCAAGAGAAAAACAGTTAGTTACCTACAAGGGAGTACCCATACGACTGTCAGCTGATTTCTCAACAGAAACTATGCAGGCCAGAAGGGAGTGGCAAGAAATATTCAAAGTGATGAACAGCAAGAACCTACAGCCAAGATTACTCTACCCAGCAAAGCTATCATTCAGAGTTGAAGGCCAGATAAAGAGCTTCACAGACAAGAAAAAGCTAAAGGAGTTCATCACCACCAAACCAGGATTACATGAAATGCTGAAGGGTATTCTTTAAGGAGAGGAAGAAAAAGAAAAAGGTAAAGATAAAAATTATGAACAACAAAATGACATCAAATACCTACCAACAAGTGAATCTAAAAATCAAGTGAATAAAAAATCTGAAGAACAGAATGGACTGGTGAATATAATAGAATCAGGGACATAGAAAGGGAGTGAACTGACGATTCTCAGGGGAAGCAGGCGTGAGGGGTGCGGGAAGAGATTGGACAAAAATCTTACTCCTATGGATGAAGACAGTGGCGGGGGTAAGGGCATGGGGTGGGGTGGGGAATCAGGTGGAGGGGAGCTATGGGGGAAAAAAATAGAGGAACACCTGTAATAATCTGAACAATAAAGATTTATTTAAAAAAAAAAAAAAAAAAAGAATCTTCTTAAAACCGCTGAGAAACTTGATGAGACCTTCAAGGAGCTTAATGAGAATGCCAAAAAAATGGAAAAGGACCAGTCAGAAATGAAGCATACACTGTCTAAAATAAAGAATATACAGAAACTCAACTGTAGATCAACGTACCCCAAGAATCAAACCAAAGATCTGAAATATGTGGAAACAAAAAGCATCCACCCAGAAAAACAAAAAGAAAAAAGAATCCAAAAATATGAAGATAGTGTAAGGAGCCTCTGGGACAACTTCAAGCGAACCAACATCCGAATTTTTGGGGTGCCAGAAGAAGGGAGAGAGTAAAGTATTGAAAACCTATTAGAAGAAATAATGACAGAAAACTTTCCCCACCTGGTGAAAGAAATAGACTTACAAGTCCAGGAAGCGCACAGAACCCCATACAAGAGGAATCCAAAGAGGACCACACCAAGACACATCATAATTAAAATGCCAAGGGCAAAAGACAAAGAGAGAATATTAAAAGCAGCAAGAGAAAAACAGTTAATTACCTACAAGGGAGCACCCATACGACTGTCAGCTGATTTCTCGGCAGAAACTATGCAGGCCAGAAGGGAGTGGCAAGAAGTATTCAAAGTGATGAACAGCAAGAACCTACAACCAAGATTACTCTACCCAGCAAAGCTATCATTCAGAGTTGAAGGTCAGATAAAGAGCTTCACAGACAAGAAGAAGCTAAAGGAGTTCATCGCCACGAAACCAGGATTACATGAAATGCTGAAGGGTATTCTTTAAGAAGAGGAAGAAGAAGAAAAAGGTAAAGATAAAAATTATGAACAACAAAATGACATCAAATACATACCTACCAACAAGTGAATCTAAAAATCAAGTGAATAAAAAATCTGAAGAACAGAATGGACTGGTGAATATAATAGAATCAGGGACATAGAAAGGGAGTGGACTGACGACTCTCAGGGGAAGCAAGTGTGAGGGGTGCGGGAAGAGATTGGACAAAAATCCTACTCCTATGGATGAAGACAGTGGCTGGGGGTAAGGGCGTGGGTTGGGGAATCAGGTGGAGGGGAGATATGGGGGAAAAAAAAGAGGAACACCTGTAATAATCTGAACAATAAAGATTTATTTAAAAAATAAATAAATAAATAAAAATAAAAGAAGAAACAAAAAATATAGACTATAATAGAACATATCAGAGTCCATCATCTAGTACAAATGAGTACTATTTTGTGATTTTGTGGAACGTATGTTTTAGTTACATACACTTATTTACCTAGATAAGTATTGTAGATCCCATCACAATGTACAAAATGTACTTCTTACTGTGCTCACTGCCAGAAAAGTTTGAAATGTCACTAGTTTATAGAGTATAACCCTTCATCACTACCATTTTGGCTAATTAAAAATAAATATATACAAATGGAAACGAAAATGTGTCAGGCTATGCAATAAACCTGGATAAGCTCAGGGGAACATATGGCAGGCTGACAAGGAACCACACAGATGATCTGGTCACATCCTAACTGGGCAGGTCACAGTGGGTAGTCACGTCCCAGGCCTATGGCATCATTGGCAGAGATCAATCTTTACCTTAAGGAAACCCTGTCCATTGTTCTGATACATGGCTTTGAAATAACAAAGTAATTTTCTTTTCCTACCCCTCAAAGGCACAAGTGCAGGCACCAGAGAACAAGACCATAGAACCCCTTATTGCTATCTTGTTCTCCATAGGCCATCTCTATGTGATGTAAATTTACCCCATACCCACCAAGGTAAAAGTACATGTTTCTCCATTTTGCCTCTTATCCAATGCTAGAGTTTTTCCTGCTATGCTTTCTCCCAACCCCTTAACCTACCAGCATTGGATTTCATCCACCTTCCTTACATCTTCTCCTTTGATTCTAATGTATAAAATAAGCTGCAAAGCTGCCACTCTCGGAGCAGAGCATATGTTCCCCAGCAGTGCCATCAGTTGGCTCAAATAAACCCATAAAAATTCTCTACAGGTTTGGACATTTCTTACACTGACACAAATTTCAATAGAATAGAGTTCTATGATCTCATAAAATTGAAAATTAAGTACATCAGCTTCTATAAAACCATTTTTAAAAACATTTCTAGATATCATCCTCAAAATATTTTATTATTAGCAGGAGAGGGGATTACATAGTATTCATGTTTGTGCTGGCACAAAAATGTTGAATTAATAAAGTAATGAATAGTTTAATAAAGGATTTTTGAGGACTTCTTTCACAAATGATCCAAGTCACATTAGGGAGCACTTAAAAATGATTGCAGGGTGGAGGGGAAAGGGGTTCAGAGGAGGATAATGCTTAAACTACATAATGACAAATGCATTTTCTACTAGACCATTGCTCCTACTTGCTAGCAAACAAAGCAGGCCTCTTTTTAAAAAGAGATATGGTTAAATCGCCCCCCCCAAAAAAAACACACAAAAAAACTGAAATTTCTCTCAGGCCTTAGAGGAGGGCCAGCCCAGGAGTAAACACAGTTTACAAGCCACACCTCTCTCCAAGGTCATCTTTTTAAACTACTGTTTCTAGGAAGCCGTAATCACTAAATCTGGCACTGCTATTAAGTTACTCAGTTAACTTCCAAATGTCAAATTTAGGCACATGTGTAACTGATGTAAACAAAAAATAAATCAACTTGACAAAATGCAGATTAAGAAAATGATAAAAGGTTATATATGCAGAACGACCAACGACCATGGGAACTGAAGCAATCTACACCTCAGACCCCTGTGGTGGTGCTTATGGACACATCCCCAAACCAGTGCTGCCACTCACTGTCCACTTCCTCGTCTCTTCAGGCCACAGTAGCATAAACAAAGAGAGGCCACCTCCAGGTTTGCTTTGACTCCTCGAGGGCCTGTGAGTCCGGAGCCTGAGCCTAAGTGGAGCTGGAGCCTGAAGGCTAGCTTTCTCTTTGGCCTTAGCCCAGGAAACCTGCAATATCCAACATGACTCCCTCCCCTACCGCCCATTTCTTAAATGTAAGACAAACAAACAAAAAACTTGCTGTCCCGCCTTAGAATCACTATGGTTCTTCAACATGCACAACAATTACCTTTTTCACGTGCCCGAGAGTAGACAATGCAAGTTGGATATATGACAACACTAATTCAGGTCAGTCTAAGTAAAAGTTTTGATTTTTGGTTTTGGGTGTTTTATCTCCTCAAAATGCTCTCATAGCTACTTTTCTCATTTTCATATTTATACATATACAATCCAAAAAAAATTTTGGTAAGTGCCACATGACTAAACCTGAGCTAGGAATCCAGTTTCTATTCTGAACATACCGTAATTTATATCAGAGTTGTCTAACTATTACATTAAAATTCTAAAAATCAAAAGGAAAAATTAAGATGATAATGGCTGATTTACTAAATTACATTTCTATATAACAAAAAATCTAGAATAAAGGGAAAACTATATTTCATTTTCCAAATTAGACATCAGTTAGAAAAATATAAAACTAATGAAAAATCTGAACCAATTACAATGACTCAAATGTACAGCTGAGAAAATTTTATTTTTGTTTTTATTATGGAAAATTTCAAATATATAAGAAGGTAGAAAAAAGAGCACAATGAATCCCATCACCATATTATTTGAAGTAAATCCTAGACTTCATATCAGTTTATTCATAAATACTTCAGCTATAGCTCCAACAATAAGGGTTCTTTTAAAAAATCAACCACAGTTCAATCACCATATTTAAAAAAGAAATAATTCTTGAACATGCTTAACGTGTTTAAAATTCTCCAATCATTGAAAAATATAAACACGACACATACTTTCGTTGGCTCCTAAGAATTGCTGTTGCAGGCCTTCAAACGTGTCACCTCCTGCTGTCTCCTGGGTTGGTGCGTCTCTGTGCTGAGCAGGAGACTGGTAAGGTTTATACACCACTGTGTATGGTTCCAGCACTTGACAACTGGGAGCTTGTGGTGTGCCAAATTGCTATTATAAGATAATAAATGAAATTGACAATTAGGATTTGGCCTTTTCCTCAAAAATTACCTGAATCATCTTAATTTTGTTACAAAACTTAACTGTGGTGCAATTAAAATTTTATACAGACATCTTTGCTTTAAAATAACTTATTGTTATTCAACACGGTTAACTGAAAGTCTGTGAAATATAATTTCTCACATCTAAATTGGACTTTTGAGCTTATATCAGGCCAATCCCATAACACTCGAGAATTCTAACAAGACTGTATAGAAATATTTAAGAATGATTTAGATGATGCCAACATCCTGGGAACAGAAAAATTCACATATCCAAGAACATGTTATACAATGCTTCATAAGTAATAAATATCAAATAACTTTTGTGGAATGAATACTATTCTACAGAGACAGAAGAGAAAATGACCACTTTAAAAGAAAAAAAATCACCCTGTCACTGGGGGACACAGAATAGTTACTGGCAAAATGAGGCATTCATTATCATTAAGAAAGTCTAAGAAACAGTTAACTGTATCCTAAGGGTTAAGTAAAAAAAAAAAAAAAAAGTGTTTCTTTCCTTAACATTCATCCCATCTACTGCCATTATTATCACAAAACAGGTATCAACTTTGAAGTGTTTGACATAAAATGTGTTATAAGGGTGGTGAACTAGAAAATCATGATAATTAAATAAATTGATTTACTGCTTTAAAACTGTATCAGCCTTGGCCAGGTAGCTCATTTGGTTAGAGCATCATCCCAATATGACAAGGTTGTGGGTTCAATCCCTGGTCAGGGCACACACAAGAATCAACCAATAAATGCATAAATAAGTGGAATAACAAATTGATGTCTTTCTTTAACTCTCCGTTTCTCTCTCTAAAATCAATAAATTAAAAAAATAAAAAACTGACAGGGAATCCAAGATGGCGGCATAGGTAAACACCTAAACTGCTGCCTCCCACAACAATTTAAACTGCAACTAAAAGACAAAACGTCTATCACCAGAACCACGGGAAAGCTGGCTGAGTGGAAGTTCTACAACTAGAAGGAAAGAGAAAAGAGCATTGAGACGTGCACGAGCGCTGAAAAGCTGAGGTACGGAGGCGCGTGATCCGGGCTGGCGGCGGGCAACTGGGTGCGTTGCTTTTTTCAACCTGAACGGAGACAAGCCCCCGATTACTCTGAAATCCAGTCTCTGGGGAGACGCGGGGGACCCAAACTCCTACGGGGAGAAGCTGGACTGTCTGCCAGTGAGAGTGGCTTGCTTGCAGAGCTGCGCACAGGAATAACTGTTTACGGCACTGGGGCACAGGACTCCAAGACACGGTCGGGGACACAGAGCCGGCTTACTAGCAGCCATTGCTGTTTGCCACGCCCTAACCTAGTGACGCCCTGAGACCCCGCCCCACACAACCTACAAACCCACCCAAGCTCCAAGCAGCTCAATTAGCATAAGAAAGCCTGCCCTATCACAGCTTAACCTAGCAAACTTGCAGCCCGGGTCAGACAGCTCCAAAACCTCCAAACCCCAAGCAAAGAGGAGAAAACTGCAGCTCTCACTGTAGCTCCTGCTGAGTGGCCTCAGACAGTAGCTGACCTGCACCCCATTGGAGATCCAGAAGACAGTGTACCTAGTGGTCAGTGTGAGACACCAGATTTCAACTCTTCACATCCATAAGTGACACATTCAAGAGGCAGACTCAGTGAGCACCAAAGCCCCACTGAAACAAGTCCTGCCCCATAAGCGTGTCTTCAGCACAGCACTTCTTCCATTATAGACACAGGGAGTGCTCACAGCTAATTGGCCTGGAGGTCAATTCCTCCCAGCGTACCAACAACAATTCAGGCTTAACTACACCAAGACTTTGCACTCAGCCCACAAAGGGGTGTACCAAGAGCATCCACATCAGGTGATTGGGGAGGCTGAGCTACTGCCCCCTATAGGTCACCTACCACACAAAGCCACTCCATCAACACAGGGAAGCAGCCAAAATGCAGAAACAAAGAAACATGTCACGAATGAAAGAAACGGAGGAAAGCAAACTACTGGACGACATAGAGTTCAGAATCACATTTATAAGGTTACTCAAGAATCTTCTAAAAACCACCGAGAAACTTGATGACACCTCTGAGGAGCTTAGTGAGACCTTCAAGGACCTTAATGAGAATGCCAAAAAAATGGAAAAGGATCAGTCAGAAATGAAGCATACACTGTCTGAAATAAAGAATATACAGAAACTCAACTGTAGATCAACATACCCCCAGAATCAAACCAAAGATCTGAAATATGTGGAAACAAAAAACATCCAACCAGAAAAACAAAAAGAAAAAAGAATCCAAAAATATGAAGATAATATAAGGAGCCTCTGGGACAACTTCAAGCGAAACAACATCCGAATTTTTGGGGTGCCAGAAGAAGGGAGAGAGCAAAATATTGAAAACCTATTAGAAGAAATAATGACGGAAAACTTTCCCTACCTGGTGAAAGAAATAGACTTACAAGTTCAGGAAGCGCACAGAACCCCATACAAGAGGAATCCAAAGAGGACCACACCAAGACACATCATAATTAAAATGCCAAGGGCAAAAGACAAAGAGAGAATATTAAAAGCAGCAAGAGAAAAACAGTTAATTACCTACAAGGGAGTACCCATACGACTGTCAGCTGATTTCTCGGCAGAAACTATGCAGGCCAGAAGGGAGTGGCAAGAAATATTCAAAGTGATGAACAGCAAGAACCTACAACCAAGATTACTCTACCCAGCAAAGCTATCATTCAGAGTTGAAGGTCAGATAAAGAGCTTCACAGACAAGAAAAAGCTAAAGGAGTTCATCGCCACCAAACCAGGATTACATGAAATGCTGAAGGGTATTCTTTAAGAAGAAGAAGAAGAAGAAAAAGGTAAAGATAAAAATTATGAACAACAAAATGACATCAAATACATACCTACCAACAAGTGAATCTAAAAATCAAGTGAATAAAAAATCTGAAGAACAGAATGGACTGGTGAATATAATAGAATCAGGGACATAGAAAGGGAGTGGACTGACAATTCTCAGGGGAAGCAAGTGTGAGGGGTGGGGGAAGAGATTGGACAAAAATCTTACTCCTATGGATGAAGACAGTGGTGGGGGGTAAGGGCATGGGGTGGGGTGGGGAATCAGGTGGAGAGGAGCTATGGGGGGAAAAAAAGTGGAACACCTGTAATAATCTGAACAATAAAGATTTAATTAAGAAAAAAATAAAAAATAAAAAATAAATAAATTTAAAAAAATAAAAAACTATATCAAGATACCTAAACATAGCTTCTCACAAAAGCATAGTAAAGTGGTAGAAGCCTGAAACAGTAGTAAATGAGGAATGTTATTCTTTGACAAACTTAATTCTTAATGTTTAATTAACTGTCTCCATAAAGCCTCTATGATATTTTAAAATTCTGACATAAAATCATGATTTCATTGCATTGTAAACAGAAACCAGCATGACTAATTCAGCATGAGCCTGAATAAATGCACTCTCAGAATGGTTTATACTTACAATAAATCTTATCATTGTACTTACATGCATTCCTTAAATAGACACGTGTGTGGGCACATATAAGCAAATTCTTAAAAGTCAAGTTCTTACAATACCTGAAAATGATTCCTTTGAGGATCTGAAAATTTAATTACATTGGCTGGCTGATTATTAAATTCCTGCTTCTGACCATTGGTAAATGGCCTAAAGTCTTCAGGAAGGTGATATAAATCAGTCTGTTCATATTTACTCGGAGGACTGTAACCCCTTCCGCCTTCATCGCCACCTTCTTCGGGATGGTACCCAGGATGCTGCTCTTCAGTCTTACTTGGATTCTCTTCCCAGCCATTGCCGATTTTCTCTCCCATATATCTATCCCGAACCTCATTATAGTCCTATTAGATAACAAGAGTAAGACAAAAGCACTAAGATCTAGTCCCACCCTTATCAAAATCATTATCACACCAGATACTCACATTTACACTTTTAGATTTAGGCAGCACCTGATGGTCATTCCAGTTCATTGCCACTTGCTCAGAAGGATGAGGTCTTGAGAAAAATCAACACTTTTGATTTAGAGCCTATCATTTATTTGGATGCAGCTATCACAAAGAACCCCAAGATTTTAACATGTCTTCCCTCCAACCTTCACCTACAAGCTTAAGAATTAGTCCACAATTTTATAATCACATACATTATTATAACCTGCAGAGAGTCAAAAGATGGACACTTACAGAATGTAATACACATGTGAAAATGATTCGCACCCTTACCGTCCCTCTGTGTCATCCTCACTGCAGTCTGAAGAGTGGAGCTCGGGGGAGGACAAGTCGTCATCCAGCATATCATGAGGCAGGTCTGTGAGTAACTGCTGCAACTGAGACAGGAGATGCGGCGTCAATAGCACACTAACTTAGAACAAAATGCCAAACCAAAGCTGCCCTGGGACGAGGAATCAACTGTAGAAGCCAAAGAAGTTCCTAATTTCTACATTTAATAACGTCATCAATTCCACACCAGTTACTTTCACCATTTCACCTGGGGAAAGGGGGATAGATCAGTTCAGGATTTATGTTAGAAGGCTTTATTGTTTTCTACAACGGTCTTAGATTTAAACACACATAACATTGCATTAGAACTTAAAAACTTCTTTCTGGAAATACAGCACGTCGTAATAATGGTACAATCACTGTATTATGCTATTGCAGGGTAGATGTGAGTCTCAAGAATCATATTCTACCAGAAACCAGGCCCTGGGGACTTGATAACCAGACTTCCTGCAGGAAATCTGAACTGCCAGGCTGGCTTTGCCCAGGTGGTGAGAACAGCAGAAAAAGAAGCAGGTGGCCTAGAAGCCCTTACTAAAAGCTCTAAAAGTGTGACAAAAACTTCCTAGGGAGTGATTAATTAGTAGACAGCCATCTAATTCCAATGATGAAAAGATATGCAATATTCAGCTGTTGTAAAACAGTTGAGTGAAAAGAGATATAAGATTCAGTTTTCTACAGGTCGCACTCTCAAAAGCATAACTCAGAAACTAACAATAAAAGCATTTGACTTTGATCTCCAATTTTTTTCTAGAAAACTCATATCCTTAGCATTCTCACTATAAAAACTAGATATAGAATAAATTCATTTAAGTTTCCAGATAAACTGTGATAAAGAGATGAATGGTCTAACCAGGGGTCCTCAAACTTTTTAAACAGAGGGCCAGTTCACTGTCCCTCAGACTGTTGGAGGGCTGGACTATAGTTTAAAAAAAAAACTATGAACAAATTCCTATGCGCACTGCAGGCCCGGGACGAGTCAGCTGCTAAGCAGGACAGGCAGCGGCACCCGGCGGGCCGGATAAATGTCCTCAGCGGGCCAAATGTGGCCCACGGGCCGTAGTTTGAGGACCCCTGGATCTGTTGAATTTTAATATCTATCAGTAAATGTTTTTCCTTAAATCCCAATACATTATCAAATCCCAAAATAACTGTAACAGATTCAAATACTATATTACTAAATAGTTAAAAGACTGTTTATAATGCCTTCTCTTTCAAATTAAGCACCAGTTAAATAAGTTGACTGAGGCCCTCCACAGTACATAAATCAATACCATAAAGTTATGCAATGAGTGAAATTTAAAGATATTAAATACTCTGTGTAAAACCCTGGAGGAAGAAAATGAAACATTTCTTAGCCTATGACAGATTTTCCCCCCTTTATCATTAAAATAAAAAATAAAATGTAGTTATAAAACATATCTGAGAATTACATTTATAATAAAAAAATGTTCATAAACAAAATACATATGGTAAAAGTTAAATAAAAATATTTTAAGAAAGGTCTGAAAGGTCTGCTCCAACTTAGTTTTGGTGAAATCAAACTTGGGAATGGAAAATAGGTGTGTGAGGGGGGAAGGAGGGTATACTTCCTCACTCCCTTATATATTTCTAATATTCACTGTATAACTTAAAAAAAAATATTTTCTCAATTCATTTGGTTCTTTACAAATATTCTTTATATTAGAGAAAAATATTCTATTCAATGACAAGTTATCTTCATTTCAAAATTTATTTGACACTAATATAAATAAGTCAGGCCTTGATTTATTGGCCACCTGCTCGTGCAAGGTAACTGAAAAATCATTTTGAGAGTTAGCCATATCAGAGTTGATCCAAAGATATAAAGAATAAGAAACACAAAAGAGACAATACTAAAAACGAAACAGAACATATCAAAATATTAGTATATTACCTGTGAGCCTCAAGTGAAAAATAAAGTGATTTTACAAACACAAAATTTACTAAGAAAAAGAAGAAAACATCTATGAGGTCTTTTAAAATAGTGTAACCTGTTATGGCTATAATTATGTATCACTGCTTTAAGGAAAAAGACTATGCCCACACATTATACAGGGTAAAAAAATAACAAAATAAATATTTTATACTTACATCAAGTAAGGACTCCTGTACAGAAAGAATACTTTCTTCTAAATCTTCAGTGAGGTTCAAGTACATAGCCTTATAATTCAGGGGAAGTTTGACAGGGACACCTGAACAGTACATTTTCCCCTCACGAAGACAGAAAAAGCTATGCAATAATTAAGCGGCTCTTGTAACTTTCTTTGTGACACCACGGGTGTAACTGAAAAAGCATTAACAAAATTGGTATCTATAAAGGAAATTTAATTGAGTATAAGCAATAAGTTCTGAATGTTTCTAGATCCATGCTGATCCAAATCAATCAGCAAAATCATCACTGTAGTATTTAATGCCTTATAAACTATTTTTTATATATATGCTAACATTTGAAATCGTTTCCTTCACCTTCAAAAACCTTCTCCATAAAGTTCTTTGGCATAGCTGGGCCATATTCCCTTGACTTCCATAACTTTCAGGGCAGGGAGAAGCTAAATGAGGTGAGTCCTCACTCAGGAACAAAAGCCCACCCCCAAGGCTTCCATTTTCCCAGGATCAAAGTGTACCCTTCTTCTTACCAGATGGCCCCAGGCCAGATACAGGCAGTGCCTGACCTGGGCTTGCATGAGAGCCCCACCCCAAGAGACCCCAGAACCAACACACCTGGTGGCCAGCTTCAGACCACACCAGAGCACCACCCAATTAGTGCCACAAATGACATACCCAAAGGGCGGGCTCAGTGGGCACCAGAACCCCACTAAAGCAAATCCACAACATCTTGTCCACTAAAATCACTGCCAGTCCTCACAAACAGATAGCCTAAATGTCAATCGTATTCACTGATGTGCCAACAGCAATCAAGGCTCAACTACAACAGGAGGGCACACACAACTGACTCAGAGAAAACCCTAGAGCACCCAGCTCAGGTAAATAGGGAGATTGCACCACTGCTACATAAGGCCACTCTGCCAAGACTGAAAGATGTAGTAGCTCTACCTAATAAATACTAACATAGAGAGACAGACAAAAATGAGACAAAAAGCATGTACCAAATAAAAAAACAGAACAAAATTAAAAAAAAAAAAATGGAGACAAGCAATCTACCAGATGCAGAGTTTCAAACACTGGTTATAAGGATATTCAATGAGGCTAGGGGAAGAATAGATGATCTCAGTGAAAACTTTAACAAAGAGATAGGGAATAAAAAATAACCAGTCAGAAATGAAGAATAAAATAACTGAAATGAAGACAACATTACTTGGAGTCAACATCAGATTACATGAAGCAGACGATCAATTCAGTGATTTGGAAGATTAGGTAGCAGAAAAGACTCAATCGAAACAAACAAAAAAAGAATTTTTTTTTTAAAAAAGAGGATAGTTTAAGGAACCTCTAGGACAACATCAAGCATAACAACAATCACATCATGGGGGTACCAAAAGGAGAAGAGATAGAGCTAGGGATTGAAAATCTATTTGAAGAAAAAATGATGGAAAACTTCCCTAACCTGGCAAAGGAAACAGACATACAAGTCCAGGAAGCAGAGAGAGTCACAAACAAGATGAACCTGAAGAAGCCCACACCAAGACACATCATAATTAAAATCCCAAAGTTTAGAAACAAAGAGAGAATCTTAAAAGCAGCAAGAAAAAAAGCAGTTGTTACCTATAAGGAAGCTCCCATAAAACTGATTTCTCAACAGAAACTTTGCAGACTAGAAGGGATTAGCATGAAATATTCAAAGTGATGAAAAGCAAGGACTTAAACGAAGATTACTCTACCCAGCAAGGTTATCATTTAGAGATAAAGGACTTCCCAGACAAGAAAAGCCTGAAGGAATTTATCACTGCCAAACCAGTATTACAAGAATGGTTAAAGAGACTTCTTTAAGAAGAGGCAGAAAAAAATAAAAAATATGAATAAGAAAATAATGCAGAAAAAAATTCTCACTGACCCTAATAAAAGCAGTGGAAAAAAGCAGTGGATCAACCAACACTAAAGCTAGTACAAAGGTTAAAAGGCAAATTAGGAAGATCATGCGTAATTACAACAGTAAATCAAGGGATACATACACACAAACACACACACCCAAAAGAAGTAAAAAATAATGACAAAAACATAAACATGGAGGGAGTGGAAAAATGGTAGTGATTTTAGAATGTGTTCGAACTTGAACAGACATCAACTTAAAACAGACTGCTATATACATAGCATGGTATATATGCAGCACATTGTAACCACAAACCAAAAATCTACGAAAGATATACAAGAAATAAAGAGAAAGGAATTCAAAAACAGAAAGTCATCAACATACAAGAGAAGAAAACAAGAGATTAAGAGATAAGCAAAGAACTATAAAACCAATAAAAAAACAATTAATAAAATGGCAATAACTATGTATCTATCAATAATTACTTTAAATACAAATGGATTAAATACTCCTATCAAAGGATGAATGGATAAAGACATGGTACATATATACAATGGAATATTACTCAACCATAAAAGATAATGAAATCTTACCATTTGCCAAAACATGAGGGTATTATGCTAAGTGAAATATGTCAGACAAAAACAAATACCATATGATTTCACTTATATGTGGAATCTAAAGAACAAAATAAGCAAACAAAACAAAAACAAACTTATAGACAGAGAACAGATTGATGGTTGCCAGAGGGGAGAATGGTTGGGAGACCGGGTGAAAAGGGTGAAGGAATGAAGAAGTACAAATTGGCCCAGCCAGTATGGCTCAGTGATTAAGCATTGACCTATGAACCAGGAGGTCATGGTTCCATTCCTGGTCAGGGCACATGCCCAGGTTTTGGGCTCGATCCCCAGTGTAGGTGTGCAGGAGGCAGCCGATCAATGATTCTTTCTCATTATTGATGTTTCTATCTCTCTCTTCCTCGCCCTTCCTCTCTGAAATCAGTAAAAATATATTTTTTTAAAGTACAAAGTTTTGGCAGTTACAAAATAGTCATGGGGATGTAAAGTACAGCATGTGGAATATAGTCAATATTTACATATGCTGTCAGGTGGGTGTAAGACTTATTGGGGGTGGGGTAACTTCTTAAGTTATATAAATGTCTAACCACTAAGTTGTACAGCTGAAACTAATAAATATTGAAAGTCAACTGTAATTGAAAAAACTGGGGGGGAAAAAAACATGTTATTTTAGGTGTGCTCTTCTCATATTCACTGTCAAATGGATTTTGCTTTTGGTCATGGAACCTTGTGCCATAAAACACAGAATTACCAGATCAACTTATGCATGTTACCAAATTGAAAATTTTAGAAACTATAAAGTTTTCTCATTAAATATCAACCCACTACCAAATAGATTCAAGGGCAAAGATAATAATCCTTACAAATGACAAGATTTAATTCCACTCATTACTTTCAAATACATCAAATTACTTTTTGGCAGCAAATACAATCTTCTCGGTGGGATATTACTGTAAATCAGCTGAGTTTAGTAATTAAAGAGTTACCTTTCCTAGAAAAAAAAAGATAATTTGCTATTGCAAAGGCTTCTATTGAAGTGCATTCTAAACCATTCCATACACCTCTCTCCCTTTACTACTTCATACTGTTCCTTCCTTTAAAAGAGAGCATTTTACTCAAAGAACTTCAGAAGACAAAAATAAAAAACTTTACAATAACTCAATGTAGAACACCAACAAGCCTACGTGTAGGGCAAATGTAAAACAGAGAACACATAAACCTTTCGTTAGGATTTTGAACTTAAATTAACTAAACAGACAGTATTCAGAGCCTATGATCCTTGATATTCATGAAAGCAAGACTTCTCAGCTTACAAACTGTATAATACATCTTCTCCCCAGAGCAAAGCAGCAAATGGACTGCCAATACTCGTGTGCCTTGTGAAGTTACCTCATAAGTATGCTGGAAAGATTCTGATCGTTTAGAAGATGAATTATTAAATAATACTTTTATGGATACGCACTAAGCAGAATCTTCATTCTAACCTAAGAGCCAAGTTAAAAACATTTTTGAAAAGGCCCTCTACGGGCTTGATAACAAGCCAAATAACTTGGCAGCTAAAACTTTAGTTGACAAATTACATTCTATGCAGGATACAAAAAAAAAAAAAAAATCCATTCCATGAGTTGAACTAAATTTTATAATGTTAGTGGGGAAGACTTTGTCTAGGTTGCCACATCTCTGAAAAAGAAATATGGCAACATGAGACAAATACCGGCCGCCAAATAATAGATAGAACTACAGATAGACTACAGACGACAAATAATAGATAGAACTTTAGGCCTAGAAGGAGCACAGGGGCGCCTCCAAGCCAAAGCTCTCCTAAAAGTCAGCAAACCAAGGCCCAGAGGAGGTACGGAGCAGGCCCATGAAAAGAGAGGATTACAGCCCCAGAGCTGACTCCATTTACTGACCCTTTCCATTTCCACACCTATTTTCTTCTACAGGACATTTAATCATCACTGGGAGACACTTACTTCTACCTGTTTGTATACAAACTTCAGGCTGCCAGAGTCCAATGTGTTTGTTCCCAATGCAGCAGTCCTTGAAAAAATACCTGTATGTTATGGGAAACATTCAAAGGCCCAATCTGGATAAAGTATAAGAAGTTGCTAAAAACAATATATGAGAAAAATATGAATACTCAACCATTTGTTTCTTTCATTTTCTTGGGTGATGACAAGAAATTTCCACTAAATAGGTCTAATAATATAAAATGTAAACAAATAGTAGTTTTACAACTCCCTCTACTGGGAACAAAATATCAAAAGCTTCCATAATTATATCAAATCAGGCAGTAAAAAGAAAAAAAAGTGGAAGAAAGGCTATACAATGGAAACCTTATCTCTAAAATGCACAATTCCAAGCTCAACTGAGCTTTATTATCCTATTAGAGGAATACCAATAGAAAAACCAAAAGGGCCTCAAATCGGAATTGCCAGGTGCAAGTTTCTGCTGGCATCTGCTACTTAAACCACCGACCTTTCTACTCAAGATCATTTTCTAGGTTTCAAATATTTCATCACTAAATGAACCATCATCAGCAAATATTATCTGGATAGCATAGATTACTAAGTATGGCTGCCCCAAACCACCAGCTCCAAAATATGTACATACGTACATAATTTTATTATCAAGAACCAAGCAATGATCACAGAGCTGTTTCTGGTGACACTGCATAAAGTACCTGTATACAAGCAAACGGGAGACCCCAAATGACAATCTACCTGAAGCCAGGGCTTTCCCAATAACTTTGAAGTTTATAACAACTATTCCTATCACAATATCAACTATATTTCTCTAATATCTGACAGTGAAATCCCAAAGTAGAGTGACTTGAGATGAAAAATATTTTGTAAAATCACAGTGTCACATTAAGAATGAGTTAATGAAAGAACTTTTCAATTCCTCTTCTCTGGGCCAGCTTTTCCAGTAAAATTTTGCCTAACATGTTGTGGATGAGGTCCCCTTAGTAGCAAGAAAGAGAACTAGATCAGTAGCTCTCAAATGATACAGCAAGAAAGTAATGAGCTCCAATAAGTTGTAAGGAATGTGAATGATAAGACTATTGACTGACATAACACCATGGCTCCATGGTATCATCGCCCTCACTCACCTGCACCCTAATCTGTTCTGTTTACTGAGTAGGAGATGGAGTTTCAGGTGAAACACTGGGTGAGGCTCTGGGTTATGCACTTATCTGCTATGCCTTGGCCCAGAGTAGCCAAATGTTTACCAATATACCAGTTAGAATGTAACAATTTAGAAACAATCATACTGCCTTTTCTGCAAAATTCTTAGAGCTTAAAAATAAAAAAAAATGGGTCTATTCATGGTGGGCTGTGACTTGAGATTCCACTGTGTTCTCTGAATATTAAATCACTTTACTAAAGCCTTTGTTTTTCTGAAGATTAAATGCATTTTCTCCATTTGCTCTTCAAAGCAAACAATGGAGGGAATAGAATGGAAAAGGCAAGTTAATGATCGTAGAGCTGCTAATTAGGAGGGCATGGAGGTTAGAATTTGACTCTGGTTTATTCAGTGACTTATGGGAAAGTGTGGACAAAATCCCAACTGACCCCAGAGCTCCAAAATTAAAACTCAACCTGGTAAAGCATCTTGTATTAGCAACTGACCAAAACCAGGATTATTCTGCCAAGAGAGGATCTCAAAATCCTTAGCAAGGTAGATTGAGTCAGATATGGCCTACAGCACATCCTCACTGACACAGGCATTCCGCCCACATAAGTGAACTGAATACAAAGGGATTCACTAAGTAGAGAAAGCCATATGCATTAGCCCACCGCTAACACTCATAACCCAGCCAGCAATCCCACAACTACCAACCAGGCAGGCAAGAAAAGGCCACAGCTAACATCTGTCTGCTATCATAGGGTCAGTGAGTGAGGAGGTTCGAAAAGGCTTTTGGATATGCAAACAACTTAGGTCTGGTCAGTCAACTTCTCGTTTTAACTTGCAGTGACAAAATGTATAGCTGGATTTTTATGAATAATTCTGAAGTTTGTTGCTGAAAATCTTAACGTCTCTATACAATGGAAACCTTATCCATTGTACTTCTTACCTTGAAGCAATTTAAAAAAAAACGGTAAAACCACTTTTTATTAACATGAAACACTTTTTATTAACACGAACCATAATCATCATGTCAGAGTCACATAATCTATGTGTTATTTTCTTCCACTCTGCTAGAAACACTCATTCCCAGATACTTTGTTTCGAAAGAGCTTCTTTGCCTCTGGAAACTCCCTACCCCAGCACATAATCTATCAAGAAATGATTCCACCCTAGCAGGTGTAGCTCAGTTGGTTGGCATTATCCCGTGCACCAAGAGGTCACGGTTAAATTCCCAGTCAGGGCACATGGCCTGATTGTGCGCCCCATCCCCAGTAGAGGGCGTGTAGGAGGCAACCCATCAATGTTTCTCTCTCTCCCTCTCCCTTCCTCTCTCTAAAATCAATAAAAACATATATTTTAAAAAAGAAGTTATCCTAATGGCTATTTTGTATATTATCTAGAATTAATTGATTCCTTAACTAATACCATTACCCCTTTAAAACTTTCACCACACAATACACTTGGCAGTAAATTCTCTCCCATACCCTATCCATCTCTCTACCACTATCTTTTCCGGTGAAAAATCCCGTCAGTTTATTTTTTCCTCTTCTCTAAAGTCGACTATAGTAATTACTTAAACTGATCCTTTCAAGAATCCCAGTAGCTAAATCTCAGCAAAATATGCAAAGCCATTGGGGCCATGAAAACCTCATGCTGTGAGTTCGGTCACAAAGCAACAGAAAATCCCCATCCCTGTCCTTGCCACACTGCTGTGAAGGGCCCTGTCAAAATCCAAACACCCTGACCAGGGTCACAAAACCTAGTCCCTCAGAGACCTGGCAGAGAATTTATAAGAGTGAAGCTGGCAGGTCCAAGAGTGGAGCCCATGTCTGTGTGAGAGGTGGGGACCGTGGCCAGCCGGAAGGGAGAGCTCCAGCCCCCCTGCCACATGGTGCAGACACAGGCCACATGTGGCCAGGGCTTAGGACGTCTCAAGACAAACCAGAAAATCTGAACTGTTATATGAAAATTTCCAATCTTTAAATATAGATTCAATATTTTAAAAATACCGTACGACCAAATAATACATGTCTATGGACAAAACCCACCGAGCTGGCAGTTTTGTATCTCTGCCCTACCTGTACTGCCAACCACAAGGGCAACTGACCCTATTCCTTGCTTCCTGTCAACACTAATGGGCCACTTAGAAAAGTGCCATCTCAAGCATAGACTCAACGCAAAAGAAACCTGCTATCACAGTCAATCAAGAAATCTGACTCAGGCGAAACCGATTTGGCTCAGTGAATAGAGCATCAGCCTGCGGACTGAAAGGTCCCAGGTTCGATTCCGGTCAAGGGCATGTACCTGGGTTGCGGGCACATCCCCAGTAGGGGGCGTGCAGGAGGCAGCTGATCAATGTTTCTCTCTCATCGATGTTTCTAACTCTCTATTTCTCTCCCTTCCTCTCTGTAAAAAATCAATAAAAAATATATTTTAAAAAAAAAGAAATCTGACTCAAACTAAAAACAATTCTAACAATAAGTTGACTTGCACTAACTGCTACTATCACTACTGCCACCATTTACTACGTGCCAAGAATTCTATTAAGCACTATATATATAAAATCTCCTCCACGTACTACTTTTCTCCTTTAGTCTATTCACCACACAGCATTTACATAGATCGTTCAAAAATATGGTCAGATATCACATCCTTGCTTAAAATTCTCCACTGGTTTCCCATTGCTCCTAGAATAAACTATAAACATCTCACCATGACATACTGAGATCTGGCCCAGCCCACATCTTTGCCCCATCTCCACCACTCAGCCCTTGCTCACACAATCCCAAAAGCTGTTTGGCGGACACACGGGGTCTCTTTCCAACTTCTGGGCTTTACACTCATTGATGTCTTGGCCTGGAATATTTTTTTAAATATATTTTTATTGATTTCAGAAACGAAGGAAGAGGGAAAGAGATAGAAACATCAATGATGAGAAAGAACTATTGATTGGCTGCCTCATGCACGCTCCACACTGGGAATCGAGCCCATAACCCGGGCATGTGCCCCTAACCAGAAGCGAACCCGGGACCCCTCAGTCCGCAGGCCGATGCTCTGTTCACTGAGCCAAACCAGCTAGGGCGGCCTGGAATATTTTTCCTCAGACTTCTGCAAGGCTGCTCCTTCTCATAAGTCAAGCCTCAGTTCAAACATTTCCTCCTCCCCAGTTCCCTGTCAGTTGCTTTATATAACTCTATTTTGTTCCCCTATCATTTATCAGTGCTAAATTATCACTCAATCAAATTACTTCATTCATTTGTTTTCTTATAAATGGTCTGCCCTCCACTAAGAAGTAAGCTAAGGACCTTGCCACATTTGGTCAACGCAATGTTCCCAGCAGCTAGATTCTAGGCCTCTGCCTCCAAAGCCAGCCACTACCTCCTAAAAGAAACAGCCTAGACCCGCGGTCAGCAAACTGCGGCTCGCAGGCCACATGCGGCTCTTTGGCCCTGAGTGTGGCTCTTCCACAAAATACCACGTGCGGGCACCCACATACAGGGCGATTGAAACTTCATGGCCCATGCGCAGAAGTCGGTTTTCGGCTCTCAAAAGAAATTTCAATCGTTGTACTGTTGATATTTGGCTCTGTTGACTAATGAGTTTGCCGACCACTGGCCTAGAGAATCTAACCATTATCTAGTGGCATCATTCAAGGTTGTGTTCTATTCTCGACTCAAAAAAGGAAGTAGCAGGGTAATTAGAGTCTTTTTTCCTGAGCAACTCACCTCTTTCTCCCTTTCATAATCCTCGTTGTCGTAGTCTTCATCTTCATTTTGTGTCTGCAGTGCCACACTACCAAAGTCTAGTGACATGGTCCTCCTGCAGGACGAGAAAGATGTCTGGTTTCTAAATGTCCCAAAACGCCCGCCAGACCAAACCATGCAGAAGATGCCGTACGCAAAGAAGGCATCTGCAACTCACGTGTGACAAATGGTTAGTATTCCCAATATAAAGGGAGTTCTTACAAATCAATTGTGATTCACAGAAAATAGCGGTATGACAGCAATTCGCAGGGGGGAAACATGCAAAAATGTGATAAACTGATGACTACACCTTTCCAATGTTCTGAAAATATAACTTAAAACAATAAGACTTCATAACCCATGGACACAGACAATAGTGTGGTGAAGGCCTGGGGCAGAGGGGCAGGTGCAGGCTAGAAGGGGTCAATGGGGATAAAAAGGGGACATATGTAATACTTCCAACAATGAAGAAATTTTTTAAAGTAAGACGTTAGTTCACACACAAAAAAAAAATAAAAAATAAATAAAATAATAATAAACTAGAAATGTCCCAAAACATAAAAATCTTAAGAACATGCCCCAAATTTCTAATTGGACATATTCGGCATGGCACAGGTAGTACCCTCCGCAACTGGCTCCCTCCTTAGAATGTCACAAATCCAAAGTTCATGTTTTACAAAAAGCGAGCCACTAAATCCTGAGTTAATCATTGGAACCCAAAAACCTTTTTCAATCGGATAGACTCCTTACTGCACACAACGAAACTCTAAGTGGTTAATGTCCTGCTCTTAAACCGGATAAAATCAGGTTCCAAGGGAAAAAATACTCCAGAAAAACAGAAGTGGAGGCTGTGAAGTGGTACCACTGTAGAGTTCCCATTCCAAAGGCAACAGCCAGGGCTCCCTGGAGAATGGTAACCGCTGTGGCAGAAGCAGCAGCAGGAAATGGGTTTTCAAGCACTTACACTGAAAAAGCTGCCGATGATTTGAATTATACTTTGGGATCCTGACGCTACACAGAAACGACCCGGATTTTCAAAGCTCTGAACAATCCTGACAGAAAAGGAGACGGGCGCCATCAATTACCCTGCTACTGCCCTCCAGGCGGGCCCTTCGTGTGCCAGTGAAAGGCACTTTGATGTGAGCCTTAGCCACAGCTCATTCGCTACACTGTTCAGACTCTAAAATGTCATTAAGCTGTAAGTGAAATAAGAAACATGGACCCAGCCATCCAGAAACATGTTGCCATAAAGAACTCAACTCCTTCGTGTGAACAGTTGAGAGCTATAATCACAAACTTTTACATAAGCCAACAGCTCTAAAGGAAAAGATATTCCACATCATCAGATCTGAGGCACCCTGGATGGTATGACACAGTTCCATTTGTACCACCAAGAAAAAGATGTGGCCAATTAAATTATGGCACATCATTAATTTTAAAATGCAGCCTGACTTTGTAGATGTTAAAATGTGCACTTTAAAGTAGGAGAAATACGGGATTACAGGTCAACACAAACAGGATTTTCAATGCTGAAATTCCCATTTGTCCAGTTTTTGTTTTTCAAGGTCTGAATTACATTTCTTGGCCAAACTCTAATTTGCAGTCCACCTTTTTTATCCCTCCCTCCTGGACTCCTACACCTGCCCATCACTTTCAACTCTATAGACTCACACTCCTTGCATCGGCTGTAAACCGGCCAAGCCTCTGCTGCCTAGGCCTGCCCTGTTCCTTGCTGCTCCTGTGCCAGGGCTAAAAGGAGGAGGGGGACATGTGTTCTCTTTCACTGAGAGGGAAAATATCTATGCTTGGAGAGCCTAAACCCTGTCTCCCCCGAGTAGCTACAACAGGGGTGGGGAACCTTTTTTCTGCCAACCACCATTTGGATATTTGTAACATCATTTGCAGGCCATCCAAAATTATCAACTTAAAAACTATCCCACTAGCCCTGGCCGGTTTGGCTCGATGGATAGAGCATCGGCCTGTGGACTGGGTGGGGGGGGGGGGGGGGGGGAGGGGGTCCCAGGTTCGATTCCGGTCGGGAGCATGTACCTTCGTTGCGGGCACGTCCCCAGTGGGGGGTGTGCAGGAGGCGGCTGATCAATGTTTCTCTCTCATCGATGTTTCTAACGTTCTATCCCTCTCCCTTCCTCTCTGTGAAGAATCAATAAAATATATATTACCAAAAAAAACAAAAAAACTAGCCTGCTATTTGGTCAAACACTTAATTAATTCACCCCTAATGCCTTGCCAGACCAAATGATTTCATAGGCCTTATACGGCCCATGGGCCAGACATTCCCCACCCCTGAGTTACAAGTCTACAGCAGAGCTGAAATGGCGAGGGGAAAACATACAAGCTCATGTCCATGGTTTTTTTCACTACTGCTTGTGAACATCAAGTCTATACAATCTATAGATAAAGAAAATACTAGGCCATTTAAATCCTGGCTCCATAAAAGAAATTAGATTAAGCTAGACCTTAAAGACTTCCCAAAAGTCTCCAGGAATAAATAATATTTCCTGCTCTTGATTCTTATTCACCTCTTCCTGAATTTTATCATTAAAGCCAGAAGGTGGAATTTGGGTTAGTTAATTCTTTATTAGGTAAAAGAAGGGGAGGTGTTCTTTCACTAACATGCCAGTAATGTGTTGAACATTGAAAAAAAAGATTTATAGGAGCCTACTTTTTTCTCAGATAGTGAATAATGAATTCTATAAGGTATTTTCATTTTATTATTATTTATTGAACTTAGAGAGAGAGGAAGGAGGAGAGGGGAGAGAGAGAATGAGAAAGAGAGAAAAACATCGATTTCTTGTTCCACTCATTTATGCATTCATTTGTTGCTTCTTGGATGTGCCTTGCCAGGCATTCAAACTCTGCAACCTTGGTGTATGGGGACGTCACTTTAGTCAACTGACCTACCCATCCAGAGCTGGTATTTTGATTTTTAAGTTAACAGAATATAAAAGATCAAAGCACATCTTTTTTTAAATTACATTTTAAATTCAAACCATCTCATTAAAGAAGAAATTTGAAAATATCTGAAAAGGCCAAAATCTCTCTCCATTGCAGAAGAAAAGATACAAACAAGTTTTCCTTCTGAAAAGTGAAATACCAGAGAGCTTAAGAACTATTATAGACATAAAGAGGAATTTGATAAACTAACTGTGGTTAAGAAAAAAAGACTAAAAAGATAATTAGTATTTTAATTAAAATTAAAATAAAAGCCAATGTTCTTCTTCAACTTATTAACCTCTACTAATTACCACTGCTATCAGAGACTTTACTATAATATTCAGAACAATAAAAGAGCCTGCTTTAGAAAAAGAATTAGCAAGATAATAAACCCAGAAGCCATAAAGGAAAAACTTGACAGAAATTAACCACACAAAAAGTTTTGTATAAAGCAAAAGATAACATTAACAAGTTAAAAATTATGTAGGGAAAAATACATGATTAAAAATGTCAAAAGATAATAATAATGAGAAAAAATAAATGCAAAATACATGACAAAGTCCCAATATACAGTTCTCACACAAAAATTGAGGAGAAAATAAAAAACACAAAACAATTTAAAAATAGGCAACTGACCTGACAATTCTTTTTTTTTTGGTTAGCCTTCACCTAAGGACTTTTCCACTAAAAGAGAGAAACACATCCATGTGAGAAAGACACATCCATTGATTGGTTGCTTCCCGGGGGTAGGGAATGAACCTGCAACCCAGGTACATGCCCTTGACTGGGATGGGAATCGAACCTGAAACACTTCAGTATTCGGGCCTAAACTCTACCACTGAGCCACACCAGCCAGGGCTAGTAAATGCACTCTTGAATAAATCTGGCAATACTATGCCACTAATAAAAATTAAATATTTCTATATTTATTGATTGATCATTTAAAAATCAAGAGGCAGAATATGTGTCCAGTATGCTTTTTTAATAGCAAGCAAGTTAATACTTTCTTCCAGATAGATAACTTTTCTGAACCTATTATCAAGACTATGGTGTGCCCTTTCTTACACTCAAATTAGAAGGGCTCGGCCTCAGTACTCATTTTGTTGTCCCCAGTTATGTTGTCTTTGCTCTTCTTGTAATGAGAAGGAAGACCAATGGGTGTGCAGTTAGACAAAACATTAAGCTAAACTAAAACATTTTGTTGTTGCCTCATTTAAGAGTCTACAAGCATTCTGAAGGCAGAAATTAAATGTACCTACCCTCCCCTTTGGACATGGTAGGCACACAACGAGTCCTGGTTGAATATAATGCATTCATGTTACCCTATATGGACCCATTATTTCGATAAAACTTTACTGAACACCTACTGGGTGCCAGGTTATATCCCCAATATATCCAAGACATAGTACCAGACGTGGAAAGCTAACAGTTCCTTAGGGAAACAATGATATTAATTAATAATTACAATGATACATTGTCATAAATTTTATAATAGAGAAAAGTAACAGCAAATATTAACTATGAGAAGAAAAAAAAGGACTTCTAATCAGAAATAGAAGGACACAATATGGCTGGAAGTGAAGAATGAGGACACTCATTCAGACAACCTGGGCTCAAATCTGGCTCTTCTACTTAAAAGCTGCCTAACTTTGAGCAAAGTGTTTCCATTTCCTCATTAGTAAAATGAGGACAAAAGTAGTACCTACCTCCAAGATTGGTTATAAGTCTTCACAAGATAATGTATACTAAGTGTTTAGCACTGTGTAGCAACCAATACATTTTAGTTATTATTATGACATTAATGCTGAATAAGAGTTGGCCAGCTACAAAAGAGGTGGAACAGAGAGCATTCAGAATGTTTGAGAAAAGGTAAACGTTTAGCCTGTGGGAAACTTTTATATAATGCAACCCCTTCTGAGATAAAAATGCCACCTCCTTCAAAATGCCCTCCCTATCCTGTTCTCCCATGGAATTAGTCACTCTTTTTCCACTTTTGGTCTATATTTCTTATGCTTTTCTTATGGCTTCAATTCCAGCCATAAGAAAATTCCAAGGCAATTACTTGAATGCATTCACATATCTAGGAAGTGCATATGTATTGTCACATATGGTGAAAGGATACCACAAAATTCAGCTTAAATCACACTATAAGTTCATAATTGTAAGATAGAAAACGTTAGGTGCCACAAAAGGGGTTTATAAGAGCTCTGAGAGTTAGTAAATTCTACTTATTTGCTTACATGCCTGTTTCTCTTCTAGAATGGAAATAGCCGGAGCACACTAGCCTGTTTTAGACTTGCAGTATCAGGTTTAGGAGGTCTATTCATTCATTCAACCATTTACCAAGCACTGTTCAAGATTACAAAACTTAACAGGACTTGGTGGAAGAAAATAAACATATAAACAAAGGATGACAATAATCTGTGATCAGTGCTAATGACAGCAGCTTAGACAAATCAAGTCAGGGATTCCAGAGGATTCAGCGAGTAAGCAAGTACCCATGGGCTGCATGAATGAATTAATCAAAGGCCTTACCCAGGAACTGCGTCTGGCGTCAGCTATGGCACAGCAAGCAGGTTCCGCGAGACAGAAGCTGCACAGAGCCCAGGATGCCTGGGATAGCGGGCTTTGCCTGCCAGCGTCACATGCACTCGGGTCAATACACGTGTATAGACCACCCACTGTGAGCCAGGCGCGGCGCCAGGGTGACCACGGAGGGGGTCCCCAGTGTAGAGGCTCAGGGTTACCCCAGCAGCCGAGAAGAGAAGAGGGCCTCCCAGAGCTCACAGCTAAGCAGAATGACACTTCAAAGTCAAAGGCTGAGCTCCCGCAGGCAATGCACCTCCGCGGGATTTGGGGAGGGGGCGGGTCAGCCCTCCCGGAAGCCTCGGCCAGAATCCGGAGTATCCCGCACCTTCTCTAACTGTATCCCCCAAGCCCGGAGGCTAAGCGAAACTCACCGGAGGCCGCGGATGCTGTCACCGCGGGGAAACTCTAGCCCCAGCTCAAGTCCAACTTCTAGCAAACCCCCAGACCCAGGCTCCAATCTGCTAGCTCCTTCCTAGTCACAACCGAACTCGGAGACCTGATGTTATTGAAGAACAGCTGCCTCCTTCAATCGCCCACTAGAGGCTCTCCTGGTGGGCGGGGCCATGCCGGGGTGGGGCGGGACGTGTAAGCGAAAGTCTCCGCCTTGCTCAAGGTTGGTTGAGAAGTCCGCCTGCAGTTGCAAAAGTAAGGCTGTTTAAAAGCGGGCGCCAGAGGTGGCGGGAAAGCGCCTCCTGTGCGCCCATTGGTGGATTCGTGAGCCAATTACAAAAGAGTTGATTCTGGAGAGGGAAGATTAATCAGTTGCCTAGAGACACTCAAGTGCTTAGTAACTCCACCCTTGGGCTAGGATGAGCCAGGTCTTCCCTGAGCCCCATGACCCTGCCCTCCCCTGGTGCAGTGACTGTGCCCCCTGCGCTTGCCATTTCTAAACCTCAGCACACAGAATCCCTCACTTGTCTATCAAGCCCTTACCTTGCAGTTTGGCCTTCTGATTTTCCAAGGTGCCTGCCTCCCCATCAGCTAAACAGCTTAAATGTTTTGTTTTGTTTTTTTACTTTGTCTTCCTGATTACTAGATCCCACCTTGTTTGAATTTGTGTTTCTTTAATTACTAATTAGGTGGCACATTTTCCCACGTGTTTATTCACTACTTGAATTTCCTCTAGTGTGAAAGTTCTTGTCACTTACCAGTAGATGTTAACCTGTCCCTTAAGACAGCGCTGCCCAGGTTGCAATAAAGCCCCTTACTTTATGTCCCTTCCATGGTTAAAAGGGTTCCAGAGAATACCAAGGCGTTGGTAGCAGCAGGTTCACATAGCCTTTTAACCCTTTCCCATATATGGAGTAAAATGGTTGTTCAAGGCTCTTCATAATCTGGCTAGTTTTCCTTTGCTACTGTTATAGAACTTGCTGCTTGGAGTGTTCTATTCAAGAACTAGACTGGTTGTCCCACGGTAGTTTTATTCACTTGCAGCAAAGAAAGGAGACAGGGGATTCACATGCAAAGCTTTGCCTCTGGGAAGGGATGCTTGGCCATCGTTTATATATACTATTTGGTCAATTCATGTTGATTTCTTCTTTGCAGTTGACTACACTTATTTGGTGGCATTCCTGTCAAGCTCATCCTGTGTACAGCTGCATCTGCAAAATATTGTGCTACATTTAACATTTAGCAGGTTGACATTTTAGTAAGACCTGTCCAGACCTTGAGACCCTTGTCCTATCTAACACTACCTGACCACTGATCCCTGTGATACCTACACTGATCCCTGTAACTCCATCAACTAGCCTAATAGGTATTTAATGCATAGCAACAGAGGGAGTGAAATCACTGGCTGAGTTGCTGATGGTTCCCAGCGTGCTTTTGTTTCACTCCACTTGTATTTGCCCTACCTTCTCCACGTGTTCAGTCTTCAAGATAAATGAGGACCTCCTTGTGACTCACACCTCCCTTCCCTGGCAGAAATATTGCCCACCTCTGTACTCAGTGTGCATGTCTTATTATAACTTTCATAACTACTATAATTGCTGTAGATTTACTCAGCCCAATGTTAAAATCTTGAAGCACTTTCTTTGTTTGGACAACCAGCATGCTTCATGGCCCCTGGTAGGCACTCAAAACAAATTTGTTTTGTTAAATGAGTAAGTGAATGAACAAGCAAATAATGAAGACTTTTTGTGCCAGAAAAAAAAAAAGCAAATAAAGTCATTCAGGTAAATTGCAATTATTAAAACCTGAGACAAGGTATCTGCTAGTGAGAACCAAGCTTAGGGACTTTTTATGTCTCACTGAAGTCCATCAGCAAACTGTGTGAAGCATCCTGTGCTAAAAGTTAAGATGGAATGCTATGGCAAGAATGCTAAGTGATTCCTTGCCCACAAACAACTGTTTCTTGGAGAGAGGAAAGCATGAAAGATGTAAGAAGAAAAGCACATGAGGAGACTGTGTTTATGATCCCTTACACAGTGTTTTAAAATTTGGTAAGTTCCTTCGCAGACAATAGGTCATGTGGTCCTTACGTCACAATCCTGTGATGGGCTAGGACAGGTATTAGTATCCCATTTTACATCAGAAGAAACTGACAAAAAAAGTAAATGACTTGTTCATGGCTACACAGCTAATGTGAGACAAAATTTGACCTATCTTATATCCAATCCAGAGCTTGTCACTAAATATAAAATATAAGTAAGACTTAATACATAAGTCACTAAAGATGCAAAAAATAAATAAAAGTCCCTTGCCTGTAAAAATGGATTTGCATGGAATTGTGGATATATTATAATCATCAAAATTTTCTTGACTGCCTATATCCTGTTTAATTCCTGGTTTAGGTGCTTGAATACAAAGTGTGAGGCAGGAGCCCTACCCTCAAGGTACCTACACTTTTTTTGGAGTGAAAGATGCTTACATAAAAAGACAACACAGAAACGTAGTTAACCACATATAATGTGAGTAGAATAGACAATAATTCTAGGGGAAAGTGAACATCTCATGAAGGCTCTATCAGGAAAGGTTCCTAGAGGAAGAGAGTCAACAGGCAGTTTGACTAGCATGAATGATTGCAATGTGAAGGCCAGACAAGCAAAAGTGAAGGATTCTTATATTCAGAGGTGAGATTGGAGAAGTAGGCAGATAGAAGGCAACCAATAGAAGAGCTTGAGCCTGGAAGAATGGGAAAGGCATTCTACAGAGGTAAGAATGAACATGTCCAGAGATACACACAGACAGAGGTATTCTGGGGTAATAAAGAAAAATGAGGGGGGAGAGAGAAAAACTACCAAAGACCTTGACTGCTGGACAAGAGCTGATTTGGAATGTTGGGTTAAAGTTTATCCTGCATTTTTTAAACAGACACACCTGTGAGCTGGAAGGAGGCTACCTCTACCAGACTTGTTTACATTTCAAGTGTAAATGTCACATTGTTGATGAGATGTGGTTCTTCCCATTATGAAGCATTTATAAAAGTGGAGTTAAGCTAACATTTCTCTTTTTTCCTACCTTCTCTTTGGTGTCAGAGCTATCAGATCAATGCAGTGCAATCATGAAATGAGTGCTATCCTCTGAGTTCAAGTTCCAGCTCTCCTACCTGCTAGCTTTTGTTAGCACAATTTTTCTTTTACCTCTCTGAGCCTCCAAATCCAGATCTGAAAATACGAATGATACCTCCTTCACAGGATTGTGCAAAGGAAGAAATAAGATTGTGTGAAAAGCTTTTAAAATGTAGGAATACTATTTCTCAAGATTACTTATATTGTTTCCTGTAGTTATAGCTGACTGAACTGGAGTACATACTGGAATCTGAGATAGTAAAGAAAAATCAGTGCTGGGGTTCTTGTTCCAGCATTAAGAAGGGTTCAGCAATCTGGAGAAAGGTTGTGCATAGATTAAATAAGAGTCCAGAGATGAAAGATAATTTTGAAAGGCATTGGGGGGTCAGAGAAGCTTTAGCTAAAGGAGCTAAGTTCTCCTTGTCTCAGGACCCCTTGCTTTTTATTAACACAATTTGTCCTAAAGCAAGGTGGAGACATAAACTTCAAAGGGTGGGGTTTGTACAAGAAGCATTGTCAGATTGGGGAATAGCCTACGGCTGTTCAGGTATTTGGCCAGTAGGAGGCAATAACATGTAGATTAAGATGCCCTGAGCTGTCTGGCAGCAAACAATCATCCTGTTCAGGTTTTGGGGAAATGCCTTTAGCCATTCCAACAAGTGATTACATATGTGTCTCAGCCCTTGTTGAGTCCCCAAGTTCCATCAAACTTTTGATGAAACTCTTGCAATTATGACATGCTGGAATTGGCTTCTGGCAAATCAGGAAGTTATACATGCCATAACCCAAATGCTACAGTGGCCTAAGAGTGGATGGTAGAGAAATACAAGTGTGCAGAGGGCAGCAGGAGCTTATGGAATGGGGAAAAAGAGGAGTTTGTTCAAGAGAGAGAGCTTTATGAGGACAAGACCAAAATATGAAGTGCTGAGATGGAAAAGGAATACTTGAAAGAACCAAGGAAGATCAGGACATTATTTGTAGTATATTCAATCAATCATATTTTGGGAGCATCTACTTTGTGCCACACACTGTTCCAGAAGCTCATTTAATGCTGACATGTGGGTCAAAATGCCAGTCCTGACCAAGCTCCTTTTCATAGACTCCCTCCTGCCCACAGCCACCATGACTTCACCATCATCACCTCCCCACCACTCTGAGACCTGATTGGATCAAAGGTGAGCATCAGACCCAAGCTGGGCCAATCATATCCCCTTCCCAAATAACTGAAATAAGACTTCATGAAACTGAGACAGGTGGGAACCATACAGAAGAGAAGCAGACTTTTATTACACTTGTCTGTATTTTATGGAAAAAATGCTACCACCATAGCTGTGGCATGTGTATGGTAGAACCTAGACTAAAGAGCATGAACTTCTGTCACTCAGAGCCATGGATCTTTCTGGTTCCTGCACTTTGTGAAGCCTGACACTTCAGCTTTTCCTTGGGTCCTGTGATACCTGAACCTTAAAACATCTTTTGACTTGAGCTGGCTTGCGTCATGTAGGGATTGAATAGTGTCCCCCAAAATTTCATGTTCACCCAGAACCTTAGAATGTGACCTTACTTGGAAATAGGGTCTTTGCAAATGTAATTATTAAGAGGTGATTCTGGATGAGGGTGGATCCTACATCTAATTACTGTTACTAGTGTCCCTAACAGAAGAGGAAAGACACAGAAAGACACACAGGGAGAAGACAGCCATGTGAAGATGCAGGCAGAGATTGGAGTTTTGCTGCCACAAGCCACGGAACACCTGGGCCCCCAGAAGCTAGAAGAGCCAGGGAGCATTCTTCTGTAGCGCTTTCAGGGGGAGCGTGGCCCTTGAAATCACAGCCAGCACTTCATTTCAGCCTTCTGGTCTCCAGAACTGTGAGAAAATGAATTCCTCTTGTTTTAAGGCACCTGGTTTGTGTTATTTTGTGGCAGCAGCCCTAAGAAATTAATACAGAACAGTTTCCATTTTTTTTGCAAGCAAGCATTTATGACTAAGATGTATTCATGATGATAGATTGTATTTGAAAAGTGTAGACCAGTGACTCTCCCAACATCATCCCCCATCTACTGTTGGAACTCAAGGATCTTCCTGATAGGCTATGAAATGACATCAATAAGCACGTCATTTCTTCAGTTACCATGAAAAAATAACTTGCAATTTTGTAGGTTTTTATTTTTACTTACAACTAATATGTTTATCTATTAGAAATCTACCAAGTAAGGTATTAGGGATTACTAATGTGTAGAATTCATAAATTAAAGTTAGCACCTTATTCAAGTTTACCAAGAATGGCTGTTCATCATTTCTGTGCACAACATTGCAAAGGTCCTGTCATATACACTTGAAGAGAATTGAAATTCCCATTTTGGGGAGAAGGATGTTAATTGTGATAAAAATAAATTTTTTTGAAAATTTATAAGGCTGTATTTTGGAATATATAATCATATGGATGAGATCAATATTTTTCCCTTAAAAGTAAATAAGCAACTCATAGCATTCTTTCCAGTCCTTTATTGTCACTGAGTTACTTTTCCTTACATGCACACACAATTAAAGGGTGGGTTGGGGGGGGGGCAGGTGAAATAAATGTATGTGGCAGGGTAGGTCTTTTGCCTCTTTGATAGTTTTTAGTCAAAAGAGTATGAGAACCACCCAGCTGGTGTGGCTCAGTGGTTGAGTGTCAACCCATGAATCAGGAGATCACGGTTTGATTCCCAGTCAGACACAGGCATGGGTTGCAGGTTCAATCCCCCGTAGGGGGCGTGCAGGAGGTAGCTGATTGATGAAGTTTCTCATCAGTGTTTCTATCTCTCTATCCCTCTCCCTTCCTCTCTCTCTAAAACAAACAAAAAATACATATATGTTTTTTTAAAAAGAGTGTGAGAACCAACTGCCTGGATTTTCAATCATGACAAGGTTTTAAATCAGAAAACCAGTGAAAGCTATCAGAAACAGTGATAATGATCATTGATAAAGACCCAAAGCTACAAGAATTATATTTGAACTTGAAATGCAGACCCTCCCAAAGGGTATATTTTAAATGCTTAGACAACAAATTCAATGCCCAGATGACTGACTGAGGAAGGGCTTCCCAGAGAAAGCTGTCAGGGAGTGAGGAAGATCAGGGAAAAGGAAGAGGCGGTGCAGGGCTGTGCTTTGGGAGAAGTGCCTGCCCCAGCCTGATTCACAGGGAGCTCCGGAGTGTAATCAGAGGGGGCAAGGGAGCTGAGCTTTCCCACTTCTGCAGCAGTGATGGTGGCAGGGAAGGGGAGAAGGAAACACAGGCGCTTCTGACTTTTGGTGACTCAAAGCAACTCCCTAGCCTGAGGCAATCCTCAGACTGAACAGTGCAGGTAGTTAAGAGCAAAACACATAGAAGCCAGCAGTGTGCACATACAGATATGATTCAGGAATCCAAGGGGGTCTGGGCGGAGCTGACGGCATCTCCTACAACATCTGTTTGCCATCCTTTGATCTTGCTGGCATAAATTCTTTTTTATTGCTGAGTAGTACTCCATGATATAGATGTAGCCGTTTATTTAGCCATTCACTTGTACGCAGCTAAAAACAAAGTACCATGAACATTCCTGTACAAGTGTTTCTGTGAACACAGGTTTCCACTTCTCTTCGGTCAATGCCCAGGAATACAATTACTTGGTTGAATATTAGCTGCCTGTTTAGTTTTGTAATAAACTACCCAGTTGCTCTCCAGAGTGGCTGTATTATTTTACATTCTCACCAGGAATGTATTTGTGACCCACTTTCTTCTCATCCTAGCAACATTTAGTGTTGTTGCTATTTTTCATTTTACCCATTCTGATAGGTATGTGGCAATATCTCCTTGTCATTTTAATTTGCATTACCCTACTAGCTAATGGTGTTGAACCTATTTTCACGTGCTTATTTGCCATCTCTATATCATCAGAAGTATGTCTGTGTTTTTTCGCCCACTTTCTAATTAGACTTTTTACTTTTTAGTTTTAAAGAGTTTTTTATGTATTCTAGATATTAGCCCTTTTTCAGATATGTGATTGGCAAATATTTTCTTCCAGTCTATTGCTTGTCTTTCATCTTAACATTCTTTCACAGAGAAAAATCTATATTTTTTAAATACAGCAGGCTAGTTTTTAAAAATATTTTTATTGACTTCAGAGAGGAAGGGACAGGGAGAGAGAGATAGAAACATCAATAATAAGAATCACTGATTGGCTGCCTCCTGCATGCCCTACATTGGGGATCAAGCCCACGACCCAGGCATGTGCCCTGACCAAACCCTGACCCCTGGTTCCTAGATGCTTAACCACTGAGCCACAGCAGTCAAGCCAAAAATTTGTATTTTCCATGAAGTGTAATATACTAGGTTTTTTTCTCTTCATTTTTTTTACCAGTGTGTTTTTTAATGGATCATGTCAAGTCTAAGAATTCTTTGCCTAGCCTTATATCCTGAAGATTTGCCCTTATTTTTTCTTTCATAAAAGTTTCATTGTTTTACATACATGCTCATAATGCAGTTAGTTAATGTTTATGTAAATTGTGAGATTCATTCTTTTCCCTCCAATTATCCCATTGCTCCAGCACCATTTGTGGAATAATGACCCTAGCACCCTGCTTCGGAGCCACCAAGACTGGTAGAGTCCCTCCTCGGTAGCCATAGCTCCTAAAAAGCAGCCTTCCCACAGCTCTCTCATCTTCTGCTACTGTCCCTTCCCTCCCCTCAACTCTGTGTCCTCCCCTGTGGTTTCCCACACTCTGCCCACACCTTTGTAAAACACAGTCCCTTTATTAAAATCTCAAATTACCCACATTAGGCGAGCCATCTGTTTCTTCTCAGGACTCTGACAACAGCCCACGAATTACAAATTTTCCAAATCCCAAACATCAGACATATATTGCGAATAGTCACAAAGTAATAATCATTTATTTTTCTGAAAAGTCATTTACAGGTATTTATAGTCAAATGGATTTCCACTTTAAGACAGATGAAGATGGGAGTGTGTCAGTAAAAGAGCATGCAATCAAACATTTCCTTTGTTGTTTCTTTCTGCTTTCACTGTGTCTGTGGTATTTGTAAGTATGGTATTTGCTCATCCAACTAAGATGCTATCACAGTCAAATATTGATTCTCCATGTGCACTGCTCACATCATTTATACTCTCTGCATTTTTTTTGGACCAGGAACTCTTTCTTGCTACCTAGGGAGCACTACTCTGCAGACTGAGAACACAGCCCTTCTCTGTCTCTGATAAAGGTAATTAGATCACCCATAAGTCTCTATGATCTATACCTTCCTGAACCCCTTCCTTTATGAGGACAGATAATCAAGATCTAAGATGTATGCAAAACTGATTAAAAATACATTCTTTCCTAGTTGTATAGAAGGAAACAAACCTAAGAAATTAATAGAAGAAATAAAGTAAAATCATAAACCTTTTCATAAAAATATTAGAGTTCAGTATGCTTGATTTCTGATTATTTCTATCCAAAAGAAGTTTCCCATATTTTATTTAAAACTTAGCAAATATATCACAATTACAAATATTAAGTTGTATCTACATAGCCAAAATGAAGTGGAGTTAAGACTATTATCCAGAAAACTGAGGATGAAAAAACACTTTATAGTAATGGCCTTATGTCTACGTGCAAAGGTAAGTAAAGGACTGAAGCAGCTTTCTTGCTACTCAACCAAATCCACTTCTACCATATTTACTTATGTTATTCCACAGTTTCAATGTTTTTTACTGAAAGGCTTGGGGTGTCCACTATCTGAATGTTGATCTCAGTTGTGCCATTCATTCTGAGTATAGACACAGACTAAAAGAAAATACTGAAGTTTTCACCTTAACTATACAGACTGGCAATCAACATTGACCGCCATTAAATGGAAATTTTGTTTTTTATAGACTTATGTGGGGGTTGAAATGGACCCTAACCCAGCTCTCTCACATTAGAAGCATGGAAATGGGAATCCAGACAGGTTCAGCAACTTGCTCGTGGTCACCTTGATGACAGTCAGCCCAGCGCTTTTCCCTACACAGCGCTTAATTATACCATCACTTTACCACCGCGTCTCTACGTGGCAAACCTTCCCAACTGTTTCATTCCCTATGTTTTCTCCCTTCTGCATTAGGCCTGATCTTATCTAGAAAAGGTGAGGGACCATCATGCAGTCACAGCCAATCAAGAGGAGATCTCCCCATCCTTTCAAATAAATTCAGCATTTTAAATAATAATAGAACCAATGTGGATATTAATTAGGAAGAATACTGGTTTGTTTGCTGTCTTTTAAATCCATGTACTCATGAGGTTTTTTTTTTTTTTGGTGGGCAGAGGGATGGAGGGAGAAATATGATGAAATCAGAAATGACTACTAGATTTGGCCTCTTCGGCTTGTCACATGCTGCATACAAACAGTCCAAATAGCAAAAATGGAGAAATACTAGGTCACACAGTTTGGGCTCCAACCCTTTAACCAGCAAATGGGACCAGTCAATGCAACAGACCAATGTTTTCAGTGGCTTTTGATTTGATTCCACTGCATAGACACAGTCCAGATTCAATGTCAAATTTATTTTAACATTGCAGTGAAAGTGCTAATAAACAGAAAAATGCAAGTCAATATCCATCAAGCAAATTGCTCCTTATTTTTGTAACAAGGAAAGATTTTTTTTTTTTTTTGGCAAATGGTTCTGTAGTTATCGAATATGAAGACACTTAGAACTTATCTCCCCAATATGAAAATGTCCCCTAATGATCAAGTTGAAAGGCACATACCACTGCCCCAGCAGTTCATTCAAGTTGTCTTTAGCATGTGAGATTTTAATTGTGCTTTTAGCTTGTTATCAATGCAATATGGCCTTAAAAAGTGACATCCGTGCACATGTATAACTTTTCAAACGGACCAATCCTTTTCCCCTCTTCTCACTTCCACTTTCTGAAGATCAGTTTTCGTTAGTCCATGATGGTCTTGAAAGATGCACTTCACAGTTTGTGTTCTATATATCTAGAAACCAAGTTTGAATCATCCTTGTGTCCTAACACAAAATGGAGTTTCTTGAATTACCAGTATGATGGTATTTCCATATTATCATTTGTTTAAATGCAAAAGTCCTGGAATATTATCTCTTCTCACTGGTTGTTTAAGGCTTACTTCACTTCCAGAAGAGATGATTGGCAAACTATTATCCATGTGGTATCTGATAAGGTGGCCAACATTATCAAATACATGATCCTTGGTCCTCACCTTGAACAGGAGGAACAAAAGTATGTTAAATGATAATAGTTCTCCTGACAGATGTAAACAACTGGGGGGGGGGGGGGGGGGAACGACACATAACCCTGAAGGAGACATTTTGCTTAATGAAAAAAAGAAAAAATACCTTTTAACTCTGTATCCCTTAGTAAAAATACCTTTTTAAAACAACTGTCCCTCCCAGTTTGGAAAATGGTAAGCACTTGTCATCTAATTTTCCTTTCAGTTGTATCAATGTTTGTGTCATATATTTGTGTTCTGTAGTTATAGAATAATTGTTATTCTATATTGGTATTATATCTTTCTAGTGAATTGATATATTGATAATTGTTATATCTTTCTAGTGAATTGATCCTTTTATCATTATACTAGAGGCCCAGTGCACAAATTCGTGCACAGGTGGGGTCCCTCGGCCTGACCAGCAATAGGGGCAGTCTTGCCTAGTCCTGATTGGGCTGACTGGGACCTACTAGCTGAGGGGAGGGACTGTGGAAGGTTGGCCCACCGTGGGAGGTTGGCTGTGGGAGTGCACTGACCACCAGGGGCAGCTTCTCTGTTGAGCTACCAGCCGGTCATCCAGTCGTAATGGTCGTTTAGGCATATATATATATATATACACACACACACACACACACACAAAATATCATTCTTTGTCTCTTTTGACAGTTTTTCATTTTAGTCCAGGATCATTTCTGTCTACAGACAGCCTCTGCTCCAGCCATACATCCTTTATTGGCTTAACACCATTCTGCTGCTCTGCTCCTGTGTTTCCTTACCTACACTCCAAATGCCCTCCCCTTTAAAGATTTTGCCCTCTTTCAAGGTTCATCTTATATGCCAGACTCTGCAGGAAGCCTTCCGTGTGCCTCATCCAGAGCACTCCTCTATCCTGAGGAACATCTAATGCTTTAGCTGAACCATTCTTATGCCATTCATCCTTATAATTATTTAAGCATCTACTTTATGAAATCATAAGCACCCTGACAGCATAAACTAAGTATGTGATACTGAGCAATAGTCAACTGGGAATAGTCAACCATGAACCATGGAGGTATTCATTTAATTCACTGAATTGAATTGAGAGGGGCAGAAAGAGGTTGTCCTCTACTTGATCCTATAAGGTGCCTTCTACTCAAATTCCTCCACTAACCTCTATTTAGGACTTGCTGCCCCAGTTGGAGGGTTCAAGTAAAAGTAAACCCTTAGCCTTGAATACTCTTCAACAGTATCAATAGATTTGGGACCTGTCATTCAGAGTAGCCCTAGTCACAACATCCTGTAAGGACTACAGAGAGAAGGCAATAATACCTTGCCTTCGGGATCCACCAGAAGAAGATGCTTTGCCTGGCCTCCCTGGAGCCCACTCAGCACATACTGGCCAGGAGAGGTAGCACTCTCTCGAACCAGAAAGTCCCCATCCTTTACTAAGAGGTTTTCTGCCGCCTTCCTGCTCAGCTTGCCATGGTAGCAGTCTTCACTCCTCAACTGCTGCTGAATGTGTGGCAAAGACTGGGAGCCGGCAGGCTGGACCGTGGCACCTGGCTGAACAGTTTCAGGTGCTTCTGAAATCAAAATACAAAAGGAGAGAGACATCACAAGTTAACTCCTCATCCATCCGCTCATTCAATCATTCATTCATTCAGCAAATATAACTTGAGCCCCTACTACGTGCCAGGCGCTATTTGAACAATGCTGTTCCTGGAACAAATGAGGGTTTTGCTTGGGGAACTTCCAACAGGCTCTAATTGAATGGTACATCCAAACATTGCCTTTGGCTTCTGTTGCCAAGAGAGGCTCGCCCAGGTGCAGGAGTTTTTCCTTCTGATGAGAAGTGGAACTGACCCAGGAATGAGCACTGCTTTTAGAACTGCCGCAAGGGGCTTGTTATGTCCCAGGGGCTGTCTGTCAACCAGAAAGAGGTTTATGCTATATATGGATTACAGACAACGTCTAAGATTTTCCCAAACTCTTTGAAAATGCCTACAGTAACTTTGGTGATGCCATTTAAAAAAAATTTTTTTTAGCATTTAGCTTTAAGAAAACACACAACAAATTATCAATGTGCTTCAGAGATGCTTCTAACCAAATACTTCAAAGCTGTGCTGAACCTCGGAGTATTCCTATTAAATGACTACTCTGTTTGTGTCATTCACTGGCCTGGACAAAACAGAGTCAGTCGGGTAAAAGAAGGCAAAACATCAGGGAGGCATGGCCTGAGACAGTGCCCCAAGTCTCTGCAGAGTAAGTCCTATGTAGAGTAGAGAGCACTAGGATGACAAGGCACATCCAGGCAGCACTTGATAATACCATTGACACTCTTAGTGATAATAATTACTGTGTAGTTCCATTTACTGAGTATGACAGGCACTACTCAATGCTTTATATACTAGTAAACTATTTGGTTTCACTCTCAAAATTAGATAGGTAAGGCAATGGATCTTTACAAAGGTTAGATGACTTTTGCAAAGTCACACTGCTACTATGGTGTAGGTCTGAGATTTAAAACAAGGTCTGACTCCAAAGCCCAGGTTACTCATCACCACACTCTAAGGTGACTGACTTCCTTGCCTTGGATCGGAAAATCTTTCCATTTCACAAGGTCTAGCCACTCCATTCCTGTAGTGCCCACAAAGATCCTTAGAAGATAACAAGGCTGTCAGGATGATATACAGCATCTCCAGAAGGAATAACATAAAATTCTTAGGTCTGAATCCAGGTAAAAGTCATACGATTACTTACGGCAAATTTACCAGGAAAATAACCATAGAAATCAGGCTTTGTCTTTGTAAACGCAAAGGACATTTTGCATAGAAACCAGCCTTCACCTTTATACATGCAAAGGGGATGTTTACATGTCCTTATGCAAGGGTCTCACATGAACAATCCTCTGACTTCTGAGATTTACAACTTACACAAGACAATCCTATGAAATCCCTATTGTGGGAAGTCAGTGCCCCGTAGACACAATCCAGTTCTTCTGTTAATATGTTATAGTTTTGTCCCTGCTTAAGAACTTCTCTACATAACACAATTATAATGCAGCACTATTTTAAAAATATCTTGCCAAAACCGGTTTGGCTCAGTGGATAGAGTGTCAGCCTGTGGACTAAAGAGTCCCGGGTTTGATTCCGGTCAAGGGCATGTACCTTGGTTGTGGGCACATCCCCAGTGGGGGGTGTGCAGGAGGCAGCTGATCGATGTTTCTTTCTCATCGATGTTTCTAGCTCTCTGTCCCTCTTCCTTCCTCTCTGTAAAAAATCAATAAAATATATTTTTAAAAAATATCTTTAGTCTATATCTAGTGTCTATAAATATTCGCCTCTATTGTTGCTGGGGAAGCCTGAAGTAACGTGTCTAGATTTGATAATACCTGTAGTTGGTCTTAGTGCTGCCAGCTTTGAGGCATAACAGGGACCTTCTGATGAGTAGTTGTGTGTGTGTTTATGTTTGTGAGCGAGAAAGTGTTTGTGCAAGCCTGGGGGAGGAGCATACATGTGTGGGCACACACATCTTGGTGCATGGTGGTTTTTGGTTTCTTCTGAGAGTATGGTGGAGAGCTTTTGGACAAGGACACAACAAAAGAAAAAGAGACATTATATCATTGGGAAAAGAGGCAACAGATCATGGGCCAGCCAGAAGGTCTGAACAATATTTTCCCAACTCAGTTTCTCACAAGATTCACTGTGCTAGGAGATTTCAGTCATCCAAACATTTGCTGAAAATCTAATTCTATGGAAAGAGAAAATCTCACAGACTTTTGTAAATTTTAGTTTTGATTTTAAAAGTTCCCCACGCTAATTATTTTAAATCTTGGAAAAACAAAGAAAATGAATCACCTCTGGCTCTATCACCAAATACAACCACTCTTAACATGGTGGTGCATTATCTATTATCTTGATCCTTTCCTTACATAAAGTTAACTTTGAGAAAGATAATAATAATTTCAATATAGTTATTATATGTAATTCCCACACAATATTTAATAAATTATTGACTTGATATATTTTCTCAGAAGTAGTGAAGGTTAAAAAAGCAACAAGGAAAGCCACTCTAGATTTAAATGAGACCAAAAAAGAAAAAAGTGATAGTAATCCTGGAAGAAAGTCATCATGTCATCTTGGAATTCCCATTAGTAACTGAAGACATATTGTTCACAATCAAAACTTCAGGAAAGCACAAGATAGATGCGAATATCCACACCCATATGCAACTGATGGGCAAACCTCTGAAAAGGGGGATAGAGCTTAAGAAAGAAAAATCTAACATGCAAAGTCTAGAATTAGCAATTGCAAGTAATGTCAATGAGAAAGGAGGGATGAGACAGTTAAAGAAATGAAACTAATGCGAACTGTGAAGACAGCATATTGATGCAGTTTTTAAAAGCACACGTAAAAGGATGTTTTGATAATATTGACTATTATGTTATCAAAGGAATGGAAAAACTGTTTACAGAATTAAAAATGTATACAAAAGTCAGGATATCGGATAGCAACATAACTAAAGGTAAACTAGAAGAGGGATATAAAGGTGTGAAAAGAGTGTCTAGGTTGGGGACAATCCTCAGGTTTCTGCTGTGGGAGGAAAAGCCCATCCTTGTCTCCCCGCGACGTGTTGTAATGACTCCATCTCTGACTCAGGAGGGCGCTAAGTAGTGAATTCTCTTCATTCAGGTAGCTATATTTTATAAAGTTGCCATGAATACCGAATTAGTGAAACGTGAGCCATTGTCCCTAGGGGTCATGCAGGGGTAAGTTCCTCCAGTCCTCAGGTCACCACATGTTCATCAGTCATACAACACCTTGCTTTATGTGTGCTTCTGCTTAAAGACACCTTCCGTAGTATATATTTTTGGTTCATTAATGCCTGGCCAACAGCCTGAATGAAGCTTCTCTAACACATATTGTCTTGGTAAGGCACATCACAGCTTCTTGAGCTTAGGAATGCTTGACAGAACTTCAACACTACACTTAGAGGCCATTTTAAACAGCAAAGCCATAGAGAAATATCACAAAATGTGAAAAGCATGACACCACATAGATAGGAAAAGGACACTTGCTTACAATATGAAAGCTGAAGCAAGAAGGCAGAGCACTGCCTGGTTCCACCTAGCTGGGAATGTGCACATTGGGCAACTCTAATTTTTCATTGCTCTGCACACGCCTGCAAATGACCACAAAAGTGCCATTTGTGTTGATTTGGGGATTATGGATACATTTTAGCGAGTGAGCAAATTCTCAAATATGGGATCCATGAACAATGAGAATCAACTGTGTGTTATTTATTAGTATGGATTACTGGGCATGTGAAAATTATAAAATAGGGACTTATTTGCATTTTGAGGAGAAAATATGTTCACTCTATAAGATGTCTAAAAGTTGCTAGTAAAATATGTTAACATAAAATGTTAAGCATAAATGAAGGGCTGAAATACTACCCAGAGAAAATTCATCTGTAATATAAAGGAAAATGCACATCCTATTAAGATATATTACAAAGCCACAGTAATTAGTATATAGTAATTAATATACTGGTATAGAACAGACAAATAAGCCAATAGAAAAAGTATTCACATATATAAAAGGCGAAGAAACAGACTCACATATATAGAGGAATCTAGTATAATAGAGATTGGCATTAAAGAAAGAGGAGATTATTTAGTCAACAGTGCTTTGAAAATTAAATAGTTTACATAGATAACATTGTTAGACCCCCCCCCCAACCTCATATAAAATATAAATTTCAAGTTGAATAAACATTTTATTATATAAATAAAACAATAAAGCTGATAGAAGAAAATGTAATAGAAGCTGGATAGAGAAGAGAAAAATTTAATCCAAAGCAAATAGAAGGAAGATATATTGAAGATAAAAATGGAAATCAATGAAATAGAAAATAAAAAACAATAGAGAAAAAAAATGTAGGTACTTTTAAAAGATCAATGAAATGTAGTAAATCTCGATAAACACTGATCAAGAAAAGAAGAGAGAAAACAGAAAATACCAATAACAAGAAAGAGAGAAGGCATCCTTCAGGCAATAAGAGGATAATAAAGGAATATTATGGGAAATTTTATGTAGCACTGACTCTAAGTGAATAAAGCAAAATCCTACTAAATTTTTCAGTAAATTCCACTGCCAAAAGAAACCACAGTCTCTTCTGGTCTGGCTGTTTGGCCTCTTAAACAACCTCCAATCTCTTGAGCCCATGCCAACAGGAAATAGGCTGTGAAAGTTGTGAAGCCCCCGAGAAAGGCACATTCTCCAGCATCTCCTTTCAATGTACACATGGAGATAATGGCAGGAACATCCTGGAAGGCACAGGTCCAGCCCCCAGATAACAACAGACAAGGAGTCCCCTCCTAAAGCAGAACCAGAGCCCAGGCAGATCATCATCTCCTACCTCCAGCTCAGGGAGCCTGCACAGTCACTCCTGGCAGGATGCAGCAGTCACTAAAACCAATGGCCGCTATGCATTTTGCGTGCTTCCCTTTTGTAAGTGTGAGTTTGTATTGCAGTTATCTTCCTCCAATTCCAGCAGCAATTTTGGTTGTGGAGGAGGGCAGACAACTTGGCAATTATAAGAATCCCTATCCAATCTTGATGGAGGGGACTCATACCACCCAGATGTCATGGACGTTTAAGCTCCATGCTGTACCCGGATGGGGTATTTTCAGTCTTCCTTTGGCAGAGGGCAAATGGGTTCTATGTGAAGAGAGCTCATGGATATTGGGGTGGCAGAAAGGTAGCAGGGACAGCTGTTCACCAACATCTCTCCTCCCTTTCATTGCATGCTGGTTTTAGCTGGGCACATAGCCAACCAGCTAGAGTAACATTTTTAGCCCCATTGAAGCTAGGTATGGCCACATGACCGAGTCCCACAAATAGCAGGTGGGAAGAAATGATGCCTGCTCTTCTGAGTCATGCCCTTTAAAGGAATGTATGGGTATGTACTCCTCTTGCCTTTCTCTCTGCCCACTGGCTGCATACAGATGTGATGGTGACAGGCCAGGCAGCCACCTTAGACCAGAGATTGAAGCCAGGTGTTAAGAATGACAAACTTCCTATCAGACCTGAGCCACCAACTTTGGAGGCTAATAGGTAAAATGAATAAACTTCAGTCCTTTTTACACTATGGTATTTCTTTGTTATGGCAGCTTTAGAATGAAACTAATACAAATTGGTACAAAAATTAAACAGTATGAGAACTAATGATTCCTCTGCCGTGTCTGATAAGAGTAAGGATTGTGCCAGAGCTTTCCTATGCTGGCTGTATGCTAGGATGAACTGAGGAGCCCTGATGTTATGCTTGAGAGCTATTAGGTCATTGTCTCATTTTACTGAGCTAATCAGTGAGATTTGTTTGAATAAGGGAGGCTGAGGATGCCTAAAGAAGCTAGAAAGAAATAGGAGGAAACTTAACGGGAGAAAGGTTAAAAGGTATATTTAAGATATTTTGCAGAAAAGTATGTCCAAAGTTATCCCTACTCCATCTCTACTAAATTTTCTTAACTCAACATTATTCATATTTTTGGAGTTGGATTTAAATTTTTGGAGAGAGTAATGATAAGCTGAAATGAGCCTTGAGGGGGTAGCAAGAAGTCCAGGAGGGCTATGGTACATCTAATCCTAATAGGAATAAAGAGTAAGAGAGTACTAGAGGCCTAAATTATTAAAACTGTTGCCTCCAAGGCAGAGAGAGGGGAAAAGGATCAATAAAGAGGGATGGAGTCAGCGAGAACACATGTGACATTACTATTTTGGATATAGAAGAACTTATTTACTTTCCACCAATGGCAGGAATGATGTTATGGATTAATTTTGCCTTTTCACATTATAAAATTGTTTATGATAAAAGGCACAGTTTCTTTGCTTGAGTTGTGAACATTTTTAACATTAAAGACTTGGTTATAAAGGCACTGCAGTTGAGAATCAAGGAATAGGTCAGATCATCTGCTTCAGGCCATATTTCTAATAGGTTGTTGCTCTGAACAGCCCATGATGTGGGAGCTACAAATGTACTAGTATAGTCTTATAAAGTGACTTTTAAAATCTGAGGTCCACAAACATGTTTTCAAATAGCTGTGCCTCTAACAAATATTACCTTATCCAAACAGGGTACTCTCCAGTGTAGCTAAGTTCACTGCAGGAATCTGCATTCACTGCATATCCCATTACCCAGGGAACAAGATGGGCCCTGTGATGGAGGTGGAGATATATGACCTAGATCCCCCTTCAGGGAAGACCAAGAGCCCCAGGTGTCAGCAGCCAGCCTCCAGCCAACCATCCCTGCAGGGTCTGCCTCAGCTGCAGGGAGCTGCGCTACCCTCGGGCAAGCCCTCACATGGCCCATGTCCAAAGACAGAGATAAGTGGGGCCAATGTGGGCCACTCTCACAGGCCCATAAGCTCTCTGAAGGGTTGGCTGAGGCTCTGCCCACCCCTCCTGGCCCCAGCCTGCTTCCTGTCCCTCCCTTCCTGATAACTGATTCCAATAAAGACCCTGCAGGACAGGCCCCATCTCAGTGTCTGCTTCCAGAGAACCAATCCAGCAGAGATGTTTGGGAGCTGAGAGTGATCTTGGAAAGCTTGTAAGAAGACGGCCCATTCGCCACACCTGTCTGGCCACAAGGACCTCTGTTTCTTAGTCTAGAGAGTTCAGGTGATCTGGTTAAGCCAAGGCTCAGCAAAGTCTCCATTTACATTTCGTCTGGCCACCTGGCCACGCCAGCTGTGCAGTTGCCTTGGCAGTTTGGGAAAGGCCTCCTGGGTCAGTGAAAGGACCTGCTCAGTGGCGTGTTCTCCATCCTTGGAATGAACCAGATTTGACATCAAGCCAATCTCTGAACCCAACGCGCTTCAACATTTTATGAAAAGCATGTTTTGTTTATTTTTCAGTTGATTGCATGCTTTTGGCTTGTTTTTGCTTTTATTTATTTACCAGAGACCTGATGCACGAAACTCGTGCAAGGGGCTCGGCCCTTGCAGCCCCTGCTTCGTCTGGAAGGTCGTTCCGCTGTTCGGTCATTGGCCTAATTAGCGTATTATGCTTTTATTATTATAGATAGTCCTGTTTCTGCATTTATCCCTGGAAACAATTGGCAAGAAAGTGATGTATTTTAAGATTAAGTCAAGTCTTACTGTTTTTACTCACAGTATATGGTTTTAAAAAGGAGCCATGTTATTTTAGTGCTGAATAGATGACTTACCAAGGAGTTGTGAAAAGAGTAAAATTAACATCATCAATAAACAGAACTGAAATCATGGCTATTGTTTCTCATGCAAACAAATTAATTCAAAATTACCTCCTGACTTTGACCATCCTTCCTTCAGCAAGAGCACAGAGCAAAATTGAAAGTATGTGAAAAGATTATTTAAACCTCACTTTCTCAAGAGAGCCTTCCTTGAACTTCTCAGACGAGGCTCAGTCTCTCTGCTTTCCTAGCAGTTTGTACTTTCCCGTTGAAGCCCGTATCACGACATCCCCACATTTTGAAATCCATTATCGCCACAAAATTCTGTTAATAACTACGTTATTATCAGTGATTGTGGTGAGGGGTTGAGGTCAGAAATAATCCTTTTAGCTTCCTGAAAATGAGGCCAAGGAAATAGCCTTCTTTCATGTGAGACAGTGTAGTGAGCTCAACAGTAACCCCAAAAGATTAGGCTCAAGTCCTAATCCCCCATACCTGTGAATGTGACCTCATTTGGGAAAAGGGTCTTTGCAGATGTCATTAATGTTCTCAAGATGAGATCTGGGTTTAGATGTGCCTAAATTCAGAGGCTGCTGTCTTAAAAGAGAGAGAAGAGGGAGATCTGAGATGCAGGGTGAAGCCAGGTGAAGACTGAGGTGAAGACAAGCCAAGGAACTAGGAGAGGCCTGGGACAGATTCTTCTCCAGAGCTTTCAGAAGGCACCAACCCAGCTGACATATTTATTTAGGATTTCTGGCCCTCAGAACTGTGAAACAATGAATTTCTGTTGTGTTAAGATACCCAGTTTGCAGTAGTTTGTTACAGCACCTACAGGAGACTAATACAGACAGAAAGCAGCTACTTACTTTCACGGTGCCACAGGCTCCCCAACGGCTGGGCGGAGCTTTGATTTCGGGCAGAGCCCAGTGCGCTGTGAAAAGCCTGCGTGTTAATGTAGCAGGGGTCGTCGAAGAGATCCACTCGACACGTGTGCTTCATTAACGAGGTGTCTCTTTGGGACGGCACTGCTCTCTCATGGGCATTACCTGTAGTGATTAGTTGTGATCAGCGTATCATGTTCTATTTTGCAAACAATAAATGAAACCATATTTGAGTCTAGAATTTATAGGAAGCCAAAAGCCACCCTCATCCCCTACAAGGATTGAATATCAACCTTTAGGTTTGACCTGTAGAAATACGATAAGCTCTGGTCTTTGAGGAAAAGCTCCCTCTTGTTGGTCTCCCTGCCCCATGGCTTCAAACAGACAGAAAAGGAGCAGGAAGATACCAAAGAACAGCCAGGCAGGAAAAGGGCTGACTGTCCAGCAAACAGACAAACCAACAGACAACATTGCTCAGAGCTGCAGTCCAGAACCAAGAAAACACACATGCCACCACATGGAAGCTGAATACCAATTATTCAAACTCCTTTTCAAAAAACTCATTCTTTGATTTAAAATAATTTAGAGTGGGAATGGGAAGCCTCTCTCCTCTCTATGCTCAGTTTTGTTTCTGCCCAGCTCAGCCTTGCAGCAAGTACTGGTGTTTCTGATGTTTTCTTTTTTATCAGAAAGGACTCACCCCTCATATCATCTCCTCCACTCCCCTGACTATCTCCTCCACCACCCTGACTCCATCCTCTTCTCTCCATTCTATTATGCACATTATGGCCAAAATGACCTTTTTTAAAAAAATACATTTCATTGATTTTTTACAGAGAGGAAGGGAGAGGGATAGAGAGTTAGAAACATCCACGAGAGAGAAACATCGATCAGCTGCCTCCTGCACACTCCCTACTGGGTACACAACCAAGGTACATGCCATTGATTGGAATCAAACCCGGGACCCTTGAGTCCGCAGGCTTTATCCACTGAGCCAAACCAGTTAGGGCCAAAATGACCTTTTTAGAACTGAAAATCTCATCATATTTCTTAGAGGTTCAAAAACCTTTAATTCCTTCCATTGTATCTATAATAATAAAAGGGTAATATGCTAATTATACCACACGTCATTCTGGACGTCTTTCCTGACCAAACCAGGGCCAGAGGGAAGCCAGCCCCAGTCCGGGTGCCTGCGGGCAGCCGGAGGGAAGCCAGCCCAGGTCCAGGTACCGGAGGGAAGCTGGTGCCGGCAACCGGGGAAAGGAAAGCCTACTCTTGCACGAATTTTCATGCATCGGGCCTCTAGTCTTCAGATAAAGCTCAAAGTCTTCAACAAGCCCATGGCCCTACTCCTGGCCACCCAGCTTCCCTTGTAACCCCTCTTGTCCCGCCTGGGCTCACATTGGCCTTCTTGCAGTATGATCCCTACCACAAGGCCATCTTCTCTGATTGACGTGCTCTTCTCTCCCCTTCTCCATCATCCTCATCCTTCAGGTGTCAGTTCAAACCTCACTTTCTCAAAAGAGCCTTCTCTGACCTTCTCAGAGTAGGCTCAGTCTCTGCTTTCCTAGCAGTTTGTACTTGGCCTTTGAAGTCCATATCACAAGAGTAACACATTTTGTTGCTTATGTTATTATTTTTAATGTGTGTACTGTCTCTAAACTGCATGTTCCATGAGGACAGGGGTCCTGTCTGGGTCTTGTTCATGGTTGCTACTCCTGCTCCTAGCACATGCCTGGCACATAAAATGCCATCAACAACAGTTACTGAATGAATGGATATTAGCACCACAGCTCATCACCTGATGGCCAGTAGTTCAAGCACTTTGTACCATCCAGATGGTTCTATCTTGAAAATGCCAGGATGGAATTTTTTTGCTTTGCTATTGAAACCAGTGCATTTATAGTTTTGGTCACATGTGCTATGAGATCACCAAGATGCACATGAAGTGGTGGCAGTGGCATTCCATTGTCCCACCATAAAACAAAATCAGTCCTATTGTTTCAGTCATTAAACCCCTCCCAGGTGGTCCAAAAGGGACCAACTTCATATTGGACTTCACATCATGGTGAATAGTGCTATGATTGTTGTAATGCAAAGCATGGGAACCCAAGAGTGCACCAACTTAGGGAAGCCCAACTGGAAGACAACAGCTCTTTTTTTAAAAAAAAAACATATCAGTTATTTAATCGGGTTCTTATAAGAAATTCAGAACACCAGTTTGTGAGGATAAAGCCCATTGGTGAGAGCGAACAGAGAGCAGAGGTAGCCCTGGAGCTGAGGAACAGCTTTGATTTTTGGCAGAATTTGAGAGTCCACAGCTTTCTGGTCAACCTTGCGCTGTTCTGTAATCTCGTATTTCTCTTTCTCTGTGTCGAAGATCTCACCCTCCTGGTGTCTGGGCTTGCGCAGCTGCTTCTTCTTGAAGTAAGCATCAGTGAGATATTTGGGGATTTTCACACCACTGATAGCAATTTTGGTGGAGGTGGCGATGACAAATTTCTGGCGTGTTCTACAAAGAGGAACTCGATTGAGGGACAGCTGCATCAGGAAAACCACCCTCTTGCCTCTGTGGCGCCCAGTGAGGAAGATCAGAATGGTCCCAGGAGTGAAACTGGCCGCAATCTCCTCACATGCTGACTGAAGGGTTTCTTGCCATGGCTCAACAGCTGTCGAGGCACATCTTCAGTAGGATAATATCTAGGCATTTTGCAGAGTTTAACCACTCGGGTACCACCATTCTTGTCGCCACCAACTGGTTTTGTGACAGTAGCAAGAACTTTCTCCTTTTTCTTTTCAATCCTGGATTTAGGGGCCGAATGCTTCCTCTTGTACATGGCCTTTCTCGAATACATAGTTGACCGGGAATATCTGCCAATTCCTCTGACGAGGACAGGGTTTCGGCTGCAGTGGGGCATCCCCTTCTTAGGTGCCTTAACCTTGCCGCCGGCATCAGCCTTCTTCTTGGCTTCAGGTTTCTTCTCCTTAGTATCCGGCTTCTTCTTCTTAGTATCAGGCTTCTTCTCTTTAGTATCCAGCTTCTCACTTTTCTTTTCACCCGCCATCTTGCAAGATGGGAAAGAGCGACAACAGCTCTTAATACCTGCTCCTCCTTTACACTTTGTCTATTGGTGTCACATGTCACCTTGTGCCATGTCATATTCTATACATGGTCTATGCTGAGGGAGGAGTGAGATTTCTAGAGGCACATCATTTGTTTGCAGCACATGACAATTTGCATCTGCTTGGTTAAGTGGATTTATGAAGTGTGTTATCGTTTAAACTAAACTTACTTTCACAAATAGTTAAGTGGCTAAAAGATCACTGCAAAGAAATCAAGAATTGAAAATTATTCTTCTTAGTACAAGCTCCTCCTTAGCTGCATTAGAGCTTATAAGAGTAATATAATTAGATGCAAAGTTTTATCTACCAAAAGTTAGAATTATTGAGATTTGAAATGTGGATTTATGTCAATTTCATTGATCAATAAATGATTTAAATGTATATAAGGCCTTGAGATATTACCTAATGACTAAAGGCCCAGTGCATAAAAATTCATGCACTGGAGGGGGGGGTCCCTCAGCCCAGCCTGCCCCCTCTCACAGTCCGGGAGCGCTCAGAGGCAGGAGGCGACCAGGCAATCAGGGGAAGGCAATGCCCCATAACACCTCTGCTGCTGCCAATGCCGGCAGCACAAGCCTCGGCCAACCCTGGTTACCTGAGCCTCAGGTGGGCCCCGGGCGGCTGCCATCCAAGGCTTGCTTGCACCTCGGGCCAGCCCTGGGTGGCTAGGGGGCTGAGGGGACTGGGGTACTCTGGGCCCAGCCTTGCAGTGCACCTGCCACCCCGGTGGGGCTGAGGGGACTAGGCGCTGCCATCTTGTGGCTGCAGGCACCACCATCTTAGAGGGTGGGGCAGTCAATTAGCATATTCCCTCCTTATTGGCTGTGGGCACCGCCATCTTTGCAATGGCATGAGAGTCAATTAGCATATTCCCTATTTATTAGATAGGATTGTATTCAGCCAATGTAATTAGCAAGACATTTTTAGAAAATGTTTATCATTAACTTTAACTTCAAAATTTTCTATTTTTGTGTTTTACTATACATGCATTATATATTAGTATGTGTGTCGATAACTTATATGTGATTAAATTACCATTTATTTAGGAGTACCTGCTCATAAAAATTTACTGAAAGTGGAAAATGATCAAAAGTGTTTGCAAGCAGTGTGCTTCTGAATGAACAGGGACCTGACTTCAGATCCCTGTGTTATCTCTTACTATTTGTGTGGTGTGAGGCATGCCACCTAACCTCTCCAAGTATCCATTTTCATATTTGTAAAATGGGGGTACCTTGCTTAAAATATGGTTGTGAGGATTAAATGAAAGAATGTGGCCAAGACCCTCACTGAGCATAGAGCCTGCCTCCAAGTAGGCATTCAATAAGAGGTTCCTATTAATGCTCAGTGTGTATTTATTCATGGATACTGAGTCTCTGCACACAGTGCTTAGTTCCTGCAGTAATAGCCACCCTATCCCTTTCTTTGTTATTTTAAATATATTTTTATTTATTTCAGAGAGGAAGATAGAGGGAGAGAGAGATAGAAACCTCAATGATGAGAGAGAATCATTGACTGGATGCCTCCTGAACACCTCCTACTAGGGATGGAGCCCACAACCCAGGCATGTGCCTTGACCAGGAATTGAACTGTGACTTCCTGATTCATAAGTTGATGCTTAACCACTGAGCCACGCTGGCTGGGCTCCATCCCTTTCTTGACCTAATTTCAATTTATCTTGTAAGATTCTGCTCTGAATCCACCTCCTTTAGGAAGCCTTCCGGTAAGTTCCTCCCTTTCTCAGGCTGGATAAGGAAGGTGCCACTCTCTGATACACTGAAGGCGTCTGCTTACTTATTTGTCTTCCCCTTGAGACTACAAATTCCTTGAGTCCTTGAGAAGAGACTAGAATCCACTTATCTGTGTACCTTCTGCATCTTCAATGTCTGGTCGAAAGCAGATGCTCAAAAGAAAAATGTCTGTCAGCTGAATGAGCAGATGACTGAGTGTCGACCCAGGCTGACCCCACCATGATCTAAAGATCCAGAGCTGGGCTTCAGCACAGGGCGCTTGCTCATCTGTCCCTCATGGAGCGCTGGCATGCGCTGACCACACCAAGTCTGCGATCTCACAGGCTGGCACAAAAGCGCCCATGTCCACACCCAGTCTTTCCTGAAAACTACCATTCCTTTTTTTATTTCAAATGTGCCATTATATTTAAGTCAGCAATGTAGGCTTAAATTAAAAAAAAAAAAAAGATATCTCACCCTTTACCCAAATTTAAAATCTTTCTAGGGAGAAGCATGTGGTTGATGAGAGCTTACCCACACCTGCCAGCCACTATGCAAGTCCTTTGTGCCAAGTACGACCGAGAACCTCCCAACCAGCCCAAGAGGAGATTTTGGCAGAATACACTAGTAAGTACACACACAGTGTGTACACTGTAAGTACCAACGTTTGTAAGTAGGGTTTGTGGGAATTTAACATCTTTTTTATTAAAAATATCAACATTCCCATTTTAAATTGAAGGTTGGGGAAACATTATTCTATTTTGCTAACTCTTTCTTTCCATAAGGGAATTTATTATCAAGGATAGGGATATTTTATACATCTGGAGCTAAATACAATTAACTCCTTCAACAACCAGAAGCCTGTTGCAGTATTTATAATACACTGGGATTCAAGTTTTAAGTCAATATTTGAATAAATCAATGTCTTGGGAGGAAAAAGTCAAACCTTATTGAAAATATTTGTATAGGTGTCTCCCAAATGCTTATGTTGAATCTCTGGGAAAAACCATAAAAATGTCTATTTGCTATTCTGGTAACTGCTATTAATTTGCTCACTGGTCAAGAATTTCAGTTCACTTTTTAAACATAGGCCCAACGCAGGCCCCAAGGTAGGAACACCTGATTCCTGTGTGTCTGTGGGTGAAAGGATACCGAGTTAAGGACGTCCTTCCTGCCACAATGGGAGGAACCACACCTGTCATGGCCCCTGGAGCAGGGCTGACTCTTTCTAGCCACGTGGTCTCAGTGGCTGAGGTCTGGGGAGGTAGCTGCCTAGTGTTCTGCTTCCCACTGCAAGTAAGGAACCTGCTTTTTAAAAGAAACAATGTTGTAGCTCAGTGCTTGACCCACAGGACAGTAAAGCGGCATTGAGTGAATTGTTGAAGAAATCCTATATAATAAAAGCCTAATATGCTAAGTGTCCAATCATCTGGTAGGCCGTTCAACCAATCAAAGCGTAATATGGTAATGATATGCTAAGGCTGCTCAACAGTCGCTATGACATGCACTGACCACCAGAGGGCAGACAGTTGACTGGCAGACCAGTTGCTATGACGTGTACTGACCACTAGGGAGCAGATGCTCTGACCAGTAAGTTAGCTTGCTGCTGGGGTCCAGCTGATTGGGACTGAGCGAGACAGGCTGGACATGCCTTAGAGCCCTCCTGCGGTCCCTCCCCAGCTGGCCAACCTCCTGTGGCCCTTCCCAGCCCCTATCATGCACCAGTGGGGTCCCTCAGCCTGGCCTGTGTCCTCTCGCAATCTGGGACCCTCAGGGGATGTCAGAGAGCCAGATTTGGCCCAATGGCGAAACGACCGTTTGCTATGATATGCACTGACCACCAGGGGGCAGATGCTTAATGCAGGAGTTGCCCCCTGGTGGTCAGTGTGCTCCCACAGGGGGAGTACCACTCAGCCAGAAGCTGGGCTCATGACTGGCAAGAGCCTCTCCCACCTCCGCGGCAGCACTAAGGATGTCCGACTGATGGCTTAGGTGACCTAAGCCGTCAGTCGGACATCCCCCAAGAGCTCCTGGATTGTGAGAGGGCGCAGGCCAGGCTGAGGGCCCACCGTCCCCACCCCTCACCCCAAAGCACAAATTTCGTGCACTGGGCCTCTAGTGAAGACTATACAATGAGATCAAGGCAGAGCATGGAGACAGTTCCAGGGAGCCTCAGCACAGGTGGGAAATGGGGTCCTTAGGTGAGGGGTTTCCAGAGAAAGGGAATGGAGGGAGGGAGGGAGCGATTATAGTTCACAGGGAGCATAGTTTTATTTATTTTTTAATCTCCACCCAAGGATATTTTTCCATTGATTTTTAGAGAGAGTGGAAGGAATAGGGAGAGACACAGAGAGAGACATCTATGTGAGAGAGATACAGCGATTGGTTGTCTCCTGCACACACCCCAACCAGAGCCAGGGATGGAGCCTGCAACCAAGACACATGTCCTTGACCGGAATTGAACCTGAACCCTTCAGTCCATGGGCCGACGCTCTATCCACTGAGCCAAACTGGTTAGGGCAGGCAGCATAGTGTTAAAAGAACATTTACCATTCATCTAATTTGTTTTAGTCGGATCATTAAGAATTCGCTTAAAAATTTAAATAACTTTAAAGGATAGCGTGAAATTTTAATTTCTATCAAAAGAAGCCATGCTTTTGAAGAATTTTAATTACTGCATTACTCACTACTCCTAGTATTTTTGCAGGTTGGGGGAAGGTGGTAATCATAGCTATACCCAAAACAATAAATCCTCATGCTTTCCCCACTGCATAAAAATAATAAAATTAATAGATTACATTGGCATAATTCCATGTAATAAATTCCATGAAATAACAAAGTATCCTTGGGAGTGACTACCTTCTACAGGGCAAGTTCCTGCTAATTTCCTTAGCATCCCTACGTGTGGTCATCCAGCTCTACCCTCCCCTCAGTGTATTATTTTCACTGTCCAGTTATCTCGCCCTGTAAAGCTGCAAAACTTTCCTTCCCAAATGAACACATTAATGAATAAATACTTTCAACCATTTATAAGCATGAAATGACTACCTGTCAGTATACCTTGTTTTTATGAAAATAGTTTCCAATCTGAGAGTGGATGCCCTGCACCTGTGCTGCAGAAAAGCTGCGCCCTATGTCAATAACCACAAGCAGTCATCAGACATTTAACGCCCTGGCAGGTCTGGGGTGGGTGGGACCCAGATCGGGACTCACATTTCAGATTTCTCTTTGTTCCCTTTGCCAAGCAGAAATAAAGGTTTTCTCTTAATCCTGGTGGATTTGACAAGCACTCATTTTCACATTAGCCCACTGCCTAATCTTTGAAGTGGGAGTCAGAGAAAGCACCTTTCCAGGGCGAGCCTTTGTGTCAGAGCAGTGAGAGGCTCCGTGAGATAGCAGGACAGCGCAATAGAGGGAGAAACACGAGCCTCCTGAGGGACCCGCATGCGGCCCCCTGAGTCTCTCAGAACGCAGAAGCCTGTAGCCGAGGCAGTATGTGTTCAGTGTATGCACCTGCCTTTCCCATCAAGTGTTACAGCAAGGTTCACACATGACCACGTGACATGAAAGGGGTAGGGAGAGTGGCCGATGGGGAAGGGCGACTGTACCTACCGATTGCCCTGCTTTGCTCCAAACAGTTCTCATAGACGCTGCTGCACTCGGAGTTCCCAGGCTGCAAGGACAACAAATCGTGAGACATTTACATTCGTAGCATCCGATCCTGAACTTCCCCAAAATACACAAAGCAGGAATAACACTCCCAGCAGACAACTTTACTTACTGATACAGGAAGTGTCTGGCAGGTGAAAAAAGGAAACTGGGGTTTGGGGTGAGGAGTGTAGACTCCTTTCAATAGTGCATTGTTGGGAGCTGCAGAGACGGGGGTGAGGGTCATCACGGCTGCCACCACCAGGCACACCGTGAGGGACACTTCTTCTGCTGGGAGGTCACATTCCAGAACTCGGTCCAAGGCTCAACGAGAAGGTGTGATTTCCAGGACACTTGTCTAAACACCGGCCACTTGGCAAACCTCTATCTAACTGTGAATGGCAGACTGCAGCCCTACTCTGCTGGGGCTTGTGGCAGGCTCACTTTCATCCTTAGACATCTCGTGCTCGCTTCAGTAATGGGACGGGATCCAGGGATGCCTTCTAGATGGGGTGTCTGTGCTTTAGGAAGATAATCCAGCAGTTTCATGTGGAGCATTTGGGGCCATGAAATTAAGAGATAAAGAAGGGGCTTTCAGAATAATCTCGGCAAGTGAGGACTAGAACTTAGAGAGATGTACTAGGAGTGGAAAAGGTTGGGTATATTCAAAAGACATAGAATCCTAGGTCTCTAAGATGAGTTGACATAGGGCTCAATGTATGAGGAAAACAAAAAAGCTGTAGATTATTGAAAGAGTGGCAATGCCATTCTTTAACATGAGTAAAGTGGTAGAGGACTCTAGATTGGAGTCCAGGAGAAAACGCTCAGTTCAGTCTTGATATAAACAACCAACTTCATGCCTGTGGCATCACAGCCGAGAGAGGTAATAGCTGGAAGGAGAAGTTGGAGGACTACATACATAGGTGTCAGGCCACAGGGGAAATCGGGCCAGGGGAGTGCACTGGAGAGTGCCTTCCTGGTGGTGAGGCAGGGGCTTGGCTTCCCAGGGTAGGGGATGCAGGAATACAAGACAGAAAAGAAAAGATGCAACTAACTTTGAAATGCATCAAAAATAAGATGGATGAATGGAGGATAGATGGCTACATAGGGTGACAGAGTAAATATAGAAAAATGTTAACTGTTGAATCTAGATGGTGAGTCTATGAGTGTTCACCATATAAGTCTTTCAACTTTTTTGTATATTTGAAAATATTTATAATAACATTTGGAAAGCCTGACAAAAGAAAGAAAACAGCAACTAGAGATGTGGGATCAGCATCACACAATGGAAATGTTTTAGAAGCTAACAGACAAGGTCTAAGAAAACACAAGGCAGCCAACACGTTATCAAATGCTGGAGACAAATTCAGAATATTGGAGAAGGAAGTAGATTTAGCAATTAAACCATTGGTGCTAAAAAAAAAATTGGTGACTACTATAAAAGTACTTTCAAGTTGTCAAGTGGAGTTCAGATCTTAAAAGTGTAGGTAAAGATAGTTGTGTGTTTTTTTTCCACAAGTTTGTGGGTAAAAGAAAGAGGAGGATGTAGGACATTATTAGTTGGGTTGGAGGAGTCCAAGTTTATGTGCAGACAGAAGGGAAAGAACCGGTAGACAGAGAGAGAATGCAGATGGTGACAGAGGTTGGTGACAGAACAAGGGCACAGAGCTGGTAGGATGGGTGGGTGGGATCAGGAGCCCAGGGAAAAGACTAGCTGTGGAGACGGTAACTAAGGAAGAGAGGCAAGGAGAACGTAGGAAGACTTGGAGACGGGGAAGGGTGAAGTTGAGGATAATGTGTTGGACTGCCCTGGGGTTCCCAGTGAAGTGAGATGTGAGGTCAGCTGCTGAGGCTGAGGTTGGGAATTGGAGTAAAAATGATCTACTCCAGGGCCTGTCAATGATTCACTCTCTGGCTCAGTACTGAGGAAGATGATACTTTCTCTAAATTAGCATTTGGAATCCACAAATTAAACTCTCTAGTAATAAGGACAGAATCACTTTGCTAGATCCAATCATAACCAAACGTTACTTACCAAATAACACAACTTTTCACACCGTATGGGGCAGTAAGCCATCTGTTCTGTGGCTTGAACTCTGACCCGCACGTCTGAAACACCACCCACGGGTGGCTGCTTTCCTGGTATTTCATTGTAATACTCATGATCGTCTCTCTCCTCAGCATGGCCATCAATATGCACCTCCTCACTGTAAGGCAAAAAAGAATCCCCAAGAGTCTGGGCGGGAATTCAAATGTTGTAGGGGATGCAGAGGGGTCAGAACCACGCAAATCATCCTGAAAAACACTGCATTCATGTTATAAGTTTACAGATGTGCTTAAGCCATGTCAAACATCTGGATGGAAGCAACCAGATGGCTGAGTTGTTTAGATTTCCGTGGACAATTAAAGTGGGATAAGCCAACCAAAGTGACAAGGGTGATGCTTTTGTGTCTCCCTCCCACGCCCAGGAATTAATACACACACACACACACATGCACACGCACACGCACACGCACACACGGTGAACTCCCTGAATGTAAGATTTTTTGTCAATGGTATATAAAAATACAAAGTTTTCCCAGGTACCTTTAGCATACTTTGTACCATTTCACAAATGCTTTGCTCAAAGAAAATGTAGATATTGGGCAGAGGGCCTGGCCCAGTTTAGTAAACCAAGAGGAAAATAATCAAAAAGCTCTGGCCAGCTACCTTGTCTGCATAAGTCTGCAGGAGTATGTGGGATTCATAAATAAATATCAGAACCATGTGTGGCAAGAGGGTAGATTGATGTAAACATGCATTGTTTTTTAAATTGAAACAGGGCAAGAAAACAAATGAACTTTTCTTCCAAATTGGAATTAGTAAAAGTTTCTTATGAAAAAGAATAAATCAAGTCTTTTTGGGTTGAGCCAATTCCACTGACAACACACACAGTTTTGTTGGGTTCATTGCATGTCAACACAGTAACAGCACTAAGTCTGTAAGAGCTACCCTGGGAGAAATTCAACATCTGTACCTTCTGGTAACCACCTCTCCTTTGCTGCCCTCAACCACCTCATAAAGGGTGAGCTCCAAACCCAGTGTTTGTTGATACCCAAAATGACAAATTAGGAGGAGAGATGCATTTAAAAGTGCCCAAGAGTTTTGTTTCTCAGGTGTGAATTCTGCGAGCCGGGGGCCTCACCGCATTCCACTGGCCTGAATGCGTTCAGCTTTCATTGCAGCCTTTCTGTGCCTGAGACAGAACAACCAGACCCTTGGGTCATGGTATATGTCAACCCAGCCACCATTTAGCTGGAGCTGACCTATTTGCACTGCAAACCAACAACCCAACAGGAATTCCTGCAATAGACATTTGACTCTTACTATTTTGCTCTTCTTTCTCAAAGTATTATGTTTTTACTGATATGCTAGGGCTTTGGGGTTGAAATAAATCTGAGAAATCTGTTGATGTTTATTATTTTATGATGCTACTTATTTAATTCATAGTGCTGTGTAACATCAGAGAAACATGGCTGATCCCTTCTCACTTTTAGTTTTTTCTTTCATTTTGTTACAAACCAAGGAGCAATATCTGGACAAATATGAATGAACGAAAAATGGAAAATGCCATATTCATTTTAAAATTAAACAAAATATAGTAAGTAAATAATTACAGAACTGTTGGCTGACCTTTCACAGGAAGTACTCAAAGAAGGATTTTTCAAATATTGTTTAAACCGGAGCTCAAAAGCCTGGCCTATGGTAGTTATGACATCTTGGGCCATTCCGTTGCGGCATTCCAATATGTGGCAGGCTGCAAAAGGATATACAAAAAAATTATAACCAATTTTTGATAAGAGAAGATTATATAAAGTCAAAATACTTTCAGAATATGACCTGGTAATTGAATAAACGGGAGGAGGTACAAGCTCTCCTCAGCTCTGAGGTGGTATAACAAGACCTCATATTTCATACACATCCAAGAGCAGAAACATGCATAGTCTATATCTAAATATCTCAAAACACAAATTTCGGTCTCGAGGCAGGTATTTTGGGATAATCTTCGTAAAAGTAGGACAATTTTGACGAACACTCAACTTCAGTGTTAGCTCTGGAATTCAGTACAGGAAATGCTTAGGACAGCACTCCACAGGGAAGATGGAGTTTCCAACCTTGTCCTGGCATGGGATGCAACAGAAGACTGACAAAGGTAACTTTCCAAATCTCCCCACCCCTCTCCCCCAAAAGAGATATGAACAACTAATGAAGATAAGGCTTTAGAATACCCTCTCCTCTAGCCAACCCTTTGCCCCGATGCTGCCAGTGATGGCCCGGAATCCCCATCATTGAACCCTATGAAGAAAACTACCTCAAATAAGCATCAGAACCAATATTTTATGAAGATGGCATTATCAGAAGATATTACAAGTTTTAGTAGACACTTTCTCTGAGAAGCAGTTACTGGGAAGGGCTAGTTTTCACAAGCCAATTAGAGAAGTCAGGTGAAGGGGGCAGCTGCCAGAATGCCACCAATGAATGAGCTCGTGTTCAGGGGCTGGAAATCACTCCCCCACCCCCATCAGGAATACCATCCTATCCTCGGAGCGAGGTCAGTGCCATGCTTAGGGCCTCGCAATATGAAGGTTTCATTGAATTGGAGGTTTCATAAGAATGGCTTAGAAAGAGTCCTGAGGATGACTTCAAGATAGAGGCAATGTCTCGTGAGAAATTTTTTAAGATACTAGTGACCTGGTGCAGGAAATTCTTGCACATTAAAAGGGGATTAATTAGAGGAAATAATTTAATATTGCTATTTGCCCTTTCTCTATAATAGAAGTGTCAGAGATGAAAGAAAATTAGTAAAATGTATATGAAAACCTTCCTCCTGTGAGAGTCTGGGGTGCACCATGGGACCCAGAGTCAAGTCCCCGCCCACCCACATGCATCTCAAAATCACGTGAGATCCAGATCCGGCTGGCCCCTCCGCATTGGGCTAGATCCAGACGCGGCCAGTCCCACCCTTGTCAAGCCCTGCTGGGCAGGGGGTTTAGTTTCCCTTGTCAAGCCCTGCTGGGCAGGGGGTTTAGTTTCAGGTCCCCTAGCCCAGTGCCAGGATGGGGTCATGGCCTGAGGTCCCCCAGCCCAGGCAGGGACGGGGGCATGCCTTGAGGTCCCCCGTCAAACCCCGCCAGGTGGGGACACAGCCTGAGATCCCCTGTCAAGCCCTGCTGGGTTAGGGGGGCACAGCCTCAGGTCCCCCAGCCCAGCACTGGGAGTGCACCTTGAGGTCCCCCATCAAGCCCTGCCAGTTGGGGGACACGGCCTGAGGTCCCCTGTCAAGCCCTGCTGGTTTGGGGGGCACAGCCTCAGGTCCCCCATCAAGCCTGTTGGGTGGGGGGCACGGCCTGAGGTCCCCTGTCAAGCCCCGCCGGGCGGGGGGTGCGATCTGAGGTCCCATGGCCTGGTGCTGGTGGGGAGGAGCAGCCTGAGGTCCCCTAGCCCAGCACCAGGACTGGAAGCGCACCTTGAGGTCCCCCGTCAAGCCGCACCGGGCAGGGGGCATGGCCTCAGGTCCCCTGGCCTGGCACTGGGGAGGGGGGGGGTGCGGTCTGAGGTCCCCCAGCCTGATGCCAGGGTGGGGGTGCGGCCTGAGGTCCCCTGTCAAGCCCTTCCGGGTGGAGGACGCAGCAGCCTCAGGTCCCTGCTGATTGCTCGTTAAGGCTCCTTAAGGGAACTTGGCCTCAGCTGTGGGTGCAGCCATATTTGTGACAGAGTGATGGTCAATTAGCATATTCCCTCTTTATTAGATAGGATATATTGGTTTGTATAGCCTGAACAATTGAGGAAAAGCTTGATAATGGTTAAATAGGTACACAAATGTTGTAAAAACTGTCAGCTGTTCTCTGAGAACAGGAAAGGAATGAGTGCATGGGGAATCGGGTTAGATACTGGGGAAGAATCATAGGTCCTGGGAACCCTAAAACCAATACTGGGAGAATGAGAGAAGGGGACACGGGAGGAGAGGAGAGATGCCAGACTTTATAGACGGGCTTAACTGTGTTGATGTGGAAGCCAGATTTTATGCTTTGCATTGTCTTGGAAAGAATGTTGAATTTACTTAAAGTAAGAGGCAACTCATTCACCTGTGACTGAACTTGCAGAGCCTGTAATAGTAGGTTATGATAGAACCTACACTGATGTTTCTTATCCAAGCATTGATAATCATGTCAAGAAATGTCAGTTGCTGCCTTAGCTGTTCTGGCTCAGTGATAGAGCATCGGCCTGCGGACTCAAGAGTCCCGGGTTCAATTCCAGTCAAGGGCACATGCCCAGGTTGAGGGCTTAATCCCCAGTGGGGGGCATGCAGGAGGCAGCCGATCAATGATTCTCTCTCATCATTGATTCTCTCTCATCATTAATGTTTCTATCTCTCTCTCCCTCTCCCTTTCTCTCTGAAATCAATAAAAATATATTTTAAAAAAGAAATGTCAGATAATTGCCATTTTAGATTAGTCTGATGTTTATTTAAAGAATTTATGTCTTTGAATACTTTTGGAAGGGATGGGGGCAGTGTTCTATACAAAATCAAATAATGCTCAGGTGTCAAGTCCCCAAGAGTTATTGATCATTCCTTATAAAGTTGTCCCTTTAAAGAAGCAACCTGGATCCTGAAGTAGACTAAGAGCTAATTACAGTTTTGAAAACACAATTGAGAACATCTATAAACTTATATCCTTCCTACCAAAGGAAAATGTTTGCTCTATCTTTAGACTGACACTTAACGGCCCCTTCTTTTTCTCTACAGTATCTTCACATGGCAACCAAGGCGTACGTGTTTCAAAAACGTGTTTTGATGGAATAAATTCTGATCTCCCTGGACCACATAAATAATTCTACTCCGAGGAATTGTCTGCAATTTTATTAAAATAAGACCTACAATGAGCCCCAAGAGTGGGGCAGGTCCTTTCAGCATTGGATGGTGCAAGTGACTGCATGGTCTCTGCGGAATGCTCTCCTCCTTCCTGGTCAGGCCTCAGCCTCAAACCTACAAAATGCCCTTGGAGATGTAGCCTCTAGATGAGCAAAAAAAAAAAAATGTGTTACACTGTGATAAAAAAAAAAAAGGGCAATTCACTTGAATTTTTTTGTTTTTCACCTCATAAATTGTTGGTGCAATTAAACATGAAGAAAAGACCAGAAATCATATGGAAATGGAGACAAAAATTTTTGTAATTTTATTTTTTCTTAGAATCAAGTAGATATCTAGAGATAAACATGGGGAAAATAATGAGAGAGGCAGAAAATTCAAACATAAATGAATGAATGAATGAATGAATGAATGAATGAATGAATGAAAGGGAGAAGGAAGGAAGGAAGGAGAAAGGAATGGAGGGAGGGAGGAATGGAGGGAGGGAGGAAGGAAGGAAGGAGGGAGGGAGGGAGGGAGGGAGGGAGGGAGGAAGGAAGGAAGGAAGGAAGGGAGGGAGGGAGGGAGGGAGGAAGGGAGAAAGGAATGGAGAAAGGAATGGAGGGAGGGAGGAAGGAAGGAAGCGAGGATGACTAAAGCGTGCCTCCCATGAGAGGGATGAGAGAACAAGGATGATTAAAAGAACTCTGAAAAGTTTCAGATCCAAGTTCAGGTTCCAATTACACTACAATCTGTGTGACCCCAAAGAAGCTGCTCTACAGCAAGGGCCTCACCTGCCAAGGCAGGGCACTGGGTGATCTCTGAAGTCCCTGCTGCTTTACAGGAATTGAACCCTTCCTGGGTCACAGTCCCTTACACCTTCTGAGGAGCAGGGCAAGGCACACGGGGCACACAGGAATGAATGCATCAACCAATCCCACCGCTGTCCTCCATACACCACTAATACATTTCATTTCTCTCAACTTTTCTCAACTTTGATACGTTGAGGGTTTGGTCCTGTTCCCAGGCTGAGGCTACCAACCTAAGTGTCTGCTTCACTTTGGATAACCTTGCTACGCCCATATTACTTTTTTGAGAAGATTAAACAGAAAGAAAGAAAACCAGTGGTGCCTGTCTCCATGGAAGAAACAGCATTGGACCAACAGGCTGGCTTGTGCAGAAGTTTGGTGCAGCCTCAGCGCTTCAGGGAACACACACGTCTTGGTGGCACTACTGCCGACAGGACGTGCTGCTCTGTGGATATGGCGTTGGCTCTTTTTTAAGCTGGTCATGGGCCAAAGTAGGGATGGCCTTTAAGTCACATACAAATATGCCACTTTCCAGGGTGAGACAAGCCTCCAAAAGCTCAGATAAGCGGCCAGTTTGGTCAAGAATTGCCCAGTCTTCAGCTAATGGAAGGAAGAAAGACAAGTCTATAAAAAGTCCTAATTTCCAGAAAAGAATTTTCCAGTGATCTGATAACTTTGCTTGGAGGCCTGAGCTTTGATCTCCTTGACTGGAATCAGATGCAAACCTGGGTTCTTTTCACTCCACTGGCAGCCAGATAGACACTGGGGTATCAGGTACTATATATTAAGTAAAATTTAAAAGAATCTTAGGTTCATTTTCTTTTGTCTTTTACTTTGGGTTTCCTACTGAAATAGTCATAAACAAAAGGCTGACACTATTCTTCGAGGATAACAGGTTATTCTTTCCTGATTTATACTTGTTTTTAATACACTAGGTTTTTGGGGTTGTTTCTGGGGGCTTTTGTTGTTACTAGAAAACAAGAAATTGAAAAGTGCAGCTTCTCAGTTTAACCACCAGATGGTGCTGTGGGGTCGAAGCATAGGGTCCACCACCTCTAAGGAAGAAACGAGCCTGCAGAAGCCAGCCAGTCAGTCCATACTCAACTAATGTGAGCAGGGCAGTAGTGCATGTATTTTTGTAACTATAAACCTAAATAAATGGGTTAAATTGGTTTTGCCACCTTTCTTTTTTTTTTTTCCTTTTTTTAAACTTTCTTCATAGACTCAGAACCATGGCCCTACTATATGTGCAGGTAGTCCAGGTAAACTGGGGCCTCTTAACAGACTAGAGCCAGAGAAAATTTTACCTCTCCTGGATAAGAGGAAAAGAGACTTCCTCATTTGTGGCAATTACAGGGGCAGGCTCTATTAGTCACTAAGTAAACTCAAAACATTCTTACTGGAACTTATCTTTTCTACAGAAAAGGCCTTTTATAAAATGAGGAGCTCACTGAAGGGTCCTAGCCAAGACGGAAAAAAGTGGCAACTGCCCTGACTTGAATGCACTAATGCTAAAAGTGAACGAAGCAAGCAGGAGACAGTGGGGACATTCAAGATTATTAGCATGAAGCCGGTCTCCTCTGCCCAGCTCCACTTCCTACCAGCCACGTGCTCATCCCTGAGGTCCGGCTCCTGCTGCTACCAGTCCACTGACAGCATGCTTCCTAAGGTGACCAGTGGCCTGTTAATGCTGGCCTGAATGGCATTTTCCATCTTCATCCACTTTAAACTCCTTTTCAGTATGAGACATTCCAGAGTGTCCTCTCCCAGAGAACCTTGCTCTTCCTCCTTCTTTGGTGCCACTCCTCTCCTGGTTTTCTCCCCTCCCCTGACTACTCCTCTGACTCTCCACTGTCCCTCTGCTCCCACTCCCTGACACCCTCTGCCTCTTCTCCCTGGTTCCTCTTTTGGTGACCTCACTCATCCTTGGAGCAAAGTTGTAGTTTTTCCAAGCTCCCACCAAAGGCATAATCTCATATTCTCTCTATGGCTTCCTCTCTTCCTCTCTCTCTCTCTCTCTCTACCTGCTTCTACCCACCACTATCATCCTCTCACCCCCAGGGTTCTCTCTGTTGAACATTTCCCACTGGATGAATCAAACCCACTGGGTAATTTTATAACATTGTCTTTCTGTTTCCATTATTTTTATATTTATTTAAGAATTCAGAACACTTTACCCTTTATAAATGTAACAAATATTCACTGTAGATGTTTTAGATAAAAAGACACCAAAAATAAATTAAAATTACATAAAGTCTTACTATTCAGAGATAACTACAACTAATATTTTGGCATGTGCCTTTCCAATCTCTTTTCTATGTATATCTACTTCCAAAAAATTACCTGAGCTCATATTATACACATTGTCTCATAATCTGCTTTTGCACTTAATAATATTTTTAACATTTCCCCATGTCATTATTTATTCTTCTATAACACTAGCTTTAATTGCTGTACAGTAGGACAGTCTATGAATTCATTTAAATAATTTGCTATTCATTAATATTGAATTTTCCCATTACATAAAGAATACATGCCAATCATCTGCTTAATTTTTGTGCATGCCCTCATTCTTCCCTTAGAAGTGAAATTGATGGCTCAAAATTATTTTTTTAAAGTTTTGATGCAAATTGTCAAATTGCTCTGCAAAACATATGGACCCACCCTCCTGCTAGAAGTGTTCAGGAGTGACTGCTACTCTACGCAACATTTTACTTTTAGTGATGTTTGAAATTTGAAGATGAAATATGATATCAAATTATAATTTGTGTGCCTTTGCTTGCTAATGAGGTTAAACTTTTAAATTTTTTTAAATGCTTCTTGGACCCATGCAATGTCCTTGTATAAACCTGTGCTCAGGATCTGGACTCGGTCCCGTGCTTATTGGCTGGGTGAGCTTAGGAAAGCCGCCTAATTTTTCTTAGCTCCAGTATTTGTATTTGTAAAAAGGAATAATTGTAATACCTACCCTCCAGGGTTGCTGTGAGGATGAAATGAGACAGTGCAGACAAAATGCTCCTGGCATATGAGAGCACGCAATAAATGGTAGTTTTTTCCCTTTTTGGGGGGCCCTATTTTTATTGGGTTTTTGTCTTTTTTCTATTTGTAAAAATCCCTGTTCCTTTAGTGGCAATGTCACGCCAAACCACACAGGATAGTAATAATAACTACCATTTGTTGAATACTTGCTATAAGCCTGGCATGAGATACTTGCACTACACACAGTAGCTCATTAACTCCTCAGGGCTATCTGATTTCTATTTCTTTTATACACACACACACACGTTTTTATTGATTTCAGAGAGGAAGGGAGAGGGAGATAAAAATATCAATGATGAGAGAGAACCATTGATTGGCTGCCTCCTGTACGTCCCACACTGGGGATTGAGCCTGCAACCCGGGCATTGCCCTGACCGGGAATCAAACTGCAACCTCCTGGTTCATAGGTCGAGGATCAATCACTGAGCCATGGCGGCCAGGCCTGATTTCTATTTCTTCATCAGCTCTCATATCTGAGCAGCTCCCAAGTACTATTATTTTACAAATTTGTCCAAACAGGGTCTTCCTCCCCAGGGCAGTTTAGAACTAGTGAGATGGCCTCCAAAATGGAATCTATGGTTCCAGACTGCTTTTCTGCCCAAGGTCACTGTTACAGATATAAATGCCAGAAAAATTATCATTTTACCATTGCAATAGAATGACAAAAGCCAGAGTAATTTTTATAAAGTTCAGAATCGGCAATGATTCTGAATGACCTTTTGACCAGCATTCAAACCCTTCCACAATCTGTTTCTGGCCTATCTGCTCAGCCACGGCTCCCCTTCTTTCTACCTTTTCTCTGCAACCCCACCTTGACACACACACACATACATTCACATGCACACATACACACACGCACGCGCACACACACACACGCACGCACACACACCATCCAAACACATAATCCCAAGTTATCGCTACACGGCTCTGTGGCCTGTGTTTTATTCATTTCTCCCACAAATTCTGACGCACCTCTGTGTTCCAGGCACTGTCCTTTAGGCTTGACCCCTCCCATTCTCTGTGCATATCCTGCAGGTTATGTTTCTCTCTCCCACTAAATGCCGAGCTTCTGGTGGCCAGGAATTGTCTTTCTTGCACAGTGATTAGCTCAGCTTCTTGTGTATTCATATGTAATCAATAACTGTCAGTATTTCTGAGCAGAAAGTGAAGCCCAGAGGCTCAGGGGAGGGGAAAGGATTTAACCTGCAGGGGTATGTGAGCAGGGGTAGGTTGAGAACAGAATGGCTACTCACAGAGGTTGCTACAACCAAGATAAGAGAAGGGGCAAAGGGATAGGAAAAGGAGCAATAAGTGATGGGGAGGTACTGACTTTCAAATCAAGAAAATTACCCTGTGTTTTTTATTCGTTTATCTGCTAGAAAGACACGTTTTCCTAAGCAGGAATGATGAGGTGAGGACAGAAAGAAAAGGATGCTACCTGTGTGTTATCTCAGTTACTCCTCCTAACACCACCAGTAAGTAGATGTGCTATTCCCACTTAAAGCAAGTGAGGTTCAAGGATGTGAAACCACTTGAGTAAGGTCCTATGGTGAGATGATGGAAGAATTAGGATTCCCACCCAGTCTGTCTGCCTCCAGCATCTTTCTTATTTTCTATACAGTCTGAGGCTAAAGAAAGAAAAAACTGAACCCTATTTGGACTGCCTCTCAAATCCCAGCCATGAACTCAGTCAACAGTTCCCACAAATGTCTTTTCAGAATCCCCAGCCAGGGTTCCTCTGGGTCCCCTTGAAGCAGCCAGGCTCTGATGAATTACTCCAACACCAAAGCGGGATCCTCTGAGTGGATGAGCCACATGGCCATGGTCTCTGCCTCTCTTGTCTCATTTAAGCAAAGGGGATATCCACAAGCAGGCAGGTCCACTTTAGCCACTGCCCTCAGCAACCGCCATTAATCCCTGCATTTCTCACGACCATTTACTGAAGAGCAATGGCATGCCCAGAGGTAGTCGGAGCCTGATGGCAAAGTTACTTAACATCTAGATTTCCTGATTTGTTCTTCCTTTCACCCTGTCCTTTTTAGCTCAAGATCAAAGGCTTTGTTGTTCAGAGGCCTTCCTGAAAACAGGAGGCCATCATCGCTGGGAAGTCCAGGCTTAATTAAAGAGGTTGCTCTTTTCTGGTTTCCTTTGTTGTGCTCTCTTCTACACCCCCGTCTCCCTTCACTGGTTCCTGTCTCTCCTGCCCACTTATCTGTTCTTCACCCTACCATTCAGAGTTGAGTCCATTTCAATTAAGTGTTGCATAGTATTCACCACCTGTTCCTTCCTCTCCATCTTATCCGGGCCTTGTTCTTCTGGCAAACATTCACTAAGCATCTGCTAGGTGCCAGCAGCTTACCCCCACAATATCATTTCTGACCATCACAACAGCTTCCTGCTGTAGGATCCCCCCTGCCTGGAGGTTTCGCTCTGACTCCACCTACTGCATCCTGTTGCCCAGTCTTTCTGAAACTCTCCTTTGTAAACAGCATTCTCCACCCGTTTGCCCGCAGGATTAAGTCCCTGCTTATTAGCTCTCTTCTATGTGCCCTCTCGATGCCTTTTAGACATTTTTCTTCATATACAATCTACATTCTACTATCTTCTATTCACTTGCTCCCCAGCATGTCACATAGATTTCCACCTCTGTGTCTTACAGCTCTTTTTTTTAAAAAAAATATATATTTTATTGATTTTTTACAGAGAGGAAGGGAGAAGAATAGAGAGTAAGAAACATCGATGAGAGAGAAACATCGATCAGCTGCCTCCTGCACACCCCCTATTGGGGATGTGCCCACAATCAAGGTACATGCCCTTGACCGGAATCGAACCCAGGACCCTTCAGTCTGCAGGCCGACGCTCTATCCACTGAGCAAAACCGGTCAAGGCCTTACAGCTCTTTGAATTCCCAAATCCCACTCCATATGTACGTAATAAACATCTTGGGGCAAACTTAGCACTGGGATGGCAGAGGATGCTGCCCAACTAAAGGGTTCTGGTTAAGAAGAAGAAGCGTCCTCACACCCATCCCTATGCGGAGTCTGAATGATCCAGAGTTAGGGATGAGAAGCAATACTAACCATTCTGTCTAGAGAAGTCCAATGACCTAAGGAACATCAGGCCCTTGACCCAAGGTGCTGCTAGAATATGAGTTTCTTGGATACCTTGCTAAATTCTGAGACAAGAAATCCAGGCAACTCATTCTTCCATTCACTCAGCCATTCAACAAAATAGTTATTGGGTACCACCTATGTGCTAAGCATTGCGATGAATGCTTAGGGGGAAAAAATAGTTCTTGTCCTCATAGAGCCTTTAGTAGGAGACACAGACATAAAACACATCAACAAGTGAGTAAATAAAAGAATAAAAATGTGGGAGAAGTGTTAATAAAAAGAGAAATAAAGTGCAGCAGAGTGGGATAGGCTGACTGGAGGAGGAGGCGCTCAACCAAAGTCCCTCTGAAGAAGAGACATTTAAACTAAGATCCAAAAGAGAAGCCAAGCACTCAAAGTGACATGCCAGGCTCTTGAACAGCAAGTGCACATGTTCATCACACACAGGCGCACACGCATACACACATACACACACACACACACACACACATTGAGGCTAATTATCTGTAATTCATTTGTCCACTGAAGATGTCCAGCTCTTTCTATCTTTTCTTTTGATTAAAAAATAGATAAGACTTTTGGTTTATGAGTCTCTCACATGACTGGGATTTAAACCCACCTATGTGTATATATTTTTTTCTACTTTGCTCTACTATTTATTTCCAACTCAAATTTACATAGTATTTCCAGAACCCAATACACCACTCTAGTGATCCTCATCACTCTGTATATTGAAAACAGCAGTTAATCACTCTTTAAAGTTGGTATACAGCAGCTCTTAAGAAAATCTAGAAGGTGCTTTCCATACCTCGTTGATTAACTGGATCTTTAGCTACGTAGGCAACATAGTCTGTAGTATCCTATAAAAAAGGGAAAATGATTGCATTTAAAACAAATGGATTGCACTGTTGAAAGATAAGAGTACATTTAGAACATGATACGAAGTCAAGGATTTAAATATTAAGGTTTCCTTTTTAAAGAAAAAAGGAAAGCATCTTAGGAGGGAACATAAATATACACTAATATGATTTAGAAATTGTTGGGTCCACTTCTTCTGCCCCTTGTGGAGAGAATCTGAAGAGTGAAAATTTAGAGGCAGACCATGTCAGTAAGAATAAAAGAGAATACAGGTAGTTAATATGCTAGGACATATATTCTTAAAAAATGATTAGGGACTGTGACTCTATCCTGTGTTGAGAGTTGAAATACCAGGGGTTACCCAATCACAAAGGTGTCATAAAATTGGATGTGGATGGCATCATGATGTCCCCGTTGTCCAAACAGACACCATGTGCATCAGAAAATAATTCCATTAAAGAAACACTTTGCATTTTGTGGTTTGTTGGCTTGCTTGCGTGCAGTGCACATTAACTTAAGGAACAATAAGGCAGAAATACAAGCATTTATTTGATCGAGATAGAGGAAGGAAAAATCATTTATTAAAAAAGAGAACCCATTAAAACCTAAGGAGTTAAATAGAGAGAGAGAGATGTGCTACTGACTTTGTAAAAACTAACAAACAAAAAGCCACTTGGTAATTCTGATTTTTATTGAAAACAGTAAGCTGATGAATGGTAAGATTTGAATAATTAAAGATGCTTTTTGTTATCTCAGTTCTCAGGGAAAAAATACACACTGCCATTTGAAGATTAGAAGCATGACTCTCTAGAGGGAAGATGCAATCAACTAGCAGGAAATAAAAGCCCGTGTCTGTAATACCATCAAGGACAATCATTTAATAACCTGCAGTGAATCATACAGGAAGCGGATCTCAGGATCTGCATAACTTTTCTTGAGTCATTTTAAAAAACAACACACTCAGGTAAATTTCTCTTATGCAAACAGAGAAGAGGTTTGAACTACCTTGTAAATATGTAAGTTCATGTCTCCAGGCTTTGTTTTAACATAATTTAGAAGGAAGGCCACAATTGCTGGGGGCTTAGCTGCTCTTTTTAAAGTTAAAGAGGCAGTATGGTGCCAACAACAGTGTCTAGTATATTGGATGATGGGGTAGAGGTCGTGGGACCTCTGCAGACCTGTTTCCTCATCTTCAAAAGAGTGTCCAACTGTCTTAGAGTTCTAAAATTCAGTAACTGTGATTCTGGGAGAACTTAAAGCATGTTAAAAGTAAAGCACAAATAGGGGGACACTATGGGAAAATGTATTTAACCCGGTCATACTCGTTAATGCATTTTTGAAATGGAGCAAGTATATGTAGATACAGAAACATTGCGGAGAAATGTCTCCAGGGCTGACGGAAGGAAGACAAGTAAGCCGTTTTTGAGAAGAGAGTAAAGGTGAAGGTGAGCAAAGGTCAGGAAGTAAGGAAGAACACCCAGTATTTGTTAACCTTTGGAGAAAATATGATAGAAAGAAGGCACTACATTAGGCCATGGCGACTTAGCTTCTAACCCTTGTACCCAGTCAAGCTGTGAAGTTGTGCATTGTCTCAGTGAGTGTCCTAAAAAATATGGATGAGCTTGACCAACATTGGTGATAGTTCCCTCGCATCACTCTGTGCCAAGTACCGTCAGTTTACATGAGTCATTTCAGTCAATTCTCACCCTTCTGGGCAAGGGTGATCCTTCCCATTTTACAGGTGAGGGCCCTGCAGCTTAGAGAGGATAAATGGGTCAAGTCCACTTGACACCAGAGCCTCTTTCTTTCTTCCACTCCCCTGACCTGAGGGTAAACTTCACTGGGAGGGTAAGCTTCACCTTTGTGCTGATGTTTATGAAGGCTCCAATTTTAATTTCCAACCAGCAGGCTGCGGCCCCAGCTTAGGGAGCACAGAAGTCCCACGCCATTCAGTAGGTAAATACTTTCTCACAGTGGCTACAAGTTCTTTACCGTTTGCTTTTGGTATGGGCAACGGCCCTTGGTGAGTTTTAAGAGCTACAGAACTAAAGGCACATGAAGACGGTCTAAAAGTAATTGGGATCCTGGAGAACTACGATCAGCATCACGCAGGGCATGCGTATGGTAAATGCTTATGGTAAATCCTAAAAGTGACAGGAACCCTTAAAACTCAAAAGGGGAAACTTAAGGCAAATAGCAACGATTGTTTTTCACACGACACTTAATAGAATTCATTACTTTAAGTCTCTTAAGGAAAGTATTGGAGTTCTTTCATGGATGATCAAACTAGAATGGGTGTGAGAGAGAAGAAACAGGGCTGGCTTTTCCAGGCTGGATTCAGTACCAAACATGTCCCTTAGTGTCACTGTGAGGCCAGATGATAAGGCTGGGTAGATGGGGCTTCAGATTCAGAATTGGGGTCACACTGCAGCTGCTAAGTGGCAGGCACCCTGCATGTCCCCTGCTTGCTAGTAAGTTCACTATAAGCCATTTGTGAAATTTCTTGGGGAAAAAGTGGAACTCTTACATTCGGTTTATTTTTAAACTAGAGGTCCAGTGCATGAAATTGGTGCACTGTGGGGGAGGGTGGTCCCTCAGTCCACCCTGCCCCCTCTCACAGTCCGGGAGTCCTCAGGGTATGTCCTACTGATGGCTTAGGCCTGCTCCCTGCAAGCCTAAGCCATCAGTAGGCCTCCCTCTGCAGGAGGCAATCTGGCTGATCAGGGGAAGGCGCTGCCCCCATCACCCTGCTGCTGCTGCCACTGCTGGCCACCACAGCCACCAAGGTGTTTTCATCAACACAGACTCCAGTCCCTTCACCATGAAAAAATGACAACTTTCTTTAGGCATTTTCAAGATGTCTCTTTCATAGGATATGACATTTCTTTATTTTTTTCCTTTTTTTTTTAATCCTCACCTGAGGATATTTTTCCATTGATTTTTAGAGAGCTGAAAGAGAGGGGAAGACAGAGAGAAACATCAATGTGAGAGAGACACTTTGATTGGTTGCCTCCTGCATGAGCCCTGACCTGGCCCCAGCCAGGGAGGAGCCTGCAGCCTAAAGTTAAACTGCTAAATTAAATACAATCTGGCTAATGTCCTATAGGACAATAAAACCATCACTTTTTGAATTGGTGTGTCTTCTAGACAGAAATTAGTTACATCTTTAAAAGCCTAAAAATTCTTTTCATCTTCTCACTTTGCTGATCATTATATGTAACTTTCCAGGGCTGTAAAATGTCAAAATATATGGAACTTACTTAATTGTAAATAGTGTGCCAGAGTTATGTGTTTCATAGAAAAGGAAATGATCATTCTGTGGGCCTCTAATGCCCCAATTATACTGAAAGGACTTGCTGTCAACGTTTTACTCCAGGCCTGTGCTGGGTGGCGGCCTGTGCTCCCAGGCTGCTTGGCGGGGCTGTCCTGGCCTCCTGGGGCCAGCGATGGTCCCAGGAAGGCTGCTTTGGCAGGGCTGCCCTGGCCTCCCAGGGGCGGCGATGGTCCCAGGAGGCTGCAGGCTTGGCGCCTGTCCCCAGGACCCAGGCCACTTGGTGCCACCCACCCCCAGCTACTTGGCACCTGCATATGAAAATTAACCCACCATCTTATGGGGGGCTAATTTGCATACTCACTCCTGATGGGTTGGTGGTTGTCATGGAGGTACAGTCAATTTGCATCTTTCTCTTTTATTAGTGTAGATGGTGGCAACATAGAACTAAAATATTCATTTGAGAATAACTACACTCAAAGCTAAAAAGGTGAGGAAGTAGTGAAGCCCAATGGGGAAATTAAGTACTTCTTCAATAAAAAAAAAAAAAAAAGTGACTTAAAATCCTGTAAAGATTGCTTTTCTTCCATATGCTTCAAGGACATTCTGAAGGCAAGCTGTCTACATTTGGCATGGTTAAATACTTTGAGTCACTGGTAGCCAATGAGAAAACAAGTAGATGTTTTAAAGAATGGGCTGATTTAAACAGCATTTAACTATGTATTTTACACATAAAATGTTATGCCAACACCCAAGAGGAGGAACTTGCTCATATACAGTAGATGCCAGTACAGGAAGTAATGATTCTACACAGAACCTTCAGAACTTCATTTCCTTTCAGGAGAGACTTATTTTTTCTTTAAATATTTAGCCTCGACATTAAAATCCATCAAAACTCTGCAGTGACAACAGCTGCCAGATTCAGTGTTTACCAACATTCGATACCTCTCTTGAGTTTCTGGGTTATGTGTCTTATCATTTATGACCCTAAATTTTATTCCTCCAATTGAAGAGAGAAACTAAATGTGGTGGAGAGGGAAAATCATCTGTTCAAGTGGGTTTATTGTCTCATGTCTGAAGGCTATGCTCTTTAGTAATAAATGCAGAACAGAAGGTAACGTATTGTTGGTTAGGACCAGGTCTTCATATGATCCCCATGCTTTCCTGACATGCCTGATGGTCAGTCATCATGAAAGGCAGACCCTGCCCTCCTCGAGCCTGCTACATGTGTGCAGGTGGAAAAATGTCAGGATGTCAAGGGGAGCAAAGTCCTCCTTCTACTCTCTCAGTTTAAAGATTTGTTTTCTGTTCAGCCACAGGCTTCTTAGCTTTAATGTCCTTCTCCTTTTGCCGTAGTCCAGAAATGACGCAGCACCAAATCAGGGAATGACTCTCCCCTCTGCACAGTAGGCTTGCAGAGCACCACTGGCTCAGCCCTGTGCCCTTCACAGGAAATGAGCGCCATGTGGCCTTCTGGTAGCCAGACACGGCAGTTCTCTCTCCCCACCTGAGCGTTGCCTCCATAAGCTTCTGCAAACCGGGATGCTCAATCTAGGTGGGACTTAGTTGCCATGGATGGCAGGTAGGCGTCCCCTCATGTGCCAAATCCAACTGATTAGTAACATCTGCCTGGAACTCTATGTGGAGAAGAATTCTGAGGAAGGACTGGCAACACATGTATGACACGTTTGTTTTTCATGACGTTGATTTTAGCTGCAAGAAGCTTCTCAGATGATAACTCCCTGGCTATTAGCTCGCCTACTAATCCAACTATTTTAAAAATGAGTAGTAGGAGGTATTTTGTCAAAACCAAAATTTTAATTACCTGTTATATGTAGCTATCCACAAATTCTAATAAGATATTTGGAGAGCACATGTAGTGGCTAACATGCTTTACATGGAAGTTTTTGTAACTCTTACAAAAAAAGACCTTAATGAACCCATACTTACAGGATCCCCTCCAGAGGCAAATGAAATAGACTGCATATGATGATTTGCAATAATCTGGAAAACATAAACAAATTAAACATGTATGATGCTATAAATTAATTACTCCTAGTTACGTACAATCTAACAGTAATGGACATACATTTGCTTTGTTTCTGCCTGTACAACATCCCTGTGGAAACCACTCCACCCACATTTTATGAGAATCTCACTTAGACCATGAGATTTCAGGTGGTTTTGACATGCCTGTCTCATTGCCTCTCTCCTTGCAGTTGGACACATGACCCAGGCCTAGCCAATCAGAAAACATCTGGATATAGCAGAACCAATCTAAGTCTTTGGGGAGAAACTGATATGGACAACAGGAAAGGATATATCTCTCTCTGCCATTAAGGACCATGTAAGCACAAAGCTTCTGTGAGCCATCTTTTGCTGACATGTGGGAAAATCCTACTGGAAAAATGAAGCTTTCCCTCTGGAGAAAATCAGCTGACAATTGGAAAATAGAAAAAAAATTATAGACTGACAGCTGTCAGAGGGGTGGGGGTGGGGGTGGGAAGGCTGGGTGAAAAAAGGTGAAGAGATTAAGGCAAAGAGCAAAATAAACACCTCATAGACAACAGTATAGTTATTACCAAAGGGAAAGAGGGTGGGGAGAGGTAAAGGAGGGTAAAGGGGACATAAATGGTGGTAGAGGGAGACTTGACTTGGGGTAGTGAACACACAATACAATATACAGATGATGTGTTATAGAATTGTATACCTAAAACCTACAAAACTATATTAACCAATGTCACCCAATAAATTCAATAAAAATAAATAAATAAATAAAAACTCTGGTTGTAACATTTGTTTCATCATTTCAACCAATACAATTCCTGTCCCCCTTTATCATTTTTTCTAGTGAACTTACATTTATATAAATTGGTTTGAATTGGATTTTCAGTCATTCACAACCAAAAGTATCCTAAGAAATTAACACTAAGATTTCCAATATGAAGTAACATTATTCAAGTGAACTGCATTATTTAACTAAGAAGATTGTTTCTTTTACTTGAGATTCTAGGATCACTTGTTCATAATCTCCAGGGTGAAATGACCTATTTGGAGAAATGTGTGTGTCATACTGTTTTGAGGGTTCATTAAAATTATCAACTGTGCACCTATTAACTAGTCCTGTCTTCAAAAGTGTTTAACAGAATATACTCAAGTAGCTTATATAAAATGACCAAGCGATTCTACTCCTAAATGTATATACAACAGGATTGTGTGAATATGTGCACCAAACGGTGTGCTAAAAAGATAAGCACTGCCCTTTTCATAAAAGCCTGCAACTGGAACCAGTCACAGTGACGACTATAGTGATATTCAAGCAATGATCTACTCGTAGCAACAACGTGCTTCCTGGGCAAAAGAAGCCAGACAAAAAAATATATAGGCTGGATGATTTCATTTATATAAAGTTCAAAATGGCCAAAATTATTTTGTTCTGCTTGAAGTCAGGATATTGGTTACTTCTGGGGCACAGGAAGAGAGAGCAAATGGTTTTCTGGAATTATATGGTGTTTCTTTATCCGGGTAATAGTTACACAAGTATGTTCATTTTGTGAAAATCATTATTATGTGTGCAACTTTTCTCTATTTATGTTTTCTACTAGAGGCTTAATGCACGAAATTCCTGCAAGGGGCTCGGCCCTCGCAGCCCCGGCTTTGACTGGAAGTTCATCTGGAAGGTCGTTCGGCTGTCTGGTCTAATTAGCATATTACACTTTTATTATTATAGATATTTACATTTCTGTTAAAATGATTACTAACAAAATCAACATACAAAGATCAATGCCATTCCTTTATATCAGCAATAGCCAATTAGACAATGTATTTGGGGGTAGAGGAGTTACATTTATAAAAGTAACTACAGATAAATCTAAAAAGAACTGTGTAAAGTTTTTTTTTAAACTTCATTGGAAGGCATAAATACTACCTGAATAAGCAAAAATAAAAAAGATATATATCACCTTTATGGGTTAGAAGATAATATTTTAAGATGTCAATTCTCCCCCAAATTAATCTGTAATTTCCATGCAATTCCACTAAAAATTCCACCAATGTCATTCAGGGAACTTTTCATACTGCTTCTAAAATTCACATGGAAGAATAACTGTGCAAAAAAAGCTAAAGAAATTTTTTAAAGAACAAAGAGACTAGCCTGGCTGGTGAGGCTCCAAGGTGGAGCATCAACCAATGAACCAGGAGATCAGGTTTTCCCGATCAGGGCACAGGGCACATGCCACATGCCAAAGTTGTGGGCTCGATCCCCAGTAGAGGGTGTGCAGGAGGAAGCCGATCAATGATTCTCCCTCATCATTGATGTTTCTATCTCTCTCCCTTCCCCTTCCTCCCTGAAATCAATGGAGATGTGTTTTTTAAAAAAGAACAAAGAGACTATATTTTCCTTATAAGCAAGGCATATTATAAAACTACGGATTTCATTAGAATACAAAGTCTAAAAACAGACACATATTCATGAACTTTTAGTCTATGATAAATGTGGCATCTAACAGACAAAATGATAAGTGATTAAATTAGTGAAGTTGGCTGGCTTATACGGAAAAAATATATAAATAAGTCCTGTCTTCATACTATCTATGTAAATAAGTGTTTGATTCATTAAAAAATCAACAAACACATCAGAAGGCAGATAAAAGATTATGCTTGTGATCCTTGACATAGGAAAACCCCATCTTATTAGAAGACAAACCAAAAATCCCCTCAAATTAGATTACATAAAAACTCATTTTAAAAATTTGTATTAGAAAAGACCCCTGAAACAGGACAAACAGGAAGAGAGAATATATTTACAGCATGTAAAACAAAAGTATTAATATAGTCAGAGTTTATAAGGAGTTCTTATGTACCCATAAGAAAAATAAATAAACCCCAAGTAAGACCAGTTAATTTTCAGAAGTAATACAAATGTTCAATAAACAAATTGAAAAATAATCAGTGTCTAAGAAATCAAGACTATTCAAAATAAAACAAGATACATTAAATTGATAAAACTGTCCAAGTTCAACAAAATCATGTGTGGCAAGGTTGTGGATATTCTCAAGGTTGTTGGCTAGAACTTATATTTGTACAGCAACTTTGGAAAGCAATTTGACAGTATTTATTAAAATTAAAGTATGCATACCCTATGATTCCACCTTTCCACTTCCAAATACTGTATTTATTCTAGAGAAACTGGCATATGTGGACGTTCATTTAGCCAGTTTATAACATCAAAAAATCGGAAATTTTTTTGCATAGGTAGGTCAACCATAGTATAGTTATACAAATGAAGTGATATATATATATGTCTTCAAGACATTGCTGAGGGGTTTGGTTTGTAAATTGAAGACAGTTATGTGAGACATTTAAAAAAGTAAGATTTTTCCCACAAGGATCTAAGATCCACGTGAATGGAAAGAAAAAGGATTTAAAGCATACACATCGAATTGATGATAACGGAAAGTTACCTCTTGCAAAAAGAAAAGGGACCGAGTATATCCTTACTAGAACTTTTTTAAAAGAGCACGGGAAATATGCTTATTTGTTAATTTGACTTTTCCTAATGAGGAACATCGAAATAAAAAAAAAAAAAGGATCCATTCTTAAAATGTTGCTTTGTGGTTGAGAGCACTGTGTAGTTTGCAGGTGTGGATTCAGAAGTCATTTGCGCGGACAAAAGTAGTTGAAACCCAGGAGCAGACGCGATTGCCTGGGATGGAGGCAGGAGGAGGAGCCCGAGGAGGAGGGAAGGAAGCGGGAAGGAGGAGGATAACGCGTTGCTACAGGGGCACGTATTTCCCAGTTTGTAGCATCATAAGCAGCAACGCTGTTCAGTGACACGGAGACAAAGTAACGCTCTTGCAAGCACAGTCTTTTTAGACATTCATTAGATCGAATGAAATATAGACCTCCAAGCCACGCAGACACCTTCCCAGGAAACAGCGAGCGGCTGGGCCGAGCAGCGCGCGGGGCGGGGGGCGGTGTCTGGGGGTCACCCTGACGCAGGGGGGCGCGCACGCCGCCTGTGCACGCGCACAACCGCACGGCCCGTCGCTCCGATCCTGCAGCAAACGCCCTGCCCGAGCTTGAGCCGCTGGCGCCATGGCGGAAATGCACGAGCTGTCCGAGCTGTATGAAGAGAGCAATGACCTGCAGATGGATGTGATGCCCGGCGAGGGTGACCTTCCGCAGATGGAGGTAGGCGGCGGGAACCGGGAGCAGTCCCCGAACCACCCCCGCAACCGGGGCCCGCCACAGCCCGAGGAGGAAGGCCCGATGGAGGAGGAGGGGGCCCAGGCCATGGCGGAGGCGGCGGGGGACCGAGGCCTTGCCGGCCGGCCCAGCCCCGGGGAGCTGCCAGGCCTATTCGCCGGCGCTGACTTTGAGGCCGAGGAATTCGATGACTGGGAGGACGACTACGACTACCCGGAGGAGGCGCAGCGGCGTGGTGCAGGCTACAGGGCATCCGTGGCCCTGGACGAAGCCAACAAGATATTTCTGAGAACATCCAGTGCTGGAGAGGCGGCCGTGGATGGCGGTTTTCAGATGCATTACGAGAAGACCCCGTTTGATCAGTTGGCTTTTATCGAAGAGCTTTTTTCACTTATGGTTGTCAATCGTCTGACCGAAGAACTCGGCTGTGATGAGATTATTGACAAAGAGTAGTTAAATGCGGTTAAAGAGGAGGAAACTACTTGAGGGGAGACCCAGCATTCCACTGTCTCTTGGGTTTATTCCAAATAGTTCCGTGCCAATGAAAAACTTGATCTTCAAAAAAATTTTTTTTTTGGTTTTGTTTTTCAGAATAGAATAGGGCAGTGACTGCACAGTTGTGAAAAAGAAAAAAAAGGATCTTAGGACTGTTGAAACCTGTTTATCCTGAAACACCTATGGCTTTGACTTTGTGATTGATCCAGATTATCTTCTTTGCATTGGGAAAAATGACTTCCACATCCACTGTAAAGAATGGTTTTGCAAGAATACATCGTGACTAAGACAAACTGCTGGCTAGTGCAAGAGCCCACTGATACTAATTACGTGAGAAAAAGTAATGTATCCAGCGTAGGACACCAGATGTCTTTTGAGTTTATTGGACAGAAAGCCTATTGAGAAAACTTTGAAAATTCCACTTTGTGATCTATTCAAGCTATAGGTATCAAAGGCTAAATTTTTTTTTAGTATATAATAATAAGGTGAATATTCTTAGTATTCCAGAAGAAAAAGCAAACCCCAGAAGAAATATGTATCATGTGTACTACATCTTAACATGTTTTAAGGGCATCTGAAATTTTATTTGTACATGTATCTTGGTCATTTATAAAGCTATTGTGATCTGTAATTCAAGAAATTCATTATCTTGACCATTATTTTTAAAAGTAAAAAAATGAAATCCTTAGTAAATTTTCAAATTCAGACATTAAAATGTATGTGAAAGTATAAAGAAAACTATTTCTAATACCTCCATATCCAAGAGAAATTTTGTTTTACCTTTAACTTTACAGGGAAAAGACTGGTGGGACTTCATCATGAAAGAACTGTTAAGTGAAAATTGTCAAGTAAAAGAAAGGCCCTACATTTAAAAAAGACTTTATGAACAGTTATGCCGTCAACCTTTAAAGGTTTCAAACCTATCCAGAAATTTCTGAAGTTTCCCTCTGTCTCCTCCTCTAATTAAGCTTGTTATTGGTTATGCACCAGCATTTGAGATAATAAAATTTCTTGTTCTGTGTATTTTGTTTGGCTAATAATTAGTATGCATCCACACTTTATATACTATTTTTACTGTTTTCTATGTCATTGCATTATTGCAGCCACTTTATGATTTAAATTTAACTGCTATAAGGGAAAGTGTTCCAGCTTCAAATATGTGATTTGCAAATTAATTTGGGGAAACTAAATTTAGTAAATTCCTATAAGAGAATTTGCCAACCTGGGAAAACCTGCCCTATTAGTGAGCATGTTACTGTAGTTATTAAGGTTCTAAAGTTCTATGATAATTCTGTCAGAAGGCTGTGACCAGTGAAACAGTGTATCAGCAGGTCTTATGACCAATAAAGAGGTACTAGATGTTCCTGCTCCATTATGGCAATAAAAGACATATCTAATACAACATGACAACTCGGGGCCTTAGAGAGGGGGGTTGTTTTCTGTAAAACATGGGACTGACAAAGATGATCATAAGAACACTAGCTTGGTGGGCAGGAAGAAAGAGATGGGGAAAGAACTTCAACTTCTTAATCCTGCCTCCTCCATGCCTCACTTTCACTGCATTTTCAGACAGCTCATAGCTGCAGTTAGGTGAGTCTGGATAAGTAATCAATTGCCTGTGTGATGTGAATGAACAGTACAGTACTGGGAGGGGGGAGGGGAAGGATGCCAATACACGATGAAATAACCAGCTGCGTTTATCTCCCTCCAGATAAAGATGTAGGAAATAGACACAGAAAAAAAACAGGTCCACAAACCCAGGGATGTGATTCTATTTCTCTGGGACTGACTGGGGAGCAAGAGGAGGGGGAGAGAAAACCACTCCCTGTTGGGTTTGAAGGCTTGCTTTGGGGAGAAATACCTGCATTCTGCAACTGACTCCTAATGGTTGTCTGTTGGTCTTAGAAATAGGCAGTGAACTGAGAGACCACTGAAATTAATTCTGTTACTTTACTGAAGGTATAAAATGTTACCATTTTAACACCCCTTTTAGGAGTGTAAAATCACTTTTATTTCTATTATAAACCTTATCACAGACTGGACCCAATCTACCTGATTCAAATTTAGGCTCCACTACATACTAGCTTTCTTACTTAATATTTCTGCCTCAGTCCTGAATTGAAAATAGGGATAATTATATATAATTAATATAATAATGAAGATATATATATATTAATATAATAAATGAAGATATATCTTCATTTAATGGAAACTAAAGAGATTGGTAATAGAGATTAGGAAAAACAATAGATCTCTTCATTTAATGGGTACTAAAGAAAGGATTCTGGGAAAATTCTGGTGCTGGTTTTGTGTGGGGAGAGAGGGAACTTAAGCTTATGAGTATGCAGTGTGATTTGGGGAGCATTTTCTGCATCTGTTCATAAACATTACAAAATGCTTGCTTTAATCAGATATCCCTCATTGGCTTCCTGAAGGACAGATCTGTTTTCTTTGGCTCATAATTAAAGACGAACACTTCATACTAAAGAGAGCAGTAAAATCCCCAGATTTCCATCCTTTTTTTTTTTTTTTTTTTACCCTTCTTCAAAATTAGGAGATCTGGCAGTCCTTGACCTACAGTGACATGGAGAAAGCTCCTGATTCACCTTTACACAGGGAAGGTATTCTGTTTGCCATGACCCCCAGTGTTGTCTCTCTAACAGGAGTCCAAGTGGCACTCACCGTTTATTGTGCTTGCACCACTTAAAAATTTTTTAAAATATATTTTTATTGATTTCAGAGAGGAAGGGCAAGGGTGGGATAGAAACATCAATGATGAGAGAGAATCATTGATTTGCTGCCTCCTGCACGTTCCCTACTGGGGATGGAGCCTGCAATCTGGGCATGTGCCCTGACCTGGAATAGAACCCTGACCTCCTGTTTCATAGGTCGATGCTCAACCATTGAACCACACCGGCCTGGCACAACACTGGTCTTTCTTGTGCCTAAACACTGCATTACCTGCCTGGACTCTGTAAATATTTGAGACTAAAGATTCTCTCTATTTCCTGTTTGGTTTTTTTAACCCTCCTTACCTCTTTATTACTCTTCTCAATTTCAGTAGCTGTTAGAGCTGTGTGGTAGGAGATGTAGAAATGAATAAAGAAACACTAAGAATGGAAACTATTGAGACTGACATTTTTGCTTAAGGCACTAAAATACTGTATTAAAATATGTCAAGGAGGTCTGTTGTTTGAATTTTTAAAACAAGGAATATACAAAAACCATTTTTAAACCCTATAACTTGCTTTTCCAAAATATATTTTGCCTCCCAAAATACGGTAAGTTTTAAAAACTGCAAGCTTTACGTGTTTAATATAGTTTTATTTCCTGCCTCTGAAGTCCTATGAGACATTTTCTGGAAGTGAATGGCTAGTTATATTTTTAAAGTTTCAGTGGCTGAAAATAAATGTGAACCATCTGACCCATAAAAACTCTGTCATCTATGAATGTATCTATAAACTTGAACCTGTTTATATTTTCAGTCCAAAGTATATCTTCAAAGTTAAGGGAGGGGGAGGCATTAGTGTATCTTTGTATTTTATCTTAGAACTTCAAAGGGTAGCTTTTTAAAAGGAGAATGTAATTACAAAATCCTTTTCTCACGCTATATCCATAAGGTTGCTTCTTTGCTGCCTTCATGCCTCGAACACTGAAGTTGCCCTTTTGATGGAATGTATAAAGCTTCTTGAGTTTAAGCGTCTGGAGTGTGGCACATCTCTTTGTACACTGCCCCTAAGCCATTTCCCCCAGGCCTGCAGAATAGTTCAAAATTATTTGAACGGTGGGGTATCAGTGAGATCCTAACTTTGGTCACCATTCCAGCCCCGAGACGAACACAGCCCCAGTCCGTGGCACCAGTGCAGAAAAGATGTGGCTCACTCCCAAAGGTACCTCATTGCTGTAACCACTGATAGTGGAAGCTGCCCACACCCACAGTCCCCACTTCAGTTCTGCCAGAAAGATGATGGGCGTGTGGCAATATCATCTCTAATTGCCGGGGCCTGGGGAAGAAAAGGCAGTGGAGGATGAGGAAATGCTGAGAATAAACTAGAACCTCTGCCACACACATCACAACCCTGTGCTTCCTCAATTCCCCATTCCTCAGTCACCCTGTGGAACAAGTCATTTTAAAAATGCTCTTTAGACTCTGCACATAAGGCTGTCACCAGATTGGTTCCGGCTCTGCTTACTCTTCCTTCCCTACAAAACTCTGAGATAATTCGAGGGCTCCTATACTCAATGAAATCTCATAACTAAAAGTATTGAGCATCCCTGGTACCATACACGAGGTTGAAAACTAAAAATAAATTTTAAATCTACAAATGTCTTGAAGACAAAGCATCTGCAAAACTGAAGAATGTTTTACCTTCTGCCCAGACATGTGGCACCTCCCAAGTACAGCCCCAAAGATTATCCTGTCATTATAACAGTGGTGTCACCTCTCTTGGATAACCAATGAGGACCCAATGACACAGGAATCTATTTTGAACTGCTTAATAGTACGCATTTTCCTCTATGATGATTTATACTATTATGTAATCAATGTATTTAATTCTGCTTTTGAATTTAAAAACATAGCCCTCAAAAACACAAGCTTTTTAGCAAAAAAAAAAAGGAAATCAAAATGTCTGTAACTGTACTTATATCTTACCGACAATTCTATAATGTTATATAATATGCTTCCCCTTTTAAGTGTATGTAAAGGTCTCAAAGAAGTATAAGTAAAGGTTTCAAAGAAGGATGTTTGGTAAATAGTAATAATAGATACCATGTGACTGGCACTGTGCTAAGTGATTGACATCCATGATCTCACCTAGTCCTCTAAATAACTCCATGAGACATACTATTGCTAAATCCGTCCCCTCAGAAACTCTAAGAAAAGGTACTATACCGCTCTTTCACTGATGAGGAAAATTGAGTGGTAGGGTAACTTGCTCATTCATAGCAAAGCCAGGATTTCAACCTATATGTGACCTCAAAATCTCTTAGTGTTTCATCACTGCCAAGTACACAGTACACCCTCCATAATCGACAGCACTCTGCACAGTAAAACCTTAAAGATTAAAAAATCTACAATCACTAATATTAGAAAGAAAAAACTAGACTTTAACACACGTAACTAATCTGATAGAAGGAATTTAGTTTAAAAAATATAAAGCAAGTAAAAAGTGTCCTATTTTAAGGTACACATTTAGCTCATTGCCTCTATGTCTTTTACATTTGCTTCAGCAATGCTGTGCTTTTTTTTAAATATATATTTTTATTGATATCAGAGAGGAAGGAAGAGGGAGAGAGAGATAAAAACATCAATGATGAGAGAGAATCATTGATTGGCTGCCTCCTGCACACACCCTACTGGGGATCTAGCTGGCAACCAGGGCAGATGCCCTTGATTGGAATCAAATCTGAGACCCTTCAGTCCACAGGTGGATGCTCTATCCACTGATCCAAACCGACTAGGACACAAGCAATGCTGTTCTTTAAGAAATAAGGTTAACAACAAAAACTCAGTATCATAAGTCATCAAAGTTGAAAATATTACGTTTATACAATAACATTTTAGAAAGCTTTCAACCTCAAGGTTTGTAAGAAAATGTTTTCTGCTTAAATTTCAGTTAGCTAGAACATTAACCCTAACATCACCCTTCCTCTGTGCTTAATTCTGATAATGAAATTGCTTGTTCTGTTTTTTAATCTTCACCTGAAGTCAATCGGTTGCCCTTCTGTATGCTCCCCAATTGGGGATCAAACCCACAACCCACATATGTGCTTTGACAGGGGATTAAACCAGCAACCTTTTGGTACATGGGACAACGTTCACCATTCAGGCCAGGGTGAAATTGCTTTCTCTTCAGGAAGGGTTGGTGGAGAGTAATAAATGACTGATTGAAAAATAGGTGTTGCCCAGCCGGTGTGGCTCAGTGGATTGGGTGTTGTCCCATGCACCAAGAGGTCACCAGTTCAATTCCCAGTCAGGGCACATGCCCGGTTTCGAGCTCTATCCCCAGGAGTATGTGTGCAGGAGGCAGCCAATTGATGTTTTTCTCTCATCAATGTTTCTCTCTCTCCCTCTCCCTTTCTCTCTAAAAATCAATAAAAACATATTTGAAAATATAAAAAATAGGTGTTACCAAATGGTATTTATTATATTCTTTGCACTTTGGTTCTTATTACAAAGCCAGTTAAGTAAGGGGCAAGTATGCAAGCAGTTAAATGCCCCAGTGATGGATTAGAAATGCTGTTCTAATTATTAGTATGTATAAATCCTTGGCAGATTTTTTTCCCCTATACGTTTGTAAATTTTAGGCACACTGCCTGAAACTTTATTCTCTTTATTATGCGCAGATTCTCCAGAGAAATAGATAATATATTAAGCCATAAATGGCATTCATGATCTTACCTGTTGGTTGACAAGATTCATAAGTGTAAGGCTGCATGTTGAGATGGTCAGTTTTATATTCATTCCCGAAAACTGAAGATTACTTTTGCCAAGAACTGTTGATAGGAACTTAACTGGAGGCTTTAAAAAGAACAAAACATTCTAAGTTATGAATTCTGTTACAGAATGAATGTTTTTTTCTTTTAATGTTAAAAATGGGTCAAAGCCCATACTCTTCCTCTTTATTTTACTCTACATAAATCAAATGAGATGAAATGATTTTTTTAAAAACTTTTTTAAAAATTGGAATGCACCCTGGCTGTTGTGGCGCAGTTGGTTGGAGTGTCGTCCTGCCCACCAAAAGGTAGAAGGTTCAATTCCCAGTCAGGGCACATACCCAGGTGCAGGTTTAATCCCGGGCTAGGGTGCCTATGGGAGGCACCAGATTGATGTTTCTCTCTCTCATCCATGTTTCTCTCCCTCTCCTTCTCCCTCTCCCTTCTTCTCTCTCTAAAAATCTATATGCCAAGCTAGTGTGGCTCATTGGTTGAGTGTCAACCTATGAACCAGAAGGTCATGATTTTATTCCCAGTTAGAGCACATGCCCAGATTGCAGGCTCAATCCTGAGTGGGGGGCATGCAGGAGGCAGCCAATGAATGATTCTCTCTCATCATCGAAGTTTCTCTCTCTCTCCCTCTCCTTCCTCTCTGAAATAAATAATACATATTTAAATCAATAATAACATATCCTCAAATGAGGATTTTAAAAATGGAATGCAGCAGTTAAACCTGAGCCCTCAGAACTTTTCTCACACATTCCCTTCTCCCCAAGTATTTGGAGTAGAGGCCCGGTTTATATAAAAGGAATTCCTGTAAGAGTTTGGACTAGCTGAACTCCCAAGTCCTTTTGAACATCACAAGTATTAAAAATATAAAAAGTTACTGTCTAAGTTTTTTTGTGATGATTAAGAATATGAAAAACATAATATAGCAAAACTTATGGGATGCAACATTGCTTAAGGAGAGAATTTATAGCTATAAACACATTGAAAAAGAAGAAAGGCCTCAAATAAACAACCTAGCTTTACAACTTAAAGAACTAGAAAAAAAATAAACTAAACCCAAAACCAGCAGAAGGGAGTTAAAAATGAAGATGAGAGCACAAATAAGTGATATAGAGATTAGAAAAACAGGGGAAAATCAACAAAATCAAAAGTTGGTTCTTCAAGAAGATAAAAATTGACAAACCTTTAGTTAGACAAACTAAGAAAAAGAGAAGACTCATGTTATTAAGATCAGAAATGAAAGTGGGGACATTACTACTGATTCAACAGAAATAAAAGGATTATAAGAGTACTATAAACAATTTAATGCCAACAAATTGGATTACCTAGAGTCTAGACAAGATAGATAAATTTCTAGAAACATTAGACCTACCAAGACTAAACATGAACAAATAGAAAATCTGGATAGATCTACGACTAGTCAGAAACAAAACACAAAACACACACACACACACACACACGCACACACACACACACACACAGAACATAACAAGTGTTGACAAGGATATGGAGAAAATGAAACCCCATGTACTATTAGTAAGGATGTAAAATGGTACAACCACTATATAGAAAACAATATGACAGTTCCTAAAAAAATCAAAAATAGAATTACTATATGATCCAGCAATCCCACTTCTTGATATATATCCCCAAAAAATGAAAGCAGAGACTTGACCAGATATTTGGACTTCCATGTTCATAGCTAAAATGTGGAAGCAATTCAACTGTCCACTGACAGATAAATGGATAAGCAAAATGCATTATATACATACAATGGGATATTATTCAGCCTTCAAAAAGTAAGAAATTCTGATACATGCTACAACACAGATGCACTTTGAGTATATTATGCTAAGTGAAAAAGACAAATACCATATGACTCCACTTAAAGTACTTAGAGTAGTCCAAATCATGGCGATAGAAATTATGGTGGTGGATGAAATGTGATTCCCATTGCTGATTTTCTTTATGCCCATAAAGCTGTGGAAGCCAGGTCTTAAGATTTCATCTTTAAATATTTGTGATGTTCAAAAGGACTTGAGAGTTTCACACACACACACACACTAGAATGGAGAGAGGAATGGGAAACTATTGTTTAATGGGTAATGGAGTTTTGGTTTTTAGAAGGTGAAAAGAGTTGTGGAGATGGATGGTGGTAATGATTGCACAACATGAATGTACTTAATATCACTAAACGGTACACTTAAAATGGTTAAATAATAGGTAAACTTGATATTATGTATATTTTACCACAATTTTTTAAGTTGGGGGGGGGAAAGAGTATAAAAAATATGAAGTGCTTAGTAGAATCCCTGGCGTGTATTAAGTATTCAGTAAATGCTAGCTGTCAAAGGAAATTAATTCAAATTTTTCCTTTTTTATTAAAGGTGTACTTTCTGGAACAACAATTGCCTGGTTTGTTTTGTTTTGGGGTATGGACTCCCTACTCCTGAAATGAGAAAGCCTTAAATGAATGGGCCCTGTTTGTTGGGATCATCCAGTTGAAGCATCCTATTCACATAGGTTCTGAGAAGTAGGAGGATGCTGGTGGCTACTTTGAGGCCATGGGTTCTGTCAAAGAAACTAGTAATCGGGGTTTCTAATAGACTTCAAAGCCATGTATCAGAGCTTTCCACACCATGTGGCTCATCTGAGTCATTCTGGGTTACACTGGGTTCAGCGCTATACAAAATGATGAAGAATGATAACAAATGAGGCAGGGTGGTATGGAAATAGAGCTCTAAGATGGGAATCTGAAGACCTGGCTTCTATAGCTGACTCTGATCTTCATGATCGTGGTGACTCAAGACAATCTCTTCTCTGAGCCACAGTCTAGTAGCTGGCAAAATGAGAGAGTTAGCCTGGAGGATACCTAAAAATTCCTTCCCTCTTAAACAGTTTCCATTTCTAAGACTTACAGTTATCTTCAGAGCCTTTATGTCCCCTTTGAACTTTTCAAAACAGCTGAACATCCTAGAGTTAATAGCTTAATAACAATAGTACTAATTACCATTATTGTTGAAAGTCTAATAGTGTCAGTTGTGGTGTTAGACACTCTGTGGACATCATTTCATTTAATTCTTATACAACTCTGTAAAGTAAGTGCAATTTTCTCCCATTTTACAGATGAGGAAACCAAGAATCCAAAAGATGAAGTGACTTGCCCAAGATCACACAGTTGATAGTGTTTTAAAGAGAAAACCACAGATCCAAATGGAGTCACTTGTGCTAAAGCCCATGACACTGAACCTACCCTTTTTTAAAAATATTTTTATTGATTTTAGAAAGGAAGGGAGAAGAAGAGAAACATCAACGATGAGAATCATTGATCGGCTGACCCCTGCACGCCCCCCACCGAGGATCAAGCCTGCAACTTGGGCATGTGCCCTTGACCGGAATTGAATCTGCGACCCCTCAGTCCCACAGGCCAACACTCTATCCACTGAGCCAAACCAGCCAGGGCTGAACCTACTTAATACATGACCTAATTGCAGTTTCAACTTTTTCCAGGAATGTAATCTTAATCAATCTGGAATGTTCCGGTCAGTACCCGTGAGTTAACCTCTCACATGGGCCCTCTGCATCCGAAAGGTAACTGATGCAATTTGCCTGGTAACCCCGCCTTTCCCTAAAGGAAGGTAACCTGGCCTGAAACAATCCTTTTTTTCTTTTGCTAAACACTTCCTTGTCTGGCACAGTTTCTGCCTAGAAAGGCCTTCTATATTGTACAATTTCTGGGAGCACCTCTCTATTTATTAGACAGGATGCTGGCCGATTTAATACAGCCAATTATATCTTCAAATTTACTCGATTGAACTTTTGTTCTTTAAAAGTAGGAGGCAGAGGCAGGATTTAAACCCAAGTCTAACACCAAAACTTGTGCTCTTTCAGCATGAAAAGTCCCTTCTCCCCATGTGTTATTATCTCATCTCTGCCAGCACCCGTGTTTGCACTTAAAAATAGGCCAAGGAGTTTAAGAAGTCTAAAATGTTAAAAATACAGATATTAGATCATATTCAAATTGGAAGGTACCAAACTGGCCATCTGGGTCAACAACTTAACTTTACAGGAATAAGGAAGAGTCTCAGACTAGGAGATACCACGTTCAAAGGAAGGTGAACCAGGATGGTCTCACTTGAAACTCAGGTGTTTTCTCTGCTCTGTCCTTCTAGGCACCACCATTTAAGACAAGTTGGAAAAACCTGAGGGGCCAGAGCGACTTTGAGTTGTATCTCTACTATCATGCCAACCAATAAAGGCCATTCGGGACCTTTAAGTTATAGGGTGGAATGACCTAACAACTATTTTTATATCATCTTCCTCATAGTTGGGGAAACATAAAAGAAGAAAACCACACCAATATTTATTTACCTTTCGCTTTTTAGTGGCTCCGTTTGCCCCAGGGACAGCTTCGCACAGACGGCTTATTGCTTCCCTATGGAACAGAAACCATATGAAGACTTAGTGTCCTGTCTAGTGCGCAGTAAATGTTCGATTAATGTTAGCAGGCATTATACTACACACATCATGGTGAGTCTGACATAACCAACCTTCCCCACTCCCATAGGAGAAAACACGCTTAGTACTTTCAGCAACACCCTGATATTGAAAAACTGCTTTATAATAAGCAATCCTACCATTCATCTCAGCCTCATTTTTTTTTCTTGGCTTTTCAGGTTTGTTGTGTGTGTGTGTGTGTGTGTGTGTGTGTGTGTGTGTGTGTGTGTTTTGTTGTTGTTGTTAATCCTCGCCCAAGGATATTTTTCCCATTGATTTTTAGGGAGAGTGGAAGAGGTAAAGACAGAGAGAAACATCCATGTGAGAGAACATATCAATTGGTTGCTCCTGCATGAGCCTTGACCCGGACCCAGGCCTGGGAGAAGTCTGCAACCAAGGTACATGCCCTTGACTGGAATCGAACCTGGGACCCTTTGGTCCGCAGGCCAATGCTCTATCCACTGAGCCAAACCAGCTAGGGCCAGGTTTGGTTTTTAGTGTTATTGATTTTTAACCAACAAGGAGGGGCAGAATTTTATTGTCTGAGACTATTTCACAGTTTACCTTTAGCTTAACCCTCTCTGTGGTGTTATGAATAAAAAGCTTCATAGTAGCTCAGCACCAAAGACAATTAAATACAAAAGAACCTGACACTAGAGGAAGTTTGAAAGGAAAGGGAGAGACTGAACTTCAACATGGTCTCAAATGGAGCCTTATTGATCAAGTTTCTGCTATGAGCCATTGAGCTTTCACGTAATTTCACAGAAGAAAAGAAAATCAATAACAAATTTCCTCTTTTGCTTATTTTTCTGCCCTTACTATATATTGCACTTCCTGAGAGAAAGGGTCCACTAAAACAAGTAGCTGTTCCTTAATGGAAGTGGTGAACACACTGGCGCCCTCCTCTCCAGAAATGCAGTTAGAACTAAGAGCTTCTGTCTCAGGGCCTCAGCACTCACAACCGCCCGCCCAAGCTTTCACTCTCGTAACCTGAGCCCTCACCACGTGGCTTTCAATACATATAGTAAACTTTTCACAAAGCAAATGGAAATCTCTAAGCTCTTCCCAAGATTCCCTGGAGATCACTGTTCAAATTAGTAAACTATATTAACACACACAATACAGTTTTTCTATTATTCTATTTCATAAAAGTATTTTCTCTGAGATGTTTTCAAAAGGAGGAGCGGCTAGAGAGAGGAGAGACAGAGACAGAGGTAGAGAGAGAGAGACAGAGAGAGAGAGGCAGAACAATTCTAGTAGACAGTTTAGACAGAAGAAGAATAAAAGAATTTCCAAAGATTCTTCCCTTGCTCACTCCCCAACATATGGAGGGCTCCTTTATTTAAAAAAAAAATTGATCTGAGAAAGTGGGAGGAAGAAAACATCGATTTGTTGTTCTACTTGTTTATGCATTCATTGGTTGATTCTTATATGTGACCTGATTGGGGATCAAACCCACAACCTTGATGTAACAGGACAGTGCTCTAACCAACTGAGTACCCAGCCAGGTCCCCGAGGGCTTCCTTATGCCAATGTGGCTGAGGTGAACTGCCAAGAAAACAGGGCACAGGGGCAGGGGTCAGCTCTGGAAATGGCTCACATGGATGCTCCTACCCTTTCCCAGCCCTCTGCTCTTCATACATTGGCTGTTACCGTCTTATGTTATTCAGAGCCTGTCCATATGCCCAAGCAGGCAAGCACACACATGTGTGCGCTAGCACCCTCACTCAGAACTTTAAAGTCAGTTGAGGCACAGGAAGTTTCACAGATTCTGAAAAAATCTCTTGACATACAACTTAGCTCAGAAGAAAAAAGAGGAAACGTGTGCTTATGAACTTGCTTTTAAGAAGTAGATATATTGTAGACCATGTTCATAGCAGTATTATTCACAACAGCTAAACACAGAAACAACCCAAGTGCTGATCCGCAGATGAATGGAAAAGCAAAATGTGATATCGTATATACATACAGACAATGGAATATTATTCAGCCTTAAAAGGGAGGAAATTCTGCAACATGCTACAACATGGATGAACCTTGAGGACACTGTACTAAGTGAAATAGGATGGTAATAAAAAGACAAATACTACATGATTCCACCCATGTGAGGTATTTGGGATAGTCAAAATCATAAAGACAGGTGTATGGGGGGGAGGGGAGAATGAATGAGGGGTTATTGTTTAATGGGTAAAGACTTTCAGTTTTACAAGGTGAAAAGAATAATGGGGTTAGATGGTAATGATGGCTGCAAACACTAAGAATGTATTTCATGGCACTGAATATACACTTAAAAACATGTTAAGATGATAAGTTTTATGTTATGTGTATCTTACCACAAAAAATATTTTAAAAGTACTTATTAATTTGAGATTTTTAAAGAGAATCCCAGACTCTCTCCCCAATAAAAGGCCTGTTTGCACAAACTTTCCTATTTGAAACTGTCCCCCGCCAGCACTCCCAGAAAACCATCTGTGGGCCTCTTGGGAACCACAGATCCCTGCTTTAAAATAACCTCTCAGATTCTGCATTCTTTGCTGATAGCGATGTTAATAAATCTCTTGAAACACCCGCCAGGGAAGACAAATAGATGCCTGCATTTTGTTGCCTTTCTTTACAAAGATTTTTTCTTCCCCTCTGACTGGGACCGAGATTAACTGTAATATTTTCAAGAACAAATAGTACTTCCAACACTTTTCTGAAGTTTCAGTACACCCTTTGACCTAAAGCGCTGACTTTACAAATGCTGAGGAAAAAGAAAACAGAGAACCCCAAGCAGGGGTTTGCCACACGGCTGGGTGCCCCACCACCCCAGCTGCCCAGGCAGCCTGCACTTCTGCATAACCCCTTTTGGGGCTCACCTGCTGTGAGAGGAGCAGAATTTTTGGAGTTTAAATGGCTGAAGATTTCCACCCTGGGAGCCTGCACTAAAAGGAAAGAGGGGAAACGCCCCACAGTACCAACAGTGGCCACTTTTGTTTATTGTTTTTGCCACATGAGAAGGAAGGGGAGAAGTGGGCTGATGTAAGAGAATGAGAATGCAGTTGAAGATTTGCTTTTAAGCCTATAAAACCCTGCCTACACCATAGGACCAAAAAAATATATTTTGTCGTAACAGAGTCCAAACTAATCATGCACACAAACGCACCTTTCTTCATCAACCCTTGGTAGTTACAGTCCTCAAGTTATAACTTTTCTGTGTCCTTAACCCTTAAACAGTTAAGCTGCCCGGGAAGCATTGTTGCCTAACTGTCCCCCCACTGCCCACCCCTTTATTTTTAAGTTTGGAAGGCAATAGCACAATCCAGGACCAAGTGGAGCATTTCATGGGGGAGGGGTTGTGGGACAGATAGTTTCCAGTGAATGTGAAAATGCAGTTCTCCAGTAAGTAGGAAAGCCAGAAACTGTGTAACATGAAACCAAGCAAATGGCCCACTGGAACCGTTTAAGGCAGCTCCCTCCAGCTGCCAGCGCACGCGCGTACATGTACACACGTACACACACACACACACACACACACACACACACACACACAGTGACGAAGTGGTTCCCGTTCTGTCCAGGCTAATAGAAATGAGAATACATTTTAATCACAGAAAAGAGCCTTTCCAAAATAATATTGAAAAAGACTTAGGCAAACAAAGCCACCTCTATTTCCCAAGGATCTTCCCTTATCATCCTCAACAGGAATCCTTACAGAAATCAGTGATGGATGTAGAAGAGACACCTTGTCACCTGAATGTCTCATATCCATGAAGGAAGGGACCTGCAATTCAGACTCCACGTCAGTGCGGTATTATGTTGTTCCAATTGTTCTAGGGAAACGAGTACCTTTTTTTTTCTTAATCTCTGCCTTTAGAACATCAAGGCTCAGTGATCTGTGTGTTCAATTTTGTTCAGTTTGGTGAAATCAAAGACATCCAAGAACTTGTGCAAGCCGGCAGACAGGACACTTTAGAACAGGAGCCTGCCTCCTGGCGATAAGCACACAATGGATGCAGTCAATGCCAGAGGCTGGCGGAGAAGGGAAAGCTTCAAACTCCCTTTGTGCTATAATCAAGGGGCATCGCCCATGCACTCTGGGAGGGTAGACTCAGCCCATAAAATACAGCCTTTCATTTCAGAAACAGGCACTTGGGTTCCAGGGTGGTCAAATAAAGCCTCTCAGCACTGCCCGCAGCACTGGCTCTCACACTGACTTCTGGCACCGCTCCATTGGACCTGACTTAAGAGTTAAAACCCGATTCTAAAGTACATTTGCAATTCTACCCAGCTCCAGCCGCCCACAAAACACAGGTGGTTCTGTCTGCTCCCACTTCTGCCCTTTGGCTCTGATGCAAATGTTGACCCATTCATTGCACTTTAATGAAGTAAAAGACCACCTGCCCCCAGTACAGCCTCCCTGCAAGTCTCCCCTAATGAACAGAAATGAAGTCAGCTTCTCCTATCCCCACAATGATGTGCTGTAATAGAACCACATATTTCTAAATTCCAACACCTGTACTCACAAACTGATAGCTTATCCACCTTCACAATATTTAAGCCCTGTGAAAAATCACACTAGAGAAAAGGGGTTGATTTCATACAAGAACACACTGGAATTTGTAAATCCAAAAGACTGTTCTCCTTTATTTTAAGATAAACTGGAATCTTCTAAAACAACTCTGTTTTAGACAAAATCTTAAGAAGGCATAGCTTTTGGAGTTGGAGAGTGTACTGCTGGTTCAGCGTGGTCACTTAAGAGCCAAAGTTCGTTAAGGAAAACACACAAAACAGATCCAACTGAATCACCCACTGTAGTCACCACATTTCACGACAAATGATATTTAGCGACTTATAAAAGTTAAGCCTATCTTCTAAAAAGGAAGATTGGCACTATTAGATATTTAAAACAGTTTGCCATGAAGGTCCCATAATATGGAGGAAGATAGCAGATGGTGGGATGAGTGTGTGACTTTCCACTGCTGTTTTTTAAGGAAACAACTTTTTTTAAAGGCCAGTTGGTCTATGCGCATATTATATATTTGATTTGGTAATTCCATCTTTTTTCACTGTGGGTGTGCTAAAGTGCCCTGTCTGAAAGGAATCACAACTGGCCTAGCCAGTCGAGTCCCCCGTGGGAAACAATGGTAGGACAACTGTGCCTGCACATCTGCTAAGCACTCACTTTCAAGTTTGATCACCCTTTTCTAAACTCACCATTTAGATAAGTGATGACCAAACTTTAAAGTTTTTAAGGAGCAACTGGGATGCTGGTTAAAATGCAGATTCCTGGGGCTGTTCCTACACATTCTGGTTCTATACACCTGGGGTGGGAAGCACATCAGTTCGTACCCCACACAGCTGATTAAAACTTCTACTTGGACTCGTTGCCCAGGATGCCTGACTCTGTGCTCTGGCGTGTTGACCAGATGGTTGCATTAGTGGATGCTAAGGAATCAGGTCACCTGTTTCTCGTGGTGAAGGGAGGGGAGGAAGGCTACACCACCTGTACATTTGATGATGCTCCATTTGGGCGGAACTCTGTCTTCAACGTAGTCACTCAATATGCTGGGATAGATATTTGATATAACCCATCCTTTCCTCTCCCCTTGGTTCCCTCCATCCCTGCCATCCCCTCCTCGGGAAGAGCTTTCACCAGAGGGCGTCTGCAGTCCGGAACCTCTTTGCTCACATCACCTCCGGCCCACACAGGTGGTGAAGAGTGATCTGCTTTTGCCCTCCATCTGGCAGCCTGGATGGTGAGAGGACTATCCACCTGCTCCTCAAAATGCACTCATGCTCGAGGCAGTGGTTCTGAATCCTGGCTGGACATCGGGGAAACATGGAGGAGCTTTAACAAATCCTGGAGACTGGGTCTCACCTCCAGACATGCTGCTTTAGCTGGTACAGGCTGGGGCTTGGGGATTGGGAGTTCCCAAAGCTTCCTCAAGTGTTTCCAACAGAGCTAAGATTGAGAACCACTCAAAGCAGCACTTGGCAGGCATTGGTTGTAACAATGTTAGGTTTTGCGGGCCATATGATCTCTGTTCAACTACTGATCTCTGCACTTGTACCTCGAAAAGCAGCCACAGATAACACATAAGCGAACGGGTATGCTCATGTGCCGATAACACGCATGGATACTGAAATTTGAATTCATATAATGTCCACATTCACAAAATATTCTTCTTTTGATCCTCCCTAACCCCCACCCCCAACAATTAAAAAATGTCAACAGCCATTCCTGGCTCAAAAGGTGGCAAAATCAAACTCAAGTGTAGCAGGCTGGGTTGGCGGGCAGGTTGTGGCTTGCTGACCTTCTTCTGGAGCAGACTAGAAAGTAATGTGAGAGGCTGTGGGGTCAGGTCTGCTATTAGCTTGTGTGCAGCAGAAAAAATGACTAGATTTCCACCTTTAATCTTTACAGACAAAGATTATTTATATGTCTTTTGGACCTGGTCTTGTTCAGCTCCTTGGTACAGGAAGCTGGATTTTATAAGAAATGAGTCTCCTACTAAAATTCCTTTTACAAACTGCAAATTATTATCTTCCATCCTTTGTCCCTCCCACCAGCACTCAGTGGAGGGAGAGGGGAACTAAAGCTCTTCTTTTAAATATCGATTAAGCTTCGTTATGTGTCACTATGTGCATAATCCAGTACAAAGTGCTTAGGGGATACAGAAATAAGCAAACATGCAAAATTATAGTAAACTAAAATTCATGCATGGGGGTGGCTGTGTCCCTCAGCCCAGCCTGCACCCTCTCCAATCAGGGACCCCTCAAAGGATGTCGGACTGCCCATAGGATCGGACCTAAACAGGCAGTCGGACATCCTTCTCACAATCCAGGACTGCTGGCTCCCAACTGCTTGCCTGCCTGCCTTCCTGATAGCCCCTAACCGCTTCTGCCTGCCAGCCTGATCACCCCCTAACTACTCCCCTGCCAGCCTGATTGATGCCTAACTGCTCCCCTGCCAGCCTGTTTGCCCTTAACTGCCCTCCCCTGCAGGCCTGATCACCCCTAACTGCCCTCCACTACAGGCCTGGTCCCCCCAGCTGCTCTCCCCTGCAGGCCTGGGTCCCCCCCAACTGCCTTTCCCTGCAGGCCTGGTCGCCCCCAACTTCCCTCCACTGCTGGCCTGGTCACCCCTAACTGCCCTCCCCTGCAGGCTTGATTGCCCCAACTGCCCTTGCTTGCAGGCCTGGTCCCTCCCAACTTCCCTCCCCTGCTGGCCTGATCGCCCACAACTGCCCTCCCTTGCAGACCTGGTCCCTCGCAACTGCCTTCCCTTGCTGGCCATCTTGTGGTGGCCATCTTGTGTCCACATGGGGGTAGCCATCTTTGACCATATGGGGCAGCCATCTTGTGTGTTGGGGTGATGGTCAATTTGCATATAATTCTATTATTAGATAGGATAAAGGCCTGGTGCATGGGTGGGGGCCGGCTGGTTTGCCCTGAAGGGTGTCCCGGATCAGGGTGGGGGTTCCCTTGGGATGTGTAGTGGCCTGGGCGAGAGGCCTGTGGTGGTTTGCAGGCCAGCCACATCCCCCAGCGACCCAAGTGGAGCCCTGGTATCTGGGATTTATTTATCTTCTACAATTGAAACTTTGTAGCCTTGAGTGGAGGCCTGGGCCAGCCAGGGTGTGCGGGAAGTTTGGCTTCCTCCATTGCCTTGGAAACTCAAGCCTCCTGCTCACTCCATGGCCACAGCCATCTTGGTTGGGTTAATTTGCATACTCGCTCCTGATTGGCTGGTGGGTGTGGCTTGTGGGTGTAGCAGAAGTACAGTCAATTTGCACACTACTCTTTTATTAGATAGGATGAGAAAAGGAAAAAAGTTGAGGGCTGTAATTTATCTATAACTCCTCTAGGATAACAGAGTGAAGAAAAGCTGGTTAAGTGGGCTCTGCAACCAGACAGTCAGAGTTAAAAATCTATCTGCTTCTTACAAGCTCTGTGACCTTGAGCAAGTTTGTAAAGCTCTCTAAATCTCCATTCCTTAAGTCCATAAAGTGGGAATAACAATAGAGCTTTAAACAAGGCCTCAGTAAATGCTAGCCATTATCATTGCCTAATCCTTGTCATTTCCATCTGCTTTCAGAACTGGGTCTAGCCTACTTTTTACAATGCCTACTACTTAGCAGAGTCCTCTTGTGTGTTTTAACTGGAATGCTATAGACAATATGCTGTAAAGGTCAGATTGTGTCTATCATGCAAACAGTACTAGATAATATACGTTTCTAGAAAGGTAGAATGCCTCTCTGATCTTCTTTGGATGACCCATGGCATCTAGTAGGCATTTAGACAGCTCTGTGGCATGAAACAAAGGATGATCCTTTGTAACCCACATCTCTTTTCAGAACAGAGAAGTTCATTGCCCCAGTTGTTGGAATGATCAGGACTAAAGGCTCACAGCTGAGTTCCCAGAAATTGTCCTCTCTTTAAGGCAGTTATGCTGCCTACTGATATGCCCCTCCCCAGAGGCAGCAGGAAACCTGTGAGCAGTCAATACAGGTTTGAAGGCCTGGTCTGTTTGCCCATGACATCTGCTGAGGCCTCTGTTGAGATGGCATCACCAGTTAACCTCCCCTAGCCCAGGGTTGCATCCTCACTCCCTCAGGATCGTGAAAGCCCTCCCAGTAAACCTTCTGCCTTTCTCTCTCCATCTCAGAATCTGTTTCTAGATCCAGCCTAATTCCTGCTAAGGAGCTGCTGCCATAATTATGCTACTTTAAATTGGTATATACACTTCACTAAAGGATGTCTTTCTTTTTTTTTTTTATAGTTCAACTTAAGCAGGTAAGTTTAATGATCAAAATGTTCCTTTTAAGAGTCTGTGTTGTCACAGTTGACTGTGAAAAAATCATTTTCAGAAAAATCCTCATAAGTAGTTCAGATGATCTGGATCAAAAAGATCCACCTTCTTCCTGTTCAAGCATGTGTGAACATACACATTTTCCTGGAGTGGGTGCAGCTCTCACAAGCTACAACTCATGTCTAAGTAGAGGTGTCAGAATGAGCACTTACTCCACTAGGCACTTCTCAGTTTTCCTAAAGAGAATACCAATGAGAATGGAAACATCTGTGTGCAGGTGAAGAGATGCACCAACTGTCCTACATTTCCTTTGGCCAAAAGCTTCCTTTTTTATCTAAGAAAGGACTCTCCTGGGCTGAATTAGCCTGTAATGAATTTTGAGCACTTCCCCTTTAACTCCACTCTTCCTCAGAAGAAATCTAATATTGATTTCTCTGGCTCTATATACATATATACATATACACATATATATATATCTATACTAATAAAAGGGTAATATGCAAATTGGTCACGACACCCTCACAGTAACAACCGAACAGCAGGTTGCATGGGACAACAAGGCTGGCAGGGGGTTTGCGAGGGATGACCAAATGACACACCAGCAGGCTGCGTGGGGTGACCAGGCCAGCAGGGGGGTTAGCGAGGGATGACCAAACAACTCAACAGCAGGCTGTGTGGGGCGACCAGGCCAGCAGGGGGGTTAGCGAGGGATGACCAAACAACTCAACAGCAGGCTGTGTGGGGCGACCAGGCCAGCAGAGGGAGCAGTTGGGGGCAACCAGGCTGGCAGCTGTGGCAGTGAGGGGTGACCAGGCCAGCAGAGAGGGGCAGTGAGGAGCAACCAGGCCAGCAGAGGGGGAAGTTGCGAACAACCAGGCTGGCAGGCAGTGGCAGTTAAGGGCAATCAGGCAGGCAGGCAGATGAGCAGTTAAGAGCAAGCAGTCCCAGATTGTGAGAGGGATGTCCCAGATTGGAGAGGGTGCAGGCTGGGCTGAGGGGACCCCCTCCCTCCGTGCACAAATTTCGTGTACCAGGCCTCCAGTATACATATATACATATACATATACTAGTACATATAGCAGAATTAAAATTTGCTGTTCTGGCTTTCTCTAGGCTTTGCCCTCAACATTTCAAAACCAAAACAATAAAAACCTCATGCTTTGGGGATTTTCTGGGAATCACTTTTTTAAAACTAGGAGTTCCCATATGCTTTGTGGTCCAACAGGAGACCTCATTTTGAAACCACGAGGTAGGCTTCCCTTACATCTGTGGTTCCCAAATTGTGGCCCGAGGACCAGCAGCATCAGCCACATCTGGGAACTTGTTAGACATAAGCCTTCTGTGTTTTAAGCCGCCCTCGAGGTGACTCTTCTCTTGCATGCTAAAATGTGAGAACCATTGTCTGACACAATCTCTTGTTCCTCAGGAGAGCTGAGAAAAGGACAGTGAAACTCTCCTCACCTACAGATTTGTGAGCATCTGAATGAAGGTCTCTCAGAGGGAGCTCACAAACCAGGAATCTGGCATCTTGAATCCAGATGGATTAAAAATTTCCTTAATATTCTCTCATTTCTAATTGAGACATGGTACACAAGAGCCAAGCATATGATTTGTGGTTCCACCACTTGCTAGGTGACAACCATGGTGAGTTCTGTAATTTCTGTAAGTCTAAGTATTCGCCTGGGCACAATAGGGTTAATAGTAATATCTGTTTTATAAATGTTAACTTTTGTGATGATGATAATGCTGATGATAGTAGCTATCTTATCTAATAATGAGAGAATGTGCAAATTGACCGTCACGCTGTAACAAGATGGCTGTGCCCAAGGTGGAGGCTGAGTTCCCATAACAAGACTTAACAAGGAATCAGCAGGGTCCTGAGGCTGCATGGCACTAGGCGGGGACTGAGGCTGTGCCCCCTGCCTGGTGGGGCTTGACAGGGGACCTCAGGCCATGCCCCCCTCCCAGCAGGGCTTGACAGGGACATCAAGGCATGCCCCTTGCCCCAGCCCAGGCCGGGGGAACCTGAGGCTGTGCCCCCTGCCTGGTGGGGCTTGATGGGAGACCTCAGGCCATGCCCCCTGGCCTGGGCCAGGGGACCTCAAGGTGCTCCCCCAAGCCTGGGCCAGGGATCTCAGGCCACCACCCCCTCTCTCCCCCCCCCCCCCCCCCACCTAGTGGGGCTTGACAGGGATGGGGTCAGCCAGATCTGGATCTAGCCCAATCGGGGTGGGGCCGACCAGGTCTAGGTCTTATGCAATTTTGAGGCGCACGTGGGTGGGCAGGGACTTGACTCTGGTTCCTATAGCATAGCCCAGACTCTGACAGGAGGAAGATTTTCATATACATTTTACTAATCTTCTTTCATCTCTGATACTTCTATTATAGAGAAAGGGCAAATAGCAATCCTATATAATAAAAGCCTAATATACAAATTGCCTGTCACACAGGTGGCTGCCTCCATGTGGTCAAAGATGGCCACCACAAGACGGACTTCAGGGAAGGGCAGTTGTGGGCGATCAGACCAGCAGGGGAGGGCAGTTGGGAGGGACCAGGCCTGTAAGGGAGGTCAGTTAGGGGCGACCAGGCTGGCAAGGGAAGGCAGTTAGAGGTGACTGGGCCAGCAGGAGAGGGCAGTTGGGAGGGACAAGTCTTGGAGGGGAGGGCAGTTTGGGGGCAACCAGGCCTGCAGAGGAGTGCAGTTGGGGGCAACCAGGACTTCAGGGGAGGGCAGTTGGGGGCAACCGGGCCTGCAGAGGAGTGCAGTTGGGGGCGACTGGGCCAGCCAGGGAGGGCAGTTAGGGGTGACCAGGCTAGCAAGGAAGGGCAGTTAGGTGTGACCAGGTTGGCAGAGAAGGGCAGTTGGGGGCGACCAGGCTTGCAGGGAAGGGCAGTTAGGGGTGACCAGGCCGATAGGGGAGGGCAGTTAGGGGCAATCAGGCTGGGAAGGGATCACAGGGTGACCAGGCCAGCAGGGGATGGGGGGAAGGCAGTTGGGGGCAACCGTCCTGTAGGGGAGGACAGTTAGGGGTGACCAGGCCAGCAGGGGAGGGCAGTTAGGGGCAATCAGGCTGGCAAGGGAGGGCAGTGAGGGGTGTCCGGACCATCAGGGGAGGGCAATTGGGGGCGACCAGGCCTGCAGGGGAGCACTTAGGCATCAATCAGGCTGGCAGGGGAGTAGTTAGGGCGTGATCAGGCTGGCAGGCAGAAGCGGTTAGGGGCAATCAGGCAGGCATGCAGGTGAGTGGTTGGGAGCCAGCAGTCCTGCATTGTGAGAGGGATCCCAGATTAGAGAGGGTGCAGGCTGGGCTGAGGGACACCCCTCCCCTGCCCCGTGCACAAATTTCATGTACCGGGCCTCTAGTATTAAAATATTTCCTCTAATTAATTCCCTTTTAATGTGCATGAATTTTGTTCACCAGGTCACTAGTTAATTAATAATAAATTTCTCTAAAGACTGTGTTAGTAGTTGAAAATCATGTTTGACTCCCTGAACTAGAAAGAGTTGAAGTTTAGCCAATTCTTTGAGAAATTCTACTTTTTATCTGAATCAACTCATTGGACCCCAAGGATCTCTGAACCAAAAAGAATATCTTCAGTGAATGTACTCCTATTCCTTTGTTCAGTAATATATACAAATGGTGTTCATGTGCCAGCATTCTGTCATGGAAGCAGGGACTTGACTCACTTGTCTAAGAGCTCCTCATTCTAGAATCTGGCCTCATTCAGAATACCAGAGTCCATGTGTATAGACTGTCTGTATATTTTCTCTGACTCTCAGCAGTGATCATGGAGCCTTCAAGACCTCCAGAGTCATCTCAAAATCTCTGAGAAGCCCTGACTCCTCTCTGTTAATAAATATTTATTGATCCAACCATGCCCCAGGGACTGTAGCTCTGAAAACTGCCAGGCCCATGGACTAGGCCCATGGATCAGAGAGAAACTTCAAGCCTAAAGATGATAGATGATGGAGCCCTTATGATTGCTCCATTGAAGCATCACTCCCTATGACTGACCCAATTACTCCTAGGCCAGACCCACTCTGGGGTACCCTCTGAGTTTTCTCAAGAGGCTCCCATACAACTGCAGTAAGAATGTTTCCAAGAACAATAGTTCCAAAGGCCTATTCTACTTGCCTTGTTAAATGATTCAGACCGTGGGTGACCAGTGTGTCCATCAAAACAAAAATTAGAAACTCACTCTCTTGCTCCTGTTGAACATCTGCAAAGTATAATTGAGAATGCTTGGCATGCCACAAACATTTAGCACTAACTCCTAAAGGAAACCAAAAAGGCCCACAAAAGGGAGATACTTGAATGCATTTTCATCTAGCTCTACATCTTGCAAAGAAGGCTTGGGGTGGGGGTGAGGAATTACCAGAAAAAGCTATTTTACTCTAAAATCAGAGCTAAAAACACTGTGGTCTCCCCATAGGCTTTAACATTCATGCATTTTAAGCACTGAATTAATTTGTTTCTCCTCAAACACTTGAGGCCAGTTCACTACCATGCATATTGGACATGGACAGGTAGCTAACTGTTCTCACTTGGGTCAGTGAATGTACGCATATTGTCTACTTGAGAATGTGTGTTTGTGAGTGTATGTATATGTGTGATAATATATACACATCTGTAAGTTTATATATATATTCATAGATATATAGATATGATAAATAAGCAGGCCCTGACATTACCTACCACATATTTTAAGAAACCACTCCATAAAGTAGATCATATTTTCCATGGAAAAGACACTATGATTGGTAGTTTCATTCCTAACCAAGGGCTTTTTGGCAAATAAAATATAGATACTGTAAACAGCCTGCTGTGGAACAAAAATAATAACCATTTTACAAACCTCTATAAATATCTAAAGTATTAAAACAATGCTCAAAGTCCTAGAAAAGGAGCATAAACATATACAATACCTATCCATGTAGTCTCTAAGTTTCTTCACTACATAAAAATACAGCTCGTTTGAATTATGTTCTAAAAGTAATGCACTAACTATAATAACATGAAACATTTGATTAACAATTTTGCCAACCTTAGATTTTAGTGATGAATTAAATATCCCAAACTCTCTCTCTCGCTCGCTCTCTCTCTTAAGGTGTCCAAAGAAACTGATCTAATGTCTTAATTTCCCTTTGAGGTGGAAGTCCATTTTGTACTGCATCTACTACCACCATTTCACTACAACTTCCTCTTTCTTCTCCTACTTTTTCCTCTCCTCCTCCTTCAGCCATTCCCCTTCCCAGTACATGACTAATATGGAATTACCATATTGCCACAGTGCAACTCTGTCCTGCCCAAAGATGACTGGTCCAGGATTAGGCCCCAATCACCAGTTTATCTAATAATTTGATATTTAGAACTGAGAGAACCAGAGATGGGGAGTCTCTGTATTCTTGTGGAGGAGGCCTTGGGAGCCTAGACTCCTGTCCTTCATTGGATTGTTCACTGATCCTCAGGCCCCATGAGCTGCCCCAATAGCCTTTCAAAAAATCCTCCTGGCTGGTGTGGCTCAGTTGACTGAGCATTGCCTGTGCGCTGAAAGGTCACTGGTTCAATTCCTGGTCAGGCACATACCCAGTTGCAACTGACTCATGTTTCTTACATCAATGTTTCTCTCTCTCTCCCTTTCCCTTCCTCTGTCTCTAAAATAAAAATCCAATAAAAATATACCCCTTTTAAAAAGAAACCCCCCCTTTTGGCTTAAGCTAGTCTTCAAGGTTTGCTATAGTCTGAATGTTTGTGTCTCCCCAAAATGTTTATGTTGAAATCCTTTAGGAGCCCTCCTGGAGGAGAACAGAACTCCCTAGCCCTTTCTGCCACATGAGAACACAATGAGAAGCATGCAACTGGGAAAGGGGCAACTTGATCTCAGACATTCCAGCTTCCAGAACCATGGGAAATAAGTTTCTGTTGTTTATAAGCTACCCAGAGCATGGCATGTTGTTATAGCCGCACGAACAGACTAAGACAACAAGGTTCATCCATGTTGTAGCATGTGTCAGAATATCCTGCCTTCCCCCCCGCCAGTTTTATTGAGATATAATTGACAAATAAAATTGCAAAATATTTAAAGTATGCAACATGATGACTTGATATACCTATACATTACAAAAGGATTCCCACAGATTACTTAACACCACCATCACCTAACATATTTACCTTTTATTGCTGTGAAAACGCTTGATTTAGTATCTTAGCAACTTTCAATTATACAATACAGTATTATCAACCATAGTCACCATTAGATCCTCAGACCTTAATCATCATATAACTGAGAGTTTGTACCCTTTTACCAACATCTCCCCATATCCTCCAACCCTCAACCCTCAGCCCCTAGCAACCACCATTCTACTTTCTGTTTCTATAAGTTCAACTTTATTTATTTTTTGTCAAACTTTTTTTAGATTCCACATATAAGTGATGCCATGCATTGTCTGGCTTACTTCACTTAGCATAATGCCCTATAGTTTCATTCATGTTGCTACAAGTTGGCAGAATTTCCTTCTTTTATTTATTTGTTGTTGTTATTGTTAAGCCTCACCAGAGGATACCCCTTTCCATTAATTTTTAGAGAGAGCAGAAGAGAGGGAGGAGAGAAAGAGAAAAAAAAAAACATCAACATGAGAGAGACACATCGATTGGTTGCCTCCCCTCTTACCACACCCTCCCCCCCCCAAACCAGGGGATCAAACCTGTGCCCTTGACCGGAAATCAAACCCCCAACCCTTTGGTCCATGGGCTGATGCTCTAGTCAGTGAGCCAAACTGGCCAGGGCAGAATTTCCTTCTTTTTTAAGGCTGACTAATATTCCAGTGTGTGTGTGTGTGTGTGTGTGTGTGTGTGTGTGTGTGTGTGCGTGTGTGTACCATATTTTGTTTATCCATTCATTTGTCAATCAATACTTGGGCTGTTTCCATCTTTTGGTTATTGTGAATAACATTTCTATGAACATTGGATTACAAATATCTGTTCAAGTCCCTGCTTTCAATTCTTTTAGATATATACCCAGAAGTGGAATTGCTGGATCAAATGATAATTTTATTTTTAAATTTTTTTAGGAAATCCCATACTGTTTTCCATAGTGGCTACTCCATTTTACATTGCCACCAGTAATGCACAAGAGGTTCCAACTTCTCCACATCCTCAAAAACTTTTGTTATTTTCTGTTTTGTTTTCTTAAAAATAATATCCATTCTAATGAGTGTGGAGTACTATCTCATTGTGGTTTTGATTTGCACTTTCCTAATGATTAGTATTGTTAAGCATCTTTTCTTATGCTTATTGCCCATTTGTATATCTTCTTTAGAGAAATGTCCATGCAATTCTTTTGCCCAGTTTTTAAAAATTTATTGATTGCAGAGAGAGAGAGAGAAATGCATCGATGTGTTGTCCCTCTTATCTATACATTCCTTGGTTGATTCTTATATGTGACCTAAACAGGGATTGAACCCAAAATATTGGTATATTGGGATGACACTCTAACCAACTGTGTTACCTGACCAGGGCCTTTGCCCAGTTTTTAACAGGGTTTTGGTTTTTATTATTGAGTTGTAAGAGTTCTTTATATGTTCTGGATACTAATCCTTTATCATATATATGATTTGCAAGTATTTTTTACATTCTGTGTGTTGCTTTAGGAACTATACTTCTGGACCTTACACCTAATCATTCAAATAGTAACTGTGCTCCTGTATGTGAAAGACATGCTAAAAGACTGAGCAAAAACGTACTGCTTTGTGTGTGTGTGTGTGTGTGTGTGTGTGTGTGTGTGTGTGTGTGTGTGTGTGTAAATAAATTTTATTGTTCGGATTATTACAGTTGTTCCTCTTTTTCCCCCCATAGCTCACCTCCACCAGGTTCCCACCCCACCCCCTGCCCTTACCACCCCCCTGCCACTGTCCTCGTCCATAGGTGTACAATTTTTGTCCAGTCTCTTCCCACACCCCCACACCACTTCCCACCCTGAGAATTGTCAGTCCACTGCCTTTCTATGCCCCTGATTCTATTATATTCACCAGTTTATTCTGTTCATCAGATTTTTTATTCACTTGATTTTTAGATTCACTTGTTGATAGATATGTATTTGTTGTCACTTTGTTGTTCATAGTTTTTATCTTTACCTTTTTCTTCTTCTTCCTCTTCTTAAAGAATACCCTTCAGCATTTCATATAATACTGGTTTGGTGGTGATGAACTCCTTTAGCTTTTTCTTGTCTGTGAAGCTCTTTATCTGACCTACAATTCTAAATGATAGCTTTGCTGGGTAAAGTAATCTTGGTTGTAGGTTCTTGCTATTCATCATTTTGTATATTTCTTGCCACTGCCTTCTGACCTGCATAGTTTCTGTTGAAAAATCAGCTGACTATCGTATGGGTGCTCCCTTGTAGGTAACTAACCATTTTTCTCTTGCTACTTTTAAGATTCTCTCGTTGTCTTTTGCCCTTGGCATTTTAATTATGATGTGTCTTGGTGTGGTCCTCTTTGGATTCCTCTTCTTTAGGGTTCTCTGTGCTTCATGGACTTTTAAGTCTCTTTCTTTCACCAAGTAGGGGAAGTTTTCTGTCATTATTTCTTCAAATATGTTTTCAAAATCGTGCTCTCTCTTCTTCTGGCACCCCCATAATTCAGATGTTGGTACACTTGAAGATGTCCCAGAGGCTTCTTGCACTATCTTCATATCTTTGTATTCCTTTTTCCTTTTGCTTTTCCGCTTGAGTGTTTTTTGCTTCTTCATATTTCAAACCTTTGACTTGATTCTTAGGATCCTCTAGTCTGCTGTTGGATCTCTGTATATTATTATTTATTTCAGTCAGTGTATGCTTACTTTCTAATTGGTCCTTTTTCATATCCTTGAGGGTCTCACTATATTTCTCGGAGGTTTCTAGGAAATTCTTGAAAAACCTTATAACCGTGGTTTTGAACTCTATATCCAGTCATTTGCTTTCATCCGTTTCTTTCATTTGTGATCTGTTTCTTTGTCTCCGCATTTTGGCTGCTTCCCTATGTTGATAGTGTTGCTTTGTGTGCTAGGTGTCCTATAGGGCCCAGAGGCTCAGCCTCTAGAGGCTGAGGTGGACACTCTTGGTGCACCCCTTTGTGGGCTGTGTGCACAGTCTTGTTGTAGTTAAGTCTTGATTGTTGTTGATGTCACTGGGAGGAATTGACCTCCAGGCCAATTGGCTGTGAGGATCAGTAGTGTCTACCATGGGAGAACTTCTGTGCTGGAGACACCCTTATGGGGCAAGACTTGCTTCAGTGGGGCTTTGGCACTCACTGAGTCTGCCCCCTGAGTGTGTCTCTTATGGATCTGAAGAGTTGTAATCTGTATGGTCTCACTGACCACTGGGTACACTGGCTCTTGGATCTCCAAGGAGGTGCAAAGTCAACCACTGCCTGAGGCCACCCAGCAGGAGCTACAGAGAGATCTGCATATTCCTCCTCTTTGTTTGGGGTTTGGAGGTGCCCAGATGAGGCCCAGATATGAAGTAATGCAAGCTGCTGTCCAGCCTTGGGCCTTCTTTTGGAGGCTCTGGGGCTCTCTGACGCAGCTGCAGTTTGACAGGATTTTAAGTGGAGAAAGACCAGGCCATTCATATGCAAAAGCCTCGGTGCACAGCTTGGGTGGGGTTGTAAATTGGATGGGGCTGGGTCTCAGGGAATCACCAGGGCAGAGCAAACAGCAATGGCTGACCATCAGCCCTGCCCTGAAGAGGCCCCCGGGTCTCTGTGTCCTGCGGTATTGTGCAGGAACAATGATTGCTGCAGGCACCTCTGAGAGAAAGCCGCCCTCGCATTCCAGTCCGGACAGTCCAGTTTCTCTCCGTATGAGTCTGGGTCCCCAGAATCTTGCCCAAAACTGGAATTCAGAGCAAATGGGAACTTTTATCCCCCTCCTGATTGAAAAAGACAACAGCATACCCAGTTGCCAGCCCCTTTTGCACGCACCTCCGTACCTCCGCACTTCACTTCCGCACCTCTGCACCTCCTACCAGACTCAATGCGCTTTTCTCTTTTCTTCTAGTTGTAGAATTTTCACTAAGCCAGCCTTCCCGTGGTTCTGGATGATATTCATTTTGTCTTTTAGTTGTAGTTTTAATGTGGTTGTGCACAGCAGCAAGTTCAGGTGTTTACCTATGCTGCCATCTTGGTTTTGCAAAAAACGTACTGTTGACTTTCATGCCCTCTCTCTCTTAACTTAACTCTGACATGCTCTCAAAACTCTTCCTAATTGCTTGGAAACATTTTTTCTTTTATTAACTAGACTTTTTAAGTCTTCTAAAAGGAATTTAATTGGCAATTTCATCTCAGATATCTGAGAAGTGAGATCTCAGTCCAAAATAGATTTTGAGGAACTGAGGAGCAGTGGAACTTGAAGCTAGAAGAAGTGGTGGTTGTACATACACACACACACACACTCACATCAAAACCTCCTGCAAGGGCTTCCTGACATCTACATGTATGAAAGGAAGTACTTCCACTACATCAAATAATGTGTCTAGGAGCATTTGACTGTTATGTTTTGTTTTTTTAATATATTTTTATTGATTTCAGAGAGGAAGGAAGAGGGAAAGAGAGATGAAAACATCAATGATGAGAGAGAATCATTGATTGGCTGCCTCCTGCAAACCCTCAATGGGGATCAAGCCTGAAACACAGGCATGTGCCCTGACTGGGAATCGAACTGTGACCTCCTGGTTCAAAGGTCAACACTCAACCACTGAGCCATGCCAGCCAGGCTTCACTCTTATGTTTTATTGTAGCTATTCTTACTAGCTGGTAAAAGTCATAAACCTTGACCTTGGAACACCAGACCCTTACTGGCACCTTAACATTCTTTCCTGGACAATGAAACATTTTTTTTATCCAATCACATACATCTGTCTCAGCCAGAATGCTAGTGTTTCCATCCGTAGCATAACCACTATGAACCATAAACCTCCTTTCCACTCTTCTCAGTAAATTTCCTCACTGGAGTGTTCCCTTTCCTAGCAAGCTAATAGACTTAGCCTCTTCTCATGGTCTTCATTTGGCATGTCACGTAGGCTGCAATCCTACTCCTACCTCCACGGCCTCCTCATAGGTTAACACACACACCTGGTGCCATACAGTTACTCCAGGTTTTAGGCAGAAATGCACACACTTATCCACACAGAGTTGCACCAATCCCATCCCTGCAATTCTCAGGAAATTTAGATAAATGCCAACCTGTACTAAAGATATGTTAACTTAGCTCCCTAACATGAAAATATGGACCTCTATAGAATACTTTCCCTCCTAATGTCCACAATTCTTAGAAACCACATGCACAGGTCTTTACATAAATGTTTAGCTGCATCTTGGACCCACTTTGCATCTATCTAATGGTTGCCTACACTCGTGTGTATACACACAAACACACACACACACACACACACACACACAGGAAGTATGCATTTGTCTCTGAAGAACTGCCTTTAATGTCCTGCTGAAGCCAAAGAATCAAACCTTCAAGCTAGTAAGCTAATCACTGCTCAGGAGCAATAACGTTCCAAACAGGAAATTGGTCCAGTTACAATGTCCTCTGAATTATGATCTCTGCATCCTTGTTGCTTTTCCTGGTACCAAACCACCTGAACAGCTTGCCGAATGTCAACAGCAGCAGTTCAGAAAAATGCTGGTCAGGATTTTCTTCCCCACGAGATGGCATGGGCAGATAAATAATCCACAACATGCAGCCCCTTAGGATCAGCTAGAGAAAATGAGTCTTAGACCAGGACCCCAAAAGGAACGTTCACCACTCATTCTCCAACAGCTCCCCATTTCCCTACACAGACCCGTTCTCCACCCGCCCCCCTGCCTTACACCCCTACTCCCAAGGATGGCAGTCACAGAATGAGGTGAACCCAGCACCAGCCTCGGCTTCCCAGCTGTCCTGGAGTGTGGCGTGGGCAGATCCTGTGCTAGGTGCCTTGCACTTTGTCTGGTTGATTTTTTTCTTTTCTTTTCTTCTTCTTTTTTTTTTTTTTTTTTTTACAAATATAAGTGAGAAATGCAGGAGGGTGCCAGAGTAGTAAGCCAGTAATCTGGAGGTCCCTCCCACCAGCAGTATGCCTTGCCCCTTGGGATATATGGGGTGGAGCAAAAGTAGGTTTACAATTGTGAGTACACAAAATACAGTTTATTTTTGTATTATTACTTATTAATCATTGTATTATTTTCCATACAACTGTAAACCTACTTTTTCCCACCCCTGTATTATGTCCTATGGGTGACGAACTAAATTGTGACCAATGACATGAAGTTCTGTTCTTTGGGGCTGGAAGCCAGGCCCTGTCCCACCAGCTCCACTTAAGTGATTGCCCTTGATGGGCTTATTCCTCCTGCCTGCCTCAGGTACCCAAACACAGGTACCAAACACAAGGAAGGAGGCATCCTTAGGGGGAGACGGAAGATTTCTCCTTTGCCTGATGTGGATGCTTATTCAAGGGATGGAAGTTGGGCCTTAGGGTTTAGTGACCTGATTGTGTGTATGTGTGTGTGTGTGTGTGTGTGTGTGTGTGTGTGTGTGTGCGCGCGCACGCACGCTTCATATTAAATGAGGTGTTTTGCTTTTAAATTCTTGATGAGAACATTTTTATGGAAGAGAACAAATGACTATATCATCCTTAGCATGATTTTCATCCCCTCTCTTTTCTCTACTTCCTTGGTATTGTTTTCCAGATATTTGAAGACAACTGTGGCTGCGAGCCTTTGTTTTCCTAAAGATCGCGTTTCCCCGTTTCTGTGGAGGAAAAACCTCCTCCTTTGCCCTTTTGCATGAATATTCAGTTACTAACTATTGAGATCTGGTCTTAAATCAGTCAAGATCAATGTGGGTGAGAATTAGTGGAGGAACAACAGTAACACAGGGCTCCCACAGGGACTAAGTCTGGACTGAGGGACAGAGGACAGTGGTGCTATGAAGTGGGTGCCTCCTGTCCTCTTCTTTTTCTCTGCTGCTCCATTTGAGTACTTTCTGTGTTCCAGGCCCTGTGGACTCAGACCCCAAACAAATGGCAGGCAGGTCCCTCAGAAAGACAAGCACTGTGCCCCACCTTCCTCCTCTGTTTCAAATGCTGACCCAATCCATGTGTCTTAATCCTAGCTCCCCCCTTGATTACCAGGAATTTCTTGTTGCTGCCGCCCCATTATCTGAAATAAGGTGTGAACCAGGATAGACATGGTAAGACCATTTATCGGGGTGGCACATCAGCCATGAGAAACAAAGGTCTTTTCTCTTGGAATTTTAACTGGTCCTTTGAAAATTATTTTCTTGTATTCAGTAAGATATGAGCAAAATGAAACTTTGTGAATATGTGAAAGTTAAATTTAAAGCCATTTGAAGCCTGATTCCAGAGTAATGTTTTAATGATAACATCTAAGACAACTAGTAATAAAGCAACTCAAGAGTAGGTGAATGTCAAAAAACACAGAAGTTGAGAGAGGAAAGGAGAACAAGATAAAGAAGGAAAAATGAAAAGAGACTGAAGAACAATAGATATTTGGGAAGTAGGGTGGAAATTAGAGGTTTGGAGGAAAGTGAGCCATTTTCTTATGCTGGTTACATGAGAACACTATGCCCAGCAACATGCATGTGGCTTTGAGGTACACACTTCATAGAATGCACCAGTCTAATAGCGAGGGGCAAGGGGGACGAAGAAATGATCCTGGTCCTAAATAGAATGTTCCCACTCAGGTAACATACAGGGAGACCTATGGCCGTACACTAATACCTAAGCCTACATCCTCTTAGAGAATGTCCTATAGGACTTAGATTTTCAAAGATCACTTCCACTTGCAGCAATATGCTAGCTCCTAGGGGAAAAAGTAAAAACACTCTCTTTCCTATACTGAATTTCCTTTGAAATACCAGCAAGGAATTCATTACGCACAGGACTCCAGGGGTACACTCTGCATGATAACTGTTCTGTTCAGTAAATTTCGATTTTGGTTAACTCCTTAAAGTGGGACATACCTATTTAATCTCTTCTCCTTTGTCTTCTACCTCACTTTCCTTGGTGGCTTTTCTCCTGCTCCCATCTGGATCAGGGAGTCTCAGGACTGCTGCTGAGCCCAGGTAGCTACAAGATACAGCACCTCAAACTCTACAAGCTCCAGCGAATAGGTTTGAGAGCTGGGGAGGGCAACCTAGAACATATGCTTCTGAAGCAGGGAGACATGTTCAGCCCTGGTGCATGGAAATCAGTTTCATGGCTTTTAAGCCATACCACAGACAACGTGGGCTAACGTGGCTGGGGTCTCCTGACCTCAAGGCAGACCACTTGCACTGTAGGGCATCTTCAACCCTGAATCTCCCATCCAGCCTCTTCCTCCCCTGAGTTGGAGCCCACTGGTCATTGTTTGGTATCCACTCTTGGAAGAAGATGCACTTTCTTCACACTCTTACCAGACAGGCCAGCTGCCTAGGTTCTGGGCTTTGTCAGGGTTGACGCTATGGACCAATGGTGTACACATCACCTTCCCTCTGTCTGAGCTCTCTTCTCCCAGACACTCTCATGGCTGGATCCCTCACTTTATTCAGAGATTAGCTCAAGTAACCTCTCCTCAGAGAGGCCTTCCCCACCACCAAATCTAAAAAAACCCACCACCCTCGAGCTTCTGTGAATCTGCCCAGAGCATAGTCGGCCATGCCCAAATCACGTACAGACACATCTGCAAGGAATACTATCCAGAAACCATGACAGACACCTTCCTTGGGTTTGTACATTTGTCACACATGGAAACTTCATGGCATAGAAAAAAATAGTCTTTTACCATCTATTAAACAAAGGGAAAATATAAACTTACAAGTTTACGATTTACAAAATAGACCCTAACAAAAGACAGATACATGCTGGGAGGGAGGAGCACCATCTAGTGCAGTTCTTCTGTAGAACAATCTAGCAATACACAGCAGCAGCCTTCAAAGTAGTTATATTGTTTGGCCTAGTGATAAACATTGAGGACATTATGCTATCAAAAAAGACCAACCTTGTATGATTCCACGTATATGAGGTGCCCAGAGTAGTCAAATTCATAGACATGAAAGAGAATGATGGCTGCCAGAGGCTGGGGCAGGGTGGGGAATGGGGACTGGGGAGTTATGTTTATTGAATACAGAGTTTCAAATTGGGAAGATGAAACAGTTCTCATCTCCTTTTCAGCTACTTCTTCAACAGGTCTCAGATTCTGTAAGGCCCTATTTCTAGGCATAATTTTAAACACTGTTGGTACCTGGGAAACCAGCTATTCCTGACTGCATCCTCTTACCAGTTCTCATATACAGTGCAGGTGCTCTGCCACAGAACTGGGAAATCTTTCACATGATGAGATAAAGTGACGGTCACTGGACTGTGTTCCACCTCCCAGTCATATGAATAACAACCCATGGGGGCTTTAAAGTCTTGCATAACATTTTTGTGGGGAGAAACTCTTGTGACCTTAAAAATAGTCCTCTTTAAAACAACAAACAAAAATTGTCCTCTTCTTTTGCCTTTCTGTAACTTGTTTCCTAAGCCAACGTAGCCCAGCTGGCTGATTTTTCTACCTCTGTGACTTTCTAAATAAACTTTCTCTTATTAAAAAATAATAAAGTGAAAAATAAAACATGGTCCTCAAAGCCTCTCCCATTCTTGTTCTCTTACCTTGTAACTTGAGTTCTCATCCCAAAATCCAGTGACCTCATCGATTGCAGCACTTCAATACAGCCCATGTACTGGAATAAGAAAAAAAAAGAAAAGAGAAAGAACAGGTAGGAAAAAAATAGCACAAAGATATCTCTTAATTTTAGAGTGATTTCACATAAATAAACACCTTAAATCAGCTTCTGCTAACAAATTACATTTACACGCTCAGCCTGCCATTGATATTTCTGACCAATAATGGACACACACCTTAAACTTCACCTCCAGGCCCTGGTCAGCTATAAAACGTCCGTTAAAGCCAAACTGTAACATCAGAAATGCAGGTAACAAAGACAAATATGAATTCACTGGTTAGCAGCTTGAGCTCTGGGGCCAGACCATGTGATTTAGAGTGCAGGCTCTGCCATGTGTCAGGTATGGGGCCTCAGCAAGTTACTCAACATCTCTGTATCTCAGTTTTGTCATCAGTGAAATGGGTATACAATCAGAACTGTTGTGAGAAGAAATTATTTCATACAGGAGTCCTGAGAGCAGTGTGTGGTACATGCATGTGCTCCAATATTAGAGGAAGTATAAGCAGATGTGAGACTAATAATATAGAAACACTGAATTTTCTAAGGAGATAAAACAAGCCTATAAATGCAGGTAATATAGGATTTAGTAATAGAAGATCTTATTATTTTATTTTTTTTTTGCGAAATCATATAAGGGAGTGCAAGAAAAGACAATACATTACATCCTACACCAAGAATAAGTAAATTTAACTTGAACAGCAGTATTAGAAAAGGAATTGTGGCTCATAAAGCTCAAAGATGGTTTCTATTTAATGTGGGAGCAGAGGGAGCCATGCCAGGCTGCTGTGAGAGAGTGATGCGATCAGTGTGAGCAGCCTATGTCAGCGGCAGTGTGGAGGTGGGAAGTAGTGAGGGAACAAGTGAGGATGTGCCTGCCCGGAGGGAAGCAATGACAGCCCACACCCAAATGGGATGGGGCCGTTGGAAGGAGGGGACAGAGTCAAGTGGCATCACGGAAATAGATACTACGTGATTCGGGAGTTGGTTTGATCTAGAGAATGAGAAGGATGAGTCAAGGATGACTCAGACATTTCCAGTGGGGTAGCAGAGGGAACAGTGATTCCATCAACAGAAACAGGAAAGCCAGGGCCAGGGAAGATGAGCTGGTTTGGGACCCATTGGCTGAAAGGCCCTGGTGGGGCATCCAGGAAATGACAAGCTGGCAGTTGAAAGCTGTGTTCGGGGAGCATGGAAAGGAATGAAGCCGGGGATGCAGACTCAGCAGCCGGCTGGGTAGCTTTGCCAGGTGAGGCCGAGGGAGTGAGTGCTCTCAGCAGAGCCTTAGGTGCTGAGGAAGAGTGGTTCTCAGAGAATGAGCTCAGAAATGTGGTCTGACTGAAAGTGATCTGTCGGCTCCTTGAAAATTATATGCTTCCTGTTAGCTTTCCTTTGGAAACCATCCAGCCTCCCTCTGCTTGGAAATGGCCAAAACCCTGTGGAAAGGTGGCAGGGTCCAGGGGTGTCTCTCCGGATACTCCGTGCATCATTTCTGAACAAATTCTGTAGATTTAGCATCCTGAGAGCTGGTCGGTCCCCGGGGCTGCGAAGAGCCTAGGGTTGGGGAGGGCGTGCTGGCCAGGACAACCGCCTGGAGATTCTCGGCTGGGTTCCTGTCCACACTTCGCTGGGGGTCTCCAGTACTGACACACACATCTTTTTTGAATGTCTTATTCTGTCCCCATCACACTTAACTTCCCAAGGCTTGAGCACCTCAGGGAAGTGAGCGGTGTCTAGAAATTTCAGTTCAATGAACCATAAGACTTAGCAGGGAAGGAAAGCTAGGTCAGGGGGGGTGGAAGAAAGCCCATCTCAGAATTGTCACGCAATGAGATTCTAAGGTTTCTAAGCTCCCTGACAAGGTAAATTGAAAAGATGGTTTTCCTAACCTCACTGGCTACTCCCACTTTTCCTGCCTTCCAGTGTCTCTTTCTATTCCAGAACTTTCCTCCCGCTTCCCTATTTTCTGCACGCCTCATGCTGGAAAGAATGGTCTCCCCACACAGGCTGGGAAACAGATCTGGCCTACACCTCCAGGCCCTGGTCAGTGCACAGGTGGCCTCATTTTCCCCTTCTGTGTGAATCTATTTGAGATGAGGTGATGCCTCCTATCAGGGCACAGTTATTGTGTGTGTTTTTTTAAATATATCTTTATTGATTTCAGAGAGGAAGGGAGAGGGGAAGAGAGATAGAAACATCAATGATGAGAGAGAATCATTGATTGGCTGTCTCCTGCACGTCCCCCAAAGGGGATCAAGCCTGCAACCCAGGCATGTACCCTTGACCAGAATCGAACCTGAGACCATTCAGTCTGCCGGCTGATGCTCTATCCACTGAGCCAAACCAGCTAGGGCAGGGCACAGTTTTTTAAACTGTGACCAAGCACCTACATTTTTCACACTGCTAGAGCGATTTTCCAAAGTGAATAGCAGAACATGCCCCTGCACTATTTAAAAATCCCTGGCACGAATTCTCAAAACAAACGCAATCCTATAAACCTAGACCGCGGGATTTCTGGCCCTGCTTGCCCTTCCACTCTATCTGTGTCGCTCCCCCTTCCCCCTGCCCCCCATGCTCTTTGCTGCCACATGGGCCTTCTCTCTAGTCCTGGAATGCTCCCCTGCTCTTTGCTGCCACATGGACATTCTCTCTAGTCCTGGAATGCACCCAACTCTTTCCAGTCACAGGGCCTTTGCATTGCAGCTCCTCGCCCCACTGCTAGCTCTTCCCCTGTTGCTCTGCAGGACTGACTCCCTCTCATCCTTCAGGTTTTAATGCAGATGTCACTGCCCCAGAAGTCCCTCCCCTCACCCTTCATCTCAGCCCCTATTTGTCACCCTCATGCCACTGACCGATGATCAGGTTTACCTGTTAATTTGCTTGTTCCCTGTCTTCCTTCCCTTGGCTGTAAGCACCATAATGATAAGGACCATGACCACCACTGTGTCCCCATCACCTGGGGCAGGTAAATAGTGATGAAGGAATAACTACGGCTTTTACTGTTCGATTCCAACAGTATCTTTCAACTGAGCAGAGGGAGGGAGGAGAAGGTTGGACCCAGAATGAGTGAGGGGCACAGGAGAACTGAGGCCTCGGGAATTGTAGGCCAGAAGGTGGCCTTTGGAAGGCTTCTAGATTTCTTTGTTACTTCCTCTATGTGTGTTTTGTTATTCCCCCATCTCAGAGATTGGCATCAACCGAAACTGAGAGGGTTTTTGCAGTGGCATGGATGGGGGGAGAATAGTGTTTTACCCTCAGGTGTCGTGGGAGAAGCCCACAATGATAATGAGCTCCCACATGAGGGACAGGGTCTAAATGGGGCAATTCCAGTGGTGGGGTTCTTAGTGCAGAGTGGAGGTGGAGGGTGGGGGGAGAGCAGACCTTCCAGGATTTGGTTCTTAATCACATTTCAAGGTGTTGACCACCTCATCTCCTCCCTTCAAAGACAGACCATGGTATGGCTTCTGATCCCCCCTCGCCCCTCCACAGAAACCTGTTTTCCTTCACACACTGGTCTGTTGGCAACAGCACCGGTGACACCTTCTGCAGCCTCCCTGAGATAAAGTGAACTTTCTGAAGAAACGTGAGTCATGAGGTGCTGAAGGGAAGGTTCCCTGTAGGCCTTTCAGCCAGGCCTGAGGTGCCCGGGCCGGTGGTTAGAGCATTGGTCTGGCACCAAAAGGCTGTGGGTTCCATTCCCAGTCAAGGGCACATACCTGGGTTTCAGGTTTGATCCCCAGACCCAGTGGGGAGGTGGGGGGTGGGAGGCAACCAATTGATGTATCTCTCCGGCATCGATGTTTCTCTCTCTCTCTCTCTCTCTCCCTCTCCCTTTCTCTTTCCTCTTCCTCCCTTCCATTCTCTCTAAAAAATCAACAGGAAAAATATCCTTATGAGGGTTAGGAAGGAAGGAAGGATGGAAGGAAAGCCTGCTGTGATCATGATAATGAGTACATCTCCTCTACCCTAGGCCTGTGAGGAAGCCACTCTGAGCAGAGCGAAGGGGGGAAATCAATGTCTGATTGTTGCCACAATTATCCCCAAAACCAGAATGGGTTTGGCCTCCCCATTGGCTCACACAGTCCATTTCACTCAGAAACCATTGCTGTGAGGAAGCAGGGAGCGAGCGCTCATAAAAATAATCTAGCCCCTTCTTTGTTCAGGTGCCTGCTGGCTGCATAAGTGGATGGTGGCTGAATGTCAATGCCTGAGGAAGAGTTTAGTTTGTTGATTTAGATGTAAACTAGGGATGACAATACCTCTCGTTCATTTATTAAAGGCCAATCTGTGCAGGACATAGTATGTGTTCTTAGGAAACCCAGCCCCATAAGGATAGGACAACTGTGAAAGGGATGACTTTTCTTTCTGTGAGGTTAGTCATTGTTGTTCATTCCATTGAGTAGATGAGGAAATTGAGGTCCAAGAAGGGACAGTGCCTGGCTCCGTTTCATTTGTTCAGTGAGATGAAATCAGGGTTTCTTCTAGAGCCCAAGTCCACTTCTGGGCTCTGTGTGTAAGTTTGTATAACAGGACCATCCAAATGAGAGAGCTCCTCCAGGCGGCCCCACGCACTCCACCTTAGGGCACCCAGGTAGGTACGGAGGGGACGAGCCGGGGCCACCTGGTAAGAACAGGCATGAACCAGGCTCCCCTGGGAACAGCAGGAGGCGGCACAGGAGACAAGACACTCCCTAACTCCTGCCCAGAGGCTGAGGGGAGGACACTGTGGGTGATGAGAAAGGGGCGAGTCTCAGCCCAGCTCAGACAACCTTCCCATTCAGCACCTGGCGAACGCCCTCCTAACTCCCAGCTCACTCTCCTCGCGCCCTGGGCAGTCATAATATTGTTGTACTGTCTGAGCTTCCACCCCCCAGCTCCCAGGGAGAGATGAACAGCCTATTCATGGCCATGTGTATCTTGGACTCTGCATACCAGAAAAGGAATTATTGGGGTTTTTGGAGAAGAGGAATGAGAGCTAGTTTATGGGAACCTCTCATCCTGACTCTCTTCCGGAACGAAATAGTCTCATAGCCTCAGAAAGGATGTCTGCAGGACGCACAGTGGTTACCTCTCGGCATGGGAGAGAGGCAGCCTTTCAATTTTTATTTTATATTTTTGTATTGTTTATATTATTAAAAAATAAGTAGGTAGTATTATTTGGAGTTAAACACTTTTTTAAAAGCCTAAAAATTAAAATTAATCTCTAGGAACCAGAGTTTATGAATTACTAGTGGGGTTCAGTCCCTCCCCCCCCCCCCCATTTTTTTCCCTCAGTGGCATAGCCCCTTCCTTAGACAGTGCCTGCCCCTGCACTGGGAGAATGGAGGAATATTGTTCAAGAGAAGGTTTAAGGCCTAGGCCCTGCGCTTGACAAGACAAGGAAGAAGGGCACTTTGAAGCCGTCAGAACACTGGGAACAGTATATCATCAAGGATGATACGACAAGGGTCTGACCTTCATGAAATAAATGTTCAACAATAACAGAGTCCGGCAATGTGGCCCAAAGACACTGCGAGGCTTTTCTGCCACCTTTAAAACTTCTAGTCCTTCTCATTTAAAAAAAAAAAAAATGGAGGGGGGGGGGGTGGGACGGGGAGAAGGGAGAGAATGTTCCCTTCATAATCTTTGGACATTGTCTCTACTTTGTTACTTTCCACTCAGCCTCAGCTTACTCCAGGAGTTTCTGCCTCAAGACTCTACTGACACTGCCTACGCTCACCAGCCGCCCCACATCGTCCACTCCAGGGACCTGCTGCTTCTGTTCTTTGGCTCACCCCCGACTCTAAGGCATCCAATGCTGCCGACCTCTAGCCACCTGCCCTTGCCTCTGAGCCGCTAGAGCATTTTAGGTTAAAAAGTAACCTAATTTTTAAATGAACCAAATGATCTGAACAGACATTTCTCCCAAGAACATATTCATGTGGCCAATAAGCACATAAAAAGTGCTCAATATTGCCCATCACCAGGGAATTGTACATCAAAACCACAATGAGATATTAATTCACACCCTCTGGGCTAACTATAATTTAAAAAGCAAACCAACAAGCTGAACATAGCAAGTGTTAGCAAAGATGTGGATAAACTAAAACTCTCCTGTGTTGCTGATGGGAATGTAAAATGGTGTAGTCAGTAGGAAAATAGGTTAGCAGGTCCTCAAAAGTATAACTTTGAATTGCCATATAACCCAGCAATTCCACCTCTAGATATATATATATATATATCCATGAAAACTGAAAACATATGTCCACCCAAAACACTTGCACACAAATATTCATAGCAGCATTATTCAGAATAGTGGAAAAGTAGAAACAACCCAAATATCCACAACTGATAAATGGATCAATAAAATGTGGTACATCATGCAATGGCAATAAAAAGGCATGAAGTATTGATATGTGCTATATCACATGGGTGAACCCTGAAAATATTATTCTAAGGGAAAGAAGGCAGTCACACAATACCACATATGGCACGATTCCACTTATATGACATGTCCAGAATCAACAAATCTATAGAGCTAGAAAGGAGGGCTAGAAGGTTGAGGGGTCGGGGTATGACTGCTAGAGGATACAGGATTGCTTTGGGGGTTGATAAAAGTGTTTTAATATCAGTGATGGTTGCACAACTCTATGAATGTACTAAAAGCCATTGAATTGTGAACGTTCAAAGGGTGACTTGTATGGTATGTGAATTATATCTCAGTATAGCTATTGCCAGACAATGTCAGCAACAACAATAACAGGCCACACAAATAATATCTGCAGGCAGGGTGTGGCCCTGATACAAACTGCTCAGGAAATATATGTGAATGGATGGGTGAGGAATAAATGAGTGAGGCATCAGGAATCATGACAGTTGTTTGAAATCTTCTTCAGCACCCCTGAGGCAGAGTTCATTGCTCTTCCCTTGGGCTCCCAGAGCATCTTGGTCACATCTCAAGGTTGCACTCGCCCAGTGGTGCTGCAATTGATCGGTTCAAATGCCTCTGCCCACTGCTGGACTGTGAACTGCTCAAGGGCAGGGCATGAGTCTTAGTCATCATTACCCCCGGCACCTCTTCCAGGGCAATAAATGATTTATTTGAATGAAGTAGCCAAGAAATGATGTTCAGGAAGTCTTAAAATAACCTGCATCCCTACTGGACCATCTGTCATGTGTTCCTTCTTAAAGGGCTATCTTGCCAGTTAAAATAACCCTGAAGTGAAGCTGGTCAAAGCCCTCGTCATGCCAGGTTTGGGTCAGAATGTGCACGGTGTGGGAAGGAAGGGGAAAGTCCTTTCCCTTTAGTGCCGTCCTGACCTCATGAAAGCCTGGGCAAGCGGGCAGTGAGGCTCCTCTGGAACGGGAGCTCTATGGGAGAGCCAGTTTAGGGGGTGTTCAGTGAGACTAAGAGGAGTGCAAGCCGTCATGGAAGAGGCACAGGTGGGTGGTCTTGCCAAATGCTGATTTTTCGTGGAGCGATTGGACAGCACCTTTGAAACTGGCCATCCAAGAGCCCAGGGCTGCTGACCCTTCCCTCTCCTCACTGTCCTCTGTCCCCTGGTGGGTTTCTTCAGAGCACTTGTCACTGACTGTGCTGTGCATTTGTGTCTGTTGTCTCCCGCACTGGAAGGTTAGTAGCAGAGAGCCGCACTGCTCTATCCCCAACACCTAGAATCTGCGTGGCACACAGTGGCCCCTCAAATTAACTTTGGTTGATCGAATTTCTTTCTTTCTCTCTCTCTTTCTTTCTTTCTTTCTTTCTTTCTTTCTTTCTTTCTTTCTTTCTTTCTTTCTTTCTTCCTTCCTTCCTTCCTTCCTTTCCTTCTTTATAATATATTTTTATTGATTTCAGAGAGGAAGGGAGAGGGAGAGAGAAACATCAATGATGAGAGAGAACCACTGATTGGCTGCCTCCAGCATGCCCCACATGGGGGATCGAGCCTGCAACCCGGGCATGTGCTCTCACCAGGAATCGAACCACAATCTCCTGGTTCATAGGTTGATGCTCAACCACTGAGCCACAATGGCCGGGCTGCACATGTTTTTTAAAATTCAGACATACATCTACTCTGCTGAAAGTTCCTTCTGCTCCAGGTTCAAAAGCCTGAAAATCTGGATTTGTTCATTCACTCACATTTGTGGTCTTGGCACCCAGGGAATTTCAACCCTCTGAGTCCTTCATGCTCACAAAGATGGAACCTTTTAAAAGTAAGTCATGTGCTCTGCTGGTTCTTCCACGGACAGCTCTCCCTCCCCAGGTGCCCGAGCAAGCCAAGGTGGGCTGGGAAGGGAACTCGCCTGCCCCGCTGGCCCAAGCCCTCACCTGGATGCGCTTTCCCTGCTAAGCAGACCCCTTGGTCCACAGCCCATTCCTAGTCCCTCGAAGGCAAGCAGAACTGATAACATCTCAGCATATCTCCTGGGGAATTTTAGAATTAAATGAGGGAAGTTTTAAGTTGATTCAGGAGAAAAGTTTCTCTTTGTCAGTGGGCACCCCAGGATCCCACACATAGAGAGTCTTGAGTGTCAGAAGCCCAGATAAACAGTAAAGATCTTGATCTGGTTGACACCTTAGAGACACTCGAATATATTAGGATACAGGCTGTCTACAAGTGTCCAAAAACCCACCTAATTAATCTGAAAAAAAGTACTGGTTGTCTGTGGGTGAGAAAAATATGACAACCATCTGCATCCCATGAGGCGGCTATGTGGTGTCTCATACCAACAGTCCTACTCCCATTGACAAGCCCTACACAGGGGGGATTGTTTGAGCTGAGAGGTTTCATTTCTGCCCACAGACACATTCACTCAGATGGAGGTCATTCCTGTGGCAAAACCACCCTGACAGCATTCGGAAGGCTGTGACTTCTCCGAAGAGCAACTCCACACCCGTGTGCTGGGAGACACGCGTGGCTCTCTGTGGCTGGGCACAGCAGGAAAGTCAGCCGCTGTCATGAGTTTTTGCCCAGAAATTTATACTGTCTGTTGTCACGAGTGTTATCACAGTGAAACTGTGACAGAACCTGAACGGGCATAGAATACCCTTTCTACAGATGGGAAAGCTAACTCCCAGAGATGCAGTGGTCTGCTCAAAGGCCATAGGCTTGGTTCATGAAGAAGAACCCAGAAGTCTTGATGCTTACAGCTGTGCTATTCCATGTCATGTACCTGACCTGGAGAAGTTTACCATCTAGGGGAGATGCCAAGCCCTGCTTCTAAGAAGCATACAAGCTAGCACTCAGCGACGTTGAACACTGGCTTGGCAGACTCAGGGTGTTTCATCCTATGGACACGATGTGCTGACAGCAGTTCCCTCACCTCATGGTACCTGGATCAGGCAGGAGGAGTTTCCTTGATGCTTACCCGCTGCAGTACCCCATGCTCCACCATGGTAGAGTTGGAGATACTTAAAATGAAAATGAATTCAGGAAACTAGAAACTTCTGGATTGAAGATAATGCATTGTATCTCTCCTCTACCCACCCAAACAATCTCAATCTCTCTCTCTCTCTCTCTCTCTCTCTCTCTCTCTCTCTCTCTCTCTATATATATATATATATATATATATATATATACACACACATGTGTGTGTGTGTGTGTGTGTTTTCCCCTTGAAGAAGAGAAAAAGAAGAGTGGTAAAGGCAGGCATCCGCTATAGGTGGCAGATGTGTTAGGTTCTATAATAACTGAGAGCAACTTGGGAATGGCTGCTGCACCCACCACCCGAGACAGTCAGTTCCGCACTCCCTCGGTCACCCTTTGTTTTCCAAGACCAGGAATTGTATGGCACAATGGTGAATTCTCCTTGATCAATTGTGCTTTTTGCAGAAACTCCTTAGGGACTTTGTATCTTACATTCAATTTTAATGTTGAGTTTCAAAAGCCACAACCAACAGCTTTAAGCTAAGCCCTTTGCGGGGAGTGACAAGCGTTGACACTGTGTCCCAGCCAACTCAGAAACTTAGAAGGGATTTTTATCCCTGTATAGGTACAATCCTTGGAGACCAACAACGCTGTCTTCTGTGTTTCTTGGAGAAAGTTTCTAACCTGGTGGGACTGGCTCCCCATGATGAAAGTGAGACTTGGGAGGCTGGCTCTGCTCAGGTGAAGTTGCTTTTGGAATAGCAATGGACTACTCTCTCCTGATGGGCCCAGCGAAATCCCAGGTTGTGTCAAAGCGTTAATGCATCCAAAGGAGAAGCCTTAACGGTGCTGCTTACAGGAAGAACCACTGAATAATTGATCCCAACAGCCGTTTAACTAGAGACCTATGGTTTAAAAGGCAAGGGCTTTCTCTTATTCCCTGGAAGGTGCTCATTCCTCTGTCTACTCACTTTATTTTCCTCTTATTTTCATCTGTACACTTAACCCAATCCTTTCTTTATATAATCCAATGTGGGCATTATTAGTGCTGCTCTACAAATATTTCCAATATTTCCCCTTCCCAGCACATAGTAGGGGCACTTCCACTGCTCCTTTGAGGTTGGGCTTGGCTCCTGATTTAGTCAGTGACACTCAAGTGGCTTATCCCATTGAGAGCGATGGTTCACATTTGCTGTCTCTTGTCATTGGGAAGCACAGAGCCTGATGAGCCTCCCTCAGCCCAGTCCTGAGGGAGAATAACAGATTAGTCCTCCTCCCGCCCCCCCCCCGCCCCCCGCCCCCCGCCCCCTGCCGGCCAACTTGCTGTGGACGCATGGCATAAGCAAGAATAAACCATTTTTGTCTAAGCCACTGGGAGCAGGACCCAGTCTACCCTGACTGGTGCAGTAACATAAAAGGGAAGCAGGGCCATGCCATAATGAGGAGCACGAGCTCGGAGAGGCGGGCCTGGGTGTGAACCTCAGCTCTGCATGCACTGCCTGGGAAAGAACCCTGGGTAAATCACTTCACCTCAAAAGCCTCTGTTTCCTCATCTATAGGCACAGTGACATACCTGCTTCATAGATTTACTATGAGGCTCAGAGGAGGAAACGCGTGGGGTGGTGCTGAGCACGGTGCCTGGCACACGGAAGAGGCTCAGCAAATGGCAGTGACTACACTGGGATGACAATGTTTTTCTTACAGATCAGTTTCACCTGGCTCCTAGTTTGGGGCGCTGATAGCTAAGCCTCTACCATGGAGGGAGCTCAATCAAGAGCACTCTTTACAGGAGTGTAAAAAACGCAGGGACATGAGGTACTATGGGAGTAGATAGGAGGGTCTCCAACCCAGCCTCTGAGGACTTTTCAGAAGGAGGGATCCTGCTTTGAGTCATGAGGGCAACTAAGGAGAGACTGGGCAAGGAGAACAGCATGTGCAAGAGGTAAGGCAAGAATAAGGGACACTCCAAAACCTCCCAATTCTTCAAAATGACTGGAGTCCAGAGATACAACTGGGGTGACTGGCAGGAGCGAAAGTACATTAGTTTTCTAGTTAAATGCCCCCCCAAGAGTTCATCGAATTGATAACTAGTTATATCAATTCGATGAACTCTTGGGGGGGGGCATTTACCTTGCATCCTTAGACTCTGACACAGTATGTGGCACACAGTAGGCTCTCAGTAAATGATCACAGACTGTCAGAGGACTATAACCGCATTTCAGACCACCTAAGCTTAAGCATGATGCCAATTTCTCCTCCTTTTCCCATAAGTTTCCAAACAACACTTCCACCCAGCCCACTTTTCAGACCCAAATAAATATAAGCTAAAAATATAGCCCAGGTCATGAATCATAAATGAGATGGAAAAGCAGTGACTCATAGACGTTAATCGGCTTCCCAGGAGAGTATTGCCGGATGTCCTTTGCTCTGACAGGTAAGGCAAAACGCCAGCACGATTGCTACGCAGGTAAAGCTAATGCAATTCCCAGGCTTGCCATTGGTGCCCACCTGGTATCCTAAGGCTCCCATCCAGAGGGGCCAGGGAAAGCAGCCCTGTGCATCCCCACAAAGGCTAACAGGGGTGCCCTGGGTGTGTGCTCAAGAGCATGGCAAAGAGCCCTAACCAGTTTGGCTCAGTGGATAGAGCGTCGGCCTGCGGACTCAAGGGTCCCAGGTTCAATTCCGGTCAAGCGCATGTACCGTGGTTGCGGGCACATACCCAGTAGGGAGTGTGCAGGAGGCAGCTGATAGATGTTTCTCTCTCATCGATGTTTCTAACTCTCTATCCCTCTCCCTTCTTCTCTGTAAAAAAATCAATAAAATATATTGGGGGGAAAAAAGAGTATGGCAAAGAGCCCTGCCTACTGTATCCACCATCGTGTTGACTCTGACCTTAATTTGGTTACTGCTGTAGCCAAGGCAACACCTTTGCAGAATGGCTTCGCAGATGACCTACCATTATATTTTGTATCCTTGTCTAATTAAGTTGGAAACTTAATCTAATCTAATAGTGACAGTGTGTGTAGGTCTCTCCTACCAACCCATAATGCAATTAAAATCCTACATCTTTGGGGTTTTATGACCTTACCTCTCAGATTTGAGATCCTCAAAAATATTAAATAAATTGCATCCTTCATCCCAAAATAACACAAATCTGACTCAGCCTTGAGTACCCAGAATTTTGGGTTGTACCACAACCTAAAGGTTTTGGTTGAATCAAACACTTATTGGAGGACCAACATGCATCACACATGAGGGCATGTGCAAGTGCTACCGCAGGGAGACACATCTGAGCAGCTCCATCAACCTGTCTCTTCTCTTCCCTTCCCCACCAGCAGTGTCTGCACCCACTCCCTTTAGAAATTCAAATACCCTTAAACTTTTGCTCCTGCCCCTGCCTATCAAGTTAAATCCCCCTCTCTGGGAATAATCTGAAATCTTAGATACAGTATATAGAACTAAATTACTATTACAAACTGGGTACCATTTCACTGTCACTGAAAAAGACCAATTGGAAAAGGCCAACATTTTAGTCAGCCATTGCCATGTTTAGTCAAACACTATGTTCCAGTGAGAACATCTGTGTGATAGTGGTTTCAATCTTCCCAGCTCTCTAAGGCCAGCGTGTGGTTATATCTGGAGGTCATGGTGGCCAAAGAACCTCATTCACACCGCTCCCCCCTCCAAGTCACAGCACTGGAGTTTTACGTGAATGGTCCGTTGTTCTGTGTTACACTAAAACCACAACTCACATTAGTCAGTCTCCCACTGGTGATAAACTGCTGAATGATGTCGTACTGGTTTTCAGCGTCTATGACATCTCTGAAAGAAGTGGCCAACAATATGCCTTTGCAGAATTGCAGTCCAAATGTTACTCATCTCTCATTACACTTCTTTTTATATGAAACACAAGAGTTTACTGTAGCTCAAGTCAGTGCATTCTGACTCCTATTATGACTTGGAAGGACCTTGGAGATTATCCATCGAAACCCCTCTACTTTTCATGGATTAAAAAATCAGGTGGCTTATCTGATGTCATTTGGCACTTAAAGGGCATGCAGAGTAGAGCTACTAAAGACACAAAACAGAATTCAGAAATGTACAAGGAGAGGCTGGCCAATGTGGTTCAGTGATTGAGCATCAACCCATGAACCAAGAGGTCACAGTTCCATTCTGTTAGGGCACATGCCTGGGTTGTGGGCTCTATCCCCAGTATGGAGCATCCAGGAGGCAGCCCACAAATGATTCTCTCTCATCATTGATGTTTCTATCTCTCACCCTCTTCCTTCCTCTCTCTGATATCAATAAAAACGTTTTTAAGAAAAAAAATTATATAAGGAGAACCAGAAAGCATGACATGGTGGAAGACCAGGGCACACAGAGCTTCAAAGAGGAACAGATTGTTAACTGAATTGAGGGCAGCAGAGAGAATCAATGTGCTGAAGGGCTAGACAATGACCACTGGCATTTGGCAACTGCTGACTTTGACTATTGGAGTTCATGGAGCAATAGCAGTAGAGTAGGGAAGCAGAACCAGAAGCGGAGGTTTAGAGTGTGCTATAGAGGCAAGAGTAAACCAGCAAGCAGAGTGCTTTGTTTTACTTTTTCTTCTGAGGAATTTATATTTTAACATAAATAAGCTGAGGGGAGGAGGCGGTTACTTTCAGGATGGGACCGACTTACACGTGCTCCTAGGACAGAAAGGTTGACAATGACAGGAGAGGGAGAGAATGGAGAGATCGCAGTCCCTGGGGAGGCAGAAGTGGACACTGTTCATGAAATGTGTAAGGCCTGATTCAAATAAATGCTTTTAATCATGAATCAGATTCTCCCAAGTGCCCAAAGCAAATAGCTTTCAGCATTGGAAGGAACATTTGCCCTTTTCATATGTCTGGATACTATTTAGGGATTCTTAAATACTCTTATCATCAGCTGTGCAAATGAAAACGTTATGGTGAATAGCAGCAAAGTCCTATGGCTTCAGAAACCACAGGGCTGCTTCAGAATTGAATCAAAGAGGCATAATGATCCGAGCTAGAAAGAAGTGACCTGCTAGTCAATATTTAAACACAAAACCCCACTCAGAAAACCTTTGCATTGGAAAGGTCTATCTGTCCCAACCCCCTGTTTTTGAAGCATTTATGTGATTTCCACAAGTTCATGCAACATCACAAAGCTCTAAACAAGTGTAGAAAATTGCTAACCTGTTCCCATTATCACAGACCTCAAGCTGTCAATGAATTCTAACCTAGATTTGTGAGTCAAACTCAAATGATGCCTGTACATTACTTAAAGTGACACCTTCAGAAAACAACTTACATAGAATCTTAGGTTTAATTTGCTTGTTTTGTAGCTTGTGCTCTTTTTTCAAAATCTCAGCATTTTTAGCTGAATGCAAAGAATACAGTACTAGGAGGATCTCTATTTCCTTTTAAGTCCATTTGCATGAGGTAGGTTATGATTTTCTACAAGGATATGTAGTTCAGTGTAAGCAATCAGAAAGATAGGAATGTGAAGAACAATGCCAAAGGTAGGAAGAGGTCAATCAGTGGTAACAGTTAATAATGGGAGTCTAGTTCAGGGTTGAGATTCTCATGGAAATTAATAAGCTTCTTTCCTTTTCCAGCCACTGACTATTCTCCATATCTCCAACCATTTCCCTGAATACCCCTGACCGATGGCATTCTTTGAACACACAAATGGAAACCAAGAGTAGGTGACACCATGCAGATGGCTCTGGACCAGCCATTCCCATCATATTTAACGGTCTCTGTTCATAGCATTATTTCCTTTAACATCCTTCTGAAATTCCATATCCTCCAGAAACTCCTCCGATCCTCCCACTGAAGAAATGAGATGGACAATTCAACCATCACCAAAAATCATCCTTTCCACAATCTAAGCCTACAGGCTTTAAAGTGGTCCAGGGATGGGCTGTGGTAAGGCTCTGCACAGCTCTGGATATAACACTGTGTGATGACCTGCCTTTGTCTCATCCATCTTAAACATGAGCTCCTAGGAGGTCAGGGCAGAGACTCTGGGTTGCCTACCTCTATTTTTTCCCTGTATTTCCTTTCCTCTTTTCTTCTTTACTAATAGAATCTCCAATGTACCCAGCTTAAAAACTATCATTTCCCAGCTTCCCTTGAAACCAGGAGACCAATGGGATATTAAGAATGCCATTGGATTCCAGGAAAGCCATTTAGCAGGGTGAACTCGGCCCTGAAGTGCACCATTTTTGTCCTTGCTCATTCCCTGCTGCCTGGAAAACAGGCATGATGGGGAATGCTCCAGTGGCCGTGTTGCAATCTTGAGTGAGTGTGAGGTTGGAAGCTATGGATTAAGGATGGCCAAAGAAAAAGATGGGAGGAGCCTGGGTTATTGATAATGGTGGGACCTCTATGTAGCTCTGGCCTACCTACCTATGGACTTCTTTTACATGAGTCAAAAAGTAAACCTCTGCCTTATTTAAACTCCAGTTATTTACATGAGTCAAAAAGTAAACCTCTGTCTTATTTAAACTCCAGTTATTTGTAAAAACCTATTCCAAAGTGATACAGAGGCCTTTTAACCTATGTTTTGCAGATGATGGTCTGAGAGTCAGGGCTCCTCTGTGGCTCCCTTCCTACCAAATGAGTTTTGTGAAAAGGTTTGAGACTAGAATCAGTTTCAGCAGTTCTTCAATTGATTTTCCTAGATACCAGCAAAAGTAACACCTTAAAAATAATAATCTCTTTTACCTGAAAGAGAGATTTTATATAATAACACCTTAACTGGAGGTCTCCTACTTGACAACTTCAAGTGTCCTAACCATGACTGAGAATTCAGAAGTAACTGCCCAAACAGATTTTTATATCTATATATATTTTATTGATTTTTTTTTTTTTTTTTTTACAGAGAGGAAGGGAGAGATAGAGAGTTAGAAACATCGATGAGAAAGAGAAACATCGATCAGCTGCCTCCTGCATGCCCCCTACTGGGGATGTGCCCGCAACCCAGGTACATGCCCTTGACTGGAATCGAACCTGGGACCTTTCAGTCCACAGGCTGATGCTCTATCCACTGAACCAAACCGGTTTCGGCCCAAACAGATTTTTTAACTAAAGCTTATGCGTGTGTTTTTCCCTAGGAGAGAACCTAGGTCCTTCATTCAGAGCTCATGAACTCTAGACTTAGATACAGTTTTAACAGGTTGTCTTCTCAGAACTCAGAAGCCCAAATTGAAATTTTGGGTTCTCCTTGGGATAGGCTCACTGTCAAAAGCAAGGAGTGACAGCTGACTGAGCAGAAGGAATCCAAAAAATTACAAAAATATAGACATATAAATTTTTCAAGCTCTCCTATTTGGGGACCCAGAGTTCAGGGGCAACTAGCCCATTGCACTCATTAGCTCCTGAAAATCTGCCCTGCTCCCAGCACAGACAGCACCGTGACCGTTAGAGTGAAAGCTCATTCAACCTGTATTCACTCACAGGCGGTTCCTAGACCCAAGAAAGTTGAAAGCACGTGTCCACACAAAATCTTATACGTGAATGTTCAGAGCAGCATTATTTATAGAAACCCAAAAGTAGAAACAACCCAAATGTCTATCAAATGGTGAATGGATCAACAAAATGTGGTATATCTACCCAATGGCCTATTATTTGGCCATAAAAAGAAATGAAGGCCCAGCAGTTAAGCATCAACCTATGGACCAGGAGGTCATGATTCAATTCCCAATCAGGACACATGCATGGGTTTCGGGCTCGATCCCCAGTAGGGGGCATGCAAGAGGTAGCTGATCAATGATTCTCTCTTATCATATCTCTCTCCCTTTCCCTTCCTCTCTGAAATCAATAAATACATTTTTTTTTAAAAAAAGTGAAGTATAACACATGCTTCAACACGGATCATTCTTGAAAATATTTATGCTAAGTAAAAGAAGCCAGACCCAAAGGACAACATATTATATAACTACGTTTATATAAAATGTCCCCAATAATTGAATCCACAGAGACAGAAAGTTGATTAGTAGCTTCCAGGAGAGGAGGTGTGTCTTAGGGAGAGACTGCTGTTGGGTACATGGCTACTTTTTGGAGTGCTGAGAATGTCCTGAAATTAGATAGGGGCTATGGTTGCCCTACTCTGAGAATATACTTAAAACCACTAAATGATACACAGTAAGGGTGAATTTTACGGTATGTGAATTATATCTCAATAAAACTGTTACAAAAATAAAACATAGATCTAGAGAAAAAATTGGCATTTCCCTTCCAATCAGTTATCAAGCATCTTTGAAGAGAAAGAAGCCTATAATCTTCATTACACAAAGGTTTCCAACTCAGTAAAAATTTTAAGTTGTAGAAGATTGACTTCTAAAGGGGGAAGCTTCCATTACCTGAAAAACCCCATGATATCCTGGCTATGTCAGCTCAATGAGCTTGACTGTATCAGGATTCCTACCAGTGGGTATTGACAGCATCTGTGGGCACATCATTCAGAAGAAACAGCCCTCTCAGCTCACTTAAACAGTTGGGTGATGACTCACAGAGCTTCTGCCCTTTCACTTTTTTCAGAGTTGCTCAGTGTGTACAGGAAACATTAACTTACTAGCCGGTGAGCCACATCAAAATCTTTCTGGAAGTCAGCAGGCTATAAATCATAAATAAATATATTATCCATGAGTATGCACATTATGCTTCCTGGAGGCCTCCAGAATCAATACTCACTCCTTGCCAAGACCCAAGGGCCTCCCACAGCAATGCCGACATCCTACCCATCCTTCCTCTTCCTTCCCCCTCCACCCTCTCTCCTCCTTTCCTCCTCAGAATCTCTCCTTGGTTTCCCGTTGGTGCTTGCTGCCTGGCGCTCTCCCTCCTCAAAGATCATCTTTGCTCTCTTTGCAATACTTTCTGAACATCCCCTCCTCAAAGCCCTGTCACTGAATTAGGTGCAACGATAGAGTGCTTGCAGTCTTAGACTTTCTATTCACAGAACTTTGCAACTTATTACTGCTTGTCATACGAGATAAAGAATTGAAGATCTGGTGCTGAATAAGGGTTTCTTTGTTTCTAAGTGAACAGCTCACAGCTACTTCTGATAGGTTAACATATTTTTAAAAACTTATCTCTGTATTTGAAGGGATTGCAAAGAGATACGTGAGCTAATTTAGGTCCTGAGAGTCCAGCATTATGGAGACAGGTATTAGCTCCCGTGGGCTGTCTACCCATGATGTATATGTTGGGAAGTGGGGGTGGGGTGCAGTTAAAGCTACTCTGAAAAGTTTTAGGTATTTATTTCAAACATTCAAAACGCTTAAAATGTTTTCTTTTCAAACCAAACACTCTTTCCAAACATCTCTTCATCGAGCCAGAATTAGTATCTTTAACGTAATTTCAGAAACCAAAAGAAAACCAGAATGAAAATAGATGCGCTTCTGGTCAGCATTCTCCTCCATCCCTCCCACAGGTCCCATTCTTGGCGGAAGCACCCGCTTGTGTTCTCTCCAGCAAAGCCATGCAGGTCAGTGGGCGGGAGAGAGGATACATTTTGTTGAGTAAAGTACCTTGGTTTCTGGCAGACGGATATGTAAAAATTGGTTTTGGCTAAAGCGTATTTCCAATTGTTAATGTTATCCCATCTGAGAAAAATATGCATTTTTTCCAAACAACAAATAAAAGCTACTGATAACAAATTACAACTACTCTTGTAACAAACTTATTCTATTCGTTCAATGTTTACAAAATGTTGTGAAGATACAAATGGCACCCTATAAAATGCAGATTGTTGTTAAAAGATACAAAAATCAGAGGGTCTTCACTTAGTCTGAAGCTGGTAGAACTATGTTGGCTTTGGGTTTTCTTTGCAAAGGGAAAGGCTTAGAATCATAGATGAGTTTCTAAATTTAAACCTCTCTAGTTGCTGATTTAGTTTCTTCTTCTGTAAACAAGGTCTTGGACAGGATTCTGCAAGGCAGTTGGGATACCTGCTATATTCCTAGCTGTGTTTTTTATTTTCTAGTTTGCCTTGGGACACTCTATATAGCACTGTCTCCGAACAGAAACTGTTTGGAGACTAAGAACAAGAGTATTCATTACATACTGTCTGCTCTTCAAGGGCAAGATGCTGTTGTCAAGTTTAGTAGGGGAAAATATGGAGAATGTAAAACATACCCATTGATTACAACTATGCAGCAAAGCTTTTATATGTGGTGCCAAAAATAAAAAATGTATTGTGAAACATGTCAACAAAACCAAGTTGCTGAACTGTTAACACCCAATAGTACAAAAAACTGTGAATGGATTTCCATTTAACCAATTTGCTTCGGCCACCAGGCGGCTAGAATGTCCACACCTTCTGCTGCCACCATTTGAATTGTGAACGTACCAGGAATCCCATTGTATTGGTGCCACACTAGTACATGGCAATTGTAATGGCCAATGAAATCACATGATTTAAGTAGATATTAAACAAACTGATAAAATATGAGTGTGGATTTCTTAAAGGTAGTCATTTCCATAAAAATTAAGTCAAAAACTTTGGAAAGACTTTATGAAAAATAATGTTAGGTGTGGATAAGACGACTCTAAAAAGATTTTAAAAATAAAACTAATTCTGCACTCAGGTTGTTTTGAGAATGTCTCCAAGATCTCACTTTAAAAAAATAAAAGACATAAACAAATGGAAGAACATACCATGTTCATGGATTGGTAGAATCAACATCATTAAAATGTCCATACTACCCAAAGCAATCTACAGATTCAATGCAATCCCCATTAAAATTCCAACAGCATACTTCAAGATCTAGAACAAACTCTCCAAAAATTCATCTGGAATAAAAAAAGACCCCAAATAGCCACAACAATCCTAAGAAAGAAGAACAAAGTTGGAAGGATCACAATACCAGATATCAAGCTATATTACCAAGCCACAGTTCTCTGGTACTGGCACAAGAACAGACATATAGACCAATGGAACAGAACAGAGAACCCAGAAATCGACCCAAGCCATTATGCTCAATTAATATTTGACAAAGGAGGCAAGAACATACAATGGAATCAAGACAGTCTCTTCAATAAATGGTGTTGAGAAATTTGGTCAGATACATGCAAAATAATGAAACTTGATCATCAACTTACACCATACACAAAAACAAACTCAAAATGGCTAAAGGGCTTAAATGTAAGATGGGAAACCATAAAAATCCTACAACTCCATAGGCAGTAAAATAGCAGACATATGTCATAGCAATATCTTTATAGGCACAGTCCCTGGGCAATGGATACTAAGGAGAAAATAAACAAATGGGACTACATCAAAATAAAAAGCTTCTGCACAGCAAAAGAAACCATCAACAAAACAACAAGAAAGCCCACTGCATGGGAGAACATATTTGCCAATGATATTTCAGATAAGAGTTTAATCTCCAAAATTTACAGAGAACTCATACAACTTAACAAAAGGAAGATAAACAATCCAAACAAAAAATGGTCAAAGGATCTAAATAGACACCTTTCGAAAGAGGACATACAGAAGGCCAAGAAACACATGAAAACATGCTCAAAGTCACTAATCATCTGAGAAATGCAAATCAAAACAACGAGATACCATCTCACACCTGTCAGAATGGCTATCATCAACAAATCAACAAAGGACAAATGCTGGTGAGGATGTGGAGAAAAAGGAACCCTCGTGCACTGCAGGTGGGAATGCAGACTGGTGCAACCACTGTGGAAGACAGTATGGAGTTTCCTCAAAAAGTTAAAAATGGATCTCCCATTTGACCCAGTAATCCCACTTCTAGGACTACATCCCAAGAAACCAGAAACACCAGTCAGAAAGTATATATGCATCCCTATGTTCATATCAGCACAATTTACAATAACTAAGATTTGGAAACAACCTAAGTGCCCAACAGCAGAGGAGTGGATTAAAAAACTGTGGTACATCTACACAATGAAATATTACGCTGCTGTAAAAAAAAAAAGGAACTTTTACCATTTGTAACAGCATAGATGGAACTGGAGAGCATTATGCATGGATGGAACTGGAGAGCATTATGCTAAACGAAATAAGCCAGTTGGAGAAAGATAAATATCACATGATCTCACTCATATGTGGAATAATAATAATCAACATAATTTGATGAACAAGAATAGATCTAGAGACAAATGGCAGGAGGAGGGGGGGGTTAGAGAGCAACCAAAGGACTTGTATGCATGCATATTAGCATAACCAATGGACAGTCACTGGGGCTGTGGGGACTTGCCTGGGAATGGTTGGGGGGTGGGGGGGTTAAGTGCCCCCTGGTGGTCAGTGCACATCACAGCGACCAGTCGTTCTTGTCATTCCAGTCACTTAGGCTTTTATGTACATATAGATATTTCCTGTGGTTTAACTGCTGTCCATTTTTAGGGACCATCTCAAATGCCATAATCTGCTCTGAAAGCCTTTTCTCATTGCCTAGCTAGAAGCTGTCTATACCTCTTAGAGTTTATTAAACTGATGGCTTTGACTATTTGCTGTAGGTATATATCATTTTCTACCATGTGTTATAATCATAACTCATCTCCTGGTTTCAACTGAGAGTTTCACAAAGTGTTTTTGACAAAACGGTAGTTCCAGACAGAAGCTGAACAATAAATTTGAAAATGCTGCCTGCTCTAGTCCCCACCTTAGGAATTTCAGTGTAGATGAAGAAAAATGAATGTGTATGATAAATGTCTAAAGGTGGAATTAGCAAGACTTGAAAATTGGAGGCTGCGAGGGTAAGACAGAATGAGTAGTCTAGAACAGCGGTCACCAACCTTTCAGACTCCATGGACCACCAGTTGGCAACCGCTGCTCCAAAGATTTCCTTAAACCAGCGGTCTATGAGGTCTGAAAGGTTGGCGACCGCTGCTCTAGAATGACATTCAGATTTCTGACCTGAACAACTGGGAAGTTCCATTCACTGAGAATTCAAGAGGAGGGAGTGAGGTGACAATATCCAATGATGTCTGGTGTGCAACAGTTGAATTTAATATCTTAGTGGAGAGCGGCAGTAAGAAGATAAAAGACCAAACCCATGGCTTTCTTGGTTCTCACCTTCCTTGAATAATCCCTGAGTTCTGACAGAGTTTTGTCCAACCTCTTTCTCCTCAAAACTCTCTCTTCCCTCCACATCTTCTCTCCATCCTGCTCCTCACGCTGCTAGCTCTGTCCCTGATGCCTTTTGTTCCTTTGCCTCCATGAAACACCTAAATGTGGCATGCTCTAAGCCTCTTCTCTTCTTGCTCTATACCCTCATTTGGTTAGCCTTGTTCATTCCCATTGTCTTGATGATAACAGCAGCAAACATGATTTCTCTTCAGCCCTACCTATTTGAAGTTCTCCAGGAGATTCCCACCTGGATGCTTTGAAATCACCTTGAATGCAACACATGCAAAATGGAACTTACCCCCAAATGCGTCCTCCTCTGATGGGTCTCACATCTTTCCCCATTGCTATTGCCACTGCCTTTGTTCCCAAACAGCTTCTCACCTGAGCTCCCTTTTTCCAGTCACTCTCCTTTTGGATCCTCTCTGAGCACTGCAGCCCATATAACCTTTCTAAAACATACCGCTGAGTTTGTCATTCCCCTATTTAAAAAAAATAATAATAGTTTTCTGTTGGAAAACCCAACTTTTCAGACATTACACAACTTTGTAATAGCATCAGTTCATCATATTTCCCCTCAGACCTCCTACATATACCCCATGCCCTCTCCCACCAAGTCAAATTGCTCACTACTTCCCAAATGCATCCTCCACTTTCCCACTTCCATGCCTCCCCGTCAGTGTCTTTTGCCTAGAATGCTCTTCCTCCATCTCTGCCTGTGAAAACACTACTGATTTCTCAAGAAACAGTGAAGATGCCTCTTCCTTCATGAAACGTTCTCTAATCATCTCAAATGGAAGGAGTCCGCTTTTCTCTCTCAACTCCCACATGCTTTACTTGCATCATTTTGGTGTCATTTATTATACACTGACTAATATTATAGACATGTATGTGAACATCTTAGTTCTCCTCTCAGACCTTTCATATTAGAACCTTCTTGTGCAAGGATTATGTCTTATTCAGAAAAGGTACCAAAAGAGCCTGGCCTGGGAGTCCGGAGACCTGAATCTTAGTCCTTGCTCTGCTGCTGATGAGCCCTGTGACCTTGGATAGCTTAGCTCGCCATGAAAAGACCTTTGCAGTCTAATATATCAGTCTGTGTCCCGAGTCCAGGGTTTAAAGGAACCATGCTGAAGAGAGGGGAAGGAGGAGGCAATGCTTTTCAAGGCTCTAGAGTTGGCAAAGGTAAAACAAAACAAAAAAAAAATCAAGTTTGAATTATACATTTCACCATTTCCTAATGAATGATTCATGGAAAGTATGAGCTGACGACACTGAGGAGAAAATCCAATTTCTAAGGTTGTCCTTATTGCCCTTGGGCTTTTTCCTCAGGTTGCTTGCTTTCCAGCACTTCTTCCCTTCTAACTGGAGGGCATTCCCAATCCCCAAACAAACCCTTCTAAAAATTTACTTATAAATTAGTTGTTAAAAATCTTAATGCATTTCCTATGGAAATGAAGGTCTGGGCAATGGTAGGATGCCAAGCTAGCCTAGAAACGACCTTTAGCCCAGAGGGCAACTGAGGTCGAAACTGCTGCCAATACCTGTTCCACAAGGAGCACTAGTAGCACATGGCTAATTAGCCCCGCAGTCATTCCCACCACTTGAGATCACCATGTGGAAGCCTGAGGAGTATTGTTTAGGTCGGGGTAAGAAAGTGAACTATAATATTTAGAGAAACTGGGTTTAAAGAAGAAAATTAGAAGGAGCTTAGGTTGATTTTTCAGAAGCCAAAAGACTAATCAATTGTCTATTCTCTTACTCATTGTTTCCTCCTAATAAACATCCCAGGCTTATGCACTTCGTCCCATGGACTCAGGGTTTCTTGGCCTCAGTAGAACTATTGACACTTAGGGCCTGAGAATTCTGTCTTGTCTCCATGAGGGGGCTGTCCTTTCCTTTGTGTCTTCCTGCTGTGTCCTCCTACCATTGTCACCTCTTTCATTTGCCAGCTGCTTCTGGATTTCCCATTAACTTGCTTAAGCCATCTCTCCTCCCTACCTTCAGAGGCAGGAAGTGGGAAGACAATGACTAGCTGATATTGGTGGGTGTCTGACCATGATGACCCCTTAATCTGCACCCTGGCCAAGCCCCAGGCAAGTGGCCAGGCCTCCCAAGGGGAGTGGCTGGAGAGGCACCTAGCCAGGCTAAATTCTTAGCAAAGGGCTCCCAGAATGGGTAGAGATTCTAGCGTGAAAATGGAGCCTAGACCCAGGGGTGCCTCCTGTCTAACTATCAACATTCATAACAATGAACTGAAGGCCAGAGACCTTTTTCCCATTTGGGGACATAAAATGAGCCCCCTGATTCACTCACTATGTGGTACTGGTGAGAGGTTAGGAGGTGAATAATGACCAAAATTAAAGCAGGAAGGAAGTGACTTGGTGTTAGATTTCATAATATTTTTAATGGCCCTACCGGGTTTGGCTCAGTGGATAGAGCATCAGCCCATGGACCAAAGGGTCGTGGGTTCAATTCCGGTCAATACCTCAGGTGCAGGCTTGATCCCCAGCCCTTGTTGGGGTTTATGTGGGAGAGATGTGAGAGATGTCTCTCTCTCTGTCTCTCTCCCTCCCTTCCATTCTCTCTAAAATAAAAATAAAATCAATGGAAAAATATTCTCGGGTGAGGATTAACAAAAATATATATTTTTTAATGTCATCTTGTACACCTAAATTTATGGTTGCAAATTTATCATCATTGCTATGATATCAATAAATTTCTGTTATTCTGACCTCAACCAATGTTTTCAATCAAAATTCCAGCTCTTTGAGACCTGTCGACTTTTCCAAATATCCCTTTGCAAAACCTTCCCATTGCATGTAGCGGCTCTATGTGGGCAGCACTGAGACCCACATCTTTTGGTCTTCATGATCTTAATATGTCAATGCAAATATGACCAGATCCCTGAGCTCCAAAGCTTGTATCTTTTAGGAGAGGGGAGGAAACCCCAGCTACCTCACATGCCAACTGCTGGTGGGAAAGGGCGAGGAGTAACCTTGCTTCATGAGCTATGTGCAACATCTTATCACTGTCCTCGAGATGGGGCTGTCACATTGAGAATTGCATTGGGGACAGTGTTGATTCAACATAATCATGGTGACATGATATTGGCTTTAAGGTGATATGAAAATGGAAATGAGACAACAAGCCATATTGAGAAGACAAGCCCAAAAGGTTGTGGAAGATTAATAAAATGTTATACAAGTATTGGTCCAACAAGGACATGCTACCATCCATAAACAAAAAGGTGGAATTGGCAAAAGCAATGCACTTTGGGCTCCTTGCCACTCCTTCCTTGCTCTCTTTTCCCTTCTCACTGATTTTTAAATACAGTTTTCCTATTAGAAAAACTGTTTTCATTCTGGTCTTTTAAAAAGCACAAGCACAGCATTTTAATGAAGCAGACACACCTGGCATTGCATGTTCGGGGCGTGAGGGAAGGTGAAGCAAGATAAGGGTGGAAAATAGAGCACTGCACACAGCTCTTGTCTGGGCTCCACCACTAAGTTGCTGTGTGGCATGGGGCAAATCACTTCACATCTCTGATCCTCTGTTTCCTCAACTATAAGTAAGGTTTTGAACTTGGTAATCTCTAAGACTCTTTCTTCTAGTTAATATTCTAGTGGTCAGGGGTGTTCAAGGACTGGACAGATCAAACCATGTGTGAGGGTTTAAGGAGAATAACAGGCATGGCCGGCGTGGTTCAGTGGTTGAGTGTTGACCTATGAAACAGGAGGTCACGGTTCGATTCCCAGTCAGGGCACATGCCTGGGATGCAGGCTCAATCCCCAGTGTGGGGCCAGCAGGAGGCAGCCAATCAATGATTCTCTCTCATCATTGATGTTTCTATCTCTTTCTCCCTCTCCCTTCCTCTCTGAAGTCAATAAAAATGTTTTTGTGTGTGTTTTTTTAAAGAGAGAGAATAACAGGAACAACAGGTCAAATCTGCCAGGGTTTTCCTAAGCTCTAGGAGAATCGACTCCTACATCTACTCCAAGAAAGAAACAGGGGGGAAAACCCACAATACTGTATTCTCAAGGCCAAATTGTCAGTTTTAGCTGGAATTATTTCCTCCCACCCCTTCTACCTCCTTTTTAATCATCAATGACTTAGACAAGAGGGAAATTAGCAGTGGATTGTGAGTGCCTGACCCACACCTCTCAGGTCTGCCTTTATTTTGCATGAACCGTGGGACTGTCTCTTCAGGCGTTTCCTGGAGTTACAAATCTCCCTCTTTCAAGGTTAGAGTTACCAGACTGTGTGTAGCAGGGCCTTTTTCTCTTAGCACTTTGTCTGTAGAAAACAGAGAAAGGTTAACTAACTCTGGCTGCTTCTACAGTCTTCAGGTTGAACACCGAGCCCCAACCTGGCCTGGCTGATTAGACCACGTGAGTGATGCCAAGTTCTCAGGATCCCAGCCACCATCATTCACCCTGGCCTGCCCTGGACCAGACTGCCCTCTGCCCACTTTCCCCCGCCCCCTATAATCCTACACTCAGATGCTGTTCCACACCCTGACTCCGCTCTCACTATTTCTCTGAAATTGACCACCTGCGCCCATGCCAGTATAAACACACCCCTTTCTGCTTGACTGGTGAAGCCAGCTCAGTGTTAGTAAGAGGGTGCCAAGGGCATTCCTTCTCCTCTCTATTAAAGAGATGTAAAAAATTATTTCCTTCTGGAAACTGTCCTGAATCTGTTTTCTAACCAAAAGAGATCCAAAGAGAAGGATTTTTTAAAATATATTTTATTGGATTTTTTTACAGAGAGGAAGGGAGAGGGATAGAGAGTTGGAAATATCGATGAGAGAGAAACATCGATCAGCTGCCTCCCACACACTCCCTACCGGGTATGTGCCTGCAACCAAGGTACATGCCCTTGACCGGAATCGAACCTGGGACCCTTGAATCTGCAGCTGGGACCCTTGAATCCACAGGCCGACGCTCTATCCACTGAACCAAGCCGGTTAGGACAAGAGGATATTTAAGACCAGTGGGAAAGGAGACCTGGAGTCTCAGGATCTCAGGCAGCATTTTGTTCAAACTTCTTGTTTTAAATCTGAGAAAATCAGAGAGATAAGGTGACTCACCCAAGGTCACACAGCTATTTAATATGAGAGCCATTACTCTAACTCAGATCTTGTCACACCTAGACCTGTGCACTCCTGTGAAAAAGATACTTGGGCAGACAGAACATTGTAGCTCTGTGGACTACATCTAATCTAGACAACAGACAGCACTAATCTATTAGCTCAGTGTTTAGACACAACATTAGACACAGGAGGATAGACAGTAAGAGTATGCTGTGATATTTACAAAGGAAGTAAAGAAAATACCTCAATACAAATTTGTATTTGCATACAAAGCTGATGAGCCCAATATCCAAGAACGTCTGTGTGGGCAAACACATTGCAGTTAATGTTCTGGGGGACTGTTACGATTGAATTACATCACCCAAAAAGGTAGGTTGAAGTCTTAACCCCAAGAACTGTGAATGTGACCTTATTTGGAGGTAGAGTCTTTGCAGATGTAATCAGGTTAAGATGCAGTCATACTGAATTCATATGAGCCCTAACCCAGGGTCTGGTGTCCTTATAAAAGAGGGAAATTTGAACATGGACACACAGGAGAGAAGAGGAGGCAGAGATTAGAGTCATGTATCTACAAGTCAAGGAATGCCAAGGACTGCTGATTTCAGAGTTCTAGTCTCCGGAATTGCAAGAGAATAAACATCTGTTGTTGTAAGCCACCCAGTTTGGGATATTTGTCACAGCAGCCCTAGGACACTAACATAGTCTGAGGAATTGGTTGGGCTGGGATGAGCTGAAGTGAAGAGACTGAAATCATGCAAATGAATGCGACCCAGCAAGCTCTAAGGACCATTCTGCAATAAAGCTCCCCATGCACAGTGTGGTCCTCCACACACACTGCTCCACTCGCACACTTCCAGGACGCCTGGAAGGAGATGAGCAGTGGAGGGAGACAAACCTGGGTTTGAATCCTGTCTGCTACTAGGTTGTAAAAGGCAGATAACCTACTTCTGGGTTCACAGTGTCCTCACTTGGAGAAGGCAGCCTCCCTCCGAGGGTCAGTGTGAGAACACTGTGTTCACTCGTCTTTGTCTTTGCTTTATGTAGTCTTTGAACTAAATTACAGGCAATTTGGGGGGTTGGGGACAGGAAAGTTTAAACACTTCCCACTGGAGAAAGGAGCCTAGAGTCATTAAATGCTGGTGCCCCATGAAGACCAAGCCGCTCATTTTAGAAATGAGCACACCCATCACATTGTATGTTTTCCACACTCACCACAGACATGTGGGGCAGCTGGGTGAATGTCTGCTGATGGGTGAAGTGACTTGGGAAGACCTCAGAAAGAAATGAGACTTAATATTATGGCGAAGTAAAACCATTTGGCATCATGGAGCAGACTTCATTCACCTCACTACTTTGCTCAGACCTGGCTGTCTGTGTCTGGCCCAGTACCTCTCAAAGGATGATTCGCTAGCCATCTTCCTTGAGTGACCTCCAGGGTGTTCAAGGCCTGAGCTTAAATGAAAGTGACTCAAAATTAGGTGCTCAGGATTTCTAAAGTATTTTCAGCTGTATAACTGATTCTACATCAAGAGACCAAGTCAACTGTACTTTAAGAGTAGAGGGCAAATACAGTTCCTATTGTGAAGATAAAATGTGTAAGGAAACTAAATGAACTATGCCATTTTTAATATACCTGCCATCCCCACGCAGGCCACTGCCTTTCTTACTTCCCCGGCTGTATTGCTCTCCTAACATCTACTACACATGACATATTATATTGACTTGTTCATTCAATATTCAACCAGGACCTGTCTCTATTCCCTAGAATGTAAGTTCCACCAAGGCCCAGACCTGGTCTCTTTTATTCGCGTATGTCTCCCCAGGGCCTGGAACAGTTCCTGTCACATAAATTGGTTCACAACACATATTTGTTGAATAAATGAGTGAATGAATAAACAAATAAGTTTGGGTAGGGAGAGGGGGCAGTCATATGATGCAGATGAGGAAGTGAAATATGTGGCTGCCTCTTGCCTATAAAATCTGTCCCTGTGAGACTCACCATTAAGAACATCTCTGTCACTTCTATGCCTTGATTCCATAATCACCAAGTAACCTTTGGTTTAAGTCTTCCTATGTGCCTGTTCCTATAGAGGGATCACAATTTTGGTTTGATATTTTTCACTGTAAATGAATAGGTTTCCATTTCATTTTTGTAAAATTGGTTCACATCTCAAAGAATCCTGATTAACAGAATCTCAACCACAATGAAAACCTGCGGTGAAAAGAGCCACAAATGGCACGCAAGGGACGTGGGTTCTAGATCTAACTGTCCTTTTGACTTCTGTGTGGCCTTTAAAAAATGACTTATCTGGGCTTCAGTTTCTCTGTAGAGGCATTGAACTTGACAACTTCTGAACCCCTGCCAGTTTTCAAAGTTAGGATTCTATAAAAATTATTAAGGTAAGCTCTTCTGTATATTTTGACTTCCTAAGAGAGGTGCCAACTGGTATCTCACATCACTGTCTAATGGCAAAATAGTATGGGTCATGGGTCAGCACTTTTCCCGGGGGTCAGTTGTCATCTCCAGGGAAAGACAGATGGTGTTCTCATTAAAAATGTAAAATACCAGTGGAGGCATTTTCTAGGGACAATGGAGAGCACACAGCAACTCTTTCCACGTTTAAAATGGTACAGGTGGTGCATGGGTGTGGGGTGGTGGAAGGTGGTACAGAGGGGAGGAAAGGCACAGCAGAAGGTAGAGGATGTCTCGGTGATGGGAAGGCCATGGGTTTGGAGAGTCAGTCATTTTCCTGTTAGGACCGAGCAGACACTTAAGCTTGGCAAATGAGACTGTGCCCATGAACTTTTAGTAGATACATGAAGCTATTTCCATTATGAGTCATATCATTGTGGAGGAGTGCAAGAGCTGAGTGTCCCATAAATTTATCTTCCTTAGAGGTTTTAATTATCCATTTTCCAAGGCTGACCCAAGCCTGCTCTTTTTGTAACCCTCTCAATGTTCATTATTGGTCTTCCTAGAGATCTTAATTGGCTGTTTATAATATAATTATCGGGCTAGCTATGAAATTTACACTTTCACATGAAACTTCTCACCTGAGTGCTAGTCTTATGTGACAGCCTACCTACAAATAAGTGTCACTTGGATAACATCACTTTAAATGTAACATGTCAAGGGCAAACATAGCATGAGTCTCCCCAATTCACTGGCTTCACTACTCTTATTCTGAGTCTTAAGTCTGAAGTTACTTTTCACTCCTCACAACCCCCTTCATCAGCCTTTCCTTCAACTTCCATAAACAACAAGAACAAACTCACCAATCTGCCCACTGCTCAATAAATGTTGACTATTCTGTGATTTGTATTATAACCTAAAATAATCTGATCCACCACCCAAAACTGCTGAGGCTTCTCACAGTCTCTCTCACATTCATCTCCTTTCTCTCATCTCTACCTTCAGCCATGTTTTCATCCTTCTTTCCTGAACTTTCAGAGCATCTTTCTTATTGACCTTCCAATCTCCAATTTCTCCTGGCTTCAATTCATCTCAAATAAATCCACAGGTTGATCTTCTTGAAACCACTTTGGTGAAGTCACAGTGTGCTTACAAACCTACAAGGGATCTTGTTTGCTAGTCAGTGTTTAAAAACTCCTCATTCGGCATCTAAGATCTTTGGTCAACTGCTCCCTTCTCCCCAAGCTACCCCTGATCTATACTGGCCTCTCTTTGACTCATATTTGTTTGAGCACCACTATGTACCAGCCACTCTATCGCCCCCTCACTGCCCTCCAGCATGCCTTCTCTCAGGAGAGCCCAGCTTCTGTAATGTTGGCCTGCAGCCACCACAGCGACACCTGCCTTTAGTCTGTGCTCATATTCTTGCCCTGCTAGAAGTCTCCTCCCCTCTGCCAATCCAGATGTGTTCTCTCTCCCAAGATGCACCTTCCCCTGAAGGTGTCTCGTGAATGAATCCCAGATCACAACCTTCCATCTTTCTGAATCCCCTCAGCATTCTCACACTGATATCTATTACTAGGTATATCTCTCTTTTCATTGCACATGCATTCTTCGATCTCCTCAATTGAAATGTGAGCTCCAGAAGGACAAGGACCAAATCTACTTCTTTCACCCAGATCTGCACTGGGCAAGAGCAGATGCAAAGCCAGCAAGGACCTTGCTTTTGCACACAGCTCCCAGACAAGTCACACTTGCCTCAGTGTAGGCAATAAATGCAAAAATGGGCACCAAAGACCTAAGACCAGCTCCTCATACAAGACTAGAGACTTGGCCATGTTTTGAGAAGTGTTTGTTAAATGCTAAATTAAAACTTAAAGTATAATTCAAGGTCCTTACACAGTACGTATTCCTCTAGCACAGAAATCTCTACTGAAGTACAATGGCTGGTATAACCTACCGGGTCTCAATCACTAATCAGATTGGAAATTCTGGACTCTTCTTGGCCAGAATGCTAAGTCCAGTGTGGACAAGAAGGCGCTTCTTGGCTGTCCCAATCAGAAGTTGCCCCCACACCTGGCAACTACCCTAAGTTAGCACTAGTTCATGCCCTTGAACCAAAGTTGCCCTACTCCAGTACAAGGCAGGTATTGGCAGAGCCTGTAACCGCGGCTCCCCTCCTCCCCTGGGTCCAGTTGCACAATGTCTGGTCCAAACCTAGACCTCAGCCCGGTGATGTGCGGCCCCTTTCAGAAAGCAGGGAAGATGCCCCTGTCCCCAGGAGCCCTCAGGAGTGCAGAGAGGGAGACGGAAATGGACTCACCTTCACATAGTAGTTCATGCCCATCCCCAACAGGTGCTGCAGGAAGTGCCTGTCCGGCCTGCTCCCCGCGGTTGGCTCCCCAGGGCCCGGGAGGGGGCAGGCATCGGGAGTTAGGGCTCTTGCCCTGCGCCCCACCACGTCCTGCTGCTGTGGAGGTGCAGACCCAGACCTATTTAGACTGTCTTCGGGTGAGGCCGGGCTGCTGGGAGCCGGATCCTGGCTTTCCTGGAGCTTCAGCCGGGGCACCTCTTTGGTCCCCAAGCAAAAGTTTTTCAGACTCAGCAAGGTGGCTGGGTTGGCCAGCTTCACGCTGGCCATACGCGGGATCAAGGTGCACAGTGGGGTGGGGCTCTCCTGGGACCCCGAGGTGGCATCTTCAGTCGGCAAGTGCGGGGCCAGGGCGGGGTAGGGAGGCTGCGGGGAGCCCTTGTTCCCGACGGAGCCTCCGGGACTGCCTTCGTCCAAGGACGTGACGGACTCGTTCCGAAAGCGGCTGTACTTGGCCCTGTGCAGCATCCCGGGGTGCCGAACAGTCCTACATACAGCGCGAGTCCTGCCAAGCCGTCCGGGCTGCGTTCTCGCATAGCCTTGGCAGTGCTGAAACAGGATACTGTTGCATAAATCGCCGCCTCGTCTGCTAGATAACTGGTGCAAAAACAAATGTCTCCACGCCCCGTGCAACTCACGGCGGCCACCTCTTCGGCTCGGCGGCCGAGCCCTTAGGGGTGACAGCCGAGAGGGAAGACGGCTCCCCAGCTTCCAGTCCTTCCCTGGACCGGGCGGCAGCACCCGGGGTTCTCGCCTGGATTCCTTGCTGGGTAAGCCTGGGTTGGGTCCCGGCTCGCGGCGGCGGGGATCACTCAAGGCCAACTCTTGGGAACAGATGCCGGCCCAGCACCGGCCCAGCACCGGCCAGCGGGTCCCGCAGCATCGCCTGCGGTGCAGGAGGTTGCAGAAATATTTAGCGCCCCCGCCCCCACCCCCAGCCGCCCCTGGGCACACAGGAACTTTCAAACCTGCTCCCGCCGGCTCCCACAGGGCGGGGCAATGACTGGCCTATTAACCCTTTGTTCCAGTGATTGCCCATTTAAAATAGAAGAAACAAAAAAAAAAAAAATCAAGAAAAGGTCTATAGGAGCCAAAGGGCTTTCTGCCTGAGTTTCTTGATTCTAATGGCTGCCCTCTCTTGGAAGATCTTGTCTTGCATTCCGTCTGGGCCACAAGCCAGGAGTACTAGTGACCGGAGCTGCTCGGCATTATTTCAGGGACTTGTGGTCCCTCCGAGTTCCTCGCATCCCCTCCCCGCCGGCCCGCCCTGGCCCAGAGCGTCCCTCCCTTTCAGAGCTTCTTTCGGGAGCGCGGTGGCAGCAGAAGGCTGAGATGTGCGGGATGATACGCAGAGTGTTGAAATTTTTATGAATGAACTTTGCTGAATGAATTTCTCTGTGTGTGCAAGCTAATAAATCTGTGAATGGAGCTGAGAATAGCTGTAATTGACGGATGGTCTCAGGGGTACTTGGTTTTTATCCAATCAGGCAGCAGCTTGGTGACTCATGCACCATAAATATACTAAGCTAGTAGCCAGGAGAAAGCAAGCTGAAGGGAGAGATTCTGTGTTGCCATATCTGATGAAAGGGTTAAAAGGAAAGGCCATCATTTACTATAAATCATCGGTAAGCTGGGCAGCCGCAGGTTAAAAGGTCCATTTCCTTTCTTGTTGAGATGGCCAGGAAAGCCAAGCAGAAGAGCTTAAAAATGAGATGCATTGTTCCACTGATATTAGGACATATGGTACATAACTCCTGCGGGAAGCCAGTGATGCGTTTTTCTTAGAAACATAGTCTTTTTTTTTTTTATTGATTGCTGGTTTCATCTCCCGGCTAGAGCAACTTCCTGTACCTATCCACTGCTTTCTGAAGACGTGATGACAACTGCAAGAGGCTTGGCAACACAGGAAGCCAGGAAGGAAGCAGCCGGGAGAGGGAAATGCAGGTTCCTTCAGGAACCGGGAAGAGGAAGCTGCGGAAACACTGGAGGATGTGGAAATCACATGCCAGAAGAAACAGGAAAACCTCTGCTGAAGGTTCCATTTGCTGGTGGGCCAAGGCTCTTGAATGCGAATTATTCATTCATTCATTCAAAAATTAAAACTAACTGGCAACCACAGGAATCAGGGACACTGCCTTCATGGTCTTATTGCTCATAAGGCTGTGTTCGGCTCAGGTGTTCAAGACTTCAGGGGCCTGAGCTCCTTTGGGATCCAAACACAGGTTCTGAATTAAATGGCTGCTGTGACCACCCAAAAAGGCATCCTCACTGGCTTCCTGCTGCCTCTTCACGTCTCCTGTTAGGATGTGTTTTTCCTTGGGAAGGCCCCCTTGCATCTTCATAAACCTTCCATTCAATCCTTGCTGACCTCCTTTCTAGGAAAGGTGTGGCTAAATCCCTTGTAAGTCAGGCTCTGGGCAAGATTGTGAAGCAATCTCCCTCTTTCCTTTCCTCCCTTCTCCCTCTCCTCTCATGGATTCCCTCCTTGCCATCACAGCCCCCATTGGCAATGCTGCTTGAGAAAGTTACTCTACCACTCTGCGCCTGCGCCTCTGTTAGGAGGAGCCTCTGATGGCCATGTTATGAGGACTCCTGAGATCATTCTAATTTCTGCAAAGCTCTAGGCACCAAGCTCCATACAGTACCTGGCCCAGAAGTACCTGCCAGGCCATCTGAATAGAGGGCCACCTGCCCCTCAAGCTGGTACTCTTCCCCCTACACTCGACACCATTTTAGGCAATGGAAAAAAAAAAAATAACTAGCACAAATTAGAAGCTAAGAAAGCCAACGCTGTCCAAAGGAACAGCTTCCTCACAATGGTGTGGGCTGGAACAATAGCAGCCCACCTGGCTGTGTGGGCCCTTGCTGAGGTCTTTCTGACTGGAGGAGAGCCAGGGACTGGAGGAGAGCCAGGTGCCCAGGTGTGCACCTCCCAGTCAGACTCCAGGGCCTCAGACCAGCCACATGGCTCAGGAGGAGTGAGTCCTAGGGGAGAGTGGGGGTGAGGGGAACCAGGTGGGACTGGACAAGCAGCCATGGCCACCGTGGGCTGCTTCTGTCCCACGGGACCCTGGAGATATTGACTCTGCAAGGCAGCTCTGCCAGGCCTTTTGTGAGGGTGAAAGAAACCAGACCAGCAACTGGGGGTGGGGGAACCGCCTCAGAGACCATGCCAGCCCAGCTGGGCCGCTCTCAGCACAAAGGCAGGGCTGAGAATCTGCCCCAACAGCCCAAGAAAAGGCTCATTAGTGGAGTGGATTTCCATTCCAGGTAGGTGTGTAGGCAAAGAGGATGGTTCCCTTTTTCCCAGGACATTAGAATATCCTTTTCACATAATAATGATGAAAATAATATTAGGAAAAGCTACTATTTATGGAACACAAGGCAGTTTACCTGTGTTAAAACAACAACAACAACAAAACACAGCACTTGCCCAGCTGGTGTGGCTCAGCAGTTCAGTGTAGACCCAGGAACCAAGAGCTCGCCAGTTCAATTCCCCGTCATGGCACATACCCAGGTTGTGGGCTAGATCCCCAGCATTTCTATCTCTCTATCCTTCTCCCTTCCTCTCTCTCTAAATATCAGTTAAAAAAAACATATGTAAAGAAAACCACAAAATGTAACCAAGTAAATCTGAATATCCAGTTGATTTTATTAAACAATTCAGGAAGCATCCCAACTAGCAATTGGAAGGGTGCTCCAAGGGGTTGTACAGAATTACTTGGGTGTGTGTGGGGGGGGGGGGGGGGGCGCCTTTTCCTTAGAGGAAAGAGAAGGGGAAGGGTTTTATTATATAGGTTGCCTCTTCTTTCTATGGGGGATGGAGAGGGCCTATGTGACATATTACCTTACTGGTCCTTGACCAGAAAATTCCCTCCTGGTTGATTAAGATTGTTTCTGGGAGAGGTTGGAACTGCAATTAGATCAGGTCTTAAATCTAGGTTTGGTATCATGGGCTTTTAACTCGAGTGACGCCATTTGGGGCCTGTGGTTTTTTTCCCTTTAACACCTGCGTTCTCATTTAATCATTATAATAACTTTTGGAAGCTGGGACTACTTTCATCGTCACCTTACACATGCAGAAGAGTCTCAGAGCAAGTTCAGTGACTGGACCAAGGTCCCTGCTGGTTAAACAATGATGCTAGGGCCCTCTAGCAGCTCTGCCTGCTGTGAGGCCTGTGCTGTAGCCACTGCACTCAGCTGCCTCCCAGGCACCAGGGAGCCCAAGCCTACATCCCAGGCCTGTCATCTCCACGTTGCACAACCCTAGGCTCTGAGTTTACAGTAAGCCACCCTGGTTTACTGGCTCATCTAAGCCCACAACCAGTTAGAGGTGGATCTAGGGTAGAACCAAGTGCGAGCTCACTACAACTGCATGTCCCTGCTCATTGTGATACCAGCCAGCCAAGCAAGAACCTACCTCATACCCGGCACCCACTAAATGTTAGTGCTTGCTCCCTCTCCAAATCCTTGGAGATCATATCTATAACATTCACCCTAAGTACTTCCCAGGATTGTCCAGAGTGAAAACATGAATAATAGAGAAGAAAAGCCATTAGTGTCAGTAAACCATCAGAGTACCATAACCCCACATCTCTGCCACGGAACGCAGGGCTCTGCTCAGACCACTGCAGTATGCCTCGTTTGCTTTGAGACATCCCCACGCCAAGGGCACCTGATACAAGTCAAAATGCCAGCTCCTTAAGGTACAGCCTGCCATGGCTGAGCTTCTTGGGTGGCACAGGCAGGTTCAAGGAAGAGTTGGGTCAGGCTGGGCCACCATAGAATTAGCCAGGTCCTGTCAGGGTTTCTCAGATGAGTGAGGGGGACGGGGACATGGGCAAAAATGCCTGCCCAGCTTTGGACGGTTGCCCAAAGTGGGATTTGGGGTGAAGGAAAGGGTGTGCTAGCGAGTGTAGGGAGGTAGAAACAGAATAAGATAGAAATAACTCTGTGGGAATGTAGGCCAATTGCTACCTTAGAACCAAGTGGAGCAGATGGGATCAGAATGCCAAAGCACAAGGACTCCTACTCCAGACACCAAGTCCATCTCTATCACAGAGCAGACCACTCCTGAAGAACTGTAACTGGGCAAGACCCACTCCTGAAGAATTTCACTGAGGACAAGTCCAACTGCCCATCAGTGAGGAATGAAAACACTGTGGAAGCTCTATTTCAGGGGGGAATCCACAATACAATCCTATGTAATAAAGAGGTAATATGCAAGTTGAGCATCACTCCAACACACAAGATGGCCACCCCCATGTGGTCAAAGATGGCCACCACAAGATGGCCAGCAGGGGAGGGCAGTTAAGGGTGGACTGGGCCTGCAGGGGAGGACAGTTCAGAGGGACCCAGGCCTGCAGGGGAGGGCAGCTGGGGGCAACCAGGCCTGCAGGGGAGGGCAGCTGGGGGCAACTAGGCCTGCAGAGGAGGGCAGTTGGGGCGACCAGGCCGGCAGTTAGGGATGACTGGGCTGGCAGGGGAGGGCATTTGGGAGGGGGTACAAGGCCTGCAGGGCAGGGCAGTTGTGGGGGGGACCAGGCCTACAGGGGAGGGCAGTTGGGGGGGACCAGGCCTGCAGGGGAGGGCAGTTATGGGTGACCAGGCCGGCAGGGGAGGGCAGTTAGGGGCAATTGGGCTGGCAGGGGAGCAGTTAGGCATCAATCAGGCTGGCAGGGGAGTGGTTAGGGAATGATCAGGCTGGTAGGCAGAAGCGGTTAGGGGCAATTAGGCAGGCAGGCAGGTGAGCGGTTAGGAGCCAGCAGTCCTGGATTGTAAGATAGATGTCCGACTGCCTGTTCAGGCCTGATCCCACTGGGTTCAGGCCTAAACGCACAGTCAGACATCCCTCGATGGGTCCCAGATTGGAGAGGGTGCAGGCTGGGCTGAGGGACACCCTCCTCATGCATGAATTTCATGCACCAGGCCTCTAGTTCTATATAATAAAAGCCTAATATGCTAAGTGTCCCAGTTGTTTGGTTGGCTGTTCAACCAATCAAAGCATAATATGCTAATGATATGCTAAGGCCACTCAACTACTCACTATGATGTGCACTGACTACCAGGGGGCAGAGAGTCAACCAGTCAGCCAGTCACTATGACATGCACTGACCACCAGGGGGCAGATGTTCTGACCAGTAGGTTAGCTTGCTGCTGGGGTCTGGCCAATCAGGACTGAGTGAGACAGGCAGGTCATACCCTGGGCCCTCCTTTAGTCCCTCCTCAGCCCTGATCGTGCACCAGTGGGGTCCCTCAGCCTGCACTCTCTTGCAATCCTGGACCCCTTGGGGGATGTTGGAGAGCCAGTTTCAGCCTGATGGCAGAACGACTGGTCACTATGATGCTCACTGACCACCAGGAGGCAGACACTCAATGCAGGCGCTGTCCCCTGGTGGTCAGTGTGCTCCCACAGGTGGAGCACTGCTCAGCCAGAAGCTGGGCTCATGGCTGGTAAGCACAGCAGCAGTGGTGGGAGCCTCTCCCGCCTCCGCTGTAGTGCTAAGGATGTCCAACTACCAGCTTAGGCCCACTGCCACTAGGGAGCGGGCCTAAGCCGTTATCGGACATCCCCTGAGGGCTCCCGAACTGCGAGAGGATGCAGGCCGGGCTGAGGGAACCCCCACCACGTGTGCACAAATTTCATCCACTGGGCCTCTAGTATTTATATAAAACTCTTACCAGAGATCAAAATACCATTTTAAGGTGTGGGGATGTGAAAGGTGTGGAAGGGTTGAGTCTGAGTCAGGGCCACGTATCACAAAAACGGAGCAGGTCTGTTTCCCCCAGATTTGCCATTAAAGCGACATCTTTCTTTTGCCTCCTGATCAAAACATTTACAGTTTTTCCACTCTTCAACCTTGGTAGGTAAACAGTTCTGTGATGATTGCTGTTGGCCCTGACTGGCTCTCCTGGAACCAGGACCAGCTAGAAACAGCATAAGAAACCCGATATTTTCCTCGCTGTTGAAAATGAGACAATGTCCCTGGAAGCACTGTGTAAAGAGTTAGACATCATGAAGATAAAGAATAGCCTGGCCGGCATGGCTCAGTGGTTGAGCATCAACCTATGAACCACAAGGTCATGGTTCAATTCCTGGTTAGGACATATGCCTGGGTTGTGGGCTCGATCTCCAGTGTGGGGCATGAAGGAAGCAGCCAATCAATGATTCTCTCTCATCACTAATGTTTCTCTCTCTCTCCCACTCTCCCTTCCTCTCTGAAATCAATAAAATATATATTAAAAAAAATAAAAAAGAATAGATGAGTTACTTAGGGTGACCTTCAGTTGCAAATAACATAAAAATCAAAAGAACAGCGGCTTAAACAAAATATTTACTTCCAAACAAAATATTTACTTCCCTGGAAGTGGAAAGTCCAGGCATAGCATCAGCTCTCGGCCAACCTGAACGTGTATCTCTTCTCCTCACAGTCCAAAGTGGCGGATGGAACTCCAGCCACTCAATCTGCATTCCAGGCAACAAAGTGGATGAAAGGACAAGGAAGGACATGCTTACTCTCTTTAATGAGACATCCCGGAAGCGCAATAGAATGTTTCCAGTACATCACGTTAGCCAGAACTTGGTCACAGGGCTGCACTTGGCTGTCAGAGAAAACAAACGCTTCACCTGAGAATGAAGTCTTTTGTCTGAGTGTGTGGCTGCTGCACACAAAATCATAGTCTGTTACCAGGGAAGGAGCGGACAATGGATATTGTGGTAGACAACAACATCTCTGCCATAGTAATATTTTCAGAAGAGCTTCTACCTAGACAGACTCTAAAGCTAGCATAAGCTATTGCTTCTCAGCCTTTTGGCTAAGGTCAAGTGCAGTAAAGCTAGCATAGGATAAACATGGCCTTGATCAGTGTGGTCCATTTCCATCTTTTTACACACACACACACAAAGCTTACAAATGACCTGAGTAAAAACAGGTGCTGTCAGAACCGCAGCTTTCCCCTGCATAGCAATGGGACAGGTGGAGTCCGTAGGCCTCTGAAAGGGGGTCAGACGCTTCCAGGGTCAGCCCCAGGCAGCCAGTGCTGCAGATGGCAGTGTAAGTGGTTCGGGGGCTCAGGGACAGCATATAAGGCGTGAGTGGGTGTTGGACAGGGGGTCAGAGCGCAGTCATCAGGAGGTATCTGATTCAGGAGCAGGACTCCAATTCTAATTGTGGACTGGCAAGAGCAAAAGGACAGTTTAAACCCGAGCACTATGAGTTGGCTAATCCAAACTTCATTTCCAGTCCTCTATTCCTTTGCCCACCTCTACCAAGAAAAGCTAAATAATTTCTCAGGCTTCCTTGCAACTGCAAGGGGGGGCTAAAATGTGAGAGGAAAGAGATGAATTGAGGAAAGAACCGTTAAACAACAAAAAATAAAAGAACCAGGATGTGATAGTTTTGAAGACTCTCAGATGATCTGGATTTCAAAAGATGTTAAAATGCAAAGATCCACTGTCGGGAATGTGTGCGCTAGAAGAAGATCTGAAGATGTGACACCTGAAAGATCAAAAGGTCGGAGTATAAAGTCCTGGGAAAAGGCTGTTAGATGAAGCATGTGCCTCACAAATGCCCTTAATCACACCAGAGAGCTTAAGGTCTGTTCTCTCTGCCATGTCAACAAACGCCAAAAATAGGGATGGGATTATCTCTGGAAGGTCTGTGAATGAGACTCTTGTCTAATGAAGTAAATCCCCATGACACAAATGAGAGACACACAAGGTTCTTGAGAATGCCATGCCAGCAGAAACACTGCCCAGGGGACAGAGGCACAGGTCAAAAGGGATTATTCCAAGACCATAGCCTAGCAGAATTTGCTCAGCTATATTTAGAAATCACTTGAGATCAATGCCTCTTTTTTTGCTTTCAATTTTCTTCCCGTTTGCACTGGAATACCTATAATTGTTATCCTGTGCTTGTCCCGCCATTCTATTTTGTTCCTTTCCTTCACAGCCCACAGATGGAAAGACACTGTAAGACCCCAGATGGGTCCTTCCCAGAACTTCATCCATACCTGACACAGATGAAGGAGTTGGGACTTTTGAGCTGATGCGATTTTGGACTCTGAGTTGATGCTATAATATCAGTGGGGGCCTTGGGATGAGGTGAATGTATTTTGCACGTGGGACAGATGTGAACTTTGGTGGCCTGAGGGTAAACTTACCTATAGGAAGTTAAAATATTAAATTTGTATTGTTTAAGCTGCTGATTGGTGGTTTTATTTTTGTTTGTTTATTTGTTTGTTGTTAGCAGCACTAGAAATGAATACAGATACTTTGTACTGTGAGCTGGGGAAAAAGAACCTTTGTACCCTGAGATAAATAAGCATCAACAACCAAAATAAATAATTAAACAGGGGTAAAGGTTTGCCCCATCTAATTCTAGTCCCCAAATAAATGATCGCTGGAGCCTTTCTTGTAACTTGAGGACTCCCCACTGAACAGCCTGGGAGGTGCTGGGAGTGGAGTGACGTGATGGGGCCCCTGCAGATGTGATAGTCAGGGGAGAACACTGCTGTTCTTCCTCCCTGAATAGGCTAGCTGAGAACTCAGTAACCTCGGTGATTTTGTGTTTTTTCCTTTAAATAACCATTGTATTTCCTATGTTGCTGGCCAATCTTTCTAAAGCGTGGGTTCCCTACAGAACCTCCTTAGCAGTAAACAATTTTCCTGTTCAAAACGCTGCCTCCGAGTCTTCCTTTCACACTATCCGTGTCACTTTGGCAATTTACTTCACCTCTCGGAGTCCCAGTTTCCGCTGCTCAAGAAAGATAACAATGCCCAGCTGGGTGTAGCTCAGCGCTTGAGCGCGGACCCAGGAACCAGGAGGTCACTGGCTCCATTCCCAGGCAGGGCTTATGCCCGGGTAGTAGGCTGGATCCCCAGTAGGGGGCATTCTGGAGGCAGCCAGTGGGGGATTCTCTCTCATCATTGATGTTTCTAACTCTCTCTCCCGCTCCCTTCCTCTCTGAAACCAATAAAAATATATTAAAAAAGAAAGATGACAATGCTACCTTATATATGGCATTACTGCAAGACCCAAAGAAGGAGCAGAACCAAACAATAGCAAGGTTGAATGGATACTGTGTTCAGACATTCTAATCTAGAACATCTTATACTTCCCTAAATTACATTTTTAAAGGAATCCTTATCTTTTCGAGATACATATGGCAGTATTGAGTGAAGCAACAACGTGATTATTGAAATTTACTTCAAAATAATCTGGCAGGGGAGAAAATGTGGGGGATGGGGCACAAATGAAGCCAGATTGGCTACATGTTGATAAAAGCCGAAGCTGGATAATGGATACAGGGGAATTCATTATGCCCTACTCTCTACTTCTGCAGAGTCTGGTATAATGTTGCTGCTACAGATGAAGCACAAAAGTTGCTGCAGGAAGTGGGGCTGGGGAAGGGCACCCAATAGGGCAGACACATGATCCCATACTCTCTCTGCTCTTGTGGGGCGTGTGAGGAAAGGGGAAGGCATGGCGGGTGTGATGTTTGAGCCAGGACTTCAGGGTTAGCTCTAGGAGGTGCTTCCAGTCTAAGCTTCCACTCCTGGAACATACATTTAAGAAATTTGCTTTGTCTTCCTGAACCTCCATTTCTACAAAGTGAAATGGGTGTGAGGAATGCATATGCCTTATTTCTACAAAGTGAAATGGGTGTGAGGAATGCATATTCCTTGCCAAAGTGTTGGGCAGTGGACTGTTCTCTGCTCCTTGGGCTGTTCGTGGCAGTAACATACTGTGAGCCATACCGTTGTTCTCTAGACAGCCAAGTACTGGAGAGGTTGTCCAGTGTATGTTTTTCTTCAACAATCATACACATGTCCATAACTTCTGTTAATAACCAATGCACTCCTAAATCTCAAGTTTTCTTGATAGCCCAAACTCAGAGCTCCAGATTCAAACTTCTTTGAGACAATCTTCAAACTCAACAGGTCAAAATTATAGCTTTCTACCTAGATCATCAGCACCATCTTCCCATCCACCCAGCTGTCATCTCAGACTCCTTCCTCTTTTCATGTCCCACATCTCATCACCAAGTCTGTTCATTTTATCTTTGAATTATCTTTTGACTTTATACTTAATTTTCCATTCACATACATTTACATATGGGTCAAACCCTGGTCATCTCTCACTGAGAATCTCCTTCTTATAAACTCTTGTCCGAATTCTCTTTCTTTATTATTCAAAAATATGATCATATCAGTTCCTGGGTTTAAACTTTTAATGACTCCTAGAGGATCAAATTCCAATCCTTTACCATGGCCAACCCCGACTAGCTTTCCAACCTCTTCTCCAACATTATTCCTTGTACATCCTATTTCTAACAAGTCATGTTAAGATCAAAGGAACCATATGAAAAAATGAAGGTATTCTGATAGTACTGTCTTGAGAATTTTGGTTGATCCCTTCATATCATATATCATCTCCCTCATCTTCCTCAGATCCCAAATATTGCATGTTCAACTTCTCAAAACCTGTTCTCAGAGTCTTCATGCACACTGAGGCAAATAACTGATAACATCTTTAAGTAGCATTGGTGGTGACCATCTTTAAATAGATTTTATTTAGCTTATCAAAGAGGGAACAAACCAGCGATATGTAAGGCTGGTTCAAATAGGATTTATACAGTCTACCAAGAAAGGCATCCTATATAATAAAAGGATAATATGCAAATTGACCGAAGGGCGGAACAACTAGTCACTATGACATGCCCTGACCACCAGGGGCCAGGTGCTAAATGCAGGAGCTGCCCCCTGGTGGTCAGGGCGCTCCCCCTCAGTCATAGCTCATGGCTATGAGGGCTCCCAGACTGTGAGAGAGAGCAGGCAGGGCAGAAGGACCCCCCCCCCCCACCCGCCCAGAGTGCACAAATCTCATGCACCGGGCCTCTAGTTATAAAATAATTTTGTCAAGTTAGAGCAGAAATAGATTAATGTTGTACAAATAAAACCATAACCTTGGGGTTGTCATTCCCACTGGACAGAACTGATTTGCCTCTATTCCAGACAATGTCTACAGCTAACATGTAACTAAATTAACAGTAAAAAGTAAAGTCAAACATGCTGCATTCCCCCAGCTAATTAACTAATTCTTGACTGAGCTTGTTAAATAATGCTTCCATGTAAAATTGAAAGGACATATTGTCTATCTTCTTACCTTATTTCTAAATTTTAATGATTTTTTCTCAAACACATCATTGGATAAGATTAAACTGAAGGAATTTCAGGAATCCATTAGTAGATGTATGAGGATAGTTTAGAATTCTAATACATGCTCCTCCCTTTAAAGTCACCTGTCACAACAGCTTTGCTGGTAAAATAAACTGAAATTAGGCAGGAACTTCTCTGAAAGGGTAATACCCTCTTATGAGCTCAACTAGAGGCCTGGTGTACGAAATCCGTGCATGGGTGGGGGAGGTTGTCCCTCAGCCCAGCCTGCACCCTCTCCAATCTGGGACCCCTTGAAGGATGTTCTACTGACAGTTTACAGGGATCGGGCCTAAACCAGCAGTCGGACATCCATCTCACAATCTGGGAATGCTGGCTCCTAACCACTCACCTGCCTGCCTGCCTGCCTGATTGCCCCTAACCACACTCTGCCTGCTGTCTTGCTCACCCCCAACTGCCCCCTGCCACCGGCCGGCTCGCCCCTAAATGTCACCCCCCCCCCGTGCCAGCCTGATCACCCCCAACTGCCCCCATGCCAGTGTGCTCACCCCCAACTGCCTCCCCTGCCAGCCTACTCACCCCCAACTGCCCCCCTTGGTGGCCTGCTTGTCCCCACCTCCCCTCCCTGCTGTCCTGATCACCTCCAACTGACCCCCACTGACAGGGTGAGGGGCTGAGGGCTGTTTGCAGGCTGGCCAAGCCCCCCAGCGGGGACCCTCACCCCATGGAAGTGTAGCCAGCCTGGGTGAGGAGCTGAGGGCTGTTTTCAGGCTGGCCACGCCCCCTGGCAATCCAGGCTCCCAGCCCCACCTTTTTTTCTTTTCTTTCTTTTTTTTTCAGCACCTACTTGAGCGGAGGCCAGGGCTGGCTGGAAGCAGGTATCTGGGATTTATTTATCTTCTACAATTGAAACTTTGTAGCCTTGAGCGGAGGCCAGGGCCAGCCAGGGCGGATGGGAAGCTTGGCTTCCTCCATTGCCAGGGGCAACCCAAGCCTTCTGCTCATTCCAGCTCCATGGTTGCCACCATCTTTGTTGGGCTAATTTGCGTACTTGCTCCTGATTGGCTGTGGGTGTAGTGGAATGATGGTCAATTTGCATGTTTCTCTTTTATTAGTGCAGATGATTTTTAGTTCAAAGATAAAATGTGTTCCACTGGGTTATCTCTGGTGACCCAAGTTTAAACAAGACTTTGAAAAGCAAATCAGGCCTGTTTGTTTTTTGGTCAGGTATTTCCTAGAAGAACCACAAAGGCAGCCTGGTTACACAGACACAACCTGGACTAGAGACACCATTGGTTCTGGAGAAGACAGACTTGAACTTGAAGCCTAATTTGGCCACTTATCAGCTGATGGTCTCTGAATCTGTTTCCACATGTGCAAGTGGATGATCATAAGGATCAAAAACAATAGAGAAATGGTTTCCAAACGTTGGTTCCCAAACCAGTACTTGTTTTTGAAAAAGTTTTTGCCAGTTTATATAGAAATAGTAATGATTTTTAAAGTTCATAGGGGGAGAGATGGACCTTATAGTAAGAGTTTTTATACAGTAACATTTAAATACTGTATTTTCAAAAACAAATTCATAGATACAGGCAACAGATTGGTGGTTATCAGAGGGGTAGGGAGTAGGGGGAGAGTGAAATGGGTAAAGGAGACAAAATATATGGTGAAGGATGGAAACTAGACTTTTGGTGGTGAGCATGCAATAATAGAGTCTATGATATAGAATTATAATGTCATATACGTGGAGTTTATAAACATTATGTTACCTCAATTCAAAAACACCTGTCTTACATTTTAAAATTGTCTTTCCTATTTTGTGTGTGTGATAAAATGTCTATTTTGTTATAAAGTAACAGTAATCATAAACAGTAGTTTTTTTTAATGGTTTTGTGTGGCAAAATAAAAGTTAGCAACTCCATGTTTATCTCCAAATGCTTTTTGATTTTACTCTGGGAACCACTGTAAGAGTCTGCCAGTTTACTTTGTGAACTAAAAGTATGTGCACAGAGTGAGCTGTTATTACTGCAGTCTCTGAACGTGCCACTGCGTGACTGGTGAGGAAAACGTTATCCAGCTGGCCCTAAAGGTCCCCCAGGAGCCCCGCTAAAGCACTGCCCTGGAGTCTACTGGGGCCAGGCCTCTCACAGAGAAAGGCCGAGGGGAGACACGGACACGGCGCCTCTGGGTTAATCCCTGGCCCTCTCTTTAAGGAGGGGAATTTTGCCCCAGAAGAGCTTTACTTTCAGTGTGGAAGGTGAATATAGATGACAGGACTCTCGCTGGCTCATCAGTGACTGAGGAACCGCCCTGGCCTAAGAAGCAGTGATGAGAGAGTGGAATCAGTGTGCTGCAGGAGAGGGGAGGACAGCAGAGAAAAGGGGGACCTGGTGCTTGTGTTTGGAAACTGTGTGGGGTGTAAAGTGCTTCAACTTTCCCCCTTTCCCCCCTCCCCCCTTCCCTCCTCCCCCCCCACACACCAGCAGGATGCAGGTGATGCAGGAATGTTTACATAGGAGTTGGGATGGCCCATGACTTCCGTCAAGATAAATGGTGCTAAAATAACCCCTGTTGGTCTCTTGAGCTGATCACATGTTTTAAATCTCCCTCTTCACTTAACATAGTATTTCACTGAAAGAAATAAAATAAGCCAGATGCAAATTAAATTCAACCATATCCTAATTTAGCGACAATCCTGTTAACATTTCAATAGATAATCTCAGGGTGTTTTATTTCCTATGCATGAACCCTTTTTTAAACAAAAGGTAACTGCATAGTTTCTACTTGTTTTCCTCTCATTTAACATAAAAATACCACATCTTTTCCATGTCACTAAATGTACGATATTATTTTAATTGCTATGCAGTACCATTGTACAAATGTGCCATAATTCAAGAAAGGGGGTGGGGAGGCATTTAGATTTACACACACACACACACACACACACACACACACACACACTCTATGGGACTAGGATAGCTCTTGTAACTAACTCCTTCCATACAAAATGTGAATTGCAGATTCTAGATAATGAGTATATGAATATCCACAGTACCACTGAAAAATCTTTCCATTTTTCAGCATGTTTAGAAAATTTTTAAAAAGATTAGAGTGAAAAATATCAATATCCTGGTATATAGGATGAGTTCCTAGAAGTAGCATTGCTGGGTGGAAGTGATGCCTGTGGTCAAGGTCTGGAACGACAGAGGACTGATGGGTGTCCGGATGACCTCCGCCCCAGCGGCTGCTCCCAGGCCTCCCCAGCGAGTCCCGAGCTAGCTCGGCCGAGCTGCGGCCCGCCAGCTCCGCGCTGCCCGGGGCTGCGCGCCTCTCCCGGGGAGCCTGGCGCTCGCAAAAGCGCCCAGTTCCCGCTTTCGCACGGCCTCCCAGAAAAAGACCAGCGGAGTGCCAGGCTGCCAGGCGCGCAGCATCAAAGCTGCAGGCGCCCGGAGAAGAAAAGGGCCAGTGTGCGTTCGCGAAACTCAAAAGCCCTTCTCCGGGTGCAGCGGCTCACGCGGGTGGGGCGAGGGACCGCGCTGTAACAGTGCGGGCAGTCAGGCTGGGGCTGCCCCGCTGGGACAAAAGGGCCTCAGTGCTGAGAGGAGACAGCCCGGGGGCCTGGGGGAGCATAAAGGGAAGCTGTGTCCTTGCAGCACTCAAGTTCACCTTTGTCTTCGGAGTGCAAGTCAAAGGAAGGTTACAGAAGAGCCTGCAGGCTCTCCTCCCTAGTCAGGGGTCTGGTGGACAGGAATGGCCAAGTTCTTTCTCCAAGATGCTGGGAATTCAGATGAAAATAGAACTGTGCTTGCCTGCTTGCTGGGACAGAGGGCAGCGTGTGTATCAATAGCTGTGTCCTCTGGCCAGGGCCAAGGAGGAGGGGGAAGCCAGTACCAATTACTGGAAGGGGTGGCCAGGAAGGAGACCAGGCAAACTTGTTACATAGCAATAAGAATTTGCCATTGTTGCGGGGAGGGGGGCGCAGGTGGGACAGGACCAGGAGGTGAGCGATTTCTTTCCACCAGACCCCTGACCAGCTATGAGCAGTACAAGTGCTGCTACTGCCTCTTCCGAAAACAGAGAGGACACGCTGTATTCTGGCCTGACAGCAGCAGCCCAGTGATCAGCAGGCAAGGTCAAAGGGGGAAGAAGGTTATAAGCTACCTTTCTCACTCCTGACCTTTGCTGAGTCTTCTGGAGTTAGCACAAGATCAGACATTTGCTGGCACTTAAAGAGAAAGATGCTCGGGGCTGAACTACCTAAATAAGCCTAGTGGCTTGAGGCAGAGGGAGGAGTAGCTGTAATGCAGAGAGTCAGAAGGCTCTCCCACCACATCCACTCAGCCCAGCTGTGCATGCACTTTGTAATCCTCCTCTTTGCTATGAGGGGTGAAACAGTTAAAAGCAAACAAATAAAGGAACTAACATGCAAACTCTGAACCCCAGACCTGAGTTTCATTCCCAGCTTTGCCATTTACTCTGTCTTTGAACAACCAACAACCTCACTCACTTGCCTTATCTGTAAAATGGGCTGTTAGAATTAATAGATATGTGAATGTATCTAGTATAGTAGTAAACTTTCAAATAGTTTTTGTTTGTTTTTAAAAAAAACTTGATTATTCCTAATATCATTCCAAATGGATAAGAGCCTACTTGCATAAATAGAATACTACATCATAAATAATGCATGAGTTCTTTCAAGTTTTGTTCTGTATAATTCTGGTGTCTTTTCATCTTTACAAGAATGTATTCATCCATTAACTTGTGAACTAAATACAGGGGTGGGCAAAAGTAGGCTTATTGTTGTGAGTACACAAAACACAGTGTATCCTTGTATTATTTATTTATTGATTGTATTATTCCCATATGAACAATGGTAAAGCTACTTTGCCCACCCCTGTACCTTGAATAACCAAGTGAAGATGACAAACAAGAAGGAAATTCAGGTGACAGCAGTGATCGCATATAAAGTGTTGGACAGAAGGGCAAATAAACTTGCTAAGTAGACTGTCCATTTAATTCTGAGCTCCAAGCAGCCAAGACAACGAAGGAAACATGATCATTTTTGTAATCGTGGTATTCACTGATGAAAACAAACCTGTTCTTCAGGATCACAAGCTACTTCTTTAGACTATTGTGTGTGAAAATAAACATTGCACTTTTGTGAACATCAGCGATGCTCTTTCTTTAAGAGCAGAGTGAACCCATAGGGCTGCTTTTCCTCCCACTCCTCAGCAAGGTGGAGCTCAGGGAGGGCACTCCCCTGGGCAGCTCATTTAAACAACACCTTCACCAGGAACATCTGCACTAGCACCGGTCATGTGATTAGCACTTGACAACTGGCACATCCCTTTCACATACACTAATTCATTTATGCTCCAGCAATCCCATGGCTTGATCAAGGCCAGCTGCTAGAAGATGGCAGAGCTGAGACTAAACCAGATGCTTCTACACCTGTACACTTGGCTCCACCCACATCGAGTAATTCATGGACAACTGTAAGAGAATCAGAGAATGAAAGAGGACTGTTGTCTTACAATATCTAGTGGGACAGAGAAGAGCTGATGAGAAGTGAGATGGCAGAGGACAGCAAAATTAGTCAAGTTAACTTGACGGTGAAAGATTTGAGCTAAGAAGGTGAGAAAGAAGGGACAGAGAGTTGAAGCAGTAATGGGGAGAATGCAAAAGAGAATCACTTAGGTAAGTCACCTAGACTCAACACCTGAAGAGAGAGAGAAAGAGAGATTGATTTATTCCACTTATTTGTGCATTCATTGGTTGATGCCCTAACTGGGGTTGCAACCCATAACAGTGGTATGTTGAGATGATGCTCTAACCAACTGAACTACCCTGCCAGGGCGTCTTGGAGTTTAAGAAGATTTGCAGACTAAGAAGGTAGCCAGGAGCCAAGCAGCATCTCTCCAACTGGTGGAGGTAAAGCGTGGTGCTGATGGTAGAAGTGGCTGCTGGTTGGTGGGGCTGCTGTGTTGCTGTTTTCTGCTTGGTTAGAGGAAGATTCCAGGGGCGGGAAGATGTGGCGTCTGTGGTGTCATGGGGTAGCAAAGTCTGGCAATCTCTGCCTCAGGAGGCCTAGATCCCAATTTAGCAAGCATAGCTGTTTTGGCCAGAAAACAAAGCTTTCCTTAGAGAATCTACTTTCAAAAGTAGAATCAGGTATAGGGGAGAAACCCCAAGGATTTTCTAGTTTCTGAGGCACAGGTGAATAGCCAGAGCATGGGGGTTCCCCTAACATGCCTCCAACAGTCTAAGTGAGCTTGGCCAGGTCCCTTCGCTTCCCTGGGCCTGTTTCCTCATCTGTAAATGAGGGGACTGAATTGAATTACCTCTTGGATCTCTCTGAACCAAAGATCCCACATCCTGGAAGCTCTGCCTGGGGTTCAGCTCTCACTGCCCTGACCCACATGCTGCCAGCCCTGGGCTTCTGGTCCACACACTCGGGGGGTCTGCTGTGCTCCCACAGCCCTGCTGTCAGTGTCTGAAGGCCATAGATAGGAGAGCGTCTGTCCTGAGATGCGAACACCCAGCAGGGGAAATGCCACTGGCCTGATATCACACCAGGGAACCATGATTCTCACTATCTCATTAGAGTGGGAGTTTGGGTAAGAAACAGAACACAGCCCTGGCCGGTTTGGCTCAGTGGATAGAGTGTGTTGGCCTGCGGACTGAAAGGTCCCAGGTTCAATTCCGGTCAAGGGCATGTACCTTGGTTGCAGGCACATTCCCAGTAGGGGGTGTGCAAGAGGCAGCTGATTGATGTTTCTCTCTCATCGATATTTCTGACTCTCTATCCCTCTCCCTTCCTCTCTGTATAAATCAATAAAATATATTTTTTATAAAGCAGACCACATATGTGTGTATGTCCATTTTCATGTGTTAGTAGGCAGGGCCAGGAAACTGTGCACCTATTATATTCACTTTCTCTTAGAAACGAGGAGAAATCACAACCCCAGTTTCAATTTATGTAGCTGAAATACTACATTTGCAAAAGCATTGTTTCTGGTAGTTGAGAGGGGGAAGGGGATGTTCTGTCATTTCAACTCCAATATGAGTTGTACTTAGGGATTCTGGGGTTTAGCTTGGAAGTCTCATCAGCACTTTAGAGTGAATGGTTTGTCTGGGGAAATGCTCTGAATCCCAAGCAAAGGATCCTGAATACTCAGCACACAACTACGTGTGAGTCAGGACTGCTTGGACTTCTCTCAGCCGCCAGGGTACCAAACCCAGTCATGGGCATATCATCAGCAACAGTCAAGCAATTCAATTAAAATGTAATAAAGGGCGCTCATTTCGTGACTTAGTAAGTCTTTGAACAGTAGGGTGACTGCTCTTCACAAATAACCGGGACTATCTTGGCTTTCTAATGAAGTCCCACATTTGAGGAGCCCCTGACTCTGGGACAAGCCAGGATGTGATGACTTCAAGAAGAAAGTGAATCCTTTGTAGCACAGCGTGGGTTTTGTGCTCCGTTCTCCTCTCCAGGAATATAGAGGCTGCTCAGGCATTTCCAAGCGCCTGGCCAGGGATCCTCCTGAGGGGCGTGGTTCCTTATGAAGTGGTTGGAGTGACACAGGAGGCTTTACTGCATCAGCCACAGGGAGGGTGCTCACCAGAGCAGGTGGCTGGATTCCACTTGGGGGAGTCCCACACAACTCCGTCCCCACCACTCTTGAAACACTCAATTGTGTGGTCAGGGCCAGACCAGCGCATTCTCCCAGCTTCTGCTGGCGCTTGACTCATGCTTCCCTTGGAGCATTCACCCACAGCCTTTGCCAGAGGTGCCTCCATGCCCTTTTGCTCCACACACGCCTCCACATGTGATGGGAGAAGTGGGAGGAGGCATTGGCATGTGATCAGAAGCTGGGGATGAACTCTCCTCATCCTCTTCCCCAGGAAGTAGGGTGGGGGGAGGTCTGCTCTATCCAGAAGATCTGAATGTGTCTGGCTAAGTCCACTCTGGAACATTAGAGAATGTCTAAACATGTGCCAGAAGCAGAGGTCACGAACATTTAACTGCACCGTGTGAGCACATGCCCACCTACATGGGGCCCTGAACCCAGGACTAATCCAGCATCTCGGGGCTAAATTAGTCCAGTTTTCCAACCTCTGCACTATTGACATTTTGGGTCGAATAATTCTTTGCTGTGGGGAGGGAGGGGGCTCAATCCTGTGCATTGTACAATGCTTAGCAGCTTCTCTGGTGTCAACCCAGTAGATGCTAGTAGCACCCTCTAGTAGCACCCAGTTGTGAGAATCAAAATATTTCCAGATTTGCCAAATGTTCCCCTGGGGAGAAAGTCACTGTGAATGAGAACTTGAGTTAGAGCAGTCCAGCTGTCCCTGTGTACCCATCCCATCCTCCAGGACCTTCATAGTTTAAGCAACATGTTTTACTTTGCTTGAGAGAGAGAGAGAGAGAGAGAGAGAGAGAGAGAGAGAGAGAGAGGGAGAGAGAGAGAGAGAGAGAGAGAGAGAGAAAGGCAGGGGGGAGGGGGGACTGGGGATTGAACCTGCAGCCTTGATGTATCAGCACCACACTCTAACCGAGAATCCCAGCCAAGACCTTAAGCAACTTATGATGCACAATACATGAAAACTAGTTCTCCAGGATGTTCATAGTTTTTGCATAGAGAAAGTACTCTGTGGCCAAATCTGTTGAACTTTGTGTTCCCTGGTCTAACACATTAGGAAAAAACTGCCTGACATACAATAAATCTTCCCCCTGGTGGAGAGTCAAAGGCATTAGGGTGTTGGAGGCAGTAAAACTTCTGATGGTCAGGAAACCTGCTCAACACTTTGACCCAGATTTTGCTTTTTCATGGTCACCCGTGGTGCTGGAGATTCCTGTCTTAAAATCCAGGCACCGAAAACCAACGGAGCCAATCAATCTCTCAGTCCAAACCCCAAAATCTTAAGAAAAAGACCCATTGGCCCAGCCTGGATGAACTGTTTTGACATTCCAGACCAATCAATGGTTTCAGGATCCATTAACTGTTTCTGCTGCAATTAAGAAAGTATACCCCTGGTGGGGATGGGACTGGGCAGGCATGGACCCATTCCCCAAAGAAGGGACATAGTAAGCAGACAAAACAGTAAATGCCTAGTCAGTTCTTTATCAGTGATTTCTTTTAAAAGTTTTTATTTTTTTCTTTATGCTTTTCCTAAATGCCTTGGCAGCTTCGTCATCTTGCTTCTTGCTCAGAGTTCATCAAAACTGGTGGCAGCATACCCACATTGCTGCAATAGTTACAAGAACATGGAAAATTTTTCTTAAATTCCTGGATTAAAAGAGTTTGTTCAACATTTCCAGGGCCACTATAACTGGCGAGGGTGAGTTGGCTGAACACAAGTCCAGGCTGTGGACCCAGGTCCGGAGCTTTTGCTGTGATTATATTCCAGGAAGTTAACCCTTTAAGTTTTGCTATCACAAATAGCCAGGTGAAGAAGAGTCTTTGAAGAGTTAAAGCATCCCTGAGCCAATCTGGGGCACCATGATCAGGCTTACTCAATTTCTATTCTGAGCAAGGGATGCTGTCACTGTACTGTGCTCTGGTTGCTAAGGAAACCAGATAAGTGGGTTGCCAACCCAATCTTCAAACTTTCTATGAAGATTAAAGCACCTTGCTCTGGCTAGAGAGCAGATGGGGAAGTCATAGGTGTGAGCCACATTTCTCATTACTGGGGTAGAGTTAGGCCAAGTGAAGGATGAAGTGGCACAATTTCTGGTCCATAGGAAAAAGATAAAATCTGTAGCTACTGGCTACTTATTAAATCATAACTATTTGATAAATTAAACAAGACAGGGGTCTAAGACTGACTTATAGTTTCATTTCTACCACTAAATTTTTTTAAATACTCATCCGAAGATATTTTTTCCACTGATTTTTTTTTTAAGAGAGTGGAGGGAGTGGGGGTGGGTGAAAGAGAGAGGGGACCATGGATGAGAGAAACAAATAGATTGGTTGCCGCCCAAACAGTCTCTTGACTGGGAATCAAACCCATGACCCTTTGGTCCATGGGCTGATGCTTTAAACACTAAGAAAAACTGGCCAGGATTCTACCACTAACTTCTTTGGTCAATGTACTGAATTCTTAGTGTAAAGTTTAGGAAGCCAGTGATGGAATAGAACAGCGATTTTCAACTTTTTTTTTTTTTTAATCTCAAGGCACATGTAAACTAATTACTAAAATACTGCAGCAAATAATTTTTTTTTCTGATCAGAAAAAAAAATAGGCATAATTTTTATTCATTCACACTAGACAGCTACTGTTGTATTGCCTGTTGTCATTTATTTATTTGACAATCTAAGAGAAAATAGGTCAGTGCCCCTAACTCAATAGTCAGGCATTGCATGTCTTAAAATTTCTTGCAGCACACCTGAGTGCCTGTCACAGCACACCAGTTGAAAATCGCTGGAACAGGAAATGGTTGTACTTTTGTTGGTCGTTCCTTTTGGTAATTCTCATTAAATATCTCAAGCACATAAAATATAAAGAGTAATACACTACACTCTCATGTACTGCTCATACAACCTAAAACATTGTAGACAGTAGAAGTTCTTGTGCATTCTTGCCCCCATCACGTTTAGTTGTGGCACATACTTGTCACCCCCCCTATTCTAGGGTGAGGCTTTTCTATTTGAAATTCACATTTGTTTTTCCTCCAATCCCAAAGTGTGAAAAAATGTGAGAAAATAGGAGTAGTCAGGGAGTCAGCAAGTATGTACTAGGGTAAATGCTGCAGAGCGTGGCTGCATTTCAAATGTCCATTTTCTAACTTCATTCAGCCTTCTCTCATTTATTCACTCAACAAAGATTTATTGAGTGCCTATATTGTGCCAGGCATTGTGCTAATAAGTACTGAGGATAAATAAGCAACAAAACAGTTCAAAGTCCCTGCCCACAGAGCTTAGTAGGGGAAGGACCGGAGGAAGAGACAAGTGAGATAAGCTTAACAGGAAGTTACAGCTTGGTAAGTGCAAATGGGGGGAAGAGAGGAAGAGAACAGGTTTGAGGATAACTGCAAATAGGGAAGAACGAACAAGATTGGGAATCAAGTGATGAAGCATGCGACCTGTGCATTTGAGCAAAGACCCAAAGGAGGTGCAGGAGGGGGTGAACGAACTTTGCAGCAGAGGGAACAGAGAGTGCGAAGTCTTTGAGGCAGCAGCATACTTGGCAGCATGTTCCAGACCTCCAGCAAGGAGGCCAATAGAGTGGGCAAGGGTAGGGGGAGAGGTGTGGTAGAAGAGGTCAGAGGTCACTGTGTTGAGTGCACGTGCATGTGAACCACTGTGGATAAGAAAGAAGGCGTCTCCTTTGGGGGAAGTGGGAACCACTGCAGGGTTCAGAACAGAGGAGGTGATCTGTTTAGATTTTTAACAGGATCATTATGGCTGCTGTGTGGAGAGCAAACCATAGGACAAGACTGAAAGCATTATGATCAGAGGGAGATGCCTGGAACAATCCAGGTGAGAGATGGTGAAGAGAGGAAGAAGTGTTAGGTCATTGGATTTTCAATACATCTTGCTGTGAAATTAACCAACTTTCCTGACAGATTGGATGTGTGAGAAGCAAAGGGGTCAAGGATGATCTCCAGGTCTGTTAGTTCTGGACACCTATCCGGGTATAATGGTGATGATGACATTTGGAGCTGCTGAAAAGCTTCCACATCCATGGCCTGCCTGGAGGAAGTACCCGGACCCAGCTGTGTCCCAGCTGCAGACATCCCCACTGCGGCCCTGGGGGCTTTCTATAAGCACCCCAGCTAACCCATCCAGACACATAACTAGCTCTTGGCACGTCACCATGAAGGTAGCAAGTTCTTAATGCATATATGGTGAACCCCTCTCTTTATAGAGCTGTAAGCACATTTGTGTTCAAAGGAACCTTAAAGATCATCTATGTAGGACTCTGTTGTCAAAAGCACACAAGCTCTCCATAATTGCAAAAACAAAAAAGTACTGATCAAAGGCCTAGGAACAGGCTAAACACGCAAAGCTGTCAGGATAGAAGGCAGCTTCTTGCTGTTGTTCTCATGGCCTCTCTACCGTCTCAGCATACCTATTCCACTCGCTTTCTGTGGCCCCCAGTTCAAATCTTCAAGGGAACTATGGTGACTGGCTTAATGACCATGGCCCATTCTGGGTACCAACCTACTTTGGGGGTGCTGGCGTTCTATGGCGGCCTTCACACAGAACCCAGCCCTGCTCCAACTCCTAACCATCCTTGAACAAAGCATGGCCTGTTTCCCCAAGGACGATCCAAATTTCAGGGTTCTGCAACGAACTCAACCAGTCACCGATGTGCAGAGAAAACGGAGAAACAGGAGCCCGAGCCTCCCGAGAGCCTGTATATCAAAGGCTTGTTTCCCATGGTGCTCCTCCCAGGCATCATGCCCATGCCTTCTACCACTGGGCAGAGCTTAAAGCACTTGTTTAGTATGTAAATCCGTAACAGATGTATCATCCCTAGAAATAAAAGGAAGAACTGGGAGAAAATCACACAAGAACGCAGTGCTATTAGACATCGTCTCAATTTCAGAGGTTGGCCCTGTAGAGGGCCTATCTTAGCAAATATTTTAGCAGGAAAGCAGCCACAAATAATATGTAAAGGAATGGGTATGACTGTGTTCCAACAAAACTTATTTCCAAAAACAGGCTGCTGGATTCTGAAATTTGGCACACAGGCTGTAGTTTGCTGATCCCTTTATCTAAAAAATTATGGAACAGTTTAAATGGTGTATCTTAAGTATTAGGGAAAGAATGAAACTTAAAGAAATAATTGTACCTTTTTTCTTGACCATCACTGTTTGAATATTTGTAAAGTAGCAACATAGATCTTTCTTACCTTCCTAATTATAAATGTTACAACACTTGATAGACGTTCAACATTTGCCTTACAACATTGGTTTTAGGAAAGGAAAAGCAAGAAAAAAGAAAAATGACAGGGATGATGATCTCTTAACTTTTCTCCCATGACTGATAAACCAGTAATTTTAAAACTTTTATAATTTCTCCTTAACCAGAGCTAACAAAATTAACTGCTTTAATTTTTTAAAATGTATACACCACATCTTATTTTTTAAAATATATTCTTGATTTCAGAGAGGAAGAGAGAAACATCAATGATGAGACAGAATCCTTGATTGACTGCCTCCTGCATGCCTTCTCCCGGGATCAAGATGGCAACCTGGGCATGCGCCCTGATCAGGAATCAAACTGTGATCTCCTGGTTCATAGGTTGACATTCAACTGTAAGCCACACTGGCCGGGCAACTGCTTTAATTTTAATTCATTATTCCATTCTCAAGCTGAAGGTTTCCGAAGCAACGGAAAGTGCTCTAAGGTAAACAGAGAAAACTGTAAAGCGAAGACAACCTGGGGAATCTGTGCACACCTCACGTCCCTCTTCCCGTAGCAGATAAGAGCACACACACTGCCTCAAATCAGAATTCCACCACAGGAAGGCGAGGGTCCTAACCTGTCCTTATGGGTAACTGCAGGCCATGGCCAAGCATGGGTTTCTGAGATGAAGCATTCATTCCCTCTCCACAGAAAACTATACCATGTCAGGCCCCAAACCATGGCTCACCGATGCACTGGATAAAGACCATCAAGCTCGGCTGGTAACTCCCAATTACATGCAACTCAGGATCTTACTTGCTCCAACCCTCTGCTTCCACACTAGAACCTTGGATACCGGTAGCCAGGTTACAGTCATGCAGTTACTCAACCCATTTCTGCAAGAGTAAATGTCTCTTTACTTGCCACAGGACTGCCAAATAATTAACTCAGTGTCAAAAAGATGGGGGGAGCGGAGTGGAGAGAAATACAGGGACAGAGACTAAGTCCACAATGGAAACACTTCCCTTTCCCAAGTCCCACACTGTGGGAGCTCCAGCAGAGCATGCTTTGAGCCCTGCAAATCACAGGCTGCCGTTAATACCTATCCTGTAATAAGCCAGCTATCATATTTCATACATGTCAGAAGAATCCAAGGACATAAGAACCCAACTCAAGTTAAAATAATTTATAAATTTCAAACTGAACTGAACTACTTAACACATGATCTAAATGTCTTTTGACGGTGTGATCTTTCTAAAATGGCATACCTACGGGTATGGTTCCTGGGTCCTCAGCTTAGACTTCAGAGCTAAGCACCAGCTATAGCAAAGCCCATAGTTCAGGATTACTTCTCTTCCCATTTTCCCCATTTAAAAAAATGATTAATAAATATTACATAGGAACCGCCTTTGACCGTTTTCAGGTACCATGCACACCCTCTTCTGGTCAGAAGAAAAACTGATCACTGTCAGAAAAGGAACTTTTAAGTGGTAGAAACCTTGGTCAAAAAAAAAAAGGAGGGGGGAATATTCTGATACAACTGAGGCGTCCTGCCTTTCTTTTTGAAATCACCAAAAATTAATTTCTTCTCATGATGAAAATTAGTGATCCTACTATTTTCTGATAGATGAGTCTATTCTTTTCTGATTCCCTACATTTCATTGTGACACAGTGACAAGGTCTGGGGCTACTTTACAGAGTGATTAGGTGAGGCTCAGTAAGCGACGCAATCAGTTCCATCTGGCACATTTCATACTCCTGAAGATACTTGAGGAAGTGGAGGGAAGCACTGTTTGGTTTGCACACTCTGAGCATTCTGTGACACAACAAAGAATAGTCAGTAACAGCATGGACTTTGCCATGGACTGCGTTTGAATTCCAGTTCTACTATTTACCTGTGGAATCTTAGGTAAGTTACTTAATACCTTCATGACTGTTTCATCTAAAAAATGAGAAACAGTATTTCCTCAAAGGGCTGTTGTGAGGATTCATGAGTTAATATTGGGAAAGGCTTAGGAGGAGTCTTCTAACACTACGATGGTCTCTGGCTGAGAGGAGGTCTTTACAAATGACACCTTTCTGCAGGTTTTACAACTTTCTTTGGCAAACCCATCAGGAAGTCATGAATTTCTTAAGTACCTATTCTGAAATGAGACTGCATTTCAATAATAATTTTATTAGTTACAGAAGAATCTTCACTAGTATTTACATAGTGCAAAAAAGCTGTTATTACCCCTAAAATGTGATATAACAATTATCCTTCATACAGCAAAAGAACTAACAACCCTTTTTGTTATGATTCATACTAATTTTGCTAGTTTTTAATTAGAGCATTACAATTAAGACATTAAATTATAAATTCATGTGATATCTTTAGAAATTAAATTACAAAACAATACAAATACTTTCAAAGTGTGATGTGCCAACCAAGTTTAAAGTTTATGATTAATTAGGATTCAGATTTCAGATCAGGCAAACAGTTTGGTTGATTCTGTGATATGTATAAAGGTTGGAAGAGGGACGGAGAAGATGCCTGTAAATAAATTACTTCCCAGAAAAAAATTTTAAGTTAAAAAAAAGATAAAGTTTTTAAATGGATAAGTTAATGTTCTAACCTGTTGGCACAACACACAGAAGATACTTAAATGACAGGTTTTTTAAGCAAACAGCAGCTTTATAAACAGTAACACTTATTTATACACGTATTAAAGTAATGCTGTGTTGAGATTTAAGTTTTATGTTAAAGAGAAGAAAAATGAATGTAGAGTTCACTACTCATTTGCACATTACAATTACCACCCTCCCCACCTCACCCAGTTTATTAAGAAATCAGACAAGTACATTATTTGGATATTAATTTCTCAATATTTAAACTATGTAAATTCCTTTTGACTAATTCTTTTCCAAATACTGGAAGCATATAAAATACCATCTCTGCAAAAATGACCTCCAGTCAAAACCTTTAAAAACTTTCCATGTATAACAGATTATTTTTCCCATGTTTAGTCAAAAGAAATATATTACATCATTTACAAATATATTTAAACCAAAACTTAAGCTAATATGAACATTTGTCTTTTGAAAAGTAATCTTCACAGTAAACAAAACTACTGAAGCAGAAATCTAGTTTTGGGAGTGCAATTCATATTGTAATTCAGATACTTATATATTGAAGTAAAACTCTAATGTTAATTGTTGCCAGTAAAACCACCTCTATACACTAAGAAAAAAAAAATCACTTTTTTATTTCTTGTGATGATAAACCCTTACTCAATGTCTCCAAAGAGGCACTCACCCCAGATCCATAAAAAAACCACTTCCTTAATTTTACACCTCCTCCCGTTTATAATGTACACATCCCAGAATTTATCTAAAGGAAACAAATTATAAAGACATGATTAATATTTATTTAGCATATGTTCAACATAACAACCTTCCCTTTAATAAATGCGGGCTGTCCTCTAGGGGTGATCGGTCTCATATAAAAAAGGCTGTGGTCCCTGGGGTTTGCTGGCAGAAGATGCTGCACGTGCAGGAGCGTCTATCGGACAAGGAATTAAACACTTCTAACGTCTACAGCAAAATGAAAAGTTATGGGTGTTCCAAAAATTTCCTCAAATTCTCTTTTGATACAAATGTCAAAAATCTAAAATGAGAATTCTCATTCAGAAGAGATATAAAATATAAGAAACCTTTGAAAAGCCCTTACCTTGATCAAGAGTTACTGAATTACTGACACTGAACAAAGGAAATATACACCATTAAAAAGTTTGAAAAGCTTTTAAGTTCGTTTTTAAGATTGTCAGTAGTTCAAAAACTCTATCATTTCTTTAAACCACCTAACACTTCCAAATATGTAGGGACAGTAAGATCTGCCACATACAAATCCATGATTTTATTTCAAAGGCTTCATACCTTACATGTTGTGTTCCTTTAAATACTGGATACTTTGTGCTTAAGGAGTCTATTCTGGAGAAGTTTAGACAGGATAATAGAATAACATCCCTTTTTAGCACACTAATAAAGTTGACTGACTGACATTTTCTACATAGCAATGCTCTTCAACATTCACAATTCATAAATACTAAATCATCAATCAAGAATCTGATCTCTCCAGTAATTAAATGCCAGCGTTATAAAACATCAAAACTAGCACAGTAGTCCCAATGAGTTCCGTCAAGAATCGCCCAATTCTCTCCTCCTGCCTCTGTGAGGCAAAGCCCGCCCTATAAAACCAGGGCAGGGAAAATACCCCTCCCTCCTTAGTTCTGTGCCTGCTTTTGGGAGCTTGTAAGCGTAAAGATGGGGTGTCTGTGCGTCTGTTGGTCAGTTGGGGGTGGGTTGGAGGGAAGACAGAAAATAGGTAATTTGTAATTCTCCCACCATTACATAAACTTGTCAAGGTCACCACTACCATTACCAGGTGGTGACTGACTAGCAAATAAAACATTTAGCTCAGTATTTCTCCCAGCAGGTATACACATTCCTAGAGAAGGGCAGGGATAAATAATAATGATCAAGTATTAATACCTGTGTATAGCTGCATACTCTAAATCATCTGATAGTTTCAGCACAATTAGAACAACTTGCTCTTTTCTTCAAAACTTCCTCTTCTAAGCCTTGATTATCAGGATATATGTAAGTTATGTAAAGTTCCTTTCCCTGACCTCCTATCAGTAACTATGGTTAGTGTTACATGGCAAGTGCTTGAGGCTAAAGGCAAAATACATATATTTCAAAAAAGATGAAATGGTTTCTTACTCAGGACAAATTTGGATACCCCATCAAATCCCTATCTCGAAGTTAGAGAGTCCTGAATCAGAAGCATGCAAAAGAATACACCAGTATACGACTTTGTTTCTGAATCATTACTAATTAAGAGTTGCAGTCATACAATCAGTTATTCAATATCAAAATTTGCCTAACTTTATGTAAATATGAGTATGTACAAAGGCATTCCTGAGGTAAGCAGCAAATCTGAGACAGAACCTGAAGGTCCTATCATGGGTGACTTTTCATAATTAAATACAACATCTATCACTTTCCATAAATGAGGCCAACTCTAATCGTGGGGGCCCCTCTGCCAACCCACGTACTGGAGGCTGTTTCAGCCCATCCCAACTTTGATCAGCTATTACGATCAGTGACTTCTGAAACAAGCATTTGTGGACAAAAAAAAAGTTGCATCAATTCTTAACACAAAACACTTTGGGAACTTACTTATGCTCAGCTTTTTTTTAAGTTTTCTAATTCTACTGCCAGTTCATTTTTGAAGAAGCCCAAATATTTTGGCCAGACAGGTTAGAGTGAAAGAAGGGTAGTCTTGAAGCAAACATTGATAACTGCTCCTACCCTTAAAACCTTGATCTTTAACTTTCCAAATAACTCTCAGTAAGTATTGTAAAAACTTATTTTCTTCAAAACTGGCTTTGTTCTTTTTAAAATCATTATTTTCTATAATAAAATAAGCTGAAACAATTCTGAATTTCCCACACAGTTCTTAGAAAGACACTTAGATGCTAATTAAAAGCTAAGCTATAGATCATAACAAAAGACAGCTACAAAAATATTTCTGTCAGGAATTAAATACATATATTAAATATTGGAGAGTGCAAAATGTTGAGATGAAGCATAAAAGATAATGGCTGTAACCCTTACATGGTTGGAGATAGAAGCAGACATTTCCTGAGTTAGAGATCTGGGGGTGTAGAATTAGAATCGGAGTGCTCGTTGTTCAAAGAGCTGCAGTGGCTGGGCTTCTGCTGCTCCGGGCTTGCTTGGTGGTCAGTAGTCCAGGCCTCACTGTCCATCCCTGGCTCCAGTACCTCAGGTACCTCTGCTTCCTCTTCCCCACTTTGCTCTGCATTGTCTTCCTCAGAACCATTAAGGGTTTTCCCAAGCTGAAGAGTTTCCATTGTTCTCTGGGTCTCAGAGACCCAAGACTCAATTCTACTATTGAGCTGTACTTCTACAGATATGGGTTCATGGGTATAATCCTCCTCCTCCTCCTCCTCTTCATCCTCCTCTTCTTCAAGCATGCCAGGTACAAGAGTGCTGGTGGTGCTGGTGATGGAGGAATTCAAAATATCCCGGCAACTCCCATCCAGAGAGCCGGTCTCAGTACTCTGCTGCGAGGCCCATTCCAGGTCATCCGGCCTCACTTCCTCTTTCTCACTCACTGCTGATTTCCCAGGGTTTGCAGCTGAGGTAGTACTGCCTGTGGCCACTAAAGATGGCAGCTTACCAACAGGGGCTGTGTCAAATGGAAGTTTATTGGATTTTTCAGATGTGCTGTGTCTACAGGAAACCTCTCTCTCATTTTCTGATGTTTCCAGTCCATCTGAAGTTTCCACCATGTTTCTCCAATTTGTTTCTGCAAATATCAAATAGATTTTTAAAAAACCAGAACAATGTTTCAGAATTATGCAACCCATAAAAGAGGGAAGAACAAACTACAGAAATTTATTGGCTCACTAACTGATTGGAAAAACGAAAACCTTAAGATTGTTCTAGTACTAGTTTAAATGTTGTAAAGAAAACAATTCTCACAAATGTGCATTTAAGATAAAAAACAAGGAGGCAAAAACAAGTATATTAATGCTTGAGAATGCAAAAGATCTCATACCAATAGGAGCTCACTGATGCTCATATATAATATTCATGTATTCATGAAAATCAATAAATTGCCCAACTTTTTTTTGGCCTTGAAGTGTACGAGGCTCAAGAATCCACAAGTCATGGATGGTAGAGCCAAGATGTCCAGCAGAAATAGTTCTGATTTGACTGGTTTTACCATGCTCCCTTAGCAAGTTACCTAAGAGCTGTCTTTTGGCCTATAACGGGACTAGGGTTTTGGGCCTAAACTAGCAGTCAGACATCCCTCTCACAACGTGGGACCGCTGGCTCCTAACCACTCACCTGCCTGCCTGCCTGACTGCTCCTGCCTCTGCCTGCCTGATCTCGCCTCGAACTGTCCTCCCCTGCCAGCCTGATCTCACCCACAACTACCCTTCCCTACCAGCCTGGTTGCCCCAACTGCCCTCCCCTGCAGGCCTGGTCCCCCCTAACTGCCCTCCCCTGCAGGCCTGGTCACCCCTAACTGCCCTCTCCTGCCCGCCCGGTCACCCCCAAATGCCCTCCTGTGTAGGCCTGATTTCACCCCCAACTGCTTCACCCCTAACTGCCTCTGCCTGCCTGATCACCCCTAACTGCCCTCCCTTGTCGGCCAATTTGGTTCTGATTGGTTGGTTTCTATGCCAGTCAGCGTCAAAAGCTCCTCTTCCTAGGCAGCCATTGGCTCCTCACAGTTCACCCAGATTTGGTTTTGATTGGTTGGTTTCTATGCCAGTCAGCATCTCCAGGCCTATCTCTGGGCCTGATCAGAGAGGCGGGGCTGATCAGCAGCCCCCACAGAGGCCCAGAGAGAAACAGAGGCGCAAATGCTGGTGAAGCCCAGAGAGAGCGAGCAACGGCTGATCAACAGCTGCCACGGAGGCTGTGGATCAGACCCTGCCTCTCTCTTCAGGCCTCTCTCCAGGCCTGATCTACAGCCCCCTCGTTAGTCAGTACTGGGTTGCCACGCCCACACCAGCAGCAGTCAGTGCTGGGTCACCACAGCAACCCAGCACTGACTGCAGGACTGACTTCCGGGGTTCAGTCGAGTCTTCTGTCTGTTTTTATATACTAGGATTATTGAAGTATAACTGACATATAACATATTAGTTTCAGGTGTATATTACAATTTGATATTTGTATAGACTGTAAAATGATCACCACAATAAGTCTAGTTAACATCCATCATTGTAAATACTTAAGAATTGTTTTCCTTGTGATGAGGGCTTTTAAAATCTCTCTTAGCAGCGTTCAAATATGCAATACAGTATTATTAACTATAGTCACCATGCTATAAATTATATCCCCATGACTTATTTTATACCTGGAAGTCTGTGCCTGTGGACTGCCTTTATACATTTTGCCAACCCTCAACACACTTCTCTGGCAACCTCCAATCTGTTCTCTGTATCTATGAGCTTGGTGTTTATATTTATTTTTTTAGATTCCACATACAAGTGAGATCATACAGTATTTATCTTTTTCCATCTGACTTATTTCACTTAGCATTATGCCCTCAAGGTCCATCCATGTTGTTGCAAATAGCAAGCTTTCATTCTTATTTATGGCTGAATATTCCATTGTATAAATATACTACATCTCCTTTATCCATTCATCCAACGATGGGCACTTAGGCTGTTTCTTTATCTTGGCTATGTAAGTAATGCTGCAATGAACATGGGGTTGCATGTATCTTTTTGAGTTAGTGTTTTCATTTTCTTTGGATAACTACCCCAGAAGTGAAATTGCTGGATATGACAGTTCTATCTTGAATATTTTAAAGAACCTCCATACTGTTTTCCATAGTGGCTTTACTAATTTACATTGCCATAGAGTTCACAAGGATTCCCTTTGCTCTACCAATCTCGCTGACATTTTTTTTTTCTTTTTGAAAACAGCCATTCTAACAAGTGTGAAGTGATCTCTCACTGTGGTTTTGATTTGCATTTTCATGATGATTAGGGATGTTGAGCATCTTTTCATGTGCTTGCTGACCACTTGTATGTCTTCGTTAGAAAAATATCAGTTCCTCTATGAGTTTTTTCATTGGATTGTGGGGTGTTTTTTTTTTTTTTACTATTGAGTTGTATGAGTTCTTGATATTTTAAAAATATTAATCCCTTATTAGACCTATGATTTGCAAATATTTTCTCCCATTCAGTAGGTTGTTCTTGATATTTTAAAAATATTAATCCCTTATTAGACCTATGATTTGCAAATATTTTCTCCCATTCAGTAGGTTGTTTTTTTTTTTTTACTATTGAGTTGTATGAGTTCTTGATATTTTAAAAATATTAATCCCTTATTAGACCTATGATTTGCAAATATTTTCTCCCATTCAGTAGGTTGCCTTTTCATTTTGCTTTTTCATTTTAGTTTGATGTAGTTCCACTTATTTTTGTGGGTTTCTTAAAAATAAAAATCCCCTTCTATTTGCATTATAGCTGCTATTACATTTTAAAGGTATAATGATCAAGCTATAATGATAAAACAAGCCTATTCATCCTATATAATAAAAGCTTAATATGCTAAGTGTCTGACGGTTTGATGGTTTGACAGTTTGACCAGTCACTATGACGTGCACTGACAACCAGGGGGCAGAAACTCCAACCAGTAGGTTATCTTGCTGCTGGGGTCTGACCGATCGGGACTGGGTAAGATGGGCCAGACATGCCCTGGAGCCCTTCTGCCCTCCCCAGCCCCGATCATGCACCAGTGGGGTCCCTCGGCCTGGCCTGTACCCTCTCACAATCCAGGACCCCTCAGGGGATGTCAGAGAGCTGGTTTCAGCCTGATCCCTGCAGGCCAGGCCAAGGAACCCCACCGGTGCAATCCACACATCAGGCCTCTAGTATTAATATATTCAACTTGATTGTCACTATCAACTGTATAATATAGACCATATTTCCAGTACTTGAAATCAGAGCACATGGTTTGGAACATCCTTTTCTGTAGTTCCTTCAAAGTATAAAACAGGTCCTTTCCACTCTCACTCCTACCTCATGAAAAACAACTCCTCCTCCTTCTATAATCTCATTCTCAGTTAGTAACATTATCTTTTTTATGGTCTCAAAGCAGAAGAAATCTTACAGTAATCCTTCATCCTTTCTTTCTCCCTTATGACATGTCTTTATTCTACTGAATTCATAACTGTACCATGTCACTTCCAACTTAAAAACTATTAAACTTGGTCACTACTGACTCAGCTTATGCCTTCTTTACCTAGCTGTACATCTGTAATATCTTCTCAACTGGTTTTGTCAATTGGTCACATCAATGTTTAATGGGCCTTCTATTATACTGGTAATCCAAACTCCTTAGCTTGCTGTAGCCAAGCCCTTCATGTTGACCCTTATCTATCTTTCTGGTCCCATTCATTCTAACCCCCAGCCATGCATTCCACCCTCAGGATCACACTGATTTTTCACTGCTCCCAGAAGTCATACTCTATTTACAATTCCTTGCTTTGCATAGCTGTTCTTTCTGTATGAGATGTGTTTCCTTCTTTACCTTTCAGATTCCTCCTCCCTCCTTCTTGATAACCATCTAAAATGTCAGATCCTTTGTGAAGCCTTTCCTGACTCTCCTCAGAAAGACAGTCAGTTATAACCTGAACTCCAACAATACTTTCTGCATATATTGTTCTAAGCACTTGTTTTGTGCTTGCCCTTTACCCCTCCCTCCCTCCTCATTCCCACTCCTGCTCATCTGTGTGTCCCTATGGTTGGTATATAGTAAGAGCTGAGGGGGAAAAACCCTTAACTAAAAATTTTCATGTATACATTATGCAAAAACAAACTTTAAAAAGGCATAATATTTTTTAAAACTTCAGCTGCATATTTACATTTCCTCCCAACCATTTTTTCTCCTTCAAAAGTATTTCAAGAATTCATGTGGGGTCTTAGAAAAGTCCTACCTCCCCCATGACAATGAGTCAAGGAACAGGAAAAAGGAAAGAGGTTAGTAGGTGGAACAGAACTGACCTCTCTGAAGACTTAGTCCTGGTGAGCTGAAAGCCACCTTTGGAAAGTAAAGGGAGATAGATCTTGAAAGCAGAGACAAGGAACTCTGCAATTAGCCATCATGTGTCTTGTCACAATGATCAAAGAATCATTGAGATCACATATCCACAGAGCCTCCCCAGGCTCCCTCCCACCTTAAAGTAATAGGTGAAGGTTGATCAATAACTGATGAGCATACAAACACATGAACACAATGGGGAGAAACACAGCAGGTGTAAAAGTGCTGCCAGAAGAGATCTGATTGGAGGATGGTGGTGGGCGAGCGAAGCAGGCAATCTAAAGTCAGAACAGAACAGCTAGGCATCCGCTTTTGAAGAAGCAAGTTAAAGGAAGGATCAAAGATCTGAACAAACCTGGAAATAGTACTGATCCAAATCTACTCTGTTTAAAAATTGTTTATTTTAGCAGAACTTATTCAATAAAGCTCTTCTTTGCCTTTTAACCCCTTCCATGCATTTCTGTTTCTGTTTACTGGTTCTTTGTGAAATTATCTTTTTAAAAACTTTCAAATCACTAGTGGGTTTGTCAGAGGATAAAGTGTGTGTATTTATTCCTTCAGTCAGCATACACAAAGAAGCTATCTATCTTAGTTTTTTTATAGTAGAGGAACAAGCAACTGAATTCAAGAGCCTACAGAGGAAGAGGAGGTGGCAGAGGATGAGCAAGAAACTCCGAAGGAATGGAACAGACATTGAGGTTGTCCTCCCTCATAACTGCTTGCTGAACACTTACTATTTGGTCCTACTGAGAATTCATTCAACAGGCAAGACATATGCATCACAATGGCTAATAGTACAGGTTCCAGAGCCAGACTTACTGTGACAAGTTATTTACCTCTTCGTCTTAGCTTCCTCATCTATAAATTGCAGTACAGCCCTAGCCAGTATGGCTCAATTGGTTGGAGCATTGTCCTACACCAAAAGGTGGCAGATCCGATACCTAGTCAGGGCACATACCTAGGTTTTGGGTTCGATACCCGGTCAGGGTGCATGCGGGAGGCAGCTGACTGATGTTTCTTTCACCTTGATGTTTCTGTTTCTCTCTCTACACTTTCCCTTTCTCTCTCTTAAAAATAAAATAAAAGTATCAGTGAGTTATTTTTTTGCTTGTTCTTTTATAAAAATAAATCTTTATTATTCAGATTATCACAACTGTTCCTCTTTCCCCCCCCCCCATAGCTCCCCTCCACCTGGCTCCCACCCCACCTTCTGCCCTTAACCCGCCCCGCCCGCCCCCACTGTCCTCATCCATAGGTGTATGATTTTTGTCCAGTCTCTTCCCGCACCCCCCACACCCCTTTCCCCCCGAGAATTGTCAGTCCACTCCCATTCTATGCCCGATTCTATTCTATTCACCAGTTTATTCTGTTCGTCAGATTTTTTACTCACTTGATTTTTAGATTCACTTGTTGATAGATATGTATTTGTTGTTCATAATTTTTATCTTTACCTTTTTATTCTTCTTCTGTTCTTAAAGAATACCTTTCAGCATTTCATATAATACTGGTTTGGCGGTGATGAACTCCTTTAGCTTTTTCTTATCTGTGAAGCTCTTTATCTGCCCTTCAATTCTGAATGATAGCTTTGCTGGGTAATCTTGGTTGCAGGTTCTTGCTCTTCATCACTTTGAATATTTCTTGCCACTTCCGTCTGATCTGCATAGTTTCTGTTGAGAAATCAGCTGACAATTGTATGGGTGCTCCCTTGTAGGTAACTGTTTTTCTCTTGCTGCTTTTAATATTCTCTCTTTGTCTTTTGCTCTTGGCATTTTAATTATGATGTGTCTTGGTGTGGTCCTCTTTGGGTTCCTTTTGTTTGGGGTTCTCTGTGCTTCCTGGACTTGTAAGTCTATGTCTTTCACCAGGTGGGGGAAGTTTTCAGTCATTATTTCTTCAAATAGGTTTTCAGTATCTTGCTCTCTCTCTTCTTCTGGCACCCCCATAATTCTGATGTTGGTAAGCTTGAAGTTGTCCCAGAGGCTCCTTACGATATCTTTGTATTTTTAGATTCTGTTTTCTTTTTGCTTTCCCAGTTGGGTGTTTTTTGCTTCTTTGTATTTCAAATCTTTGACTTGATTCTTGCGATCCTCTAGTCTACTGTTGGATCTCTGTATATTTTTTTATTTCAGTCAGTGTATGCTTAATTTCTAGTTGGTCCTTTTTCATATCCTCGAGAGTCTCATTAAATTTATCAGCCTTTCCTAGAAAATTCTTAAAAAACCTTATAACCGCGGTTTTGAACTCTATATCCAGTCATTTGCTTTCCTCCATTTCTTTCATTTGTTTCTTTGTCTCCGCATTTTGGCAGCTTTCCTGAGTTGAGAGAGTGGCTTTGTATGCTAGGTGTCCTATAGGGCCCAGTGGCTCAGCCTTCCCAGTTACCTGAGGTGGACACTCTTGGTGCACCCCTTTGTGGGCTGTGTGCACAGTCTTGTAGTTAAGCCTTGATTGTTGTTGGTGTCACTGGGAGGAATTGACCTCCAGGCCAACTGGCTGTGAGGATCATCTGTGTCTACGATGTAAGAACTTCTGTGCTGGGACACCCTTATGAGACAAGACTTGCAAAAGCCTCTGTGCTTAGCTTGGATGGGGCGGAGTCTCAGGGTGGAGCAGACAGCAATGGCTTCCTGTCAGCCCTGCCCTAATAGGCCCCTGTGTCTCAGTGTCCCGCGGTAATTGCTCCAAGCACCTCTGAGAGAAAGCCGCCCTCGAGTTTCGCCCGCTGCCAGACAGTCCAGCTTCTCCCCAAATGAGTCTGGGTCCCCAGAGTGTCGCCCAGAACTGGAGTTCAGAGCATTTGGGAGCTTTTGTCTCCCTCCCATTTGAGAAAGCCAGCCGCGTACTCAGTTGCCAGCCCTCTCCACATGCGCACCTGCGTACCTCTGCCTTCTGCAGCTCCTCTGAGTCTCAGTGCACTTTTCTCTTTTCTTCTAGTAGTAGAATTTCCACTCAGCCAGCCTTCCTGTGGTTCTGGATGATGTCCGTTTTGTGTTTTAGTTGTAGTTTTGAAATTGTTGTGTGAGGCAGCAGTTTAGGTGTTTACCTATGCTGCCATCTTGATTTCTCCAGTAAGTGAGTTATTATATATCAAGTGCCCATTATGTGCCAAGTCCCCATTCTCAAAAAACTTGCAGCTTAGTTGGGATTTATGTCTGAAACTATTTGTTTCATGTAAGTATGATAGAATTGACACTCAGCTCAGGAGGAAGAAAAACATAAGAAAATAAGGGGTGCACAAAGGACACTAAAACTGGACTATTACAGAAGCCTTTCTTTTCTACCCAGTGATTAGCATCCTTTCCCATATTTATTTTTACTTTAAACCATAGAAATCAAAAGAAAACATTTTAGAAATATTGCACCAGGATGACATGGAAGACTCTGTTTGTTTTCTAACCAACAGTCATTACCCATTCTCTTCCTGGTTAACAGAACTAAATTTGAGATGTATTTGAGCCCATTCCTAGGGGATGAATTAAAATAGTTTTTATACCATCAGTTATCCCATTCCCCTTTGCCAAATATTCTCTTGCCCATTCTTCATGCAGCTACAGTAAAAGTAATAAACATGATCAGCTCTAGTCAAATAAAACAAAAGGAGAAGTCTTCTGAAAATCTTTCTTTGCTGATAAAAGGAGTACACTGACTGAACCTTTTGACTACAGCTATAATGCCCAGAGCCACAGTAGCTATTTTTAAACATGAGATGATAAGCATAAGAGGAAGCCATGGACTGAGAATGAAAGAACAAAAAGAAGGGAAGAACTAGGGACATCGATGACATTGTGAAATAATTAAATATCCTAATTTCTTAGGCCACATTAGTGGGTTTTGTGTTTGTTGCTGAATGCTTCTGATACAGAGAGAATACTTTATGCTTTGCTCTCAAAGTTATGATTACTTTCACTTAATTTTGTTGGTGTCCTGATAAATCAGTTCATCAGGCCAAAATCTTTAACCAGTTAACTGCTACGTATCCAAAATGGAAACCAGCCCCACACGCCATGATATTCTGAATTTAATTTAAAAAATCAATTTGAAGTGAATATTATAAAAATAAACATATTACAATTCGGGTGTTCTTGAATATTTTCAGTTGAAAATTCTCACACAAAAAAATGATTTTAAAGCATCTGTAGATGCCTATGGAGTGCAAAGGGGTAAGGCTCTAAATCCATTCTTGGGGTTCAACCATTAGTTCACAGAATTTTCACTTGGAATGGAATTTTATAGATAATCAGATAAAACTCTCCTCATTTTACTGAAAATAAATCTCTAAGGCCTAGAAACCAATCAAATGTGACTAAATCCCCAAGACAGAGGATGAAAAAGCCAAGGTTTCCATCATTAAACACTTTAAATCTAGTGCTTTTTAAAAACATCTAAATCCCTGAGAGGTTCCTTTCATAACTTTTATGTACCCAAATGAAGATTACTGTTGTTTGCCCAGACCCACAGCTTTATGAATTTATCTTGCAGTTTGCCTTTGAGATCTGGCATATCACTATATAGAGTGACCTCATTTTAAATGTTGGCACTGTATCTTCTTTATTTTTAATTAATATCACTCCAGTCAAAGAAACACATCTACCTCTATACCAGTACCAACCATCCTTTGACCAAAAGTTTCCTAAAGGCCCACAATCTTGATATATTGTCTTTGGTCTGTAGTGTTGTCAAAAGTATTCTAAATATTTAACTACAATGACAGGCAGACCAGGAAAAAGTGTGAGAAGAAAGAAAACCACTCAGTTTTCTACTTGTTAAATTTTAGGTGGCAACCACCTATTTGGTAAATTTTCATATAAACAGATTAAAAAGAGAAAAGAAAAGAAATGACAAAAAGCCAAGTTGAAGAAGATAGCTAAACTATTTAAAAAAAAGAATAGTTGAAAAAAGTCAGAAACCAGATCAAGAAAGTAGAGAATTTAAGTGTTCAAAATGTGATAGAACTGAGTATTACATTTCAAAGGCAAGGAAACTACTAAGATGTAGATTGCAGTAAATAATATGACTTTAAACATCACACATAAATGCTTTTTAGTCTCTATATCTTTTTTACTACAATAAGATTTAACTCAAAACAAATGCCATATGGCGAGGTTTTATAACATTAGACTGAATAGTTAGTATTCAAGGCTTTTATTTACTTAATAAATGTAAAATTTTAATAAATGAGCATAAAGTAATAGAATAAAACATCCCAGAATTTACGAAGTTATAGGTCACAAGTAAGGTGCATTTTGCTTTTAAAATCCTTTTGAGATTTTTCTTTTTTAAGACTATGGAATGTGACTAAATTTCAGGGTCTCACAGAAAGCATCACCCCCAAATTGTCTCCTAATTTTCAAATTTATTTTTATTGATTTCAGAGAGGAAAGGAGTGGGAGATAGAAAGAAACATCAGCCCTAACCGGTTTGGCTCAGTGGATAGAGCGTTGGCCTGCGGACTCAAGGGTCCCAGGTTTGATTCCGGTCAAGGGAATGTACCTTGGTTGCGGGCACATACCCAGTAGGGAGTGTGCAGGAGGCAGCTGATAGATGTTTCTCTCTCATCAATGTTTCTAACTCTCTATCCCTCTCCTTTCCTCTCTGTAAAAAATCAATAAAATATTTTTTTTTTTTAAAAAAGAAGAAACATCAACGATGAGAAAGAATTACTGATCAGCTGCCTCCTGCATGCCCCCTACTGGGGATTGAGCCCACAACCCAGGCAGGTGCCCTGATTGGGATTTGAACTGTGACCTCCTAGTTCATATTTGACACTCCACCACACCGGTAGGGCAGTCTCCTAATTTGTAATGGCTATGTTTACTGTGATTTTTTAAACCAAAATTTTAAGCAAAATTTGAATAATCACTAAGATAAAAATAAAGATAGCATAGAAAGTCATTTTCCAATTATCTTAATCAAAAAATAATTTCAAAATTTAAGTCAAGTAAGCTAGTCAGAGAAAGATAAGGATCACATGATCTCACTCATATATGCAATCTAATGAAAAAAATAGATCCAGAGACATAGAAGCATAAACTGGAATCTCAGAGGGAAGGTGGGTGGAGGGGGTGTGAGGTAGAGGAGGTCAATGGGGGGAAAAAGGAGACATCTGTAATACTTTCAACAATAAAGATAAATTTTTAAAAAATTTATCTTTAAATTTTTAAAATTTAAGTCATTTTTAATGATATGCAACAACTTACCATATTCCTTTTCATTTACTTCAGAGATGGGCTCAGAAATAACACTGCAGAAGGAAATGGCGCTTGCTGCTGAGGGATTCCGTGAATGCCCCATGTGGTGTGGCACCTTCTTCACATTCTTTAAGGCTTCTTCTGCCTGCTCTTGCTCCATTGCTGCAACCATATCTTTATAGGCTTTCCTGGCTTCCTCAGTGAGTTCTACTAACTTATTAAACAGGATCTAAAAAGAAAGAGATTTTGACTAGTCCATTTTTTGGTTATACTTTCTATTCCTATTACTAACAATAAATCTCCATTGTTTCAGAATCAGATCCACTTTCAATCAGCACAAAAACCAAAGAGGATGCCAACCACAGAACCTTATAAAATACTTTGTAACTTACATATATTATTTATTTAATGGTCACAAGACTAAGGAAATTTCCTGATTCAATATTAGTCACTACATGCGATATATTGAAAGTTCTTGGAAAGTTTATCAATCAACAACTGCAAGCTTCAGCATTTGGCACTATAGTGGGTACAAAGACAATTAGAATACCACTCTGCTTTCAAAAAGCCTTCCATGTGGCTAGAAGGAGAAAACAGAAGACAGCTATGATTCAAGGCAAAATATTATAACTGCCTAACATGTACAAAGTGTTTTGGCCTTTGGAGAAAATATCAATTTTCTGGGCATCAGTAAAAAATTCATGAAGTAATATGATGTGCATTATAGGCCTTAAAAAATGTGCCGAGGTACAATTTTAAGAGATGGAGAGTGCATTCTTACTCATGCAGGTAAAATCATGAATAAACATACATAGAAAAGTACAAGGAATGGCCCAGCTGGCTCAGTGGTTGAGCATCAACCTGTGAACCAGGAGGTCACCCTTCCATTCCCATCAGGGCACATGCATATTAAAAAAAAAAAAAAAAAAAAAAAAGCCGAAACCGGTTTGGCTCAGTGGATAGAGCGTCAGCCTGCGGACTGAGGGCTCCCAGGTTTGATTCGGGTCAAGGCCATGTACCTTGGTTGCGGGCACATCCCCAGTAGGGGGTGTGCAGGAGGCAGCTGATCGATGTTTCTAACTCTCTATCTCTCCCCCTTCCTCTTTGAAAAAAAATCAATAAAATGTAAAAATTAAAAAAAATAAAAAGAAATAAACGATAAAAAAAAAAAAAAAAAGTGCAAGGAATGGCCCTGGCCAGAGTAGCTCAGTTGGTTGCGGCGCTGTCTTGTACATCAAAAAGTGGTGTGTTTGATTCCTGGTCAGGACACATACCCAGGTTGTGAGTTAGGGTATGTACAGAAAGCAATCAATCAATGTTTCTCTTACTCTTAATATCCTATATAATAAAGAGGTGGGGGGGGGGCGACCAGGCCTGCAAGGGAGGGCAGTTAGGGAAGACCGGGCTGGCAGGAGAGGGCAGTTGGGGGGGGGGGGGGACCAGACCAGCAGGGGAGAGCAGTTAGGGGCAACCAAGTCAGCAGGGGAGGGCAGTTGGGGGGGACCAGGCCGGCAGGGGAGGGCAGTTAGGGGCGACCAAATTGGCAGGGGAGGACAGTAGGGGGCAACCAGGCAGGCAGGGGAGGGCAGTTGGGGGCAACCGGGCTGGCAGGGGAGTGGTTAGGGGGTGATCAGGCTGGCAGGCGGAAGCAGTTAGGGGCAATCAGGCAGGCGAGTGGTTGTGAGATTGTGAGAGGGATATCCGACTGCTGGTTTAGTTGGATCCCTGTGGGATCGTGCCTAAACCGGCAGTCGGCTATCCCCCGAGGGGTACCAAATTGGAGAATGTGCAGGCTGGGCTGAGGGTCCCGCCCCCCCCATGCACAAATTTCGTGCACCAGGCCTCTATCTATCTATCTATCTATCTATCTAGAGGCCCAGTGCATGGAATTCGTGCATGGGTGGGGTCCGGCCAGCCTGGCCAGGGGGAGGGGACATGGGCAGTTGGCCAGCCTGCCTGCAGGTCGAACTCCTGGTCGAGGGGACAATTTGCATATTAGCCTTTTATTATATAGGATATACACTCAGTGGCCAGATTATTATGCGTTCAGAGATCATAATAATCTGGCCACTGTGTGTGTGCGTGTGTGTATGCCTGAAAGTAGAATGTGCAGCTTAATAGCCAGAAGTTCTCTTGTCAGTGAAACAGAAAAGAACATGAATGAAATTAATAATTAAAGTGAAACGGTAGGTGACAGAGCATGCTCATATAAAAAAAATGGCAAAATTCACATAAGCATTAAAGTTGTACTTCAACAATCATGAAGTTTAATGATGTCCAAAAGAAAAATGAAGTTTCCACAGCTACCAGAGACAAACAATCACTTTTAGTTCTTACATAAGCTTCTACTCTTTAATGTCTTGATTTAGTATCACAAGATACCCCCCCACATAGCATAACTTTTTTCTTCTAAGTTATCATTTTAGGATAAACAATAATAAAATGAAAGAAAGCATAGCAAGAAGCATCATACTGTTATGAAATAATATATCTTTAAAAATTAAACGTGTGCAAGATAAATGTAAGTAGCATGCTTCACCCAGCTGATGTTTAAACTGTTTAAAGTAGCAGGTACAATAAACGCTGTTGCTAACCGTGTTGATTTTTTTTTTTTTTAAAGACAAGAAGAGACCAGATCATGGAGGGTGTTTTTTGTATTTGTTTTGTTTTTTGATTTTTAAAAAAATATTTTTATTGATTTCAGAGAGGAAGGGAAAGGGAAAGATAGAAACATAAATGATGAGAATCATTGATCGGCTGCCTCCTGCATGTCCCCTACTGGGGATCGAGCCTGTAACCCAAGCACGCGCCCTTGACCAGAATTGAAACCGGGACCCTTCAGTCTACAGGCTGATGCTCTATCCACTGGGCCAAACCAGCTAGGGTTATATTGATTTTTTGAGGGTGTACTAATTACTAATAATATGAAAAATATATTCAGGGTTTATCTACATGTATAAAACACCAGTGTCCGTGATGACCATGATGAACAAATGACCGGTCGCTATGACACCCACTGTGGCTAGCGAACCGCCCGATCAGGGGGTTGGGCTGGCTGGCCAATCTCCCGGCTCCTCCCTTATGCTGGCCTGCCCCTGATCGGACTCTCCCATCCTGATCAAGAGCCGGGCCGCAGAGCCTGGACCCTTCCTGGCAGCCCCAAGTCCCTGGGGTTAAGAATTCTGATGGCCCTGCCCAGAGAGTACAGGTGCCTGATAGGCAGGGACAGGGACCACAGGCCTCGAGGGAGCACTGCAGAGTTGGCAAGGAGAGGAGAGGGCCTGCGGAGGGGGAGGAGCTAAGCCAGCGGACATCAGCCCAGAATCCAGCCCCCCCCCCCAGAGGCAGCGGTCCCTCAACCCACAACCCCAGCCCAAATCAGAAGAACCTGAGGAAGGCTTCCAGAAGTTCTACGCAGAGCTGCGCATTGAGAATGAGAGACTTCGTAAGGCCCTGACTGAGACCACGTTGTGGCTGGCACAGCTCAATGTGGAGCTGGAGCACGCACGCAGAGGCAGGAACGCTTTGCAGAGAGGCCAGCCCTCCTGGAGCTGGAGAGATTTGAGCGCAGGGCCCTGGAGCACAAGGCCGCTGAGCTGGAAGAGGAGCTGAAGGGCCTGTCCAATCTCTGGGCTGACAACCAGTGCCTCAAGGACTAGAACGTGGCTCTGATCTGCACCATCAACATACTGTCCAAGTGATCCCGGAGGACTTGCCCCTGCACCCGCATTTACATACAACTGCTTCTGCCACACGCACCCTTTCCCCTGTGTGAACATGAGTGACAGGGCTGCCGGGGAGTCTCTGAGAAGCCATAACCTCCTCTCGGGACCTCCAGGTTGGGAGGGGAGGACAGAGCCCCCAGGAGTCAAGGGGACCATCTGAGGCCAGGATGGAGACAGGAGGCTGAGCCAGGTAGGGGGACCAGGGCTGTAGGCAGGACCAGGAAGGAAACGAGGACCAGGAAGTGCCAGGACCAGTAGCCAGGACCAGAGTTGCCACCTGGAGGTCTCCTCTCACGTGTGCTGCCATCAGTCACCCCTCCCTCCCCTGAGCAGAGATCCAAGAATGTGCCAAGCATCCCGCCGGCCTGGGCCGGGTGGGCCTGTATATATGGTCCACGTGCAGTAGAGAGGGATGTCTCCTATTTTTTGCTGACCCCTTCCCAATGCTGTCCAGGGCAGAAGGAGAAGGTATTTTTGAGACATAGAAGGTACCACAAATAAAAGTCATGAAGTTGCCAAAAACAAAGGAGTGGGGCCACTAGCCAAATGCCCTCTCCCTTTCCCCTGGCCAGCCCCGCCCCCAACTGGCCCACTGGCCCACTCCTGATTGCACCCCCACACCCCAATTCGAGGTGGGGCTGGCCAGCCAACCTCCTGCAGCCCCTCCCCCTGCCAGCCACGCCCCCAATGGACCCTCACCACCCTGATTGCCTGATTGGGCTGTAGCCCCTCCCCCTGGCCAGCCCCCGCACCTGATAGCCTCCTGATCCCAATAGCAGGCAGGCCAGCCAGCCAATCTCCTGCAGCCTCCCCCTGCATGGCCCCACACCAGATTGGTTCTCCCACTCTGGCTGGCCAACTACCCATGGCCCCACCTCCAGGGCACTGGCCCCCGATCAGCACCCCCCACCCCATTCGGGGGCATGGCCATGGCCCACCACCCCTCCTCATGGCTGGCCCCACCCCCAATCAACTCCCCCAACCACAATAGGGGGCAGGGTAGCTGGCCAATCGTCTGCGACCCCTTGCCCCAGCTGGCCTGGCCCTGATCAGGCCCCAATCGAGGCGGGCCAGCTGGACCCCACCTGTGCATTAATTCGTGCACTGGGCCTCTAGTTTATTCTGTAAGAAGAGGGAGGATCTATTGTTAAAAACAGCCCTTACATGTTACATGCAACAGACTTCATAAATATTTGTTTGCAATGTTTAACAAATCATGCATTTAAGTGAAGCCACCCAAAAGAAAATAGGCACATGGATATGTGATTTTGAGATTAACACTGGTTTTAAATATAAATAAAACATAAAAATTGTTGTAAATAAAAGAAAAGAAAATTGAAGAGAGAAGCTATCAGGGAATGAAGACCTTGAATGTCAGTGTAAGGACATGAAGTTTAATTCAAAGGTTAGTTTTATCAGATGGTAAGAATAACTTCAGTGTACTACATTACTGTGAATGGATAATATATCAGTATTTCCTTTACCTCCATTTTAACAATGTATCTTGGTTTAAACAATAAGTTACCTACCTCAAAACAGCTGGTGGCAAGTAAACCAATGTACAAACAAAACTGGCAAGCATTTTGTAATATAAAACCATACATATATCCTAATATATGTAATTCAGGAAGAATCCAATATAATTAGAGATAAACATGTAAACTTTTCCTGACCTTGATCCCAGTATATTTTTATCAGGTGGCTTTATATATGACCCTTCTTTTCCATTTATTACCTAAATGTTCACATATCATTTAACATAGCAGGCAGATATACTTTTACCACACAATTTTTAAACAAGCATTTATTGCCTACTCATGCTCAGGTAATGTGAAAGGTGCCAGGGATGCCTAGATAAGAAGCCTGTCCTCAAGGAATTCACAGTTAAGGGGGGAAAATACACATAAACCAGAGCAAGGCAGTGTGATATCTGTAACTGAGAAAAGCAAGGGCTACTGTAGGAGCACAAATATTAATTATATAATCAGAGAGAGTAGGTGGGTAGACAGGTGATGGGAGAGAAACTGAATGAATGGGTAAATGGGGGTATGCAAACATGGTGACTGGATAGGAAAGGATAGACATTTAAATATATAAATACAGTCAGGAAGAGGGAATATGGTCCATGGGTGGTGTCCCAAAATACTTTAGAATCAACTTCATAAAACATTTTAAAACACTGTATATTTAATAAGCATTACTCTAAATAGACTTTGTTATCAGCTCTGGTGGATTACGCTTTGCATTAGCGGACTTCAAGAGGAAGATGAACATATCAGAGTTACAGAATTATTCTGACAAATGGTTTAGAAATTCTATTTTCTAAAGTAACATCCTCTCCGATTAAAGGATTCTTTTCTCTCTGAGTAGCAGCACAAAATATACCCAACATATATATTGAAGAAAATTATTTTATTATTTTACATAGTATAGTATTGGATAATCTTTACCCAGCAGTTAAATAAATGATCAAGTATTACATAGTTGAACCCAGAAGAAAAAAACACTGCGGCGGAAATAGGAGCTAAAAATCTTTTCAAAAAATGCTGTAGGATTAATTTATGAAAGGGTTTCAATACTAAAAAAGGAAATGTAACACTAAAGAATGTTTCACTCATTCTTGGAGAGCTATCATCTCACTTCTCCAAATGCTTAAACATAACAATGGCATGTGTCAACAGAAGACGTACAATTTGTGGGCTGGGCAGGGCAAGTGAAAGAGGGTGTATCTTCCAAAGTCTTACCTCAGCACCAAAGTAGTTGAAGATTCCCACTACACTAACAGGAACCAGCTTGTTCACACAGCGTCCCAGAGCTTTTCTTCCAAGGGCAAACACAAAAGGAATTTCTTGTTCCCGTGCCATGGCTATAACATTATAGAGAGCCTCATCCAGGCCACCTGAGAAAGTCAACATATTCAGAGGTTTTAGATTAATTATTTTCTAAATAGAGCTATTTTAGCACCCAACACTACAGCATAAAACACAGTAGCAAAGAACTCTATGAAGGCCTGTGGCACTTATGCTATTCCACACACTTTCCCTATTTGAATTTGTACTATTTATGGATATATGTACATATTTTCTTTCTCTCCAATTAAATTCCAAATTCCCTAGTATCCATAGGAATCAGCATATCAGAAGTCAAATTTCTATACAATAAACATTTGTTTAAAATTGTTAATAGTGGTTGATTCTTTTATTCAATCTCTCACTCAAATAGCAACCTATCACATGTAATATTACATGTTACTCTTTTATTGGAATTTGTCCCCTATGCAGAACATGCCCAATACTGCTACTTGATGCATCTGTCTACTCCAATCACCCAAAGTGGCTACTTCATAAAAAAGTACAAATAAGGGTACATGACATAGTACAGAATACTTGTGTGCCAGCTCACCCAAGAACCTCTGTATGAACTTCTGGTTTCTAAGGAGCAAATCTCCTCATAAGCAAGACAAAAGGGCCATCAATGAAAGGTAATGCAAAAAGGTAAAAAAGTAGAATATATTTGCAGTGCTAAAGAAATGTACTCTTACTAGTCCCCACTCTGATTACAACATAGGGCACACTTGGCTGGCCCAAATTAAAGCTTTCACTAGTGGTCCATAGATGGGGATTTTCTTTACAATCCAATCTTAATAGTACTTAATTTCAGGTACGGAAAGGTATTTTCTTTCCTCACATTCAATATTATGCTTCATACTTAAACTCTGCTAAGTCATATGACTTCCACTTTAAAATTCACTTTACATCCTACAATTACATTAAATAAATATTAAAATACTTCGAAAGTAAAATGTTCATACCTTTTGACTGGATTTTTTCACAGTTTGGAGAAATTATAACACACTTGATCTTATTTAACTTCATATGTTTGGTAACCTCCCTCAGACCCATAACCAGCCGTCTCCTTGCTTTTGCTCTTACAGGATCCTTTTGATAGATGCGTTCCTGGAAACTGACAAGCTCTTGAAGAAGAAGAGTCACACATTCATCAATCTCTTTACAAAGAACCTGATTACAATACCTATAAAGGAAACCAAAAATAAGTAAGTTTGTCTTCATTTATTTTTCTGTAACTATAAAATTACTTTAGGAAAGAAACAAATCAAGTAAGAGGTTTTCATAAAAAAATTAAATCTTTAAAATACCTTATTTCTTCAGTCAGTTAGAAAAACAGAAGAGTTTTCCTGAATTACACGAGATTGGCTTCTACATAAAGGATAGATCAACCTCACGGAGGTACTATCCAAATTCCCAATACTAAATTCCTAAGGATATAAATAAAATGTTAGCCTGCTAATTTGATAAAAAAGAAGTATGTTTTTGGTAAGGAGATAGAAGGTTACTTCATTCCAATGAATATTAAAGATGCTTCTAGTAAACAGGAAAGAAATATAACTGTAGATGCTTACTGAATGCCCTAATACCAAAAATTCATCCTCTACTCTTAGATAAGTCACAATATCTAGGCATTGTTTTCCCTCAACCATAAAATTACAGAGTTAACTAAGATGACTTCAATGGTCCTTCTAACTCCAAAAACTACGGCTATGGAGGATAAGTCAGTAATTAAATTCAAACCAAAACAGCAAAGCAACTGAATGAGGTTCTTTGTACTATATATGGTAACAATACAAAATAATAATAATAATAATAATAATAATAATAACAACAACAACAACAACAACACCACCACCAACCGAAGGACTTGTACGCATGCAATAAGCACAACCAATGGATACAAGACACTGGGGGGTGGGGAGGGTGGGCAGGTGAAGGCATGTACTGAGGGGTAGGAGAGGTCGGGGGGAGGTCAATGGGGGAAAAAAAAGGAGACATATGTACTACTATTTGTAATACTTAAAACAATAAAAAAAAGGAAAAAAAATAATAAAGGAAATAAGTGTGAGGCCACTATAGTACTTAATTTCAGGAATTATTTCCTCTTAATATACTGTACTTTTCAAGTTCTAATCCCTAATCTCTTCCATAAGAAAATTTCTACTTCTAATTACATTATAGAGTGGAAAAATCTATGCCTGCCCTTTTTCAGTTAAAAAAAAAATCTGCTTTGGGAATTTTTTGTATGTTTATGTGAAAAATGTTTAAATAAGTACAAGTATGACATTCTTCAGAAGGGAAGATAAAACTGGACAGACTAAGGAAAGCTCAACTATCTTAAAGTATGCAAAATTAAAGAACAGAACATCAAAAACGCAATTTTCTTCATTCTGTTTTTCTTTAAGCTGTTTATTTTGTATGTATATAGCATTTTATGTGCCGAGAGTCTCCTTTGCTTCACATCTGTTATTTAACATTAAATTAACTCCCCAAATCTAGGCAAGAAGTACTCGCTCAAAAGAACAGTATAAAGAAAAGGAATAGAACAAACCAACGTGGTCTGGATTCACACAGATTTTATTTCACCCTGGGGACTTGTTCATTGTCATTTTTAAAGGTAAAATTAATTCATCTGCACAAATGCAAAAAATTAATTCATCTACCAGCTGCCTCCTGCATGCCCCATTTTAGAATGTTAAAATTCTAAAATCCTTCACAGCAGTAACTGTTAGTTCAAGGTTATTCACAAATAGCCAATTTAAAACTTAGAAATATTTGCTCAAAATAAATAGCTTTATGTAATAGGTTCACATAATGTAATAGGGTCTTCGAATCTTGGGATTAATTGGTTAGAGAGGGTTTTTTTGAAGGGTCAATAATATAAATTAAAAAGCAAAAGCACTCGGAGCAGGAAACCTAATAGTGCACAGCATTTTATATATACGATGTAACAGACCAAATTTCCAGGATATAAACACTATCTGATATAAAAAGAATATATTTACAGCCAACTCACTTTCACATGAACACTGATAGCTGATGGAAGGCAAATGCTTTAAATGTAACAAAACCAGCTTTTAAATCTGAAACAACTTAAAGATCTTTAGTGTTTTATCTGCTCAACCCACCAAGTAATAATGGCAATACCATATTCAGAACTACAATCAAGGTACATAAACTATTCAAACTCAATAATGAGACTAAAACTTACTCTCTAGCACTAACTGGTTTGGCTCCGTGGATAGAGCGTCAGCCTGCGGACTGAAGGGTCCCAGGTTCGATTCCAGTCAAGGGCATGTACCTTGGTTGTGGGCACATCCCCAGTAGGAGGTGTGCAGGAGGCAGCTGATCGATGTTTCTAACTATCTATCCCTCTCCCTTCCTCTCTGTAAAAAATCAATAAAATATATTTAAAGAAAAAAAAACTTACTCTCTAAATCTTTTGCTGTGGATTTTGGTTATTGTTGAAGATGCCATTGGACTGCCTATCCCCGAACTAGCTGGAGAGCCTTGTGACACAGGTGTCATACAGTACGGAGAGTTCTGACTTGCTGGAGAGAGTGAAGTATCACTGGGCATGCTCAGACCAGTATCTGCAGAGATGTGGAGTGAGAATAAAGAATTCAGAAACTTCAAATGCTGAAAATTCAGCTCTATATTAAAATCAATACAATCAATAAATATAATTTAGAATGGCAGTTATCTTTTGCATCACTTCTAAATTCTCCAGAAGCTAACAAGTTGGACACTGTTCATATCACAAATAAACATTTCTCATACATACAAAAATAAAATCTTCCTACTATCTCTCAAAATATACTACCCCCTCGCCCTCCCTCCCCCAAAATTCAAGCATGGCCCATAGGGCTCCTCAGAAGAGATGAGAGAAGACCAAATGACCTAAAACATGTAATGGTATTAACTTCTGTACCAAAAGATCATATTACTCATGTCCTTCATCTCTATTTTCCTTCCTATTTCTTAGAAATCATTTTAAAAACTGTACAAATTCCCATCACTGCTGCCAATGATAATTCTACTTCACTCATTCTTTCCACATCACTCCTGATTCTTGGGCACCACCCTAGATTCTCTCTCATTTGGGCTTTGTGTCTGTGCTCAGGCAGCCACATTTTTATTTATTTTTTAAAATATTTTTTATTGGTTTTTAGAGAGAAAGGGAGAGAGAGAAACATCAGCTGCCTCCTGCATGCCCCCTAACTGGGATTGAGCCCACAACCTGGGCATGTGCACTGACCAGGAATTGAACTGGCAACCTTTTGGTGCACAGAGGACATTCAATCAACTGTTCAGAACAGGCAGCTGCATTTTTAGATGCCATCTAACTCAAATGCCTCTTTAGGTTACTGCTTCTTTCCTAAACATCTAAACTCAGGAAACGAGTTAGTATTTGTATATTCATCGATTAACTAGTAATTATACATATAGCTTATCTCCATATACAATAAGCAAAACCAGTCCACTATATATCTTTATTACATTTCCTGACCTTCTCATCCTCACCCTAGTTACTAAAGTATACATGATAGGTATTTAATATGGGATAAATACACCTAAATACAAAGGCAGTGATACTTGAGAGTAAAGGGAAATCATAACCAAATATGTCCTAGCTAAATAATCCTTAGAAGTAAATTCATTTTTCTAAACACAATGGAACACTGCTACTTAATCTATAAATAAATCAGATTTAAATTTGGTGAAAAATATTGAGGAATAAATATATACCAGCAGAAAAAGGGACCTTGCCAGGTCTCTTCTTAAAATCTTTATTCCAGAGTAATATAATTTCAGAAGTAATCTATAGATTTGCCAAGGTCTCAACGGGAATCATATGTGCTGGCTACTATATGGAATAAATCTTAGTGACTAATTGGACTGTGTATTATGACAGGCTGTGCATTCTCTACTCATTGTGGCATATGGATTAATTCATGACAGCAAGAAAGAGAATCAAGAAAACAAATCACTTAAAAACAGTCCTATGAAGAAAGACAGCCAACAGTTTTCCAGATATAAAAGAAGACAAAATGAAAAGAACTATGACAGTTACAAAGGATACACTGGCGAGATCATAATCATAAAGGGTTTACAATAAACTCAGGATTTAAGTCTCAAAAATGTCAAAGACCTGCCATATACTACTACTCCCCTCCTTTTAAATATCTCTCTATAGAAGCATCTTCAAAAGAAACCACTCTCAAAAATAAAGAAATTTAGATAAAATTTAGGAGAATAATATGGTAATTAGTGATGGCTTACCTATCAATTAAAATGCTCTAAACCAATCCATGAGAAGACAGGGGAAAGGGGTGATCTTACCTTCCTGGGAAACAATCTCCTGTGGCAAATCATCAATAAAATCTAAGTGCATTTCTACTGGTTCCTCAGATCCCAAAAGATTGTGGTCCACAGTTAAACGGCCCTTCTTTTCCTCTCTTTCTTTCAAAATAACCTAAAAGTCATTACCAGTCTTTCATTACTGATCACTGTTTAAGTATGTACACTGAATATAAAATTTTCACTATTACATAGGTACAGTAGCTTACTTTAAAAATGGACATGAGGATTTTTGGTTTAGTTGGCTACATAGCTGACTGGCAAAAAGGAAAATGTAATTTCAGGTACCATAGCTAAAGGAGGTACTAGATCCAAAATAAAGGGAGGAAATTACGTTCTATACTACTATAACTACCTAACCACATCTACTTCAGTCTTTAAATACTGGGTGGCAGGACCTAGAGTTACCCTGAAAATTGATCAAATTAAAAGTTTAGAAACCAGGTCATAAAGTTACAACAGATTTACATTTTGCAGCTTTCAATTATTTGGACATGGATTATCACCTCCTAGTAACAACACTGAACTAAATAAACAGTGCTATTATTTAACACTTATAAAGAAGATGAGGTAAGGTTTGCCTAAAACTACATGACACCACTTAAGTTAGTATTAGAATCCAGAACTTCTAATTCCTAGCGTCCAATGTTTTGGGATGCTAAGTGTTTAACTTAAAAAAAAATCTTACAGAAAGAATTTACTATCCAGGACCCTGTTCAATACAGACAGATAGCCATGATGCTGATAATATATCCCCAACCTCAAATTAACTAGTCATCACCTTTATGATGATGCCTATCAACATTTCATAATAATCTGTTGGCTAAAATGCCACACTACTGATTGCAAAACAGATTTAAATTCTTACTTATCCTATAAAATAAACATCTCAGATTTTGGTTTACCTTTTTAAGTGCTGTGGGCCGTTTTAGTTTTACAATTTCCTTCTCTTTTCCTTTTTTTGCTTTAGAGGAAGTAATGTCCAAAGAATTAAAGGATGTCAAACAGGGCTGACTTTTGGTTAAAGGTTTTCTGTTAGTAGAATCTTTAGTGTGAAAAGAAGCTGCAGTGACCACTAAAAACAAACAAGAACATTAGTTTTACTACTACAGCCAACTCCACATAGTTTGAAATTTTCTAATGGAAAATCTAAAAAAACAAGAACATCCTCTTCTTATGGAAAAACAGACATCAAATTGTCAGAGCAGCACGTAGCCATGTAGAGTCCCTCTGATACAGCTTTTATCCATTTTTCTAACCTCCATAAGATAAAGACAAAGCAGGTGCAGTCAACTAATTTAGCAAATCTAAACTAGGGATATTTAAGTTATTAGTTCTACTCTAGTCCAGCAACCCTTAAGCATGTCAATTCCTGCAATTGGTCTCCAAACAGAATCATTCTATCTCTGACATTTCAGAACTCTGTACCTTCCCTTAGTCTCACTAATCAGTGTCATATATGCGAGTCACACTTAGATGTAGTCTAGCTCTCATTTCATTCTGTCAGTAAAGAAGATCTCCCTCCCCCAGCTACATTCTCTGTACTGTTCAACAATTCTTTTATGCCTGACTGATACCCTCCTTCTCCTGTGGCTATCCCCAAATCCTTTACCAGTCTTAAACTTTAATCTCAATCCTCTCTCTATCAGACAAGATTTTCTGCTACTGCTGAGAAGATACTCTCCATATAAACTTAAGCGGCCTGAGAGGAGGCAGCAGACATCCTTACTCCATCCAAGGCTCACTAATCACCTGTGTTCTTAATCCCATTTCAGGATTAATTCCTCAAGCATCTTGCTCCATCCCTTTCCTCTTGAGTCTTTAACCCCTAACTCCCCCCAAACCTTGAAGGAAAGAAGGAAGGGAGGGAGGGAGGGAGGTCAATAAACCTCTTCCCTTGACTGGCTTCCCCTCAAACTCAGGTACCATCACTTCCCCTCCCCTCCTTGTTAAAATTCTGGGTAGTATGCATTTTCATCATCACTTCTCAAATCATTACAATCTGGTCTCTGTCCTACACACTTTTTTGAAACTGCTATTGTCAAGATCACATATAATCTTGCCACTGCCAAATCTAATTCTCTTGAGTCTTCATTCTTTTTTTGTTTCTTTCAGCATTTGGTACCAAAGACCACATTCTTTTCCCCCAAATTCTAACTCTGCCTTCTGTAACAATACTCTCCTATTTTCTCATTCTTTCTTAAAACTATTCTTTGTCCTTTAAATCTGAGCATTCCACAAGGCTTTATCCCTGAAGATCTTTTTTTCTAACTTTTCTTTCCCTGACAATCTTATGTATTTCTATCGCTACAACATCTCTATTTAAAACTCCCTGACTTCTAACCTAAACTCCATATGCATATATAACTATAAGTTAAATGGGAATCACCAGACTCTCCCTAACTAGCATTTCAAATACAACAAGCCCAGAATCTGTTCTTCCCAACAAAATTCTTCTTTCATGATTCTTATTTTGTTAGGCTTCATCACAACCTTTACCATCACCAAAATCCTTGAAGCCAGAGAGTTTGCAGTCATTTTTGACATGCTTCTGTATTCCATCAGTAACAAACAAACAAACCAATTCCTTATAAGCCTTTCAAATCTCTATCATCATCTACCTTTTCTTGGACTTTCCAAAAAGTTGATTTCTTTGTAATCAACACTTCCCAATGTAAACACTGGGGACAGATTAGAGGTTAACCTCTATCCATCGGTGAAGACTCCTACTCCCCCTTCAAAGCCCAGTCCAAATGCTATCATAAATGAAGTCATGTAATATCCTCCCCAAACCTCCCTGTGGACATGAATTTTTCTTCTAAAAGTTCATAAAACTTTACTGGTATCTTCCCTAAGAAGCTATTTTTCATTAGTTATTTGCATATGTCTTTCTCCCTGATTAGACTATAAACATCTTTCCACTGGTATATCTTTCCTTAGCTGAATCCAAAGTACTGCTAAATCTCAGTTCCATTCCCTATAGTCCTTTACTCTTAGTGAGATGTTACTGACACTCTCCCCATCTCAACAACATGCAACTCCTAAAGCTTAGTATGCATTCAATATTATTTTTACTAACTAGAGCAGTGGTTCTCAACCTTTCTAATGCCGCGACCCTTTAATACAGTTCCTCATGTTGTGGTGACCCCAACCATAAAATTATTTTCGTTGCTACTTCATAACTGTAATTTTGCTACTGTTAATGAATCGCGATGCAAATATCTGTTTTCCGATGGCCTTAGGCGACCCTACTAGCGGTTCTCAACCGTGAGTCGCGACCCACAGGTTGAGAACCGCTGCTGTAGAGCCTAAGACCATCAGGAAACACAGATATTTGCATCACGATTCATTAACAGTAGCAAAATTACAGTTATGAAGTAGCAACGAAAATAATTTTATGGTTGGGGTCACTACAACATGAGGAACTGTATTAAAGGGTCACAGCATTAGAAAGGTTGAGAACTGCTGAACTAGAGGCCCTGTGCACGAAAATAGTGCACTTGGGGGGTAGTCCCTCAGCCTGGCCTGTGCCCTCTCGCTGTCCAGGAGCCCTCAGGGGATCTTCAATTCTTTTATGCCTGACTAATACTCTCAGGAGAGTGGGCCTAAGCCAGCAGTTGGATATCCTTAGCGCTGCCAAGGAGGGGGAAGAGGCTCCAGCCACTGCCACTGCACTCGCCAGCTGTGAGTCCAGCTTCTGGCTGAGTGGTGCTCCCAGGGGGAGCGCAATGACCACCAGGGGGAAGCTCCTGTGTTGAGCGTCTGCCCCCTGGTGGTCAGTGCATGTCATAGCGACCGGTCATTCCGCCATTTGCTCTATTTGCATATTAGTCTTTTATTATAAAGGATAGTTAAGCTTCAAACTGGATAGGTTACTAACAATTTAAATATTAAACAGAATTAAAGTTATACACTGGTACTTATTTTTTTATTTAAAAACATTAGATCCTTTACAAAGAAACAAAAAATTCAATTCTGCCACTCAACATCAGTGCTTTTGATAGGTTCCTTTACCTTCCCTTTATCTTATTCATCTTCTAAAACAAAGACTATGAAAAGAAATGAGGAATGGCTGGGGATAGGTCAATGGGGAAAAGGAGACATATGTAATACTTTAAAGGAAGGAAGAAAGAAGAAGGGGGGGGAGGAGGAGGAGGAGGAGAAGGAGGAGGAGGAGGAGGGGAAGAAGAAGAAGAAGAAGAAGAAGAAGAAGAAGAAGAAGAAGAAGAAGAAGAAGAAGAAGAAATGAGGAAGCACAGAGCTGCTGAGTTCTAAATTTGACAAGGTTTGCTGAAATATAATTTACCCTTTCAGTAGAAAGCCAGGTCATCCTTTCTCTCTCTCTCTCTCTCCCCCCCCCCCCCCTCTCTCACACACACACACACACACACACACACAATTTAATAAAAACTCTAGTTTCCCATTTGGTTTTACATTGGATAATTTAACAGAGAGCCAAATTACTATTGATTCTTATCTCAACCTTTAAAGAAGAAAAAAATTTGGATGGTTCAAAATGTACACCAGCTGACATCTGAACACAGACTTGAAGGACCTGAAGGAACAAGCTATACTGATATCTGAGGAGAGAGAGTTCTAGGAAAATGAAACAGCAAGCACAAAGATGCTGAGCTAGGGGCATGCTGAGTGTGTCTGTGAAACTGCCAAGGAGCTAACATAATTAGAATAAGCTACCAGGAGAGAAGAGTGATGAGGGTAGAAAAATAACAGGATAACCTAAGACATGGCCTAAGCCAGTGGTCGGCAAACTCATTAGTCAACAGAGCCAAATATCAACAGTACAACGATTGAAATTTCTTTTGAGAGCCAAATTTTTTAAACTTAAACTTCTTCTAATGCCACTTCTTCAAAATAGACTCGCCCAGGCCGTGGTATTTTGTGGAAGAGCCACACTCCAGGGGCCAAAGAGCCGCATGTGGTGCCGACCTCAGGCCTAAGCCTTTGGCTTTACTCCAAGTGAGATGATGAGCTACTTAGGGGTTCCTAGTAGCGAAGTGATATAATCCAGCTTATATTTAAAAAAGATCACTCCTTGTAAAACTGACTGTGGTTTATGGGCAGGAAAGATCAGTATTAGGTGGGAGCCTAACTTAGTGTAGTATAATGAAGGGGGCTACTAGGAAGCAGGAAAAAAGCTAGTGACTAGACTCTGGATTTTTTTAGATTCACATAATTTAAATTAACACTATACAAAATAAATTACCAAAGCCAAAGAGCAAATTACTCAGACTAACAGTATCACCTGTGTACGACAGAGGTCTGGTATTAGTAATTTGCCGTGCTTTCATAGCTTGCTGTTGTTTTTCCAGAGCTGCTAGCATGTCCCCCAAATCTAGCTGCACAGGTGTTTTACTCTTTTTTCCAGCTGCCTTTGATAAAGCTTCCTGCAAGGCAAACAAAAAAACATTTAATATTTTAATACAAAAGTGTGGCAATTTAAGATATTCTATTTGTCATTACTTCTGTCCATCCTTGCAAACCTACCAAATAAACTATTACATTTGTTCATAAAAATGAATATATATGTATATATACCTGTAATTTTTTTTGCTCCATACTAATTTCTGAATATTCTTGAGCTGTGGCAAGGGCCGCTGCTAAAGCTTTCTTCTTCTGACTTTTTGCACGTTTAGGAACTGAAGTTGTAATGGGAATTGGAGTCTGAACTATATTGATTGGTGAGTTTTCAGGTAAGTCATCCAACTATAAAAACCAGAGAAAAACAATTGTTGGTGATTCCATAAATGTCTAATTATAAGAAAAGACAATCAAGAATGTGGAACATAGTGATGGCTAGTGTGGCTCAGTTGGTTGAGCACCGCGTCCTGTGCACTGCAAGGTTGCTGGTTTGATTCCAGTCAGGGCACATGCCTGGGTTGTGGGTTCAATCCCCAATTCGGGTGTGTAAGGGAGGCAACTGACTGATAGTTCTCTCTTACACGGATGTTTCTCTTTCTTCTCTCTCTCCCTCTCCTTCCTTTCTCTCTAAAATCAATAAAAACATTAAAAAAAAAGAAAAGAATGTGGGATGTTCTACAGTATAACTGGACTCAACTCTTCAAATGATTCAGTGTCATAAAGAACAGTGTGAGATGATAGAATCATTCTAGACTGGGAAATAATAGAGACAAAACAGCTTGATGCAATAGGTGACGCTTGTTTGCACCCCAGACTGGAAACAAAATAACTCCAGAGTAAAGTTTTGCAATAATCGGGAAGTTTCAGTATGGAATGTATATTGTATGATGTCATTTAATTAATGGTATTTTCTTGTCCGCAATGAAACTAACTATGACTTAGGACAGTGTCTTTGTTCTAGCTAGCTGTAGTATTTCTTTTCAACACAGCCATAGTTCAAAAGATGTTCAAATAATTTGCTTATATTTTTAAAATGTGTTAATTGATTTTTTGAGAGAGAGATGAAGGGAAAAGGAGAGAGAGAAACACTGATGTGAGAAAGAAACATAGATCGGTGGCGGCCTCCCTCCATAAGCACTCTGACTGGGGACTGCACCCGAAACCTGGGCATATGCCCTGACCAGGAATTCAACTGGCAACCTTTTGGTGCACAGGACAATGCTCAAATAACTGAGCCACACCAACCAGGGCTTTGCTTATATTTTTTTTTTAAAAAGAGTCACTTACTACTTTTGAAGAAAGTTTCTGTTGAATATTTTCATCTTTAGCATTTCCATTCTCATTTATTTCTCGAAATCGATCTTCATCCTGAAATAGTTTCATATTTCAAATAAAATAAGTTCAAAGTAATAAACTTTTAAGAAAAACATTTTATAATGCTTACGAGTAATTAAAAATGGGGAAGTTAACTCTTTTAGTACTAATATCAAACTATTTAAAGTCAGCCTTAAAAAGGAAATCCTGGCCAGTGGCTCAGTTGGTTGAAGCATCATCCTTTATACCAAAAGCTTGGGGGTTTGATTCCCCATCAGGGCAGGTATGGGAGACAATCGATCAATGTTTCTCTCTCTTCCTTCCTTCTTCTCTAAAATCAATAAAAACTAACATATCCTTAGGTGAGGATTTAAAAGAAAAGGAAATATCATTTCTCTTAAGCATAGCTAATTTAACTATTCAAGGATAGGGGCATATTCACAGATATCCATCCTTTGTATTTGTACTATTCAGTTTTTATTAATAATTCTATCCTGATATAGGATAACAGAAAATACATTTTAAAAGGAATTTATCACATTTCAGATAGTTTGGAAAAAATTTAATCACAAGACTTAATATGAAGTTCATTAATATATTGCCTATCTGCATTAACACATACTTATCACAGTTAAAAGTTAAAAACTAAAAAAATTTAAATTTCCCATTCAAAGTAATTTCTTAACCAGTATCCTTTACATTGAAAATTATATCTAGACTAGCTGGTATGGCTCAGTGGTTGAGTGTCGAACTATAAATCAGGAAGTCAATTCCTGGTCAGGGCACATGCCTAGGTAGGGGGTGTACAGGAGGCAGCTGATCAATGATTCTCTCTTATTATAGATGTTTCTATCTCTTTCTCCCTCTCCCTTCCTCTCTGAAATCAATAAAAATATGTTGTTTTTTTTAAAAGAAAATTGTATCAGATCTTTAGCTAAATGTAAGTTTGGAACCAATCATATGGTTAAATGCAAATAATAAAACTGTCACATGCATTGTTCTTGAAAGAATAATTGAGATGTACTCTCAAGTCTTTTAGGTCAATTACTAAGCTTATCCTATATAATAAAAGCCTAATATGCAAATTGACCAAACAGCAGAATGACCAGTGGAAAGGCTGGTCACTAGGATGCGCATTGACCACCAGGGGGCAGATGCTCAATGCAGGGCCCAGGCCAGCCAAGGTTGGTGCCAGCGGGAGCCCCCCAACTGCCCCGCCAGTCGCCCCACAGATCAGCCCTGACTGCCGGCCAGGCCTAGGGACCCTATGCATGTACAAATTTCATGCACCAGGCCTCTAGTCTAATATAATATTCATCTCTAGCCTCTGGGCTCAAAGCACTTTTTCCAGCTTAATCTCCATCTATTAACCTATTTTACAGAAACTATGACTCAACAAAAATGGGTTACTCAATGAGTTACCTGATATGTTCACCATTAGCACAACCAAATCTTACTAATTCTTTTAAATCTATACCAAATATTATTCCTACCCTGCCCCAAGTCCAAAGAGACCTGTCTGTCCTTTCAACTCCAACCACACTCAAACAAGTATTTAGGAGTGTACATGTCTACGTTTCTCTCAGGGGGAGGAATATCTGGCCTATGGGGCTATATAAGGCCTAAGAAATCATTTGGTCTGGCCCTGCCATGGCATTAGGGATGAGTTAATTAAATGTTTGACCAAATATAGCAGGCTAATTTTTAAAAATGATAATTTTGTATGGCCTCAGAATGATGTTATAAATATCCAAATGGCCCTTGGCAGAAAAAAAGGTTCCTCACCCCTGCTCTACTACAAAGCCGCCTCTGTAAGTATAGCAGTATGTTTATTCTCCTTAATGTATCATCAGACTATCTTACTTTTACACATACAAACAGGCATCCAACTAGATGAATCAATAATAGAAATATTGCAATTAGAATATAAACTTTCTGCCCTAATTGATTTGGCTCAGTGGATAGAGCATTGGCCTGCGGACTCAAGGGTCCCAGGTTCGATTCCGGTCAAGGGCATGTACCTTGGTTGCGGGCACATCCCCAGTAGCAGGTGTGCAAGAGGCAGCTGATCGATGTTTCTCTCTCATCAATGTTTCTAACTATGTATCCCTCTCCCTTCCTCTCTGTAAAAAATCAATAAAAAACATATTAAAAAAAAATAAAAATATTTAAAAAAAGAATATAAACTTTCTGCCTGTTAGAGAAAGTAAAATAACCTTTCCTCTTCCTTCTTCAAGACTCTCCTGACTAGGAGCACAAATTACACTGAACTATTCAAATCTGAAAAACTTGAAAAATAGACTGAAAAATAATAAAAACTGCAGAGAAAGTTTTATAGTAGGTGAAATCCACATAAAATCATGCCCTACCTCTACATGTTACTTCAAAATGATGAATACTCTTGCAACAATTTATAAAAAAATTAGTTAATATTAGACTAACTATACAGGGTGGGGCAAAAGTTGTTCATATGGAAAATAATACAATTAATAATAATACAAGAATGAACTGTTTTGGTACTTACAACTGTAAACCTACTTTTGTACTACCCTGTGTATAATCAAGACAAAAATGAGTCAATACTAAGTAATTTTAGTCTAATAGTAGAGTCACATGTTAATACATAAAAAGTATTACCATAATAGAAGAAAATTATTTTCTTCTGCCATAACAGTTTACAAGCAAAGTGTGAAAAAATACCTCAATATATAAAGACTCCGAATTTGGGTCACTTCTATGAGATTGATTGGGGTTTAACTGCTTATTATCTTGTCTCTTCTGCAAATTCTGTCTTCTTTCTGAGGAAGTACTATGTCCTCGGCATTTGAATCCAACCTAAGTAAACCCCAGAGAAGGAAAAAAAACCCAAGTCTTATTATTTTCAAGTAAAAATTTTTTGACGTATAATATACTTACAGCAAAGTATACAAATGTGTACAATTCAATGAATTTTCATAAAAGTGCATAATTTATTATGAACAGTTACAATTTTTAAGAAATAAGGTCATTATAAGAAAAATAGGAAAATGCGTTACATTACTTTTTGTCCCCTATAAATGAACGTTTACATCAGTTTTATTAACAATAGTCCAGAACTGGAAACAACCTAGCTATCCTTCATCGAGGAAATAGTGAATCGCACTGTGTTATATCCATACTATGAAACAGTAGTCAGTCACTAAAAGGACTGAACTATTGATATACCCAACAACCTGGATAAATCTCTAGGGAACCATTAAGTGAAAGAAAGCCAATCGAAAAGGACTGAATGAGTTCACTCATACATTCTTGAAATGACAAAATTATAGCAAGGGGAAACATACTAGTGGTTCTAGGGGTTAAGGAGAGGCTGGTGGGGTTCGGGACAGGAAAGGAACATGGTTATAAAAGGGAAACATGAGGGATTCTTGCCATGATGGATCTGTTCTACATCTTGACTGTATCAATGTCACTATCTGGGTTGTGATATTGTACTACAATTTTGAAAGATGTCAATATTGGAAGAAACTGAGTATTACCTTTTTTTAAACAACTCTAAGTCTTCCAATATCTTTTTTAAAAAAGAATTCCTAAGAAATATTAAAACTTGGAGAGAAACCAAGATGGCGGCATAGGTAAACACCTAAACTGCTGCCTCGCACAACCATTTCAAAACTACAACTAAAAGACAAAACGGACATCATCCAGAACCACAGGAAGACTGGCTGAGTGAAAATTCTACAATTCAAAGGAAAGAGAAAAGCACACTGAGACTCAGAGGAGCTGCAGAAGGCAGAGGTACGAAGGAGTGCGTGCGCAGAGAGCTGGCAACTGAGTACGTGGTTGGCTTTCTCAAATGGGAGGGAGACAAAAGCTCCCGACTGCTCTGAACTCCAGTTCCGGGCAAGACTCTGGGGACCCAGACTCATTCAGGGAGAAACTGGACAGTCAGGAAAGAGATAAGCACACTGAGACTCAGAGGAACTGCAGAAGGCAGAGCAACTGAGGGGCGAGTGTGGAGAGGGCTGGCAACTGAGTACACGGCTGGCTTTCTCAATCGGGAGGGAGACAAAAGCTCCCAAATGCTCTGAACTCCAGTTCTGGACGACACTCTGGGGGCCCAGACTCATTTAGGGAGAAACTGGACTGTCTGGCAGCAGGCAAAGCTCGAGAGCAGCTTCCTCTCAGAGGTGCATGTAGTGATTACAGCGAGACACTGAGACCCAAGAGGCCTCTTATGGCAGGGCTGATGGAAAGCCATTGCTATCTGTTCCGCCCATCCAAGCTGAGCACAGAGGCTTTTGCAAGTCTTGTCTCATAAGGGTGTCCCAGCACAGAAGTTCTCCCAGCGTAGACACAATGATCCTCACAGCCAATTGGCCTGAAGGTCAATTTCTTCCAGTGATACCAACAATAATCAAGGTTTAACTACAAGTCTGTGCACACAGCCCACAAAGGGGTGCACCAAGAGTGTCCACCTCAGGTAACTGGGAAGGCTGAGCCACTGGGCCCTATAGGACACCTAGCACACAAAGCCACTCTATCAACTCAGGGAAGCAGCCAAAATGAGGAGACAAAGAAACAGGTCACAAATGAAAGAAATAGAGGAAAGCAAATGACTGGATATAGAGATCAAAACCACGGTTATAAGGTTTTCCAAGAATTTTCTAGAAAAGGCTGTTAATTTAGCGAGACCCTCAAGGATATGGAAAAGGACCAACCAGTAATTAAGCATACACTAACTGAAATAAAAAATAATATACAGAAATCCAACAGCAGATTAGAGGATCGCAAGAATCAAGTCAAAGAGTTGAAATACAAAGAAGCAAAAAACACCCAACTGGGAAAGCAAAAAGAAAAAAGAATCCAAAAATATGAAGATAGTGTAAGGAGCCTCTGGGACAACTTCAAGCGTACCAATATCCGAATTATGGGGGTGCCAGAAGAAGAGAGAGAGCAAGATACTGAAAACCTATTTGAAGAAATAATGACTGAAAACTTCCCCCACCTGGTGAAAGACATAGACTTACAAGTCCAAAGGCACAGAGAACCCCAAATAAAAGGAATCCAAAGAGGACCACACCAAGACACATCATAATTAAAATGCCAAGAGCAAAAGACAAAGAGAGAATATTAAAAGCAGCAAGAGAAAAACAGTTAGTTACCTACAAGGGAGCACCCATATGATTGTCAGTTGATTTCTCAACAGAAACTATGCAGGTCAGACAGAAGTGGCAAGAAATATTTAAAGTGATGAAGAGCAAGAACCTATAACCAAGATTACTCTTATCTAGCAAAGCTATCATTCAGAATTGAAGGGCAGATAAAGAGCTTCACAGATAAGAAAAAGCTAAAGGAGTTCATCACCACCAAACCAGTATTATATGAAATGCTGAAAGGTATTCTTTTAAGAAGAGGAAGAAGAAAAAGGTAAAGATAAAAATTATGAACAACAAATACATATCTATCAAGTGAATCTAAAAATCAAGTGAATAAAAAATCTGACGAACAGAATAAACTGGTAAATAGAATAGAATCACGGGCATAGAAAGGGAGTGGACTGACAATTCTCGGGGAAAAGGGGTGTGGGGGGTGTGGGAAGAGACTGGACAAAAATCATACACCTATGGATGAGGACAGTGGGAGGGAGGTAAGGGCAGTGGGTGGGTTTGGAACCGGGTGGAGGGGAGCTATGTGGGGGGAAAAGAGGAACAATTGTAATAATCTGAACAATAAAGATTTATTAAATAAAAATAAATAAATAAATAAAACCTCAGGCAAGTTTTTTCCTAAGAGAGAAGCATAATGGTGTAATATGGGCTCTGATGTCATATCAAAGTTTGAATTACACATTCTACCACTTAGTATCTATAAAGTGGAAATCGTTGCTACTGTATAGGGATGTTGTGATGAGAAAGTAACAGATTAAGCAGGCTGTTGTTGTATTTTTTTTTTTAAGGTCATGCCATACAAATGATGCTCAATAAATTCGTTTCTCTGAAATCTGAATTATTGGCAGTGGAAACTGAAAAAAACATTCTTCTGCTCTGTTATGTCCTTTTACAAGCCCTATTACAGTGCTTATCATATGTTCTAAAATTATTAAGAGTTTCAGCCCTCACTTGACTAAGAGCTCTTAGGAAAGCCAGACAAGACAGAAAGACAGAAAGACAGACAGAAAGACAGAAAGACAGACAGAAAGAAATATTAAAACTTAAAAATCTTATTTCCAAGAAAATAAATTTAAGAGAATGAAATTTTCATTCAATCACAAATTATTATCTTATTAAGAAATTTATAGCCCTAGCCAGTTTGGCTCAATAGTGTGTCCGCCTGCAGACTGAAGGGTTCCAGGTTCGATCCCCAGTGTGGGGCATGCAGGAGGCAGCCGATCAATGATCCTCTCTTATCATTGATGTTTCTATCTCTCTCTCCTTTCTTCCTCTCTGAAATAAAAAAAATATATATTTTTTAAAAAAAGAAATCTACAAAATGTTCAATTGTCATGGGGCAAGCAAAACAACATTTTTCAAAATGCATTTTTAAAATTTTTATTCATGCTATATTTTCACTGAGTTGTTTTTTTAAATATGTTTTTATTTTAGAGACATAGAAACATTGATGAGAGAAAAAATATCTATCAATCAGTTGCCTCCTACAAGCTCCCTACTGGGGATAGAGCCTGCAACCCGGGCATGTGCCCTGGAGCCAGTGAACTCTTAATTCATGGGTCAATGCTAAACCACTGAGCAATACCAGCCAGGCTTAAAAAGCATTTTAAAAAAGCATTAAAGCATTTGAGGAATCTTAAGACATATTTCAAATTCCCTCTCTTAAGGACCCAATGCAACTAATATGAAATGCCTCTCTTAACCAGGACACTTACAAGACATGAAAGTATATGTCTTCATTATCAATTACCCCAAAATTCTAATGATTTAAAGCAGCGTGGACCACTGGTGGTCCGTGAGGTCTGAAAGGTTGGCAACCGCTGATTTAAAGAACTTGAAGGAGATGGAAAGTGCTGGTATCCTATATAATAAAAGGCTAATATGCAAATAGACCGAACATGGGAACGACTGGTCACTATGATGCACAGCTCCTGCGTTGAGCGTCTGTCCCCTGGTGGTCAGTGTGCTCCCACAGGGGGGAGCACCGCTTAGCCAGAATGCCTCCGCAGCAGCGCTAATGATGTCCAACTGCTGGCTTAGGCCCGCTCCTTAAGCCAGCAGTTGGACATTCCCAGAGAGCTCCTGGACTGCAAGAGGGTGCAGGCCAGGCTGGGAGACCCCCTGCCACCGCAAGCACATGAATTTCATGTAATGGGCCTCTAGTATAGACTATAAAATATGCACACAAAGACCTGGACCACTAGCAACTCCCATGCTTAAGCAGTTGGTCGAAAAAGACTTGCTATTAACAAATAGTATTTTTACATTCTTTTGGGAAGTAGGCTATATGCAGAACTACTAGTATAGGCCAAGAAAATAGTCACATGGCAAATTTAATTCTTCCTTAGAATAGGCATGATGATTACTGGGTTACTTTCTATAACCTGTAAGTACCTGTAAGAAACTAGATAATTTCCCAGATACCTAAGAATTTCTTTTAAATATTAACCTCATTTTAAAATAGGCTCATGAACATGGACAGAAAGAGGAAAACATATGTGATGAAGCAAATATTAGTGAAATGTTAGATAACATATAGCTGGTAGCTATATGAATATTATCTGTAAAATTATTCCAACTTTGCTGTTTAGAAATTTTCATAAAAAATATTTTTAGAATTGACTCATGAAAACATGAGACTCGTATAAGGTAGTAAAACAAATGCAATTTATAATGTCTAGGTACTAAAAAAAATTTAATTCATATAAATCAACACTGAAATTAGTACTAATAATTAAGCCCTAAAAAGAGAATAATTCTTGAGTATAACTTCACTTTTTTTGGTACAGTCAGTCTCTCTCTCTCTCTCTCTCCCTTTTTCTCTCTCCATATACATATATATATAAACAAATGCAACTTGATTTTTATACTTTGAGACATAAAGCTCCAGGATTAAATTAAAACCACCAAACTAATGGTCCCAACAAAGTTTATGAGAATCAAACAATTACCTCCTGGAGTAAATAACCACATTTCTTTTTCAGTTCTTCTAAGAAGAAGAGTTTTATTGATATGGAAGTGGGCATACAAAACAGAACAAAGCAAAGATCACAGCCTCAAATATATACTGAGATTCTTAAATGACTAACACAAAAATAATATTAAAAGATTTAAGTTTTCGTACTCCATATATGTAACCAAAAAAATAATAATACTAGAAACTGATGTATGAGGAATATATACAAATATATTTCCAGAAAACTATACAATGATTCTGTAGAACACAAAAAAATGACTAAAAAATAGGAAGACATACTGCTTTTTGCACAGAAAGATGCCATGACATAAAGGTAACCCATACTCCGTAAGTTGATTAGATTCAAGATCAATGGAACAAAACAACAGAAGGTCCAAAAATAGATTTCAATATACAAAGGAATTAATTTAATAAGTGATAAAGGTAGTTAGCTCAAATCAGTAAAGGGATGTATTTTTCTCTTTTCTTTTCTTTTTGAAGATTTATCACCCTGGCCAGTGTTGGGCATCATTCCATGCAACACTGACAGGATGCCAGTTCGATTCCCAGTCAGGGCACATGCCCTGGTTAGAAGCTCAATCCTGGGGAGGGGAGGAGAAGGGCGTGAAGGAGGCAGCCTATCGATGTTTTGCTCTCACATAAATGTTTCTCTCTCTCCCTCTTCCTCTCCAAAAATCAGTAAAACAAAGTATTTTTTAAAAAATATTTTTAAGCTGATTTTTAGAGAGAGGAAGGGAGAAGGAGAGAAACATGGATATGAGAGCAAAACATCGACCAACTACCTCCTACACCGCCCCCCGGCTCCAACAGGGATCGAGCCTGCAAACCAGGACGTGTGGCCTGACTGGAAATCAAACTGGCAACCTTTTGGTGTGCAGTACCATGCCCAACCAACTGAGCCACACTGGTCAGGGCAAGGGATGCATTTTTTCAATAAATTGTACTGGGAGATTTGGATAGCCATCTGAAAAATACAAAGTAGTATATATATCTCACACCATCTTGTCTTCCAACAAGACAAACTTCAAATGGAATAAAGATTTAAATGTAAAGAAAAATACACAAGAACATAAACACACTTGAGGAAAATAGGCAAATTCCTTTATAACCCTGGAGTAGGGACAAAGCTTTTTAAACTATGATTTAAAACCCAGAAGCCATTTTAAAAACTACAACAAAGTCAAGGATATAATAAATATCCTTATAAAAATAAACTTCTTAATACTATTTAAAACAAAGTTTATGCATGACAATAACAATGAGCAAAGTCAAAAATTAAAACCTAGAAAAATATCTGCAATTGGTATTATAGATTAAAGGCTCCTAGAATGTTAAATATTTGATAAAAACTTGATCAAAATGATTTTAAAATGTACAAAAATAAAAGAGATCAAGATACAAAACAGGCAAAGAATATAACCAAATTTATAGAAAAATACAAATGCCCCTTAAACATACGGAAAGATGCTGAACTACATTAATATACATTTTAACCTAAGTGGCACAAATCCAAAACCCTGAAAGCATATAATTTCTTAGGCTATATATAGATATGCATCTCTACATTGTTGTTGAAATTATAAAGTGGTACAATATGGTGATATTTACTAAATAACAGAGATGACTTTACCTTTTCACCCAGCAGTCCCTTATCTAGGAATTTATTCTACTACTATACATACATACTTCTAAATGACACTGTAGCATGTCTAAACAGCAACAGTTTTCAAACAACTCAAATGTCCATCAACAGAACTACAGAAAGCAATAAAGACATATCAATACAATACTAAGAATTGTTAAAAGAGAAAAATGTAGAAGCCCTCCACATAATATGGAAATGTCTCCAATATATATTGTTAAGTGATGAAAGCAGAATACAGAACAGATTGGGTAAAACCTAAGATACATACTTGTATTTACTTATAATTACAAGAAGAAACTCTGGGAAAATATACAAGATCCTAATCAAAGTGGAAGAGATACAGGGAATATAGTGAAGTGGATAAGACAAGGGGAGACAAGAGTGAAAGTGAGACTTTTCACTGTATACCCTTTTTCATCTTTTGTTATAGGGGACAGATATAGGGAAGAGGAGAAGATGGGGAGACTGGTAAAAATGAGATCTTGTATAACCTTTTTCATCTCTTTTTTCAACCTATTCACAAAATAAAACCAGTTTTAAAAAATTAAGTTTATAGATTCTGTCCATCATCCTATCGTATATAATAAAAAGGTAATATGCAAATTGATCCTCACGCCCTCACAAGATGGCTGCCTATAACCAGGCCGGCAGGGAGTTAGTGAGAGACGACCAAACAACTGAACAAGCAGGCTGCGTGGGGCGACCAGGCTGGCAGGGGTTTAGTGAGCGATGACCAAACAACTGAACAGCAGGCTGCGTGGGGTGACCAGACCTGGCTGGTAGTGGGGGGAGGGGGGGAGTTAGGGGCAACCAGGCCGGCAGGGGGGCCATGAGGGGCAACCAAGCCAGTGGAGGGGGTCAGTTGGGGGCAACCAGGCCAGCAGGGGGGGGCAGTTAGAGGCGACCAGGCTGGAGGGGTAGGAGTGCAGTTGGGGGCAACCAGGTCGGCAGGGGGGACAGTTGGGGGCAATTAGGCTGGCATGAGGAGCAGTTGGGGGTGACCAGGCCAGCAGAGGGGGCAGTTAGGAGCAACCAGGCTGGCAGGGAGGGGGCAGTTGGGGGCAACCTGGCTGGTGGGGGGGGGTGTAGTTAGGGGCGACCAGGCCAATGGGGGGTGCAGTTAGGGGCAATCAGGCTGGCAAGGGGGTCAGTTAGGAGTGACCAGGCAGGCAGGCAGGTGAGCAATTAGGAGCCAGCGGTCCAGGGGATTGGGCCTAAACTGGCAGTTGGACATCCCCCGAGGGGTCCCAGATTGGAGAGGGTGCAGGCTGGGCTCAGGGGACCCACCCCCACTTGGGCCTCTAGTTTAAAATTAAAGCTTTAACAGAATATAGAAAGAACCTGCCTTTTCAAATGTTAAAACACTAGTAAAAATATAAAAAAAATCCTTCAGCCAGTGTGGCTTAGTGGTTGAGCATTGATCCATGAACCAAGAGGTTCCCAGTTTGATTCCTGGTCAGGGCTCATGCCTGGGTTGCAGGTTCCATCCCCATGCGGGAGACAGCAAATCGATGTTTCTCTTACTCTATCCTTCTCCCTTCCCCTCTAAAAAAAATCAATAAAAACATCTATAATAATAAAAGGGTAATATGCTAATTAGGCCGGACATCATTCTAGATGTCCTTCCAGATGAAGCCAGGGCCAGACCGAAGCCACCTGGGACCTGCGTGCCTGCTGACAGCAGCTGGAGGGAAGCCGCCCGGTCCTGGGTGCCTGCCGGCGGGAAGCTGGCCAGGTTTTGGGTGCCTGCCAGCGGCCGGGGGAAGGAAGGACTATCCTTGCACGAATATCTGTGCATCGGGCCTCTAGTCTATATATATAAAAGACTAATATGCTAAGTGTCCCCTCGGGAGTTCGACTGGGAGACCGGGAGTTCGATCACTCGTTATGATGCGTGCTGACCACCAGGGGGCAGCGCAGAATGAAGAAAGGCCCCAGCTGGCAGCTGGGGAAGGGAGGCCCAGCTGGTATCTGAAAGGCCCTGATGGACACTGATGGCTGGCCAGGCCGAGGGACCCTATCTGTGCACGAATTTCGTACACCAGGCCTCTAGTATTTAAATAAAGAATAAGAATCTAAAAAAATATATTAAAAATCATCGCATGAAACAGTAGTTAAAATAGCATGTCATGATACACGTGCAGATTTCTGATAAATGGAACAAAAAAGCCCAGAGATAGCACTTAAGACATAAGATTATCTAGAGACACAGAAGCATAGAACAGACAGAGGGAAGGCGGAGGAGAATGTGTGGGTGGGATGGGAAGAGATTAACCAAAGAACTTGTATGCATATATGCATAACCCATGGACACAAACAATAGTGTGGTGAAGGCCTGGGGTGTGGGGCTGGGTGCGGGCTAGAAGGGGATAATGAGGAAAAAAGTGGACATCTGTAATACTTTCACTAATAAAGATAAAAAAATAAATCTTAAAAAAAAAAGACGTAAGAAATTAGCAAATGATTAAAAGAGCAGTGCAAATCAGAGAATAGAATGGAGTACAGTGTTAGGACAACTGGTTAACTACTTTGAAAATCTACATCAATACATTGCACCACTCACCACACATAATCTTGGATTTTTAAGAGTTTTGAAAATAGTAGTCTATTAAAAAGTAGCAGAAAATATAAGTGAATATTTGATTTCTGAAAGACTTCTTAAGCCTATAAATAATCAGAGATTGCAAAAGGGGAAAATATTTTGACTTAAAAGGAAAAGAAAAGAATTTGCATGTCAAAAATCAAACAAGTAACATGCTTAAGAAAAGTATGACAAAGCATCAGAAGTAGAAAACACTTTGTTCAACATCTATCTCTAGTTCTTTTAGAATGAAGAGATACAAAATAAACAAAACTTAATATACCATATGTATTTTCATAATTTCCTTTTTTGTTGTTCTTTTTCCATTTCTCACCAGTTTTGAGGTAGAGAGAAAATATTTTTCCGTATCAGTATTATTTCCTCTCCAGTGGGCTACTGATACCAAAGGACCTGTACTGAGTAAGTACTGAGACTGCAAAATTGGCAGGCCTAGCAGATACACTTTTAAACATAAAGTTTCAGTACTTAATTAAACATTGTATAGATTTTGTTTATCTACTCTATTTAAATAACTCTTGTTTTCGCTTTTGTTTTAAATCAAATAAAGCTAGACTGCTTCACAAGCCTGCCACAAACAGTAACAACTCATTTTTAAAAAATATATTTTATTGATTTTTTACAGAGAGGAAGGAAGAGGGACAGAGAACTAGAAACATCGATGAGAGAGAAACATCGATCAGCTGCCTCCTGCATACCCCCCACTGGGGATGTGCCCGCAACCAAGGCACATGCCCTTGACAGGAATCGAACCCGGGACCCCTCAGTCCGCAGGCCGAAGCTCTATCCACCGAGCCAAACCGGTTTCGGCAACAACTCATTTTTGCAACAACCACAGGGAAGAGGGCATTATTCTGCTTGTTTTCCTAACACCCTAATTAAAGTTAGGAACATCTGAAGTACTTCATTTTAGGGAGACAAAACAGGCAAGTATATCATCCACTTGATCTGGTAGTAACTTACTCTTATTTCAGTTCATCCACAAACCTATTCATATAACCTTAATTCCTTGACTAGATTTAAGGAAAACAAGAAGTCTATCTAAAACTTAAAAAGGGAAAATACCGATCAATATACAGTCCCAATTTCAGATAACCAATGCAGGAAGACAGTATTGGAAGTTTGTGGCAGTATATAACTTGCTCCACCCTACTGCAGCCAGATCCCGCTCCCCAAGATCAGGATGCTGCCCAATATGGCTGCATTACAATGGCAGTCATCACTATGGCAGTGCACATGCAGAGTGTGGCATATGGTGTCCATAGTCAAGGAAAGTCACATGGACAAGGCTGCAGATTTGCCTGAAGTTCAAAGGATCAATATTTAAGGCATTGAAATTCTTTAAAATATTTATATGGATAAGTCAGCAGGTGAAGCAGGATTGAATAGTATTCTATTTTTAAAGTATGAAATATCAAAAAATATTTCTTAAACAAGAAAAGGAGAGAATGGTACAATATATGCCCATGCATACACACCACCTACTTTAAACATTTTGCCATTTTGTTTCATTACTTGAATCATTTTACTGGCTAAACCATTTTAAACTTACAGATATATTTTACTTTTAAGTAATTTAATATGCATCTCTACAAATTAAGGACATTGACCTTCAAAATCATTATACCACTTAAATAATCCATCTCAAAGTAATCAAATTTGTCCAACCAAATTCAAATACCTGTGAATTTCTTTGTTCAGTCTGCCTTCCACCTCTAGAAAATGTCTGATTTTTTTCCATCCAAGGTTTTTTCTGAGTTGTCTGGCAAGTTACATTGGACCAATTTACACTACCTATAACAAATGAGATTTAAAGTATGATTTACTTACAGCAGAAGTCAAAAGCTAAATTGCTCCTTAACTTTATGTACTGAAATTCAGTCATTGTAAATATAATAGTGGAAAACCCATAAATTTTAAGTGGTATTCCAGTTCCTAGCAATATAAGTGTCATCTGCAGAATACCTCTGGCTGGCATATTCTCAATTTTATCAGCAAGACTGTACTTTTTATTTAACACGAATCTCTATGGAAGATTTTTAATTTCTGCAACATCAGCAAGGTTAATGCTTAAAAGCAAAACTTTGACATAGACAAAGAAGAAAGTATAGCAAAAACACTATGCAGAAAAATAAGTACCTGCACATATAGATGATTCCACATGCTAAAAATAGAAACAAAAAAGAGACAATTATTTTTCTGCTCAAAATTAATACCACATTCCTTACAAAATGATTCCAAATCTAGTCTAGTGTGAAGGATGCTTATTACAATCTCAGAAAAAATACTTTTCCATAAAAGAATATTTTTCATTATAATAAAATATACAAAATGCTTATAACCATCTCATCACTATAGGATTGTTAATGAAAGTAGGTACTTAAGCTTTAGCAGAGGACACAAGAATACTGACATAGATGACTGATAAAGAAATCAAAGCAATGTCACATACATTCAAGGTGCTAGAATCAGGATTTTGTAAAGCCCCTGCGGTGGGCTGGTTGTTGCTGTGTTTGGGGCTGCAGTAGCCACTATCACTGTCAATGTCAGCTTCACTAGCTCCCTGCTCACTAGAAGATTCGGCAGTAGGGTGGGATGCTCTTCTCCTCCTGCCTTTGGACTTCCAGAGCATCGTTGCAGAACTCTCTGAGAGAGACTTGTTAGCAATATCTGACGGGAAATCTACAAGGCAAGAAAAGTGTAAACTTTTTGTGAGGACCAAATTGATAAATTGTTATCATTAAGGTTGTAAGAAAATAAAAACATCTAATTTTGTAAATGGTAAAAACTTTTTTCAAAGATTATCAAAACGTAAGATATTCCTGACAAGCTGGTTTATAACATGTTTATTATCCTATCTAATAAGAGTAATATGCAAATTGACCATCACTCCAACACATAAGATGGCTGCTCCCATGTGGACACAAGATAGCTGCCACAAGATGGCCTGCAGGGGAGGGCAGTTGTGGGCGATCAGGCCAGCAAGGGAGGGCAGTTGGGGGGACCAGGCCTGCAGGAGAGGACAGTTGGGGGGAACCCAGGCCTGCAGGGAAGGGCAGTTGGGGGGGACCAGGCCTGCTGGGAAGGGCAGTAGGGGGGGCAGGCCTGCAGGGGAGGGCAGTTGGGGGGGACCCAGGCCTGCAGGGGAGGACAGTTTGGGGGCGACCCAGGCCAATAGGGGAGGGCAGTTGGAGGGGACCCAGGCCTGCCTGGGAGTACATTTGGGGGGACCAGGCCTGCAAGGGAAGGGCAGTTGGTGATGACCAGGCCTGCAGGGGAGGACAGTTAAGGGCAACCAGGCTGGCAAGGGAAGGCAGTTAGGGGTGACCAGGCTGGCAGGGGAGGGCAGTTGGGGGCAACCAGGCTGGCAAGGGAGGGCAGTTAGGGGCAATCAGGCTGGCAGGGGAGCAGTTAGGCGTCAATCAGGCTGGCAGGGGAGTGGTTAGGGGTTGATCAGGCTGGCAGGCAGAAGCAGTTAGGAGCAATCAGGAAGGCAGGCAGGCAAGTGGTTGGGAGCCAGCAGTACTGGATTGTGAGAGGGATGTCCGACTGCCCGTTTAGATAGGCCCGATCCTGGTGGGCAGTCGAACATCCCTCGAGGGGTCCCAGATTGGAGAGGGTGCAGGCTGGGCTGAGGGACACCCCCTCCATGCATGAATTTCGTGCACCAGGCCTCTAGTGAAGAGAATAAAATATTAAAACCATCCCCCCACTACCCATTTAAGAAAGAGAACATCACCCAATCCTTTGAGGTCCACTGCATGCCCCCTCCACCACTGCATCCCTCAGAGGCTACCCTTTATTCTAAATTCTGTGTTTATTACCTCCTCCCTTTTAAAAATACTTACCACAAAAAATATATATACACTTACCACCAATTTCTGTATTCCTAAAACATAAATCATGTAATTGTGCAACTTTAACTTTATAAAAATAAAATCATACTGCCCATATTTTCCTCAGACTTGCTACCCACCCCACCATTCCCTCAACATTGGTTTTGAGATACTGATGCATGTGACTGTAATTCATTAATGTCACGGTGTAAGACTATACTATAATGTACTTATCCTCTGTACCATTGATGGGACAGGACACTTGGGTTGTTTGGGGGTTTGCTATTAAGAACAAGACTGCTGTCAACATTCTTAGACAGACAAATGAATGCATATGTGTACATATGAAAGTTTCTCACCCGGTTCAGTGGTTGAGCGACGGCCTATAAACCAGGTCACGGTGCAATTCCAGGTAAGGGCACATGCTTGGGTTGTGGGCTTGATCCTCGATTTGGAGTGTGCAGACCAGTTCTCCTTTATTTTATAACTAGAGGCCTGGTGCACAAATTTGTGCACTGGTGGGGTCCCTCGGCCTGGCCTGCACCCTCTCGCAATCTAGGACCCCTTGGGGGATGTTGGAGAGCCAGTTTCAGCCCGATCCCGCAGGCCAGGCTGAAGGACCCCACTGGTGCACGAATTCATGCACTGGGCCTCTAGTTATCTTATCTGTACCCAACTTATTAAACTCTTATTAAATAACAAACGTCTGTATTCAAGAGTAAAAATCTGTTACAAATTTTTTTAAACTATAGTATTTCATTCCACCTCTGACTGATACCAATTAATCCTAAGCAATTAAAAACAAACTAAAGAATAAAAACAGAATACACAATCCTCAGAATTTGAAAACAAACTAAAGAACAAAAATACTGGTAGAAGATATAATCTACTCAAATTATACCTTCACATTTTCATTTTCTAATTCTTACTAGTGACCCAGTGCATGCATTTGTGCACACTGAAAGGAAATTAATTGGAAGGTGGCCAGCGGGGCAGGACTGGGTAAGACGGGCTGGACATGCCCTGGAGCCAACCTCCTGTGGTCCCTCCCTGGTGTCTGTGGAGTGAGCGGGGTCCCTCTGGCAGGTGGGGTCCCTCAGCCTGGCCTATGGGGATCGGGCTGAAACCAGCTCTCTGACATCCCCTGAGGGGTCCCGGAGTGCGAGAGGACACTCTACAAAGTTGCTGTCAAACAGGGTGTGGAACGCAAACACAAGTGTGCAGTAAACCAGATTCAGGGCCGACAGTGCCCCAGCAACAATATAACCCACAGTCAAAGGTGGAATTGCATGGCCCCGCGAGGAATAGGGTTCCCTCCTCTCTGGTTTCAGGGTGTGTCACTCAAGAACCACCACTGCTAAGTCACTGCAGCTCGGCAGCTCCTGCGTTGTCTGCGTTGTCCTGCATGTCACAGTGACCAGTTGGATGGTCAGACACTTAGTATATTAGCCTTTTATATATATAGATACTTCAGAAGGCTGATTTTGTGGTCGCAATGATAAAACTAAAGTACAGATAATTTTTTATTTTATTTTAAAAAAATATATCTTATTGATTTTTTACAGAGAGGAAGGGAGAGGGATAGAGAGTTAGAAACATTGATGAGAGAGAAACATCGATCAGCTGCCTCCTGCACACCCCCACTGGGTATGTGCCCACAACCAAGGTACATGCCCTTGACAGGAATTGAACCTGGGACCCTTGAGTCCGCAGGCCGATGCTCTATCCACTGAACCAAACTGGTTAGGGCCAGATAATTTTTTAAAGGAGTCCCAGGGTTGAAAACACATATAAATGGGTCATTATGATTAGGAACAACCAAAACATAGAAAACTTTGTAATATATTACATGGATTCTTTTCCATAGCTACCCCAACCATTTCTCAGAGTTTGTTAATATCAGTGTTTTATGCCCTACAAACCACACAGCAAGTACTGTCAGCAAGATTGTTTTATAACTGATTCTCAGATCCTTTCTTGCTCCTAATGGATCTAAGCAATTGTAAAAGGATAATTGAATAGAGTTTAAAAGAAAAAAACGAAATTCCAAATGAAAGAAAGTAGCGCCACCTAATTTATTTTAAACCAGACTGCATTTGAGTGGAGACTATGGAGGGGTAAGAAGCAAATGTGCCTTTGAACAGGTCTAATTTTTAGCCTTGGATTATTAACAAAGATTTTTTTACTAGTATTAATGAGAATGGGTGAGAGGTGACAGACATCTATCTACTCTGTATCTACTAGGTAGAACTTTATGATAAAAACTGGAAAATAGCTAGACTATTATAAGACTACTGGAGACCCGGTACAGGAAATTCGTGCACAGGGGTGGGTGTGCCTCAGCCCAGCCTGCGCCCTCTCAGGCCTAGAGTAGGGTCCCTAGGCCTGGCCAGGGATCAGGACCTATTGGGCCTTTCCTTCCCCTGGCTGCCAGCAACTGGCCCCGCCCCCGCCAGTGCCACTGCTTACCATCTGTGCAGCACTGCCCTCCCTCCCCCACCACCAGTTACCTTCCCCTGCGGGCGATAGGCATGGGGTGCAATCACTTGGCTGGCCTGGGTCTCCCTCTGTGGGGTGATCATGGGGCCCCCAGATTGATCACCCCCGCAGAGGGAGGCCCCGCCAACCCACCACAGCACTGCCAGTCAGGTGGCCTGGGCCTACCTCTGTGGCCGCTGGCCAGGTGGCCCCTCCTACCCAGCTGGGGCTCTGCAATCGATCGCTGTGCAGAGGGTGGCCTGGGCCTCCCTCTTTGGGGCAATCATGGTGCACACCCTGCCCCCCAATCAACTGCCCCGCCGGTGGGTAGCCTGGGCCTCCCTCTGTAAGGCTATCATGGGGCCCCCCAACCAATCGCACTGCACCCGCCTTGGCTGGCGTGGTGCCAATGTATGTCATAGTGTGGTCATCCAGAAGGTTGTCCAGATGGTCGTTCTGCTGTTCCGTCATTCAGTCAGTTTGCATATTATGCTTTTATTGTTATAGATTAATTCTTATCTATTACCTGGATAAAGCTTTTTTATTTAATGCTTATACCGTCCTCTAAAAAACTTATGACAAAATTATATCCTACTATTCCAAAGTTTTTAACTGTTTGAACTCACAGGTCTGGTTTAGATCTATGCTAAAATATGAATTAAAAACTTGCTAATTCTTTCTAGAAAAGTATTATAGAATATTAGGGATGTTTTATAACAGGTTTTAATCTAGTTTATAAAAATATGTAGGATTATGATTTCTATCAAAATGACTCCCTCATATTTCTACAGCTTTTGAAAAATTCCATCTCTGATTTCTGAACTGTTCTACTACTTTATAAGGAAACCTCAAACCCTGTTCAAAATTGTATATAAGCCAGCAAACAAGTTGAAAGAACATTAAGGACATAGACTATTTCATCCTTTCTAGAGAGTTTCACAAAGTGGCAGGAACGGGTGAAAGTCTAGAATCATAAAAGTGGTATAATCCACAATTATTAAGCCAATGCATGATACCAGATAAAAATCAGTAACATATACTATATAGAAGAACCTTGCCTTACCGGTTTGCTGTGAAGCATCTACCAGAAGCACGATTTTTGATCGATTATCAGGACCTGCTGCATTTGTCTCTTTCTGAGTAGCTACATTTTTCACCAGTGGCCTTTTGCTTTTTATGTGCTGTTGTAAAAGCTGTTGATGATTTAAGTAAAAAAAAAAAAAAATAGGATTCTAGTTAATGTACTAAACATTATAGAATACACATCCACTATACAATATACCTAAATGTATGCTCCAAATCAGTGGCTCCCAACTCACAGGGAAACAGGGCTTCTGTGTTAGGATTTCATGATATTATCTGCAGCCAATCATAACAGGCTAAATAAGGTATTGTAGACACATTTAAACACTACTTTTCAAATAACCATTAACACTACTATAAATAGGAATATAAATTCATTTTGATTACTTGCATTCTTAATTTTCTCAATCAATAATTAATAATAGGTATATAATTATGTCATATAAGGAATCGTAAATTTTTATTTAAAAGGATAATAAAAGGTAACTTATCCGAAGGCCAAATTTCAGTTTCATGATAGGAATGAAATACAAACGAAATTTCTGCTGTGGAGTTTACAAAGAAAACATTAAAAGCTGATCCTTTCCTCCTTTTTTAAAAATATGTGTATTCATCACTAATCACAATTTATGCAACAGAACTCTGAATTTAACTTCCTAAACTCAAGTGCTGAGAATGAACTCTGAGAATCATATTTCTTCAACATATGAAAGTTATATACTATTATCTTATTTCTAATACTTATTTCAATTTCAGAGGTCTCCAAAAAGATTTCCCTTGACCCAGGGTGTTCCCATGAATGAAGAATAAAAGCCTTTCAAAACAACTTTTGCTGCTGGTTTGTATTTTAATTTGTAAAAAGTATGCCAAAAGACAGCAAAGACTTTTCAATGAAGAAGCTTGGCTAATGGGATCTAGCAAAGCACCAACTCCTTGATACAGATATAAGATACATCTAAGAAGTAAGTCACTCTGCCTCCCATTAGTTCAAAAGTGCTGAGAAGAAAACGTTTTTTCTTATTTGCTTTGATACTAAGGCTTCAATAGAAAAGTAACCTTCTGAATAACAAAATAGCATTCCTCCTAAAAATTCACAAGACAGAAACAATGAAGTTGAAGGGATTTAATGAACCACAAATGTTCTTTTCCATAATATTTCCTGCTGATTTTTGAAGACTGAAATATCCTATAGTGCACGAGCCATTCAACACTCTAGCATGGGATCCAAACTAACCACTTATAAATATTGGTGTCACTATGCAATTTTTATCACTAAATTAAACTAATTTGGAAATATTTGTGCATTATGTTTATGTAAAACTCTTTGAAGGAACTTGAAGACAAATATAAATAATCACCAATTAAGAATGAAAAACAATAAAAAACAGAAAAAATTATTTTATAAATACTATGGCTTCGTGCACCAGTGGGATCCCTCGAACTGGCCATAGGGCCGAAATCGGCTCTCCAACATCCCCCAAGGGGTCCCGGATTGCGAGAGGGCAGTTCTCGGGTGACGCACCCCAGAATTGGACTCCCTCCTCTCTGGTTCTGTGTGTGTCACCCAAAAACTGCAGCTGCCAAGTCACCGCAGATTGGCAGCTCCTGTGTTGAGCGTCTGCCCCCTGGTAGTCAGTATGCATCATAGCTACTGGATGGATGGTTGAACAGTTGGCTGGTCACTTAGGCTTTTATATATATAGATAGTGAACAAAATGTTTTATAGTAAATTCAGCACTAAAAGCTAATCAATACAAGCAGCAGATTACTTACTCTATTATTAACAACAGAAATATCAAACATAAAAGCCAATCAAAAGGAGTCACTTACTTTTGGTACCATTGGTCCCCTGTTACTGTTTCTGCTTCGATGACTGGACAACGGGAAGACTTGTCCAAGCTGATTTGGACGTTCAGTGCATTCTGTGGTTATAGTATTTACAGTATTTGCAGTTTGAAAGGTGTTGGAGTAAGGTGTAGGAAAAGGATGATAAAAACCCATTACTTGGGCACATGGTGCTGGCATCAGCTGATAATATGTATACTCTGTAGAAACAGGTGGCTGAGCAGGTATAATGGGGTAGGCAAGGTATGGTCCAGCAGGGTTTGGATTGGGCTGTTGCCATCGTATATCATTGCTATATAATGGAAACTGTCTGTAGAAACAAAAACAGAACAAACCTATTGACAATTATAAAAGTAATGCTAAAGTAAAATTTCAACTCATTTTAATAAAAGAAAACACAGACAAAATAGTGGCTTCACAATTCTGAAAAATGAGATGAAATTATCTTATATGTTTCTTTGCTATAGAAATTATTATGTATATGTAACAATTTAAATGACAGTATAAAGGAATTCGACCTGATAGTTTTACTGCTTTCCAATATTTTAAAAATACATATCATTCTTATTTGTAACTCTCTCCTTAACATCCTCATGATAGTTCTGCCTAAAAGTTAAACACCTAACTGCTGGGATCTGCCAACAGTCTTATGTTCTCACCCAATGCTAATAACTGTGACAGGCTTCTGCAAAGAGCAGCGTAAGGTGATCATTGTGTAAAGTGATCACTACAATGGGTGATTTGATTCCTCCACATCTCATACTTTAGCTCAGATCCAGGGCCTCCTATTCCTTTCCCACACTCCTTTAAATACTTGGCCAAGTCCAGCTCTTTTCCTGGCTTCCCTTCTTGGCAATGGAAGCAGGCTTCAGATCCAAGGGAAAGAGAAGAAAAGGCAAGCCTGTCCACTGCCATCTAATATTCCTAATATTAGAGCTTTTTCTAGTGCAGTTCCTATACCAGCAAGGTTCTTCTTGTCTCAGCAATCCTCACAGAAGGTTGCTGCTGACGAATGAGGGGTCAAGGAGAGCTGGACCATAGAGCTTTTCCTCACTACTCCTAAGACAAAGCAAAATGGAAAAATGTTCACTGCCTTAATTCTAAAAATATTTTTAAATAATCTGCTAACTGGCTTACTCATGAATTCTCAAAAGATTATTTGGTGCTCTGGCCAGTTTGGCTCAGTGGATAAAAAATCAGCCTGTGGACTGAAAGGGTCCCGGTTTCGATTTTGGTCAAGGGCATGTTCCTTGGTTGCAGGCTAGATCCCCGCCCGGCCCTGGTCAGGCTGTATGGGAAGCAACCAAATGATGTGTACAGACACATCGATGTTTCTCTCTCTGTGTCTCTGCTTCTCCCTTACACTCTCTAAAATCAATGGAAAAATATCCTCAGGTGAGGATTAACAAAAATAAATTTAAAAAGTAAGAACCAAAAAAAAAGATTATTTGGTAAGATTAAAAGAATTAAATTGCCATACTATGCACTTGATCGTTTTGTTAAATACAAAAAAAATACTATTATTAATTTCAGTTTACAAATCACTTTGGACATAGTCCATATAGATCAAAGACTTTTTAAATATAATATTAAATTATTTGAGAAGGATCCCTTAGTTTCTACTATTTGTCCAATCCCCAAAACTATTAAGAGTTTCAGATTATTAGCTTGAATATTTAATTTGAGAAAGCTGTTTAGTGATCTCGTATCTCACATATCCATAATTTCTCAAAGAATGTGCTTGGCACACTAGTGTGTCACAATGGATATGGATGTGTAGAAATATTGACTGCCTTAGCCCTCAGGGGTGGCTGTGCAGAGGCTAGAGCCTAGCTGCCTCATTCACTTATTCCACAATGCTAGAGAAGTACAATTTTCTGTGTGTGATATAACTGGAAAGAAGCTAAAATTACTTTTACATAGCAAAAAACTACACCAATGAAGTACTAATCATCCAGACAACCTAAGCAGGGTTAGAAACCTAGTGGTTACTAGGTTACACATTATCTGAATTGAAAGCAATTTGTTAAATCATCCTGTAGACTATAGCACAGAAGCTAAATTTGGAACTAGAATCAGAGTCTAGAGTTATATGCTAACTAACCATAAAAGCTTCAAAGTTAAGGACTAATATCCCATCCCTTGGTATTTTCTTATGTCCGATTATTTTGGCAATTATGATTAGATACCTAATCTCAAAAAAAGTTTTCTGCTTATCTCTTTCTGAGTAATTCATTCCTCCCTTTAAGTCAATTTACTTCAAATTTTACTTATTATAGAAAATATATCCAAAGAACTCTATATCCTTTTAGAAAGAATGAGAAAATAATTCATGTTAATAGTTTTCAAATTTCTACATCACTTGGTTTTATTTACTCCTCTTAATAGAGAAATGATTCATGTTTACAAGTTATAAAAGGAAAAAATTAAGTGGTGTGCTTTATCAACTTCTGTATTTTCTACTCCTCCCTTCCCCACCCCAACTAAAAGAGAAAATAATAAACAAATTACCTATTGGATTGGTTTTCCTGCACAAATGGATAACAAGTAATCAAGTAGCTGGGAATTGGAGTTGGTTCTATGCCAGAAACATTTCCATTATCATTTGGGAGTGCCATAGGGATCATAAATGTATCAGGATTCTTCTTCTGGGGAATAAATGGCTCTACCTCAGCTGACAGCTTGACATTCTTCAAAGAGAAAGTGAAACACATTATTAACAAATGAACAAAAAACTTAAGTAATATTAATTCACAATTTAACAAGTCAGTTTTTATAAACAGTAATTAGGTCTCTTTTCAGTATTCACAAAACATCCAAAGGAACACAATGACAAATTAAAATACTTAAATATGATTAAGTTATTTAGCAAAAGTCATTAAATAAAACGGGGGAAAACTTATCAAAGGCTACTACATTTCCATAAAATCATGTCTTAACAATCAAGAGTAGAAGGAAGTCTGTCAAACCTCAGAGTCCCCAAATAAAGTTGGTAGTAAGAAATCTAGCTCTGCAGACATAGCAATGTGTTTTGTTTTGTTTGGGTTTTCTTTCCCATAGCAATGTGTTTTTAACTAATTTTGTTTGGGGTGGGTGGAGAGGTCATTAAACAGTATTCTGAAGGATAATTACGTTTGTTTGAATAGTCTATTTCTGTCCTTTTCAGGAAATTAGATTAGCATGGTTAAGTTAAAAGAAAGGAAAATGTCTAAGACGAATTTAAAATATACATATATAAGGGGGAGGAAACTTCTGGTTCACAATTAAACTAGGAAAAAAATAAGTACTTCAGTTTCCCAAAAGATAAGCTGAGCAAACCACAGTAATTCAGAATATGTACTCCATTTTACTTTATTTTATATCTTTTCTTATAATAAATCTAGAGATTCAAAAGATATTTTAAAAACTAAAGTACTTAAGAACGCACATATAGGTGACAAAACTATAAAGAAAAGTAAGTACAATCCTTAAAAGTCAGGATAGGAATTACCATTAGGAAAGAAGGAGCTGTGATTGGGAAGAAATTCTGGGGTGCCTGGCAACGTTCTGTGTCCTAACTTGGGTGGTACTTACAAGGTACCTTATATAATTCATTTAGCTATATATTGGCTTTAGGCAGTTTTCTTTTTACATTTGTCATATTGAACAACAAATTTTAAAAATTTAACTATAAAAAGAAAAAAACATATAGTCACATTCTGCAAAAGCAGAGTGTAAAAAACCACATAAATATAAACCAGTAAGTGAAATGCAATCCAATGTTTCCATCACTCAAATCAATCACCTCAAATCAACAATCCTAACCAGAACTTTTCCCCAACAAACACACTAGGATAGCATTTATTAGAAGCTCTAACACCAAGGCAGAATTTTCAGAATAAATTTCAGGCCTGTTTCTCAGAAAAGTAATCAGTAATAAACCCAAGAAACACTAAAGACAAGACTTGATATGCTCAATATATAGCCTTATTCAGAAAAAAAAATTTTCTCTAAAAAGATTCCACTGGAAATTCAGAAGTACTTTTTAAAAAGGAGAAAGAAGATAATCTGAACTATATAGCAGTATTAATTCAATATCCTTCCTCAAATCTGATTTAACTTTGAAGTGTACTTTTATACTACTAACCAAATCTGAAGTAGATATAGGTCATTGAACTTACAAATATCTGAGAACTATACTCAGTTTCTTGAATTTCAACACAGGAGGTAAAAATTCCTTCAAATGCTAATAAAATAAGCCAGTTCTCTTCACTATAACAGTCACTAGAACTTCAAACTTATTTATATAAGGCATAAAATAATCAACCTAAAAAATGTTTCCCTAATTAGGGGAAAAAAGCTGATTTTCAACAATAATACACAGATAATGGAAGCTTGCTTTATATAGTTTATACATATGCACAAGAAGGCAAACAAATCACATTTTAACTATACTAAAAACATAACTTTTAGTATTTTTAAAAATCAAAAAGCCCATTTGAGCTTATATGAATTTTCTGAATAGTTTTATAAATCTGGATAAGAAGACATTACGATTTGTTTTAAAACAAGGAATATGGTTATATCAAATTCTCAGTCTAACATGAAAAAAGGAGTGCTATTAATATAAGGAAACAAAAAAATTTTAATAACATTTTTCTGGACACTAGCCCCCAAAAATAGTATCATACATTACTTTCGTAACAACAAATTCAAAATCTTGCTCAAGTAAAAAGTTGCAAGTTTTTTTTACTAGTTCCATCTATACTTTTATTTAAGCATTTTATGAATTTATGGAAGTCGCTGTTTAAAAGGTGTCATGCATAAATTATAACTAATGTCTTCACATACACAGTACATAGGAGTAGGCAAAAATAGGTTAATAATAAATATAAATAATAATAAAAAAAAGCTCTGTGTTTCGAGTACTCACAACAGTAAACCTATTTTTGCCCACCCCTATATACCCTTAAACATTAAAGTTTGTACTGGTTTCTATCCTAAGTGTAATTCTAGATATCAAGTGTTCAACAATACAATTCACAAACACTAAAATGATCCTTTGTGTTCAGCAAAAAAGAGAATCTGCTGTAGTCAACAGCTGTACAAACAGAAGATGTCACTAGTAGGAACAGACTGGCTAACTTTCCCCTGTAGTTACAATTCTGTATGTTTTTAGAAGTTGTTTATTGTGACTTGGGCCTTCATTATAATACATCAAAACGCAGCATCTGCTGTTTTCAGACGTGAAATGTAATGTTAAGATAGTGAACTATTCATAAAATAAACCCTGTATATATAATACATTAAGCAAGCAACAGATTCTGGCAATATTTCAATTATACTAGCATAGAAATTAAAGAAAAATGTCTTACACAGTGGAGAACAAAAACATTTTGAGAAAAATTAGACTAGTTACTTCATGTAATATTCTTCAGTTTGAATTTTGGTGTTTAGTCTCTCTACCTTTGCCAAAATCTATTTTTTAGAAATCAGAAATTTTATAGCAAGGAGTTGACTCCTTAAAGTAAAGAAAATATAAATATGGTATAAGTCTAACTACAAAGAACAAATTCCTGTATTATTTGCTTAAAATTACAACACTACATAATAAAATTACCTTTCTCTTTTAGAAATTATTTCAGAATTTTCCAAACTAATGAAAAATCATAATAATCCCAGAAACATGTATTGGAAAAAAAGTTACACATTAATTTTAAATTCTGTATATATTAAAACAAATGTCAATAATAAAACCTTATTAATGTGAATAATCTAGAAAACCCAAGAAGTTCTCAAAACATGAAACTATGAAAACCTCATTAAGTGCTCTTTAAAATGAGGTTTTTATTAAACAAATGCATTCAGATCACTGAAAGTCTTTATAATTCAATAAATATGCATTGAGCACATATTCAGGAAAGAGCACAGGACAGGTTTAGGGAAAATGGGCAAACATTATTACTAAGCACACATCAGCAGGAAATGTACATTAAACCCCTCCAAGATAGAACTTCCTGAAGAGTGCGAATAATTTTTCCAGATTAAGCAACAGAAAAATGTCACCCACTTAATATTAAAACTGAACTGGAACATAGTAAGGCACTCTCCCACAGTGAAATTTCGTATGCATCACACACCACCTACAGAAAAAAATATGATCATGGAAAGCCTCCACATTCTTACTATGTTACGGTAGAAATCTGATATATCAAATATTAAGATATTTTATATGTTATGGCAAAAGATAAAATAAGTATCTTCTAAATGAAAAACATTTTAATGCTTAAGAGATACCTGCTAGCTGTATTGTTTTCTGATTGGAATGGCTTACAATGAAAGTAAACCACTTGCCAAAATAAACTTCAACAGTTATACATAAAAAAAAAAAAACAAAGTATTTAACTTAGACTCTGCCCATTTGCTTTGCTATCCAGATATTTCCCCCTTTTCTTAAAACAAACTGCATCTAATCCTGTTATGATCTGGTGGTGCTTTTCTAAAAACCAGTTTTCTAAATTTAATATGTTTTTGGATTATTTTATTCATGTTTTTACATTTTCTCCCTTGCTTCTGTTCCCCCCTCCCCCCGCCAACTCCTTACCTTGGGTGCTTAATTTTTATTTTCCTTTTCATATGTTTAACAATGGAAGTATTTACACTATACATTTGCCTCAGACATGTCCATAGGTTTTCAATGCAGCATGTGATTACTTTTTCAGTAACATAAAATTTTACTTCCTCTTCGATTTAAGGGCTTAGGGAAAAACTAGAGGCCTGGTGCACAAAATTTGTGCACTGGGGGGGGAGGGGTGTCCTTCAGCCCGGCCTTCGCCCTCTTGCAGTCTGGGAGCCCTCGGGGTATGTCTGACTGACAAGGAGAGGGCCTAAGCCAGCAGTCGGACATCCTCAGCACTGCCGTGGAGGCAGGAGAGGCTCCCGCCACTGCCGATGCACTCACCAGCCGTGAGCCTGGCTTCTGACTGAGTGGCGCTCCCCCTGTGGGAGCGTATTGACCACCAGGGGGCAGCTCCTGCATTGAGCGTCTGCCCTCTAGTGGTCAGTGCATATCATAATGACTGGTCGTTCCGCCATTCAGTCAATTTGTATATTAGCCTTTTATTATATAGGATGCCTTTTTAAATTTCCAAATGGCATTTTCACTAAACAAGCATTATTTACTTTCATTTTTTAATTTTAAAAATCTATTAAAACAGATTACTAGTTTATATCAATAAAGGCAAACTATAATTATGTATAACATTTTATAGTAACTTACTTAGAATATGTTTAATTGCAATTTATACATTATTTAAAGGAAGTAATTATAAGCCAGATAATTTTGTATGTTTATTGAACAGCACTTTGTATGAAGTCATGTCTATTTATTATACATTTGCTTTTCTAATTAAAGACAATAGTGATCAAGAACGTTGTCAATTCTTAAAAAACAAACAAAAAAATCCCTATCTAATGTTAATGTACTAAAAATTTAAGTCAATGTTTAAATTACTTAATAATTCAAAGGAGACTGCAAACCTCAAGTATTCTGTCACTTCTAAGGCCATTGTTTATTTTTTTTTATCTCAAAACACTGTTCTAAGTTTTCTGAAAATAGATACACTAATGCCTTTATAAACAAAATAAACACCATGACTTATTCTTCACATCCCTTTACACCACCTTTTCTTTTTGTTTTGTTTTTAAGGACAAAAAAAATGCATTATACCAAGCCATATCTGTTCTTAGAACATCTAATTTTGGCAGTTAAAATTAAGCTACTTGCTTTGATTTAAAACAGTCTTGCTAAAAGATAATATTCCTGAAATTCTCTTCCGGTTATAAGATTCTTTCATATAGTCATTATTGCAATTAAGACTATTATCTAGCACATATTCCTAATAACTTTTTATAATCTTGACCAAGTTTTTATAACCTTGACCAAATATATACAATTTACCTTTTTAATCAGATATTTTCTTTAAAGTTACACTGTGTAATACTCCAGGGATTTCAATTAGGTTAAGATGAAATGCAGAAAGTTTGTATTAAGTACTTCAAAAGAAAATTTACCTTCTATTAATTACTAACCACTCCAATATTATAGTAAGTTATAGATGCTGTTAGCATCCCAGAAATTCTGAATATAAGCCAACACTGGTTTAAAATGAAAAAACAAACAAAAACCACAAAATCATTTTGTGAGGAAAAATGAAAATTCAGCATATTATTACATATATTTTTTATAATTTTTACCTATCTAAATTCACTTCATTAGTAAAAATATAAAAGCATATTCCTAATAACCTGGAAAAGCCATTGCATTACTCTGGTATAGTAGAAACAATCAAGAACCCCACAAAGTTGAGAAATCTCAGTTCTAGACCCAATCTACCATTAAGTTAATGGCAGCTTTTTTTCAATGATGGATCCCTTTGAAAATATCATGAAAATAATGGAATCTTGCCCCAGAAATATGCTAATGTAAAATGAAGCACCTGCCATCCAGGTCATCCAGGGACCCCTGAATCAACGGCCTACAGCATGAATTAGGCAAAGTAGCATCACTTTTTTTGGGTCTTGATTTCTATGTGTGGGGGTAATACAAGGGAGTGGTTGAAATTTTTCTCTTACTTAGGATCAGGCTGGGGAAGAGGCAGGAGGTACTGGAGGAAAAAGAGTGGAAACAATGTGTGTTTTTTCTAATTCTTAAATTTCTACAAGATTTTAAATAGGTTGTGTGGACTTTGAAAAAAATGTAGGATGAAAGAGGAAGAGGCTCTCTAGTTCAAATAATTTGCTCATAGCACTTGCTGTTAAGATAATCACACACAAGTGATCATCTAAATAGTTAATTACATTTCCTCTGATGAAAGGAACCATAAGTATACACGTGGTAGCATTCTGGTTATAGTTCTGGCATCATGGTATAGGACCAAAATGTTTAACCCTTTCATTAGAGACACACATACAAGAAATGTCTCGGGCATTTTTAATAGATACCTTAATATTTTGTTTTTCACTAAACTGTATATGGGCCTTACACAGAATATACTCTGGGTTAAAAGGAAAGCCGATATGTATTTGCCAAGACGCTCCAGTCAATTTTGCTTTGGTAAATCCAAGTATTGTTTCATAAACTCATTTGTGTTTTCAGAGTCATATTCACATAAAGCTTTTTTTAAATGACTAAAGCTTTTCTAGAAACAAATATACACAACTAGGAAACTGCTTTGCCTGCTAAAAGAGTCCAATTTCTAAATCAAAACTGGCTTTGACTAGCAACATAAAATCAATTATATAGAGAAATTTGGGAAATCCTGTCTCATTAAGGTGTTAATCATCCACTTGTAAAATAATTAGGCAAATCACTAATCTCTCCTTTTGCTTCATCTGTTAGACTAGTTCATCACTGGGCAAGGCCTTCAATTGAAGAGGGGACTGGAGAGTGAATAAACTTCGACTTCATCAAATTTCCGTCACTTCATAGAGGTCTCAAGATTGGAAAATACTAAAACTTTTTTGGGGAAATAAAACATTCTTTTATATTATTTATTTTAGTTGTGATGACAACTTAAAAAACCCCTGCCTCCTAGTACCTATTTAGCAAGGATAATCAAGAATTTGGTACAATTAAAAACAAGACAGACACTATGGGACTTCTTTGTGGATCGCTTCCATGAATTCATGCTTCGGGTCATATACCCTTAAGATATAAGCTTGATTTTTAAAAAACACTAATTTTTGCAAAATAATTAGGCAGAAGGGCAAGGGGAAGCCGTAGTATTTCATATTTTAAAGGGAACACCTCCTTTAAACCACTGTAAAAACAATGCTTCGCTCAATGGAACGCAGATCTAAAAAAGCCCATACCCCCCTCTTGTGTAGCTATCACTTGCTCCTGACAGTCTTTCTGGGTGAGAAGCCTTCAAAAGCCTTTCCACCTGGAAAACACATTCCAGAACTGACGGGAGGGGGGAGCGTGGGGCAGATTCGGTTGGAAGTTATACACCCTCCACTTCGGGAGTACAGACGACTTGGAGTCTTCTGGCCCCTTTCACCAAGCCAGGGAGGAGGGGCAAAAGCGAACCCCGAGCCGGGGCGGGGGACGGTAAACAAGGCTGAAAAAGTGTCCCTGCCCGAGGCAGCATCAGGAACAATGCAGCGGAGCGGGGCGCCGCCGGGCTCCCACGCCAGGGAGTCCGCGCCCCAGGAACCCGGGGACTCCGGCTGTCTGGGCCCAGGCTTGGAGACCGGGGCCCGCCGGGAGGAGGCGGCCACCCCAGACCCCGGCCCGGCTGGCTCAGCCCCAGCCCGCGTACCTGCTCTGCTGGGGCTCGGTCCATGGCGCCTGCAGCCGCAACGGGCCCGCTTTAATCGGTGTGGAGGGCGCCTCGGGCCGCTTTCTCCATGGCCCCCCGCTCGGGCTTAGACCGGACTCTGGACCTCCGCCCCTATCTGGCTGGCCCCGACGCAGAGTCTGGCTACGCCACAGGCGGCGGAGGTGGACCCAGCTTCGGGAGATGGAGGAGGCGGTGGCACCTTTGGGGAGGGATCATCTGGAACGGAAGCCGAGACGAACCGGAATAAGCGAAGGCGTAGTCGGAAATGGCGGCGCGCGGGAGGGCGGGGCCGAGAGGAGCAGTGGGCGGGGCGAGGGCGCCGCCGCTGGCTCACCTGCAGGCTATCCCGGTGGCGGTCCTAGGAACAGGTGCCCGGCCGCTCTGAGCTTTGCATTGGACTTAACTGCCCCTCTGTTAAACTGGAGGCATACCAGCCAATTGGGACTCAGAACAAGTCTTCAGGGACCGCAGAGACCACGTCATTAACCCAAACCACCTCTTAGTGAATTTGTAAGAGTTTTTAATCTGCCCACTGGACAGACGATCCTTTCTTAAGTTACCAGCTAAAGGGAGTCATGACTGTAAAGGAAAATACCATAGAACATGCCGTCCAACAGATAATTATGTATCCTCTGGGGTGTTACTGTTTCCACTGCACTTATTGATCAATCGTTCCTTTTATCTCCAGCTCATTAGCTCCGTGGGGAAAGAGACTGGCGAGAAACTGGACACTTGCTGAGCCTGCAGACTCCCCCTGGGCATCTCCTCAGGTGCACCGTCCAACAAACACCCCTTCCCAGAAGAGTTCTTGCTTGCTGGTCAGCTCCCGGGTGAGGAAGAAAAGTAAACACCTACATAAGCTAAATTATACAGAAACGAAAGAGAGCAGAGGTTACTCCTGTTTGGGGGACTGATGGGTGTGGAGATTTGAGCTGGAAAAAAGAGTTTTTAAGAAGTTTGCTGTGTCATGCTTCAGGGAACATCGGTAAAAACCTGAATTGCCTTTACAGTTCGTCAGTGGTCGGCAAACTCATTAGTCAACAGAGCGGCAAACCGCGGCTTACGAGCCGCATGTGGCTCGCGAGCCGCAGTTTGCCGACCACTTGTTGTTAGTCTGGTTGTTTATTTGCTGACCACTCTAGGTTGTTAGTCTGGTTTTATTTGGATAGGACTCCATGAAGAGGCTGGTCTGTGCAGCCCCTAACTTGTACTTAAACTGATCATGTATTTTGACCTGTTGATAGATGCTATATTGGGTTAACAAGAGTTACACCAATGCCCTGGCCAGTGTGGCTCAGTTGGTTGGGCATAATCTGGCGCACCCTTTTGATAGGTTGTCGGTTCCACTACTCTCTAAAAATCAATGTTAAAAAATTATTAGAAAAAGACTTAAATCAAGGCTGGCGGTAAAACCCTTTGTAAGGAGATCTCTCTCCTTTCTTAGTTTTATTATCTCTTCTGCCTCTTCAAATTATCCATGCATGTGTGTATACATATTTATGTGTTTAAATGGCACATGCATGTATGACTGTTACACACATGAGCAGTTCATGTAATGTTAGGTCCCTCGTGTCTATCAGTGAATACTGAATGAGCTTAGGTTTGCTCAGGAAAACTAAGCTATTTATAAGATGTAGTTATGTAAACTAACAGATGATCATCCTTCACAATTTTCAGACAGAAAGAACTCTGAATTTTTAGAATATCTCCCCACTAGTGGTTTCTAGCCATAAGATACCTCCATCTGAGTAAAAAGGTAATAAGAATGCAATTAAAAATTCAGTCATAAAAATAGTACAGTGCTTAGGTTTTCTTCCTGATGAAACTGAAATATAGGATCTCTAAGGATCTTTCCACAGCATAGGATTTTTATTCTCTTGTTGAGAATCTCCTATGTATAGGACATTTATTTAAAATTTAAGAACAGAATTATAAGAAATTATAATAATAAAATGTTACAGTGCCCTCCTTTTTTAACATAATCCTGGAAAAGACTGAAATAGCTATTAGAATAAAAAAATTATATGAAGAAAAAGAAGACATTTAAAAGCATTTAATTATTTCATTCAGCAACAAATATTTAATGTGCCAAGTGCTATGCAAGGCCTGGAGGTGTAGCAGTTAAGAAGGCACTGTGAGAGCAGAGAACATGTTTGTCTTGTGGGCAAGTCATACACAGAACCAGAAACTACAAGTGAGCTGAGTGTCATGAAAAAGAAAGCTCGATAGGTTTTACCATATTGTGAGATAGAAGATCAGTGAAGTCATAGCTAAGTAAATAGCATCTAAGCAAAGACCTAAAGGGTGCATAGAAATTATGATATGTGCAGAAGAAGTAGGAAAGCGATTCCAAGCAAAGGAAATGGCATGTGTGAGGACTCTGAGGTAAGAGAAAACCCAGCATTACACTTAAGGAGCACATTCCTTAAAATGAGAGTTCAAGATGAAGGGTAATCCAATAGAGCAGGGTGTCTAAGAAGGTCGGAGGGATAGGATATAAAACTCAGAGGCAGAAATTGGCCTCAGATGGGAGTAGAGCATGTTGTCCACAATAATAGAAGGGAAGGAAGAAAGAATAGAGGTGGTTGCAAGTACATTTATAAGTTGAGGGAAGGCTTAATGGCTTCTATTTTCTCAGTGAAGCAGAAGGCAAGGTTATCTGCTGACAATGGAGGGAGACAGAGTTGTGATGACCATATGTTTGTCAAAATTCAGCAAATACATATTTAAGACTCGTGCATGTTATTATATGTAAATTTTACATCAAAAGAAAAAACTAAATAAATATTGAACTCTGGTTTTAACAAATGCATGAACCTATGTAACCCAAATTTCTATCAAGATATAAGATGTTACCATTACCCCTGTGGCTTTTAAAACTTTGCTACTTTTATCAAATGTTTATCTAATTCAGTATTATATCCTTACTACCTATGCTAGTGCCTGGCACAGAGCAAGTGCTCAGTAAGCATTTGTTGAATAAATGAACGTGTGTTATTACATTAAATCGGGATTCTTTCATCCAGGGTTGGGTTTTGTTAGGCTTGTGCATGTTATTGAATAAGCAGGATTGAGTAGGAAGCAAGAACAAAATTATTGTATATTTTACTCCACTGTCTCTCCAAAAACTCTGAGGGCTATTTCTTTTACTGGCCTGGATGAAATCTCATGAAGGTGATGGAAACTTCGTTCCAACTTAAAGCTTTTCCTTTTCCCAAGTTCAGTTTTGCTTCAGGCCAGAAAGCTGTAGTAGGGGGACATGCAGAGGCCATGTTTATTTTTGCTTTCTTCCTTTTTCATCTCCACCTCCTCCACCTTCACTACTCACTGATTAAGCTTTTAAATTCTTCCACCATTGGGTTTTGATGGGAAGGTGTCTTAGATGCATCCCATGTATGAAGTCACTTCCAGGAACCACATATGACCTCAGCCCTTGATCTTCTGAGGGCGCAAGCTGTTTTCTTCGCTAGGCTCCATTTTTAAGTGACTTCAGAAAGAGTTCTCTCCTACCATCCCTGGGAACATTTTATTGATTTATCACATATCTATCCATCCATCCATCCCTCTATCAAACCATTAATCCATCTTATTTTTGGTGCATAACAAAATGAATTATCAACATCAGCACACTTTCCCTGGGAACAATTTATGTGTCCACAGTTGGTAAAAATGCAACTTGTTTCCAGTGTCTCTCTCTGTATCGCTTTAGTTTGCCTTTGGTTTCCTCAGGTCCCTGTATTCCAGTGGTTCTCAACCTTTCTAATGCCGTGACCCTTTAATACAATTCCTCATGTTGTGGTGACCCCCAACCATAAAATTACTTTCATTGCTACTTTATAACTGTAATTTTGCTACTGTTATGAATCGTAATGTAAATATCTGTGTTTTCCGATGGTCTTGGGCGACCCTGCTAGCGGTTCTCAACCTGTGGGTCGTGACCCACAGGTTGAGAACTGCTGCTGTAGAGCCGCGGTTTTACAAAGAAATTACAGTTATGTAGTAGCAACAAAAATAATTTTATGGTTTGGGGTCACCACAACATGAGGAACTGTATTAAAGGGTCGTGGCATTAGAAAGGTTGAGAATCACTGCTGTATTCCCTTGTATCAAGTTCTCCAAGTGTTTCCCTGAAAGCTCCTCTCACCATAGCTTGAAGTAAGCATCTCTTTTTTCCCCATTGGAGATGTAGGTGGGTTTCAGATATCTCCAAAGCAATACTCTTCATGAGTTATCAGTTCCCTCCCACCCCCCACCCCCACCCTGCATGGGCTGGAGATGAGTGATGAATAATACTAAGCCATAATTTCTTGTATATCTTAGCAATACCCTTTATAGACCATGTGACTTTGAAAGTCACTTAAATCCAACCAGTGTGGCTCAATGGTTGAGCATAAACCAGGAGGTTTAGCTTGATTCCTGGTCAGGGCACATGCCCGGGTTGTGGGCTCAATCCCCAGTAGGGGATGTGCAGGAGAGCATGCACCTCACTCAGCCCCAAAACTTAAGTGATGGCTCACCGCCTACTCCAAATGCATTCTGTGCTTTTCTCCCTCCCTGACTTTGCTCATATGGTTCTTCTTCCTTAGCATACCCTTCCCATCTTGCAACTCATTTCCTTCATTTCCTGGATGAAAAGAATCCTCCGCAGAATTCCTCTAACTTGTTGTGCCACATCCTGCCTTAAATTGTTTGTGTGCTGTGTATCATTTTTATGTAATTATTTCCCAGAATGTACACTCCTCAAGAACATGAATGAGCTTACCATTGTAGTTGACATAGTCACCAGAAGAAGGAAGGTTATTATTGTTGTTATTATCATTATTTTAAAGATGTTTAATAGCTCTCAAGTAATTCAATCCTCATCCAAGGACATGTTTTTTTAATTGAGTCTAGGGAGATGGAGAGAGAGAAATATTGATGTGAGAAAAAAAACATTGATCAGTTGCCTGCTGTATGCGCCCTGACTGGGGATTGAACCCTAACCCTTTTGTGCACTGGATGATGCTCTAACCCTGTGGTCGGCAAACTGCAGCTCGTGAGCCACATGCGGCTCTTTGGCCCCTTGAGTGTGGCTCTTGCACAAAATACCACGGCCTGGGCGAGTCTATTTTGAAGAAGTGGCGTTAGAAGAAGTTTAAGTTTAAAAAATTTGGCTCTCAAATGAAATTTCAATCGTTGTACTGTTGATATTTGGCTCTGTTGACTAATGAGTTTGCCGACCACTGCTCTAACAAACTGAACCTCACTGGCCAGGGCAAAAGAGAAGTAATTAAATGGTACATTTAAATAGCAAACCCTCAGCTCCAGTGAGAATACAGGCTGCATGTGAATAAAATAAAACTAGAAGATGATAACATCCAAAAATACTTGTGGCTAGTACGATCAACCACATGAAAGATCAACAACTATGAACTGCCTTATGAATAATCAGTTTAGCTAAGAGTGAATTGAAGAGGAATGAGAGGATTGCATAAATGGACTCTGAGAGCCAGATAAAGAGTTAGACACGGCATTCATTTTTATGGCAGTGAGGCCTTCCGGCCAGCCAGCTAAAAACAGGAAATCACGTCCCAGATTTATTACGATGTCCTTCAGATTATTTTCATGAACTCTTCCAATTCTTAATCTTTTTTGGAGGACACTCTCTTCTGATAGGAGAAACAATAAATCTTTGACATTTCCCCTCCATTCGGAAGTGCTATATAATCTGAAATTGAAAAATCTCCTTCAACTCGTTGTTGTTGTTGTTTTGTCCTGCCTTTAAAAACGTTTGTTAACAAGCTATCTAGGTTTTTCAAGTTAGTGACGCATACCCCCCCCCCCCCGCCCCGCCCCATTCCCCAGAGCTAGGTTCTTTCTGAAATGTCCTTTGTGAACCGGCAGGAACTCACTTCATCCGCAGGCCTGCTTTTTGGAACCAGGAGTTTATGAAGCTCAACCTCTGCAACTCTTGTTACCAAATTTCCCTAAGACTTCCAAGCAACTGGACTGAGCAAGACATGTCTCACCAGTCTCGGAAGGGAAAAATGAGAAGTGCTCCTTAACTAACAAAAGCTGGCAGAAATAAAGCCTCTGGAAAAAGTCTTGTTCATGCGTTGTGGATGAGAGCATTTGGTTTTATCTCTTTTCTTGAGTTTTAAATGTTTTTGCATAAATATTATCATGGCAATGAGAGCAAAATAAAAAGAAAATCACCCACAAAATGACCTTTCTAACATATGGGGCATTTTTTTTTCCTCGTCTCTGTTCATCTATATGCATAGATACTTATACAACATAGTTTGTAGTTAAGTAACCTGGAGGCCCTTAGGCCTCTCTTACAATGGAGTGCCAGCCCACTCTCTGGAAATGAGGTAGGAAGAAATCACTGCCCTTCCCTCCTCCTCCCAGCCCCTGTCTCTCCCCATAAATGAGATCTGGGAGCTCGTGAGGAGCCAGAAGCAGACTAGGGGTATATGAGAGATGAGGCCCCACCAATAGGCCCAAGGTATGTCTCCGTCGGCCTGGTGCATGACCCAAGAGGTCCAGAGACCCTAAAACACGAGAGAGTTTCTTCACAAGCTGTCACACACCATTTCCACCTCTTCAAACAATAGCTGGAATCTTCATGTTGACGATTATATCAAATCAATACTCTCTTGCCAAACTAGGCCCTGCATTATCTCAACCTGTGGGTAGAAGGTAGTATTAGATGAATATTGACAGAAAAAAAGATAACATAATATATCACATCTTAGGACATATGTTATATATTTAGGGTATATAAAACACTAAAATTGTGTTAGAGATAGGGAAGGCATTAATATTTCCCTGTAGTGATTTCATTCCCCCGAAGACCCATCAACACCAAAGTCAACAAGAAACAACACAAGCAAGGTGTTTTTATTGTTTCACCTGCTTATTAACCCCCAGCCTCTTACCCAGTCCTTTCACAATCTGAGCTGGAGGAGCTCTTAAGGGAAACAACGATAGCAATCCTGGGCCTGTTGCTTCTGACTAGCCATGAGCCAGCCCTTCCCCTGCCCGCAGGCCTTGGGGTCTCTAGATTCCCAGCTGTGCTGAGTCCTAACAGGTTACATTTCAGGAGCTTTCAACTGGTCAAGGTCTCTGCAAAAGAAACAATGAGAACTACCGCCACCCACCAGCAATCTAGAATAGGGATCTAAAACAGTTATTCACAATGATCCTCTAATGAGTAGTAATAATAGCTTACATTGATTGTGCCAGAAATAGTGCTGAGCCCTCTACAGAGCCCCCTCCCCTTTCTCTTTCTCTTCCTAAATTCTGTATCAGAGGAACCTGAGACTTACTGAGCTTACATAAGATCCAATCCAGTTAGAAAGTGGCAGAACTAGCCTGGCTGGCATGGCTCAGTAGTTGAGCATCAACCTATGAACTGGGAGGTCACAGTTCAATTCCTGGTCAGGACATATGCCTAGGTTGTGAGCTCCATCCTCAGTGTGGGGCATACAGAGGGCAGCTGATCAATGATTCTCTGTCATCATTGATGTTTCTATCTCTCTCTCCCTCTCCCTTCCTCTCTGAAATCAATAAAAATGTATTTTTTTAAAAAAGAAGAAAGTGGCAGAACTAGAATTTGAATACAGCAAGCAAAGGAGCGTGTATGTAAGGCTGCCACTCTTTCCTGATGTGAGACAAGGCTGGACACCCTTAACTGTTTGACTTGGATCTCAGCCCTGTTCTGTGCTGAGCTGGGCAGGCCTCTTAAATACCGTGTCTCCTCTCTCGTGCCCTGGCCCTGGTCGTGACTCTAGTGGGACTGATGGCTCCTCATTCCAGACCGAAATGCCCTGGAGTAAATAGCCTCAAACGTAGTAAGGTGATCAGACTGATACAGAAAGAGGAACTAGAGGTCTGGGGGCAAAAGGTCCTCTGGCAAGTCCACACACCTCTTATGGGGAAGCAGCTTTGGATGTCCCGCCACCTGGATCAAAGAAAAGCAGCCGCTGCAGCAGAGCTGCGCCATCTGTGTGTTAATACATTTTCCCAGGGCGCAGGGAACTCTATCATCTCCTTCGCAGGCAATAAATGTGTCCATTCCAAATGACGGAAAGCCAGTGTGTTTGTGAGGAGGCAAGGAATATGCAGTGAGAAAAATACAAAATGAGAGAAGAAATAGGAACAACAATTAGCGTGAAGACAAAAGAATGTCACACATGCCCTAGCTGGTTTGGCTCAGTGGATAGAGTGTTGGCCTGCAGACTGAAGGGTCCCAGGTTCGATTTTGGTCAAGGGCATGTACCTTGGTTGCAGGCACATCTCTGATGGGGGGTGTGCAGGAGGCAGCTGATCGATGTTTCTAACTCTCTGTCCCTCTCCCTTCCTCTCTGTAAAATCAATAAAATATATTAAATAAAAAAAAAAAAAGAATGCCACACACACCTGAGGTCAGGTGCTGTGGGTAGCAGTACCATCGCAGCACTTTCAAAGGTATAACTCAGTTCAGACTCTGCCTACTCCACCCAGGGCCCCGCGGCGGCCATGGCAGCCTTTGAACTATTATCATATGTAACATCTTGCAGTTCTGCTGCTGCAGGGGAAAGATGTTTGCATGCTGTGGGAATGTATGACTCAGTGCTGCTACCCTTATTCCTTCTGAGATAACAACATTGGTGATTCTGTACCTGTATGTTCTTGACGTTGTACGTTAGAGTGATTGGTTTGGACTTAGTTTCCAAAGCATCAAGATATTCTTTTTACTGCCAGGGGAAAGTATGTCTGAGGGACATATACTGAGTGGCCAGATGATTATGATCTCTGAACGCATAATAATCTGGCCACTTGGCATATATATATGATATATAGATAGATAGATAGATAGATAGATATCTAATTTCTTCCTATTTCTTCTCTCCTTTTGTATTTTTCTCACTGCATATCCCTTGCCTCCTCACAAACACACTGGCTTTCTGTCATTTGGAATGAACACATTTATTGCCTGCGAAGGAGATGATAGATTTCCCTGTGCCCTGGGAAAGTGTATTAACACACGGATGGACAGCTGAGTCCCTGGAGCAGCTCTGCTGCAGCGGCTGCTTTTCTTTGATCCAGGTGGCAGGACATCCAAAGCTGTATGTGTATGTGTGTGTTCTAATATAATATATATATATATATATATATATATATATATATATATATATATATATATATATTAGAAGCCCGGCACATGAATTCATGCATGGGTGGCATCCGGCCAGCCTGGCCAGGGTGAGGGGACATGGGCAGTTGGCCAGCCTTCCTGCTGGTTGAACTCTTGGTCGAGGGGACAATTTGCATATTAGCCTTTTATTATATAGGATATACACTGAGTGGCCAGATTATTATGATCTCTGAACGCATAATAATCTGGACACTCAGTGTATATTATATGCAGAGGGAAATGATGCAATGCTGTAGAAAGTTGGACAACTTTAAGTGGTAAAATTCACTCTCTGGTACTCTTGGGAAGCGTGCTAAACCATTCATTTATTCAACACATATTTAAATATGTCAGAAGTGATGCATGCTATAAATGAAATTACAGTTCAGTAAAAGGGGTTAAATATATAGGAGGGCTATATTAGATAGACTGGTCAGGGAAGGTCTCACTGAAACAGTGACATGTAAACAGAGCCCTGAAAAATATAAGGAGTGAGCCAGGCAAACATCTGGGAAAGAATGTTCCAGCTAGAAAGGACAACATATGTAATGATCTTGAGATGAAAATGTGCTCGGTGAGCTTGAAGAACAACAAGAAGGCAGTCAAATTAGGACAGACTCGGGAGGAAAGCAGGGCAGTCACAAGGCCATAATAAATAATTTTCATTGGATTGTAAATGTGATGAGAAATCTTTGGAAGGATTTGAGCAAGAGATGTCAAGATCTGATTTTTTTTAAATTATTATTTCTTTAAATTTGTTTTAGAGAGATCGATCACTCTGGTCTCTAGTTACATAATAGACATAGGAGAGCAGGGGTGGAAGCAGGAAAGCAAGTGAGAAGGCTATGAGAATAGCCAAAGTAAGAGGATGAGGGCTCTCAGGTTTGGGATACATTTTGTAGATAGAGAAAAGAGGACTTGGGGTATGGGTTGGGCTATGGGCTGTGAGGGGAAGAGAGGATTCAAGATCACATTTATATTCTCGCTCTGAGCAGTGGGTAAATGGTGGAGCCATTTACTGGGACTGGGGGAGTTTGGGAGGAAGGTAGTCAGTCCACTGTTTTGTTTTGCACATAGTGAATTTGAGATTGCCTAAGACACACAACTGGAGATGCCAAGTAGGAGTTGTAAAGCAAGTCTGGAGCTCACTGAGAGGTGCTGTTTACCATGAGGTTGACTCAGACACACTTCTTAGCACAATTAGTCAGTAGTTAGATATGAGTTTCACAAAAGGAATTCACCTCCTCTGAGGGCACTGTACTCCATCTTGCAGAACTCTGCTCTCATGTGTGTGCTACGTGTGTGTGTTGAGGGGGGGAGGGCAGGGAGTAGGTGGGTGGGAGGGTATTAAATGAGATGTGAAGGGATTACCTGGCTTATGGAGTTCATAATCAAATCTAGCAATTGTGACTCAGGAGCAAATGATATTTAAGATTTCAAAAGGGCCCCAACTGTGTGCTCCTTTAAATATTGTCCATAGCCTGGGCAGGATTGGCCAAGAGAAGCAGCTGAGCACATGGAATGCATGTTCCATCATATCTGAAGATTATTTTCAGACAGACTAACCACTTTTGAAGGTTGTAGTGAGTCACAGATTAAAGATGTGGAGCATGGATTTTACACGAGAAAAGGCCACCTTGAAAGAACATACTGTTTAAATGCTGCTGGAGAGAAGCCCAGCATTTATGCCATAGGGTCACATCACCTGACATCATATGATCCAAATTATTCACAGGACACTGAGGTCCAAGATTGCATCATATTCAGTAGGAAGAGGATATATGCCTCGGGATACATCAGAGTATTTAACAGGATTAATAAATAGCCATGCACACAAATATGGAAAATTTTTCTCAGTCGGGGCATTTCAAGAATATATAAAGTCCAAGCTGGTTTGGCTCAATGGATAGAGCGTCAGCCTGTGGTCTGAAGGGTCCCAGGTTTGATTCCAGTCAGGGGCACATGCCCAGGTTGTGGGCTCGATCACCAGTAGGGGAGTTGCAAGAGGCAGCCGATCAATAATTCTCTCTCATCATTGATATTTCTATCTCTCTCTCCCTCTTCCTTCCTCTCTGAAATCAATAAAAAAATATTTTTTTTTAAAAGGAATCTATAAAGACTTTCCCCACAATATTATCTCTTAAGGTGTTTTGCCAGAATTACCCAATAAGCCAGGACTTCTTCAGTGTTCACACAGCTGATCTTGCCAAGGACTTCTTTGTGGAGAGGGTATCACTTGCCCTTACTAGAGAAGTTTCTGGGAAGGAATGCAAGGACCTAGGTGCAGAGCATCTGAACCATTAGAAAATCTGATTGCAAAAGGTGTCAGAATTCTCAAAGTATTTCCCAAGAGATTGGGAGCTTATAAATCTCATTCTAGCAATGTTCCCTTTAACTGGGTCAACTCTGTTTGCCTCCTCCTTCAAGGGAGTTGCTCACCAACTAGAATCCATTACCATACTCACTCACTTGAAAATTAGACTGGTATATATATGCTATTAGAAAAAGATATGAAGAGTTTGGTTACTTTATCAAATGAGGTCTCTTCAAACCAGTTGCATGTACCACTCTGGGCTGTATCAATTGTGTATCCAATGGACAGAGACTTTGCATGGGCCAGGTTAGAGTTTTGAGTTCAGCTTTGCCACTTATTACTCTGGTGGGCAAACTTGAGCAAGTATAAAATTGGAATAATAATAGTACCTACCTCATAGGGTTACTGTGAGAATTAAAAGAATGCCTAGAACATAGACAGCTCACAATACGTAAATGGTAGCTATTATTATTACCATTAACATTTTTAAAAAGCCCATCAGCAAAGAGATTCTTTGGAACTATAAACCCATTACAAATAAGATACTTAAGTAGACCTTCATTACATTTCTGAAGTTAGTTAACACCATGTCATTTGTAATTTCAGGAATTGAAGTTTAATATAAATCTTCAAAATTGTCAGTGGCTTTTTAAAACTTGATTTTTAGAGAGAGGAAGGGAGAGAGAGAAAGAAACATTGATATGAAAGAGAAACATCCATAGGTTGCCTCCTGCACACGCCCCAACTGGGATGGAACCTGCAGCCTGGGTATGTGGCCTTACCGGGAATCAAACCCACCACTTTTGGTGTATGCTCCAACCAACTGAGCCACACTGGCCAAAGAAGTGATTTATTTTTCTTTTTAATTGAGGTGAAATTCACGTAACATAATGTGTACAATTTAGTGGCATTTGGTAAATTCACAACATTGTGCAACAATCACCTCTATTTAATTCCGAACCATTTTCATCACTCCCAAAGGAGACTCCTACCCATTAAACAATCATTTCCCATTTCCCTGCCCCCCAGTCCCGGGCAACCACTAAGCTTTCTGTCTCTGTGGATTTACCTATTTTGGATATTTCATATAAATGGAATCCTACAACATGTGACCTATTGTGTCTGGCTTCTTCAACGTAAAGTGACTTGTTGAAGATGAAACTGCAGCTCTCCAAAGAATCACCATCCCATCATCTCTGATATCTTCAGAATTTTCCATTGCTTACTAGAGACCCTGTGCTCTAGGATTTCAGATTCTATCCTCTCTAAAGAAATGCTTGATTCAACAGTAGCAGATAGATTCTTGGGAAAACTTAAGGAAGTTCTAAAGCATTTCAATAAGTCAAGTATCTTAAACAAATGATGCCTTGTACATCTGGAGATTTTGGCAATGGTGCAGTTCAAACCTGTCATTTATAGAGAAGGACTTTAAGGCCTAGTATTGTTTTCTTTGGCTACTATAAGACACATACAATTCTCAATGCACTTATTATAAAACTAGTTCCTCTAAGGAGATTGTACAATGAGCTAGTGCCCAATGAAAGCCACAGTTTCTGACTTCAAGCTTCTCATAGTCCACTGGAGAAAAAAGACATATGATTAGACATCAACATCCTATATAATAAAAGGCTAATATGCAAATCAACCAAACGGAGGAACGACCGGTAGCTATGACACGCACTGACTAACAGGCTGCAAACGCTCAATGCAGGAGCTGCTCCCTAGTAGTCAGTGAGCTCCCACAGGGGGAGTGCCACTCAGCCAGAAGCCAGGCTCATGGCTGGTGAGCACAGCAGCAATGGTGGGAGCCTCTCCCACCTCCACGGCAGCGCTAAGGACCCTTTGGGGGATGTCCGACTGCCGGCTTAGGCCCGCTCCTGTAGAGAGTGGGCCTAAGCCGGCAGTCGGACATCCCCCTAGGGGTCCCAGACTGTGAGAGGGCACAGGCCGGGCTGAGTGACCCCTCCCCCCACAATGCATGAATGTCATGTACCGGGCCTCTAGTATATATATAAAACCCTAACCTACCAGATGACCATTTGACCAGTGGACTGTTTGACCAGTTGCTATGATGCACACTGACCACCAGGGGGCATATGCTCAACACAGGAGCTGCCCCCTGGTGGTCAGTGTGCTCCCACAGCAGGAACACCACTCAGCTGACCAATGGGTGCCAGATACCAGGCTCACGGCTGGTGAGCACAGCTGCAGCGGCACAAGCTCTCCTGCCTCTGTGGTAGTGCTACTGAGTGGTGGTGGCAGCAGGCGCAGTGGGGCTGGGATGAGAGGGAGCAGCGTGGCATCCGGCCTGGGTTCAGGTTCCTCCCCAGTCGCCTACCACTTCTTGCACTACTACATTCCTCAGGGGATGTCGGATTGCTGGTTTTGACCCAATCCCCACAGTCCAACATCCCCCGAGGGGTTCTAGATTGTGAGAGGGCACAGGCCAGGCTGAGGGACCCCACTGGTGCATGAATCTGTGCACCGGGCCTCTAGTACAATATAATAAGTGCTGTGAATGAATTAAGCACAGGGTGCCAGGGCAGCACATTTGAAAGAACCTAGTCCTATAGGAGGCTTCGGAGGGGAAAGCCTTATACTCTTTCTCCCACAAAAGCCTGACTCATTTTATTGCTCGTGGGAAAGCAAATTTTACGCAATACGAGGCAATACTTTTTAGAATGTTAAATGGTTGTTGACTTTGGAGCCTGTGCTGCTTCATTATCATAATGAAAGAGCACTATTACCATAGGTGCTTCTCCTTACATTACTGGTTTTCTGTTTGGCCACTGACGCCAGGTGGGGTTAAGGTGTAGATTGCAACCTAAGGATAATGTTCCTTATTATTTGGATCAGATATTTATTGACTAGGAAATCCTTGCTGGTATTGAGGGATGTATTTTCTTTTTAAACTGTATAACAATTTAAACTCATCACATGTTTTTGGGGGACTCTATTCTTAGAGTAAGTATATTCTCTTAATTATGTTCTGTCTCAAACCTCTGCTACAGTCTGACTCTGCCCCCATACTTTGCAACATTCAATTGTTGTCACATTTGGCCTTATTGTCTTTGTTCAATATTAGTCCACAGCTGGATATCAGCTGATGGTTATCACCAAGTCCACAGCATTATGGGCTCACCCATTTTCATAATGTTTAAGTCAAAATGGCTCTGAACACTATGTCTTCTCACTCCTTCTCCCCAGGGATTCTTGGGCTTCCATTTCTCCTAGTCACTTCTGATTCTGATGTCCTACTTTTGCTGAAGCCTCAGTTCTTGTCCTGGGTTTCACCCTCTGTATGTGCTGTCCCTTTTCTGCACCGTGTCACCCCATATTGGACACATCTGACCCCTCCACCCTCAAAATACTATTGACTGAAGCCATACTAAAAATTTTAGAGACAATTGGAAGGGTCTTCATGCAGTACAGTAGAGCAAATGAGTAAAATCGAATATTTCCATTTGTTCCAAAGTCTTTCTAGCTGTTGTCCTCCCACTTTTTTTTCTCTCTCCCATAATTTTCCTCAGCACTCAAATTTTTCCCCACTTTTTTATAATGCAGAACCCTCTAGGTCAGTGGTTGGCAAACTCATTAGTCAACAGAGCCAAATATCGTGGCTTACGAGCCGCAGTTTGCCGACCACTGCTCTAGGTCATTCTCATGCCAGCTAAAGTTTGATTTAAGCAAACTTTGAGTATATATTTATGATATGTACACATATGTAGATTTATTTAATCATTTTTAATAGTTGGACACTTAGGTGGCTTCTAATTTTAATATATAAACATACAATGATAAAAGATCTGGCTATTTTAGATAAATTTTAAAAAAATTCCTTCAGTGTCATAATGCTGTTTAACAACAAATGCAAATTGGAAGAGCAAACAATGTTGGATTATCCACAGAGGGTAGGGAGAGCGCACTGTGGTAAGCTAGAAGCTCCATGTGGCCAGGTGTCACGCCTGATTTGTTTACTTCTGGGTGCCTAGTGCTTTAAACAGTGCCTGACACAGAATAGGTGCTGGTAAGTATTTAATGAATGAATGGATTAATTAAGTGCTGCTGAGTCTGGATTTGCCACAGGGCAAGCTCTGGGACTTGTACTTCTGGACGAGCCATGACTATAACTGTGGTCCTACTTGGTGCTCAGGGCTTGTTTGCTTTGGGGAGACGCTCATAACAGCATGGCAGTGAGGAGCCAGGTGTGCATTTCAGCACAAATCCTTGTTTGGTTCTTTCTTCCAAAAGATCCTTCCCAGGGCCAATAGTCTGGTTCTATGCCAACTTAATACTGGAAGATATTAAGGAATTATTATTAATTTTAATTTAGTTTTAATGATGGTTTAGTGATTATATATATTTAATGTGTTAAATATATATAATTACAGCCCCCTTGCACAATAGCCTTTGGGCATCTAAGACCCCAATTATTTCTGTATAGCATAATCATTAGGTTGGGAGAGTTAAAGAATGGGGGTAGAGGTAAAACAAAATGGTCCCATCAGTTGATAACTGCTGAAGCTGTGTGATAAGTACATGTGGACTCATAATGAACATATTAAACATATACATATATATGAAGACTAGTATAATGATTATATACTAGTCTTCATATATATGTTTTTTTTAAAAAAAAGTTCTTCAATTCATTAACAGGTGTTCTCCCAATGACCACAGTGTGGCGTGTCACCTGTACACCAGATCCTGGATCCCTGTCATGTACCGCAGAGAGTTCTCTTCGTGCCTTCAATCATCTCTTTTCTCTTGCATTTTCACTCTCTACCTGTTATCTGGATTTTCACTCTCAGTGTTTAAACATGACTCAAATATCTCCCCTGTTAAAAATCAAACAAGAGCATCCCCCTTAGCTCAGACACCATTCCAGTAATTTTTCTCTTTTCCAGAACAGCCAAACTATTTTTCTCTCTACATTTCTTTGCTTTTCAATCAGTCTACTCCAGCCTAGCTTCTGTCATCATTCAACTTTAATGGCTGATGTCACCACATTTGATGTGCACATTTCAGCTATTAAAATAACAGCTTCATCCCAGTTATGTCTCCTCAGAGTCTCATATCCAAAAACTTACTGACATGTTGATTTGGATATTCCCTGATTGCCCCAAACTCAGTATGTCTCAAACAGAAGTCATTGCTTTCCTCCAAACCTGTATTCCTCCATTTTGATGAACCACCAAGAATTACCCAAACAAGAAACACCTGGTTATATTTTCAAAATCACTTTTTTTGAGGTGCAATAGACATACCTTAGTAAGCTGCTCATACTGATCTGCTCTTCTGTTACTATTGATTATTTTGCAGTTTTTAGAATTTTATATAAATGAAATAATATACTATATATTTTTTCTATCTGGTTTCTTTCATACAGCATAATTATTTTGAGATTTATCTGTATTGTTATGTGTATTAATAGTTCATTCCTTTTTATTAGGTGGTAGCATGCCATTGCATAGATATATCATAATTTGTTTATTCATTCCCTTATTAATGGCCATTTTGTTGCTTCTAATTTTGGGCTATTTTAAGTAGAACTAGTATAAACATTCATGTACAAGACTATGTCTGGACATATGCTTTCATTTCTCTTGGTTCAGTTCCTAGAGGGTAATGTTTGGGTAGTATGGTAGTTGTGTTTTAATTTTAATCTTTAAAGATATGGCTGGAAGGCAGGTGGGGGTGGGGAGCAGTAAGAGATCAACCAAAGGACTTGTATGCATGCATATGAGCATAACCAATGAACACAAACAGTAGAGAGGTGAGGGCATGTGCTGGGGGTGGGAACAGCCAGGGAGAGGTCAAAGGAGACTTATGTAATACTTTAAACAATAAAGAATTTAAATTAGAGGAGAAACCAAGATGGCGGCATAGGTAAGCACCTAAACTGCTGCCTCGCACAACAATTTCAAAACTACAACTAAAAGACAGATCGGACACCATCCAGAACCACAGGAAATTCTACAACTAGAAGGAAAGAGAAAAGCTCAAGGAGAATTGGAGGAATGGCAAAGGATTGAGGTACTGCAAAGGGTCTTTGTGCGCACAGAGAGGAAGGGGGGTTGAGAGCCTGGCTGACTTTCTCTGGCGGGAGGGGGAAGGAAGCCCCTGACTGCACTGAACCCCAGTTCCGGGCAAAACCCCGTGGACCCAGGCTCATACAGGGGGAGTCTGGACTGTCAGGTAGAGAGAAAGGCACTCGGAGACTCAGAGATCCGGGGGAGGGGGTCTGGAGGCGCACGTGTCAGTGCGCACAAGACTGAGGAGGTTGCCACAGGCTTTCCCTAGCAGAAGGGAATCGGAAGCTCCTGAATGCACTGAACCCCAGTTCTGACTGCACTTAACCCCAGTTCCAGGCGGGCCCCTGGGGACCCATGCTCTTGCAGGGGGAATCTGGACTCTTGGGCGGAGGCTTGGGAGCCAGGAAGGCAGAGGTCTGGAGGCGCACAGAGCACAAGGATAGGGCTGACGGGAAGCCAAGACTGTCTGCTCCACCCTGAGACTCCACCCCATTCAAGCTGAACACAGAGGTTTTTGCAATTTGGCAAGTCTAATCCTATAAGGCTGTCTCCAGCACCGAACTTCTCCCAGCGTAGACACAGCTGATCCTCACAGCCAAATGGCCTGGAGGTCAATTCCTCCCAGTGATACCAACAACAGTCAAGACTTAACTACAACAAGGCTGTATACACAGTCCACAAAGGGATGCACCAAGAGTGTCCATCTCAGGTAACTGGGAGGCCGATCCACTGGGCCATATAGGAAACCTAGCACACAAAGCTACCCTACCAACTCAGGGAAGCAGTGAAAATGTGGCAACAAAGAAACAGATCACAAACGAAAGAAATGGAGGAAAACAAATGACTGGATATAGAATTCAAAACCACGATTATAAGGCTTTTCAAGAATATCCTAGAAAAGGCCGATAAATATAACGAGACCCTCGAAGATATGAAAAAGGACCAACTAGAAATTAAACATACACTGACTGAAATAAAAAATATTACACAGAGACCCAACAACAGACTAGAGGAACGCAAGAATCAAGTCAAAGAATTGAAATACAAAGAAGCAAAAACACTCAACCGAAATAACAAAAAGAAAAAAAAAATCAAAAAATATGAAGATAGTGTAAGAAGCCTCTGGGACAACTTCAAGCATACCAACATCAGAATTATGGGGGTGCTAGAAGAAGAGAGAGAGCAAGATACTGAAAACCTATTTGAAGAAATAATGACTGAAAACTTCCCCCACCTGGTGAAAGAAATAGACTTACAAGTCCAGGAAGCGCACAGAACCCCAAACAAAAGGAATCCAAAGAGGACCACACTACAGCACATCATAATTAAAATGCCAAGAGCAAAAGACAAAGAGAGAATATTAAAAGCAGCAAGAGAAAAACAGTTAATTACCTACAAGGGAGCACCCATAAGATTGTCAGCTGATTTCTCAACAGAAACTATGCAGGCAAGACGGGAGTGGCAAGAAATCTACAAAGTGATGAATAGCAAGAACCTACAACTAAGATTACTCTACCCAGCAAAGCTATCATTCAGAATTGAAGGGCAGATAAAGAGCTTCACAGATAAGGAAAAGCTAAAGGAGTTCATCACCACCAAACCAGTATTATACGAAATGCTGAAAGGTATTCTTTAAGAAGAGGAAGAAGAAAAAAGGAAAGATAAAAATTATGAACAACAAATACATATCTATTAACAAGTGAACCTAAAAAATCAAGTGAATTAAAAATCTAAGGAACAGAATAAACTGGTAAATATAATAGAATCAGGGGCATAGAAAGGGAGTGGACTGATAATTCTCAGGGGGAAAGGGGTATGGGGGGGGGGGGTGCAGGAAGAGACTGGCCAAAAATCGAACACCTATGGATGAGGACAGTGTGGGGGAGGTAAGGGCAGAAGGTGGGGTGGGAACCGGGTGGAGGGTAGTCATGGGGGGGAAAAGGAGAAACAATTGTAATAATCTGAATAAAGATTTATTTTTTAAAAAAAGAATTTAAATTTTAAAAAAGCCAGCTGGGTTTTACTTTTGACTTTCTGTAGCAGTCATAGTTAGCTACCTTCCTGACAACCATCTAATCCTCTGCTTCCTATTCTTCATTGCCTCTTCTACAGCAAAGGGTAAAAGATTACAGTTCTTTTCCCAGCACCCTTTGCTGCTACAGCCTGGGCATGTGGCTTCACCTGGCTACAGTGACCTGAAGGAAAGTTGACTGGGAAAGGGAGGTGGAAGATTCTGGGAAACTGCAAAAAGATGTAACAGAAGGATTCTTTGATGCTCCTCTGAAAACACCCCTCTTTGAAGGGAATGATGTCTGGGGAACCATGGAGGCATCCACTCCTGCCAGAGCCTGCAGCCCCCTTGCACAATAGCCTCTGGGTATCCAAAACCCCGAATTCCCTATCCGCACAGCCTCCAGGGCCTGAGTGAGACTCTTCCTGTCTGTCCCTGATGGAGACAATGTTGTTGGCCTGCTCATCCTGAGACCCCAGAGGTGATCATTTGCAGAGGGAGATGCTGAGGGATGTCCACACTCATGCATGTTAAGGTCTCTAAATGTGCAGGTGCAGCAGCCTGTGGGGAGAGTTGGGAAGGCTCTGTTTGCACTCTTGCCCATAAAGGTTAGGGGTGGAACATTCAGGTCTGCCCCCCCAGAAAGTGCAGCAGACATTCTACAAGCAGAATGCTGAGGATGGTCCTTAATGGCAGGCACCCTGGAGCCCATCATTCCCGACACCTTTTTACCTTTGGTTTGGGTCACTTTTAGCGAGTCCTCTATTCCCTGAGGCTCAGTGCATCCTGACTGATATTCTCCTCTTTCCTTCTCCCCCATTTCTTTCCATCAGTCACAAAGTACTTTATTCAAATCTGTCTACTGTCTCAACCCAGAGGCAGGCCCTGCTCTCCGATTACTGCAGGTTCGGAAGGTTCTGCTCCGAGTGCAGCAGCTAAGGACTCTTTCCTGCAGTCACTGGTTTCTAATCCCAGCTTGCTCTCTACCAGCCTAGTGACTCCTCTGTGCCTCGTTTGAAAAAATTTTACCAGCAAGATTATTGTGAGAGTTAAATGCATTAAAATATGTGGACCACTTAGCACATTTCTTGGTTTTTTGGGGAAAGAAAAGATCTGTTTTTTTCTACATCCCTGTAATTGCTTTTATTAATTGCTTTATTTGGAAGACTTTTCCAAGGCATCTCCCACTTGTTAAATCCTGCTTGCTTTTCAATCTCAGTTGAGGGGCCCTCTCCTTCAGGAAGGGTTTCTTGATCGACGTGCCCTTTTACTTCTTCTTCTTCTTCTTCTTCTTCTTCTTCTTCTTCTTCTTCTTCTTCTTCTTCTTCTTCTTCTTCTTTCTAGAGGCCCAGTGCACAAAATTAGTGCACAGCGGGGAGGGCGGGGGTGTCCCTCAGCCCAGCCTGCACCCTCTCCAATCTGGGACCCTGAGAGGGATGTCCGACTGCCCACTTAGACCCAATCCCGGTTATTTATTCATCATTAAATAATGTAGGATTCAGAAACATAATAATTCTATCTAATAAAAGAGTAATATGCAAATTAACCATCACTCTGCTACACCCACAAGCCACGCCCACTAGTCAATCAGGCACGAGTATGCAAATTAACCCAACTAAGATGGCTGTGGCCATGGAGAGAGCAGGAGGGATGCTTGGGTTTCCCTGGTGATGGAGGAAGCCAAGCTTTCCACACACTCCGGCTGGCCCAGCCTCTGCTTAAGGCTACAAAGTTTCAGTTATAGAAGATAAATTAATCCCAACAAAAATGGCAGCAGCCACAGAGCTAGAGAGAGCAGGAGGCTAGGGTTGCCCCCAGCGATGAAGAAAGCCAAGTTTCTGCAGCCCTGGCCTGCTTTGGCTTCCGCTTAAGGCTGCAAAGTTTCAATTATAGAAGATACATAAATCTCAACAGAAATGGCTGCTGCCACAGAGCGAGCAGAAGGCTTGGCTCCACTCCAGGCTACAAAGTGTCAATTGTAGAAGGTAAATAAATCCCAGATACCAGGGCCTCTGCTTGGGTTGCTGGGGGGCGTCGCAGCCTGCAAACCACCACAGGCCCCTTGCCCAGGCTCCCCACACCCCAAGGGAACTCCCACCCTGATCCAGGACACTTTTCAGGTCAAACCAGCCGGCCCCCACCTGTGCACCAGGCCTCTATACTATTTAATAAAAGAGTAATATGCAAATTGACCATCACTCCAACACACAAGATGGCTGCCCCCATGTGGTCAAAGATGGTTGCCCCCATGTGGACACAAGATGGCTGCCACAAGATGGCCAGCAGCGGATGACAGTTGGAAAGGACCAGGCCTGCAAAGGAGGGCAGTTGGGGGTGATCAAGCCTGCAGGGGAGGGCAGTTGTGGGGGGGGGGACCAGACCAGCAGGGGAGAGCAGTTAGGGGCAATGAGGCTGGCAGGGGAGGGCAATTAGGGGTGATCAGGTCGGCAGGGGAGGGCAGTTGGGGGGAACCAGGCCTTCAGGGGAGGGCAGTTAGGGGTGACCAGGCCTTCAGGGGAGGGAAGTTAGGAGCAATCAGGCTGGCAGGAGAGCAGTTAGGCATCAATCAGGCTGTCAGGGGAGTGGTTAGGGGGTGATCAGGCTGGCAGGCAGAAGTGGTTAGGGGCACTCAGGAAGGCAGGCAGACGAGCAGTTGGGAGCCAGCAGTCCTGGATTGTGAGAGGGCTCCCAGATTTGAGAGGGTGCACCCCTTCCCCCATGCACGGGCCTCTAGTATATAATTAATGCACGGGAGGGGCGGGTGTCCCTCAGCCCAGCCTGTATCCTCTCCAATCTCAGACATCCCTCTCACAATCCAGGACTGCTGGCTCCCAACCGCTTGCCTGCCTGCCAGCCTGGTCACCCCCTAACTACTCCCCTGCCAGCCTGATCAACGCCTAACTGCTCCCCTGCAGGCCCAATTGTCCCTAACTGCTCTCCCCTGCCAGCCCAATTGCCCCTAAGTATTCTCTCCTGCTGGCCTGGTCACCTCCAACTGCCCTCCCCTGCAGGCCTGGTCCCCCCAACTGCCCTCCTCTGCCAGCCTGATTGCCCCCAACTGCTCTCCCTTGCAGGTCTGGTCACCCCTAACTGTCTTGTCCTGCTGGCCTGATTATCCACAACTGTGCTCCCCTGCCGGCCATCTTGTGGTGGCCATCTTGTGTCCACATGGGGGCAGCCATCTTTGACCACATGGGGGTAGCCATCTTGTGTGTTGGAGTGATGGTCAATTTGCATATTACCTTTTTATTATATAGGATACAAAATGTGATAGCTGGAATCTCTGAAGCGCACCCTCTGGTATGCCCATGACCAGTGCCAGCTGTGGGCTGCAACTCTGTCTACTCTTCTGCTGTTGCACTCGCACTACAATGCAGTGCATTTGCTCATATGTGCAATTCTCTGTTGGACTTTGAGCTTCTCCAAAACATAAAACATATCTTAATTATCTTTGTATCACTTGTGTTTGGGGCACCATCCACACAGTGGTTGCTCCATGAAATTCATTAAATAATGAACAAATGGATGAATTCTGATAGAATATTTTCCTTTACCAAATTTTCATAAGAAACTATTCACTCCCTGTTTGAACACTCCAAGGGACTGGATTTTTATAACTTTGCAAAGCTACACCTTTATTAGGAAGTTTTTCTTTATCCTTAGCCAAAGTCTACTTTGGTGGAACTTTTTCTCAGTGGTCCTAGTTAGGACTTGTAGAAATCCACAGAATGAGTCTAAGCTAACTTCCATCAGACATCTAAGCCCTCAGTGGTAACCATCAAATCACATCTAAATCCTCTCTAAGCTCAACACCTCAACTCCCATCATTGTTCTTTATGTATTTGGTTTTCATAGTTACTTCATGCTTGATTCATTCTTAGATAGCCATGTGGTTCATAGAGATAAAGGACAAAATGGCTAGAGAAATATTAATGGTGAGCCTGTGAACACAAAGGAATGAAGTGGGACAGAAAACTAGTCTGAGACCATCTTGAGCAAGTGGGCTACAAAAGGAAGTGCAGCATGGGGCTGGGGGTGAGGACGTGAGATGGGAGTTGGGGACTACATCTGTCATGGACCTTCCCTAGATAGGCTGATCTTGGCGAGAAGCAGATGGAAAATGTCTGGGAAGGTAATCTGAGGCACTGACTGATTGGAAATGGAGAAGGAAAGACAGAAACAGTGGAGAGCTCAGTTGAGACTCAGTTGCCCACTATCTTAAAATAGTGTTCCTTAAAGCATAGTTTATTGATCTTCATAAGAATCTCACACCCTCCTAGTGAACATGCAGGTTCTGAGCTCAGCCCCACACCTACTGAATGTATATTCTTCACAAACTCCAAGGTCATTCTTAATTTCACAGAGAAGCTTATTTTAAGGGCTGGGGTGAGATGAGAACTGCTCATATTCATATTCAGAGGAATGTTTTTCAAACTGTTTCACAAAGCTAAAGAATCTCATGTTCTTCAGAAATTTCTTTGAAATATAAAAAGTTCCAAATCAAGTGTTTAGCCTGCATATATTCCATCCCCATAGGTCCCTTTCCCAACCCATAAGGGCATGAAAAAACAATGAAAAAGAGCTGCCTTTGTCAAAAGGTCCTATTACAATAACTCTTACAGAAAGGCCTCCTATCCCCTAACTCCCCACGTTAGAAAAAAGCAGTTGAAGAATTCAGACTCATTATACATTCTTTCCATTCCCTGTCCCCAACCTTACCAAAATATTAAGTCCTTTCCTCTTTTCTACTGACAGATTTTAAGATAGATTTCCAATAAATGTTTAATTAAATAATGAATAGAAAATGTCATATTTACTTGCAGCAAACATAGGTGTTTTTTTTTCTTAGAATAAGTGAGAAATTAAAATGGAATCTTAGTGATTTTTGCTCTTTTAAGAAAATGTTTTAAGAACACAGAGTGTCCTGAGGAAATATCAGTGCACATGTTTTTATGAAGTTGTAACAGGTGAAAATCTAACATTATGACACAAAAATATAAGGTCCAATTTTCCACATGTCCGAAGATTCTTGCTTTAATAAAATGGTCTTGCAATAGCACTTCTTTGAATAGATGGCTTTTCCTTTTAGCCTATCTCCCCCAACTATGAAAGCATCTATTTATAGAACAGAAGGAAGGTCAATGAGGAATGGATTCTTTTCATGAGTTAGTGCCAAGGGAAGAGCAGTCTGAAATGGGAAGAAATATTAGTGATCAGTTCACCGTAAGTCATCAGAAAAAGAAAAAAAAAAAAAAAAGGAACTCAATGTGGATTCACCTATAGCCTCTCAGAAGCACTGCTGTAAAAGAAACAGACTAGGTAACTCACTCAATGACTCCTCAAATATTTGTTGAGATCCCTAACAATGTGTCACCTGAGGATTAAGAGATGGCTGAGAAAGTCTCACTCTCTCCCTTCATGGCAGAGGTCCAAAACCACCAGGGCCCAAGGTATTTAATTACAGTTGTGATGAATGAATTGATCATTATTTGAATATGAAGTTGAGGTTAACCTTAAAAGTGGGGACAAACTTAAAACAATTTTTTTTTCCAACCTTCAATTTGAATTTACTTCTTGGCTTCAAAATTCAGGGAGTTGTTTTGGAGTGAGTCTTTTAAAAACATGTTTTGTGTGCCAATACATGTTTGTAATTTCCTACAAGCTCTTTCTTTGAAGTCAAGGAAATTCACATTTATTGAGTACTGACTCTGTCAGACGAATTGGACCCATTTTCCCCAACAATCCAAGATGTGTGTTGCTGTGTTCCTCTTGCAAAGGAGAAAACTGAGGCTTGGAGAGATGAAATAATTTGTTTCAAGTCAGCAGACTCTGTCCTTGCCACTGCACTTAGCTAGAAAGTGGAGGAAGGGAGAGGGTGAGAGATAAAAGGCTAATTTTATTGACAATGAGTCTATTGTTAGTGTAGCTAAGGGACTGAGTCAAAGTAATTAGAGCCAACAAAATACTGCCTTTTTATCAAAAGTAAATGCAGGGTCTGTAGATGAAAGAACAACTAACTGGAGGTTATTGAGAAATAGCAGTTGAGATTCTGTGTGAAATATATTTTGTAATGAAATTAGGTTGTGCTAAGATGCACGAGGGAAACTGAGCATTGCACTTGAAGCACTTTACCAAGATGTTTGTTTTACCTTTAGCAAAGTTTGTAATAGATAACAAGGTAAGATCACAGAGAACTTACTTTGTGAAATAGAAAAAAATTGCACAATGTCAATTTACACAAAGATTTCAAGTTTTTCATTTTAGGCAAGAAGTGAAGGAAAGAGCTAAAGTAATTGGATCAGAGAAATTGTAGAAAACCAGTTAAGATTTGCCAACAAACAGTAATGTGAAAAATCAAGATTTGCTTCCTCTACACTGAATCTACAGGAATCATCAGTTGAGAACAGAATGTAATGACAACCACCAATATTAGTTACTAGTAATTCTAGTCTTAACTCTGCTGCATCTATCCAGTGAGGTCCAGATGCCAGTTTCTCAAGAGTTTGAAGATTTTATTAAAGTCCCAAAGCAGCTGGTGAAAGTGAACAAACACCTAATTCATGCTAAATTCAAACCTGCAAGGGCCTCAACATCTAATATGGCCAGGAAAGGTGGGAAGGTAGGAGCCCAGAGCTAAGGGCTGCGGTGGAGATTGAGGTTCATTTTGAGTTTTTAATCTCCACCACACTCTCACCCTGTTTATTTAAATTGCAGCCCATTTATCAATATAACTAAGGACATTGTAAAGATTATATGTATGCATGGAAATGCTAGAGGCGAATGGCACCAGATGTTAAGCCTTGGACCTTGAGTTTTGGCTAAGAAATAATTCAGAGCCAAGACTCAAATATAAGCAAAAGTTTATTTAGAAAGTCACAGAGGTAGAAGAAGTGAGTCAGCTGGGCTGCATGGGCTCAGGTAACAAGTTACAGAAGCAAAAGCAGGGCCATTGGAGCTTAGGAGAAAGAAAGAAAAAGAAAACTCAGTGTGGCTTAGTGGCTGAGTGTCAACCCAGGAACCAAGAGGTCACTGGTTTAATTCCTGGTTAGGGCACATGCCTGGTTGAGGGCTTGATCCCCCAGTAGGGTGCTTGCAGGAGACAGCTGATCAATGATATTTCTCTCTCATCAATGTGTCTATCTCTCTATCCCTCTTCCTTTGTCTCTCCCCCCCACAAAAAAAAATTAATCAATAAATAAAAACATATTTAAAAAAGGAAAGAAACACACCCTCACTGGTTTGGCTCAGTGGATAGAGCGTCAGCCTGCAGACCAAAGGGTCCTGGGTTTAATTCTGATCAAGGGCATGTATCTCAGTTGCAGGCTCCTTCCGGTCTGAGCCCTGATCAGGGCCTGTGCAGGAGGCAACCAATTGATGTGCTTTTCTCACATCGATATTTCTTTCTGTCTTTCCCTCTCTCTTCCACTCTCTCTAAAAATCAATGGGAAAATATCCTCAGGTGAGGAGGAAGGAAGGAAGGAAGGAAGGAAGGAAGGAAGGAAGGAAGGAAGGAAGGAAGGAAGGAAGGAAGGAAGGAAGGAAGGAAAATTCACCTGGGGGAAGAAGAAAGGAAAAGGCATTGGTGTGCTCTAGGGAGAGGGAGCAAGGGAGAAAGGGAAAGGGAAAGGGAAAGGGAGAGAGAGAGAGAGAGGGAGAAAGCGCTGAACTGGGTACTTTATCTTAAGAGTTTTTATCTGGAGGTCTCAGAGGATCTCAATAGAATATTCATCAGCTTCCCAGATGTGTCTCCTCAGGGTCATGGTCTCTACTGATTACTCATCGCCAGGGCAGGGGGTCATTAGTCATCACACTGGTCCTGATGTCAACCATGGTGTTGTCCTGCCTGGCCTTGTTGCTTCTCTGGGCTTGGAAATAACTAAGGTCTAAATGTTAGCTCTAGCTTCACCAAAACTGTTTCTGTAGTCGACAGACCCAAGGCTTTGTTCCTAAGATTATTTGATGTGGGTCAGAACCTCATTATCTCGAGGGCTTAATGTTCAAGAATGTGGTTGTGCAAGGGTTTGTATGGGAGTCATATGAGGTTTTTCTCTGGCCCCCTTGTTTCTCCTATAAGGGTGTGTACCACATGACTAGTGACATGCCAGGGGAGGAAAGGTCAGGGGAGGGTCCAAACTGCATAACCAGTGGTATGGAAGGTCAGGAGATCTAAACCCCATGACCAGCAATATGCTAGGGGAGGAAAGGTAACCTTGGGAGCCAAGGGCCAACCTACCATACTTGTGTTCCCAGTTTTGTCCATTGCTAGGCACCCAAGGCTTTCCACCCTGGTGACCTTCCATATTGGCCTACCATTCCTCTTCTGCTCATGTCTAACTGCCTACTATATCAGAAATATATGTTATATATTATAAATATTATAGATAATATTCAATAATACCATTCTGCTGATCTGGTTATACAACATTCTCTGCAAAGATAATTTTAGTAGCAGTTCTCTTACAAAAGCATTCCTTTTCTATAATGAACATGTTTTATCTTGATGAACTCATCACCATTCTTTATTCTACCCCCAAATAGTAATGACCAGGTTACTCTTCCCCCTTCCTCTACTAAACATCTTTTGGTTAGTCACTTCTTAACCAAAAGCAAATCCAAACTTTTAAACCACCCACTAACCAAAATAATATTCTAAAAAGTCCAGACAATTAAAGGAGAAAATTATTTGATATTAAATTGTATATAGGATATAACCTACTTTTTTGTGTGTGTTTAAGATCATTTAAGTATTTTTTTTTAACTTAGAGAGGAAAGAAAAGGAGAGAGAGAGAGAGAGAGAGAGAGAGAGAGAGAGATTTGTTGTTCCACTTATTTATGCAATCATTGGTTGATTCTTGTATGTACCCTGACTGGGGATGGAACCTGCAACCTTGGTGTATCGGGATGATGCTCTAACCAACTGAGTTACCTGGCCAGGGCCAAGGTAATTTAATATTTTAAAATTATTTACTAGATATAGTCAAGTAAAGTGTCAAGTTCATTTAGCCTCTAGTGCCTGCCAACTTATATATGAAGTCCAGTAATTTGACAGAATGGTAGAATTCCAGATCAATTAAAAAAATGTTCTAAATATATATGATTTACATTCATGAATAAACTCAACTGAATTTGAGTTTATATGTCTAATGTTCTCTTTTATTTCCTTTTTAATATTCTCTTTTTTTTTTTCTAATTCAATTCTGTATGTCCAATACTCTCTTTTCTTTCTAATCACCTCTTCAATCTTCTTTCTACAAAAGAACAGGAATAATGTAGAGGCAGATATTAAATATTGTCAGCTCCTAGAAAGCAGCAGCTATGATAACTTCTATTTTTTTTAATATATTTTATTGATTTTTTTACAGAGAGGAAGGGAGAGGGATAGAGAGTTAGAAACATTGATGAGAGAGAAACATCGATCAGCTGCCTCCTGCACACCCCCTATTGGGATGTGCCCGCAACCAAGGTACATGCCCTTGATCAGAATCGAACCTGAAACCCTTCAGTCTGCAGGCCAACGCTCTATCCACTGAGCCAAACTCATTAGGGTGTGCCATGATAACTTTTAAATAAGTGTCATGAATAAGACTAGTTCTTCAAGATGAGATCAGTTAGAACTCTTTCTACTCAATATGGAATGATAAAGTCATTTAAAATTATCCATTGACTTACACCTCAAGAAAGAATTTTAGGCGACTTACAAAAATTTGTAAAATACCCAAGACAGAAGTGTAACAAAGACATATGTGAAAAAAAGTAGTGAAAAAAAAAATAAGGGAAAAAATAAGATAAGGCCACTCATGAGATTGGTGCACATGTTTCGAAGTCCTACATCCTTACTAGGGGTGGGCCCTACACATGGTTCTGATCTTTCTGGTAGTGACAAGACATGGTCAGTCACACGATTCACAGGATCTCTGAGAGAGAAACTGATCTTGTATTCATAGGTGCGCAGACCTGCCTGGGAGGCTGTCGTCTCACTTCAGACAGACGCGATAGGTTGATTGAGGGGATCATGGTCAATAATGGGACAAATCGACGATCAAAGGCCTAATGTTCTATGCCATGGAATGCAGCTGAAGTAGTATTATGGAGAACATTTTTAAAACAGGTTTCACTACACACACAAAAGCCAACACAAAAAACAACTCTTCATAAACACCCATAGAAGTCTAACTTTGAACAGTACCTTCTGGGTAAAGTTGTTTGCCAAAGGAATAATGCTTAGGTATCAGAATGAAATCACTTGATGAATGGGTTAAGTTTAAGCCAGTTACATTTTGAGATGTAGTTACCAAAGTGGATGTTATATGCTAGTGTGCTGCTTCCCCCCTACATCCCCCATTATCTCACAACTACTAGTTCACATGGGATTAAAGACTTCATGGGTCTTACATGGGTCCCTTGACAAAGGGACAACTCCCCAGCTCTGTGAGATGGATACAGGAAGATGTGTGTGCTTTCCGGGTATGTTAGTGTTAAGCCTGCGTTTAGAAGAGATGATGTGTATAGATTTCAGGCCTGAAGAATGGAGAGACAAGAAGCTGAGGAGGAAAGTGACAATCACAGGCATTGTGTTGGACTCAATGCTCTGTGTGACTGCGTGGTGCTTGGTATAACAGATTTTGTGGGGGTGCTATGAAAAAGCTTTTCATCCTCCAAAACAATTAAATAAAAATGAGGATGCTCTGGAACGCTGCATAGTTCTGGGGAATTTGTCTGTTCTGGAAAAAGAAAAAAAAAGACTGAAAATAGGACATTCGATAGGATATGACTTATGCAATGTTGAAGATTTTCTGAAATTCCACTTTAAGAAACTTACAAAATCCTCCATCTATAATTTTAAACAATGCATTCAAGTAGGATGGACACATGCTGTTAAATTGGTGGTACATGGGAATCAAGTTAGGAATACCTGAACACCATCAGGCAGCGATTTTCAACTGGTATGCCTCAAGAATTTCTAATCACAAAATACCTGACTATTTAGTCAGGGACACTGACTTTTTTTCCCTTATGTTGTCAAATAAAAAAATGACAGCAGCCAACACAACAAAAGCTGTCCGGTGTGAATGAATCAAATTTATACCTATTTTTTTTGTCAAGTCATCAAAAAACATAATAAATTTTTTAGAGTGCTGCAGAATTTTAGTAGTTTATGTGTGCCAAGAGATGAAAAAGTTGAAAATCACTGCCATAGAGTAAAAAATTCAAGAAATAAGAAAGAATTTTTTTAAATAAAATAATTATATATAATCATTATAACACTAGTGGCCTGGTGCATAAAATTCGTGCGCATTAAAAGGGGATTAATTAGAGGAAATATTTTAATATTGTTATTTGCCCTTTCTCTATAATAGAAGTGTCAGAGATGAAAGAAAATTAGTAAAATGTCTATGAAAATCTTTCTCCTGTCAGAGTCTGGGTTGCGCCGCAGGACCCATAGTCAAGTGCCCACCCACCTGCACACACCTTGAAATCGCGGGAGACCCTGACCCAGCCAGCCCCACCCCCATGGGATGAGATCCAGACCTGGCCAGCCTCACCTCTATCAAGCCCCGCTGTGGGTGGGCACAGCCTCAGGTCCCCCATCAAGCCCTGCTGGGTGGGAGGTGGTTGAGCCTCAGGTCCCCGACTCCAGCCAGACACCACGCAGCTGCAGGTCCCTGCTGATCTGCTCGTTATGGGAACCCAGCCTCCACTGTGCATGTCGCCATCTTGTGATGGCATTACAGAGTGAGGGTAATTTGCATATTACCTTAATCCTATATATGTTATATAGGATTAAGTGACAAAAAGAGCAGTTGAATACACAACAGAATTCTATTTTGTTTGCTTGTTTTGGATACACAAATATATGGTGATGATCTCTGCATGCTCTAGATGGAAGGGTTCCAGAATGTCACTTCTTTGTAATTTTTCTTATTTTACTTTATTTCTCCTATCTTTATATTTTAAGTAGTATGTATGTATTTATTAGTGAACTTGTATTACTTTTCTTTCCTGTACGCAATGCTTTTGAAGAATTCAAACGGATAATTGACAGTAGTAAAAATATCACTCCCAGCCCTAGCCAGTTTGGGGGACTGGCCCAGATTGTGGGACTTGATCCCCACTGGGAGTGTGAAAGAGGCAGCCAATCAATGATTCTCTCTCATCATTGATGTTTCTATCTCTGTCTCTAGCTCTCTTCCTCTCTGAAATCAATAAAAAAAATTTTAAAAAATATTATTCCTAGTACAAAGTATTTTAAACTGTGTCATGTCATGCTTTAGGTTGATTGGTTTCTTAGATGTGCTAAACTGAATATGGCTTTGTTGAGAATTATTATTTTTTAAATATATTTTATTGATTTTTTACAGAGAGGAAGGGAGAGGGATACATAGTTAGAAACATCGATGAGAGAGAAGCATTGATCAGCTGCCTCCTGCACACCTCCCACTGGGGATGTGCCCGCAACCAAGGTACATGCCCTTGACCGGAATCGAACCTGGGACCTTTCAGTCTGCAGACTGACGCTCTATCTCCTGAGCCAAACCGGGTAGGGCTGTTGTGAATTTATTTTTGATGGCATTCCCTAGAGGTAGGCTTTTATTTAATAATTCACACACAGCCTAAAGTTCAAAACAATGTGGATAAATAAAAGTCAATGTTTTTCAATATTAAAAGAAATGCTTAAGATGTTAAAAAGGATCATAAACGTTTGATCACTTTTTGTTAAAAAGACTTTTCTCAGATTAACTTTAATTTGTTATTATCTCTATAATTTTACTTATAAGTAGCAACAAGCCTTAGACCATATTTAGGAATTTTCTTAAAAATATTTTGAGGCAGCTATTCCTTGGCCTTCAGTTGTAATTGGAAGAAATTATTTATCATTATGACCAATATTTACCTTCCACTGGTTTCCTAGTTCTAACTTCTGGAGCAAGGCCAATTCCTCTTTCTTGGAATGTGTGTTAAGTATTTAAAAATAGCTATTTCATTCACCCTAAGTCTTTTCTTGTCTAAGCCAAAAAATCCTAAGAGATGCAACTTTTAAAAATTCAAATATAAGATTTTATATAAATCCCTGCTATATTTTGCTTTATGTTAATCCTCACGTAGGATTTTTTTCCATTGATTTTTAGAAAGAGTGGAAAGGAGAGAGAGAGGGAGAGAGATAGATTCATTGCCTCACACACACATCGAACCTGCACTTGTTTTCCTTCTTTTAGTCCCCCAGCACTCTGAATGTTCCTATTCCCCCGCACTCCTTTTGTCACAGAAAAAAAGCAGGTCTCCTAAGACCAGCTCTTCATTGAACAGAAATGGAGGTGCTGTTGTCTCTCCCAGAGCAACTCATCACTAAAAACCAGACTCTTATGCGTTGACAGACAAGGAAACATTAGAAAGCAAATTGTTAGAGAAAAATGACTTTCATTCTCACCTTCTTCTCGTACTGCTGCTAGCATTCTAATTTAATGCCTTCGGAACTTTTTTTTCTTTGCATAGGTTTTTCCAATGTGATTGTAATGATATAGCATATGGGTTCCAGATCTTTTATTCTTTTTAATCTTTATTGTTGAAAGTATTACATATGGCTCCCTTTTCCCCCCATTGACCTCTTCTATCCCACCTCTGCTCCCCACCCCAGGCCTTCCCCACCCTATTGTCTGTGTCCATGGGTTATGCATATTTGCATACAAGTTCTCTGTTTGATCTCTTTCCACCCACACACCCTCCCCTGCTTTTCCTCTGAGGTTCGACAGTCTGTTCCATGTCTCTGGATCTATTTTTGTTCATCAGTTTATTTTGTTCATTAGGTCCACATCTTATTCTTCTCTGTTTTCACAGAGCCTTTAATGGCTGCCTGCCTACCCCCCAGGGGCAAGTGGTGGAGTTTTCTTAACAAGCATTTCTTTAAGCTGGGGCTTCTCCGGTACTTTGAAGGTTGGATGAAGCAATGGAATGACAGAGAGTGATCAGTCTTCAGTGTCAAAACCTCGGGTGCACTGGGAGCAGATGGGGTAGAGATTTCGATCATGGGTAGAAGTTCACGGGCTCCATCTTCTAGACCAGTGATTTCCAACCCGTGTGCCACAAGGATTTTTAAAACATGCAATACCGGACTATTTAGTCAGGGACACCAGCCTATTTTCCCTTAGGTTGTCAAATCAGACAATGACAACAGCCAGAGAATGAATCAAAATTACACCTAGGTTTTTGTTGTTGTTGTTGTTTTCTCAGATCCGCAAAAAAATATAACATCGTTTTTTGTGTGCCGCAGAATTTTAGTAATTAGTTTTTTGTGTGACTCAAGATGAAAAAGATTGGAAATCACTGTTCTAGATGTTAAAGAGGAGCCCATCATGGTCAATTTCCTTCTTTTAAAAAAAATTTTAAAGAGCTTTACTGTGATATAATTTGCATACCATACAATTCACCTGTTGAACGTGCACAATTCAATAGTGTATAATATATTCATTGTGTTTGTACAACCATCACCATAGTTAATTGTGGAACATTTATGGTCAGTTTCTATGAAGGCTGAGAAAGCAAATACCTTTATTTCACATAGCATTTGAAATCAGTTTCCATTTGTTATTAGTTTCACAATTGCTTATTTAAAATAATATTTCTCAAAACAAGACAGTGGATTAGTAATGCCCTGTAACTCTGATGCTTCAACCGAGACAGGCGCCAGGGTTATGGGTGGGTTCCGCCTGCTTGCACTCAGATTCTCTTTGGTCAGTATGTGAGATAAAAGATAGCAAACTGACCTTGCCCCAAGGCCAGACTCACTTCTGGGTTCCTCTTGTTGGTGCTGTGTTTTGATCCACCGTAAATTCTGTCATTAGTAGGGGAAGCTGATGATTTCTTACAACTTGGATCCCCATCGGATTCCAAACCTCCCCACACCCCCAACTCATTCCTGACTCCAGGTCACCCACTGACACATAGGGGGTTGCTTCCTTCCATGCCTCCAGACTGGAGCTCTGGGCCTTGCTCCTGACCTTTTGCTGCGCTGGAGTCCTCACCCTCTGGGCTCAAATCCCAGCCCCTGACACCGGCTTGGCCCTCTCGCCTGCTGCAAGCAGGCACAGCTGATCAGCCTCATTCTGTTGTCACCCAGGCTCTATTTTGAAATTATGAGTGATTCTCTACACTTAAGCAGGGCTATCTTCACCGACTGAACATTAAAGAAGGTCCTATTTCCAAATTCAAAACTTGTAAGATATACTAAGACCAGAGATAAACTAAATTGAAAAATAAGCCTTTTGGGTTTTGTTTTTTGTTACAAAGATGGTTTGCATGTTATTTATAAAATTGAAATATCCAGCAATGGATGGGTAATTGAGTGAATTATGATATATCTCTATTAAATATTACTCAGCTACCGATATTGATATTTATTAAGATACTTTAATGATAAGATTAAATACTTATAATGCTTGGTCAGAAAATCAGGATTAAAATTGTATATAAAGAATGAGCTCAGCATGTGGTCAGTGTGTCTCAGTTGGGTGGAGTGTCGTCTGGTACACTGAAAGGTGGAGGGTTCGATTCCAGGTCAGGGCACATAGCCAGGTTGTGGGTTCCATGCCCAGTCGGGACACATATGATAGGGAGCTGATCAATGTTTTTTTCTCTTTCTCGCTCCCCCTTCCTCTATCTAAAATCAATAAAAAGCATATCCTTGGGTGAGGAAAATATTATTTAAAAAGGATGATATCAATTATGTAAAGCACACACACAAGGAAATAAGCAAAATGTCCTCTTGATACTGATTATTTTCTTTCCTATACTTTTCTGTACTTTCTAAAATGAGTATGTATTTCTTTTACAGTAAGAAGAAGGTACATTTAAAAAAACAACTTTAGCACAACCAATGGATATAAGACACTGGGGTGGGGGGGGAGGGTGGGCAGGTGAAGGCATGTCCTGGGGGATAGGGGAGGTCGGGGGTAGATCAAAGGGGGAAAAAAAAAAAAGGAGACATATGTACTACTATTTGTAATACTTAAAACAATAAAAATAAAATTAAATTAAAAAAATAAACAAATAAAAAAACAACTTTATTGAAATATATTTTACATTTCATAAAATTTACTTAGGTTAGGTAACATGGTAACTTTATATTTAACTTTTTAAGAAACTGTCAACTGTTTTTCCAAAGTGGCTACATTAACTTTACAAACTCCACCCCAGGATTTAAAGTCTACTTCTCAGCATTTAGATGTGCACCTGCATCTGGCTCTTCACCCTGTTCTCAGCAGCTATAGCTGGTGACTAAGAGGACAGTATTACAAAAGCTGTAATCACACACTTCTGTTGTCCCATGATGTCATTTTATAAATTACTGACGATTCCTATGCAGCCTCAATATTTCACTAAGCCCCAATAAACAATGAACTCTCTACTTGGCTTTTCTGAGTTGTGGAAATTTCTATCACAAAGAATTTGAGTATTCAAGAAGGAAATCTACCATTTGCCCAGTTGCCTGGCAATTGCTTGGGAATTTGTTTATGGTTAGCCAATAGGCAGACTCACCTTGAAAGAGTCTGACTCACTGTAGATAGTCTAACAAATGTTGCCTACATGCCCAGTACTCTGCTAGGTGCTGTAGATTCTGAAAAAGAAATCCTATGTTGTCTTGGGCCTCCAGAAACTTACAGCTTAGCTGGGAAGATAAAATGGAACACGTATTAAACAGAGAACAATTGAGGACTCAACAAACTGAGGGTGGCAATAGTGTGTGTTGGGATAATGAACTAAAAAAATTAAAGCAGACAGGAAAAGGAAGGCAGAGGCTCTGGGATTTAATTTTGTTGTTGTTGAGTACTTACTGTGTGTCAGGCACTGTTCTTGTTACTGGAGATAATAGCAATGAACAAAGTAGACACAATGCTAACACTCAGAGAGCTTGTATTCTAGGAGGACATGACAACATGCAAAGCGTAAGTAAACTACATAGTCTGTTAGATTGCGGAAGCGGGAAATAGAGCAATGAAGTGAGATAGGGAGTTAGGTGTGTGCAAATTAAAATAGGGAGGTGAGGGACCATGTTTCTTAGAAGGTGACGTATACATATGAGCAAAGGGCTAAGGAAATGAAGGAAACAGTCATGTGGCTATCCATGGGAAGTAGTGTTCCAGGCACAGAAAAGAGTAGGTGCAAAGGCCTGAGGAGGGATGTGCGTGGCAGGTTTGAGAAATGGCAAGGAGACCAGTTGGGCTGGAGTGAAGTAAGCAAGGGAGTGAACAGCAGGTGATCAGGTCAGAAGGGTAATGAGGAAGAATGTGAGTGAGATGGGAATCCAGCGGAAAGTTTTGGGCAGAGGAGATAATTGGACATGCTTTAATACAATCACTGTGGCAGTTGTGCTAGGAGTAGACCGAGGATAAACTGAAGGAGGAAGGCATGGAGACCAATTAGGAGAAATACTCCGTTGAAATACTCTCTCGGGAGATGAGGAGGGTTTGAACCAGATGTTGCAGTGGAGGTGGTGAGCTGTGTTTGGCATAGTGGTTTTTAAAGCAGGGACTCACCGTGAACGAAAGGCAGGGGTGTTTAGAGGACATTGAAGAACCATATTTGACTAATGCAGAGAATGCTAGGTGGGGAGAAGCTGGAGATGTGGCTGAATGAGTTATGATAGGACTGAGTTTGGTAGGTGTGTAAATTAATCTGGAGTCAGAAAAACTGTGACTTACCCCAGTGTATTAGTTTCCTTGGGCTGCCATAACAATATATCATAGATAGGGTGGCTTAACAGAAATTTATTTTCTCACAGTTCTGGAGACTGGAAATCCCATATCAAGGTGCTGGCCAATTGAGTTTATAGTGAGAAATCTCTTTCTGGCTTATAGGGAACCACCTTATCACTGTCCTCATATGGTCTTTCCTCGGTTCTGGTGTGGAAAGAAAAAGCTCAGGTCTCCAATACTATTGGATTAGGGTCCCACACTTATGACCTCACTTAACCTTATTTACCTCCTTAAAGATTACTTATCTCTAAATACAGTGACACTGGGGGTTAGGGCTTCAACATGTGAATGGGGCGGGGGGGGGGGGGGGCGCACAATCAGTCCATAGGAATGTGGTTCTCATTTAAAGAGTTTTAGGGTGTTGAATCTGATACTGGCTACTAGTACAAATTGAAAGAGAAGAATTTAGGGGACTAATTTAGAAGCTATGTTGTAAGCATCAAGACAAGAAATGTTGGCCCTAGCTGGTTTGGTTCTGTGGATAGAGAGTCTGTCTGCAGACCAAAAGTTTCCAGGTTCCATTCTGGTCAAGGGCACATACTTCAATTGCAGGCTTCTCCCTGGCCCAGGTCCTGGTCAAGGCGCATGCTGGAGGCAACCAATCGATGTGCTACTCTCACATCCATGTTTCTCTCTGTCTTTTCCTCTCTGTGAAAATCAATGGAAAAATATATTTGGGTGAGGATTAAAAAAAAAAGAAAAAGACAAGAGATGTTACAACCCTTGACTAGGGCACAGAGAGGTTAGCTAGCCTGAGTGGAATTTCCTAACTTTACTACCATGTTTTCATTATAGAAAATGAATTTTGTGTCCTTATTTTTATTTATTTATCATATTATTGGATATATACCAGAGCATATGTCATAGTGTATGAGGTACACAAATATACTATTTGCACATCCATATATATATATAGATACCCACTCAACTATATTTACCTTCACTGAACCATACATGCTTTCATGTAGCTGTATTTATCTATGAAACAGTAATTCAAGGATGCAAATGCAGAAGAGAAAGCATGAGCTCACAATGTAAGTTTATGAGAGAAAAAGACTGAGTAGGTAGGAGGGAGAGTCAAGAGTCTGACAATTAAGGAAGAAGGTAGTCAAGACTCCTGAAGCCCAGGAGATCCATAACTCTATGTGATGAAGTTTGCTTAAACCTATTCTGGGGACCAAGTTACACATATTTTCAATTACTCCATGGATGTATGTCGTACTAAAAACCAGTGTTTCATAAACAGGCATATTTGGCACATAGAGTTGATGCATTGTCTTTGTTTAGGTTCACACAAAGAGGCCACTTGGTCAAGGTAAGCTCCTGGCTTTTACTTTGATGGGCAGTGTCAGCTGGCCCCTCTTCTAGTAGAGTGGTCTGGGCTGAATGAGGACAGGACTTTCTACAAGGGAGAGTATAAAGAAACAAATACAAGGTAAAACAGACAATACATTATTTAAGCTGCATGCTACTGCACATATGCTGATTGGGATGGACCAATAAATAGCACAAAGGCAATAGCAGGAAGAGAAGGGACAGGTCTTGAGTAGAAGTGGGAGTTAGGTAGCACAAAGGTTAGCGTGTAGTCTTTGCAGTCAGATTGACCTAGGTTTAAATCTCAGCTTCCCAACTTAGCAGTTTGACTGGGACCACGTTACTTAGCCTTCATGTGCCTCTGTTTCATAAATTAAAAGGAACCTGAGAAAGAACAGTTGTTCTGAGGATTAAATGAGAAAATGAACATAAAACATTCAGCATAGCTTGGCACATAGTAGGCATTAAAATAATGAACAGGTGGGAGTTGTCTTTTTAAAATCCCAAAAGAGAAAACATTTGCAGTGCTAAAAATAAGCATTCAGCTTTCTGTAGAGCTCTTTTAAAAAAACCTAACTGGCTTATAGGTCTTGAGAATGGTGGGAGTATCTTAGTAAAAAAAATGTCATCGAACATCCCACTGGTAAAATGAGTTTCCTCACAATCCCATTCTTTGTGATTGTGAATGTGGAATGCAGTCGAACTAGATAGGAATCCCACTCCGAGTTTGCTGACCACCAGCTGCATGGTGACATTTTCCCAAGATATTTGCTGGATTTTCTTTCTTCAAATAATGAGTCATTATTGTGAGATATTGTTTATTGTAAAACCCTTGTGTTCCTGCCATACATACCAAAACAAAAGGTCACTTTACAGGCACTTTATGTTATAGTCAAGAACAACAACAAAAAAATAATACAATGCTGTGAAATGTCACACTGTATGTAGCATGGTGGACATTATCTTGCTGCGCCATTTTTTAGATCGGCTTAAAATATACATTAGGAACAAAGCAAGCAGGAGAACATTGAGCTGGGCCCCATTTATGCAAAAGTTATATGCCTTTATATGCACAGATAATTTCTGAAAGAACAGACAATAAACTTTTTAGAGATTATATCTAAGGTCAGGAATCTTTAACTCTTCATTATATACCCCTGTGCACTCTTGAGTTTAATTTTTAAACAATGAACATATAGTATTTGCAGAATAGTTTTCTAAGCCATATAAAATGTATACAGAAATAACTTTACACTGCCAGATTAAAAGGAGGTCTCTGTGTTCTAGATATAATTTAGGGAGAAGGGATAAAAACTCTTTTGAAATTGTCTTTCAAGATAAAAGACAAACATAGAGATAAGTGTGTGTGTGTGCGTGCGCACATGTGCATGCATAACTATTAGAATTTTATGGCAGTTACTTACAGCCTAATTCATGTTGAGAACAAGGAGATCCCATTAAGGATTATCTCCAAGCACCCCCAGGCTTACTCTGTACACCTGGGGTGTTGAACGCCAGCATTTTCACAAAAAGGAGGCAAATTAATGGAGTTCAATCTAGAAGAAGCTCTTCTGTCTCACAGGGACCACCTCCTGGTTCTCCTATTTCTTCACTGAGTCAGAATGATTGTAAGGGTTGTAGCTGTATCATAAGGGGAAATGGATCCCCTGACCCTGCAGTAGCTAAGTACTTTGCTTTTTATCCTGCAATCTCCCCCCAGCTCTTGGGATATCATGATGTGTCAGAAGAAGGAGCATCTGTTTCGGGTGATCCTGAGTCATCTAGCCATGATGCTGTCGATGGCTGGATGTAAAGAGCAAACCATGTCAATATTTGGGGAAATTTAATTTTTTTTTTGGACCACAGTTGACTGTGGATAATTGAAACTGCAGATGAGGGGGTACTGCTATATAAAACTGTAGCTTCAGTTACATAAGATCTCGCTCCCCTTGAGCTTCCTAGTGAAAGGTTAAAGCATGCCTGGATCTAGTTCTATAGTCGATTCTCATTATTTGAAGAGTCCATCTGTATGAATTCACCTAGTTGCTAAAATTTATTTGTAACTTGAAAATCAACACTCCCGGTGTTCTTGTGGTCATTCATGGGCATGCGTGTGTCCATGAAGAGGATGCAAAATTTGAGTCACCAGGGCTCAGGTTTCCAGCTGAAGTTAAACAAAGTGACACTCGGCCTTCTTGTTTCAACTTTCATATCATAAACAAGTGTCCTTTTTGAAATCAATTTAGTGCCATGTTTTTCATATTTTTGTGCTTTTCTTTGTGTTGATTTCATTGTTTAGAATGGCCCTCAAACACAGTACTGAAGTACTGTAGTGTTTCTAAGTGCAAGATTATGTTTTGATCAGTTGGCAAATTGAATACCGGGTCCTGTATTACCCCAAGTTATTCTTAAAGAATAATTTAACAGATGGGTGTATTTGTTTCTTAGGAGTGCTATAACAATTTATCACAAACGTGGTGGCTTACAACAACAAATTTATTTTCTCAGTTCTGGGGCCAGAAGTTTAAAACCAAGGGATTGGCAGGGCCACACTTTCTCCAAAAGCTTTAGGGGGATAGTTCTTCCTTGCCCTTCTCCAGCTTCTGGTGGCTCTTGGCATTTCTTGGAGTGTGGTAGCATAATTCCAATGTCTGTCTCTGTCTTCACACTGCCTTCATCTACCTGTGCTTCTGTGTCCAAATGCCCCTTTCCTTTCTCTTATAAAGACCAGTTTAGAGAGACAAAATGGCGGCGGAATAGAAGGACGTGTCCTGAGCCTTCTCCTGGAGCAAATAGAGGAGGCAGCTGAGACGAGCGGAATCCAGCCCGAATTGGCGAAGGAGGCACAGCTGGTGAGACAGTTTGCAGCTGGGAAGAGCAGGGATCCCCCGGATAAAGGTAAAATCAAAGATCTAGGCAGTAGAATCTCCCGGACCTCTGTGCCCAGAAGGTCAGGGAGAAACTACACAGTGCCAAGCCGCGTCCCTGAGGACAGGCAAGGTCTGAAGGATTTTAGACCATAGAGTCTGGATTTGGGATCTGAGCTCAAAGGCAGCCTTTAAGAGCTGCCGGACCGCGGAGTGCCGGCAAGAGAGGAACTGGCAGAGACGCGGTCCTTCCTCCCGCTGGGGCCTGCGCTTTTCCCCACTGAACCTAGTTCGTGGGACCTTTTGGAGACAGGCGCTTACCTGTGACAGAAGTGCGGGAGAAGGGGTAGAGTTGTGGAACCTGGGCAGAGTGGGCAACGGACGGTCCAGGAGAAGTGGTAGCAAGTCTGGTGCTGAGTCATATCTAAACCCACAGAATCCATTTTCTCCTGAGAGATAGCCCCTCCCCCCAGTCTCCAGGCAACCAATATAGCCACACCCAGATTCCACCCTGATTAACACCAAGGAATCTGAATACTCCCTGAGGCCATAGGATCTACTCTAAAGAGAAATCTTTAGAAGCTAAGCACCTCAATTACACTAGATAACCAAGCCCAGGAGAACAGATTTCACCAGTAGAACCATCACCAAAAGAACCTGGGTAGCAAAGCAATTGGATCTACAATTAAAACATTTCAGGAAAACATGGGGAGACAAAAAAGCAATACCCAAAGGAAAGAAAAAGAGGAATCACCAGAAAGGGAGTTAAATGAAATTGAGGCTAGCAGCTTAACAGAGAGAGAATTCAGAGTAATGGTTCTAAGGATGTTTAAACGGATGGATGACAAATACACACAACTCAATGACAAATACACACAACTCAATGAGAACTACAAGGAACTGAATGAAAATGTCACCAACGTGAAAAGAAACCAAGAGGAGATGAAGAACGACATAGCTGCAATAAAGAACACATTGGAAGGCTTAAACAGTAGACTAGAAGAGGCTGAGGACCGCATCAGTGAATTAGAAGACAAGGTAGGAAAACACACACAAACACAGCAGCAAATGGAAAGAAGACTTAAAAAGCAAGAGGAGAGCCTAAGGGAGCTTTGGGACAACACAAAACGAAACAATATTAGAATAATAGGGATACCAGAAGGTGAGGAAGAGAAGCAAGGAATAGAAAACCTGTTTGAAGAAATAATGACGGAGAACTTCCCTGATATTGGCAAGAAAAAAACTATGCAAGTCCAAGAAGTACATAGAGTCCCAAACAAGTTGAACCCCAAAAGACCAACACCAAGACACATCATAATTAAATTGGCGAATACCAATGACAAAGTAAGAATCTTAAAGGCTGCCAGAGAGAGACAGAAAGTTACCTACAAGGGATCTCCTATTAGAATATCAACTGATTTCTCAACAGAAACACACCAGGCCAGAAGGGAATGGAATGAAATATTCAAAGTGATGCAAAGCAAGGGTCTGAATCCAAGAATACTATACCCAGCAAGGCTATCATTCAAAATTGAAGGTGGAATCAGGAGCTTCACAGACAAAAAAGGGCTAAGAGAGTTTATCACTACCAAGCCAGCAATGCAAGAAATGCTGAAGGGACTGCTGTAAAAAGAAGAAAGAGAAAGGCAAAAAGAAACACAAACACTAAGGGGGAAAATATGACAACAAACATGTACTTGTCAATAATAACATTAAACGTAAATGGATTAAATGCACCAATCAAAAGACATAGGGTAGCTGAATGGATAAGAAAACATGACCCATATATTTGCTGTCTACAAGAGACTCACCTCAGAGCAAAGGATTCACACAGACTGAGAGTGAAGGGATGGAAAAATATTTTTCAAGCAAATGGAAATGAGAAAAAAGCTGGGGTAGCAATACTTATATCTGATAAAATAGACCTCAAAGTAAAGGGCATAACAAGAGATAAGGAAGGCCACTACATAATACTAAAGGGAGCAATTCAACAAGAAGATATAACTCTGGTAAACATATATGCACCCAACGCAGGAGCACCCAAATACATAAAAAAACTCCTGGAAGAGATCAAGGGAGAGATCGACAACAATACAATCATAGTAGGAGACTTTAATACACCACTGACATCACTGGATAAATCCTCCAGACAAAAAATCAGCAAAGAAATAGCAATTCTAAATGACACACTAGATCAGATGGATCTAATTGACATCTTCAGAGCATTTCACCCCAAAGCCTCGGAATATACGTTCTTCTCAAGTGCCCATGGGACATTTACAAAAATAGACCACATATTGGGTCACAAACAAAGCCTCCCTAAATTCAAAAAGATTGAAATACTATCAAGCATTTTCTCAGACCACAATGGCATAATATTAGAAATAAACTATAATAAAAACATTCCAAAAAATTCAAACACGTGGAAACTGAATAGCATGCTATTAAACAATGATTGGGTGATCAACGAGATCAAAGAAGAAATTAAAAACATCCTGGAGAATAATGACAATAAAAACACAACAATGCAAATGCTATGGGACACAATGAAAGCAGTCTTGAGAGGGAAGTTTATAGCTCTACAGGCCTACCTCAAAAAACAAGAAAAAATGGTAATAAATCTTCTAACTCAACAACTCAAAGAATTAGAAAGAGAGCAACAAGAAAAGCCCACAGTGAGCAGAAGGAAGGACATAATAAAGATCAGAGCAGAAATGAATGACATAGAGACCAAAAAAACAATACATAGGATCAACAAAACCAAGAGCTGGTTCTTTGAAAGGATAAACAAGATTGATGAACCTCTAGCCAGGCTCACCAAGAAGCAAAGAGAGAGGACCCAAATAAACAAAATCAGAAATGAAAGAGGTGAAATAACAACAGACCCCACAGAAATACAAAGGATTGTTACAAAATACTATGAACAACTCTATTCTAACAAACTACACAATCTGGAGGAAATGGACACATTCCTAGAAAAATACAACCTTCCAAAACTCACTCAGGAAGATTCTAAGAATCTCAATAGGCTGATAACTATGGAAGAAATTGAAGCAGTCATCAAAAAGCTTCCAGCAAACAAAAGCCCAGGGCCTGATGGCTTCACAGGGGAGTTTTACCAATCATTCAAGGAAGAACTAAAACCTATCCTCCTCAGACTATTCCAGAAAATTCAAGAAGAAGGAACACTTCCAAACTCCTTCTATGAGGCCAGCATCACCCTAATACCAAAACCAGACAAAGACAACACAATGAAAGAGAATTACAGGCCAATATCCCTCATGAACATAGATGCCAAAATCCTCAACAAAATTCTAGCAAATCGAATCCAGCAGTACATCAGAAAGATTATACACCATGACCAAGTAGGATTTATCCCAGGGATGCAAGGATGGTACAATATTCGCAAATCAATAAACGTGATACATCACATAAACAAATTGAGAGATAAAAATCACATGGTCATATCAATTGATGCAGAAAAAGCATTTGATAAAATCCAACACCCTTTCTTGATAAAAACTCTCAGCAAGGTGGGAATAGAAGGATCATACCTGAACATAATAAAAGCCATATACGACAAACCCACAGCCAACATCATACTCAATGGGCAAAAACTAAAACCATTTCCCCTAAGAACAGGAACAAGACAGGGATGCCCACTCTCACCACTCCTGTTTAATATAGTGCTGGAAGTACTAGCCATTGCGATCAGACAAGAAGAAGAAATAAAAGGCATTCAAATTGGAAAAGAAGAAGTAAAACTGTCCTTATTCGCAGATGACATGATACTGTATATAGAAAACCCTAAAGACTCCATAAAAAAATTATTAGACTTAATAACTGAATTCGGTAATGTAGCAGGATACAAAATTAATGCCAAGAAATCTATGGCATTTCTATACACCAATAATGAACTTACAGAAAGAGAGACTAAAAAAACAATCCCATTTACCATCGCACCAAAAAAATTAAGATACTTAGGAATAAACTTAACTAAAGAGGTAAAAGACCTATACGTAGAAAACTACATGACACTGAAAAAAGAGATAGAGGAAGACATAAACAGATGGAAGAACATACCATGTTCATGGATTGGTAGAATCAACATCATCAAAATGTCCATACTACCCAAAGCAATCTATAAATTCAATGCACTTCCCATTAAAATACCAACAACATATTTCACAGACCTAGAACGAAATTTCCAAAAATTTATCTGGAATAAAAAAAGAACCCGAATAGCTACAGCAATCCTGAGAAAGAAGAACAAAGTAGGTGGGATCTCAATACCAGATATCAAGTTGTATTACAAAGCTACTGTTCTCAAAACAGCCTGGTACTGGCACAAGAACAGACATATAGATCAATGGAATAGAATAGAGAACCCAGAAATTGACCCAAATCAATATGCTCAATTAATATTTGACAAAGGAGGCATGAACATTCAATGGAGTCAAGACAGTCTCTTCAACAAATGGTGTTGGGAAAATTGGACAGATACATGCAAAAGAATGAAGCTAGATCACCAACTTACACCATACACAAAAATAAATTCAAAATGGATAAAGGACTTAAACATAAGACGGGAATCCATGAAAATACTAGAGGAATCCACAGGCAGCAAAATCTCGGACATATGCCGAAAGAACTTCTTCACTGATACTACTCCTAGGGCAATGGAAGCTAAAGAGAAAATAAACAAATGGGACTACATCAAAATAAAAAGCTTTTGCACAGCAAAGAAAACCATCAATAAAACAACAAGAAAGCCCACTGCATGGGAGAACATATTTGCCAATGATATCAATGATAAGGGTTTAATCTCCAACATATACAGAGAACTCATACAACTTAACAAAAAGAAGATAAACAACCCAATCAAAAAATGGGCAACTGATCTAAGTAGACACTTTTCGAAAGAAGACAGAAGGCAGGCCAAGAGACATATGAAAACCTGCTCACAGTCACTAATCATCAGAGAGATGCAAATCAAAACAACAATGAGGTACCATCTCACACCTGTCAGAATGGCTTTTATCAACAAATCAACAAACAACAAGTGTTGGCGAGGATGCGGAGAAAAAGGAACTCTTTTGCACTGCTGGTGGGAATGCAGACTGGTGCAGCCACTGTGGAGAACAGTATGGAGTTTCCTCAAAAAAATAAAAATGGAACTCCCATTTGACCCAGTGATCCCACTTCTAGGAATATATCCCAAGAATTTAGAAACAGGCATCAGAAAGGAAATATGCACCCCTATGTTCATAGCAGCACAATTCACCATAGCCAAGATTTGGAAACAACCTAAATGCCCATCAGCAGATGAATGGATTAAAAAACTGTGGTATATATATACAATGGAATACTACGCTGCGGTAAAAAAGAAGGAGTTCCTACCATTTGCAACAATATGGATGGAGATGGAGAATATTATGTTGAGTGAAATAAGCCAGGCAGAGAAAGATAAATATCACATGATCTCGCTCATTTGTGGAATATAATGAACGACATAGACTGATGAACAAGAACAGATCCAGAGGCTGAGAAATGTCAATCAGAAGATCATACCTCAGGTAAGGTAGGGGAGGGTGGGGGTAAGGTGGAGAGATCAACCAAGGGACTTGTATGCATGCATATGAACCTAATCAATGGACACAGACAACAAGGGGGCGGGGCATTAAGAGAAATTGTTTCATGTGACAAAAATTTTTAAATGAAACTCTGTAGACTGAAAATTATTTTGGAAGGAAACAAAGAGAAGTTTCCTTCAAAAGTCATAAGGATTGTAATTGAAAGTCAATATATTTGGCCGCTTGAACTAAAGTAAGTAATTTGTGTTTTTGCCTCCCTGACAAAGTTTATATAAAGCTACAAAAAGAAATGGACAACCAGTTTGAAATGGAATTGCCAGGGCCTAGGGCAAAGAATATCCTTACATGATATTATTCTACAATCTCATTATAATCTTAGATATTTTACAACAGCATACTTTACAATTATCCCAAACAAACTTACAAACTAATTCTTTGAATGGTGGGCAGCAATTTAAAAAGAGGGACATGAAAGGATTTAATCCCTTGCAGAAGGAATTAAGGCACTGGGAAGGCACTTGAGCATCCTATATTGGCCCCTCTTGCCCTTTGTGCCAAGAGGGACCCTCTTCTCACAATCCAATTGCCCTCAGCTGTTACCTGAGCTTTCTGTTTATGCTGAGCTTGAAGCCTCGTGGGGGCTGGTACCAGGGATCTGTCTCACATCCAATTGTGTGAGCTGGGCCCTCACTGGAGAAGAAACCCGAGTTCCCTGAGATATGTGATCAGCACCGGGACCCTGCCAGCAGGCCAGGGGTTCCCAAGGCAGGTGCTGGGTGTGGAGGCCACGGGGTCATAGGCTACCAAGGAGACAGAACTGAACCTCACAGCACCCTGCTTGGCCCCGGAGGATGGCTGGTTAGCCAGAGACGGGTAAGATTCCTCAAGGAAGGAACAACCTAAGACAGGCACAGTCGCAGAGGGGCCATCAGGAGAGAACTTGGGGGGGCAACAGAAGTGGGGCACAGACCCTCACCCCCCCAACATAGCAGGGGCTTGAACCCTCACCCCCTTCTAAAGGAGGTCTCCTACCCCCATGGCTGCTTTGCGCTTCCCACACCCAGCTCAGATCGGGACCCAGGCAACAGAAAGAGACCCGGCCCAGCTCACATCGAGATACAGGTGACAGACAGAGACTTGGCCCAGCTCAGATCGGGACCCAGGTAACAGACAAGAGACTTGGCCGACAGCAGTTGCCCTATATCTAAATGCAGCTGAGCATTTGGAATGCTCAGGGCCCACTCAAGAATGCAAATAATCCTTCCCACTAATATTTACAGGGTAAACTAAGATTGTTGGTAGAGTATTAAATTTGACAGTAAAATAGTAATCGAGTTTTCAGATTAATTTAAATAGGCTAATTGAAATAAGTGGATATTCAAGTACTGGACAAAAAGCTATTCTTAAAGTAATAACTAAAATTTCTATTGGTAGTTCATCTCATGGTAAAATTCCTGAATATGCAATGAACCTAAAGCAGTCATATGTGTGGGGGAAAAAAAAAAATTTTTTTTTTAATTTAAAGTTATCAAGACTGCATTATAAAATTTACAAAAACCTCCATTAAAAAAAAAAAGGGGGGGGATAGTAGGGCAATATCATGTAAGGAAAAATATCCTATAAGTAAATTACATCTAGAAAATTTTTACTTTACCAAATTAAGGTTCATTTGCAATGCTAACAGCAAGACGGCCATTAAAAACACACATGGTGTCTAAATAAGACAAAGGAAAATCGTTTGAACAAAAATAAAAAGGATCCCAAATCAATTATATAGAAAAGATTCCTTTATTAACTTGTGGTCGAGAATATATTTGTATATTTTCAGAAAACAACCCCAAGACCAGATGGATTCCTGCAACAGAGAGGAATTGACAGGAGTGCTCCAACCACGAAGACAAGAGGCAAAAACAGTCCAGAGATGGAAGACGCTGACAACGCCTTGCCATGGGAGCAGTCAGCAGCTGTGCACCGCTGCAGGGTACCTAGGACCAAACCAGAGAGGGTCGGACCTGCATTGCCACCATGTGTCCACCATCCAGATATCACTGCTGACATGTACACATAAGGAACTGTTGGACATTGAAACTGGGACTCAAACATTTTTTTGTTTTGTCTTGTTTTGTTATTATATGTTTATTTCCAGTCTGCAAAGGCAAAACTTTTTAAAGGAAAGAAATGGTGGGAAAAAGATACATAGGCAAAGAAGCATTGAACAGACTGTCAAACTACATTGGGAAGACAGGGGTGGTTGGGCGAGGAGGGCTGTAAGAGACCAACCGAAGGACTTGTACGCATGCATATAAGCACAACCAATGGATATAAGACACTGGGGTGGGGGGGGGAGGGTGGGCAGGTGAAGGCATGTTCTGGGGGGTAGGGGAGGTCAGGGGGAGATCAAAGGGGGGAAAAAAAGGAGACATATGTACTACTATTTGTAATACTTAAAACAATAAAAATAAAATAAAATTAAAAAAAAATAAATAAATAAAATAAAATAAAATTAGGATCACACTATTCAAAATAAAAAAAAAAAAAAAAAAAAAAAAAAAAAAAAAAAAAAAAAAAAAAAAGACCAGTTTATGGGGTTAGGGCCATTTTAAATTCAGGATGTTTTCATGTTGAGATCTTTAGCTACAGTCATGCATTGCTTAATAATGGAGACCTGTTCTGAGAAATGCATTGCTAGGCAATTTCATCATTATATGAACATTATGGAGTGCATTTACAGAAACCTAAGTGGTATAGCCTACTATACACCTAGGCTATAGGGTATAGCCTGTTAATCCTAGGCTATAAAGCTATACAGCATGATACTGTACTGAACACTGTAGGCAATTATAACACAACTCTCACAGTCCAGGAGCCCTCGGGGGATGTCCAATTGATGGCTTAGGCCCGCTCCCCATGGGGAGCAGGCTCAAGCTGGCAGTCAGACATCCTTAGTGCTGCTGTGAGGCGGGAGAGGATCCTGCCACTGTGCTGCACTTGTCAGCTGTGAGCCCAGCTCTGGCTGAGCAGCACTCTCCCTGTGGGAGAACACTGACCACCAGGGGGCAGCTCCTGCATTAAGCATCTGCCTCCTGGTGGTCAGTGCGAGTTATAGCAACCGGTCATTCCGCCGTTTGGTTGATTTGCTTTTATTATATAGGATGGTAAGTGTGTTTCTAAATAGAAAAGACACAGTAAAAATATGGTATGAAAGATTAAAAAAAAAGACACATCGGTATAAGGCACTCACCATGAGGAGCTTGCAAGACTGGAAGTTGCTCTAGATGAGTGAGTGAGTGGTGAGTGGACATGAATGCCTAAATTACCATACACGACTGCAAACTTCTGTACACTTAGTCTACACCAAACAAAATTTTTCGTTCTTCAAAATGAATTAACCTGAGCTTACTGTAACTTTTTACTTTATAAACTTTAAAAATTTTTTAAATTTTCAGCTCTTTTGTAATAACACTGAGCTTAAAACACAAACACAATGTACAGCTGGACAAAAATATAGTCTTTATTTATATCCTTATTCTATAAGCTTTTCTTTCTTTCTTTTTTTTTTTTTTGCTAAAAACTAAGACACAAATACATATATTAGCCTAGGCCTACACAGAGTCAGGATCGTCAATAATACTGTCTTCTACTTCCACATCCTGTCCCACTGGAAGGTCGTTAGCATGCATGGAACTGTCAACTGTGATGACAATGCTTCCTCTGGAGCACCTCCTGAAGAACCTGCCTGAGCCTCTCCTAGAGGAGGTGTCACTCTTTTTAGAAATATGCCCATGGTGGTGTGCTTGGTTTATTTTTTACATCATACTCAGACAAAACAAACAATTACAGAACCAAAATGGGGGAATAATAATAAATGTAATGGCTATTTAAAAAGAAAAGAACATTATAAACTATATCTTAGTAAATTTGAAGACCTAGACCAAATATATTTTTAAAACAAATAAAATGCAAAATTAGCATAAAATAAAGAACTGAATAAATGAATTATCATCTTTGAAAGGTTGAGTAATCATTGGAAAAATTAAAATAGTAGCTTAAAAATCTATTTCTAAAAAAAAAATACCAGATCAAATAGCATTACAAGTTCTTCCAAAGGACAGATTATTCTCATCTAAAATAATAAAAGCGTATTAGACAGGATGTCCTTCCAGATGAAGCTGGGGCTGCAAGGGAAGCCCGGGTCCCAGGTGCCAGAGGGAAGCCGGTGCCGGCAGCCAGGGGAAGGAAGGCCTACTCTTGCACAAATTTCGTGCATTAGGCCTCTAGTATTATACATATTGTTCTAAAAAACAAAAATAGAGTGAACGATGCTTACTTGATAATTAAAATGATTGAAGAGAAAATTATAGGCCAGTTTCACTTAAAAACATATATGGAAAACCTCTAAATAAAATGTTAGCAAGTAAATCCAACATTAGCCCGGCAATTCAGTTTGAACATCAATTCACGGTTGAATTGCCAGTCAGGGAGTCAAGGTACATGCCTGGATTTCAGACTTGAACCCCAATAGGGGGAGTGCAGGAGGCAGCCAATCAATGATACTTTCTCATCATTGATGTTTCTCTCTCTTTCCCCCTTCCTCTCTGAAATCAATAAAAATATATTTAAAAAAATAAACCTAACAATGTATTGAAAAAACATATAATCATCAGTGTATTTATTCTAGAATGTAGGAATGAGTTAACAATAGAAGACCAATGAGTATAATTCACTACATGAATAAACTAAAAGAGAAAAATCACATGTTCATCCTACTAGGTCCAGAAATATTTAATAAATATCATAACCTACTTATGATTTTAAAAAATCCTACACACTCCCTTAGGAGACTAGAAACAGAAGGAAACTTTATTTAATAAGCTCACTCCCCAAAATTGATCATAAACCAAATAGAGAAAACTCAAAATGCTTTGAGAAAAGAATGCAGGCTGTTATCACTACTGTTCCATGTGTTATTGGATATCCTGAGCAATGCAGTGAGATAAGACAAAGAAATAAGATGCAGAGAGATGGAGGGAAATGTATAAAATAGAATTATTTTCTTGCTAATAAGATTATCTATGTAGAAAATACAGATAAATCAACAGATCATCCTTGGTTGAATTTCTTCATAGGTATTTTTTAAATGCAATTGTAAATGGGATTTTCTTTTTTTAAAAAATATTTTATTGCCGAAGTCGGTTTGGCTCAGTGGATAGAGCGTCGGCCTGAGGACTAAGGGGTCCCGGGTTCGATTCTGGCAAGGGCATGTGCCTTGGTTGCGGGCACGTCCCCAGCGGGGGGTGTGCAGGAGGCAGCTGATCGATGTTTCTCTCTCATCGATGTTTCTAGCTCTCTGTCCCTCTTCCTTCCTCTCTGTAAAAAAAAAATCAATAAAAATATATTTGAAAAAAAAAATATTTTATTGATTTTTTACAGAGAGGAAGGGAGAGGGCAGAGAGTTAGAAACATTGATAAGCTGCCTCCTGTACACTCCCTACTGGAGATGTGCCCACAACCAAGGTACATGCCCTTGACTGGAATCGAACCTGAGACCCTTCAGTCTGCAGGCCGACACTCTATCCACTGAGCCAAACCGGTTAGGGCAATGGGATTGTTTTCTTTAATGCAACTGTAAATGGGATCCCTTTCTGATAGTTCATTATTAGTGTAAAAAAATGCAACAAGAGCCCTGGCTGGTATAGCTCATTTGAGTACAGCTCAGTTGGGTATTGTCCTGTGCACTGAAAGGTTGCCAGTTTGGTTCCTGGTCAGGGCACATGCTCAAGTTTTGGGCTTGATCCCTGGTAGGGGCATGCAGGAGGCAGTCAATCAATGTTGCGTTCACATTGATAGCTCTCTCTCTCTAAAATCAATAAACTAGTCTTTTTTTAAAAATGCAACTGATTTCAGGATATTTATTTTGTGTCCTGCTACTTTGTGTTTGTTAATCCTCACCCGAGGATATTTTTCCATTTATTTTTACAGAGAGTGGGAGGGGGAAAGACAGAAACATGGATATGAGACCCATCTATTGGTTGCCTCCCTCATGAGTCCCTCCCACTCCCACTGCCCCCCCCCCCCCCCTCACAGGGCTGGGGAATCAAGCCTGCAACTGAGGCATGTGCCCTTGACCAGAATCGATTTGAGCCCAGGACCCTTCAGTCTGCGGGCTGACACTCTTATCCAGAGCCAAACCGGCAAGGGCTGTATCCTGCTACTGTACTGAATTCATTACCTAGTAGTTTTTTTCAGTAGATTCTTAGTGTTCTCTATATAGTATTATCTTATCTGCAAATAATGACACTTATACTCCTTTACAATTTGGATGGCTTCTATTTCTTCTTGTCTGATTGCTGTAGGACTTCTAGTACTATGCTGAATGAATGGTGAAAGCATACATCCCTCTCTTATTCCTGATCTTATGGGTAATGCTTGTAGTTTTTTGCCCACTGTGTATAGGTTTGTCAAGTAAAGCCTTTATTATATAAAATTTCACCTGTGAAGCCATCAGTCCAGGACTTTTGTTGTTGGGAGTTTAAATTACTGCTTTGATTTCATTAGTTGTAATCTGTCAGTCCAGATTCTCTGATCCTTCCTGATTCAGTTTTGGAAGATTTGTCTGCTTCTAGGAATTTATCTATTTCTTCCAGTGTCCAATTTATTGCATATAGTTGTTCATAATATTCTTTTTATAATCCTTTGTACTGCTTTTGGTGTCAGTCGTTACTTGTCTTTTAAGTTTTTCTTTTTGAGGGAGCGGGAGAGAAAAACATTTATTTGTTCCGCTTATTTATGCATTCATTGATTGATTCTTGTATGTGCCCTGACCAGGAATCAAAGCCACAACCTTGCTGTATCAGGACACTAACTGAACTACTTGGGCCTCTCTTTTATTCTTGATGACTCGGGATAAAGATGTGCTTGATAGCTTTTGTAGGGATATAAAGAAGTTAGGTAAAACCCTGGACAGTACATTTTCACAGTAATGGACATAAAAAAAAACATTTTAATTTAAAAAAATACATATTTTTATTGATTTCAGAGAGAGGAAGGGAGAGGGAGAGATTGAAACATCAATGATGAGAAAGAATCATTGATTGGCTGCCTCCTGCATGCCCCCCACTGGGGATCAAGCCCGAAACTCGAAACCCGGGCATGTGCTCTGACCAGGAATCCAACACTCTATCCATTCAGCCAAACCAGACAGGGCAAAGAAAACATTTTAAGTTAAATGCTTACATAGTGTTGGGAAGGGGTAAAATGGGTTTTAACATATTTTATGGGACACTTTGTAGAAGGCTTTTTTTAAAAAAATTAAATGTCTGGAGTTAAGGTATGCTGTTTCAAAACTTCCTGTTACCCTACTTAATATTTGGAAAATATAAAAAAGGATGGATTTAAAAATAGTCTTCAATTTATGAGAAATGTGACTAAGAAGTTCCTCATAGTCCAATGTAAGAGCTGTAACATCCCCATCTCTCCAATTTAAATGCTCATTAGTATCTCCAAAGACTTTTATCTTGTTAAACCCTAGGCCTAGTTTTCTTCTCTGCCTTCAACTTAAACCTAGCTTCTGTGACACTGTTTAGTTTTCAAGTTCATAGTCCCCTTGTTTCTTTTGCTCATTCTGCCTTTTTCTGCTAAAAATGTTTTCCCGTTTCACCTAGTGATAGCATCCTATGTTATTCAGTAGGAAACCATCCTTGTCTCCTTAAAACCCTCTATTCCAATTCATAAGCGAATCCTGTAGTCCTATCACGATTCTGTGCACTCCTTTCCAAATCCTAGTCTGAAAGCCTCTATCACCTTTCATTCCAACCTTTGCAAAGGGCCCCTGCTGGCCTCCCTGGTCATGCTATTGCCCCATATAATCATTTTTCCACACAACATTCAGAACCATCTTTTTAAAACGGCATATCAGAATTTAAATTTCCAATGGTATCCCACTGTATTTAGAAAAAAAAATCTCATTATCTCAAACTATAAACTATCCATTATCTGGTCCCTGACCACCTCTTATCTTGTTTTACATCACTGCCTTGCTTGAATTTGATATACCCATCCAACTTCAGAGACTTAAACTCTGCCTAGCCTGCCCTTCCCTTAGATTTGCATGGGCAGCTCTTTTTCTTCATTCACTTAAGTCAACGTTCACACCCTCAGCAATGCCTCCCTACCTTCACTTATTGTTTGCTAGATTTTTCTCCATCTGCCTCTCCCCATAGAATTAAGCTCTTTGAGCACAGGAATAATTTTTTCCTTATGGTATCCTTCAACCTTAGCACATGGTAGGCAAACTAAATCTCTCTTAAATAAACTTTTGCATACATGATAAATTCACAAGTGGTTTCTAAGGTATTGCAGCTCTTTAAGGGTTCATTTTAAAGCACCATCACGGGGATCTTCCTTCACTTCTTTGCTTTGCTTAATTTCTTGCTTAGAAATGTTTCATACTGGAGTAATTCTTGAGACATTTGTTTGCAACATGACTTGTTCTACGACAGACATTAAACAGGGATTAGGAGCGGCCAACTCCTCCGTTAATATTTCAAAGCAGAACAGGATACTCTTAAAAGTGAACAAACCCCGATTTTCAATGCAAATGAACAAAATGTTCAGTACTGTTTCTGAGAAACATTTTAAAAACATTCAAAAACTATTTTAGTTAAGTATACATTATTGAATCACTTAATCAAATATACAAAATGTACTGTCTAAAGTCACTGTGCTGGCCTTGTGCTAATTGAAACTAGTGTTTACACAGTAAATATCTGAGGTAGTCTATAAAATTTTTATTACCGATCAAGAATGTGTACTTCAGTAAAAAATCCTCAAGTACCTAAGTCTTAAAAAGCATCTTGTGACTCATCCTATACACATCAGCCAATTCTCAAATAGTAACTTGTGGGACTTCCAATTTCAGGCAGACAGACAACCCTTCCCTGTCATGCTCCTAGTCACCTGCTTTTTACACCTAGTGTGCAATCAAGGAATTTGTCATATTTATTACTAGTAAGCTAGTATTTTTCGTGAGATAAAGAAAATTGAGAAAACTCATAATGCAACTATGTAATAAGTTGCAAAATAAAACAATCCTGTGTTTTCTATTGCTCCATTTCTTGGTTGACATACAAATAAAAACTTTTAAAACAAAAATTAGATATTCAACACAGCATTAATATGCTACTAAAACAGTAACTAAGCATGTAAAATCTTTTCACAACTTCATGGGATGATTAAAACTTCAAGATTACTTTTTTAAACCTGTAAACTCACCTAAGATGAATAATGTCCAATAAAACAGGCAAGCTACCTTTAATGCCTACGATTTGATGGTATAAGATTGGTTTTTAATTATTAGTTTTTGAAACCTTCAAACGGCAGCCCTGGCCAGCGGTGCTACATCATTAGTGTTGGCCTGTGCAAAAAAGGGTCTCAGGTATGATTCCTGGTCAAGGGCATGTACCTGGGTTGCAGGTTGGATCCCAGGCCCCATTTGGGGATTATGCTGGGGGAGGCAACCAATCAATGTGTCTCTCATTGATGTTCCTCTCTCCCCTCGCCCCTTCTCTAAAAATCAATGAAAAAAATGTCCTTGTGTGAGGATTAACAAAAAATAAGATAAAAAATCCTTGAAATGGCATTACTATTGTAACTTGATGTGAAATTCCAAAAGCTAAACTTTCTCAAATCTTATCTAGTGATTCAAAGTATATAAAATTTTTGAACTGGCTAATCCATGCCATTAAGGGCACATCATAGCTAGAAGAAACATAGCAAAATTTAATAATCTTCAGTTAAATAGAACCATTGATATGCTTACATTATAAAAGTTAAGAATATCTGATATGTCTACATTAAGGAAGTTCTTACCAATTATTTCTACTTATAATTTTATCAAAACATATATAGGATGCTGCCAGGGTGAGGGTGTAGGGATGGGGACACCTAATGCAAAGAAAACCTCCACAGCCCTAGCCTGTTTGCTTCAGTGGACAGAGCATCAGCCTACGGACTGAAAGGTCTCCGGTTTGATTCCGGTCAAGGGCACATGCCCAGGTTGTGGGCTCGATCCTCAGACCCCTAGTAGGGGCCATGCAGGAGGCAGCCAATCAATGATTCTCTCATCACTGATGTTTCTCTTTCTCCCTCTCCCTTCCTCTCTGAAATCAATAAAAATCTATTAAACAAAAAATAAAACCTCCAAAAAAAGAAAGGAGAAAAATTGATTTTGGTCATATGTAGAGAGTGCCGGGGAAAGGCCCCTAAGCTGATTGTCCTCTGAATCCAGTGGCGCCTGGCAGAGCCATGCCCTGGAAGCATACCTTGCCAGAGGCAGGTGTGTTGTCAGTCTGACCTTTAGCTCAGGTGCCAGGGGTGGATTTCATTATCTAAATCCAGCCAGGCACCAGGAACAAACACAATTATCTGGGCCCACCCAGAAGTGACAATTACCAAGAAGCCACAAGAATGCACATATTTTCTTTATCTTAAACTTTAGTAAAACTTCCTGTATAAAATAAACTCACTGTATCGGCTCTGGATCCTGTCCCACCCGGCCCCAGCTTTACCTACTGTCTGTGTCTATTTCATTTTTTCAATCCCCCGTCGCCCCTACTCAGGCCTCCTGTCTGCTCTTTAGCTGTGCTGGTCTCGGAAAAGAGAGAAATATTTATAGTCATACAAACACCTTGAACTTCAAGTTCTGAGGCCTTATTCTAAGTACCTAGACAGTATTCACTGACATTTCAAAACAAAATAAAGACCTAATTATATTAGATGTGAGATCAAAGGCCTAGTATCAAAAGGCAAATAAAAAGATGGACAAAGTAAATCTGATCAACCCCAAAAGTACTTTACTATGACGACTATTAGCTATAATTTATGGAATAATTATCTGGGTCAGAAATAAATAAAAAAAAGTCAATTTCTTATGTCAATGTTATCTCCAAAAAATTTGAAAAAGACAATTCCTTTATTATTTGTTATACATCTCAATTCAAAATGTTGCTTATCTTCTTCAAGATGTTATAAATCCAAAAAAGGTATTATAAATCAATATAAAGAATAAAAGTATCTTTATTAGAGTTTTGTATGCTGAAGTTTCACTTTAAATATCTAAATTAAATAAAACTTTGCAGGTTTATTTAAAATAGTATTTTTTACAAAGCAGCCTTGGTAATAAATGGCTAGAGTATCTCTGAGTCCCTTAAAAAAGAGGACTCCATTAGGCAAATACCTTGTTATCCTATGGACTAAACTGACTAAATTCTGTCCCAACATAATCTGCTGTATATGCTTATTAGACACCCTTAACCTCATCACTACCCCAAAACAAGTGTACTTACCTATTTCCTGAATAATCATAAAGACTATTGGTTAAAAAAGAAAATGTCTTTAAAAATTCTTACCATCATGGATATTTTATTTTAATCCTCACTTGAGGATGTTTTCATTCATTTCTAGAGAGGAAGGAAAAGAAAGAAAAACATCTATGTGAGAACATCAGTTGCCTCTTGTACATGCCCCAATTAAGGGATTGAACCTGCAACCTAGGTATGTGCCATGACCTGAAATCAAACCCACAACCTTTTGGTGTGTGGGATGATGCTCCAACCGAGCCTCTCGGCCAGGGTCCATCATGGATAATGAAAGCAATACTTATTACATAAATCATCATCTTTTTAAAAAAAAGTTATGCTACATTCAGATGTGGAGGAAAAATATTTAATTAGTAATTTAAAAATCAAAGAGCTAGGTTGAATAATGGAAATCCAGCTTTTATAACAGCATGTATGTGTGGCACCCAAAGTATGCTGTGAAGGGCGTTTATTCAGGTTTAGGGATTAAAAAGAAAAAGGAGATATACACATTACAATCTAATGTAAGCTACTTGTTCCTTCTGTTTTCACAAAAGGAAAAGACTTATGTGTTAAGAATTTGCCAATTTTTTTACTTCTCTTCAATTTAGTTATGTTTGATAAGCAATCTCTTAAGATTTCAACTCTAAAGATTTGATGCACAAGAACACAGAAAATGTTTGAAGGGAAAAATAAGTTGTTAAATTAGACTGTTAAGGTATTATAAAAAACCTGTATTCTAGAACAAATGTGGCAAATGATTTAAAAAAAAGATTAAGCCTCTATCTAGGGAATATTAAACAAAGCCTATGTGATTCATATGATCACACTAAAGATTATGATGTAACTTTGGATATTGTTATACACTTAGTCAGTTTCCTGAAGAATAACAAGTGCATGATTTCCTTTTAGAATCAGGAAAATACACCACTGAACACAGCAAAGATATCACAGGGGGACTGGGCATTTTAAGAGTTATAAAGTAAGGGTTAAATCATATCATTCTAATCTTTTTAATTCTAATTCCATCAACTCAGAGTAAATAGGGCTTTCCCTCCCAGAGTTATCACATACATATGTGAATACAGGCACAGAAACTTGTAATGTTTATTTGGGTAACAAACGGTCTCCAAATTATATTGAAAAATAAATCCTAATAATCACTCTTGTGAAAAAATTTTAGCACACTTTTCACAAATTTATGTAAAAGAGAAGAAAATACACATAATTTATATCTTAAACTTTTTTATTCCCTACCAGAGACATTTTGTCCTTTGTTTTCTACAATTTCCAACTTGCACCTGTATTTAATACTGCTTTAATCTGCTGAAGACATTAACTGATTGCTTTCCTAAATCTAAGGATTATATAGTTTTAGTATAAATATATATCACATATTTTCGTAAAATTTTGACAAAACTGAATAAGCATGCCTTGTTTTAAGTCCATGCTCCTTCCACTGTTTATAAAATCTGATTTAATGATCAAAAATTCTTGGTTGTCATTCTTCAGTTACAACAGTCTTCCTCCTGAACTGCCACTCGCTTCTTTTAGCATAATAACAAGCAATAGAAAAAACAAAGAAATTATCTTAATCTTACTTCTTCCTTTTGATACTATAAAATAATGTGAACTTTTTTAAAAAAAAGAAACAAATAAATCCAAATGTCAATACATTCAAATGAGCTGTGAATCCTTTAAGGTAGACACCTTGGAAGGCCACAGTTCATTCTCTTAACTATGTTACCACTGCTCAAAATACCTATAAAACTCTTTTGGGATTGCCTCCAAAGCCAGTAAGTTGCATACTTTCTAAGATTACCTCAAAGGTTGATTTAATTTTTAGAAACGGTCAAAAGTTATTCAGTGCCAAATAATGGTAATTATAAGACATTTAATCTTGGTAGTACTTTAAAAACAAACAAACAAAGTGTAATAGCTTGTGTGACTTAAATTAGCTATGAATGCAATTCTAAAAGAGCAAAATCCAAGACTTTGAGCAATGGTAAATAGCTAGAATTAGGAAATAATTTTCCAGTATGATCACTACGCAGAGTAACATTCATTTAGCTGTCTATGTTCTGGCATATTTGTTTAAAGTGAACATTCTGAGAGTTAGAACTTATTCTTTGAAAAAGGAATATCATTCTTAAAAAAAAAAGAATTTTATTCCTTTAAAGCATCACTGTTAAAGTAAGTACTATGCAAATGTTTTGTTAGAAACTAGTTCTACTTACTTTCTCAATAGACTTACTTTAAAAACTTGAAAGCAAACAACTAACTTATTTGCTCTCAGGCTTTTAAAAATTGTTAACTGACGATAAAATTTGAAATTTCTAAGGTACTAATAACCAAAACAAAAACCCCAAGTGTAATAAAAACATCAAGAACCAAACTACAATTTCTGAGCTGCACTGTTTATTTTGCTGCTTGAAACCTAAGTGACAGTATGCCACTATAATTATGGGGTTTCATCTAAACCTTTACTACACTGCAGGTACAGAAATATACGGACACATTTTTGGAGAATTGACATTTTGCAAAATGCAGCAAACATTTTAATTTATACATGAGAAAAGGAAGTGTTCAAAAGGGTATGCATTTCAAGTTATTGCAGGTTATTTGTGAGAGAATTTCTGTAGGTAAAACATGTTTAAATTTAACCAACAGTAGCATGTCAGTGTATTTAAAATCATGACAAAAATCTTCTCTCTGGTCATGTTGCCCATGACAAATTACTATGATGTTGTATGTTTAGGGCAAGATGTCAATACAGCATAAATCCCATGGCATTTTGGTTTTCTTCTGGAGATTAAAGCTGTTTTTCTTGGGATAAATGCAGCAGCAAAACACAAACCAGTTGATCAAAAAAAGCACTTCTGCCATAACTCCAATAATTTTCAGGACACATCAACCGACAGTAGTTTTGCCATTCCCAGTTCTTAAGAATTACATCTCTGCACTGTTGCCTTAAGTATGTCTGTAAAAGCTTGTTCTCTGTTAAGCCAGTTTACTGACTACAGCCTGGTTGAGAGAATTTAGTTGGTTGGTCCATTTATCTAGTGCAGTATATCGGGCACCACCCCTCTTCTGATGATCCAGTTCAAGGAGTTGGTTGACTTGATCAATTCGGCCATGAATAGTGCTGGAAATAAATGAAAGAAGACACGTCTACAAGCTATTTTCACTAAGCATATCTTCTAGACTAGTATTTTATAAATATCCACAATATCAATAAATGCAAAAAGCCCCACCCCACTGCTAGCTACATTATAAATGATTGAGTTCAGGATTAATTATAATATTCATTGCCTTATTTAAACTCCAGACAGAAACCATACCTGTTATCAGTTTCACTGAAAAAACCAACAGGTATAGACTTATCCAATTAATTAAGAACAAACATAACTTATGAAGCTTTAAATAACATACTGCTTTTAAAAAATATAATTTCAAAATTATTATATATCATACCTTGTACAAAAAAATACTAGTCATTAAATAATTCTTTAACTATACATAAGCCATATACTGAATGAAAAATCTTTCTGAAAAGGCATTTAGAATTTTTTCAGAGACCATGTGTTTTATATCTTCATTCATTCATTTTTTAAAAATCACACTTACATTTATCTCTTTTAGCAAAAAGTCATAACCAGAGGGTGTTTTTTTATGAAAAATTAAGAATTTATCTGCTACTACCTTTGCCATCATCATTCAAACTTCATGGTCCTAAACATTTTGTAATAAAAATAGCCAAATACTTACTTATCCAATATGCACTGCACCAGCAAGCTCTCCACATCAGCTACATCTATGTTTAACTCCTAAGACAAAAGAATCATTATAATTCTACTAATTTTTTCAAAAGTCACGATTTTATATAAACTATCATTCTGATTTTAAATTCATTTCCACCACTTAAAGAAAAATTAGCGAAGAGAAAATTTGCAACAAATTTCATTATCACTTCAAAATACTTCTGAGAGCACAGGTATGATAAAATTTAACTTTGTAACTTTTAAAATACATTCTTACCACAATTTTATTATGGTTGGGGTTAACTCTTCATCAATTATATATTTTAGCCACTACCCTCTCTTCTGAAATTTTCTCTGAGGCTGAGAGTATCTTTAAAAAGAAATTTAACGATTCTTATTTCTCTTTTCTGTTAACTCAATTTACACCAAGAAAACACAGAAAAATTCACATTAAAAGTAAAGCTTTTTTTAAAAAAAGTAAAGCTTTTAAGTTATGCTGTATTTAAGAAACATAATACTGTATTTAAGAAACACGTTACAAAATTAGACTCTTTTAAATGAAAAACAGGCATAAATATTAAAATCCATGAATATAAATACCTTAGAAATAAAAGGAATATGTATTCTTGTGTAAGGCTTAATTAATTTTATGAGCACTTGTGTTCTGATGTTTCGCAAAAGCTCTGAAAAGACAAAAATTAAGATACATTTGCACTTAAGTTTGTATATCTTTATGAGTCATCATGTACTTCTTCAGTCTGACAAGGATATAAGGTATTTGGATCTAAAAATATTTGGATCCAACAGATGCACAGTATGATTAGAGGCTTCTCCCATAATTTTTTTCTTATTACCTCCCTAATTTTGCTCATGTATGACATTACCTAAAATATCCCCCTGCCTTCTCAATACTCTACTACTCATCATTTCCTCTGTAGTTAACATCTTTCAAGGAGATATGATTTGCACCAGCCAAGTTCCTTACTTTATGCTCTCTTATAAAACTTAGACTATTACATTTTACTAGAGGCCCAGTGCATGAATTTGTGCACAGGTGGAGTCCGGCCGATCTGCCCTGATAGGCCCCCTACCCCCACTCCGATAGGGGGCAGGCCCAGGGGAGGGGCTGTGGGTGGCTGGCCGGCCATCCCCTGGTTGAACTCCCTGTGGAGGGGACAATTTGCATATTAGCCTTTTATTATATAGGATACAACGATTTTTTAACTTTCCCCAGTTTCTTCATGTACAAGTGCCTTCTTCAAAAATACCAGATTGGAGTTCATGCATAAGGCTTCTATTATTCTATTTCCACAAAGTACAGTATAATTCTAGGTTCATATAAGAACTTTAAAAATGTTTGTTGACTGAAAGGGAAAGGAAGGTGGGGAACAAAAAACATTACTTCTAAAGTATCCTTTGGATTTTCTTAATACATCTGCAATTTTATTTTTCCAAATGGTTAAAACTCCCCCCCAATAGCTCCATAACAGGTGGGAATATTGAAGGTATAAAAGAGGCCCCAGAACAAAGGAATGATTTCTGTCTTTGTGAATCCAAGAGAACTTATTAAAAACCTCACAACACTTGCCCAGCCAGCATGGCTCAATGGTTGAGTGTTGAACTATGAACCTGGAGGTCACAGTTTGATTCAGGTCAGGGCACAAGCCTGGGATACAGGCTTGATCTCAGTATGGGGTGTGCAGGAGGCAGCCAATCAATGATTCTCTCTCATCATTGATGTTTCTATCTCCCTCTCCCTCTCCCTTCTTCTCTGAAATCAATAAAAATATATATAAAAAAAAATCTCACACACTTACTTTTACAATGTTAACCTTTCAAAATAAATGCATCTCAGCATTATCTATAGTGGGCTATTTTCAAAGCTTTTGCTACTTGTTAAAAATAAATTCCAGCCCACCCGGCGTGGCTCAATGGTTGAACATCAACCTTGAACCAGGAGGTCACGGTTTGATTCCCAGCCAGAGCATATGCCTACCTGGGCTGGATCCCTAGTGTGGGGGCATGCAGAAGGCAGCTAATCAATGATTCTCCTTTCATCATTGATGTTTCTATCTCTCTCTCTCCCTCTCCCTTACTCTCTGAAGTCAATAAAAATATATTTAAAAAATAAATTCTAAAAATTAATTTAAACCTAAGCATTAGTAAAAAAACATGCAACAATATTTACATTAGAATAAAAAGGGAAAAGGGACAGCCAATGATGTCCATTCTTATATAAAATGGACATTATATAAGAACTTGATTATGTTACTATGAAACTGGCTGTGATTTCTTTAAAACATTTTTATAATTTTAGGGAGTATTCTATTCCATGACAACATTTAGAAATATTGCTACACTTTGCAATAAACAGAAGACAAACAGCTTAAGTCTATTCAGCTCCACTAAGACACACTCTTAAGACAGTGAAAAAGAAAGTAACAGAATTCCAGTAGCCAAAAGAATATACCTTCAATGTGTTCCCTAATGAAAGGATCATCCATGATGTTGCTGTGATTTGTTTTCAGAATCTTTTCAAATTCAGTGATATCATTATTCTGATAGGCACTAACAGAAAAAGAAAAGTATGTATTTTGTCAAACATGAAGAAGTCATGTATTAAATCAGAAAACCCAAAGAGCCCGTGTCTCAATTTTCATATGCAAAAACCTAAATTATATTATAGTTTCTGTCATGGGAATCGGAGTTAAAAACACACACATTCTACTGCAACTAAAATGAATTTTCTTTTTAATGCTTTCGGTTTTATAAAATAAAAATTAAATAATTTTTTGTTATATATTTACATATAGCTAATTTAAATCTTCTCACAATCTAGTTGTTGGTAGGAATTGATAACAGTTCAATGACTGTTTAATGCTTGATGTTTTCAAATTAAATTGTGCATTTAATCCCTCTGAAACCAAGTTTCATGCATACTACTGTATGGAGGAGTTCAGCCTTGTCTTTCAAATACAACAGTATATCCTCTCTGAAGCTTATTTAGAAATGCAGCTTCCTAATTTTTTTCTTCTAGAAAGCTACCAGCAACTGCCAAACTTTCCTAAAGGAACATTTGATTCCTAATTCTTTAGCTGAAAATTTCACCGAGCTAAACAGCAGAAAATTATATCTGTGGTGGACCATTAGTGCCAAATGGGATGCACACCCAAAGTAGAGTGATGGACCCTGCCGCAGAAGGCCAAAGGCTGATTTATGTTCATGATTCTGAGGTATCTAGTATCTAGGCCTGAAATGATTCTGTAAGGCACTGGGGGGACTGCTAAAGGTGCTGAGAAGGAAGAAGCCAACCTTCTGGATATGGCACCACTGTCTGCTTTATATGTAAGACATATTCATCAGCCATTCTGCACGACCTCTGCTGTGCTTCCATCTGATGGGTCGCAATGTAACTTCATGTTAGGGGCAGGTGATTCAAGTGCTTCAACAGGAATTATTTTCCTCTAGTCTGCTGGCAACTGACTAGGAAGATAAAATTAGGGAGCATTACTTTCTTACCTACTCCAAATATATTACCGTAAATACACTGGAGGATATATTCACGTAGTGAAAACACTTGCACACACATTTATTTTAACTAAGAGAGATTAGATTCTTCCACTATTCAAGTGGCTTAAGAAAATCTTATACAAAATGTGGGGCACCACAGGCCACTTGTTTGGGTAAAAATTTACCACTAAAGTAAGTTTCCAAGTCCCAGTATGAGAGGCCTCGCTGAAGTAAATTGTAAGATATAATAAATATATAAATATAGCCATTGTTTGTAATGGTCTGCTAAATCAGTACTTTAATCCATTTTAATGTATTTAATCAATTTAATTTAGATAAAATATTAATGTCTAGAAAAAAACTTATATTTCTTTAAGAGTTCTAAAGGTTGTTACTTTAGAAAGTGAACTTTATAAAAAATTTTTAAAAAAAGTATTATGAAGTTAATTAATCTCTAGCTAAATCACCTCTTAGTCAATGTGGCCAAATGCAGGTAGAATAAACTATTTGAAATCAAAATGGAGAAATTTATTTTTATAACTAAAATCAAGTTAATTAAACAAATATTTACTAAAATAGACTAAAGAAATAAATAGTAAAGAAACTGATTTTTTTAAATGTTGCAACTTAGGATTTTTATTCCTTAACCACTCTTAGTTCCCTTAAAATAAAGTCATTATTTTTACAACTAAAATTAAGGTTTCCTTAAAGAAGAAAACCTAGTAATTTATAAAAACCATAGCCAAGTAAAAACAAAGTAAATGAGAGCATTTTACATAAGAACTTAAACAATATCATGAAGTAACTAGTTTTTCCAAGTATATAAAAATTAATATGTAGGTGACTGAATTTATAATCTAAAAGTATTCTTCTTTTTTTTAAATGAAAAGAACCATTAAGAGAATGTCTAGTCAGGTAAATCACCTACATATATCTGCAAAAAAAACCCCTGCCCTATGTCCCTCACTTCATTTTTCATACCTTGGAAAATTAGTAAGTTTCTCATACTTTTCTACAAAGAAAGTCCATTGAACTTTGGGCTCCATTTATTCCTGGCACAGAGAAAAATAATTCTTGTTCACTGATTTCTTTAGCAAAACCAGGCTTTCCCCCCCCCTAGGCTTTTTGCTTGTTTTTGTCTTCTATAATTTTACTTAATATTAATTACAGGAGGTTTTTCAGTTGCTAAACATCATTAATCATATCTCTCTCCATGGAAGCTATCAAAAAAATCCTTAGATATCTTACCAATATGACTCTTCTGCTCCTTAACCTCAGAAAATTATTTGAGGTAAACCTTTTTTAAATGATTTTTTTATGCCCTACCAGTTTTCTCAGTGGTTAGAGCATTGGCCCACAGACAGAAGGTTGGCAGTTTTGATTCCAGTCAAGGGCATGTACCTCGGGTGCAGGCTCCATGCCCTAACCGGGGCATGTGCTGGAGGCAACCAATTGATGTGCCTCTCACATATCGAAGTTTCTCTCTCTCCGTCTCTCCCCATTTTTTCCACTCTAAAATATATGAGTAAAGTAATTGTCATATTGAAAATTCCTGATTTATGTGGACCAATTCAGAATTTCATTTTTGATTAAGGCAGGTAGAAACAGTAAATACAGTGAAATTGTTTGAAAACATCTAGTCAGCTTTCTACTGAAAAACAGCACACAGGTGAGAAAAGCAACAAATACTTTATAAAATCTCATGCCTAACAGAAATAGCATAATAAATGACTTCAGAAGATAAAAATTTCACAACTTTGGTATATTTCAAATCAAAATATAAAAGAGTAATTGTTGAGAATTAACTGAATTCTAAAAAGTTCTTTCCTCTCTCTCCCCTTTATTCACTGCTCTAAATAAATTTACCTTAACTGAAATATAGAATCTTACCTTACTAAATTCGTCATTGCGAGAATTTCTGGATCATTTTTGTACGGTTTGGCCTAAATACAGTAAAAGAACAATTAACTATATGTACAAAGTTTATTTCCATGAAAGACAGCTAACAGAAATGAACACACATACCTCCTGTGAGTCAAATGGATTTATTCCCGATTTCATTAGCATATTTGCTAAGACCAAATATTTTAAACAAGTGGTTCTTCTTGGACTTCCTGATTCATCATAATTCTTGAAGGCTTCAAAAAAATCAGTGTGTGCCTTTTCAAATTCACCTTCCCGCAAGTGCATTTTACCACCACATTCTGTAGAGGAATAAAACATAAAAGGACATTTTCAGTGTCATAACAAGACTGAGCACTTCATAAAAATCAAATGAAAACTATTTCATTGGCTTCCAGTCTTTTAATTCTATTACATGAACCATGCTAGCCCCAGGGTACACTAACTCTAAAAAACAAGCTCTTTATTAAACGCTAGAGGCCTGGTGCATGAAATTTGTGTACTTGGGGGAGGGGAGATCTCTCAGCCCGGCCTGCGCCTTCTCACAGTCCAGGAGCCATTGGGGGCTGTTGTGAGTGGGCCTAAGCCATCAGTTGCTGCTGTGGAGGCAGGAGAGGCTCCCGCCAATGCGTCTGCCAGCTTCTGGCTAAGCGGCACTCTCCCTGTGGGAACGCACCAACTACCGGGGGAAGCTCCTGAATTGAGCATCTGCCCCCAGTGGTCAGTGCATGTCATTGCGACCAGTCATTCTGCCATTTGGTCGGTTTGCATATTGGCCTTTTATTATATGGGATCAGCCAAACAAGCATTTGTAAGTCTTTCTTCTCAATTGAAGTAGAATATAATTTTTCATACATCATTGTAATTCTAGAACAGAACTTATGATAATACATTTTCTATTATTATCTTCAATGATATAAATTTACAAGACAAAAATTCATCCTAACTTCTTCCTAAGACTATATCATTTCATTGACTTCACTACTTTGCCCATTACTTTCACTAAAACAGAAACGACCTTCAGAGTCATTCAATTATATGCAATGACAACTTTATGTCTTCCTGGACACTGCCCACCCTCTCCAAACCAAACTTGCCTCTGATGACTCCCATGATCAACGGGTGAGGGATGGCAGACTTGATGTGAAGTGACTGTTCATAGAGCGCTTTAAGTTTTTTGTTATTTTTCTGTGCCGTGTACATTTGAATTTCCAAAGCATATATTTCTAATAACTGTGTACCCTTTTTCAGGTCATCTTCTCCATCATCAGTCTAGGAAAGCAAATAATAAAACTTTAGAATTCAAGATAGAATTCACAGTCAGCCTAGTAATCTTTATTTGACTTTTACCTTACATTTATAAGTTTCTTATTCTGTGTGAGAATGCGCTACAAATTTTAATTGGGACCTAGAGCCCTAATAAGACTACCTTTAACGGCCAAAAAGTAACCTTATATTTTCTGGTATTAAGAAAAAAGTGGCTGGAGGTATATTATTATGTTTAAAATGTTATAATGTTTGCCTGGCTGGTGTGGCTCAGTGATGGAGCATAGCACAATGAACCAGGAGGTCATGGTTTGATTCCCAGTCAAGGCACATGCCTGGATTTTGGGCTCAATCTCGTTGGGGGCCTGCAGGAGGCAGATGATCAATGATTCTCTCTCATCATTGATATTTCTCTCTTTCTCTCCACCCCTCTCTTCCTCCCCCTTTCTCTCTGGAATCAATCAAAATATTAAAAAAGAAAATGTTATGTTTATTTTTAGCTAGGAGGTTATTTATGGTCTTCCCCAAATCTTCACAACCCCTTCAGATCCACTGATTCAATCAAAAAACCCCGAGTGCCTTCCTTGTGCCTGGCAGTGGGTCTACTTTGGGTAAGTTAAATAAACCAATGTTCCTGGCCTAAAAAGTTCACACTCAGTAGATTAAGCTGTCAAGATAAATTACATTATAAATGATAACAACTGCAGTTTAAGCATGAACCAAGTACCTAGGGTTGGAATGGAAGAGAAAGGGACTCTCCTGGAGGAATGTCAAAAGAATAACAAGAGTGATGACATCTAAGTTCAACTTTGAAAGATAACCACAAAACGCATATGGTCAATATTCAGAAAAATAGCATGCACACTAATAAAAGAGAAATATGTAAATTGACCATACCTCCGTGACACCACCAGCCAATCAGGAGGGGATATGCAAATTAGCAGGACAAAGATGGCAGCAGCCCCGCCCCCCCTCCCCAGCTGCTCCAGGCACGGAGCGGCAGGGTTGGGTAGGATGCCTGCTATGAGGGGGAGGGTGGGGGCGGAGGGAGCTACAGGAGCGGCCCTCTGGCCAAGAGTCAGCGAGAAGCCTGCAGACTCTGGCCAGAGTCAGCGAAGACTCCGGCCAGAGTGAAGGAGGAAGGCAGTGGCCAGAGTGAAGGCCTGGGTCCTGGGTACCGGAGGAAAACTGGTGCTGACAGCCAGGTGAAGGAAGGACTATTGCACGAATCTTCATGCAATGGGCCTCTAGTATAGTCAATAGTCAGATAATCATTATTAATATTAATAAATAATTATTAATAAATATTAAATACCGATTTATACAAAGCCAAAACTTATTTGGTCTTCCAACTTAAAACTTGTGTAGTTACACAATAATGAATCACAGCAGAGTAAAAAGTATGTTCTGCAAGACAATTTGTACTTTCAGATGATCAAGCATCGCTGCTACACTGTATTATTTACAATCCAGACGTTTTCCTTATACACTAAAATAAACCATGCAAAATTTTCATATTCCTTATGTATACATTGAAAGATCCTTCTCCATTCAGAAATGGCTTCTCTACAATTTCCATTTCATGTGGGACCATACTGACAGTTATTTATGCACCAAACTAAGCTTTCCTAAGATGTGTAGGTAAGAAATAATTCATAAATGATTGACCTGCTTTGTAAAGCAAAACTATCATGAAATACAAACACTTTTCTTGTTTTTAAAAACTAAAAAGAGCAAAATAAAAAAATATTGGCAGGTGATTAATTTTTAACACATTCTTGATCAACTTTTCCCACATTCACAGAAATCATATATAATTAAAATAATAGTGCCTGGCCTTGGAAAACCATCAACTTTTTAATTTTTAGAATATATTTTTATTGATTTCAGAAAGGAAGAAAGAGAGAGAGAGAGAGAGAGAGAGAGAGAGAGACATCAATGATGAGAAGATCAATGACTGGTTGCCTCCTGCATGCCCCCACTGAGGATTGAGCCTACAACCCAGGCATGTGTCCTTTTACCAGAATTGAACCCAGAACCCTTTGGCCCCTAGGCCAATGCTTTATCCACTGAGCCAAACTGGACAGGGCAAAAAGCATCCACTTTTAAAAACAGTATTTCTACATAAAATTAGAACTAATATCAAATAACTTATTTATCGAGACAATAAGGAAATATAAAAATCATAGCTAAAAGTTATACAGAGGTACACTGTCCAGACCATCAGACCATGTGTGATTCAACTTTAAATTAATGAGCCTCACCAGCATGGCTCAGTGGTTGAGCATCAACCTATGAAACAGGAGGTCATGGCTGGATTCCTGGTCAGGGCACATGCCTGGGTTGCAGGCTCGATCCCCAGTGTGGGGCGTGCATGAGGTAGCCAATCAATGATCCTTTCCTATCACTGATCTTTCTATTCTCTCCCTTCCTCTCTGAAATCAATAAAAATTTTAAATTAATTGAAATGTAAAACTCAGCACCTCTGTCACACCAGCCACACTTCAAATGCCTTAATAACATGTAGCTACTGCCACCATACTGGAGAGCACAGACAGTGTTTCTCACATCATATCAACTCCTGGATAGTGCTGTTATAGGGGATTCACACATTATAAACCAGAATACACAATATCTTCATTATATATGTCTATAATATCCTTTTCTGCATAACTAATTAAGAAAGGCTTATTCTTAGTAAGTATTAATGATTGGCCTGTTCATTTATTAATGCCTGTGCCTCATCCCACAAACAAGAACTGAAGTTAGGATTAAAACAGAAGAAATGTAATGCTCAGAAAAAATGAGCTTTCTGGTAACTTATTTTCCAAATTTCATTTTTGGGATGTTGCTTGAACAAAAACACCCATAAGCAATGTTTTGAATACAAAATTTTCTTATGCTTTTTTTTTTATTAAGAAATGTTAATAAAAAAATTAAGGGAGCCCAGCTGGTGTGGCCCAGTGGTAAAGCATCAGTCCATTAACTAAGAGGTTGCTGGTTTGATTCCCAGTCAGGACACATGCCCTGGTTGTGGGCTTGATCCCAGGGAGTGGGCATGAATGAGGCAGTCAATCACTGATGCTTCTATCTCTCCCTCTTCCTTTCTCTCTCTCAAATCAATAAAAACATATATATATATTTTTTAAATTAAGGGAATGTTACCTGGCAGGACTGATGTAACTGGCGTAAAATTTTTTGAAGCTTTCCATATTCCTCCCGTTCTAAATACAATTTTCCAAGCTGTAAAGAAAGGAACTTATTAAAAACAAAACATTTCAATAGGAGAAGGTGTGCATCTTTAGGAGAGTTTACTAAGGACACCCACCCACTCTTCAAAAGAAAAAATGTAAATAATTATAATCGTTACCTTTGTGTTTGTTTTAAACCACAGTCTATCATTCTTAGCATCTTTTAAAGCTTCCAGTGTTGTTTCATAGAATTCCTGCAGTAAATCCATCTGACATAAAAAATCAGAATTCTATAATTGTAAACAGCAAATTTGTACCTGTTAATAAAGTTAATTTGAGCAAACTAAAAGTGCATCTTTGAACTTTAATACACATAAGGTACACTATCATCTGTATCTTACCAAATGTCTGTGATAGTCCACAAAATACATAATATAGACCAAATTTACAAAAGATACGTGCCAAAATGGTTTAATGTGAATTAAAAAAACAACACAGAAAACATATAATACTCTAATAGTATAGGTTTGTCCTTTCTAATCTAATAACTCATTTTATATTAACAAAAGTACATGAACCATACACAGAACTAGTTGTACTGTTATAAACAGTGTTACCTTATTCACTCAACTCTTGTTTGGTTTGAACTGTGCAAACACTATCTCTACTTACTAGGATCAAGAAATAATGGGACCATGACTGATACTTTCAGAAAGGGCTGCCTATTTATTATTTATGACTACTGATGGCTTACAGAATAAGTCAAGTGCTGCCCACTCAATAACTATTCTTACTTTCAAAATACAAACAGCTTATATATAATAGTATGAAACAACACACAATCCTGAAGTTTTACAATTACTTAACCCTCTCCTCACAATCTGGCATAACATTTATAAATAGTGTACCAAAAATGTTTTGATGGTACTTGTCTGTAAAATTCAGAAAACATTTTCCCACTTAAGATGAGCCCCTTGATACATAACACCTTTAGAATTAGTGCCATTAAATACAAATGTTCTAACAAAACGTAAGTTTATCTTCCTCTATTTTCATCACATAACTTTTACATAGAGTAAAAATAGTACACTGCCTCAAGAAATAAAAATGACATCTAGTAGAATAGATGGGATGAAAGAGGTTGATTCTGTGATAAACATTTTTTTATTATGAAAAAGTATAAAATATTTTAAGAAATATTAAATGACATAGAGAATACTTCTTATGCTCAAATACCAGTGTAAGAAAGCTGAAACTTAGGACCATGTTGCTTAAAAGAATATGAAAAAACAGCCCAATTAAAAATTACCTTAGCAATAAAATAAAAATCACCATTGGTTTTCTTCATAACCAAAATCTAGAATAATGAAAGCACCATCACTCCTAATGCTCATTGTAGTTTCTTTATCAACAGCCCCTCTTTTCATCACCCATCGACCCATTCTTTACAGAAGCATTTTTTGAACAAACACTTAATGAGTAATGCCAAACACTAACTATATGAATACAGATTCTCCCCTCAAGGATCTTTATAATCAAATCTACACAAATCAATTATGATTCACTGTTAAGTATTTAAGTAGCTCAGGATGGCTGCCTGAAGTAGTGATGGAGTTTAGAAGGAATTGTGATGGTAACTGTAAAGGGGAATCTAATATAAGCCAGTAAAAACTGTGTGCAGATTATGTCAGCATCCGAAGTTATTATGTAAGGAGATTAGGTTATAGTTAATACCTTTTAATATTACATAATTAGTACCATAATCAAGAAAATAGTTGACATCATTTTAAAAGTACACTAGCAACAACAAAAAATGCTTCCATAGAATTTCTAGGCTTTGAAAAAAACAACAACAAAGTCTTTAATATAAATAATAAGCACACTGAGAGGTACCAAGAGGAAAACCAGAACCTAACCTGTTTAGAAGTGGAGATATAATCAAGGATAGAATTAATGGATTTTTCAGAATAATTTCTTGTGACTGCACTTCGAATATAGGTCAATAGTTGTTTATATCTGTTCATCATTTCTGGAAAGTTTGTCTGTGAGTGAAGAAAAATGCATTATTACACATTAGTATACTAAAATATGTGTACATGATTAAAATTATAATACATATTACAGCATAACTGAAAAATAAGTTTTATGATAAACTATGACAGAAACACTATAAACATTTTAACTTAAATTTTAAATTATTACTCAGATGTATGAACCAAATTTATCAAGTTAGCCTATGAAGAAGTACAACTTTCATTTTTAAAAAAAATTTATTTTTTAAATATATTTTTATTGATTTCAGAGAGGAAGGAGAGATAGAAACATCAATGATGAGAGAGAACCATTGACTGGCTGCCTCCTGCATGCCCCCTACTGGGAATCAAGCCTGCAACCCAGGCATGTGTCCTGACCAGCAATTAAATCGTGACTTCTGGGTTCATAGGTCAAAGCTCAACTACTGAGCCACGCTGGCCAGGAAAGTATAATTTTTAGAGTTTTCAAATTTTAGATATTGTTCCTTTCTATGCAACAAACATTTATTTAAGGCATAAAAACCACTAAAATATTCATCAGCCGAAAAATATAAATCCAACTTTTAAAATGCCTTGGGAATCAGCTATGCAGATATCAGCTATATCCCTCCTCACCAGGAAGCTTTCTCACAATAGTGACATTTCTCTTCTCCCTAGTATTGGCTGACTTTGCATTAAAATGTGACGTAAAAGAATCTCTTCACAGGTATTCATCCCACAATCAAGAAAAGTTCTCCCATGTAAGGCTCTACTCAAAAGTAGATATAGCTAATGTTGCCATTCCTTGCAGCACTATTTGCAATACTGTGGTTATTCCAGGAAATATGAAAGATCTGAAGAAATAAAGGACTACTAGTGAAATTTCCAGCACAGGAAGAAGGAGCACTGACAGTTATAATGCTTTTTTCCTTGAGTAATAAAAAAAAATGTATTAGGGTGAAGAATAAACTAATGATACTGTAATTTTCCTGCTTATGACTACGCCTTGCTTTGGGATATAGCCTAAGAGACAAGAAAAGAAAACATAGGAAGACTCCCTAAAATTTTCTGAGTAAGAATTGAATTACAAAAATGAAAACAGTAATAAGGGTGGATGGAAAAACGGATAGAACACGGAAAAAGATTTAGCATTATATATCAAACTACTTCTCTTTCCAAGAATAAAAGTAGCATGTGGAGATAAATATTAAGTAACATCCTATTAGCAAGTTGCTAATAGGTAATTACAGAATGAATCTTTTGACAAAAGGAAAATAAAAAATATGACTGTCCCAATTTTGAGATCATAGCTTGAAATAGGATTTTAACAAAGAGGATTTGGTTTAATTTTCTTATGCCATTACTTTAAATGAAGTTCACAGTTCAAAAATTATTACTGTAAATTAAAGATTAAGGAAAGATTTGGTAAATTGGTTTTATCTGCTGTGAACACACAGAGCAGTTGATAACGAATCTTTTAACTTTTTACTGTCCAAAACCACTACATAGCAAATGGGTCCTATTCTGAACCAACCAGGAAATGAAGGGGCAGGAATGGAAGCTGAAACTACTCATATAAACCTTAATGTATGTAGAACAAATAAAATGTAGAAGAGGAAAGTAGGCAAAATAACATAAAATATATATAAAATCCTTTCCCTTACTTGCTTCCTATCTTGGCTCTAGGTACAATGGTGAAATCAAGCCGTGTGTGTAGGATATGCTTAAATGGGTTCAAAAATTAAATCACTCTTAGTTGCTAAGATAGCACATTAATTACAGTAACAGAATTTCTATAGGGTTTCTTGGTATTATTTCAAATCACAGAATCTTAGGAGTTAAACATCAGGTTCCTAATATCACTATAATTATTTAATCAAAATCTCTACACCTTGAGACATCTGCTGCTTTTTCCATAGCCCTCTAAGTTACTGATTTAAACATAGTAAATATTTTCACAAACAGTAAATGGAAAGAAAACACAGGGGCTTTGTGCAACACAGAGTTACTTACTCTGAGAATATCATAGCAGCAGAACTAGAAAAGGGCAAATGAAACACAGGTATTTTTCCACTATACTTATTTTTAAAAAATATTTTAAAATTGTTTTTAGAGAGAGAGAGAGGGAGAGAAACATTAATCGGCTGCTCCCTACATGCCCCCTACCAGGGATTGAGCCTGAAACTGAGCATGTACTTCGAACCAGCAACCTTTTGGTGCACAGGATGATGACCAACCAATTGAGCAATACTGGCCAGGGTTCTTTAACTATATTTAAATACAATATACAGTATACTTAATAACACTTAACGTATTTTGAACAGTCCTTATATTTTTGGGGAAGAAATTGAGCTAAAATATTTTGTGGATAGTTTTTGTAGATATCATGGAGATGGGTGATGATGCCAGAGTGAGAGTACACCAAAAAGAACAGGATACAGGATTAGTGAAGTTAACTGGATAGGCACTAATCAATTTAGGGAGTTTAATTTCAGATAGAGATAGATAGGATAGAGAAGCTAATGTGGAGAGAGGAGGCATACCATAAACACAGAGACAGGGAAAAAAGAAAGTGGTAATAAGTTATCAGCTGTCCTTCCATTTGCTATAGAGGCAAGTGCCTACTTCTGCTTTCTAATCTAAGCTCCACTTTATCTTTTCCTCAAAAGATCCTCTGCCCTTAGCAATCTTAAGATAAATATGTCTGTACCTAGTTCTCTCATCTACTAACTGCTTCTTTTCCCCTCCACTTTTACTCTGCATTCTTGAAAGACTAGAGGCCCTGTGCACGGATTCATGCATGGGTATGGGGTGTGTGTGTGTGTGTGTGTGTGTGTGTGTGTGTGTGTGTGTGTGTGTGTGTGTGTGTGTGTGTTGGTGGTGGTGGTGGTGGTGGTGGTGGTGGTGGTGGTGGTGGTGGTGGTGGTGGTGGTGGTGGTGGTGTGTGAGAGAGATGGTGGTGGTGGTTCATCAGCCTGGCCTGCACCCTCTCTAGCAATCCCTCGGGGGATGTCTGACCGCTGGTTTGGGCCAAATCCCGGTTCAGTTAACAAAATATGTGAGCACCTACTGAATGCCAGTCACTATGATAAGTGCTAGGAATATAACAATGAATAAAATGAAGTCCTGTTCTCATGGAACTTTCACGCTATGGATTGGGGTGGGGGGTGACGTACAAGTAACAAATAAGTAAACAGAGCAAGTGGTGATACATGCAAAGAAGAAAAACAGCAGGGTTAAGATGAAAGTAGATGATGATGGGAAGCATGTTATTTTATAGAGGGTGGTCAGGGGAAGGACATCTGATATACGGTGACATTTGAATAGAGACTTGATCAAATGATGAAAATAGCAATATGGCTATCTGTGAGGAACATTTGGGGTAGATAAAAGAGCAAGTCCAGCATTTACATAGGAGTGTGCTTAGATGACATGAGAAATAACAAAGAGGCCAATCAACAAGGGACAGAACAGAAAACAAGATATATTTTGAAGAGCTATAAAGCCACCAATAAATTAGATTTACCAACAAATTATTTGCAAGCTGAGAGATACAGAGTGAAGTCAAGAATAATGCTAAGGTTCTGGCCCTAATCAGTGGAAAAGGAACTCTTTGTAATAAAAAGTAGAATGTTAAAATTCTAAAAGTAGAATGTTAAATGCTAATAATTTGTGGGGAAATTCCTCTATTAATAATGCAGGCAAATATTACCCATGTACCTAAAGGGTAAGTTTTCTTAAAAACAAACAAACAAACAAACAAAAAAACCTGTTGAAAAACAAAAAACTTTGTATGCTACTTGGAACTTTTTTTAAACTTAGTATATAAAGTTATTTTAAAGAAGTAGATATAATGGTATTTTGTTGCATGAGGTTTTTACCTACAAAATTTATTTTAAAACCTATTAGTCTAATTCCTCTCAAAACAAATCTTACCAACTTGAAGTTAATCTTAATCATTTGTTTCAGTGCTTTAAAGCCCCATTCTCCCTTTTCACCTTCAAGTTCCAAAACCTAAAAAAAAGAAGAAATTCTTAGTCTAACTTAATACTATTATTTTCTAATGACATTCAGTGTCTAAATTTCTAATTTATTTTACATCATATGCAAGAAAAATATTTCCCCAAGAATTCCATTTTTCAATATCATTTTTAAAGGCTTAAAAAGAAACAATCTTAAAATGCTTACTTAAGGAGTTTATTTTGAAGTTTCTTCATCAAAAGATTAAGTAATAATTACTTCTTGATTATTATACAGTTCCAGAAGTATTTTTTTCCATAGTCTATTATCCGTTGGTATGAATAATCCAAAAGTGTATCATTAGTCAAGAAATCACATTATTTAATAATAAACTACACCTATGTAATCTGTCCCCAAAAGTACAAGATTGCAGGGATAATATCTACTGACTATAATGTTGGTTCCATTACCAGAACCATAATAACTTTTCAGGACAATAACCCTGGTTCTATAGAAAGCTAGATTGGAAAAAAACCACCACAGGACAGCCCTTTAGAAATATACTAGAGGCCCGGTTCATGAAATTCGTGCAGGGGTGTGTGTCTCTCAGCCCAGCCTGCACCCTCTCCAATCTGGGACCCTTCAAGGAATGTCCGACTGCCCATTTAGGCCTAAACGGGCAGTGGGACTTCCCTCCAGGACTGCTGGTTCCCAACTGCTCGCCTGCCTGTTTGCCCCTAACTGCTTCTGCCTGCCAGCCTGATCACCCCCTAAACACTCCCCTGACAGCCTGATCAATGCCTAACTGCTCCCCTGCCAGCCTGATTGCCCCTAACTGCCCTCCCCTGCTGGCCTGGTCCCCTGCAACTGCCCTCCCCTGCAGTCCTGGTCCTCCCCTAACTGCCCTACCCTGTTGGCCTGGTCCCCCCCCCAACTGTCCTCCCCTGCAGGCCTGGTCCCTCCCAATTGCCCTCCCCTGCCAGCCATCTTGTGTCCACATGCAGGTGGCCATCTTTGACCACATGGGGGCAGCCATCTTGTGTGAGGGTCAATTTGCATATTACCTCTTTATCATATAGGATGCCCCACATTGGGGTTCAAGCCCACAACCGGGGATGTGCCCTGACCAAGAATCGAAGCATGACCACCTGGTTCATAGGTCGACACTCACCTACTGAGCCACACCAGCTGGGCTAAAAAATATATTTTCACTAAGTACTTCACTAGATTTTAATCCCCCACACCCACATACCATATTTATTAAGAGACTAGTTTGTATGTTAGTATATTTCCCATTCACTTGCCTAAACTTATTTTTGCATAATGCAAACATTTTACAGGATTATCACTAAGTATCCAACACACATTTTTGAGGTAAAATCACTTGGAACTTATTTGATCTAAGACATCATTTTAAAAAAATAAGCTTTAAGACGCAGAATCAACCAGAAAAAATATGAACCTTCTGGAAACTGCTTAATGCTGCTTTTGGGTCATCTTCCTTTAACGCTTTGGAATTATAATACTGATTTTCCAAATCCACATTTGGCTCGGAGTTACTATCTTCAGAGTATTCCTGTGTGTTTGAAAAAAAACAACAACAGATGTTAAAATGAAAAAAAAAAGGAACCCACACAATTACACTGTAAAAACAAAAGATAGAAAAATCATACAATTATACACAACATTAACAACCTTGGATATAGAGGTAAAATACCCTAGATACTTAACCATTATTTAAAAAACTAGGGGAAAAGTCAAAATCAAGTGGATAGTACAATAAAATCATTTCTTTCTTTCACAGCAAAACTACAATTTCCATAGAACCAACACAAAAGCAAAGTGCAAATAAATAATAGTGGTTAATGGCCCTCAATTCTGTAAACTGACCTTTTGTTAGTCACGGAACTCGATAAAAATCTACATAATTGCTAATTATTCATTTTTAGTTCCATAATCTAAACTTCTCTACTCCCTAAGTCTAAATTTCATCATTCAACCACATCTAACTATCCAGGATAATCTGTGTATGACAGAATAGTCTATTGGTGAATATGTTAATAAGAACATTTGCCTTTTGGGCATTCCAGATTACTAAACAACTATTCAGTTATATCAATGTATTTTAACTACCTTTATAACAAATCAAAATAAGTGCAACAAAATGAATTTGTATAATTTTATATGACTTTCATCACATAGTTTCAGTTCCTAGTACTTAAACAATAAAGCAGAAAGGAGAGTTGGAGTAAAACAACTATTTTGGGAAGCAGTATATACAAGTTTAAAAACAAAATAAGTCAGTCAGAGAAAGACAAGTATCACATGATCTCATTTATATGTGGAATCTAATAAACAAAATAAACTGATGAACAAAAAAGACCCAGAGACATCGAAACATCCTACAGACTGACATATTTTAAAGGGGAAGGGGGGGGGGTCAGGAAAAGATTAACCAATGAACTTATATGCATATATGCACAGCCCATGGTCAGGCAATAGTTCAGGGAAGGCCTGGGGAAGGGATGGGAGGAGGAAGGGGTCAATTGGGGGAGTAACATGGGGTATCTGTAATACTTTTAATAATAAAGACAAATTAAAACAAAACAAAACCCAGTTCCCAGATACTCAACTTGGACAAGTTCTGGTGAGGATATAGAAAAAAGGGAACCCTAATACACTTCTGGTAGGAATGCAGACTGGTGCAGCCATTATGTAAAACAGTATGAAGTTTCCTAAAAAAATTAAATATGGAACTGCCATTTAACCCAGTGACCTCACTTCTAGGAATATATCCTAAGAAACCCGAAACACCAATCAGAAAGAATGTATGCATCCCTATGTTTATAGCAGCACAATTTACAATAGCCAAGATCTGGAAACAGCTCAAGTGCCCATCAGTAGATGAGTGGATAAAAAAGTGGTGGTACATTTACACCATGGCCTACTATGCAGCAGTGAAAAAGAAGGATCTCTTACCCCTTGAGATAGCATGGAGGGACCTGGAGAGTATTATGCTAAGTGAAATAGGCCAGTCAGAGAAATACAAGTATCACATGATCTCACTTGTATGTGGAATCTAATGAACAAAATAGATCCAGAAACACAGAAGCATGGAACAACAGACTGTTGAATCTCAGAGGAAAGGCAGGGGTGTGGGAATAGTGGGTGGGAAGAAATCAAAGAACTTGTATACATATATGTATAACCCATGGACACAGACAATAGGACAGTGGAGGGCTGGGGTGGGGGCGGTTTATAAGGGGTCAATGGGAGAAAAAAATAGGATGTATGTAATATTTTCAACAATGAAGATTAAAAAGAAAGAAAAAGAATAGTACCAGAAAGTAAACACAAAAGTACAAGAACAGTATTGTAATTTCTAAATCTAAATACAGTTAATATTTTTTTAGATATTTATAGAAAATTCTGTAATTTTTCATAAAGGCACATGAAAAAAAGGTATATTCTGAGTGTAGTGTTAGAAAGCTGAAAAATACATAAACATGATTTTTTTCCTGTGACCAGTAGATGGAGGGGCATGTTTGATGTTAGTATAAAACCAGTTTCATCTGACCACAGTGACTTTGTAACGTGCGCCCTCTGGAGGATAATTATTTCTTTGTGTAAGGACATGAAGCACTGGCCCTCAAACTCACAGGTTTAAGAACAGCAATTTAGTTATGTTTAAATTGATATAAAAACCCTTTGGAACACTTAGGGATAATGTCAAATTTGGGGTAGTGAATAAATTTCATGATCAGTCATTCATTTGTTAACCCTATAATCTACGTGTGACTACAATGAAACTGATCAAACTAAAAAGCAATTAATAAAGAATGAAAAGCCAACTTGCACATCAAGTGATAGTTTCTGAGCGAGGTTTTCAAAGATTAGTGGGAGTTTGCCTGCTAGACAAAACAGGGAGGGGAAAAAAGAACAGCAGATACAAAACAGCATATCAGGAGGTAACTAAAGAACTAAAAGCAATTATATTTTTGGAATATAAAAAGCCCTTATTGATTCTACCTTCATCATAATCTATCCACTTCCCCCTTTCCCTTGCCACCACCTTCACCTACCAAAGCCACATTCAACTCTCCACAGACTATAATAGTCTGCCCACTCTGTTAACCTTGATTTTTTTAAACTTTTTAAACATAACAGATTTATCAAGATATAATTCATATACCATAAAACTCACTTTTTCCAAAAATATACTTTTTTATTGATTTCAGAAAGGAAGAGAGAGATAGAAACATCAATAATGAGAGAGAATCATTGATCCGCTGCCTCCTGCACACCCCCTACTGGGGAATCAAGCCTGCAATCCGGCATGTACCCTTGACTAGAATCGAACCTGGGACCCTTCAGTCTGCAGGCCAACACTCTACCCACTGTGCCAAACCGGCTAGGGCTCTTTGTTAACCTTTAAATTCCAATCTTGCCATGGTAAACAGCCAGAATAATCTTCATAAAATGTAAATTATATCATTCCTCTTCTTAAAAATGGCTTTCCATTGCTCTTAAAATCAAGTTCAAAAGTCATCAATATGTGACTCCTGACTATACATCCAACCATGTATCAAACTCTCCCTCACTCATTTTGCTGCAACCAATGTGCCCTTACCTCACAAGCGGCCAACTCTCTCATCTTTACGTGCCACCCTCCTCTCGCCTCTTAATCCTAGTGCATATCATTATAGCTTAAGTACTGCCTCTTTAAGAAAGACTTAAAGATTCAGTTCTATAAAACCTACTCTACATCTTTGGAAATAATTTTTAAAAAAACAAAAACAAAAAACGTTTTTATTGATTTCAGGGAGAGGAAGGGAGAAGCAGAAACATGGATCAGCTGCTTCCTGCACACCTCCCCCAATTGAGCCTGCAGCCTAGGCATGTGCCTTGACCAGGAATCAAATCTGTGACTTCCTGGTAAATGGGATGATGCTCAACCAACTAACTGAGCCACATGGGCCGGGCTGGAAATAATTTATTCTCTAGTTAACTGTTCAATAACATACAGCAATAGCTAGCCCAACCAGAAGATGACTTTTCTAAAATCCAAATCTTCAGAATTCACCCTTGAACATGGAATTAAGTTTTTTTTTATTTACATCTATTTCAAAGTCTAAGAATCTGGACTCTCATTCAAAGCCCATTTATTTTTGGTGTCTTATCCATAACAGATTAAAAAACAACTAGGCAAGGATCTGAGAAGGGGGACACAGAAGCTGAGAGGTACATATGACGGTAGTAGGATGTGGAGCTGCCAGCAAAGGGGAAATGGAAAATATTTTAGGAATTAAAAAGGTTAACTTGAGCCCTGATCGGTTTCCTCAGTGGATAGAGCGTCAGCCTGCAGACTGAAGGGTCCCAGGTTCGATTCCGGTCAAGGGCATGTACCTTGGTTGCGGGCACATCCCCAGTAGGAGGTGTGCAGGAGGCAGCTGATCGATATTTCTCTCTCATCAATGTTTCTAACTCTCTATCCCTCTCCCTTCCTCTCTATAAAAAAATCAATAAAATATATTTAAAAAAAAAAAGGTTAACTTCAATTACCTGGTAGTTGGTGAAATGATTATAACATTGCTGAAGGTCAGAACCTTTAGATTTGCTAACATGTCTACCAGAGTGCCTTTCCATTAAATCTCTGAATGCCGCTTATAGTGCAAGACTAGCTACCTAATCTTCTGGAACCTGACTGGCTTCAGAGTAATGATATTTTTAAATTTTAGATGCTATAACTCCTCAAAATCACATTAATCGAAATAAGACTTAATCCAACATTTTGTGAATATATTCTTTTGTTTTTTCATATTGTATAGGTTAAGAAATGGAATGTATATTTTTTGCATAAATACGATTAAACTCTTCAATGTTATTGCTTCAATGTTTAATACACGAGAATTGGCACAACTGATGTTACTGATTGGCTTCTCATAATTGAGCAGTCTCCTATTTTGTTCTGCAACATCATGTTCATATGGTTTGAACCAGCCTCTATGACACCATTAACCTGTCATTTGTGGCTCAGCGAATCACACCATCAATGCAAGCTGTGTATTACAGCAAACTACTTTTCAATTATTACTATCATGATTTTTAAACTGATGACATTTTGAGAAGTCTTCATTCTGTTTAGATTTCTATTATTTATACTCAATGATATTGATCTTTAGTATATACCCACAATTAAGTACAATTTGCTCAGACAAATGCAAATTAAGTCTTCCTCCTCTCAAACTACTCGGAGACCAATATGCAAAAATCCAGCAATATAACACATTACAAGCAGTAACAGAGACACATACTAGGTACAGTGGCAGCTCAAAAAAGGAGTAATCAACTAATCTTGAGTGAGCTGGAGGAAGGGAAAGTTATCTGAACCAGCTCTAAAAGTATGAATAAGAGTTGCCAGTGATGAATGAGGAAGGGCATCTGAAACATAGCAATTACTGTATGAAAGGCACGGAAGCTTGAAATGGCAATGCATATTTGCAAGAACCATGGATAGTTTGGGCTGAAGAACAGGCTGTGTATAATGAACTGATGAGAGATAAACTGGTGTATAGAACAGAGGAACAGGACCATAGAAGTCTAGCAAGAAGTTAAGATCAAATGGAGAGCTATTAAAAGATTTTACAGGGAAATAATCAGATTTGTGTTTTAGGAAGAGAACTCTTCTAGCAATGAAATAGCCCACTGGATACTTGTACAACAGTCTGGCCAAGAGATGATGGCATCTGATTCCCAATGGTAGAAGAGGGGGAAAAGGAAGGGAACAGCATTAATATAGAAGATGTTAAGTGATGTTGAGAATGTAAACTAAAAAGGACCTACCTAGCACATGGACACAAGATAAAGTAAAGTTATCTCTAATGACTATAGTGTCATTAGTTAGAATAGGAAATATAGGAAAAGCATTAAAGAAATGTTGCTAAACAGAATTCTCTTATATCAGAAGAATAGGAGATAACCAAAATTTGTACAAGTTAAATAAAATGTTTTTAAAAAGAGAAACTGAGATTTTATTCAACATATTAAGAATGCTTTAAAAAACAAAGAATTTAAGCAATATTTGAAAAAGAAACAAGCACTTGAACATTGTTAAAGGTATTAAAAAACAACACACTAATAGTTCCAACCTACTTATGTAATAACTCATGTCCTGACAGCTCCCCCAAAGCAATCTGTGATCCATCCACACCACTCAAATCTATTCTTCCTTTCTCAAATATGCCACACTATTTAAAATCTGTGCTTTCACACAAACTGTTCCCTCTCCTAGGAATTCTAAACCACTTCCCCTCCAAACAAACTTCCCACTTTTCTCCTATGATACTACTCTGCTCTAACATTCCTAGAAAACATTAATCAGGGTTTACTTTGTGATTCTTTCTTCAACTCTCCTTAGCAAACTAAATCTTCTTAGCTAAGCTTCTACATGACATCTCTCCAACTTGAAGCCTTGTGTATATGTTGTTTCACCCCTCACCTGAACTGCCATGAACTTCTCTAAAGCAGAAACTTTTCTTCCTCATCTTGGTATACTTCCCCAGAGCCTGGTATACTACAAAATACTCAATTAAGCATTTGCATAATTGAAATGAAAAGTGGCTGAATGTTCCAAAATAACACAACACACACTAGCCAGCAGACATCAGAATATAGCCACTGCTGAACAGGGTCAGCTCCAGAGTTCACCTACTTATTCCCGTGTCTGTTGCCAATAGATTACTTAAGGATGTGCTCTAGGAAAACAAGAGTCACCACTGACCATAGCTAGATAAGCTGTACTAGATGCTGGGCAAACAGGTGAAGGGCAATGTCCCATCCTATATAATAAAAGGCTAATATGCAAATCGACCAAACAGCGGAATGATCAGTCGCTTTGATGTGCACTGACCACCAGGCGGCAGATGCTCAATGCAGGAGCTCCCCCCCTTCCCACCCCCCCCCTCCCGTCCCCTACGGTCAGTGCGCTCCCACAGGGGGAGTGCTGCTCAGCCAGAAGCCGGACTCAACAGTGGGGGTGGCAGGAAGCTCCCCTGCCTCCACAGCAGCACTAAGGATGTCCCACTCCCCGAGGACCTAAGCCAGTTGGACATCCCCCGAGGGCTCCTGGACTGTGAGAGGGCACAGGCTGGGCTGAGGGACCTAATGCACCAATTTCATGCACTGGGCCTCAAGTTATCCATAAGGACTAGATATAATCCAAGTGCTAGGCAACCATTTGTGATTTAGCCATTCATAAAGTTATCCAAACTTAAAAAATTTCACTCAAGTTAATGTGCCTTAATTTGTTATCAATGGTGTTAACAACAATAAACATCATGTGAATCAATTGCCCCTCACTAGGAATTGAGCCCACAACCAGAGCATGTGCCCTGACCAGGAATTGAACCATGACCTCCTGATTCATAGGCTGACACTCAACCACTGAGCCACTCCTGCCAGGCTAGACTCTAGTTTTGACTCTCCCACTAATTTGTTGTATAAATTTAGGTAAGTCACTAACACTCCATGCTTTAGTTCCTCTTCTGTCAAATGTGGGGATGGAACCCTACAGGAAGTTTCTAATTCCCCCTGAGGTCTATGTGTTCATTTTGAGATATAGTATACAATTGTAAATGTACTCTGTTGAGTATTCAGAGTTTATAGATTTAAGTTAGGAGTGAGTGAAAAAACTTAAGTTTACCTTATTCTTAGCATATAAGAACTATCTCCCATTCCTTTGTTTTTAGTTATCCTTGTTTGAATCTAATTTCATTATATAGGGTATACTTACAAAGTAATGTAATAGGCCTTTTTAAAAATGCACCAAAACTTATATTTAAAGAGGTAGTGAAATTATTCTAATTATACTGACACGGATAATTAAGTAACAGTTCTGAAATTCTCAAGAAAAATCACTTCATTAATTAGATGTCTCTAACCTAAAACAGAATCATTCAGTTTGATGGTCCAACTTATCAAAAGTTGGGCCATTAAAAAAATATCATTTTCAACACTTAAAAAATAGGACAAGACTTGGCTACAGCTGAAGTTGAGAGAAAAAAAAAAAAAGCTGCACATTGTTTATAACAGCAAAAGAAAACAGGACAAATTTTTATTAAAAGGGAACTAATGGGTTAAAATATGGGACATCCATACAATCAATGCAGCTGTAAAAAGCTCTTTGGATACTTACATGGAACAATTTCTAAGACAAATTAAAAATTTTTTGAGCAATGACAAAAATCACTGTTTGGACTCCCAAGATCAAAGTAAAACATCATTTATACTCTGCAATCTGCCCCCTCTCCTCCCAACAATAAAAGTAATATAGGTTCACTGTGAAAGGTTTTTAAGAAATGAACAAATTTTAATTTTCTGACACTTTCCAGATTTTTTTCTGTTTTCCCCACTCAATAAAATAAATTTTATTCCCACCCATTAACACTGTAATACAAATTATATATTTATGATTCACTATGTGCACAACATTAACTAACCTTTCCTCTACCAGGTAAAGGTTTTTAATTATAGCTCTCCTCCCACAGAGGAGACGGAGCAACTCATCTCCCTCTCTACAGTGAGGCAGTGTTCACAGAAGGCCATAGAGACCTTCCTGGAATTTCACCATTAGAGCTAGCAGAGAATATCCTCTTACCTTTGGGGTTATACTAGGAAGATGCCACATTACATCTTACATACTGTGAAGGCAATTAAGCCAACACAGTGAAGAAAGCAGCTCAGGAAGAGAGATGGACACAGTAAAAGATGTAGCACCATCACCTAAGCCCATGAATCCAGCCATACATATACTTTCTGGTGATTTGAGCCTATATATGCTCTTTCTCATTTAAACTAGTTTGACATGTATTCGTGTTCTTTATCCAAGAGCCCTGACCAATACAAATTACCAAGAGTTTTTCATATCACTTAATTTCTTTAGAAGCATGGTTTGAAATGCTGACATAGCAGTCCATCACATGAATATATAATAATATATCTATCATTATCTTATTAGTATTAATATCCCCTACTATTGATAATTTGGGGATCTTTCCAATTATTTGTAATTAAATACATTATGTTCCTTTTAGAAGCCTCAACTGTACAATCAAATTTCATTTTCATGGCCCTAACCCAGTGGTCGGCAAACTCAGTCAACAGAGCCAAATATCAACAGTACAACGATTGAAATTTCTTTTGAGAGCCAAATTTTTTAAACTTAAACTTCTTCTAACGCCACTTCTTCAAAATAGACTTGCCCAGGCCATGGTATTTTGTGGAAGAGCCACACTCAAGGGGCCAAAGAGCCGCATGTGGCTCGCGAGCCGCAGTTTGCCGACCACTGCCCTAACCGGTTTGGCTCAGCGGCTAGAGCATTGGCCTGCGGACTAAAGGGTCCCAGGTTCGATTCCAGTCAAAGGTATGTACCTTGGTTGCGGGCACATCCCCAGTAGGGGGTGTGCAAGAGGTAGCTGATGAATGTTTCTCTCTCATTGATGTTTCTAACTCTCTATCCCTCTCTCTTCCACTCTGTAAAAAAATCAATAAAAATTTTCATGAAGAAACATATTCCGCATAGAAAACAATGCCCCAGATTTATAAGAGGTATAGTGTTATAAATCTATTATTAAAGACCCTCAATATTTTGTTTGCCACGCAATAAGTTATTGGGACAACAGTCTCAGAAAAATTATCTATAACCTTGCAGCTCCTTATATGCACAATGAATGACACAATGAGAATCTTTATACTAAATTCACAAATCCCTAAAGCTACTCTTTTGTCCTGGTCCTCTATCAGTTCTTTTTCAAACTAGATTATATACTCTGTTCACATCAATTCAAAGTTTTTAAAAAACAGTAGTGCCTAGCCAGTGTGGCCCAGTGGCTGGTATTGACCTATGAACCAGGAGGTCATAGTTTGGTTGCCAATTAGGGCACATGCCTAGGTTGCAGGCTCAGTCCCCAGAAGGGGGCGTGCAGAAGGCAGCTGATCAATGATTCTCTCTCATCACTGATGTTTCTATTTCTCTCTTCCACTCTGAAATCAGTAAAAATATATTAAAAAACATAAAACAAAAAGTTATTTTTTAATTTGCTAAATCATGTTCTAAGATCTTTATAACATGAGAAACTAATGTTCAAGCCATCATTTTCTGCTGATCTTCATAAAATGGTGACAAATAAGAGATTCTGTAAGATATCCTAGAGCTAAGACTCTCACTTCCCAAAGAAGTAGACAAAAAGTAAATTTTTAGGGCATTAAAACTGCTATATAGTAAAACAAGAAAAACAATACCAGTAAACATTCCTTCACTAATCACAACTATAAGCTTGACTAAGGCAATATAATGAGGCTCAACGCTTGCAAATACATATTTAACCAAGTGGAATTATTTTACCTTTTTGACAATTTTCCCCCTTTGTAATATATTTAAATGCAAATGTACAATGCCCTACCTATCATAGGATCTACTAAAAAAATAACTTTCGGTATGAAGTCAATCTGTTTAAAACCCTTTCTAAAAAGATTATTAGAATCTAAGCAATTTCATGCTGGAATGACTGGATTATAGAATCACAGTACAATGAACTCATCAATGGCCTTATCAACTTAATGAATGACACTATAGTTTTTAGTATTATTACACTAGCAATCTATAAATCTGTAAAAGTAGCATTAGATTAAAAGACATTTACCATCTCCTACTTCTCCATTCCCTGCCACATAAATTCCTATGCTTAGAAAGTGCCTGCTTCCGCCTATAATAAAAATAAAAAAGATCTTAGAAGTCAAGAATATTGAATTTCTTTTATGTTTGTTTCTTCTTTTTTAACCAAGTTTATTCTCCTTTCTTTTACATCTTAGGTACAAATCATTATTTACTTTCTTGGACTAACCTTCTATAGTTTTAGAAACAGATTTTTATTTTTTCCAATGGTAGCATAACTACCTATTCCCACTACATTGGGCAAGAACAAAAAGTACCTTAGGCATTAAAATTTATCAAGCAATAACCTATAAAAGATATGCTGACTATATCTGTGGTTGGAAATCTTCATGACTTTAGTTAACATTTTGACTAAAATGAGGTGATGGCAAAATTTCCAACAAACAATACATTTTTTAGATAAAAAAGAAGCTTCCCTAAAACAGAAGTCAATTCTGTAGACTCTTTAAATCCTAAGAAACAAACAAACAAAAAAAGACCCAGGGAAATAAGTATTAACACAAAACAAAACACCAAATTTCCCTTTTAGCAACATGTAAGTATGAAATGGCAACCAACCCTTTAATCCTTTTAAAAAATGCATAATGGTTTAAGGATATTAACTAAGGTAGTAAAAAATAAATTACTAAGTAAAATTTATGCCACCAAAAAGAGTTTCACTAGTAGTAAACAGAGCATAAACGCTTTCACTACTTGACATCTGGGTGGGAACCCAGAATGGTATCTATGCAAGTGAGATATGGGGCAAGGAACAACTATTCAACAGAATGCTGGGGAAAAGTTTTTCATTTAAGATCTTACTTTTATGGTTAAGAAATTTTCAATAAAGACAAAACAACTATACATTCAACTTTATGTTGTACATGTAGTAGGCCCTAAAAGGCTTCAGAAACATAGTCAAGTTAAATGATGTATGTTTAATTAAAATTCTTACAAAAATGGAGTACTTCATGGGACAATAGGATTCTCACTGTCTTCCCTCCATTATATGCTTAATGTAGATAGATGACTTTCAAGTTAATCATAGTGCCAGTAAGTCACTTATGTATTGAAAACTATTGATTAAATAAATACAAACACATTTAAAAGGAACACTTCCATATTTACAAATACAGTAATATAAACATGTCATAAAAAATGCCTAGCATATCACAAGTAACATGTTCTTAATAAACTCAAGGTATTGCTTACAACTGGTTTGGTTTGTACAAACTAAAAATGTAAGGCAGAAATAATAGCCATTAGCAAAACTTCACATCTAATTTTAACGATGATCAATACTTCTACTATGACTTTCAAGTAACAGTAAGCACCCCCTCTCCCTTTTGCAAATGTGCCTTCTTTTAAAATGGAAATGACTTCAGAAAGAAGTTTTACACTAATTCAAAAAACGATTAATAGCTTGAGTATCTCTGGGACTTAAAATGTAAGAGGAGCTAGACCTCCCTAAATTTTACCTCAATGCAGCATCACTATAATATGCACGAACCATCATAAAAACGACCCCGCCCCCCCGCACCCCCAACAAACAAACAGAAACTTCCAGTTGAAGTTGATTCTTGGGCCACTTTGTCTTATGTTGAGTAGCAACCTGAAATGTTAGTGAATTTAAAAAAAAGTGTAAATAAATTAAACACTGAATACTTCAAAGTCATCACCATTCAGTTGCATAAATTTATGTCTTCACTGCTGATATTTTTAACTTTGAATACTGGGAAATTTCTGTCAATCCCCTGGTTACCCTCTCCCCCCATCAAAACAAATAAAAAAGCAGAACCTCCTCCCTAGCTTTTCTCCTTAAACACAACTAGTTCAACTACTTTTTTCCAGCTATTTTTGCTCTAAATTCTCCACGGCACTTTTACCTTAAACCAAAACGAATCCTGGACAGGACTAATTAAGCTATGTTTCCAGGAGACTTATAAACGCCGTTTCATGGTCAGGCCTGGGAGTAGTAAGGCCCCCCAGTTTTCATACCCTTCTCCCAGCATTTGCACCCGCTCAGTTCAAGGAGGAAGAGGGGGGCCCGCAATGCTGGGCCCGAAAGGGCAAAGCCGGGGCCTAGACCACTTCACGGTCCCCGAGGCGGCTCGCGCGGTGGGGAGGAGGTAGCGGCACCGAGAACCGGACGCCGGAGGCCAGAGGCGTCCAAGTAAACGAAGGAGGCGACAGGACTTGGAGCGCAATGCTCCAGACCCCCAACGCTGCCTCCTTTACCCTCCCCTCCCCCATGCAGGAGAAGAGGGCCCCGGCCAGTGCGGGAATGGGGAGGAGGTAAACCCGTCCTGTCACTGCACCTGGAGAAGTTGGAAGGAGCACATGTTTCACGGGGAGAGACCGCGGCCGCCCCTTCCCTGGCCCCTAAAGCCAGAAACCCCCTCCAGCCCCAGAGGTCCGTCCCCTGCGCCTCACCAGGTCGTAGTCCTCCTCATCATCGCACATGAAATCATCTTCCATGTCAGACATCTTGGCCGGGAAAGGGGGAGGGGGAGGAGAAATTGGAGACAACCTCCTCCCACAATCCTCCGCGGTTCAGAGGCGTCACTCCCAGCTTCTCCTCGCTTTCCCGTCACTCTTAAGAGGAGTTGAACGTTTCCTTCCGGAACTAACGCGCTCGGCATTGAGAGGATTCGCTACGACGCCAAAAGTGAGCGCACCGCTCTCTCTTCCTGCGAAACGGTTGGTGCCTTAGCAACCAAACCTAGCAACTGGGGCATAGTCTAGTGCTGAAGGGTCTTGGAAACATTGCACTCACACACGTCGAGCAGATTACAGCCTCCTAGGCTAGGGGACGGTCTCCTCCCTTGCCAGGGACTCTGGAAAAATCTCATTCTGGTGAAAATAAGAGGCAGCCTAGGACCAGAAGCCTTTCGCGTAGAAAAGGGTGACATGCCCATCGTGTATGACAGGTAGTATTATTTCTGCCATCATTATTTACATGCGTTTAGCCCGCACGTTGTGGTGGGTGTTCCTGTGAATTTTGGAAACTTTTTCAGCAATATAGTTTACACGAAATGTTTGTTATATTTGTAGTCGGCAAAACGATTCTGTGGATATCCCAAATTAGTTAAGCATCGATCAGCTGAGGCGTCCCAGATCTTATTCATTGTTCAATGAATTATAAACTGACCTTTACTGCCCTTAGGACCACATTAAGGTAGCAGTTAGCGACTGGTTTTTAAAAAATGCATTATTGCACAAAATCATGAGCATAATTCGAAATAAGAAAATGAAATAAAGGGGCAAAAACTGATTCTCAAACAGCACATTCCATATAAACTTCCAGTTCTGCCCACTTAAGTTCACAAATTTTATGTAGTTATAGCACAGATATAATTTCGGATTCTTTTTGTTCCATACCTAGTTATGTAACGGCATAAGACATGTGTACAATATATTATTGAGAATTGTTTTAATGGTTGTTTAATAATCTCTGTTGAATGAACCAATGCAACTTAATTTACATTTTGAGTAAAGCTGACATTTTGATACATTTAGAATTTTTCAAAAATAACACTATTTTAAACAGTCCTACAGTGAATAAATTTGTCATTTTATTTTGCCTTAGAAAAAAGTCAAATGAGGATAGAGGCTGGATTTTTTTAGTAATCACTTGAATCGACATTTTTGGTCATGGTTCTTAAAAGTCATATAACAATAACACTGTCTAACATAAACAAGTTTTCCCTAGTAGCCCTTTCCTCCCAATGTTTTATTATAAGACATTTCAAACATACACTAAAATTGAAAGAATAGTCCAGTGCACATGTGTATTCCTACTATCAGCCTTATTTGTGTGTATGTATTTCCTGAATCAATTAAAAATAAAATGCAGATATCATGACATATCACTCTTTAAGTGCAGCTATATGTGTTTCCTAAAAATAAGGACATTTGCTTATGTAATTACCGCATCATTATTACACTAAGAAAATTAATCATTCCTTGATATCATCTAGTAGCCAGTGCATGTTCAAAATTTCCTTATTAAATATATAATTTTAGAATTGGAAGAGCCTTTAATGATATCACTAAAGTTCAAGGCTTCCCAAGCATAGCAGTTAATTAAATTATAGCTTCCCAAACTCCATACCAGAGATTTTGATTCAGTAGTTCTGGGGTAGAGCTCAGCAATCTGTTCACCTGTAACCTTAAAACAAAACAAAATCTCCCTATAACTGGGGTGACTATCCATCCCACTTTGCCTGGGATAACAACCCTAGTTAAGTACTGTTTACCCACAAAAGTAATTATTAGCATTTGTCACTTCAGAAGTTTAGACAATAAATCACATGGTTACTCTACCTGAAATTAATAATTCTTCCCCCAAAGAGAAAATAGAGTTCAAAGGTGGTCAAGAAATTCATTTGCTCAGAGTAATCAGAGCTATATAGTTTTGCTTTTTAGTCAATAATAATTTTGAAGTTATCAACCATGTACATAATGATTACATAATGTAAATGTATCAAAATTCATTTAGACTGAATTTATATAATTTGCTGCTTTTTAATGTAATTACTTACTTCTACAATAGAGAGAAAGAATTGTTCAAGTAAATCATACTATCCTGGGCTATCTCCAAATTTAGTAAACCAATCTGGAAATTTGCTAAGAGAAGTTAAATAGGTCTTCACAGTACTTAAAGGCACACTCCTTGTGTACACAAGTGTAATGAATGTTTGTTGAATAAATAAACATGTTAATTAAGTAATCTTTCTGTGCCGGGAATGCCTTTTGTCCTTAACAGTTCATTTAAATGTCACCTCATTTACATAGCATATTCTGAATACTTTGTGCGGTTATGACATTCTTTTTCTTGATATCAATTTTACTCAATGGCAGCTAATACATTTTTATTTTGATGGTGCATTGATGTGAATCTTGTGTTTTTTTAAAGACACATTTAAAAGATTTGTTGAGGTATAATTTAGCAGCTTTATTGAGGTACATTAAACTGCACATACTTAAAGTATACAATTAGATGAATTTTGACATATGTGTACACCTGTGGAACCATCACCACAACCAAGATAATAAACATATTTATCACTGCAGAGTTTCCTCATTGCCCCTTGGTAATCCATCTTCTCCCTTCAATTTTCCCAGGAAAACATTGATCTATTTTTTCACTGTAGATAAGTTTATATTTTCTGGAATTTGATATAAATAAAGCATGCAGTATGTACTCTCTTTTGCCTGGCTTCTTTCAATCAGTATCATTATTTTGAGATTCATCCATGTTGTTGCATGTATCAATTGATTGTTTCTTTTTATTGCTGAGTGTTCCATTGTATGGATAGTCCACAGTTTATTCATTTACCTGTTGATTGGTATTTTATTTTATTTTTTTTTTAGTTTTTGGCTAATACAAATAAGCTGCTAAGAACATTTATCTTGTGTAATGTGGTGGATAGACTGTAAGGTGGTTTCCTTAGTACTTATGCTTTGGATAATCCTTTCCCTCTTCAGTGTCGATGAGATCTGTGACTGCCTCTTCTTTTTGTTTCAGCTTTATTGAGGTACTAAAGGCCTGATGCATGAAATTTGTAGCCCCGGCTTCGTCTGGACGGATGTCCGGTCTAATTAGCATATTATGCTTTTATTATTATAGATAATAGATAAGTAAATGTGATTTGCTTTTAACCAAAAGATACAGCAAAGGTTATGTACCTAATTACATTATATAACACTAGAGGCCCGGTGCATGAAATTCGTGTACGGGGGGCGGGGGTGTGTGTGTATGTCCCTCTGCCCAGTCTGCACCCTCTCCAATATGGGACCCCTCGAGGGATGTCCAACTGCCCATTTAGGCCCGATCCCGTAGGATCGTGCCCAAACAGACAGTTGGACATCCCTTTCACAATCCAGGACTGCTGGCTCCCAACTGCTCGCCTGCCTGTCTTCCTGATTGCCCCTAACCACTTCTGCCTGCCAGCCTGATCACCCCCTAACCACTCCCCTGCCAGCCTGATTGATGCCTAACTGCTCCCCTGCCAGCCTGTTTGCCCCTAACTGCCCTCCCCTGCAGGCCTGGTCACTCCTAACTGCCCTCCCCTGCCAGCCTGGTCACCCATAACTGCTCTTCCTTGCAGGCCTGGACCCTCCCAACACCCCTCCTCTGCTGGCCATCTTGTGTCCACATGGGGGCAGGATCTTTGACCACATAGGGGCAGCCATCTTGTGTGTTGGAGTGATGGTCAATTTGCATATTACTCTTTTATTAGATAGAATAGAGGCCTGGTGCACGGGTGTGGGCCAGCTGGTTTGCCCTGAAGGGTGTCCCGGATCAGGGTGGGGGTTCCCTTGGGGTGTGGGGTGTCCTGGGCGAGGGGCCTGTGGTGGTTTGCAGGCCGGCCACACCCCCGGTGACCCAAGCGGAGGCCCTGGTATCTGGGATTTATTTATCTTCTATAATTGAAACTTTGTAGCCTTGAGTGGAGCCAAGCCTCCTGCTTGCTCCGTGGCAGCGGCCATTTCTGTTGGGATTTATGTATCTTCTATAATTGAAACTTTGTAGCCTTAAGTGGAGGCCAAGGCAGGCCAGGGCTGCGGAAGCTTGGCTTCCTTCATTGCTGGGGGCAACTCAAGCTTCCTGCTCTCTCCAGCTCCGTGGCTGCCGCCATTTTTGTTGGGATTCATTTATCTTCTATAATTGAAACTTTGAAGCCTTGAGTGGAGGCCTGGGCCCACCAGGGTGTGCGGAAAGCTTGGCTTCCTCCATTGCCAGAGAAACCCAAGCCTCCTGCTCACTCTGTGGCTGCAGCCATCTTGGTTGGGTTAATTTGCGTACTCGCTCCTGATTGGCTGGTGGGCGTGGCTTGTGGGTGTAGCGGAGTGATGGTTAATTTGCACATTACTCTTTTATTAGATAGGATTGTAAACCCATCTTGCTAAGGGAGACCCTACTTCCTTTGCTGGCTTTTAAAGAGCAAGTGGCCATGTTGTGAAGGATCATGTGGCAAGAGATGAGGGCCAATAGCTAGCAAGAAACAGGCCTTCATACTGACAGCCTAATAGGAATTCTGCTTACAGCCATGGGATCTTGGACATGAATCCTTCCCCAGTTGAGCCTCAGATAATACTTTGTAAGATCCTAGAACAGAGGAGCCAGCAAAGCTGTGCCCTGACTCTGAATCACAGAAACTGTGAGATAATCAATGTGCAATGTTTTATACTAAATTTGTGGTAAAAGCCTAATATGCAAATTGTCCCCTCAACTGGGAGTTCAACCGCTCGTTATGCGCTGACCACCAGGGAGTGGTGTGGAACATGGTGGGTGTTGGCGACACGCTGCCTGGGGGCGAGGGTGACAGAGGGGGGCATGATGGGGATGAGGTGCGGTGAGAATGTGGGGTGTTCACCGAGCTCATTCTCACTCCCCCTGCTACCCTACCCCGGGTTGCCAGGGCTCACACACCAGGGAAGCCCCCCACGCTTAGGTGTTGGGTGCCCGCCTGCCCCGCCCCGCACCCGCATGGTGTGTTCTGGGTGAGCCAGGCCCCAGCCGCTGGGACCACAGGTGACAGTTGGGCTCCCTGTGGGTTTGTGCAGGAGCTGGTCTACGAGGTTGGCTGGGAGAGAGCACGCTGCCCTCCTGGCTTCCGTGCATTGCCACTGGTTGGCCCAGAGGCCCACACTGCGCCCTGGCCCGCATTTTCCAGCTGTGCTCACCGCATCTTCACGTGGGGGACTTGGGCGCCGTGACTCAGATGGAGGGGGGCGCGTGGGGCCCCTGGGGCCCCTGGGGCCCAGGTGCTGCCCATGGCCCAGAGGTCAACTGGGACCTGCCCTTCCACACCAGACACTCGTGCTTCAATGGCCGGCCAGACCTAAGGATCTCACCTGTGAACAAATTTCATTCACCATGCCTCTAGTTTTTACATAACAGTAGATAAGGACATGGGAAAATACCTAGTAGTAGAATGGTTGTATCATATAGTACATGTATGTTTAACTTTTTAAGAAACTGCCACATTGTTTTCTGCTTTTGCAATTTTCTGTATCCATCAAGAGTGTTTAAGAGTTCCATTTGCACCACATCCTTGCCAACAGGTAGTGTGGTCAGTTTTAAGGTTAGTCCTCTAGTAGGAGTGTAGTGGTATATCATTGTGGGTTTAATTTTCATTTTCTTAATGACTAATGTTGAACATCTTTTCATGTGCCTATTTGTCATCCATGCATCTTCTTTGGTGAAATATCTCTTCCGTTCTTTCACCCATTTGTTGTTGTTAATCCTCACCTGAGGATATTTTTCCCACTGATTTTTTTAGAGACAGTGTAAGGGAGGGAGGAGGAGAGAGTGAAAAACATTGATGCGAGAGAGACACATCGATCAGTTGCCTCTTCGACTGTGCCCCAACCTGGGCAAGGGTTCAACCTGCCCTCTTGACTGACTGGAAATAGAACTGGTGCAGGAGCATAAACTCTAACCACTGAGAAACAGCGCCTCTTTTGCCCATTTTAAAATTGGGTTATTTGTGTTATTACTATTGACTTGTAAGAATTCTTTATGCTTTTTGTGTTGTTTTTAAGGAATATTTGCTCCACCGATAAATTCAATCATAAGAAAGAATTAATAAAAGAGTGTCATAAAGTATAAAAACCCCCAGAGTCTGTAAAAACAGTTCTTGCCTTCAGGGAGCTTATAGTCTAAATATATAGAGTCTGATACAGTTGTTACATCTTGCAATTGGAATTGAGATATAAGTGTAAAATATATACTGGACTTTGGAGAGTTCCTATGAAAAAGTAAAATACCTGAACAATTTTTATATTGATGACATTTTGAAATAATATTTTGGATAGATTGGGTAAAATATATTATTACAGTTAATTCCATGTATCTCTACTCATTTAAAAATGACTTATAGAAAATTCAGATTTGATTTGGGGTGGTGAACACATAATACAATATACAGATGTCATATTGTAGAATTGTACACCTGAAACATACATGTTTTTATTAGTCAATGTCACCTCACTGAATTCAATAAAAAAGATTTAAAAAAGAGAATTTAAGATATATGGCTTGTATTGTAGAATATGATTCAGTGGGTTTGGGCCCAAGATTGTCCCTTTCTAATAACTCCCAGGTGATGCTGCTGCTGGTCTGACTACACTTTGAGTAGCAAGACTCTAGACTAGAGACAAGAAAACACAAAAGTGATAACAATGCTGGTGTGATCATTTCTATGGCTGGAATTAAAATCCAGCCTACTTCTGAACATGTGTGACCTTTGATGAGACTCCAGTGAACTATGCTTTAAAAAAAAAAGTATGGAAATAATTAGTAACTTTTGTCCCCAAAATTTATGTTATTATTTTTATAAAACATTGCTTTTAACATAACTTGTTCTCAAACCACTAAAAGAACCCCAACTGGAAACCAAAAAAACAAAACTCACATTACTTTCTTATACTATTTTCATTATGCCAGGCCTCTTACTAATTAAAGCACTTTATATTTATTATGTTTCTTGATATAGGGCATCTACGATTTCTCTAGGTAACTGAAAATGAAGGGGTTAAACTGGAGGCTAAAGGCTCTTGAAGTTTTAGACATGTTTTTCTTCTTTTTGCTATGTGTTTTAGGAAGGCCTACCAATGCATCTAGTCTGGAATAAATGCAAATGTATTTAAATCAAGTGTTGCATCAGTTTTATATTGCCTGATTTGGAAATAACCCACACAAGAGGCAATAACTAAACGTTTTGGAGTAGTTGCTGGTTATTAAAGAACAAAAGCCCTAACTTTAAAAAAAGCGTCGCGGGTGGAGGCGGTGGGGAGCGCAACCTGAGTCTCCAGCTTATAACTCTGTACTCAGACCTAAGCCTAGGACGCAGAAGGAAAATTTACTAAGTCAGCTTCGCATGTGCTTGGAAAAAGGGCTGCAGGGAGTCCCGGGTAGCTCGAAGCTCCAACAGCCCGGTGGCTGAACCTGACAGCTGCTGGGAGGGCGTGGAGCCTCACAGCCTAGGGAGGAGGAGCCAGAGGAGGGGCGGACTGGAACAGCCACCTCAGCGAATCTGCAGGATTTCCGCAGGGTGGTGGGGCCTGTGTCGCCCGGAAGAAAAGGCTCCTGCAGCAGATGTCTTGTGATTACGTTGGGAGCCTTTCTTTACCAGTTGAAACTGCCGAAGGAAGAAGGGTCTAGCGAAATATGGCTACGGAGGGCCCTGTCACGTGTCGAGTCCAGGTGGCAGAACATCCCAGGTGGGGGAGAGGAGATGCCGCGGTTTGGGGCTTTGGGATCGCCTGGGTTGGCTAGGTGCAGATGCTGTCCAGGGCTTTGACGCTTCACGGGGACACCGCTTTTTCCTCTGGGAGGGAACAGAATCCTTGAGGTTTTTTTATAAGGCTGCGCTGCTGGGCTTGCAAGGAAGACCACGTGACACTTTCCACCTTTACTCGTATCAGGGATGCGTGTTTTTCTTCATCTGTGCAAATTCTTCTTTTTCCTTTATTGCTCAAGGTGGTATGCTCTTATGCAGGGCTTTAGCAGAAATATCCAAATTAACTCTAAATCCCTTCTCTCTTTGTCTTGTCTGCCGGCTGATAGTGCTTTCTAAGGTCTCCTTTCTAAAATATTCGCTGAAAACACACACACACACCTCCTCACCACAAACAACCTGCCCCCAACAAACAAACCAAAACCCTTGGTGTATGCATTCTTTTACACAAATCATGGAATCTATGAATTGCCACTTAGGGAGTTAATATGCCGCCAGTATTTAGCTACAGAATAACTAATGGCTTAGTGATACCTAGTGGACAATCTTTTCATTTGAGGGCATATTGCAGATACTTTGTAGAAATAAGTCATTTTGACTCAGATTTTCTAAGGTTGCTTTGCCTCCCCCTTTGCTGTTTCTAATTTTTACTTTCTCCCCCTCCCCCCCTTTTTTCTTTAATATTAAGTTCTCAAGCTCTCCTTACTTCCTGGTATATGATCATCATGTGACAGTTGATAATATAACTTATTAAAACTTGCAAGTGCTTTTTCACCCTTAAGCCAGAAAACAGTGGGCCTTTAGTTACGGGAAAGAAACACAATTTTTGGTTATGGAGACTAGCACTGCTTTATTTTTTTTTTTTTTTTTAATAAATCTTTATTGTTCAGATTATTACAGGTGTTCCTCTATTTTTTCCCCCATAGCTCCCCTCCACCTGATTCCCCACCCCACCCCATGCCCTTACCCCCCGCCACTGTCTTCATCCATAGGAGTAAGATTTTTGTCCAATCTCTTCCCGCACCCCTCACACCTGCTTCCCCTGAGAATCGTCAGTTCACTCCCTTTCTATGTCCCTGATTCTATTATATTCACCAGTCCATTCTGTTCTTCAGATTTTTTATTCACTTGATTTTTAGATTCACTTGTTGGTAGGTATGTATTTGATGTCATTTTGTTGTTCATAATTTTTATCTTTACCTTTTTCTTCTTCTTCCTCTCCTTAAAGAATACCCTTCAGCATTTCATGTAATCCTGGTTTGGTGGTGATGAACTCCTTTAGCTTTTTCTTGTCTGTGAAGCTCTTTATCTGACCTTCAACTCTGAATGATAGCTTTGCTGGGTAGAGTAATCTTGGCTGTAGGTTCTTGCTGTTCATCACTGTGAATATTTCTTGCCACTCCCTTCTGGCCTGCATAGTTTCTGTTGAGAAATCAGCTGACAGTCGTATGGGTACTCCCTTGTAGGTAATTAACTGTTTTTCTCTTGCTGCTTTTAATATTCTCTCTTTGTCTTTTGCCCTTGGCATTTTAATTATGATGTGTCTTGGAGTGGTCCTCTTTGGATTCCTCTTGTATGGGGTTCTGTGCGCTTCCTGGACTTGTACATCTATTTCTTTCACCAGGCAGGGAAAGTTTTCTGTCATTATTTCTTCTAATAGGTTTTCAATATTTTGCTCTCTCCCTTCTTCTGGCACCCCAAAAATTCGGATGTTGGTTCGCTTAAAGTTGTCCCAGAGGCTCCTTACACTATCTTCATATTTTTGGATTCTTTTTTCTTTTTGTTTTTCTGGTTGGATGTTTTTTGTTTCCACATATTTCAGATCTTTGGTTTGATTCTTGGGGTACGTTGATCTACAGTTGAGTTTCTGTATATTCTTTATTTCAGACAGTGTATGCTTCATTTCTGACTGATCCTTTTCCATTTTTTTGGCATTCTCATTAAGCTCCTTGAAGGTCTCATCAAGTTTCTCAGCGGTTTTAAGAAGATTCTTGAGTAACCTTATAAATGTGGTTCTGAACTCTATGTCATCCAGTAGTTTGCTTTCCTCCGTTTCTTTCATTCGTGACATGTTTCTTTGTCTCCTCATTTTGGCTGCTTCCCTGTGTTGATGGAGTAGCTTTGTGTGGTAGGTGACCTATAGGGGGCAGTAGCTCAGCCTCCCCAATCACCTGATGTGGACACTCTTGGTACACCCCTTTGTGGGCTGAGTGCAAAGACTTGGTGCAGTTAAAGCCTTAATTGCTGTTGGTATACTGGGAGGAATTGACCTCCAGGCCAATTAGCTGTGAGCACTCCCTGTGTCTATAATGGAAGAACTGCTGCGCTGAAGACACACTTATGGGGCAGGACTTGTTTCAGTGGGGCTTTGGTGCTCACTGAGTCTGCCTTTGAATGTGTCACTTACGGATGTGAGGAGTTGAAATCTGGTGTCTCACTCTGACCACTAGGTACACTGGCTTCTGGATCTCCAATGGGGTGCAGGTCAGCTACTGTCTGAGGCCATCCAGCAGGAGCTACAGTGAGAGCTACAGTTTTCTCCTCTTTGCTTGGGGTTTGGAGGTTTTGGAGCTGTCTGACCCAGGCTGCAAGTTTGCTAGGTTAAGCTGCGATAGGGCGGGGCTTTCTTCTGCTAACGCTGCTGCTTGGAGCTTGGGTGGGTTTGTAGGTTGTGCAGGGCGGGGTCTCAGGGTGTCACTAGGCTAGGGCGTGGCAAACAGCAATGGCTGCTAGTTAGCCGGCTCTGTGTCCCCAAGGGCGTCCCGGAGTCCCATGCCCCAGTGCCGTAAACAATTATTCCTGCGCGCAGCTCTGCCAGTAAGCCCCCCTCACTGGCAGACAGTCCAGCTTCTCCCCGTAGGAGTTTGGGTTCCCCGCGTCTCCCCAGAAACTGGATTTCAGAGTAATTGGGGGCTTGTCTCCCTTTGGGTTGAAAAAAGCAACGCCCGCCGCCAGCCCAGATCATGCGCCTCCGTACCTCAGCTTTTCAGCGCTCATGCACGTCTCGATGCTCTTTTCTCTTTCCTTCTAGTTGTAGAACTTCCACTCAGCCAGCTTTCCCGTGGTTCTGGGTGATAGACGTTTTGTCTTTTAGTTGAATTTTTGAAATTGTTGCGCGAGGCAGCAGTTTAGGTGTTTACCTACGCCGCCATCTTGGATTCTCCCCCTAGCACTGCTTTAGACTACTTGTGAATGTCTTTGTTTGTTTTTTGCTAATCCTCACCCAAGGATATTTTTTCCATTGATTTTTAGAGAGAATGTAAGGGAGGGGGAGAAACCGAGAGAGAAATATTGATGTGAGAGAGAGACTTTGATTGGTTGCCTCCTGCATGCTCCCTAACTGAGTGAGGTATGTGTCCTTGACCGGAATCGGTCCCCAGGCCCTTCAGTCTGTGGGCCAATGCCCTAACCACTGAGCAACTGGTTTAGGGCTTGCGAATGTCTTTGGATGTCAGTATATTCTCTGGAGGCCCTTGCACAGTACTTACACATTTCAATGAATTAGGACACTTTGTTAAACACATGCTTCCAATAAAATTCATGAAGAATTTGTTACATGAAAATAATCTGGCACTTTGTACTAGTACATAAAAATATCTATGTATAAATTTCTGTCTTTTGATTTATATGATTTTAATCATAATGCTCATAATGCTCAATATTCCCCTGTGGGGGAGGGGAAATGGTGGTAACAAGTACTAAAAGTGAAGAATTGTTTATAAAATTTTCTTAGAGATCTTTACCTTTATTGACTTTCAGTGTTCATTCATGCAACAAATACTGTTCTGTGCTAGCCACAGAAGAGATAACAGCAGTCAGATGAGTTTGGGCTCTGCCATTTTCTTGTTTTCACTTGTGCATGCAATATGATTGTTAGCTTCAAGCAATGTTTCAGCCACTTATGCATTTTAGTAGGGGTGACTTAAGTTAAATTTATATAGCATATCTATAAATCCACCTAGCTGGGCATATGGTTGCAATATACTGAAAGGAAAAAAAAATGCATGAGAGTGTCAAGATCAGATTGTCTTCTTGTGGAACTCCTGTTCTTTCTTCAGGATGCCTGTTCAACTTCAAGGACACATGATTCTCTAAATAAAGGCATTAGTCAACCACATTTTACATTTGGATAAACTTCTTTTCTATTGTTTTTGTATAAAAATCAAATAGAAATAGAAGCTCTGATTTTTTTTTTTCTGCATCCCAATCTTACCTGCTCTCTGTATTGTAAAACTACTTTAAATTCCACTGTTCTAACTTAATTTTTTTTTGTAAGAAGTGATGTCTCCTCTTTTTCTTTCCTTTGGAATTAAGTTTTAAATTGTTGGATTATTATTTTTAAATGCTGTATTTATACATAATTCTCATATGAAATATTTTACCTGTTTAAAGTTTACAGTGAAATGGCTTTTAGTATATTCAAAGGATTGTGCAATTGTTACATAATCCAAGTTAGAACCTTTTTTATCATCCCCAAAAGAATTCTGCATCCCCCAGTCCTAAGCAATCACTAATGTACTTTCTGTTTCTATAGAGTTGCTTATTCTGGAAGTTTCAAATAAATGGAATCATGTAATATGTAGTTTTTGTGACACGTTTCTTTCACTTACTATATTTTCCAGGTTCACCCATATTGTAACATGTTACCAGTATGTTATTCCTTTTATGGTTGAATAATATTTATTGTATGGATAGACTACATTTTGTTTATTCATTCATCAGTTGATGGGTTGTTTCCACCTTTTGTCTCTATGAATAATGGTAATGTGTGAATGCATCCTCAATAGGAAAGATTTGGATTATGTAAAAGTATATTCAGGAAAGCCTGGAAATCACAGTTCCTTTACTCACTATAGTCTCTGATTCCTAATCTGTGCTGCCAATTCTTCACTTCATAGAAGTTATCCATTTGATTTGTATTCTTGTAAGATTATTTTATCCTAATAATATCTTGTAACCTTGTAATATTGTTTCCATTTTATACAAAACGGTATTATTATATTTATATGAGTAGAATAATATTTGTTTTTTTGTTACTTTTTTTCACTTAACATTTTTTTTTCAGAGATTCTGCCATATCACTCCATTCAGATTTATTTCACTGTTTTAAGGACCAAGAGTGTTTAATAGTATGAATACCATTATTTATTTAACTGCTAAGCTATTTAAGAGTGTATATTTTAGTTTCCGATCTTTCACTCTTAAAAACAATGCTACAGTCAACATTTTTGTACATATATCTTTGAGTATTTTTGTGAATGTCCCTTAAAACTCATTCATGAAATAAGAAAAAAAAGAAGAATGGAATCTTCTGAAAAAACAAAACTCATTCATGGAAATGCAATCAGGGCCAAAGGTAATGAACATTTAAAATTTTGATTGTTGACCAGCAGCATGGCTCAGTGGTTGAGCAGTGACCTATGAACCAGGAGGTCACGGTTCATTTCCCAGTCAGGGCAAATGCGTAGGTTGTGGCCTCAATCCCCAGTAGGGGGCGTGCAGGAGGCAGCTGATCAATGATTTTCTCTCATCATTGATGTTTCTATCTTTCTCCCTCTCCCCTCCTCTCTGAAATCAAATTTTAAAAAAATATATTTTAAAAATAAAACTTTGATTGTTTATGCCAAATGGCCCTGCAAAAAAAAGATGTTATTAGATTGTCTATTTTGTTGTTAGTTTTCAGGAGCTTTTATATATGTATTTTTTGTATGAATGTATGGATTTTTTGATATAAATAATTTGTTTTTTTTAAATATATTATACAATATTGTTCCCAGTCTCGCACTTAAACTTTTTGATGTCTTTTACGTTTTATGTAGTGTAGTACAGTATTGAATGATAGCACCCTTGTCTTGATTCTGCTTTTAATGGGAACATTTCTAACATTTTGTCATCAAATATGATGTTTGCTGTTTCTGGTAAATAGCCTTTATTAAAGTAAGGACATTTCTGTCTTTTCCAGCATGTCAAGAGCTTTATGTTTTATTTTATGTTTTGGTGTGACTTTATTTATTTGTTAAATTTATTAGGGTGACATTGGTCAACATGAACATATAGGTTTCAGGTGTGGGTTTCTAAGTTACGAGATCTGTGTATTGCGCCATGTGCCCAACACCCAAAATCAAATCTTCTCCTGTCACCATATATTAGGACTCCCTGCCCCCCCTTCTCTCTGGTAACCACCACGCCGCCATGCTTCTGTTTGTGTTCATGAGTTTCAGTTTTATATTCCACGTATGAGTGAAATCATATGGTTCTTAACTTTTTCTGACTGACTTATTTCCCTTACCATAATATTCTCAAGGTCAATCCATGTTGTTGCAAATGGTGCTATTTCATTCCTTCTTATGGCTGAGTAGCATTCCACAGTTTTTATGTACCACATCTTCTCTATCCAGTCCTCTATGCAGGACACTGGTTGTTTCCATGTCTTCCACTGTGAATAATGCTGCAATGAGCATAGGGGGTGCATATATCTTTACAAACACATGATTTCAAGGTTTTCGAGTATATACTCAGAAGAAGGATTTGTGGGTCATATGGTAGCACTATTCTTAGTTTTTTGAGGAATCACCAGACTGCTTCCTATAGTTGTACTAGTCTACATTCCCGCCAGCAGTGAATCAGGGTTCCCTTTTTCACACAACCTCTCCAACACTTGTTATTGCTTGTCTTATTGCTAATGACCACTCTAACAGGTGTGAGGTGGGATTTCATTGTAGTTTTGACTTGCATTTCCCTAATTGCCAATGAGGTTGAACAAATTTTCATATATCTATTGGCTGTTCCTATGTCTTCTTGGGAGAGAGATATTTTCAGGTCTTCTGCCCACTTTTAGTTTGGTATGTTTATTTGCTCAGTGTTGAGTTTTGTGAGTTCTTTAGACATTTTGAAAATTAAACCTTTGTCAGAGCTACTGTTTGCAAATATCTCCATCTAGTTGGCTGCCTCTTTGTTTTGTTGTTAGTGTCTTTGGCTGTGCAGAAGCTTTTTAGTTTGATGTGGTCTCATTTATTTATTTTTGCCTTTACTTCTCTTGCCTTTGGGGACAAGTTTATAAAATGTTTTCTATGACCAAGGTCCATCAGTTTGGTACCTACATTTTCTTCTATGTAACTTATTGTTTCAGGTCTTATGTTTAGGTCTTTGATCCACTTTGAATTAATTTTTGTACACGGGGACAAATTGTAATCCAGTTTCATTTGTTTACGTGTGGCTTTCCAGTTGTCCCAGCATCATTTGCTGAAGAGACAGTCTTTATTGTGTGTTTCTGGCTCCTTTGTCGAAAATTATCTGTCTATTTACATGTGGTTTTATAGCTGGGCTCTCTATTCTGTTCCATTGAGGTGCGTATCTGTTTCTCTGCCAATATCATGCTGTTTTCATTCTTGTAGCTCTGTAGTACAATTTGAAGTTAGGTAGCATGATACCTCCAGCTTCGCTCTTTTTTTCTCAGGATTTCTTTGGCTATTTGGGGTCTTGCATGGTTCCATACAAATCTGATGATTCCTTGTTCTATTTCTTTAACAAATAACATTGGGATTTTGATGGGGATTGCATTAAATCTGTATATTGCTTTGGGTAATATTGCCATTTTAATTATGTTGATTCTTCCAACCCATGAATACAGGATATTTTCCCATTTTGCTTTGCCTTTTTTAATCCCTTTTAATAATGCTTTGTAATTTTCAGTATATAGGTCTCTTATGTTCTTTGCTAAGTTTATTCCTAGGTATTTTATTGATTTCAGAGAGGATGGGAGAGGCAGAGAGGAATAGAAACATCAATGATGAGAGAGAATCATTGACTGGCTGCCTCCTGCACAACCCCCTCTGGGGATTGAGCCTGCAACCTGGGCATTTGCCCTGACTGGGATTCGAACAGCAACCTCCTGGTTCATAGGTTGATGCTCAACTACCAAGCCATTGTGGCTGGGATCTTATTATTCTCATAACAAACCTTGCAGTAACTTCTGTCATTATCCTCAATTTGTAGTTGAGGAAAATGAGGGATAGAACAACTCATTAAAATTATGATTTTAAGTGAGGAAAAAGTTTTCCTCTACTCTCTTAAGTTTAGGAGCTGGTGCCTGTGAATTAAACTGACAAAAGATAGATTAACTGGAGAAAAGGTTTATTTCACATTCACGTGGCGGCTTACAGAAAAGAGGTGAAAACCCAAGGAAGTGGTTAGGGCTGGGAGGTTATGTACCATTTTAACAAAGGATGATAAATTGTGAGAACTGACTAGACTAGTGGTCGGCAAACCCATTAGTCAACAGAGGGGCAAACCGCGGCTCGCGAGCTGCATGTGGCTCGCGAGCCGCAGTTTGCTGACCACTGGACTAGACCAAAAGAAGGGGTTTGGGTTTGTAGGGATGGCAAGTTGTGGGAAGGTGACTATACGGGGGAAACTAATAGAAGATGATAAGGGCTATTTTAGTAAGGTTTGTTTATATAGATTTGCCAGTGAAGTCTTCAGTGATAAGAGGCTTCATCTCTTGGTATGGGAGAAGGAATGAGACAAGTACTGAAAGGGAAATCTATGCCCTGCTCTTAGGTAGATAGAGGGAGAGTAGAGAGCTCCTCCTGTGTTTGCTATTTCTTAAATTGCCTTCAGCTTGCCCTGGCCGGTTTGGCTCAGTGGATAAGAGCGTTGGCCTGAGGACTGAGGGGTCCCGGGTTCGATTCCGGTCAAGGGCACATGCCAGGGTTGCGGGCTCGATCCCCAGTGGGGGGCGTGCAGGAGGCAGCCAATCAATGATTCTCTCTCATCATGATATTTTGATTTCTATCTCTCTCTACCTCTCCCTTCCTCTCTGAAATTAATAAAAATATTAAAAAAATTGCCTTCAGCTTAAAGTAATCCTCCTGCCAAATGATATATTTTGAAGTGGCAAGTTTTGATTCCCTTCACCATGAAAATACATATTCACAACCAAGTATTCTTAAATTAGTATTAAAACTTCATATTTTTCTTGTTATCCTGATAGTGAAGACAAAACAGAAGCACAGATAGTATAAGAGACTTGTCTAAGGTCATATGGTCAAACTAAAGATACATGTCTTGTCTCTTAAAATTTTAATTCATTCTTCTTTGCAATTAGCCATTTGGTCACCCAAGGGTCCTCAAGAGAATCAGTCCTTATATTGAAATCTATTTCATTCACTACAGTCATATTTTTTGTTTCTCAAGTTCTATTAAGACTGCTGTTAAAATAGATCTGAAGTCCAAAGAGCATTCAGAGAACCAGATTCAGCAATTTGTGTGGTGATAATTTGACCATTTCTGCCTTTAACAATGTGATCTTTGTAGGAGCTCTTATGTTCCTAGAGGCCCTGTGCATGAAAAATTATGCACTGGAGGGGGAGTCCCTCAGCCTGGCCTGTGCCCTCTCACAGTCTGGGAGCCCTCAGGGGCGGGAGGTGACCCGGTGATCAGGGGAAGGTGACGCTCCCATCACACCTCTGCTGCTGCCACTGCCCACAGCACAAGCCTTGGCCAGCCCTGGTTACCTGAGCCTTGGGCGGCCCTGGGTGGCTGGGGCACTGAGGGTACTGGGGGACTTGCCACGTGCTTGCCACCCCGGTGGGGCTCAGGGGACTGGGTGCTGCCATCTTGTGGCTGTGGGCGCTGCCATCTTTGAGGGTGTGGCAGTCAATTAGCATATTCCCTCTTAATTAGATAGGATTGGAAATGCTCTCTGTACTCATTTTGGAGGCATACTTTAAGTGACTACATTTTAAATGATGGAGTCTTGCTGGTGACTAGCCCAACGTGGTAAAAATACAGCTACTCTCCCAATTATAGCCATATTGCTTCATTATTAGAGGGCTAGAGGCCCGGTGCATGAATTCATGCACTGATGAGGTCCAGCCAGCCTGCCCCGATAGATCAGGGAGGGCAGGCCAGGGGGAGGGGACATGGGAGGTTGGCCGACCAACCCCACCCCCATCGGGCCAGTTGGCTGGCCGCAGTGCATGTCATAGCTACCAGTCATTCTGGTCATTCCAGTCGCTTGGCTTTTATATGGATAGATTAGGTATGAGGTTTAGAAAAACATTGTGTACACCAGTTCTTTCTATTCTTCAAGAAAAATACTTTCCTTTACAGCCTCTTTGCATTTAAATTTCAAAAGCAGGAGTGTTGTATGGTAAGCCTCTTGGTGATGGAGTAATTATAGTAAGGCACAAACAGACTGCTTTCCTGGGGCAGTTTGGGAAAATAATGCAAAATTTAATAACTCAAAATCATTTTACTAAAACACATTTTAGGAGACTTATTCTAAAGTGCTGTTAGTACTTCATCTTGTTTGTGTTTGCAGTGTTTATAAAAGCAAATTAATAAGGATTCAAGTTCAGCAGAACTTGACTTTTGCTGTATGTGATTTTCATAGGCAGAAATAGCCCCTATTGAGGCTAGTGGACTTAAATAAGCTAGAAAACTTCTCTCTTTCCCACACCTAATTGGTCACTGATTCCTATGGATTGGACTTAATATCAACTTAATTTTCACCCTTCTCTATCTCCATCACTAGTGTACCCTCAGCATTTCTCTCTAGATCTCACTACAGTGGCTTCCTATTGGATTTCTTTCTTTCTGCCTTGCCTTCCTATGACCCACCTTCCATGCACTCCCCAGTGAGTTTGTCAAATGTGAAATGGATATCACTTTATCCTTAAATATCTGTTCTTAGTCAATTGCTTCAACTTGGCATATAAGGCCCTTTAATATCTGGGGCTTGATTACCACCAGCCTCCTCTCCTACTTTTCTCTTTTTATGTATTTAAAGCCCTAATTATAATTTTCTGAATGCAGCATGCTGGTCCTTTTAATTCCATTTGCCTAGAATGCTTCACAACATCCCACTTGTCTGACATCATCCTTTACAATTAATTTTAACTGTTTCCTCTTTGGGAAGCCTTCTCTAACTTACTCTCCCCACTATGGATTTATCTTCATCCACATTCTCCCACAGTAGGAGCTACATAGCTTCTCTCTACTCCCAAAGAACTGTATTACTTTATTGTCATGCTGTATTGTACTTTTTAGCTTACCCATCTTTCTCTTCTGACAGACTTTTATATTCCTAGAGGCCAACAACTATTATTAATCTCCTTTTTAAGTAGAGTATTTAGTAAAGTATCAGTAAATGCTTTTTAAAACTTTTTATTTTGAAATAATTTAAGATTTACACAAAAGTCAAATATAGTAAAAAATTACTGTGTACTCTTCTCCCAGTTTCCCCAAATGTTAACGTTATTTCATATTTGCTTTATTGTTCTCTCTCTTTTCATGCTATATTTTTCTAAACAGTTTGAGATTAAGTTGAAGACATGATGCCTCTTTTTTTAAAAAAAATCAATCTTTATTGTTCAGATTATTACAGGTGTTCCTCTTTTATTTTTCCCCATAGCTCCCCTCCACCTGATTCCCCACCCCACCCCATGCCCTTACCCCCCGCCACTGTCTTCATCCATAGGAGTAAGATTTTTGTCCAATCTCTTCCCGCACCCCTCACACCTGCTTCCCCTGAGAATCGTCAGTCCACTCCCTTTCTATGTCCCTGATTCTATTATATTCACCAGTCCATTCTGTTCTTCAGATTTTTCATTCACTTGATTTTTAGATTCACTTGTTGGTAGGTATGTATTTGATGTCATTTTCTTGTTCATAATTTTTATCTTTACCTTTTTCTTTTTCTTCCTCTTCTTAAAGGATACCCTTCAGCATTTCATGTAATCCTGGTTTGGTGGTGATGAACTCCTTTAGCTTTTTCTTGTCTGTGAAGCTCTTTATCTGACCTTCAACTCTGAATGATAGCTTTGCTGGGTAGAGTAATCTTGGTTGTAGGTTCTTGCTGTTCATCACTTTGAATATTTCTTGCCACTCCCCTCTGGCCTGCATAGTTTCTGTTGAGAAATCAGCTGTATGGGTACTCCCTTGTAGGTAATTAACTGTTTTTGTCTTGCTGCTTTTAATATTCTCTCTTTGTCTTTTGCCCTTGGCATTTTAATTATGATGTGTCTTGGTGCGGTCCTCTTTGGATTCCTCTTGTATGGGGTTCTGTGCGCTTCCTGAACTTGTAAGTCTATTTCTTTCACCAGGTAGGGAAAGTTTTCTGTCATTATTTCTTCTAATAGGTTTTCAATATTTTGCTCTCTCCCTTCTTCTGGCACCCCAAAAATTCGGATGTTGGTACGCTTGAAGTTGTCCCAGAGGCTCCTTACACTATCTTCATATTTTTGGATTCTTTTTTCTTTTTGTTTTTCTGGTTGGATGTTTTTTGTTTCCACATATTTCAGATCTTTGGTTTGATTCTTGGGGTACGTTGATCTACAATTGAGTTTCTGTATATTCTTTATTTTAGACAGTGTATGCTTCATTTTTGACTGGTCCTTTTCCATTTTTTTGGCATTCTCATTAAGGTCCTTGAAGGTCTCACTAAGCTCCTCAGAAGTGTCATCAAGTTTCTCAGCGGTTTTTAGAGGATTCTTGAGTAACCTTATACATGTGGTTCTGAACTCTATGTCATCCAGTAGTTTGCTTTCCTCCGTTTCTTTCATTCGTGACATGTTTCTTTGTTTCTGCATTTTGGCTGCTTCCCTGTGTTGATGGAGTGGCTTTGTGTGGTAGGTGACCTATAGGGGGCAGTAGCTCAGCCTCCCCAATCACCTGATGTGGATGCTCTTGGTACACTCCTTTGTGGGCTGAGTGCAAAGTCTTGGTGTAGTTAAGCCTTAATTTCTGTTGGTACACTGGGAGGAACTGACCTCCAGGCCAATTAGCTATGACCACTCCCTGTGTCTATAATGGAAGAACTGCTGTGCTGAAGACATGCTTATGGGGCAGGCCTTGTTTCAGTGGGGCTTTGGTGCTCACTGGGTCTGCCTCTTGAATGTGTCACTTATGGATGTGAGGAGTTGAAATCTGGTGTCTCACACTGACCACTAGGTACACTGGCTTCTGGATCTCCAATGGGGTGCAGATCAGCTACTGTCTGAGTCCACCCAGCAGGAGCTACAGTGATAGCTGCAGTTTTCTCCTCTTTGCTTGGGGATTGGAAGTTTTGGAGCTGTCTGACCCAGGCTGCAAGTTTGCTAGGTTAAGCTGCGATAGGGCAGGCCTTTCTTATGCTAACTCCGCTGCTTGGAGCTTGGGTGGGTTTGTAGGTTGTGCGGGGCGGGGCCTCAGGGTGTCACTAGGTTAGGGCGTGGCAAACAGCAATGGCTGCTAGTTAGCTGGCTCTGCGTCCCCAATGGCATCCGCGAGTCTCGTTCCCCAGTGCAGTAAACAATTATTCCTGCGTGCAGCTCTGCAAGCAAGCCACCCTCACTGGCAGACAGTCCAGCTTCTCCCCGTAGGAGTTTGGGTCCCCCGCGTCTCCCCAGAGACTGGATTTCAGAGTAATCGGGGGCTTGTCTCCATTCGGGTTGAAAAAAGTAACGCACCCAGTTGCCCGCAGCCAGTCTGGATCATGCGCCTCGGTACCTCAGCTTTTCAGCGCTTGTGCACATCTCAATGCTCTTTTCTCTTTCCTTCTAGTTGTAGAACTTCCACTCATCCAGCTTTCCCGTGGTTCTGGGTGATAGATGTTTTGTCTTTTAGTTTTAGTTTTGAAATTGTTGTGGGAGGCAGCAGTTTAGGTGTTTTCCTACGCCGCCATCTTGGATTCTCCGACATGATGCCTCTTTAACCTTAAATACTGGAGTGTGTTTCCCAGAAACAAGAATATTTTCTAACACAACCAGAATACAATGTTTAAAATCAGGGAATTAGCATCATTATGACATTATCTATTGACAGACCTCAAGTGCCACCAATTATCCCACTAATGTGCTTTTTATAGCAAATTATATATATATATGTATATATGTGTATATATATATATACACACACACACATATACATATACATATATATATATATGTATTTCTTTTTTTCTGAGTCAGGATTCAATCGAGGACACAGGGTGCATTTAGGTTTCTTGTTTTGTTTGTTTTGTTTGTTAAATATCTTTTATTTTGGGGGGCAGGCAGTTCCTCAGTCTTTCTTTGTATTTCATGACCAGTTATTTTATAGACTATCCCTCAATCTGGGTTTCAGGGAAAACTTGTGAAAAACTTTGAAATGGATCAAAAGATTACTAGGTGTCTCCAAGGAGAATCAGAAGTTGCCTGGCATAGCTATCTTTCAAGTGATCTGATTTCTGTGTGTCTCTGAGCCTTTCATTACCATCAAGCTCTTTAACAGTGCTGTAGGTCACAGAAAACTGATAGCAGTGCAAATGCTTCTTACGCATAGAAACTGCAAATTATGTCTAGAGGGATGCAGTCGATTGTTGCTATTAACCAGTTTTAGTAGCTTTTGTGTTTACTTGTAAATTCATTTCAACATTCCTTATTTGACTATATGAGTAGTATTTTGGTTTCTCCTTCTAACTGGTTATAATATTTTACTGGTTTTGTCATTAGTTCATGAGATAAAAATGTTTAACACATATTTATTTTATACCTGTGTAAGAGTCATGATTGTACTTTAAAATTCTTTCCCCTTTAACAGACGTTACATAATATTTCTTCACTATTAGATTTGCTTTATCTTTTTTTGGTAAGAATACTACAAAAAAGTAATTTTGTTTTCTCAGTACATCATATCATTAGGCACATGATGTCTATTTGCCCATTAACAATGCTGTTAACTAGGATCACTTGGTTAAGGACACATCTGCCTGGTTTTTCCACTGTAAAGTTACTATTTTTTCTGTAACTATTAAGTATCTTTTGATGAAATATTTAAAAAATATGTTAAGCCCTAACCGGTTTGGCTCAGTGGATAGAGTGTCGGCCTGCGGACTGAAGGGTCCCATGGTACCTTGGTTGCGGGCACATCCCCAGTTGGTGCGGGGTGTGCAGGAAGTAGCTGATCAATGTTTCTCGCTCATCTATGTTTCTAACTCTATCTCTCTCCCTTCCTCTCTGTAAAAAATCAATAAAATATATTAAAAAATATGTTAATATTCTGTTTCATATCAAACTTCCATTTACTGGATTTAGCATCCATTGATGGTCCTTGGCTGAATAAAAAATTATTACTATGATGGTCACTAAATGATGATTTTCAATTTTTTTCATATTTTTTACATTTATTATTTGTCATTCTAGTGTAATGAGGTGTTTTTCCTTTTCTTCCAGTTATTAAAAAAATATACTTATATTGATTTCAGCGAGGAAGGGAGAGATAGAAATATCAATGATGAGAGAGAATCATCGATTGACTGCCTCCTACATGCTCCCTACTGGGGATTGAGCCCACAACCCAGGCATGTGCCCTTGACCGGAATCGACCCAGGACCCTTCAGTCTGCAGGCTGACGCTCTATCCACTGAGCCAAACCAGCTAGGGCTCTTCCAGTTATTTATGTTAGTATGGACATACTGATTTGTTTTATTCTGTGGGTTATAATATGTTGTCATTATTACTATATTGATCAAGTTGTTTCAGATATGGGCAGTGGGATCCTCTATGTGGGCTCTTATGTCCTGACATGTTACATCATTGTTTTAGCACTTTCTTACTTTCTGGCACAACAAGATGTTCCAGGTTTGTATCTACGAAAGAAAATCCAAACTCTTAGAATGTCACTTAGGGAGTTACAATATTTTTTATTCCTGGGGTTCTAAAGGAAGTATGTCAGTAAAAGATTTGCTTTTTTTAACTTTTTAAGGGTAACTAATGGTGGTAGGTATATGAAATATGTTTGCACATATGTATTTTATGGATTTTTCTATTATGTGGGTATTCTGACACATTCTACTCTTATTTTCAGATTGCTGAAGCTAAAGGAGATTTTTAACTCTAAGTTTGGATCCATTCCCAAGTTCTATGTTCGAGCACCAGGAAGGGTCAACATAATAGGTATTTCAAAAGTTCCTTCTCTAATTTTTTTCCTACTTTGATAAGATTCAAGTTTTTGTTACTACATTATTTTCTTATTTTTTTCCCAAGGAGAACTGAAAAAAAAAATAGAATATTTCACATATACCTACTCTAGCAAGATAAGCTTTTATATAAGAAACCACACTATACTTTCATCTTTCCCAATCCGTGTTAATAATGTTATTTTTTCCCATTCACTTAAAAAATTATGAATTTGTTGAAACTAGTTATTAATGTTGTTTCATGAGGAATGAAAATATTTTTCTGTGCTGCAGGTTACATTTTTAGACAGTGAGTAATTTTGATGATTTTACATTTACTCTTTGTAGTAGAAGATTACTAGAAACCCTGTAACTCCTCATTTTTATTTATTTTATTTATTTTTGTTAATCCTCACCTGAGGATATTTTTCCATTGATTTTTTTAGAGAGTGGAAGAGAGGGAAAGACAGAGAGAAACATCCATGTGAGAGAAACACATTGATTGGTTGCTTCCTGCACACGTCCTGACCTGGGCCCAGGCTGGGGAAGAGCCTGCAACTGAGGTATGTGCCCTTGACCGAAATTGAACCTGGGACCCTTTGGTCTGCAGGCTGATGCTCTAGCCACTGAGCCAAGCTGGCTAGGGCTAATTCCTTGCTTTTAATTATGTGGTGGCCTGAAGAATGATTCTTTTTAAAACATTTATTTAAAAGAGTTTATTTGAGCCACACTGACAACATGAGCCGGGAGCAAGATCACAAATGCTTGGGAGAAGGTTTTGCAGTTTCTTTTATGCATTTGAGATTAAGGAAGGAAAATAAGAAAGATTACATGAAGGTGGGAGAAAGCAAGTCAGGGGAGTACAGGATAGTTAAACTCAAGCTTTAGAAGGAGGGTTCTGAGGGGCCATCTTCAAAGGTGTTAACCTAGATGCACAGAAACAATGGACAGGGCTTGCTTAAGGCAAAGATAAACCTTTTACTAAAGAAGTTATATGCCTGGGACACGACTACCAACCATAACCTGCCCAGTTAGGAATTTATGGTCAGATCACCCTGTGAGATTACTTTCCATAGAAGCTCCTTTTCCATCAACAACAGGAAACTTATGCAGCTCCCTATCCAGTTAAAATCATATGTAAACACTGTGCCATGAGGTTTGATCATATTTCACCAATATTTATTGAATACCAACGTGTGCTAGAATGCCATAATGTATAAAACTGGAACAGTGGCAGTCTTCATGTGAGAATGATTTGTTTTTATTGAGAGAAAATAGGATGGAGAACTGAGAAAACTTCAGGAGTCAAAGGAGGATTAAAAAAAACCTTTTAAAGTGAAAAGTGTAAACATACAAAAAAGTAATTGGCATCCTATATCATAATAGGCTAATATGCAAATAGACCAAATTTGTATATTAGCCTGACCACCAGGGGGCAGATGTTCAATGCAGGAGCTGCCCCTGGTGGTCAGTGTGCTCCCACAGGGGGAGCGCTGCTCAGCCAGAAGCCAGGCTCACAGCTGGTGAGCGCAGCTGCAGTGGTGGGAGTCTCTACCACCTCCGTGGCAGCATTAAGGATGTTTGACTGCCCTCCCCACCTAAGTCATCAGTCAGACATCCCCCAAGTGCTCCCTGACTGCAAGAGGGCACAGACCAGGCTGAGGGATCCCCCTGAATGCACAAATTTTATGCACTGGGCCTCTAGTAATAGAATAAACTCCCACGTATCCAATAGCTTTAATTATTATTAACTCAGGTAATCTTATTTTACTTCGAAGCAAATAATGGAGGATATAAAAAATATGGGATGTTTAAATGAGGGGGAAGGGGCAACGGAGTAAATCCAGTGGAGAGAGAGAGATTGAAGACAACTGAAAAGCGAGGAACTGATGGAGCAGAATTCCTTAGAGGGCAAGAGGGCTGGTATCTAGAGCATAGGAAGAGGGCCTCTTTGACTCCTTTTAACAGAAGGCAAAGAAGAAAAGGATACAGGTTGATGTAGCTAAATGTATAATTTTTTGCATAGAAGGTTGAGGGAGTTCTTATGGGGGGGGGATTAAGAGGAGTTGTAAGTTTAAGGAGAAGGTAGAAAATTTGAAATAGCCTTGTGAGGAAGGATGGGAGAGGGAGATGACTAGAAAAACAAAAAGCAAGAAAGGTAGTAGGATAGAAAAAGCAAGAAAGGTAGTAGTAGGGAGTTTATAGGGTAGAGAGGGCAAAGAGCTGAGTTTGGAAAACAGGAAAGCAGGATGGTGTTAGTAAAGAATATGATATTTGAAATTAAAACTCCATAGGCAGAAAAGTTCCAGGTGATAAGAAGGTGTTTGGTCATTACTAAAATTGTCAAAACCATGGGAGTAAGTAGATGGCTGAGGCAGGGAGGAGGTGAGGTTCTCCAGAGGTCAAGGGATTAGGAGGTGAGGTTCTCCAGAGGTCAAGGGATTAGACTGGGTTGTTTTACCTGAATTTTATGTAGTTTATTGCAGGATTGGGATGGAAGGAGATGCTAAGGTTTTCACTGAAGAACCGAGTGTCTAAGAGAGTCATAGATGAGAATGATGAGGAGGAGAGAATGTGGTCAAGCGTCCGAAGAACAGGAAGACAGGAAAAAGGCCTGGAAACAGCAGAGTGGGAGAATAACAACTTGCTATCTTGAAAGGACTGAAAAGAAGCAATAGCCTCAGATCAGAGCCAAGCTTACTTTAGTTTTGTGGGTAAAGTTTAAAAACTAAGGATTTTTCTGATAAGTAATTCTTATTCTAGTAAATTTATTGACTGTTTTCTGATTTAAAAAGGAGAGGGGGATATTATGTTTCAATGTAGTTAATTTAGTTAGTGCTTGGGATGAAATGAATTTCAGTGTTCATTAAAAGCATTATTATATTTTCTGTTAAAATATGCAGAATGTAATTGTCTTATTATCCTACTTGCCAGCAGTTCCTGCTCCCCACCTGCCCCTTACCCAGAGTATTTCCATAATTTTTGACAAAAGGAAGAATATCAGAGGGCTGTCATCCACACTGCAGCTTCCTCAACAGAATCTGGTGCCTCCATGCAGTTCCACTTCTTTAAATACATGGCTTTTTACTTGTGAACCATTGTTTTGTATTATTATCTTCTTGAAGGAAGTTGGGGAGAAAGATAACATTGAAAACCACTTCTCCATCTGTCATTGTCAATCTAGGAAAAGCCCTTTATTTTTATTACTTTTCATTTTATTATTTTTATTAAAACATTTTTTCTGTTCTGCATATTTGTTTATTTTGTTTTTTAGATTCAATTGTTGGTAGATATGTATTTATTGCCATTTTATTGTTCATAGTTTTCTTCTTCGTCCTCCTCCTCCTCCTTTTCTTCCTCTTTCTCCTCTCCTCCTTCTCCCGGAAGACCTTTTGGCATTTCTTGTAATCCTGATTTGGTGGCAATGACCTCCTTTAGCTTTTCCTTGTCTGGGAAGCTCTTTATATGTCCTTCAATTCTAAATGACAGCTTTGCTGGATAGAGTAATCTTGGTTGTTAGTCCTTGCTTTTTATCAGTTTGAATATTTCTTGCCACTCTCTTCTGACCTGCAAAATTTTCCCATGCAGGTAATTACTGCTTTTCTCTTGCTGCTTTTAAGACTCTCTTTGTCTTTAACCTTTTGCATTTTAATCATTATGTGTCTTGTTGTGGTCCTCTTTGGGTTCCTCTTATTTGGTACTCCCTGTACTTCCTGGATCTGTATGTGTATTTACTTCATGAGGTTAGGGAAGTTTTCTGTCATTATTTTTTCAAATAGGTTTTCAATTTCTTGCTCTCTCTCTTCTACTTCTAGCATTCCCAACATATGAATGTTGGTACGCTTGAAGTTGTCCCAGAGGCTTCTCACGGTGTCCTCATTTTTCTGGATTCTTTTTTTTTTTTTCTGTTCTGATTGGATGATTTTTGCTTCCTTATACAGGGTGTCCCCCCAAAATGTATACACACTTTGAATAATCATGAATTCCATTGGGTTAAATCTGAAATGGAAAAAATGTCAATTGAGCTAGCAGCTGTAAAATGTGTATATATTTTTTGGGACACCCTATATGTCAAATTGCTGTTTTGATTCTCAGCGTTATCTACTCTATTGTTGATTTCCTCTGAATTATTATTCATTTCAGTTAGTGTTTTCTTAGTTTCTGACTTTTTTTTTAATGGCTTCCATATCTCTGAGTTCCTCAAGCATACTTATAACCAGTGTTTTGAACTTTGCATCTAGTAGATTGCTTGTCTCCATTTTGTTTAGTTCTTTTTATGGAGTTTTGTTCTGTTCTTTTGGGACATGTTTCCTTTTCTCCTCATTTTGGCAGCCTTCCTGTGTTTGTTTTTATGTATTAGCTAAAGCTGCTATATCTCCCAGGCTTGGTAGAGTGACCTAATGTAGTAGATATACAGTAGGGTCCAGTGCTATAGCCTCCCCCTTCACCTGAGCTGAGCATTCCAGGTGCACTCCCTGGTGTGGGCTGTGTACATGCACCTGATGCAGTTGAGCCTTGATTGCTGTTGGCATGTCAATGGGAGAGATGGCTATAAAGACTGGATATAAGGACTGCCAGGGACCACTGTGGAAGATCGACTATGCAGGGCCCCATCCTACCAAGCAGGACTTACTTCAGCGGGTCTGCAGTGCCTGCTGGGTTGCTTGTGGAGGTGGTTGGTGGTGCTTTGATGTGTCTGAAGCTGTCCACTATGTGTGCTGGCTTTGGGGCATCCCAGGAGGTGCAGGCCAAGATCAGCCACCATTTGTGTTCTGCCTGGGGCCATCCAGCATGAGCTACAAATCGAACTGCAGATGACTACTACTTGTTCTTGGCTTTGCAGTGCACAGAAGAGGCCAAGCTTGAAACCTAAGCCAGATGCCACTAGTGCTAGGCCTGGGACCACTTACTTAGAGGTACAGAGCATACTGAGGCCAGCTGCTGCTTATTTGAGAGATTTTAGGAAAGTCTGAAATATCAGCCAAGACAGGTCATTTGTATGGAAAAGCCACTGGAAACAGCTTGGGTGGGCCAACAGGTTGGTGGGGTTTCAAGGTATCACCAGAGCAGGGCAAATAGTGTGAGGCAGGTTGATGGGGACTCAAATATGGTGCCCACTTATCAGCTCTGTGGGAGAAGGGCTCAGAAAAGGAATAGTGGCTTCTACCAGCACTTCTGTCTGGGAGAAAATTGTCCCTCCAGCTCTGTCCCTGATGCCTTCAGTTCCTCCCAATATATCTCTGGTGCCTTTCAGGCTGCTGCCCCACTGTTGGAACTCAGGGAGTGAGTTCGAGTAAGTCCATGTGTGGGCCCTTTAAGAGGAACTGCCTGGGACTCCAGCCACCCTTGGTCTTACTCAGCCACAATTGCCACTGGTTTTTACAGCCAGAAGTTATGGGGCCTCTTCTACCTGGCACTGGAACCCTGGACTGAGGGGGTCTGCTGTGGGGCTGGAACCCATCGATCCTTAGCGGGGACATCCACAGCTGAGATATTCCTTCTGATTTTTATTTGCCGTATGTGGGTATGGGAACAGCTTGTTCTGTGTCTCCTTCATTCTTAACAGTCTCAATGTGGCTTCTTTATATTCTTAACTGTAGGACTTCCAACCAGCTAGATTTCAGGTGGTTCTGAATGATGGTTGTTCTGTAGTTTAGTTGTATTTTTTATGTGGTTATGGAAGAACTCTGCCATCTTGACCAGAAGTCTGTTTTATTATTTTCAAGGACATATCAATATAGAAAGAAAAGGCTTGTTATCTGTAAGAACATGTAAAATAATATTTGTTTTAAAAAATAGGATTTTGCAATTGAATTGCCTTCCATTCATTTTTGCATTTCTCAGTTGATCAATGTCTGCCATAGGAGCAATTAGATATAAAAAGCTGGTATGGAGCCTGGCCGGCGTGGCTCAGTAGTTGAGCGTAGACCTATACCAGGAAATCATGGTTCAATTCCCGGTCAAGGCACATATCTGGGTTGCAGGCTCCAGTGTGGGTTGTGTTGGAGGCAGCCAATCAATGATTCGCTCTCATCATTAATTTCTCTATCTCTTTCCATTTCCCTTCCTCTCTTAAAAAAAAAAAAGATATAAAACAAAACAAAAAAACCTGTTATGGAGAAATATAAATGAGCTTGCTTAGCCCACCTTCTTGAATTGTTATTTTGTAGTTAAATCTTATATATAACAACCTTGAACTTAAGTGATAATTTGAAGACATTATGGTATAACAGAAGAAAAATCTTCCTTGTGTTTCATGGAAGAATTAGAATTAAAAGAATAGTTTACTTCCTATATTTCCTTACTATATATAAAGTAATACAGAATAAATATTCTTTTTCCAGTTTCTTTTTCTTTATCATAGCTATGTGGAGCATATTCAACACAACTTACCAGTGCCAGTATAATTTGTAAGGCATTTGGTTAGACCACAAAGAAAAATAAAGCAAAGCCCTCACCTTTGGTGACCTCATTATTTAGTAAGGAAGAGAATAGGACTCACATAATGTTAATGTAAGGGAGAATGTACAAAGGCTTCAATCATTCATATTTTAAAAATTGATACAAAAAACTACAGAAAAAGGAGATAGTGCTCTTGATGCTTCACAATTATTTGAAACTGTTCATTATGAATCAGAAAGTGGGAAAAAAACTTACAAAAGTTTACAGAAGTCTAAAATTGATAGAAAATAAAAACTATTATACTTCTGCTAGCAGTAGTTCCTGGCTCAGATATCTGGGAGAAAAAGAAACCCCCATCAGTTTCTGCCCATAGTATTTTATTTTCTGTAAAAACCTAGCTTGTGGTCAAGTTTTTCCCTCAGTGTCAACTTGTGCTTCTCTTGTGTTGTATGTTTTCAATGATGAAAAATGCTTTCTCTTTTTCCTAGGAGAACATATAGATTACTGTGGATATTCTGTTCTTCCCATGGCTGTAGAACAAGATATCTTAATAGCTGTGGAACCTGTGAAAACACACACTCTCCAACTGGCTAATACAAATCCCTTGTACCCGTGAGTATTTAGGATTGGTACTATGTTGTATGCGTGTGTGTGTGTGTGTGTGAGTTTATATCCAAATGAACTCTTTAGGAGCTATCAACTTTATAATAAATGATTTAGTTTATTGAAAATTTGTATCTGACTTGCAAAAGGATCTAAAGCTACTATTTAATATTTGTTTATTTTGTTTGTTCTCTCATTCATTTAAGAAATATTTACTGGCCCTAGCTGGTTTGGCTCAGTGGATAGAGCTTTGGCTCACAGACTACATATTCTAGTCAAGAGAATATACCTCAGTTGCAGGCTCAATTCCTGGCTCTGGTAGGGGCTTGTGCTGGAGACAACCAATTGATGTGTCTCTCACACATTGATGTTTATCTCTCTCTGTCTCTTTCACTTTCTCTAAAAATCAATGGAAAAATATCCTTGGGTTAGGATTAACAACAAAAAAGAGAAATATTTACTGAAGGAGGAGAACCAAGATGGCAGTGTAGGTAAATGCTGGTACTCACCTACTCACCATCTCCCACAACCACCTCAAAATTACAACTAAAATACAGAACAGCCATCATTCAGAACCTCCTGAAATCTGGCTGAATAGAAGTCCTACAACTAGAGAAGTAAAGAAGAAAGTACATCCAGACTGCCCCACCCAAGCTATTTGCAGCGGCTTTTCCATATGAACAGCCTGTCCTGGCTCAGGCTTCAGACTTTCCTAAAATCTCTCAAACAAGCAGCAGCTAGCTAGCACGTCAGTGTGCCCCTACCTATCAATAAGAGGCCCAAGACCTGGCACTAGCGCCAGCATGCCTTGCTTTATATCTTGGCCTCATCTGGGCACTTCCAAGCCCAACACAAGTAGCAGCCATCTGCTGATTGCTCTGTAGCTTCTGCTGGGTGGCTCCTCCCAGGAGGCCCTAGAGCCAGTGCACCTGGTGGACAGCTTCAGATCATACCAGATTACAACTCTACACTTCCACAAATGACACTCTCAAGGGGCAGACTCAGTGAGCACCAAAGCCCCACTGAAGCAAGTCTTGCTCCACAGGGGTGTCTCTTGCATATCAGCTCTTCCATTGTAGATGCTGCTGGTCCTTACAGCCAATTGGTCTCAAGGTCAACTCCTCCGAGTGATGCCAACAGCAATCAAGGCTCAACTATAAGACTATGCACACAGCCCACATAGGGGCACACCTAGAGTTCCCAGCTTAGGTGACTGGGGAGGCTGAACCACTGGGACCTACAGGACACTTACTACACAAGGCCACTCTACCAATTCCAGCAGGCATAGTAGCTCTAATGAATACATAGGAACAAACACAGGGAAGCAGCCAAAATATGAAGGTAAATAAACATGTCACAAATGAAAGAACAGAAGAAATCTCCAGAAAAATAAATAAATGAAATGGAAGCAAGCAAACTACTGGATACAGAGTTCAAAACAATGGCTATAAGGTCGCTCAAGGATTTTAATGAGAGCTTCAGCAGACTTAGTGAGACTTTTAAGGATCTTAGTGAGAAGTTCAAAGACATGAAAAAGGACCTGTCAGAAATTAAACATACACTAACAAATAAAGAACAATTTACAGGGATTCAACAGTACAGTAGAGGATTCTGAGAATCAAATCAATGAGTTGGAATATGAAGAAGCAAAAAAATAAATAAATAAATAAATAAAAATCAGAAGAGCAAAATGAAAAAAGAATCCAAAAATATGAAGATAGTGTAAGGAGCCTCTGGGACAACTTCAAATGTACCAACATTTGCATTATGGGAGTTCCAGAAGGAGAAGAGAGAGAGCAAGATATTGAAAGCCTATTTGAAGAAATAATAGCAGAAAACTTCCCCCACTTGGTGAAAGAAATAGACTTACAAGTCCAGGAAGCCTGAGAGGCCCAGTCAAGATTAACCCAAAGAGACCAAAACACATCATAATTAAAATGCCAAGGGTTAAAGACAGAGAGAATCTTAAAAGAAGTAGGAGAAAAATAGTTATTTACCTACAAGGGAGTGCCCATATGATTGTCAGCTGATTTCTCAACTTTTCAGGCCAGAAAGCAGTGGCTATTCTAATATGCTATTCTGTATATTCGAAGTGATGAATAGCAGGGACCTACAACCAAGATTATTCTACCCTTCAATTTAGAATTGAAGGTCAGATAAAGAGCTTCACAGACAAGAAAAGCTAAAGGAGTTCATCACCACTAAATGGGTATTACATGAACTGTTGAAGGGTATTTGTTAAGCAAAGGAAGAAGGAGGAGGAGGAGAAGGAGAAGAAAAAAGATAAAAAAATATGAACAATAAAGTGGCAATAAATACATATCTATCAACAATTGAATCTAAAAATCAAAAGAAACAAACCAAGAATCTAATGAACAAAATAAACTGATGAATAAAATAGTACCAGAGGCATGGAAACATGGAACAGATTGACAATCTCATAGGGAAGGGGGTAGGTTGGGCAGAAAGATGTTAACCAAAGATCTAATATGCATACTAGAGGCCCAGTGCATGAAATTCATGCCACTCTCATAAATGTGTAGTAGTAGTGCATTGTGGTTTTTAATTTCTCTAATGATATATATATCTTTTAAATAAATCTTCATTGTTCAGATTATTGCAGGTGTTCCTCTTCCCCCCCCCCCATAGCTCCCCTCCACCTGCTTCCCCACCCCACCCCATGCCCTTACCCCACACCACTGTCTTCATCCATAGGTGTAAGTTTTTTGTCCAATCTCTTCCTGCACCCCTCACACCCCCTTCCCCCTGAAAATTGTCAGTCCACTCCCTTTCTATGTCCCTGATTCTATTATATTCATCAGTCCATTCTGTTAATCAGATCTTTTTATTCACTGGATTTTTAGATTTACTTGTTGGTAGATATGTATTTGTTGTCATTTTGTTGTTCATAATTTTTATCTTTACCTTTTTTTTCTTCTTCCTCTTTTTAAAGAACACCCTTCAGCATTTCATATAATACAGGTTTGATGGTGATGAACTCCTTTAGCTTTTTCTTGTCTGTGAAACTCTTGATCTGACCTTCAATTCTGAATGATAGCTTTGCTGGGTAGAGTAATCTTGTTTGTAGGTTCTTGCTATTCATCACTTTGAAAATATCTTGCCACTCCCTTCTGGCCTGCATAGTTTCTGTTGAGAAATCAGCTGACAGTCGTATGGTTACTCCCTTGTAGGTAACTAACTGTTTTTCTCTTGCTTCTTTCAAGATTCTCTCCTTGTCTTTTGCCCTTGTCATTTTAATTATGATATGTCTTGGTGTGGTCCTCTTTGGATTCCTCTTGTTTGGGGTTCTCTGCACTTCCTGGACTTGTAAGTCTATTTCTTTCACCAGGGAGGGAAAGTTTTCCGTCATTATTTCTTCTAACAGGTTTTCAATATTTTGCTCTCTCTTCTTCTGGCACCCCAATAATTTGGATGTTGGTATGCTTGAAATTGTCCCAGAGGCTCCTTACACTATCTTCATATTTTTGGATTCTTTTTTCTTTTCTTTTTCTGGTTGGGTGTTTTTTGCTTCATCATATTTCAGATCTTTGGTTTGATTCTTGGAGTCCTTTGATCTAAAGTTGAATTTCTGTATATTCTTTATTTTAGACAGTGTATGCTTAATTTCTGACTGGTCCTTTTCCATTTTTTTGGGATTCTCATTAAGGTCTTTGAAGGTCTCACTAAGCTCCTCGGAGGTCTCATCAAGTTTCTCGGTGGTTTTTTGAAGATTCTTGAGTAACCTTATAAGTGTGGTTTTGAACTCTTATGTCCAGTAGTTTGCTTTCCTCCATTTCTTTCATTTGTGACATGTTTCTTTGTCTCCGCATTTTGCTGCTTCCCTGTGTTGATGGTGTGGTTTTCTGTGGTAGGTGACCAGTAGTACAGCCTATCACCTGAGGTAGACACTCTTGGTGCACCCCTTTGTGGGCTGAGTGAAAAGTTTTTGTATAGTTAAGCCTTGATTGCTGTTGGTACACTGGGAGGAATTGACCTCTAGGCCAATGGCTGTGAGAACCTGCTGTGTCTATAATGGAAGAACTGCTGTGCTGGAGACACGCTTATGGGGCAGGACTTGCTTCAGTGGGGCTTTGGTGCTCACTGAGTCTGCCTCTTGAATGTGTCACTTATGGATGTGAGTAGTTGTAATCTGGTGTCATCTCACACTGACCACTAGATACACTAGTTTGTGGATCTCCAATGGGGTGCAGGTCAGCTACTGTCTGAGGCCACCCAGCAGGAGCTACAGTGAGAACTACTGTTTTCTCCTCTTTGCTTGGGGTTTGGAGGCTTTGGAGCTATCTGACCAGAGCTGCAGTTTGTTAGGTTAAGCTGTGATAGGGCAGACAATTTATATGCAAAAGCTGCTGCGTGGAGCTTGGGTGGGTTTGTAGATTGTGTGGGGCGGTGTCTCAGGGAATCACTAGGGTAGGGCGTGGCAAACAGCGATGGCTTCCAGTCAGCCATCTCTGCATCTCTGTGTTTCCAAGCCCCGACGTCCCTTGCCCCTGCGCAATAAACAATGGTTGCTGTGCGCACCTTTGCAAGAAAGCCACCCTCACTTTCCGACCCGATGGGCAGACAGTCCAGCTTCTCCCCTTAGGAGTTTGGGTCCCCAGTGTCTCCCCAGAAACTGGAGTTCGGAGTATTTGGGAGCTTGTCTCCCTTTGGGTTGAAAAAAGCAGTGCACCCAGTCACCCGCCACCAGCCCGATTCGCGCCCCTCCATACCTCAGCTTTTCAGCGCTTGTGCACGTCTCAATGCTCTTTTCTCTTTCCTTCTAGTTGTAGAACTTCCACTCAGCCAGCTTTCCCGTGGTTCTGGGTGATAGACATTTTGTCTTTTAGTTGTAGTTTTGAAATTGTTGTGGGAGGCAGCAGTTTAGGTGTTTACCTATGCCGCCATCTTGGTTCAGATCTCTCTAATGATATTGAACATTATTTCATATATGTTTTTTGTCATTTATATATCTTCTTTGCTTAATGGTCTGTCCAAATCATTTGCCCATTTTAAAGTAGTTTTTTCATCTTCTGTTATTGATCTGTAATCTGTAAGAGTTTCTTAATATATTGTAGATACAAGTTCTTTGCTAGATGTATGTTTTGCAAAATATTTTATCCATCTGTGGCTTGAATTTTCATTTTCTTTATTATGTTGTTTGAAGAAGAAAAGTTTTTAATTTTGATGAAGTCCTAATTATTGATTTTTTTCAGTCCTAATTATTGAGTTTGTAGTTTTTGACTGCATTTAAGAAACGTTTTTCAAACCAAAAGTCACTAAACTTTTCCCCAGTGTTTTATTTTAGAAGTTTAGAGAGAGTAGAAGAGAGGGAAAGAGAGAGAGAAACATTAAAGTGAGAGAAACACATCGATTGGTTGCCTCCTGCACACGCTCCGACTAGGGCTGGGCTTGGGAGGAGCCTAAAACCTAGACATGTGCCCTTGATTGGAACTGAACCTGGGACCCTTTGGTCAGCAGGCTGATGTTCTATCCACTGAGTCAAACCGCTGGGGCTAAGTATTTACTTTTTTTATAATATTGTTCTTGTAAATGGTCCAACCTAGTTCCTGACACAAATAGGGTAGACACTGGGCAAATGTTTGTTGGAAGAACAGATGAATGAATGAAAAAAATGTATAAATGGAAAGTGAGTCACGTCTGCTCATTTTGAAGACTTTTTTCTTAGCATTCTACAACATGGGTATAAGAATGGAGAAAGCAGATGGGTGAGGTAATGCAGGAAAAAACATTGGTGGGAAATGAGTGCCTGTTTTTGAACCTTAGTAAAAGGCTGGGCGGAAAAATAAGACAGGGGACAGAAGATGATATTCTAAGCAAATGGCATCCAAAAGAAAGCAGGTGTAGCCATACTTAGGAAAAATAGACTTCAAGCCAAAAGAGGTAATGAGAAGGCAAAGATGGACATTATGTAACGATAAGGAGGACATCAAGAAGATATAACATTTATTAATATATATGTACCCAACTCAGGAGCACCAAAATATATAAAGCAACTATTAACAGGTTTAAAGGGAGAAATTGATAGCACTACAATAATGTGAGAGACTTTAATACCCCACTTGAACCATTAGATAGAGCCTTCAGAATAAAGTCAACAAGGAGGCCCTGGCCAGCTGGCTCAGTTGGTTAGAGCATCATCTTGATATGCCAAGTTGTCGGTTCCATCCCCAGTCAGGGCACATACAAGAATCAACCAATGAATGCAGAAATAAGTGGTGATTAGAGGCCCTTTTCCCCCAGGATGTGGTGCTATAGAACAAGTTTTTGCTATAGCAGCTCAGCTCAGGTTAAGTTTCTCTTACCTGAGCTGTCTATATTTGAGAGCCAGAATTTCCCACCTCCCTCGCCTCTGCCAGAGGTGTCCTAGGCGCCCTCTTCATTGCTGCTTGTGCTTCTGGAGTCACTGGTGCCTTGCTGCAGGCATTGTCGCTATAGTCGCATGGGTGTCGCTGCCAGGATCACAGGGATGGAGTGTGCCCCCGTTGCTTCTGGGGTCATTTGGGTATCAGCAATACCTTGCGGTGCAGGGAAGGAAGGGGTTGGGGGGTTGCTGGGGTGCTGCCTGGTTCTCTGCTGCTGTTGACTTCTCTGTGGCCAGGAGGTCAGAGACTTCTGTGCTGCCTCCACTGCTGCTACTGAGCTCTCTAGTGAGGCAGCACCGATGCAGCCAAGGGCGGGAGCCAGAGTCCCAGGGGCTGATGCCATGGCCACTGCTGCTCTTCTTTTCCTCCCTATTCCTTGACCCCCTTCCAGGCCACGGTGTGGGTTGGAGTTGCAGCTTGGTCTCCATCGCTGCTACTGTGCTCACCAGGGCTGTGGGCTTAGCTGCTACCCAGGAGCCAGGGACAGGAGCACCATCCCTGCTGTTCCTGAGTTCTGCCTGCCCTATGCTTTCCAATCTGCCATCTCAGATGTACAGTGCATGGATCTCTCAGACTTCTAATGCCTTGAGCAGGGGAATCTTTCCTGAGTTATTGATGTCCCACCAGTTATAGAATGAAGAGGAGAGACAAAGGGAGCATCTCACTTACCATGATGCTGACATCATTTTTCCCAATATATTTTTACTTCTGTGGGTAATGATAAAGCTTGTGATCTGGAGGCAGACTGTATGTGTCTTTGGAGTCATTAAACCTCTCTGAGCCTCCAGAATGCCTCCTCTCTCCAGCCCATGATGTTGATTATAGAAATGATGCCCTCTTGTCTTCTATCCCACCCCATCACATGATAGTGGTATGTGATTATGACTTGTGTTCATTGGCTAGGTTACCAATACTTAAAAGATAACCCCTTTCCTTTTTCCTTTGTTTTCTTCTGAATACCTTGCACACTTAAGTTGTCATTAAATATTTTCTTTAGGAGATGATGTATTCATGTTGTTGAGTAAAGAAAATGTATGCAAGGTATGTACTACAGTGACTGGCACATAATAGGTATTTAGTAAATTATATGAAGAGTACTCGGTCAGTATGGGGAATGTTGCTTATTTTCTCACTTTTAAATTGATCCTTACCCCCTCTTCCATTTCACATATTTTCTCCTTTGGCTGATTTAGAAGCCTATTAATTTTTCATTTTGAAATAATTTTTGACTTACAAAGAAGTCACAAAAGTAATACAAAGAATTCCTACACATTAATGGATATCTCCTCATGCGTTACATCAAGGAGGCATACAATGTCCCTTTACTGGTGATGGTTAGGGTAGTACCTGCCAGATTTCTTTACTATAAAGTTACAGTTTTTTTCCTCCTTGAAATAATATCTGGTGGGGAAATACTTGGAGTGTATATAAGTATATTTTTTCTCATCAAGTTTTTACTCAGTAACTTTAGCATCCATTGATTCTTTCATGAAACAGTTACCATGGAGTTTGCCAAATCCCTGCACCACAAATTTTTTAAAATTTCCATCATTTTTCTACATCTAATTAGTTGACATTTAACTCTAAGGAAGTGCTTTCCCTTCTCATTCATGTAGCTATTCATTTGTTAATTTATATCAGTGTAGATTTATGGCATCTTATTTTATTCAATGAGTTATGATTATCAGAATCTTCATTTGTTTTATTCCTTTTTTCCTTAAACTGTGCATATGATAAAATTCTATGGGTGGCAGAGAGTGTGGGGAAGAAGGCTTTGAGCACTTGCATTCCAATTATCAATACGCCAAACAGTAGGGCCAAAGGATAAGGTTTACACTAGCATAACAAGGACCATCATGAAATAAAAAGTGGTATAGATTATGCTAAAACATATTGTTTCTCTCTGTTTCAGGTAATAAGAAGGGTCAGTTGGAAGTAGTTTAGTTATTAAGGTTACTTTGACTTCTCTTAACTTTTAGCGGCTGGAGATGTTTGTTGTTTCGGGGTAGGCGGTGCAGTGTATATACTGTACGGAAAATAAATGGAAGATGAGATTTCAGTGTCACTGCCTGGGCACAAGATGGCAGCAGTAAGCCGTTGATTTTGCAGCAGAAGGCCTGGCCTGACAGTTATGGTGTCTTGTTTTTGCAGGGACTTCAGTACTGGTACTAACAACATTCAGATTGACAAAACCAAGCCTCTGTGGCACAACTATTTCCTATGTGGATTTAAAGGAATTCAGGTAAATTGGTTTATAAGGCACCTACTAACATTTGAGACTGTGATGTCTATTGTATCAAGATTAATTTTATTTACTCTATCATTTTTGTCTCCTTTTAATACTAACTGATGTTTCTATTCTATTTTGCTAATTTATGTATTTCAGGATATGGGGTAGATATGACTTTTCCTCAGTGGTGTTCATAGGGGCAGTAGTGGCTGTTCACAAGTCAGGTACATCTGACATCTTTCTGGCTTTTTAAATTTCCCCTCCAAATTTTCTTTTGAAGGATACATTCTAGTAATATTATTCACATTTTGTTCCAGCTGCATTAATTTAACTTCTTAAGTCTCAGATCTGTTATCTATAAAATGATGTCACTGCTATCTCAACAGGGTGATTGCAAGGATTACACAATGCTTGTTGTGTAGTAGACATTCAATAAATGGTAACTACTATTATTATCAGGTGGGCTTACAAGAAATGTAGTGAAATTTATTAGAATAAGTATTTTCCAACCTAGCAGGTTTGGCTCAGTGGGTAGAGCATTGGCCTGAGGACTGAAAGGTCCTGGGTTCACTTTTGGTCAAGGGCACATGCCTGGGTTTCAGACTTGATCCTCAGTGGGGGATGTGCAGGAGGCAGAGCCCATCAGTGATTCTCTCATCATTGATGTTTCTATTTCTTTCTCCTTCTCCCTTCCTCTCTGATTAAAAAAATAAAAAAATAATAAGTATTTTCCTAGAAACTTTGAATAATTACTTTTCTAATGTCATGTACAAGAATGAGAAAATAAAATATTTCCTTTCTCCTAATTAAAAAAGTGTAAAGGACAAAAAGAAAGTTGATTCATTAAATCAATTTAATTTATTAAAATCCATGTTTTAGGGAGCTTGTGTTCCTTACTGACTGGCAGTCTGATCTGAAACTTTGTCGGGAGTGGCCCAGCGCTCAGTGGCCTGTCTGTTACAGAAACACATTGCATTTATTCCTTATGTGCAGTCTCTAATTATAGAGGTTCTGGTCTTGGAGTTTCTCCTTCTCTTCCTTCCTTTGTTCCTTCCATCCTTCCTTCCTTCCCCCAGATACATGGTAGTTATGGGAAAAGTTATTGGAAGGTTTTAAACCTTCAAATAATTTGACTTGTCATATGTGTTATTGGGAATTACAGTATTTGGAAGCATTTACCTGGCAAATGCAATTTGATCTTCCTTATAGCAGCATGCCTTTTGTAGCATATGGGTAAGGTAACCTAAATAATGCATGTTGTTTTGTGTTGCCTTTGAGAATTCCAGGTCCCAAAGCCATCCTTTTTTGTTTGATAACTTATTTGCAAAAGCAGGTTTGTGCAATGAATTTTTGACAGAAAAGTAATTTCAAGTTAGCCTGTTCAGAGACCTTCCAATTCAAATACTAGAAAGGTCCAGAGGATAAGCTGTTTATATTAAATCGAACATGTTATCCTTTTGCCATAGAGCTATTGCAGAATTTGGCAAAAGCCATTTGCATTTCTGAATCTATTATAAGTTTTAGTTTAAACATTGCATGATAAGTTTGTAAGTATGATTCACATTCATGACACCCTGTGAATCAGTTTATGGTTAAATATATAGCATTCAACAAGGAATTTTTTTAAAACAAGCTGTCTTGATGTTCTGTATAAAAGGGCATTGGCAGCAGCAGTGTTTCAGTTCATAATCTGTTTGTATTTCTGGAAAGGAAATTTTTAGATGAAATCAAGAAGATAAGTATACATCCAACTGAATCTCTTCTTTTGTGGTGCATGAATTTTGACAGTTTAGGAAAAAAAGGACAAAAAAATTAAACGAGTCTTTTTTTTTTTTTGTAGAGTTTTGTTGTTACTTTGGTTATTCGAACAGTTCATTGAAGTTTCTCCATAGAATAATATGTATGATGAAATGCATACTTATGTAATATGATAGTATTTTATACTTTGGTTTTGAGCCATTTGAGTAATTTGCAAACAGTGGTACTTTTCTTGATGAGGAAGTGGCCTTGAATTTATTTATTTACTTTTTAAAAAATATTTTAATTGATTTCAGAGAGGAAGGGAGAGGGAGAGAGAGAGAGAAGCATAAATGATGAGAGAGAATCATTGATTGGTTGCCTCCTGCACACCCCACACTGGGGGTCTAGCCCACAACCTGGGCATGTACCCTGTTCAGGAATTGAACCGTGACCTCCTGGTTAATAGGTCGATGCTCAACCACTGAGCAGTGCTGGCTGGACTTGAATTTATTTTTAATCTTAAACCACAAAGGTTATATGTGATAGCATCCTAAGTGTCATCCTACATATTCATCTAAGTAACCTAGAGCTTTCTATCTTTAGATCAGAGAAATAGAGTTTCCCTGCTTTGTTTAGAGTCTGTACTCTTATTTGTGGCTGAATTATAATTTGGCTGTCTTGAAAGCTACCATATGGCTAAGTTGTATCTATAAACTCTAGTAAAAATCTGGATTTCCTCATATAGCTGACTTACATTAAATCACAGTGACAGTGTGCTGGCTCAGATTTCTGATTGCAATGGAGACGGTCTCATCCAAAAATTGGAGACCTGGGCCCTACTCCTAGCTCCCTACCCATGATCTTGGGAAAGTCTCTTAATATTTTGGTGCCTAGGTTTTTCCATAAGGAACACAGAACTGAAAGTTTGGAGCCCCTTTTCTTCAGAGGCCCTTCTGAAGAAACACACTCCGTAGAAATAAGCTACTACTTGATGTTAGAGTTTTACAATCTCAGAGTGCTGGGATGTACTACATAGTGATTTAATCTATCTTGCTAATAATTGTGCATTTCATTTCTTGCTACTTGAGAAGTTTAATGATAACTGTTCAATATTTTCCCATATTTGCTCAAATCAATTAATGTCCAAGAAAAAGATAATTCAAGGCAATTTTAGGAAATGGATCAGTAGCTTTTTGTTGAACAGAGTAAAAAGTAATCCTCATATTACCATACCCTTACATAAAATGTCATAGATGCAACGGAATTGCACGAGTAATTTCTATAAATAGCATAATAAGTCCATTGATAGACTTTTGCTCCCTGCGGAGTAAAATAAAACTTTGCTACTCCTTGAATCCAATACCAAAGTGGCTAGTGCTGTCTTTTCTTCTACCCTTAGGAATACTTTGGTCTTAGTGACCTGGCGGGGATGAATTGCCTGGTGGATGGGACCATCCCTCCAAGTTCTGGCCTCTCCAGCTCCAGTGCATTGGTTTGTTGTGCTGGCTTGGTGACACTCACAGTTCTGGGAATGAATCTATCCAAGGTAACCTCACAGAAACCTCTTTTTCTAAAGATATTAGTATCCAAATCTGAACATTAGAATGTCTTCCTTTGATTGGAAAACTTTGTCTTACTTAACAGACTATACATGCATGTATTGTAATTTAACAAGTCTTGCTTGTGATAAACCACTCTAAGGTAGCTGATACCTTCCAAGCAGTGAGTATATCTGTGAATAACTATATTGAAATGCTCTTAATCTACGTGTGGAGTTTGAATGAATGGATATCTTTTAGATCACCTCATTAACAAGTTTAGAACAAGAAATTCTAGGCCCCATGGTTGAACCTGCTTATTTTCACCTGAAACTTTAAATATTTGACAAGCAGTGGGTAAAACCAGGCAATAAAGGAACTGAACAGCATATTTGTTTAAGTCAGAAGGTTAGTCACTGATATAAACTTAAAAAAAATATTGCGTTACAAAGAGGAAGTGCTTATTTAAAGGAAACATAAATCCTACAGGAGGTCAGAAAGCCTTAACTTTACAAGTTCATATAAATCTCCAACTTTGCATTTCAGAGCAGGTGTGCTCAGTTTTAATTAATGCTTTGAGTTCTGGTTTCAATAAAATGTTATCATAGGTTCTTTTTATTTCATATACATACACTACCAAGTTTATATAAGTGGTTTGGGAACACAGATTGGGCATCAGGAAGATCAAGAGAAAAGACATCTACGTGCTTAGTCTTTTTTAAGGCTATCTAAACTTCCAGTTTGAAAATTTTATATATAAGAGAAAAGAAGAGAGAAATGAAGGAGAAAGCAAAGCCTCATAGCATTTTCCTTACCTGTCATATGTAATTATACATTAATTATCCCTTTGCAAGCAATGGCTTATTTGGAGGGAAGGATTATTTGCTTGTTATTGTTTGTTTGTTTGAGAGGAGAGAAAGCAAGGAAATGAAAGTCCATATATAAAAACTGTCTTAATTTAACCATTATTTATTAAGTGGTTCCTTTGTGCTAGGTAATGTTCAAGGCATTGAAGATATACTAGGTAGTTTTAACCCTCACCAGTGCTTATGATTCAAAAGGGGAACAAAGACAATTACACTGCAACTATTATAGAGTGTGATAAATGGATAAGTGCTATGCTATGGCAGCAGATCTAACCCATATTTAGAGAGCATAGGACAGCTAAACTGAGACACAAGGATTGTAGATGTTAGTCAAGAAATACCGATAGCATGAGAACACTGATAAAATCAGATAGGCATGTATCAGGTGGAGGCCACATCATGTGGAAATATATAGGGTAAGAGTGATCATGGCTTATAGGAAAAACTAAAATAAACCTAATTTAACTGAAACACAGAGTAATTTGGATGTCAGGGTAGAAGACTAGCTGCTTGTAAACCATGTTGAGTAATTTGGGCTTTATCCTGATAGCAGTGTAAAAAAAAACCATTGCAAACTTTTAGGAAGAAGGGTAACATAATCATATTTTAGAATTATCACCCTGGCTCTATTATAAAATTTAGATTTGAGGCCAACAGTATTAGCAGTAGGGAGATAATTTGGTTTAAGGAAGTGGCAGTGAAAATGGGGAGAATTGACTGGTAAATTTAAGGTCCATCTCAGACAGAATCAATAGGACTTGATTATTGATTGGGTGTGAGGACTGGGGACACAAAGAGTCAAGGAGTATATTCAGGTCTCTGACTTGGTGTGAATCATGGGAATAAATAATAGAGATGGAAAACTAGGTGTAGGGGAAAGTAGAAATGTTGAGTATGAGGAATCTGTGGACATACTGATGGAGTTATTTAAAATTTAGTTACAAACAATACCTTTGAAGGGAGATCTGGACTTGAGGTGGTCCATTCGAGAGTCATTAGTATGTAATTAATTTTGAAGCCATGGGAGTAGAGGAGAATATCCAGGGAACAGTGCAGGTAGAAAGATAAGGAAGAGTATGACAGATTCTGACAGGCACACACATTTGAGGGATGGCAGAGGAAGAGATGTCCACTGAAGAGAGTGAGTATTCATCAGATAGATGGGAGGAACACCAGAAAGTGAGGCAACAGCAAAGACAAGCAAGATAATATTTCTTGGAGTGGCAGTAGTGTCAGATGCTGCTGAGAGGGTGGGACAAAGATAAGAAGTAGCCATTAGATTTAGCATGACATAAGTTGAATAAAACTTTGGAAAAAGCAGTTTAAAATAAGGGGTAAACCAAGATGGCGGCATAGGTAAGCACCTAAACTGCTGCCTCGCACAACAATTTCAAAACTACAACTAAAAGACAGATCGGACACCATTCAGAACCACAGGAAAGCTGGCTGAGTGAAAATTCTACAACTAGAAAGAAAGAGAAAAGCTCACAGAGAATTGGAGGAACGGCAAAGGGTTGAGGTACGACAAAGGGTCTTTGTGCGCGCAGAGAGGAAGGGCGGCTGACTTTCTCTGGTGGAAGGGGGAAGGAAGCCCCCGACTGCACTGAACCCCAGTTCCGACTGCACTGAACCCCAGTTCCGGGTGAAACCCGGTGGACCCAGGCTCATACAGGGGGAATCTGGACTGTCAGGTAGAGAGAAAGGCACTCGGAGACTCGGAGACCCAGGCAAGCCCTGGCGGGCAGGGGTCTGGAGGCACGCGAATGCGCACAAAGACTGCAGAGGTTGCCACAGGCTTTCCCTAGCAGAAGGGAGTCGGAAGCTCCTGACTGCACTGAGCCCCAGTTCTAACTGCACTGAACCCCAGTTCCATGCGAGCTCCTGGGGACCCATGCTCTGGCGGGGGGAATCTGGACTCTCGGGCGGAGGCTTGGGAGCCGGGAAGGCAGAGGTCTGGAGGTGCACAGAGCACAAGGACAGGGCTGACGGGAAGCCAAGACTGTCTGCTCAGCCCTGAGACTCCACCCCATCCAAGCTGAGCACATAGGCTTTTGCAATTTGGCAAGTCTAATCCTATAAGGCTGTCTCCAGCACTGAACTTTTCCCAGGGTAGACACAGCTAGTGTAAATGCAGGGACAAAGAAACAGATCACAAACTAAAGAAATGGAGGAAAACAAATGACTGGATATAGAATTCAAAACCACGGTTATAAGGCTTTTCAAGAATATCCTAGAAAAGGCCGATAAATATAACGAGACCCTCGAAGATATGAAAAAGGACCAACTAGAAATTAAACATACACTGACTGAAATAAAAAATATTATACAGAGACCCAAAAACAGAGTAGAGGAACACAATAATCAAGTCAAAGAATTGAAATACAAAGCAGCGAAAAACACTCAACCGAAAAAGCAAAAAGGAAAAAGAATCCAAAAAGTTGAAGATAGTGTAAGAAGCCTCTGGGACGGCTTTAAGCGTACCAACATCAGAATTATGGGGGTGCCAGAAGAAGAGAGAGAGCAAGATACTGAAAACCTATTTGAAGAAATAATGACTGAAAACTTCCCCCACCTGGTGAAAGAAATAGACTTACAAGTCCAGGAAGCACACAGAACCCCAAACAAAAGGAATCCAAAGAGGACTACACCAAGACACATCATAATGAAAATGCCAAGAGCAAAAGACAAAGAGAGAATATTAAAAGCAGCAAGAGAAAAACAGTTAATTACCTACAAGGGAGCACCCATATATTGTCAGCTGATTTCTCAACAGACACTATGCAGGCCAGCGGGGAGTGGCAAGAAATATTCAAAGTGATGAATAGCAAGAACCTACAACCAAGATTACTCTACCCAGCAAAGCTATCATTCAGAATTGAAGGGCAGATAAAGAGCTTCACAGATAAGAAAAAGCTAAAGGAGTTCACCACCACCAAACCAGTATTATATGAAATGCTGAAAGGTATTCTTTAAGAAGAGGAAGAAGAAAAAAGTAAAGATAAAAATTATGAACAACAAATACATATCTATCAACAAGTGAATCTAAAAATCAAGTGAATTAAAAACCTGAGGAACAGAATAATCTGGTGAATATAATAGAATCAGGGGCATAGAAAGGGAGTGGACTGATAATTCTCAGGGGGAAAAGGGTATGGGGGTTGTGGGAAGAGACTGGACAAAAATCGTACACCTATGGATGAGGATAGTGGGGGGGAGGTAAGGACAGAAGGTGGGGTGGGAACTGGGTGAAGGGGAGCTATGGGGGGAAAAGGAGAAACAATTGTAATAATCTGAATAAAGATTTATTTAAAAAATAAATAAAATAAGAAGGGTTTGAAGAGTCTATGTGAGGTAAAAAAAGAAGTCTGGCTATGCCTGGAGAAAGAGATAACCTGGTATCTGTGATGGCTTGAAGGCAAGGAATTAATTTCTTTTTTAATGGAAGGATTGGTGAAACTTTTTTTTTTTGGCATTATTTTTCTGGCCCTTCAATGGTGTGAATATCTAAGGGAAAAGAAGATAAAACTTGAACCTTTGGAATTAAATTTGGATGTCCCCTGTGCTTTCAAAGTAAAAAATAGCAACTATTTTGCCATAAAAACAGACACATAGATCAATGGAATGGACTAGAGAGTCCAAAAATAATCCCACATGTATATGATTAATTAATTTATGACAAAGCAGCCAAGAATATACAATGAAGAAAGGACAGTCTCTCCAATAAATGATGTTGGGAAAACTGGATAGCCACATGCCAAAGAATGAAACAGGACCCTATCTTACACCATACATAAAAAGGGACTCAAAATGAATTAACCACTTGTAAGACCTGAAACCATAAAAGTCCTAGAAAAAAACATTGGTGGCAAGTTCCTTGACATGGTCTTGGTGATGATTTTTTAAAATTTGACATCAAAAGCAACAGCAACAAAAACAAAAATAAACAAATGGGGTTACATCAAATTAAAAAGCTTCTGTACAGCAAAGGAGAAAAAACCCAAACAACCCAATTAAAAAGATGGGTAGAGTATTTGAATATTTTTCCAAAGGAGACATACAAGTGGTTGATAGACACATGAAAAGATGCTCAACATTACTAATTATGTGAAAAATGCAAATCAAAACCACAATGACGCATTACCTCAGATCTGTTAAAATGGTTATTATCAAAATGATAAGAAATAGCAAGTGTTGGCAAGGATGTGGAGAAAAGGGAACCATTGTGCACTGTTGGTGGGAATGTAAATTGGTGCAGGCACTATGGAAAACAGTATGCCCTATACAATTGAAGACAATAATTACTGCAACAAAAAGGTAGCCCTACTTATCATATCCCATGTGGAACTTGTTAATTTATAAATACACTAAATGTCATATGTCTGAAACCAGTCTAATAATGTCTAAGTCACCCAGAAAATCTGGAAGACAGAAACTACGAGTCAGAATGGAACTGAGAGAAGAGTATGGTGTGATAAAAGACCTATGAAATAGAAAAGGCTAGAGGTTTCAAGATGACAGAATGAAGACATATCTACTCTTTCTTTTTCCATCACTCATTCATTCTTCTTTTCTCAAATAATCATCCCCAAACAGCAGGGCGACAAGAAAAGAAGGCACAAGTTCTGTCTTTGATATCATCAAAGAGACATAAATAACCTTAAACCACAAGATACAAAGATGGAAAGTAGGTAAAGGATGGTGCATGACTTAGCAGACTGGAGAAAGGTCAGAGCCAAGTGCTTTGTGAAGGGAGGGCTTGCTCACAGCCCTCTGGAAAGGCTTAGGAATTAGAGGCACCAGTATCAGAAAAGGCAGGTGGGAATTTATTTGAAAGTCTTTCTGAGGATTCATTAGACTCTCAGAGCCCACTGGTTAAGTAAGGAGACCATTTCCTTCCACCTTTGCAGGAGTCTCTGGAGAAATAACATGGGGGCTCTAAGTATAAAAAAAGGCAGGAGGAGAACAGAATTGAAAATCAGGGGACTAAAGGATGTTCTGCATCTCAACAGTGACATTCCCAACTCCCTTCCTCTGGTCAGCTCTGGCACACTGGCAGCCTTGCCAATCCCACTGGGAATACTGGACAATCCTTCTGAGAGGAAACTGAGCCATCCTGGAGACAAAATGACATTTGGTGACCTCCTCCCACAGAAATTCTCTTGCTACTCTAAGACCCTGTTAGAAGCCCATTTATAAAGTTTCTAATCAGTTTTTTAGTGACTCACTATTAAATATGATAGAACATTAAGAGATAATTAGACTTTGGAAGAAAGCCTCCAATATGAAGCAAACAAACAGAGAAGAAAGGACTCAGAGAAAACAGGGACAATGCTGAAAACAGAAAAACGCTTCAAAGAAGCCTCGATGTCCTCAGAGATAAAAGAGAATGTTCTAGAAAGAATAGAATGTTATTTTAAAAAGATGAACAAACAATAAGAAAGCGCTTTTGGGCATTAAAAATATGATAGCTAAAACAAAATGTTCTGTAAAAGGATTGCAAGAACTCTCTGCTGGAATAGGAAATAAAAAGCTGGACAATAAGAGAGAGAAAGGTAGGAAAATTTATAAATCAATTCCAGAAATTTGATATCTCACTAGTAAGGTGAAATAGAGAAGACTGTCACTAGAAAATTATTAAATTTTTTTTCCCTCCAAAATCAACAAACGACAAGTGCTGGCAAGGATGTAGAGAAAAGGAACCTTCGTGCACTGCTGGTGGGAATGCAGACTGGTGCAGCCACTGTGGAAAACAGTATGGAGTTCCCTCAAAAAGTTAAAAATGGAACTCCCATTTGACCCAGTAATCCCACTTCTAGGACTATATCCCAAGAAACCAGAAACACCAATCAGAAAGGATATATGCACCCCTATGTTCATAGCAACATAATTTACAATAGCTAAGATTTGGCCTAAGTGCCCACCAGCAGGTGAGTGGATTAAACACCTGTGGCACATCTACAAATGGAGTACTACACTGCTATAAAAAAGGAGGAACTTTTACCATTTGCAACAGCATGGATGGGACTGGAGAGCATTATGCTAAGCAAAATAAGCCAGTTGGAGAAAGATAAATATCACATGATCTCACTCATATGTGGGATATAATGATCAACATAAACTGATGAACAAAAATAAATCCAGAGACAAGGTAGCCCTGAACAGATTGTCCACCCTCAGAGAGAAGGCAGGCAGGTAGGTTAAAGTTCAACCAAAGGACTTGTATGCATGCATATTGGCATAACCAATGGACACAGACACTAGGGCAGTGGTGGCTTGCCCTCGGGGGTGGGAGTGGCCTGGGGGGTGTCCATCGGGGAAAAAGGAGGCATATGTAATACTTTAAACAACAACAAAAAATATTTCTCCTAAGTAAAAACACGAATTCTCATGTTGAAAGGTGCTCACTATATGCTCAACATAATAAATGAAAAAAAAGAATCCCCAAATTATACCTCAATAAAAAATTTTTTTTAAATAAATCTTTATTGTTCAGATTATTACAGGTGTTCCTCTATTTTTTCCCCCATAGCTCCCCTCCACCTGATTCCCCACCCCACCCCATGCCCTTACCCCCGCCACTGTCTTCATCCATAGGAGTAAGATTTTTGTCCAATCTCTTCCCGCACCCCTCACACCTGCTTCCCCTGAGAATAGTCAGTTCACTCCCTTTCTATGTCCCTGGTTCTATTATATTCACCAGTCCATTCTGTTCTTCAGATTTTTTATTCACTTGATTTTTAGATTCACTTGTTGGTAGGTATGTATTTGATGTCATTTTGTTGTTCATAATTTTTATCTTTACCTTTTTCTTCTTCTTCCTCTCCTTAAAGAATACCCTTCAGCATTTCATGTAATCCTGGTTTGGTGGTGATGAACTCCTTTAGCTTTTTCTTGTCTGTGAAGCTCTTTATCTGACCTTCAACTCTGAATGATAGCTTTGCTGGGTAGAGTAATCTTGGCTGTAGGTTCTTACTGTTCATCACTTTGAATATTTCTTGCCACTCCCTTCTGGCCTGCATAGTTTCTGTTGAGAAATCAGCTGACAGTCATATGGGTACTCCCTTGTAGGTAATTAACTGTTTTTCTCTTGCTGCTTTTAATATTCTCTCTTTGTCTTTTGCCCTTGGCATTTTAATTATGATGTGTCTTGGTGTGGTCCTCTTTGGATTCCTCTTGTATGGGGTTCTGTGCGCTTCCTGGACTTGTACATCTATTTCTTTCACCAGGCAGGGAAAGTTTTCTGTCATTATTTCTTCTAATAGGTTTTCAATATTTTGCTCTCTCCCTTCTTCTGGCACCCCAAAAATTCGGATGTTGGTTCACTTAAAGTTGTCCCAGAGGCTCCTTACACTATCTTCATATTTTTGGATTCTTTTTTCTTTTTGTTTTTCTGGTTGGATGTTTTTTGTTTCCACATATTTCAGATCTTTGGTTTGATTCTTGGGGTACGTTGATCTACAGTTGAGTTTCTGTATATTCTTTATTTCAGACAGTGTATGCTTCATTTCTGACTGATCCTTTTCCATTTTTTTGGCATTCTCATTAAGCTCCTTGAAGGTCTCATCAAGTTTCTCAGCGGTTTTAAGAAGATTCTTGAGTAACCTTATAAATGTGGTTCTGAACTCTATGTCATCCAGTAGTTTGCTTTCCTCTGTTTCTTTCATTCGTGACATGTTTCTTTGTCTCCTCATTTTGGCTGCTTCCCTGTGTTGATGGAGTAGCTTTGTGTGGTAGGTGACCTATAGGGGGCAGTAGCTCAGCCTCCCCAATCACCTGATGTGGACACTCTTGGTACACCCCTTTGTGGGCTGAGTGCAAAGACTTGGTGCAGTTAAAGCCTTAATTGCTGTTGGTATACTGGGAGGAATTGACCTCCAGGCCAATTAGCTGTGAGCACTCCCTGTGTCTATAATGGAAGAACTGCTGCGCTGAAGACACACTTATGGGGCAGGACGTTTCAGTGGGGCTTTGGTGCTCACTGAGTCTGCCTTTGAATGTGTCACTTATGGATGTGAGGAGTTGAAATCTGGTGTCTCACTCTGACCACTAGGTACACTGGCTTCTGGATCTCCAATGGGGTGCAGGTCAGCTACTGTCTGAGGCCACCCAGCAGGAGCTACAGTGAGAGCTGCAGTTTTCTCCTCTTTGCTTGTGGTTTGGAGGTTTTGGAGCTGTCTGACCCAGGCTGCAAGTTTGCTAGGTTAAGCTGCGATAGGGCAGGGCTTTCTTCTGCTAACGCTGCTGCTTGGAGCTTGGGTGGGTTTGTAGGTTGTGCAGGGCGGGGTCTCAGGGTGTCACTAGGCTGCTAGTTAGCCAGCTCTGTGTCCGCAAGGGCGTCCCGGAGTCCCGTGCCCCAGTGCTGTAAACAATTATTCCTGCGCGCAGCTCTGCAAGGAAGCCACCCTCACTGGCAGACAGTCCAGCTTCTCCCCGTAGGAGTTTGGGTCCCCCGCGTCTCCCCAGAAACTGGATTTCAGAGTAGTCGGGGGCTTGTCTCCCTTTGGGTTGAAAAAAGCAATGCCCGCCGCCATCCCGGATCACGCGCCTCCGTACCTCAGCTTTTCAGCGCTCGTGCACGTCTCTTTTCTCTTTCCTTCTAGTTGTAGAACTTCCACTCAGCCAGCTTTCCCGTGGTTCTGGGTGATAGACGTTTTGTCTTTTAGTTGAATTTTTGAAATTGTTGCGGGAGGCAGCAGTTTAGGTGTTTACCTACGCCGCCATCTTGGATTCTCCTAAAAAAATTTTTAAAGGAAAAAAACCCCACATACACCAAATCAAAGTATATCATCTGGGAATTTTGAAACTTGAATGTTAATAGAAAGCACATTAAAGCTGATTGAGAGAGCAAGAGAAAAGAAGGAAAATGTAACAATCAAAGGATCAGGAATGAAAATGATAAAAAACAACTTTAGAAGATGCAAGGCAACAAAGTAATATCTTCAAAATATGAATTTAGCTTATAGTAAGTGAATTGATAAAGTAAAAGGATAGAATAAAATATTCTCAAACTTGCAAAGTCTAAAAGTTTACAGGATGTAATCCATGCAAAAACTGGAGGATAAACCAAGAAAGAAGATGACATGGCAACTGGGAAATGGGGAATCCTGTGTAGGAGAGAGAAGCTGGGTAGTTTTTGAACATTAGTGAAGGGAAATCCCAACATAACTTATATCCATGACATCTAGCAGTTAGAAAACTCTCAGTACAGATTGGAACCAGAAGAGGGAGGGAACAAGTGAAAATGATAAATCCTATCAGGAAAATCTTATTTGGCTCATAAACAAACAATATCTTAATAATTAATGCATTGAATATGGATTTAACCAAAATTTTGGCATAAATTTATTGAGAAAGATTGTGGGCAAGGGAAGTGTGTGTAAGTGAGCTAGAATCCTCATTTACCATAATAGGAAGGCGATAGATAAACTTTAAAATGGAATAATCAGGAGGTAGCACGTAACTGAGACTTAATCACTTAAAGCCAGAGCCAAGTGTTGACAGTGACTCTGGGCACAGCACTGGGGGTGGGGATGAGAGGGGGAGACTAGGGACTGCTTTTGTTATTATAATCCTTTTAGCTCTTTTGATCTCTTAGATTACATGCATAAATTCTTTCTGTGAAAGTAAAAAATAATTGAAAATAAAGAGAAGGATAGAGGGAAGTGGCTGATGGAATGAAAGGTAATAGGGTCAAGGGATGACCCAAATTAGTGTAGTTGGGGGAGTTGGAAGATGAAGAGGGAAGAAGGGATTCAATGAGTCAAAGTTAGAGATTGAGAACAGATGAGATGCTGGACTGTGACCAGATCAAAAAGGCCTAGGGAGAGGCTTGTTGATGGGTTTTGGGTGAAAGAATCCAAGAAAATGCAGGCATCTTCCAGTTAATGGCAGCAGTCCATTCCAAAAACCAGAGGTCTGCACAGGCGGGGGCCTATTTCTTATTATTTTAAGTAGGAGAAATTATAATGCATTACTCAACTCCACTAACTAATTTTCTACAATGTTACAAAAACACAGTAAAAATTCCTCTATATAAGTAACTCAGAAATATAATGAAAAGACTCAAAACAGCCTTCTTGAACATCAAACAATTAATATGCATGTTAACAAGCAGTTACTTTACATAGTAATCCTCTGTATGTCTTCTCTGTCAACACCTGGTGTTCCGGTATTTTGCATACTATTTTGTTAACAGTATTGTTTTTAGGTATTGGTATGTAACTATATATTTTTTCTTACATGAACACCTTATACTGAGAGGCACATACAATCTATGAAATCTAAGTATCAAAACCCAGGAGGTGCTCTATCCAGAAAACGTTAGTTGGTGAGACATTCTGTAAGGTATACCTGCACTTTGTCAGCTCAGGATTCAGGTTGCCGTAGACTTGTGTCCAGTTTCTTTGTGTTCTTAGGGTTGTCCTTGGAAACCAAGTTCCTCTTAAGGATCTTAGAGATAGCTGCCTTGCTTGGGTGATAGTTTACAACTCTAAAGGCAAGCCCTAGATAATAAATGTGTTAGGTTGACTTCTCCCTACAAAATCTTTTCTCTGCTTGGGTGAGGTGAAGTGTTGATTTTGAATTCATGAGATGATGGACTGAGCAAGTGATGGTCAGAAGATCTGCTTTGGAGGATTGGGGGGTACAGTTGAAGAATATACAGCTGAGTTGTATCTCTCATATTGACGTGTAAGGAGGAAAAACCCTTATTATCTTAGTTGATGAAGGTAGAAATGACCAGCAGGGAGCAGTGGAGTAGGATAGTATTCTATGTGTGGGTATCTTTGGCATTTTGTCAAAAATATAATTCTTGTGCCCTGGCCAGGTGGCTTGGTTGGTTGGATCATTGCTATATACACCAAAAATAAAAAGATTGCAGGTTCGATCCCTGGTCTGAGTGCATGTACGAGGCAGCCTATTGGTGTTTCTCTCACATCGATCTTTCTCTCACTCCCCTCCCACCCCCCCGCCCCCACCACCCCGTGAAACTTAACCTGGGGTGAGGATAAAAAACAAAAAAAGTGCCTGCCTGGTGTGGCTCAGTGGTTGAGTGGTGACCTGTGAACCAGGAGGTCACCAGGAGGTCAGGGCACAAGCCTGGGTTGCGGGCTCGATCCCCAGTGTAGGGTGTGCAGGAGGCAGCTGATCAATGATTCTCTCTCATCATTAATGTTTCTATCTCTCTCCCTCTCCCTTCCTCTCTGAAATAAATAAAAATATATTTAAAAAAGAATCGTCCTAACAGGAATAATACTGGATTTGTGTCCCACAGAAGATGCTTTTCAGCTACAGTATAAATTTCCTAAGTCTTGGAAGCAGCTATTCACGGACATTTACTGGATACCTTCTATGTGCCAGGCATTGTAGTAGGCAGCGAGGATACAACTGAGAATAAATTGGTGAAGACCCTGCTTTCATGGAACTTACATGCTGGTGCTTGTGGTGATAATGAATAGCTATCCAAATAATTATATAGTATAATATCAGCTAGGGCTATAAAGAAAAGTAGGCTGTAGTAAGGGGAAGCTGCTATTTTAGATAAGGAGTTAGGGGAAATCCTCTCTAAAGAGGAGACTTTTGAACAGAGACCTGAGGGAGTGAGCAGAGAAGGGAGGCAGAAGGAACAGCCAGTGCAAAAGCCCTAAGGCAGTGGTCGACAAACTGTGGCTCATGAGCCACATGTGGCTCTCGAGCCATGGTTTGCCGCTCTGTTGACTAATGAGTTTGTCAACCACTGCCTAAGGGAAAATAGCAGAGGCCTGTGTAGGTCCTGGAGCTGGTGAATGGGGATAGGGCAGAGTGGTGGGAGGTGAGCTGAGAGTGGTGGTCAGAGGCCACCAGTGTAGGGTCTTGCATTCATTCCAACTGTAACAGGAGGCCTTTGGAGGGTTGTGAGCTGAGGACAGTAAGATGTGATTTATACTGATTTGAGTACTTTCAGCTGGGAGTACCACATTGTACCCAATCCTGGAATGGGAGGGAACGGAAGGAAGGAAGCAAGGAAGGAAGGAAGGAAGGAAGAAAGGAAGAAAGGGAGGGAAGGAAAGAGGGAGTGAGGGAAGGAAAGAAGGAAGGAAGGGGGAGAGAAAGAAAGAAGGGGGGGAATAGTTAATGCCATTATGAAACTTAATACACATAATGAAATAGTAACAGAAGACCTATTCGTTGGGCATCTATCTCATCCAAGGTGTGAAATATTTTATATGTAAAAAGGGGAACAGTGTTTTAAGAATGGCTTGGTGGTGAAATTAAACAGGGAATATTTTAAGTGAGTAGTGAGTCCTAAAAAAAAATTGAGGGAAGTGAAGGCTGTGTCTTGAAACACAGTCCTGGGAGAGGCCCAAGGGCATTTCAGGCAGAGCGAACCCGTAAGTGTCTTGTAACAGTTCTCTGAGCCAGGCTTATAAATATGTGTCAGCCGAGGCCTAAAAATTCTTATGCAGCCTCATGAAATTCCTTTTAAAACCTTATTTGACTACAGGGATGTTTTCTACTTGCTTAAGTCCCTGAACAGATTTAGTTAACTAAATTTCAGGGGCAAATTAGTTCTATAGACATGGGTTGATACTCTTTTCAGAAGAGTGTTTTTGAAGTTTGAAATCCATACTGTGCAAGTGACCTTTGAGGTTCAGAAGCAGAGTAAGTGGAATGTTCAAAGTTTTGTGCCAAATGTGTTCAAGTTTTCATTTTCCTGAGTTTATAAGGGCTGTTTCCTTGAGAAAGTTTAAGACTACATTTTTTTCTTTGCATATAGCTACATTTAAATTAAATATTTCTTGGCCTTCAGAATGAGACCTTGTGCTTAAAAAAGTAAAGACATGATCTACATTATAAAATGAAAAGAATCTCAGTTATACAAAGTTTAAACTATGATTTGAATGTTTTAATAGCAGTTTGCTACATGGGATAAGGAAAATCAGAAAACAATTTGCACTGTCACTAATTATTATGTTAGAAGTCTATACAAGGACATTGTTTGAGTTTGCTTAGAATAACAAAAACCTCATCTATATAATGATTAAGGAAAATGGTAGTTTAAAGTATTCCAGCCAGATGTTGGCTGCTAATTAACTGCAGCATGGCCTCTAAGAAGATGGTAAATCCAGACTACAATCTTTGAAAAGAATCTCTTAATTAAGTGTTGAACATGGACTGAAGCCATGTGCTCACTGGTACAAAAACCAGGAGTGCTTAGGGTTAGCACTGGGTGGCCTGTGTTTAAAATGCTTGAAAATTTAAGTTGATATTGTTAATATTGCAATATAAAATCATTCACATACTAGTAGTTTTATCTATTAAAAAAAGAACAAAGTTTCTTTCAGTTCTGTGGGATGGTGTTTGTATCTCTGGTTACATTTTTTCTGGGAGTAGGATTGGAGACTGAATCATTTATTTAATGATTTTGAGTAATTTGGGTTCACTTGGATGATGTGACTAAGCTATTTGATTGCAGGTTAGAAGCCTTTGCAGAGATTGTTTGGGTCACCTCTGTTTTTTTTCCACTTCCTTTCCTACGCTAAATACATGTTTGCCTTTAGCATAAACTAAGGCAAAAAGGCTAATTAAGGAGCAGCAGATTGGAGGAATATGGGTCACTGTTTCCAAGTGGTTTCAAATGAAACCACTATTGCTGCAAATTCATGCCTGATTGTGTTCTGAACTTTCCTTGTGATCCTTAGATCCTTATCATTATTAGGTCACTGTGTTTCCAGGCCTCCAAACTTTTATTTGCACCAGTAAGTTAAACATTATCCAATATAATGGGACAATGTAGGTGATATCAAGCATACTACATATCTGCATTGCCCTTACTACTGCATTCATTGTATGCAGTGAAAATAACGAAAAGATGGAAATAGAAGGACAAATAACCTCCTTACTAAATTCAGAGGGATTTGTCATTTATTTTCATGCATTTATGTTTCATAGAGGTGATGGTAACCATCTTGAGGAAGAATTACCCAGACTAATATTTGATAGAGTAATCAGGACAATGAAAGGCTCTAGACCTTGCCCCAATTTGTGATAATTTACTCTGTAACTTGTATAAAACTCCCTGTGTCTCGATTTCTCTTTTAAAAGTAAATGTAAGGGAAGCTAGCTGTTTCTTGAAATTCACAGGACAAAACAGTTACATTTGCTGAATATTTCTAGTTCCCTGACCTTCATGATGGAGATTTTGGAAATGTTTTTGGGAAGAATTTAGCAAGAAAAATAGGTAAAATGGGAAAATAAGTTAGTAGTCAGGAAAGTTTTTGTAATGGCACAAAGTTTTTAAAGTAAGGAAACAAACTATATTGTATAGAGAAGAAGTGACTCAGAAGGAAAAGGTTAACTAATGGAAACTGTTTAAGGCATTGAAGTTCTGGAGATGAAGATTTGGAGCTTACCACTGAAAAATATGACTTTAAATATGTGTTAGAGTTTATGTCAGAGTAAAAGATGCCTCTACACCCCCCCTCCCATTTCTGTAGTGCCTAGATGTTATATACACATCATCTTGAACCTCGTGGTAGCTTTATAAGGCAAGTTTTATTATTATTTCAGTTTTGCAGAGGAAAATAACGAGGTTCAGAGAATTTATATAATGTGACCAAAGACAAACCACTTGTGAATGGAGCTATCTGGATTCCAGCTCCGAGATTTGATTCAAAATAGGAGCTTTTCCCATTCACTGATGCTGTTACCTGTGATGTAATGTGAACAGTATTGTAGACATAGGGAGCACACTGCAGATGAGTCCAGCCCTAACATTCTGTGATCTTTCTGATGTTCAAAATAGGTGGAAGAGAATTTCATGTATATGCTTACTAATATGAATTGAATGTTTTTTTATGGGTTGACCAATTTTATTCTCAAAAAATAATTGTTAATATAATGATTATTTTTTTCAAATCCTCCCACATCCAAAGCAAAGGGTTGGATGTTTAGGAGACAGAAAACCACATGTATAGTCTTTGGTTTAATGAGCTTACAATTTAGTCATGGAGAATGGATTATAACAAAAATAGCCAAAGAATATGAACAGAGAGAACAGTTTCCAACTTATTTTATGAGGCCAGTATAACTGTACTTATAAACCAAATGTTGATACCAAACCTTGATACCAAATCTGACCCAAGGACATTATAAGAAAAGAGGATTACTGTCAATCTTTTTCATAAACCTAGATGCAAAAAATTCTAAACAACCATTATTAGCAAATTTAATCCAATAATATAATAGAATGATACATCATAGCCAAATTGAGTTTATTTCAAGAATTAAAGGTTGGCTTAATAATTGAAATCAATGTAATTTACCATACTAATAGAATAAAGCGTATGGTATCTTGGTAGATAAAAAAAAGCATTTTATAAAATTTAACATTTCTTCATGATAAAAACAAACAAACAAAAACTCCTAGCAAATTAGAAGCAGAATTCAGTATAATTGCTACCTTTGGGATTAGGGAAGGGGAATGATTAGGAGGGGCATGAAAGGGACTTTCTTGGGGGCTGGTAGTACTTAGTTCTTGACCTAGATGGTGTGTTACATGGGTGTCCTCTTTATGACAAATTATTGAGCTTTATTTTGTGCTTAATGCATTTTAACTATGTGTCTTATATTTTAATAATAATAAAAAAGAAAGTAAGATTTCCTTCAATCCCAGAACCAACCATTGTTAAAGAATTTTTATGAATCCTCCAAGGGATACATTAGCCACTTTAATATATACGTTTCTCTTTTTTGTGATACACACAAACACACACACACACACACACACACACATTTATTTTCCCCCTGTGATTTGCTTTTTGACTTAATAGTATAAAGAATCATTCCATATTAGCCCATATACAGTTAATGGCTTCCTCATTTAATATTATATGGTCATACTATAATTCATTTGGCCCTGTAGTTAGACATTTCAGTTTTTTTCCAACCTTATATATAACATTAATTTTAATACTTAGATATATTTCTATACAAGTATATACTAGACTTTTATGGTGGAAATTTAGGTTGTTTCCAATTTTTCACTATTATAAAAAAGGCTTTGAAGAATATTTGTGCACATATTTTGCCCTCCCCCCACACTTTATCAGTTATTTCTTTAACATAAATCCAATGACATAGAAATATTGGGTTAAAGATATTCTCATTTTAACCTAAAATTTAAAAAATTAATAATTTTAAAATAACTTTATTTTTGAGTAGTTTTAGGTTCATAGTAAAATCGAGCAGAAGGTACAAAGATTTCCCATATACCCCTGCTTCCACACACACACAGCTACCCTTTGCCTCTCCTTCCCACCCCCATCAACATTCTGCACCAGAGGGTACATTAGTTATACTTGATGAACTTACAGTAACACAGCATTATCTCCCTTTGCATTAGGGTTCACACTGGTGTTGTACTCAGTGGGTTTGGACAAATTGATAATGACATGTATTATCCATTATAGTGTCATATGGAGTAGTTTCACTGCCCTAAAATCCTCTGTATCTATTTCTCCCTTTCTCCTCCCTAATGCCTGGCAAATACTTTATATTGTCTCATAGTTTTGTCTTTTTCAGAATGCCATGTAATTGGAACCATACAGTGCATAACCTTTTCAGATTGACTTGACATATTTCACTTAGTAATATGCATTTGACTTTCTTCCATGTCTTGTTATGATTTGATAGCTCAGTTCTTTTTTAGTGCTGAATAGTATTTAATTGTCTGGCTGTAAAACAGTTTATTTATACATCCTACAGAAGGACATCTCTGTTGCTTCCAAATTTTGTCAATTATGAATAAAGGTGCTACAGGCTGTGCAGAACCATGGTGGCCTCTGACGCAGCGACCACTGCGGGTCCCCAGGCTCTGACCTTGGGTGCCCTCGCCTGTCCCTAGAGCTGAGGGGAGCTGCTGTTACCTCAGGCCTGTGTGCCACCCCATCACTAAGAGGCAGCCGGCCTTGAGACCTCCGCCAGCTCAGCAAGGCAGCAGCCTGTAGGTCCTGCTGCCAGCTGCCAGCCGGGGTACTGATCCATTGGGAGGTAAGCAAGCTGTCAAGGCCCTGCAGACTGATACCTTGTGCACTGTGCGCAGCTGCAGCAAGATCCTGTCCAGCAGCCCCACACTCAACATGCACTTGGTTAAGAGCCACCCACTGCAGGTTGGTATAGTAAATCCAACATTAAGAAAGGATTTGAAAACCGTGCTGGAATTCTAATGTCGTTCAATTGAAGGATGCCCTAGAGGCCCTGACAGACCATCTTCTCAAATTTCTCTTGTAAAATGGCACTTTATAAAAATGCACGCTGAAAAGAAGCATAAATGTAGTAAGTGCAGCAATTCATATCGCACTGAATGGGAATTAGAGCCACACAGAGGATGGGGGAAGGCCTTCAGTGCACGTGTGGCACTTCCTATGCCAGTAGAACTGCATTACAGTTGCACATCTACCGAACTGGTCGTAGATCCCTGCAGAACACAGGATCCACCTGGAAAGAAGAAGAAAATGGAAAACTGCCTGCACAAGCAGAAGTTGTCCAATAAGATCATTGGCTCATTGAGCAACCAACCAACCCTGAGATTAGGCATTTAAGAATTAGAAATTTCAGAAATAAAAGTTAGTCACTTCCTTTGAAGACTCTTGTGGCCCTAATGCCAGAAAGCAGACTCTTACAACAGTGCCAAGATATCCTCAGAAGTGGCTTTGGTAAACTACCTGTTATGCAGTTTTCTCCTATGCCTGTCTTTGTGCCTATAGCTGACACCTTGGCCCAGCCTGTGGTGGTAGGTGTCCATCATCAGGGCTCTGCCCCTGGTGCTGTGCACTTACTGGTCTTGTCAATAGAAACCCTGATCCTCGGCCTTGATTCAGAGACCCTCTCTCTTAAGGAGAACCTCCCTCTTTCAAAAATGGTGAATCCTGTTGCTGGTGAGCCAATAAAGACAGGTGTTCAAGTGAACTTGGATCAAAGTCCGTTGAATCCTTTACAAGAACTAGGGAGCAAATGTCAACAGCACAGCATTTTTTCATGCAATGTACAGACAGATCTGTCTTATGCCAAGCAACACTTAATACCTTCTGCACAGTGGGTGAGCCCTGATTCCTCTATACCATCTTGTTCTCAAACTGATTTGACATTTGGTTCTCAAGTTTCCTGTCCCATTAGTGTTCACACTCAAACGTTTTTGCCCAGTTCTAAGGTAACTTCATCTATAGCCACTCAGACTGATGTGTTTTTAGATGCCTGTTTCCAGTCAGGTGGGACCTCCAGAGAAACTCGAACAAGTGGAATGCAAAGTACAACAGAAAACCGAGTACAGATGGACCAAGCTGTAATGTGTGGAGACATTTTTGAGAGTGTCCATTCAGCATACAGTGCTTCTACAGACAGTATTTTTTTCCACTTTTTTATTAAGGTATTATATGTGTACATATCTTACCATTGCCCCACCCCACTCCCATACATGCCCTCACCCCCCAATGTTTTGCATCATTGGTTATGCTTATATGCATGCATACAAGTCCTTCGGTTGATCTCTTATCTCCCCCACCTCTCCATAACCTTCCCGCTGTAATTTGACAGTCTGTTTGATGCTTTACTGTCTCTCTACAGACAGTATTTTAAGCAGCAGCTTGGTGGAGAGACTGTAACTCATGGTTTGTTACCCCAGAACCAGCCTCATACTTTAAATCAAGATATTGAGAAATCTGCACCAGTTATAAACCTCAGTGCACAGAGCACTGAGGGAACACTGCTTCCTTCAAAGAACATGTCAGATAATCAGACCCAAACTCTAGATTTATTAAGTGATTTAGAAAACATTGTCAAGTAGTCTGCCTGGTCGGGCACTGGAAAATTGTAGTCTGCTGTCTGACACAAATATTGGACCTAACACCCAGCTCCCATCTGACTCAACTGGGTATCCCGCAACTGATTGTGATATCAAAGAGTTATTTCAGCCTCATATATCCAGACTCAAACTGAAGAGAGTGAGGTTAGCACTGTGACCACCAAGCCAGTCTTAGAATCACTGGACAAAGAGATCCAAACTGAAACATTGGCCATAGAGGCCCAATATGACTTCTTACTAGCGATGCCTCTGCGCAGCCCTCCAGTTGTGGGGGGAATTCTAATTTCTTAGGCTTTGAAATGTTTGATATGCAGATGGACAGATGTAAGCTTCTTTTTAGACAGTAGCCCTCATCTGCCCCTGGGGAGTATTCTGAAACACTCCAGCTTTTCCATGAGTACTGATTCATCTGACAGAGACTCAAACTGAAGGAGTCTCTGCTGCTAACAGCATATGTGCTCTAGGAAGCAAGGCTTAGTTGAAAAGTACAGAAGTGATGACTGGAACCTGTGAAATTGCCAAAATGTCTTCCAAAGCAGCTGTACCATTTTGCATTCCCACCAGTGATAGATGAGAATTCCTGTTCTCTGATCCTCACCAGCATTTGGAGTTCTGGATTTAGGCCTTTTTAATAGGTATGTACTGGTATCTCATTGTTGTTTTAATTTGCATTTCCCAATGACATATGATGTTGAGTATCTTTTCATATGCTTATTTATCATCTATATACCTCTTTGGTGAGGTGTTTGTCAAAATCTCTGGCCCATTTTTAAATCAGGTTCTTTTTTCATATTGCTGAGTTTTAAGAGATCTTTGTATATTTTGGTTAACTGTCCTTTATCAGATGTATCTTTTGCAAATATTTCTCCTAGCCTGTGGTTTCTCATTTTATTCTCTTGACATTGTCTTTTGCTGAGCAGAAATGTTTAATTTTAATGAAGTCAAGTCTTGGTATTGTATCTAAAAAGTTGTCGTCACCCTGGCTGGTGTGCTCAGTGGTTAGAGTGTCAGCTTGCACACTGGAGGGTCACAGGTTCGATTCCTGGTCAAGGGCACATACCTGGATTGCAGGTTCAATCCCTGGCCCAATGTGGGAGGCAAGTGTGTGTGTCTCTTACATCAATGTTTCTCTCTTTTTTCCTTCCCTCTTCCCTTTCACTCTCTCTAAAATCAATAGAAAAAGTGTCCTCAGGTGAGGACTAACAACAACAAAGTCATCATCACCAGATCCTCTGCCAGCTAGGTTTTTTTCTTGTGTCATTTTCTAGAAGTTTTATAGTGTAACTAGAAGCCCAATGCACGAAAATTCGTGCACTGAGGCGGGGGGGGGGGGGGTAGGTTCCTCAGCCTGGCCTGCCCCCTCTCACAGTCCAGTCCAGGAGCCCTCAAGGGATGTCCTACTGATGGCTTAGGCCCGCTCCCCTAAGCCACAGTCTGGCCTCCCTCTGCAGGAGGCAACTAGGCTGATCAGGGGAAGGTGCCGCCCCCATCACCCCCGCTGCCGCCATTGCCGGCCGCCATGTCTGTGGTGCTCCTTGGCCCTCACAGCTGCTGCAGCTTTGTCTGGAAGATGGCAGGTCTATCTGGCCTAATTAGAATATTATCCTTTATTAGTATAGATGTTTTACATTTAGGTTTGTGATATATTTTGCTAATTTTGTTAATTTTTGTAAAGGTGTAAGGTCTTTGTTTAGATCCATTTTCTTTTGTATATGGATATCCAGTTGTTCCATCACCACTTGTTGAAAAAAACATCTTTGTTCCATTGTATTACTTTTGCTTCTTTGTCAAAGATCAGTTGACTATATTTATGTGAGTCTGTCTTTGATTAATATCGCTTTACAGTAAGTCTTAAAGATGGATAGTATCAGTCCTCCAACTTATTCTTTTTAAAATATTGTGTTGGCTATTCTAGGTCTTTAGTCTCTCCATATAACATTAGATACTATTAAGTTTTCTTATTGATGAACATGGAACATCTTCCTATCTATCTATCTATTTATTTATTTATTTATTGTTGTGTTTTTTTTTTGTTTAATAAATCTTTATTGTTCAGTTTATTATAGTTGTTCCTCTCCACCCCCCCCCATATTTCCCCTCCACCCAGTTCCCACCCCACCCTCTGCCCTTATTCTCCCCCGCACTGTCCTCATCCATAGATGTATGATTTTTGTCCAGTCTCTTTCCACACCCCCCACACCCCTTTCCCCAGAAGGATTGTCAGTCCATTCCCTTTCTATGCCCCTGATTCTATTATATTCACCAGTTTATTCTGTTCATCAGATTTTTTACTCACTTGATTTTTATTTTTTATTTTTTTATTTTTTAAATAAATCTTTATTGTTCAGATTATTACAGGTGTTCCTCTTTTATTTTTCCCCATAGCTCCCCTCCACCTGATTCCCCACCCCACCCCATGCCCTTACCCCCCGCCACTGTCTTCATCCATAGGAGTAAGATTTTTGTCCAATCTCTTCCCGCACCCCTCACACCTGCTTCCCCTGAGAATCGTCAGTCCACTCCCTTTCTATGTCCCTGATTCTATTATATTCACCAGTCCATTCTGTTCTTCAGATTTTTCATTCACTTGATTTTTAGATTCACTTGTTGGTAGGTATGTATTTGATGTCATTTTCTTGTTCATAATTTTTATCTTTACCTTTTTCTTTTTCTTCCTCTTCTTAAAGGATACCCTTCAGCATTTCATGTAATCCTGGTTTGGTGGTGATGAACTCCTTTAGCTTTTTCTTGTCTGTGAAGCTCTTTATCTGACCTTCAACTCTGAATGATAGCTTTGCTGGGTAGAGTAATCTTGGTTGTAGGTTCTTGCTGTTCATCACTTTGAATATTTCTTGCCACTCCCTTCTGGCCTGCATAGTTTCTGTTGAGAAATCAGCTGTATGGGTACTCCCTTGTAGGTAATTAACTGTTTTTGTCTTGCTGCTTTTAATATTCTCTCTTTGTCTTTTGCCCTTGGCATTTTAATTATGATGTGTCTTGGTGCGGTCCTCTTTGGATTCCTCTTGTATGGGGTTCTGTGCGCTTCAACTTGTAAGTCTATTTCTTTCACCAGGTAGGGAAAGTTTTCTGTCATTATTTCTTCTAATAGGTTTTCAATATTTTGCTCTCTCTCTTCTTCTGGCACCCCCATGATTCTAATGTTGGTACACTTGAAGTTGTCCCAGAGGCTTCTTACGTTATCTTCAAATTTTTGGATTCTTTTTTCTTTTTGCTTTTCTGGTTGAGTGTTTTTTGCTTCTTTGTATTTCAAATCTTTGACTTGATTCTTGTGGTCCTCTAGTCTGCTGTTAGGTCTCTGTATGATATATTTTATTTCAGACAGTGTATGTTTAATTTCTAGTTGGTCCTTTTTCATATCCTCAAGGGTCTTGTTAAATTTATCAGCCTTTTCTAGGAAATTCTTGAAAAATCTTATAACTGTGGTTTTGAACTCTATATCCAGTCATTTGCTTTCTTCCATTTCCTTCATTTGTGACCTGTTTCTTTGTCTCCTAATTTTGCTGCTTTCCTGAGTTGGTAGAGTAGCTTTGTGTGGTAGGTGTTCTATAGGGCCCACTGGCTCAGCCTCCCCAGTTACTTGAGGTGGACACTTTTGGTGCACCCCTTTGTGGACTGTGTGCACAGCCTTGTTGTAATTAAGTCTTGATTGTTGTTGGTGTCACTGGGAGAAATTGATCTCCAGACCAATTGGCTGTGAGGACCAGCTGTGTCTATGACGGGAGAACTTCTGAGCCAGAGATACCTTATGAGACAAAACTTGCAAAATTCCAAATGCCTCTGTGCTCAGCTTGGATGGGGTGGAGTCTCAGGGCAGAGCAGACAGCCTTGGCTTCTCGTCAGCCCTACCCTATGAGGCCCCTGGGTTTCAGTGTCCCTCAGTAATCGCTGTAAGCACCTCTGAGAGAAAGCCGCCCTCAAGTTCCACCCACTGCCAGACAGTCCAGTTTCTCCCCGAATGAGTCTGAATCCCCAGAGTCTCGCCTGGAACTGGAGTTCAGAGCAGTCGGGAGCTTATGTCTCCCTCCAGATTGAAAAAGACAGTTGCGTACTCAGTTGCCAGCCCTCTCTGCCTGTGTGCCTCTGTACTTCTGCACTTTACTTCTGTAGCTCCACTGAGTCTCAGTGTGCTTTTCTCTTTCCTTCTAGTTGTAGAATTTCCACTCAGCCAGCCTTCCTGTGGTCTGGATGATGTCTGCTTTGTCTTTTAGTTGTAGTTTTGTAGTGGTTGTGTGAGGCAGCAATTTTAGGTGTTTACCTATGCCGCCATCTTGGTTTCTCTCCCTTCCCATTTATTTAGTTCTTTGATTTTGCTCATCAGAGTTTTTGTAGTTTTCCTTCCATAGATCTGTACATACTAGATTTATACTTAAGTATTTCATTTTGGGGGGTGCTAATATAAATGATACTATATTTTGAATTTCAAATTCTGCTTCATTGCTGGCTATAGAAAAGTGATTGTGATTGACTTTTGGATTTCAAATTCTACTTCATTGCTGGCTATAGAAAAGTTATTGTGATTGACTATTGGATATTAATCTTTTATCCTATAACCTTGTTATAATTGCTTGTTAGTTCCAGGAGTTTTGTTGTTGTTGATTCTCTTGAATTTTCTATATAGATGATCATGTCATGTGCAAACAAAGACAGTTTTATTTCTTCCTTCCCAATCTATTTATCTTTTGTTTCTTTTTCTTGTCTTATTGTACTAACTAGGACTTTCAATAAGATTGTTGAAAAGCAGTAGTGCTTTTGCCTTGTTCCTGATCATTTTAACTTTTGAAATTCATTGCAAATTGTCATCTAGAAACCAACAAATATGGAACAACGTTGCATGAAAGTCTATTTCCCACAGCCATACTAATAATCTATCAATTTTTAAAATCTTTTCCAGTCTTGAGGCAGGGGGAGTTGGGGAAGAATAGGGGACATCTGTAATACTGTAAATAATAAAAAAATATATATTAAAAATATTTTCCAGCCTGATAGATGCTGTCAAGGACATAGCTTTGACTATTAGATAGTTTAAACATTTTTTCCATATCTTTTATCAGTCACTTGCATATTTTGGACTTCATTGTATATCTAATCAGCTCATTTACTCCTGAATTGTTCATTAATCATCATTTTATTAGTCCATAAGAACTCTAGATATTAAGCATTAATATCATATGTTGCAAATACCTCCCCTTTTAAACTTGACTTCTTTTAATACTTCTGAAACAAACACTACTTTAGTCATATTTAAGCAAACACATAGGATGGGATAATTGTATATTCTTTGAATTTTACCTTCCTTGAGTTGAAAATATTCTACACTCTTTCATTTCATTTTTAAGTAAAGTACTTTGACACAAAATAGCCTCTGACAAATGCAGGGATTTTTTTTTAAAAAAGGATTTCTCAGGAATAAGCCACCTGCTTTATTAAACAAACACCATGGCTCTGGTCTACCACGTGTTTGACCTTGTACCTTTAGATACTCAGTGGAACTAAAATTGTGACTGATTTGTATTATAAGCAGGAACATTCTAATAATAGTATTTGTGGAGCAAGATATATACTTTTAAATAATAATATAACTTAGCATCTGTTTAGTACTAGGAAAAAAATTTTAAAAATTTACAGTGACCCATCTACCAGGCCACTTAACTCTGTCAAGTAAGGTCTGACTGCCAGTTTCTTGGACCAGAGTCTTGCCTCTCAGAGACTTCCTGGAACCTCATTATAGTAATACTTACTTGGCTCTTATGTTATATCAGAGATATGGCAGATTTCACTTTTATAACATGTTAATGTTGTTTCTACTTCCCTTTAAGATCTAGACCAAACAACAACAGCAACAACACAGCAAAACTGGAGGGCACAGTTATTCAGCCCTTCAAGGGCTTGGGGGAGGCAGTGGTAACTGACAGTGGAGATGCCTTTTTAATCTTAAAGGACATATAAATCTGTTAAGAGTAAAAGAAATGTAGCCAGTCTAATAGTCAATAACCTTAAAAACTTTTCTTCCTGAGGAAAGAGATGATTGTATCACTTTTATTTTTTTAAATTATTTTTATTGTTGAGAGTATTACAGATGTCTCCCTGTTTTTTCTTCTTTCTGCCTCCCACCACTGGGTTCCCACCCTGCCCCAGGCCTTCAACACCCTATTGTTTGTGTTTATGAACAATGCATATATACATATAAGTTATTTGTTAAACTCTTCTTGCCCTCCCCCCCATTTGTTTATTTTTTCCTTTGTTTCTCCTGCCTCAGGCGATATATCTGAAAATTCTGCTCCCTCTGAGGTTTGTCAGTCTGTTCCATGTTTCCATGCCTCTGGTTCTATTTTATTCATCAGTTAATGTATTCATTGATTCTACATATAAGTGAGATCATGTAATATTTGTCTTTTTCTGACTGGCTTATTTCACTTAGCATAATCATCTCCAGGCCTCTCCATGCTGTCTCAAAGAGTAGTAGATCCCTCTTTTTTTACAGCTGCATAGTATTCCATGGTATAAATGTACCACAGCTTTTGTATCCACTCATCTATTGATGAGCTCTTGGGATATTTCCAGATCTTACTAGTAGCTATTGTAAATTGTGCTGCTATGAACATAGGGGTGCATATATTCTTTCTAATTGGTGTTTTGAGATTCTTAGAATATATTCCTAGATGTGGAATCACTGGCTCAAATGGCAGTTCCATTTTTAATTTTTTGATGTAACCCCATACTATTTTCCATAGTGGCTGCACCAGTCTACATTCTCACCAGCAGTGTATGAGGGTTCCTTTTTCCCCACATCCTCGCCAGCACTTGTTTGTTGATTTATTGATAGCAGTCAATCTGACAAGTGTGAGGTGGTTCCTCATTGTCGTTTTATTATGCATATCTCTGATAATTAGTGACTTGAACATTTTTTCATATGTCTATTGGACATTTGTATGTACTCTTTGAAAAAGTGTCTGTTCAAGTTCTCTGCTCATTTTTTCAATTGGATTGCTTGTCTTCCTTTTGTTGAGTTGTATAAGTACTTTATATATTTTGGAAATTAACCCCTTATCAGATGTATCATTAGCAAATATATTCTACCATACCGTGGGTTCCCTTTTCAGTTTGATGCTGGTTCCTTTTGCTGTGCAGAAGCTTTTTAGTTTGATGTAGTCCTATTTGTTTATTTTTTATTGGTTTCTCTTGCCCTAGGCCAGGTATCTGTGAAAATTCTGCTCTGTGTGATGTCTGATATTTTGCTCCCCATGTTTTTTTCTAGGATTTTCGTGGTTTTGTGACTTATGTTTAAGTCTTTTATCTACAATATTTTGAGTTTATTCTTGTGTATGGTGTTATTTGGTGGTCTAGTTTCATTTTTGCATATACCTGTCCAATTTTCCCAACACCATTTATTGAAGAGGCTGTCTTAACTCCATTTGTCAAATATTAATTGAGCATAATGGCTTGGTTCAATTTCTGGGTTTTCTGTTCTGTTTCACTGTTCTTGTGTCAGTACCAGGCTGTTTTGATTACAGTAGCTTTATAGTATAGCTTGATATCTGGTATTGTGATTCCCTCCAACTTTGTTCTTCTTTCTCAAGATTGCTGTGGCTATTCGGGGTCTTTCTTGATTCCATATAAAATTTTGGAGTGTTTGTTCTAGATCTGTGAAATATGCCATTGGTATTTTAGTAAGGGTTGCACTGAATCTATAGATTGCTTTTGGACATTTTAATGATGTTGATTCTACCAGTCCACATTGTATTCTGCTACATTGCCGAATTCATTTATTAAATCTAGTAGTTTTTTTGGTATGTACCACTTGTGAGCATCTTTTACAATGGCTGGCATAAAGGAGGTAATTAATTAGTTTGGATTATTAGTAAATTAGTAAATTGTCATCATCATCATTATCTGCAAAATAGTCATTTTTGTCTATTATTAATATTATATTTGGATGAGATAAAGAGAAACATAAAATTAATACTTTGCTTCAAAGAAAACAGTATATTCTCCTGGGAGATTGCTTTTTTATTTTTTACTCTGAGGAGTATGGGACTGAAAATAGACCTGGGTCTGAATTCTGGGGTTGCCAGTTTCCAGTTTTATGACTGAGGTGAAGGGTCTGTTTCTAGGTCTGTTTACTCACTAGTAAAATAAGTGAATTTAGACTATTAAATCTTTGAGGCCCCTTCTCACACTAACATTTTATGATCTAAGAGATAAAGCATTTTTATGACTATTGTTTTATGAAGCATTGCCTAATAATAATTAAAATCACACTTATATGATATCTAAATTTTCTAATAGATTTTTCAAGATTCTAGATCTTAGTGACAACAAGAGCATTAATGGATTAAAAAAAATACTGGAGAGCCATATCCAAACTTTAGCAATATTGGAACACTGGAGGTTTAGATACTTGTTATAAAGATGTAACATGACTCTCCTGGTATTGCTAATCGACAGTTACAGGAAAATACCTGCTGCCTTTCTTTTTTCTTCCTTTCTTACATTTCTTTTGCTTAATAAACTTGGAAGTCAGGAACTTATTGGATAAAATAAGCTTTATAATCTCAGTGCCCACTAGATGGAGATACTGGGGTAACCAAGCTCTTGAATTGACCACACATATTTTTACTTCTGGGCAGAATGCTCTTAATCTTAATTAAAATAAATGAATAAGTAAAAAAGGAAAAAAAAACACCAAAAAAACCAAAAGAACAAAAAAAAGTGAGGGTAGAGAACTGAAAGTGAAATCCAGCTTCCCATGGCTCCAAGGAAAGATTTAGATACACCATAAATCATTGTGAAGCTTTTCAAAGCTACACTACATATTTCCTGCCATTAAAACTTAAGTGTATTGACCTAATTTGCAAATACCCACACCCCTTGAAGTGATTGTGTTTACTATCTTTGAAAAATCTAATAAAAACTCATAGTCTCAAGTTTTGTGTTTTCTTTTTTTAATGAAGATTTCCTACTTCCCAAATTTAATTTTTAGAATTAGTTCTATGGACATAACTTTTATTTTCTCTTTTGAATATTCCTTTCTATTTAATATTTAGTAGCTCATGCTCTCAAACGCACATTGAGTAATTTAGAAGTATCAATATTTTAAAGTTGGGATACATTTTAGGAAGTATTTTGTAACTTTTTTCCAACTTAGTTATTCTAAGATCTTTGATGATTATAAAAGAATGAGGCTGGGGTCAAATCCTAGGTAAAAATGTTAGAAGTCAGAATTCAGACTAAAAAATAACTTATCTATGGAATATTTATTTATTTAAATGTTCCTATTTATTGAATAGGGATATAAAAATATATCTACAGGTTTTAGAAGGTCATTATTCTCATCTTAGTTTCTTTATTATTTATTTATTTAATTTTTAAATTTATTGGGGTGAAACTGGTTAATAGGATCACATAGATTTCAAGTATATATTTCTAAGATATTAAGATCTGTACATTGCACTGTGTGCTCACCATCCAAAGTTGAATAATCTTCCATCAGCATATATTAGGTCTCCTGCACCCCCTACCCACTTTCCTCTGGGATCACCTGACATTCTAATGGGTACACCCTTGTAGGTAACTTTTTGTCTCTCTCTTGCTGCCTTTAAAATTTTTCCTTTGTCTTTAATGTTTGGCATTTTGATTATGATGTGTCTTGGAGGGATCTCTTTGGGTTCATCTTGATTGGAACTCTGTGCTTTTTGAAGTTGTATGAGTTTTTCCTTCACCAGGTTAGGGAAGTTTTCTGTTATTATTTCTTTAAACAGATTCTCTATTCCTTGCTTACTTTCTTCTCCTTCTCATACCCCTATGATGTGAATGTTGTTACATTTTATGTTGTCCCAAACTTCCTTTCAACTATCCTCCTGCTTTTTAATTCTTTTTCTTTTTGCTGCTCTAATTGGGTGGGTTTTTTTTCTACCTTGTCCTCCAAGTCACTGATTCGATCTGCTGCCTAATTTAGTCTACCTTTGATTCCTTCTCGTGTATCTTAATGTCGGAAATCTTATTTAGGGTTTCTATTTCTTGTTTCATGCTGTTGTAGTACCCACTAGTTTTCTTAAAATTCTCTAAAAGTTCCTTGAGCATCCTTATAACCATTACTTTGAACTCTATATTTGATAAATCGCTTGCCTCCATTTTGTTTAGTTTTCTTTCTGGAGTTTCCTTCTTTTCTTTCATTTGGGGGTTGTTTCTTTGTCTATGCATTTTTGCTGTCCTTTTGTATTTGTTTCTGTGTATTAGAGCAAATTGCTATGCTTCCAAGTATTTTGTGGGAACCAGTGGTGCAGTATCTTAGATTCCCCAAGCTGGTACTCCAGGAATGTCCCTTGTGTGAGTTACGTGGGCTCTACCATTGTAATTGGGTCCTGAGTGGTGTTGTCTTGTTTGTAGGAGGAATCTCCTCTCAGGCTGGCTGATTGTGAGGCTCATCACTGAACATGTTGTGTGAGCTGTTGTGCAGGTGCTGGCAGAACAAAATAAGAAACAAAACAAAAACATACACGGGATCCCTACAACAACAACAAAAGCAACCACAAAAGAAGAGAGAATTAGAAAGGAGAAAAGAGAACAATAAGAGAAGAAAAGAAAATATGAGGAGAAAAAAAGGGGAAAAAAAAGGAAGGTGAAGAGGCAGAGGTGAAACAAAAGAAAAGAATAAAGAATAGAGGAAGGAAAATGGTATAAAAGAAAAGAGAAAGAAAATAATTTTGTAAGTGGAAATAGAGGAGAAAGCAGACAGACAAAAAATAAGAAAAGGAAAAACAGAGAAAGCAGGAGAAATAAGAAAAAAATAGGGTAAGAAAAGGGAAGGGAAAAATTAGGTCTCTGAAAGAAAAAAGAGACTGAAATAATAAGTAAATAAATATGAAAGATATGGGAGATAAAAAATAAAGTGGCATTTGTCTCAGCAGAGTTTAGTGTCCCTGGAGCTCTTTTTGGATCCTGTTCTTCTAATGACAGGCTGTCTGTTTTGTCTGCCAATTCTGGACTTCCTGGGAGGTACTTAGGTGCTAACCACTGTCAGAAACTGTTCTCTTTTGGCTCTCAGCTTCAAGCGATTCACAGTTTCTGTCTTTCTCCACAGGACTTGGCTGCATGCAGGAGAGGCCAAGCTGCACTCTAAGACTGGTTAGCAGCACAGGGCCCAGTAATGGGTCAGCAACCTTACCCAGGTTTCCTGGACTCTGCCTCTGCCTGCTAGCCAGATGTCAATCTTAATCACTCCAAGTCTGTTTCTGAAAGAGTCTCCCATTAGGGGCAGATGCTGTTCAAATTTCAAAGAAAGTGATGGTTGTCCCAGAGCTACTCCTCTGAGAATGACCCAGAATATTTTTCTGCCCTCAGCTCAGTGGAGATCCTAAGCCCAGTGGGATCACCTATAAACCTGGAGTTTCTATCAGCTCTTCCTTGAGTGGGGAAGCACCAGTTAAGTTCCCAGGTTAGTGGTCAGCCCCACTCCCACGCCAGTGACTGATGCTTCCTGAGACTATTCAAACCTATAGGCTTGGCCTCTGCTGCTGTCTTCTCTGCAAAGGTCAAGATGCAGGGTGTGGCCTGGCCAGTGTTGCTTAGTGGTTGAGCACTGGTCACAGTTCAACACCTGGTCAGGGCACATGCACTTTGGTGGCTGGATACCCAGTAAGGGGTATGCAGGAGGCAGCTGATGGATGATTCTCTCTCTTCATTGATGTTTCTGTCTCCCTCTACCTCTCCCTCTCCCTTCCTCTGAAATTAAAAAACAAAAAAGAAAGAAAGAAAAAGATACAGGGTGTGGCAGGCAGGGCTCCTGAGGGTGGAGTGGGCTGTATCACCTAGGGCAGAGGGTTTTCCTTTTCCTGAACTGTGGCTACTGGAATGGGCCAGAGCTTTTCAGGAAAAATGGCTGTTTTGGTTTGGAGGTGTGCGACTGAATGCAGGTCTCCTGGCTGCCTCTTTTCCATGTCTCCCCATAATGCTTCCTACCCAGCTTTTCCTCAGGCATCTTCAGTCTGTGCCACCCTTCCTCCACTGAAGCCTCAGGTGAGTCACTGCACATGAAAATCCTGTGCGCTTGGTTTTGAAAATAAAAACAAACAAAAAATAAAACCTGCAGCTTTATGTCTGACCAGCTCTAGACTTCCTGATGTCCAGCAACCCTGCTGCCTTTCACAGCTGGCTGTTACATGGGCCCTGGTCTCAGCTCTGGTGCTCCAGGCTGTGGAGCCCAGCCTGGGTTCTTGGCCTTGATCTTCTCAGGGAAAGAGCCCTCCTGCAACCAAGAGCTCCCTCATTACTCTAAGCCTGACTCCTGTGAAAGCTGGGTCAGCCCCTCTCACGGCCTTGCCCTTCCTTCTGGTCTCCTGGTGTTTTCTGTCCTTCCCTGGTATGTCTCCTCCTCAGGTGGGACTCAATTAGTAATTCCTCGTGAATGTTCCCCAGTATAGTTGTATTTCCAGTCTGGCCCTGGGAGGAGGTGCAAGAAAGGTCTTCCTATTTGGCTGCCATCTTCCTGTACTCAAGTTGGCTAATTTTTATTATCAAATCCTATTCTGTTGTTTAGTGTGGTATAATTTATGCTTTTTACCCTTATTTCACAACTTCATTGCATTTCTCTAGTTATCATTTCACTGTTAAATACCAACAGATCCCACAATAAATGAATAAAATGAGTAATGTGAAAGCCAAAATTCCCATTGTTTTTCATGTTTAATTTCTTCAAAAATAAATCTTTTAAAGAATAAAACTTTTCAGAGAAGAAAGAATTTGTTTTCTGGATATCTGGCTGGCAAAGTTAACATGTGCTAATGTTTCGTTTTGCATATGTAGACTATTCAACTGTCACGTTGGCAATTTGACATGTTAAAGTAATTTACCCTGTAATTAAATTATTTCCCATGGAATATCATAACTTCTTTGGAGCGATAGTGGAAGCAGGCATGGGGAATCCTATTTCATTTTGTTTCTTATAATGAATAAAGTTCTTTAAATTGAACTTCTAGAAACCCAGGTTGTGCTATTAACACTTGGTTGCTCTGCTTTGTGTCAGCACCAATATGAGTTTACCAAGGAGAACATAAAAGTAGGTTGGCTTTTTTGTGTATCACTTTAAAATGATAGATTTTAATGAGTGCCACCCAGGTTACTCTTTGACCAATATGCTGATTTAATTACTTTGAGCATGCAAATAAAATTAATTGTTTCAAAGATCTTGGGTAACATCCCACATGAGAAGACATTCTGGGCTATTAACCAGTTGTTAATTTTGATTGTGTTTATTTAAATCAACTGGAACAGGCCTCTGTGGAACTTTATGTGTGGTCATCAAAGCTCATAATCTCCTATAATTGAAGTAAGTTACAGGGAAGTTAATTTTGGTCATTACTCCGGTGGTTACAAGAGCATCCACAGGATATATGATTAATGTTTCTTATTCTGATAAAATTGTGTTATTGCTTGGTAAAAAATATGCAAAACTTCAAGCAGTCAGTAGAATTAAAAAAATTTTAAATGTAAATTTTACATGCTGTAAGAGAATTCTACACTGTAAAGAGATGAAAGTGTTCCTTTTTATTTTTATAAATTAAGTAGTTTTCATGACAACATATTTTAATTACAAATTTTAATTCCTCAAAGAAGGTTGCTATTCTGAAGAAAATAAAATTTGGTGATAAAGCAAACAAGTTATCAGAAAAACAATTAAATGTAAGTTTTCTTTAGAATAATTTGCAGACTCATGTTTTAATGCAAGAAGCCCTTATATTTAGAAGTTTTCATTTATATACTTCAATTTCTGGGGGTAATATTGTAAAAAATCTGATACATTGTTACTTGTTAACAACAATGTTAAATATCACACACATAAATAGATGGGTTAATATTATTATGAGAAAATTTCAAATGTACAGAAAAAGTGCAAGAATAGTCAATGAAGATGCATGTCTTTTATCTAGATCCTTGTAAATATTTTGCCACCAATGCTTTGTCTTTTTCTCTACATTTTTTTCCTGAACAATTTGAGTGTTAATTGCAGACATTGTTGACATAATACTAATATCCAATATGAGTTCCATATTAATTAATAATTTCCCAATTGTCCCAATCATGTCCTCTACAACTTTTTTCCTGTTTTTTTTTCATCTGATTCAATCATTGCATTTAATTTTCATGTTTCTTTCGTTTCCTTTATTCTAGAATAGTTCTCCAGTTTCTTGTCTTTCATGAAAGCAACATTTTGAAGAGTCCAGACTAATTTTATGGGGGTCAGATTTCCTCAATTTTGATTTATCAGGATGGTTGCCTTATTATTAAATCAAGATTAACTTTTTTGCCCCCAGAAATTTTATACAGTTGATGTCCTTCTCAGTCGATCATATCACATAACTTCTGTTTTTTCATTGAATTAAAAATTTTTGGTTTGTTTTTTATTGAACTTTAATTGACATATAACATTATATTAGCTTCAGGTGTGCAACACAGTGATCAATATTTGTACATATTGTGAAAAGATAAGAAATATTCTCATGCATAAGTTCTGCTGCCTATTCAAAAAAATGCTTTAGTTTAGGTATGTGGTATAAATTCTCTTTTTATAAAGGGAATTTAAAAGATAGTTTTAAAAGTCCTTTAAAAGTACAAATAGATGCTGTAACATATTGTTAATTTTTTATTGTATTTTAATAAATACAACACTCAATGCATATTTGTTGAATGAATGAAAATACTGATGACTCAAAAATCACAAATTCTCAGCTTTGTCAGGGAATTAAAATCCTTCATTGTTGCACTGCTATTTAAGTCTTTTTATGTTCTTCATTGTTTTGTTTAGGAAACAAAATGTACTAAGCTCTGAATAAACTGTTTGAGATGTCTAACATAAAAATAACCCAAGCAAATGTAATTTTAAACTGTCACTGTGTATATAGGGTCACATTATTTCACTTGCAGTCACTCAGGGTTTGTATATATCACATTTCAGTGTAATGACATGGTCAGGCTCCAGAGAAAATACCAGTCAACACAAATTTGGTTTGACTAACAAATATTTACATGTCTCTGAATCTTTAATTATTGTAATCTTTTAAGGAGTTTATGCTACACAGGCTTAGATTTTTTAAAGTTTTATGTTAGATTAAAAAAGGTGGATCAGTAGTACATCTAACTGTAGAAATGATACTGGCAGTCCATCTAGATAAATGTTGGATTTAAGCCAGGGCTTCCGCAGAGAACAGGTGGACTTGAGAGTGGCCTGACATGGGCAGGCGGCTGCCTGTCATGTGCGTGCTTTCTTGTGTGTATTGACCTTTTTTGCTTCCCAGGTAGGTGGTGTTGATAGAAGGCAGGGTGGTCATTTGATCTAAGTTTCTCCAGTCATCTAGTTGGTACATTATAGGAAAGAAAAGCTAAGCAGTGCTGTCCTTTGCCTTGAGATTGATGCCTTGTCTATGCAAGGCAGACAGACGGGTGGGTAGCTGTGTTGTTGGCTACTGAACCATTCACATGTGTTTGCTCACTCAGTACCATGTCATTGACAGGCTTTTGTGAGATGGCCAGCTGGAACTGTGGGTTCAATCTGTTGCTGTAAAACCATTTATAGACTCTCCCAACTTTGATTAAAGCTCTCTGGCCTGAGGGACCACATTATAACCTCTAATTTTGCTATAGTGCTTCTCACTTTGTATTGCAAAGGTGTTTCCCTTTGGATTACAGTGTTGTCTTCAACCACAGAGACTACCCTTTTTTAAATCTTTGGGTCCCCAGTGTGCAGTCTGGTGCCAAAATTAATTAGGGAAAAAAAGTGTGATCTCATTTGCAACATGGTAATTTGCTGGTGATAAAGTAAATAATTATTTGGGCTTTTGCTAGTATAATCACTTGTGTGTCTATCAATTTTACAATTTACACAGTGCAGAAGATTTACCCACATTTATTGAAGGGTTATTATGTTCTGGGTGGGGTGATTCATCAAGATCTCTCTTTCCTCTCCTATGACTGATGTCCATGTTGAGTAGTTGACATGGTAATTTGCTGGTGATAAAGTAAATAATTATTTGGGCTTTTACTCGTATAATCACTTGTGTGTCTATCAATTTTACAATTTACACAGTGCAGAAGATTTATCCACATTTATTGAAGGGTTATTATGTTCTGGGTAGGGTGATTCACCAAGATCTCTCTTTCCTCTCCTATGACTGATGTCCATGTTGAGTGGTTGGGCGTCTGTTCCACAGTGGTTGTTAAAAATGTGACTGTATCCCTTGTGCCAGTCCTGCATACCTCTTAGTTGCTAATAGGCCTTATCTGTTGTACACATATATGAAAGCACCTCCCATTAATCCAAGTTTGTGAATTAGTAGAGTTGCTTTAGTAATAGTGCTAGCAAAGACTGTCCCTCTTGGGCCCCAACTTGAAGTTTCTGAATGTTATCCCTTGCTCTCTCATATTCTTAGGTGAAGTGATAAATACACTGGGAGGTGTTCCAGGAGCAAGAGAAGCGACGGAACTATAACAGCTATAATTGGCTCCCAAAAATGGAGGTGTTTCTAAAGGTGCAGAGCTCCCCTGATGAATGTGGAAACATCTCCTGTAAACCCCCTTTTGTTCTTTGTACTTGTGCAGTCTCATGCTCTTTTAGTTTTATTTTCTGCTTCTTAGTTTTCTCTCCACTGGAGAAAGGAGATAAGCATTATACAGCTATTGTAAAGTGGTAAAGTGAGAGTTTTTGCTTGTTGACCAGAACTTTAAGATCAATGAAATACTTTCTAATTGAAGAGTTACAGTTAAAATTGTTAAGTATTGACTGAAAGTAATGGCAGTGAGAATACAAACAGTTTTCAAGTGTGAGTTTTAGTCTTGAGGGCTAGTTTGTGAGTTGCAGGTTCCTAGCCATGAATAGAAATGGGAAACACAGCATACCATTTTAGATGGTGGAAAAATATTTTTAAATACTCCAGATTTTTCCTGATTTCATCATGAATAATTAGAGATTCCATGAGAGTTATTTTTCTTATTATAAAAGCAATGCATTGGTATTATAGAATACTGGGGAATTTAAAAGTATGTTAAGAAATTAAAATAAATAAATCTTAACAACCATAATCTTAACAACCAAAGATTGGACTCATTGTCACCTTGATTATTATGATGAAAATAAAATCTATGTAACTTTAAAAAATATAATAATCTTAACAACCAAAGATTGGACTCATTGTCACCTTGATTATTATGATGAAAATAAAATCTATATAACTTTAAAAAATATTACAGTTCAATGAAACTACATTTATTGCATATGTTGATCCAATTAGAAAAATTTATAGAATATCTACTTTGTGCCAGGCACTTTTCCAGGCACTGGGGAAGAGTAGTGACTAAACGAATGCTTGTTCTCATGGAGCTTACATTTGATTGGGGTGGGGGGGGGAAAAAGAAAAATAAATGAAAAGATATCATAAAGTGGTAAAGCCTTGAAGAAAAACAAGCGGAGTAGGAGATGGAGAGTGGCATGGGGTATTGATATATTTTAGGGAGATGAGGGAAATTCTGTCTGATAAGGTGACATTTGAGCAGAGATTTCGGACAAAGAGCATCCTAGACTGTGGGAGTGGTACGTAGAAAAATCCTGGGATACTGATTCTTAGTTAGCCAATAATTATAGCCAACATTGATTGTGCACCAAATATATAATACGCTTTTAAAATCCTACAACTCGCCCTGCCCAGTGTGGCTCAGTTGATTGGAGCATTATCCCATGCACTGAAAGGTCACTGGTTTGACTCCCAGTCAGGGCATATGCCCAGGTTGCAGGTTCAGTCCCCAGTTGGGGTACATGCAAGAAGCAACCGATCTATGTTTCTCTCTCACGTTGATGTCTGTCTGTCCCTCTCTCTAAAAAATTCAATAAGAACATGTTAAAAAAAACCAAAACAAAAGAAACCCCCCACAACAAATAAGAATCCACAAAAAAATCCTTACAACTCAATGAAGCAGGTAATTATTGTAACTCTCATTTTTCAGCGGAGGAAACATGACATATTATACTGAGAAGTGCTATGATAGAGCAGAGTTACAGTATGTAATTTAATTCTAGGGGTCCATGACCACTTTCCAGAGGAGTTGCTACTTGAATTTAGTTAGAGTGAAAGAGCAATCAGCCACAGTTATGAATGTGAGAAGAGTATAGAATTTTGGTCTCATCTCTCTTCCTGCTCTATCCTCAGAACCTATAATAGGCTTTTCCCACAGTCAGCACTCAGTAATATTTGTTGAATGAAAGCAGGTGGAACAGCGTTTGCAAAGAAATAGGCATAGAGAGCATGTGATATTCAGAAAACTGAAATTAGCTTACTTTGACAGGAGCATTGACTATATGATAAAAGTAGCAGGAGCTTTGATAGAAGAAATAAGCAGAGGTTATATCATAATCTATTTCAGTGATTTTCAACCTTTCTAATGCTGCGACCCTTTAATACAGTTCCTCATGTTGTGGTGACCCCCAACCATAAAATTATTTTCGTTGCTACTTCATAACTGTAATTTTGCTGCTGTTATGAATCGTAATGTAAATATCTGTGTTTTTCAATGGTCTTAGGCTCTACAATAGCGGTTCTCAACCCGTGGGTCATTGAGAACCGCTAGCAGGGTCTACCCACTGAGCCAAACCAGCCAGGGCTCCATATATTTTTTAACTCAGTGGAGCAAAATGTTTAAACTTATTTGAATGTTTGAATATTCTTTGGGCTTCTGTGAAGATAAAATGTTTTTGAATGCAAATGTGAGTTATTAAGACTCTTGCTTGCAAGGAAAAACCCTCACTCAAGGGATATGTTATGGGATACAAAGGTGAGTATATCAGCATTTGCTGTGTAATAAACCCTTTCAAAACTTAGTGGCTTAAAACAACCTTTTGGACTGGATTCATCTTAGTAGTGCTTTTCCTTGTGTTGGATAGACTTATCCACACATCTGCTCTCAGCTGCTGGTCAGCTAGGCAGGGCTGCTTCTGGGTTGGCGGGTTGTCAGCCAGGATGATGGGGAGGCTGGGCCACGTGTCTCACATCACACACCAGGCTAGCCCAGGCTTGTTCAAATGGAGGCCTCAGGCTTCCAAGAACAACAAGAGGTTTCTTTGTGTCACATTTGCTACATGTCCCATGGCCAAAACATCCCAGATTCAGGAAGTGGAGAAAAGGATTTCACCTTTTTGTGGGGAGGAGCTCCAAAGTCACATTGCAAGGGAATGGAAACAGAGAGAGGATGATATGTGGCTATTCTGAAGTCTAAGATTGTGAATATAGCTAGGTTTCAGGAATGGACAGAAGCCCAAATGCTGTTAGGTCTGCCGCTGTCGCTGGCCTTGCTCCTTTGTTGCTTCTGTTTCAGTCTTACTCTGTCTTCAGACCAGCTTCCTCTATTTTGCTGGCCTCTATGGTAAAAACATGACTGCTGACAGCTTTTGGGATCAAATGGAACAGATCCAGACACTCCCAAATTGACTCTTTCTTTCTCTATGGGGAAGATTCCCTTGGAGGAGTGAATCTAGAAGGGAACCTGGTTAGTTTGCTAGTAAGGTGTTCACATGGATCTATGAACTATGCTGGGGTGGGTGGGCTGGGTGTTTTAGAAGATAGAGGATTACAGAAGATGAGGCATTTAAGGTGTAACCTTGTGATAGTTGGTAGGGAGAGAGAGAGTGTGAAGGAGGGGCGGGGCAGTGCCCCAGAAAATGGCAGATAGGAAGGGGTGGCTAGACATATATGTTGTAAAGCTCCATCACACTGAGTTTTATAAATAATGGAGTAGCTTCAGGGAACTTTGAGTAGTGGCTGGGACCTTGGAAGAAGAGGGGTATAAACTACTTTTATTTGAAACACTTCTGATACCAAATGTGTGTGTTTTTTTCCAGCAGCAACCAATTCTTCCACTCTCCAGAACCAACTGGATGTCTTTCCATTCCATTCAGCTCCATTCCATTCCATTCAGCTCCATTCCATTTAATTTAATTCAAACCAAAGAAAACACTGCCTGGATTTAGCGTTACATCTGTACCACACATTAAGGACTCAGTCCTGCAAGACTGCCCCTACTTAAGATGCCGGTTGCAAGTCCCAGATTGTCACCTGTATTTCTGAGCAACTAGCTATAAATTTGGGGGTTCCTACAACTCCCTCCTCAGGTTCAGTAATTTGCTAGGATGACTCACAGAACTCAGGAAATTTTCTCACTTAAAATTACCAGTTTATTATTAAAAATTAAAAGCACAGAGTATTCCAGAATACTTTGAAGAGCCAAAACTTCAGTTGTAGAAATAAGTAATATATCCTCTCAAAATAAGTGGAAGAAAAGACTCATGTAATGAAGAGGGAGAGAGAGCAGAGCTACTCTCTGAGGCACAGGTGGTCAGGACAGGGGCTGATGTTGCAGGCTGCTGTTTGGTCCAATAGTAGAGAGCCCATTATACACCTTGGAAAGCAACCAGGACCCATCCTACTGGTGTTTCTTGGAGATGATCATCATCTTTTTCTCCCCTTCTCTCCTACCACCTTCCTTTAGTGTCTCTTGTTCTATGTGTGTGAAGTGGATGTGTTTTGTAACAAATTACCTTACCAATTTGGCACATTTCCTGGTCTAGATTAGTTTCTGTTTCATTAAACATTATTTACCCTTCCTTTGAAACCTTCTGCTAATAGTTTGCTAAACCATTGTCTGGCATTTCTATATTTACATTCAGGAGAGTGTTTATGCAACATCACTTCCAATGTTTCTATTTTCACCTTAGTCTTTTGTTAAACATAGTATTTATAACATTTGTAATTTGAGAGAGTGCCAGGAATGACCACATGTAGGTACTCAACAAGGAATTAATATTTAGAGAAAGAGATTGCAATAAAATATTTATTTTCCAAAGGATAAGTGTCCTCAGTCAGTCTTTCTTCCTTTTGGATTAGACTGTCATTGTCCCCTGACCATGAATATTCCACTTGACACGTGTTATGTCTCATTTTTTCTTTTACTTGTACCAAGTCCATATTTACTTTCTTTTGAAAAAATTCTAGGAATTATATGATCAGGAATATTTCTTTAGTAAGGTTGGTAAATTCGAAATAGATAATCAGGCCAAAGGAAAAAAAAAAAACCCACACCAACTGTTAACTATTTAATGTAATTGTTTTGTGTAATTTTACTTAATGAGATTCTTAGAAGCCAAGGAAAAAAGGGAAACCTAGTAAGCTACATAGGCCTTGTGCTCTGAATAGAAATCATTCCAGTTCTTCAGGAAGATTCTTTACAGCATATAAAACATAATGAAAGTGACCTTGCCAGCAGCCTGTATGAAGAAATAGCCACAAATGTGTGACTGTTTCTTACAATGACCTTCAGTAGATGTTCTTGGTATAGCATCCAAGCACAATCCACTAAAATCAATTTATTTCTCTTGTAACAACTCTGAATACTTTCTACCATTTCCTGACCCTAAAGATTCTTCCCACTTCATGTCAAAGTCTTTGTGAATTGAATATTGTACACATAGAACTTTTTTCCAGACAAATGTGTATACCAAGTTATGGTTTTGGTTGATTTAGATCATGAGTCATGATCATGATTTTAGATTGTGTTTCATGGGAATTTTTAGTTTTTTCTCTTTGGAGTCCTATTGGGAAAATTAATAGGTGTTGATTTTGTGCTGGGGGAAGTTGTAGTTAATTATCTCATGCCCCCTCTTCTTTTCCTTATCTCTGAGAGTCCAGATTGATTAACAGTCAGGTTTCCTGTAGTTAGGACCTAAGGGTGGGACAGGACTCTGCTGCTCAAAACTCTGAGTGAAGAACTCTCCCTTGGGGTTAGGAGTGTCCCTCTGACCATAGGGGGAGGGTGGGTGGGACGCGCGGGGGGGGGGTGGGGAGGGCCTTGCAATTCCAGACACACTTGCCAAACCACAGAGATTGCAGGCCTGCCGCCCTTCCATTATTATCATCATTATTTAACGTTTTTCAAAGGTCAGAGCCAAAATAACTGGTCTGCCAGCCAAGGGAGCGACACTAGCCTTTACCACAGGCATTGGAAGCCCCTTTGGTATTTAGTAGCAGTGACGTGGTCATATTCTTGTCTGATTCCATTAATCAGGCCAGGCTTCTGCCTCTTGCTGTCTTTTCACAACTTCTTTTTTTTTTTGGCATTCTCTCTCCTCTCCTCCCCCATCCCAATAATAGTTATCTTGATATGTATTTGCTGCCCTTTTTTATTCTTTTTTTGGAATTTAAGCAACGAGAGGGATTGAATTAATTGTGCCAATGAGAGATAAAAGTATGCAGGGAAGGCTTTTGGGAGCTCTTGAATTTTGGAGCTGTTCTACCCCTTAAATTCTGCACCCCTTGGTAATAAAGAATAATATTGTGGTCAAAAGCATTGAGCCAAGACTGAGTTCAAATCCTGCCTCTGCCACTTACTAGCTGAATGATCTTGGGCAATTTACTTGACCTCTATGCTTCAATTTCTTTATTATAAAATGCATCTAGTAATAAAAACCTCCCTCATGGATTAGAAATTTATAGTACATGAAAAATGCTTAGAACAGTGCCTGTTGAATGTGTTAGCTGCTATTATTATGGTTAGGCTGCAGAAATCATACCAAAATCTTAGTGTTATATTGAGATCACTCAGGGTTGTGATTGTTTGGGAGGGAGGCATTTGGGATTGTATTTGGAGATGGATAATGGGAGAGCCCTCAAACTTCAAACCATCCAGCAAGGTGGGTGTTTTTCTTTTCTTTAAACCTGGGGACACAATGGAGTTGTGAGGACTCAGAAATGTCTGCATCCTTGGTCAGCTTCATTGTTTATTCTACCAGAAGGGTGTTCAGTTCAGGAGTGTGTATATTCTGCTCTGTTCTCCAGGGCCAGGGTCTAGGTTCAGCCTCTGTGTCCAGAGGCAGGGGGACAAGGTGGCCTGGTGGACTGTGGAGGCAGACCTACCTGGCTCTGAATCTTAGTGAGGTTAGTTTACTGACCTTTTGGAGTCTCAATTTCCTTCTCTATGAAGTAGCAATTATAATTCTGACATTTCAGGGTTATTCTGGGGACTAAATAAGACAGCACATATAAAATACCCTGCATAGTGTCTGGCCTTAGAAGACATTTGACATTTGTTAGCTTCCTTCCCTTCTGATTCTTCCCTGTCTGCTTAACTTACTAAGAAAGCCTCAGCATAGGAAATCATTTAGAAGAGTGTTTTCAAATTGAATGTGCACACAAGTCACTGGGGTCTCTGGTTAAGCTACAGATTCTGATTGAGCAAATCTGGGGTGGAGTCCGAGTCGCACTTGGAATCAGTCTTCAAGTGACACCAGTGCTGTGTCTGAGGCCCTCACTTAGAGTAGCACAGAGTGTACTGTATTCTCCCCTCCCTTTACATCTCATTATCAACCATTAGATTCATGCTAGTATTTTAATAGTCTTACCACACACATCTGTACATCCAGGATGAGATGAGAAATAATTTCTATACTTGAGAAATATCAATGGTCGGCTATTATCATGTACGTAAGAAGGTTCTTCCTCCTCACCCAGAACAGGCAGCGCTCTAGAAGAAACCGATTATAAACCTTTTCTTAGGATCCCCATACCTGGATCACATAAACTAGCATGTTCCTGCCTTGCTGAAGGCCTCCTCTCAGAATCTGGCTCCCTCCATGACTCAGACTGTTAGTTAGGTTGGGAAGTGGTCTTTGTTCCTCTCTTTAGAGTTTGGAGGGAGCTGATCCCAAAACGGTGCTTCTGACCTCACTAAACACCTTAGATATTTTTAGACCCACATGTGCCAACTACTAGCCTTCTGCATGCCAATTACATTATATTGTCTCACATGTATACAGATGGAGGAGTCCACTCTTGTTCTTGTTTTTTCATGACACGCATTTGTGAGTGCTTAATGCAAACTCTTTGATGTTTCTACATTTTAGGAGTTGTTTTTACATTTACTTTTGAGAATCCTCTTCACTCTTGTTTCTTTGTAGTTTCTGATTTTTTAAACTTTGAGCTCCTTCTTTTTTCTCTCATGCATTACTTACTTGAACTTTTTTTTGGCCTGAGCCATTGGGTAGTTGCATCTGCTGTGCTCATTTAGGGAAGGCTGTCATTGTCCTCAGGCAACTTTTCTTTGAAGTGAAAAATGCAAAGTTACTGATCTGTGAGTGACTGTTCTTTGTGTTAGGGATGTGAAGAAGAAATAATAGCCTCCTTCTTCCTTTTTTAATTAAAGCAACTGTACTTTTTTTTTTTTTAACCGTAGAATACTCCAAAACGTCTACGCATTAGAGCTTGGTCATCAGCCATGTTACCAAACAAAGCAAGTCTAAATCCAGTCTCCTCTAAGCTTAACTTACTGCTATTACATGAAGAGTTTCTCCGACCTGCCTGGGCTCTACCTAATAGGTTTGCCAATTTGGGGAAGAATTGGAAAATACCCCCAGGTAAAACCCAGGTTTTTAAAAGTTAGGGTGGGAAAGGATTGCAGGGGGAAAAAATATTTGAGGCAAAGAAAAGTCAGGGGAGCCATTAACATTTTCTCTTATCTAAGCTATATTAGTCAGGGTCATAATAGACAATAGATGACACACTCAATAATAAAGGACAATTTATTGCATGGGGAGTATTTGCAAAGGTGTAAATATAGGGCAAACCCAGGCCTAGTTATATCTGAGTGGTTATTGTTCTTGGGCCTTAAGTGATCTTGGCAGGGGAGGGAACCTTCCAACCCGGACCCACTCCTTGCCAGAGTTCTCTGTTGGGAGAACTCAGTGGGAAGTAGAGTACACAGGAGCCTCTTGATGTAGTAGTTTATACTGGGCTGTCTCCTGAGGCAGCAGGTGGTGGACAGCAGATCTGGAGGGCAAATCACACGCTGGTTTTCCACATTCTTTTGAAAGACTTGTTCACCTGAAGACAATATCAATATTGTGAACTTCTTGAGGGAAGACAATGTCCACTTGTCTGAAGGACACTACTAGTATTTAAATGATCACTGAACGAGTGAATGGGGCTGTTCCTTTTCTTCCTTTCTCTTGACTTGCATTTAGGGTGAGCAGCAATAGCTGAATGATACTGTCTTGGTTAGCATCTGTGTTCTGAATAGCAAGGCTATACCATAGGAAAAGATTAACATTTTCTATCTAGGTAATTATTCTACTTTTAACAGTATCATTAGTAAATCTGCTAAACAAAGATAGACTTTACTGTATTCATAGCTTGAGTCTTTTTGCATGACTGTTTTAAAAAATAAATGTCCAGTTTTAGTAGGCAATGCTTTCATGAATCTTTAGCCCTTCTTAGTGACTGTTAAATCTAACCCTGTAATTTTCCTCTTACTAGAGCCCCACTGGCCAGCAGATGGGTAAGCTGTTTAATTTGGGAGCCCACTTGACTTTTGGTTCTTCCCCAGGCTACTTCAAGAGAAGAAACACACAATGGACCAAATTAGCCTCATGAGCTGTCTTGAGGAGCTTTAAAAGAAGGTTTATGAATAATGCCAGGTTTCTCCTAACTGTCCAGAGGGCAGAAGTCAAAATAGAAATGAATTTATTGGCTACAAATTTTGGAAAAGTTTCTCATGCAGTCAAATTATCTTTCCTAATGATTCTCCTATGTTAGTAATTTGTGGGAAGGGAGAGAGCTAAATGTTACAAGTGAGTAGTTTGGAGGTTCCTGAAGCACTCAGGTATAAAAGCAGAAGAAAATACATGGGAGGGAAGGGAGTGAATCCCTTCTTGGTTAGAACTTTGCTGTTCTTGCTTGAGGATTTTCAGGGTGTGTGTGTCTTGTGTGTGTGTGTGTGTGTGTGTGTGGTGGGGAGATAGGAAAACTGGGTGAGTTTCAGAGAAGAAGATAATATCCTCTGCTAAATAGAATTGGATCCTAGAATTTGATTCAGTCTGTCCTTGATGTTAACTTTCAATAGGCTTCTGTCCACACTTCTGCTAATGTGTTTTGGTTTTAAAACATATTTTTATGGATTTCAGAGAGGAATGGTGTGAGAGAGAGAGAGAGAAAGAGAGAGAGAGAGAGAGAGAGAGAGAGAGAGAGAGAGAGAGAGAGAGAGAGAGAGAGAGAGAAAGAGGGAGAGAGAGGGAGAGGAACATCAATGATGAGAGAGACTCATTGATCAGTTGCCTCCTGCATGCCTCCCACTGGGGATTGAGCCTGCAACCTGGGCATGTGCCTTGACTGTGAATCAGCTGTGACCTTCCGGTCCACAGGTCCATGCTCAACCATTGAGCCACGCCGGCTAGGCTGTTAATGTGTTTTTGACAGCGCCTTCTTATTCTCATGAACTCTTAATATTTTACATAATTTAATTTTGTGTGGAGTGTTGATTTAGTGCCTCTGCAAATTGCTCTGCCTGATTACAACTCTATTTCCAGTGTCTCCAAAGACAGAAAAGGCATGGCAGGCTCACATGTCTATCTCATCTTACCCAGAATGATAGGCATTCTCTGTTCCCACTTGTACCCGTCCTGCTAAGCTTCCTCCATTAATGGTTCTCTGGGTTCAGGTCATGCCATCTCTATATAAGATTATGGGCCTCATTCTGATGTTTGCTTATTGTCAGAGCATGCAAGAATTTGAGATAAAAATGACACATACTTTTGTTTGTAGTTTCCTTCCACCTCATAAGCACTTAGGATTTTACCTTTCTGCTTTTAGTTTGGGAGTGAAGGGCTAGGGCCACTTGGGAAGCCAGCCTGTGGGCCTACAGTTGAAGTTTATACACAAGGATGTTCTGTTTGGCCAGTAGTGACCTACCCTACCCCATTGAGCCAGAAATGCCTTAAATGGAACATACACTCTCCTCATTGCCTCAGGGTCCATTACTTCCTATGGTTGAGTTCATTCTCCAAGGGGCATCAGAATCTTTTAAGTTCTCTTTCCCTGAACACTTTAAAAAATGGTCCTGCTTGTGAAGGTAATTAGTTCATAAGTTACTTAAATGTCTAATCACTATGTTGTACACTTGAAACTAATATAACATTGTATGTCAACTGTAATTGAAAAATTAAAAAATATTCAGAAAAAGAAAAAAATAATAAGTTGACCCCTCCAAAAATAAAAAAATGGTCCTGTATTCCAGAATAATTATACCTGTTTGTACATTTGGCTGGGGATTTAGCTACTCACTTGTACAAATCAAGTGATTTCTTTGTTCATTATGTAAAAATAATAAAATTAAAAATTGTATGGTGCTTTATTGTTTATGATGTATTTCTGTTTAATTCATTGGGTGTTCTTTTATATATTATGGATTAAGACTATGGGCTCTGGAGTTAGACAATTTGAGTTTGAATTTGAGCTTTAAGAATTGCTAGTCTAGTCTCAGCTTATAAACCCACTCAGTTTTCTCATCTGTAAAATGAGGGGGTGCCTAACTTATAGAGTCATTATAAGAAGTATATAGAGAGAAACCAAGATGGTGGCATAAGGTATACACCTGTACATGCTGTCTCTCACAGCCACACCAAAACTACAACTAAAGGACAAAATGTCTATCACCCAGAACCATGGGAAAGCTGGCTGAGTAGAAGTTCTACAACTAGAAGGAAAGAGAAAAGAGCATTGAGACCAGGTAGAACGTGCACAGGCGCGGGAAAGCAGAGGTACAGAGGCACACACACTGGGCTGGCAGCTGGGTGCGCTGTTTTTTTTTTTTTTTCAATCCGGAGGGAGACACAGGCTCCCGACTGCTCTGAACTCCAGTTTCTGGAGAGACTCTGGGGACCCACACTCCTATGGGGAGAAGCTGGACTGGCTGCCATTGGGTCGGAAAGTGAGGGTGGCTCTCTTGCAGAGGTGCACACAGGGATCATTGTTTACTGTGCTGGGGTGCGGGACACGGGGACACGGAAACACAGAGATGCAGAGAGGGCTGACTGGCAGCCATCGCTGTTTGCCACTCCCTAGTGATTCCCTGAGACCCTGCCCCACCCAATTTACAAACCCACCCAAACTGTGCGCAGCAGCTTTTGCATATGAATGGCCTGCCCTATCACAGCTTAACCTAACAAACTGCAGCTGGGTCAGCTCCAAAACTTCCAAACCCCAAGCAAAGAGGAGAAATCTGCAGATCTTACTGTAGCTCCTGCTGGGTGGCCTCAGACAGTAGCTGACCTACACCTCCTTGGAGATCCAGGAGCCAGTGTACCTAGTGGTCAGTGTGAGATGACACTAGATGTCAATTCCTCACATCCATAAGTGACACACCCAAGAAGCAGACTCAGTGAATACCAAAGCCCCACTGAAGCAAGTCCTGACCCATAAGGTGTCTCCAGCACAGCAGTTCTTCTATTATAGACACAGCTGATCCTCACAGCCAGTTGGCATGGAGGTCAGTTCCTCCCAGTGTACCAACAACAATCAAGGCTTAACTACAGCAAGACTGTGCACTCAGCCCACAAAGGGGTGCACCAAGAGTGTCCACCTCAGGTGATTAGGGAGGCTGAACCACTGGGCCCTATAGGTCACCTACCACACAAAGCCATTCCATCAACACAGAGAAGCAGCCAAAATGCGGAGACAAAGAAACATGTCACGAATGAAAGAAATGGAGGAAAGCAAATTACTGGATATAGAGTTCAAAACCATGGTTATAAGGTTACTCAAGAATCTTCTAGAAAATTCTGAGGAACTTAGTGAGACCTTTAAGGATCTTAATGAGAATGCCAAAAAAAAAAAAAAAATGGAAAAGGACCAGTCAGAAATTAAGCTACACTGTCTGAAATAAAGAATAATATACAGAAACTCAACAGTGGACCAAAGGACCCCAAGAATCAAACCAAAGATTTGAAATATGATGAAGCAAAAAACACCCAACTAGAAAAACAAAAAGAAAAAAGAATCCAAAAATATGAAGATAGTATAAGGATCCTCTGGGACAATTTCAAGCGTACCAACATCTGAATTATTGGGGTGCCAGAAGAAGAGAGCAAAATATTGAAAACCTTTAGAAGAAATAATGACAGAAAACTTCCCCTACCTGGTGAAAGAAATAGATTTATAAGTCCAGGAAGCACAGAGAACCCCAAACAAGAGGAATCCAAAGAGGACCACACCAAGACACATCATAATTAAAATGCCAAGAGCAAAAGACAAAGAGAGAATCTTGAAAGCAGCAAGAGAAAAACAGTTACCTACAAGGTAGCACCCATACGACTGTCAGCTGACTTCTTAACAGAAACTATGCAGGCCAGAAGGGAGTGGCAAGAAATATTCAAAGTGATGAACAGCAAGAACCTACAACGAAGATAACTCTACCCAGCAAAGCTATCATTTAGAATTGAAGGTCAGATAAAGAGTTTCACAGACAAGAAAAAGCTAAAGATTTCATCACCACCAAACCAGGATTATATGAAATGCTGAAAGGTATTTTTTAAGAAGAGGAAGAGGAAAAAAAAGGTAAAGATAAAAATTATGAACAACAAAGTGACAACAAATACATATCTAGCAATAAGTGAATCTAAAAATCAGGTGAATAAAAAAAATTTGATGAACAGAATAATCTGGTGAATATAATAGAATCAGGGACATAGAAAGGGAATGGACTGACAATTCTTGGGGGAGTGTGAGGGGTGTGGAAAGAGACTGGACAAAAATCATACATCTATGGATGAGGACAGTGGGGGGGGGTAAGGGCATGGGGTCGAGGGGGGGACGGGAATTGGGTGGAGGGGAGCTATGGGGGGGGAAAAGGAACATCTGTAATAATCTAAATAAAGATTTATTTTTTTTAATTTTAATTTTTGAGATTTATTTTTTAAAAAGTATATAATTCATGCAAGACAATTAGAATAGTAACTGACTCATAGTTAGTGCTAAGTAAATCTTACCTGCTAAAACTATTATTATTAACTAGAGACCCGGTGTACGAAATTCATTCACTCAGAGGTGGGGGGGGGAGGTCCCTCAGCCCAGCCTGCGCCCTCTTGCAGTCTGGGAGCCCTCGGGGGATGTCCAACTACCGGCTTAGGGAGGCTCCCACCACTGCCGCTACATTCGCCAGCCATGAGCCCGGCTTCTGGCTGAGCAGTGCTCCCCCTGTGGGAGTGCACTCCTGTGTTGAGTGGGATTGGGCCGAAACAGGCTCTCTGACATCCCCCAAGGGGTCCTGGATTGTGAGAGGGTGCAGGCCAGGCAGAGGGACCCCACCGGTGCACAATTGGGGATGCGGAGGGATGCAGGAGGTTGGCCATCCAGGGATGGACTGTGGGAGGGCTCCAGGGCATGTCTGGCCCGTCTCGCTCAATCCCAACGGGCTGGACCCCAGCAGCAAGCTAACCTACCGGTTGGAGTGTCTTCCTCTTGGTGGTCACTGCACATCATAGTGACTGGATGGCAGGTTGACTATTTGCCCCCTGATGGTCAGTGCAGGTCATAGCAAGAGGTTGAGCAGCCTTAGCATATCATTAGCATATTATGCTTTGATTGGTTGAACGGCTGACTGGATAACCGGACACTTAGCATATTGGGCTTTTATTATATAGGATAGGACATGAAGAAATGGAAACTTGAAAAAATTAAGCAATGTATTTAAGGTAACACAACTAACTGGACTTTAACCAAGATTTGGAAACACTGGGTGCTGGTTTCTTTTCTCTGTATTTACTGCTGAATTCCTCATGCATTCTGGGGGGTACTGGAAAATGAGTCATCGTTTTTTTTCCAACTTCCGTATTTTCATTTTGTTTCCTCACACTTAGGACTCGTGGACTATTGTCTGTCCACTCATGAGCTCTGTCAGAATTTACCATGAGAGGTAGTAAGGCATAGGGAAGTCTACAGCCCTGCAGGTGGTGGGGACTTGACAGAGATGTTGGGGACTTCGAGGCCCTCTGAATTCTTCCTACATAGATAGTCTGAAAAATTAACCTTCTGTTTTTATTAAAGTATTCAGTTATTACTATACATCAAGAAATTTTAAAAAAACGGTGATAATATATGCTTCTTTTTAAAAAAAAATATATTTTATTGATTTTTTACAGAGAGGAAGGAAGAGGGATAGAGAGTTAGAAACATCAATGAGAGAGAAACATTGATCAGCCTCCTCCTGTACACCCCCCACTGGGGATGCGCCCGCAACCCAGGTACATGCCCTTGACCGGAATCCAACCCGGAACCCTTCAGTCCGCAGGCCGACGCTCTATCCACTGAGCCAAACCAGTTTCGGCAATATATACTTCTTAATGCTTTAGTTTTTTTCTTCTTAAGAGGAAGAATACTTAAATTTTGGTGACCTCATTCATCATTTCATATTCCTTTGAGGTAGTGGGGAAAAAAGGTGATATCATCTCCATTTGTTGGGGAAATGTAATTGAAGTCCAGTGTGAAAAGAATACTGGCTTCGGAGTCAGGCAGATGGGGCTCAATTGCTAGCTCCTCCATTTTCTGTTATATTTCCACGTTTCATTGTCCTCATCTGTATAGTGAGGATAAGCAGAGGGTTGTTTGGAGGCTCAAGGAGATAATGCTCACAAAAGAGATAAGGAGTATGTAAGTGTGGCTGTCATTGTGGCTGTGTGGTGATGACTTTTCACACTGGTCCAGGGTCACCCTTAGGTGGGAACCCAGGTCTGGTCATTCCTCATCGAATGCTATGCATATGTCTTCACTGGGGTTGTTTCTTTACATTTTAAAATTCAAGTGTTTAACCTTTTGATTATTTTTAATATGTCTATGTAGAGAGGCTCTGTATTCAGCTGGCCACATGCAATGCCCATTATGGCAAAATCCCAAATTTACCTTGTTTCATGAGGCAGAGTTAATGTTAGTGAATCCACATGACCAAAAAGGAATATAACACAGAATCTGTCATGTGGTGTTTGGGCAGCTTTCTCAGAAAGTGAAAGCAGCATGTAGATGCTGAATTACCATGTGCTCAGCATTGTATGAAGTAGGGGATACAAAAGAAACAGCATCTTTATTTGTCTCTTACAGGACTGACAATGTTTTGGGGCAAACTGCTGTGATTGAAACCTAACATGATTAAAGAACAATAATAAACACTATTTGATCCAGTCATGTTAGTTAAGTAGGTTCTGATCTAGGCACTGCATGGGCTCATAGACTGGTGGATCAAGAACACCCACACTTAAAGCTGGTTAGATAAACGAGAATAAGGTTTATACAGGGTGCAAAAGAGAGATTATGTGGTGTGTGTGCATTTGGGTGGTGCTTGAGTTGATCCTGATGACGGGTGGGGGTTACTAGACAGAGGAATATTGAGCGAGGAGGACAGAAAATCACATTTTTTAAGTCACTGAGACATGAGAGAGCCCGGGGATGATGAAGAACAGCATTTACTCAGTATTCCTGATGGCCTGAGCTTAGGGTTAACCGGTTTAGTGGTGGGAGAGTGGGCTGGAGAAATGTGCAAGGGATAAGTCATTGAAGACCTTGTGTACTGTGCTGAGAAGTCTGAGCATGAAGGCATTGGCAACTAAGCAGGCCAGAGATGATCATAGCAATGTTTCAGAATGACCACTCTAGGAGGATCTTCCAGCAAAACAGGTGAGAAATAGGGCCTGAATCAATTCTTAAAAGAAAGAGAAAATGAATAAATATAGAATAGTAGAGTAAGTAGGTATATTCACTGTAAGCATTGTAAGAATTTAGAGAAAGGGGATGCCATAGTGGGAACAATATTTGAGGAATACTCTGATGGAGGCAGATTTGAGTGCCAGCCCAGTGACTTGCCTGTAGTAGATGGCCAGGTATAGGATATTGAATGGCAGTAAGATTTATATACGAGAAAGATATAATGTGTGAAATGGTCAAGGAGACAAATCTAACTGAAAAAGAGTAGTACATATAATTAGTATACACATTGGTTGTATATTTTAGGAAGACTTTGAAATGCCAGGTTAAGGAGTTTAAACTTAATCAATAGGAAGCCATTGAAGATTCTTAAACAGATATTTTGATATTTTAATGTTGGATTAGAAAAAATGTGTTCATATTTTGGGCCTCTTCATCTTGGTTGAAGACGTGTTTGGTGAAATGACACTAATTCTGATTCTTAACATTTAATGGAAATTCCACAGAGACAGAATTAATTTGGATTGGGAAATAAAGTCAGATGACCCCACTTTGGCTGTGGGGAGACTGTGGAATAGTTCATTGTCAGGAGACAAAGGGCACTGAGGCAGAGATGAATCAGTGACAATATGAGATTTTTGATGATACCAGTCTAGAGAGGGATGGAACAAATAGAAAGCTGGGAGAAAGTGCTTGCCCTGTGGAGTCTTTTAAGGGTAGTAAATACATGGCATGCACAGTCATTATCTCATTCCATCCCATAGCAGGCATAATCTATCTTGATATGTTTTCCTGTTGAGCTGAATAGTAGTCTTGGAGTTTGTGTTAACACAGTGCTGCAGGCAACTACTATCAATTGCTCACAGTTGGCACTGGAATTCAAACCTATCTGTCATGTCTATAATAAGAAATGAATGATATGCCCTGGCTGGTGTGGCTCAATTGATTGCGAGGTTGCTGGCTTGATTCCTGGTCAGGGCACATACCTGGGGTTGTGGGCTCAATCCCCAGTAGGGGCTGTGCAGGAGGCAGCCAATCAGTGTTTCTCTCTCATTGATGTTTCTCTCTCCCCCGCTCCATTCCTGTCTCTTGGAAATAAATTAAAAATTTAAAAAAGCAATGAATGAGAAATAGATTATGATTGTACTCATGATGCAAATCAATTTTTATTTTTCCAGGTGGAACTTGCGGAAATCTGTGCCAAGAGTGAGCGGTATATTGGCACCGAAGGAGGAGGGATGGACCAGTCCATATCATTTCTTGCAGAAGAAGGAACTGTAGGTGACATTGAGCTATTTGGAAATATCAGCTATGGAAAATTCATACAGAGAGGAAGATTATGAGATCCCTAGCATGCTCAATTTTGGCAGTCTATTCTATTAGACTCTATTGTAGCATGGTTTTCTCCTCTCCTTTGTAATTAAAGGCTACCGCCAGTTCACCTATTCTGTTTCATGTTGATCACCTTTCCCTTAAGCTTCCAGAATCATCCCTCAAGTCTGTTTTTCTCTTGTGTTCAGTGTTGTTTTTTTCTTCATCCTAATTCATTGTTAGGATGATTTCTCAATTCCCTAATTGTTGAGACCTCTTTTCCCTTTCTCGTCCTAAATCACTTCATCTCATGGCATTTCCTAATCTCTTGTTGGTTTTAAACCCAAATGTTAGTTTTCTTACCACATATATTCACAACCCCTCTTTTTTATAATTTACTCTTTGGTATCATTTTTCTCTGTCAACATTTTTGGGGTTTCAGTGGTGGGGAAAAGAATGTTGACAGTAAGCCAGGAATGAATTCCTTAGCTAGATACCACTTCCCCTTGGCTATCAACTCCCTTAGGCAGAGTAGAAGTTTTGGGTTGTTGGTCATAAAGTGCCCATTTCCAAAGTAGAAGCAGACATTTCTTTAAAATATTTTCTTAGTTTTTCATCAGATTCCTACAGGCTTGCCTATTTTCCCAGAATACCTGGATTTTTTCTTACTAAGAATATTTGTTATTGATTCCCATAAGCCAAAGACATGAGGCATGAGGAAATTTGGTTTAATGCTAAGAAAATACTCTGGGTGTTTTGGATGAGACCTGACAAGCAGACATGATGGCACGAGTCCTGATGTTAATGTAAGTTAGATATAGATCTGAACAAAGTCCCAATTCTTTGGGCTTGCAAAGCACTTTACAATCTGACCCCTGCTTTACCCCTCCTGTCTACCCTTTCACCATGCCTCCCCCCTCAAACTCTAAGCTTCAGCTAACTTTCAATTCCCAAAGCTATATTAACACCTCATGGTGTTTTCCTACCTCTGAACTTGCTTATGCTTTTTCCTCACCTTGACATCCTATTTGGATAAAGACACCCTCTGCCTATCCTACTCTTGCTCATCCTCTAAGACTCAGTTTAGATTTCCCTTTTTTTCAAGGGAGCCCACACTAGGCTATATCTGATCAGGTATTTTAAGTGTGTGTTTGTATAGCACCCTGCCCTTTACTACCATTGTAACACAATCTGAAAATGCACTTGTCTACTTGACTGCCTTTCCCACTAGGTTGTAAGCTCTATGAGGGCAGGGACAGTGTCTGTTTTGTTCACTGTTGTAACTTTAATGCCTAGTACAGTAACTGGAAGTCAACAAATAATTCTTGAATGGTAAATGCATTTTTATGAAAAAATTTACTAAGATAAATAAGTGCATAAATGGTTAAACATTTTCTGAAATTTTATTCCAATAGGCCAAGTTGATAGAATTTAGCCCTCTGAGGGCAACTGATGTGAAACTCCCCAGTGGAGCAGTGTTTGTGATTGCCAACAGTTGTGTGGAAATGAATAAGGCAGCAACCTCCCATTTTAACATCAGGGTTATGGAGTGTCGGCTGGCTGCAAAGGTATGAACTTGGCAAACTAAGCTTTCTCTGGTTCTTTTTCTCTTTGTTTCCTATTACTTTGTCTCTTTACCTAAAATTAGGGAAACATTCTGACTGCAGCAACATTCTAACTGAAGGACAATGGGTTTAGAGCAATCTTCCAAACTCAGGAGATACATAAACCCATACATGTGCCCTGCAACCTCTATCTATTGAGAAATATATGAACTTCACAGTTGAGTCTTTTAGAGTGGGACTGGGGAAAAGAGGACAGCTTATGTATGTGAAGCACAGGCCATGGATTCAGTTTTTGTGTGGAGAAAGCTAGTTGGAGGTGAAGGATGGGAAGTGACCATAGCTGATTTTGTTTTCAGAACAAAAGTGATGGCAGCCTCAATTCTTGGTCCTCTTACATGTACCATTTTGTACTGGGCCATCACTGGTTACTCTAAAAATATAGGCTTGGTGTAACCCTCCCTGTGCCCAGAGGACTTCTACATGTCTACTGGGGAAACACAAACCAGAAGGGAGTCCTGCCAGTTCTTTGTTCCACGTTTTAGAAGACCCTTGCCAGTCCAGCCTTAAATCTACTTACGAAATATTAATTGAATATTTGTTGATTAACAAAAGGATCCAGAACATAAGACTAGAGAGAGTAAAGAGTTAAAGTTATGAGGATAAAAAAATCCCTTTATAAATTACATAAATTTCTAACCACTATGCTGTACACCTGAAATGAACATAAAATAAAACTGAATGCCAACTGCAATTGAAAAAAAAAAAGAGAGAAAAAGATAAATAGGAGATGATTAATATGTGATCAGATGCTATATGATCAGGTGCTTCAAAATGTGACACAAATTAAATGTTATGGAGGATCCAGCAAAGCTCATGATATGACTAAAAAGTGAAGAGAACTGAGGCTGGGAGCTGGGTAGTGGAATCTGGGTCAGGAGCTCCACTGTGCTTTCTCCTAATCATTCTTCAAATAGCAGTTAGAATGATGGTTTAGAAATTTAAATCTGATCAGGTAATTCCCTGGCTTAGCACCTTTCAAAGCTTTGCATTTCATTGAAATAAAATCGAGTCCTCATCACCACCTGGAGAGCCCTGCAGGATCCAAGGCCTGTGTACCTCATCTTCTTCCTTTCTCAGCACCCCTACTCCATTGCACTTTAGCCTGAGTGACTTTGCACATGCCCAGAACACTCCTCTTCCAGCCCTCTTTGTCCCTCAGGGAAGCCTTCCTTGACTTCCTTATTCCCAGACTAAAGTAGGGCTCCTTTTGAATTTGACATCTCAGCAACAATACTGTCACAACTGTTTAACATCTGTCTCCTTTTTCTGATTTGATTTTACCTGAAAAACAAGACTGTGTCTATTTTATATCCCTAATGCCTGGCATAGTGCTTAGGCTAAAGTAGGCACAGGGTAAACATCCTATATAATAAAAGCCTAATATGCTAAGTGTCCGGTCGTCCAGTCAGCCATTCAACCAATCAATATCATTAGCGTAATATTCTAATGCTATGCTAAGGCCACTCAACTGCTCACTATGACATGCACTGACCACCAGGAAGCAGACTCTCTGACCAGTAGGTTAGCTTGCTGCTAGGGTCTGGCCAATCAGGACTGAACGAGACAGGTCAGATATGCCCTGGAACCCTCCCGCAGTCCTTCCTCGGCTGGCCAACCTCCCGTGTCCCTCTCCAGCCCTGATCGTGCACTGGTGGGGTCCCTCTGCCTGGCCTGTGCCCTCTCACAATCTGGGGCCCCTTGGGGGATATCGGAGAGCTGGTTTCAGCCCGATCCTGCAGGTCATGCTGAGGGACCCCACTGGTGCACGAATTCATGCACCAGGCCTTTAGTTTGTTAAATAAATGAGTGACTACTGCCTGTGTACCTGCCCTGTCATGTTTATTTTGCTCAATTTTACATTTTTTACAAGTGCATATTGTATGCCCAGCACTGGGCTAGCTACTATGGAAATGTATAGGGTGTAATTCCCCCTTTTAATTGACTTACCCCTTCACCTTTACTCCCACCCCCTAAAGTTGTGAGGTTGAGGAGAGTAGAGATATGATGAACCAGAAAAAATAAGAGCTTTTTTTTTTCCCCTGGAAAGTTTTGGGGTTAAACATTTTTTAAAAATCATTATTTAAATTTTAAAAATTTGGAATTTACTCATTCAGATAATTTCTAAAAATTATATAAAAACAAATGTTCCAATATGAGACATTCACAATATTTAATCAGTAATATATGAGATGATGAAATAGTATGGAAAACTTCAATATTAAGGCTTTCAGTGTTAGTGGCCTTTTTTGTTGTTTAGGACAAGCTTCCTCTTTCAGGAGATGGAAGAAATTAGTGTGTTATTTGTTTGAGTGCTTATTCTTGTTGATTTCTGATTTTGAGGTCGATGAGTAAGTGTTGCCTTCCTGAGGAGACCTCAGACATACACAACATTGTTTTCAGAGTTTATCACGAAATTACATATCCTCTACAAGATCCATACATGAACTAAAACAGGGATGAGACATGTGAAATGGATTCATGTTTTGACTACTCTCTTCCAAAGATTCAACAAGAAAGTGAGGAATAAAATTTTGAGACTGAATCTCTGTAGTGAAAGTTGTCAGGAGGGGAAGAATGTCTTTTTGGAGTTAGCTACAAAAAGCACATCTCTTTTGAAAGCAGCAGCTGAAAACCTTACTTCCCTGTAGAACCACCTGTTCTGGAGGATGCCTTCTGAGTGTGACTGCACAATTCCATACGTGTTTTAAAGGGATTCTGTCAGCAAAAGTGGCATCTGATTTTTTTTTTTTTGCCACATACTCCTCACAGTTAGTATAGGTAAAACATTGTTTTAAATACTCTGAATTTTTCTCTCTTTTAAAATATGAAAGAAAGGAAAGTGACTATTAAGATGGAGAATGTTTTCTAAATCATGTTGCTGCAGATCACTAGAATCCAAGGTTACACTTAAAAGGGAAATAAAGATAAAAGCTACACACATAGCTATTGATGTTAAGATTATGTTTTTGCCTACGAATATGAGCTAGAATTCTGCTAAACATATTGTCCTTACATATATGGTTCCATGTTTCCATTTTCAGTAACATGTGAGTGAATATAATTTTTGTTTGGAAATGGTCTCATTGAATCAGGAAATAAAATCTCATGTTAAAAAGGTAAAGAAGCTTGTTTTAATCTGCACAGACTTATTGTTTTCAGACAATAAAATGAGGTGTCAGTGGAGAAATTACTAATCAGGATAATTTTGAAAATGAGACTGATTAGATAAAGCTCTACATGCCAAAATTGTACTGAGTAATATTTTTCTCCTCCAGTCTCTCTAAACCCCTATTTTGAAAATGAGTACCTTTTATATCTTAGTATAGGGAAGTATGCTAAATCAATAAACATGAGTTTTCTTTGTTTTACTTTAATATTGATAGTTTCTACTATTTTAAAATTTATTTAAGTTTAGTTAATATACAATATTATATTAGTTACTTTAGTCTCAGGTGTATAATATAGTGATTTGACATTTTTATATTTTATAACGTGTTTATCCAACTAATTCTAGTAATCATTTGTCACTGTGCAAACTTATCACAGTGCTATTGAGCATATTCCCCTCCACCCTTTTCAACCATCCTTTAACCCCTCCTTTCTGGTAACCATCCCTTTGGTCTCTGTCTTCTGTTCTTAAGATTCCTTTCTCTCCCTCTCTCTCCTTCCCCCTTCTCTCTTTCCAGCAGCTTCCCAAAACTAATGGATGTAGATTCATTAAAAATCAGAGTCATGTAGAGCCATTGAACTAAAATTAAAAACATTTCAAAGCAAACTCAATAGAGATTTATAATTATTACTTGCGTAAATGATCTTTTAAGTGAAGCACATTTTTATGTTCTTAAATTAACAAAGTGGCCAGAAATCTTTAATGAGCACAAAATTTTTCATATTTTACATGTATTCAGTGGCTTAAAATTTTCCAGAAATGTTTTATGTCTATAAAAGAGAGTAGCCCTTAATTATATTGAGGAATAAAATGTGTGATGCCAATAATAAATATTATGGGAAATAAAAAAGGGGAGAGAAATTTTACTATTGCTTTTTGCATACCCTGTGCTCCTTGTGGCAACATGTGAAGCAATGGAGGAGAGAGTTTCATGTGGTCCTTTGACACTTTAAGGGAAATTCACAGCACGATTTTTTACAGAGCCTGTTTGGTCAGGGGCCACCACACACCCAGTTTTTTTAGCTCCTGCCACTTAGTGGTCAGTATGGAATTTATTCTCTGTCTGGTGAAAGAACGAGGAGAAGTGGGCATAATATTTTCAGGGCTTTGGCAGTTTCCTTGAATTTGAGTGAGAAAAAACCTAATACCCAAGAATGTGGCCAGTTTCACTGAGACTGTTGATTCAGTCGAGCGCACTCTGCCAAGACTCTAGTGTGGAGTATTCCTAGAATGGCAAGTTCAGGCTGTAGGGCAGAGGACGCACACTTTGGGGAACAGGGTGGATGCATGTAGTGGAACCAGGTTGTAGCAGAGCCTTCAGTGCTGTGCTAAGGGTCACACAAGCTTGGTCCTGGAAGCAGCAGGAGCCACTAATGTCATTAGCAAGGTATTTTAGAAATATTGGTCTGGCAGCCGTATCTTTGCCTTGGTTGAAGAGAAGTGGGCCTTAAAGTGTCAGTGAGGATGGGATAAAAAGGCTCTCTGATTGGGTGTCTGTCTTCCTTTTGGCATAAACACCATTGTTTGGAAACAGTATCTCCTGACCACCCTCCCACTTCCATTGTGTTAAATGACCTTTTATATGCTCTGATCACATTCTGTATTTTTCTATTGTAGCAGCTTATCACAATTGGATTGAATTCTTCACTGTGAAATTGTTAAATATCTGTCTCCTCAGGTAGACTGAGCTCTGTGAGGTCAGGAGCCATGAGTGCCTTATTCACTGCTGTCTGTCCAGGACCTGCAAAGTAGTAGGTGCTCAGTAACACTCATTGCCTGCAGATGCACAGGAGTGAAGGCAAAGTGTTGAGTCAGTAAGGCTGCCATCTTAAGCTGAGATGATGGATGGAAAGCATAGGGCTGCCACTGATAGGTCTGGAGAAGATAGGGTGGAAGGTGACTGGAAAGTGGGAGGATATGAAATTTCCTCATGGAATTTTCTTATGAGTGGCTAGAAATTTGAGCTTGGGATGTATCTCTTGGCTAGGGCTAGAGCCTTTAGATATATTTATTTTGAGTTGATAATTGAAACCAATAGCTTAGTTCAGATTGCTGAGGGAAAGAGTGTGGCAAGATCAGATCAGAAGGCCAGGGGCTGAACTTAGGAGGCAGCTTCAGTTAAATAATGAGAAAACTGAATCATGGATGAAGATGGTATTGAGACCAGAGAGGGGAGAGGGATACCAGGAAAATTCACTGTTACAGAAGCCAATAAATAGAGAATGTGAAGAAGGTAGATAATGCTAAGTGCCAGAAGTCACCGATTCATCTATATATATAAAACCCTAAGCGACCAGTCGACCCTTTGACTGGTCACTATGATGCGCACTGACCATCAGGGGGCAGATGCTCAACGCAGGAGCTGCCCCCTGGTGGTTATTGTGCTCCCACAGCAGGAGCGCAGCTCAGCCAGATGCTGGGCTCAAGGCTGGTGAGCGCAGCTGTAGGGGTGCAAGCCTCTCCTGCCTCCGTGGCAGCACTACCGAGCTGCAGGTGCAGTGGGGCTGGGATGAGCAGGAGCAGTAGGGCGCCCAGCCTGGGTCAGGGCTCCTCCCTGGCCTTCTGCTTCGCACAATACTATATTCCTTGGGGAATGTTGGACTGCTGGTTTTGGCCAGATCCCACAGGCCAGTGGGCCTCTAGTGAGTGTATAAAAATGCAACTGATTTCTCGATATTTATTTTGTATCCTGCTACTTTACTGAATTCATTTATTAGTTCTAGTAGTGTTTTTGGTGGAATCTTATTTGGATGCCTTTTTTCCCTCTGATTGCTGTGGACTTCCAGTACTATCTTATATCAGTGGTCAGCAAACTGCGGCTCACGAGCCACGGTTTGCCACTCTGTTGACTAATGAGTTTGCCGACCACTGTCCTATATAATAAGAAGCTAATACACAAATCGACCAAAAGGCAGAACGATTGGTTGCTATGATGCACACTGACCACCAGGGGGGCAGTGCTCAATGTGGGAGCTGCCCTCTGGTGGTCAGTGCACTCCCACAGGGGGAGTGCCACTCAGCCAGAAGCTGGGCTCATGGCTGGCGAGTGCAGTGGCAGTGGTGGGAACCTCTCCTGCCTCTGTGACAGCGCTAAGGACCCCACGCTAAGGACCCCTCAGGGGATGTCCACCTGCCGGCTTAGAGGGCACAGGCCGGACTAAGGGACCCCCCTCCCCCAAGTGCATAATTGTCATGCACTGAGCCTCTAGTGTTGAAAAAGGGTAGTGAGAACAGACATCTCTGTCTAGTTCTCATTCTTAAAGGAAACACAGTTCTTGGTTTCATTGATCTTTTGTATTATTTTTTACACTCTATTTTCTTCATTTCTGCTCTGATCTTTATTATGTTTTCTCCTACTCACTTTGGGCTTTGTTTTTTCCCCCATTGAGTATGATGTTGCTGTAGGTTTGTCATACATGGCCTTTATTATATTGAGGTATGTTTCCTCTATTCTCATTGCTGAGAGTTTTTGTTTTTGTTTTTACCATAAATGGGTGCTGATTTTTATCAAATGTCTTTTCTGCATCTATTAATATGATCATGTGGCTTTTATCCTTCATTTTGTTTATGTGGCATATTACATTCATTGATATGCAGATACTGTACCAACCTTGCCTCCCCAGAACAAATCACACGTGAGCATTGTATAAGATCTTTCTATTTATTGCTGGGTCCAGGTTCCTAATATTTTGTTGAGGATTGCAGCATCTGTGTTCATCAGGGATATTGGCTTATAATTTTCTTCCTTTTTAGTGCTTTTATCTGGTTTTGGAATTAGGATAATGCTAGCCTTATAGATTTTGGAAGTCTTCCCTTCTCTTGAATTTTAGGGAATAGTGTGAGAAGGATAGGTGTCAGTTCGCCTTTTAATGTTTGGTAAAATTCACCTGTAAAGACATCCAGTCCAGGACTTCTGTTTGTTGGGAGTTTTTTTTTTTTTTTTTTAATTACTGCTTCAATTTCATTGGTTGTATTTTTTATATTCAGATTTTCTAATTCTTCCTGATTCAGTTTTGGATGGTTGTATGATTCTAGGAATTTCTCCATTTCATTCAGTTTTCTAATTTGTTGGTATATATTTGTTCTTAATATTTCCTTACAGTCTTTTATAGTTTTTTTTGTGAGTTATTACTTCTCTTTCATTTCTTATTTTATTTGAGTCCTCTCTCTTTTTTTCTTAATAAGTCTGATTAAAGATTTGTTAGTCTTGTTTAATTTTTCAAAGAACCAACTCTTGGTTTCATTGATCTTTTGTATTGTTTTTTTAGACTCTATTTTCTTCATTTCTGCTCTGATCTTTATTATTTTTCTCCTACTCACTTTGGGCTTTGTTTGCTGTTCTTTTTCTAGTTCCTGTAAGTGTAAAGTTAGATTGTTTATTTGAGAATTTTCTTGTTATAGGTCTGTAATGCTATGAATTTCCCTTTTAAGACTACTTTGCTGTCGTGCCACATCGATTTTGGGTTGTTGTGTTCTCATTTTTATTTAAGTTATCTTTTGATTTCTTCCTTGATCTTGTTGTTAACCCATTCATTGTTTAGTACAATGTTATTTAGCCTCCATGTCTTTGTGTGTTTTTCAGTTGTTTTTTTTTTTTCTTCTTGTAAGATTGATTTCTAGTTTCATTCTATTATGGTTAGAGAAGATGCTTTATTTAAATGTTCTTAAATTTATTGAGACTTGTTTTATGTCCTAACATGCAGTCAATCCTAGAAAATGTCTAATGTGCACTTCAAAATAATGTATATTTTGCAGTTTTGGGTTGAAATACTCTGAAGATATCAATGAAATCCATCTGATCTAGTGTATCATTGAAGGCCGCCGTCTCCTTGTTGATTTCCTGATTGGAAGATCTATCCATTGATGTCAATGGGACTTTAAAATCCCCCACTCTGACTATATTAGTGTCAATCATCCTTTATGTCCATCATATATTTAGGTGCTCCTATGTTGAGTGCATAAATGTTTACAGGGGTTATATCTTCTTGTTGGATTGCTTCCTTTATCATTACGTAGTGTCCTTCTTTGTTTCTTACTATAGCCTCTGTTTTAAAGTCTATTTGGTCAAATATAAATAATGCTACCTTAGCTTTCCTTTTCATTTGCATAAAATATTCTTTTCCATCATTTTACTTTTAGTCTGTGTGTATCTTTTATTCTGAGGTGGGGCTCTTGAAGACAGCATATACATGGGTCTTATCCATTGAGCTACCTTTTATCTTTTGATTGGAGCATTTAAGCCATTTACATTTAAAATTTTTATTGATAGGTACTTATATATTGCCATTTTTTAAAGCTATGTTCTTCTATTTTTTCTCCTCCTCCCCCTCCTTCCTCTCCTTTCTTCCTCTTCCTCCTCCACCTCCTTTTCCTCCTCCTTCTTTGTTAAAAGTCTCCTCTTCAGATAACTTTCAGTTGTTAATTTAGGGTAATTGTTCTCCAATTTAGTTTTATTTCCAGTTTGGTTCAGGGAGGAGGTCTGAGGAAAATCTACCTACTCTGCTGCCATTTTCAAGTTTTTCTGTTTTTATTATCCTATTTAATCTTCATAGTAGTTTGTGAAGTAGCCATTAAGTGTCCCACTTTACCTGGGAATATCCTGGCAAGGTATGTTGTGACTTGTTTTAAGTAAGTGCATGAGTCCAGGTCTGTCTTTGTCCCTCCTCTTTCCATTGTGCCCCTTTACGTGGGAAGGAGCATGATGCTTGAATGCTACAGCTATGCTGTGCTAAGAGTACAGTGAGGAGATCCATTATGCACAGTTGTGTAGATTTCTTCAGGTTGATTCTGTGGCCTGCAAACTAACATAGAGAACATGGACAGTAGGGATGACTAACATTGGAGAGTTCAATGTGGTGAATGATGTTTGTGAGTGGAACATGGACCTGGAAGTCAGTGGGGGGCAGTTCTATGCACTTGGAAGGAGATGAGGGGAAGATGAGCCAAGAAAAAGTATGCACAATACAAACTGCCATGTATGATCCCATTTATTTCAAATTATATGTTTGGAGGTATGTATGAAGCATGCATAAAGAATTGTATAATAGGATGGTTATTAAAATGGCAGTTGGTGGTTATCTCATTGGGTGATTACAGATGATTTATTTTAGTTTTTTTTTTGTTGTTACTTTTTACTTTGAATTATGTGTTCTTTGCAGTTTAATAAAAATGTGTGATTTGTATAACCAGAAACAACAACACAGCTACTTTTGTGAAAAACAACTTGTTAAATGAGTTCTTGTTTATAGAAGTAACTCAGAAAGGGATTAGAATTTTTATCCTTTGCTGACCTGGTGAGGAGCTGATCTGGTACTTTTCCCATTGATTTGCTAATACTGCTAAATGCAATGAAAAAGTCGAAGAGGGGTGAATCTGACAGACAGGCTTTTGAATTAGGGCCCATATCTTAGCTCTCTCCTACTGTACTCTCTTCCTGGAAGTCTCAGTGACTCTCAGACTGAGGTTTTTATCTTCTAATTGCAGGAAAGTGTCTAGTTTGCACCCAGACAACCTGGTAGTGCTAGTGAGGCAATTCTCTTTGGAAGCAGCCCTCAATCAATGATGGATGAGAGTTAGTGGGTAAATATCTCAGCTTTCTTGCCCATGGGTAGGACACATCTCAGGTTTATAAATACAAGTCCAATAGGCCTTACCTCACCTGACTACATCAGTGTACCTCACATTAGCTTCTCTTCCTTTCTTACTTTCCATTTCTCTACCAGCACTTCTTGGTATCACTGACCCCTCAAATTCTTGTCTCGGGTCTTCTTCCAAGAGAAACCAACTTAAAACAGGCTCCCACTACTGTTTATCTGCCTCCTCCCAGGACTGTGGACAAAGCACTCACATGCTTTCTTGTCCTCAGAGCACAGAACAGGCTCAGGAACCTACTGGAAGTGGTCTGTCATATGAGCACTTAATATTTGCAGTGGTGAAAACAAAATAGTAAATGTTGACAAACAACTGCTTTTTCTTCTCTTCCCATCCTCCTGCTGAGTGAGGAACTTGAGACAAAATGACCCATAGCCCTGACTCATAGACCTTCTTTGCAAATGTTCTGAAGTAGGCCAGTCACCTGGGCCATAAGTGACAAATTCCTTCATAAAGTTCTGTCTTTGAGCAACAGTGATCTTACCCACCCTCTGCCCTCATCTGCAAGTCATCTTTCTGTTTCCTGAGCCAAATTTCAAAGGGCTTAAGCGACTTTTCTATTTTGCTCTGCAATGTAGTGCACATACTCAGTGGCTCATGGCTGTGCAGCTGTTGTGAGGGCATGTGGTAGATTTCATTCTTAACTGAAATACAAACCAAATTGGCTGTGGACCCTCCAGCTGAGGGCTAAGTGAACCCAAAGGTAAACTGTTGGAGTGAATGTGGACCTCTGTATGTTAATCTTCTGACTGTGGTAGAAAGGCACATAGGGAGTCTGCCTTTGACAACAACCTTGTGGGCAACAGACTTCTCCCTACACATCTTTGGACCAATTTCCTGAGATATAGTGCCTGAGGCAATGTGACTTGTTCAAGGGGAGGCAAGGGATGGGAACTTGGAGATCATTGTTGACTGAAAGGTTCTTAGGAAGAGCCCACTCTCATTACTTGGGGGCCATTCTTTGATGTGTCCCCTCTTCCTCTTGACCACCTCCCCTCCTTCCACTTCCTTCTTCTTTATCTTTGTTGCCATCTTCTTCTTTGAAGGAATCCATTTATTAAAGTGTTTTTATTTATTTTTATTTTTTTATTTTTTGTTGTTTTAAGTATTACAAATAGTAGTACATATGTCTCCTTTTTTTCCCCCCATTGACCTCACCCCGACCTCCCCAACCCCCCAGTACATGCCTTCACCTGCCTGCCCTCCCCCCGGCCCCAGTGTCTTGTATCCATTGGTTGTGCTTACATGCATGCGTACAAGTCCTTAGGTTGGTCTCTTACAGTCCCCCTCGCCCAACCTCCCCTGTCTTCCCAATGTAGTTTGACAGTCTGTTCAATGCTTCTTTGCCTCTGTATCTTTTTCCCACCATTTCTTTCCTTTAAAAAGTTTTGCCTTTGCAGACTAGAAATAAACATATAATAACAAAACAAAACAAAACAAAAAAAATGTTTGAGTCCCAATTTCAATGTCCAACAGTTCTGAGTCCCCGTTTCAATGTCTAACAGTTCCTTATGTGTACATGTCAGCAATGATATCTGGATGGTGGGCACATGGTCGCAATGCAGGTCCGACCCTCTCTGGTTTGGTCCTAGGTAACCTGCAGCGGTGCACAGCTGCTGACTGCTCGCGTGGCAAGGCGTTTTCAGCATCTTCCATCTCTGGACTGTTTTTTCCTCTTGTCTTCGTGGTTGGAGCACACCTGTCAATTCCTCTCTGATGCAGGAATCCACATGGTCTTGGAGTTGTTTTCTGAAAATATACAAACATATTCTCGACCACAAGTTAATAAAGGAATCTTTTCTATATAATTGATTTGGGATCCTTTTTATTTTTGTTCAAACGATTTTCCTTTGTCTTATTTAGACACCATGTGTGTTTTTAATGGCCATCTTGCTTTATCCAGGGGATCCCTGCTTATTAAAGTGTTTTTAAATCACTAGAATGTTTACTTCTAACACCTATCTTAGTTTATTTTTCAAAAACCATTTCTAAGACTTGAGTGGTGATTTAAATTCATGAGTAGCACAACATAGATATCTGCCAGACCTCATTGAGAATGTTGCCTTGGGGAAGCAAGAAACAGTTATAATAATTGCAGGAGGAATTAATGGGCCAGATTTCCCCAATATGAGTGGGAATGATCCTTGTGATATCTATATAAAATGAATTTTCTAATATATGCATGGGAGGATGGGATTTGGAATAAGATTTTATTTGCATGGAATTATATTCCTCAGGTTATAATTTCCCATTTTCCCCAAGCCAGTCCTGAAAGAGGGGCAGCTGGGAGTTTAGCAGAACCAGAAGCAGGGCCTGTGTCCAGAGTTTTCATTCCATGTTGCAGCCGGTGTGGTTTAGTATTCAGGCCAGATTACAGTCCATCAGTCCATGTGTGCCATGTGGGTACAGGGGAGAGCATTCCCTTGCAGTGGGAGTCCTGAGAGAGAGAGGAAGGGCGGGAGGGAGGAAAGGAGGGAGGGAGAGAGAGAGAGAGAGAGAGAGAGAGAGAGAGAGAGACAGACAGACAAGAGAGAGAGAGACAGAGAGAGAGAGAGAGAAGACTTCTGTGGTTTGGAAGTTTAAATATTCAGGTTTCATTTACTTGCAGTGGTCACTCCATCCTGGCCACTAATTTGTTCCCAGATATGACTTGCAGACAGGTAAGTACCCAGACCTTATGGGGCATGCACCTAAACTGCCTCTGTCTAGTCCCTTCCCCCATCCATCAGCAGGGAATAGAAGCGGAGAATGTTAAATATAGCTTTTTTGCAAAGCTGTATGAATGGCATGCCTATACTATCTGGCCTCCCTCTCCTCTCCTTTCCTGTTACATAAACCAGGTTATTATAATGGCATCAATAGGACCTGGGTTTAATTTCCAAATGTTTCTTTGGGCAAGTCACTTACTCTCATTTCTTAAATAGAGTAACAATACCTATCTCACAGAGCTGCCAAAGATTGAAGGAAGCAAAACGTATTTTAAATCATGTAGCACCATATAAGCTGCATTGTTTATCTCAGTTGGATTTGGATCTGTATCTGTAAGAAAGCATCATTCTAGGAGATCATTGACTTCAGCTCTTTTTCTGTATAAAATATATACATTGTATGTTTCTCTTTTGCATTATGTAAGTCTTTGTAAGTTTTCTGAAATTTTATTTTTGAAACATAGACCATGAATGAATTAATTAAATGAATGAATGGGTCAGTCTGTGGAGGTACCAAATCCAACACTTCTAATACACTAACAAAATGTGCTAAGCAAACAAGGTCAGAAGAAAGGTTTTAGTTTGTGTCTTTGCTTTAAAAATGGCACCAGGTTCTGTGAAATATATGAACTGAAAAACATAATTCTTTTGCCTTTTTTCCTAGTTCTGCCTAAAATCATGAACTCATTTCAAATGTATGAGCCAGAGGTTTAAAAAGAGGGTTAACAAATATAAGAACTTATGTTATTAACAGTCTTCAGAAGTGAGTAGCCCTAAGCAGAGTACAATTATCTTTTGGTAAACTCTGCTTCCTGTAGAAAAGAAAGAAAATCAAATCATCAGCATAATGGAAGAGTAAATCAGATGCACATTTCCTTGCAGACTAACTTCCCTTTCTTCAACTAGCCTCTTTTTGCTGTTGTGCTGTCTGTACCTGCCCTCCTCAAACCCAGGGACTGAATTTTATAGACCTCAGGATGGACATATTTTCACACTGTTTTGATTGTCACCTGCCTGAAGGGCTCAGTCAGTGGTTTGGGGAAAATGAGGGAAACATATTCTGGATTGGGGTTCCCGTGCATAGACCTGGTTACAAAGGTTTGGTTTGTACTTAACCCCCTCCAACAGATTGAGGGGGTGCCCCAGGACACAACTGGAAGCGAAACTCTTTTCTTGAGGGTGGAGAAATATGCAGCTCTGCTACTACCAGCAACCTAATGAAATGGTTTTTCATAAGGTCACCAATGAGGTTTTCATTTAAAATCTGGGACTTTATTCCAAACGCCCAGATACTTAAATTCATTAGCCATTTCAAAGAGGCCTGTAGTAAACAGGAAGTGCTCTAATGAAATTGGGCATACAGTGTCCACCTCAGGACCCATGTCATGTGAGATTTGACCAGTTTTTTTGGTAGACTTTATAGAGAGTGGTATATTTGAGATGAACTGAATAGGGATGAAAGGACAAAATTATTCAGAGAAATAGCCCTGCGGGAAAGTGGTGACAGGCAAAAGAATCAACAGAAGATTAGTTTTTATTTTTTTTAAGAAAAATACTTAACTACCCTATGAGTGTCACATAAGCATGTTTAATTCCAAACATCTGAACCTAGCAATGGTGGGAAATGTGGATAGGTTGAATGGAAAAAACAAAATAAAACAAAATCAGCTTTAAGTTGAATCTGGGTAATTAAAATAGTACATATTAATTTCTGCAATGAAAACTGACCATTATATTGGTTTCAACTTGCAGCTCCTGGCTAAGTACAAAAGCTTGCAATGGGATAAAGTGCTGCGGCTGGAGGAGGTGCAGACCAATCTGGGGGTCAGTCTGGAAGAAATGCTGTTGATTATAGAGGATGCTCTTCACCCTGAACCCTATAGCCCCGAGGAGGTCTGCAGGTGTCTGGGAATCAGCCTGCAGGAACTTCAGACCCAAATCCTGAGTCCAAATACTCAGGATGGTGAGTGTACTAGAGAAAGTAAGAACATGGTTTGTTCTCCTATTCACAGCTGGAAAGTTTACAATTTCCGCAAGGATCTCACTGATTTTGAAGCATGCTTGAGGGATTTGGAGAATGGGTGTGTTTTGGCAAACTAATTATCTAGATTCTTGGCTTCATTAAATTCATTTTTTCACTCATCAACAGACATTTCCTGGTCTGCTGCATGCCAGGTATTCTGGTGAAGCAAAGGTGAATCACACATTGTCCCTGCCGTCCAGAAGTTCATAATTACATAAGTGTCTCTTTTTTCATCTTTTTTACCCCTACTTACTTTTAGGATTATTATACTACTTATATAAAAAGGTTTAAGTCTGAACAGTGCTCATAATTGCTGTGGAACAGCACTCAGGAGCACCAGGAAGTCTTCACTGTTTAGGTTGAGACTTTTGGCCCACTTTAGTATGGAAGCTCTATCTATTTGCATACTGCTTTCAAGTAATTTTGTTTTTATACTGATAACATCAGATACTGAGAAGAAGGCCAGGTAAGGTTGGAGGTATAGGATGGAGCCTTGGAGTGTCTTTTCTTCTTAGAAGTAAAGGTTGTTTATTTGTGGGGAGTCAGTGCTGGGGGCAGGGACCTCTAGGTAAGATTCTTTTTTTAAAAAAGTCATCTCAGAGAGAGAAAGGGAAGGAGAGAAAGAGGAAGGGGAGAGAGGAAGGGAGGGAAGAAAGGGTGGGGGGGGGGGAGAAAGAGAGAGAGAGAGAAAGAAAGGGAGAAAGAAAGAGAGGAAACATCAGTGTAAGAGAGAAACATCAATAGGTTCCTTCCCACATGTGCTCTGACCGGGCATTGAACCCACCATTTTCTGGTGTTTGGGACAATCAACTGAGTCACACAGGCTAGGGCTCCAGTGGTTTCTTGAGGTAGAGTTATGAGGGTAGAAGCTTAGCACAATGATCAGCCTCAGCACCCCATTTCCATTCCATTCAGTTCAGTTCTGCAATTGGTTATTGAGTGCCTGTCAAGTAATGAAAGGCTGCAACTAGTGACAGCTTTAGGATCAGATAAGGGAATCCTTTGAGGGCAGGGAGAAGGTTCTGGTTTCCAACACTGTTAGATCCAGTTTAATTTGATGAACATTTACTGAGTCTCTAGAACTGGAATGAGAAAGCTGGCCTATAGGCTTAATCAGACTTGCCACCTGTTTATGTAAAATAAACTTTTGCCAGAACACAGCAATTGGTCCTGGCTGTTTTTGCACTGCAACAGTACTGTTGAGTAATTGTGATAGAGACTGAATAGCCCACAAAAGCTAAAATGTTTACTATCTTACCCTTTGCAGAAAAAGGGCCTCCACGCCAGAAAGGCAGTGGACCAAAACCAGTCTGCCTGGATTAGGATCTTGGGCTTCTTCACTCACTAGATGTGTGACCGTTATCTTAGTTTTACATGAAGTAGGCATAATAGAAATACCTCCCCTAAAGTAGTAATCTGTCTAATGTGCTAAGAACAATGCTTGGGAATGGGGGTGTTCATAAATGTTAGCTTTCTTTGTTATTTCTCCTTCCCTCTCCTCCTCCACTTCTGCTAGGCTGAGCTTGGGAACACGGAGGTAAACACAACAGGGCATCATTCTTAAGGAGTTTACAAAGTAGTGATAGAAACTGATAAAGAAAAAGCTGATCCAGCATAGAGTAATGATTGCTGTGGTGGAGGTACACTTGGGTCTCCAGAGGCCAGAAAAGACAGAAGTCAGAGCTGGCTTTACTAAGAAGATAGCAATTCAACAAAAGTTAGAGAATAAATAGGAGTTTCCAATGTAGACAAGCAGTCTGAAAGACTTCCAGGCAGACAAAAAGAGCAGGTGCAGAAGCAGGGAGGAGTGAGAGAGGATTACATGTCCAGAGAGCTACAGCTAGTTGAGTGTTTCTTAAAAATAATATACATGGTGCGCCTGGCTGGTGTGGCTCAGTGGTTGAGTGTCAACCAATGAACTAGGAAGTCACAGTGAAGAAGTTGGTTAGATGTTGGATAGGGAGAGTTTCCAAGGAAATAACCTTTATTCTTTAATTTAAGACATTAGCCAATTTCTTTAATTCAGAAAATACATATATATTGACTTCATTGGGCTGAACTATGCTAGATGCTGGGATACAAAGATAAGTAGGACACGATCTCGACCTTATAGTGACCTAGTGTCAAAGAAGGGAGAGTGCCACACAGCCATCACAGTAAACAACCCGCACTGCAGTGAAGATCTTTGTCAAGAGTCTTGGAGTCTGGAGGAACGAATGACTGCATCTCTGGAAAACGTGGCTTAAATTTGAGTCGGATCTCAAAGTTATAGACTTCCTAGGCTGAGAGGGGTGAGAGGCCATTCCCGGCAGAGAGTAGAGCCTGAGTAAAGACACAGAGACACAAGGAGTGGAGTATTTGAAATGTGCCAAGAGATATTGTGTGCAGTATGAGTTGGATGCAAAAATACTGTTTAAAGGGATGTCAGTTAAGGGACTAGTATTCTATTCTCCATCACACAACAGCCTGAAAAAGGGTTTGTTGGTGGATATTATAACAGGTAGATGCTCAAGACTAGAAAGGAGATTTCAGTTGGAATTAAAGATTGACTGTGTCTAGGAAGAAAGGGAAGGAGGAAAGGGAAAAAAAAAAAAGGAACAGAAGGTAAAGAAGGCCAAGCAATGGATGCTGAGAAAGGCAGGGAATTATAGTATGGGAAATGATCTTGGGGACAACATGATGAATGCATGTATCTGTTTGGTGATATGGCAAGGCATCTAAATGAAGACGTAGAACATCTAAAAACCCCAACCATATAATAGATTTGGGAGTTTTTGGTAAAGAGACAAAAAAAAAAAACCACCCTTAATAGACATTGAGTATATTCACTGTCAAATGATTTTCTTAAAGCAGTCTTTTCATGGTGTCACTTCTTAGTTAAAAAACCTTTAGAGCCTCACCATTATCTCATTGCCATAAATGGGAGTTAAGTATTTTTCTAATTTGGCCTTAACTTTGTTCTGTCCTGACTCCCTTTTGAGTACATGCTTGCCCACATGGACCATGGTGTCTTGGCTGAACCATTCCATTTACTTATTACATCTTGGCCTTGCCTCTGGGCCTTTAATCCTAAAAACCATTGCCCTTTTCTGGTTGGAATTTCCCTCTTTTCTGAAATATAGTTTCTGCCTATCTTAAAAGCTCAATATAACTTTAATCTTTTATTTGTTCTTCTTAATCCATAGCCTCTTCTCTTTCTATTTAGCATGTTTTTAATAAGTTAATTTCCTAGAAAATCTTAGAAAACACAAAGGACAATTTGCTAATCATAGTACTAGGTGTACCAATTAATAATGTGGTTTTTTTTCAATAGATGGAGTTACACATGTGTTGATATATATGCGACTTGATATGTATGCTATTTTGTTGTATTGACAGCGAGCTTCAAAATGTCATATGTCAAATTTTCTGAAGGTGTTAACATCATAGATATTTTTACGCTTAAAAATGTCAAATTTTGTGCCCAAAAAAGAGCACTTACAAGAAGTTTTAATTCATTACTTTATTTTGAAGAAAAGTGCTGCTGAAAGTTATTGTATTCTTCAGGAGGCTTATGGTGATCATGTTTCATCTTAAGATACTTGTGAACACTGGTTTAAATGCTTTAAAAGTGATGATTTCGATGTGAAAGGCAAAGAACGCCCAGGTCAACTGAAAAAGTTTGAAGACCAACAATTACAAGCTTTATTGGTGAAGATGCATGACAAACTCAAAAACAACTTGCAGAAAGTGGTAATCTTTCCTTCAAGTGGTAATCTGAAGGAGACAAGCAGGGCCCTACTGTTTGCTCTCTGGCTCACCGCCACAGGGGCAAGCAGGGCCCTGGTGTCTGCTCTCTGTGGGTGCCCTGCAGGGGACTGCTTGCCCCTCACTGCCACGGCCATGGGCAAGCAGGGTCCTACTGTCTGCTCGCTCGCTACGGGGGATGTTTCTGCCCTGCGCCTGGCCTCTTGCATGTGCCGGCTGAGAGCGCCTTGGTCCCGGAGATGTTACTGCCTCGTCCCTGGCCGTTCAGTGCCTGCCACCTACTGGTTGGGGCTGTTCCGGGACATTGGCTGCTCCAGGCCTACGCTGGGGCCTCCAGGCTCAAAGCAGCCTGGCTCCTGAGGACACCCATCTCCGGCTAGCAGGCAACTTGGTGTCGGTGCGTGTGTAAGCAGCTGCAGGGCGGGAACATCCACTGCGTTCCTGCTCAATGCCTATGGGCGGGCCTACAGGATTAGAGCAGCCTGGGACCCAGGCTGCTTGGTGCTGGCACTCGTGTAAGTGGCTACCCCGCCCCCAGCCACCTGGTGCCTGCATATGCAAAGTAACCCTCCATCTTTGTTGGGTTAATTTGCATACACTCCTGATTGGCTGGTGGGCATCGTGAAGTGATGGTCAATTTGCATCTTTCTCTTTTATTAGTGTAGATTTAAGTTTTCCCCCTGAAGACAATGATTACATAGTTATTGTAAAAAATGATGCATACTAAATCTTACCTCTTTCTCTAGAACAGTGGTTCTCAACCTTTCTAATGCCGTGACCCTTTAATAGTTCCTCATGTTGTGGTGACCCCCAACCATAAAATTATTTTTGTTGCTACTTCATAACTATAATTTTGCTACTGTTATGAATCATAATGTAAATATCTGTGTTTTCCAATGATCGTAGGTGACCCTGCTAGCGGTTCTCAACCTGTGAGGAACTGTATTAAAGGATTGTGGCATTAGAAAGGTTGAGAACCACTGCTCTAGAATAACTTCCCTACTGGCTCACTTGCATCACTTTCTATAATTTACTTTTGTTTTGTTTATATTCAATATATCTATGTTGAATGAATGAATCCAGTTTGTATTTCTCAAAAGGTTACCCCTTTTGCTTTCGGAATGAATAAATTTTAAAAACTTATGAAAATAAATCAGTGTGTGGGATTTTAGATTATCCTAGATTAATGTCACTTGATTTACCCTCTGGTTCCAGCCATCTAACCTCAGCCAAATTTCCAGCTGAATTCTCTTGGCACTCATTTTTAAATTTAGGGATTAAAATCCTTTTATATCTTTGCCTTGTTTCTCCTGAGTTTGTGCTTTGGTTGGTCTAAGACATTAAGCAAATATTTCTCTTAATGCTCTGGAAGATGTGATTCTTATTGAATGTGGCACTATACGTACTTAGATTGTATGCATGGAGGCAAAGATGACATATACTTAGTTTTGACATGAACTAATATTCTGATGATGTAAATCCATGTCTTTATCAAAGGTGTGTGGTATTTGATGTTCCCTTAATGCCCAAATTGCTTTCCTTCTTTACCTGGATATGGGTATGAGTTGGGAGATATTGACCTTGAGATGACAGTGTAGGGAGAGATGTTTATAATCAACTTGTGGCTTTCAGCTTCTGCTAAACCATCCAGACTTTCAAAGGCCTGTGCACAATTATTATTTTCTCTTTCCAAATTTATAATAATTAGATTTAGAAATGCTTAGAGGCCATTGAAATTAAACACACATACACACACAAAGTAAAATCCTCAAATCCTTTAGATGTTGTTTAGGATGGCCATGCTCTACCATTGGGAACTGGCTAGGAATAATTTAAGGATTATGTGCCAGGCCTTGCCCACAGGTAGAAATTATCTAAGGGTGTAGTACAAAATCTGGGTTTCTACAGGCTCAGGGGCCAGGCTGATTTGGGAGAGGTGTGACCTAAGAGGAAAAGAAGCTGTGGTCAGAGCCAAGAGAGATGGGCATGTGTATCTAGCACAGGAGGTAAGTTAAGAACACACACTGGAGGATAAATAAAGAAGCCCATGAGGAACTAAATGGAAACTGAGGTAGAAAATAGGTCAGGTACTTTGGGTGCCAGTTTATGAAAGTGGAAATTTTAAAAATAAATATGTTTTATTGACTTCAGAGAGGGTGAGGGAGAGAGAGAGATAGAAACAACAATGATGAGACAAAATAATCAATAGGCTGCCTCCTGCACTCCCTCTACTGGGGATTGAGCCTGCAACTTAGGCATATGCCCTAACTGGGAATCAAACCATGACCTCCTGGTTCATGAGTCAGTGCTCAATCACTGACCCACACTGGCCAGGTAAGAAAGGGGGAATTTATTAGGAGCATTCTTTCTGGGAGGCCCAGCTTGTGCTCCATGTCAGGGTGATCCTGCTGCTTAGCTGCACTGGGCTGAACTGGAGACAAATCTCATTGTTTGGAGTACCAACTTTGTGACCATATGTTGGCAAAGTGCTGGCCAGTGGCTGACTAATTTATTTGGATTCTGTGACCTCCAAATTCATGAGTGATAAGCATGGCTTTAGAGCAAGCACTGGGCACTGACATAGACTGCTCTTTAGGAGGGGTACATCTAGAGTAATTCCTCTCCCTGCCCCCAAAAAACCCAGCACAAAAAATATATCTACTTTATGGCTTACATATTACTTTTCACCCATATCACCTGGTTTCAATCTCACAATAACCCCAGGGCACATGGTTATCCTCTTCACAGATGAGGAAACTGAGGTCAGAGAGTTAGTTACATGTAGTTACAAGACTATAGAAATAGTAGGTGCTAGAGCTAGATCCCAAATCTTAATCTTCAGATTTAATCCAATGCTCTTTCTGCCATTGCTTTTTTTAACTTGCCTTAGCAATCCTGCACCAAGAAAGGGAGATAATAATTGAATTTTGACTTTACTTGGCTCTTATATTTTTCTAGGTTATTGCCAAATAATAATAGTAATGACAACAAAAATGATGGTCCATTGTATCTGTATAGACATTCACAATGTTAACTACATGAGATCTCAGTTGAGCATCATTCATGCTATCAGTTTACAGAGGAAAAAGATGACAGGGCAGAGACACTGCATGGTTTTATAAGATGTTTGAGGAAGATGATTCCTTGTATTGTCTTCTGGAGGATAAGGGGTGGGAGAGACCACAAGAATGAACACTCTCAGTCCACTAGGACCTCTGATGCTGGGAAGCCTTTTTTTGTTAAGGGCTACTGATGCAACAGCAGAGGAGACTAGAGACCACCTACATAGGAAAGCAATATAATTTAGTCTTTGAATGAGAATCTATAAAGTGTTCCAAGAATGAGGAATATAAAATTCTATTCGATTAATACAAGAATCAGCAAGATATATGCTTAACAAAAATGAATGTAGTTTACTCTTATAGGGGCAAGGGAACAGAGATGAAAATCAAAAGGAAAAGAGTCATATGGACAAAGCAAAAGGGAAAACAAATCTGATAAAGGAGAGAGTCTGATGGGTACACATGACTTGTTTATATGGAAGCACATAACTGCAAACAGAGAAACCATAAGCAAACTCACGCCTGTGTGCATTTACTTGACACCCTTGTCCCTGGAGCGCTGCTGAAACACACTTGTACCATGGCTTCTGTGCAATAGCGGCACCCTCACTTAGCTTTTCAAGGTATCACCAGTCATATTGTGAGCACCTCGAGAAGAGTGACATCTTATTAGATGCTTATGAAAATGAACCATTTTCATCCTCCCTAATAGTACACCACAGTTTGGAAAGCCCAAGTGTAATGTAGGTGTGTTGTCTCCAATTCTTGCTATAGGGAAATTAAGAGGCGGGCAGGAGTCAGAGTTCCTCACTCCTGGTTCCCCCCTTGTTCAGTTCCTAGGTCACCGTCCTCATCTGTCCAGTGCAGACTTTTCAAAAACAGATTCTGGGCAGGAATGTTCTTGGTGAGCTTCATGGAAGAGGTGGCATCTGGGCTGACATTGAAAGAGTTTGCAGAACCAGTCTGAGCAGGATACCAATGCCGAGCCCACACTCTCAGAAGCTAGTGTTGAGAAGCGGGGTGGCATCAATACACTGTAAGAGATAGGAAAGAATTAAGCACAGTCAGAAGACTCGGTGTGTCTTGATGGGCTGGAATGTGTGGACCTTCATTTATTGGACAATGAAAAATATCCTGGTGTTTGATGCAATCAAATATGTAGGATTGCCTTAATCTAAATGGTGAATTGGGAAATTTATTATGGCCGCTGTGTACAGGTGGGTTAGCGGTGAGGAGAGATCAGTTAGAATGTAGCACAATTGTTCAGACATGGGGTGGTAAGAATTTGAATTAGAAAGGTACAGTATAGAATGAAAAGGAAGGGAGCGGTGGGCTCTGTCTTGACATTTAAATGGCCCTGTAGGTAACAGGCATTTAGTATATTGCCAGAGTGTAAAATGCAGGTGAGGGGGACTAAGCTGAGTGAGGCAAAGTTTTCGAGGTCAGAGCAGGAAAATTTATTATGACACAGACAGTACTGGCTCTTGCTGCTCCTGGAAATCTGAGAAAAGGAAGCTATAACCACATGGGGTGCCTTTATTCTCCATGGAAAAGATGGCATTAGGCTGTGGATTTGAAAACATTTACAAATGCCTCTTGGAATGTTGTTTTCCATGGGCTAAATGTGGTTTGTGTTGAAAATGCACATGTATATTTTTCATCAGTGGTTTTGCTTTAAAAGCAGGTAGTTAAAGATTTTTTTCCCTCTTAAATGTAAAATGCTAATTTAATTTAGTCTTTGCAGCATGGGAATGGGATATTAATGTTGCTGAAAATAGCAGTTTATTTTTTGTGGGTTTGATCATTTCAGAAACTTCATATATATGAAAAATATTATTACCAGAAAAATAAATTTGAAACCACAGTCCAACTTCAATGAGGATTGTATAGTGTTTTTCCATTCTTTTGCTTAAATACCCTGAAGATTCCATGCCCCAGAGCAGGGACTTATTCTAACTTTGCTGCATAGGAAACCAGAGGACTCGGAGTGGATTCTGACGTGGTTTTCCCCATCTACCTCTGGCTAGCTGTTCTTGGAAACCAACTCCTGGTTTAGCCCAGTGGAGCTTTCTGTTTGAGAGAAATTGCCAGTGGCATGCAACTACAGGGTTGTGCAGAAACAGCTAAAACCACAACTGCTTTTAGCCCCCTACCCGAACAGTTGGAAAGTATTTCGGGGTATGAGAGTCTCAGAAAATTAATTATACACTTACATGATAACGATTTCCAATTCTCTCAGACTGGCATATCTATTTATTTTATTTTAATGATCATCAGATGAAGTCTTTATCCAAATTAAGTCTGATTCCCAAAATATTTTATTACTTTTAGGCTTATTAGCTGAAAACCATGGTCCGTATTCTTCTATTCCTAGAAAACGTGTATGTAGTTTGGCCACATGAAGCTACTTGAAGAAACTCACTGTATTGAGAATGAGGGAGATGGAGGTCCAGCACTCCTCAGACTCCCTGAGGATGGACTGGGAAACCGTCCTTTAAGAAGGGCATACACAGGCTAATGTGTGACTTGAAATTCAGTCATGCAAGGGAAGAGAGAAGACTTAAATGCTAATAGAGCCATGGTGTTTCATTGCTGCCGGGGGTGGGTTCCATGGTTTTAGCTACTTAGCATCCAGGCCTCTCTCCTAAGGAAATCTCTTGCTGTGTTCATGTTGGTGGGAGGGAGGGTCTTGCCTCCTGTGGTAGAAGCTGAGGGATGAGATTTGTCTCTCACAGGTCACTTATCACCTGGCAGTGAGCAGAGGTCCTAGGCTTGTCCTGGTGTCCTGGTACATTCTATGTCTGGGGCTTTGAGTCTAATAGACACAGGGTTTGTTGACAATAGAGTCCAATGTCATATCCAGACTGTGGAGAGCCTTTATCAGTGTTCCTCACTGCCTGCTTCACATTGCTTCTGACCCTTTTCCACCTGGTTTTCTCACATTCTAATAGAGAATAGGAATACATAATCCTAATAGATTTTGTGAGCTCCCTAATATATTTAAGATAAATTCCTTTTCAATTAAGTTAGCTGGTATAGATTTCTGTTGTTTACAAACAAGAATCATGACTGACATAATGGCTGTAATGCTTTCTTAAATCTAGCTGGAATTTTGAACCTGGATTCAAGGATACCTTTATGGAATTTGTGTATATATTATACTATCTGTAGAATTTGGATATTTGTGCATTCAGATGGGGGAGAGGATCCATTTTTTTCAATCTTGGTTGAAGAAACTGAAGCGTTGAAAGTTCAAAAAACTTGCTTAAGATCAAACAACTACTAAGTTGCAGTTAGGATTTGAGGTGTCTTTTTGAAATCCCTCTTTTACTAGATTTTCAAGGGTCTATAACCCTTAAAAGGCCAAGAACCACTGATCTATAATCTAAACACCTTACTTCAAAGCCTTCATGATCTGGCTTCTGCCTACTTCTTCAGTTTTCTCTCTCACTCTGTTTCCTGTTACGTCTGTTCATCATCTTCATTTCTTGCTTCAGTCACATCCAGATACTAGGGATTTTCTAAAAGCACCTCATGGTTTTTAATATCCATATCTTTGCTCATGATGTTCCTCTACTTTAATTTTCTAATCCTCTTGTCTGCACCTTATCCCGCCTTATACTTGGTTGTTGGACACCTACTTATCTTTTAAGAATCAGTTGACTTCACTTCCTCCGTGAAGGTCATGATTACTGTGTCCCTTCCCCATGGCCCACCTGATTCAGCATTGCCAGCAGTCCACATTAAGCTAGCAGCTGTGTGGTTCCATCTTTGTTTTCTTGGGGCATTCTCCAAAGTCACTGCCCAGGCACAACTTTGTGGAGATGTTAACCCCTCTGGGGGCAACACTCAAACAATGGGAATACCATAGATAAATGCCCATCTTCTGGTAAGCCAATTCTGAGGCACCTCCTATATGGTTCTTCACAGAGACCCCCAAGCAATGGGGCTCTGGTTGTCCACAGTGGTAACCTACTCATTAAGCACCCTTCATTGGCTTTTCTCCCTTCCTGTCTCACTTACCTTCCTCTTTTGCTCCAGCTTCCTGGATTTCTGCTACCTGCACTCAAGTCTTTGTCTGAGGCCTCTGATTTCAGGTTAACCCAGATCAGGACACCTCTTGACTTTGTGCCTCCATGTTAGCTGTGAGGAGTTGCCTTAGTATCTATTGCCCTTTATTGTACTTATTTAAACGATCTCTCTCTGGTAGATGATTACTTCATTTATTTTTAAAATTTGATTTATTTTTTATTGTGGTCAGAATACTTTATGTGAGATCTGTCCTCTCAAAAGCATTATTGGCTATAGGCACAATGTCATACAGCAAATCTCTAGAGCTTATTCATCTTATTTGACACAAACTGTATGCTTGTTGATTAATAACTCCCATTTATCCCTCCCTCAGCCCTAGGTAACTAACATTCCAGCCTTTGCATTTATGAATTTGACTATTTCAGCTACCCTATATAAATGGAATCATGAGTATTTGTCTTTATGTGTTTGGCTTATTTAACTTAGCATGTTGTCTTCAAGGTCCACCCATATTGTTGCATATTGCAGAATTTCCTTCATTTTTAAGACTGAATAATATTTCATTGTATGTATATACTGAATTTTCTTAAAAATTTTTTGTTCAATTATAGTTGAAGAATCTGAAGCTTTAAAAGTTCAAAAAGCTTGTTTAAGATCAACGAATAATGAGTTGCAGTTTAGGATTTGAGATATCTTTTTGAAATCTCTACTCTTATACATAACACTACCTTAATGGATAAGACAATTAAATGAAGTGCTCAATTTATGAGTAATAGGGAAGGATATGGCCTCTTTTCTTTCAGAGGAACATAGAGGGTGTGATGGACATTTAGGGTGTTTCCACATCTTGGCTATTGTGAATAGTGCTGTAGTGCACATGGGAATGCTAATATCTCTTTGAGATCCAGAGGATATTAAAACCTCAGCTATGAGGACAGACTCCTCAAGGGGCTGACCCAGGTTCTGATCAGTTTGCTCTCTTCAGGCACATAAACACACCCTGCTACTTCCAGCCTGGGCCTGCAGCCCATCCTGTCTGCAGCAAGGAAGCTCTGTGACTCAGACCTTCTTCCCATGACACCTCTCACTACTGTTCTTCCCCCACTAAACCCTGTCTTCTTAGTGCGCCTTCAGCATTTCCAGCACTTGGATATCTGCTACAGTTGGTCACTGTCCAATGGTCTCATAGTTTGTTTTGTCTGTTTAACTGAGTTGTAAGTTCCTCAAAGTGGGCTTCTGTTCACATGTCTTTTCTGCCTCTTGCAGTATGGTGTGGAACACATGGCAGGTGCTCAATAAGAACTACTGTTTGTTGCTAGATGGCTATCTTATGCAGTGCTTTTGGTATCCCTCTTAGTAGAAGATGAGGTAATTATCAGGATGCTATCAGCTCTTGAGTGCAGAATTTAAAATTAAATCTGGGGGGCTGCAGTCGGTTGTTCCTTCCTTCCTGCTTCTTTTGCACGTTTCGCAATATGGGGCAGGGACGCCAGCTCCACCTGAATATCCCAGAAGCCGTCCCCGTGATGGAAGAGGACCAAGAGCTGGAAAGTGTGATCTCATTTTTATAAAAAATATGTATGTAGACAAATGTGTGGATTGAAGACCTCAATGGCTGAAGGCAAGAGGAAGACAGCTCTGGAAATGGTCTAGGCAGCTGAAACAGATAGACATTGTGTGACATTTGTTTTGTATGAGGAGGATTATACCCTAGGAAATTCTCTTCATTACATGATCATGAAGAACCCAGAAGTGGAATTTTGTGGTTATACTATAACCTATCCTCTGAGAGTAAAATTAATTTACGAATTCAGACTCAAGGTGCTCTTCCAGCTGTTGAGCCATTTCAGAGAGGCCTGAATGAGCTCTTGGATGTCTGCCAACATGTGCTTGACAAGTTTGAGGCCAGCATAAAGAAAAATGAGGACCAAAAAGCAAGCAGAAATGAATCCACATTCTAGTCCCTGTGCATTATAGAGGGAGGAACATCCTCTGGGATATTATCTGTGACTTTGCAAAACCCAGAAATAGAAGTTTATGATTACAACATGATCTGCCCTTCAGAAAGGTGTGATTCTAGCTATTAACTCATTACAGCTATGGCAGTCCCTGCAAGAAACTTTGTATTCTAATAAATTCCCTCTTCGAATTAAAAAAAAAATCAGTGGGGCTCTTTTAGAGATTGGATAGGCATGTCCTCCATCTACTGTTGACCTGCTACTCTCAGCTTTTATGAGGAAAATGGTGCCATTCACAGACTCTTTCTCATTCTTTCCCATAAGAGATACAACAAAATGATCAATTGTTTGTGTCCTGGTTTAATTAATTGATTAGAGAGGAGTTCTGATCATAAGCTATGTAGCCATCTTTGTCAGGTGGAAGTGACTAGGCATCTTTTTGTTTCAAAGATTGTCTAAAAGAAAAAGTATTTTAACTGGTTATGATTATCTATTTTCTGTTCCTTTTATTTGAAACACATTTTGTTTATTTTAGAAATCTCTTTTCTCCCACATCTGTGAAGCAAAATACAATATAAACAGTTCTGTCATCTGTGATAATGGGTATTAGGCACACTTTAGACATTGGAGTTTACTGTCTCTGAACTTTCTTTTAGTAAACTGTTCCCAATTTTTTTGGTGAAGGTGCTAGCAAGCATAAATTGCCAAACTAGTAAGTCTTAACTTGCTCAATTGCATTTGTCCTACAGAATATTTAGCGAAGATTTGGTGCAGTTTTGTTATAAAGTCAAGGAACTGAACTATTCATTGAGTCCCATCTGTGTGCCAAACCCTGTTTTAGCTGCTGAAGATACAATAGTGAAGAAATTAGACAAGGTCCTTGATCTCCCAACCCTTAACTTCTAGTGGAGAGAAATGAATACAAGCCAACAAATAAATGAACATATAAGAAAATTGAGGGAGACCGAAGATGGTGGCAGATTAGGTGGAAGCTACACTCACCTGTTCTCGACACCAAACTGATATTACAACTAAAGTATAGAAAAATCATCCTGAATAATCCAGTGAAGACTAGCTGGAGAGAAGCCGTATAACAAGGACTTACATAGAGGCCACATCGAGACTGGTAGGAGATACCGAGGCTCAAGAGAGCTACCTGAGCACGCATAGGCAGCAGCTAGAATTCCAGAGGGATATATCAGCTGCAGAGGGGTTCACCTGAGAAGTGTGGGGTACAAACCACAAGATGGGCTACCCAGCCCAGAGCACCAGAACTGGGAAAGACACCCATATAACACCTGGTTATGAAAAGCAGTGGGGTTTCTGTCTGCCAGGGAGGGACAACTAGTAATGCAGTTACCCGCTTAAAGGGCCAATGCACAAAATTTTGTTCACAGCTACTTATCCTTGGCTCTAGTGGAGGAAATGTAGAGTGGACTAGAGCTGTGTGAGGAGAATCTGGGGTTGATGGCTATGGGGAGAGAGCTGACAGATCAGCTGCCAGGATCCCTGTGCTGAGTAGTTCCCCCATGCTGCAGAAACCATTTTTGTCAGGCAGAGCACTCACATAAACCTGGAAGGAAACAATATCCTCAACCCTTGGAATCCCTCTTGCCCCACCCTATGGGTTTATCTCCTGCTGAGTAGTACAGCCTGAGGCTCTTTAAGTGACTGAGCCTAATAGACAGCTTACAGGCAAAGGAAGATCTCTGGGTGCTTTGAAACTTCTGCTGACCTCTCTCTGGGACTGGTGCTAGTTAGTAAAAGCAGACCTTGATGTGCAGCATGGTCCTTTCCACATGCACACAGTCCAGCAGAGAGAGCCACAAGTTGTGGATTGCTGATAGCTCCAGATAGGTTGCATAGGGCCAGTCACAGACATTGTGTGACACTGACCTGCACCAGAGTCCCTCAGAAGAGGCCTAGAACCAAAACACCTAGTGGTCAGCTTCAGATAACAACAGAGTAGGATCTAATAAGCTTCACAAGCAGTATATTCACAGGGAGATATTGGCAGGCATTGAACTCTGCTGAGGCAAATTCTGCTTTATGTGATTAGTACCTGCACAGCAGCTTGCATGTTGTATTGGAGGTTGAGCCTCACTGTCAGCCAGCCTGAGGGTCTATCCCACACATGATGGTCCAATAACAATAAAAACTCAATTACATCAGGATGGCCCATGTAATGTGCTTAAGGGACATTCCTAGAGCACCCAACTCAAGTGAACAGGGAGACAGGGTCTTACAGATCACTTACTACATAAGGCCACCCTTCCAAGACTGGGAGTCATAGCAGATCTACCTAATACATAGAAACAAACACAAAGAAGCAGCCAAAATGGGGGGAGAAAGAAACAGGACCCAAATGAAAGAATAAGAAAATTCTCCAGAAAGAGAGCTAAATAAAATAGAGATAAGCAACTTATAATATAGAGTTCAAAGTAATGATTATAAGGATGCCAAACACATGAAAGAGCACATAGAAACCATAAAAAAGGACCAGGCAGAAATAAAGAATGCCATAGCTGAAATAAAAACTACACTAATTAATAAACAGTAGGCTTGATGAGGCAGAAGATTGAATCAGTGATTTGGAAGATAAGGTAGAAAAAACACACCCAATCAAGCAGCAAAAAGAAAAATGAATTTACAAAAAGGTTAATTTAAGGGACTTTTGGGATGACATGAAGTATAACAACATCCATAAGAGAAAGACAGCTGCAAGGGAGCTCCCACAGACTGTCAGCTGATTTCTCAACAGAAACACATTGGGCCAGAAGGGATTGGCATGAAATATTCAAAGTGATGAAAATCAGAGATCTACAACCAAGATACTCTACCCAGCAAAGCTGTCATTTAAAGAACTTCCCAGATAAGAAAAAGCTAAAGGAGTTAATATCTAAAATGCATAAAGAACTTATACAATTCAACACCAGGAAGAAAAACAACCCAATTAAAAAATGGGCAAAGGACCTGAATAGACATTTTTTCAAAGAGGACATACAGATGGCCAATAGACATATGAAAAGATGCTAAACATCATTGATCATCAAAGAAATTTAAGTTAAAAACCACAATAAGATATCACTTCCCACCTGTTAGAATAGCTAGCATCAATAAATCAACAAACAAGTGTTGGCAAGTATGCGGAGAAAAGGGAACCCCATGCACTGATGGTTGGAATGCAGATTGGTCCAGCCACTGTGGAAAGCAGTATGTAGTTACCTCACAAAATAAAAAATGGAACTGCCTTATGACCCACTGATTCTGCTTCTGGAAGTTTTTCTGAAGAATCCTGAAACACTAATTTGAAAGAATATATGCACCCCTATTTTTATTGCAGTGTATCTACAATAGCCAAGATTTGGGAGCAGTCCAAGTGCTCATTAGTAGATGAGTGGATAAGACAGCCAAGGTACATTTACATGATGGAATACTACTCAGCTGTAAAAAGGAAGAAAACTTTACCCTTTGCGAAAGCATGGATGGACCCGGAGAACATTATGCTAAGTGAAATAAACCAGTTAGAGAAATACAAGTACCATATGATTTCACTTATAGGGGACAGGCAGACATCTCTGGTGGTGGTGGGTGTTTGGGGGTGGGTGGGTGGAGGGATTGAGCAAAAAAGAAAAAAAAGGGAAAGAACTCATGGACATGGACAACAGTGTGGTGACTGCGGGGGGAGGAGTGTGGTGGGTGGAGGTGGAAGAGGGTATAGGGGGGATAATTGGTGATGGGAAAAATAAAAAAAAGAAGAAAAATTTAGATGTTAAGTTTTGGGAGAATAAAATAGGATGGAGAGAATGTATAGGAGGGGGAGTTACTCTAGACTGAAGTTGAGGAAAGGTCTCCTTAAAGCTGTGACATCTGAGATTTTTAAAAAAATTTTCTTTATTAAGGTATTACATATGTGTCCTTATTCCCTTATTACCCCCCACCTCCCACTCATGCCCCCACCCTCCTGTTGTCTGTGTCCATTGATTAGGCTTATATGCATGCATATAAGTCCTTTGGTTGATCTCTCCTGGTTACCCCCAACCTCCCCTACCTTCCCTGAGGTTTGACATTCTAATTGATGTTTCTCTGTCTCTGGATCAATTTTTGTTCATCAGTTCACGTTGTTCATTATATTCCACAAATGAGTGAGATCATGTGACATTTATCCTTCTTTGCCTGGCTTATTTTACTTAGCATAATGCTCTCCATCTCCATCCATGTTGTTGCAAATGGTAAGAACTCCTTTTTTACCGCAGCGTAGTATTCCATTGTGTAGATGTACCACAGTTTTTTAATCCACTCATCTGCTGATGGGCACTTAGTTAGGCTGTTTCCAAATCTTAGCTATGGTGAATTGTGCTGCTATGAACATAGGGGTGCATATATCATTTCTGATTCGTGTTTCTAGTTTCTTGGGATATATTCCTAGAAGTGGGATCACTGGGTCAAATGGGAGTTCCATTTTTAGTTTTTTGAGGAAACTCCATACTGTTCTCCACAGTGGCGGCACCAGTCTGCATTCCCACCAGCAGTGCACGAGGGTTCCTTTTTTTCCGCATCCTCACCAGCACTTGTCATTTGTTGATAGTAGCCATTCTGACAGGTGTGAGATGGTACTGCATTGTTGTTTTCATTTGCATCTCTCTGATGATTGGTGACTTTGAGCAAGTTTTCATATGTCTCTTGGCCTTCCTTCTGTCTTCTTTCAAAAAGTGTCTATTTAGATCAGTTGCCCATTTTTTGATTGGGTTGTTTATTTTCTTTTTGTTAAGCTGCATGAGTTCCCTATAAATGTTGGAGATTAAACCCTTATCGTTGATATCATTGGCAAATATGTTCTCTCATGCAGTGGGCTTTTTCTTGTTGTTTTATTGATGGTCTCCTTTGCTGTGCAAAAGCTTTTTTATTTTAATGGAGTCCCATTTGTTTATTTTCTCTTTAGTTTCCATTGCCCTAGGAGCAGTATCAGTGAAGAAATTGCTTCGGCATATGTCAGAGATTTTTCTGGCTGTGGATTCCTCTAATATTTTTATGGTTTCTTGTCGTATGTTTAAGTCCTTAGTCCATTTTGAGTTTATTTTTGTGTATGGTATAAGTTGGTGGTCTAGTTTCATTTTTTTGCATGTATCTATCCAATTTTTCCAACACCATTTATTGAAGAGACTATCTTGACTCCATTGTATGCTATTGCCTCCTTTGTCAAACATTAATTGAGCTTAGTGGTTTGGGTCAATATCTGGGTTCTCTATTCCATTCCATTGATCTATATGTCTGTTCTTGTGCCAGTACCAGGCTGTTTTGAGAACAGTGGCTTTGTAATACAGCTTGAAATCTGGTATTGAGATCCCACCTACTTTGTTCTTCTTTCTCAGGATTGCTGTGGCTATTCTGGGTCTTTTTAAAAAAATTCCAGATGAATTTTTGGAGAGTTCTTTCTAGGTCTGTGAAATATGCTGTTGGTATTTATTAGTGCATTGAATCTATAGATTGCTTTGGGTAGTATGGACATTTTAATGATGTTGATTCTATCAATCCATGAACATGGTATGTTCTTCCATCTGTTTAGTCTTCCTCTATCTCTTTATTCAGTGTCCTGTAGTTTTCCACGTACAGGTCTTTTACCTGCTTAGTTAAGTTTATTCATAAGTATCTTAATTGTTTTGGTGTGATGGTAAATGGGATTGCTTTTTTAGTCTCTCTTTCTGTAAGTTCATTATTGGTGTATAGAAATGCTATAGATTTCTTGGCATTAATTTTGTATCCTGCTACATTGCCGAATTCATATATTAAATGTATTAGTTTTTTGATGGAGTCTTTCAGGTTTTTTATGTACAATATCATGTCATCTGCAAATAAGGACAGCTTTACTTCTTCTTTTCCAATTTGGATGCCTTTTATTTCTTCTTTTTGCCTAATTGCAATGGCTAATACTTCCAGTATTATGTCGAACAGGAGTGGTGAGAGTGGGCATCCCTGTCTTGTTCCTGTTCTTAGGGGAAATGGTTTTAGCTTTTGCCCATTGAGTATGATGTTAGCTGTGGGTTTATCATATATGGCTTTTATTATGTTGAGGTATGATCCTTCTGTTCCCACCTTGTTGAGAGTTTTTATCAAGAAAAGGTGTTGGATTTTGTCAAATGCTTTTTCTGCATCAATTGATATGCCTATGTGATTTTTATCTTTCAATTTGTTTATGTGATGTATCATGTTTATTGATTTGCGGATATTGTACCATCCTTGCATTCCTGGGATAAATCCTACTTGGTTATGGTGTGTGATCTTTCTGATATACTGCTGGATTCGATTTGCTAGAACTTTGTTGAGGATTTTGGCATTTATGTTCATGAGGGATATTGGCCTGTAATTCTCTTTCATTGTGTTGTCTTTATCTGGTTTTGGTATTAGGAAGATGGTGGGTTCATAGAGGAGCTTGGAAGTGTTCCTTCCTCTTGTATTTTTTAGAAGAGTCTGAGGAGGATAGATTTTAGTTCTTCCTTGAATATTTGATAAAACTCCCCGGTGAAGCCGTCTGGCCCTGGGCTTTTGTTTGCTGGAAGCTTTTTGATGACTGCTTCAATTTCTTCCATAGTTATTTGCCTAGTGAGATGTTTAGATTCTTCCTGATTGAGTTTTGGAAGGTTATATTTTTCTAGGGATATGTTCATTTTGTCCAGGTTGTCCATTTTGTTGGAATAGAGTTGTTCATAGTATTTTTTAATAATCCTTTGTATTTCTGTGGGGTCTGTTGTTACTTCACCTCCTTCATTTCTGATTTTGTTTATTTGGGTCCTCTCTCTTTGCTTCTTGGTGAGCCTGGCTAGAGGTTCATCAATCTTGTTTATTCTTTCAAAGAACCAGCTCTTGGTTTTGTTGATCTTTTGTATTGTGTGTTTTTTTTTTGGGTCTCAATTTCGTTTATCTCCGCTGTGATCTTTATGATTCCTTCCTTCTGCTTACACTGGGCTTTTCTTGTTGCTCTCTTTCTAATTCTTTGAGTTGTAAGGTTAGGTAATTTATTATCATTGTTTCTTGTTTTTTCAGTAGGCTTGTAGAGCTATGAACTTCCCTCTCAAGACTACTTTTGCTGTGTCCCATAGATTTTGGATTGTTGTGTTTTCATTGTCATTTGTTGCCATAATGTTTTTTATTTCTTCCTTAATCTCTCTGGTAACCCAGTCATTCTTTAATAGCATGCTGTTTAGTCTCCATGTGTTTAATTTTTTTGGATTGTTTTTATTGTGGTTGATTTCCAGTTTTATGCCACTGTGATCTGAGATGATGTTTGATATGATTTCTATCTTATTGAATTTGAAGAGACTTTGCCTATGACCCAACATGTGGTCTATCTTTGAAAATGACCCATGTGCACTTGAGAAGAATGTATATTCTGTGGCCTTTGGGGTGAAATGTTCTGAAGATGTCAGTTGATTCCAACTGGTCTAGTGAGTCATTTATGATTGATGTTTCTTTGCTAATTTTTTGTTTAGAGTATTTGTCCAATGGTGATAGTGGGGTATTAAAGTCTCCTACTATGATTGTATTGCTGTCAATCTGTCCTTTGATATCCTCCAGGAGTTTTTTTTATGTATTTGGGTGCTCCTGTATTGGGTGCGTATATGTTTACCAGAGTTATTTCTTCTTGTTGGATTGCTCCCTTTAGTATTATGAAGTGGCCTTCCTTATCTCTTGTTATGTCCTTCACTTTGAGATCTACTTTGTCAGATATAAGTATTGCTACTCCAGCTTCTTTTTCATTTCCATTCGCCTGAAAAACCTTTTTCCATCCCTTCACCCTCAGTCTGTGTGCGTCTTTTTTTCTGAGGTGGGTTTTGTGTAGACAGCAGATATATGGGTTGTGTTTTATTATCCAATCCATTACCCTATGTCTTTTGATTGGAGCATTTAATCCATTTTCATTTAAAGTTATTATTGATAGGTACTTATTTGTTGCCATTTTTATTCTTTACCTCTGTGTTCCTTCTTTGCTTCCTATTTTTTTTTTTTTTTTTTACAGCAGACCTTTTATCATATCTTGCATTGCTGGTTTGGTGGTAATAAATTCCCTTAGTCCTTTTTTGTCTGTGAAGCTCCTAATTTCACCTTCAATTTTGATTGATAGCCTTGCTGGCTACAGTATTCTTGGATTCAAACCCTTCCTTTGCATGACTTTGTATATTTCATTCCATTCCCTTCAGCCTGATGAATTTCTGTTGAGAAATCAGTTGCTAGTCTGATGGGGGTTCCTTTGTAGGTAACTTTCTGTCTCTCTCTGGCCAGTTTTAAGATTCTTACTTTGTCGTTGGTGTTTGCCAATTTAATTATAATGTGCCTTGGTGTCGGTCTTTTCGGGTTCATTTTGCTTGGGACTCTGTGATCTTCTTGGATTTGTGTGGGTTTTTTCTTCCCTATATCAGGGAATTTTTCTGTCATTATTTCTTCAAAAAGGTTTTCTATTCCTTGCTCAGTTTCCTCTCCTTCTGGAACCCCTATTATGCGGATGTTGTTTTGATTCATGTTGTCCAAAAGTTCCCTTAGGCTCTCCTCCTGCTTTTTAATTTTTTTTTCTAGAAGCTGCTCTACTTGGGTATTTTTTTTCTATCTTGTCTTCTAGCTCACTGATGCGGTCCTCTGCTTCTTCTAGTCTACTCTTGATGCTTTCTATTGAGTTCTTTATAGCAGTGATGTAATTTTTCATTTCTTCTTGGTTCTTCTTCATTTCCTCTTGTTTCTTACGCATATTGTCGAATTTGTCTTTCATATTTTTTCAGCCACCTTATGATTATTTCTCTGAATTCTTTCTCTGGCAGGTTGTTTGCCTCCATTTTTTTTACTTCCTTTTCTGGTGATGCCTGCTTTTCTTTCATATATGGGCTGTTTCTTTGTCTCCCCATGGTCTCTCTTCTCTGGGTGTCTGGTTATATAGTTCTCTCTCTCATTATCCCAGGCGAAATCTGACCTTTCTGTGGTGGAGTGCAGAGCTCTTCTGAATCCGCATGTTTGTGCCAGTTGGGGACCGGTGTTCTGGGGTTCGCAGCTGTTTGGTGGGTGCCTCAGTTGTAGATTTTTCAGGCTGCAGATAACATCCACTTTCCCCTTCAAGATGGTGTGGTCTCCACGTCCCTTGGTTGACAATAAATCTTAGTTTCTGTATTGTTGCCAGATTGCCACTAACTCGATATATTCCATCAACATCTAGGCCTCTTTTTTTCGACAGCTTCAATGCATTGCTTTATGAATTGTGGAACTGTGGAATTTTCACGTTCACACACTGAGTGCAGATGGGAGCCAAAAATTTGATCTTTATTAAGTCCTTTTTCTTGCAGAGTTTTCAGGGAAGGTCTTTGGGTAATAAACTTCTTTAATCTGCTTTTAACTCCGTTTTTGTCATTTGTATTGGAAGCACTATGATGCCGTCTGAACGCTTCCACAAGCACTGGCTGATCATATCATGTTTCCTGTGGTGTGCTAGGAACATTCTTGGCCCTGACGTCTGAGATTTGAATTACAAGCTGGGCCAGCCATGTCAAGATCAGGGGAAGAGCATTTCAGAATGGCTGCTGTTATGGGCCTAAGGCAGGAGCCCCATAAGGTGTAGGGAAGTCAGGGGAAAGGCAGGTTTAGAGTTAACAGATAGAATCATTACACAAGTGAATTTATTCAACAACTTTTACAGTTTAAATGTATATGTCCATGCTCACCTAGATCTCAGAATCTGAGTCATGATTCCAGGACCAGAATCAGTAATTATCTAAGAGTCACACTGAAGAAAACTCATGTTCTAAAGTCTATGCATTATGTCCTGCTTCAAAGCCTCCGATGTCCTGTCCACAGGATAGGACGCTAGTAGTATTTTAGGAAAATGGCACCTGGTGTTATATTTTAAAATTGAATTTGCTTTGAAAGAAAGCATGTATGAATGAAGATAATAACAACTTCCTTCATCCTTTAGTAAAATAATTGCTCTGAAGGATTCTAAGAGTTTATATACAGATGTGGCAGGGAAGAAAGCTGTTACAGTTTTAGATTTTCTTGCATATTTTGGTTACTGTACAACAGAGACCTGATGAGTTGCCAGCAAATAACAAGCCAGAACCCTAGATCCAGAGAGCATTTGTGATATCCAGCCAACACAGAACTGCTTTCCCTCCCACAGGGTGGTCTCCAGATCTTTTGTAGCCCTTAGCAATACTTTATGTCACAATTGAAAACAGATGCCCTTTCTGCCCTCTCCCGCGCTGTCTGAGTTAACTACTGTTCAGGGGGCACACCTTTGAATGCCTAGCAAGAGTCTTCCTTAGACATCTGCTTCAGGAGTCTTGCTGTGAAACACCCTGAAATAGACAACAGACACAGATGTTGCCAGATTTGTGAGGGTCTGGTAATATGCTTGGTCCGTTCTGAATGCTTCTTGTGATAAATCAAAATACCATTACTAAGGTTTAATATAAAAACATGTCTCTGGACAGATTCTGCTTTAGAATATTTAATCCTAACGGACAATATTTAATCCTAAAGGACTATGTAATCCTAAAGGGAAACCAAAGCATACTCTCCCTAATGGACTATATTGAGTTTTATTACAGGAAATGGCCCCAAAACATCCTTATATTATATGTATATGACATTCAAAACCCAGAGTATTAAAAAATCACTTTAAATTCTTGATTAAAAGACACTTATTAGCCCTAGCCAGTTTTCTCAGTGGATAGAGCATCGGCTTGTGGACTGAAGGGTCTCAGGTTCAATTCTGGTTGAGGGCACATACTCAGGGTTGCAGGCTCAATCCCCAATAGGGAGTGTGCAGGAAGCAGCCGATCAATGATTCTCTTTCATCATTGATGTTTCTACCTCTCTCTCCCTCTCCCTTTCTCTCTCAAATCCATAAAAAAATACATTTTTTAAAAAAAGAGACTTATTAGACACTAGTGACCCAGTGCATGAAAACTCGGGGGGGGAGGGGAGGTGGAGAGGGAGTCCTCCAGCCTGGCCCGTGTCCTCTTACAGCGCAGGATCCCTGCAATCAATCACCCCAAAGAGGTAGGCCCCGCCCACCCATCCGGGGCTCCTCAATGGATTGCCCCAAAGAGGTAGGCTAGAGTCAGGGGTCCCGCCTCTGCAGTGTATGCAGGGCCACGGAACCCCGGCGGAAGCTGTGCGGAGCAGCCTTGGGGACCTGCCTCCTCCGCATGAGGTGGCAGGGACTCTCCACTGGGACCTGCCTCCTCTGCATGAGGCAGCGGAGATGCGTAGCAGAGATGCCGGATGACCCCCAGGCCTCCCCATGCAGAGTGGCCGCTGGGTCCTGCCTCCTCTATGTCTGCAGCCATCTTGTGACGGCGTGAGGGCATCATGGCATAAGGGCGTAATGATCACCTAGGGCTTAATCACAGGAAACAACAACAGCCTGTAATTATTGGAATCGAGAGTCTAGGTCAGTGGTCGGCAAACTCATTAGTCAACTGAGCGGCAAACTGCAGTGGCTCACGAGCTGCAGAGTATAGATAATAGAATATAATGTGTAGATTTTGGTTGGAGCATGGTGTAAATCAATTGACATTTAAATGACAACTGGGACATTTAAATAGGCGGGCCTACCTGAGTATGTGACAATATTAAGGAATCATTTGTAATTTTGTTAGATGTGATAATGATACGGAGTTATGTAAGAAAATATACTTATATTGTGGACATGCACATGCAAATTAGGGAGGAAATGTCACATCTATAATTTATTTTAAAACACTTCAACAAAATGTCAATTGAAGAAAATAAGGCAAAATGTTAATAATTGTTTAATTTATGGGCTCATTGAGTTTACTGTAATATTTTCTCTACTGTTGTGTACATTTGAAAATTTTTATAATTCAACATTTTAAACAAAATTTTTGCAAGTTGGAGTATAGTACAGTGATTTGTCAGCTAAATAGCACTGCTTTATGGTCGTAGTGGATGTTGCTTTATTGTGCCTTTTGTGCTGCGATAGTAAATATCAGTGGACCTGGAAACTAGAAGATTTCTTCATAAAATGGAACATTACAATAAAAATGAACCAATAATATCCCCTTATGCCCCCAACCCCACACTCTGATTTTGTAACTTGGCCCATGATTATGGGAGGTGAAATAGTTAAAAACTAAAACTGAAACATGTGGGATCCAAAAGCTAATACTAGCTCTTTAATATATATACTGATATATATATAGAGAGAGAGGAAGGGAGAGGGAGAAAGAGAGATAGAAATATCAATGATGAGAGAGAATCATTGATCAGCTGCCTCCTGAATGCTCTCCCACTGGGGATCAAGCCTGCAACCTGGGCGTGTGCCCTGGTTGCGAATTGAATCCCGACTTCTTGGTTCATAGGTCAGTGCTCAACCACTGAGCCACACAGGCTGGGCTAATATTGTGTGTCAATTATAGTTGACACACAATATTATATTAGTTTCATGTATACAACATAGTGAGAATTGACATTTATGTAACTTACAAAGTGATCACCACAAAATGTCCAGTATCCACCAGTCACGGTACAAAATTGTTATTATTGATTATATTCCATCTACTATACTTGACACCCTTGTGATTTATTTGTTATAAGTTTGTCCCTCTTAATCCCCTTCACCTTTTTGCCTATCCTACCACCACCCAACCATCTGACAACTATCAGTTTTTCCTATATCTCTGAGTCTGTTTTGTTTTAATACCCTCTAGGTCTATCCATGTTGCTACAAATGGCAAGATTCCATTCTTTTTCATGGATGAGTAATATTCCAGTGTGTGTGCCTACACACACAAACACAGAGCCATGTCTTCTTTATCCATTCATTTCTTCAGGGACTACCTAGATTGTTTCCATATCATGGCTATTGTAAATAATGCTGCCTTGAACATAGCTAGTATTTTAAACATCTCATTTCAACATCAATTTGCAATCTATGTTTTTAAACTTTCAATATTATTTTGTATTGCTTTCAGGTGTACAGCATACTGGTTAGACAGTCGTATATTTTACAAAGTGTTCACCCCTAATATTTCCAATACTCACCTGGCACAATATGTAGTTATCTCAATATTATTGACTATATTCCCTATACTGTATTTTACATCTCTGTGAATATTCTGTAACTACCAATTTGTACTTCTTAATCCCTTCACCGTTTTCACCCAGTCCCACACCTTCTCTCTCCTCTAACAACTACCAGTCCACTCTCTGTGTCTATGCATCTGTTTTAATTTTGTTTGAAAAAAATAACAATCTTAAAGTATAGTCACTAAAGTTATTTTCCTCTCCTTTAAAATGTATATTTTACAACCTGGATTATATTAGCATATATTAACATACATTAACATGTATAAAATTATTGGCACTGTCTTGGGCACCTACATGCCAATCAATGACCCATCTTTTTCCTTCTCCATACAGAGATTTTGAGGAGTTATCATTAAATCTACCTGTGATCTCTTTTCAGACCGTGTTTTTGCTGACAGTATATGCCAGTATTGGTATTTTTTCTTATTTTTCCTTCATACTTGATGTCAGTGGTTGCAGATTCAGTACCAAAGGGAATCATATTGTCCCCTTTCCTCAATACTAGTTAGCTGTTGAATTCCTCATTTTTAAAATAACAATGACTATATGGAGGTATCTTGTTTTTGGGGTTAAAAATAAAGTCCTAATATATCATTATCAACAGTGAACAGCCACTGGAGCTCCTGCCATGTAAGGCACTGTTGAAGATGCTGTAGTGTGAAACGTTTTAGTGGTGGAATGCACAGAACCAGAAGATCAAGTTTTGTCTTCAGCAGTTGGCAAACTTTGCGGAGATAGGAGAAACAATTACTGTGGAAAGTATCTGATGATCACCCACATGAATGCCACGTACTATAAGTGTGGTACAAATTCAGAGTCAAGAGATTGTTCCCATCTGGGGCCATCATAATTTCATGGAGCATATAAAGGAGGTAAAATTTTGACAGGGAGAGAGAAAACAAGAAACTCTTTTTGTGTGGACCAATGAGTATACCCAGAAGCAAGGAGTGTTTGGATAACTATGAATTGGCAAGTTTGGCTGGAGGGAAGATTTCCTATTGGGATGAGCATATTGAATCTAAGAATTTGGATTGTGGTAAAAACTGGGGAAGCTGTAAAGGTTTGGGAACATGAGCAAGGCTATGTGTCAGGAGCTCAAGTTGACAGTGTTGACCTCAAGGGAGGTTGAGATTAAGACAGGAAGATCAATTGGGAAATCACTGCAAAATAGTTTTAAGTGGGAAAGGGAATAAAAGTATAAATTTGGGTAATGACAGTGGGAATAGAAGGAAGGGATGATTACAAAACACACTGTGAAAAAAAAGAACCAATTAGATCTGATGACTGCATTTAGGTCCTCTTTGAAAGAGAATAGGAAAATTCACATGAATTTGTATCATTTCATTGATGCAAGCAGTCAACTGTGAGTTTAATATATCTGACTCAATTGAGAAACTTTGAAAGAAAACTTTTAATTCTTTATTAATTTATAGGAAAGCTAGCCCCACACTTATAATTAGTAAACTGTTACACAAATCCTAAGAATGAGCACTTACTTCCTGTAGCCTTTGCTGCCTTTTTATCCATCTCTAAGAGCCAAGAAGATGGTGATGTGGAGGGGAAAAATGTGACCAGAGACTTTAGCAGAATCTATTGGTTCATAAGTGGAATGTAACAGTACTTCCAAAAAAGTAGTAATAGTCTAGGGGAGAGGCACCTGGAGGCAGAGCCTGGAGGAGAGTCATATAAAAAGTTGCCTTGAAAGGATGTCCTTCAGTGGAGGACAGACCTGGTTCCAGAGGGCTCTCCCAGGGAGAGCTGGAAGTAAACACTCTGACCTTACTCTCTCCCTTGTGCCTCCTGCCAACCTTCCTTCCTCTCTCCTATCTAGAAGGCAAGGGAGCATGTTGGTGTGTCCCACACAGGCCAGCCTCCTGGGGCAGATGTTGGGATGGGGAAGGGCAGAGAGTAGAACTAGGTGCAAACAGAAGGCAACAGACACATCCTCTTCACAAAGCATAACAACATGGGGGCAAAGGCCTGGAGGAAGTTCTTCATAGAATCATAAAACGTTAGCGCTAGACTTAATAAGAGGCATATTTAGACTAAAAGAATTATTTCAGTAAAGAAGAGACCTATATAAAGTCTAAGGTGTTGATAATGAAGATGGAAATGCAAGTCCTCAATAACTGTACTTTTCTTTGCACTAGGTTGTCCAGTAACTATTTCTTTCTTGTTCCCATCCCCTTTCTTCCTAAGTGCTTATCTTCAAACTGTACCAGCGGGCTAAGCACGTGTACAGCGAGGCTGCGCGAGTGCTCCAGTTTAAGAAGATCTGTGAGGAAGCACCTGACAACATGGTCCAGCTGCTGGGGGAGCTGATGAACCAGAGCCACGAGAGCTGCCGGGACATGTATGAGTGTAGCTGCTCTGAGCTGGACCAGCTGGTGGACATCTGTCGGTGAGGCTGAGATAGCAGCGTGGCAGGGTTGGGGGATGCTGCCAAAGCAATTGTTTGAATTAATGAAAAAAAAATCACATTTTCATGGCCTTCTGAGTGAAAGACGATCCTTGCCCACTTCCTGTATGAAGAATTGTGTGTGATATGGAGCCGACCTTGCTCCTTCCTGAACGTCTGTGTGATGAGAGACTGGAGGCCTCCTCCACGGCTTCATGAGGCTCCGGGTCTGGAGTTGGTTCTTCAGAACATCCTGGGAAAGACATTTCAGGGAGCTTTTCTCAGACGTGGTCCCTGTTACTTTCTCCTGATATTTTACCCATTGTTGGCCACTACACTGCAGTTCTGCCAACATCTCCTGTTTGGTGTCCTAAGTTTAGTTTTATTCAAAAGAACAGAAAATAGAAAGAGAGCCTCAAGCCCGATAGAGTGCTGGGCTTGAGGAAGGTTGCTGAAGGGATTAACTTGGAGAGCCAGCATTTCCTGCCTTCCTGGTTTGTTAGGCAATTTGGGGGAAAAAGATGAGAAAGCCAGTTTATGAATGGTTGGTGAGACAGAAATGCAGAGAGGGAAACTTTCAGGAAGCCTGCGACCAGTTCATTTGTAATTGCTGGTGAGTGGGGGGAACAGAGGAGAATGGTCCCTTTGCCCAGAGGCATCAGTGACCTTGGGAGAACTGAAAGGGAAACTGGGCAAACTCTCAAATGGCTACATGTTATTTTCACTGTGAAAAGATAGCACATGAAGAGAGTATGAGAACTGTCTGCAATTAGTAATGAAAATATAATTTGCCACTTGGCGCCTATGGCTTGCCTCACTCATTGCCACACTTGCAGCCTGAAGAGTTTAAACCAAGCAGCCCCAGTGATTGTACATGGCAAGTGTAACCCGGCTTGCTGAGAGATTTGAACAGAGCATTGATGACAGTGACTCTGCTGCCATCAGTGTTTGCTCACTAATTGCCAAGAAGCCTTCCTGAGCTTGTTTCATTGTAAGTGCTCTTTTCAGAAAATATCAAGGGCCCATTAAATGGAAGGGAGCAAATATTGTTCAGTTTTGGACATAAGAGGAAGAGGCATGGTTTGTTAAAAATCAGGAGCATTGCTGCCTGTAAGGTAGTGGGGTGGTTTGAATCCCACCTGAAAAGCAGTGGAAGGGTATTTGCTAGCCGCCTGCTATTCGCTAATGAACCTTTTCTTCCTGGGATGGTCCACAAGCTATGGCTCCTGTGGAGCTCACATTCTCATGGGGAAAGAGGGAAATTACAATAAAAAAGAAATCAGATGGTAGTGGTAAGTGTTATGAGAAAGAAGAAGAAGAAGGGAAGAGAGTACAGGGTTGAGGGGGAAATCTTTATATGGAGTGGCTGAAGGAGTCCTCTCTAAAGAGACAGTATTTGAACAGAGACCTGAAGGAAGTGAAGAAATAGCAAGTGGACAGGTCCTGAGTGGGCATGTGGCTATCATCTGTGAGGTACAGCAAGAAGACCAGTGTGGTTGGAGGACAGTAGAGGAAGGACAGAGTAGTGGGTGATGAAGGAAGAAGGGTGGGAGGAGCCACACCACGTGGGCCTTGGGGGCCATGGAAGGGTTCTGGCTTGAGGGGAGAAAGGTGTGTGGCTAAGGTCCTGTGCAGATGCCTTGAAGGAAGACTCAAGATGATCGCTGTGTGGATGAAAGACAGGACACAAGATGACTCCTGGATTTTGGGCCTGAGGAAATGTCCTTGTTTCTATAAAAGTCACATTTTTGGAAGTCAGACTTCACATTTCTGGGTCAGAATTATCTTAAGATACTGTCAGATATGAGAGCAGGAAGAGGAGAGGTAGAGGTGCTAAGTGCTTAAGTGCTTTGAACTGTCAGCATAGTGAGGCCGTGGACAGGAGGAAGGCTGGAAAGGGGTCGGGAGCATCACCAAAGATAATCGTTAGCTTTCCCTCCTGGTCCCCTTGTGGCACTTTAAAATTCCTTTAGTTTTCCTCAAGGCCTGCTTGGAAAGTATTTGCAAAAGACAACTAATTGATTAAGTGAATGAAGGATTCCTATGCCTGGGATACTTAGGACACTACTACAAACTAGAATCTTCATGTGCTCTGAGCCAGACTGCATGGAAAGGTGCCTCTACATAGCCAGCCTATCGGACAATGTAGAGGAAGCTGCTTTATGACTCGAGTGAAGAGAAAGGGAGAAGGATAGCAGTCACCAGTGCTTGTTTTCTCAGTGGAGCCTTTCCTGTTCCTCAAGAGAAAATCTGTTGAGGATCCAAAGAAAAGGGCCGGGGAGGGAGAAGGAAACTACACTCCTGCAGGGAGGTTGTTTACTTATTTTTATTAAATTAACGTTAGAAGACCTCAATTATGTGAAACAAAGTATAATAATGAAGGAAAAAGATGAAGCTTGCCCAATGATAAAATAACTCTTTTTAAGGAAAATGTAAATTTTAAGAAACAGCTGAATTTTGAAGTAGGATTTACTGAGGAACACAAAAGAGTTTTGAAACCAAGTCAATTACATGAGAAACCGCTCATTATTGGTTTCCCTGGTTGCACTTAAGAAAAAATAGTTAAGGCTGTTATTTCCACATTGACACTTGTTGAAATAAGGAGGACTCAGTGCTGTGTTATTGCCTAAGCTATTAATGACACATTTTAATAGACCAACAAAGGTTACAAAAGTAGAAGTGCTGTCTTCCTCAGGAGGCCTTCCACGGCGTTTTTCTCCTGGAGCTGCTCAGCCTCCAGCGCCTGTTCTCCTGAGCAGGTCCCAGTGGAGAGGAGCGAGGTGCACACCACAGTCCTGGGCCCTTTCCCCACCAGCTCAGGTGCTAACCTGCAGCTCTGCCCAGGAAAGGCAGGGAGCCCTTCCCACTGCCCTCAGGCTCACTTCTCTTTGGGCCTCTGTCTTCCACGTATTTTCATCCACCCGTCAGATAGATAGATAGGTAGGTAGATAGGTAGGTAGGTAGGTAGGTAGGTAGGTAGGTAGATAGAATAGATAGATAGATAGATAGATAGATAGATAGATAGATAGATAGATAGATAGATAGGTAGAGATATACCATAAGCTAGAATCAAACCAACTGTTCTCCAATGGCCTTTAGCAGCTTAATTTCTAAGATAGACTTGTAGTCATATTGTCTTATACTTTTTCTTCTAAACAGTATTTGAAGTCTGTGATTTCTTGAATCTAAAGTGATTTGGAAGTGGTTCTAACCTGGCTGTAAAAATAATATAAGTTGTTCTGGAAGGTCTGTTTTTCTGAGATTCTAGTCAGAAAATTTTAGGTTTCAGAGCAGATACTCGAAGTATTTCCAGGTAAAGGATATATTACTGACTGCTTATGATTATACTAGAGGCCCAGTGCATGAAATTTGTGCACTGGGGGTGGGGGGTGGATGGATGGTGTCCCTCAGCCCAGCCTGCAACCTTTCCAATCTAGGACAATCCGGGACTGCTGGCTCCCAACTGCTCGCCTGCCTGCCTGCCTGATTGCCCCTAACTGCTTCTGTCTGCCAGCCTGATCACCCCCTAACCACTCCCCTGCCAGCCTGATGAACACCTAACTGCTCCCCTGCTAGCCCGGTTGCCCCCAACTGCCCTCCCCTGCCGGCCTGGTTGCTTCTAACAGCCCTCCTCTGCAGGCCTGGTTGCCCTCAACTGCCCTCTCCTGCCAGCCCAGTTGCCCCAATTTCCCTCCTCTGCCAGCCTCGTCACCTCTAACTGCCCTCCCCTGCTGGCCTGATGGCCCACAACTGCTCTCCCCTGCCAGCTATCTTGTGGTGGCCATCTTGTGACCACATGGGGGCTGCCATCTTGTGTGAGGGTGTGATGGTCAATTTGCGTATCATCTCTTTATTATATAGGATTATACTAGAGGCCCGATGCACAAAATTTGTGTAAGAGTAGGCCTTCCTTCCCCTGGCTGCTGGCACTGGCTTCCCTTTGGTACCCAGGACCTGGGCTTCCCTCTGGCCCCAGCTTCATCTGGAAGGATGTCCAGAATGATGTTTGGTCTAATTAGCATATTAGCTTTTATTATTATATATTATATTATATTACATATATTATATTAATATACATTGATTGGCCAGATTATTATGATCTCTGAATGCATAATAAATAATCTGGCCACTCAGTGTATATCCTATATAATAAAAGGCTAATATGCAAATTGTCCCCTTGACCAGGAGTTCGACCAGCAGGCAGGCTGGCCAACCACTCATGTCCCCTCCCCCTGGCCAGGCTGGCCGGACTCCACCCATGCACGAATTCATGCACCAGGCCTCATACACACACACACACACTGAGTGGCCAGATTATTATGTGTTCAGAGATCATAATAATTTGGCCACTCAGTGTATATGCCATTTCATATATAATTGACTTGGTTTCAAAATTGTTTTATGTTCTTTAGTAAATTCTACTTTAAAATTTACATTTTGTTTACTTAAAATATATTTTATAATTGAGCAAGTATCATCTTTTTCCTTTATTATTATACTTTATTTCACATAATTGAGGTTTTCTAACATTAATTTTAAAAGCCTGAGTAAATATTTTTATATTTGTTTCTTCATTTTAGTTTTTTATCACTATTAATTCCCCCTATACCATCTTCCACCTCCCCCCATCACCCCCCCAAAAACATTACTGTTGTCCATGTCCATGAGATCTTTCTCTTTTATTCATTTTTCCTCAATCTCTACACACACCCCTCAACTCCTCCACCCCCCCCCCAAAGACCTGTCTATTTATGAATCTGACTCTTATTTTGCTTGTCAGTTCAGTTTGTTCATTAGATTCCACATATGAGTGAAATCAGATACTTGTCTTTCTCTAACTGCATTATATCACTCAGCATGATGTTCTCCAGGTTCCTCCATGCTGTTGCAAAGGGTAAAATTTTCTTTCGTTTTACGGCCAAGTAGTATTCCACTGTGTACATGTAAAATAGCTGTTTTATCTACTCATCTACTGATGGGCTCTTGGGCTGCTTCCAGATCCTGGCTATTTTAAATGAACATAAGGGTGCATATGTTCTTTCAAATCAGTGTTTCCGTTTTCTTCGGATAAATTTCAAGAAGTAGACTTTCTGGGTCATAAGGCAGTTCCTATATTTTGATATTTTAAAACAAATATAAAACCTAACAGCCAGTTTTTAGAACCTAACAAATGCCTGGAATTATGCTGGGCTGAGAGTAAAGAGATAGATATAAGCTGTCCCTGAATTTAAGATTTTATAAAATAATTCATACACATTTGTATAATATAAAAATACTTATTTTGAAATAAAATTGAATAGAAATACATACAAGGCAAAATTCCTTTCTCTTTCTTTTTGTAGTTTGTAGCAAAGTTGGGTCTTATTGGATTCCCCCCAACCTCCATTGTCCTGTGCATGGTGCCTTAGTCAGTGCTTTATGGTCAAATCAGATCCTTTAAAAGTAGGAAATTTTAGTCAGGCTTTATTGGGTGCCTGGAAAATTATAAGAATATACTTTTCAGTGGTAAAAGGATTAAAAGGAATAGTCTATAATCTCCATCTCGTATCTGCCCTAGCCTTTGTTTGGTAGATCATGCTTTTTAAAGCAGAGACTTCTTTTGTTGTTTTGATCAACCTTTCTACACTCTTCTTAGTCTATTCGCCACAGTCATCAAAGTGGTGTTTGGAGGAATTTAGGGTTTGGTTTTTTATAACTCTTGTATTGCCTCTCTGATGGTTGCCTCTCAGGACTTATATTCTTAAGGTTTCACTGTTCTTCCAGAGGAAAAAAAATGCAAACATGAAAAAAAGTTCACTAAATGTCCTTGGCTCACCTGCTTCTTAATTCCAAGTTTTTATTGGTCTCCTAACTTTTGGGTCTCTGGGAATTTCGATGGCATATGCCAAAGGGCATATTAAATACCAGTGGGGACACTGCAGACAGGCGCTTTCAGCCTGTGAGTGTGTAGCCGGGCGGGCTGCTGACCAGCTGCTGGGCAGACCCTGATTTGTGATCACAAGTGCCACTGGCTCAGGGCACAGGCTATTTATAATAGCACTTATCATTCTCTATTTGGGAAAGTCTAGCTTTGATGATTTTAGACCATGTGGTTGATGCAATTGAGTCCATTTCATCTACAGCCATCAGGGTGCTGACAGAGCCGATCTGGGGACTCAGAAGCGAATGCATTCACCTAGGAAGACTTGAGCTTCTGCTCTCTGGAAACTGGCGGGATACTCAGCACAATAGGCCCTTTGGCACAATTCCTATGGGGTTTGCAGTGAGTTAGAAACAATACTCAGTTTGCTTTAGGTTTAGTTTTGAAACCACAGCTTTCAGAAACCGTTCAAATGAAAAACTGTAAGAAAACATGCCTACAAGTTCATTGAAGACGTGAGACCTGGCTGGCCTGTATCTAGCCAAGTGGCATAGTTCGGGCCTTAGAGAATGGAGGAGGCACAGTGTGCTCTAGATGAGGAGGTGCTTTGCTGACACCTCTATTGTTCTAGCATATTCCCCAGGGAAGAGAGTTTGATGTGACTGACAACAATATTTTTTTTCCAAGGCCCTTTGCCAGCCTATGGACTCAGAGTCATTCTAGGATCCCAGGGCTCCATGCAGCTATTAGGCCATCAGCTGAATGAATGTTTGAGGGACAGGAGGACAGGAGTGATTTTTATTTGCTTGTAAGCATTTTTGCTTTTTTCCTTCAACATCTATTTTTATTTGAAAAGCATATTTTAATGAATAAAACAGATGATGACAAGAAATCGATTGACAAAATTATTGAGGGGAAATGAATCACTGGTGTCACTGGTGTGCAGTAATTCTGATGTTCTAAAGTAGGGTAATATTCTAATGATATTTTCTAGGAAGTAAAGTAGCTCATTTAGATGGAAAAAAGGGACAACACTATGCTAAATTACTTATGGAGTTTTTAATCTGCTATGAATTTGGAGTAAATTTTATTAGAAAGGATTGGAAGTACATGTTAACTTTATTGTCAGGATAAATAGCATCCTTGTGCTTTGTACAAATCTTAACTTTGACTGACTGGTTGATAGTAACTAATATCACCGCCTGCTGGTATGGTGGATTATCCAGTAATTTCCAGCCCAATCACACATTTCATCAGATTGTAAATTCTGAGTCCAGTTGTCAGACCAGCTCCTGAAGTTGCAAGAAGATTCCATGAAATCACTACTTGAAGAGCTGTATAGCAGCCACCTGCTACTCAGAGCCAAAACCAAGGGCCAGTTTTAGATGCAATTAAAATTGAAATTACCTCTGCAACAGCATACATTTTCTAATTTACTAAAAAGTTCAGTGGAGAAAACCCTGCAAAACAACACACACACTTACACTCTCTCATTAGCACTTGGGTAGGCTGTGTGTCCTATAAGCAGCAGCCAAATCACTCTCATGTTCCTTTACAGGGTCTGATTTTTCTTTTCTCATTGTTTTAGGACGTTTGGAGCTCAAGGGTCACGACTCACGGGAGCAGGATGGGGAGGCTGCACAGTTTCACTGGTACCTGCTGACAAGCTGCCCAGCTTCCTAGCAAATGTGCAGGAAGCCTATTACCAGAGTGGCGACCAGCGCCTGGCACCCGAGAAGCAGAGTTTGTTTGCTACCAAACCCGGAGGCGGGGCCTTGGTTTTCCTTGAGGCCTAAACAATGTAAAAAAATCTCAGAGAAACTATTTAGGGCATTTAGGAACTGGCAGGACTTCTTATGCCACAATAAATTAATCCTTTCTGTTTTTTATTATGATGAACGGTTGCTATTATCGAGTTGTGTTTCCAAAGAAATGGTTGCAAGCTCTCTAAGCTTCATAAAGATTATTTTTCCATCTTAAAATATGTTTTCTATCAATAGGAGTCAAAATCATGGTTGGACAGATCCCTTAAGAATGATTTACTAGGTTTATTGATTGTAATATTTTTAAAGATGAATTGTAAAAGATAATCCCAACCTCATGGATTGGACTAGAATTAAACATACTGCACAGTTAAACTGAAACAATTGACTTGTGTACAGTATCTTAAACAGAGTTTACTTCTGGTTTCTCAGCGTCTTCTTCGTCCGGGGTATAGTCTTCTGTTGATGACGATGATGACATTGATGTCAGAAGTTCTCTCTCAAGCTTAGCTTCATTTTGCTATGAAAAGAATACATTAGGGATGCACAGATTTTCCTGGACAGCATATTCTTGAGTATGAGATTCCCCCAGTTACCAAGATGAGCATTATTAAAAGACTAGAGGTCCGGTGCACAAATTGGTGCACATTGAAAGGAAATTAATTAGAAGAAATATCTTAATATCACTGTTCACCCTTTCTCTATAATAGAAGTGTCAACCAAAATAATGATTGATGACAACAGATAGAAACACAATGTGCGATTGGTGCCAGTGAGAGCTTTATATGTATCACGCATGGGCGAGGCAACTTAGCCTTTTATATCTCTATATATAAAAGCCTAAGCAACTGTCTGACCATTTGACTGTTTGTCTGATAGCTATGACATGCACTGACCATCAGGGGGCAGATGCTCAATGCACAGGCATGGAAACATGGAACAGACTGATAAATCTCAGAAAGAAAGGGGGAAGGTGGAGGGTGGGAAGAGATTAACCAAAAATCTTATATGCATACTAGAGGCCCAGTGCATGGATTTGTGCACTGGGCCTCTAGTATATAGCATAAACTTGCTTAATTATACCTCCTTTATGATTTAGCTAAACTTTTTTCCAGACCAGTGAAGCACCCCAACTTCTCTTTCAAGTAATTGTCAGCAACACAGCAGTAAATATCAACATGAAGCAGATTATTATTGTAGATCACACAGGGAGAAAAAAAGGGTGAAATATTTAACTGCAGCAGTGTTCGATTGACTATATTCTGTGCAGTGAGAAAACCTGAGGTCATTTTCAAGATCCACCATTTCTTCTTTTCAGTCAAGTCAAGTTTCTAAGCTTTCTAAGTCTCTGTTTTTGGGCTAATGAAAAGAAAACAGGATTCCACCGAGTCTCCTATCTACGTACTCCAGGACTTTTGTGAGGATGAAATGAGATGAGGCATGGGAAAATGCTTCACAGACATTTGGTTAAACTGTGAAATGTTTCCACCTGGCTATAAAGCAAGTTGTGTGCCTGGGCTGAAGAAATTGCAAGGAGGCTAGTCTTCACTAGGGAGAGGAAGCCGGGCGTTGCTACATGACTGTTTCCAGGCTGGGCTGGGCTGTGGGCCACAAAATGTGCCATGGGGTCTCAGCAGCATCGGCTGCAATTTGGTAGGCTGTCACTCCAGGGTGGTGGTAGGGCCTGTGTCCCACTTGGGGGAAGCCGAGTGTTCCTTTGTGGGTGCCAGGTCTGTGGTGCTATTTCTCTGCATGCATCACAGCAGCTCCTGCATTGAGTGTCTGCCCCCTGATGGTTAGTGCGCATCATAGAGACTGGTCAGATGGTCAGATACTTGACATATTAGCCTTTTATATATATAAATGTCTTTAGGAAGAAAATCCTGATCATTTAATTTTTTTAAACCATGTGATATCACATAAACAATCACTTTCAATTCTTTTGGCACCGAGCTCTATCATTTAACAGAAAAACTTAGATAAAAGACACTTTAAGTCTTTATCTCTATTCACATTGAAATAGAGAATTATCTGGATGATGATGGAAATCAGTTTGTTCATGGAGTTTACTTTCTTCCCACTCTTTTTTCAAGTGACTGTCTAAACCAAGAGGCCTGCTCACTGTTCTGGGAAACACCACCTTGCATCCCTTCACTGTGTGCCTAGCAAGTCTTATTCATATATGTGGGCCAGTGTAGGGCTGGTGTGCAGGTATGTGGGTAAGAGTATAAAAGGCTTAGAGAGTTGGTTCTGAGATTGGGTAGGGGTATTGGTGGTTACCTGTATATGTTTATCAAATGTGGGCAGAAATGTTTGGCCATGTGACAATGGTAAATGAATGGCTTTCTCTCACAGATAGAAGACAGGAGTGCCTTTCTGAATTATGTGAAGATTTAGACCAGAAAGCATTTAGTAATGTAACTTGATAATTGAGACAGGAGTGGTCTTATGGCATGAGTTATCCAGAAAATTATCACAATTTTCTATTATTCTATGATTGATTTTGCTTGTTAATGTCCAACTCAAAGATTGGACATCATCATGTTGAATCTCAGTTTCATGGAGGCTCGGGCAAAGTTGGTTATAATAGTTCTCAAAGGACAATAGTCATATAGAAAGTACTAAAAAATCCATTATTTTATTCTAAAATAAATTTCTTAGCACAAAGGCAAAACCTTGGAAAACTTAAGTCAAATTTATTGAAAGAATTTTGAGTTTTTCAAACTCAATAATCCAAAATCTGAATTGATTTAATTTTTTTAACCCTAACCTAAGTGTATGTTTATTGATTTTTCTTTTCTTCTTTTTTTTTGAGAGAGGGAGAGAGAGAGAGAGAAACATTGATTGGTTGCTTCTCATATGCACCCTAACCAAGCCTGCAACCTAGGTATGTGCCCTGACTGGGAATTGAACTGTCCCCTTTCGGTGTATGGGACAACACTCTAACCAAGCCACACTGCCCAGGGAAAACTCTGACTTGATTTTAAATTATAGTTGTTTTGTTTTGTTTTTTAATACATTTCTATTTTCCACAAAAGATCTGTGGTTGGTATATAATTCTTTAAAGATACCTACATTAGAGTAAAAAAAAAAGTCACTTGCTATCATATTTAAAAAAGAACTGTTTTTCAATCAGACTATCACCTAGTGCTCTAGAAATTCTGAGAGATATCAAATTTGTCTGGAAAGGGCCATGGAGAAAAAAAGGTTCATGCAGAAGATGGAATTTGAGCGTGGATCTGAATTGCCGATGGTGAGAGATCCGATAATACTTTGGCCTCCATTCCTACAGGCAACAATGAACGGGAGCTGAGGAGGTCGTTGCCTGGTTTAGATGAGGGCAGTGCCACAGTTTTCACAGCTCCTCGTACTTCCTAACACTCAGCCGTTTATCATTGACTAGCTGAGGTCAGTGTGCCCTTTCCTCGCTCACCTGCACAGGTGCTTTCTCCTAAACAAACATCTCTCTGGACCCATGTCTCTGGCAGTAGCAGTTAAGAGATACCAACAAAAATGGGAGAAAGAAGTATTTTGTGTCTGTGGAAGTAAAGGATAGTCCTGTTTGTTTAATATTAAGCACCCAGTTATTTTACTCCTTTCTGTCCCACCTTTCTGGCTCCTATAAGAATTAGATTAGATTGTTTAACCCCTGTTTTGACATTACACCCACAGCCAGTGAGGATTACACTAGATTTTTGAGTGGAAGCCTGGCATACTGAAAAGAAAAGGCTCTCTCCTACTCCTGACCTCAGATTGGCCAGCCTTCAGACTTGTACACTAATCTCTACATGTCTTTGCCTGCTGGGAGGGAAGAAGGCCCTTCCGATGGCATAGGACTGCCCATAAGCAGAAGAGGAGCGGACATGGAAAACGGGAAGGTTTCTTTCTTTCCAGCCTGTTCAAACCTTTTCCCTTCTGTCTTAGGTTTCTGTTAATTGAGGGTAGGGCCCATTCATTTAACACAGTGGTTGAGATCCAATATATTTTTGTTGAATTATGAATGGAAAATATGAATATGATTTCAAACACCAATAATTTTCTGTTAATTTGAAAGTCTGACTGCATTTGGAGGTTTTCAGTTGCATAAACTATCCTTGGTCAGAAGCATGCGGGGGGGATAGTAGACATGAGATAGTCACGGACATGTGAAATGTGCACATGGATGATTAAATAACATATGAAGCCACATATTGTTTACTAAATATTGTCTGGTCTATATACTAGTAAGAGAAGCTAGAGAGAGACTTCTCAATTAGTTAAAAAACAAAACATACCAGTTTATGTAGGAACTTCTTAAAGTCTTTTTCAATTTCTAAAGGCTTCTTGGTAGCCTTTGCTTGGAGTCTAATCATGGAACAAAGAAAATCATTAACCAAACTAGTTTTTCTACTGACACCAACTAAGGCCAACATTTACAGAGTTTAATGTGCCAGGCACTTGCCAGCACTTTGCAAATGTTAATTCAATTACACTTGCAACAATCTTATGGAGTAGGTGCTACTATTATTTATTCTGTGTTATCAATGAGGAAACAGCCTCTGGGAGGGCAAGTTCCCTACCCACAGACACAGAGCTCACAAGTAGCAGAGGATTAACCCCAGCAGTGAGATTAGAGCCCTCAGTTCCACCACGGTGCGACACTGCATCCCAGCCATGAAATGTCCTCGTCGGAGAGATGCTGCACACAGCACTCCCCGAGCTGACCCCACTCACAGGCTGCAGCACAGACTTGAGGAAGGGTGGGTGGGGAGAGAGGAGGAAGAGGGACTGGCAGGAGAAAGACCTGGGGGACAAAGAGAGAGACATGGAAGAGGCAAAAGGGTGAGGGGGCTCACTAGCCTAAGCTCACAGAGAGTGGGAACCCAGGGCTCTCTCATAATTTCTGTCCCCAAGTACTCATTCAAGAACTATTTCGGAAGGAGATGAGCAGTTGAATCCACAGATCTTTAAATGAGGCAAGAAGCAGAAGTAGCCTGGGCAAGGAAGGGTAGGGACTTGCAACAAGGGAGAAACATTAGTAGCAAGAGAAACATGGATGAGTGAAAGAAAAATGAAAAAGGGTATAAGGTTATTCATTTCACTGGAAATTTTCAAACTAGTCTTCCTCCATGAAATTTGTAGGAAGTAAGATTTTCTAAGAATTCCAAATATACTTGCACAAGCATAAAGTTTGGATTGGCAACCCCCTGCAAGGCCTGCTCTAGGTTTCTTCAGTGTTCAGGGTCGCCCCGATGGCACAGTAGGGCTACCTCTTGGGGGTCTCTTGTGTTAGTGCTCTGTGAGTGATAAATGTCCCCTCACTCATCTTCAACTTTGCCTCTGCCAATTTTATCGCCTTAACCTCACTTCTTGTTACCCTCTGGGTCTGTCCTTCTCTGTGTTTCTCAACTGTGTTCTTACAGTTCGGGTCTCTTCCTCATAGTCTTATTTATTCCAAAATATCCCTGTGCCCTTTTCCAGTCACACCCTCTTAGAATCTTTGTGACTTTCAAGCCATCCTGAGACCCTGGTTCATCTCAGTTGACATCAACCCATCTTCCAAGTCTCTCCTTTGATATATAGTCCCCTCTATTAAAAAAATAACAGCTTTGAGATATGTCGTATACCATAAAATTTACCCTTTGAAATTGTACAATTCAGTGGTTTTTAGGACAGTTGACCCTTGAACAGCACTGGTCTGGACTGCGTATGTCTGTTTATACATGGCTTTGTTTTTGTGGTGGAGGTAGAGGGCCAACTGCATCGATCTCTACCATTTTGTATGAGGGACTTGAGCTTCTGCAGATTTTGGTATTTTCAGGGGTCCTGGGACTAATACCCTGTGGATGCGCAGGGACAACTTAAGCTTTGGGGAGTCAAAAGTTGTATGTGGAATTTTGGCTGCGTGGGGGTCAGCATTGTTCAAGGGTCAACAGTATGCTCACTGTTGCAGCCATCACTATTGCCTGTCCCATCCTCCAACTGCCTTTCTTCTCCATGAATCCCTCATTTCCAAAGATTACTAGTTCATGGTGTGCCTATAAGTTTAACAGGCACATGGAATTTATATATCCAAATGAGTATTTTCCCTTCATGGTATCCAACGCATCATTGCATACTGGTAAGGATATTTGAGAGCTTCTTGCATGTTGCTCTCAAAACCATTCTACATTCTTCCTTATATCCTCAGTGGGGAGAAAGCCTGTGCCACATAGATTTGGTTTTTGGGAACTTGTAAATTAGATCTTATAATTGAGGTGTTGCAAAGGCAGAAAGCTGTCTGATAAGGTTTTGGGGAAAAGTGAGATAAGATTCTAAAGTAAGGAGTCATGTGACTAGGTGACTGGCTTTCTAATTCCAGAATGTAATGGGAAGTGTGGCCATGTGACTGACGCAGGCTGGTCCCCGTGGACTGCTGGGAGGTTGTGCTCATCTGATGCTCATTTTCATGCATATGGGTGTGTTAGAAGAAGTGGGTTAGTCTCAATACAGCTTTCCTATTTATACGCTAATTTATAAAATAAATTAAATGAGCCCAATGTTCTTGCTTCAGTGGGGTCAATGTATGTGTAGGGGAAGCAGCAGGGACAGAAGGGGGACAAAGAATGAGCCTGGGGCAGACCAGCTAAATAGGTGGGTTTGGAGTTTACATCTTCTCTTAGAGCAGTGGTTCTCAACCTTCCTAATGCCGCGACCCTTTAATACAGTTCCTCATGTTGTGGTGACCCCCAACCATAAAATTATTTCCGTTGCTACTTCATAACTGTAATTTTGCTACTGTTATGAATCATAATGTAAATATCTGTGTTTCTCGATGGTCTTAGGCGACTCTGCTAGCGGTTCTCAACCTGATGGTCTGAGGCGACCCTGCTAGCGGTTCTCAACCTGTGGGTCGCGACAGGTTGAGAACCGCTAGCAGGGTCGCCTAAGACCATCGGAAAACACAGATATTTACATTACGATTCATAACAGTAGCAAAATTACAGTTATGAAGTAGCAACGGAAATAATTTTATGGTTGGGGGTCACCACAACATGAGGAACTGTATTAAAGGGTCGCGGCATTAGGAAGGTTGAGAACCACTGCCTTAGAGCATGGCATGCTTACGGATTTGCTTTTTAAAAGCCTTGAGCCTAAGTTCTATATCTGGTGGAGTAAAAGGAGAAGATGATAATGTTAGCAAGTAATTAACTTAGCAGAGTAGGTAATTATGTGGATAAAGGAAGTTACAGTGTTACTCCATATGAACTGTTGAATAGAAAATCTCTTTGCAGATATTTGAGTTGGTGTATTTTTACATAATAAAGTCATTGTGGTTTTATGTAACACACTTGTTCAATTAAAATGTTTAAACACTACAGTATTGAATAAGAAACAAACCTCTTAAGCTCCTTGTCAATTCTTTCCTGCCGCTCTCTTATGATTTTTATTTCTTCATTAAGTCTGTGCTTTTCCCTATAAAATCATATATCAGAGTTAAATTTTAAAATAAAGCAAACATTTATTTAAAAATGATATTTTTATCGATTTTAGAGAAGGGAGAGGGAAAGAGATAGAAACATCAATGATGAGAGAGAATCATTGATTGGCTGCCTCCTGCACGCCTCCTACTGGTGATCAAGCCCACAACCCGGACATGTGCCCTTGACTGGAATTGAACCAAAAACCCTTCAGTCCATAGATGAGGCTCTATCCACTAAGCCAAACCAGCTAGGGCTAAAGCAAACATTTCTAATTGCGAAAGAATATATCAACAATTAGCTCACTTTCACATGTCAGCAAAAGTCCTTTACAAACCAATTCTTCAGCGTCCCCTTCCAATGCAGTACTCTGTGTGAGGAATCCCCAGCACACTCTCTCTTACAAACACCTGCCTAAGGCATCACTCACAACACCTGAGTATGGGCTGGATTTGCTGCTCCCATAGGGCCCTCCCACACAGTGTCCACCCTGCTCTTCCCACTGAGCATAGGAAATCTAAGGGCTCCCTCTCTGTGAATATGGGTGGGAGGGGAATTGGACCGTGGGAGTAGAAGCTCAGGCTTTGGTTCTGCTGCTGGATAGGACCTAGCTGGCTGCTCTCCAATGACCTCTCTTTGATGTGTTTCCTGAAAAGCACCAGGCACCCGTCCTTTCTCCCAGTTAAGGCAGTAAGACCTCTAGGCAGTGACTTTGACATCATAGGAGAATTGGATCCTGCCAATTTGTTCTTATAAAAACTGATGGACATCCTCTCATTAAGCCATTTCTAGCTTCCTGGCACATAAGAATAATGTGGCTGGCCATGAGTAATCATTGTAATTAAGTGGTTAAAAGAAAACATTTCAGAAAAGACCTCCCTGCCTTGCTTTCCTCAGTACCACCCCCACTACCACCCAGCTCCAGAGACCGCCTTCTAGTGAAGACTTTTCTGTTCTGCTTCCAGGGCATCTTTGTAAATGGACAATGACCCAATCCCTAGTCGCTGGAGCTCTCTGCTGGCCTCTCCATGTTGGGGTGCATCCCCCCAATCACACCACAGCCCAGCTTCCTTTTTCAATCCCTGATAATGTGTGAGGAATCCCCAGCACACCTTCTCTTACAAACACCTGCCAAAGGCATCACTTGCAACCCCTGAGTATGGGCTGGATTTATTGCTCCTATAGGGCCCTCCCACACAGTGTCCATCCTGCTCCAAGAGCTCAAAGTGCATCCTCAACACTTACCTGGAAAGAACCTCTGAGTTATAAGATGCTCATAAGGAGCTTAGTGGAGATGGTTTCTAAGATCATTTCCAGCTCTAAAAGAGTCAATTTTATATTTAGCAGTAGTATGGCGTCAACTTACATCCTAAAATCTCTTTGGTTCTTTGCAAATTGTCTGTTTGCCTCCTTTATAATATCACGGTAAGTTGGAGCAGGTGGTGTGATAAGATTATGGTTAAGGAAAGATTTCTAATTGGGAACATCCAGGAGAGATAAACAGTATCTTTGATGGGGGGACAAGCAGGGGTCTCAAGTGTAATTGAATGTTGGGTTTGGAGTGATGCCAAGAGGACTGAAAGAAGAGAAGACCCATTGATCACTTCAAACTTGTATCCCATTATCTGGACCATACCAACCACAGTGTGCTAGGACTCAACAGTCACATAAATCCTGTAATTACCATTTTTAAAATGGTGTTGTGGTTTTTTGTATGTGTGTGCTTCAAAAGTAGCAATTTGTTAAATGTAAATATTAAAAATATACCAAAATTTAAGTAACCCTGTTTAGACATTTCTTCATTTCCTTTTTAAAATTAAATTATTGGGGTGACATTGGTTAGTACAATTATATGGGTTTCAAGCTTACAATTCTATGATACATCATCTATATACTGCATGTGTGTTTATCCTAAGTCAAATCTCTTCATTTCTATGTATACCGAGAACCTCAAAGTCTCACGACCTCTGAGAGGCTCTGGAGGTGACTGGTAGCATGTGTCAGGTGCCTCCCTTAGCCAGAGCCCAGCCAGAGTGGCTCAGTTGGTTGAGCATCATCCCATTCACCCAAAGGTTGCTGGTCAGATTCCTGGTCAGCGCATGTACCTGAGTTGTAGGTTTGATCCCTGGTTGGGGCATGCACAGAAGGTAACTGATGGATCTTTCTCGCTCTCTCTCCCTGTCTCTCTCTAAGCATGTCCTTGGGTGAGGATTTAAAAAAGAAAGAAAGATGGTAAGCAGATGGTGTAAGTGTGCTGTTAATGAGGCTGGGGCTCTTGTCCCATCTGTTTCTGGTACAGCCTATGGCTGTGTCCCTTAACCTCTTGTGAACCCAGGTCTGTGTCTGGCACACTTCCCTTCTGAAGAAGCAATTGGAAAATGACTCAAGGAGGCAGCCCTCACCTGTGTGATGACCTTAGGCTCATCAATAATGAAGAGTTCTTAATTCTTCAGTTTCCAAGACACAGGACGAGACCATCCTCACTCCCCACTCCTCATCCCTAGGCACACTGCAATATTACCTCAATTTTTCTCTGAACGCAATTTACTCATTTAAAAACAGTTATGCTCGATTTCAAGGCTGTCCTGGATGCTCATTTTGATCTTATTTATCTGGTATAAGAAAGGCCCAGTGGGCTTTCCCACATGTTCTGGTCACACTGTACACATTTCCTTATCTTCATGGCTGTCCTAAGTGACATTACTAGAGTAAGTGCCTATATGAACTGCAGTTTTTTCCTCGATGTGAATCAAGTCCTAATGGTAAAATTTCAACATATATCTTCCTAAGGCTGGAAGTTTTATTTTATAATGGATCCACATTACTTTCAAACTTGGGCTTTGAGATGTCTTTCTGCATAAGAAATATATTTTATTATTCAATGAATAACAAGATTAAGGATACAGTAGTCCTCAAATTTAAGAGGGAAGTAGTGTAAGCCTCACTTTAAATAATTAAAGCAGAGAAAAAACTAAGCTTTACAAAATCTACTCATTTTGACACGTTTCAGCAAGACAAAGGATATTATTGTAAGAATATAGCAGCAGCATTAATGATTATATTAATCCAAAGAAAACAATTCTCCCATAATCCCAAACAGTGAAACTATTTTCAATTTTCTATGTATCTCTCCATCTGTCATATGCAAATATGTATTTTACCTTATTGTTATAGTGTGGTTGCTTTCTTTACCCAATATAGTATCACAATTTCCCCATGCACTTTGGTTTTGTCCTAATTATTTTAATGTTTGCAAAAGATTTCATTGGGTGTACATACCAGATGGGCTCTATTGCCATAATTATCATTACCATGGTGCAAACATGGCTGGGTTTTCTTACCAACGTCTCCTCTCTTCTCCAATTGTGTGTTCCAATATGACTCTCCCCCAGAATCCCAAGATTCTAGCCAGGGAGAACTGTCTCTTCACTCAGCTCCCTCCGAATTCTGGGCAAAGATAGCCCAGGTCTTGATTAGCTTGGGACTGGTGTGATGCGCATGGTAGAAAGGAGGCAGTGGTTCTGTTCATTACGTCAGCACAAAGCCTGCAGTCTGTTTTGCCTGATACCCACCTTTAGTTTCCCCCTACATGTCACAGACTGTAAAGAAGTCCAACCACATTAGAAGAGAAGGCTCAGCAATCTTCCTCTAACAAGTGATACCTGTGCATCCAGGCTACCTTGAATGTCTGCTTTCCTCCCCCTGCTGCACATGTCACTGAAAGTCTAAGTAAGATCTTCCCTGAGTAAAAGTCACAGAAAACTGGATATCATTCTTCTTATTGAACGCCTAGCACAACTAATGATACACTTTTTCCTAAAGTGTTGATGGTCTTGAGCTGCTGAGATTTAATTTGCATGCAGCTATTTCCTACTAATATTTAACTTCTCCCTCAAGTGCCTGTTAGAATTTCAAAGACTTTATCCTTCTACAAAGTTATATTGTGCTCTTGAGCATAATTTTAAGTATTTGTGAGCAGGCTGATATGTTTGTCACTCTAATCGGATTTTTTTTTTTTTTGTATTGCACATTCATTATATACTTAGTACTGGTATTGAGATAAAGAACTGTGTTTTATTATAATTATTAATTTTGAATATATGCCATTATTGAAATGAACTAGATATGCATTCTTTAAAAAGTCATTCTCCTTGTCCACAAAATTGGGCCACAATTGTACATTTGTGTTGTGTAATGAGGTTCTGAGCTGTATAATGTTGGTGTTGACTAACATCCCTGAATTTTCTTGCACTATTTAGTGGTGATGGTTTTCAGTAGACTTCTGTTAATTAATGTTTGTTAATATCCTAATTTTTATTCCCTCAGATACTTAAAGCCATCAATGTTTCCCAACTGTAGAAAAATAGAGTACTCAAAGCTTATAAATTATGATGAATGGGCATATTCTGTTCCTTGGGGATGACTGTGGCAATATGTTTTCCAATTCCACTGTTTGAATAGACCTCACACTTATTTTCTCAGGCACTGTTACATGGGGGTTACATGGCAAGCCACTAAATGGATAAGGAGTCATTTGGGTACAAATAAAATGGTCTTGTACATAACAGTTGTGGTTGGGATGTGACAAACCAAGACCTGGAGACATCCTCGTGGCCTCAATTCAGACTCTGGGGTCTTTGATCTCCATTTTGAATCACAGAGAAACAAGGAACCTTAGAAATCATGGGGTCCCACTTGACTACATTATAGATGAAGAAACAGAGACTCTGGAAGGGAAGTACTTTGTCTTTGAGGGCTTGGGTGTGTGGGGGACTCAAGAAAAGAATGTCTTGGTGTGATTTTTGCTCCTGTCTGCCACAAGCATTGTTCTAGAAGGAGGCTACACATGATGCTCTTGTATATGAAGTAAAAGGAGCCTAAGCTTCAAGCGGTGGCCAGAATCTTCTTTAAACTCCAAAATTCATTTAATTCTTAATCCTAATAACTTAGTAGCATGTGGCCCAAACTGATTTTAAAGAAGTTATATTCTGCTTAATGTCTACCTTTACTTACACTTGAAATAGTTTTGTTATTAGAAAAATGGATGGATGGTCTTTCTCCATGGCTAGTGGGAGTGGGGCTCTTGAGGTGCTGTGGGAACAAGCATTTCCAGAGGCCCCCATGGGAGGATGAGTGCGGTAGAAGGCTTTATCCACGTGGAATTACATTTCTGGGTTTGCCAAGTCCCCTTTCCCTTAATCAGTACTTGAAGGTGTGCAGCTGGGGATTCAGAAGACCTAGAAGCAAAGCCAGCGTCCAGAGTTTCCATTCCATGGTGGAGCTGGGTCTGATACAGTATCAGGCTAGTTGAAGTCCATTGGTCCATTGTGCGGGATCCACATGGCTCTGAGCAGGAGCGTGAGAGTCCTGCGGGCCAGGAGTCAAGCTGGAGCAAACAAGAGCCAAGAGGCAAAAGTAAAAACTCCTTTGCTTAGGAGCTTATTTACCTCAAATATTCCCACACTGGCCATGCATACTCTGGCCAATGACCTATTTCCACGTGTGACTGACAGGCAAGTACCTTCCCTATTCCACCCAGACTTTACTGGACATGCATCTATTCTTCTTCTCCCTTTTGCTCCTTTCCAGTTATTCATAACTAGGTTATTACAACGATAACAGTTCCATGTTAGACTTGCAGGAGTGTCTAACATCCACAACATAGCCATGTATCCAAAATTAAAAAAAAAAAGATAACTAAGCATATGTGCCTTATTCTATGGGAGATAGAATCACTATTGAAATACCACGCAGATTCTACATGGCCTGGTGTTATGTGTAAAATAGGGTTACTGTTTTAGTAAGTTTCACTATTTAACACGTCATTAGCAGCAGTTTTGTAGCATAGTCTAGAAAATTGAGGAAACAGGGCCACTGGAAATGTTAACACAGATTTAGCTAAAAGCATTCCACAAACTCGCCAGGACTTTTAATAGGCGTTGAGACACGAAGATGAGTTAGACATGGTGTTTGGTTTTAAGGAGCTAGTAGGAATGAGAAAAGATATTAGGCAGTTTTTGAAGCAGGAGACAAAAAAACCATAAACAAAACAGAAATAAAGACTATAAAAGTCTAGCAATCTGTTCTCCTTTCATGCAGGACTATCTCCAATTGTGTAAGGGCGCTCCTCCGTGCTACCCCGGTGCCTGGTGCAGGACTCCGTCACGACTTCCCTCCTTCTTGCCTTTTCTGCTGGATTGCGTGGCACCCTCACACCTGTACCAGTGCTGGAGCAGCAGGGTCTCAGGAGGTGCTTCCTGCTCATCGCCTCCTCATTGATAGCTTCTCATTGATAGCTCCACGCAGTCGAGTCCTAGATTTAGATTTCATTTTGAGCAGTCTAGTCATTATCAGAAAATTCATTGTTGTTACATTGTTTCAGAAGTCAATGATGTATGATATATATTTAGGGAAATTTTTCATTAGAATGGTTAACATAAAACATTTTGGTCGTGCATATGGTCGGCACTAGCTATCTGGGAAATTTAGTTATGGGCAGCAGTTCACTCCCTGCTAAGGCTGGATAAACAAATTGTTGAGTTATAACGATCCTACCATTTCTATAATTTATGTCCTTCAACCCACACAGCTTCCAGGGTTGCTTGGAGGGACTTCAGTCATCCTCATTATTAGCCTCAACTCCTCCTTCCCCCACAAAGCCATTCTAAATAAACACATAAACTTTGGGTTTGCTGCGCAAATTCAGGTTTGAGACAAGCTCCCCAGTTCCCTGCTTGTAACTGGATTGAATATATAAGTCCCTTCTCTACAGACAGAAATTCTTGACCCCCTTCCCCCATTGGATTATTAGTAACAAAACCGAGAATACAAGTAAGGCAACCACCCAAAAGAGTCAATTTGGCTTTTCCTTAAATACGTAGGATTTCAGCTCTAAGCTGGGATAGGATTTCCACTCTGATATCCTGGAGCACCTCACAGAATCTCGCGGAGTCAGGAGCTGGCAGATATTTTTATGGGGTGAGTGCAGAGTAACAGTGCTGGTTGGGTGAAAATAATTATAATTATAATCACTTTTTATATTTTCAAAAGGTATTTCTTTTTAGAACTAAATGCTAAGCTTTCAAAAGCACTGGCTTTTCCAACTGATTTTTTTTTTTAATCAACCAATAATGGGTATAGCAAGAATTCCCATTTTTTTTTTCAACATTTGAAGATCTTGAAAATGAAAATTTCCTCTCTTATTTGATACAAATTGGGCTTTACCACATTTATACCAAATTTAAAAAATAACCCTAAACTATTACTAACTCTCCAGGATGAAAACCCTTCCTGCTTCCTCTCTTATTTTTCCATTGAGACATGTTTATAATCAGTCCAAATTGTGGCTAAAGGATTGATACAAACCACTCCCTGGAAGCTGATTACTCAAGGCAACTAAAGTGTTCTATTTATTTCATTAGTTGGTTTAATAACAAGTTTACTGAATTGTGGTTTGTGTCTTGTGTATTAAAAGAAAAGAAGAGAAAAGGAAAGAAAAGAAAAACCCTAACTAGAATTTAAACCCAGTCAGTAAGTAAAAAAAGGGCCAGATCTTACAAGCAATTTTGCAATTGTCTCTGCTCAAGGTGGCTGCAAAATGCTTATGATACACATGTACATAGTTAGTCATGTAAAACAAGCCCCTTTTCCTCGAGTTCTTAAACAAATGTTCATTCTCCCACTCCCTCACACCACTTTTTTTTTTTTTTTTAAAACTTGGCCCCTACTCTTAACTGGCAGAGCTTGTGAAAGGAAGAAACTTAGCAACTTACTCAACAGAGTTTAGAATAGCTTCAATTAAAAGTCATCTAAAAATAAAAACAAAACCTCACTTTCTGTTCTAAGAGCAAAATTTAAATACTTCATGTACTCTTTATCCTATTACGTGTCCATGATGTTTCTCTACTTATAAAGTACTCTATTAAATAAGTCAAATATATTTTTAATAATTTAAAATCTGGTCCTTTAAGGAATCTTTGAAAGCCCAACAAGAGAGTTATTAGGTTATTATGGCTTGTGAGTACTTGAAATATCACTGGTATAACTCATGAAATGAATTCTTCCTTCTACTTAATTTAATTAATTTTTTCAATTTAATAAATTTTTATTGTTCAGATTATTACAATCGTTCCTCTTTTCCCCCCCTAGCTCCCCTCCACCTGGTTCCCACCCAACCCTCCGCCCTTAACCCCCCACCCACTGTCCTCATCCATAGGTGTACGATTTTTGTCCAGTCTCTTCCCGCACCCCCCACACCGCTTTCCCCCCCGAGAATTATCAGTCCACTCCCTTTCTATGTCCCTGATTCTAATACATTCACCAGTTTATTCTGTTCATCAGATTTTTTATTCACTTGATTTTTAGATTCACTTGTTGATTGATATGTATTTGTTGTCCATAATTTATATCTTTACCTTTTTCTTCTTCTTCCTCTTCTTAAAGAATGCATTTCAGCATTTCATATAATACTGGTTTGGCGGTGATGAACTCCTTTAGCTTTTTCTTATCTGTGAAGCTCTTTATCTGACCTTCAATTCTGAATGATAGCTTTGCTGGGTAGAGTAATCTTGGTTGTAGGTTCTTGCTATTCATCACTTTGAATATTTCTTGCCATTCCCGTCTGGCCCGCATAGTTTCTGTTGAGAAATCAGCTGACAGTCGTATGGGTACTCCCTTGTAGGTAACTATTTTTCTCTTGCTGCTTTTAATATTCTCTCTTTGTCTTTTGCTCTTGGCATTTTAATTATGAAATGTCTTGGTGAGGTCCTCTTTGGATTCCTTTTGTTTGGGGTTCTGTGTGATTTCTGGACTTGTAAGTCTATTTCTTTCACCAGGTGGGGGAAGTTTTCTGTTATTATTTCTTCAAATAGGTTTTCAGTATCTTGCTTTCTCTCTTCTTCTGGCACCCCCATAATTCTGATATTGGTACACTTGAAGTTGTCTCAGAGGCTCCTTACACTATCTTCATATTTTTGGATTCTTTTTCTTTTTGCTTTTCTGGTTGAGTGTTTTTTGTTTCTTTGTATTTCAAATCTTTGACTTGATTCTTGCATTCCTCTAGTCTGCTGTTAGATCTCTGTATAATATTCTTTATTTCAGTCAATGTGGGCTTAATTTCTAGTTGGTCTTTTTCATATCCTCGAGGGTCTCACTAAATTTATTGGCCTTTTCTAGAAAATTCTTGAAAAACCTTATAACTGTGGTTTTGAACTCTATATCCAGTTGTTTGCTTTCCTCCATTTCTTTCATTTGTGATCTGTTTCTTTGTCTCCACATTTTGGCTGCTTCCCTGAGTTGATAGAGTGGCTTTGTGTGCTAGGTGTTCTATAGGACCCAGTGGCTCAACCTCCCCAGTTACCTGAGATGGACACTCTTAGTGCACCCCTTTGTGGGCTGTGTGCACAGTTTTGTTGTAGTTAAGCCTTGATTGTTGTTGGTATCACTGGAAGGAATTGACCTCCAGGCCAATTGGCTGTGAGGATCATTGTGTCTACGCTGGGAGAACTTCTGTGCTGGAGACACCTTGTGAGACAAGACTTGCAAAAGCCTCTGTGCTCAGCTTGGATGGAGTGGAGTCTCAGGGTGGAGCAGACAGCGTTGGTTTCCAGTCAGCCCTGCCCTAATAGGCCCCTGTGTCTCAGTGTCCCATGGTAATTGCTTCAAGCACCTCTGAGCGCACGCCTTGGTACCTCTGCCTCCTGCAGTTCCTCTGTGTCTCAGTGTGCTTTTCTCTTTCCTGACAATCCAGTTTCACCCCGTATGAGTCTGGGTCTCAGAGTCTCGCCCGGAACTGGAGTTCAGCGCAGTCGGGAGCTTTTGTCTCCCTCCTGCTTGAGAAAGCCTGCCACGCATTCAGTTGCTGGTCCTCTCCATGTATGCGTCTCAGTACCTCTGCTTCCTGCAGCTCCTCTGAGTCTCAGTGTGCTTTTCTCTTTCCTTCAAGTTGTAGAATTTCCACTCAGCCAGCCTTCCTGTGGTTCTGGATGATATCCGTTTTGTCTTTTAGTTGTAGTTTTGATATTGTTGTGCCAGGCAGCAATTTAGGTGTTTACCTATGCCACCATCATGATTTCTCCCTAATTTTATTAATTTAAATATAAGTTTAAGTAGGCACCCATGGTTAGTGGCTACCATATTGGATGGCATAGCTTTGAATGATAAAAAATATAGTAAGTACCTAACTATATATACATATTTATATTTCTTTAAAATTTGCTTTAAATAGTGTATATTGCCATTTTGAAAAACATGTAAAATTTGATCAAATGGATCAAAATCTTGGTTTTCTAAACTATCTAGTCAGAAGCTATCAGAGTAGAAGAATAATGAGAAAAAAAATAATGAGAAACTGCCTTTTATGGGCTAGTTCCCCCAAACAGACTACACAGTAAGAACCAATGATCCATCCCTTACAATAAGTTATGCTCAGAATCCTGGTCAGACATTGTGACTTGCCTTCTTCATAGTCCATCTTTTGACCTTGAGGGGGTCTTTTTGCACCTTTGCCTTCTAAAATTCCTAAAACTTCGGCAACTTTTCTCTTAATTTCTTCAGAGTGGATTACCTCAGAGTAGTTATGTCTTTTCCTTTCCTACAGCACTCCCTGGTACATGAGAGCCAAAGACACAGTGAACTGACCCTCCTTATAACCCTTGATAGGTATCCAAGTTAACATTACTAGGACCCCTTTTACTTCAGTGCAGTTCTGTGCTTCTGGTTATTTGTTTGACTTTAGTTTCCCCAATTCTACTCCCTCCTCTCTTTGTCTCACCCTTCTGGTGAGATTTCCCCAAGTCTTGATACTGAATTATGTAGACAAATGTAATGACATGCAGTGGTAGCAAAGGATCTTTTTTCTTGCCCAACTGGCATGGCTCAGTGGTTGAGCGTCAACCTATGAACAAGGAGATCAACCTGTGAACCAGGAGGTCATGCCTAAGTTGGGGGCTCGATCCCCAGTGTGGGGTGTGCAGGAGGCAGCCCATTAATGATTCTCTCTCATCATTGATGTTCCTATCTCTCTCTCCCCCTCTCTTCTCCTCTGAAATCAATAAAAATGTATTTTTTAAAAAATCCCTTTTCTCCATGGAGAAAAGTAACCTGTAACCCCCTTTACATTTTCTCCCAGACTAAGCTTCTGTTCAAGACAGCCTTGCGCAGTACCGTAAGTATTTCATTTGTGTTTCACTGTTGCTCTGATTGCATCCAAAGTAAGCAAAAAAATTATATCCATTTCTCACTAGATTTCATTCATTTCCAGGCACAGTAAGTGTGTTTCCCCAGCCCTTTACAGGTGTCATCTCTCTTAAAGGCCATTGAGCAGCTTTTAGATACTGAGGAGAGGGGAAGAACAGGAAGGTTGGGAGGAAAGTTAGAGAGAGGCTATATCTTAAGTAGAGCTGACAAGGCTGTCCAATAGACAAAAAGTTACATGAAGGTGGGGATTACAGTCATATCCTTAGGACATATCATATTACATAGCACATTGTTTTTTGTTTTTGTTTTTTTGTAAATGTTTGTTAAATGAGACACAGTCTGGAGTCTGGCACCGACCAGGTAATGTAGGCATATTTAGGTAATGGGTCAGAATCAGACACTTAGCAAGATTTGATGTATTTGGACAATAATAATTAGAGCAGGTAACACATTTAGAATCCAGAATGAGAATTGGAGCAGGAGTGAAAAGCTCAGACAAGGGCCAACGGTAGAGTTATATGGGAGTGCATAGGTGCAAAGGAGATATTGCTGGTAGACAAGCCAAATTCACTGCATGAAAAAGGCTTCCCCACATGCATCACTTTTCCCCTTAAAAGCATGTTTTCAAAGCCATTACACACTGGTAAGCATTTATATGCTGCACAATTCTCATAAATACAACTTTAGGCAATGCAAAGCCTGCCAACCATATGCTGTGGGCGTCTCTATATGGTCAATGCATTGTTTTCAGGCTCTTCTGTCTCTTACTTAGAAACTATCCATTGTGTAGATCTTTTCTGTTGTTGTTAGACTTCTTTGTATTTATTTAAAGTCATGGGGTGGAGAAATAAGAATTAATTAGGCACAGTGCATTTGTTTAGAACCACTCATTGTACAAGATTTTGTGTTTTAAATGTCTTCTAAACACAAAAATGGCTACTGGATATCATTGTTAGTCTAATTCCGTGCTTAACCACTCCTGTTTTTAGATCATGTTAAAGTCTTTTCTTCCAAATAATGGGAGATGTGGCGAAGTCACATTGTAGCAAGAGCTTGCCAGAAGAATAACATTGCTGTGGCCATTTTTGAAAAATATAATCTGCCATATAGTGTGACCTTGAATGAGGCCACTATCATTACCTGAGGCAATCCTTCTGAGGCATTAGCAACTGAGAGCTGTCAGCATTACTGCCCCAGTAGCTGAGAAATGAGTCCTTTATTTTGGAAGCGAACTTAGGCATTCAAAGCATACACTATGTTTTCCTGTCCATTTTTGTTCTTTTCCTTTTCAGCTTTACTGAAATATAATTGACATATAATGTTGTGTAACTTTAAGTGTACAACTGTGTTGATTTGACATAGATGTATTGTAAAATGATTACCATAGTAATGCCTCTATCACCTCACATAATTACCATTTCTTTTTTGTGGTGAGAACATTTAAGATTTTCTCTCTTAGCAACTTCCAAGTATATAATACAGTATGCTAACCATAATCACGATGCTGTACATTAGATCCTCCCAAATATTCATCTTATAACTGGAAGATTGTTCCTCTTCACCACATCTCACCATTTTGCCTATGCTTAGTCCCTGGCAACCACCATTCTACTCTCATTTTCTTTGAGTTCAGATTTTTTAGATTTCACATGTAAGTGATTTGTCTTTCTCTTATTTCACTTAGTTTAATGCCCTCACGTTCCATCCATGTTGTCACAAGTGATAAAACTTCCTTCTTTCATGAAGCTAAATAATATTCTACTGTCTATATAAACACATCTTCTTTATCTGTTCATCTATTGAGATTGAGAATAATTAGAGGAAAAACCAAGATGGCGGCATAAGGTAAACACCTAAACTGCTGCCTCGCACAAAAATTTCAAAACTACAACTAAAAGACAAAAGGTCTATCACCCAGAACCACGGGAAAGCTGAGGGAGTGGAAGTTTTACAACTAGAAGGAAAGAGAAAAGAGCATTGAGACGTGCACAAGTGCTGAAAAGCTGAGGTACGGAGGCATGCGAATCGGGCTGGCGGCGGGCGACTGGGTGGGCTGCTTTTTTCAACCCAAAGGGAGACAAGCTCCAGATTACTCTGAACTCCAGTTTCTGGGGAGACGCTGGGGACCCAAACTCCTATGGGGAGAAGCTGGACTGGCTGCCATCGGGTCGGAAAGTGAGGGTGACTTTCTTGCAGATGTGTGCCCAGCAATCATTGTTTACTGCACCAGGGCACGGGATGTGGGGACTTGGAAATGCGGAAATGCAGAGATGGCTGACTGGTAGCCATCACTGTTTGCCACGCCCTAGCCTAGTGACTCCCTGAGAACCCTCCCCACACAATCTACAAACCCACCCAAGCTCCACACAGTGGTTTTGCATATAAATGGCCTGCCCTATTACAGCTTAACCTAACAAACTGCAGCTCTGGTCAGACAGCTCCAAAATCTCCAAACCCCAAGCAAAGAGGAGAAAACTGTAGTTCTCGCTGTAGCTCCTGCTGGGTGGCCTCAGACAGTAGCTGACCTGCACCCCATTGGAGATCCAGAAGCTAGTGTATCTAGTGGTCATTGTGAGATGACACCAGATTTCAACTACTCACATCCATAAGTGACACATTCAAGAGAGAGACTCAGTGAGCACCAAAGTCCCACTGAAACAAGTCCTGCCCCATAAGTATGTCTCCAGCACAGCAGTGCTTCCATGATAGACACAGCAGGTCCTCACAGCCAATTGGCCTGGAGGTCAATTCTTCCCAGTGATACCAACAACAATCAAGGCTTAACTACAACAAGACTGTGCACACAGCCCACAAAGGGGTGCACCAAGAGTGTCCACCTCAGGTAACTGGGAGGCCGACCCCCTAGACCATATAGGACAGCTAGCACACAAAGCCACCCTTACCAACTCAGGGAAGCAGCCAAAATGCGGAGACAAATAAACAGATCACAAATGAAAGAAATGGAGGAAAGCAAACGACTGGAGATAGAGTTCAAAACCACAGTTATAAGGTTTTTCAAGAATTTCCTAGAAAAGGCCGATAAATTTAGTGAGACCCTCGAGGATATGAAAAAGACCAACTAGAAATTAAACATACACTGACTGAAATAAAAAAATATTATGCAGAGACCCAACAGCAGACTAGAGGAATGCAAGAATCAAGTTAAAGATTTGAAATGCAAAGAAACAAAAAACACTCAACCGGAAAAGCAAAAAGAATCCAAAAATTTGAAGATAGTGTAAGAAGCTCTGGGACAACTTCAAGAGTAACAACATCAGAATTATAGGGGTGCCAGAAGAAGAGAGAGAGCAAGATACTGAAAACCTATTTGAAGAAATAATGACAGAAAACTTCCCCCACCTGGTGAAAAAAATAGACTTACAAGTCCAGGAAGCACACAGAACCCCAAACAAAAGGAATCCAAAGAGGACCACACCAAGACACATCATTATTAAAATGCCAAGAGCAAAAGACAAAGACAGAATATTAAAATCAGCAAGAGATAAACAGTTAATTACCTACAAGGGAGCACCCATACGATTGTCAGTTGATTTCTCAACAGAAACTATGCAGGCCAGCAGGGAGTGGCAAGAAATATTCAAAGTGATGAATAGCAAGAACCTACAACCAAGATTACTCTACCCAGCAAAGCTATCATTCAGAATTGAAGGTCAGATAAAGAGCTTCATAGATAAGAAAAATCTAAAGGAGTTCATCACCACCAAATCAGTATTATATGAAATGCTGAAAGGTATTCTTTAAGAGGAGGAAGAAGGCTGAAACCAGTTTGGCTCAGTGGCTAGAACATCAGCCTGCAGACTGAAAGGTCCCAGTTTCGATTCTAGTCAAGGGTATGTAACTGGGTTGCGGGCACATCCCCAGTAGGGGGCATGCAGGACACAGCTGATCAATGTTTCTCTCTCATCGATGTTTCTAATTCTCTCTCTCCTTTCCTCTCTGTTAAAGAATCAGTAAAATATATAAAAAAAAGAAGAGGAGGAAGAAGAAAAAAGTAAAGATAAAGATTATGAACAACAAATATATATCTATCAACAAGTGAATCTAAAAATCAAGTGAATAAAAAATATGATGAACAGAATAAACTGGTGAATATAATAGAATCAGGGGCATAGAATGGGAGTGGATTGATAATTCTCAAGGGGAAAGGAGTGTGGGGAGGTATGGGGGGGTAGGGGGGTACGGGAAGAGACTGGACGAAAATTGTACACCTATGGATGAGGACAGTGGGGGGGGGAGAGGTAAGGGCATGGGGTGGTGTGGGAACCAGGTGGAGGGGAGCTGTGGGGGGAAAAAGGAGAAACAATTGTAATAATCTGAACAATAAAGATTTATTAAATTAAAAAAAAGAGAATAATTAGGCTGTTTCCTTCTCTTGGCTATTGTGAATAAGGCTTCAATAAACACAGGAGTGCAGATATTTCTTCAAGATTCTGTTCTCATTTCTTTTAGATATCTACCCATGTGTGAGGTTGCTGGGTCATATGGTAGTTCTATTTTTATTTAAAAATATGTATTAGTAGAGGTCCGGTGCATGAAAATTCATGCACTGGAGGCCAGCGGTCCCTCAGCCTGGCCTGCTCCCTCTCACAGTCTGGGAGCCCTCAGGGGTGGGAGACAATCCGGCTATCAGGGGAAGGTGATGCCCCCATCACACCTCTGCTGCTGCCACTGTCATCAGTGTAAGCCTCAGCTGGCCCTGGTTACCTGAGCCTCAGTTGGCCCTGGGAAGCTGGGCAGCTGCCATCCGAGGCTTGCCTATGCCTGAGGCCGGCCCTGGGAGGCTGGGGGGCTGAGGGCGGATCTGGCTTCACTGCATGCCTGCCACCCCCCTCAGTGGGGCTGAAAGGACTGAGGGACTGTGGCGGGGCTGAGGGGACTGGGCACTACCATCTTGTGGCTATAGGCACTGCCATATTTGTGACAGCGTGATGGTCAATTTGCATATTCCCTCTTTATAGATAGGATTGCTGATAGTATTACAGATATTTCCCATTTCTCCCCCTTTCCATCCTCCTCCCAGCCCTCAACCCCACACTCAGGTCTTTACTACACTATTGCCTGTGTTTATGAGCTATGCATGTAAGTTCTTTGGTTTATCTCTTCTTGTCCCCCCATTCCCACATTGAGGTATGTCAGTCTGTTCCATGCCTCCCTGCTTCTGAGCTTATTTTGTTGGTCAATTAATTTTGTTCATTAGATTCCACAAATAAGTGAGATCAGATTGGCTTATTTTACTTAGCACAATAGTCTCCAGATCCAACCAGGCTGTTCCAAAGGGTAAGAGATCCACACTTTTTACAGCTGCCTAGTATTCTATTGTGTAAATGTCCCACAGCCTTTTTATCCACTCATCTACTGATGGGCACTTGGGCTATTTCTAGAGCTTAGCTATTGTAAATAACAGTTCTATGAACATAGGGGTGCATACATTCTTCCTATTTTGTGTTTTGGGGTTTTTAAGATATATTTTCTAGAAGTCAGATTGATGGGTGAAATGGAAGTTCCATTTTTAACTTCTTGAGGAAACTCCATACTGTTTTCCATAGTGGCTGCACCAGTCTGCATTCCCACCAACAGTAGATGATTGTTCCCTTTTCTCCACATCCTAACCAGCACTTGTTTGTTGATTTTTTATGATAGCCATTCTGACAGGTGTGAGGTGATATCTCATTGTGGTTTTAAGTTCTCTGATGATTAGTGTCTCTGATGATTTTTTTAAAATTTATCTCTTGGCCAATTGTATTTCTCTTTGGAGAAATGTCTATTCAGGTCTTCTACCCATTTTTTAATAAGATTGATTGAGGAAGAGCATTTTCTTTGCTATTAATTTGTAGGAGTTCATTTTATGTTTTTGCTATAACCCCTTATCAGATATATGATTTGCAAATATTTCCTTTCATTCCATATATTGCCTTTTCATTTTGTTGATAGTTTCCTTTTTTGTGCAGAAGCTTTTTTGTTTGATGAGTTTTTAATAATTTTTGCTTTTGTTACTTGTGCTTTTGGTGTCATATCCAAAAAACTGTCATCAAGACCAACATCAAGGAGCTTTTCCCCATCTTTGTTCTTTTCTTTTCAGTTCTTTTCTTTCTATTATTATTTTTTAATCTTTACTGTTCATATTATTATAATTGTCCCTCTTTTTTCCACCCATAGCTCCCCTCCACCCAGTTCCCACACCACCTTATACCCTTACCTCTCCCCCACTGTCCTCAATCTTAGGTGTACGATTTTTGTCCAGTCTCTTCCTGCACCCCCCATATCCTTTCCCAGTCCACTCCCTTTCTATGTCCCTGATTCTAATATATTCACCAGATTATTCTGTTCATCAGACTTTTTATTCACTTGATTTTTAGATTCACTTGTTGATTGATATGTATTTGTTGTTCATAATTTTTATCTTTACCTTTTTCTTCTTCTTCCTCTTCTTAAAGAATACCTTTCAGCATTTCATATAATACTGGTTTTGCAGTGATGAACTCCTTTAGCTTTTTCTTATCTGTGAAGCTCTTTATCTGACCTTTAATTCTGAATGATAGCTTTGCTGGGTAGAGTAATCTTGGTTGTAGGTTCTTGCTATTCATCACTTTGAATATTTCTTGCCATTCCCGTCTGGCCCGCATAGTTTCTGTTGAGAAATCAGCTGACAGTCGTATGGGTACTTTCTTGTAGGTAACTGTTTTTCTCTTGCTGCTTTTAATATTCTCTCTTTGTCTTTTGCTCTTGGCATTTTAATTATGAAATGTCTTGGTGTGGTTCTCTTTGGATTCCTTTTGTTTGGGGTTCTGTGTGATTTCTGGACTTGTAAGTCTATTTCTTTCACCAGGTGGGGGAAGCTTTCTGTCATTATTTCTTCAAATAGGTTTTCAGTGTCTTGCTCTCTCTCTTTTTATGGCACCCCCATAATTCTGATGTTGGTACGCTTCAAGTTGTCCCAGAGACTCTGGGTCTCTCTGACTCAGCTGCAGTTTGTTAGGTAAGTTTAGATATCAAAGGACCAGGCCATTCATATGCAAAAGCCTCTGTGTACAGCTTGGATGGGGCGGAGTCTTAGGACAGAGCAAACAGCAATGGCTTCCCATCAACCTTGCCTTAAGAGGCCCCTGGGTCTCAGTGTCTCTGGGTAATTGCTGCAAGCACCTCTGAGAGAAAGCCACCCTCGCGTTCCGCCCACCACCAGACAGTCCAATTTCTCCCCCTATAAGTCTGAGTCCCCAGAGTCTCACCCGGAACTGGAGTTCAGAGCAGTCGGGAGCTTGTCTCCCTCCAGGTTGAAAAAGACAGTCGCTACTCAGTTGCCAGCCCTCTCTGCACGTGCACTCCCGTACCTCAGCACTTTACTTCCGTAGCTCCTCTGAGTCTCAGTGTACTTTTCTCTTCCCTTCTAGTAGTAGAATTTCCCCTTAGCCAGCCTTCCTGTGGTTCTGGATGATGTCCATTTTGTCTTTTAGTTGAAGTTTTGAAGTGGTTGTGCGTGGCAGCAAGTTCAGGTGTTTACCTATGCCGCCATCTTGGTTTCTCCCCTTTTCCCAATGTTTTCTTCTAGAAGTTTACAGTTTCAGGTTTTAAGTCTTTTATCCATTTTGACTTCATTTTTATGAGTGGCATAAGGTAGAGGTTCTGCATGTGATTATCCACTTTTTCCAACACTATTTACTAGAGACTATTCTTTCCCCACTGAGTATTTCTGGCTCTCTTGTCAAATATTAGCTAACCATATATATGAGGGTTTATTACTGGGTTCTCAATTCTTTTCCATTGGTTTATGAGACTTTTTTATGCCAGTAAAATACAGCAAACAATATATAATCAGTATTTTCATATTACTAATTAGTAGTCTTTCATTTCAGTTTGAAGTCATTTAGCATTTATTTTAAGGCAGGACTAGTGATGATGAATTACCTCAGTGTTTGTTTGTTTGTTGGGGAAGTCCTTATCATTCCATTTCTGAAGAATAATTTTGCTAGATAGAATGTTCTTGGTTGGTATTTTCTTTTTTTCAGCACTTTGAATATATCATCCCACTGTCTCCAGGTCAGTACAGCTTCTACTAAGAAATCCACTGATTGCTTTATGGAAGTTCCCTTGTAAGTTACAGATTTCTTTTTCTTGCTCCTTTTAAGATTTGTTTTTGATTTTTGACAGTTTTATTATAATGTGTGTTGAAGAAGATCTCTTTAAGTTGAGTTTGTTTGGTGACCAATGAGCTTTATGAATTTGGATATCCAAATCTCTCCCCAGATTTGGGAAGTTCTTAGCCTTTATTTCTTTAATTAAGCTCCATTTTCCCTCTTTTCTTCTGGAACTCCAATAATTTTTAGATTATTTTTTTAATGGTATCCAGTGCATTAAGTGAGCTTTACTCACTCTTTTTCATTCTTTTTGTTGTGTTCTCCCCTGACTGAATAATTATAAAATTCCTGCCTTCTAACTCACAGATTCTTTCTTTGCTTGATCCATTCTGATATTGATGCTATTACATTTCTTATTAAATTCATTATATTCTTCAGTTCCAGTATTCCTGTTGGGTTTGTTTTTTAAAATTTCTTTTGTTAAACTTATTTTGTTCAAATATTGTTTTCCTGAGTTCATTGTGTTTTCTTGTAGCCCATTGAGTTTCCTTAAAACAGTTATTTTGAATTATCAGATAAATTGAGATCTTTATGTCTTTGGGATTGGTTGCTATTCTTTTGTCCATAGATGGATGCCACATTGTTATTGTTGAGAAGGGGACATGAATAAGGGATGTCTTATTCAGCTACGATGCTGATGTCACTGTTGTTCCTGTACTAAAAACTTTGAGGGCCATGCATACTCTTTTTGTTCCTATATGTAACAATGTTGAGAATGAGCAATAATAACTTAAGATACTTGCTTGAACAAACTAAAATAACTTGCTCATCAAAGCTTACTTCAAGACCCTTGCTTCACTGGGCCTACTAATTAAAAATGATATCAATAAACTCTGCCCAATCCCACCAATTCCCTGCCTATGTGGTCTGCCTCAAAATCATCTAATTCAGGCCCTAAAACTATAAATATCATCACTCAATTTACCCATTTTGAGACCCTACTAAAACTATTTAATTGTTATTCTCTCTTACTAAACTAAACTTAGCTTTATTTGATCAACAGGTTTTTCTGGTGTTGTTTTAGAATTGCTGACAGCTAAAAATGGGGAAAATAGTGTCTATACATTCTTTTTCTTAGTGTACCCTCAGAAGAACTCAGAAGAGTTGACAAAATGGGAATGTTGTCATTTCAGGGGAAAATCAAGCTATTTACCAATTTACCCATTGATGACAACTATTCAAATTCCTCCAACAGAATAATAAATCTTAGAATTCAAGGGGACTTGAAATGTATCTAGTCCAATTCATCTGCTTGATTGATTGTTATAAATGGGGAACAGGCTCAAATTAGAGTAACTCCCCACCCCACCCCAGTTGAAGAGGCCCCTTCAGTGCAACCAAGGGTTTTAGGTTTTCTCTCTACTTCTTCAACTCCCTCTTCATTTTCATCCCTTTCACAGCCTTAGTCTACCATGTCCCTGTTTTTCCTCTTTGTAGACAACTGGAGGAAATATCAGCCCTCCATCATGTTTTGGTGAAGGGAGTCTGTGCCCTAAAAATCCACAAGGTTTTCAACAGAAATTATTTTTAAAAGACCTCCCATTCCAGGAAACTAACATCTGGTTTCTATTATCTAAAAGGTCTCAATATTAACAGATAATATTGTGATGTTCACATGCCTATTTTTGAAGCTGAAGGACAGTAAGCGTTATATTTTGGGGGTACAACCTCATAAATAATGGAACAAACTTTCTTTCTAGCAGTGTAGGCTTTCCTATTATCTTTACCCTGAGAATTTTAGGATTGAGAGAAAAACTATTATATGTTATCTTTACTAGGAAAATAACTAGATGGAAGGGTTCTGGATTAGAAGTTTTGGACATTTGTCTTTTAGCTAACTTTTATTTAAAAAATATAATTACCAGATCCTTAGTAAATATTAATTAACTTGAAATGTTACTGATTTGAAGTACAATTGATAGTAACTTTAATAACAGTTCACAAGCTATTATTCACATATTAGTGAGAAAAAGTCCGAGTGCACATGTGACTAAGACTTTAGAAATTGCTCTGTACATAGACGTGAAAAGAAGTTGCACATGGCTCTGAAGAGCTTCCCGATGGACTCTGGCTGTGTGAAGATGAGTGTTGTACAGAGCTCGTGACCTTTCAGAGTCTCAGGGTTGCTTCCCTTTTTTTCACTGTTGACTATTTGCTTCCTCCACATCACAGATAATACACAACAGATGACTTCTTTGTGTAGCTTTTCTTTTTTTTTTTTTCTGGGATCAACTTTGATATATCCCACATTATTTTAAATTGTAGAGTTTAATAATCCACTCCAAAAAGTTTTTACATGTTAAAGAGTCTGTGTATGTGTGTATGATGGTGGAAACATATGTTTAGACAATACAATTCACTCATTATGACACTGCATTGAGTTTGGATTTCTTTCTAAACTGCAACCAAATGTGAACATTCTAAACTCAAGTTAGAAATACATATTTTGCCTATAGACTCTTATTTTTAACAGGACCCACATAAACGACACCAACAATTTGTTCCCGAGTTTTCTTTCTTTAAAAGTAATTACATTTTACAAGTAAGAAAGTTATTAGAATTTTGAGTATTTGTTATTCTCTCAACACATAAAGGACTTGAGATAGTTGACAAAAATATAGTACAGACAACGTGAGAAGGGAAAATTAGGAGCTACAAATACATTTTGTACAAGATTCTGCATGGTTTAAAGACACACTACACATTCTTCTCTTAGTCCTAGAAATCAAAGTTCTTCCCATCATTTTAATCATAACTAATTCTAAATGATCAAGTTAAAAATTATTCACAAAAATACTCACATTTTCAACTAATAATGATTCAATGTATGCTAATTAGTAAAGAAGCTTATTATTTTCCTTATAAATGTACATTAAGTCCTCTCAGAATCACGAACACTCCTGTGATTAACAATTACATTTACATTCTCCCTCCCTCTCTCCACATACATCCCAGTCCTCTAGGTGTTTACATATGAATACTAAAACACTGACAATAAGCAATCCTCCCTCCTGTGACTTTGGCAAATCACTCTGAATCAAAATAAATATTACCTATGATGTTACATATAGTTTTAAATGTATCTGTTCCAGAAGACTAATTTAAAATTGCACAGTGACTAAATATATTGTTCTCTCTTCATGCAATGGGCCCCTAGTATAGGTATAATTTTAAATGTATAAATTATATACACATCAATCTGTATTAATATATTATGCACATTATAAAAATATGCAGTGCAGAAATAGAAAACAGTGAAAGGAAATATTTTTAAAAATAAAATTTAACATTTATTAATGGTACACTAACCTTTAGTTCTCAAATTATAGATATTTGTGCTGATATCTAGATAGCTGGTTTACAAATGCCTTGCAAATTAAACTGACATATTATCATTTGATGATATTAAAAAGTATAACATACATTTAGGGTTACATTCATTGTTTATAAAATGATACATAGATGTATATCCATATTTCAAATAGTCTTTTTGAAGATTTTTATTTTCATACTAGAATCCCAGTGCATGAAATTCATGCACAGGAGGGGGTTCCCTCAGCCAGACCTGCACCCTCTCCAATCTGGGAGCCCTCAGGGGATGTCCTACTGACAGCTTAGGCCCGAGCAGGCCTAAACTGCAGTCTGGCCTCCCTTTGCAGGAGGTGACCGGGCTGATCAGGGGAAGGCACTGCCCCCATCACCCTACTGCTACTGCCTCTAAAGGCTGCCACAACCACCAAGGTGTTTTCATCAACACAGACTCCAGTCCCTTCACCACAAAAAAATGACAACTTTCTTCAGGCATTTTCAAGATGTGTCTTTCATAGGATATGACATTTCTTTCTTTATTTTTATCCTCACCTGAGGATATTTTTCCATTGATTTTTAGAAAGCGTTTAAGAGAGAGAGAAAGACAGAGAGAAACATCACTGTAAGAGGGACACTTCAATTGGTTGCCTCCTGCATGAGCCCTACCTGGGCCCTGGCCAGGGAGGAGCCTGCAACCTAGGTACATGCCCTTGATCAGAATCGAACCTGGACCCTGCAGTCAGCAGGCCAAGGCTCTATCCACTGAGCCAAACCGGCTAGGGCAGGATATGACATTTCTTAGCCCCTCAGCGGACCTTTGTTTTTTCCTCCAGGAGTGTGGTGGAAAAACCTTAGATCACCTTCTTCTATTCTTATAACCCAAGTTACCAAGAACACTGTAAGTGGCATACAGGTAGCTTAGCCAATGAGCTATAAGAAAAGGTGTTTCCTCTGCAGCTCACACGTAGAGGTGGGACTGCCTGTGGGACTGCTGGCGCGCTGGGGCTGGCAGGGTCCTGCTATCTGCGGGCCTGCTCGCTTGCTTGCTCACCATGGCGCCTGGCAGCCAGGCCCTGCTGTCTGTCTGTGGTCCTGTTTACTTGCTGCAGCACCTGGCAGCCAGGTCCTGCTGTCTGTGCCTGCCTCACCCCGCCCACCAGGCTGCCAGCCTTGCTGTGATAGGAGCCTGTGGGCCGCGGGGGTGGGACCCAGAAGTTCATCTGGTAGTGATGGCCCTGGGCCAGTGGTCAGCAAACTCATTAGTCAACAGAGCCAAATATCAACAGTACAACGATTGAAATTTCTTTTGAGAGCCAATTTTTTTAAACTTAAACTTCTTCTAACGTCACTTCTTCAAAATAGACTCGCCCAGGCCGTGGTATTTTGTGGAAGAGCCACATTCAAGGGGCCAAAGAGCCGCATGTGGCTCGTGAGCCACAGTTTGCCGACCATGGCCCTAGGCTATTATTAGTATAGAGTTTTGGTCTACATCTGGGTAGAACTAAATGTGTCACCATTAATTTCATCTCTTAATGTGGCTGAAAATGAGCTCCTTCAAGGAGTAGGAGAAATATTGTTCTGCCATTTCTTTTTTATAAAATTTATTCTATTTAAAATTGAATTTATTGGGGTTCTAGTGGTTAATAAAATTATATTGGTTTCAGGTGTACAATTCTATAAAACATCATCTGTATATTGTATTGTATGTTTACCTCCCAAAGTCATGTTGCTTTCCATCACCATTTATCCCCCTTTATCCTCTCTACCTCCCCCGTCCCCATTTCTCTCTGGTAGTGACCCTACTGTTGTCTGTCTATGAGTTCTTTTTGTTTTTGTTTCCGCTTAAATCTCTTTACCTTTTCACCCAGCCCCCACCTCTCCTCTCCTCAGCTAGGAGTCTGTTTTCTATTTTGATTCTTAGTTTATATGTGGAATCTAATTTATTCTTGCATCATAATTATCATTAATCTACAGTTCTTTCCAGAAATCTTTTAAGCTATTGTTTACTAGTGAGTTGTTAATTTAGTTAAGCTAAATGATATAATCTATAAATCTGCTTAACTTCCCCCCACCCCAAAACAGCACTATGTTGTGATGCTCAGAAAATTACACAAGAGCAAAGATGCCATCATAATATTCCATAAGTGAGTGAGAGCATGTGATACTTATCTTTCTCTGACTGGCTTATTTCACTTAGCATAATGCTCTCCAGTTCCATCCATGTTGTTGCAAATGGTAAGAACTCCTTATTTTTTACCCCAGCGTAGTATTCCATTGTGTAGATATACCACAGTTTTCTAATCCACTCATCTGCTGATGGGCACTTAGGCTGTTTCCAAATCTTAGCTATGGTGAATTGTGCTGCTATGAACATAGGGGTGCATATATCCTTTCTGATTGGTGTTTCTAGTTTCTTGGGATATATTCCTAGAAGTGGGATCACTGCGTCAAATGGGAGTTCCATTTTTAGTGTTTTTGGGGAAACTACATACTGTTCTCCACAGTGGCTGCACCAGTCTCAATCAGACCGTCAAACCTCAGATGGAAGGTAGGGGAGGGTGGGGATAAGGGGGAGAGATTAACCATAGGACTTGTATGCATACATATAAGCCTAACCAATGGACACAGACAACATGGGGGTGAGGGCATGAGTGGGGGGATTGGGGGATACTGGGGGGATAAGGACACATGTAATACCTTAATCAATAAAGAATTTTTTAAAAAAGAAACATTAAAAAAAAGATGCCATCATTATCCATAAGCATGGTAGAGCACAGACTGAAATATCAGCTGAGTGAGGGTACCTGTTTACTAAATACTAGTGAAATGCAACTTCTTTTTTTTTATATCTTTTTTTTTTTCCAGTGAGAGCTGTGTATGTTCCAGTTTGGAGAGCACGCTATTAGATCCCTGTGGTTCATCTGCGTGGCCACAGACAGGTCTGGGCCAAGGTGGGTTATGCAGAGGGCACACAGGAGTGTAAATAGAACTCTGGGCCCTCACCCTGTAAGCAAAGAGCTCCCATTTCATTTATTTTATATTTTACACATTAAGCTTTTTGATACATTTTCTACGGAGCAAAGGAGCCACAGCTAAAACATGTTTGAAACTCTCTTCTGGAGACGTCTAGAAGCCCATTTCTCATGGTTCTGACAAATGTTTGAAACTGAACACTGAACTAAGTTGCAAAGATACTGTGTTACTAAAGAGCTAAATATATCAGTTTCTAAAATTCCTAGGTTTTGTATTTGACTTATTTTTCTTGCATGAAAAATCATAGCCTCAGATCTAAAAGAGAAAATACTTTAACCAAACATGCTACAAAAGTTTTGAACATAATTAAATGCTAAATAAAAGCATTGGTTAAAAATGCATTGTTTTTTCTTAATTGAGACCTTTAGTAAAACATTTTGAATATTTTAGAAATAGATCGTATTTTTAAAAAGCTTAAAAAAGGATATGGTTCTTGCGATATTTCAGTGATTGTAACTTTGGGTCGTTTAAGAGCGTTGGAAATACCAGTTAGTTCATGCATCTTAAGATAATATAAAATCAGTGGACTATGACCTCCAATATTGAAGAGCACACGGCTAAACTCTGGACCAGAGCTACTATAATAGGACTGTGAGGGAAAGAAAAAAATAAAGTCAGTTATTAATTTGGTGTGTTCTTAAAGAATTGTAAATAAATTATAACTGCATAAAGTAAATACTTCAAAGCATCTTCTTAATTAAATTTGCTAATGTATGAATCTATGAGTATGTGCAGTAAAGCTCACTTAGCCTTTTGCAAGCTTGAAGATAGATCAATAGAGATTATTTTTTCTGAAGTAGAGAAATAAAAAGAATGAAGAAAATGAACAGAGGCCTAGAAAAAGGGGAAAAATGGATAAAAAAATTAATGACTGAAACTTTCCAAGGAGCTTAACTTCAAGTAGGATAAATTCACACCTAGACGTATCATAGTCAAAGTGTTGAAAGACAAAGACAAAAAAGAAAAATCTCAAAAAACATCAAGAGAAAAACAGCATATATGGCATCCTTAATAAGATTAACAGCTGACTTCTCCTTAGAACAAAGGACATCAGAGGCAGTTGGATAACAAAGTGTTGGTGGAAAAAAATGTTGACCATGAATTCTATGTCAGGGAAACAACAATCATAAATATAATTGCTTCAAGATTGACTTCTTGTGGGAAACAAGGTCAGTATAGCAACTATTCATAAGTTGTCTTTTCTCAATAGTTATAAGGCACAGAAGAGAGATTTATTATTGATTCCATTTCCTGTGGGGAAATAGATTTTATTCTCATTTGCTTTTAATGATACATAAAATTCTTCTGTATTTCTTTTGCTTATGATTATTTTTAAATTATATTTATTTCTAGCTGCTCCAGAATTATTTTTAAAAGTGGAACTATGAGAATCAAAAGCAATTCTTCGATGGTGAAAATTAAATGTCAATATCAGATATATTTTCTATGATGTAAATCATTTCCTTCACCTTAATTCATGACAATTTATATTAGGTTATATCTAGCCTGATTTTTGAATTACCTGCAAAACCAAGCCAAGCTTTATTTAGATTAAAAAGAAAACTTGCCTGTATCAAAAGATCATTTTATGACCCCTTTCCAGGCTTTTGTCTGGTGTATTGTAAGATAAAAACTCTATCTTACTGAAATACTACAAATAGACATTTCTGTTATTTTTTCCTGCAGCTACCAGTTTTCAACTTAGAAAAACTACACTTTACAGCTCCTTCTTTGGCTGTGAGGATCCCTGATTTTTTAAGGATAGTTGAACCAGGCAAGAGCAGAACTAGGTATTAAATGCAAAGTGTTTTGTTGAGCCTTAGCCATTTTCTTAGATACTTTAGAGCAGAAGGTCCCATGTTGCCCAAAGAACTCTTGTTAGATATATTCAAAATAGCCAAAACAACTAATAGAAGTGCCACTGCTTTTATTCACCCCACAAAAGATCTAACAGAAAATTGCCAGAGAACTTTGATTCCATAAACAGGGCTTTCATCGTCAAAGAACAACTTGGTACTAATTTTGAAGAAGTAAGCAATCCTATAAACTTTGGAAGGATCACCAGGGGTGAACCAGAAAGTCTAAGAAATGGTTTTGGTGCTGAAGTTTTCTGTTAATTTATTACAGAATAATTGCTGATAATGATTATAAAACTAAACTTTGATTTTTGTTGTTTTAATATGTGTCCTGCCAATGAGAATTTGAAACCTACAGGCACCCATTCATCATTTGGACAACCCCAGTGCTGAAAAAAACACACAACCTCTTCTTTATGTTGAAATCTCTCTTCCTATAGCTTTCACTTATTGGTAAAAGTAAAAAATGTTTTGGTTTGTATTGGTAAAAATATTTTTTTTGATCCACACAGAAAAAGTCTAATTCTGCTTTCCTATAGTAGCTCTCTACATATTTGAAAACAGTTAATAAGGTTTTCTCTTTTTAATAGAAATGTCTTTAAATATTTTGACCATTCCTCAAATAATATGGTTTTAAAGTCCTTCATTATTCTGGTTATATTATGTTCAGAATGCTTCAAATTGTCTATACCAGGCATGTCAAACTCATGGCCCATGGGCTGCATGAGGCCCACAACAAAAATTTTTGTGGCCCAGCCAATATGACGGTATGTAAGAAACGTTTTAATAGAAATTTTGTAACTTAATTTTTACAATATCCTATTATACATAATTATTAATAACGAACAACAATGTTCGCTAATGACTGATTACTATAATCATGTTGCATTCATTTCCCTTATATGCCTTACGTGCAGGCGCACCATTTCTCTCCACTGATCCTAGCAGCGAATATTTTAGCAGCCGATTGCCACGTCATTAGTCTTGTACTGACTTATTTGGTGTGCGCAATAGGAAATATTTCGCTTTCGGAGAACAAGAAAAATAGGTTTACTTGTGTTATGCTTATTAATTTGTGCAGCTATTCAGTGTCTGGTAAATTAATGTTCAAGAAAAATATTAATTTTTATTAAAATGTTCTATTATTTTATGTTAATGATTACTCATTTATATTCAGCATGTCTCTGTCAAAATAAATCTACATTTCTATGAAAATTGAAGTTTTTTGTGTTTTTTTTGTGGCCCATATAAACTTAAACCTTATTTGTTTGGCCCATGTTAGCCTTTGAGTTTGACATGCTTGGTCTACATTCTTATAATGAAGCTTTCCAAAATGAGTATAATATACAATTATTGTCAAATCAGCATAGAGTAGAGCCCACGTATCTAAATAGCCAAGAATACAGTAGATTTGGGAGTTGACAACATTCTACTATTGACACACACAGATCTTACCGTTAAAAATAATTCCCAGGCCTTTTAAAATGCCCCTAAGCCAAGGCTTTATTATACTATACCTTTGCAGTTGTAATTTTGGACCTCTATTTCTCCACATTAAAAGTTTATTTTCTAAGATCAGGCCTTGTACTCTAGCCTGTCATCCAATGTATTAATAATTCTTCTAAGTTTATGACTTCTACATATCTCATAAAATGGCAACCATATTTTTATACAAATTGTTGATAAAAGTAGTCTTCATGGGCCAGGGCAGTAAGATGTACCTACAATTTGCTTTCTAGCTTTTAATGGTATTGTCTTTAAAAGGTTGTATAGTCGCACATTCATTTGTCCAGATTTCTTCAACTTGTAAGTAAGGTGTAAAAGACAATTTTTAGTGCTTGCTGAAGATCAGATATACAATTTCTATTACATTTCCCTGATTTCTAAATCTAGCATTCTCCTGCCACCAAAAACGGTGTGATATTGTCATGGATCCCAAATTGACTCCTAGAATCACCAGTTTCTATGCTAAGTAATTACAAACCACACTTGGTAGCACTGTGAAGGTTGGAAGAGATTCTATATACCTGGATTATTAGAGACCAGGACATATGTAAATAACGACTTTCAGAAAATGCCTTTATACAGGCATAATTTAAAATTTAAAATAATGGCCAGACTTTACTGGATAATTCAGATAAATTTTAGCAATAACGACTTCAACAAATTTAAAATCTGTCCAACAAGTTAAGAGATCAAATTCAGAATTTTAAGCCAATAACCTCAATCAAATCTTGCCAAAGCAACACAAGGTAGCAAGTCCATAGGATCTCTGTTTTGGAGGTACCTTCAGGAAAGTGGAGAAACAGAGCATTTTAGACTCAAGAGTAACAGTATCTACATATATGTACTCAGTTATTCCAAGTCCCTGGCTTAAGAGGTGGGGACAGGCCAACCATTACTGAAAACTCCTTTGATAATTTCCCTGCAACTTTGATGCTTATTGAGATCACAGCCACATTTATATGTTAATCCATAGACAAGTAGTGCCAGAAATGTGAGAAAAAGTAAATACCACATCTTTTCTCATTAGAGAGGAGGATTTTTAAAGAAAACACAAAAACAAAACAAGAGTTTTTATATAAGATTAACTTTCCAATAAATCACTTTGATCATTACTTTTTTCCTAAGATATATATCAAGAATGAAATATCCAACATGTCTATGTGAAGCGGTTCAACTAATTATATTGCTAATTAAAGAAGTAAGAATTTTAAAAAAATCTATTCCAAACCTTTGTTGTTGCTTTTGTTATTCTTGATCCTTCCCTGGATGTGGATATTGTATATGCTGATGGGATCTTAAAAATTTTCGTCATATTGAAGTCTATAGCTAAAACAGAAAATAACATATTTTTTTAAAAATTCTGTGTTTTTTTCCTCGACAAAAAGACACGATGCCCTTCTTTCTCCTAGTGATTCACTCTAAACATGGACAGAGGCAAAGATGGATGGGAGAAGTTTAGGATATTGTTATAGCTTGCCCTAGTCAGAGGAAATGAATATTGCATTTTATTTTCTCATGACTTGCTCTAAGCTAGCATTTATTAAGAATACATGGAGAGGACACAGGCCTAGGTCTTTTGCTTCTGAGTCCAGAGCTCTTTTCATGACCCTCTAGTTAAATGCAATAGGAGGCTTGATCCTCCACATGTTAGAGTCTACCTTTTCCACATACTGACTACTCACCCTTATCTGGCAATTTTTCATTGCAACTAGCATGAATGCACATGGGGGTATCTAGGGAATCTTGCCACGTCTTAAAGGACAGAACTGTACAATTTAATCAGCTATGTCAGTCAGCCTAAAAGCTGGTTATTAAGATATCTTAACACAGAGCAGAGAAAACAGGTGATCTAAGCAGTTTATGCTACATTCTGGCACTGATCATTATCAGTTACCACATAGACCAATTAGATCTAGAGGCTGGGATGTTGATGAGAAACCTCTGAGGTGTTGAGGAAAGTCAGTTGGATTGATTTTTAACATTATACATGAAAATATTTTAAATATTAGACTGAATATTAGAGGCAAGTGGGGATTTATCAGTGGCAGAGACTAAATGATTGGTTAGCAAGGAATCTGCACTTTAAAATTTTCAGTGGAATCAATGTTAGATTGAATTGGAGTTAGAATTGGCAAGAAAAGTAATAAACCACATAATTTCTTTTCTTTAAAACCTGCTCAAAATCATATAACGTATGAAGAGGAATCTGGCAATATCTACCAAAAAAAACATATTTTCCCTTTGAGCCAGTGACTTCTCTCCTGAGAATATATACTACACAACCTGTTATATAAGTCAGAAAGATCATAGGTACAAGTTTATTGATTTGTGGCATAACTTAAAAATTTAGAGATGACAACCCATGTATTTAGCAATAAAGTTGTGGTTGAATAAACTGAGGCACCCCCATTTGAAGGAATACTATGCAGTTGTAAAAAGCAATGAGGAAATACCCATACTGATGTAAAGAGACCTGCAAGTGATATCATTAAAGGAAGCAGGGTGCAGAACACTGTATAGAGTATATTATTTAATTCACTTATACAGTATGCTACCTTTAGTATACTAGTAAAGAGAGATTATAAGCATATCTATTATATTTGCTTTCATTTGTATAAAGAAACATTGGAAAGATAACAGTGTGAAGCAGACACATGTGAACACAATCTGCACCCTGAAGCAGAGTTGTGTGCAAGTTAAGCACGTAGGCCTTGGAGTCAGGCAGACACTGATTTAAAGGCCAGCTCTGCCATTTGAGATGTCATGACCTTGGGCAAATGAATTTCTTTAAGCATCAGTTTCTTCAAGTAAAATTTGAAGATGACAATAGTTACCTTATATACTTGTTAACTGCATAAAAATAAGAACGTAAGTGCAAACCATAGTGCCTGACACATTGTAAAGGTTACATGTTAGTCAATATTGTTATTAATATTTTTTTCTTTTAAAAATATTATTTCTTAAGGAGTATAAATTCAAACTCTCTATTACTTCATACTTATAAAAGCTTTGTTGAGAAAAATATTGAAAATATTGAGGACTGATTAAATTTTATCTATTCCTTTAAAGAAATCTGAGACATATTTTTTTAGTTAAGGTAGACCAGCACAGAGCTATGTATTAGCATTGAATTTTCCTGGCCACCTTTAGAACCATTTTTAACATATTGTGCTTTATCTTTATGCCCTTGGTCAATATAGTGCAATGTTACAAACTCAACCCTATCTGCAATTACTATGTCAACATAGTCATTACATTGTACAGATCTTTCCTAGGGAGAGTGTGGTAATCAATTAGGCTGTTCAGAAATATTCACCTATTCATCCTTCCAAGGCACACGATAGGACTGAAAACCACTAATGGCTTTGAGATAAGTATGGCCATGTGGTTTTCACTGTGCAAGCTACACTAATAAAAGAGAAATACGCAAATTGCCTGTACCTTCATGACATCCACCAGCCAATCAGGAGTGAGTATGCAAATTAACCCAACAAATATGGAAGGTTAATTTGCATACACAGGTGCTGAGTGGCCGGGGGTGTTCTGCACCGCCCAAGCCGCTCCGGGCCTCTGGGCAGTGTGGGAAGGCTGAAAAGGGGCTCCAGGGTAGAGCAAAGGCAGAAAGGCAGCTCTGGTCCGGAGCAAAGTTGGTGCCGGCAGCCAGGGGAAGGAAGGCCCATTCTTGCTTGCATCTTTGTACATCGGGTCTCTAGTAAAATAATAAAATTTGAATTGAAGTAATGTGTGTTTTTTTTGAGATGAAGATTTAAAAGCCAATACTCAGTTCATTGAATTCTCTCTGCCTGAGGCAGTGATTATTGTGAATGAGATGGAATCTTCTTTGGTATGAATGTCTGAGTTTCTACACTAATAGAGACTCCAGTCTGTATGAAATGTATACAGTGTGAGTGAAAAATAAACCGTTATCAGCATAAGTCACTAAGACTTTGCTGAAGTTCTTACTACAGCATAATACAGCATATCCTGATTGATATAAGGATTCACAGGAAAAATACTATCTAGTCTTAGTATCCACATATGTAAAAGGCTAAGTGTCTGTCCATCTGATCAGTAGTTATGATGCACACTGACCACAAGGGGACAGACGCCCAATGCAGGAGCTGCCATAATGCACACTGGCCATTTAAAAATAAAATGACACCAGAAATTAAAGATGGCAGCCAATGGGAAGGCAGGCTGCAAGATAGTATGTGAGTGAGAGAATGAAAGGAGAGTGTGTAGACTTACAGGGAGTTTCGTAAGTCCACACACTCTCCTTTCATTCTCTCACTCAGGGAGTGTCTATTTGTGAGTGAAGGACAGCTATATTCTAAGGGAGTGTTGGGGACTGCTGGACCAGGCTCCCCTGACCATGCAGTCTCCACTGCTGCTGAAATCTCTCCTGGAGCTACTGGCTCTGCCACAGAGACCACACCATCTTGAAGGGGAGTTTGGCTTGGATCAGAAGCCTAGCCTTACCTTCAATTGGGAAGAATCAGATACCTCCCAGAACCCTACAACCACAATACACATGGACCAGCTGTGAACCCACAAAGCCCAGGTCTTAAGCAGTGCGAATACGCAGACTTGGATAAACTCTGCACATTCTCACAGAAAGGTCAGATTTTGCCCAGAGAAAGTCAATGCAGGAGAGAGAGAGCTACATAACCAGACACCCAGAGAGGAGAGATCATGGGGAGACAAAGAAAGAGCCCACATACAAAAGAAAAGGATGTAAACAAAATGGAGGCAAGCAATATGTCAGAGAAAGAATTCAGAGAAATGGTCATAAGGTGGCTGAAAAGAATGGAAGACAAATTCGACAATATGAGTAAGAACCAAGAGGGAAATGAAGAAGAACCAAGAAGAAATGAAAAATGACATTGCTGCTATAAAGAACTCAATAGAAAGCATCAAGAGTAGACTAGAAGATGCAGTGGACCGCATCAGTGAGCTAGAAGACAAGAGATAGGAAAAATACCCAAGTAGAGCAGCTTCTAGAAAAAAAAAATTAAAAAGCAGGAGGAGAGCCTAAGGGAACTTTGGGACAACATGAAACAAAACAACATCTGCATAATAGGGGTTCCAGAAGTAGAGGAAACTGAGCAAGGAATAGAAAACCTTTTTGAAGAAATAATGACAGAAAAATTCCCTGATATAGGGGAAGAAAAAACTTACACAAGTCTAAGAAGCTCAGAGTCTCAAACAAAATGAATCCCAAAAGACTGATGCCAAGGCACATGATAATTAAATTGGCAAACACCAACGACAAAGTAGGAATCTTAAAAGCAGCCAGAGAGAGACAGAAAGTTACCTATAAAGGATCCCCCATCAGACTAGTGACTGATTTCTCAACAGAAACACATCAGGCAAGAAAGGAATGGAATGAAATATACAAAGTCAGGCAAAGGAAGGGTCTGAATCCAAGAATACAGTACCCAGCAAGGCTATCAATCAAAATTGAAGGTGAAATCAGGAGCTTCACAGACAAAAGGACTAAGGGAGTTTATCACCACCAAACCAGCAATGCAAGAAATGCTAAAGGGTCTGCTGTAAAAAGAAGAAATAGAAAGCGAAGAAGGAACACAGGCATAAAAAATAAAAATGGTAACAAGTACCTATCAATAATAACTTTAAATGTAAATGGATTAAATGCCCCAATCAAAAGACATAGGATAGCTGAGTGGATAAGAAAACATGACCCATATATCTGCTGTCTGCAGAAAACCCACCTCAGAAAAAAGGACTCACACAGACTGAGGGTGAAGGGGTGGGAAAAGGTTTTTCAGGAGAATGGAAATGAAAAAAAAAAGCTGGGGTAGCAATACTTATAGCTGACAATTTAGATCTCAAGTGAAGGACTAACAAGAGATAAGGAAGGCCACTTCATAATACTAAAGGAAGCAATCCAACAAGAAGATATCACTCTGGTAAACATATACGCACCCAATACAGGAGCACCCAAATACATAAAAAAACTTATGGAGGATATCAAGGGAGAGATTGACAGCAATACAATCATAGCAGGAGACTTTAATACCCTAATATCACCACTGGACAAATCCTCTAAACAAAAAATCAGCAAAAGATATCAATCCTAAATGACTCACTAGATCAGATGGAATTAATTGACATCTTCAGAACATTTCACCCCAAAGCCACAGAATATACATTCTTCTCAAGTGCACATGGGTCATTTTCAAAGATAGACCATATGATGGGACACAGGCAAATTCAAGAAGATAGAAATTATATCAAGCATCTTCTTAGACCACAATGGCATAAAACTAGAAATTAACTATAATAAAAACAATAAAAAAATCAAACACCTGGAGGCTAAATAGCATGTTATTAAACAATGACTAGGTTACCAGAGAGATCAAAGAAGAAGTAAAAAACATCATGGCTAGAAATGATAATGAAAACACAACAATCCAAAACCTATGGGACACAGTGAAAGCAGTCTCTATAGGGAAACTCATAGCTTTACAGGTCTACCTCTAAAAACAAGAAACAATGGTAATAAATTATTTAACTCTACAACTCAAAGAGTTAGAAAGAGAGCAATAAGAAAAGCCCAGCATAAGCAGAAGGAAGGAAATAATATAGATCAGAGAGGAGATAAATGACATAGAGACAAACAAAAAATTAACAAAACGAAGAGCTGGTTCTTTGAAAGGATAAACAAGATTGATGAACCTCTAGCCAGGCTCACCAAGAAGCAAAGAGAGAGGACCCAAATAAACAAAATCAGAAATGAAAGAGTTGAAGTAACAAGGGATCCCACAGAAATACAAACGATTATGAAAAAATACTATGAACAACTCTATTCCAACAAAATGAACAACCTAGATGAAATGGACATAAATTTAGAAAAATACAAGCTCCCAAAACTCAACCAAGAAGAATAAAAAACCTGAATAGGCCAATAACTACTGAAGAAATTGAAACAGCGATAAAAAATCGTCCAGCCCTGGTCCGGACAGCTTTACAGGGGAGTTCTACCAAGCATTCAAAGACTATTCTAAAAAATTCAAGAGGAAGGCACACTTCCAAGTTCTTTCTATGAAGCCAGCATTACCCTAATCCCAAAACCAGATAAAGACAACACAAAAAAAGAGAACTACAGGCCAATATCCTTGATGAACATAAATGCTAAAATCTTCAACAAAATGCTAGCAAATCGGATTCAGCAATACATTAGAAAGATTGTACATCATGACCAAGTGGGATTTATTCCAGGGATGCAAGGATGGTACAATATCCACAAATCATTAAATGTGATACATCACATAAACAAACTGAGGGACAAAAATCATATAAATCATATCAATTGATGCAGAAAAAGCATTTGACAAAATCCAATACCCTTTCTTGATAAAAACTCTCAGCAAAGTGGGAATAGAGGGATCATATCTCAACATAATAAAAGCCTTATATGACAAACCTACAGTCAACATCATACTCAATGGGCAAAAACTAAACCCATTTCCCCTTAGAACAGGAACAAGACAAGGATACCCACTTTCACCACACCTATTCAACACAGTACTAGAAGTACTAGCCATAGCGATCAGACAAGAAGAAGAAATAAAGGCATCCAAATTGGAAAAGAAGAAGTAAAGCTGTCCTTGTTCACAGATGACATGATACTATACATATAAAACCCCAAAGACTTCATAAAAAAACTACTAGACTTAATAAATGAATTTGGCAACTTAGCCAGATACAAAATTAACACCCAGAAATCTATGGCCTTTTTATACACCAATAATGAACTCACAGAAAGATAAATGAAAAAACCATCCCATTTACCATTGCACCAATAAATTAAGATACCTAGGAATAAACTTAACTAAGGACGTAAAAGACCTGTACTTGGAAAACTACAGGACATTGAAAAAAGAGATAGAAGAAGACATAAACAAATGGAAGAACATACCATGTTCATGAATTAGTAGAATCAACATCATTAAAATGTCCATACTACCTAAAGCAAACTATATATTCAATACAATACCTATTAAAATACCAATGGCATATTTCAAAGATCTAGAACAAACTCTCCAAAAATTCATCTGGAATGAAAAAAGACCCTGAATAGCCACAGCTATCCCGAGAAAGAAGAACAAAGTTGGAGGGATCACAATACCTGACATCAAGCTATATTACCAAGCCATGGTTCTCAAAACTGCCTAGTGCTGCCATAAGAACAGACATATGGACCAATGGAATAGAATAGAGAACCCAGCAATTAACCAAAGCCATTATACTCAATTAATATTTGACAAAGGAGGCAGGAGCATACAATGAAGTCAGAACAGTTTCTTTAACAAATGGGCTTGGAAATTTGGTCAGATACATGCAAAAAAAAAAAAACGAAAGTAGATCACCAGCTTACACCATACACAAAAACAAACTCAAAATGGCTAATGGACTTGAATGTAAGACAGGAAACCATAAAAATCATACAAGACTCCATAGGCAGCAAAATTGCAGACATATATCATAGCAATATGATACAGATCTTAGGACAAGAGAGACTAAGGAGAAAATAAAGAAATGGAACTACCTCAAAATAAAAAGCTTCTGCACAGCAAAAGAAACCATCAACAAAACAAGAAAGCCCACTGCATGAGAGAACATATTTTCCAATGTTATCTCTGATAAAGGTTTAATATCTAACATTTACAGAGAACTCATATAACTTAACAAAAGGAAGATAAACAATCCAATCAAAAAATGGGCAAAGGACCTATATAGACACTTTTTGAAAGAGGACATTTAGAAAGCCAAGAGACATATGAAAACAAGCTCAAAGTCACTAATCATCCAAGAGACGCAAATCCAAACAACAATGATGTACCACCCAATACCTGTCAAAATGGCTATTATCAACAAATGACAAGTGCTGGCAAGGATGTGGAGAAAAAGGAACCCTCCTTCATTGCTGGTGGGAATGCAGACTAGTGCAGCTATTGTGGAAAACAGTATGGCATTTTCTCAAAAATTTAAAAATGGAACTGCCATTTGACCCATTAATACCACTTCTAGGAATATATCCCAAGAAATCAGAAACACTAATTAGAAAGGATATATGCACCCCTATGTTCATAGCAACACAATTCACCATAGCTAAGATTTGGAAACAGCCTAAATGCCCATCAGCAGATGAATGGATTAGAAAACTGGAACATCTACACAATGGAATGCTACACTGCTATAAAAAAGAAGGAATTCTTACCATTTGCAGCAGCATGGATGGAACTGGAGAGCATTGTGCTAAGTGAAATAAGCCAGGCAGTGAAAGAAAAATACTAAAAATACCATATGAACTCACTCATTTATGAATAATAAAGAACATTATAACCTGATGAACAAAAAGATAGATACAGAGGCAGGGAAGCATCAAACATACTGTCAAATTATAGCAGGAAGGCTGGGGAGGGATGGGAAGGGAAGGTAAGAGATCAACCGAAGGACTTGTATGCATGCATATAAGCATAACCAATGGATGCAAGACACTGGGGGTGGGACGTGAGGTGAGGGCATGTGCCGGGGGTTAGGGGAGGCCAGGGGAAGGTCAATGGGGGGAAAAAAGTAGACATGTACTACTATTTGTTATACTTTAAACAATAAAAAAGGATCAGATTTGCCCTGGCCGGTGTGGCTCAGTTTGTTGAGCATGTTCCCATGTACTGAGAGGTTGCCCATTGAATTCCCAGTCCATGCACATGCCCATGTTGTGGGGGTCGATCCCCAGCAGGGGGTGGGCAGTAGGCAGCCAATAGAAACATATTTAAAAAAACCACACACAACTGATCAGATTTGTGGGAGTTCAGACATGGGGAAAAAAATTAGGCCAATGGCGTGTACACAGGGTGAGATTGGGTAACAGGCATTTGGGCAGGATCTTGAAAAGACCACCCTGGTTGCAGCAAAAGGTTACCTTAGGAAATGTCCTAAGAATATGAAGAAGGAAAAGAGCAAAGGAGTTTATGATGGAGTGGTTATCCTAGTGTAAGCTGATGGTTACTATGTGTTTGTCCAGAAATAATGGACTGGACTCAAATCTTTGAGGATGATTGAAATAATTAGTGGCTAATTATGAGTTCATTTAAATACTACAGTTGCTTAACAAATGATGTGAGTGATGTGGTTTTCCCCTTTAAGTCATAAAGTTGATAATGAGCCTAATTATTTCAAATTATCATAAATTTTGTAAATGAAACAGGAATGGACCAATCCTACCACTATGAAAATGATGGAGAAAACAGAAGTCAAGGAAAGCATAGTTAGTTACCTATTACCATAAAGGAAATAGAGTGAAGTATTGTTAATTAAGAAATTCAAAACCTTGAAATAATGAAATCAAAGTGGTAAAGAGTTAACATTTTGCTGAGGTCAGTTCTATGTATGATTTATATTAAATACGTATGTTTCTTTCAAAATGTGGGTGGAGGGGTCAAATGTGGTGGGAGAAAACTAGTAAGAACTCATTGTGTTTCCTCTTAGTGTAAATGTTGTATGGAGGGTGCTGTGGTTTACCCATATCATTTCCTCTTTGTTTGGAGCCATTGTGCTCTAATGGGAAAAGTGCTGGCAGAAGTCCTAGTGACGCAGTGTCAGTTCTCCGCCCTTTCACCAAAATATTTTCATCAGAGTGTTTACTGTAAGTTAGACTTCTTTACTGAACAAAGAACCTAACATTTTATTCCATTATTTAAAAAAAATAAATTATTGACTCTCAAACTTCTTCCATGGGTGGATTCTCAATATTTACCACTAACAATATGCCTTAAAATAAGTCCATTATCCAAGATCAAATTTGCCGTATTTGGTTCTGCTTTTAATTAAACCAAGCTCTTCTAAATGAATGCGAAATTCATAGTCAAAATGAATGATTAGAATAGAATTGGCTCTTCTAAGGCTGGTAATCCCAAATTGTTTGATTGGGCTACCACTAAGCTTCTCCCCTGACTAACTGAATCAAAATTTAATCAAATCAATCATACCAAGAGAAGGAATACCATCAGAAGTTTCTTTTGCAAGACCACAAGACACTAATAAAATTTATGGAAGGTTTGAATTAGTACTTAGGGAAGACCTGTCATTCTTAATGACATTCGTCAGGAAGAAGGACTGAGTGCTACTAGCATATGATCCAATTTTATTTTTACAATAATTGGTACCCTTATACTACAATGGACAGTGCATGGGAAAGAACTGAATGGTACATACAGCCGTGTTCTTCAAGCATCAAAGGGTATAAGGAACACCTTGGAATCTTCTTTAAAATGCAGTTTTAACAACATCATAGGTGTTGATGATGCTACTGGTGTATGGAACCACCTTTTGAGTAACAAGGGATAGATAAGACAGAGCTGCAACAGTTTCTCTCTAACAATGTGACTTTGAACCTGTGTCATCAACTATAAAATGGTACCATGATCACCAACCTCATAGAATCAACAGAAGAATAAGTAAAATTATGTTTGTGAAATGCTGGCATAATTGACCTTAATTAGCGGCACTGAAGGAAAAACAGAGAATATGGTAGATAATGCTGGTAATTGGGTAGGTATAGTGGTGTAAGTTTGTGAAAGTTCTCACTGCTTACATATTCTCACTGAGGTAGGAAACAAAATCACTATCTGAGACAGAATAGGGAAAATGTTGCTAGAGATTTGAAGAGAAAAAAGGTGAAAATAGTTGTCTCCATAAGTGGGAAAATTAAAGGACTAGGCAATCTAGTATGATTTGACAGAATTAAGGCCCATTTGCCTTATGCAAGGTATGAAGTAGAAATGGAGCTAGTCAGCATGTTTGTATGTTTCCTCTATGGATATTTAGCTGCACACTTTCAGATGTGGGAAAGGTGGATAATTATCTTTATTTAGGTCTATGGCTTTGTCAAGAAATTGACAAAGTGGAAATCTGGAAAAGGAGTTGAAGATGAATACAAAGGAACAACTATAACTATTGACTAAAGTATTTTGAAAGGTAAGAAGGAAGGACAGAACATCACTGGGGTGAGGGAAAGTTGAAATATATATAAGAAATTGGAATATATGTAAGATCTATATATTGCTGAGATTTCACTTATTACTTAGTATGTGTGAAATTAAAAAAAAAATCCATGTATACCTGCACTTAAAAGGAATCTTTAATCTTTTTAAAAATCTTACCCCAGGATATGTTTATTAATTTTGTTTAGAGACAGGGGAATGAAGAGAGAAAGAGAAACATCAATGTGAAAGAGAACATGGATTGGTTGCCTTCTGTAAATGCCCCAATCAAGGATTGAACCACAAGCTAGGTATGTGCCCTGACTTGGAATTTAACTTGCACCCTTTTGGTGTATAGGACAACACTCCAACCAACTGAGCCATACCAGCCAGGGCAGGAATGTATAGTCTTCACCTGTTGAATATAGTCTCTCTCTCTCTCTCTCTCTCTCTCTCTCTCTCTCTCTCTCTCTCTCTCTCTCACACACACACACACACACACACACACACACACACACACACACACACAGATACAAACACATCAAATTTGCTAATGTTTTCCTGATATATATTCTTTACTAGCTCCTTTGGTCAGATTTAGCTATTATTTTCTAAGAGGATGAAAATATCATGGATTTTAAATGAAAACTGATTTGTCAGTTAATCCTTGAGAGTCTGAATATTTTTGCTTTATATATTTCCAGAAAATGTTTTTGGTACACATACATTCACATTTATTATACCTCCTGTTGGATTGTTTATGGATAGGTAGACTATATCTTTTAATGATTTATCCTTTAATTTTAAGTTGTCTGTTTTATTTTGGTGAATATTGTATTATCTTTCTTAAATTGCTTTTTTTTCAACTTTTCTAGGAGGTTTGGTTTTTGGTTATTTCTTTTTCTGTAAGAAGAATAAAGATGCTTTAAAAAATATAATTGAGACTTTTGCTCTGAGTAGAATGCAGTAGGTCTTACAGGACAATGTTTCCACATCAATAACCAGAAAAATGGGGTAAATTACAAAATGCTATTTTTAAGGACACTAGAAACATGAGAACAAAGCAAGTTAAAATTTCAGAAAGGAGAGTCCTTCCTTTGTGAGTGGACAATCTCCAGTTATTTTCATCCATTGATTCTGCTGAGGATCAGCTTGGCACAGGCAGAAGTTCATCTATTAGAGAAGAGATGAACCATCAGAGCTTTAGGCATTTATGCAGGCTGGTGTAAAAGCGAATTTTTTAAAAAAATCACTGGACAGTTGCTGAGCTCTATGGTGGTAAGAAAACTTGGGGCAGGGCTTCTGAAAGGCTTCATGAAGTCTCTCATAGTTCTTAAACAGTGACTAGGAGACAAAGTCTCACTAATACCTGGTTGGTCTTCTCTGCAGGATAATGTGTCAAATTTTGAAAATGTGTGTTACTAGAGGTTAAAGAGTTAAGACCAAAACATTCAAAGAACAGAATTAGCTTTCCTGAAGTACTTAATGGCTGAGGATACAGAGACTTGCTAGGTTTTTAATTAAAAGTCCACAAAGGCCATGCCCAAAGAACAGGAAAGAACCAGCAGTGGGGTAATCTTACCAAAACTGTGATCCAGCTCAGTAATAGATTAAATCATGGTATTCAGTCCCTCAACCTAAATGGGAAAAGGGAAACCATTTCCAGTGGAAAACAACATGACCTGAAAGCTCTATAGTAATTTTATACACAATGCTTAGTGTACAACAAATGATTGCAGGACAAGCAAAGGGCATGATAGAAACAGATACATAGATGATCCATATATTGGAATTCAGAAACAAAAGGTTTATTTTAATACTAGAGGCCCGGTGCACTAAATTTTTGCACGGGTGTGGTGGTGGCGGGGAGAAGGTGTTCCTCAGCCCAGCCTGCACCCTCTCCAATCTGGGACCACTTGAGGGATGTCCAACTGCCCATTTGGGCCCGATCCCAGTAGGATTGGGCCCAAACGGGCAGTCGGACAACCCTCTCACAATCCAGGACTGCTGGCTCCCAACTGCCCACCTGCCTGCATTCCTGATTGCCCCTAACCACTTCTGCTTGCCATCCTGATCACCCCCTAACCATTCCCCTGCCAGCCTGATTGATGCCTAACTGCTCCCCTGCAGGCCTGGTCACCCCTAACTGCCCTCCCCTGTGGGCCTGGTCCCTCCAACTGCTCTCCCCTGCAGGCCTGGTCCCCCCCAACTGCTCTCCCCTGCACACTTGATCACCCCCAACTGCCCTCCCTTGCAGGCCTGGTCCATCCCAACTGCCCTCCCCTGCTGGCCTGATAGTCCACAACTGCTCTCCCTTGCAGGCCTGGTCCTTCCCAACTGCCCTCCCCTGCTGGCCCGGTCACCCCTAACTGCCCTCCCCTGCCAGACTCATTGCCCCTAAATGCTTTCCCCTGCTGGTCTGGTCCCCCCCAACTGCCCTCCCCTGCAGGCCTGGTCCCCCTCAACTGCCCTCCACTGCAGGCTTGATCATCCCCAACTGCCCTCCCTTGCAGGCCTGGTTCCTCCCAACTGCCCTCCCCTGCTAGCCATCTTGAGGCAGCCATTTTGTGTCCACTTGGGGGCAGCAATCTTTGACCACATGGGGGCAGCCATCTCGTGTGTTGGAGTGACAGTCAATTTGCATATTACTCTTTTATTAGATAGGATAGAGGCCTGGTGCACAGGTGGGGGCTGGCTGGTTTGCCTTGAAGGGTGTCCCAGATCAGGGTGGGGGTTCTCTTGGGGCATGGGGCAGCCTAGGCACGGGGCCTGTAGTGGTTTGCAGGCTGGCCATGCCCCCCAGCGACCCAAGCATAGGCTAGAAGCAGGTATCTGGGATTTATTTATCTTTTATAATTGAAACTTCGTAGCCTTGAGCAGAGGCCAGGGCAGGCCAGGGTGGAGTGAAGTTTGACTTCCTCCATCACCGGGGGCAACCCAAGCCTCCTGCTTGCTCCAGCTCCATGGCCACTGCTGTCTTGGTTGGGTTAATTTGCATACTTGCTCCTGATTGGCTGGTGGATGTAGTGGAGGTATGGTCAATTTGCATGTTTCTCTTTTATTAGATAGGATTATACATATTTTCAAGAAATTAAAATAAAAAATGAACAAAATAGAACATTTCACCAATAATTTAAAGATCCATAAGAAAGAATAAAATATACATTCTGGAACTGCTGAATAAAGTCTGAAATGAAACCTAACTGAAGAATCCAAGATGGCAGTGGAGTAGATAGAAATTACAGTTACCTCCTCCCAGGACCAAACTGGAATTAAAACTAAAATATAGAACAATCAACCTGAATAAACAACTTAAGTCTTGCTGAACAGAAATCTTATAGAAGGAACTACATTGAAACTGGTAGGAAGGGTGAGATGCATAAAAAGCTGGACCTGCTCCCCTGGGTGGTGCCTGAGATTCCCAAGGAATATCTCAGCTGCAAAGGTATCCTCTGAGGAGCATGGGGTTTCAACCCTATGCTGGGCTCTTCAGCCCAGAGCACCAGAGCCAAGAAGAGGTGCCCCCAAAATATCTGGCTGTGAAAATTAGTGGGGATGTTATCCACCAGGGAGAAATATAAGTCAGCTAGAAACCCAGGTGCTATTTGAAAGGGCCAGCACACAAAATTTCATTCGCAGCCACTCACCCCGGGCTCTGGACAGATGGAAGATGGGACAGACTAAAGTCTTATGAGGACAGATTGGGATTTGTGGCTCTGGGGAGAGAACTGAAGGGACAACTGCCAGGATCCCTATGCTGAGTCACTCTCCCACACCACAGATGCAGAAAGAGGGGCTGATACACTCCCCTCTTTATGGCATCAGTCCGGACTTCCCACTCTGCAATAGTCCCACCCTTGGACTTCCTGTTGTCCCACCCTGTGGAGCTCAAGCACTGCAGAGTAGTCAGTTGCCTAGGTCCTGCATGTAGAGGCCAGACAGACTCAGGGGATGTCAGTGACTGAGTTGTGTGGCTCTGGGGTTGGAGCCATTCTCTGGCCTTCCTGAGAGCCTGACTGAGCCTTCTCCTTACAGGAAATCCATTAGCTGCACCCTACACATTCCCAGCAGCCCTGCCTCCTAAATGTGGGATTTCCAGGAAGTCCAGGAAGAATCTGAGATAGAGTGAATTGTGTGGCTCTAGGAAAAGGGCTATTTTTCCCTTGCATATCCCACTGGTGCAAAGCTGTCCCTTTACACAGCCAAATCTTTGTCTATATGGATATGATAAACTCTGCTAGCTTTACCCTTACAACTCCCGGATACCCTGACCACCACAAACATCTGCAGACACCCTTTGGTGGCAGCTAGCATTAATATACCCCAGGATTTTTGCTGAGTGGCCTCACACCCAGCACTAGCATTGAGTTTGAATTTATATCAATCTGGTGAACACCACCTGACCCTACCTGATACTCAATGAGAACTCACCTCATGCAACTTGAGTACCACTAGAGGCTCCTTCAGTGACTGAGCCTAACAGGCAGTCAGCAGGTAGAGGCAGATCTCATGGTGCCTTGGGCCTTTCGCTGACCATCCCCCAGGCTTGGTGCTGGTGGAAGCTGGTCTTGGTGAGCAGCTAGGCCCTTCCCACACATACCCTAGCCCAGCTGAATCATCCACAAATTGTGGATGGCTTGGCAGCTCCCAATAGGTAGCACAGGGCCAGTCACAGACAGTGTCTGACATTTACCTGCACTAAAGTTCCTACTAATGTCCCAGAACAAACCCATCCAGTGGCAAGCTTTAGACAACATCAGAGCAAGATCCAATTAGCTTCACAAGTGGCAAATACAAAGGGTGATCTCAGCAGGCCAGAACCTGAGGCAAATTCCATTTTGTGTGGTTAGCACCAGCACAGCAGCACATACACTGTGGTTTGGGTTGCTCTTCACAGTCAACCAGCTTGGGGGTCGACTCCATAAACAAATGGGCCAACAGCAAAAAAAAAAAAGATTCAATTACAGCCCTGACTTGACATGTCTAGGTGGTTAGAGCATTGGCCAGTGCACCAAATGGTTGAGGTTCAATTCACGGCCAAGGGCACGTACCTTGGTTGCAGGTTTGATGCCTGGCCCAGATGGGGTGTGTGTAGAAGGCAACCGATCAATGTGTCTCTCTCACATCAATGTCTCCCTCACCCCTTTCCACTTTCTCTAGAAAAAATATTTAATAGAAAAAATATTCTTGGGTGAGGATTAACAACAACAACAAATTACAACTGGAGGCCTCACACATCCAACACAGGGGACATTCTTGGAACGCCCAGTTCAGGTGATCAAGTGGACTGCATCACTGGGTTCCACAGGACACCTACTATATAAGGTCACTTTACCAAGACTGGGAGACATATATCTACCTAATACACAGAAACAAAAATACAGAGGCAGCCAAAATGGGGAGAGAAAAAAACATGACCCATATGAAAGAGCAGGTGAAATATCCAGAAAAAAGGAGTAAATGAAATAGAGGCAAGCAATCTACCAGATATAGAGTTTAAAAAAGTGGTTATAAAGATGCTCAAGGAACTTAGTGAGAACTTCAGAAAAAGAGATAGCAAGCATGAAAGAGGACATAGAAACCATAAAAAAGAAGCTGTCAGAAATGAAGAATGCAATATCTGAAATGAAGAATACACAAAAAGGAAATAAGAGTAGGTTAGATGAAGCAGAGGACTGAATCAGTGATTTGAAAGACAAGATATCAGAAAACACCCAATCAGAGCAGTATAGTCTAAGGGACCTATGGGATAACATGAAGTACAACAACATTGGCATCATATGGGTACCAGAAGGAGATGAGAGAGAGCAAAAGATTTAGAATCTATTTGAAGAAACAATGGCTAGAAGCGTCCCTAACCTGGTGAAGAAAAAGACACACAAATCCAGGAAGCACAGAGTCCCAAACAAGATGAACCTAAATAGGCCCACACCAAGACACATCATAATTAAGAGGGCAAAGGTTAATGACAAAGATAATCTTATATGTAGATAAGAGACAGTTACTCTGATCATACTGTCAGCTGATTTCTCAACAGAAACATTTCAGGAGAAAAGAGATTGGCATGAAATATTCAAAGTGATGAAAAGCAAGGACCTGCAACCAAGACTTTTTACCCAGCAAGTTTATCATATAAAATTGAAGGCGATATAAAGAGCTTCCCAGACAAGACTAAAAATATTTATTACCACCAAACCAGTGTTACAACAATAGTTAAAGGGTCTTCTTTAAGGAAAAGAAAGAAAAACAAATACTTATAAATGACAAAATGGTAATAAATATGTATTTATCAATAATCACTTTAATTGTAAATGACTTAAATATTCCAATCAAAAGACAGGGTAGCTGAATGGATAAGAAACCAAGAATAATATATATGCTTTCTACAAGAGATCCACCTAAGAAAGAAAGACACATACAGGCAAAAATAAAGAAATAAAAAAAGAGATTTCATGCAAATGCAAATGGAAGTGAAAATAAAAAGCTGGGTAGCAGTGCTTATATAAAATAAAATGGACTTTAAAATGAAGTCTATAATAACAGAAAAAGAAAGACACTACATAATGATAAAGGGACCAACCCAACATGAGGATATAACCCTTGTAAACATTTCTGCACCCAACATAGGAGCACCTAAATACATGAAGCAAATCTTGATGGACATAAAAGGAGAGGTCAACAGTAATAGAATCATGGTAGAGGATTTTAATACCCTACTATCAATCCATAGATTTTTAAGACAGAACACCAATCCATAGATCTTTAAGACAGAAAATCAACAAGGAAACAGTGGCCTTAAATGACTCACTAGATCAAATAGATTTAATTGATATCTTCAGAACATTTAATTGATATCTTCAGAACACTTTTCAAGTGCACACACAACATTTTCTAGCGTAGACCACATGTTAGGACATAAAACAAGTCTTGATAGATTTAAGAAGATTGAAATCATATCAAGTATCAACCATAATAGTATGAAACTAGAAATCAATAACAAGGAAAAAAACTGAAAAATACACATAGAGAGGGAAGCTAAATAACATGCTACTAAATAATAAATAGCTTAATGATGAGATCAAGGAATAAATCAAAAGATACCTTGAAACAGTTGAAAACGAGAACACAGAAACCTGAAAACTATGGGACATAGTAAAAGCAGTCCTAAGAGGGAAAGTCACAGCATTATAGACCTATCTCAAGAAACAAGAAAAATCTCAAATAAATAAACTAACTTTACACTTAAAGTAACTTGAAAAAGAACAAGAAAAAAGTTTAAATTGAGTAGATAAAAGGAAATATAATGATCAGAAATAAACCAAATAGTGTCTAAAACAATATAAAGGATCAATGAAACCAAGATATAACTCCATGAAAAGATAAACAAGATTGGCAAACCTTTAAACAGACTCATAAAAAAAAGAGAGAGGGAGAGGGAGAGGGAGAGGGAGAGGATCCAAATAAATAAAATCAGGACTAAAACAAGAGAAGTAACAACTGACACTAAAGAAATACAAAAGATTATATGAAAATATTATGAAGAACTATATGCCAATAAATAGGACAATCTGGATAAAATGGACAAATTCCTAGAAACATACAATCTCCTAAAACTAAATCAAGAAGAAACACAAATAAGCCAGTCAGAGAAAGATAATTATCACATGATCTCACTCATATGTAGAATCTAATGAACAAAATGAACTGATGAACAAAATAGATTCAGAGACATAGAACCATGAACAGACTGATGAATTTCAGAGGGAAGGTGGGGCTGGGGAGGGGGGTTGGGAGGGATAGATTAACTGGGGAATTTATATGTATTTTTGCATAGCCAATGGATATGGGCAATAGTGTGCAGAAGGCTTGGGAGGGGCTGGTGCAGAAGGAGAAGGTCAATGGGAGGAAAAAAACAACCAAAAAAACCAAAGGGGACATCTGTAATACTTTCAACAATAAAGATTTAAAAAAAATACTGACACTTGGAACAAACAAAAAAAGAAGAAATACAAAGTCTGAAAAGACTGATTACAATTATTGAAATTAAAGCAGTAATCAATAAACTTCCCAGAAAAACAAAAGTACTGGACAGGATGGCTTCACAGGAGAATTTCACCATGCATTTAAAGACAAACTAACACCTGTCCTCAAATTATTCCAAAAAGTTCAAGAGAAGGGAAGACTCCCAAGCTCATTTTATGATGCCAGCATTATCCTAATTTCAAAACCAGATAAAGACATTACAAAGAAAAAATTATAGGCCAATATCCCTGATGAACATAGCTGCTAAAATCCTCAACAAAATATTAGTAAATTGGTTTCAACAATATATTTAAAAAATCATACACCATGACCAAGTAGGATTTATTTCAGAGATGCAAAGTTGGTCCAATATCTGCAAAGCAATTAATGTGCTATACCACATTAAAAAATCATATTCATATCAATAGATGTAGATAAAGCTTTTGATAAAACACAGCACCCATTCATGATAAAAACTCTCAGCAAAATGGGAATAGAAGGAACATATTTCAACATAATATAGGGAATATATGACAAATGCACAGCTAACATCATACTCAATGGGAAAAAACTAAAAGAATTTTCCTTAAGATCAGGAATAAGACAGATTTGTCTGCTTTCACCACTGTTACTCAACCTAGCACTAGAAGTCCTAGCCACAGCAATCAGACAAGAAAAAGGAATAAAAGGCAACAAAATTAGAAAGAAAGAAGTAAAACAGTTATTATTTGCAGATGACATGATACTGTATATGGAGAACCCTAAAGAGTTCATCCAAAACTACTAGAACTGATAAGTAAATTCAGTGAAGTAGCAGGAAACAAAATAGATATCCAGCAATTGGTTGAATTTTTTATACCAATAATGAACTATCAGAAAGGGAAACTAAGAAAACAATCCCATTTACAAATGCATTAACAAATACCTACTATCTGTAATACTTAAAACAATAAAAATAAAATAAAATAAAAAAAACAACAAATACCTAGGAATAAATTTAACCAAGGAAGTGAAAGACCTGTTCTCAGAAAATTATAAGATACTGAAGAAATTGAAGATTCAGATAAATGGAAGCATATACTGTGCTCACGGATAAGAAGAATTAATATTGTTAAAATGTCCATACTACCTGAAGTAATCTATAGCTTCAATTCAATTCTTATCAAGATACCAATGGCATCTTTCACAAAATCAGAACAAATAATTCAAAAATTTATCTGGAACTACAGGAGAACATGAATAGCCACAGCAATCTTTATGAAATAAGAACAAAGTTGGAGGAATCATAACACCTGATATCAAAATATACTATAAAGTCATAGTAGTCAAAACAGCATGACCCTGACATGAAAATAGACATACAGAGCAATGCAACAGAATAGAAAGCCCAGAAATTAATTCATGCCTTTCTGGTCAATTAATATTTGACAGAGGTGGCAAGAACATACAATGCAGTAAAGACAGTGTATTCAATAAATAGTGTTGGGAAAATTGGAGATACATGCAAAAAACCCGAAACTAGACCAACTTCTTACACCATACACAAGAATAAATTCGCACTGGATTAAAGACTTAAATGTAAGACTTGAAATCATAAAAGTCCTAGAAGAAAACATAGGCAGTATAATATTGGACATTTCTCATAGCAACTTTTTTTTTTTTTCGATATAACTCCTCGGTCAAGGGAAACAAAAGCAAAGATAAACAAATAGGACTACTTTAATCTAAAAAGTTTTTTGCACAACAAAGAAAACCATCAACAAAATGAAAAGACAACCTACTGAATGGGAGAACATATTTGCCAATGATGCATCTGGAAAGGGGTTAATATCTAAAATTTATACAGAACGTACACAACTCAGCACCAAAAACAAACAATGTAATTAAAAAATGGGCAAAAGACCTTAAAAGACATTTCTCTAAAGAGGACATACAGATGGCCAATAGACATATGAAAGGATGCTCAATATCACTAATCATCGATGAGATATCACCTCACACCTGTCAAAATGGTTATCATCAATAAATCAACAAACAAGTGTTAATGGGGATGAGTAGAAAAGGGAACCCCAGTGCATTGTTGGTGGGAATGCAGACTGATGCAGCCACTGTGGAAAGCTGTATGGAGTTTCTTCAAAAATTAAAAATGGAACTGCCTTATAACTCTGAATCAATTTCTGGGAATCTATCCAAAGAAATCTGAAACATTAATTTGAAAGAATATTTGCACCCCTATTATTAATTGCAGCATTATTTACAATTGCTGTCAAGCCTAATTGCACATTAAACTCTACAAATAAAAGTCTGGAGAAGTTTAATTCTGAAAATTATTTTTTAAAATTATATTGAAAAATAATTTATATTTAAAATAATTGTTTCTTTCTATTATTTTGGTTTGCTTCTTTGGGGCCTTCAGGGTTGTAGAGTTTCTTTGCCTGTTTTAACTGTCAAGGAAAACTTTTTCTTGATATCCATTTTACTCATATTCCCCCTTTAAAATATTTTACTATCTTTTAATTAGTGTCTTATTCACTGTTGGGTTCCTTCCAATGTCACCTTCATGTCTATTGATGGCTTTCTTTTTCACATCTTTGCAATCTCTACACTAAGCTCTGGCTTTTATGCTCGTGCTTTTCATTCATAGAAGTGTATCATTAAGTTTTACAATGTGTGGCAAAATTTCTAGTTATAATTTTCTTCTATTCCATGATATCAATTTTCTGGAGAATGTCCTTCATCTGCCACTTGTTTTTCCTGTTCCTTCCCTCCTCCCTCATTTTTTTCTCATTTTGGGAAGTCCTTTGGCCTCCCAAAATGAGAAAATGTGATATTGAATTTTGTTTATCTTCCAATTTCACCATTGGAAGTGGAATTTCAAAGGAATTTGTGCTGTTTATTTTCCTTGTTTTTGGATGCCTTCCATGAAGGGAAGGGAAATGCTGACTTGATGCTGCCATCTTCAAACCAGAAGTCATTCAGCATGTTCTCCAACTTTTCGTCTCGAAAAATTTGAAACATAAGATATGCAAAATTATCACAATGGAATATCCCTATGACTTTTATTTAGATCCACTGGTTTTCAACATTTTGCCACATTTGCTTTCTCTGCATTTCTTTAGTTAAATTGTTTTGAAAATAAGTTTTAGACTCTGCTAGCATTAAAAAATGAAGCAAATGAAAGGTATTTCAATATCTATGATTATTACTATTTAAATTTATGAATAGTTTATGCTCTTCAGACATAGACTCTGCCAAAGATTCCAGTGCAAGCAGGTTATTGGGAGTTGCAAGGAACATGGCTAGGAGAGGGAAGAAAAGGTAGTCAATGAAAGATACAATATAATCCTAGAGAAACTCTGGGGGAAAAAATGTAAAACAAATGTATCAGAATTATCCCAGCCAAGGAGAGGGACGGGGGAGTTCTGGCATTTATTAACTCTCTTCAGTCATTGGTTAAGCAATTTCCCTCAAGGAGTATTAATTCTAATCCTCCATGTGTGGGCAAAGCAAGTTCTGGCAACCCTGCAACGAAGACACAGTTGATGGCTGATGGAAGGCAGGCTGATATGTAGGGAACATCAATAATTTTTTAACAACAAATTTAACACATTTGAATAAGAAATTAGAAATAAAACTGTTTAGAACAATGTACTTATAAAATTATTAAAATAAAAAGACATGTAACAGGCAAAGAAAATCTTGGTAGGAGCAATTATTAGGTTGAGATTAGCTATCATCTTAGTTCTACAGGTGTCATCATATAATTTTTTTTCACTTATTATATTGACTAAAACCTGAAGTAACAAAGTTGAATGAAGCAGTGACTCTCTTTTTAGTGTACCACATTAAATATGATGTTCTGCAGGTGTGTTGTGTTGCCCTATATCAAATAAATGAAATTTTCCTATAAGTCTCAACAAACTAAATTTATTTCATTTTTATTAAGAATGAATATTAAGCCCTGGCCAGCTTGGCTCAGTGGATAAAGTGTCGACCTGTGGACTGAAGGGTCCCAGGTTCGATTCTGGCCAAGGGCACATGCCTGGGTTGCGGGCTCAATACCCAGTGCGGGGTGTGTGGGAGGTAGCCGATTGATGATTCTCTCTCATCATTGATGTTTCTATCTCTCTTTCCTTCTCCCTTCCTCTCTGAAATTAATATATATATATAAGAATGAATATTAAATCATATTAAATATTATATTTTTTGGTATCTAGTAAGATGATCAGATTGTGTCATTTAATTTTAGATTCTTTTTCAAACAGCATATTGCTAAATTTTAATTTCTGTATGTGTATGTTTAATTTTAACCATTTTTAGGGTCTGTTTTTTACTATGAAAAGTTAACATTCTTATTTCTTACTAGAGGTCTGGTGCACAGATTTGTGCACATTGAAAGGAAATTAATTAGAAGGTGGCTGGCGGGGCGGGACTGGGCGAGATGGGCCAACATGCCCTGGAGCCAACTTCCCTCAGTCCCTCTCTGGCTGGCTGCACTTGGGGCAACGCCAGGGCTCAAAGGGTGTCTGTGGAGTGAGCGAGGTCTGCTGGCCTGGCCTGCAGGGATTGGGCCAAAACCGGCTCTCCAACATCCTGAGGGGTCCCAGAGTGGGAGAGGGCACTCTGCAAAGTTGCTGTAGCTCGGCAGCTCCTGTGTTGAACATCTGCCTTCTGGTGGTCATTGCTCAGTCATAGCTACTGTCTGTTCGGTTGGTCGCTTAGGCTTTTATATTTATAGATGATGACTTATCTGTATGAAATTATTTTTTCCATCTTTAGCTTTTCTTGTTCTTTCAACAAAACTTTTTGGTCTTTTCTATTTTCCTTTTAAAAAATATATATATTTTATTGATTTTTTACAGAGAGGAAGGGAGAGGGATAGAGAATTAGAAACATCGATGAGAGAGAAACATCGATCAGCTGCCTCCTGCACACTCCCTACTGGGTATAGGCTCACAACCAAGGAACATGCCCTTGGCCAGAATTGAACCTAGGACCCTTGAGTCCGCAGGCTGACACTCTATCCACTGAGCCAAACCAGTGAGGGCTTTTTTCCTTTTTTTTTTTTTTTAAATCCTCACCCAAGGATATATCTTTACTGATTTTTAGAGAGAGAGGGAGAGAGACACATCAATGTGAGAGAGAAATATCAATTGCTTGCCTTCTGTATGTGTTCCAACCAGGAATGGAACACACAAACTAGATATGCACCCTGCCTGGGAATCAAATCACAATCTTATTTTATTTTTAAAAATATTTTTATTGATCTTAGAGAGGAGGGAGAGGAAGAGAGAGATAGAAATATCAATGATGAGAGAGAATCATCCATCGGCTGCCTCCTGCATGGCACCCACTGGTGATTGAGCCCGCAACCCGGGCATGTGCCCTTGACCAGAATCAAACCCAGGACCCTTCAGTCCGCAGGCTGACACTCTATTTATTGAGCCAAACTAGCTAGTGCCAAATCACCTTTTGGTGTATGGGACAATGTTCCACCGGACAAACCATCCAGCCAGTAAAAAGCCATCTATTTTACTTTCTAATTAGATTTCTTTCTAATTACTCTTTTCTTCATCTACTTTGTAAGCTATGAATTCCATTTCTATTCTTCTAGGGGTTAATCTAAAATATGTAGCTAATTTTTATCAACATCTAGAATTTATTAATATATCTATTTCCCCCCAAAATAAAGTAATAATCTCAACAAACTTACTTTTCGTCCTCATAAACTTCTACTTCCCAACACCTCCAATGTTGTAATAATCTGGGATTCTAATTCAAGATTGTTTTTAAATTTTTAAAGATTGAGACTTATATATATATTTAAACAGTTTTTAAGTCTCCATTGTTCACTTCCATTAGCACTAATTTTTTTCCATTAGCACTAATTTATGTATCTATGCATGCACTTATTTATTTATGAGGCATAATTTACATAATCTACTTTTTTACTCTTTGGTGCACAGTTCTATGAATTTTGACAAAAGCATATGGTGGTGTAACCACTTCACAATCAATATATAGAACAGCTCTATTACCCAAATAATCCTTTTGTACCCCCTTTGTAGTCAGCACTTGCCCCAGGCCCCGGTAACCATGATTTGTTTACTGTACCTATAGTTTTGTTTTTTCTATGTATGTAGCCTTTGAACTGAAGGGCCCCAGGTTTGATTCTAGTCAAGGACACATGCCCATGTTGCAGGCTTGATCCCAAGTTGTGCAGGAGGCAGCTGATCAGTGATTCTCTCTCAAAATTGATGTTTCTATCTCTCTCTCCCTCTCATTTCCTCTTTGAAATCAATAAGAATATGTATTTTTAAATTGAATAAAAGTTTAAATTACTAGAGGTTGCATCATTATGGTTTATTGAGAATTGTTTGTCTTCAATTCTATAATATGAAGTTATTCTCAGAGAAATACTGATTAAAATAGAAACCAGATGTGTTTTATAAGACTAGACTGAAAAAAAGAAGATAAACATGTAGAAAATTAATATAAATATGACTTAAGGCAGTTTCTAGAAACTTGAAGCATGAGCATGACAGAAAAAGCATGTGTGCATGTGCATATGTGTGTGCATGTATGTGGTGGGAGGGGGTTAAAAAATAGAGGAGAAAATGCAGAGAAAAGGGATGCAGGATGAATAGACTAAGATAAGAACAGTTTCAGAATTCAAGACAAACCAAAGCCAATTCCTAAATATTTGTAAGTATTTGGTGTCACCAAGGAATTAGCATAATTTAATTTTACCTGTGAACCAAGAAAGTAAGGAACAGGGACAAGGTTGTCTCTCAGTACTAATTAGATGAGCAACTTTGTTAAAAGAAAAAAAAAAACCCTTTTAAATGTAAAATATAACATGTTCTAGGTGTGGTAAAATAATCCAGAAAATTTTTATATTTCATCTCTTTTCTTCCACCTAATTTGAGTGACAAAAAGAACAATAATGTATTTAATGATGGTTTTGAGTTTCCTTCTTGATTTTATATTTGATTATATTAGAAATAAAAGTATATTTCCTACCACAATATATCAACATCCTGAGTGGAATCAAATGGAATGGAAGGCATAAAGAGGGCAATCAAGGGGAGGGAGGAGTACATAATAAATAATTTAATTACCATTTTGAAATTAGTATTTAATCACTCTTTCAGTTACTAACAACTAGAATTACTCTCTTTACTTTTATTTATTCAAGGCAAAAATAATAAAATGAATGTTTTTCGAATAAACCTGCCTATCTTAAAATATGGTAAAACTTCAGTTATTTGAAGTCCCTTTTTACCACTGACATTGAATTTGGATTGAAATTTATCTTTTGCTTTACAGATATTTTCAAGATAGTACAAATTAATAGAATAAATCAGTTGTCATGGGAGATTTGAAAACAGTTAAGAGAGAAAACAATTTTCAAACATCTTTCGGTACTTTCACATCCACATTTGCAGAGTAGCTTATAAGCTAGTCCCATATTTTTCTTATTGATTCAATTAAGCCAGGGACAGTTTGATTTATTACACATATTGCACGACATTAATAAACAGTATTTCTTTTAAAATGGACTATCATTTTGGATTTTTACTAATTCAGCAACTTTCTAAATTGGTGATACAATGCTTCCATCTTCCAAGCCACTTAGGCTAGGAAACAAAAACTCTACTCATGTGCAGCCAAATCATTCTATTAGAAAGAAATCAGTCTTGTTTTATAGTTCTCCTGGCCACTATCAAAGACCGATATGATTGTCTTTTTTCCTTCCAAATTAACCAATTTTTCTTGGCATTAGATAAACAACATTTTAGTTTTTGACATAATCTTTTTGTTATGTAATCTACTATGGTATTTTATGTTGATAGGAACAACTCTACTACAACATTCCTCTATTAGCATATCTCCTTAAGGAACTATAAAATATAGAAATGACTTTCTTTCAGGTAAAATAACCAGAGAGCATACTAACTATTGATTTCTTTGTAAAAATTCTTGTATTGTTATTTAAGAGACTTTTCAGTGTCATAAGAGTTGACTGAAAAGTATACATTCACTACATTTTGACAACTTTGGAACCCATTTATGGTTAACAGATCACAGAAGACGTTGGAAGCAGGGGTTTCTATATTAGAAAAAGAAGGCTAGAGTTTTATTCAGGAAAAGTGGGAATGTTACTGAGCAGAAAAATAACATGATTACAGTTGTGCTTTAGGAAGATTAACCTGATAGCAGCACATAGAATGGATTGGAGTTTGAAGAGAGGAGATGCAGACGAGGAGATGGATTAGGAAGAGAGTTGATATGAGAGATAACAGTTGACTTAGAATGTGAAGGGAAAACTTATAGGAAGAAACAGGTGAGGAAAAAGTTGTGGTGGTAGAAGTGATGATTTTTGAAATCAATTAGAGAATTAAGAAAGATTCACTATGACTGAATTAAAATTAAACACCATTGAGGAAAATATATGAGTAATATTTTAGTTTGAAGAAAAACCTATGGAGAATGTGACCGTCTTTTCTCTTACCTATGAATTATTTTGTTATCCACTGGTTTTACAGAAATCTATATTTTACCGGATACCTGACTTTTCAGGGGTGTATCTTAATACTAAAGACTAGAAGCCCGGTGCACGAAATTTGTGCACTGGGATGGGGTGGTCCCTCAACCTGGCCTGCACCCTCTCACAGTCCGAGACCCCTTGCTCCTTACTGCCCATGTTCTCACTGCTCCTTACCACTTGGTTTGCTTCTCCTTAGTGCTGCCATGAAGGCGGGAGAGGCTCCCACCACCGCCATTGTGCTCACCAGCCATCGGCCAAGAGCCCGGCTTCTGGCTGAGCAGCGCTCCCCCTGTGCGAGTGCACTGACCACCAGGGCACAGCTCCTGCATTGAGTGTCTGCCCCCTGGTGGTCAGTGCAAGTCATAGCAACTGGTTATTCTGCCGTTTGGTCAGTTTGCATATTAGGCTTTTATTATATAGGATGTTGAACCCCATAACTTTCTTCTCCATCTTTACTATCATAACTATCCTTATTCTGCTTCCTCTCACTTTTGAAAAGTTTATCTGGTGCTGAAAAGTCATGGTTGTAAAGCTAATGAATTAAAAATTAAACCAATTTTGTTATTATCACATTGACATCTATGAAACATTAAAAAATTTGTTGTTGCTAGTTTTATCCCTCATTTGCTGCTTTGCTATGTAGACAATGAATGTGGAACCAAAGAATGGCAATTTAAATCAAAGAATATAATAACCTCAATTATACAAGGTCTCTGTTGTTTTTCATAATATTCTCCTAGGGTTGAACCAAACTCTCTCCACTCCCATTATAACACTTTTCAACTGTTACAGAGTGCCACTAGGCTGTCAAAACCAGTTACTCACATATAGCACTTAATCAAAGAGACTGATTCTTTGCTAAAGTTAAGCATTAATTTAAAGGGAATCAAGGCAATAAAGAATGAATTATACATTACTTCACTATATAGTAATTCCCAAATTGAAAAAATACTCTGATGACATCTTGCTGCAGGTCTAAAGTTGCTCAGTAATTCACTAAATTAATAATATAACTTGAAGAACTTTAATTTTAGATTAGCATTTCAGAGAACTTTTTATAAATATAAAATTAAACGGAAGAAAATTTTAGTGACTCAGGGACACAAAGAGTCAATTACATTTGTAAACTGAGATATTTATATAGTTGAGTCACTGGCACACCACAATTTTGAGCATATGACTCAGACTTCGTATCTTATATACAGTTAGTTTTAAAATGTTAGGGCATAATGCCAAGAGTAAGCACAAAGTTTATATAACTGAAGATTTATAGGGACCACAGGCTTGCTCAATTTCTTTTGGAATTTTACTTCAGAGTTTAAACTACTGTCTTTGACCAGGTCTACCAGATTTGGAGTAGATTTGCCTGCACTCCAACTTCCTATTCCACTTAGAATAAACCTAAACTCCTGTTGCCATGACCTTCAAAATTCTTGATGATCTGATCCCTGCCTGATCAGTTGCTTTTATGTCTCACTATTCTCCCCATTGCTTATGTATTTTATTCACATTGGTCTTCTTTTAGTTCTTGGAACACACCAAGTCATTCCTTATTGAAAGTAGGTGACTCTACTCATTTATCTTTCTATCTCCTATCTCCTTGAACACCTTCTTTGTATGCTAATATCTCCACCCCACCCCAACTCCCTACTTACATCACAGATCTATGCATTGTTAGGAATGCATACTCTGTAAGGATAGAGATAACTTCCAGAATATTCACCATTGTATTTCCAAAAGTTGAGGACATATGGCACCAAGTAGTTATTTGATAAATATTTGTTTAGTGGATGAATCAATGCAGTAAGTACTATTGGTTGTATGAAATGATCCAAAGCTGAGGCTAAATTCATGGAAAGGAATTGACAGAAGGGATGAAGATAAATCTGTAGTGTGAAGACAGCTGTGGGAATGTAGTGGATATAAACCTTGGACCACACTCTCAAATATGTAAGAAATTACATATAAATTTATGTTTATACTAGTAAATCAACCTAGCTTCAACTTTGAGAATTTCAACCCCCTTCCCCACCCCCAGTTATGGAAAACTTAACCTCAATTATTCTTGGGTTTCCCTGTCCTGCTTCAAGATGGACCAGGGTTCAAGGGTTTGATTTAGGGCCAAGACAAGGGCCTCTGGTTGTTGAGCCATTTGTCTACTTTGGTTACTTCTGGGGGTGTTCACTGACTCTACTCATGCAGTTCCTCCAGATATGGGCTCCCTGCTGCTTCCCTATTTCGTTTGAAACATAGGAAATCTTTATGAAAGTTGCTTATGGGGCTATCTTTTTTGAGACATGAGACAGTCTTACTTCTCGAGCTTTTCTGCTTCTGCTATGTGCTGCAGCATAACCAGCAATATAGGAGCTTGACTCCGTAAGTAGACTTTTTTCTCTAAGTTTCCTGGTCTATGGATTCTACCTTCCCTCAGCTGCTATTAAAAGGCACTTTTAAACTTCCCTTCTTTTCAGAGGACTCAGCAAAACCCTTTGAAACAGATTTAGGCTTTACATAAACTAAGTCAGGGAGTAGATATGGCTTTTTTCTCCCCCATTTTTCCTTTCCAAACACAAAGTTTGGCTATCTTTTTGAAAATATGAAGAACAGAATGAATATGATAAATGAGCACAATTTAATATTTCCTAAGCTTATTCTGTTAATAGGAATTAAATAAGTTTGTGCCACAATAGAGGCAAGAAGTGCAATTCTGCTCATGTCACTCCTTTAACACACTATAGTGGCTTCCTACTGCTGTTAGGACACAAATCAAACTCCTTGACCTAGTCCATCACACACTGCCTTGCTCTCCGGCCTCATCATGCACCATAGTCTCTCTCATTCTCTCTACGAGAGCAACACTGGTGCTTCGTTGTTGAAAAAGACATGCTCACTTTCAACACATGGTCTGTATATTGACAGGTACCTCCTCATTTGGTTAACTCCAAGTCACCCATCAAATTGCAGTTCTCCTGCTGTTATTGTCGGAAACGTATTCCCACTGCCACTTATTGTAGACACTCAACCTTTCCTTTATACTACTTGTCTATGATGGTCACTTTCTCTCATAAGATGAAAAATGCAACGGAAAACTATAATAAAATAACATTTAATCTGTCAGATTAGTGTGATGGTAAAATGAGTACAACTTCCTGGAGGGTAAATTGGCAATATTTAAATACCATCTGACCCAGAGAAATTCCAGAAATGGATCCCACAGATACATTTGCAGTAAAAAATGACACATTTATAATTTTTTTATTTGCAGCATCTTTTTTTTTTGTAATAGAGAAAGATTGGAAAAATTAAATGTTCATCAGTTGTAGACTAGTGAAACACACCATGATATATCCATTCAATGGAGTACTATGCAGCAGTTAAATAGTGAAGAAATTTCCTAAATACTGAGATGAAAAGATTTTCTGTTTTTACTTAGTAAATAAAGAAAAAGAAAAATGCAGAACATTGTGTATGGTATGTTGTCTTTTGTATACAAAGAGAAAAAGTAAAGTAATATATACATATACATGTATTTAATTTATCTGTATATGCATAGGAAACTCTGGAAAGATACTCAAGAAACTAATAAAAGTGATTACCTACATTTTGAGGAAAGGATGGGAAGTAGGAGGATGAAGAATAGGATAGGATGTAAGAATAAAAGTAATGAAAATATTTAATGATGTGCTTGTGTATTAATTATATTATACATCACTATGCATATGGCATACATTTAAAATTCATTATTGAAATGCAAAATTAAACAAAAGCAATTTTCTATTATTTATCTCTTCATGAAATAGGGATATAACAAAGGTTGCTTAAGCAACACTAGGTGGTTGGTTATTACTTTAACAAATGCCTATATTTTCATTACAGTCACTTAATTAGATTCTCGTACTCTTTTTATATATCATACCTCCAAATCAAACTAGACAAATGTTAGGCACTGTTTCCTTTTGAAGAAACCTAGGTGATAATCTTTACTTCCTAAGGTTGTTTTTATTTTTAACTTTTAAGCATATTTACTTTTAAAGTCAATTTTTAAGAATAGATGCAAGAATCCTTTGTTTTACAAATTTAAAGAAGTCTTTCCAATTAGAAATGGAGTTAACTCAATCTGGAAACAACAAAAGAGACATTACTTCAAAATATTTCTGTGTTTAGCCTATCACTATATATACATTAAAACAAAAGCAATAAATATTTGTCAACATTATTACTACTAAGAATTTTAAAAAACATGGAGGGTTAACCCATCTACACGTAACATATATTACTCTTGGTTTCTGGAGAATCCTTCTTGAAGTATAAGAATAATAAGGACATAAATGAGGTTCTTCATTACAGACTTGGTGCTAGTGAAGCAGGTTGTGGGCCCATCTTGAATTAATTATTCTCCATTAAGGAAATTGATAATGAAATGATTTAAATATAGTTCCCTTGTTGAGATTAATTCCTTCATTAATATTACTGGAATTATATTTTCAAATCACAGAGTACAATGGCATCTAATGAACTTAAAGTGTGTAGATCACAATCTCATATTTATTTTGCTTCCAAATTTATAATTAAACCTATATAGCAGACTTTCAGAAGGAACCAAGCACTCTTTACCAATATACTATCCATTTCTTTTATTTAAGTCTTAAGTGTTTAACTAGAAAAATTTGACTTCTAACTTGTTGGTTTTATAATTTAAATCTGTAGGGTCAGTGTGGAACTGATTTAGTATCTCTTAAATACTTTACATGTGAACTGACAATAATTTTCATTTCTTTAGAGGGAATATCCAGGTCCTAATCCTGCTCATTATTGTTGCCTACAAAACTAATGGGGGTATGATTCAGAACACAGTAGCATCACACTTTCTTCCCTTCTTCTCTTTCTTCTTTTAGAGAAATACATGATAGGATATTTTTGCAGCAATCTAGCTTTCAACTAAAGGGCCCAAACTCCTCTGCCCTGATACACTTAATTTCAATATCTGGTGCTTCTACAGTAGGACCTGGGTACATTTAAACCATTCTGTGCTCTTGATTCTGTTCCCTAAAAGCATACACACAAAGGGAAATCACATAATCCAATTGAAAGGACTTAGTTTCTTTATCCTATTTGGTCTACATGCACCACCTGGTGGTAAAGTAGTACATTTCAAATGCAGTGTGTGTGTGTGTGTGTGTGTGTGTGTGTGTGTGTGTGTGTGTCTATGCGCGCGTGCATGCATGCATATTTTGGGGGTATTAAAATGGGAAAGAGAATTTTAATACACATTCTTAAATATTGATTTAGATTACAATGCAATTATTCTGTAACAAATATCTAATAAAACACCAGAAAACAATTATATATATGCTAGAACAGGAAGTAAAGGGGAGAACACTTCATGCTGGAAAGTAAAATAGCTTTCTTATTTACATTAGCTGTAACTCTTACAATTCCATCTATAAATGAACATTTATTTATTGTGATAATGGTCTTATGAGGCAAGAGTCAAATACTGATAATGTAAAACCATTTTCTTTATTTTTAATTTTTAAAAATAATAATTAAAAATTGTGTATCCTTTTCCTTATACAGTAGTTAAAGTTATAAGTTACAGAATTTTAAAACTACAAGTCACCATATAATCACTTAAACTAATTTTACAAATGTAGCAGTTGAGACTCAGGAACATTAAGTGACTTGTCCAAGGTCATATTTGTAATTAGAGGCCCAACTCAAATAAGAACCCAGGTTTTCTCATTTTCAGTCTAGAAATATAGGACATACAAATTATATGCATATACAATGGTGAAATATTTCTGTATGAAGGGATATACCCTTGTCTCTGCCATATTGTGCTTTAGGACACTAAGATGTGAGTAAATATGGATTAGTAGTTTTATTCTAACATTCCGAGTACCAGAGAGTAATAGAAACACATGCATCATAAAGCTATGAAAAAAAATTTCGAACTATTAAAAAGTCCCTTATATATATGTTCAAAGGAATATTTTTTCAACTTATATGCAACTGCTATGTTGTAAAGATGGTCCAAAAACTTCCCTTTTCCCTTCTAACTGCTTCAGACTTAGAGAGCTGTTTCTATTAAGGAGATACCCACTTGTAGATTTAAGCATAAACCATGTTCATAGCTCCCTCTCATGACCATTGAATGAATATTATGCAAGTCTCCTTTATTCTTGCTGTTGTATTCAACTAACAGCTCACTGGTTAAGTTTTAATTGCTTCCAATGAGGTCAGCAAAGGTATTTATCGAAAAGCCCTGAATAAAAGGCTCCACACACATACACACAAGCATACACGCACTCACACACACAGAGAAAATCCTCTTGCCTGTTGATTTATGGAAACAATTATGATTCTGCTGGAGAATTTCTCAGCTGAGAAGTAGTTTGTAGCTACAGTAGAGAGGCTCAAGTTGCAGAAGGCAGACAACAGACATGGAATTCTTGTGTATCCAGCTGTTATCAACAGAACAAGTAAGTTACTGTTATTTGTCTTTAAAAATAATGCTGAATGTTTTCTAGTAGTTTATCTCTTTCTCTGGTTTTAGTACTGAGGGGAAAAGTAAAGTTACCAGATTTTTGAGCCATATAATTATCTATAGTAATTTCACTGTAGAACTTAAGAAAGAGAAGGTTGAAGCTCTCCAGAGCAATTCTGACATTTAACTTGAGAAGTATGGGCAGTTCAGGAGGAAACAACTGATTAACCAAGACGTAAAAGCATAAAACAAAGAAATCTAGGGAAAGCATTTTTACTTTGTTAAGAGTACTCTTAGGACTGAATTTAAGCTAATAGCTCTAATAGCATAATGTTTCTTATCAAATAGCACAGGACTGATTGGTACAATCACATTTTGCTTTATCTCTACCAGTGCATAACTTTTATAAATGTACATATAGAGTGGTAAAGATGTTGACATCCCATGAAGGCTATTTTAAATGTACCTCCACGGTATACACTACACTGTATGTTATAATACTGTTTACCCACTGAAAGTTAGACATACAATTTTTCATTTCCTTTCTCCTCCTGTCCCCATTCTTAATCTCTCATTGCAAACAGAAATCAAGTAGCAAACAGCGTTGCAGCAACTGAGCTTCCTACAACCTGTTGTTTTTTATAAGGATATACCTGCAGAGTAAAGGAGGAATCCTGTATTGTTATCAGGAATTAAAAGGATAAGGCTAACAAACTGGAAAGAGCAACTACTCTTTCTTAAATCAATCTACAGTTCACAGCTAGGAAGAGGTCAATGACCTAGGAGCAACAATCAACTCAAGATCTAATTTTCATTATGTTATTCATGAACACCCGGAGCACTACACTATAATGCGCAAATGGATACTGACATGGATCCTGCCAACTTTGCTCTACAGTTCCTGCTTCCACATTATCTGTCTAGTGGGCACTATATCTTTAGCTTGCAATGACATGACTCCAGAGCAAATGGCTGCAAATGTGAACTGTTCCAGCCCTGAGCGACATACGAGAAGTTATGATTACATGGAAGGAGGGGATATAAGAGTGAGAAGACTCTTCTGTCGAACACAGTGGTATCTGAGAATTGATAAACGAGGCAAAGTCAAAGGGACCCAAGAGATGAAGAACAATTACAGTAAGTAATGTCTTTTATTTATAGCTCTACTAATGAACCATAACAGTCTTGGAAAAGGTCAATTTTCAAGTGACATGCTTTATGTTTCCTTTTTACTTTTTGGGAAAAAAAACCTCATCTTTTAATTTGGATAGTTGGACTATGTTCCTAAAAACCTCCCAGAACAGGGCAAATTTACTAATATAGTTAAACTGATAACACAAGCTAATTTGAAAATATATGCTTCATGTCCTAAGTTCAAAATGCTCATAAGTTAAGCAAAATATAAATGGTATTATTCACATTGAAATGTGATGTATCTGCTAGCAAAACTCATTATGAACACTAATAGAGTACTCAGTAAATAGTCACCATAAACCACTTATTAGTTTGAGGAACAGAGAATTTATTTTTAAAAATAATTTTATTTTCTTTGAAAGAATATTTCTGTGGTGCAAAATACTTAATCTGTGTTCAAAAATGCATTCAGTGACTTGTGCAATTGTGAACTGTTATAAAACAGAAGAAATAGGTGGTATCCTCATTTGTTCATGTCATAATGAGCTTGCATGTCTAATGTTTAATTATTTACCTAGGTAGAAAAATAGGTTCCTCCTAACATTTTATTTATATAAATCTTCTCTGCCATAGTTCTATGTTATCTTAAGAGAAAGGTAAATGTGAAGGAAGAAATACAAGTGCGTTGGAAAGATGTTAATTCCATGATTTTCAACTAATAAGCCTTAATTTTCCTCAAGAATCAGTTATTATTTTCATGTTGAAATATCAAAGGTGGATTTATCGATTTATCATAGCATTAAATTTAATGGGATAAAATATATACCTCAACATATATATTAGAATTTAAAAATCCCTGAATGAAAATAAATTTTGTTTGTATTAGTAGCACTTGACCAATGTTATTATTAGATCATCTTATAATATCATGTGTTAAAGTCAATTGAAAAAGAATGCATGGGGATGGTGGTGTAAACATTTGTCTAGGACAGTGCCAGGCTGGCGTAGTAAATATTTAAAATTTTTGTTATTTAATGAATGGCTTTCAGGCTTCTTAGCTAATTTAACTATAATTGATATAGAATGTTAAGGACATTTTAATGGATTGTTAACAGTTGTGGTTTTATAATTACTGTTATTAATGAAGTTATCATGTTATCCTTAGAATACTGTTCTGATTATACTGATGTTTAGCTAAGGAAATAACTATTTGGAGGAAAGTTCTAACTATTTGTGGTTGGCCACTTTTATGCGAGCAACATAATTTGGCTTATAATAAATTCATTTATAAGTTGAGATTTATAATGGATAACATTATAAATGTTAGGTTCCTCCCTGGGTTGTGAAGATCTCATTTCAGATGGCGAAGACTAGGTGAAGTTATAACACTTGGGTCCGCCCCCTGTCTGTGAATGACTTTGGAACAATTTCTTACTTTTTCCAATTCTCAATTTTTTATCTGTAAAATGTGGGATATGTACAGATGATCTCCAATATATCTTCTAGTTTACAGTCTATTTTATTTTAAACCACAGAAATTATATAACATAAATGTGGAAAATCTAAGTACTCATAATTATCACACACACTGAATAAGATGAAAGTGATATTAACTCAATGGTAAGGATGAGCTGTCACGACTAATTGAGAATTATAGTAATAAGTGTATTAAAATTAAGCCCTGTGGAATTCTTCTATATGCTGACTAGCTTCTTTTGAATTCTTTTGTCAAATAATAAAAAAGTGAAAAATTAGATATGAAATCCAGTAAAAGTCAATAATATATATAATTATTTGGGATAAAAATATATATATTTGGAATGCATTCACATATGTAAGTTTTATTTGTGTTAAAATTTCTTAAAACCATGAAACATAGGCACTTGTAAATATACACAAAATGCTAAAGTTATTTTGTAGTTTGAAATACAATTTAGCATAAACCTTGAGTAACCATAAAGCCACTCTGATAAGCCATTTCATCTCTAACACTAACTAATTCTGCAGTAAGAAAGAGAGAAAAAGAAATGAAGTGACCTCAGGATATTAATGGGTCTGGAAGGACTGTTTACTTCACCAGTATTAAGCATAGCTCCTCATAAGAATGTAGTTTATAAGATATTGCTGAGATAATGGATAGGAGTGAGTAGAGGAGGTGGAAAATATGGGTGTATATTTCTGCTTTCAGAAGGTGTTGGGCTGGGGTAGGTGGCTGGAGAGCCAGAAGGAAGAGAAGGGAGAATGGTAGGGAGCAGGATATGATAGCTCATATCTTTTTTAAAAAATATACTTTATTGATTTTTTACAGAGAGGAAAGGAGAGAGACAGAGAGTTAGAAACATCAATGAGAGAGAAACATCGATCAGCTGCCTCCTGCACGCCCCCCCCTGGGGATGTGCCCGCAACCCAGGCACATACCCTTGACCAGAATCAAACCCGGGACCCTTCAGTCTGCAGGCTGATGCTCTATCCACTGAACCAAACCAGTTTCGGCTCATGTCTCATATCTTTAGGGAATTTAAAAAGTTACGTAAGCTATCCTGGGTTGTGAAGATCTCATTTCAGTTTTATCTTACTGTAGTGGTGTCTTGTGAAATATATTACATTTATATTAGAATGAAATAGCAGAAAAAGCATACCAAGGAACCCATAGAAATAAAGACATATTAATAGACATATAAGCAAGACCCAGCTATGTAAATGTAGGAACCCATGAGAGGCCGAGAGATGCTGGACCACATTTTGAGTCTTCGGGGGAGAAAAGCTGTTGCTGGAGACCTGGTCCTGAGACTGCATACCATCATCACCCAGGAGACAAGAAGCCTCTCCTCTCCACTTGCTCTCTCTGGTGGCTCTACATTTAGCCTCACAGTAGGCTTCCAGGTGATGAAACTAGAACTTAACCTGAACTAACAAAAGGGTAATAAAAGCATAAAATGCCCCTCACAATTAAAATACGTATGCTGTTATGTGCAGGGAAGCATTAATACCATCATAAAGGAACTGGCGATGGATGGTCAATACTTCCACCGCTCTTGTCAGAACTCTCTCCTGGGAGACATGCCACAGGGTGAATTTAGATAATTGTTGGACCAGGCAACCCATCAGCAGACAGAAGCAATCACTCCACACTTGACAGAAATAACACTGCTGTTTAAGTTGGGAATTGAGGTGCCGAATGAGAGGCGGCAGCAGTACACTGGGAACCGACACCGCCCTGAGAGACAGATGTGGAACAGAGCTCAGTCTCTCAGGATGGTCTCCTTTCTTTTGGCATCCAATTACTTAAAAGCTTTGCCTTTCCCAGCAATGGTCAATATCACCCATTCCTTTTAAGAAAAGAAAAATCCTGAATTGTCATACAGCATTGATCCAAAAAAAGGATGCCTTACTGGTTATAGTTAAGTTCCATAGCAAGAAAAGGGTTAGCCATTGAAAACTGGCCAATGATTTGGCAATACTCTCTTTTGGATTGTTAGACTGTAACGGGATATGGCCTAACAATTGGCAAAAAGCAAATAAACACAGTGCTGTTGGATTTGACTTTGGCTACAAAATCTTCAGCAACTCAATTGTCAACAATTCTTTGGATAAGCTCCTAATCAACAATAATCTCTGCTAGTAGCTACCAAACATACACATCACCTCTAAATATGGCAAACTTGCTTGTGCTCCAAACAGTTCTGAGCAAGTTAACTCAAAGAACAATAATTCACATCGTCAAAGTAAAAAATAAGAAAACCGGGACAACTCTACCTTTAAAAAATAGATAATGAGGAACGTAGCCATGTAGTTGAACCAACATCCTAGAATCACTGACAAAATGGAATCCTGTAGAACTGATGCCTTGTCGTCCCTTAAGTAAGCTGTCAAGGCTCTAAGTTATGGGAGATGGATAACATTCTGTGGAACAGATTTGAAAATATTAGTTATTTTTGAAAAGTCTAATATTCAAGATTGTTTTTCATTGTATAGGCTCCCTCTTTTGTGGGCTAATGCAAGTGCCTGGCACTTATGAAGTCCTAATAATTTATTGCCACAGGTACATCTCTTATTTATTTTGTAAAGTCTCATCTATCAGTTTCATTCTATGTCAATCAATCCAGAGCATCTGAATATGTGTTTTCCCTTGTTACTCAGCTGTGTCACAACTCTTCAGCCTATAGTATCTGAGCAATCAGAGATGTAAGTAAACTGGAGAGAACGCAAGAAGCCAGCTTTTAGACACATGGAAGGTTTCCTTTTCTAGATTTTTCTATTTATCAGACTTGGTTAAATATTGTAATCAGTTGGGGAACTTTAAAACAATACTTATGTCAGGTCCTACCCACAAAGATTTTCATTAAATTGATTGGGGGCGCAGACTGGGCATCGGGAATTTTGCTCCCCAGATAATTCTGACATGTTGCCAAAGCTGAGAAAGACTGGGCTGAGGGATCACATTAGATCACTGGGGAAACCACACACAGCTCAGTTAAATCAGAACCTGAAGAAGGTGGGGAGGACTGAGGTGTTAATGTTTGTTAAAGCTCTCTGGTGATTTTACTGGGCAGGAAAGGTTGAAAACCACTAACTAATGGAATAAAAATTTCTAATTCAGCCTGAATCCCCTCAGGTGTCCCAAGAATATTTTTGAACCCTTAGAGGACTCCAGAGGTAACCTATCCTGCAGGATTTTGAAATGGATTTATTAGGGATGAATCTCTGAACGGTGCGCTAAGGACGTTCTCCTGGGTCCATTTGAACTCTGACAAATCTCAGGGGTTCCAACATCTGGAGAACTGGCCTGGAAGTGCATGTGACGACAGCTTTAAAGTTGCTATGTAAAAAGCTTTCTTTGGGGAGTGAGTTGGTTGCATAGATAGCAGGTCCTGTGCCACAGTCACACGATGACAGGCAGGTCCAAGTCTCTCTGACACCTTCAAAGCAGTGCTGCAGCAGAGCACCTGCAGTATAGGCATCATTGCCAGCTCACCTGGCACTTAAATGAGCCACTTATGACTAGGAACTCTGGTGCCCTCAAATTAAGGTGTCACCTCATTTGGCCACCCCACAGAGTTCAAGGCAGTGATTGAAAAAAGACAACTTCTAGTCTAGAAAACCCAGGGGGAAAGAAAATACAAGCCTAGAGGGTCCATCCAGGTTACTGAAAAGGATATGAAGCTAGAGGTTTGTTCCCTTTGTAAGTATGGGATTAAGGCAACATTTTCATTTTTGGAAGGATCCTAGCCTTCCTCTGTATCAAATAATTTTGGGTAGCACAGTAACTTCTTTTACATCACTATGAAATAATGTATTTTAATTTCACATATGGCATGTAAAAGAAAAGGCAAGAATTGTGTATGGCTAAGTAATAAGCAAAAAAAAACCAACAAAACCTCCTTAAATGAAATAGTTTTTCATATGAATGCTTTCCTTTTCTAAACCATACCTAATCTTTCATGAAAAACCCCCACAGAATTTATTGAGGTATGACTGACATACAAAAAGCTGTACTTATTAAATGTATACAACTTGGTGAATTTGGAGGTGAACATACATCAGTGAAATCAACAGCACAATTTATGCCATAAACATATCCACCACTTCCAAAAGTTTCCTCCTGTTGTTTTTATTTATAATAATAATAATTTTTGGGACAGAATACTTAACATGATTTATTCTCTTAGAAAATATTTATGTATACAGTACAATAGTGTAAACTATAGGCACTACACTGTACAGATCTCTTGAACCTGTTCATCTTTTGTAACTGAAACTTGATACCCTTTGACAATACCTCATGGCTACTGCGCCCCAGGCCCTAACAACCACCATTCCACTCTCTGCTTCTATGAGTTTGACTATTTTAGATTTAGCCTATAAGTGGTATCATGCAGTATTTGCCCTTCTGTGTCTGGCTTATTTCAGTTAGCCTAGTGTCCTCCCAGTTCACATCCAATCTTTTCACATGCAGGGTGGGTTGGAAAGTGAAGGTCCTCTGCCTTTTACATGGTTTTGAAAGCCACAATATAGAGTCCCTGAACATTTAACTTGACCAAAATGCATACCTGCATTTCAGAGTCTACCTGAGACTCTCTATCTAACTTAGAGAAGCCATATCAAATTCACTAACCAAACAAATACCATTCAAGTTAGCTAGTTTTGAACAGATTTGTATAGTACTATCTAAAGACAAAAGGATTGGGGTGGGAAAGGAGAGAAGGGAGTTATTCAATATCCCCTTCCAGGTAAAATTTACCTTTTAAAGGGACAACACCATTCTTAGAGGGAACAGGGTTGATGTACATTGGAGAAGAATAGGGTCTGGAGGATTCTCTCCACTTGCTTCTGTCAACTTCCCTGCAGAGAAATGTAATCACTTCTACTGAGGTGAGCATGAGTAGTTGACAGAGCCATTAGCAAGTGTCCTGCTAAGAATAAATAGGAAGAAAATATCTGTTTTTGAACAGGAGAGTAAAAGGCGATAGAGGAGAGGAAAGGGAACTTTATATAAAAATTAATGGATTTTGCATTTTAAATTTAGAGAATTTAAGTACAAAAGATTTTCCCAAACTGTAGCTCTACTAACTTTTTGATGTACTTAAACATAAGGGCAATGGAATTCAATAGATTGATAGGATAGTAGTGGGAGGATTTCTGAGATCAAAACAAACAAAAACAAAATAGTATACAGAGGGGTTGATATGATAAGAATATTGCAGATGTTACTAAAATAGAAGGCTTGAATCTACTAGTTAAATTTGTTCCCAAAACTGTAATAATTTTTGCATATTTATCAGGAAAATTCTGAAACTGAGTTTATTTATTTTTTTGATGTAAGACAGGAGAGATGAAGTGTATTTAAACATCCTTAAATACCATATTTATCAGGTTCTATTAAAAACTATTATAATACTTTCCATTTATCTGCTTATTTGAACTTTACATGTAATTGTAAATAATGTTAAAAAATGATTTGAGATGAAATTCAGAATCAATGCAGATCCTTCCTTCCCACCCCCCACCCCTAAATATTTTTAATTGATTTTTAGAGAGGAAGGGAGAGGGGTAGAAAGAAACATCAATGAAACAGAAACATCATCAATTGGCTGCTTCCTGCATGTCCCCCACTGAGGATTAAATATGCAACCTAAGCATGTGCCCTGACCTGGAATAGAACCAGTGACCTCTTGGTTCCTGGGTCAATGCTCAATCACTGAGCCACACTGGCCAGGCAATGCAGATCTTTCTTAAGGCAGCAATTTCAAACTGTGTTTCTTAGATCACTAGTGTTCCTACAGATATTAATGGTGCTTCCTGCAGCACAATTTCCATGGCTAACCAACTGAGAAATATTAAGTTAAACAAAGTTGAACAAGCTTTTCACAAAATAAATTCTCTAAGCCTATACCACATTAATATGAATTGCAAAACTCTAGAAGAAGACTATATATGATTTTCCAAATTTATTTGACAACAGAGCACACACAACCCTATCATCTTACTCACTCTCACCCCTGATTGAGTAAAACATTTAAATTTCATTACATTGAAAATTGAGAGCTACTGGATCTATCTATTGTGTAGTGAAGAGCTAAAATCAAGCTTCCACTCAGTTGTTTGTTCCAAATTAAAAGGCTATAAGATTGATCTGAGCAGTATTTTAAGAATGACATTGAACCAAGAATTTATGCCAAAGTCAGGAGCCAAGTTTTGGATTATTAGGGTAATAGTTAGGGTATGGATGCTGGCCTGAAATCCAGAGATTTACAATAAGATTTAAGCTTACTTTAAAGATATTTCTGGGTTCTAAGCAACTTTACAGAATCATTCTCCTAATTTGAAATGATGTCCAATTCCTATTATTTGGGTGACCTAGAAACCAACTCCAAACTAGAAACGCTTTAGGATTCCAAGATGATTGAAAATTTCTTATCTTATGTACCTGAAAACAATAAACTTTTGCTTTATTTTTCAAAAAAGTAGTTTGAGAAAAAGCTGAAGTTATTTCAATTGGATCAATAAAGAACAAATTTCATTTACTGGCCAAAAAACTATTTAGAAATTTGAAATTTAGCATAACCTAGAGGAAGAATTGCAAATTTAATGAATTAATTGCAATGTCATTTGAATAGGTCACTTACTTAAGATTGTAAATAGAATTGTCTTTCTAGCCATACACATCACATTTGCCTTATCTTATGGTTCTTTATGCTTGCATTTGGCAATGCCACTAGAATGCCAGTTCTGGAATGATTAAGTATCATGTTCTTATTCTACCTTCTATCCCCCAATGGGAGAGGAAACAGCACTTAGTCCAATGTAAGAGGTAGGAGAAGAGAGAAGGATTGGCAATCACTCAATATATTTCTCCCTTAAGTTTTTACACATCTAAAACTAGTTACAAGTAAGAAATAGATTACTAAGTTATCATCAAAATTTGATGTGGACAAGAATTAAAAGCTTTGCTGAAATAAAAGAGAAGTGCACCTCTCTTCTTTCTTATTCTCTATCATTAAAAATGTCTTGACCTAAATCACTTGGTGTTTTCCAGGTAATTTCAAGGAACTAGTAAATAAGTTTTATTGTAGAGGCCAATGGTTTAAAAGGGTACAACTACCACTGGTGATACAAGAAGGGTGACTGGCAGGGCATGGTGAAGACAAGTCCTGGAAGAGCTATGGCCCTCCTCAACACCCATTCTTATTCTCATTTGACTGTCAACTAATCCCTGTATATCAAAAACTATATAAAGAAAAAATATAGTTCATAGTTGACATTGGCTTAAGGAATATCTGCATTAAAAAAAAAGAGAGGAAAAGTCTAAGAATTAAATGAGCTATACTGGTACAAAACAAGCAGTGGGCTATAAATTTTAGGTAGATATCTGTCTACTTATTATTAGCACTTATAAGATTGGTCCGGGACTTGGTGAGCAGTGTTGAAGGAAGAAGAGGATATGTATGTAGGGAGAAAGAGCTGGGGAGAAGTGCCAAGTTGGTGAATACAGTATGAATTTGTTTTAGTGCTAATAGCCTGATTCTTGGAGAGTCTCTTGGTGTACTGTGGTGCCTTTAACTGGACTTCTGACCACAGACCTGGCAAGTCTGGTAAATACTGAGGCAGTAATCATAGGGAGTTCACCTGTAAGCAGTGGACAGCTTTCTCCCTGTTTGCTTGAATAATGTAAAACTTTGAAAGGTTGGTGACTGCTTTTTTCAGTTTTTTACTAATTCAATAAATAATCATAAATACTTCCCTATGCCAGACTGATGCTTCAGCAGTAAGTAGTAAATAAGTAGTTAAGTCCATAATCCATGTTTTCAGAGAATTAGCAGTTTAGTTGGGGGTGAAGGGTGAACTACAAGTCAGAGGAGGAAAGTGTAGAGCATATTAAGGGGTTGCCTAAATCAAACTGAGGAGGGTGACATGGAATTCTTTTCTGGAAGAAAATGACCTGAAGAATGATCAGAATGAAAGAGCAAACAAATGTATTACCTTCAGAGGACATACTTTGTGCAGATGATTGGTAATAAGAGAGTATTGCAAGGTTGGAAAATGGAAAGTGACTTAATATCTTTCTAGGTATCAATATTAAGCTCACAAAGATTAACTTTTTTTTCTACTAAAAAATATGAGAAAAACACTTGACCTTTATTAACTTTCAGACTTTTTCTGATTGCCCTGTTTACTAAAAATGGCTATTTCCTTTAAAAGGTAATGTTTTTGAAGGCATAATTTAATTGGAATGGTAAACATAAATTAAATTGGGATAATACTGCTTTTCTGGATAACTGCATAATTTTCTCGTTTTAATACCTTTTCAATCTTTCATCATAATTACAACCTGCTTAAGTCGACTATTCACAGATAATCATTGTAAAAGCTACATTACCCTTATGGAAGACTTTTCTCCTCTCCCATACTAGTTTCTAAAAAAATGAGAGAAACAATGGTTTTGAGGAATATGTTTAGTCTCTTAAGGACAAAGTTATGGAAGTTATCTGGCACATTTTTAAAGAAAAGACATTATCATTAGAGCTGGATCACCTGTTTCATCTATTTAACTGGACACTCAGTAGTCAAGCAGTTGGCATAGTTTTACTCCCTGTAAATCATGAAGTAGGGAATGAGCTGAGATGTTTTTCTACTGAGATAAATCTACTGAGGTCTCTCTGTTTCTGAGAAATTGTGCTCAACCCTCTTTCTGCACAAATAATGCATTATAAAATCAAGTTGGGTGTTTAATAGACACACAAAGGTGCTATACAACCCTGTCATCCTCCTTGGAAGGGGAAGAAGTGAGGCATTTTTGTTGTTGTTGTTGTTAATCCTCCCCTGAGGACATTTTTTCCATTGATTTTTTAGATAGAGTGGAAGGGAGGGAGGGAGGAGTAAGAGAAGGAAGGGGAGGGAAGAGGAAGAAAGAGAAGAGAAGAGAAGAGAAGAGAAGAGAAGAGAAGAGAAGAGAAGAGAAGAGAAGAGAAGAGAAGAGAAGAGAAGAGGAGAGAGAGGGAGATAGAGAATAGAAGAGAGAAATAGAGAGGGGAAAGGAGGGGAAGGGAGGGGAAGGGGAGGGGAGGGAGGGGGAGGGAGGGGAAGGGGAGGGGAAGGGGAGGGGAGGGGAGGGAAGGGGAGGGAAGAAAGAGAGGTCAATGTGAGAGGAAGGGACACATTGATTGGTTGCCTCCTGCACTTGCCCCGACTGGGGCCTGGGATAGAACCTGCAACCCAGGTACATGCCCTTGACTGGGAATCGAACCCTCCCTCTACCCTTTGTTGCATGGGCTGATGCTCTAATCACTAAGTCACCCCAGCCAAGGCAAAGTAAGGCATTTTTAAGTAACATTTCACTCCAGAAAAAACAAAAACAAAAAAACAACCCCAGGCCATTTATATTATTTTAAGATAATAAGAACAACTACTTTAAGAGGTAAACATACTAAGTGGTTACTATGTACCTGGCCCTATAGACACTTTATATATAATCAAGTTTCTAATCATCACAGAACACTTAAGGTTGCAGTTATCCTCACTTTGCAGAGGGGGCAACTTTGGCTCACAGAGTTAAGTAACTTGCTCTAGGTTTCATAGCTAGTAACTGTCAGAGTTGGGATGTGAACCCAGGAGGGTTTAACTCCAAAGCATAATTTTAGTTATCACCACATGTCACTGGCATTATTGAAATATCACCTATTAATTTGCACCATGTAGTGGGATAATTTGTATGTGAAGAACTATAAACAGCTGACATTTTCTTCTCTGTAATATGACCTAATGAGTAGTTGGCATTATCTTCTTATCATTAAATAAAAACTTTACTCCAACTTTCCTTGTACATAACATCTCCATCTGCCTTCCTCTGAGTTGGCATAGAACTTTTAGTTTGTTTTGCCAATAAATTGCTAGAGATGCTGCAAAGTTTAATCTGGTTGTATTTTAAACACATTTCTGATATTTATTAAAAATATTTATACTTCTGTTAATTGTCCTCAACTATTATAGAATATATAGATAGGTGCAATTTAATTTTAGGGAATAAACCCGTTAATTTTTTAGGAGTACAGCCAGATAGTTTCCCTCTCCAAAGGCCACTAAATCCAAACAGAACAAACACAAAAACAAATAAAAGAAACAGCAGAGAGTGTTCTAACAAGCACTTCTGAAGGATACTTGGAAAAAAAATAGTTTACTGGCAAATTGGTTCTTTCTTTGGTCCATGATTATTATGTTCTCAATTTATTTCTAATCCCCTTAGGACTTTGCCCAATTAAAAGAAAAAGGCAAAGAAAGGGAATACAAATGATGGGTTAGAGTGAAGACATTATATCTGGGTAAATCATATATCTCTGTTTCTCTTTTCTTTCCTGAGAATTAGACATATGCATTATTTGTGACTGATTGACTTGAGTTTCTTTCAAAATCTTAAAAGAAATCTTAGAATGCTTGTGTCCTGAAAATTGCAGTGCCTCTTTCCAGAAACCAGAAAACTATATCCTGTATTGCAATATTGATTGAGCATATATTGTGTGCTATGTACTGCGGCTACATAGGAAAATACGGAAAAGATCCACTATTTGGAAAATTTCAGCCCACTTGGAAGACCAACACACCAAAGACTCAATTTTAATAGAATGTGGTATGTGATAAAGATATGTTCAGGAAGAAGTTAGGAGGCCATAATGAAGGGCCGATCACAGAACCCAGGAGAGACTGAGCAAGACTCTTGAAGGACCTTATACATTTGAACTGTATACATCTTGAAGAGTTAGTGGGTGTGAACCAGGCTAGCTAGAAGGGGATAGGGAATGGGGAATGAGTAAGAATAAACGGCACTTTTCCTGGAAAATAGTACATGCGAAAAACTGAGTGCTGTGTCAGTAGGTATGTGTGGGAATTAGTGTTTCAGGAGTATCAAGTTCAAGGTAGAAATCTGGGAGAGATGAGACTGCAGTCCATTTTAGGGAACATGTACTTTATCCTTATAGGTAATAGGAGCTACTGAAGAAGAATGCAGAAGCAGTAACTAATAAAAAATAATCAGTTATTTATATTTTTCACAGAAGTGACTTGATGGTTGATACTGGCTAATAACCTGAACTCTTATTTTACTAAAAAATTAACCAATTTTCTTACCAAAGTTTTTTTTTATCAGAACTACCCACAAGTAGCAAAATTAGCTCATGTTCATTAATATTCATTACCTTGCTCTCCCTACTCTTTGTATAAGGGTTTATGAATGGACTTGTCAATTGGAGAAGAGAAAAGGAAGAAAAAGTAGGCTTAAACAATTCATTTATGATTTATTAATCTTAGTTTATCATACCAATGGTGCTCTTTTAGTATAAACATTAACACATATTACTTATCCCTTAAAACTAGATTGACTTGATTGGAAAGTGAGAGGTTGCATGAGACAAAAAACCCCAAAACATATGTCTATATATTTGGCACATAGACATAGACAAGCATAGTGATAGCCAGAGTGAAAGGGGGTAGGTGGAAGTGGGCAAAGGTGGGGATAAATGGGAATGGAAAAAGATTGCTTTGGGTGATGGGTGCATGATGCAGTGTGCCGATGATATTTTGATGAGTTGTACATTTGAAATCTGCATAGTTTTGTGAACCAGTGTTACCCCAATAAATTCAATAAAATGTACAAGGTGACATATATATATATATGTGTGTGTGTATATATATACACACATATACATATATATATACACATATACATATATACACACACACACACACACACACACACACACACACACATATGTGTATATATATGCCTAAATGACCATTACGATCAAACGACCAGAACAACTGGTCAATCAGTCACTATGATGCGCACTGACCACCAGGGGACAGACACTCAATGCAGGAGCTGCCCCCTGGTGGTCAGTGTGCTCTCACAGTGGGAGCACCACTCAACTGACCTGGATGAGTGGCTGCTCCCAGGATGAGGCCCAGGGTGAGGCTGAGTCACTGCAACTATCAAATACCTGAGACAATCAAGACTGCAGCCTGATCCCACCAACTGATGCAGGCCTTCTAAAGTGTGTTCTAGAAAGAGCATGGGAGCTGTCATAGGTGGACGGCAAGAGGGGACATGACTGTGGACCCCGGGGGGAGGCTGTCCTGATGGCTGAGGATCCTGGAGTACGACTGCCCTGATCATCCCTGATGGTGTCACCGACCTGGCATCACACATCAAGGACATTCACCGGGTGGCTTTGGGGTGCAAAACTCTCTGCCAGGTTCCTCCAGAACACAGAACATGTCTTTACCCAAGACATTACCCCGAAATACCAGCTCAGACTAATTTTCTCATTCAGCAGCCGCTCAGTGGGCGGGTCCACAGACGCTCCACTGACTAGGATGAGCGGTGCTCCCACAGTGGGCCGATCCTCGCAGGCCATGCCCCCACCACTGCACAAATCTGTGCACTCAGCCTCTAGTAAGTTTCATGTGAAAAAGGAAGAGATCAGGAGAATGTAAGTGAATACTGGGTGCTCCTAAAAAAGTAAAGGAGGCAGAGTAGAAAGTTTCCTAGAAAAATTGCATCTGCACAAAAGGGGAATTAGTTGGAGGATTTTGACAAAAGGTGAAGAGCTTTTCAAGCAGAGAACAAAGTGTGCAAAAAGGCATGTATGCAGTGATTCCTGCCTGGCTTGAGAATATGGTGCAAAGAGGGTGGTAACACAGAGCTGGTAAACAGGCAAAATCCTTCACAACATATTTTAACTTTATATTATGAAAAGAGAAGATGGGGAGCAAAAATAAGGTGAAAAAGAGGGAGGAAGAAGCAGGATATGAGGAAATATAGAAATGCACAAGCAGGAGAAGAGTTAGAGTGAACATTAAAGAAAAGGAAAAGGAAATACAGATACATCAAGAACGCAGGAGAGATAAAAGGCAAAGCAATGCTCTGGAAGTTCTGAAGTCCACAGAGATTTTGAAAGGTATAACCAGAGTAACCACCAGAGTTAGGGGGTATGGCAGATTCAACTTCTTGAATAAGTGGACTTGGATCCGAATAACACTACCCTAACCACTGAATGAAAAGTCATGTTAAGAGTCAGAAGTGCAAGCCTGGGGTTTCCTACTCTGATATAAGGCTTTCACAAGCTCATTTTTGTAATAACTTATGGAGACAACCTACCAGGCCCATGGTAAATAATTATAAATAATCCTGTACTGCATGTTATTTCTTTTGACAAGAGTCAGAACTTGAGAATATTGTCTAAGAAATTCCTTTTGTTCATAGTTGGCAAAATACTACCTGATAACTTTGAGCTTTGTTTAGAGGTGGGTTGGGGGATGGATAAAAAGGTGAAAGGAATTAAGAAGTACAAATTTCCATCAAAATTAAGTGGACTGTTCCAAATAATACTAAAAGTCACGGGGATGTAAAATACAGCATAGGGAATCTATATATATATAAAAGGCTAAGTGACTGTCCAACTGGCTGGTAGGTATAACACTCACTGACCACCAGGGGAAGACACTCAATGCAGGAGCTGCTGAGCTGCAGTGACTTGGTAGCAGCAGTCCTCAGGTGATGCACCCTGGAACCAAAGAGGAGAGAGTCTGATTCCGGGGTGCATCACCCTAGAATCATCCTCTTGCAATCTGAGACCCCTCAGGGGATGTGGGAGAGCTGGTTTTGGCCTGATGCCCACAGGCCAGGCTGAGGGATCCCACCTGCTGGAGGGACCCCCACTCACTCCGCAGATGCCCTTCGAGCCATGGTGCTGCCCCAGGTGTGGCTGGCTGGGGAGGGCGGCAGGAGGGTGGCTCCAGGGCATGTCTGGCCCATCTTGCCAGTCCCACCCTGCTGGCCACCACCATCTATTAATTTCCTTTCAATGTTCACGAATCTGTGCACTGGGGCTCTAGTGTAGTCAATAATATTGTAATAACTATGTATATTGCTAGATAGGTACTAGACTTATTGGGGTGAAAACTTCATAAAACATATAAATGTCTACTCACTATTTTGTATACTTGAAACTAATATAATATTGTATGTGCACTGTAGCTAAAAAATAAATTTTAAAAAAGGTCAAAATGAAAACATGGCAACTAGCAAAAATCATATGCTAAAACGAGAGCCTCTCAGTCTTTACGTTAACAAATTTTGTTTGTGGAACTTCACACTAAAATTTTTAAAATATAATTTTATCCACTATAGTAATTAGTTCTTATGAGTAATGGAGAAATTTCTTTGAGATAATTGATTAAAATTGGAGGAATAAAGCACCATTTCTCAAAAAGTCATATCCTTCTATATTTTTGAATTTGAACTCTATTTTTGACATTTGTCTGCAGAAAGAGTTAATCACTTTAAAAATTTTTTTAATTGTAGTAAAAACACATAATCATGTTCAATTTTACAGATATAAAAATAGATGCAGTTATAGACTCCTTGTAGTATTAAAATAAGAAAAAAGAAATGTACTAAGTATGCAAATCATAGTATAGTTCATAAGTAAATTATTGTCTAGTAGGAAGAACTGCCCAAGTGTAAAGTTGAAACAAATTACATCTGTTTTCCTGGAGTGCATTCAAACAAAATATATGATATTATAGCATAGAAAATAATTTCTTTCTCTTTAGACATTCAAGGTTCTATATTTTGTTATGTTAATAGTACCATTAAAATATTTTTCTCATAAATTGGAAGGTATTAGTATATGAAAATGGTTATAAAATTAAAATAAGGGCAATAGTAAATTGGACCAATTTGACTCAATTTCACAGCCTTTGAGGAGACTGAGTGGCCTTCACTGTGTTACCTTCCAGATTAGATCAGCATTTCATTGTCCCCTAGTTAATAATTGTCCCTTAATAACCTAGTACAGGTTAGCACTGCATTTTCTAAAAATACATTTATAGTAAATTTTGCATTCATTTAAATCTTTCTTGACTGCTATCTTTGTTTTGTACTTGGTACAGCAAGTTCTTCCTATGTGCTACTCAATACATAAATCAGTACTTGGAAAATGTGGTCTAATTTCTACCTCTGCATTAAAGCTATGAAATTTTGGCCTGTTCTTTTAAATACACTGGCCATTGGACCTTATTGATTTATTTATACTGAAATACTATAGACAGATTTATGTTTCTTTGAAATTAATATTTTTAAAGCAGGATTTGGTACATGGTTAACATTAGCATTTGTGTGTGATCTATATAAAAGTTAATGGAAAACATATACATTTTTACTCATTATTAAGAAAATCTTGGAAGCAAATGCATTGATGTACTGTTTGTTAAGTTTAAAATAAATGGCCACCATCAGTGGTATATTTGCTTGGGGTGCATTTTTTTTTTTTTTTGGTATGGTGATAAGTTTATGCAAATTGATAGATTTTCAAACGATCACATTCATTTCTGAGGAAGCTATTTTGGGTAAACTTGCAGTCTGTCCATGAAAAATTGTTGATGCATTCAAAAATTTTTATGCATCAACATTATTATTATTGCCTCCAAACTAATTCATCTAACTTATCACCAACATGATGGAGAAAACATGAAATCAAAGGTTCATGAAGAACTAGAGTAAACAGAATAAACAGCTGGTCTGCCTTTTGCTTTCTGTGCTGATCAATACCTAAGGCATAGGTAGAACCCTCAAGTTCTTGTTCTTTAGGGACCTAGTTTTATCTTCTGCAACAAAAGAAGACTTTCCCACTCACAGGCGGCTCCAGCTACCTTGTTGATTTGAATGTTCTTAATTTTTTTATTGCAAAAGAGCAGATAAGGAACTGAAACCAGTAACTAACAAACTATGTGAAGTTCAAAGAGCAGCAATATGAAGCAACACATTACGTTCCTGTTTATAGCTGTGGTGGAGGGCCAGATGAATGGAGATTATCTCAGGAGCTCTCTCACAGGTTACTAAACCTTTTTCTTTTCACACTTCTCCCTGGCATCTCTCTATTGTGTTCCCACAACTCTTCTGTTTCTTCCCACATCTCCTTCATCCTCTTCTTTCCTACTCCCTTTCCCTCCCTCCTATCTTCTCCCTCCTCTTTCTTTTCTCTCCTTTCTTCCTGCTCAACTCCTCTAGCAACTTTTCTCCATTTCTTTGCCATTCCTAGACACAATAGAGAACTGAAATACATATTAAATATTCATTAAAGAAATTGAATAAATTTCCTGTGCTTGTATTTAAAAAGCAATTAAAAATAACTTATCACATTTAAAAAACCTATTTTAATTACAACTTTATCAGAATGAACAGGAAAAATTATTTTTAAAAAGATTATAACAGTGATATGTTCCAGTGATTTTCATTTTTTAGTGTTCCAAATATTCTTTGATAAGCATATACTAATTTCTTGATGAACATGAACATATACATATATATTTATATGCGCACATTTAATTATAATAAAATATGTTGCTTTTTATTCATGTGGTTCTCATTTTCCTCTTTTAGTTACACTTGATAGGACAAGAAAGTCTCCCCCAACCACCAGTAACCTAAGAAATCCAAGACCTGTAATTGGCAAACCATTCCTTGAAGCTCTCCAAGAATGGAACCACCTGCAATCCACTCCATATTAAATCATCCTAACAGTTGGAACACTTGCTCATATTTAGAAATTACCCTTGCTTTAATTTAAGACTTTTTCATCTTGTTTTTCTTTTTTGTGCATATGAATAATAGTGAGATGACTAATAAAATACTTCCATATACATCTCTTTTCTGTCTACACACATCTCTTGATGATTTCATCTAGTCTCCTGGCTAATGACCACCAAATTTACATCTCTAGCCTAGATTTCTCCCCTAAGTCACAGACTCATAAATTCATTTCTACCTGGATGGCTTTTGGGCATCTCAAGCTTAACATATCCAAAACGGAACTCAGAATTCTGTGCCCCATGCTCCTTGAAAATGGTAATGACAATACGAAGCAGTCTTCCTGTGAACTATCTGGATTTATCTTTGATTTACGTCTTTCTTTCACATCCTATGTTCAATTTGCTAATAAATCCTATTGTATCATCTCTAAAACACATCCCCACCTCACCACTGCTTGCCACCTCCACTCCTGCTCCTTAGTCTAAGTACTATCATCTGTTGCCTGGGTTACTACAAAAGCCTTCTAGCTGGTCTCTCTTCTTCTACCCTTGCACTCAAAAGTCTACTCTTAATACAGACTCAGAGTGAATCTTTCAAAATATAAATCAGATCATGTCACTTTCTGCTCAAACCTTCCCAATGTCTTCCCAATTTACTCAGAATAAAATCTAAAACTTTTACAGCAACCTACAGAGCCCCAAAAGATTTGCACCCCTCACCACTAGCTCTCAATGCTACTACCTTCCTTGCTCATGCTACTCCATTCACACTGGCCTACTTGCTGCTCCGAGGACAAAGTCAGGCAAACTCTTGCATCATTTGTACTATCTGTTTCTCTGCTTGAAAAGTTTGCTTACCCAGCTATTTGGGTGGCTTAATTCCTCACTTACTCCTAGTCTTTACTGAAATCTCATCTTCTCCCTGAGACCTTCCTTATCCCTCTCCCCAACGTACATACTTCCTATTCTCTCTTCCTTTATTTCCTTTAGCATTTATCAGTCTTCGACATACCATATATTATTTTTATTTATCTTATGTGTAAACTTTTTCCCTGACTAGAAGGAGAAGGTATTTTGTTCATTGTTAATATATTCAGTGCCTAGAATGGTGGTTGGAACATAGTAGGTGCTCAATAAATATTTGTTGAGGGGATGAATGGATGAATTCCATAAACATAGGGTGTCCCCCCAAAACGTAGGCACACCTTTTTTCTGATAGTTCAATTGATGTTTCTTTTCAGATTTAACCCATTGGGATTAATAATTATTCAGAGTGTGTATACTTTTTTTGGGGTGGACACCCTGTATTTATTATTTGTTGTCAGGCACTGGGCCAAATGCTAGGGATAAAAAAGAGAACAAAGAAAGTGTTATTCCTCTTTGACTACTTAGGGGAGAAGAATAAATAAATATAAATGTAGGAATTTGTTTGTGGAAATTTGAATGCAAGGTATAGGAATTATTGAAGAAATTAAAAATGCCTCCATATTGAAAATAGGTGTTGGACTTTCTCAAATGATTTTTCTGGAGGAGGGGATCATTGAGGGATAAAAGGGGCCATCTGTAATACTTTCAACAATAAGGACAAATAAAAAAATAAAATCAATAAACATATCCTCTGGTGAGGATTAAAAAAAGTTATCTTGGATTTTTGACAGTTTTACCCCATTTTAATAGTTTCCCAGCCTTTATTGAACAACAACAACAAAAGGCTGCCGTATTGCTCAGTTTTAAGTGTTGTGGTTCGGTATGTGCATATGCCTGAATTCAGGGATGCTAGATGACTTAAAAATCAGTAGGGATTTAAGATCTTATCTTCCCACATTCAACTCACTCTGATCTGTAACTAATATCAGAATAATTCTGGCTTATAAGAGTTCTTGAATAACTTACTGGAAACATTAAAATGTTTTCAAAAAAGTTTTCCTATTTTTCATTTTAGAAAAATCTCTAGAATAAAAAGACAAATAAAAAAGGTATTTAACTATTAAAATGGGGCTTGAGAGTTTAAGATCTAAAATTTTATAAATTATCTTGATTTGTATTCTCATATAGATTGTCAGGGTACAACAGTCAAAGAAACTGCAGTACTTTTTCTATAACTGCATATTCTTGGCAGAATGACATATTTATTTAGTAAATAAAAATTGAATGGCTGAATAACCAAATGAATAAAAAACATTTAGTTCTAATAATAGTAATAATGATGAGATAATATTTATAGAGCCTTTATTATGTGCCAAGAATTCTGCTAAGTGCTTCACATATACAGTTATTAATTTAATCCTCAAAACAATTGTCATGACGTAGGTATTATTATGTTTATATTAGAGATGAGGAAACAGAGACATGGAGTTGTTAACAGATGTACTGTAGGTCACAGAAGCAGTAGTTGGAAAGTCCAGAGTCAGATTTGAGTTGTCTGACCCCAGAGATTACACTAAACCAGTACTGCTATGGTGCTGCAGATAAGCAGGAGGGTGATGGGGGAAGTGACTATGCCTCACTTAGAATCTATACTATATGACTAATATAGTGTTGAGGGAAAACTATGGCTTCTATTTCTAATGAAAAGGTAAGAATTCAAACTATTGAAAATTCTGAGTCAGAGGTAGAGGGAGAAATGATAATTTAACTCAGATGCAGTGGATAGAATGTTCTTTGTTTTGCTCAAGGTCATTGGTGGCAAATCCATGATGAGAATCCATCTATTGCTCTGGCATTTTAAGTCAGTATTTGCTCCTTTATAACCATGTAAAAAACAACACATTCTGGAAAAGTAATATGGGAAAAGGCTTTTAGAAATCATTTAAAAGATTCTTGGAAAATAAAATACAGCTATAACTTTACAAAATATTATTAACTTTTCACAGGTTTTTGTTCTATGACTTAAACTTATTTAAACCATGACCAATACATAATTTGCCTGTACTTTTACCAGAATAAGATTATAGCCTTAGTTATGGTTAAATCAATAAAACATATAGCCTATGCATTGTGCAGACATCTTAAAAAATATATATTTTATTGATTTTTTTACAGGGAGGAAGGGTGAGGGATAGAGAGTTAGAAACATTGATGAGAGGGAAACATCGATCAGCTGCCTCCTGCACACCACCTATTGGGGATGTGCCCACAACCAAGGTACATGCCCTTGACTGGAATAGAACCTGGGACCCTTCAGTTCACAGGCCAATGCTCTATCCACTGAGCCAAACCAATTAGGGCTGTGCAGACATTTTGCTCCTGAGATAATATAGTAGTAGGATATACTGCCATAGCAACATGAGGTCACAGGTGCAGATGAAGTATTTTTAGGTTTATGAACATGTGTATGTATTTAGGGGGAGGGACAATTGGTAAATATTGATAAGATACTTCAGGAAACAAAGGACAAGGTAGTTTAAGAATTAGGGTCCTTTCTCCCCCTTCACCTTTTTAAAAATATGTTTTTATTGATTTTAGAGAGAGGAAGGGAGAGGGAGAGAGATAGAAACATCAATGATGAGAGAGAATCGATTGGCTGCCTCCCACCCCCCTCCACCCCCCATCCACCAGGGATTGAGCCCAAAACCGGGGCATGTGCCCTGACCAGGAATCAAATCATGACCTCCTAGTTCATGGATCAACATTAAACCACTGACCACACCAGTTGGGCTCTTCCCTTTCTTCTATGAGTAGTTATTTGTTTTGTGGAGTAGTAGCATGAGTAATTTTGAGGCTAGAAGGATCACTGTCCACTGTTTCGGCAGGGTAATTGCTGGCCATGAAAAGGTCCTGGAACTTTTAAGAAAGGTCCATTCTTGTTCCCATGCAGAAGTCAGATGCCTTGTGTTTCATCTCCAGCACATGATTAGTGAGTAGTAATAATGCCTGACACTTATGAAACTCTTGTGTGTGTGTGCATGTAAGGCACAAAGCTAAGCAATTCACATATGACACCTAATCTTTAAAATACTTGAATTAGCACACATTATTATTTTTCATTTACAAATGAAGAAATAAAGGCTCAAAAGAACTAGGTAACTTTGAATAGATCTGATGTCTGAATAAATGACCTGAGAGGCTCCCAATATTAGTAAGAGTTAATGAATTTTGTAGGTAAGTTTTTAGGACTTCTATTTTTGTGCTTTAAAAGCCATTATGCATACTTCTTACGCTCCATATAATTGAGGTGGTTTAGTAAGTGCCTTCAAAGTAAGTGAGGAATTTCCCTGAATAGTATTTTATATAACAAAGAGAAACCAATTTTATAACATCATTCAAATAATTACTTAGCCAGTGTAATGAACAAACTCGACACCTGAACTAGGAATCAATAGGCCAGAGTTTTGGTTCCGGATCTACCTCTGGTTAGTATTATGAGCTTTGCAAATCATTTAATTTTTCTCAACCTCTGTTCTTTATAGGAAGATTAAACCAGGTGACTGTTAGGATCGCTTTCAGCTCTAAAATTTTAGAGTTTCCATAACAATTTAAAGTGTTTTTTGGCTATTTAAAATGCTGGATAGGGACTTGACTAGGGATGTGAATAATACTTCCAGTCTGCACAGAATTGTTTATTCTTCCTTGCACTATATCAAACTGTATCATCAATTCAAAGTTTTCTTGCTACTAAAAGTAATTTCAATCTACACAGGCTCATATATAGCTTCTAGTACTTATTGCTACTTATTTCTGTATGGAATATAACCATCATGAAATCAGTCTATCCATAATCTAAAATAAGACCATAAAATAAGACCATATCAGAGAACGATAAATATCACATGATCTCACTCATTTGTGAAATAAAATGAACAACATAAATTAATGAACAAAAACAGACCCAGAGACAGAGAAGCATCGATCAGACCATCAAACCTCAGAGGGAAGGTAGGGGAGGGTCGGGGTAAGGGAGAGAGATCAACCAAAGGACTTGCATGCATGCATATAAGCCTAACAAATGGATACAGACACGGGGTGGGGGGGGGTGTGAGGGCATGAGTGGGGGGGTAGGGGGACAATGGGAGGATAAGGACACATATGTAATACCTTAATCAATAAAGAAAAAAATTTTAAAAATAAGACCATAGTAAATGTTTTTATGCCTACACCTATAAATCATCCTCTATAGGACAGTGATTTTAATATATAAAGACAGTTATATTTCTATTTAAGCATATTTTTTTCTAGGCTAAACAATGTAAATCCCTTCAACCATTATCCTTAAATATGATTCCCTAACCTCTCTCCATCCAACAGACCTCTGTGGATACCATCTTAAATGAGGTACCCAGAATACAATCTCCAAACAGAGCAGGGTGATTCCAAGAACAGCAGGATTACTGATTCCTCAGCAATCGCTTTCTTCTTGCCATCAGTATATTCGGAATCAGATGTTCTCAACCGTTGGCTCATCTTCAGCTTGTCTGCTTAAGGTTTCTTTCAAATAAATTGTTGCCAAGTCAGGTCTCCTCTGCTTCTGTACTTGTGCAATTGTTGTATTTATAGCACCTTGACATTATCTTTCTTAAATTTTATCTTGTTGGCTTCATCTCAACATTCTAGTCAACTATAAAAAAAGTTACATGTGAAAGAGGTCTGATACTCCTAGAGATTACTTGAGAGACTTCATCATTTTGTGAATTTCTAACATTTTGTTCTTGAGTTGGGAAACAGATTTTTAGAAACATATGAAGGGAATACTCCACAGACTTATGAGAAGAGGCCAATGTTACGCTCAATCACAAACTAGGCTGTGACACTGCACATTCATACAAATGCACTTAGTTGCCTGGACCCATAAGGAGTGGGTCAGGAATGCATGTGCCAGAGTTATGGAAGTCTGTGGGACTGAGAAACAAATGAAAATCATGAAGATGTAGGATAAACGTGCAGTCTTAAGAGGGCAATTCACTAAAAAGAAATCCACATAATGTAATTAGAATGTCAGAAAGTGAATTTCGTGTATATGTCAAGACTCAGAGCTAACAGGAGACATTAACTGAGTAAACGATGAAGGGTAAGTTCATTGCTGCCATCGTCATCTTTCAGCAGTTTGCTGTCTTTAGAGGCTATCCCCTTCCTCCAACTCTTGGAACTTTTATTGTGCTCCTCACTGTCTAGTGCTCCTTGCTTTATAGGCCTTTGTCTCTGACTCTGTTGTTACAGATTTGTTTCCTTCCCTTACGCTGATACTTCATGACTATCCTGAATGCCATATTTTCCCTGGCGGCCTCCTTTCAGCCAACCATGCTAGAAACCAGTTTTATAAATTGATGTTATAATGATTTAAATAGCTCAGTGTGCATACTTTCTCAGAAATATTTGCCCTTTAGCTGTGTGCCCTGGGGGATGTGATGCTCAATGTAGAGCAATTAGTTTCCAATAGATCGATCTCAGGGATGCAGCAGGTAAGAATATGAATAAAAGATGTATTTTTGGAGAAGAAAAACTATCTTTTTTTGCCAGAAAAATATTTTATTGACAACCGGTGACATAGCCATAGAGAGGGAAGCATACAGGACTGCAAACTAAAATCCAATAGCCATCCAGGGCCCTTTGGGCCATTTTTCTTGATTCCCATAACCATAGATTTCAATTACTTTCTTGATCTTTAAATCCAATTCAATAAAAATTAATTAAATTGAACTTGTTTTGATAATGCATTTTAAAATAAATCTCATCTTACTTTTCCGTAAAACCTGTTATAGGCCATTCCATAGTTTAGGTTTTCTGGAACTGCCTACTTATTCTTTTTCACTTGGGAGCTGAGCCAGTTTGTAAAGCTCAAATAATAAAGAGTTGTAGTTAGTATATCTACAGCAAATCACCTCCTTTGAATGGGCTGAGAAAATGTATTGTGCTGGTCAGTGCCATCAACATCAGGGAGCAAAATATTAAACTTCTACAAAATTGTCTTTTTTTAAAAAATGTTTCAATTTATTTATTTTTTCTTTATTTATTAAGGTATTACATATGTGTCCTTATCTCCCCCCCCCCATTACCCCCCCACCCCCTTAAATCATGCCCTTACCCCCCTGGTATCTGTGTCCATTGGTTAGGCTTATATGCATGCATACAAGTCCTCACAAAACTGTCTTTTAAGAGGTAGTTTAATCCCACCAGAATTTTAAGAGTCAGATATAAATCCCATGACCTAAAAAAAGTATATCAGAAAACAATTTTCTGTAGAATTAATATGTATTTGTTTCCAAAATATTAACTAAGAATGTCGCTACTTTTACATGAAATGAGTAACACTGTCATTGAATTCTAACCAATTCAGATTTTGCTAAAATTTTCTATAAAAATGTTGATAACTATCATAAGAATTCTAACATTGAAAATAATTTCTTAATACAATTACATATTATATAACCTAATGTTTTGTAAGGGAAAAATTATAAAAAATAAAAAGTTTTATTAGGCACAAAATTAGTATTACAGTGATAATTGTTTTCTGTGAAGTATTGAAACAAGTAAATAGTAAATATTTTAATACAGCATTCAATTGAAAGAAAAATTATTCATTGCTGGAAATAGTAAAGTTTAATAAAATTTTCAAAGGCCAATTACATAACTATAACCATAATTGTATGTCAGATTGTAAAATTAACAATGATATTAAATTCTGAAATATTCATTTTACTGAAATTTTAACCTTTAGATTGTATTTTTTTCTAAATCCTTTTCTGATTCTTGCAATAATTCCCATTTATCTGCATTGACTATCCAGGGATTAATTTACACTGATATTTTAAGTAAATATGAAACATAAGCCTAATATAATATTTTTAACTTGGGAGGATTTATTGAGGATTGATACTCCTAATTTAAAAAAAAATCACTTTATTCAGGCATGATTAATATACAACATGATGTACGTATCTAATATATACAGCTGGATAAGTTTGGAGATAAACACACATCTGTGAAACGATCATCAAAATCTATGCCATAAACATATCTGTTTAAAACTATTTGCTAAGTTTTTATATCAATCTATAGAAGTTAAATAAATCCTTTGCCTAGGGGAATAGACTAAGACATATTTTGTAGTCTCTTAGGCAATGACTCATTTCACATGTGGTTTTTTCCAATTGCAACACAAGAGCCCAGGATCCAGGATTCAGAATTTGAGAAGCTGGGTTTAATAATTAGAGAAAAACGTATTTGGAAAACTTATTGTCAGTATAGAATCCTGCTTTATTACTTGCCATACTCAGAAATTTGAACATTATTTACTTATTAATTTGTGAAAAAGGATGTTTGGTAAATAAATTAATAAGTAAAAATAAGCTACTAGAGAAACTGAAATATTATTTTCTGGCACTTGAGGGAAGAATTTACATAGAATTGTTATGAAGCTCAAGTTGTTATTTTTTACTTAAGCAACTATATTAAAAAAAAAGCTTTCCTGGATATAATCTTTTAGTAAGTATAACAATGAGACTATAGTTTGTGTTCAAATCCAAGATTAGATATAAAATTATTAGTGTTGGGCAAATTACTTAATCTCTGAATCTTAGTTTTTTCATTAGAGCAACAAAAATAATTATGTCTAACTTATAGAATTATGAGGTTATGTGAAGCATAGCACAGGGAATGGTACATTTAAGCACCCAATAAATGTTGGCTGTTATATGCCTTATTATGGTATAGACAAAAATATGACAAAACTAAATTTCTTTAAATATTTTACATATTTAAAACTCCATATTTTTATCACTTTAAACTGGTTTTCCTTCTAGAGGGCCCCAATTTATAAAATGTTGCTTTAGCTAAAAATTGTAATGCTACTATAATAATGGCTTTTCTCCTTTTTCTTAAAACTGTAGAATGGGTTTTATAAACAATCTTTGAAAATTATCCTAAAATACTACATCAGAGTCTATGAAAAGTTACTGCATGTTTGGTCCCCATTATATATATATATATATATATATATATATATATATATATATATATATATATATATATTTATTTCATTTTTTACTTTTTATGATGATAATTGCATTTTTCCTATTCATATAGTCCTTGTATTTATACCCATGACTTTGATTATGATCCACATATTGATTATTCTGGAATGTGATTCCATTCCTCTTTCTTTTCTTGAGTTGTTGGTTCATATGTCTAATAGCCTCTAAATAATTTTCCTGATAATTTCCAGGCATTTCAGGTTCAGTATGTTCCCAAATGAACTTTTAATCTTCCTCCCCAAACCTGCTCTGTCTTGTATTCCTTCTATATGTTATGCCATCATAATCCACTCAGCTGACCTAGCTGGAAGCCCTGCATGCCTCCAGCTCCTTTAAACTCTCTTCTTCAGTCACTGGGTATAGATGCTCTATTGCTTAAGCATCTCTTAAAGTGGATCCTCAAATCCCCTAGGAAATTGTTATGGCTGAAGAAGCAGTGGGGTATAATAGATATAATGTGTCAGACAGGCCTGGATTTGAAATTCTGCTTTACCCCTAATTCATGTATAAATTAGAACTAGAATTTTAATGTTCCCAAACATCAGCTTCTTCTCTTGTAAAATGGATTGTACAAAGGTTAAACTGTATAATGTATATGTGACAAGCAATTACCAATGAAAGCTAATTCCTTTCCTTTTCCTCTCTCCTTCCACTACTAAGCCATTCCCATTGAACCTGATTTACTTAAGGCTGTCGTCATATCACACCTATCCAAGGTCATTGCAATAATCTTTGAAATAATTTACATTTTCTCAGCCTCCAATCCATCCTTCAAACCATCACTGTGTGTTTTTCTAAAACCAATACCGGAATATTGTAATCCTAGTTATAATGCTCACAATTTGATATTTTCCAGTGCTTATGGGTCAAATTCCAATACCTGGCTTCAACAGCACTTGCTATTCCCCTGATCCTTTTGTTCTAGCTATACCTCACTGTTTGCCATGCTTCAAATACACCAGGCTTTTTCACATAACAGCATATTTCCATTGGCTGATCTTCTCCCTTTCTGTATCTCTCGAGTAAAGAGACAAAACAAAATATAGAAAGGGCACACTTTTACAAAAGAAAATAGTTAATGCTATATTGAAGTAGGGTTGGAACATGTTTTCATCAGAAATGAGGACAAATAAATTGCCTTGTATGCCCTGAGACATCCCATGGATCACTCAGAGGTTCCCAGAGGAATTACTGTTAGGTCAATTTTTTAAATTAATTTTTACCAAATTTGTGGTTAGATCCCTCATTAGTTAAAAAGAAAATCTGTAGACAAGTCCTTTAAGAAATATATTTAACAATTTAACTTCTTACCAAACATCTCATATTTTTAAACATACGTATTTTTAAATGGCAGCGTTTAAAACAATAAATGCTTTTGGTGGTTTAAGTAGACACACATGCTGTTTTCTTGTTCAAAGTAGGAGAAATAAGAAAACATGCTCTTAGTGAAACTGCTCTAGTTTGGGTATACTCCATAGGAAAAAAAAATTTCAGTTTGTCTCAAATATGCCATTTTTTCACTGTTGGCTATTATTGAACCATGGCTTTATTCTTTTTTTTCTTACCTCTGGTTCCCATAAATATGCTACTTCCAAATTTCACTGCAGAGCTCAAAATGTGTTGGAAACTTCTCCAGAAGAGGAGATAGCAGGAAAACTGGAAGAGCTTTCATGAACAGAAACAACTAAGAAGTGGCTCAACCTGCAGTTACATACTTCAATGTGTTTCTGCCTTTTATAACCACTCTTAAGAGACATTCTAAAATTTTAAAGTAAGTCTAGACTCTCTATTAGAGAATTCTATTTTTGTTAAGCACTTTTTACTGAGATTATTTTTTCAGTTCTTATTCTAGATACACTATATATATTTTTTACTGTTTACACTATTACAGATGTCTCCATCCCCCACCCCTTTTGCCTGCCTCCACCCAGCCCCTGCCCCTTCCTTTCCCTCTGGCTAGCACACCACACTGTTGTGTGTGTTCATGGGCTATACATATATGCTCTTTGGCTAATCCCTTCACCTCCTTTCATCCAGTCCTCTCCTCTCCTGTCCCCTCCCCTCTGACAGCTGTCAGTCTGTTCCATGTATCCATGTCTCTGCTTCTATTTTGTTCATCATTTTATTTTGTTCATTAGATTCCATATTTAAGTGAGATCATATGGTATTTGTCTTTCTCTGACTGGCTAATTTCATTTAGCATATTTTAGAGTTAATTTTTCATTCTCATTTTTTACTCTATTTCACTCTGAGACCCAAATTCCCATAATGTGTTTGATGTTCATAATAGCACCCTTTGTGAAGGAAGCAACAAATGGAGAGTTATATTTAGAAGTTGAAAGAAATCATGGAAAGAGAAAGCAGCTGCACAATGTCTTAGATGACAGGTCATTTCTGCCAATTAAAATTACTTGACAGAGTTAATATAAGAAAGGTTAATACAAAATGTAATGCTATGAAAGTAACATATCTGAAATAAAATTTCTCAAAAATTATATTTCCATTCATTCAATAAATGTAGCATTTCTACCATGAACAAGAGTTGGGCTAGATATATTTATACATGAAAAAATATCCTTAAGGATTATGTTTGGCCTCTCCCTCCTCAAGAAGTTAATGTTTTAAAAGGAAAGATAACGTAACTACACAAGTTATTGTGAAATAAGGCAGAATTATGTGAGCGCTCTTTCTTAAAAGGGTGAAAGGTATATTTTGGGAGTTTCTGAAAGAGGGAGGAGCAGGCACTTGACTTGGCTTTGACTGATGAACGCAGGGTGGGAGGTCACTTTGCAGGCTGCGTGAACCAAGGTTTTGAGTTGGGAGATTCAGTGGCAGTTTAGTTTTGTTGATGAGTGAGCAACATGCTTGGAAAAGGATAGGTAACTGTTTCAACAATGTGTTGGGCACTCTTTTAAGTGTATTACACATGTAATCTAATCTACTTTAATTTTTTAAAAAATAAATCTTTATTGTTCAGATTAAGGTGTTCCTCTTTTTGTTTTCCCCATATAGCTGCCTTCCACCTGATTCCCCACCCCACCCTACCCCATGCCCTTACCCCCTGCCACTGTCTTCATCCATAGGAGTAAGATTTTTGTCCAATCTCTTCCCGCACCACTCACACCGCTTCCCCCTGAGAATTGTCAGTCCACTCCCTTTCTATGTCCCTGATTCTATTATATTCACCAGTCCATTCTGCTTTTCAGATTTTTTATTTACTTGATTTTTAGATTCACTTGTTGGTAGGTATGTATTTGATGTCATTTTGTTGTTCATAATTTTTATCTTTACCTTTTTCTTCTTCTTCCTCTTCTTAAAGGATACCCTTCAGCATTTCATGTAATCCTGGTTTGGTGGTGATGAACTCCTTTAGCTTTTTCTTGTCTGTGAAGCTCTTTATCTGACCTTCAACTCTGAATGATAGCTTTGCTGGGTAGAGTAATTTTGGTTGTAGGTTCTTGCTGTTCATCACTTTGAATATTTCTTGCCACTCCCTTCTGGCCTGCATAGTTTCTGCTGAGAAATCAGCTGACAGTCGTATGGGTACTCCCTTTTAGGTAACTAACCGTTTTTCTCTTGCTGCTTTCAAGATTCTCTCTTTGTCCTTTGCCCTTGGCATTTTAATTATGATGTGTCTTGGTGTGGTCCTCTTTGGATTCCTTTTGTTTGGGGTTCTGTGCGCTTCCTGGACTTGTAAGTCTATTTCTTTCACCAGGTAGGGAAAGTTTTCTGTCATTATTCCTTCTAATAGGTTTTCAGTATTTTGCTCTCTCTCTTCTTCTGGCACCCCAAAAATTTGGATGTTGGTACGCTTAAAGTTGTCCCAGAGGCTCCTTACACTATCTTCATATTTTTGGATTCTTTTTTCTTTTTGTTTTTCTGGTTGGGTGTTTTTTGTTTCCTCATATTTCAGATCTTTGGTTTGATTCTTGGGGTATGTTGATCTACAGTTGAGTTTCTGTATATTCTTTATTTTAGACAGTGTATGCTTCATTTCTGACTGGTCCTTTTCCATTTTTTTGGCATTCTCATTAAGGTCCTTGAAGGTCTCACTAAGCTCCTCAGAAGTGTCATCAAGTTTCTCGGCGGTTTTTAGAAGATTCTTGAGTAACCTTATAAATGTGGTTCTGAACTCTATGTCGTCCAGTAGTTTGCTTTCCTCCGTTTCTTTCATTCGTGACATGTTTCTTTGTCTCCGCATTTTGGCTGCTTCCCTGTGTTGATGGAGTGGCTTTGTGTGGTAGGTGACCTATAGGGGGCAGTAGCTCAGCCTCCCCAATCACCTGATGTGGATGCTCTTGGTACACCCCTTTGTGGGCTGAGTGCAAAGTCTTGGTGTAGTTAAGCCTTAATTGCTGTTGGTACACTGGGAGGAACTGACCTCCAGGCCAATCGGCTGTGAGGACTCGCTGTGTCTATAATGGAAGAACTGCTGTGCTGGAGACATGCTTATGGTGCAGGACTTGTTTCAGTGGGGCTTTGGTGCTCACTGAGTCTGCCTCTTGAATGTGTCACTTATGGGTGTGAGGAGTTGAAATCTGGTTTCTCACACTGACCACTAGGTATACTGGCTTCTGGATCTCCAATGGGGTGCAGGTCAGCTAGTGTCTGAGTCCACCCAGCAGGAGCTACAGTGAGAGCTACAGTTTTCTCCTCTTTGCTTGGGGTTTGGAGGTTTTGGAGCTGTCTGACCCGGGCTGCAAGTTTGCTAGGTTAAGCTGCGATAGGGCAGGCCTTTCTTATGCTAAATCTGGTGCTTGGAGCTTGGGTGGGTTTGTAGGTTGTGTGGGGCGGGGTCTCAGGGCGTCACTAGGCTAGGGCATGGCAAACAGCGATGGCTGCTAGTTAGCTGGCTCTGTGTCTCCAACTGCATCCTGTGCCCCAGCGCAGTAAACAATTATTCTTGTGCGCAGTTCTGCAAGCAGGCCCCCTCATTTCCAACCCAGTGTTAGACAATCCAGCTTCTCCCCGTAGGAGTTTGGGTCCCCCGCGTCTCCCCAGAAACTGTATTTCAGAGTAATCGGGGGCTTGTCTCCCTTTGGGTTGAAAAAAGCAACGCCTGCCGCCAGTCCAGATCATGCGCCTCCGTACCTCCGCTTTTCAGCGCTTGTGCACGTCTCAATGCTCCTTTCTCTTTCCTTCTAGTTGTAGAACTTCCACTCAGCCAGCTTTCCCATGGTTCTGGGTGATAGACGTTTTGTCTTTTAGTTGTAGTTTTGAAATTGTTGTGCTAGGCAGCAGTTTAGGTGTTTACCTACGCCACCATCTTGGATTCTCCACATCTCCTTTAATTTTTAAAAATTCGACAGAATTACCCCCTTATTACTGGGAGGAAACCTCAGAATTGAAAGAGTTAGTCACCTTGCCTAAGAGCAAGGTGCAAAATAGGAAGACTTCATAACACAAGGCAAGGACTTGGCATTCTATTTCATGGACAAGTGGGGAACCACCACAAGTGTATAGTGTTGTTTCTTTAGGAAAGCAGGAAGCTTGTATAGATTGGAAAGGGGAGAGAATAGGATAAGAGAGAGAATCCAGTTAATACTATAACATTCCGAATGTGGTAACAATGGTGTTGGGAACAGAAATAGAAAAATTTTAAAGAAGGGGCAAACTATTATGTAATGGAAATCATAGACAGTGGCAATCAGATGTGGGAGATGAGAAATAAGGATTTTTAAAAAGGCATTTAAACTTAAAAGCTGATTTGTAAAATTGTGATGCCATTAACTAAAACAGGAAAACCAAGAGACTTAAACTTGAAATTTGGAAATTAAAACTACTGCATCAATTCTTAAAAATCTATAGCAATAATTGTTATAGGAATGAATTATTGCCAAATTCCTTGAACAACAAAAACTTTTCCATTTCTCAAGACAAGAGAAACCATAGAGTGCAGTCTTGGAAAGTGAATTTATAAAATGGGTGTGATCTTCTTCAGAATTTTTGAAGTGATCCCAAGGTACAAATGACAATAGATTTCCAATGCATCATTAATTTAGTATTTACAAAACAGAGGGCTTTATTATATTATTTATTATATTATTTAAAATTAAGAGAGTTTGTGAAGTAATATACTTAATAAACCTAAGAATTATTGTAGTCCTCAATTAAATTGTGTATGCTTTGGAAAGTGTTTAAAATAGTAAAATATCTAACAATTAAGAGAACCTAATTTTTATGCTAATGTTATCATCAATGTATTAAACCTATTACTGATGTTATTTTTTCTTTGGTGAAGTAGTACTTTCTTGATTGATTCCCCCCCCCCCCCATCACAATATTAACTTCATAGCAAAATTGTTGTTGGCAGATCAAATGAGATAAAATATGTAAAAATTCTGTGAAAACTTAGGGGTTCAGCTTGATAAGTTGAGATATTTATAATTAGCAACATAAACTATTGAGTTCCTGGGCAAAAAGAACAAAAACAAATAGTACATTTAAAGAGTCATAATCCACAAATAAGCCATCATTTGGCTATGAGTCATCTTTAAAGGTCATTTAAACTCATAAACATGCACTTCCAGCTTAGTTAACTTGTGTTTCTAATTAATTATCATTTAGAGGTTTCAGTTTTATTTGGATTATTTTTCATCCAAGATTTTCCTGTTCCCTCTTTCTCAATTTAAGACTCATACAGTTTAAGATAATACTCACTAGAAGAAACTCTTTAAGAATGCAGTGACTAGAATTTGCTTTTTACCACTGCCAAGCTCTTCCTTTATAGAAATCAGAGTGAACTTTATGTTCCCATATTTTCTGATTTTCATGCAAAGTGAAAATGTAATACGACAGAAAACAAAACTCAAAATCAACTTTATGATAATGTTTTATAAAAGCAATGGGATTAGTTACAGTTGTGGATACTTTGGACATTCTTAAAATCTTGTCTTTTAGAAACTTATTCTATAAATTTGATTTATAGACAAAAAATAAGCCTTACAGATAAATTTTTTTCTTACATATGTATTTTTGTCTGTTTTTTAAAACTAGGCTGTCCAATATTTACTCTTTAAGTAACCATTTTTAAAATTAGATTATTTGATAAAAATTACTGATTGCAAAAATATTGTATCTATATCAATAAGATAATTCCATTGATTATATTATTTTTTAAAAACAAATACTACTTTCATATCCTCTCCTTTGTGATATCAATATAATCACTATAGACTATCTAATGAGTTTCCTGGAGAGAGGATGTGTCCATATACATCTGAGTTGGGTGTAAGTTGTCTTGGAGGAGAAATGTATACATGCCAGGCATGTACTGGGGTGGTGTCTTTCAGCCCAGCCTGCAACCTCTCCAATCTGGGACCCCTTGAGGGATGTTCGATTGCCCATTTAGGCCCCATCCCAGTAGGATCAGGCCTAAATGGGCAGTCAGACATCCCTCTCACAATCCAGGACTGCAGGCTCCCAACTGCTTGCCTGCCTGACTTCCTGATTGCCCCTAACCGCTTCTGCCTGCCAGCCTGATCACCCCCTAACCACTCCCCTGCCAGCCGGATTGATGCCTAACTGCTCCCCTGCAGGCTTGATCGCCCCCAACTGCCCTCCCTTGCAGGCCTGGTCCCTATCAACTGCCCTCCCTTGCTGGCCATCTTGTGGCGGCCATCTTGTGTCCACATGGGGGCAGCCATCTTGTGTTGGAGTGATGGTCAATTTGCATATTACTCTTTTGTTAGATAGGATAGAGGCCTGGTGCATGGGTGGGAGCCAGCTGGTTTGCCCTGAAGGGTGTCCCAGATCAGGGTGGGGGTTCCCTTGGGGTGTGGGGTGGCCTGGGCGAGGGACCTGTCATGGTTTGCAGGCCGGCCACACACCCTGTAACCCAAGCAGAGGCCCTGGTATCTGGGATTTATTTATCTTCTATAATCGAAACTTTGTAGCCTGGAGCGGAGCCAATCCTCCTGCTTGCTCCGTGGCTGCAGCCATTTTTGTTGGGATTTATTTATTTTATATAATTGAAACTTTGTAGCCTTGAGTGGAGGCCTGGGCTGGCCAGGGTGTGCGGAAAGCTTGGCTTTCTCCATTGTCAGGGAAACCCAAGCCTCCTGCTTGCTCTGTGGCTGCAGCTATCTTGGCTGGGTTAATTTGCATACTTGCTCCTGATTGGTTGATGGGTGTGGCTTGTGGGTATAGTGGAGTGATGGTTAATTTGCATATTACTCTTTTATTAGATGGGATATCTTAAAGGCCTCTTGCTTTCTTTTATATCTCCATTATTTTGCAAATTTTGTTCTAAGGAAATTCATAGAGTTTGGGGCATAACATAACTAATACTTATATAGAGCTATACATTATTATTTTATGCTTTAAAAAACCACATCTTTGGGGGCCAATGCTAGGCTGTGGTTCACAGCCCACTGTGCTGGAGGCCTGGAGGCCTGGTTTGCTGGGGCCAGCACATGGTGGCTCCTAAGAGCCAAGAGTGTGCCTATTTCCAACTCCTCATCCATCTCTTCAACCAGATAGATAGCTTGAGGAAGGTGTGAAATTGGACATGTGGGAATGTTTGCTCCATGGAAATTGGCAAATACTACAAATCAGAGCTTTTCCTTTTTCTCTGGAGAGTTGCTGTTACATATTCACCAGGACACACACTGTCTGTAGATGAAGTTTCCACAGCTAACACCTTCTTCCCTTCTCATTGTACCTCATACCTCAACACAGCCTAGTTTGTCTCTACTGAGAACAGACTTCACGCTATTATTTGTGATGTGGCAACTTGTACGTGGAGAGTTGGACCAAAACACCAAGTATGGAAGAGGCAGGCCCTGGACTCTGAAGAAAGAGCGGGGGAAAGATTTCCTTTCCCTGATACCCACTAAAGTTACTTCTGAGTTTAAAAATAAAAGGCCTGAAAACTCAATATCTCTAGAAATGGATAAACTGCACACTTAATTACATCATACATAATCACTGGTCCACACAGATAATAACATGCTGAGATACTCCTATGGACATGGTTATGAAAGATGAAGCTTGATTTTTCAGTAGAATGAAATATAATTTGTGTGTTTCCGGTGTGTGTTGTGTGTCCACGTATAATCTCTGACTGAACTGAAAAATCTGGGATGCATGTACATTAGCTCAAATTCTAAATCTGTAGTAACAGATTCCTCTTTTTACTGTTTATATTTTGACATTTCTTCATGGTCCAGGCGATCATCACCAAATATTCGAGGTGGGAGTACTAGTGAGTTCCAAAATGTTCTAACAACAGCCAAGTCATAAAACTTGCATATTGTAACCCACTCACATTGTATTCATTATACTCCAGAAAAGGAAAGCTCTTGATACCAGTCATGTATATTAATGATTAAACAATTCTGAAGCCCCTCTGGCACTTGTGAAAACCGTGCAGCGTCTCTATCTTGGCAACATGATTTTCTGCCCGAGCAGAGAATATTAGAGATCAAAGTTGTGTGGTCTCTGTGTGTGAAGCAAATATCAAAGAAGAGAATTGTGTGTTTTTTCCCCCCATAATATTTTTATTTTTCATTTTTCTTTTTTAAATGAATATTGTCCAACTCAAATTATACCACTTCAAAGTCAAGTATTGAGAGCTAGCATCTACGTAGACCACAGAGGAGGATGCTGTTTAACCTGGTGGCAGCCTTCCCCTGCACACACTGCTCCTCACTCACCTCCGCCATTTTTCTTCATCTATTTCCTTCTAGTCCATTTCTCCCTGAGTCAAATATTTCTCATCCCCGTTTTCAGAAGCCCTCCTTGACGGAACTAGTGTCACTGACCTTTTCTTGTTCTTATTACTTTGCCACTTAGTCTTCCCTGTCATGTGGGCTAATTGTAGGTCTCTTTATTCCCCAAAGATAACTTGTTTCTCATAGGTAGTTATCAACTTATTTTCTTTATTCTCTGCACAACAGATCTATGTACAATACTAGATACAGGGAAGATATGCAGTCAAAACTTTGGTTCATTTATTTAGATTTGAAAACTATTAAATAGACATATTCCTTAGTCACTATTAAAGTTATTAAAAAGTCATGGCATATTTGAGATCATCTTTCTTTTTCTTTCTAGGTTTTGTTTTCCCTTAAAATTTAATTTATTGGGGTGACATTGGCTAATAAAATTATATAAGTTTCAAGTGTATAATTCTATAATATATCACCTGTATATTGTATTGTGTATTCACCACCCAAAGTCAAGTTTCCTTGAGATCATATCTATTTTTCAATGAAGACTTTAGCTGATCTAAAAAAACTGCTTATTTCATGCTCTGACACTTCTCTGCACTTAGTACTAAATGTTTTGTATCTCTGTGAAAGAACCGTGCACTCCTATTTAACTTGGTCATCTGAGGTTAATCCCTGCACATACATGGGCTAGAAGAGTTGTGCACAATGCATCCAGACAGTGCACACATTGAGTGTGAACATTCTCAAGGTACCAAAAAGGGCAATCCTGATATTTTTGAGGAAAATTTTTGATACTTGATTAAAATATAAGTGACATCACAGAAATTCAAGTTGAATTTCAATATGCTAATTATTGTATTAAATTAATTTAAAATCAAACAGCTGAGAGCTGACTAATGGTTATTAGGGTACACTGGTAAATGGTTATTAGGGTACATTGATTTATGTAATAGATGCAGTTTTGAAAAAAACGATTATTGCTTTTTTGTGCCTTAATCACATATGAATGTGATTCTTGCTGAAAATCCTTTCCAAAGGAAGGATTTTGAAGGATGAATAGTGAGCCTCTAGTATATATGTCTACTAAATTTAAGTGGTCTCAGATTAGATATCTTAATATGGGTTTGTTCTACTATCCTTTCTTTCCTCACACTGACTAGAGATTCAGGCTTTGTCCAGAAATATCTTTAAACTAGTCCCACTATTCTTTTTTCCAGAATGGGCAAATATAGCTTACTACTCTCTCATCATTCTGTTTTAACTTTGTGTCTGCTGATTCCTTGTGCACTATCCATTCTCAAGGGCACAGAACTGGAAAGCATAGGGGAAGGTCACAGTGACTCTTAACCAGGAAGAGGAAATTTAATGTACCTTTGCCCGCAGATTCCATGACTGTTCTCTATCCCTCCTTCTCCTGCTTCACTTATTATGCTTTTAATTAACACACAACTTTGAAAGATAAACAAATGAGATATCAGAATATGAAATACTTTAGTCTAGTAAAGATGTTGGAATTTATAAAGGGATGACTGTATTCTGGAAGATGATTCATAACTGATAAACTTGACTTTAGCCCAACTGGTGTGGCTCAGTGATTGAGAGAGGTTAAGCGTGAGGACCTATGAACCAGGAGTTCACAGTTCAATTCCATTTCCGGTCAGGCCACATGATGGAGTTGCAGGCTCGATTCCCAGTAGGAGGGGTCAGGAGGCAGCTGATCAATGATTCTCATCATTGATGTTTTTATCTCTCTCTCCTCCTTTCCCTTCCTCTCTGAAATCAATAAAAATAAAAATATATTTTAAAAAACTTGATTTTACATCATCATAAACAATAACATTTTGTTCTCTAGGTAATTCTGAAACCTGAAGGATGTTCTTTGCCCAACAATACCTGCCCCCACTTCTACTTCCAGACAATTATCCTGAGAATCACTGGTTAAGGAAAAAGAAACAAATTCAAAATTAAAAAATAGCTTGAATGAATATATATTTTGACTGAAAATATATAAGTGATATTCCTCAGGGATTAATAAAATGACCCAACTTAGTCAACATATTTCTAACAATGAGAATATATAATGAAAATTCCAAGTTTGTAAATTATGCTAACATCTTTAAATTGATGAAATAAGCTAATGATTTCAAAATGCTGGCAGAACATATGTATATAGATCAGCAGAAAATTGGCAGATGAGTTTGAATGTAATAGATCTTGAAATACAATTTAAATTATATTTATAAGATAAAGGGCTTTGAACAAGAACTCCCTTACAAAAAAAGGCACCAAGAAATTACTTTGGATGTTTCCCTAAAGATATTATCTTAATGTGCAGCTGCAGCCAAAAGACCAATAAAGTAATGGGCATCATCAGGAAGGAAGTTAAGATACAAACCAGGACATGTTCTAATAGTTCTGTGTAAATAACATGGTATATCTACATCTGGAATACAGATGTCATCCTCTTCACTTAGTATTAATAAAGACTACACAGTATAGTGGAAGCATCCTGGAAATAGAATGAATTAATGAATGATGCAAGATATACATGACATAGGCTAAAAAGTATAAGCTATCAACTAGAATAGTAAATGTTTATTAAGGTCCACATTAAGATGGACTATATTCAATGTCTGCAAAATCATAACAATAATAAGAGAGACTTTTTAGTCAAATTATAAAATATTGGAACTAGCATACACTTCTTAAAGTCATAAGATGCTAGGAGCAAGACAGATAAATAGATATGCTATATTACATACAAGCAAAACATATGGAAGTTGTTACTCATATAAGTGTTGCATGCTAAAAGTATAAATAAGTTCAAGAGAGGTTTAGCCAAAACCAAAAAAGAAAGACCTATAACTGGTTAGTAAATGAAAAATGTTTGGAATTCTCTCAACCTTTTTGGTTTGGTACTATAAAATATAATCTAAGATGAACTATTGTTTAAATAATAATGTTTAATGCTACTTATTGAGTTAGATAAACTCCAACAATATAATAAAATTAGAAGGAAATTTAATAAATGCTGCTGGTTAATCAATCTTTTAACCTTAGTTCTTCTGATATGATTAAAATATTAATTAATTCCTTAATACTGGAATAATTACATTCATTTGCTAATTTTAATATGACACTAGTTAATATGGGGTTTCTGTATCATCCTATCTATTTCAGCATTGAATGAGGGCCTGCCAAGTACAAACCCCTGTACCAGTGGTCAGCAAACTGTGGCTCACGAGCCACATGCGGCTCTTTGGCCCCTTGAGTGTGGCTCTTCCACAAAATACCATGTGCGGGCGTGCACGTACAGTGTGATTGAAACTTCGTGGCCCATGCGCAGAAGTCTGTTTTCGGTTCTCAAAAGAAATTTCAATCGTTGTATTGTTGATATATGGCTCTGTTGACTAATGAGTTTGCCAACCACTGCCCTATACTAAGTAACAGGGATTTGAAGGAGTATAAGACAGTCTTTCTAAATTGCTTATAATTTAGAGAAAAAATAGGCTAAAATTATGAATAACAATAGAAAAATTGAAGTGAGTGCTAATTCATAGTATAGCAGTGTGGTCTTAATGTAAGAAAACTAGGTACAATATTATGAAGAAACTTGAACTTAAGTTTGGCATTGAAAGGAAAGTGTCACTCAAGTAAATAAAAGCTATTAATATACTGATTCCTAAGCCTCACCTTAGACCTACTGGATCAGACTTTCTGCGGAGTTGGAATTGGGCATTTGAAAGTTTTTAAAGAGTTCATCACTTGATTCCATGGAATCAGTCCATGAGGCAATGTTTGGGAAAAACTGAAATAGAGACGCTATGTAGTTACTGGAACTGGTGAGCAGAGCAGGAAAAGTGCCCAGCAATTTGTATGGGAGAGGAAGACAATAAGCAAAACAATTTATTGGGGGTCAAAGGCTCATGTAAGTTATAGAGGAACAATGGGAAAAAATTGTAAAAGTAAGCTGGAGTCAGATTTTGGAAGGCTTTGCAATCCAAGTAAAATATTTTGGTTTGCTTTTTAATAGAGTGCACCATGGAATGTTTTGGGATATTTGGAGTGCAAGAAGTAACCATTATAGCGTGTCCTTCATGAATACATAAAAGGGTAAATATAAAGACAGAGAAGCTGTAAGCAGGGATCCAGTTAAGGAACTGTAATTATTACTGAGGTACAAATAATGAAGGCCTGGGCTAACATGATGGCAATAGAACAGAAGAGAAGTACTAGATACACATTTGGTGATATAGAAAGAGTGTCTGGATTGATCTCCTTTTAAATATTGTCTTCCTCTGGAAACACAAATGTTTTTATTACTTTGTTCTTTTTCACTTCAGTTTCATTTATATGAAAAATATAACTACTCCGCATTAGAACTCATTGTTTAGACTGCTAGCAAAAGTTGTGTGCCTAAAAATTCCAAAGAGAGCCAAGGGCCAAAATGGCTTTAAATCTTGCTTTAGTTTTTCAATGCTGATTACCAGCAGAATCTAAAACCAAAGTATCTAGAATTATCTTATTGCTGGGTGGCAGAACATTTCAATACAAGTTACAAAGATAAATAGGAAAGAAGGTGAAGAGATTAGCCAAAGAACATATATGTATAACCCACAGACACAGAAAACAATGGGTGAGGGCCAGAGGGAGGGGTGGCGTGGTCTGGGTGGAGGTGGACAAAAAGGGAGAGGATTGGAGACATCTGTAATAATGTAAAAAATAAAATTTTTAAAAAGGAGAGATAAATAGGAAAGATTACATTAAATATATACCAGACAGCAATACTTCACAGGACACAGTAATAGTTAAAGTAGAGGGACAAAGTGGATGTGTGGCGTATCTTGTAAGCTGGTGCCTCTATGAATTAGATGGAACCTGAGAGGTCTTGACTCCTAAAGCTAGCTGAAAGTGAAATGTGAAAGTTTCCACATCTTCTTCCTTTTATGACCACATTCCCCTTTCAGTTTCATTTGTGGTGCCACTGTGCTCATTCCCTTCTAGCAAAATCCAATTCTGCTCTCAAAGAAGGTATAGTCCTCATACCCACAGTCTGAGTTTATGTGTATGCGTTGATCTCCAGACGCATTTATATTTTGAACCTTATCCCTAATCCTATATAAAGAAAAGTTTGGTTTACTATTGAAGACATTTTAGACTTTAGGAAAAGCCAGGGAATGAGAGATTTTTTAGGAGTGAGAAGAGATTATTTCCATTTCTGAAATTTTTCTCTTATGTTCTAAGATTACAGTATCCACATCTATTCTGATCATTTCGGAGCCACTTTTAGTAAAGTTATATTTAGCAGAAATAAATACTCAACATGATCAAATAATTACTTCTGAATAAAAGTTGAGAACTTACAGTGATTACAGAGCAAACAAAAGAATATTTCCTCCCAGCTGGTGCAGGGAACATGTTTTCCCCAGCCCACAGGGGAAACTGGCCCCCTGGTGTTCCAGAGGCCATAATGAGAAGGACAAGGTCAGCAAAGAGGTATAGCAATTTACTTCTGTGCAATATGGTTCAACATTGTTCCAATGATATTCTTCAGTAATTTGCCACTGGAATCATCCTATTTGTTGCACAACTGAATAGTTTGCTTTTCATTCTGGCATGGTTTTAACCCCGCTGAAACAAGCTGTTGCAACTTACATTCTTTCAAAAGAAAACACTGCCATCACTGTACCACATGTTATGTACTTTCTATTGTCTAATGTTTATTTATTTTCTTAATAAATCCCTAAGTGAATGGCATGGCTCTTTTTACTTAACCTGACAAGTCATGTAAGTAGTTTTAGACATCATTATGGAATAGAAAGAGGATTGATAAAAGCTGTAATTGATTTATCCCACACTGATGAAGATGGTGTGGAATCAATTCTCTGTTTCAGGACATTTCAGTTATATTTGATACCAGCAATTGTGCAATCATTTGCAACTGTTTTGAGTTTCATGCTGATTTGATGGGAATTACATTTTTTGAGTTTCTGTAATAATTTATCTATTTGTGCTTCTTTCTTGCTGGCTTTACAGGGTATGCTTTTTTTCCAAAATCCTCACCTGAGGATATGTTTATTGATTTGAGAGAGAGAGGGGAAGAGAGAGAGAGGAAGAGAGAGAGGGAGAGAGATGTGAGAAACATCAATTGGCTGCTTCCCATACACACCCTGACTGGGGACTGAACCTGCAACCTAAGTATGTGCCCTGACTGGGAATTGAACCCACAACATTTTCATGTATGGGGTGACATTCCATCCAACTGAGCAACCTGTCCAGGGCTACAGGGCATGCTTTTTAAAAAAGTGACCCAAAGATAAGATTAGCATTATCAACCATTTGTATCAATTGTGTTATCTTATATCTAGTGACCCGGTGCACGAAATTCATGCACATTAAAAGAGAATTAATTAGAGGAAATATTTTAATATTGCTATTTGCCCTTTCTCTATAATAGAAGTGTCAGAGATGAAAGAAAATTAGTAAAATGTATATAAAAATCTTCCTCCTGTCAGAGTCTCTGATGTGCCACAAGAACCAGAGTCAAGTCCCCACCTACCCATGTGCACCTCAAAATCGTGCTAGACCTAGACCCAGCCGCCCCTCCCATATTGGGCTAGATCCAGACCTGGCTGGCCCCACCTCCATCAAGCCCCGCTGGGTGGGGGCGTGGCCTCAGGTTGCCTGGCCCGGCATCAGAGCAGGGGGCATGGCCTGCGGTCCCCCCAGCCTGGGCCTGGGGGGGCACGCCTTGAGGTCCCCTGTCAAGCCCCACCAGGTGGGGGGTGCAGCCTCAGGTCCTTGGCCTGGCACCAGGGTGGGGGGCATGGCCTCAGGTCCTCAAGCCTGGCGCCAGGGCTGGGGGTGCGGCCTGATATCCCGTCAAGCCCTGCTGGGCAGAGGGTGTGGCCTGAGGTCTCCCAGGCTGGCGCCAGGGTGGGGGGCACGGCCTGAGGTACCCCAGCCTGGTGCCAGGGCAGGGGGCATGGCCTCAGGTCCTCTGCCCCAGCCCAGCACTATGCAGCCTCAGTTCCCTGCTGATTGCTTGTCAAGGCTCGTTATGGGACCTTGGCCTCTGCTGTGGGCACAGCCATCTCGTGTTACAGGATCCCTGCTCTGCTGTGGGCAGAGCCATCTTGTGTTACGGGATCCCTGCTCTGCTGTGGGCACAGCCATCTTGTGTACAGGATCCCTGCCTCTGCTATGGGCACAGCCATTTTGTGTTACGGGATCCCTGCTCTGCTGTGGGCACAGCCATCTTGTGTTACGGGATCCCTGCTCTGCTGTGGGCACAGCCATCTTGTGTTACAGGATCCCTGCCTCTGCTATGGGCACAGCCATTTTGTTACAGTGTGATGGTCAATTTGCATATTCCCTTTTTATTAGATAGGATAGTGGACTCTAAGGTTCATGGGGAAAAGTAAGAGAACCTGGAACCTGTTGGAGTCACTACCTCTACAAAGTCTTTTGTATCACCTTTCCAAGTGAAAGTCAATAAAGAAATGTGGGGAAGCTGAACTCACTTCTCAAAGAGAAGCTCAACTCAAACACTAAATCATTGCCTCCAGGCAGCAAATTCAGCATGTGCACCAAATAGCTACCTAAAGGCATAAAAAGAGATTTGTCTTCCATGTTAAGTAGTCACTCTGCTTACTTGATGGCACAAATTTAATTCAATCTAAGATAATTTGGGGTGCATTTGTCTGCTTTACTATAACTTTGGAGAAAGTAAATTTTGAATAGCATGCATATATCACTTAAGATCATCTGCCTATGTTTTAGGTTGACATCTTGAAACAGAATACTGGTAACTACATCTTCTTAATTGGATATTATCTTACACTACAGGTCCAGTGCACAAATTTGTGCACCAGTGGGGTCCCTCAGCCTGGCCTGTGGGATTGGGCTGAAACTGGCTCTCTGACATCCCCTGAAGGGTCCCAGATTGTGAGAGGGCACAGGTCAGGCTGAGGGACCCCACCTGTGCACGATCAGGGCTGGGAGGGATGCCAGAGGTTGGCCAGCCAGGGAGGAATCATATGAGGGCTCCAAGACATGTCCGGCCCGTCTCATTCAGTCCCAATCGGCCAGACCCCAGCAGCAAGCTAACCTACTAGTCAGAGCGTCTGCCCCCTGGTGGTCAGTGCATAGCGAGTGGTTGAGTGGCCTTAGCATATAATTAGCCTATTATGCTTTGATTGGTTGAACAGACAACTGGACTACTGGACACTTAGCATATTAGGCTTTTATTATATAGGATAATTTGATGAAACTTGGTTCATGATAGACGTTACTTACAAGAAAATACATGACTCATAAACCATCTTTAAAATAAATTTAAGAATGAAATTTAAATAGTACATCAGTCACTTATTTTCTTATAAGCAATTTACCTATCTTGGTCAATGTAAAACTTACGTTATTCTGCTTTCAATCATATTTGCTTTAAAAGATCATGCTTTGGTTTGAGGTAAATATATCATTCATTTCACTGAGTACCACCTTATATATAAAACTGCTACTTTCAGAGATACTCTTAAAATTAAATGTATTCTATTCTATTTGAACAGTATGGAGTATTAAAATTAGTTAATGATCAAAATATTTCATACTTTATTCTAATAAATTAGGTATGACATAACCATTATTTTATCTCATTCTAAAAATCTCAGACTAACAAATCATTTGGATTTTAATAGTACAACAATTTTTATTCCCTTTCATAGAGTCAGAACAGTAAAAATTGCTTTGTTTTTGTATTCAATGTCAAAACAGTGTTTTATAGATTAAATTCTTAGATATTACTAAGAATTCAATAAACTACTTAAATACCCTGATTTTACTAAATAGCAGAATAAAAGTAGTTGAGAATCTCACTTACAACCACTGGCATCATTGACTGAACTCAATTACAGAGATCTTGGTCACAACTAAGCTTATGCCTTTAAAAGTGGTGGATAATAGCAATAATATGATTGAGAAGCTACTGGTTATAATGTATTAGGAAGATATAATAATAAGCAAAGTAAAAATGAGATATAATGATAAGGAAAGAGAACTGAGGAACTTTCTATCCACATCACACCAAGGAATTCTCACTCTCATGGTACAACGAAAGTGTTCAATGGTTCCATTTAACAACAGAGGAAGGTATTAAATAGAAATGGTAATTATGCTTCGAGACATGTCTTAATATCATTAATGCCAATCAAGTTTAAGCCCTGCATGTAATCATAGTCAAACTGAGACATTCTGATTTGCTTCATCTTTTGAAGATCTCAGTATTGTGATCAGAGCATGGAAAATAATGAAATTCCAGGATGTGGTTGCAGATTAAAGAGGGAAATAGGGATAGGACAGCACATGTGAAGCTACTTTGAGCGACGCCTACAAATACTCTTAACACTGGGCACATTGGGAACATTGAGTAAATATTAAAAAGTAGGAACATCAACATTATCACCATGTTTTTATTAGTCTGATATCTTCTGATTTTTTTTGTGCCATGCAAAATGATTTTTTATTGCTAACAAACAATTAAGCACAACTAGAACTTTATTGTGGATTTGGATAACAGAGTGACTTGCTTATGCCAAATTTAGGAACAAGATACAGAAAAATGACATCACTTCAAGCTCAATGTCTTCATAAAACAAACATGTTATCAGTTCCAACCCAATAAAAATAGCACCCCCCTAACTTTTTGCATGTCGTTCTCAAAATCAGTCAAATTTGAAATGATCCTTGACTTCTCTAACTCCTTATCCTTATTGCCTTAGCAAAAACATCCAATGGGCCTAGAAGTTGGGGAAATGGACATAGCAAGAGAAATGAGCAAATGAGATAGAAATAATTTCAATAATTGCTGCCAAGTATGTTGAGTATTTGCATTCTATCATAGCTGCTGAAAGAAGCAATGTTTGACATCAAGGTGGTTTATCCAGCATTATGCTTCACTTTCTAGAAAATTAACAAAGTATAGAGGCATTGATAAGGGAACCATCCATAAAATTTAAATAAATGCTTCTAGGAACTCAACAGCTTGCTGGGAAAAATTCTAGTACATACAGATAACAAGGGAGCAATTTGAAGTGACCTGGGATGTATCTATTGCGTTTGTGTCTGCAATGGCCACCAATCATGTGTAGGATTTATAAGCTATTTTTCTTGGCTATATGTGAAAGTAAAAAGGCTTGAGTCACTCTTTTCTATGTTTCAGCTTACTAGAGAAGGTAAGCATTTTTAAAGGGATAAAAAACTAATTCAGGAAGGAAGCCAAGAAGAGAATAAATCTAAAGAGGCTAGGGAATCCCAACTATCATTAAGAATATGGCCAATAAAATAAATTGATAGGGTAAAAAAAGACAACGCTAATTCAGAGTGCTGAACACAGTTAAGCATCTCAACAATGGTCTTCCTCACAAATGAACAGTTATGATGTTCTAGCTAAGAATGGTAAATCTGGTCTTTCTGAAAGATTGACAATGGCATCTCATGCTTTATGTAACAATGAGGAGCATTCAGAAAAGCTTTCTGAAATGAGGTTATTTACTGGTTAGCAAGCAATTGAACACAGGTTTGACACAATTTACTAGGGGGCTTGTTTGGAGTATTATTGACATATGTATCAAGATGTAAAGGAGAAATAGTGAAGATTCATCAAGCTCACTGAATGCTGACACATGTGGGGATGAATGACAGCACCAAAGAAACTTGGGATGTCTAGTCACATTGAAATTCTGAATAGGAAAATGAAAGACATGAGAGCACAGGTGTTGTTTTCATTCCTTCTTCTAGTTTAATCTCATGACTTTAGAAGTTAAAGGAACAGCTATAACCTGCCTATATTTATTTCTCCTTCCAACAAACATCTGGAGACATGACAACTCTGTTCTACAGAAACATCTGGGAATTTCCAGGCTCCATTCAGCTCACTGTTCCACAATCTCACTGTTTCACAATCTCCCTGTTCTCACAGTCTAAGGTAGAATCTAACTTCCAGCAGGAAAATGGAAAAAAGGAAAAGAAAAAGTGGGTACAAAGAGCTCCTGCTGGCTACCTCTTATGGAAGATTTCTCATTGTTGCTATGGGACCCTTCACACATTGCACTAATTAGAACTTGGTCACATGGCCACACTGAACTGCAAGGGAGACTGGGAAATGTAATTTTTATTTTGTGCAGCCAGCTAAAAATTATATTGCTATGGAAGAAGAGAAGAAAGGAAATAAAGGAACAATGAACATTCTTTGCTCATAAAATTGGGGGAAAAATTCTTATGTATGGTTTAATGAAAGAATGAATGACATAATGAATGACATTGTGTTGTTATAAGCATGAAGATTTAAGGATTGCAGATAAGACAAAGAGAAAATAGAAAACCCAGTATGCCTCATTAAACAAGGGGCAGGATTAAAATGTATAACTTTAAATGGTATAAAAAAGCACAGTTCAATGGTTAATAGTGGATGTATAAAAAATGCATTGTATATTAGAGATCAAGACATCTCTTAAATTTGCCAATCTTAATATATAAAAACCCTGAGTCTGTCACATCCACAATGACCAGGAGGCTCGACCAACCAGAAGTCAGTCCTGCAGTCAGTGCTGGGTTGCCATGGTGACCCAGCACTGACTGCTATGGCTGCAGGCATGGTGACCCAACACTGATTGCTGAGGGGGCTGCGAATCAGGCCGAGAGAGAGGCCTGAAGAGAGAAGCAGGGTCTGATCCGTAGCCTCTGTGGCAGCTGTTGATCAGCAGTTGCCTCTCTCTTTCTTTCCAGGCCTGGTCAGAAGCCATGCCTCCATTTCTCTCCAGGCCTCTACCAGGGCTGCTGATCAGGCCCGCCTTTCTGATCAGGCCCCTTTGATAGGCCCAGAGACACTGACTGGCATAGAAACTGACCAATCAGAACCAAATCTGGGTCAACTGTGAGGAGCCAATGGCTACCTAGGAGGTGGAGTGTTTGACACTGACTGGCATAGAAACCAACCAATCAGAACCAAATTGGCCGGCAGAGGAGGGCAGTTGGGGGAGAGATCAGGCCTTCAGGGGAGGGCAGTTGGGGTCGAGATCAGGCTGGCAGGGGAGGGCAGTTAGAGGTGATCAGGCAGGCAGAGGCAGTTAGGGGTGATCAGGCTGGCAGGGGAGAGCAGTTGGGGGCAAGATCAAGCTGGCAGAAGAGGGCAGTTGGGGGGTCCAGGCCTGCAGGGGAGGGCAGTTGGGGGCCATCAAGCTGGTAGGGGAGGGCAGTTGGGGGTGACTAGGCTGGCAGGGGAGGGAAGTTGAGGGCCATCAGGACAGCAGGGGAGGGCAAATGGGGGTGAGATCAAGTCGACAGGGGAGGGAAGTTGGGGGCGATTGGGCTGGCAGGGGAGCAGTTAGGTGTTAATCAGGGTGGCAGGGGAGCGATTAGGGGGTGATCAGGCTGGCAGGCAGAAGAGGTTAGGGGCAATCAGGTAGGCAGGCAGGCAAGTGGTTAGGAGCCGGCAGTCCTGGATTATGAGAGGGATGTCTGACTGCGAGTTTAGGCCCAGATGTCTGGCAGTCAGACATCCCCCGAGTGGTCCCAGATTGGAGAGGTTGCAGGCTGGGCTAAGGGATACCCCCCAGTGCATGAATTTTGTGCACCAGGCCCCTAGTAACAAATAAATGAAAGGAATAGCTGATATGTTGGTGTGTCAAAATTTTCTAGTATACTTACATATCATTTATTTCTAATTTATTCCTTGTCAATTTACATATAAAATTTGAGATAGTTGAATTAAAACTGAAAAAAAAATGATACTCAGGAATACTCAATATCAGACAGAAATATAAAGATCCAAACTGCAGTGAAAAAATGAGTTGCATGTCAACAAAACATAGGAGATATGACTTACATGAATGAAGTCCTGGGAATTTTATAACCTCAATATAAGCCACCAGTATGTCACTGGTTTTAAAATAGTTTATATAATTAAGAAATTCAACTCACTCCTTTTCAATAAATCGTATGTATACTACCCAGAAGTTTCCAAGATGCTTGGGGGATTAATTTAACTAAAGGCATAAAAAAAATCTTTTCCAACTTCTATATAGTTTTTCTAAAATTAATTATATGTTTTTTCCATTTTAGAAAAAATTGTTTGAGTGCTTTCACTGTCTTATCAGATATGCATGCTTGGCAATTGCAGAAAATATTGTGATAATCATATTGGAATTGGCTTTATTTTTTTGGTAGGAAGTATAATGATTCTATTCACTAGCAATACTTCATTTGTGAAGCACTATTTCCAAATAGCAGAATGATAGTGTCTCTCTTATATCATATTAGAAACCTTGTAAGATTTTAAAAATAAGTGAGCTAATTTTTTAAAGCATAGACTAGAATTATTCCAATATCAGATCAGAGTAAGAAAGTATGTTTTGACATCTTAATGTTATGACATTTATATTTATTTTAATACATTTTTAATTCTACACATATCACATGATTCTGAAATTTATTTGTTCACAAACACATGCTTTTTGCATAATTAATTTAAAAGGAAGCATTCATCGTTTGTTAAAAGGGAATAGTTGACATGTCTCTATATCTAAAACTAGAAGCCCGATGCACGAAATTTATGCAAGGGGCTCAGCTCTCATATCCCAGCTGCCTTGGCCTTGCAGCCCCGGCTTCGTCTGGATGGTTGTTCCGCTCTTCAGCCGTTTGGTCGATTTGCATTTTATGCTTTTATTATTATAGATATGACTTGTTATAATTAAACAGCCTTTATAAAAAATACCCTTGAAAAATATACTAATCTGAAATAAGATTTCTTTTTTGATAGGCACACTTTTTATTATATCAAAACTTCAAAATAATGAAATGATAAAAATTATTCCTTAAAAAGATGGTGAAATTATATTACTGTGGTTGAGGTCCATATTAAGGGAAATAATGACTAATATTCTGTCTTAGACTATAATATCTTTGTTGGTCTAGTTCCTGCTGAGAAGCTGGTTTTAAATCAATGATATATAGTTGATGAAGAGACTGGAGTCCATGTTGAATAAGGCAGGGCTGAAGAAGCTGTAGATGCTTTGCTCAATGAGTGCATGACCTGTATCTTTACCTATCTTTTATGTGGAAAAGGTATTGATTTATTCTGAATATATATACACTTTAGTAACACTTAGGATTAGAGCTACCAATAAATGTAATGAGCCACTTCAAAATTGGTAATCCAATAATGTGGGTATACAACAGACAGATAAATCAGTTGGACAAAACAAGATGACCAATAAAAGGCAAAAGATAGGCATTGCATCAGTAAAAAAAGAAATGAAATATTTAATAAGTAATGGTGAAAAAACTGGCTATTTCCAGGAAAATAAACATCAGTTTAGAGTTTTGTCTTTTACCATACCCCCAAGTTAATTCCAGATGAATTTAAAAGATATACTTAAAACTAAAACTATAGAAGCTGAAATAAAATGTATTTCAGACAGTGAAATGGAAAAAAAGACTTTTAAGTTAAAAAAATAATAAATTAGCAAAAAATATCTATAGATACGGTTACACAAATTTAATCATTTTTGAATAAATTAATCAGAGAAGTGCAGGATTAGAAATACAGTGAGGGTTAGGGACAGACTATAAGATGTCCAGAGTGCCAAAAGATGCATAAAGAAAGTTATTATAATCTAAAAACTCTTGGATTTAGTACTTAGAAGGTCACTGATGACCCTGAAGAGAGAAAGCCAATAGATACATTAGAAGTTAGAATACAAGAGTTAAATTGAGGAAAGTGAGATTTACTCTATACGTTGAAGAAATGTGATACCAGTTAAAGGGAACTGGAGAAGTCTTTTGAAAAGATTCCAGGGGACTCTTCCCCCTCCCCATGTGGGAGTCAGTTCTGTGGGACTCTTCCCCCTCCCTAGGTGGGAATCTGTACTTGTTCTTCAATAAATCTTCATCTTTGCTATTAAAAAAAAAAGGATTCCAGAGTTAAGAGCATTTTATTCAACTGGCCCACAGACAAAGACCTGAGAAGTTCAAGGGCTTACAAATATATTTAAACCTTTAAAATTAAGTATTAGCAATGAGAATTGAAAAGAAAATTAAAACAAAGATTAGCAAATATTTAACATATAAAACATACCATTAAGTCAACTTTATTATTTATAAAATTTATAATTTTTTCCATAAAATTTGAAAATGATTTGATAATTTTTCATTTTGTAAGAAATCCTAAAAATGTACAATATTTACAAAAAATATAGCTAATGGTGAATTCAATTGGTTCCTTTAGGCCAAATAATTTCAAAAGAAAATGTATACTATACTTTGAAATAATTATAAAATGTTATATATGATGAGAAATCTATAATAATAAAAGCGTAGTATGCAAATTGACCAAACAACTGAACAGCAGAACCACCATCCAGATGACCTTCTGGATGACCACATTATGACACACACTGGTGCCAGGCCAGCCAAGATGGGTGCGATGCAATTGGTCGTGGGGGGTGGGGGGGGGCCACCATCGCCCCATTGATCGCCCAACAGAGGGAGGCCCAGGCCACCTGGCTGGCGGCCACATAGAGAGGCCCAGGCCACCCAGCCAGCAGCCACAGAGGGAGGCCCAGGCCAACCAGCTGACAGCACTGTGGTAGGTGGGTGGGGCCTCCCTCTGTGGGGGATTGATCTGGGGGGCTGGTGATCAATTGCCCCACAGAGGGAGGCCCAGGCCACCAGCCAGCAATGCTGTGCCAGGTGTGTGGGGCTGGCCAACAATCACCCCACAGAGAGAGGCCCAGGCCAGCCAAGTGATAGCACCCCACGCCAGTTGCCCGCAGAGGGAGGTGACTGGTTGAGGAGGGGGTGGGCCGTGCCACACAGATGGCAAGCAGTGGCAGCGGCAAGGGTGGGGCCAGCTGCCAGCAGCCGGGAGAAGGAAAGCCCTGATAGGCCTTGATCACTGGCCAGGCCTTGGGACCCTACTTGAGGGGTCCCAGATTGTGAGAGGGTGCAGGCTGGGTTGAAGGACACCCCTTGCCACCCATGCACAAATTTTGTGCACTGGGCTTCTAGTATCTTAATATTTGATTTGTGTAGGGTAGTCTTAGGAAATAGCAGTACCTAGGGTCTATGAAGATCTTACAACAGCTCTAATTAAGGAAAACATTTGGTAAGTGGATTTCTGTAATTAAAAAGCAAGGAAGAGAAGGACTGAAGATATCTAAAGGAAACTAGGAGGAGAGAGAATCATCAGTCTATTGTTCTTGAGGGCAATTATTTTGAACTTAAAACAGCAAGCACACACTCAATAATAACTGGAGTAATTACATGCAAGATATGTGAAAAATGTAACACTGAGATACAGGATTTTAAGATGACACAAATTCAGCATATATTTACAAAAATTCTTTGCTATCCTTATAATTGTGTCAAAAATCATAGCAGTATAAATATATACCTTAGCCTTATTCTTTAATTAAAGCCATACTAACATTAAACTAGAAACCAAGCTGATCAAGCATCAATGTTTTACATAGATTACTATTTACTTACATAATTTAATTACAATTTACAAGAAATTCTCCAGACATTTTGGAATGCATTGAGCATTTCTGTATGCATGTGCCATGGAGTTTTCATTTATAAGCCCATGTATATAGAGAGCTATACAAAATAGCCAATCCACAAATATATGGGTACAATATACAAAGTACAGTCAAACTGCAACTAAACACCCAAGAAAAATAGGATTTACAAAAACTGTTTTCAGACTTTTTAGTCTTGAGACCCCTTTGAAATCCTGAAAGTTATTGAGGATTTCAAGAAGCTTTATTCCATATGGGTTATAATCACTGCTGTTTCCTATATTAGAAATATAAAGTGAGACATTTTAAAAATGTTTATGCATTAACTTATTTAGGAATCACAATAACACATTATAGGTCAATGTGAACATCAACTGACAGTATCAACATAGGAAAAAAGCTGGGTTTATACAGTTTTTGTCATTTTCCTATCCACACTGCACATCCAATTAATTTTCCTAAAACACAATTCATATCCTGACATTTTCCAAATTTCAAACCCCCAATGACTCCTCATTGTCTACAAACAAAAGTTAAAATTCCTTAAATTGACAATAAAAGCCCTAAACAATCTATTCATAGCTCCTTTCCACCTTCTTCTACTACTTAGAGACACTTCCTACTCCAGACAGCTGTAGTTTCTCTCTTCTGAAAATGACTTTGGAATCTTTGATTCAATGGTCTTACATATACTTTTCTCTTCCAATTAGCATTGTGTTTCCACCCTATGTTTCCACTGCAACTATTTCAACCTTATCCACCCTTCAAGCTCTCACTCAAGTTTTGTCTGTTCCTCAACTCCTCCCTTGATAACCTAGGATATGCAACACATCTTCCTTCTGAATTTCTATTGAAGCGATTTCCATCCTATTCTTTTTAGCAATTGGCACATACTGCTGGGTATCATTCATTTTCTTTTTCTGCAGTAAGAGAAAATTCTAACTGAATTTTGATACACATTTTATTCATGTCCAGATGTTTTTATGACATCAGGTTTCTAAATATTACTGGACCTCAATGATTTTTCCATCCCAAAGAACCTGAGAGATAATACATGCATACAGTCACCTGTATACAGAATATTTGTATTTCCTACACTTCCCAAAGTGTGTTTCTATTATAACCTTACTCCTCATAACTGTCCATATTTCACAAAGAGAAGTCATAAACTTGGTAGGCAGATCTTAATCCATCACTGAAGACATTAGTAGTAGTAACTAATAATAAACCCCAGATATACTACATATTTGGGACAAGTAATAAAAATGCCAGTATAAAAAGTGTCTCACACATTCAATCATATTATATTGTTAATTAAAATCTAGACTGTATTTTAAATTAATAGACTTTTTTTCTGCAGTGGGAATTGGTAGTTTCCTTTTTGAAATACTATTTTCGGGGACTTTTTGTGTGTGTGTGAGAATCTTTGTAATAAAATGGTACATTTCTATACCCTCAAAAAATAAATAAATAAGTTTTAGATTTACAGAAAAATTGGGTAGATAGTAGTTCCCATTATATCATCCCAACCTCTCCTCACAGTTCCTCTATTATTATCAACTTGCATTAATGTGGAACATTTGTTAAAATTGACGAGTCAATAATGATTCATATTGTTAACTAAAGTCCATAGTTTACACTAAAGTTTACTCTTTTCTACTAGTATATGTAGTTCTATATGTTTTGACAAATGTCTAACATCATGTATCCACTATCACAACACAATACAGAATATTTTCATTGTGTTAAAGATCCCATTCTTCATATTTTCATCCCTTCTCATCTCTCCCCAAACCCTTGTCTGTGTAGTTGAACCCGTTCCAGAAAGTATTTTTCTATTATAATGTTACTCCTAACTGTCCATATTTCAAAAAATTGAAATCATAGAGTATGTAGTCTTTCAGACTGATTTTGCTCTTTTAGCAATATGCATATAAGGTTCCTCTATGTCTTTTTGTGGCTTGATAGTTCACTTCCTTTTATTGCTGGAAAATATTCCAAAGTATGGTTTACCATAATTTGTTTATCCATTCATATAATGAAGAACATTTGGTTGCTTCCAGTTTTGATAATTATGAATAAAACTCTGAAATAAACATTCATGTTAGGTTTTTGTGTAAAGATGAATTTTCAAATCAGTTGGGTAAATACCATGGAGCAGGATACTGGATTGTATGATGCATATGTTTAGTGTAAGAAACCACCAAACTGTCTTCCAAAGTGGCTATACCATTTGCATTCCCGCTAACAATGAATGAGAGTTTCTGTTGTTCTGCATCCTTGTCTGCATTTTGGTGTTAGTTTTTTAGATTTTAGTCATTCTAATAGCTGTGCAGTAGTATCTCGTTGTTTTAATTTACAGTCCCCTAATGACTAAGATGTTGAGCAGATTTTCATATGCCTATTTGTCATGTGTATCTTCTTTCAGGAGCATCTGTTCAGATCTTCTGCCCAATTTTTAACTGAGTTGCTTTGTTTTTTTTATAATATTTTTGTACATATATTTTTGTATGTATTTGTATGTACTTCAATGTAATAGTAAATGGAATCCTTAGCCATAAATGTAATGTCTATATACACTGAGTGGCCAGATTATTATGACCACCCCATCGATACTTCGTTGGGCCACCTTTTGCCTTCAATACTGTGGTGATTCTTTTTGGCATTGACTCCATGAGATGTTGAAAGGTGATGCAAGGAATCTGACACCATGCCTGATGAATAGCACTGTCCAGTTCTGTGAGATGTGATGGTTGTGGAACCAGCTGCCTGATGGCTCTTTTAACTTCGTCCCACAAATGCTCAATTGGATTGAGCTCTGGTGATTGTGGGGGCCATGTAAGAAAGATAAAGTCTCCCTCGTGTTCTTGAAACCACTCCTGCACAATACGAGCACCGTGGCATGGTGCATTGTCTTGTTGGAAAAAGCCATCTGCATTGGGATATGCCATCAACATGATAGGATGAACTTGATCAGCAACGATACTTAGGTATGTTGTGCTACTCAGGCGTTGTTCCACACGAATTAAAGGGCCCAAATCATGCCAGGAAAACATGCCCAAACCATAACACTGCCCCCACCAGCTTGAAGGACTGTACTCATGCATGTGGGGTGCATGCTTTCATGCTGTTTCTGCGAAATTCTCACTCTGCCATCTGCATGATGCGACTGGAAACGTGATTCATCAGACCACATGACTTTTTCCAATGCTCGACTGTTCAATCCTTGTGTTCCTGTACGAATTGGAGACATTTTATCTTGGTAACTGCAGACAGCAAAGGTGTTCAAACAGGCCTTCGGCTTCCATATCACATACGATGCAGTGTATGGCTAATTTGCCTGCAAGCGTCAGGTGGTCATAATAATCTGGCCACTCAGTGTATATAAAAGGCTAATATGCTAAGTGTCCAACCATCCAACCAGTCACTATGATGCACACTGACCACCAGGGTCAGATGCTCAACACAGGAGCTGCTGTGAGTGCATTGGCCATTTACAGAGAAACGGCACCGCAGCTCTGTCACCCACAAAACAACACTCGGCTTCTTCCAAGTGGGACACAGGTCCCACCACCACCCCAGAGCAACAGCCCATCAAATCTCAGCCAATGCTGCCAAGACCCCATGGTGCAAAATGCTGCTCACAGCCCAGCCCAGCCTGGAAATGGTGGCTATGGGCACCAGGTAATGACGTCACGTGGCAATGCCCGGCTTCCTCTCCCTGGTGAAAACTAGCCTTCTTGCAGTTTCTTCAGCCCAGGAACACGACTTGCTTTATTTCACACTTTAACCAAATGTCTGTGAAGCACTTTCCCATGCTTCATCTGTGATCCTCACAGAAGTCCTGGAGTAGGTAGATAGGAGAGTTGTTGGGATCCTATTATTTTCCATTAGCCGGAAAACAAAGATTTAGAAAGTTTAGTAACTTGATCCAACTGAAAAGAAATAAGAAATGGTGGACCTTGAAAATGACTTCAGTTTTTCTCACTGCGCAGAATATAGTCAATCAAACACTGCTGCAGTTAAATATTTCACACTTTTTTTTCTCCTTGCGTGATCTACAATAATAATCTACTTTGTATTGATATTTACTGCTGTGCTGCTGACAATTAGCTGAAAGAGAAGTTGAGGTGCTTCACTGGGCTGGAAAAAGTTTAGCTAAATCAGAAAGCAGGTCTAATTAAGCAAGTTTATTCTATATATATAAAAGGCTAAGTTGACTCATGCATATGCAATACATATAAAGCTCTCTCTGGTGCCAATCCCACAAGTGTTTCCATCTGTCATTGTCATTGTGAATTTGGTTGACACTTCTATTATAGAGAAAGGGCGAATAATGATATTAAAATATTTATTATAAATAATTTCCTTTCAATGTGCACAAATCTGTGTACCAGGCCATTAGTAAATGTATAATGATTAAAATTTCCCACTTAACAATCCAGGCTTGATAGAAAATCATAAAAGTCATTTAACCTGAAAAATATTTTTTTCTTTGTTGATACCAATTCTTAGTTTTCATGTGCCCAAGAAAGTATATTTAAAATGTTTAAGGACAAATTTAAATGTTCTGATTGGCCAAATAACCATTAAACCATTGCCTCCACTTATTTTCAACTTTAAAATAATTTTTAGTTATCATGCTAGCAAATATATGTTAATATATGCCCCCTCTAAACTTTTAAATATAAAGCTTAATAGGTTCAAGGAAAAGAAATATTCAAGGAACTGGTGTTGGGGAGTGGGGTGCAGATTTTTGTGTGATGAGACATGAAAAATATTTTTCCTGCTTGATCAATTCATGAAAAGACGTAGAGGAACTTTAAATGCATATTGTGAAAGAAGTGATTAAGTGAAAGAAGTCAATCTAAAAAGCCTATCTACTATATGATTCCAATTATATAACATTCTGGAAGAAGCAAAACTATAGAGATAGTAAAAGATCAGTGGTTGCCAGGGGTTGTGTAAAAGGGAGAGGGATGAAAAGGCAGAGCACAGAAGATTTATTTTTAGGGTGATAAAATTACTCTGTATGATACAATGATGATAGATACATATACAAACCAACAGAATGTGTAAAACTCAGAGTAAACCTTATGTAAAATATGGACTTTGGGTGACAGTGATGTGTCAATATAGGTTCAATAATTGTAACAGATGTACCATTCTGGTAGGGGATGTTGATAATAGGTGAGGCTATGCATGTGTGGGGACAGGGGTATGTGGGAAATCTCTGTACCCTCCCCTCAGTTTTGTTGTGAATCTGAAGCTGATTTAAAAAGTAAATGATTAATAAAATAAAAATTCTTTCAAACAAGAACATTAAAAGAGTTTAGAATCATAAATCCTGTTGGTAATAGAACAAAAAAAATAGCATTAATTTTTTATATATATTAGGGGAACATCTAAAATTCTGGAAGTAGCTGTTGAAGTAATAGCAATAGGTTCCTCACTTCTCATTGCAAGTGTGAATCAGGTTTAAATAATAAAGGTTTAGATAAGCAAAAAAAAAAAAGGTTTAGATAAATTCATGAATGATTTTAACAGAAATTATTCACAGAAAAATATTCAGGGAAGCCATTTTGGGCATTTTTCCTATTTTGTAAGTAACATGATGCTAAGTAATGCTAAATATCATTACTCATCATGCTAAGTAAGGAATTGATACTCTGATTGACAATATTTTTAACAAAAGTATTGTTAACAAGGCTAAATGGCCATTTACTTGACATATTTCATGTTCTATCATGTGAGATGATGTCTTTTATTTCTTTTTTGAACTCTATCATTATGCTACCACAGTCATTAACAATTTGATGTACCCATATAACATGCCCTTCATCTTTGAGGACAAATTTACTCTATTACTTTATACATAAACTCTTAAACATAAATCTAGACTCACCAGAAAAGAGAAACTTACATTTTTCTTGTATAAAGAAAAAAATATACAGTACAACAAAAACAATGTACAATTAAGTTATTTGGATAGCTACCTTAATATTGACACATTATATATTTTTATTTATATTTTCCAAGCAACTGCCTGGCTTGTGAGTTGGAGGGCAGGCTATCATAAGCTTAAATAGTTCGTTCTTCTACAGATCTTTGTGGATCTGTAGGAACATTACTTTTCCATTCTTCAATTCAACAAAAGAGTGGTCATTGTAGTTTCTTCATTCTTGTTTATTTTTTGGTTTTTTGTTTGTTTGTTTGTTTAATAAAAGAGGGCACAGCACAAGGGAAGAACAGACTAGAAAGTTAGGGCTGATAGGGTATTGATTCTGTCCACACTACTTAATGCTCTCCCAGGCATTCTACTTTTAACTTGGTTGATTTCCTAGTGAAAGATATTGTTTAAATACATCAAACAATTAAGAATATCCCTGAATCAGGAATCTTACCATTTCAGGTCTATTTTAATCCCAGTTAAAGATAGAATCTTTAAAGATTGAGTATATTTTCATATGCCTATTTGCCATCTATGTATCTACTTTGATAAGGCATCTGTTCAGATTTTGCTTACTGTGAACTGGGTTGTTAGAAATCTAAACCTTTTCTAATATAATAAATCCCGGTATGTGGAGGGATATGATGAACAATATTCATCACCTATTAAGTATCAGAGTGCAACAAAAATTAGATGGGCAATGGACAGGTAGGGGATAGAGAAAACAAGGTTTGGAGGTGAGACAATATAAACATATTGTCATGACTGGACCTGAAAGGGAAGTTGTCTGCATATCATAATCAACAATACCTCTATCACAGTTATATTGTGTGAACACTGGTCTATAAAAGAAAAGCCAGCAAACATTACAGATTCTTTTCCCTAATTATAATTGCGCATGAAAGATATCCTAAGCCGATTCGTCAGTACTCTTCTATCTGCGAAAAAATATAACATTGAATAAAGGGTAGGAAGCAGGAGTAAATGGATTGATGATAAGGGAAACACAGACCTCTTCATTTAATTTTGCAGTGGTAAGATCTTTAGAAACCCACTGCTCCATATGTTCTTAAATAGATACATTTGCAATTTAGAAGATATTGCAAATATGTTAAATCAGTGAATTTTTTGTTTCATTCATGGTATTAGTACAAATCTAACCTAATCGGAGGCATTGTAAATGATTTCCTTCTGCTATTTCCTTTAACGAACACAAAGAACGGTTAGTTACCAGATACAGTGCTCCCAGAGGGCACGGTTTGTCTCTGAAGTGACCTCAAACAGACTGGCTCTCAGTGATTTGTGAAATGCTGTATGACTGCATCAGTATCACAGCCTTCATGTGTTTGTAAACAACTGCTAAAGTTTCCCTGAGCCTCCTTTTCAGGGCTGTGTTTTCCAAAAAGGTTTTTCTCATTCAATTAAGGTATATCTACAGATGTGTTTGCTGCCTATATTAGATTTTTAACTTCTGGAATTCAGAAACCAGGGCAATTTTTCTTAATTTGTATCCTAAAATTACATTACAGTAGTATGCATCCTGACAACACTTCATAAATACTTAGAAAGATTAATATCCATGCCTTTGCATTTTACACAGAGCCCAGTTTCTGGATGAGCAGCTCTGAATGCTCAACTGGATGAGCCCTGACAGGTGCCAAGCACAGTATACTGGAAAGTGGCTTCTATATGCAGTACATATGTGAGACAGATAGCAAATATTAGCCAGGGTACATTAATCCCGATGAAAAGAATAACAACTTAATTCTCTCGATAAGAAAACTGAAGCAAAAAGAATAAGAGGATGAACTAAAGGCATGGAGTAAAACATCAGATTTTCCTTTAATTAAATGGATATTTTAGAACACAGCTTTTGGAGTCTCAATTTATACAGATAATTTTAACTTGGAATTTTCTTTGTATTGTGTGAGGGGCAGGAAAGAGAATGTCTCATGTTTGCACCTTCATGTTGAAAGTATAATTAACGGAAATTACATAAAAAGGTTCACTAAACTTTTAATTCCCAAATCATCTTTAAAAATTTCTTGAGGTTTTACTGTTTTTAGTATGAGTCATTAAAATATAGCACTTAAGGAAAATATACATAATACAAAATAATAGTGTAACATTCTTGTGGTAACTACAAGTTTTGTAAAACTAATTTCAACAATTACTTAGGTACACAGTTATAAAATAATATATGAACAGGATTCATAATTTTGTTTTAAATTATCTTTCCATGGATCAAAAAAACTGACTATTAATCTTTTTTGAAGTTTAGGCTCTGTTTACCATCATTGACAATTGCTTTAAGTGGATTTTTATTAAATTTTGGTATATTCAAGAGGTATTCTGTTAGCAATATTTTTAAAGATAGAGTTTAAGTAGAAAAATAAAGATGTCAGCTTATTATGCTTTTATAGTATTACTAGAAGCCCGGTGCATGAATTTGTGTACAGGTGGGGTCCCTTGGCCTGGCCAGTGATTGGGGCCGTCTTGCCCAGTCCTAATTGGGGCCCGATCAGGCCAATCAGGGCCAGCTGGCCAGGGAGGAACTGTAGGAGGGCTCCCGGGCAGGTCCGGCTCTCTTGCCCAGTCCTGATCGGCTGACCCCAGCAGCAAGCTAACCTACTGGGTTGAGCATCTGCCCCCTGGTGGTCAGTGTGCATGATAGCGACTGGTCGAGCGGTTGACTGAACAGTTGACCTACTGTTCGGACACTTAGCATATTATACTTTTATTATATAGGATGTAACGATTAAGAGCCAGACCATCTCAATTCAAATTCCACTTCTGCCATTTACCAGCTGAGGGAATTTGGGCAAATTACTAAATTTCTCTATGCCTGAGCTTCTTGATCTATAAACTGTGGATAACAAGAGTACATGCCTCATAGTCTTAGTGGTGAGTAAATGTGTTAATACATAAGCATTGGAACAATTCTTCGCTATTTTTTATTGTTATTATTCTTGTAAATTAGAAATATAATTCTAGAGAAGAAAAAGCTAAATTCAAATATGTAACTATTTCATTGAATCCAGATAAGTATCTTTTTCTACAAAATAAAAAATCAGTAGGTTGCACATATATAATAAGTAGTGATCTGGTGTTTGTGTGTATGTGCTAAGTAATAATCACATTAGTAATCTTAACTTCCAATTGAACAGAAATAAAGACAAATGGCCATTCTTGCATAATGTGCAAAGCTGAGTGAATAACTGACATATCTTTCTGTGATTCCTTGCAGATATTATGGAAATCAGGACAGTGGAAGTTGGAATTGTGGCAATCAAAGGGGTGGAAAGTGAATATTTTCTTGCAATGAACAAGGAAGGAAAACTCTATGCAAAGGTATTAATAATTGATAGTGTAGCCTTAATTTTCCAAACTTATTTTTATCAAGAATATCTTGCCTTTTTGAAAAGTAAAAATGGAATTAATTTTCTCTTACCATATAATTTCATTACAATATTTTATATTCAAGCATTAAGAAAATGCCACATGTTTTTTTCTCCACATGTGTGTCTCTGGACAAATTGTTTAGCTTTCTGGACTTTGGTTTCTTCATCTGTGAAATTAGCTGAACTAGCTAACTTCTAAGGATTCTTCCAGCTCTAACATTCCATGTGCATTTTAGATACTTAAAATCTAAAATTTCTATCTATCAGTACTAAAGCTCTTATTGTTAGAGTTCACTCAATTTGCACATTGCTGACATGGAAATTCTTGGGGGGAAAATTCAGAAGTTTGTTTATCAATCTCAAAATTATGGGTTTGGAACAGTAAGTATTCCCATTGTTCCCACTTAATTACAATGTGAAATATATAACAGTTCATCCCACAGTAATAAAGTATAACTATCTTTTGTATTCCCACAGTCCAGCACAATACCTGGCACAGGTTAATTACATAAAAACATAAGTTTAACTGAATGAATGAATAGATGATTAGATGGACGAACAAATAACCTTTTATTTTCCATCACTATTGCAGACAGTGTAGTAAGAAATAAAGGTTGTGAAATATGTCTTTCAGCTGAGGGAGGCAGAGGCTCTGCTAATCATATCAAAGTTTCAGTGGTTAGGGAATGAGTGGGGGCATAGTAAAATGAGAGCTGCTAATCAGGGGGAAATCTCTCCCATTATTAAAGAACAGAAGCAACTGACTGCCCAAAGCTACATGTTTGAAACCATGTTGCATAACTAAATGTGTACCATTTTATTTTTAAATTTAAGATCTTATTTTTTTCAAATATGTAAACTGCATTATGCCCACTCAAAAAAGTCATATATGCTTTAATTCTACCAAATATTATTGCTTACTCTGTTTAATTGAGCCACTCTAAAAATCATTTAGCTAATGTTGCTTATTTGTTGTTTTAACAGAAAGAATGCAATGAAGATTGCAACTTCAAAGAATTAATCCTGGAAAACCATTACAACACATATGCATCAGCTAAATGGACACACAGTGGAGGAGAAATGTTCGTTGCCTTAAGTCAAAAGGGGGTTCCTGTAAGAGGGAAAAAAACGAAGAAAGAACAAAAAACAGCTCACTTTCTTCCTATGGCAATAACCTAATAATATATGGTATATAAGAAACCAGTTCCAGCAGGGAGATTTCTTTAAGTGGACTGTTTTCTTTTCTCTTCTCTAAGTAACCAAGAAAGGCTGGAAAACTACTGAAAAACTGATCAAGCTGGACTTGCGCATTTATGTTTATTTTAAGAGACTGCATTAAAAAAGGTTTGAAAAATAAACACAAAAATCAGATTTAGTAACTAAAAGTTGTAAAAAATTGTAAAACTTTTGTTGTACAATCATGATGTTAGTAATAGTAATTTTTTTCTTAAATTAATTTACCCTTAAGAGTATGTTAGATTTGATTATCTGATAATGATTATTTAAATATTCTTTTCTGCTTATTAAATGGCTGCTATAATAATAATAATGCAGATAATGTTATAGAAGATATGTCAGACCTAACGGCTGCTGGAATGATTTGTCAGATAATCAAGTCAAGGCTAACTATGAAAGATGAGCAGTAGCTGAAATGCTTTCTAGTGAAAAATTATAATTCACTTAAACTCTAATCAGAAAAGAAGGAATATTCTTAAAAATTCTATTATGGAATTCAATAGTTATACAAAGTATATGATTAGGACATTTTTGTGCCTACTAACAGGAACAAAATTCCTAATGCTGCTCAAATTGAAAGGGTATTGCTACAAGGGTGTTTTCAAAAATCTTGTATATAAAATAGCAATAATGATAATAATACTGTACTTCATCTCACTTGCCACAAAATTACATTTTATAATCCCTAAAAGTTAAAATTCAAGTAATATAATCTATCTTTTGTATAATTCATATTCAGGAATATGGCTTATAGTAATGTTTTCCCCACAAATAATCATGCTTTTCCTTTTCGGTGGTTACAGCATTAAACTCTATTTTAAGTTGTATATGAACTTTATTGTTTTGTTATTTAAGTTTATGTTATTTATAAAAAACAACCTTAATAAGCTGTATCTGTTTCATATGCTTTTAATTCTAAAGCAATAACAAAACCGGCTGGCTCCACTGCAAGTTCCCTCCTCCTCGTGACCAACACCAAGTCCAGTACACAACACTTGGGCCAGCAAATCCTGGATGACAGACAAAAATGACAGCCTGCAGCAATCTCACAATAGATGTCTCACAGGGAACAATACAAAAATGCGAAATATGTTTTGCCACATACTCTTGTCAGTTAAATTGAATTATATAAGTTGAAAGAACTTACAGAATTTTAAAGTTAGACTATATTTGAGTTTATCAGTAAAAAATACCATATTTTAAAAACATGCATATTTAAAGTTAGTAATTTTTCTAATCTCTAGAAATCTGGACATTTGGAGTATGGCAGCATTAAAAGTGGTTTCCCTGTTAGATGGCAAGAGCACAATGCCCAAAATAGGGTATTGAGGCCCAGAATATCAGAAACGTTTGAAATCAGGCTACAGATAATGGGTTTATCAGAAAACTAATTTCCACTCATAATTCTTCCATTGGCACTTCATATATTCATTAATAGGAGGTCAAAATTTATCTCAATTATACTATTGGCATGCTCACCATGGTGGTTTTAATTTCAAAATATTTTTCATTCAAGTTCCTTTGTTTTATATAAATGTTATAGGGTAATACATTTATTGGTGAGAGTTACATGAAACAGCTAAATCAACAGAAACAACAAATTCGATTGGTTTTCTTGTGGTTCACCTATCTAACCAGGTTGCAGGAAGCTAAAAAGAACTGCCCTTTCCAAGATCTACTCTGGGGAGATGCCAACTTTACACACAGATGACACATGGCAAAAGAAAACCAAAAAGTTATCTAAAATTCACTCTGGATAAGAGTAATATTAAAAAATGTAACGACCAGTATGAGTGGTTGGTTACTGATCAATCACAAGGCGTTTCTATAGGCTGCAATCAAGGTGTTGGCCAGGCCTGCAGTCATCTATTATCTCTATGCTCAACCCGGAGAGGGATCCACCTTAGATCCTCACTGACTGTTGGCTCACAACACCACTTCCCCATGATGGGCCTCCCCATAGCACCACTTCCCTATGATGGGCCTCCCACAGAGCAAGGAATCAGAAAGAATAAGAGACTATTTCCCAAACGGAAGCCACTGTATTTTTACAACTAATCTTCTGCCTGTCTTCAAGGAATTATACCTGGGCATAACTACTAGAAAGCAGGGATCATTGAGGCCATTTTAAAGTCTACCTAACATAAACCGTGAACTGGATGGTTTTACAGCCACTACCACAGTCAAGATTCCTTGGTGCCTGATAAGAGTAATCCATGGCTTTCCGTGGTGAGCCATTCAGCAGAGGAATAAGTAGGTATGAATATTCTATGTGGTAGCATTCTTGATTCTTCCCTGTGTGGTCCGTTCTCTGAGAAAGGGTTTGAACCACAGTTCTGTACTGCCTATTAGCTTGAGTTGTGCCTGATGAGAGTCCTAATACATCTGAAAAACTAACAATATTACTTTGCCTCCACATGAAGGAAATGACCCTGCCTTCAGAGCCAACCTGAAGATAATCCTCCCCTCCACTACCCTACCTCAAGAGAATAAGGTCACAGATGCCAGTTGAAAATCCTCAAGCCTTAGAGAGTATGGATGGTGGAAGCAATCAATCACAAGTTACCTAAGACCATCTGAGGATAAAAAGACCCCAAAAGACTTGAAAATATTTTATTGCTAGATGTACACTGGAATTATATGGGATTTTAAAAAAAAATAATGATTTTGAGGCACTACCCCAGGCCAGTTGTGTGAGTAGGACCAAGGCAATGGTATTTTAAAGCTCCCTAGGAAATTCTACTGTGCCTGCACATTTGAGAGCCAATTAGCTAAACAGGGCAGGCAGGGGAGAATCTCTTTAGAACCCTTATTGGCTTCTTAATTCCGATTGGATTTAAATTCTGTAAAATAGCATCCAAAGCTGTCATACAATTGGCTCTTACCTTACCTGTCCAATCTTTTCACTGCTCAACAACAAACCTTAAAGTTTCCTTAGTCCATTGTGTTTATCTCATCACCAGGCCATAAGTTTTACAAGGAGAGAATCTTACATGTTTTGTTCACTATAATATCCCAATGCATCTTTAACAGTCTCTGGCACACAGTAACTAAGCCATTAGTAAATATTCAGTGAACAAATGGATAAATGAATTCCAGTTCAAGGAACAGAATAATGAGCATACATAACTACAAAGCATTATGTCAATACTGAAACAAATGCAGATGCTTTGTTCAAACTAGTGATTCTCTCAGAATTATTTCCATGTCACTCAATAGAGTATATTAAAGCATTTTATAATACAACTAGAGGCACGGTGCAAGAAATTTGTGCACAGGGGGTGTGTGTCCAGCTCAGCCCAGCCTGCATCCTGTCCAATCTGGGAGCCCACGAGGGATGTCCGACTGCCCATTTAGGCCCGATCCCAGTCGGACATGCCTCTAACAATCCAGGACTGCTGGCTCCCAACTGCTCACCTGCCTGCCTGCCTGATTGACCCTAACCGCTTCTGATTGCCAGCCTGATCACCCCCTAACCACTCCCCTGCCAGCCTCATCGACACCTAACTGCTCCCCTGCCGGCCTGATTGCCCCTAACTCCCCTCCCCTGCCAGCCTGGTCACCCCTAACAGCCTTCCTCTGCCAGCCTGGTTGCCCCTAACTGTCCTCCCCTGCAGGCTTGGTTGCCCCCAACTGACTGCCCCTGCTGGCCTGGTCACCCCTAACTTCCCTCCCTTGCCAATCTGGTCCCCCCTAACTGCCCTCCCCTGCTGGCCTGGTCACTCCTAACTGCCCTCCCCTGCCGGCCTGGTCACCCCTAACTGCCCTCCCCTGCCAGCCTGGTCACCCCCAACTGCCCTCCCCTGCAGGCCTGATGCCCCCCAACTGCCCTCCCTGCTGGCCTAGTTGCCCACAACTGCCCTCCTCTACTGTCCAGCTTGTGGCAGCCATCTTGTGTCCACATGGGGGTGGTCATCTTTGACCAATTGCGGGCAGCCATCTTGTGTGTTGGAGTGATGGCAATTTGCATATCACATCTTTATTATATAGGACTAGGGGCCTTGTGCACGAATCCGTGTGTGAGTAGCTCGCTGCAGCTTGCCCATCGCTGCTAGTAGCTCGTGCCCTGCCTTGCCCTGCCCTGCCCACCACAAGACCCATCAATGCACCTCCATCCTGCCCAATGGTGCGTGCCTTGCTGCACTTGCAGCCCTGCTCACCCGCCATTTAGTTGTGACGGCGTGAGGGCGTTAGGATGCTTGCTTTTTATAATATAGATGAAAAACCATTGCTTTTCATGCCATCCAGCACCTCTGACCACTGTTACCAATTAAGGACCAACATATCTGGGGCAGGGATTTGCAGGTCACCCTATGGCAGACCATGGAAAATTATCTTAAAAGCTAAATAAGTAATTAGAAAATTGCTTGGTGAGCATGACATTAAAGCACACAGAGATAAAATGGCTTAAAAAGATATATTAATCAAATTATTATGAAACCTAATTCACAATGATCAAGTCTGGATAGTTCTGTAAAAACAATGCCAGTTCCTGTTTCTTTGGGCCTCCTCTATCCTATGCCACATGTTGTTTTCCCCACTTGTGTTCATACAATCTTTCTCCATATAATATAAAATACAACCAACAACAATACAATAATACAACTTATTAAATTAGTACCACATTGGGACTATGTGGTACTAATTTAATAAGTACCACATAGTTGTATTATTGGGACTAATAATACAACTTATTAAATTAGTACCACATTGGAACTGTATCTCTGGCCATCTTATTAGTGTCTTGGGAGTTTCCTCACTCTTTACCATGCAAATTTCTTGGTTTTCTTTCACTGATGTATAATGAAAAGCACAATGTCGATCTTTTACTTGCTTAATTTTCAGAGAGCTACCTTATTTCCAAGTTTTAAGGTTTATTTTTAAAATGTCTCTAAGCATTGGTGACAGTGAAGAGTTAGCAAAATAACAGAGGTACAAATTAAAGTTTAACTAGCTCATCCATCTGGCTAATACTTTAAGTATTTTTGGAACATGTCATTTGCTGAATAGAAACTTGTACTGTGTGTAACTACTACCTTTCTTTTTTATTTTCATCTCCCCACAGTACCATGTGAAGTAATTTGCACATAGGGTACTTAAAAGCTACATGTTGACTGATTGTAAAGATTTTTAAAATAGCTTGTAGTTTAGATTATAGTTCATTAAAAATCATGGAGTATGTTAATGTTTTAATCTTAAAGTCTAGATAAAGGGGGAAAATTGGGTTTAAAAATTATGGGATAGGTATAAAAACATTTTTAAAAGTGATCCTCATCTGAATTTAAAAGGTTATATGGTGTTGTACCATAATAATAATGAACATTAAAACTTTAGTCTTGTAAGTAATCTAACAATTCACTGGTTAAGGGGAGCTGGCTTATAAATCCTGTCATTCCAGATACTGAATTTTATAACTGCTTATATCCCTGTCCTGAAAGGGGAGGTATGCCTCTTTGTTTGGAAGGCAAATTTTAACTATCTGCTCTGTATTTACTTCATTAAAAACAAAAAAAAGAAAATTCTTTTAGTTTAAAATTCTGGAGAAAAGTTAATCCACATGACAGTAAGCATCTCAGATGTCAAGAAGAAAAAACAATGTTTTAAATATGTTTTGGATTAGAAGAGGCAGTTCTGAGACATCAGGATACATGGAGTACAAGTGATTTTATTCCTTGAAAACATATATGCACACATGCATGTAAATACTTATGTTTTACCCAGGTTTTGCTCTTGAACTGCCTTGTCATTCCTACAGCAAACAGATTAGGTATTAATACACACAAAGGTAGAGAGAAGGAGAAAACTATAGAGAGGTAAAAATCCTATGTAATAAAGAGGGAATATGCTAATTAACCCTCACACCATCACAAAAGATGGTGGCACCCACAGCCAATAGGGAGGGAATATGCTAATTGACTACCACGCCCTCAAAGATGGTGGCGCCCAGTCCCCTCAGCACCTGCCTCCGGAGTTCCCCAGTCCCCTCAGTCTCCCAGCCACCCAGGGCTGGTCCAAGGTGCAGGCAAGCCTCAGATGGTGGCTGCCCAGCTTCCAGGGCCGGCCCAAGGTGCAGGCAAGCCTTGGATGGCAGCGGCCCAACCACCCAGGGCTGCTCGAGGCTCAGGTAACCAGGGCTGGCTGAAGCTTGCCAGCAGTGGCAGTAGCAGAGGTGTGATGGGGTGTTGCCTTCCCCTGATCACCCGCCCCTGGGGGCTCCTGGACTGTGAGAGGGGGCAGGCCAGGCTGAGGGATCCCCCTCCAGTACATGAATTTTCATGCACCAGACCTCCAGTGCTAAAATAATAAATGTAAGCCACTAGTTTCTTTGCTAATTCCACTTCAATAGTCATCCACCACTTTGGAAGATTATTGGCACCTATGGATATAAGTTATAGAGTAAACAAAGTGTTGGAAAAGGGAATATAGAAATAATCTATTCTAATTATCTTATATTTCAGGTGGAAAAATAAGGCTAAGGGGGGTTTTATGACACACTCAAGGGCATTCAAGTCTTTTATGTGCAAGTTAAGTATATCAGACCCAAGGAAATATTTGAATAAGTAGAAAAGTCTCCAAATCAAAATATATTTATATTCTGAGTAAATTTATCTGAGTCTTACATGTAGGGGATCCTCCACAATGATGATTGAGTCCAGCTTGGGGATGAGCAACAAAGAAACTATAAAACTGTTAATATGGGATATGGGAGTGCTCAGATACCAGGGGCAAAGCCCATTCACAGCAATTTCCTATAGGGTAGTGGTCCTTAAACTTTTCAACCTCAAGGACTGAATAGTCTTAAAAATAGTTGAAGCAGTCATATTTTTGGGCAAAAAAAATAAAATTTAAAGTTATCAGGACTGCATTATAAAATTTACATAAGCCTCCATTAATCAAAAATAAAAAGGGGGTATAGTAGGGTAATATCATGTAAGGAAAAATATCCTATAAGTAAATTACATCTAGAAAATTTTTACTTTACAAAATTAATTTTCATTTGTAATGCTAACAGCAAGACACCCATGAAAAACACACATGGTGTCTAAATAAGACAAAAGAAAATCGTTTGGGCAAAAATAAAAAGGATCCCAAATCAATTATATAGAAAAGATTCCTTTAACTTTTGGTCGAGAATACATTTGTATATTTTCAGAAAACAACTCCAAGACCATGTGGATTCCTGCAACAGAGAGGAATTGACAGGTCTGCTCCAACCACGAAGACAAGAGGAAAAACAGTCCAGAGATGGAAGACGCTGACGATGCCTTGCCACGCTAGCAGTCAGCAGCTGTGCAACGCTGCAGGTTGCCTAGGACCAAACCAGAGAGTATTGGACCTGTAATACCACCATGTGCGCATCATCCAGATATCATTGCTGACATGTACACATAAGGAACTATTTGACATTGAAATGGGAACTCAGAACTGTTGTACATTGAAATTGGGACTCAAATATTTTTTTGTTTTGTTATTATATGTTTATTTCTAGTCTGCAGAGGCAAAATTTTTTAAAGGAAAGAAATGGGGGAAAAATAGATACAGAGGCAAAGAAGCATTGAACAGACTGTCAAACTGCAGCAGGAAGGCAGGGGAGGTTGGGCAGGGGGGCAGGGGGGGCGCTGTAAGAGATCAACTGAAGGACTTGTACGCATGCATGTAAGCATAACCAATGGATACAAGACACGGGGGGGGGCAGGTGAAGGCATGTACTGGGGGGTAGGGGAGGCCGGGGGGAGGTCAATGGGGGAAAAAAAAAAGGAGACATATGTACTACTATTTATAATACTTCAAACAATAAAAAAATTTTTAAAAAGCAAAAAAAAAAAAAAAAGAATAGTTGAAGACACTAAAGAATATTTGTTTATTTGTTTTTTTGTATCTATTAGTATTTCTTAAGCATTTATTTATTAGTTCATTAAAAAGAACAGTAATAAATCCATTTCATATTCACATAAATAGCATATTTTTAAAAAAGAACTACTTTCAAGAAGAATTTTTCAGAGGAATAACTTAGTTTCCCACTAAATAAATTTCTAACATCTGAGAGCAGACATAGCTGGATTCCAATATTTACTTCTATTATGATAGGATTTTTAAACTATTTTTATATTTTGAAGTATATAACAAAAATCCAGTATAATACAGATAAGTAGTTGGAAAAAGGAATATCTTAATAACCTTTTCATATAATTTTAAATATTCTTTGATTCTACCCAAGAACTTGAGAAATTATAGTTTCTTAAAGGTGGGTAGCATTGTGGAATTTAAAACCACATTAGTGTGCTTTGTGTACTCTGTTATATTAAAATCCACTGAGCTGTCACACTTTTTAAAATCTATGTATAATTATCTATACTAATAAAAGGGTAATATGCTAATTAGACCAGATAGACCGGATGTCTTCTGGACGTCCTTTGGGACAAAGCCGCAGTGGCTTCAAGGGCTGAGGAGAGCCAGCAGCCACAGTGGCCAGCAGTGGCAGAAGCAGCAGAGTGATGGGGGTGGCACCTTCCCCTGATCGGCCCCGTGGCCTCCCACAGAGGGAGGCCAGACTGCGGCTTAGGCCCACTCCCCAGCAGGCCTAAGCCATCAGTAGGACATCCCCCGAGGGCTCCTGAACTGTGAGAGGGGGCAGGCCAGGCTGAGGGACCCCTCCCCACCCCAGTGCACAAGTTTTCGTGCACCGGGCCTCTAGTTTTTAATATAATGCATTGGTCATTTGGAAAATATTGGTCCAGTGAGTTATGCAGATCTAAATGTTGACACACTTTATACAATATCAAAAATTCGTATTTGTTAATATCACCACTGACTTATCAAGTCTTTAAGTACTGAAAAACTGTCAAGGTCATAGTGGCAGATGCAAATTCTCCAAAATTTCTGTTTGACAGCTCAGATGTTATTACTGGCCATAGCAAAAGCACTTCATACGTATAGATCACTGCATTCTTCTTTAACTGAAGACACTCAGTCCTCCAAAATGTGTGCTCCTGCCCTAGCTGGTTTGGCTCAATGGATAGAGCATCAGCCTGTAGAATGAAAGGTCCCAGGTTCAATTCTGGCCAAGGGCACATGCCTGGGTTGTGGCTTTGATCCCCAGTAGGGGGTGTGCAGGAGGCAGCCAATCAATGATTCTCTCTCATCATTGATGTTTCCATCTCTCTCTCCCTCTTCCTTCTTCTCTAAAATCAATAAAATATATTAAAAAAAAAAAAAACAAAACAAAAAATGTGTGCTCCCCCTCCCATGGTGTAGAGTTGTCACTATGTAGCAGCTTCACAGCCACAGGTTTTATTTGCCAGCCCTCCTTACATCTAAGTATAGCCATGGCTTATTCTTACTAATGGTATGTGATTTTAAGAGATGGGAGTAACTTCTGAGCCAAGACTTTTAAGAGTATACACCCATCCCTTTTATTCTCCTGATGCAGCTTGCTTTTAATAACTATGGGGTTCTGTAGGATGCTGACCCCAGAAGGGAATAACCTGAATCTCTGAATCACTATGTGTAGGAAAGGCAACCACTGACTACTAATATAAAAGTCTGAAGGTAGCTTTAAAAGTAGGCTAGGGCTCTAGAAAAAATATGAGGCCCAAAGCTCAAATAAACACATAGATTTGAATGAACTTCTACCTTAAACAGAGTTCCCAGTAGTCACAATTTAAGCAGAAGTTTACAGAAAAAAGGCTCAGTAACTAATCCTTGCCTTTTTGAAATGGTATAACTGCCATTTTAGTTTCCCAGCAAAAAAAGATGGTAGATGGTGTGTAGCAGACCTGTGCTTCCCCAATGAGGCTGTTTCTTTAAGAGGATTAGAAATTCCAACCCTTTGCTGTCATTGTACCTCTGGACCACTTTAGACTCAGAGTGTAGGTTTTTTCAATTCTCTAAACATTGCTCACTATTTTTAGAGTACTCCATATATAAAATTGGGAAACAAGTGCGTTCCCCCAATCCCACCCCCAGTCTTCTACCTTTTTGGCACTTCTACTAACATCCTTCCTCCTTCAGTCTCACCTATTAAAATTTGATCCCAGGAAAGGATCTGAAAACTCACATTAGTCATGAATGAAGGACTGAGGCCATGATAATTCTCATAAGTTACAACTCATCCTATGTTGAAAAATTTAAGCCTTAATATACTTACAAGCCTATAAAATTAAATGACTGAGAGGCAAGCAGTATGAGAAGTGGTTAAGAGTTCAGACTCTAAGGACAGAATTTGCTGGCTTTGAATTCATATCCACCACTTACCAGTTATGTTACTAAATTATGTCATGTTGTTTCATTTTATAAATGGTAATAAAATGACCTGCCACATAGGAATATTACTAATAAGGTTTTATTAAGTTAACACATTTTTTCAAGTGTATGCTTTAAACTGAAGATTTCCCCAAGTTAAACATTATTAACATTTAATTATGAGCAGCATCTGAAAAGAAATATTCATTAAACCTCTAACCTGCCCTCCAGACTAAGGTGACCTCACCAAAAAAATAGAAAAATATAGTCATGTTTTTGAATCAAATAGAAAATATTTTAAAATACTTGTGTAAATAAAATCTGATACATTTTATTTAAAAATTCCATTAATATAAAAATCAAGTGTATTAGAAGCAAATATAATTCCTATATTTTTTCAAATAAAATGATCTTTTTTATAAGTACAGTATTAAATTTATTTCAAGCATGTTAGTGTACCACCTAGAAAAATTCTTCATTTTAGATTGCAGACAATGGATACTGAAATAATAATCACTTCTGAAAAAAAAAACACAAAAAAACAGGACTACCATGAAATGACATGTAAATAAGGAGTATTTGGAACAAATATTTTTTGAGATAAAAGGCCTAAGTAGTATTTCCTAGAAGAGAAAAACTTTTTTTACTGTCTACAGTCTATGGAGTAACTTGACTATCTTCTCTTGGTATTCAAAATTATTGGGTAGTATATTATTATTTTAAATTATTGAATATTGATTATAGTTTAATATTAAAATGTAAAAGTCTCATATGTTACTTATGTAAAAAACTTAAAAACAATATTATATGGTATAGAATAAAAGAACGCCCACAAACTTCAATATAGTTATTACCTCTGGGAATGGGGGACTGACTTAGGGATGGTACAAAAGAGCTATAAATAAAAGGTGTTAAAAGAAAGTGTGGCAAAATGCAAATAGTTGTTACATGTGCGACATAGTCTCTATACTTTCCTGCAGGTTTGCATAAAAAATAACAGTCAAAACTCGGTTCTCAAATGTCTCTTACCTTGAACAATTTGGTTTGACCAAGTTGTTCACAGAAAAAATGTCTTGGTTGTTGAACAAGCTTTGGTTCTGGATTTGACAACCCTTTCATGCTGATAAAAAGTGTCATGACAAAAAGTATCTCTCTCAGGCCACAAACAAAGGAGAAAATGACAGTCAGTTTACTGCTAAACCCTGAGTTGTTAACAGCTCAGGAAATTGTGCTATGAATATATTTTTTTCTGACAAAATGGACAATTAACACACTTTTAAACATAAAACATCACAAGTGCTAATGTTGCTAAGGTTGTGAAAGAAACAATGATCACAGGCAATTGAAGAGGTAGAAAAACTATTTTTGATTTGGATAAATAAAAAGCAGTTAGCATTTCTGAGGCAGTGATATGTGCAAAAGGGAAGGTGCCACATAATGACTTCCTGAAAGACACCCCTGGAACAGTGCTGAAAGTAATTTGTTTAAGGCTTGTAGGATGTGGTCCAATAAATTTAAGAAGTGTTTGTTTACAGATTAAACAGTACATTAGACATGTACTGTATATAAATAGAACGGTTAAAACAGGGAATCATTGGGGTCTGGAATGCATTAATTCAATTTAAATTATTTCTAATGGGAAAAAATGATTTGGTTTTCAAACAAATCACTTCTTGAATAGTCTTCTGAAACAAATTAGGTCAAGAACGAAGGTTCCACTGTAATAAAAAAAAACCTAAAAGGATACCCCTGTGTAAGGTAGCAAGATAAACATAGCCACATTAATCTTCTAGCTCTCAGTTAAAAAACTATAAAATATACAAAGAAAAATATGTATCAGCACCAGAAGATAAACATAAAAATTGACATATATCTGAAACCTATGAAATGGGACCAAATTTTCAAGTTTTTTAATAATAACTATACTTTACCATATTGGAAAGTACATAAAAGGAGGTCTTGAGAGATCCCCTTCCCACTGGCAGGAACTTACTTGAAAAGCAAAAGCTGCATTGAAATGTTGGGAATCCAATGAGAAGCCCTTCACTCATGGTCACTTTTGCCTCTATAGTCCAGGAGCACCTGGTAGAATGATAAGCCCGACAGGGCTAAAATGTGATGTAGAAAACTGTGGTCTTTCCTAGGGACTTGTTTTGCACCTAACTTCCAGAGCCATCTCATTTTTCACTCCTTAATAGAAAACTATTCTTGGTTTATGCAACATTTAGTGAACGAATAGCTTGTAATGGCTTTTTACTTATTTAATTAATTGATCTCTATATATATTCAGTTTTTATGTTGCAACAGAAGACATTTAGTCTGTCATAGTATACCATGTGAAAACAGGATAAGAAGCCTTTTTCTAGAGATTTTATTTCCTTAACATCAGAGATACCTTCCACTGGTAGAAAGAAACTTGTTTCTTAAATATCTAAAACAGTAATAATTTTCTCTATCTTCAGTCTGGCCATGTAAGTTTCTGTCTCACTTGAAATATTTAGCTAAGACATTTACTAGGCCTGTGATGATGAAGGGGAATAGAAGCTGCCTTACAGAAGCTGTTTCCCAGAATACGCCCATTTTATAGAGGCCCTAAACCATTAACCATATACAACCCCTGGAGGGGTTGTCAGTGCTGGTGCCAGCCAGGCCAGGCCTTTGGGTGTAATCTCACTTCCCCCATCCCAACCCACAGAGGGACTGCAAAGCCTGTGAAATAGTCCAGAAGCTTGATATAAAAGAAAGGCTTCCTCCATATTCATCACTCAGGCTTTGGAAAACTGACTCCTCTGAGTCACTGTACCAGTACATCTGCAAATAAAGGGTTTTTCCTGAATCTCCAAGTGCTCGTTGTGTATTTTCCAGTTGCCTGGTAAATTCTGCAACAATGAAGCTTAGGGATATCCAAGAATTCTAACTAAATTTTGGCATTGGCAAAAACTTAGAGAAATTGTTCTTACCAGTAATATCAAGATATGTTTTGGTGACATTTTTCAATTTTAAAATCCAATTAAAAATCCTAGACACAGGCATCTTTTCTGGTCTTGGCTCCATTTGTATACCTGCTCTCCTATTACCCTAAATAAGGGCTTAATCACAAGGAACAACAACAACCTATAATATTGGAATCTAGAGCTAAATCATCATATATGGTGCCGTGAATATAGCGCCTGCTCTTAATGACAGCCTAATGCTCTGAGAAAAGCTCACTGGTTATCTTTCTGCTCTACCAACCCCCAAAACCAGAAAAGAACAAAATCAGTAATGTGTTAATTTGCAATTTTAAGAAATGGGAATAAGTACGTTATTCCACAATACGTATAATTATTGAGGGATGGATTTAAGAATTACAAAATAGTGCTCGCTTTGGTGCACATACACTAAAATTGGAACAATACAGAGATTAGCATGGTCCCTGTGCAAGGATAACATGCAAATTCATGAAGCATTCCATGTTTTAAAAGAAAATAAAAAGAATTACAAAATAACCCAAAGTAGAATTTCTGTAACATCCAGTCTTTTAAAATGAATATGTGCAAGCTATCACCATTAAATCTATGCATCAGAGATTAATTTGAAATATCAGAGAGACCATGTTATTCTTGACCATGATAGGACTCCTCCTATGGTTTGCGACAAATGACATAACCTCTGCCTGATTTTTCATTTGTAAAATACAATGCTAATATTTAACCTACCCCAAAACTTGAGGATCTGTGAAATACTAAACAAGTTCCAAAACAAAATATTATTGATTGTCTTTTTAATTAAAAAAATTCCTGAAAACATCTGAACCAAAAAAAAAAAAAATCAAAAGTAAAAAATAAAATTCCACAAATTAACTGTAAAGGAAATAAAAGTAGGTTGGTTTAATACTTTTCTTTTTTACCAGACTAAATAATAGAAGATAATGAAGTAACATCTCTAGTTTGAGAATTTAATATTTAAATTGGAAAATGAGCTCAATATTTAAGTAAAATATTTAATGTACATCAGCCTGACTTTCTAATAGGTAAAAGTTATAAAATTTTGAAAATATTAAAGAAAATAATTTGAATATACCAGAAAATATCAAAAGTCATCATAAACTGGAAGGGAATCGAACCTTTGAAGAGGAAAGCAACATGTGATAAATACAATTTGTGTTCATGCAGCTGCAGCACTTAGTCTATGTGCCACATAAGTAGATAGAATGCAAACAGAAGGTAGAAATATTCCTGATTTGAGGAGTTAAGTGGAAATATTATTCATTTAAGACTGCGAGAGGACTGAAAAATGAGGAACTGTTAGAAATCATGGAAAGAAAAGGGCTGCAGAAGGGAAGCACCAAATCTGCGTATTATAAGCTCTATTCAAACCTCTGGCTATTGTCTGAATTACTCATGCATTGGGTAGAGGGAGAGCAATAGAGTGGAAAGGTGAAAATGAATAGCTGGATAACTAAAGTGCTGAGTGGATATTTCAGTGGCTTACCACCACAGAAGACATAGTCTTGGACTTTGAGTCCAGCTGAAGTAATTGCCTGCTTGAACAAAAATTACTGTTGTTCAGTGTAATATAACAGAATCCAGAGTCTCCTCAAAGTATCATTTAGAATTCCCAGAATACATAAGAAATTATGAAAAGAAACAAATTGTGACTCATAGTCAAGAAAAAATAGCCAATAGAAATCCATCTCAATGTTGTCAAAATATTGGAATTATCAGAAAATAATTTTAAAGCAGCTATTTTAAATATGTTTGAGGACTTAAAGGAAAACATGGTATGAAGAAAACCTCAGAATAAAAATGGTAACTATAAAAAAAGACCAAATGAAAATTCTTAACTGAAAAGTACAATGTATGAAATAAAATATTCACTTATTGGGTTTAAGAGTAGACTGTAAACCATGGGGGGGAAAATAAGTGAACTTAAAATGGAATAAATAGAAATTGTGTTTTCTAAAGAACACAGAGGGGGAAAAGGTTGAAAAAAATAACAAAATCTCAGTGAGCTGTGGGCAATATTAAACAATACGATACTTGTAAATTGGAGTCCCAGAGAGAAATAGAACAGAATTTGAAAAAAATAATGGCAAAAAAATCCCCAAATTTGGTGAAAAACATCAAACTACAAGTTTAAGAAACCCCAAGTAGGATGAACACAGAAAAAGTACATCAGCACATCATGGACAACTTGCTAAATACGAAGAATAAAGGGAAAAATCTTCACAATAGTTAGAGGGAAGAAAGCACATTACATCTAGTAGGAATCAACAAACTACAGCCTGCAGGTCCAATCCAGCTCATGACCTATTTTCCATGTAGCTTCCACCTAAGAATGTTTTTTTTAAATATATTTTTAAAGAGTTAAAAAAAAAATATTAGGTGTCAGAGACCAAGTGTATCCAACTAATCTAAAATATTTACTCTTTGGCCCTTCATAGAAAACTAGTAGCCCTGTGCATGAATCCGTGTGCCAGTAGGTTGCTGCCGCCCTCCTGTAGCTCTCTGCCCACTGCTCCGCCCTCCTGTAACTCCCCTCACATCTCCCCCTTCCCCCTCACCCCCCCTCATAGCTTGCTGCCCTGCCCCCTCCTGTAGCCCCCCCCCCCCCCCCCCCCACCGCTTGTAGCTCACTGCCCCACCTCCTGCTGATTCGTGCTCCGGTCATTATGCAGTCGGTCATTACGCCTCAGGGTGTAACGGATAATTAGCATATTCCTCTCTTATTATATAGGATGCTTCTGATCTAGACATAGTGGAAATGACAAGAATAGTGTCTGACTTCTCACTTGAAATAATACAAAATAGAACACAACAGAACAATATCTTGCTGAAAGGCAAAAGAAAAGTGCTCATAATTTTCTATCCAGCAAAAATATCCTTCAAAAGTAAGGCAAAATGAACATTATTTTTAGATACATAAACTTGAGAAAATTCATTGCTAGCAGAACTGAACTATAAAGACTGTCAAAAGGCCATTTTTTAAGCTGAAGGGAAATGATAACAGATGGTAATTCAAATTTATAGCAAGGAATGAGGAACCAGGAATGATAAATATGTTAAAAAATATAGAAAGCTACTTTTAAACCTTCTCTTAATCTTTTAAAAATACATATAATCACTTCTCCTTCTATGATGAAGTGACAGGCACTGGATTTACTTTCTTAAACAACTAAAAAATTAGAGAAAATAAATGAAACAATGGTTTTCATGTGTTGGACAACAGGCAGAAAAGTAAAACCAAAGAGAAGAGAAACAAATGAGGGAGCCCTTCAATTTTCCCATTTTTTTCACTCCACTCTACATATAATTCCTATATTTCTAGTGAAGTAGGACAATATTAACTTTAAGTAGTATTTTGAAAATTTAAGGATGCATTTGGTAATCATTAAGGCAACCTCAAAACTTACAAAGAGATACAGGCAAATAAGTAATAGAGGAAATAAAGTGGAATACTAAAAATATTTAATTAACCAAAAGAAGATAGTAAAGGGGAAACAGAAGAACAGATATCAGGAGAGGTAAAACTGAAAAAAAAGAGGAACATGGTAAAAATAAATCTACAGTTATTGTGAATGTAAATGAAGTAAGCACTCCAATTAAAAGGAAGAGACTGTCAGACTAAATAAAAAACAAAACTCAACTAAAGGCTCTCTACAAGAAATGCACTTTAAACACAAAAACAAAAATAGGTTGTAAGTAAATGATAGGAAAAGATACACCATACAAACCATAAGCGTATGAAAACTGAGTTGGCTCTGTAATATCAAACTAGATAGAACTCAAGACAAGGAGAATTATCATAGATGTGACAGAAAATTTCAAAATGATTAAAGGGGCGTATTATAATAATGAATATGTGCCCAATAACTTAAAGAACAGATAAAGCAAAAATCAAAAGAATCAAGTGGAGAAATAAATAATTCCAAATTAGAGTTGGAGATTTTAATATCCTTTCTCACTAATTAATAGAATAAGTAATTAAAATATCAGTAAGGAGATAGAACCAGAGTTAGCAAACTTTTTCTATTAAGGGAAAGATAAGTCAATATTTTAGGCTTTGCGGACCACATGTGGTCTCTGTGGTATATTCTTTTTCTTTTTACGTCTCTTAAAAATGTAAAAGTCATTCTTAGCTCATAGGACATGAAACAGGCTATAGGCCAGATTCAGTCCACAGGATATAATTTGCTAACTCTTGATATAGAAGATCTGAATAATACTATCAAACACCTTGATCTAATTAAGATTTATAAAATCACTACAGAATGTACATTCTTCTCAAGTGCACATGAAATTATCCAGATAGGCCATGCATGGTACTATAAAGCAAGTATCAATATATTGCAAAAGATCATATAGAGTATAATTAAAATTAAAATTAAGTAACTATAAGATATCTAGAAAATCCCCAAATATTTGGAAATTAAGCAATACATCTCCAAATAACCCAAGGGTCAAAATAGAATTTATACTGAAAATTAGAATATATTTCAAATTAAATGATAGTGAAAATACAACATATCTAAATTATATAATGTTGCTAAAACAGTGTTTAGAGAAATTTATAGCTCTCAATGCTATATGAAAAAATAAGAGAAAGCATGATAACATAAATAGGGTAAAATTTAAGCAGCTGATTGATCAGGGATATATAGAAGTTCCTTATTCTATTCTTACCACTTTCTGTAAGTTAAAATTTTAACAGAATAAAGAGTTCCTTCAAACCCCTAATTTTATGTTCAGCCAAGTTGTTATTCACCTGTCAGAAAGGGAGTAAACACAGATATGCACCAGTAGGTCAAGATAGTAAAGTACCTCACCATTCAAAACAACAACTATGTATGAAATTCTGAAAAAACCCTTGGCAACAGCAAGCAAGAAATTTCATGTAACTACTAAAAGATGGAAATCAGATAGGATGATATCTATGAGGATAAGAGTGGGGGAAATGACAGCACAAATCCCAAGAACAGTAATTCATTAATTTTAGAAACAGAAATTAACTGAAGAGTAGCTTTCGGAAGAGTAGGTTGAGTAGGTTAGTCCCTCTGTCCTCTTCCTCTGTCCTGTATCAAGAAGATTAGAAAGGTATTTCCCTCGATATTAGTGGTTTTTAACTTTGCCTGCATGTTGAAATCATCCTGGGTAGCTTAAAAAAATCCTGAGGCAGAGATTCTGATTTAGTGAGTCAGAAAAGAGGCCTGAGCACCAGACCTATGTTTTGTATTAGAGATATGGTATAAACAAGAGAGAAATAAACTTGTCTTGCAGTGCTTATTAATCTAGAATAACTGAGAAGTTTTGTGCAGGAATTTGGCATGTAGCTCAAGGAACAGAAGAGAATACACAAATATATCCAAGTAAATTGATATTTCATGTAGCCTGTAAGAGAACTATTTAATAAGTGAGCAATTAGAAAAAAAAATACTAGAATACAACTACCTTCCTTATAACAAAATAAATTCCAAATGGAATAAAATGTTAAATAAAACATGGACATAAAAAGTACTAGAAAGAGAAGATAGATATTTACATAATATTAGGTAAGTCCAGAAAAACATGTCACAAAACTGAAATTCTAAGGAAAACATTATTTAAATTTACTGGAAAAATTTAAACTTATCTATTAGCAAAATACATTATTAATTAGTTAGTAATATAGCTAAAAAGTAAGAATATTTCTTATGTACCTAAAAAGTTCCTAAAAATCAATATAAGAATATGGGCAACATGAGGAAAGGACTTAACACATGTAACTTTTATAATGAAAAACTAAAATGTAAAGCAATATTCAAACTACTATAACACCAGTGTACAACTCAAATTTTTTTGAAGATCCTCAGCAAAGTATAAGTCATTAGAAAATTCTGACAAATAAATAACTTAGCACACTTGATTTTGGCGATTTCATGCTTCAATTTAGGATAAATTTACTTACTATTCATTATGCGCTCTTGACTCCTTATAATCCTCTCGTATACAGATTTGGCAGGTGCCTTCTTGGTACCATGTATAGTTGTTGTGGATAGTTCTTTCAGTTTCCACTGGGTCCAAAAGCCTTTTTGAGGTTTCACACCTATTAATAATAAAACATACAGTCAGCCAAAGAAATTAGGATTTTGAAAAAAAATTTTTTAATCTGTCAAAGCATTTTTGTGAATATTATATATTTTATTCTCACAACAGTCCTGTGAAGATTGTCAACCTCAAGTTCCTAATGAGGGAACTTTTATATAGAAATATCTTACTATATTAATCAATGAATTAGAAAATAGCTGAAGCTTGATATGTATCCTTTTGACTCATAGGCATACACTAAGTTCACATATGAACATAAAAGGTTAACTATTGTGAAAACTTAGAAAGGACCTTAATATCCAACAACAGCACATCCATACAGTGGATTTCAGTATCCATTAAAGTTAGCTTGTATATATATTTGTTAACATAGAAAGGTATTCATATTATTATGTGAAGGACAATTTTACCTTCTATGTAATGTGACTACAGCCTAAATGTTAACATGATTGCCTCTGAGCATAGGTGATAATTTTTTAAAAATTTCCCCTATTTATAGCTCCTATTATTTTAAAAACTAGAGGCCTGGTGCACAAAATTTGTGCATGGGTGCAATCCCTAGGCCTGGCTGGTGATCAAAGCACGAGCGTCTGGCATGGAAGGGCAGGATCCCAGCTGACCTCTGGGCCCTAGGCAGCACCTGAGTCCCCGGGCCCCTACACTACCCCTCCACCTGAGTCACTGGGGCCCCACACAGCTCCCTCAGCACCTGGGAGCGGGGCAGCAGCCCCGCCCCCTGCCGCCACCACTGGTTGCTGTCTGCAGGGCCATCGGTGGGGCGATCGGGCCCCCACCTGGCTTACTCAGTGCCTGGAAGCAGGGCGGCGGCCCTGCCTTCCGCCACCACTGCTGGTCACCATCTGGGGGCCAGCGCACGTCATAGCAAGTGGTCAAACTCCTGGTTGAGGGGACAATTTGCATATTAGGCTTTTATTATATAGGATAGTATTTAAGAATCAATTATAGTACCCAGAAAGTAGTAAGATATATTTCATTTACAAAGTTCCACTTTTGTTCCAAAAGCTGTGTAAGGTTGAATAATTTGTTTAACCACACCAAACACTTTTAGCCTGAGCAATAAAAAAAAATATAGATATGAATTTCTTTGTGTATTTTATGTGTTTGTTCTGAAGGTTATTGAGATAATATGTGTTAAAGTGCTCAGTAAGTGGAATATATGAGCTAACATTATTACTATACATCAACATATTCATAAATACAACCAATATTTTCTCAGTAGTATGTGTTCAATGAGGATTACTTGCTATATTCAATTATCAAATTAGAACTTTCTTAGTGATTTTAGATTCAGTTATGTAGATAAAAATACAACAGCATTCAGTTTGTTTAACTTGAATGCTTTTTGATAGATTGTCTTAAAATATAGTGTATTAATATAAAATTTGAGGGATAGTAAGGTCAACACATCAGATCATTTGCATTGAAAAGACAGTTTATTACGCAGTTTCCAAGAGAAGGGGGTACTCCATACCATGGGAGGCCACATAGGGAAGGAAGCACAGGGGTTGGTTAGGAGGGGACTGTGGGCAGGAGCCTTTATTGTAGTTTCCATGGGAAGGAATGGATGAGGCAGAGTAAATAGGCTTATGACTGGCTAGTTTGAATAATCTTAGTGGCTCTGGGGCATAAGTGCTGTCCCCAGTTGTCTGATACCTGATCCTAGGATGATTAGGGTAAGTAGATAATGGCCCAGAGTGAGAGCCCAATAAAGGAGGTGTTTGTGGTGTGGGCTCTGGATTGGTTAGTTTGTATTTGAAAAGCAAGCTCAAGGGTGAGTTGCTTAATAGCTCTAGGAATTGGCTAACCCTGGGAGAGGCAGTCCTTCCAGGGCCAGCAAGATCCCAGATATCAAAGTATCAGAATACAGAAAACAAAAGAAATGGTTAGTATAGTCTAATGTTGAATAATATTTCCATTTCTGGAATAAACCCTACTAGGTTCTGATATATAAATACAGATAACATTCAGCAAACACTTTTGAAGGCCTACTATGTGCTAAATAAACTATGTATTTGACACAAGGGACCCAAAACTCAACTCAACTCAGACACTGCCTGACATCAAGCCAGATGTAAAATTATTTGGCACAGTACCTGGTCCATAGAAAGTATTTAATGCAAGTTAGCTTCTCTATTGCTTCTTTTCCAAATTTACCACTGTTTGAGCTGTGACTGCATCCAAACATTATTTACAAGCAGGAAATTTTAATTTGTAACTAAACACGGACTCTTCGAAAGAATGGCATTAATATAGGGCCATCACATCCAAAATAGTGTGTTCTGTAGATTTCAAAACCATGGTTAAAAAGTTTTTCAAGAATTTTCTAGAAAAGGCTGATAAATTTAGTGAGACACTTGAGGATATGAAAAAGGACCAACTAGAAATTAAGCATACACTGACTGAAATAAAGAATAACATACATAGATCCAACAGCAGACTAGAGGATCACAAGAATCAAGTCAAAGATTTGAAATACAAAGAAGCAAAAAACACCCAACTGGAAAAGCAAAAAGAAAAAAGAATCCAAAAAGTTGAAGATAGTGTAAGAAGCCTCTGGGACAACTTCAAGCATAACAACATCCAAATTATGGGGGTGCCAGAGGGTGAGAGAAAGATATTGAAAACCTATTTGAAGAAATAATGACAGAAAACTTCCCCTATCTGGTGAAAGAAATAGACTTACAAGTCCAGGAGGCACAGAGAACCCCAAACAAAAGGAATCCAAAGAGGACCACACCAAGACACATCATAATTAAAATGCCAAGAGCAAAAGACAAAGAGAGAATATTAAAAGCAGCAAGAGAAAAAGTTAGTTACCTACAAGGGAGCACCCATAGGACTGTCAGCTGATTTCTCAACAGAAACTATGCAGGCCAGATGGGAGTGGCAAGAAATATTCAAAGTGATGAATAGCAAGAACCTACAACAAAGATTACTGAGCAAAGCTATTATTCAGAATTGAAGGTCAGATAAAGAGCTTCACAGATAAGAAAAAGCTAAAGGAGTTTATCACCGCTAAACCAGTATTATATGAAATGCTGAAAGGTATTCTTTAAGAAGAGGAAGAAGAAGAAAAAGGTAAAGATAAAAATTATGAACAACAAATACATATCTATCAACAAGTGAATCTAAAAATCAAGTGAATAAAAAATCTGACGAACAGAATAAACTGGTGAATATAATAGAATCAGGGGCATAGAAAGAGAGTGGACTGACAATTCTTGGGGGAAAGAGGTGTGGGGGGTGCGGGAAGAGACTGGACAAAAATCGTACACCTATGGATGAGGACAATAGTGGGGGGTGGTAAGGGCAGAGGATGGGGTAGGAACCAGGTGGAAGGGAGCTATGGGGGAAAAAAGAAGAACAATTGTAATTATCTGAACAATAAAGATTTATTAAAATTAAAAAAATAACTTAAAATTTTTTTTTTAATTTTAAGGTTTACAATTTTATCCTATCTAATAAAGAGGTAATATGTAAATTGATCGTCACATTGTCACAAAGGTGGCAGCGCCCATAGCCACAAGATGGTGGTGCCCAGTCCCCTCAGCCCTGCTGAAGTCCCCAAGTCCTTTCAGCCCCACCTGGGGGGGTGGCAGATGCACAGTGTGGCCAGACCTTCCCTCAGCCCCCAAGCCACCCTGGGCCAGCCTGAGGCATAGGCAAGCCTCAGATATCAGCTTCCTAACCGCCTAGGGCCGGCCCAAGGCACAGGCAAGCCTCGGTTGTTGGCTTCCCAGCCACCCTTGGCAAGCCCGAGGTGCAGGAAAGCCTTGGATGGCGGCGCCCAGGTGCCCAGGGCTGCCCAAGGGTCAGGTAACCAGGGCCGGCCAAGGCTTGCACTGCTGGCAGTGGCAGCAGCAGAGGTGTCATGGGGGCGTTGCCTTCCCCTGATCGCCAGGTCACCTCCTGCCCCTGAGGGCTGCCGGACTGTGAGAGGGGGCAGGCCAGGCTAGGGATCCCCCTCCAGTGCATAAATTTTCATGCACTGGGCCTCTAGTTGATATATAACATTGTGTAAGTTTAAGATTTAATTTGATAAGACACATATATTGCAATACTTAAATACCTATAAAATGATTACTGCCATAATGTTAACTAACACCTCCATTATGTCACATAATTACCATTTCTTTTTTATGGTGAGAACATTTCATTTACATTCTTAGCAAACTTTCAAGTATATAATATAGTATTATTACCTGTAACAACCAAGCTGTACATTGTATCTCTAAAACTTATCACAGAAAGTTTGTAACCTTTGATCAACATTTCCCCATTTCCCCCACACCTCAACAACTGATAACTTCCATACCACTCTGTTTCTATGAATTTGACTTTCTTAGATTCCACATATAAGTGATATCATACAGTATTTGTTTTTCTCTGTTTATTTCACTAAGCATAATGTCCTCAAGGTCCATCCACATTGTTACAAATGACAAGATTTCCTTCTTTCTCATCACTAAAAGTATTCCATTGCTTATATATACCCATCTTCTTTATTCATTTATTAACTGATAGTAACTTAAGTTGTTCCTGTACCTTGACTATGGTAAACAATGCCTCAAGTGGAATTGTGGGACCATACAGTTCTGTTTTTAATTTTTTTGAGGAACCTCCATACTATTTTCCATAGTGGCTGCAACAATTTATATTTCTACTAACAGTGCACAAGGGTTCCCTTTTCTTCACATCCACATCAATACTAGTTATTTGTTGCCTTTTTTATAATGGCCACTCTAACAGGCATAAGATGATACGTCACTGTAGTTTTGATTTGCATTTCCCTGATGATAAGTTGCCGGGGATCTTAATCCAGCATCTTGAAGGGTTCAGGAATCTGCATGTAAATTAATCAAGAGTCCAGAGACAAAACATAATTTTGGAAGGCATTATGGGAGGGGGGAGGTGCGCAGACAGAGAAGACTTAACTAAAGAAACCAAGTCCTCCTGTCTCTCTGGAACCCTTGCTTTTTATTAACACAAATTGTCCTAAGGCAAAGCAGATCAAAGGCAAGGTTTAATATACAGAATCCATTGTCAGATTGGGGGAACTGCTTGCGGCTGTTCAGGTGTTTGGCCAGCAGGAGGCAATAACATGTAGACTGAAATGCCCTCAGCTGTCTGGCAGCAAGCAATCATCTATGCAAATCTTTAGGTGTGGGAAAATGCCCTTAGCCATTTCCAGTAGGCAATCCTCAAGGTTCCATCAACCTTTTGATGAAACTTCTTGCATTTATGAATAAATGATGTTGAGTACCTTTTCTTATATCTATTGGCCATCTGTATGTCTTCTTTGAAAAAATATCTATTCAGTTCCTTTGTCTATTTTTTAAATCAGATTTTTTGCTTGCTATTGAGTTGTATGAGTTCTTTATATCTTTGGATATTAATATTACTTATTAGACATATGATTTGAAAATATATTCTATAAGTTGCTTTTTCATTTTGTTGATGGTTTCCTTCTCTGTGCAGACACTTTTAATTTGATGCAGTTTCACTTACTAATTTTTGTTTTACTTTCTTGGACTTTTGATGTCATATTAAAAAAAGTTTCCAAGACAAATGTCAAGTGATTTTCCCCTGTGTTTCCTTGTATCAGTTTTGCAGTTCACTTGTGATGTTTACATCTTTAATCCATTTTGAGTCAAGTCAATTTTTGTTAGTGGTAATAAACTAGGAGTCCAATTTCATTCTTCTACATGTGGTTATACAGTTTTCCCAACACCATTTACTGAAGAGATTGTATTTTTCCCATTGAGTGTTCTTGGCTCCATTGTCAACCATTAATTGAGCATATTTGTGAGGGTATATTTCTGGGCTCTTGATTTTGTTCCATTGGTCTCTATGTATCTATTTTTATGCCAGTAACATCCTGTTTTGATTACAAAACTAATTTTGTAGCATAATTTGAAATCAGAAAGTGTGAGGCCTCTAACTTTGTTCTTTCTTGGAATTGCTTTGGTGATTCGGGGGTCTTTTGTTTTACCATTTAAATTTTAGGATTCTTTATTATATTTGTGAAAAGTGCCATTGGAATTTTGATAGCAATTGCATTGAATTTATAGATGGCTTTGGGTAGCATGGACAGTTTAATATTGATTCTTCTAATCTATGAGCGCAGGATATATTTCCCTTTGTTTGTGCCTTCATTAATTTCTTCCATTACAGTGTTGTAGTTTTTAGAGTAAAGTTTATTTATTCTCTTTGTCTAAATTTATTCCTAAGTATTTTATTGTTATTGATGCTGTTGTCAGTGAAAACTGATTTCTTTATTACTTTTTCAGATATTTTGTTATTAAGAGAGATGCAACTAATTTGGATAGTAATTTTGTATCCTGAAAAATCAATATACAGAAATTTGTGGTGTTTCTCTCTTCTTAAAATATGATATACTTTCTGATAGCAACAGTTTGGTTACTAAAGATAGACACAAAACAGTTTTTAAAATCAGTCAAAATTTGAACTGAAAGATTTACAAGAAGCACTACTTGAAAACTGTCAACAGCTTCTGGTCATTCATAATAGCACAATGTCTTAGAAAAAATGTTGGGAAGGTCATTCCTGGAATATGTCACTATATCTTAGTTTTAAACCCAAGTACCTAAATTTCTAGCTAAATATTTTAGAATGGAATTTACTTCCCTTTAGCCTTCCATTCCTACCACTCCTATCTACAAGCACATCATAATTCAAAAAACAAGTTTCTTTTATCAATGGTTGTATGTTCAATGAGGAACTCAATTAGCTCTAGAATTTACTGAATATTATTTGTTATAAATATTATTCATAAAAGCAGCTTAACCATTTGTACTCCATAAGCATCTATAGATGCAAACAGCAGACCTTTTTTAAATTAAACTCAAAATATTGTGGCAGTTAACCGTTAAAATGTATATCTTCCAAATATAAAATGTATACAACATGACTGTAGCAATTCAATTTTCTGCAATATTTACACTGCCTATAAAATTATTTGGCTTCTAAATGTAATAACTGATTAATTTTGGTATTATAAAGTTTTAAAAAGAGAATACTCATTATTATTTTAAAACATACGCATACATATGGCATGTTTTGTAAGGCAAAGAACTACCTGTTCTTTTGACTGAAGCAAACAAAATCCAAAAGTTTTAGATACCAAGATAATGATCAATAGTTAAATGATGTAGTCATACCTGACAACCAAAGATAAATGTTATTCCCTAGATCTTCTTTAAATTTATCATTAAAAAGATCACTGGATTCTGGAAATGCTTCCTGGAATGTTACATAGATAGCTTGTGTCAAACAATCAGGATACACCTACCAAAAACATATTAGAATAATTTCATATTTCATATAACATAGCTCAACTACCAAAGAAATTATTAAGTTGGTGAAATATACATGTCCCTTTTTTTATTATAGCTTGCTTTTGGCCATTTATTATCTCTTTGTTCATCTAATAGAGAAACATAAATGAGAGTTAAAAGTAAAGTCAGTCAGTTTGCCTATTTGATAACATTTGGGAAAAATTTTTAACTCTGATAAAGGATGAAATTACCAATTAAGATAAGGTTTTATGAATACATATTAATTTAGTTTTACCTTGCTATGTTATCCTCTTTTATAAAGTAACATGTGCAAATAATTTTAATAAAAAGTGTATATAAATATAATTGACATATAACATTGTATACATTTAATGTGTACAATGTTTTGATTTAATATATTTACATATTGCAAAATGGCCTTAGCTAACACCTTTGTTATGTCACATAATTATCAGAGAATAAAAAGCATATTTTTGAATAATCGAAGCCTGTTTAAGTGAGTTAATATATTATAATCATTATTATATTACTTACATATTAAAACTATGATCAGATATCAATACCAGTGATCTCTAAACTACTAAATTTCTCTCAGGGATACTTAAACGTAGAAATATGTATTTTTATATTAAAGATTTTAAAAATTACTATTTTTGTACTCTGCATTCAGATAAGTATTTATGATCACCCATTTAGCCCTAATAATGTAAAATTTTAGAATCAGAAAAGCCCTTTACAGGTAACTGTCCTAATTCCTGGAACCTGTAAATGTTAAATTATACAGCAAAAGGGCTTTGGAGACATCATTAAGTAAAGGATCATGAGATGGAAAGATTATTTTAGATTATACAATGGGCCTTAAGCCACAAGTATCTTTATAAGAGGGGAGCTGAGGAAAATTTTATTACAGAAAAGAAGGCAATATGATGGCAGAAATAGAGATACGAGTAATGTGACTAGAAGCCAAGGAATGTTGGCAGCCATCAGAAGCTGGAAATGGCAAGGAATGAATTATCCCTTAGGGCCTCTTAAATAAATTAGCCCTGTTGATACTTTGATTTTAGCCCTTTAAGACTCATTATGGGGAAATGAGCTGGGGACATCAGAGGAATGGCAGCATGAGAGATCCCCTTAGCCTCTCCCTCTGAAATTAGAACAAGTTAATTAATCATAACTCAGCAAAGAATTCCCTGCTCAATACAGAGGCATGCCTGAGAGACCTGTGTACTGAAACATTTAAAGGTGGGGCAACCGGGAATAAACGGGGAGATGAGAAGGGAGGAAATTGCAGATGACCCAAAGATGTAGCCCTATAGCCAGGAGCTCAAGTCTTGGCCTAAGAGAGGGGAGGAAGCCAGCAGTAGCAGGCACTTCCTTCTGCCAGAGGAAGAGAGATCTGCGGCGCGGGGGGAGGGGTAGTCCAGCAGGGCAAGCAGAGCAAACAGTGACAGAGCCAACAGACGCCTGACAGAGCATGGAGTTCCACGTAGCTCTCCACTGTGGCACTGGGCAGTAGTGTTTCAGACAAATAAATGGAACCACAGAACCTTGTTGCTTGGACTCCCAAAACTCACCCTTGGAGGTGGGTCAAGGATCATATTACCTGTAAACAAGAGCCACTGCAGTAGGACCACTGTTTCCCTCTGTGACTGATCCCCAGATGGGGTGCTTGGAGCAGGACCCCATAGAGGTCAGGAGTCGCTATTGTAGTGAGGTCAAAACAAACCCCACCCTCAAGCAGTGTCGCTGCATTGTCTTATGGAAGTTGTGGAGGTCAAGACTGGAAGATCACAGAGGTAAAAAATCTTGTGATTCAGTGCCATCTATTGGAAAATAGTAAATAAAGACCTCTTCAGAGGAAATGGCTATTGGCCATATACGTATATAGACAGAGATAAATGTGTAGGCAAAGGAGAAAAGCAAATACCATGAATAACCATGGTAATGAGGATGATCAGAAAGAAAATGAAAAATCCTGAGAAAGCAGGCTGGAACACATGGAAATACTAGTACATGATATAAATGACAGAGATTTCAAGATTGCAGTTCTTCAAATACTCGAGATGTGAGAAAATATAGACAGGCAATTCAATGCACTCAGAAAACAAATCAATAAAAACAAATTCTTTACAAAAAAGATTGAAACTTTACAGAAGAACCAATCAGAAATCCTGGAAATGAAGCATGCAATTAAGGAGATTAAAAGTAAACTACTGAGCATAAAAAACAGAGCCAGCCAGATGGAGGAAATAATTAGTGATTTCAAAGATAGGAATCTAGAAATGACACAGAGGGAAAAAGAGAGAGAGAGACCTGAACATAAAAAATAATGAAAGAGCTCTATGAGACTTATCTGACTCCATTGGAAAAAGCAATCCTATATAATAAAAGGCTAATATGCAAATAGGCAGAACGGCAGAACAACCGAACAAGCTATGATGTGCTCTGACCACCAGGGGGCACACGTGGAACATGGTGGGCATTGGCCGCAGTGGGATGGTGGATCAGGTGAGTGGGGGTGCCAGACCAAGGTGGGGTACTGGTTTCTGTCATTGGGGCAGCCTCTGATGGTTACTGAAAATTCTTTGCTCCCATGCACCGTGATCATGCCTGGTGCTCGCACCTGCTGCCTGTATTGGAGCTGCTGCTTGCACTTGGTGCTGGCACTGTCAGTGGGTGCGAGCAGCAGCTGCCAGCCTCGATCTTTCCTCAGGGCTTCTCCTCCTCCCCCTTCTCCTGAGGGGTGATCAGGGCCAGCAGCCACCTCTTGCACCCACAGCCAGCATCGGCCCTGCTCACACCCATTGCTGGCGCCGGCCCCAATCGCTCCATGCCACCAGAGGGTGTGAGTGGGGCTGGCACTGTCAGTGCTTGGGAGCTGCGGTGGCATGAGCTGGGCTGCTGCAGACAAGGGACCAGGGGCCACTGTGGGAGGAGCTGGGTGGGGGTGTGGAGGATTGGCCGAGACCCGCCCCTGTGTCCACTGCAGCCTTGCAGCCCACAGTTCCTTTCAAGGCACACAAATTCATGCACTGGGCCCCTAGTATTAGAATAATAGGCATTCTGGAGGAGGAAGAGAGGGGACAGGGAACAGAGTATATTCAAACAAATGGTGGATGACAACTTCCCAAACCTATGAAAAGAACTAGATCCTCAAATCCAAGAAGCAAACAGAACACCTAGTTACTTCAATCCAAAGAGGCATTCTTCAAGGCAGTTGGTATTAAAATTGTCAAAAATTAATGACAAAGAAAAAATGCTCAAAGCAGCCAGGGGAAAGAAGAAAGTGAAATACAAAGGAAAACCCATCATAATTTCATCCAACTTCTTAGAAGAAATTCCACAAGCCAGATGAGAGTGGAACAAAATATTCAAACATCTGAAAGAGAGAAATTACAAGCCACAAATAACATATCTAGTGAAATTATCCTTTAAATATGAAGGAGAAATAAAGACATTCCCAGACATACAGAAGATGAGGGATTTCATCACTAGAAACCTCCATTGCAGGAAATACTCAAGGAAGTTATTCTGAAACAAAAAACATAAGGTCACAACACTAAGAGTAAGATCACCAAAATGTCCTGTGATAGAGGACTAGATAAAGAAGATGTGGAAAATATACACAGTGGAATACTAATCAGCCATAAGAAAGAATAAAATACTGCCATTTGCAACAACATGGATGTACCTTGAGAATATTATGCTAAGTGAAATAAGCCAGTCAGAAAAAGTTAAGAACCATATGGGATATAAAACTAGCACTCATGAAAACAAACAGCAGTGTAGTAGTTGTGGAGGTAAGTGGGTAGGGGAAGAAGGGGATGCTAATATAGGGTGACAGGAGAAGATTTGACTTTGGATAGTGGGCACATGGTACAATCAATATACAGATCTTGTAACATAGAACACTTGAAACCTATATGATCATGTTGACCAATGTCACTTCAACAAATTTAATTAAAGAAAAAACTCAGGGTGGGGAGAGATTAACCAGGGAACTTATATGCATACTAGAGGCCTGGTGCATGAATTCATGCATGGGTGGGGTCCCTTGGCCTGGTCAGTGATCAGGGCTGACCAGAGGGGGCCGGCCAGCTGTGGGGAGAGACCACAGGAGGTTGGCCTGCCATGGGAGGTTGGCTGTGGGAGTGCACTGACCACCAGGGGGCAGCTACTGTGTTCAGGGTCTGCCCCCTGGTGGTCAGTGCACATTGTAGCAACCGTCGACTGGTCATTCAGTCATTTAGGCTTTTATATATATAGATATGCATAGCCCATGGACACAGACAATAGTGTGGTAAAGGCCTGGGAGGGACAGGTGTAAGATGGAGGGGATCAATAGGGGAAAAAAGGGGAACATCTATAATACTGTCAACTTAATAAAGACAAATTTTTAAAAAATACCTGTTTTGGACTTCTGGCCTAATTGTGAGACAATTAATTTCTGCTCTTATAAGCCACTAAGTTTGTGACAATTTGTTATAGCAACAATAATAAACTAATAGAGTCACTGAATCCAGTATTATTCACATTTGCTTGTAAGTGATGGTTTTATTTGAAAAAACTCAATGATTATTTTGGGAGGGGGCAGGGATGAGAGAGAAGAATGCTTTAATATATTGATATATTTAACTTTACTGAATGAACCGTGAACATTTTACTACCAGAAAGAATTACATTTTATTTGTGGTAAATAAAACCACTTCCACTTAAATAGCTCTGAAGAGGATAAACCTAATCATTAAAATTAAATGTTGCACATGGTGAAAAAGGGAAACCTCTAAAAGTTTTCTGTGAGCACCTTACCTTCAGGAGATTAAAGGAAAAAGAGAACAAGTGTCAAATTGTGTTGGGGAAAATTTCTAAAGGAATATCTTTGTACAATATGGGAAGAGAGGGAAGTAAAAGCCACACTAAATATGTTTAGATTCAGTTAATATCCGATACAATAAAAGGCTAATATGAAATTGTCCCCTCCACCGGGAGTTAAACCAGGAGTTTGACTGGGGGCGGGTCGGCTGGCCAACCACCTGCAGCCCCTCTCCCCAGACAGCCCCGCTCCCAATCAGTGCCCCCTCCCACCCTGATAAGGGGTGGGGCTGGCCCACCAACTGCCCGCAGCCCTTTCCCCAGGCCAGCCTGATTGGCCCCATCAAGGCAAACCAGCTGGACCCCACCTGTGCACGAATTCGTGCAACCAGGCCTCTAGTGTATTAATAATAAGACCTGAAGATATTTTTTATTCTTTAATACTAATCAATTTCTCTTCCTTAGGTATAAGTCAGATGAGCCAATAGTAACAAAACCTCCACTTATGTGAATGAGTTAAAAATAATGGAAATTGGTCAATGAGAGATGAGGCTCCACTCCCTTTTAAAATGCTTTGAAGGGGATAAACCTGTAGGGAGGTGGCCTGGTTCTCAAACAAAGAAAGATTATTGAGAGAGAAACAGTTGTTTTTGTCACCTCTAGACAATTTAATTAGCCCAAATCCTAGCTATTAACTATTTCCTGCAAGTAAGAAAAAAAATATTCAATATTAGCAGACAAAATTCCAGTCTATCTTTGAGAACATCATTGTTCTACAAAACAATAATTTATGAATCAGGAATCTGATCATCATCTTTAACCAGCTGTGGAACTGAGACTGAATGTCTTAACAAGATCCCCCAGAAAATTAGTAGCAGATTCCAGACACCAAGCCAAATCTCATTCCAAGTCTACTACTGGTTTCCTTTTGTTACACAGTAGGTATATGTTTATAAGATAAGTAAAGATCAAACATAAATATTTCACAATTTAGATTTGTTTATGAAGGACATTTAACTATTTTATTTTAGGCTTGTTTTACCCATGGAAAAGAAACATTTACTGACTCCAAAATACCTATGTATTTCTGATTTACAGATGTCAACACAACGAAGTATTTGAATGTGGCTTCTGCTTTGAAATACTAGATGTTTAAATTTAAAAATACCCAATGAAATTCCTACCATCTTCATTTAACATTACTCAAGAATATAAATTATTTTAATCAACCCTACTCATTAGTTAATAGTAGAGCAAAGTAAAACAAAGCATTTGATTCATAAATTTGTCCATGTTCTTTACTTAACAGGAACTTAGTCCTTAGGCATAACATAAATTTTTCAAGTCCTCTTAGATAAAAAGATATATTGTAAAGAAAAACAAAATGGATGAGCAATTTTTTAGATAAATATAAAAACCAAGAATATACATAGGGTAAGTCAATAGTTTTCAAATTATTAATATGCAAACAAAAGACCTATATCTCACTAAGGAGATGCTGTAAGAACTTTAGTCAAGGGAATACAATATTCTGGAGTGAGGGACATATCAGGGCACATGACCAAGTCGTAGTACAAGAGACAACTGATCTATGTTTCTCTTTCTCTTTCTCTCTCCCTCCCTCTCTCTCAAATAAATAATATTAATAAAGCATGTCCTCAGGTAAGGATTAAAACAGTATCATAACTTACTTTATTTCAGGAAATTTTGCTTTCAAAGTAATAAAATACATTCTCATATGTGTTTAAGTAAAATAACTATTTTTCTATTTCACTAGCTCCAAAAATAATTAGCATAACCATTAATTTCTATGTTTTACCTGAAAGAATGCATCCTTTTTACTTAGAGGTATGCTTATGAAAAGTGTCACGTAACTTTCTGAAATCCTATCAAACAAGAAATCTTGATTTTCTTTGTCAGGCTTCAAAAACAAAAGATGTATGAAATTAAAATCATTGATATTACAATTTAGAATTAGAATTTGTTTGCCTGTCAGTAATTTTATCTATTCTTAAAGAGCAGATCAGTTGCTGCAATGGAATGAACATGGGTTTTTGCATCATGCAGACCTAACTTTAAATCCTGGCTGTTATTTCATTAGCTGCGTTACCCTGGGCAAGTTAATTAAGCCCTAGTTTCCTCATCTGCCAAATGTTGATAATATATATGTATCTTAAAATTAAATAAGGACAAGGTTCATGTTTTATGTGATAAATTTCAAGCACAGTGCCTGGCACATAGAAAACACAAAAATGCTTGATGAACTAATGAAGGTTCTTATAGTAGTTGGCATATAGAAGGCAATCAATGACTTGGTTACCTACTATTGTTCTATAACCATTCCAATTCTTTCCTTACCAGTAACTCAGCATGAAAGTAAAGCAATTATTGGGATAAAACAGTCATATCTAGAACTAGTAAAATTGTGACATCATAGCTTAACTGAAAACAAAATAAGGACGTTGCAAGAAGGAAGAAATATATAGATAATAATGGCAATATTATGGTAAAGTCCTAATGTAGCACCCTGGATTTTTGCTTTATTAAGAAGTGAAGAGATGAATTAGAGTTCAAATCTATGAATTAAGCAACAAAGATGAATTAAATTATCCAAATTCATTTATGATGTCAACTGTAGAAGCACTCCGGCATTAACACATCATGGTAATAAATACCAAAAAATTTCAAAGTTAGTGGTAGTCTTTCATGAAATTAGCAAGCCATATGAGCTGGGATTTACAAATGCACAGGATCTTAAGACCCAAAATGGAAGTTGGATATCATCTACATTAAGTTCTTCTATTTTAGTGATTGCACTGGTGCTCAGAAAGATTAAGAGAATTATTTAAGGTTATACAGTTAAGTAACTGAGAGCCAGACTAGAATCTAGGTCTCCTAACTCCCAATACAGCTCTCATACTTGTGTAATAAATTTATGGGAGGAGATTATAGCAAAAATAATAATGTTAATATTAATAGCAGTTCTTGATCACATATATATGTGTATATGTATACATATATATGTAACTTATTAGTCAAGAAAGTTAGAGTGCTTCAAATACACAATCTACAATTAACACGTATGAAGAATTTCCTCAAGCAAAAACTTTGAGAATATGTCTTTGAGTAATACGTGTCCATACCATATATACCTCCATAGGAGACAGAGTAGGAAAATGGTATGATCATTTTTTTGGCAAATGTTATGGTATGATTGGAAAGAAAATATATCCTGTAGCTGTTTGTGATATTCAGTTTACTGATATATCCATTAGATCAAGCTATTTAACATCATATTATACTTGCATTCCTGGAATAAATCCCACTTATCATAGAGAAATATTCTTTATGTGCTTCTGAATTTGGTTTGCTAGTATTTTGTTGAGGATTTTTACATCAATATTCATGAAAGGATTTTTTGTTTCTTATAGTACTGTTGACTTTGGTATCAGGTTAATGCTGGCTTCATAGAATGAGTTAGGAAGTGTTCTCCCTTTTCAATTTTTTGGAAGGACACTGTGTTCGCTCTATCAATATAATAATAATAATAATAATAATAATAATAATAATAAATAGATGTATCTATTAAATACTCACTCTATACCTAGTTCCATGAAAACAAAACTTTACATGCATTTTCTCATAACACTCCCAGTAAACACATACCTTATGTACTTTAGGTACTTTTTAAAAAGTACCTTAGGTACTTTTTAAAACTTTATAAATGACTTAAAGAGGTCAATAACTATTCAAGGTCACATTATTTACTAAGTGCATAAACTTGTTTTTGAAAGCCAGATCTCTTAACTCTATTATATTGCATCCCTTATTACATTTCTATGGCATTTCACAGTTTATTATGTGTCTTCTTATTCATGCCACTTTTAGAACACACAACCATCCTAGAAAAAAACAGAGGTTTTATGTTATTTTTTTTTACCTGTTTTTTTGTTTTGCTTTTAGATTAGAGAAGCTCAGAGAGGTTTTCTCAAATAGCCCAAAGTCTCACACTAACTAATGGGAAAAATAGATTTAAGTTTTAGTTTTCTGGGTTCTGGTACAGCATTTTTTTCTATTAGCAGCCTACCACTAAATTACAGGCAATAAAGAAACAAAATGTGCTCTTATATTAATCATTTATAACAATAACTGGCAAGTTTGAGAGTCAGCATGCTGAAGCATGCTATATTCTAGAGTATCATTTTTTATATTATATTGGTAATTAAATTATATGTGACTCAGTTTTATTTTATTCCAGTTATAAAATCAGTATTATGCTAGACAGTTTCTTAAAAAACTTGTTATATATAATCCTAACAGATTTAGTGGGAAAGTAAGGTTTCTCTCTGTTATCATGGGAAAACATAATTCGGGATCCAGATCTAGAAAAGAAAGTTAAGATAATGAAACTCTCCTGATTCCACAAATTTCCCTAGGTAATGATCTTTGTAGAATTGATATGTCACTTCCTGTGCTTCATTCAGCTCCTAACAATATCAGAAATACTCTTACCTAGAATTACATTAAAGCGCTACTCGAATACTCTATATATAAAATTGGTAACGCCCATTTCTTCATGGTATGGGGTGGCACACCTTCTTAATGCTTACACTGTGATGCCCTGGGTTGCTCTATTTTCCATTCTTCCAGATCCAGGGGCTACAGAGCAGTCATTTATATTCACCACTTTTTCTAGGTTCATGTACTTTCTAAAGTAATATTTATGAGCTGCTTACATCCATTCTCTTATTGTTTCCTAGATAACCAACTCTCTCTCTCTAATTCTAATCAGAGTCAACCTTTCTGAATCAACTGAGGACACTCTCTCTAAATGATCTGTAGACTGGGTCCTAAATGAAGACCTTCTTCAATGTCACTGACTTGCAGTGGGGCTTTCTATTTATTGTTTATTAGCAAAGGCTAGTATAAAATAAAGCTACAACTTTATTATTCACTATATTTGATTTCACTAATCTTTTTATGATTAAATGAAGACCCAGATTCTTTGAAATCCATATTAAAGTCTTAATCCTGTGAAAGAACTCTTTATTTCAAACAGGATTTCTTACATGTGTGTAATATTAAAAAACCAAGCTCTGTGAAAGAATCCAGAAAATAATTTTTTGTACCAGTGCTACCTCTACTGAAAAATGAATTATGCTGCAAATCAACCTAAAAAGGAAGTTTAAAAAATATCATTATACCTTAAATTTATGGAGAAACCACCACCAAAAGGAATCATGCAAAAGAGCAATAGAGGCTTCTGAGAGAAAATAAGTGCTCCAGAGTTTAGCAACTTTTTCCTACAAAAAAGGACAGATGGGGATCAAATTAAAATACATTATAAAACATGTTAATTAAACAGGCTTCGTAAAGAGTATGTGTTCAATATAAATTTAATGTAGGGCTCTATAGTAATATTAAATTTTCTAGTAGCCACTTTAAAAAAGTAAAAGGTGAAGTAAATTTTAATGACATTTAACCAACTATATACACTGAGTGGCTAGATTATTATGATCTCTGAACGCATAATAATCTGGCCAGCCCCCCCCCCCCCCAAAAAAAAATATATATGTTAGAGGCCTGGTGCATGAATTCATGCATTGGTGGGTCCGGCCAGCCTGGCCAGGGGGAGTGGCCGGCCTGCCTGCTGGTCGAACTCCTGGCCGAGGGACAATTTGCATATTAGCCTTTTATTATATAGGATATACACCGAGTGGCCAGATTATTATGTGTTCAGAAATCATAATAATCTGGCCATTTGGTGTATATTTAAAATGTTATCATATGATTTAAAATATATTAATTAAATATCTTACAATCTTTTTTGGTACTAGGCCTTTGAAATATACTGTATAATTTATACTTATAGTACATCTCAAGTTGAACACCAAATTTTCATCATACATACTAGATCAATATTTAGACTTCATAAAATACATGGTTATAATTTTGTTTCAACCATAATCAAAAGTTGTTTGATAACTGAATCAAGTATTAGTTTTGGAATTTATATATAAATTAATTAAAATATAATTTAAAAATTCATCTCTGTCATATTAGCAACATTTCAATAACCACATTTGGCGAGGACATGTGGAAATTATAGTGTAGGCTAGATTAAGAATAGCAAAAATCCAAGATATGCTACAAGCTCTCTTTTATAATGAAGACAGATATCAACAATCATTGATCTCTATCCCAATCAACCCCATTATAACTCTAGACCTTACCTAAACATAGAGCTCTCTTTTAGCAATGGATCTAAATTGTCACATAAAGTTAAGTCTATTTACCATGACTATTACAGATTGTAAGTCTTGGTTTAAAGAGGTATATTCAATAGATCATTTTATCTTATCCAACTAAAAGTTTTTAAACACCAGATTCAGTAGAGTTTAAGATTTCTTTTAATGAAATACATAGATATAAATTCTTGTTCCTCAAGTACAAGTCAACAACAACAAAAACACATCGTGCAAATTTTATGCTGAGATTATTTATCACGAATTCTGTGGGGGCACTTCTCTTTCACTTACATTGGCAACAGCATCATCTTAGAGTTGGTTCTTCCTAATTATAAAGAACTTATGTAAAGTACATAAAGAAAAAGTAGAAAATTGAAATACAGGGGGAAAGATGAATATTTTTGCTTAAATTATTTGCATATTTCAAGCAAAGATGCTTTTTACTATAAACTAATTGCATGATTGATCTTAGTCTTAATTTTGGTTATATTTATTATCACCAACTTCCTTTTTTTCCCCAGGAAAATTCCAAATTCTTTAAAAAATATCAATAATCAAAACAGCCAAAAATTGAAAATTGGAAAAAGAAAACAAACCCAAACCCAGCTTAAAAAGCTAAATGGTTCTCTCCTTACCACCACCACCCTTCTACATTTGTGATATTTTTTTGATTCCAGTACCAGTAAATGTAAATATATTTTAAAACCTACAGATTATCTGACTTGGAACTTTTTCTCCTAAATTAACTCAGGTTGGAAAAAATTACTTCTATGTTCTCTTGATTTCTATTTGTGTATGTAAGTATGCTTGTGGCTCAGCTTTCTCCTTTTAACTATATTACCAGTATAGGCCCTTTATTCACAATTCAATTCAATAAAAATTTTTACTGAGCATAATCTCTAGCCAAGGTTCTGTTCAGTGTGATAAAGAGGCTAATATATACTTTTGTTCATCAAGAAATTTAATCTGTGGCTGTATGTACAGTAATGTGTTTGGATGAGGTAAGGAGAATTCAGTTATTTCAGTGAATTCCCACTGAAATAAAGGGCATAAAATAGTAGCTCTTTAACCTTCTCTTTCTGAGTTTCAGATCCATAAGATCAATCCTTGTAAGTTATTATAAGCATTTCTTTTGTTGTTGTTGTTTTCTTTTTAATTAAATTTATTGGGGTAACACTGCTGAATAAGCTTATATAGATTTCAAGTGTAAATTTCTATGATACATGATCTGTATATTGCATTGTGTGCCCATCACCCAAAGTAAAATAATCTTCCACCACCATATATTTGGCTGCCTTTACCCCTTACTATGCTCCAATCTCACTTCCCTCTGGTAACCACCATTTTGTTGTCTGTGTCTATGAGTTTCAGTTTTATATCCCACTTATGAGTGAAATTATTTGGTGCTTAAGCTTTTTCTGTCTGACTTATTTCACTTAGCATAATATTCTCAAGGTCCATCCATATTATTGCATTTGGCAGTATTTCATCTTTCCTTATGGCCGAGTAGTATCCCATTGTATATATGTAGCACACCTTCTTTATCCAATCGTCTATTGAAGGACAATGGTTATTTCTATGTCTTGGCCACTGTGAATAGTGCTACAATGAACATAGGGGTGCATATATCTTAGGGAATAAATGTTTTCAAGATTTTTGGGTAGATTCCCAGAAGAGTGGTTGCTGGGTCATATGGTAACTCAAATCAATTTTTTGAAGAACTACCTTACTTTTTTTCCATAGTGGCTGAATCAGTCTACAGTACCACCAGCAGTGAATGAGATTTTCCCTTTCTCCACAACCTCTCCAGCACATGCTAAGCCAATGCACACTAGCAACCTCAGGTCCCTGAGGCAGGAACACAGAGTCTAATACATTCTCTTCAGGTGATCAGGATGTAAATCATCACTGGTCTTTCCTGCCAGACTTAATACTCAAAGGATTAAACCTTGCTTAAACATTTAATTTGTCAGATCTTTAAATAAAGGTCTGATTCATTAAATCATATTCTCCAAATTTGTCATACAAAAATACAATAATATTTACATACATCAAAGTTATGGACTTTTAAAATAAAGAGATAAATTCGTTCAGCATCCAAGTATCTGGGTAGTTGAGTAAGCGCATTTGTTTTGAATCCTGCAAAGTTGCAACCCTAGAAAGAGGAAATAACACACAACAGTAATTACTTCACGCTTTTCAGTTAGTAGTCTTACTAAGAGACAGATAAATACTTAATAGTTAATTATTTTACTTCTTTTAATGAAAATAATTGAAAAATATTTATTCCACCTAAGCAAAATCTTCATACTATCTCTTTCTCTGAAATTAAGACCCTGATATATTCACATGCCAAATCCAAAAGCAAAAGAAAATATTTCAGAACTAAATTGATTAAGAATTGATCAAATGATCAAGAATTTTAACTACACATAAGGAAATGGACTGAGCAGGAAAAGAAAGTTTCTGCCTGGCCGGTGTGGCTCAGTGGTTGATCAAAGACCTATGAACCAGGAGGTTACAGTTGGATTTCTGGTCAGGGAACATGCCCAGGTTGCAGGCTTGATCCCCAGTGTGGGGTGCGCAGGAGGCAGCCAATCAATGTTTCTCTCTCATCATTGATGTTTCTATCTCTCTCTCCCTCTCCCTTTCTCTCTGAAGTCAAGAAAAATATATTTTCAAAATTTTTTTTTAAAAGAAAGCTTCTATATCTGTTCCCAACTCTCTCTCCTACGGTCCCTAACTCTATAGCCAAATCTGTTATTACAAACATTCTTTTACCTCCACATAATACCTTGATACATAATATCAAAAACCAGAAATTTTAAATACCTCTATATTCCTCGTTGTTTCCATTTCATCAGAAAGCTGGAAAACATTTAAAATAAAATCTTTAAAATCCTAAATAAAAGAATTTTTATATTTGATAAACTTGCTCAGTTAATGTGTGTGTGTATCTCCTATTGAAGCCTAGAATGCTGTTGCTGTATTAGATGATGCTAAGAATACAAAATGGCCCTTACCCTCAGAGCTAGTCAGAGTTCAAGAATAGAATAAGGTACAGAACACAAATAGATAAGGGCTATATCATAAATGAAAACAAACCACTTACTGCAGTTTGGATTCAATGCAAACAGATTCTGAGGTGGAGTTAGTGTTCAAAATGTTTATTGGGAGTGCCTTGGATTCATTATCTATGGAAGGCAAGGAGAGGCAAGGTTGGGAAGATGGAGAAGTCAGCTATGATGCAAGTCTAACAGCCTCCAATAATCCTAAGAAGAGCTCTAAAGATGAAAGGACCCATCATAGTTGTCCTACATTGGGTTGAAATAGCCAGTTCTTTCTGCATCCAACTTGATCAGCCATTGGATGTGGGTGGTTCCTGAAAGAGCTTGTCCTCATGAGTTCTGTATAGGTGAGGCAATCCCTAAAGGGGTTGACAGTGCCCTAACAGCACTCCAAGCAGCTAGAGTAACAGGTACTTCCTTGAAGGAGAATCTATGTGGCATATCTCCATGTTTACCGTATTACTTTACACAGAGATTAAGTAGCCTTCTATATACATTATTTTTTGATCATCTCGGCATGTTGATATATTGTTTACTAATTTTCATATCCTTACTTCCTCCAGGAATACCTAATCTTACATGTAAATTTTACACATACACACACTATAGAATATATATTATTATAGAGGAGATGACGTAGGAAACACACTTGAAAGAATAATAACAGATTGCTAACAGAAGATTGCTAAGAGAATTACATTACTGGCATTTTAAAAAGTGTGCAAAGGAATAAAAAAGAATGACTAGGGAAACTAAAACCAATTATGATAAAAAAGAAGGCTACAGCCCTAACCAGTTTGGCTCAGCCGATATAGTGCTGGCCTGTGGAATGAAGGGTCCTGGGTTTGATTCTGGTCAAGGGCACATGCCTAGGTTGTGGGCTCGATCCCCAATAGGGGACGTGCAGGAGGCAGCCAATCAATGACTCTCTCTCTCATCATTGATGTTTCTATCTCTCTCTCTCTGAAATCAATAAAAATATATTTAAAAACAAATAATGAATGCTGTATGCTTGAGAGCTTTAGATACATCTGATCAATAAAGATAGGGGTCAAAGTTAGGAAGATGTTAGTTAATCTCAAAGACCTGGCTTTATTCTGCAGGGAGCAAAGAAACACTGGACATTTTGAAGGAGCAGAGTAATAACAAAAGAAGGTGTTGGTCATACAGTCTGGGAAAGATACCACAAAAATATAAATAACACATGCTAAAATCCTGATTAAAAACCCAAATATAACATATTTAACAATAAAATAATTACTAAAACTTTTGTTAGTATAATGCATCTAAAGATCATTTTAACAGATTCTGAAAGCCATCTCTTATCAAGTCAGAAATTTAAAAAATTAAAAAACACAGAAATTATAAGGAATACCATAATTACCAGAATCCTCGTGCCCCCACAATCTAGAAAGAATTACCGCTGATATTTTAGTATTGCTTAATACTATTTTAATGAGAATATACAAAGTTTATATATAAATATACATAATAAAAGTTTGGATCTGCTTTCACAATGATTTCTAGTTCCATTCATGTGTTCCTCTTTCTTGAGATAGTCATTATTATTTGTCTTGTTTGTATCTCTTCCATTTCATTAAAACACTTTTACACACATGTATATACACACATACACACACACACACACACACACACACACACACACACACACACACATATACACTGAGTGGCCAGATTATTATGATCTCTGAACGCATAATAATCTGGCCACTCAGTGAATATCCTATATAATAAAAGGCTAATATGCAAATTGTCCCTTCCACCAGGAGTTTGATCAACAGGCAGGCTGGCCAACCGCCCATGTCCCCTCCCCCTGGCCAGGCTGACCGGACCCCACCCATGGACGAATTCATGCACCGGGCCTCTAATATATATATTAGAGGAATATATACATACACACACACACTGCGTGGCCAGATTATTATACATTCAGAGATCATAATAATCTGGCCACTTAGTGTATATATATAGACCTTTTTGTATATTTTTAAAATTTAGAGAAATGATATCAATTGTACATATCCTTTTGGTATACTGCTTTTTTTCCATTCAGTATTATGTTTTAACAATCTACCAAAGTTGATATTTATGGAACCTGTTGGCTTCCACACAGCATTCTTTTTAATGATTTCTGGAGGTGCTAGGTAATATTAACACAGTTCTTCTTAAGTTTTATTTTCAAATGAAATATGTAACTGCATTGCATTCATAGCTATAATGTCAAAACACATAGGCATTTGTTAGATTAGAAAATTGAAATTTAACTTCACTGTCTTAGTAAACAGTGAGTGCATTTTTTTTCCTTCCACGCAGCATTTCTACCAACCTAACTATTACCCTCTGCAACATATAAATAATAAAAGATCAATAAAAGTTCACAGGCAACTTTTACCAAGCATACAAGGAACAAGTGATATCCCAATATCCCACAAGCTAGTTATAGAATGGAAAGAAAGAGAAAGCTAAGTAACTCATTTTCTGAGGTTAGTATAATTTTGATAACAAAGCCAAAAGAGTAATCATATATTAGAAAAACATAGATTAAATAGTATATACTAAGATTATAAAAATGGTTCGACTTCTAAAAAGCTATTAATGTAAAGTGCCATATTCACAGATTAAAGCTGAAAGTAGCTTTGCTATTCATCACAGTGAATTATTTTCCTCTTTGCTTCAAAACATGGAGATTTTTTCAAGTTTTTGAGCAAAGGGATTACTATCTATATCTAATCTACAGGCATAACCTTGGAGATATTATGGGTTCAACTCCAGACAACCACATTAAAACAAATATCACAATAAAGTCACACAAATTTTTTTGTTTCCTAGTGTATATAAAAGTTATGTTTACACTATACTGTAGTCTATTAAGTATGCAATAGCATTATGTCTAAAAAACAATGTACATATCTTAATTTAAAGTACTTCATTGCTAAAAATTGCTAACCATCATCTGAGCCTTCAGGGAGTTATAATCTTTGCTGGTGGGAGGTTCTTGCCTCAATGTTTATGACTGCTGACTGATCAGGGTGGCTGTTGCTGTAAGTGGGTGTGGCTGCAGCAATTTCTCAAAATGAGACAACAATGAGGTTTGTAGCATGGACTGACTTTTCCTTTCACAAGCGCTGTCTCTGTAGCATGAGATGCTGTTTGATAGCATTTTGCCCACAGCAGAATAGGAGTCTATCCTCTCAAACCCTGCTGCTGCTTCATTGACTACATTTATGTACTACTTTAAATCTTTGGTTGTCATTTCAACAATCTTCACAGCATCTCTACCAGCAATAGATTCCATCTCAAAAAACAACTGTCTTTGCTCATCCATAAGAACCAGTTCCTCATTTATTAAAGTGTTATGAGATTGTTGCAATTCAGTCAAATCTTCAGGCTCCACTACTAATTCTAGTTCTCTTGCTATTTCCACTGCATCTGCAGTTACTCCTTCCACTGAAGTTTTGAACCCCTCATCATCACCCAGGAGTGTTGGAATCAACTTCTCCCAAATTCCTGTTAATGTTCATATTTTGACCTCTTTCCATAAATTAAGAATGTTTTTGATGGCATCTAGACCTGTGAGTCCTTTCCAGAAGGTCTTCAATTTACTTTGCCCAGATCCATCAGAGAAATAACTACTTATGGCAGATATAACTTTGCAAAATGCACTTCTTAAATAAGACTTTAGACTCAAAATTACTCTGTGATCCATGGGCTACAGAAGGGATGTTATGTTAGGAGGCATGAAAACAATATTAATCTTGTACATCTCTATCAGAACTCTTGAGTGACCATGTGCATTATCAATGAGTAGTAATATTTTGAAAGGAATCTTTTTCTGGGCAGTAGGTCTCAACAGTGGACTTAAAGTATTCAGTAAGCCATGTTTTAGATAGATGCCACCCAGGCTTTGTTGTTCCACTTACAGAACACAGGCAGAGTAGATTTAGCATAATTCTTAAGGGCCCCAGGATTTTCAGAATGGTGACTGAGTACTGGCTTCAACTTGAAGTCACCAGCTGCATTAGCCCCTAGTAAGAAGTCAGCCTGTCTTAGACCTCCTGGATAACTTGCTGCAGCTTCTACACCAGCACTTACTGCTTCACCGTACACTTTTATCTTATGGAGATAGCCTGTTTCCTTAAAACTCATAAACCAACCTCTGCTGGCTTCAATTTTTTCTTCTGCATCTTCCTCACCTCTCTCAGGCTTCTCAGAACTGATGTGAGTTAGACCCTTGCTCTGGATTAGGCTTTGGCTTAAGGAAATGTTATGGCTGGCTTGATCTTCTATACCAGTGGTCGGCAAACTCATTAGTCAACAGAGCAGCAAACCGTGGCTCGCGAACCGCATGTGGCTTGCGAGCCGCAGTTTGCCGACCACTGTTTTAACCTTTCTCTAGATTAGCATAAGGCTGTTTTGCTTTCTTATCACTTGTGCGTTCACTGAAATAGCATTTTTAACTTTCCTCAAGAAGGTTTCCTTTGTCTTCACAGCTTGGTTAACTGTTTGGTGCAAGAGGCCTAGCTTCTAGCCCATCTCAGCTTTCGACATGCCTTCTTCATTAAGCTTAGTTATTTCTGACTTTGGATTTAAAGTGGAAGACATTCAACTTTTTCTCTCACTTGAACATGTAGAGGCTATTGTGGGGTTATGAACTGGCCTAATTTCAATATTGTTGTGTCTTAGGAAATAGGAAGGCCTTGGAGAGGGAGAGAGAAATGGCCTGTCAGTGGAGCAGTTAGAAAATACACATTTATCAATTAATTTTGTTTTCACATGCTCATGGTTCGTGAAGGCCAAAGCATATTACAATAGCAACAAAGACCATTATTCACAGGTCACTAAAACAAATATGAGAGTAGGAATCTGAAATATTGCAGCAGTTATAAAATGTGACACAGACACCTGAAGTGAGCAAATGATGTTGAAAAATAGCACTGATAGACTTGCTTGATGCAGGGTTACCATAGATCTTCAATTTGTGAAAAACACAATATAGAGTGAGACAAAAGTAGGTTTAGAGTTTTTCATAAGAAAAATAATACAATAATTAATAAATACTAACAAGAATAAATTCATGTACTCACAACTGTAAACCTACTTTTGTCCCACTCTGTATTTACAAAGCTCAATAGAGCAAAGTGCAGTATAAAAAGGTTTGCCTGTATATCTAATATACATCTACATCCATAGCTACATATCTTTAATAAACTAGAAATAAAAATAAATTTCATTACTCTGAAAAAAGATAGCTATCTAAGCCTTTAAAAATTAAACTTAATAGCAAAGTACTACTAGAATTCTTTCTGAGTCAAAGTGAAAAACAATCCTATATAATAAAAGCATAATATGCAAATTGTCCCCACGACCCAGAGTTTGACCGGAAGTTTGACCAGGAATTCAATGGGAGGACGGGGCCGGCTGGCCAAACTCCTGCAGTCCCTCCCCCCATCTCCCCCCCCCCGCCCCGGCCAGCCCAGCCCCGAACAGCCCCAATTGGGGCAGGCCAGCTGGACCCCACCCATGCATGAATTCATGCACTGGGCCTCTAGTGTTGAATAATGTCCATATACCAATATAATTTTCTATATGCTAACAATAATCCACCTTGATAATATAATGGGAAAACAATCTCATCAACATTATTAATAAAAATTTTAAGATATCGAGGAGTAAATTTAACAGGGAGTATGAAGAACTTATATGAAGAAAATCACACAGGTTTACTGGTGAAGCTAAAATAAGGTCCTTACATTTTACTCCCTTACACAAAAATAAACACTATATGGATTAAAAGATTAAATACATAAATATGTAAGAATAATATGAGAACAAAGGAAAATATTATGTTGATTGTGTGATGAAGAAAGCCTTCTTAAATATTATGGCACTGAAGGCAGAAAATTTCAATAAAAATTATAGATTCATGAAAATATAGTTCTATGTAGCAAAAAAATACTTTTCAATTAAAAGGCAATAAAGTGGTATAAATATGTATAACGTATTACTGAGAAGGGTTAATATTTTTAAAGCATAAAGAGCTATTAGAAATAAAAAAGGACAGCTAAAATGGCAAAAGATCATAAATAGGCAACTCACAATAACAGAAACACAAAGATTAATAAAAACTTTAAAAAATCAATATTGTTAGTAAAATGTATGAAATTGATAACATTATATCTATCAACTCTGCAAACATTTAAATATATAATATAAAATGTTGGCAAGAAAAAGGGTGAGATTGATCACAAGTTTTATTGTTACAAATACCAATTGGTACTACTTTCTAGAGAACAATTTGTCAACATGTGTCAAAAAACTTAGATTTTCATATTTCTTCTCCCATGTGTTTCCACTTCAAGAAATTTATCTTAATACTCATGGGTAAGCACAGTCTTTAGCTCTAAATATAGTCACAGCAGCTTTGTAAATAATAATGAATAATGAACAGTAACCTGAGAATCCAGAAAAAGGGCAATTACATTCATTTATTTTTTAAATACTGTAGAAAAATATTTATTAAAAAACACTCCATAATACATTTAATTCACTATATGTATATAAGTTAATAAAATTTTTTCTAAAAATTTAAATTAAAGATAAATCAAAGTGACAATTAAATAGTGAGGTATATGTAATTTCTCTATAAATAATAGAATTAGAATTCTTATCTTTTTAGTGTTTATCTATTTAACTTTAAAAAATGACTACCTTAGTCATAATCAGGAAAAAAAAATAAAAGTAATTTTGAAATTTAAAAAGTTACATTTACTAAGGTGGAGAGACTAGTGGTGGCACTTTAAGTCTTTATAACTTTAACATTATATAATTTTAAGTGTATTTTTGAAAAGGACTAAGTTTCTAATAGTAATTAAAAGCCAATTATGATTCTACTCAAAATCTCAGAGATTTTTTTAAATGATAAAACAATTCTTAACTTTTTTATTTTTTGTTGAATTTATTGGGGTAACATCTCTTAACAAATTATAGGTGTACAAGTCTATAATGCATCATCTGTATACCATATTGTGTGTTCACCACCCAGTCAAATCTCCTTATGTCACCATTTATTGCCCTTTTACCCTCTTCTATCACTCGCACCCTCCTTTTTCTCTGGTAATCACTATATTGTTATCTGTGTCTATGAGTTTGGTTTTTTGCTTAATTCCTTCACCTTTCTCACCCAGTCCACCACCCCTACTCCCAACGGCTGTCGGTCTGTTTTCTACATCTATGAGTCTGTTTCTATTTTGTTTATTTTGTTCATCAGATTCCACATATAAGTCATATGGTATTGTTTTCCTTTGACTGGCTTATTTCACTTAACGTAATATTCTCCAGCTCATTCCATGCTGTTGCAAAAGGTAAGATTTACTTCTTTTTTACAGTTGAGTAGTATTTCATTGTGTAAATGTACCACTGATTGTTTTTATCTCCTCATCTATTGATGGGCACTTGGGCTGCTCCCAAATCTTGGTTATCTGTATAATAAAAGCCTAAGCTACCATTATGGCGGAATGACTAGAATAACTGGTGACTAGAATAACTGGTCACTATGATGCACACTGACCACCAGGGGGCAGACACTCAATGCAGGAGCTCCCCGGTAGTCAGTGTGCTCCCCCAAGGGAGCACTGCTTAGCCAGAAGTCGGGCTCATGGCTGGTGAGCTCAGCAGCAGTGGTGGGACCCTCTCCTGCCTCCATGGCAGCACTAAGCAGCAGAGAGCAGGCAGGCGGTAAGGAGCGAGGGGTCTCGGACTGTGAGAGGGCGCAGGCTGGGCTGAGGCCCCTTCTCCCCCAGCCCAGTGCATGCATTTTGTACACTGGGCCTCTAGTTGTAAATAATGCTGCAATGAATATACTAGGGGTGCATATATTCTTTCGAATCAGTGTTTCGGGTTTCTTGGGATATATTACCAGAAGTGGTAATTTTTAAGTTTTGGGTTATTTTTAAGTTTTTAAGGAAATGCCACCTGTTTTCCACAGTGGCAGCACCAGTCTCCATTCCCACCAACAATGCATGAGGTTTCCCTTTTCTCCCCATCCTTGCCAACACTTGTCTGTTGATTTATTGATGATAGCCATTTTGACAGATGTGAGGTGATATCTCGTGGTTTTAATTTGCATTCTCTGATGATTAGTGAAAGTGAGCATCTTTTCATATGTCTGTTGACTATTTGTATATCCTCTTTGGAGAAATATCTATTAAGGTCCTTTGCCCATTTTTTAATTGTATTAATTTTTTTTTGGTGTTGAGTTTTATAAGTTCTTTATAAATCTTGAATATTAACCCTTTATCAGATGTATCAATGAATATGTCCTCCCATTTTAATGGATTATTTTTTCCTTTTGTTGATGGTTTCATTTGCTGTGCAAAAACATTTTAGTTTTATGTAGTCTCATTTGTTTCTTTTTAATTTTGTTTCCCTTTCCTGAGAAAACATATCAGAAAAGATATTGCTATGAGAAATGTCTGAGATTTTACTGCCTATGTTTCCTTCTAGGATTTTTATGGTTTCAAGTCTAACAGTTAAGTCTTTAACCCATTCTGAGTTTATTCGTGTGTATGGTGTAAGAAGGGGTCTAGTTTCATTTTCCTGCAGGTATCTGTCTAATTTTCCCAATACCATTTATTGAATAAACTATCTTTACCCCACTGTATGTCTTGCCTCCACTGCTGAATATTAATTGACCATAAAAGCATGGATTTATTTCTGGGCTCTCTATTCTGTACCACAGATCTACAGTTATATGTCTGTTTTTATTCCAGTACCATGCTGTTTTGATTATTATGGCCTTGTAGTATAGTTTGGTATGAGGTAGAGTAATTCCTCCAACTTTTTTCTTTTTCAAGATTGCTGTGCTACTCGGAGTCTTTTGTGGTTCCATATAAATTCTTGGAATATTTGTTCTAGTTATGTGAAATATGCCATTGGTATCTTGACAGGAATGGTATTAAACCTATAGATTACTTTGGTTAACATGGGTATTTTAATGAGGTTAATTCTTCCTATCCTAAACATGGTATATGCTTCCACTTATATGTATCTTCAGTTTCTTTCTTCAATGTCTTATAATTTACAGGCCTTTTGCATTCCTGGTTAAATTTATTCTAAGTCATTTAATTTTTTGGATGCAACTGGAAATGGAATTGTTTTCTTAGTTTCCATTTCTGTGCTTTATTGTTGGTGTGTAAAAATGCAACTGATTTCTGGATATTAATTTTGTATCTTGCTACTTTACTGAATTCACTAATCAGTTCTCATAGTTTCTTCGTGAAATCTTTAGGGTTCTCTATATACAGTAACATGTCACCTGCAAATAATGACAATTTTACGTCATCCTTTCCAATTTGGATGCCTTTTATTTCTTATTCTTGTCTGACTGCTGTGGCTAGGACTTTCAGTTCTATGTTGAATAAGAGTGGTGAAAGTGGACATCCCTGTATTGTTCCTAATCTTAAGAAAATGCTTTTAGTTTTTGCTCATTGTATAATGTTGGCTGTGGACTGTCATACATGGCCTTTATTATGTTTATGTATGTGCCCTCTATTCTTACTTTGTTGAGAGTTTTTATCATAAATAGGTGCCAGATTTTATCAAATGCTTTTTCTGCATCTATTGATATGATCATGTGATTTTTATCCTTCATTTTGTTTATGTAGTGTATCATGTTTATTGATTTGTGGCTACTGTACCTACCTTGCATCCCTGGAATAAAACCCACTTGATCATAGTGTATGATCTTTTTAATGAATTGTTGGATCCAATTTGCTAATATTATGTTGAGGGTTTTGGCATCCATGTTCATCAGGGATATTGGCCTATAATTTTATTTCTTTGTAGTATCCTTATGTGGTGTTGGAATTAGGATAATGCTGGCTTAATGATCTTGGGAGTCTTCCCTCTGCCTGAGTTTTTTGGAATAGTTTCAGAAGGATAGGTGTTAGTTCTTCTTTGAATGTTTGGTAAAAGGAATTCTTAATTTTTTTTATAGGAAGAGAACTGATATGGGACCTGCACTAAGTATAGGACATAAATTATTAAATAACAAGTGGATGAAATATATACATTTTAAAAATCACATCTAGTGATATGAAAATGCCAACACTTTGATATTGTGTGTGTAAAGAAAATATGAGTCCAGATATTTTAAAAATACAGAGATAGGTAGATGATAAAAAACTGTAAGAAAATTTCAAAAAGTTATCCATGCAATTACAGTGATTACAGTTTCTGTGGAAATATAATTTTTCAAGAATGAAAACAAATACCATACCATTATCATCTTTTTCTTATAGTGCTTCTTTAGAAATGCCTCATATTTTTCCAATTTTCCAAGAGTACCTTTAAAAAAACAAGAATTCACAACATATATATGTGTATTTGTGTGTATGTGTATACACACATATATCACCTTTAAAAGTGAAAAAGATGTAAGTACTTTAAATAAAATATATATAAAACTATTCAATGGGATCAACTAGCTATTTTGATAAGCATAATGCTAGATACACAAACACTTGTTGAATGAGTAGATTATTATTATTTCTTCTGTTTCCTTTGTGTTACAGAAATGTCATGCTCCAACTAGTATGTCTTTAGTACTTACTCCTATATCTAAAGTTTTACATCAATCTCTTCTTACTGAACAAGCCCATGTTGTTTAAATAGTTCAGTCACTTGCATTGTGGTTTTATGGTCACCTTAAATTCCAGAAAGTACAGGACTTTGAAACATGGACCAGTGAAAGACTCTAGGGAGCTCTGAAGTCAGTTAACCTAGATTTGAGTCAAGCTTTGGGATATTTATGTATTGAGGATAATTAATATACATAAAATTCGCTTTTTAAAGTACACACATGTGTACTTTCTCTCTCTATATATATACACACACACGCTTCAAAATATTTTATATTAAAAATACAAAATTAAATAAGAAAATGTAAAATAAAACTTAGTAATAGTGTATTTAAACACATTCTCAGAATTTGAAAAAGAGATCCATAAAAGAATATTAAATATCTAAATAATATGACTAATTAAATTTATTTAATACATTGAAAATACTTTATAAGTATAACTAATATCAGCATTTTTAAGGCTTACCCATGACAAGTTTGCCCATTAAATAAAAAATAAGGTAAGTATCACCATTAGTATCTAAAAGCTTTTAGATACTGAAAGTGTTAATTAGATAATAAAAAAGTTATACAAATACTTAAAAGAAGTAAAAAATTAACATTCCTAGCAGATATGCTTTTTACCCAGTCTGCAGCTATTCAGTTCTGAATACTAAACACTACCTTCCTACAATCTAAACTAGCGCATGTAAATCCACTCTCACCCCCTTTACTTTGGGTTTTAGGTATTTATGTTCTTATAACCTGACTCTTGCTGGCTCGCTTATCTCTGGTACCAGTATCAGTTTATATAATCCATCTTGTTTCCCTGATATTTGGCTACCCCTGTTCCAGCTTAAAAAGTTTATAACTATTTGAGTTTTTGTCCTAGCAATACTTTGAATCCACATGTTCATGTTCAACTGAAAATCTGTACTGGACCATATGGAAAGAAAGAGGTTTAAAATAAAATAAATTTATTATAATGTTTTTTAAGATATTTTATACCTTAGGATTTCATTATTTATGAGACTGTACACAGAAACAGACAGACATAGATACACACACACACACACACACACACACAAACACACACAACTGACCCTTACTCTACTCATATAAAAATATGGTTTACCTTTCTCAGAAATTACATTTTCCCACTCGAGAATTTTAGAGGCATGGTTTTTCAAAAGAATTGAACATTCCTGTAATCTTGCCTCCATGATCATGAATGCACCATGTCTTCGAGGGACATTTTCCCATAGGTGTGTATAAATTGAAGTAAATGAACTATCTTCTTTTATTTTCCTCAGAATGTATGCCCATTTATCTTTATCTCTAAAGATGATTTTCCCTGGCCAATAATCCTGCAAAAAATGTTATCCAGTACAACTTAAATCAATTAGTTAAAATTGAGATTTTATTACACAGCATAATTTTTTATTAATGTATTCTTTAAAATTCTTGAAACAATCATAAACTTTAGAAGTTTTAAATGCTTTATAAAAACTTTTTGTCCTAAATCATTTGAAAATAAGTTGCTTATCTACCATCCTTGAATACTTTAGTGGGTATTTCCTAAAAACAAATACATTATCCTATATAACCAAAATTAATCATCAGACTCAGGAAATTGGTATTGATATACTGTTTCCTAGCTAATCCTCAGATTCTATTCAAGTTTCATCAATTGAATCAATAATGCACTTTATAGCAAAAGGATGTAGTGTAGTATTACACATTCATTTTTCTTCAAATGTCTTTAGCTCCCCAGTCTTTGTGTACTTAAAACCATGAGCTCACATTGGTATTTCTAATTCCAATTTCAAACATTCATTTTCTCTCTTTTCATGTTATAATTATCATCTCCAACAATGAAAAACCTAGCTGCCATTATTTTTAATATATGTATTTATTTTATCTATCTTCTCAGATGATCACTAACCAATCTCTTCTATCTACTGGTAGCTTCTTCTCTATTGGATGCCCTTCTCATCCTGCTCAGGCTCTGACACCTCTTGCCAGGCTGCCCCTTCTATAGGGATGCCCTCCTTACCCCCACTTGGGCTCTGACTTCCCATAGACTAGCTCCTACCTCCTGAAATCATGCTTCATTCCTTCCCCTGGCTACATGCGGATACCATCCTCCTTCCCTTGCACTCTGACACCTATGGTGTAACATGGACACCTTCCTCACGTGGTTGAGTTCAGACAGCTTGCTCTACATTATCACAGTGAATCCCTATCTCCCTGCCAATTTGGATGCCTGCCTTGTTTTGGCCCCCAAATGGCTTTAGGACTAAATTACTCAGGAAGGGAAGGAGATGACGAAAAGAGAGGAAAATAATAGGAATAGAAGGGGAAACACAACATTAATATTTGCAAACCAAATAAAAGGTTATCTTTCAATATAATCAATTAATAACAAAACAAAGAAATTTAGCCAAAATAATTAAGGGATGGTAAGTAAGAGAATGAGTTCTGGAACTTGTATGATGTAAAACTCTTTAATAAATTTGGGTAAAATATTCTGGGAATTTAGCTAAATGGGAATAAATCTGAAATCTCCAGATCAGGAATTTTAAACTTGCCTTAGTCCATTCCACTTCCCTTTTTCTTCCTTTAAAAGCCTATAAAAGCCACTAACACTAAAGGGATTAGTTTTAGGGCCAGGATAGTGGAGGATATGGTGACTAATTAGACCTATCAAAGCCCACTCAACTCTAAAATTTAATGATATACACACTCTGCTACAGTTCTTACTGATGCCCTGAACCTGGAGGCAAGTTGTCTCCCTTTTCCCTATGTTTATTGGACACTAGAATTGATGCCTTATGGTCTGAATGTTTGTGTCACCCCAAAGTTTGTATGTTGAAATCCTAACCCTAAAAGTGGTGGTATTAGGCTGTTGAGCTTTTGAGAGGTGAGTAGGTCATGAGGGTGAAGCCTTCATGGTTTGTATGAGTTCCCTTATAAAAGAAGCTCCAGAGAACTTGCTCATCTCTTCTACCATATGAGGTCACAACAAGAAGGCTCTGTGTGTGAACCAGGAAGCCGGTTTTGTACTAGACTCCAAATCTGCTAGTGCCTTGATCTTGTACTCCCAGCCTCCCAAACTGTAAGAAATCAGTTTCTGCTGTTTATAAGAAGAAAAATGAAAGCCCACTACAGTCATCATACATATCTTTATGAATGGTGCTCTCTAATGATAACAAGTAGATAAATAATATCCTTCTTTTAATGTTAGAAACCTTTCCCAGAGAAATCTAGGTCCTTTTGCCATTTTGGAATAAAAAATATTACTCAGATACGTAAGTACACCCTTCAAAATCTTACAAACATATGTTTTAAAGAAGACACTCAACCACCTGGGTATTGTGTCAAAATAGACAAAGATCTCAGAAGAATAAGATATGATCATAGGATACAATCCCTGGAGACAAACATGGTCAATTTAGAATGGCAACCACTTTTGAAAACATAGTTCCCTCATAATCACTAGAATCATTTAAATGGATGAATGGACAAATAAAACAGCTATTCCCTGAATAATGAGAATGAAAAGGAAATAATTATTCTCTCTATTGTAAAGTACCTTTCATCTTCTGTGAAAGATCACAGTAGGGATCTGAGTATCCTCCAGGTCTGTATTACAAACCTAGCAGGCCTATTAACAAAATTTGACACTGATGCCCTACGACAAGATAAATTAAAGTACTACCAGGTAGAAGTCACATGAAAGCAGAAAAAAGACAAAAGAATAATAAATAAACAGCAGGGAAGGTCAACTGTGATAAATACATAAGATTCAAACCAACTCTTCAGTACCTAAATAATTGAAAAGGAATAAAAAACTGTGATAGTACTGAGTCAGGCAGAAGGAGGAGAGTGATAAAAATTCCACAAGAGCAGGAATATTTATCTTTTTTGCTCATTGTTGTATCTTCAGTTTCCAGAACATTACCTGGCAAATAGTTGGTAGTGAATAAAAATCATTAAATGAATGAATGAATAGAATAAATAAGATAAATGATAATGACACAACATTAGTGGAACAAAAGGATGCCATAAAAATGTAAAAATATTTGTTAAAAATATATTTTATTGATTTTTTACAGAGAGGAAGGGAGAGGGATACAGAGTTAGAAACATCGATGAGAGAGAAACATCGATCAGCTGCCTCCTGCACACTCCCTACTGGGTATGTGCCCACAACCAAGGTACATGCCCTTGACTGGAATCGAACCTGGGACCCTTGAGTCTGCAGGCTGACACTCTATCTACTGAGCCAAACCGGTTAGGGCAAAAAATGTAAAAATATTTTTATAAAAACAAAAATAGAAACAGAATGTTGATGAAGGGGGAGAAACAAGTAGAGAATGTGGGAATTGGTCAATAGAGAAATAAGAAGAGAAATGATTGAAGGTAAGAAAGTACACAGAACTATAAAAAAGGAGAGGAAGAGAGGAAAGAAGAGTAGAAGGTATAAAATATTAAAATTAGAAAGATAGAGATAGTGAAAATTTACCACAATAAGAGGGCTTTAGATGATGTAAGAAACGATAAAGCATCCTATATATAAAAGCCTAATATGCAAATTGACCAAAGGGCAGAATGACCAGTGAAACAACCAACAGAACCACCAGTTACTATGACAAGCACTGACTACCAGGGGGCAGACACTCAACACAGGAGCTGCCCCCAATCTGCAGGCCCCAGGCCAGCCAAGGCGGGTGCCAGTGGGGCCCCTCTGCTCCTGATTGCCCCACCAGTTGCCCCACAGAATGGTCCTGATCTCTGGCCAGGCCCAGGGACCCTACCTGTGCATGAATTTCATGCACTGGCCTCTAGTAAAGTATAAGAAACTAAAAGCTGACATGGAGGTTCCAGGTACTGTTCTAATGCTAATTAGTAGCGGAGCTGGCATTTGAACATAGGCAACCTGGCAATCTGAGCCCAGAGCCTATGATTTTAACCACTACACAACTATGAAAATACATACCGTTGCTTTTATATTTTAGAAAAATTAAATAAAGATAGGCTTAGCCATAAGTGATTTAGAATATATTTCAATTTCTCTTTTGTTTTATTCACTTGTTTATAATATGCCACATTTAAAAAATAATGACAGCCCTAACCAGTTTGGCTCAGTGGATTGAGCGTCAGCCTATGGACTGAAGAGTCCCAGGTTTGATTCCAGTCAAGAGCATGTACCTTGGTTGTGGACACATCTCATCAATGTTTCTAACTCTTTATCCCTCTCCCTTCCTCTCTGTAAAAAATCAATAAAATATATTTTTAAAAAAAGAATGACAATTTCATGAAAGCAAGGACCTTTTCCCATTTTAATTCATTGATATATTCTACTACGTGTAGCAGGTAATAATGGCCGATATTGTAATCAAAGAAAACACAATAATTTCAAGAGAAACATCAAAACTGCTTTATTCAAAGTAATAATCGCTAGCTACACATTTCCCCCATCTTTCAGGTAATTTGAGGATACCGTCCCAATAGAATTTGTCCTGTTTTGAGGCAAACCATTCAGAGACCCAATTTTCCACTTCTTCGTACGTTTTGAAATGCTCCTCAGAAAGTGCATATGCCATTGATCCGAACAAGTGGTAATCTGAAAGAAGCAAGGTCTGGTGAATACAGCAGGTGGGTTAATACTTTCCAGGCAAGATCTTTCAATGTGTCTTTAACTGCTTTTGAAGTGTGTGATGGTGCATTATCATGAAGCAAAATTACTGTGCCGTGTCTTCTGGCACATTATGGTAGTTTCACAATCAAAGCGTGGTTCAAATTGATTGTTGTCAGTACCAATCAGTATTAATGGTTTCACCTGGTTTTAGAAGCTCATAATACACCACACCTTCCTGATCCCACCAAACGCAGAGCATTGTCTTCTTTCTGAATCAATTTGGCCTTGCAGTCGATGTTGATGGTTGACCCGGATCAACCCATGATTTTGTGCATTTGGGATTCTCAAAATAAATCCACTTTTCATCGCCAGTCACAATTCGATGCAAAAAAGACTTTCTTTCATGCTGTTGAAGCAACATTTTACTGATGACTTTTCGGTTTTCCATTTGTCTTTCGTTCAGTTGATGTGGCACCCATTTTCCTTCCTTTAAAATCTTTCCCATTGCTTGTAAATGATCGGAAATTGTTTGCTGAGCAGCGTTTAATCTTTCTGTAAGTTGTTTTTGAGTTTGACATGCATCTCCACCCAATAATGCTTGTAATTGTTGGTCTTCAAACTTTTTCGGTTGACCTGGACATTCTTTGTCTTTCACACCGAAATCATTACTTTTAAAGCGTTTAAGCCAGTGTTCACAAGTATCTTGAGATGGAGCATGTTCACCATAAGCTTCCCAAAGTATATGATAACTTTTTCTTCAAAATAAAGTGATGAATTAAAACTTCCCACAAATGCTCTTTTTTTTGCATGAAATTTGACAATTTTAAACATAAAAATATTTATGATGTTAACACCTTTAGAAAATTTGACATGAAGTTTTGAAGCTTGCTGTCAATACAACAAAATAGCATACATATCAAATCACATATATATATATATCAACATATGTGTAACTCCATCTTTTGAAAATCATCTGATTAACTGGTACACCTAGTAAATGTCTATGTGCCTGATACACAATAGGTACTCAAAAATATGTTTTAAATGAATTTTATGGAGTTATTTGTTTTTTACTATTGCCTATAAGGTAGAAGTTTTGTCCAGCAAACAAAAAATTAAATATACAGTCATTTTATTCCTAGATGTCTTCAAATATCCAATAGTTTGGCAATGCATAGACATAGCCCAAACTTAAAAAAGCAACAACTGTAAGTATTTGGTTGGGAAATCTAGACAATAAGAAAAAATGTTCAGGTACACCCATAAATGACAAAAATGGTACAACTGGATATATTGTTTTATCAAATGTTAGCTGATAAAAATGGAAGGCCATCAATATAGATATTGTCCTCTGCAAACAAGGAGGGTACTTTAAGTTTGATTTTATTCTATCTTTGGTGAAGGGCATAAACCTGTGATCTTGATTTAATTAGTATTATTCTTAATTTGAACAGAGTGACTATGCATTTTAACTTCAAACATCTGTAAAATTTCATCTGAAATCATAGGTTCTCAAACATGCATGGAGGGTATAGTCCAAATATCTCCATAATTTTGCTGAGTTTGGCTCAATTTTAACTGTAACTCTTTCCCCTTGACATTAAAAACGACCCAGAACATCATGATTAAGCTACAGCACATTTCCATCATTATTTAAATTAAAATATTTGCAAAAAGCTTGTCCTAAAAGTATTTCAAAATTTCTGCTTTGCCCCAGTGATTGAAACAAACTTTTGAAAATTAAGAACATGTTCATTTTACTCCTAAAGGGATTTCAATCCTTTTTAAAAACATTAAGAAAACAAGAACACTTACTTAAACAAATATAAGAACAGAAAATAGATATTTAAAAATAGATATTTTTGAAACTCATTAAGAGGTTAGTCACAGCAAATTCTGTTTACATTTAAGCATAGGTAAGTGCAAATTAAAGTCTAAATCTACTCAAAGTATGTACACACCTCATTAAAAAAGCCTCTCTGCCTTCCACATTAACATCGTTTTCCTAGCCTTTGACACTCCTCAACACAAAACACCTGACCTTCAGATTCACAACTGCATGAACCCAAGAGAAAACCCATACAATCCCAATAACTCCAGGAGTCAGTAGTTACACATAATAGAAACTGGATCTTTCAACATAAAAACACATTTTAAATATTTTACCCTGATTCAACATCAAAGAATACTGATGTAACACCACTGCAATACCTGTCTCAGCTGTGGTGAATGTAAATGATGTAAGTAAGCAAAACTGTCAGATATTCTTTAAGGTGTAAATATATAAGACAAAAATCTTATATTAGCAAAATAATACAGAAATGTCTATATAATTCTTCTGATAGGACATTGGACTAGAATTTTTAAAAGTGGAAAAGAGAATAGAATATTGACAAGAAGGAACAGCTATGAGATACAGCTTACTGAAAGGAGGTAACTATTTATAAAAATTTCCTACATTGAAATACTGCTCAGCCATGAAAAAGAAGAAAATCTTACCGTTTGCAACAGCATGGATGGACCTGGAGAGTATTATGCTAAATGAAATAAGCCACTCAGAGAAAGACAAATATCACATGATATCACTTATATGTATAATTTAATGAACAAACAAAATAGAAACAGACTCATAGATATAGAAAACAGACTGACAGCTATTAGAGGGAAGGGGGTTGCAGGTCTGGGTTAAAAAGGTAAAGGGATTAAACAAACAAACCAAGAAACCTCACCTTGTAGAAACAGAGAATAATATGGTAATTACCAGAGGTAAAGGAGAATGGGTGAGGGGGAGGTAGAAGAGAGTAAATGAGCAATAAATGGTCATGGAAGGAAATTTGACTTTGGGTGATGAACACACAATATATAGATGATGTATTATAGAATTATACACCTGAAACTTATATAATTTTATTAACCAAGGTCACCCCAATAAATTCAATAAAGAAAGAACAAAAAGAAAATGGAACCCATAAGAGTTTCTATTATTAAAGCTTTTCCCTAAGCTTTTTCCATCTCCAGAACTGATATTTTAAAAGATGTATTGGCACATAAAACAGGATGCTCTACTCACCAAATTGTGTAACTTTAAGAATTCTTCCATGTTCTTTGGAGGTTCCTAATAAAGAAAAATCAATATTGTTCATTAACATAAATTCAGATAGTTTATAATGCTTATAATTTATTTAAGTAAATAAAAACACTTAACTTATTATAATTTTCAGAGCCATAAGATATTGTAAAATACTCACTTTGTAAAGTCCCTGTGCTTTGAAAAGTGACCTAGATCAGTGTTTAAATTCTGTGCCTCCAACCCAAATTCTGTAAGAAGATTCCCTCTGATACCCCACTCCTAGAAAAAAGCTCCACATGAATCCTCCTGAATGTCCTCATTTCATATTCCTACAAGAGTTACAAGATATTTTGGGCTCTCTGGGATGGTGTCTACAACAAATCCAGAGCCAAAATGTAATAACATGCTCCTCTTGAAGATCAAGTATTTAAAAAGCCACACTAGTGACATGGTGAAAATACTTTAAATATTTGGATGTTTCAGTGTAATAAATAATAACCCTATTTTTAGTAGCAGTTTCTTTGTAAGTAAATATGTATCCTTTCATTAGACAAATTAATTTTAATTGAGACTACATATTGCTCTTCCTTGCCTTAGAGACTGTGTATACATTCTTCCTGCAGCTTGGAAGGCTCCCTGGCCCAAACCCTCTTCCTCCAACCCATTCTTGGCCTATTTAACTCTTACATCAAATATCAAATTAAAAGTCATTTTTTCTAGGAAACCTAATTTGGTCCCCAAAAAGATTCTCTATGGTAACAGACAGCAGATTTGTATCTTTACAAGGATAGAAACTATGGTGTAATCACTGCAGAATTGTCAAAATTTCATACAGAGGCTGGCCTATGGCCAATGCATCATAAGTACTTTAAGTGTTCATTAATTAATAAACGAGTAGATGAATATCAGAGAAATATGTATTTATATATTTTTTTAAATAAGAAAAAAAAACCTAGTGAGAAGACCAAAATAAGAGAAATTCAGAATATCCTATTACACTAGTAATACCCTAATGGTCTGATGATAATATGTCTGAAAAAATTGCATTACATTTTAATTTACTAAAACACATATTTGTTATCAACAGGTAAAATGATCAAGATTACAAAATCACAAGGCCATATTCTGTAAAAATAACCACACATCTGAGTTTGAAGATAATACTTCATTCTCTTAATAGATGATGAATATAAGTATATTAATAGATAATACAGTAATGAAAAAATAAAGAATATGTGTAACAATCACAAAAAATAAGTGTTCAGATACAAAGATGCATACAGCTGTCAGGAAAATTTTATGGAAAGCATGAGACTCTAGGCCTAGTCAGATTGAGAAGCATAGGAATAAGAGAGAAGTAGCCCAAAATGCGTAGAGAAAAAAATGTCCAAGATATATGTTCAGGGATAGTTATTATAGCAGTTTGGCTAGAAAGAAGCTGTGAGTATATTTTGAAATGCACAGAATATAAAGGAGCCAAATTAAAACCAATTAAATTTTGACTTTTTTTCTTGTAATTTCTGTCTCAAATCACTTCTAGTACAAAGCACTATAATAATATCCACATTTCAATAAAAGGGAATTAGAAAAGGAATTAAGGAAGTGAAACTTGTGTAGGAAAGTTCAGCTAATTTCAACATAAAATTCCAAAGTTCTCAGTTAAAAGGAAGTAAGGCTCTTGTTAGGATGTAGGAGAATGCAAAACACCTATGCTTCCATGGTAACAATAAGGAAAACCTGGACCAAATAAAAAGCTCACCTTTCTATGGGTTAGGGAAGAGTGCAGGATGCCAGTGAGCAGGAACAGTTACATAATTAAACCAAGTGTAGGGCTGCCTAATCATGAGGCCCTGTGCAACTGCACAGGTTGAAAACCCATAAAACTGCCTTACCTGGAAGCCTTAATGACCTGAAACCCAGAGAGAAATATGCCCTTTATAAGTGAGCATGATGCTGTTGGCAGCTTTCTTACCCAGAAGTAAGCTCTGTGTTGGTTTGACATGATTCAGTAATTTTGCAGAAATGAAGAGAAGTCCGTCTGGGCCTTAGGCGTCAGTGTGAGCTGGGGAAACAAACTGGAGTCTGAAAGACACCCAAAACGCAAAAAAATAAAAAAATTACCCCCACACCTCACTTCCGAATCTTGTTTTTTTTTTTTAAAAAAAAGCAGCAGCCGTGGAGGAGGGCTGGGAAGTTAGAGCATTTACATAGGCCAATGCATGGTTATAATACTTGGGTTCCAAGGCCCTGACAAAGTTGACTCCAAAGATGAACCAAAAATATTTAAAACTTCAGTCCAAACCTGTTTCAATGAAATACTGACAAGACATAAGAGGTGGCTTTGAAGAGGGATGTTGGAGGTGGGTTAATCACAGGTGAACTCAATCTAATGAAAGCTGCAGCCAACACTAAAGCTTAATACAAGTATAGAAAGATTTCAAAGGAACAGCCTCTCACTCTAAACGCCAAGGTAAGAAAAAGGCTTGTGCTCTCTTAGAACTAAATTAAACTTCAGTCTCCACATTTTTCCCACATAACGTCTAATACACAATAAGACAATTAAAAGACAGATGAGAAGTAGGAAAATGGGACCCATAATCAAGAGAAAACAGTTAATACAAACCAATTCACTGAGAATACAATTATTGTAATTAGCAGATAAGGACTTTAAAACAACTATTATAAATATGTTAAAGGTTTACAATACATATTGGATTATATAGTTCATGAAAATAATGGTGTATTTCAAGAGAAACAGAAATTTTAAGAAGCTACTGAAAAATTTGGAATACTAATCTTAAGAAAACTGGTGTGTCTAAATTAATATCAGTCAAAGTAGACTTCAAGATAGGAGTATTACCATATCTAATTAAGGTTACTTCATATTGATAAAAGGCCAATTCATTCGGAAGACATATCAGTGCTAAATGTGTTTGCACCCAAAAAAAGAGCTTCAAAATAAATGTAGCAAAAATTGATTAAACTAATGAGAAATATTGTCAAAACCACAATTATATTTGGAGTTCTTAACATATCTCTCTGAGTAATTGATAAATCAGGTATATACACAAATCAGTAGGAGGTAATTTGAACATTATCAAGCAACTTAACCTAATTGACATTTATAGAACATACAATTGCAGAATACACAATCTTTTAAAGTAATGGAAGAGGAAACATTCATCATGAAGCTATGCCAAATTGTTTATGAGAAATATTGGCCTGAAATTTTCTCTATTATAATGTCCTTGTTAAGATTTGGAATTAAGGTTATTCTGGCCTAAAAAAAAAAAAAAGGTAATTTTTTTTCTATTCTCTGAAAGAATTTGGAAATCTGAAAGATCAATCCTATTTATTCTTTAAATGTTTGATAGACCTTGCTGGTGATGCTACCTAAATCTGAAGTTAGAATTGAGAATACTGTTCTAGTATTAACTAGAGGCGTGGTTCACGAAATTCGTGCAGGGGTACGGTCCCTAGGCCTGGCCAGTGATCAGGACCAATCTGTGAGGCAATTGGCAGGGCAATCGGGCCCCCATTTGCAGCCACCTTGGCCTGGAACTGCCCGCTCACCGGTCCTGCCCCCTGGTGGTCAGTTGCACATCTAACTCCCAATTGATCAAACTCCTGCCTCTGGAGATAATTTGCATATTAGCCTTTTATTATATAGGAGGAGGATTGTGTTCCTCCCCAACCCAATTCCTCAGTTGAAACCCTATCCCCCAATGTGAGTATATTTGGATATGTTGCCTCTGGGGAAGTTATCAAGGTTAAATGAGGTCTTAAGGGTGGGACCCTAATCCTATAGAGGTGTTGTCCTTATAAGAAGAGGAAAAGGTGCCAGAGAGATAGTTCCCTGAATGCACAAAAGCCATGTGAGAACACAGTGAAAAGGCAGCCATGTGCAAGCAGGAAGAGAGATCTCAACAGAAACCAGCCCTGATGGCACTTTGATCTTGGATTTTTGGCCTCCACAATGGTGAGAAAATAAATTTCTATTATTTAAGCCAACCAGTCCATGGTATTCTATTATGGTAGCCAGAGCAGACAAATACAGATACAATTTCTCAAAATTAATAAAGGATCATTCAGGAAGGCTATTTCCTCTTACATCAGTTTTGGTAAATTGGGTTTATCAATAAAAATAAAGATATGTCAAATAGTTTGACATAAGTATTTGTTCTTAATATCCTCTTCTTGTTTTTACTATCTGTAGGATGTTTCCTTTTTGATTCCTAATATTTGTACTTTGAGTTTTTCCCTTTTTTCTTGGTCAGTCCCCCTAAGGGCTTATCAATTTTATTAATCTTTTCAAAGAAGGAATTTTGGTCTTGTTGCTTTTCTCCAGTGTACATTTGTTTTTAATTTTATTGATTTCTGCTCTTATCTTCATTAGTGCCCTTATTCTATAGATATTTGAGAATATTCCAATGTAAAATTTGATCCTATTAAGAAGTTATTTGTTTGTCAACCCCTGTTCAGGCACACTGAGCTTTCTATCACCATTTAATTCTCATTCTTCAATACGAATAGAAAGCCAAGGACTACTTGATATTTAAGGAATAACTATAAAATTTTTTAAAAGATAAAAACAAAAACATAGAAATCCAAACAAATAACTGAAAATAAAATCTGAGTGGATACAGATAATAGGAATAGAACAAAATCTTTAAAATGTCTTTAAGATTCTTAGAAAGATAGAAGGTAATACATCCCTGAAACCAAAATAGCATATTATAAGGTAACAGAGAATTTTTAAAAGATACAAATATAATGGTATTAATTAAATATTAAACAAAATGTTTGTGTGTGTGGGTGGGGACTGAAAAAATCTGGGAATAGAATTAAAAAGTTAAAAGAAAAGAATTAGAGAACAAAAGATAAGAATTTAAAGGACTATTCCAGCAAAATGATTTCAACCTAGAAATTTAAATATAGGCAGCCTATTAAGTGTGTGACATTTTTCAGATCTGAAAGGTAGTAAAAAAAAAAAAATCACCATTTCTCCCTGTATTAGTTTCATATTGCTGTTAAAACAAAGGAGCACAAACTTAGTCACTTAAAGCACACAGATTTATTATCTCACAGTTCTGGAAATTGGAGGTCTGAAACGGGTCTGCAGGGCTATGCTCCTTCTGGAGGCAGCAAGGGAGAATCTGTTTCCTTGCCTTTTCTAGTTTCTTGGAGTCATCTGCATTCCTTTTACTCCTTAGCTCCTTCCTCCAACCTCAAAGCCAGCAATGCAGCATCTTCTCCCCTCTCTGTCCTCTTGTCTTCCTCTTATAAGGACACTTGTGATTATGCTTGGCCCACCCAGATAATTCAGGGTAATTTCCCCATCTCAGGATCCTTAATTTAATTGCATATGCTATGCAAGTTCCTTTTGCCATATAAGAAAACATATTCCTAGGATCTGGAGATTAGGATGTGGACATCTTTGGGGGTGGTCATTATGCTGTCTACCATACTCCTATTCATCTTTTCTCAGGAAGGTACTGGAGGATATGTTTCATAAAAACAAAGAAAAAGTAAACAAGGGATCCAACACAGGAGAGCAGTATTGGATTGTAAAAGCAACCAATACTGAATGAACTAGAGTTTATAATGCTCTAGAAGGACTATCTGGAGTATAAAAAATTAATCTTCTAGATTAACTGATGTGTTTGATTGTGACGTTTTAGCACTTTGGTAGAGTATTTGAGGGCAGATTACAAAAGAGTAAATATAAATATGGCATTTATTAAGACAAAGGAAAGCACCAGGTTGCATGAAAAGTTAACATGGTGAGGGTTGACTGCTATTTACAAATGTTGATTTAAACAAAAACTGTGATATTACTATGCTGAGAGATGAGGGGATGAAACGGGGCGGGGGGCGGGGGGAGAAGAAATGTTTGAACACTTAGGGATGGTGTGATAAAAGAGCTCTGTCATTGACTTCCATAGGAGAAAGTCAATGAATAATGTCTGAGATTGAAAAATCAAAAAATTGCAGTATAATTATATTTTGAAATATGGAGTAATTAACAGAAGTAATATTAAAAAGACCTGAAAGAATTTTCCTTTTGAAAATAGAGTAGAGAGGTTGGGAACCACAGGTTTTGGTTAAAAGCTTTGAATGTGGCAAACTGTTAATGCTCACCAATATATGTATGTTTCTTTACATTTCCCAGGCTCCCTTGCAACCTGGGGACTAAATTCTGGCCAATGAAATCTGAGAAAAGTGATATATGCCATTTTTAGGGTTGATCTCTAAAACTTTTTGTGTGATTCACCAAGCTTTATTTCTTGTCAGATAAGCTGTGGACTCCAAGTCCTGAGAGCAGAATGACTAAAAAAAGAAAAAGAAACCTGTATCCTTAAGTCTAACATTTCATTTGACTAAAACACCCATAATCCATTTCTTGTGAGACATAAAAGTTTATTGTATCAAATCACTGAAACCTGGGGTCTTCTGTGACAGCAGTAAATCCACCATGTTGGTTTTAAGAATTATATATGACCACAAATTATTTGACAATCTTTTGAGAAGCAAGTTCCATGTCTCTTCTCCTAAACTCTGGACAGGCCTTGTAATTCATAACCAAAAGAATGTGAGAGAAGTGACACTATATTACTTTTTGAGGCTAGATCAAAAAAGGACATGTAGATTCTGCCTTGTTCATTGCAACATTTGACTTTAGCGCACTGGACTTACACTAGGAAGTCTCATTACACTGCTGCCATACTATGAGGAAGCCCAGGCCACATGGAGAGACCACACATAGGAGCTCTGCTAGCATTTATAGTCTTCCCAGCTAAGTTATCAGAAAAAGCTGTCCTTCTGTGCCCTATTGAACACACAATTCATGAACATAATAAAATGGTTGTTTTAAGACACATATTTTGGAGTAACTTATTGCAGAGCAATAGTAACTTCAATTAATTAAACATATCATTTCTTTTGTAATCTGTGCATTTGAACTAAAGCAGTTAAAGAAGAAAAAGATGTGAATTATTTATTCTTGGCTTGGAGACTTTCGTTATTGCTATTCTCTTACCCAGAAAGTTCATCTTTCTCCCTAAAGCAGTGGCTTTCAAACTTTTTAAAGAAAAACAGAAAATAAGAAATAGACTTCATAAACATGACCTAGTATATGCATGTGTATTATATAAATTGTGTGTGTGTGCATATATATATATATATATGCACACACACACACACACATATATATACATATACATACTGAGTGGCCAGATTATTATGATCTCTGAACACATAATAATCTGACCACTCAGTGTGTATATGTGTGTGTGTGTGTGTGTGTGTGTGTGTGTGTGTATATATATATATATATATATATATATATATATATATTAGAGGCCCGGTGCATGAATTCGTGCATGGGTGGGGTCCGGCCAGCCTGGCCAGAGGGAGGGGACATGGGCGGTTGGCTGGCCTGCCTGCTGGTCGAATTCCTGGTCGAGGGGACAATTTGCATATTAGCCTTTTATTATATAGGATATACACTGAGTGGCCAGATTATTATACATTCAGAGATCATAAGAAATGTCTGAACACTTAGGGATGGTGTGATAAAAAAGCTTTGTCATTGACTTCCATAGGGGAAAGTCAATGAATAATGTCATATCCTATCTAATAAAAGAGTAATATGCAAATTGACCATCACTCCAACATACAAGATGGCTGCCCCCATGTGGACAGAAGATGGCCGCCACAAGATGGCCAGCAGGGAAGGGCAGCTGGGGGGGACCAGGCCTGCAAGGGAGGGCAGTTGGGGGCAATCAAGCCTGCAGGGGAGGGCATTTGGGGGGGACCCAGACTACGGGGCGGGCAGTTAGGGTCAAACAGGCTGGCAGGGGAGCAGTTAGACAACAATCAGGCTGGCAGGGGAGTGGTTAGGGGGTGATCAGGCTGGCAGGCAGAAGCAGTTAGGGGCAATCAGGAAGGCAGGCAGGCAGGCAGGCAGGCAGGCAGGCGAGCAGTTGGGAGCCAGAAGTCCTGGATTGTGAGAGGGATGTCCGAATGCCTGTTTAAACGTGCAGTCAGACATCTCGAGGCGTCCCAGATTGGAGAGGGTGCAGGCTGGGCTGAGGGACACACACCGCCAGGCACGAATTTCGTGCACTGGCCTGTAGTATATATATATATGTATGTGTGTGTACACATAATTTGTGGGAAGCCACTGCATGCCAACACGGTCATGAGTGTGCACCAAGGAATGCAGGAGGCCGATGGACCTTGAGCGTTAGCAGGGCTGACGCTAGGCACTGATTGTTCCTGTTGAGCTAGCGGTGGCTCGAAGCAATCTCCTGACCTGATAGCCTCCAAGTAAATGTTTACTGGACCTTCCTGATCTTTACTGACATTTGAGATTGTCTGTCTGCTACGTGTTTGCCATGCTTTACTGAGGGCAAGATGTGTATCTAAAACTGAATAAAAAGCGAACAAGGCCAGAGGTTGGTGTGCCTCTTCAGGAAAAAAGGTTCCCCCTAATGCCTTCTAAATATTTCTTCTATAGCATTTTCATTTGTGCGTCGGCCCCTCCTTCTGATCCTGAGCCTCGCCACAAAGGTTGCGGCAATAATTTAAAACTCCAGAAAGCAATGCTTAACCTTACCAAGTGCCATGCAGTAATATTTTCACATTATACTATTTCATTTTTTAAAGCGTAGTTTTGGCTAAATAGATTTCCTTGCTTACAAATAGGACCTCCACCAATGGGTCCCACACAATCCCCTTAAAAAACACTACTCTAGACCAATCATTCTTGAGTAAAAGGCCTTACTCGAGTAAGTCCAACCAATAAGCTTTCATTGGCCAGTCCATTCTGAGCTGTTTTGAAAATCCTACAATTTATTAGTAATATATTTTCTGTACTACCCATGCTTAACTTGATAAGGTAAACTCCTCCAGGTCAAGGTTCTGTCCTGTATTTCACTTGCTGAATTCATACTATACAATAGATTGCTCAATATCTAGCCCTTGTATTTCCAACTCTCAGTTGTGATCATACCCTTTTTAGGTTTGGATTGTCTTTGGATGGGGGGGGGGGGGGAGAAATATCTATCCATATATTGTGTGTGCTTAATTTCAAACTGGAAAAGTGCACAAAAATAGTCCCACCTCTTCAGGCATGTGTAGTTTTTAAGCAAACCAAGTCATCACACTACAAATACGTGTCTTGACACAGCCACACACAAGTACTAGAACCAAGTTCTCAGGACTGAAGTATTTTTGGGATTGGTAACATGGAAACGCGTTCGGTAGGATCAGCATTTTCACAACTCACTGCAACTACACCTTGAGAGAGTATTTCCAGAACCGCAGGTCCCACTTCTGTGGCCCCGGCCAGTCTGAGAAGAGAACTGGGAGCCAGGCTGGCGGCTGTGAGGCCGGCCTCGCGGACCCCGGCTGGCACTGCTCCGCAGGCAGAAGGCCAACACCCACCGCCGCCGACCAGACTGGCTGAGGCGGGACTTCCCGTTTAAGCCCTCCGTGCCGTCTTCCCCGCCCGTTACCTCCTCCACCGGGCCGCGCCACGCCGGGACCTAGCAACGGCCTTAGCAACGGCCGGGCTCCTCCCTCTGGTGTCGCCCGGAAAGCGCTCCGCCGCGTTCGTGCACGAGCACGGCAGGCGCTCGCCACGGCCTCCAGGGGAGCGGAAGACGCGTGGACCTGAGCGAGGACCCGCGGGCTTGCAGGTGTGAATTCCACTCCGGTCTCTCGGGCAGGTCTGCGCGCCTCTCTGGGGGCCAGTGTCCTGGTTGGCTCCGTGCGGCCGCGGAGAGTAGACGCGTCGTTGGCCGAGCCCTCATCGAGGTCGTTCCGGGGGTCCCTGCGCGGCGCTTGTATTTTTTTGGTTGTTGCGGGCCCTTTGGGGAAAAGACTTCCAGATTTTTCTCAAAAAACAAAACAAAACAAAAAAAACCTCTTCCCCCACTCCCCTCCCTAGCAATTATTGTCGGTGCTCTCCGCCTCAAAGAAAGTCTGTCCTGGCAAAGTTAGTCTCCTCGGGACCCTACTTATTCTTTGTGTTTTTAGTGTTTGCAGTGGTTTGCGGCAGGAGAAACTTAGCACAGACATAGTATGTCATGAATTGTAGTATTTAAAGTATTAAAATAATGCTTACATAATAAGCAAAGGAGTCTGTTACTTATGTCTAATTATTTGGAGGAAATATAGGACAAGTAAGGAAGTATATTATCACTTTAAGGTGTCAAGTCCGTGCAGTTAGTGGATAAAAGCGCCACTAAAACCACAACATTTAAGGGTTGCTTCTGTCTGAACCGCGGTGTACCATGGTGTACAACTAAGGAAGTACCCTCTGCCTACCGCTTGGTGGGTGGTCTGGGAGGGGCCATGGGTCCTGTATGAAAAAAGGTGATACCTTGGAATTTAAAAAGTGGGTGTGAGATCTGTATATATTATGTGACCAGGTTCTTAAAAATACTCCCGGAAAGAAATATTTGAAGGGGTTTAAAAATTCAATACAGGACAGTCTTCTGTAATGTCTCATTAGGAAGTGAGTCAACTTAGTTGTGGTTATGAGCCTTTCCATTAGTACTGTTTTGCAAAAAGAGGTCTGCCAGGCTGCATTTTTATGTCAGGCTGCATTTGGCCCATAAAATTAGTTTGTCAGGAACTTCAGTAGCAAGATGCATACAGTATGCTTTTTCCTTTTTTTAGAATGGTTTTTATTTAGTTAAGTATTTGTTGACTTACTCCTGCTGCATTAGACACAGGAATAGGTGAGACGAGTAAAGAGCTCTGCTCTCTGCTCTTGGAGAATTGATTATCTGCTAGGACACGTAACTTCACTCAAAGGTACTCCAAGTTAAGGTACATTTTTCTGTGTTAAATATATGGAATCAATAAGTGCACAGAGGTAGAGATGTAAGAGATTGCCATAGACTATCTAGAATCCTGACTTTGAGACTGAAAGTAGAGGATTATGTGCAAAGTAGAATTGATGCAACTTGGTGAGTAATTCGTTTTTGGGGGGATAGGGTAGAAGGAGGATTTGTTTTTAATCTAACTTGCAGAATGATGGATGTACCAGTTAGTTTCTTAGGAATAAAGTCTTTTTTTCTCCTCACTTATTTTTTTAAAACCTTGATTGTTGAAATTTTCCCCATGGACCCCTTCTAGCCTGCACCTGTCCCCCACCCCAGACCTTAACCACACTATTGTCTGTGACCGTGGGTGATGCGTATATGCATACAAGTTCTTCAGTTGATCTCTTCCCACCTACCCACTACTCCCGCCTTCCCTCTGAGATTCAACAGTCTGTTCCATGCTTCTATTTCTCTGGATCTATTTTGTTCATCAGTTTATTCTTTAGATTCCACATATATGTGAGATCATGTGATACTTATCTTTTTCTGACTAGCATATTTCACTTAGCATAATACTCTCCAGGTCCCTCCATGCTGTCTCAAAGGGTAAGAGGTCCTTCTTTACTACTTCATAATATTCCATGGTATAAATGTACCACAGCTATTTTTATCCACTCATCTACTAATGGGCACTTGGGCTGTTTCCAGATCTTAGCTATGGTAAATTGCACTGCTATGAACATAGGGGGGCATATATTCTTTCTGATTGCTCATTCAGGTTTCTTAAGGATATATTCCTAGAATTGGGATCATTGGGTTAAATGGCAATTTCATATTTAATTTTTTGAGGAAACTGCATACTGTTTTCCATAATGGCTGCACTAATCTGCATTCCCACCAGCAGTGTACTAGGGTTCCCTTTTCTCCACATCCCCTCCAGCACTTGTCATTTGTTGATTTGTTGATGGTAGCCATTCTGACAGGTGTGAGGTGATACCTCATTGTCATTTAATTTGCATCTCTCTGATGGTTAGTAACTGTGAGCATTTTTTCATATGTGTCTTGGCCATCTGTATGTCCACTTTGGAGAAGTATCTATTTAAGTCCTTTGCCCATATTTTTACTTGGGTTATTTGTCTTCCTTTTGTTAAATTGTATGAGTTCCTTATATATTTATCAGAAGTATTGTTGCCAAATATGTTCTGCCATACAGTAGGCTCCCTTTTCCTTTTATTGATCCGTTCTTTTGCTGTGCAGAGCCTTTTATTTTAATGTAGTCCCACTTGTTTATTTTCTCTTTTGTTTCTCTTGCCCTAGGAACTGTATCAGCAAACATATATAAAGTGCCTTTTATGTTTTCTAAATAACTCCTGTGCATATATTTGGTGTTAACAAGTATGTTTTGAAGGTTTTGAATCATCACGTTTGCAACACATAATTTGTACACATTTGAGGCAGGCTGTTGGCTAGGTCAGAGCAGATGCCCTGGTCATATGGTTTCAGAGACTTTTGGAGGTAGCTGCCCATGACCTCCTACTGCTGGCCTCTTCTTTGTGGCCACATCAGCCATAAGTGAGAGTATGTAGGTGAGTCAGAGGAAGGAGTCATAAACATGCCCTTTTCACTATCTCATGGGTATTTATATCTGATTTCTGTAGGGGAACAATATTTATATAAGGTTCCACTAATATCTATTTAGTTATATGGATGGAAGCCCAAATGTGGGGGATGTTTCTGAGATATCTCAGGAGGAGTCCATTTTGAGAGCCCTAGAAAAATGCACCAGTAGTTTTCCATTAAATACTCAGGGAAATGAATTAGTCCAATCCATTTTGTTTGATTGTTTTAGGATGAGTCCTGTGATTGAAGTAACTCAAGATTGTTACAGCCCTAAAATGTTTCTCTGTAAGGACTTCAGGCAACACCAGAGCAAACCCAAATTTAGACTTTTAAGGCTGCCTCCTGTCCTTAAAATGAGTTTTTGTTCTTAGGATTTCTTTACAGGTATCTGTAGATGAATTCTACTGATCTGCATATCACGTGAAATTGTGAGAAGGACATTGTGTCTGTAAAGTGCATTTGCTACAAATAAGGTATACTAGTAAGACTCTCAAGTGACAGTAAAAGGATCTGAGGCTCAAGAAAAGGTGGCAGCTTAATATCCTGCACTGTTCTAGACATTGAGGGCATATTCACAAAGATAGAAGCCATTTTGATACTCCTACTGGTGATTTGGTGTGGGGTTCAGAAGTAGAAAATGTTTTCCATTTGTGAGACAGGAAAAAGTGATTGGACTATCATTCTGAAATAGCACTTTTTCTGAAAAATCAAAAATGTAAATTTTGATCAGTATACATCAAAAATGTTTATTATGCAGTATTTTTATTTTCCCCTTGGGTAAATTTTGCAAGTATATTTTACTTTCCTTTAATGAACATCATTGTTTTCCTTTGCATTTCTTCTTTGGGTCTCCAGCTTCCTGGCATTTATAATCTACTAGAGGCCTGGTGCATGAATTTGTGCATGGGAGGGGTCCCTTGGCCTGGCCAGCGATTGAGGCCTATCTGGGGGCCAGCTGGCCAGGAGGAGGGACTGTGGGAGGTTAGCTGGCCAGGGGGAGGGACTGTTGTAGGTTGGCCGGCTGGGTGGGGGCCGTGGGAGGTTGGCCAGGTGGTGGGGGGGCGGGGAGGGACCATGGGAGGCTGGGCAAGGGGGAGGGGCCACGGGAGGTTGGCCGGCTGGGGTGAGGGACCACAGGAGGTTGGCTGTGGAAGCGCACTGACCGCCAGGGGGCAGCTCCTGCATTGAGCATCTGCCCCCAGGTGGTCAGTGTGCATCATAGCAACTGGTTGATTGTCATTCAGTTGTAACAGTCGATTAGGCTTTTATATATATACTATCGGGCTGGTGCATGAAATTCGTGTGTGTGTGTGGGGGGGTCCCTCAGCCTAACCTGCACCCTCTCCAATACAGGAGTTGTCAGGGGATGTCCTACTCATGGCTTAGACCCACTTCCCATGGTTCTCTGCTCTCTACGGGACCTGGCTGCTTCGCCGCCGCTGCAGTGACGAAGCCACCACGCCCCACTGTCCACTCTCTGTCTGCCGGGTCTGGGGGCTTCGCCACCACTGTCCACTCTCAGTGGTGGGGCTGAAAGGACTGGGGGACTCCAGTGGGGCTGAGGGGACTGGGCGCCGCCATCTTGTGGCTGTGGGCGCTGCCAACTTTGTGACAGCACGAGGGTCAATTTGCATATTCCCTCTTTATTAGGTAGGACTAGTAGCCCTGTGCACGAATCTGTGTGCCAGTAGCTCGCCAGTAGCTCAGTGCTGCCCTCCATTAGCTCTCCACCCGCTGCCCTGCCTTCCTGTAGCTATCCCTTCCCCCCCTCATAGCTTGCTGCCCTGCCCCCTCCTGTAGCTATCTGCTGCCCGCTTGTAGCCAATAGCTCGCTGCCACCTTCCTGTAGCTCCCTCTGTCCCCCCGCTCCTCCTATCATAGCTTGCTGCCCTGCCCCCTCCTGTAGCTCTCCACTGCCCACTTGTAGCTAGTAGCTCGTTGCCGCCCTCCTGTAGCTCCCTACACCCCCCCCCACCCTCCCCCTCATAGCTTGCTGCCCTGCTCCCTCCTGTAGCTATCTGCTGCCCGCTTTTAGCTCGCTGGCCCACCCTCCTGCTGATCCATGATCCGGCCGTTACATGGTCGGTCGTTATGCTTCACGGTGTAACGACCATTTGCATATTACATCTTTATAGTACTAGAGGCCCGATGCACAAAATTTGTGCAAGGGGCTCAGCCCTCGCAGCCCCAGCTTCGTCCGGAAGGTTGTCTGGAGGGTCTTTTGGCCGTCCAGTCTAATTAGCATATGCTTTTATTATTATAGATAGATAAACTCCTGATGAGTAATTAAATTAGTATCACTAAAATTCTTGTTAGTAAATTACCTTGTATATTATGTTCCACTGGACTTTGTGTTCATATTTTATCTGGGAGACCACAGAAAGTTTCCTGTTGCAATCAGTACTTTGCTTGTCAGAGTGCCTGGAGCCTCATAGTTAAACACCACAATGCCTTATGCTTTATAATAGGAGAATCATTTTATACCTTTGGAATGCATATCAAATCAAAATGGCACCAGTCTCTTTCTACCCAAAAGATAGTATGCTTACAGAGTGTTTGAATACAGTTTGGGCAGCCATCATCCTTCTTTGAAGGAAATATTTAAGTGGAAAAGTTATTTTCCTCTTTTACCTCTAGAACTAATAATCTGAATTGTGTGAAAAAAAATCAGTAGGCATTCTTAGAATGAGTGCATATGAATGTTACTCTATAAAACTTTGTAAGATTGCACTTTATTTTTCAGGGTATATATTTTATCTTTTGGGATATTTTACAAATAATTGAAAGTAGATGCAGCTCATATTTTAATGGAGGTTTGATATATATGTATATATTTATATATTTTGTTGTTGTTGTTATTGTTAATCCTTACTTGAGGGTATTTTTTCCATTGATTCATAGAGAGAGTGGGGTGAGGGGAGAGAGAGAAACTTCAATTGTGAGAGAGATGCATTAATTGGTTGCCTCCCACACATCAGGGCTGAGACTATAACCTGAAAGCCAGGTACTTGCCCTTGACTAGTAATTGAACACAGGACCCTTCAGTGGGACACTAGCCACACCAGCCAGGGCTTTAGTTTTATTTTTTATGTGTGTTTTAATTTAAGTTGGAGAGGCATGTATCTTTTAGAACATAACCAACTAAATTTTGTTGATTATATTGGAACCTTGTATTTTTATTAGTTCTGGTTGAGATTAGATGTGATGTAATATCAATTCAAAGAGCCTATCAGTTTGAATACATTCCTGGCTGATACATTAAGCCATTGTATTTCTAATATAAAACAAAATTACTGTTTTGGGAACAAAGAGAGTCACTGAAATATGGATTGTTGGTACCTAAACTTTATATTTGAAATAATTTTTCTAAGAGAGCACCTTTCTGTTTTTATGGGAGGGTCACTCCAAAGGATAATTTATGGTTTTGAGTTTATTGCATTTTAGTTTTGTATTTCCAATAAATTTAATTCAAAAGTATGCTAATTTAGTGATTTAAAAACTTGTTAACTTTTGTTAATACTAAAAACAGCACACAGTTGTGAATTAAATTGAGTAATTTTATTTGTGGAGACAGTGAGTAAAATGTTTTGTTTTTATTTTGCCCCCCCCCACTATTTTTTTTTCAGTGCACCTATGATAATGTGTTTTAGAAATAGATGTTAAACTTCAGTTTGAATGAAAAATGTCTCTCAGCCCACCTATATTTCTTAAAGAAAGGGAAGAAAATAATTCAAGATTTGTGGAAATACAGCAACCACAAACTACTTCCATAGCTGCAGAAGATCCTCTTCAGAACTTACGCTTAGCATCGCAAGAAGTTCTTCAAAAAGCTCAGCAAAATGGAAGATCAAAATGTCTTAAATGTGGTGGTTCAAGAATGTTCTACTGCTATACATGTTATGTCCCAGTTGAAAATGTACCTGTGGAGCAGATGCCACTTGTGAAGGTTGGTAAGAAATTTAATTTTTGAAAGTAGGAACATAGATTTTAAAAAGACATCTCATATTTTCCTGTTCTAATCTAATTGATACACTTGAAAAATAGCATCATTAGGAAAATGAATTATATAAATAGAAATTTAATTCTATAGACTCGAAACCTATTGGTTTTTCTTGTCTGTGGACAAACAGATCCAGGTTGCCAAAACACTAGGGTCGGAGATGGTGTTATTTTTAATTAAATCAATTGTTTTTTAAATTAATGATTATAATTCATTTACAACATAGAAAAAATGTGGTATAAACATGAGTACTACAAGAGACAAGTTTATAGACTGCCTGAAGGAGCTTCAAAAACTGCCTCAGGTCCTTGGACTGCTCTGAGAAAACACATACCAAAGGATTAGGTAGGGTTCCTTTTTGTTTAGGCTTTTGTAGGATGGGATTAGCTTCATCCTATACATGAATGTGGAGCACCTGTCAGTGACTAAAACGAAGTGAAACTAAAATTGAAAAGACTAAGACCTACTCATTGAGCTATGTTATAATTTATAGTAATTTAAAGCCAGATTTTAAAAATATATGTGAATTGATTGCTTAGCTTATACTTTTGTTGCTTTCCAAGACTACTATTATCCTATCTAATAAAGAGGGAATATGCTAATTGACCATCACTCCATCACAAAGATGGCTGCACCCACAGCTGAGGCCAAGTTCCCATAAGGAGCCTTAACAAGCAATCAGCAGGGACCTGAGGCTCTACTCTCCACCGCCCCTGTGGGGCTTGACGGGGGATCTCAGTCCACGCCCCCCCACCTGGCAGGGCTTGACAGGGGACCTCAAGGTGCACTTCCCATCCTGGTGCTGGGCTAGGGGACCTCAGGCTGCTCCTCCTACCCCAATGCCAGGCCAGGGACCTCAGGCCATGCCCCCACCCGCAGGGCTTGATAGGGGACCTCAGGCCGCGCCCCCCCCCCCCCCCCCCCCCCCGGCCCCAGCACTGGGCCAGGGGACCTGAGGCTACGCCGCCCCACCCCCCGCCTGGCGGGGTTTGACAGGGAACCTCAGGCCATGACCCCACCCAGCGGGGCTTGACAGGATCTCAGACTGTGTCCCCCACCTGGCAGGGCTTGATGGAGGACCTCAGGCCACACCCCCCGTCCTGGCGCTGGGCCAGGGGGCCTGAGGCTATGCCCCCTGCCCGGCAGGGCTTGACAAGGATGGGACTGGCTGGGTCTGGATCTAGCCCAATGCGGAGAGGGTCGGCCGGGTCTGGATCTCACTCGATTTTGAGGTGCATGTGGGTGGGTGGGGACTTGAATCTGGGTCCCATGGTGAGCTTCAGACTCTGACAGGAGGAAGGTTTTCATATACATTTTACTAATTTTCTTTCATCTCTGACACTTCTATTATAGAGAAAGGGCAAATAGCAATATTAAATTATTTCCTCTAATTAATCGCCTTTTAATGTGCACGAATTTCATGCACCGGGTCTCTAGTCCTATATAATAAAGAGCTAATATGTAAATGGTCATCATGCCCTTATGCTGGGGCCGGGGGACTTGAGGCCACAACCCCTGCCCTGGCACCAGGCCTGGGGGACCTTCTGAGGCTGGGCCAGGGGACCTGAGGCTGCACCCCCTGCCCCGGTGCCAGGATCGGGGGACCTGAGATTGCGCCTCCTGCCCGGCAGGGCTTGACAGGGAACCCGAGGCCGCACTCCCCGCCCCAGTGTCAGGGCCAGGGGACCTGAGGCCAGGCCGGGGGACCTGAGGCTGCACCCCCTGCCCCAGTGGGGCTTGATGGGGGACCTGAGGCTACGCTCCCTGCCCTGGTGCCAGGGGACCTGAGGCTGTGCCTGGGGACCGGAGGCCATGCCCTCCGCACGGTGCCAGGCTGTGGGACCTCAGGCTGAACCCCCTGCCCAGTGGGGCTTGACAGGGGACCTGAGGCTGCATCCCCCACCCCAGCGCTGGGGCTGGGGGACCTGAGGCCAAGCTGAGGGACCTGAGGCTGTGCCCCACCCCCCCAGCAGGGCTTGACGGGGGACCTGAGGCTGGGCCCCCCGCCCTACGGGGCTTGACAGGGGTGGGGCTGGCCAGGTCTGAGTCTCACACGATTTCAAGGTGTGAGCAGGGACTTGACTCTGGGTCCCGTGGCACGCCCCAGACTCTGACAGGAGGAAGGTTTTCATATACATTTTACTAATTTTCTTTCATCTTTGACACTTCTATTATAGAGAAAGGGCAAATAGCGATATTAAAATATTTCCACTAATTAATTCCCTTTTAATGTGCATGATTTCATGCACCGGGCCACTAGTATAAAGTATAAAAATCTGTAGACTGCCATGTCTGTGTAATCAAAGAATTTATTATTACACGAGAGGCCTGGTGTACCTGTGGGGATTGGGCCGAAACCAGCTCTCCGACATCCCCCAAGGGGTCCCGGATTGCGAGAGGACGGTTCTCGGGTGACACACCCCAGAATCTGGCTCCCTCCTCTCTGGTTCCAGGTGCATCACCTAAGAACTGCAGCTGCCAAATCAGCCCAGCAGCTCCTGCGTTGAGCATCTGCCCCTTGGTGGTCATTGTGCGTCACAGCTATTAGTCAGATGCTCAGACAGTCGAACGTTCGAATGGTTGCTTAGGCATATATATATATGCTAGAGGTCCAATGCACTAAATTCGTGCAAGGGTAGGCCCTTGCAGCCCCGGCTGCCTCACAGCCCTGCAGCCCCACCACCCGCTCACTGGTCATTCCAGAAGGTCATTCCGCCGCCCTGTCTAATTAGCATATTAGCTCTTTATTATATAGGAATAGAGGCCTGATGCACAAAAGTTTGTGCAGGAGTAGGCCTTCCTTCCCCCGTCTGCTGGCACCAGTTTCCCTCCAGCATCCGGGACCCAGGCTTCCCTCTGGCTGCCAGCAGGCACCCGGGACCAAGGCTGCTTCCCTCTACCCACTGGCAGGCACCCTGGACCCAGGCTTTGCTCCGGTCCTTGCTTTGTCCAGAAGGACATCTGGGGACCTGAGGCTGAGCATATTACCCTTTTATTGTTATGGACTAGGGGCCCAGTGCACAAATTTATGCACCTTGAAAGGAACTGTGGGCTGAGAGGCTGCAGTGGGCACAGGGGTGGATCTCAGCTCATCCTCTGCAGCCCCTCCTGCCACTGCTGCTCCCACGCACTGACAGCGCAGAGCAATTGGCCAGTGCTAGCAGAGGGTGTGAGCAGGACTGGCACCATCAGCGGGTGCGAGTGGCGACGGCTGCCCCGATCACCCCTCAGGAGCAAGGGGAGGTGGAGAAGCCCTCAGGGGCGATCGGGGCCTGCAGCCGCCGCTCACACCCACTGACAGCACCAAGTGATGGGACCGGTGCCGGGTGTCAGCATCAGGTGTGAGCAGCAGCTCCGGCACTGGCTGTGGGTGCGAGTGGGCCCATTGCCGGCAGCAGGTGCGAGAGGTGGCTGCCAGCCCCATTCGCCCCTCAGGAGCAGGGGGAGGTGGAGAAGCCCTGAGGGGTGATTGGGGCTGGCAGCAGCCACTCACACCTGCTGCCGGTGCTCAGTGCCAACCCTGATTGCTCGACACCAGGTGCTGGTAGTGGATGCAAGCAGCGGCTCTAGCACTAACAGCAGGTGTGAGCGGGGCCGGCGCTGGCAGCAGGTGCAAGTGCCTGGTGGGACTGTGGTACGCGGGAGCAAAGAATTTTCAGTAACTACCAGAGGCTCGTCCTGATATCAGTGCCCAGCGCCCAGCCTTGATCTGGTGCCCCTGCTCACCTGCTCCACCATTCCACCGCTGCTGATGCCCACCATGTTCCACACACGCCCCCTGGTGATCAGCGCACGTCATAGTGACCAGTTGTTTGGTTGTTCCGCCATTCATTCTATTTGCATATTAGCCTTTTATTATATAGGATAGGTGTACATTAATATGTCTAACAGTGACTGGGCATCTAGGAGTAAATCAAATAATGTATAAAATTTGACTCTTCCCTATTAGGATTAGTGAGACTAAATTACACATGAGCTCATTGGAACTGACCAGTAAGAAAATAAGTTGTAACTACAGTTAAAAACATTTAATATGGTGATCTTAAGGTTCATTAAATTTGAAGTAAGAATACTTTAATACTCATATTTTGTTACTTGAATTTCAGTTTAGCCTATATATTATCTTGTCAAGTCCACTGTGCCACACCAGCACAGCCAAGGGTTCGGCTATCCTGAGGGAGGGCCAGTGAAGGATGAAGAAAAGACAGACAAAGAGAATAAGCTGGGTCTAGGTGGATCTTCTGTGTGTGACTAAGACCACAGAACAGATCCAGACTGCAAGCTGATGCTTTATTTTATAGTCAGAGGTAAATAAGGTAATTTACAATGTTCTTGTAAGTTTCACTTGTTTTAGCAGCACTTGCTGCACCTCCCACAGCCCATTAGCTACCCAGGAAAGATCTAGAGAGCAGTCACAAGATCAAGTTTAATTATGCTAAGAGGGCTGTGTCCTCTAAGCTGGGACTTGTTTGCGGCTTTGCCAGCAGGTTAGTCCAAGGCTTAACGCTATAACTGCTCCCTACATCTTGCCCTTCTTTTAATTTTAAGCTACTAATAATGGAAGTAAAACTTAAACATCAAGAACAAAGTTCTGACTATTAAAATATTAACAAAACAATGCCAATGCAAAACCCAATAACAAAACAATACCGATGTAAAACCCAGACATGGTTATTAATAAAACAGTGCCAATGCAACACTACAATAATAGAGAAATCAAATTACAGTAACATTTTTCTACTAAATGAAAGTTTCTTTTGCTGATTTACTCAAGAGTCCTCGGACTTGGCTGCGCATGAGTTTGCAGAAGACTGGCAGCTAACCATTGCTAGCATGGCCAGAAACATGATTGAGGGAGTAGCTTCCACTTCTTGCTTTTCTGCCATCTGCTGGGCCTCAGTTGTTAACTTCTTCAGCTGACCCCATGTTGGCACCTTGGTCTTTTGTATAACCTTTGTCATCTTTCTTTTCTGCTTTGCTGTCATCGGGGCAACTCTCAGTATTTTGAACGATGGGACAAGGAGCTTCTCTGCGTCCATTGTGGTGATGTACGTAACGCTCTGGCACCCAAATTGGCTGTGCTACTCCTTCTGGAAAGATACAAACACAACCTCTTCCCCACATCATTACTGGATCTGGTCCAAACCATTGTCCAGCTTGTGCATCCTTCCATCGGGCTAACCCCGTGGAGGCTATTGTACAGGAGGCCCAATGCCTTTCGGCTGCTGTATGACCCTCTGCATCGCAATTCAAAAAATTTAAAGTATAAAGAACATGACTGAGTTTGTTTTGAGGTGACACATAACATCCGTCTCCCCCTTTCTGTTTTAGTAATTGCATTTTAAGAGTACGATTTGCTCTTTCCACTATTGCTTGACCTTGAGGCTTGTAAGGGATACCAGTTTTATGACAAATTTGATATTGCTGACAAAAATGCTGAAAAGCAGAAATACGGTATGTGGGTCCATTATCTGTCTTTAGCTCTAAGGGAGGACCTAGTACCGCAAAGGCAGCTAGGCAATGATTAATTACATGCTTGGTACTCTCTCCCATTTGGGGAGTTGCAAAGATAAAGTGGGAGCAGGTATCTACATTAACATGTACCCATCTATACTTACCAAATTCCAGTATGTGGGTGACATCCATTTGCCAAATTTGATTAGATTTAAGACTCCTAGGATTAACCCACAACGATTGCACAGGGCAATGAATTACACACTGAGAGCACTGCTTAACAATTTGACGAGCTTGCTCCCTAGAAATACGGAATTGTTTGATTAAGGCAGCAGCATTTTGATGATGCAAAGCATGGGAGGACTGGGGCAAGAGAAAATGGGGTAGCCTCTTGCATTACAGCAAGGAGGCGATCAATAGCATCATTGCCTATAGCTAATGGGTCAGGGAGACCTGAATGAGATCGGATATGAAGGGCTTAAGTCAGCAGTGGTTAATTTTAAAGCAGGTCGAACCCAGTTAATATTTCCTAATAATTTTTGGAAGTCATTTAATGTAAGTAAAGTGTCCGAATTTGAATTTTCTGAGGTTTCATTGTTTTTCCCTCAATAATGCTGCCAAGATAAGAAAAAGGAAATGTCCTTTGAACTTTTTCGGGTGCTATGCATAATCCAGCACAATGCAGGGATTCCTGCAAATCTATATAGATATCATTTAGATGTGTTTCATTTTTATGAGCTAAGAGAGTGTCATCCATATAATGAATAATATAAGCCTCAGGATATTTTTTCCTTATAGGATGTATGGCTGCAGCCACAAAATCCTGACATAAGGTAGGACTATTGGCCATGGCCTGCGGCAATACTTTAGCATATCTCCACCCCCATCATCCCAAACCCACCTACGCCATTCCCTTGCTTCCTCCAATCCTTGCTCATATTTGGGAGGAAATGCATCCTCTGGAGGGCTCTCTCCTACAGGAGCTGTAGCCCCAGGGACTGGAAGAGGCAGCAGAGGCGCAGTTGGTAGAGTCAGAAGCCTCTGGCAGCCTTCCCCCCATCTGTCTTGATTCCCCTGCCACATTCCTCCACTCCCCTTCTGGAGTGGGCTCTAGGCAGTCCCGAATCAGGGACTACGGACTGAAAGTATAGGCAGGCATTTCCTCTGGATCTTCAGCTATATAATGAAGTTGTTTTCCTACCTTCTCCTGTGCCTCTGTATTTACCTTCTCTTCCTCAGAAAACCATGGGCCTGTTTTACTCACAAAATCCAAAAAATCAAAAAGCTGTTCATACCTCACAGAACAGCCCCTTGCTTGGAGCATAGCCTTAAGCATGGATACGCATACATTCTTTCCCTGCAATCCTGAATTTCTCATGTTTTACACCTACCTAGTACTACACCCCTACCTTACTTACTGCATGTGCATGCCTTGGGGCTTCCTTTCACCTGACAATTGCAGTTCCCTCACACTCAGGTCCGCATTGAGTGCCACTTGGGCCGAACTCAGCCCCGTGTTGGGCGCCACTTGTGCCGCGCCAGCACAGTCAAGGGTTTGGCAATCCTGAGGGAGGGCTGGTGAAGGATGAAGAAAAGACAGACAAAGAGAATAAGCTGGGTCTAGGTGGATCTTCTGTGCATGACTGAGACCACAGAACAGATCCAGACTGCAAGCTGATGCTTTATTTTACAGTCAGAGGTAAACAAGGTAATTTACAATGTACTTGTAAGTTTCACTTGTTTTTGGCAGCACTTGCTGCACTGCCCACAGCCCATTAGCTACCCAGGAAAGATCTAGGGAGCAGTCACAAGATCAAGTTTAATTATGCTAAGAGGGCTGTGCCCTCTAAGCTGGGACTTGTTTGTGGTTTTGCCAGCAGGTCAGTCTGAGACTTAACCCTATAACCACTCCCTACAGTCCACAGTCTTCTCAGGGGTCTAAAATCATACTTATAGGCTATTGGAAAGTTTACTGGTTGAGAATAAATAAGCATGGACTCTAATCAGCTTTATAATTATTTCAGAAAAACTGAGAACTTGAGGACAATAATTATTTTTAAGTTTCCCATTATCTTATAAGAATGTTACATTTCAAAGCATTACATTTGAAGTGTATACAGAATTATTCTATCATCTATTTATGTCATCACCACATAAAGTATTTCATGAAAAGTTTTAATATAAAACTTTTTTGTTATGGTCAAAAGGGATTAAAGATCAGAATAATAAAATTCAATGATATATTGACAGGGCTAACATTTTCATAGAAATATAATAATAGAGGAATTATTTCCCAAATCAGTTGTCTAATGTACACTATTTAATAGAAATGACTGTGCCAACTGTTTGATCAACTCTAAATGGCCTACTGAACTATGCAGTTTTTGAAAGTGTCTATATTTTAAAGGCCATTTATAAAATTTGATGAATTAATAATATATATTAACAATAATAACTAAGTTTTTCTTTCTAATTTCTACTTTATTTTTATTTTTACAAATTGTTTAGCATTTGCTTTTAGATAGCCTGCTTGGGAAGGGAAGATGATTACATAATGAGTAACTACTGCCCAGGCATTAAATTTTAGTTTGGAAATAAATTCATAAATTCCTGTCTTTTTATGCAGAATATGATTTTTTTAGTGCCATGAGAAATGCATGAAAAAAAATTAAAAGATGCTCTTGGTATTTATTTTTGAAGAAGAGGAGAAAATCATAAGGTAAAAGAAAGCTTCATTTTTATTAAAGTCCTAGACTTTAAAAGGCTCTCTTTGGGAAAGTTGATAATCATGTGGGGAAAGGTTTGGTTAGAACTTTCTGTCAATGGCATTTTGATAAATTTGGGCAAAAAAGTTTGTGGTAAAAATCTCTCATAGGATACATAGGTGTTAGAGAACAGATTGGTGTTCTTTACATGTTTGAAAATGGAACATCTGTATTTGAATTGCATCTGGTCAACTATTCTAGTGTTATTCTGTCATTATTTAAGAAGTATCTTCCTTTAAGATATGTGAACTACAGCACAAATATATATTTCTATGATATAATCTATATCTGCTTTGCATAGAATCAAAAATTTCAGGCTTAACCTCCAGAGAACTACAGCTAGGTCCCAGGAATACTTCTTGAGCACAAATTTTGCATAATTTTCTTCTACTTGTAGATTTTAGTCTATAATAGGCTAGGTACATAGTTTGTTAAAAAAAAACATTACTAACACTCAGTCCTGTGTCCTTGATACAAATGATATTTTTCAAAGAAAGCTGGCTGGTCAAAAATTTTGATCACCTTTGGAATTTTTAGCTCTATTCATCAGCCATGAAAGAAAATTGATTTTATTAGTACTAAAATACTTTGTCATGATCTGCTTTCTTTTTCTTCTTTACTCTTCCTATCCTTCCCTGGGCAGAGGTAATGCTGACCTGGTACTGACAGACCCTGGGGAAAGGGAATATAGTTCACCTGAGACTGAGCGTCATGAGGGACGTCTGATGTAGAGTTCAGCCAGAGGTAGATTGATATAAAATCATGTGTGAACTGTCTACTTAAATGGTAAATTTTCTATAGCTAGAAGTTGCTTTGATGATTTGAAGCAGTTGGCCCTAACTTATTACTAATCACTAGCCCTAAATGGAGATAGTAGAAGAAATTGAGTTTGATACCATAAATTGCAAACTATTTGGGAAATATTTATGGCCCTTCTGGGGCATACACTGTCTGTTCTCTTTCACATAATCATCTATCTATCTATCTGTGTGTGTGTATATATATATATATACATATATATATATATATATGCCTAAGTGACCATTAAGATTGAACATCTAGAATGACTGGTCAACCAGTTGCTATGATGCACACTGACCACCAGGGGCAGACACTCAATGCAGGAGCTGCCCCCTGTTGGTCAGTGTGCTCCCACAGCCAACCTCTCGTGGTTGGCCAACCTCCCCCTCTTCTTCCCCACGGCCGGCCAACCTCCCGCGGTCCCTCCCCTCAGCCAGCTGGCCCTGACCCACCCTGATCGGGGCCTGCCAGCCAACCTCCCGCGGTCCCTCCCCCCAGCTGGCCAGCCAGCCACCCGCGGTTCCTCCCCGTCTCTCCCCCCAGCTGGCAGACCCCAATCGGTCTGGCCCCAATCGGAACTGGGCAAGACGGCCCCGATGGCCCTGATTGCTGTCCAGGCCTAGACCCCACCCATGCACGAAATTGTGCACTGGGCCTCTAGACTGGAAAGATACAACATGTGCCATTGAGATCATTTAGTAGCATGTACCAACTACTCCTTAAAAAAGGAGTTAATGATACAGCAGCATGGATGAATCTCAGAATAATTATTTTTGTGAAGAAAGTTAGATGAAGAGAGTACATACTGCATAATTTCATTTTTATAGAAATCAAGAAGATCAAATTTATCTATAGTGATAGCACATCAGTGGTTGCCTAAGGACTGTGGGTGGTGGTTGATGGAGATTAGGGACAAAGGGAGGCACAAGAAGACTTTGGGGGTGATTGGTATGTTCATCATCTTGATTGTAGTGATGAGTTCAAGGGTGTAACATGTTAAAACTCATTAGATTGTACACTATAAGTGTGTGTAGTTTCTTCTCTTTAATAAAGCTGTTTAAAAAAATTGTTTTGTACTCCAGGATAAAATAGCTCTGTGCTCAGGGTAAACACCAGAGCCCTGCCTGTTTAGTGTAGGACAGGAGCTGGAAGAGTGCTTATCATAACAAATAAGTCCTTTGAAACCTGCAGTGCAAAGTCCATCTCAGAGAGGGTTCTTATGTATAGTGGGAGAGATATGACTAGGCTTTCATTTTCATAATCATGGCTGAGTTCAGGACTTGCACAAGCATTATGCGGAAAACCAAACCACATCAGTGAAGTAATAGAAAAATATAACTAAAAAAATGCAAGATAATATCACTTTGGCATAGAGAAAGGGCATAATCTATAATAAATAATTAAACTTTAAGAGAAATAGGCCAAATCATTTTGAGAGAGTTATTTTTTACCCATAGAATGCACCTCCTAGGTCCATTTTGTTAGTGTTTTTTTTCAGTTGATAATTATTTCATTTGTGCTGTTAAAAGACGCTTCTGAGAATGATGATGTTCACAACTAAGGATAATTGGATATATGACATCAAAGGATGTATAAGGAACAACATTTTAACTTGAACTTTAGGTATGAAACTTTGCCCAAACTTTTATTTCCTTTTATGTGTCATAAAATGAACAAAACTGAAGCTTATAGGAATTTTAAAAAATATTGGCACAGATGCTGAAATACAAGTGATTGGACTCAATGGTTTTGTAACATAAATGAAAAATGACATTGGAGCTTTGTTTTAAGAGCAGATTCTCTGTTAAATGAGTTAAAATAGTTGTTCTCTCATATGATTAACAACATCAAGGAAGAAATTTGGACTTGCTTTATGACTCTATTGTTCTTAATATCCTGGTGTAGAAATGTATGACTTTCAAACCATAAGTATATTTATAGAGATGTAGTGTGAGTTTGCTGTTTAAGCTTTAAAAGACCATTTTTATTAACATACTTATTAGAATTTTAATATTTGGTTTGTTCACTTGTCTTTTTTTTTTCTTTAATTTTAGCTTCCACTGAAAATTGACATCATTAAACATCCAAATGAAACAGATGGCAAAAGTACTGCTATACACGCGAAACTCTTAGCACCTGAATTTGTAAATATTTACACGTACCCTTGTATTCCAGAATATGAAGAAGAGGACCATGAAGTAGGTAGCTTATTTCTTACAACTGTTCACATTGAAGCTAAAAATGAACTTTAAATTCCAATGTCTTTCTGAACTTACTTGAACACAATTTAATACTTTTCTTAATGATCTAACCCTAAACAACATACACTTTACTTTATTGGTGTCTGAAGAGATCAGAAGATCCTAGATTTGTTAGGCTTTTTTTAGTTTTTCCACTTGATCGTTTTTTCTGAATTATTTCTTTACGTTTTTACACTTTGCCAATATTATTATGCCTGCTTTTATTTTCTCCCCACTTCATTATCCTGCCCATACGACACATAGGTTGTCTAATTTGATGCGAACTGATAAACCAGATTACAAACATTATTGGAATTTCTCCAAAAGAAGAAAAGACTGGATGAAAAAAATTTTCAGGAATTCTCCCTAAATTTAGAGCTTTAGTATATGGCTTTTGTAATTTTTCTTTTGTCAGCTCAGAGGCCTTTCTTGCTCATTTCTAGATTCTTAATTGGTTTTCACATAGTTGGAATTTCACATTGGTGAGAGATTACCAGCCTTGTTGAAAAGTAATTTTGTAATAGATCTCAAAAAGAAGTAGGCATTAGGTACTTTTTAAAGAAACTTGTAACCCCTTTTAGGTATATTGGGGATCATTTATTGGTGGTGTTAATCAGAAACAAAATTAAAAATTAATACATATACTCAGTTGTTCTAGAAAGAACTTGGTTTTTCCTTTTCCATAAGTATGTTTTTTGTTGAGTTTATATAGAAAATTGTGTTTGTAAATAATACCTGAATTTTGGATCTAGGAATATATTTGCATTTCCTTCTCTGGTCAGGTAGGTATAATTTATGTTAATTAAATAGAACACAGTGCTAGGTTCAATAAAGTGATGTGATATCTTATTATCCAAGAAAATCTAAAACCCTTTGACTTTGCTAATTGAGTACAGGGGGAATATTGGCATGGATTGTGGATGTTTAAGCAATTTGTATGTAACTTTGAAGTTTAAAAATGCAAGATTTTTTTTCTTTTATTTTTATAATGCTTATTTTTAATATTAAAAATGATGCTTGTTAAAGAAAATTTGGGAAATACAGAAGAGTATGGGGGATAAAATACTCATAATTCTACCAACATCTATTCATTTCACTAATACTTACTGGATGCCTGCTTTGTGAAGCAGCCATTCAGACAGTGAAGGCTCCAGGAGTATATAAACTCTCGGTAAAATGCTAAAAGAAAAGAAGTACTATAATTTATAGAATTTTTCCTTGAAAGTTAGATTTTTCAGTTTTAATTTTTCACTGTAATAGATATATTTTTAATATATATTATGAGTGTGGTGGATATATGGGTATTTAGGATTATTTTATTAAATGCCCATAAGTGAAATTATTTGATGAAAGAGTGTGAACATTTCAAGACTCTTTAAGTTGCCAAATTGCTTACCAGTATTGACTGTGTATCATTTGTTTTGTCTATTGTATAGGTAAAAATGGCATTTAGTTATTGAGCACTTTTCAGTGGTTCTTTTACAGAATATTATAAAGTTTAGTTTTCTCTTTCAAGGTACAATTAACTAGGCTTCTATTCACAGGTGAGTAACTTATTTTGAAATAAAACTTTTAAGTAGTATATAATGATTATAAATTACTTGGGAAGAGTAAAAAACTTTACCATATGTATTAAAGAAGTGGATGTAGTAGAAGCTAATGCTTGTTTCTTAGATATTCAAATTTTTTTCTCTTCAAGTTCTAAGTCAGAATTTATTCATTCTGATCATAATCACACACTATTAACTTAAGTTTCTTTGCTTTAGGTTGCACTCATCTTTCCTGGACCTAAGTCTGTCTCAATAAAAGATATTTCTTTTCATCTGCAAAAAAGGATTCAAAATAATGTGAGAGGCAAAAATGACCCTGACAAGCCATCTAGTAAACGCAAGAAAACTGAAGAACAGAATTTGAATGACAGCAAGTGCAAAGAGACAACACTGAAAAAAATTATATTTATAGATAGCACCTGGAACCAAACAAACAAAATATTCACTGATGAGCGACTTCAGGGTAAGGAAAAAAAATGTTTTTGTATTGCTTTTTCCCCCAACTTTCATTTCAGAAAACTTCATGTCTCCAGATACATTAGAAGAATTGCATTAACTACCCATACATCTTTTACCACATTTGCTTTATTTCTCTTTTCTGTGTTATGTGTGTTATATACTTAGATGTATATTTTTTGGTTGAACCTTTTGAAAGAACAATGTAGGCTTTACAACACTTCACCTTTAAATACCTATATACATCTTGTAAGAATAATTGCATGATCATAATATCATTATCACTTTAAGAAAATTAACAAAACTTCTGTAATGTCTAATATATAGTCCAAATTCACATTTCCCTAATTGACCCAAAAATATATTCTGTAGCTTTTTTTCCTCTGATGTATGATGTAGTGTGTAAACTCACATTCCATTTGGTTATGTCTCTTCTTTCTCTTTTAATGTAGAACAGTTCCCTGTTTTTGTTTTTCATGACTTAGAATTGTGTGAAGAGGACAGGTCAATTGTCTGAATGTTTCATCATGATTACATTCAGTTTAAATTTTTTTGCAAGGATCCTTACAGATAAGGATAAATCCAGGATTGCCCATGACAATTCTAATTTATAACTATTGTTTTGATATAATTACTAATAACATTGCTTTTTACTCTTGGAAATGAGGCTATTTAACTGATAAATTATATGATTATCCTATTTATATACACAAAGTTATTATTATTGCATCAATACAGGAGGCATTTAATATAAGTTGTTCCATTATTGGTGATAACTTTCAATTCTTGGGTAAAGTTGATTGCCAGATCTCTCCATTCTAAAGATGTATTTTCTTCTTTGAAATTAGTAGTGATCTGTGAGGTGATGCTTTGAGAATATGGACTATTTACCAACTGCTTTTCACTCAGAAGTTTTCGTATTCACTGATGACTCTTCTTTAAATCAGTAATTATATCGGGAATTGCAAAATGATAAAATTTTAATTTTATTATTTCTTTTATATTTGTTAGCTGGCATTCTTTTTTAAGGAAGAGCTTTTCCTTTTTCTCCTCTTCTTTTGTCCTTTCTCCTTGTACCATTTATGAGATCACTGTGGTCTGATACATGTCTTTTTAATTCAGTATGTTAAAATCTATAATGATTATATATATATTTTTTTATGCCCAAATTGTCTCATATTTTGTCAGTGGGAACCCTTCAAGTCTTTCGGGGCATGGCTCATTAGTCTTTCTGGTTCAGCACTTTTTCCTTCCTCAAACTTAGAATTAATCATTCAAAGTTTACTTGTACTTTTCTCCTGCCCCAGACCAATAACCAGTCATTCAAAGGAACTGTGGGCTTTTTTAAATGGGGAATGATATTAGAAACCAAGATATGGTAAATTTATTACTGTTTGGATGTTGCTTCAAAGGACAGAGCCAAGAAAAATAAATGTGTGTGTGTGTGGTGGGGTGGGGGTGGAGGAGAGAGAGAGGGAGAGAGAGGGAAAGATATTGAGTTTATATGGGTGGTTCCAATGCAGCTTTAATGTTAAAGTGATTTTCTTGTTTTTTGTGTTTTTTTTAAAAAAAATACATATTTTATTGATTTTTCACAGAGAGGAAGAGAGGGGGATAAAGAGTTAGAAACATCGATGAGAGAGAAACATCGATCAGCTGCCTCCTGCACACCTCCCACTGGGGATGTGCCCGCAACCAAGGTACATGCCTTTGACCGGAATTGAACCTGGGACCCTTCAGTCCGCAGGCCAAAGCTCTATCCACTGAGCCAAACCGGTCAGGGCTCTTTCTTGTTTTATATGTCTTTTTCTCTTGGACTGAAAAGATTAGTTCCTAATAATAATGGTTTAAAAGAGTTGCTTTATTTCCCCAAGTACAATAACCAGTAATATGAAGAATAGGAGCTCTTATGATCTCTCATGCTCTGTTGCACCTAATCAGTTCTTCAGGCTTTCTCAGTTTTTCTAAAAGCTTTAGTTTTATTTCCAGCTTTTTGATGGCTTTATTTGTGTACCATGTGTAATTATAAGGCAAGAGAGCCAGCTACCTAGTTGATATTAGGCAGTTGGCAAAATAGTTTCAACCTGGGAGAGCTTCTCCCAGGCTGTTGTCAGAAGTGTACATCGTTACATCATTTAGAAAAGAAGGTTTATGACACTTCTCAGAGTCTGACTTGTGTTAATTAGTACCAAGCTAAAGTGAGTGACATTGGTAAAGATAATTATCTTAACTTATATGGTTCATACCTGTGAGATCAACATTAATGTTAGTAAGATTGCTTTGCGGTTCTGTATGTGCTTAAGTGTATGTGTGTGAGAAAGATAGGCAGAGAGATAGAGACAGAGAAAGAAATTTTGTGTGTGTGTGTGTGTGTGTGTGTGTTTGTGTGTGTGTGTGAGAGAGAGAGAGAGAGAGAGAGAGAGAGAGAGAGAGAGAGAGAGAGAGAAACAGAGAGACAGAGAGAGACACTGTGGAGCATATGACCTGGAGGAAGCTTGTTGCTGATGTTTAAGAGAAGTGGAACCCTAAAACCCTGCTCTTTGGAATACTGCCTGCCACATTATCTTGGATGGTTACAACAGCAAATTACGTCCCAGTTAGAAGATTTTTTCTGAGCTATTTTTCTTTATATGGTTATTGAAAGGATCCAATGAAAGAACGTAAGTGAAAACACTTGAAAAAAACTATATAAGGAATTTCTGAGGTACAATTCAAAATCTGTTTTCAGAGTGTCCACATTTGTGCTTAAGGCTTAAAATCAGATTTGTACAAAATAATTTTTCTTCCTTCCCACATCACATAGAAAGTATCATCCATCTTAATTCTGTGCTACATTAAATTTTTAAAAAGTATTTCTCAATTCCTTCAGAATCATGAAATAAATAGATTTCTAGAGTCAGTCTTCTCTGCATGTCCTACTCTGGCTCCACATTTCACTACAGGGAAACTCAGGCTCTGTGCATATTTACAATCTCTGTATTTGTGAAATACCATTTTCCAGATAAGCCCAGTTATTTCCACAAGAAACAACCATGTTTGTTATAAATCATTGCCTTTAGGCTTGAAAATATTTTATCATTTCATGGGATTAATGTGAACAACTCTAAACCTAAGTTTAAACCCTCAAAAGTAATGTATTAAAAAAATGTTTCTGTTATCTTACTATGAGTGCTGAAGTTAAGAATCCCCTTAATAATGTAAAAACATATTTTGCCAGACTTTACAGAGGAACGCTCTGGATGTTTTACTACTATCAAAATAAAACATTTAAAGGTTGCATGTCTAATCATATAGTGTAAACCTACACGTGAACTGACATACATTCTTGAAGATTCACCATGGGAATCTTTGGGGGGATTTTGGGGGAAGGACGGTTTTCTTTTTGTTGGGGAGAAAGTCCAAATGATTAAAATGGGAAATTATATTGTAATTTATTTTAAAAATTATCAGCTCTCTCCCTTCATTTTGACAGATTTGTTCACATTATAAACATTTCCTGAACTATACGTAGTGTATTAATGAATGCTCATCATATACTACTACATTTATTCCTCACAACAATATGATTTTCATTCTCATTTTTTGGTTGAAGAAATTCAGGCAATAATTTTAGAGGGAAAAGCCATCTACAGTTACCTACTTTCAAGTTTTACTGCTAAAAAATTTGTGTATTTATCTTAAAGTTATTGATTGCCAGAAATACTGGCAAATTTTTTTAAATGTATATATCAAACTTTTAAAAATAAATATAAATTTTCTAAGTAATTCCATGTCTGTGTGTTTTAGTATAATTTAAAAGGTTCTATATGTCTGTATATTTCCAAAGAAATCTTTAGAACAGGATAGATTAGTAGTGATAGTCACTAAATCTTGGTTTTTATATTTAACATTTTAGAACATATTAGATGTATTATAGAAACTAGCATTATTATAATAGCTGCTCTTAGTTTGCTTCTTTTTATAAATTACATTGATGATGTCAAAATCCTACGTTAATATTTTTTTCTTTTAATTTCATTTTTCAATTACAGCTTACATTCAATATTATATTAGTTTCAGGTGTACAGCATAGTGGTTAGACAATCATATACTTTACAAAGTGGTTCCCACCGCCTATGTGAAGATTTTAATTGTACTAATTACTTAGAACATTTTCAATACTTCTAGAAGTATTAAAGACCATTAACCTGCCTATTTCCCTCCTAGTGAGTTTCAGAATGATGTTTTAAATGTCAGTTTATCAAGGAAATGAAACCCTTCTGAAAACTGGCGAATTTAGTCCTGTCACAAGTTTAAATTAAAAAACACAATGGTAGGTAGCAGATAGAAAGAGATGAATCTTGCTGTTGCCGGTTTGCTCAGTGGTTAGAGTGTCAGCCTGAGGACTGAAGGGTTGTGGGTTCGATTCCCAGTCAAAGGCACATTCCTTAATTGCAGGTTCAATCCAGGCCTGGGTTGGGACTTGAGCAGGAGACAATCGAAGTGTCTTTCTCATGGCGATATTTCTCTCTCTCCCCTTCCCCTCCTCCCACTCTCTCTAAAAATCAATGGGGAAAAAATATCCTCATTCCTGGGATGAAGATTAAAAGAGAGAGAGAGGGAGAGATATGAATCCCTTAAATATTAACTATTTTCACCCATTGCTACTGGGTCCAAGACTTATAGGTATAAGATTTCAATCTGTGTTTTATATTGCTTCTGTTATATACCTTTAATGCATTTAAGAAAATATTTTATTTCTTTATTTTTGTTAATCCTCACCCAAGGATATTTTTCATTGATTTTTACAGAAAGTGGAAGGGAGGGGGGGAGAGAGAGAGAGAAGAACATCAATGTGAAAGAGACACATCGATTGGTTGTCTTGCACACAAGCCTGGAACAGGGCTGGGGATCCAGCCTGCAATCAGGATATGTGCTCTTGACTGGAATCAAACCCGGAACCCTTCAGTCTGTGGGCTGGTGCTCTATCCACTGAGCCAAACTGGTTAGGGCAAAAAATATCTTATTTTAAATTGGGATCAAGGGGATTTATCTGTGCTCTTCAAAAAAAAAAAAAATCTTATGAGAAATCATCATTTAATTGTATCACATCCTATGGTTAAGAAATATTTAGTCCTGGATGGGTGGTTCAGTTAGTTGAAATATTGTCCTGTACACCAAAAAGCTTGAAGATTTGATTCCAGGTCAGGACACATACCTAGGATGCAGGTTCAATCCCTGGTCATTGTGCATATGTGAGGCAACAGATCGATGTTTCTCTTTCTCTTTCTCTCTCTCTGTCCCTCTCTTCCTCCCTCTCTGTCTAGGATCAATAAACATATCCTTAGGTGAGAATAAAAATGTATATATATTTATACTTTCCTTACTTGTTTTTGGCAGGGTTGTTACAAGTTGAGTTGAAAACAAGAAAAACTTGCTTTTGGCGCCATCAAAAAGGAAAGCCAGATACCTTCCTTTCCACAATTGAAGCCATCTACTACTTTCTGGTAGACTACCATACTGATATATTAAAAGAGAAATACAAAGGACAATATGACAATCTTCTATTTTTCTACTCTTTTATGTACCAGTTGATAAAGAATGCCAAATGCTCTGGAGACAAGGAAACAAGAAAAATTACTCATTAGTTTTTAAGAAGCTACTTTTGTGATTTTATTTTGCTAAAATCAATAAACTTGTAATTGTGCTTTGTTTATTCTTAGGGAATATTCATGTGTTATGTCTGCAAGACCACTTTAAAAAATAAGTCTTTACTTACTTTACCTCATTTTTTTTTTTAAAGATACTATTTTTAAAGAAATTTTCAGAGATAGTGTTGACTGAAAAATTAGCTTCAGAAGTTATTAGCTCAAGTTCGGAACATCTCAATCTTATTACTACATTTTACTATAATAATGTGTTACATTTATATCTATTTAATTAGGTATATTTAGATATTTGTTTAAAGATCCTTGTATCTTCTCACTTATTCTCACTATCATGTTTGGAGGTAAATGAGATCAGAATCTCCTTGCTGGCAGTGAAGTGATAGGTAATTTGTTTGAAGTTAATGGCAAACATAGGCAGAACTAGAATTGTAGTTCCAGTCCCTAGAACTATTTCACATCCACAATGCCTATGATGGACAATTGTTGCTTTGTACATCTGTCTGGCATCTTTTTTAGGGAGAAATTCCTAGCAGTCATGGGTTCCTATCATAGGCTTGGACACATGGCTCAGGTGGTTGATTCAGTGGTGAGCACATGATCCAGCATCCTTTTTGATAAATGGTGTGGATGCTGTAGAAGATAGGGCTTATTTTTCAAAAACCACAAGGTGCAGTGGTTAAAAGCGCAGACTCTAGAGCTAGACTATCTGAATCTAGATTTCAGCTTTCCTTTTCTACTTACCAGTCATATGTCAGTTTCTTCATCTCTAAAGATAAGGTAATACAATAGCTACCTTATAGGATACTTATGAGAATTAACTCGAGTTGATGTATCTAAATGGCTTTCATAAGCACCTGGCCTACAGTAGTGCTGTATATATGTTTACCCTTTTATTTGGAGTTGTAAACTAAATGAGATAACCTTAGAGCTGCTGCTGACATCTGTGCTGCAAGTGGCAAGAGCCTGCTTTCGAATGAAGCTAGCAAAGGAAAGCAGAGTGGAGAGAGAGAGACTAAGTCCTGAGGACATCGTTTAGTCACCTAATCTACCTGCTTGTGAACAGAGTCCTGTGCTGGATAGCTTCTGCCAGAGGGCCACCCTCCACTCTTCCATTCTTCTCTCAGTTCTGTTAGGTAGGTTCCCTTACCCTCTGGTTTTTGGTTGGTTTCAACAAATGAGAAGCACCAACAAGAGACTGGAGGTTGAAAAGCAAATGAAATTGTATTTCTCCTGCCATGGCACCATAGTTGTCCTCTATTGAAGGCCATCCTTCAGTTATTGCAGCTACACTTTTGCATTTCAGCCCCCCCCCCACCCCCCCTTACCCCTTTTCATTTAGGAATAGTAATGCTTCCCAGGTAGTATTAGCTCCAGGGTTTCCGTAAACCCTGCCTATATCTTTGAAAATAGTCATTTAGCATATTTTTTTATTTAAATGTCCCCATTTGAAGTTGCCCTCTGTTTTTTTCTGGGACTCTGACTGATAAATTTACCCATTTGGATGCTAGAAATAATAGTACATTTCCCAAAAGTATATTCAGGGGGACACATGTTTCATGAAAATACTAGTTAATGGTGAAATGAGTTTGTTGCACATTATATTCCCCTCTTAGAGATTCAAAGGGCACAGCATAAAGATGCCAAAAAGTCCTGAAATAAATATTTAGAACTTTATTTAGGTTAGTATTTGTTAAACTTGATTAAATAAATAATGACTACTAACATCCTGTAAAAATAGGACATTTGGAATATTGTAATACATAGCAATCCCTGATTTTGTATACATGTGGAAACCGAGGCCCAAAGAGATGAATTAACTTGCTCACAAAGTTAGAACTTGGTCTAGAATCTGGGACTTCTGATTGGTTCCATGAGGTCACCATTGTTATACTAGTGGCTCCTTGCATGGATTTGTGCACATTGAAAAGAAATTAATTAGAAGAAAGATTCGTGTGGTAATTATATTACTGCAAAAAATTACATGACAAAATAGTATATATAATATATATAGTATTATCAAATTTAAATACAAAATTAAATTGGCAGTGCGTGTCATATGTACCAGCTGGTTGGTCGTATGCAATTGGCGCCAGTGAGAGCTTTATATGTGTTGCACATACAAGCGTCAACATTAATTTTTAAATTGCCAGTGTGCATCATATGTACTGGCTGGCTGGTTGGATGGTTGGATGGATGTATGGTCAGTCACTTGTGCACAGGTGGGGTCCCGCTGGCAGTGGGAGGTTGGCCAGCTGGCCCGACTCAATCTGGGTTCAATCAGGTCCAGGCTGGCTGGGGGAAGGGGCTGTGGACGATTGGACAGTGGGCCCTGCCCCCAATTAGGGTGGGGGGCCAATTGGGGGTGGGGCGGTGGGCTGGCCAGCCTCACCCCCAAATGAGGTGGGGGTGCCAATCAGGGTCCAGTGGCCTGGGGGAGGGGTCATGGGTGGTTGGTCAGTTGGCCCTGTCCCTGATTGAGGTGGGGAGGCCAATCTTGGGTGGGGCTGGGTGGGGGAAGGGGCTGGGGGACATTCAGGGTGGTGGGGGCCCATAGGGGGCGGGGCTGGCCAGGGGGAGGGGCTGTGGGTTGATCAGGGTGGTAGGGTTCATCGGGGGTTTGGCCGGCCGGGGAGAGGGGCTGCAGGCCTATTGTGGGTCTGGCTGATCAGGGATGGGTCTGAGGGGGGTGGGGGGGGAAAGGATGGGGCTTTTGGCCGGCTGCCCTGCTCTTGATCACGATGGGAGAGTCAGATCAGGGGCAGGCTGGCAGGGGGAGGGGCTTCAAGGTTGGGCGACTGGTCCCACCCCCTGATCAGGCCAGTTAGCCACGGTGGGTGTCATAGTGACTGGTGGTTATAGCCGTTATGGTCACTGGCTTTTTATATACACTAGAGGCCTGGTGCACGAAATTCGTGCACAGGGGTATGTGTCCCTCAGCCAGGTCTGCACCCTCTCCAATCTGGGTGTCCGACTGCCCGTTTAGGCCCATAGGATTGGGCCTAAATGGGCAGTCGGACATCCCTCTCACAATCCAGGACTGCTGGCTCCCAACTGTTCACCTGCCTGCCTGCCTTCCTGATTGCCCCTAACCACTTCTGCCTGCCAGCCTGATCACCCCCTAACCACTCCCTTGCCAGCCTGATTGATGCCTAACTGCTCCCCTGCCAGCCTGTTTGCCCCTAACTGCCCTCCCCCCAGGCCTGGTCACCCCTAACTGCCCTCCCCTGCAGGCCCAGTTGCCCCCAACTTCTCTCCTCTGCTGGCCTGGTCACCCCTAACTGCCCTCCCCTGCAGGCTTGATTGTCCCCAACTGCTCTCCCTTGCAGGCCTGGTCCCTCTCAATGGCCCTCCCCTGGGGGCCATCTTGTGGTGGCCATCTTGTGTCCACATGGGGGCAACAACCATCTTTGACCACATGGGGGCAGCCATCTTCTGTGTTGGAGAGGTGGTCAATTTGCATATTATTCTTTTATTAGGATAGAGGCCTGGTGCGGGAGTGGGGGAGGGGGACCAGCTGGTTTGCCCTAAAGGGTGTCCTGGATCAGGGTGGGGGTTTCCTTGGGGCGTGGGGCAGCCTGGGCAAGGGGCCTGTGGTGGATTGCAGGCCGGCCACCCCCCCCCCACACACACACTCAAACAGAAGGCCCTGGGACCTGGGACTTATTTATCTTCTATAATTGAAACTTTGTAGCCTTGAGCGGAGGAAGCTTGGCTTCCTCCATCTCCGGGGCAACTCAAGCCTCCTGCTCTCTCCAGCTCCGTGGCTGCCACCATGTTTGTTGGTATTTATTTATCTTCTATAATTGAAACTTTGTAGCCTTAAGTGGAGGCCTAGGCCAGCCAGGGTGTGCTGAAAGCTTGGCTTCCTCCATTACCAGGGAAACCCAAGCCTCCTGCTCTCTCCGTGGCCACAGCCATCTTGGTTGGGTTAATTTGCATACTTGTTCCTGATTGGCTGGTGGATGTAGCTTGTGATGTAGTGGAGTGATGGTTAATTTGCATATCACTCTTTTATTAGATAGGACAGAGTTATGAAAAGGAATGTAGATTATATAAGGTTTGGACATTATTAATCCTATAGTCTTAACCAAATAAACTAACTGGCTTGTTTATTTAGTACTTATTTTTCAAGAATGGAATTAAAATGAATTTCTTCATCGTTAGAACTTAGCACTGAAAGACTGAATGGATTTAAGCAAGCCAAAGTTGTATTTCTCATGGTGAAATTTGGACTTCCCTGAGCCAAAATCCATTGTCATGTAACTGGCTCTACAAACAACTAACATAACTGCTAAAAGGGAGGTGGGGAAAAACAACACAATTCTGTCACTCATTTGCCCCCATTTGGCATAAGATGAGCCACATAGAAACAGAAACTGGACTTGGAGCATCGAAGATGGCGGCATAGGTAAACACTTAAACTGCTACCTCGCACAATTTCAAAACTACAACTAAAAGACAAAATGTCCATCACCCAGAACCATGGGAAATCTGGCTGAGTGAAAGTTCTACAACTAGAAGGAAAGAGAAAAGAGCATTGAGACGTGCACAAGTGCTGAAAAGCTGAGGTACGGAGGTGCGTGATCTGGGCTGGCGACAGGTATTGCTTTTTGCAACCCGAAGGGAGACAAGCCCCGATTACTCTGAAATCCAGTTTCTGGGGAGACGCTGGGGACCCAAACTCCTATGGGGAGAAGCTGGACTGTCTGCCATCAGGTCGGAAAGTGAGGGGGGCTTGCTTGCAGAGCTGCACGCAAGAATAATTGTTTACTGTGCTGGGGCGTGGGACGCAGGGACATGGTGGGAGACGCAGAGTCGGCTAACTAGCAGCCATTGCTGTTTGCCACGCCCTAGCCTAGTGACGCCCTGAGACCCCACCCCACACAACCTACAAACCCACCCAAGCTCCAAGCAGCAGTGTTAGCATAAGAAAGGCCTGCCCTATCGCAGCTTAACCTAGCAAACTTGCAGCCCAAGTCAGACAGCTCCAAAACCTCCAAACCCCAAGCAAAGAGGAGAAAACTGTAGCTCTCACTGTAGCTCCTGCTGGGTGGCCTCAGACAGTAGCTGACCTGCACCCCACTGGAGATCCAGAAGCCAGTGTACCTAGTGGTCAGTGTGAGAAACCAGATTTCAACTCCTCACATCCATGAGTGACACATTCAAGAACCAGACTCAGTGAGCACCAAAGCCCCACTGAAACAAGTCCTGCACCATAAGGGTGTGTCCAGCGCAGCAGTTCTTCCATTATAGACACAGTGAGTCCTCACAGCCAATTGGCCTGGAGGTCAATCCTCCCAGTGTACCAACAGCAATCAAGGCTTAACTACACCAAAACTTTGCACTCAGCCCACAAAGGGGTGTACCAAGAGCGTCCACCTCAGGTGATTGGGGAGGCTGAGCTACTGCCCCCTATAGGTCACCTACCACACAAAGCCACCCCATCAACACAGGGAAGCAGCCAAAATGCAGAGACAAAGAAACATGTCACAAATGAAAGAAACGGAGGAAAGCAAACTACTGGACGACATAGAGTTCAGAACCACATTTATAAGGTTACTCAAGAATCTTCTAAAAACCGCTGAGGAACTTGATAAGACCTTTAAGGTTATTAATGAGAATGCCAAAAAAAAAAATGGAAAAGGACCAGTCAGAAATGAAGCATACACTGTCTAAAATAAAGAATATACAGAAACTCAACTAGTACCCCAAGAATCAAACCAAAGATCTGAAATATGAGGAAACAAAAAACACCCAACCAGAAAAACAAAAAGAAAAAAGAATCCAAAAATATGAAGATAGTGTAAGGAGCCTCTGGGACCACTTCAAGCGTACCAACATCAGAAGTTTTGGGGTGCCAGAAGAAGAGAGAGAACAAGATACTGAAAACCTATTAGAAGAAATAGTGACAGACTTTCCCTACCTGGTGAAAAAATAGACTTACAAGTTCAGGAAGCGCACAGAACCCCATACAAGAGGAATCCAAAGAGGACCACACCAAGACACATCATAATTAAAATGCCAAGGGCAAAAAGACAAAGAGAAAATCTTGAAAGCAGCAAGAGAAAAACGGTTAATTACCTACAAGGGAGTACCCATACGACTGTCAGCTGATTTCTTGGCAGAAACTATGCAGGCCAGAAGGGAGTGGCAAGAAATATTCAAAGTGATGAACAGCAAGAAACTACAACCAAGATTACTCTACCCAGCAAATCTATCATTCATATTTTAAGGTCATATAAAGAGCTTCACAGATAAAAAGCTAAAGGAATTCATCACCACCAAACCAGGATTACATGAAATGCTGAAGGGTATTTAAGAAGAGGAAGAAGTAGAAAAAGGTAAAGTTAAAGTTATGAACAACAAAATGACATCAAATACATACCTACCAACAAGTGAATCTAAAAATCAAGTGAATTAAAAATCTGAAGAACAGAATGGAATGGTGAGTATAATAGAATCAGGGACATAGAAAGGGAGTGGACTGACAATTCTCAGGGGGAAGCGGGTATGAGGGGTGCGGGAAGAGATTGGACAAAAATCTTACTCCTATGGATGAAGACAGTGGTGGGGGGTAAGGGTATCGAGTGGGGTGGGGAATCAGGTGGAGGGGAGCTATGGGGGGGGGGGGGAAGAGGAACACCTGTAATAATCTGAACAATAAAGATTTATTTAAAAAAAAATAAACAGAGACTGAAAGGATGGTTGCCAGAGGAGGGAGGTTGGGGTGGGGTAAGGGGATGGGTGAAAAAGGTGAAGGGGAATATAGTCCATAATATTGTGATAACTTGACTTGGTCACTGATGATTGTTTACTAGTATTAGTGAGGTGATCATATTTTAAGGTATAAAAATATCAAATCACTATATTATACACCAGACAAACAAATATATTGTATACCAACTATACTAAAAAAAAGGACCCACTGTGGGAGCACAGGTCCTTAATCCTGTTCGACTATGCTAACTGTGGAGCAAGTTCCCTTGGACGCCAGGTATTAGAGAAGACATGAGAAGTCACAGGTATATAGGAAAGGCTTTATTGCAGACCAAGTAGCTACTGCTACCAAGGAGCCAGCAGACAAAACAGTTCTTCAAAGGAGCCTCACAAAGTAGTCACCTGGTCAGTAACACATCCTTATACTAATGCAGACAAAAGAGGCTTCTTGCCAAATAGTGATGTCAATATTTGGGTTGTGGAAAGGTATGCCTGCACATTGCATACAGTAAAACTGCTGTGTCATCACCTTTGCACATGCATATGGCAAATTGGCCTTGAACATCCAGCGTACTCTGATTAGGGTTCCCACACTCCACCCCTTCCACCAGATGGTCTTCTAGGGGGTACCCTGGCTTATTTGCCAGCTCCTTGAACACAGAGCCTACAACAATAATACAAACTGTAGTAGATGAGGACCAGTACTCCGGCCCTAACAGTAAAACTCAAGAATGCCCAGTGCTGTGCTCCTAACAATCCATCCCACCAGTCTCAGAGGGGGTCATGGGAAAGGACTTGTGTGGCCTGTACTTTAGGCTATGTGGGTCCACTCTTAGGTGGAGCTCACATTTCCTGACCCCACATGGGGTGATTGCCTATTAGCCACTATTGCTTGTGCCATCATGGCAACTACATAGTTAAGCCTGTAAAGACTGTCTAGCTGTCTGTTCTAAGGGCTACTTTGCCTAATATCTGAGTTGAACTACATAGTTCATCAGTATCCAAACGGACAGTTACAGATGTCCATGTATCAGGGTTCTTCCTTACTAGACCCATCTGTACACTTAATTGTCTCTAGGAGAGGTGGTGTACCCTCTCAGAATGAACTAGGGAGTACCTCCTCCATAGGAGTTTCATCCCTTGACAGGGTCTCTTACGTCACAGGACCCAACAGGGTTTGCAATTCCTGTGACAGCGGGCTGGTACTCACTGCTGCCTTCTGTTCCAAGTAGGTCCCTACTTCGCTAAAGTTGGGGTTTGTGCCACACCTGACATGGTCATGGTCACACAGGCCTGCAAAGGCAGCCCAAATGGCTGCCAGCTACCTCTCAACAAGAGAGTATTGGCTCCCAGTTTTCTTCCATAACTGGGTCCAAAACCTGGTGTGTACCCTTCTCCATCCACTTGATCAACTGCCCCCTTGACAGCTAAGTATCCTTCTCTACTTCTGGGGTTCAATCCTACATCGTCCTCTTCCGGGACAACTTGACACAATGGCTGTAATGATGGTGCCAAGTGGGGACTGGACACTTGTCAGTACCCTAAAAAACCAACATAGGTCTGTAGACCAATATAGGTCTGCAACAGCTGCACCGAGTGGGGACTGGACACTCGCCGATACCCCGAAAGACCAACATAGGTCTGTAGACCAATATTGATCTGTAACAACTGTGCTACGTGGGAGATGAACACTTGCCAATATCCCACAAGTCCAAAGTCTGCCATAGACTAATGGCAGCTGCGTTCAAATCTTCAAGAGAACCAGAGGTTAATACAACATTATTAACACAATGGAACATTGGTACTGTGGGAGGCTTGCCCCAGGCAGCCAAATCGAGTGCCAGGCCACTACATAGTGGTCTCCACCCTAACAACAGAGTTAGGCGGTCCACAAGAACCATTATAGCTGGTACTGTGGGGTATGACAGAGGAATCATTCAGTTCTCTGCAATCCACAGTTATCCAACAGATGCCATCAGGCTTCTTTACTGGACATACCAGAGAACTGTAGGGGCTGTGCACCTGGGACCACCTCATTTTCTCCAGCTACAACACCGTCTGTCCAATCTCCCCAAGATGCACTCTGGTATGGGAGAGAGTTGCCTACCGTACAGGGACAGCTCAACCCCACACCCGTGTACATGAGCAACTGGGCCTGCACATCTATCTAGGCCACTATAGAGCAAACTGCAGTCTGCAACGGCAGGTTCAACATACCAGGTACCTCGGCCCATTGCCTTATGCACAGTCACAGGTCTCGCTTCTGTCACCTGCTTCTGCTCTAGGCGAAGGCTCCCATGGCTGCTGCTGTGGAGCTTGGCTCCACTTTTGCCTCCGCTTGGCTCCTGGAAGCTCAGTCTCTCCCAGGCCACACAGCTCCCCACTGCTCTTTGGGGATCTGGTCTTCTCTGCCATCACCAGCATCACCATGTCCTGTTCCCAAGTCTCTGGAGGGGTCCAAAGCATCAGGACCGCCACTAGCAGACACAACAGCCCAATCGAAGGCAACATGCCCCCCTATGGAGTGGATGGGGCACTTACCCAGAATTCTGCTCACAGTGCCAATTGTTGGAGCACTTGCTCCTTGACCTGCCAAATATACCAATTGTGGGAACACAGATCCTGCTTGACTTGATCCTGCTCAACTATGCTTAACTGAGGAAGCAAGTTCCCTTGGACAGCAGGTATTAGACAAAGAAGACATGAGAAGTCACAGGTATATAGGAAAAGCTTTGTTGCAGACCAAGTAGCCACTGCTACCAAGCAACCATCAGACAAAACAGTTCTTCAAAGCAGCCTCACAAAGTGGCCAGCGGGTCAGGAGTGGACCCACATAGCCTAAACTAATGCAGACAAAAGAGGCTTCTTGCCAAATAGGGATGTTAATGTTTGGGTTGTGGAAAGATACGCCTGTGCAGTGCGTACAGTAAAACTACTGTGTCATTGCCTTTGCACATGTGTATGACAAATTGGCTTTGAACATTCAGTGTGCTCTGATTAAGGTTCCCACACCCACATACTTCATAAGAGCCTAATTTACAGCTGAAACTAGACAAATCTCAAGTTCTTCACCCTAAACAATAATACCTGTTAGAACAATGAATTGGTTGTACTTGTCTAATTCTTCTTTGGCATAATAGACTGCAAATATGACACTAATTTTTTAAAATATATTTTTTTATTGATTTCAGAGAGGAAGGGAAAGGGAGAAAGAGATAGAAATATCAATGATCAGAGAGACTCATTGATCGGCTGCCTCCTGCACACCCCCTACTGGGGATCGAGCCAGCAACCTCCTAGTTCATAGGTAGATGTGCCCTGACCAGCATGTGCCCTGACCAGGAATCGAACTATGACCTCCTAGTTCATAGGTAGATGCTCAACCACTGAGCCATGCCCTAATTCTTTATTCCTCCCTGTATTCATGGTCCTTTTTCATGCTCCTTTGAAGTGCCCTCTCACTCTGATTCTGTGCCATATGCATTTCCAAACGTTTAGCACATTTTCACTTACACTTGTGCTTCTTCTGTTGCATGCCTGGGTTAGTCTTCTGTAGGGTGAGACATGCCTGGAGCAGAGCCAAGGTATCCTACTTACCCTCACTGGATTCTATCTAGATTGCCTGATAGTCATTCAACACCCAGATATGTGAATGATCCCAGCCAAGATCAGCATAGCCCTCTAACTGACACCTACCTACTGAGATGTGTGAGCAAGGGATGTATTGTTATGCTACTGAAGTTGTATAGCCATTTTATTAAACAGTATTATTGTGCCAATAAATATCTCATCCTTGCATACAGTATAAGATACATCCTCCTCAAGTACCTTCTCAGATTCTTGGACTTGCTGTTTACTATGCCAGCAACCACTTGCTTTGCCATAGCTACCACCCTACAAAGTGACACTACTGGCAGGTTGTGTGATTCCTCTGCCTGAGAAGCACCATGTCACAGGGTTTCCCGGTGTCTGTCAAAAGGACTAGATGATACAAGCTAAATCAATGGTCTAGAAGAGGCTGCCAGATAAATTTCTATCCTTTTTTTCTGATGGACATTTTCAAGGCAGTTTTTCACCCTTTTGTTTAGAGATATACCATGTGGCTAAGCAAGTGTACTTGCCAAATGATTGGCAGTGTCTCTTCATGGCTTTTCATGAAACAAGTGCTACATAGTAAGTTACCAATGAGAATTTCCTTTTCATCCTTGTTAGCCTTTCCTTTCTTCCTCACTCTTTAGGGAAGCCAGGTGTTTTAGTCTGGATTTGTGAGGAAAGCATATTCATTACAAGTATTACATGAATAAAGAAATTTAATAAAGAATCAGGGCTCACTTAAATATGGGAGTGGCTAAGAGAGTAAAGGCCTGGAGACTTCCCATAAGAGGTGAGAGAAACAGTCACTAATTAGTTCATCCTGAGATGCTCAAAGTGTCATGCCTATGACTTAGTTTATTGATGTATGTGTGTTTTGAGCATATTAAGCTTCTCATTTCCTTACTCTTTTTAGGTATACTTAGGTTCAGCTGAAAGGCATCTCCTTAATGTTTTCAGTGGTCTAAAAAAATGACTGTGTATGCCCCAGCTGGTGTGGCTCAGTTGGTTGCGCATTCTCCCATGTTACCAGTTTGATTTCCGGTAGAAGGAATCAAACATGCCCAGGTTACAGGCTCGACCCCCAGTAGGGGCTATGCAGGAGGCAGCCAATGGATGATTTTTCTCTCATTGATGTTTCTATCTGTCTCTCTTTCCCTTCCACTCTCTATAAAAAATTCAACAAAAACATATTTTTAAAAAATGAATGTATATCTATACTACTTTATTGGTTTTTTCCTTGAGGCCATGGTAGTAGCAGTACCCTGGCCTAGATCTTTGTTTTAAGGTTGTATTTAATGATAACACATTGATTTGGTAACAAACAATTTTATTCTCCAGCCCTGTAAATCCTAGGGTCTGTATTCCCTTTCAATTCCATTTGCTTACCAACCATCTTATTTTTGAGCTTGTATCTTTCTTTTAGTACCTGATCAATTACAGCTAATAGCAGCCGGCTTATTCTTTCAAAATTCTGTCTCAAAATCTCACCGAATGCCATGAATGCATTAGCTGCATTTTCTGTCTTCGTGTTACTGCAGGCAATAGTTTTACCAAATTTTTGCCTCCAAATACAATTAAAAGATCCTAATGAAAAGTTAGGCTAACCACTTAATGAACCTACATTGAAGACCACCAGCCAAAACTCATTCATGAAAAAGAGCCAAGTATCACTACTTGGTGAAAACCTCCAAATAAAAAAGAGGGGCCCATTAACAAGGGGGAGGAAAAATCCAAAGGAAACACATAAGCAGAGAACAAAGAAAAAAATACAACACTAATTATCTTCAGAAAAGTAATATATTGTAGATACAAAATAAGAATAAGATATGAAAAATAACATGTAATAAAAAAGAGATTCGGGAATTAAAAATGTGATTGCTGAAATAAAAATTCAATGTTTAGTTGGAAGACAAAATGTAACATAAGAATAGATCATTTTAAATTCCAAATAAAGTTCAACCTTAGTTCAGAGTTGCAATTGAAACCATAGGCTGAGTGTTACATTGTAGGTAATAAACATCCTAGAGGAGAAAGACATTTACTGACAATAGTGTTTGTACTCACTATTACCCTTTTTTATTAAGGGGAATGTTGGAGATTATTTGTATTCCAGTTACCATAAATTCACAAAAAAATAAAAGAGCATTGGCTAGATGGAATGAAAGTCTATTCATGCACTGTATATTAAGCTGTGCATTTATTGTATGTTGCCATTATGAAACTGAGTTTCTAGCTGGACTGCTGAGAAGGACCAAAGCACCCCTCTCCAAATTACTTTTAACAATGTTTCCATATTATACCCTTGAGACTCTGCCAACAGCAATCTTATTTTATATGTTAGTTATTGTTGTAGTGTTTATTCATTACATATTTATTACAGAACATTGTGTTTGATGGAGAAAATTCAATCACCTGTGCTGTAATATTCACACCAACACTTGGCTGGTTAATTTACTGTTGATGACCTCAGAATCTTTATTCAGTCATTCTGCTGCTGTAACTGGAGTGAATAACTAGCTATTCATAAACAAGACTTTGTTTTGGTTTTCTTTGTAAAGGTCATTCTAAACTAATAATGAAAAGTATTTTTCCACTTGAGGAACTATCTCAGAAAGGAAACAAAACCCCTCTACCCCCCATGCCCCCTGCTTTAGAGCCTCCAGAAAGAAACAGTTTCAGCCAACATCTTGATTTACTTTATTGAGATTGGTGTTGGACTTATAACCTCAAGAACTATCTATAATAATAAAAGGGTAATATGCTAATTAGATCGACTTCATTCCAGATGTCATTCCAGACGTCCTTCCGGACAAAGGGCCGGAGGGAATCCAGCAGCCGGGGGAAGGAAGGCCTACTCTTGCATGAAATTCATGCATCGGGCCTCTAGTATAGTAATAAATGTTTATTGCTTACACCTGCTAAATTTGTGGTGCTTTGTTACAGAAAGAGAAAAATACTGCCGATAGTTAGGAGGCTATTAGCCAAGGCTGGAAATATGGTGAGCAAACTCTAAGAAGAGGGTGGAAAGGCAGTAAGGAAATTATTAAATGCAAGAGAATGTAGGGCCGGAGTTATGAGTGTCAATACTTTTGCCTGCTCTGATATAGAAGATGGAAAATAAACCATATGAGTTTATAGGTCTTTTATATTTCCAGGCAGAGTGGTGAAAGTACCAATTAGCTTTTTATAGCTGATGATGATCATATACAAGAAGAGAGAAATAAACTGAAGAAAGAACTGTTTGATTTTAAAAAGAAGAATTTTGAGGAAATATTTCCACTCAGGCACTTAGCACTTGTATTTCTTGTAGAAAAAGAATGACTAGAGGGTGGGGCCTAAATCCCAGAAGGAGGAGCCAAGAAGTAAGGTGAGTGATAGATTAGGAAGTCACCACCAGAGGGACTATCCCAGACTTCAGCGCAGGAGCTCTGACGACAATCTTAGTTTTGTGTCTCCTGTTTCCCTCACCCCCTTTTTGACTGCTAGTGTCTGTGTGGTTTTTACATCCTAGAAACCTGGACTGTGTGAAGCCACTCCCAAGTAGCCACACCTGAGAAACAGTACCTGAGGAGTTTCAGCCATAACTGGACCTAATTTAGATGATAAGATACTGATCTTAAACATATGCCATGATGGATGAGGCTTTAGGTACAGGGTGAGTATATTTGGCATGTGGGTGGAACAAGACTTGTGGCCAGAGGGTGGACTGTGATGGGAAGATGGCCCTCAAATCCTCCCTTCCCTGTGCAACATACAGCTCCTCCTTTCAAGGTTGAAATCCATTTTCCTTCCCTTCCATCTGAGCTGGCCTTATAACTCATTTTGACCGATAAAAGGTGGTGAAAGGAAGGCCTGGTAGTTTCTGCTTTCACACTCTTAGATCCCTGAGCCTTGTGGAGAGTCTCTAGAGACACCACATGGAGATAAAAGCCACCTAGGGAGGGAAGGAGATACCCTAATCAATAGCAAGTGAGAGAGTTCTCCTTGAACCTTCTAGCTCAGCTTAACCACCATTTGAATGCACACAGAGTGATCCCAGCTGACCCATTTGCAGCAAAAGAACCACTGGCCAATCTACAGAAACAAAGATTTTAAAAATCATTGTTTAAAGCCATTACACTTATTACATAGCAATATACGTATATCCATTACAGCCATATTTTTGTGTGTAGAGGAAGGTTTAAGAAAGGAGACTTAAGAAAAAAAATACCTGTGGGGAGTTGGGAGACTACACATCTCTTTTCATTTTGAAATGCCTCTATCACTTTTAGTGGATGGACAGTATCTTCATCAATACAATATTCCTTAAAACTCTGTGAGCCTTCTATAGCAAATTAACCCATCCCATTAGATAAAAGCCACGTATATAAATTTTACCTTGGTGAGAATCGGGGTGTTATAGAAATGCCGTGGTATTCTCCACAGGGCCTCTGTATGAAGCACTGTTTGACATCATTCTAAAATCTTAAAGGATTTACCCTAACTTGGAGACCATATTTTACTGTTACCACCTTGGGCTTTTGTCTTTTCTCTGATACCATTTGTGACATTGAAAATATTTTTCTTCCTGGTAAAGTTTGGGGGAAAAAATGGTAGCGAATACTTCTGAGTTTATAGGAGGAGACATCTACCTGTTTCGGTTTCTTCTCCTGACTCACCATAAAAAGGTTTGAGAAATTAATACTACTGTAAGCTTAATTATAAGTTAAACTTAGAGGTAACATGCACTTTATTAAATGTATTATAAACATCTTAATAAAATACAGTGCAATCATAACAAGCATCCATGACCATTTAACAAATAACTCAATTTCTGAAGCAGAAAGGTACAAGAGTGAAAGTTCTGGTTAAAATTTTAAAGTGAAAACTAATTTTTCATTCGCTTAAAAATACTTCATATTTGATGACCCTAATGAAAGTGTTGATTCTATCTGAGTTTCTGCTGGGAATTAAAAAAAAATTCTAATACACATAAAAGAACACAGTATATATTTTATTTGCTCTTAAACACTAATAACAATGTTTACAAGTTCATTAGCAAGGGAAATGGTTTATTTTAACAAATGTATATAATTGGCAATGTTGCAAATAGAATCTAAATTACCAAATCAAATTTTTGATTATTGATGACTTTTTATCTTTTTTAATTGATTGTATATTTTGGAATTTTACAACTACCCTGAAAATGAGAAATAAGTTATTTTGTTACATCAGGTCTTTTTTAAGTCTAAGTATAATGGATTGTAAATATAATGGAACAAAAAGAATTCTAGATTTTCTCTATTCTCAGAGAAAATTACTTACCATAGCTTTTTAAAAAAACTACTTACCATAGAGGATGTTTTCACAGTGATATATTACTAAATGTTTGCTATTGTAACCTTTTTTATCCTCCAATTTATCAAGCAAATATTTCACAAGCACTCTAGGAAACTCTAGAAAAACATTTAATACTATAACACATAATAAGTTCTGATTTTAAAGCACTTTGCCAGGAAGGAAGGAGGGAGGGAGAGGAGTAGGGAAGGAAGGAAGGAAGGAAGGAAGGAAGGAAGGAAGGAAGGAAGGAAGGAAGGAAGGAAGGAGGGAGGGAGGGAGGGAGGGAGGGGAGAGGGAGGGAGGGAGGGGAGAGGGAGGGAGGGAGGGGAGAGGGAGGGAGGGAGGGGAGAGGGAGGGAAGGAAGGAAGGAAGGAAGGAAGGAAGGAAGGAAGGAAGGAAGGAAGGAAGGAAGGAAGGAAGATACACTGACTGGGCCAAGTGGCCTAATGTTTATAATCTTAGGGGAAATTTTTTTTTTCTTTCCAAGTCACATTTCCCTGAAAACATGTTTTTTACATTTAAAAAATAGAAGTCTTTGTTACTTTTTGGAAAATACTTTTGTAAAGTTAAAAATGTTTTCCAAATTTAAGTTTGGACACCTCAATTGATTTTAACAAAGGGAGTTAAGAAGCTTTTCCAAAAGTAAATTAATTTTACTTCTTAGATGAAATCAAAGTATCTTCAGAAGTCTAAGCTCTTCTCCTGGAGATATGGCAGGTCCTTAGAGGCACTACATGGAAAACAAGGCTACACAGGGAGTAACTGAAGAACCTCAGTCAATGGTACCAAGCCCCAGACAATTGAGATAGACCTTCATGAACATTCAACCTCAGTGTAGCCATCCACAACAGCAAACCTAGCGAACTTCCCTTGAAGCTATAGAGAATTGTTAAACTGGATACCATGCAACCTCTATATTAAGCAATCATGTAGTTAGGTGAATTTTATTCACTGTTTAGTCAATGAGTCTGCCATAATACGAAAGTTGCTATACTTGGCAGCCATTACTATTTAAAAGAAAACTGAAGGTTTACCAATCATTTCTTTTCCCCCCAAGGTGGCCGACATTAGGTCTTTAAATTTAATGTGCTTCTAGCTATCTAGCTTATTCTCCTCTGCTACTATTCGTGAATAATTGTTATTCTTTCGAGGATATCATGTCCACAACACCCAGAAGAATATATTTTGCAACGTAAATTTATTGCAAAACAAAAATATAATACATTTAAAAAGCAAATTGCATACTTATTCATCCAATAAATATTTGAGAGTCCTCTATAAGCCAATTATATCCTCTGTGCTTGTTCTTTTTTTAATTTATTTGATTTTCAAAATGTTCATTGGTAGTATTTAGAAATGGAATTTTTTATAGTGGCCTTGTATCCTGTGAATTTGCTACACTCACCTATTAGTTATGTGAGTGTGTGTGTGAGTGTGTGTGTGTGTGTGTGTGTGTGTGTGTGTGTTTAGGTTTCTTGGAATTTTCTATGTAGACAACCACATCATCTATGAATAGGGACAGTTTTGTTTCTTCTTATGTATGCCTTTTATTTTAATTCTTTGTCTAATTGAATTATCCAGGACTTCCAGTGTAATGTTGGGTAGAGGTATGAGAGCAGACAGCCTTTCCTTGTTCCAAACCTTGAGGTGGGGAGAAGAATTCAAATGTTCGCCTATAAGTGGGGCTTTAAGCGTATGCACAGATAGGTTAGCCATCTGTTCACAGTTTGCTGAGAGTGTTAATTTTTAAAAAAAGAATGGAATTTGAACTTTATCAAATGTGCTTTTTTTTTTTTTTTTTTTGCCTTTATAAGGTTTATCTTCTTTAACCTCTTGAAAGGGTGAAATATATTTTTCTAATGTTGGACCAACCTTGCATTCCTGGGATAGGCTCCACTTGGTTGCGATTTGTTATCCTTATTATATATTACCAGATTTGATTTTCTAATATTTGTTGAGAGTTTTTACATTTCTATTTATGGGGTATATTGGTCCATAGTTGTCTTTCTATAGCTTTGGTATCAGGGTAATACTGGTTTCCTAAAATGAAGTGCTCTCTCCTTTTGTGTTTTATGGAAAAACTTGTGAAGATTTGTATTGTTTCTTTCCTGAATGTTTGATAGAATTGACCAATGAAACCATCTGGGCCTGGAATTTTCTGTTTTGGGAAAGCTTATAAATAAAATTCAGTTATTTTAATAGATATAAGAAAATTTAGGTTAACTATTTTTTTTTGAGTGAGTGTTGGCAGTTTCTCTCTTTTAAGAATTGGTCCAACTTATTTCACTTGTGAAATTTATGGACACCGAATTGTTTATAGGATTCTATTACCATCCTTTTACTAACTATCAGGTCTATAGTCTTCCATTTTTCTTGTTTAACCTTGGTAGAGGTTTATCAATCTTATTGGTCTTTCAAAGAATAAACTTTTTGTTACTTTGATTTCCTCTACATTTTACTTAATCAAGTTTATTATTGATACTCTTATATTTTTTAATCCTCACCTGAGGATATGTTTTTATTGATTTAAGAGAGAGAGAGAGAGAGAGAGAGAGAGAGAGAGAGAGAGAGATCAATGTGAGAGAAAAACATCAATCAGCTGGCTCCCATAAGCACCCTGATCAGAGATTGAACCCACAACCTAGGTATGAATCCCAACCAGGAATCGAACCCTCAACTGTTTGGTGTATGGAACAATGCTCCAGCCAAACCAGCCACTGGCCAGGGCTTGATGCTCTTTTTCTTTATAATGAAAGGCTAATATGCAAATTGACCAAACAGCAGAACGACCGGTTGCTATGACACACACTGACCACCAGGGGGCAAACGCTCCATGCAGGAGCTGCCCCCTGGTGGTCAGTGCGCTCCCACAGGGGGAGCACCGCTCAGCCAGAAGCTGGGCTCACAGCTGGCGAGCACAGTGGTGGTGGCAGGAAATTCTCTCACCTCCACAGCAGTGCTAAGGACCCCTTGGGGAATGTCTGACTGCCGGCTTAGGCTGATCCCTAGCAGTTGGACATCCCCTGAGGGGTCCCGGACTGCAAGAGGGTGCAGGCCGGGCTGAGGGACCCCTCCACCGCCCTGTGCACGAATGTCGTGCACTGGGCCTCTAGCACTTTAATATAATAATTGGATTATTGATTAGAGATGCCTCATCATTTCCTATATAACTATTTAGTACATAAATTTCCTTCTAGGCACAGCTGTAGCTGCAACCCACAGATTGATATGTTGTATGTTCATTTTTAATCAGTTCAAAATAATTTCCAGTTTTCTTTGAGACTTCCTTTTTGACCCATGGACTATTTAGAAGTGTGCCATTGAATTTTCAAACATGAGGATTTTTCAGAAAATTATTGGTAGTTAATTTTAATTTTAAATCCTTTTGGTCAGAGAATATACTTTGTTTGATTTTAATTACATTTAGTTATGGTGTGCATTATGGCCCATGATACGATCTATCATCACAAATTTCCATGTGCACTTGAAAAAATGTATATTATGCTGTTGTTGGAGTTTTCTTTAAGTGTCAGTTAGATTAAGTTGGTTGATAGTGTTGTTCAAGTATTCTGTAATCAGTGGGAGAGATAGATTGTACTTGATTTACTCCATCTTGGCCAGCAGGGGAAATTTAAGTTAGATTCTGAACCCAGAAATTTCTGACTGCTAAGTTGGTATTCTTTCCATTACACCATAATGAAACAATGAACACTTCTAAAAGCTCTTTTAAAAACCTCATGTATTCCGCAACATAACTCTTAGTCCCAAATTTATCATTATGCTGCAAGTCAATTTTATTTTGCTTAAAAGAAAAAAAATCAAAACCTGCTTAGGAAGCATACAAGTTTTCCTTGTCATTTGAAAACTAACTTTAAACATTTTATTTCATTGCTCATTGTAAATAGGCTTTACACGTGTTTCCTAGTATATCCAATTTTTATTACTAGATTCATTTTCCTACGGAGCCAAAGGCTACTTCCTCTTAGCCATACAAGGAAAAGTGAAGCACAGTGAAGAAAAGAAATTATTAAACTATTGCCTCAGGTGTTGAATTTGAGCTTTTATTTCCTTCTGACTGACCACTGTTCCATGTTTTCTTCTATTTATTGTGAGTTAGGCAGATGAGAGCAGTGTTTCTCAGTCTTAAAAAATATCCAAGAAAGAACAACAATGAAAGTTTCCATTTTATAAATACAAATATTCCACACTCTCTTATTGCATTTAAATTTTCTAAATGAATGAATGTTCTGACTTAAAGACAATAATAATAATTTTATATTTTTCCCCAAATTTCTCAAGTTTTCTCTCAGGGGGTTTTTATACACTACCTAAGGGTGAGACACCTTATATTGGGAGCACAAATTATTTCTCCCTACTAGATTCATCTGCACCTGTCCATTAGGAGATCCTTCAGCAGTCTTCTTGTTCTCTTCTTGTTCACCCTCACTGGTCAGACTGGCTCATCTGTGTATCCAGAAATAGAGCAGGTTCCACCACCATACATGGTCTCCTGTCTATCCCCCTGTAAACCCATACCTTCCAGAAAGGAGCAGGCACAAAGAAGCCAGTTATGTTTTATAAAAATGTGCAGAATAATCACCTGTGTCACAGCCCATGAGGACAACTCAGAGATGATTAGCCAAGGGCAGAAGGCCAAGCAAACTCTCTGGGGCAGAATGACATCACCAGCAAGTCACTGGTAATAAGAAACTTTCTCCTTTTCTGTTTGTTATGACAGTGAAACCATAGCTGGCTCTGCTACCAAGTCTGCCATCACTTAAACAGAGCCAGCAGAGAGACTATTATTTAACAGGTACCTTCCATAAGATATTTATAATAATGGGGAAAAATTAACACAACATATTATTTCAATTGGTTGTATTAACCCCTCTCTTCTTTTTCTAAGTTGTTTGTGTATCTTGTGTATATTGGCTGTGGGATGATGCAGGATATTTTGAAGAATTCTTCCTAAAAATTCTATAGTGTTATATAAAGTATGAGGAAGAGTTATATGGGTATGGAGGAAGAAAGACAGTAATAAAAATAGAAAAGAGGTAGTGAGCAAGAAATTAGGCCAGGATGAGACTGAGAGTGTCCATGATACTAAAGGTGTGACACATTTTAAGCCTGAAAGCACATCATTTCTTAATTGATCTTCTTGCCTCCATTTTTTCATAATTGTTAATTGATAATTGAGCCTCTTCTATGCCAGAGTAAATCCTTAGACTGCAAATCTAACCACATTGGCCTTTTGCTTAAAACTCTTGAGAGGATCAAGTCACACCATGATCTGACCCCACCTGTCTGCATTAGTCTCACTGGCTGTCACCCTTCACATTGTGCTTAAAGGACTTTCCTGTCATTCAAGTTTCTGAAGAACACTGGGCTGTCATTCCTCTGTACCTTTGTGTTTTTAATTTCTTTTCTCTGGAAATCTGGTCCTTGCCTTTGTTGGCAAATTATGCTGTAACACCTGCTCTGTGACTTTTCCCCAGATCAAACATTCCATAAGAATTAATAATTTCTTCTTCTGCAAAACATTGGACACAATAATTCCATTGCAACAACTAATTGCTATATGGTAATTATTGGTCTTGCATTTGTTGTGCCACTTATCTGTGAACACCTTGTGAGCAGGGACAAAGTTTTCTCATTTTTTCGTCTATATCTAACACTGTGCCTGGTATATCATAAGCCCTTAGAGATTGTTGGTTGGTTTAAATCAGAGTATAACAAGAAGTCACCATAGTCTTTTACTCTTATGCTTAAATATGTAGCTGTATTGTGCTATGATGATATATAATTTATCTACTCTAGAAAAACACACAAAAAAAGTTATTTTAGGCAGATAGCTGGATAAAGCAATCATCCCTCCCCTCCCTGCACCCACCATTGGGGTAAGGCTACCCTAAAGGAAAAATATAATGACAGAAGCTCTTACATCAATTTTTTTTCTATTGGCGGGGAAGAAGGGGAGAAAGGATTTGCAAATTTTTCCAAAAGCCAGTTAGACAAATTAAGCCCCTATGCTATATGATACTCCTAATAATAATGCCCAGAGGAAGAGCAATTCTAGAAAATACTAAATCCAAGTATGGCTAGATTCCATCTACATTTTGGAAATAGCCTCAGCTCTGGCCAGTGCAGTCAGACAATGGAATGCAGTTGAAGATTTGATGTGGAGAGAAGGAAAGGGAGCTAGGTTTCTTGCCCTGAGGCAGTTGGCACACAGTACCTGGTCCCCCTACCCTCTACCTCAACACTCTCCTAATCATGTAGAAAATATATTGGTGACCTTGGCAAGATCTGGCATTTGAATTCTGTTTGTACTCTGGAATATTGTGGTAAAAGGGCCTTTAAAAAAATCTAAGTTGACAATATTATACTGTGCATCTCTAACTTTCTCCAAGTATGGACAAGTACCAAGTTAAACCACAGAAAAATGCTTTCCTTCTTTTTAAAAAATTTCTATAAATGGTATGTTGTAATGTATCTGAGACAAAAGAAATATGATAGTTCCAACTTCATTAAGCTTTTCTTTCCCAAAAATGTTGTTAACAGAGGGGAGAGGTCCTCTTCTCTGTCCCCACTGGCTGCTAATGGGGGTAGATTTCTTGTGATATCCTGAGAAAAGGAATTTTCTGAGACTCGCACAGGAGGATGAGATATAGTAGAAAGCTTTATTTCCATGGAATTACACCCCTGGGTTTCCAAAGTCACATTTCCCTTAGTCCAGTCATAGAAGAAATGTAGCTGGGGCTTCAGTAGAGCTAAACTCAGAGCCAGTGTCCAGAGTTTCCTTTCCATGTTGGAGCTGGGTCCAGTCCAATAACAGGATAGCTTAGCTTGTATTTCCTGCAGCAGTCTATTAGTCCATGGCCTGTAGAGTTCCCTGGCCATGGGCCAGAGGGACGAATGCAAGAGAGCCAAGAGTCACAAGCCAAGAGTGCCAAGAAAGAGAGAATTCCTTTGTTTAGGAGATTATGTATTCCAAAATTTTCACATGCTTGCAGTGGCCATGATCATTCTGGCCAATCCATGGTTCCCCAGGCTTGACTGAGAGGCAAGCACCTTGCTTATGTCACCCCAACTTTATTGGGCATGCATCTATCTTCCTTTCATTAGATTCTTTTCCCCAGTGTTTTGCAGGGAATAGTCTGGTGGTTCCCTGGGGAGTGCAAAGTTCCAGCTTCCTGGTGAAGCTGCCTAAATGACATGCCTATAATGCCTGCCCTTCCCCCTTTGCTCATTTCCTATCTATAATAATAAAAGCATAATATGCTAATTAGACCGGACGTCCTTCCAGACGACCTTCTGGATGAAGCTGGAGCTGCAAGGGAAGCCTGGGTCCTGGGTGCCTGCTGGTGGCCGGAGAGAAGCCTTGGTCCCAGGTGCCAGAGGGAAGCTGGTGCCAGCATCCAGGGGAAGGAAAGCCTACTCTTGCACGAATTTCGTGCATCAGGCCTCTAGTTATTAATAATTACCTAATTACAATGGTATCAATATTACAAGATCATATGCCTGCTGGAAATGACACACTGGTCTTAACTGACAATATTTTATGGAGAAGGTAATTTCCAAATCCATCCTCTGCATCAACCTTGTACTTTGCCAACTTCTCCACCATCCTTTGTTAAATCATCAAAAGCAGCCAGTGTGGCTCAGTGGTTGAGCATCGACCCATGAACCAGAAGGTCATGGTTCGATTCCTGGTTAGAGCACATGCCTGAGTTGTGGACTAGATCCTCAGTAGGTGGTGTGCAGGAGGCAGCTGATTAATGATTCTCTCTCATCATTGATGTTTCTATCTTTCCTTCACTCTCCTTTCCTCTCTGTGAAAGAAATAAAAACATATTTTTTAAAAATACAACCTTTATTCTGATAAATCATCGACATCTTATACAGCAAATGAGAGAGCTATTAGAAACTACACGGAAGTAGCATGTCTACCGTGTTAAAGAGCTACCAGGAAAACCAATCTATGCCTATGTTAGTCAGATAGTGGTTACCCTTGGAAGGAAGGGTTGGGTGGTAACTAGAAGGAGGCATGAAGGAAACTTCTGGGGTGTTGATCCTGCTCTATTTCTTGATCTGAATGATTATTACATGAAAAAAAAACTATTGACCTATACTCTTCTGATTTATATGCTTTTCTGTAAGTATGTCTTACTTCAATAAAAATAAATCATCATCATCATCATCACCATCATCATCAAGGTATTAGGCCCATCTTGGTTTAAAATGACATTGAGTACAAAAAAATGTAAAAGACCAATAAATCCATGTCTTCATGATAGTAAACAATGAGTACATAATATCTATATATATAAAACCCTAATATGCAAATAGACCGAATGGCGGAACAACCAAACAACAGGTCGCTATGACATGCTCTGACTACCAGGGGTGTGCGTGGAATATGGCAGGTGTCAGCCATGGTGGGATGGTGGAGCAGGTGAGTGGGGGTGCCAGACCAAGGTGGGGCTCCAGTTGCTGTCATCAGGGCAAGCCTCTGGTGGTTACTGAAAATTCTTTGCTCCCATGTGCTGTGGTCCCACCTGGCACTCGCACCTGCTGCCAGCGTGGCCCCACTCACATGCAATCGCTCGCTGCTGTCAGCAGGTGCAAGCAGCAGCTGCTGGCCCTGATCACCCCTCATGGCTTCTTCACCTCCCCCTGCTCCTGAGGGGCGATTGGGGACAGCAACCGATGCTCACACCTGCTGCTGGTGCCCAGCGCCAGTCCTGATTGGTCAGCACTATCAGTGGGTGTGAACAGTGGCTGCTGACCCTGATTGCCCCTAGGGCTTCTCCACCTCCCCCTGCTCCTTAAGGGCAATTGGGGCAGCATCCATTGCTCCCACCTGCTGATGGCACCGGCCCCAATTGCTTGTTGCTGTCAGAGGGTGCGACCTGGGCTGGTGATGTCAGTACGTGGAAGTGGCGCTGGTGGGAGTGGGGCTGCTGGCAGACAGGGGACGGGGGCTGTGGCAGGAGGGTCCAGGCTTGGGCACGGAGGATGGGCCTAGACTCGCTCCTGTGCCCACTGCAGCCTTGTGGCCCACAGTTCTTTTCAAGGTGCACAAATTAATGCACTGGGCCTCTAGTAATAATATAATACACAATGGGTAAACCCAATAGGAGCATGTGGAATATACATTTTAGTAAAGGTCAATTTGCTTACTTTGGGAATATGAGGCCAGGAAATCCAGCTGCAGAGGGCTGTATCTCAGTGAGTAATGAGGCAGGAAAGGTTCTGTCCAGATCTTGCTGCCACACTGCCCAGTCCTTTTCAATCATGTTCATGTTACAAAATAACCCTTTGGGAAAGACAGGGCAGATGTTATTGACCCATCTTTTAAAAGGAGGAGTTTGAGACGCATACTAACTTAGTAATTTGTTTAAGATAATAGAGAAAGTCAGTGGTGATGTTAGGGTTTGGATCTAGGTCTATTCCCAATGTAGAATTTCTACTTGATGTAAGACACTGTGATGCATCGAAGTCAACAATCACTGTGTCTAATTACCCCTTTTTGACATTAAATCAAGAAAATATGAGGATTATTGAGAGAACGCCTCATTTGGACTAGTTGACCTTGATGGAAGCCTTCTTGGTTAAATTCTTTTCCATGACAAATTCTGCCTAACCTGGGAAACAATACCCACCCATCTCTGGAATCTCTCTGGCAGGCAGAGAGATTTCTCAGCTTTCCTCAAATAGCAGATAAAACTGGCAGGTCTGTGTGAGGAATTTTTGGTGAAATAAGATGCCCCCACTGTGAGTTTTCGAGAACTATGTGAGAAGTCAGCAGTGACTCCCCAAGGGAAGAGGATGGGAGGCTATGGAAGCCATCTGCCCGGGTGTAGGCAATAAAAAGGCATCTTTTCATGGAGAACTTAAATCATAAAGCCAGCTAAAAGTTGTTAGTCTTCTTTTTATCATCACCGTGTGCCTGAAAATACTCAGGAGCCCTTTCTAGAGACATTCATCAGACCACAGAACAGTGGTGAGGTGTGCAACTGACCCTTTTCCCTCATGTCCACTCCTTTGCCCCATTTTAACATTAAAATGCTATTTCTTTTTGTTGTTGTAAAATGAGTCATAATTGCCAATGCACTGAGAGATGTTCTGACTGTCTTTAGGGCCAAAGGGATGAGAGAGATGACAAATAAATGGACTAAGATTCACCTGAAATTCTGAAAAAGAAAACAGCAAAATAAAACCAAAAGAAAAGAGAAGGAAGGAATTTATAAAGGTTATAGCAGAAATTAATAAAGTAGGAAAAAGCTTTAAAGGCAGATGATAAATAAAAGACAGTTCCCCAAAAAGAATAATGAACTACTGGCAGGCATTACCAAGAAAAATGAGAATATAGTGTACATGTTCACTTACTGAGTGCCACAATAGTGTAGGTATTATTCTAAGTATTGGAATATTTATTAATTTTTTTCTTCAGCATCTTCTCTTTGGGGAATTGATACTCCTTCCATTGCTAAGAATTTAATCACCCTGTTTTTCCACCTCTGGAGTAAGTAGGTACCCAGACTGGCCAATTCTGGATACAGTGATTGGTCCAGGCTTGGTATGTGACATAGGTAGGCCCAAAGAAGTCCATTTTGTGGCGATTTAAAGGGCCTGGGGAGAAACAGACTTTCTCTAAGATACTAAATTATAAAGGACAAATAAGCCTGAAGTTCCCGAGGCCCTCTTTATTGCCTCAGAAGAGAATCTGCCTGAGGATGAAGTCATCGCAGAGAACTTTTGCCAAGACTCAGAAGAAAGAGGAAGAAAAAGAGAGCACATACACGTGCAAGCACCTTGCCGCTAGAGGGGCTCCAGTTCTGGAGTTCCAAATGTTCCACCTTTGACCTTAAACAAATACTCTCTCTTGGTCTTGAAAATGTGAATCCAAGAAATCCAGATACTTTCTTTTCTGGCTGCGTACTTGCTTTCACCACTGGGGAAACAGGCACCAAGAAAGAGTATTGAAAGAGCTTTATCTATGTGCTGGACTTTACCATCCTCACTTCAACACTAACAGATTAACAGAGACCCGGAGAAGTTAGGAAAGTTAACGTCTTAGTCACTATTCTAGGTACTCAGGATACATAAATGAAGAAAACAGACTAAAATCCTCATCACCATGAAGCTCACATTTTAGTGTGTCAGAGAGACAGTAAACAATGAATATAATCAGTAAGTAAATAATATAGCATGTTAGAAGGGGGCAAGTGCTATGAGGAAAATAGAGCAGGCTTGGGGATTTTAGGAATGTGTATGTGTTTGGGGGGTAGTGCAGAATGCATATTAAGTAGGGTGGTCAGGCCTTGAGTAGGTATCATTTGAACGAAGACATAAAGGAGGTGAGGGAGTTTCACAAATGTATAATAGGGGAGGGTCGGGGGGTGGGAAAGAATTCCAAGATTTAAGAAACAATTTGCAAACCTCTAAATTGGAATCAGCCTTAATGCTGTTCCAATTAGCCTGTCTTGCCTGAGACACTTCCTTGTCACTGACAATGTGTGGTAGTAAATACGCACACCTATAATGACTGTGAAGGTGAATGTTGCTCTTTATCATTGGGTAGTGTGTAACCTACACAGCCATCCATTGCAGTCATGGAGCTGGGCATATCTAGGGAAGAACAAGAAGTGGAGGGAGTTGGGGGAAGATGCAGTCAGAGAAGTGAGGCAAGACATTGAAGGTCACGGCAAAAAACTTGGCTTACACTCAGATGTAATGAGGTGCCAATTGGTTTCCAGCAGTGAAATGGAATGACCTGACAGGTTTTAAAAGCATTATCTGGCTACCCTGCTAAGAATACATAATGGGCAATAAGAATACTGTAGTGGGCAAGAATAGGAGCAGGGAAAAAATCAAGGTAAAATATGTTTCAGAGCAAGGTGTTAACAGTGAGGTCGCTGGTGGGAAGTGGTTGGGTTCCATATATATGTATAGGTATATTTCACAGGTTGAGCCAACAATTTTCTGACAAATTGGATTTGGGTTGTGAGAAAAATGAAAGGAGTCAAGGACGATGCCAAGGTTTTTTGCTCGTGATACTGGCTCCTCAATGATGTTGAACTTTGCCCAATTTTCACTTTTTATAAGGCTGGCCCTGATTGTCTTAACTATGCTTAGCCAAACACAACACAACAAACAAAACAAAATAACCTGTTAGATGAGGTGGCTATAAAATAATACCCTAAATACACAACACAAGCAGAAATATGAACACAAAGAAACATTTCTTCTCCATTCCCCTCCCTGTCAATGATTATCTATCTATCTATCTATCTATCTATCTATCTACCTACCTACCTATCTACCTATCTATCTATCAACTATCTATCTATCTTCTTTTTTTCCATTTATTAATCCCCATTGTTTCCATAATACCTATGTTATATTTTAAAGCAATATTCTGTTTACAAATTATTTTAGACCATTCTCATAATTGAGCCTCAAAAATTAAGTAGGTATATTATCTTTATCACAATGGTGAGTAAATTCCAGAAAGGCTCTACATTCTCCTCTGTAAATCATTAGACAATTCTATTTTTATAAATACAATGTTAATAAGTTGAGTATTTGTTAAATGAATAGAGCCTATATATAATACTAGATTTTCTGAGGAGACACAATGCTAGCAAATTAATTTTCAAGCAAAATTTTTAATAGAAAATGACCCTTCCAGAATAATTCATTGTATATTTGAATCACAACTTAACAATTTCCACCAGGTATTAAAGATATGTGCTTCCCAACATGAATTTTCTATTACCCAAAGAGACAGTTTTTAGCAGTATATCATGGAATAGATACCACTGGTGCCCTGTACAAATACCCTTCACCAGCCCTGACCATCCTACAGATGCTAATAATTCACTACTTCTCTTCCCAGAGAATTGCATTTTCAAACAAAATCAATTCATCCAGGATCCTATTCACTTAGTTCCTCTGCACATACAACTTGTCTCACTCCCCTTCTCTTGAGGGCACTCCTCCAATAAATAAATCACTTGATCAAGAATCTCCATCTCAGGTTCTGCCTCTAGAGAACTTGACTGAAGATACAATGTTTGATCTTTAAATGTGTATACGACCCCAAACATTCTCACTATAATACAGTAGGGAATTTGAGATGCTTAACACACTGAATGCATGTTACAGGAAAGGCAAACACAATGATATCTGAATTACTTTTTAAAAGACCCACTTCTGTAATCCCAATTTGGTGAATGCCTGGCCCCAAGAAGGTAGTCTGGGCTGGAGGTAGGGAGTGGGAATGAGTTAGCATGTATCAGGCACCATGAAAGGAAAACAGGGAAAGGAAAAACAATCAAAAAACAAAATTTTGTCTTCTTATACTCAACCGTAGATGAAGAAAAATGAAGAGTAAGTCTTTGAAAGATTGCATATTTAGTTCCAATATTTTGGTATTTTGACTTGATAATGTTAAAAATCCTTTAGTTTGGGTGATGTTGATCCTCTGTGACTTGCACTAAACGTTAGTTTTATCAAGTGTTTTCTTTGAAAAGGAAGAAAATATTTGATCAGCTTGTTATTCCTAACTTTCTACTAATAGTTTTCATACTCCCTTGATCTCAGCCCAGAACAAGATGGATGATTAGAAAGATATTTCCTTCTAAGGCAAGGACCCTAATCTAGACATATCTACCCCAAGTCAGGATGCTTGGGCACCATCCCAAAGGGCAGAAAGTATGTTCTGTGTTATTAAAATGATGGAATTGAGGTACAAAGTAGTATATAGTATGTGACAACATGTTTTATATATGTAACAGGATTTTCTAACATTAGCAGCTCCAATTATAATCCAACTAGAGGCCCGGTACACGAATTCATGCACCAGTGGGGTCCCTCGGCCTGGCCTGCGGGATCAGGCCAAAACTGGCTCTCCGACATCCCCCAAGGGGTCCTGGATTATGAGAGGGTGCAGGCCAGGCTGAGGGACCCCACCAGGGCACAATCGGGGCCAGGGAGGGACATAGGAGGTTGGCCAGCCAGAGAGAGACCGCGGGAGGGATCCAGGGTGTGTCTGGCCTCTCTTGTTCAGTCCCAATCATCCAGACCCCAGCAGCAAGCTAACCTACCAGTTGAAGCATCTGCCCCCTGGTGGTCAGTGCATGTCATAGCGAGCAGTTGAGTTACCTTAGCATATCTTTAGCATATTATGCTTTGATTGGCTCAATGGATGACCAGATGACCAGACACTTAGCATATTAGGCTTTTATTATATAGGATAGGTGCACATGCTGCCAGACCCTGTGTGCGTGCACCCTTCTGCAGAAGTAAAGATATTTGCTTTGCTGTCTGGCTCCCAAGTAGCCTTTGTGTTCTGCCAGGACCCCTGGTTTTAGGACTTGCCTTATTTCTAACAATTTTGGGGCCTCATCTGGGATTCCGTTTGTCACTAAAGGAGGCAATAGGACCCCTCTCCTGAGGAGGCGCATCCCACTGCCAAGTTGCAGTGGCCTCAGTGAGGAGGGACAACCACTAACCCTAGAGCCAACTACGAGCTTGGGATTGAGAGTCATCCAGCAATGTGGGAAGGGCCCAAGCAAGCATCTACCATGTCAATCAGATAACCTCATGCATGAGCCAATGCGGGAAATTGACTGAGTACTACTTTGGTGATTGGGTATCCTTGAAGGCCGGGTATATGTGACTGGGATGTGTCTTGGACATAAAGCAAATGTGGAGTTCTGATCTGTGATTCTGTTCTCCTACAAGAGAAGTGGCCAGAGAGAGATGAAGCGGATCTCAGGGAGTGTGAGTAATCACCAGTATGGGGGATTGAGCACAGTGCAAGAAATCTCTAATATGGGGGATTGAGCACATAGTCAGAAGGGACTTTCTGAGGATGGGAAACAAAAATTCTAGGCCTATGGAATACATTCCCCCGGATATTCCATTGGGGAGAATGCTGAGGTTCAGGGAGAGGGCAGTCCCTGAAGCAGGGACAGGAGACATTACTCTGCTTTAGTGTGTGTGTTTTTTTCCTGTGGTGTTTGTGGGTTGTGCGCACCTATAAGAGTGTTCCTGTTGATGTATTGTGTCTCTTTGTTGTTTGGTTTAATTTGTTTAGAGATGGGGCACATCCTGCTTTGGGGGAGCCCAGCTATTTGTGGAGAGGCTAAACATATGGCAGAGATTGCAGGATTGTCTCAGCAGCTCTCAAGAATTCTTAATCTTGAGAACTCTTTCTGCTTTCCCTTGTCAGCCACCAAAAACTCTTAGCTAGTGAGATTTTTTGTCTGTGTGTCTGTAATGTAATTTTAGTTACTGATTTGCTTTGCTTGCTTTCTATCTTTTGGGGACTTAGTTTGCTCTTCACTGCTTCATGAACATAGGGACCAAGATTACATGGGGGAGTAGGAATTACAGGGATGGGGAAGTGAGCAGTGCAGGCTAGGGTGAGATTTTATTGTCTGGGCAACAAGGTTGATGTTTCCATGATAATAGGCAGTTCTTGAATGAGAATCCAAGGTTTATTCCCAGGTCCTGGGGGCATATAATTCCTGGATTTTTTTTTTTTTTTTTTTTTTTTTGCCCTGGGAGAAGCAGATTTGCAGAAATATCATCCAGCAAGTTGCAGAAATAGCAGTGTGTGTGTGTGTGTGGGGGGGGGGGGGGCACAAAGGGGAGAGGCTACTCCCACTGTTATAAAGAAAGATAAAATAAAATAGTATATTCACATTAAAGCCACTAAAGGCCAGTGAGTTATCCCTGTTACCAAATTGCCAATAAAATGCCTTGGGCAATAATTATTAGCTTTAAAAATCTCAAAGTTGTTGTATATATGCCTAAACATAGTTTTCCAAAGTCTTAATAACTTAAAACTTTGAGTTTGCTAGGTTAAATGGTAAAAATTATTACATATCTAGGTATTTTGAAATAAAAGGATACTGAAATATTAATCTGAGTTTGTCTTATATGGAGAATCTAGAGGATGGATTTCAATCTGTTAATGAATAAGTCTTGTATTTTATTTAAAATATCTCTTAAAAATGTGAATGTATTGCTAATCTGAGGCTAACTAATTGGATAAGTAGAATAGGAAAACTGAGATGGTTAAACAGCAATTTGGAGCTATCTAGTAAATTCCATCTTCCCTAAACCAAGTACACTTAAGAGTAAATGATTTGCATTTTCCCTCCCTAACCAGAGGGAAAATAGCTTATATCAATGTAATCAGGGAGACAGGCAACAGAAATCCAATTAGTGTCATTTATGGAGAGAATAAACCTCATTTTGGTTAGCCCTTATCTACTCTGCGAATGCTCTTAAGTTAATGCTCCTAGCTCAAAGCCCTCCTCTTGAGTTTCCAGTTCATCACCACTTACTGGGAGACTACATTTGTTCTCATCAAGACTTGGAAGAGAAACAAGTTGGAATCCTCTGGGAAGGACCCTCCTTGTCTTGCTTACCATGGACACTGCTGTTCAGACTGCAGAACGAGATTGGACCCATCACACATGGCTTAAGTGCGGACCACCAGCCTCTCCTGGTGGGGACACTCCAACTTGGATGGCTATACCAGGGCATAGCCCTTTGAAATTAATGCTAAAAACTGTGCACTGTCTTAATGACCATCATGTACTGGGTTCTATTTGCTTTAGGGCTCTGGAAAATTTGCAAGGGCTTACAATATGGGCTGGTGAAATGTGTACAATCTGGATCATGCTTACCCACTTCAGTTATTGATTAATGTAACCAAGGGTGATAAGCCTATAACCCTTCAATTTGATGCCTGCCAAGTTATATCATGTAGAGATCTAAACCATCAAAGGCAGCTACAGGCCTACTCCATTTACATGTGTCCTGATACCTCACTGGGAGTGAATGGTCTATCCCCTTGTCCTACCTGGAATGATATATGGTTGACCATCCAATACCAGTGCTGGATGGCTGTACTCTGACCAGCAAATAAAAAATTTAGTCACCTAAAGGCTAGAATATATCTATATAGAGGTACCTCTCCCTTTGCTTGCCAGAATTTACAGTGTAATCCCTTGCTCTAACTATAGATAACTTGTATGACTTGTATATTTCAGACTTTAGGCCAAGAGATTGGTTAGGACTAGGATTAGGAGTAGATGTCACATGACAAGATCCCCTAGGAAGGTTTGCTATGAGACTGGTAGCAAGGACTTTGCCACTGCCATCACCATGCAAATAGATAAGGAAACAAATGCCTGGATGGAATGGATTAAATATTCTATACGTGCCCTAAATAAAAGCAACTGTTATCCTTGCAGGAGGAAGGCTAGAGGCCCAAGTGGCCCCATTTCCATTCAGATGGACCTCAGACAGTAATGGGATGGAATGTATGCTTCCCCTGTATCAGGAGGAAACTGTCCTGTAAGACTCTCTCCCTGTTGTTCCCATCCAACAGAGGTAAAGAGCAAGGGTCCCCCAAAACGATCTGGCCCCTGTCCTTAGATGTAAACTATATCTCCTGCCTCTCGGAGGGGCAGGGGGGATGAGACAGTACTCAGAGTTTATGGGAAATTTATCTGGATGCATAAATGGCTGAGTATCCTCAGAAGCCAATCATGCTGCACTGTCGATACCACATGCTGATGTCTGATAGTATTATGGGGGACCATTACTTGTGGTCTTGCCCAGCAATTGGAGTGGAACTTGCACTCAGATATAATTGGCTAACACTTTCACTTTGGCATATTGTAACCTTTTTCAATGGACAGACAGACTAGGAAGAAGAGAGAGAGTCTGGGGGCTCCTCTGATCCCCATATTTACACAGATTCCATTGGGGTTCCAGGAGGACCACCAAAGGAGTTTAAATCTAGAAAACAGATTGCTTCAGGATTTGAATCTGTCCTGTTCTGGTGGCCCACTGTAAACAAGAATGTGGTTGTATTTATTATGGTTACTATAACCAGCAAAGGTTTGTTAATGTATATTCGAGGCGCAGTAAAAGGTATAGCTGATCAACTAGATGCCATCAGGATGTGATGTGGGAGAATAGGTTGGCCTTGGATATGATTCTGGCAGAAAAAGAAGGAATGTGTGTAACATTGGGGGCCAATGTTGTACATTCATCCCTGACAGCATAGCTTCAGACGGAACCACCTCTAAGGCCCTACAGGAATTAATGACTCTAGCCAATGAGTCAGCTGAGAATCCTATAATTGAGGATACTTTCTCTGATTTACTAGAGCAATGGTTTGGGAAGTGGAAGGGGATAATGGAATCCATAGTCACCTCTTTGATGATCGGGTTAGGAGTTACAGTGATGGGATCTTATATCATCCCATGTATGAAGGGTCTTATCCAAAGTTAATTGAAAATGCATTGACCAAACAGCAAAATAACCTTCTAGACACTGCAGAGCATGAAAGTCAATGAATATTAGCCGAGTTTTAAGAAAAGAGTTAAATAAGGAAAGGGAGGAATTGTGAGAATAAACAAGTAATCTTTTGTGTCAAAGAAGGGACTTTAAGCAACCACCATTTTTGCTCTTGTGACTTGCAGTTCCCCTGGGGGCTGCCATTTTGAAATGGCAAAGGTCAACCCCTCCCTTTTTCCTTTAAATTAGCCAATCGCATAAGAGTGTGAACCTAAGCTCTGACCAATCAAGAGTGAGGGACAGATGATGTGCATCAGGCATAAAACCCTGAATGAACCACCAGCTCACTGTGTGTGTTGCCAGACCCTGTGCATGTGCACCCTTCTGCAGAAGTAAAGATATTTGCCTTGCTGTCTGGCCCTCTTTATGTTCTGCCAGGACCCCTGGTTTGGAGGCCCGCCTTACTTATAACATATGGAGAAGGCACAAGACCAGGAGCAGATGCTGGGCAGTCTGAGGGCAGAAGCCTTGCTGCCAGACAGGTGACCTCACCTCGAGGCTAATACACACCAGTGGTCATCACAAATTTTTGCTCATGAAACTCTTTAAAGAATGTTGTACTCTCTTGCACATTTTAAAAGATGATGTCAAAAGCTTTTTATATGCTTAAATACTTGCAAAAGTTATAGTATCTAATTTTTTGTATATGGTGCACGTATATTAAATATGTTTGGGGTAAAACCTTGAACAGAAAAAATATCCAATGAAGTGAAGCAGCAGTAGGGTCGAGCCCTTGGCTTTGTAAAAATGTCAGGTTGTAACCACATTTTATTTATTTTTCAAGATGATACAGCCACCTATGAAAATTTAGTCCACAAGATGATTACAAGAACAGTGCATCAAGCAATCCCCCAAAGTATATGTAATTACTATTCATTCCTCAGTGGAGGTAATGGAGGTAAAAATGGAGGTAAGAAGAAAAGTTACTATGGACCTTAAGGATGAAATATTGATAATAAAATAAACTTCCTTGGGATCTTACTGGCTGCTCAGCATTATGCCTACTCGCATTAGAGGCCAGTGAATTATCAAGGGTTCCTTCCTGAAGAAATAAAGAGATTCTACTTGAGCTTCTTGATACTTAGCCTCCAGGAGATGCCTGGTATTTAAGGAAAACTGTAGGAAAATTTGAACTTGAGTTATCCTGAAGTTTTCCAGTTAATCAGAGAAAATATGTTCCAGAGGAGCATTTTATTTCTGGAGTTCTGCAACACGGCCCCAGGATAATGAGCAGGATTTAAGATTGGTTCTACTCACTGGATGTGATTTAACAAATCATACTCAATTTACCTTCTCGTGTGAGCTTCTTGCCCACATGCTGTTGTTTCAACTTCTGCAAATGGGTATCTGGCCTTGTCAAGATAAGCTGGGTGGTTTGGTGTTGAAGGCCCCCATCCAGCTCTGACACATAGCTGACTTCTCTGGTGGACCCAAGACAAGTATGGTCTTTCTGAGAAGCTTCACAACATTGCTCTTCTCTTCCCCAGCACCACATGATCAGATTCCCCAAGTCACAGATCTGGTCTGCTTATCCACTGGGTCTTTGATGGTCAGCGCTCCTTCACAGAGGACACAGGAGTTGAAACCTTACAGAGGAGCTAGAATATTCACCAATAGACAGTCAGGGGGCTGAGAAGAAATCACAGAAAGATGCAGGTCACTTAGGAGTCATCTCTCTTTGGTTCTCTATCTCATTTCTTACCTTTCTTCCAATCTACACAAAGAATTCAAGATCCAGAGAAATGGTTAAAATAGGGTAAATTCTAAAGGCATTTTCACTAGTTTAAAAAAATGTAGATATAGACTGTCTCACTTAATATATTTTTAAGTGAGAATGAAAAGCCATATATATGCAGAGGTCTCTCAAAAAATATTATTTATCCTACTAGAGGCCTGGTGCATGAAATTCGTTCATGGGGGTGTCCCTCAGCCCAGCCTGCACCCTTTCCAATCTGGGATCCCTCGGGGGATGTCTGACTGCCGATTTATCTCTCACAATCCAGGACTGCTGACTCCTAACCACTTGCCTACCTGCCTGCTTGATTTCCCCTAACCACTTCTGCCTGCCAGCCTGATAGCCTCCTAACTGCTCCCCTGCTGGCCTGATTGATGCCTAACTGCTCCCCTGCTGGCATGATTGTCCCCAACTGCCCTCCCCTGCTGGCCCAATTGCCTCCAACTGCCCTCTCCTGCCAGCCTGATCACCCCCAACTGCCTTCCCCTGTGGGGCTGAGGGGACTGGGGGACTCCGGCTGGATGAGGCGGGGCTAAGGGGACTGGGGGACTGAGGCTGGATGAGGCTGAATGCTGTGGGGACTGGGTGAAGTAGGGCTGAGGGAACTGGGGGACTCCAGCCGGATGAGGCAGGTCTGAGGGGACTGGGCGTCGCCATCTTGTGGCTGTGGGCACTGCCATCTTATAAGGGTGTGGTGGTCAATTAGCATATTCCCTCTTTATTAGATTGGATGACTCAAATGATTACTGATAAAGCTACAAATAGTATGCACTTGGAGGAAAACAATGGTTTTCAAATATTAGTTACTTATTTCTTCAACAAATATTTGTGAAATGGAAACTTTCCACTAAAGGAGATTTAAAGAGTAAAAAGTCAGGAGCTCATTGTGAGAATGAGTTACTCAGAGAGGAAAAGGGAAAATGGATATTGTGTAGAAAACAGGAAGACACACAGATGTGAGAGAAAACACCTGCTTTCCAATAAACACTTGACTTAATACAGTTCCCAGAAATGTTCAATGAAATAGCTGTTAACAAAAAATTCAGATTTAATTAACATGACATGACAATTTCAAAGGTCAAGAGGAAAAACTTCCTTTCCTCTCTCTTTTGAGTTTTCTCCTTATCCCGAATTCTCTGGTGACGTAGCCAACAGATGGAGTTATATTTCTTTTTAAGCTTAAAGAAAGGTCACAAATAGCTTTCAACAGATTACAAATTATTTGACACATGATTTCAGAAGCTGGAAAAATTCCACAGATGCAGGAAAACTTTAAGAATTGATGAAAAGATTTCATTACAGTGCAGGCCAAAATTAACATTGCTAACACAGTTCTATTTTAATTAATTTGGTACAAACCACAGCACAGCCCTGTGGATTAACTGTGACTATTACACTAGAAAACTTTAAGAATTTTTTTATATTTAAATTTGATGTTATTGCTTAACAGTGAAAGGCCTTTTGTTACCTTAAGATTAAACACACACACACACACACACACACACACACACACACACTACAAAAACAACTTCTGCTTTCATACCTAAGCCCAGTCCATGGTGTAATTTGAAGGATTACAAAGGCACTGTCTTGTCCAAAATTATTTTCATTAAACTTAACTGAGACAATATTCTTTTTTCATGCTTCCTACATGGGATAGAGTTCCTTTTCATTGCAGTGGATGGCTAGACTGTTTTTCTTAAAGATGAATGGATCCTTACAGATTTACTGAACCTATTTTACTAAAGGTTCCTAAATGTTAGGAGAAAATCTAGGATACCAATGTTTTATTTCTATCAGGCTAGTTAGGTGTAAACAAAGGTATTTCATTGTTTAAAAGATATCAACTTTGACATCCCTTGAAGGTTAAGTTGTGAATCATTAAAATAATATAGTATTTATTTTAATTTTTTATCTTTTTAAATTTATATCAAAGACGTTGATAAAGTTACTATCAATCTTAAGCTCTTTCTCTCTCTAGTTATTAGTCAATGAATTATCTACATAATAAAAACTTAAGCAACTGTTACGGCAGAACGACCAGAACAACCAGTGGCTATGATGTGCACTGACCACCAGGGGGAAGCTCCTGCGTTGAGTGTCTGCCCCCTGGTAGTCAGTGCACTCCCACAGGGGGAGCGCCACTCAGCCAGAAGCTGGGCTCATGGCTGGCGAGCGCAATGGTGGTGGTGGAAGCCTCTCCTGCCTCTGCAGGAGCACTAAGGAGCAGCGAGCAGGTGGGTGGTAAGGAGCGAGGGGTCCTGCCTCATCCTGCCAGAGAGGAATGTCCTATTGCTGGCAGGCGGACATCCGCTGATGTGTCCTGGATTGCGAGAGGGCGCAGTCCAGGCTGAGGGACGACCCCCGCCCCTCCCCACCCAGTGCATGAATTTCATGCACCGGGCCTCTAGTATCTGTAGAAGTGATATTTTCTACACTAATAAAATAACAGATGCCATACACTTACCCCTCAACATAAAGTATAAATCAATCACTTAAGTTTTGAGTGCTACAGATGGTATGTGGGCTGATTTTCAGCAGTCACCCCTGAGACAGCCCCCTCTTTGCCACTTGCAATGTGTCTTGTTTGCCTATTCATAAAAATACAGGCTACCCCATTAAATTAGAATTTCAGGTATAAATTAGAATTAATATAAAAAAAGATTTGAAAGATTTAACAAATATTGATTTAGTGTAAGTATTTTTTAAATATTATGAGATAAACTAAAAATATTCATTGTTTACCTAAAATTCAAATTTAATAGGATGTCCAATAATTAATTTTATTTGCTAAATCTGGCAACTTTACCATGTCTAGGGATTAGTGGGGGATCTTTCTAGTTCCTGGGATTAACACTAAATGATTTCCCCAAACTCTGAATTTTTCAGGTTCAAATGAGGTCACTGTCTCCTAATTTCTTCCCCTCTGCTTGTGTGTAAACAAAATAATAACACCATACATCACACACACACACACACACACACACACACACACACACACACACACATACACACACACACCAAAAAACCCCCACACCAAACAAGCAAAATATCCCCAATGGTATAAACTCCTTGACTCTGGAAGATTCCAGTTTCATATATCCTGCACTTTCACATATTATATACTGACTAGAGGCCCGGTGCACAAATTTGCACAAAGGGGGTAGGGTGGGGAAGGTCCCTCAGCCCGGCCTGCACCCTCTCACAATCTGGGACCCCTTGGGGGATGTCCTGCCTGCCTGTCTCATTGCGCCTAACCATTTGCCTGCCTACCTGATCGTCCCTAACCACTCTGCCTGCCTACCTGATCGCTCCTAACTTCTCGCCTGCCTGCCTGATCACCCCAACCACTCTGCCTGCCTGCCTGATTGCCCCTAACCATTCGCCTGCCTTCCTAATCGCCCCTAAGCACTCTGCCTGCCTGTCTGATTGGCCCTAACTGCTCGCATGCCTGCCTGATCGCCCCTAACTGCCTCTGCCTCAGCCCCGCTGCTGTGGCTTCATCTGGAATGATGTCAGAAGGTCATTCAGCTGTCTGGTCTAATTAGCATATTACACTTATTATAGATGGTCCAAAATACCTTTTATCTACTGAATGAATAAATAAATACAGAAAGCAATTGTTTTATATTAGTGATTTAGTTAGCTATTTCATTCTCCAATTCTGTACATTAATATAAAAAAAGATTTGAAAGATTTAACAAATATTGGTTAATGCTAAATCAGTTCCATCATTGATATTTATCTGGATAGATCACATTTCCACATATTGCCTCTTCTAGACATTTCTGCTTTAAAAAAACAACCCACAACATACCTGAAACCTGATGAACACATACTAGAGTAATCCCCAAAACAATCAAAATGAATGAGTAGCATTGAAGGATTAAAAACAAATAATCAAACATCTCAAACTTGTTATGGCTAACTCAGTGTCCAAACAGATAATGAAAAAACGACCTTTCCACACAGCTCCTTGAGTCTATAATTCAGCAATGCCCTTTAATTAGAAACAGAGTTTTAGTAATGTGTAGGGAATTTTTATCAGAAGCTATGTTAACACCTGAAATGGGCATTAACTATTATTGATGGACTTGCTTTAGATGGTCCAATAGCATGTTTCTTAGTAAAATGGCCACTTTTTCTTTTTTGAATAAAAGGAAATTCCTAACCCTGAATGCTTTCCTAGACTAAAAAGGAAGTATGGAAAAAGAATTGCAAAAATAAACTCAAACTTTGTTTTAGGCAGGATTCAAAACCACAGACTTAACATGGATGACTTTTTCTCATGGTAATGGACATTCTCTATACCATGTTTGTACTAATTACTACAACTACTTTATAGCACTACATTGGGTTGAGAAATTTGCTGAGCTCCGGATTTCTGACAATTTGCATAAGAAAATTGTACTAAATTTTATCTAAACTGTAAAATATTTGTTTTATGCAAATTTCAAAAGAATCTTGAGACCAAATAAAAGAGTGGGAGGAGAGAATGAAACAAATGTAGATGTTTTAAAATTCTGACCATTAAATAGGTTACCTAATGGCCTGTCACATCTTGACAGCTGTATTTTTTAAATCTAGGAAAAGCCTTAGCGGTTTGGCTCAGTAGATAGAGCGCTGGCCTGTAGACCAAAGGGTCCCGGGTTCAATTCTGGTCAAGGGCATGTACCTTGGTTGCAGGCTCCTCTCCAACCCTGTCCCTGGTCAGGGTGAGTGCAGGAGGCAACCAATCTATGTGTTTCTCGCACATTGATGTTTCTCTCTGTCTTTCCTTCTCTTTTCCACTCTTCCTAAAAATCAATGGAAAGATATCGTTGGGTAAGGATTAAGAAAAAAAGAAAAAGAAAGGAAGGAAGAAGGAAAGAAAGAAATTGAGGGGGAAAAAGTAGTTGAGCATCTGAATATTATTAAAGCAGAAAGACCACACAAACATTAAATGATCCCTAAATGGCATTGTCTCCTTTCGTTCATCACTCTTTGGCATGTTTATTATTAGGGGAAAAATATTTTTTTAAAAGGAGAAAAAAATATATTTTTCTGTGTCAGGCTTATAATTACCTTCTACAATTACTGTGGCATCTTTGCTTAGCATTTTAAGATCTTGTACTTTTGTAATGCCATTAGTTTTCTTAATTTTATGCTTTATTCCATGGATCTACCTAAAGAAAACAGTATTGGGGATTTTGGAAAGAACTTGCTTCTTTCTATCTGCTTTTACAGATTTCCTGTGACCTTCCTATCTTCTTGCAGCCCAACAACTGGCTTGACTGATTCTCTACTTTGGATTCAGAAAATAGTTTGCAGTTGAATAAACACAATCTAAGTCATCTCATGGGTGAGGTTTAAACAATGAGATGAGAAGGTTCAGCCAATTTTGAGTTTTATTTACACATATGATATTCGCAATCCTAAAGAGTAGTGGGATAACTGACGTCTGACCTGGCACTGGCAGGGGCAACAAAGGAGTTTCTCTCCTTTCAGTAGCTTTGTATAGATATTGCTAGGGACTGTGGAAAAGGTGATGAGAGAATTTGGTTGTTTTTAGTGAGTACAGATCCAAGAGGAATGTATTATTTAAATTTTTTATAAACTTCAACCCTCAAGATCTTTGTATTGGAAAACTTTGATCTATAAATTAGCAGTGATTAAAGATCTTGGAAACTAAAGTGCTATTACTTAAGAATGAGACATAGTTAACTCAGAAATTCTAACTGATAATAAAAATTGCTTGCAAAAATATGTCAACGTATTATTGCAAACTTGCGAGTGCAAAATTTTAAGCATTATTTCTTCTGATTTCCCATTCAGCTCTTAAAGGAGAGAAAAAAATATATTTTCTTAAAAATTGCTTTTAAGCTATTTTTTCTTTTTTTAATGTTGATTCTAGAACAGTTGACTCCCATTTGCCACTGATATAAAGAAATATATTTGTGTTTCATACTAAAACTCAAATACAAGAGTGACATTTTTAAAATCTAGATGTTAAGAGTTCTTTAAAGAAAAATGGACTGACCCAAACCATTAAATCTCACTAGGATTTTTATACAAAGAAACTGACATATAAATATGGGATAAACAGTGCCAACATTCATGATAAAGCAAGAAACTAACATTTGGTCTTATTCAGCAATTTTTAAAGGCATACAATTTTTGTTATATTTTTGTTTCTTTGCATTCATTGGTTGATTCTTATATGTGCTCTGACCAGGGATTGAACCTTCAACCTTGCTATATTGGGATGAAACTCTAACTAGGGCCTCCTAGTTCTCTTTTAATGTGTAGATTCTATTCCTCTTTCTCCCCGCTTGAATTTTCTCTTGTAATTTCTTTGTTCAGGAAAGTAGATTGTTTGTCTCGTAGAATTTCCCACATTTGTGGATTTCCCTGACTGGTATCATTTCTAGTCCAGTAATTCTCAAACTTTTTATACTCAGAATTTTATATATGTGTGTTGTATCTGGCATTATTTACCATATCAGAAATTAAAAGGGAAACTTTAAAATAAGATAAAAAACAAAAGAAAACACTCTTCCACAGGAACCCTACATGCCACTGCCTCATACCTCTAGTGATTCCTGAGAAGTTTCAGCACATTCTGTGAGTACTCAACCCGAAAATCGAGGGCGGTAGAAAATAGTCTTTGCCATCACTACAGTTAAGGTTGTGGTGTGAAGAAATGCTCATGTGGTGTTGAGGAAAGCAGGCATCAACCTCACCAGGAGGGCATGGGGACTCACAGAGGATGAGGGGAACATATGATCACCATTATGCAGAACCCACCCAGCACCAGGTTCTTGAACAGACATTTAATAGTTCCACAAATTTGGCCCACTTCATGATGACATCTAGGATGTTTTCACCAAATCATAGACATCAGTATGGGAATCATCATCAAACTTGATGAAACAGACTGTTTGGCTTCTACTTAATGAGCGACCATGACAGTCCTTCTAGAGCCATCCTCTTTGACATATTCCACTTGTTTGCCAACCAGGCTGTGCACAATTTCTCCTGGTTCCCTTTCTGCTGGAGGTGAAGCATTAGAATTAGCCATAATGTGAATGTCACCTTCTTTATAACCATCTAAGAGATGGTACATGTATAAGACAGAGTCTTTCTCATAGGTGATGTAAAACCACATGTTCATTATATGACACAGTGCTAAGACCATTACCCTCCATTCATCTTTAGAGCCATCCTTCATCTCAAACATGTGCTCTCTACTGCTTTGCCAATCATTGTGTTGGCTAAGTGTGTATTTTTTAGATTGAATATTTTTCTGGATACATTTAACTCTGTTGATGATAAAAATTTTGAAAAGTAAAGTAACAATTATGAAAAAGTGCAGACTTTGTCCCTGCCTGCCTTCTAAGTGACTAGAAAGAAATGTACTTAAGATGCTTTTCTAATATTTGTTCATTAATCAAATACCTGTACAACTGAAATATAGGACGTCATTAATAGTGATAAGACAGTCCATCCCATTGTGATGGGGATATAATTATTGATTTTGGACTTACAATATTGAGTTTAATGTAATGATTGAGATATCTTTGTGGAAATATGCAGCAGACAGAAAAAATATTGCTTGATATCATCCATCTATCCAAGGGAAGCAGAGAGAGGCTAGAGAGAAAGAATGGCAAAATTCTCAGAATCAAAGCATGTAAAGAACACACAATTTTTGGCTAAAAAAATCAGAAGATGTTAGGTTTGAAAAAGATTAGGATAGCTGAGAATTGTAGGAGCCAAGAAGAAAACTTTTTAAGAATAATATGGGTTTCAAGAGTGCCAGATAGTACAAGGAGGGCAAGAAGACAAACGACTGAGGAGAAAGATGAGGAGACCATCATTGGGGACTTTTGAGTGACTATCTAAGTGAGATCCCAGAGAACTTTCAACCTGAGAGAACTTTCAACCTGAGTGAAGGGCCCACATTTTTATTAAGATTACAAATGTGGCTGGAAAGTAAAGTTTGTTAGGAGGTGGAATGGGAATCTTCCATGGTTAGTCCCCGCCACACTGTAGCATGACTCTGCTCCCACTTTGGACCATAAGCTTCCTGAAGGACAGTACCAGCCCTGTTCATTGTTTAGTGCCAAGGCATGGCCCAGAGTAGATGATCAATGATTCTGTGTTGAATGATTGAATGAAAATAAAGGGTGTGATAGTGCATGAGTCCCTGGGCTGATGAAACCCAAGGCAACATTGATTCAGTATTGATGTATTCTAGAACACAGTTTAGGGAATTAGAAATGAAGTTAAGCATCACACTCCAATAATTAGGCGAAATTCTTTTAGATACTTTGCTCAATGTGTCCACATTTATTGGGAATTCAGGAATCCTGTTGGAGAATTTTGTCAACAAGGCATGTTATTAGGAGATGACAAAACTTATCATTGTTACCACCCATGCCATTGTAATAATTTTCTTTATGGTCATACCTATTTGAGGCTGACTTCATTAGGGTCTTCTGGATTTGATTAAAATGTGTGTTAGATTCATCCCAAAGCTGATATTCCAGAGACAGATCTTGCAGGCCAAGCCTAGTTAATTAAACACTGAGATACCAAAATAGATAAATTATCATCACAGAACCCAGGGAGGCATAAGGATCATTGATCTTCTCTGGAGAATAGCATTAGATGAGGGAGGGTTTTGAAGAGGTCCCATTCTATTCACTTAGACACTGGAGAGTGTTGCTGTATGTCAAATATGGTCTTTACATTAATCCAACACTCTATCATGTGGAGACCATATGGCTGTTTAGGGTGGGCGTTGTCTCTAGAATCAGCCAGAGTTAAATTCAAAGCCTGGACTCAATATATAGTATGCTAGAAGCTTAAACAAGTGATGAAGATAAACATAGTGCTTACACCATAGGATTGTTGCAAGAATTCAATAAAATACTGCAAGCAACGTCCTTAACACAGTGCCTGTCACAGAAAAGTGCTTGGTAAGTGTTAGTTCTCTCTATAAGAACAATGAAAGTACATCTAATATCCAGGAATCCTGTTTCCAAGGAGGAACCCCTGCACATAAACACAAGGCTGGGAATTCATCCAAAACAACTGCATACATACCCTATTTCTATGCCTTTCCCAAAACATAATCCATTCAATCCTTTACCCACTTTAGTCTTGGATTTGCCTGTGAATTGTTATGTATGCTCCTTCCCCAAACAAATGCTTCTTGTTCTTCCTCCAGCACAGCCCCTGTCCTGGTTTTGCTTAAGTGACTGATACCAGATTGCTTTCTGAAAGCAGGTTTTGATGAGGGAAGGGGATGAAAAGTGAAAACAGTAGAGCACAAGATTGCTGCCTCATGGTTGGGGATGGAGGGCAAAGTTGGAGAGAGGGTTTCCAGCAGGGAAATACTCAGAACACACTTTCCCTACTCTATGATCCTGTCTGGAGATGTGACAGTTAAAACTGGCCCTAGTGACAGTTAGTAGGCTTTAATCAAGGAGCCACTTAATCAGAAAATCTCTTTACCCTTAGAAATACTCTCCATTTATCCATTTTTAGAAATGGAAAGAAAAACACTATTTCCGTGGCTTCTCAAATCCCCGAAATTGTAGTTTGCATGTAGTTTTGGTTTTGGCCAGAGTGTTGCTTTTATAAACCTAGAACCAAGCATTCAAGTTCAGGAAAGCCAGGGATTGGAATTAAGCTATGGCAGGCCCAGCGCCAGCTCCCCAACCTGTGATAGTTTATGGCATTTACAACTCATCACTCTCCCTTAAAACCACTGCTGCAGAAAAAGGGGGTAAGAGCCAACTTGTGAAGAGCCACCCTAATCAGGAAATTGCCCTAAGGATACCTGCTCCATTGTGGGAAATCCTGCAGTTTGAGCATTGGTATAATCCCACATGGAAAAGACTGGAAGACACTGATGTTAAAAAATGATTGAAGCTGCCAGCCAGTGTGGCCTAGTGGTTTACTGTCAAACTATGAACCAGGAGGTCATGATTTGATTCCCAGTCAGGGCATGTGCTTGGGTTGCAGGCTCAATCCCCAGTGGGGGAGGGGGCGGGGGGGGGGCGGGGAGTGCAAGAGGCAGCCAATCAATGATTCTCCCATCATTGATGTTTCTATCTCTCCCTCTTTCCTTCTCTCTTTCTCTCTGAAATCAATAAAAAATTTTAAATGAAAAAAATAGAGCAACGTGCTTGAAAATAGGATGGTTCTTTACAACTCAAACCATGTTTACAGTAGACTGAGAAAGAGCCCTCAGCAGAGATACCTTTCTACCCCACTGAGAACCAATAACTCATTCATCCATTTATTCCTTATATTATAAAGCGCTAATATCTATAGCTCTTTGTATATTTCTCTGTTTCTTTGCCCTCTTATCTGCATATCTACTAGTAACCATTTTCTACCTACCTATCTACAAAGGAAATGCTGTTTTAATAGAAGATAACCTTACCACATAGAGTTTTTGCCAACATTATGAGAAGAATCCACACTTTTTATTTTTGAATATCTGTAAAGCCTATAGGGAATTATACCATTATTTGGTACATGAACAAAAACCACTTTGAGAAACCAAGCCTAAAAGAACCATTAGAGTTTATGTCTCTTAGTGTACAGAGATTTGAATTCTTTATAGGGAAGGTCAAGGGTGAAGTGTTGCAACATTTCTCAGTATGGCCAGAAATTACAGCGAGGGTAGTGAGGATATGATCAGTGGAGTCTGAAGTGACTGGAGCATGTTCAGGAGGAAGTGTCAGGTAGGAAGGAATATGTTATTTGCGGGTTTGTAGAACAAGAGGGAAGTCTTTTCTGGATAAACAGAGCTAAGAATTTGAGCCATCATAGGTAGGAAAACTTTGGTCATAAAGAGAGATTACAAAGAATGAAAGGAGAAGAGCTGAATAATCACTGTTAAATTGTTCAGGAGGCCTCCCTCTCTTTCATAACTATGCTTAATTTAACATTACAGCATTGCTTTTCTCATACAATGCCATTTTTCATTGCATAATTGTAGAACTAAATTGTGAGAGACAGTAATAAAAGCAATCCATCATCAGTCTTCACACCTCATCAAAGGAATACGCTGAGATGTCTCTTCTATTCCCTGATACCTCCTGCTCCCTGCTCAACTATTTTTGGATTCCAGTTATTCCACTACCCTATTTAAGCCTGGGGTATTTTCTTGGGGACATTTCTGGATATCCTTCTCATAATAATAGCAGAACATAAGGTCTTCAGAGATGGAATGTGTCTATATAATTTTTCATTTGTTGTTTCATTTCTTCTGAACTATAATGTTCTTTATTTCCATTTGTAAGCACAGTAAGAGCAGACATGGGATGGCTCTGAAAATAAGCACTGCTATTTCTCATCTATGGGATTTATTACTTTCTTCTTGATTCAAACAATAGTGACAATATTTGGACTTTCTATGATAAAGTTGTTTCTTTTAAAAGTCAGATTTGATTCTACAGATATTCTAACTTCAACACACTAACTACATCCTACACTATCAATTCAAATTCTTAATTACAGAGCCATCTTTCCCAGAGTTCACTACCTCCTTTATGATCAGCACTGGTGCCTTCTTGTGTGTGTGTGTGTGTGTGTGTGTGTGTGTGTGTGTGTGTTCTATGTAGCCCAGCATCTTGCAAACCAGATAGATGATGCATTTGAATAATGAAACTGACTGACCTGAAAAAAGTATTAAAAATCTGTGTCTTAGTCGTGAATTACTAGAAAATTAACCAGTTAACTGCCACGGTATTTTGAATTTAATTAAAAAAGGTCCGCTGCTTGCGTCTCCAGATGCTTATGGCATACAAATGGTTAAAAATGTATATTTTAATACATTGAGGAGTTTAACATGAATCTAAATATGTCAATAAAAAGAATTGTAGATTTACCTCTCAATTTAATTTCCTTTTAGCACTTCAATTCACAATGCTTTTTCATTTTTTTCCCTTAAGAAACTTACTTAATACTTTTATTATAATTAAAGCAGAGATTGTTTTTTGGCCAAGATGAAAATCATAAATAACATTCACAATATTTATGATACACATGGAAATACATTAAGAAAATGTGTATGCTTTTATTCATATGTCGAAATAAGAGGTTCTCAACAATAAAAGCCCAAATTACCAAACTGAGTATTGGCAGTTGGTTTGGCATGAAGTCATTTGGGCAAAACAAAGCTGACAAAATGGTGGGAGTTGGACAGGAGTAGAATAGAGAGGATAAATGACCTTGCTTATTGATGTGTAGACTTTTTCACACAATCCCAAAACAAGCCGTATTAAAATTTCAGCTCCTTTTAATATCAAGAAGTGTGTGACATAATTGTCCTCACGCTATCCCTTGGCAAGGAAACTAACAAGGCATGAGGCAATGAGGCAAGAGTCATGGAGGAGTAAGGATGGGGGATACACCCAGACACCATCTGGCAGGCAAAGTACAATCAAGAGGCATGTATTTACCAAACTCATTTCAGGAAAGGCCATCAATTATTCTTCTATATATATAAATTGCTTTCAGAGAGGAAGGGTGAGGGAGAGAGAGAGATGTCAATGATTAGAGAGAATCATTGATCAACTGCCTCCTGCACTCCCCCTAGTGGGGATCGAGCCTGCAACCCAGGAATGTGCCCTGACCCAGAATTGAACCCATGACCACCTGATTCAGAAGTTGACACTCAACCACTGAGCCACATTGGCCAGGCACCATCAATTTATTATTGATTAAAGCAACTGCCCATTCTCTAAGAATATGCATGAATGAATGATTCAAGTGTCAAATTCTCTTATGAAAGCTCTAATAGCCATACTCATATACTTTAAATAAATACATAAAACTTCTGCTTAGTAATGATAGCGTTTTTTTAGTTTTGAAAATAAAGATAGCCATGTATATATTTTGTGGGCTTCCTGATATATATATAGTATTTGAGAAAAGGAGGATATTTGGGCAATAATTTGTTCAACTAATATTTACTTCAACCTTCATAGGAAATCCTTAATTGCATATTTAATGATTCTCTCAGTACTCAACAAAACATTCATATTAATATCATTAAAATAGAAGTTTACCTCTGGTTAATTGTTACAAATACTAGTATTTCTTGGTAATTAAATGAATGAAGGTTGTGCATTAAATGCCATTTTAATGTGTTTTGAATCACCTGTGCCAAATGACTGCCTCAAGTACATGTGTAAGTACATGTGTCAAATGCCTACATAGTGAAAAGTGCCTTGAGAAAGTGACTCCATACACTTTTCTTGTTTCAAATTAAAACTTAGGGACAGAAACTAATTTGAACCTATAGGATGTGGAGAATTTTATTCTTTTTATTATGGGAATGATGAAAAGTTGTTTTTTTCCCCTTCATTGCTTTGAAGGATGTATGATATGCCTTTTGGAAACCTCCAGCTTAATCTTAGTGAGAATGTCAAAGACATGAAAAAGGACCAGTTAGAAATGATAGATATACTAACTGAAATGAAGAATAATTTATAGGGAATCAACAGTAGAGTATGCCAAGAATCAAATCAGTGATTTGGATTATGAGGAAGCAAAAAACACCCAATCAGAAAAGCAAAAAGAAGAAAGAATCCAAAAATATGAAAATAGTGGAAGTGGCCTCTGGGACAACTTTAAGCATACCAGTATTTGCATCATGGGGGTGCCAGAAAGAGAAGAGAAAGAGCAAGGTATTGAAAACTTATTTGAAGAAATGATGACAGAAAACTTCTCCTACTGGTGAAAGAAACATACTTACAGTCCAGGAAGCACATAGAGTCCCAAACAAGAGGAATCCACACCAAGACACATCATAATTAAAATGCCAAGGGTCAATGACAAAGCGAGAATCTTAAAAGCAGCAAGGAAAAAGCAGTTAGTTACCAACAAGGGAGCACCCATATGACTGTTTTCTGATTTCTCAACAGAAACTGCAGGTCAGAAGGGAGTGGCAATAAATATTCAAAGTGATGAATAGCAAGGATCTATAACCAAGATTACTTTACTCAGCAAAGCTCTCATTTAGAATTGAAGATCAGATAAAGAGTTTCCCAGATAAGAAAAAGCTAAAGGAGTTCATCACCACCATACCAGCATTATATGAAATGTTGAAGAGTATTCTTTAAGAAGAGGAAGATGGAGAAGAAGATGCCAAATGAAACCTTCCAAATTCTCAAGAGAAACAAGATGCCTCTGACTCCTATTCTACTTGAGTCTTGCTCAAAATAAAACATTTTCAAAAGGAATAAAAGTGAAGGACGGTGGAAATGCAAGGTTCATACCATTCGTATTGTCCTGGTATTCATATTGGGAATACCAGGCTCTGTTCCTCACCTTGCCTTTTCAGTATCTATCCCACAGACTGCTCAAGGCCTCAGAACTCCCTTGTGTTTTAGAATCTATAGGGCAGAGGTGCATATGGAAGGGGGTTGTCATAAGGACCCCGAACTTCTGTCAGACTCAATCAGTCAGGCAAGGATTCTAGTGAGACCTATGGAGACATTCACAGCTCCCTGATCACTGCAGCAAGAGGATGGACAGGACCTGGAGTGCAGTCTGCGGTGGCCTGTTCCATGTTACCTGCAGAAGGGACCTCCAGATCAGTTCCAGTGTGCAGTTCCATCTCTGAGCCTCAGCAACCGCATCTTCAAAGTGAAAGAGTTGAGCTAAATGGTATAACCAGTATTTAAATGTTTCATGTTCTCTCATGTCCCAGAATTCTTGTCCCTGAAGTTGATATCAATTTAGTTATTGTGGTGAGAGAGAGTGCTACTCACCTGAACCTATTATTTGAGGGAAAGGACTCTAGGATTTTCAGAATAGTGTTGACTGAAACAAGACACAACAAGCAAACTCACACACTCCCAAAGGGTTCTTTGAGTATCTTAATCTTTGTATATCTGGAGCTAGCACTTTTTTGGCGGAAGGGGGTGGTATTAAATTTCCATTATTTGAGAGATTTGAAGTGTGCAGAAAAGGCAGTTTCTCCAACCACGGAAATGGTTCTGGTGGGAGGCTTTGCAATTTTTTCAAATGTCTTGAGATACAGAGAAAAAGTCATCTTTCCAACAGAGCACCTCAGTCTCACCATTCTTTAACATTTTACCTTCATCTTCAAATTAAGGCATTGCATAAATTAGGATTTTCCCACCAAATTTTTTATACAATTGAAGTCCAAAGATTCCACAGGTGTGTTTTCCTTGACACAAAAATTAGTACCTTGACTTTTACAGTTTCCTTCAGCCTTCCTTTTTCAATTTGAAAAGAAATATTTTGAGCAAGACTTAAAGGGAAACAGAAGATGAGTCAGAAGCACCTTTTTTTGTTGCTTCTCGAGAATTTGGAAAGTTTCACTTGGCAACTTCCTGTGGAAGAGAAAGGTGAGCCTTTTTTCATTGTGTTCTTAAATGTCCAGCCAACTGTACTTCAACTTGAGTCCTGGCCCATTTCAGAGGATTATACATCTGTTTTGTTCAACTGCCCAGAGGTTTTGTGAATGGGTGCATTTTTAGAACCAAACATAACAAAAATAAGAAAAATCACACAGAACTTCCTGAGAAAAAAGACTCTAAACTGTTTCCTTGATTTCCAACAACTGTGGTACCCTTGATCACAACTGGAACCAAAATATTAATTCCTGAACTAAAATGCACTTCCCTGTTTATTTCCTTACGCAAATGCTTACGTAATTTTGCCTCACACATAATCCTTCTCTGCACCTTTTATAATAACAGCAATTTCCAAAATTATTTTTAAAGTCAAATGACTCCCCACAATATTTCTAGGAAGTGTATTTGGAGAGGGGAGAGAATAAAAGAAGGATCAAGTGATAGATTAAGACTACCCAAAGAATCACTGTGCCAGATTAGAATTTAGTTCATTCATTCAGTAAATATTCAGTAAAATTCCCATGTCTTCATATACTAGGATATATTTCTTGTGTTTTGTCTTATACCCTATGTACCTTTGTAGAAAGACTACAACAACAAAAATTTATTATTTCACAGTTTTAGAGAATAAAAGTCTGAGATCAAGATGGAGGCAGGGTTGGTTCCTTCTGAGAATTGTGAGGAAGACGTTGTTCCAGGCCTCTCCCTGGATCAGGGAGATATTTTGGTGATATTCTTTCAATCATTGGTATTGATTTATAAAAGCATCACTCTGACCTCTAACTTGATATTCACATGGGGCTCTCCCTGTATGTGTATCTTCAAATTTCCCCCATTTTTTATAAGAGCCACAGTCATATGGCCCCATTTTAACTTGCTTACATCTGTAAAGGCCCTATCTCCAATTAAAGATCACATTCTGAGGTATCAGAATTAGGTCTTCAACATATGAATTTGGGGTAAGGGCAACAAAATTAAACCCAAACACCATCTATACTAATAAAAGGGTAATATGCTAATTAGACCAGGAGATCTTCCAGGAGACCTTCCAGATGGACGTCCTTCTGGACAAAGCCATGGTGGCAGGGCTGAGTCAGAGGTGGTTAGGGGCAATCAGACCAGGAGGGGAAGGCAGTTGGGGGTAACCAGGCCGGCAGTGGGGGGCAGTTGGGGATAGCAGGCCAGTGGGGGGAGCAGTTGGGGGCAAGCAGACTGGCAGGTAAAGTGGTTAGGGGCGATCAAGCAGGCAGGCAGGTGAGCAGTTAGGAGCCAGCGGTTCCAGATTGTGAGAGGGATGTCCAACTGCCGGTTTAGGCCCAATCCCACAGCGGGGTCCCATATTGGAGAGGGTGCAGTCTGGGCTGAGGGACACCCCCCCCCCACCACCCATGCACGAATTTTGTGCCCCGGGCCACTAGTGTAATATAATAATAGCAAAAGCATGTGCTTATTTATTATTAATTTAAAAGTACTTATTGAGCACCTACTACATGCAAAACTCTATGCTCATGTACATTTTATAGGAATAATTTTACTCCAATATTTTCCTGATTCCTTTCAACATCTCAAACTTACACAACCACAGTACCAGGAGGAAACCTTCTCCTATTCTGAGTCCAAAAGCCAAGAAGATAGAAGAGCTAAGGAGAGTAGAAAAAGAAGTCCAAACAAGGCACATTAGAATTATTTTTATTTTTCATTTGTAATAGAGCAAAATGAAAGGTGTCCCAAATCAGAGTCAACATTTTCCCCTGCCTCCGCTTAAGCAATGACTCTTACAAAGACCTTCTGTGCAATTTCCTTTATGTGACTCCTGATCCAGAAAATCCCTTGCATAAAAGACTGGATAACTTCAGGAAATCAAGACATTATTATAAATATTTACAAAGGTTATCACTTTTGTTGGATTGTTCCCTTTATCATTATGTAGTGTCCTTGTTTGTCTCTTACTATAGTCTTTGTTTTAAAGTCTATTTTGCCATATATAAGTATTGTTTCCCCAGCATTTAAAAAAATTTCCATTTGCATGAAATGTATTTTCCATCACTTTACTTTTAGTCTGTGTGTACCTTTCATTCTGAGGTAGGTCTCTTGTATACAGCATAGATATGGGTCTTGTTTTCTTACCCATTTAGCTACCCTATGTCTTTTGAGTAGAACATTTAAGCCATTTACATTTAAAGTGACTACTGATAAGTACATATTTATTGCCATTTTATTCTTTTAATACTAGTTTAGTGGAAACAACTCCTTTATATTTTTTTTATCTAGGAAGCTCTTTATTTCCTCTTCAGTTTTAAATGATAGCCTTGTTGGTTAAAATGGTCTTGGCTGTAGCTCCTTGCTTTTTATCACTTTCAATACTTCATGCCAAACCCTTCTGGCCTGAAATATTTCTGTTGAGAAATCAGCAGTCAGTATTATGGGAGCTCCCCTGTTGGTAATTGTCTTTCTCTTGTTACTTTTAAGATTCTCTCTTTATCTTTAACGTTTGCCATTTTAATTATGATGTGTCCTAGTGTGGGCCTCTTTGGGTTCATCTTATTGGAGACTCTGTGCTTCCTGGATTTGTGTGTCTTTTTATTTCACCAAGATAGAGAGAAGTTTTCTGTCATCATGCATCCAGCATAGGAGCACATAAAGATATAAAGCAAATCTTGATGGATATAAAGGGAGAAAGCAACAGTAATACAGTCATCGTAGGATATTTTAACACCCCATGGGCATCAATGGACAGATCTTACAGACAGAAAATCAACTAGGAAGCAGTGGACTTAACTGATACATTAGATTAGCTGGATTTCATTGATATCTTCAAAGCGTTTCACACCACAGCAGCAAAATATATTTTCCTTTCAAGTGCATGTGGAACATTATCTAGGATAGACCATATGTTAGGACACAGTACAAGTTTCAATAAATTTAAGAAGACTGAAATAATATCAAGCATCTTCTCTGACTGTAACGGTATGAAACTAGAAATCACACACACACACACACACACACCTGAAACCACACAAACACTAGAGGCTAAATAACATTTTATTGAACAATACAATGAGATCAAGAAAGAAATCAAAAGTTACCATGAGAAAACGAGAACACAACAACCAAAATTTATGAAGCACAGCCAACGCAGTCTTAAGAGAGAAGTTCATAGCATTATAGGCCTATCTCAGAAAACAAGAAAAATCACATACGAATAGCCTAACTTTATACCTAAGTGAACTTGAAAAAGAATAAACAAAACTAATAGTGAGTAGAAGAAAGGAAATAATAATGATCAGAGCAGAAGTAAACAAAAGAGAGTCTTAACAAACAATACAAAACATCAATGAAACCAAGAGCTGGTTCTTTGAAAATATATAGTAGATTGACAAACCCTTAACCAGATTCATCAAGAAAAAAAGAAAGAAGACTCAAATAAATAAAATCAGAAATGAAAGTAGGGAATTAACAACTGACACCAAAAAAAAAGGATTATTTACACTAATAAAAGAGAAAGATGCAAATTGACAGTACCTCCATGACACCCACCAGCCAATCAGGAGTGAATATGCAAAATAACCCAACAAAGATGGAGGGCTAATTTGCATATGCAGGCACAGAGTAACTGAAGGCTCTGCACAAGCCAAGACTAAAGACTGAAGACTGAAGGCTGAAGGCTTGGCTCTGCTGCAGCCCCGGTCTCGGGTGCCAGAGGAAAACCAGTGCTGGCAGCCAGGGGAAGGAAGGCCTATTGCATGAATCTTCATGCAACGGGCCTCTAGTAAGAAAATATTATGAAAAACCATATGCTAAAAAATTGGATAATCTGGACAAAATGGATAAATTCCTAGAAACATACAAACTTCCAAAACTGAATCATGAAGAATTAGAGAATCTGAATAGATAGATTGCAACTAATGAAATTGAAGCAGTAATGAAAAAACTCCCAGAAACAAAAACCTGGATCAGATGGCTTCACAGGTGAATTTTACCAAACATTAAAAGAACTAACAATCATCCTTCTCAAATTACCCCCAAAAAAAATCAAGAGGGGGAAAGACTCTCAAACTCATTTTATGGAGCTAGGATTATTTTAATTCCCAAACCAGATAAAGACACTACAAAGAAAGGACATTATAGGCCAATGTGATGAGCACAGATGCCAATCCTAAACATAATATTAACAAATGTGATTAAGCAATACATTGAAAAGATCATACACCATGACCAAGTGGTATATATTCCAGAGATCCAAGGTTTGTATAATATCTGAAAATCAATAAATATGATACTCCACATAAACAAAATGAAGGATATAAACCACATGATCATAATAAATAGCTGCAGAAAAAGCATTCTATAAAATCCAGCACCCATTTATGATAAAAATTATCAGAAAACTGGGAATAGAGGGAACATAGCTCAATTAAATAAAGATCATATATGACAAGCCCATAGCCAACATCATACTAAATTGGCAAAAACTAAAAGTTTTTCCCTTAAGATTAGGAACAAGACACTGTTTTCACCACTCTTATGCAACATAATACTGGAAGTTCTTGCCACAGCAATCAGACAAAAAGAATAAAAGTGCATCCAAATTAGAAAGGAAGATGTAAAACTGTTATTTTTTGTAGATGACATGATTCTGTATATGGAGAACCCTAAAGATTCCACCAAAAAACTACTAGAACTGATAAATGAATTCAGTAAAATAACAGGATATAAAAATATATATATCCAGCAATTGGTTGCATTTCTATACACCAACAATGAACTATCAGAAAGGGAAACTAAAACAACAATCTCATTAACAATAGCATAAAAAATACGTAGGAACAAATTTGACCAAGGATATAAAAGACCTGTACTCAGAAAATCATAAGGCATTGAAGAAAGAAATCAAAGAAGATACAAATAAGTGGAAGCATGTACCACGTTATTGGATAGGAAGAATTAACATCATTAAAATGTCCATACTGCCCAAAGCAATCTATTGATTCAGTGCAATTCCTATCAAGATACTAATGGCATATTTCACATAACTAGAACAAATATTCCAACAATTTATATGGAACCACAAGAGACTCCAATGTCACAGCAATCTTGAGAAGGAAGAATAAGTTAGAAGAATCACTACCTGATATCAAATTCTACTATAAGGCTCTAGTAATAAAACAGCATAGTAGTGGCATAAAAACAGACACACAGATCAATATAACAGAATAGAGAACCCAGAAATAAACCAGTGCCTTTATGGTCAATATTTGACAAAGGAGACAAGAACATACAATGGGATAAAGACAGTCTATTCTATAAATGGTGTTGAGAAAATTAGAGAAATATGTGCAAAAAAATGAAACTTGGTCACCTTCTTATACCATACACAAGAATAAACTCAAAATGAATTGAAGACTGAAATGTTAGACTCAAAACCATAAACATCTTAGAAGAAAACATAGGCAGTAAAATCTCGACATCTCTTATAGCAATATTTTTTCTGTCTCCTTGGACAAGGGAAACAAAAGGAAAAAATAAACAGAAGAGTCTGCATCAAACTAAGAAGTTTTTACACAACAAAAGAAACCATGAACAAAATGAAAAATCAGCCCACCGAATAGGAGAACATAATCACCAATGATACCTCTGGTAAGGGGTTAATATCCAAAATTTATAAGAACTTATAAAACTCAGCACCAAAAACACACACCATCCATCCAGTTAAAAAGTAGGCAAAATACCTGAATGGACACTTCTCCATAGAGGACATACAAATGGCTAATAGCTATATGAAAAGCTTCTAATCATCAGAGAAATGCAAATTAAAACCACAATGAGATATCACCTCACAACTGTCAGAATGGTTATCATCAATAAATTGACAAGTGACAAGTATTGGCAAGAATGTGGTAAAAACGGAACCCTGTGCACTGTTGGTGGGAATGCAGATTGGTACAGCCACTGTGCAAAGAATTATGGAGTTACCTCAAAAAATTAAATATGGAACTGCCTTATGACTCAGCAATTCCACTTCTGGGGATATAGCTGAAAAAACCTGAAACATTAATTCAATAGAAGATATGCACCCTTATATTTTTTGCAGTGTCATTTACAATAGTCAAGATTTGGTAGCAGCCCAAATGCCCATCAGTAAATTAGTGGATAAAAAAATCAGTGGTACATTTACAGAATAGAATACTACTCAGCCATATAAAGGAAATCTTACCTTTGCAACAACACTGATGGACCTGGAGACTATTATGATAAGTGAAATAAGCCAATCAGAGAAGGACAAGTACCATATGATTTCACCTTCATGTAGAATCTAATGAACAAAATAAGCTAATAAATAAAATAGAAACAGATAATAGACTGACAGCTGTCAGAAGGGAGGGGAGTTGGTGGACTGTGTGAAAAGGATGAAGGGATTAACAACAAACAAAAACAAAAAACCTTCATAGACACAGACAATAGTGTGGTGATTACCAGAGGGAAAGCAGGTTGGGGGGAAGTAGAGGAGAGTATAGGGGGGATAAATGGTGATGGTGCATTGTGTATTCACCATCCCAAGGCCCATTAGGGTGGTGAATACACAATGCAACATATAGATGATGTATTATAGAATTGTATGCTGGAGACCTACATAGTTGTATTAACCAATGTCACCTTAATAAATTCAATAAAAAATAAAATAAGTATTTGTAAGCAACAAAAGATTTTATTATAATGAAATATCTATTTTAAAGACAGTACAATGCTCTCTTATTTAAAACTAGAGGCCTGGTGCACGACATTTGTGCACTGGGGTTGGGGGAGTCCCTCGGCCCGGCCTGCGCCCTCTTGCCGTCTGAGACCCCTGAGGGGTCCTTAACACTGCCATGGAGGCAGGAGAGGCTCCCGCCACTGCCACTGTGCTCACCAGCCATGAACCTGGCTTGGCTTCTGGCTGAACGGTGCTTCCCCCAGTGGGAGTGCACTGACCACCAGGGGGCAGCTCCTGCATTTAGCGTCTGCCCCCTGGTGGTCAGTGTGCATCATAGTGACCTGTCGTTCCACTGTTCAGTCGATTTGCATATAAGGTTTTATTATATAGGATGAGAAGATAAAAGATTACTAGAATGTGAAGGGATTCTAGATATCATCTGCTTCAGGGGGCATGTAGGTTCCATCGTATATTGTTTTAGTCTAGGTTTTATATTATTTCGATATGATAAAGCCAACAGATCTGGAGACAACTGCCATTGAAAAGATAGGTTGTAATATTCCCAGATCCCAAGAGAAAGGGGTTAGCTATGGCCAGGTTACTGGGTACTAGTCAAAAGAATGGTGAGCAAAATGATATGCACCCTTTAGGTGTGGCCCATTAAAAACTCACTCAATGCTCTTTCCTTTTCTTTCAGCTTGATACAAATAAACATAGAAACCTAGGAAGCCACATCTTAAAGATATCAGGATCGTGGGTTCCTGAATCACCACTTGGAAGAGTTCACCAATCAAAAATACACCTTTGGACTTTTTCTGAGTGAGAAATAAGCTTCTATTGTACTTAAGCCTTTATAGATTGGGAATTATTTGATATAGCAGATAGCAGATAGCATTACCAAAACTAATATAGTCTTCCAAGTCCTATTTCAGTTATGTTCTCTCCAACTACAAATCCACATGGAATAAAACCCAAATTTTAACCCCAATCCTAATATATAAAGAGCCAGGGTCCGTAATGTCCAAAATAACTGAATGAATGACTAAACGCCAGGCTGTGCATGCAGCAGGCTTAGGTGGGTGGGGACTGGCAAGCGGGCTGAACTGCTGACCTCTTGGTCCCTCCTGGGTCACAGGCATTGTGGCGACCCAACAATGACTGCCGCCGCCAAGGCGGGTGCAATGCGATTGGTCGGGGGCCTTGCCATCACCCCATGATTGCCCTGTAGAGGGAGGCCCAGGCCACCAGGCGGGGGGCTCCACCATCACCCCAAAGAGGGAGGCCCAGGCTACCTGGCCAGCGGTGGTGGGCGGGGCCTCCCTCTGTGGGGTGATCAATTGCGGGGCTCCCAGATTGCAAGAGGGGACAGGCTGGGCTGAAGGAACGCCCCCCCCCCCAGTGCACAAATTTCATGCACCGGGCCTCTAGTAAATATATAAATTTCATATCAACTCATCTAAGAGAATCAGCACATAAAGAATAAAAATAAATCAGTATTAAGAAGGGACACCTGCAGAGTATGTAGTTTTGTGTGAAACAATGGAGAAGAATGAGTTTGTTAAACAAATCCAGTACCTAGTTAAAGCTTGAGGCACTGATCTGCCATTTCTGAGTTTCAAGGTTGGGCACAGTATTCCAAGAATTGTAACAAGAAGTTTCCCTAGGCTGATCTGAATGTGGCATGTTACAGATTCACGTCTCCCAAGGCCCATTGTTTCTACCTCTTGAACTCCCAAATAAAGTTCCAAGTACCAGTGATTCTCATGGTAGGACACAAGCTATTTAGGCACATAACTGACCCTAACTACCTCCTCAGTACAATTAATGGACACTAAGTAGACTCCACAAATGGCAAACCAGAAGCAAAAGCATACTTTTGAAGTAGATAGTTTTCTTTAATATATTAAAATTTTCCTTTTAGAAACTCTCTCCACTCTCATATCTACTTTCTGAAGCTTCAGTACATGTGTTCTCTTAGCTAAAGGTCTAGAGTCCCAAAATGTAGGCTTTTTACTGGCCTTCCCTTTTTGGTTGTCACCTCACCTTCTATTTACATATTCAAAAAATCTACCCAAATTACTAACTATAAAAACAACTAAGATGAGTATGGGGGTGCTTGGTAGACTAAAACATGCAACATTGTCTGAAAGGAAATCTAGTCTACTAGGTCACATCTGTCTACAATTAGCTGGACAACACCTTGGGTCCAAAAGGAAAAGATGCAATTTAGAGAATTGCCAATGGATTAAGATAGACGAGTATGGATCTCTAGGTAACAATATCACTGGTTGCCTGTGGAGGTTGCAGGGAGAAGCGCTGTGATAGCTTCCTCTAGAAAAGAAAATCTTGCAAAAGAGAAGAGAGAAAGTGTTAAAGCAAATGTTTCCTGTTCCGTTTAACAGTCCTGACTTTATGACATCTTTTCCCCAAGAAAACACACATAGGAAAAACATAGTAAACTGCACACACCCAAGAGAATTGGACAGATAATATACTTTGCACAATGCAAGTTGCAAAATGTCAAAGTTTGCAGTTATGCCGTAATAGTCAACATCAGTAGTTAAGAATGCCCTACGTAAGTTATATGCCTGACTGAAGAAATAGCATCCTGTTTTTTAGAAATATTTTGAGAGGGTGGAAATAATGACTTGTCATTTTGTCTTATTTTTATAGGATACTTGATTCTGTTCAAGACTAGCTTATGAATTTGGGCTTGTTCTGATTCTAAGTGACCTTTGGATGATTTTTCAGTTGTTCCTGGAATTTATACCACAGGGATTCCCATTCTGTCTTCTTCAGTTAATTACCCAACATATCACACATAGATGTGATGGGAAGGCAGACAGACATTTAAATTACTTTCAAAAGGAAGCTTACATTGGAAAATATTTGAGTTACATCCATCTTGTGGGTTTCTTTTGTTTAATTCAAGCATTCGTTCACAATTTAACCTTCATGATAAATTATTGCTCAAAAGCTCTTAAGCTTATTCTCTCTTCTGAGCACTGGTAGAGACCCAACACTCATTGAAACGTTGCCTCAGACTTCAAGGTTTGGAAATCCCACCAAATTATTTAACAAAATGCTTCATGTGAAAGGTCAGCCATAAAAGGGGAAAATTATCTGCCCTGTTAACATGTTGGTTTCTAAGATCTAGTATGGCAATTCTGTGTCATTTCTTTTCATGGAACATTTCCAAGATAAGAAGTGAAGAGAAGTTGCTTCTAGTAGCTATGGTCTGTCCTGTTGGTGACCGACATGGCAAATGTGGGCAGGACGGGAAATGGGAAAGGGATCTGCCTGCCAGAATATCAACAGATGTTCTTCTGGATGTATCATCTATATTGCACTGAAAACACAGAGGCAGAGTTCTGCCCCAAACTTGGCACCAGATCAGTTCCATAAAGGGTAATTATTGGGGGATTTTTCCCCCTTCAATATCATTGTCGTTATGCCACTTTCTTGCTCAAAAATACCCCCATGGTACTGCTATTGTCTGAATGTTTGCATTCCCCACCTCCAAAATGTATGTGTTGAATCCTAACCCCCAAGGTGATAGTATTAGGAGGTGAGGCCTTTATGAGATAATTAGGACCTAAGGGAAGATCCTTCATGAATGAGATTAAAGCCCTCATAAAAGAGACCTGCAGTAGCTTCCTTGCCTTCCTCGACCACGTGAGAACACACTGAGCAGCCATGAACTAGATGTGGTTCCTAAATAGAACGTGACCATACTGACACCCTGATCTTGGACCTCCCAGCCTCCAGAACTGTGAGAAATGAATTTCTGTTGTTTATAAACCACCCAATCCATGCTATTTTGTTATAGTAGCCTGAACAGTCTAAGACAGGCAGACAGAATAATGGTCCCCTAAAAGATGTCCATGTTTGAATCCCCAGAACCTGTGAGTACATTACCTTACATGACAAAAGAGCCTTTGTATACGTGATTAAGATAAAGTACCTGAAGTTGGAGAGTTGAGTGTGGATTATCTATGTGGACCCAATATAATCATCAGTCCTTAAAAAGCAGAGAACTCTTTTCAGCTGTGGAGAAAGAAACAGGAGAGAGAGAGAGAAAGAAAGGAGAGAATGTGATAGTAGAAGAGGGGTCAGAGAGGTAAGGCAGAAGGAGAGATTTGAGGGGACTTCACTGCTTGACACTCACTGTGCTCCAAACCTAACCTGACTATTCCTACCACCACACCTTTTCCCACACAGTGTCGCTTCAGCTTAACCCATCTGAACCTTATCAATCTGTTGTCTGCATTCAACTCTGGAACAAAGCCAAATCCAACCCAAATTAGAAGAAAAATGTTTCTTCTAATTTTTCATTCCTGCACCACTTACTGCTTTACTACATTGTGTACCTAGCACAGAGATTGTCAAACTTATTGGCCTAAGGATTCCTTTACATTCTTAAAAACCCCAAAGATTTTTTTGTTTATGTGTATTATATCTACAATATTTAATGTACTCAGAATTTTAAAAATTTAAATAATTATTTATTACTTTAATTAACAATAACCATAATGACCCCAATTCATACTAACATAAATAATAAAGGGCATCCCCCAAAATATATACACACTTTAACGGCTGATAGCTCAATTCTGAAAATTAAATGTTTTTTATTAAACACTGCTTTTATAATTATTCAAAGTGTGTATATACATTTTTGGGACACTCTATATATTTTAATAAAGATAGTTATATTTTCCAAAACAAGAAAATGTAATGACAAATATGGTACTGTCTCACAGTTTTGCAAATCTCTTTGATGTCTGGCTTAATAGAAAACAGCTGGATTCTCCATGTTCCATCTGTTGCTATATATTGTTTAGGTTAAAGTATTTGAAAAAAGTCTGGCCTCAAATAGATTGCATAAAATTTATTTTACAAGCATTTACAGATAATTCTAGATATTATTCTTTGATATTGCATCAAAACTCATTAGGTAGTAGTTTCTTAAAGGTTACTGTGTAACTATAACTGTGAATCAATTAACACTCTGTTACATTGAAATCCATTGATTTACTTGGCACTTTTTATGGAGTTTTTTCCCCCATTCATGAGTTTGGAAAATATTGGTTTATTTAGTCATGCCAATTTTACAACTGTTGACATCATTTGTTATGCAATATCAAAAAATCACGTTTGTTAAAATCATGACCAATCTCATCAGAAAAATATTTATGTATTGAGAAGCTGTCAAGTTCACAGTGGTAGATACAAGATTTCAAAAGTTCTCATTTTCTCTTGAAAGCTTGGATTTTATTGATGACAACAATTGTCAGTTATTTTTCTTAATGTGACAAGCTCACTTCATTCATTTTGTTTAATGCCTCCACATATTCAAGTCTGAAAACCCAAACTGATCCAGTCTGTCAGTCCTTTGGAAGAAAAAGAGTGGCAAATCCAGCTTACAACTCAAGATGCAATGTGGGAAGACAGTGACATCCAACATCTTTGTCTTCAGACTTCTACACAGATTTGTCCTCAGACTTCTAACAAGATACACCTTTCCCTGCAAGTGAGCATCAGAGTTCCAAGGGTCTGTTCAATGGTCCTTCCATTAGAGCAATCAAACCTACAGGTATGAGGCAGCCCCACAAGGAGTGGGTGACTTTTCCCATAGAGATCCTGCTTGGCACAACAATAAAATAAGGAGGCAGAACTGAAGGCAAAGTCATGCAGACTTTTCAATTTTTTTCTACAGTCTCTTCTCCTGAGTGTGGAGATTAGGAGGTATGGAAGAACATAGAAGGAAAGGGAAGATTTCCCATGATTCATTTCAACCTCTTTATGGCTAAAACTGAGGTGAAATGGACCTCAAGAGAAAAGGAAAAATGAGGTGTGGAGAGGAGTTCCAGTAAAACAAACTGATCTGAAGCTATGGGTTTCCCATCTTTCCATTCAGTTTTTTAAGAATTGTGAGGTATAGAAATGTCAATTTACTATGTTGTACACCTAAAACTAATATAGGGTGTGGCAAAAATAGGTTTACAATTGTGAGTATGTGAAACATAGAGTTTATTGTATTATTATTTATTTATTATTGCATTATTTTCCATGGGAACAAATGTAAACCTACTTTGCCATATCCTGTATAGCTAGTTGTACGCCAACTATACTTTAATTAAAAAAAAATTTTTTTTAAATACTTGGCTCTAACCACAGATATATATAATCATCAGAAAGGGACCAACATAAAACACAGAACAGAGACAAAGGAGAGAAGAGCAAGAGGTGTTTGTTGTTGGGGATGAAAAGAGGGGGAGAAGGAGTGGCGAGAAGACAGACAAAAAAAGAAAAAAGGATTAACTAAAGAAAAATATTAGCTCAAATAAATAGTTATAATTTCAAAGAAATTTGAAAACTTATAAAGGCTTAATGAGAGCTAATAAAAAGAGATTATAAAGCAACAGAGGATAATAAGCAAATTGATAGAGTAAGTTGGAAGAGAATAGAAAAATATTACATAGAGGAAACTCATAATAAAATAATAAAAATATAATAAGTATAACTTAAAATTAAGTTTAGAACATTACACAGCCTATAGAAAAATATGCAGAGAAAATGAAAAACAACAACAAAGGTATTTATAGTTTATGGAGAAGACAATATATATGTAAAATATGCAATATGTTTCATGTCCCCGTGGAACATTTTAAAAAAAGAAACAAAAAAATATTGAAAAACCTACCAGAAGGACCTTTTCTGAAATTAAGATTTAAATCTGTAGACAGAAATATATATATATCATACTTTGAAAAAATGAATACAAAAAGTTATTGTGAGACATCTTGGTGAAGTTACTGAACTTTAAGAATAAAGAAGTAATATAGACATTCAAGCAGGAAAAAAGAAGCTTAACATTATATGGGGAAGTTGGGTTTTCCTCAGTTGTCCACAGCAACTCTTGATACCAGAAAATAATAGAACATTCCCTATCAAATTGAAGGGAAGTGACCAAAGAATTGTATATTCAGATAAGTTTATTTTCAAATATAAAGGCAACAGGCACTCTCGGGCATGAAAATTCTATAGTCTATATAGCACCCATAATTTGTTCTTAATAAAAAGGAAAACTTCTTGAAAATGAAACCAGACTAATGAAGATATGAGTCAAAATTTAAAACTTGGGATAAAGAACTGCGGTTACAAAAACCAACTATGGTATACAGTAAACATATTTAAATTTAAAATTAAGACCAAACAATTATGAAAATATGATTGCAGAAAACATATAACTGTTACAAATCTTTACATTGGAAAAGTCATATAACTAACAAAAGTCAGAAACTAGAAGGTAAGTGAGTTGAAACAAAATTGAAGTATGCTAATTTTCTCATCTCTCATAGCAAGGGATCAATAGATAAGAAGTCTGCATCTATTCATATGGTATCTCCTTCACAGGACAGTGCATCTGGTTGCTTTCTATGGATACCATCAACAAATCTATTGACCAATAGTGTCTTTAAAGACAGGACAATAACAAGTCACCACAACATCTTCATCTCCAAATTTAAGAACAAAAAGACATCTTGAAGAATAAAGACATATTTGGGCTTCATGAGAGGGTCCTATTTGGAGGCAAATCTATGGTTAATAGAATTTTACTATTTTCCTTTTCTAAGAAAGGATCTGTGTAGGTTAAGAAATGTTTTATATTCTCCTTATGATTATTGGATTATATACAAGAGCTGTCAGCAAAATGCTTGAAAATCTTTTATTCCTGATTTTGTTTATAATTTTTCAAAGACTAACCATATTGACTAGGCTAACTTTACCATTGGTGGTCATTTTTTCCTATTTAGCAGTGTTATAATTGGATACATGAGAGTGATTCAGATGACCGCACTTATATGACAGCAAAAGCAGAAAAATAGTGCATGAGTACATGTGGTATAATTTGGCTAGAGAAATGTATAAATATAAAGTTACAATGAAAGATGAAATTTATAGTAAGTAAACAATTATGCAGAACATGTGCAAGGCCAAGAAAGCCATATCCTGCCATATAGATAATCCAGAGGAAGCAAATAGAAGATAGACTTGCACATTTGGTTAGATTTCATCTCAGAAATGTAAACAGAGTTGAAAATAATGGGCAATGCATCAAACAAACCAGATTACTAAAATCTGGTGCTGCCTCTTTTTTTGTTAAATATCATTAGACAAATTAGGTACTTAAAATCTACTGAAGTGATAACTTCCTTATTTACAAAATAATAACAGTAACAACAACTACTAGAGGGTTGTTAAAACTGGTGAAATAACATATAGGCTCTCAATAAATGACAGCTGGATATTGCCAGTTCAGAAGAAAACAATATGAAATGCTTAGATCCAGAATGCCATTTTGGAGATATTTTTAACTAGTTGGAGAAAACAATCATTTGCCTTTCACTCCATATTGCAGAAATTATAACCAGACAGGAGTCTTGGGTTCTAAATCTAGATCCTCCATTAATGCTCTGTGTGGCCTTGGCCAGATGATTTATTTAATTTCAGCTTTAGCTTCTTTGGCGCTATCATAAAGGAATCATGGCCTACTGATAAGTTGTAGAGCCAAAAGAAACATAAAAGTTATGAGAACTCTGAAAAATATAGTGGTCTATACCAAGGTGAGGAGACAGCATACATAAAATTATGCTTTAATTTCTACACTTTCTCTGCATTTCACTTTGCTGTGTGTGGATTTTTGTTTGTTTGTTGTTTGTTTTTCTTAAACAAAGAGCTAAGAAGTTGTGTGCTCTTGGTGGGATAGGTTCAAATCTCTGTGTTCCTATTTATCCTTCAAGGCTCAGCTTAAATGCTACTGCTCTTTTGAAGCCTTCCTTAACTGTCCTAGTGCCTAGCTTTCATAGTGCAATGTCTCCTTTGCTGCTCTTAATGCATGGTCTGATGGTTATTTCTGGTGGTGTCTCTCCATTAGCATATAGCAACTAGAATGTGAGCTTGTAGCAAAACCATTTCCTGTCATCATCATCTAGTGGACTGAGTGGCTTAGAGGGGAAAGTCAATAAATATTTGGGAGAGACAAAAGCTAGAAGTGGAGAGTTACTGAGTACTAATAAGTGTCAGGTATGTACTAAACCCTTCCTATACATTATCTCATTTGTTCTATCACTGATATCATTTCATGTATTCATTCTTTTAACAAATATTTATTGGCCCTACATTATGTTCCAGGCACTGTTCTAGATGTTGGGAATATAGGTACTCTTACATGTTTAATTCCAAGTGAGTTGAGTCAGACAACAAACAAATTAGCAAATTATATATATGGTGAGTGGTGATATATTCTATGAAGAAAAAATGAAACTAGATAAGGAAATAAAGAGTTGTGGGAGTTGGGATAATGTCTTGTTTTAATTAAGGAAGTACTTAATGATAAGGTGACTTTTGAGCAAAGAATGGAATGAAGTAAGCTGATGAGCTATAGAGATCTAGAAAGAAAGTGTTCTTTAAGAAGGGGTAGGCAGTGCAAAGGCCCTAAGGCAGGAATACATGGCATGTTTGAGGTCCAACATGGAGGCTGGTATGTCTGGAGAGGAGTGAACCAGTTGCTAAATGATCTATGAAGTCAGAGAGATAATAGAAGTGAAGCATGTCATGTTAACCCTCATGAGGCTATGGGAAACTGTGATTTTATTCTAGGTGATAAGGAAAGTTGTGGGAGGATTTTGACTCTTCTCTGTGGATGCTATGGGGAATATAAACCATAGATAGAGGAGATCACTTACTCCTCTATTGCAATAGCTGAAGAGAGAGATGATGGAGGAGGAGACTAGGATCATAGCAGTGGAGACCAGGTACTATATATAGTTTAAGCTAGAGCCAATAGATTTGCTAATGGATTGGAAGTGTGGAGTGAAATAAAGAACCTCTAGGTCTAAAAAACTGGACAAGTAATGAGGCTATATACAAGTAAAGAGGCTGTGGAAAAAAGTTTGGGGAAGAAAATGAAGAGTTTGGTTTAGAGATATTAAGTTTGGGGTGTTTATTATATATCCAAATAGAGTTTTTGAGTAGGCAAATTTGATTTAGGATTTTAGAGTTCTGGGAAAAGAATACAGTTGAAGATCCTTTGGATGATCATCAGCATAAAATGGTATTTCAAGTCATAGGACTGGATGAGATTACCTAGGAAATAAGGGTAAACTGGTGAGAAAAGAGGTCTGAGGACTGAGTCCTAAGCACTCCAATAATTAGAAGTTGGGAAGGTAAAAATAAATCAGCAAAGCAGGGTGGAAATAATGGCCACAGAGGCAAGAAAGGAATGAAGAAGGAATTGTGCCCAGAAGCTAAGCAGAGGACATAGTTCAGCAAGATGGAAATAATCACAAGGGTCAAATGCTGCCTCATAAGTCAAATGAGGCCTTAGAATCAATTTGGTAGATTTAGTATTACCATGGGATTTGGTCATTTTAGTAGGCATCTTTATCCCTCTTTGACATAGACTCAAACTGAGGTTCAAAGAGATTAGGCCACTTGCTTAAGTTCCAACAGTTAGAAAGCAGAAGTTGTGAGTGAAACTCCAATCTGCCACCTACAGAGCCAATAGTCTTTTTCCTCCTTTGGTCACAGTTGTGCAAGTTGTGACCTACACAAGGCACCTATCCAAAGGGCAATTAGACTTCAATACGTGCCCTAGAACAGGAAGGAGACTGACTTGGGAAAGAGGTATCTTTTCCCACAAAGGCAAGAGAGACTTGGGTGGTGGGAGGGAGAGTAATAAGAAATTGGACAAATTGAAAGAAAAGATAAAAATCAACTCAAAGTAAATCTGAGCACTGGTTGTGTGTCAGGATCAACTTCAGATATTTAAAAATGTATAGATACTTAGGTTCTACTCCAGACCTATTAAGTAAGAAATCTCCAAAAATCATCACCTGTATGATTACCCTAGTACTTATGGGTGGGCTGCACATTCTAACATCAAAAGACCTTAAGATCTTACCACACTTGCATAGTATCCAGAAGACTGTAGCTCTTTGAATTTGAGTGTGACATTCTAACCCATGCAACAGCACAAAGCAGTGGAGAGCCTGAAGTGGATTTTCTCACTCTATTCTGGGTAACCCTACTTCTGTACCCTTCAATATATTTGGGGTCTTATCTCTGTTGGCCTTCATATGCCACCCCCTTTCTGATCAGCAAAGATAACTCCTTCGTTGGAACCTTCTTTCCTTTTCCCCTCTCCCAAGGCCTTTCAGATTACATACTTTTCCAACTCTCCCTTCACCTCCCATTGAAATAGAATCATTGACCTCTGGTTGAGCTGGGAGGGTTCCAGATTCTGTAAGTGGAGGGGAGATAGAAAATAAGCTCTGAAGAAGCATTCATCCTCTTGTCCAACTTCAAGGTGATTATAAAAGACTATAAGACCTTTCACTTTGTCAAGAATAACCACCTATACGAATGGCTCCCATATATCAGTAAGCTAAAAGAGTGCATATATCTCCTTTTGTCATCCTAGCTTCAGACTGTGCCAAGCTTCAGAAGGGTTGTGGAATGGTGAGGTCTGGGGGAGGATGCAAAAAGAAATAAACCTGAATCACTGTATTCAAAATTTTTAAAAGCTCCCAAAGTGAACATGTGGAGTTAGATTTGATAATCACTGATATAATCTAGCTCTCCATCCCACTCCCACCTCCTTGTAGATAAGGAACTTCAAGCCCATGAGACTTAAGTGACTTAGGCAAGGTCATGAAGGGAGTTTAGTGGCAAATCAAGGGCTATAGTTAGAAGACTTAATTCTCAGTCTGGAACAGCAGAGAGATGAATCTAGTCTGGTGGGAGTAGAATACTAGAGTGCTATGTAATCACCGAAGACACTGAAGATGACCCTGATACCTGGCTCCACCACAAAGATTCTCATATAGCAGCATGGGATGGGGCCTAGGAATCACAAAACATTTCTGATGCTGAGCCAGGTTCTGGAGACAAAGACCTAAAGGGATCAGCGACAGTCAATCTCCAGAGTTTAGAAGTCCCCTACTGACTTTTCCTAGAAAATAAATCATAAACTGAAAGTAAAATAAATGCAAATAGAGATTAAGAAGTGTGAAGAGACAGTCAGCAAGGTATAGGTGAGGAAAGAGAATACTAGATTTGACCTAGCCTTCTCCAGCTCAGTTTTGTCTTGAAGCTTAGCTGAAGAGTTTGGATTTTGTGGGCTATCTCTGGGAAACATCAAGTGAAACTGCAGAAACGATATGACTCCAGAGGACAGTGGAAGGACATGGAACCTTTGGCTTCTTGAGTCTCTGGCTTGCATCTAGCTCAGGCTGGGCAGACACCACAAATCATTTAGCATGAGTTGAATTTCCTGCAGTCATAGTGAGCTCAGCCTTGGACTCAATCCAATTTCTGGGAAACCAGCAACTCTGCTAGCACTAAGAGCCTTGGAAGGCTTAATTGAAAGGGCAAATCAAGAGGGAACAGTACTGGACTTCCTGCTCTATATTGGAAGAGATGTATCCCTGGAAGCAATGAAGATTGAAGATCCCTCAACACAGGATTTGTGCTTTGCCTATCACTTTACAGCTGCTTTTTCAATTATAGTAAAAAAAAAAAACAACAAAAAACAAAAAAACAAAAAAAAAAACCCCAACAAGGTAATTGCAAGGAACACTCAATTTTATTTTCATTTAACTAAACTATTGGGTCCCCTAGGTCCTTACATAGTGGCCAAATGAAAGTTGTTTGCATAACCTTTGTGTGTGGGTAACTGAGGCTTGAAACCTGCACAAACCAGTGGGACTTGCATAGCTTTGGAGTAGTCAGGGGCAGCTAGCAAGCAAAACAAGATAAGCCTGTCCCAGCAGAGGCAGCACCCCAGCAGGATATGCCATAGTCACTGGCCAAAGCATCACTAGGCAGTCTTAGCATATGGAATTCTCTCCCAGTGCTGTCTGGAGCTAAGTAAGAGCAACAGCACAGTTATCTCTGCATTATCTCTGTTGCTATAGTGAGCCAATTCTGACTTTGCTAAGTGTGATTGATTGGGGTCCACCTTTTCTGTTTGGAAGATGAGAGTCAGTCCTGTAGATGGGGTAAGTGTTCTCTGCACAGTGTGAGTAGGTCTTAAAGATTGATGATAATAATAATTTTAAAAAAATACAAAGGCCAGGACTCCATCCAAAGATATTATGGCTCAGTGAGCCTGGGGCCAATCAAGTTTAAGAACCACCACCCTTAGACACCCTTCATCTACTTCACATTTTCCCCAAGGTCAGACATCTGAATGGTTTTTCCTTACAAACACTTTTCACTGGGAAGGATAGCCTGGTCTACCTCACTTGTCTTCTTGGTTTTTCTTTTTCTTTCCTTTAATTCTCACTGGTCTTCTAAGCTGAGAATGGAACAGAGCAGGAAAATCAGACTCAAATAAGAGAGACCTTCTAAATATGATGTAAATGGGCAATCTCTCTCTCTCTGGCCTGTACTCAGAGGAGTGCAGGGTTTCTTGGAGTGCTGTGGTTTCCAGTGATTGAGACCCTGGCTTTTCTTGACCCCTGTAGTTCTTTAAACCTTGGAATTCTGTCAGCTTCTGAAAATACACAAACACGTATCCAAGGAAAGACAAATTTCAATCCAGTGCCTTCCAGTAAGAGATGCTTGTGAAAGCCAATGAATGATGGAGCTCCTTGTGCCTTGTTAGTGGTAGCATGTGGCTGGTATCTTGACCCACATGAGCCAAAAAACCAGCTCTAGAGTGTCTTTCAGACACAACAACCATGTTGAACATCTATAAGAGATAGCAATGGGAGAGGAACAGAGAAGATGGGTAAGAGACACTTCTTATTATTCTCCAAATACTTGGATAATACTTATGTTTTTACTGAGTTGAATCTGCTCAGTATCTGAAGGGATTAAAATCTAAAACCATTTCAGTATGTAGTTTATATCAGACTCTAATTGGTCCAATATTTGAACCAGTTTGGATTTTCATTTAATGAGTTCCTTATCCAGATCCAAATGACTCAGGAATCATTTCCAAGCTTGAATTGATTCAAACTGTGACTATTTCTGAATGATGATGGGTTGGGTATTTGTTTCATGGAGCACTGTGGACTATGTGGGAGGGCTGGGACAGGAGCAGCAGTGGGATCCCTGCACAACCAGCTCTTAGTGGCTAAAGGTTCCATAGCTGGATACTCAGTGCCCATGATCCAGAGAGCACAGTGCTATCACTGGTCCCCTGAGTTAGGCCTGCCCCTGCTGGTGACTCAGTAAAATATCCTGACTACTCTAAGGAAAGAAAGTAAAGCCAGTTTGTCTCCAGAGCTCCCCTTATGTTTATTTTGTTTTGTTTTTTATCTGCAGGAAAGAAATCAAGTCCAGGCCTGGGTTATGTTTATATGAGAGAGAAAAACGACAAAGCTGTGTTCTACATGCAGAAGGACTCAAGACAATTAGGGTGTCACAGGCTGGTGTTAATCAATGCTGTTCAATGAATTCCATCAAGGACTTTGACTCTAAGTAAAGCAGGTTGTGTTCTACAGAAATAATCAACTCTCAAGGATTATAGAAGCAATTTGGGAGGAGATACATGATTATTTGGCATCTTGAGACTACAAGCAACGTGGACATATACCAAGTATTTAAATGTGACTTTTGTCTGAAGATTAGTTTCCATATCAGAATAAGAAGCCTCCATTCTCATGACGAGGATGTGAGCCATGTAATGGCTCAATAAGACACTAAAACTGTGGAAAGAATAGTTGCCATCTTTAGCTTATAAGCAATATCAAAGTGAGTTGTGTGAACTCCTTAAGCCAAGAGAACCAAATGGTGTCATGTGTTGATTTATGCTTCTATGCCCTTGCCAGAATAGCTGAAAAGAAAGTTGTGGTGTAAGTTTGGCAAGAGTCTAATTAAAAACATAGGATCATGATTAAATAATCGTGTCTTGTATCAAAACTGTGGCTCTGGGTGAAGGTTAAAAGTAAACCAGCAACGCTGTCTTAAATTACACCTAACAGTATTTAGTTCTCCTTGTTCAGTTCATTTCCAATAAAAACACTAGACAGAAGTATACAGATTTAATAATCTGTGTAGGAAGTTTCTTCTGATGAGTATCTTATTTTATTTAAACTTCTTGGCACCATTTGAAAATTTTAAAGGTACTGATCAAATTAAATGACAAACTCATAATATTTTTCTATTTGAGCAAGTAAGAGGCTATTGGGATTTTTTATGTTCTTTAGATAATAGGTCTTGAATCTGGTAGGTTTTATTGCTTGTCTCTAAATATATTGTGGATATCATCACAGAAATTGAAGGCTAATTATTGGCATCTTTTCTTCATTCTATTAAAAAATATTAATCCAAATCTCAGATCTCAGGGAGGTTCTACCCAGCAGTTAGATCTGACTCTATAAGGCATAAAGTCCAAAGACAAAAGAAAATTATTCTGATATCTCTTCATCATGTTCTAATTTATACCAAGGATCTTAGAAAAGGACTTTGCTGGGAGAGTTTCCATGTTCCATGTTGCAATTGCTAGCATCCAAGATAAACAGGTTTCAATACTTGTGGTAGCACCTGGGGCTTACAAGTAATTTTATTTTTATCACTAGAGTCCTGAGAAAGACTTGACATTTACTTAATTTGGCTAGCAATACTTAACAAGTAAGAACTACAGTGTGTAGAATGTATTGATTTTTCAAAAGTCACTTTTTTGCCCACCACCCATGTTGGAAGCCGCCCATTGTCTTCACTAGCAGAGAGGTGTGGACAAGGAACCGGGAAGGCCGGTCAACCTTGAAACTCTGAAAGGTCAGAGCCAACCACCCACTGTCTAGTTGAGACAATGATAGCTAAAGCAACCTCCACCTTTTAATCTTATGTAAATCCTTGCTGATTGGCTATTATTGGAATTGCCTGCCTAAAGGCTGTGGGTGTAACCCATAGTCTTATTAAAAGGGATTGCTAGGCCAGAGCAAAGCGGAGTCCTTCCCCTTGAGTTGGGCTCCTGCCTGGCCCCCAATATTTCCAAATTAATATTTTCTAGTCTCTTTCATTTGTTCGCAGCCTCCTCCAGAGCCCTAACCCTGAACCTAAACCCTGAACCACTCAAGACGTGAAAGGGGTTCACTACAAACTGGAGCCCAAACATGGGACACTACAAACTGGTGCCCCACGTTGGGCGCCAGTTGCTAGTATTCCCCCCACATGGTTCAGGGTTCAGTTTCAGGATTCGGGTTCTGGAGGAGGCTGCACACAAATGAAAGAGACTGGACAAGAAAGTATAAATTTGGGACTATTGGGGGCCAGGCGGGAGCCCAACTCAAGGGAAAGGACTCTGCCTTGCTCTGGCCTTGCTATTCCTTTTATTAAGACTATGGGATACACCCATAGCCTTTAGGCAGGCAATTCCAATAATAGCCAATCAGCAAGAATTTACATAAAACTAGAAGGTGGAAGTTGCTTCAGCTACCATTGTCTCAACTAAACAGTGGGTGGTTGGCTCTGACCTTTCAGTTTCAAGGTTGACCAGCCTTCCAGGTTCCTTGTCCACACTCTCTGCTAGTGAGGACAATGGGCAGCTTCCAACACACTCACAAGTTTATATATTTGGATGAAGGCTAAAATGTGAATTCCCACCAACAGTATGAACTGTAGCAAAGCCCAAATTGTAATTGTGTGAGAACTTTGAAGAGCACACAGACGTGCTTATCTCATCTGTTCCTTTCTGTCCTGCTAAATTTATCCTGGTAAGAAGGAGATTGGTCCCAGTTTTCCTTGCCTCACTATCACCATCTGGAAAATATGGCTTATTCATCTTCTAAGGTACTGGGCCTGATTATATAGCATTAAAAGAGAGAGGAGGCCCAGCCATGTATCTCAGTGGTTAAGTGTTGACCTATGAACCAGGAGGTCACAGTTTGATTCCCAGTCAGGGCACATGCCAGGACTGTGGGCTCGATCCCCAGTGAAGGGCATGCAGGAGTCAGCCAATGAATGACTCTCTCTCATCATTGATATTTCTTTTTTTTTTTTAAATAAATCTTTATTGTTCAGATTACAGGTGTTCCTCTTTTTGTTTTCCCCCTATAGCTCCCCTCCACCTGATTCCCCACCCCACCCTACCCCATGCCCTTACCCCCTGCCACTGTCTTCATCCATAGGAGTAAGATTTTTGTCCAATCTCTTCCCGTACCACTAACACCCACTTCCCCCTGAGAATTGTTAGTCCACTCCCTTTCTATGTCCCTGATTCTATTATATTCACCAGTCCATTCTGTTCTTCAGATTTTTTATTTACTTGATTTTTAGATTCACTTGTTGGTAGGTATGTATTTGATGTCATTTTGTTGTTCATAATTTTTATCTTTACTTTTTTCTTCTTCTTCTTCTTCTTAAAGAATACCCTTCAGCATTTCATGTAATCCTGGTTTGGTGGTGATGAACTCCTTTAGCTTTTTCTTGTCTGTGAAGCTCTTGATCTGACCTTCAATTCTGAATGATAGCTTTGTTGGGTAGAGTAATCTTGGTTGTAGGTTCTTGCTGTTCATCACTTTGAATATTTCTTGCCACTCCCTTCTGGCCTGCATAGTTTCTGCCAAGAAATCAGCTGACAGTCTTATGGGTACTCCCTTGTAGGTAACTAACTGTTTTTCTCTTGCTGCTTTTAATATTCTCTCTTTGTCTTTTGCCCTTGGCATTTTAATTATGATGTGTCTTGGTGTGGTCCTCTTTGGATTCCTTTTGTTTCGGGTTCTGTGCGCTTCCTGGACTTGTAAGTCTATTTCTTTCACCAGGTAGGGAAAGTTTTCTGTCATTATTTCTTCTAATAGGTTTTCAGTATTTTGCTCTCCCTCTTCTTCTGGCACCCCAAAAATTCAGATGTTGGTACGCTTAAAGTTGTCCCAGAGGCTCCTTACACTATCTTCATATTTTTGGATTCTTTTTTCTTTTTGTTTTTCTGGTTGGGTGTTTTTTCTTTCCTCATATTTCAGATCTTTGGTTTGATTCTTGGGGTACTAGTTGAGTCTCTGTATATTCTTTATTTTAGACAGTGTGTGCTTCATTTCTGACTGGTCCTTTTCCATTCTTTTGGCATTCTCATTAAGGTCCTTGAAGGTCTCACTAAGCTCCTCAGAAGTATCATCAAGTTTCTCAGCGGTTTTTAGAAGATTCTTGAGTAACCTTATAAATGTGGTTCTGAACTCTATGTCATCCAGTAGTTTGCTTTCCTCTGTTTCTTTCATTCGTGACATGTTTCTTTGTTTCCGCATTTTGGCTGCTTCCCTGTGTTGATGGAGTGGCTTTGTGTAGTAGGTGACCTATAGGGGGCAGTAGCTCAGCCTCCCCAATCACCTGATGTGGACGCTCTTGGTACACCCCTTTGTGAGCTGAGTGCAAAGTCTTGGTGTAGGTAAGCCTTAATTGCTGTTGGTACGCTGGGAGGAATTGACCTCCAGGCCAATTGGCTGTGAGTACTCGCTGTGTCTGTAAGAACTGCTGTGCTGGAGACACGCTTATGGTGCAGGACTTGTTTCAGTGGGGCTTTGGTGCTCGCTGAGTCTGCCTCTTGAATGTGTCACTTATGGATGTGAGGAGTTGAAATCTGGTTTCTCACACTGACCACTAGGTATACTGGCTTCTGGATCTCCAATGGGGTGCAGGTCACCTATTGTCTGAGTCCACCCAGCAGGAGCTACAGCGAGAGCTACAGTTTTCTCCTCTTTGCTTGGGGTTTGGAGGTTTTGGAGCTGTCTGATCCGGGCTGCAAGTTTGCTAGGTTAAGCTGCGACAGGGCAGGCCTTTCTTATGCTAAATCTGCTGCTTGGAGCTTGGGTGGGTTTGTAGGTTGTGTGGGGCGGGGTCTCAGGGCGTCACTAGGCTAGGGCGTGGCAAACAGCGATGGCTGCTAGTTAGCCGGCTCTGTGTCTCTGACTGCTCCCCATGCCCCAGCACAGTAAACAATTATTCTTGCACGCAGCTCTGCAAGCAGGCCCCCCTCACTTTCCGACCTGGTGGCAGACAATCCAGCTTCTCCCCGTGGGAGTTTGGGTCCCCTGCATCTCCCCAGAAACTGTATTTCAGAGTAATTGGGGGCTTGTCTCCCCTTTGGGTTGAAAAAAGCAACGCCTGCAGCCAACCCAGATCCCACGCCTCCGTACCTCCGCTTTTCAGCGCTTGTGCACGTCTCAATGATCTTTTCTCTTTCCTTCTAGTTGTAAAACTTCCACTCAGACAGCTTTCCCGTGGTTCTGGGTGATAGACCGTTTTGTCTTTTAGTTGTAGTTTTGAAATTGTTGTGTGAGGCAGCAGTTTAGGTGTTTACCTATGCCGCCATCTTGGATTCCAGTCTCATCATTGATATTTCTATCTCTCTCTCCCACTCCCTTCCTCTCTGAAATTAATAAAAAACAATTTTTTTAAAGGAGGAAAAGGAAGAGGAGGGGGAGAAGAGAGAGGAGGAGGAGAGAAAAAGGAAAGAGGGAATTATTCATTTATGAACAGCATGAGGACCTTTACCACAAACCAATACTGCTTAACACCAGTTATTTAGCACAGTTTGGGCCATATACAAATTTAAGATTGAAGATAGTAATTTGTACCATAAATTTTTGTCCAGGTGTCCTGGTCTCATCTCTGACTGGAATAAAAATAAATCCTTAGAGAAACAGAGCTAGGGTCTCAGTATCTCCTTTAAAGTACTTGAATGAGCCCTGACCAGTTTGGCTCAGTGGATAGAGCGTTGGCCTTCGGATTGAGGGTCCCAGTTTCGATTCTGGTCAAGGGCTTATACCTTGGTTGCGGGCATATCCCCAGTGGGGGGTGTGCAGGGGACAGCTGATGGATGTTTCTCTCTCATCGATGTTTCTGACTATCCCTCTCCCTTCCTCTCTGTGAAAAATCAATAAAATACATTTTTAAAAGAAGTACTTGAATGAATCCAGGTGATGACTTAAAAGGAAAACAAGAATGGTTTCTGCAGCAATAAGGTAGCAGTAGTTTTATATACTAGACATTAAATAATGAATGCTTGAGTCAAATCTGATAAAAAGCATCTCCATATAGATAGCCATCTTCTCTCCCAAAATTTGGAGTGGGGTACAAAACTGAAAACAATAACGTCTATCTAGCTATTTCAAAATTAAATCCCATAAAGTAAAAATGAAGAGATTGTAAGGTAAGAATAAAGTATCTGGCAGGTAATCTGGGTGAACTCTTATTGTGACGATGAAGATAATTAGATAGTAGTCCATTAGGCTCTGGATTGCATAGGTGAATTAAATGCAGTTGACTATGTTTACTTGGTTCTCTCATAGATACTGAAAAGCAGAGCAATCAGTCAATTAAAAGAAAAACTCCAAAGTAATAATTTTATTTATTTAACTAGATTGAATACATTTTTTAATTTCTTTAAATTCTTTATTGTTAAAAAATATTACATATGTCTCCCCCCTTTTCTTCCCCCCCCCCCATTAACCTCTTTTTGGTTGGACACAGGAGCTAGGAGAAGTTTGGGGAGGAGAAAAAGAAGAATAAATGGTACAGTCTGAGTTGACACAATAAAATAACAAGAACAAAAGCATTTTCAAGGGACCCAAAGTAGGAAATTTTAATAATAATTTTAAATGTATGAAAGTGATAAAATAAGTAAACAAAAATCCTATTGGATAAGATGGTTTTAATGTGTTGGCAGCCTAAGGGAACAAACTAAAATCTAAGCCAGAATCAATTCCCATAAATGCCTTAAGGTTAAGAAATCAAAACTTAACACCATATCACAGCCAACTACACTTTCCCAAATAAGACAGTAACTTAAACTATAGCTAATCAAGTGACTTTCTTGCTTGCTTCTGCATCTGCTCTACAAAACCCTTCCCTTAACTTCTGCCACTACAGAGCTCACAACCATTTTTGTTTTGTCTCTGCCTAATTCAAATAAACATTTGCTCAAATAAACTATTCAAAATTTTAATGTACTATGGTTTATCTTTTAAGACAAAGATCATTCTTTTCACTAGGGGAATCTATTTCCAGAATTAGAGTAACCTGATATACAAATGTTTGCTTTATAAAAAACCTATTTAAAACATATTCATGGAGTGTGTTGGATTCTAGGGGTCAGGAAAAGTTAGTATGTCTCCAAAAGGCTAGTTACATAATCTTTCATGGGTCACACCACAGGACTTACGTATTTAGAGATTTTTATATCTTGCTAAGGAAGTGTCATTGCAGGGTGGCAAAGGAGGAATGAGGTTTAGCATCATCTACTAAGTGAAGACACAAAGTAGTAATTTGGCAAAAGATCAGATAAATGTACCCAAAGACTGATGGTCAAGAAGGATCAAGAACACTAAAGGTTATGATTTGAGTTCAAAATTTATTAAGATATTTGCACTGGAAAAATCAAGTGAATACAAAAAATAATTAGGCAAGGGGTTCACAGAGTCTGAAATCAAGGCAAGATAGCTGCCCAAGTTAGGCAAAAAGATAAGAACAAAAGTATATGATTCCAAACACAAGATCAAAGATCATGGTTGAAAGACCTAGAAATGCAACAGGTGGTGCCTTCCATATTGAGCAAAAAAATATAATCTGGACAGCCAATATGAAGCACCACAATACTGAGAACTACTTCTGTCCCATCTCACTTCCTGCTACAGCAGTCAGTTCCAGGGCTTAAGTAACCCAGAGTCTTCAGGTTGTAGCAGATAAATCAAATAAATAAAATCAACAAACAAGTGCTGGTGAAGATGTGGAGAAAAGGGAAACCTAGTGCACTGGTGCAGCCACTATGGAAAGCAGTATGGAGTTACCTCAAAAATTAACTACCTTTTGGTCCAGCAATTCCACATCTGGGAATATATTCTAAGAATCCTGAGGGACCAATTTGAAAGAATATATGTAACCCTATGTTCATAGCAGTGTTATTTATAACAGTCAAGATCTGGAAACTGACAGTTTGCTGAAGTTTTTGCACCATTTTACATTCCTACCTGCAGTGTATGAGAGCTCCAATTTCTCAAAATCCTCTCTACACTTGTTTATTGTCTCTCTTATTGATTACAGCTATCCTAGTAGATGTGAATAAGGTCTCATTGCTTCTTTTTTATTGAGGTAAAATTGATATATACCAGTTATTAGTTTGAGATGCACACCACGATGACTCCATATTTGTATACATTGTGAAATGATCACCACAATACTTCTAGTTAACAGCCACCACCATACATAATTACAAAATTTATTTTTCTTATGGTGGAAACTTTTAAGACTTACTCTTTTAGCAACTTTCAAATATGCAATACAGTATTATTAACTATAGACACCATGGTGGACATGACATCCCCATGGCTTATTTATTTTATAACTAAAAGTTTGTATCTTTTGACCCCCTTTACCCATTTTGCCATACTCCCCTCACTGTGGTTTTGATTTCCTTTACCTAACGAATAATGATGTTAAGCATCTTTTCAAGTGCTTATTGGCCACTCATATATCTTCTTTGAATAAATGTATTTTCAAATCATTTATCCAATTTTAAATTTGATTGTCTTTTTATTGTTGGGAGAGTCCTTTATATACTGGGTGTGCTAAGTCCTTATAAGTGATTTGTAAATAGCTTGTTGTTTGTTCCAAATGCTATCTATTGCCTCAAGCAGCCATAATTACCTATGATTGTTTTTGTCAAATGCCCTCAGGAAAAGGCTGTTTTCACTGGGAAAGCTCTACATCAGGTCAAATAAAGACAGCCTTGAAGTGGAGTCTTTCATAGAATCACCAAAAGGTCAAATGGTGACACTTCTCTGGGAAGGTGGCTTCCTAGGATATCCAGTTCTACCCTGTCCCCTCCAGGGCTACCAGACTGATGGTCTGCACCATAATGGAAACTGTTGGGCTTTAAGGCTACCACAGAGCTGGAGCAGTGGAGAGGTAGGGGTGAGGAGAGGGCAAATTAAATATCCACAAAGTTTGTTTTTCTTACAAGGATCAACCATTTTTCTTGAGAAAAAAAAAAATGCTCCCCAGAGTGCTGTAACTTTTTTTAGAACTGGAAATTAATCAAAAGCTTACAGAAATCTGGGGAGCGTTTTTTGTTTGTTTGTTTGTTTTGTGTTTTTTTTTCATTTAAATTCTTTATTGTTAAAAGTATTACCTATGTCTTCTATTTCACCCATTGACCTTTCCCCCAGCTGCTCCCACACCTTCCCCCCACCCACCCCCACACATGCCCTCACCCCTCTAGTGTCTGTGTCCATTGGTTATGCTTATCTGCATGCATACAAGTCTTTTGGTTGATCACTTACCTGTTCCCCACTCCCACCCTCCCCTGCCTTCCCTCTGAGGTTTGACGGACTGTTCAATACTTCTATGTCTCTGGATCTACTTTTGTTCATCAGTTTATGTTGTTCATTATATTCCACAAATGAGTGAGGTCATGCAATATTTATCTTTCTCCTACTGACTTATTTCACTTAGCATAATGCTCTCCAAGTCCTGTAAAAAAAGAAAGATCTCTTACCATTTGCAACAGCATGGATGGACCTGAAACCTTTTTGATAAGTGAAAGAATCCAGACACAACTAGCCACATATTATTGTATGATTCCATTTATTTGAAATATCCAGAATAGGTAAACCCATAAAGATAAAAAACAGATTTGTGGTTTCCAGGGACTGGAGGGAGGGTAAAAATGGGAAGTGAATGCTATTGGATATGAAGTTTCTTTTGGGGGTGATGGAAATATTATGGGATTATAGAGTGGTAATGGTTGCACAACTTTGTGAATAAACTAAAAACCACTGAATTGTACACTTTAAAAAGGGGATTTGGATGTGTGTGAATTTTAATTTTAAAAAATGTACTGAGGCTCTAATAAGTATTAGTTGCTATTTTGGACACCAAACTTAGTAGAAGAGTAAGACACACCCTGTATCTTATGAGAGTCTAGTGAGAAACAAAGACACAAATAATTCATAGCAATGACAAGCACTATAATCGAGTACCAGGAAAGAAGGGAGAACCAGAAGAGGAAACATGTTATGTTGTTGGAATATTGGGGCTAACACTTCTGAGCATTGAAGCAGTTCACCAGAGAAACAGAAGGGAGAAAGACATTCTAGGCCTAGCAAGAAATGTTGGGAGATCTAGAAACATGAAGGAGCAGGCCCTGACAGAAATTCAGTGCATGACACGATGACTTCCTATTTCTAAGTTTATTCTGAGAGAGACACTTTGAAAAATGAGACCAGGCAATGAACAAACTAGCTATGTCTCACCAGCTATGTCATGTTCCCAAATAGGAATTCACATGACAAGAACTGTTTATACCAATCAAGATTAGCCAAGTGTATACAGGGAGATTTTTGTCAAAAATCACTTCTGGGTGAGCACTTACATGACAAACAAATAAATGATTCAGAGTAAAAAAAAAAAAATGAAGTTTTTGGCATACCTTTATATGGACTAAAAACTTGTGAAATTCAATCCCTGGGATCTCACTAAATATAGACCTTAGGAGAGTAGCCTCAAATTATTGTGTACTTTATTTATATTTTTTAAAAAATTAAAATAAGGTTTGGGTTAACAATGAAAGGGAAGAATAAAAAAACTATTTCAACTATTTTTCACATCATGAGTTAATTTCATTTGTCTATTTATTTATTCACTCTTTCAACAACATTTATTTTTGCTTGGTGCTGGGCTAGTTGTTTTCTAGTTGTCTAACACTACATAAGAAGAAGTAAGGATGGAAAAAAGGTGAAGATATTATACATCCTTATATATAGATGGGTGGAGCCATAAACATCTGTAAAGGAACAATAGGATTGTGATAAAAAGAATTAAGTACAGAAATCTCTCATACCTTTAGTACTAGAACATTTCTCAGAGCTCCAAAGATGAAGGATAAAAGAAGGGATCTATTGTAAGGTCTAGATAAGGAATAATCCTGGGAATTGTTTATGTTGCTACCCAGGAAGAGTTGAGACCAGACATTAGGACCATGTTTTATCTTATTTAATAAAGAGGAAATATGCTAATTAACCATCACACCCTCACAAAGATGGTGGCACCCAGTTCCCTCAGCCCCCCAGCTGCCCAGGGCCAGCCTGAGGCACAGGAAAGCCTTGGATGGCAGCTGTCCAGCCACCCAGGACTGCCCAAGGCTCAGGTAACCAGGGCCGGCCAAGGCTTGCACGGCTGGCAGTGACAGCAGCAGAAGTGTGATGGGGGTATCACCTTCCCCTGATCACCAGGCCACCTCCTGTCCCTGAAAGTTTCAGGATTGTGAGGGGGGCAGGCCAGGGTGAAGGACCACCCACTCCAGTGCATGAATTTCATGCACCGGGCCTCTAGTATAGAAATAATTCTACCTTTTCTTTTAAAAAAATACAAAAATTCTAAATCTGTACTTTCAGAGAGAATATGCATTTCCGCTTGACAGAGTAATTAAGGATAGAGTAATTATGGATAATTATAAAAGCTGGGCAAAATACCATAAGACAGTGGTTTGTCAGGATAAGAGAGCAAGTAAGGCAGCTAGAATTTGAGGGGCCAAGATCACAGATAGTAGGAGCATACATTGAGAGTCTCATATTTGCCACTGCTTTATTCTCCTAGCACAGTGGTCGGCAAACTGTGGCTCACGAGCCACATGTGGCTTGCAAGCCCCGGTTTGCCACTCTGTTGACTAATGAGTTTGCTGACCACTGGGATAGGGGCTTAATCACAAGGAACAACAACAGCCTGTAATTATTGGAATCGAGAGTCTAGGTCAGTGGCTGGCAAACTCAGTCAACAGAGTGGCAAACCGCAGCTTGCAAGGTGCATTGTGGCTCACGAGCCACAGCTTGCCAACCACTGCCCTAGCACATTTTCCAGTTCAAATCATGGGGCAGAAGGACTAATAAAAAGTGGTGACCTAGTGCTATGGTCAGTCTCACTGAGCTGAAGAGATAAACTTGAGGAGGCAAGTTCCTGGAGAAAAAGGAACCAAAGAAAAGTGCAATTTTGGGGGTGTATTTTGTATCTCCTACATGGTATGTTTGTGAGGTAAGAGACCAAGAATCAAAATAGGAGGTAATAGAGTAGATCTTAAAAGTTCTTATCATAAGGAAAACAATTGTTAATTATGTGAGGTAATAGATGTAAACTAAACATATTGTAGCTATAAGTAAATAATTATTAATATAAATGATTAATATAAAAACATTGTGTTGTATACCTTAATCCTAATATATAAAAACCCTGGGTCATAACGACCAGTAATGACCAGAGGCTGACCAACTGGAAGTCAGTGCTGACTTCACCCCCAAGCAAGCAATAAGGGGCAATCAGGCAGGCAGGCAGAGGGGTTAGGGGTGACCAGGTAGGTAGACCAGTGGTTAGAGTGAAGCATCCATCTTATATAAAAACTGCTGTTTGAAATTTTAACCCTGCTATTTTGGCTTCTGTAAACACTTGCTTGCTTAAATAATAAGGAAAATAAGACTACTACTCTCATTCCAGAGATGCCGTGGACTATGCTCCAGACAGAATTGTCAGTGCTGACACCAGGCCAGGCCTTGAGATATGGTCTCATGGCCCCTTCCCAGCACATAGGCTTTCTTTCCCAGAAGGCCCGGAAGTCTCATTCCAAATTTGGGAGACAAAAGAGCTAGGAAAAGTATAAATAGAAAAGGTTTCCTCCATGTGGGGGGGTCCAGAATTTGAAAGGCACATTTTTCTCTGTCCCTGCCCTTAATAAAATGTAACTCCCTTTCTCTAAGGATGGCTTGTTTTTTTTCCCCGGTCTTCTGTAACAAGAGGTGATCAGGTAGGCAGACCAGCAGTTAGGGGTGGTCAGGTAGGCAGGCAAGTGGTTAGGGGAGATCAGGTAGGCAGACGGCCCCTTGCCGGGCTGGCCCTGCCCCCAAGCAAGTGGTTAGGGGCAATCAGGCAGGCAGGCAGAGGGGTTAGGGGTGATCAGGTAGGCAGACCAGCAGTTAGGGGTGATCAGGTAGGTAGGCTAGTGGTTGGGGCAATCAGGTAGGCAGATGGGCCCTTGCAGGGCTGGCCCCGCCCCCCAGCAAAGAAAGAGGAAGCCCAGGCTAGCCAAGCCATTGCACCCCAGCCTGTTGCCTACAGAGAGAGGCCACCAGTGGCAGGGGAGGGGGGGGGCAGCGCTGCACAGATGGCAAGCAGTGGCAGCGGCGGGGGTGGGACCAGATGCCTGCAGCCCAGGAAGGAAAGGCCCAATAGGCCCTGATCTCAGGCCAGGCCTGGGCACCCTACCCAAGGGGTCCCGGATTGTGAGAGGGTGCATGCTGGGCTGAGGGACCCCCCCCTCTGAGTGCATGAATTTTCATGCACCGGGCCTCTAGTCTAATATAATGACATGTGTGAATTATATCTCAACAAAACTGGAAAAAAAACATTTTTAAAAGTGTTATAAGGTAATATTAACTTAAGTTAATATTAAGTAAATTTTAATAAATCAAAGATGCATGTTGTACTAATTGGAATGCAAAGTAAGAGTAAAAGTATTTCAAACAAATAGAATAGTTAAAAATACTTTACTATGTAGTATTATTAGAGATGAAGTAAAGCTTTTGTGTGCACTAATTCTAGAGATAAAGAAAAAGATTCCATTTTGACAATTAAAAGGAAAATTTAATACTTCTGAATATTTCAGTATTTAATATTATTAGAGATAAAATTTTATTATTTTGTATTAATAGTAATAAACAGCAACATTTCATGATGATAAAATGATCAATTAAAATGGAATATTTAATAATCTAAATGTATATATACCTAATAAAATAGCTTACCAATTTTAAGACATAAGTTAATAGAATTAAATGGAAAAATGAATAAATCCACAATTATGCATTCAATAATTACAAAATGCAGAATATTTTCAAATGCACCTCAATTTACCAAAATTGACCATATGCTAGACAATAAATCAATTTTCAATAAATGATAAGGAATTAAAATCATAAAGTATTTTTCCTGACCACAGTGGAAACAACTAGTAATATATAAATAGACTAGAAGCCTGCTGCACAAATTCGTGCACCAGTGGGGTCCCTCAGCCTGGCCCTCTCACAATCCGGGACCCTTCAGGGGATGTAGCAGTGCAGGAAGTGGCAGGTGGCTGGGGAGGAGCCGGAGCCAGGACCAGGCGCCACTCCCACTCATCCTGGCCACACTGCATCTGCTGCTGTGGAGATGGGAGAGGCTGGCGCTGCTGTAGCTGCGCTTGCCAGCCGTGAGCCCGGCTTCTGGCTGAGCTGCACTCCCGCTGTGGGAGCACACTGACCACCAGGGGTCAGGTCCTACATTGAGTGTCTGCCCCCTAGTGGTCAGTGCATGTCATAGTGATGGGTCAACTGGTCATTTGGTCACTTAGGCTTTTATATATATATAGATTATTCCTAAGATAACTAAAAAATAATTTTTAAGAAGGACATTTAATAATAAGTAGACTAAGACATGTTTCTTCAATAGCATTGAGAGAATGTGTAAAGCTTTGGCTCAGTCATCATCTTTTCATTTGAAACTTTTCTTGATTTGTCTGTATGCTTCAACTATGCATTGGTCAAGCTTTATTCTTCCCTCCCCTTAAAGGCTGAGACCTCCTGCACTCAGAGAGAAAGAAAACTCTTCTGACTTTTGTTTCAAATCTCCCCATTTTTATAAATTTCTACATAAAGAAAGTTTTGTATTTGTAAGTTTTTAATGTACATTTTCACATAAGGGCAAAGAAAAAAATAGCATCCATGCATTAAATCTGAAATTAAACCAAGTTGTGTTCAATGATTATGATGAACAATTCATCCTTTGACCTTCTGGAGAATCAGGCTGACCAAACAAATTGAGAGGGCTGGTGTGACACATAAAATGTTCTGTGAACAAATGAACTAGTAAATAAACAATTTCAAGCTAAATATGACCAGGAAGCCTTTTTTTCCTCTCTACCTTGTCTGACTTAGTGAGTGACAATGTACACAATTAGGATGTGGTGCTCTTGAATGAAAAGTCAATGAGTCAAAAACCAAGTTTGATTGGATTGTGACTGACTCAACCAATGTGACAAGCAGATAGGTTGGGTGAGTACCCATTGCCTCAGTTCTTCCATAGCACGTTCCATACTTACCTTCCTGGCCAGCTCATCTTATGCAAAAGATGGGTCATCAGGCTAAAGAAAAATGTCCATCCTGACTCTAACTAGATTATTCAACAGGCCTCTCAGAAATAAACAGAAGTTAATCCTTCCCAAAGTTCAGAAAGCCAGCATCCCTTCGTGTGGGCTGGGTTCTTAAATTCCTGACTACATCCTCTCCTGCTTCATGGCTCTCTGCCTCTTCTCTGCTGTTTCCTCTGCCTAGAACCTTCTCCCTTCACTTCTCAGCCAAGTGAGATCAAATAATACTTCCTCGCTGAGCCTCATGATCCTTTCTGAAAAAATAAATGACTACCTCATCTATGCTTTATTAGGTCTTTTTTCACGGCCATTATAGCTCTTTTGTCTTGATATCATTATTTATCTTTAAATGATTAATTTCCCTATATACTATGAATCCCACAAGATTATGGTCCATGCTTTATTTTTTAGTAATAATACTGGGCTCTTATTTTGTGCCAGATGTGTAATGGAAGCCTCACAACAGACCTTACTGTAGATATTGTTATAGTGTCATGCTCATTTTATAGATGAAGAGAAAGTCTTATAGAGGTGAGGTCACTTGCCCCAAATCCACAATTATTTAAGTGACAGAGCAAATAGTGAATCCCAGTGTCTGACTCCAGAGCCTGATTCTTACCCACATTCTTCATCTTACCAATTTCCCCTCTAAGAAAGTCCTTTGGTACTTAATAAAGGTTTGACATTAAAGGAAAAAAATTTCCTTAATTATACAAGTAACCAGTAGAACATGTTTATAATAGCATGCAGGTAGAACTGATGAACATAGGAGCCATGTGTCTAATAATATATATATATTTTTTAAACCAATAAGTAAATAAACAAATCCACTGAATTCCAAGGATATATTACTAATGAAGACAAAGGGACAAGGTTCCTAAAACCTTGAAGGAGGTGTTCAGAAGGAGTGGCAATGCCAACACACAGATAGAAGGGCCACAAAACTGCAGTGCTGACCAGCAGACCTTGCATGGGAAGTCCAGTTGATTGAAAAGTGCAGACTGTTCTCCACAAGAAAATGTGATGGGTAGGACTCAGCCTTACCCTGCTACAGAAGTCACTCCCTTTCTCATTCCATTTCTTCTGGTATATAAAGTGGTCAATGACTTTTTAGAAATAGAGAGCCAGAGGGGCCTCAGCAGCCCAGAAACATCCATCCCCCTTTAGTCTAATCGCTGACTAATTGCTGGGAATTTAATGTTGTCACTGATGGGAGCTGCTGAGTCAATTCTGGATTCGACAGATAATTCCATTTCATGAGGTTTTATATGTCAGTATTTGTTCTGTGTTCTAGTCTTAAAGGACTTGCCAGGGACAGTATTGCAGCTGAGACACAGGTACAGTGCCGCTCTTCTGTCTGTGAAAGATGAACCTCAGCAAGTCCCAAAAGCTCCTGTCCAGAGAGATCTGTGTGACTGCCAGGGCTGCCTCTGATAGACGTACTGTTTAGTCCCACTCCTATAGGCCCATCGGGAAGGGTGAGAATAGTGAGAACAGCTTTGTATGATGTTTGGATGACTATGGAGACTCATTTTAAGCCTTCACATGGAGTACAAAGACAGGGCTGCCTTCCCCCAGATAAATGTTGCTCTTAGAGCCTGGGAAAATATATGCAAAACAATTTCAAAGACACAACTGTCCAATTTCCCCCCTTGCCTTGTCTTTTTCAGTCAAATATTGGTCCATTGATTTCATTTCCCAGAAAATACACAATTCTTCTTTCTGCAATTGTACCCCTCGGCAGAAGAGACAATCAATGTAAACAGATGAGGTTGTATGAAAAAAATTTTGACCACACTTAATTCCCATTCCTTTATCTAGGTTAAAGGACTGAAGAGTAAGGATATGAGGAGCTTGTTCCCTTCCCTTTTAATTTTACTCTCTTTTTTCTGTGTACATTTTATCTCTGCATTAATAATTCAGGTCTCAGATACAAGCTTGGATCTCCCTCCACCTCACTAATTCACTACATCTTATGTATGCATGCTCTCTTGCTAATGTACTCATCATGTTTATGCATTATCATGAAGATCCAAGCCTTTAGAAGGACCCGAGACAGTGATGAAATTCAAATATTTGTTGGGGCCCATACCAATAATATAGTGGGCAGGTACTGTGATGGAGTGCTGCTTTAAGACCAAGGGAGTGACTGAGTTCCAGTAACTGGTGCATTAGCATGTAATCTCAGCTGTCAAGGTCCCCAGTGATGACTGCTCCTCAGCCTCCAAGAAACAGGAATTTTAAAAAATTGACTTGAAAATAGCTTCCTTTCCATTAGTTATGGAGTTACCAGTTTGTTAAGTGCCCAGCATCTGTTTATTGGTCATTTCTTTGGCTAATGCTGCCTTCACACTCTGATTCATCCTTCTCCCAACCATCCCCTGCACCACCCCCATCTCACATCACATTTCAAAAGGTTAATTCCTGGCTCCGATCACTGGCAGGCCTCATTCCTATTAAGCATGGTTCTAATTTCTCTTATTTTTATAAGCTGGTAATTGTCCAAGTTTCCTCCTAGGACTGCAACATGCAATGCAAAAACAAGCCATTTAAAGTCTGCTTTTTGGGGTTATGGACCATTCCTGAACACTAACTAGGTGGAACCAGGAGTTGGCAACAGGCACACAATCCAAACTTGGCAGGTCTGGTGGGAGAAACTGAAGGCAAAAATGTCTTTATACTAGTAAAAGATAAGAGTCATCTGATGGCTGTATCAGTGTCAGGGGGATTCTATATCAAATATATTTCTTCTACTGGCCTCACACATTGTCATGTTTTACTGGCCAGCAAAAGGAAATAAGAAAGTTTTCATAGACTGAGGAGTGGTAAAGGAGAGAGGAAGACTATGGACTCTGCAGTTTGTAGTTCTTAGTTTGAAAGTGTGGACAATCCCATCACTGTTACTGCTATCTGTAATCTGAGCAAGTTTCTCAACCTCTTTAAGTCTCGGTGTCTTTATCAATGAAATGGGAATCATAATAGAACCTTATTTATAGGGTTTATGAAGATTAAATAAACATGTAATGCTTTTAGTCCTGGCCAAAGCACATAACGAGGGCTCAACAAAAGTTAAATGTGAGTTAAAATTATCTTTCCATCACTTATACCTGTGTATGAGTCCAGACACAGGAAGAAGTACGTAGACTCAGACACTGATCACTCCAGGGCGCTGGGGTTCTTTGTTCCAATTGCAGCCTTTTGAGAATTGTTGAGAGTGAGATAATGACTGTAAAGAGAATCTCTGAATCTGTAACAACACAAGGCATATCTGAGTGCTGAACTGACCCTCTCTACATAACCTCAGTAGGACATTTTTCACAGCCTCAGCTCCACTGCACATTCACATTGGCTTTGGACCTCTTCCCATCTGAATTTTGCATATCTCTAGAATGGGTCAGATTTTATTCTGAGTTTGGAGTAATGGAGATGTATGGGCCTCTGGAAAGTGGCTTGGGGAGGGGATTAAGGCAGCAGAATATATTCTATGCCACTGTCCCACCACACACACACACACACACACACACACACACACACACACACACACACATTCAACATAAACCCACAGACTCACTCTTAGGGGACCTGCCTTGGAGATTTAAAGGTTGGTTCTGTATTTATCAAACTCTCTGGGTTTGAATCCCACCTTCATGTCCTCCTAGAGCCTCCTCTCTATGCCTAATTTTTTTTTTCAGTGTAAAATGGAAATTATAGTAGTTTCTACATTGGAAAATAGTTTAAATGATATGATGTGTGTAACATGCAGGGTACAGCCTTTAGTGAATATTAGGTATTGGTTTTATTTTTGTTTTTGGTTTTCTTTAATTATCATAAGCCCAATCTGAAGCCCCAAGGTAAACATTATTTTTATTAAATACAAAACAATCTTGTACAGGGTTTGTTTCAAAATATCTGTCAGATATTTTATTTTAACAAAACTAAAAATACAAATATTCAGACTGAAAGAAAATAAACCAAAATATCCAGTGACTTTCCCTTAGTGGTGTGCTTTTGGGAAATTGTCGGCTTTTTCAATATACTTTTCAAATATTCCAAATTTTCTACAATGAGCACATATTTTTTTATAGTCAGGAAAAATCATTAGCTTTCATTAGCCTCTCTTTAATGTCCTCATATTTACATGGGTATCCCCAAGGAGCTCTTTGCTGGATTCTCTGGTTTAATATGGTGCCTAACGACTGGACGGCTGGCAAAAGTGTGATAGTATGAAAATGAGTGTGTGGCTGCATTTGTAAAATTATTAGTCTTACTTTAATTTTTAACTCTGTTTTGTTTTTGAAATGTTAAAATAAAATACCACTCTCAAGAATGGTATTATCACTCTCAAGAATGATCAAATATTACTATTTAGTTATTTTTGCTTCAGATATATTGTTTATATAAGTAAAACTATATTACAAATGAAAGTTCCGATTTTTTCTCCTTTCCAAGTTTTATCCCCTTATCTTCTCTTAAAGGATGGTTATTACTATTAATTTTGAGGGTACAACTTCAGTCCATATTTTTGTATTTTAATTGCTTGTATATGCTCCATGAATAGTGGATAATTTTACTTCATATATTTTGTAGTATTGATAGATTATTTCATCAAATAATCATTTTGTTTCTATCATTTTGTAGCTTGCTTATTTTAAGTCAAATTATGCAGTTTCTATGATTTTGTAACTTGCTTATTTTGTCAAATTATCAGATCAATGTTGTCCAACAAAATTATGACACACCTGTGTAACTTAGAATTTTCTAATAGCCACATCAAAAAAAGCAAAAAGAATCAGGTAAAATTAAGTTTAGTATGTATTTTATTTAACCCAATACATCCAGAATATTATTCTAACATATATCTTTAACCATATTTCAAGTTGTCAAGAGCTTTATGTGGCTAGTTGCTACCATATTGGAGAACATAGTTCTAGATCTGTTTATACTGATACACATTCACTTAATTGTTGTAGAGTCTCTCTCTCTCATATATATATATATATATATATATATATATATATATATGATATATCCATTCACTTATTGATGGTCAAGTTTTTCCCTATTGCAAATAATGTTTCAGTGAACAATTTTGTCTATGTCTCCTGCTACATATACACAAGAGTTTCTCTTAGTGAATACCATGAGTGAAATTTCCAGTTTGTAGGAGTGAGCATCTAGCTTTAGGACTATTGTCAAATTGTTCTCCGTAGTGGTTGTACCAATTTACTTTCTTAACAACAGGGGCTGAAATGCTTGATTCCCACATCTTCATCACAGACTGGTAGGATGGAATCCTACATCTTCTTGTGAACTGGGAGAACTTGCCAAGATATTTAACTCTGTTTCCTTATCTGTGAAATGAGGCTAATAAAAATAGTACCTACCTTATTGTTGTTAGTATTAGGTGAGTTAATATATGAAAAAAAAAAAAGCACTTAGAACTGTCCCTGGAAAATGGTGATTCCTCAGTAAATGTCAGCTATTTTTATTGTCATCTCGTTTGTTCTTTATAACTGCTCTGTAGAGTAAGCAGGATAGGTATTACAATGATTAAGATAAAACATTGGATAAAACTCAATTCAGGTCTGGAATTCATTAAATATTAAATGTTATAGATGCAAAGAGATCATTTCATCTAATCTCCCTCTTGCTTTAGAGAAGAAAAAACTTGGGTTTTCTGGGATTTTACCTAACTTCTCCAAATAGTTTAGAATATTAATATCTAGAACTAAGTCTTCTTACTCTTAGTAAATATTGCTAAGAAACACTGGAAGAAACATAATTTTGTCTGTGATGAAATAGCAAAGTTTATGGGAAATACCATAGATGTATAATCTCATTTAATTAGAGCAAAAATGTAGAATATTTTTCTTTTTACATCCTAATATTCATTTAGCATTTCAGTTCTGTCTGCCACCACTACCACCATCACACAACCAACACCATTACCCACTCTCTTCCCCACTGAGATCAGACTTAACTGCAGCTGAAATAGGTGATGCTACCTAGTATTGATTGTGTCTCCATATTACCTAGTGAGAGTAAATTAAGCCTAGTACTTAGAAGAGATATCCAAACCTAGACAGGTAGAACAGACACTAGGACTGGGAAAGCTTTCTTTCATTTAAAAAAAAAATATTTAATTCTGCTAAAATTTTCCCTTCTTTTCATTCATTGTGTGTATATTTGCCCTAATTTTTTGGACATATCTATTACTAGAGGCCTGGTACATGAAATTTATGCACTCAGGGGGATCCCTCAGCCTGGCCTGTGCCAATAGTAGGTCTTCAGATACATTCTATTGACGACAATGGCTTCTTTCGGCTTCAGAGGTACATTGTGCCAATAGTTGGTCTTCAGACGTATTCTGTCGTGGATGCTGGCCAGGGGGAGGGACCATGAGGAATTGGGTTCCCACTTCCCTCCTGTCAGGGCTGGGAGGTGGGGGGGGGGGGGCTGATTGGGGCAGGGCCGGCTGGGGGGAGGAGATGTGGGAGGTTGGGGGAGCCAATTGGCCTGGATCCAGCCTGTTGGACTCCACAGTGCATGGGTAGGGTCCCTAGGCCTGGCCAGTGATCAGGGCCTATCAGGACTTTCCTTCACCCTGCTGCTGGCAGCTGGCCCCTCCCCCACTGCTGCCCCCCTCCACCAGTCGCCTCTTTCTGCAGGAGACAGGCATGGGGTGCAATTGCTTGGCTGGCCTGGGCCTCCCTCTGTGGGCGATTGCTGGTCAGCCCCGCCCACCCACCACAGCATTGCTGGCCTGAGCATCCCTCTGTGGGGCGATTGATCATGGGGTCCCCAGATCAATTGTCCTGCAGAGGGAGGCTCCACCCACCCACCAAGCACCACCAGCCAGGTGGCCTAGTTTCCCTCTGTGGCTGCTGGCCAGGTGGCCTGGACCTCCCTTTTGGGGGCAATCAATCACCCCACAGAGGAAGGTCCTACCCACTGCAGCCCGCTGGTCGGTGGTCTGGGCCTCCCTCTTTGGGGGTGATCGTGGAGCCCCCGATGGATGGCTCTGCATAGGGTAGCCTGGGCCTCCCTCTGCCGGTGGTCAGCAATCGCCCGCAGAGGAAGGCGACCAGCTGGGGGAGGGGGGGTGGTGCCCGCACAGATGGCAACCAACCAAGGCAGGTGCAATGCAATTGGTCAGGGGACCCACCATTGCCCCATGACCAATCGCATTGCATCCACCTTGGTTGGCCTGGCACCAGTGCGTGTCATAGTGTGGTTGTCTGGAAGGTTGTTCCGCTCTTTGGTCATTTGGTTTATTTACATATTACACTTTTATTATTATAGACGGTTGCTTTAAAGTTCCTGTGTGCAATTTTCATCACCTAGATCCCTTTGGGGACAGTTTCTGCTGCATGTTTTTGTTTTGTTTAGTTTTTTAGTATCTTTTATGTTTTCTTTCTGCATCTAGTAATTGTTGATTGGCAACCAGACATTATGAATTATACAGTGTAATATTTCTGTATTCTCTTATGTTCTGATGAGTAATTCTTATTTTAGAAAACAGTCCATTTGGCGGGACTCAACTCTTAACTCTGTCTTCCTTTTAGTGAGCAGCAATTCAACTCTCCACTCAATTCATTCAGCTTCCAGCTACTGTTAATTTTCAAAGCCCCTTGGTGTCTTCCCTAGCTATGTATAGTTTAGCAATCATCCAAGGTTTTAGGTGACTTTATACATGTATGTTTGGGGTTCTCCCATTGTGCAGCTCTCTCCCTTCCTGGATTATCCCTCTAATTTCCTGCTCTGTCTGCCACAAACTGTGCCTGATCCTTCAAGCCAGTAAGATGGTGGCTTCTGCTGCTCCTGCTGTGTACACAGGAGCCTGCAAATCTTCAAATCTCACTCATGTAATTCTCTCAAGGATAGACTTTCATATAGTTTTAATTTGGGTCACTCTCCAGTTCCTTAATATAATTTTTACAAATATAATGTCTAAATTTCATAATTGCCATTGGAGGGAGAGTTAGTCCAGGCAAGACTCTCCACTATTAGTGAAGCCGCAACATGTTGTTACATGTCTTTTAATCTACAATGGTGCCACCTTCCCTATGTTATTTACTCACTGAAGAAATTGGGTATGAGTTAAAGGTGGGTGAAGACATTTGTAGTATTCTTTTTTCTGCAAGTGATTTAATTTTTCCTTAATAAAAAATTTTAAATGAAAAGATTACTTCATGAGTAATTTGTGTATTTCCTATTACTTGACAAAAGGAGCATAATATTTTGCTTGAGATCTATGAGTCACATTTTCATGTCAGCCACATATTATTAGAGCAAGGACTGTGTTCTGATTCTCTAATCTCAGTGCTTTTCACACTGTCTGACACATAGAAAATACTCAAGACATACTTGTGTGATGAATAAATGAATAAATAAAAGAATAAAGAATCTTGCCCAAGATTACATGGGTAGAAAAGCAAAATTTGGAAACCAGTTTCTCCAATTCTATATATTTAGTGCTACTACTGCTTTGTTTTAATTATGCCTACTCTATTTTACCATCTCTCAGACAGTAAACCAAAAAATTAAAATTAATTATGTATACTTGATCTCTGAGGCATATTTATGCCCCTTGTCCAAATGTCCTCCTTTTAACACCATTTTTTTCCTTGATTCTGACAAAAAGAACATAAAAGTTTACCTCTACCATGTAGAAGAAATAATGTTAACCATCTTCCCTCCTGCCAAATATATTAAATGTATAAAGTAGAATCTTTTTTTTAAGAGCAGTTATAAAGGGGAGGGGGAAACAGAAGATAATGCTCTTCCTGGAAGTTTGAGAGGAAATTAACTCCGTACTCTCATAAATGCCACACAAAGAAGAGCAATGCATTCAGTTTACCACTGTCTGACACCATAACCAATAAAGTCTGGGCTATTTCTATAAATGAGTTGTTGAATTTTATCACAAAAGACAAACATATAACTTGACCATCTGACAAAAATGCTCAAAAACAGAAGAGACTTCTTAAAACAAGCCTCAGTGCATGCAAGGCAGGCAAACTAATAGAAACCACATAAAAATTATTTTTAAATGTTATACTTTGAAGCTGATAACTTGAGATCAAAGAGAGTGATGAATTGCTTATCTAAAAGATCTTCTCAGAAATTTGGATGGCAAAATAAACAACTTTGCTCTAAGCCTTAATAGCTTTCCCTAAAACCAAAACAGGATAATACTCATTGTCCATAGATGAGTCCAATGTAGTAAGCAAGTGCCACATAAAAGAACTGACAACAGAGACATGCGTGATGCAAAGGAGCTGATTTTTCTGTAAATAAATCTCTGTTTTGAAACCCCAGGGCCTTCATCCCATGTAGTGACTTGGAGCCCAGAGAAATAAATACCTCTGTGATTAGTCTGGGATCTTCAAATTGTTTTTGACTCAGGGATTAGGAAGGCTATAGTGATTGGAGACAGGTGAGAAGAAATAAAGTGGGGAGAGATGGTTAATTATAAGAGAAGAGGTGGAATTATTTGCAATGGGTGGATCACCATGATTTGCATAGGTGGAAATTAGACAAGTGGGGAGAGGAGGTATGAGAGGGAGAGAGGGCAGCAGCCTGCTGATGGCAGAGGGTTCTAGTAGAGGCAAAGGTGAAAATGTTAATTTTGCCTAATCCTAATGCTGTTGTTTCTTATCTTGGTTTAATACACAAATTCTCTGAAGTCTACCTCAGCCTTACTAAATCAGAAGCTATTGGAATGGGGGCATAGGGGCTGGAAACCTTTTTTTTTTTTTAGACCAATAAGTGATCCACATGCTCATCCATGTCCAGCTGGCTGGCTCAGTTTGAATCCCAGGTCTCCGGTTACTAAGAAATTAATGTTGGCAAATTCTACTGCCATTGTTGATATAGGCAATATGAATTTCTATTTGTCCAACTGAGCATATTGCTCTTTGAGCATACTGCTTTTATTCCTTTAAGATGTTTTTCTGAGATTTGACTTCACAATGTTATATTCCTATCTTCCACATGTGGTGGCAAGGAGAAAATCTGGAGACAGACTAGAGATGCTGCACAAGTGTGTCAAAATCATGATGAAGAGAAACAGCAATGACTGCCAAGCCAAAGAAAATGAAACTGACCCATTTTTTTAAGTTTCATTGAGATGTAATTGAAACACAAATGAGTAATGGCACTAATCCCATTCATGAGTGCTCCATCCTCATGAAATAAATACCTCCCAAAAGCCCCATCATATTGAGGATTAGGGCTGCAGCATATAAATTTTGGAGGGACACAAATATTCAGACCATAGTACACACATTGGCCTCCTTGTGGTTGCCTTCTTCAAAGGGCTTTTTCAGAACTTTAAGATATCCAAAATCATCCCACCCTGGCCAGTGTGGCTCAATTAGTTGGAGGAGCATTGTCTTGTACACCAAGAGATTGCTGTTTGATCCCCAAGTGGGGGCATGTAGGGGAGGCAATAGATGGATGTTTTTCTCTCACATTGATATATTCTCTCTCTCTCTCTCTCTCTCTCTCTCTCTCTCTCTCTCTCTCTCTCTCTCTCTCCACCCCTCTCTCTCCCTTCCACTCTTTCTAAAATCAATAAGCATGTCCTCAGGTCAGGATTAAAAATAAAATCCTCCCGCCCAGCTAGTGTGCCTCAGCAGTTGAGCATCAACCCAGGAACCAAGAGGTTGCCAGTTTGATTCCCAGTCAGCCCCAGTTAAGACTGGATCACAAGTAGGGTGTGTGCAGGAGGCAGCCAATCGATGATGCTTCTCTCTCATCAATGTTTCTCTCTATCTCTCTCCATTCTTCTCTCTCTAAAAAATCAATCAAAATGATCTTTTAAAAGTCCCCCCTTTCATTCAGATTCTAAATCAAGTCCCTTTTCCTCTTTTAAGCCTCCTTTGCCAGTTCTAAGTCTTTTTAAATCTCCTATATTGTTGGTATCACTTAGTTGTCACTTTTTTTAATTAAGGTATTATATGTGTACATATCTTACCATTGTCTCCCCCACCCCACTCCCATACATGCCCTCACCCCCCAATGTTTTGCATCCGTTGGTTATTCTTATATGCATGCATACAAGTCCTTCAGTTGATCTCATTTCCCCCACCTCTCCCTAACCTTCCCACTGTAATTTGACAGTCTGTTTGATGCTTTACTGCCTCTGTATCTATCTTTTTGTTCATCAGTTTATAATGTGTTTTTTATTATCCACAAATGAGTGAGATCATGTGGTATTTTTCTTTCATTGACTGGCTTATTTCACTTAGCATAATGTTCTCCAATTCCATCCAGGTTGCTACAAATGGTAAGAATTCCTTTTTTTATGGCAGCATAGTATTCCATTGTGTAGATGTACCATAGTTTTCTGGTCCAGTCATATGCTGATGGGCACCTAGGCTGTTTCCAAATCTTAGCTATTGTAAATTGTGCTGCTATGAACATAGAGGTGCATATAACCTTTCTGATTGGTGTTTCTAGTTCCTTAGGATATATTCCTAGGAGTGGGATTACTGGGTCAAATGGGATTTCCATTTTCATTTTTGTGAGGAAACTCCATACTGTTCTCCACAGTGGCTGCACCAGTCTGCATTCCCACCAGCAGTGCATGAGGGTTCCTATTTCTCCACATCCTCGCCAGCACTTGGCGTTTGTTGATTTGTTGTTGATAGCCATTCTGACAGGTGAGATGGTACTGCATTGTCATTTTGATTTGCATCTCTTGGATAATTAGTGACTTTGAGCATGTTTTCATGTGTCTCTTGGCCTCCTTTCTGTCTTCTTTTGAAAAGATTCTATTTAGGTCCGTTGCCCATTTTTTTATTGGGTCATATATCTTCCTTTTATTAAGTTGTATAAGCTGCCTATAGATGTTGGAGATTAAACCTTTATCAGTGATAACATTTGCAAATATGTTCTCCCACACAGTGGGGTTTCTTGTTGTTTTGTTGATTATTTCTTTTGCTGTGAAAAAGCTTTTTATTTTGATGTAGTCCCATTTGTTTATTTTCTCTTTAGTTTCCATTGCCCTAGGAGCAGTATCAGTGAAGAAATTGCTTCGGCATATGTCAGAGATTTTGCTGCCTGTGGATTCCTCTAGTATTTTTATAGTTTCCCATCTTATGTTTAAGTCCTGTATCCATTTTGAGTTTATTTTTGTGTACGGTGTAAGTTGGTGATCTAGTTTCATTTTTTTGCATGTATCTGTCCAATTTTCCCAACACAATTTATTGAAGAGACTGTCTTGACTCCATTGTATGTTTATGCCTCCTTTGTCAAATATTAATTGAGTATAGTGATTTGGGTCGATATCTGGATTCTCTGTTCTATTCCATTGATCTATATGTCTGTTCTTGTGCTAGTACCAGGCTGTTTTGAGAACAGTGGCTTTGTAATGCTTGAAATCTGGTATTCAGATCCCTCCTACTTTATTCTTCTTTCTCAGGATTGCTGTGGCTATTCGGGGTCTATTTTTATTCCAGATGAATTTTTGGAGAGTTCTTTCTAGGTCTGTGAAATATGCCGTTGGTATTTTAATGGGGAGTGCATTGAATCTATAGATTGCTTTGGGTAGTATGGACATTTTAGTGATGTTGATTCTACCAATCCATGAACATGGTATGTTCTTCCATCTGTTTACGTCTTCCTCTATCTCTTTTTTCAGTGTCCTGTAGTTTACTGCGTATAGGTCTTTTACCTCCTTGGTTAAGTTTATTCCTAGGTATCTTAATTTTTTTGGTGTGATGGTAAATGGGATTGCTTTTTTAGTCTCTCTTTCTGTAAGTTCATTATTGGTGTATAGAAATGCCATAGATTTCTTGGCATTAATTTTGTATCCTGCTACGTTGCTGAATTTATTTACTAAGTCTGTTAGTTTTTTGATGGAGTCTTTCAGGCTTTTTATGTACAATATCATGTCATCTGCAAATAAGGACAGCTTTACTTCTTCTTTTCCAATTTGGATGCCTTTTATTTCTTCTTCTTGTCTAATTGCAACGGCTAATACTTCCAGTACTATGTTGAACAAGAGTGGTGAGAGTGGGCATCCCTGTCTTGTTCCTGTTCTTGGGGGAAATGATTTTAGTTTTTGCCCATTGAGTATGATGTTAGCTGTGGGTTTATCATATATAGCTTTTATTATGTTGAGGTATGATCCTTCTATTCCCACCTTGTTGAGAGTTTTTATCAAGAAAGGGTGTTGGATTTTGTCAAATGCTTTTTCTGCATCAATTGATATGACTATGTGGTTTTTATCTCTCAATTTGTTTATGTGATGTATCACGTTTATTGATTTGTGGATATTGTACCATCCTTGCATTCCTGGGATAAATCCTACTTGGTCATGGTGTATGATCTTTCTGATGTACTGCTGGATCTGATTTGCTAGAATTTTGTTGGGGATTTTGGCATCTACGTTCATGAGGGATATTGGCCTGTAATTCTCTTTCATTGTGTTGTCTTTATCTGGTTTTGGTATTAGGGTGATGCTGGCTTCATAGAAGGAGCTTGGAAGTGTTCCTTCCTCTTGAATTTTTTGGAATAGTCTGAGGAAGATAGGTTTTAGTTCTTCCTTGAATGTTTGGTAAAACTCTCCTGTGAAGCCATCTGGCCCTGGGCTTTTCTTTGCTGGAAGCTTTTTGATGACTGCTTCAATTTCTTCCATAGTTACTGGCATATTGTTTAGATTCTTCCTGATTGAGTTTTGGAAGGTTATATTTTTCTAGGAATATGCCATTTCCTCCAGGTTGTCCAGTTTGTTGGAATAGAGTTGTTAGTAGTATTTTTTAACAATCTTTTGTATTTCAGGATCTGTTGTTATTTCACCTCTTTCATTTCTGATTTTGTTTATTTGGATCCTCTCTCTTTGCTTCTTGGTGAGCCTGGCTAGAGGTTCATCAATCTTGTTTATTCTTTCAAAGAACCAGATCTTGGTTTTGTTGATCTTTTGTATTGTTTCTTTGGTCTCAATGTCGTTCATCTCCGCTCTGATCTTTATTATTTCCTTCCTTCTGCTTACGCTGGGCTTTTCTTGTTGCTCTTTTTCTAACTCTTTGAGTTGTAGGGTTAGGTAATTTATTACCATTGTTTCTTGTTTTTTGCAGTATGTATAGAGCTATGAAATTCCCTCTCAAGACTGCTTTCGTTGTGTCCCATAGATTTTGGATTGTTGTGTTTTCATTGTCATTTGTTGCCATGATGTTTTTTATTTCTTCCTTGATCTCTCTGGTAACCCAGTCATTGTTTAATAGCATGCTGTTTAGTCTCCATGTGTTTGATTTCTTTGGATTGTTTTCATTGTAGTTGATTTCCAGTTTTATGGAACTGTGGTCTGAGAAGATGCTTGATATGACTTCTATCTTCTTGAATTTGAAGAGACTTTGACTATGTCCCAACATATGGTCTAGCTTTGAAAATGAGACATGTACACTTGAGAAGAATGTATATTCTGTGGCTTTGGGGTGAAATGTTCTGAAGATGTCAATTAATTCCATCTGGTCTAGTGAGTCATTTAGGATTGATGTTTCTTTGCTGATTTTTTGTTTAGAGGATTTGTCCAATGGTGATAGTGAGGTATTAAAGTCTCCTACTATGATTGTATTGTTGTTAATCTCTCCCTTGATATCCTCCAGGAGTTTTTTTTTATGTGTTTGGGTACTCCTGTATTGGGTGCATATATGTTTATCAGCGCTATTTCTTCTTGTTGGATTGCTCCCTTTAGTATTATGAAGTGGCTTTCCTTACCTCTTGTTATGTCCTTCATTTTGAGATCTAATTTGTCAGATATAAGTATTGCTACCCCATTTTTTTTTTTCATTCGCCTGATAAACCTTTTTCATCCCTTCACCCTCAGTCTGTGTGCGTTTGTGTTTTTTTTTCTGAGCTGGGTTTCTTGTAGATAGCAGATATATCGTTGTGTTTTCTTATCCAATCTGATACCCTATGTGTTTTGATTGGGGCATTTAATCTATTTACATTTAAAGTTATTATTGATAGGTACTTATTTGTCACCATTTTTATTCTTTACCCCTGTGTTCCTTCTTCGCTTCCTATTTCGTGTTTTTTTGTTTTTTGTTTGTTTTTTTTTTACAGCAGACCCTTTAGCATTTCCTGCATTGCTGGTTTGGTGGTAATAAATTCCCTTAGTCCTTTTTTGTCTGTGAAGCTCCTGATTTCACCTTCAATTTTGATTGATAGTCTTGCTGGGTACAGTATTCTTGGATTCAGAACCTTCCTTTGCATGACTTTGTACAGTTCATTCCATTCCCTTCTGGCCTGATGAGTTTCTGTTGAGAAATCAGTCGCTAGTCTGATGGGGATTCCTTTGCAGGTAACTTTCTGACTCTCTCTGGCCACTTTTAAGATTCTTACTTTGTTGTTGGTGTTTGCCAATTTAATTATAATGTGCTTTGGCATTGGTCTTTTGGGGTTCATTTTGCTTGGGACTCTGTGAGCTTCTTGGATTTGGATGGGTTTTTTCTTCTCTATATCAGGGAAGTTTTCTGTCATTATTTCTTCAAACAGGTTTTCTATTCCTTGCTCAGTTTCCTTTCCTTCTGGAACCCCTATTATGCGGATGTTTTGTTTCATGTTGTCCCAAAGTTCCCTTAGGCTCTCTTCCTGCTTTTTAATTTTTTTTTCTAGAAGCTGCTCTACTTGGGTATTTTTTCCCATCTTGTCTTCTAGCTCACTGATGCGGTCCTCTGCTTCTTCTAGTCTACTCTTGATGCTTTCTATTGAGTTCTTTACAGCAGCAATGTCATTTTTCATTTCTTCTTGGTTCTTCTTCATTTCCTCTTGGTTCTTATTCATATTGTCGAATTTGTCTTCCATTCTTTTCAGCCACCTTATGACCATTTCTCTGAATTCTTTCTCTGGAAGGTTGCTTGCCTCTATTTCATTTACTTCCTTTTCCGGTGATGCCTGGTTTTCTTTCATATGCGGGCTGTTTCTTCATCTCCCCATGTTCTCTCTTCTCCAGATGTCTAAAAGCAGGAAAGGGTAAGATAAACAGGACATCAAAAGGGGAAAAGTTATGTAGTTCTCTCTCTCCTGTGTTGACTTAAAGGCACAAAATACAACACAACCAGGTACAACACACAAGGCACTGAACAGAAATGTATTCACGATATTAATAACCTCCAATAAAGGTGACACCAGAGAAAGGCAAATTAGGGGATATGAGAGAAAGAAGAAGAGGAAAAAGAAGGAAAAAAAAAGGAGTGTCAAAATGAAATTGGGAAAAGAAAGAAAAAAGTAAGAGAGACAAGACAGAGACTAAGAGAGAAAAGGGGAACAAACTATATATATGGGGAGAAAAATCCAATAGAACAACCACTAATCCCAGCTAATGCCAGCCACAAGTACCTGGGGATTAATACAAACTACAACACCAACTAATATCAAGCAAGGCAAGGGAAAACAGAAGCAAAGAACAAACAAAAACAAAGAAACAAACAAAAAAAAGAATAAACAAAACAATCTCACAAAAAAGCATAAAAATTCGATATAATCAACATTCAAGCAAACAACAACTAAAGGACAGAGAGAAAAACAATTTTTTGGGTAGTTAAGACAGCGAAGAGAGAGGTGTGTATGGACTTGGAGCAGGGGATTGGAAATTAGATATATATGTAGGGTGAAATTTTAACAGGGGGTAAACAGAAAGAATAGGGAAAATCTAAAGCAGGAAAGGGTAAGATAAACAGGACACCAAAAGGGGAAAAGTTAAGAAGAGAGTGATGGCATAAAGGTAGAGTTGAGATAGAGTAAAACGATGCTAAAGGAAAGATGAAAATAGAATGTAGAACACTAGTCCCAAAGTAAAATAAAGAGAAAATAAAATGACACTTAAAAAAAAAAGTTAAAATAGTAGTAGTAATAATACTGATTAAAAACAAAAATGTAATAATTAAAAAGGTAAAATCAGGTGAGAAAAAAAAGAAAAAATAGTTTCTTAAGTAAAAGATGCAAAAAATGAAAATAAAAAAATAAAGAATATATATAATGTGCAATAGTGAAGATCATTCACTTCCTCTACTGTTCTTTTTGGCACACCTGTTTCTCAGTCTGGACAGTATTGCAGTTCTCTGCATTCTACTGTTCCTCAGTGTTATAAGCCAGTCCTGATTTTTAAGCAGGTGGTATCTTAATTTCTCGTATTCCTTTATTTTTTATTACACAAGAGTCAATTTGTGATTCAGCCCCTGGGTGGCAGTGTTTCTGGATTGACTTCCGGGTCTATATGTGGCCTCTCCAGCCTGTGTTTATCCCTGTGGCACTCAATACTGGTTTGTGGGAGTGGGCTGCCTCAGAGCTGGCTCTTTGATGGTTACTCCCAGCTCCAACCCCCAGGTTTCAGAAAAACAACTTTCCCCTGCAGTCTCCCAGGGTGTCCCCAACTGGGTGATCCTATGTATTGGGTTTAGTAATCAGAAGCAAGGATTTGAAGAGGAAAAAGCCCAAGTGCGCAAACAATGGGTCTGCACGTAAGTCTAAGCAGCAGACACACGTTTGAAATTCTTAGGCTGTCCCTGCACATCAGATCAAAATGGGTTGCTTTTTAGGGATCCCTTCTGTTAGCAGCTCTTAGGACCCCCTTCAATATTCACGGATCACGCCAGCCCCAACAGCCATGGATTTTTCTAGGCACAGACTTCCCTGGTCCTCCAGCTCCCACAAAACACGCATTTCTCTCTCCCGCCGGGACCAGAGACCTCACCTGATCCCAGGTGAAATCTGATATTTCTGTGGTGGAATGAAGAGCTCCTTTGAATCCTCGAGTTTGTGCCAATTGGAGACCGGTGTTCTGGGGCTCGCAGCTGTTCGGTGGTTGCTGCAGTTGTGGATTTTCAGGCTTCTGATAAGCTCCACTTTCCCTATCAAGATGGCAAGGTCTCCGTGTCTGAGCCCATAGCTCCGGGAGGGGACCCAGCTGCAGTGGGGGGTGCCCTGTCAGGGGAACCCCGTCTAGCAGTCCCCCACCTTCTCCTGGAGTTTAGCTGTCCTTAACTTGCCTCGTGCAACCCTCAGCTGTTCTTTCTTTCTGCTCCGGGACAAGGCTCGGAACACGTCTGTCTATTCTGCTGCCATTTTTCTCCTTCCAGTTGTCACTTAATAATTTAAATTTGCCATAGAGCTATCTTAGTTGAACTGGACAATATTTTTCTTGATGAGAGAAATTGTATCTTGTGATGTTTTAAAAATACTACCTTGCACCTATAAGACTATCCATAAAGATTTACTGGATGGATGGGTGGATGGATGGATGGATTGATGGATGGACGGACAATCAGGTTGTCTCCTCTGACAGACTACTGCCTGTATAATATTGAATGAGAAAAGAATTGGATAAACCTAATACTCTATAAAACCATGACTTCAGAGTGTGCAAATTGAGCAATTTCCTGGAATATAAGAAGAAATGGGGGAGAAGAGAGAGGGACAAAGCTAAAAGGGGAGAGAGGAAGGAAGGAAGGTAGGCACGCTACTCATATACATATGGAATCACTGATCTCCTGGACTAAAATTATGAATGCTACTCCAGCCTGTTCTATCAGGAATGTCTTACCTATGTCTATTATGTTAGAAAGTGTCCTTCCCCTGCCTAGCATCCCCTCCCCCCTCCCCCACTCTGTGGAAAGGCGGCTGAATGAAAGCATAGGGAGAGACCGCCTCTCCCTGCATTAGGCAGGAATGGCAGGAGACTTTCCTGCCTCTTACATTCCCTTCCTGCTGCATGAGTATTGTGGCCCAAGGCACTTTGTACAATCTCACACGAGCCAGAGAGTAGGCATGCAACATTCCTTTTATTGATTATTATGAGGAGTTGAGTGCCAGTCTTCAGAGAAATCAGCCCTCCCACCCTCCACTGACTTCCCTTCAGGACAGAGAGAACCTATTCCCCTGTCTCCCAAGTTCCCCTGCCAATCTTCTGTTGTTGAAACCCCTCCTCCCCCATCTGTATTTAATCTGCAATATGTTTTGTTGCCCGTTTCTGGTAAAATAGTTTAAAGCTTAGATATTTATTTTTTAGGGGCCCTTCTGTAACTCCATTAGTTCTTCCTCCCTTTTCTATTACTTTAAATCATGCAGAATTTGTTGTTAGATTGTGCTGTCACCACTTAAAGTCCTAACATTTTTTCTTTTCCAGTCTAACTGCAGGCTGTCAGCTGTTCAATGGATTTAATATTCTTATGACTAGAAATAAAAGCATCCAAATTAACCCCACTCCATAAAATTAGGATTCTCCACAGCCACTGGATTCACTGGCCAGTTTGGTGACTTGGCACCATATTCCACCTTTTTTTCCCCTGTTGTCACAGAGTTTAAGAAAGACATCATCAGTTTAGTTTAATTGTACATTCAAGGTATCTAAAAATAGTTGTAAAAAATATGATGAAGATTAAAATATTTTCAAGGTATAAAATGTTCTACATGTCTCACAAATGTCTCTTATTTCCTGAGTTGAGACATATTTGACAATTGGGAATTGATATAATTAGGGAAAATAAAGAAGGGAGGAGATAGGTAGCAAGGTGTTGTCCCATGCATCAAGAGATCAGGGGTTTGAGTCCTGGTCAGGGCACATGCCTGGTTTGTGGGCTCAGTTCCCAGTAGGGAGCGTGGACGAGGCAGCCAATGAATGTTTCTATCTGTCTCTCCCTTCTTCTCTGTCTAAAAAAATCAATAAAAACATATTTAAATTTTAAAAAGACATAATTAGTAGAAAACTGAAGAGACAGTGAAAAATAACTTCAGCTGTGAAGCTATTAATCCTCATCTCCCCTTTCAGATTCTGGGAAGAAAACCACATGGTGGTCCATGTTGCACTGGGCACCTCTAGGCATTCTTTTCTTAAAGATGATACATGTACAAAGGTGGCCTTCTCTCCGACTATTGCACACCACCTAGTAAACACCCTCTCATTCCTTTCCATTTTATTGTCCTGTTCAAATCCTCCCCTTTGCATCTGTCTCACTAACCCTCAGTTCCTTATTGTAGAATTTCTCAAACTGGTGTATCTCTGTTTCCAGCTAGAAAAAAAATTATTAAAAATCTTTGTGTTCCCCTAAAAATAGTATTAAACTTCTTATAGGAGTCTGGTAACTAACAGAATGCTCTGGTTTACTGAAAACCCCCTGAAATGTAGCCACAGTAGAGACTGTTCCACAATTGTAAAGCTTACTCCTTTTTCTATCCCCAACTCTTCCTTTTTCCTCATTTATTTTAGTTTTTGTGCATTAAATATGCGTTTACTATGTGATTTTTAATGGCCTTATAGATTTTCACTAGATGGCTGTAGCATAATTTATTAAACTTGATTATTTAGTCTTTCTACTTTTTTATATTCTTTTTTTTAAATTTATTTTTATTGTTGACACTATTACAGATGCTTGCCATTTCCCTCTCTCAACCAGAGAAGGATTTTCTATGAAGCTAATGAAGCTTCATCTCGGAATTCCTCACTTGCATGGGCTTTGTCCAAGGCTGTATACCTAATTTTGCATTCATATTATTTTTTCTTGAAAGTGCTCCTGTAAGTCATACAAGATTCAGGTTTTGTAAAACCCCTATACAAATGCCCCTGGTTTCTACTCACTCCTGGACCCTCTCTTATCCATTAATCCTTTAAAGCATGAAACGTACTCTCTCCTTGAGTCTCTCCATCAAACAGACAATTTGTCAAAACTTCTTTTAAAGTCAACTTTTATTTCTTCACTAGAGGCCCAGTGCACAAAATTCGTGCATGGGGGGGGGGGTCCCTCAGCCTGGCCTGAACCTTCTCCAATCTGGGACCCCTCAGGGGATGTCCAACTGCCTCTCAAAATCCGGGACCACTGGCTCCTAACCGCCTGCCTGCCTGCCTGCCTGATCACCCCTAACCCCTCTGCCTGCCTGCCTGATTTCCCTAACCACCTCTGCCTGCCTGCCTGATCACCCCTAACCGCCTCTGCCTTGCCCCACATCCGGGACCCAGGATTCACTCTGCCAGCCGGTCGCAGGCACCTGGGACTGGGCTTCCCTCCCTCTAGCCAACTGCAGGCACCCAGGACCCAGGGTGGCATCGCCCGGGCGGGCCACAGCCACAAGGGACCATGGGTGGGTGGCTTTGCCTGGGCCGCAACCACAGGCACCCAGGACCACAGGGCGGGTGGCTTGTCCCTCTCCTGGGCCACAGCCACAGGCACAGCTGTTGGTGCCCAGGACCACAGGGCAGGCGGCTTGTCCCTCTCCCAGGCTGCAGGCGCAGCCGCTGGCACCCCGGACCATAGGGACTATGTGGGGTGTGTGGATTGTCCCTCTCCCGGGCACAGGCACAAGCACAGCTGCTGGAGCCCAGGACCACGGGGCAGGTGGCTTGTCCCTCTCCTGGGCTGCAGCCTGGCTGGTCCCCATTCTTCTCTCCCCAGTGTTGAGTGTCTGAGCCATTATGGCATGAGGATGTTAACGACCATTTGCATATTAGCTCTTTATTATATAGGACTAGTGGCCCGGTGCACAAAATTCATGCACAGAGCAGAGGTTCCCTCAGCCCAGACTGAACCCTCTCCTATCGGGGACCCCCTTGGGAGATGTCTGACTGCCAGACATCCCTTTCGCAATCTGGGACTGCTGGTTCCTAACCGCTCACCTGCTTGCCTGCCTGATTGCCCCTAAGTCCTCTGTCTGCCTGCCTGATCACCCCTAACTGTCCTCCCCTGTCGGCCTCATCTCACACCTAATTGCCCTCCTTTGCCGGCCAATTTGGTCCTGATTGGTCAGTTTCTATGCCAGTCAGTGTCAAAAGCTCCACCTCCTAGGAAGCCATTGGCTCCTCACAGTTGACCCAGACTTGGTTCTTTTTTTTTTTTGGGGGGGGGGAAGAATGGAGGGTGGGGGGACTGCTTATTAAGTGGTTATTACAGGGGTCAGACCACATAAGTGGTGTCAACCCCAGGAATGTGACCTCTCAATGTTGATCCCAAAGCCCCTAAGGCTGGTCCTGGTGAGCCCCAAGGTCAGAAATGAAACAGAAAGGCCTCAGTCACATGCTGCTTCCAGGCATCCAGGCTGGGCAGCAGGGAAGAAATGCCCATGACATGCCAGGTCTCCCTATTGGACACCACTGAGGTCTGGTAGGACAGCAGCTGCATGCCTGCCTCTGCCAGGAGCCCAATCATGGAAGGCAGCATGGCAAGGTTAGAGGGCTGAGCCCAGAACAGGAGCAGGGGAAGACCCCTGTGGAGAGGCACTTCTGGTCTGAAGGCAGCTCCATTGAGTGCCTGTAGCACAGGTGTGGTGCCCTGGACAAAGCGCACAGCCTGGTAGGGGGCACCTGCCAGGGCCACACTCAGGAGGCCTTCCCTGCATCCTTGCTCTCCTGGCACAGTGGGGTTATGGGAGTTGTTACATGGAGGCCGGCCTCCTTCATCAGCCGCTTGGTGTTCACCAAGTTCACATCCGCATGATTAGAAGCGTCTTTGAGGAGGCCGACAATGACTGCAGGGCTCAGGCAGTTCATGGCATTCTTCAGGGATAAGGCCTTCATTACCACCTGGATGGTCCCTTTGGGGGGCCCTGTCCAGGCTTGCATCAGAGTCCCCAGAGCTTCTGCCAGACAAATCCAAGATTTGGTGTGCAGAGAGAAGGTGCTGGTAAGGGCCTGGGCTTTCAAGACCCACACGAGGGGTCTCCTTCACCATGTCCATGAACTGGACAGCAATCTCCTTCCTGCAGCGGCTCTGGGCCTCCTTGGTGCTGGAGCCCGGGGGGGGGGGGGAGAGGGGGGGAGTGGCTGATGACATTCTCGTGGTCTACCAAGGCATGGTCCAAGGTGGCTCCTCCGTGAACATGTCCAGTGCTGTGCCCGTGCACTGCCCCGACTGCAGGGCCCGGAGCAGGGCACCCTCATCCACGATCCCTCAGTGGGTGCAGTTCACCATGCACACGCCCTTCTTGCACAGGGAGAAGGTGCTGTTGTTCAGCAGGCCTGCTGTGGAGGGCAGGAGAGGAGTGTGAACAGTGATGAAGTCACAGAGGGGCCAGGTCTCCTCTAGGGGCAGCTGCTGAACAGGAAAGGAGACCTCTGGTGAGATGATGGGGTTATACCCTACAGTCTTCATCCTGAAGGACTGCATCTGGATAGCCACCTCTCTCTTGATCCTCCCTAGGCCAAGAATCCCTAGGGTCTTTCCATTCATCTCGGTTCCCATGAACTTCTTATGGTCCCATTTGCCATCCTTCATTGAAGTCTTTGACTGGGGAATCAGCGTGGCCAGACACATGATCATCCCTCAGTTGAGCTCAGCAGCACTAAGACTGTTCCCATTGGGAGTGTTCATGACCAGGATGCCCTTCCTCGTGGCGGCCTCCAGATCCATGTTGTCCATGCTGGTGCCGGCCCTGCCCACCACCTGGAGCTTCTCTGCTGTGTTGATGACATCCGTGGTCACCTTGGTGGCCAAGTGGAGGATAAGGCCTTTGCAGTTCTGCAGCTCGGCTATCAGCTCCTCTTTGCTCAGATTCTGTTTCTCCACCACCTGCAGCCTTCCATCTTTCAGGATCTTTCTGCAGCAAGGGTCTAGGCTGTCACTGATGAGCACTTTCTGTAGATTTGTGAAGGTCATTGCTAGAGCTGGCCTAGGGATCCACCACTCTCCCTGGACAGAAACACCTCTAAGCCCCCAGATTTGGTTCTGATTGGTCAGTTTCTATGCCAGTTAGCATCTCTGGACCTATCAACGGGGCCTGATCAGAAAGGCGGGGCTGATCAACAGCCCGGGTGGAGTCCTGGAGAGAAATGGAGGCACAGCTGCTGGCCAGACTGGGAGAGAAAGAGAGGCAAGTGCTGGTCAAAAGCTGCTACAGAGGCAACGGGTCAGTCCCTGCTTCTCTCTTCAGGCCTCTCTCTGGCCCTGATTCGCAGCCCCCTCAGCAGTCAGTGGCAACCCAGCACTGACTTCCGGTCTGGTGAGCTTTGGTTGTAAGGGTGTTACACCCTGGCTCTTTACTATAGAGACAAGGTCTTCCCATGCTTAATGTGTCATCATGCTTTCTTATCAATTCAAAAATTCTAGCCCCAAAGTAAAACTTTTGGCTTCTCCCTATCATGTTCCCATTATCTTCAAAGTGGAAGTTGAAGTCAAGCTGGGGGACAGCTCTTAGCCTTCCAGCACATCTCAGGAGACCTCCAGTCTATATGGAAGGATTCAGGGAGGTGCCATTTAAGATACATGTCTTTGTAGCTTCCAAAAGGCTTGACACTTTCTGCAACGTAGCATTTCCTATTCCTTTCATTTGGACAGGGGTTTCAAAGTCTTTGGTGATAAAAAATGAGGTCATAATCTACCGGCAGTCTTTCTGTCCAGTAGAGAAAGTCCTACATGCTAATAGTTTTGTGATGGACTTTTGCCAATGTTTGCTCACAAGGTGAGTCTTCAGAAATCTAAATGAGTGATACCTGGACAGAAAACTAGAATAATGGAGAAAGCAGTCTTGACTGCTTCCCACCCCTCTGCCCCCCCATCCCCCCACTGCTAACTACCTGTACTTTCATATAAGAGGGCTTGATCCCACGGTAGAGCCTATAGCTCTTGAGCAAGATGCTCAGGGGATGGGGTAGGGAGGCAAGTGAAAGGAGAAAGTCACAGAACTATGTTTTGCCCCCTTCATCTGAGCTGTTTGAGTTTTCTTTTTCACTAGAAAAACTTGTGAAATCTGATTCCCATCTAATCCTCCCCATCTTAGAGCTTTTATATGGTTTTCTGCTTTTCACTCCCAGCTTTATTTTAGGGACTTTGTATAAAACCACAAAAAGGGTCAGGATTAGGAGCACAGGTGCTGGGATTATATATCATATCTGGCTTCTGTCACTTATTCTGGCCATAGGTTGACTTTATTAAGCTTCAGTTTCCTTATGGATAGAATGGGGGCTCAAATTATGCTGTTGTTATAAACTAAATAAGATGTATGTTAAGTCCTTAGCATTCAAAAAATATCAGCTATTGTTGCCATGATTTTTTCCCAGGAGTCTCTTGGACAATCAGGTATTTGATAGGTAACTGTCAAAGTGATACAATACCAAAGAGCTTAGAAAGACATGCCTATTGCCCAATCACCCTGTCCTTTCCCTAGACCACTAAGAGTGCTGAGTTAGAGGCAAGGGATGGGTGTCATAAACAGATAGAAAGAGAAGGAACCCAGAGATTCCATTTCTGGGAATATACCTGAAAAACAACAACAAAATACTAATTCAAAAGACCATATGCACCCTTATGTTCATAGCTGCATTATTTACAATAGCCAAGATCTAGACACAGCCCAAGTACCCATCAGTAGATGAGTGGATAAAATAGCTGTGGTATGCTTACACAATGGAATACTACTTGGTTGAAAAAAGAAGAAACTTTTACTCTTTGTTACAGCATGGATGGACCTGGAGAGTACTATGCTAAGTAAAATAAACCAGTCAGAGAGAGACAAATACCATATGATCTCACTTATATGTATGATTCATATAATGAACAAAAGGAGAACACAATTCAAAATAAAGAACAAAATAATTTAACAAAAAAATAGAAGCAGAAGCATAGATATGTAGAAAAGACTGACAGTTGTCAGAGGGGAGTGGGGTTAGGGGCCTGGGTGAAAAACATAAAGGGATTAACCAAAATATATATAACACATAGACACAGACAACAGTATGGTGATAGCAGATGTAAAGAGGTGGGAGGTGGAAAAGGGCAAAGGAGGGATAAACAGGGCAGAAAGAGATTTACTTTGGGCAATGGCACACAATGTAGGAAGCAGATGATGATGTTTTCTTGAGTTGTACACTTGAAACCTGTATGGTTTTGTTAACCAATGTCACCCCAATAAACTCAATAAAAAAGAGAAAAGGAAACACATAGAATATGAATGATTATGGGCTAGAATGGTCTAGAGATAGAGTTTGAATTGCTGATGACCATCAGAGGAGAACCCTTCATGTATACTAAGCACTTTCCTCCAACCCAGAAGAGTTTTTACTGCACAATGAGCTTGATGAGTCTCAAAGTCAGGGGAGAGCAGCAGAGAAAACTGGACTCTAAATAATACACTCTCCTTTTTTTTAAAAAAAAAATATATTTTATTGATTTTTTTACAGAGAGGAAGGGAGAGAGATAGTTAGAAACACTGATGAGAGAGAAACATCGATCAGCTGCCTCCTGCATGCCCCCTACTGGGGATGTGCCCACAACCCAGGTACATGCCCTTGACCGGAATCAAACGTGGGACCTTTCAGTCCGCAGGCTGATGCTCTATCCACTGAGCCAAACCAGTTTCAGCCACTCTTCTTCTTATTGTCAGAAGAGTCCTGGTTAACTGGTCAAGTCAGATAAAATGCCTCCACCTGTTCAAACTACCAGGTCAATGACACTTTAAAAGTAAAGATTATTAGTCTATTTCATAAGAGAAAATTATGAAGCTGCTTATTAAATTCAATATAAGTGCCACCAACTCCTCTGTCTAGAAGACAATTTAAACACAATTCAGTTCACAACTCAGATTCAGAAAGGCAAATGACTTGCTCATGGTCACATGGCAAGTTTGACCAGATAGCCAAAGTAGAGTTAGTTGGGATACACAAACATTAGCTTGGTTTTAACTCAAACTTGATTAGTCAAATTGCTTTAGAAATGTAGATATATATTAAGAAATGCCCATAAGTAAGTGGAAAGAAAATAAAAGGGTTTGGTTTATATTTATGCTGCTTTTTCCTCTCTGAAGGAAGAAGCATTATGTTTGTAAAGACTGACTGATTCACAAATCATAAACTTTACAGGTGTTTTCTTTTTCCTCATCAAGTTTTTCTTTGTCTTTAAACATGGGGAAATAACATGACAGAATACAAATTATGAAAGTCCTACTATTCCCAGACCTCCCCTCCTCTGTCCATCTGAGAGCAGCCAACCTGTCCCCACCCCACCACCAAACAATTGCTAAAGGATGGACTCTTGGAGAGTATGTCAGTCTAATTAGGGAAGAAATGTTGGGGGTAGGTAGAAGAGGAAGAAAAAAGGGGAGAAAAAATCTTATAGTGGCTGAGGGTGGAGGAGGAGAAATATGTTTTAAACTATATACATATTTCAGTTTCCTTCAATATCCTCTGACAGAATTTCTAATTATTTTTTGCTCTTAAATTGACCTTCTTCCAAAGGGTACTTCCGTACAACTAAACCTCCCCTAGAAACCCTTCTCCTGGACCTTTAGGTTTATGAGTGTTATAAACCGTGGTTTACTGGAGCCAACTTGTACTCATTCACAAGAACAAATTATGTGCATCTCTTTCCAATTTCATTCAGTAGCCTCACTCTGGTAGCATGAAATTGTCTATGGTGGCAGGTTTTACACCGCAGAAATTGGTATACACTAAAAATCAGGGCTGGTTTTTCTCCCCCTAGAAAGCCAGTTTACCAGCATGCCCCTGAATAAAAATACAATGATAAAATAATCCTTCTTCCAATTCCCATGTTCATATTTTGTCTTTTTTTTACCTTGATAACTATGTTCTCCTTTGGACTCTCTTCATTTAAAATAAATGCTTCTAAAAATATAGCATTGGGAACTGGAAGAAAAGCAATGGAAAGCTAACTTCTCAGTTCTTCCCATTAATAACCCCAGTGTCATTTGTTTGAATTAACTCAATGTGTTAGAATATGTCACTAACATAACCTAAAAGTCACTCTATCGATCCTGACAATCTAATCTTCTTCGTTCAAAGAGTAAAACTAGCTTTTGTTCCAAGGTCACACCCCATACACTAGAATACCAGCAGCTGTCTGTGAAAACCTGTACAAGTGATGTCAAGGCAGAGGGGCTGAGGAAAAGATTATAATTTCACTCAAACCAATCCCCCACCAATAAAAATAACTATATGTGATACAGCAGTAGATGAATATTATCATTTTAGCATATAAAAGATAGCACATTTTTAATCTTCTAAACATTTACATTTATTATTAACACTAGTAGCCCAGTGCACAAATTTGTGCACATTGAAAGGAAATTAATTAATTAGAATAAATATTTTAATATCACTATTTGCCCTTTCTGAATAATACAAGAGTCAACCAAATTCACAATCAACAATGACAGATGGAAGCACGTGCATGTGATTGGCGCCAGAGAGCTTTATATGTATCATGCATGCGTGAGTCAACTTAGCCTTTTATAAATATAGAATAAACTTGCTTAATTAGACCTACTTTGTGATGTAGCTAAACTTTTTCCAGCCCAGTGAAGCACCTCAACTTCTCTTTCAGCTAATTGTCAACAACACAGCAGTAAAGATCAACATGAAGCAGATTATTATTGTAGATCACCCAGAGAGAACAAAGGGTAAAATATTTAACTGCAGCAGTGTTTGACTATATTCTGTGCATTGAGAAAACCTGAAGTCATTTTTAAGTTCCACCATTTCTTATTTCTTTTCAGTCTGTTCAAGTTTCTAAGCTTTCTCAATCTTCGTTTTCCAGCTAATGAAAAGAAAATAGGATTCCACAGTCTCCTATCTACATACTCCAGGACTTCTGTGAGGATCAAATGAGATGAGGCATGGGAAAATTCTTCACAGACATTTGATTAAAGTGTGAAATGTTTGTACCTGGCTATAAAGCAAGTCATGTTCTTGGGCTGAAGAAACTGCAAGGAGGCTAGTCATCACTAGAGAGAGGAAGACAGGCATTGCCAATTGATGTCAGTACCTGGCACCCACAGCCAACCTTTCTGGGCTGGGCTGGGCCGTGGGCTTCATTTTGTGCCATGGGGGTCTCAGCAGCATTTACTGCCATTTGGTAGGCTGCCACTCAGAGGTGGTGGTGGTAGGACCTATGTTCCACTTAGGCAAAGTTGAGTGTTGCTTTGTGGGCACCAGGTCCATGGTGCCATTTCTCTGTAAATGGCCAGTGCACATCACAGACACTCATGCGTTGAGCATCTGCCCCCTGGTGGTCAATGCTCATCATAGCAACCGGTTAGATGGTCAGACACTTAGCATATTAGCCTTTTATATATATAGATTATAGCACTCTTATAAGCCTTGACACCTATAAAGTATTTTTTAAATGATCTTATCCCCTTTGTCATAAATACCTTTGAAAATAATAAAGTAACAGACCCTCTGTCTAGAAAAAATATATACAACAACAGTCTGTTACATGCAACATAACTTCAGTTAACTCCAGGGTAAGAACCCTGCTTGTAGATAAGGCCCCTATTCTCAAATTTTCTGCAATCTCCTTGGGGAACTTCTTTGAGAATTTCTGTTCTGAAACTCCCTTAGGAATCCATAACACTTTTTGTGCATAATCTTATTAGTGGCATCTTTGTCTTCTTGGGACAGATTTAACTTAAAAAGATAGGCAAAGGTCATTTGGCACAGAAGCTAATAAATAAAGCAGACAATGAAACTGGAGGTTACCTGTTTTGATAAATAGAAGTGAAGAGTAGAGTAATAGGGCCCTTTTTTCTTTCTGATTCATAAACGGGCTCAGCAGGCAGCTCCAAAAGAAGATTTCTGGAAAAGATCTGGGCAATGTAGTATCATCAGAATAAGTGGGCATTTTCCATTCATTCATATAACAAACAGTTACGGGGCAGTTGATATGGGAAATAGCTCACTGGGATGCATAAATTCTCAACTCCACCACTTTTGTTGAAAGAAATCCATCTGTTATCATATACTAGAGGCCCGATGCATGAAGATTCGTGCAAGAATGGGCCTTCCTTCCCCTGGCTGCTGGCACCACCTTTGCTCCAGACCAGAGACGCCTTTCCGCCTTCCCACTCTGCCCAGAGGCCCGGAGTGGCTGGGGTGGTGCAGAACACCCCCAGCTGCTCAATGCCTGTGTATGCAAATTAACCCGCCATCTTTGCTGGGTTAATTTGCATACTCACTCCTAATTGGCTGGTGGGCGTTGTGAAGGTATGGTCAACTTGCATCTTTCTCTTTTGTTGGTGTAGATTCCATTTCTAATAGTATGTATCACACTTTTAGCATGTAGCTGGTACTGTACTAAGTGCTTTATATACTTTTGTCAAAGCTTCATGTTATATATATATTACTGTTATCTTCAATTTATACATGAGAAAACTGAGGCTTAGAGTGGTTAAGTAACAGCCTGAAGTTTGACATAGGAGTCTTCATGACTCTTTATCCTGTTCTCTTATCTACTATTAAGAGGGCTTCCTCCTGTCCACACATGAAAACCATATACTGCCTTCTATCATTAGAGAAAAGCCACTAGAAGGAAGCAGGAGAGAACTGAAATAGCAGTTTCGAAGAAGCAGGCTCCTGTGTGGGCTGTGATACAAGAGAATTGTGTGGAGGAAGTAAAACTTCAGCTTGACAGGATTAAGATAAAAGAAAGGAGTGGTTGCAGGCAGCAGCAATATCAAGGGCTAGGGCTCTAAGGTGCTTTTGCTAAGGGACAGAGAAGGACACAAAGAGACAGAGCAGGACAGGCAGAATGACAGTAGGCAGACAGGTAAATGATTGTGAGTGGTGGTAATAGCCAAGAGAGACAGTGCAGTTATTACAAAACAAATAAAACCCAACCATGTTGCTACCTAAACCTGGGGTAGTGGGGAGGGGGACCAAGAATGGTATCTAGGGCAGAGGTTCTTACCACGAAGTTCCCAGGGAAGACTGAAAAAAATTCCAGGCCCAGGCCCGGACTATAGTCCAGATCAAGGAATCCGGTTTTCCAGGAATGGACAGTCCAGGTCTCAGCTTGTTTGGTTCACTTTGTTTTAAGTTCCCCAAGGATGAGAGCCACTGGTCTAACTTTCATCTACTTCAGTTAAAGTTGATGAAACATAGAAATTTAAGGATGTGAAATTCAAATTGACAATCTGAGAATGAAGCCAACAAGAGGGACACAGGCAGAACGGTAGTGGATACAAACATGGGCTGGTACCAAGAGCAGGAAAGCCATGACAGAGTGGACCCTATGTGTAAGCAAAAGGTGTTTGGATTCACACCAACTCTATTCACACCAAACTGGTAGAGAATCACATCCAGATACAGAGAGGATAGCGACATGATTTTAAAAGTACGGATCTACCACTTGTTAACTAGGCAAGTTACTCAACCTCTGTGAGCCTCAGTGTTCTCGTCTGTAAAATGAGAATGTTAAGCATATCTATCTTTCAGGAATATACATAACCAGGTATAGGAGAAATATTATGAGCTGACAGTCCTTGACGAAATGCCAATTCCAAAACAGGTTGAAAACTGAAGCAAAAAGTATCCATTCCTAAGAACGAGGAGATGGCAAGAGAGGAGTAGATCAGTGCCAGGTGGTAGAAGAAAGAGCTCACTCATTTTTCTGTAGTAATGATGGGGAAAGAGAAGCACGGCATTTTTGGAAAGTGATGTGGAAAAATATATCACAAGCCAGAAAGATGTTTATACTATTTTATCCAGTAATCCCACTCTTGGAATTTATCCTAGAGAAATAAATCAACAGAAGGAAAAGAAGCCGCAGAGTATAAAGATCTATAATATAAAATAATGGAAATAACCTAAACTGCCAAATATAGGTCAGTGGCTAAATAAATTGTTATACAACTACTCAATAGAATATTAATGTTGGGATTCAAGAACCGTGTTTTATTCATCTTTTAATTTTTAAAAGTTCATCCTTATTTATATAAAGAACACTTAAAAACATTAAAATATACAGAAAAAGCTAAAGTCCCCCTTGACCACTCTTAGTTTCCTGCCTAAAGGTGGCCACTGTTAACAGTTTGGTGTGGACTCTCCCAGACATCTTTCAAAATATTCTCACACACACACACACACACACACACACACACACACACACACACACACTTATATATGCATATACACACATATAATATACTTACACATGCACATTTTAGAGCTATATATTTTATTTAGGGTGTGTGTTTAAAAAATGCTATCTCATTGTACTTGCTTTTCTGCAACTTATTAACAAAGTATTTGTTTGCTTGTTTACTTAGCAACGAGCCTTGAAAGTTTTCCATTCAGCATTGATAGATAGAACACATTCTTTTTGAGTGAGTATATCACAGTTTATTTAACCATTCTGAGTATTGCTGAGCAGTGGCGTGATCTTCAGTTTTCACGGTTATAAATGGTACAGTGAACATTCTTGTTTCTATCTCTTAAAGCACACAGCAAGTATTTTTTTGAGGGCAGATATGAAAGAATGAAATGGTTGGGTGTAGAAAGTCTGCGAACTTTAAATATAAATAATTAAATGGCTGACCACGCTTACACTTGGCTAGCAGGAGAGGGGAGTACCTATTGCCCTAAAGTGGATATTGTCAAACTTCTTATTGTTGCCAATCTGCCAGGTAAAAATGGTAACAATCACTTTAATTTGCGTTTCCTGACTTTTTGTTAGGATAAGCCTCTCTTTTGGCTTTTTATATTTCTTTTGTGTTATGTTACCTGTTTATCACCTTTGCCAATTTTTCTAAATTATCATTATTTTGATATCCCTGATACATAGCATAGTCATTTGAAGATAAATGATCAACTGTTTAGTGAATTCAATTATACTATTAAAAGTAACTAAAGCCTCCATAGAAATACATAAAGTATGTGTGGCACAGTGTTAGATCAAAAGGAAGAATGTAAATTATGTGCAATATGAAATGATATCCATCCATTGGAACATAGGCTGGAAGGGAACAACTAAAATAATAACAACAATAAAGCTAGAAATAGTAATTAACACATAGCACTTAACAGATGCTAAGCATTGATCAAAATGTTTTACACGTATTAATGCCTTTATTTCTTACAACAGTCCCTATTAGATTTCTTTGACCCTGCTAAATCATAATCTGTACAAGGGGCAAAGCCAAAATTTGATAAGCCTGGGCAGTCTGATTCCAGAGGCTGCACTCTTAACTACTACATTATACTAATATTGCCTACAATAAATTCCTTTATAATTTTTATGCTATTATTATTTCTCAACAGGAAATACCAGTAGAGAGAGGGCAGGGCCTTTTCAGTCATGGAACTTCACAGGGCATTTATATCTTAGAGTCATGGCCCTCTATTTTGCAAATTTATAAATGCCATCAAGACGGTACAGCATATCCATGTGGCTGGGTCCCAGGGAATTGAGCCATGTTAACCAAACTCACAAGAGACTGACAAATTTATAAGTCAGAACAATGTCAATTTGGTTCATTTATACTGAGAGCTTTTATTGCCAAGAGAAATACAATATTAATGGCAGTCCAAACATGTTCTTTCTGCTGGGAAAGTCTAAACTGAAAACCAAATTACAGAGTAAAAAGCATCAGGGAGAGCAGTGTCAAAGCAATGGGAACTGAATGAGCTTGGGAAATAGTATGATCACAGAGTAGTTAGAATGAACCGCAGTCTAAAAACACAGGTGTATGAGAAAACTCACTCTTTCTTTATTATTTAATTTTTGTTCTCAATCTCCTTCCTACCAACCTACTAGGAAAACTAATTTCAGTCATTTTCTTATTTTCCTCTCATCCCAGTGATTTCTGAAATCCTATGCAAAACAATGCATGTTAGAATGGGTATGGAGGGTCACATTTCACATCACGTGGTCATTGACCTTCCATCATCAGGCTGCCTAAGTTGCCAGTGAGATATCCCCGTCCCTTCTAGCAAGCTGTCTGCTGACAATTCTGTGCTTCCCATGAGGTACAGGAGCTTTTTCAAGTGACCTTAGCCCCGCCTTGGGACCAAACCTGCCTTTCATTCTATCAGCCTGTTGTCCATGTAGCCATTCCTGGGATGTGGGGAATATGTCCTCTTGGTCAGGGATACAATGGCCTTCTTACTCTTCCTCCCTCACTCTCATTTCTAAAACCAAGAGAATTGCATTCCCAACTGGGGGAGTCCCACCTTCTTGGTTCTGGCCAATTTCTGTGCGTTGAATCCACTCCTTTCTATGGGACTTAGGCTGTGTACCTAAATCCAAGATGACTATTAGGATCTTTTTGTTCTGGCAGCTCTATCCCCTGACATAATGAGCACAGAAACAACTCTTAGCTTGGGTTTGGTGTGGAAAGCTAGAAATACTAAAAAGTTAAGTATATATCCATGCAAGTATAGGTAGGTAGGTAGGTAGGTAGGTAGATTGGAATAATATCTCAAAATATGCTGCCACATAATCTCATTTAGGGATGAGAACATCCAGGACTCTCTCTCCCCTGGATACTGTTGGCATTCAGTAGGGTCTACAGTAGCCAACTGTCCTTTTTCTGAGTTCTGTAACAGCTATACAAAACCTCTGCCTTCCACTGTTACTCCTGACAGACAGAAAGTGAATGCTACATTCACTCTCCATCATATTTTCCTTCTGTTGCTGCCCTGAAGATGTCCTATGGACAGCAGGAGCCATCTGCCTGCATAACAATTGGCAACACATAGTGAGGTGTCATTTACTCCCAAAGACTCAGTAAGAGGGCAGCTGGAAGAGCACAATGGGAGTCTTGCTGCCCTGAGGACAGGGACTGCTTCCTGACACAGGACCTTATGTTTTAATGCTCTGCTGTCATAATTTTTAAATTCTTAATGATTTTTTAACAAAAAGACCCGCACTTTACCCTTGGCCCCACAGTTATGTAGGAGATTCTGCCAAAGGTCATCATCTCAAAGGGGCTTTTCAAGGTCTGCATTTGGAGACCTGTTTCCAGGGCTTCTGAGAGTGAGAAACTGTGAAAAGAATGAGCTTTCAATTGCACTTAAGGATTCAGTTAATGGATAATTTTAGTAGGTTTGGCTAAGAGGTACCTTTTATGGTCATTTTTTTCAGGTTCAAAACTCTTGGGCTTTTAGAGTGATTTTAGTAATTCTAATAGTCCTATTTGTGAGCTTAATGTGCACACTCTCTTCTTCATTTACAGCTGTACCCATAGGTTCATTTATGGCTGTAGCCTCACATATATAAACTGAATAGATTAAGAGAATGTTTGCAAACTGTATATTGGAATTAATTCAAACAGCCATTTTCAAAATGACCAGTTTAATTGGATGGTGTCTTTCTGCAATAAAAATGTCTGTTAAAGCCTAACTGGACCAACACCATTGAGCAGTCCTAAGCTAATTAAGTTGCTGACACATGCATTACTAGGCATTCTTTGATCATAAGCTTACCATTAGCTGTGGTACTAGCCTGAGAAACAAGCATGACACCTACACTTCAGGCTCCCTGGTAAGGTTCAGAGAGAGGGTGCAGAGAATTAGTTTTATCAATCAATCCTGCTCCATTCCTTCCTGGCAGGATTAATGAAACACTCAAGGAGTTGTGGGTAAATGGTAATTTCATGTCTCCAAAAAGTTATAGTTTGTTTTCAATATTTGCATTGTTTCCTGTAAAGTGAAAAATAACTTGGGCATGGAGACTCCAAATCAATGTATTATCCCACTGGCTTGGGAAAACAACCACCCTTCAAATTAATCTCTCTATTTATGGGAATCAACAGATGATTCTGTCTTCAAACAAGGATCTGTGCGACCTTCCAAAGAACTCGGAATGTCTTTCATCACAGAAGGAAGAATGCTGTGGTCTATTTTTGAGATGATTTATGGTACTTGGAGATGAGCTTTGTGTGTCTAGCCTTCGGCCGGCATTCATTGACTTCCCCAGTAAGTAGCATCATGTGTCAAATGTCTCTTGTCACTCAACACATTATATATATGCCAAGTGCATGTATTGGCCATCAGACTAGAAAGGCCCTATATTCTCATTAGCACTGCCCTTCTTTCCTTATTAATATTACTTAAATCTGCCAATAAGGAAATCAGAGAGTTTTTGTTTTGAATGTTTATACAACCTAAAGTAAAGATGTGTTATGATCCAGTAAATGGTGTCAATGACAAACTCCGAATTAAAGGTATTAAAAGTAATTAAAAGAATAGTGGGCCCTCGGTTGTTTGGCTCAGTGGATAGAGCATTGGCCTGCAGACCGAGGGTCCTGGGTTCAATTCCGGTCAAGGGCACATGCCTGGGTTACAGGCTCAATCCCCAGTAGGGGGCATGCAGGAGGCAGCCGATCAATGATTCTCTCTCATCATTGGTGTTCCTATCTCTCTCTCCCTCTCCATTCCTCTCTGAAATCAATAAAAGTATATTTTTTAAAAAAGAATAGTGGGAGCCAGGATTCATGGGTTCAGGGATTATCCCTGCCCTTACCAGCTGTCTATCTGAGGATATAATTTGTCCTCTCTGAGCTCCATCTTTTAAAATACCCAAGTTGAGGCTAATGCACAAATATACAAATGAAATAATAACAAATTCAGAATAATGGCTTCATGGGGTTGTTTTGAGGTTTAGCATAGATTATGTAGGTCAAAAGGTTTTTATAAAGGGTATTCTTGAAAACTAATGTTGATTAAAAATTGAGACACTATGGAAAAATTCTGGGTAGATTTTTTTTTACCATTTTTGTTATTGTTTTAAGTATTACAAATAGTAGTACATATGTCTCCTTTTTTCCCCCCATTGATCTCCCCCCGACCTCCCCTACCCCCCAGTACATGCCTTCACCTGCCCGCCCTCCCCCCCCGCCCCAGTGTCTTATATCCATTGGTTGTGCTTATATGCATGCGTACAAGTCCTTCGGTTGGTCTCTTACAGCCCCCCTCGCCCAACCTCCCCTGTCTTCCCAATGTAGTTTGACAGTCTGTTCAATGCTTCTTTGCCTCTGTATCTTTTTTCCCACCATTTCTTTCCTTTAAAAAGTTTTGCCTTTGCAGACTAGAAATAAACATATAATAACAAAACAAGATAAAACAAAAAAAAATGTTTGAGTCCCAATTTCAATGTCCAACAGTTCTGAGTCCCCGGGTAGATTTTATTAATTCCCAATCTTGGCTGCATTCCCAATGCCCAAGCTGCATCCATATCCATTAAATCAGAATCTCTGGGATTGGGATTTAGGCATCAGCATGCTTGTCTATCTCTCCAGGTGATTCCAATATACAATAAAACTTGAGGATGACTCAGGGAAAAAGAAAATCATTTTCAGGGTTTTCTTCCCATAGCTTGAGCAAGAAAGTTTAACAAATGATTTGGTTATCGGTTCCCTCGGGCACCTGGGATGCTGCAATTGCTGAAGAAATATTTGTTGATAACACCCATCCACATGGCTATAAAGAGAGTTGAAAACTCTTCACATTAAGTCCACATTACTGCAACTCATTTCTTGTTTAATGAGTTATTCCGGAGAAAGGGCAGTAGTGCCTGTCAAAAAAATTAAAAGGACTTAGCATAAAAGCCGGTGGCATGTTGACCACAACCACACAGAAACAAGTAATGAAAGGAGGCAGGAGAGAAAGATGAAGCCCTGCTGGGGGCCTCGGCCAGCACGTGTGCAGTCAGCTTTCCCTGCCTGCATGTGGTGTGCAGCGGGCTGCCTTTGGTTGGTGTCTGGCTGATGGTGGAGGATGCCAGGAAAGTGTGAAAAGCCTTATAAATGTGTCCTCTGAACATCGCTGACAAGCAACTGGACTGCAGCTCTCCCATCTGTCTCTGGCAGGGCTTCCATCAGCCTTCCAAGTCCAGGAGAGCAGCTGTGTGATAAATCACTCAGCAGCCCAAGAAAGTCCAAGTGTTTTCTCATGGTGAAGAGGTGGCTGCCCTCCAGGTGGTGGTGTCTGCGAAAGAGGAACAAGGCCTGTTGAGCCGTCTCATGCAGGGAATTAGGTAAAGGCTTAGGAAGGGTCCTCAGGAAACCTAGAGGGTCTGATATTGTTGCACGAGGCTGGGAATTTTATCTATGTGATCACATTTAATGCTTGCAGCAGCTCTACAAAGTGCGTATTCTATTGCCCCTATTTTGCAGATTCAGAGCCTAAGGCTCTAAAAGTGTAAATCACTTTCCGCAGATCACATGTCTAGGAAAGGACAGAGTGGAGGACTTAACCAAGTGGGCTGTCTTCAAATGTGTGTCTTCTCTATAAGGACCTAAGTCACCCAAAACTGGTCAGTCAACCAAACTCTTCACTCAAGCAAATCATGTGTATGCACTTCTCTCATCCTTGATTCATTTCATATATTACTTTCATCTCAAAATGTAAATCAACCTATATGACTGTGTCATGTCCCATAAAGCCTCGCTACTTATTATGTGTTCCAGGATCCAGAAGCATCACCTGAGTGAGCTTAGCGGTAATACAGATCATACCCCACTGCACTTTAACAAGATCTCAGAGGGATGCATAAAAGTTTACAAAGCACTGGTCTACTTGGAATTATTTACCTGGAAAGGAACTTAGGTCAGTGATTCTCACATTTGTGTGCATTATAATTATTTGATGGGAAGGGGTTAAAAGGAGATTGCTAGATCCTTTGCCCAAGCTTCTAATTTGGGAGCTACTGAGTAAGACCTGGGCAATATGTGTCCTAACAAGCAGCCCAGCTGATTTAGCTAGAGGTGATCTGAGAACAAGACTGAGATGGACATTAACTCAGGAAGTATGGCATCTGCCTTCATTTCGAGATGATAAGACAGAGGTCAAGGAGGGGATGGCAATGATAAGGTCACATGGTGCTAGGTGACACAACCAAGAAGAGTCCTATGTCCCTGAAACACACTAACTACACCAGGGTCAGGACACTAAGGCCTTGGAGAAAATCATTGCCCAGCTGCTGCCCCTTTATTTGTTGTAGTATTTTAGAATTCTGGATCCAAATGCAGTTGATTAACTCCTCACTGTGAAAGGAATATTCTGCAGACAGTGTTGGAGAAAACAGTGGGAATCACTGCATCCCACTGAGATCTTTGGTCTCATAGATCAGGTTACATAGACATACCTACTATGTCTGTATGTGCTTATGCATACATTATCTCATCTAACCCCTGCAACATCTCTGGGAGGTGCCATTTTTTAGCCAGTAAACTGCAGTCAGGGATGAAACTCACCTTCTGGCTTCAGGGATCTCTCTGTTGTACAATTACCACCTTCTGGGGAAAGTTAGGAAATTTTACCTAAAGACTATAAGCAGTTAGTGGACCATAATTTGTAAACCCAACAGACCCAGTTAAAATCATGCTTAGATCATAGTTTTAATTTTATCACCTAGACCAGGAGTGGGGAACCTTTTTCCTGCCAAGGGCCATTTGGATATTTATGACATCATTCACTTAATATAATTCACTTAATATAAATTTATGCTGCTATGAAAAAGCTCCTAGATTTATTGAATTTTGAGTCCCACCTATGGTTGCCTTGGCAGGGCCACACTAAATGATTTCTCAGGCTTTATATGGCTCTTGGGCCAGGCATTCCCCAACCTTGATCTAGACCATGGAAATCCAATATTATCCCTAGTGCTTTATTGCATCCCTTAGGAAGAAAGGCAAGGGGAAAAGAGTGCTTTTATTTAGAAATCATACTGGACATATCGGAGTGATCACTTCATAAAGTATATAAATGTCTTATCAATATGTTGTACACCTGGAACTTATATAATATTGTATGTCATCTGTAATTTAAAAATAAAAAATTTTAAGTAATATTTTTCTTTGGGATGTAATAAGACATGGTGGAAAAGTATAAATTTGGGTTAAAATCATGCCTCCTCCATTTATTAGTTGTGTGATACTGGGCAAATTTTTATAATATCTCTGAGCCTAGTTTTCCTCATCAGTAAAAAGTCTCATTTTGACACTTTTTAATCGCATAGTCTGACACAATGCTTGGGACCTAGTGAGCACTTAGTGCCTCTATATTATTGTTGAAATAAAGAACATGTCTATTCTGATCAGTATTTTCCCCCAGATAATACTCACAAAAGCTTTATTTATTTCACTCTACTTCATCTTCAAGATTTCCTGTCTCAATATGTAGCCTCACCATCTAGCTATACAGGTGCCAGCAGATTTGGTGTCTGGTTAAGGCCACCTTCCTGGTCCATAGATGGCTGTCTTCTCATTGAATCCACACATAGCAGAGCAGAGAGAAGTGAGTTCAAACCTAACTAATAATAGAGGGTGCTTATTTTACTTTCTCCCTATCCTTTGCCACTTAATTGAACCAGTGTTCAAGCTGGGTCATTCCTACTTTTGAAACTGTTGTCAAATCTGAAGATTAATTCCCATACCTGCATCACAGTCTAATTCTGTTCCTCATTAGCTCTCTGATGGGCTGTCAAAGTAGTAGCTACAAAGCTGGTCTTCTCTCAGTCAAGTATCTCCTATTCCTCCATGCCACTGTTGAGGTTCCCTTTGTAAAGTGTAAATCATATTATGCTACACAAAAAATAACCCTCCTTTGTAAATACAGGACGTTCCTCACCTGGAGTGTCACTATTTCCTTGTGATCGGATTCAGCTTCCATGGGCTGGACTAGGGCATTGCATAGGTGATGTGTCTTCAGAGGGTCACCTCTGGAGGCACAGTGTTCACCTGTCCCTCATTAGTGATAATTTTGGCTACTGGTCAGAGTTGTCCCAATGAAAATAACTTTAAACTTATATAAAAGTTGCAATAATGAAATACAGCACAAAGAATACCCATATATACCTTCAACCCAGAGTCATCTACTGTTAACATTTTATTTCATTGGCTTCATCATTTGTTTTATGTGCATATACTAGTGGCCCAGTGCACGAAATTCGTGCATGGGGGGCAAAGGGGTGTTCCTCAGCCCAGCCTGCACCCTCTCCAATCTGGGACCCCTAGAAGGATGTCCTACTGCCGGTTTACAGGGATCAGGCCTAAACCGGCAGTCAGACATCCCTCTCACAATCCAGGACTGCTGACTCCAGCCATTCACCTGCCTGCCTGCCTGATTGCCCCTAACCACTCTGCCTGCCAGCCTGCTTGCCCACAAATGCCCCCTGTGCCAGCCTGCTCACCCCCAACTGTCCCCCCTGCTGGCCTGCTTGCCCCTACCTTCCCTCCCCACTGGCCTGCTCACCCCCAACTTCCCCCTTGCTGGCCTGCTCACTCCAAACTGTCCCCCCGCTGTCCTGATTACCTCCAACTGACCTCCACTGATGGCCTGCTCAACCCTAACTGGCCCCCCTGCTGGTCTGCTTACCCCCAATGGCCCCTGCCATCCCATCCTGGCCTGATCACCCCCCAGCAACCTAAGGTCCCAGCCCCTCCTTTTTTTCTTTTTCTTTTTTTTTCAGCACCTCCTTGAGTGGAGGCTAGGGCTGGCTGGAAGCAAGTATCTAGGATTTATTTATCTTCTATAATTGAAACTTTGTAGCCTTGAGCAGAGGGCAAGGCAGGCCAGGGTGGGCAGGAAGCTTGGCTTCCTCCATCGCAGGGGCAACCCAAGCCTCCTGCTTGCTCCAGCTCTGTGGCTGGCCACCATCTTGGTTGGGTTAATTTGCATACTTGCTCCTGATTGGCTGGTGGGCTTGGCTTGTGGGTGTAGCAGAGTGATGGTTAATTTGCATGTTTCTCTTTTATTAGTGTAGATAATTTTTTTCTGAACTATTTGAGGGTAGGTTGCATACATCATGAATTTTTATCCTTAAATACTTCAAGTATAGACATATTCTCTTATGTAACCTCAATACTGTCAGCAATACCAGTAAATTTAAAATTGATATATTTTTAAAATTTATGTTTATTGTTGAAAATATTAAAGTCGTCTCCTGTTTCCCCCATTGACCCCTTAGAACCCCACTCCTGCCCTCACCCCAGGTCTTCCCCACATTATTATCTGTCCATGGGTTATGCATATATGCATATAAATTCATTGGTTAATTTAGAAGGTAATTAGGATTAGATGAGGTCATGAAAGTAGAGCCTCATGAAAGGAATCAGTGCCCTTGTAAAATTCCTAAGAGAACTTACTTTTCTAGACTCTATTATGTGAAAATACAACAAGAAGATAGCCATCTATGAACCAAAAAGATGGCCCTCACCAGACACCAAGTCTGCTGTCTCCTTGAACTTGGATTTCTTAGCATCAGAACTGTGAGGAATAAATATTTCTTGTTTGAATACTCAGTTTATGGTATTTTTGTAATAGTAGCACTAAGACACCTTTAATCTGAAACATTTTCATGGCCTTTGTCTTTTTTTTTTTTAAGGATACAGTCTTCTTCCTTTTTTGGTTAGGAGAATGTTAGTCATATTTTTTTATTTTTCTTTATAGTTACATTCAAGTTATATATTCAACCAAAATACCATATAGATGATGGTGTGTGGGCATCTATCACATGGAGCCACAGAATGTCCATCTACCTCTATTGGTTTTGATTAAGCTGTCAAGTTGGTGTTCAGTTCTTCACTATGTAGTTACTATTTTTTATCCTCATAACTACTAACCAGTCTGATAGTTTAAGACTATGCAAATATTCTTCTCTTTATTAAAACTTTCCACTAGATTTAACAGTATTGATGAGTCTCGCCTCATGTAATTTTACTATGATGGTTGCAAAATAATTATTTTCCAAATCCTATACTCCCTCCACATTTACAAGTTGGCTATCAGCATTCTATTGTAAGCAAGAGCCTTCCATTTTCACTCATTCATTTATTCATTTATTCATTTATTTACCTATTTATTATCAGTATGGGCTCATAAATTTAATATTTTAATGGTTTGTAATTCATAATTGCACTTACTTTGGTACTAAAATTATCCCAGATGTGGCTAGTTGAAACTGTTTTCATCTAGCACCTTGGTCCTTGTGAAATGACCCGTAATTTATTTAAAGTGCTTTCTTACTTCCAGGCTGATATTTTGCCTAGTCAGCCATTTCTTCAAAGAACACTGGTTTCTTTTAGTGGATAATGGTTTTAGAGACCAAGATTTGGGTTTTAGGTAATATCGTTGCTACTGGGTTTTCTTTTTTTTTTTTTAGCCTCACTCAACGATATGTTTATTGACTTGAGAGAGAGAGAGAAAATAGAGAGAGAGAGAGAGAGGAACATTGATCAATTGCCTCTCATATATGCCCTGATCTGGGACTGAACCCGCAGCCTAGTTATGTACCCTGACCTGGAATTGAATCCCCACCTTTTGGTGTATGGGATGACATTCCAATCAACTGAGCCACCCAGCCAGGGCACTACTGGGCTTTCTTTAATTCTTGGTCCTATCAACCGATAGAGGTAAGAAATAGTTATGTGTGTGTGTGTGTGTGTGTGTGTGTGTGTGTGTACAAAAATACATTTACTATACATACAAATGCACACATACTAACATATACTAGTATATGGAGATATATACCTGCATTTTTGCACATGTACATTACATGGGTAGACATAACTTAGAAATTATCAGTTCACACTGATACCTCCAATTGAAATTTATGCTCATGAGCTCTTTCTTGTTTTCTCTCATGCTTTATTTGAATGTCCCTTCTTCCATAGTGAGGACCCTGACTTCCATCAACATTAAAATTTCAGACTTGCTTTGCCCATATTTTTTTATTGAAAAAAAGGTACAAAAAATAATTTAGAATTTGTTTGCAATTTTTCTTCCCTCAACCCTCATGCTCAATTTTGGCCAAAAAAAAATATGTCTATATGGTCAAATATTGTGTTCATGAATTACTTACATTTCTTTCTTTCTTCCTTCCTTCCTTCCTTCCTTCCTTCCTTCCTTCCTTCCTTCCTTCCTTCCTTCCTTCCTTTCTTCCTTCTTTCCTTTTCCCTTCAGTGTGGTTACCATATTTTTTTGAAATATAGTTTACTTTGTTTCTTTCTACTTTCAGGTTTAGGATTTTCTTTCCTTTTCTTTCTTATTGGTTTAATTTTAATGTTTGCATATGTATAACATTCACATGCTTCACATAGTCAACAATTTTCCTTTTTTCTCACACAAAAAGTAACATATTTATTTGTTCTTTACTTTTTTCACTGAATGTTATCTCCCGGAAATTTCTCCATATCAGTTCATAGGTATCTCCTTATTCTCTTTTACAGCTGTATAATATTCCATTATATGAATGGACCTTTCAACTAAGCTCCTATGGAAAGATACCTAGGTGTTCTCTATACTTTACAACTATCAAAAATGTTGCATTGAATAAACTTGTGCATATGTATTTTTGTATTGTTGAAAGTGCATGTTTGAGGCAAATTCTTAGAATTAGTATTACTGGGTTGAACGATAAATGCAAAATGTGTTTTTATTACATGTTTTGAAATTCCTCTCCATAGGAAAATGTACTGTCTTGAATTCCTCCAGCAATGTGTGAGAGAACCTGTGTCCCCACAGACTTGCCAACAGAGTGAGCTGTCAAGCTTTCGAATTTCTGTCAATCTCATAGGTGAGAGTACCAATGTAATTTTAATTTGCATTTGAGTTATTGCAAGTGAAATTGACATATTTTACATGTTTAAGAACCATTTTCACTTCTTTTTGTGAACTATCTACATATTTTGCCCATTTTCTATAGTATTTTGTGTTTTTCCTCAATTGTTAATTTTTTAATATTATTAGTCTATCATTAGTGATATATATCTTACAACATTTCCTTTCAGTTTATCATTGGCCTTTTTACTTGGCTTATGGTGTTCTTGTGGGGGGTTTTAATACCTAAGAGGTTTTTATTTTTATATAGTCAAATCTATCAATCTTTTCTTATATTGCATATTAATTTTTAATCATAATTAAAAAGCCTAAGTTTTATTATTTGATTTTAAAGGCATTGGAAATATTCTAAAAGCTAACTATACCAAAGTTGAAAATAAAATAAGAACTGTGAATGGGAGAAAAGACAAAATACTCTGGGGCTCTAAGTAGAGTTGTCAGATAAAATACAGGTTGCCTAGTTATATTTGAATTTTGGATAAATAATGAATAATTTTTTTAGTGCAAGTGTGTCCCAAATATTGCATGGGATATACTTATACTAAAAACTGTTTGTGTGGTGTGTTTTTTTAGCTGAAATGCAAATTTTACTGGGTGACATATTTTTATAGATCTGGCAACCCTAACTCTGAAGAAAGATAAATCCCTAATTTCAGCATATCCCTTGTTATCCATTCAGATTCTTAGAAATAGTTCAGTCATCCTAACTTGGTCCCATTGCATTCCAAGATTCTCTCAAGGTCATCGATTCGCCTGTGCAGCCACTGTTCCCTTTCCTGGTCCATCACAAAAATAACAATTTTTGGAGGTAAGTAGAATGTAATGCATAGAGCATGGACTTTAGACTCAGACACTTAGCTTAATTCTGGCTACACAATCTCGGTAAGTTTATTTACTGTAGATGAACTTCAAATAAAATCTACCTCACAGAGCTTATTTTATATAATCGAATAACTTAAATGGTGTTGACATATTATAAATGCTCTATAGTTGTTATCTATTTTTTAAAAATATTTTTTATTGATTTTTTTTTTTTTTTTTTACAGAGAAGAAGGAAGAAGGATAGAGAGTTAGAAACATCAATGAGAGAGAAACATCGATCATCTGCCTCTTGCACACCCCCTACTGGGGATGTGCCCGCAACCCAGGTACATGCCCTTGACCGGAATCAAACCCGGGACCCTTCAGTCCACAGGCTGACGCTCTATCCACTGAGCCAAACCGGTTTTGGCAGTTGTTATCTATTGATGTTTATTAGGCTTATGATTTCAGCATAGTAGTGTAGCTTTTTTTTTTTTGTCTGCAAAGGAGTTTTAAAGTCATAGCATCCTATTCTGTCAGTGTGCACACTCATTCCTCAGATGAGGACACTGCAATGCAATTCATCATCATTGTACTAGGGACAGAGCTTTTCAATGATGCTTCCTAGTGGGAAGATCAGCCCAGCACAGAGATGGCAGGTTGGATGATGCTTCTGGGCAACTTGGGATGTAATATGGTACTGGGAAGGGGTGAGATGGACATGACACAGAGTAAGGGAATGGAGGGCAGGAATTGGCCAGGAGATAAAGACAGATAATGGAAGAAACTGGGGGGATTTAGCCAAGACAAAGAGTTAATGAGTAAGGAAAATACACAAGGAACAGATAAGAGCATAAAAGCAAAGAAGAATGTAAGAGAATAAAGTAAAAACAAAAAAAATTTAAACCACTAGAGGAATAGCAGAGCCAATGAGATAATATGAATAAATGGTTGGACAAATAATTGGGTGAGTAGGAAATCAGTGAAGAGAAGATGGCTATAGTAAAAGGGTTTGATCATATACCATATTTTGTAAGTAGCTTTCACCTATAACATCACATTTAATATCCATGGTAACTCTGTGAGGTGAGTGGGGTAGATGTTATTTTTCCCATTTTACAGAGTGAGAAATTTGAGGTTCACAGAGGTAGTTAAATTACTTGTCCAGAGTTGACATAGTAAAAGTAGTTGCAAAGCCAAGATCAGATCCTACAGCTCCTAGCCACTTTCCCCATATTCCCTCCTGATCCTTTAGAGCCCCAGGGACCGTGGGTAGGAGATTGAAGGACAAAAGATCTAAATGAACCCAGGAATTTCCTGAGAAAGATTCATAGGCCCACTCTATGGCAGGGACCACATTCTGAATTGTTCTAATCCTTGTAAAAAATAAAAATAGAAGTCCTTCAAACTAAAATCTAGGAGGCAGCTCCTCTAGGTTGCTTCTCTTTGATCTAGCCAATCCTCCACTATTTTTGATGTGAACCATAAATTTGGCTTGCTTCACTTCTTCTCAAAACCTGCAGGCTACCCACTCATCACAGAAGCCAGAGTGCAGCTTCCCATCTCCAAGCTCATCTTCCAGAGTTTAACCCCTGTTCTTTGGACAGAGCCAATGTATTTGTTGGCAGAAAACTGGAGGAAGCACAATTTCCCTATAATTCTGAATTCCTCCTTTGATATCCATTTACAGTTTTTGTTCCTCATGCTCCACTGTCTACAATTTCATCTGAATCAGATTCAACTCTGATAACCCTGGGAAGCCACAACACTGCTGGAGGAGAAAGATTTATACACACAATTCTTTTATACATATGTATGTATTTATTTATTTCAGAGAGGAAGGGAGACAGAAAGATAGCAACATCAATGATGAGAGAGAATCATTGATTGGCTGCCTCCTGCATGCCCCCACTGTGGATCGAGCCCACAATCCGGGCATGTGCCCTGACCAGGAATCGAACCATGACCTCCTAGTTAATAGGTCCATGCTCAACCACTGAGCCATGCTGGCTGGACATATATACAATTCCTTTTCATAGCAAGAAGAAATCATTGAAATAACAGAACTTCTTTCTAAGAGCTTTCAGCTCTCTGTTTGAGGTCATCTTATTTAGTCTTGACTCTCTTGGTTAGTCATCTGTTTCTAATCAATGCATGTTCAGTAGAAAGTTAATAAAACAAACATAGTCCCTAATGAAAATACAATCCTTGGGTTGCAATAAAATACCCATATGGTCACTTGCATGTCTCTTGATTTTCAAAAGTGTCTGGGGAAGGACCATGGAGATAGTGAGTGTTGGAGTGTGGCAGGAATCTTGTGAGTGCTGAGAACAAATGACTTTCTTCAGAATGCTTATCCCCAGTCTCAGAGCATGAATTTGATGAGTACATCTGTCTCAAAAATCCTGCCTTTCTTTTCTGTATTTATCACAATTTGATTTTTGTCGGGGAGGGACTTTCTAAGATAGGATTCAAGCAGAAAGTAAGCTAAATCACAGTAATTCCCCTTCCACTTGCATTTCTATAATGTGCAAGTGTGTGAACCATGTATTCCTAGTTTATCTTGTCTCTTATACCTGCTAATTAGCCATAACACAATTCATAACCCTTGAAATATAAACATAATCTTGCTCTTCTTTTTAGTATTTACTGGCCATAGCAATCATGGACTGTGGTAGGCAACATCTGAAATGTCCCTGCCCCCACAATTATCTCTACCTTCTATGCAATCCCCTCACCTTGAGTGTGGTCTGGATCTAGTGACTTGTTCTAATTCATAGACTATGACATAAAATGATAAGCTGTGACTTCCAAGAATAGGTTACAAAAGGTTATGATTTCTGTCATACTCTTACTCCCTCGCTTGCACTCTCATTTGCCCTCTCACTCTGATGAAGCCGGCTGCCATATTGTGATCTACCCTGTGAAGAACCCCATAAGGTAAGGAACCAAAGGAGGCCTTTGAACATTAGCCAGTGGGGAACTGAGGCCCTCGGCCTAACATCTCATAAGGAACTGAATCCCAACAACAACCATGTGAGTGAACTTAGAAATGTATACTTCTCCAGTCAGGCCTTCAGATGAGACTACAGGCCCAGCCCTGTGAGAGATCCAGAGCAGAAGACCCAACAAAACCCTGCCCACAGAAATTATAAGATAATGTGTTGTTTTAAGTCACAAAGTTTTGGGCTAATTTATTATGCAGCAATAGATAGCGAATATGCATACTCTTATTCAGTGTCCTTGGTGACCACCATGAAAGAATGAAAATACATTTCCTGAGAAAGATTCATAGGGCCCTTGACTGCAAAGAGTGTGTGTTCTAGTTGGGGATTCACCATAGACAAAACTTAGCAACAGTCCCTGAGTCACAACAATACAATGCACATAAATTAATAAACCAAATCCCTAAATGTCATAGGAGAACTCACAATTAAATAATCCTACAGGGAAAAGGGAGGTGAGTGAGGGGGAAAAGCCCTCTCCCAGATGTGTTGTGGCACAATGTAGATGATGAGAGAGAAGGATGAGATCTCAAAAAATAGAAATGGAGACAAGGTTCTATGAAACTAATGGAAGACACCAAAACAAGAAAGAATCAAGGATACTTCTGTTCCCTAGAAGTGATGAATGGCTTAAAGCCAATGTTTTCTTAGGGATGCTGCAGCCATTCTTACTTTATATGGGAATTATAGATGATGGCAAGCAAGCACATGCAACTCACATGCCTGGCACAAGTTGACACTCAATAGGCATTTTGAACAATTTGGAGAAGGTTCAGTCATCATACAGGAGATCTTTCACCCACTGAGGGGACAAGAGTTTTCCAAAGGAGGAATCACAGAGTTTCTGAACTCAAAGTGTCCTGGAGTCCTGGAGAAAGTCTGTCTTTCTCTCATCTTCTCTCTAACTTCAAGTTGCAGCCAACTTATGTGGATGGTTCCGAAGACCTCCTGTAAGGCTAGGCAGTCTGGGCAGAAGAGACAATATGTGAGCCCATCATTGAAACCCTACTCATTAATACTCTGGCCATATGTGTGCAGGGATCTTGGGCAACCCTGACAGTATTCAGTGGTTCTGCCTACAGGATTATAGGCTCAGATGCAACCATCTATGAAACAAAAACTTGAATAGCAAATTACAAATATGCTGTAATTTGTAAAAAATAAAAAAAAATACTCAGATGGAATTTTTAGGCATATGCAGATTTTCACTGATTAAAACCATCTACTGTTTTAAAATAAAATACTATATTTCCAGCACACTATATGTTTTATCTCACTCAGTTCATACACAAAATTGTTTAAGATGGTGCCATTATATTTTACAGGTGGAGAGACCAAGAAAGAGAGAGTAGCAGAGGTAGGGTTTTAACTCAGGTGAATTACCAACAGCTCAACTCCCAGTCATTTCTTCTGTAAAGCTTGTGTGTGCTCCCTGTCCAATAAGCCCCCATCACACTTTGAACCCACTGATGTTATAAACTAAAAATATTATATAGTAATTATTTAGGATTTTGTGAAACCTTCTTTAAGAGCATTCATAGCATATGCCTGGCACATGGTGGACCCTCCAATATTTATAGAGTAAATGGGCTAATTTTAGCAAAAAGAATAATAATTGTGCTGAAGAGCCAACCAGAGACTACTTCTCCCTCTTTAAGACAGGTACTTTTGTAGCTGCCTCAGGGGACCCCTGGAAGCCAGAACCCTCTTCCCTTCACTCCACCCCCATCCCCCACCCCCCAAGTAGCCTCATCAGATCATCCTAGTCTGAGCACAGAGCCTGGGACCCTAAACATACATTCTCCAGCTTGTGTAGAAACTTGTTTGTCCATGGGGCGAGACTCAGAAATGACTTAGCATGACTCAGTGAGAGCCCAGGGAAAGTGAGGGCTGCTGTGGTTTCTCCTCTTCCTGTAGAAAGGTCAGCTGATCCTTGGCCTGAGCTCCAAGCTGCCAGCCTGACATCCCTGCTCATTCACTTGGCCCACAGCTCCTCCTTCTCCTCCCTCAGGGCCAGGATGCCGCCTCCAGGGATTCAGAGCACATCTGAATCATAGCAGGAGGTCCGGAGGGAGGAAATGAGAGGTGAGGACAAATGTTCCTTTCCTTGGCTGAGTGGATAATAGTCCCAGTTCTCATAATAACCAGCAGTCATTGGGCATGTCCGAATGTCCGGAATGCCAGCCACTGTGTGAAGGGCTGCAACGCACAATAAATGTTAACTCATCCTGTTATTGAATGCTTACTCATCCTGCTATTGAATGCTTAGTCTGTACCAGACTCTATTCTAAGAGATTTTACAAGTATTAACTCATTCAGACCTCACTATAACCTGATGAGGTGAGTCCTGTTATTATCATCACCATTTTACAGGTAAGAAAAAGGAGGCAGGGAGAGAATAATTAACTTGATCAAGGCCACGGATCTGAACTGTGGTAGAGAGGGCTTAGAACTCAGGCATCCTAGGTTCAGAGCCCATCCATTTAACTACTTAACTATAAAGCTAATCCTTGCAAAAGTTTCTGCAGTGGTTACCATTCTTCCCATTTTGCAGATGAGGAAGCTGAGGTTATAAGGATGTTAAATGACTGGGTTAGATGTAGAAGCAATTAACTTGGGTAGGAAGAATGGGACTTTGTTCTGGCTACAGAGCCTGAGTTCATTCCTTAGCACCATGCTGAACTGAAGCTCCAATAGAGTTTCTGACAGAAAATATTTACAAATCGCCAGATGGGCAGCATGGTCAGGGACTGTTCTCCAGAAGATACTAAGGCTGCTGATTGTATCCTTGCAGGACACCCTATTCTCAGAATGGCTGTGGCCACCACCCACCAACAAACCTAATGCCCTTCCTCAAAACTCTCACAAGCCTGACATTCAGCCTGGCTCCCAGTCTGCCCAGTGGGGTCTCTGAAACTCACTTCGGGACCCAGGAGGACCAGGGCACAGGACCTGTATGGGCTCCACCTCCTGGCCCTACGATCAGACTGAGAAGCTGGGATGCCAGATGAAATCACCCATGTGTACTACCTTCCTCCTAGTTCCCAGGCCTCTCTGTTGCTTTTTAGGAGGTAAAGTGGATGGCTGCCTCTTGAGGAGCATCAGATGTCCTTGTCCAAGTGTACAGTGGTTTTCAGGACTGAAATTTTCAATTACTTTATAGGTTTGGCGGGTGCCTGGTCCTTGAGAGAGGGTCAATGACTAGGATGAAAAGGTGCTACTAGCTTACTTTTTGCCTCTGAGAGAACCACTTTTTGATTCCCATCCAAGCATGTGGTTTGAGTTTCCCTGGCCAGAAACGGTGACTGGGGCCCAATCTGCTCTGTGTCCATAGGAAACTTCACCAAGGTTTACGTATGGAAAGCATTTGGGGCAGTGTCAGTCTTGGCTGGGGGGGACACGTGGGAAGCAGCCGGCAGTTCTGCTCTCAGATGCCAGACTGCAGAGAGAGGCCCTTGCTTCCTTCCACAAGGTGTTTCCAATAAAAGGGGTTCACTTCCTTCATTAGAAACAAAACAAACACATATTGATAATGGCATGGCATTTTTTCAGGAAAAGAGGAAAACAGTTTTCAAATGTCCTTGGTGACCACCTCTGGTGCACCTCTGAGAAGGGCTGGTGTGGGAGGAGAGAAGTGTATTGATGGGGAAAACAAGAGGACCACCCCCACAATTTCACCACTAAGCCTGGATCCCCAAACAAGAGGGTGGACAGTGTCTGCTTAGCTGCACCATAAACACCCAGGCTTGAGGAGACAGAGACCAGCCTCCCTATTGGGCAGATCAGGCCCAGAGCCAGGGAGGCAGAAGAACCTGACCAGCAGTCAGGAAAGAACTGCAGCTAGAACCTGCAATGCCTAATGCCAGTGAGCCTTTCTTTCTGGCAAGTTCCGTTTCACACCGCCACCTCACCAATTGAATATGCATCTACAGTCATGTGCCACTTAATGGCAGGGATACATCTAAGAAATGCATTGTTAGGTGATTTCATGGATGTGTGAACATCGTAGAGTGCACATACACAAACGTAGGTGGTCTAGCCTAGCACTACAGGTAGGCTGTACGGTATAGCCTACACCACTCCTAGGCCATAAGGCTGTCTAGCATCTCACTGTAAAAAAACAACACAAAATTCAATCAAACACAAATGAAAATGATGCAATGAAGGGTCTCAGTAATCGTGAGATGTGTGAGGCTGCTGTCAGGGTGGCACAGCACACTGTTTACAGCAAACATTTTTTTATAAGTAGAAAGAGTACACTCTAATAATTAAAAGTATAAACCAGTAACATGGTCACTTATTATCACTATCAAGTATTATGCACTGTACATAACTGTATATGCTACACTTTCATACGACTGGCAGTGCAGTAGGTTTGTTTACATCAGCATCACCATAAACACAAGTAATATTGGCTATCACATTAAAATGGCTATACCAGCACTAGGTTATAGGAATTTTTAAGCTCCACTATAATCTTTTTTTTAATATATATATATAGTGTGTGTGCTCCCAGACCATGTGTGTGCACACCCTTCTGCAGAAGTTAAGATATTTGCCTTACTGTCTGGCTCCTGAGTATGCTTTGTGTTCTATCAGGACTTCTGAATTTGGGGGCTCACCTTATTCCTAACATTATGCATACAACTCTTTCATCATATATGTGTCTATAAATATTTTCCTCTATCTGTGGCTTGTCTTTATTCTCTTGACAGAGTCTTTTAAGAGCAGAAGTTTTAAATTTTGATGTAATAGAATTTGTAATATTTATTTCTTATGGATCAACCTTCTGATGCCATGTCTAAGAAATCTTTGCCAAATCCAAGAGAATAAAGATTTTTCTTCTAAAGAATAATAAAATAAAATTTAAAAATATATATTTATTACATTGATTGGGTGCCATTGGTCAGCATGAACATAGAGGTTTCAGGTATGGGCTTCTATGTTACAACATCTGTATATTGCACTGTGTGCCCACCACCCAAGGTCAAATCTTCTCCTGTCACCATATATTAGGACATCCCTCATTGATGGAACGTTGTTGTATAGCACATGACTGTACTCATGTGTGGTTGATGCTGTAAGGCATTGGGTCTCAACTGGGATTCATGTGATAAATGCCTGGGAAGCTTTGAAAAGCAACAGTAATACCCAAAACTCATACCCTGAGATTTCTATTTAACGGGTCTGGCCTGAGGTCCCAGCATGGGTATTTTTAAAAGCTTTCCAGTGCTGTTCACGGGGTTGAGAGTCACCAGATTGAGAGTCACTACTTTATGGGGTATAAAGGTGAAAACAGTGAGTTTGCTTTCTCCCATGAGTTCACAGGGAGACAGGCAGATATGTAAATAACTTTCAAGCTCCAGTGCTAGGTGCTATAGAAGGTCTGAGAAGGATGTGTGATCCCGACTGAACCACCCTGTCTTCATCCAGAGCACTAATTTGGGTAAGTAAACTCCTGTTTATTCCACCTAAGTAAAGCTTACTTGCCTTTGCAGGCCTATCTTAAATCATTCCTCTTCCTTAAGGCCTTTTTAATAAGACACCAAATACAGTTGGTGTACCTCTTCTCTGAACTCCTACACTACTAACAGGCTATAGGCAAACAATCCAGGGCTAAATTATATGTGATTTCTATTGTTACACTGGAATAATCATAAAATGAAAGCTCCCATTTATTCAGGGCATATTATGTGCCAGGCACTCTGCTTTATGCTTCCCATACATTGTTGCCAACATTTGCAGGAGCTCTGTGATTCAGGCATGGATATACCTATTGTACAGATGAAGAAACTGAGACTCATTGATGTCAAGGAATGACTGGTTCTTTTAGTGCCATGACTAAGTTATGTTATTTTTTAAAAAGGTTTCCAGTCACTATTTTTGAAGCTATGATTCCCAAGTATCTACATTAGCTAGCAGAAGCCATGTGAATTAAGTGACCATGGAATGGACCAGTGGAAAACAGAAATACAGCTTCCATCGCCTCCCCCAACAGCCTCTTATTTGAGTCACAGTCACCTCCCTATGACATAAAAGTGTCTTTTTATTTATTTAGTCATATCCCACCTCATTTCCCAAAGGACTAAGTGGTATTGTAATAGAGGAATAGATACAATAAATACTAAAGATAAAATATAAACAAGTAATGACAACCCAGGCTGGGGAAAAATGTAAATATAAAAAGTTAAATCCAAGGAAAAATACTTTATTAGTCACAGAGGAAAAACTGCCTAAAGCCCTCAAGATTGTAGTGCATTTAAAATAGACCTTTCATGTGTGGGGTTCAGCTAATGAGGTCTTTTTTTAAGAGCTCAGTAACTCCCGTGTGGTTTTACTTCATGCTGGATATTGACACAAAAGAATGATTAAAGCAGTGAAAATATAGAATTTCTCTCCAGGATGTGGTCAACACACTGTATTCATGCATCCCTGGTTAAATGGTAGATAACGTTTTCCAAGTCTAATGTTGCCAAAAGACCATGTCAATGCTTTGTGCAGAACAGAAATGTAATTGTCTGAACCATGCACATTCATTCACTTAGCAGATATTGTGACAACAAATCATCTGCTAGGAACCATGCAATTCACTGGAAATTCCAAGGCAAATATGGCCTGGGCCCTTTCCCATAGAGTATCTGTGTCTAGAGGAGCAGACAGGCTTATTAATGTAAAATCAAGATTTGGAAACAGCCCAAATGCCCATCAGCAGATGAATGGATTAGAAAACTATGGTACATCTACACAATGGAATACTATGCTGCTATAAAAAAGAAGGAATTCTTACCATTTGCAGCAGCATGGAATGACCTGGAGAACATTATGTTAAGTGAAATAAGCCAGGCAATGAAAGAAAAATACAACATGATCTCACTCATTTATGGAAAATAAAGAACATTATAACCCGATGAACAAAAAGATAGATACAGAGGCAGTAAAGCACTGAACAGACTGTCAAATTACAGCAGGAAGGCGGGGGAGCATTGGTGAGGTGGGGGAAGAGATCAACCAAAGGACTTGTATGCATGCATATAAGCACAACCAATGGACACAAGACACTGGGGGGTGGGATGAGAACATGGAATAAGGGGTAGGGGAGGCTGGGGGAAGGTCAATGGGGGGAAAAAAGGAGATATATGTACTACATGTAATACTTTAAACAATAAAAAAATTAAAAATAAATATATAAAATCAGCACAATTGTAATCGTGTGATTCCAGGGGTATGCATAAGGACTGTAAATGCAGACATGGGGACAACTGCTTCCCTGAAGCCGACAGGTGTATCTTATCTTCTAACCAACACACATCCAGTTACCAGGACACTGGGGTTCTAAGTTGAGGGAGCCATCCTTAATCAAGTGGACCAGGGGAATCTTTGAATAAATAACTTACCTTTGCAACTTGTTAAATATCTCTGTATTTTTTTATTTAATTGTGTGGAGAAATGAAGCAGGGGGGAAAAAGCAGCAGAAAGGAGAAATGTATGGAAATATGGCAGAAAATATTTTGTCCTATCCAAGTTAGTGAGGTGGATCTTGGCATAGCATAGGGGTTTTGTTTTTGGCAATCCTCCATTGGAGAAAGGTACTTTCAGAGACACAATCAACTTTCTAGCAGACCATGCATCCATGCAAACCACCTAGTACCACATTTAAAACAAAAATTTGGCAATTTGAAGTTGGCAGGTTTGTCTGCTGCTGATCAGCACCAAAATCTGGAAGCCAGTAACAAAAGTGACCAAGTCTTTTAAGTCTGCATAGATCCAGTGCGGACTGCAAAATTTGGAGCAACCTCTTCTGGCTGACCTGGCTGAAAAATACTTTCATGGCCATAAAAAATTTAGAAGCACTTTACTAAACAATATGGGGGAAAGCAACCTGCGTTGAAAGTTTGCTGAGACTGATTCCAGTCAGTGGGTCTGGAGAATCCCCAGAGCAGGGCTCCATGGAAAATCAGTACATTCTTGGTGTTAGCTCAAGGCATGTTACATGCTGACTTTCTACAATAGAAACAAAGCTGATAAGATAACTTTTAGAGAAAATAATGTTCTATTTCTCCTCATATTAACTCATAAGATGGGAGGAGGGTGAAACAACAACAACAACAAAAAGAAGTTAAGAAATAATGAATATTGGAAACTCAGGGAATCAGCTAAAATAAAGACCTGTAGTGAGTAATGTGCACACTTGTGACCAAAAACTAAGCCACCAGGAACTAGAAAGACTGAACTCAAAAACTGAGTGTCTGGAAGATGACATTGGGTTAAGACCACAGGCCATGGGAGAACCAGACCCCTGGGGGTTGGATCCCAGCTTCTAAATTATATATATACTAGGGGCTCAGTGCACGAACTCGTGTACTGGTGGGGTCCCTCGGGTTGGCCTGGGAGATCAGGCCAAAACCAGCTCTCCAACATCCCCTGAGGGGTCCCATATTGCAAGAAAGTGCAGGCCAGGCCGAGGGACTCCAGTGCACTATCGGGGCCAGGGAGGGACACGGAAGGTTGGCCAGCTGGGGAGGGACCACAGGAGGGCTCCAGGGCATGTCTGGCCCATCTCACTCAGTTCTGATCGGCCGGACCCCAGCAGCAAGCTAACCTACCAGTTGGAGCATCTGCCCCTGGAGGTCAGTACACATCATAGTGACTATTGACCAGTCAACTGTCTGCCCCCTGGTGAGCAGTTGAGCAGCCTTAGCATATCGTTAGCATATTATGTTTTGATTGGTTGAACGAACAAATAGACAACCAGACACTTAGCATGTTAGGCTTTTATTATATAGAACTAGAGGCCTGGTGCACAAAATTCGTGCACGGGGGGGAGGGGTTGTCCCTCAGCCCAGCCTGCACCCTATCCAATCTGGGACCCCTCAAGGGATGTCCGACTGCCCATTTAGGCCTGATCCAGGGCAGTCGGACATCCCTCTCACAATCCAGGATTGCTGCCTCCCAACTTCTTGCCTGCTTGCCTTCCTGATTGCCCCTAACTGCTTCTGCCTCCAGCCTGATCACCCCCTAACCACTCCCCTGCCAGCCAGATTGATGCCTAACTGCTCCCCTCCCAGCCTCCTTGACCCTAACTGCCCTCCCCTGTAGGCCTGGTCACCCTTAACTGCCCTCCCCTGCTGGCCTGGTCCCTCCCAACTGTCCTTCCCTGCTGGCCATCTTGTGGTGGCCATCTTGTGTCCACATGGGGGCAGCCATCTTGTGTGTTGGAGTGATGGTCAATTTACATATTACTCTTTTATTAGATAGGATAGAGGCCTGGTGCACAAGTGGGGGCCAGCTGGTTTGCCCTGAAGGGTGTCCCGGATCAGGGTGGGGGTTCCCTTGGGGCATGGGGCAGCCTGGGCGAGGGGCCTGTGGCCCTGGTATTTGGGATTTATTTATCTTCTATAATTGAAACTTTGTAGCCTTGAGCAGAGCCAAGCCTCCTGCTGGCTCCATGGCCGAAGCCATTTTTGTTGGGATTTATTTATCTTCTATAATTGAAACTTTGTAGCCTTGAGTGGAGGCCTAGGTGGGCCAGGGTGTGCGGAAAGCTTGGCTTCCTCCATTACCAGGGAAACCCAAGCCTCCTGCTAGCTCCGTGACTGCAGCCATCTTGGTTGGGTTAATTTGCATACTCGCTCCTGATTGGCTGGTGGGCATGGCTTGTGGGTGTAGCAGAGTGATGGTTAATTTGAATATTACTCTTTCATTAGATAAGACAAGAGGCCCAATGCATGAAAATTTGTGCAAGAGTAGGCCTTCCTTCCACCAGCTGCTGGCACTGGCTTCCCTGCAGCACCCAGGACCCAGGCTGCTTCTCTTCTCTGGCCTCCCACAGGTACCTGGGACCTGAGCTGGCTTCCCTTGGGCCACCTGCAGGCACCAGGGACCCGGGCTGGCTTCTCTCTGGCCCTGGCTTCATCAGGAAGGACGTCCATAATGAAGCCCAGAAGACATCCAGTCTGATTAGCATATTACCCTTTTATTATTATAGATGATTCTGGGCAAGATACTTCTAAGGTTCTTCTCTCACTTGAAAAGGGGGGAAATAATGGTACCAAATTCACTGGGTTATTGTAAGAATTGAATGAGATAATGCCTGTGTGACTTAACACAATACCCAGCACTTAATAACAGCTGAAAAAAAAATGTTAGCTTCTGTTTCATAATCATTCTCTCATGTAATCCTCACAACCCTGCAAGGAATGTCCAATGATCCCCAGGGGGGAAATGGTTGAGAAGAAGGTAAGTATCTTCACTAAACAGTTCCGTAGGTGATGAGCTTTCTAAATGACAGCATGCTTCACCTTCTCTCTGCTTCTCAGGAAGCCAGACTACTCATTGTGTAGATGGTTTTTCACTTTTTTTCCTACAACTCAATCTGTCTCATGGCTTTCTGCCCAATTATACCTCCTTCCTAATTCCCCATGATCCTCAACTCCCTCCATTTACCATGAGACTTTTGTTTTGTTTTGTTATTGGCTTTTGTTCTTCAACTTTTTTTTGGTACCAAGGACATATGGGACTACCCCACAGTAAGCAGTGACGTTAAGGAAACTTTTGTGACTATTTGCATATCAGCTTGTCATCACCTTTTTTCTCAGTTTCTATTTTTATATATTTTCCACTTTCAAGGTACTTCCTCCAAGATCAGGACAAGGTTCCCAAGGAAGATTAAAATATTTTAGAGATCATGGACAATTCCAACTCCTATATCAGACCACAGACTGCTATAAAAACTGTAGGCGGTAAATAGAAGCTGCGATGGAACTCGGAAGAGAGAAGGAAATGGGGGAGAACACCTGTTTTCTAATACTTGAGGAGCTATCATGAGGAAGAGACTGATTCAGCCTCTTCTCCAAGGGCAGAACAGGCAATGGGTGGTGTCTGTGAGGAAACAGATCCCAGGTTAGAAGGAGGTGTTTTCTCACCAATGGGGCTGTCCTATGAGGGGGTCGGCTGCCTTGAGCTCATGAGTGCTGCATCACTGGGGACGTTTGAGCACAGGTTGAATGCCACCTGTAGGATTATTCTGAAGAGCATCCCTGCATGAAATAGAAAGTCCCCTGTCAGAATGCAAGAGTGTCAACTGGAACACTTTTACAGGAGTTAGCAGATAACTGAGAGGATAGTGAGACAAAGGTAAAAGAGCAACCTTTGAATGGGGAAGGGATTGGTAGATATTGAGAAGAGTAAGATTGAGTGACAGAGGACACCCAAGACAGACCACCCAACTTATCACCATGCCTCAATCATCACTGATACCCAGAGAACATAGTTCCTCTTTGAAGCCATCCAGAGCACCCAGGATATGGAGAAAGCACTCTACTCATCCTCTTCCCCTCTTTCCGATGAGCCCTCCCATCCAGCAGTAAGTCAACTGGATGCCTCTGGCCACTCTATGATGCTATTCTAGAGAAAGTCCCCAGGCCACTTTTCAGAGGATCAGATAGAAAGCCCAGATAAAGTGGAACTGACAGTTTATAAGAATGAGTGTCCAACCTAGCCAGCATGGCTCAGTGAGGTCACAGTTTAATTCCTGGTCAGGGCACATGCCCAGGTTGTAGGCTTGAACCCCAGTGGGAACAATGATTCACTCTCATCATTGATGTCTCTTCTCTCTCTCCCTTCCTCTCGTAAATCAATAAAAATATTTTTTTAGAAAAGAGAATGAGTGTCCAATGGAGATTAGACTTTGTGGGTCTGATATCTTTGACTTCAGCCTAGTGGGTAGATGGATTAAGGAACACCACTACTGTATGGATAAAAAGTTTGGGGTAAAGGTGAGAGCACAAGCCCTACAGGTAATGTGGACTAGACACACATGACTCATGGGAACTCCTTCTCAAAATGAGCTGATAATGATGATAATTATACAGAATAGCAAGTGGAAGACTTTTTAATGGGTATAAGTTTGCTCCACAGAACTGAAATATAAGAAATGTCTTACATTCTTTTATCTTTCTATATCCAATTAGTCTGGCTCTGAACCTTCAGTCTCCCCACCCCATCCCCTTGACTTCTATAAGAATCCCAGGTCTTACCTGGTTCCAGGAATCAGGGAAGGACCTAGTCCTTAGTCCCTAATAGGTGTCATTATTTCCATGGCCTCCATGTCTCCGCTGTTGATGTCTGGCTCTCCATATCTGGGCATAGCTGCCCTCCCAGCTCTCCACTAGTCATAGACTAAGCTACCATGCTTGCAGATCATATCCCAGGCATACCCCAGGCATCAAGGTGTAACACCTCCTTCTGCCTCTTGGGGTTCTGAGAGGCAAGTGAGATTAGAATCTCTGCCTCTCAATAAAATGCACCAACCTCTATCTCCCAGGTATGAGAAATCCATCTTTCCAGCATTTGGTCACTGGGGTTTCGCCTTAAAACCCCCCACCCCCACCCCAGAGTCCAACCTTCTCTCCAACAGTCCCGCTCTATCTAGCCTTCTTGAGCCTAAATTTTCAACACAAAGGCCTGTTAAATTTCCTCTGAGGCAAGGGTGGATGCAACCCCCTGGAATACAAACCTGTGGTTGCTTTTCTGGTAACCTGGGCAGCTTGTGATTATTTATTTGTATTTATTTAGCTTTTTGTTAGGGAATTTTCTTGAGGGGATGGAGCTAAACCCAGGCTACTGACCCCAGAACCCAGACACTCAATCACATACCAGTGCTTTCCTCTACAAAATTAATAAATGAATCCAGCAATAAATAACCTTCTCATTCTTTCTGGAAGGATGCTGCAACAGAACATAAAATACAAGTAAATTAATCAGATTAACTAGCCAGAATGATACCAGTTAAATCCCAGGGCCCCATGGGCCATACAGTATCTAAGGAGGAAGTGATGTTCTCACAGCACCTGGCAAAGCCTAGAGGTCCCAGGAATTGCTTGGAGGTTATCTATCCTCTCTGTGGGCTACTGGGGGGTGTGGTGCATCTGCCCAGAATCATTGCAGCAGTGCCGTCATTGTTCTTTGCAGCATTAATTTGCTGTGAAGAGGCCCTGAAACACTCCCCCTCCCCTTTGAGAGCACCTTCTCTCCCCTGCCTCTCCAGGCTCTCCCTTTCCCTGGGCTGCAAAATAAAAATAATTTATTATCCCCTAACAACTACTGAAACTATTATGCCCTTCAAACATCTTTAAAAAGTAGTCACCATCCATACACTGTATTTTTCCACCAGCCATGTCTCAACCTTCTACAACCCAGTAATGACCATATTCATATTTTTAAATCTCTGAAATTAGGAATAAATCTTACATGCAATTACATCTTTATAATTCTAAAATTTACAGTATTTTTTTTTGTTTTCAAGTAGCCTATAAATTAATGACGCATCTTTGAATTCATGCCATCTTAAAGTCAATGAAATATGTGGTATGTGTAATGCTCAGTGGAAAGATCCTAGATTACAATCTTCCCAAGGGCAGGAAAGAGAAACTGTTTCTGTTTCTTATAAGCCTCATACCCTCACCTCCCACATTCAGTGGTTAGCCCAGCAGTGCTACATGTATTAGCACATTTCATCTGAGATGATGAAGTGTCTCCTGAATTTAAGTTCTCTTACACTGAGAAATTTGAGGAAGAAACAGAATCAGGCCGGTAGCAGAGGGCAGTTGGGAGAGAGATCAAGCTGGCAGAGGAGGGCAGTAAGGGGTGACCAGGCCAGCAGGGCAGGGCAGTTGAGGGTGATTGGGCCAGCAGGGGAAGGCAGTTGGAGGCGAGATCAGGCTGGCAGGGGAGGGCAGTAGGGGGCAACCAGGCTGGCAGGGGAGGGCAGTTGGAGTGAGATCAAGCCATCAGGGGAGGGCAGTTGGGGGCGAGATCAGGCCAGCAGTGGAGGGCAGTTGGGGGTAACCAGGCCAGAAGGGAAAGGCAGTTGGGGGCCATCAGGCCAGCAGGGGAGGAGAGTTGGGGGCCATCAGGCTGGCAGGGGAGGGCAGTTGGGGGTGAGATCAGGCCAGCAGGGGAGGGCGGTTGGGGGTGACCAGGCCTGCAGGGGAAGGCAGTTGGGGGTGATCAGGCTGGCAAGAGAGGGCAGTTGGGGGCAATCAGGCAGGCAGGCAGGCGAGTGGTTAGGAGCTAGCAGTCTCAAGGGGTCCCATATTGGAGAGGGTGCAGGCCGGGCTGAGAGACACTCCCCCCCCCACCCCCCCCCCCCCGCTGCCCTCATGCATGATATTCATGCACAGGGCCTCTAGTTATTTATAAATATTTTATCTATAAAACTACTTGATCAATAATGTCATTAAGTCATACAGATACAAACAAATCATCCACAATACCTAAGGATATTTTGTCTTCAATGTTGTACAGTTAAAAGCTATTCCTGGTGTTCAGAACATCATTTTATAGCTTTAGAAAACAAACTATTAGCTGGTATAGCAAACCAACACCAAGGAAATATTTTGACCTGCCTTACAGTACCTATGAATTACTTGGCTTAGAATTTTGTTTTTATCTAGTCAGACCAAGTAGGTACCTTATGAAGAAAAATGGATTGTTTTCATATGTGACTTAGAATGTGGTCAGAATAAGGCTGAGTGCCAGGCACCATTAGCAGTAGGGCAGCACTGGTCATGAATGACTGATGTCCATTCTTATTGGTCAACATCCCTGCCAAACTGATTGATAATAACTTTAGTATCTCCCCCAGTCACCTAATCATGATCCCCAATACTTTTTCATTTCTCAAAGGGACATCATCTTAAGAAAGTAATAGGAATTTTATTCAAAACCTTTTCTGCGGATGTTCTGTAGATAGTGGAATTCATCTCTAATCTCAGTGCATCATCTATACTTAAATGTTGCTGCACACTGAGGGAAGATAATCAGAGAGGGGACCAGCAGTAAAATCACCTTCCATCAAAGGAATATCCTAGCCCTAGCTTGTTTGGTTCAGTGGATAGAGCTTCAGCCTGCAGACCAAAGGATCTCAGATTCAATTCCCAGTCAAGGGCACTTACTTCAGTTGCAGGTTCAGTCCCCTGCTGTTCGGGATGCATGTGGGAGGCAACCAATCCATGTGTTTCTCTCACTTCGATGTTTCTCTCTCTCCCCCTTCCACTCTCTTTAAAAATCAATGGAAAATTATCCTCAGGTGAAGATTAACAAAAACAACAAAAAAGGAATATCCTACTCACTGCTCACACTTACCTAGAAGAAGCCAGGAAGAACAGAAACATTTATGACAAGGATGAACCAACCACTTTTCTCTTTGATCATTACCTTCAAATTACATTAAGCATCATATCTTCGTGTATCCTGATTCAATGTTATTTTTCTGTATAAGCCCAGGGCTGCAGTTTATTAAAAATTTAAGTTTGCCCCTACAAACCTTACAGGAATCCGAACTGAGATAGCCAGAGTTTTTTGGCCAACTCATTATTATTTCTTGAGCACAGGATGTTTACCACACTGCTCCAAGCTGATTTGCATTCTACACGGGTTATAGGGTTAGATTTGCCAAGGAGTTTGGAAACTCTGGGACAGATAGGCCCTCTCTGGGTTAAGTTATAGCTCCACACCTACAGATTTGCCCAGCCAGGGCCTCCAAATATTTTGCAATGAGCATTTTGAAACACATGGGTCATGGTCTGGCTTCCAGGCAGTTCAGCAAAATGCTTCAGCCGGAGAATTACAAAAGTTCATGATTTGTCACCAAGGAATGAAATGTGACGCAGTAGAGCAAACTGCAGACATTTAATACCAGATGTCAATGTAAAAATTGGAAAATTGTGGCCCCACGTCATTATCTGACTCCTGACCCGCAGAAATCCACCCCAATCCAGAAGGCATCATAAGGCCTTCTTCCACTATTAAACTAGGGAGGAAATCGTGCTTATTTGCATCGAGAGGGAAAAAGAACACCTGAAACATACATTGCAAAATACCGACATTTGTTTCTACTCCTTCCCTGAATGTGTACACTTGAGAAATCGAATGACTGCTTTAGAAGGAGGGATGGGCTGTTCAGGAATCTCGTGTCTGTGAGGAGAGAGCGCTGGGTGTGGAATGAGGAGTTGTAGGTAAGAAGCTCTGGATTAGGTGTCAGATCTGAGTGACTTTTTCACTTTGTGGAAATATAGGGCACAGTACTTCACCTTTCTGCAGCTCGTTTCCTCTTCCTAAAAATGGGTTTAACATGAACATTCTGACCACTACACAGGATTGTAGTAAGGCTCAAAGAACACAGTTTGTGCAAATACATAAAGAAACTGAAAAATTATGTACAACTATGAAGGAAATCACTCAAGCTTTGTTGTTTCAACCTGAATCCTGAGGAAGCTGAGGCTTAAAGAAACTCCTCTAAAAGCCTCTTCAATAAATGGTGCTGGGAAGATTGGAAAGCCACATACAAAAGAATGAAGCTAGACTGCTACTGGACACCGTATACAAAGTTACCTCAAAAATGAATTAAAGACTTAAATATAAGACTTGAAACAATTAAATACATAGGGGGGAAAAAGTACCAAACTTATGGACTTTGGTCTCAGAGAGGCTTTTGTAAACTTGATCCTAAAAGCAAGGGAAGTAAAAGCAAAAAGTAAATGAATGGGACTGCATCAAACTAAAAAGCTTCTGCCCAGAAAAAGAAACCATCAACCAAACAAAAAGGCAGCCAACCAAATGGGAGAAGATACTTGCAAAGTATACCACAGATAAGGGGCTAATATCCAAAATATATAAAGAACTCATACAATTCAACAACAAGAAAACAATCTAATTTAAAAATGGATAAATGATCTGAAAAGATACTTTTCCCAAAAAGACATACAAATGGCCAACAGATGTATGAAAAGATACTCAATTTCACTAGCCATCAGGGAAATTCAAATCAAAACTACAATGAGTTATCATCTCACACCTGTTAGTATGTCTACTATTAATAAAACAAGAAATAACAAGTGTTGATGAGGATATGGAGAGAAAAGAACCCTCATACACTGCTGGGGAAAAATGTAAATTGGTACAGCCACTGTGGAAAACTATATGGAGGATCCTCAAAAAATTAAGAATAGAGTTACCATGTGAAAATCTGAAAACATTTATTCGTAAAGATATATGTATCGCTATGTTCAATGCAGCATTATTCACAGTGGCCAAGAGATGGAGACAACCAAAGAATCCTTTGATGGATGATTAGATAAAGATGTGGTACATATACACAAAAGAATTCGACTCATCCATAATAAAGGATTTTGCAACAATATGGAGGGCTTTTGAGAGTAGCAGCTGAGCAAAATAAGTCAGATGGAAAAACACAAGAACATGCTTTCACTTACATGTAGGATATAAAACAAAAACCAACTCATAGGCACAGGTAACAGAAGAGAAGAGGAGAAGGGGGAGAATGAAGAGGGTAAAGTGGCCAAATGTATGGTGATGAAAAGAAACTAGACTTTGAGTGGTGAGAACCCAGTGCAATATATGGATGATGTATCATAGAATTGTACATGACACTTGAGTAATGTTATTAACCAATGTCAACAAATTAAATTAAAAAAAAAAAAAGAAACTCCTCTAAGTCCAGGGATGAAGTAGAAAGGACTTTAAAATGGCCCTCTTCTTACCAAGCAGAAGTATCTTTGTTTCTATATGTAAAGCAGCAGAGAGGAAAGGAGAGAGTTTGGATATAAGATCTTAGTAGCAAGAAATTGAGTGTATTCAACTGACCCAGGCAAAAGCACTACCATTGGGTTTAGCATCTCTGTGGAGAGCTGAGCAACATCAGGGCACCAGGGGCTGTTCTAGAGAAATACAAACCAATACAAGAGTCAAGCCCTGTCTTCAAGGGAGAATACAGTTCTCTCTCTCTCTGTCTCTGTCTCTGTCTCTCTCTCTCTCTCTCTCTCTCTCTTTCTCTGCCTCCCGAATCAATAACAATTACAGTGAGCAACACTAGCAAGAAAAGCTCACAGAATGGGCAAATGAGAAAGGGTCTTTGAGACCATACTGCCTATTTTCCCATTGATGGGCAGGGACGCTGAGGCCTGGGGAAGTGGGTGGCATGACCCACCCAACACAACTCAGCAGCATTGTGCAATGAGAAGCCAGAGAGCGCCTGGCCCCCTTTCTAATAAAATGTTAGTGATCTCCCATTAACTGTGAATGAGGGTTTGTATTCACTTCTCAAATACAATCTTTGAGGAATTAAATTTATTTTTCAGAGATATATAACTGGGAACTCTTATCTCCCTTTCTCCTCTTTTCTCTCCATTGCTTTCTTCCCCTCTTGCTTTATCTCTCTTGCTTTCTTCATCCCTCTCTCTTTCTTTCCTTCACAGGTATGTACACCTGGAGGCAGATGAGAGAGATGAAGATTGCAGATCTAAGTCAAAGGAATACAATGAGCAATCCTATATAATAAAAGCCTAATTGGCTAAGTGTCCAGTCATCCGTTCAACCAATCAAAGCATAATATGCTAATGATATGCTAAGGCCGCTCAACCTCTTGCTATGTCGTGTACTGACCACCAGGGGGCAGATGCTCCAACAGTAGGTTAGCTTGCTGCTGGGGTCAAGCCTATTGGGACTGAGCAAGATGGGCCAGACACACCCTGTAACCCTCCCATGATCCCTCCCCAGCTGGCCAACATCCTGTGTGCCTCCCTGGCCCCAATCATACACCAGTGGGGTCTCTTGGCCTGGCCTGTGCCTTCTCACAATCTGGACTGAGACATACCTCCCCAAGTGCATGAATTTTGTGCACCAGGCCTGTAGTTGCCTATAAAAGCTCAAAACTTGAACTAAGGTTTTAAAAACTCAAGACTGCCAACATCAGTCCTGAATCTAGATAATATATTTTCTTTCCAAATAATCTGATAATGGTTATGTAAAATTAAAATTTTATTATTCCCCAGTGTACTGCCATCACCAGTCACTCTTCAGACTCTTTTTGTTCAGGTTCAAAATAATCCCTGGCACTTGTAATCAAATGATCTCGCAATGCGTATGTGAGCTGATTTGAATCTCATGGGGCCAAAGTAAGCTGATAATGTGCTTCTCTCACAATCATCCACATTATCTGTTTATAAACAGCCTTATTTAATTTGAACTGAATTTGCAAACTTGGAACATTTCTAATCTTTCCCATCCCTTATACATAGGTCCAATTGGTTTGTTTTATTCTTGACTCCAATCCTAAGAATGATGTATATTTTCCCCAGGCATGTAGAGGAGAGAGAGGGGGAAAAAATCAGCTGACCAATGTGACAAAAACTCTTTGAGTTCCCAATAAAGAAGTGGCAAAACATCAAACACCAATATTGCCAAAATATTTACTGAAAATTTCCAAATCTTTCAAAAATGTTATAAAAAGTGAGCAAATACATTAGACATTGAAAACTAATATCTTTGTAAGTCTACATAGGCATGTAGGGGCAAAGGGAACATATATGAGCATTTACTATGATTAGGTTCTTTGACACATATTTTATTTGATCCCATTCAAAGAAACTTATCCCAATCTTGGAAATTAAGGCCAAAAAACAAAAAATCCAAAAAAACAATAAACAGGATTGTGTGACCTACTAATATTGTGCTAGCCCATTATTCATCAGGCCCCATTTGACTTATTTGGGAAATATAACTGTGACTAATAATTTAATAGGGACCAGATTAGGAACCGTGTAAAGTTGGAGGAGGACTTATAAAAAATTGATAAGGCATGAGGATGATTTGTTTTTGCTTTCTGGTAGGGAAATTCCCCTCCATGGTCATAGTTTTATTTCCCTGTAGGACACTAACCAGTTTTATATCTTACTTTGCCATCTCATTTCATCAAGGCCTTTCACAGTGATTAGCTAAATTCTAGTTCTTCAATCCTTTTCAAATTGCTCTATTATTCTGATGGTGAATTAAATGGACCTAACCTCATCATCTATTCCTCTGAGAATTACATTTTTAATGATTTGAGAATTGGTGCTTTGACAATCCTCAAACAACCACATGAGGTAGGTAGTTAGTATATCTTCATTTTGCAGAGGAAGAAACTGAGTCTCAGAGAGGCACTTCATCTGCCGAGAGTTGTAGAGGTAAGAAGCAATAGAGCTGGACTTGGAACACAAATATGCTTGAATTATTTTATGGAAACTACATTGGTGATTCACATTTGGACTAGAGCATCTCCAAAAAATCAGCCTCATCTGCAGACCTTTATTTTGCAATGATAAGCATTAGAGCTAAAAACCTAAAGCAACTCACTCTGAATGACCTAAGCCTGGGTATTTAATAGTAATTGAAAAGAATGTTGATTAATTTGATTTCAAATGGAACTTTTTAAAATAAGAAATGTTGGAAGTATTTGCGCATATTCTTTATGGAATACTATCATTAAAGTTTGAAATTTCAGTGCTTTGCTGGTTCCATTGATGGTTCAGGATAACACAGGGCAGGTTCCTACCAATGTTGTTAAAAAAGTTATTGAAAAGTATTTAGAATACTTACTAGAGAGCCTCTCTTTGACATTTCATGAACAGGTCCATGAGAGTTTTTTTAATAAATTTGACCAAGTTACCAATTTATCCCACTGCCAAAATGCTCAATCTGTACCATCTCTAGCCTAGCATACAAATGAGGAACACCAGTGTGTTTTTCTATTCTTCAGGCATGAAGGTGATTTTTGTCCTGGCTGAACCCACAGGTAGATATCAAGACTAGGGAGATATCTTAATCTGAAAGCATCTTAGTACAATTTTTTAAATGTTTAAAGTATATCTTGGGAAAGGCTGACCTTACATATATGTGTTTATCTGTAAACAAGCATGCTTTTTCAGCTGGGGTATATGCCCTTTTATCCACCTGAGGATCCATTCAATGTACTGTAAATGCAGATTTATAAGTTTTCTCAATATATAAAATTCTAAAGTTCAGGTCAACTGGTATCTAAATTGATAAAACCCCGTGCTTATATTGTGAGGGTTTTGTCTGCCAAATCACAAATTAGATGGTGACCATCTGGCTTGGTTTCCGGTAGAGCACACCGCTATTTGACAGGCACCAGGCAGCTGTCTGCCACCGATTTAAATTAAGTGAGGTAAATTAAGTGGCCCACTCCTAGCCCCAATCCCAAACTCCGGAGCCAGCTGAATTTCAGCCCCAGCTGAAGTGAAAAGATAACTATGTGGTTCAAATTCATCTTGACTCACAGTTTCACTGTTTTATCCTGGTTAAAGCTGCTCACTGTGTCTGTGGTTTTCTTACATAAATTTTCAATCCAGCTAGTGTTATTACTCAGTGTCTTTTCCAACCCTGATGTTGGGGGTGAATTTTTAGCTCTCATATTTTTTCCAGATGTGATAAGCTCTCCGTAGCCCTCTTGGTGAGCAAAAGCATATCCAGATCTTCTTGAGCTTGATCTACGAGGCTGAGGCCTTCTGCTACGCAGAGGCCGTGCCTTTCTTTGAGCCTTCTGCCGCTGGCGGATCTGGAGAGGAAGGAGACCCAGAGTGAGGCCGTGCATCCAAATAACAGGCCCCAGGCAGGAGCCACTCTGTGAAGTGAAAGCCTTCTCCTTTTTGAAGTGAAAGCCTTCTCATTAAAAGCAACATCAACATTAACAAAATACTCACCTTAATCGCAAAACAGTTTTCCACTTAAAAACTAAGAACTTTTCTAACTAATGGATTAACCTGGGCACTGGTCAGTTTTTATTTCTACCAAGAGACTAATAAGTAAGCAAGAAGTATGAAGGCAAATTTTATTATTGTCTCTATCTCATATATCCATCTTAAATGAATAGGAACATACTTTAAGATTTTCTAGCATGCACCACCCAAACATGGTCAGTATAACAATGTACAGTCCCATTCCTCCTCAAAACAGGCCTTTTCTTTTTTGGAGATTCTCAGAATCGAATAATCATTAGAAACTAGACAAGGACAAAATTTTAAAAATGAGAATCAGAAATTTTCAACTCTTGTGGTAGGTCATGAGATTTTCAGGGTTTTAATTTCTTTGGAGGTTGGGGTTGGACACCTTTTGAAGAGGCCAACATCATTTGAGTGGGTTTCCAATATTTCTTTCATTTCCCTCTAAAGTTGAGGAGAAAAATTCCAAGGTTTAGAACAAGGTTTGCAAGCCACCTTATTCTCTGATTCAGCTGATTGCTTGCACCCCAATTTTTGTGTCATTGAAAAACTGTTAAGCAAAAAGTCACAATCTGACTAAATATAGGAAGAAATGATCATCCTCTTTCTTCCTTCAACTCATCCATCATTTTCTTGGCTTACATAAGAATGAGCTCTTACAGCCAAAGGAAAAGGACAGACATAAGAGGGGACTCTAGGAATCATTTCAGAAGGAATATTTTTATGGTTTGGCCACAGAATGAGAGGGATAGCATGACAAGGAACGTCCCATTTCAATTCCTCTCAACATCATTGGTCTGGTTATTCATCCCATTAGTGTTTCTATCCTTTTCTTGATGTGGCTACAAATGTATCTCCCCTTCTTTCTCCTTTTCTCTTTTTACCTGTGTCCAGACCTAACTTGACATTGTCCTGCTTAATGCTCCTCTTCTTAGGAAATACTGAAATATGTTCCGTAATCCCTTGGTTTAGATAATCCTATAATCCATTCTATTCTCCAATCCATCCACTATGCTGCTGTTCCCTTTCTTAATCTGTTCAGAAGGTAACATCTCCTCCTTGTTTCTGAATCTGTCACTACATTTCTACAAATATTTAGAGCTCCTGCACCACATATCTTGATTGTATCTCTTTTACTGTAGCCTTTATTTGCCCCCAAGACAATAACTTTCCCCACTGCTTGTCTTTCCCTTGGAACATTTGTCCAAAATGCTTCCAGTCAAGTTTTTAAAATACCCAACTTCACTTGTAATTTATGACTCCCCACCCATAGTTAGTCTAGACATTTGTCTTTATTGGCGGTACTCATAAGGCTAGTACATTCAGACGTAGGCAGTTCCATCTACTGTGATGTGACATTGTGTACTTGAGGGTGTTTGCCAATGGGAAGTCCATTGGCCCTTCAGTGGGCTTCCAATCAGGCAGAGAACACAATTCCAAGAATCAAGAACCAGCCCTTCAAGGATTCACCAGCAGTACAACATACCTGGTCACTCAGGGTCGGGAATAAATCCATCTTCAGAAATCTGAACGCCAGCACAGGCATAACTGAAACCACTGTTGTTAGGAGAATGACAAGCCAGATGCACTTCTGGGTCAAGGAATGTCGTGCATTTCCTATCGTTATAGGAAAATATACATTGTGTTTATAAATAGAATTGAATGGTTGAATTAATAGGCTTGTTGTCTATACCCATAAGGCCTTTTTAGGAATGGCGATGTTTGGACTATCTAGAAAGAACCACTAATTTAGGTGTCTTCTCCACTATATGGTATGTTCAATGGTAATGAGGAGAAGGTAAGACTCATAACTCTTGGGAACTGCTTGGTTGCCCTTGGAGACTGTCAGCTGGAGCATCCTCTTATTCAGGTTCAGTCCAGCTTCATGAATGAAGCACAATTCTCTCATCCAGTCTCTAGATCCCTCAACTGCAAAACAGCCATTATTTTTAAAAGGCACATTTACCCTAGTAGTTGAGGCTTTATCCTGAGCTAAGGAGAAAGGGGAGTAAGGGTGGGAGGGAAGTAGTGGTTTCAACTTCAAAAGGAAAGAAAGCACTTCACAAGGAAATGGAGAAGCAAATGTCTGGTAAATAAATGTTTGTTGGACCATCTTTAACAATGGACACAGGAAGGGTTTAGATCAAATGGGCCTTGCTAGTTTTCTCTCTATCACACCTAGTTTATATTAAAATATAGTTATCTGTGATGATAACTCCTTTCCTGGAGAAGGTTCTTTCTAAATTTTTAGGCAGTTAGAGGGAAGGTCAAAGGTTCTTCCTGAGTCTTTTGTTTTTTAAAAAATAACAGGCACCTACCTTGGTTGCAGGCTCAATCCCCACCCCGGTAGGGGCACGTGTGTGAAGCAACCAATAGATGTGTCTCTCTCCCATCAATGTTTCTCTCTTTGTGTGTGTCTCCCCCTTTCCCTTCCACTCTCCCTAAAATCAATGGAAAAATATCCTTGGGTAAGGATAAATAAAGAAGTAGTCTCTTTGAGCTCCTTGAAGCTCAGCATCCCCAGGCATGGCTGAGAAAAAAATAAAAATGAAAAAAAGCTTTGCTTTAAAAACACACTCCTGTTTTCTGCTGGCTACTAAGGAATTTTTTTTTTCTTAAACCCTAATGTTGATCTAACTTTTGAAAAGTCTCATTGGAGCACAGTAATTAATTCTTGGAATGACATGTGCTTAGCTGGAGAGAGCAGTCCCCACACAAAATACTTTCTCTGGTTGAGGCATTCCAGTCCCATTATGCATTCTAGAATGCTCTCTTAGGACTGGAAATCTTCTAGTCAATGCACTGAACTTTCAGATTTGGCAGCCAAAAAAAAACCAAAAAAAAAAAAAACTTAAAAATAGTTTTAATGTCTCTCTTTCTTAATATGCTTATTTTTATCCATAACCATCATGTTTCTTCTACATGGCTGGAATCTTCTGGTAAGCAAATTATTCATATTACGTATTAAGTAAGAGTGGGGCAATTTAAAATTTCCATGTACATGCAGGGCAAGGCAAAAGTTGAAGAATAACATTCTTAAGTGTATGTGTGAATTTAAATGGAATTACAAATTGAGGAACTTTGCATTGGAAATGTATAACGCTATAGTTGCTCTTCTTTTGCTTTTTACATGAAGTCTTCTACAAATCTTTTTGTAGAATGGATTCCCCAACTAGTAGATGCAAATCTCAGTCTTGCCTGATTGAGCCCAAGAAGGTTGTCACTGTACGTCACTCCACAGTTTGTTAGGATGAACTCAAAAACATCAATTGCTACCAACTCCTCTCACACACCCTAGAGATTTCCAAACTTCTGAGAAAGTGTGTTAGTAGTCCCACCGTGTAAAGTTCAGTGACTCTTGTTAGGATCATTTTGAAATGTAGAGAGCAATGGTAGTATACACCATAGATAGACCAGATGTACACTTTTGTAGAATCATAGAATATCAATATCGTAAGGAATATTAGAAGGTGCTTTGCTACCCATTTGCTGCTCAAATCACTCTGAAATGTCCCCAAGCCACATTTTCTTGAATCATCATCATCATCATAATCACCATTATCATGGTTAACATTTGTTTTTTAAAAGTACTACATAAAATGTCACATGCTAAACATTTTATATGTATTGTCTCATTTAACCTTCACAAGTTTCCTGTAAAACTAGGAACTCTAAATATCCTCAGGTTAGAAGTGAAGACATTAAGGCATGGAAAGGAAAAGAAACTTGTTCCTAGGCCACACAGCTTTTAGGTGATGAAGCTGACACTGAACTGTGGTCATCTAACGTCTGAGCCTACTCTTCATGTCACTTATGGATTAATGCACCAAATTTTTTAGAACTCTCTAAATTATACATCACTTTTTTCTTACCTAATACCAATAAGTTCCACTGGTAATCTTTGGCAGATATGTTGGTGATAGTATGGTATAAAAGGCAAAGCCCAGCATTTCTTGCTCTTTTTCTTTCCTCTACCATACAAGTCTCAGGTGGCCCTATACACTAATTATGCTATTCCTCTTGTTTTCAAAGGGGCAGTTTACTGCATCTGGGTTGTTGGGAACCAGTAAGCATCTATCTCAATGATTCTTCTGCATCTGATTAAAGACAGCAGAAACTAGTCTTTCAGAGTCCGTTTCAAGTCTGGAAGCCTTCAGATGCCTCTGATGCAATCAATTCCTAGAGAAAAGATTATTGATCACCCCTAGTCCACCCAACCCAGAAAATAAAATACAAAGACAAACAAATGACACTAGGCCCCCGTAGATAGTAGGATTCACTTACCAACAAATGGAAACTGGTTTGGGAAAACACCAAACATGGCATTACTGTGCATTGTAAATAAAATGGAAAAGTAAGTGGCAACACTGCCCCAGATGAAGACATGATTAATGACCGTCCAGTAACTGGTATCCAAGGCAATCTGCAAACAAAGTCAAATACACATGGGAGATCTTTCAGAGCATCATTTTACTAAGCGGTCTTTCCCCAGAAATGCTCTGTGAAAAAATGGTTGCACCTGTTTAGCTCCTAAACAACCACAGGCGCTTCCACTTTTTGCACAACACAGGGCACTGACTTGACATTTCTGCTTGGCAACTGACTTTAAAATTATATCTGCAAGCCATTATAATTGTCAAGGTTGAGTCAGAATCAAGGGATAACCTGTGAAGCTTCTTTTTATAGAAAAATAAGAAAGTGGAATGGGTTCTCATTTCAATGTTACTTTATAAATTGCTTTCAAAACTTTTCTGTTGGGAAAATATTATTTTCTTTAGTGGGCAAGTGCAACATTTTATAATCTGAACATAAATTTCCACATGACCAGTTTTTACACAGGCAAAATCTCTTTGATACCAATATTCTATCTCATATTGATGATCCTTTCTCTTAAATTAGTCAAATAATAACAAAGAAAAATCCTTCATCTTCTTCTGACAAAGTTCAGACACTGGGATTCATAGTGGTCTGGGAGCATGTTCACAAGCCCTTCAGTCTTCCAATACCTTGCTGTGGCAGCACAGCTAAAAGAGTGGGCTGCTATCAGAGTGTCAAGCAAGCCACTGGTGAATATGAACCCTTGCGTTCTCAGAGAGAGAAAAAAAAGTAGGTTCTGACATCATTATATGAACCTCAGAGGTTCCAAATGTTCTAAGTACAGACCACAAATTTCTCACCTGCCTAAGGGGGTCCTACCTACATAGTAAATAGATCCTTCTCTGCACGTGGAGATATATGTCCACTTCCCACTTGAAGTTTACTGCTTTTTAAACTGTTGACCCATTAAAAGGATGTTGGAAGCCTTGGATGTAAAATACAAGGGTTATAAAGGGGCAGCATTTCCTTTCCTCAAGAGGTCTGAGAACAGAAAGCCCCGCCACCCATGGCTCAGCAAAGAGACACTGATTTTCCAGTTTCTTTGGCTACTAAGACATTAGACAAAATCTCCAAATCTATCTTCTATCACCTATCAGTTCATCACTATCCAGAGACACCAATAGTCTGGATCACTTTGGTATGAGTAGGCAAGGAAAAATCACAATGATTTTAAGACTTCGCTAAAAAAGAAGAACAGGTGGCTCCTATTGAGGCAGAACTAATGGAAAAGACACACAAGTACTATAACAACAATAACTGAAAGAAATGTAATGAGAACTCTTAAGGGGATGCAATTAGATACCAAGGGGGAAAAATTCTGGAAGAAAAAAAGCATTATTTCTGAATTTAAAAGTTGAGTAGAGGAAACCAAATAAGAATAGTCCCTAATAAGAACTGAATTAATATTCTGGGAAAAACAAATGGAAATAATATCTCACAACAGAGAGCAAAAACTTGAAGAAATAGAAACCATGTGCAAAAAGATATGAGACAGGGATGGCAAATCCATAGATGTCAGATCCTTGGACCCAATATGCCAAAAATGACATTTTAGAATGGAAAATAAATAAACTTAAAAGGTAAAAATCAAAGAAATGACAGAAGAAAACTGCTCTAAGAAGCAGCAAAGATTTTTCAAATGTGGGGGAGCAATCTAAAATCAAGGCAAATTAATGAAAGAAGTTACATTCTGATTACATTTGTGAAGTCCAAGGATAAAGAACACACACTTCTATTACTTACAAAGGAGAGAATCAACCTAATATCAAACTACCACACTGAAATTGGGATATTATGGAAAAACTTTTACAAAGTTCCCCCCAAAAAAGTAAAGACAAAGACAAAGAAAGAAGGCTCAAAAATATAAACTCTATTTGCCCATATTTGAAGAAATTACTCAAGGAAGTTGCTACAACCAAATAAAAATTAAGTCAGAACAAAGGCCTCAAAATAGCGGAAGACAAAGATCATAAAAGTGGTGGTGAGCAATGATTCTTGTAAATTTGTAGTTGGCTCTAAATGAGTAATAATGTGAGTATGAACTGCAGTATTAATTTAGGGAGAATTTTGAAACAGTCAAAACATATGTTTAAGGAGCATTTAATAACATCCTGGAACTAAAGTTCTAAATTATTAATGTGCAAGAGTTGGGGTGAGGAGTAGGGACAGGGAGGGTGAAGTAAAGTAAAAACGTTTCCAAAATTGTTTAATTTGGAGGTGGGTGAGGGAAGGTACAGAACAGAATAGCAAAGCATTTGGTGAAGGTTATTGTTACTTAGTTTTGGTAGAGTCGCATGGAAATAAGATTTAAACGACTATGAAAATAGGGAGAAATCGTTAGTAAAATAGGAATTCAATAGTAAAAGTTGTAAATTACTCGTAAGTAGGATATTAAAAAAGCACAAGGCATCCAAGTATTTAATGGAAAAAAATGAACTAAAAACATAGAATTAAAAATAATCCTAAAAGGACATGAAAGGAACAAGGTAAAATACATGTTATTATAATAAAATGAGTAGTTTAACTCTCTTATCAAAAGAGAAACACTAATAGAATGAAATAAAAAAGAAATGAAAATGAAGGCATGGGCACAGATTATATATCAGATAAATGTAGACCAAAAAAAAAAGGCAAGAGGAATAAAAATATTAATTATTTAAGGTAAAATCTCCTTGAAATACAAGGAAAGCTTGATAAGAATCATAATTGCCATTGAAAGTTTACTAAACTTCTCTCAACATTTGATAAGCCTGGTGGTGGAGGTGATGATTCCTGGACTCTGTGGCTCACCTGCCATCCAGTGTGACCAGAGCCAAGCTGTGAATGGTGGCAACAGCAGTGTTCTCCCTACAACAGTGCAGCCCTGCCCTATGGTTGGGTGCTGCCTCCAGTGGCTAAGCCTTGCTGTGGCTCTCCCTGTTTCATTTGCCCTCCTGAAGATTCTGCACTACCTGGTGGCTTTTTTAAAATATATATTTTTTTATTGATTTCAGAGAGGAAGAGAGTGGGAGAGAGAGAGAGAAACATCAATGATGAGAGAGAATCATTGATGGGCTGCCTCCTGCATGCCCCCTACTGGGGATGGAGCCTACAACCCAGGCATGTGCCCTTGACCAGAATTGAACCCAGGACCCTTCAGTCAGCATGCCAACACTCTATGCACTGAGCCAAACTAGCTAGGGCTACCTGGTGGCTTTTAATAAACCTTTTAGACTTAAAGAAGTCTCTCTTGTTTGTAACTACAATCTTTTTGGAAATTAATATGGCAATATTTATGAAATTTAAAATGTTTATGCTCTCTGACTCTGCAATGGAAAAACAACAACAAAACCATTATTCATCTGTCGGATTGGTAAAAGTTTGTTCTGACTCCAGAAATTTTATTTTTAGGAATTTATCTGACAGTACATACAATCTATGTACTAGTATATGCATGGCAGCATTGCTTCAATAACAAAAAAAAAGGAAAAGAAAAAAAGAAACATCTTGAATGTCTATCATTAGAGAAAGGATGAATAACTTATTATATATCCGTATTATAAAATTCTGTGCAGCTCTTAATAAGATTACAATAGATCTGAATGTGTTGATTTGGAAAGCTGTCCAACATATGTCACTAAGTGAGAAAAGCATATTACAAAAATTACAAGAATTTTTCTTGAATACATATGTGTGTGTCTCTCAAAGCAAAGAAAAAAATATGGACAGATGAGCTATGGTAATCATAATAGCGGTTAACCAGGGAAGTATAAGGAATGAAAAGAAGACAGTTGAGTTTATTTTAAACACTTCTATATAGTTTGAAATGTTAAAGGAGAACTTTATAATTTAAATAACTGAAGAAAGCTGATATTTAAAAAATAATAGCGATGGGTACAGTTTGGCTAATAGCATGAGCAGAACACATACATACGATTTATAACTGTAATTATAGACCAAAGAAATTTCATAGGAATTGTTACCACAATGACAAGTCAAGTTTAAACGGTGAGAAAAGGCTACTAACGCCACCATCAAAGTGTGCTCATTCACAGAATTCCTCAAACGTATTATTCTAAATATATAGGACAGCAACTTCTGATTGAAGCCAAAATTGCTGAGCTTTTATGATTATAAACATTTATGCATTTATGAATTAGAATTCTAAGGTAAAGCAGACATTTTCATGGCTTCCTAGAAATAAAAATAAGTGATAGATTAAAATGACAGGAATTAACCTATATATTCCTTAAATTGAAATTTTGAGGTTGAAAGAGGATCTCTGTGTTTATCATCTATTAAGAGTTTCTCTTCCATTTTATTCTAGGGTGATATTGGTGTCCTATGTATCCCCTCATGGAAGAAAGAGGTGGAACATGCATTCCCTGTAGCTACTATGTATTGGGGGAAGGCCATAGCTTCCAGTTATCTTTATAAAGGAGGGAGGTCCACATAGCTTTGGAGTTGAGAATCTGAGGTCATATCTGTGTTTAAATTCTGGCCTACAACATGTTTATTTTTTTTTTCATCTATAGCAGTGGTCGGCAAACTGCGGCTCGTGAGCCATGTTTTGCCGCTCTGTTGACTAATAAGTTTGCCTACCACTGATCTATAGTAATAGCAACTATGTTTTAGAGGACTGTGAGGGGAGAGAAGTAAATGAGATATTAGAATTATCTCAGTAACAATTCATTTACATAGGAAATGTTCAATTATTGGGAACTGCTGTTGTTTGAAAACCAGAAAAGCCTGACAGAAGCAAGTGGGCTAAGAATGCTTTTAGTGTCTACAGACATCTTCTTCCTCTGTTCTTCCAGATATTCTCTCTCTTCTAAACCCCAGTGCTCCTAGCTTTATGACCTCTTTCTTTCTCCTATATAAATAAGAAAGTATCTATCTCCTTTATGCTCAGTGTAACCTTTCTTCTCATACTGCCTGAAAGTTTGCATTTTAAACAGTCTTACTTGTAAAATAAAATACTTTATCCCAGAAAATGCTGGAGTCAGATAGGCCTGGGTTCCAATTCTGGACCTGGAACTCAGTGTGTGACCTCAAGCAAGTCATTTAACCACTCAGCTTCATCTGTAAAAGGGGACAATAATACCTACTGCACAGTGGCACTGCAAAATAAGAATAAGCATGACCTTACTCATAGTGGTAATGATAACACGTTTCTGAAGGCTACCACCAAGGACAGACTTGCTTTAGTCACCTGAGGTAAGATGGGAATTAATTAATACAGCAGGGATAGTTGGGTACCTCAACCAAATTCTTCTCACTTCCTTTGCTCAGCTTTACCCTCTCTCTTCATATCTCTTGCCCTTCCATTCATTCAACAAATACTTGTGTTTGACACTGTAGATTAAATTGGAGTACAGTAATAAATGAAGCATGCCAGATGTTGGAAACTGGTATTCACTCTCACCCATTCTGCTTCTAGGCCACCATCACTAGCCTCGATCTCTACTTTCTTATTCTCCTATCCAGAAAGTTCCTCAGTCTCCCAGCTGATTCGGGCCTCTCCAGCACTCAGAATTAATGGTGGGCATATGGGTGAGGCAGGGAGAAATCAGGTAGAGGAGAAATCCATGGAACAGAAGTATGTTGATAAGACTTAGAGGACTTTAACTCTGTAATATGGCAAAAAGATCACAGCCACCAAGTGGTGAGACCCAGAACCCCATCTTTAGAAGTACAACTCCATGCATACATTACTGTTTCCCAATTATGCCAAATACCCTGCAACTCAGTAATAGTTGTGTTGTAGAAAATACCTCACATTTTTCAAAAACACAAATGCCTTTATTTAAGAACATTTATTTGGGAAATAAGACTACTGAATCCTAGTCCTAAACCTGCAATGCAGTCACTGTGTAATCTTGGGTAAATCTTGGATCCCCATTTGTTATATCAATTTTATTTAAAATTATACCAGTTATGTTTATAACACATGACCACCAATTCTTTGAAACGCCTTTCTCTGGGAAATGGAGCTTAATTCTCTTCCCCCTGAATGTGGACTAGACTTAGTGACTCACTTCTAATGATTAGCGCATGAAAACAGTCACTTTACAATGGAGAAACCTGAAAGATATCATCTTAACTAAGTAACCAAGATCAGCATTACCAATAATAAATTATGTTGATATCATGTGCTCCCTGATAGGATGCAACAAGAACACACCTCTGTGATTCTTCCCCCAAATCCACAATCTCAATCTATTCTTAAGAAAACATCAAACAAACCCGGGGACATTCCACAATACTCCTGACACTCTTCAAAAGTGTCAAGTTCATGAAAGACAAGGAAAGAGAACTGTTAGATATTAGAGAAATCTAAAGGGACATGACAACTAAAGGTAATGTGGGATGCTGGAACAGAAGAAGGTCATTAATGGAAAAACTGAGGAAATCTGTAGCTCAGTTAATAGTATTGTACCAAGGCTAATTTCATAGTATTGACAATTGCACAGTGGTTATATAAGATGTTAGTGTTAGTTAACATTAGAGAAAAGTTAGGTGGACCACAGTTGACCTTGAGGAGATGGAAGGCGGAGAGTAGATCTTGGAGAGGCCAATCAGGCCTGAATCAGACAGACCTGGATAGACCCACCAGGTTACCAATAATTATTCTGAGTCCTAAATATGAATCCCTCTGAGAACGCATGGGTATCATTCTTATAAAATCTTGATAATCAAAGGAAAGACATTTTAAATAGTTTGATTTTAAAAACTCCAAATTATAAACTGCAAAATTTTGTGATCTTTTTGTGAATAAACAATGTTTTTAAAATAAGATTGTTTCTATGATCTCTCAACTTACGACAAAAAAGGAGAAATGTAATGGTGACATCCAACCATAACAAGAACTGTGTACTTCATGGGGAAAACTGCTTCTAAATCTAAAGTTAATATAGAAACATAGCACTGGCATTGCTATGATAGAATATAAAAAAAAATAGTTTATGGACGAGCTAAGGAAAAAAAATAGAAAAAGAGATATAAGAATACCAACAAACTTTTGATATTAAAACAGACAAACAGAACTCCTTTCTAACCCAAAATTATAGGGTTAATTTTGAAAACTAGTTTCACTAAAAATATATAATGCCTGTCATATCTATAATAAATTTTACAGGTAATTTTTGCCCTTATTTATATATCAGATAATGTTAAGGGCAGTGTGAAGAATGGTTTCACTTTGCATTTTCTTCAGATATTGCCTCTTTATTTCAGTTACTACCTTTCAAATCACCTTTTGGAGCACCAACTAACAGGTCTGACATGGAGGTGAATAAGCTAAAAAGATGTTACCACTAAAAAGATGCCACTGTACATCCCACAGCTGCCCTCCCACTGATTCAGAAAACTGGAAATGTGGCCTCATGAAAAGGAGTAGATCACCCAATTACCTGGGCTGGGTAAGAGTATACTGGTATACCACATTTGCCTAGTGATCCAAAGCCAACAAAACAAGAGAGGTTGGAGTGCCCAATATAGTGGCAAGATGAGGTGATATAGACCTTATCCGATAATGGACTGTACTGATGAATGCCTTAGCTACATCAGTTGCTTCCAAGCCACTCCATGATTTTCTCCTCTGCTGCAAATTGAACATTGGGGAACTAGGCTTGGAGCGCTCACAAAGCACCAGTATGCTTTGTTTAGTTGTAAAATAGACAAATAGAACTCCTTTCTGAGTGGAGAAATCTAGTTCTGCTTTTGGATGCTACTTATCTGACTCTGAATTTTGAACTTCCAAGATGTCAAGTGTTAGATGGCTTTGGTATGGACTTAATGATATCACTTAAATGGGCCAAGGCATGAAAAAGATGTCATTTTAAAGCAATATGTTTACTTTTGATTCATTCAATTTAATAAATATTTATTGAGTTGTGAAGAAAAAGTCTGGGTTTAGTGAGATCTTTTGTTGGATGTGAGCAGCTAAGATTTGTAAAAGAAATTGTTTATAGGATAGAAAAAGGACTGACCAAAGGCAATTCAAACTCTTTTAAAATTAAGCCTTTGATTGATACTTTCTCCTTAAAAACAAAAACAAAACCCCTTCCCCACCCCCCCCCAAAAAAACCACAAAACCAGAAGCCACATTGCTTGCTGTATCCATGCAGAGCTACAGATTTTAATGGATCAGAAAGCTTTTGTGAATTCTAATACCATATCTAATAGTGTTGTCCATCATTTGCCTAAAAAGGAAATAGAAACACAACTCAAGATATCCAGTGGAAGAACATCAAAAATCATCCCTGTCTGCCCAGGTGGTGTGGCTCAGTGCTTGCGCATCAACCCATGAACTAGGAGTTCATGGTTTAATTCCTTGTTAGGGCTCATGCCCGGGTTGAGTTCAATCCCCAGGGAGGGCATACAGGAGGTATCCCATTGATGATTTTCTCTCATCATTGATATTGCTCTCTCTCCTCCCTTCCTCTCTCTCAAATCAATAAAAAAATATTTTTAAAGAAATCACCTCTGTCAGATTCAGAGGTGCCACAGGTATAACATAACACTGAATCTCTTGAATAATTCCAAGGAAAGGTATTGCCAGATAAACTTCAGATCTCACTTTAAAACCTGGAAATTATTAAGTCTTTTTTAGAAATCATGAAAAAGTTTTTCTTTCTGTTATAAGTGGAAAAGTTTTCTTCTTCAAACACCAGAAGGAAGTAGTAGTATAATCATATCTTTTTACCGACCATGCTCAACCCCAAGAAGTGATTCATTGGGTGGTTTCTATTCATGTGGAGGTTATAGACACCTATGATAATTTCCTACATATGGTAATTTACATTAAAATTTCTTGTTTTCTTTCTTTTTTCAGCTTCAGTGAGAAATAATTGACATATTTTGCTACATAAGTTTAAAGCATACTGTATGATGGTCTGATTTACATTTATTGTGAAATGATTACCACATAGATTCAGCTAGCATCCATCTCAAATTGTGTAGTTAAAAAGGAAGCCCCAGTGTTCTTGTAGGATTTTTTTTTCCTCCAAGAAGTAGACAAAATCAGTAAACAATGAAACAGAATTTTAAAAGTTCTAAAGCCATCATTTAAGATGTTTCCATTAACAGGTTTACCTGCACACTGACCACAATGACCAAAGATGTGGCCATGGTAACTGCAAAAGACTGGTAGTCGGCAACGTGCTGCCCGTCTTCTCCAGCATTTCTATAAAAGGCCCCATAAGGGATGAAGAAAAGGGCTAATGAGGTGTAGATTCCATGTGCCATGCAGATGAAAAATCTGCGCTTGTTAAAAAGTAGATTCAGCTGTCCAGGTTTGTAGAGCTGGGGAAAGTCCATGCTGTTCTGGTCACTTACATCCTGTCAACAGAGAGTTATTTCAGCAGAGGAGATTTGAGGAGAAGTCAGAGGCCCCGAATTCCCTATCTCCAGAAATAGCAAGTGCATGTCTAAGCATGCCCTCATATGCACTACTCATTATCTTGTTTTTGTTCCCACAATAACCCAGAGGATACTAAAATGATCCCTATTATATAAAGGAGGAACTTGAGTTTCCAAGAGAGATTCATGAGAGGTTACACAGCTCTTATATCAGAACCAAAACCTGACTCGCACCCAGATGTTTGGCTTCACATTTAAGTTTTCTTTCCTGTACTCTCCTGCAGCAGCACTCATGACCCCAGGATCCTAGTACATCATGTGCAGTCAATGGGCCCTGGGGTTCATCGCCAAGGCAGTAAGTGGTAGTAACCAGGTGATGGCAGCAAAGAGCTGCAGAGTTGGAATTGGCTAACCAGAGTTCCCAACTTAGAGCAGTGGATGAGCAATAAGAGGGGAACAGGAAGAGGGGGAAATTGCATGTGGGAGTCCAGGTGGGCAGGAAGAGCTGAGTGTTCTAACCAAGGAAGATTCCAGTGACAGTTACCAGGTGTTCAGGACAAAGGATTTCTACAGTATACGAGGGCATCATGTTTGGCCCCAATGGGAGTCCTGGAGAAACTAAAACAGTGGCTCCCAAGCTTAATGTGCATGTAAATCACCTGGGGAGCATATTATTATTTAATAGGTCTAGGGCCGAAGACTGCATTTCCAACCAGCTCCAAAGCTGATGACCACACTGTGACCACCAAAGCCAAATGCCAAAACCAAAAAGGATGGCAAGAAACTGACCACAGAGGATATGAGAGGGGCATGGGTGGAGGAGAAGCAGCTGAAGAGGAAGGAATACAGTTATGAACTCTGGGGGCAGACCAGGTTCTCCTTCCCCTTGTGGGATGGCCTGAGTCTTGGTGAATGGGGTCCCAGGAAGAACACTGACATATTCTCTTTAGGAAGTCCGGTTTTGAGATGCTGTTGGGGGCTTGTTTTCTCAGACCAGTGACTGGTAGAGTTGAGTGCACAGACTTTGAAACCAAACAATCCTGAGTTCAAACCTTGGCTCTGCAGCTTAGTAGGTGTGTAGTCTCAGACCTGTCTGAGCATCAGTTTCCTAATTTCCAGACATGCTAACAATAGCAGCTCCGTCACAGGACTACTGTCATCATTAAATGGGTATGTATCCTGCCATACCTTATGTAATAAATATGGATGCCTCTATAAATAATAACAAATAAAATAACTATAGTAATAACAGTGGTAGCAAGCTCAGGACCAAGAGGCCTGGTGTCAGGCTGAGTCCTATGACTTATTGGCTGATGGCTTTGGGGCAGTGACTTGAACCTCTGAACCTTGCTTTCCTCCTTATAAAATGAGTGATCTGTAGGTGATCACTGAGACCCTCTCAGCATAGCACTCCATGATCCTGAGATCAGTTTAAGAACCAAAGTTGACAAAGCAGAAAAGGAAAGGAACAGACACTCAAGTAGATAGCAATAGAGGCCTTATTATACATATTTTTTCAAATTGCACAATAATCATCTTTTCCCAGAAACTGCCTTACTTTTATTATTTTATTCCACATTCTGAGGAGATACAAAGTACCAAGAAAAGAGACACTTGTCAACATGGGCACTTGAAAATGAATACGTGTAAATCCTTTACATCTAAGGTCTTTAGGAGTCTATTACTAGAGTTCCATAAAATGTGCTATTCACACACTGCCCTTTTTACATATGAAAAGTGAAACTTATAGCTGACTACAAAGCCACAAAATGGGAGAGTGGAGTGAGCTCATAATGTGAAGATTTATATTTTGCAATAGATGGCTTTGGGCCAGAAAGTGAGGCTTAGCAAATGGGTCTAACAACAGCCTGGAGAAAATCTGGTCTCCTTAAAAATACTTCAAAAAAAATTTTTTAATAATATACTGTCATCGTGCCATGGAAACTCCTCTGGCTATCCTTTCACTTCCCCACAGGCAGCCAGACATGTCCCCTCTCCCCCACTTCCAGAAAATACCTTCCAAAGCTCTGAGTATGCCAAGGAGCCACCATTTTTTATAAATGATTCCCTCTCTTCTCTCCTCTCAAGCATGTTGAGCTAAACAAAAGACTGCGATGCACCCTCTCTCCCCATGGCTATGGGGCTGTGTCTTTCTCTCCCACTGGGAGAGTTCTCTGCTTGTCTGTAGTTCTGTTCTGGACTGTGCTGACCAAGGAAGTCTCACCGCATATGCTAGCTCTCTGCAATCTAACCTGGTTCCATGAATTTGTATCTATCACTCATGGTTCTCTACACTCTCAGAGGCTAATACCACACTTCCTGGTGTGTGAACCAAAAGGCATTAGTTCTGAGGCATATTAATAAGTGATGTATGAAAAATAAGTAACTAAAAGTACAGTCAAATGAGTTTGGAAAATGCTGGATTGAAAAGAAGTTAGACTATTTCCTGCAGGATATCTTAGAGCCTTAAGAGCTGCCTGGAGTTAGGCTGAATTCTATCACTTATTGGCTGCATGGCTTTGGGGTAGTGACTTGAACCACTAAATCTACCAGAACAGCAGCTCAGTCTCTCACTTCCTTGTGATGAGTGAATGCATTCAACAACTCTGCTTAGATAGACTGTGTCTGCCTTCATGCACCAGAGGACATGTGAAAATGCTCAGAGCCTTAAGAGCTCTGAGATGGTGGGGTATGAATCTAGGGTATGAATCTCTAAGAGGAGAGTAGCCAAACTGTGATCAGAGAAACTTCTTGGGGCACTGGGGGATCTGAAAGGGGTTATGACCCATACAATACCTATTCAAACAACTGCACTCCTAAGACTCTTTCTATGACTTGTATCTTCTACTTAGAAGTTAGAAGCAACTAAAAGGCATCAACAGAGAAAAATAACTTCTAAATAGAGAAAAACACATACCTGGTCAAAAATCCCCATGGCTAAAACAGGAAGTGATGTGTAGACAATGTTAAAAAGGGTGATGAACCACTGGTCATAGACAGTCTGAAAACAAATAGCACATCAGTGAGAAACATCGTCTATAGGAGTGATAATATATATTTACTTGTCAGCTCTTAAATGAAATTTCTCAATTTCCTAAGGTGGGTGAGAGTTTAATTTTGGAGTCAGACAGACATGAGTTCTCCCCAAGGCTCTGTCTTATCAGCTCCCCTGCCTTGGTGGGAGACTAGATCTCTCTCAACTTCCATTTCTTCATCTTAAAATGAAGCCATACACTGCCTACAGACTTACAGTGGGGATGAAAGGAGATGACCCAGAGAGAACACTGGACACATTCAAGGCCCGGACCCTTGTTGTGGGTTATTATTTCACTCTTCAGTTTTGCAATGGCTTATAATGAGTCTAATGATCCAACCTAAGTGATATGCAAAGGATCCACTAAAGTCTTCAGAGGGAGATGCAAAAATTAACCCGTCAGCTCTAGCCTGTTTTCAAAGGGAGAGCTTTTTCTTGGGAGTAGCTTAAAGTAAAGTGGAATGGAGCTATTTGCTCAGGATACTACATATAAACAAGTAAGATGATAGAAATATCCCTTCGCATCTATATGGAATACTTCCTTGCAGGAGCCTCACTAAAATTCAATGAGACATACAAAACAGGTATTATATATCCATTTGTTAATGAATACATAGAAATGTAGAAACAGAATCTTTTGGAGTTACAAAGCTTAACACAGGCAAAGACAAAAATTAAAACCCAGGTCTCCAACTCCTAAACAATACCTGTTCTACCACTCATATCATTCATTCATTCAATCAATCAATATTTATTAAGAAACCACTATGTGCCAGGTACTATATTCTAAGCAAGGGTAATTCAACTTGATCATTCAGATAAAAATTCCTCATGAAATTTGCATTTTAATGGTGTCAGGAAAAGGACAATAAATTAGATTATATATATCTGAATGAGTGAGTTAGAAGGTAATAAACACTAGAAAGGAAAGGGAAATAGGAAGTGTGGGAGGTTTTAGTTGTAAAAATGTGATTAGAGAGGGTCTCACTGAGAAGTGACATTTGGGAAAATGTAGTATGCAACCTTACAGAATCCCAGCCCAAAGCAGGAATCTTAACAGGGTCTCAGATGCCAACTCCTATTACCCCAAGAGTCTACCAGAACAGCAAGCAGTTCAGTCTCTCACTTCCTTGTGATGAGAGAATGCATTCAACAACTCTACTTAGATAGACTGTGTCTGCCTTCATGCACCAGGGGACACGGGAAAATGTTTAGCATAACATTGGTTATAATAGCTCCAAACCAGAAACAACCAAAACATCCATCAGGTGTACCATATTGGCATAATGAAATATTACAGAATAATTAAAAGCAAGAACTACAGCTATATTCATAAACAAGAATGAATCAAATGCTGAACAAAAGAAGCCAGAAGAAAAGTATGATACCATTTCAATAAAGTTCAAATAATGTGCCAATCTTTTCTTCATACTCATGGTAAAATTAAAAGACAAAGCAACAACGTGATTATAAAATGCCAGGGTCATGGTTATCTCTAAAGAGTTGGAAAAAGGGCATGGCTGAGTAAAGGTAAGGGAGTTTGGCAACATTTTGTTCCTTTCACTGGATCATAGTTACATGGGTGTTCGTTTTACAATATGTGAGGCTGACATTTATGTGTTAGGTACTTTTTTGTAGATTGTTTATATTTTACAATTTAAAAAGAAAACACGTGACCTTTTATAGTCATAGTCTGGCAAAACTTGGACACTGGGAGGATTTTAAAATTCCACACCCCAGGCCAATTAAATCAGTATCTTTGGGGGTAGGATGATCCAGGTAACGGTAGTTTTAAAATTTTTTGAGGAGGCCCTGGCCAAGTGGCTCACTTGGTTGGAGCATTGTCCTGTGAACTAAAAGGTTGCAGATTTCATCACCAATTAACACATATCTAGATTGCAGGTTCAATCCCATTGGGACATGTGTGGGAGGCACCTGACGGATGTTTCTCTCTCTCCCCCCCCCAACTTCCTCTTTCTCTAAAATCAATTAAAAAAATATATCCTCAGGTGAAGATGAAAAAAAATTTTTTCTCAGGTAATTTCACTAGAAAGCCAAGGTTAAGTTTAATTATTTCACTCATCCCTATGCCCCCAACAAAGAGAGGGAGAGAAATTGCTGACACAAATCCCCCACTATTTGTGATGGCCTCTGACTTCCATTCTTCAAACATATCAATTCATTTCATGATTGCAGTTTGGAAAATATAAAAGGGGGGAAGCAGCCAAACTGAAATCTTATGGCCCCAGGCAGCACCTGGTGCTGGTCAAATCACTTATTCTTCCTTTACCTCATCTACCACCCAACTTCTACTCACAGGGAAGGAAGACTCCTGGTATTTGGGAAATTATGAAATGCTAAACTGTCAGTAGCTGATGGTCTGACATAAAGTGCCATCACCATTGTCACAAACTGACTAGAACTAAAACCTACAATTATTTCACAGCAGCATTTTTAAGTTGGAACTTGAATTTGAAGCCTAATTTTACAGTTGGAACAAGAGAGGACAAGAAAGGAAAATCATGAGAATCAAGCTTAAATGAGTTTTTGGTATTTCTTGGAAGAATTTTACTGCCACTCAGAATCACAACAAGAAATTATATTTACTGAGCCCCTACTATGTATCAGGCATGTTCAAGGGTTTTACATATATTGACTCATGAAATCCTTACAAGCTTATGAGGTCATTACTACTAACAGCTCCCAAATTACAGATGGGAAAACTGAGTTCCATCAAGGTTGGGAGATTTCCCAACGTCATGCATTGAACACAAAGATTTTCAAAGTATGGTCTAGAGAACTTCTAGGGTACCCACAAGGTCAAAACTATTTCCACAAAGATACTAAGAAGTTAATTTATTTGCCCTTTCCAACTCTTTCTTGCATAAATGATATACAACTAATTCAATGAAGAAGCAGATATGAGAATCCATCCTAGGACCCAAGTAAGAAATCTGATATTTCTCTCTGCAATACTCCACATCAAATTAATTCCCAAATCCCACAGATTTAATCACACCAAATGGCCTGTGTTCCTGCCCAAGTCATTCTTTACTTCTATAACTTTCTTCCTGTTGTCCCCTTTGCTGGGATGCCCATCCTCTTACTCCTCACCTTCTTTACTATGATTGATCCTTGAAAGGTCAGCACATGGACAGGTCTTCCAGGAAGCCCTTCTGAGCCCTGCCCCCTTCCATCCTCCAGAGTTGGGATCCAGACACTTCTTAATAGTCCCCTGACACTCCACACCTCACTGCTTCATAACTGTCAACTTCAATTATTTATGTGCCAGTTCCCAGCACCACCTCCACTGGACTGTGAGCTCCTTATGAGCAGGTTATATGACTTAGACACACATCTGTGTCGACCCAAGAACCTAACTCAGTGCCTGGCATGTGGAAATTACTCAATGAAAGGAAGCTTTGTCTTAAACGTTAGAACATTGAAATCAGAAGACAAAACTGGCTATTCTTAAGATAATCCCTCTGAGTCTTAGGTTTCTTGGCTATAAAATGGGGATTCAAGGGAGGTAGTGAGTATTCAATGAAATAAGTAAATGCCAGTACAGCAGCACCTGACAGACAGATAGTGCTCAATAAGAGCATGCCTTTATTATGGAAGGTAGGGAAAGAAGGAAAGAAGGAAGGAAGGAAAGGAGAGAGGGAGGGAGGGAGGAGGGAGAGAGGGAGTGAGAAAAGGAGGGAGGGAAGAAAATGGGACAGAGTGATCCAAGCTTCAAATGATGTGTTTGATGGGTAAATGAAAAGGTCTATTTTTTCACTAATTATACTTTTTTATGAAAATACAATTATCTACTGCTATAACGAACTATAGATATTTACTTCTATAATAAACTACTGTATTAATGAAATCAATAGAAAATTAGAACAAGATTTAAAGAAAACTGAATGTCTGGATATAATTAAGCTTTTTCTTCATGAATACTTAATTATATCAATCACTGTTCACTCTAACCAAACTGTGTTCATCTGAGTCATTCACCATTTTAAAAATGCCTTTTCTGGCTTAGCACAATTGAGGTTTAAGGGCTTCCACAAAAATTAAAGTCACAAGCAGTATTTCTTTTACAAAGGTTTCTTCTTCTCCTTGCAAGAGATCTCCACCTATTCAAAGAGCTATCCTGAAGGTTTTTAGATACACTCAGAAAAATTTTAATTACCGCCCCCCCTTTCTGGGAACTAGGACCAGCTGAGAGAGCCACACTAGCCCAGATCATGACCCATGTGGATCCCATCCCTGTTTCTCCCCTTCCAGGTATTCTCAAGCTCTCTACCACCTCCACTACCCACCTACCTCCAATCACACTCATGCGTGCACACATGTGAGTTGACCAGATGTCCCAAAGAGATGTACAGTGTGGAAGAGAGAGAAAGACTGATTCTTCTGGAGCCTTTGGTGTGTGAATAATTCTGGCCTGAGACTAGACCAGTCTAATGGCGCTGACACTCTAATTTTGGGTAACTCAGATTGTTTATATAAACAGGAGTTCCTGTTCATGTAATATTTGTTATCATATAAACATATTTTAATATAAATATTTTAATATGTTTTAAATTTATTTCAGAGAGAGTAAGGGAGAGGGAGAGAGAGATAGAAATATCAATGATGAGAGAGAATCATTGATCAGCTGCCTCCTGCACACCCCCTATTGGGAATCAAGCCTGCAACCTGGGTATGTTCCCTGACTGGGAATCGAACCATGACCCCCTGGTTCATGGGTTGATGCTCAACCACTGAGCCACACCAGCTGGGCTAAATATAAATAGTTTAAAAAATGTATCTTAGGGCCAGTCATATCACCTCAACTTCCAAATTGTCAGTTCCCCATCTACAATATTCTGAATAAGAGAAAATCCATGCTCCTGTGAGATGCCATTAGTCTGTTTGGAACCATATAAGTGTCTCCTCAGAGAGCAGAAAAAAAGGGAAAGAGAGTTCTCCATTTTTCCAACTTCACTGTTTTCCTATTTAAGGAAAGCTCCTCCTGGCTCCTTTCTTTTGGGGAGCAATTTATCAACCTTATCAACCATTTTATAAAATAAAAATACTCCAACTACAAATTACCCTCTAAATACTTGGGGAGCAAAAACTCTATGATTTATAGAATACTACATTTAAATAAAACTTAACAAGGCTCTTACACAGTTACAAAGGGCTTTCCACTCTGAGACCATTGGCTTAGCTCCTTGTTCAAACAATGGGATGAACGGCCTCTTTGAAGACATGCATCCCCGTTTTGCTGTGTGTTGCAGGAGAAAACTATATAATAATATTTTTTTCTTTTTGGCCTGAAAAAACATTTGTCATTTAAAGAAAACACATTTTGGAATAAATATGAGGTGCTTGGCCTCAGCACATCTGTTTCTGGTTTGTGTAATTAGCAGAAACCCACGAGCAGGATCCAGGAGGAATGGCCCGAGACTGAGCACCCACCCCTCCCTGGGTTTTCCACAGAGCACATCTGGAAGGTGAAGGGGGGGCGGGGAGACAACCACCATGCCAGGTTCAGATGGGCTCACAGGTAACCAAATCCATGAAGTCATCAAAGCCTTGAGACTAGTCGCACTCTTTCACATCACTTTCCAAACTTTTCATTGGGAGTTTTCTTATATTGTTTGTCAGAACTAAAGTTTTTCTGGCCTTGACAACATAATTGTTTCCATATCACCACAGAATTAAAAAAAAATACATACACAGCTCTGTATCTCACTGACAATGATAAATTGTCATCAGATAATATCATCTCACAAGTACACAGTGCCAGTAGTTGAATAGTTTCAAATGTGAATTTCCTAAATAGGGCCTCAACCAATGTCTTTTACTTTTTTGGCTCTATACCTGGTGGGGGACAGCTCATCTTTATTAAAAATCCTGAGGGCATAGAGCACTTTTAAAATGAGTTATATGTATAAATGGTGCACGCAAACCCACAGTGGACTCCATGAAAATCATGTGAGCTTTGATAACAGTTTAGGATGAGACATAGCATTACCAAGGATCCATGATTCAGCTTAGGGACCTATTTGACCTTTTTCCAGACCCCTCTGATTGGAAATCTCATCAGGAGAGATTATATTTAATTTGTCTCTCAGCAGCAGTTTGGTTGCAGTGTTTGCTGGCCCAAGCTTCCCGATGACTCCGGGAGGCGGTTTGCCTAGAGACAGGCCTGGCCTCTCTAAGGGCCTAAGGTCTGGGAGACACTCCCCAAGACATAGCTTTCTCTCAATAAGGGAGTTCATTTTTCCCAATAGTCATATTGTACTGAATGTTTCTAGACAATTCTCCTTCAGATTCGAAATAAAAGCAAACATTTGCCTGGTTTGGTTGGGGGAAGATAGTTTAAGAACAGAAGAAGAACCCTGGCCAGTGTGGCTCAGTTGGTTGGAGCATTGTCCCTGTACACCAAAAGGCAGCAGGTGCAATTCCTGGGTCAGGGCACATACCTAGGTTGTGGGTTCAATCCCTGATCAGGCATGTATGGGAGGCAACTGATCAATGTTTTTCTCTCACTTCTATGTCTCTCTCTCTTTGTCTCTCCCTCTCTCTCCCTCCCTCCCTCCCTCCTTCCTCTCTCTCCAAAATCCATTTTAAAAAAACAACAACTGGTATATTTTTAAAAAACAAAAGCCCTGTCCAGTGTGGCTCAGTTGGTTGAGTGTCGTCCCACGCACCAAGAGGTCACTGGTTTGATTCGTGGTTAGGGCACAGGCCCGGGTTGCGGCCTCCCCAGTAGAGGCATGCAGGGGGCAACTGATTGATAGTGCTCTCCCTTCAATGTTTCTCTCCATCCCCTTCTTCTCTCTCTCTCTTTCAAATCAATAAAAGTATGTTTTTTTAAAAAAGAAAAAGATACAGCCATTCTTCTTTTCAAGTCTGTGACAACTGGAGTGGCTACTTATGGAGAAAGGCGATGGAGCACTGCCAGGAGAGTCAGAAGACAAAGCTTCCAGTCCCAGCTTTGCCTATCCCTGATTCTTGGTTCTTGGGCGACTTGGGTTCCTCCTCTCTAAAATGAAGGGCTAAACTCATTATCCCCGACACTCCCTGCCAAAGCAAAGATTCTAGATTTCAACAAAACATACATTTTTATTCTGTGTCCCAGCTGTTTCTCTCAGGAAAGCAAGCAAAAGGAGTGTAGTTCTTCCCAGGCAGATTCTTTCCCCGTGTCCCAGAGCAATCGCAACAGGGGCGAGGTACTGAAGTTAATCAGATGAAAGTCCGGGAAGCAAGCACAGCCCAGCCTGCATCATATCATCCTTCGTCTGACATGTCCTGAGTGCCATCATCCCACAGGCAGTGAATGAAACCACCCACTGGCCCTTTGGAGCCTCGCATGCCACAGTTAGATCGGCTTGCACATCTGCCCCAGCCCACCTACCAGGATGGGGCATTGGCTGGAATCTGCCAAGGATATCATCAGAGAATAAGAGCCTGGATAAAATTTACCAGGCTCCAAGAGGCAGACCAACAGAGTAAGAAAAAGCACATGTCACTTCATTAAGTAATTAAACTGGTGTTTTTAAAAGTCAACATCATATGTAAGAAAGCACAATCTGTTTACATTTGGTCAGATGTTTTCGGCTGCGGAGTAGACTACTTCAAAGCAATCTGTTAAGAGGTGCAGGGAAGAAATATTTAGGTGCTTATGAATCATGCTGAAATTGGACAGAGTTGGCCCCAAGACATGGCACATCCATTACAAATTAAATTAAAGAAAAAAAAATCTCTTGGTGAAAAAATAAGAGAAAGTTGACTATGGAGTTATTTACCATCAGTCTCACGTTTATGAAAATAATAATGTTCCCAGAATGTAAGTTCCCTGAAGACAGAAACTATATCCCTCTGGTTCATTCTGGTGTCCCTTGAGACCAGCAAAGCACATGGCCCTAAACTGTCACTCAGTTTATTCTAGTTAAATGAATTAGAATTCAAAGATTGTATGTCTGGTGTTGGAAAATGCGTGTGTGAGTCTCACTCCTATCAGGATAGGAAAGGTAAGTGACTAATGATCAGGCCTATAAGGAAGAGCCTCTAGGCACACACCTGCTGTTTCTGAAATCTGCCAGGCCCTAGAATTTAATGACTACTGGCTCCATCTCAACATGGAGCCTTCAATTCTATTGAAGGAATTTTGGGGAGGGATGGCAGGGGATAGAGGCCTGTCAGCTGATTTCCACTAACAGACTGGAAATGACTGTCTAATGGGCTTTAGAGGGTAAGAAAGCCTTGTCACCCAACACATGACTTTAGAGGCCAAAGCCAACCAAATGATCTCAATGCCCGGTGGGAGAGGAAGTGTGATTACAGAAATGTCCCCTATTCAAAAATTCGTGTTCCCAGCAGACCAGTGTCTTTCCCAAATATGTGTGTTTTTCACTTGCTTCATTTACAGCATATTGTCCTTAGAAAAACAGGGCTAAGAAAAAATGCCAATAGATTTTTCAGTTAAACCCCATTGCTAATCAGAAACTTCTAGTGAAAAACAGGAAATAGAAAAGAGACAATGATCCCAGTTCTACTTTGGAGTTGCCCTCACAGCCAGTTCTCATTCTCACTAACTCACCAGACCACCTGTGTGGGGTAGGGTTGGGGGTGGGAAACAACAGAGTTTCCATCTTTATAATGGAATAACTCCTGTTCTAGAAAACATTGCTTGCTGTACAAAGCACTGTTGAGTAAGATCCCCCTTTAATACCATGCAGTTTTTAAAAGGTATTTCTGTATGAGTTGATGTTAAATGGAATTTTAGAAATTAAAAAGAGATTTTAAGTTCAGCTGACTGCTGTACAGTTGGGTATGAGAGGGAGGGTTTTCCTCCTTTTTTTCTAGAGTCTCACACCTTTACAGAAGTTAGCCCCTGAATCCCTGCAGGTAGCTAGACATTTAGTCCTCACCTCCACTTGATTTTGAAACCATTCATGCACTCACTGGAGATCGAGCCCCTGCAGTTGTCCCAAATCCTCACGCATTTCTCCTTCCCATGCTCCCATATTGACTTCAGTTATAGTACTTCTATTGGACTAATTTATGCAATTTTTATTTCTCAATAATAAAATAAGTTCCAGGTGTGTAGGGACTTGTTCTATTCATCATTTTGTTTTCTCTTCCCAAGATGGTAAACAAGTATTCCTACTAGCAATTTGATAATGTCATATGACTCAGCCATGGGCAAGGAATGAATTATTTAGATTAAATAAGAAAGATGCAAACAGTATGGCCTCAGATACATAAAAGTTGATATATAATCATGTATAATTATTTTTATAATCAGAAAAAATATTTGAGGATAGTGGGAAAGACTTAGCCAAAGTTTAAGTGTAAAACTCCACACTTTAGCATATTAAACAGAGGGCTCTTTTGTCCACTGGTCTAGAGTTAATTAAGAAAATGGAAGTTTCTAAAGATTAAAAATGGCAGCAAAGTAAGTGGATGCTGCACAGACATGCTCCCAGGAACAAACTGGAATTACAACTAAAACATAGAAAAATTTCCTGAATAATCAACGGAAAACTCTCAGGAGAGAATCTTGATACCCAAGAACCAAAAGTGGAGACCACATAGAGACTGGTAGAGGGGTGGAGGCATGAAAGGACTAGCCAGGCGCCCACAGACAGCAACTGAAGTGCCATAGAGATATCTCATCTGTGGGGGGTTGCCACTGAGAACTCTAGGATCTAATCCCCAAGCTGGGCCCCCCAGCAGAGAGCACCACAACTGAGAAGGGGACTCACATAACATCTGGCTGTGAAAAGCAGCATGGTGCTATGTGCCAGGGAGTGAAACTGAAAATTCAGGCACCCTCTTAAAGGGTCAATGAATGAAATTCCCTGTGGAGCCACCCAGCTTGTGCTCTGGAAGAGGGTGAAGTGGACTGGAGCTGTGAGAGCAGAAACCAGGACTGGGGACTTGGAGGGTAAAGCTCAGAAGGCAGACACCCCAAGTTTCCTGGGCTAAGTCATTGCCTCACACAAAGTGGAGGACATCTTTCCCATATAGACATTTGCCTTGCCTGCGGGGAAGACAGTTGACACACCCTATTGGAAAACAGCTTGCCCTAAGCTAAAGAGAAAATAAACAATGGGACTACATCAAAATAAAAAGCTTTTGCTCAGCAAAGAAAACCATCAATAAAACAACAAGAAAGCCCACTGCATGGGAGAACATATTTGCCAATGATATCAATGATAAGGGTTTAATCTCCAACATAAACAGAGAACTCATACAACTTAACAAAAGGAAGATAAACAACCCAATCAAAAAATGGGCAACTGATCTAAATAGACACTTTCGAAAGAAGACAGAAGGCAGGCCAAGAGACATATGAAAACCTGCTCACAATCACTAATCATCAGAAAGACACAAATCAAAACAACAATGAGGTACCATCTCACACCTGTCAGAATGGCTATTATCAACAAATCAACAAACAAGTGTTGGCGAGGATGCAGAGAAAAAGGAACCCTCGTGCACTGCTGGTGGGAATGCAGACTGGTGCAGCCACTGTGGAGAACAGTATGGAGCTTCCTCAAAAAACTAAAAATGGAACTCCCATTTGACCCAGTGATCCCACTTCCAGGAATATATCCCAAGAATCTAGAAACATGCATCAGAAAGGAAATATACACCCCTATGTTAATAGCAGCACAATTCACCATAGCCAAGATTTGGAAACAGCCTAAATGCCCATCAGCAGATGAATGGATTAAAAAACTGTGGTATATCTATACAATGTAATACTATGCTGCGGTAAAAAAGAAGGAGTTCCTACCATTTGCAACAATATGGATGGAGATGGAGAATATTATGTTGAGTGAAATAAGTCAGGCAGAGAAAGATAAATATCACATGATCTTGCTCATTTGTGGAATATAATGAATGGCATAGACTGATTAACAAGAACAGATCCAGAGGCTGAGAAACGGCAATCAGAACATCATACCTCAGGTAAGGTAGGGGAGGGTGGGGGTAATGTGGAGAGATCAACCAAGGGACTTGTATGCATGCATATGAACCTAATCAATGGACACAGACAACAAGGGGGTGGGGCATAAGTAGGGAGTGGGGGGTTATGGGGAAATAAGGACACATATGTAAAAAATAAAAATTAAAAAAAATTAATTAAAAAATTATAAAATAAAAATAAAATACTAAATCTAATCAATACTAGTGGCCACCATAACCTTAAGAGAAATTGTTTCATGTGACAAAAATTTTTAAATGAAACTCTCTGTAGCCTGAAAATTATTTTGGAAGGAAACAAAGAGAAGTTTCCTTCAAAAGTCATAAGGATTGTAATTGAAAGTCAATATATTTGGCCTCTTGAACTAAAGTAAGTAATTTGTGTTTTTGCCTCCCTGACAAAGTTTATATAAAGCTACAAAAAGAAATTGACAGCCAGTTTGAAATGGAATTGCCAGGGCCTACGGCAAAGAATATCCTTACATGATATTATTCTACAATGTCATTATAATTTTAGATATTTTACAATAGCATATTTTACAATTATCCCAAACAAACTTACAAACTAATTCTTTGAATGGTTGGCAGCAATTAAAAAAAAGGACATGAAAGGATTTAATCCCTTGCAGAAGGAATTAAGGCACTGGGAAGGCACTTGAGCATCCTATATTGGCCCCTCCTCCCCTTTGTGCCAAGAGGGACCCTCTTCTCACAATCCAATTGCCCTCAGCTGTTACCTGAGCTTTCTGTTCATGCTGAGCTTGAAGCCTCGTGGGGGCTGGTACCAGGGATCTGTCTCACATCCAATTGTGTGAGCTGGGCCCTCACTGGAGAAGAAACCCGAGTTCCCCGAGATATGTGATCAGCACCGGGACCCTGCCAGCAGGCCAGGGGTTCCCAAGGTAGGTGCTGGGTGTGGAGGCCACAGGGCATAGGCTACCAAGGAGACAGAACTGAACCTCACACCACTCTGCTTGGCCCCGGAGGATGGCTGGTTAGCCAGAGACGGGTAAGATTCCTCAAGGAAGGAACAACCTAAGACAGGCACAGTCGCAGAGGGGCCATCAGGAGAGAACTTGGGGGGGCAACAGAAGTGGGGCACAGACCCTCACCCCCCCAACATTGCAGGGACTTGAACCTTCGCCCCTTCTGAAGGAGGTCTCCTGCCCCCATGGCTGCTTCGCGCTTCCCACACCCAGCCCAGGTCAGGACCCAGGCAACAGAAAGAGACTTGGCCCAGCTCACATAGAGATACAGGTAACAGAGACTTGGCCCAGCTCAGATCAGGACCCAGGTAACAGACAAGAGACTTGGCTGACAGCAGCTGCCCTATATCTAAATTCAGCCTAGCATCAGGAATGCTCAGGGCCCACTCAAGAATGCAAATAATCCTTCCCACTAATATTTACAGGGTAAACTAAGATTGTTGGTAGAGTATTAAATTTGACAGTAAAATAGTAATCAAGTTTTCAGATTAATTTAAATAGGCTAATTGAAATAAGTGAATATTCAAGTAAATTTAATTGTACTGGACAAAAAGCTGTTCTTAAAGTAATAACTAAAATTTCTATTGGTAGTTCATCTCATGGTAAAATTCCTGAATATGCAATGAACCTAAAGCAGTCATATTTTTGGGCAAAAAACAAACAAACAAAAATTAAATTTAAAGTTATCAAGACTGCATTATAAAATTTACAAAAACCTCCATTAATAAAAAAAAAAAAGGGGGGGGTGATAGTAGGGAAATATCATGTAAGGAAAAATATCCTATAAGTAAATTACATCTAGAAAATTTTTACTTTACCAAATTAATTTTCATTTGTAATGCTAACAGCAAGATGGCCATTAAAAACACACATGGTGTCTAAATAAGACAAAGGAAAATCGTTCGGGCAAAAATAAAAAGGATCCCAAATCAATTATATAGAAAAGATTCCTTTATTAACTTGTGGTCGAGAATATATTTGTATATTTTCAGAAAACAACCACAAGACCAGGTGGATTCCTGCAACAGAGAGGAATTGACAGGTGTGCTCCAACCACAAAGACAAGAGGAAAAAACAGTCCAGAGATGGAAGATGCTGACAACGCCTTGCCACGTGAGCAGTCAGCAGCTGTGCACTGCTGCAGGTTGCCTAGGACCAAACCAGAGAGGGTCAGACCTGCATTGCCACCATGTGCCCACCATCCAGATATCATTGCTGACATGTACACATAAGGAACTGTTAGACATTGAAACGGGGACTCAGAACTGTTGGACATTGAAATTGGGACTCAAACATTTTTTTCTTTTGTTTTGTTTTGTTATTATATGTTTATTTCTAGTCTGCAAAGGCAAAACTTTTTAAAGGAAAGAAATGGTTGGAAAAAGATACAGAGGCAAAGAAGCATTGAACAGACAGTCAAACTACATTGGGAAGACAGAGGAGGTTGGGCAAGGGGGGCTGTAAGAGACCAACCGAAGGACTTGTATGCATGCATATAAGCACAACCAATGGATACAAGACACTGGGGGCAGGGGGGAGTGTGGGCAGGTGAAGGCATGTACTCGGGGGTAGGGGAGGTCGGGGGAGGTCAATGGGGGGAAAAAAGGAGACATATGTACTACTATTTGTAATACTTAAAACAATAAAAAATAAATAAAATTTTTAAAAAAGGAAACAGCTTGCCCTGAGGCCACTTAAGAGATTAAAATTAACAATTAGCCTCCAGGCAGAAGCAACTGCCCCATCCTATTGAAAAACACTCTCACCACACCTGAAGAAGATTGCCTTGGGGGCAGTTTAAGTCATAATCCTATCAGTCTGTAGGCTGAGGCAGTCTCTGGAGGCTTTGAGTCTTTGCCTGATCTAATTAGTTAGAAACAGTTTTTAACACTGTCCTGCACTAGAGATGGAAAGGTGTAGAGGATCTACCTAATACATAGACACAAACCCAAACAGACAGCCAAAATGAGGAGACAAAGAAATAACCCCCAAATGAAAGAACTAGAGAATTCTCCAGAAGAAGAAATAAATGAGGCAGAGATAAGAAATTTATCTCAAACAGAGTTCAGAGTAATGATAAAGATGCTCAGCAGCGTGAAAAAAGATATATAGTAACTATGGAAAAAGAACAGTCTGAGATAAAGAATGACATGATGCAAATAAAGAACACATTGGAAGGAATATACAGCAGATTAGGGGAATCTGAAGATCAAATCAGTGAATTAAAAGACAGAGTTGAAAATATCACTCAATCAGAGAACCAAAAAGAAAAAGCAATTAAAAAACAGGAGGACAGCTTAAGGGAGTTGTGGGACAACATAAAACATAACAATACTAGAATAACAGGTGTGCCAGAAGAGGCAAAAAGAGAGAAAGGAATAGAGAACATGTTTTAAGAAATAATGGCAAAAAAAAAAAAAAAAAAATCCCTAACCTGGTAAAGGAAAAAGTCACACAAGTTCAGGAGACACAGAGAACCCTAAACAAGAAGAACCCAAACAGGCCCATGCCCAGACACATCATAATGAAAATGCCAAAATTAAAGACAAAGAGAGGATCTTAAAGGTAGCAAGATAAAAGAAAACTGTTACCTACAAAGGACTCCCCATAAGGCTGACACCTGATTTCTCATCAGAAACTCTACAGGCCAGAAGGGAATGGCATGATGTACTCAAGGTAATGGAAAGCAAGGATCTGGGACCAAGATTACCATATCCAGCAAGGCTATTATTCAAAGTAGAAGGCCAAATAAAGAGCTTCCAAGATTTAAAAAAAGGCTAAAGGAGTACATCACCACCAAGCCAGCATTACAAGGAATGCTAAAGGGACTGCTGTACCTAGCCATACAGAATTAAAATGACAATAAATAAGTACCTAACAATAATAACCTTAAATGTAAATGGATTAAATGCTCCAATCAAAAGGTGTAGGGTAGCTGAATGGATACAAAAACATGACCCAACTATATGCTGTCTACCAGAGACCCACCTCAAAACAAAAGACACACAGAGGATGAGAGCAAAGGGATGGAAAAATATTTTACATGCAAATGGAAAAGAAAAAAAAGCTGGAGTAACAATACTCATATCCAACAAAATAGACTTTAAAATGAATATGTTTCGCATGAAACAACAAATGTCACTACATAATATTAAAGGGATTGATCCAACAAGAGGATATAACCCTGGCAAACATATACACACCCAATACAGGAGCACCTAAATATATAAAAAAGCTTCTAGAGGACTTTAATGGAGAGATCAACAGCAATACAGTTATAGTAGGAGACTTTAACATCTCTTAGATGTCACTGAACAGATCTTCCAGACAAAAACTTAATAAGGAAACAGAGACTCTAAAGGGCACACTGGATCAGATGGATTTAACTGACATTTATAGAACATATCACTCCAATGTAGCAGAATATACATTCTTCTCAAGTGCACATGGATCATTCACAAAGATAGACCACATGTTAGGACACAAAACAAGTCTCTACAAGTTCAAGAAGATTAAAATCATGTTAAACATCTTCTCAAATCACAGTGGAATTAAATTAGAAATCAACTACAGTAAAAACACCCAAAAACATTCAAACACATGGAAGCTAAATAACATGTTATTAAACAATGAATGGGTTACCAAACAAGATAAAGAAAGAAATCAAAAACTTCCTGGAAACAAATGAAGATGAACACACAACAACCCAAAATTCCTGGGCACAGCAAAAGCAGTCCTGAGAGGGAAATTCATAGCACTACAGGCATACTTCAAGAAAAGAAGAAGAAGAAAAATAAGCAATAAACTACTTAACCCTACAACTTAAAGAACTAGAAAGAGAACAACAAGAAAAGCCCATAGTAAGTAGAAGAAAGGAAATAATAAAGATTAGAGAAGAAATAAATAACATAGACACTAAAAAAGTAATACAAAAAATCAATGAAACCAAGAGCTGGTTCTTTGAAAGGATAAACAAAATTGATAAACCATTAGCCAGACTCAGCAAGAAACAAAGGGAGAGGACACAAATAAATAAAATCAGAAAAGAAAGCAGAGAAGTAATCACTGACACCACAGAAATACAAAGCATTGTAAGAAAATACTATGAACAACTATATGCCAACAAGCTGGACACTGTGGATGAAATAGACAAATTCCTGGAAAATATAATCTCCCAAAACTGAATCAGAAGGAATCAGAAAACCTGAATAGGCCAATAACAACTGATGAAATAAAAGCAGTAATACAAATAATACTCCCACCAAACAAAAGCCCAGGTCCAGACGCTTCACAGGGAAGTTTTGCCAAACATTCAAAGAACTAACACCTATACTCCTCAAACTATTCAGAAAATCCAAGAGGAAGGAACAATTCCAAACTCTTTTTATGAGGCCAGCATTATCCCAATTCAAAATCAGATAAAGACACTACAAAGACAGAGAATTACAGGCCAATATCCCTGATGAACATAGATGCTAAAAGCCTTAATAAAATATTAGAAAATTGCATCCAGCAATATATTAAAAAGATCATACACCATGATCAGGTGGGATTTGTTCCAGGGATGCAAGGTTGTACAATATTTGCAAATCAATAAATGTGATAAATCACATAAACAAATTGAAAGACAAAAATCACATGATTTTATCAATAGATGCAGAGAAAGCATTCAGCAAAATCCAACACCCATTTTTGATAAAAACTCTCAGCAAAGTGAGACTAGAAGGAGCATATCTCAACATGATAAAGGCCATATATAACAAACCTACAGCCAACATTATACTCAATGGGCAAAACTAAAACCATTTCCCATAAGAACAGGAAAAGACAGGGATGCCCACTTTCACCACTCCTGTTCAACATAGTATTGGAAGTGCTAGCCATGACAATCAGACAAGAAGAAGAAATAAAAAGCATTCAAATTGGAAAAGAAAATGTAAAACTGTCATTATCACAGATGACATGATATTGTACATAGAAAACCCTAAAGACTCCATCAAAAAACTACTAGACTTAATAAATGAATTTGGCAATGTAGCAGGATACAAAATAAACACCCAGAAAGCAATGGCTTTTTTATACACCAATAATGAACTTACAGAAAGAGAAACTAAAAAAATAAAAATCTCATTTACCATTGCACCAAAAAAAAATTAAGATACCTAGGAATAAACTTAACTAAGGAGATAAAAGACCTGTATTTGGATGTTGAAAAAAAGAGATAGAGGAAGACATAAACAAGTAGAAGAATATACCGTGTTCATGGGTTGGTAGAATCAACATCATTAAAATGTCCATATTACCCAAAGCAATCTATAAATTCAATGCAATCCCCATTAAGATACCAACCGCATATTTTACAGACCTAGAACAAACTCTCCAAAAATTCATATGGAATAGAAAAAGACCCCAAATAGTTGCAGCACTCCTGAGAAAGAAGAACAAAGTTGGAGGGATCACAATACCAGATATCAAGCTATACTACAAAGCCACTGTTCTCAAAACTGCCTGGTATTGGCACATGAACAGACATATAGATCAATAGAACAGAACAGAGAACCAGAAATTGACCCAAGCCGTTATGCTCAATTCATATTTGACAAAGGAGGCAAGAGCATACAATGAAGTCAAGACAGTCTCTTTACTTAAGGAACTGTTAGACATTGAAACGGGGACTCAGAACTGTTGGACATTGAAATTGGGACTCAAACATTTTTTTCTTTTGTTTTGTTTTGTTATTATATGTTTATTTCTAGTCTGCAAAGGCAAAACTTTTTAAAGGAAAGAAATGGTGGGAAAAAGATACAGAGACAAAGAAGCATTGAACAGACGGTCAAACTACACTGGGAAGACAGGGGAGGTTGGGCAAGGGGGGCTGTAAGAGACCAACCGAAGGACTTGTATGCATGCATATAAGCACAACCAATGGATACAAGACACTGCGGGGGGGGGGGGGGCGGGCAGGTGAAGGCATGTACTGGAGGATAGGGGACGTCGGGGGGAGGTCAATGGGGAAATAAAGGAGACATATGTACTACTATTTGTAATACTTAAAACAATAAAAAAGACAGTTTCTTTAATAAATAGTGTTGGGAGAATTGGACAGAAACATGCAAAAAATGAAACTAGACCACCAACTTACACCATACACAAAAACAAACTTAGAATGGCTAAAGGACTTAAATGTGAAATGGAAAACCATTAAAAATCTTAGAAGAATCCACAGGCAGCAAAATATCAGACACATGTCATAGCAATATCTTTACCGAGACAGCTCCTAGAGTACCGAAAACTAAGGGAAAATAAACAAATGGGACTACATCAAAATAAAAAGTTCCTGCATAGCAAAAGAAATCATCAACAAGACAACAAGAAAGCCCACTGCATGGGAGAACATATTTGCCAATGTTATCTCTGATAAGGGTTTAATCTCCAAAATTTATAGGGAACTCATACAACTTAACAAACGGAAGATAAACAATCCAATAAAAAAAAAATGGGCAAAGGACCGAAATAGACACTTTTCAAAATAAGACATACAGAAGGCCTAAAGACATATGAAAAGATGCTCAGTGATTCATCCAAGAGATGCAAATCAAAACAACAATGAGGTATCATCTCACACCTGTCAGAATGGCTGTCATCAACAAATCAACAAATGACAAGTGCTGGAGAGGATGCGGAGAAAAGAACCCTCTTGCACTGCTGGTGGGAATGCAGACTGGTGCAGCCACTGTGGAAAACAGTATGGAGTTTCCTCAAAAAATAAAAAGTGGAACTCCCATTTGATCCAGTAATTCCATTTCTAGGAATATATCCCAAGAAATCAGAAACACCAATTAGAAAGGATATATACCATTATGTTTCATAGCAGCACAATTTACAATAGCTAAGACTTGGAAACGGCCTAAGTGCCCATCTGCATTTAATCCATGAGTGGATTAAAAAAACTATGATACATCTACACAATGCAATACTACACTGTTGTAAAAAAGAAGGAACTCTTACCATTTGCAACAGCGTGGATGGACCTGGAGAGCATTATGCTAAGCAAAATAAGCCAGTCAGAGAAAGATAAATATCACATGATCTCACTCATTTGTGGAATATAATGAACAACATAAACTGATGAAAAAATACAGAGCTAGAGAAAAAATATTTTAGAATATAGTAGGAGTAATTCTGTTATTTGCAGATTTTTAATATTTCCTACAACTTTTGTGATATAACACTATGTTGGTACAGTTTTGGTAATATTATTATATTTAAAATCTTTTTTCTTGAAAAAAAAGAAAATGAAAATTTCTGAAAGGGGGGGAAAAAGAAATAGCTTGTTTCTTTGGAGATAAGTATTCTTAGCATCATTTTGTCGTTCATACACCTTACTGCTTCCAAATTTGGAACTAAAATAAACAGCAGGGCTATGTCAGGTTTTAAAATGTGGCCATAGGGACATGTGTTCCAGAATTTCCCAAAGTGGGTCCTGTTCTACAGCACATTATGCATGTTACTTGGGGGAAGAAAAACAGGGCTCTGTGCCAAGTGAGTCTGAGTAGTAATACCAAATTTCGGCTCTAAGACACTATATATTATAAGAAAGACCATTACCAATGACAAGATTAGACCATATGAGGAATCTAATAAAGTGAAAGCAGCAAAGGGATAACCATTTAGAGTGAGAATAAAGGAGAAACAAATTTTCTTGCAGAGAGGACTATAGGAAAATGTGCTTGCATCAACCTTGGTACTAGCTAAAGGGTTAGACCAAAATAAAATTCTCCTAAAATTTTCAACAACAAATGATATTCACTGGATTTGAAATCCAAATTCAAAAAATACTTCACTAGAGAAAGTGTTCTCAGGCAGGCCATATCCCCAGGAAACTGGCAAAAGCCATATAAATTGTCTCTGGGGAAAAATGGCTTCAGGAATAATGCCATCAAGATGGCAAGATTGATCATTCCCAATATCAGTTGCCCTCACAAGAAGACCAATTGCAACTATCCACAGACAAGACACCACTGTGAAAATCCCAGAGCAGGGGATGAGGCTGCAGCACCACCCGGGACCACAGAGACAGAGAAGGACCACATCCAAAGGAAAGAGGAGGGGCTGCATTCTGACTGCATCGCCCCTCACCCAGGTGGCATAGCACTGTACCAAGAGGGTCCCTTGGGGCCTATTGTTTTTCCAGTGGAGAAAAGAGAGGCCCGGGCAGACACCTAGCTCTCCCAGCATTGCAGGACACTTCCTGGGGAGGCCTATTCCAGTCTTGCCTCATGGGAATCACCGAGGAAATCTGCAGTCTCAAAGATGGAAAAGGGGGTGGAGCTTATAGGAACCAATATTCAGATCTCACTCTTGGCGCATCTCATTCTTACTTGCAGCAGTGGGATCCTGGCTAGGGGCTCCGCCCATCTACAATTCAAACACTTGAGAAACTTCATTGTACACAAGTGATCTGTCTTACAACTGGGTTTAACCATATATTTGGAGACAAATGGGTTTAACCATGTCTTTGATTTAAACATGTCTTATTGTTCTCCTTGCTATTCTTTTTTTTTAATTTTTTTATTTTTTATTGTTTTAAGTATTACAAATAGTAGTACATATGTCACCTTTCTTTTTTTCCCCCATTAACCTCCCCCTACCTCCCCTAGAGACTTCAAAAGAATAATTGCTTAACATCTGATTCTGACCAATTTTATCAGATCTTAAAAGCAGAACAGAAAATCACCTAAATGTAGAGGGTACAAGTCATGGAACATAAATTTCAACTTCAAAGTTTTAATGAACACAACTTTGGCAGTAAACCTGCCTATCCAAGCTTGGTGTATGTGTACACACAAATCATTAACAACTTGTCTGTGTCCACAGAGGTCTATGTGAGGTTTAGGACATCCTTTCATAATTTTGTAATTTTTCTAAAGCGTCAAACCTTTGCAGTATGAAAATGGGATCTTTCAGAAACACTGTTTAGCAAACAGCCTTGCTTTTTAGTCACCCACCTAGGAAAGCATAGTTCATACTCCCACACCTGTCTTTGTTGGACAAAGGTGGAATTGTAAGCAGGTAAATCCCTATCCTAATGCCTGCTCAAAGTAGAGATAAAATCAAGACTTTGCTTTACTTCAACTGCCTACAGATTATCAAAAATAATCAACAGGAGCTTCTTTTAGTTCTGAGAATGTCATCCTTAAAAGGGAAAATTAGGAATGGGTATAGGTGTGCCTCACTTTAAGAAATCTCAACTTCTCAGAAAAAGAAAAAGATGTATAACATCTATTTTCATGGCAAAAGGGATTTGCTAATCTCCCTTGGCCCATTTAAGATAACATAAAATGCCAAGATTTAATTCAGACTCAATTTTTCTAAAATAAAATGTTTGAAAATATCAGCTTGATGGATGTCATTGAAACCAGTGATTAAACCCAAGAGGAAGGAAGAATAATTGAAGAAATGTCTGAGAGTTATGACTACCAGTTCATTTTCAAGGACAATCTTATTCTTTTATTGTTGTTTAAAACAATAATGTAGTTCTAAATTCATAAGTATATTTAAATACTATAGGTCTTACTTTTCACAATTGACATTCAGAATAAAACTTTATTAATATCCAAGATATGGAGTTAAGCAATAGCCTTTAAAATGAAGATGAGTGGATATAGAAATAGAATCCCAATTTATAAATTTGCTAATTTTTCTTTGTTATGATCAACATACTCTATACAGCAATTTTTTAGCCAATGAACTGCTGTCAAAGCATCCTTGATGTCAGGGCATCAATTACTTCTCCCTGATTTAAAATATTTACATTCAGGGTATTGGGTGAGGGACCATTTTCCCAAAAGATACCTCAACATTTCTTGTTATTGTTACTCAGACTTCTGAATTAAAACTTTCTATCAAGCTTACCTGTCATCAGACAAAAACTTGAAGAAATGAGTACTCATTGGTTGCTATGTAAATAAGAGAAAAATACATAAAAATCCCAGCTAAATATACATTCTTCTTCAGTTTAAAGTTCAAATCAATTACATAATTGCCACAGTGTCACTATTTATTAGTAAAGAGCCATGAAGCATAGTAAATTATAATCCAGGGGATCTTATAAAGGAAAGAAAAGTCTTTTTTTTTTTTTACCAACCTGGGCTGAGAAGCCACAGAAGAAACCAAACCAGAAATGCACAAGTGTGAATGCAAAATTCTTATAGAAGAAGTAGCATAAGAATTTGCACATTCGGAAATAGGACCACCTTCCATGAACAAGGAGAAGCCTTTGGAGGTATCGAAACTGTGCAAACGAATAGTCACTGGCTAAGACTGCCTGCAGTCCCTCCTGGCCGCTGATTCCAATGCCAATGTGAGCGCCTGCAAAGGAAAAAAAGAACACTTTCATTCTCCAAACAAAGATACAGTCTCTTTGGGGAACTTGTCATTGCTCTTTTATGGTATTATTTATTTACAGGAGCCTTACAGCTATGGCATTAAAAATTCTCATGAACCACTCCTGATGTATATTTATCCTCGTTTTACAAAAGAGGACATTGGCACAGAAAAGTTCAATAACTTGCACAAGGTTTTACAATGTGTAAGTGCCCAGGCAAAGCTGGGACTAAACCCAAGTGTTGGAACTGTGGGACCAGTGTTCATTCCTCCATACCAATGTCCTTTTCTAGCCTAAAAATACACACATTACTTAATTACAGAGAAGGAGGTGGGTTTTTTTTTATGAATGCAATAATGATGGACTCATTGGAGCCAGAGTATTCATTTTAGAACCACTGAGAAAAAATGCAGTTGTAATGGAGTCTCCATCACATATTGCCCATTGCTGAACCTCAGGACTTCAGGTATGCAGCATGCCCCACTGAGCAAATGTTCTCTTACTTTTGATCATGCTGACATCATTGGCTCCATCGCCTATGGCCAAAGTGACAGCATTTCTGTGTTTCTTCACCAGCTCTACTACTTGGGCTTTCTGGAGTGGCGTGACTCGGCAGCACACCACAGTCTTACACATGCAGGCAAGTTCTAGGAGATCATTCTTGACATCACTTTCTAGGGCATGAGCCTGTGATTTAAAAAAAAAATACAGAGTAGAACAAGAAGCAATAAATCAAAGGCATCACTTGGGAAGCATATTTCTTGTTTCTCAACTGATTTATTTTCTAAACAGTTAAATTTTGTTAAGTAACAACAGCTAACTAAATAAATGAGTATTAAACTTCTACTAAAGGCCAAGAAATTTTAGAATGAAAATAAAAGACACAGTGCTCTTACATATCCTCTTTGACACATTATCATGTTGAACAGGAGACACAATTAAATGCCAGAGAAGTTCCAGAATCTCCAAAAATAAGGAAAAGCCAAAGACAGAACCTAGTCACCATCTCACCAAATTTAGAATGAACTACAAAATGGTGATTTCTACCCTGGCCTGTTTTGCTCAATAGGTAGAGCATTGACCCATGGACCAAAGTGTCATGGGTTTGATTCCTGGTCAAGGGCATGTACCTAGGTTGCAGGTTGGATCCCTGGGCCAGGGTGTGGGCAGGAGGCAGCCAATCAATGTGACACATCAATGATTCTCTCTCTCTCCCCTTCCACTCTCTCTAAAAAAAATGGAAAAAATATTCTCAGGTGAAGATTTAAAAATAATAATAACAAAAAAATAATAATTACAAAATGGTACTTTGTTCTCATGATGGAATTTTTGTTTCGTTTGCATTGTTGTTTGGTATATTCAGTGTTTGTTGTGGTGGTTGTTAATGCACAGATTAATGAAAAGCAGATAATCTGGAAATCAGACTGAAGAACACAGTGATTGAAATCAAGAGAGGCCTACACAAAAGGGTGGTGTGCAAAAAACAGGTGGTGTCTCACATAGAGTTCCTCAACCATTTCCACCCTTGCTCCTCTCCAAGTACATAACAGCCTTTAGATATGCCAAGAAATAACTGAAAAAGAGAGTTTAATCCTTTTCAATTAACTGTGTAATTTTTTTCTAGAAAACATCTTGCTGTACACATCTTGCTATAATAAACACAATAGGAAACAGTAATCCACCTAAACTTTAAGTCATCTTTGAATGAATCTTCAACAAGATATTCACAGTCCTTCACAATTGGCCCCTATATTCCTTTTGAGTTCTGTCTTCTACCACTACCTTTAAGTTTGCTCTTTACTCCTATTATGCCAAGTTGCTTATTTCCATAATTTTACAGGTTCTTTCTTACCTTTGCACTGCTGTCTCCTCTACCTGAAAATATCACTTCCTCCAGGGAGTCTACCCTGGTTTCCCCACAAAGAACTAAATGTGTCTGTCTCTATGCTCTCAAAGCACTGTTTGTTCCTCTTTATAGTATGTGCCATACCACTGTGAGGTTAGTTGTTCCACCAGATGGCAAAATCCACGTTCTATTTATATCCTTATCTTTGGGCTCTAGGACTGTGACTTAGACATGCTTAGTAAATGTAAGTGGTATGTCTAGAAAGAAGGGCAAATGGCTATAAAAACATGTGCTGAAATAGATAATTCTCATGTCAAGGTCTATAACTCCTACGGGAAATTACGAGTTAGCACTCTCAAATACAAATGCCCTTTCTGAAAAAGAAAGTATGTAACTGACTGTCTTGCCCAGAATGGTCCCCCTTTCTTTCTTTTCTTTTTCTTTATTATCAACAAGTGAAAACCTAGATTCCCTGACTCTAAGAAAGAAAGATCCAGTTACATTCTGCAAACATCAAGATTTCAGCAAATTGGAATTATAATGTGTTTGTTGATGTAAGCTTTTGACTATACTAGCAGATACAGAGTCCGTTCTCCTTAAATGAAAAATGACATTTCATGGTTTCACAAGCTTCAGGCAGTGAAGCTGAAAAGGTTCTCGAAGAGGATCTATCTTAGCTTTTTCCGCTTATTTAGAAACAGAGACAGAATAACATATGGTATCACCTGAGTACTCTAACCCACCACACAGTGGCTTCTTTAAGCCTGAGGGAAAGTCAAAATGCAGCTCATTAGGGACCCTTTCCATATTGTGGTCCATTCAGCTTGAAGGCCACCAACTCCAAGATGACAGGTTTATAATTTTCAGTTGCTATTCATTTGTGCAAGGGAGAAGTTCGTGTCATCTGGACAAACTTTCAACTGAGCTTGGCCTGCAGCTGAGCTCTGTAACTTTCCATGGTGTAGAAGGCAACGCATCATTATGTCTGGAATCCAGCTGGATAATGCTCTGAGCCCTCAGAGCTAACAGACAGCTGATCACAGGGGGGAAATACAGATCCAACTTTTTTTGTCCTCTAAGAAAATGTCTACAAGAAGATACACTTATATTCCAAAGTTCGAAAGAGAAAAGGGGTCATCAAAGCAGAAGAAAAACGTGAGATTAGTTCATTTTGCATAGAAATGATAACTTTGCTGGAGTGCAATCACAGATTTGTTTTCTAAATTAGAAACTCAGAAGAGCATTTTGATATTTGTTCAAGATTTGGAACCTGAACTACATTAAAAGTACAATGCAAGTTTATTCTATTACGACAAGAACCAGATTTCCTAATCAAAGTAAATTGTTTGGCATTGCTGTAAAATGCTGCTATTTAGAAAAACCACCAGAAGTATCTTAATGGCAATAATTTGGAGTGGTAATTATATGAAGGTCGGGTTGTACTCTGCAAATCACAAACATTAGCAAGAGCAATAGTTGCAATACATTCATCCAGTTGCATTACTTTAATTAAATAACAGCGAACTGTGAAATTCTCCCTCAGAAAGCACTTAAACAATACTGCTAAATGCTCTACAGTCACTTAGACAAGATTGATATACTGTGAATTTGGTATCTCTTTGGAGCCTCCCTTCACTGTGGCAATTCAAGCAATAATGCATAAAATGTATATTAAAAGTTTCCTTTTACCTCACAAACAGGAAACCAAGTGTAAGCCTTGTTTCCATTAGTGTCATTTGTTTAGAAAACAGAAAAGAAATTATGACAACACAAAAGAGATGATTATTAGGGTGAAGAAAAAGAAAGAACAAAAGCCTTAAGTGAACTCACCAAACTGTGGCCATTTATAATTAAGGCGTAATCTCCTGTTACGGTTTCTTCTACAACTGAGTCCAGTTCCAGCTGCTGCTTTTTTTCAAACACTATATGGCCATTGGAAGAACTTCTGTTTTGTCCAAACAAAATTTCCTTTGCTTTCCTTAAAGGCAAGGGGGGTGGGGGAGAGAACAAATTATAACAAAGTATACAGAGCATACCTTTTAATTCTAACAAGAGATTGGCCTAGGGGTAACTTCATTTTTCTGTTATTTAGATAGACTGTGACACAAGATTCAGTTATAGCAAGTTTGATAATTCTTTGTAGTAGGGATACCATAGCAAATTTCCAAATTCCAAGAAGTAGGAAGGAAAACATAATAAAATTTTAAAAAATCATTTTGAACGTTCTAAATTACTTAAAAACTAAATCACCATCTTGATCTGGCCTTGAACTAGGGGCTCATGATAAACTTGGTATATAAGGTTGTCTGCGTTTCAAGGACTTAAGAACCACTGATCTGGCATAAGATATTGTTAAATAATAAAAAGGAAAGACTAAAGAAAATTATGATATTTTTTAGGGATCCCAGGGTTATCTATGTAGTAAATATATTAATCAATTTGTAGAACAATGTAATACAATCCATCTTAAAACAGCAGGCTTCTAAGAAGGACAATATATTTGACAATAATACAAATGACAGCATTCATTGAATTGGCATAGTCATTATATTATAATGGATTATTATAAGTGAAAATTGTACTCATCAGCTCCAACAATGGACTAAATCTTCTGAGAAAGAAACTATAAACACCAAAGTGTAGAGGGCATTCCAAATGGAAACTCTCTTCAATGTCCTAGCTCTGATCAGCCGTAGAATAATGCTGCCCACATTTCATCCATCTCTGCTGTTTAAGAGGAAGACTCAAAGGCCTTAGAAGTGGCCTTTTCCTTTTCTCTTGAAAATGGAAAGATTATGCTTTTAGACCAAAGGAAATTTCTTCTCTGAAGACCCTTGAATGACAGGCTTTGAAATAACACAGGGCAAGCTGACGACTACTAAACTTTCCACCACAACAGGGAGCTACTCAGCAGACACTCCCTGAAGATGAGTGTCAAAGGCAGCCACCAACACTTCAGGCCACAGCTTGCATATACAAAACTAGACGCCTGAAATTTGTGCAGGGTGGGGGGGACAAAGGGGGGGCGGGTTCCTCAGCCCAGCCTGCATCCTCTCCAATCTGGGACCCCTCGGGGGATGTCCGACTGTCTCTCGCAATCTGGGACCGCTAGCTCCTAACTGCTCGCCTGCCTGCCTGATCGCCCCTAACCACCTGCCTCGCCCCGACCCAGGATCCAGGATTTTCCCCTCCAGCCAGTTGCAGGCACCCAGGACACGAACTTCCCTCCCTCTGGCTGGCCACAGGCACCAAGGACCAGACCAGCTTTGCCCAGGCTGTCCGCAGCCACAGGGGAGGGTGGGTGGGCGGTTTTGCTCAGGCCGCAGGCACTGGCACCCAGGACCACAGGGCAGGTGGCTTGTCCCTCTCCCAGGCTGCAGCCACAGCCCCTGGCACCCAGGACCATGGGGCATGCGGCTAGTCCCTCTCCCGGGCCAGGCCATAGACACAGGTGCAGCTCCTGGTGCCCGGGACCGCAGGGCAGGCAGCTTGTCCCTCTCCTGGGCTGCAAACTGGCTGGTCCCCATTCCTCTCTCTCAAGCTCATTTGTGCCTGGCTGGTCCCATTCCTCTTTCCCCAGTGTTGAGAGTCTGAGCAGTTATGCTTGACAGCATGAGGGCATGATGACCATTTGCATATTAGCTCTTTATTATATAGGATGAGTGCCCTTGAGAAAATGGGGAGTGAGAGACTGGCCAGAAAATGGATGTTTTGGCTTACAGCAAAATGAAGTGGTCCCCCAAAGGTTCACCCTACATAGAAGAAGTTTAATAAAATGGTTTTCATCAGTGACTCCCCTGGAAAAAGAGTGTGTTCACTATACAAAAACAATCACTGTAGTCCACAACTTTCTATTTGAAAATGTAACACTAATTGTTTACATACTAAGTTAAAAAACAACAAACAAAAACCTTATCTTCTGGCTCAACATCTCCTTCTGTTGTCCAGGACCCAAATCACAGACTGTATTTAGGAACCCAAACAACCCAGAGGTTACATGGCCCTAGCTCCAAGGATGATATCATGCATTTAGCAATCAGTTTGCAGAAGCAAAATAAAAGGTTTATAATGTCAGAGTGCTATGTGTGAAATTTAAGGAGTTAAGGTGAGGAGGGGGAGGGAGAGCAGCCATGAAAAGTTGTTGTTTTAAGTGGGAGGAACAGACTTTTGCATCAGATAACCATGTCAGGGAATCCTCCTCACAGTCTGGGAAATTTATAGTCCCATGTAGTGAAGAAAGCAAAAGAGATGAGTTCCTCAGAAATGATCATTTTCCTGACAATGTTGCAGAGCTCATAAATTGGGTCCGAAGAAAGCACCGAAGGGCAAACATCTCCTGAGGTTTCCTTTTTCGTAAAGTTCTCACTTGCTGTATAAATGACTCCATCTCTGTTTTCCCCCAGGAGAATGAAAACATTCCAAAGAAGGGTGAGTTCATAAAAGTATTGGCTGAAATTTTATTTACTTAGTATTTTTCCCCCTAAATTGTCTTCCTAACATCTCACAAGAACCTTTTCCAGGCAGACAAAGGACAGTTTTCCTAGCTCTGCTTCAATTCCCACTGCACTCCCTCCTTACAGGCCAACCCTCCTCACCAGATTGGGCTTGTGCATTTTCAGACCTTTGCCCATGTCCTATAGTTGTCATTTCTTTTTCTTCCTGGAACATCTCTTCAAATACCAGCTGGTTCTTGCAAAAACGATTTATAAGAAGAGCAAAAGCTACACACAACTCCCTTCAAAGAATATGCACTATATTTTTTGCAGGCATGACACACAATGCTTAACCACAGAATACAAATAACACATGCTAAAACAAAAGAATGCCTTTTTCCAAGCTTTGTAATGAAGGGCAGTCTATTACAATGTTGGCATGCAGAAATGCATTAATGATTGAAGCAACCACAGCATTCACAGCCCCATGCCACTACAAACACAGCAAAGCCCAGTGAGGCCCATGTGGGCTGGTATGCAACCTATAAAGAAAAGAGATGGTAGGGAAAAGAATCCTTCTGTCAGTCCTCCTAAGACACCCTATATTCAAACATTAAAAGGACCTGTTGGGAAATGAATTGAAATAATGATATCATGCTTAAAAAAAGACAATCTTGACTTTCATATAAGAGCATTGGGCTTGGAACCTGAAGACCTGGGTTTGTTACCTTAGACAGTCAGTTGGAGTGCCAAGGAGTCTCTCCCTCATTGGCCAAGGTGATAGATGGGAAGGTTATTACACTGAATGTGCCCAAAACTAGACATATGAATGAATAGGGCCCCAAGGGTACCAAAATCTAGTAAGATAATTGGATAGAAAAAAAATCCCTCCCCTTACAGGTAAAATAAGATCCTTGGTCTTCAGCAGAAAAAGAGATTGGGTCTTTGAGAGGAGAGTCCACCATTCTCCCAGGTCCTGTGGCTCCTGAATAAAATAGCTTTCCCTTTGCACCAGCACCTGCCTCAGGAATTTGGCTTTTGTTACATCAGGCAGCCAAACTTCCATTTTTTTGTTTTGTTTTGTTTTGTTACAGGTTCAGGCTTGAGGTCTGCCTCTGACATCTAGCCACTTGATTAGTCAATTACAATCTCAGGCTACAACCCAGGTCTTCAAATTCCTAGCTCTTGATTTGTCACACCAAGTAAATTTACTATAGAGTCTTCCACAGGCTGCAGGCTGTTTCTAGGTTGGGGCAAGACACAGTGCCAGGGGAGCAAATAAGGGACTGCCCTGCCAACAGGAAGGGAGAAAGTACATGAAATGTTTATTTCAAGCCTTAGTTCCATCCCTCACTACCTGTGTGACCAGAAGACATTAAAGCCCTGCACTATTTTAGAAACTGATTTCTTTATTAGAAACTGGGGGAATGGTACCAGCTAATCAGACTGTATGATAACAGCTATGAAAACTTGGGCAGCTATACAAGTGTGTACTAGAAGATCTCCAAAATTACTATTTCTCTAAGGTTTTACCACTTATGATAGAAACTTAACTTACTAAATACAGTTAGCTTGGATGACTAGCATTTGGGAATTAGGAACAAGATACATTTTGTTTGGACTGCATAGTGTTTTTAAAAAATCTGTATGAGTTTATGGACAAGATGATGTTCGCCTTTCCAAAGGCCCCACCCCTCCCTAATGTCTTATATATAGCCCAGATCATGCAACTAATGTTACCTTTCTGGCCTTGGAGTCATTTGCATTTATGAATTCTGCTCACTAAATAACTTTCCACCAAGTAGCTGTATTTTTTTTTATTAAGGAGGAAAGTTTATCACTGGTATACTTCTCAGAAGCAGTGGAGTCACTTTATGGTTTAATTAGTTACAAAACATGAATTTTTCTAACAATAAAGCATGTGCTACATGCAACAAAAATGAAACATGGAATGAGTTTGCCTGTCAGTCCAAGCAAAATTACATTCTAGTCTATTTTCTTTAGGGCAGAAGACATATATATTGGTGAAATGTAATCAATGCAGTAATCTTCTGGGAAACCACAGCAGAAGTTAATTGTAGATTTCTGGGGATGCCCTCACTACTAAAGCAGCTATGACAGTAAAGTTAACAAAGGACTCAAAGTGTCTAAAATGACTTCATGACACTAAATTTGAAACAAGCCATATGCATGATATGCATGAAAATTACATATCCATGTTTATAAAATAATCTAAATACACTTGACAGGTTTACATATAAGCTTTTAGGTCATTTCTTCCGAATAGCTACTATCACTTAGATCCTGTTCTTTTGATACACTTTTTTTGTTTGGTTTTACATGAACTCCCACTGAACTCAAAAGCATAAAACAAGAAAAGTTAAGGGTGTAAATTTATTATTTCAATGTTTTATCCCCAAAACTATGGGCTTTGATATAAGTAACCAAGATTGGAATTATAGAGAATACCTTTAGCAATTACTTTTCTTAGATGTTCTTCCCCCCAATCATAATATTAAGAAAATGAATATTATAAATTGATGTAGAATTTTCTGCTATGCATTGCTTTCTATCTTAGACTCTAAAAATGGGGTGAGCTCCAAGGTTGGTTGAAAAAAAACATTATTTGCCAGTCAGTTAAACAACATGGCTTCAAGGGTCCTGAAATAATTAATCTAGATAGAAATTATTCCTTTTTCCCTCTAAATATTTTTCTCATTAAAAAATGGAGATCATTTTTTGTTTTTTTCCTAATTGTAAAAGTATTGTATGAATACTATTTTAACTCCAGATAATACAAAGAGCCATAAAGAAGAAAGCAAACATGATCCATCTGATCCCTCACTGAGAACTATCAACTTTGTATATTTCCTCCATAGCTTAATAGGTAGGTAGGTGGACAGATATGGATATAGACATATAGTGTTTATACATATACAGGGGTGGGTAAAAGTAGGTTTACAGTTGGGAGTACATGAAAGTTTATTATTGTATTATTATTTACTAAGTGTTGTATTATTTTCCATATGAACAACTGTAAGCCTACTTTTACCCCTGTACATACACACATAAACATATATGCTTTTTATTTTAACTGCATGCTGTTTCACGATTTCGTCTTTTAATTAACTATATCATGGATATCTTCCAATGTCAATAAATAAATAACCATTTTTAATGACCACATAGAATTCCATTGTAGTTATATAGCAAAGCAATTAATAAAATCCCTGTGGCTGGGTATTTGAACAATTTCTAATATTCCATTATCATAACTGATGCATCAATGAATATTTCTATATATTTACTCATATATTTGTCCATTTATTTTCTTAAAGGCAATTCCTAGAAATAGAAATCCTTGGGTAAAAAATGTGCATATGTGAGCCCTGGTCAGTTTTCTCAGTGGTCAGAGCATCCGCCATTGACCAAAGGGTCTCGGGTTCAATTCCCAGTCAAGGGCACACACCATGATTGCAGGGTCAATCCCTGGTCCCAGTTGGGGCCGGTATGGGAGGCAGCCATTCAATGTGTCTCTCTCACATTGATGCTTCATTCTCACTCTCCCTGTTCTCCCTCCCTTTCACTCTCTCTCTAACGACCAATGGAAAATACACTGAGTGGCCAGATTATTATGATCTCTGAACACATAATATAATCCGGCCACTCAGTGAATATCCTATATAATAAAAGGCTAATATGCAAATTGTCCCCTCAACCAGGAGTTTGACCAGCAGGCAGGCCGGCCAACTGCCCATTTCCCCTCCCCCTGGCCAGGCTGGCTGCACCCCACCCATGCACGAATTCATGCACCAGGCCTCTAATATATATATACCAAGTGGCCAGATTATTGTGCTTTCAGAGATCATAATAATCTAGCCACTCAGTGTATATCCTTAGGTGAGGATTAAAAATAATAATAATAAAATGTGCATATGTGTAATTTTGAAATATATTGCAAGTTTTCCCTCTAGAAAGTTTCTACCAATTTACACTCCCAACAACAGTATGTAAGTATTCATATTTTTCCACAATCCCTCCACATAACAAGTTATGTCATCTACTTAGTCAACCAAATGTAGCTGAATAAAATTTGGAGATATTAACCTTGATTTCCCCACCCCTTCTGCAAGCACCACCATTACCACAGGTGGCCCTCTTTGTTTCCTCAGAAACATACCCTACCTTGGGGAGATTTGACAGAACCAAATATAGAGAAAACAAAAAGTCAAGATCTTGCTTTTTGCTAAAGGAGTTTATCACCACCAAACCAGAATTACATGAAATATTAAAGAGTCTTCTTTAAAAAGAAGAAAAAAAAGAAAAGGTCAAAACTGTAAACAACAAAATGGCAATAAATACATATCTATCAACAATTGAATCCAAAAAATCAAAATAAATGAACAAACAGAAACAGACTCATAGAGATAGAGAAAATTTCTATGGCTACCAGATGGGAGGAGGCTTGTGGGGATAGGAAGAAAAGGTGAAGGGATTAAGAAGTACAAATTGGTTGTTTCAGAATAGTCATGGGGATGTAAAGAACAGCATAAGGAATACAGTCAATAATATTCTAATATCTATATATGGTGTCAGATGGGTGTGAGATTTATTGGGATGATCACTTCGTAAGCCACATAATGTCTAATCACTGGGGGGTACACCTGAAACAAATAAAATAATGTATGTCAACTGTAATTGAAAATTTTTTTTAAAGATCTTGCTTTTTTGAATACCAAAATAGGCTCTTGATACTTACAGTAGCATTGTCATTCTGAATTCCATCAATCTGGAATTTTACTAATTGGGCTTTTTAAGAGGGAAGAAAAAAGTTTCTTTAAGTCTCATGAGATTAATCCTTAAAGCAACCTGGGCATAAACTGTTGGATACTAGAAAGAAATGACCTCTTTTTCCCATCTCCCATCCAGCCTACAGGAAAAGGAATTTAAAGAGGAGTTTAGATGTTGATGAGTCACTAAAAGACACCTAGATGCTGACCCACAACCTGGACTACTGGTGGTTGGAACCATGTGGGTAATGGAACCCTCAGATAAGTTTTTGGGAATCTGAGGATGGAATAGTTGCCACTGACATTCAGTGACATGGAGGCTAGTAAAGGGATTTCAGGAACAAAGGCAGCCATGTGAGAGCACAAGTCTTCTGGGACACAGGTCAGGAAGCTACTTGCAGGAGGGTGTGGAAGTCAGCCAAGAGGGACAACCAGCAACCTCAAGAGACCAGAGACCAGACAGGGACACAGAAGTGGGAAATGCAAGATAGCAGCAGGGTCTCTAAGACAGGTAAGGCAACTGTGCATCCTACACTTGAACTAAAGTTACCCAAAAGTGCCCAGTTTAATTGTATTGTCATCAAGCAGAAAAGAGATTCAAGTTCAGTTTTAGAAAATGTAATAAGTTTCTGTTCTTACACACCTGAATGTATTCTGGACTATGAAGTCAGACAGCTAGAAATGACAGAGCCTACTTCTACTCCTCTTCACATGGAATCAAATTCTAAGTCCTATTCATCCTACCTCCAAAGTACTTTTCCTCTGTTACAACCTCACTGCCTTAATTCAACCCTCATCATCTCTAAGCTTGAGTATTCCAACAGACTCTTGATGTATCATCCATTTTCCCCAGCAAACATAATCTATCCGCTCACTAGAATGTTATTTCTAAAATGCAAAATCGGGTTTGTCACCCTTCTGTTTAGAGACCATTCACATTTACCCAATACTTTCAGGTATTGTATACAATACCTTCACAATAAAGTCTAATCACTTTTGCTTATCATCTATCCATCTCTGAAAAAAATGTTTACACCCTTAGGTGTGAAACATTCTAGCTACAACTTGGAATATTGCTCCTGAAAAATAACATGACTTCTTTCATGTTCCTATGCCTTTGTGTGTGCTAGTTCAGCAACCCACAGTATCATTATCCAGTGTAATCAAGGGAGGAAGAGGGTACATAAAAGTTGTAATAAAAGTAAGCGTTTTTAATATCTTAGGAAGGTTCATAAAAAATATAGATTTCTCTATTATAAGAATTCATAGAATCTCTAATTTTTTAAAGTTTTGTGTTATATTTGGCTACCATGGCACCAACCTGGTCTAGAAAACTGCTATATCATGCTGGTTAGAAGTTATGAATGGAGATTGCATATGTCTTTGCCAAATGAAAATTGGGAAATCTAATTAATTGTTACTGACATAATTTTATTATTATTTATATAATTTTAATGATAGACTCCATAGAGTCTATTGGGGAAATAATAATAAAAGCAGTGCTTGTCGGTGGAAATATTGGGAACAATGGCTGAAGGAAAGAAAGAAGGAGGAATGAAGGAAGTAGAGAGAGTAGGGAGTGCAAGAAGGATGTTAATTAATGGCCATAAAGTTTCAAATTCTTGACTACTTTATTGTCAAAATAAAATAATCTATTAGGGTACATATTTATATATTTTCCTATTTTTCAAATGAAGAAACCAAGCAAAGGGAAATTGAACAGCATATCAAAGTCACTCAGCCAGGCGGTGAGCATGGAGCAGAGATGTTAACTAGGCTCCGGTAAACAGGAAGTTCATGCTCTTCCTCTTACGTCTGCAGTCTCTCCCTGAAATTTATTCTCATCTAATTGTTCATCTAGTGTCTGAACACAGTGAAGCAATAAGGTGCCTAGCAACTACATTTTTTATATTAATTTTTTAAAGGAGTAAGAATACATCTAAGGTGTTTTTAGGGAGAGACATAGCAAGTAATTCGGTGCATAGGCTCTGGGGCCACACTGACTAGCTTCAAATCCCTGCTGACCCTCTGACTAGTTGTGGAACCTTGGGGGTATTACCCTGTGTCTCAGCCTCCTAATCTGTAAACAGGGATAATGATGTCTCTCCATTAGATTGCTTTGAGAATAAAATGAGGCAATACATGAATACTACTAGCAATAGTGTTTCAGGCATAGTCTCAAAGCATTTAGCAGTAGGCTCATTAGAATCTGGATATGCTCGCATCTATCTTCCTTCAGCAAGAGATAAAATCCCCCCAAATAAAAAAATTTAATTATTAATTATCAAGCAAATCACTAATATTTCTTCAATAGACTCTATGGGATCTATCATTAAAGTTATAGAAATAATAATAAAATTGCATCAGTAATAATTAGATTTCCCAATTTTTATTTGGCAAACAAGCTTCCAACAAGCATGACATGGCAGTTTCCTATGGTGGGAAAAGTTAGTGTAGAAGAAATTGAGAGATTTAATCTACAAATATTAATTAGTGGTGCTAACAGTTGAGACTTCGTTTCTGTCTAAGGTTCAGGAACAAAAGTTTAATGAAGGAGATGCCTTAAGGAAACCCATAGTGCACCACTGTCCTGTGGAGGGAAGGTTAGGCCCCCCTCTAGAGTAAACAACAAGCAGCAAGCAGTTTGCCTCCAAGTCAACAATCTATTTAGTCAGACCCAAAATGGGTTGAACTTAGAGAAGCTACTACAAGCATCAACAAACAAAAATTGTTATAGGACAGCATTTTTGAAATGCTAGGAAAATAATTATGCAACTTGTAAAATGTTCCTCAAATAAAGTAACAAAAAATAATAAATTGGCAAATAAATACTATTTCTCAAAATTTAATTTTTGTCCACTCTTACCTTCAATTTCACCACTTAAACATTTTCTGGTACTATGTAGTGGTTACACAAGGTGCATAGTATGCTATTTCAATAGCACCTATATCAAAATGTCTACTTTCTTGAAAGACTGTTCCAACCTTACACACCATCTCCAAGTTTATCTAACCATAAGCTTCATCTAGGTGCTTATTAAAATACAAAGTCCTATGCCCATCTAAATTCTTAACATTCTTAATTTTAAAGCTAAAGAATTGGTATTTTAACAAGTGCCCTCAGTAACACTGATCACTCATTATCATGTAGAGTTGACAGGTTAATCACCAATGCATAATTTTAAAGGCTAACCATGTAAATGATTGAAAAACATTTTCTATAAATACTTGGGAACCCTGCCCAGTTTGGCTCAGTGGATAGAGCATTGGCCTGAGTACTGGAGGGTTCTGGGTTTGATTCCAGTCAAGGGCACATACCTCACTTGCAGGCTTGAGCCCCAGTCCCAGTCAGGGAACTTGCGGGAGGCAACCAATCAATGTGTCTTTCTCACATTGATGTTTCTCTCTCTGTGTCCCGCGTCCCTCCTCCCTCCCCCCCCCCCACCACCTTTCACTCTCTCTGATAATCAATGGGAAAATATCCTTGGATGAGGATTAGCAAAAAAGTTAAATTAAAAATACTTGGGAAATGTTGGAAGCCTGAAGATATTAACTCACCACTGATATTAAACTTATCTTAGTTTGTGACCAAAATGAATAGAATTTTAGGAAACATGGAGAAAGAGCTCTATATTAAATGAAGACCATAGGTAACTATAGTGTCTTTCCACTGTCTCAACTACCTGATCTTTGCTTTTCCCTCTCTCCCTTTTCCACTCTTCCCTTCTTCCTTTACACTTACCTGAGTTCTTCTCTGACTTCCACTGCCGTGTTCCCTGCTATAATGAACACTTCATTCATATCATCCGTCAGCATGTTGCAGGCATAGCCAATGTTGATGGCAGTTTCTGACACAAAATAAAGCCTACTTTAGTTAGAACATTACTTGATAATCTATATATAAAAAAGGCTAATATGCAAAGTGTCCCTGTGGGAGTTTGACCGGGAGACCGGGAGTTCTATTGCTCACTATGACATGTGCTGGCCACCAGCAAGTGGCACAGAACAAAGGAAGGCCTTGGCTGGCAGCCAGGGAAGGGAGGACCCTGGCCGGCAGCCAGACGGAAGGCCCCAGCTGGCAGCCAGAGGCCCCTATCTGTCCTGATGACTGGCCAAGCCTAGGGACCCTACCCGTGCATGAATTTCATGCACCAGGCCTCTAGTACACTTACATAGAAGTATGTTTTTTTCTATAGAAGTTTTGAAGTCATTGCTATATTTTCTTGTAGCTTACAGGCTCCCTTAATGTCAGAGAGAGCATAATGGGTGATAATGCAAGAGACCCAGAGGGAATTTCAAAGCCCTGGCTCCCATGATCAAATTTATCAATTGCTAACTTTATGGATCTGTAGACACATCTATGAATCCTCAATTTTCTCATATAGTTTTTACCGGAGGTCCCAAATACAACCTTTGGAGAGCTGAAATACTAAACTTAGCCATTTTCCAATTCTTATGTAGTAGGAAAATTGTAAAACAGCTCAACAAAATGTTCAGTTGGACAGCAAAAAATGCTCTTATAAAATTTTTATAGTTCTCCCACATGCAACATTATCATTTTCCCATTAAGTGAATGGACTGCTACTGCTAGAAAACTGGAAAATTACATGATGTTGGACATTCCTTCCTGCAATTTTATAGAAATGGAGCCTAGGATAGTTAGGTGACCCTTCCATTTTCAATAAAGTCATTTGATTCTAATTCTACTGAGTTCTTAGGCTCTACTTAATTCTATGGAATCATTAGATTTGCCTGTCCTAAGTTAAGGAAGGCAACTGATAAAATCTCGGCCTATGCTTTGTATAAACCACAGAAATTAAAGCTAAATAATGGTAAACTTGTGGATATTCATAACTAATTGAGCAGCTATACCCACTGATCAACATCAAACTCCAAGAAGTCTGTAGTAACACACCACAGAGCTCAACTTCCTATTGTTTATTTTTGTGATCAGTGATTTGGGTGAACATATAGAGAATTGATTTACCATTTCTGAAAATCCTCAAATGTTCTAAAAATAGCTACAGGTAGATAGAATCTTAAAAACATGTATTCTCCAGTTAACTGAATGTTTCTGGTTTACTGAGGATCCAAAATCTTTCTTAACAAGCACAGAATTATGAACATAATGACTCTTTTCTGATGACTTGGCATTTTGTCATGCCTGAAAGGGGGTCAGCTCCCATTGTACCACTGCATGGGAAGGCTTGTAATTAAACTAGGTTACTCTAGTACAACTGTTGTGGTTGTTAAAATACCAAAATATTTACATTCCAGTTGATAAACAGTTGCTTCCCTGAGCCTTCCAAAAGTCTGTCCCTTCCTCTAAGACCCTCAAACCTCTCTACATAGCATCAAGAAAGTAAAGGAGTAACCCTAAGGTCTCTAATGTCCTGCTTCAGTATTATGCAAGTCTCAGTCCTGATTAGAGCAGTGCTCACATAAACCTTTAGGTAAACATTTTTAATTCCATTGTTGCCTATAGGTTTAACTATTATATTTAAGAAGTGAGTTGAGCTGATATTCAACAGACCTCAGGGTATACTCTAGAAGATATTTTCTTAATTTGTTTTTATCTTTAAATAGTAAAATCTTATATTAACTTTCCTATTTGTATTTCAGCTATTTCCTAAATAGAGAATGGGGCACATATCTAACTATTTAAACTTTCTGAATAGTTAAAATTTTACTGTATAAATTATTGTCCTCTGTTCAAAACATCATTATCTGTTTTTAAATTACCTTGTTTGTCTCCTGTTAGGACCCAGATCTTAATATTGGCTAGTGATAAACTCAAAACCGTTTCAATAACACCCTCTTGTAACTTGTCTTCTACAGCAGTGGCACCTAGAAGCTTTGTTGAAAAATAGAGAATATCTTATGTTAATGCATGCAAACAATATTCATAACATTTATGGCTTGCAATCACAGAGTTCAGAGGTCAAGGAACAGGAATTAAAGGCAGAAAGGATGATGCATTGATATAGTAAACATACTATTATGTGCAGAGGTGGGTTGGGAAGGACCCAAGAGGAGTTTCTCTAATCAAGCCAACTAATAGGAACACCAACTACTGGCAGAGATCCTGTTAGCACAAACAATCAGAAGCCATTTATGCTTGTAAGGACTTAAGAACTCCCCAGCTGCTTCCTGGCCACTGGGGCCTCAGGGAAGAGTAGTTTCTAGAATAAATGATACTCTCATACTCTGGGCAGCACAGATATCATCAAAATCTCATACGTCTAAGATGTAAAACTTCCCACTCTTCCTGGCAAGTTTCCTGCTCTAGAAAGGTAGATCATAAAGCAGGGAGGGGGGAAAATAACATCAATGACATACCAGAGGTTTGACAAACAATAGGAAGTCTGCTATTGTCCACTCTAGGGGACTTCCAATTACATAAGCTACAACTAATTGAAATAATCCTCTAGGTTCTCACACATGGCAAACTCAAAGCCAACATATAACACATGATCCAATGTTTGAAAAAGTAACATCTGCTGTGTGAAAGATGATTTAGCCAATGGATTATTCCTATCCTAGATCTCTAAACACATACTGTCCTCTCTATAAACACAGACCATCATGCTTCTGAACTCATACCATCAAATCCCGTTCAATTTCTTCATACAGCCCAGCTATCCGTTCTTCCCTCTCATCTGTGGCAGCATTTGCATCTTCAAGCATCTTATGCCACTCTTTAAAAAACTTATCATCCAGATCTCTGTATGCAATGGCCAGGGTTCGAAGGCCTTCCCCTGCAAATTCCTGCCAGAGCAGACATTGTTTTAAGAACCATCCCAAAGCAATAATCATAGCCAGAACAATAACAATAATGGGTAAGAAATTTTGCGCTCAAATTCACTTTGTATCAAGAGCATAACTTGGCCATCCTGACTTCCATTTTTTTAATCTCCTTAAAAATATGAGACAATGTTTGCATTTTGAATTTTATTTCTATTGGGTTAAAACATTCAGGGGAGCTATCCTTCCCCCTAAAAGATATCTAAAATGCCTGCTGAAGTGTCCTAGTTGAGAGTGATCAATGGTGCCGATGACTTGAGATATCCATTTGAACCAACATATATTGATTTCCAAACTATCCTCTGCTTGCAAGAAGCCCTCCTGGCAATGAGAGGAACCCAGCCTGTTTCATGGCCATGTCACTCAACTGTTAGTGGAAAGAAAATGACGCTTGGAGGGGCCATAGCTCTCAAATCAAAGGCAGAGGCTCTCTGAAGAGATTGTAGCATGACAGCTCACCAAAATCTTGTCACATTCCCCTAATAATATAGCTAGGTCTAAAATTAACTATTTTTTATTTATATTGAAATATATTTTAATATATAGCTATGTCTAAAATTAACTCAGTCCTACTTTTGTTTGTGCTTGAAATTTTCCATAATAAAAAGTTAAAAGTCAATTAATAGGTGAATAAATAGATGTTAGTCAGGTAACAGAAGTTTAAGCCTATTAATTAATATCATGTGATAATAAAAACCCCTAGGGGAAAAGGAGAGAGAAAGGCAGAAAGTCAACATAAATGTTTCCTTCTGGGAAGTAGGAATAGGAGGCTGGTTTTTCACTCTAGAGCTCCTGTAATTTTATATATTTTATATATAATGTTAGAGGCCCAGTGCACAAAATTCATGCACGGGAGGGGTGTGTCCCTCAGCCCAGCCTGCACCCTCTCCAATCTGGAACCCCTCGAGGGATGTCCAACTGCCCTCTCACAAGTGGTTGGGACTGCTGGCTCCCAACCACTCGCCTGCCTGCCTGATTGCCCCTAACAGCTTCTGCCTGCCAGCCTGATTACCCCTTAACCACTCCCCTGCCAGCCTGATCAACACCTAACTGCTCCCTTGCCAGCCCAATTGCCCCTAACTGCCCTCCCCTGCTGGCCCAGTCACCCCTAACTGCCCTCCCCTGCAGGCCTGATCACCCCCAACTGCCCTCCCTTGTAGGCCTGGTCCCTCCCAACTGCCCTCCCCTGCTGGCCATCTTGTGGCAGTCATCTTGTGTCTACATGGGGGCAGCCATCTTTGACCACATGGGGGCGGCCATCTTGTGTGTTGAAGTGATGGTCAATTTGCATATTACCTCTTTATTATATAGGATATATATATATAATAAAAATGTTTTAAAACTTTAAAGACACCATAAGGTCGGGTTAGTTTTTTTTTAATTATTTTTTATTAAACTGTTTTCTATGGAGTTAGTATTTAATAACAGGTCAAATTAATAGGAGAATTATGCTTTTCCTTTCATGTCTCAGTAAACTGACAATCTTAAATGATACTTCTGGTGCTTTATCCTTCTAATAAGGAAACATTTTAAATTAGGAGGCTGGTAGTTGCTAAATGTCTCACACGGCCTTGGTGGCTGGAAACATGTAGATTGCTTTGGGGAAATGCTGAAAACCTCCCACTTTGCCTAGGCCTCCAGTGGTCATTTTATGGGCCTGTATACTATAAGCATTTTTATAACCATTCCTATGCCTTTGGGCATTGACATTGAGCACACCTTCCCTATGTGTTTTGGCTTACACAACACACAAAGGTTTGTGATCACACACAAGTTAAACTGTGACACATTGTAATGAGGTTAATGGAAAGAAAAAGTCAGTGCAGACTGCCCAGAGAGACCATGAGAAAATTTGTCCAAATTTATCTTGTAGGCATTCGGTAGCAGTTTGGATATTGCAATCACATTTACAAGCCCTGCCTTCCAGGACCACCACTGGGTCCCCTACTGATCTGAACGTGGAGCCACTGTGTTGTAACCATCTTTTATCCTCTTAATTCGCACAAACATTTCTTTGCCTTTAACTTGCAACCCCGCTGGGCATTCCTCTCTTTTCTGTACAATAGTGAATCAACTCTAAGAAAACATTACAAAAGGGGACAGATGATTTAAGTTATTTAATTAGTACATGAAACACAAATTGAATCCTAAATGAGCATTTGAGCAAGGTTGTTTCCTATCATTAAACAATTCAGAATCAATAATTAAATATAAATTTAAAGCCTCAGAATTTGAAAGTCAAAATGAAAAAAATTTATTTTGCCTAGAGATGTAAAAAGGCCAAATTAGGCTTCCTATATTTTAGTATGAAAGGCAAACATACAAAAATCTAGGGCCTTAGTGTTTGAGCAATGACAAAAATTAGATACTTATGATTCCAATGTTGCTCTCATAAAAAAAATTAAAAAGACCATGCCAGCCTTCTGGAAAAGATTAAAAGAAAATCAAGAATCCTCTATTGGAAAGACAAAAACAATAGCTATGTTTGTACCCAATATTACTAAACCATCATTTTTTGAACTTTGAGTCAAGCAGAGGTTTTTTTTATTTTGTTTGTTTGTTTTTTAAAGATTCAGGGAATATTTTGTATAAAATATAGGGCTTGACAAAGAATATGAATCCTCAATAATTGTTTAAAGGAGAGAAACCAATGAGGAAATGAGAGTTTTGGCCAGTTGCCCATAAAGTTCATACTGGGTTAAACAGAACCTCAAGCAAATACTAGAGACACTTGAACCTTGGGTTTAAACCAGGTAATGTTCATATTTAATTCATAGAATCTTACTTTAAAAAAAAAATAAATTTGCCAAAGATCACCCCTGCTCTCTTCAGAAAACCTTTGGAAAGAAATATGCATAGTTTCAGAATGTATGCAATTGGTAACTTCAACCCAGGGAACGTAAGTGACTCATCATGATTTATGTCCTCAATAAAAAGACCCCTAGAAGAGAAAATTGGCTACAGAGACTATTTTCCCCTCATCCTGTAAACACAACCCTAAGCTTTTCACTGATGATGATTGTAAGAGATTCTGTTGGTGCCAGACACAGTGGAACGCAGGTGAAAGCAATTGTCCAGCTTTGCTTCCCTGAACCAGTCCAGTCTCCCACGGGAAGCAGTCCCCAACTGCAGGGGAGTTCGAGCCAGTGACTGAGCCTTCTCCTGGCTGGAGGTAGGGAGCTCACATTCAAGGGCTACTTCTCAGCTGCTGTGTGTTAATCCACCTGTGATGAGACCAACCAGACTCTCAGCAGGGCAGGGGGTGGGGCCACGTGCCAGTTTCCAGACATTCACTGGCAGTTTCCTGTGGAACCACTCCCCACATGTTTTTTATTTCAGAAGTCAGATCATTTAGCTGATATTTTTAAAATAAGACCTAACCATAACAAGTGGCCAAAGGGCCATTGTGCTAACCTTAAAACAGAGGCACTTACACTAATATGGTCTGACGTCAAAGCCAGAAGGTCTTCATTGGACAGATGAAGTTTTTCAAACAAAATCGTGTCTGCTCCTTTGGAATAAAGCTTTATCTGTCCTTCCGGGTTTCTAACTGAAAAGAAAAAAGTTTGGAAAGTAGGTTATAATCAATAAAATCTGTCAAAACGAGGCTCTCCCAGGGCTCCAGCCAGGCAATTTGGAAATGTGCATGTTTCAGCCAGTAGTAAAATATTCAGTGTCTTTGGTTAGAAGGTCACTATCTAAGTTGCTTGGCTTTATTCCTGTTTTATTAACTTAGAAATATTTCACCTATTGGAATCCTTTGATTTCCCAAACTCAGAAACAAGTGTTTTTGTTCTGATGTCTATGGCCTTCCTATTTTTCTTGCTTACTGTTTCCTAAGGGTTGATACATTTAAATTAAGCCTGTATTGAGCAGAATTGGGAGCTGAATTTCCTCTCTCCTGGTGTGAAATTTAAGACCTACAATAGGAATCAACTAACTGTCAGTGTTATCCCAAATGATCTCCATATGGAATTCAAGCCATTCAAACCAATGTTTTATGCATTAGTTCTCAGCCCTTGCTAACATATTTCTTTACCCCTTTACTCCTTGGAAAAGCCCTTTCATTCTTGGTGGTTCATTCCTGAGTCACAATACTGGCTGTAAGCATGCTTCACAGGGGGCTTTCAAAATCAAAATTTCTACCTTCTTCCCACTGGAAGTCTTTATTAGTAAGGCTGGGTTTTAACCTACCCCTGGGTTTGGGAAGGACAGCCTTCACTAGGCTCCCCTCATCTCCAATACCCAATTTTCCCTCCCATGTCCCACATGTTACTGTCAGACAAGTCTGTTTTTAAACTGCAGAATACTTGGCCTACCTTTGTAGGCTTAGCTTTACAGCTTGGCACATACTAGACACTTCATTATTTACTAAATGAATAAATGAATGAATGGATGGCATGGCAATGTATTTCTTTCCAGGAACTGCCTAAAATTTAAGACAACTGCCTGGGTCACAACTTCATGGTCTGATCACATTGACCCTCACAAGCTTCATCGAGCCATAGATTATACATGATTTCCACTCAGTGATATCTTTCCCCTAAAGATAGCATGCCTCAAAACAGATGAACATAAATATGGATTACTATTAATTTAATAGGACTCAAAATTTGCAACTTGATTTAAAGAAATATAAATATCATTGTACAATAAATTATTTTTCACTCTCACCTCTAATGACACTTAGTTAACATTAATCAGTTCTAGTTTTCCCCTGGCTTAGATAGATCTAATGTACCCTGGAAACGATTTTGTACTGAGACTTGTCTAAGTTCATTATCTCTTCTAAGATGCTTGGTCAGATTTTCTAGTTGCCATAACTCATGCAGTTTTCTTACATTCTTGCTTTAATTGCTCACATTAGAGGGAAAGAGAGAAAATATATATGCAATTTATCTAATTGTTCAAGTTGGGGGGGGCACATTTAATTCTAGAAAAGGCTTCCTCTTACTTTTATAACAATCCAATTTGATAGTTTCCCAAATAATTGCTTCCTCGCATCGCCAGAGCTATGAAAGCAAAGCATATATACCCTACCTTTGCCAGTGGGACTTCTCTAGGTGACCATTTTTGATAGTCCAGACTAGGATATCCGTTCTCAAATTTTTGGGTCTCGAAACCCCTTTACCCTCTTAAAACTTCATGAGGACTCCAAAGAGCTTTTTATATGGGTTCTATCAATATTTACCATGTTAGAAATTAAAACTGATAAATTTTATTATATTAATAGTTTTATGACACCATATAATAATTACTATAATGATCAATATTATAATAATAAACCTATTACATAAATAACATTTTTACGAACTAGAACTATATTTTTCCAGAACAATAAAATTTAGTTTAGAGAGTGCATTGTTTTACATGGTTACAGGTCCCTTTAATGTCTGGCCTAATAGGAGACAATTGGATTTTCATATCTGCTTTGCATTCAATCTGTTGTGATATTACCAGCATGTGGTCTTTGTAAAACTCCACAGTATACTCAGTAGAGAAAGAATGAAAAAGACATTAGATTTATTATTACAATAGTTTTGTCCTTGTGCATCCTCTAAAAAACACTCCAGGTTTCCTAGGGTTCCCCAGACAACACATTGAGAACCACTTGTCTAGGGAAATCACAAACCCATTGTGATTTGCACAAATTCCTTAACATCTTTTTGTCTCAGTTTCTACAAGTGAAAAGGAGATGTTTTTTAAAAATCTAACTTCTAAGGTCCCTTTCAGCTGTACAACTTTCTGATGCTGTCTCCTAATCCAGCATTGGCCCCTCTAATGGACACATTATCTTCCTTCAATAACTAGCTACTGCTCCTATGTCCCCAGATTCAATAGCCAGACTCATCATTCACTTAGTCTCCAAATCAGATATCTGGCCATCATTCAGCTATCCCCCTTCACACCCATACATCCAACTGAAGTCATGAATTTCTCTCTGAAACCTTCTCTCTTGCCTAGATTATCACATTAACCTACACGGTTTTACTCTTTCCAGTCCTGCTTCCCCCCAGACTCCTCTGTTATCCAGACAGAATCATCTTCCCACTAATGCTTAGAGACCTGCAACAGCTTCCCTCTAACCTTAGATGAGGTGTCATTCCTTAACATAGCATACTCAGGGGCCATCCAGATCTGCCCTTTTCCAGCCTGTTTCCTGCCCTGCTTTATCATCTTCTCCTCCCTGCTACCACACAGAACATGTTTTAATTGCACCTTCTCTTTAGCTTCAAGTCTCTGGAACATGAGCACTTAATAAATATTTGCTTAATGGAGTTGAATTATAATGATGTGAAATTTATTGAGAGCAGCAGCTATGGCTTTGTGACATAAAGGAAAGACAAAGGTCAGAAACAGTTACAGGTTTATGCTGTAAGAGTAAATGCAATAGCAGCACTGTGACGGGTGATCAATAATTCTGCTTTGCATCTCAGTTGGGTGGCTGTTCATACATTCACACGGAGAAATGCTGACATGGCAATATGATTCTTACTGATAAGCATTGAACAGTTTAGTGTTGAGCAACCCTTATCTAAGGACCTTGTAAGGGCTTTTCAAAGAGCTATTATAATGTATTCTTCATTAATGATTACTTGCCACTAGCCTCTATTATAACTGTCTTTGAACTTTATCTCTGTATTTTATTTACATAATTAGTTGAATTCCTGTTTCTAAAACTATATAATGAGATTTATATGTTTATGAATATAGTAGATTCTAAACCCTCTGACATAAGTCTCTATAGAAATCAATTTTTATTTACATATCTCTAAATTAAATCAGTGGTCTTGCTCCAAAATGAAAGTACTACTGGTATACATTTGTGATTCAATAAATAATAGGCAAAAGCAGGGAGAAATAAAAGAATGAGGATGAGGAGAAGAAGGGGAAGAACAGAAGAGGAGGAAAAAGAAGGAGAACGAAGAAGAAAAGGAAGGAAAAGGAGGAGGAGGTAAAATATAGCAAATGTCTGAGCCTTCACATCAGGGTGTTTTCCCCACAGACCAAGCCATGTGACAACCATGAGACTGGCATTGTTTTTGCCTTGTTATCAAACAGAGACTTTTGTACCCTCGTGCAGTCTCTCTTTCAAAGTCCGCCAGATTAAAAGCCACACAGAACCAAAATAAAGCCCTCAGGCCTCCATGCGTTGTGTGATGGAACATTACCTTTCTTCATATGGGATCCATTAAGGCAAACATCAGATGTTTGTGGTTAGGCTTGATTTCTCCACAGCCTGCAATGGTGACTGATGCTGGAGAAAAGCCAAAAGTCTCCCTGTGTAGCAATCTTAGGTTTTTGTCAACACCCTCAGAGCCAGTTCTGGGCCAACCCAACATCAATAACACCTCCCCTGAAGCTGTAAATAGAAGATAGCTCCCACTGATACCACATTAGGTTGACACTTAAAGCAGCAGCATCTGTGCTCATTGGCAACATCAGTGATAACTGCCTATAACCTGTTGTTAAAAATATAAAAATAAACATCCTCAAATGATGTTTAGTTTTTACCTACTGAGAGCAATCTTCTAGGGCTAGTTTCCAGTAATTAAAGATCAAAAACCCTACAATTACATAAACACATAGGTTTTCCACAGTAGAAAATGATTTAATATGAGGATCAGGATATTCATAAGTTACAAAGTATTGGGTTAAGTTTTATTTAACAAACACTTATAGAAAACCTACTGTGTGCTAACCTCTGTGCTTGGCTCTGGGCAGTTTAAGACTAAGGCATGCCCTGGCTGGTGTGGCTCAGTGGTTGCACCAAAAGGTTGCCGGTTTGAAGCCCGATCAGAGCATATGACTGGGTTGCAGGCTCAATCCCCAGTAGGAGCCATGCAGGAGGTAGCCCAATGATGTTTTGGTCTCATATTGATGTTTCTCTCTCTCCCTCTCCCTTCTTCTCTCTCTAAAAATCAATAAAAGTATTTTTTAAAGAATAGTATTTACAAAAAAGAAGACTAAGGCAAAACTAATGCATAGCACCTGCCTTCAGGTAGTACACACCCCAACAACTGGGAAAGTCATCACTCTCGTGGGACTGGTATCACACTCATGTTATGCTCAGGGTAACAAAGGAGAATACAGTTATTTGGAGAATAGGAAAAGAATTGAGAGAACAGATAGCATTTGAATTGGACCTTACCAGGTGAGTAGGAGTTTTTTAAGAAAGAAATAGAGAAAAGGAGAGGTCTAGGCAGGGGAAACAGCACACACAAAGGGTGTGAAAGTGCACAATGCATGCCAGGAATGGTAAAGTCTAGTGAGTTGGAGCACAAAATTTGGAGAAGTGGAAGAAAAATCAGATTGCAGTCAGATTGCAAATAATCTTCAGTGGCATCCCTAAGGACTTTATCCTTTAAATTCTATGAAGCCACCAAGGTTTTTTAAGAGAGTGATGGCAAAATCAGCCCAATGTTTTAATAAGAATGCCCTGATGTCAGCATAGAGGATTATTTTAAGGAGGAAGAATTTTGAAGATTTTGCAATAATGCAAGAAAGCAGTGAAGAGAGACTTAACTAAAGACATGGTATTGGAAAATAAGGAAAAAGGAAAGAAGGCTTTTACAATAAAAGGGGGTTTTGAGGCAAATTTTTTTAAAATATATTTTATAAATTTTTACAGAGAGGAAGGGAGAGGGATAGAAAGTTAGAAACATCAATGAGAGAGAAACATCGATCAGCTGCCTCCTGCACACCTCCTACTGGGGATGTATCTGCAACCAAGGTACATGCCCTTGACCGGAACCAAACCCAGGACCCTTCAGTCTCCAGGCCAACGCTCTATCCACTGAGCCAAACTGGCCAGAACTTTGAGGCTAATTTAAAAAAAAAAAAAAAACAGGGTGACTACTGAGGATTCTATAGATAAGGCGAGAGATGCTGAGGCCTGAGTGGAGAGAGTAGCAAAGAAGGAGACAGGTTTCAGAAATGCTCCACACAGCTCTTGGGAACGTAAGGAATAGTATTTGATGATCTATTCATCCAGGGTAGTGGTCCCCGAACTATGGTCCCCTGACCAGCAGTACCAGTATTGGCATAATGTGGGAGCTTATTAGACATGTACTAGTAAATGTTTAGGCCCCACCCCAAACCTACTGAGTTAGAAACTCTGGGACTGAGACCCAGCAATCTGTGTTTTTACAAGCTCTCCTGGTGGTTCTGATGGGTGGTAAAGTTAGAGAACCACTAACCTAGGGGCATAAAGGAGATGAGCTGTCAGAAGCAAGTGAGTTAAAATAGGGGTTAAGAGGCCAGACTTTGGAGAAGATAGACCTGAGTTCAAATATTTGCTCTGCATCTTACCAGCTGTATGAGAAGTCATGTGACAGATGTGTGACAATCTTTGGTAAGTTACTTAAAATCTTTGACCTTTAATTTCCTCATCTCCTAAATGGGGTAACATACTATTTCAAGAATTTAATAAAATAGTTCATTTTAAAGTGCTCCATTTACTCACAGGAATACAGTAAAAAGTGATTGTTAGCAATTTTAATTAAGGGCTATAAAAAAAGCAATACCTGTGAAAGAAAGGTCTATATTATACATATAAAATTTGAGGTAACCATAGTATAACCCAGTGGCAGAATTCAGGAGAAGACTGAGTATGTGTGTGGACCTCTGAAAGAGATTAAAGCTAAAGAACTGTACAGGAAGGACATAGAATATAGGCAATAGCTATCACTATATGAGTGGTCAAGATTCTTCAAGAGAAGCCCAGGAAGTAAGAAGAGAAAAGGATAATACTAAAGAATGGGATGGAGAGTAGTCAGCAGAGGAGTTAGAGAAAGAAAAGACAGAACAAGAGGAGACCCAGGAGTCAGTGAGGTCACAGAGGCCAAAAGAGGAATGTTAAGAGAAGAAGGTCAACAAGCTCAGTATTAGTAAGTTTAAAGAGATAGATGGGTAGGTAGGTAAGTAGGTAGATAGATACATAGATGATTAGATAAATGATAGGAGATAGATAGAAGATAGATAGATAGATAGATAGATAGATAGATAGATAGATAGATAGATAGATAGATAATAGATAGATAGATAGATAGATAGATAGATAGATAGATAGATAGATAGATGATAGATAGATGATAGAGAAGACAACTGCATGGAGAAGCCATGAGGTGATTGAAAACCTCTGAGAAAGCAATCTTCTTGAGTAGTGGAAACAAAAGCCTCACCCTAATAGGCTGAAAAGAGAAATAAAGGTGAGGAGAAAAACTGACCTTGAAAAATTAAACTGGATGGAAGGAAGAAAAATGGGATGGCAAAATTAGTGGAAGTCAGAGCATGAACAATAACGTTAAGGAAATAGGATAATTGCAGAGTTGTGGGCTAAAGGAAGAAGCCAGTGATAAAGAAGAAATCAAAGACATCAGGAAGGAGGGAAGGAAGAAGCAAGGGAGGGAGGGAACCTTCAGCTTTGAAAAGGAACAAGAGCAATTTTTCTCTGAGGCAGGGGGAAAAAATGAGTACAGTTACAACTTGGAGATGAAGGAGGAGGATAGGGAAACGTATAGGTTGATGGTGCACATCTCAGAAGGCCTCTATTTTTTTTTCTATTTTTTAGAGAAATAGAAGATGAATTTTGCTTCCAAAAGTGAAGGAGATCATGACAAATCTGAGGACTTGAGGGAAGGGCAAAGGCAAAGTACGAATGAGAAGGACACTGAGGCAGCACTGAGGGTTAGCACAGTTTAAAAAGCATTCTTTGTTGTGGTACTCAATACAATTTTAGGTAATCATCTCCAGTAATGCAGGAAAAGAGAGTCAATGAATGATAACGAGGAGGCTTATAAGGGTGTTCACAAAACGACAATATCAACAATAACTAGCATGTGCCAAGGAACTCAACCTGAGAGTATTTAGGACAGTGCTAAACATATAAGTATTTGTTAAATGTTAGTTATGCTTATTACACAGTGTTCAGGCTAAATAGAGGATGATAGAAGTTCACAAAGCTACAAAAATATCACAACTCTCAGCACATAATCAAGAGCAAAATTATCCATGAGAAGCATCAATATAACCATAGCAAAGCTCAAAAATAATCTCAGCTACCAACCACACCTATGACAGACATCCTTTTCCTGATATTGTTGAAATCCAAAAAGGCAAGCAATTGGTAAGTAACTAGTGTTCCCAATTCTTCTATTGTTATTGTCTCTGGAGTCCGAGACTTAAAAATGAACCCAAAATTTCTTGCAGCAGTCACTAGAGCCCCTTCATCAGGTGATTGAACTTGATAAATCAGCTGTCCTAAGAGGGGAAGAAAAAAAAAACAAGTGGATTAAACAACAGCCAAGAAAGGGTATGTTTAAAAAGGAAAATAAACAAATGTATGAATACTAAAAAGAATAGCTTAACATTCATAGAATGCCAATACCAACTCCAACTCATTCTTCAACACTCAGCTCAAGTGACAACTCTAGAAATCAGACCTTTTCTACTCACCAACCGGCTAGCGCAGGTGCTTATCCTGTGAGCTATACATACTACCAGTGTAACTTGCGTCATCTTATTTTAAAAGATAGTTGTTGCTGAGTGTGCCTCTCCACTATGCTGTAATTAGTGGCAAGTGTCTTAAGGGAGAGACCATACCTTTGTATTTTCAGTAACAAGAGATGTACCGTGAAAGTTTCATAAGCTAAAGCACTTAATATCTATTAACTCACATAATCCTCATGGCAAGCCTTGAATATCGGGGTTATTAAAAGTATTATTTCTATTTTATACTGGTGAAACTTAAGATTGGAGAGATTATGATTTTTGCACAATCACACAGTCAAAGAATAATGGAGCAGATATTCCATATTCCACTTCAGTCTGCCACTAATGACCTTTCTATGAGAAGTATATAAGAAATTCCCTAAAATTTAAGGAATCAAACCAGATGTTAGTCCTTGGCACCTGGTAATATGTATGTGTTGGGGTGAGAGTAAGAGAGAGAAATAATGAAGAAAATAACATAAAAATGCACTTTAAAAAAACAGTATTATAAAGTAAGCCTTCCTACATAAAATTAGTAAGTTATCTTTGTATGTAAAAATCAATTAGAAAAAGTAGACAGAGCTAGATCCATACTTACTAATTTATAGTGATGGCCAACGTCAATTGTTAAGAAAACAAGCAGTGTATTAATGTATATACTGTGATTCCTTTTCATCAAAAACAAATAAACCATCTACTATCTGTAACTGTAAAAGGTGAAATGATTCACACCAAAAGTTACCATTGGTTACCCCTACATTGGAATTATTAGAAATAGCACATTACAAATATTTAACAGATTTCAAGACATAAAGGAGAGGCATGAAATTAAGCAGATGTGAAAAAGTATTGAAGGTTTTATAGAAATTAAAAATAAAAAACTACAGATTAGATACAATCAGAGAAAGAATTAGTGTGCTGAAAAAAAATAAAGAAAATTCCAGAATATATCCCAGAGAGATAAAGAAATGGAAAAATGAGAGACGTGTTAAAAGACATAGAGAATATAGGTCCAGAGGCATGGATGCATGGAACAGACTGTACTGGGAACCAATTCCAACATTTCATAATTACAAGAGTTTCATCAAAAGGTTGGTGAAGCTTGGGGGGCTCAACAAGGGCTGAGCCACATATGTAGTTTACCTGCTGGAATGGCTAAAAAGCATCTCCCCCAAACCTGAATAGGATTGCTAACTGCCAGACAGCTCAGGGCATCTTATTCTACATATTATTGCCTCCTGTTGGCCAAACACCTGAACAGCTGTGGGCTATTTCCCAATCTGACAATGCTTCTGTAAACCCTACCCTTTGAAACCCTTTGAAGTGTATTATCTCCACCTTGCCTTAGGACAAATTGTATTAATAAAAAGCACTGGGTCCCAAGTCAAGAGATAGTCTTTAGCTCCTTTAGCTGAAGCTCCTCTGACCCCCAAAGCCTTTCAAAACTATCTTTCATCTTTGGACTCCTTATTGAATCTACACATCAGCTCCTTTCTCCAGACTGCTGTACCCCTTCTTAATTCTGGAACAAAAACCCCAACAAGACTGACAGATCTCTGAGGGGAGAGGTGGCGAGGAGACAGGAAAAAATTAATCAAAGAACTTATATGCATATATGCATAGCCCATGGACACAGACAATATTGTGGTGAAGGCTTGGGATGGGGCGGGGGTTGGGTGGGAGGAACAAAGGAGTAGAAAATGCAGGATATCTGTAATATTGTCAATCATCAAGGACAAAACTATGGCTTGAATGTATTCCCAACAAGAAAAATATACACAAGTGTATGTGTGCAGAGATGATATAGATATAGATATAGATATAGATATAGATATAGATATAGATATAGATATAGATACAGAGATAGAGATAGAGAGATAGAGAGATAGAGATATACATATCTATCACACACATCTATATATATATATATGGCTAAGCAACCATCCAACTGTCCGACCGGTACCTATGATGTGCAATGACCACCAGGGGGCAGATGCTCTGACCAGTAGCTATGAAGCGCACTGACCACTAGGGGGCAGACATTCAACACAAGAGCTGCTGAGCTGCAGTGACTTGGCAGCTGCAGTCTCTGGTGATGCACCCGGAACCAGAAAGGAGAGAGCCTGATTTCAGGGTGCATCACCTGAGAACCACCCTCTCACAATCCAGGATCCTTCAGGGGATGTCAAAGAGCAGGTTTCAGCCTGATCCCCGCAGGCCAGGCGGAGGGACCCCACCTGCCAGAGGGATCCCGCTCACTCCACAGATGACCTTTGAGCTGTGGCGCCACCCCAGGTGTGGCCAGCTGGGGAGAGACTGCAGGAGGTTGGCTCTGGGGTGTGTCCAGCCCATCTCACCCAGTCCCACCCAACCAGCCACCTTCAAATTAATTTCCTTTTCAATGTGCATGAATCTGTGCGCCAGGGCACTAATATACATATAAAGAGTCTACAGTCTATATATACAGTATTTCACTTTTGAATTGAATTACTTGGGTGATACTTCTTAGTCAATAGTTGGTAGGACAAAGGAAAAATAACTTGCAAATAAAATAGTTTGGGCTTGATTGGAACAAAAAGCTGATTCATTAACACCATTATCTACCCACCTCATCACTTTAATATTAAAGTGGCCCAGCTGATTTTGTTCTATTCTAGGAACTCGGAGCCTCTAAACAACCATCTTACTAAGTGTGAAGACTTGTTCATACTGGGGACTGTATAAGAGTATTATTTTATCAGTATAAATCTACACCCATTACTGGAAAATTTCATTGTAAGCATACACCTGATAGTCATCTGTATCTATTAAATGTGTATGTCAATAGTTGAGAGATAACTGAAAAATATTCAGGATATAAATAAATATAAAGAAAAGCTAGTGTAGTAGATAAGCCGCTATGCAAAGTTGTATTTTTAATTAGAAAATCCTTCCAATTCCAAACGTTTTAAATAAAAATATCAGTTCTTACTTAAAAACCAAGGCTCACCTCTTAGACCCACTTTCCACTTACCTGCACTGTTTTCCTCTGACATTACAGTATGGCAGAGAGCAAGTAACCTCAGGAATTCATGCACTTTGGGATCACCCAGTTTAATGGATTCCATCAGAGAGTGGTCAAAAAACTGAAATGTTTTATCAACTTGGGGGTTGACTGAGAAATCCACAGGCTTTTTTTTCTGTAGGGGACCAACAACAAAAAGAACTAGAAACCTGGTTCCAACAATCATCTTTTAAAATTCAAAAACATTTCCTCTAAGCATTTTTAGTGCTTATATGATTTTTCAGCATCAAATGTCTGGCACTAAAATGGCTTTCTGTTTCATTACCGTTAAATATTGTCTTCTCATTTCAGAGCCATGCAGCAGATAGTGAGCTTTCCAAAAGCCTATGAGGGAAAATATCCAATGGCTGTAAAAATCCTCAAAAGCTTATTGCAATTCCATAATACAAAGAATCCCTGCAAACAGAGAGGTTTTTTTGTTTGTTTCTTTGTTTTTGTTTTTGCAAAACTTACTTGATAGCAAAACCTGACGAGACTTGAACTCATTTTGATTGCAATATCTGACCTGGATTGATACGTGTCCAGTTATAGATTTTTTAGCCAGCTTAGTGTGAATTAATACCTTCTGATACAAAAATACTGTGTTTGAGGAGGAATCCAAGATGGTGGCTTAGGTAAACACCTAAACTGCTGCCTCGCACAACAATTTAAACTGCAACTAAAAGACAAAACGTCTATCACCCAGAACCACAGGAAAGCTGGCTGAGTGGAAGTTCTACAACTAGAAGGAAAGAGAAAAGAGCATTGAGACGTGCACAAGCACTGAAAAGCTGAGGTACGGAGGCGAGGGATCTGGGCTGGCGGCAGGCGTTGCTTTTTTCAACCCAAAAGGGAGACAAGCCCCTGATTACTCTGAAATACAGTTTCTGGGGAGACGCGGGGGACCCAAACTCCCAGGGGAGAAGCTGGATTGTCTGCTACCGGGTCGGAAAGTGAGGGGGGCCTGCTTGCAGAGCTGCGCACAGGAATAATTGTTTATCGGCGCTGGGGCCCGGGACGGGACGCAGCCGGAGACACAGAGCCAGCTAACTAGCAGCCATTGCTGTTTGCCACGCCCTAGCCTAGTGATGCCCTGAGACCCTGCCCCACACAACCTACAAACCCACCCAAGCTCCAAGCGGCGGCTTTTGCATATGAATGGACTGCCCCACAGCTTAACCTAACAAACTTGCAGCCCGGATCAGACAGCTCCAAAACCTCCAAACCGCAAGCAAAGAGGAGAAAACTGTAGCTCTCACTGTAGCTCCTGCTGGGTGGACTCAGACAATAGCTGACCTGCACCCCATTGGAGATCCAGAAGCCAGTATACCTAGTGGTCAGTGTGAGAAACCAGATTTCAACTCCTCACATCCATAAGTGACACATTCAAGAGGCAGACTCAGCGAGCACCAAAGACCCACTGAAACAAGTCCTGCACCATAAGCGTGTCTCCAGCACAGTAGTTCTTATAGACACAGCAAGTCCTCACAGCCGATTGGCCTGGAGGTCACTTCCTCCCAGAGTACCAACAGCAATTAAGGCTTAACTACACCAAAACTTTGCACTCAACTAAAAGTTGTGTGCACACAAAGGGGTGTACCAAGAGCGTCCACATCAGGTGATTGGGGAGGCTGAGCTACTGCCCCCTATAGGTCACCTACCACACAAAGCCACTCCATCAACACAGGGAAGCAGCCAAAATGCGGAAACAAAGAAACATGTCACGAATGAAAGAAACAGAGGAAAGCAAACTACTGGACGACATAGAGTTCAGAACCACATTTATAAGGTTACTCAAGAATCTTCTAAAAACCGCTGAGAAACTTGATGACACTTCTGAGGAGCTTAGTGAGACCTTCAAGGACCTTAATGAAAATGCCAAAAAAATGGAAAAGGACCAGTCAGAAATGAAGCATACACTGTCTAAAATAAAGAATATACAGAAACTCAACTGCAGATCAACATACCCCAAAAATCAAAACAAAGATCTGAAATATGAGGAAACAAAAAACATCCAACCAGAAAAACAAAAAGAAAAAAGAATCCAAAAATATGAAGATAGTGTAAGGAGCCTCTGGGACAACTTCAAGCGTACCAACATCTGAATTTTTGGGGTGCCAGAAGAAGAGGGAGAGCAAAATACTGAAAACCTATTAGAAGAAATAATGACAGAAAACTTTCCCTACCTGGTGAAAGAAATAGACTTACAAGTTCAGGAAGCGCACAGAACCCCAAACAAAAGGAATCCAAAGAGGACCACACCAAGACACATCATAATTAAAATGCCAAGGGCAAAAGACAAAGAGAGAATATTAAAAGCAGCAAGAGAAAAACAGTTAATTACCTACAAGGGAGTACCCATACGACTGTCAGCTGATTTCTCAACAGAAACTATGCAGGCCAGAAGGGAGTGGCAAGAAATATTCAAAGTGATGAACAGCAAGAACCTACAACCAAGATTACTCTACCCAGCAAAGCTATCATTCAGAGTTGAAGGTCAGATAAAGAGCTTCACAGACAAGAAAAAGCTAAACGAGTTCATCACCACCAAACCAGGATTACACGAAATGCTGAAGGGTATCCTTTAAGAAGAGGAAGAAGAAGAAAAAGGTAAAGATAAAAATTATGAACAACAAAATGACATCAAATACATACCTACCAACAAGTGAATCTAAAAATCAAGTGAATGAAAAATCTGAAGAACAGAATGGACTGGTGAATATAATAGAATCAGGGACATAGAAAGGGAGTGGACTGACAATTCTCAGGGGGAAGCGGGTGTGAGTGGTGCAGGAAGAGATTGGACAAAAATCTTACTCCTATGCATGAAGACAGTGGCGGGGGGTAAGGGCATGGGGTGGGGTGGGGAATCAGGTGGAGGGGAGCTATGGGGGAAAATAAAAGAGGAACACCTGTAATAATCTGAACAATAAAGATTTATTTTTTAAAAAAAAGAAATAAATAATGCAATATCTGAAATGAAGAATATACTAGAAGGAATAAACAGTAGATTGGATAAAGCAGAGGACTGAATCAGCAATTTGGAAGACAAGGTAGCAGAAAATACCCAATCAGAGTGCTTTTTACTGTACACTTAAAAAAATTTTTAGTGAATGAATAAAGATGGCGGCATAGCTAAGCACCTAAACTGCTGCATCACACAACAATTTCAAAACTACAGCTAAAAGACAGAACAGACACCATCCAGAACCACAGGAAAGCTGGCTGAGTGGAAATTCTACAACTAGAAGGAAAGAGAAAAGCTCACGGAGAATTGGAGCAACAGCAAAGGGTTGAGGTACGGCAAAGGGTCTTTGTGCACGCAGAGAGGAAGGGCTCTGCACGGCTGAGAGCCTGGCTGACTTTCTCTGGCTGGAGGGGGAAGGAAGCCCCCGACTGCACTGAACCCCAGTTCCAGGTGAAACCCCATGGACCCAGGCTCATACAGGGGGAGTCTGGACTGTCCAGTAGAGAGAAAGGCACTCGGAGACCCAGGGGAGAGCCGGGGGAGCCCCGGCGGGCAGGGGTCTGGAGGCGCGTGCGCCAGTGCGCACAAAGACTGTGGAGGTTGCCACAGGCTTTCCCTAGCAGAAGGGAGTTGGAAGCTCCTGACTGCACTGAACCCCAGTTCTCACTGCACTGAACCCCAGTTGCAGGCTAGCCCCTGGGGACCAACACTCTTGCGAGGGGGAAATCTGGACTCTCGGGCAGAGGCTTGGGAGGCAGGGAAGGCAGAGGTCTGGAGGCGCGTGTGCACAAGGGCAGGGCTGACAGGAAGCCAAGACTGTCTGCTCCGCCCTGAGACTCTACCCCATCCAAGCTGAGCACAGAGGCTTTTGCAATTTGGCAAGTCTAATCCTATAAGGCTGTCTCCAGCACCAAACTTCCCCCAGCGTAGACACAGCTGATCCTCACAGCCAACAGGCCTGGAGGTCAATTCCTCCCAGTGACACCAAAAACAATCAAGACTTAACTACAACAAGGCTGTACACACAGTCCACAAAGGGGTGCACCAAGAGTGTCCACCTCATGTTAACTAGGGAAGCCGACCCACTGGGCCATACAGGAAACCTAGCACACAAAATTACCCTACCAACTCAGGGAAGCAGTGAAAATGCGGCAACAAAGAAACAGATCACAAACTAAAGAAATAGAGGAAAACAAACGACTGGATATAGAATTCAAAACCACGGTTATAAGGCTTTTCAATAATATTCTAGAAAAGGCTGATAAATATAACGAGACCCTCGAAGATATTAAAAAGGACCAACTAGAAATTAAACATACACTGACTGAAATAAAATATATTATACAGAGACCCAACAACAGACTAGAGGAACGCAAGAATCAAGTCAAAGAATTGAAATACAAAGAAGCAAAAAACACTCAACCAAAAAAGCAAAAAATCCAAAAAGTTGAAGATAGTGTAAGAAGCCTCTGGGACAACTTCAAGCGTACCAACATCAGAATTATGGGGGTGCCAGAAGAAGAGAGAGATCAAGATACTGAAAACCTATTTGAATAAATAATGACTGAAAACTTCCCCCACCTGGTGAAAGAAATAAACTTACAAGTCCAGGAAGCGCACAGAATCCCAAACAAAAGGAATCCAAAGAGGACCACACCAAGATGCATCATAATTAAAATGCCAAGGGCAAAAGACAAAGAGAGAATATTAAAAGCAGCAAGAGAAAAACAGTTAATTACCTACCAGGGAGCACCCATACGATTGTCAGCTGATTTCTCAACAGAAACTTTGCAGGCCAGACGGGAGCGGCAAGAAATTTTCAAAGTGATGAATAGAAAGAACCTACAACCAAGATTACTCTACCCAGCAAAGCTATCATTCAGAATTGAAGGGCAGATAAAGAGCTTCACAGATAAGAAAAAGCTAAAGGAGTTCATCACCACCAAACCAGTATTATATGAAATGCTGAAGGGTATTCTTTAAGAAGAGGAAGAAAAAAAAAGTAAAGATAAAAATTATGAATAACAAATACATATCTCTCAACAAGTGAACCTAAAAATCAAGTGAATTAAAAACCTGAGGAACAGAATAAACTGGTGAATATAATAGAATCAGGGGCATAGAAAGGGAGTGGACTGATAATTTTCAGGGGGAAAGGAGTATGGGGGGGTGTGGGAAGAGACTGGACAAAAATCGTACACCTATGGATGAGGACAGTGGGGGGGAGGTAAGGGCAGAAGGTGGAGTGGGAACCGGGTGGAGGGGAGCCATGGGGAGGGGGGGGGAGGAAAAACAATTGTAATAATCTGAATAAAGATTTATTTTTAAAAAATTTTTAGTAAAATAAAAAATTTAAAGAAATGGGGTTCAATAAAGAACAGGTCAAAATAGTGGAAAGTGGTTTAATCCTATATAATAAAGTCCTAATATGCTAAGTGTCCAGTCGTCCAGTGACTGGTCAACTGTTCAACCAATCAAAGTGTAATATGCTAGGACTGCTCAATCATTTGCTATGACATGCACTGACCACCAGGGAGCAGATGCTCTGACCAGTAGTTTAGCTTGCTACTGGGATCCGGCCGATCGGGACTGAGCGAGATGGGTGGATATGCCCTGGAGCCCTACCGTGGTCCCTCTCCAGCTGGTCAACTTCCCAAGTCCCTCCCCGGCCAGCCAGCCCCAATTGGCCCCGATCGGGACTGGGCAAGATGGAGCTGGACATACCCTGGAGCCCTCCCCTAGTCCCTCCCTGGCCCAATCGTGCAGCAGTGGGGTCCCTTGGCCTGGCCTGTGCCCTCTAGCAATCCAGGACCCCTCGGGGCATATTGGAGAGCCAGTTTCAGCCCAATCCTGCAGGCCACACCCCTTGGGAGGGCGCCAGACATAGGGCTCACAGCTGGAGAGCACTGCTGCAGCAGAGCAAGCCTTTCCCAATTGGGACTGATTGAGCATGAGCCTGTGGTAGGCTCAGTGGGGCCAGGATGAGCAGGAGTGGCAGGTAGGAGCTGCAGTCGGCATTGGACTATGGGTTTCGGCCCAATCCCTGCAGGCCACACAGAGGGGCCCTACCCGTGCACAAATTCATGCACCAGGCCTCTAGTAGTAAATAAGCTCCCTATTAATTCACTGACTTCTAGAAAGCACAAAATGTACTTCTAAAAGTTTATAACTCAAAGTGCTAGTCCTGTGATAATGTTTTTGCAAAAACAATTGATGGGAAAATACTTTAATATACACTGTCTTGGATACTGTAAGAATAAAATTATCTATAAATATAAAAGCCTAAGTGACCAGCTGACCAGTAGCTATGGTGCACAATGACCACCAGGGGGCAGACGCTCAATGCACAGGCATGGAAACATGGAACAGACTGATGAATCTCAGAGGGAAGGGGGAAGCGGGGAGGGCAGGAAGAGATTAACCAAAGATCTTATATGTGTACTAGAAGCCCATGCACCAGTGGAGTCCCTTGGCCTGGCTTGCAGGGATCAAGCTAAAACTGGCTCTCCGTCATCCCCTAAAGGGTCCTGGATTGTGAGAGGGTGCAGGCCAGGCCGAGGGAGCCTACTGGTGTAGGAATCCGTACACCAGGCCTCTAGTATATTATGTCCAAACTAGAGGCCCGGTGCATGAATTCGTGCATGTGTGGGGTCCTTCTAGGTGGCCTGCAGCAATCAGGCTGAAACCTGCAGGCCAACGCCACCTGCAGCTCCTACCTGCCACTCCTGCTCATCCCGGCCCCCCTCTGCCTGCCGCAGGCTCGCACGCAATCAGTCCTGATCGGGAGAGGCTCACACTGCCACAGCAGCACTCACCAGCTATGATCCCTGCATCTGGCGCCCTCCCAAGGGGAGTGGCCTGCAGGATCAGGCTGAAACCAGCTCTCTGACATTCCCCGAGGGGTCCCAGATTGCGAGAGGGTGCAGGCCAGGCTGTGGGACCCCACCGGTGCACGATCGGGCTGGAAAGGGACCGTGGGAGGGCTCCATAGTATGCCCAGCCCATCTCAGTCCTGATCAGCCAGACCCCAGTAGCAAGCTAACCTACTGGTCAGAGCATCTGCCCCCTGGTGGTCAGTGCATTTCATAACAAGCAGTTGAGCAGCCTTAGCATATCATTAGCATATTACGCTTTGATTAGTGGTTTGGTTGTTCTTCTGTTCGGTTTATTTGCATATTACCCTTTTATTATATAGGATATATGAGAAGACCCATATATATGGCACTCAATTAGTTGTGTTTATCCCAGAATCATAGAGACTTATTTAATCACAGATTGTTTTGTCCAAGTAATAAATTTTGAACAAAATTTATTGGGGATGAAAATGATTAACTCACTAATAAGGAGTAAAATACACACTAACCTTAGGTATCCCTGAATACTCCCACCTCCCCACTCCCTAAAAGAAATTGTGACTCAAAAAGATAATAGACAAACTGTTATTCAAATATAAAGTCAACAGATAGTTTTGAACAGATATTTCTTAATCCTTCTTGAAACTGGAGATAACTGGAAAAAACATGGGAAAGAGACTAGTTGGTGGTAAGTACCAAATCTTCTAACTGAAGGACTAAGTCTAAAAGAAACAGAGAGATAAGCATGGCACAATAAAATATACAGGGTGGGGCAAAAGTAGGTTTATTCCTATAAGTACAGAAAACATAGTTTATTCTTGTATTATTTTTTAATCCTCAACTGAGGACATGCTTTCATTTATTTACTTATTTATTTATTTATTATGTGTCATCACCTTTTATCCCCTCTATCCCCTCTATCACCTCCACCCATCCCCCTCCACCCTTGCAATCACCACACTGTTGTCCATGTCCATGAGTTCTCTCTCTCTCTCTCTCTTTTTTTTTTTTTCTTGCTGGTATTGATTTTTAGAGAGAGAGGAATGGAGGGAGGGAGAGAGAGAGAAAGAAGAAAACATCAATATGAGAGTGAAATATCAATCAATTGCTTCCCGCAGATGCCCCCACCAGGGATCCAACCTGCAACCTGGGTATGTGTCTTGACTAGGAATTGAACCCACGCCCTTTCAGTGTACAGGATGATGCTCCAACCAAGTGAGCTACTTCAGCCAGGGCTATTTTTTTACTACTATTTGTTAATTATTGTATTATTTTCCATACAAACAACTGTAAACCTACTTTTGCCCCACCCTGTATATATTATATACTTTAACTATGTTGAAAAGACAACTAAAAATTTGGGAAAAGATTCTGATTTCATCATTTAACATCTGAAGGTCAGAAGATATCATTTGAAGATTTAAATCAACTAACAGAAAGCCATATTTATTTAAGATAAAGTAGCATATTAATAAAAGTAAGAATAAAATATGAGGGAAAAATACAATAATTTCATCACTATTCATATTAAAATATTGATACATATTGTCATAAGAAAATAGAATTAAGATCATTATATAAACTCTTGGAAGTAGAAAGTAGAAAAATTGTGTAATAGTTTCCTAAATATTACAAGAACTGTATATAGACACAAAGAATAACCTAAAATATTATAACAGAACTAAGAGAACACATAACCTAATGTAGGTGGCCCATCACTTATTTTAAAAAGTTGGAGAGTCAATAGTGTGTGTATGCAATTATGTGCCATTATATGTACACTGAGATTTTTGTGATTGGAGTGCATGTAAATTTGCCAACTCTGCTTGCTTAATTTTACTACTTGGCTGCCATTTCTTATCAATCTTATGGATATGTGCTATTTGTCTTACTATTATGTGTCTATAATTCACTGTAAAGCCTTTTGAAATGAGGCATAGTATAGGTCAAATGAACAAGCAAATAAAAAGAGAATAAATAAAATAACAAGCTTGAAACTTAGGAATGCAAAGCAAATCTAAGCCTATGCTGCACACAGAGACACACCTAAAATAAAGTCATTCAGGAACATTGAAAATAAAAAGTGGGCAAATGCAAATGAAAAGAAACCAGAAGTCATGATCTTAATAGCAAATAAGGTTGAATTCGGGCCAAGAAGAATTAAATAACTCAAAAATGAGCTCTTTTAACATTAAATTGTGTAATTCATAATAAAAATGTAACCACTATAAACATTAATGCATTCCAACATAGCAAAACAAAACAAAAATTTCAGGTTATATAGGAGCAGGAGAGAGATTATCAGAACACTTTAACCTATTTAATCCAAAGAAATAACATAGATAAAAGATAAATAATGAAATATAAAACCTAAATAATATAATTAATAAGATAGTACTAAATGACATTTAGCTAATTTTATACTTTGAAAACAGAATATACATATGCTTTCTTTTTAAGGACCCTGGAACAATGATCATAATAAGCCACAAAGGAAACTCCAAAAAATTCCAAAAAGTAGAAATAATGCAAATATATTATTTTATTAAAAGTACAATCAAGTCAGAGGGGGAAAGCCCCTACCACTTGAACATTTTAAAACTCTTTCTTAAAAATTCATGGTTCAATATAGATATTCAAATAGACATGATAAAGATACTTTCATAAACCACATACCCAAATCCATGTGATAAAACTAAAGCGGTGTTCAGGGGGAAATTAATAACCATAAATATTTGTATTTTTAAAAAGGAAAAATAAAAGCAAAATGTTAAACATCTGATTAAAAAGTTGGGGGGGGATAAAAGAAAGCTAAGGAGTGAAGACATAAGGCATTAATAAAGATAAAAGCAGAACTTACTGATTTAAAGACAAGAAAAAATATATATAAATAATAAATTCAAAAGCTGTACTTTATGTGGGAGAAAGGGGCAACTTTCTAACATAATCAAGAAGGGAAAAAAATAAGAAAAAAATAGCCACAGGTAAAGAAGAAATTAATAGAACCATAAGAGATCTTTTTGTTCAAGTCTTTGCAAATAAATCTGGAAATCCTATTGAATTGGGGAATATTGTAGGAAAATATAATTTTCCAAACCATTTCAGAAGAGTTAGAAATTCTAAACAGATAAATACCATGGGAAAGAAAATATGATTATCAAAGGGCTACTACCTGAACACCACCAGGTCTACATGATTTTACAGGAGAATTTTATGAAAACTTTAAGGCACAGACCATTTGAATTATCCTATGAAATATTAAATAATGAAAAAACATTCTTTCTAAAGCAAATATAACATTGGTAACAAAGCAAACATTACCCCCAAAATGAACACTGAGGACTAACATGCCTTACAAATGCCAATGCATATGTCTAAATAAAGCATTAGCAAACAGAATCTAGTAGCTTTCTAGATTCTGAAAAATAAAATTAATGTAAGTGACATTTATTCTCAGAAACAATGAATAGATGATAATCTAATAGAAAAGTGGGTAAAAAATTATGAACCAGAAGTTCACAGTAAAGGAAACACAATAGGCTATTAAAAGTATGAAAAGATGTTCAACCTCATTCATAATAAGAGAAATTAAAATTTGAAACATTTTGATATACTGTGTCTCACATAGTTTGTCAATGATCAAAAATTCTGATACAACATAGTATTGGTGAGTGTGTTTGTGGTAGAGTAAATTGGTATAAATTCTAAAAAGGGTAACTGGCAATATTTATCAAATTACAAATGCACATGACTTTTGAGCTGGTAATTCATTTCTAAAAACGAAACTTGTTAGAATATAGGATCCATGTGAAATAGCATAGGTGCACACTGTTATTTTTGCTGCATTTTCTTTAATAACAAAATATTGAAAAAATATTGAAAATATCCTGAATGTCCAATAGTGTCTCTTTACATAAATTACAGAACATCAATATAACAAAATATTATCAGTCATCAAAAAGAATAAGAAGTACTTTTTTTTACTGGTCAAGAAAAATCTCCAAAATGCACTGCTGAGAAAGTTGAAAGACAGTGTATATTATCTACCTTAAAAAATGGAGAAATATATTTGCTTGCATATATATAAATATTAGAATAAGGAAGTGGTAACTCTGGGGTTGGGGAACCTGCACAAGAAGAAATTTTGAATCATATAAATATTTTAATGTTATGTATCTCATCTGGTCATAGCAGAAATTAGACCTTTAGGAATTCATCATTTTAAAAGCATGCACAATCTGAAATTAAAAGAAAAAAGGAAATCTTATCACCTCCACACCTTAGTTATGTCTGTCTTCTGAGCTGGGTCATCATGTACTTCACCTGCCAAACAAAAATTGAGAATTAAAACTAAATGAAATTGAAACTAGATTTGGACATTTAATCTTCAGGAATACACTTATTAAAGTACTACTACAGGTTGGCATTCTGGGTTCAAAGGTAGACGTTTTAGGAGTGTTTTCAAATTGTAACCTTAATCATGGCTATCTACAGAGATAGATACTCATGTTTGCCCAAGATAGAACTAACATGCAGTATGCATTTAAGCAAAATTTGCAATTATGTATTTCTGATATTTTATCATTCTGGCATTATATTATCTATGATGTTTGTGAGATGCAAATTTTACCTTCTACTTTATCCCCACTGTTGGGGAGTCCAAAATTATATCCAATACAGACCAATTCTTGTCAATGCTAGAGCTTGGTGAGTGTATCTTTGTCTACCGTGGTTGAGGCCAGATACATCTGTGTATTATGAAGGTCAGACGAGCATGTAAACTTTAAATAATGGCAGTGCCTTCTTCAGGCAGAGCACATAGCCACCTACTATTTGTGCCAGACACTTAAAAATAACTTCTTAGGATAAAGCCAATATCTGATCATAATAGATATATTGTAAAATACTGGACATTTACAGTAGAAAATAAAAATGTTTAAAAGTCCTACCACCCAGAGAAAACCAATATTTACAGAGTTGTTTTGAGGTTGATTATACTAGTATGTGTGTGTGTATATTGTGCGTATGTTTGTGTGTACGTTTGCAGGTATACATATATTCATCATACTAGTCATAAACTTTTGCTTTCTGCTGTTTTTTAACCACTGAGAGTTTGTGAATCTAATTTTGAAGGATTGTATGATAGCCCATGTAGCATCATTTACTTTAGCTTTATCCTATCTGGAGGTGTTTAAAATTTTCATAATTTTTGCTTGGCATTTGAAGGTTTAATACTATTTGCCAGGACTATAATTCTTGTAAAAATAATGAGTTATTTGCATCCATCCTGTGCCAGAAACTTACATTATTACTGCTCTTTATAACAAGCCTGCCAGGTGAAGATTTCCATTCCTGTTTTATGGATGAGTGAACTGAAGAACGGAGTGCAATGTAACATGACTAAACTAAAATTGCAAAGGCAGCAGAGTAGGTTTTTGAACTTAAGCCTCTCTCTTACCACTATATAGTGCTGTGACAAAAAAAAAAAAAAAAAAGACACTTGATTAACAGTTATTTGTTGTGTTTTTGAGGCACAGGTCTAAATGTGGGAGGAGTCCTTACGCTACTGAATAAACCTAACCAGGCACCCTGATTTAAATTTCAGACTCACCGTGCTTATGTTCCAGTCCTTACCCCATGTACAATAACTCTAATAAAGAATGAAAACAAAACTGTGTCTTTGTGTAAAACGGTCGCCCCAAAGAAAGCTCACCTTTAGGGTTGTGATGGGAGTGAAGGAAAATTAAAGAGGTCTAAGAAAAATAATAGTTCTGAGCCAGAAAATAGAGGATTTAGATAAATCAGAGTATAATGTCAAAAATTTGCAAGGCCTGGATCTATGATATAAATAAGACCAACATGTATGATAACAGGAAAAAGTTATTCTGAAACATAAATTATTATGGCATACAAATTAAGGGTCTAAAGAGGTTACTTAAATATTTTACTTTGTGGCATTTTACGAGGAAATTATAAGCTATCATGGGATTTTTAAGTTGGAGATTTGCAAAGATCTTGGGATATTTACTTTGTGAATATCAAAGGCCTTCTCTAAAAATAGTCCTGTGACAGACAACTCTACAAACAAATCTGGGTGCATATGTCTGATAATTTACTTAACATCATGTCCTAGAAGTGATATTATTATTATATTATCAATAGGTGCCATGGCAAAATAATTCAAAAGTTCCCCCAAATCCAAAATACCTCCAATACTCTAAAATTTTCCCATTTAAACTACTCTTTGGGTTAAGACAATATTTAGAAAGTCTTTAAAATAATGTCCATAAAGCTTTTTATTTACTAGTAATTATGATAGGGATATACGAAATGCACAATATAGCTGAGGCTTGTGGGAGTCCAGGTTGAAAACCATCTGGTCCACTGCCAGAGAAGTAGGGGGCATAGGAGAGGTGAGGAAACCATGGTGCCCCTGGGTTACAGGGGTGGGTTCAAAGAGGGAGGTCAAAAGGCAGGAGAGTATAAAAATCAACGTCCTGTGTTCTTAAGTTTGTTCAAGGTCAAATCTTACTTTAAAATACTTGGGAGTATGTGAAGTTTCCCATCAGGAGACAATGGGAATTTCTTCCTGTGTTTCTTGGATTTCCTATACTTCCTGAGATTTGGAGAAATTGGACTCTCAGAATCCAGTGAAATAAGATCAGGAGTCCAGGGGAAACACAACGGAAACCTTCTGCATAGTGTCCATGCTCTCAGCAGAAGGAATTGTCTGCTAATTGACCAAAGTCTGGGTGAGAAAGGTCACATATAAATAGAATGCTTTAAGTTCAAATACAGAGCAGGTATCCTGACAAAGCTTACAAACAGGAACTGCATAATGATGAACTAGCTCGTCTGGCCCTTCAAAGTAGCTCTCTACAATGTGAATTCTCAGGAATGAATAGTAAATTCTCACAAATATAGGCACTAAAGTCAATCCAGAGCTGATGGGAAGGATGTATAAAATACTACCAAGAACTTGGACCTAGTAAGTGCCACAAAGCAGAATCACAAAGTTGGAACACTGAATGGAACTTCGGACAGTATCACATCTAAGCCCCTTCTTTGCCCATGAATGGTAAAAAATTCAGTTTCATCTAAATTATTCAACATTGACTGGCTGGTGTGGCTCAGTTGGTTGAGCATCAACCCATGCACCAGGAGGTCGCTGGTCCGATTCCCTGTTAGGGCACATGCCCAGGTGGTGGGCTCAACCCCCAGAAGGGTATGTGTAGGAGGCATCTAATCAATGTTTCTTTCTCATTGATGTTTGTCTCTTTCTCTCTCTCTCTCTCCTTTCCTTCCTCTCTAAAATCAATTTAAAAACATTTAAATTATTCAATTTAAAAGCATTTAAGTTATTAGATGACTATCTATTGATCCAGCTAATATTTAGTGAGTGTTTATTATGTGGTAAGCACTATGTTAGATACCGGTGGCACTCATATTAACAAGAAAGCAGTAATGGTTTAGGGCAGTGATCGACAAACTGCGGCTCACAAGCCACATGCGGCTCGCGTGCCGTGGTTTGCCGCTCTGTTGACTAATGAGTTTGCCGACCACTGACCTATACTCTCGATTCCAATAATTACAGGCTGTTGTTGTTCCTTGTGATTAAGCCCCTATCCCAGAGATCAGCAAACTCGTTAGCTGCAGTTTGCCGACCACTGGTTTAGGGTTTCTTAATAAGAAACAATATATAGGCTTGCTCATTTTTTACAGGACCATTAATAATATCATTTTTAAAAAGGAATTGTTTCCCTTACCATAGATTCTCCCATTAATGGAACATTTTTTAAAAGTCATGATGTTCTGAGTGAGGGTGCCCGTTTTGTCAGAGAAAACATATTCAATCTGGCCCAGTTCCTCGTTGAGCGTGGTCGTTCGAGCTGCAGCTGGTGTTGCTTTTCCAGAGTAATACATCTTCTGGTCCCAGTTTATAAAGTAACTGTGTCCCAGACGAATTACTTCCACACTTTCATCCATTAACATAGGCGGGGAGGGGGGGGGGGAAAGAGTTGCTGCATCAATTTCAGAACATACAAAGCTTTGCCAAAGTAAGACGTCTGCCAAAGTCCTTGGAGTTTAGAAGAAATTGTGGATGCTCTCTCTATCCCTGGTCCCTTGTGACCTTCAGAAGCATCTCAGCAGAGCCTGTTTCTTAAACCTTCCTAAGTGGTTTCCGTACAGCTCCAGGAGACAATGGGCTGGCTTTGCATAAAGCCTTAGGAAACAGTTCATGATCCTCTATTTACATTAAGCAGGCCCAGTGGAGATTTCTTGTGTTATATATTTGTTGACATTTATCCTATATCTTAGGAGAAATTATTATTAAAGATGCTTGTCAGATGTCTGATCTGATGTATTATGTTATTGAGGAGTTTCTCTCCAATACTTTTTTTGATGTGGCTTCACTTTGCCAAAAGATGTGGAAAGAATCTCTGTGAAGCATGGAGAAAGCCATAATTGATACTGAGTGTAAACAGGGGGGTGTGGTCATATTACTCTGCCTATTTACCAGGACAAGAGCATTGTCTTACAATCTAATGGTGATTTATGACTTTCCAACTGTGGAAATGAAATTTCTGTAGCCCAAGGTATGAACTTCCTCAACCTTTATCATACATAAGGCCAAATCAATTTCCAAAAAGGTTATGATAATATAAGTTTCTACCATTAGATTATTGAAAGTTATATTTTACTAGGTGCCAAGTCAAATGCATCTAATTGCTCTTTACTGCATTTCTTTTCAGTAAACATGTAAACATTTGTTTCAGATTTTATTGGCCAGTTGTTTTCTTCTCGGAATTATCTAATTGTGTTATCTGCCTATTTTATTTTCCTATTGAGATGTTAGTGTATTTAATTATTTGTTAAGAAACATGTATTTTTATATATAGACATTATGCAAATATGCTACCAAATTTATCATTTGTCTTTTAATTATGTTTCCGCTGTTCTTAACATACAGAAGTTTTCTCTTGGGTCTTAAATTGACCCAATTTACCCATATTTTATAGTTCCTGTTTATAATTTCAATTTGGGGAGTTTTACTTAGGCCCTCCCAGTGCCAAGATTATACATACAGATAACCACATTATTCTTCTATTTCTCTATTAATTTAATTATTTGTCACAATCAGAATTTTTTGAAGTATGATGTACACATTAAGAGCTCTTTTCAATTTTTACCAACAGGAAGGTTTTCATCACCATTTGTTTAATACTGAGCCCTTCTCCCTATTATGCTGGACTGCTTCCATGTCAGATATAAATTACTTTCCTTACTAGAACCTATTTTAGGAATTTCAATTGTGTTCCTTAGTGTGTCACTTTAATGCATTTCTTGTTTTCATTATTGTAGCTTTATAAAATTTGGCAATACCTGGGAAGAGATAAGAGAACATTTATTCTCTTCTTTTTCAAAGATTCTTAGCTATAATCACTCACTTATTCTATGATGATGAGATCATCATACTCACCTAAATTAACTTTAGAATCAATGTATCAGTGTTCTCATAAAACTTACTTAGGTTTTTATTAACTCTGTGTTGGATTCTGAATTATTTTAAATAACTGATATTTTATAATGCCTAAAACAACTTCAATAAGAATAAATATTTCCAGAAATTCAATTTTGAAAAGTACCTTTATTGTAAAAAATTTTAGCCTGGCTGGTATGGCTCAGCCATTGAGCATCAATCTGTAAACCTGGAGGTCAGTTTGATTCCTGGTCAGGGCACATGCGCAGGTTGTGGACTCGATCCGCTAGAGGAGGCATGCAGAAGGCAGCCAATCAATGATTCTCTCTCATCATTGATATTTGTATCTCTCTCTCCGTCTCTCTTCCTCTCTGGAATTGATAAAAATATTTATTTTTTAAATTTAATTTAGTCTTATTTTTTTTCACATAGGTTCACACCATAGCTTGATAACTTTGTTCCTGGACATTATCTATTTTTAATGATAATTTTTAAAATTGTTATTGGCTTAATGAAAACTTTTTAATATTAAAAATATTTGGATTTTCTAGAATTGTAATCACATTGTCTAAGCTCTTCCTTTCTCATAGGTTTATTTCAGTTTCAGTTTCATGTCTCACTTAGTTTAGTGATATTTCAGTTGCATGTCTTAGTACATTAACAAAGACAACCAGAACAGAACAAAATAGTAATGGTCATAGCAAGAACCTATAGCTCATTTCTGATCTTAATGGGAATTAAGCCTTGGTTTTCTCAGCTGTAAAGTGAGAAAGTTCACAGCAGCCTGTTACACTACCTCTGAACATTCGTCTCCTTGAAGACAAAAGAGGACACCCAGGGCATTAAATTCTATGCTTCTAGCTCTGTCACTGCATGACATATCTACATTTTCTTTCCCAAAAGTGGTATGATATTAGTTCATTTTCTAACTATTTAAATGGTAACACTTTTTTTTCACCCAAACTAAAAATCACATTATGACTCTGTAGAATCATATGATATAAAAATAAATGTCATACTCTGCATGTATTTACTCATATATTTTCCTGTTATGGCTTACTATTCTGTATCCACCACCATCACCACTACACCACCACCCACTCCCCACCACCCCACACACACTTCCTTATAAGTTCCTTGAAAGCTGTTCTAATTCAGCTTTGTTTTCTTTATTCCGTCACTCAGAAAGCATTAGTGCACATGGGCCAGGCACAGTGCCTTACCTGTCATAGGCAGTCAGGCAGGATTACATGAATGAATCCTGACCAATCATTCATTTCATTAATAAGGACATTAAAAGAAGTTAAGTGACTAACCCTGGGTCACATAAATAATTAACCACAGAGCCAAGACTAGAATTCAGGCATTTAGTAAGGCCAGTGCAGACCTGGCCTTAAGAATGCCATAAGAACAACATTATGCAAGTAACTGCACAGATCAGTTGAAGCTTTCATTTATTTAAAAGTAAAGTAGCTCCCTGAAAACTTAAGGCAAAAAAATGAATGGAACAGAATTTGATCCTTCTGTGTTGTAGTACAAGCCAATGGAAATGCTTTAAATTAACTTGAATTCTTAGACCTTAAAATAGTCTGTTGAGAGAAAGCACATCATTTTTGTTGGGAAAACAGGATTTAAGAGAGTCACCGTGGAACACTCAGCCTTTTGTTTTATGATGGAGAAAGCAGACAAATATTCAAAGTTAGCATGATCAAGCCACTTAGTGCCCTCTGCATTCATGCTCAAAGAACAGGCTAATGATTCCCCCTATTCAGTGGCTAAACAAGCAACATGGAAAGGAGTTCCTATTGCTCTGAAAAAACACTCAGAAGCTAATTCCTTTGGAATATAATGGTTGCTTTTTTTTAGTTGGTATATATAAGAAACCATAGCTGGGTATGTTTAACACTACAGATAAACAAACTGACAGCATAGAAATATCTTACCACAATCAACCTCCTTTGCTCACATGGAATTGTTAACCACTCACAGTAAATTCTTCACTATCACTCTCAAGTGACATATGGCACTAATTTATCCTTGGTAGCCATTCAAACGCCTAAGGGAAGCTTCTGGTGAAGACCTTTATCCTCCCAAACAGAAATATCTGGGAGTTCTCTTTTTCTAAATCTCAGTCTGTAAGACTGAGCAACCTGAAATTCCTCAGAATGCTCATCCCACCCCAAGTTCAGATCAGAACCACTGATCCTATTTAGTGAAAGCAAAGCTTACATTTATCCTCATCAATACTGTGCCTTACCAACAGACACAGTATGTTGGTAAATACTTACTAACTATTTAAATGGTAACACTTAAATATGTGTTACCATTTAAATAGACAGAGGATTCCAGCCTCTTTTTTATTCTTGCTTTCTTCACTGATGATTAAATCATACACAGTTTGGGCATAGAGGAGAAAACACTGGGCCAAGTGTCAGAAGACTTGGATTTGGATCTTGGTTCTAAACAGTACCATGATCCTGAGTGAATAATCTAATTTTTGAAAAATGTTCAGCAATAACTACTTCCTAAGAGTGTTAGGAGACAAAAATGTAGGTGAAAACACTTTATATAAAATATAAAATACGGGGAGGAGAAACCAAGATGGCAGCATAGGTAAACACCTAAACTGCTGACTCGTACAACAATATCAAAACTACAACTAAAAGACAAAACGGAAATCATCCATAACCACAGGAAGGCTGGCTGAGTGAAAATTCTACAACTAGAAGGAAAGAGAAAAGCACACTGAGACTCAGAGGAGCTGCAGGAGGCAGAGGTACTGAGACGCGTGCGCGGAGAGGACTAGCAACTGAGTGCACAGCTGGTTTTCTCAAGTGGGAGGGAGATAAAAGCTCCTGACTGCACTGAACTCCAGTTCCGAGCAAGACTCTGGGGATCCAGACTCATTTGGGGAGAAAATGGACTGTCTGGCAGCGGGCGGAACTCGAGGGCGGCTTTCTCTCAGAGGTGCTTGCAGCAATTACCACGGGACACTGAGATACAGGGGCCTATTAGGGCAGGGCTGACAGGAAACCAATTATGTCTGCTCCACCCTGAGACTCCACCCCATCCAAGCTGAGCACAGAGGCTTTTGCAAGTCTTGTCTCATAAGGGTGTCTCCAGCACAGAAGTTCTCCCATCATAGACACAGCTGATACTCACAACCAATTGGCCTGGAGGTCAATTCCTCCCAGTGATACCAACAACAATCAAGGCTTAACTACAGCAAGACTGTGCACACAGCCCACAAAGGGGTGCACCAAGAGTGTCCACCTCAGGTAACTGGGGAGGCTGAGCCACGGGCCCTATAGGACACCTAGCACACAAAGCCACTCTATCAATGCAGGGAAGTAGCCAAAATGTGGAGACAAAGACACAGATCACAAATGAAAGAAATGGAGGAAAGCAAACAACTGGATATAGAGTTAAAAACCACGGTTATAAGGTTTTTCAAGAATTTTCTAGAAAAGGCCAATAAATTTAGTGAGACCCTCGAGGATATGAAAAAGGAACAACTAGAAATTAAGCATACACTGACTGAAATAAAAAATAATATACAGAGATCTAACAGCAGACTAGAGGAACACAAGAATCAAGTCAAATATTTGAAATACAAAGAAGCAAAAAACACCCAACCGGCAAAGCAAAAAGAAAAAAGAATCCAAAAATATGAAGATAGTGTAAGGAGCCTCTGGGACAACTTTAAGCATACCAACATCAGAATTATGGGGGTGCCAGAAGAAGAGAGAGAGCAAGATAATGAAAACCTATTTGAAGAAATAATGACCGAAAATTTCCCCACCTGGTGAAAGAAATAGACTTACAAGTCCAGGAAGCACAGAGAACCCCAAACAAAAGGAATCCAAAGAGGACCACACCAAGACACATCATAATTAAAATGCCAAGAGCAAAAAACAAAGAGAGAATATTAAAAGCAGCAAGAGAAAAACAGTTAGGTACCTACAAGGGAATACCCATATGACTGTCAGCTGATTTCTCAACAGAAACTATGCAGGCCAGACAGTAGTGGCAAGAAATATTCAAAGTGATGAATAGCAAGAACCTACAACCAAGATTACTCTACACACCAAAGCTATCATGCAGAATTGAAGGTCAGATAAAGAGCTTCACAGATAAGAAAAAGCTAAAGGAGTTCATCACCACCAAACCAGTATTATATGAAATGCTGAAAGGTATTCTTTATGAAATGGAAGAAGAAGAAGAAAAAGGTAAAGATAAAAATTATGAACAACAAATACATATCTATCAACAAGTGAATCTAAAAATCAAGTGAATAAAAAAATCTGATGAACAGAATAAACTGGTGAATATAATAGAATCAGGGGCATAGAAAGGGAGTGGACTGACAATTCTCCGGGGGTAGGGAGGGTGGGGAATGCGGGAAGAGACTGGACAAAAATCGTACACCTATGGATAAGAACTGGGGGTAAGGGCAGAGGGTGGGGTGGTAACTGGGTGGAGGGCAGCTATGGAGGAAAAAAGAGGAATAATTATAATAATCTGAACAATAAAGATTTATTAAATTAAAAATAAATAAATAAAAATTTTAAAAAAGAAAAACAATAAATAAAATATAAAATGCTATCTAAAGGTAAAGTGGTATTATTTGGAGCAGAAAGACAGAAATCTTTTATTTTAATCCCCTCATTTTACTTAGTAACACATATTTGATAGGCAAACTGAGGCACAGAGAGGTCAAGTGTTTTTTCCAAGGTCACACAGCTATTGGTGGCAGTGCCAAAACCAGAACCTGGGTTTGGATTATTCCAAACAGATTTTCTTTCTACCACTACAGAGGGCACATCAGAAGGAAAAAGAATGTTAACCTGGGAATCTATCCTTGTGTCTAACTAACACACACACACACACACACACACACACACACACACACACACCAATCTTTCAAATCATTAAATGAAAAATGCCAATGCACTTCAAAGAAAGAATGTATGTAGAATATACTTCTTCCTTCATGAGGTCATATGAAACTGCACACTTACTGGTGGTAAGCCACTACGAGCATTTATTATTCACTTAGGACATAAAAGGAAAGCTATAAAAGCTGACCATAGCTGTTCTGGCAAAGAGCAGAATTTACTACAGATTTTATAATTGGATACAAGCTTGAGTGGTCCTCAGAATCAAAGATGAGCCAGTAGGACACAGTTTACATAGAGCCCACTCTGACCACAGTTCCAGAAGGCTCAAAGCAATTTGTGGTGTTATGGCCACATGCCACTACTTCAAGTCAATTTCCCACAACTTGACATTTCAGTTCCCTGACCGCTATCCAAAACAAGGGCAGATTTTGTGCATTAAACATCCCTTGCTTCATCATAGCTAGAATTTTGGAAAGAGAGAAAAAGAAGCTCATAAAAATTAGTGGAGATTTAGATCTGGTGATTTTGTGTATTATTAAAATGCTGATGATGAGGAAAGTCAAACAACCAACTTTCCTCTTGGCTCCAGCCTCTCTAGGACTGTCTGGCTCAGTCTTGGTAGAATTAGGATCACGAAAGTCTCAGGTACAGACTCTAGGGCCAACTTATCAAACACACACACACTCACATACACATATATATCTATATTTATCTATATATGAGTGTGTGTGTGTGTGTGTGTGTGTGTGTGTGTGTGTGTGTGTGTGTGTGTGTGTGTATCTATCAAGAGAGACCATTTTAGCTCTAGAAATGACAGATCAAGTTGTAGTGGAAGTTATGAATCATGCTTCTATTTAACAATGGTTAAGCACCACCAACTATACTTCAACTCCTTCATGTACTCACTTATAGTTACAAACAGTAATAGGGAAAATGAATCTACATTAAGCTCTTATAATGTGTCAGGCATCATTCTAAGAGCATTACATGTTTGTTTACTCCTCAGACAATACTATTATTTTTCTCTATTTTTAAAATAAGAAAACTGAAGCACTAAAAGGCAAGTCAACTTGCCCAATTTACAGAGCTAGTAAGTGTAGAATCGAATCTGAATCCAGGAGGTATCTAGAGTCAGACTAGTGGCAGGGAGGCACCATCGCCATAGATCTCCCCAAACAGCCTTTTATTCCTTACCCAACATCAGCCCAATTCTAATCGATCAGGTGGCATGAGATTATATTATAGTCCATATATTCCAAAGAAAAAGATTCGTGAGAAAACAAATCAAATGAAGAAAATAAAATGCATGTATTGTAATTTGAAAATGTAAAAGTTAAACAGATTAACCAGCTTAGTTGCTTCATTTGTAACAGATGTGGCAGATCATAAACAGAACAAGACATCTATCTCACTGTTGTAATTTTAAAACAAACAAAAGTGATTACACAAACAAAGTCTTTTGGTGAAATGGCTTCCCTAAAGTATAAACTCCCATCTTACCTCACATATAATGAAATGGGTACAACTGTATTGAGAATAATAATATAGGACCAGAATGTTAAGAATCCTGAGAACACAAAGTTCTTCTCTCCTTCATTCCAGAAAAGAAAACTTCTGAATTGGTCCCCAACTTGGTTCTCCCAGATTGAATTTCCTATGGCAAGAATAATTCCCAAGCATACGAGAAACCCAAATATCTGAAATGAGAACATAAGTCTGGTTAACGTTGACTTGAACTCAAAACTACTCATATCAATACAATCTAATTGCACATGTAATGCCAAGAAATTGTCATTTGAAAAGCAGGTTATACAAAGCTCTTATTACTTATCACTAATCATGGGAGTAAAATTTAACATTATGTAGGGAACTCAGCTAAATATTTTACATATATTTCTTCAATTCTCCCATTGACTCTGAGATAGGAACTATCATTTCCACACTTTACTGGTCAAAAACTAAAACAAAAAAATACAGTGAAAGCACAAAAAAATTATATAACTTGTCCAAAGTCACAAAGCTAATAACTTTAATTCTTTGATTCATAATGAGCACATATATTTAAGTGGCTTAAGTAAAGAAGCTCATACATCTTGATGTGCCCTGGTCAACCCTATTTTATATATACTAGGAATAGGGTCCCTTCCTTCCCCCTTCAAAAGTATCATGTTTAAATAAGTTATACAATCACCCAAGCACAAAAGCAAAAGGAAAAAAATTCAATGATAACTGTCCCAGACTGAGCAAATCTTTTGGCCACAGTTCTAGCTACACAATACTTACCTAAAGTCAACAAGAAAGATAAGGATTAATTAAAAGATTTCATGACATATATACTTTCCTTTTGAAATAAGAAAAAAAAAAAGGTAGGATACAACCTAAAAATTAGCTGACTCTTACATTGTGATTAGTATCAGTATTAGCAAAGCAGACATTTTGGAGGTATAGCAAACAGAAATACAGCAAAGTAAGTTCCTTGTGAGCCCACAATTCCAGCTTTAAACAGGAAGAACACAAAGTTGGTGAACAAGGTAATACCTGAGCTGAACTTGGTATCTAGGTGACTTTGCCCTGCAGTGTCACACTGTGACAGGAGCAGAGACCAGCCACTATAGAGGGAGGAGTGGGGCTAAAGAATAGGAACGCATTTCCCTCCGATTTCCTTTCTCCTCCATGAAAGAATATTCAGATGTTCTAGAACTGCTTTCTTCTTTTTTCTCTCATGAACAAGATAACCACATTAAGACAAAGTTTGGGGAAAGGCAATTTAAAGTACATTAGAAAACCATGGATTAGAGAAAAGTAGAATTGTGAATCCCTGAAATCCCACCTGTATCATACAGTATTCTCTTTCTTTTAATGGCTAATACTACAAATTAATTTAACTAAATTACTGTAAGAGCATTAAAATTGGTGATAGTTAGCATTAAATGCCTGAATTTAAGGACTGACTCGGCTTCTAATACCCCAATGGATCATCTAATTGTCTAGTACAAAAAGCTGGAATAGTCCTTGATTCACAAACCAGTAATTTTACTCTGTGGTGGATAGATATACAATCCCCATACAAACCCTAGGGTTGAGCTCAGGGTCATTTAAATTGGAAATTCTAGGAGGGACACAGACTCCTTCTGGGCAGGTCCCCTTGACACAGGGATTCAGCCCCAAGAGGAGAGGAGAAAATTCCAGGTCTGAGGATAATACTGAAGTAAAACAGAGCCTGGACAATATTTTGTGCCCAAATAAAAGTCTGTTTCCTTCTTTCCTTATTCGGAATCTCACCATTACATATCAGTTAAGCAAATAATTACTTGTGAGTCTGTGATGGGGCAGATGGGGGAGCATGGTTCAAAGTTACTGTCCTCATATTTCAAGGTCAAAGTCCTGAAACTTAACCCTTTCATAAGGAGGCAAAGCAATATTACATGAAAAATCAGATAACAATCAGATCCATAGCCTAAGGTAGAATGAGACTAACTAAAAAAAGGATAGGATACAAGAAATAACTGGCATTTTTTAGTAAGTGGGTGGTAGAGGAAATCATTTTTAAAAATTCAGAGGAGAAATAATATTCAGAGGAAAGAGATAACCATGAGCTAGGAGGTTTAGAAGCCTTTATGAAGCAGAACTGTGACTTAGGCCTCAGAGAATTCACAAGGAGAATCAACTACATGATTTTCAGGGCCCAGTGCAAAATGAAAACGTGTGACACCTCCCCTTGTTCAAAATTTATTTTTTGTTGTTATTTTATTTTATTTTTTTAATTTCTTTATTGATTAAATTATTACATATGTGTCCTTATCCCGCTATTATCCCCCCATCCTCCCCACTCATGCCCTCACCCTCCTGTTGTCGTGTCCATTGGTTAGGCCTATATGCATGCATACAAGTCCTTTTGCTGATCTCTGCCCCTTACCCCCACCCTCCCCTACCTTTATTAATAATTTCTTTTTTAAAAAAAACACCTACATAGTGACAGCAGATCAATAACAAACATGAGGCCTTTCAGAGTGGGTACTCTGTGCAACTGAAAAGGTTACACACTCATGAAGTTAGCCCTGTCCATAAGCTAAGTAGAGAGGATGTGAGCCAAAGTAAGGCAACAGTAAGACCAAACTACCTTAAAAAATATGTTTTGTTTCTCAATGGATATGGAGAACTTGCAACACTATGAAGCTCCATAAACACTAACCTACCAATGGTTAAGAAATCATAATCTAGAAAGTAGAGGGATATATAACTGAGCCCAAAATGCAGAATCCCCAATACATACTACACAAGCAGAATGTAGACTTCTGAAAGAATTTCCAGCAAAATATAAGAAATATATCAACAATGACTAGTGATATTGTCTACTTTTGTTATAGTAACTTACCCATAATACTAGAGTATTCATCAATCTATCAATGCTTGTCCTTTTAAACTTTGTCTTACCACTGTTCTGCATTAGTTTAGTGTCAGGACCTGCAAAAAGAAATGTTTTTAATAACAACTGTGAAATGATTAGATGATGATGATGATGATGATGATGATGATAGGGAAGAGGAGGAGGAATTCCTACTCATGTCAAATGTACCTGAAAATAAAAGAATATATTTTTCAAAATAATTTAACTTTTTGTAAGAGCAAGCAAGGGCCATTACCAAGTGGTATTTGATTCTCAACTAGTGGCTTAACAACAACTCTGGAAACTACAAGAGAGTTGATTTCCTTAGCATAAAATAAATCCAGAGAGAACTTGTAGCAGAAAGGTTTAAGAAATGCTATTTTTTTTTCAAAATCTGTGTACAAATATCTTTGTAGTTTGGAGCAGATAAAAATAATTAAGTCAATCAAAGTGATGAATAATTTGAAAATGTTATAAAGAATCTATATATATAAAAGCCTAAGCAGCCGGAACAACCAGAATGACCAGTCGTTATGCAGCGCACTGGCCACCAGGGGGCAGACACTCAATGCAGGAGTTGCCCCCTGATAGTGCACTCCCACAGCCAACCTCCCCCCACCAGCTGGCCAATCTCCCTCAATCATTTCCCCCAGTCCCCCGGCTAGGACGGGGAACTGGGTGTGGATGGCAGCAGACACAGCCTCTTTTTCAGGGGGCCAAGGGCCAGCTCCCTCCTTGCGGTCGGCAGCCAACCTCTTGTGCCCCATCCCCCCTGCCAGTCAGCAGGCCCAGATTGGCCCACCACCTGCCACGGTGGAAGCACAAGCAATGAGGGAAGGAGCAGGGAGAGAGGTGGGAAATGGCATGGTGGCAGGGCACCAACTATGGCAGCAGCAGCCAGTGGCCATTCCTTCCACGCCTGGCCTGGCAACCATTGCCTCATCTCTGGCCTGACGTTGATCAGCCTGGCCTCGATTGGCCCTGATCGCTGGCCAGGCCTAGGGACCCCACCCATGCACAAATTTCACGCACAAAGCCTCTAGTGTAATAATAAATATAATTCAGGGGAGAAACCAAGATGGTGGCATAGGTAAACACCTAAACTGCTGCCTCACACAACAATTTCAAAACTACAACTAAAAGACAAAACGTCTATCACCCAGAACCCTGGGAAAGCTGGCTGAGTGGAAGTTCTACAACTAGAATGAAAGAGAAAAGAGCATTGAGACATGCATAAGCACTGAAAAGCTGAGGTACGGAGGTGCACAAATCGGGCTGGTGGCGGGTGACTGGGTGCGCTGCTTCTTTCAACCCAAAGGGAGACAAGCTCCCGATTACTCTGAACTCCAGTTTCTGGGGAGATGCTGGGGACCCAAACTCCTACGGGGAGAAGCTGGACTGTCTGCCATCAGGTGGGAAAGTGAGGGTGACTTTCTTGCAGAGGTGCGCCCAGCAATCATTGTTTACTGCGCTGGAGCATGGGACACGGGGACGCGGAAATGCGGAAACACAGAGACGGCTGACTGGCAGCCATCGCTGTTTGCCACACTCTAGCCTAGTGACTCCCTGAGACGCCGCTCTGCACAATCTACAAACCCACCCAAGTTCAACACAGTGGCTTTTGCATATGAATGGCCTGCCCTATCGCAGTTTAACCTAACAAACTGCAGCTCTGGTCAGACAGCTCCAAAACCTCCAAATCCCAAACAAAGAGGAGAAAACTGTAGTTCTCGCTGTACCTCTTGCTGGGTGGCCTCAGACAGTAGCTGACCTGCACCCCATTGGAGATCCAGAAGCCAGTGTATATAGTAGTCAATGTGAGACGACACCAGATTTCAACTACTCACATCCATAAGTGACACATTCAAGAGGCAGACTCAGTGAGCACCAAAGCCCCACTGAAGCAAGCCCTGCCCCCTAAGCGTGTCTCCAGCACAACAGTTCTTCCATTATAGACACAGCGGGTCCTCACTGCCAATTGGCCTGGAGGTCAATTCCTCCCAGTGATACCAACAACAATCAAGACTTAACTACAACAAGACTGTACACACAGTCCACAAAGGGGTGCACCAAGAGTGTCCACCTCAGGTAATTGGGAGGCTGACCCAGTGGCCCATATAGGACACCTAGCACACAAAGCCACCCTACCAACTCAGGGAAGCAGCGAAAATGCGGAGACAAAGGAACAGATCACAAACGAAAGAAATGGAGGAAAGCAAATGACTGGATATAGATTTCAAAACCACAGTTTTAAGATTTTTCAAGAATTTCCTAGAAAAGGCCGATAAATTCAATGAGACCCTTGAGGATATGAAAAAGGATCAACTAGAAATTAAGCATACACTGACTGAAATAAAAAATATTATACAGAGTCCCAACAGCAGACTAGAGGAACACAAGAATCAAGTCAAAGCGTTGAAATACAAAGAAGCAAAAAACACTCAACCGGCAAAGCAAAAAGAAAAAAGAATCCAAAAATATGAAGATAGTGTAAGGAGCCTCTGGGACAACTTCAAGCATACCAACATCAGAATTATGGGGGTGCCAGAAGAAGCGAGAGAGCAAGATAATGAAAACCTATTTGAAGAAATAATGACTGAAAACTTCCCCTACCTGGTGAAAGAAATAGACGTACAAGTTCAGGAAGCTCACAGAACCTCAAACAAAAGGAATCCAAAGAGGACCACACCAAGATACATCATAATTAAAATGCCAAGGGCAAAAGACAAAGAGAGAATATTAAAAGCAGCAAGAGAAAAACAGTTAGTTACCTACAACGGAGCACCCATATGACTGTCAGCTGATTTCTCAACAGAAACTATGCAGTCCAGTCAGGAGTGGCAAGAAATATTCAAAGTGATGAATAGCAAGAACCTACAACCAAGATTACTCTACCCAGCAAAGTTATCATTCAGAATTGAAGGTCAGATAAAGAGCTTCACAGATAAGAAAAAGTTAAAAGAGTTCATCACCACCAAAGCAGTATTATATGAAATGCTAAAAGGTATTCTTTAAGAATAGGAAGAAGAAGAAAAAAATAAAGGTAAAAATTATGAAAAACAAATACATATCTATCAACAAGTGAATCTAAAAATCAAGTGAATTAAAAACCTGATGAACAGAATAAACTGGTGAATATAACAGAATCAGGAGCATAAAATGCAAGTGGATTGATAATTCTCAGGGGGGAAGGGGTGTGGGAGGTACGGGAAGAGACTGGACAAAAATCGTACACCTATGGATGAGGACAGTGCGGGGGAGGTAAGGGCAGAGTGTGGTGTGGGAACTGGATGGAGGGGAGCTATGGGGGAGTAGGAGAAACAATTATAATAATCTAAACAATAAAGATTTATTAAATTAAAAAAGGTAATAAATATACTTCAGAACACTAACATAAAAAATGAAAAGTTAAAATAATAAATAAAATTCTGAATCTATTTCCCAAAAAGATTTGAGATGTCTTTAATAGAGAAACTAGGATAACTATAAACCATGCATCTATATAATAAAAACCCAGTGGTTGTAACACCATAATGACCAAAGACTGGTCACCAGGAGTCTGCGTGCACTGCGAGGCGCGTGCAGGTGGGCAGGGCCATGCGATTTCATGCACTGGGCTTCTAGTGAGAAGATAATTTAAATCTTTACTATGTATTACATACTGTGTATATAATATGTACTTTATGTATTGGCAAGAATTGTTTTAATCTTGTGTTAATTTCAGGTAAATGCAATACATTATCTCATGATACACTAAGTGCCTTGTTCAAGGAATTCTAAGAATATTATTATCTGCCTTAGAAGTAGATTATTACATAATTAACTAAGGAGAATATATTTCCAAAGAGATTAGACTATATTTCTAAAGAGATTTCCTGTGGGCAAAAAAGATGCTAAATAGAAGTGATTAAACTTTAATTATATCCAATTTCTCTAGTTTTTCCCTCTCCACATAATCTTCCCCCCAGATTATTTTCAATTCATGAAGCCATTTAATATAGGAGAGGAAGAGAAATAAAAGAAAGATGGGAGGCACACATAAAATTTACTCCATTTCAAAAGCCAGGGTAAAATGAGCAACCCTTAAAGGCTTTCATTTACTAGGTGTAGTGGTTTAATAATGCAGATTTTTTTTCAATAGGTGAAGTTACATGTTGATATATATATGCGATTTGATATGTATGCTATTTTGTTGTATTGACAACACACTTCAAAACTTCATATGTCAAATTTTCTGAAAGTGTTAACATCATAGATATTTTTATGCTTAAACATGTTGAATTTTGTGCCAAAAAAAAGAGCACTCTTGGGAATTTTTAATTGATTAGTTTATTTTGAAGAAAAGTGCTGCTGAATACTTAGGGAAGCTTATGGTGAACATGCTCCATCTCAAGATACTTGTGAACACTGGTTTAAATGCTTTAAAAGTGATGATTTCAATATGAAAGACAAAGAAAGTCCAGGTCAACTGAAAAAGTTTGAAAACCAACAATTACAAGCATTATTGGATGAAGATGCATATCAAACTCAAAAACAACTTGCAGAAAGATTAAATGTTGCTCAGCAAACAATTTCTGATGGGTTTACAAGCAATGGGAAAGATTTTAAAGGAAGGAAAATGGGTGTCACATCAACTAAACGAAAGACAAATGGAAAATCGAAAAAACATCAGTAAAATGTTGCTTCAACAACATGAAAGAAAGTCTTTTCTTGCATTGAATTGTGACTGGTGATGAAAAGTGGATTTATTTTGAGAATCCCAAATGCACAAAATCAAGGGTTGATCCAGGTCAACCATCAACATCGACTGCAAAGCCAAATGGCTTTGGAAAGAAGACAATGCTCTGCATTTGGTGGGATCAGGAAGGTGTGGTGTATTATGAGTTTCTAAAACCAGGTGAAACCATTAATTCTGATTGCTACTGACAACAAATAATTAATTTGAAACATGAACTTGAAATAATCAGAATGTTCCAGAAGACATGGCAAAGTAATTTTGCTTCATGATAACGTACCATCATACACTTCAAAACCAGTTAAAGACACCTTAGAAGATCTTGCCTGGGAAGTATTAACCCACCCGCCATATTCACCAGACCTTGCTCCTTCAGATTACCACTTGTTCCGATTGATGGCACACACACTTTCTGAGCAGCACTGCTTAGAGCCAGGCCATGACATTTTGTAAACGTACAAAGAAGTGGAAAATGGGGTCTCTGAATGGTTTGCCTCAAATTACCTGAAAGATGGGGGAAATATATAGCTAGCAATGGACATTACTTTGAATAAAGCACTTTCGATGTTTCTCTTGAAATTATCATGTTTTCTTTGATTAAAAAATCTGCATTATTAACTGGTACACCTAATACTTTGAAGAGAAATTGAAGCAAAGATTGGGTCTCAGAACAATTCACTGTCTTGAGTTGAAAATTTTACCCCAGTGCCCTATTCCCAGCCACTTCTGTGTAAAGGAGGCCACCCACATTTTCTCAAATCATTTATTAAAATTATGTGGACAATGAGGGTGGGAAATATTTCTTTTATAGTAAAGATCACTGTGGAGAGCAGCTCCCAGGTGGCTAAGTGATATAGGCTGTGGGAGGTGCAGCAAGTAAACGAAGCTTGATCAGGTGAATGTAATTAAGTAGATTCGAAACCCATGAGAATGTTGTAAACATCTTGACCACGCCCTTACTTTGCCTTGTGGAATCTGGCTATAAAATAAAGACTCAGCTTGCAGGCTGTGGCACTATCTCTCTAATCACAGGGCAGCATCCCACCTAGCCCCAGCTTTATTCTCCTGTCTATCTTTTCTAATCTCTAATCACAGGGCAGCATCCCACCTAGCCCCAGCTTTATTCTCCTGTCTATCTTTTCTAATCTTTCACCCCAAACCCTGCCTCAGGTTCATCCATGGCCATGCTGGCACAGCACATATGGTGCCTGAACAGGGACCATGAACAGAGACCTGAGTATGGGAGAATTATGATTGTGGGTGAAAGGATGCTCCCATGAAGCACATGCTGAAAGCAAAAGTAGGGCAGGGAGTGAGGTTTGGTAGCAGCTATGTGTAAAACATGGGAAATTCAGAATCTCAGGAAAGGGATCTCTAAAACAATGCTCAATGAAGCATTTTTAAATTTTTTAAGTTTTGTTAGGAACTGTAAAGCAAAGGATGGAAGTCCTGGTCAGCGGGATGCTTAGAGCCAGGCCAAGACATTTTGTTAAGGACTGTAAAGCAAACCATTGAAGTCAAAAGAAAATTAAGACTGTCCAAATGTGAGTACTATAAAGATCAGACCCTCCAGGAGGAAATCCAGGGGCACCAGCTTTGCATCGATGACATCTTCGCATTGACAGCATCTTCAAAAGGAGCCAGAGCATCATCATGACAGCAGCAGCCTGAATGCCTAGGCCATCCTGCAGAGGCTTGTGACCTGTGACAGCTATGGGGCCTCCTCATTGAGGAGATGGAGAAGCGGAACTGGTGGCTGGATGAGGTGCAGGGGACCCAGAGAAACTTCTTGTCCCTCCGGTCAAAAGACTGAGAGTTGCAATGTGGCGGCTACACAAGGGACCAAGGTACCAACATGGGGTCAGCTGAAGAAGTTAGCAACTGAGGCCCAGTAGATGGTAGAAAAGCAAGGAGTGGAAGCTACTCCCTCAGCCATTTTCCAGCTATGCTAGCATTGATGAGCTGCCAGTTTTCTGTAAAGTCTTACACAGCCTGAGGACTCTGAATAAGATATACTCCAGCAGCAAAAGAAACTTTCATTTTGTAGAAATAGTCCTAAAAATGTTAACATGTCTGTAGTTTGGTTTCTCTTATTGCTATGTTGCATTGACATTGTTCTGTTATTGTTTTATTAATAGCCAGAATTTTTTTGTCTTGGTTGTGCTGCATAATTTGCCTAGAGCTTTTGATGATGTAAATGGAACAGAAAACAGAAAAAAAAAGGGGGGGAGATGTGGAGAGCAGCTAAGTGATATAGGCTTCGGGAGGTGCAGCAAGTAAACAAAGCTCGATCAGGTGAATGTAATTAAGTAGATTAGAAACCCATGAGAATGTTGTAAACATCTTGACCACGCCCTTACTTTGCCTTGTGGAATCTGGCTATAAAATAAAGACTCGGCTTGCAGGCCGTGGCACTGTCTCTTTAATCAGAGGTCAGTGTTCCACCTAGCCCCAGCTTTATTCTCTTGTCTGTCTTTTCTAATCCTTCACCACACCCCCATCAAGTTCACCCATGGCCGTGCTGGTGCGGTACAGATCACAAAAAGCAAATAAAGTTTGTGATTGCTAAAAGCTGAAATATTAACAGCTGTGCGCTAAAATTTACATTTCTTAGGCATACATGCACACCAGACTAGCAAAGAATCTATTTAATGTATTTCTAAGCATTTATTTAAATATTAGAGGCCCAGTGCATGATTTGTGCACTGGTGAAGGGCGTGACCTGTGGGGATTGGCTTGCTGTGGGAGCGCCAATCATCCCAGTCAGTCAAGAGGCTGTGGACCCACCCTTTGAGCGGCTGCTCCTGCTGTGGGAATGCCACTCGTCCAGGTCAGCCAAGTGGCATTCCCACTGTGGGAGCACACTGACCACCAGGGGGCAGCTCCTGCATTGAGCGTCTGCCCCTGGTGGTCAGTGCACATAATAGTGACTGGTCGACCAGTCACTCTGGTCATTCTGCCATTCGGTCACTGGGCTTTTATATATATAGATTTCCATAGCACAGATGTTGATATACACATATTTTCTTGCCTTCAAAGCTACCTCTCTTGAAAGACTTTTCTATACTCAACAGTCCTTGTTTCCTCATCTCTTACTCATTACTCAATCTAGTTTCTAGGCCAGTCACTCCACTCAACAGATCTGGTGCTAACATCAATATTTTCTATGCCTTCTTTCTATGCCTTCTCAGCAGCCTTTGGCTGTTGTCTATTCCATCTTTTTGAAACACACATTGTTACAATGTTCTCCTGCTTTTCCTCCTACCTCTTTGGTATCTCCTTCTTTGTGTTCCATGATGACCACCACTCTCTACTCAGCCATGAAATACTGGGATTCATTAAGCTTGTAGAGGCCATCTTCTCTATGTTTTCAGTCAACCTTCCCTGGAAAATCTCACCTAAGACCACAACTCCAATTATCATTTATAGACCAAATGTATATCTCAAGCTCAAATTGCTCCTAAGCTCTAAAAGCCCATATATTTAAATCCCTAAATGTAATTGCTTATATGACATCTTCACCTGAATCTTTCTTAGGTTTCTCAAGTGGCCCTTGTCCAGCCCAACTTGTAATCTCCAGGCATATGTCCATTTCTATACTCCACGGTCTCCATGCTCCAAAGTTCCTCATCTTAGCAAAGGGCACCAATTCTCATCCAGTTGTGAAAGCTGACAGAAACCTAGGACTCTAATCTAGCTCCATGACTCACACTCTAATCCAAACTTTGTCTCCCTAAATCCACTCTTCCCCCAACTCTAATCAATACTTTTTCTCATTCCCTAACACAATCATACATTTTTCTGGGATCTGCTATTTATCACCTTTACAAGCACTGTAGTCAAGAGTGAACTTTTGAAATTTAACACATAAACACAGATCATCAGTTTGAAAACTTGCAATGGCTTCCCAATGTTCTTAGGATAAAGACCAAAATCCTGGAGATGGACCACAAGGTCCTACATGGTCCAACCCTCATGCATGTCTCTAGGCACTCATTCATCTCTAGCCTCCTTGCTCTCTATGCTCCACACCGGCCTGATTAGGTTTTATTTTTTACCCCACCATCCTCATGCCTGCGATAGGTTCTTTACCTATAATGTGCCTTTTAGTGAACTTGCTCTTTCCTTTCATATTCCTGTATTATATACTCTTGTGAATTCATGCTCTTTTTCTTCAGAGTATTCATCTCCATTTGGATTCTATAGTCAAGACTACAACTGTTTGACATTAAAGTATCTGTCTCCTATCAGACCCAAAACCACGTGAGTGAAGGGACTGTATTTGTTTTAGTCACATTCTTAATCACAAATGAGTAATTAGTATAGTGCCTGACACATAGTAGGCACTCAATAAATAATTGTTTAATGAACTAATTTATTAAGCACCTACTATGTGGTAGGCAATATACATATGTGCTCTTTATCTATTTTCTCAGCTAATGCTTAAAATAAGCCAACAAATTAGTTATCCTTAGTTTACTAATAATGAACCTGAGGTTTAAAGAATTTAAGTAACTTGCCTAGGATTTCTTTTCTAGCAGGTGTCAGAGCCAGAATTTGAACCCAGATTTAGCTAACTCTTAATCTCTTGCTCTTGAACACTACTTTAAAAATTATATGAAATAGTCCATTAATTCATTACTTCACTGATTCATTTAATCAATGTGTATTTAAGATGATGACTCATTCAGAGTCCAAACAGGAAATAGATGACATATTGAACAAGAATAATTAGAGAAAGGTTTATTTATAAAGGGACTATACAAAAGTGTGTACGGAAGGCAAAAGGTTAAGAAAGAAACCAATGACTTAGTAGCAATCAAGACATTTCTATCTAAGCCAGAAGGGAGGGGCTGAGGGGAGAGAGTTGTTACTAGACTTTAAAGGAAAGAAGTATGTAGAATTTGCATCCTTTAGAAGAAGAGTAACTTTATATCGAGGGACCCAGCTAACTTGAAGTGACTTCAGGGAGACAGTCAAGAAGAATAAATACCTTGATCTCAACCTTCCTTCTCTCTTTGATCTATCTCTTCCCAGGGATCTCCAATGACCCTGGCCCAAATAAAAGCCAAAGTTCAAGGAAACCTATGCGTGTAAACCATACAAGTCAGCCTCTAGGCCAGAGAGAAGAGTGGAGAAGGGTGATAGTAGATCTGGAGGGGCAAATAGAAGACATTCAGCACAAAAAAAAAACAAAAACAAAAACAAAAAACTACTATGTGCCAAGATGGAGTGAACACCTTAAATGAATAAGTATCCTACCCTTAGAAACCAGACTTTCTCCTCTCTTGGGTACAAAGGAAAAGTCATTACCAGGCAGGCAGGGCCTAGGTGTTAATGAACATTAGACCCTCATAAATTATAGATTTGTAAAGTAAACCATGTCTGTCTCTACTATATTCCTTGAACAATCCTCAATGGTAGGTATAATTAGAGTAATAATACAGAAAGAATAGTTAACAGTTTATTTTGGATAACTGTCAGAACATCTAGGTGTTTACCCGGAACTAGTTCCCCAAATTAGATGTCTCAAGACTTAGGGGTTCTGAGACAGTCATCTGTGCAACTTTGATATTGATGAAACCATCCATTGCTCTGCCTGCCATCATTCTAGTAAACATTTTATCAACATTTGTGCCCATATTAAAAACAATGGAGGCATTTTCTGCATTACAAATATCTGCCAAATGAGTTTCCTGCCAGGAAACATCCAGGCCACATCACAAAAGAAGAGGGTGTTCCCCAACTTCCCTCTGCCAAAATCCAAAGAGCAGTACATTTTCTCAATCTCAGCCTATGCACGCTGAATTGATGCCTAAAGAAGGAAGAAGCAGTGAAGAAAGGAAAACATTTGCCAAGCATCCCTTTCCCTTATGCATTGTCTCACTGAGTTTTCACAATGACTATCTAATGTACTTATTATTATCCCCATTTAGAGCAGAAAACTAAAGCTTTGGAAGTTTCAGTGACCAAAGTTTAACATCCTACAGCTGATAAACAAGTCTGAACCCAGATCTGTCCAATTCAAAATTGTGCAAACTTTCTGTTATACTACTTAGAGGGAGACCTGCTCAACTTACCATCCCACTTCCTTCTATTTAGGAGCATTTTCCCATAGAGTCAACCTTATGAAGGAAAACTTGGCCCCTGTATGCTTCACAGCAGCTGTCCTAGCTTAACATGCTATAGCTGAACCATAGTCCTGAATCCATCTTTTCAAACAAGATCATATAAATGCAAACAAAAATGTTGGGCTACAGCCCATTCCTAGGATGAAGCATTCCCATCTCCATGATGACAGAGAGCAAACTAGGAGGTCCTTCCCATCAGAGCACCTTCAATATGTCTCTCCTTTATTAAGTAGGAAGGTAAACGAAGGTTAGTGTATAAGCTTGGCTCTCTCTTTTTACTCAATGCAAGAAAGATGCAAATGAAGAAATATATAACATAGGTTTATTTCCATGACAAAAGAATGAAAGCATCTGATGAGAGAATTATTAAACCAGATTCATTCCCAGATAAAAGCATGTGCACTGCCTCATTTCCAGGGATTTCCCAAGCCCTTTCAATGGCAATGTTCCAAGCAGCAAGAACCTTGCTAACACCCACAGCTGAGAGCATTTAGAAAGAAATGGGAGGACTTTTCCAGGTTTGGAACCCTTTTGAGTCTTTAATGAACATTTTGTTGTTGTTGAGGAAAGTCAGTTAAGAAAAACATTCCAATTTTGATTGCACATATAGTCAATGGGCCCAAAACATATCTTAATTTGGTGTCACAATAAACAGAATTTTTAAAAATCAAGGGCTGGAAATTGAAGCCATGAGTACAATTTGAGTGTCTTTATGAAATGGTGCTACTGTAAGCTTCCTTAGTAGGAGAGGGCCACCTTGGGCCCGTTGAAATAATATAGAGAATGGAAGAGTGGCCAGCAGGAAGAGGAAGAGGTACCTCCCCTCTCTCCCCTGATTCCCACCCCACCTCCATCACACAGACTTTCCAGGGCTCACTGTCCTATTGACGAATAATAGAAGCAGCTTTGGAATATAAACAAAAATGATTGCAGAAGCTCCAAGAAAGCTTTACAAAAGAATTATTTGACTTTTGCAGACTACAAAATTAACAGCAGAGCAGGGGGATTTCTTTCATAGTATTTCCCCATTTTAAAGGCAAGTTGATTAATACATATATGATGAACATGATTGAGATGGGGTTAAAGAAGGAGAAATTAAACTGTAGGCATCTAGCACCCACTAGTAATTCAGGGCCAAGCAGCTTTAGGAATAAGTTCATGATGTCGGTGGTTCCTTATACAGTGGGACCACACAGATTATTTCCAAAGCATTCGTGTCTTCCCCCAGTGCTCTGCACTCTGCAGTCAATGCAGGTAAACGAAAGCACTGTGTTCATCTAGCCTGAAGAGCCCCAGATGTCAGGAAGGGATTCCCCCCCCCCCCCCGCGTGCGCACACACACACACACACACACACACACACATACACACACACACACACACACACACACACATACACACACACACACACATACACACACACACACACACACACACACACACACACACACACACACATCCCAACCAATCCTCAGCAGTCAGCTTTACCTGCAAAAATTACCATTCCGAAACACCAGCTGGTGTTTCTCAGGACACAGCCCCTCAGGATTATCTTCTCATTGTTGAGGGAGTGCTCACTGCCCTTCCAAGAGAGAACTCCCATGAATTTATCTAGTTTGTTGTTAGGTGCCTCACAGACAACAATCCCTGCAAAATAAAAAATAATTTTAAAAGCCTTTTTATGAGTTACCTTGAACTCTCTTTAGAAGCCTACAATATTTTGTTACCACCTTACTTCTCAGACACAGTATATTTTACCTTCTCTCTCTCTCTCTCTTTTTTTAATTGGTTTCAGAAAGGAAGGGAGATGGAGAGAGAAATAGAAACATCAATGATGAGAGCGAATCATTGATCAGCTGCCTCCTGCACACCCCCTCCTGGGCATGTGCTCTGACCAGGAATCGAAACGTGACCTCCCGGTTCATAAGTCGACCCTCAATCACTGAGCCACATTGGCCAGGCTTTACCTTCTCTTTTAGACAACACAGAATTACATGTACAAGATTATGCTAGGGAAAATAAGTTAGAAGGCAAAAAGATAGAAGCCCATCAAATGTTTTAAACATAGCTTACTGCGCTGTCTAAATAAAAACAGAAAGCTCAAGAAACATGGGATTTTTTTTTTTTTACTTAAAAAAAATCACTTCTCTCTACTTTTAGTTTGTAACCATGACCTTTGACAAGATTAATCGTGGACTGTCCTAAAAGTTTTTCTTATTCCATCACTTTTAATTTAATGTAAACTCTTCCACAGGTTTAGATGGTATACTTTCAGTTTCAGAGCCAAAATTAATCAGATTTTTCTTGGCTCATAATCAGGATTTTAGGGTTTTGCTATATTCCACCCCCAGGACACCTGGGCCATGTTTGCTACACGTGCCTGAGAATACCTGTGATTTCTTTCAGCTGTTCCATGTTTCTTATCTTGATTAAATTCAGAGTTCTGGAGACTCTCAAAGACACCATATAGCTTGCCTCAACCTGGCCAGAAGATGTATCTAGTTTTGTTTTGTTTTGTTTTAAATTCCAAGCCCATTCCAAACCAAGGGCATGCCCATTCCAAATCAATGAATCAATTTGTTCCACTATTTCAATAAGAATATATACTTTCAGGGTGGGTATTCTCCTGACAGAAAAAGAAACCAAAAGTAATCTTTTATGGACCCTGTCACAAAATATAACTATTAAATCAAAATACATTGTTACTTTGGGTGGTTGTTGGCACACAATGCAATATACAAATGATATATCATAGAATTGTACAGTTAAAACCTATATAATTTTATTAACCAATGTCAACCCGATAACTTTAATTAAAAACATACATTTGTACTGCAAACAGTTGAGGTTTAAATTTTTATAAGTAATTAGTACAAAGACTTGAAAGACAGAGGGAGCAAGGAAAGAATATAAAAGGTTGTGGGTAGATCCAAACACGGTAGATCCAAACCGGTTAGTACCTATAAAATTCTTTCTCTCGAAAACAATTAAAATACATGTATTTAATCAGAAGCCAAGTAGTGGGTTGGAAGATAATAAATGGCATTTAGAAACTAAAAAACGAAGGCATGTCTTCAGCACTGATTGAAGGAAGGGAAAGGAGACCAGCCCCGCCTAAAGAACCTCTGTATTATACTGCTACACCACTCACCAAACACCTAAACTTAGGACATTCTTACATAGGCTCCCTTTTCTTCCTAGGATATCGTTTCCTTTCAAAACTCTTAGACCTAGAGGACAGCAGCCAGTTTTCACATGGTTTGATCACTTCTGACCAACTAGATTACTAACATTAATAGATCTTGCATGAAAAATCAAAAACAGGCTTCTGGCCAAGATGGCAGCATAGGTAAATGTGGTACTCCCATCCTCCCACAACCACATCAAAATTACAACTAAACTACAGAAAAATCATCATTCATAACCACCTAAAATCTAGCTGAACAGAAGTCCTACAACTAAGAATACAAAGAAGAAGCCACATTGAGACTAATAGGAGTGGAGATGAGAAACAGGCTGGTCTCACACCCAGGTGTGGCAGATAAAAATCAGAAAGGATATCTCAGCTGTGGAGGTCCCCATAAGGAGCAAGGGGTCCCAGCCCCATACCCAGGCCAGAGTTCTGGTGCCAGAAAGAGATGCCCCACAACTTCTGGATGTAAAAGCCAGTGGGGATTGTGGCTGAGTGAGACGGAGGACTGCTGGAGTCCCCGGCAGTTCTTCTTAAAGGGCTTGTGCATGGACTTACTTGGACTCGCTTCCTCTAAGTTCCAGTGCTGGGGAAGTAGCTCAAAAGGCACCAGGATATACAAGAAGGAATTGAATCATCTGGCATCAAAATGAGAGCTGGAGGGGCAGTTTTTTCCCAAACAGAAGTGCTGGCAGAGGCCATTGTTCCTTTTCTGAGACCTTATTCCACAGAGTTTGCAGGCCGGAACCATATCTGAGTCTCCATCAACCTGACTACTATTGTTCATCCTGTCCTGGTGATTCTCTGAGACCCTACCCCACACAACTTGCTAGCCCACCCCAGCTGTTTCCAGTGGTTTTTCATATGAATGGCCTAACTTGGCTCATACTTCAGACTTTACAAAAAGCTCTTTAAAAAGGAGCATCTGGCCTCGTCATGCCCTGTAACTCTAAGTGGCCCCAGGCCTGACACTAATAGCAGCCAGCTTTGGTTCACAGTTTGGCCTCCCCTGGGCACCTCCAAGCCCAGCACAAGTAGCAGCCATATGCAGATTGCTCTATAGCTCATGCTGAGTGTCCCAGGCAGAACACAGGTGGCAACTGACCTTGGCCTGCACCTCTCCAAGGCCCCAGAGCCAGTGTATCTGTTGGAAAGCTTCAGACCACATCAAAGCGCCACCCAACTACCTCCACAAGTGATATAGTCAAGAAGAAGACTCAGTAGGCCCCAGAGCCCCACTGAAGTAAGTCCTGCTTCATGGTGTGAGGCCCTGCATAGCAGATCCTACCTAGTGGGCACAGCCAGTCCTTTCTGTCAATTGATGTGCCAACAGCAATCAAGACTCAACTACAATAGGAGGTTGGGAGTGCACCTGGAGCGCCCAGCTTGGGTAATCAAGAGGCTGTACCACTGGATCCTACAGGATGCCTACTATATTAGGCCACTCTACTAAGCCTGGGAGACATAGTAGGTTTACCTAATGCATAGAAACAAATGTAGGGAGGTTGCCAAAATTAGGAGACAAAGAAACAGATGAAAGAACAGATCAAAACTCCAGGAAAAGAACTAAACAAAATGAAGACAAGCAATCTACTAGATTCAGAGTTCAAAACATTGGTTATAAATATGCTCAATTAATTTAGAGATAATTTCAACCGCATAAAAAAAGGACATGGAAACCATAAGAAAAACAATTGTCATATATGAAGGATACACTCACTTAAATGAAGAATAATTTCGAGGGATCAACAGTAGATTAGATGAAACCAAAATTAAAAACAGCGATTTGGAATGTAAGGAAGCAAAATTCATCCCATCAGAACAACCAAAAGAAAAAATAATCCAAAAAAAAATGAGACTAGTGTAAGGAGCCTCTTGGACAACTTTAAGCATACCAATATTCACATCATGGGGTTGCCAGAAGGAGAAGAGAGAGAGCAAGAAATTGAAAACCTATTTGAAGAAATAATGACAGAAAACTCCTAGCCTGGTGAAGGAAATAGACATACAAGTCCAGAAAGAGAAGAGTCCCAAACAAGATGAACCCCAAAAGGCCAACACCAAGACACTTCATAATTAAAATGCAAAAGTTTAAAGACAACAAGAAAAAAATTTAAAACAGCAAGAGAAAAGCAGTTAGTTTCTTACAAGGGAGTACCCATACAACTGTCAACTGATTTCTCAACAGAAACTTTGAGGCCAGAAGAGATTGGCCAGAAATATTCAAAGTGATGAAAAGTAAGGACCTTCAACCAACTCAACCCAGCAAAGCTATCATTTTTAAATGGAAGGACATATAAAGAGCTTCCCAGACAAGAAAAAACTAAAGGAGTTCATCACCACTAGACCAGTATTACTTAAACTATTGAAGGGTATTCTTTAGGAGGAGGAGGAGGACGACGAGGAGGAGGAGGAGGAGGAGGAGGAGGAGGAGGAGGAGGAGGAGGAGGAGGAGGAGGAGGAGGAGGAGGAGGAGGAAGAAGAAAAGGAGGAGAAGGAGGAAGAAGAGGAGAAGGAGGAGAAGAAGGAGGAGGAGAAGAAGGAGGAGAAAGAGGAAAGAAATATAAAAAGTAAAATGGCAATATATACATATCTATCAATAACTAAACCTAATAAAAACTAAATAAATAAATAAGCAGAACGGAAACAGTCTCATGCATACAGAGAACATTTTGATGGATGCCCAATGGTAAAGGAATTTGGGGATGGGTGAAAAAGGTGAAGGGATTAAGAAGTATGAATTGGCAGTTACAGAATAGTCATGGGGATGTAAAGTACAGCATTGGGGAATATAGTCAATAGTATTTTAATAACTATGCGTGGTGTCAGATGGGTATGAAATTTACAAGGATGATCATCTAGTAAGTTATATAATATCTGATCACTGGGATGTATACCTGAAACTAATATAATATTGAATGTCAACTGTAATAAAAAATTAAAAATATATAAATGTAAAAGAAAAATTTAAAAAAATAAACCATAAAAAACTAAAAAGAAATAAAAAAGAAGCAAAACCTTGAAAGAAATGAGCAACTTGTGTCCTCGGGACTGCTTTTCCAAATACCATCTCCCTTTCCCCAGTATAATACAAGTGTTGCTTAGCTGCCCTCACTCAGGCACTCACTGGCATCTTGCCAGACAGCGACGGCTAGATGAGAGAGTGCTGGCAGGAGGATTTGGATGAAGCTAAATAACCTGTACAAAGTCATTTTTTATATGAAGGGAAGTGGCTGAATTCTGGTTATTTTCATTATGGTCTATCAATGATAATAAAAAGTAAATTAAAACTGACTTCAACTGGCCCAAGTTGTTTGGACAATTATGTGGTGGAAGAGGAGACCTTTTTCTAAATTCTAAGAATTCAGTATCCTTTTTCCTTGACCAATAATTTTTATTCCTGAATTTTGTACAACCTTGACTTGGATGTCACCAGCAAAACCTACATAAAATAACAGGTTGACAGCAACCCTCAAAGCTTATTCCAGTTTTTTTTACCTAAGACTCAAGTTCTCAGACTTCAAACTTGGCCACTTTAAAAAAAGTGCTTTTGGCAAAAACATGATACACAGTCCCTGCCAATAGGAATATAAAAAAACAGGCCCACTTGATCATTATTATTGTCACAAGCAAAGACTGACATGCAGGCAAATGCAGCCTTGAACATGTTGGCTTGCTGCTCCCAGGCCCCGAGGCTCATCCAGCCTCCTGGCCTGACACGAAGGGTGTGGTTCTAGACAGAATCAGGCAGTAAGGCCAAGGGGTTCTGCCTAGGTTCTTAAAGGCCAAGCCCCAATTCAGCCTGTCTTGAAGAATGCAGTCCCACTGATTTAAGTACTAAACGCTAGGCCCAATCAAAACAAAATGGCAGGAACAAAGCCAAATTACACACTTTAACTTCAGATGTGCTCAGCTTCCCCTTTCTTAGCCCTGTTAGTATAAAATACAGCTTTCCAAATTCTTTTCTGCCCCTTTCCAAAAGGGGTGAACAGGTTCCTTTGAAGGTGAACTACATTCACTTCTTTATCTCCATAACCTATTACATTGCCTAACCTACATAATATAGGATCTTAACAAACATTTGCTGGTGAAGTGAATAGAAAAAGTGTCAGATGGTTGGGAGATGAGATGGTCATTAGAATAGATCTAGGATACATGAAAGAAGTGGGTATATTTCCATGGTAATAATGATAAAAGGGTGTGGAAAACCTAATAGCCCAGCCACAATGGAGAGCTTAAGCTGGTCTAACTCTAAAGGGATACAAATGGACTTGAGAACATTGTGGGGGGAGGGGCGCAGGGAGGTAGGAACCTTAAAGCACATTAGAAGCAACCAAAATGATACCCCAGCCATAAATAAGGACTAGGAGACATTTTTAGGAGCCTCTTCTTTTTGCTAATTGTATCAGAGAAGAGTAACAGACAGTAAACAGGTTGACAATGGATGAGAAAATTATTTAGGAAAAACAGCATTGTTTCTCATGTAATTATGCACTAAGAACATGTTTAGAACATAAGTCATCTTTAATTGGCAATAAAACAACGGGGGGAGAATTATGTCATTGATGAAGTACAAATATAATCAAACTAGCCAGTCAACCACTGAAGAGAACACACATGAAAGCAAGTCATCCAGTTCACAGTCACACAGAAATGCTCTAGGTCCATACTGAGCAAAATCCCCCAGATTTCATTCTGGACCTTCCTCAGCACTCTCAACTGTAGTCAGCTAGATTACTCATTGATTAGCAACCTAAAAACTAAAGTATTTACCTCCACGTGGAAATCTCTAGCTTACCATGAAAACGGAGCTCAATACTCAGTATTCCATGATTTTACAGAGAAGTTGGCTTTATTTCTCTAGTATATTATTATTAGCAATATTTTTTTAATATCTGCATTGCTATCTATTATCTAAGACAAATTATCTATTAAGTAAAACATCATTATTACTGTTTAAGCATTTCTTTAGCCAAGAGTTTCTTAAAGTTTAGAAGATTGCCCACTACTGTTGCCATGATAATTGTGATAAATATTTTTTCTTAGAAAGAATAGTGTCACCTTCCTGTTTTCTAAAGCCTCTTTATTCTTCAAACATCAAGCCTCAGCGACCCATCATCACCACCATCATGACCACATCAATAGCAGCAATAAAGAGGAAAGTTATTCTTCCTGTCCTTACACGGACTCTATGCTATGCTGCTGGATTATGTTCTGGTGAATGGGAAACCTATCTGGTAGGTAAAAAACTTACAAGATGCTAACCAAGCCTTTTTGTTTTGTTTTTAACCAAAAAGAGATGTTTGCTTTTCACTGTTTTAATTACACACATGCTATTCTTTAGAAAGGACCACAAAATACACAAAGATTCCTGAAATAAAGAGTCAACCTTTCCCCAGTTCAGAACTCAGTATTAACAGTCATACAAAATATGTAAACTTGTCATAAGTTGCAAAAAACAGATCTTAGTTCAGTCAGCAACAACATATGAAAGATTCTTAAACACATTTGGACAATTTACAGCCAGGGCTCTCCCCAAGGCATAAAAATGACCAGTTGATAAATGTATAGTTGGCAACTACTTCCAGTTACTTATTTGTAAAAGCTTACCAATTCCCAGAAGATTTTAACATGAAAAAGTCAAGGCCCACTCTATTTTCACATGTATTATAATATTCAAACAAGCTATGTATCTTTTCTTATAACATTCAACAAACTACGGACCAATTTTTTTCTGATGTTTGAAACATGTACAGTAAAAATATTTATGTGAAAACTTTTCAAATAAATGAATTTACCTACCAAAATCCAACTCTACCTCACGTGTACTAGTCTCTCTGTTTTGCCACCACTCTATAAACTCTTGTCAGGGATCCTAACATTCAAGACCACTGAGAACAGTGCTACTTTTTAAAAATATGATAATGTCATCTGAGTCCTGGAGAGAACTGATGTCTGGTGATTAATTTTGCACCTTTAGGTTTAGAGTATTTTTATCACCTATGTCTTACCCTACCCTAACCCTAGACTGTTCAGGGGCTGGCTGTCATGTTAATTCCCCCAATTCTCCAATGCTGTCTCCACTGTAGTTTAGAGCCTCTTGTGCCATGTCCTTTTGGAGAATAGGCGTTGCCAGCAGTCCTGGGTTCATATTCTGGCTTCTCCACTTAGTAACCATGTGATATTGGAACAGTTATTTGATTTATCAGGGTCTAGAGTCCTTGTCATAGGTAGAGGTAATAATAGCATCTTCCTCCCAGGGCTGTCAGGATTTAATAGGGCTGTGTGCAATTATCTAACACTAGGGGCCAGTGCACGAAATTGAGCACCTTGAAAGGAACTCGTGGGCCACGAGGCTACAGTAGGCACAGGGGTGGGTCTTGGCCCATCCTCCGTGCCCCCACCCGCCCGGCCCCTCCCTCTGCAGCCTCTGGACCCGTCTGCCAGCAGCCCTGCTCCTGCCACCACCACTGCTCCCACGCTGATGGTGCTAGTCCTGCTCACACCCACTGATGGTATGGAGTGATTAGGGCCAGTGCCACAGTGGGTGCAAGCAGCGGCCGTTGCCCTGATCGCCCCTCAGGAACAGGGGGAGGTGGAGAAGCTATCCTATCTAAAGAAACATGTAATACATTTTATTACATGTGGAGACCCTACCCATCTCAGTTTTGACCTTTGGCGTCCCCAATTTGGAGTTTCAGTGGGGATTTCTCTAAGGATAAGAGAGGAACACTCAGGTTTTCAGATACTTGGAAGACGTGCACTTATGATTCAAGGACAGAACACTGTACTTTGGTGCTAGAGAAAGTATTTTGGCAAGTCTCAGAAGCAAAAATAATGCCATACCCAGCATTGTCCCAAAGTCACAAGCTAAAAGATATACTTAGCACAGACAGGCATGCTCACATGTGACCTTGTCATAGCTACACATATAACTAGGCAGGCCATTTCCAAATGCTGACATCATATTTTTAATTTAAAAGAAAGAATGCAATTTCTGGTTTTAATTCCCATGATACAAGGAAGTCTTTTTCTAGTCATCAGAAGGGACTCTAAAATCTACTGATACTCCATTATAATAAAGGTGAATATGGAAGCCAAAAAAAGAGGGAGTAAAAAAACAATGCGGGAGTAAACGAATCTAAAGAAATATGTAATACATGTTGAGACATTTTATAATTCTACATACTTTGTACTGCATCTTATCTTTACAAGGAACTTAATAAATAGAATTAATAAGTTCATTAATATGGAGAGAGTGATAAAAACGGAAAAGATTTTAAAAAAACAGAAAAGGTGAGCAGGTAGAGAGAATAAGTAAACTAAGAAAAACACTGGAAGAGGAAGATGAAAAAAGAATGGTAAGAAATAATGCAGAGAAGGAAGAAAAGGGAGAGAAAACTGGCCAAATGGATAGAGAAACGTGTGTACATGGTGAAGTGTGTGAATGTGTGTGTCAGAGAGGCAGGAAGAGATTGAAATTAAAACATGTAAACTAGGGCTTGAAAAGGAAAGAAATGGAGGAAAAGATGAAGACTATAGGAAAGCAAGAGCAATTGTGGGAAAGATTTAGGATTTGTTAATTGTCCCAACTCTTTCAAAAACTTTTTATACCATCTCTTACATCACCCTCTTGGTCTTTAAATTTGGCTGCTAGCAAGGGGAATCTAATTTGTATATTGTATCTAAAATATTTCTCCTTAATGCCTCTATTCATTCTTCAGATGCTTCTTGGAAACAAAATATCATATTTTAAAAAGCCTAAACCCCTGAGTCATATTGCCTTGAACTTTAAGGTAGATTGAAATTCAAGCCACGATTTACGAATGAAAGAGTAAATTTAGCAGAAACCTGGTTCTTAGCCCAGAAGTGTACCAGCCTGATGCATTTGGCATTACATGTTCTCTGAAAAGTGACCACATTTAAAGTATAATTGATAGAAAAGAGAGGTCCGTGTTGCCTTTACTTGCAAAAAATATATATGTATACATTAGAGATTTGCTGAGTTACCTATATTGTATGATGCAAACTCAGGCCACATCTAGTAAGTAATAATTACTACTGCACTGTAAAAATACATTTTATGAAGTGTTAAAAGAGACCAAATTTATGTATACCAGGTAAGCAACCATTTAACCCTTCAGGATACCCCATCTGTAAAAAGGAATTGTGTTAGGTGAGGAAGTGTTTTCTTACTTCAGCCTGAGCAACACCACTATATTGGTTTAAATTGGGGGCTTCTGTGTTAAACTGTGTTTGAAGAAAGGATTCTGATGTAAAAGCATTATAAAACCACCATATCAGATGACCCCTCTCCCTGAGCCACCTGCCTGCTGGAGGAGGACACCCAGCACTCTAGCTTTGCCCTTCAAGGCCCCATGGCTTCACAGACTATTCCCAGTCCCTCCCTCTATCTCCCATGACTTTCTGAGGCCTGATACTGATCCTGGCCCCCACACGCTGGCCAAGTTTTTATTGAGCATCTACTATGTGCTAGATATTGTTCTAGGAGCCAGACATATATCAGTGAGCAAAATAAAGATCTCTGTGCAGCTTACATAGCAGCAGGTGGAGATGGACAATGAATAATAACTTAGAAATAAGTAAGCTATAGAGTATATCAGATGATGATAAGTGCTACAAGAAAATGAAAAAGTCAAATAGGATGGGTTATTGAGACTCATGTTAAGCGGGAGGATTCTTGGCCCTGGCCAGATAGCTCAGTTGGTTAGAGCATCATCCCACTACATAGTTGGGCACAAGAATCAACCAATGAATGGATAAATAAATGGAACAACAAATTGATGTTTTTCTCTCTGCCTCTCTTTCTCTCTCTCACTCTCTCCAAAATCAATAAATAAAAGTTTTTTAAAAAAGAAGCATGATTCTTAGACCTCATATCTATGGTTCCAAGTAAGAAATCCATGTAATCCAGCCTGGCCTTTTACACACTATCTGTGGTCAGAGTTCTTGAAGGGCATGGTACAGACAGTTAGCAGTCAATAAATATTCGTACTTGTTATTTCCCAGGCTCCCTTGCAGTCAGGGCAGGTCCATGTGACTTATGCTGGCCAATGAAATGTGAGAGAAAGAAGTAGTTAAACATAAGTTTGTCTCTTTTATCTCACCCTTTCTCTGATGTGTTGACCTTCGAGGCCATTAGTCTAGGAACCATGGCTACAAGATGGAGAATGCCACCCTACCTGTATCAGAACATAACATGAGCAAGAAATAAATTTTTACTGTTTATGCCACTAAGATTTCAAGGTTGTCTGTAACTGAATCATAGTGTAGGCTTTCTGTGCCAATATTTATGAAACAAAGTGAACTGGATAATTATAACAATCATCTTTTGCTTTTTAATGGTAAAGGAAATTAACAAATCATGAATTTTTACCTCCGCATAGATTGACAGAAGTACAAAGTTATGATTCCAGCAGGAAAGGAGTACATAATGGTAAATTATATTTAGGTTGCCCTTTTAGGATTCCATAAATATTAAGCAAGTATTTTAATTCATGGACACAAATTACTTTTTCTTGGATTCACATAACAGTAAAATTTCTTGAAAAAATTACTTAGTAGAAAATGTATAATTTGTTTTAAACTAATCAAAATATTTCTTGGGCCATTCAAAGTTTCCTGGCTCTTCCCTGACTTAAATCTCAAATTGGAGGAATATTTTTTTCTATAAACATTGATATAATAGCACTCTTTTAAGAAAGATTAAAATATCAACAAAATCCAGGTGGAAGTTTACAAGTAAATGCAAAGCATAGATAATATAAATTCTAAACTGTGCATTGGAGAAATTTTATAATGTAACTTTACCTGTTCTTTAACTCATGGGATCATGTTAAGACCCTTGTCCACATTTTCCTTTAGTGGACTCCAAAGAAAACATTTTGGAAGGTAATTTCAAACTCATAAATATTCATCTTTTATAATAAAAGGGAAATATGCAAATCGACCGAACAGCAGAATGACCGGTCACTATGATGCGCACTGACCACCAGGAGGCAGACACTCAATGCAGGAACTGCCCCTTGGTGGTCAGTGCACTCCCACAGGGGGAGCACCGCTCAGCCAGAAGCCAGGCTCATGGCTCACAGTTGGCGAGCACAATGGCAGTGGCGGGAGCTTTTCCGGCCTCTGCAGCAGCTCTAAGGATATCCCACTGCCGGCTAAGGCCCGCTCCCCATCAGACATCCCCTGAGGGCTCCCAGACTGCGAGAGGGCACAGGCTGGGCTGAGGGATCCTCCCCTCCCCCCCGCCCAAGTGCACGAATCTCATGCACCCGGCCTCTAATTAACAAATAAAACGAATCTGTATGTAAATATTGATATTCAAGGCCAGACACACAAATGTGTAAAGCAAGAGAGGTGATAGGAAGGCCCCAAAGATTCCACAGCCTATCATGGTGCCTAATGTTCTATTATTAATGGCTTTTTCCTTGAATTCTTGAAGGATTTTGTTTTTCTGTGACAGCTTTAACAGAAAACAAGAAGACATAGCTGGAATGGAACAGGCAGAGGAGAATCCAAGCCGAGGAGCAGGGACCTGGGTTGAATGGTGTGAAGATGGTGATAAAACCCTGGTCTAAAATAAAGAGCAACCATTGACCAACTAATTAATAAATCAGAATAGTCTTTCTACATACCTTCTATCTTTAAAACATTATGCCAGGCACTAGGAAAGATACAAAAACATAAGAGGCATGATTACAGTCTTCACAAAGTTTTCTGTCTAGCATTTGGTGTTTGTTATGATGTCAGAGAATGAAGGGATAGTTAAACCTAGAGCCAGGAATAAAAGTATAGTCTGTATTTATCCTCAGAAAGTTTATATACCTGGTACAGTGCCAGAGAGGCCAAAGAAAGGCAAGTAAGGGTGTTGTGGGACCATAGGGAACACAATCTAGAGGAGAGGATATAAGAATGAAATGAATGATGAGCTAATAAAGTCATTCTCCCTTGGTAAACACTTTTAGTCTTTAGCGTGAGAAGAGATTACAGGCTCTGGTGCCTAGAGAATTTTATGTCCTTTCACCAAATAAAAAACAAACAAACCATAAATTGGATTTCAGGTCATTAGCTTGTTACTATTTTTGTTACAAAAGCTTTTTGATTTTGAGAGTTTTGTTTTTCTACCTTAAAGACTCACCATCAAACTTAGCAAGTCTCCTAATATCTTCTCCAAGTTCTGAGGTAACTGATAGTGCATGGCGAACTTTAAGGTTCGTTTCCCTGTGAAATTAATTGACATGACATGAATTTTTATATGGAACAGACCAATAGCATCTTACACAAAGCAATCAGGTGGTTGCAGCACATGCCAAATCCAACACAAGAGATTCAAGAAACTCCCTTTGAATGTTATTCACATCTCGAACACTATCTCAGGAAAGCGGACAGGGCTTTGCTGGCTCCTAAGAATTGGCATTCCACCCACAGCACATCTGTATAACAACACAGTAATCTGTTTTGCTATTTGAAAGAACAGAGGACATAATAAATATGGTTTCATTCGAACCTACTCAGACATCATGCATGAGTTACAAAACACAATAGGGAGGGAAGCACAATTGCCAAATAAAGGAGGCCAGTATCACTCCAGAGTCAATCTACACAGGAGTTTTACTTGCAAAAAACGGTCATGGCTAATTTCACAGTAGCTGAAATTTAAATGGAAAAGGGAATACAGCTTTCTTTTTTCTTGGAAAATCAAGCCAAGAATCTAAAATCAAACAACCAAACAGGAATTCAGCAAGTCACAGGGAACTGCTCATCTTCTTCCAGGCAGGACCACACATACATTGGACAGATGGCTGCTCTCTGGTGTTCATGAAATGACCAGCAGTGAAGATTCCATGACGGTCATTCACAACTTATGTTTAAGAGCTTGCCACGCCAGTTTTCTCACTGAGATCAAAGAATTCTATTGGAGGTTCTCTGTCATAATTCTATCTTTTATGAAAATGATTACTATTGGGTTCATTCATTCAACAAATATTTATTGAGTACATACCATGACACTCAATGATGCCCCATGAGGGTTATTGTCCTCTTGAGGGAAACAAGTGGTAGATAAAAAAGTAAATATCACCTTTTGGAAGTACATGTCAAACCATGAAGTAATAGAATTTAGAGAACCTAGAAGCAGATACCTGAAAGGGCATTTAATCTAAACTTCCCATAAATGAGTTTCACAATGATGTTAAGACAATATGAACCCAACTCAAAGTATTCCCATCAGTAAAATAGCTTTCTGCAGGGAAGTTGGCTGTATAATTGAAGTTACTTTTTTTAAAAAATTATCTCATTGGTCAAAATCTATTAATTCCTAGGAGGCAGAGGTGAGTAGAGATTGAGATAATAAATAACTTCATAATTGAAACAGAAATTGAGCTGGGCTTGATGGACAAGAGTGAGATAGTAATGCTGAGATTAAAGGACCAACGTGTGCATTCATTTAAACAACTTTTCAAATACTAGAAGTAGTCAGTCATATCAACTAGGCCAGACAGTCCTCATTCCTTTACCCTACTCAGTACATCGTGTCATTCATCAAAGTGTATCATCATTTTAAGTTACTTCCTCAGGATTCTCTCCAATCTCTCATTTCCACCTTCAGATGTAGAAACTAAAGGGGGAAATAATCACACATACTCCTTATGATAAAAATAATATTTTCTAAGACTCCAGATTAATCCCTTCATTGTCATGGCTTATACTCTTCCTTAATCTCCCTCAGTATCTTCATAGACTTCCAAATAATTTTCAGCATGTGAAACAATACAGAAAGATCCTATGTGCCCTTTACTTGGCTTCCCCTAATGATAAAATCTGGCAAAACTGTATTACAACCAGGATATTGACATTGACACAGTCAAGATACAGGGCGTTTCCATCACCACAGGGACTCCTCAGGTTGTCCTTATAGCCCCACCCACTTCCCTGTCTCCTCCTACCATCTTTAACTCCTAGCAACCAATAGTCTGTTGTCCATTTCTATAAATTTTCCACTTTAAGAATGATATATATCCACCATCCAGATATCATTGCTGACATGTACACATAAGGAACTGTTGGACATTGAAATTGGGACTCAAACATTTTTTTGGGTTTTGTTTTGTTTTGTTATTATATGTTTATTTCTAGTCTGCAAAGGCAAAACTTTTTAAAGGAAAGAAATGGTGGGAAAAAGATACAGAGGCAAAGAAGCATTGGACAGACTGTCAAACTACATTGGGAAGACAAGGGAGGTTGGGCAAGGGGGGCTGTAAGAGACCAACCGAAGGACTTGTACGCATGCATATAAGCACAACCAATGGATACAAGACACTGGGGAGGGGAGAGGGCGGGCAGGTGAAGGCATGTACTGGGGGGAAGGGGAGGTCGGAGGGGAGTCAATGGGGGGGAAAAAAGGAGACATATGTACTACTATTTGTAATACTTAAAACAATAAAAAAATTGTTTTAAAAAAAGAATGATATATAAATAAAATAATATAGTAGTAACCTTTTGGGAGTGGTTTTTTTCACTCAACATAATTTTCTGAAGATTCATTTAGGTTGTTGCATATATCAATAGTTTATTCCTGTTTTATTTCTCAGTAGTATTCTATGATATGGATATGCCATAGTTTGTTCAACTGTTCACACGTTAAATAGCATATAAGTTGTTTCTAGACAAAATAAAGCTGCCATAAACATCTGTGTACAAGTTTTCATGTAAGTCTTCATTTCTCTGGGATAAATGCCCAGAAGTGAAATTGCTGGGTTGTATGGCAGATGCATGTTTAGTTTTTTAAGAAACTGCCAAACTGCTTTCCAGAGTGAGTGTAGCATTTTACATTCCCATCAGCAATGTGTGAGTGATCCCATTTCTCTACATCCTTGCCAGCATTTGGAGTTGCTGCTATTTTTTTATTTGAGCCATTCTGATAGGTATGTGGTGATATCTTATTGTGGTTTTAATTTTAATTTCCCTAATGGCTAGTGATGTTGAATATCTTCTCATGTGCTTATTTGCCATCTGTATGTCATCTTTGATGAAATTTTTCTTCATATCATTTGCCAATTTTCTAATTAAATTGTTTGGGTATTTTTACTATTGAGTTTTGAGCATTTTTCACATATTCAAATACAAACCCTTTGTCGGATAGATGGTGTGCAAATATTTTCTCCTAGTGTGTAGTTTATTTTTTCATCCTCTTAAGTGGGTCTATTACACAGAAAACTTTTAATTTTATGAAGTCCAGTTTACCTTATTTTCCTTTTATGGGTCATGAATTTTGTGTCAAGTCTAAGAACTCTGTCTAACCCTAAATCTTGAAGATTTGCTATGTTTTTCTCTAAAAGTTTTATGTTTTACACTGGAATTCAATTTTCCTAATAATTACAAGGCTATTCAATATCTACTCCATATTGGATTAGTTTTTATAGTTTGTGGGTTGTTTTTTGTTATTTTACAGATGGGTTTGTTTCATCTATGTTATTAAATTTATGTGCAAAGTATTTCCTTATTCTTCTATAGGACCTGTCAATACATTCCCTGGTTCATTCATGATACTATTAATTTGTGACTTCTCTTTTTTCTTTTTCAGTCCTGCTGAAGATTTATCAATTTTATGATGTTTTCAAAAGACCAACTTTTTTGTTTCATTGATTGTTTCTATTATTTTCCTGTTTTCAAGTTCATTGAATATATATATATATATTATATATATATATATTTGTAATATATATATATTACAAAGAGGAAGGGAGAGAGAGAGAGAGTTAGAAACATCGATGAGAGAGAAACATGGACCAGCTGCCTCCTGCACGCCCCCTACTGGGGATGTGCCTGCAACCCAAGTACATGCCCTTTACCGGAATCAAACCTGGGACCCTTCAGTCCGCAGGCTGACACTCTATCCACTGAGCCAAACTGGTTTGGGCAAGTTCATTGATTTCTGCTCTTGTTTTCATCTCCTTCCTTCTGCAAGCTTTAGATTTATTTTTCTATTTTCTATGTTCTTGAGATGAAAGTGACTTGAAACTTTTTCTCTTTTCAATTCCATGTTTATTGCTGTAAATTTTTCTCTCGATTTGGGAGGCAGTCTTTAAAACCATGGGCTCTTTTGTCAGGCTACCAGGTTTGAGTCCCGTCATCAGTCTTTAGAAGTTTGGGTTAAGTTACTTAGTCTTTCTAAGACTTGTTTTTGTGGGGGGGTTTTATTAAACAATGGGCCTTATATATACTTCTACTTCAGGATTAAATTATAAAATCCATCTATAGAACATGTATGTTTTTTTTTTCATGTAAGCATTCAATGAATGTTCTTATGCCAGACAAACTAAATTGAATCTACTGAAACAGAACTACTCTATGGTTCTATAACTAAATTCTAAATTAATTTCAATATCAAAGCTGCATCAAACTCCATTTTTCTTTTTTCTTTCCCTGTCGTCATTCAGTCCAGTTCCAACAGGTCATCTTCTTTCCTGGTCCTTCTTTCTTCAGATCCTGACCACTACTCCTCTCCTTTTCCTTGGAGAAACACTTGAAATTAAAAACAAACCAACCAACCCAAAAAAGAACCTTTCTGATGAATCTCAGTGGAGCATCCCTGTGCGATGTTATTTACATATGTGTGTTTGGTTCACTGTTACTGAAAGAAAATAAATTCAAGAGAAAAGACAGAGTTTTCAAAAAATCTGCAAAGTAATTAGCAAATGGACTTTGCAATTTAGACTCCTATTTCTTCCAAGAAAATAAAATGAAGAATAAGATTAGGATTTAAGTCCTGTTCTTAAAACTATTACTCTTAAATAAATTTAAAAAACAATCTATTTCATTATTCTAACTTTAATAACTTACCCATCAAGCTCAGCAGTTTCAATATAGCAAAGGCCATATGGCTCACTACTTGATAGGAGAAGCAGATCCGCCTATTTTAAAAAATCAGGATAAAGAATATTTGAGCAGAGGAGATTGGTTGAAAGCCTTCTTTCTATGTTGTATCATCTGTCCACCACTATGAGCCAGTGAGCCTTAGAGGAAAAGTGAGAGAGGTGAAATCCTGTTCCACCTTCCTGTTATACGCCCAGAATCAAACCCTCCCTCTACTTACCTGTTTCTGTTTTGCACACTGTTAGAACATAAGCAAGGGCAGTAAATATCATAACATAGTCATTTCATTTACTTTTTGTAAGAAATATATAAAATTCAGTTTTCTTGTTTTGATCATTACTGTTGGAAAATATAAAACTTTTCCCAATAGATGAGATAAATGGAAATATAAGAGCAGAGAGCAGGGGGAAAAAAAGATGGGGAAAGACATAAGTGAAGTAGAAGGAGGAAGTTGAAAACAATAGAAAAATAATAGAGACAAGTAAATTTTAAAAAGAGAGAAAAGTTAAAAGAAAAATAAAATGAAAAATAATTTGGAAAAAGTAAAAGGATGGTGGGATTTAAAGAAGAGGAAAGAGAAAATAAAGCAGGGACTAAGCAAGAGGGCAAGATAGAATAAAAAAATGTGGTAAAAGATAGTGGAAAACATTCAGAGATGGAGTAGTTGATCTCTCACAGAGAGAAATCATTCTATGTGGCTGTCCATTTGAGCTTTGGAAATGACATTAAAATTTAACTTTAGAATTCTGGTACCTTGCTATATTGAGAAGCTGTTTATTTTATGTCAAGTTTCAAATTTCATATTAAAATAAGGGGTTTTGTTTCCATATCTTAGCTATTATAAATAATGCTGCAATGAGCATAGGGATGCATATAGCTTTGGAATTTAGTGTTTTTGTCTCTTTGGAAGTGGAATTGCTGGTTTATCAATAGAAAAATGGATAAAGATGTGAAATGTATAAATATGTATATATAGACAATGGAATATTATTCAGAAATAAAAAGGAATGAAAAATTTGTGACCAAATGGATGGACCTACGGGATATTACACTGGCCTCTGTTTCTCAGTGGTTAGAGTATTGGCCTGTGCACTGAAGGGTGTCAGGTTCCCAGTCAAGGAATGAGTTGCAGGTTCTATCCTTGGCTCAGTCAGGGCTCACATGGGAGACATTTGATGTTTCTCCTCTCCTCCTCCTCCTCCTCCTCCTCCTTCTTTTTCTTCTTCTCCTTCTTCTTCTAATTCTCTCTCTCTCTCTCTCTCTCTCTCTCTCTCTCTCTCTCTCTCTCTCTCTCTCTCTCTCTCTCTCCTCTCGCCCAGCCCAGACCCTTCCATGCTCTCTTAAAGTATCCTCCAGTGAAGACTGACAAAACCAAAAAAAAATCAAGATGGGTAATTTTAGCTCAAGAATGATATACATTCTTCACATCTTCCCTCTATAATGAGTATGTTTAGGTTACATTGGGACAAGTCAGAAAATAACTTCTGACACCACAGACTTCTGTGACTCATTCATAGATGAAGAGCCTTGATAATACAAACCCATTTATTCTTCAGGGCAGGGAAAGCATGATTACTGGAACTCATGGGGAAGGAGGGGTGGCAGGCAAACAGTCTTTAATTCCAACCAAAACCATCTTGCTTACAACCCCATTTGTACTTTCTTCTCTCAATTATTTGTGCCTTTTCCTATGCCCTGTCAAGAGAGGCTTAACTGTGTCTCCCAAGAATGAAGCAGCACCCCTTCCCCCACCTTCCACAACAACAAAAAGAGTTCAAGTCCTTGACTCTTGAAAACCTGAAACAAATACTCCAATTAGAAAACCTGAAAAGAATTCACTGAATTTCTTTGAGTCCTCAGAGCCAATGACATTATCCTCATAGGTTTATTAGACATAAGTAATGCTTGTTAAGTTAATAAATAAATGAAGCCAAACCTCAAGTAATGATAACACCTAAAAGCTGTACAATTCTTTAAGGGTTTACAAACACTCTTGCATAATTGCATCAGTTTATTTTCTCAACAATCTTGTGAAAAGGTACTACTGTTCCCATTGTATGGGTAAGAAATCTGGAAAGATCATCTCTGGCCCCACAAGTACTAGATGAGCTAAATAAACTTGTAAAAAGTCCATGGCCTTTACAAAATCATGGTGAGAGTGTTAACACAACTAATTGAGGAACCCAAGGCTCCAAGAGATTTCACACTATATAGCATGACCACTCAGAGCTTAGAGGGCAGACCTGAAACTAGAATTCAGAACTCTGACCCCAAAATGTATACTCTTTCCTCTGGTGACTATAAAGTCACTGGAATAACAACTACAAAAAAACAGAAAGTATTTTTCCCTGTATTGCTTTGCTTCGTTGGCGTTCAAAAACCAAAAGTACAAAGGTGAAAATATTGGGATAGTGGCTCCATAACCTGGAGGAAAGAAAAATTTGTAGAATTTATTGGAATTCCTTTATTTTTTAAAGACATTCTCACACATGGAGTTCTTCTTTATCATCTACAATATTATCTTTTCTTTTTTTTTTTTTGTAGTCCAAAATAGAAGTCCAAAAATATCTCATGTGGTATGAGTACACTTAGGGGAAAATATGTTAATATAGACAAAAATCAGAATAAAGTCTGAAAATGTGTGAGATTATCAATAATGTTTTTATTTTAAATTTCATATCCAATAAATGCATGTTGTGCAATAATATGTACTAGATATATCATTATTTTTGTTTTTATAAGTTAATTGATTTGAGATTAACAAAAATATGATTAAAAGAATAGAAGGAAGAAGAATGAACATCATAAGCTCTTTGTTTTAAAAAAAAAATCCTTGCTCATATATTTCACTCCCACAAATTAGTAATTGTTCATAAACATAACATTGCCCATTTACTTTTTTTTCATGTAGAAAATCATATGTTGCACCTCTACACTTCAGCAAGAAGCTTCTTCTTCAATATGTCTCAGATAAATGTTTAAACAAATCTTTCTCTGAAAATTTCCTACTTACTCTGTCTCATATTTTTTAAAGGAGGATTTATTTACGGAAATTAGAGTAAAACAAGTAACTCTGACTTGAAGCTATAAAACTTAAAATAACAAAGAGGGCAATTAGACCACAAAATGGCCTCTCTGGAAGGATGTCCAAGACAGGTGCTGAAAAAGACTAGATGAGACACCTAATGGGTCCAGAGAAAGCCAAAGCCTATTCTTGCCAGGAAGGCAGTTTAGGTCAACTTCATCTTGCTAGACCTTTCATTTGCTATACAAAGAAAACCCTCATAAATAGGATTTTAATAATTCAAAACAATAATAGAAACTTCCTGATTGTAATAATTCAGATGGAGCATACATTTTCTCTTCCTGTAGCTTATCTTTTCTTCAAGTATACTTTAAATTAACAGTATTAATTCCATTATTGAAGGATAATACTCAAATTATGGGAGGATAAACTGTTTTGAAAGTTACTCTGGAGCATTTTAAAAGCTCTTATTTAATCAAACAATTGTAAATCTTTTGTATCCACTACTTTAAACAATCCCAAAGGAGATAGATAAGGTGATAATCAGTCAGCCTTATCTGAGTTACCATGTCATTGAATGTAATTAATCAATATATCTTTTAACATTTTTATTGATAGAAGAGAGAGAGAGAGAGAGAAACACAGAGACGTCGATTTGTTATTCCACTTATTTATGCATTTGTTGGTTGATTCTTGTATGTCCCCTGATGGGGGATCAAACCCAAAACCTTGGTGTATCGGGACAATGCTCTAACCAACTGACCTACCCAGCTAGGGCCAATATGTCTTTTAAAACATTTTATAATTGATACTTCTTACAAATGCATCATGGCATTCCCTCTATAATTACTGTGCATTAGTACAGATTTACTAAATTTGCAAATGTAAATACTGCAGTATGTTTCAACCCAAGGTACATTATTTAAACAATACTAAATACTCACAGCAACAAATTGGTTATTTTCCAGTTTAATGATGTCTCCCACTTTGACATTCATCCATTTTTCATTCTGCAGTCTATGAACAAAAACAAAATTAATTATTTTCAGGATCAGAAAAGAGTCCAGGGAATGTACTAGTATTCACAATGGAGCATCATATGACAAAAGAAGCACACAAGACTTTTCTATCTAGAATAGAGGACCTTACATGACAAAATCTTTTACCTGAGTGATGTGGAAAACAAGGTCCAGAGAAGTCAGCTTCCCTGGACAAAGAGTCTCAGTGAGTTAGTGATAGCCATGGGGGTAAACTCAAGATGGTTGGGTGCTCTTTCCACCACCCCATGGTGCCAGTTTTATATAGAAGCTATTAACTCTTGCTTGCATTTCCTTGGCCAGAACATTAAGGGGAGTGGGGGAGGCAAGGATAAATTCGGTCACCACATTCTTTTCAAACTCTGTTATTGTCTTTGTCTCAGGAGTCTCTGTAACTGAAGGCAATAAGTGAATGAGGATAGAGAGGTGTTATCAGAGAAAAGTGTGGGTGGTCTTTCCCCACTGTGAGTGGGAGTGGGGTTCTTGTGGTACAGCTGGAATAAGCATTTTTGGAGGCCCCCACAAGAGGATGAGAAATGTAGAAAACTTTATTTCCATTGAATTACACCCTTCAGTAGAGCTAGGAGCAGAGGCAGTGTCCAGAGTTTCCTTTCCACATGGAAGACGGGTCCAGTACAGCATCAGGCAGGTCCAGTACAGCAGCATGCAGTCCATTAGTCCATTGTGTGTGGGGATCCACATGACCGTGGGCGCTGTGAGCGAATGCAAAGGAGTCCCACAAGCCCAGAGCCACACAAGTCCCAGGAGTCCCAGGAGCACAAGAGAGTGAACTCCTTTGTTCAGGGGATTAAATATCCCAAATTTCACGCCCTTGCAGTATCCATGACCATTCTGGCCAATGACCTTTATTCTTAGGTGTGACTGAGAGCAAGCACCTTTCCTATGGTACCCCAATATTACTGGGCATGCATCTATCTCCCCTTTGTTGGACCCCTTGGGGAGTGTAAGGTTGTAGCTTTCTGATGAAGCTGCCCAAATGACTTGCCTATAATATCTGGCCTTCCCTTTGCTCCTTTCCTATTATTAATAACTAGGTTAATTATAATAGTATCAGAGGCAAGGGAGACTAGGTCACAGCAATAGCTAAAATGCAGGTAAGAATAAATGCAAGAGAATAAATTTTGGAAAGGACAAGAACAACACAGGTGATAAAAGAAGCCTTGGTCCCTACCTGGTTTGGCTCAGTGAATAGAGCATCAACCTTCGGACTCAGGGGACCCAGGTTCGATTCCAGTCAAGGGCACATGCCCAAGTTGCAGGCTCGATCCCCAGGGCAGAGGGGGGTTTGGGTGTGGGGCGTGCAGGAGGCAGCCTTCTATAATTCTCTTTCATCATTCATGTTTCTATATCTCTCTCCCTCTCCCTTCCTCTCTGAAATCAAAAAAATATATTAAAAAAATAAAATAAAAAAAGAAGCCTCAGAAGACTGAATGAGAAAGACCACCTACAAATCATCCAGCCCTGGCATTCCAATGGCAAAGGCCAACAGCTCAGAATTGAGAACAGCACAGCCAAGGTGCTATACTGCTTTCTCTGAGGCTCCTGTACATAGTGGAGACCTGAGTTTATTGTTCATCAAGTTCAAAGGAGTTTATGATGAAAAGCTGTTGTATCTAGTTGGTTGGACCCCTAGTGACAAGTTAGGCAGACAGGCTACCTGGAAACAGACCACCTGTGGCGGCATACCCTGACCCTAATCATACCTTTTGAAACTCTGAAACCTCCGTAAACCAGCTTGTTTTCTGAGTTGCAAGCCTTCATCACACTTTTTCCTGAGCGATTCCCTTTCAGGAAAGAAGTCTGGGATGTTAGGGCAGATTCCCCAACAAGTTAAGGTGGGCAGGTTAATTTCATTATGCCGTTTTTAAAAACAACCTAATTTACTTTGTTTTATAGGCTGGAAACAGTATTAAATATTTATACAACTGTGAAGTATGCCTCACACTATCAACCCTGCTGGGTCATTTGGCTTAAACACTCAAAAATACTTTCTTTAATATGGATCCAAGTACATGTTGTTCTGGAAAGTTTTCAACTGCAGCATTTTCATCTCTAGCCAGAATTCAATCATTTCTCCAAAGCCATACTTTCCTGCACTTTATCTAGTTCAATGACAACAGAAGAACCTAACAAGCCTTCTAAATCTCATTTTATTTATGTTTACAGGTATGGATTAGATGCTGGTTTATTTCTCCTGGGGACACCTCCTTTGGAGCCTTAGCCACATTTCTTTGGAGACAGAATTTCAGGTAAAAGTTGTTATGAACAGACCAATGTGGAGACCATGTCTTTATTGATGGAAATTGCACTGCTACTGAATTGTCTGAAAGTCTCTATTGAAAGTGCATCTGCTCACAATAATATTGTAATAACTAAGAATGGTGCCAAGTGGGTGCTGGAAATATCGGGGGTGGGAGGACATTTTATAAAGCATTATGATTGCCTAACCATTATGCTGTACACCTGAAACGAATACAAAATGATATTGAATATAACTGTCCTTGAAAAATAAATTTTTTTTAAAAAATAAAGTACATCTGTGGCAGGAAGAAGCTGAAATAATATTAAGTTCCACTTTCAAACTCTTACTCCTCCTACCTATACATTATAGGGAAGGACTACCCTTACCTCTCCCACCCAAATGGAAAAGAAACCCCAACCATAGTGGAAAGGAAATATGACAGGAGCTCATATACATTTCAGAGTGCACATTTGACAGTTACGTTTGTGCAGGTAAGTGGCAATAGCCACTATTTGAGGGAACACACTGAAACCTGAATGTTTTTACTCAAATTCTATTTGTTTTTCCCAGTTCAGTATGTTATTTCCCTCTATAAAACCAAAGCTTTTGGAAAGATAATTTAAAGGTGCGATGATATCAACGGGAGTTACTTGAATTAACTGCTACACTTGGAAAAAATACTAGAACGAAACCTCTTTAAGGAAAATTTTGCAAAACCTTAGAGCATGGAAAGAATCCCTTATATCTACGACTATAAATATCATGTCCTACGGGGACCATGCAGAGGAGTGATAAAATCCTCATGCCCATTCCCCTCCTACCCACTTGCACCCCTACCTGTATTTTAACATCTGCTTTTTTAACTTATTAAATATTTCCAGAAGCAGAAAAACACTCAGAATAATGCATTTGACCATGCTTTGCTAAGATCTGATTATTGATCTGCTTATGTCATTTAATAGTCCAAGAAAGCAGAAAGTACCTATAATACTATATGAATCCAGGATTCCTTTATCTCACTCTAGTCCTCTTTCTTTTTTTCTCTTGCCACCTGCCTGCCCTCTACCCAGAACATATGCCTTCCAATCTCTCCAAGCTCCTCTTCCCAAAGACCCTATCTTTGGTCACCTAATCTCCACCTGTTCCAATAGAACATTTTCTCCTAAAAGTACTCCAATATTTTGCCTCCAAAGTCTTAAGATTAACAGTATTTGAAATCTTAAATTTTTTCTGGTATGCGCAAATTCCATAGAACACAATAACACCTCTGTGGGCTATGGGCTGTGGAGATCACTCACCAGGCAACAATGCAGGCTGATAAAAAATTTTTCTGAGCTTTAAGCAAAATGTTGTGAAGACATACAATCATAAGAAAAATGTCCTCAAAAGAAATATTATCCAAAACTATTAGCAATCTGTCAAAAAACAGCAAGCAGTATTCCCTAGGTGTTGACCCTGAATCCAGCACTACTTAAAATTATTACATTAACTGACACATGGACATGTCAGTTAGATTTGAGGACATCATTCTATCAAGAAGAGAACATAACCCTTACAAAGAAATTTGACTTGAAGAAACTGAATGAAGAGGAAGAGGAAGAACAAAATAGATTATTTTAGAGGGGAGAAATTAACACTCTACAGATGTAATTAGAGTTTTGAAGAAAAAGGGCCTGTAGATATTGGTAAATTATAGAACTATGTGATACCTTGGTTAAACTCCTTATTTGAATACACACCTCTAGAACAATCAGTGTGTATAGTACAATCAAAGCATAATTTTTAATGTTATTTCCTATTTTATCTTATCATATTATACATGTACTTAACTGGAACATCAGAGGTATAATTAATGATTAGTAAGGGTAATATCTAAGAAGTAGCCAAACTTATTGAACAAGTATAAACTGATAAAGACCTGAAAATGCATTCAAATTATCTCTATTTTAAATTCCACCACTTTTCTCATTCTACTCACTCCCACCACCACTGACAAGACATAAAAGACATACCAGCAGGACTGGAGAGGCAGATAGGAAGATTTGCTTTAAAGCTCGTCTTCAAAATATTTCTAGACTTCTTCTAAAGTTAGAGTTTGTGTAGTGACTGCATTTTGTCATCATTCTAAAATAATGAAAACGGATACTCTGCCTCTCCATGTGCGGCACAGCTGTTTTCACGGCTGGTGTTTGAAGCAAGCTTGCCCCATAATTCTGTGAGGGGGACACAAGACGACCTCATGGGCTGTGACAATGACACCTAGCTCTCAGAATTGATGCAAACAAACTCTGCTTTTACTTTTGTTGGGGAAAGGCCTTCTGATCTCATGGAGGAATTGCGCTATAGGATTATTCTGAAAGCAAGTTAATTCAATTCACTGCACCATATCAAGATATTCCAAGACTTTAAAATATGTGTATTTCATTTCAGGCTTTTAAATGGATATGATCTAGTTAATGCTTCTTTGAACCAGGTTTTTCAAAAACAGATGGGGTTGTAAGATAGCCTTTACCTTAGTAAAGTCACAAGCCAATTGCTACATAAGCCAAAATTCAAGAAAAGAACTCATAAAATTTAAATTCCAATGGCACCATAAAACATATGGAGTTTAACTGCCACAGAATAGTGACTAGAATTACTTAGAGAAAAGAATATTTTAATATACCCATTAACTATAGGCATACCTCAGAGATATTGCAGGTTCAGTTCCAAGACCACCACAATGAAGCGAGTATCACAAATGAATCATAATGTTTTTGCTGGTGGTGGGTCTTGCCTTCAATTTGTAAGATTGCAACATCTGTGAAGCCCGATAAAATGAGGCATGCCTGTATAATGTCTACTCTCAGAACATCAGAGAATCTGAGTTCTGAGAAAAGGTGGTGAGACTGAGCAACTGCATCTAACAGTTGTTGAACCTGCTTCTTCCTGATGAGATGTAGCATCCTAAGAGGTGCTAGGCTTTGCTAAGAATCTTCTTGAAGTCTGAGAGTGAGGTAACACCTACCATGATCCATGTCACTGAACCTTTGGCTGCAGAAGCTAGAAATCAAGTTTTTACCTTGCGCAAGATACCAAGCCCATTGCCAAAGCCTTAAGGGACACAAGGAGGAGCTCTCCAGGCTCCTTTCATCCTTTCCATACTGTAATGCACCTGATTGCCATTAGCAGTATTGATTCCTGAAAAAAGGATTTCCTCAAAAGCTATAGAAGCCCTACCTGGTTTGGCTCAGTGGATAGAGCATTGGCCTGTGGACTGAAAGGTCCCAGGTTCAATTCTGGTCAAGGGTGAATGCCTGGGTTGCGGGCTCGATCCCCAGTATGGAGCGTGCAGGAGGCAGCCAATCAATGATTCTCTCTCATCATTGATTTTTCTATCTCTCTCCCTCTCCCTGATAAAAATATATTTAAAATAAATTACTTGTTTAAAAAAAAAGACAGGTTGAGATACTAGAAAGAGAACACAATAAAGAAGGTCAATATTATTGACCTCCCCTAATAAACCAATCAATTTACATACACTGAGTGTGGTTTCTTCTTTAGTCTCAAGTTCATCTCAGACCTGTATTCTTCTGCTCATACAGACATTGTTTTATTCACCATTGTTTCCTCAGGATAATTCCTAGTTCATTGTAGGCACTCAATACAAATTTGTTGAAAAAAATGATAAATTAATGAATACAAAATGATTATTCCAAAAACATTTGTTGAATGACAGCATTTTCCTGAATGTTTAATAAGAATTATAGCAACCAATATTTATTTAGTGCCAGGGACTGTGGTGATTCCTTGATGTATAGGATTGCCAAATAAAATAAGTGATACCTAATTAAATTTGAATGTAAGATAAACAATAAATAATTTTAAGTATATCTCATTAAGATTTGGGAATACTTATACTAAAATATTATCATTATTTATCTGAATTTCAAATTTAATTAGATATCGTATATTTTAATTTGCTATATCTGACAATGCTATTCATGTGTTTATCTCATTTTATCCTCACAACAACCCTATGAAATAGGCATAAGCTGTCACTCCCATTTTATAGAATGGAAAACTGAGGTTTAGAGAAATTGAGATATCTGACTTATATTGAAGCATTTATCAGAAATTTAAATGCCTACACATTTTGATATAAATATTTCACTTTAAAGAAGTGATCATACCACCCATCTGGTGTGGCTCAGTGTTTGAGCATCAGTCTATGAACCAGTAAGTCACAGTTCGATTCCTGGTCAGGGCACATGTCCAAGTTGCAGGCTCTATCCCCAGTATGGGTGTGCAGGAAGCAGCTAATCAATCATTATCTCTCATCATTAATGTTTCTACCTCTCCCCCCTCCCTTCCTCTCTGAAATCAGTAAAAAAAAAAAAATTTTTTTTAAATAAGTGATTGTACGAGGATGTTTATTGCAGTATTATTTGTAATATCAACCTATTAGAAACCATCAATGCCTACCAAAAAGAACTAGATAGACATACCAGGGTAAACCATCTATTCAATGGAATACAATTAAGCCGCAAAAAGAATAATATAGGTCTAAATGTGCTGATATAAAATATTCTAGAAGTTAATTACTAGGTTAAAACAAGCATGTGCAGAACACTGCATGGTAAGGTTCTAACAATGTTTTGAAGCAACGATAGACATATCTCTGTTCCTACATGCATAAGTGGTTGCCATAAGATAAAGGAAATAAAGAGAAGTGGGATGGAAGGGCGACTTCATTGTACATTATTTTGTACTGTTTGGATTATATTCAGTACATAAATTTTTGGCATTAATATAGGTATTTTAAAGACCAATGGAGAAGGAAAAAAGAAAAATAAACTCTTCCAAGGTCACATGTAAGTGGCAGAGCTGGGATTGGAACCTGAGTTTACAAAGTCCATGCTCTTAATAAAACTATATTTATTGTTCTCTTTTACTTTATTTTCTTTGATACTTATGTATTGCCTGTTTCAAAAAAGAAGGAGCTGAAGAAATTTGATCACAGCAATAGTGCACGGTTCCAATGTTTAAAACCAGCCGCTCAGAAGACAGCTTGCAGTCCTGGATGGTCACATGACACAGATGTTCACTGGACAGCAGCAGTTTCTGGTTCTTTTCAATCACACTGCTGTCAGAGCCACACTAGAGGAAGACATACAGCTTGGCCCAAATCCTCTAACAACAGACTAGTGAACAGAATCTCATTACATTGAGAATAGCATAATATTCATATCTTTGAAATCTATTTATTTTGAAGAATACAGATGCGTCCCCCCTCCCCCATTTCCCTCCCTTCTTATTAGCACAATGCTTATGCTGAGGCAGAATCACACGGGGAGGTCTGTGGTCAGCTGCTGAAAATGCTCTCACACAAATTTTGCCAGGAGCAAAGGGTGGGAAGAAGGGGAGATGCTAAAAGATGCAGTCCTACCGTGTAGGTAATTTAGTTCAACAATTTGCTGAGAAAAAAGTAATCAATCTTAGAGAGGTCTCACTTAATTTACAGCTCCTATTGTGCATTAGTAGGAGTACAGAAATACATACACAATGTAGTCTACTGGTTTGAAAATAGAATGATAAATTCACTTACCAAGATTTACCTGAACTGTGTAAGCCAACTGAAAGTTGTGCAGAAAATGTACTCTCTTTAATCATTTCCCTGAACTGAAACCCTTCTCCTGAATCCATCTCTTAAGACCCTTTGTCTTCTGTAATTCTTAGTAGGATTCCATTAATACCTGGCTAATAGATGATGAGACCACAAATTATTTCCAGAGGAAGACTATTCCACCTGCTCTCACATATGAATGCTAAAGGAAATACCTTAGATGGGCTGTGGAGAAAACAGAATTATTTAGGTTTAGCTCAGATTTCTCAGCAGTAGTTTTTCAGAGGGAGATCTGTGTGCAGGAAGTTTATTGGCCAGTACTCTTAGGATTCACACCTTTAGGGAAGTGACGGAAACACAGTTGGGCAGAGGGTGGAAATGGGCTGTTGATGGCAATCACAACAGAGGCTCAGCCAACCCTACAGGGAGCTCTGGAGCTGTAATGCCCTTCAGAGTTGGATATTGGGGGCCAGGCGAGATACCTTAGCCTTGTTCAGCCATTGGATGCAGTCTAATCCCAGCAAGAATAGCTAAACTTGAGCAAAACAACTCTTCTCAGCCAACTGCAATTCCAGAGAGTGGAAGATTGTATGTAGATAACCCTACAGGCAATAGGAAAACGTAGGAGCTGCAGAAATATATTCTGCAGTGTGGAAAGGGGATGTGCAGAGCATTCTCTCTACACTGAAAGCCCACTTCTCAATTTTGCTATCAGCATGTTCACATATTTAAGATATTCCTTTTTAATGCTAAGCCATTTCGCCTTTCACTAGTATCAATTTCAAATCTTTAAAGTCAGTATTTGTGTTCTCTCCAACTCCATTTTAAAACTGCCGGATAATTTTGTAAAACTTTGAATTATCCAATTGACTCCTTTTTCCAATGATTAGTAAATAAAGTTGGAAGATAAATTTTCAGTACATTTCCATTTTTTTTAAAAATAGTCTACAGATAACCACTGACTACCTAAATGTCCTAACAATAATGTCTATGGTTGGGAGTCGGGGAGGAATCACTGTTTCTGAAATATTCCTTATATAAAGAACATATTTTGATGAAAAATATGTAAGCAATCACCTTAGCCTGAGTAGATTAACCATTCTCTTTATCTAAGTTGCCTACTTTATTTTGAGAAATTGGGGAATATGCTCTTACCCAGTTCTGTGGTGAATAATAACTTCTCCTTTTGAAAAACACTCCAAAAAATAGATAGCTCCCAAATGGAAGAAAATCAAACCTGAATATATTGGTTCCAGGATAAAAGGTTATGTGTGTTTTCCCATTGACTCTAGTGATATTTTTAATTTTTCTATATAGGGCCAGGTTAAGAGAGAACCAAATGTCAGAGAGAACCAAAAGCCAGGGAAAAAATTGAGTTGTTTAACATGCCAAGTAATAATACGTGCCATATCAACATAAATAAAGCAAAGGCACCTCTCAGTGGTGTGATTTGGTTTGCTCTGGTCAGAGAACTAGTTTTCTGGAAATAGCATTCCTACTTTGGGAGAATGAAGTACAGGATATCACTGGAAGATCATGAGTTTATTTGCTTACTACATTTGCAGACACATTAACTCCTCAAGACTTTTTAGGAAAAATTTAAAATATTACTTTATAGTGGGCTGTAATGTTTATCATTTTAAGTTTCTTGGAAATAAGACAGCATGTAAGTAGAATTCTTGATAAGAACATAACCAACTGGCATGTGAGGTACCACCACCCTTCCTTAATGAGTTCAAGACCACCATACACACAAAATGAGCACTCTGAGCTAGGCATTGGGCTGAGTATTGGAGTTACATACAGACTGTGGTTATTAAGGAACCTAGAGACTAGTGGGAAAATATATATTTGGTTCTCCAATAACCCTGATTAAATCATCTTTGCCTTCTGATACCTGGAGCATGTGGACACTATTCCAGTCAGCAATAAAGAATACCTTACCTTAGGAGAATGACCTCAGTGTTAGATTGTTTGCACAGAGCTTTCATCAAAAACCCAGCAAAAATTGATAGACCAGAGAAATTGTCTAATAAGGATGCATTAACTTTCATTCCTCAAGATATTCCCAGCTTTGTCTCCTTATATGATGAGCTCATCAGAAAACTATATGCCTGGACTATATTACTCTGGTCCCTCTAGATTTGGCTTCTCAGAATCATGACTTAACATCACACCAAACAGATTTCAATCAGGATTTACTTGTGGTCATGAGTAAAACATCTCTGTTTTCTGAGGCTTCAATCATTATGTCATTCATTTTTATCCCAAGACCAATATAAATCTTATTGTTCACAATTACTAGAATGCTTCCTTTCAATGAACCATCAGTTTTGTACCCTTGACACTTTCATGATGCAGAGAAACAAATTCAAGGTAACATATAAAAATCATTAATGACAAACCCTAATGAATTGTTTAAACAAAAACTAAGAAATTTTATAGTAAAAATGCTGTCCTTTGAAGATTGTAGCTACAATCATGATGCTTGCAAAAACAAAATACTGTCCAGAGTGGACCAGAAGTTGGAATCAAATATTTTTTATCCTGATATTCTTAATGGGAAGAATCCTGACCTCTTGTTTATGACAAAAGTGATGCAACGTAGAAGAGTCATGTCATTGGAATCAGAAGACATGGACTTGGGTCCCAGTTCATTCAATCAGCCATGTGACTTAGGCAAGAAGTTGACCAAAATTGGAAATACCCACTATGACCTACATTAGCAGACGCATGCCAAGCCCTCAGAATATCTCTTTAGTCATAAGACTAAAGTATTTTTTTCATTTCAGAGAGGAATGGAGAGGGAGAGAATCACTGATCAGCTGCCTCCTGCACATCCCCTATTGGGGAACAAGCCCTCAACCCAGGCATGTGCCCTTGACTGGAATCAAACCCAGGACCCATCAGTCCACAGGCCAATGCTCTATCCCGAAGCCAAACTGGCTACAGCAAGACTAAGGTCTTGAAAATGGGATAAACCCACCTGACATTTAAACACCTATCTATCATAACATCTGAGAGTTTCATATAAGATAAATTTATTAAAGCATTTTATAAGCTACAAAATAATGTATACTTTAAAGTATTGTGACTGATTTTATTATTATAAGGATAGTACATTTTGATTTATATTACAAGTCTTCAAAAGAGCTATTTATGTTCATTATCTCCACTTCTTGATTTCCCATGCTTTCTCCAAGCAAGATTTTGTCCTCATTCCTCCAAACAGAACTCTTTTTATGTTGCTAACTTCAAGATTAAGTTCTCAGTCTTCACTTTACCCAGCACAGTTAGCTACTCCCTCCTTCTTCAAATTCTTTCTTTGCTTTAAATCTAGAGTGCCACATTCCCTTGGCTTTCTTCTTACTTCATTAGCCACCCCTTCTCAAAACCTTAGCCAGCCCTTTCTCTTCTTCCCACTTTCAAACCTTAGAGTGCCCCAGAGCTCTTCTCTTCAGAGAATAGACTCTCATGATACTTGGCCAGATGATTTTCAAATATTTATCTTCAGGCTAGACATCTCCAATAAATTTCAACTGCCCATTCTACATCTCTATAGAATGACTAATATCTCAATAAAACTCTGTTCTCCCAATCCAGGCCAAAAACAACAACAACAACAACAAATACCTACCACCACAATAACACATTCCTTCTCAGTTTTCCTCGTCTTAAAACCTCAGCTAAGAACCACTTCTGGATAGAGAACCAAGATGGCGGCATAGGTAATCACCTATACTTGCTGCCTCTCACAACCACATCAAAACTACATCAAAACCACAACTAAACAGCAGAACAACTACTACCCAGAACCACAGGAAAGCTGGCTGAGTGGAAGTTCCACAATTAGAGAGGTGAAGAAAATGTATTGAGACTAGTAAGAGGTGCGGAGGCGTGGAAAGTGCTGGCACCTGGATGTGCTGCTCTTTTAACTGGGAGGGAGATACAAGCTCCCACTTGCTCTGAACTCCAGTTCTGGGCAAGACTCTGAGGGACCCAGGCACATACGGGGAGAAACTGGACTGTCTGGCATCGGAACAGGAACGCAAGGGCGGTTTTCTCTCAGAGGTACTCCCAGCAATCATTGTTCCTGCACGGGGGCGTGGGACACAGAGAACCAGGGACTTCTCCAGTTCAGGGCTGACTGGCAGCCATTGCTCTTTGCTGCACCCTGGTGATTCCCAGAGACCCTGCCCCACCCAATTTACAGCCCCACCCAAGCTTTGCCCATTGGCTTTTGCATATGAATGGCCTGTCCTTTCCCCTAAAACCTGTCAAACTGCAGCTGGGTCAGAGAGCCCCAGAGCTTCCAAAAGAAGGCCCAAGGCCCTGCAACAGCAGCAGCCTTGCTTCACAGCTGGGCCTCATCTGGGCACTTCCAAATCCCAAACAAAGAGGAGGAATCTGCAGATGTCTCTGTAGTTTCTGCTGGGCGGCCCCAGATAGTGCCTGACTTTGCACCGCCTTGGAGATCCAAGAGCCAGTGTACCCAGTGGTCAGAGTGAGACCATACCAGGTTACAACTCTTCACATCCATAAGAGACATACTCAAGGGGCAGACCCAGTAAGCACCAAAGCCCTACTAAAGCAAGTCCTGCCCCATAAAGGTGTCTCCTATGCAACAGATCTTCCAGTGTAGACACAGCTGGTCATCATAGCCAATTGGCCTGGAGGTCAATTCCTCCCAGTGATACCAACAGCAACAAGACTTAACTACAACAAGACTATGCAAACAGCCCACAAAGGGGTGCACCAAGAGTGTCCACCTCAGGTGACTGGGGAGACTGAGCCATTGGGCCCCATAGGACACCAACCACACAGGGCCACTCTATCAACTCAAGGAGATTTAGCAGCTACCCAGTACATAGAAACAAACACAGGGAAGCAGCCAAAATGTGGAGACAAAGAAACAAGTCACAAATGAAAGAAATGGAGGAAAGCAAAATACTGGATATAGAGTTCAAAACCACGGTTATAAGGTTACTCAAGAATCTTCTCGAAACCGCTGAGAAATTTAGTGAGGCTCTCAAGGATATGAAAAAGGACCAATCAGAAATTAAGCATACACCGACTGAAATAAAGAATAATATGCAGAGATTCAACAGCAGACTAGAAAATCCCAAGAATCAAGTCAAAGATTTGAAATGCAAAGAAGCAAAAACCACCCAACCGGAAAAGCAAATAGAAAAAAGAATCCAAAAATATGAAGATAGTGTAAGGAGCCTCTGGGACAACTTCAAGTGTACCAATATCTGAATTATGGGGGTGCCAGAAGAAGAGAGAGAGCAAGATAATGAAAACCTATTTGAAGAAATAATGACAGAAAACTTCCCCCACCTGGTGAAAGAAACAGACTTACAAGTCCAGGAAGCACACAGAACCTCTAACAAGAGAAATCCAAAGAGGACCACACCAAGACACATCATAATTAAAATGCCAAGGGCAAAAGACAAAGAGAGAATATTAAAAGCAGCAAGAGAAAAGCAGTTAGTTACCTACAACGGAGCACCCATACGACCATCAGCTGATTTCTCAACAGAAACTATGCAAGTCAGAAGGGAGTGGCAGGAAATATACAAAGTGATGAATAGCAAGAACCTACAACCAAGATTACTCTATCCAGCAAAGCTATCATTCAGAATTGAAGGGCAGATAAAGAGCTTCACAGATAAGAAAAAGCTAAAGGAGTTCATCACCACCAAACCAGTATTATATGAAATGCTGAAGGGTATTCTTTAAGAAGAGGAAGAAGAAGAAAAAGGTAAAGATAAAAACTATGAACAACAAAGTGACAACAAATACATATCTATCAACAGGTGAATCTAAAAATCAAGTGAATAAAAAATCTGATGAACAGAATAAACTGGTGAAGGTAATAGAATCAGGGGCATAGAAAGGGAGTGGACTGACAATTCTCGGTGGGGGAGGGAGTGTGGGGGGTGTGAGAAGAGATTGGACAAAAATCTTATACCTATGGATGAGGACAATGGGTGGGGGGGGGGGTGTAAGGGCAAGGGGTGGGGTGGGAACAGAATGAAGGGGAGCTATGGGGGGGGGGAAGAGGAACAGCTGTAATAATCTGAACAATAAAGATTTATTTTTTTAAAAAAAGAACCACTTCTGATTTTTTTTTAAAAAAAGAACCACTTTCTCTCTTCCTACACAATCAATACAGCAATGCTCTTATTGGCTCTATCTTCTAAATACATTTCAATAATTGGGTATTAGATGATATTAAGGAAGTACTGCTACTTTATTGGGTGTAGTAATTGTATAACGGCTAAATAAATTTTAAGTCTTTATCTGTTCAAGACAAACACTAATGTGTCTACTGATGATGTGATATGACATACAGAACTTGCTTTTAAAATACCCTAGACAATAAAAAGTGAGGATAGATACAAAAATACCAGTAGGTTGATGGTGGCTGCAAGTGGTTAATCCTATATAATAAAAAGCTAATATGCAAATTGACCAAACTACAGAACGACCTGTTGCTATGACTCACACTGACCAGCAAGGGGCAGACACTCAATGCAGGAGCTGCCTCCTGGTGATCAGTGTGCTCCCACAGGGGAAGCGCTGCTCAGCCAGAAGCCAGGCTCGCAGCTAGCGAGCGCAGCGGCAGTGGCGGGAAGCTCTCCTGCCTCCGCAGCAGTGTTAAGGAACCCTCGGAGGATATCTGACTGCCGGCAGGCAGACATCCCTTGAGGGGTCCCAGGCTGTGAGAGGGCCCAGGCTGGGCTGAGGGACCCCTCTCCTCACCACCCACCCAGTGCACAAATGTCATGCACCGGGTCTCTAGTACATAAATAAAAGTTCATTGTACTGTTCTATTTTCATGTGTTTGAAAACCCATAATAAGATATATTCCTGATTCTTTCCCTGCAAGTGTATGGCATCATCATCTCACCTGGATGACAGTAGGAAACTCCTGATTTGTCATCCTAATTCTGTTGCCTCTCTCTACTGTCCACTGTTGACACAGTAGCCAAAGAAGTCTTGTTTGTCATTTCATGTCATTCTCCAGCTTACAACCCTCCAATAGCTCCTCATTACATGTCATATAAAACTGAATTCCCCACTGTGACCTACAAGAATTGGCTCTTTCCAACCCCTCAGAACTCCTCTTTATCACAATACTCAACCCACAGTCAACATCTTACTGTCAAAATCATTTCTACTTAGGGGCATTTATACTTATTGTTCCTTTGACCTAAGATCTTGGTATGGATAGCTCCCTCTCAGCTTCAATCTCACCTCTACCCTACTGAAACATCTGCTCCTGCCCCATCCCATTACTCTTATCTTATATTATTCTATTTTATTTTCTTTGTTGTACTTGTTATTGCTTAAAATCATATTATTTATTTTTATTTTTTTATTGTCTGTCTTTCTCACTAGACAGAGGCTTCTTATAAATTTGTAGTCCTGCTTATTTCTACTCATATATCCCTAGAGTGTAACACAGTGTCTGGCACATATTGGGGGCTTAATACATATTTGTTGAATGAATGTTTGAACGGGCTAATTTTTTACATGGTCACTCATGCTGTTTGCTTAATGTATTTAGTTCTAAGGCTGAAGTACATAATAATTCCACATACTTACACCTGCTCAAAAGGCCCTAAAAAAAAGTATAGCAGAGATAACTGCAAAGTATGGGAAGAAGGTAAAGATAAGATGAATCATTGCAGGGCAAAGCATGACAGTTTAGAGAATAAAAGCATTCTTAATTTTCCTCAAAGTATGTACTGCTGACTGGCTATAAGGGAAGATGTACATCCACAAGGATGCCAACTTCTTTTATGTCTTTAAATTTCCAATTTCTTTATTATTATCTATGTCCTGAATGTATGTTGCTGGTTGGAAAAGTGGATTCTGCTGAACTCAACAAACAGGGAGCACCTACTACAAGCCAGGTATTGGGCCAAGCACTGGGGATAAACACAGTGTGGCTCCCACCAGAACAGGCCACAGTCAAGGGGTAGGCTTAAAACGGACTGTTACAATGCCATGCTTACCTCTAGCCAGGTAACAGGTACCTGCTGTGGGAGCACAGAGAGGTACTGACTGTTTTACCTGCCAGAAATAGATATCAGAGGTTTTCCAAAGATGGGTAACCTTGGAGCTGAGCCCTGATGGATGAAAAAGGGAGAAGTGAAAGAGCACATCGCAGGTTTAAGCAAAACAAGTAGTTCCGCGTGACTATAGACAATGTTAGAAAGGCGAGCTGGAAGCTTGATTGAAGCAGGTGCTGTGACGGTAAGGAATGGGGAGAGGAGTTACTAAGGAGTTTTTAGCAGGAATGTGTTTTGATCTGAATTATCCTATAGAAAGAAAACTGTTTGAAATGTAGATAAGTTAGCACAATCCGGTCCTGCTTAGAAAACTATGCTCAGTATGCACACTACACTAGCAAAAACCCTGAAGCAATATCTCTGTGTACAATCAGGGGTGTTTCCCATTGGATAAATTTATTAGAAGACAACATTTTAAATAAATTCTTAAATAGGACACAAAATATACTATAGACCAACAATAGGCAATGAATATAAGTAGACAAATCACTAAAAAGAGAAATAATACAGTTAATAAATACTTGAAAAAAATAATCATCTTCACTAGAAATGAATGCATTTTAAAAATAACAAGACACCTGTTTATACTTATCCAGTGGCCTAGATAATATTCAAAGTTGTGATCGAGTGGTAAAACCACTCATTTGTTCAAATGGGAAGATAAATGGGCACCAACTTCCTAGAATATAATAAATGTATTAAGAATCTTTTAAAAATAAAAAGAATCTTTTTAAAAGGGCAAAATCTAAATTCCCTAGAAATTTAGCCTAAAGAAATAATTAAAGAATCATATGAAATTTATATACAAAGATGTTCCTCTGAGTCATTCATTAAATACCAAAAAAAAGAAACAATTTTCCAACAATAGAGAAATAATCGATTATAGCATATCTATTATTCAGCAATTAAAAATGTTTTCAAGGAATTTTTAATGTCAATGTATGAGTTATTGTATCAAAAGAAAAAACTGAAATATAAAATTGTATATATTTTATGGGCTTCTTTGCAATTATGCATATTTATAAAATATAAACAAGTAAATACAAGGGTTAATACTTTTCTTTTTAAAAAGTATAAATTTTTACCTTTCTGAGTTTCTGACTATTTAAAATTAATTTTAGTTAAAGACTCACCTCTTTCAGGAAACTTCCTCTGCCCCTAAACTGGGCTCAGTATCCCCTCTGAGTACTTCTATGGCAGTCCTTTCATATTTCCATCATCATACATGCTATACTGAAACTATCCATTGGTTTTTCTCTCTCCCCACAAAGCTTGAATCCATGAAACTAGCAATGGCATGTTAATCAGCTTTAGTACATTGAAAATACTTAATATTTGGAGAACTAAGGCCTAAACATTCCTCTTTTATTCAGAGAAGCCATATATCTGGTTTTAATTGTGCTGGGGCAATAGTTCAACTGGCCCCAATAAGACCTGCTGTATTGTTGAGCCCTCTAAGCTTTTTCCCACCTAAGCCAGTAGGATTGGGGTGTAAGAAGGAGCTGCTAACACACTTCCCTGCCCCAATGTAGGGAAAGAACTAGAGCTCCCAAACTAACCCACTCTGCCTGGGCCCTGCAGGCCTAGGTAAACTTGGCTTCTTGTGAGGTCCTTACACACCTGCTGGCCCATGCCTCATAGACCTCAGCTCTGTAAGTCCCTGGAACAGCTGAAAGCTTTGGGTTGAGGACTGATATGTCAAATGGTGGTTCCATTTCTTATGTTTTGGAGGCCAAAGGGGTAATAAAGGCCTTCTAATGCAACCCCTTTATTGCTCTTTGGCATTACTCAAATCCCAAAGACTCTAGAATTTTCTGCTCCCTGGACATATCTAGAGGAAGCCTTTTGTCTGGAATAGACTCCGGTTTTCTCTGTTAGGAAAATAAAACCTTTCTGCCAAAATCTTGCCCTTTCTATTGCTTTCTGGGAAATACTCTATATGTGTGCTCCACCCAGCTCCGGGATGAAGATTTTTGCTTCAGAGCAATGACAGGCTGGCCTCACACTCCCCTAAGCCCTTTGCTATCAGGCTATGGGGGGGGGGGGGGGCGCGAGGAGGGAGTGTTTCAGGTCTGATGGTTTTATTTGTAATCTTCAAAAATATATCTAAATATGTGTATAAGCAATCTGCTCTCTTTTGAATTTCTTTCCTAATCACAAGACCCACTGCTGGGAATTGTATTTTCAACTTGGTTAATTGGGAGATTTCATGCCAGAGATAGTGGCCAACAATTAGGTACCATTTGAGCAGTTTGACATTATCAGTACCAGATTTGAAACTGAACATGAACAAATCTGCACGCCAATTGTAAGCATTTATGCTGCGATCCTTTGCATATTTACTTGCATAAACTCTGCTATAATCTCTACCTTTTTAGACGTCTAATATCCTAAGATGTTCCCTAATTAAAAGGGCCTATATTGTGTTGGCCAGTGTGGCTCAGCTGGTTGGACATCATCTCATGCACCAAAAGGTTGTTGTTTTGATTCCCTATCAGGGCACAAATATTTTTGCAGGTTACAAATAAAACCAGGTTTCAGGCTCCATCTCCAGTGGGGGGTGTGCAGGAGGCAGCCGATCAATGTTATGCCCTCACATTGATGTCTCTATCTCTTTCTCCCCCTCCCTTTCTCCCTACAAATCAATTAAAATATTTGACAAAAAGGACCTATATTGAACATTGTTTCCCTATCATTCTTTGAATTTCAACTCTAGTTTTCTTTTTCTTTACCCTAGAAGAGGAATGAGAAATACAATACCGAAAAACAGGACAAAATTTGGAACACAAGAGGAAAATGAGAGGAATCTGAAGATATTTGCCAATACAGAATGGAAGGGTGTCTCTGGTAGTCTATATGTAAGAAATAGTGACTGTCTCTGTGCCTTGGCACCCACAAGAATGAAAGCCAAAAGCAACAACAACAACAAAAGTCTATGGAACTACTTTCTGTAACAAAAGATCAGGTAAGAGAAGGAAGCACAAAGACACGGGACATATGCTGAGCAATGTTTTTCAGCATGTGCAGTGATGTTGTAGTACGTTAGGTACTTGGTGAGGAGCAAGTAACGGGAGCCATGTTCATTTTCCTATTTATTTTCTTTCTTGCTCTTATTGGAAAATTAGTCTCTATTATTTTATATTTTTAAATATATTCTTATTGATTTCAGAGAGGAAGGTAGATGGAGAGAGAGAGAAATACCAATGATAAGGGGAAATCATTGATCTCTGCATGCCCCACACTGGAGATGAAGCTGCAACCTGGGCATGTGCCCTGACCAGGAATTGAACCTTGACCTCCTGGTTCATAGGTCAACACTCAACCACTGAGACACACCAGCTGGACTAGGCTCTGTTGTTTTAAAAATATTAACCTAGCCGAAACCGGTTTGGCTCAGTGGATAGAGCGTCGGCCTGCGGACTGAAGGGTCCCGGGTTCGATTCCGGTCAAGGGCATGTACTTTGGTTGCAGGCACATCCCCAGTGGGGGGTGTTCGGGAGGCAGCTGATCAATGTTTCTCTCTCATCGATGTTTCTGACTCTCTGTCCCTCTTCCTTCCTCTCTGTGAAAAATCAATAAAATATATTATTAAAAATAAAAATTAAAAAAAATAAATAAAAAATAAAAATATTAACCTATTTCTATCACCCAAGTTTCAGAAGGGAGAATTCCCTGAACAAAGGCAAATTTCCATGAAAATCATGTATCTAACAACTGTACTCATGGTTCATAGCTGTGACCCCCAGCCCTACTTCTAATAAAGCAAGTGTTGGCAGAGCTGAGTCCTCAGCGGGGGTAAATCTGGCTGGTCCAGCCACAGCTGATAGAGACAGTAAACAGATTGTATGATAGAGGTCAGTAATTTTCAACAGATACCTAATAACTGAGTCTAGAAAGGGGGGGGGGGGGGGGGGAGAAACTACGCTCTCGCCTTTTGGCATAAAGCTTTACTTTTTTACATTTTAAAACTATTTACAATTCATATGGCTTCCAGACCTGCTCTCCAGAAGCGAGGGCAAGTTCCCTGTGTGGGTCTATCAGCTCCCACATGTGATTTCTCAGGCAACCAGCCACATGAGCATTTGATTTGAAAATTTAGCTGTGTGAAGGGGAGAAATATGTCTAAACAGAAATGCCTGGTGAGGGGCAAGGTAACCAGATGAGGCAACCTGGGTTAACAGGATTTGTTAGCCAGGCAGTTCAGAAAGTCTGATTGGAGGCCAACATCTGATGTGGACATGAGGAAGCTTATCTCTGCACCTCTGTCCCAGGTTCCTACATGCTTGTTTTCCAACATGCTGTGACGGGGGGTGGGGGGGGGGGGGCCGGGGGAGGGCGTAGCTGCAAAAGAAATAGTAAGCATTGTTTCAAACACTACCTTGAGTTCTGCTCATTCAAAAGTGAAGCCCAGATGGACTTAATCCTGTCCCTTTCTTTAAATGTCAGGCATGGCCTCAGGCACATTAAGGTGTAGCAATGTCAGGGAGACCCCCAGTAACACTGAGTGCTTGGATTAAAGATGGGGCTGGTATCCAAATACCCCACAGCAAATACCAGTCTCAAGTGGCAATGACAGCAGACAATGATGTTCAAAGAACATGCAATATGTGAACACCTCCCCTTGCCCCCTATTAGCTGGAGGGAAGAAAAAGGGGAAAAGTAAAGTACTTAAAAGGTATTCTGACCTTGACTCCAAATAATTCATTTAATTCATTTAAATGCATGCGGCTCATCCATCATATAATTATTGAGCATCATCTGGATACAGGGCACTATTCAGGGATGTGATGGGAATATAGAGATTGTTTCAGCCTCCAATAACTCACAGCAGTATAAGAACAGACAAGTACAGCAATAGAAAGCCACCCCCTCCCTACATCTACCCTGGCCCCCTCCATTGATTTTCTCCCCCATGCAGCAGGCATGAGCTTTGGTATTTTCTCTGTTCTTGAGAAAAAGACCCAAACTCTTTTTTTTATCTTTATTGTTGAAAGTATTACATATGTTCCTTTTTCCCCCATTGATCTCTTCTAGCCCACTCCCGCCCCACTCCCCAGGCCTTCCCCATCCTATTGTCTGTGTCCATGGGTTATGCATATATGCATGCAAGTTCTTCGGTTGATCTCTTCCTACCCACCCACCCTCCCCCACCTTCCAAACTCTTAACATGGTCTTCAAGGCCCTGCAGGGTCTGGCCTCATCTCACCCTGCTCTTCTCTCAGCCTTTCTCTCTGTGCTTCTAGCACTCAGTCCCTCATAATCCCCACCCTCCCTCAGTCCACAGAGCCTTTGCACATGCCGATACCTCTATCTGCAATTCTCCTTTTCGTCCCATCACCCCCTCCCCTGCCTAATTAATGCTTAATTCTCTCTCTCTCTCTCTCTCTCTCTCTCTCTCTCTCTCTCACACACACACACACACACACACACACACACACACACACACACACACACCTTTCTTTAGAGCTATAATCATTTCCTTAGCAGCACTCTTGCCTCAGCTTTTAATTAAATGCCACTCAGCATGGCTATTTGTCTGTTTGGGTTCACTGTATTCCCAGCACCTAACAGCCTCAGTATATATAGACAAATACATGAATGGTAAGGAGACCATGAAGATGCTATGTGCTATGATAGAGGTGAGCACAAGATTTGTGGAAAGATCTCATCAGGGTGTTACCTCTGGCAGCCTCATGCTCTGAATCATCTCCTGACACTTTTTGCAACAATTTCATCCATCTGGAATACACTATCTTCAGTTTTAGAAGATCCTGTGGTTAAAGTTGCTCTCTACTTTCCCTAATCCATTCTGTAACCTATTCGCTTATGTCCAATTCTCCTCTTCCACTGCCATCTATTATTGTTATTACTATTACTGCATCTATTATTACTATTATTGTTATTACCATAATATCCACCCTTATACTTCTGACTCCCCATTTTCAGTTAAGTCTTTTTATCCTGTAGAGTCTTTGACTTCCCTTCTTAGGTTCTTCACCATCACAACAAAGCTAAAGAGGGTCACAGAGTCTCAGTATTTAAAGACTGGGGGGAACCTTGAAGTATCTAGCCCAATGGTTCTCAAATTTCAATGTGCATAAAAATTCCATTAAGGACTGATTAAAATAGAGTCATGGGTCTCAAACCTAAAGGTTTTGATTCTAGAAGTCTGGGAGAAGGCTTAAGAATGTGTCCCCAGTTGATCTGGACCCAGGCAGTTCTCAGACCTCATTTGGACAAGCACCATACAGCCCAGTGATGTCCATAGAGGCCCCTCCAGGGCCACAGAGGATGAGAGAGCAGCCAAGAACACATCTGGACCCCCACCAAGTTTCATCCTGGGCAGCAACACTTATATCTGTTCTGTATGTTGAGCTTCCATATAAGATTTCATTTGAAAGGGCTCTGCTGATTGGAAAGAGTTTGAAAATGACTGGTATCCAACCCTCTTGTTTTAAGCTGAGAAAACTGAAGTCCATGGTTCTTAGTCACACAGCCAATTAGTGAGAGAGCCGGGACCAGACCTCAGCCTCCTGACACCAGGCTGGTGGGCTTTTCCCAACACCCTCCTGCCTCATGGGGTGGAAAAGACAATGCAGGTTCCAATAGTCCTATATGGCCAGTCCATATATGAGGATGGCAGTCATGGACCACACTTTACCAGAGCACATAGCTGGGGAGATGGGAAAGAGACAAAGGAGAGAATGAGTATACTCCAGATCACCTCTCTGTATTTTTCATCTAGCATGTTCTTAGCTTTCTTCTACTTATAATATGAAGAGCTAGCCATCCTTTATAACCTGGATCCTTCCCTAATCCTCCTCTGATCTCCCTTCTCTCTCACCTCATCATTCAATTAGCTCTTCAATGGCTGATCTTTGCTGGGGGGCAATTCTTCCATGAGTTATTCTGAGATAATAACAGCCCTGCTACTGGCCTTCCAACTTGTGTTAGGGTCCTCCCACGTGTGTGTGTGTGCGCGCGCGCGCGCGCTCCCACAGCATCTCAGGTTTCCTTTTATCATGGCACTTATTCCTGTAAAACAGTCTGTTTATTTGTCCATCTCTGCCCCTAAACTCCAGGCTTCTTGAGGGAAGGAACGTAGGTCTTAGTAATCCTTATATCCCCAGTATCTAGTATAGTGGCTGGTATATGGGAGTGTCACATCAGTGTGGCTTGAATGTGATAGGTGGATGAGTGGTTAACATGAATTCCTGCCACTACTCTAAATGCTCCTGTAGAATTCTACTTCATGTCTCTGATGAAATCTTAACAGGTGTGGCTGACACACAGGGCAAATTAAATGATCTGAATAAAATTCATCTCTTGTTGCCAACATAGCCCCTTGTATCTTACTGATGTTCCTGTGTTCTCCTCCATGAAGCCCTCTCTAATCTTAATTCCATTTCTCAATACTTTGCTTTTCTTCTTTCCCCCTTCAAAGTCTCTCATACTGGCCTTAATATAGGACATTAATCAAATTTAAGATCCAGTAAGTACTTGTTTTGAATGAACGCTCACTTCTTTTCTAAAACTTACAGAAAGCAAACTTTATTGCACCTATATTCTCCTTTTAAAAATGCTATCAACTTTTATTTTTTTAATCTTTATTGTTGAAAGTATTACATATGTCCCCTTTATTCCCCTAGCCCACTCCCATGCCCCAACCCAGGCCTTCACCATCCTATTGTCTGTGTCCACGGGTTATGCATATATGTATACAAGTTCTTTGGTTGAGCTCTTCCCACCCACGCACCCTACCATCTTCAAAATCTATTCTCCTCCATCGTTAGAGTTCATTTGCTTCCTTCTGCAATGTTTAGCATCAAAATCCAAGTTACACTTTCCCTTCCTTCCTTATCTCTGGTAACTGTTTCACAATGCCACTGCCAGAGTTCTCTTTCCAGGTGTTGCTGACAATATCACTCTTATAGCTCCCAGATATCCCAGGTACTTTGAATCTTTGGATATAATTTAGAGATCATTACTCTTACTTTCTATACTCTCTGCCCCTCTTTGTTTTTCTTCTTGAATTACTGTACATCTAATTCTTGCCAGAAGACAACAAGCAGAAAGAAAATTTTTTTAATTCTTGGCATGAAATAAGGAAATAGATCTTAGTTTTTGAGAATACTACTCAAGTTGAAAGGTGGTTTAGTGTTTGCCTGAGTTACAGCTTCAAAGCACCTTTTCCAACCAGGTTCCCAAATCCTACTGAATTTTTTTCTGCCACCTGGCATTGGTTTGTCTACAGAGCCTGTATATTGATAAGAATTTTCAAAAGCTGCACATTTCTAATGAGATTAGTCATTTTGCTCACTCAACCTACTTGTTAGTAAAAACAATAAAATGCTGAGAGTATTGTGACAATTCTACAGATAAGCTTATTGAATACCGTATATGTATAATTGCATTATATTTGAGGCAGAAATTGTGTCTAATTTAATTTTACATCCCTGGCATATAGCATCCTGCCTGACACACATAGGCATTTCATAAATGTCTATTGAGTTAAAAAATGAACAAACAGAACCTCTCAACTAGAAGCTAAAAACCAGAGAGCATTCATTCCCAAGGTCAGCTATAACAGATTACCACAAACTAGATGGTTTAAAACAGCAAAAGCTTATTCTCTCTCAGTTCTAGAGGCTTAAAGTCCAAAATCCAGGCGTCATCAGCCTGGCACTCACTTTGGAGGCTCGAGAGGAAGATCTGATCCGTGCCTCACTCCCCAACTCTGGTAGCCTCAGGCATTCCATGACTTGGACTACTTAACTCCAATCTCTGCCTCCATCTTCACATTATTTGCTTTGCTGTGTTTCTTCTTTCCTTCCCTTCTCTTGTAATGACACTTGTAATAGATTACTAGGATGACCTCATCCCAAGATCCTTAACTTAATTATATATGCCAAGATCCTTTTTACAAAGAAGATTACATTCAAGGCCCCAATGGACATATCTTTTGGGGGACCATCATTCAAACCATGACAATAATGTATAGTAAACTAATTAATTTTTAAATGAATAGTGTGTGGAAGAGTTGAAAGGATTAAAAAAAATAAAGAGGAGAAAGTAAAGATTGGGGAGGAACAGAATCAATAAAATGCTTTCACAAGTTCATTGTCGTTTATACTCTAAGCTGAGTACTGGAACCAGCAGTAACTTATATATGTTCTTTACACTCTTTTAAGTTTTCTTAATTTCCTATTACAGCAAACAGATACTATACCAATCTAAAATGCATGGAAGAAATTAACTCATTGATACTATCTCAGGATACTTAAAGCAAAATGTTCCTGCAGCAGAAATGTGTAAGTAGTTAATCGACAGTAAGTAGTTAATCAACAAATGCTGTTAAAACATTTGTTTGGTTTGGTATTGACAACATGTGGGCTCTGATTAAAACCAAATTTACTCACTGTAATATTATAATCTCCTTTAGCTTTCAGATTTTAAGATCTTAAGAGGGATTTACATTATTAACTCCCTAAGGCCTTTGAGATTTAGGTTTGGGTTTGTTTTTTCCAAAGAAATTCTAGATCTCCTCCCTATGACAACAAAGAAGAAATACATAAATCTATTTTTTTTAAGTAGAGGGAATCAAGTTTTAAATATTACCTAGAACATGGTGTATTTTAAGCTTTCATTGTCATGCAAAATAAGTGGGTCCTCATTACAGAAGAATCTGCTGTTTTAGTGAGCAGCTGTGATGGGTTTGAGTTCAGAGCCAAGGATGAACCAAAGTACTTTGAGTAATAAAAGGGAGATAAATATGAGAAGCCCCAAATACTGAGATAATGAGATTGCAGCCACCTACACTGAGCACTGAATGGGGAAGAGATTACACAAGGCCAGCAGCAGAAAGAGAACTTTGAAGAAGAAAAATGTTAAAATGGGATTTCACATTGTTTGCTGTGAAGTATGTGATATAAAACCCCTCGTTTATGACCCCCACAAAATCTTCATTCAACTCTACCTTGCTCTCTAATGCTTTTTTTGTGTGGGGGGGGGAGGATACTTGAGGGATCTTTAAGAGGAGAAAAAGGGAACAGCTAACAACTGGATTATATACATTTTAAAAAGAAATCAGGAGATGCCACTGAAAAGCCCATGTACAGAGTTTTGAAAGTGTTATAATTTCCTGTTATTTCAAAATGTACCTCATTTGGGGAAATAGTCACCATTTACAAATTTAACACAAAAAAATTATATTTATGCACTATAATAATTGATTGCAATAGAAAATCATTTATAAGAACCTTAAGAGTGTCATGGCTCACATATAGGAACCAGCACATTGGCAAATGGACAGTTCCATCTGCAAAACTGACACACAAAAGCTGCGCAAAAAATGATCAATCCAAGACTGAAGAAACTGAAATTAATTTATTGAGGGTGAAACTATTTTTGAAACATGTTTTCTGTGAGTGAGCAGCATGAGCTAAAAATTAAATTAATTTTTAAATAACTTCCTCTGGGAAAAAAGCATTGAGACTACTCCCACTAGCTTGCTTTTGAACTCACTGTCATTTAAGCCCATAATAGTATGTTTTATTAACATTGTTTGAAAGAAGAAGAATCAAGATTTTTGCCTCAATATTCCTTTCAAATAGGCAGTCTCTTCATATAGACCCTAAATAGCTGTCCCCTAGTCCCAGTGGTACCATCATCCTATATAATAAAAGCCTAATATGCTAAGTGTCGGGTCGGCCATTCAAGCAATCAAAGTGTAATATGCTAATGATATGCTAAGGATGCTCAACTGCTTGCTATGATGTTCACTGACCACCAGGGGGCAGACACTCAGACTGGTAGGTTAGCTTGGTGCTGGGGTCCAGCCAATCAGGACTGAGCGAGACGGGCTGGACATGCCCTGGAGCCTTCCCACAGTCCCTCCCCGGCCCCAGTTGTGCACTGGTGGGGTCCCTCGGCCTGGCCTGCACCCTCTCACAATCTGGGACTCCTCGGGGGATGTCGGAGAGCAGGTTTCAGCCCTATCCCACAGGCCAGGCCAAGGGACCCCACTGGTGCATGAATTCATGCACCAGGCCTCTAACAATATATAAATGATCTGGGTGGGCTGGAGATAAAAAATTTTAAATCTCAGAAAGTTGGGGTTCTGCCATGTGTTTAACCACAGAAGCCTCCACTCTAGTTGCAAGCCAACAAAGCCTTGATGAAGACAAGGTAACTCAATGCAGGGTTCATCAGTCTTCCAACAGAATCCCAAAACCTCATGTGTTCCCACTCCCCCACTTATGAGAAGCACACAGACTCACCAACTATGTGTCAGCTTCAGATGCATGAAGTTCAATGATCTTTGGTATTTTTTGTTGCAGGTGCCCAAGGAGAAGCATATTTAATAATAATAATCCACTCTGACCCACGACTGACATTTTGGATCAAATCCAACAGAGGGCAATACCATACATGAATTTCCTCCTCTCTTGGGTAAGTTATTTCCAACAATTCAGCAGCAAATGATAGATCTTTTGACTGTCAGTCTACATGCCTCTAATCTGGCAGGACAAAGAAGATGGAAAAAGTTCCATCACAGCCTACTGAAGGATCTGCTGGTCACACTGCCCAGTCGCTGCCCAATTGTATTCAGGAACTCTGCAGACCACAACTGATGTACATACTTTACACATGAGTGCTATGTAGCTAGTAATTATAATATAAAACTTATATTCAACTGTCTCAAATTATTGATATTTGGGGGTTTGCATATGTCACTAATACATTTTTTAAAACAGAACTTTTGCGGGTTTCTTCCATGATTAAGAAAAAATAACTTTGGCCTGGCTGGCATAGCTCAGTAGTTGAGCAGTGACCTATGAACCAGGAGGTCATGGTTTGATTCCCTGCCAGGACATATGCCTAGATTGCTGGCTTGATCCCCAGTGGGGGGCATGCAGGAGGGAACCAATCAATGATTCCCTTTCATCATTGATGTTTCTATCTCTCCTTCTCTCTCTCTCTGAAATCAATAAAAAAATGTATTTAAAAAAAATAAAATATGAACTTGGAAGTCTGAGAGCCACCCACCCAGGAACCCCCATGTTTGATGAAACTGAACCCTCCCAGGGTTTAGTCAATATGCCCAACCTGGTCCTGCTCACACTTAAACCCTAGATTCTCTGGTATTCAATGGACTGAGAAATAATGTTTCAAGTTCTAATTACTTCATATAGCAAATAATGGGTACAATGTAATCTTCCTAGGTGAGTTTATAAATATGTCCCAAAAATCCAGACTTGATCTATAATTTAGGAAGATCAAAAAACAATATTTTAAATTAAAAACAGATGAAATATCAAACAATAAGGAAGTACTCATTTGAATTATGAGACATCCATTTAATGGAATGTTATGCAGCCTTTAAACATTATAGAATCATTCCTTTGCAAGGAGAGTTATAATATGGAAAACTATGCTTACCATTTTAAGAATTAATGGAATTTCTTTTCTTAGATGCTTTTAATATTAGAGAGATATAAGCATAGAGATATAGATACAAGTAAAGAGATGGCTGCCATTAGAGGCTGTTATTTCTGCATGTTAGAATCATCTTGCAAACTTTATAAAAACACCAGCGCCTCACCTCTAAGACCCTCATTTAATTGCTGTGAGCTGGGCTGGGGCTTAGGGCATGGATATAATATGCAGCCCAGGTTGAGGAGATTGGGTTAAATGACCTCGGCAGGAACTTCCAGATGCCCTCTCATAGCCCCTCACCTGCTCCCATGGTGGCCAAGAATGCTAACATGATTTGAGGAAACCTCCTCTTATGAAACATTGGATATCTATACAAATAAGAGGGTAATATGCTAATTAGACCGGGTAGCCTGGATGTCATTCTGGACGTCCGTTCTGACAAAGCCAGGGCCCGAGTGGCGCTGCCCGGGGTCCCGGGTGCCTGCGGCCGGCCAGAGGGAGGGAAGCCTGGGTTCCAGTTGCCTGTGGCTGGTTGGAGGAGGGAAGTCTGGGTCCTGGGTGCAGAGGCTGAGGCAGAAGCAGTTAAGGGTGATCAGGCAGGCAGGAAGAGTGGTTAGGGGCAATCAGGCAGGCAGGCAGAGGGGTTAGGGCTGATCAGGCAGGCAAGCAGAGATGATTAGGGGCAATCAGGCAGGTAGGCAGGCAAGTGGTTAGGAGCCAGCAGTCCCAAATTGCGAGAGGATGCAAGCCAGGCTGAGGGACACCCCCAATGCACAAATTATGTGCACCGGGCCTCTAGTCTATTGATATTCACGGATTCAATCAGCAGATATATGTCGTCTTACCTGAGGCAAGAACGTGCACCTTCTGTTTGGCAGTCATATTAATTTTTACTGTATGGAATCATGCCACTCGTACTTAGTGAGGTTTTTTTTTAACCCTCACCCAAAGATATGTTTTTAATGATGAGAGAGAGAGAGAGAGAGATGAGATGTTGCCTCCCATAGGTGCCCCAACCTGGAATTGTACCTGCAACCTTTTAGTGTATGGGACAATGCTCCAACCAATTCTGCCACCTGGCCAGAGCACTCCTACTTAGTTTTAAAACTAAAGTCACCAAAGATTTTATTCAAGTCAAATACAACACCTATTTTTTACACACTTTCACATATTATAACAGATTGCAGGTGCAGAAGATTGGTCTTGATTTTAAAGGAATATGAGTAACAAAACCAAAAAACTAAAATTGAAAAAGAAGGTTCTAAAGGAAGAGTTTTATTTCTCTAGTTATTTTGTGGCTTAGGTTTACAATGTCCAACATCACAACTTGCACAGTGCTAAAAACGAAGAGTAAACAAAGCTCTTCAAATATAAAATACTAGTAAATAGATATGATCAGACCACAAAGTTCATACTTAAACATTGCTTTATGAATGGGTAGAAGCCTACTTTGGATTCTTACTTGCCATAGGACCCAAAAAAGTCACTCCCTTTCTAGGTCTTAATCACTTTATTTCTAAAATGAGGCACTATTACTCACACCTTGGAGTTTGTAAGAGTTATGTGTGGAAGTACTATAGCCCATTCATGGTAGTTGCTCAATACACATGTATTGAATCTGAACATAGCTGCCTACCTTCCTCACTTCTGAGCACAGAAAGAGAGAGACCTGATACCCAGAAGAAAAATTAATTGCCAAAGTCACATAGTGATCACTTACATAGACCAGGTTCCCTGCAAAGTGCTTTCATTATACCCTTTTCCCCTCAGGCATCTCCCCCCATGCTTCTTCTACCTCCAGAAGAAGCTGATGATGGCTGCTGCCCTGATGAACCCCAAGTCCAAGACCTTCCAACAGGAGCTCACAGGGAAGCTACAAGTACCTGCTGGTGCCCACCTCAGTATGACAATCACCTCCAGAAATACCTGAACTCCCTGATTTGCTCCCGGCTTTTTATTTTATCCCTGGATTATGACCCACAGGTGCCAAGGGTAGACCCAAAAGCACTTTCCTGATATTTCCACTAGCATTGCCATGGGGTTAAGTATGCATTAACTACTATCTTAGATCAAGTTCACATGAAGCACAACCTGAGATGCAGATTCACATGCAATTGGCTCATAGGAAAGTACTTCTGGGATAAACTGGTAAGAGAAATGAGAAGCAACACAATGAAGGGAAGAAGCCACACAAGGGTGTGATTGCAGGCAAAGTCCCATCCTCAGCCTGGTCTCCACAGGAGCTCAGGGGTGCAAATTATACCTAACAGCTTGTTCAATTTGAAGCAGGGGTGCTGCTCTTTCTTACTCCCACACTAATCATTCGTTGGCTCCAGCAGCCCACTTTCTTTGAAGAAAGTGACAGGCGCAAGCCCTTAGAAGCAATGCACACAGCGTGTGAGCACAGGAAGTCAGTGATGGTCTGATCAGAGACAAACAGCATCCTCAACTACAACCAGCTCCAAGGAGGACTCAAACCGCCCTGGTCTATCTCAGTCCTAAGCCCATTTGATGTCTCCAACTTCTCAAAACCAAAAAGTGAAAAGCCAATCACCAGAGCCTGAGTACATTCTGCAAAGACCACCATCCCAGCCAGAGGAGTTGGCTAGTGATGGGACTCAGCAAAATTTGACAGATCAAGCTTTTCTGGTAAATTCCCTCTTAGCAAGGACACTTGTTACTGCTCAGTTTGAAAATTTAAGACACTGTGTTAGGCTCAAGGGACACAGACCTGATCAAGAAAGATGCCCTCAAGGAACTCACAGTAGTAGATAATCTTACACATGGAAAATCTTGCCTGATTTTAACTGAATCCTAAAGAATACTCCATTCTCAATGACATATGCTTCTCCCTTCAACTTTAGAACATCAGCAACCGTACTTTTTAAAAATGTCACACCATATTGAATTACAAAGAGAGGCTACCTCATAAGGACTCAACAAAAATCTAAATGAAACCACAAGAAAGTGACACTCATGCTACTTCCAATAGTAATGACAATGTTAGCTAGAGTGTGTGGGAGACATTTGGTCATCAAGTTCCTGAATATCTAAGTTACTGGATTAACCTATGGCCTCTAACTAGGGTCTTCAATATCTACCACTGCCCATATAATGACACAAATTTTAACTGGTAATTTGAGAGACATTAAAAGATATACTCAGGCCATTAGTTCACATTCATTATGCAACTGTACATATTTTAACACACTTTATAGGAGATGATATGTCAAGATAATAAAACTGATCATCAGATGTTCCTAGGAAATTAGCCAAGTCATATTAATGTCAGTGTAATAGCAAGTCAGAACTGCAGGACTTGAGAAAGTCAAGATATGCAAGAGTACAGCTCAAAGCCACACACCACATTAGCTTACAAAAGTCACTACCTCTTCAGAACTTGCTTAAGACCACAGAATTATTCAGGGTCAGGACTAAACTCATACCTAAAGTCTGAGTATAAAACCCATGCTTTTAAACACCATACTACAGTGGCAACAATTCAAACCTGCTAACTTGGAATTGAACCACAAGGTTCCAGGCATCTTTATGGCTTATCCATGTCACACCAGGATCACACTTTGAGAGTCTCTATCTCTATAAGTAGGGGTTTAGATTAAATCATATTTCTTTACCATGTATTTAACATCATTTTCTAAAATAATACAACACAGAAAAACTATATGTATTCATTACATAATTAGTGATTGGTCAAAATTTAGTAATAAAAAGAGATTAATTAGTTCAATTCTATCAGTTATTGTCTAAGCTACATAGCCCCTCTCAATAGCTTTAATTTCTTGAAATTTTTTGTTTCATATGATTAATTTCCTTTAAAAATTACATCCTTTAGAGCATCCAAATGATTCAAAATCATGGGAAGATGCCCAGCCAGTGTGGCCCAGTGGTTGAGCGTCGACCTATGACCAAAAAGGTCATGGTTCAATTCCCGGTCAGGGCACATGCCCGGGTTGCTGGATCTATCCCCTGTGTGGCATGCAGGAGGCAGCCAATCAATGATTCTCTCTCATCATTGATGTTTCTATCTTTCTCTCCCTCTCCCTTCCTGTCTGAAATCAACAAAAATATATTTTTTTAAATATCATGGCAAGATGATGTTGATGATGTTGAAGTACTTGCCATAAATTTACTTTTCCATCTGTTATTATTAGCCAAAACAGGACAAAGAGATAAAGAGTAAGAAACAGTGGAATGAAAATTTACTTTTTGCTAAGTTTTCTGGAGCAGTTTTTTCTGTTGTTTATAAATACATGTTTTAAAGCATTTCAAATTCAAGAACCATTCCCATAAAGATTTCTTTATTGACAGAGGAATTTAAAAGCAATGAAAAATCTGTTATGGTGAATAATTCATTCTAAAATCAGTTAACGAGTGAATACAAAATTATTATCACTGTCATTTGATACAGTAATGTGTCAAAGTCTCTCTAGCAATACTCCTCAGAAATTACCAAATTAAATATGCAAGTACTTATGACACATCTTCTACATACAAGACATCACATGTGTGCCAGTTCTAAATAGTGTTGGACCTAGAAATGGAAAGTGACAATGATATGTCTGTGTTCCACAAAAGAAACTCCAAAGGGATTTGAAGTAGAAGCTGAGTGTCCAGCACAAGCATTTGATCAGGATGAAAAAGAACCATGATCACAAAATGGACTTACCTTGAAATTTTCAATAAAAAGGGAAAGATATATATATTTAATTAAAAGAGAAAGCCACCCATTGTCAAGACTCCATCTTGTGGTCCCAGAAATCTTAAAGATAAAGCAAAGAATGTATTTCTTACTTGCTGTCGATGAGCACTTCAGATTGCCGATTATTCACTTGATTATCACTCTTGTAGCGAAACTAAAAATCAAAGTATTTGTGAAAAAACACATTAAATCATACTTTGTCAGCACAAATAAGGACACTGAAAGTACTCTCAGTTCATTTGAACACTATCACCATCTGCCCAAAATGAGCACAGCTTCTAGTTACTGTGGACCCATCTCCACGTGTTCTAAATTTGAATCAAGACCCCTCTCACTAAACCTTATTCTGGGTGTCACTAGTGGAACAAGTCTAACCACATGCTCTTCCAATTTCCACACATTTTTAGTTGTTTCTAAGAAGACAATATGCCACATAGCTCCAGAGAAAACCATACATTAATTTTGATGTCTTCAACAGGGAATGAGGACTTCCATTTCTCTTACGTATGTGCTCAATACTTTATTGGAACAACATTTATTCTGTTTTATGGATTTCTTTGAAGCCAAAAAATAACTTGTAACAACATGTACTTTTATTCTCTAGAAATTATAATTGTTAACACTGAACTTTTATTAAATACTGGGTACTTTTTGAAAATCAAAAATATAATACTGAACCACATTTGGTGTGGATTTGTGTTTTTATGCCCAAGTGATCCTATTTCTTATTGTGTATTCCAGTAATGTAAATATCTTTTGTTGCTTAGAAGAATTCATATATTATGAATTCTAAACTAAACTCATAAATTAGCAGCCATTCAGATAAGACTTCCTATGTGAACTGCCAAGATTAGATAGTAATAAGCTACAATATAAGGTGTTGTTTCAAACCAATTAGCCTAAATGCACAGATGAACGAGGGGGAGTATCATGAAATTGATTTCATAGATCATAATCACCAGAATTAGTACTTTTGTCTTTTAAAAATATTACATCAATATCACAATATACAAAATGCTTCAACCAGCCCTTCCCTTTTTCAACATCCTTCCCAAACCCATCCCAGTCTTTCCTTTACGCTCTGCCCAGTGCATTCAATTACACTGATTGCTGGATATAAGTTAATGGGTATTACCAGGAGGAATAAGATATTTGTCATTTGTTGACATGGAAAGAGTTGATAATATTGGTAGAAGAGTAAATTGTCAGTCTATCGTTGGCATGCAATCTTCTCCCCGCCAATAGAACAATAGAAATGGAAATAGATCTTTTGTCTAAGTACACAAATTGACATGGGGGCTGGATAATTTCTGTTTGTTCTTCCAAATCGACACCCATCCTTCTCCACTCTGCCCTGTGCCAGAGGAAGCTGACCTGCATGGTCCTTGCCCTCTGGCTTCTGGTTAGGTTTGGCCAATAGGTGGCACTGGCAGAGAGCAGAGTGCCAGAAGAAAGTGCAATTCCCTGGCTTCCTTCAAGCTGGGTTACAGTGGCTGCTTACTCTCTATAGGTAGCCCCAACTGCTGCATGCAGCCCTCAAATACAGCCTCAAGTTTGATAATTGCTTCCTTCCTTTGCCCCTTCAAGTGAGAGATAGTTTGGTCACCCATGTTGCTATCCCATGTGCTTTTCCTTGCCCACACCCTTTATAAATGGTCTCCTCATTATTAATCTTAGTCCAATCTTCCCCCATTTCAGAGTGACATCTGTTTCCTGCCAAGATCCTGATTCATAAAGCTATCCAATTCATTGAACCAGTCCATATTATCACAAAATAGAGGCATATTCAAGCGTTAACTGCAGTAGAGACAAAGGAGATTAGGTATTTAGTCACATCTATATCTAACCTGAAAACTGTCCCCTAACTTGACTAGCTGGGCATCACAAAAAAATACCAATCAGTTCACGCCCTGAACCCTGAGCAACCCACTCTCTGGGCCTTAAAATGGGGCCACTCTCACTTCTGCCCAGGCTTTGCCACAGGCGTCTTGGTACTGGAACATATAGAGTCTGAAAGGACTAGAAATAGTCATCTCAGACTGGCTCATCTTGACAATTTCTACCTTAGAAATATATGTGAAGGCTCAGAGGAGAACTGAACAGGACAGGAAGGGAGCAGAGAACAAGCACAACTGTGTACGCCCTGTAAGGCAGGCTCTGTGCCAAGTGCTTTATACACAGCATCTTGTTTTGTCTTTCTTACAGTGTTGATGTCATTGGCCACATTATTCAGGCAAGGAAAGAAGTGGTTTGCATCATGTTACATTGCTAGAACATGGTATGGTAAGGTGTCTTTCTCCAAAACGTCTTTCTTTCTGCTCTACCATTTTACTCTCCTATGAAGTACATCTATATGAATAAGACAATTTGTGGGAACTCATGTACCTAAATGAGTACTATTCCTGATAGATCATATAATGTGGGGAAGTCAGGCATTTATTGCAAAGATGTCATTATTCAAATCATTGCTGATTCTATGACTTGTATTAATCATCAACTAGCAGAGAGTTTTTATATCATATTGACCAAAAGAGCTTAATTTTAAAATTCCAAATGGGTCTCTTTTTTCTACTTCTGAGAGGTCACAATTAAAATTGAGACCTCAGGAATGCTCAAAAGCAAATACTCACATAATCATCTGTAGCATCTTTGACAGCTGTCATAGTTATCACTAGGACCAAAGGCACAATGGTGGTAAACCAGGTCAAGGAGGAAATTTCTGGAATCAGCTAAAATAAACATTTCAAACAGTTTAGGGCTTTTAAATTTAGTAAGTATATCTTCCAAATGTTGTTACTTAATTTTCTAAGACTTGCCAAAGATTAATGGGATTATATTCCAGTTATTTATATACATATAGAATGACTTTCTGTTTGCATTCTTTTATAAGGTACATAGAATAAACGTATCATTGAACCACTTTTCAGACTTCCTGATAAAATATATAATTTTTATAACCAGTTAAGTAGTAAGCTTCATGAAATCTTTCATAGATGATGATCTTTCCCCAAATAAGCCCTAGCCAGTTTGGCTCAGTGAATAGAGCGTCGGCCTGCAACCAAAAGGTCCCAGGTTCGATTCCAGTCAGGGGCATGTACCTTGGTTGCATGCCCAGGCCTTGGTCGAGGCTCATATGGGAGGCAACCAACCAATGTGTTTCTCTCACATCGATAATTCTCTCTGTCTTTCCCTCTCTCTTCCACTCTCTTAAAATCAATGGAAAAATATTCTCGGGTGAGGATTAAATAATAATAATAATAATAATAATAATAATAATAATAAATATATTTTTTAAAAAAAATAAACATCACCTGTCTTTTCTCAATTACTCATTTCAATTTTTAACAGTTTTGCTAACTCCTCACCAATTCCCAAAAAAAGAGATTCTTTGAGCATCTACTTTGAGCCAGGCACTATACCAAGTACTTTCCATATATTATGTCACTTAATCCTGAGAGAAGTCCATTGAGTTAGATTCTGTATCAAGTTGTTTTATACAAACCCCTAGGGTTTATATTCCATGTAAATAGCACCTCAGTGTAAAATACAGAATGCACTGTGAATGGTGTCCCAGAGTCAAGAAAAGCTGCAGCCTTGGATATCATTTTTCCACTGTATAAATAACTATCTGAGAGGTCAAGCAACTGGGCCAAGAACATACACTGTTAAAATGTGAACCTTGGTCTATCACCTGCAAGAGGCACCATGACAACTGGCATGTTCTCTTAGGTGGTTTTCAAGTGGGGTTCCATTTGGAGCTGCTTCAGGGCTCTCAGGCAGGGAAGGGTTGGGTGAAGATGGTCAGTGTATGGGGATCAGGCTTCATTAAAACAACTCTAAACTTAATCAATTTTATATAATTGCTTCCACATAAAATTTAAAAACAAAAAAACCTCAAAAGACTTTGAAGTACCAAGAAAAACCCTGGGCTGGGTGGCAGAAAAGCTGGATTCTAGAACTAATTCTATCATTAACTTGTAAAAGCTTTATACATATCTAATGTTTCTAGGTCTAATTTCTTCATCAAAAAAAGAAAGGAGGTTGGACTAAACTTTCCCAAAGGCCTCTTCTGGATATAAAATTTTGTGAACAGAAGTCTTTGACCATAAATAAGAAATCCATTGGAGAAATGAGCTCAAAATTCTGGAATGGTACAAAGGATTATATGAAGAAACCAAAAGCAAATTCACAGGGGGGGGAAAGAAAGAAAGAAATCTAGGATTCTAAAGTCTCTTCAATAAATTGTAAGATGCACATTCATCGTTTGTGGGTTGTTGTTTTTTCTGTTTAACATCCAGTTCTTTCAACTAACTCTTATTTTCTTAGGGATCTACCCAAACCCTTCTACTTTCAGTTCATGTAATTTTGGTGCACTGATCCCATCCTGATTCTAGTTTTGGGCATGTGATCAAGGTCAAGACAATAATTGCATCAAATTCTTGAGCCACACCCAGCCAGTGTGGCTCAGTGATTGAATGTCAACCCATGAACCGGCAGCTCACAGTTCGATTCCTGGTCAAGGCACATGCCCGGGTTGCGGCTCAATCTCCTCTGGGGGGTGGGGAGGGCGAGGTATGCAGGAGGCAACTGATCCATGATTCTCTCATCATTGATGATTCTATCTCTCTCCCTCTCCCTTCCTCTCTCTAAAATCAATTTTTAAAAGGCAGGTGGAGGGGATCAATGGGAAGAAAAACAAAGGGGGCATTTGTAATACTTTCAATAATAAAGATAAAATTTTAAAAAACATATTAGAAAAATTCTTGAGCCACAGTGATTGGTTTAGGGATAGAGGTATAACTCAACATGGGCCAATCTCTCTCTCTCTTTCTCTCTCTCTCTCTCTCTCTCTCTCTCTCTCTCTCTCTCTCTCTCTCTCTACCTACCTATCTATCTATCTATCTCTCTCTCCCTTTTTCTCTCTCATTGGAGTTGAAGCTGGGAAAATAAAACTTTAAAGCTTTTAGCATCTACCAGGTACAGAAAGCCTGTCAGAGAATAGGCCAACATGAAGGAAAACAGAGAAAAGCAACATCACAATCTTTTGAAATAGTTTGCCCATAAATCCAGTAAAATACATGAAATGACATATATTCATAAATATATCCCCTTATTACTTAAAAGAATTTAAGTTTTTGCCACTTATAATCAAAAGATTCTTAATACAAATAATTATTCAACCAAAGAAAAAATAGTCCTCAAAGTATTCATCTAGACTGCACACATCTAATCTATCTTCTTACCTCCTATAATTAATACAGATTCCAGCATATTCTGAATCTACTAGTTTAGTGTGATTAAATTACTCTGAAATAAATACTAAGTAAATAACTGGCTAATGTGAGCTATGCTTTTTTCTTTCAAATGGGAGGAAAAATTTTAGTCAAATGGGAGAAAAAAGTAATGTTTATAACTACCAATTAACCACTCAATGATTTTTAAAAATCATTGTAGAGTGAAATAACATATATCATACATCATTTATTTTAATATATATGCAAAATATATCAATGTTCTTAGATGCAAATGAATTTGCCATATTAAGTTCACAAACTACCACTCTGCTTGACTCATTGTCTTCACTCTGTCAATACTCAAACTGTTGACATGAGAGGGAGATAAAGAAAGGGGAGAGGCCGTGAACAGTAATCATTAGGCTCTGGTTTGATTCAAGTAAAGTGCAAGACTGCATTTTAAAATTACCTCAGTGCTTAAAATGTTGAATGTGCTAGTTTTTACCCATTCCTAACCCTCGCACATTTGTGAAGAGAAACAGTAATAATAACATTAAAAATCTCATAAGGATGGTTTTATCTAATCATGAACATTTAACTAAGTGAATTAACTTACTTTTTCAAATTATATGATTACTTTTAACAAAGAGATCATGAAGAAATGCAGCATAAACATTACCTGTAAAATCAGAAGAAAAAGGAAATAGGCATTTGCCACTCTTTGGAACTGTTCAAATAAATTAATTGGCAAAAAGGTGAGAATGTTGTACTTGGATGTATGGATACGATTATCCTGGAAAAGAAATAGCATCATGTTAGTTTGGGGCAAAGCCTGTTCATTATCAGAAATAGCTCTAAAACTTGCAAGGCTGAGAATGGGTTATACCACAGCAAGAAATATAAGCCAGTTATCTAAGAAATTTTAAACTCTGTGTGGCCCAAAGCCTTCATTTTTTCTAAGATGATATGCTCCTGAAATGATGTGGAATTACTGTTCAATGCCATAAAATCATTTATAACCATATATATATATAAAGTGCAAAGGTCTGCCCCTGAGATTTTTTTACTTTTATGCATTTATTGATTCCGCATATATCACTTGAACACCTACTATGTACAAACACTGAGCTCATGCTGGGGCCCATAAGATTGGAAAGAACTTCAAGGATCATTTGATACACCTTCCTAAAGCATGGCCCTTTTGATAATTCTGACAAAGGGTCCCTACACCTGTCGTTGAAAGTCTTCTGTGGTGGGAAACTAATCACCTTGCAAGGCAGCCTGTCTCCATTGTAGAATGAAGATTGCTAGAAAGGTTTTTATAATGAGAAACCCAAATGTGCCTCCCTATAACTTCTTGACATGTGACAAATTCCATCTCTGGGGTAACCTAACCCAAATCTAAGCCCTTTGTATATTGACGACCTTCAAATTTTCAAGAGTCACTCCTAGGTCTCCCATAAACCTTCTGCACTCTGGTCCAGACATTCTCGAACCCCTCAGCCATTCTCCATGACCTATTTTATAGACATCTCTTCCTGATCAGCTTCTTCTGGAAATTTCCCAATTTCTCTGCATCTTTCTTAAAACATCATGTCTAGAACCAAACACATATTAAAAATTTAGTTCAACTAATCCCTTTAGAACAGAGACAGATGTTATTAAATGTCATTTCAGCAATTGTATCTCACTGTTTATTCATATTGAGTTTTGATGAACTAACATCTCTAGATTATTTCTTCATAAATTACAATTAAATCAGGTCTCCCATTAAGCATATACAGTTGACTTCTTAAAATATCAATGTACAAGATATTTTGTATATTCCTAGTATACCAGCCTAATAAAAAAATATTTACTCTTAACTAAACTATCCCAAACTATTAAATATTCCTCCCAGCTTTGTGTCATCAGAAAATTTCAAACACATGCCTTTTATTCTTCCAAAGCTATCAACTATACAGTAAAAAGTACAGGGCTATATGTGTCTTTCAATGAATGATTGGATAAAGATAATGTGGTACATACAGTATATACAATGGAATACTACTCAGCCATAAGAAAAAAATGAAATATTGCCATTTGCAACAACATGGATGGATCTTGAGAGTAGCATGCTAAGTGAAATAAGTCAGTCAGAAAGGACAAGAACTATATTTCACTCATATGTGGGATATAAAACAGAAAGCAACAAACAAACAAACCCACAGACAACAGAAGGTTAGTTGCTAGAGGAGATGGTTGCAGGGGTGGTGGTAGATGAAGAGGGTAAAGGGATCAAATATATGGTGATAGAGGGAGACTAGACTTTGAATGTTGAGCACACAATAAAGTATGCAAATGATGTATTATAGAATTGTACACTTGAAACTTACATAATGTTATTAACCAATCTCACCCCAATAAATTGAATTTTTAAAAATGAACAGGGCTAAATACAACCCCAAATTTTTAATTAAAGAAATAAAACTTACCCTGGCTGGTTTGGCTCACTGGATAGAGCATCAGCCTGTGGACTGAAGGGTCCCAGGTTCAATTCTGGTCAAGGGCACATGCCCGGGTTGAGGGCTCAATCCCCTATTGTGGGGCGTGCAGGAGGGAGCCGATCAGTGATTCTCTCATCATTGATCTTTCTATCTCTCTCTCCCTCTCCCTTCCTCTCTGAAATCAATAAAAAAAATTAAAAAATAAAACTTTGGCAAACTATTGGAGACCTCTACACAGATTATTGTTAACATCTTTCTCAAGTGTTTATATAAAACATAGAGGCCCAGTGCATGAAATTTGTGCACTGGTAGGGTCCCTAGGCCTGGCTGGCAATCAGGGCCAATCGGGGTCTTCAGGCTGCCAGCCGGGGCCTTCCTTCTCTGGCTGCTGGCTGCCAGCCAGAGCTTTCCTTCATTTTGCGCCGCCCCCTGGTGGTCAGTGATCATCATAGCAAGCAATTGAACTCCCTACCAAACTCCCGAGGGGACACTTTGCATATTAGCCTTTTATATATAGAGATACTAAGTATGTTTTATTTAACCATTTATAAATCCACCTAACTATACTCCCATGATGCTTCAATCTATCATATCTACAAAGAAAACATGAAATTTGGAGTAGTGCTGAAATTCAGAATTAGCATGCCAGGGTGTTTCCATCCACTAATATTTTAAAACTGAGATTAGTCAGTGTACCTTGTTTTAAGTGAACCTACACTGACTGATTCCTAGTAATCACTGATACTCTTTAAAGAAAATAGTCATCTGTTAAATGGCCATTTTTAACATTTACCATGAATTAATGTGTCCAGCTCTGGCAATAAGTGTGGGACAGTAAGAGAGGTGTCAAGAGAAGAATATCCAGCTTAGTTGGTCTGATGCATAGTAATGTGCTAAAAGCTGTTCTCTAAGTAAATGGTGGCTATTTTGCAATATCTACTCAAGAGCTGGGCTGGGAGGAAAGACTGAACTGTAACACATTTTTCTAAAGGAGAGACTTGAAAAACATTATAAGGAAGTGAAAAGCTAAGGAGAAAACGCAGTTAACTAAAAGAATCACATATTCCTATTTTTGTTTTATATGTTTGTTTTAGTTTAAGTGTAAGCTAAAAATTTAGTTTAAGTGTGATCCTGTATCTTACTAAAAGAACAGAATGAACATTGGCTGTGACATTCAAAACCATGGCAAGAATTATAAAACAAATTCTGCAAAACTGAATTCCACATAGGTGAACAGCTAATTGCATGGTATAAAGTGATGAAGCCAATTGACAATTTTTTCCTATTTGCTTAAACTCCAGCAATGATTGTGTTTGTTTACTGGCTCCGTTGTGACTTAGTCACACATGATGCAAATCCTCACAGCTATGACTGAGAACAAGGAACCAGGGCTCCCCCTCCTGGAGACTCTCTGGACCCATTTACCTTTGTTTTCCAATAGAAAGTGGAGGAAAGTGTTTTCATTTCCACTGCCCTGTCCAAGAATATGAACATTTTTAAGACCTTAAAACAGCCACATTGATATTCAGTCATTTCATTGAGCCAGCCTACAAATTTTAGCATAGTTCATTACGTAATACAGCATGGAAGATGTCCATGACCCTCTTAGCTTTTCTACCACAGACTACTAGAAACACCCCAATCCAGAGGAGGACAAGCATGAAGAGGAGAAGGAAAAGACAAAGTAGAAAGAAACACATCTGAATAACCCATATAGCATCTTTAATGCTGATAGAAGCCAGGCTGGAAGTCATGGCTTTAGTTTGTTAGGCAAGTGAGCCAGTTAACTGACCCTATAGTGAGGTAGGCTTAATCACACAGTCAGAGGAAATTGCAGAACAGGGCAGACCTCCTAGGTAGTGGGAAAGAGCCCACTGCTAGAAGAACATCAGAGACGGCCTGCTCCCTCTAGGAAGCTCACTTCTGAGAGGAAGAGGGCAGAGCTAAATTCAGGAGGCCCAGGTATTCCTCTGAGATTGACACATGACTCCACCTCCCATGGGGGCAGAGTAAGTATAGAGGTGGAAAGAGAAGTATCACCCCAATAGAGACCCTCCAGCTGAATAGCAACACCAAGATAAGGAAATGGCATTGCTCCTCTAAAGTATATTAGTCTAAAGGCCCTGAGGCTGGCAGAAGATGGCACACTTGAGGATCTACTATGGATGTCAGCATAAACTGAGGCAGAGAAACAAGTTCCTTGGAAGCTATATTTTATGATAAAGACTAAAAGTATAAGTAAAAAGGGAATTACTGAAAGGTTTTAAGCAAAGAAGTAACTTCATGAATTCTAATTTTAAAACATTAACCTAGCTACCAGGTGGAGAACAAATTGGAAATGACACAAGGATAAATGTGAAGACCAATGAAGAGGTCTTTGAATTAGTCTAAGTGAAAGATAATGTGTGGCTTGGACCAACATGGTGGCAGAAAGGGTGGCAACAAATTTATTATATATTATTATTAAATATTTTTTATTGATTTCAGAGAGGAAGGGAGAGGGAGAGGGAGAGAGATAGAAACATCAATGATGAGAATCATTGATCAGCTGTCTCCTACATACCCCCTACTGGGGATAAAGCCTGCAACCCAGGCATGTGCCCTTGACTGTAATTAAACCCGGGACCCTTCAGTCCAAAGGCCAACAGTCTATCCATTGAGCCAAACCAGCTATGACTATTATTATTGTTGTTGTTGTTGCACGAATTTGTGCACTGGTGGGGTCAAGCTGACCTACCCAGATGGGGGCCATCGGAGGCGGGGTCAGTCAAGGCGAGGAACCGCTGCAGGTGGTTTGCCTGCAGGCCCAACCCTGATGGGGGTGGGGAGGCCCACTGGAGGGTGGGGCCTGGAGGGGTAAGGAGCTACAGGTGTTCTGGTCATTCTTCTGTTCGGTCTATTTGCATATTACCCTTTTATTATATAGGATGATGATATTTACCAAGCTTTTACTATATGTACTGTTCTAAGACCTTTACATTTCTCAACTCATTTTATCCTCACAACTAGAGGCCCGGTGCACAAAATTCATGCATGGGGGGGGGGGGTGTCCCTCAGCCCAGCCTGCACCCTCTCCAATCTGGGACCCCTTGATGTCCGACTTCCCCTTTAGGCCCGATCCCGGTAGGATTGGGGCTAAAAACCGGCAGTGGGATGTCCGACCACCCATTTAGGCCCGATCCCAGTATGATCAGGCCTAAACGGGCAGTCAGACATCCCTCTCACAATCCAGGACTGCTGGCTCCCAACTGCTCACCTACATGCCTTCCTGATTGCCCCTAACCACTTCTGCCTGCCAGACTGATCACCCCGTAACCACTCCCCTGCCAGCCTGATTGCCCCTAACTGCCCTCCCCTTGCAGGCCTGGTCACCCCCAAATGTCCTCTCCTGCAGGCCTGATCACTCACAACTGCCCTCCCTTGCAAGCCTAGTCCCTCCCAACTATTGGCCATCTTGTGGCGGCCTCTTGGGTCAACATGGGGGCAGCCATCTTGTGTGTTGGAGTGACAGTCAATTTGCATATTACTCTTTTATTATATAGGATTAGATAGGATAGAGGCCTGTTGCACAGGTGGGGCTTGGCTGGTTTGCCCTGAAGGGTGTCCCAGATCAGGGTGGGGGTTCCCTTGAGGTGTGGGGCAGCCTGGGCAAGGGGCCTATGGTGGTTTGCAGGCCAGCCACACCCCCCAGCAACCCAAATGGAGGCCCTGTTATCTGGGATTTATTTATCTTCTATAATTGAAACTTTGTAGCCTTGAGCACAGGCCAGGGCAGGCCAGGAAATTTGGCTTCCTCCATCACCGGGGAACCTCAAGCCTCCTGCTCGCTCCATGGCTGCAGCCATTTTTGTTGGGATTTATTTATCTTCTATAATTGAAACTTTGTAGCCTTGAGAAAAGGCAGGGCAGGCCAGGGTAGGCGGAAAGCTTGGCTTCCTCCATTGCCTGGGAAACCCAAGCCTCCTGCTTGCTCCATGGCTGCAGCCATCTTGGTTGAGTTAATTTGCATACTATATCCTGATTGGCTGGTGGGTGTGGCTTGTGGGCGTAGTGGATATCCTTATGAAATAGGTACTAATATCCCAATTACATATAAGGGGAATCCAAGGTCAGAGAGATCAAGTAATTTGTGCAAGATTACACAGCTGATAAGTGGGGGAACCAGGATTTGAATCCGAGCACTCTGCTTCCAAAGCCTGCTCTCTTCACTCTAATGCTCCACCAATTCAGTGCACAGCAGATATCTCCTCTGCATTCAGAGCAATCAGCCACTGCTCTCTCCTCCACTCGGTATTGCTAGTCTTCTGCCACTTTCTGGCCAAGAGAAGCCCTGTATATTTACCTTTTCCTCTCAGTGAGAGTCATCCTGCTCAGTAAGAGTCCCAGTTCTCTATTGCCTGATGTATGATTACAGCTTCCTTACCGCTTCTCAACCCCCCTCAAGAGTGTTTCTCTTTGCTCCTGACACAGTTCAATGCAGGCAAACTGTATAGCTAGCCACTTCCTTAGCTAAGCTTTCAAAGAGAAGTGGCAGTGGCCAAAGTCCTTTACATTTTCAACACTGACTGCTTGGTGTGGGGAAAAAATACAGCAAAATTTTTCAGAGGTGGGCCATCAAATAAAATATTAATAAAATGAGTAACATGTTTGATTGTATAATTGTATTGCTTAAGAGAACAAAACAAATAGAAAATAACAAACACTATAAATAGAACATTTGAGGAGTTTGCCTCAATTCTTCTACTGGCAAAATGAAACTAATATTTTTTGTCTATATATAGGACTATTGTGGAGATGAGATCATAGATGTGAAAGCGTTTTTGCTAAGTTGAAAGAATTATACAAATATAGGGGGTTTGTGAGCAACCCCTAAATAATACAAATGAATTTAGGCAATCCAATGTACAAGGCAGGATAAACTGGGTATGCCACAGTAACAAACAACTCCAGAATCCTCATAGCTTAACAGAGTAAGTGTTTGCTTCTTGCTCATGCTACTACATCCAACATGAGCCAGCAGGGAGACGCTGCTCATCACAGTTACTCTCAATGGACTAGACACCATTTCACATGCTTCAAGTTGTGGTACCAGAAGGAAAGAGAGTGCTCTGGAGGGCTTCACACCCACAACTTAACGCTTTAATCCAAATGCTTACAACTCACTGACCAGAAAGAATCACCATGTATCCAAATGGCAGAAAGACAGAAACACTAATGGACATGACTAATGGCCACTACAACCAGATATGGAAACTAGCCCTAATATTTAGAGACACAAGACACACCAGCTCCAAACAATAAACGTCAGAAACCTATGTCAGTGCTGCACATCCAGTCCTGTTTGAATGTCAGGTATAATAGCTATTTGACTACCTCCCCTTCACCTCAGCTAACAGGGCTCCAACTTGCTTAGTCCTGTGGTCTGGATGGACTCAACTCCTGTCCATAACTCCAAGGTCAGGCCCGGATTAGTTTAAACCAACCATATGGCCTATTCTCTTAATTACAATTTTAAAATTCAGGGGTTAGCACATGATCCATGTCAATTCTGGGGATTTGTTGGAGATATAAAGGCTTTCTCTTTCCTACTGGATTCCAACCCGAAGTGAGTAGCACTAGGGGTCACTGATAACATCTTGGGATCCTGAGAGGGGATGCTGCCAAGAATAAACTCTACACTGCAGATGCAGGCTGAGAAATGCAGAGAGAGAAAGTAGGCCAAGCCTCTCCTGAAGATAGCCCTATCTCTGCACTTTTAGTTATGTTGTCATTTCTTTTATAGTCTAAGTCCATTTGAATTGATTTTTCTTTTACTCCCAACCAACCAAACACCAGGTAAGGACACTAATAATATATATAAGATCAGCTTACATTTTTATATAACAGTTTATTTTTATCTGTTATTTGCCTTAAAGAATGAGTCACAGAAGGCTAAGCATAAATGCGTGCATTCAATGGTTGTCTGGGGACACTGCCTGCATCTGTGAATCCCACAGGCCAAACCCCAGGAGCTTTCGCAATGAGTACCACAGTCTGAGCACTATCAAAAGATCTTTCCACATTTGATGAAACATTTTTATGTCATAACAACTATAAAAAGTAACTGTCAGGAGTTTGGGTGGTGGGGTAGAGGGAGCCTAGTTTTCTTGCCATAAGAGCAGGCAGATATAATACTGTTATGGTACAATCTGAATTCCAGAGAGAAAAACAGTCATGACTCTTAATGAGAGATTATCGCTAAACCATAAAACAAAAAAAAAAAAAAAGAAACTGTGTCCACAGACAACTTGCATAAAAAAGGAAGTGGCCTAAAGGCATTTGCACCACTCAGGAAAGATGTGAAATACCCATGTTTATGTAAAGATTCCAAAAGAATGATGTATGGGGCAAATGGGCCTGGAGATTTGGCGTTTGGCACCTCACTGATGCCAGGCAGAACCACAGCTTCTCAGCTTTGTCAAATGGTGCCCAGTCCAGACTCCATTGCATTCAGCTTTGGGAGCCAAGAAGAGAGGATAGTGCTCCTCTGTGAGAACTGTTGAGAGAGGGGCAAGCCACAGAAGAGGTTTTACAGACAGCTGCCAGTCATCATTGGCTACAACCATGATCATGGTAGCATTCTCCTGAGCCTGGGCTCTCCACCATGAACAAAAACATTTGTGGGAGGGAAAAGCAGAGGGCACGTTTCCCCCTGCATTCACCTACTCATTCAACTGAGGGTCTACTATGCATCAGGCACTATGTCCTTGAGCCAGTACTGCAGGTAAGAATAAACAAAGCCTCCCTGGCACAAGTTGTAATATATTTGTGGGGAACAAGGCAAGAATGAGCAGACAATGAACTTGTAAACTGATGACACAGTTTAAGAACGTGATCAGTGCTATGAAGAAAACAGCAACACAACAGGAGCACTTGGCTGCCAAGACTCCCTTAGGAAGCCTGCTGTTTGACTTTGCAGGTTAATGCTAGCTCAAGATTACCCTATCTGATGAGACCGCTGGGGCACCAGTCTCCCCAAGGGATGCCCAAAACACTTCTTCAGGCTATCAGAAAAAAATAACTTTTCTGCATATATTAACAAAAGAATTTTAAGTTAAAGTCACTAATGTTTAATGCAGATTGTATTTACTATATAGATACACACATACATATACTTATGTATATACATATAGTTATATAAATAAATATCTATATATATAAGAGGCTAATATGCTAAGTGTCCGACTGTCTGACCAATCGCTATGATGCACACTTACCACCAGGGGGAAGACGCTCAACACAGGAGCTGCCAAGCTGCAATGACTTGGCAGCAGCAGTTCTCAGGTGACGCACCCCAAAACCAGAGAGGAGGGAGTCTGATTCCTCACGGGGCCGTGCAATTCTACCTTTGGCGGTGAGTTACATTGTTGCTGGGGCACTGTCGGCCCCAAATCTGGTTTACTGCACACTTGCATTTGTGTTCCACACCCTGTACAACAGCAACTTTGCAGAGTGCCCTCTCCCACTCCAGGACCCCTCGGGAGATGTCGGAGAGCTGGTTTCGGCCCAATCCCTGCAGGCCAGGCCGAGGGATGCCACTTACTCCACAGATTCCCTTCGAGCCACAGCACCATCCCAGGTGCACCAGCCAGGGAGGGACCGCAGGAGGTTGACTCCAGGGCTTGTCCGGCCTGTCTCACCCAGTTCTACCCACCGGCCACCTTCTAATTAATTTCCTATCAATGTGCATGAATCCATGCACCAGGGCACTAGTATATAAATAAATGTATATATAGGAAAAGTTTTCTTTATACAAGTAGAGAACATGATCAAAAGTTTGAAGACCACCATATTAAACCCTGTATGGTCGAAGGAAATGAGGTGACTTACATGTCACCAAGACTTGGACACAAAATGCAGAATGTGTGGTTCTGTGTAATACAATGATACCAACTAATAAGTACTGTCTACTTACATATGCCAAGCACTGTGCTGAGCACTATTCATACATCATCTCAGATAATCTTCAAAAAACCCAGTGAGCTATTGCTGTTTCAGTACCATTTTACAGATAAGGAAACTGAGGCTTAGAGTAGGAAAAGGGTTGCCCATAAAAGCTATGTTTTATAGACTCCTGTGTTCTCCCAAATGGTGTTTCTTGGGAAAAGAGTCAAAAACAAAGAGTTTCTACACTCCCTCATGATCATTGAATTCACTGACCCTTGTAAAACATGCTTGGCCTGGTGAAGAGAACCTCTCTAAACCTAAGCACAGGGTCGTCCCTGTGCACATTAACTCAATCAGCTAAAGCAGTCATTTTCAATCCTCTCAATCTAGGGAGAGCATCACAGGACTTGTTTGGGGTGCTTTATTTCCCCTGTAGACCTCAGAAACTCAGACTGTGACTAGGCATGCTTCCCAGCCTCAGTCTCCCCCCAAAGCAAATCATAAACCTTGTTCTCTTTTCTACCATCAGGCCAGGGTATAGTTTCCAGCGTCTGAAAGACTGTTCTAGAGCTAGTAAATAGCCTATAAATAGTAATTTATCCACAAAGAACTAATTTGGGGCAATTACCAGGGGAACAAATTACATTTCCCTCTGAGGTTAATTTAATCATAGTTTTTTTTCCTCCTGGGTGTTTAGATTCATGCAATATATAAAGACTTTTAAATAGTTCTAGATAAAATGTTAACTTTTATTTTGTGACATCTGAAAAAAGATTGGAAATACTCTTAAATTATACAGAGAGAGAAATAGAATATGCCTTCAGATAAGAGGTAAAACAAAATGAAGGCATGCAAAAAAGAAAAAGAAAAAAAGCAAAGGTTGTATTTCAGTGGGACCTTTATAGAGTATCCCTAATGATTTGTTTGCCTCTTATTACTGCTTTGCCAAAGCTCTTCTGTGCCTCCTTCTTGCAGCTCAGCCATCTGATTGGTAGCAGGCCCTGAGCTCTGGTCCATTGGCCCATCTCATTCTAGGGCTCAAGAGACCTTGAATGTCCAGGGTGGGCATTTCTTTATATTAATGTGAGGCTAGCTTACTCAGGCCAGTTTCCCAAACTACAGCTGCGTCTTTGGACAACTTAGTGCATACGACCTGCTTTGTTTATTAGGACTGAAAATTAGACCATGTTCACGCTGCTGCGCAGTCTGGGAACTGAGCCAGATTTCAGGCAGGACCTCAGTGTTTATGACAATAACAAACGCACAATGGAAAAGTCCAGTTAACAAGGAAAGACACACATAAAGAATTTCCCAAAGGGCTGAGGGGTTATAATAACACACTACAAATAGTCTAATCTGACACTAAGGTTCTACACAAATAACACCAGCTCTGGAGTAACATGAAATTTTCTCCTGACCTCCTGGGGATCAGATGGGAAGTGCAGCTCTGAGCCCTCACCCTCTGCAGAGTGCTGGGGTAACTGGGACCCCTGGCCAACTCATAAAGATGTCGCCCTAAAACATTCCTAGCTTTTCATGGTCTCCAGCCTCTTCTTATCCTGGGTTGAGTAATAAATCTCAATTTAGACAAACCCCCGCCACCTGGCTTTGTGTTTTTTTGTTTATTGGGTGATTTTTGTTTGGGAGTCAAGGTGTTGAGAGGGAAGAATCTAGGACTGGGTGGGGAGACACAGAAGGAAAATTCTCTACATGGAATTAGGGGGTGAGAGAGGCTTCAACACATCTTCTATCATTAAATCACAATAAGTATAATAATAATTTACAAATAATTTGAAGTGTCATTCTTTTATTTTTTGTGATCACATCAGACACAAAGGGTTTAATGAATTTTCACCAAATTTGGAGATTTTGCTTAGGATAAATCTTAAGTTAAAACAAAGACTACCCTAAATTTGCTTGGGGGAAGTGGCAGTGGGGATCCCTAATAACATACACAAAAGTACGCAGTTGTCATTTGTAAGAGCTGACACAGAGATTCAAGAAGCTCATAAGAGTGCTGAGCAGAGCAAGGCTGCCATGATGTGAACAGAGAAAATGCACAGTGATTTCAAATGTGAGTCACAAAATTCACTAAAACAGATGCTCTAAGTTGCTGAGCAGATTTGTAACCCAGCTGCTTCTCACAGGAGCAATTGTAAGTACCAGGCTCCAGGGCAAGTTGCAGTGGGCACTCATTTATTTAATAGTTCATGATCCACCCAAGCACCCCTGGGGCAGCAAGCTATGAGTAACAGTGAGTGTACAAAGCTGCTCCGCAACAAAGCAGACCTGATTCTTCCCCCTTTTTCCTAAATGGATAAATGGACACTTGAATGAGTGAGGGACTTCTGGCTGCAGCACACACACCTTGTCCACCATCTCATTCCACTTCCTTCATATTCCTCCTCCCCAATGCATTCTTCAACCACATTCTTCCTCCTCATTCCTATCATCAAAAAGCAAGTTTCAAAAATGAAGCTCATCCAGACCCCTATGCAAGTGTGTTGGTTTTAGAGAGGAAGAAGGCAGAGAGGTTGGTGGGTTTAGAAGAACAGAATCACGAGGCATTTCATGAGAACAGAAGACTATGCTCTGTGCTTCCCACTGAGAATCATCAGTGGCACTACAAATAGGACTGGGATTGAAGGGCGTAGAGAAGATGAAACCTAGAGGCCTTTTTGAGAAACTGGTGCTGCCCAATAGTTATTTTTTATATCAAACCCATTTTAGATATTCTCTCACAACAGTCCTTTCCAGTGAAATGACTTGCCTATACCCTTAGTAGAGAAAGTGATATCCAGAAAGTTTGAAAGCACTTGCGTATACCACACCAGAGGCTTGGCCCCCAGCATACCCTTGGGCTTCTAGGAAATTATCTGATTCTAAACCTGAAGAAGTGGTCCCACTGGACTGTGAGCTCCTTGAAGGCAAATACCAGTGAGTCTTGTCCACATCTATGTACCTCACCCCTGTGCCAGGTGCATGGCAATTCTTGAATAATTGTCATTCTTAATAATTTAATTTGCAATAACACTTCTTAATTTTTAATAATAATTGTGGTTGTTAAATAAATGCATGAATAAATGAACAAATAAGAAGTAGACTATAGCAATAACTCAGAGAAGCCCTCTACCAAAAATGTACACACTTATTATATGCCTGGCAATGTGCTACCCATGGAATAGGAGTGGAAGGGGATGCAAAAGCATCACTTTCAGGCCAACTCTTTGAGTCAAACACTGTCTCTGGCCTCTGATCTCCATGATCATTCAAAAACCCAAAGGAGGATAATGCTTAATTTCTAACAGTTCAATGTAAGGAGGATTTCCTGATAGGAAAGATCTTGGAAACAGGAAAGCATCAGGCAACTGGGTAGACATGGGAAGTAAGATATGGTATGGCATAGTCCATTCATAAATAACTTTAGTTGAAAGCACTTCACTTACCATTGACATGGAATTGAGGAAGAAGCTTATCACAGCCTATAGAACTCATAGCATTCTACACCCTCCACACCTTGAATTCAGACTGGATTTTTCATTTATGAAAGCCCCACAGTTTCCCTGAAAAATGCCATTGAAATATGCCAAGTTTCTGTTGCAAAATGGTAACCTAACATACTTTCAATACATCCTAATTAGACAAAAACTATTGTACAGAAGAAGAAGAGGCAGAAAACAAGAGGAGGAAAGAAAAGAAGGGGGGAAAGAGGGAGAAAGGGAAAGAGGAAGGGAGAAAATAAAAGAAGGAAAGAAAGGAGGGAGGGAGGGAAGAAAGCAGTTACATATGGAAAATGACAAATCAATCCTCAAATTTGAGATGCACAGATTAAGAAGAAAGACCCTCCCTGCAAATCTTATTTCAGGAAAGATTCGAGAACTTCTTGAGGACATTTTCCAAAAAATATATCTAAGTCATATTCACCATTAAACAACAACAAACCCAGTTAATAAATACTTGGGTAAATGCCAATTGTCCCAGGAGATCATTGAGTATTAGGAAAAAGTGAGGAGTTGGAGTTCTGAATCTGAAAGGTGATGGCACATTTTATTTTGTTTTTTTATATATATATACATCCCTTTATTCTTCTTTTTTTATATATATTTAATAAATCTTTATTCAGATCATTACAATTGTTTCTCCTTTTTCCCCCCATAGTTCCCCTCCACCCGGTTCCCAACCCACCTTCTGCCCTTACCTCCCCCCGCACTGTCCTCATCCATAGGTGTACAATTTTTGTCCAGTCTCTTCCTGCACCCCCCTCCATACCCCTTTCCCCCTGAGAATTATCAGTCCACTCCCTTTCTGTGCCCCTGATTCTATTATATTCACTAGTTTATTCTGTTCCTCAGGTTTTTAATTCACTTGATTTTTAGGTTCACTTGTTGATAGATATGTATTTGTTGTTCATAATTTTTATCTTCACTTTTTTCTTCTTCCTCTTCTTAAAGAATACCTTTCAGCATTTCATATAATACTGGTTTGGTGGTGATGAACTCCTTTAGCTTTTTCTTATCTGTGAAGCTCTTTATCTGACCTTCAATTCTGAATGATAGCTTTGCTGGGTAGAGTAATCTTGGTTGTAGGTTCTTGCTATTCATCACTTTGTAGATTTCTTGCCACTCCCTTCTGACCTACATAGTTTCTTTTGAGAAATCAGCTGACGATCATATGGGTGCTCCCTTGTAGGTAATTAACTGTTTTTCTCTTGCTGCTTTTAATATTCTCTCTTTGTTTTTTGCCCTTGGCATTTTAATGATGATGTGTCTTGGTGTGGTTCTCCTTGGATTCCTTTTGTTTGGGGTTCTGTGTGCTTCCTGGACTTGTAAGTCTATTTCTTTCACCAGGTGGGGAAGTTTTCTGTCATTATTTCTTTAAATAGGTTTTCAGTATCTTGCTCTCTCTCTTCTTCTGGCACCCCCATAATTTTGATGTTGGTACGCTTGAAGTTGTCCCACAGGCTTCTTACACTAATCTTCAACTTTTTGGATTTTTTTTTTTTTGCTTTTTGCTTTTTCGGTTGAGTGTTTTTTGCTTCTTTGTATTTCAATTCTTTGACTTGATTCTTGTGTTCCTCTAGTCTGTTGTTGGGTCTCTGAATAATATTTTTTCTTTCAGTCAGTGTATGTTTAATTTCTAGTTGGTCCTTTTTCATATCTTTGAGGGTCTCGTCATATTTATCGGCCTTTTCTAGGATATTCTTGAAAAACCTTATAACCGTAGTTTTGAATTCTATATCCAGTTGTTTGTTTTCCTCCATTTCTTTCATTTGTGATCTGTTTCTTTGTCGCCGCATTTTCACTGCTTCCCTGAGTTAGTAGGGTAGCTTTGTGCGCTAGGTTTCCTACATGGCCCAGTGGGTCAGCCTCCCAGTTACCTGAGGTGGACACTCTTGGTGCACCCCTTTGTGGACTGTGTGTACAGCCTTGTTGTAGTTAAGTCTTGATTGTTGTTGGTATCACTGGGAGGAATTGACCTCCAGGCCAGTTAGCTGTGAGGATCAGCTGTGTCTACGCTGGGAGAAGTTCAGTGCTGGAGACAGCCTTATAGGATTAGACTTGCCCAATTGCAAAAGCCTCTGTGCTCAGCTTGGAAGGGGTGGAGTCTCAGGGTGGAGCAGACAGTCTTGGCTTCCCGTCAGCCCTGCCCTTGTGTGCACGCTCCCCTTCCCTGGCTCCAGAACCTCCGCCCGAGAGTCCAGATTCCCCCCGCAAGAGCGTGGGTCCCCAGGAGATCGCCTGGAACTGGGGTTCAGTGCAGTCAGAACTGGGGTTCAGTGCAGTCAGGAGCTTCCGACTTCCTTCTGCTAGGGAAAGCCTGTGGCAACCTCCTCAGTCTTTTTGCACACTGGCACACGCGTGCCTCCAGATCCCCTCTCCCGGGTCTCCGAGTCTCTAAGTGCCTTTCTCTCTACCTGACAGTCCAGACTCCCCCGTATGAGCCTGGGTCCATGGGGTTTCGCCCAAAACTGGGGTTCATTGCAGTTGGAACTGGGGTTCAGTGCAGTTGGGGGCTTCCTTCCCCCTCCTGCCAGAGAAAGTCAGCCAGGCTCTCAGCCGCCCTTCCTCTCTGCACGCACAAAGACCCTTTGCCGTACCTCAACCCTTTGCCATTCCTCCAATTCTCCATGAGCTTTTCTCTTTCCTTCTAGTTGTAGAATTTCCACTCAGCCAGCTTTCCTGTGGTTCTGGATGGTATCCGTTCTTTTAGTTGTAGTTTTGAAATTGTTGTGTGAAAGAGTGGTTTAGGTGCTTACCTATGCCGCCATCTTGGTTTCTCCTTCCACATTTTATTAACTAAGTGACTTGGAGGGGGAAAATCTCTTAGTCCCCATCTGTAAAATGTGACTGATAATATCTACCAAGCAGATTTGTGAAGATCAGGTGAGATAATGCATAAAGAGCACTAACATTGTACTTGATCATTAAATACCTTTTTCCTCCTCACCTGTTTGCTTTTGCCAAAATCTTTAGGGCACTCCTAACTAAAGTAAGAACAGTGGAAGGATCCAGTGTTTATGAAATTCAAATGTTTCATTTACAAACATTTGTATATGAATCATTTGGGGAGGTTGTTCAAATGCAGATTATGACTTAGTAGTTTTGTGGTGGGTCCTGAGATTCTGCTTCTCTAACAAACTCCCAGGGAGGCCAAAGATGCTGGTCTAAGTCTTGTGGACCAATTTCAAGAAGCAGATGGCCTCTAAGAGTTTAGATACACTTAAAAGAGAGGTTTCATGTATATTTTAAAAGGCTATGTAAATAATTCAATTAAATTAGTGCAAATCCAAAAAAGGCACATTTTTCTCCTATAGATTATGAGTCTTTGGAGATACTTGATTTCACTACTAGACCATGGGCCTGCATCAGTGTCACAGGTGAAATACTGAAATGCCCGACACTTAGACTTAGACAACAAAAACAAAGTGTCCTGGACTCAGCTGAACACATTTTTCTATATTTCTTCTCCTTCAATCCTTAGAAAAGTACATTGGATGAAAAGAAATATCATGCATTTTCCATTTAAGCTCTGGCTAATAAAAAGACCAGATCAAGCATTAAGTTGGAAAACAAAGAACTATGGAGGAAATTCAACAGGTATGTGGAGGCAAGGGGGAGCATGACACAGTAAAGAAAAGAAATGGGGGGAAGGGGGGGAACCCTTTCTTTTAAATGATAAAATTAAAAATACTGAATATTTTCACAGGCAATGCATATAAGACCTGTATGGTTTCAGCATTTTATTTATAATTATTTGTTCATAAAACATCAATTCAGAACTACCCCCTAGTATCAAAATATTTTTAAGTATTGATTTTTAATAACTACATATATAAATTTATATTTGATTTATATAAAATTCAACTGCCTTTTATACTCAAAACATTCAATTTCAGTATATCCCAGAAGTACTTTTGAGTGAGTTCATAATTTTATTCAGTCAGTTCAGGTTATATGGGCTTAAGGTGACTGGCACTTGGCTTTTTGAGTAACCAAATGGTTCCCCAAATCCAGACAGGGATTCAAGTGCAGTGGAGTGGAGTTTCCAACTCCATTTAGATCATTTTTATACTATATACATGCACATGGTAGTTTACCACTCATATTTTTCAAAGATATTTATCGCCATTAAAAATATATATTTATTGGGGGTGGGAATAGCCGGGTAGAGGTTGATGGGGGGAAAAAGGAAACATACTAGTATGTAATACTTTAAACAACAACATATATATACAGTGTGTATATATATATATATATATATATATATATATATATCCAATTGAACAAATTAAAGAAAAGAATTCATCTCTTCTTAAAAAATTGTCCTTCAAATTCAAATAAAGTAAAAATGTTAATTACTAGTTTAATATCACTCATTTTCATACATAATATTACAAATTCTTATACTGTCATTTCATTTATGCATATAAAATAATATCAAAATCCCAAGGGTATAGCAAGTTTCTGAGGAGGTGAAGACCTATCTCTATGCTTTTTTAAGTCTCTAAAGGCATTTAACAAAATGATAAACACTTACTAATTATTCAATACAAGAGAGAGAAACCCATTTGGAAAAAAATACAAAATAATACATAGTGGAAAAGCAATTCTACTTATCAGAACAGAATATGAGCTAATATAATTGTTAGTAATTCACAATACAAACCAGTAATTTCTAGTACATACCTAGAGAAGTACTTTTGCCAAAGAAAGATAGGCACTAGAATAAATATAAATCTTTCACATTTTATCGCACCATATCATTGCAGTTTATTAACTTTATCAGAGAGTAAAGGAGAAGAAAAAAAATCAAACACTCCTTTAGCTTATTTTCTCACCTAGAAAAGTCTGAACAATGTTTGTTTCCTCTGCAAAACATCATGAAGAAGGTCAGTCCATTTGTGCTTCTAACCTCAAAAATGTCTTGCTTAGAACAATGGCATTTTTGTGGCATTTGGTCTACAAGAGTGTTTAAAATATCGCAACATGGGACTAAGTGGTTTGCAAAAATCATAGAAACATGACTTGGAAAGGAATCTTCAAAGTTCAATTATTCATTCTACCATTCTGCTTCAATATAGAAGTTGTCTAAACCAGTTCTGTAATATATTAATTCTTTAAAAGGCTTCTGCTTTTTAGGATAGAGAGATATAATATAAGATATTTAAATTTTAAAAAAATGGGTTGGCAGCAAGAAGTTAATTATAGAATTGGGAAGTATGGTAGTTAAATCAATAGGATGTAATGATTAATGGCCCAGTGGCAACTTGTAAGGAAGTATCTAGTGATGAGGCACATGGCTCTGTCTTTGACTATGTTGTGCACAATATTTTCATTAATAACTTACTGGGGAGCTTAAAAATGCCTGAACTCCACCCTCAGAGCTTCTCATTTTATTGACCCATTGGATCAGATATCAATGAAGATGTAGACGACATGCTCGTTAAGCCCACATGTGACACATTAATAAAAAGATTTAATGACAGAATAAGTGCCTGTTGTGTGCCAAGTTCTATGACAAGTAAGATACAGATGAAAATGAGATTTAATGTGAGATTAATAGGAGTCAAAAAATCAACATAATGCTAGTGCCATTTTAGGCTGCATTAGTAATTCTACTTCAAGCTGGTCACATGACTTCCAAAATATTGTTTGACTTTGGAGCAACCCATGTTAAGAGGTTATAGAAAAGCTGAAGCTCTTTGAAAAGAAAGAGAATTGCAGGTGATTGTCCTGGAGTTAGTCTGCTCAGTGAACCCAAGTTTGATATTTTAAATACAAATTATCAACAACAACAACAAAAAGTCACATAAAACAGGAGACATGTTGGCTCTGCTTAGGCCTCAGAAGAAATTCCACATTCACGGATAATAAAGCAAGGGAAGATTAATGTGGCTCACTTGATAGAAAAACTGTTTAAAATCAAAACTATCCAAAGACGGAAAAGGTCGCTTGGGGAGGCAGTGGTTCCCCTCCTCTAGTGGAATATACACAGACTAGATAGGTAGTTGGTGAGAATTCTATAGAGAGAAGTGGATGGGAAAGCTTTAGAGCACGCATGTCAAACTCTCGGCCCACAACGAATATTTTTGCAGCCCAGCCACGTCATTAGTCTTGGACTGACTTGTTTGGTATGCGTAACAGGAAATATTTTGCTTTCAGAGAACAAGAAAAATAGGTTTATTTGCATTATGCTTATTAACTTGTGCAGTTATTCAGTGTCTGGTACGTTAATGTTCAAGAAAAAATATTAATTTTTATTAAAATGTTCTGTTATTTTATGTTAATGATTACTCATTTATTTCAGCCCTTTGTACTCAGCATGTCCCTATCGAAATAAACCTACGTTTCTATGAAAATTGAAACTTTTGTTTTTTGCAGCCCACAAACTTTCTTTATTTGGCCCATGTTAGTCTTTGAGTTTGACATGTTTGCTTTAGAGGATAATTTGCACTGAGAGTCCATCATGAACTGAGGCTAACTTAACAGGACCAGAGAAGGCAGTCAAGTTCTCTACAAAACAACTCTTCTTCCCAGCACTTTTGGAATATTGGTGCAAAATGGTGTCACCATCCGCAACACAGTCTACTTTGCACCTGGACAGCCACAGCTCTAAAAGCTTGCAAGCAAGGAGCAGGCATGAAACGCAGGACAATGAAGGCTGCTAGAGAAGGTATAGGTCACTGAACTGGATATAAGAATATGGTCATTGTCCTTTGCTTAATTTTTCAGACTAGCTCTTCCCTATTCAAGCCAGAACATTCTTACAAAGATGTACACACATTCTTACAACGACAACCTTACCTACCTGCACACATACTGTATATACTATTACATTTATAGATGTGGCTCCTAATCAACTCCTAGAATCATTTATAAAGTGTTTTCAAATTTAAATTTAATGACTAAATAGCTCACTTTTGTAAGAAACTGCATGGAAAGGCAGATATAAAATACAACAGTAATCAGAGTACTGGTTTTGTAATGGTGCACATGCTGAGGCTACATTTTTTAACATGAATGATCTGATTAATCTTTCAACTACAAAATGTCAAATATGATAGTTACCATCTTTTAATAATATGATTCACAGAACCTAACTATTTGGTCCAGTAAAGAAAATTACAAAACAAGATAAAAACCACCTTGAGACCGTTGGGGTTGGTGGTTTTTCTGTTTTAACTCTCAACTGTTACTGAACTTGCCCAACTTTATCCACATGGTTGATTTATGGATTACTCTCATAATCCATTTGCCAACCAAGAAATTTGCATTTGTCATTCTCTCTTCACACAGGAAGTTACTTTTCTTCCTGCTCTATCTCTTCATTCTCAGTCTTGGTATAAACCTATTTCACTATAGCTAGGCTATAACACAGCCCCAAAATTCTAACATCAAAATTAGCTTATTAACTCTTCTAATTCCAATTATATATTGCTTATAAACTTTTAAACTTTATATCATTGCAATGAAGAAAGTACAAGTAAAATAAATAAATAAATAAATAAATAAATAAATAAATAAATAAAAAGACAAATCTGTGTGGATTTACTTGAAATTTACTTCACAAAGCAGATGAAATGAAACCAGTTATGGGTATACTGAAATATCACAAGCCTGGAATAGGTAAATAAGAAACACTTGGGAGGTTTAGTTTACCTGGATTTTTTTTTTAACTATCTTTCTTTTTAATTTATTTCCATTTTATTTGATGTTTCTGAATATTTAAAAAGTCAAGATTCTTACACCAATTATCTCAAATGAGACCATGCAAAGAAATGCAAGTATATACAACAATTAGCCCCCTTCAGGTTTGATGCTTTATACAACTGTGTGATCAACACTGGAAAACTAAATGGCATGAGTCTGGTTGGGAAAATGTTCCCGCTTACCAAGAAAAAGAAAAACAGAAGAAAAAGCCCAACAACATGAAGGATAGTTGCTGCTTTGTGTCTGCAAGTCAATTTGCAAACTCGTAATTTTATTCAGGAGGCACAGGGGACTGGAAATTGTAGCTGTCCAATTTTACCCATCTAACCCCCAGAAAGGACAAATGACATTCCCAGACCTCTCTGGAGGGTTAAGATAGTAGACAGGTTTTATATTTGTAGTAGACCCATCTGTTTTGCCTGAATATGTAGGCTTTTTCTCTGAACAAAAATAAATCCTTAGGGCCCTTCCTCTAATTTTGCTAGATGGAGTTCTAGAAGAATAGTGAAGAACCCCTCGTTTGAGATTTAAAGTGTGACAACAATAAATATTCCATTGCATTATACAAATTTCTGCTAATTGCATAGACTAAAGACAGTTGTTTGCTAAACGGCACTGAAGAAAACCTGACTCAAGTGGCACCACTTAGTCCAAATGTTTCTGACCAAAGAAAATTATACAATAATATTTATTGGCTCACTTTTAAGATATGGCTGACATTAGTACTGTGCATATTTTATCAGTCAAATACGTAGTCTGAGAGTTTATAAAATAAGTTCATGCATTGTTAACTCTCAGAATGTCATGTACAAGATACACACACACACACACACACACACACACACACACACACACTGTGATTGCATTTCAGGTGGATACAGTGCTATATACAAAAACAATCCAGTTTCTCTGCTGTGATATGTAATTTAAAGAAACTTCCAAGATTACTGAGGACAGTAATCTTAGTCCAGTGAGGATTGATAGAAAGTGTCAATCTGTGGGATTTCAAATGTTCTCTTAAAAAAAAAAAAAACAAAAAAACGTAATATATAACCGCTGTATAAAGAAAAATATAAAAATTCCAGGTGATTGTGTTTGATCACTCCACATAATTTAGAATGAAGTGTCATTGGTTAAATTACTCATTCCTTTGACAGCATTAATTTGTGAACTAATGTTTATATCTAGTTCAGCTGCATTTATGGCCCAAGATCTCATTTTTTAAAGTGGCACCAATTTTTCTCACATGTAACAGCATCTATTTTTAGCAGCAATTATATTTTTAAAGTTTAACAATTTAGAGAACAAATGTATAACTGTATTTATTTTCTACTTTATACTCACCAGTTACAATATTTATAAAAAGCTAATGTCTACATGCAGACTAACCTTGCCCTCACCCCCCACCCCCACATCGTATTTGAAGGTTTTCACTCCCACCTCATTTCTGGCCTGTTTGGGTGAAGTACAGGCATTTCAGACAAGATGCCTATGTATTCTAGAGAGGACTCTTGATTTTAATATGTATAAAGACAGTGTAAAACAAAATAATTCTTAGTTCTGGTGTGATCCAGTGTCCCAAAAGTTAGTTATATGATAAACAGTACCTATTGACAGCCTATAAACAATGAGAGGTTCTAAAGATGCCCTAAAAACCTATGTAACAGCTGCTCAGCAAGAAGGCCTCTTTAACTGAGAAGCCGTCATCACTGACGGGCCTTTGAGGTTAGACTCCAAACCTAGGTGTGGTTACCGGTAACCAGCAAGTTTAACTAAAGAGGTGTCACCAAATTCAAAAACTGAAAATATATTTTAAAAAGCTATTTACTTTGAGTGAAATTTGGTTCTCAGGTATTCTGTATAAAAAGAAATTATGGATAAAGGGAACTGGCAACTGGCCGTACTAACTCTAATTCCATGAATCCAGATTTCATATGATGAGGGATTTGCTACACGTGTTTTGCTTACAAGACCTCCCTAAACATTGCCAACTCTAAAGAGTTAAAATTTTATATGAAAGGGCTATTGAGGAATAGGGGGATTATGCTAGTGACATCATACCAGCTGTGAAAATTGAAACAAGTTGACAAATTCCTGAAAATAGCAAATTAAGTCCTTTGTCAAAATAGTTATTGGACCATACAGAAATAGTCCAAATATGGAATTTATTAATTAAAATTGTGATCGTATGAAACTAGTTTTCAGATGGCTGAATTTCTTTAATACCAAAGATTATGTTTGTAAATTCCCACGACAGAAGAATTTGTTGAATATGATAAAGCTGTGAATGAGATAACAATTTAGAGGGGGTAAAACACAGGATTTTTCAACTATCTGAATACACCATTTTAGAACGTTTAGGAATAGGAATTCAGAAACTAAAACAAAAGATTAAAACAGATCAAACAAATTAAGAAAACAAGGATTCGGGCAACCGCTTAGCCAAAGAATAACACTCTTTAAATAAATCAGATGTCAAAAAGATAAAATGTTTATACTTTTAAACTCTTGAATCCAGAGTGAATTGGAGAGATGTCCAAAAATTATCTTTTCTCCTACAGCTAACTTATTTACAAAAAGATAAATAAAAACTTCTGTCATATAGAACGTAGAATGATTTTCACATAACAGCATGCAAAACAGAAGGCATTTTCAATGTTTGCTAAAAAGCCACCGTTACTATGGTAATGCCCCAACACACACACACATACACACACACACAAAGCAACAGCCAACAACCAGAAACCCACAACTAATGCAAGTTATTGGCACTTTCCACAACTTAATTCCAACTTGTCATGCTGATTGTCGTCATCTGAGCTATTCAGTTGTTGCGTAAATCTCTTGGTTATCAGGCCTTTTGATGAGGATCTGCCGCATGTTGGCAGTGCAACTACACATGCAGCTCATGAAGAAAAGAAAGAGAAACCCAGAGTTCCCATCAGGCTGGGGATTAAAGCAGAACTGAGACATGTCCCTGCATGTGGATATCCCAAAAGTCTCCCAAAGAAAATATTTACTTTTACCTTTCCATGGACGTTATGTACTTGGATAGGCAAAACATGTGAGATGAGTGATTCAAAAATGCTTCATTTCCCTGGGCCAGAAAGCTTCTATACTATTTCCCTCCTTTTTATTACAAACTAGTGGCTCAGTGCACGAAATTCATGCACGGGGGTGGGGGGTGTTCCTCAGCCTGGCCTGCACCCTCTCCAATCTGGGACCCCTCGAAGGATGTCTACTGGCAGTCGGACATCCCTCTTGCAATCCAGGACTGCTGGCTCCTAACCGCTCACCTGACTGACTGCCTGCCTGATTGTCCCTAACCACTCTGCCTGCCGGCCTGCTCACCCCCAAATGCCCCCCCCCCAGCCTGATCACCCCCAACTGCCCCCTGTGCCAGTGTGCTCACCCCCAGCTGCCCCCCTGCTGGCCTGCTCACTCCAAACTGCCCCACCACTGTCCTGATCACCTCCAACTGACCCCTACTGATGGCCTACTTGCCCCCAACTGGCCCCCCTGCTGGTCTACTTACCCCCAATGGCCCCCCTCCCCACCAGCCTGATCACCCACAACTGCTGTCCCATCCTGGCCTGATCACCCACAACTGCTCTCCCCTCTTGGCCTCTAACCGCCTCTACCTCGGCCCTGCCACCATGGCTTTGTCCAGAAGAACATCCAGAAGGTCTCCCAGTCTAATTAGCATATTATCCTTTTATTAGTATAGATAGAGGCCTGGTACATGGGCGGGGGCCGGCTGGTTTGCCCTGAAGGGTGTCCCGGATCAGGGTGGGGGTCCCGCTGGAGTGCCTGGCCAGCCTGGGTGAGGGGCTGATGGCTGTTTGCAGGCTTGCCACAGCCCCTTCAGGGTGGGGGTCCCCACTGGGGTGCCTGGCCAGCCTGGGTGAGGGGCTGATGGCTGTTTGCAGGCTGGCCAGGACCCCCGGCAACCCAAGCTCCCAGCCCCTCCTTTTTTTCTTTTCTTTTTTCAGCGCCTCCTTGAGCGGAGGCCAGGGCCTGCTGGAAGCAGGTATCTGGAATTTATTTATCTTCTCTAATTGAAATTTTATAGTCTTGAGCGGAGGCCAGGGCCAGCCAGGGTGGGCTGGAAGCTTGGCTTCCTCTGTCGCCAGGGGCAACCCAAGCCTCCTGCTTGCTCCAGCTCCATGGCCACCGCCATCTTGGTTGGGTTAGTTTGCATATCCGCTCTGATTAGTTGGTGGGTGTAGCGGAGGTACAGTCAATTGGCATGTTTCTCTTTTATTAGATAGGATTCTTAATTGACTGGACTCTACCCTCCTCTCTCCTTCCTTGCATTTCTTCCTGCCCTCTAACTTCCAAATCCCAACTTTTTAAAGAAAAATCAAAACTGCTTTCTTTAGAGGTTCTTCAGTTGCTTCCTGCTGACTTAAAGATGTTTTTCCTTAGTTCTTAACCTCATGGGCACCAAGCATCAGATACAGGGCTACCCAACCCTGTTTCCAGAGACGCTCGTTCCCCTAGGTGTTCATCCGACTGGCTTCTCTTTGTTCTCAATTCTTGCTGCTCTCTGCTCATTTCTTGGGCTCCTTCCATCCCAGTCTTGAACTAACTGAGAGCTTCCACCCCAACACCCCACAATTCAGTCATCATTGCTTAACAAATTCTACTTTTCTCCCACCTTTAATAACTTCCTTCCAGATATCTCTAATCTGCAGCTCTAACTTCACCCAAGTTACCTTCCATATTTACCTGAGCATTTCCACCTGAATACCTGTCTATTTCATTTGGAGGGCAATAAAATCCCTTTTCACTTTGTGACTCCTCAGCTCCTATAAACTTATTACCTCGTATTTAAGCTCTTTTTTTAACATACTATAATCTGAGCCATAATTTCCTACAACACACACCTCACCACCAATTAGGTCCTAGACTCCAGGACTTTGCAGTCTCTCCTTCCTAACTTTAGTGGTAAATAGAAAAACAAGGCTGAAGTCATTTCCCATTTCCTCTGGCAACACTTCCTCAAACACTTCCACTCACCTGGAGCCTTCATTTCCCTAACACAATTAGAATTTAGCATTGCCTTTTCATGCTTACCTATGGTCAAGTTCTTTCTTGTTAGCTGGTTGCTCCTTCTCTTAATAACCCCAGTAGCTCAACGCATTGCCAGGCTAAGCAGATAGGGCCTGCTAACGTGTGAAGGAACCAATATTCTGCCACCCTGAATATGCTTTGGGGGATGTTGATTTTAAGTGTTTGTTAAGAAACAAAGGGCTCAAAAAAGAACCTTGGACCCTTCCTCCTTTCTTGCCTAAGATTCAGACAGAGAAATCTGCTTTAGGAAGGAGATCTTAGGATGCTGCCTTAGCCTAATCTGAATTAAGTATGGTAAACACAAGGGATTCAGGCAGGTGGGTGTCTGTTAGCTAGATAATCCCTGTGTTCCACTGTTTCTGAGTTGCCTAGCAAAGATTTTCCTGCCATGTGTGTTTAAATACCCCGTTCCCACTTCTGAAATCTATTACCTGCTTCGTCCTTCTTTGTCCTTTGTCCAAAATGTCTTAGATACCCAATGTTGTTTCCTCACTATCTTTGGAATGTTCATGGAATGATCTTGTCTATGTGAATTCCCCATACGCATGTATTAAACTTGTCCTGTTAATCTGTCTCTCTTAATTTAGTTATGGGCCCAGCCAGAAGAAGTTAGGAGGTAGGAGGAAAAGTATCCAGGTATTTTTAGCCCCCACACATGCACTTTAGGGCCCACCTCGTTTCCTCATGAATTTTTATTCCCTTGAGCTTTATCTTCTTTTTGTACATTGCCTCAAAAACCACTTTGGAAAGTCAGTCAACAAACACACACATTGCTAGGCATACAGTAGGCACATTGTGAATATATCATTTTTTTAAATCATTTTTAGTTCTATAAAAAAAAAAAGACAACCAATCATTAGTTCATGCACACACACAGGAACATACAGTTTTACTGTTGTGCCACTCTGGTCCTAGAGAAACACATTATAATAACGTGAGCCTAAAGAGGTCCAATCCAAGCTCACAGACCCAGAATGATGGTGGAACACATTTCTCTACTCCACTCTTAACCACTTATTCTGAGTCAAGAGAAAATAAAAATGATTGTTGAAACATACAAAGTCCCATTTAAATAAAAAGGAGGGAAATGTAGAAGAGAGTCTTGGTGATGTCACTGTCACACTATCTGCTGAGTCAGCTATGTTGTCTCACTGGGTGAACACTCTGAAAAACTCAATAGTCATTCTTCTATCAATCACAAAGGTCATGAGCGCAGCTACAGGTTCCATCCAATAATCACAATATCAATAAGACATTCTAAAATAATAGGAATAAATTAAAGTGTTGGAATCTCAATTTTTGGATGGAAAACTATTTGCTTAAATTTTCACCAACTCACCCTAACTGGTTTGGCTCAGTGGATAGAGCATCGGCCTGCGAACTGAAGAGTCCCAGGTTCGATTCTGGTCAAGGGCATGTACCTTGGTTGCAGGCACATCCCCAGTAGGGGGCGTGCAGGAGGCAGCTAATCCATGTTTCTCTCTCACTGATATTTCTAACTCTCTATCCCTCTCCCTTCCTCTCTGTAAAAAATCAATAAAATATATATTTTTTAAATTTTTTTTCACCAACTCACATAAACCTGTGCACTTCCTGGATAGGATCAATAATTAAGCTTAAGGGAAAAAAGAAAAAGAAAATCTTTAGAAACTTCACATCTACCTTTGTGCATGAAATACACTCAGATAAAAGTTATTAAGTGTTCAGCTTTACTGAAGTTTCTGAGTTTGAGGCTGGATAACTTTCTTATCACTCAAGTGAGTTCATCTCCCTTTTCAAATTCTATTAAGAATTTGAATGAGAGTAGAGTGTGCTTGTGCCTATGTGAGAAAGAGAGAAGAAGAACTAGGGAAAACCAATGACTTCTAACACCATTTCTTTCTTTTTGAATGAAGCCAGAAAACAGCTCTAATTAATCTAATACACTTTCAGACTATTTTCTTTCACATCAACACATTTTAATATAGCTACAACTATTTTCACTACTACCATTCACTTTGAACTCCTTTTAACAGGGATAATGAATCTGGCAGCTTGGCCCACTCTACCATTTTTAATATTAACATATTTTAATACAATACTGTTTTCATTACTTCCATTATTCATTCCTATTATTAACCAAGAAACCTTTGAACTCCTTTCTAATGAGAATAATAATTCTAGCACTTGGCTTGCTCTCCCTCCACTCTCCAATCCTACTTTGTTTTACACATCTTGGCAGTCTGAAATCCCTCTTGTAATTTTGTTTTCTACCTTCTAGTTTTCACAATATCATGTCTAACTCACCAATTAATTTTACTTCGAATCATTAACCTTGTCTTTTGTTTATGTTCTAAACGCTTTACCTTTTGAAAGCACTTTGAATAGTTTTTAAGCCTGTGCTATGTCCTATAATGTATTTTGAAACTTTAGGCTTTGTTGTTAAATTAAGGTTCTCTAGGTACTGGAATATTTTACTTTGGCCTTCAAAGAGGAAAGTTTTCTTGGCCAGGCTTAGTGCTTGTGGAAATCACACCATTCATCTGAGCTTTGTGTAAATTTTTCTCCCAAGTTCTCATCTACAAATGCTAAGGATAAGGTCATTCTTAGCCTCACATTTGTAACATTTTATATCACTTTTATTGGTCTTTGCCTCCAGAACTTGAAAACTTTACCAGTAGGTATGTGAGGGAAGGAGCAGAGATTTGGGAGACTTTTGGTTTGTTTATTTTTGTTGTTGTTCATTGTTTTTCATGATTGGTCAAAAGAACGGCCTAGGGGGGGCGGGGGGTAAGATATGTACACATATAATACCTTAATTTTAAAAATGGAAATAAATAAATAAATGAAATGAAAAAAAAAAAAGAACAGCCTGGTATCATGGGGAAAAAAACCTTTGGAATCTGGTCACTATGAATTAACATTCCAGCTTTGCCACCTCTTAGCTATGTGACCTCAGTTACTAAATGAAGCCCCATTTCATCTCTCTGCTTGGTGGAAGATTAGCAATATGTGAAAAACACCTGGTACACAGCTGGACTCACAACTGTGAGGACGGGAGCCATTATTTGGCTGTGTGACTTTGAGCAAGCCATTTAAGTGAGATCTCTGTGGCTCCATGTTTTCATACATAAAAGTGAGACACTTATTTCATACATAAAAGTGAAGCACTTCATAGACTTGTGAGATTAAATAAGCTTACTATAGTAGAGTGCTTAGAACCATGCCTTTCATATGGTAATCACTATATATGTGTAAGCTATTCTTATCATCACCATCGCTAACTCTATTTTATTATTATCACTGTTAACATGTACTAAGAACATCAGGAAAATCTCATCAAATGCTTTATTGAGTAAATAATCAATAAGTATCTCATTGAATTATTACCACTTCCATATAGCTTATTTAGTGGGGCAAGGAGGTGAAATAGCTACTACCACAATCATCAGTAATCTTGTTTTAGGTACATTTGTTTCTCTATTTTTGCATCATCTGCATAATTTATCAGTAATTTTCATATCTTTAATATCATAGATTTGCTATTTTGGAGCATATTACCTGCTGCAAAAAGTTTACAACTTTAGCCAATTTCTCAGTATCTTCCTTACATTCTTATTACTGATAACTTACTTTAGCCAGTGCTTTACGGGGAATCTAAGATTTATTATGAGTACTTGCCCACAGCCATGTTAAGATTAAGAGAAAAATTCATGTAAAATTTTTAACAGGTACATAGTAAGTATTAATATATTAGCTAGTCTTACTATTACCAAATACTTTATGTAAATTATCTCACTTGATCCTTCAGTAAATAATCCTATGAGGAAAATTCCACATTTCAAGAAATAACTCTGATGCTCAGAGAAATAGACAAATCAAGATCACAAGTTAGGAAATAAGAAAAAGAGAAAGAATTCAAACTATGGTCCATCTAATCCCAAAATACTCTTTCCTCTACACTTGAGGAGCCTTTATCATTACTCCTTTCACCTTTTTCATAATAAGTCTCAGTTTATTCCTATTTCCTCTTCAGCCTTTAGGTAGGAATATTAATTCTTCAATTATTACGGGCATTCTCCCTGAGATAAATTAGGGTCCTTCAAATCCATTTCCATTTGGGATAATAACTTAAAGATAAGCAAAAGGCCCCTGGGTTCTGCTTCTCTTAAAAGGATATTTAAAAGCCTTACAATCAAATCCCATATCTACATAGACTGGCTCAAAGGGTCATTGTGTGTTATTCTACTTCAATCCTACAATAACTAGATGAAATAAGTACTTTTATTATCCCAAATTTGAGACTGAGGCCCCACAACTCATGTATGACCCGCCATGCTGTTGAGAGTTCCAAAATCAAGAAACCTCCAACTGATAGCTAGAAATGGGGACCCATGCTCATTCTAGGAGGACCTAGTTCATCCTCTCTGAGCCATTGTTGTGGTCATTAAATCTGCCCCTCTCTGTACTGCAGATCCCTCTACTCAGCCTGTGTTTTCATTCTTGGTTTTGCTGGCCCATTATGGGTTTTGTTCTTTCCTTGTTAGGAACAAACTCAGTGACTGAACTGCCATGTTTTATTTGATGCAGCTGCAAAATACAGTTCTATTGTCTTTTTCTTCTTTTTATTAAATTTATTGGACTCACAAAATTATACAGGCTTCAAGTACATAATTCCATAACACATCATCTGTACACTGTATTGTGTATTCACCACTCAAGTCAACTGTTCTACTGTCTTGTTGTTAGGAAACCCGATAGAAAACACAGCCATAGCCACACATCTGTGTGCTTTTTTTCAGTATCATGCAAGCTGGAAAAAAAAAAAAAAAAACATCTCATCTCTGTATCATTGGCATGTTATTACTTTTAAAAGAAAGAAAAGATCTGAAGCAATCACAGCAAATTACTAACACCTCTTCAACCTGGTGGTGGGCATACAGGTGTCATATTATTTCCTGTACTTTTCTGTACATTTGAAATATTCATAAATTAAGTACAAAGAACTATAACTACAGAAGACTGTACCATCTTACAAAATGCAAATAAAATATGACTTCCCTTATAGAGTTTCTACTTACGGAATGACAACACTTGTTATATGTTGGAAAACAAATAAATGCAGCTAAGCACTTAAATACACAGTTATCCCATATTTCTGTTTTTTCCAAAGGTTTTAATATATACACATGTCTACACCTCTAATTTAGGTGTAGACTTTCAAGGATCAATATCTATGTTTAAGGACTGGCTATAGAATGTACAGAAAGGCAGGGGGCCAATTCTAGTGATGGCCAGAGGGCTAAATGACTAGATGTCACACAGCGAAACATTAATCACCATGAAAAATTATAGTCCTTCCCTCTCTCAGGCTAAGAAGCATGTTTATCTGCCTCCTAAGAGTGATTCCTTCTCTCAAGAGCAGACTTACTTTAACCAAGTTTGCAAGATGAATGAATAAAATCAGAATGCCAATATAGGACTTTGCAGTGAGAAATCTGTCACAGAGACAGTGTACTGACCCCCTGTAAGGAAGCTTACATTGAACATTAAGTTATAATCACAGTTTATGTGATTAGCACAGCATGAGAAAAGAGAAGTTGTTAGCTACTTCTGTTGAAATTTAATATTATTAAGCTGCACTAACCAAATGCATCCTTCCCCATATATGGGAAAGACCTACCAATAGAATGCTCAGAGAAATAAACAAATCAAATGCTAAATTTAAAAAAAACAAATACTAAAAATAATCCATTGGCCAAATTTCTCTCTACTCTGGCTAGTGCCTGGATAGACACTGCCACAATTTTCCCTTTGACACATTTCTACACCTGAATAGTCATCAAACTCTGCTTTAAATTTAGACTTTCTTCCTTTAATGTGCTGGTACTCAATTGGATAGACCACCTGTCACCTACAGAATTAATTCTACCAATTATCTTTTATCTTTTTTAGAGCTAATAAAAGACTCCATGTAGCAATTTAGGTTGAGTCATAGAATGATGAGGAGATCTTTATGAGGGCCCATGATATAATTCATGAAGTTGTTCACCAGTGTATCCCAAGTTTCTAGAACAGTGCCATTCAGTTAGTAGACACTCAGTAAATATTTATGTAGATGAAGAAAACCCTTAACTATTTTTAAAAAATAGTTAAGTTCAAACTTAAAGAACACATTTTAACTAGTCATTTTCTCACCACTCACTTAGTAAATATAATCATTCAGGATCTGGAAACTTTCTCCTGCATACAGCCTGAGTTGCTTAGAGAAAATCCTCCAAATGCCATTCATCACCCATCAGCCACTACCACCACTTCAATCATTAAGTACTATCATAGAGATCCATTTCATATTATTCCTGTGTATTCTAGTGCCCAAATGGGCACCAAAGTGGACTAAGCATGAATTCTTGGGAAAGATATTTCATCTTCTTCACATAATCATTAAAAAAAAAAAACTCGGTGCAAAATAGAAATAAATGTATAAATATTACTAAGTTCTGTGTTTATGGAAACACTAGAGGCCCAGTGAATGAAATTCATGCACGGGTAGGGTCCCTAGCAGCTGCCAGCTGCCAATCAGGGCCTTTCTTCAGTCTGCGCCGCCCCCTGGTGGTCAGCGCACGTCATAGCAAGCAATTAAACTCCCAGTCAGTGGAACTCCCAAGGGGATACTTTGCATATTAGGCTTTTAGATAGAGATAGAGATAGAGATAGAGATAGAGATAGAGATAGAGATAGAGATAGAGATAGAGATAGAGATAGAGATAGAGATAGAGATAGAGATAGAGATAGAGATAGAGATAGAGATAGAGATAGAGACAGAGATAGAGACAGAGATAGAGACAGAGATAGGGACAGGGATGTATAGATACAAATATGACACCTTGCTATTAAAATGGGCTAACAAAGAAAGTTTCTAGTGAAGTCATAAAGTTCTAGAAGGCATCAATCCTACTGCCCTTAAGGTAAGACCTACCCAGCATGAGTGTACTATGAGTATTTTACTCACTGCGTACTGGAACTTTTCATTGTATTCACGGTCATTAGCTTTTACTATCCGCTCCACTTCTAAAGAGAAAGAGAAATCAGGTATGAAATTAAATTTTCAACCCAAAGAAACATATAACTCATTAAACTAACATCTCTTAGGTTACTTTGATTTTCATCAAGGTTACAATAATTACTTCCTTTGAAATTTGAAGGGCATTGCTTTTTTTTCCAGCCTAAATGTTGGAACATGTATTGGAAAGTCCAAAAATGGAAAGTTGAAATGTTTCTCATTGTCTTTCTGATGCCAGCCATAAAGCACAACATTACGTGTCTCCAATTTCTACACACTTCAGCTACACAAAGACCCTTTCTCTTAACTTCAAGTAGTTCCTAAAGGAGAAGGAGCTGCTGAAAATCAAATGCCACTCTGGGAAGGATTTTTTTTATTTTTTTATTTTTTTTTTATCTTTTTTGCTACAAAGTCATAAAATATAACATAGCCAAACAAAACCATCCTGAAACAGCCAGTAAAGTTGCTGACCATAATTATGGTCATGGAGTCAAAGGTAATATTTGTAAACCACCCAGGCTATTGAGGGAAACTCCACATCATCTGAAGACTGAGACCTGCTCTCAGCTGGATGTAGCCAAAAATAAAACCTCTTCTGAAAGCAAATGCAGAGTTCTGGCTCAAGATGGTGACATAGGAAGATTGTGTACTCACCTTCTCCCGTGGACACACGGAATCTACAGCTATATATGAAAACATTTCCTCTGGGGGAGGGGGAACTAAAGCTGGAAGAGCAACCCTTTTACATCAGGCAAACCAAATCAAAGCTGGTAGGAGAGGCTGAGACACAATCTTACCATACACCCCACACCAACCCACAATGAGAAGAAAACTCAAAACTGGAACTTCTCCTTGAAGAGCAAAGGGTTCGAACCCCACACCAGGACCCCTCAACTTTTAAGACTGGAACCTGGGAGACAAGCCCCCAGAACATCTGGCTTTGAAGACCAGCAGGGCTCATACCCATGAGAGGAAGATATTGTAGTGAATTGAGAACTGTGGCTCTTAAAGGGCTCACATAGACTCACCCACCCCAGGGCCCAGCATAGAAGCAGCCCTTTGAAAGTGCCCAGATGATGTGAAAAGACTCACTTGCTGGTTTAAAGCACTGGCCTGAGGAGAGGTTCCTGCTGGGATACTCCCCAGGAGGGAGGCTGGCGGGCCCATCTTCCTGTTCCCCCTCTGCCTTAAGAAAGCCAGCAGGTGCCATCTGTTTTCTCCCTTTTTTCTTTTTCTTTTCCTCCTTTTTTCCGTTTTCTTTTCTTCTTTTTTCTCTTTTCCTTTTCTTTCCTCTTTTTTTTCCCAATCTTCCTCTGCCTTACTCCAACCAGTGGGCACTATCTTCACACACTAATATCTGCCACACACCAGAACACCAGTATCTCCTGGAGGGGAGCTTCTACACATGTCTGGTGCCCTGGTTTTTATGTCTTGTGACTTGGTTTCTGCAGCTGCCACCCAGGGGATGCCCCTTGATCACCTGGCTCTGGAGGCCAGGGGAGCTTTCGTTCCTGGGTCCCCTGGGGCTGTAACAATCAAAAATTCCATTCCTAGCAGACTACCACTCTCAGGGCACTAAACAGATGGCAAACTGAAACACACCTCCAGTCTTTCTGAGAAAGAGACCTATTTGCTTTCCATGGCTTTGGCCTGATGGGGCAGGCCCCTGGTATGGCTCACTCATAGGGGCCCATGGAGGGGTTCATGAACGAAGGCTCATGAACGCAATCTTAGCACTCTTCTTCTGCCTCATTCCAGATCACCTGTATCTTCCAGAAAAGTCCTTCTATATTCTTCTCTGGTGCCCTGATTTTTGTGGCTACTACCACGGGACACCTCTACAGCCCCTAAAAGCAAATGCAAACACAGGTACAAATAACAAAATAAAAGAAAAACAATCCCAAAGATTATGATAGTGCAGAAATTAAAATTTGTAGAGAGCAGGAAAAGATAGTGCCCCAGAAACAACAGCAGAGCATATTTTTGTGGTAAGGGTAGCAAGTTCTTGCTCCATGTTTGCCGGGTCCAGAGTTGACAAAGGGTAATGAGGGAATAATGAAAGCTATGGGAAGAAGGTCCGCCAACTAATCACCAAATGTCAATGTTAGATTCTCATGGTTTAATGACTTGACCATCTCACCTGTGAATACCTGAATCTTACAACTGTCTCCCTGGATAAGTGACAGGTGATAGAAAGTATTGGGAGAGGAATAAGAGTCTGAATTTAGAGTAGGTACACACAAGAGATAAAGAAGACTGGAGGTGGAAAGTAACTTAGAAGCACATATTAGGGGTGGGAAAAGGAAGACCAAGAGGAAAGAAAATATAAGCAGAGCTGGAAATAGAAGGGAAATGAGAAAGATGAGGAGATGAAGAGGGAGGGAAGGAAGAAAGGAACATATCTTCGCACTCATCCTCTATATGCCAGCTACCATAAATTATAAAAACTGACTACATTTTCCCAAAAGTCCAAGGAGAATCTAAATGTCTCTATAGCCCCTGTGGCTCAAATTCCAAGTATGAAGTTCATCTCTGAGAAATGCTCCTGACAAATGACACCCTGTCTTTGGTTACAGTTGAGTTTCTACCATTTGAAGAGTGTTTGTCTTTTGACATCCATTTACATGGCTTCCTTCTTACCCAACTAAGGAAGTCAGCTCTCCATGATTGTTCATGTTTTCTAGTCTAGCTTACCTAACTGCTGGTAAGAACAACATTGGAATGATGTCCACAGCTGATGACACCTGAGGGCCTTTCCCCTATCGTGTACAACTCTGAAATCCAGAACCCGTCAGGAAGCAACCTCTTAACTGACCATATCCTGGAAGGTTAAGAACTCTGGCTATAAAAGCATCATCCCCTCTTTCTTGCTGATTTCCCAACAAAGGGCAAAATTATCAAAGCTCAAAATAGTATTTTTGAGGGTGAGAGGACTTAAAAGCTTTAAAAGTTATATATATACCCCTATTTATATACCCCTACCTTAACTCAGATATAGTAAAACTGCTGACAGGAAAACAATGGGTATTAATATCAGGAAGATGGGAGTGCGGGGCCTCTTCTGCATGGCAAAGGTTACCCTGGTCCACTGGCATCCTATAACTAATTTACAAATTAACTTCAGCTGCAAATCAAAAATCGGATATGCTAATTTGCATATTAATTGGCTTTAATTCAGATCATATACATTTAGATGATGATCATTTTTTATTTCATATTTATATGAAGCATATCCAAGTATAAAATTTTATAGTTCTGCATCTAATTTTACTCACTCCAAACACCTGAATCTTGACTCCTGTCCGGTGTCTCCATGTAACCACCCTCCCCAGGGCTGAGATTAGCCCTTTCCCAGAGTGGCCAAAGAAGTAATTTCTGTGTTGGGGAAGTGTGGATCCTCTTCCGAGTATCCACATTGCTCTTGTCCCATGAGACCTTGTTAGAGCCAGGAAGTCTTCTTTTTGCTTCTAAATTCTTATTATTAAGTCTTCATCTTTGCTTCTGTACTTCCAGTAAGTATTGTCTTTCTGAACTAAGTTTTCATGCCTAAACCTGGCAGAAGATTTTCCAACCCTTCACTGAGCTCTGCAAAGTAAAGGCTTTGGTTCTAAATCCTTACAGTTTTCAGCCTTTAACCTGAGTAAGATAGGCCTGAATTGTCTTTGCAGGAGTTGACATTCTTTCATGTGCTGACAGTGGGTGCTTCTTGGCAATAATTCATATCCTGCAAGAAGAGGAAGCTCAAAAGAAATCCCCCATAAACAACTCCCATTGAGAATTGCTCAGAGGTTCAATGACTTAATGCCTGATATTTCATAGGCATCGTGATTTCCTTCCAGAAGTGAGAGTAATAAAAGGTAAGAATTCACCAAGGGATTTGATTCACTACTGTAAGCTCACTGCTGAACAACTGTTATCACTGCTTTTGGTTCACAAAAGGAGCAAAGTGATACACCACACAGATATACAATAAAGCAACGCAGCATTTAAAGTGGTGTAAAAGAGCTTCACGTTCAAGATAGCAAACTAAGTATATCTTTCTACCTCTCTTTCCTTACAGGTCCCACTAACATGACAGGAATACATGGGTTTAAAAAAAAAGAATAGAAACAAAACAGTGCTGGAAAATAAGAGTGGGGTTTAGTAGAGCTTCATAAATTTTAAAGAAAGTCTAGAAAATAGTATAGAAATAAAGACCAAGTTGGGGGGAAAAAAAGATAGGAACAGTTCTAACCAAAAAAAATTAGAAGAGTGGGTCTTTCCAATGAAGTCCAGAAAAATTCCAAATTTAGTCAATAAATACCAAGATTGAGAGTGTGCTATGGCTAGGGTGACAGTCCAGTTTATGCCTATTGTCTTGGTGAAATAATAGGGTTCCCTTTTAATCTCAGAAGTGTCCTCGTTTGGAAAATAAATTATCTGATCACCTTAGTTTTGGAGCATCACCAGGAAAATTAAATAATAATTAAGCCAGTTGGGCCACATCCCCCCTTCCCTGCCCACTAAAGAAGTAGGCAACATGCCTGGGGAGGAAACCAGGATTGGGTGCCAGGTCTAAGAGAGAAGCAGTTCTGAACCTCCACGTCAGCTACAGCAGACCAGGCCTTGGAAAGCCTGCCTCACTGCAGCAGCTGTGGGTTTGCCACATTGCTGAACTAACAACACACAGTGCTACAGACTAAAGGTTTATATCTCCCCCAAATTCATATGTTGAAACTTAATCCCCAAAGTATTAAAGGGACTTTGGAAGGTATGTAGGTTATGAGAGTAAAGCCCTCATGAATGATGTCAGAGCTCTTTTGCAAGAGGCTCCCTTGCTCCCTTCATCATGTGAGAACACAAGAAGAAGATAGCTGTCTACGAACTAGGAAGCAGACCCTCACCAGCCACCGAATCTGCTGATGCCTTAAGCTTGGACTTCCCAGACTCCAAACTGTGAGAAATAAATGCATGTTGTTTGTAAACCAGTAAGTCTATGGTATTCTGTTATAGCAGCCAGAATGGACTAAGAAGCACCTCTCTGTGAACTGGCTACATCACTGGCTTTTCAATTTAAAGGAGAGGCCTGGCAGGGATAAGGACCTTTGCAACTACACTAATCCATCCAATCTTCCATTTGTAAATACAAGCAACCATAAGTCACCAGAAATCTGAGACAAACCTATAGAACAAAGGAAAAGGAAGAACCCAAGTGGAAGATAATAACAAAAACAAGTGGGGCGAAGGGGTTGTTTGTTTTTTGTTTTTGTTTTTGTTTTTTTATTCTCATTAGTACCTTGAAGGATATTCAAAAAGACATGGCATCCATGAAACAAGAATAAGCTGATTCGGACAAAGAAAACAGAGAACAAGAACAAGTTCTTGGAAGTTAAAATGTTTAATGGGCAAACTGTAAAATAATATTGAAGAAATCTCCTAAAATACATTCCAAAATGACAAAGAGGAGGAAAATGTGAGAAGAAAACTAAGGAGAAGGGAGCATAAACAATGACTGGGAGGAAATATTGAAATAAATAGAAGAAAATTTCCCCGTACCAGAGTCAGACATAACTCTTCAAAGTGAAAGAGTCAGCAAGTGCCAATCAAGATGAAAGAAAGTGGGCCCACAGTTCTGCATAAAATTTTGAATTCCAAAAACAAAGACAAAACATTAAAAACTTCCAGAAGAAAAACAAATTGATTAGTCCCAGAGACATAAGAATCAGACCATGAAATTTCTCTTCTGCAACAAGAATAATAGAAGACATTGGACTGATGCCTTCCAGTTTTAAGGAAAAATCTTTTTGAACTTAGAATTCTATACCCAGATAAATAAGCAAGTGTAAAGGAGCAATAAAAAAAAAATTTAGTCATGTAAGAGTATTTATATACAAGACCATCTCTAAAAATAACTATTCAAGAAAATGCAACAGGAAAAATATTTATTTTAAAAAGTAAAGTGAAGTGGAAGAGAATATAGGTTTGATTTTATCAAAGTGTGAAGCCCATGGGGCAAGGTCCTCCCAGATGCCCCTTCCCTCTCCACCTCTTCTCTCTCTTGCTAAAGAGATTTGTGAAGAGACATAGGCATGGGGAGGAGGCTGACTCCCAGTCTGTGGGCGTGGTGCTTGGGGTAAAGGGCTACAGGGGAGCAAAGGACAACACAGGGATGAGTGGGGGAGAACACAAGGACCATTTGCCAGAATCCACGGTTTTCTGATTCCAGAATGAATTGGGGGGTGGGGGGCCCTAAACCACAAGCAGCACCTGCCTCCTTTCCCCCTTCAGGGTTGTAGTCCTAGGGGAGAAGAAGAGGGCAGCTTCACCAAGACCATGGCTCACTCACTCTTGGCCAAGGGAGCAGGGTGAAGAACAGGGGCTCCCCGCAGATTTAGGGGGTAGGGAAGACCAAGATAAAACATCAAATAAGTTGTGTAGAAGTCCAGCTAAAGGCCAGGCCAGAGCTGGGCCAAGCCAGGGGAGGGGGCCTCTGCAGGCTGGAGGATCACTACTGGCCCCACCACCAGCCTGGGAGCCAGATATTTTGCCAGAGCCTTGATTACAACAGTTGCCTCCTCTGTCATGGAGACAGCACCGTAATGGGGATCTCCTCTCCATGCTTCTGCTTAGTCTCCTTGCCAAGGTCTAAGGTCCTCTGGCACCTCCCCAATGTGTTGGAGCCATGATAGATACCCATACTGGATGCCAATCAGCTGGAAATCATTCCTTTTTATGTTGGAAACATACATATTATGAGTTGACGGGCAGATATCTTCATATTTCTTCTCAGTAGAGATGCCAATATCAACCAGGTGGGCCTTGGCATGGCCGTGCTTGCCAGTCTTGGAGGTAGACACCTCCACAATCTCACATGGCTGGCCTTTGAGCACCATAAAGCCATTCTTACCTAATACTGAGCACTGCTTTGGGACGGTAGCTGAGCCCCTGCATCTCCTGACTCAAAATCCAAATCATCTGCCATTTTAAGAGGCTTTGATTCCAATTGGTGTAAATGCAATGGAGGCCTGAATCTTGAAGCAAGAGGCCCAAGATCTCCTTCCACCAAATCATCCATGTAAGCATATGTAAACGCATGACCTCTCCTTACCGATGGTGCCTCCGTAAAATAATGCCACTTTGTGTTGCCATTATTAAGTGAGTAAATGTATTTTGTAAACAGAAAAATACCAGAAAACTTTTTTTAATAGCAAATAGCTGAAAAATGGATAGTCAGTCTTAGAGTTGGTTGTATTATTATTTCCCAAAAGGTTCTGAAGTAATTTTCTGAATATTTTTAGTGGAAACTGGAAAACCCATATTGATTCTACTCCAGGTCATTTAAGACAACACCCAACTCTTAATTTGGGCTCTTCTCCCATATAACATAATAAATTAAATATTACCCAGCTTCCACTTCCAGTAAGCAAGAGAAGACTAGTCATTTACATCTTTTTTATTAGTTTGTGAACAATTCATAATACCTTAGTATCTAAGACTAGCTAGTGAATGCAGTAGCTCTATTAACAAGATCAAAGATAAGAGGAAGATTTAGGAGGCTTCCATTGGACCTGTGAGTAACTGCAGCAACTATGAGTCTGTAGTTAGCAAACATGACTCTGTTCAATCAACAACAGAGCATTTTGTCCTTTACCAAATGTGGCTTAGGAGACAGCCTTCAGGCAATTGGCTTTAGATCCCCAAAATCATGAAATGATGAAACACCATGGATAAATTGGGGTCCCTGTATAAAATCCTGATGGCATGGACTGACACTTGCTCAGTAAGGTGGGTCCCCATCCAAAAGCTGAAGAATGTCCCTAAGAATGTCCACACATGGGGTATCATTTGGGTTTTGTTGGTGGTGGTGGCTTTTTGGGTTGGGTCAGATCTCAGAAAAATTCCCTTGAGCCAAATCAATAACTTAAGCTTTTTCCTTTCTTAATTTTCTTTCATTCTTCACAATCTGGCCTGTGTGCTTGGGAGCCAAACCAATTCATTAAAGACATGAGGAAAGAACAATGAGTGGGGAGAGCTTTGAAGAAAAGAGTTCAGTCTCCAAGATTTCCTGGTTTGACTCCAAGCACACACTCTAATACAAATGAAAAAGATGTGTCCCAAATCGGGGTTTCCTACTGAAATCCAGTGGTGACCTGCAGCTGGTGGGGCTTATGGACATTTAAGCAGCAAACTAAGGAGAATCAAGGCAAAAAAGAAAATCTTGCCACAATTTTTTTTTATTCTTGTCCTCAGGAGAAAAAAAATGCTTGGAAACAGAGTTAGAGGATTCAAATAAATAATAAAGGGCCTTGGGTTTGTTTTCCTCTCAACTGAGCCAGTTTGCTCATCAGGTCCAGAAAGTTGGAAATTTTGATTTATTGGGAGCTTTATGCCTCCCAAGGTTTACTATATCCTCTCAAAGAAATGTAAACTGTTTTATGGATTCATTCTCCTTCCAGTATACATAAATTGTATTATACAAGTTACAAGTAAAATCAGTAAAATGTTCATACAGTAAGCTTGTATGAACATTTATTGAGCATTTGTTAAAAGCTAGATACTATATGAAGTATTTCATGTGCATTATTTCATCAAACTTCAAAGCAGACCTATTTGGTACATACTATTATGATCCTCAGTTTACAGATGAAAAAAATACCTAGGAAGATTATGCAGTAGGATCAGAATTCAAACGCCAAACTGCCTCCCTTGTAAAGGAAGCTTGAAATAAATTCTGTATATAAAGAGATGGCTGGTGGTACTGTGCAGAGATTACTGGAAAATGCAAATTAGTGAGTGCCTGTGTCCAGAGATCAAGGAGAGGGAAAAGAATCCTTTCTCATAGAATGCAATAATTTAGAATGTCCTTCAAATCACATGCCTCCTTCCAGTTCACCTTGTGACCCTGTGACCTCTTAAATTCCATTGCTTCTGAGCTTCTCTATTTCACCTTGGAGGCCTTCCTAGAAAACCCATCTGCCCTTGCCTTGGAGCCTTTGGACAGTCCTCAATGGAAATACTCTCCCAAACCCTGCTTCAAAAGTTACATTCTTTAAATTTATTCTTTTTCTGAAAAGCTAAGATGGCAGCATAGGTAAACACCTAACTGCTGCCTCGCACAACAATTTCAAAACTACAACTAAAGGACAAAACGGACATCATCCAGAACCACAGGAAGGCTGGCAGAGTGGAAATTCTACAACTAGAAGGAAAGAGAAAAGCACACTGAGACTCAGAGGAGCTGCAGAAGGCAGAGGTACCAAGGTGTGTGTGCAGAGAGGGCTGGCAACTGAGTGCATGGCTGCCTTTCTCAACTGGGAGGGAGACAAAAGCTCCCAACAGCTCTGAACTCCAGTTCCAGGCGAGACTCTGGGGACCCAGACTCATTCAGGGAGAAACTGGACTGTCAGGAAAGAGAAAAGCACACTGACACTCAGAGGAGCTGCGGAAGGCAGAGGTACCAAGGTGCGTGTGCAGAGAGGTCTGGCAACAGAGTATGTGGCTGGCTTTCTCAACTGGGAGGGAAACAAAAGCTCCCAACAACTCTGAACTCCAATTCTGGGCAAGACTCTGGGGACCCAGACTCATTCGGGGAGAAACTGGACTGTCTGGCAGCAGGTGAAACTTGAGGGCAGCTTTCTCTCAGAGGTGCTTGCAGTGATTACCACGGGACACTGAGACACAGGGGCCTATGAGGGCAGGACTGGCAGGAAGCCATTGCTGTCTGCTCTGCCCTGAGACTCCACCCCATCCAAGCTGAGCACAGAAGCTTTTGCAAATCTTGTCTCATAAGAGTGTCTCCAGCACAGAAGTTCTCCCAGCATAGACACAGCTGATCCTCAAAGCCAATTGGCCTGGAGGTCAATTCCTCCCAGTGATACCAACAACAATCAAGACTTAACTACAACAAGACTGTGCACACATCCCACAAAGTGGTGCACCAAGAGTGTCCACCTCAGGTAACTGGGGAGGCTGAGCCACTGGGCCCCATAGGACATCAACCACACAAAGCCACTCTATCAACTCAGGGAAGCAGCCAAAATGCAGAGACAAAGAAACAGGTCACAAATGACAGAAATGGAGGAAAGCAAAATACTGGATATAGAGTTCAAAACCACGGTTATAAGGTTTTTCAAGAATTTTCTAGAAAAGGCCGATAAATTTAGTGAGACCCTCAAGGATATGAAAAGGACCAACTAGAAATTAAGCATACACTGACTGAAATAAAAAATAATATACAGAGATCTAACAGCAGACTAGAGGATCACAAGAATCAAGTCAAAGATTTGAAATACAAAGAAGTAAAAAAGACCCAACTGGAAAAGCAAAAAGAAAAAAGAATCCAAAAAGTTGAAGATAGTGTAAGAAGCCTCTGGGACAACTTCAAGCGTACCAACAGCAGAATTATGGGGGTGCCAGAAGAAGAGAGAGAGCAAGATACTGAAAACCTAATTGAAGAAATAATGACAGAAAACTTTCCCCACCTGGTGAAAGAAATAGACTTACAAGTCCAGGAAGCACACAGAACCCCAAACAAAAGGAATCCAAGGAGGACCACACCAAGACACATCATCATTAAAATGCCAAGAGCAAAAGACAAAGAGAGAATATTAAAAGCAGCAAGAGAAAAACAGTTAGTTACCTACAACGAAGCACCCATATGATTGCTTCTCAACAGAAACTATGCAGGCCAGATGGGAGTGGCAAGAAATATTCAAAGTGATGAATAGCAAGAACCTACAACCAAGATTACTCTACCCAGCAAAGCTATCATTCAGAATTGAAGGTCAGATAAAGAGCTTCACAGATAAGAAAAAGCTAAAGGAGTTCATCACCACCAAACCAGTATTATATGAAATGCTGAAAGGTATTCTTTAAGAAGGGGAAGAAGAAGAAGAAAAAGGTAAAGATAAAAATTATGAACAACAAATACATATCTATCAACAAGTGAATAAAAAATCTGATGAACAGAATATAATAGAATCAGGGGCATAGAAAGGGAGTGGACTGACAACTCTCAGGGGGAAAGGGATATGGGAGGTGAGGGAAGAGACTGGACAAAAATCCTAGACCTATGGATGAGGATAGTGGGGAGGAGGGGGGTAAGGGCAGAGGGTAGGGTGGTAACTGGGTGGAGGGGAGCTATGGGGGGAAAAAAGAGGAACAATTGTAATAATCTGAACAATAAAGATTTATTTTTTAAAATTTATTCTTTTTTGTTTGTTAACCTCCTGAGAATATTTTTTCCATTGATTTTTAGAGAGAGTGGAAAGGAGGGGGAGGGAAAGAGGAAAAAAGAGAGAGATACATTGATTGGTTGCCTCCTGCAAGAGCCCCGACCATAGCCAGGGATCAAACCTACAACCCAGGTATGTACCCTTGATGTAAATGGAACCCATGACCCTTTGTGCATGGGCTGATGCTCTATCATTGAACCACACCAGCCAGGGAAAACTTAGATTCTTTTACTATTTAATTATCTATAGGGAAAATTGCATTTTTATTGACTGGGCCAGGATCAGAATGCTTTCAGTAAAGATGGAAAATAGCTTCATCTTTTTATAGTACCCCATTCAAAAAGAAAAGAAAAAAAAATGGGATCTACCCCAAGGATCACGAGAGACTAAAAGAAGCTAGAGGACCTTTAATTTTCCATGGTGAGACACATTTCAGCCATCCAAAGGAAAGCAAGCCACCTGTCACAAAGTGAGAGGGAAAAAACCCAGATGGAAAAGAGAGACACATGAGAAAGAAATGTGAGGAGGTCTCTCATCTGCCTGATACCTCAAGGGTTGCACAGGAAACTGTGGTTTTCAAAGCTTGTGACTGTCATTTTGAAATGTGTGGGGCTATAAATTGCATTTCTTTAGTACATATCGGTTTCTGTGTCTCAAAGCCCTGAATCCATGTTTCAAATAAAATCTGCTGGAGCAAAGACAAAGTGATTTATTTATTCCAGAATTATTTTTTGAGCTCCTTTAAGCAAGGGTCTGTTCCAAGCAGGGAAGGAGAAACCAATAAGACAGGGATCTGCTGCGAAGGCTAGGCATGCCCACGAACACCAGCACAGCAGGGAGGCCGAGGAGAGGCCGCCGAACCCAGAGGAAAGGAAAGCCAAGGCCAAACGGGCGGTTAAAAGGCATCCTCACTTGCCCCAGGCAGCTCTGAAAGGAACTTGTGCTGAATGCAAACTCTGAGTAATGCTAGGGGATTCTGCAAGCACCTTATCCACGCTGAGCTGCAGTCATTCACTGAAGGGAATTTGGTAGAGGTGGCCTGCCACCTGAGATGGAGTGAAGTATGCACTTCGCAAGAGGACATCAGTTCCTCCTCAGCTACTCCTCCTTGTACAACCAGGTGTGAAAAGACCAAAAGAAAAAATGGGAGCCTCACTTTATCTATTCATGAAGCATTCAAATAATACATATTTTATTTAAAAGGTAAAGGAGGCAGAACTTTGGGAAGAAAGGAAATCTGCCATCTTTTCACCTCCTCGTGTTCCCTAACTCTAGTCCAAGTCACTCACCACTCCCCGCAGCTGCTGCAATAGCCGCCCCTCAGGGCTCCCTGCTTCTGCCCCATCCCTATGATCTACTTTCAATAGAGCAACAAAATGATCCTTTTAAAAATATATTCATTTCCTATTTCTGCTCTAGCAAATCACCAAGGACTTAATGGCTTCAAACAACATAAATGTATTAACTTATTGTTCCGGAAGTCAGAAGTCCGAAAATGGATCTTACAGGTGTTGCCACAGGACTGGTTCCTTCTGGAGGCCTAGGGAAGACTCTGTTCCTTTCCTTTTCCAGCATCTAGAGGCTGCCCGCATTCCTTGGCTCATGGCCACATCACTCTGACCTCTGCTTCCATTGTCACAATGCCATCTCTGATTCTCCAGTCTTCCTCTTATAAGGACCCTTGTGATTACAGTAGGCTCACCTGGATAATCCAAATATAGCTCCCCATCTCCAGATTCTTAACTTTGTCACATCTGCAAAGTCCCTTTTCCCAGGTAAGGTACCATATTCATAGGTTCCAAGCACAAGGATATAGACATTGTGGGGGGACGTGGCACAAAATTCATCTCTTTCCCCTGCTCAAAATGTCCAATGTCCCTTCATCTCAAGAGAAGTGAGTTTTTGCAAAGGTGTCAAGGTCCTGATTGATCTTCACGCACCCACCCCGTTACCTCTCTACCCTCAAGACTCCACCAGAAGCAGGTGTACAATGAAGCTCACTGCACTTTCCATTCCAAGGCCCTGAGAGCAGCACCAGAAATGAGTTTGCATTCTTTGTTTGTTTTAGTTTTTTATTTGCAAAAGTAAATACTTTAGCCCACAGGGGCTAAGATCTTTGTCTCCGCCACTCTGATTCCCCTTCCCCTACCCCCATCACCCTTTGCCTCATGTCAGATGGTGCTGGGATCCAGATAAGGGGCCTCCCCTCTAGCACAACAAAGTTTTCCCATGCTCTTTCCTCTCTGGACATCAACAGTTATTAAAAAACTAAAGGCCCGGTGCACAAAATTCATGCACGGGGGACAGGGGGTGTCCCTCAGCCCAGCCTGCACCCTCTCCAATCTGGGACCCCTTGAGGGATGTCTGACTGCCTGGTAGGATCGGGCCTAAACGGACAGTCAGACATCCCTCTCACAATCCAGGACTGCTGGCTCCCAACCGCTTGCCTGCCTGCCTGCCTGATTGCCCCTAACCGCTTCTGCCTGCCAGCCTGATCACCCCCTAACCATTCCCCTGTGAGCCCGATTGATGCCTAAGTGCTCCCCTGCCAGCCTCTTTAACCCTAACTGCCCTCCCCTGCAGGCCTGGTCACCCCTAACTGCCCTCTCCTGCAGGCCTTGTTCCCCCCAACTGCTCTCCCCTGCAGGCCTGGGTCCCCCCAAACTGCCTTTCCCTGTAGGCCCAGTTGCCCCCAACTTCCCTCCTCTGCCAGCCTGGTCACCTCTAACTGCCCTCCCCTGCAGGCTTGATTGCCCCCAACTGCCCTTCCTTGTAGGCTTGGTCCTTCCCAACTGCCCTCCCCTGCTGGCCATCTTGTGGTGGCCATCTTGTGTCCACATGGGGGCAGGATCTTTGACCACATGGGGGCAGCCATCTTGTGTGTTGGAGTGATGGTCAATCTGCATATTACTCTTTTATTAGATAGGATAGAGGCCTGGTGCATGGGTGGGGGCCAGCTGGTTTGCCCTAAAGGGTGTCCTGGATCAGCGTGGGGGTTCGCTTGGGGCATGGGGTGGCCTGGGCGAGGGGCCTGTGGTGGTTTGCAGGCCGGCCATGCCCCCCAGCAACCCAAGCCCAGGCCCTGGTATCTGGGATTTATTTACCTTCTACAATTGAAACTTTGTAGCCTTAAGCAGAGGCCAAGGCAAACCAGGGCTGCAGAAAGCTTGGCTTCCTCCATCACTGGGGGCAACCCTAGCCCCCTGCTTTCTCCAGCTCCATGGCTGCCACCATTTTGTTGGGATTTATTTATCTTCTATAATTGAAACTTTGTAGCATTGAGTGGAGGCCTGGGCCAGCCAGGGTGTGCAGAAAGCTTGGCTTCCTCCATTGCCAAGGAAACCCAAGACTCCCTCCTGCTCTCTCTGTGACCACAGCCATCTTGGTTGGGGGTTAATTTGCATACTCGCTCCTGATTGGCTGGTGGGCATGGCTGGTGGGCGTAGCGAAGGTACGGTTAATTTGCATATTACTCTTTTATTAGATAGGATAGAAGAGAGCTCTTGAGCCAGTACTAACCCCCAAGTTACAAGAAAGATTTTGTAATGCCAGCACTGTCTTAAGTGCCATAGTTGTGTCAGTAATGATTGGCACTCCATTGCACTGGCCTTGTTCTTAGCTAAACAAAGAAAATAGATGATTTTGAAAAAAACTCTATCCAGTTTTACAGACAAATTACTATAGTAGACAAAAAGCAAGTTCAACAAAAACTAATTCCTTCACAAGCATGATTGCAAAACTTCTCGAGAAATAGCTTTTGGATTTGTTATTGTTCCATAAGGGGTAAATCCAAGCAGAAAAGAAACACTCTTTAAACACATATATTAATACACATATGTGTACCTTTATGGGCATTGACATAGTACCTCTAAAGGTTGGTTCCATGTCTTATCGTCTTTTTTATCACCAACCCTTTATTGCAGAACCAATGGAGTACTTGCTAGCACATATGCTCAAAAATGCCTGAGAAGCAGGTATATAAACTTCCACCAAAGAACTGCCTTATTTGTAGACGCAATAGATGCAGTGCCTAGCATCCACAGTACTCTGAGGGGCACACAAAAATGTTTAAATGTTCATATATTTTAAGATGAGAAGGAAAAATAAACACAATAATAATGGATACATAGTAAATATATTTATCTGGATTATATTTGTCTTTATATCTATAATTGTAAAATACAATTTTTAAATATTTTTTGGAGGAAGGGCCCACAAAAGACATATGTGACCCTGGTCTGATTTTTTCCACCCCACACCCTATAAACATACTAAGGGCTCCATTGTGGAGCACGCTGGCTCCACACCCCCACATTGTGGAGTTAAGAGGAACTTTAGCAAGTTAAAAGAAAACCTCTAATTATCTACTCCTTTTGCTTTCCATATTATCAAACTACATGAAATCTGAATTAGGTATTTTACATATGAGCAATGCTCTTCTTGATTGCTCTGTTGAAAAGCACATATATGTCTTTAAATGATTTGTCTTCAGGCCTCCCATCAAGCTACACAGAAAGGGTGAATTACAAAGAACAAACAGAAAATAAACTATAATCTTAATGTTTTAAATATTTGAGTCAATTACCTGACACTTTTTACATCTTGAAGAATGTGAGATTTCTAGAAATGTGGAATTAATAAACAATAAAGCATATCTGGGAGAAAATAATTGTGTTCCCACAACACTGTGGCTGGCCTGTTATCTGTAACTAGAGGCCAAGTGCACAAAATTTGTGCAGGGGGTGGAGGATCCCTTCATCCCAGCCTGCACCCTCTCCAATCTAGGACCCCTTGGGGGATGTCTCACTGCCCGGGATCGGGCCTAAACCAGCAGTCAGACATCCCTCTCACAATCTGGGACTGCTGGATCCTAACTGTTCACCTGCCTGCCTGCCCAATCGCCCCTAACTTCCCCCCCTGCCAGCCTGATTACCCCTAACCACCTCTGCCTGCTGACCTGATCACCCCTAACTGCCCCCCTGTTCAAACGTGGTCGCCCCCAAATGCCCCCTCTGCCAATCTCGTCGCCCCATACAGCCTGCTGTTCAGTCATTTGCTCATCCCTCACTAATCCCCCTGCCGGCCTTGTCATCCCAGGCAGCCTGCTGGTCAATCTATTACTGTGACAGCATCCAGGACAATTTGCATATTCCTCTATTATTAGTATAGATAATAAAAGGGTAATATGTTAATTAGACCGGACATCCTTCCAGATGTCATTCCAGACATCCTTCTGGATGAAACCGGAGCCAGAACAAAGCCCAGGTCCTAAGTGCCAGAGGGAAGCTGGTGCTGGCAGCCAAGGGAAGGAAGGCCTATTCTTGCACGAATTTTCATGATCAGGCCTCTAGTATTTGGTATATTGTCATATACTAGTACAGCATCACTGGTCCAAGCTTCCTGATGATTCTATGAAATTTGGTATAAATGTGAGTATGCCATAATTAATGCTACAAATATTATATATCTCACTGAGGTAAAACACCACTTCTGCATGATTTTTCTCCTGACAACCCCAAGCTGATTAGAAGTCTGTGCTCCTCTGGTACATATACTGCAAGGAATGTTTAGTAAACTGTTTTCAAGCTATTATTTGCTGGAAGCTAATTCCAGCAGGGCATAATAAAATGCAAAAAGTTCATCAAAAGGTTGATGGGCTTCTACTGTATATTCAGAAGGGCTGGATCATGTTATTGCCTATTGGAATATCTGAAAGCATTTCCCCAAACCTGAAAATCTACATGTTTTTACCTGCTGCTGGCCAAATAGCTGAACAGCCGAGGGCAGTTCCCCCAAGCTGATAATGCCTACTGTATACCAAACCTTACCTTTTTATATGTATATCTGCTTTGCTTTAGGGCAATTTGTGTTAGTAAAAAGTTTAGGGGTCCAGAGATTCAGAGAACTTGGTTACTGAAACTAGGTCTCCTCTGGCTCCCCAAAATGCCTTCCAAATTTATATTTTATGTCTAGTCTCTTTATTAATTTACTCGCAGCCCTTCCCCAGATTCCTGAACCCTTCTAGATGCAGGGAAAGAACCCCAGCATTTATTGCTACTGTAAACTTGATAACTGTGTGAGGATATATGTATTATATTGAATCATAAAATACTAGCTGAAATCAAGAAAGGTTGATACTACCTCACCTACCATAGAAGCTCAAAACCATTTGTTGACTGAGTGTGTGAGTGGCTATTTTAGGTCATAAAACTATACCAGATCTACAGGAACTGCTATGACCTAAAGATTTGCATCATGCACAGTCATGATGATGCAAATGAGAGTGACACAAATGACAATCCCTCAAGTTGTGTGGCCATTGTAACAAGAACAAAAGGAAGGGTCTGGCCTCAGCTTTCTCTGCAAATCAGCGCCAGAGCAGGCACAGCCCCAGCTGTGTCGCCAAAACACAGCAAACCCTACAACGTAGCTGCTGGAAACGTGTTCCTGTTAAAGCTGGTCAATCTAATGTTTACACTGTCAAGATTATACCAGTGATTTGATATAAATAAATCATTTAATTTGAAAAAAATAAAAAATTATGACAATATAGCTCTAAACTCTTAGGTTGGCATTGGGAATAATGAAAGTCTTGCCCCAGAGGGTATAACTAAGGACCTCTGGGGTAGAAACTACATTGAGAAAGATTTCAGCTCATTATGAGGCTGAATGTTGCAATAAATAAGTGCCCAAAAAGGGAATAGACTTCACCATGAAACAATTGCCTCTCTAAGTAGGTTAATCACCTGTCAAGAAATGTTATTACATGGAGGAACAGTGCATTAGATCAACTTTAATCCTGCCTTTTGTCTCTAAAAAGTCTATGGTCAAATATAGAGAAAATAGCGGTAATTAATTAAATACACATTCATTGAAAAAAATTACATAAATGTCTGTCACTAACTAAAGGCAAAAGAGAACATCAGTGCTCTCTGGCCAGGATGCTATATTAAAGAAACTGGAATATTGTTCATGCTGTTCAGCTAAACCAATTACCCAACCAAGAAAACAACATGTGTTTCCTGCTATCATGAACCAAAATTATTTCTAACTGTGTGATCTTAGTTTTAAATATTGGTACATTGATACCATGTAATACTGCTTTGAAAGAAAAAATGAAGAACAAACTATTGATGTGTGTCAACTATATGGATGTGTGTCAAAAAGCCTTATGCTGAGTAAAAGAAGCAAGACACAGAAATATGTGCTTTATTATTTCATTTATGTTAATTTCAAAAACAGGCAAAACTAACTGATGGAAATCAGACACAGTTGTGTGGAGTGCAGGGAGAATGAATGAAAGGGGGTGGTGTAAAGAAATGTTCTGTGGTGATTGGAATGTTCTGTATCTTGTTTTCAGGTGGTAGTTACGCAGATGTACACAACTGACAAAACTCATCAAATTGAACACTTAAGATCTGTGGGTTTTTTGGTATAAAATTACTCTTCCACAAAATAAACTTTAGTTTAATTTAAAAATCATATTCACTTTGTATCGTTTGAAGAGCTCAGTACTTACCAACTGGTTTCTTTTTACTGCAGAACATTATTGCACCGATTATTTTTCACTGGGTCTCAACAGTTGGCCTACAAAAGAAAAGTGCACAGCATTACTATTTGAAAAGTGCTCATTAACCATACATTTTTAAACATTAACTTTTTTCCTAGTCAGATCTAGGTGAGTTGGAAACCATTGGCACAGTAAGGAATAACAGATCCCATGTCTCAGGCTCAAATCTAGCTAGATAAGAATAATTCTATACAAAAATAATTCTATACAAATAATTCTATATAAAACTATTTATACTATAAAGACTACATAAACAAACTTAAGGTAAGCACAAGTGTGCTATTCAATTTGGCATTAAAATTGAGCCAAATTTTCTAATATAATCCAAATCCTATGAATCAGAATATCTCAGAAGTGAAGCTCCAGCCTCTGCATTTTTATTTTCCAATCACAGCTGACATACAACGTCACATTAGTTTCAGGTGTGCAGCATAGTGGTTAGACATTTACATAGACATCTGCTTTTTATTCAAGTGCTATGGTGATTCCTTCCCACAGCCGGAGTTGCGAACCACTGCTAAACCGTGGGAGTTACACATGAGAGGTAATTATCAGCTAGGTTCTAGAGAACAAAATACAATCAAAATGTTTCCTCAATTTATTCTCATGTGAATAGTCTTCTCCAGGTAATTACAAAAAAAAAAAAAAAAAAAAAAAAAAAAAAAAAAAAAACACCAGAATATTGTCATTATTATCTTTCATTGTTTTCCCTACATATGGCCCAATGTCTTTCATATAGTAAACTCTATTAAAGATTTAGAATAAATTAATGGGAAAACAAATGATTTCAAACTTTGGGAACCCAGTAGACCATGGAAATGAGCTCAGGCACCTTAGCAAACACGGCCAGGTAGGCAGAGGTACTGAGTACAAGCTCTCTCCATTAGAAAGGGAAATGGCCTGTTTGCTGCCTGCTCAATGCAGTGGAGTGGCAGGATGCAGGAAACATACTAGTACACAAAGAAGTTGGTCAGTCATATGGAGACCAAAAGAGAAAAAGACCAAGCCTTATGGCTCAGTAGTCACAAGAAAAGAGGACGCAGAAAGTTTCTCAACACTAAAGTTTATGCACTATTAATCTTCCAGAGGCTAAAAAGCCTGAAACCATAGATATTTCCCCGTATCATGCTCCCAGATCCATGAGTTCCCATCCAACACCTCCAAGAAAAGCAACAGCCTACTGAGGGCTCAGTCCCGTCCCCCCACCCCCACCCCCCACAGCCCACCCCGTCCACGTGGCATGCCTGACAGATAGGGCCAACGGCACTTTGTGGAATCCACTGCTTTTCTAGGGACCAGTGTCTAAAAACAATCAGCAAGATTTGGGGATCCTGCTGCCAGGTGCTGCTTGAAACAGAGACAGGTCCTCAAATATATAACTCTTTTGTTTCTACTCCCACATCTTCTACCAACTGCCACCAAGGCTGCCCAAGACAATCCCCCCTTCCCCTCCTAACTGCTCCCCCTACCCCGGCCTCTAGGGTGTCCCTGCTGACCAGTGATTGCTTTTCCCTTACATTCCTCCAAACAGGTTTCCGTGCTCCTGCCTTGGGTGCCTATAGACCAAGGTCCACATTGAAGCCAACGTCATCCTTATAAAAGGTAAATGGCATCATGTCACCCCACAGCCTCCTGCTTAAAACCCTCCAATCACCTCCCATTGGTCTTAGGGGGAAAAAGGATCAAATTCTAAAATGATTTTTTAGACCCTCTGCAACCTGGTCCCTGCTCATCTTTCTAGCCCAATTTCTGAACACTCTTCTCACTGCCCTCATTCTTCCTTGCACCCTCTCATGTCTATACTATGTTCAAGGGTCTTCACACATGCTCTTCCCTCTGCCTGTTACCATCTGACCCCATCTCTAATGCTTTCACCTAACTCTTACTCATCTTTTCAATATCAACACATGCATCACTTGCTCTAAAAAAACCTTCCTAGTCTCCCAAATCAGAGATAGGAGCACCTCCCAATGTGCTCCCAAAGAATCCAGAACCTCCCATTTCAGAGCCCCTATCATTCCAGAACATATTTGCCTGTTATGTTGGCTGTTTCCCCAATAATTCAAGACTCCAGTAGGTCAGAGACCTCATCTGTCTGGTCCATAGTTGTATCTCCAGTATCTGGCATATAGTGCTCAATGAACATTAGCTAAATGAATAAAATATGGATATCCTCAGTTTCTAAGAAGAATGGAACAAGGGCTTCCCAATGCTAAAATGCACTTCCCTTTTAGCAACTATCCCTTCCCATACCCCAGATCCAAGTGCCTTAGATCTTCCCAAACTAGAAGTCATAGTGGCTTTCTTGGCTGCTCCCTCCCTCTGGCTGGTCCCCATCCTCCTGTGCACCCCATACCTAGCCTAGAAAGAATCTCAGAGGACAAGCAATATTTGTTTAGCAGTAGGAAGAGTGTTGCAGGTAAATTAAAGAGCATAAGAAAGAGGGATGAAATAAGCAAATCTTGGGGGAGGAAGATAAGAGGAGGCACTCTGACTATAAAAAAAGATTCACAAGCCTGGCTGGTGTTGTTCAGTGGTTGCAGCATTGGCCCTTGGACCTAAGTGTCATGGGTTCTATTCCCGAAAAGGGCACATACCTGGGTTGCAGGTTTGATTCCTGGCCCTAGTCATGGCAGGTGTGGGAGGCAAACAGTCAATGTGTCTCTCCCACAGTGATGTTTCTTTTTCTCTCTCCCTCTGCCTCCCTCCCTCCCACTATCTCTAAAAAGGCAATGAAAACAATATCCTCAAGTGAGGATTTAAAAAAGAAGGTTCACAAAAAGGGTTTTTTTAGGTGAAGACTTCCTATGAGAAATAACATGGACAGAAGTGGGTTTTTGTCCATGAAAGGCTATTCTTTTCCCAAAAAAAATGGCCACAATAACAGATAAAAACGGCAACAGGAAGAGGGATGGATAGATTCTGAAACAATGACATCTGGATGGGGTGGCCCCATCTGGCCACAAGGTTACAGCTCATCAGCAAGTTCTAATCCAACTTGTTAGGGCTTGAAAACTCTCTCTGGGGACTAAGTGAACTTGCTCTGTTTTCATGGCCCAGAGTCCCTGGAGCAGGTGGAAGGAAGAGTGATTCTTTAAGCAAGGTGGCAAGAGGGACTCTACCCTGACAGGTGACAATGAAAATGCAGGAGCAAATTCAATCTCTCGGGGAGTTAATAAGAGCACTGGCCGCTGGCCAACTTAATCTTTTTTTCTCCTTATTGGTTTGCTAGATTGCCTTGAGGGATTAGTACTAACAGATAACCAGTACAAAAGATGAGCCTAAGTACATCTGTGCAACATAAAGGTAACTAAAGAGAAACTACCCATGTAGCCCTTTGTCTCTCTTATTTTAGATCCTCCTATAAGAATGTCAAATTATAAAAGCCCCTAGATAATAAAACATAAAGCTATAGCATATTTTTTCTAAAATTACCTTTAAGTCAGACAGCTATTTCATTGCTTTTACTTTCTCTAATACCATTTTCTTTTTCTTTTTTTAAGGCCACCAAAAATTTTGCTTGCCTCCAAAAAAAAATTGGGAGAGAGAGAAATCTAATACCATTTTCAACGTATCTTTAAAACCTTTTCTTTTAAATCCATTTTTGTTTTTATACAAAATACTCTCTACTTTGTAATTAATCTAGAGTGATACTATAATCACTGTTGTATGAATTAAACAATATTTCTGTAAGATTTGTGAAAGTTATCTTTTATTAATGATCTTAGTCAACTGTTTTTATTCTCTAAGATATAAAGTTACAACAAAAATTAATAATTGACCTTCAGGTCTATGCTTCCTTCAGTCCAATCTTTTCCTTGTAACAGTGGAATCCAGGCATATTCAAAGAGGAGTCTAAGGTAACAGATTCTAGTTTCACTTAGAGAAAGTAAAATTTAGTTCTTTCATTCCTGCATATTCATCAACTCACCAAAATACTCCAGCTGACACTTGCTTCACCTCTAAAGGATGCTGGAGTAAACACAAAGTCATCTTTTCTTGAACCTTTGGATCAGTGAAGATCTAAGGAAATCAGAGTAAACAAAAATCAGGTGAGAGAAAAGGCTTGCTAAAGTGAAAGCTAGCTCTGGAAATAGGAATTTGGGATTTTGAAATCCAACCATTTACAAGTGTTGAAGCAAACAATATTTACATGAATACGTTCTTTCTTTCTTTTTTTGAAATCACCCCAAAAGCAGAGGAAATGAAAAAAGGAGAGCTGCCTGCAGGTCTTATCCTACCCCTGACTTCATCTTACCCAAGAGATTAAAATGGTGGTTCTTGTGTGAAAGCCCTGGGGGTGCTTTATAAGAAATAAAGGAATGGGAAAAGTAAGAAGAGAAAGAAGTAGCTAAGAAATAATAACTATTTTGTGTCCATTAATTCGTTTAAAAATGCAACAACTTCTTTTTTAAAAAAAAAAGATTAAAAGTTATGCTTGCATGAAATTTTTATTTTTTTACATTTCAAGTTCAGGTTTTGACTCTTGGCCCAGAAAATAATTCTTCTACGGAAAAAATAAATGGCTCCAGTTTGTTCAGGGAAAATAAGAAGTTGGTTTCAAACACCTTGAGATTGAGGGGGATAACATGACATTTAAGCTGAAGCAGCAGAAGAGAAGAGGGCATCCTGTCCATATTATGATTCCTCAAGGAGGTCCCTACTTACAGTTAAAATGGGGACACCCAGGTAACTTAATGCCTTAAGCAAAGGATTAAATTGAAATGCCCTTTAATAATCTGAGGCCATTCGACAATCAAGTTATTATACTTAATTCCCCTACTCCAACGCCAGGATTACTAGGCAACCTGCCGATGATAACTTGCTTTCCCATGAAAGTCTGCCTGCAGGGAAAAGAAATGCACTAGTCATGCATGCCAAAGTGAGCGGCTGGTGCTCCTGACAGTTTTATTGCGCTTTTTTTTAATTGATTGAGGAGAGAGAGAGAGTAAGATGTGTTGTTCCACTTATTTATGCATTCATTGATTAATTCTTGTATGTGCCCTCACCAGGGATCAAACCCACAACCTTGGCATATCGGGACAATGCTCTAACCAACTGAGCTACCTGGCCAGGGCCTATTACACATGTTGAGTTAATATGTTGTCATTTTTATTTGATATCATCAGTCTCTTGACCTAATATTAGCCTGCCCCAGAAAGATAGGTCTGGTTTTGGCATGCTATTGAAATATGGTCCTCTGTCTACAGGAAAAACAACCCACTCTGGCCACAGTAAACACGCCAAGAGGCCTCCAAGGGGACAGCCTACTGACCTGCTCGAGGGCAACAGGATGTGGTGGCTGGAAGCTTGTCCTTTGGAGTCAAGCAGCCTGATCTTGGATTCCTGCTTTTAACACTAAATCATCACAGAACCTGGGCAAATAAGCTCTGCAAGCCTCAGAACCCACAGGGTGGGGGTGGGGGGCGGCTGTTGGGGATGGGGTACACCATGAAAGTGGGTATACTGTATTAGTTATGTTTAAGGCTTTCTTTGTCAAAGTATCTACACAAGTGTTAGGGTGAAATGAGGACAGTGAATTTAAGTCCTTTAAGACATTCTGCAGTAAAATAAAGGAGATGCATGTAAATGGGTAATGAGACTTTACAGAGATGTGTTTGCATAGGGAGACAGAGCCATGGGTATAAACTGAGGGAGCACAGCCAGTGGAGAGAGACTGAAACTATAGGGTAAAGTGACAAAGAAGCAAAGGAATTGGAGGAGATTGGAAAAGAAAGAAGCCAGAGCAGTTGGGGAAGAGACAGGAGCACTCGAAGCCAGGACAGGAGAGTAGCATGGGGCACATTCTTGGTAGCTCTCTCAAGGCAAGTAAGCCCAGGTGAGCCCCTTCCTGCCTGGCTTCATCTCAGGATCCAGGGAAGAACTGGAGTGCCCCCACTGGGAGAAATCCTCTATGTCCTTTTAGCAGTGGGTTCTCTCCAGTTCTCAGGACTCGGGGACAAGATGGGCCAATGGGGAAAGGGCCCATCCATCTTCAACGAGCCCAACCCCAGACCTTACCCCCTGTGAGGACCTCCTGCCCTCCTCTCCTTCTATTCTCCAGTCTCTGCTCTGTCCTGCTTGTCTTCCTCTTTCCCCAACTCTGCTTCCTCTTCCTTCTGGAGACTGTACCACACAGGAGAGACTTTTAGGATAACATATTCCAATCCCAGCTCAGGTACTTTCTCTCCAGTGGTACTTTGGCCAAGCCACTTTGCCTTCCTAAGACTCAATCTCTGAATCTATAAAATAGAGAGAATATTGCCTTCGTCCCAGAGGTGACGTGAGGTTAAATAAACATGCATATACAGTTCACTCCATAAAAGAATTCCCTCCCCACCTGGTCTCCTCCCCAGTCTGTCTTTCCTACTCCCTACCTTTTCTCCTCTTTCAATCTTCCAGTTTCCTTTCCCTGTTTCCCTGAATTTCCTTCATATTTCTCACTACAGCACTTGCTTTCCAACCCAACACACCTCTCTGAGGACTGACCCAACCAAGAGTGGGAAAAGGGGGGCTCCCTGGGAGGCCAGCATCAGGGTGAACTTAAGTAAACCTTGAAAAGCCACCTGCTTGAACAGGGTAACTCAGAGGATCATCCAGCAATCTAAATCAGGACATGACTATAAAGGAATGAGCACAGTGCCTCCTGCTACAAAGTTAATACTCAAAAAAATAAAGTTCTTATTAAGTGTATTTTTAACTTTCCACAACTTTAACTTGAACAATAGTGGGTTCTGAGGATGGGAAGTTGTGATGGCAGATTTAGGGAACCAGCCCCTTCTCTCCTCATGATGCCCTCCATCTTCTCTGGTCCTACCCCTTGGCTTTCCTCCCACGGCTCTAGATTCCCAGAGGCTGGAAAGCAATGCTTTATTGAGTCCTCCCACCCCTGGACACAGCAACCTTGCAATCATATCTGCTGGCAACCATCCCTGCCAGCCCAAGAATATTCCCGAGATAACCCCCGGTCAGGCCCCAGAGCACAGCTCTAAGAACCCAGGGAAGGGAAATCTTGGGGGTAGGGGGGCAGGAAATCTCAGCCTTGGAAGGTGAGACCAATGAGGGTTGAGGAACCAGCCAAGGCCTCTGTGTGCAACTGGAGTGTAGTTTTAGGGTGGAAGGTGTAGATAATGTTTTAATCATATTTGGTGTCAGTGGCAGCTGCCAAGAACCATAGTGCTTACAGATTGTAGATACTGGGCAAAAATAGAAGTAAAAAAAAAAATTTAAGCCAGTCTGCGTATTTATATGTATGTTTATAAAAGTGGTGGTTAGTACAGCCAAATTTATAAATTGCTTAGCAATTATATTTAACTTCCATGCCTCAACAATAAATTATTTTATTTCCCATATAATATATATCAGATTGATTTTGTTGTGAGTTGTCATGTCAACACTGAAGTCTGTTTATATTCTGTTCAGCATGCAGCTGTTACCCAGCCACAAAATTCTAAAGTAGTGGGAACCCTGCTTCCCTTCCTCGTCCTATTTATCCCCTGTTCATTTTCCAACTTGGTCTCCTAGTTCCTCTTCTTCCCTTTTTCTTCCTTCCCTAGCCTGCTCTCTCTGCCTCCCTTGCGTATTTTCACCCTCCTCATATTGCCTTTCTCTCCCAAACATGCCTCCCCTGACTTGGTCCTCCTCCCTCCCCTTCTCCCTTCCCTGTTCATCCACCAGTACTAGAGTAGAGCACTGGGTTGGGTCCTGCTAGCCCTGTAACCCCCACAAGTTCCCCTCCCTTCTAAGCCCTGGTTTTTTTATATGTCAAAGCGGCCATCAGGGTAACTCTAGGATCACTAGGCAAACTAAATAAGGTCATGACTGTAAAGGAATGAGCACAGTGCCTCCTGTTACCAAGTTAAGACTCAAAAAAGAAAGTTCTTATTATTAAGTGTATTTTTAACTCTCCACAAGTAGGAAAATTCCTATCAAATCCAAGAGCCATCCCTACTGGTGTCCAATCATCAAACAGTTATCAGGTGCCTAGTCTATGTCAAACCTGGGCTGGGTAGAGGGAGGCAAAGATCATTAGGCCCCATATGTCCTTCAAAAGCCCACAGTCTGAGAAAGACAAGACAGACAGATACATGGAAGAATCGTTAGCATGGCATGTGCTGGGCTATGATTGAAGAAGGGACCAAGATCCATGGAGTCAGAGGGGAGGGAGTCACCAAACTTGCTTTGCAGAGTCAGCTAAGACCTCACAGAGGGTGATTCCAAGTAGAATCCTTTTGAAAGAAATAGAAGAGTTTGCTTAATAAAATGAGGTAAGGACAAGTAAATGGAGCAACAAGTAGAAAGATCAAGCATGAAAGAGAAGGTTTGAGGAGCAGTGGCAGTCATGGCCACCAGACTGCAGGAAGCATGAAGGGATGTGGTGTGATCTGGGGCTGGCAAATAGATAAGAGATAGATTCTGAAAGAAGGCAATATCTCATCATTGTTATCATCATCACTATCATTCACTGAGTACTAGACCTCAGGCTAAGCACTTGACATACATCATCTCATTTAATCCTCACCAAAACTCTATGGTCAGGGACTATCTCCATTTGATAGATGAAATGGCAGAGAGCATCACTATGGTCAAGAGCCTGTGGTTGACCCTGCAGGTAATGGGAAGGCAGAAGAGATCTCTTTGTAGAATGTATGATTAGAACCCAACCCCCCTTGTCCATTGTCTTTGCTCCCTTGTTCTCTCCATGCAAGTGCCTGCTATCAGAGTTTTAGGAAGGTTACTCTCTCAGCATGGACTGGCATGGAGAGAGAAGGGGGAGCAATGACAGCTGGCAAGCAGAGCTGGATCCTAGAGATGTTTCTGCAGTTGAACTGACAGAGTGTATAAATGGCTCATATGTTATGGTTCAGAACAAGGAGAAATCTGGGGTGACTTTCAGGTTTTTCCCCTTGGGACAATGAGGGGATAGAGGTGCCATTGTCTAAAATGCCAAATACAGCAGTGAGGAGAGAGGAAGAGAAGGTGTAAGAGCAGGAACAGGGCCTGGAGTGGGAGAATAAGTTCAGTTTGAACCCATTAGGCTTGAACGGCCTCTGGGTCATTGAAAGTATCATCAGCACTAAAGAGAAAAGACAGACTTGCAGACTTGGAATCGACATATAAGGAAATGTTGAAGTCATGGGAAATGAATGATCTCACTCAGGAAGAACAAGAATAAAGAGAAGTGAGGAGAGGACAGAGGGTGAGGATGAGTCAATAAAAGGACAAGGACAGAGTCCCTAGGGGACACTCCACCTCAAAAGAAGGGTCATTGAGGGGTGCATTGAAATGAAATGCTGTGCTTGCCTAACTGAGCTCTCATCCTCTCAGCACCTAGCCCAGAGTCTGGCAAAGGGTAGGTGCTCAGCAAACCGGAGTCAGTAAAGAAAAGGAGAGAGGAAATAAAGGTGGCCTCAAATTACAGGAGGAGTGTGTTTCCACAAACACAGTGATCAATAATATTTAATATTTGCACTCAGAAATTTCTTTGTTAATACTTGAAAAATATTTAATATTGCTAAGAAGTTAAGTTAGACTTTAGACATGTGCTACAAATGTGTAACATTTGGAGGTTACCATTTTCTGTTACTTTTCATGAGAAATCCTGAAAACAAATGCTAGCATCTAATTCTTGTCCATGCCTTGCAAGCATATAGAAGTTTTGTTTCAAGGAGAGCTACAATGTCCAGTTTACTTTGATATGATAGGTTAAGTGTTTCCCCGCTAAATGAAAATTTCTAGTTAACCATATAAACACAAAATAAAATCCTCCTGTGGAAAAACAATATATCTGCCAGGGGTATAAAAAAATCACTTGGCCCCTCCTTTTTAATCATGCATGCATGATGAAACAATATAAAAGCACAAAAAACAAATATAAATTAAAATCTGCTCTGAATTTACATTTTGCTCCACGGCTACCAGCATGGAACGACACCTGAGCAGAGGTGACAGATCGTGGGCACAGATGTTGGAATCACATATGTGATACGGTATTTCCTCATCTTCTTTCTAATAAACCTTCAGCCCCCAATTAATGTTTCTTGCCAGTACTTTTTTTTTCTTCAAAACAGCTCATTGTTAACAAGGGACCTGAGAGCCCCTCATGGCTATCAACAAAACGACTAGAAGAATGAATTTTTTTCGGGCACATCTCAGAACTGAAAACATGTCCCTCAAGCCGCAGAGGAAGAGCTTAGTGGCAAACTGTTCGTGTCCAAAGCATGAACTGACCACAGAAAAAACAACACCTTGAACAGGTGCACTACCTACAAACCCCCTAAAAAAAAAACACTAAAACTAACTCCTACCAAAGGAAGTGACAAATAGCCACCAATTTAAAACGCACACACACACAAGAAAAACACGGGACATGACGCTGCTCCCATTGCTGTTTAATAGGTGATGATTACAGGATTTTTTAAAAGTCAGCTTCAAAGAAAGTGTCCTAGGTCCCATACCAAACTAACTTTTCCCAAATTTATTTTTTAATAAGAGGAGAATAGAAAAAGACTCTTTGCTAAGCCTCAACCACATGGAAAAGAGAAAAGGGAAGCCCCAAACAGCACAAAGCTAGCGCTCCTTAGTCTCCCCAAGTCACCAATTCCTGAAAGCTCCCCTCCGACTCACCTGGGCCTGGACCTAACCCTGTCCCCCGCAGGGGAGATTTCTCAGCAGTGCAAGAAGATCAAACAGGAACCCATTCCATGACCACTCAGTGAGAAACGCAAGGCTATTCTGAAAGCTCTAGTAATTACATAGAAAACAAGCTGGGTCTCTAGGGGACATTCTTGAAAACCTGAGACCAACTCCGGGAAAAACACTCTTGACCACTTACCACCACCGGAAGCAGCTATCTAAGTGGCAGATCAGAATCAGCACCTCATCAGAAAAAGTAAGATGTGGTGGGAGAGCAGTTTCACTACCAGTGAGGAATTGGGGGAGAAAACGCTCCTTGGAAAAACACCAAAAGCCCAGAAGAGTCTCTCCTTCGATCGCTGCCGCCTGCTGCTGCCAGGGCAGAACTGGTTAATCTTGGAGAAACAAAAGGAAGCTCCCTGGAGGCTGGCTTCGGGAGGATGACTTCCTTGGTGGGAACCAAGAGTTCAGAAGGATGGAAGCGGACAACGGAAGGGGTGACCAGCTACCACTTCTGCTTACCAAACTTTTATCAGCCCTTGGTTGAGGGAGAGAGATAAGCAAACATCTTTGAAGTTCTCACCTGTTTTTCCCAGACATGAAGGCATTAGCAAGGGTCGGTTTGTGTGTTTTTCTAGTCATTACAAGGGGGAATTCAACTCTGTTATGGGTGAAAGCTAAGCAATATTTACTAGGCAGGGCAATGACACTTCCTGTTTCCCAACAGCCTGAATTTCAGCTCAGAAGAAGCAAACAGTTAACCCTGAGGGTGCCAAAGAACAAATGCATGGAGGAAATGGATTTGACTTTGCAGTTCAAAATCGCTTTGAGAGAGTTCTGGCTTTTAAGATGGGATTAGGCGAACACAAAATATTTTGGTTTGTGACTATTTTTAAATGAAAGGATTATAGTTCCTTTTAAATGTGTCTAAATCCATTTATGGATTTTTCCAGAAGTTGCATCAGATTTGCACTTAATTACTGAAACCAAGTATATTTTCATGTGCCTTATCAATTCCATTCTTCTAGGACATCTGGTACTGAACCCCAGTTTTCCACAGAGCCAAAGCAGAGAGAAAGGAGGGCCTCTCCCTCCCAAGGCTCCACAGTAACAAGGAACAGCAGATTCTTGAAACAAGGATGATAGCTTTTTTTTTTGGATAATAAAAAGGACCAAGAGCCTGGCTGGTGTGGCTCAATGGACGGAGCATCATCCCATGGACCAAGAGTTCCCGGGTTCACTTCCCAATCAGAGCACAAGCCCTGGTTGCAGGCTTGATCCCCAGTATGAGACATGCAGAAGGCAACTGATCAGTGTGTCTCTCTCATCAATGTTTCTAATTCTCTCTTCCTCTCCCCTCTTCTCTATCTGAAAATCAAATTTTAAAAAAAGGATCAAGAACAAACAGCCTATGCAATGAAGCAATTGTTTCTTTAAAATGTTTAAAATGAAAAACTTTTAAATTTAAAAAAAATAGGTATAGCCTCTATACTATTTTTTAATTTATCATATTGGCAACTACTTGGCAATTCCCTTTGTTGAATAAGTATAAGGAAATCAGTATCTTCTCCTACACCATTAGTGGGAATAGAAATTGGCAAAATATTTTTAAAGGTAAACTAAGGAATGCTTTTAAGTATAGAAATGTGTATGTTTCCATCTCTTAGAAATTTACTTTACAAATGATCACAAACCAGCAAACATATCTGTATATATGTTAGTTACAGCACTGTCTGTAAAAGCAAACAACCAAAAATGTCTTAAAGATAGGGGGCTGGCTAAATAAGTTAAGGTGCATCTGTATAGAGGAGTGCTATGCAGCCATCAAGAGGGTTGAGAACTGGAGTGGAGAATCAGACATCTGGGCTCAGATCTGGCTCCACCAGTGACAGACCAGGTGATTCTAAGCAAGGTCCCAAGCCTCTATGTGCCTACCCGAGCCTTTTCTGATCTTCCTGGCATCTCTGGTCCCTCCCTCATGGGCACTATTAGAGACTGGGTTTGGTACTATCCACCTGCACTTATCCTATACTGTCTGCTATCTCCCCTCCCTGCTCATAGAATGTTTTGCTTGAGGTGAGGACTATAAGTACTGTGTCTTCAGTTTTGCATCTCTCTCTCTCTCTCTTTCTATCTCTCTCTCTCTCACACACACACACAAACACACACACACACACACACACAGACTTGCACTGTAAAGGTGTGAGTGCACATTAAGGAGCTACATGTTGTGTTTTTATTGCATTTGCCCAAAAGTTTCTAATGCCAGAAAAAGTTCATATGCCTTGTCACTTTCCCTGAAATTTCAAGGGTAGAAATGCCTTTCCTTGGCTAACTAAAAATATCCTTGCCAAATGCTTCTTTAAAAAGCTCTAAATTGTTTTAAAATGCTCTAGTTTTATGTACTAACTAGGGTCTGGTGCACAAAATTCATGCACGAAATGGGGGCGGGGGTCCCTTAGCCCGGCCTGCACCCTCTCGAAATCCAGGAAACCCCAGATGATCTCTGATTGCTGGTTCAGACATTCCTCTTGCAATCTGGGACCACTGGCCCCAAACTACTCTCCTGCCTGCCTGATTGCCCCTAGCCCCCCTGCCTGCCTGACTGATCGCCCCTAACCACCTCTGCCTGCCTGATTGCCCTAACCACCTCTGCCTGCCTGATTGCCCCTAAGCACTCTGCCTGCCTGCCTGCCTGATTGCCCCTAACTGCCTCTGCCTACCTGATCACCCCTAACCACCTCCCTGATCGCCCCTAACTGCTCGCCTGTCTGCCTGATATCCCCTAACCTTTCACTCTGGTCTCTGGTGGTTCTGGTCCCTGGTCATTCTGGTCATTCTGCCATTTTGGTCACTGGGATTTTATTATATTGGATTAGTCACTTGATATAATCAAACTATTTTCATAACTAAGGACACTGGCAGAGCAAGGAATCCTAATGGGAGAAGCAAGTAGAAAGGATAGAGAAGGATTCATCACACAATGATGCTCATACTTACCTCATATACGAAGCTTTCATAATGCGTGTATGTGTGAGAGAGAGAGAGAGAAAGAGAGAGAGAGGTTCCAAGCATTGATTCCTTATTATTTTGAAATATTCATTCATTTTAAAATGCAAGTGTCTTTTGCAGATGGATCTTTGGGTATTTAAATAAAAAATAATTTTACAGTGTCATAGAACTATATACTTAAAATCACAGAGCATCAGATTCATTTGTCCCATTATTTAAAGTCCCAAAGGTCTTCATCAATCTCAAGAATATAACATTACAGTAGTTGCCACTCTTCCTGTCAGTTGGAAGAAATGGATTTAAACATATTTTTATTCAACAAATGCAGATACTCTGCTAGGCACTTTGTGAGATATAGAAAGATGAACAAAATGCGATTCCTGCTCATGAGAAACTTATCAAGTGCTGTGAGGAGCCAGGCTTGCAGATGAGGGGATTAATAATAAAAGGAGAAAGTGGCTCTGCTGTTGATTGTGACACTGCCAAGCAGTAGAATCATCACTTTGTGTCAATTCAAATTAATCACAATGAAATGAACCTAATTAAGATTTCATCAGTTCCCTGGAATGTAGCCATTACAAGGGTTGATGGGGTTTGTTTTTTTAATTTGTTTGTTTGCTTGCTTGCTTTAATGCCAAGAAAGAAAGATTGAGCTGACGGAAATGTCAAACTAAGCCTTGGTGTCAACGTGGATGACAGAGAAGTACCTGTGGCCTAAAATTATGATTTAAACATATACAATAAAAGGGGGACAGAACAAAGTATTTCCCAATTCTTTGAACATATTCTTGAACAATCCACCTGCTATGAGCAGACAAGAAGCTAGCTTGAACCTCCTGAAGCAGCATCCCTTTGAGAGGAGCGCTGGAGTCTACGTTGTAAACCCACCTATGCACTAAAGCTTCAGAACTGCTGTGGTATGAATGATGAAATACTGTACAAATTACTTAATGCCTTACATTTTAGCTTCCTGAGTGTAACATTTGGAAAATAAAACCTCCTTTCGCTATTTGTGACAATTAAATGAGATATTCACTAAATGAATAAAGGAATGAATGCATGAGTAACTTGTGTGTGCAGTGATAGAACAAGAACAAATAACACATAACCCAGCATCTGTCACATTGCCTAACCATGGTCAATGTTCTCCCTGATCTCTCTACAGAATCTCCCCAATGGCTACTGCATTCCCTTCATTATAAGAGAAGGAAGACCTCTGAGGTCTGAGCTACTGTGTATCTTCAGTTCCTTTCATTCTGATTCAACCATTTGCCTTCTCTTCTCTCTAGGACAGTAGTACCCAAGTATATCCTTTCTATAAGACAACACAAGAAATAGGCAGTTTTAAAGAATGAGATCAATAAGAGTAAATAGAAGTTTTAGTATATTCTTCCTGAATCCCAGGGGATTGTTTGAAAACCAGTACAAAAAGTTTCAGCAGGTGACAGAAGTAAGGCAGGATAGTAAGAAGCCCAGAAAATTCCTTGGCAAGTGGAATGGGGAAACTGAGACAGACGGCTGACCCCATCCAGCACCCTCACTCACCTGCCTCCTTCTCCCTTGCACCACCACTCCTTTAAGCATTCAACCCTCAGGACAATGAGGTTCTGATCAGCATCAAATAATCTTAGGAACAAAGCCTCGGGTCTGTTAACCACAGAGTTTGGGTCAAACTAGAGATAACATCTAGGCCTCAGTTGTGTTTCAGCTCCAGTTCAGAAAAGCAGCAAAATCAGATGAAACAATGCCATGGCTGACATCAGGACCAGCTGTGGTTAATGGCCCTCTACCCTAGCTCCAACCAATCAGTAGAGACCAAGACACTGAAAGGACACAACTGGAAAGCTGATGAATATTCTATTGAGATCCTCCCCAGAGATCTCCTAAAATTGTTGCCTTTAGAAAACAGATTTTTTTAAAAACCTTAAGATAAAGGACCCTAAGGTGCCCATCTTTGCTCATTCTCCAATGGCCCTTCGTGTGCCTCTGTAATGTGCTTCTTGAGATAATGCAGCCCAGCTGGCTCACTTTCTTTTGCCTCTGATATTTTCTAAAAGGCCAAGGCAGATCTCTGAGCAGCCTGCTGGATTGTTCCTTTCTAGTGTACTTTGCCTTTGCTTGCTAAATAAATGTCCTCTTGAGCTAGAGTTCTTGGCTCTAAATTATTTTTTTGCCAAACTCAAGAACCAAGAGCCCACAATGCTGCTAACAGAAGTGTACTAAAAATATTGCTGCCCCACCCTGCCCTATTCCCTTCAGTGACTAAAACCTACTCACTTCCCATTCATGAACAGGTTCACCAAACCTTTCAAATAGCACATACCCTCGTGGTCTTTAGTATCTAAAAAAGTATAGTTTTCTAACCACTTGTAGTTTCATTTATTATCTGGCACTTCCCGTGGTGTGGTGGACTGGAGTTCAAGAGAAAGCAATTCAACTCCTCCTCCCACAATCTCTTCATCATTTACTTCCTGCTGGTTAGTTAACCTTTTGTGTAAGAAAGTAGGTTTCCTTATGTTGGCCAACATAAACGACTGTCCCATTTCTGGTGGTGCCATTTCCTATGTGAAACTTTCCATCTTCGTATGAAGACTCACAGTTGAGTTTTAGTTATTACTCAACTGGCAAAAAGAACAAAAAGAAAATCAGAGAATGTAAGAAGGAAGACATTGTTTTAGAAGTTAAGCTCTGGATAGGGATGCAGATTTAGGAACAGAGGAGTTTCTTCCTCTAATATTAAAATTTCAGGAATCAAAAGTAAACTAAAAATAATATAAATCTGCCAAAACCGGTTTGGCTCAGTGGATAGAGCGTTGGCCTGCAGACTGAAGGGTCCCGGGTTCGATTCCGGTCAAGGGCATGTACCTTGGTTGCAGGTGCATCCCCGGTGGGGGGTGTGCAAGAGGCAGCTGATCAATGTTTCTGACTCTCTATCCCTCTTCCTTCCTCTCTATAAAAAATCAATAAAATATATTTTAAAAATAAAAAATAATAATAATAATATAAATCCACCACTACATTAAAATTAAACTGATATGGTTTAAAATATTTTTTGGATGTTAAAAGTCACCTCTGGGGACCAGCTTCTCATAAGCAATTCAGAGTTTCCCTCACTGGCTCTCCTGAACATCCCTTTCAGTGCAGACATTCAGACAAAAGGGAGAAGAGTAGGAGCCAAGAAGCTTGTTCTCCAATCCAACTCACCCAAACCAGGTGACTTGCATTTAAATTGCCCTTTCAAATGCATGCTGAAACATGTGTTCCAAAACTAGATGACCTAGCTCTAAACCAGACAGCCTAACCCCAAGCCAGACAATTGGCATACCTAGTTGTAAAAGTCATTCTAACAGTTAGTCTCCAAATGGCAAGTGTTCCACAACCAAAACTGAATCCTGGGATAGACTGTTGACAACAGTGAGAGGAACACTCGTCAAACTGTTGTATCTCTTACTATCAGGACAGCACAATGTCTTCTTTGCACATAATAATTACCTGAGAAATATTTTGGGGCTCTACTTGTTTTATAGATTAACATCGTAAGAAGTCCTTACAACAGTAAGTGGCATTTGCCAGAAAGGAGGAATCCACCTGGAAGGAACTGCATCTGGATCAATGTCAGGACTCTGATGGTTCTTGCCATCTTTGAACCTTCGGGACACGGGACCAGCCAGAGACTCAGGATCTGTTAACATTTACCTCAGTCCCACTTCTGCCATCCAAGCAAGAAGGAAGGGCCAGGGCCACATGGCTTTAAAGAAACTTTTCCTTTTATCTCTTTACCCTTTTAGCCTGCCCTGCACATCAATAGATGAAAAACCCCTACCTCTTACATGTCATCTGGAAAGTGCAGGCTCTAAGATCAAAGTAATTCAGGCTCCTAATCAGGACTATCTCTAGGACATTTCACACATTCATCACTATTTTCCAAGCCCCAATTCAGTACCAACCCCTTTACAAGATATTGGGGACCCCAAGATAACCAAGACTTGGTCCCTGCCCTAGTGAGAACTTTTCGTTCTAGTGGGAAGGGAAATGAATTGTCAATAAGATACTGTGTTGCAATATGGTAGGAATGCTAATAGACGTACCTTCTGTTCAGATACACTCTGGAACTACAAGAAAAGGAGCACTTATTTCTATGTGACTGTGAAGCTGTCAAAGTAAACCTCAGGATAACGTGAAGCTGAATCCTAAAAGATGAGTAGGAAGACAAGTACAGAGGATCTTGTTAGTTCCGTAAGCTAATAGTCCAAGAGGAAAAAACATGTCACTGATAGTTTTTATCCCCTCTTCTCGGTTACTACTCCCCCCAACCTCAGAGAACTGCAGCCTTCTCTGTCACCTGCATTTCCATTCCAAATGGCTGGAGTGAATCACAAACACACATCCTACAGCATTCGTGAATGTGGAGAGCAGAAGTGAGGTCAACATCGCTGTAGTATCTCAGTGAAAGTAATAACTAGGTCCCAGTGACTCACAGACCAGGCAAGGCTAGGCAGGCATTGAGTCCTGAAGGCTTTAAGCACTGGCTTGGGTATCCCACCTCTGAGGAAAGCAACCTGAATGCATTCTTCTCTGCATAAGGTGCTGGGCTGGGCTGTAGTGTAGGTTGTCTATCAGGACAAAAGAACATAGTATCTTCCCAGAGGAGAAGGAGGAGGAGACTTGGAGTTAAGACATGCCAGAGACCAGAGAAAGAAGGGGAACAATGGAGACAGATAGCAGACTCCTGGTTTTTCCTACCTTGGGGCCTAAGCTTCAAGAAAAGCTGACTATAGAAGCATCCAGAAAGATGTAAAGGCACCTAGGAAATCCAGGTTAGTGGTCTGTTTCCTCCAGCTCTAAGGGGTGCCCTTGTCCAGCATGGCATCAAATCCAGTAAAGCTGGGAGCAGGAGGAGAGCACTGGAGGAGGAATATGAGTCCAGACCCCTTGAGGCTATGTTCCTGCCTCCTTGTGGCTGATGAAAGGCAAAGCCCAGGGCAGATTAAAGATGTCTATCTACTTGAGCAAAAAAAATTCAGAGGACCCAGCATGGATCCAAGGCTCCCACCTCCCACATTGTCACACAGTCAAATGAATTCTCCATTTACCCAGATGCCCTCTTAGAGAGGAGCAGGTGAGGACACCCAAAGCCCCTAAAAAAGACTAAATAATCAAAAGGTGCTTATTTGAGCTGGAAAGTACTATGTTAAGTTGGCTATTTAAAGGCTTGTTGGGGCATGTTTTTCAGTACTTATCCATCATAGTTTAGTGAGGAAAAAATAGATATTTGGTAAATATATATATATATGCAGCCACCTTGGTTAAGGCTTGTAAGTAATAGAGTAACTTGTTACCCACCACACTCATTTCCATCACTGAAGGCAGACCGTGTGTATCTTTTTCTTGCTACCTGGAAGAATTACTCCTACCAAGAATGCTGTATTAGTGTCCTAGGGCTGCAATAAGAAATTACTACAAACTGGGTGGCTTAAAACAACAGAAAGTTATCCCCTCACAGTTCTGGAAGATGGAAGTCTGAAATCGAGGTGTTGGCAAAGGTTGGTTCCTTCTGGAAGTCCTGAGGGAGAATCTATTCATGCCTCTCTTCTAGCTCCTAGTAGTTGCTGATAATCCTTGATACTGCTTGGCTTGTAGATGCATCCCTCCACTCTCTGCCTCCGTGTCACAAGGTATTATTCTCCCTGTGGGCCTCCACTGTGTCTTCGTGTCTTCACATGGCTTTCATATAAGGACATTGGATTTGGTGCCCACCCTAATTTAGTAGAATCCCACTTTAACTTAATTAAGTATTCTACGTATCAGCCCACATTCTGAGGTTCTGGGTAGACATGAATTTGGGGGCACATTATTGAACTCAGTAAAATGAAAAAGGCAAAAATGTTAATAGTCAGCCAGTACTGAAATTGTAGGGTAGAGTCTAAGAAGATTTTCATTTGCAGCAAAGAAAGCTAGAGGTCTCCACCCTTTGGCCAGACTGAACTTCTTTGCTTTTCTATATACATTAGATGCATGTTGGGGCCTTTGCACACACTGCCTGAATGCCCTTCCCCTGTCTCCTTTATCTGGCTCAATCTTCCACATCTGTTATGCACTAAATGTTTGTGTCCCTCTAAAATTCATATGTTGAAACCCCTGCTTTTGATGGTATTAGGAAGTGTGGCTTTGGGGGGTTACAAGGATTAGGTGAGATCACTGGGATCGGGCCCTCTTCATGAATGGAATTGGTGTCCTCAAAAGAGAGCTTTTTTCCCCCCTCTGTGCTTCCACCCTGTGAGGACAAAACGAGATGACACAATGAGACAGTGTGCAACCTGGAAAAGGACCCTCACCAGAACTCAACCATGCTGTCACCCTCATCTCAAACTTCCAGCCTCTAGAAACATGAAAAATCATTTCTGTTGTTTATTGCCAGAAGCCAATACCAGCATGTCATAATTGCAAGAGTTTCATCAAAAGGTTGATGGAACTTGGGGACTCAACAAGGGATGAGTCACATATATTATCGCCTGTTGGGAATGGCTAAAGGTATTTCCCCAAACCTGAAACGGATTATTGCTTGCTGCCAGACAGCTCAGGGCATCTTAATCTACATGTTATTGCCTCCTACTGGCCAAACACCTGAACAGCTGTAGGCAATTTCTTGCAATTTGACAATGGATTGTGTACTAAACCTTGGCCTTTGCAGTGTGTATCTACCTTGCCTCAGGACAATTTGTGTTAATAAAAAGCAAGGGGTCCTGAGATGAGGAGAACTTAGTTCCTTTAGCTAAGTTTCGTCTGGCTCTCCAAATGCCTTCCAAAATTACATTTTGTCTCTGGACTCTTATGTAATTTACACACAGAACATTTTCCAGATTTCTGAACCCTTCTAGATGCCAGATCAAGACCACCAGCAGCTTATAAACCATTCAATCTACGGAAGTTTGTAATAGCAGCCTGAACAGACTAAGACATCTTTCAGGTCTTCCCCACATTATCACTTCCCTTAGGAACCCCCTTTGGAGAATCTCTAATAAATCTGGAACTCCTCCAAGCTCCCATGAGATGCTGCACTTGCGATCATGATCGATTACATGTCTTGCTGTAATCTTCGCCTGTCCTCTTCTCTGGGCCTCCAGTACCTGAGAGTGACAAGTCAATGCCCCACACACAGCACTGAATCTAGCACAGAATATAAGAGCCCACCACCCCTATAATGAGGACCCAGGATCTGAGGAGCCACTGTACTCAACTTCTTTGGGCCTCAGTTTCTTTATCTACAAAATAAAAAGCTCAGATTAAAATGTCTATGCAACCCTCCTAAATCTACCAGTCCATAATAATAGTGATAGGTAAGACCTCCTAATAGCTGTGCAATATTTACTATGTTCTAAGTGCTTTACACACAGTTACATGTTTTTGTTGTTCTTCTTCTTTTGCAATCCTGTGACATATGCCTTTTTGCAGATAAGGAATCAGAGAAAGACCTTTTAAGAAACTTTCATAAAGTTGTGGAGCTAGAAGGTGTCAGAACTAGAATTCGAACCTGAGAGTCTGCTTTTAGAATCTATGTGCATAGCCTATCTACTACCTCTGCTTCTGTATATGAAGCCAACTTTTATTCCATATAAGAGCCTAGATGTATCTGAGCCCCACAGACATACTAGAAATATAAATTATAGTTAGTACAGTTAGATAAAGAAAGAGAGCAGCATTCAAATACCCTATGATATAAATTTTTTTTACCAATTGCATTTTTTTTATTGTTTAAAGTATTACAAATAGTAGTACATATGTCTTCTTCTTTTCCCCCATTGACCTTTCCCCAGACTCCCCTACCCCCAGCACATGCCCTCACCCAACCCCACCCCCCAGTGTCTTGTATCTATTGGTTATGCTTATATGCATGCATACAAGTCCTTCGGCTGATCTCTTCCCTCCCCCGTGCAGCCTTCCCGCTGTAATTTGACAGTCTGTTTGATGCTTCTCTGCCTCTGTATCTATCTTTTTGTTCATCTGGTTATAATGTTCTTTATTATCCATAAATGTGTGAGATCATATGGTATTTTTCTTTCACTAACTGACTTATTTCACTTAGCATAATGCTGCCCAGTTCCATCCATGTTGCTGCAAATGGTAAGAATTCCTTCTTTTTTATAGCAGCGTAGTATTCCATTGTGTAGATGTAGCACAGTTTTCTAATCCACTCATCTGCTGATGGGCATTTAGGCTGTTTCCAAACCTAAGCTATTGTAAATTGTGCTGCTATGAACATAGTGGTGCATATATCCTTTCTGATTGGTGTTTCTGTTTTCTTAGGATATATTCCTAGAAGTGGTAATACTGGGTCAAATGGCAGTTCCATTTTTAAATTTTTGAGGAAATGCCATACTGTTTTCCACAAAGTTTTCCACCAGTCTGCATTCCCACCGGCGGTGAAGGAAGGTTCCCTTTTCTCCGCATCCTCTCCAGCACTTGTTTGTTGATTCGTTAATAATAGCCATTCTGACAAGTGTGAGATGGACCTCATCGCTGTTTTGATTTTCATCTCTCAGATGATTAGTGACTTTGAGCATGTTTTCATATGTCTCTTGGTTTTCTGAATGTCCTCTTTTGAAAAGTGTCTATTTAGATGCTTTTCCCATTTTTTTATTGGATTGTTTATCTTCCTTTTGTTAAGTTGTATGAGTTCCCTCTAAATGTTGGAGATTAAACGCTTATCGGAGATAACATTGGCAAATATGTTCTCACATGCAGTGGGCTTTCTTGTTGTTTTGCTGATGATTTCTTTTGCTGTGCAGAAGCTTTTTATTTTGATGTAGTCCCATTTGTTTATGTTCTCCTTAGTCTCTCTTGCCCTAGGATCTGTGTCTGTAAAGATATTGCTATGACATATGTCTGCAATTTTGCTGCCTATGAAGTCTTGTAGGATTTTTATGGTTTCCCATCTTACATTTAAGTCCTTTAGCCATTTTGAGTTTGTTTTTGTGTATGGTGTAAGTTGGTGGTCTAGTTTCATTTTTTTGCATGTATCTGACCAAATTTCCCAGCACCATTTATTAGACTGTTTTGACTCCATTGTATGCTCTTGCCTCCTTTGTCAAATATTAATTGAGTATAATGGCTTGGGTCAATTTCTGGGTTCTCTATTCTGTTCCATTGGTCTATATGTCTGTTCTTGTGCCAGTACCAGGCAGTTTTGAGAACTGTGGCTTGGGAATATAGCTTGATATCTGATATTGTGATCCCTCCAACTTTGTTCTTCTTTCTCAGGATAGCTGTGACTATTTGGATGAATTTTTGGAGAGTTTGTTCTAGGTCTTTGAAATATGCCATTGGTATTTTAATAGGTATTGCATTGAATCTATAGATTGCTTTAGGTAGTATGGATATTTTAATGATGTTGATTCTACCAAGCCATGAACATCGTATGTTTTCCCATTTGTTTATATATTTCTCTACCTCTTTTTTCAATGTCCTGTAGTTTTCTGAGTACAGGTCTTTCACGTCCTTAGTTAAGTTTATTCCTAGGTATCTTAATTTTTTTGGTGCAATGGTAAATGGGATTTTTTTTTCACTTCTCTTTCTGAGTTCATTATTGATGTATAAAAAGGCCACAGATTTCTGGGTGTTAATTTTGTATCCTGCTACATTGCCAAGTTCATTTATTAGGTCTAGTAGTTTTTTGATGGAGTCTTTGGTGTTTTCTATGTATAGTATCATGTCATCTGCAACTAAGGACAGTTTTACTTCTTCTTCTCCAATTTGGATGCCTTTTATTTCTTCTTGTCTGATCGCTATGGCTAGTACTTCCAGTACTATGTCGAACAGGAGTGGTGAGAGAGGGCATCCCTGTCTTGTTCCTGTTCTTAGGGGAAATGAGTTTAGTTTTTGCCCATGTTGGCTGTAGGTTTGTCATATAGGGCTTTTATTATGTTGAGGTATGATCCCTCTATTCCCACTTTGCTGAGAGTTTTTATCAAGAAAGGGGGTTGGACTTTGTCAAGTGCTTTTTCTGCATCAATTGACATGATTATGTGATTTTTGACCCTGAGTTTGTTTATGTGATGTATCACATTTATTGATTTGTGGATATTGTACCATCCTTGCATCCCCAGAATAAATCCTACTTGGTCATGGTGTATGATCTTTCTAATGTATTGTTGAATCTGATTTGCTGGAATTTTATTGAGGATTTTAGCATCCATGTTCATCAAGGATATTGGCCTGTAGTTCTCTTTTTTTGTGGTGTCTTTATCTGGTTTTGGGATTAGGGTAATGCTGGCTTCATAGAAAGAGCTTAGAAGTGTGCCTTCCCCTTGAATTTTTTGGAATAGTCTGAGGAGGATAGGTTTCAGTTCTTTGAAAGCTTAGTAGAATTCCCCAGTAAAGCTGTCCAGACCAGGGCTTTTGTTTGCTGGAAGATTTTTGATCGCTGTTTCAATTTCTTTGGTAGTTATTGGCCTATTCAAGTTTTTTTATTCTTCTTGGTTGAGTTTTAGGAGGTTGTATTTTTCTAAGAATATGTCCATTTCATCTAGGTTGTCCGATTTGTTGGAATAGAGTTGTTCATAATATTTTTTCATAATCATTGTTTTTCTGTAGGATCAGTAGTACTTCACCTCTTTCATTTCTGATTTTCTTTATTTGGGTCCTCTCTCTTTCATTCTTGGTGAGCCTGGCTAGAGGTTCATCAATCTTATTTATCCTTTCAAAGAACCAGCTCTTGGTTTTGTTGATCTTTTATATTGTGTTTTTGGTCTCTATGTCGTTTATCTCCACTCTGATCTTTATTATGTCCTTCCTTCTGCTTGTGCTAGGCTTTTCTTATTGCTCTCTTTCTAACTCTTGAGTTGTAGAGTTAGATGATTTATTAGCATTGTTTCTTGTTTGTTTGAGGAGCCTGTAGAGCAATGAACTTCGCTCTCAAAACTGCTTTCACTGTGTCCCATAGATTTTGGATTGTTGTGTTTTCATTGTCTTTTGTTGCCATTATGCTTTTTATTTTTTCTTTGATCTCTCTGGTAACCCAGTCATTATTTAATAGCATGCTATTTAGCCTCCAGGTGTTTGATTTTTTTATTGTTTTTATTGTAGTTTATTTCTAGTTTTATGCCATTGTGATCTGAGAAGATGCTTGATATTATTTATATCTTATCGAATTTGAAGAGACTTTGCCTGTGCCCCAATATGTGGTCTATCATTGAAAATGACCCATGTGCATTTAAAAAGAATGTATATTCTGTGCCTTTGGGGTGAAATGTTCTGAAGATGTCAATTAATTCCATCTGATCTAGTGAGTGATTTAGGATAGATATTTCTTTGCTGATTTTTTGTTTAGAGGATTTGTGCAGTGGTGTCAGTGGGGTATTAAAGTCCCCTGCTATGATTGCATTGCTGTCAATCTCTCCCTTGATATCCTCCAGAAGTTTTTTTATATATTTGGGTGCTGCTGTATTGGGTGCATATATGTTTACCAGAGTTATTTCTTCGTGTTGGATTGCTCCCTTTAGTATTATGAAGTGGCCTTCCTTATCTCTTGTTATGTCCTTCACTTTGAGATCTAATTTGTCAGATATAAATATTGCTACCCCAGCTTTTTTTTTTTCCATTTCCATTCACCTGAAATACCTTTTTCCATCCCTTCACCATCAGTCTGTGTCAGTCCTTTATTCTGAGGGGGGTTTCCTGTAGACAGCAGATATATGGGTCATGTGTTCTTATCCGCTCAGCTACCCTATGTCTTTTGGTTGGAACATTTAATCCATTTACATTTAAAGTTATTATTGATAGGTACTTGTTTGTCACCATTATTATTTTTTATGCCTGTATTCCTTCTTTGCTTTCTATTTCTTCTTTTTACAGCAGACCCTTTAGCATTTCTTGCATTGCTGGTTTGGTAGTGATAAACTCCCTTAGTCCTTTTTTGTCTGTGAAGCTCCTGATTTCACGCTCAATTTTGATTGATAGCCTTGCTGGGTACAGTATTCTTGGATTCAGAACCTTCCTTTGCATGACTTTGCATATTTCATTCCATTCCCTTCTGGCCTGATGTGTTTCTGTTGAGAAATCAGTCACTAGTCTGATGGGGGATCCTTTGTAGGTAACTTTCTGTCTCTCTCTGGCCACTTTTAAGATTCTTTGTCATTGATGTTTGCCAATTTAATTATAATGTGCCTTGGCATCGATCTTTTGGGGTTCATTTTGCTTGGGACTCTGTGAGCTTCTTGGACTTGTGTGAATTTTTTTCCCCTGTATCAAGGAAGTTTTCTGTCATTATTTCTTCAAACAGGTTTTCTATTCCTTGCTCAGTTTCCTCTTTTTCAGGAACCCCTATTATACAGATGTTGTTTCGTTTTGTGTTGTCCCAAAGTTCCCTTAGGCTCTCCTCTTGTTTTTTAAGCTTTTTTTCTAGATGCTGCTCTGCTTGGGTATTTTTTCCTACTTTGTCTTCTAGCTCCCTGATGCAATCCTCCACTTCTTCTAGTCTACTGTTGATGCCTTCTATTGAGTTCTTTATTGCAGTGATATCATTTTTCATTTCCTCTTGGTTCTTACACATATTGTTGAATTTGTTTTCCAACCTTTTCCGTGACCTTATGACCATTTATCTGAATTCTTTATCTGACATATTGCTTGCTTCCATTTCATTTACTTCCTTTTCTGGTGATACCTCCTTTTCTTTCGCATGCTGGCTGTTCCTTTGTCTCCCCATGATCTCTCCTCTCTGGATATCTGGTTATATAGCTCTCTCTCAACTGCATTGATATAAAGGCACAAAATACAACACAACAAGACACTGAACACAAATGTTTTCATGATACTACTAACTCCAAATAAAGGTGACCACCAAAGAAAAGAGAATTTGGGAGTTAAAAAAAAAAAAAAAGGAGTGCAACATCAATTTGGGAGGAGGCAAGATGGTGACCAGCAGGGAGGTAGGGAGGGAGAGTGTGTGAGAGAGTGAGAGAGCAATAGAGGTGTGTGTGGACGTATGTGGGTGTGTGTGTGAGTGAAATAGGGACAGTTAGACTCTGCAGTTCTTCCAGGGGGTTGCCAATCTGGACAGTCTTAGATGGCAAAACCCCACGGCCGCCGCAAACACTCTGGGGAGGACACCGGTGGCACAGAGACCACGCCATCTTGAAGAACAGAACTGCTTGAGACTAGGATCCTAGACTCACCACCACCCAGTCTGGTCTCAGAAGCAAACCAGGACCCTACAGCCACTCTGGTAGAAGACCTGCCACCACAGCTGCAGACCCAGGGACACCAAGACTCCAGGCACCCAGCTGCAGATTTCTATGAGTCACAAAGCCAACCCCCCTCCCCCGCCGCCCCCCTGGCAGAGACGTAGAAACTACCAGACCCCAGCCACACAATAAGGTTTTCTGCACACACAAAGCAGTGGCGACTCTGCCTGACTTTGAGCCTTGGTGTCGGACACGGAAAGTTTGTTTCCCACTACTAGTGTCCAGGCCCAAGTAGGGATACTGAGTGGAATTCAAGCCTAGCCGCTCATCCCTAGGGAGGTAGTTTCTGCGACCAGATCCCATGCCCACACAGGGTAGGGAGACAGTGCTGAACTTGAGCCCAGAGTTGTGAACTCAGGGAATTTGTTTCCCGTGACTCAACTCCATACCCAGGCAGGGAGACTGAGCTGAATTCAAGCCTAGCTGCTCATCCTTAGGAAGGTGGTTTTCTGCGACCAGATCCCATCCCCACGCAGGGAAGGGAGACAGTGCTGAACTTCAGCCCGGACTTACGAACTCAGGGAATGTGTTTCCTATGACTCATCTCCACACCCAGGCAGGGAGGCAGTCCTGAATTTGAGCATAGGTGCATGACCTTGGGGAGATTGTTTTCTGAGACCAGATCCTACGACCACGCAGGGAGACAGTGGTGAATTTGAGCCTGGGGGTGCAAACACAGGTAGTTTGTTTCCCATGACCAGACCCTGTACCTTAGCAGAGAGGCTGCGGTGAATTTGAACCTGGATGTGTAGTCTCAGGGAGTTTGTTCCCCATGACCAGACCCTGTGCCCACACAGGAAGGCAGCGCTGAATTTGAGCCTGGGTACATGGACACAGGGAGTTTGTTTTCCACAGTGCACACCCATGTGACCAGACCTCACACCCACACTAAGGGGCAGAGCCACGACTTTGATTCAGGTCAAGTACACACAGAAGACTGTTTACCACAGGGCAGAAGTGGACCTCCTGCCAACACAGTGTGACTGAGCAACCCAGTCTCCCAGGCAGATCGGGAACCCTGAATCTCCACACAAGAGGCAGCATTGACCACCAGTGACTAGACTCCGTTCCTCATTACGTGCGCCTGAGATCCCTGATTCCCAGTACATTCACACTAAGAGCCAGTGACTCCAATTCTTGGTGCATGTGCACACAGGGACCTGATTCTCAGTGCAAAATAGCACCAAGAAACAGAGACTCTGATATTCTATTCTCGGCATGAACACAGGGAGCCTCTGACTCCTGACATGCAATAGGAGACTTTGGTTTTTGGCACATGCCAGTGGGTTCTCTGTTTCAACATGGAGCAGACAGGTCCCTGATTCTAGGTGCACACACGAGGCCACACTAAGTGTCAGTGATTCTGACCCAGAGCGAGCGTGGCTCCCACCAAACCACAGCAACCACACGTCTTGGTATCAGAGCTCTTCAGTGACACTTGGGGGTGCAAAAATCCCATTGCACACCATCCAGGCCCCCACAACTCGACATCTGAACTTTCTGGTGATAGTCAGAATGTGGAGACAATGAAGCAATCCCAAAATAAAGAAAAGGAGGAATTGCCAAGTAAGGAAATAAGTGAAAAGGAAGCATGCAACATGACAGAAAAAGAATTCAGAGTAATGGTCATACAGTTCATACACCGGATGGACGAGAAAATCAACAACCTATGCAAAAATCAGAAAGAAATGAAAAATGATATAGCTACAATCAAAAACACTATGGAAGGCTTCAACAGTAGACTAGAAGAAGCAGAGGACCAAATCAGCGAGTTAGAAGATCAGGTACAGGAACAAGCCCAATCTGAACAGCAACTAGAGAAAAAAAAAATAAAAAACAAGAGGAGAGCCTAAGGGAGCTGTGGGACAATACAAAACGAAATAACATACGTATAATAGGGCTGCCAGAAGGACAAGAAGAGCAGCAAGGATTAGAAAATTTATTTGAAGAAATAATGACAGAAAACTTCCTTGATGTGGGGAAGAAAAAAGTTACTCAAGTACAAAGAGTCCCAAGCAAAATGAATCCCAAAAGACCCACACCAAGACGCGCCATAATTACAATGGCAAATGTTATAGAACAAAGAGAGAATCCTAAAGACTACAAGAGAGAGACAGAGGGTTACCTACAAAGGATCCCACATCAGATTATCAAATGATTTCTCAACAGAAACACATCAACCTAGAAGGGAATGGAAGGAGATATACAAAGTGATGCAAAGCAAGGGACTCAATCCAAGAATACTCTATCCAGCAAGACTATCAATTAAAATTGAAGGGGAAATCAGGAGCTTCACAGACAAAAAAAAGGCTAAGGGAGTTTATCACTACCAAACCAGCAATGCAAGAAATGCTAAAGGGAATGCTGTAAAAAGAAGAAACAAAAAGGTAAGAAGGAACACAGCTTCAAAAAAATAACAATGGCTAAAAACACGTACCTTTCAATAATAACTTTAAATGTAAATGGACTAAATGCTCCAATCAAAAGACATCGAGTGGCTGAATGGATAAAAAAACATGACTCATATATATGCTGTCTACAAGAGACCCACCTCAGAACAAGGGACTCACACAGACTTTAAAGTGAAGGAATGGAAAAATATCTTTCAGGCAAATGGAAATGAAAAAAAGCTGGGGTAGCAATACTTATATCTGATAAAATAGACCTCAAAGTGAAGGTCATAACAAGAGATAAGGAAGGACACTTCATAATACTAAAGGCATCAATACAACAAGAGGATATAACCCTGGTAAACATATATGCACCCAATGCAGGAGCACCCAAATACATAAAAAATCTCCTGGAGGATATCAAGAGAGAGATAGACAACAATACAATCATAGTAGGGGACTTTAATACACCACTGACATCACTGGATAAATCCTCTAGACAAAAAATCAGCAAAGAAACAACAATCCTAAATGACTCACTAGATCAGATGGACTTAATTGACATCTTCAGAACATTTCACCCCAAAGCTGCGGAATATACGTTCTTCTCAAGTGCACACAGGACATTTTCAAAAATAGAATACATGCTGGGTAACAAGCAAAGTCTCCCCAAATTCAAGAAGATTGAAATCATACCAAGCATCTTTTCAGACCACAATGGCATAATATTAGAAATAAACTACAATAAAAACAATCCAAAACACTCAAACACTTGGAAGCTGAATAGCATGTTATTAAATATTGATTGGGTTACCAATAAGATCAAAGAAGAAATTAAAAACATTCTGGAAACTAATGACAATAAAAACACAACAATCCAAAACCTTTGGGACACAATGAAAGCAGTCCTGAGAGGGAAGTTTATAGCTCTCCATGCCTACCTCAAAAAAACAAGAAAAAATGGTAGTAAATCATCTAATGCTACAACACAAAGAATTAGAAAGAGAGCAATAAGAAAATCCCAGAGTGAGCAGAAGGAAGGACATAATAAAGATTAGAGCAGAAATAAATGACATAGAGACAAAAAAAAAATACAAAAGATCAATGAACCAAGAGCTGGTTCTTTGAAAGGATAAACAAGATTGATGAACCACTAGCCAGGCTCACCAAGAAGCAAAGAGAGAGGACCCAAATAAACAAAATCAGAAATGATAGAGGACAAATAACAACAGACCCCACAGAAATACAAAGGATTGTTAAAAAATATATTATGAACTACTCTATTCCAACAAACTAGACAACCTAGAGTAAATGGACATATTCCTAAAAAATACAACCTTCCAAAACTCAATCAGGAAGATTCTAAAAATCTCAATAGGCCAATAGCCATGGAAGAAATTGAAGCAGTCATCAAAAAGCTTCCAGCAAACAAATGCCCAGGCCCAGACGGCTTCACAGGAGAGTTATACCAAACATTCAAGGAAGAACTAAAATCTATCCTCCTCAGAATATTCCAAAAAATTCAAGAGGAAAAAACACTTCCAAGCTCATTCTATAAAGCCAGCATCACCCTAATACCAAAACCAGATAAAGACAACACAATGAAAGAGAATTATAGGCCAATATCCCTCATGAACATAGAAGCCAAAATCCTTAGCAAAATTCTAGCAAATTGGATCCAGCATTACATCAGAAAGATCATACACCATGACCAAGCAGGATTTATACCAGGGATGCAAGGATGGTACAATATCCGCAAATCAATAAACATGATACAACACATAAACAAATTGAGGGAGAAAAAACACATAGTCATATCAATAGATGCAGAAAAAGCATTTGACAAAATCCAACACCCTTTCTTGATAAAAACCCTCAGCAAAGTGGGAATAGAAGGATCATACCTCAACATAATAAAAGCCATATATGATAAACCCACAGCCAGCATCACATTCAATGGACAAAAACTAAAACCATTTCCCCTAAGAACAGGAACAAGACAGGGATGCTCTCTCTCACCACTCCTGTTGGACATAGTACTGGAAGTACTAGCCATTGCTATCAGACAAGAAGAAATAAAAGGCATACAAATTGGAGAAGAAGAAGTAAAACTGTCCTTATTCACAGACAACATGATACTGTACATAGAAAACCCTAAAGACTCCATCAAAAATTTATTAGACTTAATAAATGAATTCGGCAAGGTACCAGGATATAAAATTAACGCCAAGAAATCTATGGCATTTCTATACACCAATAGTGAACTCACAGAAAGAGAGACTAAAAAGGCAATCCCATTTACCATCATACCAAAAAAATTAAGATACTTAGGAATAAACTTAACTAAAGAGGTAAAAGACCTATACGTAGAAAACTACAGGACACTGAAAAAAGAGATAGAGGAAGACATAAACAGATGGAAGAACATACTGTGTTCATGGATTGGTAGAATCAACATCATCAAAATGTCCGTATTACCCAAAGCAATCTATAGATTCAATGCAATCACCATTAAAATACCAACGCCATATTTGACAGACCTAGAAAGGACTCTCCAAAAATTCATCTGGAATAAAAAAAGACCTTGAATAGCTGCAGCAATCTTGAGAAAGAAGAACAAAGTAGGTGGGATCTCAATACCAGATATCAAGCTGTATTACAAAGCCACTATTCTCAAAACAGCCTGGTACTGGCACAAGAACAAACATATAGATCAATGAAATAGAATAGAGAACCCAGAAATCAACCCAAATCACTATACTCAATTAATATTTGACAAAGGAGGCATGAACATACAATGGAATCAAGACAGTCTCTTGCCAAAACCGGTTTGGCTCAGTGGATAGAGCGTCAGCCTGTGGACTGAGGGGTCCCGGGTTCGATTCGGGTCAAGGGTGTGTACCTGGGTTGTGGGCACATCCCCAGTAGGGGGTGTACAAAGGGCAGCTGATCGATGTTTCTCTCTCATCAGTGTTTCTAACTCTCTATCCATCTTCCTTCCTCTCTGTAAAAAATCAATAAAATATATTTTTTTAAAAAGACATTAGTAGGGGAGAATCCAAGATGGCGGCGTAGGTAAACACCTAAACTGCTGCCTCCCGCAACAATTTCAAAAATACAACTAAAAGAAAAAACGTCTATCACCCAGAACCACGGGAAAGCTGGCTGAGTGGAAGTTCTACAACTAGAAGGAGAGAGAAAAGAGCATTGAGACGTGCACGAGTGCTGAAAAGCTGAGGTACAGAGGCGCATGATCCGAGCTGGCGGCGGGCATTGCTTTTTTCAACCCGAACGGAGACAAGCCCTCGATTACTCTGAAATACAGTTTCTGGGGAGACGCAGGGGACCCAAACTCCTATGGGGAGAAGCTGGACTGTCTGCCAGTGAGGGTGACTTGCTTGCAGAGCTGCACGCAGGAATAATTGTTTACTGCACTGGGGCGCGGGACTGCCGACAGGGACTCAGAGCCGGCTAACTAGCAGCCATTGCTGTTTGCCACGCCCTAGCCTAGTGACACCCTGAGACCCCGCCCTGCACAACCTACAAACCCACCCAAGCTCTAAGCAGCAGCTTTTGCATAAGAAAGCCCTGCCCTATCGCAGCTTAACCTAGCAAACTTGCAGCCCGGGTAAGACAGCTCCAAAACCTCCAAATCACAAGCAAAGAGGAGAAAACTGTATCTCTCACTGTAGCTCCTGCTGGGTGGCCTCAGACAGTAGCTGACCTGCACCCCATTGGAGATCCAGAAGCCAGTGTACCTAGTGGTCAGTGTGAGACACCAGATTTCAACTCCTCACATCCATAAATGACACATTCAAGAGGCAGACTCAGTGAGCACCAAAGCCCCACTGAAACAAGTCCTGCCCCATAAGCGTGTCTTCAGCGCAGCAGTTCTTCCATTATAGACACAGCGAGTGCTCACAGCTAATTGGCCTGGAGGTCAATTCCTCCCAGTGTACCAACAGCAATTAAAGCTTAACTACACCAAGACTTTGCACTCAGCCCACAAAGGAGTGTACCAAGAGCATCCACCTCATGTAATTGAGGAGGCTGAGCTACTGCCCCCTATAGATCACCTACCACACAAAGCTACTCCATCAACACAGGGAAGCAGCCAAAATGTGGAGACAAAGAAACATGTCACGAATGAAAGAAACAGAGGAAAGCAAACTACTGGATGACATAGAGTTCAGAACCACATGTATAAGGTTACTCAAGAATCTTCTTAAAACCGCTGAGAAACTTGATGAGACCTTCAAGGAGCTTAATGAGAATGCCAAAAAAATGGAAAAGGTTCAGTCAGAAATGAAGCATACACTATCTGAAATAAAGAATATACAGAAACTCAACTGTAGATCAACGTACCCCAAGAATCAAACCAAAGATCTGAAATATGTGGAAACAAAAAATATCCGACCAGAAAAACAAAAAGAAAAAAGAATCCAAAAATATGAAGATAGTGTAAGGAGCCCCTGGGACAACTTTAAGCGAACCAACATCCGAATTTTTGGGGTGCCAGAAGAAGGGAGAGAGCAAAATATTGAAAACCTATTAGAAGAAATAATGACAGAAAACTTTCCCTACCTGGTGAAAGAAATAGACTTACAAGTTCAGGAAGCACACAGAACCCCATACAAGAGGAATCCAAAGAGGACCACACCAAGACACATCATAATTAAAATGCCAAGGGCAAAAGACAAAGAGAGAATATTAAAAGCAGCAAGAGAAAAACAGTTAATTACCTACAAGGGAGTACCCATACAACTGTCAGCTGATTTCTCAACAGAAACTATGCAGGCCAGAAGGGAGTGGCAAGAAATATTCAAAGTGATGAACAGCAAGAACCTACAACCAAGATTACTCTACCCAGCAAAGCTATCATTCAGAGTTGAAGGTCAGATAAAGAGCTTCACAGACAAGAAAAAGCTAAAGGAGTTCATCGCCACCAAACCAGGATTACATGAAATGCTGAAGGGTATTCTTTAAGAAGAGGAAGAAGAAGAAAAAGGTAAAGATAAAAATTATGAACAACAAAATGACATCAAATACATACCTACCAACAAGTGAATCTAAAAATCAAGTGAATAAAAAATCTGAAGAGCAGAATGGACTGGTGAATATAATAGAATCAGGGACATAGAAAGGGAGTGGACTGACGATTCTCAGGGGAAGCAAGTGTGAGGGGTGCGGGAAGAGATTGGACAAAAATCTTACTCCTATGGATGAAGACAGTGGCGGGGGGTAAGGGCATGAGGTGGGGTGGGGAATCAGGTGGAGGGGAGCTATGGGGGGAAAAAAGAGGAACACCTGTAATAATCTGAACAATAAAGATTTATTTTAAAAAATAAAAAAGACATTAGTACACTATTAACCCTTTTTTTTTTTTAAAGAAAAGACAGTCTCTTCAATAAATGGTGTTTTGAAAATTGGATAGATACATGAAAAAAAAATGAAACTAGACCACCAACTTACACCATATACAAAAATAAACTCAAAATGAATAAAGGACTTAAACATAAGACGGGAAACCATAAAAATACTAGAGGAATCCACAGTCAGCAAAATCTCAGACAAAGCAATTTCTTCACCGATACAGCTCCATGGGCAATGAAAACTAAAGAGAAAATAAACAAATAGGACTATGTCAAAATAAAAAGCTTTTGCACAACAACAGAAACCATCAACAAAACAAAAAGAAAGCCCACTGCATGGGAGAACATATTTGCCAATGTTATCACCAGTCATCATTAAGGGTTCAATCTCCAACATTTACAGGGAATTCATACAACTTAACAAAAGGAAGATAAACAACCCAATCAAAAAATGGGCAACAGACCTAAATAGATACTTTTCCAAAGAAGACATATAAAAGGCCAAGAGACATAAGAAAACATGCTCAAAGGACTTGTATGCATGCAATGGCAAATAAAAAACGACAATGTGGTACCATCTCACATCTGTCAGAATGGCTATCATTAACAAATCAACAAATGATAAGTGCTGGCGAGGATGCGGAGAAAAAGGAACCCTCATGCACTGCTGATGGGAATGCAGACTGGTGCAGCCACTGTGAAAAACAGTATGGAGTTTCCTCAAAAAACTGAAAAGGGAACTCCCATTTGACTCAGTGATTCCACTTCTAGAAATATATCCCACAAAACTAGAAACACCAATCAGAAAGGATATATGCACCCCTATGTTCATAGCGGCACAATTCACCATAGCTAAGATTTGGAAACAGCCTAAGTGCCCATCAGCAGATGAGTGGATTAAAAAACTGTGGTACATCTATACAATGGACTGCTATGCTGCGCTAAAAAAGAAGGAATTTCTAACATTTGCAACAACATGGATGGAACTGGAGAGCATTATGCTAAGTGAAATAAGCCAGTCAGAGAAAGATAAGTATCACATGATCTCACTCATTTGTGGAATATAATGAACAACATAAACTGATGAACAAAAACAGATCCAGAGACAGAGAAGCATCAATCAGAATGTCAAACCTCAGAGGAAAGGTAGGGGAGGGTGGGGGTAAGGGAGAGAGACCAACCAAAGGACTTGTATGCATGCATGGGCCTAATCAATGGACACAGACAACAGGGGGGTGAGGGCATGAGTGGGAGGTATGGGGCGGGGGGTAAATGGGGAATAAGGTCACATATGTAACACCTTAATCAATAAAGAAATTTTTTTACAAAAGGGTGCAAAAATGATATTGAGAAAAGGAATAAAAGTAAGAGAGAAAAGAAAGAGAATAAAAAAGAATGGGGGGAACTATTTACATGGGGAGAAAACACCAATAGAACAACAACTAATCCAAAAAAATGCAAACAACTAACACTGAGATATGAATGCAAACTACAAACAGCAACTAATAACAAGCAAGAAGAGGAAAAACAGAAGCAAAAAAAAGAGAAACAATCACAGAAACAAATAAACAAAAAAAAACAATCTAATCAACAATCAAACTAACAACAATAGGACAGAGAGAAAGAAGGGCAAAACAAAACAAAATAGAAAGCATAAATTGTAGAGAGCACCTGGGAAGGCACATGGGCATTTCTTTAATTATTGTCAGCTGAACCCAGTGGCGTTGGCAAAGCCACACCCTGGGAACATGCTTTGCCAAAAGGCAAGAGTGTTGTCAGCTTGACCTTCAACCCAGGTCCCAGGGGGTGGGTTTTATTATTTAAATCTAGTCAAGAACCAGGAATGAACACAACTCGGGGCCCACTCAAGAATGCAAATAATCTTTGTCTTGACTTTTAGAAAAACTTCCTGGTATTTTGGGGTATAAAATAAAAATGCTGTATCGGCTCTGTGTCCCCGTCTCTCCATCATAAGAAGGCAGTGGTCCCACCTGGCCCCAGCTTTTTACTTCTATCTCTGTGTCTCTTTCTTTCATTTTCTCAATCCCCAGCCACCCCTACTCAGGAACTGGACTGCTCTCTAGCCGCGCTGGACACAGTAAAGAGAGAAATATTTACAATCAATAAATAAAACAACAACAAGAAAAAACAAACAAAAAAGGGAAGAAATTAAAAAGCTGGATAGTGAAGAAAGAGAAGAGAGAGGTGTGTGTGGACTTGGAGCAGGTGATTGGAAATTAGATATATAAGTAGGATGAATTTTTAATAGGGGATAAAAAGAAGGAATAGGGAAAATCTAAAGCAGGAATAGGGTAAGAGAAACAGGACAACAAAAGGGGAAAAGTGAGGAAGAGAGTGTTGGCATAAAGGTAAAGTTGAGATAGAGTAAAATGATGCTAAAGGAAAAATGAAAATAGAATGTAGAACACTAATCCCAAAATAAAATAAAATAAAATAAAACTTAAAAAAAGGTAAAATAGTAGTAGTAATAACACTGATTAAAAATAAAAATATAAAAATTAAAAGGGTAAAATCAAGTGAGATAAAAAGAAAAAAATTTAGTTTCTTACGTAAAAAATAAAAATGTGCAGTAGTGAAGGTCATTCACTTCCTCTACTGTTCTGTTTGGCACACCTGTTTCCTGTCAGGTAGTCAGGACAATATTAAAGTTACCTGTGTTCCATAGCTCCTCTGTGTCATACGCCACAATCTTGTTTTCCAGTAGGCAGTATTTGTTACTCAGCCTGCCTATGGTTGTATTTACACAAGGGTCAGTTCGTGATTCAAACCCTGGGTGGCAGTGTTTTTGTATTGACATCCAGGGATATAAGTCCTCTCTACCCAGTATTTAGAATTTGTTTTCCCTGCTGCACTTAATACTGGTTTGAGGGTAAAGACTGCCCCAGACGTGGTTTTCTGATCTTTTCTCCCCACTCTGATCCCCAGGTTCCACAAAAGCAACTTTCCCCTGAGGTCTCTGAGAGTGTTTTTAATTGGGAGATCCTATGTACTGGGCTTAGTAATCAAAAGCTTGGATTTAAAGAGAAAAAGGAGCCAGAGTAAGTGCAGGAACTTGCGTCTTTTTCACCCCATCACTGGGCATGACTCTGCTCACATCTCTGTGCGCGTCTTATCCCCTGGCACAGAGCAGCCAGTTTACTGGTAAAGCTTCAGGTTGCCCTTTTGTGCCCAGCCCAGCTATGGATTGATTTCTATAGTTCCTTTCTGTCAGCAGCCCTGTGGACCCCCTTCCACATTTGTGGACTATGCTGGCCCCAACGTCCGTGGATTTTGTGGAGTGACAACTTCTTCTGAACCTCTAGATCCCACTGTGTGTGTTTCTCCCTTCAGCCTTGATCGCACCTTTCTCTGGGAGAAATCTCACCTTTCTGTGGGAAGGAGCAGAGCTTGTCCAAGTCCATGTATTCGCGCTGCTTGAGACCCGGTGTTTGTGGGTTTGCTGCTGGTCCCCCAGTGTAGTGGTTGTACGGTCCTGGGAGGTGTCTGATTCTTCCCAATTGAAGGTAAGGCTAGGCTTCCAATCACAGCCACTCTCCCCTTCAAGATGGCGCAGTCTTTCCCTATGATATAATTTTAACACCAGTATCTAAAAGCATTAGTATACTTCAAAAGCCTCTTCTTCAAACTCTTAGTAATATTATTAGGAATGATACTAACTGTACTTATATGTATAATTAACATTAATTATAATTAGTAGTACATCCTATATAATAAAGAGTTAATATGTAACTGGTCATCATGCCCTCACGCCGTCACACCCTCATGCAGTCACACCTTAACAACTCAGACACTCAACACTGGTGAGAGAGGAATGGGGACCATCCATGCACAAATGAGCTCACGAAAGAGGAATGGGGACCAGCCAGGCTGTGGCCTGAGAGAGGACAAGCCATTTGTCCCGCTGTCCCAGGCACCAGTGGCTGTGTCTACACCTGCGGCCTGGGAGAGAGACAAGCCGCCCGCCCCATGGTCCTGAGTGCCAGCAACTGTGCCTGCACCTGCAGCCCAGGAGAGGGACAAGCCACATGCCCCATGGTCCCGGGCACCAGCACCTGGGGCTGCAGCCCTGGAGAGGGACAAGCCGCCTGCCCCACGGTCCCAGGGGCCTGCAGCTGTGGCCCAGGAAAAGCCACCGGCCATGGTTTCCTAAGGCTGCGGCCAGCCTGGGCAAAGCCAGCCCAGGTCCTGGGGGCCTGCAGCTGGCCAGAGGGAGGAAAGCCTGGGTTCTGGGTGCCTGCAACTGGCCAGAAGAAGGAATCCTGGGTCCTGGGTTTGGGGCGAGGCAGAGGCTGTTAGGGGCGATCAGGCCAGCAGGGGAGCAGTTAGGGGTGATCAGGTAGGCAGGCAGGTGAGCAGTTAGGAGCCAGTGGTCCCAGATTGCGAGAGGCAGTCGAACATCCCCCGAGGGGTCCCAGATTGAAGAGGGTGCAGGCTGGGCTGAGGGATGCCCCCTCCCGTGCACAGATTTCATGCACTGGACCTCTAGTAAAACAATAAAGATTGTAAAATCATGTCACTACTACTTTTAAATGTCTCATACACTTTCTCAGCATTAGAAATAAATATTTTATTCTGGAAATTTTAATGATTCTATTTATAACATTTCACAGGCCCAACTTTAATCAAATTTATTCTGTCCTTTTAGTTATTTGTAAAACTTAAAGCTAAAAATCCATTGGTTCAATGCCTGGTTATAACAATCACACTATAATAGTCATTTAGCAATTGGCCTCTGGTTTGGCATCCAGGAAACTGATATGAAAATAGACAAGTTATTGACAATTTTTAGATATAATCTGTACCATTATATAATTAGTGTCCTATTTCATTAGTTGCATGATTTGCAGAATAAAAATTACAGAACCAGACATCCTAAACTTGAGTTAATTGTGCTAATTAGACATGGATTCTTATATTAAAAAGTTAGAGTTTAGTAGAAGAAATAAAACATAACAAATTATTATGACAAATTTGCTGTTATAAGTGCCCTTATAAAGTTAGAAAGAAAGTTCAATGGGAAAGAAAACAGAGCGAGAAGAGGTTCATAATCAGGGAAGACTTTAGGTAACAGAAAGCATTTATGCTCGGCCTGGAAGGTGGTATGATTTATGTGTATAACAATAAGGAGTGAAAGCCATTCAGGTAGAGAGAACAGCAGGAGCAAAGTCAGAGAAGTCAGAACAATGGAGAATCTGCAAGGATTGTCAAATATAATGCTTCATTATGTCTGGGAAATACAGAGTATAGAAGGAGATAGTGGGAAATAAGGAAGAAAAACAGTATCTAGGGTTAGATTATTGCCTCTCACAATTATCTTGGCAATCGATAATAGTACCTGAAATTAAGGCACTATCAATGGGAACGGAGAACAAAGTTTAGATTCAAGAAGTATGCCAAAGATAGAATCAATAACACTTGGATACTCGGGAAACTATAGGACACTGAAAAAAGAGATAGAGGAAGACATAAACAGATGGAAGAACATACTGTGTTCATGGATTGGTAGAATCAACATCATCAAAATGTGCATACTACCCAAAGCAATCTATAGATTCAATGCACTCCCCATTAAAATACCAATGGCGTATTTCACAGACATAGAACAAACTCTCCAAAAATTCATATGGAATTTTTAAAAAAAGACTCCAAATAGCAGCAGCAATCCTGAGAAAGAAGAACAAAGTGGGTGGATTACAATATCAGATATCAAGCTGTATTACAAAGCTGCTGTTCTCAAAACTGCCTGGTACTGGCACAAGAATAGATATATAGATCAATGGATTAGAATAGGGAAACCAGAAATCGACCCAAACCACTATGCTCCATTAATATTTGACAAAGGATCCTTACATGATATTATTCTACAATCTCATTATAATCTTAGATATTTTACAACAGCATACTTTACAATTATCCCAAACAAACTTACAAACTAATTCTTTGAATGGTGGGCAGCAATTAAAAAAAAAAAAAAAGGGACATGAAAGGATTTAATCCCTTGCAGAAGGAATTAAGGCACTGGGAAGGCACTTGAGCATCCTATATTGGCCCCTCTTGCCCTTTGTGCCAAGAAGGACCCTCTTCTCACAATCCAATTGCCCTCAGCTGTTACCTGAGCTTTCTGTTCATGCTGAGCTTGAAGCCTCGTGGGGGCTGGTACCAGGGATCTGTCTCACATCCAATTGTGTGAGCTGGGCCCTCACTGGAGAAGAAACCCGAGTTCCCCGAGATATGTGATCAGCACCGGGACCCTGCCAGCAGGCCAGGGGTTCCCAAGGCAGGTGCTGGTTGTGGAGGCCCCGGGGTCATAGGCTACCAAGGAGACAGAACTGAACCTCACAGCACCCTGCTTAGCCCCGGAGGATGGCTGGTTAGCCAGAGACGGGTAAGATTCCTCAAGGAAGGAACAACCTAAGACAGGCACAGTCGCAGAGGGGCCATCAGGAGAGAACTTGGGGGGGCAACAGAAGTGGGGCACAGACCCTCACCCCCCCCAACATTGCAGGGGCTTGAACCCTCACCCCCTTCTAAAGGAGGTCTCCTACCCCCATGGCTGCTTCGCGCTTCCCACACCCAGCTCAGATCGGGACCCAGGCAACAGAAAGAGACCCGGCCCAGCTCACAGCGAGATACAGGTGACAGACAGAGACTTGGCCCAGCTCAGATTGGGACCCAGGTAACAGACAAGAGACTTGGCCGACAGCAGTTGCCCTATATCTAAATTCAGCTGAGCATTTGGAATGCTCAGGGCCCACTCAAGAATGCAAATAATCCTTCCCACTAATATTTATAGGGTAAACTAAGATTGTTGGTAGAGTATTAAATTTGACAGTAAAATAGTAATCGAGTTTTCAGATTAATTTAAATAGGCTAATTGAAATAAGTGAATATTCAAGTACTGGACAAAAAGCTATTCTTAAAGTAATAACTAAAATTTCTATTGGTAGTTCATCTCATGGTAAAATTCCTGAATATGCAATGAACCTAAAGCAGTCATATGTGTGGGGGGAAAAAAAAAATTTTTTTAATTTAAAGTTATCAAGACTGCATTATAAAATTTACAAAAACCTCCATTAAAAAAAGGGGGGGGGGATAGTAGGGCAATATCATGTAAGGAAAAATATCCTATAAGTAAATTACATCTAGAAAATTTTTACTTTACCAAATTAAGGTTCATTTGCAATGCTAACAGCAAGACGGCCATTAAAAACACACATGGTGTCTAAATAAGACAAAGGAAAATCGTTTGAACAAAAATAAAAAGGATCCCAAATCAATTATATAGAAAAGATTCCTTTATTAACTTGTGGTTGAGAATATATTTGTATATTTTCAGAAAACAACCCCAAGACCAGATGGATTCCTGCAACAGAGAGGAATTGACAGGAGTGCTCCAACCACGAAGACAAGAGGAAAAAACAGTCCAGAGATGGAAGACGCTGACAACGCCTTGCCATGGGAGCAGTCAGCAGCTGTGCACCGCTGCAGGTTACCTAGGACCAAACCAGAGAGGGTTGGACCTGCATTGCCACCATGTGCCCACCATCCAGATATCACTGCTGACATGTACACATAAGGAACTGTTGGACATTGAAATTGGGACTCAAACATTTTTTTGTTTTGTCTTGTTTTGTTATTATATGTTTATTTCCAGTCTGCAAAGGCAAAACTTTTTAAAGGAAAGAAATGGTGGGAAAAAGATACAGAGGCAAAGAAGCATTGAACAGACTGTCAAACTACATTGGGAAGACAGGGGTGGTTGGGGGAGGAGGGCTGTAAGAGACCAACCGAAGGACTTGTACGCATGCATATAAGCACAACCAATGGATATAAGACACTGGGGCGGGGGGGGAGGGTGGGCAGGTGAAGGCATGTCCTGAGGGGTAGGGGAGGTCGGGGGGAGATCAAAGGGGAAAAGAAAAAGGAGACATATGTACTACTATTTGTAATACTTAAAACAATAAAAATAAAAATAAAAAAAAAGAAATTATATAAAAAAAAATATTTGACAAAGGAGGCAAGAACATACAATGGAGTCAAGACAGACTTTTCAATAAATGGTGTTGGAAAAATTGGACAGATACATGCACAAAAATGAAACTAGACCACCAACTTACACCATATACAAAAATAAACTCAAAATGAATAAAGGACTTAAACATAAGATGGGAAACCATAAAAATACTAGAGGAATCCACAGTCAGCAAAATCTCAGACACATGCCAAAGCAATTTCTTCACCGATACAGCTCCGTGGGCAATGGAAACTAAAGAGAAAATAAACAAATGGGACTACATCAAAATAAAAAGCTTTTGCACAACAAAAGAAACCATCAACAAAACAAAAAGAAAGCCCACTGCATGGGAGAACATATTTGCCAATGTTATTACCAGTCATCATTAAGGGTTTAATCTCCAACATTTACAGGGAACTCATACAACTTAACAAAAGGAAGATAAACAACCCAATCAAAAAATGGGCAACGGACCTAAATAGATACTTTTCCAAAGAAGACATATAAAAGGCCAAGAGACATAAGAGAACATGCTCAAAGTCACTAATCATCCGAGAGATGCAAATCAAAACGACAATGTGGTACCATCTCACAGAATGGCTATCATTAACAAATGACAAGTGCTGGCGAGGATGCGGAGAAAAAGGAACCCTCATGCACTGCTGGTGAGAATGCAGACTGGTGCAGCCACTGTGAAAAACAGTATGGAGTTTCCTCAAAAATCTAAAAAGGGAACTCCCATTTGACTCAGTGATCCCACTTCTAGAAATATATCCCACAAAACTAGAAACACCAATCAGAAAGGATATATGCACCCCTATGTTCATAGCGGCACAATTCACCATAGCTAAGATTTGGAAACAGCCTAAGTGCCCATCAGCAGATGAGTGGATTAAAAAACTGTGGTATGTCTACACAATGGAATACTACACTGTGGTAAAAAAAAGGAAGAAGAAATTCTTACCATTTGCAACAGCATGGATGGAACTGGAGAGCATTGTGCTAAGCGAAATAACTCAGAGAAAGATAAATATCACATGATCTCACTCATTTATGGAATATACATAATGAACAACATAAACTGATGAACAAAAACAGATCCAGAGACAGAGAAGCATCAATCAGAATGTCAAACCTCAGAGGGAAGGTAGGGGAGGGTGGGGGTAAGGGAGAGAGACCAACCAAAGGACTTGTATGCATGCATATAAGCCTAATCAATGGACACAGACAACAGGGGGGTGAGGGCATGAGTGGGGGGGGAGGGTCAATGGGGCGATAAGGACACATATGTAATACCTTAATCAATAAAGAAAAAAAATTTTTAATAACACTTGGCAACAGAAAGGAAAAGGAGAGGAGGAAAGTCAAAGATGATGGCATGTCCCCAGTCCATCTACTTGAGCTTTATGTCCCAGTCTTGCTAGCTTATCACCAAGCAGGAAGAGAGAACATTTCAAGGTCAACAGTCTTTCTGAGACTCCTCAGATATGAGGGTGAGTTATTTTTACTCTCATCAGTAAAATGAAACCTGCACATTATTAACCAGATCCTTCAGAATGCTTGAATGTTCAGGGGGTCTGTCTAGAATGACAATCTTAACTTGAACTTCAAAATCTAACTTTAGAGGAAAGTTTTAAAAGTTTTAAAACTTTAGTCCTTAGCAGGTTGAAATCTGAAAGCTCTCTTTTCTCTTTTTGAGATGTAATATGTAATTGTGACATATTCAGTTTCATTTATATTAAATATTTAGTGTGACAAACTCTCAAGCTGTGGGTTGAAGGAGATACTGTAGATTTCATCATTTGGATTCCACCTTCCGCCAATATTCTGAAGAGTCTTTCCATAGTGCTCTCACTCTGTAATCACTCCACCATAACTTGATGGTATCACACTTCAGAGAACCTTTCATTTGAACACTGTTCCCAGGAATCATTCTCACTGTGGTTTGTGGTAATTGCTTGAGATAAACCCAGAGCATTTCACATGTCACATCTGTCCATCAACATTGCTTCGGGTGACATTTTCAGTGCACACTTATCTATGCTTCTAGACATGCTTTCAAATTTAAAACAGCCCATCACAATTTGCATAATTTTACAAAAGTATGGGGAACAAATTGTTTGAAAATCCAAGTGCAGGAATTCCACATGGGACCTTAGCAACATGATAATCAGATGCTTTCTGCTAAGCAATGAACTGAAGTCTACTTCCTGGACACACTTTCATAGGTCATCCTAATGGAAACCTGATATACATAAAACGGTAACTAAATACTGAGGCCATTGGAGCAGAGCACCATAAAGAGAAACGTCCCAGGGTCCTCTTGGGTCTGACCGGGAAACTTCCAGTCCAGTTAAGAGAACACAGATGTAACTTCAAAGGGCCTCCAAAAGAGTGTAAATTCTCCCTGATAAATCTTTATCTCCTCAGGATTGAACTGTATGATCCTCAGGCATTTAGTAATTCTCTGACATACATTTCAATGAAAGATGAAGCTGCTTTATTTAATCCAGCCTTGAGTGTGGAGACTTTCTTCTTCTGAACTGTGGATACAGGCATGACATCTAAATGCACACAACTAGTAGCAGCAGTTCAGTTTGGATCTCCTGATTGTGTCGGTTACTGTGACGCTAACCATTCCTGTTCCTTCCTGGGGTTTAAGTAAACAGGACCACCACTCTCCGCTCTTAGCCCGGGATTTATAGGGGCCGTGTGTCTGGCACTTGGGGAGACGTTGGCTTGCTCTCACCAGTGATTACATATACAACATTGTCATATAATTTTCGGATTTTTTCAAAGACTTCAAAGCTCACAACCTTCTGTGAACTTGCTATCTGGGCATGTTTATCGTGGCAAGGAATAAATGGAGGAGTGCTATGCAGAAACTTCAAATTATGAGCACTTCACAAATGCATTCTGTACATCTATAAAATGTCAAAATGTTCCGGGGGGGAAACGAAAAGGTTAGTCCATCTACCACCCATACAGGGATAAAGTCAGGCCACAGAAAATGTGGCTTAAATGTTGGTTTGGAAGGGCCATTTGATTCTTTCCATGATCAAGATATTTTATCCTAATTGTTTCCTTTGTTAAATGAGTGGTGCTTAATTGGTAAGTAGTAATGAGTTTACTTCCTCCCCTCTCTTTTTTGAAAGTGACCAGATGCCTCATTTGGGGGAAATATCCTTGTGACATGGTACAGAACAGGCCTTGTGTGTCTTAAGAGGACACATTGCATGAGAGCGAGAGTGGGGGGCTCTGGGGTTAAGCTTGCCTGTGGGTGAAGCCTGGCCCTCCCACTTTGAGGACAAATACCACTGGACAAGCTACCCGATTGGTGTTAGTTGCCTCATCTGTAAAATTGGGATGACAATAGTGGAACCTACCCCATCCAGCTGTGAGGATCGAAGATAGCCTAGTGTATGAATAATACTTTATTATTATGATTGAAACATTGGACGGGAGAAATAAATGTACTTCTTTCCAGCTCAGGGATTAAGCCCTAAAGGAGCAATAAAACTTCTCTTACTGGGGTTCTGAATGCTATACCCCCATAGCTTTTGTTCATTCTTTACTGGAGCACTTAAAATGTTGATGTCCTTCCCTGCATCAAGCACTGTGCAAGAGCCTTCTAGTACATGTAACAGCCACAGAATCAAGCGCCATGTTAGCACTGATTGATGTCAATCTTCCCATAAACACTTTCCTACCCATGCTCTAATTATGTTTCATTCATCCATTAAGAACCTAGTATGTGCCCATCAAGGGGCTACCCAGATGCAGCTGCCCAATATCCCCAGCTCTTGCCAATTGACTGGTAAATTTTTCTGCAAGGACGTAACCCCGAGGGATGACAATTTAAGCTTTGATCTTTCTTTGCAGGGTTGTGTCTTTTGAATGCTGAGCATCACATGCGTCACCATGACTCATAAGTGTTCAATCTCCAAGGGACATGTAAACCTCTTGACTAACCATCAGCAGCATTTTCTCCTGTTATGGGAAACTTCTTAGAATCTGCTCTTGGGATAAGATCTGAATCACTGCCTCTGAAAGGCATAACAAACAGCTGGGGTACAAGAGCAGTCCCGTCTATGTCACTCTTCACCAAGAAGCATCTGCCGTCTCTCCCTGTTAACAACACTCACCGTGCTCCTTTGGCGAAGTAGCAGGCATGCCCCTCAGAGCCGTACTAAGGGTGAGTGCTGGGAGCAGTGCCATCAGCAAGACAAGTGACCATCAGAGAGGGAGCAAAAGAAGAAATCTAACATATATTAAACCCCAGAACCTAGGCCTCCAGACCACCACCTTAATGATCTTTCCACTATCCCACACCTGGTGACAAGATTCAAGATTTTCTGCTCAACTGTTCTTTGACCCCAGTTCCCACTGATCAACTTAGAGATCAATATCTTGGTAAAGGCTGTGAGCACAACCTGTCAATTCTAATGCTCATCTCAATATAACCCTTGCCACTGGCTGAGAAAATCAATTGCATGGTCATCCTTCTGCAATCTGTAGGCCACCCTGGGCAGTCTGTCTCATATGCTGGTGGTGAGAGGGTGAATGGTGCAACCCTTCTGGAGGGCAACCTGGAGGCATACAAAATACCTCACCTGTATGTGCACCTTGGGACTTAATCCTCCCATTTTGGGGAGCATACACAGAGAAATGATCAGAGATGAGGCAAATGGGTGTGTGTCATTAGCAAGGGACAAGGCATCACTGGTACATATATAGATACATGTAAAACAAAATGAAATATGTGTTCAGTCATCACTTAGCCACACCGGACCCCCTAAAAGGCACCACCGTCCACTTTGGGCCAGGTACTGGAATTGAAGGCAGGATGCCAAGGATAAGCTATCACATAAGAAGTGTACTTGTAAACTTGATGCCCACACATGGCAATAGAAATCTGAAACAAACATAACATTTGAGATCATCAAATCCTTCTGTATTTTGACTACAGTAATGGATCCTCAATGGTATGCATTTATCCAAACTTGTAAAGAATGAGTTTTAGGGAATAAATATTTTTTTAAGTCTAACTTGTAAAGTCAACCAAATTTCACTAACTGTAAATATATCCCAACTTCAAAACAGGTATTAGAAAGAAATTTTTTAAATTAAAATATCACTTTCCAGTCACTTTTTATCTTGTTTTTCCTTTGCTCCTCCCTTATATCCACCTATAAGAGCCCACAGGCTCTTCAACTCAGCCCCCACTTACAGGATCCCAGAACCAATCTCATTCTCTTCTGACCATTCTCTCATTCCTTCATCTGACTGAAAATAAGTCTCAAGGCTCATACAATTCTCCAGCATCCTGTGCTTCTTTATATGCTTTTAACTATTTACTTAATTACTTGTAATTTTTTGTTTGCTTTGTTTTGTTTTCATGTTTTTATTTATTTCAGAGAGAGAAAGGAAGAGGGAGACAGAAACATCAATGATGAGAGAGAATCATTGATCAACTGCCTCCTGTACAAGCCTGCAACCGGGCATGTGACCTGACCAAGAATCGAACCCTGACCTCCCGGTTCATGGGTCAATGCTCAACCACTTAGCCACACCAGCTGGGTTGTTTTGTTTTTTAAATTGACAGAGTTTATTCTAAAGAGAAGCACGGATGAGATTTCTGGTTATTGAAGAATGATCTTTAGAAAGGTCATTAACATTATCATGAACGTCCTTCATTCTACATTAAGCACCTTTAAGCTAGAAAACAGGTGTTTGGGTTGTTTTGTTTTGTTTTGTTGAGGTTACATTAGTTTACAGCATTATTTAAGTTTCATATGTATGACATTATATCTGCATATACTACATCATGCTCACCACCAAAAGTTTAGTTTTCATCCATCACTATACAATTGATCCCCTTTTTTATTTCCCCTCCCTTCACCCTCTAGTAACCACCAACTTGTTGTCTGCCTCTGTTTTTGTTTGTTTTGTTGTGCTGTCTTCTATATTCCACCTATGAGTAAAATCATACAGCACTTGTCTTTCTCCAGATTTATTTCACCTAGCATAATATACTCAGTGTCCATCTATATTGTTGCAAATGATAATATCTTATCTTTTTATGGCTGAATAGTATTCCACTGCATATGTATGTATTTCAGATCCTTTGCCCACTTTTAATTGGATGGGGATTTTGCTATTGAATTCTTTATATATTTTGGACATTAACCCCTTATCAGACATAACGATTTGCAAATATCTTTTCCCATTCAGTAGATTGCCCTTTCAATTTGTTGATGGGTTCTTTGTTGTACATAATCTTTTAAGTTTGATGTAGTCCTATTTGTTTTTCTTCCGTGTGTGTGGGAGGGGAGGGGAGAGGGGAGGTTTGCATTTGTTTCCCTTGCATTTCGAGCCAGATACACAAAAACATTGCTAAGACAAATGTCCAGAAGATAAGTTTGCCACCTATTTTTCTTCTATGTGTGTGTGTGTGTGTGTTTGTTTTGTTTTGTTTTTTTGTTTTGTTTTTAGAGAGAGAGGAAGGGAGATGGGGAGAGAGAAAGAGAAACATTGATAAGAGAGAGAAACATCAATGTGAGAGAGAAACATCCATTGGCTGCCTCCTGTATGCACCTGGACTGGAGATCCAGCCCACAACCTGGGCATGTGCCCTGACCAGGAAATGATCGCTGAAAAGAACTAATGATCTTTCAGTTTACAGGATGATACTCAACTAACTGAGCCACATTGGCCAGGGCTTTTCTATGTGTTTTATGGTTTCAGGTCTTACATTCAAATCTTTGGTCCTGAACTCTTTTGTGAGGAGGAAGGAACTACTTAATTATAATTTCAATCTCCTCACTAGTAATCTGTCTTTTCAGATTTCCTAGTTCTTCATGATTCAGTCTTGGAAGTTGATCCTAAGAATTTATCCATTTCGTCTAGATTTTTTTAATTAATTGGCATTTAGGTGTTTATAGTAGTGTCTTATGATTCTTTGAATTTCTGTAGTACCCATTGTAACTTCTGTTTCATTTCTGATTTAATTTATTTGAGCCTTCTTTCTTTTTTTCTTAGTGAATGAATCTAGCTAAATTTTGTCAATTTTGTTTATCTTTTCAAAGAAGGAGCTCTTAGGTTCATTGGTCTTCTCTACTGTTTTTTTAGTCTCTAGTTCATTTCTTTCCACTCTAAGTTTTATGTCCTTCCTTCTACTGACTTTGGTCTTCATTCTTTTAGGAATAAGGGTAGATTGTTTATTTGAGATTTTTCTTGTTTCTTGAGGTAGGCCTGTATTGATATAAACTTCCCTCTTAATACTGCTCTTGCTGTGTATCATTTCTAGTTTCATACTGTAGTGGTTGAAAAGGATGCTTGATATGATTTCAATCTTCTTATATTTATTGAGATTTGTTTTGTGTCCCATCATATGATCTATCCTTGAGAATATTCTATGTTCAATTGATAAGAAGGTGTATTCTGCTGCTTTATGATGGAGTGTTCTATTAAGTCCATCTGGTCTAATGTGTCATTTAAGGCTGACATTTTCTTGTTGACTTTCTGTCTGGATAATCTGTCTATTGATGTAAGTGGGGTGTGAAAGTTTCCTATTATTATTGTACTAGAGGCCCAGGGCACAAAATTTGTGCACTGTTAGGGTCCATAGCAGCTGCCAGCTGCCAGCCGGGGCCTTCCCTCCCTTCCCCCGGCCAGCCCCACCCCCTGGTCAAACTCCTGGACAACTCCCAGTCAAGGGGACAATTTGCATACTATGCTTTTATTATATAGGATTGCTGTCAGTGTCTCCCTTTAGGTCTGCTAATAGTTGCTTTATATACTTTGATGCTCCTATATTGGTGTATATATATTAATAAGTGTTATGTTTCCTTGATGAATTGTCCCCTCTATCATTATATAATGTTCAACTTTGTCTCTTGTTATCTTTTCTGCCTTGAAATCTGTTTTGTCTGATATAAGTATCACTTTCTTTTGGTTACCATGTGCTTAGAGTATCATCAGCTGCTGGTGACACCAGGTTTGTGGGTGCTGGAGGTCTGGGGATCTCACTTCTGCCACTGTTGGGAAGAGGGGGGATACCTGGGCTGCAGGTACCACCACAGTTCCTGGAGCCTCCAGTCTCAGGTGCTGCCACATTTCCTGGAGTCTCTGGTGGTGGCTCTGCCACCACTGCTCCTTTGGTTCCACTGCCTCCACCAGGTCCAGTCCACCCACCTTCAGATGTACATCTATATGGATCTCACAGGCATCCTGGTGTGCTGTGCAACGCATCCTTTGTTGGGTTATGGTTGTCCTACTGGGTATAACTTAAAGGGCAAAGACAAAAAGGATGATTCATATTGTCATCATGCTGATGTTTAATGATGTCTGTCTTGTCCTTAACTCTAAGCTCCTTGAAAAAAGAGACTGTGTCTATCTCATGCATGGCTTTATGTTCAATGACTAGCAGAATGCCTACTGTATTGTTGGTACTCAGCAAATCTTATTCCTGGGATATTGTGATTTATAATAAGAAGTATATATTGGTCTTTGTCCCTGTTCACAGCACAGAGACCCTAAAACTCTTGGAATTTCCTAAGTGATTAGAGGGACAGAGGTGACTTGTCTTTTTTATGTTAATGAGGTGACTTTTGGAAAGCACTTAAGGTGGGGGCTGGTTGCCAATGGAGTCAACCATATAATTAGAGGGTTGAAACTCTCAGTCCACCCCTTGACCTCTGAGTACCCTAGAAGCCAGGTAACTTTCTCTCCTCTGCCCAGTCTCTTGTGCAAGTCTTTGCCTGAAACACTTGAAAACTAGAACTCTATCTTGCTCTTACTGGGCCAGCCCCTCCCCCAAGAACTAAAGTCCAATTCCTAAATGTCCTCAAGCCTCTGAATCATGCTGGTTCACATCTCACTACTAGCTTTACTCCCTTCACTCCCAGCAGCTGGACCTTTTTCCCAGTATGGGCCCCATCCCCTCACAAGCTGTATCTATCTGCCAGGTCCTGGCTCCTCCTTGTCTGGCCCCTTTCAATAACAACAGAGTGCCAGTTCTCAGTGTGAATACCTAAAAGGAAATTCCCAGCAAATAGACCCTCGAAGTACCTCCAAATTCCAAACCTGAGACAGTATGGAGAAAAATATTATCCCCCACTATAATGTACTAAACTTTCCTAAACTCCAATGAAAGGCTCAATAAGAGCATTTAAAACACAGCCTACTGAGGAACATGATTCATTCTCAAATATGTTCTGAAATATTTTTAAAATTCACAAACAAAGCACAATCATATGCATGTTAAAACAGTGCAAATGAAAACAATTACCAATTGCTACTCTATCCGGAGAGGGACTCAGGAGAGAAAGCAATGATTACTACTTGTTGTTAGTGTAGTCATAGCAACCAGCTTTAATCTGTGTCCACTGTGGGCTAGTCAAAATTATCTGAGATCTTCACCACAGACTTGTAAAAAGAGTCGACATCCTCCTCTTAAAGATGAGAAAGTGGAAGTGAAGTAGCTCTCTCAATGTGATAAAGCTTCTGAAGAGTAGAAGGTCTGAACCAGTGTCTATCCAAGACCAAAGGCTGTGTTTTCTCTCAACTCCACGCTGCCTCAGAACTTGCTGCTGAGTGACATCACCTGGCAAGGAGTAGGAAGAAGGAGCTTCTTCATGAGGCGATGTCCTGTACAGAATGAGCACATAGTAGAAAGTATACAATCTATTTGCCTGGCAGGAGTGAGAAAGTTACTAGGGATGGTTGCAAAGTATGAGTATGGTGAATAAAAGGACAACCATTTAAGGGTATTGAAGATCAAGAAGGATAAAAATTTAGACCTAATAGCACAGGCTCTGAGGGGCCTACATGGCCTTTTGAATTAGATGTTGACTGTAGAGAATTATTTATTGGAAGCTGTGTGTAGGGTGTGATGAGTGAGGAGAGCAGAAGCAGAGGACCCAGTTAGGGCCTGTGTGGGGATGACTGGAGAAACAACTGGAAGGATAAGAAGGAAAAGGAGGGACTGAGGAAAGACTGGTAGCTCATGGGAAAAGAGGATGTGAAAGGCAGGAAAAGGGTGGCCGTGGGGAATGAAGAAAGTTTTCAGAAGTGTCTGTTCTAATTAACTGTGAAGGGGAATTTTGTGACCTAAATTACAGTTAGTTGGGTGGAGTAAAGAAGAGAGGAAAGAGACTATAAAGACTAAAAGAGAAAATTGATGCTGGAGTCAGTTGTTATAGATCACTTGTTCTAATAGCCTACCAGGAAAATGAGATGAGCTGGTAAAGTTAAAAGAGGATTTCTTCCTGTGTAATTAAGAGCTTGAATATAACAGAAAGAGAACAAGTAGGAAAGATGGATACATGATATTTAGGAGATTCCCAGGTAACCGTGACAACCTCATGCAAGGTGAGCTCACAGCTTTCCAAGCATCTAGGATGAGCCAGGTTGTCACTGCAGGTCCTGACTCCTGACTTGCAACTGGCCTTGGGCCCTTCGTTAAGTCACTTACAATCCATTTCCTAATGTGTGATGTGGGAGCAATAACCCTTTCCCTGTCTACACAGCACCGTTCCCAATCAACACTAGGAACTCATTAAGTTGGTTAATTACCTTACAGAGTAGTTATAATATAGATAAGCAAGAATGGGGGAAAGTTTACAAGTACTATAAATGTAATTAACCAGTAAATGCTATTTGCCAAAGTGTATTAATATGTATCATGTACTATAACATGATTTTATTTATGCTAGTTCCTGGGTTTAAGACACTCATGGAGTGAAACAACACACTCTGCTTCTCTGGGGGAAATTATTTATGTATAAGTTTTAATATGTTGACAGCTGTGGTTTTTAAATATCCACCTGAATAAACTGCAAGAGAGCCAACAAGGGACTTTTACATAGAGACCTGTGGGCCCCACTCCTGGAGATGCTGATTCTGCAGTTCTGGGCTCAGACGGGGGTGGAGGGAGGTGGAAGTGCTAACTGAGAATGTACCAGAACCTTCTAGAAGCCCACCATGGAAGAGCCTGTGCGTTAGATATCTAGTGCCTGTGATTTCCCAAGACACTCTTGGCCCACACCTGCTCCCGGAGCCACCTCCTTGTTGCTCTTTTCCCTTTTTCTTAAAGCTGCCTCCATCGGCCCAACCCTTAGGGTTCCATCCCCTTTCCCAAGACCAGCTGCAACAAGGGCAGTCATCGCCTTTTCCTCTTCCTGCTGTGCTATCCCTGAAGACAAGCACACAGGCCCTTTCCCTCTTAAGGGTGTTCACTGATGATCTACACAGAAGAAGAAAAACAAAAAGCAAAAAAACTTGGGGAAGAGGTAAAGGTTGCAGACTCTCTGAGGTCTTGCCACCACAATCACAGCCCATGGTTCTTGATTCCCATCAGAGAGGGATTTTTTGAGAGTTAAATGCTGAGAAGAAGGTTCTGGTGACAGGAGGATCTTGGGTTCACCTTCCCCAATAGACACATTGAACCTGCAGCTACCCACAGGACAACTTCCTCTGGAAAAACACCTAAAAATCTCCAGCCCTCACATCACACAAACAAGAGGGAAACCACAGTGAGCTGGGCAGAGGCTGAATCACCATTTCACCATAAAGGGAACTCAAAACTAGGAGCTTCTCCCTGAGGAGTGAAGGGTCTGAACCCCACATCAAATACCCCAACTTTTAAGATCTTCACCTGAGAGGTGAGTTCGCAAAACATTTAGCTTTGAAAACCCATGGGGCTCCCCATAATGAAACCCATGGCTATAAGGATCTGAGAAATGGCTCTTAAAGGGCCAGAGTGCTCAGACTCAGCTGCCCCAGGGCTCTGCAAGAAGGCAGCCAACATTATGTGAATGAGGCTCCTAAAGTGTAGGCCTGAGGAGCAGCATCTCATTCAGCACATGTCTAAGGGCCAGCATCTTTATTTTTATTATCTTTGTTTTCAGTGTTAGTCCTCTCTCTCTCTCTCTCTCTCTCTCTCTCTCTCTCTCTCTCTCTCTTTCTCTCTCTCTCTCTCTCTCTCTCCCCCCTCCCTCCCTCCCTCTATGGGACCATCTATATGCTCTCCCTCTGCCTAATTCCAGCCAGCAGGTGTCATCTTCACACCCTCCCTCTACCATGCTCCAAACTCCAGTATCTCACAAAGGGAAGCTTTTACACATGTCTTGCTGTCCTAGAAGCATCAAAAGAAAAATAATCTGTTGCATACAAGGGAACCCCCATAAGACTATCATTACCATTACACCAGTCTTAAAAGAAATGTTACAAAAAGCTGTTCCTAAAGTGTTAACTAAAATTTTTATTGGTAGTTCATCTCCTGGTAAAATTGTGTAACATGTAATGAACCTAAAGCAGTCATATTTTAGTGCAAAAAAAATTAAAATTTAAAAGCTATCAAGACTACATTATAAAATTTCCAAAAGCCTCCTAATATTTAAATAAAAAAAGGAGGATAGTAGAAGAATATCATGTAAGGAAAAATATCCTGTAAGTAAATTACATCTAGAAAATTTTTACTTTAGAAAATTAACTTTCATTTGCAATGTTTACAGCAAGACACCCATGAAAAACACACATGGTGTCAAAACAAGCCAAAAGAAAATTGTTTGGGCAAAAAATGAAAAAGGATCCCAAGTCAAATTTATAAAAAAGATTCCTTTATTAACTTTTGGTCGAGAATATGTTTGTATATTTTCAGAAAACAACTCCAAGACCATGTGGAATCCTGCAACAGAGAGAAATTGTCAGGACTGCTCCAGCCATGAAGACAGAAGAGAAACAGTCCAGAGATGGAAGACGCTGATGACACCTTGCCATACTAGCAGTGAGCAGCTGTGTGTTGTTGCAGGTTGCCCAGGACCAAACCAGAGAGGGTCAGACCTGCATTACCATCATTTGTCCATCATCCAGAACTGAAATATCATTGCTGACATGTACACATAAGGAACTGTTTGACACTGAAATTAGGACTCAAAAGAACTGTTGGCCCAGAAAGAAACTCACTACAGACTGATTCATTTGCCTCTCAGCATAACCATTATTGCTTGTCTCACTTTCGGTTCTTATAAGTGTATTTCTAGTATCACATGATCTCACTCATCTAGGGGAAATAATAAACAACGTAAACTGAGGAACAAAAACAGACCCAGAGACAGGGAAGCGTTGATCAGACTGTCAAACCTTAGAGGGAAGGTAGGGGAGGGTGGGGGTAAGAGGGAGCGATCAACCAAAGGACTGGTATGCATGCATATAAGCCTAACCAGTGGTCATGGACAACAGGGGGGTGGGGGCATGCAAGGGGAGGGGTTTGGGATGGGAATGGGGGGATGAGGACAAATATGTGATACCTTAATCAATAAAGAAATTAATTTAAAAAAAGAAATGTTAAAGGGGCTTCTTTATACTGAAATTAAAGGGTGCTGACTAGTAACAAGAAAACATATGAAAATATAAATCTCACTGGTGATGGTAAAAGTAGTGGATTCATCACTTATGAAGCTAATAGCAAAGCTTACTAGTAATAGAAAGCCAACATCTAGGGTGATATTGGTGGTAGAAATGCAAAGGAGGGGAAGAAAAAGTAAAAGACATTGACACAAAAAAATCTTATGACCATTATATACTATTTTTGCATTCACAATTAAATCATATGTTTCTTCATTTCATCATGGAAGAATGAAATAATATTTGCAATTATCCTTTTTTTTTTTTATCTTTCCTCCTGGCCACAGTGTCTACCTTTTCCCAAATACCAACTCATACCTACATTCCCTTCAGCAATTGTTTCAGAGCTCACCTACTCCTGGAAGCCCTCCTGGCTAGTCCCAGTTGATGGAATCACTGCTCCCCTCCACACTTATGGAAACAGTTGGTTCTGTGTCATATTATACTAGTGAGTATTGTGCTTGGTCTTGTTAAATCAGTTCCGGGAATTGTATTGTCACTTCCTCAAATTAGGATCCCCAGCTCAGCCCAGCGCTATCAGAACCCCTGTGTGGACCACTTTCCCACTTCCAGCTGGAAAGTAGGAAGCAGCCAAATACCAGGATGAAGAGTAGAGGAATCCTGCAGCTTGGCACTTGCTTGCAGGTTCCAGGCCTCTTCCCTAGCTCTCAATATGTCACTTTTGGCAGTAAGACTAGTTGCCGACCTGCCTAGGTGATGGGATGAGCCTGCCAATGGAAGCTACTTAGTTCCTCGAGCCTAACAGAGCCATGAAAGGCTTTGACTGATATTAAACAGTGATTTTTGCAAGATCTGCTGAATTTATCATGGATGTGATATTTACCTCTACAATTCCTGAAGATAGCTGCCAAATCTTAATCAGATTTAGCATGAATCTTGCTGTTTAGCTTACTTTTAATTTTGTCTATTTTTTACCTGTTTTTAAAATCATGATCAAACTAAATTGAACTAAGAATAAAGAGTTTAGGATACTTAAACTAAAGAAACTTTAATTAACTGTAGGTTTAAAAATACATTTTACTGAATCTTAACATTATTTTTAATATTTACTCTTCATAGTATCTTGTCTGATTTGAGCCCCGTGTAGAGATTGATTCAGAAGGAGAGTCTCTTTTGTTAGACTACAGTGAGATCAACAGGATTGAGAACTAGATTTTAAAAGTTAAATTACTATGATCTGAAGAGTAAATCCATTTAAAGGATTTCTGCACCAGGCAGGAAACTGCGTGCAACATGCTCCACAGCGCCTTCCAAGTAGATTTAGCCCTTTTCCAGGCAGTTTAGGAAACTTATTCCTGGGGAGTTACTGCCATCTAGTGGAAATTTTACTAAGTGTGAAATAAATGCTTTCTCGAAGTTTTTCTCACTACTTTTACCCCTCATTTTCTTTTTGTTTGTTTGATAACACTTTATTGTGATACTAGAGGCTCAGTGCATGAAATTCATGCACAGGTGCGGTCCCTAGGCCTGGCCAGCAATCGAAGCACAAGCGTCTGGCGTGGAAGGGCAGGTCCCAGCTGACCTCTGGGCCCTGGGCAGCATCTGGGCCCCTGGGCCCCCATGCTCCCACCCCCGCCTGAGTCATGGTGCCAGAGTCCCCACATGAAGATGTGGTAAGCATGGCCAGACACTGCAGGCCGGGGACAACATGGGCCTCTGAGCCACCCAGCGGCACCGCTCGGAAGCTGGGCGGGCAGTGCACTCTCTCCCGGCCAGCCTCACAGACTGGCTCCTACATGAATCCTCCAACCCTCTGGGTGTCTGACCGGCCACTGCAGTGCCAGTGGCTGTGACTCAGCTCACCAGGAAGAGGCCGTGCAGGTGCGGGGCAGGCTCCTCGCAGGTGCCCAGCACCTGAGCGCCGGTGCTTCCCCGGTGCACAAGCCCTGGCGTCCCAAGGGAGTGTAGCAGGGGGAGTGAGAGCGAGCTCAATGGACACCCCACATTCTCACCACACCTCTGTCCCCATCACTCCTGCCCCCAGGTAGCCAATGAGAGGTCGCAGCCCCCTGCCCAGGTGCCCAGGGAGGTTGGTCACCACCATCCACCCCAGTTCCCTGTCCCAGCCTGGGGCCCAGCCCCTATCGGGTGATTAGGGCCTGCCAGCTGCTGGTTGACATCTGCAGAGTGATTGGTCAGGGTCGCCCTCCCCCACCCCACCGCCGCCTGGCTCTCAATGCCCTGCCCCCGCTGCCACCACTGGTCGCCCTCTGCAGGGCAATCGGAGGGGTAATCAGGCCCCTGCTTGCACCCACCTTGCCTGGCACCACCCACTCACCTGCTCCACGATCCTGCCATAGTCTCGCTCTCATCAGGGCCCATCGAGGCCAGCAGTGCCTCCACTGCCGCCTGCCAGCACCACATCACCATGTTCCATGCTGCCCCCTGGTGGTCAGTGCACATCATAGCGAGCAGTCAAACTCCCAGTCAAGCTCCCAGTCAAGGGGACAATTTGCATATTAGGCTTTTATTATATAGGATAATTCATATATCATGCAATTCACCCATTTAAAAGTATATAATTCAATGGTTTTTAGAATATTCACAGAGTTGTCAGGGATCTGAAATATATTTAGCCTTTGTATACAGAAGAGCAAATGTGAAAGAACCAGCCTGGTTGGTGGCTCAGTGGTTAGCACAGCCCTATGAACCAGGAGGTCTTGGTTCAATTCCGTCAAAGTACATCCCAGGTTTCAGGCTCAATCCCCGGTAGTAGGGGGTGTGCAAGAGGTAGCCAATTAATGATTCCCTATCATCATTGATGCTTCTATCTCTCCCTCCCCCTTCCTCTGTGAAATCAATAAAAATATATATTTTTTTTAAAAAAGAACCAATAATTTCACTTAATTAGGCTGTGTGATTTTACACCAGTCTGCTAAAAGGAAAGAAGGTAATTACCTGTGATAAAACTCATGTTTAATGAAAAGAAGTGTCATTAATGAGAAAAAAATGTCAGTTTTCTCTCCATGTTCATTCATCTTCCCTGAAAAGACACAGAACACTTCCAAACAGTGATGATTAAATTCAAAATTTATATGCTCTGCGTTGATTAATCCATAACAACCAATTACCATTGTTTACCTTTATTAGATTTTCCCAACACCATTATACTCCTGACTAATGAAACTGCTAAGAGGAGTCTATTAATAGTTTACACAATATCGTTCTAGCTAATGCTGAATTGTTGTCTTCAATTGGTAATGTCCTTATGATATGCTAGTGGCCCGGTGCACAAAATTCATGCACATTAAAAGGGGGTTTAATTAGAGGAAGTATTTTAATATTGCTATTTGCCCCTTCTCTATAATAGAAGTGTCAGAGATGAAAGAAAATTAGTAAAATGTATATGAAAACCTTCTCCTGTCAGAGTCTGGGGCACGCTGCAGGACCCAGAGTCAAGTCCCCACCCACAAGCAGGGCCTCAAAATCACACAACACCCAGCCAGCCCCACCCCATTGGGCAAGATCCAGAGCCGGCTGGCCCCACCCCCATCAAGCCCTGCCAGGTGGGGGGCACAGCCTCAGGTCCCCTGGCCTGGCACCGGGTGAGGGGCAGAGCCTCAGGTCTCCTGTCAAGCCCAGCTGGGTGGGGTATGCAGCCTCAGGGCCCCCTTCAAGCCCCGCCAAGTGGGGGAACACCAGCCTCTGGTCCCCTGGTGCATGCCAGGTGGGGGGACACAGCCTCAGGTCCCCCAGCACACCCTCAGGTCCCCTGGCCCAGTGCTGGGGTGGGGGTCATGGCCTGAGGTCCCCCAGCCTGGCATCAGGGTGGGGGCACGCTTTGAGTGCCCCATCAAGCCCTGCCAGGTGGGGGGTGTTGCCTGAGGTCCCCCATTAAGCCCCTCCAGGCAGGGGGTGCAGCCTGAGGTCTTCTGGCCCAGCGCCGGGGTGGGGGGTGCATCCTGAGGTCCCCCAGCCCGGGCCAAGGTGGGGGGCAAGCCTTGAGGTTCCCCAGTCAAGCCCCACTGGGCAGGGGGCACAGCCTCAGGTCCCCGGCGCCAGGGTGGGGGGCATGGCCTGAGGTGCCCTGGCTTGGGGGGTGGGAGAGCAGCCTGAGGTCCCCCCTGAAGCCCAGCCAGGTGGGGGGCGGGCAGCCTCAGGTCCACCAGTCTGGTGGCAGAGCAGAGCTGCGGCCTGAGGTCCCCCATCAAGCCATGCTGGGCAGGGGGCACAGTCTCAGGTCCCCCAGTGCCAGGGTGGGGGCATAGCCTGAGGTCCCCCATGAAGCCCAGCCAGGCAGGGGGTGCAGCCTCAGGTCTCCCAGCCTGGCGCTGGGGTGGGGAGCATGGCCTGAGGTCCCCTGGCCTGGCGCTGGGGCAGGGGTGCGGCCTGAGGTACCCCGGCAAGCCCTGCCAGGTGGGGGATGCAGCCTGAGGTCTCCCGTCCTGGCACCAGCGTGGGGGGCATGGCCTGAGGTCCCCTGTCAAGCCCCACGGGGGTGGGGGGAGCACATCCTCAGGTCCCTGCTGATTGCTCGTTAAGGCTCATTACGGGAACTCGGCCTCCACTGTGAGTGCAGCCATCTTTGTGGTGGAGTGACGGTCAATTTGCATATTCCCTCTTTATTATATAGGATGGGACCATGACTACATAAAAAATGAGTTCATATCAAGCACTTTGAAGATCACATAGCACAAAATAAATGCTGAGTAGAGTAATCACATGATAGAAACCAGGGCACTTTCTTTTGAGAGCAAGAGCAAAATTTGTTAGCTACTACTATTAATATACAGCATAGTCTATTTTTCATAATTGAAATAATAGTATAGACAAATGGCCATTCTTAACACTATCTCTCCATTTTCTTTTCTCTTTCTCTGTCACAGGTACCCTCAGGTGCTCCCAGAATAGAAAATGGTTGCTCAATCCATGGAAACTTCTTTGAAAGTTAAGGTTTTATGCCAAGAGGACAATATTTCTGTTCAGACAAAACTGATTTGTCAGTGTCATGTAAGAGAAATTTGAAATTAAATTCTTTTGAATAAAAATGCAACAAAAAAAAGTCAGGTGAAAAAAGAAAAGTACATATGTGAAGGGATCAAAATTCTGCCCCCTTGAAGCTACTTTTGGGGATATTTATTTTAAGCTATTTATTAAGAAAAAAAAAGATTCAGATAAAAACCTTCGAGCCTCTTCCTCCGCACCCCCCCCCCCCCCGCCCTTTTCCTGCTCAAGAGATTCAGACAGAAACCTAATTCAGAAAGGAGATCCTAGTTTGTCCCTTTAGCCTAATTTGAATTAAATATGGTAAACAAGGTACCCCCTGTGTCCCATTGTTTCTGAGTCACCTAGCAAGGATTTGGCTGCCATGCATGCTCCACTCTTCAACTGCCTGCAAACCGCCCATTCTCACTTCTGAAATCTAATACCCCATTACCTCCCTTAGTCCTTTGTCCAATGTGTCTTACATTCCCAATATTGCCTCACTGTATTTGGGACCTTCATGAATTTATCATATCTATGTGAATTCCCCACATAAATGCACTGCTGGTGGAAATCAGGCTCTTCCATGGGAATCACAAGAAAAGCATTCCAAGGATCCGCACATGGGAGAATGTGGTTGGTGTGATAAGATGAGTTTCTAATGTCCATCTCGGTCTGTCCTGCTTTAAAAAAAGTCCAACTGTGTCTTCAGCAAGACCAAAACGAGGGCCAGTGTCTGAAGTTTCTGCTTCACATTAAAGCTTAGTCCTTTGACACAGACAACAGGAGCGTGAGGGCATGAGTGTGTGTGGGGGGGGAGGGGGTTGGGGAAGTAATGGGGGAATAAGAATACATATGTAACACCTTAATCAATATAGAAATTTTTAAAAATAAATAAATAAGAAAAAATAAATAAATAAAGCTCAGTCCTTTGGAGACTGCATAATCCCCTGCAGGCCCCAGTAGCTGCTGTCTATAGGAAACCCACCTCAGAAAAAAAAGTCGCACACAGACTGAGGGTGAAGGGATAGAAAAAGGTTTTTCAGGCGAATGGAAATGAAAAAAAGCTGGGATAGCAATACTAATATAGGACAAATTAGATCTCAAAGTGAAGGACATAACAAGAGATAAGGAAGGCCACTTCATAATACTAAAGGGAACAATCCAACAAGAAGAAATAACTCTGGTAAACATATACGCACCCAATACAGGAGCACCCAAATACATAAAAAACTTCTGGAGGATATCAAGGGAGAGATTGACAGCAATACAATCATAGTAGGGGACTTTAATACGCCACTATCACCACTGGACAAATCCTCTAAACAAAAAATCAGCAAAGAAACATCAATCCTAAATGACTCACTAGATCAGATGGAATTAATTGACATCTTCAGAACATTTCACCCCAAAACCAAAGTATATACATTCTTCTCAAGTGCACATGGTTCATTTTCAAAGATAGACCATATGTTGGGGCACAGGCAAATTCTCTTCAAATTCAAGAAGATAGAAATCATATCAAGCATCTTCTCAGATAATAATGGAATAAAACTGGAAATCAACTACAATAAAAACAATCCAAAGAAATCAAACACCTGGAGACTAAATAGCATGCTATTAAACAATGACTGGGTTACCAGAGAGATCAAGGAAGAAATAAAAACCATCATGGCAACAAACAATAATGAAAACACAACAATCCAAAATCTATGGGACACAGCAAAAACAGTCTTGAGAGGGAAGTTCATAGCTCTACAAGCATACTGCAAAACACAAAAAACAATGGCAATAAATTACCTAACCCTACAACTCAAATAGTTAGAAACAAAGCAACAAGAAAAACCCAGTGTAAGCAGAAGGAAGGAAATAATAAAGATCAGAGTGGAGATAAATGACATAGAGACCAAAAAAAAACAATGCAAAAGATCAACAAAACCAAGAGCTGGTTCTTTGAAAGGATAAACAAGATTGATGAACCTCTAGCCAGGCTCACCAAGAAGCAAAGAGAGAGGACCCAAATAAAATCAGAAATGATAGAGGAGAAATAACAACAGACCCCACAGAAATGCAAAGGATTGTTAAAAAAAAATACTATGAACAACTCTGTTCCAACAAACTAGACAACCTGGAGGAAATGGACATTTTCCTAGAAAAATACAACCTTCCAAAACTCAATCAGGAAGAACCTAAACATCTAAATAGGCCAATAACTATGGAAGAAATTGAAGCAGTCATGAAAAAGCTTCCAGCAAACAAAAGCCCAGGGCCAGACGGCTTCACAGGAGAGTTTTACCAAACATTCGAGGAAAAACTAAAACCTATCCTCCTCAGACTATTCCAAAAAATTCAAGAGGAAGGAACACTTCCAAGCTCATCCTATAAAGCCAGCATCACCCTGATACCAACACCAGAGAAAGACAACACAATGAAAGAGAATTATAGACCAATATCCCTCATGAACATAGATGCCAAAATCCTCATCAAAATTCTAGCAAATTGGATCCAGCACTACATCAGAAAGATCATACACCATGACCAAGCAGGATTTATACCAGGGATGCAAGGATGGTACAATATCTGCAAATCAAAAACATAATACACCACATAAACAAATTGAGAGATATAAACCACATAGTCATATCAATTGATGCAGAAAAAGCATTTGACAAAATCCAACACCCATTTTTGATAAAAACTCTCAGCAAGGTGGGAATAAAAGATCATACCTCAATATAATAAAAGCCATATATGACAAACTCACAGCCAACATTATATTCAATGGGCAAAAACTAAAACCATTTCCCCTAAGAACAGGAACAAGAAAGGGATGTCCACTCTCACCACTCCTGTTCAACATAGTACTGGAAGTATTAGCCATTGTGATTAGACAAGAAGAAGAAATAAAAGGCATCCAAATTGGAAAAGAGGTAAAACTGTCCTTATTCGCAGATGACATGATATTGTACATAAAAACCTGAAAGACTCCATCAAAAAACTACTAGACTTAATAAATGAATTTAGCAATGTAGCAGGATACAAAATTAACGCCAAGAAATCTATGGCATTTCTACATGCCAATAGTGAACTTACAGAAAGAGAGACTAAAAATGCAATCTCATTTACCATCGCACCAAAAAAATTAAGATACCTAGGAATAAACTTAACTAAGGAAGTAAAAGACCTATATGTGGAAAACTACAGGACACTGAAAAAAAGAGATAGAGGAAGACATAAACAGATGGAAGAACATACCATGTTCATGGATTGGTAGAATCAACATCATTAACATGTCCATACTACCCAAAGCAATCTATAGATTCAATGCACTCCCCATTAAAATACCAATGGCATAGTTCACGGACCTAGAAATAACACTCAAAAAATTCATCTGGAATTTAAAAAAAGACCCCGAATAGCCACAACAATCCTGAGAAAGAAGAACAAAGTAGGTGGGATCTCAATACCAGCTTTCAAGCTGTATTACAAAGCTACTATTCTCAAAACAGCCTGGTACTGCCACAAGAACAGACATATAGACCAATGGAATGGAATAGAGAACCCAAATATCAACCCAAACCACTATGCTCCATTAATATTTGACAAAGGAGGCAAGAACATACAATGGAGTCAAGACAGTCTCTTCAATAAATGGTATTGGGAAAATTGGACAGATAGATGCAAAAAAAATGAAACTAGATCTAAAGCATCTTTTCTCGAGTGTTGGCTTTCAAAAAAGCAGGCAGCGGAACCTGAGTTCAGAATCATGATGAGTTTATAAGTTCAGTACAAGGGATAGATTCACATAAGATAAAGGATTCCTAAGAAAAGGTTTCAGAACACTTTTTTCTTGTGAGGTCCACATGGAAGTCCAATATGTAAAACAGATGTTCATGGAGATGCTCTGATTGGAGCTGACATACAGTGCCAGAGCACCTTTCCCATACTCTGCAATGAATTCTCCTTGGTGGCTCTTCAGAAGTCCTAGTATTCTGCTGAGCAGTTTGGAAACCACTGGGCTAAATCAGTGATTCTCAAAGTGTAGCTCCTGGACCAGCAGCATCAGCATTGTCTGGTAACTTCTTAGAAATGTGAATTCTTGGCCCCTCCCATGACTTTTGAATCAAAAATTTTGAAGTGGGATTTAGCAAGCTGTATTTTAGCATATTCTCCAGGTAATTTTGATGGCCATAAAATGGGAAAAACAGTGGAAGCCAATTCCAGCATGTCATAATTACAAGAGTTTTATCAAAAAGGTTGATGAAATTTGGGAGCTCAACAAGGGCTGAGTCACATATGTAATTACCTGTTGGAGTGGCTAAAGGGCACTTCCCCCAAACCTGAATAGGATGATTGTTTACTGCCAGACAGCTCAGGGCATCTCAATCTACATGTTATTGCCTCCTGTTGGCCAAACACCTGAACAGCTGTAGGCTATTCCCCAATCTGACAATGCTTCTGTACCCTACCCTTTGAAGTGTATTATCTCCACCTTGCCTTAGGACAAATTGTGTCAATAAAAAGCAAGGGTCCTGAGACAAGGGGGACTAAGAGCAAAGAACTGGACCTTTAGCTCCTTTAGCTAAAGCTCCTCTGACCCCCAATGCCTTTCAAAATTATCTTTCGTCTCTGGACTCTTACTTAATCTACGCACAGCCTTTCTCCAGATTGCTGAACCCTTCTTAATGCTGGGACAAGAACCCCGGCAGTCTACTTCATCTCCATAAAGTGGAGGAAAGCCACCTGCTTTGAAAGAACATTTGAAGTTGGGATTGGGAGCTTTAAAGGGAGTTGGGAACTGCCCATAGGAGGACTTCTCTAAGACATCAGCGGTGATGGAGTCATGGCAAAGCAGCAGGGAAGTCCTGACCAAGTCTAGCAGATGTCAACTTGCACTCCCACTAATCACATCTGTCCCCTGAATCCCTCCTGAATGCCTCAGAATGGGAGAGAAGAGGGTGGGCACTTGATGTAATCCAGCACTCTAGGTAGAAAGTTTACGGAAAAGAGGAGTCTAGGAGGCCCTATTGAAGTGACTGCCCATAAGGAGACTAGACTTAATGAAGGTAACAAGTAGGCTTAGAGGATGTGGGGCATGGGAAAGGCTGGGATCAGGTGGCTTCACCAAGGGTAAGGGGATGGAGAAGTTCTGTGTTTGAGATCTCAGTGCTGAAACAATCCTAAGCTATATCAAAGCTCAAGACTTGTTAAATTTATATTTCTGAATTAATAAACTTGCATAGAAACAATTTCTGTGTGATATAATAAACCAAACACAGTTGTATTTTTTCTGCCTTCAAGAATATTTTGAGTTCTATCTTTTTTACATGTTGGTGTAATGTTGTCTTCATCCTTTCTTAGAAAGGATTTTACTTTCTTTTTTGTGTGTATTTTTCCTTTTTTGTAAATTTTTGTGTAAAATATACATAACAGAAAATTAACCCTTTTTAAGAGTATGACTCAGTTATAGTAAAAATATTGTTCTTTTGTGAAATAATAAAAACAGATTCTGGTTGGTTGACCGGGGCTGTTTTTACTTGAAAAATTACTAATTTGGTACTTTATCTTGGGTTCTTAACTTTGTTTTGATGCAACTGGACTGAGCAATCCAGACATCTGGACTGAGCAATCCAAACATCCATGACACACTGCCTCAAAGGAGAGCTGGGATTTAGAGGGCTAGGGAGTTTAGGGGGTGGAAAGAGGCAAGAACAAAACCATGGAAAAAGGGGTGTGCAGGACATTTTTCAGAGGGTGTAGACCAGACTTGCTAATACAAAGTGTTCTTGAAAAATAGTAGGTGGAATTAAGTTTGGGCCCATTTTAAAATATTTAGTGCCTGATGATAATCTGCTCATGGTAGAAACTCAAAAAATATTTGTTCATTGAGTGCAGTGAAAGTTCAAGTCAGATGCCAAAGAGCCAGAAAATAAAGTTTAAACTTCATTTTATAAACCAAAGCTTCCCAGGAGATGTTCCTAGAAAGGGTAAGCAATGTGCTAAGCTCCTGATCCCCTCCTTCCTCAAGGGACCCAGCTCAGTATTCTATTCTCCAGGTGTTCTAGTAAAAATATGACAAATATGCTGTAAAAAATATGACAAATGCCCATAGATGACATGAGTGAAAGAGGATGGAAAGCAATGGGAGCCACTGAAGTTAACTGAGCAGTGGAGGTATAAGATGATAGTAATATTTACAAAAAGATTATTAGGCTGGTGGTAGAGTACAATGTAGAGCCCAGGCTTGACACTAGAATCATTGGGAAGACGAGTTCAAAGAAAAGAACGAAAGAAAGGAAGGAAGGAAGGAAGGTAAGAAAATTAAATTTGTTTCTTCTCCCTTTCCCTCACCTTTTAAATAATACCCTGATATTTTTCATAATATGAGATTTTTTTAATTTAATTTATTGGAGTGACATTAGTTAATAAAAGTATATAGGTTTCAGGTATACAATTCTAGAATATATTATCTGTACTATATTGTATTGTGTTTACCCCTCCAAGTCAAGTCTTCCATCACCATTTATTCCTCCTTTTCCTTCTTCAACCCCCACCCCCTCCCACCTTCTAGCAATAACCATACTGTTGTCTTTTCCATGAATCTTTTTTCTTTACTTAATCCCATCACCCTTCTCACCCAGCCCCCAGCACTCTCCCCTCTGACAGCTGTCAGTTTGTTCTCTGTATCTGTGACTCTGTCTCCACTTCACAATACTAGTATGTGATTGACTCTACTCCCAGGTCCGTGGGTGAGCCCTGACTGGCTTAAAGTAACCAGTATTTCTCTTCCCCAGGCCACAAGGATTGGTCCAAGAATGGGCACATAGCCCAGTCCAAGATTTTTTTCTTAATCTTTATTGTTGAGAGTATTACATATGTCCCCTTTATTTTCCCTATTAACCCCTTCTAGCCCACACTCACCTCCTGCCCCAGGCCTTCACCACACTATTGTCTGTGTCCATGGGTTATGAGGTGTTTTTTTTAATAATAATAATAATAATAAGGACTCCTAAAAAAAATAGATTCTTGCCCTGGCCAGTTTGGCTCAATGGATAGAGAGTCAGCCTGCAGACTGAAGGGTCCCAGGTTCAATTCCGGTCAAGGGCATATGCCCAGGTTGCAGGCTTGATTCCCAGTTGGGGGCCTGCAGGAGGCAGCCGTTCAATGATTCTCTCTCATCATTGATGGTTCCATCTCTTTCTCTCTCTCTCCCTCTCCTTTCCTCTCTGAAATCAATAAAAATATTTTTTTTAAAAAGGTTTACATTCTATCTGAAGTTGACATAGGACACATGTAACCTTAAGTGGTTGGCAACCATCTTTAGATCATGATGGACAGCCTATATGAGAATGGAGGTGGTGACACAGAGAAATGATAAAAGAGAAACTGGGTCCCAGTCCCATCACTTACCCCGCAGATGAAGGCTCCTGAAGCCTGTCCTATCTCTGGCCTCTGCGGTTACTGCTTTCATTCCTGTTCTGCTTAAGCCAGTTTGAGTCTTATTTTATTTCACTGAAAAATTGCTGATACACAGGCTAAAGGGATCCTCAGAATAAGGGAGAAGTGAGCATTTGCAGTAATCTAGCACTCTTCAGTGTAGCTATTTAAGGATGAGACCAGAGGAATCTAAGAGGCTTTTGGAGTGACTAGCCATGAAGGGTGGCATTGGGATGGAAACAGAGGGCTGGCTCTGAGCTTCAGAATGGTTTCTGTCCTGAGCCCTCCTTAGATCAACACTACTGCCTTCTCCTCAGGGGTAAGGAAGGCCACCAACTCCTCTCTAGAGAAGTGATGCAAGCAGTCACTAAATGGTAGCTGGATCTGCCAGGAAAGAGTTGGGGAAAGCTAGAGAAAGAGTTGCTTGAGCAGGTCCCAGGAATAAAAAGAGGAGAGTAAAAACATGGGGGAGGGACCCGAGCTGGTTTGGCTCAGTGGATAAAACGTCCGACTTGAAGGGTCCCAGTTTTGATTCTGATCAAGGGCACATGCCCAGGTTACCGGCTCAATCCCCAGTAGGGGACATGTGGAGGCAACCAATCAAAGATTCTCTCTCATCATTGATGTTTCTATCTCTCCCTCTCTCTTCCTCTCTGAAATCAATACAAATATTTTAAATTTTATATATATACTAGAGGCCCAGTGCACAAATTCATACATCAGTGGGGTCCCTCGGCCTGGCCTGCGGGATCGGGCTAAAACCAGCTCTCCAACATCCCCTGAGGGGTCCTGGATTGCGAGAGAGTGCAGGCCAGGCCAAGGGACCCCACCAGTGCACAATCCGGGCAGGGAGGAACAGGAGGTTGGCCAGTGGGGAAGGAACCCATGGAAGGGCTCCAGGGCCTGTCCAGCCCACTGTGCTCAGTCCCCATAGGCCAGACCCCAGCAGCAAGCTCACTTACCAGGATACCGGTTGCAGCATCTTCCCCCTGGTGGTCAGCGTACGTCATAGCAAGCAGTTGAGCATCCTTAGCATATCACGCTTTGATTGGTTGAATGGCCAACCAGAGGACTGGACATCTAGCATATTAGGCTTTTATTATATAGGACATCTCAGGGGCTTGATTTCAGTTGTCATAATATGGCACTACCTCACCCTAAATTTGTGCTGCCCTTATCCACCACTAGCGCTTTTGTTCTACCTTGAAATTCTTGCCTCAGGAGACAGCCTGGCAATTTGGCTGGGGTTGGGCGGAGGTGGAGACGTGAGGTAGCAAATCTGAGAAACAAAGAGAGATCAGGCTGAAAACCCCCAGGACCAGGAAGGAGAGATGGGATTCTGATTTGGCAGCGCACCTGCTACCTGCTACTAATAAATACTAGGACTGGATGGTATTTATAGGGCACTTCACTGAGCATCACAAGTAAGTCATCTCTATAAGGCACTTTATTAACGGCAGCAATAAATGATAGCCCTACGCCTGCATTATCTCCTCTAACCTGAACACCCATTAAGTGTGTCTTATCACCATTTTTTTTTTAATTCTTTCTTGTTTAAAGTGTTACATATGTCTCCTTTTTCCCCCATTGACCTCTCCTCGGGTCATCACCATTTTCATAAGGAAACTGCGGCTCCGAGGTATAAAGTACTTCGGTCACAAGCAGGAGTCCAGGCTTGCCCCCCCCCACCCCCTCACCCCCCCCCACCACCACCACCACCACCACCCCCCCCCACCACCACCACCACCACCACCACCACCGCCACCCCAGACGTCCAGAGGCGGTGGGAGCGGTGTCAGAGTCCCCAGGGAACCGCCTTAAGCCTGAGGGACGCCAGCGGGGGCGGGCCTGGAGCGCAGGTGGCTGCTCTCCCACGAGGGGGCGGGCTCAGCTGGCAGGTCGCGTCTGGAACCTCAGGCGGCCCCCACGCCACTCCACCTGCCCGAGAGCCCGCGAAGGTGCTGGCAGCCCAGGCACTCCGCCGCAGCCTAACCGCGCGCCCCCGCGCAGCCCGCCCGCCGTCCATCAGGAGCACCCCCCGCCGCCGCGCTGCACGCCCGGAGCGCGCCCTCTGCCCTCGAGGGGACAGGGGGCCCCTTCACCGCCATGCTGCCCGCAATCTACACGGCCTTGGCGGGGCTGCTGCTTCTGCCGCTGCTGGTGAATCTCTGCTGCCCCTACCTCTTCCAGGACACCTACTACTTCCTGCATGTGGCCGGCTTGGCCCGCCGGGTGCGCAGCTACGGGCAGCGGCGGCCGGTGCGCACCATCCTGCATGACTTTCTGGAGAAGGCACGCCAGACCCCGCACAAGCCTTTCCTGCTCTACCGCGACGAGACGCTCACCTACGCGCAGGTGGACCGGCGCAGCAACCAAGTGGCGCGGGCGCTGCGCGACCACCTTGGCCTGCGCCAGGGAGACTGCGTGGCGGTTTTCATGGGCAATGAGCCGGCCTTCGTGTGGCTGTGGCTGGGGCTGGCCAAGCTGGGCTGTGCCATGGCGTGCCTCAACTACAACATCCGCGCCAAGTCCCTGTTGCACTGTTTCCAGTGCTGCGGAGCGAAGGTGCTACTGGCCTCGCCAGGTGAGCTTGGGGTCCCTGGCCTTGGGCTCCTCAGAGGGGCGGGTGGGGGATCAAATCGGATCTGGAGGTATGGGGGTGGGGGGGCAACTCTTCCTAGAAATGGTAAGTAATGATCATTAGAACCATCCGTGGGAGCTGACCGTCCAAGGCACTGTGTCAAGCACTAACCAGTGTTGCTTTTAATCCTCACAACAGATAGGGTTTACTATGAGACTTTATAGGTGAGGCCACTGGGCCAGAAAGGTGAAGCCTCATACCCCAAGTCAAAGAGCTGGGAGGAAGGGGTCAGTTAAGCAGGGCTGTTCACCATGAGAGTCCAAGCTCTTAAGACTGACTGCATTCAAATGTAGAGGATCGTGACTGTGAACAACAGTGGACCCAAAAAAAATTGTTCTTGCCTCTGCTGTTTGGCTGAGTGATCCGGGGAAAGTCACTTTCCCTCTCTGACCCTTGGTTTCTTCCTGTGCAATGACTGCTTCCAGTTCCCAGGTACTATTAGCCTCCCTGGATTCTCACTGCAGAAAGGGAACCCTGCTGATCCCCAAGGAGAAGACTTTGGGGATCTGCTGCAGTGCCCTGGTGAGCCCCTTTTGCATCCATAGCGATAGTGACCTTGGTTCTGTTGTTACCTCCTGCCATATTTCAACAAGACCTGAAATGGTAACTGCATGCTACAGCGGTGACCAGGCCAGGAAGCAACCGAGAACCTGTTACCCTACCCCCCAGGCTGCTGGTTTTCCCTTCCCAGAAAACTTGTCTCTGCACATGAATAAGGACCAGAAATTGCTTCTCACTGTGCTAGCAAGAGGAGGCCATCCAGGTGCGGGCTGAAAGACCTGGAGGAATAGGGAGCCAGGGAGCCTAACCTTTCTGGGATGCTTTTCTGACATAGCCCTATGCCGGATGCTTTAATTACCCTGAGAGATAACCTAGCATTCCCCCCGTTATAGAGCTGAGGGATATGAGGCTTAAAATTCCAACCTGGGCCCTAGCTGGTTTGTTCCGTGGTTAGAGTGTCAGCCCACAGACTTGAAGGGTCTCGGGTTCCATTCCGGTCAAGGGCATCTATGTCAGCTGCAGGCTCGATCCCTGCCCCCCATGGAGGTGCGTGGAGGAGGCAACCCAATAGATGTGTCTCTCTGACATTGATGTTTCTCTCTCTCTAAAAATCAATGGAAAAAAATATCCTCAGGTGAGGATTAACAGCAACAACAAAATTCCAACCTAGGTCTATCCAACTTCAGAGCCCATGACTTCCCTTGGGTAGTGTTCCTTCCTCTGTATGGCTGGACAGCATTAGAGCTGGAAGGGATCAAGCATCCATCTGCTCTCCCCTTCATTTCATAGCTAAGGAAACTAAGCAGTTTGCCTTTCAGGAAGATGAGATATCTATTCACTTGTGAGAAACCAGGAAATTTTCACATCTGTTTCATGTGGCATAATAGATCCCAAAAATGAAGGTGTTATCTAAAAGTTTAAAAGCAGGGACGGGGGAGTAGTTTTAAAGGCAGTGGAGTTATTTGGAGGCCATGGTCCTTTCAAAGAAAACTCCCAATAGTTTCTAGTTGCCTGGGAAATGAGACAACTTCACTACTTAACTGAAAGACTCTCTTAAATCTATTACTTTACCAGTCAATTCAGAGGGAAGTTCTTAGCACTGTGATCTTTGTACCACTTCAGGAGGAACTGAAATACTATTAAACTGCACAGGACTGTCTGGCATTGTGTGACGATGGGAATACATTCTGAGAAATGCATTGTAAGGCAATTTGTCACTGTGCCAGCACCATAAAGTGGACCAAATGTAGTAGGCTAGATGGTATAGCCTACTACACACTAGGCTGTCTACTATACCACTGTTGTATATACGTTTCATCATTCACCCAACCATTATCATGCAGCACATGACTATATCCCAGGCCCCCTGTGAGGAAGGTCAAGGACTGGGAGTTCTGTAGACAAAGAACTTGGGTTTAAATGGCCATAATAAAGTTTGGTTCTGCATTTCAGGTCAACAATACAACCAGATATCTCCATCTTCACCCAGACAGCAGTCCTCTGCCGTTGAGCATTATTGTTTGGGTCATTTTACGTGGAGAATATAATGAAATTCCAACATTTAGATCATACTTGAGCCAAGCTTTCCAGTGGACCCATGGCATTTTCTAGCAGTAAACTGACCTTTGAGAGAGGCCACAGATTTGCAAAACATTCAGTTTTTCCAAATCACTGAGGGACTATGGCACATCGTGCAGAATTACACTCTGACCAGAATCAGTTCCTGCAAAGAGCGCACGGAGTCCAAAGTTGCATGCTGAGTAAATGTGCCCATGTGTAAATGTGTCGAATTGACAGATTCTTATAATTCTTTCAAGTTGGAAGGAATCTTACAGATATTCTAATCCTATAATCCTCCAACTTCAGTGAGTGTGTTATACTTCAGTAAATAATAATAATAATAAAGAAATTTTAATGAACATAAGAATCACCTGGGAAGCTAGATTATTTTGAAAAATGGATTCCTGAACTCCAATCCCCAAAAAGCACTGATCCGGAAGAACTGTGGTGGGACCCATGGATGTGTAGGTTTATAACAAGCCCCTCCCCATCCTCAGATGATTTTGAAGCAAATGGTCTGAGGATTAGACTTTGAGAAATGATTAGTCTAATTTCCACTTGTTTCATAGCTGAGCAACTTCCCAGAGGGGTGATATCACTAGCCTGGAGTCGCATGGCTAGTTAGCAACAGAGCTAGGGACAGAACCCAGTTTTCTTTCTCACTTCCAGGGCACTTATCCTGTTACACCATCTGAACATGGTACATAAAGGTGAGGGGTTTTAGAACTACTTGTTGGCGTGGTGACAATTAAATAGGGTTTGAGTCTGCACTATCAGGAATTTCAGTGCCCAGTTTTTTCTTCAGATTTTCTCTATTTCCCAAAAGTCAAAGATTCACAAACACTTCCCCGAATCAAACAGAAGTCCCCGTCTCCCAGAGAATATTATCTTCTCTCTGTAGTACATTTCAGGATCCTTCTCCGTGGCAGGCTATGGTGTAAATATTACGTGGAAAACAATTGCCTTCGCCTATTAGAATCTGTGTTAGCTTTGTTGATAGAAGCCAACTTGTTGTTCTGGCAGTTTTTCAAGCAACTTCCCAAACATGGAATATGAGAAACACAGGAATTAATTAATTATAATTATATAGTTATATAATTAATTTCATACGACATAGGATATTTTGTGAAACCATCCAAAAAGAGTTTAGTATAATTTTATTATACTCTCCATGTAAAATGACCCAAACAATAATGCTCAATTTGCTTTGTTTCCACTTATACTATCCTAAGCTAACTCTCCTACTAGAGGGCTAACCCAAGTCTCCCATCAGTTTACTGGCAAGTTCTCCACAGTCTGACCCAATATAGCCATGGAAGGCTCCTACAGTGTGGCCTCTACTCTTGTACAAGGCTTTAGTAACAGTTAAAGATGCTTCCTGTTGTAAGACTCGGGTCCAGAGAGGTTATAAAACGTTCCAGGTTACCTTTGACCTGGATTTTACGGTTGTGAAAAACAAAATTGGACCTTTAAGCAATGTGATAAAAGAAAATGCTTCCAACTTTTTTCAAAGGTATTGCATCATTGTAAGTTCTAAAACGGGAGAACTTCATTATAAAATCAGCGTCAGGACCAAAAAGTCTTGTCATCAAACTTTTGAGGTTAGATTAAGAAAAGCAGATGGCACAACAATTTAACTTCAAATCAAGAAGCATTTAGAGAGTCCCCACAAAGTACAAGCTAGTTGCCAGAGTGGGATGAAAAGTTAAGAAAATGAATTAGTTCAAGGATCTTACTGTCCAGCAAAAAAACTAAGCCAACTACACATCTGATTGTGACATCCAGGAGAATGTGATAAGTAGGCTGCAGGAGCTCCCAAGTGCTATGGGGGGAAAAGAGCAGAGGGTGACGACTGAGCTGAGCAAGTGCAATTGGGGAGGGGGGCCTTTCAGGCAAGAGGAGCCCAAGAGGCAGTTTTCATCAGTTCAGTAACACAGTGAGATGCTTCATTAAAGAATTTTACTATGTAAGGACAAGAGCAGGCTGGACTTAAATAATAGTGATTTTTTTAAGCTGTTTACTGATGAGATTCCACTGTTGAGAAAATAGGGACTCAGAGAATTCAAGGAATGGCCAACAGCAGTGGCCTAACTTTAATGGAAAGAGATCATTTTCCAGTGTCAATGTTAGCCAAGGATCAGGGCATAAATATAATCTTATCTCCACTCCTGTTATCTTTCTGGGTTGCCCAAGGAGTAACTTTGATGAGTCGCTTTAATTCTCTTTGATTGTCTCAAGGACATAGAATTCTGTCATATAACTAGCCCATAATATAACTACTGAGCATACCGCCAGGCAATAGCCACTCAGTAAATGTTGCATTGAGTTGTGCCTTTCTAGTTGAATGTAACAGACTCTCTTCTCTGAAGCTTTGGGCAAGAGGGCATAAAAAATGATGTAAAACAAATCACATGTATCCTGATTTGAGAAAATCCACTTAGACACAATCTCCCCCAGGCCCAGACTCACCCTACCAAAGACTTGTTTATATCCCAGTTTACATCTGGCAGTGGGTATAGGAGAGAGGTGCTCTTTCTTTCTCAGGTCTCATTGCCGGAGAGGAAACTAATGATGAGCACAGGATGGGACTAATGATGAGCACAGGATGGGCTGGAACCATAGTGTAGGGATGGTAGGGGACAGAAACACAGACATCAAATAAGTAGTGTATACTGGGGCTGGGGTCCCAGCCAGGTAGCCCAAGGTCTGAATGGACAGCTAGCTTAAACATGTTCTCTCAAATGTTCTTCTTAGCCTGCTTAAAAGGGGGTGGTAGTACATTTCTATTCAAAAACAAACTAGCACTTTGCTAGCGTAACTGGGAATACTTTTTCTTCTTTTTCTTTTTTTTTTTAATATGTTTTATTGATTTCAGAGAGGAAAGGAGAGAGAAATATCAATGATGAGAGAGAATCATTGATTAGCTGCCTTCTGCATGCCCCGCACTGGGGATTGAGCCCACAACCAGGGCATGTGCCCTTGACCAGAATTGAACCCGGGACCTTTCAGTCCACAGGCTGACACTCTATCCACTGAGCCAAACCAGCTAGGGCCTCTTTTTCTTTTTCTTTTTTTAATTGGAGTGACATTACTTAATAAAAATATATAGGTTTCAGGTGTAAAATTCTGTAATACATTATCTGTTATTTCATTGTTTATTTACCACCCCAAGTCAAATCTCCTTCAATCACCATTTATCTCCGCTTTACTCTCTTCTACCTTCCCTCTCCCCCTTTCCCTCTGGTAATCACCATACTGTTGTCTGAGTCTATGAGGTTGTTTGTGTTTTTTTCGCTTAATCCCTTCGCTTTTTTCACCCAGTCCCCAACCTCCCTCGGCTCTGATAGCTGTCAGTTTGTTCTCTGTACCTATGAGTCTGTTTCTATTTTGTTTGTTAATTTATTTTGTTCATTAGATTCCACATGTAAGTGGAAATGTGACTTAGTGTGAATAATATTTACAGAGTCATAATCTTGTGATTCAGATTATGGTTTTTAGCGTCTAGAGCCAACCCATAGACAAAGCTTGGAAGACAGAATTATGGTCTCAAAATAGATGTAAATACCATTAACCTAGACAACGTAGCGTAAAGTGAACTGTTGTGAGTGGACATGGGTAAAATGGGGGTACGGATGAAAATTAATAGTTCAAGAGGTAGCAGGAAAAGTACATTACTTGGTGATGAAGAGTTGATTGCCAGAAGAAACAGCTTAAAAAAAGGTTTTGCTTTGAGGAGGGATGAAGTAAAAGCCTGTTAATTTTCATTATAAACCCTTTTGTACTATTTGATTTATTTTTATCAGGTCCATGAGTCTGATTAAAATGTTTTTTTAAAAATTTAAATGCATGCACCCTGGTCTGTGTGACTCAGTTGGTTGAGCATCATCCCATGCAATGAGAGGTCGCTGGTTCACAAACATCTGAAAAACAAAGCTTATAAGATGACTTAGGCAGAGCCTCCCCAAGGCAATTCCCTGGGATATTGAGTCACCTTCCCATTAGTATTCACTTCAGTTGTCACAGTTCAAGACAAGTAAGCTTAAAGGCCATCTCATCTTATGGTTTAAGAGCACAGAAACTCAAGTAGCAAACATTAAATGTGGTTTGCATATTAAATCGGTATCTAAAATTTTTTTACCTTGACCCACAGTAAAAAATACATTTATGTGTGATCCAGTATCCAAATACCCACATAACTGAAGCAAAACCTTTAAAAAACAATGCCTATCTTTTACTATGCATGACGTTCTCTGAAAATTTCTATTTCATTCTATTTTACTAGTAATTTAAAAAATACTAGTCACTTTTTTTTTTTTTTTTTTGTAATCCTCACTCAAGGATCTTTTTCTAATTGATTTCTAGGGAGAGTGGAAGAGAGAGGGAAAGACAGAGAGAAACACATTGGTTGCCTCCTGCACCAGCCCCAACCAGGGCCCGGGCCTGGGAAGAGCCTGCCACCAAGGTATGTGCCCTTGACCAGACTCAAACCCGGAACCGTTTGGTCCGCAGGCTGAGCCAAACCAGCTAAGGCAATACTGATCACTTTAAATGATTTTAATAATCCTTGTATTGTGACCAGGGTGAAAACATGCTAATCGTTGTTTTTCTCAAACCAGAGGATGTGCCTATGAACTTTGGAGCTTATTTCTCAGATCAGCTGAAGCTTCCTAATGGAACTTCCTGTCACTGATGTGTTTAAAAAATAAATAAAAAAGTCAACTTCCATCATCTTTGTTTAGCATGACTCCCATATTTTCATTTCTCTTTCCTTTTACACCTCTGATCCTGTGGGGCACATATTGGGAATAACTAAATTTATTTGAGATGTATGCCAATATATGCACTTATATATATTGGTGTTTACCCGTATGTTCATTTGTTTGTATAGATTTTAATCAACCATTTGCTGCTTAAGAAAAACCACTAAAACCCAACCTTCCCTCAAATATCAGAACCTTGTGATGTTAACTCTAAGCATTACTTGTCATGTTTACACATTTTAACAAAAATTATATGCTGAAAATAAAATTTCCGTGAAGCCTGTGAAAACGGTGAGCCGAGTGTTTTCCCGGGGTAGTGTCTCGCGACGCTGAAGAATGAGCTACGCGGACCAGAAGATTTAAGCAAAAGTGTGGAAAATGTATTATAAACAGGTTCAGACTCCCCGCAAGGGGAGGGAGAGCCAGTAATGGGCTGCTCCTTAAAGCCTTGTAGTCCAGGGGGATAGATGTGCTACAAGCCTGCTTCTATGTCTGTCTGTGACATCATCTGATTGACCCCTCAATTGTTCTTGCCCAGCAACAGACCTAAACTTTCCCTATTTCTATGTGTTCTTCCTCTGTCCCTATGCAGAACTTTTTCTGTTTCTATGCATTCGTACACCTTGTTTACTGCAGACTCTTCCTTGGTTTCCCATGCCTCCCGCTTTGAGTCCAGAAGCATTTTATTATTTCTGCTTGTTTTGTTCCTGTGGTTAGGCTATTCAAACTGCTGTGTCTGCCCCTGCCAGTGTTCCACCTGCCTTTGTTTTCCTCTGGACCACTGCCCTAACTGCCTGCATTTCAAGTTAACCCCCTCTCACCTGTTGCACTAATAGAACTTTAATGGCTAATTTAATTCTTTTGGATTTTTTTCTTATTAAGAACTACAAGCAGCTGTTGAAGAGGTGCTGCCAAGCCTGAAGAAAGACGATGTGTCCATCTATTATGTGAGCAGAACTTCCAACACAGACGGGGTTGACTCTTTCCTCGACAAAGTGGATGAAGTATCAACCGAGCCTATCCCACAGTCCTGGAGGTCTGAAGTCACGTTCTCCACGCCTGCCTTATACATTTATACTTCTGGAACCACAGGTAAAAATAAAGACAGGATTCTAAAAGAAATGGACCTACTCTGAAGGAGTTCAGTGGTGGGTTAGGTTTTCAAATGGTCTCTTTGACAAAAGTTATCAAATAACTAATACTTCAGGGGATTTAGCTCTTCTTTTTTTATTTAAATTCTTTATCATTTAAAGTATTATATAAGTCTCCTTTCCCCCCATTGACCTCTCCCTGGCTGCCCCCACCCCCCAGCACATGCCCTTACCACTCCCCCACCCCAATCTGTGTCCATTGGTTATGCTCATATGCATGCATTCAAGTCCTTTAGTTGATCTCTTACCCCCTCCCCCCACCTTCCCTCATAGGTTGGACAGTCTGTTCGATGCTTCTATGACTCTGGTTCTATTTTTGTTCATCAGTTTTTGTTGTTCATTATATTCCACAAATGAGTGAGATCATGTGATATTTATCTTTCGGGGGGATTTAGCTCTTTGTCTGTGAGAACTGATATTATCTTTCTCATAGCACATGATCCCATTTGACTTTCTCCAAGCTACGTATATTTCCCCCTTGTTGCTATGTAGAAGAATAAAGAAGTTTACCAAAATAGTTGTGATGATGGATCAATTTGGCACTGAGTAGGTTTGGGGAATTTTTTAAATGATTGTTGTATTTTGATTATAGTCAGAGTCCATACGTAATGTATAACCAATTATAATTGGATCACCAGAGAAAACTATAGGACAATAATGGAGTCATCCTATATAATAAAAGCCTAATATGCTAAGTGTTCAGTCCTCCGGTCGGCCGTTCAACCAATCAAAGCATAATATGCTAATGATATACTCAGGCTGCTCAACCATTTGCTTATGACATGCACTGACCAAAAGGGGACAGATGCTCCAACAGGTAGGTTAGCTTGCTGCTGGGGTCTGGCCGATCGGGATTGAGCAAGACAGGCCAGACATGCCCTGGAGCCCTCCCACAGTCCCTCCCCAGCTGGCCAACCTCCCATGTCTCTCCCTGCCCCAATTGTGCACCGGTGGGGTCCCTTGGCCTGGCCTGAGCCCCTCAGGGGGTGTCAGAGAGCTGGTTTTAGCCCAATCCCGCAGGCCAGGCCGAGGGACCACACTGGTGCACCAATTCCTGCACCAGGCCTCTAGTATTTACATAAATGGTTTGACTACTATCTTCCCATGCAACACTGATTTGAAGCTGTTTGCTACTGTGGGTGTAGGATGGCTCTCAATTCAGAGCCTAAAATACTGTATTTCATCACATTGGGATGTTGCACATTTATTTTTATGAGCCACTAAGAAAAAACACTGCCAATTAACAGTGTTATTGGAGCACTGCTATATGGAATGGGCAATAAATATTAAGGGTAGGATGTACGAGGTGTGCTCCTAGGAGCTTTATTGCATTTGTTCATACAGTTCTCCCACCACTCTTAAGGTGTATACTATTGTTATTCCCAAAAGTTATATACTACATTGCCAACCAAATGGTGGGCTGAATAGTTAACCAAATGCTTCTAATACATACAGACTCTACTTTAACATATGAGACTTTGTCCTCAATTCTTAAAAGAATGGAAAAATTAAATTGTAAACTTCGATTTGGGAAATTAATGAACCCTTGGTGAGTGACTAGGAGTTCTGGTCTTAATACTAAATAGATAAGCATGGAACACCTTCATCATGAAGGTTTGGGCTATCAAAAATAAAACCCATTCTAGGAAGGAAAAGAGAATCCACACTCCTTATCTAATCCCATAATTCAGAATTTATATCTATGTGGAAGATAATTGGGTTGATGTTTATTTTACTTTTATTCTTGTCTCTAAATAAAATTTTGCTCTTATAAACATTAATTCAAAGAACTCCCTTAAGCAACTGGAGAACAAAATGTTTTCTGTGTTCCTCCAAAAGCAGTCATTAGCACAAAATTATATAATAGTTACCAAGCACTCTTAATTCTTCATTAATACAAAAATCTTAAATTAGGAAAATTTCTGAAAGTACTTCAAAGCAGCAAAGGCTATGCATGTCTATATATAACTCAGAGCTTTTACTATTCAGAAGATTCTTTTTCCATGGTAAATACAATGGGCTTATTGATGTTTTCTTCTATTTCTTAATATTAGTATTTCTTAAAATGGGGCATTAAATACTAACACAATGCCAGAGAAAATGAATTTTGAATTGTGTTTATAATGATGGTAGTTTGCTGTTCTTTAGGCAATACCTGGCAAAGGTACCATCAAGTACTGAAGGTACTGAGTGTACAGAGAACCGCATTTCTCTTCACAAAGCCAATTGACCCACTCAGGTCTTAAACTCTAGCTCAGCCCCTTAGTAAGACCTTCACACCCTCCTCAATTAAGTTGACCTTCCATAGGAAACAATATAAACATATCCTTTCAATAAGGTCTTACAAAAAACTTACATAATTTGTAGTTAAGAATATACAAATGTACTTAGTCTAGTATACTAAAACTACACTGAGATATCAATTTCAGTGCCTGTGGGCCAAAGTCTGGCCTGTGGGCCAAATATAGCCCCCACCTTTCAGGCTTGCAAAAATTCTCCCATTTGAGAGCACACCTTGGCAAGGCTATGAGGAAGCATGTACATTCATATATTGCTGATGGGAGGAAAAATAGGGACCGACCTTACAACTGGCACTGTGGCGGTACCTATCAAAATTACAGAGACATGCCTTTTGACCCCACAATCTCACTTCAGCAAATGTATCCTGCAGACATGGTATCATTCATAGTGTGAACTGCCATGTGGACCAGGTTATTTACTGCAGCATCATTTAAAATAGCAAAATGGTGTGGACAAAATACAATATACACATACAAAGGATGCAACTGAGAGAGAATAAATGAATAAATAAATAAGGGAAATTTCTATGTACAAATGTGGACAGATCTCCAAGATGCATTGTTAAGTGTAAGGAAAAGTGCTGAAGAGTGTTTTTATTTTTTAAATGGAAGAAAGGGCAAGAACATATGAGCAAATGTTCATAATTTCATATATATGTGTAATGTACATACGGAAACTCTAGAATACCTAATTTCTCTTTTTTTCATGCCTGCTTATCTAATAGTATAATGCTATAATTGTTCAGTATGTCAAGGAAAAAACTTTTAAAAAAGTAGTTATGAAGGAAGGTGATGGAATGGATAGGCTATTTACTCTCTGAATCTCAGCCTTCTAATCTGCAGATTAGAGAACATAATTCTACTTATCTCATTAATTATGAGAATTAAATGAAATTTTGAAAATACTCTGTAAGGTGGTAGACATAGAGCAGAAATGGAGTAGCCATTTCTTCCTTTCTCTTAAAGTTACTACAGTAATAACCATGTCATACAGGGGTCAGCAAAGTCTGGCCTGTGGGCCAAATATAGCCCCCACCTCCGCACACAGACCTGTTTTTGTAAATAGTTGTATTGGAACACAGCCACATTCATTCCTTTATGTCAGCGATTTTCAACTGGTGTGCCGCAAGAATTTTTAAAACATGCAATACCTGACTATTTAGACAGGGGCACTGACCTCTTTTCCCTTAGATTGTCAAATTAAAAAATGATAACAGTCAACACAATAGCCATCCAGTGTGAATGAATCAAAATTATACCTAATTTTTTTGTCAGGTTGTCAAAAGCTATGTTTGTTTGTTTGTTGTGCTGCAGAATTTTAGTAATTAGTTTAGATGTGCCATGAGATGAAAAAGGTTGAAAATCGCTGCTTTATTGTTTGGTTGCTATCAGCTACAATATAGGAACAGAGTTGAGTAGTTTCAACAGAGACTGTATGACTGTGCAAAGCCTAAAACATTTACTGTCTAGTCCTTCACAGAAAAATTTGCCGACTCCTGGTCTAACTGATTATGGCCCTTCAATCGCCCCATGATGAATCTTAAGCCAGATCTCTCTCCCAGACCACGTGTCTGTGAATGGCTAGTCTTGGCTCACTCAGACCTACTCTTGTATCTTTACAAAGGTCTCCCAAAAGCTGCAATGATCAATCATCATCGCTTATGGTATGGAATCGGCCTCAGTCTTATAAGCAGGGTTAAGAAAGATGATATCATCTACACCACTCTGCCCTTGTACCACAGCGCCGCGCTTATGATTGGCTTAAATGGATGCATTGTGGCTGGTAAGCTTTTTCTCTCAACAAGGCAATGGAGGTCAGTATACATTCACATCTACTCATAAGAGAAAGTAATTCAAAATTTGGCTACTCTCCTGTGTGGTAGGAAGGTGTTAATAACAAAGCTATTTGACTCACACATGGCAAGCAGGTATTTAAATAATTTTTTTTTTTTATGCCTGCTTATCTAATAGTATAATGCTATAATTGTTCAGTATGTCAAGGAAAAAACTTTTAAAAAATATTTGATGCCTTTTTATTCAGGTCAAAACACTTGATTCTTTTTATTTTACTTTTTTTGGGGGGGTGGGGGGGAGGAATATCAAATATTCCCAGAGTGATCATTCAGCTGCCTCCTGCACACCTCTTACAAGGGATTGAGCCCACAACCCAAGCATGTGCCCTACTAGGAATCGAACTAGCAACCTTTCCATGAATGGGATGACACCCGACCAACTGAGCCACAGCAGCCAAGGCAAACACTTGATTCTTATATTCCATACATAATTCTCTGCCATCATTTCCATTTTTAGAAATCTGCATGTAGGTCTCTATCAGCATCTCGTTTAAACTTTTCCTTCAGTTGTTCCCATTCTACTTTATTCTTCCCTACTCCTACAACTCCTCAGCTCTGGTCAGAATACCTGGCTTGTCACATCTTCTCTTTCCTTCTCAAACTTTACCATTCCAAACAGAGTTGCCACTCTCTCTTCTTTCAGTAGGATTGATGCCAATCTTTCTTACATTAAGGCTCTGTCTTGTGTCCACCTCTTCCAGGAAACCATCTCTAATGCTCTAAGCTAAAAAACTTAAATTTTTCTCGCCATGTTACTTTATTACAAATAATTATATATGTGTACACTGGGTATCCCCCCCCAAGATATGGACAACTTGGGGAACAATTTTGTCTACTCCCCCAACAAAGAAGAATTCTCCTGCTTGCTCAAGAACCTGGCCCTCCAGTGCCCACAAAATGAAGTCTGGTTCCTCCACCTGGCACTTCCAAGCTCTCCATGATTGTGCCCCTCGCTGCTTCTCCAGGTTCATCTTTCATGAGCCACCCACCCTTTACCACCCCACTTACAAGCCAACTGAGTGTTGGCCATCCTCCAGCACCTGCTGAATTATCCTGCCTTTATGTTCATGCTTTTTCTTCTGCCTGAAATTCTCTCATCTTTCTCCATATTCATTTATCAAGAGCTAATTCAAATCCTACCTCATCCAAAAATTATCTTTTTCAGCCCTTGCCCAAGCAGAATTAATGTACACACAAACACACACACTCTCTCTCTCTCTCTCTCTCTCTCTCTCTCTCTCTCTCTCTCTCTCTCACACACACACACACACACACACACACACACACACACACATTCCCTTCAGGCCTTGCTTGAACCTTTTATTTATTGCACACTGGACTTTATGTCTTCTTCTGACTAGATCAGAAGCTCCTATAGGACAAAACCAGGTCTCTTTGGGTTTTTATGAATATACTTGGTACTCAGGACATTTATGAGTGTAATACTTGTGGCACCTTTCTTACTAACCCTTTCTATTCTTTCTCTGAAGGTGCCACCCTAGTTATGCGGAACAGATTTTCGGCCAGCCAGTTTTGGGATGATTGCAGAAAATATAACGTCACTGTCATTCAATATATCGGTGAACTGCTTCGGTATTTATGCAACTCACCCCAGGTAATTCCCCATGTTTTATTATCTTTTTGAAATGGATAAGATGGGAATTCAAGTCAGTTTGGGTCCTGCTAGGCTTTAGCTGGTTTGTATGTATCAGTTTTTATTTTTAGACTTTAATTGTTTGTCACAACAAAGTGCTTGGCACCACCCTATTGAATAGAAGAGTGCTAGATGACAGTTGCTTTAAATATTATTAATCCCTACCTTTGTTCCTGTTTTCACATCTTACCCTCTTTTCCACTCTCTGCCTATTTAAAGTCTACTCACTTTCAAAGCTCAGCTCAAATGATTGCTTATATGTTAAACCTACTTGGGTCACTCCAACTAGAGTCATTACTCTCTACTGTACATCATTTGATATCTACCCCATTGTGGTCCTTGTCACATTGCAGGTGTTTGTCTTCATGTCTCCTGTTCTCCCTGGGGAATAAAAGTTTTGATGGCTGGGACCACATCTTGTCTCCTGGCCTTCTCTTATACCAAAGGCATTCAGGAAACTTAGTTAATGTTACTTTAATGAATAAATCCCCAGGTGGCTTTGAAACTAAGTCTGATGGTTTGGAACAGATGTCCCGGGGTAACTTCAAGGGCCCTGGATCTATTCCGTTTACACATGTCCAGATATCTTGATGCAATATTTGGAAGAGCACCTCCTGCCCAGTCCCTCAGCTCTCACCAGCCTGCCTGGGGACCAAATCAGAGCTTCTCAACAGTGGCACTGATGACATTTTAGGTCCCTTCACCCTTTGCTGTATGGACTTATTGAATACACTGTAGGATACTTAGTAATATCTTTGGCTTTTACCCAGGACATGCCAGTAGTACCCTTCCACTCTTCCCCCAGATCGTGATAATCAGAATATCTTGAAACACTCCAGATGTCCCCTGGCAGGCAAAATCATTCTCAGTTGAGAAATACTAGACTAGGCAATGCAGTAAATTCACCAGATTCTACTTCCTTTAATCATTTCACTAATCATAGGAAAACAAATTAGAAGGATCACTAAGTTGATAAATTGCTATTTATAAACATCGGTTATGTTCAACTTATTTAACAGCTGCTGTGTATAAGAAGTTTCTGTATAAGAAGTTTAAGTATAAGAAGCTCTAACCCCAGTTCTCTCATTCAGTTTTGAACCACATGTCACCTCATCAGAGGCCCCTCCTACTAACAACGAAGTTATCACCTGCCTCTTACTGTTCATCTCATGGGTTGCTGCTTTTCGCAGCACTATCTCATCTGACATAGTCCAGGTGTACATGACTGTTGTCTGTCTCCCCCAGTTAAATGAAATCTCCATGCACCAGGGAGCTTTTGTTGGCTGCCAGATCCCTAGTACCAAGATCTGTATCTGGCACATCCTAGGCAGCAACAAATTTTGCTGAATGAACATCTAAGTTCTTACCAAGGAAAGATATATAATTAAGTTAAAGGAGGTAATATGTTCCCCCAAAAAATAAGGCTTTGCACTTATTATTCTGATTTGGGGGGCAGATTCAAAGGATTCATGAGCGTCATAATTAGCGGTAAGCTGGGTTAGGAACTTTTCTACAACAATTTCTGTTGATGTCATTATTGAATTTTTTTCACATTAGTTTTCCATCTGGTCTTCAAAGTTGCATGACTCTCTTTTAAAACCCAGAAACCCATATGGGGCCCTTCTGTTTGGCTTTTCTTCTCTGCCTAAAGTTACCTCCTTGTCAAATAGAAGTCTCCTGAGGGAGAGCATGTTATTTCTATTAGTTCTAACGGCAGCTGCCTTTGGACTTGAGGAAAAGAAATGTTTGTGTGTAGCTCTTTCAGGCTCACACACACTCTAATAATATACCACCACACACCCATTTGATGGCTACTAACAAAAAAAAACAAAACAGAAAACAAGTGTTGGCAAGGATGTGGAGAAATTAGAACCCTGTATACTGTTGGTGGGAATGTAAAATGGTACAGTTACTGTGGAAAACAATATGGCAGTTCCTCAAAAAATTAAAAATAAAATTGCTATGTGATCCAGCAATTCCTCTTCTGAGTACATATACAGAAGAACTTAAAGCAAGGTCTCAAAGAGCTATTTGTACACCATGTTCATAACAGCATTATTCATAATAGCTAAAATATGGAAGCAACCCAAGTGTCCATGGATGGATGGATGGATGGATAAGCAAAAGGCTAAGCCACAGGAAGCTACACAGAGACTGAAAATCTCTTGACATACAATTTTGCTCAGAAGGAAAAAGAGGGAACTTATGCTTATGAACTTGCTTTTTAAAAGTAGTTACATTGTACACCATGTTCACAGCAGTATTATTCCTAATACCTAAAACATAGAAGCAATGCAAGTGTCAGTTCACAGATGAATGGATAAGCAAAATGTGGTACTGTACATACATACAATGGAATATTATTCGGCCTTAAAAAGGAAGGAAATTCTGAAATATACTACAATATGGGAGAATCTTGAGGACATTATGTTAAGTGAAATAGCCAGTCACGAAAAGACAAATATGGTATGATTCTACTTCTGTGAGGTACTTAGAGAAGCCAAAATCATGGAGACAGAAAAGTAGAATGGTGGTTGCCAAAGACTGGGGGAGAGAAGTAATGGGAAGCTATTGTTTAATGGGTGCAGAGTTTAGTTTTACAAGATGAAAAGAGTTATGGAGATGGATGCTAGTGATGGTTGCACAACATTATGAATATATTTAATACCACCAAACTGTATACTTAAAAATGGGTAAGGTAGTAAATTTTGTTATGTGTATTTTACTACAATTTAAAAAGAAAGTAGGTCATGATGGGAAGCACAGATGGATTTAAAGGGAGTTTAAAGGACGATTGTATTAAATGAACTTCCCAAACAAAAGTAGAACTAATGGTGGAAGGCTGTAGATCAATGTAATCAGGATCTTTCTCACCCTTAGAGCTGCCTAAATAGGCTGTCCCTGGAAGGCTACCCACCAGCTCCAAGCAGTGAATACCAGGGAGGCAACTTCTGCTTTAGCTGAGCACATGGGCCCAATGACATCTTTCTCAGACATGGCATGGGTCCAGGAGAATTTGGGGTATTCTGGGGTAATGCTTCTCCTCTCTCTTTTTAACCGCATTTAGTAGCTCCTTTGGTAGAGCAGAGGAGTAGGGAGGTATGCTCCTAGCCACCCTTAGGAGATGAGTTTAGATGTGGAGCAAGCGACTTAATGTAGTGTTTAAGAGCAAGAACTCTGGTGTCAGCAGGCTTGACTCCTGACTCTGCTGTTTGATCAGGATAATTAACCTCTAAATCTGTTTCCCATTAGCCAACAGGGGAAACAATAGTACCTTCATCACAAGGGACTGTGAAGGCAAAATGATGTATGTTAAGCATGTAGCAAAGTACCTGACACTATAATCAACAAATGGTAACCATTATTCTCATTGTTTTCAGTGCTGAAGAATATATAGCTCATAGTAGGTGCTTTATACATATTCATTGAATGAATCAAAGAAAATTCTGCCACATACACAAAGGAAGAAATAAGAGAAGATACTCAAATTAGTCAATCACTCTTATCTAATGTTGAGGGAGGGTTGGATAGCAACACTTATGACTTAAGAGATTTTTTACAGTATTATTGATGAAGAGTCTTATCTATTTACCTGTCTTCCATTATTATATTTGGGGCTTAGCATTTTGAGCACCTCTTTACAATGAAAGGCTAATTTGGTTCATTTCCTGTCGTGTGTAGTTGTCAGTTCCCATTTAGTTTGTGTCATTGCCCAAAAAGATAGCATCATTCAGTGTCCTCGTTATTTATTGGAACAAGATACCTCTAAAGCTGAATGTTACTCTACTCCAATTAGGGACAGAAGGGGTTGAAACAAGGCTTTGTCCTGCTTACTAAGAGTGTGAACCCGGTAGGAGGAGGAAAAGGGAACCAGAAAAGAGTTCTAGGGGCCATGCATAGCAGGCATGATATTAGGAAGGGGAAATAAGGTAGACCATAACTCTGAAATAGCTGAATAAACTCAGCTTATATCCTAGTGTTATCTGCCATCCTTCCAAAACTAGGTAACCTCTGTGGTCCTTTCCCAGCCCCAAATGTCTATCTCTGTATCACCTCCATTTTGGTAGAAAACAGAATAGAGAGCTATGTAACAGCTCAAGTGAAGAGTGACCAGTTTGACCTGTGGGGGCCAGGACAGGGACAGGCAAGAGGAAGGAGGGAAAGAGCAGAATCAGGGAAATGCCACAGAAGGTGTGTTTTGAAGAGTGCAGAGGAGTTTCCCAGCCACCCAGAGAAAGAAGGGCTTCTGGTTAGCTGGAACGCACGTGCAGGGCTGCAGAGCAGTGGGATGAAGGGCCTGGCATATTGGGAACTGCGAGCAGTGTGGCAGAAGGTGAGACTGGTTGACTGGGCCAGATGAGAAGGGCTTTACTTTACTGAGAACTAATTGTGAATGTGGCAAAGCATCCTAACGGGCTTTTCATGGAAGAGTGATGTGAGAGAGCATGTTTTCCAGGGGTCCTCAAACTTTTTAAACAGGGGGCCAGTTTACTGTCCCTCAGACCGTTGGAGGGCCAGACTATAGTTTAAAAAAAAAAAACAACTATTAACAAATTCTTATGCGCACTGCGGGCCCGGGACGAGTCGGCTGCTAAGCAGGACAGGCAGCAGCACCTGGCGGGCCGGATAAATGTCCTCGACGGGCTGCATGTGGCCCGTGGGCCGTAGTTTGAGGACCCCTGTTTAGACAGTCCTGTGGCCGCAGTCGGGAGATCCCTGGAGGGAGAGAGGCCTCTCTGTAAAGCAGAGACGTTGAGCCTCGCCCTTTTATTCCTGTCAGTGGGTGCTTTCTCCTCTCCTGGGGAGGCAGGCTGAAGCCTAGCATATTCACTGGTAAGAACATGGACTCAGGAATTTTTTTGAAGATGGTGAATACCTTCTGCCCTTTCACCTCTTGGAAGTCTCCCAGAACCCAGGAGGGCAAGAAAAAGATGCACATTGTCTTAGAAACTGAGAGATATAGCAACAGGAAACTACGTAGTACAGAGCGGAGAGAGGAAGGTCACTGACATCACAGGACTTAGGGAGGTGAAACAAGAGGCAGGTGCCAACAAGAAAGAAATTGAAGACATCAAACACAACTGAAGATGGGATGAGTTGTCAGGCTTGGAAACAAGAGGATTTTTGAAAGTGAAAGTCTGTGTGGGAAACAGCTAGACCTGCTGCCCCCTCTTCCACCTTAGAGAGAGATAGGAGGTTTATTCGCTAGAGAAGACCTAGAAAGGCTTTGAACTCAAGGATCCCAAGAGCAAGCAGGGAAGGGGTGAGGCACTGAAAATAGAGATTGAGTAAATATCTACTTACTGACCAGGGAAACCCCCAGCTCCTTTTCCCCAGTACAGCTTTTAGAACTCCAGTAGCCAGTTTATGCTTATAGACAAGAGCATGGAGGAGGGTAATTCTTAGGGAGAACTCAACTTTCCCAGAAAAGAAATTAGACTTTGTTCACTGCCCCATCACCAGATAGTGACAATAGCCTCTCCCCACCATATAAAGCTACTGAAACAGCTTTTTAAAGTGTGTGTGTGTGTGTGTGTGTGTGTGTGTGTGTGTGTGTGTGTGTGTGTATTTCACAGAGAAAATGAGAGGGAGAGAGAGAGATTGAAACATCAATGATGAGAATCATTGATTGCCTGCCTCCTGCATGCCCCTTACTGGGGACTGAGCCCAAAACTGATGCCCAGGCATGTACCCTGACTGGGAATCGAACTGTGACCTCCTGATTTATAGGTTGATACTCAACCACTGACCCACACCGGCTGGACTCAGACATCTTTTAGTTGCCTTGTTCCCAAATATAAATAGACACCAAGGACCAGCAGACACCTGAGAAAAGCCTCCAACAGGAATGATCATTTAAAGAAAAGAAGCAGCAGCCTTAATTCAAATAGCAGGGAAAACTTCCCAAAAGCCTGTAATTAATATCCTCAGGGATATTATAAAAGGTATTATATCCATAAAACAAAAATAGTATGCTATCAAATAAAATAATAAGATCTCCTGAAAAAATATATTTGAAAATATCTTTTTAATCCATAGAAAGTTTGGAAGATAAAATTGAAAAGTCTTACAGCAAGTTGGAGAAAAGATAAAGTGATGGACATGAGTGGAGGCAACGTAAGAAAATTAGAATATCAATCCAAAAGATCCAACATCTAATTAATAGGAAATCAGGAAAAGAATAAAATACAGAGGAGGAAATTATCAAAGAAATAATACAAAAAAAACTTCCAAGAACTGAAGGACAGTTTGAAAAGACCAATAGAGTACCCAATAAAAACTATGCCAGGATGAAATTTAAGACCAAAAAAACGAGGAAGAAAAGATCCTATAAGTATAACATTTGACCTGCCAACAACAACACTGCTCGATCGAAGACAAAGGAGCAGTGCCTTCAAAATCCTAAAAGTGTTGCCTATTTAGAATTATATATCCAATCAAATTATTGATCAAGTGTACAATAAGAATAATTTCAGACCATCCAAAGTCTCAAAATAATTTACCTCCTACTAGTATATATCCTCTTTCAGGAAGTTACTAGAAAAAAATCTTCCACCCAAACAGGAGAGTGAAAGAGAGAGATGAAGGCCCAGGATCTGGGAAGGAGAAGGAAGGGAATCACCAGGCCTGGGGAGCAAGTAGTCCAGACTGGAGCTGAGGCTCAAAGGAACATAATGGGAATTATATCATCTGATCGATTTCACAATGAGGAAAATTTTACATAGAGGCTGTTGGAAAGTGAGAAAAGACCTACAAAGAGAAACTGAAAAAGCAAAGCAAATGGGCAGGGAGGTGATTAATTCTAGGAGAAACAAAAATTTATTCAAGAATTTAATCATAGGAGACCAAGATGGCAGCATAGGTAAACACCTAAACTGCTGCCTCACACAACAATTTCAAAACTACAACTAAAAGACAGAACGGACACCATCCAGAACCACAGGAAAGCTGGCTGAGTGGAAATTCTACAACTAGAAGGAAAGAGAAAAGCTCACGGAGAACAGGAGGAAACCACAAAGGGTTGAGGTACAGCAAAGGGTCTTTGTGCGCGCAGAGAGGAAGGGCGGCTGAGAGCCTGGCTGACTTTCTCTGGCAGGAGGGGGAAGGAAGCCCCCGACTGCACTGAACCCCAGTTCCGACTGCACTAAACCCCAGTTCCAGGCTAAACCCCATAGACCCAGGATCATACAAGGGGAGTCTGAACTGTCAGGTAGAGAGAAAGGCACTCGGAGACTCGGAGACCCGGGGGAGCCCCAGCGGGCAGGGGTCTGGAGGCACACGTGCGCGCTCAAGTGTGCACAAAGATTGCGGAGGTTGCCACAGGCTTTCCCTAGTGGAAGGGAGTCAGAAGCTCCTAACTGCACTGAGCCCCAGTTCTGACTGCACTGAACCCCAGTTCCAGGCAAGCCCCTGGGGATCCACGCTCTTGCAGGGGGAATGTGGACTCTCGGGCAGAGGCTCATAAGCCGGGGAAGGCAGAGGTCTGGAGGCGCGCGCGCAAGGGCAGGGCTGACAGGAAAGACTGTCTGCTCTGCCCTGAGACTCCACCCCATCCAAGCTGAGCACAGAGGCTTTTGCAATTTGGCAAGTCTAATCCTATAATAAGGCTGTCTCCAGCACTGAACTTCTCCCAGCGTAGACACAGCTGATCCTCACAGCCAACTGGCCTGGAGGTCAACAATCAAGACTTAACTACAACAAGGCTGTACACACAGTCCACAAAGGGGTGCAACAACAGTGTCCACCTCAGGTTAACTGGGGAGGCCGACCCACTGGGCCATATAGGAAACCTAGCACACAAAGCTACCCTACCAAGTCAGGGAAGCAGTGAAAATGCAGCTACAAGAAACAGATCACAAACGAAAGTAATGGAGGAAAACAAATGACTGGATATAGAATTCAAAACCACAGTTATAAGGCTTTTCAAGAATATCCTAGAAAAGGCTGATAAATATAACGAGACCCTCGAAAATATGAAAAAGGACCAACTAGAAATTAAACATACACTGACTGAAATAAAAAATATTATACAGAGACCCAACAACAGACTAGAGGAACACAAGAATCAAGTCAAAGAATTGAAATACAAAGAAGCAAAACACACTCAATGGGAAAAGAAAAAAGAATCCAAAAATTTGAAGATAGTGTAAGAAGCCTCTGGGACAACTTCAAGTGTACCAACATCAGAATTATGGGGGTGCCAGAAGAAGAGAGAGAGCAAGATATTGAAAACCTATTCGAAGAAATAATGACAGAAAACTTCTCCGACTTGGTGAAAGAAATAGACTTACAAGTCCAGGAAGCGCACAGAACCGCAAACAAAAGGAATTCAAAGAGGACCACACCAAGACACATCACAATTAAAATGCCAAGAGCAAAAGACAAAGAGAGAATATTAAAAGCAGCAAGAGAAAAGCAATTAATTACCTACAAGGGAGCACCCATAGGATTGTCAGCTGATTTCTCAACAGAAACTATGCAGGCCAGATGGGAGTGGCAAGAAATATTCAAAGTGATAAATAGCAAGAACCTACAACCAAGATTACTCTCGAGTTATCATTCAGAGTTGAAGGGCAGATAAAGAGCTTCACAGATAAGAAAAAGCTAAAGGAGTTCATCAAACCAAACCAGAATTATATGAAATGCTGCAAGGTATTCTTTAAGAAGAAGAAGAAGAAAAAAGTAAAGATAAAAATTATGAACAACAAATACATGTCTATCAACAAGTGAACCTAAAAATCAAGTGAATTAAAAACCTGAGGAACAGAATAAACTGGTGAATATAATAGAATCAGGGGCATAGAAAGGGAGTGGACTGATAATTCTCAGGGGGAAAGGGGTATGGGGGGGTGCAAAAATCGTACAACTATGGATGAGGACAGTAGGGGGGAAGTAAGGGCAGAAGATGGGGTGAGAACCGGGTGGAGGGGAGCTATCGGGGGGGGGGGAGGAGAAACAATTGTAATAATCTGAATAAAGATTTATTAAAATAAATAAATAAATTTTTTTTAAAAACTACAACTAAAAGACAAAAGGGACACCATCCAGAACCACAGGAAAGCTGGCTGAGTGGAAATTCTACAACTAGAAGGAAAGAGGAAAACACCTTGAGACTCAGAGGAGCTGCAAAAGGCTGAGGTACGGAAATGCGCGCGCACAGAGAGAACGGGCAGCTGAGTGCACAAGCAGCTGAGTGCGTGGCTGGCCTTCCCAAGCAGGAGGGAGACAGAAGCTCCTGACTGCACTGAACTCCAGTCCTGGGCAAGACTCTGGGAACCCAGACCCATTCAGGGGGAATCTGGACAGTCAGGAAAAGAGAAAGCACACTGAGACTCAGGGGAGCTGCGAAAGGCAGAGGTCCGGAGGCATGTGCGTGCAGAGAGGACTGACTGCTGAGTGCACAGACGGCTGAGTGCGTGGCTGGCTTTCTAAAGTGGGAGGGAGATGGAAGCTTCCTGTTGCACTGAACCCCAGTTCCTGGCAAGTTTCTGGGAACCCAGACTCATTTGGGGAGAAACTGGACTGTCTGGCAGTGGGCGAAACTCGAGGGCGGCTTTCTCTCAGAGGTGCTTGCAGTGATTACCAAGGGACACTGAGACCCAGGGGCCTCATAGGGCAGGGCTGACAGGAAGCCAAGACTGTCTGCTCCACCCTGAGACTCCGCCCCATCCAAGCTGAGCACAGAGGCTTTTGCAATTTTGCAAGTCTTGTCTCATAAGAGTGTCTCCAGCACAGAAGTTCTTCCAGCGTAGACACAGCTGATCCTCACAGCCAACTGGCCTGGAGGTTAATTCCTCCCAGTGATACCAACAACAATCAAGGCTTAATTACGACAAGGCTGTACACACAGTCCACAAAGGGGTTCACCAAAAGTGTCCACCTTAGGTAACTGGGGAGGCTGAGCCACTGGGCCCTTAGGACACCTAGCACACAAAGCTACTCTACCAACTCACGGAAGCAGCGAAAATGCGGAGACAAAGAAACAGATCACAAATGAAAGAAATGGAGGAAAGCAAACAACTGGATATAGAGTTGAAAACCACAGTTACAAGGTTTTTCAAGAATTTCCTAGAAAAGGCCGATAGATTTAGCGAGACCCTTGAGGATATGAAAAAGGACCAACTAGAAATTAAGCATACAATGACTGAAATAAAATATATTTTACAGAGACCTAACCGCTTACTAGAGGACCACAAGAATCAAGTGAAAGATTTGAAATACAAAGAAGCAAAAAACACTTAACAGGAAAAGCAAAAAGAAAAAAGAATCCAAAAACTTGAAGATAGTGTAAGGAGCCTCTGGGACAAATTTGAGCATACCAGCATCCAAATTATAGGGGTGCCAGAAGAAGAGAGAGAGCAAGATACTGAAAACCTATTTGAAGAAATAATGACAGAAAACAAGTCCAGGAAGCGCACAGAACCCCAAACAAAAGGAATCCAAAGAGGACCACACCAAGACACATCATAATTAAAATGCCAAGAGCAAAAGACAAGAGAGAATATTAAAAGCAGCAAGAGAAAAGCAATTAATTACCTACAAGGGAGCACCCATACGACTGTCAGCTGATTTCTCAACAGAAACTATGCAGGCCAGACAGGAGTGGCAAGAAATATTCAAAGTGATGAATAGCAAGAACCTACAACCAAGATTACTCTACCCAGCAAAGCTATCATTCAGAATTGAAGGTCAAATAAAGTGCTTCACAGATAAGAAAAAGCTAAAGGAGTTCATCACCACCAAACCAGTATTATATGAAATGCTGTAGGGTATTCTTTAAGAAGAGGAAGAAGAAGAAAAAGGTAAAGATAAAAATTATGAACAACAAATACATGTCTATCAACAAGTGAATCTAAAAATCAAGTGAATAAAAAATCTGATGAACAGAATAAACTGGTGAATATAATAGAATCAGGGACATAGAAAGGATGTGGACTGACAACTCTCAGGGGAAAAAGGGGTGTAGGAGGTGCAGGAAGAGACTGGACAAAAATCATACACCTATGGAAGAGGACAGTGTGGGGGAGGTAAGGGCAGTGGGTGGGGTCGGAACCAGGTGGAGGGAGCTATGGGGGGAAAAAAGAGGAACAATTGTAATAATCTGAACAATAAAGATTTATTAAATTTTTTTTAAAATAAAATAAAATAGACCTACACACACAAAAAAAAAGAATTTAATCATAGTATATTACTTGACTCACCAAAAGTATATTATGAGCAAAGCAATTTGAACACTGAATATTGATTTAACCAGAAATCGTGACATTGGGGAAATGGGAGAGAGCTTGATTCTCATCTAGCACAATAGGAAATCAATAAGTTATGTCTAAAATTGATTAACCAAAAGACAGTAATATAAGCCTTTAATCTATACTAATAAAAGGGTTAAATGCTAACTAGAAGCCAGGTGCATGAAATTCGTGCATGGGGGGTGAGGGGGGGGGTGTTGTCCCTCAGCCCAGCCTGCACCCTCTCCAATCTGGGACCCCTTGAGAGATGTCCGACCGCCCGTTTAGGCCCAATCCCGGTGGTTGGACATCCTTCTCACAATCCAGGACTGCTGGCTGCCAACCACTCGCCTGCCTCTGCCTGATTGCCCCTAACTGCTTCTGCCTGCCAGCCTGATCACCCCTACCACTCCCCTGCCAGCCTGATTGACACCTAACTGCCCCTCAGCCAGCCCGATTGCCCCTAACTGCCCTCCCCTGCTGGCCTGGTCTCCCCAACTGTCCTCCCCTGCAGGCCTGGTGCCCCCCCTCAACTTCCCTCCCTTGCCAGCCTGGTCCCCCACAACTGCCCACCCTGCTGGTCTGGTCTCCCCCAACTGCCCTCCACTGCTGGCCCAATCACCCCTAACTGCCCTCCCTGCTGGCCTGATCGCCCACAACTGCCCTCCCCTGCAGGCTTGGTCCCCCACAACTCACCTCCCCTGCTGGCCTGGGTCCCCCCAACTGTCCTCCACTGCAGGCTTGGTCCCCCCCACTCAACTACCCTCTACTGCAGGCCTGGTCCCCCCCAACTGCCTTCCCCTGCAGTCCTGATCCCCTCCAACTGCCCTCCCCTGCTGGCCTGGTCTCCCCCAATTGCCCTCCTCTGCCAGCCCAGTCACCCACCCCTAACTGCCCACAACTGCCCTCCCCTGCAGGCCATCTTGTGGTGGCCATCTTGTGTCCACATGGGGGCAGCCATCTTGTGTCTTGGAGTGATGGTCAATTTGCATATTACTCTTTCATTAGATAGGATTAGACCAGATGGACCGGACGTCCTTCCAGACAAAGTCATGGTAGCGGGGGCAAGGCAGAGGCAGTTGGGGGCAGTCAGGCCAGGAGGGGAGAGCAGTTAGGGGCAATCAGGCCAGCAGGGGAGAGTAGTTAGGGGTGATCATGCCAGCAAGGGGGAGAGCAGTTAGGGGTGATCAGGCAGGCAGCTGGTTAGGGGCGATCAGGCAGGCAGGCAGAGGCAGTGAGGAGCAGTCAGACAGGCAGAGGAGTTAGGGGCCATCAGGCAGGCAGACAGAGTATTAGGGGTGATCAGGAAGGCAGGCAGAGTGGTTAAGGGTGATCAGGCAGGCAGGCAGGTGAGCGGTTAGGAGCCAGTGGTCCTAGATTTTGAGAGGGATGTCCGACTGCCAATTTCTGGGATTGGGCCTAAACTGGAAGTCAGACATCCCCCCAGGGGTCCCAGATTGGAGAGGATGCAGGCTGGGCTGAAGGACCCCCCACCCCACGAATTTCGTATACCAGGCCTCTAGTTAAGAAATAAGAGGATAAGAAACAGCTATAAGTTAAAAGGGTGGTAAGCTGGGACAAAGGATGAGAACAGAGAAGTGAATTAACAGCTTCCTTCATCTAAAAGCCTTTCAGTACTATTTAATTCTTAAACTATGTGTCTGTCACTCTCTTTTTTCTTTTTTTAAGGAAAAAAGTACTCTCTGAAGTCACATAGATTGGAATTTGAATCTTGGAGAAACTATGTTGCAACCAGTATGATTTTGGCAAATTATTTTAATCCTCTCAGGTTTAATTTCCTCAATTGTTATTTGAAGCAAATGCTTTGTTACCACTCACATTTTGATAGGGTTCTTTAGAAACCTAGGTAAATGACTGAAACACAGTAAAGCCCTCAATGGAAGTTTTCTGCTACTCTAATTACCTGGTGCCCTACATTCCTCTCTGGCTACACTGACCTCTCACCCCCCATCGGTCATTAAATCCTATGAGGATTTAAGCACCCAGGTGTGTTTGCACATTGCAGCTCACCTCTAATGTGGAGTAGAAGGTTTGATCCTTTTAAAGAAAACTGAGCCAGATGACCCTTGACTTTGAATACAGCTTGTTCTTTTGAGGAGTGGCTTTGGTGATGTGAAAACACCATGTCTCCTCTGGGAAAGGAAAACTCGAGTCGTAGCCAGTACACTCAGCCATCTCACTTTTAGATAAGAACCAGCCATCTCAGAAGGCTCCAGGATCTCGAGGTTTGTGTCCACAAACATTTCCAGCCTAGAGCCTTAATCCCTTCTGTTGTCGTAATAAAATCCCTCAGATTATGATGAAAACTGAGCCCATGGTATTGTGACTATGCCCCAGCTACCTGCTACCGCAGGTGACAGCTGCACCTGTGAGGCTGGCCCACTCCCACACACCCAGGGCACCTGCAGCCTCCTGCACCCACCGCCCTGCCCTGTGCTGGTGTCCCAGCTACTAAATGTTGAACAGGGAAGTCGAGGGTTTCCTGGTGGAGATATTTCCTCTTGTCCTTCAGGGATTACATTATATGCAAAGCACAGGTCCAGATACTGTGGATGATATAGAAATATATTTGGCCTCAAAGACATTTACAATCTAATGGGGTAGTCAGCTGGGGCAAAGGATAATATAGAAATACTAGTGGCCTGGTGCACAAAATTCGTGCATGGGATGGGGGGTGTCCCTCAGCCCAGCCTGCACCCTCTCCAATCTGGGACCCCTCGGGGGATGTCCTACTGCTGGTTTAGGCTTGATCCCTGTGGACATTCCTCTCACAATCCTGGACCACTGGCTCCTCACCACTCACCTACCTGCCTGCCTCCTTGCCCCTAACCATTCTGCCTGCCAGCCTTCTCATCCCCAACTGCCCCCCCTTGATGGCCTGATTGCCCCCAATTGCTCCCCCCGCCAGCTTGCTCACCCCTAACTGCCCCCCCCCGCTGGCCTGATCACCCCAACTGCACCCTCCTGCTGGCCTTCTCTCCCCCTACTGCCCTCCCTGCTGACCTGCTTGGCCCCAACTGACACCCCCTGCTGGCCTGCTCACTCCCAACTGGCCCCTGCTGCCAGCCTGCTTGCCCCCAACTTCCCCCACTGCCAGCCTGATCATCCCCAACTGCCTTCCCCTCCTGGCCTGATCACCCCTAACCACCTCTACCTCAGCCCTACCACTATGGCTTAGTCTGGGTGGCGGCCATGAAGCCTGCTGGGGCAACCAAGGAAGCCAAGCCTCCCACCCGCTCCAGCTGGCTCTGTGGCTCGGGCTGGCGCCTCTATCTTTGTCACATCAATTTGCATATTCCCTCCTTATTGGCTGTGGGCACCTCCATCTTTATCGCAAAGTGACAGTTAATTTGCATACTACTCTTTTATTAGATAGGCTATTTGGTCTCAAAGGTGTTTACAATCTATTGGAGAAGATAGAGGTTCACCACCCAATAGACAAGGAAATGAACTAAGAGGGTAATTGTGGGCTGCATACAGAATAAGTAAGGTCTTGAGTTTACATGCTAGACTGCTACTTTGGAGCTTCTCACATGGGCCTGGGAGCAGGTAAGCCCTAGGTCAGGGGTTTATTTTTAAGCAAAAGGAAGTATTCTTCCAATATCTGTGATCTTCTATTCCTGGAATGGCCATGAGGCACAGCAGTGGTGGGGGGTGGGGGGTGTTGGTGGTCTCTGAAAAGCTGACAGTTCTTACTGAGAACAGTGACTATGGACAGACAGGATGCCACAGAATTCATTATCCCAATGGAGACACTTGGGAGTGAAAAGAGTGTAACAAGCACATCAGGACAACAGCATATACGGAGACATGCCTTGGCAAACCTTGGTCTCCCTACTTAACAGGTACTTAAGAATAAAAGGGAATAGATTCTGTGACCTCTGGACCTAGGGTTCATGCAGGTTCAAATGGCTTTTCAGGTAACTCTCCATTAGATTGTAAATGCATTTGAGGCCAAATACACTTCTATATCATCGGCAGTACCTGGTACAGTTCTCTCTACATTTCCTCCTCAGTGAGGTTGCTCAGGCGGCCCAGTTTTTACCAGTGGCCAACATCTGTCCACCTCTCTGGTTAGGATTCCTGAAAGAGCTTCTGCACCTGAGTTTTGACCAAGAAGCTACTTAAAAATTAAATGCATATATGCTGCTCCCCAGATCCCTTGGCTTCTCCTGCATGGAAACCAATTCAAGGTTTGCTTTGGTTTGGTGTATACGTGCCTTATCCAAACCCTCGCCTTTATCAGAGAACTGCCTTTCTCTTCAAACAGTTCTTTTCCAAGAGGAACCCTTATTCCTAAATCACAGTGATTCCACAGAGTAGGGAAGGATATATACACTGAGAGCATATGCTCTTCAAAGCAAAATGCTGTTCAATCAAAGAAATTAAAACTTGATGTTTGAAGCGAGTCCTCTTAGCACTTTTACCCCATTCTATTCGGTTTTCCGTTAGAGTAGAAATCATAGAGTAACAAAATATACAAGTTAAAACTATATTTATTATTTACCTCCCTCTCCCACATGACTGTGATCTCCTTGAGGACATCAATTGCCTTATTAATTTAAAATCCTATATAATAAAAGGCTAATATGCAAATTGACCAAATGAACGCTATGACACACACTGACCACCAGGGGGCAGATGTTCAACACAGGAGCTGCCCCCTGGTGGTCAGTGAACTGCCACAGGGGGAGCACTGCTCAGCCAGAAGCTTGGGCTGATGGCTGGCAAGTGCAGCGAGCCTCTCCCACCTCCGTGGCAGTGCTAAGGACCCCTCAGGGGATGTCAGACTACCAGCTTAGGCCCACATCCCTCAAGGGGTCCCGGACTGTTGAGAGGGTACAGGCTGGGCTGAGGGACACACACCCCTCCTCCCCCAGTGCACAAATGTCATGCACCGGGCCTCTAGTATAATTATAAAAACCATAGGTTTAGACATATTTGCAGGAGCCTCATAAATGATATGGTCGAGTGGAATGCACCCCAGTCTTAACCCCTCCTTTCTTGCTGGCACAAGCTCTCCTTTACTTCTTACATTCAAAACAGCTTTTCCTTTAGTGATTTTTATTTATAGCAAAGCATATTCCTCCCAGGCCACTGAGGCAACTGGGAGCCAGCTTTCTCCTACTCTCTTCTTTCCCATCCTGTGGGGCAGTTTCATTGTCTCGGTCTTGTGACTGCTGGTCTATCTGTTAAATGAGGGCATGATCAAGATCCAGGCCCCTCAGGCTCTAATATTATTGCTCTTTAATGGCTCTGTGGAAAATGACCATTTTCCTTGGACTGCGTTCCTAGTTTTCTTCTTCCTTGTCGAGTGAAAAATCATTGCTTCAGATTGTTCTAGTCTCTGACAGATCTTTGCCACATAAGCTCCCTTTCTGGCAGTTCATTGAGATTCACCAGCCCCATCAAGAAAACATCAATACATTGTTCTAGCTTCGGATTGGATATGGATTAAATGTTGGCATCACTGAGTTCTGTCAAATTGTCTCAGCTTGCCTCTTAAAAATCAAAATGGGAAAATATGGATTAAATGTTGGCCCAGACTGCGTGTGTTGGGAGAAAGGAGGAGTTATGTGCATGGGTGACAGAGAATGTGTGCACTAAGGTGAATTCATAACCAACATAAGTATGTGCAAACATAAAGCCAGTTATTCATATGTGAGTGCAGTCTCCAGAAATGTTTCAATTTGGTCTCCTCCTCCTCCTCCTCCAACAGAAACCAAATGACCGTGATCACAAAGTGAGAGCAGCCTTGGGAAATGGCTTGCGAGGAGATGTGTGGAGAGAATTCATCAAGAGATTTGGGGACATTCACATTTATGAGTTCTATGCTTCCACTGAAGGCAATATCGGCTTTGTGAATTACACGAGAAAAATTGGTGCTGTTGGGAGAGTAAACTACCTACAGAGAGTAAGTACATTGAAAAATGAGAGTATATATAGCCCGTTTTCAGAATACAGAGATTTCTTAAAAGCTATGTCATGATGATGTTATTATCAGAATTTCATAAAGCATCAGAGCTGCAGTCCATTTATATCACCAAGAGAGGTTTTGTTCAGTCTCTGTAACAAGGACCTCAGGAAGATCGGGTGCTATAATTTAAAAATCTTAATTTCTGTGAATAACAACCCATTATGCCTTTGCCATCTGCAATTCAGGTAAAGTTCTCCTATGTCACTTATATGTGTACTAGAGGCCCAATGCACGAGGATTTGTGCAAGAATGGGCCTTCCTTCCCCTGGCTGCCAACACCATCTTCACTCTGGTCGGAGCCGCCATTTTGCTCCAGCCTGGAGCCGCCTTTCTGCCTTCTCATGTGCCCAGAGGCCTGGAGCAGCTGGGGCAGTGTGAAACGCCTGCATCCCACTCCACCCCCGCCCCCAGCCACTCGGCACCTGTGTATACAAATTAACCTTCCATCTTTGTTGGGTTAATTTGCATACTCACTCCTGATTGGCTGGTGGGCATCGCAAATGTACGGTCAATTTGCATCTTACTCTTTTATTAGTGTATCATATTAGTGTAAATATGATAAAAACACCTGAACATTACCAGTTCCATAAATTTACCATACTCTGTGAAATGGTGAAATGTGGTATTTCCATTTCATTGTGCTGTGAGTCACTACCATCTGAAGAACTTTTAACATATACAGGGTCAGGGCCTCATCCCCTAAGCTTTGGATGCAGACATCTTGAGGTGGGGCCCAGGCATCAGTGTTTTTTGAAAGCTCTGCAGCCAGAGTTAAGAAGCATTATCTTAAAAGGTTTGTGTTCTAGTAACTGCATTAAAAATATATTTCTTATTAATTGAGATATAATTGACACATAACATTATATTAGTTTCCGGTGTACAACATAATGATTCAATATTTGTATATATTGAAAAATGATCACCACAATAAGTCTAGTTAACATTCATCACCTCACATAGTTACCATTTTTTTTCTTGTGATAAGAACTTTTTTAATTCTCACCTGAGGATATTTTTTCCATTGCTTTTTCAAACAGAATGGAAGGGGAGGATGAAGTAGAGGGACAGAGAGAAACATCTATGTGAGAGAGCCACTTCCACTAGGGGTGGGAAGCAAACCTGAAACCCAGGTACATGCCCTTGACTGGGAGTCAAACCCACGACCCTTCAGTGAGCAAGCCATACTCTAACGACTGAGCACACTCTGTCCTAAGAACTTTTAAGATCTACTTTCTCAGCAACTTTCAAATATGCAACACACTATTATTAACTACTAGTGCCCCAGTGCACGGATTCATGCACATTGAAAGGAAATTAATTAGAAGGTGACTGGCAGGTAGGGACTGAGCAAGACGGGCTGGATACACCATGGAGCCAACCTCCCATGGTCCCTCCCCAACTAGCCACACCTGGGGCAACACTGTGGCTCAAAGGGCATCTGTGGAGTGAGCAGGGTCCCTCTGGCAGGGGGGTCCCTCAGCCTGGCCTGCAGGGATTGGGCCAAAACTGGCTCTCTGACATCCCTCGAGGGATTCTGGATTGAGAGAGGGTGATTCTCAGGTGACACACCCCGGAATCAGGCTCCCTCCTCTCTTATTCCAGGTGCGTCACCCAAGAACCGAAGCTGCCAAGTCACTGCAGCTTGGCAGCTCCTGCATTGAGCATCTGCCCCCTGGTGGTCAGTTCATGTCATAGGTACTGGTCGGAGCATCTTCTCCCCTGGTAGTCATTGCACATCATAGCTACCAGTTGGACAGTCAGATGGTCAGACGGTCACTTAGGCTTTTAGAGAGAGAGAAAGAGAGAGGCCAGTGCACAAATTTGTGCACAGATGGGGTTCAGCCGGCTCAACCTGATCAGGGCTGATCAGGCTGGGCTAGTTGCAGGGAGGGGCCATGAGTGGTTGGCTGGCCAGCCCCACCCCCTGGTTGAACTTCTGGTCAAACCCCCGGTAGAGGGGATAATTTGCATATTAGGCTTTTATTATATAGGATAGATAGTCACCATACGGTACATTACGTACCCAGGACTTACTTATTTTATAACTGGAAATTTCTATCTTTTAAACATGTTCACCCATTTTTTTTAAGTTAAGCATATCCTCACCCAATGATGTGTTTTTATTGATTTGAGAAAGAGAGAGACATCGGTCGATTCCCTCCTGTACATGCCCAACCGGATCTAACCTGCACCCTGGGCATGTGCTCTGACTGAGATTCGAACTTGCAACTTTGCAGTGTATAGGATGACATTCCAACCAACTGAGCCACACCAACCAGGGCCAATTTCACCCATTTTTACCTATTCTTCACTCCTCACCCCTGGCAATCACCAATCTGTTCTATAAATCTATGAATTCATTCTTTTTTCAGATTCAACATATAATGAGATCATATGGTATTTGTCTTTCTCTGTCTAACTTATTTCATTTAACATAATGTCCTCAAGGTTCATCCATGTTGTTGCAAGTGGCAAGATTTCCTTTTTATGGGTGAATAATATTCCATTGTATATATATATCACTGCATATACACCATACTGTCTTTATCCTCTTATCTATCAATGGACATCTAAGTTGTTTCCATGTTTTTGCTATTGTAAGTAATGCTGCAATGAGCATGGGGGTGCATACATCTTTTCTAATTAGTGTTTTCATTTCCTTTGGATAAATACCCCAGAAATGGAATTGCTAGATCATATGGTAATTCCACTTTTAATTTTTTGAGGAAACTCCATACTGTTTTCCATTGTGGCTGCACCAATCTGCATTCCCACCAGCAGTGCACAAGGGTTCCCTTTTCTCCACATCCCCTTCAGCATTTGTTATTTCTTTTTTTATATATATTCTTGTATTGATTTCAGAGAAGAAGGAAGAGAGAGATAAAAACATGATGAGAATCATTGATTGGCTGCCTCCTGCACACCCTCTACTGGTGATCGAGCCCTCAATGTGCCCTGACTGGGAATTGAATCATGACCTCCTGGTTCATAGGTTGATGCTCAACCACTGAGCTACACCAGCCAGGCTCTTGTCTTTTTTATAGTAGCCATTCCAATAGAAGTGAGGTGCTATCTCATTGTGGTTTTGACTTGCATTTCCCTTATAATTAGTGATGCTGAACATCTTTTCAGGCACCTGTGAGTCATCTATATGTCTTCTCTGGAAAATGTCTATTTAGATTACTTGTCTACTTATTAATTGGATTGTTTGTTTTGCTATGGAGTTGTATAACTTCTTTATGTATTTTGGATACTAACCTCTTATCGGTTATATGATTGACATTTCCTGTGTTTAAGCCAACTCATATGTGTATACTAACCTCTTATCAGATATATGATTGACATTTTCTATTTTTAAGCCGGAAGTCTCTTTTATTGCCTGGGATCTCCAGACAACCTCTTTGCCATTTTTGTGCTCAAGCAGTCAGTCTCCCAGGTGACCACCTATTCTTCAAAATCTCAGGAAGATTCCACAAATGCTGAGCTTCCACTGGCTTGAGCAGTGACTGCTGTCTTTATGCCTCTGGTAACTTATCCTGGCCAAAACAGCCACCCAGAGCTCCCAAGTAACCTGTGTCTCCAGGGACTGACCAAGAGAGTACAGAAGGCAGTGATGCATGAGCATAAGAGATTTGGCTCTAGAGATCAGATTCCAGCACATTCATATACTAGCTGAATGACCCAGGCAAATCACTTTTATGTTCTTTAGACCTCAATTCATCATCTGTAAAACAGAGATTAAAAAGAGAAAATATAGAGCCCAGTGCCAGGCCCAAACTCAGTGTTGTTAAAGGAAAAGTGTTGTTGAAAGGATTCAATTAAATAATTTATGAAAAGACCATTAGAGCAGTGGTTCTCAACCTTTCTAATGCCGCGACCCTTTAATACAGTTCCTCATGTTGTGGTGACCCCCAACCATAAAATTATTTTCGTTGCTACTTCATAACTGCAATTTTGCTACTGTTATGAATCGTAATGTAAATATCTGTGTTTTCCGATGGTCTTAGGTAACCCCACAGGTTGAGAACCATTGCTGTAGAGCCTAAGACCATCGGAAAACACAGATATTTACATTATGATTCATTAACATAGCAAAATTGCAGTTATGAAGTAGCAACGAAAATAATTTTATGGTTGGGGGTCACCACAACATGAGAAACTGTATTAAAGGGTCATGGCATTAGAAAGGTTGAGAACCACTGCATTAGAGGATATAGCCCAAATGCCTGTCACATAATAGTCTTGAATAATTGTTGGCTGTTATAATTTTCATTCCATTCCTTCTGTTCTGGCCTGGTCTCTAGGCATTCCTGAGTCCAAGAAACCTCCCTGACAATGACAGCCAAACCTAAACCTATACTACACAGGTCTCTCCACTGTCCTTCACACCTGGGCCATCCAGTACGGTAGCCACTTAGCTAAGTGTGGCTATGTAAACTTAAATTGCGTAAATAAAATTTTAATTTAGTTCTTTATTCACTCTAGCCACCTCTCAAGTGCTCAGTAGCCATACTTTGTGATTACCATTTTGAGCAGTACAGGTATAGAATACTTCCATCATCATAGAAAATTCTGCTGGGCAGAGACTGAGAATTGATTTCCCACTCCACACTGGGAGAAGTCTGTCTTCACAAGTTTCAGTCCAAGCTGTACTAGCCCAGACCTTGAAGACACAGGCTAAATGCAGTTCAGAACAAGAGAGGGCACAAAGCTGGGCTGAGGCACAGTGCAAGCTGTCTGTGTTGTTATGATGAGTTACAAGGAAACAAACCACATGTTAAGGACCTTAGGAGTTGGTGCTGTATGCTACTAGTTCTTTATATCACATCCATTGAGATCGCTGTGTTTTTGTCAGTTTTTCTAGTTTAAACAAATCTATGTTTTAAAACTAAAAAGGAGGAGAGGGAGATGACCCTGTAATTGATGTGGAAAGAAGCATGAGTTACCATTCCTATTGTTTTTTTGCACATTCTTGCATATAAAAAAGATCTACATTTATTGACTATGAATGCCACTTGGTTTTTAATGCTTATCTGCTACTACCAAAACACATAATTGGTTAATTTATCATATAGATTTGAATTTAAATTTGAAATTGACACAGTAATTATGCATGATAATTATATCTAATACTGTCATATTTGTACGTATCTGTTAACAGAGAAAATAATGCACTTATTGCCCTTACTACATTATATAAATTAAAATTTTTATGCCATTGAATTATAGTATATATGAAACATGATGGAGTTTTAATTATTTTATAGCCATGGGCATGAAGTAATTGTACTATTGAGTCTTAAATATATTGGAGAGCATGTCTCTGGAAATGTAAAACATACAACAGGGGCACATTAAGGTTATACAAGATTTTTAAAACGCACTTGTGATATATCCACCAGAAAACGTGTATAAGACTGTTCATAACAGCTTTATTTTTAGTAGTCCAAAACTGAAACAATTCAAATGCCTGTTAATAGGATAATAGATAAATAAATTGCTGTATATTCATACAAGGAAAACCACTGAAACAAACACCAACATGGATGGATGACTGTCTCACGCAGTGTGTTGAGTGAAAGAAGCAGACACAAAGGCAAATATTTACTTCCTTTATTGAGAGTTTAGACTACTTGATGGTGATAAAGTCAGAATGGTGGTTAACTTGACAGAAGGGGCAGGAGGAAACTTTCTAAGATAATGAAAATATTTAATATCTTAACCTGGGTGGTAGGTACATGAGTGTACATACTTATAAAATTCACCAAGCTATACACTTAAGATAGGTATTCTTTATATACTTTATGCATGCAGTACTACAATAAAAAAGAAAAAATGTGAAAATGTATGCTCAAAGTGATCTATTTTAATTTCGCTAGAAAGTTGTATCTTATGAGCTGATTAAATATGATGTGGAGAAAGATGAACCTGTCCGAGATGAAAATGGATATTGCATCAAAGTTCCCAAAGGTACAGTGGATTTTTGTTCAATTAACCATTCATTTTCTTCTTCTTTTTTAATTTTGAGAAAGAGAGAGAGAGAGAGAGAGAGAGAAGTATTTGTTGTTTCACTTATTTATGCATTCATTGGTTGATCCTTGTATGTACCCTGACCTGGGATTTAACCTGCAACCTTGGCATATGGGGATGAGGCTCTAGCCAACTGAGTGAGTGCCCAGCCAAGGCCTAAGCTGTCATTTTCTTACCTTGACTAAATGACTGTTAAGAACTAACATATCATTGCTAAAATGAACACCTGATAAATTTATCAGAATGGAGGGGGGAAAGAGATTTATTTTTGTACACTCAGAAATAGTTACAGAAACTCCAAAAGATACTAATTTAACCACTACATGTAACATAATTGTAGTTTGAAACCTAGCTTAACAACTTCTTGATTGTGAGATTAGCATTTTGTGGGAAGGGATATATAATTACTAGAGGCCCAGTGCATGAAATTCATGCACTAGTGGCGGCGGGGGGGGGGGGGGGGGGAGTCCCTCAGCCGAGCCTGCACCCTTTCCAATCTGGGACCCCTCGAGGAATGTCTGACTGCCTGTTTAGGCCCGATCCCAGTCGGACATCCCTTTCACAATCCAGGACTGCTGGCTCCCAACCACTCGCCTGCCTGCCTGCCTGCCTGCCTGCCTGATTCCCCCTAATCGCTTCTGCCTGCCAGCCTGATCATCCCCTAACCACTCCCCTGCCAGCCTAATCAATGCCTAACTGCTCCCCTGCCAGCCTGATTGCCCCTAACTGCCCTCTCCTGCAGGCCTGGTTGCCCCCAACTGCCCTCCCCTGCAGGCCTGGTTGCCCCCAACTGCCCTTCCCTGCAGGCCTAATACCCCCCAACTGCCCTCCCCTGCAGGCCTGGTTGCCCCCAACTGCCCTTCCCTGCAGGCCTAATACCCCCCAACTGCCCTCCCCTGCATGCCTGGTTCCCCCCAACTGCCCTCTCCTGCAGGCCTGATTGCCCCCAACTGCCCTCCCCTACTGGCCATCTTGTGGCGGCCATCTTTGACCACATGGGGGCGGCCATGTTGTATGTTGAAGTGATGGTCAATTTGCATATTACCTCTTTATTAGATAGGATGGTTACAAAACTATAGTTTTAGGGAGTCTTTACCTTTATGCTTAAACTACTGTTCATTTGTTTAATTATGTGTATAAATCATTATTCAGTAAAAGGTTATCATTTTAAAATTACAAATGTGTGGCCATATAGAGTAATGTGTGCATATAGTATATGTATATGTGTGTATATGATGTATATGAATATACATGCACATGCGTAGCCAGCCTGCTGCTAATGAGTTGCATAGCATCAAATTTAAGAGGTTAATAATAAAATGTACCCTCTGCAAGCTCATAAAATAACAATGTACTTTCTTCTGTCTTAGGTGAAGTTGGACTCCTAGTTTGCAAAATCACACAACTTACACCATTTAGTGGCTATGCTGGAGGGAAAACTCAGACAGAAAAGAAAAAACTGAGAGACGTCTTTAAGAAAGGAGATGTCTATTTCAACAGTGGAGATCTCTTAATGATTGACCATGACAATTTCATCTACTTCCACGACAGAGTTGGCGATACATTCCGGTGGGTTTCTCTGAATTATGGAGAAACATGCACAATTTGGCGTACTCCTAAATTGAAATCCCATTCCATTTTGGTTATGGTACTCCATTTTCTTCTATCTCTTTAGCATGTCAATTCAACCTCCTGTATTCCTAGAAAAAAAGGAGCAGAATATCTGAGGGGTCATTCTTCAATGCACAGTTAACTTGGTTGAGCAACACCAGATGAAAGTAAGGTGGGAAACCTTAGTTTATATACTAGTATGTGTCTCAATAGCTTAGACCGTCTAGTTCCTTCATTATTACTGGTCACTCATAGGACAGCCAGGGATTTTCAGTTTTCAATTATGGGCTTTCCTTCAGCTAAAACCAAATGCAAATTAAGGTGGAGCTTATTTAGTTGAAGAGGAGGTGAGGGATTCGGAACCCCACCTGTTTCCCTCCCTCTTACTCTCCATTCACAACCAGGTGGTTCCCCACAGAACCCCCAAGACAGTGCAACAGTTTGAAAGTCGTGATAATAGATCAGGAAATGAATTCCCAACAACAGCATGGTCCTCCAGCCTCATAACACTTTTGCTTAATCATCTTCCTTCATGAACTCCCTGAGGCCAGGCCCCAGCTCCCAGCACAGTGCCTGACACACATTATTACTTTTTGTATGAACGAATGAGGAAGGGATGGAAGTTGTATATTGAAGTAGAAAGAGTGTGGATCTGAATGAGAACAGAGTTCCCAGGCTCACCTCTGCCCCTGAACATCTATCTGTGTTCAGGCAGGTAACCTTTTTCGACCCAGTTTCTTCATCCATGAAAGGAGGGTCCCAATGATCCTCATTGTTTCTTCCCTCTGTAATATTCCCTAACTCAGGATCCCTGTCGTTATTTTATGTCACCTTCATGTCACTGAAAAGATTCCCGGTCAGGAGAAAATCAACTTCTAAGAGATATAAAGAAAAAAATGTTTTAATGTAAAAAAAAAAACCTTTATGAAGTGAAAAATAGCACTTGGTTGGGCACTAACATTATAGTCTCCTTGAAAATAAAGTATGATATTTTATCTTAGTAAGAGCTTTCTCATTGCCCTGGGACCCTGAAATACAAATATGAACTTTAATTAAACAGAAGTTCACTAATTGAATGAAATAGCAACGAAAGTTAGAGAATGAAGAAAGGGAGAGACCTACATACAGCAAAAAGTTATTGATGGGTTTTTGTTTTGGTTTGGTTTTTGTTAAGCCTCACCTGAGGATGGTTTTTTCCCATTGATTTTTAGAGAGTGGAAGGGAAGGGGAGAGATAGAGAGAAACATCAATGTGAGGGAGACATATGAATTGGTTGCCTCCTGCACACAGCTCAAACGGAGACAGGGATTGAGCCTGCAACCGAGGCACATGCCTTTGACTGGAATCAAACCCGCCATCCTTCAGTCTGAGGGCTGGCACTGAGCAAACCGGCTAGGGCCATTAATGGTTTACTTTTTATTTCCAGTGCCTTTCTTAGGCCAAGTCTGTGTTTTGACATTAGCACAATATCATTCTGTAAGTCATGTTTCATGTGGCTAGGTTGAAATTCCACATTTTATTACTTAGGAGTATGCCTTTGTCTTTTGTTAAGCAGGATGCCTCTCCCATGATGAAGTCAGGGAATTTGGGGACCAAGCTGAGGTATAGAATGCAGCCACCCCACAGAGGTCTGGAGGGAACCAGCGACTCCCTGTCATCGCATCCTGAGCCAGAGACAACCTGTGACCTCTGCTAACCTCACCTTTTCTTCCAGGTGGAAAGGAGAAAATGTGGCCACCACTGAAGTTGCTGACACACTGGGACTGGTTGATTTTGTCCAAGAAGCAAATGTTTATGGAGTGCCTGTGCCAGGTATGCATGAGATATTCTAAATCTATGCCTAAATCCATATCATTTTAACCCCAGGGCAAGGTATATCATTGCCTTCTCCTGTCAGCTGGAGAATCAAATGACTCTGTCAGCCACTTGAGTAAGGGGCTATGTGTGGCTTATGTTCCTTTCTAAATCAGCCCGGTCAGTACACCTGAACCTGGCCTGGGCTCCCCAGCTGGGCTCCCCGATAAGCCACATCTCTCCAGGTCCCATGCTGCATCTGGCACTCCTCAAGAAAAGATGCGGCACACTGGAGAGCTGGGAGATGGGATGTAAGACACAAGTAAGAGCAAGTGCAGTTGCTAAGAGAAGAAATTGGGAAGCAGCTGGTTTTGTCCAGACTCTTCTTTTAAAGCAGGTCCCTGACCCACTCAGCCCACCCAGCTGAGTTTCAGAATCATGACACAGAGCATTGTCACTGAGCCTTCTTCCATAGACCTGCTTCTGCCAGCAGCATGGGGAGTGCCCAGGTCTGATTTGGGGTCCTGGCTCCAATACCTGCTGGCTGTTTGGCTTCAGGCAAATCACTAAAATTAGGGATAATACCAGTCCTGTCATGAAGATTGTCTAGAGAACTAATTCATTTCAATGCCATAAATAGTAAAAATATATTTGTCAGATATGTACATGAGGGTTGTCATGAAGAGAAATCATTTTTATTATAGACTAGAGGCCCAGTGCATGATTTGTGCACAGGTGGGGTCCCTCGGCTTGGCCAGTGATCGGGGTCGATCAGGGCTGGCTTGGGGGGAGGGACCATAGGAGGTTGGCAGGCTGTGGGAGGTTGGCTGTGAGAGTGCACTGACCACCAGGGAGCAGCTCTTGTGTTGAGCATCTGCCCCCGGTGGTCAGTGCACATCACAGCTACTGGCCAGTCATCCAGTTGTAAAGGTCGCTTAGGCTTTTAAATATATAGATGTCAGGGAAGACACTATATCACTGTCCAAATATGAGATGCTATGGGTGTTAGTACTCCCCCAGAACTCAGGGTTTGGGATTCCACCTACATTCAGAATGGAAACCTCAAAGTCCCCTTTCCCTGAGCTGTGACGGTTACATGTGACCTTGTACTGCCCTTTTATTTCTTAAAGAATATTCAAGACTTTCTCTTACCTGTTCCTCTCCAACCCTGTGGCAGCAACACAATGAGAAGTGTAGCCACACCTGGGTCACAGAGTGTGAGTTGTAGAATACTTCTCATGTTGGATCTCAGGCTGAATTAGCACAAGCATGGTTGTCAGCCATCACACCACACTGGGCTCTCGCAGACCCCACCTGGAATGTTGTACACACTTTTATATGCTGAATTTTAAAACAGTAACAACACAAAAGAATGTGTAGGAGAAGGTGAGAGAATCTAGGAAGTGGAATGGAAGGACCAGTGGGACCCCTGAGCCAGCAACACCATCCTCCTCACCCGGAAGCTTATTAAAAACTAGTGGCCTGGTGCACGAAATTCGTGCACATTAAAAGGGGATTAATTAGAGGAAATAATTTAATATTGCTATTTGCCCTTTCTCTATAATAAAAGTGTCAGAGATGAAAGAAAATTAGTAAAATGTATATGAAAACCTTCCTCCTCTCAGAGTCTGGGTTGCACCATGGGACCCAGAGTCAAGTCCCCGCCCACCCACATGCACCTCAAAATCGCATGAGATCCAGACCTGGCCGCCCCCCGCCCCATTGGGCTAGATCCAGACCCAGCCAGTTCCACCTTTGTCAAGCCCCGCCGGGCAGGGGGCATAGCCTCAAGTCCTCTGGCCCGGCGCCAGGACAGGGGATGTGGCCTGAGGTCCCCTAGCCCATACCAGGGCGGGGGGCATACCTTGAGGTCCCTTGTCAAGCCCTGCTGGGTGGGGGGCATGGCCTGAGGTCCTCCATCAAGCCCTGCCAGGCAAGGGGACGCAGCCTCAGGTCCCCCGGCCCAGCACCAGGAGGGGGGGAACAGCCTCAGGTCCCCCATCAAGCCCCACCAGCAGGGGGGCGCAGCCTCAGGTCCCCCGACCCAGCACAAGGTGGAGGTGCACCTTGAGGTCCCCTGTCAAGCCCTGCTGGGTGGGGGTCTTGGCCTGAGATCCCCTGTCAAGCCCTACTGGGTGGGGGGGCATGGCCTGAGGTCTCCTGTCAAGCCCTGCTGGGTGGGGGGCATGGCCTAAGGTCCCCCGTCAAGACCCACCAGGTGGGGGTGTGGTCTGAGGTCCCCCAGCCTGGTGCTGGGGTGGGGGGCGTGGCCTGAAGTCCCCTGTCAAGCCCCATCTGGTGGGAGGTGCAGCCTGAGTTCCCCCGACCCAGCACTGGGGTTGCACCTTGAGGTCCCCTGTCAAGCCCTGCTGGGTGGAGGGCACAGCCTGAGTCCCCTGTCAAGCCCAGCCAGGCAGGGAAATGCAGTCTCAGGTCCACTGGCCTGGTGCTGGGGTGGGGGGCGTGGCCTGAGGTCCCCTGTCAAGTCCAGCCAGGCAGGAGGTGCAGTCTGAGGTCCCCTGGCCTGGTGCCGGGGTGGGGGGCGTGGCCTGAAGTCCTCTGTCAAGCTCCACCTGGTGAGGGGCGTGGCCTGAGGTCCCTCAGCCTGATGCTAGGGCAGGGGGCACGGCCTGAAGTCCCCTGTGAAGCCCTGCCGGGTGGGGGGTGCAGACTGAGATACTCTGTCAAGCCCTGCTGGGTGGGGGGTGCAGCCTGAGGTCCCCTGTCAAGCCCCACCTGATAGGGGCATGGCCTGAGGTCCCCCGGCCTGGCACTGGGGCGGGGGAAGCAGCCTAAGGTCCCCTAGCCCAGCATCAGGATGGGTAGCGCACCTTGAGGTCCCCTGTCAAGCCCCGCAGGGCAGGGGACATGGCCTCAGGTTCCCTGGCCTGGTGCCAGGGTGGGGGCTGCAGACTGAGGTCCCCCAGTCTGACACTAGGGCAGGGGGGCGTGGCCTGAGGTCCCCTGTCAAGCCCCACAGGGGTGGGGGAGGTCATAGCCTCAGGTCCCTGCTGATTGCTTGTTAAGGCTCCTTATGGGAACTTGGCCTCAGCTATGGGTGCAGCCATCTTTGTGATGGAGTGATGGTAAATTAGCATATTCCCTCTTTATTGGATAGGATGTTCACGCCCACCTCAGACCCACCGAATGACTTTCTGGGGTGGGGCCAGGAGCTGTGTTTCAACAAGCCCTTTAAGTGATTCTTTTACCTTAAAAACTAAAGGCCTGGTGCACGAAATTCATGCACGGGGTGGGAGGTGTCCCTCAGCCCAGCCTGCACCCTCTCCAATCTGGGATCCCTCGAGGGATGTCCTACTGCTGGTTTACAGGGATTGGGCCTAAACCGGCAGTTGGACATCCCTCTTGCAATCCAGGACTGCTGGCTCCCAACTTCTCACCTGCCTGCCTTCTTGATTGCCCCTAACCGCTTCTGCCTGCCAGCCTGATCACCCCCTAACCACTCCCCTACCAGCCTGATTTATGCCTAACTGCTCCCCTGCCAGCCTCTTTGACCCTAACTGCCCTCCCCTGCAGGCCTGGGTCCCCCCCAACTGCCCTTCCCTGCAGGCCCGGTCGCCCTCAACTTCCCTCCTCTGCCAGCCTGGTCACCCCTAACTGCCCTCCCCTGTAGGCTTGATTGCCCCCAATTGCCCTCCCTTTCAGGCCTGGTCCCTCCCAACTGCCCTCCCCTGCTGGCCATCTTGTGGCAGCCATCTTGTGTCCACATGGGGGAAGCCATCTTTGACCACATGGGGGCAGCCATCTTGTGTGTTGGAGTGATGGTTAATTTGCATATTACTCTTTTATTAGATAGGATAGAGGCCTGGTGCACAGGTGGGGGCCAGCTGGTTTGCCCTGAAGGGTATCCCAGATCAGGGTGGGGGTTCCCTTGGGGTATGGGGCAGCCTGGGCAAGGGGCCTGTGGTGGTTTGCAGGCTGGCCACACCCCCCCGGCAATCCAAGCGGAGGCCCTGGTATCTGGGATTTATTTATCTTCTATAACTGAAACTTTGTAGCCTTGCGTGGAGGCCTGGCCGGCCAGGGTGTGTGGAAAGCTTGGCTTCCTCCATTGCCAGGGAAACCCAAGCCTCCTGCTCGCTCCATGGCCAAAGCCATCTTGGTTGGGTTAATTTGCATACTCACTCCTGATTGGCTGGTGGGCATGGCTTGTGGGTGTAGTGGAGTGGTGGTTAATTTGCATATTACTCTTTTATTATATAGGACTGTTTTAATTGATTTTAGAGAGAGGAAAGGAGAGGGAGGAGGGGAGAGAGAGAGAGAGAGAAACATCAGTGTGAGAAAGAAGCATCTGTCGATTGTCTCCTGACCAGTAATCAAACTGGTGACCTTTTTGGTGAATGGGACAATGCTCAACCAACTGAGCCACACCAGCCAGGGCTAAGTGATTCTTCAAAACACTGAAGTCTAATTTTGGAGTGATAAAAATGTTCTAGAACTAGATGCTGGTGATAGTTGAACAACATTGTGAGTGTACTAAATGCCACTGAATTGTACACTTTAAAATGGTTAAAGTGATGAGTTAATGTTTTACACAATTTAGAGACAATATACTAAAGTCTTGAAAAGCACTGACACATAGTGATTCCAAAAACCTAGCCAATCAGAATCATCTGGGAAACCTTTAAAAAGCCCATGTCTAATGTATCAGAACCTCGAGTTTGGGGCTCAGAATTCTCTTGTTTTCTTTCTTTCTTTTTTTTTCTTTTCTTTTTTTTTTTTTTTTTTAATTCCCAAGTGGCTGTAATGACCAGTAATGTGTAGGAGCCACTGATATAGAATAAAGAAAAGGAAGCTAATGGTTTTCAAATGATAGAGACATCAGATAAAACAAGGAGCATCCTGCTCCAATGTGCAGAATGAAAACAACGGGCTGAAATGACCAGAGGGCCAATGTCAGCCTGAGAACCCGGCTCTAACCAGAGCAACCAACACTAGAGAGGACTGTCTTCCGAGGTAGGGACTGTCCCACCAGCTGGAGGGTGTGAAGAGGCAGGATGTCCACCTGGGATCCTGTGAGGATTCTAACAGCAGTGAAAAATTAGAGGTGAACTCTGGAGTCTCTCCCAACTTTCAGGTTCTGGGATCCTCACGGGGCCTTCTCAGGTCTCAGTTTTGGTCCAGGAGGTCCAAAGAGAGAACTTCTAGGTTTAGGCTTAGAAGGGAGTTAAGTTTTTCTAGGTGTCACACCAGCACTGTCCAACTGCTCTCTGCAACTGTTATTATCAGTTGAATGTTCTGCAGTGACCAAAGAGTTCTATAGCTGCACTGTCCAGTGTGGTGCCCAGTAGCCTCCACTTGACTGTCCAGCAACTGCAGTGTGGCTGGTGCAACTGAGGAACTGAATTTTTCATTTCAGTTATAATTCATTGTAGTAGCCACATGTGACCGGTGGCTACCACGTTGGGCAGCTGTTCTAGAGAAGCCCTGGCCAGAACTGCTGCAGACTGGAGCCTCCCCCCTGAGTCTGAACTAGCCCAAACCAACCTGCAGGAGCCAGGGTGGAGGCCTGAGACCCAACAGGCCCCTTCCCCTCCCTGTGAGTGCCAGAGCAAGAAGCAGGGAGCCCGTCCACTGAAGATTTCTGTTGCAGCAGCTTCTGTCTTAATTCTAAAAGGTTTTATTGGAGACATTTGAGATTCCTGAGATAGGTGCCTTCCAGAGAGCTACCAGGGACCCCTAGAGAAAGAGGGTCCAAATGTCCTGCCTCCCTCAGATAAGAAGTAGATAAAACGAGGGTGCGTTTTTTTTTCTTTCAATTTTTCCTCTTGTTTTCTGCCTCCTTTAGAACTGTAGGTAAACACACAGTCACCATGGGAGAGATTTTGAAAGCTGGGGCCCAGGTGACAGGGCGGTTCCCTCTCCCTCTCTTATTACAGCTAAGTAGTTCAGGGAAATGGACCAGGCTCCCACTAGGTCTACTGGATCAGGTAGCAGATAAATTAATACCTAATTACCACTGTCCTCACAAGAAAACAATGGAAATTACTGCCCTGCCTGGCGGGGAAGAAAGCTGTTAGGGCCCATTTTCTCTGTGGAGAGCTCAACCTCTGGGGACTAAAGGGCATCAGTGGGAGGGCACCCAACAGCTCACTCACCCTTGCACTTGGCCTTCTCCTCCTGTCCCGCAGCTTCTCTAACGTGCAGAAAGACAAAGCTATTAGGAACCTTGATTAAATATGTAAGTCTCAAAGGTGGAGTTGGTGCCTAGAAGCACAGCAGACATGACATTGCAGTCTGAAGAACAACTTGAGCTCAGTTATTCATGAGTGGAGCAAGGACTTTTCACTGGAGTAAAAAAAAAAAAAAAAAAAAAAGCTCCTTTAGCCAGCTGTTTGACCTGTTTCCCACTCAAGTGTTTCACGTAGGCTGCTGAGAGGATGAAAATGACAAGCACAGGCTCTAGAGCCAGACTGCCCCAGTTCAGTATTTGCTGTGTGAACTTGAGCAAGTCTTTTCATGTCTTTAAGCTTCACTTTCTTCATCCGTAAAATGGAGATAACTTTTGAACCTCTTCATAAGTTCGTTGTGCCGGTTAAATGAGATGGTCCATAGGACCTGGCATATAATAAAAATTCAATCAATGTATAGCTGCTAGTAGTAGTAGCAGTATTTTCATTTTAGAATAACTTTTACCTATATTTGAAATTAAAAATTCCAACTATCCAAAAGAAACAGATGCCATAATGCTGCCTCCGTCCACTGTTCTTGGAAACAGCAAAACATTATAAATAAAATAGCTACAGCACATCTAATATTTTTTCGTGTTATTTCCAGGTCACGAGGGTCGAATTGGCATGGCCTCAATCAAGATGAAGGAAGGCCATGAATTTGATGGAAAGAAACTCTTTAAGCACATTGCCGACTACCTGCCTAGTTATGCAAGGCCCCGGTTTCTAAGGTTACAGGTGAGACCTCTTGTTACCAAGTTCAGTTCTCCTCTCATGGAGATCCCTGTCTCTTAGGCAACAAATCCCCTTCTACCATGGCGACCACATTGGCCAATTTTTCACTACCCTTTCCAGGAAGTTCAACAAGGAAGCAGAAATATCAGAAAAATAGAACTAGCGGAAACTCAAATCCTTATCCCTTTCTCCCCTAAAATTGACCAGGCCAGTTCATTCAACAACAGTATTAGCAAGTAATGCTCAAAATCTATGTTTAGGGATATGTGACAGACACTTAAAACAGAAATACTCTGACCCTCCTATTTGTTGTTTCCAGTTTTGAAGAATGGAAAAATCTACTGACGTCCTAGGTCCTAGACCTTTCTATGGTGTGAAGTTCAAATGGGCATCATTAGCCAGTTGGAAATACCAAAGGTTTAGCTCTCACCACTAGAGGGATATTTTTCTTTCTCAAACATCAACCCCTAGGTTAGTTTAACACTCTCACTTTTGGACTTTGAGCTCTCTGAAGAGTTGAGAAGTGTTAGGTTACCAGACATTGCTGTGGCTACAAAACTGATGTTCATAAAGCACTGGCATTTGCTTTACAATGAGATCATAAAAATTGAAATATCCTCAGGTCATCCCCTATTAATGGAAGAAAAAACAGATCTTCAGTGGAACAGACAAACAGGCTGAAAGAATAGAGTTGTCTGTGTAGATGATCACACCTTTAATCAGGATACTCCAATCATACCTGAAGCTCACCAAGCAACAAACTCTGCGCTCCATATTTCACTCCCCACAGGTGATCTTAAAGCTGTAAGGGAATGAGCCCTGACTGGTGCTCATACACCAAAAGATGATGGGTTCAATCCCCGGTCAGGGCACATACCCCAGGTTGCGAGTTTGATTCTGGTCAGGGGGAGTGCAGGAAGCAACCGATTGATATTTCTCTCACACATTGATATTTTCTCTCTTTCTTTTTTTTTCTCTCTCTCTCTCTCTCCCTCCCTCCCTCCTTCTCTTCCCCTCTCTCTAAAATCAATAAACATATCCTTGGGCGGAGGGGGGGGGGGGGAGGCGAGGAGCTTTAAAGGAATGAAAATTACCTTCACAAAGGGCCCCCTAGTGGAGCTTCAGAAAACAGGATGTATCCATATCATACAAAATGCATTCACAGCTCTCAAAGGAGCCAGAGGTGCCAGCCTCACTGCCCCACCTCCACCCCTTTCCCTGCACCTGATCTGTTTGCAAAACGCCACAACAATGGGGGTTGTTGGATGTTTTTCAGGACACCATTGAGATCACTGGAACTTTTAAACACCGCAAAGTGACCCTCGTGGAGGAGGGCTTCAACCCTGCCGTCATCAGAGATGCCTTGTATTTCTTGGATGACAAAGCAGCAATGTATGTGCCTATGACTGAGGACATTTACAATGCCATACATGCTGAAACTATGAAACTCTGAATATTTCCAGAAAGAAACTAAACGGATCCAACTTTAATTTGATTGAAGATTGTGGGGTGCATTTTTCATGCATACCAATTAAGGGAGCCTTTTCTAAATTACTCCTACACTTCTGCAAGTGAAAAGACTTAGAGATAATTATTTTTCAGTGTGCCCCTACTGTTTTTATTTGCAAACTAAGCTTGTTAGAGGGAGGGAGGGGCGGGTTGTTGTTTTTTTTTTTTTTTAATATGTAATAAAATAGATGACTGCCAGCTTATGAAATGGTACTCTCCTCCCTTTATCCTGAGCCTGATAGTCCCATTGGTAACTTTTCACAGGTGCCTCACTCATAATGATAATGGCAATAGGTAATATAGGGCAAGGAGTTGGGGGGGGGGGGGGGGCGGGGCGTGTCACCAAGGAACAGCCCAATGGAAATCCAGTGTAAGGCTAACTCTCCCCCTGAATAGCATAGCATCTGGCCACTATCTAAAACAGCATTATCCAAAAGGTGAAAATGCCACCTGTATAGTTCTTAAAGAAGACTAAGCAATAGCACCAGTGTTCGACACATAAAAGGTGCTAGGTAGATATTTTTTAGTCACATCAAGGGTTGCAAACTCAGGTGCCTTCAGGATTCACATTGGTAATGTGGATGAGAGAAGCGGGTCACAAATGAGTGTGGCAAACTTGAGGATAGCCACTACTCTGCTTCAGTTGGCTGCATATTATCAGGTGGAAATACAGCTCAGGCACTGCTGGAATCTTCTGATGATTCAGAAACTAGAAAGCTGGGTATCTATGTGAATCTCCCAATTTTTAAAATGCGAAGTCTCAAAATATTTTAATTTATATGCATTGCAAATGAAATATATCTGTGACCCCAGTAAATCCCAGGTCTCCAGTTAGCACCCCCAGTTCCATATGCCCCTCGGATCTAAGCTGGTTTCATAGCAAAGCCAATCTCCTGCCAGAGAGCCTGTTCAAGGACCCAAGGACCCTGCCTTTGATCTCCCAGGGAGAATTTGAACCCAAGTGATGGGACACCACATGACCTTTGTTTCTGAGACTCTCACATTGTGCAATGTATTGCCTGGAATCCTGTTGAAGTGGATCTGGTTGTAAGCAGAGGTTGAAGCAATGACATCATGTCACAAGGGGCACCTTTTTGGAGGAAAGGTCAGCACTTGCACTTTTAGCCAGAACATAGTGTTTCAGTAACCAAAGCCTGTCCACCGTTGACATTTCAGACTTTCTGATTAGAAACTGATAAATGAAACAGAGGGCCGGAGTCCAGGACACAGGCTTTATTAGAGGAGAAGACCCTGCCGGGCTATATTCCAGATGGAAAAGAGCCCACGTGCGGGGATGGAGCCACCTTTTGAGGGGAGGAAAGGGAAGGGATGGGGCTTCTTGGCACACGCTGATTGGTGGTTCCATATAAGGCACACAATTAAGGACTTTAGAAATCGGGGTTCAGGATATTTGGCAGGTGCTGATTGGTGGTTCAATGTTTAGTCCATATAAAGGTGCCTGGTTAGGTGTTCAGGAATGGAGTTTACGTCATTCTTTGTCCATCAGTTGGGGGAAGGGAGGATCTATCAGAAACTCTCTTTCCCAGACTGACAGTGAGGAATTAGATGGGATCAGGCAGTGTAGGGTAAGGGCCTCGTGGGTAGGGAAGATGGTAGATAAGGAGGAAATAAACCAGATGGTCAGGATGTGAACAAGATAGGCAGAAAGTACCCGCTTCCCCTTCAACCCAAGAGCAGGAACTAACAGTGGGGAGATGAGGGCTAAAGGAGATGCCTGGTGTTTCTTTGAGAGAGCCCATAGAGGGCAAAAGCAGGGACATTTAAACCCGTGGGCTAGTGAGCTTCCGTAGCAACCCGTTTTGGGACCCTTCTCTCCTATCAAGAACTTTGTTACTTTCACTGTAATAAACTTCGCTTCCCTTTGCTTACCCGCTCCCCACCATGAATTGTCCATGAATTCATTCATCGACATCTTGAGACAACGAACCCAGCAGCTCACACTCACGTCTCAGCAGCTTCCTCAGCCTTCCACTTCCCCAAACCTTCATGATTCTGGCCAGATATTGTGGTGGGTAGAGGCACCAGCATAATATCCCCATACCTCAGTTTGCATGTGTGTACACAAAATTAAAACATTGCCTGTTACAGATAATCAATTCTGAAGACTAAATTTTCTCTTTAGAAGTTGTGCTCATAGAAATATCTAAACAAATCATAATTTAAAAGTAACAATGGATATTTTTAAAAACAAAAGCTGATGTCCATGTAAATCACTCAATAGGTCTTCAATTTCAAATACATGTTTGAAAACATGTAATCAGTGCATTTATCAGAGGCTATGGGCACCAAAATAATTTGGAGATAAACCCGGGAAATATCAGCATGAAATGGAAGCTATTGAGAACCAGTATAAAAATGGATAAGATTAATCAAGTGCAGTGACCCACCCTAAGGGGTGATTTGTTAGTGTGATGCTGGCTCATACATCCACTCTACACTTGATCTTAGCCAAAAGGCCAACAAGTGATCATACATCCACTCTACAAGCATTTAGTGGGTGCCTGCTATGGACTGAGAGGTGCATTCGGCGCTAGTGTGATGAAGTTCTCCAAGCCTCTATCTAAGAAGTCAGGTCAGACATTCAAAAAGTTGACTAGGAAGACCCCTAAAAGGAAGGTCCTGGTCCTGCCAGTGTGTCTCAGTGGTTGAGCATCGACCTATGAACCAGGAGGTCACAGTTCAATTCCCCATCAGGGCACATGCCTGGGCTGCAGGCTCCATCCCCAGTAGGGGATATGCAGGAGGCAGCCAATCAATGACTCCCTCCCATCACTGATGTTTCTATCTCTCCCTCTCCCTTCCTTTGTCTGAAATAAATTAAAAAATATTTTTTAAAAAAGGAAGATCCTGTTATTGTGTTTTAACTTTTCAACAGCAATTTTTTGTCATTACAGTTGGTGGGGCTGCATGAAGTCTGTAAAGAGGCAGCTACCAGGGAGGACGTGTCACACCATCACTGCAGCACTGTTCACGGGGGAGGGGGCTGGCTGGCATTACAGATCTCCTAGTCAGCGTGGCTGCTATGCCCCAGAGCACACAAGTATGTATATGTAACTGGTGGTCTATTCCATTATGATCATCAATTTCCCTTTGCACAGATGTCATGCTTTTATGAAGCTGTAAGCTCCATGAGGGCAGTTTCTGTTTATTTTGCTCATCATTATATACCCAGTACCTGGCACACAGTAGCCAATAAGTATTTGTTGCTTTTTCATCTAGCCACCCTGGTTCCCCATGCAAGCGTTGGGGGCGGGAGCGGGGGCCGGGGCATAGCAGAGAGAATAAATAGATGATCTGAGTTTTCTAGTTCACACGGAGCAGTGATTCTCAAGCTGGAACATTGAGATCACCTGGAAGTCTTTATTAAACCACAGACCGCTGCTGCCCATTAGAATTGGAATTTGCATTTCTAACAAATTCCTGGCGGTTGCCACATTTTGAGAACCACTGACATGGAGAAAAAGCATCCAGAGTTATACATCGTGTGTGTTTAGTGTAATTCAGCTCTTCAGAACGGGATTATATTTTATTAACAGAGGCTCACATCTTAGATCTGGAGGGACTCAAAGTGCAGCCCCAGGAAGGGCCCAGCATAAAGCTGCCCTTTGTCACCTTTAGCCTGCAATTGTCCTTGAAAATTCACATTGACAGCACATATTTATTTTCTAGATATACAAATACCTATCACTTGCTATAGCAAAGTTAAAAGCAAACCTCTTTATTTGATGAAAGAAAAACTGGTGCCTGGGAGGTTCAGTGCATGCCAAAAGTGGCCCAGCTCATTGGCCCCACTAAGCTCCCCCCTGACATTTACAGGAAGAAACACTTCCTCATAGACCAGTGGTTCTCAGCGTGTGGTCCTGGACCAACAGCAGTACCTGGAAACTTGTTAGACATGCTAACTATCAGGCCCCAAACCTGCTGAATCAGAACCGCTGGAATGGACCCAGCAATCTGAGCAAATCCTGCTGGTGATTCCGACGCAGGCTCAACTAGAGAACCGCAGGCGTAGAGCAGTGCTTCCCAAGCTTTTGGGTGCAGAAGCAGCACCTGGGGATGCTTGTGGTCCACACACCCCTCTTTGAGTAGCAAGGGACTCTAGGGCAGTGGCTCCCCAACACTGCGGCACATTAGAACTATTTGGGGAGCTGTCAAAAATCCAAAGCCCAGGTCCACCCCATACCAATTAGATAAGATTTTAATAGAGTGGGAGCCAGGCTTCAGTATTTTTTCTTAGGGCAGGTCACTGCACTTGATTAATCTTATCCATTTTTAAAGATTTCAGGTGATTCCAGTATGCAGCAAAGTTCAGGGACCACTGATAGGGAACAGATATCATGAAACATTAAACTCTTTTTTTTTTTTTTTTAACGTTAAGCCCTTGACAAAGATTCTCTCCTTGACCAAATTCCATGCCAGGCTCTTCGTCGTCCCCTAGTGGACATGTCCCCAACCTTGTCCTATAAAGAGCTGGAAAAAAACTAAGTTTCTGACAGTTCAGGCCACCGTCCTAGGGTAGGATGACCTGAGCCCCCTTAAAGTACCTGCCAGCAGAAACTCAAGGATGCCAAAAGAATTGACTGTGTTTTCTATCCAACACCTAAAGATGGGCCCCTCTTTCCCAGTGTCTGTGGGAGGGTAGGAGCCTAACTTCAGTAAGCACCAGGGAGCAAACCCAGGTGGCTTTCACATGGACCAAACCCCTCTTCTTGCTTTTTGCAGTTTTTCACTTCCCTGACTCTACTGAATCCCCACGTGCACCCCCTAAGCCCTCTTTCTCCCTTTAAAATACCCAGTGACCTCTAGACAAGTCAAAGTTGAGTCCAGTTCCTGTTAGACTCTTTCCCTATTGCAATAGTAATTACCCTATATAATAAAGAGGTAATATGCAAATTGACCATCCCTCCAACACACAAGATGGCCACCCCCATTTGGTCAAATATGGCTGCCTCCATGTGGACACAAGATGGCCGCCACAAGATGGCCGGCAGGGGAGGGCAGTTGTGGGAGATCAGGCCAGCAGGGGAGGGGAGTTGGGAGGGACCAGACCTGCAGGGGAGGGCAGTTGGGGGAGATCAGCCCTGCAGGGGAGGACAGTTGGAGGTGACCAGGCCTACAGGGGAAGGCAGTTGGGAGGGACCAGGCCTGCAGGGGAAGGCAGTTGCGGGGGACCAGGCCTGCCGGGGAGGACAGTTAGGAACGACCAGGCCTGCCGGGGAGGGCAGTTAGGGGTGACCAGGCCAGCAGGGGAGGGCAGTCAGGGGTGACCAGGCCAGAGGGGAGGGCAGTTAGGAGTGACCAGGCTAGCAGGGGAGGGCAGTTAGGGGCAATTGGGCCAGCAGGGGAGCAGTTAGATGTTGATCAGGCTGGCAGGGGAGTGGTTAGGGGGTAATCAGGCTGGCAGGCAGAAGTGGTTAGAGGCAATCAGGCAGGCCGGCAGGTGAGCAGTTGGGAGCCAGCAGTCCTGGATTGTGAGAAGGATGTCCCAGATTGGAGAGGGTACAGGCTGGGCTGAGGAACACACACACCCCATGCACAAATTTCGTGCACTGGGCCTCTAGTTACTGAATAAAATTACTGATTAAAATCTGTTCTTGCAGCTTTGTTTACCTTTGACATTGCTAATATAACCAATTTCAGAGCCACTCCCTGAAAAAGTGCCCTCTGAGATGGAAAGAAATAATTTTTTTGGCCTATGAACTAACTATGAGCAAGTTGCCATTGAACACAGCGTTTATTTAACTACAGGGTCCAGAAAACTGAGACAATCCCTAGAGGAAGAAAATTTAAATGTACAGAAGGACCAGACGGCCTACTGGAATGAGAGCCTCCAGTCAAGTACAACCTTTTTTTTTTTTTTTAAATAAATCTTTATTGTTCAGATTATTACAGGTGTTCCTCTTTTTTTTTCCCCCCATAGCTCCCCTCCACCTGATTCCCCAGCCCACCCCATGCCCTTACCCCCCGCCACTGTCTTCATCCATAGGAGTAAGATTTTTGTCCAATCTCTTCCCACACCCCTCACACTTGCTTCCCCTGAGAATCGTCAGTCCACTCCCTTTCTATGTCCCTGATTCTATTATATTCACCAGTCCATTCTGTTCTTCAGATTTTTTATTCACTTGATTTTTAGATTCACTTGTTGGTAGGTATGTATTTGATGTCATTTTGTTGTTCATAATTTTTATCTTTACCTTTTTCTTCTTCTTCTTCTTCTTAAAGAATACCCTTCAGCATTTCATGTAATCCTGGTTTGGTGGCAATGAACTCCTTTAGCTTTTTCTTGTCTGTGAAGCTCTTTATCTGACCTTCAACTCTGAATGATAGCTTTGCTGGGTAGAGTAATCTTGGTTGTAGGTTCTTGCTGTTCATCACTTTGAATATTTCTTGCCACTCCCTTCTGGCCTGCATAGTTTCTGTTGAGAAATCAGCTGACAGTCGTATGGGTACTCCCTTGTGGGTAATTAACTGTTTTTCTCTTGCTGCTTTTAATATTCTCTCTTTGTCTTTTGCCCTTGGCATTTTAATTATGATGTGTCTTGGTGTGGTCCTCTTTGGATTCCTCTTGTATGGGGTTCTGTGTGCTTCCTGAACTTGTAAGTCTATTTCTTTCACCAGGTAGGGAAAGTTTTCTGTCATTATTTCTTCTAATAGGTTTTCAATATTCTGCTCTCTCCCTTCTTCTGGCACCCCCAAAATTCGGATGTTGGTTCGCTTAAAGTTGTCCCAGAGGCTCCTTACACTATCTTCATATTTTTGGATTCTTTTTTCTTTTTGTTTTTCTGGTCGGATGTTTTTTGTTTCCACATATTTCAGATCTTTGGTTTGATTCTTGGGGTATGTTGATCTACAGTTGAGTTTCTGTATATTCTTTATTTCAGACAGTGTATGCTTCATTTCTGACTGATCCTTTTCCATTTTTTTGGCATTCTCATTAAGCTCCTTGAAGGTCTCATCAAGTTTCTCAGCAGTTTTAAGAAGATTCTTGAGTAACCTTATACATGTGGTTCTGAACTCTATGTCATCCAGTAGTTTGCTTTCCTCTGTTTCTTTCATTCGTGACATGTTTCTTTGTCTCCACATTTTGGCTGCTTCCCTGTGTTGATGGAGTAGCTTTGTGTGGTAGTTGATCTATAGGGGGCAGTAGCTCAGCCTCCTCAATTACATGAGGTGTATGCTCTTGGTACACCCCTTTGTGGGCTGAGTGCAAAGTCTTGGTGTAGTTAAGCCTTAATTGCCGTTGGTACACTGGGAGGAATTGACCTCCAGGCCAATTAGCTGTGAGCACTCCCTGTGTCTATAATGGAAGAACTGCTGCGCTGAAGACACGCTTATGGGGCAGGACTTGTTTCAGTGGGGCTTTGGTGCTCACTGAGTCTGCCTCTTGAATGTGTCACTTACTGATGTGAGGAGTTGAAATCTGGTGTCTCACACTGACCACTAGGTACACTGGCTTCTGGATCTCCAATGGGGTGCAGGTCAGCTACTGTCTGAGGCCACCCAGCAGGAGCTACAGTGAGAGCTACAGTTTTCTCCTCTTTGCTTGTGATTTGGAGGTTTTGGAGCTGTCTGACCCGGGCTGCAAGTTTGCTAGGTTAAGCTGCGATAGGGCAGGGCTTTCTTATGCAAAAGCTGCTGCTTAGAGCTTGGGTGGGTTTGTAGGTTGTGCAGGGCGGGGTCTCAGGGTGTCACTAGGCTAGGGCGTGGCAAACAGCAATGGCTGCTAGTTAGCCGGCTCTGAGTCCCTGTCGGCAGTCCCGTGCCCCAGTGCCGTAAACAATTATTCCTGCGTGCAGCTCTGCAAGCAAGCCACCCTCACTGGCAGACAGTCCAGCTTCTCCCCATAGGAGTTTGGGTCCCCTGCGTCTCCCCAGAAACTGTATTTCAGAGTAATCAGGGGCTTGTCTCCCTTCGGGTTGAAAAAAGCAACGCCCGCCGCCAGCCCGGATCACGCGCCTCCATACCTCAGCTTTTCAGCGCTCGTGCACGTCTCAATGCTCTTTTCTCTTTCCTTCTAGTTGTAGAACTTCCACTCAGCCAGCTTTCCCGTGGTTCTGGGTGATAGACGTTTTTTCTTTTAGTTGTATTTTTGAAATTGTTGCGGGAGGCAACAGTTTAGGTGTTTACCTACGCCGCCATCTTGGATTCTCCCCAAAGTACAACCTTTAACAGTATAATACAGAGAAAACAGCATGGGTTTTGCTGAAAACAAGAACACCTGGGCTTGGCCACTTACAAGCCAAGTGACCTGGATCCTCAGTTTCCTCATTTATAAACTACTAGTAGCCCTGTGCACCAATCCGTGTGCCAGTAGGTCGCTGCCACCCTCCTGTAGCTCTCTGCCCGCTGCCCTGCCCTCCTGTAGCTCCCCCCACCTCCCTATAGCTTGCTGCCTTGTCCCTCCTGTAGCTCTCCACCGCTTGTAGTTCACTGCCCACCCTCCTGCAGATCCATGATCCGGTTGTTACATGGTCGGTCATTAAACCTCATGATGTAATGGATAGTTAGCATATTCCTCTCTTATTATAAACTATAAGCCACAGTGCCTGCTTTCTTCATACTGAGGGCTCCTCCAGACTCTCTTTTTCACAGAGAGTGAATAAGGCAGTTGGGGATGACCAGGCCTACAGGAAAGGACAGTTAGGCGCAACCAGGCCTGCAGGGGAGGGCAGTTGGGGGTGACCAAGCCTGCAGGGGAGAACAGTTAGGGGCAAACAGGCCAGCAGGGGAGGGCAGTTAGGGGGAATCGGGCCTGCAGGGGAGGGCAGTTGGGAGTAACCAGGCCTGCAGAGGAGGGCAGTTAGGGGTGACAAGGCCAGCAGGGGAGGGCAGTCAGGGGTGACCCAAATCTTCAGTATCCTCTAAAATCAGAATCCACCCGGCTGGCTCAGTGGTTGAGCATTGATCTATGAACCAAGAGGGCATGGGCAGGGCACTGCTCAGGTTGCAGGCTCAATCCCCAGTGTAGGAGGCAGCTGATCAATGATTCTCTCTCATCATTCATGTTCCTATCTCTCTTCCCCTCTCCTTTCTTCTCTGAAATCAATTTTAAAAAATTATTTTTAAAGCAGAATCCAAAAGTACATGCATTTACACTCCAGGATATGCGCTGGTTAATTAACCAACGTTTCAGTCGTCAATTAAATCACACAGGATATGCTTTTTCTTTTTCATAGACAAGCAAAGTTTATTTCTACATTACATTTCATATCACAAGCTAAACCACAAAAGCTGCCTGTCCATACACCACCCTGGGCCCTTTTTCTCTGACCAAACTGCTAGAACCTTCTGGGCCATGCTGGCTTAAGCTCTCCCTTTGTACCCTTTTAGGAGTCATAAAACCTCTATGAGAATCTGAAAAAAATTACAAGCTTTCCCCCAATAAAAAAGCACATTCACATAAGCACACAGATTCAGCGGACAATTCCCAGGGGCTCGGAGCCTCCCTGAAACACCTCGTTGACTCCGCTGGAACCCCTGGTCTAGACCATCGCCTGCAGGGGACAGCAGGGCAGCTGCAGCCCACACTGCAAGCTGCACTCGGGGAAGCTGGGGACGCTGTAGAACTTGATTAGTTTTTTGAAGGCACTTTTCTTCAGCATCATCATCTCTTCGGGAAACCTAGAGAAGATGTTGACCGCGGAGGAGCCCCTATTCTTCGCGGGGCCCTCTGAGGTCAGTGGCTTCTGAGCACTCACAGGCACGCTGTTGCAGCTGAGAGAACGCACCGCCTTCTTCTTGTTCCGCACAGACAAGTAATTGATCAGGAAGGAGGACAGCTTGCGCTTGGCCACGGCGGGGGCCTCTTCGGAAAAGCAGTCATCCGGTGGATCCAGCAGGGTTTCTAGGGGGCAGCCATCTTCCCTCCCCACAAGACCGGCTCCCACACGCTGAGGCTGCTTGACGATCCTTCGGGCCTGGGCTAGGTCATCCTCAGCCCCGCCGAGGGACTGAAGGGCCACTCCACTGCTCAGGGCTCTGGGGCCCCTGGTTTGGGGGAGGAGGCCCCTGGCCTGAGGGCTCGGCTGGGAGGTACAGTGCTGACTCAGGATGAGAGTGGCGGCATCACGAATGAGAATCCAGTCTCTCAGGATATCATCCCTGGTGGTGAACTGGGAGGTCACGGTGAAGCGGATGATCAACTTGTCCTGGACAGTGGCCGGGATGAGGAAGATTCGGCCAGCTTTCGCTATTTCCTTCAACACACTCTCCGTGAGACAATTAGGACCCTGTATGAAGGATAAAGAGAAGTAGAGTCGGTACCACATCCCCCGCAAGCATCCCCAAAAGCCCAGCATTTACAGTTTCCAACATACGAAGCCATCACCGAATAATATCATTCATAGCCTCGGAAGAGCCCATTACCTTGAGACGAAAAACCACCAGGCCAAGGTGCCTCTTGGCAGGAATTTCAAAGAAAGGGTCATTTCTGACCAGAGATTCAAAATACTTAGCCATTTCAGTCCCCTAGAATTGTAAATAGAGAGAGAGCTGAGGTGAACAGTCAGGCAAGGGACAGGCATGCATTCACTTTCCCACTGCCGCGTGGGTTTACGCCAGGGCCTTCGAGCCACTGAGATCCGAATGGCTTCCGCCACGTTTTCTTCTCTGTTGGGTTTTGCTCCTATTCCAAGCTGGAGACCGTCCAACGACTCCCTGTTTCTCGTCATTTCAGACCTACCTCCAGACTCATGTCTCAGGGCCTTCTTTCAACTCACCCCAGAGCCAGAAGGCATGTACTAGTATTTTGTGATCCAGACAATCTGGCCTCATATCCTGGCTTCACAGCTTCTTGACCCGCCCGGGGGTCAAGTGAAGGCCAACACCCAGCCCGGGCCCTGCGCTCCCAGCCGGTGCCTCGTGAGGGTTGCAGCTTGTTTCTGCTGCACATAAAGCCACCATCTTTCCCTCGCCTCCCAAACCTTTCACCTCACCTGCCCTTGCATCCCCTTTTCCCCGATATTCCACAAAGAATATATGTTACACTTCATCTCCACGTACACTGTGGAGAGGCTTTGTACCTGTTTAGAGGGTACAGACTTTCTGCTGGAGATGAAAAGTTTCTGGAAATTGATAGTAGTGACGGTTGCACACATTGTTATTTCACTTAATGCCACTTTGTTGTAGACTTACACATGGTTACAACTGTAAAATTTTTTAGGTATGTTTTACTGAAATAAAAAAATTTAAGCTTTGTATCATATTGATCTTTCACTGAAATTTGGTCATTTCAATTTTTTTCTATGTTATTTCCTATGTTATTAACTAAACAGGAACAGGGATTGCCTTCTTTCATTTCTTAAAATTTCTCCAAGCATCCAATTGTATCAATCAAACATTTGCTAAGTAATTGCTATCACCTGGTTCTCACACCTGCTACTCTATTTCAAGAGAAGGCAAGGGATTCAGCTAATCCTGTCTTTGACTAGGATGAAACGAGTTTCTCCAAGCCTCATCCAGAACTCTTGTCTCTCTCCACTGCATGGTCTCTTTAAAAGTCTCCAAGAACTCTTCATGTTCAGGTCCTAAGGCTCTCTCAGGGAAAGCACCCTGCTGAATATTTTCTAGCTGTTTTATGTGTCATGCTCTGCTCAGTGATCCCCTAGCTCCGTGGCCAGCAAACTGCGGCTTGCGAGCCACATGAGGCTCTTTGGCCCCTTGAGTGTGGCTCTTCCACAAAATACCACGGCCTGGGCGAGTCTATTTTGAAGAAGTGGCGTTAGAAGAAGTTTAAGTTTAAAAAATGTGGCTCTCAAGAGAAATTTCAATCGTTGTACTGTTGATATTTGGCTCTGTTGACTAATGAGTTTGCCTACCACTGCCCTAGCTAACAAATAGATGGCCACCCTGAATAGTCAACGCCCAGCAGCCCGAGAGCAGCCCCAGAGACCTGAGCCCAGCCTTCCTCCCCAGTGGGACACATAGCAAACCCAGCTCAGCCCACAGTCCTCACACAAATGATTACATACATGTCTGACGTGCGCTTGTAGATTCTTCACCCCGAAGGACCGAATCACAAACCAGAGCTTAATAGAGCGAAACCGCCGGCTCAGGGGGATCTGCCAGTGCTAAAACAGAGGAACACAGAGCCACGTTAGAGACAGGACACCGCCCCCTCACGCACTCCTGGGCCTTAGCATCCTTGCCTGCCCAGCCCTCCAGGGATGGTCGGTATCACCAGATCTCTGAAGCAGTTGCTAAGGAGCAGCCAAGGCAAGTTACCCAAAGGCTGCCCGGTCATGTGACAAAGTCACTGATGAAGGTGACCAGTAAGTCCTTGTCCAAGACCAGGATAAGTGGAAACCAAGTCCATGACCCTGAACCAAGGAGAAGACACTTGATGTTTAAGTGCAGCTTTAAACATTTCATCCCAAGCTGAAACTCAAGGTAAGGAAGGGCAATACATTTTTCCCCCCCTAAGAGAACCTCAGTTCCTTGAACAGCAGAAAATAAAGTTTTATTTCTACTCCTTACCCCACCCCCAAACTGTAAAGTACAGCATTCAAGAGCTCAGAGGCTGGAGCCCCGCAGACCTGGTGTCTCCTGATCTCTGCCCCACCGGGCTGTGACCTTGAGCAGTGCCACCTACTGGTTCCTTGTGAGGCAGAAAAGGAACAGCACCCTCAGGGAAGTGGTTCAAAAGGGGGTAAAGAGCTTCACAGGAAGTTGACGGTCAGTTTGGGCTATTTACACAATTAAAATGTGAGCCACAAACCACAGTAGTATTTCTGCCTCGCACATAGATGGTCATGATTTCATTTCACTTTCTCATCCTAACTTTTCCCTATGCCCTCAGGGGGCATCACTCCAGCTTTCAGATTTCAAATGAGCAACTGCATGTCAGCCTCTGTTAGACTAAAATTGACCTTTTTTTCCTGGTGACTAAATTCAACAGAGCTTAAAGTTCAAGGTTGCAGGCACTATAGATTTGAAATTTTTCAATGCAATATCTCATCAATTTCTCAGGTCTGAAAACAGAGCAAAGGGTGTGGAAAACATTTACAGTTATTCTGATGAGTAATGTGGTTTCTAGTGACCTCTTCTTCAAATGTCAGGAAGCTTCTACCATAATTTCTGTTGACTGAAAATAAATATTGACCCCCCCTGAATATTTACCTACTCATCCACAGGATTGCCAAATCCTCCAAAACATGCTCACCTTCATCCTTCACCCCAGCTTCCTGACCCAGGCACAGTTGGGACCTTACCCCTTGGTTGTGACAGTATTTCTCCCACATCAAATACTAAGCCTTTGATTTCCAGGCAAAACACTCTTGTGGTGAGCACCAGCTTGGAAACTTTCATTTACCAGCAGAGGGCATCAAAACCCAGACACAGAGCAAAATCCCCATTAACAAGGAAGACGTCACCTCCACCACTTGTTAGATGGACACTGGGAGAAAAATGAATGGATGCTAGGGGCCTTCTCTAAAAAAATATTGCTCTCCAGATGCCTATAAATTAGCTACTTTATTTCACCAGCAAATTAAAGGAGAGGCAGAGATTATTTTAATTTTCATTTCTTCACACTCTGTTTATATACCCAGTTATTCCTCTTGTCACTATTCTAAAACCAACCCATGCTGACCCAGTTGGGTGGTTCCTGCTGATAGTATCTTTTGGGCTTACAACGGGTGACATGCTTTTCTTTAACTCAAGGCATTCCCAAACCTCTTCTGTGTACTTCACAATCTGGCAGGTCTCCTCTGCAAGACAATGCCTTCCCGCTCCCCCATGCCCCACATCCCCAATGTCAGAGAACCATGCCCTGAGTTTGGGTGGCTCCAGGTCCCCAGGAATGAAGCCCCTAAGTCTTCTCTCCCAGGATGCTGTGGGCTTCTATTTAAAGCTGCAGCTGCCTGGGTGAAAAGGAGCTTGGGGCACAGGTCAGAGCAGTAGGGAAGATCCCCAGGTCACAGCAAGTAGCAGCTTTAGTTTTCCAGGAGTTTCTTTGTAGACTTGAAAATTAAATCCATGGGATTAGAGGTGAAAGAAGAAAAGGTACAAAGCAGCACTTTCTAGATGTGGAAATAGAAACAGTACGTTTCCAGACTCATAGATGCAGAGAACAGACTGGTGGTGGCCAGAGGGGTAGGGAGACAGGGGAGGGGTGAAAGAGGTAAAGGGATTAAGAAGTACAAATTGGCAATTACAGAACAGTCATGGGGCTGTAAGGTACAGCATAGAAAATGTAGTCAATAATATTGTAATAACTATGCATGGTGCCAGGTGGGTACTGGAAATATTGGGGGCACCACTTTGTAAAGTATATGATTGTCTAACCACATTGCTGTATTCCTGAAACTAATACAAAATAATATTGAATGTGCACATATAAGGAAGTCAAGGTCCACTAAGTTTCCCAACGCCACTGCCGCCTCCTCGTGGACATGACAAGCAACTTATTTGTTTGCCCTACAATTACAGGAAGGACTGTCTTCTAACTAAGGCATTAAATCTGAAGAACCTGTTTCCCCAAGAGATGGGGAATGTGGGCTGAGAATGTGGGCAGGTTGGAAAGACTGAGATGCAGCTAGTGAAAACACCAGGAATGTTTAGAAGCACCCAGAAACTCAGGAAGGATGTCCCTGACCCACCCCAAGGCGGAGCCTTCCACAGTGCCTCTACATGGACAAAAACATAAAAGTGATTTCAGCAAGGAACCCCTTTCCCTACTCAAAGAAATTCTGCACCCTGCCCTGCTGCTGGGTGGCAGGCAAAAAAGATTGTCCAGGATAGAGGAAGAAGAGAATTGCTCCGTTCTTGGTAAGGAGACAATTCTCAGAACAAAAATAAAAATAAAAAATTTTAAGGGCCACAAAAAAATTTAATAAAAGGGCCACAAGTATTCAGAAAAAGTGCAGACTGCCTCAAAAATTGGTCTCATTTTTAGGGTTTTTAAAGTGTCCTGGGTTTCATGCTGGGCACAGGTCTACAGCAGCAGTATTATGGAGTGGACTCCCCATGTGCCACTTTCTGACCAGAGCTGACATACAGGAGACCCTGGGGGGTCAAGTGCAGCCAACTTCCATTTCAGAACCCCCACCCCCACCCCTGCTGGCTCCTGGCCACTCACCATGAAGTCGGTGGCCGCGCCCGAGTTGGCATGCCTGAGGTAGACGGGGTTCACGCTGAAGGTCTGCTGCAGCTTGTACTTGTTCTTGACCCTGTGGGTTCCCAGGGGGCATGAGTGGCAGAGGCCTCTTCAGGGGAAGCAAGGCTTTCCCGGGGGGCTGGGAGCTTGGCTGGCACACTCACCAAAACCCGGTACAGTCAAAGTGCACCATCATCCACTTGGAAGGATTAAAGGTGAAGGAGTCGGCATACTCAATGCCCTTCAGGAACCCCCGGAACTCAGGGCACAGGAAGGCAGTGCCCGCATAGGCAGCATCGATGTGGAGCCACAGCCCTTCCCTGGCACCTGAAGGGGCAAAGGTCATCTGGCTGGGAGGTGGGGCTGGGGTGGGAGTTGGGGTTGCCATCAGCCAGCTAAAAGGCATCTCTCGTCTGGCCCAGCTGGCTGGTGGGCTACAAGAAAAGAGCCGGGAAAGGCCAGCCTGCTCTGGCTTCCTGGGACAACAAGGCCCGTGGAGGTGAGAGGGAGCCTCGGTGTGAGGAGTGGGTTGGAATGAGGCCCCACCACCTCCTACAGCAGTGGTCCTCAACCTTCCTAATGCCGCAACCCTTTAATACAGTTCCTCATGTTGTGGTGACCCCCAACCAGAAAATTATTTTCGTTGCTACTTCATAGCTGTAATTTTACTACTGTTAATGAATTGTAATGTAAATATCTGTGTTTTCCGATCGTCTTAGGCGACCCTGCTAGTGGTTCTAAGGCGACCCTGCTAGGAGAGCTGCTGCTGTATGGTTGGGGGTCACCACAACATGAGGAACTGTATTAAAGGGTCGCGGCATTAGAAAGGTTGAGCTCTCTGACGCAGACCCCAACTTGCCGCTGGCCCGGAGAACAATGTTAATGCGTCTAGTACAGCATTAGAGAGGGATGTCCCTCATCCTAGGTGGGTTCTTGCTCAGAGATTTAAACAATCACATTTGGGGGTTTTTCTGACTTGATCTCCCTCCATGGTTTCCCCTACCCTACACTTTTCATTGTCTTAGCCTAGATCAGAAGACATTTCACTGTCCTCATTCTCCTCGTGCTTTGGGATGCAGCCTGCTTTAAGCCAATTTTCACATAAAGTGAGAGGATGAGAAGCCCGAGGCTCACACTATGGCCTCCTAGAACAGGACGCCAGGGAGAGCAGCTCTCACCCCTGGTCACACCTCTGGGGAAGCAGTGGCCTGGCTGTCTGGGAGGACACATTTGTCACCTGTGGTGGCTATTCCTACACTTTCTGCAATGATCATGGAGGGGCAAGTTAATTCCACAGAGTTCCTTTCAGGTTCTTGCTCTAGGGAACATTCTAGAATTCATTACTTGTCTTCCCAGCCAGACAGGGCAGACTTACATATGGGGCCCAGTTCTGACAGGCAGTCAAAGGCACAGACCCCAGTGGTCCCCAGGGTTGCACAGACCTGGAGGCAAACACAGGAAGTTAATGTGGGAAGGTGGGCTCTTGGGACACATTTGGTTTGAAAGAAAATTTAACCACAGATATTATCTACCCCACCCATTCCACTAGAGCAATGGGTATCTCACACTATATTTTACCATGACCTGCAGTAAGAACTGCATCTTAGCCCAGTCGATGTGGCTCAGTGGTTGAGCATCAGCCCATGAATGAAGAGGTCACAGTTCAATTCCCAGTCAGGGCACATGCCCAGGTTTCGGGCTCGATCCCCAGTAGGGTGCATGTAGGAGGCAGCTGATTGATGATTCTCTCTCTTCTTTGGTGTTTCTATCTCTCTATCCCTCTCCCTTCCTCTCTAAATATCAATAAAGACATCTTTTATAAAAAACAAAATGCATTTTTCATGGTAACCTAGTACCTATATACATGTGTATTTAAAATAAAAGTTTCACCAAACAATACATCCTGTGGCTACAGGAATGCACTTTGAGATTTTTCTATTCCATTTCCTTTTTTAATGCTGGTTATGAACCCCCCAAATTTATTTGCTAACACACAAATAGCAGCTCATAAGTTATAAAACATTGCATTTGAAGGCCTTTCTGCTTTTGTTTGCAGCATGTTACTTACCTGAATTCTGCCAATATTCCTTCCTCACCTCCAAGTCTATCGGACTAAGCTCAGAACACATTCTGACTTACAAAAACAGGCACCAGGCCCTGCTCCTTGTCCTCCTCGATGGCTTTCTGAAGAGCTTCCCCTCGGAGTGAGAAGTTGCTGTCCACGGGCAGAAACTTCATCTTCACAAGAGAAATCAAACCAGCCTTTTCCACTGAGGAGTGAGCCTGGCAGGACCACGGAAACCTGTTAGCAGAGTTATCCTGGGAGGAGCACTCCCCAGAAACTGCTGAAGCCAGACTAAGGGAGTCAGTTATAACATTCAACACTTCTCTGTCCCTGTGGTTCCTGGAGACAATCTCTCAGGCCTGAGCTCCCCTAAGCCCCAGTACACTCATGTCTAGAAGAAAATGACTCCAGGGCCAAGACTCCAGAACCCAAGCAATGGCCTGAAGGTATGGCCTGTGGTGGGCAACTCACCTGGTCAGAGGCGTAGGCAATGAGCCGCGCGTTCAAGGTGGACTCGTCTGCCCCGGGCTCAGACGCTTTCATTTCTAGGATTTTGTTCTTTCTTGCCGCCAGTAAGGCGATCAAGGTGGACTCACTGACTGTACTCTGTGAGGGAAGAAGGATTACCAGTGGCAGATTCTCCCTGTGTTCTCTTCCAAATTCCCCAGCTCTTCACAGGTGTGTGTGTGTGTGTGTGTGTGTGTGTGTGTGTGTGTGTGTGTGTGTAATAGCTATTCCTCAAAAAAGCACACAGCAAGCCCTAATAAACCCATTTCTTTCATAGCGAAAAAAAAAAAAAAAAAAGCACACAGCTCCTGCCTAAGCTCACAGACCTATTCTGCATTCTCCATTCATAGCACCCTAAGCAATCCTGGGACACCTCTCTCTAACTTTCCAGGGAAGTAATGAAAGCACATTTTCACCTAAAAACAGCATCTTTATTAGAGAGGCCACGGAAACCAAAAAGAGAAAGGTTAGCTCCTGATAGATACAAGTTTGGTTATAGATATGTTTCTTCCTCTTGTAAAACATGCTTAAAAGAAAGCACTCTCATCCTAGCTGGTTTGGCTCAGTGGATAGAGTGTCAGCCCGCAGACCAAAGGGACCTGTGTTAGATTTTGGTCAAGAGCACGTACCTCGGATGCAGGCTCAAATCGATGTCTCTCTCGCATAACGATGTTTCTTTCTCTGTGTCTCTCCTCATCCCTTCCACTCCCCCCGACCCCCAAAAAAAATCAATGGAAAAATGTCCTCGGGTGAGGATTAAAAAATAAAATAAGAGATTTTAGAGGCTATACTTTCTCATTATGATGCAGTAAAATTCAAAACAAATAATAAAAAATGGTCAAAATATATTTATGCTTGGAAATTGAGAAACATTAATTTAACCCTAGATTAAAGAAAGAAGGCGCGGGGGGGGGGGGGGGGGAGAGAGAGAAAGCACTCTCAATTCATTAGGTAAGGAAATGGAGCTTGTTTCCACAGGGATATCCCAAAGAGAGGGTCCTGGCCTCTGAGAGAGGCTGGTAACTCTGGCCTTCGTTTTGCTGCCAATGGCGCTCAGGACCTTGAGCTACTTTTCCCTCTGGAAGACTTTTTCCATTTATAAAATGGAGCACATCCCTTTAACTGCCTCCGGGATGAGAGTCCTGAATATCCTGATGAGGGTCGGCTAGGATTTGCTCTGGTTATGACTGTGGGGATCCTGGGGGCCACCTCAGCAGCCCCACAGGATCCTTACAGTTTCTCCTCATTCATCCACTCAGTCTTCAATGTCTTTGCCTCTGGAAACCTTCAGGAGAGCTACTGCTGATAGCTCCCTGCTTTCAGGCAGTGTCCTGGGAGTGGTATGGACCACAGTCCCCTACATAGTCAGTGGCTGGAAATCACTCCACAACAAAGAAGCCAGCAGAGTAGTAATAATAACACCACCTTAGTGCTGTATAGCAATTTGTAATTCACAAAACACTTTCTGTCAGCCCATTTGCTCCTCATAAAACCTCTCTGAGATTCTTGTCTAAAAGATGAGGATAATGATGCTCAGAGGTTACAGGACTCAACCAAGTTCACCTGGCTGATGAATGCAGGATAAAACATGGTTTGGACTTAGATGGGCTTTTCTGTCACTTACCAGCTGTGACCTGTAGCAAGCTTTGAACCTCTGTGACCTTCAGTGCTCTTATCTCAAAAATTGGGAATGATGATGTTTACCTACAGGTTTCTTCAGGTGAATGATGAACAGCAAGATCATGTACAGCAGACATTTAGCATGTTCTCCCAGATAGACCATCTGAAGTTTTAGCTACTTGCTAACACCCAGAACGTCCATGACGCAGAAGTAATGTGTCTGCCTAGTGAGATTCACGCTTTAATCCTGGTGCCAGGTTGAAGTGAGACAGGCAGTCACTTCGGTAACAAGTGGACCCATCGAACTTTCCAGTCCCCATCTCAGGGGAGTGTGGGTATTTTTATTGAGTAGAAGAATTCTTTTAATCCTCACATCCACTCTGTGAGTGTGAGGTATGAGGGAAATATTATCATCCTATTTATAAATTATAAAAGTAGAAAAATTGCACATTATAATAGAATTCAAGAATTTGGGGTTCATATATATATGTGTGTGTGTGTGTGTGTGTATAACATATATATTATATATTTATATATGTAAATATATAAATATATATATATTTGAAGAATCATCATTTGATAGCTATATAAAAGATAGGTTGTAGGACTAGACGAACTGATGTATGCTGTTAATTCCTCACTGCCAAGGGCCTCCTGGACCTAGGAGGGATGGGAAGAACCTCTACTTGCTTCTCATTTCCCATTAACATATGGTGTAAAGTGGGACAAGGGAGGGGAATTGTCAGATTGTAAACTAAGAAACCTGAATCCAGTAAGACAGGAAATGTGATGATGCATTGACCTTTTCATCTTTTTCAAGGAAAAGAGAAAGAGTGGAGATGTTGGAAGCATCAATGTGGACTAAGTAGAAGTTGAGAAGGGAGTGGCAGCAATGAGTGGGGGTGGCCAAGGAGGGTGTGGTAGCTATGCCAGTGATGGTGTTGGTGGTAATGGTGTCAACCATGACACCATGACAGTGATGATGGTAATGGCGATGGTGGGGGTGTGAGTGACATGTGGAGACTCCTGACGAACAGAATTGCCCAGGCTAGGGTCTGGCTTATCTCTCACTACTTATTCCCCATGCTAAGGGGAGCTTGGACAATGGAGGCACCTGCAAGACGCCTCCCCCGTGGCTGCCAGGGTGGTGGTGCAGGAAGTGCTCTGGGAGTCCCAGCATTTTCGCCAGCCAGTCCATGACGTTCATCTCCAGTTCCGTGCACGCAGGGCTGGAAGCCTGAAAGAGGGAAAGCAGCCTTGTCTGGTTAGCCCCAGGGCACCAAGATGGGCCCACCAGCCCCAGAAATACATCTGTCTCTGCCCTAGTATTCCCTGGCCGCGATGGAATACTGGACCCCTCCCTGGAGAAGGGGTCAAGGCGGGCCCTGTGCCCCAGCCCCACCCCATCCTCTATCAAACCAAAAGGGAAAAGAATGTGGGGCTTTGGATTCTTGCCACCCTCGATGATGTGGATTCTCCTGGGACTCCAAGCCCTAGAAATGGTTGCTTCCATTGGGCTCCCTAAGTCCCTTAAATACCCAGCTGAGATGTATTCTATAGGCCAGGAGGAAGTTTTAGGACTAAGAAAGCAAGCACTCCTTCCTGGAAATGATACCATCTATCTTCCCCTCTCAAACCCTCCCCCACAACACACACACACACACACACACACACACACACACGCACACACACACATCCTATAACAGTTCAGGCTTAAAATATAAAGCTATTCTAAGAGTATTCTGGCATAATTTAAAGCTGATTGGTGCTTAAGGGGTTTTTAAGGGAAGTCTTAGAGCCTCAAAGACAAGAGCACAGATGAAGTTGTATCTACAGGCACAAAGTGCTTAGTTAGGGTCACAAATGGTGGCAATAACCAGCTCTCAGTCCAAAGCTCCTCTTTTCTCTTTGAGCTGTGTGCTCATGGGGAGATAAGGTACTTAAGCCTCACTTTCTTTATTCACAAAATGGGGCCAATACTCACGATTCCATAGGATTAAAGGACAAGTTGAGATCATTTATGTAAAGCTTAAGTCCAAAGAATATAGCCAATTGTTAACGTTTAACTTGGAACCCTATTCAGAGACCAGGACCAAATATGTGTGCTCCCGGATGTCACTTCCTGCTGCGTCCCCGTTGCCACTGGTCATACATATAGCCGCTGCTACTCACCCAGGTGAATCCCAAGCAGTTGATGGCATCAGCCAGCATGTCGCCCAGCAGTGACGGCCAAGAGGTGAGAGCTGGGTAGTAGGCGTGCATATGGGGGCTCTGCCAATGTACCACCTGGAGGCAGAGCATGTACACAGGTGACACCGGGAGGCATGTGCAGGAGGCCGTCCTCCTCCAGAGACCCTCCCTGGCAAGGGGAAGCACCCAGTCTGGAGATGGGCTGACATTTTTAAGATAGCCAACTAAGTGACACAGCCCCATACAAATAAGGCATATTCACGGTGTCCTTGCCACACACATTTCTCATCCTCTCAGCTAGTTCTTCAGTGGAGCGTTTGCACATATGCAAAGACCAGAAGGGAATATGTGAAATGGAAACTGCTTAGCAGTTCTTAACCTTAGTGGTTCTCAACCTTTCTAATGCCGCGACCCTTTAATACAGTTCCTCGTGTTGTGGTGACCCCCAACCAGAAAATTATTTTCGTTGCTACTTCATAACTATAATTTTGCTACTGTTAAGGAATCGTAATGTAAATATCTGTGTTTTCCGATGGTCTTAGGCGACCCTGCTAGTGGTTCTCAACCTGTGGGTCGCAACCATCGACCTGTAGAGCCTAAGACCATCGGAAAACACAGATATTTACATTATGATTCCTTAACAGTAGCAAAATTACAGTTATGAAGTAGCAACAAAAATAATTTTCTGGTTGGGGGTCACCACAACACGAGGAACTGTATTAAAGGGTCGCGGCATTAGAAAGGTTGAGAACCACTGTAGGAATTAGAGTTGGGGATTCTGGGTAATGTCACATTAGTCTCCAATGCTTATCTCCCCCGCCACCCCTGCCCAGTAATAAAAAGAAGGGGAGACTGTTGGGGACAGCCAGTTGCTTGTCTCAGGTAAAAAGCAGTGTGTTAGGGATCTCGGAGCTCTCTGGGCAAGCATCTCCTGCGGGAGGTCAGGGTGAATGGATACAAATCTGTCCTTAGCTTCCCAGTGGGGATGGAGAGAGGAGAGAAGAGGGAAGGAGAAGTGGAAGCCCAGAGTCATGGGACCCCTGCCTCCAGGCTAACCCCTGAGTCCACAATGGCTTAAGCTGGATATAAAGAGGAGCCAAGTAGAACAGGTCCCTGAAGCATCCTCAGGGGCTCACTGGCCTCACTAATGATCTAATCTGGCTTCATCTCACTTCTCTGCAAACACACCCTGTTTATCTCTTCATTCTTGGCTTTGAGCAATGCTGTGTGCCCTCACAGGAAGGTATTGCACACAAAGATATGACCCCCTAAAATCTGTCAATTCTTAGAAAGCTACAACATATTCATTTCCTCCACAAATCCTTGCCCAATTCCCGTCCCTTTGATCCCTTCCCTCAGCCCATGGAACGTTCTCCTTCTAGTTGTTACATTCTTCTGAGAGCTCATTAGATGACATCTTGGTGTAGCATCGAGTTATTTGGGGGGCACAAATTCCTGTTATCCCTCAAGAGCAAGGACAGTGTCCTGTACAGCGTGTATGGTAGAAGGACCCTCAGGTTTAAATTCAAAGGCACAGGTTCCAGTCCTACCTCTGCTCCTAACCAGCTGTGTCACCTTGTCTATTTACTGTGAGGCTAGTGAACTTAAGCTCCAAGGTCCCATGTTTGTATGATTCCCTTTTGCGATCCATCCTTAATTTTATTTTCTTAAAGGAGATCTTAAAATTTGTAGGGGATTCAGACCTCATAAAACCAGGATCTTACCCTGCACTTCTCTCAACCTCAGTTTCTCATCAAAAACTAAATCCTGTCTCCTGGGGTTGCTGTATAAACTGGCCTGGAAGAAATGTGTCAAATGGAAAGCACTAACATGAACAGTGATCACCTGGTGATGGACACATCACTTATCCTGACTTGACTCTTAGGTGATCATACCTCTTCCTCTGAGTTGCACCAGGCGGAAGGCATCGTAGGTAACAGCAGTATCTCCCACTCTCCATGATTTACCTTATTTAATTCTCACAGCACCCCTATGAGGTAGGTTCTGCCATGATCCCTGTCTTACAGATGAGAATTGGGGCTGGCTGAGAGGCAGCGTCCCAAGGATCATACATCCCTCAGAGGGGCAGGCAACAAAGCCCAGACAAACACCCAGCGCTGTCTGACTCCAGAGCCCAACCGCCTAAGCAGGATGGCATCCTGCCCTCTCCCCCTGCTGCTCTCCCCTCAACAAGAGTAGACAAGGTTTTTCTAACCAGGATGGGAATTAAAGCTAAATGATCGTGGTTGTTTTTGTTTGTTTGTTTGTTTTCTCTTTGCATCGCGGAGATGGCTGGGAGAGAAAAATTAACCCAGTTGTCAGTGAGGTGCTGGCCAAAATGAGAAAGCAAAGGGCCAACAGCTTTCAGGCCAGCTCGGAGAGGCTGTGCAGCCTGTGAGATGAGATGCGCGATTGGGCCTCCTTACTGACATGCTTAGCGACATTATTTTGGAAATGCAGAGGAGGGCTCCCTCCTCCTGATCCTATCAAGGGGCAATTGGGCGTTCTGGTGAGATGCACACAGTGAGATACGCCAGAGGGACGCTTATCAAAACAGACAGACCTCTCCGTCCAGAAATGAGACTCTTTGACCGCACTCCCAGCAACTGCTGGAATTTCTCAATCGAATGAATCAGCTCATTTCCGCCTCTTCTGACAGTTGCTTTCCCAGCACTACCAACTTACAGTTGGCCCCTCAGCAGATGACATTTTACAGAATCAAATCCATGAGATAATCTTATCGGGGAGCTAGCCTCTTTAGTAAAATTTTTATTGCTATAAAATTTTTCAAAAGATGCTTGTGAAATAGGCTGACTGGTCAGAGAGATGAGTATTTGGCTTGGCACGAACAGGCCATCACTTTCTGAGTTTGAGTAGCTTCTCGCCCCTGGCTCCAGGCACATGTCTGGCACACCTGAGGCCACAGCTCTTCGTGGTGACGGGAACAGATCTCCAGCTGGCCTCGGGCAGAGCTGCTGGGCATGTGCTGGTCAGAGCACCAAAGCCCCACGCAGGGGAGTGAGTGGGACAGCCCGTGTGTGGGGCACAGCCGCGGGAGGGCGCCTGGGGCACGGCACAGCCTGAGGCCCTCAGTCACTCACCAGCGGAGACCTCCCCGAAGGAGAAACGGCAGAGCCTTGGGAGTGAGACTGGCCCAGGTTAAAATCCTGGGTTTTCCAGGCACGAACTCTGTGGCTTTGGGAAGACAATGAACTCTGTGCCTCGGTTTACTCACGTGTAAAGCAGGGATCGCAGGGTCCCGTCGGATAAAACAAGCTGGCCTGTAGTGCGGCTGGTACAGTGCCTGGCATGTGGCCTGGAGGCCAGTAAAGGGCAGCCCTTCCAGGGGAGGAGGACTCGTGCACTTTTAACAGGAATGCCCTCCACAGCTCCTCACTCCTGGCTGCAGGGACATCGCCAGGGCCCATGGCCGGGAGCCTCGCCTCCAGCCCCAGCCCCAGCCCTGCGCAGCATCCAGCTTCTGTCCGCACCCTGGCCCCTGGCTGCCCCCAGGTCGTGCCCTTTGTCTCCAGGAGTGTGGGCGAGTCGGGGAAAGCCCCTTGTTATTCCCGAAAAGCCGCTCAATCACAAAACCTCCGCCTGATAAGGAAGGAGGTGGCTGCGCCTCGTGGAAGAGAGAGAAGGGGCTGACGGGACTCACTCAGCCTCCCAAGGTGCCCAACCCTCCGGGGGCTGTGTTCTCAGCTTCCTTCTTGCTCTGTCGCATGTCCCGGAATTCTGTGGGAGCCCCTGGTCCTGCGGCTGTGCTTCAGGGGCCACCCCAGCCCCTTCTCTCCATCGTGCTCGCCACAGGTGTCCTTCCTCCTCAGACCCAATCTCACTTCCCCCCACCCATTGGACAGCCACACTTCTGTCCGACGAGGCCCTGGGCGCAGTCCTTATTCTCTCTCGCTCCCCACCCGACACTACAGCTCCCCTGGCATCAGAAATCAAATTTCAGTCAAAGTCCTGGCCCTCCACGTGCCCATAAGTTGGGTTTGAATGTCGGCCAAGTGGCTGAAGACTCATCCCAGACCTTTCTCGTGCCCTTCCGCCCACCCTTCTATGCCCCAAAGTCCAGAGTCACTCCTGTGACCATCTCTCACCCCAGGCATGATGATTCGCTCGATGTCCCCAAAGATGCTGTCCCAGCTGTCGGGTTCCTCGGGCGCACTCTCGGGCAGCTGGGCTCGCAGGTAGCCGGGCCGCACATCTGGGGTCACCCGCCGCTCCCGCACAGTGCTCAGGTACTGGCAGATGTAATCCACCATCTGCTTTCCTGCAAGGGAGGCAGAGGAACCAGCCTCGTGTCCCCTGACTGGGCCTGGCCCAGGTGTGCTGTGCCCCATGAGTCTGGGCTAAAAAACGTGGTGAAAGGGAGATGGGTTCATGGGGGGTAAGAGGGTCAGATGCCCAGCAGAGGCCTTGTCTTCAAAAGAACAAAATGAGTGAAAGAGTGAATGAATGATGGAAGGAATGTGTGAGTGGACAAATGAACACGAGGGAAAATCTCCAAAGCATAAAACTCCAGGGTCAACGTAAACCATTTCCTTTTCCTCTCCTTCCCTGGTCTGTATCAGCCTTGATCATCTCTCCCACCTTTCTCCCCAAAACAGAGCATCTGTTAATGCATTGCCTTACAGGTTCAGCAGAAACTCTGTGGCTCTTTCTATCCAAACACTGTTACCCACACACACTCACACATGCACTCACACACGCACACAGACCACACGCTTTGTTAGCACAGATGGCAAGTTCCCATTCCGGGTTCTGATGAAAGGGGGAAAATCTATCTGTTCACCATTCCCAATGGATCAAAAATTCCTCATGTGTTTTAGAGCCATAAACTTCTTTAAGAATAGGATTAAAACTTTAGGCTTACATATATGCAAAATTCGGTCTATAATTTCTGAGGTTCATGGAATTCCTAAAGCACAATCACAGGCCCCAACTAAGAACCCTGCACTAGCCTGAATCACTTTACCTGTCCCACTTCCCCCCGTGCTTAGAACATTTTTTAGACGCTCCCCCCCCAAAAAAAAATTTTTTAACCAAATGAATGAACAAATTAATAGGAAGAAAGGTAGCCGAGTCAAACACTCGGAAGCCACTGCAAATGATTTATTCTCTCTTCCCGCTCAGTTCTCCAGGAGGGAGTTTCAGTCTGCAGTGCCTCTGTTGGAGTCTCTCTCTGACTCTCTCTCCCCATCTGTGTCTGCGTATTCATCTCTCTTTCTCAATATATATCAATTCCTCCTTGGTACTCCTTAAGCTCCTTTTCCCCCTGCAAAAAATCAAGTAAAATAAAATAGAGAAAAGGAGAGGGAACCTGAGCCTCTTCCCTCTGCACCAACTCCTGCAAAATTCTTATGACAGCCTCGGACAAAACTGGGAATGAGACAAATGCTTCTGTGCCCTTCTCACTTCGTTTTGCTCTCCTTCAACCCTCCCACGGTCCAATGCTTCTCGTGCCTGCAGCAGGCCCCCACCAGAGGCCTGGGAGCCCTGGACCTAGCCCTCCACTTGTCCAGGGACAGCACAAAATATGTATTTGTGTTCCACTCACACACAAGAACCTGCTCTCAGCTGAAAGTGCCTTTGGAAAGCAACGATAGAAGCTAGTGCAGATTAACGTCTAACAGTCACTTAGTGAGTTATGTCTGGATGGAGGAGAGGAAAAAAAAACTTGGATTCTGACACAGGACAATAACTTGCAGCAAAGGAATTTTAGGCAACATAACCAGATAGTGGGAAGAGGATATAAAAACTTAGAAAGAAAGAAATTATAATCAACGACCTGCTTCCCAACTGAGGAGAGCCATGCCTGGACATGGGATAACCATTTGGTTTTGATGTATAGCAGGTGCACACTAAACTTTTACAGAATGTATGACCGAAAGAAAGAACACTACTGAAAAGTCCCCACGTAGAAAAATGAATACTAAGAAAGAAAAGATCTTGCAGTGACTACAGAATACTTAGGGAATTTTTTTCCCTATTTCAGGATACGAATAATCAATCCCCCGTTTGCCATTTAGTGGAGCAGGAATCCAAAGCCTCTATTTTTTGAGAGTAGAAAAGCATGGCATGGCAGAGTGGGCGTATATGAGAGTGGGTATATGAGAAGAAGAATGAAAGAGGTGGAGAAAAGTTTTAAACTCTGGTCCCACATTCCTTTTGCAGAAAAAAATTTGCAGCAGCCAACTCTAACTCCTAGTCAAATGACACCCCAAAATCTAAGGACCCACAACCGACAGCAGCTCTTGCGGCTGGCAGCGGGGAAGAGGGCCCAGGATGCCCATGGCTCACCTCTCTCTCTGTATTCCTCGGGCTCCATCATCTCAGTCAGTCTCTCTCAGTCAGTCTCACTCCTCACAGACTCTAGGAGATCCAAGGGGCGCTCCTGGGCAGCAGGATGGGGCCCTGTATTTAAAGGGTTCTCCTGCCTTCCACTTTAGCTCCGCCCTCCAAAAGCCCTTCCTCCTAGGCTGAATTAATCCACCCCTTCCTCTGCCAATGCTCTGAGGGACAGTGACCACGACTTTGATCAAGAAATGGAGGAAGAAACGTTGCACTTAGCAACCTGAGCCTGCAGGGAAATGTGGTGAAGAGCCCTCAGTTCTTTCTGCCCCTGGCTTCAGACAAGCGCCAGCCTCAGGCAAAGCTCCCAGCTCCTAGCCCAGAACAAAGCTGAAGATATGCAGAATAAGTAGCACAAATTATTAGTATTACTCCTGCCACTGCTTCCCCATCGCAGAGAGGGAGGAGTGGGCACTTAGAGAGATGCTGGCACTGTGCTCAGGAGCAGACAGATGTTATCATCTCGCACAATGAATTTTATTGCTACATAGTAGTATTGTTGTAAAGAGATGAGAAAAATAATAACAATCACCAGACACAATCACTTTTAGCACGTGTGTATGTGTGTGTGTGTGTGTGCGCGCGTGTATGTATAAAGGGACATACAGAAACCTAAATGTTCATAGTGGCATTATTCATAACAGCCAAAAAGTGGAAACAACCCAAATGTCCATCAACAGATAAATGGAGAAATACAATGTGATATAGTCATTCAACCAGAAGAAGGATGGAAGTGCTGACACACGACATGGATGAACCCTGAGAACATTATGTTAAGTGAGAAGAGCCAGTCTCAAAGCACCACATCTTACATGACTCCATTTATTGGAAATGTCCAGAACAGGCAAGTCAACAGAGACCGAAAGTAGATTACTGGTTACTCGGGGCTCTGGAGCCAAGGTATGTGAGGAGTCAGAGGTTGACAGCCAGAGGAACAGGACTTGGGAAGTTTCTTTCTAGAGGGTTGCTGGAAATGTTTAAATATAGATTATTGTGATAGTTACACAACTCGGCAAATATCTTAAAAGTACTGAATTGTATACTTTAAATGGGGGACTTTATAATATGGAATTATACCTCAATAAAGCTTTGCTTTATGGGAAAAGTAATATTGACAGCAGTAATAGCTGACATTTATCGACACATAAAAAAAGTAGCAAAATAAAAAATAAAAAAAGTACCAAGCACCAAGTTAGGCAAATTAAATGAAAAATTATCTGTTATTTTCTCGTCAAGTGTTGCTTCGGCTCCATTATCTATCTTCTATCCTTCTGCAAGTCCAATTATGCTTATTTTTTAAAATATATTTTATTGATTTTTTTTTACAGAGAGGAAGGGAGAGGGATAGTTAGAAACATCAATCAGCTGCCTCCTGCACACCTCCTACTGGGGATGTGTCTGCAACCAAGGTACATGCCCTTGACCAGAATCGAACCTGGGACCCTTCAGTCCACAGGCTGATGCTCTATTCACTGAGCCAAACCGGTTAGGGCTCCAATTATGCTTATGTTAAACTTTTTTACCTTTTCTCATAAGTACATAATATATATAATTGTGTATGTCCATATGTGTGCATATATATTACATATTATGATATATTGTATAATATATGCATTATAGATATAAATTTATTATATGATATTCTTTTTACTTTCCATCTTCTTGTCTCTGACTTTCAGTTTGGAAATTTTTTTCTAACCTATCTTTGCTTTCTCTATTCAGATATATATATATTTTATACATATATATTTTTTAATTTGGTAAAGAATTAAAAACTATAAAAAATGAAAATTCTATGCCTGGTGGTGTGGCTCAGTGATTGAGTGTCAAGCTATGAACTAGGAGGTCATGGTTCAATTCCCGGTCAAGGCACATGCCCAGGGTTGTGGGCTCAGTCCCCAGTGCAGGGATTGCAGGAGGCAGCCCATCAATGATTCTTATCATTGATGTTTCTATCTCTCTCCCTCTCCCTTCCTCTCTGAAATCAATAAAAAATATTTTTTAAATAAAAATTCTACACCTGAAGAAAATACAATAACACTGAGAATAGGAAATCAATAAGTAGGTTTATCATCATACTAGATATTTTTTCTTTATCATTTTCCCCTAATTGCTCACTTATTCAACAAATATCTTTTGGCCCCCTCCTATCTTCCAGTTGGTGATACAGTGGAGACCAAGACAGACACCAACTCAAGGCATAATGAGTTTATAATCTAGGAGGACAGATGCTCCAAAGTTTTCTCAAAGGGGCACTGTAGGATGTCCTTCTATATGTTTTGAAGTTTTTATTAAAACAACCATGAAAAAATCCTGAGTATACAATTGTACCTAACAACGATAGTAAACATTAGTCTTAATAATGTGCTTCAGTGTTTGATGCCAAGAGTCTCTGAGATACTGGGCAAAAATGTTTGGACACAGAGTCAGTTCCCTGGCAGACAGAGGATTTTTTTAAAGCAGCTATAGGCTCATTCAAGTGTGAGCTTTCTTACTATATATTTTCTATAGCAAAGTAAATGTGCAATTTTACTTTGAAATAATTCTTGAGCATTATAATAAGGATGACAACTCTAGAATAATTATGAAAAATTGTAATACAAAAATGAATGCCTGCCCGGCCAGTGTGGCTCAGTTGGTTGAGCATCATCCCATGCACCAAGAGTTTGCTGGTTTGATTCCAGGTCAGGACACATGCCCGGGTTGCAGGCTCAATCCCAAATAGGGGACATGCAGGAGGCCGCTAATCAATGTTTCTTATATTGAAGTTTCTATCTCTATCGCTCTCCCTCTCTCCCTTCCTCTCTCTCTAAAGTCAATAAAACATTCATTAAAAAATTAATGCTTTACTGACAGTTACCTGGCATACAAAAAAATTCTTACAAAAAAATCAAGAAGACATTTAAATAATCCACAAAATTCAAAATTATAAATCATGTAACCAATCAGTAGTAAGACTGAAATTGATTAAATCATCTATTTTCTTTTTCTTTTTTTAATATATTTTTATTGATTTCAGAGAAGAAGGGAGAGGAAGAGAGATATAAACATCATTGATGAGAGAGAACCATGGATCAGCTGCCTCCTGCATGTCCCCCAGTGAAGGTCAAGCCTGTGACCCAGGCATGTGCCTTGACCGGAATCGAACCCGGGAGCCTTCAGTCCGCAGTCCAACACTCTATCCACTGAGCCAAACCAGCCAGGGCTACATCATCTATTTTCAAGTGGTGTCCCACAAGAATTTTTAAAACATGCAATACCTGACTATTTAGTCAGGGGCACTGACTTCTTTTCCCATAGATTGTCAAGTTTAAGAAATAACAGCCAACACAACAATAGCTATTCTGTGTGAATGCCTTGTTTTGAACCATTTATGTAGAGATCATATATTAAAGTTGCATCTTTTTGTTGTTGTTAATCCTCACATGAGGATATTTTTTTTTCATTGCTTTTCAGAGTGGAAGGGAGTGGGGGAGAGAAAGAGAGAAACATCAAAGTGAGAGAGACACATCAACTAGTTGCCTCCCCCACACACCCCGACCAGGGATTAGAAGCAAACCTGCAACCCATGTACGTGCCCTTGCCTGGGATTAAAACCCGCAACCTGCCTAGCAGGTTTGGCTCAGCGGACAGAGCATTGGCCTGCGGACTGAAGGATCCTGGGTTCAATGCCCGGGTTGCGGGCTCAATCCCCAGTGGGGGGACATGCAGGAGGCAGCCAATCAATGATTCTCTCTCATCACTGATGTTTCTGTCTCTCTCTCCCTCTCCCTTCCTCTCTGAAATCAATAAAAATATATTTAAAAAAACAAACACGGGCTTCTGCAGCCGAGGCAAGATGGGTCAGAGTCAGAGTGGTGGCCATGGCCTTGGAGGTGGCAAGGATGACAAGGTAAATATGCAGCCAGGACAAGAAGAAGAAATATGAACCTCCCGTTCCAACTAGAGTGGGGAAAAAGAAGAAGAAAACAAAGGGACCAGATGCTGCCAGCAAACTGCCACTGGTGACACCTCACACTCAGTGCCGGTTAAAATTATTGAAGTTAGAAAGAATTAAAGACTATCTTCTCATGGAGGAAGAATTCATTAGAAATCAGGAACAAATGAAGCCTTTAGAAGAAAAGCAAGAGGAGGAAAGATCAAAGGTGGATGACCTGAGGGGGACCCCAATGTCAGTGGGGACCTTGGAAGAGATCATTGATGACAATCACGCCATCGTGTCTACATCTGTGGGCTCAGAACACTATGTCAGCATTCTTTCCTTTGTGGACAAGGACCTGCTGGAACCAGGCTGCTCTGTCCTGCTCAACCACAAGGTGCATGCTGTGATAGGGGTGCTGATGGATGACACGGACCCCTTGGTCACGGTGATGAAGGTGGAAAAGGCCCCGCAGGAGACCTATGCCGACATTGGGGGGTTGGACAACCAAATCCAGGAAATTAAGGAATCTGTGGAACTTCCTCTCACTCATCCTGAGTATTACGAAGAGATGGGCATAAAGCCCCTTAAGGGGGTCATCCTCTATGGGCCGCCTGGCACAGGTAAAACCTTATTGGCTAAAGCAGTAGCAAACCAAACCTCAGCCACTTTCTTGAGAGTGGTTGGTTCTGAACTTATTCAGAAGTACCTAGGCGATGGGCCCAAGCTCGTTCGGGAATTGTTTCGAGTTGCTGAAGAACATGCACCATCCATCGTGTTTATTGATGAAATTGATGCCATTGGGACAAAAAGATATGACTCAAACTCCGGTAGAGAGAGAGAAATTCAGCGAACAATGTTGGAACTGTTGAACCAGTTGGATGGATTTGATTCAAGGGGAGACGTAAAGGTCATCATGGCCACAAACCGAATAGAAACTCTGGACCCAGCACTAATCAGACCAGGCCGCATCGACAGGAAGATCGAGTTCCTCCTGCCTGATGAAAAGACCAAGAAGCGCATCTTTCAGATCCACACAAGCAGAATGACGCTGGCTGATGACGTGACACTGGACGACTTGATCATGGCTAAGGATGACCTCTCTGGTGCTGACATCAAGGCAATCTGTACAGAAGCTGGTCTCATGGCCTTGAGAGAACGCAGAATGAAAGTAACAAATGAAGACTTCAAAAAATCGAAAGAAAATGTTCTGTATAAAAAACAAGAAGGCACCCCTGAGGGGCTCTATCTCTAGGGAACCTCAGTTGCCTTCAAGGAAGTGGTCAGGAATGCCAACCCCGGGGAGGGAGGTGGTGGGAAGTGGCCCAGGGGAGCCCGTTCCAGTTGCTTTTCATTAGCAACCCATTCTGTGTGCTGTGTACCTCTGACACGTGTAGGAGCCCGACGTGCAGCGCTCCATTCCCAATAAAGCGAGCTCTTTCTCAAAAAAAAAACAAAAACAAAAACACAACCTTCTAGTGATTGAGCTGACACTCTAACCACTGAACCACATAGGCCAAGACTATAGTTGCATCTTATTAGTCACATCGCATAATAAGGTTGCATCTGATTGGTTAATTCTTGGTACTAGGAATCTTTATATACAAGTACAGGCACCTGATTTTTTAAAAAGTCACTTTAGAGAAAAATAAAAGGCAATTACTGTTATTATTATTTTTGTAAATCAATCAAAATTATACCTATTTTAGTGTCACATTGGCAAAAAATAAATTTTTGGGGTGTGCTGCAGAATTTTAATAATTCATTTATATGTGCTATGAAAAGAAAAAGGGTGAAAATCACTGGATTATATAGTACTACGTATTTGTATATGGAGGAAACATTACATATCAACTGTGTACATGAGATCTAAGCTATTCAAATGAAAAACCAAATAAGCAATTAATAAAGTACAGTGGACAAATTCTCTCATCAAGTAGAGATCAGGTGAAAATTTTTCCAGGAAGCAAATGTTAGTTTTTTGGGGGTTACATATATATCTAAAAATGAAGAGCCCCAGGAACTGCACCCAAATTACATTCACTATTTGATTTTCATGAAAGTGAAATATTTTTAAAGGAGCTCAGGCCATCAAATGATAAAATAAAATAAAAATAAAAACAAACTATAAGACTATCTGTATACCTATATATTTGGAAAATACTATTAGCAAGTCACAAAAATATTGATACCAAAATTTTGATTTGGAACCAGAAGTATATTTCCAAGGATGATACTGTGTTTTCCATCATAGGTTACACAGAGTAATCTGAGAATGGATTCAGAAAGCTTACGTCAAACTGAACCCATGTGCATTGAGATGTTCTCATAACATGGAGAAAGCAAATAGCAAACATCATTCAAAACTACAATATGCCAGTTATCTATAATGAAATCCAAGTACAGTAAATAGTACTTAATGAACCAACAAATACATTAGTTAGTTCATTCCTAAGTAGACCTGACATGATGGAAGGAGTTATTTGTTCAACAGAAGCCAGGTGAATGGAAGAGATTTTTTTTTCCTATTTGCTACATAAGCCTGAGTGCAAATGCCTTGGGAACCTATCCATATGGACATAAAGTTCCAACAACAATATTGTGTTTTTATCTGAAAAGGTTTTTCTTCTTGGTATATTTTGAGTCCATTCTCAAGGTCTTCCAGGTATTAAAGTACAAAGAAACTTCATAGATTTATCTGGAAGAAACTTTGTACAGAGTAATGCAGAAAAAAATCAGTCATATCAGCAAAAAGCATCCATGAATATGTCTATCAACTTATCAATTCCTGTTATGGGCAAGTGTTTCTTCTAATGTTGGATAAATAATTTCAGAAATTATCATATTAAAGAAACACAGCGGGGCTGCCACGTGGAGCTCTGCGGCTCGGACGCTGTCGGCATGGCGGTCTTCTCAGGCCCCACGCAGCCGCTCCTGTCCCTGAACCCGCAGGAAGACGCCAGGTTTCATAAGGAGGTGGCTCAGGCCCGCCGGCGCACAACTAAGAAACAGAAGCAAGAAAAAGAAAAACTAACTCCCGGAGTAATTTATGTGGGCCACCTACCTCCAGCACTTTACGAAACCCAGATCCGCACATATTTCTCCCAGTTTGGCACTGTTACCAGATTCAGGCTGTCCAGAAGTAAAAGGACTGGAAATAGCAGAGGCTATGCCTTCGTGGAATTTGAATCTGAAGATGTTGCCAAGATAGTTGCTGAAATAATGAACAACTACCTTTTTGGTGAAATACTCTTGAAGTGTCATTTTATGCCGCCTGAGAAAGTGCACGAGGAACTTTTTAGAGAGTGGCATCTTCCGTTTAAGAACCCGTCTTACCCAGCAGTGAAACAGTATAATCAGAACCGGACACTCCTTGAAAAGCTGCGGATGGAGGAGCGATTTAAAAAGAAAGAAAAATTACTCAGAAAGAGACTAGCTAAGAAGGGAATTAATTATGATTTTCCTTCACTGATTTTATGTAAAAAGGAGAAAAGCAAAGCTTCAAACACCGACCTTCAGAAATCCACAAATAGACAGGCTTTACCTAAGAAGAAAAAGAAGAAGGCTTCAGCCACCCCTAAAACTCCTGAGAATACTGTGGATAGCCAGGGCCCCACACCAGTTTGTACACCAACATTTTTGGATAAACGAAAATCTGAAGTGGCTGAAATGAATGATGATGAAGATAATGAAATAGTTTTCAAACAGCCCTTATCTGGCATAAAAGAACAAACACAAGAGACTGAAACACCTACATGGTCAAGGAAAAAAAGACGAAGAAAAAGCAATCAGTGATTCTGCATGTATTATGAATAATACTTCTGGAAAATGTGATTTTATTATGAGGGCTGTATATCGGAAGAAATACTGTTAGTTCGAGTCAATAAGAGGAATTGGTAACTCTGACTTGCCCGCCCCAGCTGAAACATAGATGCGCGCACCACCCAGCAGGGGCCAGGCCCACTGCCTCTCTGCCCCGGTCTCCCAGTTTTCTTCCCAGATTCATACCTGCCTTCCATGACTGTCTGCATAAAAGGGTCACCACTAACTGCAAGTTTAAATACTAAACTGCAATGTTCGTTAAATAAAGAAAATGAAACCTTAAAAATAAAAAATAAAGAAACACATATTGGCATACATTTTCATTAGCAATATGTTTTGGATAAATATATTGGTATACAGACCTTTTTGTTATAAACAAGCATCATACAAATTACATGGGATTTCACATATATTCCCTTATCTCTTTAACTTTGCTCTTTTTGAATGCCACAGAAGAAAGCTCCCCAACTCCCAACACTCCACTGCAATGAACAAATAGAGCAACCCAGTGACAGAGTGAAGTAGGATTACTTTGCCATTCATATCATAAGAGATTGACATAAGAAAATAATTCCTAAAGGCCAATAAAAAAATTACATCCCCAAGTCCTTTGGAGAAGTAATTCAGATATAATTAAAATAACAATAAATGAAAATTAGTTGAGAAGCACAGTCCCTGCAGATGAAGATTTCCCAAAGCATCAGCCTCAACTTCAAATTTGGAATCCTAGAGTCCCATAGGGAAGTGTTAAATCTGAACCAAGAAATAAGACAACAAGACATCTAATGAGTTCAGTGTCTAAGACAGTACATAACCAATACTATTCTAGATGTATAGAAAAGAAATAATTAATTATAAGGGATTAATTCATTAGGCCTGAACACTCAGGGCATTGGGCTTGATTCTCTCACGAACCCTCACCAAGAAAGGCTGCTCTGGAAGATGTCTGTTCACACATAAAAGGAAATAACTAACCATCAATGTGGCAAATCCATCCTTACATCGTGGAAACACATAAAGTGCAGATTTCTGAAAACTTTTATATTATTTTATTTTGTACATTCTTGGAATCCTCTGCTTAGACCACCATTGAGAATTAGAATGGGAAGCTTTTCCAGCCCACTGAAAACAGAAGCTAAAAAGAGAAAAAGGCAACCCATTGCTTTAGTTATAAATTCTTGTCTCAATGATTTCATAGAACAGTGAATCAGGTGTAGATGATTGAGGATTGATACGAGTCCTACATAACAATCAGATATGAAAGAAGTGAACGTCCCCCAAAGACATCTGAATATTCATCTGATACTACCATAGACTTCCTCTTTTAAGTGCTAATTATTTTCTCCCATCTATGCTATGATATAACAGATCAAAATGCTTTCTTGCACCAGGTTAGTCTCTAGCAGAACAGAAAACTAGAAATAAATTAGCTTTCAGGAAAAGCTTGTTTCCAACAGTCTCAAGGCTCTTCAGGGCCAAGCTTAGTCTGGAGGCAAGACTGTACCATGGCTGTGCTCTAGGATGAACACATGGGCCCTTCTCCACTTCAACACCACATGTCAGGGCACCCCACCTAACATAGATCCATACATGCACTAAAGTAATGAAAAGCAGACATAGAAAAAGTAGCTTCATGCTACTGAAAATATGACCTGGCATTTGTAAAATGTAGTTTTAGATTATTTAAAATTTATGTCAAGGCATTTTTATACACTAATAATGAAGTCTCAGACAGAGAAACTAAACAAACAATTCCATTACCATAGCAACAAAAAATGTAAGATACCTAGTAATAGCCCTGGCTGGTTTGGCTCATTGGATAGAGCATCTGCCAGCCAACTGGAGGGTCCTGGGTTTTATTCCAGGCAGAGACATGTACAAATTCCCAGCCCTGGTAGGCATGTGCAGGAGGTAACCAATCTCTTACATCAATGCTTCTCTCCGTCTCTCCCCCTCCTTTCCACTCTCTCTATAAAAATCTATGGAAAGAGGAAGCGGGAGCAAGCCCTGTGGCAGCCACACATGTGTGAGTTGCCACGATGGAAGTCAAAACAAAACAAAAATTCACAGAAAAAGGTACAAAGACGTCACAAGAAAAGAACAGATTTTATAAAAACAATGCATCTGGTTTTTCAAAGACATTCCAAAGAAAAGTTGTTAAGGAAGGTGGACCTAAAATCACATCTAAGAACTTCCAGAAAAGTGCCACAAAACCAGGGAAAAAATGGTGTGAAGCAGTTCAAGAATAAGCAACAAGGGGATAAAATACCAAAGAACAAATTCCAGCAGGCAAATAAATTCAACAAGAAGAGAGAACTCCAGCCAGACAGTTAAGTGATGAATCAGCAGCCAAGAAACCCAAATGGGCTTCAAAAAGAAGACGAAAGAACTGAAGTAAAGCAGACAACTCAGGGATAGTACCAACTATGACACTGTCATTCAGGCAAAGCAGATTTGGGAGATGGTGAGAAGACTGTGACAAAGAAAAAAGAGTGAAGTTAATGAGTGATTTGCAGACATTGATTCAAGGAAATATTAAAACTATTGCATTTGCACATGATTCAACTCATGTGATGTAGTGTTACATTCAGTCTGGCAATGAAGAACAGAGAAAACAGGCTTTTGAAGAAATGCGAGATGACTTGGTTGAATTAAGTAAAGCTAAATATTCCAGAAATGTTAAGAAATTTCTCATGTATGGGGGTAAAACACAGAATGAGAAGATAATCTGAAGTTTCAAAGGTCATTTGAGGAGATGCTCCGACACGCAGAAGCCTCAGCCGTCATGGTGTATATTATACAATGACAAAGCCATTTTAGAGCAGAGAAACATGTTGACAGAGCGCTCTGTGGGAACACATTTCAGCTTTACAAGTCAGCAGATCACTCAACTCTGGACAAAATGTTAGAAGTACAGCCAGAAACACTAGAACTTATCATGAATGAAATGAAACAGATTCTAACTCCAATGGCCCAGAAGGAAGCTGTGATGAAGCACTCATTGGTGCATAAAGTATTCTTGGACTTTTTAACCTATGCGCCCCCAAAGCTAAGATCAGAAATGGTCAAACCCATCTGTGAAGTGGTGGTATACCTGGCACACACACATGATGGTGCCAGCGTGGCCATGCATGGCACACCCAAGGACAGGAAAGTGACTGTGAAAACAATGAAGACTTACGTTGAAAAGGTGGCTAATGACCAATACTCCCATTTGGTTTTACTGGCGGCATTTGATTGTGAAGCAGATAATCATATCTGAAATTATTAGTTCCTTGTCTAACATATTAAATGACAAATATGGAAGGAAGGTCCTGTTGTACCTAAGCCCCCACGATCCTGCACATACAGTACGAGAAATCATTAAAGTTCTGCAGAAAGAATGGAAACGCGCACAGTAAAAAAGATAACAGAGATCCGTCGCTGAGAGCTCTTAGAATTCATCTCCCCAGCTTTGTTAATCTACCTGCAAGATCACATTCAAGAAATGGTGCTAGGTAAGTCTGCCTGTGTGTTGGTGTCTTGCATTCTGGGAGCTGCCATTGGAGACACTCAACCTGCCATGAATGCCATCGCCAGCTTGGCTGCAGCAGAACTGTGTCCTGGAAGCAAGGATGGAGAGTCTCACCCTGCAGGACATCTTGTTGTGAAGTGGTTAATAGAGCAAGATAAAAAGATGAAAGAAAACGGAAGAGAGGGTTGTTTTGCAAAAACATTTGTAGAGCATGTCGGTATGAAGAACCTGAAGTCCTGGGTTAGTGTAAATTGAGGTGCCATTATTCTTTCTAGCCTTCTCCAGAGTTCTGATCAAGAAATTGCAAGCAAAGTCAAAGCTGGACTGAAAAGCCTGATTCCCACATTGGAGAGGAAAAAAAAAAGCACCAGCAAAGGAGTAGAAATGCTGCTTTAAAACACTGTCTGTGTAGATGGAAACAATGAACAAGATGGAATCATTGTTTCTCTTCTGATCTGTTTTCCCAGAGTGGAGAGAAGGGCTAGGGTCCACCTAGCTGGTTATTTGTGTACTCTGTTTATGTGTTTCTTCTTTGTATAAGAATACGAGGGGTCCCACCCGTCTCGCCCAGTCCTGATCGGGGCCATGGGGGCAGGCTGGCCAGGAGGGACTGCGGGAGAGCTCCATGGTGTGTCCAGCCCTCTTGCCCAATCCTGATTGGCTGGACCACAGCAGCAAGCTAACCTACCAGAGTGTATGCCCTTTGGTGGTCAGTGTGTGTCATAGCGACTGGTCAACCAATCTGTCGGACACTTAGCATTATTACGCTTTTATTATATAGGATGCTTTTTAAAAATGCCCTTTAAAAATAAAAATAAAAAACCTATGGGAAAATATCCTCAGGTGAGAATTAACAAAAATATGAAAATAAATACCACAAAGAACTTGTCAATGTTTCATTACCAAAAAAAAAAAAAAAAAAGATACCTAGGAATAAACTTAACTAAGGAGGTAAAAGACCTATACTCAGAAAACTACAGGATGCTGAAAAAAGAGGAAGAGGAAGATGTAAACAAGTGGCAGAAGATACCGTGTTCATGAATTGATAGCATTAACATCATTAAAATATCCATACTACCCAAAGCAATCTATAGATTCAATGCAATCCCTATTAAATTTACCAATGTCATAGTTCACAGATCTAGAAAAAAAACTCCAAAAATTTATATGGAACCAAAAAAAAATCCAAATAGCAGCAGCAATCTTGAGATAGAACAATGTTGAAGGGATCACAATACCAGATATCAAGTTATATTACAAAGCCAATGTAATCAAAACAGCCTATTCTGGTATAAGAACAGAAATAAAGATCAATGGAACAGAACAGAGACCTCAGAAATTGACCCAAGCCACTACACTCAATATTTGAAAAGGAGGCAAAAGAGTACAATGGAGTCAAGACAGTCTCTTCAATAAATGGTGTTGGGAAAATTGGACAGATACATGCAAAAAAAATGAAACTAGACCACCAACTTATACCATATACAAAAATAAGCTCAAAATGGATCAAGGACTTAAACATATGACGAGAAACCATAAAAATACTAGAGGAATCCACAAGCAGAAAAATCTCTGACATATGCCAAAGCAATTTCTTCACGGATGCTGCTCCTAGGGCAATGGAAATTAAAGAGAAAATAAACGAATGGGACTACATCAAAATAAAAAGCTTTTGCACAGCAAAGGAGACCATCAATAAAACAACAAGAAAGCCCACTGCGTGGGAGAACATATTTGCCAATGATATCAACGATAAGGGTTTAATCTCCAGCATTTACAGGGAACTCATGCAACTTAACAAAAAGAAGATAACCCAATCAAAAAAATGGGCAACTGATCTAAATAGACACTTTACAAAAGAAGGCAGAAGGAAGGCCAAGAGACATATGAAAACATGCTCAAAGTCACTAATCATCAGAGAGATGCAAATCAAAACAACAATGAGGCACCATCTCACACCTGTCAGAATGGCTATCATCAACAAATCAACAAATGACAAGTGCTGGCGAGGATGCGGAGAAAAAGGAACCCTCATGCATTGCTGGTGGGATTGCAGACTGGTGGAGAACAAATGAAGGGGTGCATATATCCTTTCTGAGTGGTGTTTCTAGTTTCTTGGGATATATTCCTAGAAGTGGTATGACTGGGTCAAATGGGAGTTCCATTTTTAGTGTTTTGAGGAAACTCTAGTACTGAGATATGGAGGTTCCTCAAAACACTAAAAATGGAACTCCCATTTGACCCAGTCATACCACTTCTAGGAATATATCCCAAGAAACTAGAAACACCACTCAGAAAGGATATATGCACCCATTTGTTCATAGTGGCACAATTCACCATAGCTAAGATTTGGAAACAGCCTAAGTGCCCATCAGCAGATGAGTGGATTAGAAAACTGAGGTACATCTACACAATGGAATACTACGCTGCGGTAAAAAAGAAGGAGTTCTTACCATTTGCAACAACATGGATGGAGATGGTGAGCATTATGCTAAGTGAAATAGGCCAGTCAGAGAAAGATAAATATCACATGATCTCACTCATTTGTGGAATATAATGAACAACATAAACTGATGAACAAAAATAGATCCAGAGACAGAGAAACATCAATCTGAACGTCAAACCTCAGGAAAGGTAGGGGAGGATGGGGGTTAGGGGGAGAGATCAACCAAAGGACTTATATGCATGCATGTAAGCCTAATCAATGGACACAGACAACAGGGGAGTGGTGGCATGAATGGGAGATGGGGAGTAATGGGGGAATAAGGACACATATGTAATACCTTAATCAATAAAGAAATTAAAAAAAAAAAAAATATATATATATATATATAAGGAACTCATACAACCTAACAAAAGGAAGACAAACAATCCAATTAAAAAATGGGGTAAAGGCACTTCTCCATAAAGGACATACAAATGGCCAAGAGACATGAAAACATGTTCCAAGTCCCTAATCATCAGAGATGAAAATCAAAACGACAATGAGGTACCATCTCACACCTGTCAGAATGGTTACCATCAACAAATCAACAAATGACAGGTGCTGGCAAGGATGTGGAGAAGAGGGAACGTTAGTACACTGCTGGTGGGAGTGCAGACTGGTGCAGTCATTATGAAAAACAGTATGGAGTTTCCTCAAAAAATTAAATATGGAACTACCATTTGACCGTGATTCCACTTCTAGGAATATATTCTAAGAAATCTGAAAAACCAATCAGAAAGAATGTGTGCACCCCTTTGTTCACAGCAGCACAATTTACAATAGCTAAGATCTGGAAACAGCTCAAGTGCCCATCAGTAGATGAGCGGATAAAAAAGCTGTGGTACATTTACACCATGGAATACTATGCAGTAGTAAAAAAGGATCTCTTACCCTTTGATACAGCATTGGAGGGACCTGGAGAGTATTATACTAAGCGAAATAAGCCAGAGAAAGACAAGTATCACATGATCTCACTCCTATGTGGAATCTAATGGGAAAAAAACACACAAAAAACTGTTAAACAAAATAGATCCAGAGACATAGAAACATGGAACAGACTGTCGAATGTCAGAGGGAAGGTGGGAGAGGGTGGATAGGGGGGAAAAGATCCAAAGAACTTGTATGCATATATGCATAACCCATGGACACAGACAATAGGGTGGTGGAGACCTGGGCAGGAGGCAGGAGTGAGCTATAAGGGGCCAATGGGAGGGAAAGGGGGCCATATGTAATACTTTCAACAATAAAGATGTTTTTAAAAAATAAAATTTATGTCAAATTTAGTGGAAAACTGAAAAAAAAAAGTTTTTCTCTTCCTTACTTTTTAAATTTGTCCTAGAACCTTTATAACAGTTTCCAAGTAACAACTGTCAAGCTGATAGGTCAGAGATCATTTTACTATATTACCTACTGAAATGGTAACTGCAGTAAGAGAACTAACAAATTCCCAAGGAGCTACCTCACAGACTTTCAAGACAGTGTGAAGAATACATATTTTCATGTGGCAGAATATGGCTTTAATACACAGAACAAAAATTTTAATGTCTGAACAAAATATGGTCAAAATATAAGTCTACACTGAATATATATGGAAAAGATATTTAATTGTAAAATAGAAAAGTAGGCCAGAGTAATTGCTTCTTAAGGGTAACTGCTTCTTTTTACAGTATAGATCATCTAGAAGGGCCTTAGGGTTAAACATTTTCATAAAGCAATAAAACATTAATGTAAGAAATAAAGCAAGAAAAACTGTATGAAGTTACATTTTACAAAAAAAGAATGAACAGTATGTCAGTATGTAATGTTCATACATTGTGGAATTGGACAATATTGTGATGAGAGCGGTCGCAGCACAGACATACAGCTTTCACAGGGAAAAGTAAAAGTTATGGTAGACATCTCTATAGCATCACTGTGGTACAAAAAGTTCTTGTTCTACATACAAAAGCATTTTTTTTCCATAAGAATAATTTCCTGGGGGAGGGAGGGGAATGAGTCCATGAAATATTTCAGAAACCCATATGCTTTGAGTTTTCCAAAAACATTATCTTAAAACATACTGCCTTAAAGTGCTTTCATGTGGAAATCATGATGGAAGGCACAGAATACAGTTTCACGTCCCCACTATGAAATTTTCAAAAAAGCATAGATTTTATAGTTTGCAAATTCAAGTTATCTTGTAAGCTGCTCCTTCCAAGAACACTATCATTCCAATAAAATCAGCTGCTAGTTTACTTAGTTAAGATGACCTACAGAATAAAAGGAGGGTTTTTTCCCCTAATAACGTTCATCATCTTTGTGGGGAAAATACCTATACAAGTGATACATTTTGAAATTATAAAACATGCAGAATATGTACAAACACAAAGTTTAAAAAATATTTGCTTCATATACATGTAAATCTACTTGGGTATAGCTGAAGTTGAACAAATATAAAAATTTGTTTTCTAAAAAATGTTTTCAGAGAATCTGAGACAACTTAAAGCTGTACAAACATTTCCTGGGAGAAATCTCTTCATACAGAAGCTTTAACCTACAGGAGCAATTCCAGTATCAGTCCACCACATAATTATGACACATTTGGTCTAATCAACGATCACCCTTAAAACTGTTCTGTTTCTGAGAAATTAAGGTTTGCTCGTACTAAAATCAAAAAGAATTCACAAAAACAGTGGCTTATTGTGTTTTTGGATCTCTTCAACAATCTTTATCAACTCATTTAGAACTGTAAAAAAAAAAAAACAACTATTTACAGAATTCAGTTTTAAATACATTTGACAACTTCAAAAGTTTTATGTTACAAGGATTCAGACCACATGGCTTTATAGTCCAATTATCAATCTGTAGTCTCTTCTAGCCTCCTGTCTTCCCATGACTGCACCTTACTGTGTACAGTTCAAGACTGCATTCTTTCTTGACCAAAAGTAACTCAAACTACATGTTCATTTCAACTAAACAGCTTCTTTATTAGTCTGAAGACGAGTCATAGCTTCTAATTTCTGTCTGTAGGCTTCTGCTTCCTGTTCTTTCTTTAGAAGCTGCTGTCGATATTTTTGGGCTTCTCGGTTTGCTTCATCCAGCTGTTTCTGAAGAGCCTCTCTCTCCTAATTAAGCAAAAAAAAAAAGTTGTTATTTTTTCAATTTTTGCACAAATACATTATTAACATCTACAAGCATGCATCCTTTAACAAAAAAATAGTAGCTAAAAAGTTACCTACTGGTATTTCCTAGACAAGTTGCCTTTTCAACCAATTCACTAATAATTAAAGCCCCCGATTTTGTGCTCCACACTGTGAGATACAGATTGCAGTTGTTGTTTTTTTTAATCTCAAGGAAATTATTCCCTAATTAGATATAAGACTAACATAATGAACCCAAATAGGTACCTGTACTCTCATATGTACTACAAAAACTAGTGAAGAACTTTAAGAAGGAAATATACCATCATAGCTCTCCATATCTTTATCTGCATTTTTATCTAAAGATAATACTTTTAAAAATAAAAATAAAGATAATACTTAAAAACAGTATTTATTGAGCACTCGTTCTATGACAAAACAAGGTAATTTCCAAGGACAAGCCTCTAAGACAGATACTATGCCCATTTTACAGATGAGGAAAATGATGCTCGGAGATGATGTGGCTTTCTCATGGTAACATGGGAAGGAGACAGGTTTGTGAGATTCTGATATTACTGCTTATAAAACTATCTCAATGATAGCGAGCAAGATTCCTCATCTCTAAAATGACAAGTGCTGGTCTAAATTAGTGTCCTAAATTATATCATTTTACAAATCAATGAAGTACTAATTTCTCTATTGCGACTAGTGAATTATTCATGTAAAAAATATATGTACTGAATTTCTCAATAAATTGGGAGCTGAAACGAATCTGGTCCTCCTCCTCACTCTGCCTCTATTCAGGTGCCCACGGGAAAACATTTCACAGGTTCTTGTCCCATACCTCTAGTAAGCACAAGAACAAAAGCTCACCCTGCACACACCCAAGCTCAAACAACTTACAGAGGCCCAGGATCTATTAGTGTGGTGGGGGCTGAGGGTAAGACTATTAATCATAAGAAAGGCCACACTCACACTGGACAAGACACTTGACCAGAGGAAACTGAAGGCAAAGGGTCAGCATCTTGCTGGGGAAAAGGGCAGTGTGAGAGTCTCATCCACTGCCTTGACCCTTATCCAGTGTGAAATCCAAAAATTCCCTCTTCTTCATTATTCACATGGTCCACAAGGGGGAGCATATTTACTACTTCTGCCTTCCTGTAAATCCCATTCCTTCCCTACACTGGGAATAAAGCTACATCTAACATTTATTTTTCCCATGGGTTCATCAAATGTGGGACTGGTTGACTATACAAGTAGTGTTCAAATCTTCCAATTACACAAACTGTACAAGTAGAAGAAAGATGTGCCCTTCATCTGCAATTTAAGAAATTCCCAAGCCCTACTTTGCTACCCTTTTCTTACCCACTCCTTACCCCAGGCAAGATAACAGAGTAGGAACAAGTCAGAAAGAACACCCAAAAGATGAGCCTCATGTAAACAATCAACGCCAGTGCCCTGGCAGTGAACCATGGAAGACTGAGCACAATGGGAAAGGGGGAGATGGGGCTGTTTCCCCAGGAGCTAGACCCTCACCAACTAGCAGGAACACTTACAGCTATTCGTACGTGTTATCAAATTTCACTTGTGTTAGGAAATAAGATCCTTTGGTAGCCAAAGTTGTGAATAAGGATAAAAGTAATCTGCCCTGATTTGGTAGGAAAAATTAAAACAGATACTCTAAAGTATCTTTTCCTGGTAGCTATTTATTAACATTTAGAAACAGCAAGGGAGTCACAAGTATTTCAAAGGATAAAAGCAAACTGAGTGAGATAAATAGTCTAACAGTGAATACAGTTTAATCCTATTTTCCTTATTTTATATTTTTTCAACCAGTATAATATATCTTAATATAAATTAAAAGCATAGTTAACATTATTAAAGTTTGTGCTTTCATTTTTTACTTCTCAGAAATATAGGTATTTGGGGAAAGAATCTTTTTGCCATCTCACTTTGCAAAACAAATAAAAAATCTCTAAAAAGTGGAAAATATTATGTCTTATTTTACTCAAAAGATCCTGTTTCCAAATTCATTTGTTCATTTACTGAACATATTTACATGTAAGATACTTTCTTAATGCAAACAGTAATTTTGTTGTTTTGCATATAAATAGTGAAGCAGACTCACATTTGAGATTTATATTTAAATAGAAATGCCAATCCAATGGCTTTGATGTTTTGCAATAAAACCACAATAAAAAGAATTTTGACATTTTTCAATAAACATACTAATATATTAGTATTAACAGTTAATACTAATATTAATATTAAGGTATTTTCCCTTTAACTGTCTAACATTGAAAAATTCCCCCCCCCAAAAAAAAGTCTGCTAAGATTTGGTAGCAAAAAAAAAGAAAATATTTGTCTTATACAGCTCTAAACAAAAGCCATATACTACTATTGCATTAGGCAACGAACAACAGAGCGAGGAAAGACTTGAGTTTGCTTTTTCATTTTCAAACAAGATTCTTGAATTCTGCTTCAGCTAGTAGCAATTATCTTTTACTGAGCACTTACTGTATGCCTACCGTTGTACTAGTCCTTCACATGTACTCTCCTTTAAACTTTACACAATCTGATAATGGAGGTGCTATTATTTTCCCCTTTTTAGTGGTGGGAAAGCCAAGCCTTGAAAGGTTAAATTAACTTGACCAATATCACACAATCAGAGAATTATAGAGTATGAGTCAAATCTAAATCTGATTCCAGACCCATATTCTTAAATTATTAAATGTTTTGTTTTTTTAACATGAAAACTGGACTGGGTGTATGAGCTGTCCATTTGTTTTTGTGTAAGCATCAATTTCCTAACTGCCATAAACCAAATATGAACCTGGTTTTATAAATAAAGTTTTATTGAAATATAGCCATACCTATTCATTTCCAAATTGTCTGTGATTGCTAACCTGCCACAATGGCAGAACTAAGTAGCAAAACACAGACTATATAGCCTAGAAAGCCGAAATTATTATTTAACTGGCCCTTTACAAAAAAAAACCTTGACTACTCCAGCGCTAAAAAAAAAAAAATTATCAAAAAGGGATATGACTGCCCAGCCACAGTGGCTCAGTGATTGAGCATCGACCTATGATCCAGGAGGGCACAGTTAGATTCCCGGTCAGGTTATATGCGCAGGGTTTCGAACTCGATCCCCAGTGGGGGGTGTGCAGGAGGCAGCTAATCAATGATTCTCTCTTATCACTGATGGTTCTTTCTCTCCCTCTCCCTTTCTCTCTGAAATCAATAAAGATATATTTTAACAAATAAAAGGGATATGACTATAAAATTTTTTAAACTTCAGAAGATCAAAAGGTTCATCATTAATAAAAGGAAAGCATTTTAAAAATTGTATCAAATGAAACATTTTGTAAAGTTTATAGAAATTAATTTTTTAAAGAACACTAAGGATCCCAATTTATCACTGGTTAAAAGATATAAATTATTCATTAAAAAAAAACAAACTTGCTAATAAACATATTCATCTTTAATCTCCACAGCAAAAAAAGAGGTAAAGGTATAAGTAACAGGAAAAAATCTGTTACTCCTAATGTACTAATTATATCTCCTCCCTCCCACATGTACAAAGAACAGTTTGAACTTCAATTCAGATTAGGCTAGTGTTTACTTATGCAAGAAATGCAGAAACAGCACACTTCTTCCAAAAATATACTGTACAGTAATATCAAGGGGTGATAAAATGATATACATTATTGCAATTTGGTTTTATTCAGACCTCCCTCTGAAAAAATAAATCTACTTTATTTCCTATATTGCTATAATGCAGATATTGAAACCCACCTTTACAATAAATTTTCTACAATTTGAACTAATTTTTCTGGAGATTATTGATAAATCTCTCTTACGTTAACTGGGAAATTGTAAATATAGGGTGTCCCCAAAAAATGTATACACACACTTTGAATAATTATGAAGGCAGTGTTTATTAAAATACATTTCATTTTCAAAACTGAGCTATCAGGTGCTAAAGTGTATATGGGGGGTTGGGGCGGGGAATAGCCTGTATATATTAACACTTTCTTTATTGATAGTCACTCTGGTAGTTGTGGATACACACAGAGAGAGAAACCCAAACATGTTAGATTCTATATAACGAGTTAATTTAATTGCTTTACAGCAGTTTCTTTGTCCTGTGCATCACTTTAAGATGTTTAGCAGCATACCCCTGGTTTCTACTCCAATATCAATGGTATGCCCCTAATTGTGATAACCCAAAATGTCTCCAGACATTGCCAAATGTCCCCTGGCATCAAAATTGCTCCAGGTGAGACCACTGCCTTAGAGAGACTTTTGTGAGAATGGCCAAACTGTCACTTAGAGAGGAGTATTAAAAAAAAAAAAAATCTTCCCAAGACAATTCTATTGATTATCTAAGAAAATAACTTCAAAAAATGTGTTATAAGGAAATGATTACCTGATCTGATGAAAACACTAGAGGTCTCCTCATTCTATACTCCAGCCCACCTCTACCATCTAAACTTACTGCATGCTTCAAGGTCTCTCTATAATAGTTCTAACACATCATGCAACCTTGACTTGAACATTTCTGTGGATGGAGAATACAATTTCCACCACCAAAAAGCTCTACTTACTAAAAACAAAACAAACACACTTCTTTATAACAAGTTAAAACTCTATCCCCTGAAGGTGTATCTCCATGGTTCTAGTTAATTTATATATCTCAATTCATACTTTCCTATTATTTACCATTATTTCCTCTTAGTCTCTGAAAGACTGTAAGAGAGGAATCAGGTGGAACTTTGAGAAAACAGCAATTCTCACATCAGATAAATAAAGATACAGGATGCACATTCAATGATTTAAAAATATAACTGATTGAATTCAATAAGTTTATGTTTAATAAAATTTCAAGTAATGCCTTGGCCAGGTGTCTCAGTTGGTTGGAGTGTCATCCCGTACACCTAAAGGCTGAGGATTTGATTCCCAGCCAGGGAATACCTAGGTTGCATGTTTGGTCCCCAGTCAGGATTGGGGCCCATACGGGAGGCAACAAATCAATGTTTCTCTCACACATCAATGCTTCTCTCTCTCTCACTCTCTGTCTCTATCTCCTCCCCCCTTCCTCTCTCTAAAATCAATAAACATATCCTCAGGTGAAGATTTTTTTTTTAATTTCAAGAATTTTAAAAATAATTTTTATTAAATAGTTAAAGCAAAGTACATGACAAAATATTTTTCACCTTGCCCTGGCCAGTGTGGTTCAGTTGGTTGGGCATCATCTGGTGCACCAGGAGGTTGCCGGTTCCATTCCCGGTCAAGAGCACATGCCTGGGTTGCGGGCTCAATCCCTGGTGGGGGTATGCAGGAGGTATCCGATCAATGTTGCACTCTCACATCAAAATTTCTCTCTCTCCCTCTCCCTTCCTCTCTCTCTAAAAATTAATAAACTATTCTTTAAATATAAAGTAAATCACTCTTTAAAAAATATATATATATGCATACATATATATACATATACATACATACATACACAAGGTGTCCCCAAAATTGTATATACACTTCAATAGCTGATTTCTATTACATTTTGAAAATGAAATGTATTTTAATAAATATTGCCTTTATAATTATTCAAAGTATGTACATTTTAGGGAGACACCTGTATATATTTTTTACCTTGTGTGCCAGAAAAGGTCATCTGACATATCAGAAAAAGATATTTAAAAGATTACTAAATAATAAGTATATGATACCATTCAATAGAATAAATTGCTAGTTTGTAAGAACTTCAATGTACTGATATCACTTTAAATTTTGAAGAAATAAAACAGCTCACCCTCAATAACTAAAGAGATAATTTTACCAAATATTCTGGTTACAAGATGAACCAGGTAATATTTTCACCTCAAAAATTCTTTGTGATTGTGGCCAACAATATGCCAGTCTTACATTTAAATGAACTTGGGCAAAGGATATTTTCTAATTGTCCTCAATCAGGATTATGTTGCCTTCTAGTGATTTTTTTTTCAATCCTCTCTTTTCTCTTACAAAGAACCTTAAATATTCACCAACATATACTATTCACATATATCAGAAATTGTGAATTTGTGTACAATGAGTAATTTTTTAAATTCTCATAAAAACTCCAAAATAACTTTTTGAATAAATGTATTGTCATTTGATATAAGCTAATATCCAATTTGGGGTACATAATTTTATCTACAGTCACGTGAGAAAAAAACCTGCAAGGTAACTAAGGTTGATTTATACTTACACAATGGTTTACATTTATAATCTAATTTGGGAGAGGGTAAAAAAAGTTGAATCCTGTCAAGAGCTAGTCTAAATTTAATTTTCCTAAAGGACTTATTAAGTAAAATAAGCAGTTAACTACAGCTTTATAATAAACCCAGTTGACAAGTATCAACCTTCTTTAAGAGGAGCCTCCCAGCCTAAATAGGCATTTGCACTTCGCTTTTGAAAGAAAAAAGTTTTAGTCAATATACAGTGATATTTTCTTTAGTGACTTGTGAGAATGATGGATGTAAATTTAATGGAAAATGAAGGATGGCGTGCAAGAACCAAAGACATTCCAATGTTACCAGGATGACACACTTCATTACAAACAAATTCTTCACTCATTCATTCATTCATTCAATATTTATTTATTGAGGGCTTGCTATATGTATAAAGCAAAAATTAAACAAAATAATACTATATGCTTTCTATATCAAAACAACACTGTCAGTAATAAATATAAAAGACCAAAAAAAAGCAAATTGAGTTTATTTTGGATGACTGCAGCAAAACACACCGGGTAAAAGACTCCTTACTTCTATTTCTGCAGATTCCACCCGGTTTTCAATTATTTCAATACATTGTCTCTTAGCTGGTGGTTCTTCACTTATAACAGTTTCCTCAGCAATGTCCGTTGCTGGTACTGTTAATACTAAAATGAAAAAATGTGTATGTTATTTAATTTTCAGATAGATTTAGTTGAAATAAAACTAGTCAACATTGTTGATGCAACTCATCTAAAATAAATTATATTCTAAAACAATTTCAAATCACTGATTTGCTTTTGAGGATGTCCATATTTGTCTTCATCTTCTTGCTTTTTTACTGCAAATCTCTCCTTGTTTAAGCACCTACTTATTTTTATAAAATTTTATATATAAGCATTAACCAGTTTGGCTCAGTGGATAGAGTGTCAGCCTGCAGACCAAAGGGTTGCAGGTTCGATTCTAGTCAAGGGCACATACTTCAATTGCAGGCTTCTCCCCAGCCAGGCCTTGGTCAGGAAGCGTGCAGGAGGCAACCAATCGATGTATTTCTCTCATCGATATTTCTCTCTGTCTTTCCCTCTCTCTTCCACTCTCTCTAAAAATTAATGAGAAAATATCCTTGGGTGAGGATTAAAGAAATTTATTTTATATATATGTTCATTCACATGGCTCAAACTCAAAACAATATTTGACAAGCATATTTTGAGAGCTCTCATTCTACTCCTAAAATAGATAATCATTTACTGGTTTCTCATGTACTATTCTTGTTAATTTATGTAAAAACAAACATGAACATACATTCTTTTTTTGTTACACAAAAGGTATCAAATAAAACATACATTCAAATTTTCATACAACATATACATCATCTGCAGTTGCTTTTTTCACTGCACATATATAAGGTGTCTTTCAGCTGTATATATAAAAGCCAAAGTGACCGGTCAACTGGACGACTGGACAACTGGCCAGTAGCTATGATGCGCACTGACCACCAGGGGGCAGATGCTCAATGCAGGAGCTTCCCCCTGGTGGTCAGTGCACTCCCACAGTGGAAGCACCGATCAGCTGACTGCCGGGCTCACAGCTGGCAGGTGCAGCTGCAGGGGTACCAGCCTCTCTTGCTGCTGCGGCAGCAACAGGTGCAGCAGGGCCAGGATGAGCAGGAGCAGCGCCATGGCCAGCTGCCTGCCATTTCACGCACTACTATATCCCTCCAGGGAAACCGGCAATCTGACATCCCCTGAGGGGTCCCAGATTGCGAGAGGGTGCACACCAGGCTGAGGGACCCCATCAGTGCACGAATCCGTGCACCGGGCCCCTAGAATGTACATAAGAGCTTTCTTTTAATGTGTGGATAAGCCATTATGAATGTTGTCTGTCTATACACTTTGCTTGTTTCTCTACTAGGTTGTTGGACTTTGTCCCAATTTTTAGTATCTCTTTAAATAAATGTAAATTATACAGAGAGAGACTGTCCTTGCTTTACTTAGGACTATAGAAATGCATGTGCATACTGAAGCCCTGCAAAACAATGGGGAAAATTACAATTGTTCCATAGCCTTTAATGTTTTGTGTGGGTTTTTTTTCAAAACATTAAAACCTGTCATTTATAAATATAAACACAAATGAAAAAAGTAAAATATTTAGTGTAATGTAATTTAAAACATTAGAAATGAGAAAGTTTTATTTCTTTTAACTCACATTGTTACACTTACAAATTAACTCAAAAATTTGAGAACCTTGTACAGTATTTATTTCATTGAACTGTCTACACAGTATATATGTTCATACGTCAGTTACACATTTTAAAATTATGGAATCTTTAAAAGTTTATTTTAATATTCAGTAGGTTCCTCTTATTGTTCTTCTTTTCCAGAGTTTTCTTTCTTTTTCTTCTTCCCTCCTCCCCTATCACTATAAACTTAGAATCTGTTTGGCTACTTGCTGAAAAAGACCTCTTGGTTTTCGTTATGGGCTGAATTGTGTCCCCTCAAAGTTCAAATGTTTAAGTCCTTACCCCCAGCACTTCAGAATGTGACTGTATTTGGAGATAGGGACTTTAAAGAGGTGAATAAGGTCAAAAATAGGGTAATTTGGGAGGGTCCTAATCCAATATGACTGGTGTCCTTATAAAGAGATGACCAGGACACAGACAATACACACATATGAGGGACAACCATGAGGGGACACAGCAAGAAGGCAGCCACCTGCAAGCCACAGAGGTCTCAGAAGAAACTAAAACTGCCAACACCTTTACCTAGGATTTCACACTTCCAGCACCATGAGAAGATGAAAAGCTGTTGTTCAAGTCACCCAGTCTATAGTATTTTGTTATAACAGCAAATTAATAGAGTCTTTTTAAAATATCACACTACAGGGGAGGAACCAAGATGGTGGCACAGGTAAACACCTGAACTTGCTGTCTCGCACAACCACGATAAAACTATAACTAAAAGAAAAAATGAATATCATCCAGAACCATGGGCAAGCTGGCTGAGTGGAAGTTCTACAAGAAGGAAAGAGAAAAGCGCATCTAGACTGGTAGGAGGTGCAGAGGTGCAGAACAGGGAAGGTATTGGAGGGGCGCGCAGAAATGGGCTGGCAACTGAGTATGCTGTGGTCTTTTTCAATCGGGAGGGAGATACAAACCCCTGACTGCTCTGAACTCCAGTTCCGGGTGAGACTCTGGGGACCCAGACTCATACGGGAGAAACTGGACTGTCTCACATTGGGACAGGAACACGAGGGTGGCTTTCTCTCAGAGGTGGTCGCAGCGTTCATTGTTCCTGCACGGGGCTGTGGGACACAGAGACCCAGGGACCTATCTGGGGCAGGGCCAATGGGCAACCATTGCTGTTTGCACCACCCTGTAATTCCCTGAGACTACGCCCCACCCAATTTACAACCCCACCCAAGCTGTGCACAAAGGCATTTGCATATGAATGGCCTGGCCTTTTGCAACCTAACTTAACAAACTGCAGCTGGATCAGAGAGCCCCAGAGCTTCCAAAAGAAGGCCTAAGGCCCATCAGCAGCCTGCACTGCTTTACAGCTGCGCCTCATCCGGATACCTCCAAACCCCAAACTAAGAGGAGGAATCTGAAGATCTCTCTGTAGCTCCTGCTGGGTGCCTTCAGGTAGTGGTTGACTTTGCACCTCCTTGGAGATCCAAGAGCCAGTGCACCCAGTGGTCAAAGTGAGACCATACCAGATTACAACTTTTCAGATCCATAAGAGACACACTCAGGGGGCAGACTCGTGAGCACCAAAGCCCCACTGAAGCAAGTTCTGCCCCATAAGGGTGTTTCCAGCACAGGAGTTCTCCCACTGTAGACACAACTAGTCCTCACAGCCAGTTGGTCTGGAGGTCAATTCCTCCCAGTGATACCAATAGCAATCAAGGCTTAACTACAACAAGACTGTGCACACAGCCCACAAAGGGGTGGACCAAAAGCGTCCACCTCAGGTAACTGAGGAGGCTGAGCCACTAGGCCCTATAGGACACCTAGCACACAAAGCCACTCTATCAACACAGGGAAGCAGCCAAAATGTGGAGACAAAGAAACAGGTCATAAATGAAATTAGTGGAGGAAAGCAAACTACTGGATAAAAAGTTCAAAATCAGGGTTATAAGGTTACTCAAGAATCTTCTAGAAACCTCTGAGAAATTTAATGAGACCCTCGAGGATATGAAAAAGGACCAAATAGAAATTAAGCATACACTGACTGAAATAAAGAATAACATACAGAGATCCATCAGCAGACGAGAGGATCCTAAGAATCAAGTCAAAGATTTGAAATACGAAGAAGCAAAAAACACCCAACTGGAAAAGCAAAAAGAAAAAAGAATCCAAAAAGTTGAAGATAGTGTAAGGAGCCTTCTAGGACAACTTCAAGCATACCAACATCCAAATGATGCGGTTGCCAGAAGAAGAGAGAGAGCAAGATTTTGAAAACCTACTGGAAGAAATAATGACAGAAAACTTCCTGCATCTGGTGAAAGAAATAGACTTACAAGTCCAGGAAGCGCAGAGAACCCCAAACAAGAGGAATCCAAAGAGGACCACACCAAGACACATCATAATTAAAATGCCAAGACCAAAAGACAAAGTGAGAATATTAAAAGCAGCAAGAGAAAAACAGTTAGTTACCTACAAGAAAGTACCTATATTACTGTCAGCTGATTTCTCAACAGAAACTATGCAGGCCAGAAGGGTGTGGCAAGAAATATTCAAAGTGATGAATAGCAAGAACCTACAACCAAGATTACTCTACCCAGCAAAGCTATCATTCAGAATTGAAGGGCAGATAAAGAGCTTCACAGATAAGAAAAAGCTAAAGGAGTTCATCACCACCAAACCAGTATTATATGAAATGCTGTAGGGTATTCTTTAAGAAGAGGAAGAAGAAGAAAAAGGTGAAGATAAAAATTATGAACAACAAAGTGACAACAAATACATATCTATCAACAAGTGAATCTAAAAATCGAGTGAATGAAAAATCTCATGAACAGAATAAACTGGTGAATATATAGAATCAGGGGTATAGAACGGGAGTGGACTGACAATTCTCGGGGAGAAAGAGCTGTGGGGGGTGCGGGAAGAGACTGGACAAAAATGAAACACCTATGGACGAGGATAATGCGGGGGGTAAGGGCATGGGGTGGGCTGGGAACTGGGTGGAGGGGAGCTATGGGGGGAAAAAGAGGAACAACTGTAATAATCTGAACAATAAAGACTTATTTAAAAAATAATAATAATAAAAATTTTAAAAAACGTATCACACTACACTTACAAATCAAGTCAGGAAAAAAATTGAGAGCTTCTTGATAGTGAATCTTCCGATTTGAAACTATGAGTTTCTTTCCATTTGTTCATCAGTGAGACTTGTCTGTATAAATGTTAGGTTTGGGAAACAAAGCTGTATCTGCTTAATACAGACACTTTGAAAGCTTTCTTCTTTTCTGTGTAACTGGATTAGTTCTTTAAGGCTTTGGGAAAGCACCTGGGCCTGATGAGCTCTTAGACCAGCTATCAGCAGGTCATTTCTGCAGAACAGGAGAAAGGCCTCTCAGGCTTCACAAGTCAGGGTCTCCTCCTGTCCTGATACAGTGACAAACTCCTAAGTGTCATACCTCCTCTACTGCTAAACCAAACGCAGTTTAGGAGAACTTCTACCTCTAGCCTTTCCTTTCCGTAATTCCTTCACTGGCCATGAAGAGGCATGGTCTCTGCAATCCTACTCATTTTCTAAAAGTATGTGTGTGCACATACTGTTTTTGGGGGGACTGGGTGCAGGATGGTGCTTTCTAAGCTAGGAACTTGCTGCCCCTTCTCTTTCTGCTTCCTCCACTATTCTGTCCGATTCCATCTATCTTAGTCCTGCTGGCTGCACTGCACTTCTTATTCAGTCTGGGCCCTGTCTTGCTGGGAGTGTGTACTTACTGCTGATTTCTGAACTCAACCTTTTTCTTTTCTTGATCACCACTGTAGGTTTTCATGAGAGTTCTCTTGCCCTGACTGTAATATCCTTAGATGTTTTTGCAGCACTTAAAATGTGGAATTCTGTGGTTTTCTCAACCTTTTAGATTCACTGAAAACATAGTTGGGGCTTCTACTTCATCCATCTTATTGCTCTCTGTGGTTTCCAAGAGGGGAAAAAATGGAAAAACTGTCAACAAAGGTGCTAAAAGCTGCTACCACATAGCTATTACAGTCTTAAGTCCAACTTTTTTTTAGGCAGCGTTTTCTTACATGGTATTTTTAAAAGCTCACATGATATCTGAATTGCATTAAATTGACTAAGAAATTATCATCCAATGCTGATTTTGAATTATTTATTTAAGCTCATTTTCAAGCAGAATATTTTGGGGCCAATTCTTCTTTCCACCTGGTACAGACACTGATAAAGCAAGCTAACTTTAATATTAGCCTAAGCAAATAAAGTGAGGCACCTAAATCTGTTGCAAAAGGTTACAAAAACATAACTTAAGGCAAACTGAGAATAAACAGCAACTTTATGGAAATGCCTACTACTCACCTTGCTGTCCATCTGGCATGGTCACAATGATGGGCTGGCCTATTCCACTGGTTGGAATGGAGTGCAAATTTCCAAGCTGGATTCCATCCGTTACTATTGTGATGACTTGCTGACCCCCTGAACTAACTACTTGCTGAATTGCACCATCCACTGATTCTGCAGTAACTACTTCCTCCGTAGCCACTACTGGGGAAAAAAATATAAATGTGAAAATCAGTGAACACATATAAAAATAAAAACAGAAGTTTCTTTTTGCTTTAGTACCTTTGCCTTCCCTGCTTCTTCCTTACACAGAAAAGCTTGTGCATGGTTTTAAACTTCAGTCTCCAACAGTGCTATACATATCTATGTAAACATTATGACTACAAGTCCCACAATTTACAATAAGTGAGTTCCAACTATTCATGCATGTGTGTGTTTAAATAAACAATTCCTCTTCATTTAGTTATATGAGGTACAAAATTTGTAAGGTCTCCTAAAGTCATAGATATAACAAAGGTTACACCTGCTTAATAAAATTCCATAACCCAAAAGATGATTTTGTATGTGGTAATACTCCATTTACACTTACATAGGAGTTGATAAACATTTCAAAATCCAATGAACTTTCATGAAAATTTGTATTTTCCAAGTAGCCAGACTAAACAGTATTCCCTTTTTGGATTATGTGAACAGGGGTTGCCTTGATAATAAGTGGCATGCAGGTCTGGTATCATATGAATATATTATATTTAACTAATATGTAATATACTAAGCATAGTATATTATGTTATAGTAATATACTATTATCTACTATACCAATATATTAATATATAACACTTAATAACATAAGAAAAATTATCAATGTAACCAAAAAATATATATATATCACTGCACATCCTAAAGGATGCTAAAACCATTGGTGAAATGTTCTGAGGAAACAAGATATTTAAATGTTCCCAAGGTATCACACCAAAGATTAGCATTCGTTAGAAAGAGGGAACTATAAAGATCTAGTGGTTGCCACTCTCACCAGGCGGTCATTATCAGGACAGCCTGACATTATGTGCCTCCTGATGTGATGCAATGTGAGATTACAAAATATCACTGTGTTCTTCCCAGAAATGTTGGCTTGAATCTAATTATTAAGAACTAAATGAATCCAGAATGTGGGTGATCCTGCAGACAACTGGCTTAGACTACAAAGATTTCAATGTCATAAAGAACAACAAAGACAGTAGAATAATCCTAGATTGGGGAAGACTAAAGAGGAACAATAACCAAATACAATGTGTGAACTTTAATTGGACCCTGAATGAAAAACAGAGTTTAAAGGACATCTTGGGGATAATTGAAGAAACTTGAACTATGGACCATATGTCAGTAATGTCACTAAATTAACACTGATGCTTTTAGGAAATATAATGGAGGTATAAGTAGTAAAAGGCTGCCCTTATTCTTGAGAAATACATGCTGAAGTATTAAAGAATGAAGTGTCATGAGGTCTGCAGCCTAGTTTCAGATAATTTGGCAAAATAAAATAATTTGGGTCAAATTCTTAAACTTTGGTGGTAGGGATGAACATGCAGATGTGGCAAGATGTTAATAGCTGTGAATATAGGTGAAAGGTATTAAGTTCATCCTCCAATTTTTCTATGGGTTTGAAAACTGTCAACATAAAAAATGTTTAATATAACTATTTCTGAAAAAAAGAAGTGACATAAGAACTATTTCTAAATTATATGGGGGTTTTAATGAGTTATCTGAGGCAACTTTTTACCAAAAGTATAATTTTTAAAAAAAGCATTCTCTCCTCAAGTGCTACTATTCAGATACACAGTTGCTCAGTAGCATGCTAAGTTGCTACCAATTCCCAGGAGAACATCATGGATATCAATGACCACAGGATTTACTGAAGACAGGGGCCCTACATATGTACTAGTATACTACCTTTTTTTTAAAGGCAGGGGAGTACTGGGACCCTACTTTCCAAGGATGCACACACGGCAGCAGGCCTGGCTGCAACTCTGTTAGTGCTTTATTTTACAATCAAGGGTTACAATACAAACTGCAGAAGATAATACTCAAAATGCAAAGAGCCTTTGTGTTTTTGAGTTCTCTCATTTTTTTGTTTGTCTTAAACTATAATTAGGCTTTATCACCAAGCACTTAAGAAAATTTCAGGAGATAATTATAAAATGAAATGTAGGACATAAAATAGTAATATATTCAATAGAACAACTACTCAGGGTTTCAAACACATAGACTATTGCTTTGATTTTTTTAAGAAAATATCCATATGAAAAAGAAATGTTCACTCAGGTTGAATGCTAACTACAAGTAGTGACTATTTCCAAGCATCATCATCTGTAAGAAATTTCTGAGATCACACACAATCAAGGCACAACTCCAGAACTTTCATCTTTGCACTATCTGCAATGACTGTCATTAAAATAATAAGAGTTCTTGCCTTTCATCTAAAAGCTTTCTTTTTAAGATGTGCTATGGTAAGGAATTTAAGAAAAAATAAGAAAACCAATTACAAAAGAAGACAATGGGCTCCCAAGAAACCCTAAGAACTTAGCATAGAATACATACATGCTCAGGTAACTTAAAAAACGGGCTGGCCAAAGATAGAGAAATCAGCAGTCACAAATTAATCCCTTTAGTTTTATGCACAGGAAAGTACACTATGAGTACACTTCAAATATATATGTTTCAGGAATATACTTGCTTTTTCCAAAATTAGTGAAATGAGAGCATGAGGGGGATAAAACAACGTATACTTTAACAGAACCTCTGCAAATCTTGACAGTCAAAAGAAATGTTCAATTGTGCCTAAATACATAGAACTTATAAATTATATTCAGATGCTAAATCTCTTAACTAGCTAGGTACCTACCACAACAAATCAAATAAAGCAAAATACTAAAGAGAAAAAGGAGCCAAAACTAGACTGCAAATTAGATTATGAGTATGATACTGTAAGATGAAATATTAGTAAAAATAAAAGTATAATTCATAAAATTATCAAGTTGAACAATGGAAGTTTCCAGCAAATATAGCAGATAACTACTTAACTTAGAGTTAACTAAAAGATAAGCATTCCCTCAGTTTAAGTAACTACATTTAGTTACCATCTTTTCTATTTTTTTATTAAGGTATTACATATGTGTTCTTAGTCCCTCTTTACTCCCCCACTGCCTAGTACCATCTATTTAATAAGCAGAGATAATATTAATTTTCTTTAAACCACAATTTTATCAATGCTCACTGATCAGCACCTGTTAAGATATACAATTTCATGGGAATTCCCGTAATCTAAAAAATGTTTTTACTCTTTGTGAACAGAAATCAATGTGTTAGATAATAGCCTATATATAAAGGGAAAATTTAAAGATAAGTAAATCCTAGTGGGGCTATAGATTGCTGACAGTAAAAAGTTATTCTACTTTATTTTGTTTTTAAAATGCTCAAGATAACATTTTTCTCATCTCAGTATGAAAAATCTGGTCTTGATCATCAGTGTCAGGTTTGTTTTAATTATATCCTGATTACCTGAAGTCTCCCGCTTAATCAACTCTTGAAAACATTAAGTAGCAAACATCTAGATATATTTAACTACTAAAGCTATTAAGAAAGCCAGTCCTCTCTACCACATCTTTTCCTTGTTAGAGATTCATCTATGCACCTAATAATTAAATAAATGTTAAATTACATATAGAAATGAAAAAATTTGGGTCAAATTCTTAAACTTTGGTGTGCCTTCAGAATCACCTTTGGGAACATGTTAAAAATACAGATGTCAAGGTCCCCACCCCAAACCTACTCAATCAGAATCTATTGAAGTGGAATTGGGGCAAATGTATTCAGACAATTTTGATTAACAAAAAATTTAAGAACCCTGCTCTTGTTGCCATTATATTAATTAAAATTAATTGAAAGGAATTCAAATTAGTAAAAAACTTGAATTAGAGAATATTTAAAGGAATACAGCCTTCTAATCATTGGGTACCTAAATTAACAAATTAATTCCCAACTATTTCCAAGCAGAAGTTCCACTAGTTTGTTTTAATAATGTAAAAAAAAAAAAAGACAATTATGTTACTGTTGAGTTGCCTGGTATTTCTCCTCAATTACTCCACTCCCAAATTCTGAAGGATGGTTTAAACAAGGTTTTTAAAAATTGTGTGTGTGTAGCCCTGGCCAGTGTGGCTCAGTTGGTTGGAGCACCATCCTGTGCACCAAAAGGTTGTGGTTTTGATTCTCAGTCTGGGCACATACCTAGGTTGCAGGTTCAGTCCCTGGTCTGTTCTTGCAGGAGGCAACCAATGTTTTCACTCTCACACTGATGTTTTTCTCTTATTCTCTCTAAAAAAAGCAATTTAAAAAAAAAAAAAATAGAGCCCCGCCGGTGTAGCTCAGTGGTTGAGCATCGACCCATGAACCAAGAGGTCCCTGGTTCCATTCCCAGTCAGGGCACATGCCTGGGTTTTAGCCTTGATCCCCAGTAGGGGGCATGTAGAAGGAAGCCAATCAATGTCTCACTTCCATCGATGTTTCTATCTCTCTTCCTTCTCCCTTCCTCTCTCTCTAAAAATAAAAACATAATTTTTTAATGTGTGAATTTTTTAAAACTTTTTAAAACTGTGTGTGTGTACTTTTAAAAGCTATAAATTTTTTCACTGATTTCCAAAATGAGTAGGTTAATTTCATATATCAAAAGACAATTGTATCCTCCCTTAAAAATAAGTAACAGCATTTTGATTTAGGCATCACCTTTGCATGAGTTTGCTACATGTGAGTCAGTCCCTTATATCAACTCAGGATATACTAATAAAATATTTCTGAAACCTCAAAGCTGAAAATCAAACCTTGGTCAGAGTTCAATGATAGTATCTTAATTCAGATGACTATTATGATAACAAAATGAGATAATGCATGTAAAGCACTTGGCACAGCAACAAGCATATAGCAAGAACGCAATAGATATTAACCATTTTTCCATAATTCATTATGCCAAGTTAAATTTATGGCTAATATAAATTGTTTCATCAACCTTCTTTAGCATGGCCTGGACCCAAATAGAACTAATGATTATTTAATAAAACTATACACATTTGCAAAGGCCTATGGGCTCAGGAACCGAAATATGTAATTCACAACAAAACCAGTCATTTATTAAAAGTGGCTGGTTTGGCTCAGTGGATAGAGTGTTGGCCTGTGGACTGAAAGGTCCCAGGTTCAATTCCAGTCAAGGGCATGTACCTTGGTTGTGGGCACATCCCCAGTAGGGGGTGTGCAGGAGGCAGCTGATCGATGTTTCTCTCTCATCCATGTTTCTCACTATCCCTCTCCCTTCCTCTCTGTAAAAAAATCAATAAATATATATATATTTAAAGTGAACATTAACAAAAAACTCTTCACAGTATGTTGACATTTATCAAATTATTTTCTATACCTCTCTTAAAGAATTATGAAAATTATCCATGGAAACTTACAAGTTTAATCAAATAAGTTAAACACTTATGAAAATAAAGGTTTATGAGGAAAGAATAAAACTGAAAATATTTACATTAAAAATTCCACTAGATATTCTAATCATCAAGCATTAACAATCTACAGTTGTATTTGCTTATGTCATCAAGAAAAGACAGTGATATAATTTGTTTTCACAATGAAAGCATTATATCCTTTATCCCATTGGACTAACATTAAGATTTGTCTTATATGTGAAAAATAGCCCTAATGTAATCATGAAGGTGCTATTTAAAGCCACAGTTCCCAGGTGAAGTGAGTGTATCCTAGACCAGTGGTCAGCAAACCGCGGCTCACGAGCCACATATGGCTCTTTGGCCCCTTGAGTGTGGCTCTTCCACAAAATACCACGGCCTGGGCGAGTCTATTTTGAAGAAGTGGCATTAGAAGAAGTTTAAGTTTAAAAAATGTGGCTCTCAAAAGAAATTTCAATGGTTGTACTATTGATGTTTGGCTCTGTTGACTAATGAGTTTGCTGACCACTGTCCTAGACTATCACAAGTACCTTCCCTTTATATATAGGACCATGTCAGCCAGCCAGCCAGCCTCCGTTTCAAATGCAGTCCCTCTGCTGCTACATTCTAGCTATCTGGTATCAAGAAGATGTGTTTATTGTACTACTTAGCTGGTAAAAGAAAAGAATATGAGCAGTACCAATTAGTGTACTGATGGTTCTTATATTATGGTCTTCAGTCATCTAAAAAGGACAAAGGAGGAGCAGAACATTTATTTCAACAGACTGCTTCAACAAACACACCTCAGAAGTAAAAGTAGGAACAGTGATACTTTTGTTAGATGTAAGACAAAATGATAATCACATAAATATCTATTTCTATGACAAACCAATCTATAAAGACTCTAGAAGAGACAGTCCTCTGATCACCGGAAGAAACTGCATAGAGGAGACAGTATATTGTAGAGGGCCGCCTGGGAAGGCACCTGGACATTCTTTAAATTGTTGTCAGCTGAGCCCGAGGCGACTACCAGAGCCCCGTCTTGGTTACGCCCTCCCCAAGAAGGTGACTTTTTACCTTTGTAAGTCCAGGTGTCGGGGAGCGGACTTTGATATGTAAATCCAGGCAAGCACCAGGAATGCTAGGACCTACTCAAGAATGCAAATAAGCTCCTTTGATCCTAAGTTTTGGTGATACTTCCTGGTATTTGGGGGTATAAAATAAATGCGCTGCATGGGCTCGAGGTCCCTGCCTCTCCATCAGAGAGGATGGCATCCCACCTGGCTCCCAGCTTTGTTTCTGTCTTTCTATCTGTTCTCTTTCTTTCTTTTATTTCTTAATCCCCAGCTCCTCTGCTCAGGAACTAGACCCACTCTCTTTCCGCACTGGACGTGGAAAAGAGAGAAACACCCACAGTATATTACAGTGGTCACAAACAACTTGGGAACCAGATCTTCAGCACAAACCTCCTTTCACCACTTTATTGCCATGATACTTTGGGGAAAATTATGTAACCTTCACAAACATCAGCTTCATCATATGTAAAATGGAAGTACTACTTTATTTCCCAGATCTTAGGATGTCCTTGGAAATATATATATATAAACATTTCTAAAATGAGGGTGAATCTGACAAGTGATGTTAAAAGAAAATGGAGAAGCAAGAAGCAGAGAAATCATTTGCCTGAACACATGCAAATATATTTCATTATGCACGTTGGCTGAGTAGTTTATTTACACTGGTGGCAATGTACTCACCTGAACTTTAACTCAAGTTCTTAAAATATCTTCAAAAAGATTCTGCTATGATACTGCATTGAAATGAAAAATTATTGTGCTCACAGAAATTTGTAAGTCACATGTAATAGAAGTCCAGCGAAATTACTAATTCTCTCAGACTAGACCACACATAACATTTTCAAAGGTAGAAGTTAGAGAAGTTGGTATGACCAATAATGGAGCCAAAGATCTAAATGTCAAAACTTCCAGTGACTTTTAAGAAAAATTATTTAGACCTAGGGGGGGTGTAGGGGCTAGGAAGAGGAGGGTAAAGGGGAGGAAAATGGGAGATATCTGTAATACTATCAACAACAAAAATATATTTTAAAATAATAATAAAAAAAGAAAAGTTACCTAATTTTAAGATATATACTTTAAATAAAGACAAAAATATGCAAGTTTAACCAAACAGAAACCAATGAAATTAGTTTTCTTTTACATGCTTATGTAATTACCAAGGTGGCAAAGAGATCTGGACACAGGTTATAAAAACAGCATGTCAATATGATGATGCACATAATTGCTAACAGCAAAATGTGATTCAGAAATATCTGAAGAATCTCAAATATAAAAGGCCTAGATTCAAGCATTAAATGGATAAATGCTTATTATCACTAGTTTGCAGAAAAAAGAGTGAAAGACAGAAATGAGAGCGATAAGTAGGTTTTCTTCCCCTGAAAAAAACACAACTTTCAAACAATGGTACCTTAAAGAAGCAAATGCAGTAATATCAACCTTCAAGTTTTTTTATGAAGATTAAATGAGATAATAAGTAAAAAATTACCCTATCTGGTTTGGCTCAGTGGATAGAGCCTCGGCCTGAGGATTGAAGGGTCCCGGGTTCGATCCCGGTCAATAGCACATACCCGAGTTGTGGGCACGATCCCCAGCAGTATCATTAAAATTATTTTTAATCTTATATTAGTCCAACTACAATGGTTGAAATTACAGTAAGAAGACTTTTGTGGAGTTGTTTTAATTCCCTAGTTAAAAAAAATATTTTGCTTACATAATAATTATAGCAAGAACTATTTTAGTTAAGTATAAAGGTAAACTTTACCTAAACCAGCTATTAATAATGATTGTCATCCCTTAGTGGTGTCGATATGCTATTTCCTAATTCTGTCAGTCATTTTATTGATTTATTTTTAAATATATTTTTATTGATTTCAGAGAGGGAGAAAGAGATAGAGACATCAATGATGACAGAAAAGCATTGATCAGCTGCCTCCTGCACTCCCCCTACTAGGGATCAGCCCACAATCCAGTCACATGCCCTTGACCGGAACTGAACCCAGGATCCTACAGTCTGCAGGTCGACACTCTATCCACTGAGCCAAACCAGCTAGGGCTGTCAGTCATTTTAATACAACTAACAAAAATATACATGTATACATATATACTTTATTTATACAAAGTCAAAGACTAGTAAAACAAAGACCAAATTGGGTACACAGAAACGTTTTCTGTGAACCACACAAGTTTTTAAAATTTAATTAAATTTTAATTAATTGGCAAGATTTAACATTCTTTTAAAAATCCAGATTTTGAAGAAACCAAGATGGTGGCATAGGTAAACACCTGAAATTGCTGCCTCGCACAACCACTTCAAAACTACAACTAAAAGACAAGACGGACATCATCCAGAACCACAAGAAGGCTGGCTGAGTGGAAATTCTACAACTAGAAGGAAAGAGAAAAGCACACTGAGACTCAGAGGAGGTGCAGAAGTAAAGTGCTGAGGTACTGATGCGCACGCGTGCACAGAGAGGGCTGGCGACTGAGTACACAGTTGTCTTTTTCATTTGGGAGGGAAACACAAGCTCCCGACTGCTCTAAACCCCAGTTCTGGGTTAGACTCTGGGGACCGAGACTCATATGGGGAGAGACAGGACTGCCTGGCTATGGGTGGAACTCAAGGGCAGCTTTCTCTCAGAGGTGCTTGCAGCAATTACCGTGGGACACTGAGACCCGGGGGCCTCTGCAGGTCAGGACTGAGGATCAGCCATAACTGTTTGCTATGCCCTGTAGAGTCCCTGAGACCCCGCCCATCCAAGTTGTGTGCAGAGGCTTTTGCATATGAATAACCTGGCCCTTTGCAACCTAAAATTACCTAACAAACTGCAGCTGGATCAGAGAGCCCCAGAGCCCCCAAAAGAAGGCCCATGACCGCACAGCAGCTTGCACTGCTTCACAGCTGGGCCTCATCTGGGCACCTCCAAACCCCAAACAAAGAAAGAGGAATCTACAGATCTCTCCTTAGCTCCTGCTGGGTGGCCTCAGGCAGAAGCCAAATTTGCACCTCCTTGGATCTCCCAGTGGTCAGAGTGGGACCATCCAAATTACAACTCCTCAGATCCATAAGGGACACACTCAAGGAGCAGACTCAGTGAACACCAAAGCCCCACTGAAGCAAGTCTTGCCCATAAAGGTGTCTCCAGCACAGAAGTTCTCCCAGCATAGACACAGGTGATCCTCATAGCCAATTGGTCTGGAGGTCAATTCCCCCTAGTGATACCAACAACAATCAAGGCTTAACTACAAGACTGTGCACAAAGCCCACAAAGGGGTACACCAAGAGTGTCCACCTCAGGTAACTGGGGAGGCTGAGCCACTAGGCCCTATAGACACCTAGCACACAAAGCCACTCTATAAACACAGAGAAGCAGCCAAAATGCAGAGACAAAGAAACAGGTCACAAATGACAGAAATGGAGGAAAGCAAACTACTGGATATAGAGTTCAAAACCATGGTTATAAAGTTACTCAAGAATTTTCTAGAAACTGCCGATAAACTTAGTGAGACCCTTGAGGATATGAAAAAGGACCAACTAGAAATGAAGCATATACTGACTGAAATAAAGAATAATATACAGAGATCCAACAGCAGACTAGAAGATCACAAGAATCAAATCAAAGATCTGAAATACGAAGAAGCAAAAAACACCCAACCGGAAAAGCAAAAAAAAAAAGAATCCAAAAATATGAAGACATTGTAAGGAGCCTCTGGGACAACTTCAAGCATACCAACATCCGAATTATGGGGGTGCCAGAAGAAGAGAGAAAGCAAGATTTTGAAAACCTATTGGAAGAAATAATGACAGAAAACTTCCTGCATTGGTGAAAGAAATAGACTTACAAGTCCAGGAAGCACAGGGAACTCCAAACAAAAGAAATCCAAAGAGGACCACACCAAGACACATCATAAGTAAAATGCCAAGACCAAAAGACAAAGAGAGAATATTAAAAGCAGTAAGAGAAAAACAGTTAGTTACCTACAAGGGACTACCCATACGAATGTCAGCTGATTTCTCAACAGAAACTATGCAGGCCAGAAGGGTGTGGCAAGAAATATGCAAAGTGATGAATAGCAAGGACCTACAACCAAGATTACTCTACCCAGCAAAGCTATCATTCAGAATTGAAGGACAAATAAAGAGCTTCACAGATAAGAAAAAGCTAAAGGAGTTCATCACCGCCAAACCAATATTATATGAAATGCTGTAGGGTATTCTTTAAGAAGAGGAAGAAGAAAAAGGTAAAGATAAAAAATTATGAACAACAAATACATATCAACAAATGAATCTAAAAATCAAGTGAATATGCCCTAACCGGTTTGGCTCAGTGGACAGAGCATCGGCCTGCGGACTGGAGGATCCCAGGTTCAATTCTGGTCAAGGGCATGTGCCTTGGTTGCAGGCATATCCCCAGTGAGAGGTGTGCAGGAGACAGCTGATCGATGTTTCTCTCTCATCGATGTTTCTAACTCTCTATCCCTCTCCCTTCCTTTCTGTAAAAAATCAATAAAATACATATTAAAATAAATAAATAAATAAATAAATATCAAGTGAATAAAAAATCTGATGAACAGAATAAACTGGTGAATATAATAGAATCAGGGGCACAGAAAGGGAGTGCACTGACAATTCTCGGGAGGAAGGGGATGTGTGGGGTGCGGGAAGAGACTAGACAAAAATTGTACACCTATGGATGAGGACAGTGGGGCAGGGGCGGGTAAGGGCAGAGGGTGGGGTGGGAACCGGTGGAGGGGAGCTATGAGGGGGGGGAGGAACAACTGTAATGATCTGAACAATAAAGATTTATTACAAAATAAAAAAAATAAAAGTAAATAAATAAATAAAATCCAGATTTTCAGCTCCCCATGAAAGAGCAGGATCTGGCAACACTGAGCATATGACTAGAAATAGCTGTAGCTGAGAAGCTGAGGCCTCCTTGCCCTGCCCCACTCTCTTCAGAAGGCCATAATCTCAACCCTGCCCACTTTAGCCTTTTATATGACACTAGAGGCCTGATGCACAAAATTCGTGCATGGGTAGAGTCCCTAGGCCTGGCCGGCAATCAGGGCTGATCTGTGGGGTGACTGGCAGGGTGATCGGGGGGCCCCCTGCTACTGTCCTATGGCCTTACCACATCAGATGAAACAAAAGATGAAAAAGCCCTTTGTCTCTGGGTTTCAGTAATTGCTGTCTCATTATGCCTCTTCAAAACCTCAGGGTAGCAATGCACATTGCTATTATTAGCCAAGGGGTAACTGCACTACACCTTGTGATTTCCCTACTCCCTACTAGCACCTTCTAGCACCTTGGCTGGCCTAGGGCCTGAGGGCTGGGGGCAGCTCCTGCATTGAGTATCTGCCCCCTGGTGGTCAGTGTGCGTCACAGCATCCAGTCGTTCCATCAGTCATTCTGCCGTTCCATCTATTTGCATATTAGGCTTTTATTATATAGGACTAGTGGCCAGTGCACAAAATTCGTGTGGGGGAGAGGGAGGAGAAGGAGGGAGGGAGGGAAGGGTTGGTTCCCTTCAGTCCAGCCTGCAACCTCTCCAATCGGGGACCCCTTGGGATCGGGCCTAAACTGGCGGTCGGACATCCCTCTCGCAATCTGCGCTGGCTCCTAACCACTCACCCGCCTGCCTGCCTGCCTGATCGCCCCTAACCTCTCTGCCTGACTGCCTGATCGCCCCTAACTGCACTCCCTTGCCGGCCTGATCTCGCCCCCAACTGCCCTCTCCTGCCGGCCTGATCGCCCCTAACGGCCTCTGGCTCAACTCCCACCACCATGGCTTTGTCCGGAAGTAAGTCAGACATCCGGAAGATGGCCGGTTGACCCGGTCTAATTAGCATATTACCCTTTTAGTAGTATAGATTATATAGGATAGGATTGCTTAAATTGGGGAGAGCCTTTTTCATCAGGAGGAGATGCTCTTGGCAGACAAAAATACATAATCCCTATATCTGGACTGATAGCCAGCCATATGTACTATACAGCCAAACCAGTCATTAAAAAATTGAACTGCTTTCTTATACCTTACACCAAACAGCTGTTGCCCTTAAAACCCCTCCTCAGCCCCCACCTTAGGTTCTGCCTTCGAAGTTCACTCAGATTAGGTTCTGACTGGTCGGTTTCTATGCCAGTCAGTGTCAAAAGCTCCATCTCCTAGGCAGCCCCCGGCTCCTCGCACTTCACCCAGATTAGGTTATGATTGGTCAGTTTCTATGCCAGTGAGCATCAAAAGCTCCACCTCCTAAGCAGCCATTCGCACTTCACCCAGATTTGGTTCTGATTGGTCGGTTTCTATGCCAGTCAGCATCTCTGAGCCTATCAACAGCCTGAATAGAGAGACGGGGCTGATCAGCAGCCCCAGGGGAGGCCCAAGAGAAAGAGAGGCACAGCTGCTGGCCAGGCCCTAAGAGAAAGAGAGAGGCAAGGGCTGATCAACAGCTTCCACAGAAGCTACAGATCAGACCCTGCTTCTCTCTCCAGACCTCTCTTCAGGCCTGATCTGCAGCCCCCTCAGCAGTCAGTGCTGGGTCGCAGTGCCTGCAGCAGTAGGCAGTCAGTGCTGGGTCACCATAGCAGCCCAGCACTGACTTCGAGTCGGTAAAGCCTTCGGTTGTTTTGGATGTTACGGACCCTGGGTTTTTATATATTAGGACTCTTGGCCTTTGTGAATATTTGAATCTCCAACTTTTAATGTACACATGTGACTTGTTTTTCTAACCTGGAGTTTCTGAAGAATTGGACAAGGGAGCAGATGCTTCAGCTAAGGCAGCTAATGTAGCTAATACTGATGTAGAGGAGTTTCCAAACTGAACAGCAGACACACCTGTTTCATCTGTGAGAAAAGAGAAAATAGATTTGAATTTTTAAGGAGCTTTAATCTGATATTCTGTTTTACTTTATTCAACTCTTAAATGAAGCCTGAATAATATTAGTTTTGTGAAAAACAAGCTTGGATAGCATTAGTTTTGAAAGATAATACTGCAGTATGTTTTGCAATATCACCTTTCTTTAAATTATTTTCTCATAAAAATTTGGGTGTTTTTTCAATTATACCAAAGAAAACCAAGGTTTTTCTTACCCTCGTTCTCCAACTCTCCTTTCTTAAAAGGATGGATACCTACTAAGGCTTAAAATCCCAATAGCTATCCTATATGCATCTCAATACCTGTTGCCTTGGATGAATTTTCTGAAGATACCAGACCTGTTAGGTTCACCACCCCTCCAGGTCCAATGATAAACTGTGGTGTTGCAGCATGTATCGTCACAGTGTCGGGACTCTCTGGGTTTGTGTTGATTTGATTCTGCATAGCAATCTGGAGGACAAATCACCACAATATTTTCCGAATTATAACCAGAACATATAGCACAGGCTCTCAACATAGTACAAACACAAATATAAAGGAACATTCTGTAATTTAAGAAGAATCATATAATATAAATGGGTATCTTTTTTATTGTCTACTAAGAATATAGAGGTAACGAAAAAGTATGAATTTATATCCTAAGTTCCCATTAGCTAAAGCAGCAAAATCCAATGACAGGAGAAATGGATATCTGAAAGGCTTTTATAGAACACAGCTGAAAGATATGCTGCTGCCCTGTGGCTTCAGAAATTAAATTATTTAAATCAAATTATTTCCTCCACTATATTCAGCAATCTATAACACTACATACTATAAAACTACATACTATATACTACATACATGTCCTTTCCAATTGTTCTACATATTCAACCTTACCCCCAAACTGCACTCCTAGGAGTAAAAGAGTTGGAAGAGGCCTGGCAAAGTTCATTTTTCTGAACATATCCTTTAAATAACTAGCTGAAGTTCAATAGAGTCAGATGGTCTTAGAGAAGAGTTTTATTGGGAAGGATAACAAGAAGACATGCAAGAAGAGGCAGTAAGAAGATAATTTACATCAGTGTTGTCTAGCTGAAGAATAGAAATGTTGGTTATTAGAAAAACTTGACCAAAAGCCAAAAATAACCATGCTCACAGATTTTTCTGAGGATGGTGAGAAATAAAAGAAACCACTCAGAATGATAAAGACTGTATCACTCACTCAGGGGACAATATTATGGCTGCAAACAAAAATTTTTTTTAGTGAAATATAACAGACTTTGAAATACCATATGGTAGCCAAAACCATATGGTATGCAACAAAAAGAATAGAATAAAATGTCTAGGAGAATTTAGGAATTTAACACAGAAAGTAACATCTTATCCAATCTTCTAATGTTACATGCAAAGACTACAGTCTTACAATCAGGAAAATGAAGAGTAATGAACAAAAAACAAAAGAGGAAAAGGCCTGTCCAAAATAACTAAGTCCAAAATGAAAAGCTACAAACTGAATAGTTCAAATCATCCATAAAACAGAGATCTTCTGTTTATTTTCTTAAATTAAAAGAAAAAGTTACCTGTAATATCTCTGCTAAATCTTCATTCCCATTGTCTACTGAAATATCAAATGCAGTTTTACAAAATTTACTCTGCGTGTGTACATCAGCACCATATTTGATTAAAAGCTCCACCACATCTTGATGATTGTGTTCTGTGGCCCAATGTAGAGCTGTCATCTTTAACATGTCCTTTGCATTGACATCAGCACCATGCTACAAAAATATTTCAAAATAAGAGATTTCTAAAATATGAAATATTAAAAATTGCTGAAATGAAAATTCTAGACATTACACTTTAAAAGAATTTGCTACTAACATGATCAACCATTTTTTGTGTGTTGAATAATCTATATGCTCCAGGACCACCACACATCTGTCACTTAATCGATTTTCTATCATGATGACTTTCCTAATTGCTTTCCTTCTAATTTCTTAGGAGAGCAGCACTGATTTTTTCAGTCACCCAGCTGTGAGCATGAAGGGCTAGAACAGAATAAGAAGTGAAGGAAAACTATGAGCATTCCTCCCAAACTCTATTTTTAACTCTAGTTCCTTATTTACACAAAAATATCCTTTGCTTTCAAAACCAGTGCAATATAAAGAATTTAAGGGGAGCCAACTAGAGGTACATTGTCCATTATGGTAGTCACGAGACACATGTGGCTAAGCACTTGAAATACAGCTAATCCGAATAGAGAAGTTCCTTCTGTGTAAATATACACTGGATTCAAAGACTAAACAGCAAAATAAGAATGTAAAATAAGCAATATAATAATGTTTATATTGATTTCATATAGAAATAATATTTTGTATGTGTTAAGTTAAATAAAATATAATATTTAAATTGCTTTTTACTTTTATAAAATAGAAAATCTATAATTATATACAATTTGCATTTGTAGCTTAAACATTGTATTTCTTTTGGACAGGCTGATCTAGAGCAGAGATTTTCAACCTTTTTCATTTCACAGCACACAAAAAATACTAAAGTTACATAACACACCAAAAAATATATTTTTTGCTGATCTGACATAAAATAGGTATAATTTTGTTTGATTTACAAAAAAATTAATAAATAATAGTAATTACCTACCCTTTGTGCTCCAAAGTGACTTTTTAAAAAATTAGGTGCCTATCTCTTTATATATAAAAGCCTAAGCAACCAAAGGGCGCCAGCATCCGGGCTCAGGGCTGGCAAGCACAGCTGCAACAGCAGCAGGCACAGTGGGACTGGATTGAGCGGGGGCGGCGTGGCACCCAGCCTGGGCTCAGGCTCCTCCCTGGCCGCCTGCCACTTTGCACACTATTACATCCCCCAAGGGGTCCCAGATTGCAAGAGGGCACAGGCCAGGCTGAGGGACCCCACTGCTGCACAAATCCATGCACCGGGCCTCTAGTACTCAAATATAAGGATTTCAGATACCAAGATTTAACCAATCAGGAGCAACCTTATTTTAAGACAAGACATTAGTCATTTTTAATTTGAAATCTAAGGGAAAGGAAGTCAGAGCTCCTGACTAAATAGGTATTGCATGTTTTAAAAATTCTTGTAGCACATCAGTTGAAAATTGTTGATCTAGAGGCCAGAATAAAAAGAATTAAGAATACCTAAATCTATCATTCTGTTTCAGAATTTTCTTTTTGGCATTTAAATGATTAAAGAAAAATCCCCATTTGCATTATTTATTTATTTGTTAATTATCTAAGCCTAATATTTCTTTTCCATGAGCATTTTAACTGTGTTAAGACAAAACTATAGTCCCTCACCATGGCAGAGATCAAGGTTTAAGAAATCAATTGTTTGACTTAACTAAGAACATACCTAGAATAAGTGTTTTATCCCCTCACAAAAAAAAAATCCTTAAGGTAATTTACATTTGATCTTCTTACACACACAAAATGAGGTAACATGGGGGGAGGGATAGATATTCAATAAAACTAGTTTTCTTCTCCCTGTTATAAAACCATAAGCCCTTTAGGGGTTTACTTTTTAAAGTACAAAAAGAGAGAACACATACCTGAAGCAAAACCTCTACTATGCTGGCATGGCCCTCAGAAGCTGCCATATGTAAGGGTGTTCGGTCCACTTTGGTTCTGGCATCCCTACTTACACCAGCTCGAAGTAGTACTTCTGTGGTGGAGTAATGCCCATACTGTGCTGCCAGGTGAAGTGGAGAAGTTCCCAGCTATACCACAAGAAAAAAAATCCACATTTATTGTCATTTTAGTACATTTCTATTACTACTTCTTTTTATATTTTGTTCAAATAGCAAAATTATACTGTTTACATAATAATTCAAAAAAAAAGAATTTTTGCTCATGACTTTTTCTTCATAGAGGCCTTCAAAAATTTCCTCAGTGAAGAGGAAAAGTCAATATTTCAGATAAGATAACCTAAACAAAATTAATTTCATCAGGAATTAGAGATAATTAGGGTTTGAGAAATTTTTCAGAATACTGGAAACTTTTCCTCATATCAACCACAGAAAACTTCTTTTCATCTATGAAATTCTTATCAAATAAATGTGATAGTGTATGCCAGTGGTCGGCAAACCGTGGCTCATGAGCCACATGCGGCTCTTTGGCCCCTTGAGTATGGCTCTTCCACAAAATACCACGGCCTGGGCAAGTCTATTTTGAAGAAGTGGCGTTAGAAGAAGTTTAAGTTTAAAAAATTTGGCTCTCAAAAGAAATTTCAATGGTTGTACTGTTGATATTTGGCTCTGTTGACTAATCAGTTTGCCGGCCATTGGTGTATGTTTTTATATTAAACTGTTTTATAGGACTTAAAAAATAAAGCACCTAAGTGATATTTTTAAATAAGTTCCTATAGTCATTTTTTAAGAAAAAAATATGATCTGAGGTGTGCTGTCAAAGGTCAGTCAGGACAGAACCAGAACAGAGCCCATTATATTAATTTCATGTGGTCTTGGCAAGCCACGACATTAACACCACATTCACAATATACACGGCAGTACTAAAATGTGAGTGAAAGCTTATTTGGAGGTTCTAGCAGGGAACAACTACTCATACATCCTTGACCCAACACCAGTCCTCTCCTCTGGAGGGAAAGTCGTCCTCTTCGACCTAGACCTAGCATGCAGCTTCAGGAGAGAGGCACATGGATCAGTGAGGGAGGAGGGGGATGCCCGCCTTGCCAGCCAGATCCGCTGAATCAATCCCTGGCCATTAATGGGGTGACAGATGTTCAGCCAGATTGCCCTCATATCCACTTTATTTTGTTTTTGTTTTTAAATCACTTATATATCTCTAAATAATATACTCTTGGTTTTGCCTATTTTGAACTTTGTTTAAATAGAATCATACTGCATGTAATGCTCTGTGACTTACCTTCTTTTGCTTACCAGTACATTCATAAGATTCACCCATGCTGGTGAATTTAACTGTAGTTCACTAATTTTCTCTGCTCTGTAATAGTCTACTGAATGAATAATTTAACTAATTAATTAATTTAACTAATTAATTTAATCTACTGATGAACATTTGGGTTTCCAGTTTTTGTTACTATGAATTATGCTGCTGCTAAAAATAGTCTTATACATGTCTCAAGTACATGAACAAGAGTTTCTCTTGGGAATGTTTTTAGTAGTTCAACATCACAAGTATGCACATGTTCAAATTTACTAGGTGCTGCCAAACTGTGCTCCACACATCTCTTCACCACTGCTTGGTACTGCTAGACATTTTTTTTCTGGCTAATCTGGTGGATATACATTTACCCAATTAGTAATGTAGCTGAGCATCTCTTCATGTTTATTGGTCATTTGAACTTTCTCTTTAGTAAAGTAGCATATCAAATCATCTGCCCTTACTTCTTTGTCTTGTCTTTTTACTACTGCCCCGGGAATTCCATGTTTTATGGACACTAATCCTTCTTAAGATCTTTTTGTCTTGATATACTGTGGTATCACCATGATGTGTCTATTCTTAGAGATTTTTTTTTATTGATCCTGCTGGAGATTTGATGAGCCACTTCAATCTGTGAATTGCCATCTTTCATCAGTCCTGGAAAAATCTGACATCATGTCTTAATATTTCTTCATCCCTATTCTCACTCTCCTAGTGGGTTTATGACTACATATATCTTAGTCTTTCTCACACTAGCCTTCATGACTCCTTACAGCTTTTACATTTTGTATCAATTTCTGCATTGTATTCTAGATGATTTTTTTTTCATATATTTCAGTTTAGTAATTTTCTTTCAGCTATTCTCAATCTGCTTATATTAAAAAATTATCTAAAGTTCTTATAAGTCCTATGTTGTCAGTTGTTTCAGTAGGCTATTGTTTAAAATATCTTATTTCCTTGTCTGTTATTTTTTGTTTTGTTTTTTATCTGTTATTTTTGACTGTTCATTTTTCTTGGAATTTCATTTGTGGATATAAAGCCTAGAATGAAGGTAGGTTCCTCCAGAAAGAATATTCATTTGTTTCTCCCAGGAATCTAGGATCTAGTCCAAAGATCACTTTACATTCATTTTTCCGTTTATGGTTTTATAGAATGTACAGGACACAACTGTGTGCAAGTAATGGCTTGTGACTCCAAATCTTTTCCTCTCTCCATTTGATGTATTGGTTCAAGTCAGTTCCTTTACTTTGCAGTACCCTAATAACAGGGCCAGGGGCAGAAGCAGGTAGGAGGAGGGAGGGAGTACTTCTGACTTATCCTTGTACTGAAGGTGTATCTCTTTGGGGTTCCAGAGTTATGGGGAGAGACTTTCCTAGGAGACTTCTCTCTGTGAGCAGACTCAGTAATCCATGCCAATGAGATGGGAAAACCAATAGGCAAATTTACTTAGTTCAGCAAATATTCTTGGGTAAAATTTCCCTGGGTTCTGACTTTCACTTGGTTTTTCAGGTTGATTATCTCTATTTTCTCTCTAACTCATGAGTGCACTTAAGATTTTTTGAAATATTTAATCAAAATATCTTTATCTTTAAAGACGTGTTAAAATATGTATGGGTGAGATGATTCCTAGAATTTGCTTTAAATTAATACATAACAAAAAAAAGTAGATGGGGTTACAGAGAAAACAAAATTCATCATGATTTCATAATTTTTGAAGTTGAGTAAAGGCTATGAAGGAGTTGATATATGTTTGAAATTTTCCATGTTAAAATTTGTTTTGTTTTGCTTTTAATAAATAATAAAAAAGAACACAGGACAAGTCAGCCAAAACCAACAAAATTAAAATTCTGGAATTTTTAGTTGTTACCAATAGAAAGGTTAATCTAGATTCCTAGCCCTCTGAACTCCCAAAAGCAACCCTTTTGATTTAACCCCAGAATTAAATAGAATTATGGTTTTTGTCTTCTTCACAGTTGCTTTCAGTTACTAAGAACTTCCCATTCCAGGCTTCCTCTTTTGTCATGTTTGCAATAGTTTTACAAATATCAATTAAAATGCAAACTTTTTTTTTCCTTTTTAGAAGCCATTATAACATTAACCCAAATCTTTACCTGTTATTTTCTGAATTAGAAATTGTACCTGTGCTATTTATAAGACCTTTAAATTAAATCACAACTAGTTACATTTTATATTCATCCTATCTTATTAAACTCCATAGTCTAAAAGAAAAACCCTTTTGTGATACAAACCATTCCCTTCAAAAGACAACTCTAATTCTAAAGTTGCAAACAAATTTGCAAAATAAAATTTTTACCACTTATAAACACAATACTAAATTTTTATCTGAAAAAAAAACAAACCCTCAAACATGAGAAGAAAAAATACCACATTAGAATCATTCTTTACCCAGTCTGTAGTAAAAGGAGCTCCATTTGCCATCAAAATACGAACTTCATCATCTTGACCTGCTCGTGCCGCTTCTAAAAGCTTCTTTCCCAAATCTACCAGGGACATCTAAATAAAACATAGATGAATTTAAAATCCCCCAAGTTACAAAAAAAGGTCCCAGACTACTGAACCAATAAATGACCCAACTTTTGAGATCTACTCAGAATAAATAAAAATATATTGAAACAGATCTATCAATAAGGATTATATAAGTAAATATGTATGATATGTATCTACATACATATAATCATTTTTATAATGTGAACAATCTAAAGATTGGAAAATGGTTAAAGTGTGAAATCTAGTAAAATAATATGCAATAATTTAAAATAATAGTTTTGAAGTTATAAAATAATATTAAAAAGTTATGTCATGTTAAGTGAAAAGATAAAATACAAAATGAGTTTTTGAATGGCAAAATATGCACAAAGAGAACAAAATGCTGAAAATTATTTTTTGAAGTTGTGTGATTATGGGAAATTTGCCTCCAGTTTACAAAGCTTCTTCAATGTTACTATATTATCTTCCTAATTTAAAAAGTGGATTTTTTAAAATTTTATTTCTTTTATTAAGGTATTACATATGTGTCCTTATCCACCCATTACCCCCCGACCTGCCTCAGTCATGTCCTCATCCCCATGGTGTCTGTGTCCATTGGTTAGGCTTATATGCATGCATACAAGTCCTTTGGTTGATCTCTCCCCCTTAACCCCACTCTCCCCTACCTTCCCTCTGAGGTTTGACGGTCAGATTGATGCTTCTCTGTCCCTGGATCTGTTTTTGTGCATCAGTTTATGTTGTTCATTATATTCCACAAATGAGTGAGATCATGTGATATTTATCTTTCTCTGACTGGCCTATTTCACTTAGCATAATGCTCTCCAGTTCCATCCATGCTGTTGCAAATGGTAAGAATTTCTTCCTTTTTACCACAGCGTAGTATTCCATTGTGTAGATGTACCTCAGTTTTTTAATCCACTCATCTGCTGATGGGCATTTAGGCTGTTTCCAAATCTTAGCTATGGTGAATTGTGCCGCTATGAATATAGGGGTGCATATATCCTTTCTGAGTGGTGTTTCTAGTTTCTTGGAATATATTCCTAGAAGTGGTATGACTGGGTCAAATGGGAGTCCCAGTTTTAGTTTTCTGAGGAAACTCCATACTGTTCTCCACAGTGGCTGCACCAGCCTGCATTCCCACCAGCAGTGCAAGAGGATTCCTTTTTCTCCGCATCCTCTCCAGCACTTGTCATTTGTTTGTCATTTGTTGATTTGTTGATGATAGCCATTCTGTCAGGTATGAGATGGTACCGTATTGTCATTTTTTTAAATATATTTTATTGATTTTTTTACAGAGAGGAAGGGAGAGGGAGAGGGAGTTAGAAACATCGATAAGAGAGAAAAATCGATTCAGCTGCCTCCTGCACACTCCCCACTGGAGATGTGCCCGCAACCAAGGTACATGCCCTTGACTGGAATCAAACCTGGGACCCTTCAGTCCACAAGCAGACACTCTAACCACTGGGCCAAACCGGTTAGGGCCGCATTGTCATTTTGATTTGCATCTCTCAGATGATTAGTGAGTTTGAGCATGTTTTCATATGTCTCTTGGCCTTCCTTATGTCTTCTTTCAAAAAGTATCTATTTAGGTCTGTTGCCCATTTTTTTGATTGGGTTATCTTCCTTTTGTTAAGTTGTATGAGTTCCCTGTAAATGTTGGAGATTAAACCCTTATCGGTGATAACATTGGCAAATATGTTCGCCCATACAGTGGGCTTTCTTGATGGTTTCTTTTGCTGTGCAAAAGCTTTTTATTTTGATGTAGTCCCATTTGTTTATTCTCTCTTTAGTTTCCATTGCCCTAGGAGCAGTATCAGTAAAGAAATTGCTTCGGCATATGTCTGAGATTTTGCTGCCTGTGGATTTCTCTAGTATTTTTATGGTTTCCCGTCATTTAAGTCCTTTATCCATTTTGAGTTTATTTTTGTGTATGTTGTTAAGTTGGTGGTCTAGTTTCATATTTTTGCATGTATCTGTCCAATTTTCCCAACACCATTTATTGAAGAGACTGTCTTGACTCCATTGAATGTTCATGCCTCCTTTGTCAAATATTAATTGAGCATAGTGGTTTGGGTCAATTTCTGGGTTCTCTATTCTATTCCTTTGGTCTATGTCTGTTCTTGCGCCAGTACCAGGCTGTTTTGAGAACAGTGGCTATCTGGTATTGAGATCCCTCCTACTTTGTTCTTCCTTCTCAGGGTTCCTGAAGCTATTCGGGGTCTTTTTTATTCCAGATGAATTTTTGGAGAGTTTGTTCTAGGTCTGTGAAATATGTCATTGGTATTTTAATGGGGAGTGTAGTGAATCTATAGATTGCTTTGGGTAGTATGGACATTTTAGTGATGTTGATTCTACCAATCCATGAACACGGTATGTTCTTCCATCTGTTTATCCTCTATCTCTGTTTTCAGTGTCCTGTAGTTTTCCATGTACAGGTCTTTTACCTCCTTAGTTAAGTTTATTCCTAAGTATCTTAATTTTTTTGGTGCGATGGTTAGTTAAAAAGTGAATTTTTAAGGGACAAATTACATTGTGTGGCTGTTAAATAAGGAAATGCTGACATTGAGGAAAACTATATACTACCGACTTACTAAACAGGAAGAATGGAAAAATAACAACAAAAATGCAGAATATTGAGAACTTAAAATAGCAAACTTATTGATCTGCTTTCAAGAATTGCAAAACAATGATGCATTTGAACAAATCAACTTCTCTCAGAATTCTGCAATTATCTTAATTATTCAAAACATCATACTTAAGGACCTAAGATACTTAAGTTACTGCAGTTCCATGAGCAATACAACTGTGTAGTAGATTAATATAGCTAAATACTTTTAAATCACTGGTTCTCAATGGTAGCAACAATGACCCCTAGAGGACACTCTATATATGGAGGCATTCTGGGGATTGATGGACAGAGGAATGGGGTGAAAGCTCTACTAATATTTAATGGGCAAGTGCCAGGGATACTAGAGGTGCAGCAATACAGGGAACAATCCACTATGGAAAAGAATTGCCACAGATCCTGGATGAATTTCAAACATTCTACTGAATATATCTAAGGCTAGAATTCAATATGTAAAAAAATGTATTTTCCACATATATCCCAAATTTTCCAAAATGCAACCATACTATAAATCTATTTATTTGTTCAGAACTTTACTAAGAGTTGTTCACCAATTTGGAAAATCATGTCACCAATCTCAATGCCACTTGGGTATGTGAATCACCACTATAAATGACACTTTTATCAATTATGCTTTTACAGCTGTCACATTCACAATAATTCTATGTGTAGGTGGCAACCATTTGATACCCCTTGTGCCAGCTAGTGTGGTGCACTTGAATATTTACATACTGAAATACACATTTTATAATAAGTTGCTTTCCTTCTATTTCTCCTGTATATTAAAATTAGAGTATTATAATGAGTTTTTAATTATGCAGATAGGTAATATTAACTATGACTTTCATTTCCAGTTAGCAAAAAGGCAATATAAAATATTTATTATAAAAAGGCAGCCAAAGATCTAACAAGATTAAAAATCAATTTCTAAAAAATACACAAGCCCTGGCTAAGTGGCTCAGTTGGTTCGATGTCATCCTTGCACCAGGAGGTTGCCAGTTCAATCCCCAGTCAGGGCACATGCAAGAATCAACCAATGACTATATAAATAAGTGGAACAATTAATCAATGTTTCTCTTCCTCTAAAACAAAAACCAAAGTCTAAAAATGAAATCTACATTTGTTAAAAAATGCATGATAAGAAGGCCATCTAGTGGTAAAAGGAATTACAAAAAAATTAAATTTTTAAAGCTTAAAGTTTATTTTGCTTTGAATTTCTGTAATTCATAGCTCATACAGCTTTTGTGAGTTTATAGCATCTACTGGACATGAAAACACTCTGTAAAACTATAAAATACTAACTAAATCCATGTAAATTGCTACTAGCACTCTTAAAAATGAATGAGTAAAAACACTTAGAAAATGTAATCTTCTAATATACTTAATAATAAATCTCGATTGTCTCATTAAAATTTTTAGAATAAAATATCACCTCAATAAAATTCGGTCTAAAATTCTTCATCAAGCGATTTAGCACTATGTATGAACCAACATCCTTTAAGATGTTCATGATCTTTGACTAGTAATATCACTCATTATAACCTATCATAAGGAAACTATCTGAAGCATAAATATTGTAACATAATGTTGTAAACATGGGCAAAAATTAAAATGCCCTTGTGTAAACAATAAATAAAGTAGATGATAATGGAATATTGTGGTTTTTTATTTTTCACTTTTTATTATGAAAATTTTTGAACAAATTCCCAATAGAAACAACCTAGCTTCAAAATTATCAATTCATGGCCAACCCATCTCCCATGTACAAGTATTATTTTGAAGTAAATATCAGACATATTTTATCTGTAAATACTGCAGTATATATCTCTAGAAAATAAAGATACCAAACTGAGTTCAAAGGTTTCAAATTAGTATGTTCTAGAACTGAGTTATCCAATACAACAGCCACTAGCCAAAAGAGGCTACTGACTACTGAAATGTGGCTAGTCCAAACTGAGGTGTGTATAAGTATAATACACCAGATTTTGAAGACTTGGTACCAAAAAGAATGTAAAATAGCTTATTAATAGCTTTTATATTGGTTAAAAGTTCAAATGGTAGTATTTTTGACATATGAGTTAAATAAAATATATTATCAATATTAATTTCATCTGTTTCGTCCAGGCTTTTTTAATGTGCCTACTAAAAAACTTTAATTTAAATATGTGGCTTGTATTATATTTCTATTGGACAGAACTTCTTGAAGGCAGCAACTTTAAAAGTTGCAAAAAGTTGCAACTTTTTATTGTTGTTGCTGTTAATCCTCACCTGAGGATATTTTTCCCATTGATTTTCAGAGAGAGTGAAAGGGAAGGGGAGAGAGACAGAGAGAAACATCAATGTGAGAGAAACACATCGACCAGTTGCCTCCTGCATACATCCTAGGCTGGGAATCGAGAGTACAACCGAGAAACGTGCCTTCGACTGGAATCAAAAACCTAACCCTTCAGTCTGCAGGCCGACACTCCAACCACTGAGCCAAATCAGCTAGGATAAAAAGTTGCAACATTTTAAAATAAGATATAGGGCATTCTTTTAGAAAAAATGCATCTGATGAATTACCCATTATGACACTGGATAGACATTCCCTCTGAAAACTACAGGAGGATATGTATGGCCTTTGTCCTAAGACTTCACAAATTCATTTGGAATACAGGTACCCATAAATTCTACTAAATTCTCATCTTTGCAACCCACTGTCCCTTTACCCCATTCAACTACTAGTCTTTTTAAAAATCACATGTATTTCTCCAAAGGAAGAGACTAACTGCTCTCCCCTGCCAGCCTGATTACACCCTAACTACTCTCCCCTGCTGGCCTGATCGCCCCTAACCACCTCTGCCTCAGCCCACGCCACGGTGGCTTTGTCCAGAAGGACATCCAGAGAGGAAGGGAGAGGGTGAGATATAGAAATATCAATGACAAGAGAGAATCATTGTTTGGCTGTCTCCTGCATCCCACCTACTGGGAATCGAACCTGCAACCCGGGCATATGCCCTTGACCAAAATCGAACCTGGGACTCTTCAGTCCGCAGGCCGACACTCTATCCACTGAGCCAAAACAACTAAGGCCATTGGTTGATTCTTGTATGTGCCTTGACTAGGGTTCTGAACCCACAACCTTGGCATATCTGGATGACACTCTAATCAACTGAGCTACCAGCCAGGGCTTAAGTGCATAATTACCAAGTTTTAAAGAATTGATCTATAACAGTCATCTCCATTTCTTTTTATTGTTATACTAGAAGCCCGGTGCACAAATTTGTGCACAGGTGGGGTCTGGCCAAGGGGAGGGGCTGCAGAAGGTTGGCCGGCTAGCCCCACCTTTAATCGGGCTGGTTGGGCAGCTGCAGTGCAGGTCGTAGTAACTGGTCATTCCTGTCCTGTCATTCCAGTCACTTGGCTTTTATTTATTTATTTACATATATACTAGAGGCCTGGTGCACAAATTCATGCACCAGTGGGATCCCTCGGCCTGGCCTGCAGGATCAACCGAAACTGGCTCTTTGACATCCCCAGAGGGGTCCCAGACTGCGAGAGGGCGCAGGCCAGGCCAAGGGACCCCACCAGTGCACGATCATGGCCTGGGAGGGATGCGGGAGACTGGCCAGCCAGGGAGTGACCATGGGAGGGCTCCAGGGCATGTCTGGCCTGTCTTGCTCAGTCCCGATCGGCCGGACCCCAGTAGCAAGCTAACCTACCGGTCAGAGCGTCTGCCCCCCGGTGGTCAGTGCACATCATAGCGACTGGTCAACTGGTCAACTGTCTTTCCCCTGGTGGTCAGTACACGTCATACAAGTGGTTGAGCAGCCTTGGCATGTCATTAGCATATTATGCTTTGATTGGTTGAATGGACAACTGGACATTTAACATATTAGGCTTTTATTATGTAGGTATTATATAGGATTAAGCTTTGATTGGTTGAACAGACGACCGGACGGCAAGACACTTAGCATATTAGGCTTTTATTGTATAGGATGTTGTTTCAATAAATTAATCTCATACATTTTGATGTTCAAATTGTGCCAATTTTAGCCAACCAGAGCCTCTTTAGATTGGCTTTTGTGTCTTTAAAAGCCTTACTGCTTCTGGCACAAGTTGTTCCAGGTTCACTATATATGTGCCCTGTCCCAGTCCAGAAGTCAGTCATTGCTTTGAGAAGCCCTGGATCTAAGTAGAAGTATTGAAAGACCAACATGGGGGTAATAGATGTACTCATATCTACCAAAATGACATACTTGCTTCTAGGTACTTTCAGTGAACAGAGCTATGAAAGGAAGATATGTATATTTGAATAGAATTAAGAAATATATTTTAAATCATAAATTCATAATGACATAATTCAAATTCAACATTATCAGATTTTTGCTTACCTTCTTTGATTTTATACATGTATCTTATTGGCTGCTAATCTAGAAACATAAAAACTTACTGGCTTTACCTACAATATATATCAACTGATATCAAAATAAAAATATTAAGATTACAACTAGCAATGAAATGAATGAAGTTTAAGGATTCTTTTTGTCCTTAGCACATATGCCATTTAGTGTTGAGCTCAAAAGTCACTTGAGGTAGTGTTTTTCTCCATATATTTAAATAACCTTTTTGATATACACTCTAAGTTCATTTGTTCAAGCTTGTTTTTAATTTCAGGGATTATTTTTATTTTGAATTGTAATTTTTATTTATTTTTGTTGTTGCTAATCCTCACCTGAGGATATTTTTCCATTGATTTTTAGGGATAGTGGAAGAAAGAGGGGAAGACAGAGAGTAACATCAATGTGAGAGAAACACATCGATTGGTTGCCTCCTGCACAAGCCCTAAACAGGGCCCGGATCAGAGAGGAGCCTGCAACGGAGGTACATGCCCTTGACCAGAACTGAACCCAGGATTCTTTGGTCCGCAGGCCGACACTCTATCCACTGAGCCAAACTGAGCTTGAATTGTAATTTTTAAATATGTAAAATATTTTCACAACTCAAAAGTCAAATATACCACTCTGGTGGGGTATACTGTTAACGGGGAGGTTACGCATGCATGGGGACAGATGGTGTATGGGAAATCCTATACTTTTCCCTCAATTTTGCTGTGAACCTAAAACTGGCCTAAAGATCTTGTCTTAAAAAAATCATTTTGGAGATAACTGGGAAAATGTGAACACTGTTTTAATATGTAATGATATTAAGGAATTATGTTGAGTTTTTCTGGATATGATAGTGGTACTATTATAGTTTAAGTTTATATATTCTTAAGAGATAAAAATAATACATTTATGATTAAATAATGTGATACTTGAAATTTCTAAAAATAATTAGGAAATATATATGAAACTAGATTAGTCATGCATGATTGATCATTTTTGAAGATGGGTAATAGACACATGGGGATTCAATATACTCTCTTTTTACATATTTAAAGTTTTCTATACAAAGCATTTTTTTAAACTTTACCTTGGACCTTAGAAACTAAAACCCCACTTATCCCCTTCTTTATTGCCTTTAACCCATTAGATATTTTTACAGGTTTATACAATCCATTTTCATTTTCCAAATATATATCACTTTCTTTATTTTTCAGCCCTTCATGCATTTTATTCCTCCGCTGTGGGATCAATTTCATTTTAACCAATGTATATTCTTTTTCTTTTTATTGTTTTAAGTATTACAAATACCAGTGTATATTCTTTAGAATTATACTAATAAGGTACATGTGGCTATTTAAACTTAATTAAAAATTCAGTTCCTGCTCAGCCAGCATGACTCAGTGGTTAAGTGTCAACCTATGAACCAGGAGGTCACAGTTCAATTCCCTGTCAGGGCACATCCCCGGGTTACACGCTCAATCCCCAGTAGGGGGTATGCAAGAGGCAAGCTGATCATTGTTCCACTCTCACACTGATGTTTCTCTTTCTTGCTCTCTCTCCCTTCCTCTCTCTAAAAAAAATAAAAGATCAATAAAAATATTTTAAAAACAAATTTTATATATATACATATATATATATACACACACACACACACACACACACACACACACACACACACACACACACTAGAGGCCTGGTGCACGAATTCGTGCACAGGTGGGGTCCCTCTGTGTGGCCTGCAGGGATCGGGCCAAAACCCACAGTCCAATGCCGCCTGCAGCTCCTACCTGCCGCTCCTGCTCATCCTGGCCCCACTGTGCCTGCCGCAGGCTCGCACCCAATCAGTCCCAATCAGGAGAGGCTCACACTGCCGCAGCAGTGCTCGCCAGCCATGAGCCCTGTGTCAGGTGCCCTCCCAAGGGCAGTGGCCTGCGGGATCAGGCTGAAACCGGCTCTTCGACATCCCCCGAGGGGGTCCCAGATTGCAAGATGGCACAGGCCAGGCTGAGGGACCCCACCAGTGCACCATCAGGCTGGGGAGGAACCATGGGAGGGCTCCAGGGCATGTCCAGCCCATCTCACTCAGTCCTGATCTGCTGGATCCCACAGCAAGCTAACCTACTGGTTGGAGCATCTGCCTTCTGGTGGTCAGTGCACGTCATAGCAACTGTTTGACCAGTTGCCTGTCTGCCCCCTGGTGGTCAGTGCATGTCATAGCGAGTGGTTGAGCAGCCCTAGCTTATCATTAGCATAGTATGCTTTGATTGTTCGGTTGTTCTGCCGTTCGGTCTATTTGCATATTACCCTTTCATTATCCTATCTAATAGAGGGAATATGCTAATTAACCATCACTGTCACAAAGATGGCTGCATCCACAGCTGAGGCCAAGTTCCATAAGGTGCCTTAACAAGCAATCACCAGGGACCTGAGGCTACAACCTCCCCCGCCCCTGTGGGGCTTGACAGGGGACCTCAGGCCACCTTCCACACCTGGCAGGGCTTGACAGGGGACCTCAAGGTGCACTTCCTATCCTGGTGCTGGGGTAGGGGACCTCAGGTTGCTCCCCTACCCCCTGCCCCAGTGCCAGGCCAGGGGACCTCAGGCTGCGCGCCCCACCAGGTGGGGCTTGACGGGGGACTTCAGGCCACACACCCCCACCCGGGAGGCCTTGACAGGGGACCTCAAGGTGCACTTCCCGTCCTGGTGCTGGACTATGGGACCTCAGGCTCAGGCTGCTCCCCCTGCCCCAGTGCCAGGCCAGGGGACCTCAGGCTGTGTCCCTCACCTGGCAGAGCTTGACAGGGGACCTCAAGGTGCACCCCCAGTGCTGGGTTGGGGGAACTCAGGCTGCGCCCCCCACCCAGCGGGGACCTGAGGCTGCACCCCCCTGCCGATGGGGCTTGACAGGGGACCTGAGGCTGTTCCCCCCTCCCAGTGCCGGGCCGGGGGACCTGAGGCTGTGCCCCAGCCCGCTCTCCCCCGCCTGGCGGGGCTTGACGGGGGACCTCAGGCCATGTCCCACACCTGGTGGGGCTTGATGGGGGAACCTCAGGCCACACACCCCGTCCTGGCACCAGGCCAGGGGACCTGAGGCTACATTCCCTGCCCCACGGGGCTTGACAAGAGTGGAACTAGCCAGGTCTGGATCTATCCCAATGAGGGGGGGGGGGTCGGCCGGGTCTGGGTCTCACGCGATTTTGAGGTGCATGTGGGTGGGCAGGGACTTGACTCTGGGTCCCGTGGTGTGCCCCAGACTCTGACAGGAGGAAGGTTTTCATATACATTTTACTAATTTTCTTTCATCTCTGACACTTCTATTATAAAGGGCAAATAGCAATATTAAATTATTTCCTCTAATTAACCCCCTTTTAATGTGCACGAATTTCATGCACCGGGCCACTAGTATAGGATATTATATCTTGGTAAGTGCATCCAAGCCCAACTATAGCCCAGCCCAATTCAGTATTTCTCAAGTTGTGTTTCCCAAAGCTCCAGAGGAAGGCCGTACTAAGGCAGTGGGAAAAGAAGCAAGCACAGGTTGAAGGTGACATAACAGTTTCATCCTCACTTAAACAAGATCATCTCTAATTGTTATAGGATTCTATAAATAACATTATTTGTAATTTTAATAATAAATTATTAGCATTAAAACTATTTTCAGTAAAACATCTTTTCAGATATAAAATGGTTAAAATGTTAAATCTCAAGTGAGAATTACTTAACAGCTTTTTAATTGCTAGTCAACACCCAAATCCTTATTAACATAAACTCAGAAAAGAACTACTAAATTCATTTGCATGTCCTGACATGTATGTGCTTTACTTGTGTTCTCCTTTTACTTTTTTGAGTCTAGCCAAATATAATCAGGTAAAGGTTATATGAAAGAAATTAAGACCTCAGAAATCAGATTCTGAAATAACTCATTCAAATAAATTTTAAACCCCAAATTATATTGCAAGAGCTTCTTTTAGGCAGCACCCACAATGTTGTGACTCCTTTCCTCCATTAGGATAAACCTACCTTATATACAGTTACTCCCAAATGTACTATAAAATATACTTTGGGCTCTGGCTGGGTGACGCAGTTGGTTGAAGCATCATCCTGTACACCAAAGGGTTTCAAGTTTGATTCCCAATCAAGGCACATAACTAGGTTATGGGTTCGACCCCTGGTCAGGGTGCATGTGGAAGGCAACTTATCTATGTTTCTCTCTCTCTCCCTTCCTCTAACATACCCTCAGGTGAGAATTAAAAATATGTATATACTTTTGTCCTATACTATAAACTTCCCTAAACCAGTTTTAATACTGCTTTAAAAATTACAATATAATTTCATCTACCCTAAAGATTACTTCTTCATTCAAAGCTATTTTTTTTCTTCAAATTTCAGGTACCAGAAGATGTAATTAAATTGGAACCATGCTGATAAATCAAGTTCCTATTTTCCACATTAGCTATGTATTTATCAGATATACAGTCTCTAGTTCCCTAACTATATTCAATCCATGCAAACCAATGTCATTATTTGACAGAAAAGTTATGACATTATTTCAAAGCTGTTCTCTATAAAACCTAGAATATCACTGTCTATAATCTAAGGATAAGATATATTTATTACCCTGGCCATTGTGACTCAGTTGGTTGGGCATCATCCTGTGCACTGAAAGGTTGCTGGTTCAATTCCTGGGCAGAGCACATTCCTGGGGTTTCGGGCTTGATCCCAAGTAGGGGGCATGCAGGAGGCAGCAAATAATGGTCAATGTTTCTCTCTCTGTCTCCCCCCTCCCTCTTCTTTCCTTTTTCTCTAAAAATCGATAAAAAAGATCTTTAAAAACTATTTGATGATGATTTAATATTTATTTGTAATATAAGGTCAAGTTCCATACCTAAAGCACATAAATTATATACACACACACACTCTAAACTGAAAAGGAGTAAGAATTTTTCAATTAGCACATACAGAACTTTCCACGCACATGCCAAAACCTAATTTTCCTCCTATACTCCTTGAGGATGCTACCAAACTCTCTACTTCACAAATCAGAAACCTAATAGCTATCCTCAACTCCTTCTCCCTCACATCTCTACACACAGTTAGTTAGTTGGTCATCAGTCCTTTAGGGTCTACCTCACATCTCTTTTTCTCTTAATTTCTTTTTTCAATAGGCAATGCTTTGATGTAACTCAAAAATCCAAACATAGAAATGGATACATTGAAAAGTCTCAATGAAAGCACTTACACTATTCCCATCCTCCTCCCAGCCACAATAAGTAACCACCTTCACTAATGTCATGGATATCCTTCCAGTATTTCTATAATTACCACAAGACAGCATTACTATATACTTGCCTGTACTTGCTTTTATTTAAAACATCCTGAAGATCTTTTTTCCTATTATTTCATAGAGAGCTTCCTCATTTTTTTTGTACAGCTGCTTAGTATGCCACTGTGTACATAAGCCTTATTTTATTACTAGAGGCCAGGTGCACAACATTCATGCACTGGGGCAGGGGCGGGGGGGCCTTCAGCCTGGCCTGCACCCTTTAACAGTCCAGAATTCTCGGGGGATGTCTGACTCCCCGGGCCTAAGCCACAGTGGAACATCCTTAGCGCTGCCACAGAGGCGGGAGAGGCTCCCACCACTGCCACTGCCCGGCTTGTCCCGTGGTGGTTAGTGCACGTCATAGCGACCAGTCGTTCTGCCATTCAGTTGATTTGCCTATTACCCTTTTACTATAAAGGATAGGTGGACACTATTGCTATTACAAACAATGCTACAATGAATAACTTTGTAGAAGTATCATTTCATTTCATATTGCTAAAAGATAAATTCCCTGAAATAGAATTATTGGGACAAAGATAAATACAGTTGTAATTCTGATATTGCCAAATTGCCCTATAATTTTTTAAATTAGTCCTTTTCTCACCATTCTCTTTGCCAATGCGTTCTGATGCCTATATTAATGAAGTACCCCAAAACTAACTTTCCATCCTTCCCCAACCATTATCCACCCTATTGCCAAACTTATCATTTTCAATTTTTAATATACACTATAATATTCTAATTTTAAATGTTAAAAATTACTGAAAAGGCTTAAGTTCCTCTAATCATCCCTCATCTCTACTCCCAAAACCCAACTTCTATCCATCACCCATGAGTTAATCACTATTGTAAGTTTAGTATTTTTTTAAATAATCTTTATTTTTTTATTTTAATGTTTTTATTTCAGAGAGAGGGAGAGGCAGAGAGGAATAGAAGTATCAATGGTTCACAGGTTGACACTCAAGCAACTAAGCCACACCGGTCAGGCAAGTTTAGTATTTATCTTACCAGACCCTATTCTTTGCATCTGCATGTATATAATATAATACTGGTCTGATATTTCCTTACTTATATAAATACTATCATACTGTATATACTACTCTACAACTTACCATGAAATAGTTTATGTAATTATTCATTTCTTAAATTGTTACATTATTCCACAGAATGAATATAGCAATTTACTTGCTCATTTGCCAACTTATAGCCAGTTTTGCTTATTTTTCCAATTTTTTAAACATCGAGGTAAGAGACACATCAATTGGTTGCCTCCCACATGTGCCCAATCAGGGCTGGGGATCGAGCCTGCAACTAAGGTAAGTGCCCTGGAATGGAATCGAACCTGAGGCCCTTCAGTCTGCAAACCAAGGCCCTATCCACTGAGCCAAACCAATTAGGGCAGAAATAGCATTTTAAATTAATAGATACCACCAAACTACTCACATCAATTTACACCCCTAGTGGCTATATAATTTATAGTCCAAACAATAGTTTCTAGTATTTATTATTACCTTACAATATAGCCAATCTTAGTATTACCAAGCTTTTTAAAGTTTTGCCTATATGATGGGTAAAAACATTATATATATATCTTTGTTTTAATATGTATCTCTCAAATTACTAACGAGATTGCATATCTTATCAAATGTTTGTTGACCATTTGTTTCCTTTTCTGAAACTGCCTGTTCATATTCTTTAATTATTTTTCTATGTCACTTTCTTTGTAGGAGTGTTTATGTATATTTCTGTTTTACATCTTGCAAATATTCCTCCCAGTCTGTTTAAATTTTCTTTGAGTGTTGCCAAAGTCTTAAACTGTGGTCAAATTTATCAAAATAGCTTTCTACAACATACTTATAATCATGTATTCCAATCATCTATAGAATACAGGACTGCCCTAACCGGTTTGGCTCAGTGGATAGAGCGTTGGCCTGCGGACTCAAGGGTCCCAGGTTCGATTCCGGTCAAGGGCATGTACCTTGGTTGCGGGCACATCCCCAGTAGGGAGTGTGCAAGAGGCAGCTGAATCGATGTTTCTCTCTCATCGATGTTTCTAACTCTCTATACCTCTCCTTTCCGCTCTGTAAAAAAATCAATAAAATATATATTTTTTTAAAAAAAGAATACAGGATTAACTTTAAGTAAAAAATAGTTAAATAGTTGGCCACCTACCATTCTATTTCATAAACATAAGTCCCAGAATTAACCTAAATTGTCAATTTCCCATTTCTTAAGTAGGTCTCAATTCTCAAATGTTTGTTATAAACTTCACATTGTAATGAGTGAAAGTTTAACGTTTAAATATATATTTTTTTTATTTTTTACAACATAATAAATGCAGGCCAACTTCTAGGGCACAATAGAGAAAACAGTGCTGTTTCATCACTAGAGGAAAAACTGGCTATATTCGACTTATTGAGAGATGATATTTGAAAGCTATATGAATTCAGAGCAGCTTTAAGTTACCAAACAAAATGATGTAGTCAAGGAAGACTCTTCTTCAATGAAAGACTTAACCATTTGAAATGTACATTACCTCTCTAATCTTACCTATCACTCCCTTTTATTTTTCTACTGTAGCCACACAAGTCTTTGTAATTATTCTAACAAGCTAAACACGTTCCCACATTGGGCCTTGGTTGGACATGTCTCCTCTGCCTAGAGAGCTCTTCACTTAGATAACTCCATCGTTCCAGACACGCAAAGACAGAAGCTTTCCCTGACCACCTCATATAGCAACCGTCTCCCACACCATTCTCTCTCTTTAATCCAGTGTTATTCCCTTCATTGCACTCATTACCACCTGACATTTGTTTACCGTGCTCCTCCTCCCACCCCCAATGTCAGCTCTTAAGAAAACAGAGACTTTGTCTCCTGTTTTGTTCATTACTCTAACACCAGAGATTAGAACAGTGCCTGGCAAAGGGCAAACATTTCTGAATAGGCTTTGACAGACAAGGAAAAGGAAAAGGAAGGACAAATGAAGCTAAGCCTGAACATGATATATTACAGAGGAGATACTGGCTTGATAATAATGTTAAGAGTAAAAAAAAATGAGATTGAAAAAGATAATAAAAAGGTTTGAAAACCAGAAAGTAGAGTTTGGACTTTGTACTGCAGACAATTGGGAGTCATTCAACATTTTGAGCAAATGGTGATCCATTCAAACATTTATTCAACACTAGTTCAATTCACTTTGCTTGGCACAATGGAGAGTGCAAAGGTCTATACCACATGTTCTCTCCTCAGGATGCTTAGGTTTAGTAGCAATGGGTTCAAAAAAGTTTTAGGAAAATTATCTGGCAATCATATGCAGGATGGATTTGGAGGAAAGAGACTAAAGTTGGAAAGGGCAAATAATAGGCAATGCAGAATCCTAGGACAAACTGAGATCCAGTAAAGAGTAAAGAACTGTACTGATTGCTGGATATAAGAAATAATGGAGAAACATGTATCACAGAAAACTTTTAAGATTTAAGCATGATGATGATAAAATTAACAAAGAAAAATGTAACAGGTTGGAAGTTTGATAATAATAAATCTAAAAGTGATAGAGCGCTGGCCAGGTAGCTCTGTTGGTTTTCGTCATACAGATACGCCAAGATTTCAGTTTGATCCCTGGTCAGGGCACATACAGGGATCAACCAATGAATTCATGAATGGGTGGAACACCAAATCAATGTTTTCCTGCACACCCCCTTTCTTCCTCCCTCCCTCCCTCTCTCGCTCTCTCTCTCTCTCAAATCAACAATTAAAAGTGATAGAAATTCCTTGAACCTCCCAATGGACATATATTCAGTAAGCCACTGGAAGATACAAACCTGGAGAGTACACATTTAGGAAGCATCCTATATAATAAAAGCCTAATATGCTAAGTGTCCAGTCGGTCGTTCATCTGTTCAACCAATCAAAGTGTAATATGCTAATGATATGCTAAGGATGCTCAACTGCTCACTATGACATGCACTGACCAGTCAACTGGTCCCTATGACGTGCACTGACCACCAGGGGGCAGACGCTCCAATGGGTAGGTTAGCTTACTGCTAGGGTCCGATCGGACTGAGCGAAATGGGCTGGACACGCCCTGGAGCCCTCCTGCGGCCCCTCCCCTGGCCAGCTCCACCCACGATCAGCCCCCAACACCCCAATCGGGGGCAGGGCCAGCCAGCCAATCACCCACAGCCCCTCCCCCTAGCTGGCCCCACCCCTGATGGGCCCCCATCAGGGCGGGCCGCCGGACCCCAACCATGCACAAATTCGTGCACCAGGCCTCTAGTCAGTATATAAAACATCCATCTGAGAGAAGACAAAGAGAGGGGAGGATGGGACCAAATACTGGGGGTAATAACTACAGTGGTAAGAGGATCATGAAACAACAAAAACTGAAGGTAGTAGTCAGAGAAGGAAAACCAAGATACCACACTAACATGAAGGGCAAGGAAAGAATGTTCAGAATGTTCCTACGTGGAAATTAATATATTCATTCATGCACTGCCTAATGACATTTCAGTCAATGACAGACCACATATACCATAGAAGTCCCATAAGATTATAATGGAGCTGAAAAATTCCTATCACCTAGTGTTGGCATAGCAGTCCTAAGGTCATATGCAACACATTATTCACGTGGTGACACCAATGTAAACAAACCTACTGTGTCACCAGTCGTATATAAGTGTAGCACATACAATTACGTATAATGCATAATACTTGATATAATAATAACCAACTATGTTACTGGTTTATGTATTTTACTATACTTTTTTTAATCTTACAAGGAGGGAGGGAGGGAGGGAGGGAGGGAGGGAGATGGGCTACCTCCTGCATGCACCCCAACCAGGATCAAATCCACCTTTTGGTGTACGGGATGACACTCCAACCAACTAAGCCAGAGCTATATTATACCTTTTATCATTATGTTAAACTCTCTCTACTTATATACTAGTAAAAAAAAAAAAAAAAAGTTTGCTGTAAAACAGTATGCTGTGTTATCTAGTAGCAGCCTCATACATCTCAAGTTTGCCGCATCTCTTGATTGCATCATTTTTTCTTGTGCTTGATTTAATCTCATGTTGTTTTGTACAGAGACTTGTGTACAGGCTTGTAACCTAGGAGCAATAGTCTATACTATATAGCGCAGGTGTGTAGTAAGCTAGACCATCTAAGTGCATTCTATGATGTTTGCACAATGATAAAATCACCTACCAAATGAATCCCCTCCATTACTAGTAAGTGGCACATGACTGGCTGAACAAAATCAGGATGAAAACAATACCAATGGCAAGAAGGATGTTCCTTAAAGCAAAAGATCTGAGGACAGCAATTTTAACTAAGATCTTAAAAATATTTTTGAAAGAGAAACAAGGATAGCTAGAAAAAACAGTAGTAAATAGTTAATCCAAGTTGATTTTTCTCTTCCCTAAATATAGAAGTCTGTACATACTTGAAGGCAGGGAGAAACAACCATTGCAAATAATGATCAAAGTGATCATAGAGGAAAGATGTGGCACCAAGATTCCTACAAAAACAAGATTCTACTTCCATTCAGTTTACAAAATAAGATGAAAGAAGATTTTTTTCATGGTGACAATAAAAAATGTGCAAAATTGTACTCTATTTTCTTTTTCAATTAAGTAGAAGTCAATGGTGTATTTTGAGGAAGAGAAAGAAGACATGAGACAACAGAAAATCTGACATTTATAAAGTATTTTCCAAGAAGTAGCAAGAACCCACTGGAAGTATTAAGCATAAATTTAGAGTGGCCAAAAATATCTTCATAATTACCCACCTTCCTCCACAAATATACTACAACCTGTGAGGAAAAACAGAGAAAATAGATAGTAGAAAGATTGACAACAGGAGCCTACTAAAATATGAAAGAGGTGAGTCTTGTCAAGTTCAGGCTATATCTAATGCATACAGGAACAAGCTAAGAGAGAGAAATTGAGGGTTGCTGTGGAGAGCGCCTGGGAAGGCACATGGGCATTCTTCCTTAATAATTGTCAGCTGAACCCAAGGCAACAGGCAAAGCCACGTCTTGGATACACATCTTACCAAAAAGGCAGATGTGTTCTCAGCATTGACTCTTATCTTTGCCCAAGTAAAATAAGTCAGACAGAGAAGGCCAAATACCCTATGACCTCATTTATATGGAATCTTAAAAAAAAACACACAAAAGCCTCATAGCTATAAAGAATAAACTGATTATTGGCATAGGAGAGAGGATTTGGGGAATGGGTGAAAAAAGTGACAGGAAGTAAGAGGTACAAACTTAGTTATAAATGTGACAGGAATGTAATATACAGCATATGGAATATAATCAATAGTGTCACTATAACTTTGTACGAGGACAGATGGTTACTAGATTTATCGTGAACACATAAAGTATATAAATGTTGCATAACTATGTTGTACACCTGAAACTCATAATATTGTATGTCAACTATACTTTTATAAAAAATTAAAATTAGTTTTACCTGTTTGGATATATGGTAAGTGCTTTAGACACAAAGGAGTACAGGAGTAGAAGGGCTGCACATTCAATAACTTTATCATGAGATGAAGTATCCTAATCCCAATGTCCAATTCTATAATATTATGGCTTAGGATAAATATCCACCTCAGTTTCCACATTTACACAATAGGAGGGGATATTAAAGTGAGGTGCCATGATGGCCTCCACTCAGCTCCTTTAAAGAATCGCTGGTGTAGTAAAGTAGTGTAATGAGGCAGAAAAAAGCTAACTGGGTTAGAGGAACTCTCAAGCCTCTTCCAGAAAAGATTCTACAATGCAACAGAATCATAGTGGGTTTAGCATATTTTTTAATCAAAGGAAATGGAAGTGAATATTTTCTTTTTAATTTAATTTTTTAACTTTTAAATTATTATGAATTATAAAGTTATATAACACAAAAATTGTATATTTTGATATTAAAATAGGACTCAAAATTGAGTAAATATTCCACAGGTTCCTTAACTGCAATTCCAAAGTCCAAAAACAGCTCTGAAACCCAAAATAACTTATTTAGGAGTAAAAACCAAACCTGAACTGACATTAAGCGATTTATAGTCTTTATTTATCCCATTTAGTGTAAATGTTCATACATTTTCCTGCAGAATTAGTAACGTGTTTAAGAAGAACTTTTCTGTTGAAAAGTTATATAACATTATTACATCCCCTATATCCAGAAACAATTCTTAATTTCAAAGCCTATTAGATCCCAAGGGTTTTAGTGGGCTATGACCCTATAATAATAATTGCTAATATTTACTGAGTTATCAACTATATGTCAGACACTGTTCTGATCACTTTATATGCAGTAACTCATTTAATCCTCGCAACTACCAAGAAGGAAGTATTATAATTACCCCTATTTTACAAGAGAAACTGAGGCACAGAGTGAACAAGTTACCTAAAGTCACATAGTTAGAGAGTGACTTGGCTAGAATGCATACAACATTTAAAACATTATACATAAGTGGGGAAAAAAACATAAAACAGAGAACTGATTATTATGGTAGAGTGGTAGGAGTCAGTGATATGTTTCTCTATTCAATTAATATATTACTTATAGAATGTTAAGGGATAAAACAAAACAAAAAATACAAAACACTTCATGCACTTACAAATTCTCAATTATGTGAATTCCTAACTTGCATCAACTGCATAGTATAAAATCCAAACTCCTCAGCTTATGTTAATATCTTTAATTTTAATTGATATATAACATCTTAATATATTTTTATTACAAGTAATACACAATACATATTCATAGAAATTAGAAAATTTGGATTAAAAAAAGAAAATAATCACCTATAAACCTACACTCAGAAATAACCACTGAACATTATGGCACGTATCCTCCAGATGTCAATATGTGTTTCTCATCCAAAATGGAATTTTTAAATGGTTTTTCACTGCCGTATACCAAGACATCTTTTCCTGTCTTACATTTTTCTAACATCATTTTAACAATAAGGCAGTACCTCACAGTGGGGATATACCCCAGCAATCACTGTGAAATATTTAGGTTGTTTACAACTTTACAGCTTAATGATCAACAATCACTGGCTCTTGAGTCAAATGGCTTGGATTCAAGCTCTGGCTCTACCACTCACTCTGCCACCTAAAGCAAGCTACCTCATTTCTCTATCGCTCAATTTTCTCTTCTGAAAAATGGGATATTATCTACTTTATAAGAATAAGGGGGGTAAATGTTAATACACAGCTTTTATTAACAACAATGCTGCAATTGGTATGTTCATAAGCTACCAATTTAATAGTATCTTTATTAGATCAAGATAAATTCCCTTAAATGGGAATTTCCGTATCAGAAGGCTTTTGAGTCTGCCAAATAAAGCTGGGTTTAAAGACCTCATCAAATAGCTCTCACTTAACACTCAGTTCTTTTTAATCCAAGAAAATAAAAACTATGATCCAGTTAAGCTAACCAGCTTGGTTCACTCAATTAGCTTTTGCTCTTCCACTTTTGTAGCTGCAAACTTAAATATATTCCATAAAATCTCAAAATTTGTAGAAAACTTGACACTGAAGCCAAATGCTCACTCAGCACCATTCCTCTACTCTCAAGTCCCTAACTTGAACACTGTCAGTGACAGCAGACAACCAACCACCCAAAACAATATATCTTGGAAGGATATTGAAATCTGCCTCCTTCTAACTTCTACGGATTGATCCTAGTTCTTTCTGGTCAGATCAAACCTGGTCTGTGTGACAAGCCTCCAAATATTTATAGACAACTATCATTTCTCAAATAAGCTTGTTGAGCCTTTCCCCCTTTTTATTTCCCCCATGATCAAGGTCCTCTGGTTTTTGAGTCTACCACCTAGGGAACTTGAAAAAAACTTGTGTCTACCACCTACTGGCCCACATCCTATGCTACTTAAGCTTGGGACTCTGCAGCGATTTTTTTCGTTCATCTGTTCGTTTTAATATATTTTTATTGATTTCAGAAAGGAAGGGAGAGGGAGAGAGAGAAACATCAATGGGAGAATCATTGATCAGCTGTCTCCTGCACACTCCCCACTGGGGATTGAGCCCGCAACCCAGGCATGTGCCCTTGACCAGAATCAAATCCCAGACCCTTCAGTACTCAGGCCAACGCTCTATCCACTGAGACAAACTGGCTAGAGCAGGTTTTTTTCTGTTTGTTTGTTTGTAATTAGCCTGCTAGGTGATTATGATATCAAGTCTGAAAACTGATACAAGGTCCCACTTATGCTGACATAATGTCTCATCTTTAATACAACCAGTACAAAGTAGGGCTAACATCATGCTCTTTATCTATGATGTCCTACCAACTTCAATGTCATATACTTCAAAAAATAAAATTAGCCCAGTCCGTGTGACTCAATGGTTGAACATTGACCCGTGCACCAAAAGGTTCCGATTCAATTCCTAGTCAGAGCACATGCCTGGGTTTCAAGCTCCATCCCTGGCAGAGGCAGTGCAGGAGGCAGCCTCAATGATTCTCTCCTTGTTGATGTTTCTATCTCTTTCTCCATCTCCCTTTCTCTAAAATCAATTAAAATAAAATAAATTTTCAGAGAACTAGGGCTAAGAGATTTAGATTTCTATTTCTAAATGTATCAATAGCCTTGCATATGGATTTATTACGTTCCGTAGAAAAATCACTTCATGCTAAGCCTCTACACTTACGTCATGGACATACTTAGTCCAAATAAAGGTGTACTCGCCTATCAAAGACTGAACTGACAGCTGATTACACCAAAGTATCTTGTCTGTGCATAACACTGTTGTCAACAGTGTGAGGAAACACAAGCCCTAGTACTACTAATACTAAGATTTAAGAGATTTGCCTTCTAGAGAGCATGATGAAACAAGCATCTTCAGAAAATTTAAGTATAATACTAATTATAGCTGTAGAGACATTAGTGTTATAGAAACATGATTACTAGTTGGAAAGGTGTGGAACCAAAGAAATGATATTCATTAGAAAACTAAGTTGCCCTGAACGCTAAGATTTGTTTGGCTTGTTTGCAGAGAAAGAAGCCATGGAATCCATCAGTGAGTTCATCCATGTTCAGGCTACTTGCAAAGGGACAGACACCACACAGCCAAAAAATGCATGCTCAAAATGAAGTCATGATTCAAAAATTCATGTAATAATCTGAATTCCTCATGACTTGTTTGTTCTACCTGTTACTATTTCTAACTCATGAGGTACTCAAGAGAAAAAAAACTCCATTCTAGGAAAGATGTGGCCCATTATAAATACATCTCAGAGATAAGGGGGTCAGGGGCAAACCAAGATCCAATCTAACATTTATTTTCATTTGAATAGCAAACATCAAAAATATACCTGGCATTTTCTAACAATTACAAGAAGAATGACCAGATGCTTCCTGTTGATGGAACAGTGTAGGACTACAGACAGAATCTGACTAGAGTTCACAGAAACAACTGGAAATTTAGCTTCATTTCAAAACCATTAAATCAACGTATGGCCTTAAATTTTCACATTTACAGTATAATTGCCCCTCAACATAGAAAACCCAGATTGAATCAGAGATAGAGAACTCTAAGTTACAGAACTCTGAGTTTACTTGAAGGGTAAATATATGCATTACAAAAGTATTGTTTACCAAAGGTTTCACTACAGGATTCCCTTTAAATCTAGAGTTCCTAAAGTGCTTTGAGAAGTGTCCTAGCTTCAAAAATTACATTTACATACAAGTTTTCACAAGCACATGCAATATAGAACTCACATTTCATTTGTGTACAGAATCACAAGGGATTATGCAATCTTTATTCGTAATGCTTGTTTATGCATCTAATTCGCAAACTGAAAAAAGTTAGAGCCTAAGAAAAAAAGTGTAGAAATAAGCCATCTTATCCATACTTTTAAAATGTCTGGTAAAAAAAAATAAAATTTCTGGTATAATATCCTGACTTGACTTGTATGGTGAGCACAAACTAGAAATGACACATTTCTTAAACAACAACAACAAAAAAGTATACGGTGGATTGTTCCAGAGGTTTTATGGTGTGATACCACAACAGATTGAATGCAGAAGTAGATTTAAGAATCTGTCTTCCATTCAACCAGACATTTAAACTCTTGCAGAAATGTCACTCTTTGACCAATGTCAATCATGTTAACATGCAATGAGTTTATTTTTGTTATTTTACATACTTGAAAGGAGGGAAATTAAGAAACGCAGATAAAGCAGTCTTTAGTTTCCTTAAATTCAAAGTCTGAGCCTGAAAGTGGAAGTGTCAAGGCTGATGGTTACATGTTACTAAGAAGTTTAAACCAAACTGGGTGGATCTATGTGAAATAAAGTATCTGCAAAAAGGAGGTGTGACGGCTACATAATAAGTTACTGTACAGTGCATCTTTAATTCTGATGGCAAATTACAAGGATCCTTTACTAACTACATCAAACCATTTTCCAGATAAAAATTGTACTTCAGAAAGTAACTTGCCTGAATCCAGACAGCAAATCATTGTCCAGAGAGCACTTAAAATACTTCCACATTACCAAGCCCCCTTCAGAAGCACTGTGGTCTCTGCCCCTCCTTTGAACAGATGTCTGCTTGCCACAGTCCAATCAGGTTTAAAGCAAGTTATGTGTACTGCAAACAAGCTTAAAGTGGGAAAACACACACAAAGCGGGCCTGCATCATTCCTTTGGTTTCAGTTTTCATGTTGCACCCTTGAGGCTAAAAACCCGGTAAGAGAGCTTCAACGAAGCACGCTTCACGACACACTAACAGTGCCCAGGCAGAGGTGACCTGGCAAAACTCTCAACTTTTCCCGAAGCCATGCACCCGCAGAGCCCGGCGGCCAAGTCCCAAAAGCAGGTTCCAGCATCCAGAGTGGCAGGCTTCGTCCCCACGGGGCTCCAGTTCCCGAAGCCGAGGCAGTCGCCGTGGCAGCCCCATGCGGGACGGGAAGGGGTCCCGGGTTAACCCTGTTTGGACCGTCCGCTCTGCCACGGCCCCAGCGGCTCCCGGCCCCGAGGGCTCCGTGGTCCAGCGCGTCCGGGCCCAGCCGCCCTTTTCCCACTCCAGCGAGCCCGGCAGGGCAGCCAGGCCGCCCAGACAAAGAGATCCGCGGCTCCCGGGCAGTGGGCGCCGAGGCCGGGCCGCGCCTGGCCCTCTACCCCGCCCGCCGCCCGCAGAGCTCCCGCCGCCCCGGCCCGACACCATTCCCGCCGGAGCCGCCGCTCTGGACCGGACTGGCGAGGAGCGGCGGGGAGGCCGCGGGGCCGGGGCCGAGGAGGGGGCGGCGGCCACCACCATGTCTGCCCGCCCCTCCCCGAAGCAGGGTGCCCAGCGGACAATGCGCGGCGGCGGCGCGGGCGGAGCGGGCGCCCAGGCCGACCCCGCCGACCCCCGCGGAATAAGCGGGGCCAGGAGCCCCGGAAACCCGGCGCCTTAATGCAATAAACAGGAAATCGCGGGGATGATCTGGGTTCCGGGGGAAGTGGAATTATTTTTTACCAGCGAAGAGATCAACTTCCACATCCGGTGGTAACAGGGCCCTACACAGACCCGCACTGACCTGGAAAAGCTTTGGGAGCGGCGGCGGGGGAGCGGCGGGAGGGGTGCGGGACCCGAAGCGCTCCGTACCCGGCCGAGCTGACGCAGCCCCGCTACACACACAGCGCTTCAGCTGCACAGGGCGCTATTTTCCGAAAATGCCGCGTCTGGTCGGCGCCCAAAATCCCCACCGAAAAGTCCCCCGTGTGCGCGCGGAGGGACACATCGTGTGCGAGTGAGTCCGCCTCCCAGCATCCCTCCCGGACCGGCCCCCGGCGGCTCCGAGCCCTTCCGCCCGGGCCGCGTCAGCAGATCCCCCTCCCACCCGCTGCCCGACCCCATTCCGGAGGGAAGAAGGGGGCGAGAGGGTGTGATTTTCGTTTTTAACGGAAAGGCAGGAAATGGGCCATTTCTAGAGTTGGGCCACACAAAGAAATCGGCGGAATGATCCGCTCTCGGCGCCCGCGAGTCCCGGCTCGCCCGGCGCCTGCGCGCACGGGTGGGAGTGCGGCCATGTGCGCGGGAGCGGGCGGCCGCCGAGCTTTCCCGCCTCCTTCGCGGACTGGGAGTTGGGCAACTGCAGTGCGTGTGCTAACCTCCGTGTCTCTCCGGCATGAACGCTGCGGGACGGGGCGTCCGGGCTCCGAGGTTCAGCTGAGGCGCCTCACGGAGTGCTGGCGGAGATGGAAGGGCGGCCGGGGTTTAACTTAAAAGCGGCCTTAGATTCAGCTAGGCAGGCTGGGACAGGAGTCGCTGTTGAGGTACAAGGGGAGGAACGAGGATGGTCAGGTTTATGACGTATATATTACTGTAGTTTTTTTAAATCCTGATGCTGTCTCATATTTCGTAGATCCTAATAACTGCTCTCTGAATTCCCTTGGATTACTGTTACCGGAAGTAGAGATGTGCTTTTTTTGTGGCCAGAATGTCAAGATTTGTGTTGTGTTGTATTTAGAGGAGCAAAAGTTTATGTGGCTATGGTGATGTGCAAAGTAAAGCCTTATGAATTTAATTTACATGGGCCGATTTGCTAAGAAACCCAACACAATGCTTTGTTTGTGGGGGGTTTTTATTACTGATTTATTCTAGAGAGAGAGAAACATCTGTTTGTTGTTCCACTTATTTATGCATTCATTGGTTGCTTCTTGTATGTGTGCTGGCTGGGGATCAAACCCACAGCATATCAGGACAATGCTGTAACCACTGAGCACAGGGCCAGGCCCACACTGATGTGTTTTTAAAAGAGGAGCCTGGGAATGACTTACCTACCTAGCTTCCCCAGCCTGCTAACTGCAACTTTTGGCATCCTATATCTAGGAATTGAGGCTATCTGAGACAAATCAAGAGAGCTGACAGGTTTAATAAAATCCATTTTGCCCACTGATTTTTGTGGCCTCTGATAAGTAATCTTTTTCTCCTCTTACCCTTTTGTAATATTGACATAGTAGAGATTTGTACCGTTTTTCTGTGACTTCTTAAAGCATTGTGCCTAAAATAAAAGCAGAGTAAATGACCTGGGGGCCATATTCTGTGTTTCCTTTTGGTCTAATATTTTCATTGCTTCAGTTGATAAAAATTGGTCAAATTTTGGTCTGATGCTCTTCTTTAACCGAGTTGTTTGAATTCATTCAGCTGATGGTTTCTCTAGCATCCTTGCCTTCATTGATCTTATGCTGTAGAATGCAGATAAGTAAATAGGCATCATCAGTAGAATGAGGATAAACTGTTGACTACTGTGAAATCTCAGACAAGAGGAATCTCTTACCTTGGGAGGCAGGAATGGAATGGGACTGGAGAAGCAATTAGCTTTAATAAGGAAATTGGAGAAGGTCCTTCCAGGCAGTAAATTGGAGGAAGCAGTAAGTGCAAAGGTTAAGACGCAAACTCTGAAGAAATTATTGGGTGAAGAAGATTATGCTGTATCAGGAGTGCCTGAGAAGTCTAGTCGTGAAGGCCAGAAATGCCATGTGCAGGAATTAGCTTTTGAGAGCTAAGAAGAAGCATTTGAAAGATTTTAGAGGCATCATAAGGATTTGCATTTTAGACAGATTGTGCAAAAATCAGAGGTATGGAAACAGTAATAGGTGAGAGATTATTGAGATAGAGGCAAACAGGCCTGAAGAATACTACCAGGATTGAGAGCTTGGTGAGTTGGTCGACTGGGTAAGGGAATAACTGAGAGGTAGATGTCCAAGATGACTCCCAAAGTTTGTTGGGAGAGCAACGGGGAGGATGACACCGTCTTCATTGAGATTAGAAACCAGGGAAAAGAAATACATGTTAGGCCGTAACCAGTTTGGCTCAGTGGACAGAGCGTTGGCCTGTGGACTGAAGGGTCCCAGGTTCAATTCCGGTCAAGGGCATGTACCTTTGTTGTAGGCACATCCCCAGTAGGGGGTGTGCAGGAGGCAGCTGATCGATGTTTCTAACTCTCTCCCTCTCCCTCTCTGTAAAAAAAATCAATAAAACATGTTTTTAAAAAAATACATATTAGGTAAGGAAGAAGGTTTTGTTATGACCTTGTGGAAATTGACATGATTGTGAACCAAACAAGCAGATATGTCTAGTAGGTAATTAGATGTTTATTCATTTACATTGTTTCAAGAGCTGTAACTGGCACTGTTCTACACTGGGATACATTAAGCAGCAGCAAGACCAACAAAGGCTCCTGCTTCTGATGGAGGGAACAGACTATAAGTTTTCCAAAGGAGGAGGAAAAATAATATCCCATAATATGTTCCATGAAAAACATTGAAAAGCCTTGTTCTGGGGCAGAGAGTGGGCAAAATTTTGGTTGTTGGTCAAAGGTGGCCTCTCTGAGAAGGTATTCTCTGCTAAGACTTGAATGATAAGTTACGGGCAATATTTGAGACCAAAGGAAATAGCAGGGCAAAATCCAGAAGTGAGAGTTTATTGTGTTTAGCAAGGAAGTTAGTGTGGCTGAAGTCTAGCAGGCAAAGAAAGGAATGGTAGAAGATGAAGTCTGCATCCTTGGTAAGTTTTAAGTGCTCTACAACAGCATTTGCCAACCAGTGGTCCGTGAGGTCCAAAAGGTTGGCGACCACTGGTTTAAGAAAACCTTTGGGCCCTAACTGGTTTGGCTCAGTGGATAGAGCGTCGGCCTGCAGACTCAAGAGTCCCAGGTTCGATTCTGGTCAAGGGCATGTACCTTGGTTGCGGGCACTTCCCTAGTGGGGGTTGTGCAGGAGGCAGCTGATCGATATTTCTCTCTATCCCTCTCCCTTCCTCTCTGTAAAAAATCAATAAAATATATTTTTGTTTTAAAAAAAGAAAACCTTTGGAGCATCGGTTGCCAACCAGTGGTCGGTGAAGTCCGAAAGGTTGGTGACCTTGCTCTGGAAGCCATTGACAGGTTTTAAGGAATAGATCGTAACATGGAGAATAGCAGTAAAGATAAAGTATAGATGGGTTGGAGATATAGTTTGTTGTTAAGAAATCAAACATGAGTGAGGGAAGGGGAAGAATATTGATTCCAGCCTGGCTAATGTGGCTCATGGTTGAGCCTCAACCTACGTATAGGGAGTTCATGGTTCAATTCCTGGTCAGGGCACATGGGTTGCGGCATTGATCCCCAGTAGGGGATATGCAGGAAGTAGCTGATCAATGATTCTCTCTCATTGATATTTCTATCTCCCTTCCTCTCTGAAATGAATAAAAAATATATATGTACTAGAGGCCCAATGCAAAAAATTTGTGCACAGATAGAGTCCCTAGGTTTGGCTGGCAATCAGGGCCAATCTGTGGGGCAATCAGGGGGCACCTGCCTTGGCCGGCCTGGTGCTGCCTACTCGCTGGCCCTGCCATTGCCACTGGTCGCCTCTGTGAGGCAACTGGGGGTGGGAGGGGCAGCTCACACCCGCCTTGGCTGGCCTGCGGGCTGGGGGCAGCTTTTGCGTTGAGTGTCTGCCCCCTGATGGTCAGTGCATGTCACAGCGACCAGTTGTTACACAGTTCAGTCGATTTGCATATTAGGCTTTTATTATATAGAACTAGAGGCCTGGTGCATGAAATTCATGCACGGGTTGGGGGGGTTGTCCTTCAACCCAGCCTGTACCCTATCACAATTCGGGACCCGTTGGGTAGGGTCCCTAGGCCTGGCCGGTGATCAGGGCCTATCAGGGCTTTCCTTCCCCTACCTGCCACTGCTTGCCATCTGTGCAGTGCTTCCCCCACTCCCCCGCCACCGGTTGCCTCCCTCTGCGGGCGACAGGTGTGGGGTGCGATCACTTGGCTGGTCTGGGCCTCCCTTGTGGGGCCATGGAGCGCGGTTTCCCCAGATCAGTCACCTCACAGAGGGAGGTCCTGCCCACCCTCTGTAGCACCACCAGCCGGGTGGCCTGGACCTCCCTCTGAGGGTGATCATGGACACCCCCCCTCAACCCCCATTGATCACCCCACCAGCCAGTGGCCTGGGCCTCCCTCTTTGGGGTGATCAATCACAGAGCTTCCCCATCAGTCGCCCCGCAGAGGGTGGCATGGGCCTCCCCCTGCAGGGCAATCCTGGGGCAATGGCAGGGCCCCCTGACCAATTGCATCACACCTGCCTTGGCTGGCCTGATGCCAGTGCCTATCATAGCATGGTCATCTGGGTCTTTCTGCTGTTCAGCCGATTTGCATATTACGCTTTTTTTTATTATAGACTTTTAAAATGATTCCAAGGGTTGGGGCATGGTTGTCTAGACAAGAACTGTCCAATATCAATATTACACAAGCCACATGTACAATTTTATAGTAGCCACATTTAAAAAGTAAAAAGGAACAGTTGCAATTTAAATAGTTTTTTATTTAACCCAGTTTATCCAAGAGTATCATTTCATATGTGATCAGTATTAAGTATTACATGTTTTTAAACATTTTACATTCTTTTTATCATTGCTAAGTGTTTGAAATCTGGTGTATGTTTTACCTGACAGCATATCTCAATTCTTGATTTTATAAGATTTACAGTTAAAAAGCACATTCACATATCCAAGACATTCCAAACATGCTTAAAAGTTTTGCAGTACTTGAATTACGTATCAGTTTTTTAATATAATTTTAAATTAAAGATTACAATTTCAGATCCTAAATTAGCCACATTTCAAGTGCCCAATAGCTACATGTGGCTAGTTGCTACTGCATTGTACCATGGAATCTAATGGAATGTGTGGAACCCACCTAGGAAGGCCTTGTATGCCGTGTTAAAGGGTTGGGATTTTACCCTACAGGGAAAAAAGGAATAGTGGATAGTTTTTTAACTAAGGAGTGACAGTGTTGTCCTTGAGGCTAGGAAAAGGCCACTGGGTTTCCAACTGGTGACTCAGGACCAATAGCAACCCTTCAGTTGAGTCCTGCATTTCAGGCTCTGGCCCTTAGCCCTTTCGATTCGTAAGTCTGATTTTTGTCAGTGCTCTATAGCAGCACCACCAAAAGTGGTCCATCGGACAATGCCAGCCTGCAAACCCTTTATTATTGGGCCATGATTAGGCATTTACAGAAATTGAGAGTAAGAATTTAGAAACTTTTATAGCAACTTAACACAAATTTTTTGTCCGTGGATCTAATAAAAATATTGCTCTTACATTGTGTATAACTTTATTTTCTTTTTTAGTACCCTTTTCTAGTAATTTGTTTTTATCTTTTATGATCTTTCACAACTTGATTTTTGAGGCACTGCTCTAGAGGCACTCAAAATGAAGGAAGTCACCCTAGCTGGTTTGGCTCAGTGGATAGAGCATCAGCCTGCGGGGTGAAGGGTCCTGGGTTCAATTTCGGTAAAGGGCACATGCCTGGCTTGTGGACTCAGTCCCCAATAGGAGGCGTGCAGGAAGCAGCCGATCAGTGATTCTCATCATTGATGTTTCTATCTCTCCCTCTCCCTTCCTCTCTGAAATCAATAAAAAAATTTATATAGTAGTAATAAAAGCATAATATGCTAATTAGACCAGACAGCCAGATGACCTTCCTGATGAAGCCAGGGCTATGAGGGCTGAGGCAAGCCACTGTGGCTGAGGGCCAAGCCCCTTGCATGAATTTTGTGTATCAGGCCTCTAGTGTACATATAAAAAGATGAAGAAAGTCAGGACTGGACTGATGGTTGCTCAGTTGGGCTTTCGTCCCGTGCACCAAAGGTTGCCCGTTCATTTCCTGGTCAGGGCACGTGCCTGGATTGTGGGTTCGATCCTGGTAGGGGGCTTGCAGGAGGCATCTGATCAATGGTTCTCTGTCCTCTTAAAGAAAAAAAATCAATAAAAAAAAGTTTTTTTTAAAAAAGTTAAAGGGAGTCAAAAGGACCAAGTTCCCAGAATATTATCTAAATGCCATTTTTTCCATTATAGTGAGAACTGTAACAGCTAGGAATGAACAGCTGTTTCATTTCTCCTTCATTATGGAAATAACCAAATTGATAATAGTTACCATTTATTAAATGCGTCCTATTTGCTAGCCACTGTGCAAAGCCTGTTACATAAGTTGTCTTATTTAGTCCTCAAAACAACTCTATAAAATAGGTATTAATAGCCCCATTTTTCCAACGAGGAAACTAAGGCTAAAATAAGTAGTTGACTTCGCTAAGGTTATCAAAGTGGTAAACATTAAAGATAGGATTCCAATAAAGGTCTCATTTCAAAATTATTATGCCTATTCACTTTGTTTTGCCATTATATTTCCAACTAGAGGCCCAGTGCATGAAATTTGTGCATGGGGGCGGGGTTCTTCATCTCAGCCTGCAGCCTTTCCAATCTGGGACCCCTCAGGGGATGTCCACCTGCCTTGCAATCCGGGACCGTTGGCTCCTAACCACTTGCCTGCCTGCCTGATCGCTCCTAACTGCTCCCCTGTTGGCCTGATAGCCCCTAACCACCTCTACCTCGCCCAAGACCCGGGCGTCCCTCCCTTTGGCTGGCCGCAGCCACAGGGGACCATGGGTGGGCAGCTTTACCCGGGCCATAGCCGCAGGCACCCAGGACTGTGGGATGGGCAGCTTGTCCCTTTCCCAGGCCACAGGCGCCCTGGACTGCAGGGTGGGCAGCTTGTACCTCTCCCAGCCTGCAGCCTGGCTGATCCCCATTCCTCTCTCCCCAGTGTTGGGTGTCTGAGCCATTATGGCATGAGGGTGTGACAACCATTTGCATAGTAGCTCTTTATTATGTAGGATTCAATACAAATTGAAGGCAAGACCCTCTGCTAGCAAAAAGATTACAACTGGCTTTATTGCAATCCCTGCTTCATTGCAGTGGTCTGGAACCAAACCCACGGAATCTCCAAGATATGTCTGTACATCTCTCTCAGATGATTCATTGATAAATCTGGGACCAGAATAAGGGGAGATAGCAGTATTCTAACAGCATCAGGCAAATGAGTTCATTTCTACAATAGAAATACATCTGCACTGCTACCTAGAATTTATAGACCCACAAATCAATTTTTTAAAAGACAACTCAATGTTAAATGAGTAAGAGATTTGAAGAGAACTCATAAAACGAAATTTAAGTGGCCAATAAACATGTAAAGATGCTCAACATTTTTAATCATGGGGAAATGTAAATTAAAACTACAGTGAGATACTACTGCATGCTCACAAAAATGGCTAAAATGGAAAACAGGAAATGCCAAGAGTTGGAATAATTGAAACTACATTGCTGGTGGGAATGCATATTGGTATAGCCACTTTGGAAAATTCCAAGTTCAAAAAACAGGCCAAACCAAACTCATTTAGGAATATGTAGGTTGTAAAAATTAAAGAAAAGAAATGATTAGCTTTGGGGGGCTGGGAGGAGTAATACTTAGAAAGGTGTAAGGGGGGGTTTGAATTGTGCCAGTGTTCTTTCTGGACATGAGTGGGGTTACATGGGTATTCACTTTGTAATTCATTGAGTTGTAGGTTTGGGGGTGGGAGTGCTTTTTAGTGTGTGTGTGTATTTGCATACTAGGCATACATATATGTGTGTGTGTGTGTGTGTGTGTGTGTGTGTGTGTGTGTGTGTGCGCCTAGTATGCAAATTGTCCCCTTGGAAGTTTGATCACTCGCTGTGATATGTACTGACCACCAGGGGACAGCCGGGGAAGGGAAACCTGGGCCGGCAGCCGGAAGGCCCTAATCACCGGTCAAGTCTAGGGACCCTACCCATGCATGAATTTCGAGCACCAGGCCTCTAGTATTTAATAGTTTAAAATTTTTCTGGAGTTAAATTTGAAAAAGTTTTCCTGGGGAATGCTGGGTACATACTACCAACTGTTTACCCTGCTAACTGAGCCAGTGTTTCTATATATTTATTACAAATGTGAAAGATAAGATAGGCCTGATTTCTGGGGATGGCAATGTTAAAAGAAAAGAAAGATGCAAAAAGTACTACAGAACTTGAGGCAATATGTGAAGGTGAAAGAGCATGGCAGTTGGAGTGAGGAGCCTCAAATTCAAGGCTTAACTGACCATTAAGTCTAGGCTTTAACTACTCTGTAGTTATATGACCTGGGCATATCTCAAAACCTGCCTGAATTTCATTTTTCTTATCTGTAGTAAAGGTATTTAATAAAAGTAACTTTTTTTTTCCATTGATAATCCTTTGTAAGCTATTAAAAGGGCATATTAGCCCATCCAGTGTGGTTCAGTGTTTGAGCATCAATTCCTTGTCAGGGCACATGCCCGGGTTGCAGGCTCGATCCCCAGCAGGGGGCGTGCAGGAGGCAGCCAATCAATGATTCTCATCCTTCCTCTCTGAAATCAAAGTTTTTTTTTTTTAAAGAAAAGGGCATATGAAATTTGATGTCTGATTTAGTGTGAGGGTTAAGGAGTTAAGGATGGTTGAGATTTGAGTCTGATGGAGATAATAGTGATAGCATGAACAAAATGAGAAAACCAAGAGAAGGAAAAGAAGATTTGGAGAAAGATAACGTTCTATTTTATACATGTGCTTAATGACAGAACATCAAGGTGGAATTGTTAAAGAGATACAGAACTTACAGTTTGGTATTCGGAAAAAAAGGTCAGAAATGGTGACAGATAATTAGAAGTTATCCATAATAAGGGTGAAAATTAAAGCCATGGTGTAAATGAGATCAGTGGGAGATAATCTATCTATCTAAAAACCTAAGCGACCATCGCAACCAGGCGACTGAACGGGCTGTGTGGGGCAACCAGGCCTGCAGGGGGTTTACTGAGGAATGACCAACAACCAAGCAGCAGGCTGCATGGGGCAACCAGGCTGGCAGCATGGGCAGTGAGGGGCGATCAGGCCAACAGGCAGAGGTGGTTAGGGGTGATCAGGCTGGTAGGGGGGCAGTTAGGGGCAATCTAACAGGCAGGCAGGTGAGTGGTTAGGAGCCAGTGGTCCAGGATTGTGAGAGGGATGTCCAACTGCCAGTTTAGGCCTGATCCTGTGTAGGCAGTTGGACATCCCTCAAAGGGTCCTGGATTGGAGAGGGTGCAGGCGGGGCTGGGGGGACCCTCCTCCCCCCGTGCACGAATTTCGTGCACTAGGCCTTTAGTATCCTATATAATAAAAGCTCAGGCCAAAGGGCATAACGACCAGTACAACCAATTGACCAGACACTCAAAGCAGGAGCTACCCTCATGATAAGTGTGTGGCCCTCCCACAGCAGTAGCATCTGCTCAGGGCAGGCCCACAGCAGCTGGGCTGACCGGGATGAACAATGCTCCCACAGCAGGCTGATCCCCACAGGCTGCCCCCCACCAATGCACAAATCACTGCACTAAAAGCTGGCAGTTACTAAGCACTATCCTTGTGGCAGGCAAAGGCCGGGTACTGTCCACGGAATCTCAGATAATCCCAGAACTCACCTCAGGCTTGATCTAAGGGTTTCTATTCATAGCTTTCAGAATTGAATGAGAGCATCAGCTTTTAAGTAGTTGAGGGAAAACACAAACTGCTTTTTTCATTCTCTTCCTCCCACCTTCTTGCAAGAAAAGGAACAAATGGCTCTCATGGCCCGCCAAGAGCTCACTGGCCCTCGTCTCTGAGTCTGCCTTCCAATGGCCTTTACACCTAACACCACTGCCTGGGCATCTTAGCCTGTATCACTCACTGAGCACCGGCCATGTCCTAGGCATGCCTGGGTGCTCACAGAGCAGCAGGGAGCCAGCTGCCCTGGTGTGCCCTGAGTGCAGGGGGAAGCATCGGGGCTGTAGGTGATGACCTGCTGGCTTCTCTGTCAGGAGAAGATGGGGAAGAGGAAGCAGGGAGACGGCAGGAGGCAACAGCACCCTCCCCGAGGGCAATGCAGAGACAGTGGAAACTGGCAGCCGAGGTGGCGGCTTTGGGATGTACTGGAGGGAAGCCAGAGTGTAAGGAATGATGTGGTGGGGAGGAGGACCCATGCTCTGCTCAGCCCCTGGAAGGCAGGGTCCCCGGCAGCTGCTGACAGGGAGCTGTCCATTTTGAGGGTCTAACTGTAAAATCCAGACCTTAGTTTGAACTCCACATGAGGGATGTGGAATGTTCATCACCAGCCTCCCACCCTGATGTCCAGGAGGCGGGTCATTCCTGTCTGGCTGCCCTAATCTTTCCATTGGTTCCCCCCCTCCCCCCAAGCTCTCTTCAGTGATGACAAATACTTACTGGAATCAGGCAAATATACAAAAAAAAAAAAAAAAAGCAGAATGTACAGTAGTATAGAAAGCAAATGTTGGAAACTAGGAAAATGAAGCCCCCTTATGGACACAGATCAGCTGAGCCCGGAACCAGGTCACATGTGACACAAAAGGGCTCAAGGTCCAATGCAAAGGACTTGCCCAGGTGGTCTGACTCTAATCCCCGACTCCAGTTTCCAGGACAGAGAGGATCCCACACCACAGAACAAAACTGCTGAGACCAGTCCTAAGACCCATGGCCTAAGGCAATGCTTGCAGTGGTTCCAGGAAAAGCTCCTGAGATGCTGGGACAGGGCACTCAGCATCCAGATCACTGCCTCTAACTCCCACCCTGGGTCTGTGGTGCTCCTAGCACTGTCCCTCCCTCCCCCTACCATGTCTCCTCCCAGTTGAACCACTTCAGCTCTGATGGTGGGTAAGGAGGGTGGGGGGTCATGCAGGGAATCTGAGGGCCTCAAGTAAGTGCCACTTGAGGAGCCAGAGACAGTGTCTGTCCACCCGCCCCCCATTAATACAGAGGCCTCATGAGTGCATTATTAGAACCGGTCCCCCTCCTTCTCTCTGACTCTGCCACTGCATAACGTGGCTGTTTTGGGTAAGTTTACCTCTGGAGTGTTAATTCTCCTTTAAAATAAGAAAAAGCCTGGCAGGTGTGGCTAAGTGGTTGAATGTCAACCTATGACTCAGGAGGTAAAGGTTTGACTCCCTGTCAGGGCACATGCCCACGTTGTGGTCTTCATCCCCAGTGTGGGGTGTGCAGGAGGCAGCCGATCCATGATTCTCATCGATGTTTCTATCTCTCCCTCTCCCTTCCTCTCTGAAATCAATGGAAGATATCCTATATAATAAAAGCCTAATACGCATATTGTCCCCTCAACCAGGAGTTCAATTGGGAGTTCAACCACTCACTATGACATGCACTGACCACCAGGGGGTGGCACGGATCATGGCAGGCGTCAGCGATGAGCCACTGGCAGCGGGCGGCAGTGGAGGTGCTGCCAGCCCCAGTGGGCTTCCTGGTGAGCAGGGCCACAGGGGGCTGGTTGGGCTCACTGTGGGTTCGCACAGGAGTCGATCTTCCGAGGCGGGCTGGGAGAGAGCATGTTACCTGCTCAGCTTCCATGCGGTGCTGCTAGGCAGCCCAGAGGCCCACACTGTGCCCCGGCCCACGGCGTTGGCTGTGCTTACCACATCTCCGCATGGGGACTCTGGTGCCATGATTCAAGCGGAGGGGGGCATGTGGAGGACCGGGCCCAGGTGCTGCCCAGGGCTCAGAGGTCAGCTGGGACCTGCCCTTCCATGCCAGACACTCACACTTTAATCGCCGGCCAGGCCTAGGGACCGCACCTGTGCACAAATTTCATGCACTGGACCTCTAGTAGAAAAATAAAGAGTACTGAGGACAGAGGCACTGAGAAGTAAAGGAAGGGAGGAAATCATCATTCATTGAGCATCTATTAAACTACGTGTCAGCTGCTCTACATTTGTCATCTTAGGTATTTCCCTCAGATTTCAAGGTAGCTAATTTAGCCTCACTTGGTTAATGGACTTTGTAGACTCACAGCAAGAAAAAAAGCCAGCACTGAAGATCAGCTTGACTCAATTTGCACAGTACACTACACCATTCCCTGAGAAACAAGCATCTCTTGCAGAAGCCTATGGAGAATTTGAGTCAAAGAAAGGCAAGCCCTGAAGAAGAAAAACACTTGTGATGTGTCACCAAGGGATTTCTGGAAAGTGTAGCAGTGCCTGCACTCCTGTTTGTTGTGCTTCTATGAGTGTGGGTAGTCCAGACAAACGTTTGTGTTTTAGACCTCTGACAGTAAGAAGACATTGAAAATGGCAACTGTAAAAATTAGTATAATGAAAACAGTCATTTGTTAAAGCCTAGCTAGATACTCTTGCCAGCCAAGTGCTTTGAATCTGAAGGCTTATAAGAGGGAAAGGAATAACTCATTGATTTGGTGTTTGCTGCTTTGTTCATGTTCTGCCTAGAACCGTCTTGAGTATCACCAGTGGTATGGGTCCTTTACATTGGGAAACACTAGGATGTTATGTAATAGTGTTAACTATTGACAGTACAGTTTCAGTCACCTAAAATTCTTAGTGAAAACATCAAGATGGTTTTGTCAGCCACAGTCATTGAAACTTGAATGAAAGATAGCCCTGGCCAGGTGGCTCAGATGGAGTGTCCTTCCGTGTAGGAAAGAGTTGTGTGTTTGATCTCCACTCCAGGCACACACAAGAGGCAACTGATCAATGTTTCTCACATCAATGTTCCTTACTCTCTGTCTCTCCCTTTCCCTCTCCCTCTGGAATCAATAAAAACACATCCTTGGATGAGTATTAAATATATATATATAAACTTGAATGAAATGAACACATACCTTTTAGAAAGCAGACTCAAAATTTAGAGTAATCACTGTAATCAATGAAGATTTTTCCAACTAGATTTATTAAAACTGTTTACTATTAGAATAGCATTTTAGCATTGAAGAAAAGTAAAGTAAAAATATTCCACCATAATACAATCGGTGTGCAGTATTTCTAGAATAAATGAACAGAACATTTCTGAAATAGACTAATGAAATTAATGAATTGGATGAGATCTAGGAAGTCTGTTGTAATTTTTAGAAAACTTAAATAGGTGACTTTGATTTGTGTTTAGGAGTGCATGTCTCATGGGTATTTTTAATTTTGATAAGTACTGCCATATTGCCCTCCATATACCAAATGTTTCTCCATCGCATTGCTGATAGACTAGAGTGTTATCCCAATTTTTGGTTTTTTTTCTGCTAGCTTTTGAAGGGCAGATTATTTCAGGTCCTGCCTAATATTTTCAGGACCAGTAACAAAATCATTTGGTTAAATTGGGAGAAATAGGGTTCTGTTTATAGGATTAGTTCAGAATACAGAAATGCTTTGCTGCAGCTCCTGCAGCTACACACCCACAACTAATAAAACATGGTTGCTTATGCAGTAGAAGCAACCAGAAAACCTGGAAAAGGACCAAGAATGACTACAAACAACTCCACCTACTTTTTTTATTTTTTGGCAAATTTGCAAGCTTAGCAGGATCTAAAAAGATCCTTTAGCCTTTGTGTGAATTGCAGAGACTCAATCTGGTAAGAGAGAGGAAATTAGTTTATTTCATGAAAAACTCACCTAATATGATAGGAGCTGGTAATTATTTTTATGTTATTTTGCTTCAGTGTTGAGCACAGGGAAACAGGAAGTAGGTGTATTGGGTCATGAGTTCTACCTGCACTGAGATTATATGGTATGAAGAAAGATTTCCAGGAATGATGATCTCAGGTACTTGGAACCAAAGTAATTTAGGAAGAGATAAAGAATTAGCTGTGACATGCTAGTTTACTGGCTTTTCAGACTTTTAGTCATTTTATAAATTTGTAGGTTTATTATGGACTGAATGTGTCCCCCTAAAACCCCTAATGTGATGGTATGTAGAGATGGGACCTTTAGAAGATAATGAGGGTTAAATTAGGTCATGAGGGTGGAGGCTTCATGACGGGATTAGAAGAGATCTTATAAGAGGAAGAGAGAAAGATCTTAGCTCAGCCACAGAGGAAAAGCCTTGTAAGGACAGTGAAGAAGGCCTCTGCAAGCCAGGAAGAGAGCTCTCACCAGGAACTGAATCAGCCAGTACCTTGAACTTGCCAACTTCTACAATTGTGATTGTTATCCTATCTAATAAAAGAGTAATATGCAAATTGACCATACTTCCACTACACCCACCAGCCACGCTCACTAGCCAATCAGGAGCGAATATGCTTATAAACCCAAACAAAGATGGCTGCAGACACAGAGAGCAGGAGGGAGACTTGGGTTTCCCTGGCAATGGAGGAAGCCAAGCTTTCCACCTGCCCTTGCCAGCCCAGGCTTCCAGTCAATGCTACAAAGTTTCAATTATAGAAGATAAATAAATCCCAACAGAAATGGTGGCAGCCACAGAGCTGGAGAGAGCAGGAGGCTAGGGGTGCCTGCCACGATGGAGGAAGCCAAGCTTCTGCAGCCCTGGCCTGTTTTGGCCTCCGCTTAGGGCTACAAAGTTTCAATTGTAGAAGATAAATAAATCCCAACAGAAACGGCTGCCGACACAGAGTGAGCAGAAGGCTTGGCTCCACTCCAGGCTACAAAGTTTCAATTATAGAAGATAAATAAATCCCAGATACCAGGTCCTCCACTTGGGTTGTGGGGGGGCGTGGCCAGCCTGCAAACCACCACAGGCCCCTCACCCAGGCCACCCCACACCCCAAGGGAACCCCCACCCTGATCTGGGACACCCTTCAGGGCAAACCAGCTGGCCTCCACCCATGCACCAGTCCTCTATCCTATCTAATAAAAGAATAATATACAGATTGACTGTCACTCCAACACAAGATGGCTGCCCCCATGTGGTCAAAGATACTGCCCCCATGTGGACCCAAGATGGCCAGCAGGGGAGGGCAGTTGTGGGCGATCAGGCCAGCAGGGGAGGGCAGTTGGGAGGGACCAGGCCTGCAAGGGAGGGCAGTTGGGGGCAATCAAGCCTGCTGGGGAGAGCAGTTAGGGGCAAACAGGTTGGCAGGGGAGCAGTTAAGCATCAATCAGGCTGGCAGGAGAGTGGTTAGGGGTGAACAGGCTGGCAGACAGAAGCAGGGGCTATCAGGAAGGCAAGCAGTTGGGAGCCAGCAGTCCTGGATTGTGAGAGGGATGTCCGACTGCCCGTTTGGGCCCGATCCCACTGGGATGGGGCCCAAACGGGCAGTCGGACATCCCTTGAAGGGTCCCAGTTAGGAGAGGGTGCAGGCTGGGCTGAGGGACAATCCCATCCCTGTGCACGAATTTCGTGCACCGGGCCTCTAGTTATATATATTTGTGTGGCTTACTGTTCAAGATACTGAACTGAGCCTGGCCAGTGTGGCTCAGTGGTTGAGCATCAATTTATAACCTAGGAGTTCATGGTTCAATTCCTGGTCAGTGCACATGCCCTGGTTTCAGGCTCCATCCCCAGTAGGGGGTGTGCAGAGGCAGCCATTCAATGATTCTCATCATTGATGTTTCTATCTCTCCCTTTCTCTAAAATCAATAAAAGCATATAAAAAAATTTTTTTAAAGGAATATTGAACTGATACTCTCACCTCACTTTCAGAACATAAATGAAGAGCTCAACCTTGAGGGCATTATGCTAAGTGAAATAAGTCAGAGAAAGACAAATACTGCATGATCTTACTTATATATGGAATCTAAAAAACCAAACTCATAGCAACAGAGTAGAGTAGTTGCCAGAGGTGGGATGATGGGGTGTGGTGGTGATGAGGGGAATGAATAAAGGTGAGAAAGGGTACAAAATTCCAGTTACAAAGGTTGAGTAAGTTCTGGTGATATAACGTACAGCATGGTAACTATAGTTAACAATACTGTATTATATAGTTGAAACTTGCTAAGAGTAGATTTTAAAAGTTTTTACCACACAAAAAAAGTTAATTATGTGAGTGATGGATGTGTTGACTAACCTCATTATGGTAATCAATTTGCAAAATGTATGTATATTAAATCATACTGTACACCTGCCAGGACTGACCAGCAGACCCTGAATGACAGATGAATGATTCCTCTGACACACATTTCTGTGAAAGAGAGGCTTAGGGGCTAGATGGCATAAGGAGCCAAAAAAGCCCTGTTCACCTGCCTCCTCAGGCTTTTATTGTAACAACAGCTTGAACTAAAATTAACCTCTAGATACAACCAGCAGGGTAAACATCTTTGAGAAAACACCTGCATCTGTAGTGTCTTTCAAACAAGGACATTTTGAAGTCTAAATATAAAGATGCTAGTAAAACACCCGGGAGCTCTGACTTGTTTGGAAAAGTCAAGGCAGGGTTTGCCGCCTTCTGCAAGGTCCCCCTAAGAGGCCTCTGACCTTTCAGAGAATCCTCCTTACAGACTTTCCAACCAAGTTCCATGCTTCCCCACATATACCTTAAACTTATACAATGATATATGTCAATTATCCTATTCTATATAATAGAAGGCTAATATGCAAATCGACCGAATGATGGAACAACCAGTGGCTATGACACACAGTGGCCCCCAGGAGGCAGACACTAAACGCAGGAGCTGCCCCCTGGTGTTCAGTGCACTCCCACAGGGGGAGTGCTGCTCAGCCAGAAGCCAGGCTCACAGCTGGCGAGCACAGCTGCCATGGCGGGAGCCTCCCCCACCTCCATGACAGCGCTAAGGATGTCGGACATCCCCTGAGGGCTTCCAGACTGTGAGAGGGTGCAGGCCAGGCTGAGGGACCACCCCAAATTTTGTGCACCAGGCCTCTAGTATCTCAATAAAGCTATGAGGGAAAAAGCTCGCTTTTAACACAATTACCTCTTTTCTGTTCCTTCTGCATCCCCACTTTACCCTATCAACTTACATCCCTCAATTGAAGCCATGCCTAAGTACCTCGGGAAATGGAATAAGTGCAATATAGAAACATCCCCCAACTAACACCAGTTGGCCCTGTCACTCATTGCTTTCTCCTTTCTCTTCCCAAGGACATGTTCAGTTTGCACTTTAAGGGAGCTTGGGACAACCCCCTACTCCAAAGACACTTGTAACAATGGAACTTTGAGAAAGAATACTTACATATAGTGTGGCAGAGTTTAACAAAAGCCCTACCCAGAAGTGTGTAGAGGGAAGAGACCAGATTTTATAAACTCTTATCTTTGACCATGCAGAAACACTGAATCATTGGACAAGCTATGCCATGTTTGATTTTAGAAAAGACTTGACACTTGAGCCCAAAGAGATTGGAAAACTAGGAAGTGAGAAATTAAATTTCAAGTTCGAATAAGAGAACACCTACAGATTAGTTAGGGCATAAACTCGAAAATGCCCCTGCCCAACCTCTGGAAAAGGCTTTCAGTAGGACGGGAAGCTGAGAGCTGAGTTTTCCCCCTGGCTAACCCACCTGTCCCTGACAGCAGGCAAGCAATAGGGAGTACTATATTATTTAGTAAAATGTTTTAGACACAAAATCTTGGTTTAAATTTAGATTTTTAGTTTCTCACATGTACTAATTTTTCTGCCATCTGCACACAGGTGTGTACAGGTATCCCTCTCCCCCTTAAACTCTTCAAATAAAACTTGTTTTGCTTTTCCCCCTCAAGGTACCATACCACCCTTCTCCAATAGTCCAGGCTCAAAACTTTGTTCATTTGTTTAGTTTTTGTTTCATAATCATAAACTTTGCGATCCAGCTAGACTTGGAGAACTGAAGTGAGAGCGCAAAGATTATGGGATACAGTGAGCCGATGAGTGTGGTGGGGTGCTCTCCTGAGCAGCAGAAGGGCTGGTCTGGAGGTTAAGATAAAACACAAGTCAAATTTATTGGAGTTGTCCACAGTCAGCAACAGAGAGCTTCGTGATCCTGCCATTCCTGGGCCTATGTGCTCCATGGCTTCCACAATATTCACGTACTCTCCCACCTTCAGGATAAAATTCATCAAATTTCTCCCCACAGAGGGACTTGCTGCCAGTGCTATTACCCTGTGTGAAGTCACCATCCTGGCATATAAACCCCCAGAAGAACTGAAAGTAGGAATGTTTATAACCAAGTCTCTATTTCCCCAGTGTTCAGAACATGAAAGTTTTCTGGCTGTCTTTGGAACTTTGTCTGCTAACAGCTAGAAGCAGACGTGACCAAAGGCTTGCTACCGGAGGGTAATGTGTCCAAGAATGGGTTGACCTTGGCTGGGTAGTAGCAACAGCAGAGTCTGCAAAACCAAATTTTCTTCATTCTTTAGTCCAAAGTGCTTGTTCTCCCTGGAAAGAAATTATGTTTATACCTTTATCTCCACAAACAAGGACTCCACCCTAATGAACCTATATCACTTTCCTTTCAGATTACTGAATCTTGCTGCTGTTTTTTGAATTTAACCTTTCCTTCCTGCCCCCAGATGATCCTGCTTGACCACCACTGTGATCTTCCTCAAGTATTGCTTTCATCTTGAGAGTCTTCTGAGCATTCCCTACAAGGTATCTAGGTAGACATCTAGGCTCCTCCTTGACCTGACCCTATCTAGCCCGGGGTTTGGGCTGACCTATAGTCAAGGATGATAGTATTTGAAAACACCTAGCATGATTCCTGACATAAAAGGCACTATAGCTTCTTTTTTTTCTATTCTTATCAAGTTAGTTTCTTTATTGCCAAAGAGTATCACTGATTATATCTGCATCATAGATTATTCTCCTTCCAAGAAATGTATTCACTCCAATCTTCTGTCTCTCCAAATCTAACAAACATGAACAAATTCAAATTCTACCTTCAAATTTTAAAAGTCTTGAAAGTCACAAAATTAGGAACAAATGAAAAACCATACCTTGTTCTTGGCTAAGGAATTCAACATCATAAAAATATTGTTTACTTAACATATGTCAAAAATACTAACAAGGTTTTTTGGAGAGCAAAGGTAATAATAGAGAGGAGCTAGCCAAGCTAATTCTAATACTCATATGGGAAAAATAAACAAGCGAAAATGGCCAGAAAGTTCTGGCAAAAGAAGAGTGATAAGAGGAGACTAGCATCTGCTATGTATTAGATTGTAAACCCTCAGTAGGGGCACTAGTCTACCTTTTATGTCCTAAACACCTCCAAATACCAGCAAATTGGGAATTAGGTTTCAATATGAAAATTTTGGGAGGACACAAACATTATTTATAGCACAAAATTCCCACCTATATAGTGCACCATATAGGGGATAAAAGGGATCTATGATTACTGAGAGGAAACCATCAGCTTAATATAAACTTACATCATTAGGAAGGTACAGAAAGTACATATAGTGTGCTATCTTTTAATAAGGGGAGAAGAAATACATGTACTAATATTCACATATTTTTATAAGGAAACCCTTGACGGATTCTAAAAGAAGTGGGTACACATAAAGTTAAGCCCACAGGGGCAGTGATGGGAACAGGACTTTTCAGTGCACACTTTTTGATATTGCTTTGTTATTTAAGCAATAAGAATTAACTATATCTCATGTCTATTTTAATATGTATTAAAATATAGTATACAATATAAGTAAAATATAACATATATATATATATATTTAAAGGCTTTCCCTGTCTATGAATATAAATGTAAAAATTAAGAGTTGGGAAGGCCTTCAGATAACACCTAAAACAGTTTCCTCATTTTACAAGTGAGAAGATGAATGAATATAAAGGCGAAATGTTCTGCATGAGCTAGTCTGTTATAGAACTGGAATATAGGTCTTGATGGTGCCCCATTTCAGTCTCTTGAAGTGCTCCTACTCTAGTTCATGCTGATCTCACTTTTTAAAAATATATTCTATTAATTTTTTACAGAGAAGAAGAGAGAGGGATAGAGAGTTAGAAACATCGATGAGAGAGAAACATCAGCTGTTTCCTGCACACTTCCTACTGGGGATGTGCCCGCAACCAAGATACATGCCCTTGACTGGAATCGAACCTGGGACCTTTCAGACCGAAGGCTGACGCTTTATCCACTGAGCCAAAACAGTTAGGGCTGATCTCACTTTTGACTAAATCACTGATGTCTCACCTTGTTTGCTGATTAGTTCTTAAGGCTATTCCTCTGTATATCCTATAGCACTTTACACAGTGTTTGGCCCATAACTGCTTTGTTCATTTATTCAACAATTTATTAAATGTTCACTAAATGCCAGGCACACTGATAGGTCTCCAAACTGTTGATTGGAATACTGGAAGTGAAGATAGAAGTTTTAATCCTTGTTTTAAGCATTGAAATAAAAGCAATAAAGCCTCTAATTCATTCACCTTCCTATGTGAAGCCATATTTAAATTTCCTCTCTTAATTATTCCTCTTGAGGTAGGGCCTAGGCATTGGGTGACATGCATCTTGCTGCTCATATATAGGTTGTAGGTAGGTAAGACTACTGATCATCAAATGCAGTGTTAGGTAAATAGAACCTTTGGCCTGCCTGGTGTTAATAGCCCAAAGATTCCCTTCTATCACTCTTGGTTTTCAGTAGCCTTCTAGAAAAGACTCTCCTATTTTTATCAACAGTGTGCCCCATGCCAGACTGTCCATCTCTGAAAGACAGGAACCATCTGTTTCTTTGTATTCTTAGCACCTGTTACAGTGACCAGCACACTTTACATGTTAGTTGAATTAAACCTAACAGGTCTAGGTCCGTGCACACCCCTGACTTAAGTTCCAAATGTGACCCCTTCAATGTGTTTCCCACTAAAGTGAGTTTCACTTGATTTTTAATCTGTTTCAATGTTTCTTATTCCTAGCTATCAATCCTGTAGCCTCCATTCCCTTTTCCCACTACCATAACTATCTTCTTTCCTCTATCCTTTCTGGAAACATTCCCTAACCCCTAAGCCTACTGAGAAGTAAGTGTTTCCTGGTGTTCAAGATAAAACTTGGCAAGTTTATTTGTGTTCCTCAAGGACTTCCTCAATATAAAGTTTGATGCAAGCCTGACTCCTGATCCTGGCAGTTATACTTCCCCCAGGTTCAAGGGCTTCTCCAGTCATTTCTCAAAAAACCTTCTGAGTGTATTTATATTGCATGATGAGGTGGAAAAGAGCTTGCTTAAGAGTCTCACATACCTGCTTTCAAATCCTGGTTCTGTCACTCACCAGGTCCATGGTATTGAATAAGTCACTAAAGCATTCTGAGCCTTGTTCTCCTTGTTTGTCAATTTAGAATAACAATGCTCATCTCATAATGTTAGGGTGATTTAGAGATAAGGCATGTGAAAATCCCTGGCATATAGCAACTGCTCTAAACACATCCCCCTTATTTTCCACAAAGTGGTTTACAAATGAATGAATAAACAAATGAACAGCTTTGCCAAGCAGCAATACTTATTTATGGAAACCTGTGCTACCACTTCATGAAGACAAGGACAAACAAGGTCTCTTAGTCACTTGCCTTGGCCTGTCTCTAGCATTTTAGCTTTGGAACATTGTGCTCTTGAGGTGTGTCAAGGTACGTTCTGATCAAGAGCCTAGTCAATTGTGCCAATGATGTTGGTATGTAAAGGTCCCTCTTACTAGACTCCATGAGGTCCTCGGATATGACAAGGCGGGGTCTCTGGCCCTTAGGTGATAATCATTTATCAGAGACTATAAGGTATTTACATAAATAACAATTACACATGGTAGAAAGTGATATGACATAAGAGGTATATAGAGAAAATTCTATAGCAATTTAATAAAACCTACTTCCAACTAGAGGTCAAAAATGGGTTTACTCAGTCAATAGAAATCACATGTGTGTCTGTGTAAGGTATTAGGCTAGACACTGGCATGCAAAGATTAAAATTGTACTTGCTCTTGAGGAGCATAGTAACTAAAAAGTCACAGAAAAAAATTATCACAGTGCTTTGGAAGCAGAGATCAAGAGTAATTAACTTTTCCTGGCTAGCGTGGCTCAATGGTTGAGTGTCAACCTATGAACCAGGAGGTCACGGTTCTGTTCCCGGTCAGGGCACATGCCCAGGTTGTGGGCTCGATCCCCAGTGTAGGGTGTGCAGGAGGCAGCCGATCAATGATTCTCTTTCATCATTGATGTTTCTCTCTCCCTCTCCCTCTCTGAAATCATTGCTCTTAAAAAGGAAGATTATTTTTAAGAGTAATTAGCTCAGCCCTGCCCAGTGTGGTTCAGCTGATTGAGTATCGTCCCATGCACCAAAGGGTCACCAGTTCGATTCCCAGTCAGGGCACATGCTCGGGTTACAGGTAAAATTCCTGGTAGGGGTTGCATACTGGAGGCAACTGATGGATATTTCTCTCTCACATTGGTCTCTCTCTCTCTCTCCCTCTAGCTTCTTCTCTCTCTCAAATCAATAGGAAAAAGCATTTTAAAAAATAGTAATTAGCTCTTTCTCCTCCATTGAGGTGTGTGCATTTGATTCTCCTTTGCCATGTCTTCCCAGAAGACTTTCAGGATCAAGAGATTCCTGGCCAAGAAACAAAAGCAGAATTGGCCCATTCCTCCAATGAATTCGGATGAACACTGGTAATAAAATCAGGTACAACTTGAAGAAGAGACATTGGAGAGCCAAACTGGGTCTATGAGGAATCACACATGAGAGATGGCACATATATTTTTGCTGTATCCAGGTTGCCTGCACCCTTCAGTGATTGAAAAGATAACTATTGTCTGGACAGTTGGGCATTTTAATTGGGAAATTATTGGACTCGTGATTTTGCTCTGTTGATTTTTTTTTTCTGCAGTAGTAGGTTGGTTCAGTAATAAATGTGTGAGACCTTTTAAACTGCAAAAAAAAAGTAATTAACTCAGTTTACAGATAGTATAAAGAAAAAAAATAATGTTTGAACTGGTTCTTGAAGGAAGAAGAGTTTACCAGATAGAGAAGGTAGGAAAGGTATTCATTAAGGAGTTGACCTTTTATCTTGAAAAATGGGAAGAATTTAGACATTCAGAAATGGGGGGAATCTAGAACTGCATCAACAAAGGTAGAGAACTTAAAGCATGAAGTAAAATGGTTTTTACTATAGTAAAAATAAGTGAATTTGATCCATTTTGTGATGGTATTAAAGACAATGGGGGAAACTTTCTTCAAACGAGGACATGATAAGGTCAGAACTTTGAATTAAGAGGATTAACCTAGTTTGTACAGGATAGGTTGAACAAGGGCACACAAGGAGCAAGGAGGGCAATTAGAAGACCATTAAAATAGCTCAGTAAGAGGTAATGAGATCATGTAGAAAATGGCAGGAGGAATGGAAGGCAGAGGACAAGTGGAAGAAGTTTTGTAGACATAGCTGTATAGTTATTGGCAACCTGAGTGTTTGAGAGTGATCCTTACCAGAAAGAGACATAAAAGATAAGGCTTGGGGAAGTGAAAAATATTCAGTTTAGATACACTAATTTTGAGGTTTATCAAGAGAATAATTTCCACAGACTTGTATAAACAATAAGATTGGACAAGTGGTTAAGGAGAAATGGGAAGTGAGAAAGTAGAGACAGCAAATGTGACTACTTTTTGTGAACTTGGTGATGAAGGTAAAGTGTATGAGGAAAGAGGTTGAGGGTTTTTATCGTATGATGAACTGAGGAGACTGAGCTTCTTCATAAGTTGAAAGAGAAAATGAAGAACAGACCAAACACTGAAGGTGAAAGAAGAGATAAATGATGGAGCAAGAGGCAGTGCCTTCGGCAGTCCCAGATCTGTCTTTTACTTCAACAGTGTTTGGACGGAACAGACCCAAGGACATCCCTTCTTCCAGCCTCTGACCACTCCTGTGTCTTATCCAGTCACCACCTTAAGAAACACCTCCAGGACCAGCCAGCCGGGTTTTTTTCTACCTTAACTCCTATTGCTGAACAACCATAGCTCCCAAATTCGTCAGAATTATTCCACCAAGGTGGAGGTTGTGGTCAACCACCTGGCCAACCTGCATCTGCGGGCCTCCCACACCTACCTCTCTCTGGGCTACTATTTCCACCGTGATGATGTGGCTCTTGAGGGTGTGGGCCACTTCTTCCACAAACTGGCAGAGAAGGAGCGTGAGGGCGTTGAGCATCTCTCAAAGTGGCAAAACAAGCGTGGTGGTTGCATTCTCTTCCAGGATGTGCTGAAACCTTTCCAAGATGAGTGGAGCAAAACTCAGGACACCATGGAAGCCGCACTGGCCTTGGAGAAGAACCTGAACCAGGCCCTTTGCGAGCTGCTTGCCCTGGGTTCGCAGACCCTCATCTCTGTGATTTCCTGGAGAACCACTTCCTGGATTGCTAGTGTCCCATGTCCCGCGTGGTTCAGGGTTCAGGTTCAGGCTTCGGGTTCGGGCTCTGGAGGAGGCCGTGCACAAATGAAAGAGACAAGACAAGAAATAATAATTTGGAAATTGGGGGCCAGGTGGAAGCCCAAGGAAGGACTACCCTTTGCTCTGGCCTTGCCATCGCTTTTATTCAGGTTTGGGATACACCAATAGCCCTTAGGCAGGCAATTCCAGTAATAGTTCAGTGATGGCCTATCAGCAAGGATTTTCCTAAGACTAAAAGGTGGAAGTTGCTTCAGTTACATTATCTCAACTAAACAGTGGGTGCATAGCTCTGATCTTTGCCAGAGCATTAAGGGTCAACAGCCTTCCAGGATCCCTGTCCACACTTCTCTGATAGTGAAGACAATGGGCAGCTTCCTGCACTGGATGAGGAGGTAAAACTCACCAAGAAGATGGGTGACCACCTGACTAACATCCACAGTCTGGCCAGCTCCCAGGCTGGGCTGGGCGAGTATCTCTTCGGAAGGCTCACCCTCAAGCACGACTAGGAGCCGTTGGAGCCCAGAGGCCTTTTGGAGGCCCCTTGCATTCCCCTGGTGTCTCTGGCTTTTACCTGAGCCTCTTCCCAAAACTACTAGCTATTCTTTTAATCACCCTGGAGCCCTCTTCCATGCATTAGACCAAGTGAAACAATAAAGCTTTTTGCAGGGGGGAAAAAAATGATGGAGAGAAACCAAGATGGTGGCATAGGTAAACACCTATTCTGCTGCCTCACACAACAATTTCAAAACTGCAACTGGAAGACAGAGCGGACATCATCCAGAACCACCAGAAAGCTGGCTGAGTGGAAATTCTACAACTAGAAGGAAAGATAAAAGGACACTGAGACCCAGAGGAGCTGTGGAAGACAGAGGTGCGGAGACCCGCGGGCGCGGAAAGGGCTGGCGGCTGAATACACAGCTGGCTTACGGCGTGCAGAGAGGGTGGGCAGCAAGTACATGGCTAGCTGTCTCGTTCGGGAGGGAAACAAAGCCTCCCAACTGCACTGAAATCCAGTTCCAGGTGAGACTTTTGGGTACCCAGACTCATTTGGGGAGAAACTGGACTGTCTGGCAGTGGGAAAACTTGAGGGCAGCCTTCTCTCAGAGGTGCGTGCAGCCATTGCCACAGGACACTGAGACACAGGGGCCTCATAGGACGGGGCTGACGGGAAACCAAGGCTGTCTGCTCCACCCTGAGACTCCACCCCATCCAAGCTGAGCACAGAAGCTCTCCCAGCAGAGACACAGCTGATCCTCACAGCAATTGGCCTGGAGGTCAACTCCCCCCAGTGATACTAACAACAATCTAGGCTTAACTACAACAAGACTGCACACACAGCCCACAAAGGGGCACACCAAGAGTGTCCACCTCAGGTAACTGGGGAGGCTGAGCCACTGGGCCCTGCTAGGACACCTAGCACAGAAAGCCACTCCATCAACTCAGGGAAGCAGCCAAAATGTGGAGACAAAGAGGCAGGTCACAAATGAAAGAAATGGAGGAAAGCAAATGACTGGATATAGAGTTCAAAACCACGTTATAAGGCTTTTTAAGAATTTCCTAGAAAAGGCCGATAAATTTAATGAGACCCTCGAGGATATGAAAAAGGATCAACTAGAAATTAAGCATACACTGACTGAAATAAAAAATATTATACAGAGACCTAAAAGCAGACTAGAGGATTGCAAGAACCAAGTCAAAGATTTGGAATACAAAGAAGCAAAAAACACTCAACCAGAAAAGCAAAAAGAAAAAAAGAATCCAAAAAGTTGATAGTGTAAGGAGCCTCTGGGATAACTTCAAGCATACCAACATCAGAATTATGGGGGTCCCAGAAGAAGAGAGAGCAAGATACTGAAAACCTATTTGAAGAAATAGTGACCGAAAACTTCCCCCACCTGGTGAAAGAAATAGACTTACAAGTCCAGGAAGTGCACAGAACCCCAAACAAAAGGAATCCAAAGAGAACCACACCAAGGCACATCATAATTAAAATGCCAAGAGCAAAAGACAAAGAGAGAATATTAAAAGCAAGAGAAAAACAGTTAGTTACCTACAAGGGAGCACCCATATGACTGTCAGCTGATTTCTCAACAGAAACTATGCAGGCCAGACGGGAATGGCAAGAAATATTCAAAGTGATGAATAGCAAGAACCTACAACCAAGATTACTTTACCCAGCAAAGCTATCATTCAGAATTGAAGGACAGATAAAGTGCTTCACAGATAAGAAAAAGCTAAAGGAGTTCATCACCATCAAACCAGAATTATATGAAATGCTGAAAGGTATTCTTTAAGAAGAGGAAGAAGAAGAAAAAGGTAAAGATAAAAATTATGAACAACAAATACGTATCTATCAACAAGTGAATCTAAAAACCAAGGGAATAAAAAATTTGATGAACAGTATTAACTGTTGAATATAATAGAATCAGGGGCATAGAAAGGGAGTGGACTGACAATTCTTGGGGGAAAAGGGGAGTAGGGGGTGCGGGAAGAGACTGGACAAAAAGCGTACACCTATGGATGAGGATAGTGGGGGAGAGGTAAAGGCAGAGGGTGGGGTAGGAACCTGGTGGAGGGGAGCTATGGGAGGAAAAAAGAGGAACAATTGTAATAATCTGAACAAAAAAACATTTTTTATTAAATTTTAAATAAATGATGGAGCAAGGTCATGGTATCACAGTATTAGTGGAGGGAAAGATATAAAATACTCCCTGATACAATTGAAAACTTCCAGACATAAGAGATAAAGAATCTCAGATTCTACTTCAGATGATTTCAGTTTTTTATTCAGTCCCTTTGCAATTAAATCATATTCTCACTGGCTTGCAATATGGCCTACTTGGTAAAAGAGACAGTTGGCTAAAGTAAAGTGGGAGTTGTATAATTGCTTTCCCTAGGGTTCTGCTTGCAGAGAGCTGCTTGTTCAACTACTTCAGATTTGATATCACAGGTCTCTGTGACTGGCTTTTTAAAGTAGCTCTTCAATTTGGATAGACATTGATGTTCAAAACTTTCCTAACTCAGACATCTTAAAAGTCACGAGTGAAACAATATGGCCTCTAGTAGAGAAGCCAGGTCTTTGAGCATGGCCTCACCTGTGACTCCAGGTTTGGCTCCATTTCCTTTTAAAAAAAAAAGCTTTACTTTCTTGGCTGCAAACTCCTGTTCATATTCGATTGGGTTTTGATGCATGCAGACGAACGAAACCCTTTAGTTCAGAAAAATAAGAAGATGGGGAAATTTTTTTAAGGTAATAAAGTCTATACGAGACAACCTTTCTGACCTCAGAATAGGCAAAATTTTTCTTAACCTGGATACAGAAAACACTAACCATGAATGGGGGAGAATGTGATCAATTAGAACTATTAGACAATTATAATTTTTTTTTCACCAAAAGAAACCAATAAACTATGAAAAGATAAGGCACAGAGTGAAAGAAGATACTGTCAATATGTAAATAAAAAAGATGCATACCCAGAATATACAAAAAATTTCTGCAAATCAGTTAAAAAAAAAAAAAGCCCAATCAACAGGCATTTTAAGAAAGAGATTATCCAAAGGACATTATCCAATAAACATTTTAAAGGATGTTCAGCTTCTTTAGTCATCAAGGAAATGTGCATTAAAACCACAACAAGTCCTAGCCAGTTTGGCTCAGTGGGGAGAGCATCAGCCTGTAGACTGAAGGGTCCCGGGTTCGATTCTGATCAAGGGCATGTGCCCAGGTTGCAGGCTTGATCCCCAATAGGGGGCGCATACAGGAGGTAGCTGATCAGTGATTCTCATCATTGATGTTTCTATCTCTCACTCTCTGAAATCAATAAAAATAATATTTTTAAAATATATATATATATGTTTTAAAAAAACATATATATATATATATTTTTTTTTTTAAAAAACACACACAACAAGACATCATTTTAGCTATCAAAATGGCTAAAATGAAAACAGAAAATGTGTTGGCAGGGGTTTGGAGCAACCAATCTCGTACACAGCTTGTGGGAGTATTAGCTAGTTCAACCTCACTAAAAGGCAGTTCAGCAACAGGAATAAAGAAGCTCGGGATTTCCCATGCCATTTGTTCTAGAAATGTCACTTCTGAAAATTAATTTAAAGTGTTTATCTTGGATGTGCAGTAATATTTATGCTACAAATGTAGAGTATGTATTTTTATACTCAGTTCTTTTTATAATATTGTTAAATCAGAAATGTTAAATATCCAATGTACTTTTAAATAAATTAGGGGATTGTAAAATAATATTGCACAGTAAAATAAAAAATAATTATTTTTAATATATATCTTTTTTCTATCAGACAATTAATAGTTGTTGAAGCTGGGGGATGGGTACCTGGGTCTTCATTGTACTACCCAACTTTTTTGGGTATTTGAGAAAGTATCTTTGGTGACACCTTCTTGGACTCAACATTTTATATAGCTTATACTTTATTAAAATGTGAATCCATATCTTTCATCATAACTGGAGCTTCATGCTAAGGATCTCTAAAAGACTTGGTTCAATGCTCAAAGAGTCTCTAGAAGGCTGATTTTAAAGCTGTGTAGCAAATACAAGCCTCTGCTAATTTAATGTGGAGTGTTTATGCCAGATTAATAGAGACCTTTCCTACTCCAGAAAGCACTGAGTACCCTAAGTACCCACTTAAAATCTAAGCCTGTGGGAGTTTTCAATTTTTAAAAGATTATTTGTTCTTGGTTGATAGTTCTGACCTGCAGCAGAAAAGTGTTTCGAAAATAGACACAGAAACTCTTCGCTTGCTCCCTTTTTCCTTTCTTCAAGTAAGTAAAAATATTCCTTAAATTGATGAGCTGTTTGTTTAACAGTTATCTGTGATTAAACTGTCACTCTCTGAAGCACTTGCTTGAAATAGTCTTTCTAAGCTAATTGTCCCTGTGTTTCAGTCAATAGTCTCTCTTACTTGCTTGTAGTTATTTGCTGATGACTGTTCTAACGCTAATATAAGCTGTCTACTTTAATTTGAATGAGAATTTCCTTTTTCACCTTGAATCTTTGAATTTAAGAGAAACCAAATCACATTTCATTTCTGAGCCCTAGACCCATATTTCTAATTTCTTTAAATATCTAACTCCATTTGGAGGTCTCCTGGCCACTTGAAATCCTTAGTTCAATACTGAGTCCTCTTCTTTCCTCCCCCAACCTGATTCTCTTCTAGTGTCTCCATGGTAATAAATGACTCCAGCATCCACCCAATGGTCAAGTCAGAGTCCAGCAGCAGCCTTTTCCCGTCCCCCTTTACCTGTCCAAATTTTCTCATACCCACCTTTAAACTATTCTCTTCCACAGTAGCAAGAGTGATCTTTACTAGTATAAATGCAAATCGAATCCTGTCATCCCTTTGCTTAAAATCCTCGAGAGGCTTTTCATGGCTTTTAGGGTAAAAACAAAACCCTAAATCTTATGTATGGTCACGGTCCCAAATGATCTGGCTCCCAACCATCTCTCCAGCTACCCTCAGCTCCTATCAGTTCCCCCTAAATACTCTACAACTCCTTCCTACTTCAGGGACTTCCAGTATGATGTTTCTTTAATCTAGAAAGCTCTATCTCCACAAACTCCACTGCACTCCTAATTAATCCCCATTAGTCATCTAGGATTAAGCAGCAGTGAACAGTAGCTGGGAAGGGTGGGCATCTTAGGGATGGGGTGGGTAAAGGAAGTGATGTCTTTGCAGGAGACTGAGAAGGAACTGTCCATGAAGTGGAAGAGGTAGCAAGAGAATGTGAACTCAAAGAAAGCAAAGGAGGAGAGTCGCAGCAGATGCCAGAGAAAGGCTAAGAGAGACAAGGACTGAAATGTCTCCGCTAGATCTTGCATTTAGGAGATCTCTGGTGACCTCAGCCAGAAGAGTTACCCCTAAAAGAGGTGAGAAGAATGTTTATTAGACATTCTTTTAATAAACTTGGCTGTGAATGAAGAAGGGTGAGAGAGGATGGTAACATGGAGATGTGGGATGGAAAAAGTTTGTGTGTGTTGAAACAGAGAGCCATTGGCAGATCCACAGTCTGTGTATAGGAAGGGTGCTTGGGCCCAATTGGGTTGGAAGGGCAGGCTTGAAGTTGCTTTTACATAGCACTTTACCAAAAAAAATTTGATAAAACTGTTAACTGACCCCATTAAAGGATGGGGGTGCTGATGGAGTATATTAAAGGGTGTTAAACCCTCCTCAACTTTCCCTCCTGGATGCCAGCCATATTTACTGAGCACCTAACATATGCCAGGTGTTAGTTAAATCCTTTGTATCATAAATGTGATTTCTTTCATATACAAGATAATATGAAAGTCTTGTGTTTATCTACATTGAAACAAATTGGAATAATAAAAATCATCTATATAATCTAATGCTATTATGCACATTTATCCTAAATAGAAGAAAAGTATAGATCTCTTGACCTACTTTATATAGTCCAATCATGAAGCAGTGTGGTGGGAGGGAATGTACTTATGCATTTTTAATCCCAAATGATCACGCTTCTAGACACAGGCATATAAATAGATTCATCCTTTCAATCTTTATCCATGAATATACTACACAAAGAGAGACACTCATTCTATTACATTCTGAAATATGCTCTCTTCTCTATAGAGGTACTGTGTACTAGTAATCACTGAGGTACTTACCCACTTCACAGACTTATATAACCCACTGAGAGGAGGCACATTCATACTCTGCTTACCTATCTGTATGTGTAATATACTCACACCTCTGTAATAAAACTACAATAGAATAGCTGGCCATCAAAGAAACATGAATTGGAACAGCACCCCACTCTCACACATGTCTACCACAGAAAGGACCCTTAACAATGGCTTGGACATTATACCTTTGCACTAGGCAGATTATAGAATGACATGCTGATGGACTTCGAATTTTAAAATACCTCAGAGATAAGACTATAAACTCCCCAATAATTGCATGAAGAATCTAGTTAAACTTTCAAAAATCTTCCTCAAGATTTCTCACAGACAGTTATTTTATTTTTATTTTTTTAATATATTTTATTGATTTTTTACAGAGAGGAAGGGAGAGGGAGAGAGAGTTAGAAACATCAATGAGAGAGAAACATCCATCAGCTGCCTCCTACACACGCCCTACTGGGGATGTGTCCATGCCCTTGACTGGAATTGAACCTAGGACCCTTGAGTCTGCAGGCCAACGCTCTACCCACTGAGCCAAACCGGTTAGGGCACAGACAGCTATTTTAAAAATAAACTCAGAGTGAAGAGAATGTTTTCTCATGACTGGGTGAAGTAACATTTCTTCAGGTCTTGTCCATGACCACCAGCATCAGAGTCACCATGAACATCTTAAAATGCAAATTGGTGGCTCCCTCTTCTTACCGATTAAATGTAAACTTGAAGTTGGTTCTTTTGCATAGTTGAAGAAGGACATGCTAGTCTATCTGCTAGATAACCCAGTGTTCTTATTCTCTTCCTGCAGCCTAGCAACAAGATGGCTCCACAGAGAGAGGCTGTAAGGTTTCAGGCAGAAACCAGCATGGGTAAGGAAAACTTCCCAGACAGCTAGTGTCAAAAAGCTTGTTTTTAAAGCAAGATGATTGAAACCCAAATAGAAAAGCTCAGTTTTTCAAATCTGCAGGGTGATGCCCACTCCCTCTCTACTCTGTTAATGTGTAAGGGAATAGGGAGTCAGGATTCCTTTTCTGGAACATTTCCCAAGGTGTATCCAGGCCCAGGCACCAGTCTCCATGGATGGACAAACAGTGGGGGATCCCGTGAATTTGATTAGCCCTAAGTCTATAAACTTCAGTTTGGAACCTGCACCGTGTGCTATTGTGTTTATAGAAGCCATATAATGCTTGATAATACCTAAGTCTGAAAAACAACAGGCATATATTATTTAATCCATTAACCTATGACTTGGAAGAATAAATACCCCATCAAATATTGCACTCCTACTCCTATAGATGACATAATATTATTTTAGATAGTTAGGAGTCATATAAATAGGAATAAATTGCCCTAGCTGGTTTGGCTCAGTGGATAGAGCATCAGCCTGCAGACTGAAGGGTCCTGGGTTCGATGCGGGTCAAGGGCATGTACCTTGGTTGCAGGCACATCCCCAGTAGGGAGTGTGCAGGAGGCAGCTGATCGATGCTTCTCTCTCATCGATGTTTCTATCTCTCTATCCCTCTCCCTTCCTCTCTGTAAAAAATCAATAAAATATATTTTAAAAAAATAAATAGGAATAAATTGCAGAAGGGTGTTTTGGAATTTCAACTTGAAGTCTCTTTTTAAAATTAGATGCTTCCGGGCCTGGAGAATCCAAGATGGCAGCATAGGTAAACACCTAAACTGCTGCCTCCCACAACAATTTAAACTGCAACTAAAAGACAAAACGTCTATCACCCAGAACCACGGGAAAGCTGGCTGAGTGGAAGTTCTACAACTAGAAGGAAAGAGAAAAGAGCGTTGAGACGTGCACGAGCGCTGAAAAGCTGAGGTACGGAGGCGCGTGATCCGGGCTGGCGGCGGGCGACTGGGTGCGTTGCTTTTTTCAACCGAACAGAGACAAGCCCCCGATTACTCTGAAATCCAGTCTCTGGGGAGACGCGGGGGACCCAAACTCCTACGGGGAGAAGCTGGACTGTCTGCCAGTGAGAGAGGCTTGCTTGCAGAGCTGCACGCAGGAATAATTGTTTACGGCACTGGGGCACGGGACTCCAGGACGCCGTCGGGGACACAGAGCCAGCTAACTAGCAGCCACTGCTGTTTGCCACGCCCTAACCTACTGACGCCCTGAGACCCCGCCCCACACAACCTACAAACCCACCCAAGCTCCAAGCAGCCGAGTTAGCATAAGAAAAGCCTGCCCTATCGCAGCTTAACCTAGAAAACTTGCAGCCCGGGTCAGACAGCTCCAAAACCTCCAAACCCCAAGCAAAGAGGAGAAAACTGCAGCTCTCACTGTAGCTCCTGCTGAGTGGCCTCAGACAGTAGCTAACCTGCACCCCATTGGAGATCCAGAAGCCAGTGTACCTAGTGGTCAGTGTGAGACACCAGATTTCAACTCCTCACATCCATAAGTGACACATTCAAGAGGCAGACTCAGTGAGCACCAAAGCCCCACTGAAACAAGTCCTGCCCCATAAGCGTGTCTTCAGCGCAGCAGTTCTTCCATTATAGACACAGGGAGTGCTCACAGCTAATTGGCCTGGAGGTCAATTCCTCCCAGCGTACTAACAGCAATTCAGGCTTAACTACACCAAGACTTTGCACTCAGCCCACAAAGGGGTGTACCAAGAGCATCCACATCAGGTGATTGGGGAGGCTGAGCTACTGCCCCCTATAGGTCACCTACCACACAAAGCCACTCCATCAACACAGGGAAGCAGCCAAAATGCAGAAACAAAGAAACATGTCACAAATGAAAGAAACGGAGGAAAGCAAACTACTGGATGACATAGAGTTCAGAACCACATTTATAAGGTTACTCAAGAATCTTCTTAAAACCTCTGAGAAACTTGATGAGACCTTCAAGGAGCTTAATGAGAATGCCAAAAAAATGGAAAAGGATCAGTCAGAAATGAAGCATACACTGTCTGAAATAAAGAATATACAGAAACTCAACTGTAGATCAACATACCCCAAGAATCAAACCAAAGATCTGAAATATGTGGAAACAAAAAACATCCAACCAGAAAAACAAAAAGAAAAAAGAATCCAAAAATATGAAGATAGTGTAAGGAGCCTCTGGGACAACTTCAAGTGAACCAACATCCGAATTTTTGGGGTGCCAGAAGAAGGGAGAGAGCAAAATATTGAAAACCTATTAGAAGAAATAATGACAGAAAACTTTCCCTGCCTGGTGAAAGAAATAGACTTACAAGTTCAGGAAGCGCACAGAACCCCATACAAGAGGAACCCAAAGAGGACCACACCAAGACACATCATAATTAAAATGCCAAGGGCAAAAGACAAAGAGAAAATATTAAAAGCAGCAAGAGAAAAACAGTTAATTACCTACAAGGGAGCACCCATATGACTGTCAGCTGATTTCTCAACAGAAACTATGCAGGCCAGAAGGGAGTGGCAAGAAATATTCAAAGTGATGAACAGCAAGAACCTACAACCAAGATTACTCTACCCAGCAAAGCTATCATTCAGAGTCGAAGGTCAGATAAAGAGCTTCACAGACAAGAAAAAGCTAAAGGAGTTCATCACCACCAAACCAGGATTACACGAAATGCTGAAGGGTATCCTTTAAGAAGAGGAAGAAGAAGAAAAAGGTAAATATAAAAATTATGAATAACAAAATGACATCAAATACATACCTACCAACAAGTGAATCTAAAAATCAAGTGAATGAAAAATCTGAAGAACAGAATGGACTGGTGAATATAATAGAATCAGGGACATAGAAAGGGAGTGGACTGACGATTCTCAGGGGAAGCAGGTGGGAGGGGTGTGGGAAGAGATTGGACAAAAATCTTACTCCTATGGATGAAGACAGTGGCGGGGGGTAAGGGCCTGGGGTGGGGTGGGGAATCAGGTGGAGGGGAGCTATGGGGAAAAATAAAAGAGGAACACCTGTAATAATCTGAACAATAAAGATTTATTTAAAAAATAAAAAATTAAAAAAATAAAAACTCTTTGCTAAATCAAAAAAATAAAAAATAAAAAAATAAAATTAGATGCTTCCTTAAAATATCACTATAGCTAAAATTTAATAGTTTCCTTTGAGTGTGTGTAAATATGTAGGAGCAGTTTAAGCATATCTGTTGAGTCCATGATCTCAATTTAATACTCTCATAGCTCAACAGTCTATGGCTATTGAATGGATTATCTTTTTTGCTAGTTAATGTTAGTATGACAAAATTGCAGAGACAATTCTTAAAAGGCTTAAGTAACCGTTTGATGAAAGGGTTACTTATCAGTAACCCTCAATTAAGTAAGTGAAAATTTTGTGATAGGGTCAACAAACAAAACTTTCTCTTGTTAAGATAAGAGTATATGCACCCTAGCCGATGTGGCTTAGTTGGTTGAGTTTCATCCCATGCATAAAACGGTTGCCAATTCAATTCCTGGTCAGGGCACATGCCCGTGTTGCAGGCTCAATCCCCAGTAGGGGGCGTGCAGGAGGCAGCTGATCAATGCTACATTCTTGCATTAATGCTTCTCCCTCTCTAAAATCAACAAGAACATACTTTTAAAAAGATAAAAGTATGTGCATCACCACTTGTTACATTGTATTCTGAGTATTATTTGAGTATTATCTGTAAGTATAATCTAATAGAAGGAAAAGCCTGGAGACAAAGTAACAACTGGAATGGAGAACCACTGAAGAACATAATAACCGGATTAAAACTCTTCAGTTTAGATTAAAAAACAAAGACAGAAAGGAGAGAAGACATAAGCCTGTAAAATCATAAAGGGATGAAAAAGCTCTTCCCTGACTCTCCCATCAAAATTACCACTGTCTTTGCTGGCCCTTTGTCCTGTTTTATTTTTCTTCTCAGCACTAAACAACACCTGCATAATATATATGTATTTGCTTATGATTTGTTTCCTCCACTAGAATGTAAGCCAATTCTATGTTAAGGAAGGACTTTCTATTCCAAATCTAAAACAATGCCTGAAACAGAGCACACATTCAGTAAATATTTGTGGAATGGATGGAGGATGAACTAGGTTTGGTAAGTTTTGGACTACTGCTTATATTGGATGGCACCGGAATTAAAGCTGTGATAAGTACAGGGCTACACAGCTAGTGACCATTTGGTTATAGGTACCATAGATACTACTGCCTGGTTTATTACAATACACATTTGAAAATGAGCTAGGGTTGTCCTGGCCAGATAGTTCAGTTGGTTAGAATGTTGTCCTGATGCACCAAGCTTGTGGGTTCGATCCCCTGTCAGGGCACATACAAGAATCAAACAATGAATACATAAATCAGTGGAACAACAATCTCTCTCTCACTCCCCCTCGCCCCCGCGCCAAAAACAAAAATCAATAAATAATTTAAAAAACTAAAAAGAAAAAGAGCTAGGGTTTATAAGTGTGGTTTCATCTACCATGCTCCTTAAAAACTCTTATTCCATTCAATTTGAAAAATTCAAAACTGGGCCTCATATTTCTTTGAATTTCCTAGGAATGGTGTGGTTTTTTGTTTTGTTTTTTTCTTTCTTTTTTCTGTTTTCACCACATTAGTTCAGTTTGGGTATCATCTTGTCATTTTTGTGCCTGGTCTCTCTTCTACACCTGTTGACCATTATTTGGAAATTCTTTGTAAAAGGAAAAGAAAGAAAAGAAGAAGAAAAAACCCTCAAGCAAATGATTTGATGATTTGTGTTTTAGCAAACCTGACCGATGCTTTAGGGAAGTGGAATAATTTCACTTATCAGGAAGAGGGATTGTGGCAATCACATCAAAGCAACAAAAATAACTTTAGTTAAGTGTTAAATAGTACTATTTACTAAAACCTTTCTGCCACCCCACCACAGGAGATCCTTTTCATTGGTTAATTCATTGTTATGGTTCCTTTATCACCTTCCATTCCTCACATCCTGTCTCTGAGATTGTCTTCATAGAACTCCAAATACTCCCTATTTTTGTTTGGTTGCTACTCCCAAACTCAGTTCTGAGGGTTTCCTTGCATATTCAAATTCATCAAGGTGCTCAGCAGGAAAAACAAAAGACAAACAAACAAATAACAACAAAAATCCCCCACCAACTTCTTTCTCTAAGATGTACCCTCTAACACCCAGAAGTCTATGGCTTATACACCAATAATGAACTCACAGAAAGAGAAACTAAAATAAATAAATAAATAAATATCCCATTTACCATTGCAAAAATTAAGGTACCTAGGAAAAAATTTAACCAAGGAGGTAAAGGTCCTGTACTGAGAAAACTACAGGACGCTGAAAAAAGAGATAGAGGAAGACATAAACAAATGGAAGAATATACTGTGTTCATGGATTGGTAGAATCAACATCATTAAAATGTCCATACTACCCAAAGCAATCTATAAATTCAATGCACTCCCCATTAAAATACTTCAAAGATCTAGAACAAATTCTCCAAAAATTCATCTGGAATAAAAAGACTCCGAACAGCTATAGAAATTTTGAAAAAGAAGAACAAAGTTGGAGGGATCACAATACCAGATATGAAGCTATATTACAAAGCCACTGTTCTCAAAACTGCCTGGTACTGGCACAAGAACAGACATATAGACCAATGGAAAAGAACAGAGAACCCAGAAATCGACCCAAGCCATTATGCTCAATTAATATTTGACAAAGTAGGCAAGAGCATACAATGGAGTCAAAACAGTCTCTTCAATAAGTGGTATTGGGTGGATGGATACATGCAAAAAAAAAAAAAAAAAAGAAAGAAACTAGACCACTAACTTACACCATATACATAAATAAACTCAAAATGGATAAAGAGCTTAAATGTAAGACGGGACACCATAAAAATTTTAGAAGAAGCCATCGACAGCAAAATAGCAGACATTTGTCATAGCAATATCTTTACCAATACAGCTCCTAGGGTAATAGAAACTAAGGAGAAAATAAACAAATGGGACTACATCAAAATAAAAAGCTTCTGCACAGCGAAAGAAACCATCAACAAAACAATAAGAAAGCCCACTGCATGGGAGAACATATTTGCCAATGTTATCTCCGATAACGGTTTAATCTCTAACATTTACAGGGAACTCATACAACTTAACAAAAGAAAGATAAACAACCCAATCAAAAAATGGGCAAAGGACCTAAATAGACACCTTTTGAAAGAGGACATACAGAAGGCCAAAAGGCATATGAAAACATGCTCAAAGTCATTAATCATCTGAGAGATGCAAATCAGAACAACAATGAGGTACTATCTCACACCTGTCAGAATGGCTATCATCAACAAACAACAAGTGCTGGGGAGGATGCAGAGAAAAGGGAACCCTCTTGCATTGCTGGGCCTCCTCGTGGGAGGATGCAGACTGGTGCAGCCACTGTGGAAAACAGTATGGTGTTTCCACAAAAAATTAAAAATGGAACTCCCGTTTGACTCAGTAATCCCATTTCTAGGAATATATTCCAAGAACTCAGAAACACTAATCAGAAAGAATATATACACCCCTATGGTTCATAGCAGCACAATTTACAATAGCTAAGATTTGGAAACAGTCCAAGTGCCCATCAGCAGATGAGTGGATTAAAAAACTGTGGTACATCTACACAATGGAATACTATGCCACTATATAAAAGAAGGCAGTTGGGAGCAACCAGGCCAGCAGGGGAGAGCAGTTAGTGGCAACCCAGCAGTTAGGGGCAACTGCCCTTCCCTGCCGTCACAAGATGGCCGGCAAGGAAGGGCAGTTAGGGGTGACCAGACCTGAAAGCGAGGGCAGTTGGGGGTGATCAGGCTGGCAGGGGAGTGGTTAGGGGGTAATCAGGCTGGCAGGCAGAAGCAGTTAGGGGCAATCAGGCAGGCAGGCAGGCAAGTGTTTGGGAGCCAGCAGTCCTGGATTGTGAGAGGGATTCCAGATTGGAGAGGGTGCAGGCTGAACTGAGCGACACACAACACACCCCCGTGCACGAATTTCGTGCACCGGACCTCTAGTCTATATATATAAAAGCCTAAGTGACCATTACAACTGGTCACTATGACGTGCTCTGACCACCAGGGGGCAGATACTCAATGCAGGAGCTGCCCCCTGGTGGTCAGTGCACTCCCACAGCCAACCTCCTGTGGTCCCCCCCCCCCCCCCCGCCCCTTTGCTGGCCAGCACCAGTGCACGAATTCCTGCACTGGGCCTCTAGTATTTCTTTCATATTAGTCTTATCTCTTTTGGGAGACAGTGTAAACTTAGATATAAAAAAGAGCTACTATATACTTTTTGCAGGTATTTCATTGTGATGGAAAAGAAATTAAATTTCTTGAAATGTTGGACCAGGTGCTTTCATTTATCCATGTATCCATTACAAATTTATTGAACACCTACCTGGCACACACTTTCACTTAAGGCATTTACTAGACCTCACCTCCCTTAAGACAGACATCTTGACTGTCCTTGGTGACTTAGTGAACATGGACAGCAGTTCCATTCAGGCAACTGTATGTTTACATACTATAATTGGAGCATCCAATCACCTTCCTTTACTAGAGTACAAAGGTCACCTAGTGAGAAAAGTTCAGCCCTCTCGTTTTGTTTTCGTATATTTGAGCCTTTAACTGGCACCAAGTATGTGTGTACATAGTATTTTTTAGGATCATGCCCGTTCTCTTTTGACCGTAGGCTTGGCTTTAGAGAATGTTAAACTTTTCGCCCAAACTTGGGAGGATTCAAGTTCTTTTTCCAGTCAGCTCTCACTCTCCGAGCTGAGGAGGAAGATACGTAGCTAAGAGGCGCAAAAGCAGCCCCGCTTCTCCCACGAGGAGGCCCAGGATGCTAGCAACACCAGGGCGACCGAGCTACACTGGAATGAAGCCCAGCTCAGAGGCTGAGGGCTAGGAGAGCTCGCCCCAGGTCTGCGTAGCCCGGCCCCGCCCTTCGCCTCCCGCGCACCCGCACGGCCGTGGCCAGGCCTGGGGAGGAGCCAGGTGTCAGCAGTGCGCGCGCGCGCGCGGCCCCGCCCTCCGTGGCGTCAGAGGCGAGACGCGTTGCAACGCAGTGCAAACTGGGAAAGGGGGATGAGCTGGGCTGGCTTCGTCGGGATGGCGAATGCGGTTTGCTCCTGAGGTTGGTGGGAGATGGGCCTTGGGCGAGGAGTCCGGCGTTAGTGAAAGCGCACCTGGCGCCAAGGTGAGTGCGTGTCTGGGTCCTGGCATTTGTTCCCCGCAAGCCGTCCGCAGTGAACCCCCTTTTCTTCCTACGGCTGCTGGTCACCCGGGAGACAGCCCTGACCGCGGAGGGGGTGGGACTACCCGAACTTAGAATCGGCTTTCGGAGGAAGGGCCCAGCCTCGAGTTTCCCCCGCTGCCCACCTATGGTTGCCCAGCGAGTTTTGTGTGGATTCAGGTTTTCCGGTCCTACAAGGTGCCTTGACCATTCCTCCCCCTTCTTGTACACTCAGACCCGAAATTGATAAACTACCTCTTGCTTCCGTTTTCTCAATTTTTGCTAACGAGCTACAATCCCAGGCCTTACTATAACCCCTCAGAGTGTTTCGCAATCCCTCCTCTGTCCCAAACTTGCTTTTAGCGAAGTCCGAGTATGAATTTAAAGAACCTCTAAGCTCATCAGAATGAAAACTGTGACTTACCTCAAATAGAAGCTTTTCTGTCTTAAAATGTGGCTTCTCCTAGAGTTGTGGGACAAGTGAATTTCACCTCCACTCCACCTTGGAAATTATCAGAAACCTGAATCGCAGTGATGTTCATTTATGCATAAAACTGCAGACCACACTTCTGGGTTTATTTTGTGCCGCCAGTTTATTCTGTGACCTTGAGGCAGGTCACTTAATCACTAACAAAATGTTTACCTGAAGACAGGTGTTGCAGAGCCAAAGAAATTTAATATTTGTTAAGAGCTCAGAGAATTTAAGATGAAAGGGATTCCGCACTAATGGATGTTACTCCTTCTGAATCTGCAAGCGTCCTTAGTTTGTATATTTTCTGTTGCAGCACTTGAAATTGTTAAGTGATATTTGTTAAGGATGTTTTCCTGTTCTAGGTTTGCTCTGTGGCTTTTCTGTGTAAGCAGATTTTGCATTTCAACAGATTTTTTTTTGAGTTGTTGAATTTCTTTCATGATGGATTCAGATAGTTTCTTATGACTCTATAGCACTTGGACCAGTTTATGTGAAAGGTGATGTGGGTTGTGCTTTGTCTTTATCATATTGCTATGATTGCCTTAAATGTGCATTTCTTTTGACGCATTAGATGCATCTTTAAAACTAGATAATAAGGATTTTATAACTGTAAACAGCAACAACCTGTCATTAATGACATAAATAGGCATTAATTGCACTTAGGTATGTATTGTATTCTTTGAGAAACAATGCATGAAAAAAACTGACAGAAAATATTTTAAATATTTCTTTCTAGCCAGATTTTTTATATATTTACTTGAACTTTATCATTATGGTCATTTGTTTATTAATGTGAACATAATGGAAAAGAACAAAAAAGACATTTGTAAAGTATGACAGTTGGAAAATAAATCCAGCACATCTAATTTTTTTCCATAAAATTTCCAGCATTATATATATATGTGTGTGTGTGTGTGTGTGTATGTATGTGTGTATATATATATATATATAGGTTGTCCCAAAAAATATGTATACACACACTTTGAATAATTATAAAGGCATTGTTTATTAAAATGCATTTCATTTTTCAAAATTGAGCTATCAGCTGTTAAAGTGCATACTTTTTTTGGGACACTGTACACACACACACACACACACACACACACACACACACACACACGGGACGCAGTGCACGAATTCGTGCACCTTGAGAGGAACTGTGGGCCGTGAGGCTGTGGTGGGCACAGAGGCGGGTCTTGGCCCATCCTCCGTGTCCCCACCCCCCCACTCCCCTCCTGCCACAGCCCCCCACCCCCCATTCCTTGTCTGCCAGCAGCCCTGCTCCTGCTGCCACCACTCCCATGCACTGACGGTGCCGGCCCTGCTCGCACCCGCTCACACCCGCTGACAGCGTGAAGCTATTGGGGCTAGCACCAGCAGCGAATGCAAGCAGGGCCAGCGCCATCAGCGGGTGCAAGCAGTGGCTGCCAGCCCTGATCGCCCCTCAGGAGCAGGGGGTGGTGGAAAAGCCCTGAGGGGTGATCGGAGCCAGCAAGCGATCGAGGCTGGCACCAGGTGCCAGCAGCGGGTGCAAACAGCAGTACTGGACGTGGGTGCGAGCGGGGCTAGTGCTGGCAGCAGGTGCGAGCGCTGGGCGGGACCACGGCACAGAGGAGCAAAGAATTTTCAGTAACCACCAGAGGCTCACCCTGATGACAGCAACTGGTGCCCTGCCTTGGTCTGGTGCCCTGCTTACCTGCTCCACCATCCCGCTGTGACTGATGCCTGCCATGCTCCGCACACGCCCCTGGTGGTCACCGCACATCAAAGTGACCAGTTGTTCGTTTGTTCCGCTATTCGATCTATTTGCATATTAGGGTTTTATATATATATAGTAGAGGCCTGGTGCATGAAATTCATGCATGGTGGGGGGGTCCTTCAACCCAGCCTGCACCTTCTCCAATCTCGGACCCCTTGAGGGATGTCTGACTGCCCATTTAGGGGGATTGGGCCTAAACGGGCAGACATCCCTCTCACAATCCAGGACTGCTGGCTCCCAACTGCTCACCTGCCTGCCTGCCTGCCTGCCTGCCTGATTGCCCCTAACCGCTTCTGCTTGCCAGCCTGATTACCCCCTAACCACTCCCCTGCCAGTCTGATCAATGCCTAATTGCTACCCTACCAGCCCATTGCCCCTAACTGCCCTCCCCTGCCGGCCTGGTCACCCCTAACTGTCCTACCCTGCAGGCCTGGTCCCCCCCCCCCCAACTGCCCTCCCCTGCAGGCCTGGTCCCCCCCAACTGCCTTCCCCTGCAGGGCTGGTCCCCCCCCAACTGCCCTTCCCTGCAGGCCTGGCTCCCCCCCAACTGTCCTCCCCTGCAGGCCTGGTCGCCTGCAACTGCCCTCCTCTGCCAGCCTGGTCACCCCTAACTGCCTTCCCTTGCAGGCCTGATCGCCCCAACTGCCCTCCCCTGCAGGCCATCTTGTGGTGGCCATCTTGTGTGTTGGAGTGATGGTCACTTTGCATATTACCTCTTTATTAGATAGGATATAGATCTATATTTCTGTTATTTTTTTAAATATATTTTTATTGATTTCAGAGAGGGAGAGAGAGATAGAAACATCAATGATGAGATGGAATCATTGACTGGCTGCCTCTTGCATGCCCCCCACTGGGGATCGAGCCCGCAACCCAGGCATGTGCCCTTGACCGGGAATCAAACCTGGGACTCTTCAGTTCCCAGGCCGATGCTCTATCCACTGAGCCAAACCGGCTAGGGCTATATTTCTTTTAATTTTTTATTAGAAAAGCAAGCAAGAATTTATTTTTTTTCTTTATTGATTAAGGTATTACATATGTGTCCTTATCCTCCCTTACCCCTCTCCCCCCACTCATGCTTCACCCCCCTGTTGCCTGTGTCCATTGGTTAGGCTTATATGCATTCATACAAATCCTTCGGTTGATCTCTCCCCCTTACCCCCACCCTCCCCTACCTTTCCTCTGAGGTTTGATGGTCTGATTGATGCTTTTCTGTCTCTGGGTCTGTTTTTGTTCATCAATTTATGTTGTTCATTATATTCCATAAATGAGTGAGATCATGTGATATTTATCTTTCTCTGGCTTATTTCGCTTAGCATAATGCTCTCCAGTTCCATCCATGCTGTTGCAAATGGTAAGAATTCCTTTTTTTTTTTTTTTTTACCACAGTGTAGTATTCCATTGTGTAGACATACCACAGTTTTCTAATCTACTCATCTGCTGTTGGGCACTTAAGCTGTTTCCAAATCTTAGCTATGGTGAATTGAAGCAAGAATTTTTTGACTGCCACAAAACACACTTAGGACAGTGAAACAAGGAAGGGCATAGAAGAAGCAACAGAAGAGCCTAAGCTGGACTGCTTTGGCTCACTGGGAAGTCAGAGAAAAGGGGGCCTTGGAGGTAGGTTCAGGGGGTTAGCCTGGATGAGCTGCCACTTCCCATTGCTCCCCTGGTTCTAGCATTTTATTATAAATTTTTATAAATGAATACACTTATTTTTGTGGACATGAAAGGAAAATACTAGTAATGTCCATTAAATATGAGTTGCTAATATTAGGAATAAGAAAGATTTATTTTTTAAAATCTTGGTTATTGTTCCAGTTACCTATTGCTGTATAACAAATTGTTTCAACACAAAATGGCTTAAGACTACAATTTATTTTCCCTTGTTTCTAGACTGACTGGACTCAGCTGGTTGGTTCTTGCTTGGGGTTTCGTGCAGTTGTAGTCATCTGAAAGCTCCACTGGGCTGGACATCGAAGATGGTTCATTTGCATGAATGGCAGTTGATGTTGGCTGGGAGTTAGCTGGAGATACCAAATGAAGTGCCTGCATGTAGACTCTTCATGTGGCTCAGATTTCTGACGATTATGAAGGCTGAGTTCCAAGAGCAAGTGTTTGAAGAGACAGGAAGTGAAAGCTGTCTCTTAAAGCCTGAACCCAGAAATTGGTATAGCATTACTTCCAACATTCTCTATTGGTCAGAGCAGTCAGAGCCCTCCTCCCATTGGATGATCGATTCCTATCTTTTGACGGGAAGAATGTCAAAGAATTTGTAGATTGGAAGAACCAACCAACCCCTCCCCCCCCCGCCCCCGCAAGCTGCATAGAATTTCCCCTTCCTTTTGACTTTCTAGGGACTGGAGTCACATATTAGTATATAGTGTAACAATTAATTGTTGGCTTATTATTTAATGAGTATTGGTTTGGTTTTGGTAACTAGAATAAGTAAGATATTTGTGATCAGAAGCCTGATGGTGGTGGTACTGTCTTTATGCCCTAGAGCAGTGGTTGGCAAACTCAGTAGTCAACAGAGCAGCAAACCGTGGCTCGTGAGCTGCAGTTTGCCGACCACTGCCCTAGAGCAATGTTACTCAAACTAGCCAGACTCTGCTACGGGCTTGCAGTTTGAGCTAGAAATCAGTGCACTGCTTTCTTCATAGAGGAAGTAGTTACTATGAAAAGTTCAGTGTGTTTAATGGTTACATTCTGTTACAAGCTTTGTATTTTATCACAGACTTAACAAAAAGTTTCCCAACCTGCACTAGCCTATGAATCGCACTTAGGGTAGCAATGTTTTGCAGAACTTTTATACTTTTTCAGTGTGACCTATTGTATTAAGAAATACATTTTACTTTTTAAAAAAGTTGTTATTGATTTGAGAGAGAAAAATAGCAATTTGTTTTGAGAGAGAAATAATTGACATGAGAGAAAAAATACATTTGTGTATGTTTTTATTGATTGACTTAAAAATTTTTTTTATTTCAGAGAGGGAGAGGGAGAGGGAGAGAGAGAGAGAGAGAGAGAGAGAGAGAGAGAGAGAATCATCAATGATGAGATAGAGTCATTGATCGGCTGCCTCCTGCATGCCCCACACTGGGGATCAAGCCGACAACCTGGGCATGTGCCCTGACTGAGAATTGAACTTTGACCTCCTGGTTCATAAGTTGATGCTCAACCACTGAGCCACACCGGCTTGGCCATTGATTGATTCTTGTATGTGTCCTGATCTGGGATTGAACCCACAACCTTGGTGCACCAGGATGATGCTCTAACCAATTGAACTGCCTGGCCAGGGCCAAGAAATACATTTTACATTTCAACTCAGTGCTCTATATAAGCATATATACATGCATATAACCAAAAATAAAGTTTCATGAAATAGGTCTTTACTGTATGTAACATGCTCTCACATTTTCTCTTCAGTTTTATATTTTTAAAAGCTGGTTGTGACATAAATGTACAGTGCTAGACACATAGTAGATACTCAGAAAATACCAGAAGTTTTAGCAGTGACATTTCTTGAAAAGGTTGAGCCATCTTAATACTTTAGAATTGCTTCAAAAAAACAGATTATTTCCTCAATATTCATGGTATGTGTGGTATTTTTAACTAGAATGAGTATAAAATGGATTATATGAAATTTAAGTAAGTCAGAAAATATAATGCATACTTGTGCTGTTGACGGGCAAAGGTGAGGTGAGATGATGGGTGGCAAGGAAGACAAACTGCTTTCCTTTCAGCGTTGCCAGGAATCTCCACAATGGCTGGCGTTAAATCCTAGTGGAGATATCAGGACCATTTTAAATTACCACAAACCTCAGTTTTCACTTTTGTAGTCTTTACTCTGTGGTTCAAGTCATCTAATCTCTACTCTTTCTCTTTGGAAGGATCAGAAGGATGTCAAAAAGAGGTGGATATATGTGCCTTCCATTTTCTTCCCCCTTGTTAACTCATTTTCAGCACTGCCTGGATTTTACTTTTGGAGCATTGCAATTTAAAAAAAGCTAGAGTTCTTAATCTTTTTTTAAAGTATATTTTTATTGATAGCAGAGAGGAAGAGAGAGGGGAGAAAGAGAGAAACATCAATGATGGAAGAGAATCATTGATTGGCTGCTTCCTGCACGCTCCACACTGGAGATGGAGCCCGCAATCTGGGCATGTGCCCTTGACCAGAATCAAACCCAGGACCCTTCAGGGTGCAGGCCAGTGCTCTAACCTCTGAGCACACTGGCCAGGGCTATGCTGTATTTTTAACACCAAGTATCTTTTAAAAAAAAATCTTCACCGGAGGATATGTTTTTATTTATTTTAGAGAGAAACATTAATCGGTTGCATCTCATAGGTACCATGATCAAGGGATCAAACCCACAACCTAGGTATGTGCCCTGACTGGGAATAGAACCTGCAACCTTTTTGGTAGATGGGACAATGTTCCAACTAACTGACCCACCCAGGCGGGGCAACACCAGGCATCTTATTTGACAATATAGCTTATACTAGAGGTCCTCTCGCAATCTGGGACCCTTTGAGGGATGACGGACTGCTGGTTTCGGCCCAGTCCACATAGGCCAAGTTGAGGGATCCCACCAGTGCATGAATCTATGCACTGGGCCTCTAGTATGCATATAAGATATTTGGTTAATCTCTTCCCCTCCCCCTTTTCCCCTTCCCTCTGAGATTCATCAATCTGTTCCATGTTTCCATGCCTGTGTGTTGAGCATCTGCCCCCTGGTGGTCAGTGTACATCATAGCTACTGGTCAAACGGTGACTTAAGAACATATATATATATATATATATATATATATATATATATATATATAGACTAGAGGCCTGGTGCACAAATTTGTGCTTGGGTGGGGTTCCCATGTGGGCCAATCTGGCAGGGAGGAGAGAGGTTGGCCAGCCAGCCCCGCCCCCAATCGGGGTTGGGGGTGGAGCCAGCTGGGGGAAGGGGCCATGGGCAGTTGGCCAGCTGCAGTGAGCATCATAGCAACCAGTCGTTCTGGCATTCCGGTCGCTTGGCTTTTATATATAGAGATAATTTTGTGAATGAAAGTGGAAACAAAATTAGTCCTTTGATGACTACTTATTTCAGCTGTTCTCAAGAATCAAATAAGGACAGAAAAGGTAACTTTAAAAAAGTACAGTCTTTCTCATAGAAACCTTCACTAAAAACTTAGATGTCATCATAATCTTATTCCTGTACTTTGCCTCCATGTGTCTAGTCATTTGCCAAGTCCTGTTATTCTACCTTTTCAGTTTCTGTCATTCTACCTTTGCAGTGTCTGTTGTATCTGCCTCCTTTATTCCATCTCTGTTGCCCTAGTTCTGACCTTCATCATCTTTCCTTAGGATCATTCTGATAGGTAACAAGAGTGTTCCTTTTCTCCAGTCTTTTAAAGCCTTTGTACTGTCGTCAGTTTGGATCACATAACTCCATTGTTAGAATCCTGCTATGGCTCTCTGTTACTTTTAGAAAATAAAATAATAAATGCTTTTTGTGACATTTAAGGGCAAGGCCTTCCATTTTCTGTTCCTAGACTATTTTTTTCAAGTTTAGTGTCTAGTAGATCCTTGTTCATTCTCTGTACTGACTAGTTCCTAAAGATGTTCTTTACTTCTTTGACTTTTCCTCATACTGTTCTTAATCTCTGTCAAAAACCTTCTCCCACCAAGGCTCACATAAATGCTATCTCTTCCCATGATGCCTTCCAGCATCCCACTTACTTAGTCATACTTAATCTTCCTTCTTAATTTTCCCATTGTACATTATTTGTATCTCTTTATAGTTTGACATGATACTATGTTGTATTACCATTGCTTACAATTTTCTGTCACATTGATTTTTTTAAACTCTGTGAGGAAGCAGATCACATCTGATCTTTGAGTTCCTAGAAACACAGTGTCTTCCATAGAGCAGAATATCTGTGAATGATAGAATACAGCAATATACTGTTCAATGTAGTTTGTTTTTAAACTTTATACAAATGGTGCCATGTAATATATATTCCTTTTATTTAACTTTGAAATAGCTAATGATTTATGATTTTAAGTTGCCTAGGTAGCATATATAGTTTTAATATTGTCTTTTAAATATCCAAACTTTAAAGGTAATCATGAGAAACAGATTCAACTGACAACACATTTTAGACCTTCATTTTAGAAGGTTCAAATCAGTAGCTTTCTTTTTCTAGCCAGGAAACCTAATTGTCATGATTCAGCAAAATAGATTCCACCCAACTTTTTTTTTAAATCCTCACCTGAGGATATGCTTATTGATTTTAGAAAGAGGGGAAGGGAGAGAGAGACATCAATCGGCTGTCTCCCTTATATGCCCCGACTGGGAATCAAACCCACAACCTTTCAGTATAGGGATGATGCTCCAACCAACTGAGCCACATTGGCCAGGGCTCTACCTGACTTTTTGAACATACTGGTACATTCTGTGGTTAGACCAGTAGTACTTATGACCCAGATAGAGAATAGAATTGGAAAAAAGATACTATCAGACTGATACTTGGTTACTCTGCTTAATTCTGGCTTTAGTTTTTATCTTAGTACACTTTGTAATGTCACCAATAAAAAACGATTGTTGTTTTTGGCAATTACATTTCAAGAGCTGGCCTGTGTCAGGGGAGCAAATGTTGCCTTCTGTGGTTGAGTAAGCTGAGCTAGTTGGGAGCAGAAAAGTCAGGGATAACTCTTGTTACTGGTCTCTTCTTAACTGTCTTCTGGACCCCATTAATAGTCCAAGCTCCAATGTCCCCTGCCCTCTGCCACAGTGATGTCTGTTGTGGTATCACTAAGGCCTCAGGTTTCCTTAAGTACCTTCCCGAAAAATTAGTTCTTTTTTAATCCTCACCCAAGGATATTTTTTCCATTGATTTTTAGAGAGAGTGGAAGGGAGAGGGAGAGACAGAGAGAGAAACATCAATGTGAGAGACACACATCAATTGGTTGCCTCTTGTGCCCCGACCAGGGCCAGGGATGAAGCCTGCAACCAAGGTACATGCCTTTGACCAAAATCGAGCATGGGACCCTTCAGTCCTCGGGCTGACCCTCTATTCACTGAGCCAAACTGGCCAAGAAGAAAAGCTAGTTTCTTGACCTTACTTTCTCTTAGTCAAAAGCTACTTCTTGTGTTTCAGAAATCATGTTTCTGGAATACCATTCCATCCAATTCCATCATTCTCTCTTTTATTGCCAATTTTTAAAAAGTTATCTACAATCTACTTCCATTTCTTCATTCCTCAATGTTTGTGCTTTTGCTTCCACTCACACTCCTGTACAGAAGCTGTACTTCACAAAGTTATATATATATTAGGAGCCCAGTGTACGAAATCGCATGTGAGGTAGCCCGCCGCTGCTCGCAGCCCTGCCCACTGCCCCGCTGCACTCAAAAATACCTTCTCCCCCAGTGTCGGGGAGGGGGGTAGCAAAAATTCGGAGACATCCCTCCCTATTGCACACAGACCCTATATACAGGCCCATCTGGCCCATGCCGGCGGGATGCTTGGCACATTCTCAGATCCCTGCTCAGGGGCGGGAGGGGTGACTGGTGGCAGCACACATGAGAGGGGACCTCCGGGTGGCCACTCTGGTCCTGGCACTTCCTGGTCCTTGGTTCCTTCCTGGTCCTGCCTGCAGCCCTGGTCCCCCTACCTGGCTCAGCCTCCCCTCTCCATCCTGGCCTCAGATAGCCCCTTTGACTTCTGGGGGCTCTGTCATCCCCTCCCAGCCTGGAGGTCCCAAGGGGAGGTTATGGCTTCTCAGAGACTCGCTGGCAACCCTGTCACTCATGTTCATACAGGGGAAGAGGTGCATGTGGCAGAAGCAACTGTATATAAGTGCGGGTGCAGGGTTAAGTCCTCCGGGGTCACTTGACAGTTTGCTGATGACGCGGATCAAGGCCGAGTTCTTGTCCTTAAGGCGCTGCTTGTCAGCCCAGGGGTTGGACAGGCCCTTCGGCTCCTATTCCAACTCAGCGGCCTTGTGCTCCAGGGCCCTGCGCTCAAATCTCTCCAGCTCCAGGAGGGCCCGCCTCTCTGCAAAGCGCTCCTGCCTCTGCGTGCGTGCTCCAGCTCCACATTGAGCTGCACCAGCCAGCAGCGTGGTCTCGGTCAGGGCCTCACAAAGTTTCGTTCTCAATGTGCAGCTCTGCGTAGAGCTTCCTCAAGACTCCCTCGGGCTCTTCTGATTCAGTTTGGGATTCTGGGTTGAGGGCCTGCTGCCTCCAGCGGGGAAGGGCTGGGTGCTGGGTTGATGTCTGCTGGCTTCGCTCCTTCCCCCTCCACAGGCCCTCTCCTCTCCTTGCCAACTCTGTGGTGTTCCCTGGAGGCTGTGGTCCCTGTCCCTGCCTGTCAGGCGCCTCTACTCTTTGGGCAGGGCCATTAGAATTCTCAACCCTAGGGACTTGGGGCTGCCAGGAAGGGCCAGGCTCTGTGCAGCCTACTCTTGATCAGGATGGGAGAGTCCCATCAGGGGCAGGCCAGTGGGGGAAGGAGCCAACAAGGTTGGCCAACCCCACCTACTGATGGGGCTGGTTCGCTGGCTACAGTGGGCAGCGGTAGCAGTTTACTGGAGGCGGGTGGGAGCCGCCAGCGCCCGTGGGAGGCAGGAGCGAGAGGTGGGAGTGAGACATTGCCACCCACGGGAGGCAGGAGCGAGCCACCGCTGCTGCCCGAGGGAGCTGGGGGGTGGGACCAAGAGGTCAACAGTTCAGCCCACTCACCAGTCAGTCCCACTTCACGGCGACCAGTTGTTTGGTCGTTTTGGTTGTCACGGCCCTGGCTTTTTATATATATGGATATCAGGCTCTTCCAATATCCCAAATATTTTTTTTAAAATCAGTATTTAACAAACGCATATTTTGTGTTTGCTTGTTTCACCTATAACTTTTTAAAAAAATATTTTTTATTGATTTTTAGAGAGAAACATCAATGCTTATATACAATTGCATATTTTTGTTCATACTTGCATTGTTATGCTCAGAATTTTTCTTTAAAATTTTTTATAAAATATGTTAAACACATTATATAATTCTTTTATATGCTATAAAGCATGATAATAAAATGATCACCTGTCAGTGTACCACCCAACTTTAGAAATAAAACCTTCCTGATATTGCTGACATTCCTTGTGTATGCCTCTGATTATATCTTCTTCCTCCTCAGAAGTAGAATTTGATTATCATTTCCTGTTTTTCTTTATAGGCTTACCTCATTTATATGAGCAATAGACTGTTCAAGGTAGTTTATTTTTATGCTTTATACAAATGGTGTCATGTATTATGTATTCCTTTTTATTTTAAAGTATGTGTCTATTCATTTTTCAAAATATGTTTTTATTCGTTTTTAGAGAGGAAAGGAGAGGGAGAGAGAGACATCATCAATCAGCTGCCTCCTGCATGCCCCCTTGTGGGGATTGAGTCCACAACCCAGACATGTGCCCTGATTGGGAATCGAACCCACGACCTCCTGGTGCATAGGTCAACACTCAACCAGTGAGCCCCACCAGTTTGGCATGTATTCTTCGTTTATTCAGCATTGGGAGTATAAGGCAGGAGGTGAGGAGATGGTGGGTGTGGGACGGTAGGGTATGTTCTTTGGCTAAACTGTTCATCATGGGCGATCAGGGACCATCTGATATAATCCTATATAATAAAAGCCTAATATGCAAATTAACCGAATGGCAGAACAACTGGTGGAACAACCGGTCACTGTGATGCGTACTGACCACCAGGCAGCAGATGCTCAACGCAGGAGCTGCCCCCAGTCTTCAGGCCCCAGGCCAGCCAAGGCAGGTGCCAGTGGGGGCCCCCTGATCGCCCCATTGGTTGCCCTGCGGAGGAAGGTGACAAGTGGTGGGGCTGGGAGCAGGGCAGCACTGCTCTCCTCCCTTCCACCCCCCGGTCTCCTCCCTGATCTCCCCACAGATTGGCCCTGATTGCTGGCCAGGCCTAGGGACCCTACCCGTGCACACATTTTGTGCATCGGGCCTCTCGTGCATTATAAATCCTTTGTATCTTTAACACATAGCATAGTGTTTTTTTGTAAGGTAAGATACTCAAATGTTTCTGCTTTGTCTAAAGTATGAGGAGCCTGGCCAGCATGGCTCAGTGGTTGAGCATCAACCTGTGAACTGGGAGGTCACAGTTTGATTCCTGGTCAGGGCACATTCCCGGGTTGCAGGCTCACTCCTCAGTGTATGGCATGCAGGAGGCAGCCAATCAATGATTCTCTCTCATTATTGATGATTCTATTGCTCTCTCCCTCTCCCTTCCTCTCTGAAATTAATAAAAATACATTAAATAAATAAATAATAAAAGTATGAGGAAATCCAACGGATCCCTATCATACTATTTCCTTAAATGCTCTTAGCTGTTTTGGTGATGAATTTTTTTTTTTTAATAAATCTTTATTGTTCAGATTATTACAGGTGTTCCTCTATTTTTTCCCCCATAGCTCCCCTCCACCTGATTCCCCACCCCACCCCATGCCCTTACCCCCACCACTGTCTTCATCCATAGGAGTAAGATTTTTGTCCAATCTCTTCCCGCACCCCTCACACCTGCTTCCCCTGAGAATCGTCAGTTCACTCCCTTTCTATGTCCCTGATTCTATTATATTCACCAGTCCATTCTGTTCTTCAGATTTTTTATTCACTTGATTTTTAGATTCACTTGTTGGTAGGTATGTATTTGATGTCATTTTGTTGTTCATAATTTTTATCTTTACCTTTTTCTTCTTCTTCCTCTCCTTAAAGAATACCCTTCAGCATTTCATGTAATCCTGGTTTGGTGGTGATGAACTCCTTTAGCTTTTTCTTGTCTGTGAAGCTCTTTATCTGACCTTCAACTCTGAATGATAGCTTTGCTGGGTAGAGTAATCTTGGCTGTTTGCTGTTCATCACTTTGAATATTTCTTGCCACTCCCTTCTGGCCTGCATAGTTTCTGTTGAGAAATCAGCTGACAGTCGTATGGGTACTCCCTTGTAGGTAATTAACTGTTTTTCTCTTGCTGCTTTTAATATTCTCTCTTTGTCTTTTGCCCTTGGCATTTTAATTATGATGTGTCTTGGTGTGGTCCTCTTTGGATTCCTCTTGTATGGGGTTCTGTGCGCTTCCTGGACTTGTACATGTATTTCTTTCACCAGGCAGGGAAAGTTTTCTGTCATTATTTCTTCTAATAGGTTTTCAATATTTTGCTCTCTCCCTTCTTCTGGCACCCCAAAAATTCGGATGTTGGTTCACTTAAAGTTGTCCCAGAGGCTCCTTACACTATCTTCATATTTTTGGATTCTTTTTTCTTTTTGTTTTTCTGGTTGGATGTTTTTTGTTTCCACATATTTCAGATCTTTGTTTTGATTCTTGGGGTACGTTGATCTACAGTTGAGTTTCTGTATATTCTTTATTTCAGACAGTGTATGTTTCATTTCTGACTGATCCTTTTCCATTTTTTTGGCATTCTCATTAAGCTCCTTGAAGGTCTCATCAAGTTTCTCAGTGGTTTTAAGAAGATTCTTGAGTAACCTTATAAATGTGGTTCTGAACTCTATGTCATCCAGTAGTTTGCTTTCCTCCGTTTCTTTCATTCGTGACATGTTTCTTTGTCTCCTCATTTTGGCTGCTTCCCTGTGTTGATGGAGTAGCTTTGTGTGGTAGGTGACCTATAGGGGGCAGTAGCTCAGCCTCCCCAGTCACCTGATGTGGACACTCTTGGTGTACCCCTTTGTGGGCTGAGTGCAAAGACTTGGTGCAGTTAAAGCCTTAATTGCTGTTGGTATACTGGGAGGAATTGACCTCCAGGCCAATTAGCTGTGAGCACTCACTGTGTCTATAATGGAAGAACTGCTGCGCTGAAGACACACTTATGGGGCAGGACTTGTTTCAGTGGGTCTTTGGTGCTCACTGAGTCTGCCTTTGAATGTGTCACTTATGGATGTGAGGAGTTGAAATCTGGTGTCTCACTCTGACCACTAGGTACACTGGCTTCTGGATCTCCAATGGGGTGCAGGTCAGCTACTGTCTGAGGCCATCCAGCAGGAGCTACAGCAAGAGCTACAGTTTTCTCCTCTTTGCTTGGGGTTTGGAGGTTTTGGAGCTGTCTGACCCAGGCTGCAAGTTTGCTAGGTTAAGCTGCGATAGGGCGGGGCTTTCTTCTGCTAACGCTGCTGCTTGGAGCTTGGGTGGTTTGTAGGTTGTGCAGGGCGGGGTCTCAGGGTGTCACTAGGCTAGGGCGTGGCAAACAGCAATGGCTGCTAGTTAGCTGGCTCTGTGTCCCCAAGGGCGTCCCGGAGTCCCGTGCCCCAGTGCTGTAAACAATTATTCCTGCGCGCAGCTCTGCAAGTAAGCCACCCTCACTGGCAGACAGTCCAGCTTTTCCCCGTAGGAGTTTGGGTCCCCTGCGTCTCCCCAGAAACTGGATTTCAGAGTAGTCGGGGGCTTGTCTCCCTTCGGGTTGAAAAAAGCAACGCCCGCCGCCAGCGCGGATCACGCGCCTCCGTACCTCAGCTTTTCAGCGCTCGTGCACGTCTCAATGCTCTTTTCTCTTTCCTTCTAGTTGTAGAACTTCCACTCAGCCAGCTTTCCCGTGGTTCTGGGTGATAGACGTTTTGTCTTTTAGTTGAATTTTTGAAATTGTTGCGCGAGGCAGCAGTTTAGGTGTTTACCTACGCCGCCATCTTGGTTCTCAGTCTGGTGATGAATTATTGATAAATTAGATACCTAGCTAGGACATATTTAACATTAATAAATCTCTTTGGCAGTGATGGTGTAGTGCAGAGGCTTTCTCCCGTCATTATAGGTTTAGACATAGAACGCAGAATGGAGGGAAAAGTGTAGAAAATGTTTATATGTGAGCTCATTGGTTTTGTTTTTTTGTTGTTTTTTAATATGTTTTTATTGATTTCAGAGAGAGGAAGGCGGATAGAGAGAGATAAACATCAATCATCCATCTGCTGCCTCCTGCATGCCGCCTGCTGGGTATTGAGCCTGAAACCCAGGCATGTGCCAGGACCAGGAATCGAACTATGACCTTCAGGCTCATAGGTCAGCGCTCAACCCCTGAGCCACATAGGCTGGGCTGAGCTCATTGTTATTAAGTTCATAGATCTGATGCTACTAATTAAAGTGTTTGTTTAAACATGTTTGTAGATACATAGAGCAAATATAAATGGGAAAAATAGAGAATCATAAAAATATGACTTTAGAGAAAGATATATAGCTAGGTTTGCTAAATCCGTGGATTAATGGCACAGGGTTAGAAGGGATGAGTATCAAGAAATCAAAGTATTACTATTTAATGTAAATGTGACTAGAATCAAGTAGATTGGGCTGCTTTTGGAGTTTCACATAAGTGAACAGAAGCTGTTTTCCCCTACAGTTGTACTTTACTCAGCTTTTTAGAATTAGATGTTCATTGATGTCCAGTCATCTAATAATAGTGAACTGATAGAATGAAGAGCATTAAAATAGTGGAAGTAAATGGTAGAAAAAAAAAATAAGTCATAATCTTTAAATGTATTAATGTTGCCCTAGCTGGTTTGGCTCAGTGGATAGACTGTCGGTCTGCGGACTGAAGGGTCCCGGGTTCGATTCTGGCCAAGGGTACATCCCTGGGTTGCAGGCTCAATCTCCAGTAGGGGGCATGCAGGAGGCAGCTGATCAGTGATTCTCATCATTGATGTTTCTATCTCTCTCACTCCCTCCCTTCCTCTCTGAAATCAATAAAGAAATATATTTTAAACATAACTAAGTAAATGTGTTAAAGTTGTTATTTATTCAAATTGTAATTAGTTCTTCACAGCTAAAGATCTTGCATACATTTAATTGGGTTACTTAAGTTTTCATTTGGTGACACGATCTTGCCAAGACTTCCCATTTGGTGTGCTCCCCTGATCTGCCCCATCTACATGCATCCCTGCACATGTATATACACACACTCAACTTAATTGGTATATACCTAGCCTATTGTTTTTATTTTATTTACAACCTCTTCCATCTTCCTAGTCATAATTTACCAAAGCAGATGAGGAAATGAAGAATGTCATGAAACGTCAATGACTTTTACAGAGTAAACTGAAGTACTTGGGTATATTCTGCCAGAAACATGTTCATATGTCCATAGCTCCATATAAAATGGCCTTGCCTGCCTATCCCCTGCCTCCCTCACTTGTTTCCTTTTATAAATAGACTAGAGGCCTGACCTATGAAATTCGTGCAAGAGTAGGCCTTCCTTCCCCTGGTACCAGCACTGGCACCCGGAACTTGGGCTTCCCTTGCAGCCCCAGCTTCGTCCACAAAGTCATCTGGAAGGATGTCCGATCTTATTAGCTTATTACGCTTTTATTATTAAAGACTAGGGACCTGGTGCACAAAATTCGTGCACTGGGGGTTGGGGGGGTCCCTCAGCCCAACTTGCCCCCTCTCACATAGTGGGAGCCCTCAGGGGATGTCCTACTGACAGCTTAGGCCTGCTTTCCACAGGGAGAGGGCCTAAGCCGCAGTCTGGCCTCCCTTTGTGGGAGGCGACCGGGCTGATCAGGGGAAGGCACCAGCCCCATCACCCCACTGCTGCAGCCACTGCCAGTCACCACAGCCACCAAGGTGTTTTCATCACGGATTCCAGTCCCTTCACCATGAAAAAATGACAACTTTCTTTAGGCATTTTCAAGGTGTGTCTTTGATAGGATATGACATTTCTTTCTTTTTTTTCTTTTTTATCCTCACCTGAGGATATCTTTCCATTGATTTTTAGAGAATGTGGAAGAGAAAGGGAAAGACAGACAGAAACATCAAAGTGAGAGGAACATTTTGGTTACCTCCTGCATGAGCCCTGACCTGGGCCCCGGCCAGGGAGGAGCCTGCAACCTAGGTACATGCCCTTGATCAGAATTGAACCCATACCCTGCGGTCGGCAGGCCAAGGCATTTTCCACTGAGCCAAACTGACTAGGGCAGGATATAACATTTCTTAGCCCTCCAGCAGCGGACCTTCGTTTTTCTCTCCAGAAGTGTGGTGGAAAAACCCTAGATCACTTTTTTGGATTCTTATTACCCAAGTTACTAAGAATATTACCAGTGGCATACAGGAAGCTTAGCCAATGAGCAGTCAGAAAAGGTGTTTCCTCTGTAGTTCACACCAATCGCCGGCTGGGCCCTGCCCTGGCCTAAAGCCTCTGGCCGAAGCTTTAGGCCTGGGCAGGGGATCCCCAGCTCCCTCTGATCGCCAGCTCCACCCCTGCCCAGGTCTAAAGCCTTGGGGCCTGGGCAGGGGACCCCCAGCTCCCTCTGATCGCTGGCTCCGCCCCTGCCCCCTTGGCTCTGATCACAGGCTTGGCCCTGCCCAGGAGCCCCCTAGCTCAGGCCCTTCCCAGGCTGCTCAGGGCCCACCCGGGGCTTACCTCAGAGTGATCTGGGTGCCAGGATGTTCCCAGGACCCAGGCATTAGATGCCTATGTATGTAAATTAACCACCATCTTTCTTGGGTTAATTTGCATACTCTGGCTATGGGTGTAGCGGAGTTATGGTCAATTTACATGTTTGTCTATTATTAGGTAAGATCTCAATGAGAGAGAAATATAGGGTGTTCCAAAAAATGTATTCACATACTTTGAATAACTATAAAGACAGTGTTTATTAAAATACATTTCATTTTCAAAATTAAGCTACCAGCTGTTAAATACGTTTTTGGGGATACCCTGTATTTCTAAATTAAGCTTTCTATTTATGATCTATACATTCATGTAGATTTAAGAGAAGAAAAATATAAAAGCTCTTATTATTCTGTTAGTTCCTTTGACAGGAAAGATTCCTAATACTTAAGGTAAGATGATACAAACAATAATTTAATGAAAATTTGAAAATAAATTTTTTATTAATACCCTGTATATCGTGAACTCCCAAAATAGATATATTCAAGATAATTTAAAATTAACTATTAGCAAAGAATACAGGTTAGCTGTTTTATTTTTTAAACTGCTCATTTGTTTTGTTGTTAATGAGGAAAACTAGTGGAATCATTTGTGTTCATTTTGTTTCAGAAAAGAACTACTTTTACTGAAGTACACCATCCATTGTGAAAGTGGAAAAGTAAGAATTATTCATCATGCCTTCTGTGGCTTCAGATCCTAAAGAACTCTACCTCAGTTCTTCACTAAAAGACCTCAATAAGAAGACAGAAGTTAAACTAGAGAAAATAAGCACTAAGAAGTATGTATCCATTGTTAGTTTGAGTCATATATTAAGTTTTAGTTCAATTCCATGTTTTTACATGTGTTATGTGAGTAAATTTAAAGTTTATTTAAACAATGGCATCATTTCAGAAATAAAGACCTCCTTAGAGAAGTTCTTAACTTTATCTTGGCAGAGGACATATATAGTCTTCTAATATACATATTATCTGTTTCCAGACAACAGTAAATCATAAATTTGAGGTAAAGACTGTAAGGGTTCTATATAACTCATTCAGCCACAGTTAATACCTTTTCATAACATAATATAAAAATACTGCTTAATTAAAGATTTTATTCTTGTGTATTTCACATATAAGAGATGGCCTTAGCATAGTCTTTCTTTGATTAAAAAGAGGAGAGAGATATATTTTTTATCCAGTATTCAGCTTGACAAGAACGTTTAATCTAATGATCTATTTTATATAATACTAGAGGCCTGTTGCAGGAAGATTCCTGCAAGAATAGGGCTTCCTGCAGCAGTCTCCGCTGCCCCGCCTGCTTCCCACCCTTTGCCACCGCCCCGCTTGCTTGCTGCTCCGCAGCTTTGCTACCTTCTGCAGTGCTTGGCTTCCTTCTACACTTCTACTTCCTTCTACTGCTGTCTTCAGTCTTCACTTTGTGCCTGGATATGCAAATTAATCACCATCTTGGTTGGGTTAATTAGCATACTCGCTCCTTATTGGCTGACGGGCATGGCTTGTGGGCATAGCGGAGGTACAGTCAATTTGCATGTTTCTCTTTTGTTAGATAGGATAGAGTTGGAAAAAGGAGTTTCAGAAAGAAAGTAGGCCCTGGCCAGGTAGCCCAGTTGGTTAGAGCCTTGTCCTGATATACCAAGATTGTAGGTTCCATTCCTGGTCAGGGCACATACAAGGATCAGCCAATGAATGCCTAAGTGGAACAACACATCAATGTCTGTCTCTCTCTCCCTCTCTCTCTCTTCCTCTCTCTCTCAAAAAAAAAAAATCAATTAAAAAAAACGGAAAGGTGCATCTAGCCAGCCATTCACCAGACTTGAGTAAGCAGATTTTAGAGATTAGAGGAAAATACATGTTCCATGGCTAGAGATAAATGGGGAGGTGGGGGAACGACTCTAAAAACTGATTTTTATGATTCCAAATGTACTCATTCCTGAACGTTTATAGAGAATCTCCTTACTATCTTTGGTTTGATTTACCTCTGTCTTAGGACTATGATGCCATGTGAGGCACAGCATACACACTGACTGAAATGGTCCTTGTACAGGACCATCTTTGGTCTTAAATAACACTTTGTCCCTTTTCCTTGTGTGGTGGTCTAGTTCCTTGGTCTGACCAACTTCCTCATTAGTCCATGTCTCAATTTTGGAACACAGTTTGAAAAATTCAGAAAACAAGATTCACTGCTTTGTATAAATAAGTATTGGTAAAGCATATTGTATATAGGCATTGGCACTATAACTTGTTTGCCAAAACTTTAGTCCTAAGTGAATGAATTTCTCTTGCAGAAATGCCTATTTTATTAATTTGCTTTCTAAAGACCATCAAACAAGGAAAATGTCTTTAGAATTAATGCCACAGAATCCTCAAATTATTTTACTGAAGTAGAATTTTAAGATGACTTATTTTTGGACTTTAAGTCTCTTTTTCTTCTAGGACCAATGAATCAGAGTGTAGTTCAGCCATTTTGTAGAAAATCTTAACCAAATAAAAAGATTAGCCTCATGTTCTCTTTTCTTTCCCTAATTTCTTGGATTTTCAGGTGGGGGAAATTTTACATAATGGTTAGAAAGGAGTGAGTAGAATGGGAAAATATTTGTCTTAATATTATACTAATAAGAGAGAAATATGGTGATTGACCATCACTCCACAACACCCACAGTCAATCAGGAAGGAATATGCAAATTAGCAGGACAAAGATGGCGGCGGCCATGGAGCCAGCTGGAGTGGGCAGGAGGCTTGGGTTCCCCCTGGCAATGGAGGAAACCAAGCTTCCCGCCCGCCTGGGCCAGCCGCCGAAGGAGGGGCCTGTGGGCGGTGGCCACAGAGCAGGCCGGAGCGGGCAGGAGGTTTGGGTCACCCCCAACGACAGAGGAAGCCAAGCTTCCTGCCCACCCAGGCTGGCTGCCGAAGGAGGGGCCTGTGGGCGGTGGCCACGGAGCAGGCTAGAGCGAGCAGGAGGCTTGGGTCGCCTGGGCCACCTGCTGAGGGAGGGGCCTGCAAACAGCCCTCAGCCCCTCACCCAGGCTGGCCACACCACCATCGGGGTGAGGGTCCCTGCTGGAGGGCATGGCCAGCCTGCAAACAGCCATCAGCCCCTCACCCAGGCTGGCCAGGCACCCCAGAGGGGACCCCCATTCTGAAGGGGGTGTGGCCAGCATGAAAAGGGCCCTCAGCCCCTTACACAGAGGTAGTTAGAGGCCAAGAGGGGAGGTCAATTGTGGGTGATCAGGCCAAGATGGGACAGCAGTTGTGGGTGATCAGGCCAGTGTGGGGGGGGGGGCACTGGGGGTGATCAGGCTGGTGGGGGGTGGCAGTTGGGGGTGAGCAGGCTGGCGGGGAGGGCAGTTTGGGGCGAGTAAGTCGGCAGGCAGTGGTTAGGGGCAATCAGGCAGGCAGTCAGGTGAGTGGTTAGGAGCCAGTAGTCCTGGATTGCGAGAGGGATGTCCCAGATTGGAGAGTGTGCAGGCTGGGCTGAGGGACACTCCCCTCCCCGTGCATGAATTTCATGCACTGGGCCACTAGTCAAAATAATAAAGATTTTAGCTCTCCTAATTCAATACAAATGGTATGTTCTTTAATTATAGAGTATGGCTAGTACGTGGCTGCCTTAGGAGCACTTGTCTCAGGATTTTCTGTTGTAGCAAATCTTTTAAAACTGGACTCAGAAAGCATTTTGAAGAGTTTGTGGTATATAAACAATTCTTATGAAACAGAAGTATTTACTTGTAGCATAAGGGAAATTTTCAGATTGCATCCAAACTTGCATCTAACTTTGTGTCAGTTCTGAAATAAATTATGAAATATATTTTATCGAGGTTCTCTGTGGGCTTTACCCATGATTCCCTGGCGCCTCCCCCCCCCCCCATGTCAAGTGTTTTATATTTTTCTCTAATTTTAAGTTATGTACAGAGTGCCCAGAAGATCTTCAAGACAGCAGAAGAAAGCAGGTTGGATCGTGATGAGGAAAGGGCCTACGTACTATACATGAAATTCGTGACTGTTTATAATCTTATCAAAAACAGGCCTGATTTCAAGCAACAGCAGGTACCTTTTGTTTCTGCATTTTTATTTGCTAAGTTATTTTTGCAAAATGGACTTACCTTCTCTAAAAGTTTTAACTATATTGGAAAGTAGATAACATTATGTAGCATCAAGTTCAAACTCTTATGAAGATAGAAAAACAAACTAAAGATTTAATTTTATTTGCAAACATGTGGATAGACACACTATATACACATTTTTTTAAAATATGTTTTTATTAATTTTTAGAGAGGGAGAGGGATAGATAGAAACATCAATGAGAGAGAAACATCATCGATCTGATGCCTCCTGCACACCCCCTACTGGCTATCAAGCCTGCAACTTGGACATGTGCCCTGACCTCTTGGTTCATGGATTGATGCTCAATCACTGAGCCACATCAGCCAGGGCTTTATACACACTCTTAATTTGCCTTGGACTAGTACAAATTTATAGCGACATACAGAAACATAGTCAGTTTTCTGTTATGATATATCATTGCCAGATCAAATAGAAAATTCCGTTTACTCATGCATTAAATAGAAATACGACTTGAGATTGTACTTTCTCAAGATTTAAGGTTTAGTGATTTGTTTTAATGTGACAGTTTTTAATATATCACATTGTAGCCATATTAAAGATCTCAGTTTGAAAAATTAATGCTGATTGCTTCCATTTTTGTATATTATTTTGCTTTTAATCCTTTGAGCAGGTGCCTTTCTTCCACTTTGCTGAAGCCATGGGCAGTGAGGGAGAGAGGGGAAGGAGGGGAAGTGTAAATGAAAAAAGAGAACTGATGACTAGATAAGTGTTGCTAAGGAAAATTGTTGCATTTCAGCTGCACCAGCAACAGGCTAAAGAAGGTCATGAAAACTAGGTTAAAGAAATGGGAAGAGTTTTCTGTTGGTGGTTTCGCCTTTACTTAGGAACAATCTTGCTACCAGACAATAAATAGTAGCAAAGTACTGCCTATATATCTTATGTGGTGGAGAAGCCATTCCTTAAAAAAATTTTTTTTGTTTTGTTAATCCTCACCTGAGGATATTTTTTCCCATTGCTTTTTCAAGGAGAGTAGAAAGGGAGGGAGGGAGGAGAGAGAGAGAGAAGCATGGATATGAGAGATACATCTACTGGTTGCTTCCAGCGTGTGTCCCAGCTGGGGGCAGGGAGTGAACTCAAAACCAAGGTATTGGCCCATGACGGGAATGGAGCCCTGAGACCCTTTGGTGTGCAGGTTGACACTAACCATTTAGCAACACTAGCCAGGGCAGAGAAGCTATTCTTGAATTGAGATTTTTATTTTGTTCACTGGTGGTGGAATTTCCTTTGCCTCATTAAAATTATAGAAGTTAAAAAAATGTCTTACTCTTTTAATAGCCTTATATGAATTACAATAGTGTAATTCATGTGATTTCTTTTGGTTGTTGGTTAAGGCAGCAGTCGCCAACCGGTGGTCTCTGAGGTCCGAAAGGTTGGCGACCGCTGGGTTAAGGGATAGCCTCTTTGTTTTATTTAGTGGTGTTAAATCATTGCTCGTATTTCTCCTTACCAGTGAGGTTATACTAATAATAGTTATGGGGTTTTAGCTCTAGCTTTGGAATGGTGGTCCCTTGCATTTAAGGTTCATCCTCCCTAAATGGCTGGATTGGTCCGTCCTTGGAACATTCTTGGGCATACTTATCTGCAGATGGAGACAGAGGCCTGCCCAAATTAAGCAAGTGTTTGCATGCTCTTTGATGATAATCACAGTATCTCTTAAAATGGAATTGCTTAAAAAGAAGTGTAAAAGTGTCTGCTAAAGTAATTATTTTTGAATAATTTGCAGATTTGGGTAACTGATAGTTTTGGTGTTTGCTATTTTGTCTATTATTGTAGGGCCAATTTTTAAATATACTTTTAATTTTTTGCTTTATTTTTCTAAATTAGTAACTACTGTTTTTCTTTGACAAGATTGGGAGTGTTTTTGTAGCTACCTTTTTTTTTGTTTGTTTGTTTTAACCTCAGAAGGTTGGGAATGAATTATAATCGGTAAGAGTTTTTTTTTCCATTTCCACAGACTATTTATTCCTTTTCCAAAGGGAGTGTATAGTTGAAAGTGGCAGAAGTTGTTCAGCTTAGAAAGTTCCCTGTTACTTCATATTGTTGCAGTTGTTCAGTTTCTGGTTTTCAGTATAAGGATTATTTTTGTTTGCTTTGTCCAAGGTACCACATCTGCTTCTTTCTTAGAACTGTTTGTGTTTTATTTTATTTAGCCCAACCTCTCCAGTATACTTCAAGTATGTGAAATGTTAAATTTACTAAGTAAATTTTTTAAACATTTGATTTTAGCGAGGGAGGAAGGGAAAGACCTGACTTGGGATTCAACTCATACCTAAGTATGTGCCCTGACCAGTAATTGAACCCACAACCTTCCCATGCATGGGACCACACGCTAACCAACCAAGCCACACTGGCCAGGGCACTAACTAAATTTTGTTTTTTACCTTTTAAAGCCCGTAGGGACACAATGTAATGTCATCAGTCTGCAGAAACTTTCTCTTTCACTCTTATTTTATACTAGGGAATAGTTAAGATTTTAGATAAAAACTTGATAATTTAGCAAACTGACTACTAGAGGACACATAGCATTTACTAGTGTCCTAGTGCATGGATTTGTGCACATTGAAAGGAAATTAATTAGAAGAAATATTTTAATATCACTATTTGCGTCTTGCTAATGAAAAGAAAATAGGATTCTACCGAGTCTCCTATCTACCTACTTCTGAGAGAATCAAATGAGATGAGGCACAGGAAAATGCTTCACAAACATTTGGTTAAACTATAAAATGTCTGCACCTGGCTATAAAGCAAATCGGGTTCCTGGGCTGAAGAAATTCCAAGGATGCTAGTCACTAGGGAGAGGAAGCCAGGCATTGCTACATGACGTCATTACCCGGTGCCCAGAGCCACTGTTTCCGGGCGGTGCTGGGCTGTGGGCTGCATTTTGCACCATGGGGTCTTGGCAGCATTGGCTGTGATTTGGTGGGGTGTAGCTCCGGGGTGGTGGCGGGGCTGGCATCCCACTTGGGGAAAGCCGAGTATTGGTTTGTCAGTGCCAGGTCCGTGGTACCATTTACTTTTAAATGGCCAGGGCGTGTCATAGCAGCTCCTGCATTGAGTGTTTGCCTCCTGGTGGTCAGTGCGCATCATAGCTACCAGTCGGACAGACACTTAGCCTTTTATATATATAGATTGCTTACTCATTGAAAAAATCAGTATATGAATAATTTTTTCAGGGTTACCTGAAAAGAGAGTAAGGCAAATATATTGAAAATATTAGTGTAACTGTCTAGATAATATTAGAATTATATTTTTAAATCTCCATGGCATTCTTGATAATCCTGAATATTACCGGTAAACTTTTTTATTTGTGAAATCATGAGAGTTGCTTGAATAGGAAAATTCTACTTGGTAAACCTAAAAAGAAAATGTTTTTAGTTGTATAAGAATTGGATGTTGTTATTAAAATTCTGCCAATTGTCAGTACTGTTGAAAATTTGAAAATATTTATGCTTATTTTAACTGTGATCCATTAACAGTACAGAGAGAGAGAATTATTGAAAAGAAACCTCACTGATATTGAGGGAGTGTCTTTTGAGAGTTTGTAATAGGCATAGCCAAACACAAACAATTTTTTCAGCATTTAAACAGAATTAAGTTGAGATTACAGACTGGCTTCTTAATGAGTTTCTATTTTAAAAATTAATAAAACAAGTCATAGTATTTTTTGGTTTTATTTTGTATTTTGTTTTTATTGGAGAAATCTTATAGTAATGATTAGATTTTATTTTCTGTTAGAAAAGTATTGTGCCCTACCTGGTTTGGCTTGGTGGATAGAGTGTCAGCCCTTGGACTGACAGGTCCTGAGTTTGATTCTGATTAAGGGCACATGCCCAGGTTATGTGCTTGATCCCCAGGAAAGGGCATGCAGGAGGCAGCTGATCAATGATTCTCTTTCATCATTGATGTTTTTATCTATGTCTCCCTCTCCCTTACTCTCTGAAATCAATAAAATACATATATGTGTGTGTGTGTGTGTGTATTTAAAAGCATTGTATCAGCCCTGGCTGGGTTGCTCAGTTGGTTGCAGTGTTGTCACGTACACCAAAAGGTAGGTTGTGGGTTTGATTACCAGTCAGGGCACATACCTTGGTTGTGGGTTCATCCCTGGGTGGAGCAAGTACAGAAGGCAGCTGATCTGTGTTTCTCTCTCACATAGTTGTTTCTCTCTCTTTCTGTTCCTTTCTCTAAAATCAATTATACATCTTCAGGGGAGAAGGGGGTGAATATTGTATCAGTTGTAGGACATTGTGATAACTAAAGTAATTACAGTTTCCACTGTAATGTTTAAGTGATAGAGTATTGAACAAACTATACTTTTATTGAAATTACATAGTGAATAGCCCTCTTTATTTATTTAGTCTTTAATCTAGAAGAATAAACTCAACCAAAATCTGAGCTACTTTTAGGCTAGGTAGATAGACATATGGTAGCTGTTACCAACAGACTTATTCCACCCAAAGCTGTTGGTGAGGGTATCTCCATGAGCCAGAGATGGATATTTTTGACCTTCTGGCCTTTTTTTTTTTTTTTTTTTTTTTTTTTTTAAATACGATTACTATATCCTTTGTGATGAATTGTACTAGTAGGCTCTATTTGTAGTCATACTGACAAGTTGTGGCAAATTAGATCCAATAATTAGCCTACTCTAACTGCATTACTGTCATGTCAAACTAACTTTGATTTGAAAATATCTCTGATTGCAGGACCTAATGAGTGACCTCTTAGTGATGTGATTTTTTAAAAACAACTTCATTATGCCTATTAGTAAATTATGTGCCAAAATATGTGTGTGTGTGTGTGTGTGTGTGTGTGTGTGTGTGTGTGTGTGTGTGTGTTAGAGGGAGGAAGGGGGAGAGAGAGAGAGAAAGAGAAACATTGATGTGTGAGAGAAACACTGATAGGTTTCCTCTGGCCTGGGATTGAGCCCACAACCTGGTTATGTGCCCTGACTGGTAGTCAAACCTGCCACCTTTTGGTGAATGGGTCGATGCTCCAATTGAGGCACACAGGCCATGGCTATTTTGTGTTTTTGTGGGTGTTTTTGGTTAATCCTCACCTGAGGATATTTTTTCCATTGATTTTCAGAGAGAGTATAAGGGGGGTGGTGGTATGAGAGAGTGAGAGAGAGAGAGAGAGAGAAATATGGATATGAGAGGGATACATTGATTGGTTGCCTCCCACACGCACCCCAACTTGGGGGTAGGGAGCAAACCGGGCACCCAGGTACTTGCCCTTGACTAGGCTTTTGAACCTAAGACTCCTTGGTGCACAGGCTGACCTCTAACCTTTGAGTAGTACTGGCCAGGGCAATTTTGTGTTTTTTTAAAGGTCGATTATATTATTAATGGCATGTTTTCTGTCATTTGATTTTTAGTTATTCAATGTTTCCTTAAATATAACACTTGTTTTATGTCTAAAGTATTGCAAGGCAGGTAGCTATAGTAAAGAAAGATGGAAGTGCCCTGGCTGGTTTGGCTCAGTGGATAGAGCGTTGGCCTGCGGACTGGGGGGGGCGGGGGTCCCAGGTTCGATTCCGGTCAAGGGCATGTACCTTGGTTTCGGGCACATCCCTAGTAGGGGGTGTGCAGGAGGCAGCTGATCCATGTTTCTCACTCATCGATATTTCTAACTGTCTATCCCTCTCCCTTCCTCTCTGTAAAAATCAATAAAATATATTAAAAAAAAAAAAGATGGAAGCAAAACATCTCAATTTAAAACAAAAGGACAGCCCTAACTGGTTTAGCTCAGTGGATAGAGCATCGGCCTGTGGACTCAAGGGTCCCAGGTTTGATTCTGGTCAAGGGCATGTATCTTGGCTGCGGGCACATACCCAGTGGGGAGTGTGCAGGAGGCAGCTGATTGATGTTTCTCTCTCATCGATGTTTCTAACTCTCTATCCCTCTCCCTTCCTCTCTGTAAAAAAATCAATAAAATATATTTGAAAAAAAAAACAGAAGGACAAATCCCATGCTGTAGATTGACACACAGTTTGTTTTACTGCATCTGAGACTAGAGAAAAATGAAACTAGGAAACTTCCTTATAATGCCAAGATATATTATACCCTTGAAAGCTTTGTGGTTTTTTTGTTTTTGTTTTTTTGCTATTTATTTATAAACAAAAAAGAATAGTACTTCTTAAAAGGTGCCTTACAAATAAGTAAAAACTGTTACCTACTCGAATTTTTTTTATCATACTAATGCTATAATAAGATGCTTTTGCAACATTTTAAGAATAAGTTGTGCATTCATGTAGATTAAAAGTTTAAAAAATACTTCAATCATAATAATGTTTTCATCTAAACTTTCCTGTTTAAGTACTGTGATTTAATATCTTTAGCATTACAGCTGTGTATAGTACCTAATGCTAACAGTATAGGATGGTTTTCCTATAATTTTAGGACTATGTTCATTCAATGCTTGGACCTGCAAACATCAAAAAAGCTATTGAAGAAGCTGAAAGACTTTCTGAAAGCCTTAAACTCAGGTATAGACATTATTATTTTTAAATCTAATTCCTAAAAATAAGTCCTGTGTTAACAGAACACAAAAATTAAAAATTTTTTCTGTATCACTTACATTATGTTCATGTGTTACCATTAATATTCTTTACTGAAGTTTTTTAAATGCTTAGAATGATAGTTTATTAAGGTAAGCATTAGTATAATAGTTTAGAGATTAGGTCTCATTTTATTCTCAAGTTTTTAAAGGATTCTTCAGAAAAATATCATTCCTCTGCTCCATCTTGTGATGTGCTACTAGCCACTGGTCTGATGATAATAAAGTATGTACTGTGGTTTGATCTTCCTGGTTTCAGAAGTTATATATGTGTTATTGTTTTTTTAATCTAATTCTAGTATTTTCCATGACTGGTTTACCAGACTTATAAATAGAAGTTAAAAATAGTTTGTTTCAATTTTCAGTCATTACTTAAGTAACAAAATAAAAAGGGAACTATTTAGTTTAATATTTTTTCTTTAATGGTTTTCGTACTTGGATCAGTTAACTATTAGTTATATACATCATAGCCTTGACTTCAAATTATCTTTTTAAACTGCTATATTCCCTTCATCCTTTCTAGAAATTACTAATCTTGGGTCTGGAATACGTTAAGGTGGTTGATATCATTAAGAATCACTATTCTCTTTCTTCTTTAGCCAGTTAATTAAGTAGAATAGCATTTATCCTAATCTTTGGATTAGCCATTATTAACTATTTTTTTTCCCCTTGGGTTTGCCTAGTTTTTCTCTAATCATACTATTATAATAATCATGTGTATCTTCTCTTTTTTGGGGGGCGGGGGTTTAGGTCCTTTCACTTATTATCTGTACTTTTTAGTATTTTTAATCACTTTATAAGTGAGTGAGGTTTATAGTTAATTTTAGGATTTTAGGATTATAATTCCTTTCAAAAGGAAATTGTAGCAGATTTGAGTCATTAAAAGATTGAAATTAATGGGAGGGAAAGAGCAACAAGAGCATTAAACAACTTTAACTTGAGAGTATAGAGCTTCTTTTCAAGATTTTTGGGCAATTTATATAAATCTACAAAGTGTGAGTTGTGGCTTATAATGACCAATGGCAGCATTGAATATCAGTTGGAGGGAGAAAATATGTACCCAAAGCAGGGTCCTAGTATCATGTAGCTAGAACTCCTTTACTTTTCATGATCATTGCAAGACATCTTGACTTCTTTTTTCAACTAGATATGAAGAAGCCGAAGTTCGGAAAAAACTTGAAGAAAAGGACAGACAGGAGGAAGAGCAACTGCAGAAACAGAAAAGACAGGAAGCAGGAAGAGAGGATGGTAACACATCAGCTAAAAATTCTTTGGAAAATGTATTGGATTCCAAAGACAAAACCCAAAAGGTATTTAAAATTTATTTTGTGAGATAAAAAGACTCTTCTCAGATGATCTGTTTAAGAAGAGTTGAGATATCACTACAACGTTCATTTGGGAAACCAGGGTAAAATTTAATGTGTTTTTATTAGAAACTGAATCAAATATTCTAGCTTCAGTTGGTTTTCTTACAGGTTTTTGGTTACTATGAGATTCATATATAACAAGCTGTGTTTATTGCAGTCTGTTTAAGTTGATGATTGCTTACAATTGCATTTTAAAAGCTCCATTTTTTAAAATGTTAATGGCTATTCAAGAATGTTGTAATATGGGAGATTGAACTCAATGATGCTTAAACAAAATGTAGGCAGATTTTTATTTATTCATTTTATTTATTTAGTTTAAATTATATTGATCAGATTTTCATATTTAAAAATATATTTTTTTTACATATTTATTTCAGAGAGGAAGGGAGAAGGAGAGAGAGATAGAAACATTAATAATGAGAGAGAATCATTGATTGGCTGCCTCCTGCATGCCCCTATTGGGGTTCGAGCCTTCAACCCAGGCATGTACCCTTGACTGGAATTGAACCTGAGACCCTTCAGTCTGTAGGCCGAGGCTCTATCGACTGAGCCAAACCATCTAGGGCTAGGCGGATTTTTAAATGCTGATTAGCTCATGGAAAAGTATTAGAGTATGTTAGTGTAGAAGGTTGGTCAATGAATGTGAGGGGCATCTGTGATTGCTAATTGTCAGTTATGGAAGTTAGGCTTCTACCCTCCCAGAGACTGGGAGATAGGGGCCCTACATTTAAAAAAATTTTTTATTGTTGTAAAATACACATAACATAATATTTAATACCTTATCCAGGTCAGTGGTATTGAGTACATTCACATTGTTGTGTAGCCATCCACTGTTCATCTCCAGAACTCCTTTTATCTTGTAAACAGAAACTCTGTATCCTTTAAACCAGTGGTCGTCAACCCTTTGGACCTCACAGACCACCAGTGGTCCACGGACCACCAGTTGGCGACTGCTGCTTTATACAATAACTCCCTAAATTTCCCTCCCCCCAGCTCCTGGCGCCCACCACTCTATTTTCTGTCTATGCATTTGACTACTCTAGTAACCTCATATGAGTGGAATCATATACTACATTTTTACTAGTCCCCAGTGTTTATGTTTTTGACATATTTTACACCTTTTGTGTGAGTGTATCCATTAATTACTATAGTTACACATGATCTTACTTTGTCTTTAAACCTTCATACTAGTTTTATCCATGGTTGATCCCTACTTTTACTAAACGTTTGCCTGTAGTAGTGGTTTTTTCCCAATATTTTATTTTTTAATATATTTTTATTGATTTCATAAAGGAAAGGAGAGGAAGAGAGAGAAACATCAATGATGAGAGAATCATTGATCTGATGCCTCCTGCACACCCCATACTAGGGGTAGAGCCCGCATCCTGGGCATGTGTCCTTGACCAGAATTGAACCCGGGACCTTTCAGTTGGCAGGCTGATACTCTTATCCACTGAGCCAAACTGGCTAGGGCTCTTTCCAATATTTTAAAATTTTTACTATTGGCTATTTCTTTTCTGCTTAAAGAAGTCTCTTTAACATTTCTTATATTGCTGGTTTAATGATATTGAGCTCCTTTAGTTTTTGCTTGTCTCAAAAACTCTCTCTCCAACTCTGAATGATAACCTTGGTGGATAGAGTATTTCTAGGTTTTCTCATTCTTCATTTTGAATATTCCATGCCAGGTAATAGCCCAATTTTTATTTCATTGTAAGAAATATTCTTATTAAATTAAATAATAAATTTCTGTAACAATCTGTGCTTTTAAAATATATTTAGCCAACAACTGAAGAAAATTTTGAGGAAATATCATATGATTCAGATATACTGCTAGTTATTTTAGCTGTTAACTACCGCCATAGTAACCTGGTAATGCCATTACTGTTCATTTGCGTTTTTATAAAATGCCAGTACCCTGAGCCCTTCATTTGCTAGGCATTCAGTTTCAATGAGATATTAAAGTTGAACTTTTTGTTTCTATGAACATTTTTGTTTCTATTATTAAATTTGAAACTTTTTTTTTCTATGAAATAGATAAATGGTGGAAAAAATGAGACCACAGAGAAAGGTAAGTGTGTTAGCTTCAGATTTTACACAGTGAGATTCTAATATTGTCTCATCCTATATAATAAAAGGCTAATATGCAAATTGACTGAATGGCAGAACAACCAGTTGCTATGATGTGCACTGACCACCAGGGGGTAGATGCTCAATGCAGGAGCTGCCCCCTGGTGGTCAGTGCTCTCCCACAGGGGGAGTGCTGCTCAGCCAGAAGCCAGGCTCGCGGCTGGTAAGTGCAGCAGTGGAGGCGGGAGCCGCTCCGTGGCAGTTGGACATTCCCCGAGGGCTTCCAGACTGTGAAAGGGCTCAGGCTGGGATGAGGGACACCACCCCCTCCCCCCATGCATGAATTTCGTGCACCGGGTCTCTAGTCTGTATATAAGCTAGCCTGTACAAATATACTGAAAATGTATTCTATTCTGAATTTATATATTGTGGGTTATATTTATGATACTAGAGGCCCGGTGCACGAATTTGTGCATCAGTGGGGATCAGATCGGGCCGAAACCAGCTCTCCAACATCCCCTGAGGAGTCCCAGATTGTGAGAGGGAACAGGCCAGGCTGAAGGACCCCACCAGTGCACTATCGGGGTCAGGGAAGGGACAGGAGGGACCACGTGAGGGTTCCAGGGCATGTCTGGCCCGTCTCGCTCAGTCCCAATTGGCCAGACTCCAGCAGCAAGCTAACCTACTGGTTGGAGCATCTGCCCCATGGTGGTCAGTGCACATCATAGCAAGTGGTTGAGCAGCCTTGGCATATCATTAGCCTATTACATTTTGATTGGTTGAAAGGCTGACTGGACACTTAGCATATTAGGCTTTTATTATATAGGATGCAATTGAAAACATCAAAACCACAGTTTGTAGTTGTCATTGTTTTCTTTCAAGATAGTTCAACATAGTGGTTAAGAACATGGATTCTCAGAAGTGAGACTGCCTGGGTTTGAACATTGGCTCCTCTGAATTTCCATGTGATCTTGAGCATGTTGTTTAACCTCTTTAACTTTATTTCCCCTTTTTTTTTTTCATTTTAAATAAATAATTGTTTTTATTTATTTTTATTTTTTTGTTAATCCTCTCCTGAGGATATTTTTCCATTGATTTTTAGAGATAGTGGAAGAGAGAGGCAGAGAAAGAGAAACATCGACGTGAGAGAGACACATCGATTGGTTGCCTCCTCCACGTGCCTGACCAGGGCTGGGGATCAAGCCTGCAACCGAGGGAGATACATGCCCTTGACCAGAATCGAATCCACGACCCTTCAGTCCATGGCACAACGCTCAATACATTTAGCCAAACTGGCTTGGGCTTAATTTCCCTTTTCTAAAATGGGGTAATAATAGTACCTATTTCATAGGGTTATTGATGAGGATTGAATGAGTTAATAGATGTGAAACTCATAGAATGCATAATAAACTTTATATAAGTGTTAGCTAGTACTACTTAAACTCTCAGTTGAAGACTTAATTATTTAAAAATCTTCTTTACTCCCTTAAAAACTCTAAACCAGTAATTTTGGTATTATCCACAGGTGGTGTGGTTGCTGTAGTGCAGCAGTCGCCAACTGGTGGTCCGTGGACCACTGGTGGTTCATGAGGTCCAAAAGGTTGGCGACCGCTACTCTAGTGACAAATACATGACCTAAATAATAAGACTTAGGTAGTTGCCCTAAGTTTTTGTCTCAGAAAAGGTTTAACTTAAATATTAGTTGTGTAACACTAAAATAAATTATTTACTTAAAATACTGCCATACGACAATAAAAATTAAACCTAGTAAAGTACCTTCCAAGAAGTTGTTACCAATTCATTCTGAGATTTGTTTTTGTCTGTATATTCCTTTATATATCATCCTGCTTTGATGTTATCTTTCTCAGTGGTTTGGTCTCAGCCTGTTTAGATTCTTTTGTTGTCAAAATAATATTGATGGTTAGAAAGGGAAGTAGGATGGTTATTAGCAGCTGGGGTTTTTTTCCCCTCACCTGAGGATATGCTTTTTTTGTTTGTTTTAGAGAGAGGAAGAGAGAGAGAAAGAGAAACATCCATGTGAGAAACATTGATTGGTTGCCTCCATATGCACCCTTACCAGGGATCAAACTGGCAACCTGGGTATGTGCCGTGACCAGGAATCGAACCCACCACCTTTGGGTGTACGGAACAACACTCCAACCAAATGAGCCACACCGGCCAGGGCAGTAGCTAGATATTTTAGCTTAGGAGATAATGTGACTACATTCTTCTCACAGCTCACTACCAAAGAAATAGTTCTTCCCATATTAAGCTCCCTTGTAGTGCTTTTTTAAAAAAAATAAATCTTTATTGTTCAGATTATTACAGTTATTCCTCTTTTTTCCCCCATAGCTCCCCTCCACCCAGTTCCCACCCCACCCTCTGCCCTTACCCCGCCCCCCCCCGCCACACTGTCCTCATCCATAGGTGTACAGTTTTTGTCCAGTCTCTTCCTGCACCCCCCACACCCCTTTCCCCCTCGAGAATTGTCAGTCTACTCCCTTTCTATGCCCGATTCTATTATATTCACCAGTTTATTCTATTCATCAGATATTTTTATTCACTTGATTTTTAGATTCACTTGTTGATAGATATGTATTTGTTGTTCATAATTTCTATCTTTACCTTTTTCTTCTTCTTCCTCTTCTTTAAAGAATACCTTTCAGCATTTCATATAATACTGGTTTGGTGGTGATGAACTCCTTTAGCTTTTTCTTATCTGTGAAGCTCTTTATCTGCCCTTCAATTCTGAATGATAGCTTTGCTGGGTAGAGTAAACTTGGTTGTAGGTTCTTGATATTCATCACTTTGAATATTTATTGCCACTCCTGTCTGGCCTGCATAGGTTCTGTTGAGAAATCAGCTGACAATCATATGGGTGCTCCCTTGTAGGTAACTAACTGTTTTTCTCTTGCTGCTTTTAATATTCTCTCTTTGTCTTTTGCTCTTGGCATTTTAATTATGATGTGTCTTGGTGTGGTCCTCTTTGGATTCCTTTTGTTTGGGGTTCTGTGTGCTTCCTGGACTTGTAAGTCTATTTCTTTCACCAGGTGGGGGAAGTTTTCGGTCATTATTAGGTTTTCAGTATCTTGCTCTCTCTCTTCTTCTGGCACCCCCATAATTCTGATGTTGGTACGCTTGAAGTTGTCCCAGAAGCTCCTTATACTATCTTCATATTTGTGGATTCTTTTTTCTTTTTGCTTTTCCAGTTGGGTGTTTTTTACTTCTTTGTATTTCAGATCTTTGACTTGATTCTTGCGATCCTCTAGTCTGTTAGATCTCTGTATATTCTTTTTTATTTCAGTCAGTGTATGCTTAATTTTTGTTGGTCTTTTTTTATATCCTCGAGGGTCTCGCTAAATTTATTGGCCTTTTCTAGAAAATTCTTGAAAAACCTTATAACCATGGTTTTGAACTCTGTCTAGTCATTTGCTTTCCTCCATTTCTTTATTTGTGATCTGTTTCTTTGTCTCCGCATTTTGGCTACTTCCCTGAGTTGATAGAGTGGCTTTGTGTACTAGGTGTCCTATAGGGCCCAGTGGCTCAGCCTCTCCAGTTACCTGAGGTGGACACTTTTGGTGCACCCCTTTGTGGGCTGTGTGCACAGTCTTGTTGTAGTTAAGCCTTAATTGGTGTTGGTATCACTGGGAGGAATTGGCCTCCAGGCCAATTGGCTGTGAGGATCAGCTGTGTCTATGCTGGGAGAACTTCTGTGCTGGAGACACCCTTGTGGGAGAAGGCTTGCAAAAGCCTCTGTGCTCAGCTTGAATGGGGCGGAGTCTTGGGTGGAGCAGACAGCATTGGTTTCCCGTAAACTCTGCCCTCATAGGCCCCTGTGTCTCAGTGTATCGTGGTAATTGCTGCAAGCACCTCTGAGTGAAAGCTGGCCTCGAGTTCCGTCCACTGCCAGACAGTCCAGTTTCTCCCCAAATGAGTCTGGGTCCCCAGAGTCTCGCCTGGAACTGGAGTTCAGCGCAGTCGGGAGCTTTTGTCTCCCTCCCGATTGAGAAAGTCAACCGCGCACTCAGTTGACAGTCCTCTTTACGCACATCTCAGTACCTCTGCCTTCTGCAGCTCTTCTGAGTCTCACTGTGCTTTTCTCTTTCCTTCAAGCTGTAGAATTTCCACTCAGCCAGCTTTCCTGTGGTTCTGGATGATGTCTGTTTTTGTCTTTTAGTTGTAGTTTTGAAATTGTTGTGCGAGGCAGCAGTTTAGGTGTTTGCCTATGCTGCCAGCTTGGTTTCTCCCCTTGTAGTGCTATTTGATCTTTTACTTTAGGTGATAGAAGCTGGAAGAGGAAAATAGCAACATAGGGAATATTTATTTTGGCTAAACATTAAAGGGTTGGATAGTAAATATTTTAGGCTTGGGGCGGCCCGGTGGTCTTTGCTATTGTAGTGTGAAAGCAGCCATAGACAATATGTAAACAAATGAGTATAGCTGTGTTCCAGTAAAAACAGGTGGCCATGTTTTGCCAACCCCTCTCATGCAACACAAATAACAGGTTTTTGGCTTGTTGCTCAGGGAATACATGAAAATCTAAAATAGCTCTCATAGAGCCCCATTAAAGAATTAGACCCTTTAAAGAATTTTTGAGCCATAGAAGTTTCTTCTGATTGACATGTTTAAAATGGCTTAATTAAAAAATATATAATATTTTGTGAGATACACTCATTAATTTCTTTTATTTTAAACCAGTAACAGAGCCAACACCAGAAATAATTGTAAACTCAACAGCAAATTTTATTAAGTCTTTATAAACAGAGCATTGAGTTAGTTTCTTGGTAAATGTCAAAAATGCATGTTATATTTAATGTTAGTTTAAAAGGTAATAAATAGTGTGACGGAAAAGCAAGTATTTAATACCCAGTAAACTTTACTCTTCTAGAAAAAGCTGTGCTTGCCCTGTGTTTAGCGAAAGATAACACACAGAACTGGGTGTTACTTGTCACTAATATTATCTTTCTTGATTCCTAGGATCAATCACAGCAAAGGAACTATACACAATGATGATGGATGAAAACATTAGCTTGATTATAATGGATGCTCGAAGAATGCAGGATTATCAGGATTCCCATGTTTCAGATTCTCTAAGTGTTCCTGAAGAAGCCATCAATCCAGGGTGGGTCATTGTGTGTTTAGATAGAATGGTAAACTGTGGAGAGTAGTAAATGTTAATTATTAGCACCCAATCTAAATGTGATATAATAGTGTTTTCTTTTCCCATTGACCTGTCTTTCATTTTTTGCTCATATTGGCACACCTTGCCTATTCTGGGTGCTCTCTCCTGTCTGTGGCATTTGGAGTCTCAGAAGAGAAATGAAGCCGCCCTATGTACTCTCTCCCCAAGTGTTTGTTAACTAACTTCTTGTACTGTTCTATGAGCTTTTGAAGCATATGCATCGAATAGACTAAAATTGTGAACTAATTGAATTGTTTTTAATTGGAAATTTCCCATACTATTATCTGTGGTAAAAGAGCACACAAATACTTTTTTGAAGAAGAGAGTGTATAACTAAGCCATTGAGTGAGAGTAAAGTCTTTAAAGGCAGACTATGGTGAGGTTATAAATGTCTTTTCTTAGTTACCTTACTTCTAGCTAGTGACTTAACCTCTTAAGCACATGTTTCCATCTATAAAAGGGGATAATAATAGTATTTACCTCAGAGGTTTTGAGAAGTTTGAGAAATTTTATACACACATGCTTAGCACAGTGCCTGGCATTTGTAAGGACTTAACTTAAAAATGTATTTTATTTATTTATTTATTTATTTATTAAATAAATCTTTATTGTTCAGATTATTACAGGTGTTCCTCTTTTTTTTTCTCCCCCATAGCTCCCCTCCACCTGATTCCCCACCCCACCCCATGCCCTTACCCCTGCCACTGTCTTCATCCATAAGAGTAAGATTTTTGTCCAATCTCTTCCCGCACCCCTCACACCTGCTTCCCGAGATTCATCAGTCCACTCCCTTTCTATGTCCCTGATTCTATTATATTCACCAGTCCATTCTGTTCTTCAGATTTTTTATTCACTTGATTTTTAGATTCACTTGTTGGTAGGTATGGATTTGATGCCATTTTGTTGTTCATAATTTTTATCTTTACCTTTTTCTTCTTCTTCCTCTTCTTAAAGGATACCCTTCAGCATTTCGTGTAATCCTGGTTTGGTGGTGATGAACTCCTTTAGCTTTTTCTTGTCTGTGAAGCTCTTTATCTGACCTTCAACTCTGAATGATAGCTTTGCTGGGTAGAGTAATCTTGGTTGTAGGTTCTTGCTGTTCATCACTTTGAATATTTCTTGCCACTCCCTTCTGGCCTGCATAGTTTCTGTTGAGAAATCAGCTGACAGTCGTATGGGTACTCCCTTGTAGGTAATTAACTGTTTTTCTCTTGCTGCTTTTAATATTCTCTCTTTGTCTTTTGCCCTTGGCATTTTAATTATGATGTGTCTTGGTGTGGTCCTCTTTGGATTCCTCTTGTATGGGGTTCTCTGCGCTTCCTGAACTTGTAAGTCTATTTCTTTCACCAGGTAGGGAAAGTTTTCTGTCATTATTTCTTCTAATAGGTTTTCAATATTTTGCTCTCTCCCTTCTTCTGGCACCCCAAAAATTCGGATGTTGGTTCGCTTAAAGTTGTCCCAGAGGCTCCTTACACTATCTTCATATTTTTGGATTCTTTTTTCTTTTTGTTTTACTGGTTGGATGTTTTTTGTTTCCACATATTTCAGATCTTTGTTTTGATTCTTGGGGTACGTTGACCTACAGTTGAGTTTCTGTACATTCTTTATTTTAGACAGTGTATGCTTCATTTCTGACTGATCCTTTTCCATATTTTTGGCATTCTCATTAATATCCTTAAAGGTCTCATCAAGTTTCTCAGCGGTTTTAAGAAGATTCTTGAGTAACCTTATACATGTGGTTCTGAACTCTATGTCATCCAGTAGTTTGCTTTCCTCCATTTCTTTCATTCATGACATGTTTCTTTGTCTCCACATTTTGGCTGCTTCCCTGTGTTGATAGTGTAGCTTTGTGTGGTAGTTGATCTATAGGGGACAGTGGCTCAGCCTCGTCAATCATATGAGGTGGATGCTCTTGGTACACCCCTTTGTGGGCTGAGTGTAAAGTCTTGGCGTAGTTAAGCCTTAATTGCTGTTGGTACACTGGGAGGAATTGACCTCCAGGCCAATTAGCTGTGAGCACTCGCTGTGTCTATAATGGAAGAACTGCTGCGCTGAAGACACGCTTATGGGGCAGGACTTGTTTCAGTGGGGCTTTGGTGCTCACTGAGTCTGCCTCTTGAATGTGTCACTTACTGATGTGAGGAGTTGAAATCTGGTGTCTCACACTGACCACTAGGTACACTGGCTTCTGGATCTCCAATGGGGTTCAGGTCAGCTACTGTCTGAGGCCACCCAGCAGGAGCTACAGTGAGAGCTACAGTTTTCTCCTCTTTGCTTGGAGTTTGGACGTTTTGGAGCTGTCTGACCCGGGCTGCAAGTTTGCTAGGTTAAGCTGCGATAGGGCAGGCCTTTCTTATGCTAAATCCGCTGCTTGGAGCTTGGGTGGGTTTGTAGGTTGTGCGGGGCAGGGTCTCAGGGTGTCACTGGGCTACGGCGTGGCAAACAGCAATGGCTGCCAGTTAGCTGGCTCTGCGTCCCCGACGGCATCTGTGAGTCCCGTGCCCCAGTGCAGTAAACAATTACTCCTGCGCGCAGCTCTGCAAGCAAGCCACCCTCATTGGCAGACAGTCCAGCTTCTCCCTGTAGGAGTTTGGGTCCCCCGTGTCTCCCCAGAGACTGGATTTCAGAGTAATCGGGGGCTTGTCTCCCTTCAGGTTGAAAAAAGCAATGCCTGCCACCAGCCTGGATCAGTGCTTGTGCACGTCTCAATGCTCTTTTCTCTTTCCTCTAGTTGTAGAACTTCCACTCAGCCAGCTTTCCCGAGGTTCTGGGTGATAGACGTTTTGTCTTTTAATTGTAGTTTTGAAATTGTTGCGCGAGGCAGCAGTTTAGGTGTTTACCTACGCCGCCATCTTGGATTCTCTCTGTACCCTATTTTATTTATTTTTTATAAAAAAGCTTTTAACCTATAAAGTTACCATGCATGGATATGTTGTATATTAGAAACTATCTCATCAGTGACAGAGATAAAACTTCAGATCCAAGGTTATTTTCACTATTTTGAGTATTATATAAATAATATAACCTCTGTGGGTCTTAGTTTATGGGATTGGAGTAGTCCATTCTAGGACTAACAGCATTAAGAAGATATTTTTTAAATTAGGTAATTAATAAAATTTGCATGATATTTGGTGTATTGCAGATGTTTGCTAAATGTTTGACCTGAAGAATAGCATGCATTGTAAATATGTTATCTGTCTAATCTGTGTATCAATCTATCTAGCTATTGATTTATCTGAATTTTAAATTAATTAGTGTAGCTGGATGACTTACTTTTTTACAAAACAAGGTAGCCTCTGCCATTCCCTCTATCATTCCTCTACTGTGAACCACCAAACAGATTAGTAACTACACTATTTAAATATGAGATTCGAGTGCTTAGTCTAATCAAGTAGGTGTGAATATATTCCCAGGATTTGAAAAGAAAAAGAAAGTTTTAATTACTCTTTGGGTAGTCTAATCTGTACTAACAAAAAGTTTATGGTTTTTATTGAGTTTAATTGTTTCCCAAAATGTGGGATTTGGATTACTGAGAAACTCAAGGTGAGTTTAGGTTGAAGATTAAAGAGCAATGAATTGCATACCAAGAAAAGTATTCACTTTTAGTTTCTGTTTCAGTCCTGAATTAGTTAAAAGAAGTCTCAATTTGATGCTAGCATTACCTTTTAATATTTGCTAATCTCTCTTTCTTACTAGAGAGCAGGCCTCAGAGTTTTCTGTAGGCAGCAGTGTCTACAGCTACCTGACAGTGATAACTCTATTTTTTCATTGTCTGTTTTTTAATGTTAGTATTCATACGATAAGAATGCTTATGTAAGTAATTAACCCAGTGAATTGTCAAAAATGGAATGCAACCAATTAATGGAGTTAGTATCTGGACCAAGAAACATTATCATCACTCCAAAAGGTCCTCATAAGCCACCTGTCAGTTGCTACCCATACCCCCACCGGCCCAGGGAACCACCACTTTAGAATAGATTCCTTTTTATATGTTTTTATAGTTTATAAATGGAATCCTACAATCAATAGCTTTTTATGTCTGGCTTTTTGTACTCAACCTAATGTTTATGAGAGTCATATATATGATTATGTGTTATAGTAGTTTATTTATTCTTATTGCTAAATGGTGATCTATTGGGTGAATATAGCATAGTTTAGTGATCTATTTTAATTTTAGGATTATCCTTTATTGGATATGATTCTATTTTTCCATGTATATAGTAATATACATTTTTCTGTTAAGTTTATTTAATTAAAGGATCACTTTCAATTAAATTAACGAATAATTAAAGTATTAAATAGTAGACAAGGTAAAGCAAAGTTGTAGCAGTGTGTGAAGATGGTACTGGTTGATACTATTGCTTTCCACAGAACAGTAATCTTGAGTTTTGAGATAAAAAGTATTTAGGTAAGTATATCCCTGCAGTTAAAAATAGTCCTTAAGAATATCACATTTCAATTTTTCTCATTCTTTGTTGACTAAGCATTCTTCTGATTTCAATATATCAGATGAGAATTATTATGAGGCATTTTGTATTTCTTTTTTTTCTTTATATTCTAATAGGTAAAGTAACCAACATTATTATATACAGGATTTTTAAAAAATGATCTTAGCACCATTTAGTTTTACTTATGAATAAAAATTTCACCAGTTCTGTCTTGCTTGCCAGTATCGTCATTTAAATAAATGCCCAGGTACTTTGTTAGAAATAATATGGAGTTTCTTGCCTGGAGGAGCAAATCTGTCTTACTGGCTCAGTTATTCAGCAGATGTTTACTGAGCACTTGCTATGGGCTGGGTTCCTATGGTTCTCAGTGCTGGGACTAAGTCAGTTGAACAAACAAATCTTTGCTTCATGGAGCTTCTATTTTACTAGAGGCCCGATGCATGAAATTTGTGCAAGGGGCTTGGTCCCCGCCACCCCAGCAGCCGCCTCTGCCTCGGCCCTCACAGCCCCGGCTTCATCCAGAAGGTCGTCCAGAAGGACGTCCAGTCTAATTAGCATATTACACTTTTATTATATAGGATTAACAGGGAGATGGGGTAGATAAGACAGTCAATAAAATTTAAATGTGTGTCTGCTGTTGCTAAGTGCTATGGAGATGGGTGTGTCAAGCTTGTATGTTGGGGTGACTATTAAAATGTTAATCCAGTATGGCTTCACTGAGAAGATACTAGTGAGCAAATCTTGAGGGGATGAGGGGAATGACTGATGCATTATCTGAGGGAAGCGTACCAGAAGTTATAAGGAATCCAGTGCCTGGAATGGAGGAAAGGGGCAAGTACATAGTTAATGATGAGAACATTGAGAGAGTAGGATTTGGGGAAGGGGCCATGTGACAGCCCATTGTAAGGACTTAAGGAAGAACTTCAGCTCTTCCGTAAGCAAAAGAGGAAATGAACAGCATGCTTTATCATAGAGTTGATAATATTCACAGTTAATGATGTAAGAGGCAACACAACAAAGCAGCAAAGAGCTTAGACATGAACCAAATTGCCTGAGTTTGAATTCTGGCTTCACTTCACAGCTGTAAGTTGTAACCTTGGGCAGGTTATTAATGTTTTCTGCCTCAGTTTTCCCATCTATAAAATGAGGATAACAATGCTTACTTTATAGTATTGTTGTGAGATTCAGAATAAAGCGTTTGGAATAGTACCTGGCACGTAATAAATGCTGTATGTGTTTGTTAAATAAATATTTGGGTATTTGGTTAACTATTAATTATAGGTATCAGAACTGAAATATAAATAATGTTACATGGATGATCTTCCAGTTGTTTATACGTGGCTCAGAGATGCTCATAAGTGTTCCTGTTTTCAGTTTGGTCCCCCATGTTTTGGTAAAGGGTCAAAATTGTAGTCTCTAATACTAAAATATATTCTAATATTATGCAGTTGTGATGCTATTAAACATTTTAGGGTATTTAGTATCTTAACACACAGTCTGACCTTAGAAAGAAATCTGTCTTAAAGTTTACTATGGTGTGATACAGACTGGAGAACAAAACTCAGTGTCTTATGTTAGTATATTAGGACCTCTCATCTACTTTTGCCCCAATATAAATGTTAATACATTTCAGAATCACTGCTAATTGGATTGAAGCAAAACTCCCAGATGACTCTAAAGACAAATGGAAGAAGAGGGGAAATGTGGATTATGTGGTACTTCTTGACTGGTTTAGTTCTACAAAAGATTTACAACTTGGAACAACTCTACGGAGTCTGAAAGATGCACTTTTCAAGGTTAGCAAGTTTCCTTATTAGTTTACTATAATTGCAAGCCTTCTCTGGTTGTTAGAAAGATATGTTGACTAGTTTATCTTAAGGACAAGAAGATCCATTATGCTTTGGTTGTAGATTTTTTTTTATATTTAGATATAAAAGACTAATTTTGAAATACCAAATAACAGTCTAAAGTAGAATATTAGAATTTTCAGAAGTAGAACTTACCTGAAAAAAATTTATTTTTTGTTTTAAGAATTAGATTATTAAACAAGGACAAAGGAAGGTGTCACTAAGAAAAAAGAGATTGATTTGACTTCATAAAATAAAAACTTAGATGTGAAAAAACACTGTAAGAAGACAGAGACAAACAGAAAGATGTCTGCCTAAAATCCAAAGAGATTTACAAATAAATAAGAAAATTAAGATGAAATGATAAAATAAGTTGTTGACTCAGACATAAGCAGAAGAGGAGATGTAAGTGATAATAACATAAAAGTATCCAAATCAGAGAAATTCAAATTGAACCAATGAATACCATTTTCACTGATCAGATGAACCAAGATAAAAATACTCAGTTTGATTTGTTAAATTATTAAACAATGATGGCACTGAATGCTGGTGAAAATGTGGTAAGAATAAAACTTACCTGCTGGAAGGACGGTCAGTTGATGGAACATTATCTTCTTTCAGGAGGGCAATCTTAAAAGCCTTGAAACAGTTCATGCTTTAAAATAGGGAATCTAGCCCTAGCTGGTTTGGCTCAGTGGATAGAGTGTTAGCCTGTGGACTGAATGGTCCCAGGTTCCATTCCAGTCAAGGGCACACACCCGGATTGTGTGCTCGATCCCCAATAGGGGGCAAGCAGGAGGCAGCCGATCAATTATTATCTCTCATCATTGATGTTTCTATCTCTCTCTCCCCCTTCCTTCCTCTCTGAAATATATATATATATATTAAATAAAATAGGGAATCTAGAAATATGCCCAAGGATAGGTTGATATATGAAAGTGCCAATATTTAACTAGTATTGACCTACAAAAGAAGCAATTTCATAAAGTTCAACCTAAGATATTTGAGAATTTAGTGTATGATAAAGGTAACAAATAAGTGAGGAAAAGATGGATTTAAATGAATGGTTTAGGGACAGCAGCAGGCTAGCCAGTAAGTAAAAGAAAAGGGTCTGTACCTTAATTTCTTAGACTACACTAGACTCCAAATGAGTGAAAGATAATAAATATGTTGATTGAAACAATAACTACTAGGAAAAAGGATTTTTATTATCTGGGGGGGATAAGTGTTTTCATGATCTTGATCCTAAAGCAAAACACATTAAGGAAAGAAAATATATCTGTATTAAAAGCTTCATAAATAAGGTAAAAATCAATCAGGACAGATTTTGTAACGTATGACAAAGACCTGTTTTCTTAAATATTCAGAGTACATTTACTGTTTACTAAGAGAATAGCAAACTCTGTAGAAAAATGGGTAAAAGATAAGATTAAATCATCTTCTCTATATATAAAAAGCCAGTGTCTTCTTCTCTATAGATATAAAAAGCCAGTCTCTGTGACGACCAAACGGCCGGTCACCATGAGGTGCATTGAATACCTCTCAGTCCCTGCCCCCGCAGCCCGCGAGCAGGGCAGGGCAGGACTGGGGACTGGCGAGCTGGCTGGCTGACCTCTTGGTCCCTGCCCCCAGCCTGCAGGCTCCAATGGATCAGCCATGGTGAACAGGGGAATTGGGGTGGGTGGCAGGAGGACTGGGCTGGCTGTTAGGCCGTAGGAATCACCAGCTCATCCCCGGCTGCCTGGAGGCTCAGGCCTGCAGGAAAGCAGGTGCCGGTGAATTCACCTCCATGGGTGTGCTCCAGGCCTGCCACTGATGGAACGCACTGCCCACTCGGGGCCGCTCACACTGGGGTGGGTAGGTCGCGGGGTGCGCCCCGCAGCTTCCGTCAGCACCTCAAGCCCCAGCAGCAGTGGCAGCGGCAGCGGTAGCAGCGTGAGCGACCCCGAGCGGGCAGCGCGTTCCATCAGTGGCCGGCACACACATGAAGATGAAGTTGCCAGCGCCTGCTTTCCTCCAGGCCTGAGCCCCTGAGCAGCTGGGAATGAGCTGATGATCCCAATAGCCTGACAGCCTAGCAGTAGAGGCAGCGTTTGGCCTGGGAACTGGTGAACCAGCAGAGGATGGCCCTGATCGCAGGAGGCTAGGCCCTAGGGACCCTCCCCACACAATTTCGTGCGCTGGGCCTCTAGTATAATATAAATTACTAATAAACATATTAAAAGATGTTCAATTTCACTAATAAATGCTAATTAAAATAGCATTTATGCCCACCAGTTTGGAAAAATTGTAAAGATTTATAATGGGCATTTTCATACACTGTTAGTAAGTATAAAAATTGGTATTGTCCTTTTGAAGGGCAATTTGGCAGCATCTAATAAACTGTAAACCAATAGTTCTACTCCTGGGATATTATTCTACAAATATAAATACTTTTTGAGGATCCTTTCAAAGATTAGCAATATAGCCCTAATCGGTTTGGCTCAGTGGATAGACCATCGGCCTGCGGACTCAAGTGTTCTGGGTTTGATTCCAGCCAAGGGCATGTGCCTTGGTTGGGGGCGCATACTTAGTAGGGAGTGTGCAGGAGGCAGCTGATCGATGTTTCTTTCTCATCAATGTTTCTGACTCTCTATACCTCCCTTCCTCTCTGTTAAAAATCAATAAAATATATTTTTTAAAAAAGATTAGCAATATATTTTTAAAAAAGATTAGCAATATAAAGATGTTCATGTGCATTGGCTCATCACCTACACTTCTGGGGATATTCCCTAATGGAGTTGATTGGGTGTATACGTTTATAAGGAAGGATCTTCAATGTTTATAATTAACTGGGGAAAATAACAAGTGTTCAAATGATGAATTCAGTTTTGGTGTATATTATGTGTGTTTACATGTGTGTATAAAATAGAATATTAGCTGGTCATTACAAATGACATACAGCTCTTTATTAATAAAAGACATATAAGATAAAAGCATCATCATAATAGTCTCATTGTTTTGTAAAAATTATGTTAAAAATGTGTGTATCTTTATAGAAAAGTAAGAATAAACTGCAGTATTAAAGTGGTATCTCTGGATACTGAGGTTATGGATGGGTTTATTGCATATAGACTTATTTTATTTTTCTTCTAAGATCATTGATTACTTGTCTGACTTTAAAAATCTGATCTACCCATTTGTTTCATTTAATGTTGAATTTTTAATTCCGCTCTTTTTTTTAATATATCTTTATTGATTTCAGAGAGGAAGGGAGAGGGAAAGAGAAATAGAAACATCAATGATGAGAGAGAATCATTGACTGCCTCCTGCACATCCCCTACTGGGGATCAAGCCTGCAACCTAGGCATGTGCCCTTGACCAAAATTGAACCTGGGACCCTTCAGTCTGCAGGCTGACGCTCTATCCACTGAGCCAAACCAGCTAAGGCCTGCTCATTTTTTTTTATCATTTAGAAGATAAATCTTCAAGAGAGCAATTTTTAAATTCAGGTTTGTTGTGTTCTTAGCTGCCATATTAAGAACACTATTTCCTTATTTTATAGTGGGAAACTAAAACTGTCCTGCGCAATGAGCCTTTGGTTTTAGAAGGAGGCTATGAAAACTGGCTTCTTTGTTATCCCCAGTACACAACAAATGCTAAAGTCACTCCACCCCCACGAGGCAAGAATGAAGAGGTGTCTATATCATGTATGTATGTGAAAATTTTTTATTACAATTGCTTCAGTAAAATAAACTTTAAATTATTTATGTTCTTAAGGTAATGTTATTGTTTATATGTGCATTTGTCCTATTAGCCAGTAACTTGTTTTCAGGCATAAAAAATAAAAGATGTTCATAGCTTGGAAGTTAATGTTTAATTCTTTTTTATTTTTTTAAGAATAGTTTATTGATTTTTGGAGAAAAAGAGGAAGGGAGAGGGAGAGAGAGAGAAACATGGATGGGAGAGGGTAACATCAATAGGCTGCCTCATGCATGACCCCTCCCAGGGATCAAGCCCAGGACCTGGGCGTGTGCCCTTGATGGGGAATCAAACTGGCAGCCTCTTGGTGCACCAGACAACACCCAGTCAGCTAGGGCTAATTTTTAAATTTTTTATTATTTATTTATTTTTTTTTAGCAAAAGTGGAAATTTATTGAAGAGCAAGTACAGACTCCCACATGGGGAAGGGGAAAGAATCTCACAGCACAGATTCCCACGTGAGGAGAGGGAAATAGTCCCCTGATGTTTAATTTTTTAATACTATTATTACCTCATTTAGTTTATACTTAACTATCACATACAGCATGCATGAGTTATGTCAGTATTGTTTATGGGGTTTGCTGTTCTTTTAATTTCTTATTATTCTTTTGGGGATTTTAGTGGATTTTACTTATCCCTCACTGGAAGAACCAGTTCCTTCTAAACCTACTACACAGATGCCACCTCTTCCTCTGGGTGAAAATATAGAATTCATAAATGATCAAGATGAGAGAATGAGACAATTGACTTTATCAACTTCAGTTGAACCAATTGTTACTTCTACGTCTGATGTTTCACCCATAATTCAGCCAGTGCCTATTGTAAAGAATTTTCCACAGGTATGAATTTTCTTTGATAGTTAACCTTATCTTCATACTGTTTCTTCCCAATTCATTTCTTCTTCTTTTTTAAAATATGTTTTTATTAAAGATTTTAGAGAGAGAGAAAGGGAGAAAGAGAGAGAAACATCAGTGTGAGAGGGTAACATCCGATTGGCTGCCTCCTACACACCCCTTACTGGGGATCAAGCCCGCAACCCAGACATGTGCCCTGACTGGGGAATCGAACCAGTGACTTCTTGATGCATGGAACAATGCTCAACCAGCTAAGCCACACTGGCCAGAGCTGTCTCTTTTCTTTAAATATATAGGATAGAAGTGAAGGTTTATATATAACCTTTAATATTTTTAAAAGAAAAATATCAATGAAAAGAATCTCTATGCTCTGGTACCTTTATTGCTATAAAATATTTTCATTATAATTCAGTTCTGTTTAATACAGCAGTATTAAAATAGATAACTGGAAGGATTTTTAAACCCAGCTGGCGGTCTATTTACTGCAGGCAATACCAATAAAAGATTTTTTTATTACCACAGTGAACTTGAACAACTCTTTCAAGTTTTCTGATTTTTTGTTTTTGGCGTTTTTTTGTGTGTGTGTGTATTATTTAACCCACAGTATTTTCCCAAATAGCTTGTCTTACAGATGATAAATATCTAATATCACTATTTAGTTTTGAAACAATGCTTTGTTTCCTTAGAATTTGGCACATAAATAACAGGCATGTATTAACAATAATAATATAAAAAATTTTAGAATTTTTAAAGCTTATGTTGTTGTACTTTTTTTCAATTTAATCAATGTTATTGAACCCTTATTCCTTTGTGACTTTGAGATATGTGCAATTTATCAAAATTATTTTGAGGATTTTCTATATGAAACAACATGAAGGTTTATACATATGATTAAGCCATGAATTCTGTCTGATGTTTAGGAGAGTCTTATACAAAATCAGCCATAATATAAGGCAGAATATCATAACTTTTCTAGTAGTCACTGGAAAGAAATTCTGACTGAGGGTATCAGGGATGTCTTTACAGAGTTTTTATCTGGGCTTTAAGAGTTTGGAAAGATTTGAGGATGGAAAAGACAGTAGAAAATTGTATGACTAAAGGCTCAGAGCATGCTTTGGGGCTCGTGAGTCGTTTTGACATGCTTGGATATAGCTGACTGTTGAGTAAAGTGACCAATAGTAGGTAAGAATGGAAAGATGGGCAAGAGTCAGCACGAGAGACTTGAATGAGATTGGAATTTTATCCTGTAGGCACAAGGAAACCATTTAAAGAATTTTAAACTTGAAAGTAACCTGATCATAGATACGCTTTTAGGATTAAGGAAAAATGGATTGATTTACCAAAATGTGTATGGAAACATTTATTCTGGTTTCTATTCAACCTTTTATAGTTTACCTCATCTTCATAGTAGTTCTTCCCACTTCATTCTCAAATGTAGAAAGCAAGAGGGGAGAATAGATTTTTAAAAAATATATATATATTTTTATTGATTTCAGAGAGGAAGGGAGAGAGATAGAAACCAATGATGAGAGAGAATCTTTGATTGGTTGCTTCCTGCACGACCTCTACTGGGAATCGAGCCCATAGTTGTGGGCTGGTGCCCTTGACCAGATTCAAACTGGGGACCTTTCAGTCCGCAAGCTGACACTCTATCCACTGAGCCAAACTGGCTAGGGCAGGTTTTTTGGTGTTTTTTTTTTTTCACTAACATCTTCCTATGGTATCATTTTTTAGTGGAAAAACATACAATCCATTTTATAGGACCACTATGCAGGTTGTTACTAGAAGATATTCTTGTAAGTTCTCATTTTTGTTTTAGTAAACTATCCTCACAAAAAATTATGCCAGCATCACTTCTAAAGATTTTGTGGGGTTAGTATGCAGTTAAATTGAAATAATAAACATTTACCTCATTAAATCAGGAATTTAGGTGGTTTACTAGTCAACTTGTATTTAGGATCTTATCTCTTAGGAATATTTTATTCATTCTCACAACAATATATGTATTTATTACACATTCAGCACAGTCTCTACTCTCCTGAAACTTATATTCTAGGAGGGAAGGTTTTAAACAAATAATTATAGTTATTTAATCAGAATTCTAGTAAATACTATTAAGGAAAAGAATAGGGTATTAGGAGGTTATATATATCAGGGTACTTGGTCTTTTCTAAAGGAAAGATATGTACACCAAGATGTAATGCTGTGGTAGGAATTATCTAGATGAATAGCTAATATGAAAACTTGCGTTGGGAAGGAGCATAGCATCTTTGAGGAAGAAGCATATAGATCAGTAGAACAGAGTAGACAGCCTAGAAAAAACCCACACCTTGTGGTCAATTAATATTGACAAAGGAGGAAACAGCATACAAAGGAGTAAAGACTTCAATAAATGGTGTTATGAAAATTGGACAGGTGCATACACCATTAACAAGAATCAACTCAAAATGGAAAAAGACTTAAAACACAAAACCATAAAAATGCTAGAAGGAAACATTGGCAGTAAAATCTCAGACATCTCTTGTAGCAAAATTTTTTTTGCCGGTGTGTATCCTCAGGCAAGGGAAACAAAGAAAAAAACAAATGGTACTGCATCAAACTAAAAAGCTTTTGCACAACAAAAGAAACCATCAATAAAATGGAAAGCAACTTATGGCATGGGAGAACATACTCATCAGTGATACATTTGATAAGGGGTTAATTTGTAAAATATATAAAGAACTTCTACAACTCAACACCAGGAAGACAAACAACCCAATTAAAAAATGGGCAAAGGACCTGAATAGATACTTCTCCAAAGAGTAAATACATATGGCCAATAGACACATGAAAAAATGCTTATCGTCACTGATCATCAGAGAGATGCAAATGAAAACCACAAGATACCATCTCACATCTGTCAGAATGGCTATCATCAATAAATCAAACAAGTGCTACGAGAACTTGAAGAAAAGGGAACCCGTGTGCACTATTGATGGAAATGCAGACTAGTGAAAACAGTATGGAGTTTTTTTTTCCTCAAAAAAGTAAAAATGGAACTGCCTCTTGACCCAGCAATCCCACTTATGGATATATCCTAAAAAACCTGAAACACTAGTTCAAAAAATTATATGCACCCCTATGTTCATTGCAATGCCATGATCTGGAAATAGCCCAAGTGCCTATTAGTACATGAGTGGATAAAAAAGCTGTGCTACATTTACACAACGGAATACTATGCAGCTGTATAAAAGAAGGATCTCTTACCCTTTGAGATAGAGATAGCATTGGAGGGACCTGGAGAGTATTATGCTAAATGAAGCCAGTCAGAGAAAGACAAGTATTACTTGTTCTCACTCGTCAGTGGAATCTAATGAACAAAATAAACTGATGAGCAAAATAGAAACAGGCATAGACACAGAACTGACTGACAGTTGTCAGAGGGGAGTAGGGTTGGAGGACTGGATGAAAGCAGGTGAGGGATTAAGCAAAAAAACCAACACATATATACTAGAGGCCCGGTACACGGATTCATGCACTGGTGGGGTCCCTCAGCCTGGCCTGCACCCTCTCGTGATTCGGAACCCCTCGGGGGATGCCAAACTGGCCTATGCGGATCGGGGCAAAACTGGCAGTCAGACATTCCTCAAAGGATGTAGTAGTGCATGAAGCAGCAGGCAACCAGGGAGGAGCCTGAACCCAGGCCAGGCGCCACGCCACTTCCACTCATCCTGGCCCCGCCTTGCCGGCCACCACTTGGTAGTGCTGCCGCAGAGGCGGGAGAGGCTCGTGCCACCACAGATGTGCTTGCCAGCTGTGAGCCTGGCATCTGGCACCCATCAGTCAGCTGAGCGGCCCTCCTGTCATGGGAGCGCACTGACCACCAGGGGGCAGCTCCTGCATTGAGCATTTGCCCCCTGGTGGTCAGTGCATGTCATAGCGACTAGTCTTTCGGTTGCTTAGGCTTTTATATATATAGATATAACACAAAGATACAACAGAGTGGTGATAGAGGGGAAGGGGATTAATAAAACACCATCTGCACACTGCATCATGCGCCCAGTGAGAGATGGGTGCATGATGCAGTGTGCAGATGGTGTTTTATTGAGTTGTACACTTAAAACTGGTATAGTTTTGTGAACCAATGTCACCCCAATAAATTCAAATTTTTAAAAATGAATAAATAATGAAAAGAGGAAAGTATAGATGGACCTGGAGAGCATTATACTAAGTGAAATAAGCCAGCCAGAGAAAGACAAGTACCATAGGAGCTAACTTCTATGTAGAATCTAATGAACAGAATAAACTAACAAATAAAATAGAAACACTCATAGCTACAGAGAACAGACTGATAGCTGTAAGAGGAGGGGGATGGGTGGACTGGGTGAAAATGGTGGAGGGAATAAGCAAAGAAAAAAAAACCCTTATAGACACAATAGTATGGTGATTACCAGAGAGGAAGTGTTTGGGGGGTGATAAAGGGAGTAGAGGGGGATAAATGGTATTGGAAGGAGACTTGACTTGGGGTGGTGAATATACAGATGAATATACAGTATATAGATGATGTATTGTAGAATTGTACACCTGAAACCTATAATTTTATTAACCAGTGTCACCCCAACATATTCAATAAGAATGAGGTGTGTGTGAAAAGGAAAGTATGCTGGTATATAGGATGGTATGAAATAAGATTGGAGAGATAGGCAGAGGTGAGACCACCATGGTAAGGATTTTAGATGTAATCTGGGTACAGTGAGTTGCTGTTTAAAATAGGGTTTATGCAGGTGAAGAACATAGATTTGTGTTTTAAAATTATTACTCTGGCCACAATGTAGAGAAATAGAAGGGAGGCAAGAGAAGGAATGAGGCAACTAGTTGGAAGCTATGTAAGAGTGTTGGCATGGACTTGGCTGTTGGCTAATGGAGAAGGAGGGAGAAATAGAGGAAAATCATCAGACTGCAGAAGGGCAGTGGAGAACATATGAGATTCAGTTTTCTAGTTTGAGCTGCTGTTTTGATAGTGTTTATATCCACAAGATAACCATTTTTGTTGGGGGAAATCATGGAATTCAATTTTGGGCATATTAGATTTGTGTTATATATGAGATACTCACATGAAGTTATTGAGTAGGCAACTGAATATGTAGTAATGGATCTTAAGTCTAGGTATGCCCAGGTCTAGGTTTTATGTTTTAGAATGAACTCTTCCATATACAGAACACACCAGGATATACTGAACGTGTGGAATCGAGAGTGCCAAGTGCTTCATGAGGGTAGTTTTTCTGGCAGATGTCTCCATAAAGTGATGGTTTTTTTAATCACAACTTGATTTCAAGACATGAATTCCTGGATTTTGACAAAAATATGTTTTGTTCTGTTTTTGTTGCTATAGATTGATCGTACTAAAAAACCAGCAGTCAGATTGCCTGAAGATCATAGAATAAAATATGAAAGTACAGATCATGAGCAACAGTTTCCTCAGAATGGAAAAGTTGTTCCTGATCGTTCCACAAAGCCAGTACTTCCCCCTCCAACTGCCATGTTAACAGATGAAGAAAAAGCTCGTATTCATGCAGAAACGGCTCTTTTAATGGAGAAAAACAAACAAGAAAAAGAACTTCGGAGAAGACAGCAAGAGGAACAGAAAGAGAAACTGAGGAGAGAAGAACAGGAACAAAAAGCCAGAAAGAAACAAGAAGCTGAAGAAAATGAAATCACAGAGAAGCAACAAAAGGCAAAGGAAGAACTGGAAAAGAGAGAGAGTGAACAGGCCAAGAAAGAAGATAAAGAAACCTCAGCAAAAAGGGGCAGAGAAATAACAGGAGTAAAAAGACAAAGTAAAAGTGAACATGAAACTACCGATGCCAAGAAATCTGTGGAAGATAGGGGGGAAAAGTGTCCCACCCCCGAGGTACAGAAAAAGTCAGTGGGAGATGTGCCCCATTCCTCTGTGGCAGGAGATGCAAGTTCAGGCAAGGTAAGCGGACACAAATAGTATAAATTGTCAGCTATGTGAAATAAAATTTACATAAAAAGATGACACCAGGAGCATTCCATAAATAGGGCAGGCATTCTAAGTAGTTTGGTAGAGGGGGATTTGTACTGATCCATCTACATTTGCTCACCTACTCTCCTTTGATTGGTTGAGAATGGAATTGCTCTTTGTGTCTGTGAAATACAACATATTTTTAATTGAAATGAATAGTAACATTCTTATTTTGATGTGTGATCATCAAAAGACTAGAATGAAATACACTCTTCCTTTCTGTATGGAGGAATTAGGTGTCCAATATGTATCTATACTAATAAAAGGGTAATATGCCAATTAGACTGAACGTCTTCTGGACAACCATCCAGACGTCCTTCCTGACAAAGCCGGGCCTGGGAGAAGCTGCCCGCCCCGCGGTCCTGGGCACCAGCACCTGCGGCTGTGGCCTGGGAGAGGCAGAAAAGACGGACACCTGCAGCTGCGGCCTGGGCAAAGCCGCCTGCCCATGGTTCCCTGTGGCTGTGGCTGGCCCAGGTCCCGGTTGCCTGCAGCCAGCCAGAGGGAGGGAATCCTGGGTCTTGAGGCGGGGCCGAGGCAGAGGTGATTGGGGCAATCAGGCAGGCAGGCAGGCGAGCGGTTAGGAGCCAGTGGTCCCAGTGGGATTGGGCCTAAACCGGCAGTCGGACATCCCTTGAGGGGTCCTGAATTTGGAGAGGGTGCAGGCCAGGCTAAGGGACCCCCCCCATCCCGTGCACAAATTTCGGGCACTGAGCCTCTAGAATTTATATAATAGATTTTGTATCTGTTTAGAGTATATCCTAAATCAGTGATATCTAAATGGCCTAACATTTATTTTTGTATACAATGATTTTTTAAAACTTTTCTTCATCAGGTCTGCCATTTTGTTTGTTGCTTCATGTAATCAAGAATACTGGCAATAACCCCATTCATGTTGCCTTTCTCTGCCCCAAGGCTATCCCCCAAAATTGGTTTCTTTAACTATTGGGGACATTTTTTTGTCAAATTTTTTTCTCTGTTATGCAATTAGCAATGCCTTTCCCTTTTGAACACTAAATAAGTTTCTATAATAGCAGGAATAGTTACAGCCTTTTTTACTTACATTTAAATGGAAATAAAATTTTGGTAGTGTTAAAATGACTTTGATAGAAGGTGAAATGCCATATTTAAAGATTGTTCATTTCTGTACTTCTCAAGCAGCAGTTTAGGCATATATCAAAGTTAACAATTATTAATGCCTCACTTCTCCAGGCAACTCTGATCTGGTAACCTTAGCTATCAAAAATATAGCTGCCATACAGTAACCTTTCTGAACACCCAAAGTTAGAGAAATGAAGCCCATGTACTAATACTTTATTCATAGGAATCAGAACTTATGAGCTCTTATCTTTTAAATGTTATTCATTGAGTAGCTACTGTAGACCAATGTTTTTCCCTATATTATCTTATTCCTCCTAATGATAACTCCATAAGGTATTCTATTTACAAATGAAATTGAAGTTTAGAGGTTAATTTGTTTAAGATCACATATGCAGTGAGATTCCAAAGTGACTTCCTTTCCATC